>CM063177.1:88339726-98339726 GCA_031835075.1 Saguinus oedipus
CCTTGGCTGTCCTACAACCTTCATACATACATATTTTGGTTCAGTCCCAGTTAGTTCAATGAATTAGATCAACATTTTTATATAAATGTTTTCAGTATTCTCACCTTCTGTGCTTCTGGGGCAGAATATCCAATTTGGGTTAAAAATGAATCATTACTTCACAAAATATAGTTCTGATTAAAAAATGATTTTCATGTAAAAGATTAACTGAAAGACTAAACTTCAAATTCAGTGTTTGATATTTCTGAAAATTTTGATTCTGAGAAATTATACTTTTAATATTATGTCCTTGAATATTGTTCTTTAACAGTGCATTTTCTGGCTGGGCATGGTGACTCATGCCTATAATTCCTGCACTTTGGGAGGCCAAGGCAGGCAGATCACTAGAGGTCAGGAGTTTGAGACCAGTCTGGCCAACATGGTGAAACCCATCTCTACTTAAAATACAAAAAGCTAGCTGGGCATGGTGGTGCATGCCTGTAATCCCAGCTACTCAGGAAGCTGAGGCAGGAGAATCACTTGAACCCAAGAGGCGGAGGTTTCAGTGAGCTGAGGTCCTGTCATTTGCACTCCAGACTGGGCAACACAGCAAAATTCAGTCTCCAAAAAAAAAGTGTTTTCTCCTTTGAAATATGAAATACAAAATGAATGATCAGAGCAGAAGACACTTTCCTTACATTTTCCCTAAGATGAAAATCAGAAGGTTTCTATGCCCTCCAGTTTTATTTACTAAGGGGAAATTGGGTACCACTTCAATGCTATGTGTAGAAATACGTAAAAACAAGTAGAGAATTATTGCTTCTGCAAGAAAAATGTTTACAATGTTTAAGTATTCCCATTAGCCAGGAAAGTTTTAACAGTTATTTTATTGGTCATGAACTGGAAAATGTTTTGTCACTTTAAGATAATTTCCTTTATCTGGTCAAAATGGAGGAATTACTTCCCACATAAATGTGACCTGACACAGACGCTTGCAGAGGAGTTCTGTTTCCTTCTTCAAGGTGACTGTGCCAAAACTCACTGAAGAAAGCCAGCACATTCATAAATACAATTATAAAATTCTTTTACTTTTTCTTAGTACACAATAGCATGTGTGGATGTATGTAGTTAGTGTATTCAGGCTTGCAGAAAAGCTCACCGAAGCCTGTGACAAGCATATGAGGTCCCTGGTGATACTGAGTTTCATGAGAATTTGCAATTTTTCTTTAATGTATTATTCCAGGGGAATTAATAGCCACATTGTGTCAGTGTTCTGTCACTGTAATCAGGCTGGAGTGACTGTTAATTGCCATAGAAAACATGGATTTTACTAATGACTGATTTTTTTAAGTTCCATTGTCCTCATCCCATTTGATTTTCCAGCGTTTGGTATTCTGTCCTGCTAAACTACACAAATACATTTGGATGGGTAGATAGATAGCTACTAGCTAGATTACTAGATCATTTTGTGCTTTGTAAAATAATTTCAATATAGGTGAATCAGAGGTCAACTACTAACAAGAACATAGTCAGGATCTCTATTCATTTGCATAAAAATCAATTCATCATTTTTAAAGTTGTATGTCGTGATAAGTAAGAACAAAATGATACTGAAGGGCTGGGTATGGTGGCTCATGCCTGTAATCCCAGCGCTTTGGGAGGTCGAGGAGGGTGGGTCACGAGGTCAGGAGTTCAAGACCAGTCTGACCAACATGGTGAAACCCCATCTCTGCTAAAAATACAAAAATTAACCAGGTGTGGTGGTGCGTGCCTGTAATCCTAGCTACTCAGGAGGCTGAGTCAGGAAAATCGCTTGAACCCTGCAGGTGGAGGTTGCAGTGAGCTGAGATTGCACCACTGCACTCCAACCTGGGCAACAGAGTGAGATTCAACAAGGTCAAGAGATGAAGACCATCCTGGCCAACATGGTGAAACCCCATCTCTACTAAAAATACAAAAATTAGCTGGGCGTTTGACAAGCGCCTGTGGTCCCAGCTACTTGGGAGGCTGAGGCGGAAGAATCACTTGAACCTGGGAGGCGGAGGTTGCAGTGAGCCAAGACTGTGCCACTGTGCTCCAGCCTGGCAACAGAGCAAGATTCCGTCTCAAAAAAAAAAAAACATAAATAAATATACACACACGAAGTTCAACATTTTCAACCATTCTTCCTTAAAGTGCTATCAAATTGATGTTTGATTCTAAGGGAAAGGGCAAGTATGTTATGAGTTATTATGAACTCTTAACAAAACATCTGATATTTCTAGTGCATTCATGAGTTTCCTAGTTTTGTATTTCAAATAATTGGTAGTGCATTTCTCCAAGAAGTGTGCTAGTAAACACATGTTAATGTTTAAGAGAAGGTTAGCTTTAACCAAAGAATTCTTTCCTTTATTTCAAATTTCAAATTTTCTAGAGTCCCCTTTTCTTGTTATTGACTTAGAAGCTGATATTTTTCACATACTTCTACACTTCTATGAACTTTTCATATAAATTCATATATATATATATATGATTTCATATGTATATGGATAATTCATGTAAGTTTTCTCTGATTACATTGATATATGTGTACAAATGAGCTGCTTAGAAACTGAGATATGTAATTTGAAATGAGTAAGGGATATGTTAAGTAACTATAATGTGTGGATAAAAATTAATTTGTTCCTTTGACTTGAGTTGTAAGAAGGGACTCTCAGTCAATTCATATATATGACCATGTTTTATTAATCAGGGTTCCCCAGAGAGACAGAATTTATAGACAGAGATATAGATTTAAAAGAGGAGACTTGTTAGATAGATTGGCTGACTTGATTACGGAGGCGAAGGAGTCCTGTAACAGGCCATGTGCAAGCTGGAGACCCTGGAATTCTGGTAGTGTGGCTCAGTCCAAGTCCAAGAGCCTCAGAATCAGGGAAGCTAATAAATGGTGTCACTCTTAGTTCAAGACCAAAAGCTTGAGAACTCAGGGGGCCACTTGTATAAGTCCTGGACTCCAAAAAAGGGGGAGCCTGGAGTTGTTGTCCAGGGATAGAAGAAGCGTGTATTCCAACTACAGCAGATGGATACTTCTTTCCTCTGTTCTTGCCTTTCTGGCCCTGGCTAACTGGATAGTGCCCTCCCGCAATGAGGAAAGATCTTCTCATCTTGTGCTCTCCGACTCATTTAATTAGTCTCTTCTGGAAACATCTTCCCAAACACAATAAATAATGCTTTTCTAGGTTGCTAGGTATTTCTTAATACAGTCAAGTTGACACCTAAAATTAACCATCACACATTATTATTGTTACTCTTGTGCAATTTGTATTAGTACCAACAGATTCTAGTAACTAACATCCTTTTTATTTCATTAATATAGGCATTCTTTGATATCTATTCAAATAAAACCTAATATTCTAAATGGAGAGCTAGTCTGTGGAAAATACAAGAACAGATTAGCACCCTCCACCCCTCATATGAATATTTTATTAAATTGTTGCTGTTCAGTACCACTGAAGCATGAAGCTCTTGCTTTGGAATATAATAATGTAAATATTTAATGTTCTCATGAGGAAATTGGTCTTGTCAAGTTTAGAGAGGAGAGTTGTCTCTATTTGTTTCTAAATCTGTATAAAAGCTAAATTGTCATTCACCCAGATGTTTTATCTTCCCAGTGAAGTCATCCATAAGAAGATTGAAAACATCTGGATTATTGACTGAATTTTTTCATTTTCTTTTTTACCCAGAGATAGAGAAACAGGGTTGTTACAATCATAATTTTAAAAGGCAAAATACAGAAGATAATTGTTTCATTAAAACATGGTAATTCATGCACAGAAAAAAGTGAACATGAAAAAAACTATCCTCAGCTGTACAATCCCCTATAACAATAAAACACTACATTGTTACAGAGGTCAGACAGGAAGCACAATTTTGGAAGAAAAGAATTGCCAGTGCAATGCATGGTGGCCTTTGCAGGATGATTTTTGTTCTTGTGATTTAAGATGACTATAAAGGACTTCTTGTTTTTATGGGTAAATGAACTAGTACAAAAAAAGATTTGCTAAAGTTCAGAGACTTACTGTTAAATTCTGAACACATTAGATCTGTTTTTCCTTTGCTTTCCTTTCCCTTTTCCTTTCCTTCATTCCTCCCTCCTTCCCTCCTTCCCTCCCTCCCTTCCTTATTTTGCTCCTTTCCCTCCCTCCCTTCCCCCTCGCTCTCTTCCTCCCTTCTTTCCTCCTTACCTCTCTCTTCCATCCTTCTTCCCTCCCTCCCTTCTTTTATTTTGCTACAAGATATGGTTATGGTTTAGAAATGATTGTAACAAAACATCCTTGAGCCCCAATGTTTAATGTTATTTAATCCTAGGTAAAAACACTTTATTCTTTCTCTTGCTATCACTCAGGTACTTCAAGACAGCTACAAAGATAGAATACTCAAGTTCCACAGTGGCTTTTATAAAGGACAACTTAGTGAAGGGTTTATTTCAATAGAATTCACAGGACACAATGTGTATACTTACCACCAGAAGATCTAGAGCTTGTATGGAAAGGGTTTCAAGTGTCCAGGTGCGGATGATATAGTCGAAATGAAGTAATAGCCACCAACTGGAGCGGCACTCAGTGATTTCGTTGCTTGCTTGTTTTCATCATTTTAATGGAAGATTCTTAGATAATTTTCGTAATTCTTAGATAATTTACAGGATTTTTTAAACTCTAAGGAAGAATTTCAGTAAAATTCAACTCTAAAGAATTTTAAACTCTAAAGAATTTCAATGAAAAAAACAGTAGTCATCTAATAAACTGAGACATTGATGATGTTTGAAATTATTGATCTTACTTTATCTGCCTTGAGCCATCTTTGTTGAGTTCTTATATCTTGGTATAATCTGAGTATTTTGCTCCATACTTTATTGAACTGCTTTGGTTTAAATTGCAACTGTAGTTCTGAAGTAACTATAGACTATCTACAGCCTAACTCTTTTTCCATTGAGAGAGTATCTGATAATTTTAGATTTTGTTAAACTATATCCAAAGGCTACAGCAAACATCAGTCATGTCAGCTCCTAAATCTGAACTATTGATTCTAAGGGTACACATACCCTAATACCATATTATTAAAAAGTTTTAAAGGCTACTTGACATGATTTCTTAGTTTTGCACAGCTTGTTAAGTTAATATTCCCGAAAGCAGACAACTGAGGCAAGACTTTTAACTACAGAAGTTGACTAGGCTGATCAAAGTTAATCCTTATTAGTAGGAATGTCTGGAGAAAAGTCATTGGCCCAGAAATTTTTTAAGACAACAATACATTTTATTTCAAACATCAAAACTATAAAATAGAATAATTAGAGATCTCTATGGGAAATGTTACAGGCACAAGTACAGCCCTGTCTCATTCCTCCTAAGTAAACTAATTGTAAAACACTTAACTAGGAATTGAGGATTTGATAGGTAAGATATTAAAGTCTAAGTCAATTTTTCCCCCCGATTGTCCTCTTCCATTGTTACTCTTGAATTCTCAGACGTTTTTCTTTCATGTGTCCATGCTGATCTACTGAATTGCAGAGAGATTTTAACCTGTCAGACTGTAGTTCTGAACAGTTAGACTATAATAGGGAATTTTATATCCCTGGAATCAGCATTGAAAACATTAGGCCTCTTGTTATTTCTTTTAAATTTAAAACATTTTACAACTGTGTGTTAGATGTGTGACTTTCTTCCCAAGTTACTTAGCTTGTGTACTGTGCAAAATCTTGTATATTTACTGCAAAATGCATTCCTAGGCATAAGCCGTAAAAGGCTCTATATGTTTGATGTGACAATGAAGAGAGTATATTATTGGTGACTTGAGGACTCCATCTTGAATTATTTACAAATCTGTTTCCAATGGTTTGGGTACCAATAGCCATTAGCAAATATTCCTCTGGCTACAGATTGGGGAGCAGAATATTTCCATGTGCTATCAAATGCTTCCTTCTGGATTTTGCTTTTAAACTACTTATTATTGTCTGCTTCTGTATTTTACGCAGTAATTTCGGAGTCTATCAGATTTGTGCTATGTTGGTAGAGTTTCTTTAAAGTACATGCCTGTGTTTCAAAGATAATTCATTGAACTAGTGTGAAATGCAAACTGTAGAACTCAAAGAGCTGGGTTCTGTTGAACTGGCAAAACAGCCCCATGAATGAGATTGTCCGGGAGATGCCCTAGGCTACTTACAAATAGTAGAATGCAAGTAATCTTTCAGTAATATGAATGATTTACTGCTGTCTGATTCATCTTTGTTTTTCACAAGTTAATAGAAATAAATTTATATTTTTCTTTCATTCAAAGAAAGGATATTTTTGATAAATGTATCATGAGAAGTTGTGATGGGGAAAAAAGCAGTTATATAGACACAGTGTCATCTCAGCAACATGTAGCTAGAGATACCGTGACAGTATCCATCTGGCGAGAAAGAAAAGAAGCCCTTTGTCATTATTGTTGCCTGGCAACAGCATTTTTTCCTCATTTAGAGCAGACTTCATTAGTTTAAAGTAGGTGATTTTTACTGATAATTTGAAAAGCCAGAGCTTAGAAGTAAGCTATGTGAATTTTGGTTTGTGGAAAGAATAATCTTTTGTCTAAAGTAAGGCATGCTTAATAAGACTTTCTCTTTCTGAAAGGAAATAACTGTTTACAAACTGTTAATCCACCTGACAATGAAGTCTCAAACCAAACAGTAGTCATCAAATCATTTTCCAGGCATTATAATGTCAAAAGAATATCATTAAAAAAATATCATTACACAAATTAGTTCAGAGCTGTAGAACTGTGTTTTAGAATCACTATTTGTGCTCATTATTATGGTAGTGATAACGCTTTGGCAAGACACTAGACTCTGGGTAATCAGTTAATAATATAAAGTTGGTTTGGCCTTTGAAATATCTGTTCTGATTCTCCTCTTACCCTTGTCAAGTATCATGTATAATCCACATTGGAAAGGTGAAAATATGTCACATTTTTATAGATCTTCACAAGAACAAAAGTATCTGTTTCTTCCTTTGAAACTTTATTGTCTGAAAACTTGATTCCCTCTGTTATATGTAAAACCCCACAAAACAATTCCCAATCCCTTTTTTGCTGTGAATTTTAATTTGGAAGACAGCAGGTGGCTCTTCTTCTTGGAGAAACAATGTGGGTATCAAGAAGTAATGCAGAATCCAGCAGGACTGCCTTTAAATCCCACTTCAGCCACTTATTCTATAGCCATGGGCAAATCCTTGATCTTAAGTTTCTTCAGGACTAATTGAAAGCTTTAAATAAACTGAAATATATTTTAACAACCTAGAAGAATTCCTGGTATATAGTCAGCACTCAAAAAATATTATTATTTATTTTTATTATTTTTTGAGATGGAGTCTCTGTTGCCTGGGCTGTAGTGAAATGGTGCCATCTAGGCTAACTGCAACCTCCTTCTCCTGAGTTCAAGCAATTCTCCTGCGTCAGCCTCCCCAGTAGCTGGGATTATAGGCACCTGCCACCACGCTCAGCTAATTTTTGTATTTTTTTAAGTAGAGACGAGGTTTTACCATGTTGGACAGGATGGTCACACACACACACACACACACAATTTTCATTTTCCTTTCTATAAATAGCTCTTTATGAATGTAAAGGCCGTCTTTAGAATCTTGGCCTTTAAATAATTCCGATTGAGAAAAACTAGACTTTATAGTCTTTATGTTTGAGAAAATGTAACCATAGAGATTTTACTTTCCTCGAGCCAACAAGCTAGTTGACATTAGAACCAGAACGCTCATTGTTCAGTGCTGTCCTGGGTCCTCTCCCAAACCTCTTTTATCTCATGCCTTTATTAATTCAGCATTTCTTATCTAATTGAACACCAGGTTATTTATGGGCTTCTCCATTGAATCCTCCACAGTTAGAGACAATGTGCTGGTAAGGGAGTAGGATAAGACCAGTGTCTCATAGCTTGAATTAATGGTGTTCCTTCACAAAAAAGTTAGATTGCTTTGAATTAAGTATTTTAAACTTAAATCGTACCATCTCCTGAACACAAATATTACACTGATTTTCTTTTACTAGTGTACATCTCACTGTTTCTACTTTCTTTCTGCTACCTATTCAGGTTATTTATAGTTCACTGTATAGATTCAGAGGTGGAAAGAATGGTTTCTTTACAAATTGCCTCTATGCCCATCATGATGCTGTGATTAATATGACTCAGCAGTACTAGGTTGCTACATTGATTTATTTCTAAGACTTCTGCTCACAGCATGGGCTACCCGACTTCTAAATCCATATTGTTTTAATGTAGTTTCTGGAACCACTGTAAAGGCAAAATGGCAGATTGCCAGATGCAGCAGGCACTCTCATTTATAGAGCTGGACTTGTGAACTTGCCACCACATCTTCCACTCAACACTTGCTCATATCTAGTTTTCTTTAACTTGTGAGCCATAACCCTGGAGGTTAATTTGGCCTTTTCTCTTTTGCTTTTGCCCCATATACAGTCACCAAGACCTTTTAATATCAAGTATAATTAAAATTTGGTCTTATTTTCTACTGCCACTCACCTCACCAGATGGCCCACATCTATCTGATTTATTGCTTTGGGTTGGAATCGTCAGTTTAGTGCTCCAGTTAGCAACTGAAGAGATTTTTCTATGATGCAATTCTGAGCTAATCGCCTCTGCGGAAACCCCCCTGTCTCCCATTGTTCCTGGAACAATATTCAAATTTCCTAACATGGCATGAAAGGCATTTTGTGATCTGCCTCTGTTCACTTCTTTCACTTGGTCTCTCATCATCTCTCTAAGTACACCTGTCTCCTGCAAGCTTCACTCTGCTGAATAACTTGCAGTCCTTTGACAGTCTAACTTCTGAACCTTTATACATGCTACAATTTCTATTTGACGTGTCTTTATACCCTTAACACTCCCTTCTCCCAAAGAGAAATACCTTTTAGTGAATAGAATATATTCAGTAAATACTTATTGAATAACTGCCTTTTGAATATCATACTTGGAATAAGAAAATGTTGTAAAGGAATTATAATAGTAACATACAGTTTTTAATCTTCCTGGAGTCATCTATTTTTCTTTTCTCTGGTTCATTTTGGGATTGTGATTTGCTACTTATTTTTTTTAGACCCCTGATCTTTATCATAGGAGCCTAAAATCATGTTAGAAGTATGGATGTACTAGTCAGCAAACATTTCCTGAGCACAGAATGTTAGAGACTGGACTGTTTGGTCCTGCTGATACAAATGACTCTCAGGCACGCAGCCTGATTTCAACTGCAGGCTAGGAGAATGTTTTTGTTAACTACATGCAATTTTTTTTTTCGAGACATGCAGTAAATCTTTTTTAAAAAAGATTATATAACATTTTAATGGGAAATGTTCCAAGTATTTATTGCTATGTTAAAAAAACAATTACTCCAGAACTTAGCAGCTTAAAACAACAACCATATCTCATGATTTGGGGGATCATAGGCAGAAATCAGCCAGGGATTCTAGTGCTCCAAGTACTGTTGACTAAAACAACTCAGACAGTATTCAGTGATGAATGTGTTACCTCAAAGGGAACCTGATCCAGACCCCAAGGGAGGGTTCTCGGACCTCACACAAGATTGAATTCAGGGCAAGTCCATAGAGTAAAGTGAAAGCAAGTTTATTAGGAAAGTAAAGGAATAAAAGAATGGCTACTCCATAGGCACGGCAGCCCCAATGGCTACTGGTTGGCTATTTTTATGGTTATTTTCTGATTATAAGCTATACAAGGGATTAATGTTTCATGAGTCTTCTGGGAATGGGATAAGCACTTCCCAGAAGTGGGGGTTCCTCCCCTTTTTATACCATATAGCATAACTTCCTGACATTCCCTTAGCATTTGTAAGCTCCTAGTACTAGTGAGAGTGTCTTTTAGCATGCTAATGTATTATAATTAGCATATGATGAGCCATAAGTATGACCAGAGGTCACTTTCACAGCCATCTTTGTTTTGGTGGGTTTTAACCAGCTGCTTTACTTCATGCTATTATATCAGCAAGGTCTTTGTGACCTGTATCTGGTGCCAACTTCCTAACTGATCCCTTGACTAAGAATGCCTAACCACCTTGGAATGCAGCCCAGTAGGTCTCAGTCTTATTTTACCCAGTCTCTATTCAAGATGGAGTCCCTCTGACATTTGAATGCCTCTGATGTATTTCCCCCTCCCTTTTATAAGGTAACCCTAATCCTAAGGGTTGTAGAGGGATGAAAATCCATTTTCTGTAACTTCTTCAGGCTGAATAAGGGTGATGATATTCCTGCCTATTAGGGTCTCTTGTATTCAGGGAAGAGAGGACTCAGTCAGAAAGCATCTGTATGTTGAGGGCCACTCGTAACTCACGGTTTTCGTCAAAAGGTGATATCTGGAAGATTAAGTGTTCAATTTAAGAGAATGTTGAGTAAAATTACGCTGCATTCCTACACATAGAGTACAATAGCAATATATTCCACAATAGTAAAGCAAAATAAGTAATAACTATCCCAATAAACTAAATAAGTAAACCAAATAAAAAGTCTTTCTATGAACTTGGCAACTGTAACTTGGAACCAAACTGATATGGGGTTGCTAGCTGATTCCAATATATATCCAGAATTATAATACTAATCTGGAATTTGACATTACATGTCCCTCTTGTTTCTTCTGAACTGCAGTCAGAGATCACTGATTGGTTCACAGGGAAAAGCAAGGTCATTCTAAATTGCAGGAAAAACTCAAAAACAACTGGTGACACTAGAATCTAATAGCAGGTGTATAGCAGAGTTCTTGGAAAATAGTTTTTCTCTCTCCAGTCTTACATTTTTACTAAAGACAAATCATGGTAAGACTGATTTGCTTGTAAAAATAAGTTTTAGTCTTAAACTTGGCCTGATTATTTGTATAAAGTACAGCAAGAATAATTATTTTTCACATAGGTTTCCAAAAATTGGCTTTGATTAAACTTTAATTAATTAATTTGCCAATTGCCAATGTTGTTTTGAGGCAAGGTCTTACTTTGCTGCCCAGGCTAGAGTGCAGTGGTGCTCTCAGGCTATTGAGCTCCCGGGCTCAAGTGATCCTCCCAGCTCAGCCTCCCCAGCAGCCAGGTCTACAGGCATGCACCGCCATACCTGGCTAATTTTTGTATTTTGGCAGGGGTATAAATGGGGTTTCACCACATTGCTCTGGTTGGTATCGAACTTGTGGGCTCAAGCAATGCACCTGCCTTTGTCTCCCAAAATGCTGGGAATGTAGTAATAAGCCTCTTTTTTTTTTAATTTTAATTTTCCATTTTTGTGGATAGACAATGTATATATTTATAGGTTGTATGAAATATACAGGCACAGAATGCATAATAATCACATGTCAAAATGGATAGACAAAAGATTTTTTCATAAGAGTTGTCAAAGTGCCTTTTAGAAATTATCAGTATTATACATGCTCACACTTATATAATAAAAAGGATTGATTATCTTTGGTTTTATGCAGACCATCTACCCAGAGTCTGTCTGTCATCTACCATCCAACTGGACCCAAGTCTTTCTGTCAATCTTGTGAATAATCATGTGAATTGGTCCCTGATGTTTAGGAAGCCACAGAAACCTATTAGCCAATTATTCTCATACAGTTCTGTCTGTCTCTGCATTTCCTGCTACTCATCTATCTCTCTTGCACCCCAAATAAAATAAACATGTACATAGAACCGGAATGGTGTGTAACTATTTAAATAAATTACATTTACGTTGTTATGATTCATTAACTTTTTGTTCAAAACCTCATTAGCTTACAGTATCACTCAGACTAAGGTCTTAGGATGAATCGGAAATGTTCTTGCATGATCTGCCTCCTCAATATTTCTCTGACCTTATTTCCTATTAATACTTTCTGTTAATTCTGTGATTCTCTTTCAGTCACATTGGCTCCCTCACTGTTCCCAAACAATCTAGGAATAAACCCAACTCAGGCCCTCTGAACTTGAGGTTTCCTTCTCTTATATTCTTTTTCCCTAAATATCTAAGTATCACATGTCCGCCCTTCTTTCAGGTGTTGACTTAAGTGTCACCTACTCAGGGAGGTCTTTCCTGTTCAATACAAAATTGTGACTCCTCTCCATGACATTTCATATTCTGTTTATGTTTTCTTTTTTCCCTTTTTTCCCGTCACTCTTTTATGCACAATACATTGTTACTTTTGTATAATATGTTGATCATTGTCTTCCACTTAGAAATTGGGAGGTCTCCATGAGGGTAGAAATTTTGGCTACTTCTGTTTATTGTTGTATCTCCAGTTCTAACACCACCACCTAGCACATAATAGCTGCTCAAAAACTCTTTGCTAATAAGTGATTTGTACCACCACTACTGCCATTTGCAAGTATGGGAGATGGGGCTCACTTCCTGTCAACAGGGATTTTTCTTCCTCTACTGAGACACAGTCTAGGTGATTTTATTCCCTGCTCATCCTCTTTTACTTGAGAACTTCAGAAGTGCTACTTGTCTATTCCATTCTTCTCCTTTGAAAAAACTGAAAACTAGAACAAGTTGTTTAAATTTTTTTGGTTAAGCCTCAGAATTTTTCATCAGTAAAAATAATATTACCTTTTCTCCCTATAGTCTTGTAGTGGGACTAAACACAATTATTTAGATTAAAAGCTCTTAAGTTTTGATATATAGCATAACTCATATTTTAAAAAATGTGATTCTAGTTGTCTTCCCTGTTTTTACTTCAGAGTTAGAAATTTTAAAGAAAATTCATTTAGGTAACAACTTGTTTTATAATAAAGTAGAGTGAGTCAGTAAAGACATGCAGTGAAGAGACTATGACGTTTGCCCTTTTTTGAAAACAGAGAAATTTCTCTGTTAGCTTCTAATGCAGTATGAGTATAAATGTGCTAAGGTGACATTCTTCACACCCTTCAATTACCTGTCATCTTCTTCCTAACTGTCTCTTATTTAAAGAAACTATGCTGATGATTTGCTGAAGACTTTGTGTTTCTAAGGCTAGGTGCTTTTGTGTAGATGTCTCTAAATGAATATCCAATGCTCTTCCACAAAGAAAAGGCTCTGGTTTGTTTATTGTAGTGATTTCCCAATTACAACATGACATCTAGATTTCTTGTCTCCCTAGATAACTGCTAGTCATTTAATTATAGGCTGGGTAGTAGGAAGCAGATGTTTTTAGAACATCTTTGAAACGGGGCTTTGGGAATCCATAGGATTTCAGTTAAGGATTGTAGCATGCTTTTAGGGGCTGTCACTAACCTGAAGCCTATTCTGCACATGGACCAGTTTGAGAGCAAGGATGTTTATCTCATCTGTATGCATGAGTGTGAGAAAATGTGTATATGTTTATGTTGAAGATGGGTCAGTCCTTAGGTCCCAGGATGTTCAGAGGTACAAAGAAGGAGGATCAAAGTTTCTGTAACAATTACGATCTTTTTCAGCTCACTTTTATCCTTTCTATGATTCCTTAATATGCTTAGAGTCCTAGGAACTGCCATTTTCTACACGTTACAGGCCATGCTTTGCTTCTCTTCTCTTCTCTTCTCTTCTCTTCTCTTCTCTTCTCTTCTCTTCTCTTCTCTTCTCTTCTCTTCTCCTCTCTTCTCTTCTCCTCTCTTCTCTTCTCCTCTCTTCTCTTCTCCCCTCTTCTCCCCTCTTCTCCCCTCTCCCCCTCTCCCCCTCTCCCCTCTCCCCCTCTCTGCCCATCTCCCCCTCTCCCCCTCCCTCCCTCTCCCCCTCCCTCCCTCTTCCCCTCTCCCCCTCCCTCCCTCTTCCCCTCTCCCCCTGTCCCCCTCTCCCCTCTCTCCCCTCTTCCCTCTCCCCTCTCCCCTCTCTCCCCTCTCCCCTCCCTTCCCCTCCCCTCTCTCCCCTCTCCCATCCCTCCCCCTCCCCTCCCCTCTCTTCCAGAGTCTTGCACTGTCATCCAGGCTTGATCTTGCCTCACTACAACCTATACCTCTCAAGTTCAAGCAATTTTCCTGCCTCAGGCTCCCAAGCAGCTAGAATTGCACTAATTTTTGTATTTTTAATAGAGACAGGGTTTCACCATGTTAGCCAGGCTGGTTGTGAACTCCTGATCTCTGATGATCCACCCACCTCAGCCTCCCAAAGTGCTGAAATTATAGACATGAGCTGCCAAGCCTGGCTAGCAACTGTTCTTTTTCTAATCCTCTGAATGGATCAATCAATAAGGTCAATAGGACACTTGAATTACTAATGTGCAAAGTATAAGCATATATTATCTACTTTAGGTAACCTCATTTTCAGCACCCTTAAGATTAATTATATAGAAAATATATAATTAAATTAATCATGTAGAAAAATAAGTTTTTCCTAGTTGTCTTATAATCATAATGTATAAAAAAAGATAAAGGATTAGGATTATAAATGAATAATAACTATAGAAAGATGCTTGGGAATCTCAGGAGGTTTGTATATCAGCTTGCTTAGGCAGTGAATATGGACAATACTTCACTAATCCTTTCTTACAGTCTTGCAGCTTTATTTAAGACTAGCTTATATTCTCACCTTCTTTCGCTACATTTCCCTTCTCCCAGTGTGATAGCAAGAACAGAGTGATAACATCTTTCATGAGAATCCGCACTGAGGTGGGACGGAGTAAGGTGCGGCTAGAGATTTTTTTGTGGTGGGTTCTTGTTTGTTTTTCTTTTAGGCAGTCGGTACAAGAGTCCTTGGTAGGTACACTTCAGATTCTAGAGCCATCTGTTGACAAGCTGTAAAAGCTCTACGTGTTAAGAACTGTAGAGAGTTTGAACTCTATGTAACTGGAGTGTTCCTGTTGACAAACTAAACTTGGTAAGAAATACTTCTAAAATAAATTTACGTTAGCAGCTTCCTTGCACCACGGTGGTAGACATAACAAAAGCATCTTGAAAGTGGTGTCTCCTTTCCTAATGTGTCCGAGTAGTTTCTCTTCCCATTATCATCTTACTAATTCTGCGTATTGTCTTTAAGCACCTCACTTTATAAGACTGCTTCCTGTCATCACCCCTCCTCTTGCCTCTCATACCTATTCTGAAGGATAGCTGAAGTGAGAACCTAGACATTTCTGAAAAAAACAAAAGGGAAAAGCTGTTAATGCTTCTGACCATGGAGATTTCCTCCCTTGCTTTGATTATGTTTTGGGGAAAATCTGCAGGAGTATTACATGGCTATGGATTGCCATTTCATAAAATATCTTCCTTTTTGGGGATCAGGCTTGGAAAATACATGAGAACTCTTTGTTAAGCATCAGAAATGTCTGCTCTGGATACTTGCTGATGATCCTCAGCAGTGACCATATGGCTTAGCATCGTAAGCACTAGACTGTGACTTAGGAACTGTTTTGATGCTCAAGAGTTCATCTTCTGTTACTGATGCCTGCTGAGCCACCATCCATAAAATGTGAATAATAAAATGAACTACTCTGGAAGGTAAAGAACAGTAACAAATTCTTTCCATCATTCTAAAGTGATATACATATGTGATAAATTATGGTGGAGCGCATGGTAGAAGAAACACATTCTGAGTACTTCAGAAGATGGATGCCTTTAATTTTTTGGATTACTTTGGGTATGATGGGTTTGGCAGTTAATTCCATGGGTATATGTACGTGCAAGTTATGTGTATAATACTAAGCCAGCAATTCCCAAACTCTTCACTATCCCAATACTGTTTTCCTGCCCTTTCATACATATATATTTCATATTTAAGGGATTGTGCTCACTCCAAACTTGCTTTTGTCAATCAATGTTAATAGGTGCATTCCTCCATTAAAAAGAACCACTTTCAGGACTTACGGTTATCAGGTAATAGCTAACATTCTGGATGTTACAACTTGAGACACAGAAAAGAAATTTAGCCTTTTCGTCAATCATTGAGGTTAGCTGTGAGAAAGTTTGTGGTTCTGATGGAATAGTCAGCAGACTATAATTTTCTTCCTTCCTGTGTTTTGGGGCTTCAAACGTCCAGGAACAGCAGATTCGGAACAACTTGAGAAAGTATTGCTAAATTCACCTTTAGATGCAAGTTCTCTAGGCAAGTGTAGTTCTTGGGAAATTAGAGAATGATATAATTATATCATGTATATGGTGATGGTAGAAACTGCAATTACTTTTGTATCAACCTAATAATTTAAAAAATCTTTGGGTTACTTATTCCAGAGAATAAGGTACAAATAACAAAAATATTTTGGCACAACTGTAATTAACAATGATAAACAAAATAACTTTAGGTGAGTCAAGAGAAAACATCTTTTCTAGTGATCATTGTAGCTTTTAAGGGGTATTATAGAACCGTCGCAGTCACAGTTTTCATTCTTCACACCTACTGATTCACAATTGAAAACACTAGAGCAGCCTTTCTTTTCTTTAGAAGAAACACTACTATATAAATTATTATAAATATGAATTACTAAGTTTTAATACTGTAGATATATAGGTTACTGGTTTTACATTTTTAAATAATATATTTTTATTATTCATCTATTCCTAATGCAACTACATTATGTGCCAAACTAGGGTGGGGTAGAGTGTGCATGCACTCAAGAAACATGATTCTGAGTTAAAACGTGAAGTGATTAATAACATTTCTTTCTCCAGAGACTGGATCTCCAATTACAGCATCATGCATTGGATTAGGCAATTCTAAAACACCTCCACCAGGGCAAGCAGGAAAAAGTGTTCCAGGATACAATGGTAAGGAATGATCCTGATAAAATGTAATGTTAATAAATTTGGCATTTTTCTTGAATCTAGTGTGTATTATGTTGCATGAAATGAACTAGATGCTCAGTAAGAATTTGGATGAATGAATACCTTGTATTACAAATGAATGCCTTAATTTTTCCTGTCAAAAGTAAGGTGGTGGATTTCCAGGATATGTTCTAAATGACTCTCGTAACCCCCAAAATAATATCATTTGTAAGATAGGCTATGAATATGGGTGTGAAATTACTATGAAGGAAACACCTGCAGGGGGCCCAGTACTTTATATACATAATTTCATTTCATGCCAAAGTATATTTAATTCAGAGCTATCACTGCTATTTTAGAGATGAGGTAACTAGCTAGTTAACAGGCTAAATAATCTTCTTAAGGTAACACTGCTAGTTAGATACTGGGGACAATGCAAACCATTGCCCTCAGAATTTGCTTGCTTTCATTTCAAAAGCTGCAGTTTCTTATTATATATTACACATGCTGCCTTTTAATTTAGAAGTGAAGACAAAGTTTTTAAACCTTATTATTTAAAAAATAAAAACAGGCTGGGAGTGGTGGCTCACACCTGTAATCCCAACATTTTGGGAGGTCAAGGCGGGTGGATCACCTGAGGTCAGGGAGTTTGAGAACAGCCTGGCCAACATGGTAAAACCCATCTCTATTAAATATACAAAAATTCACCAGGCATGGTGGTTTGTGCCTGTAATCCCAGCTACCTGGGAGACTAAAGCAGGAGAATTGCTTGACCCCAAGAGGCAGAGGTTGCAGTGAGCTGAGATCTTGCCACTGCATTCCAGCCTAGGCGAGGCACAGCAAGACTCTCTCTCAATAAACAAATAAATGAATAAATAAATAGAAACAAGAGGGAAGATTCCAAAAGAAAGCATTTATTTGATGCTGGCTTTATATGACTAAAAGCTATAGTATTCTGTCAATTTTTGGTTTTAAATATTTGGTAGGAATCATTATTAAATAATTTCCCTTGGACAGCTCTCCCGAGGTATATGAATTATACAAGTCATTTAACTTTTCAAACATTGTTTTCCTATTTCTAAATAGGAATAATATTTTCTATATGCTTTCCAGGGCTTCTGCTCTGTGTTGTTATGCAACAAAGCATTAACCCAGTGCCTACCAGTATAAAGACAGTGTAAGTCTTATCTAGTAGTGTTACTAATATTTCAAAAAAGCCGGAGGACTGACTTGATTTAGACTCACATATTCATTTTATAGACAAGGAAAATGAGGCACAGAGGTTTTGTAATTTGCATAAGGTCACACAATTTGGCTTAATAGACTTATGAAGAAAACCCAGCTTTGGGAAACAAAATACAATTCCTGACATGTTTCTTATTTGCATATAAATTACAAAATTCAGAGATTTGTCTTTTGCTTCTCTAACATAAAAATATTGGATTTTCCTTCTAGGACAATGACTAGTTACAAGAACATGGATCATTTGGTTTAACCTAGCAGATATATTTATAAAAAGACACTTTAGATTTTTTTTATTCAGGGCAGAAATAGATATTCTGTGAAGTCAGGACTTCTCCAGCCCTGGAAAGGTGATGAACCCAGATTTAGTGAAGTCCTCTGTTTGAACAATCTATCATCTCTGCTCCTTTTATCAGAAAAATTGCTTTTGTGTTGAGACATTTTTAGGGGTTTCTGATTGTGGAAGATGTTAAATACATTTCTCTGTTAGTATTTCAGTACTATTTTTATATCTAATTGTAAGAAATAGTTAAGCTTTGATGCCCATGGAACTTCAATACAGAAGTTTCTCATTGTCTGAAAGCAACTGGTTTGCAGACAGTACAGGTTAAACATTTATAACCAAGGAACCAGTGACTTTATGACTGATTGTTTTTTATGTATTTTTATAACTTTTATGATAATTTAGAAATTAAAACTGTAATGTAGTATTCTGTAGTATAATAAAAAAAGACATGATCCTTTTAGGAAATAAAAGAAACCATTGTGTATAAAAAATGTTTAATTTAATATAACACATTTATTGAGTACCATATGCAAGCTTGTTGTTTCATATGCATTTTAAAAATACTTCTTGCATCAGCACTATGAGAAAGAAATTTCTCTCGTTTCATAGACAGGGAAACTGACTGGGTAACAGAATGTGTGCAGGGACATATAGTGATTTGGCCACTATGCTGATATTTAGGGAAGCAAAGATGTATTAGCCCTGGGCTCTGTGAACTCACAACCTAGTGAGATACAGGTACTTCTACTAACTGTCAATACAGAATTTTAAAACAAAATGCTCCAGGAACACAAAGAAGGGAACAATTTTTTTCTGAGACCAGCATCCTTCTTTTCTCATAGTTGCTTAAGGTAGAATTACCTGGATGAATGAGGCTACATATAATAATCTATTAAAACCTAGAAGATGATTACTTATCTTCATATTTAGTTTGCACCAAGGGTTACTGAATGTGGATACAAGCTTTGATCTCCTAAACTTGTTTAGGATTTTATCAGGACAGCATAGAAAGTATTGAGATAATACTGGGGAAGATTAAATTGACCTAATTTAAAGCTCCTAAGTGGATATTAAGCTTTAAATCAGAATAAAGGGTTTATGGTGCTTGTAAGCCCTTTATTTTTGTTGCGTATAATATTTTTTGGTGTGTTTGAAAACTTCATTTCCTTTACTTTTAAAAAAGCTGGACACATTTTTAATACTTCGAATAGACTACAAGGATATATTTAGTGGACATAGACATAAAATTACCACATATTTGAGATATGATCTCTTCATTTAAGGGATATTCGGAAGGCAAATGTCTGACGTTGTTAGGAATCAAATACATGTGCTCTTTTATTTTGTTAGCTATTTTAGTTTATATATGTTCACAGTCTCAAGGAATTAAAAGATTACTTTCTTAAGCTAGAGGTTTTTGGGGTTGAATATAAAAATTATAGAAATATGCTTAAGCTTTAAGGCTATTTTTATTCAAATATTTATACTTTACTTTGCAGTTATGATCTTGGATAACAACATGCAAAAACTGAAGGCTCGGTGTTTAGGAAATATTGTGGTAAAGTAAGCAAAAATTTCAATTCTATTTAAAATGGCGAAAATGGATGTATAATATTAAGAAAAAATGGAGTCATTGCAGTGTTACTGCGAGTGAGGAGGTTGGAGAAAGAACTTGTGTGTTGTTTAAGAATTGTGCCAACTCTGTCTTAATTTAAACATAGAAGCCCCTAAAAATACAATGCATTTAAATGTGATTTTCAAAAACCATAAATTTTGCATCTTTTTAAATCACTGTTTTTTCATTTTACAGGTTATGTGTAGAGATGAAGTTAACTTACATACAAAAAATATAAACAATTAAATAAAGTTTCTGTACTCTCACCTCCCAGCAATACATTATTAATTTTGTAATATGTATGTCTTTCTACTATTTCTTTTCTTTCTTTTTTTTTTTTTTTTGGGGTATTGATTCAGGGTTACATTTGCAAGTTTGTTTCATGGGTATATTGCATAATTCTAGGGTTTGGGCTTGTAGGGAACCCATCACCCAAATAGTGAAGATAGTACCCAACAGATAGTTTTTCAAGCCTTTCCTCCCTCCCTCACACCTTTTGGAGTCCCCACAGTTTCTTGTTTTCATCTTTATGTTCCTGTGTACCCATTATTTAGCTCTCACTTATAAAAGAGAACCTGCAGTATTTGATTGTTTTGTTTCTGATTTGACATTCCACTTTTTGAAAAACATTTTATGATGGTGAATCAATTTATCTCTGTGTATTCCTGTTTTCTCTTAACCTTGTCTCATAAGCATGTTTAATTTTTACTCTGTTTCTTAAAATTTTTATCCCCATTGTAGGCTTCTTAGTATTTTTTTGAATTTTTACGATTATAAATAATACTATATTGAACATCCTTTTGATCTTGTTTTTCTGCTTTTCTGATAATTGCAATAGTACTGAAGAGATTTTTGAAAATATAATGGCTGGGTCAAACAGTAGCATCTTATAAAGTTCCTGACTTACCAAATGCCCCATCTTCTTGTTAACCTTTTTTTTCATTATTGTTCATTTGATAGGCAAAATGCTTCCATTTAAAGTAAAATTTTAAATTTACTTTAATTAAATCAAGATGTGCTTTATAATTGTTATGCTAGTGGAAGCAGAAGTGGCAGTTGATTAAGTTAGAAGGTTTATAATATGTGATATTTTAATAATTGATAGAGAAGTTGCTTTAGTCCCTCTGATTAGCATGATATTGACATCTTTACTGATAGAGTTTAGTAGTAGAATTCACCACACTGAGCTACTATAAATACAGAACATTGTATATCAAGTTTTAAAAGTTATTTGCTTTCCTATTTATTTCTATTGGAAACCAAAAGAACTCTTATTACTTGGCATTCATAGATTGGCATAAGATTGCTTCCTGTAAAGAAGATATTTTAAATTCTATGAAAATTACATGAAAAACAGTAGTTAAAAAAGAAGATATTTCTTCAGGTAGAGATATTTTAACTTTATAGAAAGCTAATAGAAAGCACAAGTTATGATATAATTCTTCTCATGCTTTTATCAGTAAACATGTAAGCACTATATTACGTTGTTAAAAGTTTCCATTTTAAGAAAACATATCCAACAAGATAAAAACATTAAATATTGAACATTTCATTTGTATTCACAATTCTCTGAACCAGAATCCGTATTGACATAGAGCTGGTTCAAATTTGACCTGTTCAAAGGAAAAGCAGCAGGAGAAGAAGGGAGGCTTGTCAAAGAAATTAGTAATTTGAACATGATTGTGGGTGGATGTTTAGCTTGCTTAGGGAATAACATGGTTTTTGAGAGCTTCTCAAAGCACTTTAGCCACATACATTTTTATATAACCTCCTAACTTTGTGAGTCATCTATTCCATCTTCCACAACCTGTTGCAAGATTTCAGAGGTGGTATTTGATGCCAGCACAGTTTTAAACTCCTCATGGGTTTTATCACTCTCATTATGGGATACTTCATCCCCCATCCATTCAGAGATAATAAAATATAGCAGTGTCCTACAAAAACCATAACTTTTTCTTATAGCCATTAGTGTTATTTCAAATACTTAAAAGTAACACAGCTATTGCCTTAAAGCATTCTATGGTTTAGGTAGTCACCAATTCACATTTTTTCCCCTCTGTATTCCTAAAATAATTTTATTGCACAGATCCAGGTTTCTGAGACTTCATTATAAATTACTTGATGATGTAATATGTTATGACAAACAGTAGAATTTGATTCCTCTCTTAGGTTAACAGTGAAACTAGATATTTGAATATATTATAAATCTTTTTGTATTAGAAAGGTAAGGTAAGGTAGAAATAATCAGAAAACAAAGGTTACAACCGAGATTTCTCTCTTTCACAGAACAGATTTTGAAACCTTTTTTCAGGAACTCATTTTATCTATGAAAGCAAGAATTTCCTTTTGAAACCCACATTGCCAGCAGCCATTCCACCCTAAATTATCAACCTGAAAATTATTCACATATCCCAATGGCTGCCTGCAGTATGTGTTGGATGATTTTATGTTTGACATCTGTAACAGTTCACATTACATATCTGATGACTCATTTGTGTAGGTTCACATTTAGAAATAGTAATATGTGGAAACAAACAAGTAAACAAAAACCAAAAAAACCTTTTGACCCACTTAGATTTTTCGACATTCTTTTTTATGGCATTCTGGAAATCACTGCTTTGTTCTCCTGGGGACCCCTTGACTGGAAGAAGTTGATCATTTTAGCAATCCCTAAACTACCATAGACCTTAGGATATAGTAAAAAGGAATCCTGCAGTTTTAGTGTTTTATTAGATTACTTTCATTCATAGAATTTATCTTTCTAGTAGAAGAGAGAACTTCATGTCCACATGAATGTTAGAAAATTCTTTTGATTTGGAAACCTACTCCAGGCAGTTAATTTAGTAGGAAAGTTATGGTATCTGAATTCCTATGAATACAAAATACTCATGAATTTTAGAGGTGTTCCTATAATTGCATCCAGAGCTCCAAAGTGCAGAAATAAAACTATGAGTCAGTAATTTCAGGGAACAGAGAGCAGGGCATGAAAGAAAATTTTAACTGCAATTGCCTTTCTCTGTAACACAGTGCTCACTGTTATTAAAGCCATAGGTCTCTGGCTCTTTCTCTCTGATGGGCAAACATTTTTCTCTGACCAGATCCATTGTTGCTATTGGAAATGTGGCCTGTTCACCCTGTGCTGTGCCCTGCAGGCCATAGTGGGTGGGGTGTGAGGGAGTTGTATGGAATGGTCCCAGTGGCTTTTACTTTAGTGCCTGCCAATTTCTCATTCTTCAGATATGGTTAACAATATCTGTTCACACGTTTACAGCTTTGAGTGATTCAGTCACTGTGTTACCATCTTGGGAAAGAGCCAGGGAAGCTTTCTTTTCATCTAGGTACCCTTTGAGTGTAACTAAGCATGTCACATACTTATAATCCTGTTCCTTTCTAAATCCCATATATAGTTTGGAGTACGATATTTTATTAGCCTTATAACAACACTACGAGGTAGGCAATGGACAGACATTATCTTCCTCATTCTAGACATGAGAGATTAGGCAACATTAGTAGTTGCACAGCTGGAGCTCACATTATTACCCAGGCTTTTGTCTGCTCCGAGGGAAAGAAATTATATTCAGTCTCTTGTGGGGAGATAAAAAGTAACTTTATGTAAAAATCTCAAGAAAATCCTAAGGACACCATAGGAAATACTGACAGTGCAAAGTTGGGATTTAACCCAGATCTCTCTGGGGAACAGGTTTCAGTTTATTTCTATTGCTATGGAAATTCCAAATGGAGCAGTGAATATAGACCATCTTTTTTCTTGGATAGATTCACCAGGAATGTGTTACCTTCTAGGGTGCTGGACATCCTTTTTCCTGACCTAGCTGTTTAAGGATGTCTCAGCACTCTAATGCTTCCCTTCCCTCAGGGTATCCCTGCTGCCTCAGTTATTCACCTTTCCCCTTCAGAATGGTCCTTTAGGAAAGGAAATTCTCTAAGAGAACTCTCAATTCATAATTGGATGAGTTGTACCAAAGCCCTCTTTCACTCTGCTTGGCAGAGTTGGGCAAGGTATCAAGGGTGGTAGCATTTGCTTTCAAATTTGAAGGGTGAGTGTAGGTATTAATTAGTTCATTTCTTAGTATTTTTGCATCTTTCCCTTCCTTCTGCCAATACAACACACTTTTACATTCTTGTAACTACGTTAAAAAAGTTCTTTCTCTGTAACTTTAGAAAAAGAGCCCCAGTTCACCCATTGTTCCAGAAAAAAGACCCTCACTTAGTGTGTAATAATCCTTAGCAATAAGTAGAAAGATGTTAATTTGGAATATTGCAAAAAAAAAAAAATGCTGTAGCTCATATGTACCTAATGTCTACCTGGAACTTATTGCTTCCTTTTCCATGTTTTCATTCAGTGATCATATTTTCTTATCACATGTTTGCATATGTGTGTGTGTATATATATATATATATATATATATATATATATATATATATATATATACACACATAATACACACACACACACACACACACATACACACACACACATACACATACATATGCACACACAGCAGTCCCTATCATCTGTAGTTTCACTTTGTGCAATTTCAGTTACCTGTGGTGGACCACAGTCCAAAATTATTAAATGGAAGATTTCAGAAATAAATAATTTATATGTTTTAAATTGCACACCAGGAGTAGGTGATGCATTCTTGTACCATACCACTTAGTCTTGCCAGGATGTGACTCAGCCCTTTGTCCAGTGCATCCATGTTCTCTACGCTACTGACCTTTAGTCACTTAGTAGCCATCTTGTTATCAAATCAACTGTCAAGGTGTTGCAGTTCTTGTGTGCAACTAACCTTTATTTTACTTAACAATGGCCCTAAAGCTCACTAGTAGTGATGCTGGCATATTGTTCTAAGTGCTCTATTTTGATATTAGTTGTTTCTGTTCATCTCTTACTGTGCCTAATTTATAAATTATACTTTATCATAGCTATGTATATATAGGAAAAATATATGTAGGGGATCAGTACTACCATACTTTCAGGCATCCACTGGGAGTTTTGGAATATATTCCATGTAGATAAAGGGGAACTACTGTGTGTGTGTGTGTGTGTGTGTGTGTGTGTGTGTGTGTGTGTGTGCGTATTTGTGTGTATATAAACATGCTTCCAGTTCTGAATCCTTTTTCCCCCCTTTTCTTTAGCACTATTGTAGTTTCCTTTAGGAGTTTCTCTTTGTAGATCTTTTTCAATATTCAAATGACAACATCTGATTTTTTAACATACCACATCTTGTTAGTGAGGAACAGAAAGCATGTTCTTATTTTATTCTACCAATTACCAATTGCAATTTCATGTCTTGTGTTTTAGCCTGATCCTTAGTTAGACTTGTGAATAATGAAGTAGTTTTCTGAAAGCATCTCAGAAAGAACTTGGGACAAACACACATGCTATTTCCAGCAGGTTCACACCTTGCATAGGGATAAAACTTCTCTTCCAAGTGCTTCTGGCAGGGCAGAGTTTAACCACCTTCTGTAAAGTTTGCCTGATGAACACTTCAATGGTTGCATTAGATATTATTTCATTAACCTTATGGAGTAGACATCATTCACTGTCCTCCCTATCTGTATTCTAAAAATACCAAATTTCTTCTTCTTGTAGCTAACAAAATACTAGGATCTCCATATGTCTGTGACCATAGTTTATATCCTGTTTCATTACTGTGTAGCACAGTGCATGAGGAATACCAAACACCTAACAAATATGGATTGAAGGAAGAAAATGAATGCATGTGTTAACACATAAATAATAGATGAATGAATAAGGCAATTGAATAATTCCTCTGGTGTTTTCTTCTCTGCTGCTCACATCTCTGTCCTCTCTCTCCAGTGGTTACTTCTGCTCAAATTTTTCTCATCCTAAATCAAACTGCCTCTGTGCATTAAGCCACTGACATATACATCTCCTTCCAGTCACCTAATTTTTAAAAGGTATAGTCTAAACTTACTGCTCCTACTTACTTTCTGTTTATTCCTTAATCACTCCAGCTGTTGCTTTCCCTTCTCCAATGAAATGAGAATTGTGAGAAAACTCAGAACATCTTAATTACTGAGTTCCATGACCATCACTGCATCCACTTTCAAACAAAATTTATACTTCATTTGACCTTGTTTTATACTTTGTCATTATTAAAACTCTATTCTAGTGGCTTTTTAGAAATACTTTTTCCTGGATCTCATATATCTCTGATTTTCTTTTTCTTTTCTTATTTTTTGGCTCAGCAGGCTTTTTTCTTTGATAATTCTTTAACATTGGTGTTTGGCCATAGAGTTCCTTTTCCTCTTTTATACTCTCTCCCTGAATCATCTCACCATTTTCTAAGATTTCTGTAATTATCTGGCTACACATGATGAGCATATCACTATATCCACCCAGGCTCATCTCCCTTCTGATTTCAGACATGTATTTATTAACACATTACTTGATAGCTCCATTTATGATGCCACAGGTGGCTAAAACTCAGTATCTAACCAAATTCTCTGTCACCTATCTACTTTTACAAATCCAAAAATGCCCTCTTTGTGTTGGCATCACTATTAATCTAGAATAGAAACTTTAGAGTCAGCTTTGATTCTTCTTTTTTCTTCATCCCTCACATTTAATTTTCATCCTCGTACTGTGGCTTCTGGTCTTCCAGTTCATCACACCTGCTTCAGTATTCTTCCTAGAACAAAGGTCCAAAAACATCTTTTGTTTTTTAAAAGCCTTTGGTAACTTGGCTTTAACATGTCCTATTGTACTAGTTAGGGTTCTCCGAAGAAATAGAACCAATAGGATGTGTACACACACACACACACACACACACACACACACACACACACACACACACACACACACACATAGAGAGAGGGAGAAATATTTGTTCCAATGAATTAGCTCATGCAGTTTTGAAGGCTAGCAAGTATAAAATTTGCGGGACAGGCCAGCAGTCTGAAGACCCAGGAAAAGTTATAGTTTGACTATGAAGGCAGAATTCCCTCTTCCACCTGGGAGGTCAGACTGTTTTTCAATTAAGGCCTTCAACTGATTGGATGAAGCCCATTCACATTATGGAGAATAATCTGATTTACCCTAAGTCTACTGATTTAAATATTAATTTCATGTGAAAAATACCTGCACAGAAATACCTAAAATGCTTGACCAAATAACTGGGTACCCTGGGCAAGCTAAATTGATGCTTAGAATTAGCCTTCACACCTATTCATAATTTTGAGAACTATTTACACACACACACACACACACACACACACATACACACTGTAAGTGTTGATTAGACTGAGCAGGCTATTTATACTTGTGTGCTCATTATCCACTTTATTTTTTCAAGCCCTTATTGCTGTACCTTATATATTTTAAGAAATCATTATCTGTTTGCTGGTTAACTGACTGAATGGAAAGAATAAATGAAACAGAGAAACAGAAGAAACATGAAGGGAAGGAAGGGTTCAGGAATGTTGATCACACAGCATGAAGCGTCTTTCTTTCTTATTCCTTTTTCAGCTTCATGAACCTATTCAAGATTGAAATCATAGATCACTTTCTGCATGTCAAATTCTTTGAGCTCACTCCTTTCTCATGTTTTCTTTGTACAAAATGTCTGCACCATATTACATATATTGAATTCTTTGTTAGATGCCTCTACAAGATGATTTGAATGAAACCAGCACCTACTTTTGTCCTTTCGCTCTTCTGGGACATCATCCTTCTCATTTTATCTCTTTTACTTCTTCCCCCGCTTCTCACTCTTTTTCTTTTTCTCTTCCCTGTCATCTTCCAGCACCATATGTCATATTTAATAGCAATAACCTCTATAATCCAAAGGGAACCAACTAGACATATGATGTCCCTCTATAAGGGTGGCTTTAATTCCAAAGAGAAAGTGAAGTGCTGATATTTTCTATTCTTAATGACTAAGATTAAAGATACTTTCAGGTATGCTTAGGATGACCAATTTTTACCACTGAAGTACATTTTAGGTTGGGCTTTCTGTTGAGCAGAGAGGTTTTAATATTTGTTTACTAACCTTCCAATAATTGGGTGAAAGCCAAAACCCTCCTAGGAAACATGGTCAAGTTTTACGTTAAATTTCTGTGGGTTCAAAGAGTCCTCACTGTTCATACACCCTATACTGTGTTATTCTTAATTCCCAGGTTCTATAGGTGTATATATAAACTTATCCAGATCTTTCTTGTAAGAATGGGAGATGATATGAAAATGTGTTTTTTCCTTGTTCTTCATAAATATTGTGCACATATTTAAAGTTTGGTACAACATCTCTGGAAGCTGGCGTCCTTAAGGTTTATTTTTTTCTGGGAGATGGCTACCTATGCTTTCATCCTGTACCAAAATGTTTGATTTGCGGTAGATAAAATGGGAAAAAATTGCCTGTTTAATATATGTTTTCTGATATGCATAAATCTCATCATGGGCTGTTCAGATATTTGGATAAGCATTCCTGTATATCAGCAATCAGGAGGAATTAAAAAGCAGCTGTTCTCATTGTACCTGGCATGTGCACTGTAATTTGCTTCAGACTCCACCACTCTCCATTGCCCTCAATCCAAAAGAAATGTTATTTGCCATTGATTATCACAGGTACCTCTTCTTTTTCTTTAGTATAGTAGAGAAATAATTTCCAATACCCAGGTATATGTCAAAAATGGCATCATGAAATTCAGAAAAACCCCATATATTGTGATATATTTCTTGGGAACAACTGAAAAATTTCTCTTATTTAATATGCAAGCAGAATGCATCTTTGTCAGGTTTATTATCATTTATTTTATATACAGTTTACTTCACTCCTAATGTTATCTTTCTGTGCCTGTATTGGCTGCAATTGACCACATTTTCCTAGGGTCCTCTTCACTTCCTCACCTTCAGCATCCTGAAAGTGCTGCTAAATAGATTTTAGTAGTTGTTTTATAGTCATATTATATTTCAGTATTTAAAAATCGATTATTTTACATTTTTTTGTAAAATATTAACAAAACAAACTGATGAAGTGAAATTATCTATGTGGTTATTTGCAAGTATTTACATAGTAAGCTCAGTTAAAGAACCTGGAACGATTATTGGCTTCAACTTATTGCCTTCACACAGATTTAGCAAGCAGTAATAATAACAACAGCAATAGCAACAACACAACAGCATTTCTTTGGATTCTTTTATGGATTACAAAATACCCTCATGTGCATTTTATGTAACATGAAGTCCAGAAATGCTGATGTAACATATTTCCTCTGTCTTAAAATAATTTTAAATAAAGAGCATCTAGCAAGGGAAAAGTTCTCCCCAAGATTACTACTGGGAGGCGGGACATTATAGAAATGGGCCATATCTGCTGCGCTGCCCAGGGAGGCATCAGCAGCTGCTTCCATTTGTAACAGCATTTTGTTCCTGACAGAATGTGAGAATGAAAGGCAGTGCCATGAAGTTCTAATGTTGAGGTGGCCATGTGACCACACTACTTTCTTTTGCGCTGTCAGACTCGCAAACACTGCTGTGGGGAGTGTGTGTGATGTTGTCTTATGTGGACAGTAGCCATCTCTACTACATTTTCAATTTTCTTGGCATCAGAACTACACATTTACAACTCCATTTAGTACTTTTAATTTTTTTATTGTGTAAATATGATTTTGAAAGCCCCTAAGTTTTTACAGTATTGAAAATTCCAAACTAAAGTATCGAGAAGGTTTCTGTGTTCAGAAAGCAATTTGAATGGTTGTCTTTGTTAGCAGGAACTTCCTACAAGGACCACATGTGAGAACTTCATTTATTTATGGGAAGACAGACAGACAGACAGACAGGGGGTACTTCCTACAAGGAATAAATATGAGAATTTCATTTATTTACATAAACATAGATAGATACATACATATGTACATAGATACGTACATACATAGATATATAAACAAATAAATCTATGAGATTAAGCCCTTGCCATAAGCAAAACTCCTGTTTGACACTATGAATTAAAGAAGTATAAGGAGGAAGTTTCCTGAAAACAAAAGATATATAGTTCTGTGTATTTTATATACTGAAGGATTTCCGTGTGTTTATAGAAGTGAGAAATCACATGGGTCTGGAGATCATGGAAAGATAAAAGAAGAGGAAGCAGAAAGAATTCCCAGAGGAGGGAGGCACATTGATATTGAAAATAAGTTTGTACACTGGGTTCTTAATTAGAATATTCTATTACACAAAGAGACAGGCAAAGATGACATATTGGTACTTCAAGAAAAAAGTAACTATTCAATGGTGAAAGAATTGTTTTCTTAGAAAGTAATTCAGTGACACATATTTTGGTTCTTTTTGGCGAGTATTATGCTTTTCATAGAAACAATGATTGTTGCTAATAATTATTTGACTTCCACATATTTGTGCCTTTTGTGCACTTTCCAGAGACTAAAGTCATTCTTCAACAATTTTGCTGTGCAGTGATCAGCTACATAAACTTCAATTAGACATGATCTGTCCAGATTTAGGTATTATATTTCAATGCGAGATTTGAATTGTAATTATCCATCATGGTAGAAAAATAATAGTTCTAATCAACCTGTCTTTATCACCACTTTTATCATAATTTTAACGTCTCTGTTTTTATATAAGGTTGCCATTGCCACCTGGGGCTTTTTCAGGACTCTGGAAGAATCAGGAAGCATTCAAGCATTTGTACTTTGAAAAATTTCCCGTAAGAACTTTAATATGCTTTTTTAATCTTCTTATGTACTTTTCTATAATTCTTGTCTATTAAATTGAGAAACTTGCTCCTAGAATCATAGATCAAAAAGAAACTTTTAAAGGTCATCTGTACTAGTTTCCAGCTCTCAAGGATAAGAATGCCCAACTTACAATTATCTAAATAAGTCATTTTTATACTTATTGTCAGTCTCTGGACATAGAAATTTCTTTGTTTTTCTTAACAGCTTTTCCTAGAATTTAATAGTCCTCAGTATCAGGAATGTTTTTGTTACATAAAAATGATTTTTGGACTTTTTATATTGTTTCTTCCACTGGATTCCTCTGTTCCAACAGACAAGAGAGCAACAAATCAGAATTATAGAATGTGATTAAGACTCCTTAACCTCTTCTTTTATTGGTTGTATGAGCAAAATCCATTTAGCTTGCCCCGAAGTCATATTTTTCCATTTCTTCATCTATTTTTGACACCATTTCTCAAATGTTCTCTGAGTTCTTTATTTTAAAATCTCATTTTAAAAATACAGATACAGGACAGAAACAGTGTACTGAAAGCCCCACACCCAGTGTTCTGGATAAGAAAAAGCGCCTTCCTGTTTCACATTCTGTCATTGTGTGAAACTTTGTACTCCATGGCAATGTGTGTTATGTTTATAACAGCATTTCATGATAAACACATCAGGGTCTGCTCACATCATCTTTCTGTTGTCCCTCTACTGCCCCCACAACAGGGACACCTCGTCCTCATTTTTCACTAAGTAAAATTCTGAATGATTTTGACTAAAATGAGAATACTGAGTAATAGTTCAGTATTAGATATTCTGATCAGAACACTGAGTCTCAGAAATCTAAGAAACACAATAGTGGCTTTCCAGGATTTGTACTAAAGTCCATGCTCATAATCATAGGTATCAAAATAACTCAGAAGCATTAGGAAAAAATAATATTTTTTTCTACTTGTTTTTCTTCATTGTTCTTATTCTGTGATTTCTAGACCAGCAAAAATGTTCTACTTTGAGTGACTAAAAATTAAATTTCATATTTACTATTAAATTTAAAAAATTTCAATCATTCAGAATTTTTACTAAAAAAGTTTGCCAAAGTATTTAGCATTTTATCTTTATTATTTGTTAGTGAAGGACAGATAACCTAATCAACTGGACAAATGACAAGAATTAAAATAGCTTTCTTTAGAAAGAAATGGCAACATTGAATGACCTCAATAGCCAAGATTAAACATCACCCGATAGAGTGTGGCAGGGATAATTTGTCAGTATAGTTAACTCTAGTAAGCCCAATGTATCTGCCTGACAGGGCAACAGTTAAATAATCAGAGAGCAGGTGGTGGATATGATTGATTATAGCCTGACAATAGCAAATGATATGTGCATGTGGTTTTAACATGATCACCTTTAACACCAAAATCTCCCTCAAAGCCCCTGTTTATGGCTAAACTATGTGAAGTGACTCTGTACTCTGTTTACCTGATCTCAAACCTCTTATTTGAGAAATTAATAACAGCAGCACAGAAGGGTTGAGTAACTTCCCTTGAGTTCACATAGGTGAGAAGCGAGGGAACTGAGACTTGAACCAAGAAGAGTTGGGCTCGAGAGTTCATGCCCTAAACTGCTACTCTAGTTTGCCTATCTAATATTAATAAAAGTATTAATTGCAATAAAGTTATTGAGAGCTCATGATGCATCCAAGTCTGTCCTCTTTCATTTTTATACACAGTTTCATGTATATTTCACAGAAGCCTTATGAGACAGAGCTCATTATTCCCTTTAATGGATGAGAATACTGAGTCTCAGAAAGTCTGAGAAATACAATAGTGGCTTTTCAGGATTTGCACTAAAGTCCACGCTCATAAACATAGGTTCAAAATAACTAAGAAGCACTAGGAAAAATAATATTTTTTTCTACTTCTTATTCTTCATTATTCTTATTCTACTGTGATTTCTAGACCAGCAAAAATGTTCTACTTTGAGTGACTAAAAATTGAATTTCGTATTCACTATTAAATTTCACTGAAGCTTGAATCCAGTCTTAACCCATATTAATAAACTAGTGCTGTATTGTGAAATTATTCATTGGGAGCTTTAAAGCTTTTGAAAATTAATACAATTAAAGAAGAAATATATCAAAGGATTACTTTGCAATACCAAAGTATATTAGAATTGGTATTGAGCTATTCTCCGTTAAAAAAAAGAAATTGGGATCATAAACTTTACAACTCTATATTCAAACACTTAAAACATCTCTAAAATCACTTTAACTTATTCTTGGCTGTTAGAGGAGCAAAGAGATTCTAGTACACTTCCCAGATAACAAGTAGTTTAATTTCCTAGTCTGATTATGAAAAAAGGCAAATGTTCACAGCAAATCCATTTCATTACACTGTATATTTTACCAAGTTTAAAATGATTACATTATTTAATGGTACACACTAATCAAACATTATTTATTCTTGTTTTCAGGGATATTATGATACCATGGATGCTGGTTACATGGATGAAGAAGGCTATGTGTATGTTATGTCTCGAATGGATGATGTAATAAATGTTGCAGGTCACAGAATTTCTGCAGGTGCCATTGAAGAGGTATTGATTAATATTGGTATTCTATTCCAAATAGTGTTTAGACACAGAGCTGCACTGAAAACAATATTGAGGTTATTTCACTTGGAAAATTACCACACCCTTCATTCGCAGCAGAGGCTAGGTTACTCTTGTATCTCTCTCAATGAATGTAAATTCTCTCTTTTAGATTTTCATATTTTCTACACTCTCCCATCCCTGGGTGGTAGTGAAGAGTGTTAAACACTTACATATATTTGTTTCTTTATGGGAGAGCCTGTGTACATTTGCTACTTAATACTTGCTACTTGAATGCCTCTAGCTTCTTGATTTACTCGTGTTTAATCATCAGGTTTGCATACGGTCTTTAAGTGGTGTGGGATTTAAACATTTTATTGTACTTTTAAATCCTGAGAATTTTCTTCTATTGTAAGTCACATAAAGCCTCCAGAATAGGTTTCTAAAAAAAATGTTTTAAAAACATACTCCTATGGAGTAAAATCTGCTTTATTGTCATACAATACTGTGCATTCTTATACTTACCCAGTTTCTTGTAACCATCACCAGGGTGTGGGGAGCCCACCCGTGTAAATACTTGCAAAGCGAGTTTTACAATACTGGCGGTTTGAGCCCAGACACAGGGTCCCCTGAAGGAGGGGAGTCGAGATAAAAGAATCAGGAACAGACAAAGGGAGTCTATTTAAAAGATAATCAGATGTTCAAAACCAAAAACTCTTGCAGTCACGAGGAACAGTGTCTCCATGTAAATGTTCTTTATGAGCACCAGGAATGACTATCACCTTTTACAACCACTGATTGTGTATAGGTCATCTAGTGATTTGCATTTCCTCTTGCAATGATGTAAACCAGAGCCTGGAAAAATGTATATTTACTGAGCCTTTGAAAAATAAATTCGGTGTGGAATGAGATTTCCACATCCCTCCTGACCCCGCTTTCTGTCTCTCTTTATTTCCCATGCACTCCCCCACTCAGGTTTGGAACCCTCTTGCTGGCCAAGAGTGACCCCCAGACATGGCACCTGAACAGGGACACAGTTCACGAATAATCTGCAAAAATTCCTGCACTTGACTAAGTTTTGTATCATGACCACGAGCCTTAATCATAGAATGCAATAAACGTATAAACAACTTATGTTCTTTTGACTCAATCTGCCCCATTTTTACTCCTGATTGCTCACAAATTGAGGTTCTTCTTCTGAAACAAAAATTTGGAGTTATTTACATGAATTCATTAACTCTTGATTGTATTTACATATTCTCTTTTTAATTTCTTTGTTACTTACGGCCGGCACCACTCACTTAAAGCGTCACTGAAATCCCCAGTTCTCAGGTCCCTTGTTCAGGTCGCCAAGTCTGGGGGTCACTCTTGGCCAGCAAGAGGGTTCCAAACCTGAGTCGGGGAGTGCACGGGAAATAGAGACAGAAAGCAGGGTTAGGAGGGATGTGGAAATCTAATTCCACACCCTATTTATTCAGACCAGGGAAAGGGTAGAAAACAACTTCAACACTGTCAAAGAATTCCCTCATAATGTCACCTTTGTATTCTGACTGTGGTAACCCTTGTTTTTTCTCCATTTCTATGTTTTAGCCTTCTCTCCAATTTTATATAAATAGAGTATACAGTACTGTAAACTTTGAGACTGGGTTACTTAATTTAGGAAAATACATTTTAGTTCCTTTCAAGTTGTTGCATTTTTAAGAATTTGCCTTTTTGTATTGGTGTATAGAATTTCATTATGTGGGTGTACTAACAAGTTCATATATTCATTCATCCGATAAAGTACATATGGGTTATTTCTAGTTTATAGCAATTATAAATAGGGCCGTTATACACATTCAAATACAAGTGTTTGTATAAAAATGTTTTTACTTCTCTCAGATAAATACCTACAATGGATTTTCTGGGTTATATGTTATGTGTATGTTTAAGATTATGAGAAACCACCAAAGTGTTTTCCTGTGTAACTGTGATATTTTACATAGCCACTAGTAGTATTTAAGAGTTCATACTTTTTCCCATTCTTTCTAGAACTTGGTAGTGTCATTACTTTTTAATTAAACCATTCTACTGGGTGTGTAATAGTATCTCATTGTGAATTTGATTTGCATTTCCATAATAACTAATGATATTGAGCATCTTTTCACAAGCTTATTGGCCATCCATAAATCTTTTTTGATGAGATATCTGTTAAAATCTTCAGCTCTTTTTCTTTTTTAATTTGATTGTTTCTTTTTTATTGTTCAGTTTTGTAAATTATTTATATATTCTGAATACAAGTTTTTGATATGCAGTGTGCAATTTTTTTTTTCCAGTTTCTGGATGATCTTTTTATTTTGTTAAAAGTGCCCATAAAAGAGAAAAATAAGTTTTCATTTTGATGAAGTCTAATTTATCACGTTTTTCTCTTACAGATTATGGTATTGGTATTGTATATAAAAACTCCTGACTGTCACATAGATTTTTTCTTCTCATCTAAGAGTTTTATGTATTACATTTATATTATTTAAACTTAAATTTGAGTTAATTTTTTTAACATAGTACAAGTGAAGGTTGATGAATAATTTTTTAGTGGATGCCAGTTGTTCTAGCATCATTTTTTGAAAACACTGCCCTTTCTCCATTGAATTGCCTTGACAAAGATTTGTCAAAAAATCAGGTAATAATATTGGAGTGAGTCTATTTCTAGAATATCTTATCTATTTCATTGATCTATGTGTTTATATTATACCAATACTATACTGTCTTGACACTGTAGCTTTGTAGTATATCATAGAGTTGAATAATGTGAGTCCTCCACATCTGCTCTTCTTTTTTAGTCCTGTTCAAGCTATACTAGTCCCTTTATGTATTCCATGTGTATATTAGAATAAGGTTTTCTATAGCTACAATGAACCCATACATAAATATTGATTGAGATTGTCTTAAAACCATATATTGATTGGAGAAAAATTGCTATTTCAAACTAACTGAGTTCAATCCACAAGTTTTGTATATTTCTTTCTTCAGGACTTCTTTGGTATGTTCCCTTAATACGTTGTACTTTTTAGCATACAGATTCTGAACAAGTTTTGCTATGTTTATACCTAAGTATTTAATTGTTTTAGCTATTGTAAATTGTATTTTTTAAAACTTCAAATTTTTTGTTGCTAGTGGATAGAAATACTACCGACCTTTTTGTAGACGGATATGTAACCTATAATCTTGTTTAATTGGCTTGCTAGCTCTAGCAGTATTTTTGGTTGAGACTTCCTATGTTGAGGAAGTCCTTGTTCCTCTAGCAGTATTTTTGGTTGAGACTTCCTTGTTGAGGAAGTCTTCCTTGTTGAGACTTCCTATGTAAACAATTATGTGTGAATAAAAACAGTTGTATTACTTTCTTTCCAATCTGAATTTTTTTATGTCTTTTTCTTGCCTTTTGGAACTGGCTAGAACTTCAAGTATGATGTTGAATCAAACTGGTAAGAGTGGAATCCCTTGTCTTGTTGCTGATCTTAGGGTAAATGCAAGAATGGTGCTAATTGTAGGTATTTCTGTAAATATGCATTTTATCAAACTGAATAAATTGTTTTCTCTTTCTAATTTCCTGAAGTGTTATTTTTAATTATGAATGAAATTTGAATTTTATCAAATTTTTCTGCCTTTATTGATATAAACTTTTTTTTTAACCCTGTTATATGAATTACATTAAATAATTTTCAGCTATTGAACCAGTCTTGCATTTCTGGGACAAACTTTACATGATTGAAATGAATTATTATTTTTATACATTGATTGGTTTAATCAATAGTAATTTTCCTTATTCTGAAATCTACTGTTTGTGACAGTCATATAGGCCTTCTCCTTTTTGAATCATATTTGAATCATTGATCTGTTTCCACTTTTTCATTTTTAATCTCTCTGCATTATGTTTCATTTGGGTTTCTTGTAGACGGCATCGACTTAGATAATATGGACAGCATATATTTGTTTTTACCCAGTCTGACAATCTCCATTTAACTAGTGTTTTCAGATTATTTGCATTTAATTATTGATATAGTTATATATCTGTCTACCAGTTTCTTATTTTGATTATTCTCTTTTTCATTCTCTCATTTCATTCTCTCCTCTTTTCTAAGTTCTTTTGGTTCTTTTTTTGTAGCTTTTATTGATTTGCTGAGAACATCTATGATTCCATTCATGCCAAGAGTTTTTGCCCATTCTTCTTGGGCCGTGGTTATTATTTGGTTTTTAATATTCGTATTTGTTAACTTTATCCTGAATGTGAAAATGAGGTGTTTGGGTCAAAGACAGACTTTTTTGATAAGTGTGTCATTTCCCCTTTACCCTAGGTCTTATTATGACCCAATGGCAACTTTTCCTATATAAGTAGCCAGATTCTCCATAAATGAAGGTTAAAAAATGATTTTTCTGGACTTATAAAAGGGAGGGAGGCAGTCATCCTTCCTAAAGGATCTTCTTAAAGACATAATGTCTTTTATCAAAACTCTAATTGTTTAATATGTAAGTAAAATAGCCCCAGGAGCTAGATAGCTCTTTGTGTCTCCATTTTTACAACCTAGAAATATTTGCAACTCCTGGGAATTAATCTTTTCTAGCAGGTAAATACCTAAGAAGATAGTGAGCCAGTCTCCCCAGCTCCTTGGGAGTTTATTTTAGTCTGGACTATACACATTTGGCCTTGACAGGTAAATTAAAGTTTTATTATCGTTTAAGATCTGAGCAATTCATTAGGCAAATGACTATAGATCTAATTTTTCTGATGTTTGAGGAGACTCAGCAAGCTAGGGCTTTTTATAGGAGCACTGAGAAATCTAGAGTTTTATTTCCCCATAGTTGAAATAGCTAAGTTAAAATTTTTGATGACTCTAATATTTGGATAATCCTGGGTTTGGTATCTAGGGATTGTCATTTTCTTAAAAAGATGTTTAGATTTTCCTGATAACTGTTATGTTTATTTTAGATCTTATCCCAAGTATTATTTTTATATTGTACTTTAGGTTCTGGGGTACATGTGCAGATCATGCAGGATTGTTGCCTAGGTACACACATAGCAATGTGGTTTGCTGCTCCCATCCCCCCGTCACCTACATCTGGCATTTCTCCCCATATTATCCCTCCCAGACCTCCCCACATCCCCGCTGTCTCTTCCTTGGCAACCCCCAACAGACCCCAGTGTGTGATGCTCCCCTCCCTGTGTCCCTGTTTTCTTATTTTTCAACACCCGCCTATGAGTGAGAACATGCAGTGTTTGATTTTCTGTTGTTGTGTCAGTTTGCTGAGAATGACAGTTTCCAGATTCATCCTACAACATGAGAATCTGGATCCTATTTAAACCCTCAGGATTTTTGCTCTTGTGGCTATTTATTTTAGGAAGTAGTCAGCAGAGTTAGGATCAGACTACATAGCCTTACCCACTTTCTATGGATTGTGGTTTCACTGTCAATTTAGTTTTCAAAGCTTTTGTCTATTTGGATATTCTGCATATACGATCATGTTGTTTGTGAACAAATACAGTTTGATATCTTCTTTCTCAATCTGTATACCTTTTATATTACTTTCTTGTCTTATTGCAGCAGCTAGTATGATGTTTTCTTTCTTGTCTTGTTGCAGTAGCCAGTATGATGTTGAAAGTTTAGTTGTGAGAGGAGACAATATAAGCAAAATAAATGACGGCAGTGATGCAAGGGATTGAAGACAGGAATTAGGAATGTTTTGTTATAAGGTACTTGCTCTGTCTATGAAGTGCTATTTGAGTGTGGACTTTTTTTGTAATTCTTCTTAGTTGTTGAAATGAAGTGGTCTATTGAAGTCAGTTGTGTTCAGTTGATTGATGATACTGTTGAACTCAACTATGTATTTACTGTGTGCCCAGTAGATCTGTCATTTTGAACAGAGGGGCATCAAAGTCTTAAAGTATAATATTTGATTCATCTATTTCTCCTTCCAGTTCTATCAGTTTTTGCCTGATTACTTTGAAGCTCTAAGGATTATCATGCCTTTTTGGGTTATCAACCTCTTTGTTATTATGTAATGCTCTTCTTTATCCTTGATAAATTTTCTTGCTCTGAAGTTTGCTGTGCTTGAAATTAACATAGCTACTCCTGCTTATAAAATGAGCATGACATAACTTTCTCTTTCCCTTTACTTTTAATCTATAGTATTTTTATATTTAAAATGAGTTTCTTTCAGACAACATACAATTGAGGCTTGCTTTTTGATCCATTCTCTGATAAATCTGTATATTTAGATCATTGATGTCAAGTGATCATTAATATAACTGAATTAATATTTACCATATTTGTTATTGTTTTCTGTTTGTTGCCCTTACTCTTTGTTTCTATTTCTGTCATTCTTTTTTTTGCATTTTGTGGTTCTAATTGAACATTTTATATGATGTCATTTGCTCTCCTTTCTTCATATATTAAATGTATTTTTTTAAACTTGTTTTAGTGGTTGCCCTAGTGAATGCAATATATGTTTACAACTAACCAAGTCCGGACTCAGATAATACTGTATTACTTCATAAGCAGAGCAAATACCTTATAATAACAAAATATTTCTAATTCCTACAGTCTGGCCCTTGTATCACTGCTGTCATTCACTTATTTATACATAGCATATATGTATGTGCATATACACACATTGTTGCTATTATTATTTTTAACAAACTTATCCATGAGGTAAATTGAGAACAAGAAAAATAAAGTTTTTTATTTTACTTTTGTTTATTCATTTCTGATGCACTTCCTTTATTTTTATACAAGTTTCTGACTTGTATTATTTTCCTTGTGTCTGAATAACTAAACATTTCTTGCAAAGCAGGTATACTGGCAACACATTCCTTCAATGTTTGTTTGTATGAAAAAGTCTTTATTTCTCCTTAATTTTTGAAGGGTAATTTTCTGCAGTATAGTAATCTAGAATTCTGTAATTCTAGAATTAATGGTATTTTTCTTCCCTCTTGATGCTTTGAATATTTCACTCCACTCTCTTCTTGTTTATGTGGTTCCCAAAAAGAAGTCACATGTGATTCTTATCTTTTCTTCTCTATAGGTAAGGTGTTTCTGCCTCTACTCTGACTTTCTGTAGTATTTTTTTTTTCTTTATTTTAGAATGTTTTAATGAAAGGTTTAAAATGAGATTAAATTACGCATTTTTCAAAAAGAAAAGAATGTTTGAAATTTGAATATGATATGCCTACACGTAGGATGTTTTTTTATATTTGTCTTTCTTGATGTTTTCTGCAATTCTTAGATTTATGATTTTGTTTCAGCATTAATTTGCGGGACATTCTCAGTCATTATTTCTTCATATGTTGCTTCTATTTCTTCTCGTTACTTCTATTACGTGTTTGTTACAGCTTTTGTACTTGCTCTGGTATTCTTGGGTATTTTGTCCTGTTCGGCGATTTTCTTTTCCATCTTTTTTCTCTTTGATTCTTGGTTTTGGAGGTTTCTATTGATATAGCCTCAAGCTCCAAGTTTCTTCCTTCAGCCATGTCTAGTTTACTGTTTGGCTGAAGGAAGGAATATGCCCATCAAAGACATTCTTTATTTTTGATACAGTAATATTTATAGCACATTACAAATACTTTCTTAGAATTTCAATCTCTCTGCTTAGCTTACGTTAATCATCTATTATTGCAAGTTGTCTACTTTTTTTCCATTAAAGTCCTTATCATATTATAGTTTTAAAAAAGATCATATTCAGATAATTTCAATATTCCTGCCATATGAAACTGTTTCTAATGCTTATTCAGTCTTTTCAAACTGTGTGTGTGGGGCGGGGGGTTTGTTGTTGTTTCGGATATATATATATATATATATATATATATATATATATATATTTTTTTTTTTTTTTTTTTTTTTTTTTTTTTTGCCTTTTAGTGAGCCTTGTAATAGTTTGTTGAAATACTGAGATAATGTACCATGTAAAAAGAACTTCAGTATATGGGCTTTTATTGGTGTAGTGGTAAGATGTGGGGAGAGGAAAAGTATTCTGCAGTCCTATGATTACATCTCAGTTTTTTGATGAACATGTATCCCTAGACTGTGAACTTCATCTGTTTTTTGTAGATATTTTTCCTTCTTGGTTAAAAGAGGTTGAATAAAGGGGGCTGGAATTGGATATTTCTTTTCTCCTATGTCAGTTAGGCTCTGAGAAAACTGTAGCAGTTAGGTTCTGTTATAGAAGAGTTTCTTTTAAGGGTAGACCCTATAAAGAGGAACACAGTGTTTCGTCATACGGCTCAGGTTTTCCAACCTTGGCACTTGTTCCTGTAGATGTTTCTGTTCCAATAAATTGTGTCTTCCTATATTTACTTGTCTGTCTCTCTAGTTTTGGGGTCAGTGGTTTTCCCTGTTAACTTACGCTCTGACATATCTAAGAAGAACTGGTTTTTTTTTGTTTTTTGTTTTTTTCCCCAGTTTGTTTAACTTTCTACTTGTTAGAATGCAGTGGTGAATTCTAAGCTTCTTACATGTAGTACTAAAACCAGAGGTCCCTCTTCCCTTTTTGGTTCATAAAACTCCTTTGCTGTTGTTATGGGTAGGGGGTCAGGGGTTTGTCTCCCCACAGTTACTAGGATTATTCCAGCAAAGTCTACAGGCACAGTGTCTCTGGGGAGAGTAAGAGATTCCGTCTCTTTGCTGGAAGTTACTAGCACATGGCAGGGTAAGTCAACAGAGAGCCACTCTCAGGAACAGCATAGCTGCTGATGTAGAGAGCAAGTGGCATTGGTCCTTTCTGTGTTCTCTTGTATAGGGTAGGAGAGTACACAGAGCTCCGTCCCGCAGGATATGTCATACAGCTTGTGTGGAAAAGGGAAGGGGAACACCTTCATTGCTGATATTTACTTGGAATAAGGTGTGGAGAGTTAACAAATTTCCTACAGCTCTGTAGAGAGGGGGTAGGCCCTGCCAACAAAGGTTGGCACTCATCTCAAGTAGGGAGGGCAAAACCTGTTTCATGGCTCCCCTACTCCTTTTCCTGGGCCTCTGACCAGACACAGCAGGCTCTTAGGGCTTTTTCTGTCTGTACTCATTGTCAGTTACACATTTTGAGCTGCTTTAGCTCTCAGGCCAGATTATACAGACAGTAGAATAAATGAACAACAACAACAAAAATAACAAAATCCCCAAACTCCCAAACAAATCACAGTGAACGCAAGTTCTGATAGTTCTGATCAAGTCTTCTAATATATATTTTATCCCAGAGTTCTTCATTCTAATTGTGGGAGAGATGTTACTTCATTTTTTTTTTCTAGAAGCAGATCCCAGAATAGTTTTTAAGCAGCTGAATGGAGTAAACAAACAACAGTTTAAATAAAAGAAAATATTTAAAGTAACATGATTAACAATTCATTGTGATCAGAGTATGCAGAGTCAAAGGTTTATTTCCTCTTTCTCTAATTAAAGGAGAATCATAAAAAATAACTATTTGATACTAGGCTTAGTACCTGGGTGATGAAATAATCTGGAAAACAGACACCTGTGACATGAGTTTATTTATATAACAAACCTGCTTATATACCCCTGAACCCAAAATAAAAGTAATAAAAATTAGAAATTAAAAAAAGGTTGTACCTATCTTCAATTCAAACATAACAGCTTAATGCTTCTTGTCATGTTGGCATGTGTTTTTTTAAACGTGAGTTTTTGAGTAAAAGGAATTTTATCAAATATTTTAGAATATATGACCTTTGTGTGCTATGATAAGGTTACCTTGTTTTTAAACAATGAATTTTGTGATAACCTGAAATTGAAATTTTCGCTTCACGTCCTTTGGTATGTTGGCAAAAGATGGTTCTAGTTGCATGAACTTTTAATTTCTTCCTTCTAAGAGGTTAATTCCAATATTTACCTGCATTTCTAGCAGACTAAGCCCATCAAAATATGAAGATTATGTATACATAGCTCTTATTATTCATCAAAACCTTATTTTTTATTTTTAGAATGAAAAGAGGAGTGTCAGCCTATTTAAATATATGCTGTGCTTCAGTGCCTCTACTGAAATCCTTCTCATTGCATGTAACAGCAGAGTAAGACAGGCAGAAGATAGGCAGTTAAAATGGAAAAAGAGAAAAACATGCCAGAATTATTGGCATCTAACAGAAACTTTGTCACTGGGTCTTGGAGTATTTAGGGTGCATAACAGGGCACCACTCAGACCTTAACTCTAAGTCAACTTGTCTCTTTATGTGCACTAAATGACTAAGTTTTTATTAAATATTTAGATTTAATAAGAAAATTTTATCTCAATTTAAATCAGATTTGTCTTCTCTGACTGTGCAATCTCTTAGAGAATTGTGAACTGACACTTTATATTGACATTTTACAAGCTCCTAGCAAAATTGCTCAGCAAATTGATTATTTCCTTCTGAAATGTTTGATGATATACCCAGCTCTTATTAAAATGCCCAAGCCTTACTATCTCACTACTTGTCAAGGGTTCCCAGTGGCAAATATCATATTCCATTTTAACTATTTGGAATAGGAATTGAGGGCCTCAATCCATTGTAAGTTTTATTGTAGAAAAAAAGTAGACTGAATACTGTTTTTATGTGTAGTGAAAATATCTACACTTTTCCAGTTTCTCTAAGTAAACATTTTATGAATGGTTATTAGAAAGACAAAAAAGTATGTAAGTTATTGTTAAAAAGGCATTCATGCTTGCAGGGATGTAGAGAAAAGGAAACTTACATACTGTTGGTAGGAATGTAAATTAGTACAGCCATTATGGAAAATAGTATGGACTTTTTCAAAAAACTAAAAGTAGAACTACCATAAGGTTTTGTAATCCCACTACTGGGTATTTATACAAAGAGAAAGAAATTAGTATAGCAAAGGGCTGCCTTTACCCCCATGTTTATTGCAGCACTGTTCAAATAGCAAAAATGGAATCAACCTAAGTGTCCATCAACAGATGAATGAAGAAAGAAAATATGGTAAATGTTCACAATAGAATAATACTTGGCCAAAAAAGAATGAAATCCTGCCATTTGCAACTATTTGGATAGAACTAGATTTCATTATGTTAAGTGAAAGAAGCCAGACACAGAACGACAATATTATCTATCCTCACTTACGTGAGCTGGAATAGTTGATGTTACAGAAACAGAGAGTAGAATAATACCAGAGGCTGAGAAGGTTGTGCGCATGTCAAGTAGTGGAGGGACATGTAAAAAGATTGGTTAATGGCTAAAAATATAGTTAGAAGGAATAAGTTCTAATATTCAGTAGCAAAGTAGGGTGACTATAGTTAATAAAAATGTGTAGTTCAAAATAGCTAGAAATTAGGACTTGAAATGTTTTCAACATATAGAAATGATAATTCCCCTAAGTGATGGATACCTTAAATACCCTGAATTGATCGTTACACACACTATGCATGTAACAAAATATTACATGTACCTTATAAATATGTACAAATATTTTTACCAATAAACTATTTTAGGAAAATAATTTAAAGTATAACAAAACCAAAAAATGTAAGCCTATTACCTAAATCAAGCACGTGTTCTATTAAAATTATTACATCAAAAATATTTCAGGAAACCCTGTGTTCTTTTCTATTCTTATCATAAGAAAATGGAGCCCTAGAATAGCTTTTTATCAACTTTTGAGAAGACAGTATTCTTGCAGATCCAGTAAAAATGAGGATCTTTTTCAACTATTAAGTAATAAGTTTATTTTGAGTTGATTAATTTTTGAAAGCCAAGCATCCAGCTAAACATTTAGGAAACATTGGTGGAAACATTTAGGAAACTTTGGAGTTCTTAGAAAAATTGTTTCAAAAATCTGCTAGTTTTGGACTTGTAAGCTAAAATTTGCAGGAGCTAATATGGTTGTTTTTGCTCAGTTTTCTTTGACTGCTGTGGCTTTTCATGCAAAGAAATCAGGGATTTTCATGTTAGGAAATGTACAGGAAACAAATTGGGCTCTCTAATTTCACTTGTAGCTTAAGTTTCAGTTTATTAAATAATCCCACTAATATTCGTGGGAACTTGGAAATCAAGAGAGAGACAAATTTTAAAGTCTACCTGGGACACTGTTCAAATACCATTTGCTGTTCAAAAGAACATGGGGTTTCCTGAAATATTTTTGAAGGTTGTTATGACCAAAGTGTTACTGTTTGTTTTCCAAGTTAGCTCTTTTGTTTGCTGTTTTAGGAATGATTTTTTAACATTGAACATATTTCCATAAAGTGACTATCCAACTAAGATGCCTTGCATTTCAGTTCCATACTGCATTAAATGACTATTGGATTTAAGTAGTTGCAACATTGCTGAATATTTCCTGAGTACTCATAAGAATATTAATGAGTATCTGGAATCTCTCTGACAAGTTTCCTACACTACTCCAATGTCAGGAAATTTTTAAAAATCTCTCTTCTTCCTATTGCATAGACAATATCCCATTGCAAACTGGCTCCTCCATGAAGGTGTTTGATTTGAACTAATTTTTAAAATTAAGATTCTTAAAAATGTAATTGAGGAACCTGTGTAGGTCAGCTCAGTGAAGCCTTGAAATATTTTAAATTCATTAAAATCTAGGCAAAATTGGCAATATCTTAGAAATAACAGATGACAGGAAGTTACTAGTTCTATCTCATAACATTTATATACTCTCTTGTGATGATACTACTGCCTTTTAAGTTGCATCACTTTTTTAGGCACTTAAACACCAGTTAATCACAGATGCTGCATAGATTTTATTTGGAGGGAATGCATGAATCTGGATTTTGATATTTTTCCCCCCATAGGACGTTTGGTTGGCTTCTGTCCCTGGAATGTTGCCAAGACATATTTTGATGCTTTCACTTTTAATGATTCATTTGTTGAAATCATCACTTGGCATGCAAATATTATTTGTGGGACCAACATGAAAAGCTGCCACTCTTCCTTTATGGCATTTTAAAATCTGATAGATGAATAATATTTTATCCACTCTAATAATGAACTTCACTTAGATACGACACAGAATTCTTGAAAATGATTTTGTTCCTCACAATTTTTAAGAATGTATCTGCAGTAGACAAAAATAGGAAACTCTAATATTATATTACAAAAATGTTGTTATATTATTTCTTCTGATTTTTAAAATACTCCCTGCTTTTACAGAAAAACAGTCAACATTTTCTCATTCACTTCTAAAAGTGCTAAGACTAAGGACAGAAACTTAGTAAAACTTAACAAAGTGAAAGAGTGGCAAACTAGAAGTTTTGACATTAAAGTTAGTTAAAACTATAGTCTTACTGGTTAGGTAACAAAATATATGGATGATGGATTTTTTTAATCAGTGATTTGAACAGATACCTTGGCATTTTAGGAACTCAGGTACAGAGAGTCATGGCACCAATGAAAAGTAATAATTATTTTGACAATTAAACCTCTGTTTAGCCAGTAAAGCAGTCATTCTTTACTCACTAAAGGATTGCCTTGTCAGAATTCATGTGATCTAACCTTCCAAGTCTATATCCTATCTGGTACAGGCAAAGTATTATTTTTCATTACTAATGACTGACTGTAGTAACTACTAAAACATATATCTGGCAGTAAAATTTGTCTCTCTGATCTCTCTCTATGGGTCTTAAAAGTAAAAATGGCTAACAAATGAGCTGTTGGGAGCATTTTAAGAGTTTATATAGAAGCGATGGAAGAAAATGGTGTTGTGTAGTCTGCAGTATGTATTTAGCAGAAGTTTTTAGTTAGGCTCAACTAATGGAAAGGGTGTGAACATTTTTGCCTAAGCAAATCCTATAAAAGTTAACAAAGCATATCTTACAAAAATCATTTATTTAACATGTGTTACACTCAGCACTGCATGAATCAAAAACTATGTGGACAAAAACCTTTACAAGCCAATTCTTCAAACAGGATGCTTACAATATGAGATAGAAGCAATAATGGGTCCAAAGTAAGATATTACACTGGCTTTGTACCAAACATCGCAGCAGTTCATCAAGTCTTCCAGTTTAGAGAAGAGAATACTTATTTTCAATTTGGCCTAATTAGAAAAAACAATTATTCATGGAAAGTTTGGGACTTCAAAATGGCATATACTACCAGACCATGCTGAGTCTTTTTTCTACCTCTCTGGCTGTGTGTGTTTGTTTACATTTCCAGCTTCTCCTTTTTCATGTGCCCATTACATGTTAGAGTTCTGTAAGACCTTCACTCTTTTCTTCTTCTTACTTTCTCCTGAAATAAGTTTGTCAAAGTCTATGACTTCTATTAGTATCTGTACATTAATGGCATCTCAATATGCATCTGAAGATTAAGCCTCTCAGATTCTGGTGTACAACTGCCTCTACTCTGATATCTCAACAGCACCACAAAAAAACAACTATTACAAGACTGAATATGTGATCCTTCTCCTAAGCCTTGTCCTCATTAGAAATTTCTGGCTTAAAAATTATGCCAACATCCAACCAGATGCTCAAGTCAAAAACCACAGGATCATCCTTAACTCTCTGTCTTACTTATGCTCCGTATTCAATGTATCGTCAAATTTTGTCCATTTTACTGGTAAAGAAATTCTAGTCTTTATTATTACTATCATGACCTTAGTCTACTGTAGTATCTTTTCAGGTGGTTTTCCTATGTAAACTGTGACACCCACCCTCAACGATTCTTTATTTTCCATGATGAAACTAAGATAATTATCCACTTTGAAGTAAAAGAAGCTAATCTGGAAAGGCTACATACTGAACGATTCCAATTATAAGACATGCTGGAAAAGGACCTTGAAGACAGTATAAAGATTAGTGGTTGCCAAGGGTTAGGGGAAAGGGAGGGATGAGTGAGCAGAGAACAGGGAGTATTTAGGTCAGTAAAACTATTCTGAATGACACTGTAATGGTGGATATCTGTCTTATACATTTAACAAAACCTATACATGCACAAGAGTGGACCATAATGTAGTAATGTAAACTATGGACTAGGATGATGATGGTGCGCTAATGTTGGTTCATCAGTTGCAACAAATCACTCTGATACAAAATTTTGATAATGGTGGCTGTGTATATGTAGTGGTAAAGTGTGTATGAGAATCCTACTTTGTTTGATTTTGCTATGAATCTAAAACTAATTTAAAAAACACAGCTGGGTGTGGTGGCTTATACCTGTAATCCCAGCACTTTGGGAGGTTGAAGCAGGTAGACTGCTTGAGCCCAGGAGTTTAAGACCAGCCTAGGCAACATGGCAAAACCCCATCTCTACAAAAAATTAGCCAGACATGATGGTGTGCACTCGTAGAACCAGCTACTCAGGAGGCTGAGGTGGGAGGATCACCTGAGCCTGGGAGGTTGAGGCTGCAGTGCGCTATAATCAATGCCAGTGCACTCTAGCCTGGGTGACAGAGTGAGATCCTATCTCAAAGAAACAAACAAAAAACCCCAATATTAAATCTACTCTGATCTTACATCTCCTCCTCACTACTGAAAAATGCTTTATTGCCTTTTAAGAGCTGCTAAAATGAGTTGGAAGTTGCTAGCACAGTACTTATCCACCTCTGTAGCACATATCCTCCATTCTCACTCTTTTTGTGCTGTTTTCCAGCCACACTTGTCCTTTTGAGGTATCAATGGTAACTGTGCAGTCAGTCCTTCCCTAGGGCTTTTGCCCCATCCCCTTCTCCTTGCCTAATAAATATCTACTCAACTTTCATATCTGCTCATTGTTATTTCCTAAGAAAAAGTTCTTTGAGGCCTGTATCTTTCTGCCAAATTGATTGCTATTGCTGTGTCTTTCAGATATATATATATATATATATATATATATATATATATATATATATCTGAAAGACACACATATATAAATACATATATATATGAAAGACACAGCAATAGCAATCAATATATGTAATTATTCCCCAGAGCTCCTACCACTTTTATATTTAGACATTTAGAATTATTAGCTATTCATAATTATTTATTAACATCTCTCTCCACTACTAGACTGTAAGCATCTTGAAGCAGTATGCTGACTGTTTTTGATCACCCCTGAGACCAGTGAGTGATTGCAACACAGGAGGCATTTAGCAAATATTTATGGAATGAATGAATTAATGAATGAATAGAAGAAAGATTAAGGACTGCCAAATATACTGTTGGTTACAAGTTTGCTTACTGTTTTATCTAGCTATTAGAGCTTTGGAGTCACTGAAATAAATATTAATATTTTAGAAAAAACATTCAGAACATGCATTTTAAAAAGTCTCATCACCACGTATATATATATGTATATATGTGTATATATATATGGTCTTAATGCTGGCTGCCATAAGCATACCTTCCAGAGGAATCCAAGGCTGCCTTATGGCTAATAGTTTTGTTTCTGAGTCTATTGTATATGATATACATACACTATATGATATATATATATATCATATAGTGACAATACTTTTAAAAATGCACATATATATACATATATATTCATATATACACCTATATATGCATATGTGTATATATGGTGAAACTTTTTTAAATACATGTGTATATACACACATGTATATCCATATGTGTATACACACACATATCTACACACACACACACACACACGTACATATATATATGTACGTGTGTGTGTGTGTGTGTGTGTATCTCCCTAAGCATCTGTATTTAATGTGGTTACTCAACTCTTGTGATTTCAGATAGATGCCAGCCTTGTGAACTTAAGCAATATAAGTATAGTTCTTCAACAGTGGGGATTATCTGATATCGGGGCCTCTCTCCATATCCAGCCTCTTGCAAGTCCTGAAAAATCATCTCTGGATGGATGGCCACTAAAGAAATTTCATTGTTTACCAACAGACTCAGAAATAAAATTATTCGTTAGCCATAGGGCAGCCTTGGATTCCTCTGGAAGGTATGCTCATGGCAGGCAGCATTAAGACCAAATCACCATGAGGCTGCCTGTTTGCAGGGGTTTGTTTACACATGGTATCCACTATACATTTTCTCTGACTTCATTAATAAACAATTGAGACAAACCATTTCCTTACTTTCTGGGTAAGCTAAGCAAGTTATCTTAGTTACTGTCAACCTTTAGTGACTACCATGGGGATTCTAAGCATTCACTTCAGTAGTTATGATACAAATTACTTATCAATTTTAAATAAGCAGCCATGGATTTTTGGGGTCTCTTACATGTACCTTCTTTCCCAGCTGAAATTATATGTTTGTATATCTATAGCTATATCGTAAATGTATATATATATATATAGTAAATATGTATATTCTAAATGAATGTCTTTCCTTGTTACAGTCAATCCTTTCCCATGGCACCGTGACAGACTGTGCTGTTGTTGGCAAGGAAGACCCTTTAAAAGGTCATGTCCCCTTAGCACTCTGTGTGTTGAAAAAAGGTGAGAGATCTTTGTCCTTCTTGAATGCTTGAGCCCTGAATAATTAAGGTTAATTCAGTGCTTACCATCTGACCTTTCTTTCCAGATATAAATGCAACAGAGGAGCAAGTTTTGGAAGAGATTGTGAAACACGTTAGACAGAGCATTGGCCCTGTGGCTGCTTTTCGAAATGCAGTGTTTGTCAAGCAGCTACCCAAAACCAGATCTGGCAAAATCCCTCGATCAGCTTTATCTGCCGTTGTCAATCGCAAGCCATACAAGGTAATTAATCTTGGGTTGTAAAATATTTTTCTTCATTTCTTTGGCATAAGCAAAGCTCTTAAAAATGGTTCTCAAATATAAATTTCATACCTAGAAAACACATAATAGTACCATTTTTTTTAATGTTAAGGGAGAAATCATATAGCCATTCCTTCTGTAGGGATGAGGGTTTTGAAAAGAAACTCAGATTAGTTAAGAACATATGCTTTGATGATAAAAACCAATGTGTGAAAATATTTTTATTTATTTATTTTTATGTAGAGACAGAGTCTTGCTCTATCATCCAGGCTGTAGTGCAGTGGCATAATCACCAGAACTGCAGCCTCAAAGTTCTGGTCTAAAGGGATCCTCCCACATCAGCCTCACAAGTAGTTGGGGCTACAGGTGCATGCCACTGTGCCTGGCTAATTTTTTTATTTTGTATTTGTCGAGGTAGTGTTCTGTCTATGTTGCCCACGGTGGTCTTGAACTCCTGGGCTCAAGCGATTTGACTGCCTCAACCTCCCAAAGTTCTGGGATTACAGGCCTGAACCACTACTGCCTGTCAAAATATATTTGCTCTTAGTAATTGTCAGTTAAATTCAAACAAATTTGTGGAAATTCAATCCTATTGAATTACAAGATCCATTTTCCTTATTACAGTAATTAATGGCAATTAGTGAATGAGAAAGGAAAATAATTGAGGATGGCAGCAGTAGATGTTTAAAATGTTCTAATCGATAAATGCTAATTTTGTAATTATTTTTGACATTTTAGGAAATCTTAGGCTGATTCAAGCATATATTTTCTTTTAATTCTAACATTATGTATGTGAAGATATACCTATTTTTATCATTAAGATAATAAAAGGCAATGCAATAGTAAGGAGGAGTTATGTGAACAAATGCCAAAAAAGAAAAATTCTTTCTATAGAAACACATAGTAGACTCTTAAGAAGAACTCTAACTCTAGAGAAAATAACCTCTAGGTCCAATAGTTTTTTGCTAATTGAACTATTTTTTTTTCTGGAAAACTATAGATAAATATTAATATATTAGGCTCAAATTTCTCTATTTTTAAACTTTTCCATAGGAATATTAAAAGACAATGGGGAAAACAACATTGCATATAATTGTTTAATTATAGAAAGAGTAGAAGAAATTTAAAGAAGAGTATTCACCTGACCCTAATTTTTTTCCCAGATAACCTCTTCAATTGAAGACCCCAGCATTTTTGGCCATGTAGAAGAAATACTGAAGCAAACATCATGAGTTTGTTTTATTCCTATTTTGAGTCAATTTCAGTTAAGTTTTTAATTGTAATTAAAATATTTGAGTTGTTTCTCAGAAATAAATATTTCAGTAGAAATTACTTGCAAACTGAACTGTGAATTGTAAAACTTGGCCTAAACAAATCTAATGAAAACTTGTGAAAGACCTGTGCCTTCTGTTTGATGGGACCCTGTTAGCATTGTTATTAGTTGCCTATAAGATGGCTCATTATATGTAATCTGCTGCTTTAGAAAAAAATGCAACTAGTGTATTATTTTTAAAATTGTACCCCCCAAGTAAAAACACTTTAATTGAAAGCAACACCAATATAGAGCCACTTCCTGAAACTAAGAATCTGTAGTTTTGATCCAAAATCTAAAACTTGAAGTCAGAAAATAACTAAAATTTTTCTTGTAGAAATTTTAGATATTTTCTAATATTCTAGTTTTAAATAGATGAAATGAGGAGTTTAGGTAATCATCTAGACAGATGAAATTATTATCTAGGTAGGAGGACTTTGCTAGCTATTCGTTTTCTGAGGGAAAGCTGAACACCAGGATTAGAGCTATACCTTTAGGCCATTTGTTACTTAGGCAAGGAAAACCACATATCTGACCTGGCATGGTGGCTCAGCTTGTAATACCAGCACTTTGAGGCAGGTATTACAATGCATCCAGACTGAGGCAGGTGGATGACTTGAGGTCAGGAGTTCAAGACCAGCCTGGCCAACATGGTGAAACCCTGTAGCTACTGAAAATACAAAAATTAGCCAGGCGTGGTGGCAGGCTTCTGTAATCCCAGCTACTTGGGAGGCTGAGGCAAGGAGAACTGCTTGAACTGCGGAGGTGGAGGTTGTGGTGAGTCGATATCTGCCATTGCACTCCAGCCTGGGTATAGAGTGAGACTCCATTTCAAAACAACAAACCACCTGCCTGGCAGACAACCAAAATACCAGTTAGTCCAATCTTTTCATGGAGATGAGGGCTCCAGGGAGTACCTCCTAATGTCTCAGGTTCTTAGTTGACTGTGCTTTTCTGAACGATTCCAGATTCCTGTGGGAACAAGGAATCACTGTACAAATGTGGTAGAGTGGCAAGGAAAACTCTTAAGAAAGAAACATCAAGGTTTTTACATTAGGTTAAAGACCAAGAGGGTTTCCAGGCAGGCAGTGTAATGTCTAGGCGATTTTGAAGTGAACTTAAGCACTAGGTTTGAGGACCAAAGGACCAAAGGACAGAAAATGTGAAGACTGCAGATCTTCTGCTCCACCTCAGGGAGCAGCAGCCCCAGGAGAATATGGCCCCAAAAAGAGGCAGTTCTCCTGCTGCAAGATCTTCTGGGTTTTTTTTGTTTTGTTTTCCCCCCGCCCGCTCTTGTTGCCCAGGCTGGAGTGCGATGCGCAATCTTGGCTCACCACAACCTCTGCCTCTGGGGTTCAAGTGATTGAACCCCACTTGAATCGCAGAGGTAATTCCGAGTAGCTGGGATTACAGGTATGAGCCACCACGCCCCGCTAATTTTGTATTTTTAATAGAGACAGGGTTTCTCCATGTTGGTAAAGCTGGTCTTGAGCTCCCAACGTCAGTTTATCCACCTGCCTCAGCATCCCAAAGTGCTGGGATTACAGGCATGAGCCACCACGCCTGGCCGAGCCTCTGGTTTTTAAGAGAGAATAATCCTGATTTTTATGTAAAATCTCTAATTTTAAAATAATAACTCATTAAAAATATTGCAATGTCCAAAAGTATCTTTGCATTTAAATTCTAAAAATCTCTTAAGTATTTTCTAAAATAATTGAAAAGTTAGTTTTTGTTAAGCTAATAGGAATGGGCCAGTTAACTAGAATAGATGGATGTAGGAAATTAAATATTTGATTTACTTAGGGATCTATATGATATCAGTTATCAAACAATACATTTTAACACAAAAGTATACTGTGCTCATTGTATCTTTGATTGTTCTTCAAGTATTTCTCAATCTTTTAGTCTATCAGGAACATTATTATCAAGAGCAATTATTGTAGCATAATACTCTGGGTACATGAAATGTATGTGAGAGAGAAATAGATAATAGATGAAGGTTTATTGTTATAAAAATGATCTACAACTTATATAAAAACATTCTGAAAATGTTAACTTTTTTGGGACTAAAGTCTGCAAAATAAATAGCTTCTTAAAGCAAATTCCTATTAAATTGCCTTCTTGATTGTTACACCTGGAAAATATGTAATTTTCCCTTTAATTACGTTAGTAGCCTGAATTAAAGCAACTAGATAGACACTCTAATTTGAAGCTGTTGAGCTCCTTGAATTGTCTCTTTCATTGGTACATTTTATCCATTGTCACAACTGTAGTCTTCATTAATAACTCGTTTTTAATGTCTTAGCAGTAGAATGTGTTTTCTTATTTTTTTTCAAGTAAGAGTCAGTTAATTCAAAATGGCAAATTCTTTAGCTGAATGGATGTCATTGTTCATTTGCAAAGTTTAATTTCAGGCAGATCCAAGAATTGTGTAAAGGTTGCATCTTTGGTCCTCTTGCACATTTTTTTCTGGTAATCAAATCTGAAGGGACACCTCAGCAAGCAGACTTGGGTTATTTTCCAGTTGGATGGGAATGGAAAACAGTGCTTGAGACTGGGTAAGTGGCTATTTTTTGTGTCTCACTGGGGAAATGACTCTCCTTTGCAAGGTCAAAGAACGTTGTTACTTTTATGTGATGAAAAATTGGGCAAGAAAGGTACAGTTGAATCATCAGACTGCTTAAAATTTGGGAGGTAAAAACATGCTATTTTACTACTAACTATAAATCACTTTTGCTGGATAATACTTAAAATGTTCTGAATTAAATATATCTTTAAAAACAATATGATGTTACTTAAAAAATGCAGTCATATGTAAACTTGTTGGAATAAATTCTGTGTGATCTTCATTTGGTATTTTCATAGGATTTCTTACTATGAAAGAAATATCTTTCATATTTCATTTTTCTAATATCATACCACAGGTAAGATATTGGAAAAATGAAAATATAAAGTACTTTCAAAAGTTATAGAAAAGCATTCTCCAATTCATTGAGTTACTTTGCTTGTGAAAATATATTAAACATATTTAAGTGAGACCTGTCCTTCATTTAAAGACCAGTTTTGTTTATATAAAATTGTATTTAAAAGGTCCTGAACATTAAAAATGTGAGAATTTATAATGTTAATGATCAAAAGGTAACACGTTGAGATTCTGAGCTTAATCCATGAAATCGATTTTAGAATCTGGTAGAAATTATCTTATAAATTAAAGCATATTTTATGCTTTTTTGAGGGAAATAGGTGGATCTTTTGCATCACTATATGTTAGTATCTATTATTGATGATTAATCTTTTGACATGTTTAAAAGAAAGACATTGATTTTAGTGATTGAGTGGTATATAATAGATCTGAATCTAGTTATGGCATTATAATGTCATAGTTCCTATATTCTATTTCGTTTCTATGAATCAAGATGCCCATGTTTAGATGAGCTTAGAAAGCTCTTTCTCATTGTTCCTGCTCAGGCCACATTTTTAGAAAAATTTAAGATCATACCCATAAGCAAGTTTAGAACTCCCTCTTGTGGCAGACTCACTTTTGAAGCTAAATATTTGAGTCACCCAAAGAACAATTTTCCTGATAGTTTAAGTAAATTGCCGAGCCTTATGTGACTAGAAAATAAAGCTTAAACAGAGAACTGGAAGTATTTTTTTTTTATTGACAATGGAAAGGGTTTCTGTTACCATTATCTTTTGACTGAATCTGTTAAACAAAAATAGACATCGAAACAAATGTAATGTACGTGCAAACATAGCAAATTAAAATACAAAAAAAGAAATTACTAATGACAGGTCTTGCGCTTAATAAGATCAAGCAGCAGAAAATCAGCAGTTAGATAAATGGTATTATTAAATAGGTTTTACTTTGAATCTCCCATATAAACAAAGAATAAACAACAGTAACACCACCAAATAAAGCCACAGGGAAAGAGATTACTCTTCTATACTTTTATACACTATATATGTTGATCATTCTGTCTTTCGTTTATTTCCTCTGATAAACTGACTTCAGGGAAGTCGCAACAAGGCCATCTTGGCTGAAAGCTTATAACATTAGACATGAGTCTGGCTAATGCCCTGTTCCATTGACAAAAGGGAAGGGTTTCTTGGGTTTTGTTTTCTCCAGTGGAAATGAGCCTCAGACTCTGCGGTGGTTGACATTCGCTGTCCAGTACTGGCTGGCAGTTCAAGATATTTGAATGAACATGTGGTTCTAGCAAAGAAGTTTTTTTTTTTTTCTTGGTCCACAAGTAACAAGAGAAGATAATGGTTTTTTAATATAAATTTTTAAATAATTGCTTTTGACCCTTGTAAACAGGTTGGCTTTGTTTTGTATTGAAAAGGAGATCGAGCCATCACAGTGCTATTTCTAAAGATATAGGACATCCCTGATTGCCTTTAAAGCTCTATTTTTTGGCTCCAGTTCCAGGTTAAATCATTCTTTTTTACATGATCAGAGGCAGGTTGTTCAGCTTTAAGTAAGTATTGACTGACAGACGTGAAGGAGAAACATGTTGAAGCATGGAACATGCTTCAAGGAAACATTGATCTGACTGTTAATTCAAAAACTGTAAAAATGGTGGAATGGTAAAATACAAACAGTACTTAGAATTGTCAAATGTTTGTACTCGAGACTCCATGAACCATATATTTTATTTTTTAAAAAATCATATTTATATCCATTTACATAAGACTTACACATTTAAAAAGAAATGCACAGTAATACATAAATGCCTAGTATATTACAATAAAACATGAAAAACAAGTGGCTTCATTTCATAAAAGCATCTGTTGTACAGAGTTTATGATGTAGATGATGTTTATTATTCAAATGACTTAAGCATTTTATTACAATTGTAGTAAACTAATCAAATGTAACATCTGACCCCCAAAATCACATTTTTTTTCAGCTTTTAATAAATCATGACATCATTAGTTTCTTAGAATTCAGTTTTCACAAAGATTTTCACTGCTCGTCTTCTTAGATGGTAGTGCACTTTAGGTAGAGTAGACTGAAAAGACGACATCTAAAATATACAATGGATAGCATTAGTTCACTGAAAAGTCCCAGACTGGGAAATCTCATTCTACTCCTCTGTGGGGTACCTCCATGCAGCCTGCTTATTCCTATCCTAAAATGCCATGGGAAGGAAATCTTCTAGGATCTAGCCAACAGCTATATCTAATTAACATTTGCTCTTCTCCAATTTGGTTCAGGGGAGCCTAATAAATAATAAGATTTGCTCAACTTTGTGGAAAGTATGGCAGTAATGTAAACAAAGGTAGTTATGCAAATGTTAGCATGCCTTCTGAAAAATTTACAACTTGCTAATTAATAAATTAGGTTGAATTGACCTATTTCATAATATAGATTTATATTCTAGTTCATATATTTTAGAGTTCTTAAAAAGACACCTTTATTTGTGAACAAAAACAATGATAATAAGTCACCTATTTTAAAGGGTTTATGTCAGTAGTATGGCACTGCTGATTCTTTTCAGCCATAATATACTTAGAAAAAGCTCGCAATTACTATTACTGACACAAAAGAAACAGCAAGCAGTCTGCTCTGAATTATTGTTTTACCAAAACAAAAGTTATCCTAGATTTAATTATTGTAAATGAATACTATTATCCCAATTAATGTTAAAAAGTAGGAAATATGAACTAGAATGCCGTGCACAAAAAACAGATTGCAAATAGAATAACTCTACCCATCAGTTAAGAGCAAAGAAGCAAGCACTATTGAATATATTAAATAGTCATTTGTAAATTAGTGAAGTGTTCAGTTCCTGAAGAAATTATAATGCTATGTGTAGACTCTATTATAAACAGTATTTTGGGAGGCCTCTTATTTAGGAAAATTATTCTACACTTTAAATCATGCCTATAATTAGATGCCAAATTCTATACTGTAATTAAAATTTCAATGTAAGGGTTGTACATTCTGAAATTATATCTCTTATCTGGATGCTTTTTATTTTATCAGCTTCAAATATTGATCCAAACAAGGCAGCATATCTGCTCCCATCTTACGCCCAAAAGAGCAACAATAAACTGTGTGGAGCTTTTAGTTCAAGGCAATGAAGAAACAGCACAAGGCAAGCTGTTCCTTTGTCTATAACTGCTTTCTGTCATCCCTGTGCACACATTTGGTTCTAAGTATTGCTCTTAAAAAGTATTTTCCAAAGCATTCATTGAAAGTGGTAAAATATTTTGGTAAACCATGGTTTTAGTTCAAAAAAAAGTGTGAACATTTGACATTTATAAATCTAGGAAACTGCAGTTTTACTATTGTTTTCAATGAAATTTCATTTTTATATGGATTTTAAAGTAGCTTTCATTTATTACTATTTCCTTAAAATGATGGTTATCCTCAATTCTTATAATTTTGTTCCTATAAGTCTCAAATACTTAAAATTCATAATTGTTTTTAGCAAGTGTAAATCAAATTGATAAGATTCAATGTAATAATAGTTTTTTTCACAGTTTCTACTTTATTTATTTTGAGACAGAGTCTTGCTCTGTCACCCAAGCTGGACTGCAGGGGCACAGTCTCCACTCACTACAACTTCTGCCTCCCAAGTAGCTGGAATTATGGAAGTGCTCCACCATGCCCAGCTAATTTTTGTATTTGTAGTAGAGATGAGGTTTCACTATATTGGCCAGGCTGGTCTCCAACTCCTGACCTGAAGTGATCCACCTGCCTCGGCAAGTTTCTACTTTTTAATATAAAACCATCTCTAAATCATTTTCCTGTCTGTTGCTATTTGGCTCTGTGAACTTGCTTAAATCCCTATCTGCCTACCTTGGTTTTCTTACATAAAATAAACACTTAAAACGATAGGGTTTTTTAAAGTGCTGAATTATTAATAAAATGCTCTGCGAATCAATATAAAATGGCAGTAAAAAGTAGAGAACAGTGTAGTGGTAACCCACTGATGTGTGATAATACAGTGACAGGCCTCCATCAGGCAGATCTTAAACCGTAGCAGACAGATGGTGATAGGAAATACCAGACTAAGAGTTAAAATACAAAGATTTCTTTTCCCCCTGAAGCAATTCAAGAGTTTTCTCACTTCTGTACTGCTAGGGCCTACCAAAGAGTATATAGTGTATGTTGACTAGTCTATGTAGGTTCCTCTTTCTGTTGTTGTTGTTTATTATTTTTTTTTTTTGTCAGCCAAAGGGAAACTACTCACAGCAGGTCAGTGCTGCCTCCTTTGAGTGGCTTGTCAACATGAGTATGTGCGAACAGTGGAGTTGTCTAACCTCTGCAGTCTTGATGAAGCAACTGCAAATGGAGAAAAGGGCTTTAGAGGGACTTGGATGATTGAGTACAAGATTTCAGATGAGAAAGATTTATTTTCCCTGCATATGGGGATTCTGAACATATCAGTAGACCTTCTTTCTCTCAGATATAAGCCACTCACATTCCTCTTCTCTAGATCAAGTTCTTAATGAAAATTTATCCCAATGTAATTCACCTGAGCTTTTGAGTTGTTATGTATTCCTCCTTAGATGAAATCTGTAACAGGAGCAGCTCCCCAGGGTGCTTCTGTTTTTGATACAGAGATTGCTCTTGGAGCAGAAAAAAATTCACCATAATGAGTGCTCTAAGTATTGAAGAACTTCTACACTGTAATGATGTTAAGTTCCTCATGAATTTTGCTAGCATGTTCCACAATATTAACAAGTTGTAAGAAATGTAGATCAAAAATCACAGCTGATGCTGGAACTAATCTTATAACTATGACCTTGAAAATAAATAATGATGCTAGGTGCTTAAGTTAACAAACAGAGTGGGACTATTTTTCGTTAATGCCTCCCAAACAGAAATAATTTTGTGACTTTTATTTCAAAGTCGTCCCTCCTCTGGAATGACTGTTTTCCTTGGTAAAGTAAATACTGTAAGTCTAATGTCCACAAAAGGAAATACTAATTGGGAAATTACTGTGTTTTGTGTTTCTTTAATTCTCTTTTCATGTTTGTTTATTTAAGGCCTTCAGCCTTGATTAGAGAAAAAAAATATCTGATGAGTCAATTTCTAAGATAACATATAATACTTGCAATATTTAAACATGAAGGAAGACATTGGAGTTAATTTCCATTTAGTATGGATCTTTAGTCCAAATACAACCTCTAACTTAAACTGTTTATTTTGGGAGAAGACTAAAGAAACACAATTAATGACGATGTTTATTGTTCTTCCTAGAGGTGGACATTAGCCAAATTATTATTTTTAGTATGTTATAAATTATTTTGAAAATGTGAATAAAGTGCCATGAGTTCATGCAATAGCAGTGTGAAAAGGAGTCTGGTTTGTGATGAGAGCAAAGCAAATTTCAAGCAGAGCAAACCAACTCAAGAAAATAATTCCAGGAAGTAAGGTCAGAGAATTACACTAGCTTTGGCTAAACAAGCTTTTTGCTTTATAAGCAAGCAATGCAAAACTACTGTACCATCTGTTGTCATTTTTCTTGACTGCCCAGATGTTGTGGTTAACCTAAATCCAGCTGGTAATGTTTCTGAAGACCCAGGCATCATGCTGATTCCATGTACTTCACGAGGAGGAAACTGCCTTCTCCAGGTTGATCCACGTCTGAAGTTCTTGTCATCACTCTGCCAGTACAGTTACAATGTGAGGTTACAAAAACAAGTAAACGAGTCCGTGTGCTTAAAGCTGTGTGCTTAGAAACATGTAACACAGATTGTATACGTTTAGTCTGTCAAGTATACATGTGGAATCATGCTTTATCAAGATAGTTCTATGATTCCAAAACAAGACTGTAGGTGATTTAACATATAAATTTTTAAATAAAACTTTTCATACAATTTCAAATTTAAAGTCTGACATCTATACAGTAAATATCTTTGAAAGCCTAAAATAAGCCACCATTTTTTTCCAAAATAAATATTGGATATACTATGTTCCACTTATGCATAAAGACAAAGAGTCACATCTCATTTAATTGGCTCAATAGACTTTTCTTCAAGTTCATTACTATCAAGAAGCTACCCCACACCTGGACAGCTCCTAAGAGAAAGTAGCAATATAGCAAGTCTTCAATAATTTTTACTGTAATTTTTTGCAACTTTTAAGTAAGAATAATTGTGTTTTAAGGTGTATGAGTTTAAAAGAAGACCTTTTTGAATCAATAATTTTGAGTAAGGAATAAAAATTCTGTCTTGCAACTCTTAAGACTAGGCTTTGAGAAATGTTTATCATTTTTCTGATTGAATAAGAGCATGAATTTATCAGAAGTTAGCTGAGTACAAGACTGTAGAGCTTATCTCTTTATGATCTCCACAGGACAAAGGACAGAGTAGATTTTATAATACCAAGATTATCTGTCCTGCCTATTTGAATATAGAATTATTGGCTCATACTTGGATTTGTTGAGTTCTTCATAAAATAATTTTAATCAGCTTGTCTTTGTACCAAGAAACATCTATACTTTGCAACACAGAATTATGCATCTCTTTATTTTCTACTACATACTCAGGTTTCTTCCCTACTTCTTCCAGAAAGATCCTGTAGAAAAACTCAGACTATTAAAATGTCTACAACTCCACAGCATTTACTAATATCCCTTGTATTCATTCATCTGGGGAGGCTACTTACATGTTTATTATTTTCCAAATCACTTAAATATCATGTATTAGATATAATGGATCTTATACTCAATATAGCTTTCAAATTCTATGATTGTTAAAATGTTATTCATCTGTTTTTAAGGAAAACTCAGTATCAATATATAAAATAATAAAAAGCTTCCCATCTACTGAAGCAAGTTTTACCTTCAATTTTCTAAAATTTCCTGGCAAGATATACTGATATAAGAAATAAATGCATTCTTTATTAAAAAGCTGAATTTGTCAATATTAGTGTTTTAATTTTTTCTAATTTTTTAAAAAATGTTGCTCAACATTTTGCAGTCACAGCTCATAAAAATTGTAAATTATTGTTTAGTATCTCTAATTGCTGAAGTGATATTTATATTTATAGTTAATATAGCTCTTTCCAAAATTAAATAAGATTGAATATTTAACAACAAACCTGGATAAAATTCTAAATTCTAATTATGGAATAGTCATTTGATTAATTTCCAAGCACTATTCCTTAAAAACAAAGATGTTCCATCATTTTTCTTTTACTCTCTAAGATATTTTTTGAATAACAGGTAAACTTACTTCATCTAGTCGCCTTTCAGTTCCCAGGGCCAAGAGGTTATTGTATTCTCTTTCAAGAATCTGCCTTGCCTGTTGACATCAAGTTACAGTTACCATCACTGAAATCACATTTTATGTTAAAAACCATGTGTCTCATATTTATCTGAGAATGCATTACAAACCATATTTTACTTATGGATTTTTAAGATTTAAGTCCTCCATGTCTATTAGCCATTGTAAATTTTAACTATAAAAACTATTTGGGGTACTTTTTTTTTTTTTTCGTCTCTGGACAGTAGAGAGACAGCCTTATATAAGTGTCTGAGGTCAAGAGGCTTTGGTCTCACTTGGGTACTTTATTCCAATTGAGTATTTTGTTTAATCTCTGAAATATGTAAAAACAAAATAAAAAAGTAAATTGGACTGTCAATTTTTAATCAAATATATGCAGGTAATTCTCAGAACTGGCCAATGATTTTCATTTGGGGAAAGTATAGATAATAAAGATTCCCATGCCCTATCTCTTAATAACTGATTTCTTAGAACTATGATGTGAGTTGGAGGTTTTATTTCTTATTCATCAGGAACTAGACTGATTCAAATTATCCAGTTTTGGGAATCACTAGCATATCCAATGCTGAGACTCTGTATAATTCACACATGTAAATAGAAATGACTGCCTCTCAGAGAGACGGAGACTGATGGCCATCTGTCAGGGATTTCATTTAGTGGAATCTGGCATTCAGGTGGGAGATTGGGCCATATAACTTCTAAATCCCTTTCTTGTTTAATTTTATAATTTTTTTTTTTTTGGCTAGAAATCCATTAGTCTGAAATTAAAATCCCAGTGACATATTTCAAACGTTGAGCTAACTTTCATTAATAACCATGAACACACAGCCAGATTTTTTTTCTAAAAGTTTAGCTTATCATTATATAAACCAGAATACAATAAGACTACAGCAAAAAACAACTTGCCTGGGTGTTCTGTGTTGGAATCTGTAATAATAAAGCTAAGCTGCTGTAGTCAAAGTTTTCATCCAGGGCTATAAGTGAGCCATGCACACCGCTCTCAAGTATATTATTTGCATATTCTCGAAGTCCAATTGCTTGTATCCAGCGAATAACTCGGTCATTGCTCCACACCAACACATCTAGGTAAAGAGATGTATCATTTTAAGATGCAGTGTTTTGCATAGTAGAACTGCTGGCTGAAATGAGCCATGGGTATCTGGCCAGCTCACACTTATGCTGATTTATCCACACTCTAATGTACCTGGCTCCCTTCATTTGCAAATAATTACTGTTTTAATGATTAAGCTTTTCGAGTATAAATCTATTTAAAAGGTTTTGTTTTTCAGTGTTTGTTACAGCTAAAATTACAGCACTTCAGTGCTGTCATAGAACACCGTGTCTTCGTTTCTTGTTTTCATACTAGAGCCCTAAGGGTCTTTCCGAAGTTCAATGTTTTTACCACCAGATGGAGACATTTCTTATTTGTGTCTTGATACACACCTCTTCAGTAAACAGCAGATGAGATCGCAATACTGCCTTTCATCAGAAGTGTTTGTTAACCACTACCTAAACTTTGGCATATAGACTAGAAGATACTTTTACCTAATGTAATACTTAAGAACAGTAAAATAATACAAATCGTCAATAGATGAATACTTACCTTACTATTATTTCAGTGCATTTTGTTCCCAATCACATGCTAATGCAAAATTCAAGCACTCAAATGTCAAAAATTGTTTCTGCTTTAAGGAAAGTAGTATCCTATCGAGGAACAAAATCCTTTGATTTTTATTTTCTAAAAGCCTTTAGAGAAAAATTTCATGTTCCTTTTTTATAGACAAAAACAAATTATACTTTATCAGTTATTTTCTTCAGTTTTTTTTCCCATTACAAGTTGGCAGAATACTATAAAAACAGTAAAACAGAACGACTAAAATCGTTCATAAAAAAAGAATTTTAAGAAATTTAAGGGGATATGAGAAAAAACTTTTTGTCTACCTGTAGAAAGGGAAAGGAAACTATAATTAAAGTAAGTTTTTCTGTCTTTTTTTTTCTCTCTAATGAAGTGCACAGCTTTTTCAGGAAATGTATAAAAATCTTCCAGGAAATATTCTTTAACTGTTTTAACCAGCCTTTGAAAAGCATGTTTTAAATAACTGTTTTGATGAGTCTTTGAAAGGCCTTATTTGTCCTATTTTATTCATTTATAACCACTTAGGTGCTCTTGTGTATAACACTGAAGCAATAAACTGATGGCACAGACCCACGGAAGTCCCCTCACGCACCTTCTCAGGCACTCTTCTCAACAGTAACCAATATTCTGCCTATTTTCATTACAGAATCGCCTTGCCTAATGTTTTAGCTTTTCATACGTAAAATCATATAATAAGTACTTTTTTTGTCTGCCTTTCATTCAATATGGAATTTATCTAAGCTTTGGTAAATAGCAGTGGGGTGTTCATGATCATTGCTATTTAGCATTCCATTGCATGATTATGCCACAGTGTGTCCATTCTATTGTAGATGGACCTGTGAGTGGATTCCACTTTGGGTTATTAAGAACAGTGTTGCTTTGAAGGGGAAAGGGTGGGGGATGGCAAGGATAAAAGACAACACATTGGGTACAGGGTACACTGCTTGGATGATGGATGCACCAAAATGTCAGAAAAATCACAACTAAAGAACTTGTTCATGTAACCAAATACCACCTGTTGCCCAAAAACATATTGAAATAAAAAGTGTTGCTTTTAACATTGTTATACGTGTATTTTGTTTTGTATATTTACATGTTGCAGTAGAATAAATAAGGAATAGAATTGCTATGTGGTTACCTGTTAGCAGACATTGCTAAGCAAATTTCATTCTCACAATTTAATCTTTCATTGTTAATGTCTGAAACTCTTTACCAATGCTTTGTATTTTTTTGTTTTTGTTTTGTTTTGTCTTGCTTTTTTTTTTTTTTTTTTTTTTTTGCTATTATGGTAAGTGTGTAGTATTGAGTTGAACTGTGTTACCCAAAATTCATGTCGAAGCCCTAACTTCCAGGACCTAAGAATGTAACCTTACTTGGTAGAAGGTGTTTATAGAAATGATCAATTAAAATGACTTATTAGAGTGGGCCCAAATTCAATCAGACTATCTTTCTTAAATGGCAAAATTTGGAAATAGGCACACATGGAGAGCACTATTGATGATGAAGGCAGGGATCAGGGTGATGTTCTTACAAGCCAAAGAACACCAAAGATTGCCAGCAAGGGGCGAAGCAAGTAACAGTTTTTTCTCAGTAGGAACTGACTCTGCTAACACCTTGGGCTGGAACTTCTAGTCTCTAGAACTGTGAGAAAACAAATTTGTTGCTTAAGATAACACAATCTTTGGTAATTTGTTACATCAGTCCTGACAAACTAATACGTGACTGTAATTGTAGTTTTAATCAGAAATTCCCATTATGAAATGAAAATGTCTACTACTTTTAAGGTTTGTCAGTTTTTACTTTCTGTATTTTAAATCTACATATTAGATGCATACAAATTTGCTGTATCTATTATTTAAAAATAGCCAACATATTTCTAGTATATTTCCTGCCTTCAAGTCTATATTCTGATATTAGAAGAATCACAGCAGCTTTAGTTAATATTTGCATGTGTATCTCCTTTACTACTAAGTTTTCTATGTTCTGATATTGAAAGTGTATCTGCTGTGTATAGCATATCATTGTTTTTCATCTGTCTTTAAATTGAATTAGTTCTTGCCCATTTGATATTACTTAGATATTTGAGTTGAAATCCACCATCTATTTTTCCTACCTGTTCTTTGTTCCTTTTCTTTCTTGCCTTTTATTATGTTATCTTATTTTATTCTACCACTCCATTAGCTTTTTTGTTTGTTTGTTTTTAGATGGAGTCTCACTCTTGTTACCCAGGCTGGAGTGCAGTGGTGCGATCTGTGCTCACTGTAACCTCTGCCTCTGGGGTTCAAGCAGTTCTCTTAACTCAGCCTCCCAAATAGCTGGGACAACAGGTGCATGCCACCACACCCAGCTAATTTTGTATTTTTACTAGAAATGGGGTTTCACTGTGTTAGTCAGGCTTGTGTCATCTCCTGACCTCAGGTGATCCGCCTCCCTTGGCCTGCCAAAGTGCTGGGATTACAGGCATGAGCCACCATGCCCGGTCCTCTATTAGCTTTTGATATTTATATTATTATTTTAGTAATGACTCTTAAAGCTTATGATATTTATTCTTATTAGAGTCTACTATAAATTATTCCTTTTATCATTTTCTAGATAAGGCAAAGACTTTCAAACAATTTAATTTCACTTATTCCCTTCCTGCCTTTTGTATTATAGTTATGTATTTTAATTCTATGTAAAATTTAAGCCCTGCAGATATTTTTATTATGAAATTTACACATACATTTTTCAGTTCTCCTCCTCCATGTGTGCATTTTTTATTATCTTTATGATCATTTCCATCTGCCTGAATCACTTATTCTAGTATTTCTTTTCTATTTGGTTTTTCTGGTGAAATAGTCTCTCAGATTTTGTTTGTCTGAAAGTGTATTAATTCTGTCTTTAACACTGATGGACATACTTCAAGTAAGAAATTAGTTTGATTCTGCATTTTAAGGCTATAATTCCATTTTGCTCTAGCCTTACTTAGTTGAGTGATGTCAGTTATCTTACATTGCGCCTTTGAAATTACTGTGGAGTTTACTCTGCTGATTCTAAGATTTTTGGGGGTGGGGAGTCATGGTTTTCAGTAGCTCTATTGTAATGTGTTTAGATGTGTTTTATTTCCCCTTTTATTTTTAATCTTACTTGGGGTCTATTGAGTACCTTGAGTCTGTGGTTTATCATTTCAATTATTTTCTTTTTATGTCTCCACCAGTATCTTTTCAAATGTTTCTTCTTTCTAACTGTCTCCAAACTCATGACGTCCAATATGTCTCTTGTGATGTTTTGTATCACTCATCCTTTTTGTTTCTTGTCATATGCGGGGCTAGATGTTTTCAAGTGATCTTTTATTTCACTAAAGTCTCTTCCACTAATAAACCACCTATTGCGTTCTCAATTTAAGTTTTTATACTTTTCAATTATTCAAATTTACATGTGATTATTTGTTAAACATATTGATTCCAGCTATATTAAATTCTCCATTTTGTCACATATTCCCTACACATTTTTAAATAAACAGTGTCAGGGTCAACTATGAATATGTTTCTGTTTTCTGATTTTATCATCTTGGTTTTTCTCATTTCTCCCATTATCTGACATGTCTGAGTTTTTCTTTTGTTTGCTCTCATACAACATGGTTGAAAACCTGCAGAGGCTCTGAATGTCAGCTTCCTCTTGAGAGGACTTTACTTTTATGTTTTTCTGCATTTACAATAAGGGCAGATCAACTTAATTCCAATTAAGGATTGGGATAAATCAATGCTAGATTTTATCATTTCAAAATAAAGCTTAGGAATCTCTTTCACTATAGTAACCATTTTACTACCTAGATGTTTTCCACAATATGTTTTAAACCTCAAATATACATAATAATACTTAACATTAAAATAAATAAATACCCTGATCTGTTTAGGTTTACCCTTAGTCCTAGGGTGTGTTTTATCAGAGACCTCAAACAAAAGTATATTTGGTGGTTATGATCTTTGATTTTTTTTTTTACTCTATTGTCGTAAGATTACAACAGTTCTCTTTCTAGATTTCTTACTTACCCTTTGGCTTCTGCTTTCTGTTCAGTTTTCAGCTTCTAATTCCATCCTTCTTAGAAGTCCATGAATGTCTCCAGAGGAGTATTTTATAGGTCAGGCTTACTTATTGTATTATTGTTATTTTTTAGATTCTTTGCCCTTGACAGCCGCAGTTTTGGCATCTCTAAATTCCACTCCCCACCTCCGCCCCCCTGTTCCCTGCTTGTCTGTGAGATGCAGAAAAAATAGTAGAGAATGACAGGTTTACCATTTCCTTATATTTCTCTCTTTTCCAAGATCATAACCTCTCAAGTCCTGTCCCTTTTAATTAGCTTCTACTGTTTTCAAATACATCATTATTACTATTTATTGATTTATCTAGCCTTTCTATTTCTTCCTGGTGGAAGACTGGTCTGACTTAATGTACTCCAATCTATCAGAAGTAGAAGTTCTTCAAATTAGCTGGTGTTCTGTCTGTGCCAATCCAGTGTGAGCAAACATCTGTACATGAATCTGGCAGCTGTATATATATCTGCCTCATATCCATCTCTCTACTTCACTCCTTTCGTGGGTTGAATGATCTCATTTCAAAAGCAGGTTCTAGATCTTTCTTTGGATTTAGGTAACAGGGAACATAGAAGGAATGCCCACGTACCACAGTCATTCTGCAAGAATAAATTTCTGCAAGAAGTATGAAATTTATTGTTCCCCTCAATTTTGCCTCTTTCTTCCCCTGGTCATCAGCAAAGCAAAGGATTTCCTTAATACTCTTTACTATATAGGGAAATTTTATATTATACATGTTAATTGGCTCTGTGAGTTAGTTCTGAAGTGTAGCTTTTCATCTGAGTTTTCCTTAGCTTGTTCCATTGAGGTTTTTGGACCTCAGAAAATGGGATGTGAGTTGGTTAGTATTACATTTGGCTATATAATCAGCTGCAGTTGATAGCTACTGATTCATTCTAACAACTAGTTACCTTACACTTGAACCCCAAAAGCTAGGCAAGTGCTTGTGGGTGACAGCAATAGTTCTCCACTTAATTTTACTAAACACATCATTTTTAAAAATGAATTTGACAATGCTGTCATAAAAAAATGTATCCAGTTTTCTTTGCACTTTACTAGATGGATTTGTAAATAGGGAATGTTTGGTTTTTTTCTAGAGTTAGGTTTATATTTTGATAGTCTAAGACATATTATGTGGTCATTATATTTCTAAAAATATGTGCCCATCAAAAATTCCATGACATACCCATAGTTAAGAGTGATCAAATATTTAAAATGATCTGTTTATGAGGTAAAGGCAAATAAAGCATGAATTCAACTGTTCCTCCTCAGAACAAAATGCTTTTTTTTTTTTCATTTTTAAGGTTAGATCCCTTTCCATAAATCTGTTTCCAAGCAATGTATGCCCTGACTTTAAAACTGTGTAGAAATCTTCTTGACCTAAACAATAAATGGCTAGAGATCAGTGTTCACTGCTTCTTGGCAATAAATTAAATGTTAGTATGTTCTTGATATTCCCAGGGTCTTTTCACTTCAGGAAACTATTCATTAAGGTCAAGGTTAATTAACACTTAAGATAATAAGAGACCCCTAGTCACAGTTGAGAGTTATTCCTGTAAATGTCACCAGATCAGTCATAGGAAACAAGCTATTTATGATCTCACTCACAGCTATTTATCAGAGTTGTTTGTGTGTGATCATAGTGAATCATGGCAGTTTTTTTTTTCCCTCAGAGCTACACTCTAATCAGCAATTGGCAAATACTAATATAACATTTGGTATGGGGCCAACGGGGTAATTCTTCCCCTTTAGATCTATCTATATGTGAAACATTTCATGTAGTGAGCAGAGGCATAATGAAATCTAATTGGATAAAAAATACTTCAGAAAGAAAACTACAAAGTGGTATCCCATGGGTAAAATCTATTTGTGTGCTAAGACATTCTTTGTTTGGTCAAATGCAAACTTCCTTCTGGTGTCTTTCTTGGTCCATTAATTCCCAAATTTCAATTCAACTGAATAGCAATGCACTAAAAACAACCTGCAATTTCCTGGGGCCCCAAAATAAAGTGAAACCAAACAACTCTATTTTGATAATGGAAAAAGACTTTCCTGCTTCAAAGTAATGCATCAAATGAAGTGTTACAAGAAATCCATTGTGAGTCTGTCTACTCTCTGAGGAGCCTTACATAGAAAACTATTTTTAACCAATCACTTTCATATGCATTCAAGCCCATTCCATTAGAACTAATGTACTTTCCAAGAACTGCCAAAGAAAAAAGTAATTTCTGATGTTATCACAAATGAAAATTATAGAAACCTAAAGTAAATATCTTAAAGAAAGAATAAAACAGTGCTAAACGTTAATACTGGAGAAGATGGGGTAGCATGTAATAATACTATTTTCTTATCTAAAGCCCTAAAAGAAGTGAAGATGAAAACAGACTCATGCCTAACTTTGAACACTTCATGTAATGTAGAAACACCCACTGAATTTGATGAAATGCTTGCACATATCAACTCTTGGGTAATAGGAAATGGAAATATAACTAATAAGTATTTTAATATCTAAAATTTTCCTTAAAAATTTCGGTTATATTTTCCTTAATGTCTTCTTTCTTCTTTAAAAAACAAAAGTGGATTGATTATTTTTAGCCAAAAAGGCTCATGTATTATCTTAAGTGAAACAAAGTTAAATACCTCATGCTCTCATTTACAAGTGGACACTAAATATGTATCCAGGTGAATATAGAGTATATAGTGATAGTCACTGGAGTCTCGGAAGGGTAGGAGGTTGGGAGGGTGGTGAAAGATGAGAAATTACTTAATGGGTATCATGTACATCATTCAGGAGATGGGTACACTAAAACCCGTACTTCACTACCTCAAATATGTAAGAAAACTGCACTTGAACCCTTTAAATTTAAACCAAAAAATACCTTTAACTATATCTTATATCCAGGAATTAGTTTTTCCTTCAACAATAATAATAAAAATATGGTCTCTAAGGATTGAATCTAACATATTCCTCTTTTGAAATTATTCTTTCTCCTGTATATTAAGGTACTTCTGAATATTTAGATGATTAGTTTTTAAAGACAATATTTTTTTTCTAACAAACCTGCAATATGGAGTGTCTTTTCTATGCACTGGTTCTTAGGGCAACAAGTTAATAAATTACATTTGCAATCAAATCCTTCAGTATTGTTATTCAAATAAAATACTTTTGTGCACATAGCAGTTGCAGCAATTTATAATGTTCCTGATAATATTACCAGCTAAAATTATTAATGAACTAGTTTGGTTTATAGGGGAAAATCCTTATATCATTTCTGCATAAAATCACTATATAATTTCTTTAACTATACAATATTATAAAAATAAAATTGCTGGGCACTGAAATGAAATTCAAATGATATAAACCAAAGATGAACTGCCATAAAAATGATATACCATGTTTCTCTGAATCATACTGAGAATGTTCCATTAACAGTTTGACAAAAATATCTACATGGAGATATCTTCAGTACAAGCAGAATGTATAATTAATAGGTTCAGAGAAATAAATCTCAATCAAAAACTCAAGATTATTCCCCAAATGAGATATTCATACTATAATGTGGTGATACCATTTTCTGTCTTTTAATTAGAAAAGAATAATAAAAAAAAAACTAGCAACACTTCTAGCCAAACACTTATGCTACTTAATGATCATTGTAACACATATAACATTTTAGGTTAATAAATGTGAAAGCTAAAAAGCCAGGAAAAAAGGCATTTCATGTGAAAGAAAGACATGTTACCTTTTATTTCATGTTGGCTTGCTTCCCGTCTTCTTTCTAGTTCTTTTCTGTCATAATTCAACCTCTTTAAGCACATAATTCCATATTGTAAACTTGTTCTATTTTTTAAAAAAATAAAAGAAAACACATTGAGTTTACTCAGCAGGTGGATAAAGTTTTTTGATTAGCCATAGTTGACATTATGCACTGATTCTTAGGGCAAATTAATAAATTACATTTGCAATAAAATCCTTCAGTATTGGAGGGAAATATTATTCTAAGCATAAAATGTTTCTAAATAGGAAAAAATGTTTTCAAAATAAGACATAGTTTTGAAATCATCATGGATTATACTGTTTATCTATATGTCTTAGTCTTTCATTTAGCTATTCCTACAGTAGGTGTAGGCAAATTAATATTGTATTCATTTGAAAAGAATTTAAAAGTCCCCATTATGGAGACAGTAAGGAATTTATAAGAAATGGATACTCTCTTCTTAAGCTGTTGAGAAAAATAACACAAAAACACAAGTTAAGTCATAGGATACAGAACCTAAGAAATTACAGGAGACAGAGAAACCAACTAAGGGGTCAGTTCTGCCAGAATAAGGACAACAGCCTTGAGCTTAAAAGGAAAATCCGGAAACCAAAGATGTTCCAAGAGAGAAAATGAGATGGTTTAGTGAAGTTAGATATAAAGATGCAGAAGATGTGATAGGAAAAAATCTGTAGGCTTCAACAGCAGAGATCATTGATTATCAGTGATGTTTTACGTGTTTAGGAACATAAGCAAATCTTGGCATATACATTGGCTAGGCTATACTTACATGTGAGATGCATTTCTAAGCCCTGCATTTTAATAAAAACAATGTTGGGTCAAATACTTCAGAATCAGAGAAAATGGAAAGAAAACTGCATCAGGTAGGTGTTGTCAGTTGAACTGTATTCCCCTAAAATTTACATATGGAAGATCTAATTCTCAGTACTTCAGAATGTGATTGCATTTGGAGATAGTGCCCTAAAAGAGGTAATTGACTTAAATGAGTCCATTAGAGTGGGCCCTAATCCATACTGACTGGTGACCTTATTAAGAAAAGATTTGGACACTTGGTGACACCAGGAATATACATTCATCGAGAAAAGATTATGTGAGGACACTGAGAGAATGTGACCATCAGCAAGTCAAGAAGAGAGGCCTCAGAAGAAACCAGACCTGCCAATTCCTTGATTTTGAACTTGCAGCCTCCAGAACTGTGAGGACATAATTTTCTGTTGTTTAAGCCAACCATCTGTGGTGTTTTGTTGTGGCACCCTTAGCAAACTAATTCAGTAGTATACTAGATAACACTGATAAAATCACTATCACAGATATTGGGCAGCTTGAGATTAAACCAATGCTTCTTGGTCAGTTTCTGCTAAGTTTTTATATGGAATACAAAATTATACTATACAGTGAAAATATAATATTACGATACTCTCTGTCAGATGGAAAACTGGGACGAAAAGACCATAGGACGCAATATACAGTCAGGTAGTACCTGCTTTAAGTCAGAGATTGGCATAACTTAAAAATGAAGCTTGGGTATTTCCCAGAACAAAAATCCTGTCATTTGGGTAATTCTTTAAAAAAATTCATCATTATAAAAATTTTTTTACTAAAGTAATGAAACAGTATTAAAAGTCAATCTAGTGAAGAATGGAAAAACTGGACTCCAGAAGTCTAATGCAATCATATGAAATATGAAGGCCTAAACTTCTCTGACAGGAAGCTCACTCACTACCTCACAGTGTGTACACTACAAGGCAGCTGAGAGTGGTACAAAGTTTTCTTCTAGTAACTAGAAGTCACTCACCCTAGTATCTACACCTGTGTTAAATGAAAATTCACATGCTCAACAGAGAAAATACAATTCTTCTATCACATAATAATGATCTTAAAACATAAGAAAACTTATCTAAAGTCTTCCCTCATCCCATTTACATGTATTTAATTACTTCAACTTTACCACCAGACTTCTATCACTTTATAACAATTTGATGAGCACAAATAAATACAATTTCTTTTTGTTCTGTCACCGTATGGTAGCACTTTTGTTGTCCCTGCCAATAAACACAGTCTAAGTATGCCTGTCAAGCCATTAACCAAAATGGATAGTTTTGTGCCAATGATAAATTCTTTCTCTTTTGCATACAAGTTTCCGTTAAATTATGGATTATTCAGCATAGCAATAGGTTTTCTAAAAAACTTGTTCTATTTATCTTTACCACATTTAATTCAACAGTGTTAACAACTGCATTAAAATTCAAAATATCTGAATAAGTTGGAATCAAAAGCCCCAATTATCCTCTATTTATCCTAATTCTATGTCATCAACATATCTAATTTTTATACCATCTTCACTTTCAGTCACTGATTAAATGTTGGACAGAAAAGAAGCAAATGTAGTCTCCCAAGCCCAAATCATCTACAGTTATATTAACTTAGAACCACAATCAACTATAAGTAAAAAAACAACTAAAATCCAGCTGACATTGTTTCACCTAACACAAACACAGCATTTATAATATGGTATTATAACAAACCCCTTTTTCTCTGCTGGATGGTAAATAACTTGAAAAAACACATTGCCTTTTGTTCATCTGCATCCTCACAGTTGTCTAACACAGTATTACTTTTACTGAAATTAATATACAAATAAGCAAAGTCACTAAAAGACATAGAAAAATAAAAAACACATATATGTCTTAGAATAATAATTTCTTCTCAAAGTTGCTCCTAGAATGTTTCTAAATTATAAAATTTATAATCATATATTTGTGTAGGGTTGAAACTATGAATATTTGTTTATTCTTCATAATTTTCTAATATAAACACATACAACTATAAAATTATAAGCCTGAATTTTCAAAGAATCTGGAAAAAAATAGACTCATCCTTATGAGGAAAATTTTGTACACATGTATTTCCATGGACTTTGGGAACATAATATGTTCTAAATTAGAAAGTTCCTGCAGTTTGCTTCATGAAAATATTTTTCAAAGTAGATGTACGCAGATGTTTCAAATGACATATATTTTCTATCTATCTCCTAGACATCCATTTTTGTTTTAGTAAGGTATAGGTAATATATTGTTTCATTTTTATTATTCTTTAGAAAAAAAACCTACCGATGAAAACTATCCACCATTTTTAAATGGACACGGAGATCTTTTTTTGTTAGGTGATCTAACATTCTTGCATCTACCAAGCATTCCATAAAGTAACTTCTGTACTGAGGTAACCCCAGGCTGGGAAGCCATTCATTTCCAATCCACTCGTGGTTCATATCTCCATAAGCCAGGGTCTGTAGAAAAACCGGACACTAGAATTGTTTTATAGCAGTCAAGTTTCTTAACCAATCAGATGAGATGGTAATTGGAGAATATTACCTATTATTATAACTGATATTTAATTGCTATGATTTGTGAAAATGAAGCAAAAATAATATTCAGATTGTATGTATTCGATTTGGTTTGGTACAAAATGGAACTCTGAATACATTTATTAAAGTATTTGCCTATTGACAATGATTGGCTATTTACTTTGTATTCTCAAAAGGAATTACATTTTGTCCACATATGTATTTTATTAATAATGAAGTTATTATATAAACTCTGAGCTTTAAGATTCTGTCTTTATATTGATAGATTTATCTCATTTTATTTATATCTGTCATTTCCCTCTTGTCAATGCCATTATTGCCATTTCCCTCTTATCAATGCCACTACTGCCATTGCTACAGTGTAATGGCAAATGTTGATGTGAAATGGTAACCTCAGTAAACAAAGAAAGGAATGAAGCATTTGGAGAGACCGAATTTTGAAGCTTTGTATGAACATTGTTGTTACCTAGCAAAGCAAGTAGTCAGCTTTCCAAAAAATAATTGAAAAGAATCAGTCTTTTCGAGAAATCAGTCAAGATAGACTCTAAAAGAAGCAGGGCAGGATAAAAAACTAAGATAACCTAATTCTTTAATATAACAAATAAACTATTCTTATTAATACTGTTCAAAACAGCTAAAATGAAAACCAAAATCAACCATTAACACTAAGCCAATATTTTAAAACAATTATTATTCTCTATTATTTTTACAGAATTCCTATTTAGTTTCTTATCATGTCCTAAATTCTCAATTCTAAGATGTATTTCTAGTGAAAATCTAACTGTCCCACTTATTTTGTGTGTTCTTGGGAATAATGAAATTTTTATCAAAATCATAATCTAATACAATCCTACTGTGTGTTTAAATACAGGTCCTAATATAACTACCAAAATTTTTCTTATATTGCAAGGTTTCAATCAGACTGAATATAACACAAATTTTCTCTCTCAGCCATCCAATATGTGGAAATGTAGAAAAAATGCACAGCTTCTTAAAAACATCTAAGTCTGTTCCGTGTATAGATAGCTGTCTCATATGGCATCTCAATAAATGCTAATGACTCTGCAGTCTACAACACCAACACATGCACCTCCAACCCCCTCCTCATAGTTTCCATTATATCTGAAGGCATGTGCAACTCCAAATAAGTCTTTTCTTTCTTTTTGTTCCCCTTTTAGATTCAACTTGAATGCTTCCTGATTAAATATATTCAAGAATGATTTCAGAGAAATTTAAGTTTTGGATCATTCTTTTGGGAAAGAAAGAAAAGTACACTTGTAAAAGAGGCAAGGTATGAAATGGCAATCATCTTATTTGAAAAATACTATAATTTGAAAAGACATCTAAAGTGCTAAACATAATCTAGAATTACACATGCAGATCAGCCTAATATTGAGCTAAGTGAAGGTTTAGCTAGCAGAAGCAATATTGTGACTTATGACAGTTTCTTAATTTATATCCTCAGAGCCTACTAAATGATATTAAGAGTCTTAAAGCATATGTATCTCCTACCTGGGCCCAGCTTCCTTCCTCAGATTCTTTCTGTGTTAGCAGCAGGAAATGATTAATAAAGCAGGTAAATATAAATTAATTTCAAATCAATACAGTAATTTTTTTCTAGCAGAAGCAAAATTGTTATACAAAATAATTTGTATCACAGGCAGATAAACACACAGATTCTTACTCAGACCCACAGTGATCAATTTTACAGTTCAAAGGCAATTACACAGCAACTACATAGTTTTTAATTAATTCTAATTTAAATGTTAAATTCATGATTTTGTGAACATTTGATTTGGTCATTCCAAACCTTTTTTTTTAATTCTTAAATGAGTGTAATTTTCAAAATGTAATGTGCTATAATAAAAATTTCTGATGTCATATATGCATATGTATATATAATAGGGAAATCTTAAACAAAGTAAATTAGTGAAGTGAAAAAACTATATTCCTCCAACAAAGCTTTGTGATAATCAAATAGATTTCAATAGTCGTCAACAAAACAAAACAAGACAAAAACCAACTACAACAAAACTAAACTAAAAATGAAATTAATACAAGACATTGGTGATTTTAGCCATAACAAATTTGTAGATAATTTTCAAATAAGGATAACACTGAAAAGACATTAAATTAAAAAGAAGTTGATAAAGATGAAATATATCATATGCCCAACTTTGTTACTTCACATGAAAAAATGACTTTTATAACATTTTATTTTTAAAAGTTACAGAGTCCCCAAGAAATTCTTTAAAATTGTGCTTTTCAATACCAAATTAACATAAAGCTTTTTTGGTTTTTGGGTTTTTTTTTTTTTTTTTTTTTTTTTGGTCAAGCTTTGTATCTAAGATGGTAAAGCACAAGAAACCACATGATCATATTAAAAATAAATATTCAATCTATATTTTCTATTACCAATTTAATTTGGTTTAGAAACCTGTTACCTGTGAACATGTCCAATACTAAATGATATTTGTTACAAAAACATCCAATGTTGCAACATGATTTATTACATTCTTGCTTATTGTTTGTGTACTATAAGCTCTTATGATATTAGCCACAATCTAACACTATTTCATTTAAAAATTTCAAGAGAGTACCGAAGAATAAAACTGTAAAAAATGTTAGTTATTACTGCATACAACTATCAGAACACACCCTATTTCTCTGGTCTATAGTAAACAAATTAGTTTCCTCATCCAAAGAGCAGCAAAGTCACTTTCCTTCAGGTTCAACAAAGCCATAAGACTAACCGTTTTTGCTGGAGCTGCAAGATTTTCCATTTCTTCATGAGTCACCCAAACGTTGCCTGAAGGCTAGTGAGGAAGCCCAGAGGGAAGCAGAGGAATCCATGGGAGGCAAGCAGTGGTAAAGAAGAAAGGCAGCACCTCTGTGAGTTAACAGCAAAACAGTAATACCACAGTGCCCGTGCCCCTACCATGTGCACAAGAGAGACAGCATGGCTGGTTTGCTCAGAGCTCCCTTTTCTTCTACTCAAAAAGATTAACTAGAAAGAGGCATGTTGGGAAGCTCTTGGGGGGTAGATTTAAAATAATATTTCTGCAATTATGAATCAGAAAATAAACATCATCAAAATTTGCATTCCAGTGGCATGTGGCTATCAGATCAATTTTTGTAATAATGGTGAACTGATTAAATGTGAATTGTAGAATAATGAATTTAATTTTTTAATAAGAAAACAGTGGCACATGCACTGTGTTGTGTTATTATCAAAATTTCCTTTCACATAATTTTGATTCTCAATATCCTCTGAAGGAAAAAATTGGTTGTCAATATAAAGCTGGAAGCATTATCATAACTAATCTGGAAACCAGCATCAGCTTTTTCCAAATGATTTTTTTTGTGTGTGATTCAATAAAGTGTTCCTGCATTCTTGCAGATGAAAAAGAAATGAAATGCTATTTTTATTTTTCAGCCACACTAATAATTGTCAAATTACAAAACCCATATATTTGGTAATTCTTCACCAGTATCTGATACCATTATAGAGAAGAACACAGTATAAAAGAAAATTCTTTCTTTAACAGGCAATATTTTATTGTAAAGTCCCATTTTCTTTCTAAAAAAAAACCCTTGGTATTAGTTCTATACACTTAATAACACACAATTTCAAAACCAAAGTTCACTGAGTAACATAAAGATCAGGCATATCATTGAAGGTATTGGGCCCCTGGAAACCACTTGCCATCAAATTCCATTATTTCTTCATGAACATTGCAAGGTTTTCCAAGCACATCAATGAAATCTACATCCTGTGTATTATTTTATACTTGTTTTGGGAAGGGTCCAATTTCTAAAGAATTGGTGTATCAAAATTGTTACCCAAACATTGTTAAGTCATCACCATAATTCACTTTGGGCTTTTCTGCCATTTACCTAGTACCATGACTTTTTCTGTATTAAAAATAATATAATTCAATATAATTTAAAATGTAACTATATATAAATTGATGAGTATATTTGATATAAGTGAAATCTTATATATGTATATAGATGCATACATACAGTCATGTAATACATACTGACATTATAGTCAGGAATAGAGTACATGCCCAACAATGGTCTCATATGATTATAATAGAGCCAAAAAGTTCCTGTCACCTAGTGCTGTCATAGTCATTATGCCATTGTAGTGCAATGCTTTACTCACATGTTTGTGGTAACACTAGTGTAAACAAACCTATTGCACTGCTAGTCATAGTTGCACATGCAACTATGTGTAGCCCATAATAGTTGATAATGATAAATAATGACTAGGTTACTGGTTTATGTGTTTACCACACCATACTTTTTCAATGATTATTTTACAGTGTACTCCTTCTGCTTTTGTTTTTTAAAGAGTTAACTGTAAAGTAGCCCCAAGTAAGTTCTTCAGGAGGTATCTCAAAAGAAGGCACTGATATCCTAGGAGATGACAGCTCCCTGTGTGTTACTGCCCAGTGGAACAAGATATGGAGACAAAAGACAGTGATACTGATGGTGCCAACCCTGGGTAGACCTGTAGTAATTTGCGTGTTTGTGTCTTAGTTTTTTAATGAAAAAATTTAAAGGGAAAAAAATGAAATAGCAGAAAGCTTATAGGACAAGGATATAAGGAAATTAATTTTGTTCAGCTGTACATTGTGTTGGTGTTTTAAGCTAAATATTATTTTAAAAAAGCCAAAACCTAACAAAAAAGGTTTATAAAGTGTAAACATTATCATAAGTTAAGGCTAATTTATTATTGAAGAAATAAAAAGATTCTTTTAATGATGTGTGTAGCATAAAAGTATAGTGTTTATAAAGTCTACAGCAGTATATAGTAGTGTCCTAGGCCTTCATATTCACTCACTGCTCACTCACTGACTCATTCAGAGCAACTTTTAGTCCTCAAGCTTCATTACTGGTAAGTGTTCTATTCATGTGTACCATTTTTTTTATCTTATATATTTTTACTGTACATTTTCTATGTTTAGATATATTTGGATACACACATACTTACCACCATGTTACAATTGCCTACAGTATTCAGTTTGGTATCATGCTGTACAGGTTTGTAGCCTGGAGCAATAAATTATACCACATAGCCTAGGTGTGCAGTAGTCTATACCATTTAGGTTTATGTAAGTATGCTCCATGATATTCTCAGAACAAAAAAGTTGTCTCATGACTCATTTCTTAGAACATGTATCTGGCATTAAGTGACATATGATTGTAAATATACTTCAGTAACAAGTGAAATTGGGTGGTAAAGATTCATAATTAAAAGCAAATTCTATGCACATAAAAATTTCACAGCTAGGCATCAAATATATATGTGGAATTATTTTTCCTTCTGTTTTGAAATTTAGAGTCTAGCTGATATTTTTTTCTATAAGTCTGTGTACACCTATGAAATAAATTTAGAACACAAAAGTCATTTATGTCATTAAAAGTCCCTTTCTTGTATCCTCAGCTTCTAACAATGATGCTCATTATAAACACAAAGTTTCATATAAATATATAAAACATTACATTACTTGGAATAAATTGTTTTCACTGACTTTATGAGAGTGTGCTAGGCTGAAAAGCACTTTACACTCATCTGTCACATCTCCTTGACACCCAGTTATCATGGAGCTTTGCTTGAATGGCTGTACTGTTTGTTCAAAGTGAGTTTCAATTATGATTACCTGAGAGAAAATTCATTTAAGCCAATCTTAAATGGCTTAAGCTTGCAGAACAGTGTACAATCAATTTTATACTGATTTGTGTAGCTTCTCCTTTGATTCGTAATCCAAACAACGAAGATCTCACTCCTACTTTAAGAAACTACCTGTATTAATTATCTCACACTAGAATAGATACATGCATAATATCTTCTACAGCTTATCTTTAAGTCTGTGTCTGCCAGTCTATCACCATATATTGGGATGGGAGAAGATGCTGGAAGCTACGGTTTTATCTGTTTCTTTCTTCACAAAATGAGTATATACCCAGGGCAAATTTTTAAAGTATGGTTGGCAAACTTACAGAAGTTGTATGTTGTTTCTGTGTGATATGTAGTTTTGCTTGTGAAGAGCACTGCCTGCCCTATAGTCTTGTAAAACAGCCAAAAGAAATAGTTTCTACACAACCCAATCAAGTAGACATTAACTGAAGTTCTAACAAGTTTATTTTATAAGCAAGTTCATATGTAGTAAGTCAATTATTCAATCAGATTGCTGTCTCTCCACCACCACTTTAGGGAATGGAACTTGCATGTAAGTACATCATGAGGGGATAATTTAGAGCATGAGTTTCAGAGAACATTCCTATGAGAGAGCTAGACTGGGAAGCTTTGAGCAACCAAAGGGCCTAAGAATTTAGGTACTTTGGTATTGAGGATAAGGAGAGTACAAAAAGTAGGTTGGAAAAGTATAAAAAACAAACATCGTATAACTTGGTTGTGGTCCTCTGAGATCCCCTTAAAATTGCCTATTCACTGCTCTCAGTAGACTGTGCTGCAACATCCCAAAAATGTGTGAGCTAAACAGTGCAAACCAATAGTCATTTTTTTTTTTGTGGCTAATATCATCTGAGTCTAACATGTAATTTATAAAATTTTAATTATATTATCAAATTAGATACAAGGGGCTTGAGCTATACAGCAGCACTTATCAGTGACCACCCTAGGACATTTCCTAAACATGTCTAAATTTCAGGTTCTGCATCTCTTAAGTGGGACTAAAAGTGCATGCTCCAGATTAGAAAGAAACACTACGAAGTTTATATTATAATACAATATGTTCTTATACAGAGCTGGGACTAGGATGAGGCATATGAGGTCCCAGGGGACTATGATTTAAGGAAGCAATCGCTTTCAGGGTTGGTATCTGACAATGGAGCCTCTTTAAATTTTTTTGCTTGATATATCTTGCTTGTTTCCCCTTAGTCCACATGTAATAGAACGTTGAGAAAGTATCATCGAGAAGGAAATTTCTAGAGGATGATAAGAATTAAAACACTTACCAAATTAAATCATTCTGGAAAGAGTTACAACAGAAAAGTAAATAATAAAATGAACTTAAGAAATAACTCATGAAAATTAATCAGGTAAAAATAATGAATACTTTTGCTGTCAGAGATACAGTATAAGCAGTCAGATCTCAGAATAATCTTAAATCTTATCTGGTTAAAGTAACTTTTGTTACTACCTATGTCATTTAAAGTGTTTTTTACTTTGTAATGGAATTACAAAGTAGTAACTTGAAATTACTGTTTACATTCAAATGGCCTGTATCCACATTTCTCCCCATCTGAATTTTTGTCTCTCATTATTAGATAAATCCTTCTCATTATAATAAGAATGGTATTTATACCTCACCCTCTTTCCAAAAAGTTTGAGGTTTATAAAGACAATTATACCTCACTCTTTTTTCAATAAAGGTTGAGGCATATGAGGAATCAAAAGAGGAACAAACAGACTAAAGAATGCTATAAAAAGAAGAAAAACTGATAGAATGCAGGAAGCAGAAGCAGGAAATGTACTTTTTAGCAGCAAATCCACATAGGAGTATGACCTTAGATGAGTCAGTTTACTTCTTTATATCAGTTTTGCCCATTTGTGAAACAGCTGTAATAAAAGTACCTTTCTCATAGTGTGGTTGTGAGTCTTAAATGGGTTATTACACGTAAAGCACTTAGAACAGGGCCTGACAGTGAACATTCTGCTGATGTTGGCTACTACTATATTTATATTAGAATTCTGTTAGGCAATCTCCATTCAAGCAAATCTTTAATTCAAGAAATACTCTGTATTTATCTGTATTACACTGAGCTGATGAATGCTTATCTTATGCCTTACATTTATACTCAATCTTGTTAAATTATATGGTTATTAAAAATCACTTTATTTGTTTCAAACTTTTTATTTCCACTGTACTTGCTTTTAAAATGTTTGATTCATCAATTTAAATAAATGTTACATAAAGCAAAATATAAAACAAATTTGGCTCATATATAAACACTAAGTCGAATTAGTTGGAAAAACCAGAGATAGGCAAATGTTGAAACATACTATCAATAAAACATAACTTTGTCAAAGTATGGGGAAGAAATTGTAAATGTCCAGAAGGATTCCTCATTTGAATGGCTTTTTGAGTTAGCTTGAAGTCATCACTTTAAAAAGAAACAAAAGCCTGGGAAATTAAACATGTTTCCAGTAAGATTATCTAAAAGGATAATGTGGAACTCCAGACATTGGAAACATGCACAAAAAAAATGTTCTAGATGCTCCATCTAAATTTGCAATGCTTGAGCATTTCTATAATTTTTACCTAAGATAAAATATTCAAAGAATATACTTATTTTTATGACAACCTTCTTCAACTAAATTTCAATTAACTGATATCTCCATCTCTATCCTACTAGGAAAGAGACTTTCTATATTAATAGTAGCTTGGGGAAAAGAAACAGAAAGCTGGAAATTTAGGGCTGATCCAAGGTAATCATACAAGTGACATTTAGATTTTCCTTTTTGGTGGTCCCTCCCATTATATCTAGGCAGGAAATGAGGCAGAATCAAATAGAAGTGGTAGTCAGTTAAAAAAAAAAAAAGCCCAAGAACCTTATCTTTTTCTCCTCAGAACTTCAGTTAATAAACACAATACACTGGTCTAAGAAATTCAAGCCCAAACCTCAATGGCAAAATAATTTATATGATCTGAACAAAATGTAGTGTTCTACAAGACATAATAAAATAACTTTCTTTAATAAAAATCATTAAAAAATCTGCCTTTATGTTTTTTAACTGTGAATTCTAATATATAATGTTGATTATGACTTTATGCAGTGAATTCATTACTAGCAATTTATGTGGAATTTTAGTTTTGCAAAGAAAATTGTACTGGAAATATATTAGAAATGAGTAAATGCTTCCATGCACATGGAGTAGAAGGAAGAGGAAATATTTAGTAGATATATTTAAAGCTTAGAGACACAACTTAACTTGTCTCATATAATTTGCTTCAGTATTTGTCAAGAGGCATATATGTTCTGTGAATACAGAGCTATCACGCATTAGTAAAAAGAAATATTCTTATATACTAGAGATAAGTTGGAAAAATTATGAATAGAAAATATAAATATTAGATTAATAAGAATATGAAAACTTGCACATTTAGTAGCGATTTTCAAAATGCAAATTTAAGCAAGGAGATAACCAATGTTGACAAACGGAGGAGTAACAGCAACACAACACAACTTTGGCAAGTAAAGTTTAAAGGTATTAAGAATATGCATGCCCTATACACAAATATAGCAATGGAAATGACCACAGTTTAGGCAACAATATAATTACAAGCACATATTTTACACACAACAAAAAAATTGTTTTGCACACAACAATAAGTGTCCAATAGTAGGAATTTGGTTAAATAAGTTATGGCCTTTCTACAAAGGAGATATGCAGCAATTAAAAATGATGTTGCAATTGCATATTTAATAAAATAATGCTTCTATTCCATTACTAAATTTCCAAATTAATATATTATATGAAATAGTTCATCTATATAAAAAGATAAGAAAAAAGAATGAAAAGGTCTTCATCAAATTTTTTCAATAGTGAAAAAATTAACATTGATAATCTCTGGAATGGATATTTTTAATGTTTTTAAATTATTTTGTTGTCAACTTTGTATTTTTCTGTTTTACAAATGTTATACAGGATCATGTATTAATTCAATAAACACATATAAAACTTAAATGCCATAAACAATATATTTTTATGCTTCAAATGTTCATTTCTTTGTGAAGCCTTATCCAGCTAGTAGTGATTTCTGTTTTCTTGAAGCTCCATCACATTTTGCTCCTATCACACATTTACGAGTTAATCTATATAATCTTGTACTAAACCTACTGGTCAACACACTTATTTTCCTTAGTAGAGTTTCCCTTTCTGAACTCAAGGCCACACATATTTCTTATACTTCGTAGAGTATATAAAATATGTGGATAGAGTGATTTGTAAATGATTATTTAAGGTGAATATTTACTAAAATTTGCCAGACACTACTGTTAAGTCTTGGGGGTTGATGGAAACCCCATACTATCTTTATTTCATCTAGTGTGAGATAAATCAAGAAGAGAGAGAACTATAATACGTTGTTTATAAGTACATGGACTGGTAACTGAGGAAGGAATCAAACCCAGACTTTGGGGGCTCAGCAAAAGGTTTTCACAGGAAATACATAAAGAAATTAATAAATGAATAATGAATCGAGGAAAATATGGTGACTGTGAAGTGGGGAAAAGTTCGGGGAAAGGGAAGACCAATACAAAGCTTATAATTGACGAAGGGCAAAGAAGTTTAGAAAATTGAAATTAGTTCCTGACCTGGGAAAATAAAACCTCTGAGGTGAACTGAGGCTAGACCATAAAGACTCTCATAAGCTTTCTTTACTTCTGCCCATTCTTTAAACAGTTGAATGTTAATGAATATTGTATAAATTAAATTCCTTCAGTTTCGTTAAATCGTTTCAGAAAAAGAGTTCTTAAATTTCTTATTGTTCATTAAGAAATAGATTACACTGGTAAATAAAAATAATAAACTGTATCCTATTTTTCTATCTGGAAGTTGGGACTTCAAATTTATTTTTGCAAGATTCATAATTTTTAATATTTTTGTTTGCATTTGCTCTTGGGAGGAAATCATGGATATAAATCATTTATGATGCTTCTCACTTAGCTGGAAATTACTCAGGAAACACTTCATCAGAGTTAAATCCAATTTACAATAACTATTTTAATGGTCTTTTCAGTTTTTTATTTTAAATATACAGGTGACTCTTGAACAATACAGGTTTGAACTGCATTGTTCCACTTATACACAGACTTTCTTTTGCCACTGCCACTCCTGAGACAACATGACCAATCTCTCCCCTTCCTCCTCCTCAGCATATTCAACATAAAGCAAAGACTTGGAACCAACCCAAATGTCCATCAATGATAGACTGGATAAAGAAAATGTGGCACATATACACCATGGAATACTATGCAGCCATAAAAAAGAATGAGTTCATTTCCTTTGTAGGGACATGAATAAAGCTGAAAACCATCATTCTCAGCAAACTGACACAAGAACAGAAAACCAAACACTGCATGTTCTCACTCATAAGTGGGTGTTGAACAATGAGAACACATGGACACAGGGAGGGGAACTTCACACACTGGGGCCTGTCGGGTGGTGGTGGTCTAGGTGATGGATAGCAGCGGGTGGAGGAATAGGGGAGGGATAGCATTAAGAGAAATACCTAATGTAGATGACAGGGGGATGGATGCAGCAAACCGCCATGGCAAATGTATACTGATGTAACAAACCTGTACGTTCTACACATGTACCCCAGAACTTAAAGTATAGTAATAAAAAATAAAAATAAAAAATAAATTAAAAAGGGAATTAAACTTTCTCCCAACTAAAGAAAACATGAAAAAATAGATGAGGATAAAGACATTTATGATGATTTCCTTCCACAATGCAATATCATTTCTCTTCCCTATGATTTTCTTAATCTTTTCTCTAGCTTACTTTATTGTATAAATGGAGTACATAATATATATAACATACATAGTACATGTTTATCAACTACTTATGTTATCAGTAGGGCATCCAATCAACAGTAGACTATTAGTAGTAAAGTCTTGGGGGAGCCAAAAGTTATAGGTGAGTTTTTGACTGTGTTTGGAGGGTCAGCATTCCTAACTCCCATGTTGTTCAAGGGGTTATTGTATTCTGAATTGTCTTTGAGCTTAAGTCACAATCCAGGTATAGTGGAAAAACATTGGCATTTATATTTAAAAATAATATAAGTAAAACTTTTAAAAAATTATGTATTTTTCCTACATGTTATTTAGGAAGAACTTAAGATGGAATTATGTAAGAAATATGTAAGACTTTTAAATTTGACCTGGCATCAGAATCTAGTATATTGGAAAGGAAAATGTGTAAACAGAAATGAAGCAAACTATTCAGAACTGTTTAAGATCATGCATAAAAAGTTATACTTAAGTTACTTTTCTGCCTGAAAACAGCAATAAAGCAATATGACTTTTTAAGATTTTACCTACTGCTAAAATTTATCTCTCTCTCCTATATTTTATTATGCTATATAAGATATGAGATTTGGGAAACCTAGAAATTATCAGAAATAATATGGCTTATAAACAAAATATGTAACTTAGAAATGGAATAAAGAAAGAATAAAATATTTGCGAGTTTTTTGTTTGAATTTGCCATCATGTATGCCTTTTTTGTCACATTTTGTTCTTTTCTAGTATTAGGATAGCGAAAAATGTACGAGATGATTAGGAATTTATAACTGAAAAACAGATTTTGAAGAAAATATATTCCAGATATTCCATTTGGTATTTATAAAACATCAAACTCATGTAATTTCATATTTACGAAAACTTATTAAGAAATAGGGAGTTAGAAGACATACAAGTAGCCAACAAACATATAAAAACACTCAATATCATTAATCATCAGATAAATGTAATTAAAACCACAGTGAGATACCATCTCACATCAGTCAGAATGACTATTACTAAGCAGTACAAAAGACAACAGATGTTGGCAAGGGCACAGAGAAAAGGGAACACTTATACGCTGTTGGTGGGAATGTAAATTAGTACAACCTCTATGGAAGGCAGTATGAAGATTTCTCAAAGAACTAAAACTAGAACTAGCATTCAACTCTGCCATCTCACTACTAAGTACCTACCCAAAGGAAAATAAATTGTATTGTATTTATTTGTATTATTAAAAATTATATCAAAATAATGCCTGCACTCATGTTTTTATCACAAAATTACTTATAATAGCAAGTCATGGAATGAATCTAAGTGTCCATCAGTGGATGGACAAGTAAAATGTATATACACACCATTAAATACTATGCAGTCATAAAATAGAATAAGCTAATATCTTTTGCAGCAACATAAATGGAACTGGAGACCATTATTCCGAGTGAAATAACTCAAACAAAAACTTAAATTGAACATGTCCTCACTTGTAAGTGAGAGCTAAACAATGGGTACGTGTGGACAAGTAAGGAAATAACAGACATTGGGGACTCCAAAAGGGAATAGGGTAGTAGAGGGTGAAGTTTGAAAAATTACTCATTGGGTTCAATGTTCACTATTTGGGTGATGGGAACACTGGAAGCTCAAACCTCTTTATTACATAATATATCCATGTAATGAAATTGTATATGTTCCCCCTGAATCTATAAAAATAAAAAATATTAAAATTAAAAAATAAATTAGTCACTTAAGCTTTGTATTTTTAGTAAGCACTAATGCTTATAGATCTCCTGAGAAATTACCTGGGGGAAAGAGAAAGAAAGTAGGAAGAAAGAAGAAAAAGGGGGGGAGGGAGGGAAGGAAGGAGAGGAAAGAAAGGAAGGAAAGAAAAGGGGAGGGAGGGAGGGAAGGAAGGAAAGAAAAAGGGAGGGAGGGAGGGAAGAAAGGAAGGAAAGAAAAGGGGAGGGAGGGAGGGAGGAAGGAAGGAAAAGGAAAGAAGTAAGGAAGGAAGAAAGGAGGGAAGGATGGAGGGAGGAAGGAAGGAAAGAAGGAAGGAAGGAAGGAAGGAAGGAAGGAAGGAAGGAAGGAAGGAAGGAGGGAGGGAAGGAGGGAGGGAGGGACAGAAGGAAGGAATGAGCTGAAAAAGAGTAAGCTCAGGGTCTTGTTGCTTGGGAGAAAAATCTAACGTCTACTCTAGATGCTAGCTCAAAAGTCTGCTATGCTAGCTTTCAAGTCTGATATGAATCACTGTTCCTCAGTTGAAAAATCTATTAAAAGTAGCAGCAAGGTTAATAAAGGGCAAGTTAAATCTCTTGAGAAAAATTCAAGCTGACACTGAAATGTGTGCTGCACAATTTTGCTCTGTAGACTTAGACATGCTGCTATTTGTCTAGTGTTGGGGAATGGGAGGAGCACAAACCTACTCACAGTTCGAGATGTTGGAGGAGCTGAAGGACTTGTTAGGGAAACCATCTCCTGGATTGCTAATCGGAGCTTTAAGCGATGCAGTGGATTACTGATTCCAATTTCTCTCTGGATCTCAGTGTCAGATAAAGCAGACATGATGGCACCACTCTTCACATTGGCTCGGCAAGCTGCCACATACCATGCAGGCATTCCCAACCAAAGCTGTTAGATAGGAAAAAAAATTAACAAATTTTAATAATAGTTATCATTTTAGTGTCTCTTATGCCAGGAATTATTTTATGTATCTTACATACATGACCTCAACCCATGAGATAAACTGTTATCATTTTCCCCAGAGGAGTTAGATGCACAGAGAAATTCAATGATGTATTTAAAAACATCAGTGAGGCAGTGACAGAAACAAGATTTGAATCTGAGACATGGTAGCTCCAGAGACTCTATTTTAACTAATTCATATTACTAGTGATAAAAGTAATGGCTACATGACACCAAGTTCCCCTTTGTATATAGGGACCAGAACAGCTACAAGCCACATTTGGTAAGGTACTCAGTTAATGTGTATTTAATGAGTGACTTCAATTTATAATTCTCCTTTGGAATTCTGAGTGAAGAGAAATTCTGTCACAGAAAGAGACAGCTGTGCCTGCTCCAGCCATGTGATTTTGATCAAAGCATGCAGTGTAGCTAAGCCACATTTCCACCTACCTTCCTACACCGTGTGAAAGATGCATGACATAATTAGATGCTATATGTGGAAATGCCTTTTGGAGAGTGATGTACTAAGAAAGAGTTTAAAACTCAAATCACTGAAAAACTAGCTAAGCAAAGTAACAAAATTAATTATGCATCAGAAATCAGACATTTTAAGACTTTCATGCCTGTAATCCCAGCACTTTGGGAGACCAAGGCAGGAGGATCACTTGAAGTCAGGAGTTTGAGACCAGCCTGGCAAACATGGTGAAACATCCTCTCTACTAAAAATGCAAAAATTATCTGGGCATGGTGGTGGGGATCTACAACTCCAGCTACTCGGGAGGCTGAGGCAGGAGAATCACTTGAACCTGAGCAGGGGAGGTTGCAGTGAGCTGATATCACACTTTTGCACTCTAGCCTGGGGACAGAATGCAAAGCTTGGGGATTCTGCCTTGAAAAAAATAATAAAATAAATAAAAATAAAAAAAGAAAGAAATTAGAGATTTCAATTTTTCAATTTTGCTGTGAGACTCTTGAAAGACAATTAAACCGTTAAACCAGCGGTGCAATGCACACAGCATAGGTCTGGGGCACATCTTAAGCACTGGGTAAATACCAACTCACAGGCATTATATTTCAGCATCTGAATAACTTGCACTTAAAAAAGGAATTCCCCCATCATTAGTTATGAGTGAGAAGTAGGCAACAGAAGAAAAAATAGCAGTTTAAATATTTGTTTTTGAATGTCCAAAAGATTTTTTTTTTTTTTTTTTGCTATTTGTTGAAATAAACAGATTGAACAAAGGAGAGAATTGTGAGAGTGAGAAAAAGTAAGTGAGATAAAAAAGAAAAAATACAAGGCCATGATCTCTGGATCACAAATCAGAAGACCTGAGCTCTAATTCCTTCCCAGTCATTGGTGAGTCATGTAGCCCATTTAAACTTCAGCCATATATTCCTCATTTATTAAATGAAGGAATCAAGTTTGATTATATTTGAGGGATCAAGTTAGCTGCCAAGATGATCTCTATCTTATGATATCCATTCCCTTGTATAATCTCCTTCCTTTGAGGGTAAGCTTGGCCCAGTGATTTATTTCTAATAAATAGCTGATGATAAAAGGGATGGCATGTCACTTTCCAGTTCAGGACTTGCTAGTCCTCTCCTGCTCTCTTTTTCTTTCTGAGCTCTCACTCTGGAGTAAGTCAGATGTCAGTAGCTATGGAGAGTCCCATACGACAAGGAAATAATGTTTCTGGCCAGCAGCCATCAGGAAACTGAATCATGACCCTGACCACATGAATGAGCATGGAAGTGTATTCTCCCAAGTCCACTCTTGAGATGACTGCGGATAAATCGATTGCAACCCTGTGAGGCATTGAGCAGAGGCCATCACAAAGCGATTCCCAGACTCCTGACCCATAGAAATCATGAGATCATAAATGCCAAATTTGGGGGTAATTTTTAAACAGCAATAGATAACCAGTACAAACATTCTTTAGTTTAAAAATTCTATAATATTGAAAGACTACTTGTCTCTTTTGGGAAAAAAAAAGCAAACAAATGGAACTTTTTGAGTCAGTTTGGACTGCTGCATTGTGATTGAGATGAGAAAGGAGGGGGGAGATCTAAGTACAGTGCATGATTATACAGATTATGCTTTCTTCCAGAAGGTTAGGCACAAACAACTGACCTTACCCTGACAGGCACATTATATATGACAGAAGATGGAACCTGACTAGTTTATTTATTTATTTATTTTTAAAATTTTTATTGCATTTTAGGTTTTGGGGTACATGTGCAGAACGGGCAAGATAGTTGCATAGGTACACACATGGCAGTGTGTTTTGCTGCCTTCCTCCCCTTCACCCACATTTGGCATTTCTCCCCAGGCTATCCCTCCCCAGCTCCCCCTCCCAATGTCCCTCCCCTATTCCCTCCAATAGACCCCAGTGTGTAGTACCCCCTTCCCTGTGTCCATGTGTTCTCATTTTTCTCACCTGTCTATGAGTGAGAATATGTGGTATTTCATTTTCTGTTCTTGTGTCAGTTTGCTGAGAATGATGTTCTCCAGATTCATCCATGTCCTTACAGAGGACACAAACTCATCATTTTTTATTGCTGCATAATATTCCATGGTGTATATGTGCCACATTTTCCCAGTCCAGTCTATCATCGATGGGCATTTGGGTTGGTTCCAGGTCTTTGCTATTGTAAACAGTGCTGCAATGAACATTTGTGTGCATGTGTCCTTATAGTAAAACGATTTATAGTCCTTTGGATATATACCCAGTAATGGGATTGCTGGGTCCAATGGAATTTCTATTTCTAGGTCTTTGAGGAATCGCCACACTGTCTTCCACAATGGTTGAACTAATTTACACTCCCACCAACAGTGTAAGAGTGTTCCTATTTCTCCACATCCTCTCCAGCATCTGTTGTCTCCAGATTTTTTAATGATCGCCATTCTAACCGGCGTGAGATGGTATCTCAATGTGGTTTTGATTTCCATCTCTCTAATGACCAGTGATGATGAGCAATTTTTCATGTGTTTGTTGGCCTCATGTATGTCTTCTTTTGTAAAGTGTCTGTTCATATCCTTTGCCCATTTTTGAATGGGCTTGTTTGTTTTTTTCCTGTAAATCTGTTTGACTTCTTTGTAAATTCTGGATATCAGCCCTTTGTCAGTTGGGTAAACTGCAAAGATTTTTTCCCATTCTGTTGGTTGCCAATTCACTAGTGATGGTTTCTTTTGCCGTGCAGAAGCTGTGGAGTTTGATTAGGTCCCATTTGTCTATTTTGGCTTTTGTTGCCAATGCTTTTGGTGTTTCGTTCATGAAGTCCTTGCCTACTCCTATGTCCTGAATGGTTTTGCCTAGATTTTCTTCTAGGGTTTTTATGGTGCCAGGTCTTATGTTTAAGTCTTTAATCCATCTGGAGTTAATTTTAGTGTAAGGTGTCAGGAAGGGGTCCAGTTTCTGCTTTCTGCACATGGCTAACCAGTTTTCCCAACACCATTTATTAAACAGGGAATCCTTTCCCTATTGCTTGTTTTTGTCTGGTTTATCAAAGATTATATGGTTGTAGATATGTTGTGTTGCCTCCGATGCCTCTGTTCTGTTCCATTGGTCTATATCTCTGTTTTGGTACCAGTACCATGCTGTTTTGATTACTGTAGCCTTGTAGTATAGTTTGAAGTCTGGTAGTGTGATACCTCCCTCTGTGTTCTTTTTGCTTAGAATTGACTTGGCTATGTGGGCTCTCTTGGTTCCATATGAAGTACATGGTAGTTTTTTCCAGTTCTGTGAAGAAATTCAATGGTAGCTCGATGGGGATAGCATTGATTCTGTAGATTACTTTGGGCAGTATAGCCATTTACATGATATTGATTCTTCCTAACCATGAACATGGAATATTTCTCCATCTGTTTGTGTCCTCTCTTATTTTGTTGAGCAGTGGTTTGTAGTTTTCCTTGAAGAGGTCCCTTACATTTCTTGTAAGTTGTATTCCTAGGTATTTTATTCTCTTTGTAGCAATTGTGAATGGCAGTTCATTCTTGATCTGCTTCTCTTTAAGTCTGTTATTGGTGTGTAGGAATGCCTGTGATTTTTTGCACATTGATTTTATATCCTGAGACTTTGCTGAAGTTGCTTATCAGTTTCAGGAGTTTTTGGGCTGAGGTGATGGGGTCTTCTAGGTATACTATCATGTCATCTGCAAATAGAGACAATCTGCCTTCCACCTTTCCTATTTGAATACCCTTTATTTCTTTTTCTTGCCTGATTGCTCTGGCTAGAACTTCCAGTACTATGTTGAATAGGAGTGGTGAGAGAAGGCATCCTTGTCTAGTGCCGAATTTCAAAGGGAATGCTTCCAGTTTTTGCCCATTAAGTATGATATTGGCTGTTGGTTTGTCATAAATAGCTTTTATTACTTTGAGATATGTCCCATCAATACCAAGTTTATTGAGGATTTTTAGCATAAAGGGCTGTTGAATTTTGTCAAATGTCTTCTCTGCGTCAATTGAGATAATCATGTGGTTTTTGTTTTTGCTTCTGTTTATGTGGTGAATTACGTTTATAGACTTGCATATGTTGAACCAGCCTTGCATCCCCGGGATGAATCCTACTTGATCACAATGGGTAAATTTTTTAATGTGCTGTTGCAATCGGTTTGCCAGTATTTTATTGAAGATTTTTGCATCTATGTTCATCATGGATATTGGCCTGAAGTTTTCTTTTCTTGTTGAATCTCTGCTGGGTTTTGGTATCAGGATGATGTTGGTCTCATAAAATGATTTGGGAAGGGTTCCCTCTTTTTAAATTATTTGGAATAGTTTCAGAAGAAATGGTACCAGCTCCTTTTTGTGTGTCTGGTAGAATTCAGCTGTGAACCCATCTGGACCTGGGCTTTTTTTGTGTGGTAGGCTCTTAATTGCTGCCTCAACTTCAGACCTTGTTATTGGTCTATTCATAGTTTCGGCTTCCTCCTTATTTAGGCTTGGGAGGACACAGGTGTCCAGGAATTTATCCATTTCTTCCTGGTTTACTAATTTATGTGCATAGAGTTGTTTGTAGTATTCTCTGATGATGGTTTGAATTTCTGTGGAATCTGTGGCGATTTCCCCTTTATTGTTTTTTATTGCATCTATTTGGTTGTTCTCTCTTTTCTTTTTTATCAGTCTGGCTAGTGGTCATTTTGTTGATCCTTTCGAAAAACCAGCTCTTGGATTTATTGATTTTTTGAAGGGTTTTTCTTGTCTCTATCTCCTTCAGTTCTGCTCTGATCTTAGTTATTTCTTGTCTTCAGCTAGGTTTTGAGTTTTTTTGATCTTGCTCCTCTAGCTCTTTCAATTTTGACGATAGGGTGTCAAGTTTGGATCTCTCCACTCTTCTCATGTGGGCACTTATTGCTATATATTTTCCTCTACAGACTGCTTTAAATGTGTCCCAGAGATTCTGGTACATTGTGTCTTCATTCTCATTGGTTTTGGAGAACTTTATTTCTCCCATTATTTCATTGTTTATCCAAACAACATTCAAGAGCCAGTTGTTCAGTTTCCATGAAGCTGTGCAGTTCTGAGTTAGTTTCTAAATTCTGAGTTCCAACTTGATTGCACTATGGTCTGAGAGACTGTTATGATTTCAGTTGGTTTGCATTTGCTGAGGAGTGCTTTACTTCCAATTATGCGGTCAATTTTGGAGTGGGTGTGATGTGGTGCTGAGAAGAATGTATATTCTGTGGATTTGGGGTGGAGAGTTCTGTAAATGTCTATTAGGTTTGCTTGTTCCAGGTCTGAGTTCAAGCGCTGGATATCCTTGTTAATTTTCTGTCTGGTTGATCTGTCTAATATTGACAGTGGAGTGTTATAGACTCCCACTATTATTGTGTGGGAGTCTAAGTCTCTTTGTAAGTCATTAAGAACTTGCCTTATATATCTGGGTGCTCCTATTGGGTCCATATATATTTAGGATGGTTAGCTCTTCTTGTTGTATCGATCCTTTTACCATTATGTAATGACCTTTTTTTGTCTCTTTTGATCTTTGTTGCTTTAAAGTCTATTTTATCAGAGACGAGAATTGCAACTCCTGCTTTTTTTTGCTCTCCATTTGCTTGGTAAATCTTCCTCCATCCCTTTATTTTGAGCCTTTGTGTATCCTTGCATGTGAGATGGGTTTCCTGGATACAGCACACTGATGGGTTTTGGTTTTTTATCCAACTTGCCAGTCTGTGTCTTTTGATTTGTGCATTTAGCCCATTTACATTTAGGGTTAATATTGTTGTGTGTGAATTTGATACTGCCATTTTCATGCTAGCTGGCTGTTTTGCCCATTGGTTCATGTACATTCTTCATTTTGTTGATGCTCTTTAGCATTTGGTATGTTTTTAGAATGGCTGGTACTGGTTGTTCCTTTCTATGTGTAGTGCCTCTTTCAGGAGCTCTTGTAAAGCAGGCCTGGTGGTGACAAAATCTCTGAGTTCTTGCTTGTTGGCAAAATATTTTATTCTTCCTTCACTTATGAAGCTCAGTTTGGCTGGATATGAAATTCTGGGTTGAAGGTTCTTTTAAGAATGTTGATTATTGGCCCCCCACTTTCTTCTGGCTTGTAGAGTTTCTGCCAAGAGATCTGCTGTGAGTCTGATGGGCTTCCCTTTGTGGGTTACCCGACCCTTCTCTCTGGCTGCCCTTAGTATTTTCTCCTTCATTTCAACCCTGGTGAATCCGACGATTATGTGCCTTGGGGTTGCTCTTCTTGCAGAATATCTTTGTGGTGTTCTCTGTATTTCCTGGAGTTGAGTATTGGCCTGCCTTGCTAGGTTGGGGAATTTTTCCTGGATAATATCCTGAAGAGTATTTTCCAGGTTGGATTCATTCTCTTCATCACATTCTGGTACACCTATCAAACGTAGGTTAGGTCTCTTCACATAGTCCCACATTTCCTGGAGATTTTGTTCATTCCTTTTTGTGCTTTTTTCTGTAATCTTGGTTTCTCATTTTATTTCATTGAGTTGATCTTCGACTTCTGGTATTCTTTCTTCTGCTTGGTCAATTTGGCTGTTGTAACTTGTGCATGCTTTGCGAAGTTCTCGTGTTGTGTTTTTCAGCTCCTTCAATTCATTCATATTCCTCTCTAAGTTGTCCATTCTTGTTATCATTTCCTCAAATCTTTTTTCAAATCTTTTTCCAAGGTTCTTAGTTTCTTTGCATTGATTTAGAACATGTTCTTTTAGCACACTGAAGTTTCTCATTATCAACCTTCTGAAGTCTGATTCCATCATTTCGTCACACTCGTTCTCCGTCCAGCTTTGTTCCCTTGCTGGTGAGGAGTTTTGTTCCTTTGTAGGAGGTGAGGTGTTTTGGTTTTGGGTGTTTTCCTCCTTTTTGCGCTGGTTTCTTCCCATCTTTGTGGATTTATCCACCTGTCATCTTAGTAGTTGCTGACTTTTCGATTGGTTCTCTGAGTGGACGCCCAGATTGTTGATGATGAAGTTATTTCTGTTAGTTAGTTTTCCTTCTAACAGTCTAGCCCCTCTGCTGTACCACTGCTGAGGTCCACTCTAGGCCCTGCTTGTCTGGGGTATACCTGTAGCAGCTGCGGAACAGTGAGGGATGCTACCAGTTTCTTCTTCTGCTATCTTTGTCCCAGAATGATGCCCACCAAATGTCAGTCTGATTAGTCCTTTTTTGAGGTGACTCTTTGGATATACAGGGGTCAGGGAGCTGCTTGAGGAGACAGTCTGTACTTTATAGGAGCTCCAGTGCTGAGCTGTGAGCTCCGTTGTTCATTCAGGGTTGTTTGGCAGGTGTGTTTAGGTCTGCTTCAGCAGAACTTATAAAACCCCCCCTTTTTTTTCCCTCAGATGCTCTGTCTCAGGGAGTTGGGTCTTTCTTTATGAGTATCCATTGCATTGTCTTGCCCAGCTAGGAGGCAGTCTAGCTACTATTTGCCTGCGAAGGCTCTGCTCTGCTACCGCAGGGCTCTGCCCTACTGTGGTGGGCTCTGCCCTGTTGGCGGAGTCTGTTATGGCGGGTTGCCTCGGCAACGGCAGGCTGCTTCTGCAATGGGTGTGTACCTCAGTAGGTGCGATATGTGTCCGTAGTGGTGGACGCCCCTCCCCCACAGAGCTGCACCATCCTGGATTCAGCTTAGCCCGCAGCAAAACTCTCAACCCCGAGCGTTTCAAATTGCCATTTTGTTTGTCCTTGTGGGGGTGGGAACCACCGAGCCTGATCACCTGGCTCCCTGCCTCAGAGTCCTTTCTCTCTCTTTTTTTTTTTTTATGTTGAACGGTTGACTCTCTCACAGGTGTTTCAGTCGCCTGCTGATAGAGCACCGGGATCTGTGTGATTTCCCGTGCCATGGCCCATTGCACTGGCTCAAATCACGCTTCCCAGGAATCTCCTGGTCTGGCTCACTGTCGAAGTCCCATTTAATCAGATGGATATGTTAATCTGCCTTCCCAAATCTCAGATTGCCAGTTTAACAGGGCACCCAGACCAGTGAGTTTTGTGCAGGCTGCCGCTGCGCCACAGCGCCGGCCGAAGTGGCTGCACAAGCCGAAAGGGCTGCGCTGGTGTCCTGTTTCTCTCCTACACCTGGGAATTTTCCCGTTCTGTGGGCAACAAAGGTCCGTCTGAAAATGTGGCTAGGACTCACCCTCTGCGCCTTCACTGAGAGCTGCAATCCTGAGTTGTTCCTACTGCGCCATCTTGGAAATCCCCCCGGAACCTGACTAGTTTATAAACAAACTGTTCAAAAGAACTAAACATCTAAACATTTCTTCTTTGGACCCTAATGATTTTTTTTACCCATGTCTTCTAAGATATTTGGATTTCCAGTCTAGTTAACATTACCCAAATGCCTGCCAATACATTGTTACCAATGTCATCCATAATTAGACCTTAAAGAGTCTTTGATGTGGATAAATGGTGTGTGAAGTATGGAATTCTTGCCTACACAAAATTCTTAACAGGCTGTGCACTCAAGGAGGAGGGAAAGGAAATGAAGTTAAAGCTTTCATTCAATGGCTGGGCATGGTGGATCACGCCTATAATCCCAGCACTATGGGAGGTCAAGGTGGGTGGATCACGAGGTCAAGAGATTGAGACTATCCTGGTCAACAAGGTGAAACCCCATCTCTACTAAAAATACAAAAATTAGCTGGGCATGGTAGCACATGCCTGCAATCCCAGCTACTCGGGAGGGTCAGGCAGGAGAATTGCTTGAACCCAGAAGCCGGAGGTTTTGGTGAGCCGAGATCGTGCCATTACATTCCAGCCTGGATAACAACAGTGAAACTCCATCTCAAAAAAAAAAACTTTCATTCTTTGGATCACCTAGTTAATTCATCTTGTTTATTCCATTTTATAATTTAAGTTGCATTTGGAATTACATTATAGGCAATTTCTGTGTACTCAGAATAGGTTTAATTAACACAGACTTCACTGTCTGTCATCTCCTATCACTTTAATGTCAGTAAATCCTTTTTTTTTTCTGAAGGATTTGTTTGTCACTTGCCAAAACAGCAGTGAATTATCTGTCAAACGGCAGCTCGTTTTATCAGAGCAAACTGAACAAAGAACTGCTATCATTTCTGAGGTGTCATTTCTTAAGCATTTTGTCTAGTGATTGATTTTTAAAATATAGTAATTTTAAAGACATGGTTGAAAGAAGCAGCTTTGATCACTAATATCTGATGGCTAATATGCTAAAGTTCCCTGACTGATATGAAAGAATAAAGTAAAAGCAAAGTAGAGGCATTTTTTTTAGTCAGTCCAAGAAAAAAGGCAAAGCATGTTTTTAAATCTATCTATATAAGTCCATTTTTAAAATGAAAATGGGCTTTAATGTTTCTTATTGATTATTTACTTAGCTCAGGCTATAATAAAATGAAGGTAGACAATTTTACGATCCAAGACCATTTAAAACAATGTGTATAATTACCTCTGTCAGGCAAGGAAAACCTGAATTATTCTTTGCCTCAACACAGGCATATCCTAGCAGCTACTAGCTGCTCACATAGAGAACTGAATAGAATGGGGAGGAAACACTATTGTTAGGTGGCACAAAAGAGCCCTTTGTAATCAAATACGTAGTTCCCTCACAGTCAAAGTTGGTTTCTGCTGCCCTCCACCCAGTTCCGATATTCTCTGTTTTTTCCAGAACACTATGTTATACAGGAAATACTGAAAATAATTCTCTTATTGTAGCATTCAGTTTGGACACAGAAGAGAATAAAGTGTAAGTCTTCTGTTTTATCTCAAGTGTCTAAACCTAGCTGGTTTCTAGTCTTTAGAGAATTAGCTTCAGGAATTAAATTACAGGCAAAGGAATGGGTCTGAATACATCTAGGTGGTCTTACTATCTTGGATTACAGACATGTTGAATATGGAGAAGGTCTTCTCTGTAACCTGCTAATGAGAAAAGATCCTGGCCTATTTGATGGGAATAGATGGTTTCTTGCAACAACAAAAACTGGTTTCTTCTCCTGCTCTAGAAATGAAGCGGGTGTGATTTAGAAACACTTCCTTTTACCCTGCTGGATGCTTTCTTCTGCTATAATCACAAAATGTGTCAGAGTAAAATTTATTTACCTAAATTACCAAAATTTATTCCCTAGTAAGCAAATAGTCCCTGATGAGCAATTCTAGACTAAGGAGGTATTGTGATTTCAGAAACATACCATTACCTGTTTCAAAACAAACAAACAAAAAACTATCAAATTAGTAGTGATTGATTTAGAAGCCTTCTGGTTTCATTCTCTTACCTCTAGCCATGCAACCACAGTCGGCCCATCCCACTGGGCAAAAGGTAACCCCTTTCTCCGAGCTTCTTCAAGAAGTTCATGCCTGTAGTATATAGCAAAGATTATTAGTCAGGTATATAGAAAAATATGCCTGTGATTATTTTTAATGAAAATGTTTTAAAATAGCCAATCGTCCTTTACAGGATTTTTATGATATAATACAGAATAATGGAATTCCTTTTTCCTTTGAGTAATACACACAAATCACCCATTGATTTTATTAGGAATAAAGCATTGACATAGAAAAGAAATTTTCCCCAACATTTATTCATAAAAATTAGAACATTAAGTGCTAATGGAACAAGAAGTGGAATTATAGAATCAGCAAATACCTTATCCCTTTAATGTGAAAATGGCCCAGATGTTCATATTCAAGCATGCATTATGGGTTCTAAATGTGGCTCCATTCATCTGCCCTGCTCTCTTTGCCTTACTATCTCCATGGCAAAGAAAATGCTTATATAGAGAGGCAGAAGACAAATTTGGTCCTTCTAGTCACATTCTAGTGATGTACTTGATTTTGGTATGCCCTGTGGGTCCAGGGGTCTATCATAGGAGTTAGTTATTTGCCTAGATTATAAAACTATATCTGATTTGAAGAAACCTCCAAGGTAAATTGATTTCTAATGCTAGAAAGCAGTGTAGGGTGTTAAATTCAATGGCATACTTGTTTTTATCTATAATCACTACTGTTTTAATGAAATTACAATACCTTAGTAACAATAAATGGTTGTTTTGATAACAGATGCAAAAGAGCCCTGAAAAATGCATCTATAATTTCACTAACCCTCTTACTGATTTTTAGAATTGACGTCCACTTACAATACCAATTTGAGATGACTCATTGCTAAGATAGTAGGTATGTGCTTTCAATGAAACTCAAATTTCTATGTACTTGGCCAGAACTATACTGGAAAATACATTCTGTTTACTGTAATATGCCTTGGTCTTACACACAGATGATAAAAACATGGTATAATAACTGTTTTATTTTGAATGTGTACGTTTCATGCTTAGGAATATTTAATAAATATAATTTGCAAACTCCCAAATGGATAATTTATTTTCTATTATTAATCAATTCATCACTTATTAGTAGACTATATTAATACATTAAGATAAATAATGAATAAAATGCCTTTCAACACAGGGTTTTCTGTGTTTGTAATAGATGCTACCAAAAATGCATTTAAAAGAAACAAAAGGACAAAATAAAAAATTTAAGTTATAGTGGCTGAAGAGACATAAGTTTACTGCTGTTTCATTTGAGGGATAGCAGTGTTAAGTTCTGCGTGTAAGCTATTTAGCACCTGGGAACGGGGACAGCGATACCTGTGCTCCGAATTTAAAAAGTAGAGGCACTTCCGTACCTGGCATGCTGTATCATCACTCATTCCCTCAGGTCTCCCAGTGACACTTCTTTACTAAAAACCACTGTTAAATAGCTTAGTCTCACTGTGACAGATATATTTCTAGAAATAGATTGAAGGATCCAAAAAGAAAAACCTATTAGGTACTTATTGAACACCTGTTGTGAGCTGAGACTTATGCTTGATGTGGAAAGTAGATATGGATCCAATTTCCCAGGATATCCCCTCTTAGATGGACAAAACAAACAAAAGAAACTGTCTGAAAATACAATATAACAGTACACAATCAGCTGCTAAAATGAAAACTTGGTGATGCACATTCTGAAGTATGTCATTTTGGAAAAGGGGTTAATAGCCACTGAAGGCATTGTGAGGGCATTGTGGCAATGGAGCTGGCTTTGAAGGGCAGGATAAAGGTGGGAATGGCATTCCAAGCAGGATAAGTACTAATGGGGGAAAGTATGGAAATTAACATGAAATATGTGGAAGAAAATTTAGGGTAGGCCTTCACAGAGCTAAAGCATGTTTTTAGAGTTGTAACGTTAAATCCAATAGAGAAAGAAACACTAGGAACACTTCTAGTTATGTAATAGGCTAGTGGCATTAACAGGGAAGAAACAAATACAGATTTACAACTGGTTTTTGCTTCCCATAGTAAAAAAGCAAGTAAATATGCACTAATAACCTAGGAAGCACATAACATTTTCACAAATGAATTATATGAGTTGTACAAAAGCTAGTTTTAAATATTAAAACACTTTAATTTTGAAACTTCTGACCAGTTCCCTAATAAAAATCCCACTAGAAAGGTCAGAGTGATCCTGTTGAGTCTGATCATGTAACTTCTCCGCTCAGAAATCTCCAATCACTTTCTGTCTCACTGGGAATAAAAGCTAAAGCAGCTGCTACAATCCATTTTCATTCTACATTTTTTCTTATTTTCCCAAAACAATTCCTTGTATGTGCTACCATCAGATTAACCTCTTTAAAATAAACATTTATTAACTTAACAATATAATTCAAATTTCTATAATGGTTATTAATTTACTATTGATAAAAGGCCTTCAAGGTCATTCTTGATCTGCCCTAAATTGTATTTCCAGATTTACCTATTAGATCTCTTCTCTCTAGCTACAATGGATACTCTCCATTCTTTGCACTCTACCTCTTCTGTTCGACTGACTTTCTCTCCATTTGGAATAGCCTTTCCCCAATTCATACCATTCCAATTTTCTCTATTCCTTGAATGATGCCACTCATATCACGTGCAAGACTTTGATAGGCAATTCATTGCATGTACACAGCCTTAATTTCTCTATACTATAATCTGCAGGCACAAGCCATGTTTCACTGGCTTTTAAACCTCTCATTGTACTAAGCACATAGTGGCTTTGAACCTTACCTAAAAACTTTGAATGGATGAAAGACAACATCAGCTCTAACATAAGAAACAAACTGAAAAAACTCTTAAATATATAGTTGTCATGAGTTTATTTGCATTTAGAAATGCTGTTTTTTTCTTAAATCTTATGGGGAATTTGCAGAATAGAGCTGACTAAATACCACCTTCTAAAAAAATACTGGTCTGATTTTATCATCCTTCACTTACTTTGGTTATATAGCAAATAAAATAATCAACGCTATCATGATTTTAAGAGTATTTAAAATTACTTATTAGACAATCCTTTCCATAAATAGCTAACCTATTGGCAACTATATTGGATGGTAAAACTTGAATTTGTTGGTGTTTATATTTGCAGTTCTGAAAAATAAAATTAATTAGTTACCTCAAAAAGTCACAAACCATAGGGAATGGTATGTCCCCTCCTCATGTGGATGGTTCATCCCTATCAGTGAAAAGAGACTTTATTCACAGACCGCTTAGTTTAGGATGCTTTTCTGGGACTACCAATTTGTGGTATGACTGTCTAAATACCATATAGCACTGTCCTCTGCCACTCATGACGGCCATTTCATTTACCTTCTATTCCATGCCTGTCATTTACCCCTTTATACTTTCTAATGCCTCTTCCTTTACTTTCTGTTGTCACTGCCGCCACTTTTTTCTCAACCTTTAATTGGCCCTTCTCTCCAGGCTTCTTGCGCTGACATTAAAAAAAAATCTGCCTGGAAGACAGGCTTTATAGGAGAGAGGGTGAGAAAGTGTTACCTAAAATCAGATTGCTTGAGCTTGATTCCTTAGCCTGTCCTTTTGGGCTGTGCATCCATAAGAAGTCACTGTATTTTGCTGTGGTTCAGTTTTCTCATGTGCAACATGAAGCTGATAATAGTACCCACCCAATAGAGTTTTTATGAAGGTTTCATAGAAAATATGTGTAATATGATTACAACAGTGCTGCACACAAAAGCAATGGTCAATAAATGTGAGCTTTTTTCTTTTTTTTTTTTTTTTTTGAGGCAGAGTCTCTGTCTTCAAGGTTGCAGTGCAGTGGCATGATCTCGGCTCACTGCAACTTCTGCCTTCCAGGTACAAGTGATTCTCCTGCTTCAGCCTCCTAAGTAGCTGGGATTATAGGCATGCACCATTGTGCCCGCTAAATATATTTATTTTTAATAGAGATGAGGATTCACCATGTTAGCCAGGCTGGTCTAGAACTCCTGGCCTTAAGTGATCTGCCTGCCTCAGCTTCCCAAAGTGCTGGCATTATTGGCATAAGCCATTGTGCCTGGTCAGCTTTTACTTTCAATAACTATGGCACTGTCCTTTAAAAACCCATCAGTCGTTCTTCAAATGTCTAAAGAATTATCCTCCATCTACATTACAAAGAAATTCCTGGTTTAATCTTGATTTGATTACCTAATCACCTTTCTTTCTAACCAGAATTGAAAAGTCCTTTCACAAATAGTTTGTGCATTACCAATTCTACCTTTGCAAATATTATTTCCCAGGGCTGATAAGTTGATCCTTTCTTTTTCAACTGTCAACAACGGTGTTTGCTTAACTACTGACTTCCCTTTTATATAAAATATTTTGTGATCAGCCCAATCTACAATTATCCTTTTCTCCTTTAAAATCTGTAAGCCTATAGTGTCAGTCTCAGCCATAGAGATCACTGGGTACCACCACGTGCCTGGGGCCTCATCTCTAACGCAAGAACCTACAATCCTGGAAAGGAGAGTTTTTCTTCAACTGTATCATGCACCTTTCTTTGAATGCTCTAGCCAAGAGTATCTTTGGAATGACTGCTACATTGTAATCCAAAAAACCTCACAATATTGACAATCACCTAGGATCCTTGATTATAGAGTAATTTTTAAGTATTCTATATTTTCGTAACTTCCAACTGTTCATTGCATCTTAAAAAGGAATAAGAATTCTGCATCAGTTACCCAGGTTGGCTGCAGAAAAAGATTAAAATGTCATATATAACATTGAGAAAGACATTTTGTATACTGACTGAGTACTGCCAAAGCTTTTGTTTAAGCCCTCATCATTTGAAGATGATGGTGATGGGCTCCCAGAGTCTCTCTATCTCTCATTTGGTAACTTCTCCCTTCCAACCTCCAGTGAGACCTTCCTAAACACAAATCATTTTGCAAGACTTGCCTGATTAAACACCTCCCCACTGTCCCCAAAATAAAGGCCAAATATCTTATAAAAAGACCCTTCATGATCTGGCTGTCTCCTTGGCTTTTTCTGCTCAGCCAATACTGAAATATTTGCTATTCCCAAATACCTCATTGTATTTTACCCCTCCATGACTTGCTATATACTCTTTTCTTCTGTCAAAAGCATCTTTCTCCACATCACTATAACAACTCAAACTTATCATTCAGATACAACTCATGCTTTGTTTTTTCTGTTAAGAGTCTAAGCCCTCTCCTAGGCATAATTGACTCTCTTTGATGCAAATATCGTAACTTGTATTTATTATACTTTTACTTATTGTACTTTCAATTAAAATTTGAAATTTAATATAAATACAATTAAATTGTATTACAATTTAATAGAGTAAGTGGTGTAATTGAGATGCATCTAATGTGCTCTCCTGTTCAGCTGAACCACTTCATATTCTTATGAGATGTAATATTGTGGTCTGAAAGAACAAAGGTTCTGGATGTAGACAAATTAGGCCTTGGATCACACAAAACAATAACTAATGTGCATTTATCACTTACTACCGATGAAGCACTATACTATTTTGTATGTATTAACTCATTTAATTTTCACAATAATCCAATAAGATACGTATTGACACACATTTGCCGATGAGTACACTGAAGAACAGCAGCCACTTGGAGTCATGGAACCATCCAGTTGCAGAATCAGAATTTGAACCTCAATAACCTGTCCACAGAATTGGCTCTTTTAATCCCTATACTATCTCTTAGTCAATTAACATTTCTGAAATTTTTCATAACTCAAAAATGAGGATAATAGTGCCCTCCTCATTGTAAGTGAAAATAAAATAATGGTCCTCTACTTTTTTACTTTCCCAATGGTTCATTTAGTTTTAGAAGTGTTATGCATTTATTTGACTTCCTTGTTAATATACAAGGTCTTTACCTTCTTGTCACACATTTCAATCCTCAGCACTACAAAAAACAAATGAACTGTGGCTTTTCTTTTTCTTATTATTCTCTAGTAATATCAGGTTGTACATCTTGGCCAGAGAAAAGTTAGCCTAGTTTAAATAAATAAAATAGAAAAGTTGGATTTGTTGCCATTCATTTCATATCAATTGATTTTGTAATCAGCATGCAAAATAATTCTCTAGTTGAAAAATTTACCTTCAGAGCTATTGATTTACTATGGCACATAACAAGTACTTATTGATAAAACTGGAATAAATAAATATGTGGCTTGAAAAGAATGAAGAATAAAATATAAGTCAAATAATGTGACAATGTAATATACTTAACATTGAAGCACAGAAAATAAATCTTCCTTACACAACCTAATACAAGAAGGAAATGTATACAGACTTCACACTATTATTAATTGTAAAATGAATATTGTTCCACTAAAATTCAGCTTTAAAGAGGGTAAATAGGATGTAACCTCCTCAAATTTCAACCAAACAATGGGCTTATTCAAGAATCCATACCTGATTAATTCTGTGAAAACTAAAACTACATATTTGAGAAGCTAGTTGAAATTCTGGTCAGCAAATGTGAACAAAGTATGGTGTCAACCCAATTATTTTTTTAACATCTGCAAGCTGAAAATATATATCTAAGTTAACATAATTATTCTAAACAGAAATATGTTACAAATCCCAATCAGCTGCTTTAGGAGATTGATTACCTAAACATACATATTTAGCTTCCTAAAATTAAAAGTTTCAAATTCAACATTAAAATTCAGTTGATTTGAAAGCACAGCATACTGTGATTTTGTGTATGGGCAAGTATGTGTGCCTGTGTATCCTATTACTGCATATTTTCATATTTAGTGAAAATGTATGAAACGCCATGACACATTTAAGTAGTGTTTTATTTAGATTCCAGTAACACATGCTAGGCTGTTTAGATTGCAAATAATTTCATTATATTGAAACCAAAATTAATTCATATTTAAACCTTTTATCTTTCAGCTTCTCTGAAATACAGGGCATAGTCTCATAAAATGTATTGTGAATTGAGTTTGGATTTACATAATCTCCTTTCTTACTTTGTTTTATTTAATTATTTTCAAAACTATTTAAAAGGTATAAATACCCCCGACACACACACATATACACACAAATGTGATTGAACAGTACAATTACTTATGCTGTTATTGAAAATGAGAGGGGCTTATATCACTCCCCATTAAGCAATTTCACTTTTGCAAGATGCCATAGTCGGTACTTCCCAGTCACTTCCTAATAGTAATTGGGAACCTAATGGAGAACATTGTAATTTTTTGGGTTTATATGGATACCACTTAGATTAGATTGCTCTAGTGTTTCATCTAATTTTAAGCCCTGTTTTACTCCGTTTGGAAGTTTTTAATTTCTATGGTTCTGAAGTTACACATATTCTCTTATACTGTTGTGGGGAACAAGGAGATAATAATATTAGTAAGTACAAAGAATATGTCTGTAACTCAGGGCCACATAGCAAATAAGTGGGGAGATGGAACTTAAACTCTATCTTCTGATTCCTAATTCAGTGTTCTTTTCTCCTCATATCTTCCGATGTCATCTTCACTATGTTGAACTAACTTCCCTGATATTATATTCTCCTAAGCGCTCTTTTAGTGATTGTACTGGGGAAATAATTTTGAGGACTTAAAATGTTTAAATCTGAGGAGCATGTGCAAGACAGTAAAAAACTGAATTTTAGAATGAGGACAATTATATTAGTTTTTTACAGTCCATTAATAAAAATATATTATTCATTTATTGTTTTTCAATATTTTACTCAACAAGGAATGGGGGGAATTAGGTTTTATTTCTTGAAATTATTTTCCTCATAAAAATTAAAAATCTTTAGAAAACAGAAGACCAAATTTATATGATGACATAAAAACTATACTTTAAAATCCAATGTCTAGAATATTTGTTATTTTCCAAAAGAGTGAGCTTACAACATTCATTTGGCCAACATGGTTGACTAGTACTCTAATCACAGCCTGTCTTGAATTTTTAAGAAAACTTTACTAGAGCTTTAATTTCTTAATATTGTAATGTATCCTAACTGAAGCAAACACTGTATCACTAAATCATTTTGGTAGTGGCTACTATAACTTAATGTTACATTAAAACTAATAAAACCTTACTAGTTAACAAGTAATATTACAAAGTACATGGATTTGTGTTGCCATACAAAATATTTATATAGCCAACTAGTAAGACTTTCCATAGTTTCTTGGATAATTGCATCTCACTGTAGTCATTTTGCTGATTAAAAAAATAACACTGCTTTAAATTTAAAAGTAATACCTTCGTCTCAGTCCAAAGTGTTTTAATGAGCTCACCATGTTACCAATGCAGTAGTCTGCACCAATGTAAATTTTATGCATATTTAATTTTACTTTTTTTACTTTGAAGCCAAATTTGTGTTAGGAATAGATAAATACTCTAATTTTAGCTCAAAGAGAAGGATTTAAAATTTGAAGCCACTATCTGAGTAATTTGGATTTTTAAAGCTTTAAAAATCAACCAGTAGTACAGGAAACAATGGGAACAACACACATTCAACCAAACCCAAGGATTACTCTGGGCTCTCTAGAGCAAAAGCTCTGCAGGGAAGAACAGCATTTAACCCTTTTTAGATATGTACAGTTCTATTGGTTGATAAATAAGTTTGTCTCTTGAACATAACACTGGTGGAGCACTAAGAAAGGTAAAGGCAATTCAGACAGGCAGCGCAATCAATAGTACCTGAGTGGTCTGAAAACATGATTTTAGCCTGGCTGCTTGCCACACTGACCCCTTAGGGAAACACTTGAAAACTAGGGGGAAGGCAGTGTAGAATGTCCTTTGACATGTATAATAAAACTGAAGAAATACAAGTGCCTGCACACTTACAAAATTAATTTAAATATGAACATTTCTCTGAATTAATGATTCCTTTTGCTGTGTGGAAATAAATACACTACATGATTTTCATTTCAGGTCAGAGGCAGTGCAGCTTGTGTTACAACTCAAAAGAGTAATATTTTGAAAAAAAAAAAAAAAAAAAAGGTGGTGCTGAAAATAAACATGTTCAGCAGCCATTGTGATTCAACTTACCCAGATGTGCTTTTCATGAGATGGAGAAGGATGGATGGAAAAGAAAAGCACACAAATGTTAATGAATACAGTTCAATCTAAAGAAAACCATGGAATAAAACAAGAGCATTATTTCAGATGTGAGAAAGCTTAGGTATGAGAAAGACATGGTGCCATTTTGTATTTCATCATGACACACATACTCACTGCGTCCAAAAGCATAGTCAGGCTGAGGGAAGTTCTAATAGTTGACCAATAAGTCTATGTCTTGAGTATGAGCCACTCTGAAACATGCATGACCACATTTTCCCAGCCTCGAGTACATCCCAGGAAGAAATCAAGGAAACTTAGTAAGGACATTCTTTACCTCAGGCCACTTCGATGTTATTTTACCAGTAAAAATAACAATTTATTAATCAGCACTTTGATTTTCAAACAGCCTTATAAGCCTACTGCTAAGGCCCAAGAAAAAAGAACAGCAGACTTTTGAAGAGGCAGCAAACTAAAGTGAAGAAAGTCCTTCCTAGTTTGAGGATCTGAAAATCTGGATTCTGATTCTCATACACAATTTGGTCAAAATCATTAGCAGATTCTGACCTTCAGTTTCCTTCAACATAATCCCTGGCAATAGAAATGTATAAAGTCCTTTCAAGATCCATAATTTTATTATTCCAACCAATGCAATAATAATTATTATTATTTTGGTAAATATGTATGGCTACTAATCAGAACATGAGAAAGTATAAAAGTGTGCTATTACTCTTCTTCCCTGGACACATTAATTCTTCCTCAATTTGATTGGCAAAATAGGCATCAAGTTTGTGCCAGCTGTGTCTCTTTTAGTAGTAGAAATACTTAAGTATTTGAATAGGTGTTTATAAATGTTGTTTTTTGGGGGAAAGACCATAAATTATAATGGTTTACCAATATTACCAGAAATCAACACTAAAACAACATTGATATATATATATAGCTTTTGAAGGACCCACTTGCTCCCTGGATGTAGTAGAGGCATTGAGAAAATAGGGAAGTTAAATAATTCAACAAAAATCCATGAGAAGATTGTTTTAAAATTATATTACAAGCATAGTAGCCAAATCATTAAAAATAAAATTATTACTACAACTCATAAAATATATTCAATATAACAAAATAGAAAGCAGAAATTCCTGTCAGAAATTAGGCAAGTTAGAGCATCTTATTTTTATTGCACAAGTATTATAAAGAAAAGATTGATATGCAATGGAACACCCTGCACATGCCTCCTCTGAAGGCATTCATTCAGAGAAACTATGTACTTTTTATTAAATTGGCACTTTGGAAAAAAATGCATAATTTTGGCCTTAACTTCACAACATCTGTGGCAAGCTCCTTAAATTTTCACATAAACAAAAACATAGATGTTCATAAAAACTGATATTACAAGGTCCCAAGAAATTTTTATGTTTTACATCATACACCCCAGAGAAATGAAATTAAGACCAAAAGGAGATAGTTTTCAGATGTTTAAAATAGTTTTCTCGTTAACATACCTGTTGAGCTCTGAAAAAATAGGCAACTTTTGAGGTTTCCAGGAAAATTGCCAAAAGCATTTGGGACTAGTTATCTCAATGGACAACACAATCTTTCTTAGCCTACTAGCTATCTAGGAATCACTTTCCTATAAAACAAGTTGATTAAATGTTCAGGTAGTGAAACATTAATATTGCTCAGATCTTCCTTGATCATTTTTTAAAGCAGGAAACTTAAACAGTATAAATACCTTAAAATATAAAATATAAAAATAACAAAGCATAAATTTAAAAGATACTGCTCAAAAAGTATTACACAAATTTATAATATTTTTATCAATTTGTATAAATTATTTGATTTCTTATAGTTTTATGAAGTTTTTTCTCTTCTATAGGAAGTAAAGTTAAGGACAATTTCGAGTAGTTATCTCACTTTAGATTATTAAGAATTTCACCTCATGACTTTCAAGCAAATATGTTCTGCAAAAGACAAAAATATATAGTTATAAATTACCCACATTTTGTGCTAATATATTATAAACTTCTTATCGGAGGTAATATATATTTGCAGAGACGTTTTTTTCTGTATCAATTAAATTTTCTTATAAATATTGATACATTCTTTCCTACAGACATTTATTTACAATAACATCTAGCCTCATTATTTTTCTCTCCATTTCAGAAATGTAACTCTGTTAACAGTAAGAGAGATTCTGTCAAGAATACTCTTCAGTTAAACACGACTATGAGTCATAGGCAATTTGACACGAAAAAGAATAGGTTATGTTACCATCTAATGAATGAGATCAGATCCAATTATTGACATTGTTTTCCTTGGCAACATCAGCATATATCCAGACGGGAAAAGAAGAAATTTCCAGCAAATATATGTCTTATATCTCAAAATGAGGGCCTTCAACTTTTCAGTTTCCTCACCTTAATGTTCCAGATATCCTACAAAATGAATGGACCTTCTCCTGTTATAAATTAGTTAATTTTGGATTTAAAACTTCAAATAAGAAACAATTCATTAAAAGAGTTTTATATTTGGAATATAATTGACTCTTGCTTTGTAAGGTTCAAGTTGGTGATTCAGAAATATTTTTAATCAGTTACTAACATCAAATTGAGTAGTGAATGGCTGGTAACTCAAATGGAAAAGTGAAATGAAGAAAGACTTTTTTTAATAGGTGAAAGTTGAGAATATTTAAATGTTGATGGGAAGAGAAAGACAGGTGCAGGAGTTGAGAGCAAGGGGGAATTCAGCACAAAATGACTGAAAATGGAAAGATGATCTGAGTAAGAAGGGAGTAGCCTAGTTTTCTGTAATAAGACAGGGCAAGTGTTAGCATGTATTTGGCATCAAGGAATTCAGGATGATTTCCCTCTCTCTCTGTCTCTCTCTCTCTCTCTCTCTCTCACACACACACACACACACACACACACACACACACACACACACACACACACACACACAAAGCTAGAATGTAATAAACTCATCAGCAGAAGATGCAAGTTTGTGGAGAGTGGAGGTCTCTAACCAGAGTTGCAGAGAGTAGAATGAACACTGGTCAAAGAAAACTCTTCAGTTTACTGGGCAGGGCTGAATTTCACAACAAAACTATTTCTAATTTCCCTGTTGTAATTTTCTCCAACAGCACAGACGTTCTGAAATGTACACATGGAGAAAGAAAATTCATTGGTGGGTGTGGTTGTTATATGTAGATGTGACCAAATGAAAATGGAGTGAAGAAATTTAAAATTTTTTTGAGGGGGTTGAAATTATGGACATGATCTAAGCTAAACAAGAGGAGAAAATAGAAAGAGGATAATGCACTGAGAAATGATAGAGCTTAAATAAAGATGATAGCAGAAGTTCATAAAGCAAGACAAAAAGTCGGAAGACCATGAGTAGCACAAAATAATATGCTTGAATTGATAAGTCTGAAAGCAGCATTTGTGATGATGACAAGATTCAGAATAGGACCATGGAGAATCTGACTTGGGTTGGGGAACAACGTTGAAAGTAAAAAAGTTGTAAAACCAAAAGGTTAGTTTGCCAATGGGTGATCTATATGGATATCAGAGCATACCAGGGTAATGTCGGGATTTGCTTAAAATTCCTGCTTAAAGACAGACAATGAGACATTTAAAGGTAAACGGTTACTCATGTTTCTAGTGATTCTTATAAATGAAAGAAAGGTTCAGAAGTTTAAGTGTGGTACATTCTCACACTAAAAATAGCTTTTTTAAAGTTAATATTGACTTCAAATAACTAAAGTATTTGAGACTACTTAAAAAAAGATTAAGAAATATTTATTCCTCTAATAATTTTGTTATTCATTTGCTTTGCAAACCTAATACAGTTAAGCTTCAACCTAAAATTTTGATTATGGAGAATTTGAACTAAGGACATTTATGTTTGTGTATGAGTGTACAAAAATATACTTAATGCACACACACACATTTTTTTTTAATGGAAGTCTTTTTTCATTGAACTTTTTTCTGTAAAATCCTGGCAAGAGACTATATATAATTACTACCCTTCTTAGAAGTGTGGGAACAAGAGATTTTTGCTTCATGAATGGCTAATTTGAAATAACTATGGGAAGAAACTAAATCTCCAAAGATCTTATTAAAAAAACTATACAAAGTTTATATAGGATTTTAGATGTATAGGAATAAATGTGAAAAATTCTAGATTAAGATGTCAGCATTATGTTTAAATGTACCTTAATGTATTTCTTTCATTTAAAACACCATAAGTATTCTTGCTATTAAGACACTCTATTGTGAGTTTTACTGGAATGAATAATTTAGATTGATTCAAGCACACATTTAAATTTCTTACATGACTTATTTATTAGGGAACATTACTACTATTATACATTATTATATCAAACATTGGATCATTATGTGTGGCTAATTATATCAGAAAAAGACAATTTTATAAAACAGCTGCATTTTATGTTTTGAAATCCCAACCTTCCCCACTCTTTAAAAACATATTTGGTTTGAATACATTTGTTGCTCATTTTGAAGGCTAGGGTAGGGGCAGATAAGAAACTAATTATTCTCTAGGGGAAAAGAATATGCTACTCTTTCCAGAGTATAAAGAGACCAGGACATTTTTCATTCACTCCCTACATAGGTCATTAAAAGTTATATAGGACATTCCAGGTGCAGTTGAGATTGGACTGCATATCCTTTAAATTGTGGCTCTATTCTTAGATCCTAAATAATTACAAGAAAGCTGGGCTCTGGAGATCTACATTTTTGTATATCACAGTACCTGGAAAGGCTATGTTTCTTTATGCATAAAAAATGGCAGTTTTTACATTGAAGGCTTTGTGAAAAATACAAGAGATAATGCATGTAAAATGCATAGAACAGGGCATTGCCTAGCAAATTACAACTTTATTATATAGGTATTACATATAAAATATATATTGTCATCAGCATGCAAAGCATGAGGAAAAATAGAGCAGAATATATGCACACAAGGAGATAAGAGTAATCAGAAACAATAAAATAGATACGACATATATCAAGACCTTGAAGTGCAAGATGGGAAGCGAGAGAGATAAAGCTGGTGATACACAGGGAGCAGATAATGTAGGGATTTATGGACTACATAAAGCCATTTGAAATTAATCCTAGGGCTGTGAGGGACTGACTGAGGGGTTTTAGGGAGCTCAGAAATAAGATTTAGATAGGTCTCTCTAGCTGAAGCATGAAGAATGGATTATAGGAAGGCAAGACTAGAAGTAGAAAGACTATTGTAGTATGATGGCCTGAGCTGGAAATATGAAAATCAACAGATTTGGAAGATAAAAAAAAATGCAATTGACTGTATTTGGAAATAGTGCATGGATATGCAGAGAAGAAGAATTAGGACAAGAAAGAACAGGAGCAAAGAGGAAGCCCAGGTTTCAGATTTGGTCATGTGGGTAGAAATCACTGCCCTAACCCCGATTACATTGTTTCAGATTTTCTTCTTTATCATAGAGTTCTTTCCTTATCCAGCTTCTATTTATGCATTCAATTATTTGGGAAATGTATTTTGAATACTTATAATATGCCAGAGTCTATATGTCAAAACTTTGAAGATTCCCCTCTGCTTAGTTCTCTTCTGAATTTTACAGAGAATCACAGAATCTCAGAGCAGGGACAATTTACAAAGCATGTAGTTCAAACTCTTAGCAAAAAGTTGAATTCTCCATGTAATAATTCTATTATGTACTTATGCCTGGCAGTTCTATATTAGATATAATTATGGTGAACAACTCCCTTTCAAGGTGGTCAATTCTTTCTTTCTACACCTGTGATTGCTAATAATTCTCACTTATAGTCAACTAAGTTTATCTGTAGTAACCCCTGACTTCTGGCCCATGGTCTTATCACAAGGCCATACAGAACATGTTTGGTTGTTCATTCTCTTAGCAGCATCTATCTTTGCTCTGTATACAAGTCTTTGAAGAAATGGCTTCATGTCATCTCACTGGTATGGTCATGTTCCTCTGAACATATGCTGGTTTTAATAAATAGACTTAAGATATATTTCCCAGAAATGAACACAATACCCAGCTACAATCTGGTAAGTGCACAAAATTTTGACCCTGTTACTGCTTTTATGAATATTAAAAACATTACATTATTTGTCAGGCATTTATTTGCCTACCTTGCAGAAACTTTTTTTCTTAGGAGTTACAGTTAAATTATATATGCTCCCCTATATAGAAGTAATCAGAATGTATAGTCCTGAAGTTGGCTGCAAGATTATAAAAATTCCCCTATAAAATTTCATCTTGTCAGATTTGAATGCCTCTGTAAAGATCTTCCTTAAGCACATTCTTTATCTAAAAACTGAGCTTTGCCTTCTAGCTTCGTACTTTGACAAAATCTGATGTTCTGATTTAAATTATGTCTGAAAGTGCTGGGTTATGCCACCTTCTGTTTTATTTAGTTATTATCAATTCATTTGTGAAGCCTCTTTGGTTATCTGTCTTTGGCTGGGAGAATATCTTGTAAATAAGAACATTAGGGTGCCTTTAGGCTTTTGGCACTTTTCTCATTATCTTCAAAGATTTAAAAAAGTGATCATAAAACCTGAAATACTTGAATGCAATAATTAGTTTTCATGTCCATCTCTCTACAAGCTCTTTGAAGAATAGAACTATAAAATCCAAGTATCAGTAATTTAAATCCTCTCTTGGGACATACACACCAAGCAATGAGTGAAAAATTATCACTTTCATGTTCTATTAATATTAATCCAGAAATTACATCAATTAAGATAAATGATACAAATTTATTTAGAAAATGACATTATCCTCTAATATATGTAATTGCCTTAAGTTTAATTTTCATTGACTAATTTTATTTCACTCTTTCCAGGTCAAAAATATTTCTCCTGGCAGAAATTATGGAGCCAACACTGGGCTTCTGTTCTATTCAATCTGTAATATATTAACATTGCACTGCTGGCTCAAAACAGCAAATTTATACTTTTTTTGTGCTATTTTTCCTTCTTCCAAATAGATCGAATATATCTAAATATATCTAAAAGAGAGTACTTTGGTTTTCCTTATCTTTCTTTTTCTAACAAATTTCAGTTCATTTTGACACTTATTCTTTAGATATTATCATTATTATTATTTAGGTTCAGGAAATTCATATAATTGTCCTTGGTTGAAGCTAGGAAGGGCTATGTAAGATCATTTGGCAAAGCAACAGCGCTCTATTTTAGTGAAAATAGAGAAAACATACTTCTGGAGTTCCAAGTAGGAAACTGGAACACATTTTCCTAGAGAAATTTTGAAAGCATTGGATTTAGGTTCTAAAATGTTATATGTTATTATATTCATTGAGTCACTTGCCCAGAAATTTTCCCCTAGTAATTGTGTCTGTACTAAATAAACCCTCAACTAAAGTTAAAAAAATAAAATGATCCAAGCACAAATATCTGCTTCAAAGTAGGCTATAAAAGGACTTTATCTAAGAACTATATTTTTGGAATGGGATAAAGGAGAATATATGTGTTCTTGAAAAGGCTGGAGATATCTTTCATCATATCTTATTGTCAAGCTTTTGGGAATATCTTGGTTCTATTGTTTCTGGAATCTGTGAGTTAATCTAATACCATGCAAGTGAATCCTTCTTTTTGCTTTATCTACTCAGACACAGTTTCCATTGCATGCCTGCAATTAAAACAACAACAACAACAACAACAAATTTTTGTGGGGGAAGCACAGAATTTTACTTTCTGTGTATGTAGAATACTTAGATGGCAAAATGTACTCAGAGCTTCTAACACATCTTACAAATTAAGTTCTGGAATACAGATCATTTATAAGTTTAATTTGGTATATAAGCAGTTAAGAAATACATGTTAAGTGAAAGAACATTGTGGAGTTTCTGTGATACCTTTACATATAAATATTTTAATGACAATTGTTTTGCTTATAGATATGTATACTTGGAACCTGCCAAATGCCAAATATTAAAAGTATAGTCTCAAAGCACATTAAAGATTACACACTGAAGGAGACTCTCAGGATTGTGATGGGAATAAATGAAATCTATAGAGCTTCACTTTTATGCCTTTGATATTCTAACACAAAGATTTATTGGTAGTGATTAAGTGTGACTGCTTTGCTCCGAGGAAAAACTGCTTCTCAGGAAGCAAAAAAAAAAAAAAAAAAAAAAAAAAATCCCGACTGAGAGCTGAGTCGGGATGTTAATTTTATTTTAATGACATTGAAAAATTAATTCACATACGAAATCTATTTTCCTAGTGTTTTCCATTTAGAATGCATAGAAAAGTCTAGCATATATTATCTATATTGTAACTAAAGATTGAAAATGGTATTAGTCAGTATATTAACAGTCATATAGTATCTTTACACTTAAATTACAAAATAGAGATTTCAGCATGGATATGTGCTTTACTAAAAAAAAATATATGGTGTTAAGAGGCAAGAGAAAAACATTACAAGATAAGGATTTAAGCTAAATATTTCATCATTTATATTCCGGAGATAAATGCAGTGGATATTCTGTCAATTTTAATATGTCCACTGCCTATTCAAGACTGTCTTGAGAATTAGACAGGTGAGTTATTATTGAAACAGATATCCTCATCCTTAATCCCAGAAGTCTCTATAAAACTAAGCTTCTTGGAATCAAATTTGAGTGTAGAAATGTGAATCCTCTAGGGTAACAGATGTCAGGTAGTCCAGTCTGACAAGTCTTTAGATTGAAAATTTAAAGTAGAAAAATGAAACAAAATATTTGAATAGACACATACTTAGGACATTTCTGAACACAAAAGATGAATCATAAATAAATAAAACTCTTAGAGAGAGAAAGAGAGAGAGAGGAAAAGAAATCCCACATGCTATATATAAGAGAACGACAATCAATTGATCATTAGCCATATCTAGAAGTAAGAAGAGCCGTAACTTCAAAGTTCTGAGGGCAAATTATTTTTAACCAATAGTTCTACACTTTGGGAAATTATCAACTGATGTTGGGTGTAAAATATATTTTCAGGTTTCTAATGACTCAAGGAGTTTGCTGCTTGCCCATCATCACATTTCTAGAGATGCTGACATGTGAAACTGGCAGCTAAATATATTCCAGGGAGAAAAGTAAGAAATTTAATGAGATACATAATAAAAATATAATTAACACTGATGATTCAAAAATTTTTCTTAAGCAAGAACATTGATGACATTTAATTTTATTCATTCCCTTGTAAGCTCATAGTTCTTGATTCCAAAGTAACATATTTATCAAATTATAATAGCATAAATGTTATTTTTAATGTGATGTGGGGCTTATACCTGTGTAGTTTGAAAGTCTGTGACTGTCAGGTAAATTTAACCATTTGGGGGTTCCAATTGTGCTTTTTTTTTTTTAACCATTTACTAAGCCATGTTCTACCAGCTTTATTGAAAGTATGACTGACAGTTTGATTTCCAATTGACTATTTTGTTAGTCAACAAGTTCTGAATATAGGCAAAGAAGAGAGTTTCTATTTATTGTGCCCTAAAATACCCCAAACTAAGTACAATTTGATGAGCTGAACCTCATTCAGAAACCAGGGTTTTTGGGGGTACCAGGCCATGTAGGTTTTAAGTCTTATGGGACCTTCTTTCACTCCATACAGTGTTATTATAGTTCACTGTAAACTCAAATTCAGGAGCTCAAGCAATCTTCCTGTCTCAGCCTTAGGAGTAGCTAGGTTACATGAACATGCTATTATGCCTGTCTAAGGTATTTTTATTTTTTGTAGAAATGGAGTCTCACTCTGTTGCCCGGGCTGTCTCAAACTGCTGGGCTTGAGCAATTCTCCCACCTCAGCCTCCCGAAGTGCTAGGATTACAGGCATGAATCATCATTCTGGCCTGTGTGGTTGGCTTTAATTGGCCATCCTGACCAGGAAGCTTTTAGGTTAATGCATAGGCTGGAGAGCTAAGAATGATAAATACATTCTTAAGGATAAGGGTAAAAGGTATAAAAGAAAAGAGGTGAAATTTTCAGGTCTGGTTGTTCTAAATGTATTAGAAAAGGAGAAGATACTTATTTTGTTCAATAGGAAAAGGTGCCTGGAGTTCAAAGAAATCAAACAGAGAGTGGTGGATAAGATCTCAAAGAGTCATGGTATCCCCAGAGGAAGTCCACATCTAAAAAACTATGAAGAATTATAATATTAATACTGAGACTAATATTGAAAATAAGTGACTTGCCCCTTAAATGTCAGGAGGGCTATACCAGAAGGTTACAGAGATGTTCAGGGGAAAACCAAGAAAATTATTGTGAGGCATTCAAAGAATTACTAGTTGAGTTTTAGTTTGACACAATTATTATAGGTTAAGTATACTCTATATAAATTTGCTGGAGAAATTTATGGAATTAATGCTTTAAAGAAAAGTACAGCAAAGATGAGGCATAATAAAGGCAAACTAAGGAGACCAACAATAGACTGACTTTAGGCCTAAGTTAGATGTTAAAAGACCAGCAACTGTTTAATAATACCCAGGACGGTAAAGATGGACAAACAAGATTTCCATGACTAGTGAGTGGTTTAGCAGATTAAATATCATTGATTTACTATTTCTCATCATAAGACAATACAGATAAATATAAGCAAAACTAATGCCTGGATCAGAAAGCAAAGAAAAAGTAGAATTAAAGTAGGAATGCGAATCTTCTAAATTGCATGTGTGTTAAATTTACTGGATGATAAGTATGCCTCAAATTAAACCTTTCTTTAGGACTGCCAACTTACAAATTTCTGAACTTTGCAAGAATTTGGAATGTCTCAAATGCTGTTCTCTGAAAGTAACTCCCCCATATGGCTTTTTAAAAAATGTACCATAATTAAATCCTCTAGAGAGTTCTCCCAATTAAATTTAAAGTTACAGACTGTCAATTCTAAATAGCTGCTATCCTAGCAAATTTGAAAATAAGATATTGTCTAGTTCTGCTTATGCTCGCAAAGACTAATGAACCTCTGCTATGAATTTTGGGACAGTGAGCGTAGCTCTGTTAAGTACTAAGCCCTGGAAACATCATTTTGCTGGGCCAATGGATAGAATGTAGAAACAACTGATAGGATACCACAGGTTGCAACTGTGCATGTACAATCTATTGCGTTTGACATTATGAAATGGGTTGCTTCATTTATTGTTTTTATTTATTTTTAAAATAAAATGTACTTAAAATTATTTTTCATCTTGATAGAAGGCTAGCAAACATGAAATTTGAACACAGATAAGAGTGTAACCCATTAAAGTGTACTGAAAGAGGATATGGTTTCTTCAAAAAGAAAGAAAATTGAAATTGTTTAAATGAAATTTCAAACACTTGGAAAAATTCAAGAATAAGCTGTCAACATTTAGAAATATTAATAATTAACAATAACAAAATTAAGTAGAGATAAATTTTGAAACCTTGTAATTTAAAAGAATTTTTCTATCTCTGTTAAAACTCATTATATGAAGACAACTTACTCTCTGGTAATCTAGAAATCAAGGCACAGTGTCATGCAAATTCCAAATACATGTTAAAAATTATCCACATAGGTCCTTTGAACACTGATTGCATATTGATGCTCATGGGGCTATTGCTATGGAAAAATCAATAATAAGGGAAATACTTTTGTGCTTTCATTAATTAACTCTGACCTGCCTTGTGAAATCTATTTAAACCTAAATATCATTAATCCATGGGAAATAATCATACTAAGAAATGTTAGCCATTTTTCCCTCATAGAATGTTCTTAATATTCTTCTTAATATTAAAAACAAGTATTCTATAGAACGCATTTTACAATTACATTTTGCCAATACATATTGAAAATAAAACCCAAAGTCAAGCATGGTAAGATATTTAAGTGAAGAACTAAGATTTGTTTCTGAGGGTACTTAATAGTTGAAAAATAATTGTATAAAATTAATATAAAATAAACCCAACAGTATATCAAGTTAATAATAGCTAAACTTTAAATGTGTTATTTTAAATCATTGTATAATTGAAATGTTTAACTTTAGTAGCTATTTAAAAAGACATTTCAGTTGGCTCCAACAACAACTAATGAAGTATGCAGTATACTGCCTTGGTATCAGACTTACAGGCAAATGTGAAAACTCTTCAGATTGCCATTCTTTGTAAGTATTTCTCTGGGAGAAATGAGAATTAACTTTTAAGAGAAATAAACCATTTTCACTAGTCAGGCTGGGTTTTGATCATTTACATATTTTTAGGCTTGAAATAAACTGCCAAAATTGTTTAAAAATTATCAGAGGAAAGTCGTTTTTAGAGGAATGCTTTTCTCAATAGTCACAAAATAGAGAATATCATTACTAAACGAAATTAAGACATCTGAAACAGATTATGATTTTTGAGTGATCAGTAACTAAAGAATAAATATCTGTTATTGACTATGACTGAGCATTGATTTTATTGTGGAGATAATAATGTTCTCAAAGTCATTTATTTCTGGACAATATTTCTACTGAATTGGGATATATGTACATAATTTTTAGTAACTAGAAAACTAATAAACAATTACATTAGTGAGTTGTTCTGCAACTTGTAAGTATATACTTCCCCATTATTAGTAAACATCTACAAAGCAAGTGAGAAGGCAAAAGATGAAGTCAATTGATAAGCCTGTATATTCTAATTCTAAAAGCCCATTACAAAATGATGATGAGAGCAGTGAATATTCTTTCAAAAGGAAGAAGGGAAATGAAAACCAAAAACACAATGTAAGAAATACTTGAGAGGGAGAAAAAGGAATAACCAACCAATAGTTTCTGGAATAAAGAGAAATTGATTTATATTTAAAGAACATGTCCTAAAGGGGCCATTTTGTCAATGAAAATGTTACTATGTATTTTTAAAATGTTATTTCTGAATCTACTTGCTTTTCAGCAGCTGCTGCAACTCAAAATTTGCCAATTTTGCAAGTCATTTAAATGTTCCATATTATATATGAATGAAAAGATACACTATTAATTTCCCGACAGATGCAAAACAATCTGCTCAGAGTCTAAAATAAGTTTATATTCAATCAGTCAGGGAAATGTTTCCCCTTTACTCCATTTGAAAGAGTAGATACTTATAATTGCCATGAGAGAAAACAAAGTTAGATGATATAATCTCATTTTATCATACCAATCAGGTGTTCATTTTAACGTCAGTAGGGTACTGAATTACTTTTAAGAATTTTGAAACAAATCTATGGTCACGTTGAAGAAAATGCTTATTTCCACTACAGGATAAATATTTTTATGCTCTTTTAAAAAGTAGCTCATTATAATCAGGAAACATGAGCTCTGAGTTGTTTTAGGTAATATCTGGAAAATACTGGCTTCAATATAGTTCTTTTGTTTCTAACCCCTCTCTTTTAAATTCCCTACAAATAATAATTAGAATTAACAAAAGTTAGAAAGAGGGAAAAAAAATCCCCAAACCTACTTTTTTTTCAGTCTTCGATCCTTCTCAGCTTGAGTTCCGAGTTTGCCTAACCCCAGGGACTCCTGAGCTGCAGCTTCAGTCTCCATAAAGCCTCCTGTGAAGAGAAGTAACTAGCTATTCAGATTATATTGCACAGGTTGTGTCAATTCTGAAGTCAGGTTGTTAAGGTTTATTTAAGCAACTGTTTAGTATCTCATTTTAAAATTCTCTTTATATTACTAACCCAACATGCATAAAATGACAAGGATACATACATAGACATATACTGAGAAAACGAAAACAAAACAAAACAGTACCTATGGGATACAATTTGTTGCACCCAGTGGCAACATAATAAATGTGGCATGTACACTGACAGACACTTGAATATACTGTCCCCAAGTCTTGAAGTCTATCTTTGTGGAAAGTCTATCTTTTACGGAAAATAAGAGCAAATATCTTTGTAGTGTGTGAGATTTGTTTCTTTTTTCAACAATTTGCAATATTTCACATATAATGGGATATGATAGCCCATTGTGTAGGAACTGAAGTATATGCTTTCTATTACAAGTTGAGAGAATGGAGTGGCCTTTGCTGACTTTTAAGAGCTCTTCATAGCCTGCTCCTGGAACTTTGTTCTGCTCTACTGGCTGACTCTTACGTCCTTCACTATAAACCTTACTTCTAGAACTTGATGTGTTCTGGGCAGGTTCTTGTGTTGTTTTTTAAACTTCATAATATTTTCTGAAAAAAAAATCATAAGTCTTTCTTTAAAAGAGCTTGATAAAAATAGTTATTACTCCATAGGTCATAAATTCTCATTTAGTGTCAATATATAATATGTACATCTTATATAACTTTGTAATAAAAAGAGAAAGAAAGCAAAGTATAATGTACATCAAACATATCTCAAAGGATTCCTAAACACAAAATTAATTCATAAATTATCTATTGTAATTGAAAAACAAGGATTTACTCTTATGTTCTGAACTCAAGCTAAATGAAAATGCTCACTATTTTTAAATGGGTTAAGGTATATAAATTTTTTTAAAAAAAACAAATTTAAATTCCAGGTAAACTAAAGATTAGGTAGGAAGATTTAAGCTAATACAAACACTTACAAAGACTGTGCAAGAAATTTCCTCAATATATCAGTAAATAAGACCACTGAAGACAACTTTAACTCTTCTCTCATTGTAGTGGACACTTCCTTACTTTACATTTGCAGGACTTGACCAAGGTATGGTTTCTCTTCAGCAGAGTAAAATATCTTACCAAAGCACCAGAAGCAAATTTTGGTGTTACTGTTTTTAATAATTTATTTTACCAAATAATTTATAGTACTGGACAATATTAACTTTGGAACATTGGTATAAATACATTAATCTCATTTATGATAACCCTGTTAAACTGTATAATTTTTTAAAATGTCTCCTTTGATTAAAAACATTTATTGCTGTCTAGATCTAATTCAGAGAAGTGGAGTTTGAGGGTCAAAATTTATTTTACTAATTATGCAAATGTTTAATTAATACAGGTACTTAAAACGTTTTTTATTGTGAAAGATTTTCCTTCTTCATATAGATTAGGAAAGCCTTCCACTGGTGACTAAAGTACTCTTGGGAAACATTTTCAAATGGGAAATTTTCTATGATGTACCATAAATGAATATTTTCATTTTATTTCTCTCATCTGTATATTTGCTTCACTGTATATCAATAAATTATTCATAGTCTTCAAATAATAATAAAATGTTCTCTTGAAATGTAAATGAAAATGAATGAGTCACTTAAAAGTTATAAAATTCTTGAATGGTCCATACGGGGACACAGAGATTGATGAGGCAGACCTATTCAGTAAACAAGGAAACAGTTTCAACCACCAGGTGGTTGGATGATTCAGGCTTCTATTCCTCCAAACAATATAAGAACATTTAAATTCCAACTTAAACTTATTCATGTACCAAACATTTTAATAGAAAAAAATAACATTTAAAAATAATAAAACTTGAAAGCAAAGAAAACTCTAGGAATATTTTGAGTTAAATCTAGACATTTTATTTTCTCATAAACATAAAAATAAAAAGCATCACGAAGTTAGAAATACTCACAGTATTTCAAAATCTAATATCTTGTTTTCAAAGCATTTGATAGATAATTGGAACTACATCCTGCTCAAAATGCCCGATACAAAGGGATTTAAGGCCATTGTAAAAAAAGTTATTTTTAAGCATCACATGCAGGATAGTGTGCTTAACCAGGAGGAAAGTCCCAGCAAGTGCATATTTTCGGCCCCATGAAAGCATATCTGAGGGAGGACATTTCTTCACAGAATTGACGCAGCTGCCTCACTCATCTCATGTTTATCTTTCCACATACTTGATCAACTAGCTGGTAAAGGTGACCTTAGCCAAACCAGCTTATTAACTCTTTTACCCTATGGATGATTATCTAAATCCAGTGAAAGTCTGTCTCATTCTTATCTAGGCATCAGTGGGCTCATATGGTTATGTGAACTTCAGAAATATCTATTTATCTATACCAATATTTTATTCACTAGCTACTATTAAGCACTCAAAATGTGCCTGATCCAAATGATGTACTGTAAGCAAAAAATACACACCAGGTTTTGAAAATGTGGTAGAAAAAAAGGAAGAGATGTAACTAATAAATTTTAAGTGATCATGTGTTGAAATGACAGTATTGTTTCTATATCGGGTTAAATTAAATGTAGGATAAAATTAATCCCACCTGTCCTTTTAACTTTTCTCAATGTGGCTACCAGAACATTTAAAATTACATACATGGTTCACACTTGTGGCTTATATTAATGTTGGCTAGCACTATATACCAGAGTTTCTACCTGGAGACAGTACATCCACAGAGGAAATGTAAATGTTTATGTAGCTTGAGAGAGGGTCCTTTTTTATATTATAATGATTGGCACACATTGGACAGGGGACAAGGATTCTAAACATCCTTCATTAAGTGAAGAATCTGTAGGTTGTTTCTTTTTTCTCCTTTTTTTTTTGAGAAAGGGTCTCAGTCTCTCACAGCTTGGAGTGCAGTGGCACCATCAGAGCTCATTGCAGCCTCAAATTCCTGGACTCAACCCATCCTCCTCACAAGTAGGTGGGACTATAGATGTGTGCCACCATGCTTAGCTAGTTTTTTAATTTTTTTGTAGACATGAAGTCTTGCCATGTTGCATAGGCAGGTCTTGAACTGCTGGCCTCAAGGGATCCTCTGACATCGGCCTCCCAAAGCACTGGGATTACAGATGTCACTTAGCTTGTCATTCTCAAAATGACGAGTTCCCCAGAGGAGAAACACTGGCCTGTGGAAGCAAGGGGTTACTAATTCTTCAGGAGGTCTATTAGGGAACTATGTGGAAAGAACATAATGAACTCCACCCCTTTCTTGGCCTGAGATGCTCAGGCTTGCTGGCTTGAGCTCCAAGATTCAGTGGATAACTTATATAATAAATTGTTTATTGCCTTGTCAGTGTCTGCCTAGTACTTGCGCCTATGCAAGGCATCATCTTTGCCACCAATGAAGTTTCCGTGACTATCACTCAGACACCTTTTACTTTTGCGAGGCCTTTGAGGCCTTGGAATTGTTGAGGGCAAGACCATTCCTAGGGTGTGACAGGCACAGTCAAGAAATTTTTTTTGCCAGCCCCTCTTTCTATATAAACAGGTTTGAGTCACCAAAATATCAGTGAAACAATCTACTGATTCAATCTCATAAAATACCAGTCTTGCCAGTGGGAGTGAGGGATCCACTTGCCAGACCACCCTCTTCAAAACAAGGTCAGACCACTGGCCCAGGATGACCCCACAGATGCAAGTCACTAGGCTCCCGAGGGCATTTGGTCGAGTGCATGTGTGGGGTAGAGTGTCAAATAAAACCATGAAGTGGAAAAACAGGGACCTAGGCCCATGCTGTTTGGCTGGATTGGGCAGCATGTCCAGATGGCATTACCTCCCTGCTGGTCCCAGTGTCTGAATAGTAACTAAGAAAATTTCGATGCTTCCAGTGATTAGAGCCCAGGTCCAGGTCTCTGCTTGGGGTGACTTGCCCAGATGGCACTGCCAGCCCTGAACTTTCCCAGACATCAGAGGGGATCTTAAAATTTTTCAAGGAAGATGCTACAAAATGTAGGGCTTGCAAAGGCTCACAGCTACAGAACTCAGGAAGGAGACCTACATTCCCAGGTCTATGGATGGAACTAGCTGGAGGTATCATTTGGATCGTGAAGGTCTGAAAGTTGTTAGAATCAAAATGTAGTCACTATTGTTAAGAAAACCCTGGAAAATAGAGCCAGGGAAGGTCATGAACAGAGGGTTCGCATGCTCGTATGCATGATAGCAACAACAACAACTAAAGATCCTACAAAAGCCACAACCTCACACACAGGCCATTTCAATCTTCTGCAAAAAATATTTCTATAGGGACATCTGTCTGGCAACTGCCTGTCCAACCTTTGACTGGTGGCACCCTTTATTAATTTGAGTAGCCAAAAGGTAATTATTTCAAAAAATGATGCAATCTTAATTTTTTTGCCTTTAAAAATCTTTGTCTTTCTTTCCTTCCCTGAATATATACATAGTTTACTATGATATACATATTTTTATTGCAATGCTCTATTCGTAAATAAACATCTTTTCTTTTAGAGAGTATCTCTATTTGTTATTTAGGTCAACAAAGACAAATATCTCCACGTTTCCCTGTCCTTAAATTCCATTCAAAATAACTTATTTCATATTTGCACTTGAGATACAAGTCTGTAAGAATTGCTTGCCAAAACCCATATTGCAAGGTCTCGGTCCCTCCATTTGTCCAGTAGAGGTCTCTGTCATTGTATGAAAAAGGGAGCTACAACTCTACTACAATCTGCTGATGATTGGTAGCTTCATCTTTCTTTCATTAGACCTGTCTTCATCATTAATCAATTGCACTTGGTTTGTATTTAAACACATTTGAATTTATAAATTGTTACTTAAATGTTCAATGTCTGTTAGTCGCTATCTGGAGACTGTATTTAGAAACAGTGCAGGCCGGGCATGGTGGCTCATATCCCAGCACTTTGGGGGGCTGAGGCGGGTGGATCACGAGGTCAAGAGATCGAGACCATCCTGGTCAATAAGGTGAAACACTGTCTCTACTAAAATGACAAAAATTAGCTGGGCATGGTGGTGCATGCCTGTAGTCCCAGCTACTTGGGAGGCTGAGGCAGAAGAATTGCCCGAACCTAGGAGGCGGAGGTTGCAGTGAGCCGAGATCCTGCCATTGCACTCCAGTCTGGGTAACAAGAGTGAATATCCGTCACAAAAAAAAAGAAAGAAAAGAAAAAAGAGAAACAGTGCCTGGCTCATAAAGGGTATGTAATAAATACAATCACAATTGTAGCTAAATACTACTCTAAACACCATAAGCAACTGGAACACAATGGTTAAATATTTGTGTACCTAAATATAAAAGGTACAGTAAAAATATGTTATTAGAATTTTATGGGACCACTATCATAAACACAGCCCCTCATTAACAGAAATGTCTTTATGTGGTGTGTGACTATATTTTTCTACATATAAAATTTGGGTGTCTCGTGCTACTTTATTTAGAGCAAGACTCTTTCACTATGCAGAGCATGAGTCATTGCTAATTGATACTTTGTGGAATTTACATTGTAACTATTGGTTCCTTAGCATCAACGAACAATATAAATTTGGGGGCAGAGGCCCTGCACAGACACCTAAATTTTATATATAGAAAAATCCAGCCACACGTCACATAAAGACCTTTCTGTTAATGATGGGCTGCATTTATGATGGTGGTCCCATAAAATTATAATAGCACATTTTTACTGTACCTTTTATGTTTAGGCACACAAATACTTAACAATTGTGTTACAATCACCTACGGTGTTCAGTACAGTCACATATTGTATAGGTTTTATAGCAACAGGCTATATCTATAGTCTAGGTGTGTAGTTGGCTATCCCATATAGCCTCAGTAGGTAGTAGGCTATAATACCTAGGTTTGTACAAGAAAATCCCCTAAGGCATGCATTTTTTAGAATGTATCCTCATCATTAAACAATGCATGACTATACTTGTGAAATGATGCTGGTGCACTGCTGAAGCTGTTTTTGTCACTGTGAAATTATTTTTTTCATTATGCGTATTATAGTAGGTCAATGAGTTCAGATAATTATAATACAATCTGGCAAATAACCATAAAGGAATTGCAATTTAGCAGGCAAAAAAAAGCTCTTTAAAAATGCATACTGTTTTTCATATGTATTTAAAGGAAACTTGCTAAAGTAGCCTTAACCTAATAATATAAGTATTTTCATATATGCAATTGGGAGAGCTATTCAAAGTTAACTTGTTTTCTGTTTTCATTATTTTTTTTCATAGCTTTGATATTTTGGCTCTATGTGATCACTCCTTTGTCTTGAACATCTCTTAGATTTGTTTCATCTTTTACAATGACTGCTAATAGCCTTTTCTTTATCCTAACCATTCACTGTTGACAGCTAAGTTGGTCATGTGTGCTCTTTTCTCTTCACAGTAATTATTAATAGGACTCGCGGAATACTTGAGAGAGGTGGTGTTTCCCAGGTGGCAAACCAATGAATATGTTAAGATTGTATGGAGTAGATAATTTCCCCAGAAATAGTAAATGCTTTAATATTTCTGTCTTTTCTCCATGCCCTATCATCATTTTTCTAAGCTGACAAACTGCACCTGGAGCACAGTGCTTGTTTGCTCTAATCCTTAACTCTCACTTCTGCTTGGATGCTTGACTCTAGAACTTAGATTAATTAACCTATTTCTGTGATTGGCTCTGCTTCAAGATGCTGCCTCCTGATCTCTGCACTTCCAATTTCTCTGCACTTCCAATGCTTCCTGGGTAACTTGATCCTCAGTCTTAATCAATTCCTTTGCTTCATAATTTGGTTTCACACTTCTGACCCCTGCCAGTACCCACTTACTAATTAACCACAGAAAAGACCACTTCCATGACATTCTCTGTGGGGCTTGCTCTTTCACATAGCTTCAATACCCTTTTCTCACAGACAAGTCCCGTTTGAATCTTTAGCTTTACACCTTTTCAAACACACTTAGATGACCCTAATGAAATCAAACATATACAGGGTGATAAAGATAAATACCCAGAGCTCTTTGCAAACATTATGTCTGTATCTTATATTAGAAAAACTACAATGTTTCTGTGTGATGTCTTTTTTTTAACTGTTGCCTTATTACTTATGCATTTATATGGGATATCTTCAAGATGTTATATACTCCCTAAGTAAATAATCATATTTTTAATTTCTTTATGTTCTCACACATGTTCCACAGGGATAGGAACTCAATGAAATATTTCTTGATTGAAATGGTCTCAAGAGTCTCCTTTCTGGAGCATCAGACCAGGAAGTAGGAGCCGAGATTTACTATCAACTCTCTTACTAAGTAGCTTCACTGCCTTCTGAAATCATCTCAATTTCTGTAAGTATAGAATGTAGACCACTACATGATCCTTACATACCTTCTAGAATTGTAATATTAAAAGTAGAAATGTATTTTCATTGTAAATATTTCAAGGTGCATGAATGGTAGAAAGAAGAGTTGCTTGAGGAAAGACTTCAATATTAGAGATTCATAGATTGAGGATTCCTAGGGTTGAAGTAGATCTTAAAGATCATCCAGTCCAATCACCTTTCCAATGCTTGGATCCTCTCCACAACAGTTCTTCCTAGTATTTGTCTAGTTTTTGATTGACAATTTCCAAGTGACAAATAACTCGCTACCTCTTAAGCCAGCCCACTTTGTATAGAATTCTGACATCCCAGTGTTTTTTCTTACATTGAGATGAAGGATAACTTTGTACAACTTTAATACTTCGGTTCTAGTTTTGTATCCTCACTTAACAATGGAAAGGCCAATAGCTCTTCTACATAACAGCTCTTCAAATTTTTGTGAGCAGCTACTTAGGTAGGTCAGCAAGGAGAATAGACACACCCTCCACTTTTGTTGTCTGAATGTGGTTCCAATCCTCCACATCTGCCTAATTTTCCCCTCCAACCTTCTTCCAAGGTGATGATGTGCCTGTATAAATACAGTAACCAGGATGGATACCATTACTTGCTCTGATTTTACCATGGCAGAGTAGAGTAAAAAAAACTTTCATATCAATTCTTATGTTTATTAATGTGGCCTAAATTTATTAATGAATATTGACTTTAGAGTCACATGAAATTTTTAAATTTTCTTTAAAAACTTACTTCCAAGAGCTATACTTTTAGAGGAGGAGAATTTAGATTCCCCTTACATACATTCTTTTTTTTGGGGGGTGGGGGATAGCATTTAGGGGTAATACTAATCTTTTCACTTGTGATTCCTCCCATTATCAGTAATCCATCAATCAGATACTGAGCTGTTGAAACATTCATGTCCAAGTGATTTTGGATCTGCTGATCAAGAGCAGAGTGAGTCCTCATCATGCCACTAAAAACCTTGTTCCAAGGTGACATTACTCAACTCATCAGCACTACTGGGCAAGGATTATTTAACCAGTTATAAATCCCACCTAACCGTTCCATCACTCAGGCCTCATTTTGACATCTTGTCCATAGGGATATCATGGGTGATGGCTTGCTCACCACCTTTCCTTATCTGTTACTAAGTAAATTTACCAAAGAAAGAAAATTAGTCTGACTTGGCTATTTTTAACATAGCTTAATTTACTTTGTTTCACAATAGATTAATGCCTTCAGATAAAATTAAAAGTCAAGCTAGTTAGAACTGCAATTATTTATGCATGATCACAGATTTTAAGATTCATAAGCACTGTTTCTAGTTCTGACAGGACAATGTAGCAGATAAAACTTTTCTGGGTCACTACAAAAATTCCTTGATGCCAACTGAATGCCAACTTCATTTTCCTAAAGCCCACAATTGGTACTCTGCACTTAAGAGTAGTTCAATATATGTCTATTCACTGAAAGGAGGAATACATAAATTATTTTGGATTGCCTATGTCCTTTCTCCTCACACACACACAAAAAAATTTCCTCAACTCCCTGGGGCATAAATGCCCTCTTGGTAATGCCTGTTTCCTGGTTGAACTCTTTCTCTTCCAGTAAACAGGCAGAAACAAAAGTGAGAGTTTTTGAATAGTTCCACTTATTTGTATATTCTATTCACATAAGGTAAACCTTTATTTCATTCATTTTCTCTAAATTTAAACATTACTACACAAAAATAACAACACAGACTTTATAATTCTCACTTTGGTCTTGGTGATTTTTCCAACTGTCAGTTTGTTTTGATGGATGGTATTCCTGCCACTGCTTTTACATGTTAATGCTACTTGCTTCTATTATTTCTCATATTCTTGTTTTCCAACATTAGTATCAAATATTTTCATATCTGTTTTAGGCAGAAAACTTCCATTTCATATACACTGCTCTTTCCTTAAGTACACATCGTCGTCAATATAATTGTGTGTTAGCATCCTCTGGAATTTCTTTGATAGTATATAGCCTTTGGTGTCCTAACTACTCTTCTATGTTAGTTAAGACTGTACCTATTTCTAGAGTTTCTAGGTTGTAAAGTGATTGACAGATGAAGGAAAAAAGTAGCTGTGAACAACTTAGTCTTGGACATTAAATGTTGGAGAAAGACAAGTCAGTATTTGGAGATGATGGCAAGATCAAGTAAAAACTTTTAAAAGTGTAGATTAGACATGAGCATATTTGAATAATAATGGAAATATCAGAGATGCACTGCATATAGATGCAGAATTTGAGGGGTGGGAGAGATCACAGTCATTGTGCTTTTAAGTCTTAGCAGGATGCAATTACATCCTGAATCTATGTTCCAAGAAGTCGGAAAAAGTACATATTAGCCCTGTTGTCATGAGTATACAAACCAAACCTGTTTATGCGATTTTTCATTCTGGGATTTGTGACATAGAAAGGCAATGAACAACCAGGCACGGTGGTTCATATCTGTAATCCCAGCACTTTCAGAGGCCGAGGAGGGCAGATCACCTGAGATCAGGAGTTAGAGGCCAACCTGGCCAACATGGTGAAATTCTGTCTCTACTAAAAATAGAAAAATTAGCCAGGCATGGTGGCAGGTGCCTGTAATCCCAGCTACTCGGGAGACTGAGGCAGGAGAACCACTTGAACTCAGGAGGCCGAGGTTCCAGTGAGCTAAGATTACACCACTGCACTCTAGCCTGGGTGGCTGAGCAAGGCTCTATATCAGAAAAAAAAAAAAAAAGACAATTAACAAAAATACAAAGAAAGAGATAGCATGACTCTAAAATCAGATCCCCAAGTAAGCTAGAAGAAATGATTCCTCTGTTAGGTGACTTTTCCTAAATTCATTTGTGGCCTTCAGGTAAACTTGGTTCATATATATGCTTTATTTTTCCTGCATAGTACTTAAAAATTGAATTTTAATGCTTTACATGGAAAAACAAATGCTCACTGATGCATTTAAGTCTACAGCACTCCTTTTTATTTTATAACCTATCTATACACTGATAGACATTTTAGTTTGCAAATCTTGCTTCTCCATTATAGGTAATAATAATATGAAAAAGAACTGTAAACTCTGAAAGAATAGAATAATTTTTTTCAAAAAATGTATAAAAACATGAAATCTCCCATTAGTGCCACAGCTTTTCTATGCTACTTCTGTGATTTGAGTAAACCAGCCATTTGGAAAGGATATCATAAGGGATTCTTGAAATAAAATAATTTTGCTTAGTTTCTGTTAGGTTTATTCAGTTGCTTTTCAATACATTATTTCCTTTGAGTTTTGAGGTTTCCATATTTATAACATCTATGCTAGTAACACATTAGTAAGAACAAACAATGTACATATTGAGTTTGATTCTTCATGGGTAGGGATTATCCATACAATCACATTGACTGATCCATCCTATCTGAAGTTTATGATATTACCCCAGCTTTTCAAATTATTATATAAAGTAAATAATATATATTCTCCAAATATTTTCCTTTGTGAATTACTATGAACATCTCATTTGCTGCTCATCATTGTTGATAGAACCAGTGAAACATTTTCAGTTTTATTTACAGTTTTCCTTTTCCACACTGTATTTATTTTGTAGGCATGTAGTATAGCTTTCAAGTGAAGTGATGTGTCTCTGCTCTTTTGAGTTAAACCTTTTAAGAGTTATAAATCTTAGCACATGGTTCAGAATTTCAAGTTTGGTACATGGACATCACTATCTCTTTACCATAATACTTCCCCTGCCATATATTCTATTTCCATTTTCACTGGTAGAAGAAAGAACATTAGCAATGCTCCTATGTTTTACAATTTTCCAGATCAAGACATTAAAATTATAATCACTAGAGATGATTCCCTAGGGTCCTCAGATGCATGAATAAGCAGCTCTACGATGTAGAGACTGGGTTTGAAAAATTTGCATGGTCTTTCCATCCAACTTGGATACATGTTCTGGAACCAAAGCAGACCTAAAATTCATAGCCTTAACCAAAGTATCAGTGGGCCCATGTATCATTTCCTTTGGTACAAATATGTTTTTTCAGAACCTGTTTATACCTGCATTTTATTTTTATTTCTTCAAGTCTTATTTTCAATAAAGGCTTTGTTCTTGTTTTTTCTTCTGGGAGCTTTGATTCACCATTTATGTAGCTTCTACTTAGCTTCATAGGTATAGCATTTTGCTCCTGTCTTTCTGATCCATATTTCAGTCCTTAACATACTGCTGTTTCTGGCTTTGTTTATCCTCTACCTCTGCTGTTCTATGAACTAAAACAATGTTGTTCAAAGCTCAGAAACTTTCCCAGGTCTAAAATGTGACCCCAATTAACTATTGCTAGTTTCTGACTTTGGTGGGGTTGATAAGAATGTATTCGTAATTGAGTTCATTATTATCTGCTCTGACCTGAACACACAATCAATGAAAATGAGTAATAAAGGCTAAGTTTCTTGAAGGTTCTATATTTTTTTTAGACTTTAACTTATACCTTGTATACCTTGATTTTGACAGTATATTGTTCAAAATGTCTAATGATTTAGCAATTTCTTATCAAAGTTAAATATAAAATAAAAATAGAAAATTTTAAGTGATAAAGACAATTAAATACATTTAAAAGTATAAATTATGGCAACTAAGGTGAATACATATGTTGAAATATAAAGAAATATAATTATAATGTTAGCAAAATTAATACTTAAAAGTAATTAACCACCCATACTATGGTGACTGACACTGCAATATATTTGATATTATAGATCGTTTCAGAAGACAAATACTAGTTTTCAAATAAGATTTAAAATTTTTTAAATAATGTCTGGCATGTATATTTTAAATACAAAATAATCTGACTCTCTTTTTTCCTGATGCAATAATATTATGTATAGCCTAAAGAGTTCCCCTCCTGAGAAAGAGGAAGCCAAAAAGATTTAATTTCTTTGCTGGAGAACATATAATCACATACTGGCTGCACATCAGTTTCCTGTAGCTTCTGATGCTTTATGTGGGTTTCATGCTGTGGAAATCAGGAAAGGCATTTTTGGGTACTATAGTCATAAATCTGCTAACATGCATATTATAATCCGAAATTCTTTTGGTGGTAGGGCAGTAAACTAAGTCTGGGAATTGGGTATTCCTTGCAAATAAGTATTCCTCTATTTAAAAAAAACCTAGGAAGTACTAAGAAATTTGGATCATTCCATTCAGCACTTACCACTGCAGGCAGGAGTTTAATTTTTTTCCCAATAATATAACTGTAAAAATTAATATATAGAAAGGCATCCCCCCAAAAGCCAAGTATATATGTATATATAATCATTTCAGAAATCTCACATATTCTTCAGACAATTATGTAAGTATATATCATGTATGTATATCTGTTTATTTACAAATACATATTTAAGTAGGGTCATTTCAAATGTATTGATCTATATTCTAATTTTATTAGTCACTGATGCTAACTAATTATAACACAGTATCTATTGCACCCACTCCTCAACTACAAACCAGAGTTTATTAGGGGGAAACTATGATAATTTTAAGCAAAGAAATCCTGTTCTTTAATTTTATGTCATACATACTATAAAACTTTATTCTAACTTTAAAATAAATTCTTTTTAAATTTGTAGGCTTTTCAATTTTTTTTCAATAGAAAAACTTTTAAATCTACATAGCTAAGCTTTTATACACATTCATCCTCTAAGTAACAGTATAGACAATGGATTTAAGCTGATTTTGAAACACTGGCACTACAATGAATATCACAGTTATGTGAATTACTAAGACATTCTTTACTCATTAACAAAATAAGGTTTATAGCAATAGCATTTGCTTTGTAGGTAACTACCTGTCACAAGAGTTAGCATTAAGTAACTTCTAGCTATTGTTATAAACAGAGGAATACAAGGACTGAAAGTTTTACAATACTCTTTAACTGTAAACATTATTCAGCTAAATTGGACATAAAAGGCTGATCAAAATATAAATTTTCTCAGGTAGAAAAGAGAAGAAATAAAAAGATGAGCAATGAAATGAAATGAAAGATAGACAGACACAGAAGTGACTGAAATGACTGGCAGTGGAAAGTCTTAATGCATGCATACTTACGGAGCTGCCCAAGTCGAGCTTTTTCTTTTTTACCAAACAAACGTCCTATTGAAGACTTGATTCCTTTCTTTTTTGGGGCTTTGTGAAGAGAGTCTTGACTGCTATTGGCACTGCCAAGCCCAAGGCTTTCTGGCTCAAGAGAGACAGATAAACTACTGCAAAACACAAAAGAGGAAAAAAACTGCTTATTTTTATGCAACATCCACAAGGTATACATCAGTTGTTTCCTTTATAAATAAATGAAAGGAGGAACAATTAGACTTGGAATATCATTTTTCCCGTATCTTACAATGTTTGCTTTTACAATATTAAAGTCTAATTAAAGTGAACCTCCAAATTTCCATAAGAGAAATTTATTTTTGCTCTAAATGACTTTTTTCTTTACTTTTTTGGTATAATCTCCAACTAATCAGTGAATATAGGATGATTTTTTAACTGCATGTTAAATGGCCTTCTATTATCTAGCACCTGATCCATTATCTATTTATTTCTCTGAGTTTTTCTAATCTTAAACATGAAGACCTACAGCAACGAACTGAAATGTAACTAATTGTGAAGTTAAACCTGTTCTTCTAATCTACAGTTTTACTTGATTTTCCTCTAGCCATCTTTCCCTCCCTCAGTTTTAGAGCTAAATTCAGTTAATTTAAAATCTGGGTGCAATCTGGAAGCAACGAACCATGTACCCTTGTGATAACTGTATATGTTTTACTAATTAGAGTGCTCAAATATTTCAAATACATGATAAGCTGAAATGCTTTTCAAGCAGTTGATTAAGGTTCAATTTTTGGTCAATCTATTTGATACCGTATTAATAGGAGGGGATCAATAGACATTGCTATTAGTTCCTATAGTTGTTAATTTTATAACACCATGACAAATTATTGCTTTTACTTACTCATGCCAACTAATTTGAACTCACATTCCCTAACCTTCAAAACAAGAGCTTTTTATACGTTGAAATATACTTTACTCTTTTCTCGGAGAGTGAAAGAAGTAATATTTTGAAGCTGAAGTAACTGATATGTACACATTAGTAATAAAAAATAATTAGAAAAAAGAAATGACTGCTAGCACAGAAAGGTCTACTTTTAAAAACATTTATTTTAAAACATACTATTTAGAAGACAGAGTTTTTATTAAAGTATTAATTCTTAAGTCATTATATTTGGTTATATCAGTTATGTGTCTAGAGATGCTCCAATTGATAAAACAATAGAAGATACATTTCAGATGTAAACTGCATGCTTAGGTATATTTATATCATCAATGATTATAGAGATCTGTTTGCAATGCTTTATGCATATGGATAAGACAGTATGAAGAATTGTGATGACAAATGACATATTTTTCCATCTAGACGTATCTTTTTCTTTAATATTTTAGCCAAGGATTTTTTCTTCTTTTCTAAAAACTTTCTGACTGAGGAATTATTATTGCTGGCAGCAGCAGTACCTGCAGGGTACAAATACCTGTCTGCTAAAAGGCACAATCATTTACTTTTTAGACTTTCATTACCCTTATATTGCAATCCAAATTTATTATCTTGTCCTAGAGTCTCCTTAGTTTTTTGTTAATATTTCTAGTAAGTCCTTCCTCTAGCCTGATCTCATTTTAATAGGAAATATCCACTAAAAATAGAAGATCTATTTTTATCTATATTGTCTAATAACAAGATGACAAAGATAGAGTTAATTTTAAAATTACAAATTTGACATCAAAATTGATATTTGGTTATTTTACAAGTAATACTGGGAAAGTGAAGCTGGAGAATTTTCTGGTTCAAATCAAATTTTTAATGTAAATTGATAAGCAGTCTATTTGACAATACTGAAGGAAGAAGAATATTTTTGGAAGGATAACATTCAACCTGTAGTGTGCCTGCAGAATCTTACCTTCGAGCATCATTGTGGTAGGAAGAAGGGAGAGTATGAGTCATTCTGATGGCTCTAGGGGTAGGAGGAGGAGAAGTTTCACATTTAATTGTTGCTTTGTCCTCTCGACCATCTTCTTCCACAACTGCAATCTAGACACACAAAAAATACATTCAAATAAACCCTTTCTAAATTTCAACTGAAAATGATACAAATGGAGAACGATGAAAGCAAGGCTATTGAGTAATTTTAATACAAAATAAAACAACAAAACTTGGGGCATATAAGTCTTACATGTGTAAATTCCCATTAAAGAGCTTGATTTTCATAGCTATTTAAAAGTGGACACATTAAAATAAAAAAAAAGTCACAGACCCACTACACAAAAATGTTTGAGTAATAAACACCATAGATCAAGCATTTACAACCCACAGCCTGCTGGGCACATATAGCCTTAGACAGTTTTGAATGCAGCCCAACATAAATTCATAAACTTTCTTAAAATGATTTATGCATGAACCTTTTTTAAAAAAGCTCATTAGCTATCATTAGTGTTAAAGTATTTTATGTGTGGCCCAAGACAATTTTTCTTCTTCTATTGTGGCCCAAGAAAGCTAAAAGATTAGACACCTCTGCCATAGATCAACTAGTAGCTGACTATTCATATTGTTTATTGATACTGATCTATGATATTTTATAAAATCAGAATATAAACTCTTTACCAAAAGGTACTGAACACATATTTGAACAATTCACTAAAATATAGCATTATACATACTCAGGTTATCAAAATAACACATCTTTTAAGTAGGGATTTTTGAAATGAGAAGTTGATAAAATATAAATTTGTCAGATAGTGTTTTAAATCAGTCAGCCTAATAAAATTTATTATGGGGTGTTTAAAATACGAGTTGCGGTTTGTAAAGAAAAAAAAACCTCTTTTTAAAGTGAGAATAATAAAAGGTAATCATAATCTTTTCAAATTGTTTCATTTTACTACCATGATGGGAAAATTGGCAAAGACATACAGAAAAACAAAAGATGAGATGGGAGGGAATTCCTTAAAGAATAATTTAATTCAGAATCCAGAACAACTCAGGATACTATAAATTTTGCCCTGGAAATAGCACACCACTCACCTGTTTAAGTACACCTTTCATATGTAAACCAACCAATTCACAGCCCATACTGTAAACCATCTTCTCCATCTGGCTTTTACTCTTAAGAGGCAATATTTCTCTGCCCTAATCACCTGAGGATCAGGCTGAGACAACTAGAGACAGTCCCTACACCCTGAGGCCAAACAAAATTATTCAAGCTATCCATCCTAAGCCTTTCCAAAAGAGACCTCAAAAAGCCTTCTGCCTATGCCGCTTCTACCTCCTGACTGACCCTGGTGCTGTCCTGAGACACACAGTGCTCCCTCCTCTGCGGAACTGTGAATAACAAACTATCTATTTTTTGATCATTGTCTCCTGATCTGTTGTCCTCACCCTATCAAAATAATAATAATAAAATATTTGAAAACAATCAGCATTATTTGTGATATATACTAAATATTAAAACATTTGTACCATATATTAATATAAATATTTATATTAAAATATGAAACTGTACCATCGTTGGTTTAAATATTCAATGGAAAACAATATTATTTTTCTTGTAATCTAACTATCATCCCAGAAAGCAAAAACAATTTTATCTTGGATGTATGGTTTATTATAATCAAATTTAAACAGTTCAATAATATTTAAATATTCTCAACCTTTTAATGCTTTATTAACATTCAACTAGAGAATATTATCTTAAAGCTTTCATAGAATAAAACAATATTCAACCTGTAATGAGGTAAAAGTTATTTACAGTACCTTTCTCCGATGTTTCCTTAGATCACTTGGCTGTGATTGGCAGTAATAAAAATAATATAAAACAGAATTAATTAAGAATTACCATTTGGCCATGTTACAATTTTAAATAGTGTCTACAACATGACTATCATTATTTTCTACATTCTGTTGTTTTCTAAATAAATGTATTTTAATTAGCATAGAGGGAATTTCTCAGGTAATGTAAGTCAGGGGCATTTCCATAATGGGGCCATGTGTACAGGCATTGGATACAAGGCATGGACCCTGGGGAAGAGAAACTGGAATGAGTTGCAGTGACTGAGTCTAGCTAGAAGAGTGAGCAAGCTAGAAATAAATGCGACTGCATCTTTCCAAGCTGGGAATGAAGATCCAGTTCATATACAAGGAGTTTATAAATTCTTGTTTTTGCTCCATCTATTCAAAGGTTTGGGCCTCCTTTTGGGCAGATGTGCTGTTCTTGAGGGATCTCAAAATTCCTGGCATCCTAAAATCCTCCTCCATCCCACAAATGCCAAAAGCTCTGGGGCTGTCTCTTTCTTGTCAATGCTCTTTATAGAACTTTTAAAAATAGTTCTTTTTTTATGATTTCAAGTGAACCTTATTCATGTAATGCCTTTGTTCATTTTTCATACATAAGCAAAACAATCTTTGTGAAACTATTTCATTATGTTTTGCATTTTTGTTGTTGGAAAATGTGTTGATTTTATCACATTCAATAGTCTAACTAGATATCGCTAGCATGATGTTTTTTGCTTATGGATTTGTTATGAGGTAAAAGTAAATATGGCTATGCTTTATTATCAAGATAAAAATACCACAATGTTTATAAATTGTTAAATAATACAAATAATGCAATATATTTTCAATTTCTAATTTTCTGTCCCTAAAAATTCTAATCTTCTGAACATCAAACATAAATTATATCCAACAAAATTATTTTTCCTACAATATTTTCTTCAGGTTAAATAAAATCTGCCCATGTTTCACTATGAAAATAATAAAATTGGTGACAGAATTATATTAGGTGCTAAGGACTTCCTGGATTTCATTTCTTGCTTCTCTGACTTATATATTAAAACACTTTAAATATTTCTTTACTCTTACAAAAATGCCCTAAACATTTTTTCAGTACTCTAATTATAGTGTAATATTTATATTCCAGTGGTTTATTTATGACTGTTCAAGAAAATTCATGAAAACACACACTCACTCTCTCTCACAGACACACACACACACACACTATCACAATCACAATCACATCTAAAGGATTATAAATATATTATTTTATTGCCATGAAAACTATAGCACCACCAAGAGTTATGATGCTAATGTTTATAAAACTAGAAAGGTAAAACTATGCTGTATAAATGTAAGGAATAAAAGCAGTACAAAAATAAAGTATTCCTGCTTTGAATGCTGACTAAATTGTATTCTGCGGTCCAGGATTCTTACTGTAGCTTTGGTACTAAGTTGCTTATTAATAGTATGCAGCATATCTTATATATGCAGAAATTAAGTCAGAGACAATAACCCTTTTAGTTAATAAAATCAGATGAATGGTTCCTAAATTTCTAAAATAAGCAGATCACAATGTAGTTCAGTATGTTTGGTTAGTATATCTCAATACATCGTCTAAAAGTTTGTGCTGTATCCAAGTGGAATCAGTTCTGATTAGTTGGACATTGTTCTGGTCTGCCATTTTCTATTCTATTTAAAAAATACTTTCAGTAGGAAAGTTTGGAAATGAGCAGAAAATGGGGACTCAGCAGCTTAAAGAGGCAACTCTTTCCTTATTTAAAAAATTTTTTTCTTTTACATAAGCTTTATGGCTTGGAAGTCTCATAATTTTAAGTATACCAATGCATATTTATTACAAAATCATAATTTTATCCCATAAACAGTTCAGAATGTTTTAATCTTCATAACTGCTATCATTTCAACATACCATATTTCTAGGTAATGACAGAAAAAAAAGACAGGATAGTACATGCTTTTAAATTATGCAAATCTGAGGAAAAATCCAGCTCCACTTATTAGCTGTGTTGAATATGGGCACTCTATTTGTACTCTCAAAACCTCCACTCTTTATTGAAATAATACCCTACTACCTCCAGTTTTGTCATGACAATTAAATTACTAACATCCTGGCATTCAGTAATCATCACAATCATATTTTCCAGAGGATTTATTATATATATATGTAAATAAATATATTTATAATAAAATACATGTATTCTATATAAGTATATTCTTATATAAAAATATATATCTTTTAGAATGGGGCAATTTGATTTTCTTCTCTCCAACTTCTAATCTCAAATATAAAGATGGAAGAAGGAATTAATGTATATATGTGAAAAGTGAATATAGAGTCTGAAACAAAATCAGGAATTAGTTGCTGTTGCTTTTAATGGCTCTTAACAATACAAATATTGCAGGAAAATTATATATTGAAAAGTTATGAAACTATCTTAGTGTATTGAAGCAATTATAATACTTAGTTTTATTACTTATTATGTTAAACATACACACAGAGTCAAAAGTTATTTCCTCAGTATGTCATTCGTAAAAATGTACTTAATGGTTTAAGTCATTCAATTTTAAAAACATTTTATTTATTTATTTATTTATTTTTCAAGAAGGAATCTCACTGTTGCCCAGGCTGGAGTGCAGTGTTGCCGTGATACCTCACTGCAGTCTCAAATTCCTAGGCTCAAGAGATCCTGCTGTCTCAGTAACCTAAGTAGCAGGGACTACATGTGTAGGCCACCACACCCAGCTAAGTTTTTTTCTTGTTTAGAGATGGGATCTTGCTATGTTTCTTAGGCTAGTCTTGAAATCCTTGCCTCTAGGTAATCCTCCTGGCTCAGCATCCAAAAGCCCTAGGATTATAGCTGTGAGCCACTGTGCCCAGCCAGTCACTGAAATTTTTAATGTGCTATTTAGATCTCTGCTCTACCACTGACTTACTATTTGACCCTAAGAAAGTAACAACACCTGTGTGGGTTATCATTTCATAATGGGATTCATAAATGTACTGATCACATAGGGTTGTTGTGAATAAGAAAGGAAATAAACAATAAAATACACAGAAAGTACTTAGACTAGAACAAACACCCAGTTAAGTTTTAGCTAAAGCATCATTCATCCTAAAGGGAGGCAAAGTTTCTCTGCACAACTTCACCATACCAGTGTCATGACTCCCATCCGATCCATTTCCCTGGCAGGGCTTCGAGGGGTGAGCTTTGGCGTTGAGTGTCCACTGGGGGGAGATGAACTGGCCAGCGATGAAGCTGTAACAGAGGCAGTGATGGAGGTACCTGGGTGGACCCTCGCCAAATTCAGGCCTTCCAGGCTCACACTAGCCACTCTATTCTCAATTTCTTCAGCACGCAACTCTGTAGATTCTTTTTCTTCCTGAATTAGTCTGAAACATACAATTTAATTTTGATCCATTATATATAATTTAATATGGATCCATTATTTGCTGCTGCAATGATCATTGGAATTCACATAATAAATCAATAGAAACTACTCTTGAACATTTTACATCAAATCTAACTTTTTCATATTTTTTTCTCTAAACAGTGTAACTTTTGGTAAATTCCATGGACTTCCTGGCTGCAACTTAGAAAATTGTTCAAATGATATATTTTTCCTGACCACTTTCAGTTTCACACTCTTTGCATACTACCACCTGCTAAAACTCTTTAAAAATCTTGAACCTAGTTCATTTCTACCATTAATCCTAATCTTACATTTGATCTCAGGAACCAATAAAAGAGACGTTAGAAGTTCAGCCTTGAGATGGGAAAGCACTAGCAATAGCTTAGAAAAAGTGAAAGACTGTAATTATATGTAAATGTGCATCATAAGATTCAAAGTCATTAAATCTTACCTCCTACCTAATGAAAAAGTTTAAATGATAGTATCCTCAATAAGTGGTCATTCATAATATCATGTAGCCAATTAAAACCTGAGTCTTTTCTTAACACTTAGCCAAGCCCCCTTTAAATAAGTACCACAAAACTTAATAATGAGAAAATATAGTTAGATGGATGATGAATACATAAACAATGAAAAAGTAACTTGAAAACAAAACTAATTAGTGGAAATTCTTTTGAGGCAGCTATTATCCTTTGGCTTTAAATTGAGAAGACAGCTATTATCTTTTTTTCTTTAAATTGGGAAGTAGCTTCAAGAATATTTACAAATTATTTATTACAAAGGCACAAATAATAAAGAGCATTAGCTAGCTTTTATAAAAATCCTATTTGAATCTTAAATTGAATCTATATACATTTGGTATCTAGTTATAATGAAACTGTGTACCAGCATAGTTTGATAAGGTCGTAAAATTTTCCTGAGCTATTTTGTTCTTAATTACAAATGGTTCATTGTGGTCCCCTATTATATAAAACTCTTACCTTCAAGCTTATGATCACTTCAGAGTTTTCTTTTTACATATTTAGAATGGAGAACGTATTTTATATATTTCCCCAGCTTTTTGATGATTAACTCACTGCTGGTGTCTTCACTAACTATTCTGTTAATCTTTCCATTTTTAGGTAGTATGTGTTTGCTGGCCAGGAAGAAAGTACTTTGATTGTCTACTTATATGTCATTGGAACAAGTGATCTTTGTGATTTTAACAGACTGTTAAAAAATTCTTACAAAGTATGGACATAAAATCTAATCAAATATGTTTTCACAAAGATTTATTTTGACTAAAACATTGTGAGACACATTTATACTTAATTATAATCTTTCACTTAGAAAAAGAACAAGAATTCTATTACTCTCAAAGTTTATTTTTATGAATGCATTTTTTTAATTTCACCCCACGGTCAGAACTGCGAAGTAAGGTATAATCAATTAACATAGTACATTGTTAACACTTAAAACACATTTGAAGGAAAAAAAAAAAAAACCTACCTTCCCCCTCAAAAAATAAAAATGAAGTAAAAGAAGGCATTGTTTTACTTTTATAATACTTGGTAGAAAAGTGACTCCTTAGAAAATTTGTCTGGTGATATGTAACATGGTTCTGCTGTACACAGAAATTTTGGTTAGTAACTTTAGGTATTCTATAAATTGTACAAGAGAGCAAAACCTAGAGTAACAAGTTGGGTAAGAGGTAGACTGAAGTTTAATCAAACAGAAAATAGCTAACTATGAAAGAATAGATCAATGAACATTGCTGTGGCAAATGAGTTTGAAGTAATTTGAATCAGTGAGCTGTGAATAAGCCAGAAAATATGCATTTTTAAATGGCTAAATTAGTTTATGAAAACAGAAAAACCTTAACCAGAGAAAAATTCTGGTTATTAGCAGACCACCCTGGTTTTAATGAAGATGACTATTTCTTTTAAAAGTGATATAATCACATTTCATGTATTTTTTAAATTTCTTACAAATAAACAACTTTATTAACCTATTGGCCAAGATTGTTAAAGAAATTACTACCCTAATGTTACAAAGCTAAGGGTCTCTGAAGAGAAACAGGTTGTTATTGAGGGTATGTTGACATCGTTGGTGAAAATAAATATCATGAGAATATAGACTTGATTTCAAACTTGGTGAATTCAACCATTAGTTGAACAGCATCAGAAAGTATTGTTCAGTTATTCAGTTAATATTTATATTTTACAGTATTTTTTCTATTTAGAGTAATCAAATATTTATGGAGCACTTTCTAAATACAAAGCAAAGTGCTAAGACCTACAAATAAAAGTTAGCATTTCTTCCTCCTTTATAAAAGTTACAATCTAGTGAAAGTAAAGAACTGATGGACAGTACTATCTTCCTTGAAGAAGTGATGGAGGAGCTGTCCATGGTGAGTAAGGATAACACCAGTGAAATGTTAGAGGGAGTAGAATGAGAGTAATGTTTCAGGAGTAAAAGATGACACAGCAAAAGAAAGATCATGGAGTACTTAAGGAACTGGTAAGTAGACAAAGTAAATGGTTAGAGAATAGCGAGATAGGTGAGGTATTGTATACAATATTAAAAATTTTGGTGTGTATCCTAAGAGCAATTGAATGATTTGAAAAAGGGGGATTACAAAAGCACATTTATGTTTTTTAAAGTCTTCTCCAGCTGCAGTTAAGTTGGGTTTTATGGAGAACTAGAGTACTACAAAGAAACCAGATAGAAACTGTAGTTGTCATACAGGTAAGAAACTATTCTAAAGTACAGTACGGTAATGTCAGGTAGATTTGAATAACAGTAGAAAGAAGCCATTAGATTTAGCTAGAGCCAGAAAGAAAAAAATAAAGGCATTGTTCACAATAGGTAAAACCTGCTCACCAGTTGAAAAAACAAGTTCACAATGTTTTCTGGATATTCAAAAGAACACAAATCTACCTGACACAATTGGGTTCATCACTGCAGTTAGTCAAGGAAATGACAGAAAAAGCTGATGTCACTGGAATTCAAGAAACTAAATATTAAGTTAAAATGAAATTATCAGAGTGCAAACATTTCTCAACATTTGAAATGTTAATTTGTACAATTTCAATTGTAATGAAAACCATCTATTATTATTAGTAGGGTACTATATAGCAAGAGTACTTTTTTCATATCTAGTATGAACTAATTCATATCATCCACATGTTTTATTGCCTTTGAAATGAAAATATAATAAAGATACTTGTTAGGATATAATATTAAATTATGTCTGGCAGATATATTAAGCCTTTTATATTTAAAGAGTGCAAATGCATTTGGTTCCCATTTACTTACTTAGAAAATTTGCACACATATGTTCCCAAAATGAGGCAATTTTTATCGGTCAGGCTGATTTGCTATAAACTTCAGCATTAATATGTGAAGAAATGTGTTTTCACTAATATAAGAATATTAATCATAAAAAAATATGTAAGAATTGTATGTCAGTTTAAAATATGGCAGCAGCCAAATTTGAAAAGTAAGTTTTAGGCATCAGTGAATACAATTAATCAGCCACAAGCATTAAGATTAACAATCTGAGGCGGGTGTGGTAGCTCACGCCTGTAATCCCAGCACTTTGGGAGGCCCAGGCAGGAGGATCATTAGAGCCCAGTAGTTCAAGACCATCCTGGACAACAGAGGGAGACCCTGCCTATAAAATTTTTTTTAAAAAAACTATTTTTTAAAAAATATAGTTAGGATTATATACATGGTGGCACATGTGTATAATCCTAACTACTTGGGATGCTGAGGTGAGAGAATTGCTTGAGACTGGGAGGTTGTGGCTGCAGTGAGCCATGTCTGAGTTACTATTGCACTCTAGCCTGGGTGACAGTGAGAGACCCCATTTAAATTTAAAAAAAAATATGAATTTTCATGCAACATATTACTACAGAAATTTAATTTTTATTATTAAGAATGGTGGTAATACCTTTAGCTTATCCCATTTAAAGGCATTAACTTTTTTTTTCTTCTCGAGTGTTCCTCTCAGAGAAGAGGACTGTATCCTGCTTTCAGTATTTGCTTTGCTATGAAAATTTCATCTAGCCCCTCTTCAATTCACAGGTTGAAGCTCTAAAGGCCAATGTGACTGTACTTGAAGATAGGATCTTAGGGAGGTAATTGAGGTTACACGAGGTCTTCCATAAATCTTCCCTTGGAAAAGGCTCTCAGATCCCTTAAAAGTATTTAAACATTGGAGTGAAATTAATTTGCTGTTCTGAAAAGTTCAAGACCAAGTTTCCAGCAGGGTTCAGTTGTTGGTAAAGGAACCCTTCCTGGCTCCAGGGAAAGGGAAAGGGAAAGGTGGGAGAGCAGTGTCGGGAGAGAGAGTGTGTGTGTGAGAGAGGCTTAATTCCATAGAATTAATATTTTAATGTTTTTATTCTCTTTCCTCTCTTTCTCTCCCTCAATCTCTCTCTCTCTCTCTCTCTCTCTCTCTTTCTCTCTTTCCCCCCCTGACCCACCACCTCTTAAGTAGTAAATTCTGCCTCCCACAGCCTGCCTGCCTTTCCCTTTCCCTGGAGCCAAGTGGAGAGCCTTCACCAAAAACTGAACCCTGCTAGAACCTTGATCTTGGACTTCCCAGCCTCGAAAACTGTTAACATTAATAAATTTCAAAGAAATACACTGTCCCTGATAGAAATGGTATAAAATTGACAAAAAGAATAGCAAATTGATTTGGCTCCAGTGTTTAAATACTTTTAAGGGATCTGAATGAACATTAATGTGCATACTATTTGGTACCTTTACTGCAGTATGAAATGTATCTGAAAAATGTATGTGATTATCACAAATACTTTCACCTTAAGTAGTAAATTTTATAAATTAAAAAGTGTTTTAAAATTCACTGGAGAAAGTTTTGCCATTAACTCATTATTTTATATTAATGCTAATGTCATTAGTCTTACATGTTTCATGTATGTTCCTTACAAAGGTTGTCCTATATTATAAAGGAGATATACAGATAATCTGGGAATCATCTGAAAATGCACTTTTCTGATTCTGTACATACGTGGTGAGGTCTGAGACTCTGCAGACCTATTAAGCTCTCAGTGAATGCTAATGTTTCTGATATAATAATTACATTTTTAGTACAGTATCAGGTCTTTTAATTTTTTGAAACCATCAGTAGTAATTGAAGTTACCTGATTTCTTTGTTGATGGCATCCAATTGTTCCTGAAGCATCATGGCTAGAGTCTGGGCATCAGAATGACCGCTTGGAGAGAGAAGATCCATTGAGCTAAAAATTGTTTCTCTGTCATCATCATCAATATCAGACATTTCAGTGTCACTCTCAAAAGGGTGGCTGCTTAGTACTCCAATCTGTTGAGTTCTATTCCACTCATGATCCCCAAGAGATTTCACCTGAAAGGTGAATGAAAAATGCATAATATTTACCATATTGTTCATCTTCAAAGCACTAATCTCAAAGACAGCAACAACAACAACAACAGGCATGCTTTTACAACTGACCTTGCAAAAACTCAACCAATTATTAACATTTTAATTTATTTGCTTCCATAAAATAATTCCTTGACATCTTAAGTAATGTGAGGGATTGTCAGCATAAATATCAAGATTTTTAATAGACATAAAGATGATAAATTTCTATATGATTTATAGTTCAATCACATTCCAAGGTAACAATTACTTTAAAGCATGTATATGCAATAGTTTTCCTTATTTCCAAATATAACAATCTTTATTTGTACTCAAGCATTCATGTCTAATACTAATTAGTCCTCCCATAATTTTCTTATTATAAGCTCAGGCAACAAATATTATGACATGAGAAATTACATAAGAATTAGTTTCCCAACATTTATTTACATCGATTGTAACAAAATATTATTTAAAATATTACAAAGTGATGTGCAGGTATACTTCACAGAGATTTCAGGTTAGTTCCAGCCCACCCTGATAAGGTGAATATCACAATATAGTCACACAAGTTTATTGGTTTCCTGATGAGTATGAAAGTTATGTTTATTCTCTACTGAAGTCTATTAAGTAATAGCACTATGTCTAAAAAATGAAGATACCTTCATTAAAAATACTTTATTTCTAAAAAATGTTAATCTGAGCCTTCAGTGAGTTTTAATCATTTTGCTGGCAAAGGGTCTTGCCTTGATGCTGATAGATACCTGATAAGGGTAGTGGTTGCTGAAGGTTGGGTGGCTTTAAAAATTGTCAAATTTTTAAAAATAAGACAACAGTGAAGTTTGCCACATTGATTGATTCTTCCTTTAATGAAAGATTTCTCTGTAGCATGCAATGCAGTTTGATAGCATTTAACCCACAGTAGAAATTCTTTCAAAACTGGAGCCAATCCTTTCATACCCTGCCATTGTCTTATAAACTATGTAACGTAATATTTTATATATTTTGCTGTCATTTTAACAACGTTCACAGCATCTTCATGAGGCGTAGATTCTATCTCAAGAAACCACTTTCTGTTCATTCATAAAAAGTAAATCCTCAACTGTTCTAATTTTATTATAAGATTGCAGCAACTTAGTTCCATTTTCAGGCCCTACTTCTAGTTCTAGTTCTCTTGGTATTTTACCACATCTGCAGTTACTTTGTCCATGGAAGTCTTAACCCTTCATAGTCAACCATGAGGGTTAGAATCAATTTCTTCCTAACTCTTATTAAAATTGATTTTTTAAATACAGTCTTGCTTTGTTGCCCAGGTTAAAAAGTAGGGGCTTGATCTCTGCTCACTGCAACCTCCACCTCCCGAGTTCAAGCAATTCTCGTGCCTCAGCCTCTGGAGTAGTTGGGATTGCAGACATGCACCACTACGTCCAGATAAGTTTTGTACTTTTAGTAGGGATGGGATTTCACCATTTTGGCCAGGCTGGTTTCAAACTTTCTTTTCTTTTTTTTTTTTTTTTTTGAGACAGAGTTTCACTTTTGTTACCCAGGCTGGAGTGCAATGGCGCAATCTTGGCTCCCTGCAACCTCCGCCTCCTGGGTTCAGGCAATTCACCTGCCTCAGCCTCTCAAAGTACTGGGATTACGGGTGTGAGCCACTGCGCCTGGCCAAGGTTGATGTTTTGACCTTCTCCCATGAGTCATAAATGTTCTTAATGGCATCTAGGATGATGAATCATTTCCAGAATGTTTTCAATTGGCTTTGCCCCAATCCATCAGAGAAGTCACTACCTATGGCAGTTATAGCCCTATGAAATATATTTCTTAAGTTATCATACTTGAAAGCCAAAATTACTCCTTCATCCATGGGATACAGAATGAATGTTGTGTTAGCAGGCACAAAAACAACATTAATCTCTTTAAGCATCTCTGTCAGAGCTCTTGGGTGGCCAGGTGCATTGTTAATGAGTAACAATATTTTGAAAGGAATATGTTTTTCTGAGCAGTAAGTCTAAAAGGTGTGTTTAAAATATTCAGTAAATCATGCTGTAAACAAATGTGCTGTCATCTAGGTTTTGTTGTTCCAACATAGAGCACAAGTAGAGTGGATTTAGCATAATTAGGGAAGGCCCTAGGATTTTCAGTATGGTGAATAAGCTTTGACTTCAACTTAAAAGTCACCAGCTGCATTCATTCACCCCTGTCCTTTGAAGCTCTGAAGCCAGACATTTACTTTTCTTCTCTAGCAATGAAAGTCCTAGCTGGCACCTTCTTCCAAAGGAAGGCAGTTTCGTCTACATTGAAAACCTGCTGTTTAATGTAGTTACCTACATCAATTATCTTATCCAGATCTTAATAAATTGTAACAGCTTCTACAACAGCACTTGCTGCTTCATCTTGCACTTTTATGTTGTAAAGATGGCTTCCTTCCTTAAACCTTTATGAACTGAACTAACCTCTGCTACCTTCAACATTTTCTTCTGCAGCTTCCTCACCTCTCTCACCTTTCATATAATTGAAGAATTGGGATCTTGCTCTGGATTAGGCTTTGGTTTAAGAGAATGTTGTGCATGCTTTGATTGTTTATCACTAAATGATCAAATTTGCGTAGACCACTAAAACTCTTCATATTAGCAGTAAGGCTGTTTGCTTTTTTTGTTTTTTTGTTTTTTTTTTTTTGAGACGGAGTCTCACTCTGTCAACCAGGCTGGAGTGTGTCATCTTGGCTCACTGTAACGTCTACCTTCCAGATTTAAGTGATTCTCTCATTCAGCCTCCTGAGGAGCTGGGATTACAGGTTCCCGCCACTATGCCCAGCTAATTTTTGTATTTTTACTAGAAATGGGGTTTCACCATGTTGGTCAGGCTGGTCTCAAATTCCTGACCTTGTGATCAATGTACCTTGGCCTCCCAAAGTGCTGGGATTATAGTTGTGAGTCACCCAGCCCAGCCCTTTGCTTTCTTATTTCCATGTTCACTGGAGTAGCACTTTTACTTTCCTTCAACAACCTTTTTTTTTGCAGACACAACTTGGCTAACTGTTTGATGCCAGAGGCCTAGCTTTTGGCCTAACTCAGCTTTTGACATTTCTTCCTCACTAAGTTTAATCGTTTCTAGCTCTTGTGTTAGTGAGAGATATGCACTTGAACACTTCCTTTCACTTGAACACTTAAGGCTATTGTAGGGTTATTAATTGACCTACTTTCAATATTGTTGTGTTTTGGGGAATACAGAGGCCCAAAGAAAGGGAATGTGATGGAAAATGGCTGCTGAAGCAGGGGCACACACAACATTTATAAATTAAGTTCAGTCTTATATTGTCATGGTTCACGGTGTGCCCAAATGATTATAATAGTAATATCAAAGATCACTGTTCACAGATCACTGTAACAGATATAATAATAATAATAAAAGTTTAAAATATTATGAGAACAGGGTGGGTGCAGTGGCTCACCCTTATAATCCCAGCACTTTGGGAGGCCGAGGTGGGTGGATCACTTGAGCACAGGAGTTTGAGACCAGCCTGGGCAAGATGGTGAAACCCCATCACTACAAAATATACAAAAATTAGCTGGGTGTAGTGGTGCCCACTTGTGGTCCCAGCTACTTGGGAGGCTGAGACGAGAGGATTGCTTGAGCCCAGGAGTTCAAGGCTCCAATGGGCCATGAACGCACCATAGCACTCCAGCCTGATTGACAGTAATACCCTGTCTCAAAAAAAGAAAAGAAATACTGTGAAAATTGCCAAAATACAAGACAGAGATACAAAGCAAGCACATGCATTGAAAATATAGCACCCAGGATCACGAGGTCAAGAGATCAAGACCATCCTGGCCAATATGGTGAAACCCCGTCTCTACTAAAAATACAAAAAAAGTTAGCTGGGCATGATGGTGTGCACCTGTAGTCCTAGCCACCCGGGAGGCTGAAGCAGGAGAATTGCTTGAACCCGGGAGGTGGAGGTTGCAGTGAGTCGAGATCTCGCCACTGCACTCCAGCCTGGCACTTGGCAACAGAGCTAGACTCTGTCTCAAAAAAAAAGAAAAAAGAAAAGAAAAGAAAATATAGCACCTGTAGACTTGCTTGAGGCAGGGTTGACAGGAACCTTCAATTTGTAAAAAACAAAGAAACATAATGTTTGTGAAATACAATAAAGCAAAACACAATAAAACAAGCTATACCTGTAATTTTTAAGCCAAAGGCATGCTAATTTACATGGTTATGTTTTTTTAAATGGATATAAGAAATCTTCCATTTGAATGAGAGTTTTGAATAACCAATAGACCGTGTTTTTCCAGCTGTTATCTGAATGTATGAGGAAGTTGAGCATAAAAGAGGTCTTAGATCTCTTTTATTCTGCTTTTCAAAAATCTAATTTTCATTTTTGTGATTATATAAAATGATTTCTATGGAAGGCCACATGGTAGTTCTCTGAGCACTGAGCTAAGAATTAAGAACCAGAATTAGTATTTGTGTTACAATTTGTTTTGGTATCTAGTAGCGCTAATTAATTTGTCACATAATAACAAGAAAAGAATTGAGATTAACTTAACAGTCTGCATTTGTTCATTTTATTCATGTATTCAACAGAATTAAATGCCTACTATGATGGATTAATTCATATATGAACATATTGGTACCAGTTGAAACCCAAAAGGCATCAAGTGCCTGTGTTCGAATATGGACAAATGGATTATATAGTATTTGGGATACATAAAAGTGGTTGAAAGAACAAAGTATCCTTAGGCACCAAAGGACTATTTTACTTCTTGATAAAATATATTACTCAAAAAAACTTAGTTTAAACATTTTAAATTAAGTTATTGTCCAAATTAGGCTAGCACTGCTCCTTATAATTCATAGTTCTATAAGAACACAAGGAATAATTTATGTACATTTTCTTCAAAGTGTTTTAAAAATACTAATTTTAATTAAATTAAATTGAATGAACAATGTGAATGCCATTGCTCAAGTGCCCAAGAAAATCAAAAGGTCACATGTTTGGCAATGTAGTATAATAGTTAAAGCATAGTATGGGAAACTACACAAATACAGGCCCAAGTTTTGACTCCATCACTTTGCTACCTGTGCAATGTTGAACATTTAACTTTTCTGAGCCTCAAAGTTTTATGTCTGAACTTAGCATACAAGTAGTACCCACTTGATAATGTTATTTGAATAAATACATAGGAAATGCTTATTCAACTTCTGGCCTATAGTTGGGCTTTATTTTACTTACAGTTCTTTTATTTAATGTCATATTCTGTGTTCCAAATTAATAAATATTCTAGCATTTGAATTATCTCAGTGCTAAAATTCTATCCAAATGAAATGATCTACTTAACTAAAACTAGAGAAGAGTTGAAGTTAAAAGATTAACCTTTGGCTCATCTCTTCGCACACCCATACGGCCTCTCCTTGGTCTTCTTATTACTTTAGTTGTTCTGTAATCAGACTGGCTGTCCACAAGGGATCCCACTGAATACCGCAACTCAGCTGAGGTGTCTAGGTGAGTTCTGAAAAAAAGAAAATATATAAAATAATACGATCTCAAAAATTAAACTTACCAACTGTTTAACTGGCAAGAAAGGAGGAGTCCTCAAGGAAATCAACCTCAAGGAAGAAAACTGATGAACTGTCATGACTCTCTGAGGCCTCTTCAGAGACTAATGTCAGAAGTTGCAATCTTAGGTCCGTTCCTGAAATTTAACTGCATTTTCTTTTGGAGTTTGTAATACTTATAACCTTTCTGTTTATTATCATTTTCAAATGTAGTAGTAAACTGAATCATATTAAGATTGATAACCAAAATCTATGAGGTTAAATTCTGGCAATTTAGTTTGAGCTCTTTTGTGTATATCATCATATGCGTTATTGATTACTGTATTTATTTTAAATATTTCTTATAAATCTAGCTAAAAATGTGTAAAATTTGGGAGGCCCAGAACTTTTCCAATTTTAAAATTTTTGGAGAAATTTATTCATACATTGTCTATTTTTCACATTCAATTTTTTAATTTAGAGAACCAACGAAGTGCTTAAATTTAGATGTACCCAAGGCTAATGGTCTTATTTTATTTTATTTTTTTTTTTAAAGAAAATAGGGTATATTACCAGAAGGATATTTAAAAAGTTTTTAATAAGATATTGATCCAAAAGAATGAAGAAAATTTTTTTCATAGGTACATTTGATTCTGAAATCTGTTTAAAGATGAAACAGTTGGAAAATTTTAGTTGGAAAATATCATTACATAGTTTTCAATAAACATGGCAATAAAGTGCAGTATAATCAAAGTAAAGAAAAGTTTTCTCCAGGCATATTACTTATATGTGGATTTATAGCAAGTTCATTTTATTATTACAATAACAATAATGATAATAACAGTGACATCATCCTGTCCTATAAAATGAAATAACAGATCCATCATCAGTAGAAAATACACTTAAAGCTGTGTGCTCTGTTGAATTTGAGGCTCCTGCTGATTGAAAATACTATCTCTTTTAGTTATCCTTGCGAACAAAGACAAGCACTTTCAAATATTTGACATTAAAAAGGGGAGGTGAGGTTTGGGTGTTTGCAACAGCAGAAGACACTAACTTAAGAAAATTAGTGTTTTGCCAGATGGGGCATCAGAACAAATGAACTAAAAAATTATTTCTCAAATAGGTGACAGCTATTGTTTTTGTAGCAATAAACTTGAGACTTAATCACATAAATAGGTTTTATCATGGATAAGTCACATAAAAGAATTAACCAACCAGGCCATATTCATAAAGGATACAACACTCCGTCTTTATACAACTCTCTGCCCAACAGGGCAGAGGCTCTAAGTTTCATGAAGAAAAAGATCAGATTTTAGTCACATTTCTATGCCCAGGAAGATGTTCCTAGCACATAATAAGCACTTCATAAGTATCTGGCAAGATAATAAATGAATGAAATGATTATAATACAGGCTTAACTATCTTGCTCTGAACAGTTTGGATTCCTTTTGCCTGTGACTGCTTACCTTAATATCCCTTTAGGCATTAGAATGGTGTTTCTAACGTTATAACTCATCATCCTAGAGCATTGTTTTCTTGTAGATTTATCTCACAACTCCAGATGATTTATAAAAAAGTAAAAATAAAGCAAAACACAGATCTAATCATACCAATTTTGTGTTTAAAATTATTGAATGTCCTTAAAGGCCCTCTATAATTTGGGCATTTGCCACTTTCCAGCTTCATTTTAAGGTACTCTCTGTCTTGCTTTTCATCCAGCTGTACTGACTTTCTTTGAATTCCAGTAACTCACACTTTCTTTTCATTTCCTTGAACATGCTGTTTTTTGTTTTTGTTTTTTTGCTGAAAACAGTCTCAACACATTTATGTGGTTAAAAGTTTTAAAGTCTCACTTTAAAAGTGCTATTGCCATCTCCTATTCTAGCTCCTAATCTTTTTGTTTTAACAGTCCTCAAACTCCTTTATCTCCTCTTTTTTCCAGTTCTCAGAGCTAGTTCTATAATAGGAGAAAAGAGAGACAATATTATCATCCTAGTTCAATTTTTAAATAATTCTAGGTGTTCAATATTTTGAAAGGTTTTGGAAGGTCTAAGTAAGTCACAAAACAGGCATTTTTTTTTTTAAGCAATGAATTCTGTAGCTTATCCTGAATCTCCTGTGACTCTTGCATATAATCTCATTAAAGAACTTCCATAGAAAAGCCAGGTAAGAATTTTTTTAGAGAAAACCTGTTACCCATTGCTCTGCTTCCTAGAGTGTCCTCTATTGTCCTTTTCAATTAGCCAGATCCTACCTTTCTTCAGAGTTGAGCCAGATCCTACCCTTCTTCAGAGTTGAGCCAAATCAAGCCATTTCTAGTGCCCCGAACACATTTTACTTTCTTCTCCGATGAGATACTAAGAGGAGAGTGGTCACTGATATTCACTTGCCGTAGCTTCTATCTCCTCACCTCCCCACCTGTTAGATCAAAACTTAGTGGATTGAATTTTCATACATCTCCTATTTCCATTATTGTTTTTTAAAAATTATTTGTCCTCAGAAGCATGAATGTTCTATAAATAACTGCTGTTTAATAAACGTTCAGTTATCCTGTAACTTATTATAAGTTCTATGTTTAGCTAGCTTACCTTAATAATTTCTATAATACTTTATATTTGTGACACGATTTACTATACATATAATCCCCATTGCTTACTTGTCTTATTTTATCTGCAAAGCAAGCCTGTGAGATAATCAGAAAAAATATTGTTTATGTATATTTAGGTACGAATATATATTTGTTTAGAACATCATTAAGAAAAATGGGTTTTCCAAAATCAAGCAGTTTGTAATTATCTGTCTGAGCCCTAGGAATGTGGGTTGTCTTATTCTTGGTCTAGGGTTCTTTCTACTACAGTCTGTTGTGTCAAAGAACAACAGGGGCCCAGTCATCCTTCATTGTAGATAAATGTCACATTGTTAGGCTGCCCATAATGGCTCAGTGCAGTAATAGCCTTTTAGATAACACTTTTGAAACTCTGTATTCTGAGACATAAGGTCAAAAAGACAGGGAAATGGCCATTTGTTCTTATTAAAATATATTTAATCAATTGACTTTATAATGCTTATTCTATGCATTGACTCCACCATCCTCATCATAAGTATCATAACCATGTGAACACATATCATTTTTATATCTGAACTGAAATTATTATTTCTTAAAAATTTGAAAGCTTAAAAATTTGAAAAATATGTATGATTTTAATTAATGACTTACATATTTAAAAGTTCTTTGGGTGTTTTTATGCCTGCCAAACTATTTCTCATACTAAACTGAGTATGGAAATACTTAAAATATTAAATATTAGTTTTACTTACATTTATATCAAAAAGAGTATAAATATTCATGTTGATTTTCAGTGAACTATAAGACACTTTAGGATGTTTTTATTTGAATTTTTATTTGAGCATCTGAAAAATGCTTTACCAAATATTCATTTATTCATTCTATAATATATCTTGAAAGCATACTATATGCAAGACAGATTTTTTGGTGTTGAGATTATGGTAGTTATCAAAACAAATGCAAACCCCTCCTCTGGTGGAGTTAGCATTCTAAAGACGAAAATAACACCAAGAAAGATGGACTTCTCCTAAAAGCCTATGGTGGTGGAAAGTTTCAAACAGCTGCCATTATTCTGTGTTGCCTAATAAATATATGATTAAATGAGTAAGTCCTTCTAGGGTTTCTAAACAACTTCAAATAAAAAATCCAAAGCACAAAAGAAAATTTTATGTAAATTATTAACATATAGATCTATCTATCATCTATTTATCTATATACCTATCATCTATCAAGTAAGCAGCTTCTTTTGATATAGTGAGTCCAAATAGATGAATATGACTAAATTTATTTGATTTTTTTTACCTGATTCATTTCTCTTTTCTTTATTTACAATTACTTTATCAAAATAGGTAGCTGCTAAGTGACCATAATATTTGTTTAGTCACATTAAGCATTGAACATATTTCTGCATATTTCTACATTAAACACATATAGAAAATTTTATGTCAAATTCAGTTTCTGTATTGAATACATACAGAAAAAAGGGCTGATGTCTCTTCTTGCATTGAGATGCAATCTCCCTATACACAGTTCAATTTTTCATTTAAGAATCTTTTAATTATATGTTTATATATAATTAAAAGCAGAATGCAAAAGGTAATAATTTAATTTTTTATTATCTACAGAAAGAATTGCTAAATTCAAAAGCTATCTTTGAAAGTAAAACTATAAATCAATGGTAATGACTAGTGAGCAGTAAGAGGTACTGATTTATTTTAGTTGAGGACATAACTAAACTATAAGGGAATTCATGTTGATTTTCAGTAAACTATAAATAAGCTTTTAATTTAAAGTTACCTTGATATTGTAGGTTCAATTAAAGAGCCAGTTCTCATTTTCAGTTGGTCAAGTTCAGACCTCAGCTTTTCAATTTCTTCTGCTAATCTTTCCTAAAAATCAAAACAAAAAGTTACTCAGATGCCAGTAATACCAGCAACCAATAATGATAAACCAGGGTTCATGGCTTTTTTTAAAGGGGAAAACTGAGGGTATATTTTTATTAAAGGTTATTGGTCACAATAATAAAGCATGCCAAAATTTCCCCCTTGTAATAAAAAATGTGGATAGCAGAAATCAATAAAAATTTATCTACATTCCCTGGCATTCACTAATCCTAAATATCTGAAAATTCATGAGAATATTAAAACTATGACCGGATATATAGACATCACTTAAATATGCAGAGTAGAAATGATATTCAGTTTTAAAAATAAATAAAATAACTTATTTATGCAGTGAATGAAGAATTTCCATTATTCTATAAGGGTTAAAGGACATATGGATGAAGGAAAAAGATGATTTGATTGAAAGAAAAAGGAAAGAAAAGCAAAAATCATCACCTTAAAAAAGAAAGTTAACAAGTTATTAGCTTCATGGTGGCACAATTATTTGTACTTAATAATTTTCTCAAATTGGCATTGTAGGCTCTGGTCTGTAAAAAATCCCTATCTTTATGTCTTAGAGCCTTTAATTAACTGCTCATGTAAGCATTTATTTTGGTTTTAAGAATTATAACTTTTATATTGTTATATATGTCTAAATGTAACCTTCTAGATTTTTCTATTACTGTTTTCTCCCCTTCCCAGCAGCTAGTGCTTGATATTTTACTTGACTCAAACTTCTTTTTTTCACCACACTTTTTTTGTCAATGTGGCCTTTGCAATGTTTTTCTTTTCTGTTCTTTTAATCTCACTACCATCCTACTCTAAGCCCTTTTTATCTTTTTCCTGAATGATTTTTACAAGCTTCTGTCTCTTTCCTACACATTCTTCTACTAGACATACAATTTTAAAACATATGTACAATCAACTAATGCTTTGCCTTAAAATGCCAATAGTTTCTTATTGACTTTGAAAATTTCTTTGTTCATTATTTTCACAAATGTGCGGTGAGTACCTTTTGTGTGTCAGGCACCAGAGATACAGTAGTGAGCTGACAAATATCTTGCCCTTATGCAATTTACAATTTAGTAGAAAAGACAAATAATAAACAAGTAGGAGTATAGGAATATAGAATGTTGTCAGAAAGAAGAAAACAGGGGAGTCATGGAACGGTTTTCAATAAAGTGATCACTGAGTAATGACCTAAATAAAAGAGAAAGTAAATAATGAAAATATTAGAAAAAGGCAAGGCAGATAAAAGCAACAACAGGTGCATATGCCCATTAGTGGAAGTGAAGTAGAGGGCAAGGAATCCAGTGTGGCTGGATTGGAGAGGTTAAATAGACAAGTAGAGGATGGATTTTTAAAAGTATGATTGCAGAACTCATGAAGGGTAGCCCTAAAAGACATTGTAAAGTACTTTAAACTCTCTTTTACTCTGCATGAGATAGGCAACAATTGGAGGATTTTTAAATATTTATTTATTTATTTAGAGACAGGGTCTCACTTTGTTCCTGCTTCTGGGCTCAACTAATCCTCCTGCCTCAGTCTCCCAAGTAGTTAGGACTACAGATATGCACCACTGCACCTCCCTATTTACTTTTATTTTTGTAAAGATGGGGTCTTGCTATGATTTCTGGATTTTCTAGCAGAGAAGAGAATGATCATTCTAATTGCTGTGAAACAGGTTGTTAAATTAAATTGGGAGGCAGAAAAGAGAGGAAATTATTAGGCAAGAGAGTAATGGTTTGGATAAGAACGGTGTTAGAGTAAAACTGGCTGTGTTTTGGCTATATTGTGAGAGTAGAACTAAGAGGATTTGATATTGGACTAGATGTGGAATATGAAGTAAACATAGGGGTCAAGATTAACTCCAAGTTTTTTAGCCTGAGTAACTGAAAGAAAGAAATTGTGATTATGATTTACTGAGAATATTGCTGATGTAATAGGTTAGGTGGTTTCTGTTTGATGTGTGGGAGTGGGGTAGATTGGCATGTTATATTTGAGATATCTAGGTGTCCAAATGGGGATGTTAAGTTGGCACTAGAATATGTAAACTCTCTCAGGGGAGAGGACCCAGTAGGTAATCTAAAGTTTGATGTGCTCAAATTATAGATGATATTTAAATCCAGGAGATCAGATGAGGTCACTAATGAAAAATCAGAGAGAAGAAAGGATAGCTAACTAAAATGTTCAAATTTTAGAGATAAAGATGTAAAGGGAAACACTGAGAAAAGAGGTTGAACATACAGAGGGTTTTGCTAATAATGGACTATAAGTATAGTTAGTTCAGTGGAAATCTGAGGAATTACAGAAGATGTGGTCAGATTAGTGAATGTGCCCAGCTAAGTGAGGTGATAGTTCAGAAATGAGGTATGACTGGGGATTTACTCTCTCCGGAGATTGACATAAGCAAGGATGCAAAGCATAACATGATTAGTACTCTTGGCTCCTTGGGCAGATTGTTGGAGTTACAAGGTTTGGGTAGGTGGCGGGGGAGTGGGTTCTGGGGATATTGCCAGGAGCACACAGATCTTTGGATAACATAACACGCACAATGAGATCAAGTCCAAAATTCGCAATCTGCTCAAAAGCTACTTCTTTAAATACATACTAGTTGCAGTAAACTTCTGATGATTCATCAGATCAACCATCTTGGTTTTCTCTGTGCTCTTGCAGAGGATTCCTCCTCTACCTAGAATGCTCTACCTTTCTCTATTTGTTAAGATTGTATATATACATCTTTAAGAGGCTACTAAAATGTAATCTCCTCTGTGTCGTCTTTGTAAACTACTTGAGAAAGAATCAGATACTATCTTCTAGGTCCCATATTACATTGTCCTAAAGGCCTATCTATCTATCAGGAGATTATGGACACCATGACTATAGAATCAAAGAGTTATTTTTAATTGCCTCATAATTTGCAGAATCCAGTAAGGTTAAATGTATAATTGTTCTCTCTTTCCTCTATTCTTAATCTTTTCCAATACCTTCTATATGTCATACTGCCCTCCCTTCCTCCCTCCCTCCTTCCCTATGCCATACTGCCCTCCCCCTCCCTCCCCTCCCCTCCCCTGCCTTCCCCTCCCCTCCCCTGCCTTCCCCTCCCCTCACCTTCCTTCCTTCCTTCTTCCCCTCTCTTTTCTTTCCTTCTTTCTCCATTCCTTCTCTCTCAATTTCTTCTATCTTTTGTCAACACACAATTATAGATCACTTCTTAAGTTAGCAATCCTATCTTCTTTAACAAGATAATATAAAATTGCTAACACTAATTTTGTAGGGTAATGAAGAAGGAAAATTCATATTAGCAATTAAAAACTTCACAATATGCCCTTAGCTGCCTCTTCTATTACACACCCTACAATAGGAATAATTGATTCCAGCCAAACTGTTGTGCCTATTATTTACGATCTCACACTCAGTACCCATTCTCTCACCCCACCAAGCACCTGCCTGTGATCATTCTGCATGAACTATGTTTGAAAGTCTTGTATCAGAGTCCCACTTTTCCTTAAATCTTCAGTCAAATCTTTCCTTCCTGAAGGCTTTGTCCCAGCAGCAATATATCATGGTCTTTCCTACCCATAGCTCTTACTGTCTACCTCACTCATTTGACCATTTGACACTTGGCATCTGCTACCCTGCATCTTCACTGGTTTGTAAAGGCTGTGTTTTCTCTCCTCAATTAATTTGTTTAGCTCCTTTGGAACTAGAATCATGTTTGGACATATGTAACTTAGCATAATTCTTATATATAATAGTATTTAATATTATTTCTGCTGAAAGAATATCTAAAACTAGACAAATTAGTGCATATATTTTAATTCAATTTATATAAGACATAAAGTAAGACAAAACAATTTTTAAATGAATAAGTCAAGATAGTGATTATCCTTTAATGGAGGAGTATGACTATAGACTAATTTGGGAGAAGCTTCTGTAGTGCTAATTTTTGGTGAATTTGGGTTGCAAAGATTCATTAAGCTCTCCCTCTCTATGTACCCTTTTCTGCAGGTATAATAAAAAAAATTGTTTTACAGAGACAACATACAAAACTTATTTTTTCAAATTTATTTCACAACAAAACATTCAACAGTGGAACCAAAAATAAAAACAGAAAAATGAGCAAAAAAAATGTAACTTTCTATTATACCTTATCATGTAAAGATTCTTCAAGATTCTTTCTGAAAGTTTCTGATTCTTGAATTAAAACATTCTAAAGAAAAGAAAATAGCAAAAATAATTAATAAACAGAAAATACTTAAATATATAAATTAATATCCTATCACTCAAGAATCCTCTTGGATTTCTTCCTTGGTACAGCTATTTTTTGGTTTCCATGGAAACCATGTTTTGATGAAATTTTCAAATGTGAGACCTTCACATTTTAAAAAGTACATAATTTAAATGGGAAATGTTATTTTGTAACACTTGGATGAACAAATGAAATATTACATTTCAAGCTATTTCTGTTTGCCTTTTCTTAGACCACATTTTAAATGAGAAAGTATTGGTTATTCTTCAAATTAGAAGAAATGAATAACAAACTAAGTCTTAGAGGCATTATAAAAGATTCAGAAGAACTCACTTCTATTATCTGAAGAAAGAAGAAATTATCAAATCATATTATTAAAAAGTTCCCTTTCTGGACATCTATTAAAATGTGGAATTAACAATTTATAATGATACCTAAATTATTAGAGAAATAAATTCCAGCTATTCATAAACCTAATATTACATATCACAAAGTCATGTGGTAATAGGTTGGCATCACAGATACTTAAAAGAAACCTTTCCAGAAAATTATTGTTGTTGTTAAACATTATTTTTTCTACAAAGCAAACATGTACTATAAGGCATTATTTAAAATAATGCATTCTTCTCAAATTTATAGAGTAAAATTAAACTACAAGTATAGTAATTGTATAGTGGCCATGTATTTGGAGTTGTATGGGAAGAAGACATGCCTTATGACTTTCTAATAGGTAAATTAATGAAACTACTTTGACATTTTATCAAAATATTTTCCCTATTTTGGTGTATCTTATGTATTAAGGGAAAATGTCTAGCTAAAATAGTGATTGACATTCAATCTAAATTTCCAAAATTATGTGATCATCCGGGTTTTATACCCTACCTTTATTTATGCTATGAAATTGGTAACCAGCTCATATAACTCTTGCTGTCCTGGTAGCTGCCAACTATCAATGAGACATATGTAATTGTAAATCACATTGCAGACTGTACAGAAGCACTTTTCCTGAAATAATGCAGCTGAATACTGGGGTCCTAAACCCTCTACTGAGATTGATACTAGTTCTACTGAGGACTTAAACTCACTTACATTTTGACTTTTAGACTGATGTGTAGATATCAGTCAACTGAGACATTAATAGTTCAAATCACCTCCCCGCCTCCAAAAATATTGACTTTTGTCTCATCACTTTTCTATTTTCCATATACTTTTCTATTTGCAGAGGATAAATAAAATATTTTCATCATACAAGCACAGCATATTTTAATACATTTGCTTCATATGAACAAGCCAATATAAAAGATTCATATATCATGCAACATTTTTATTCATCCAATATTTGATCTTATACTTATTTAAATAAAAACTATGCATTCATTTTTTAAGAATATATCAGGTATTTTTAAAAACTAAGCAAATGGATCATCTGACCAATAAAATGATTGCAGCTGTATATAAAACAAACATGATCATAGGAACATTGCAAAATATTCATGTGATTTTACCCTTCTATCATTTTACCTTTTCTTCTAGAGCCGCCATTCTTTCCTTTAAGTGTAGTTGTAAGCGTTCGTTGGATTCAGTCAGAAGTCTATCAACAGTATCTGATAATCTCTTGTTATGCTCCTCATTCATTTTCTCTCTTTGCCTAGCCTTACATTTAAAAAAATGAAATAAAAATCCATTCAAAAACTGTTTGAGATTATTTTCATAGTTTTGCTAGTTTAAATTGAATTTAATTTTACATCTGTTTTGAATAAATGGTGGAAACTTTTTTCTTCAGAATCTACAGGGCATATTCGTAAGTTTGAAATATAACCCACACTCAATTAAAGGCTTTCTTTTTATATACAGAATATGAATTCATAAACTGATGATGGGGGGTAATAGTTCTTAATATACATACTCTTTGAAGTTCTTGATTTTTCTCTTCAAGTTGACCCTCTAGATGTCTCATGCGTTCTTCAATATTTCCATGTCTCTCCTCAGCCTGTTAAGAAATATGATAAGGCACTTGAAGTGTAAGATTTGGTTTACTCTTTTCCTCCAAATAAATTGAAATAAAATGTAAAGCAAGCTACTACCAACTGCAAACAGTTTTTAAAAAATAAACTTTCTTCAAACAGGCAGCTGAACAGCATTGCTTGAAATGTGTCAGCTACAAAGGCCTGTTACATCCAAGCATCAGCAAAACATTGGAGTTATTTATGAGCAATGAAATCAGCCAAATGTAACATGCAGACTGTGCATGGTTTGAACACAAACCTGCCATTGTCCAATTTTAAGCTCCTGAAGCACTGAACTGCACAGATGGTCGATTATCAATAAATAAAAGTAACATAATTTTTATAAACAAAAAGAAAAACTTAGATGGATTCTATTTAGCAATAGAAAGTAAAGTCCAGTAGGACTACCTTCCTACGTATGGAGATCATTTCTTGTAGTTTAGCTTCCATAACATATTGATAATCATCAGATGAGGTAGAAGAGGTTGGATCAGACTAACAAGTCAAGGAAAAGGAGAGGGACAAAATTGAAAAATCAGAACTAAAGACACTGACACTGAACAGAACGTAGCACAGAATGCTTAAAAGAAAAGTGTGACAGCAAATTTAATACTTTAATAGATAGAATTTTATGTGGAAAGAACTACACTGATATTTGGTGAACACGATGCAGTTGATGATTTTAAATAAAAAACAGTAATATACTAAAATAAAAAGCTATCAACCTAAGATATGAAAGGTTAGTGATGGCTGGCAATGAGAGACTACTACAGAATGAATAAAGCAACTCTGAAAGAGTTATGTAAGAACTGGAATTATGGGAAACCAAACACCAGAATATGTCTCTGATAGACTATTAAAAGTTTGTATTTTGGTTTGTTTGTTTATATTACTTAAAAAATAATGGAAACAATGTATCACAATGTTGAAGAAAATGCAAGGTAATGACTCAGGTGTAATTAATTTGGAACAAAATTTTTTCTAAACCTTGCTCTGCAGAAATAAGATAAAAAACTAAGCCATGGGGTTATTATGAGTAGTCCCCAATTTAAGCAAGATTGAGTTTCCTCAGCAACAGGAAAACTTATGAAATGACTTCTGGTCTGTGAATGTGCATGTATGGTCATTGGTCTAGAATCTAAAGGCCTACTCTCAGATATAGGTTTAATTAGAAATTTTAAATGAAAATGATTAAAAGCCCTCGAATTATCAAGCTGACAATAATTCTGTGAGAATGAGAAATCTTGGTTGTCACTCTCCTGACACCAGGGGCCAATTCAAAGCTATTTCTGCATTGATTTCTTGCTGGGGAAACAAAATAGTGCCTAAGTGAATAGGCAGCACAGTTGCCTTGTGAGTTCATGTTTGCCCAGTGCCAAGGTTAGATACACATCTTGGAGGTGACTGTCAGGTTACCACAGGTGCAGAGTGTTCAACACATGTGACATTGCTGATAGCAAAATTGCTGGTATGTTATGCAGGGATTATATATGCAGTTACATCAACATTTTAATCATTGAAAGTTAAGTAATTATTATATTTAAGTGACTCTACGTCAGGACTACAAATTTTAACTCCAGAGCATATTCTATCACATTTTATAAGTTCATTCTAAAACAGTGAAACTCACTTTATGCCAATATAGAATTATATATAAATATGACATGCAGTAACTGAAAAGAAATAGTAACCTATTCATGTATTAATTCAGATGCATATATATTATTTTATGCAACAAATTTCAATTTTTCCAATTTAATCTATGAAAGCAAACATTTAACATTTCAATTCTGGTGTGCTTATGCAAACTACAATTCAACATTTAACATTTTGTAAGCTTTTCCCTCAGATATTCCTATTTTACAAATGTGGAAGATAATAAAGACATAATAAATAACCAATTTCTTTCCTCCATGTTGTCTTCAAATTTCCAAGTAGAAGCTACACAGAGTTACCATGATCCCCAAATGTCATAAAATGGCTTTATAGTATTATATAAAATTTAGAGTTATATTAAGAATACAGTAAGTTGGTCAAAATGTTGTTGAATATAACCTAAATTCATAAAGGTATTTCTGATCCTTCAAAAGTACATTTTAACATGAGTTAGTGGTGTTAAAATTAATTATATGACCGACTCAAGATATTCGAGACATGAATATTTCAACTGTCAAAATTGCGTCTTCAAAAATACAAGTTTTTAGAGACCTTTAAAACTTCTGTTTCTGTTTATTATTTTAAAACACATCAAACTTAAAAGAAAATACACACAAAACACCAAAATTTTAAAAATTCATTTCAGAGATAAATAAGAATTTTGTTCTGTTTAAATTACTATGCTATTGCTGATATATTTTATTAATACTAGAAATAAAACACCTCATTCAAGATGAATTATATCCTTGCTAAAGAAATATGTATTTTAATTAAAAAGTAGATATGATAAATCATAAGACTAGGAGCCCAAAGTAATCTTTATTGGTTTCTTGCCTATAAATTTGCCAAAGCAAAAGTTTTAGTTGTATCCATAGCTGTTAACCAATAATTCTGACTTTCTAAAAGCTATAAGTAGCTCCACCTACAAACACAGATACACACACATACATACATATTAGGAGAAAAATAGTTTTATCAACCATACATAATACATTCAGACATCTCTTCTAAATAATACATACTGGGACCAATTTTCAACCACACTACTGATTTGGAGTCTATGTGAGGACTACAGTTTCAGCAATTGTTGTAAATACAAAGATCACGCAGAAATAGTCTGCTATTTTTTATACTCCTTGGTGAGAAACTGGGTTTATCTTGGTTTCACTCCTTAATATAATATAGAAAAATTTAAAATATACCAAAAGTTTTAGGATGAACTATAGAGAGAAATGGTTTTGAGAACATGAATAAACTTAGAAATGAAGAAGAAATTAAGTTTAAAGTGAAAGACTTAAAAAAAAGAAGAAAAGAAAGAAGAAAGAAGAAGAAGTAGTAGAAGTAATAGTAGTAGTAGAAGTAGTAGTAGTAGTAGTAATGACAGTAAAGTAGAAAAAAAAGGATATTGGCCAAATAAAATGTCTGAGGGGTTGTTACGAATATCACTCAAAATATAGGAGAAGAAACCCAGGTTTAAGCCAAAAAGAAATATTTTTACTTTAGTGGGTAGTTAAAATGTTAACAAACAGAAAAGGACTATCATGGGCCATAATAGGGAAATATAAAAAACAATTGAAATTAAAAAAAAAAACAGATTATAAATATAGACCTTAAAGGTCTTAAAAACAGAGTACAAGAAAAAGTGCAAGATTGTTGAAACCACAAAACTTGGGACAAGAAGTGAAAGGGTGATCCTCAAATAGTACAAAAATTTTACAGGCAAAGGGAATATGTTCAGGATAAAATCTCAGTACTTAAGGAGCTTTCATAATGAATAAAATATGGTAATAAGATAAAAAGTGTACATTTGAAATACGTTGTTGACATAGCACCAGTCAGAAAAGAAAGTATTAAAAAGGAGAGTGAATTAGAGCATTTGAAGACTTTTTAGAAGAATTACAATTTTCTGAAAAATGAAATCCAAAGGCTTCAGAGACAGTGGAATTTTGGCAGTATTTTAAGTAGAAGAAGACTGAGGAAGTTATTTTTTTGTGCCAAGATATGTGTGTGTGTGTGTGTGTGTGTTTGTAAGTGTATATATATGTGTATGTGTCTATATATATGAATTTAACAGAATAGACAAGGGCAAAGAATATAAGACACCTAATTCCAGTTATTTTTATATATTCTAAATCAAGAATTCTTGGGAATATTTAATGTAAAACACTTTATGTAAAATATTATATTTTAAATTATGTTTTTATTCTCAGTCTATCAAAACTTAATGAGGAGCAATGATTTTCTAAATTGTAAATTGTGTTACTAAGGGGAAATTGCAGACCTTCTTGTGTTTTAGTCAGGATAATATTTATAATTATTTTAAGCTACAATTTTACAAAAATTATTTTTCGTCTCGCTCTGTTGACTAGGCTGGAGTGCAGTGGCACGATCTCGGCTCACTGCAACCTCTGCCTTCCATGTTCAAGCGATTCTTCTGCCTCAACCTCCTGAGTAGCTGGGACTACAGGTGCACGCCACCACACCTGGCTAATTTTCATAGTTTTAGTAGAGACCGGGTTTCACCATATTGGCCAGGCTGGTCTCAAACTCCTAACTGTGTGATTCACCCTCCCCAGCCTGTCATAGTGCTTGGATTACAGGCGTGAGCCAACACGCCTGGCCCAAAAGTTATTTTTCTTATTCAGTTACTCATCTAACCCCTCAAAACAGTACAAATGAAAAAGATAACTCTTTTTGAAAGTCCTTTATGTTCTTCAGATGAAAAATCTAATTATGCATATCTTAGTCTGTTATAGTCATTAAGATCAGTGTTTGCAGAAAAAAAAGTGAAATATCTATAAGTTTAAACAGCTTTATATAATTTAGGGAATATTTTTTCAAATTAAATGATAAATTTATCTTTACCTTAGAAATCACACATTTCTAAAATTGCCAGAGTGGTTTACTGGCATGGTTTGTGACTATAGAAGGATCCAAATTATAAACTCATCTTAATCAGTTTTATCCAACTAGTCACTCCAACACTCTGTAAACAAGCAACTATTTCAATGCTCTCTAATCCTTCTCTACCTTGTCAAAGGTTTCATTACCTGGTTAACTCTCCTATTTTAACCTACAGGGAGATCAGTTCACTGTTCATTATTAATTATTTGCTTTTTTAGAAAATCAGGCATGTGTGTCTGCTTCATTGCTCCATCAATTATTTTGGGTAAATCCTAATGCCATAATTTTAAACTTAAAGTCCAGATACCTATCACACTCATTTATTGTAGTAGCCTTGAAAACTTAGTAAATATTAATAATTATGTAAAAATATAAATTGTGCGATTATTTCTGAATTCATATCAAAAGTCAAACATACTTTTAGTGACAAAATGCACTTTTATATAACTTGTAACATAGATATATACTTTGAAATGATGTCACTTCCATTTGACTGTCAGAGGTCAGAATACTGTTTTTTAACATTATAATGCTTATAAAATTCTAAAACATGCAATAGTTGCAGAATCTACTGGCCGTATTATGGCAGGAAGTTTCGAACATTCCTCAGAGTATTATTGATTTTAATTTTTCAGAAGAAATTACAACTATAAAAACCACTTTCTGATTATTTAATTGTTTTAGACCTCAAACTTTTATATATCTAACTTTCCATTTCTGACAAGTTTTTTACTGTCATTGGAGAGGAATCAAGAAGCTATGATATTTTCTATACTTCTAATATAAATTGATGTGAAACCTGTTAAATTGTTGTGTCTCATATAGATAACATTATCATTTTTGTTTATCTCCATGATTTTTCTTATAGAAATATTACCATGGAAAATTAACTATAACAATGGCATGAAATTGTTACTTGTTTTGTTAATGTTTAAATAGTCAGGGGAATCATCACATTTATATAACAGTTATTCTTGCTGCCATAAATATGTATGAGAAGAAAACAATTCACTTAATAACAGATCAATATAATAAAGATTAAATTAATAATTTTCATGGAGCATATAGAAAATCTTTATAGATTCCATTTTGATTGCCAAGCATATCTAGGTTGACCAATTGTTCTAGTTCAGTACCTTTGTTAAGGCTGCAATTCTCTGAGCCAGTTCAGCCTCTACTTCAGGCAATGTTTCAGCCTTTCTCATGGTCTGCTGCAACTTTTGTTCAGCTAGCTCAAGACGTTCTTGTAACTGTCTGTTTTTCTCTTCCATCTGAAATGGGAATGGGAGCGAGACACTTAAGGAGTCAGAGTTTGAATAGCAAACACCAGACACCAGGGGCTTTACACCTTGGCCATGATTCTAGATTTAAAATTAGTCACTACCACATCTAAATGTAAAATGTGTTGATTGTTGTCTTGTTTTCATATACTACTTATCCATTTTCCTTCGCAAAATTCAGCACATTAACAAAATGAAAAGGCTCTTCCCATTGGCAGCAAAAGGGAAAGAAATTACTCATGAGTATAAATTTGAACAAAGGGAATATAGCTCAGTACTAAGACATCAGATATACCACCATAGCAAAATACTGAAAATCATGATATTTAGACTGGAGTGGGAAAGGTATTGTAGCATTATGATCCAGGCTCTAGAGATAAGATTGGCAAACATCTTCTGTAATGGGCCAGATAGTAAAAATTCAGGCCATGTATCATATGGCCTGAATCCCAAATACTCAACTGTGTTGTAGCATTAAAAACAATCATAGACAATGATCAAATGATTGGGCATGGCTGTGTTCCAATAAGACTTTATTTACAAGAGCAGGCAAACAACCAGCTTTGGCTCATGGCTATAGTTTGTCTATTTCTGCTATAGAGCCCAATAAACTTAGAATTCCACTATATTAGCTCTGGTATTTAGTATATGTACAAGCTTGGGAAAGTGTGACTGTCTCTGAACTATAGTGTCTTCAGTATAATAACTCTACCTACTTCATAGGTGGTGGTTAGAATTAAGTGAGGTAATGCATGAAAACTGTTTAGCACAATTTCTTGTTCATGCTTAGATGAAAAATAAGTCATTATTTGTATTATTATTAAGATAAATAACTTATCTTTCCAGAAAGTACATTTCATACTAAAAAACATATTTGTTTCAGTATAGAATTTTACATTTTAGAGAATATTCAAACATCTGCCAAGAAATTGGCAGATTTATTTACTCCATGTTTTGCAAGAATGATGAGAATGAATGGACCAGAACAAAACCAAGACAGAGATACTGAACCTGCCGTAGGATAGCTTCTTTATTTGCTAACTCATTTTCTAGTTTATCATTCATGTCATGTATGGAGGTAGATTCTCTCTGAGCACTGAGGTAACGCTTTTCAAGGGTCGTAATTCTTTCTTCCATATCTTCTTTTTGTGCCATGGCCTATAATTAAAATAATTTATAAAAAAAGCAAATCAGATTTTCAGATTGTTTAATTACTGTCGTATTACTTAAATAAAATAGAAACATAAAAACTACTCCATTCTTTTTTTGCCAATCATTGAGAGCTTGTAAGGTTGCTGAGGTTGGTTTGCCTTGAACTCTTGGCCTCGCCTTCGCAAGCGCCACGACATCCGGCCGGAGCCACTTTGGGCCCCAACTACTCCATTCTTGAAGTAAATACTCATTCCTTTCTTTTCATTGAAAGGAATGTGAGATTTTAGGTGCATTTTCCCAACTTAGCTGTCAGAATTATTTTTATATCTTCAGTTAACCAAAAGCTTTCTACTATCTAAGAATGCAGTGGAGTAGTTTTTGAAACCATCTACTGTAGAATTGGCCTTTTTGTAAGACAAGTGGCAGATAAATTAGTTCAGTATGCAGTAAAATTAAGTACAATTATGAATAGAGTTGCAACTGATAAAATTGTTAAAATGGTGGCTGCAGTTTCAAATTGTAAAGCAACCTTCAAATAGACAATAAATACCATTCATATTCTTACCTTTGCATATAAGAAAGAGAAACTCTGTGCTTAAAAAGCAGGAAAACAAAATAGCACATTTGGATCTTATTTACAAAAAATTTACCAATTGACTTAGAAACTTAAGAATTTACCTAGTTATATATTGTTTCAATTACATGAGTTTAGAGAAGTCAATGAACACACAAATATAGAAAAAAATCCAGTGCAAGGGGAGAAAATCATGGCATTGATAATATTTTAAACAGTAATTTTTAAATAACCAAATTTATAGTTAGTAATAGGGATATGATTTTTACCTTACTAACAGCTTACATGGAAATTTATTGGTAGTTAGATAACCTACTTTATTGACAAGATGTTGAGAGAAAATCAAGTGCAGAAGTGAGGCTCATTGGCCTGGAATGGTTTCCTGAGAATGTGGGAAGCTTCTTTGTTTAAAAATCCTGGAATGGAGGAAATAGTGATAGTTTCCTTATGTTATTATCCTGATTCATTTCATCACTTATTCCCAACCAGTGCCTTTGTCACTCTCCTACAGGGTCCAGAGCCTGTCCTGCCATATATAATAATTAGACAAGCAGACAGCCTTTCTTTCAATTTTCTTTCTTCTTTATTTGAGATGGTAACTCTAATGGAAATATAGGTAGAATAAAAAGCAAAATAAGGAATAAAATAAGTAATATCCTAATCTAATATAATAGCAAAACATAAATTTTGTTTAAATAAAGAGAGAAAATACCAGAAGTAGTAAATAAAAGTATTGAAATTAAAAATCTCAGGGACATGAGATGAAAACTTGAAATGAGAGGCTGTTTGTGTCTATATGTATACCATCTTTATATGTGCCATTATTTGACTTAGAAAATTTATGCATATATATGTAAAAATGAAGATTAATTCAAAAGTAATAGATCAGCTGGATGCGGTGGCTCACGCCTGTAATCCCAGCACTTTGGAAGGCTGAGGTGGGCAGATCACTTGAGGTCAGGAGTTCAAGACCAGCCTGCCTGGCCAACATGGTGAACCCCATTTCTACTTAAAATACAAAAATCTTAGCTGGGTATTGTGGCACATGCCTGTAATCCCAGCTACTCAGAGAGGCTGAGGCATGAGAACTGCTTGAACCTGGGAGGCAGAGGTTGTAGTGGACCGAGATTGCACCACTGCACTCCAGCCTGGGCAACAGGGCAAGACTCCATTTCAAAAAAGAAAAAAAGGTAATAGATCTACCATGAAAATCATCATGTTGTCCCTAGCATTATGCCCATCACAAATCAGCTCGCTCTTTCATATTTTCTGTCTTTTATTCTCCTTACCTTTACTCCACCCTGCTTGCCAAGAGATATTTCTAAATGCTAGTCCGATCATATTGCTTATTGGTTTCAATACCTTTATTTCTTCCCCTCCATCTGCAGGGTAAAATCTGAGCTACAAAGCCTGGGATTAAAATGTGGTTTTGTGACCTGATACTTCCTTACTTCTGAGTACTGGGGCTAATAATGACCCCCAAAATTCATGTCCATTTTAACCTGTGAATGTGACCTTATGTTCAAATAAGATTTTATTGACATAATCAAGTTAAGATGAGGTCATATAGGATTAGGATAGGCCATAAATCCAATGACCGGTATTTTTATAAGGAGGGGATCTGGGGACACAGAGATATATGGGGAAGAAGAAGGCAGGCAGGCAGAGACTGGAGTTATACTGCTACCAGCCAAGAATGTCAGTGATTGCCAGTAACCATTAGAAACCAGAAGGGGTGAAGAAGAAATCTCACTAGAGCCTTCAGAGAGAATATGACCCTGCAGAAGCATTGATTTCAGACTTAAAGCCTCCAAGACAATAAGTGACTAAATTATGGTTGTTTTAAGCTATCCAGTTTGTGGCAATTTGTTGTGGCAGCCCTTCAAAACTAATACGCTCTGTGACTTCATGTCTACCTGGAATGCGTTTTGTCTCCTTTGTCTGGGTCAATCCTATGAATTCAGCAAAAATTAGCCAGAGTATTTTTTAAGAAATATTATATGCATATCTCTAGATTTTAGGCATCCCAGATAACACCTACTATTTAAAAAACTACTTATTTTCACTTTTGACTTTTTCTGTTTTACATATTTTTTTATCTCAGTGATGGTAGAGTTTTTATCTTAGAGGTTCCTTTCAGAGTGCTTAAGATTGTATTCTGTCAGCTTCATTTTCAAACAGAACTCTGGGAAAATTTTGTGGCTTGAACAGAAAAGTCTAAAGCTAACCTGCATATATAAACTTCTTACTAAATTTTAAGAGCAATAAAATCAATAAAAGTCATACACACATTTCTCAAGTACATGAGCATTGAAATAGTACTTACTTGCTCCAAATGCTAGTTTGGGACACTTACTAACTCTGTTATAAGGGGTCAATGTTGCTCACCTATTCTGTGCTTCACCTTCTTCATATATCGCGTGGGTTGAGATTCTAATATGCATCACATAGCATTGTTGGTAAGAATTAGAAAGTGCTTTGTATGGTGTCTCATGTAGAAAACATCCTCAATAAATAATAGCTTTTTAAAATTGTTACTCACTATTTTTCCACAGTTAGATGATCTCACTCTATGACATACATTACATGCAGGGATTTTGTATTTTGTAATTTTGGTACTGCATTTTTGATTCAGTGATTCATGTGGGAGATTCAATTTTTAACTGCAGGCTGTGTTGCCAAAAATGAACTGGATTTACAAGTCAGAGAAATAGTTTTTCCCTCTGTCATTTGAAAATTCTAAAAAAAGAAGCTTCTCTAGTCCCTAAAACTTGCTACCAAAGGAAAAAACAAAACAAAACAAAACAAAGTTGCAATGATCTCTTGACTTGAAGTTATATATATATATATATATATATATATATATATATATATATATATATGATTTTTTTATATCTAATAAATATAACTCTCTGGTAACTTAGATCTATTAAAGTTAAAAATATAACTATGTGTTTCAGATAATAGAAAAGCCAACACTGATATGTATTTAATTCATTTAATCACATGGTGAAATTCTGAATAAATGTTAATAGGAAGTTGGAAAGATAGGATGGTTTTATTCATGAACAAAATATAATTAAAATATTCCACTGAAAATTTTAGTTATTTGCACAGCTTTGTATTTAATGATATATCATTATCCGTATACAATTAATAAACCTCTTGATTAAAAACTGGAGAGATAAGCTACTTTTATGAGATTGTCTATTTTTCCAATATGTGTACTGTGTCTAGCTTTAATTCAACTCACCTACTCTTCATAAGCCAAAATCAATTTAAGGAGTTTTGTTTGAAGACAAAATGTAAAATGAAAGTGAATTTTAGATAGATTTTCTTTTTTGACACAGAAAAATTACATTCTGAAGCCATCAGTGGAACATACTTATAAATTAGGTTGGTTCAAAAGTAATTGCAGTTTTTGCCATTCAAAATAATAGTTCATTTTAGATATCTTATAAATGTCCTCACATAGAAAGCAAAATACCTTTCAATTTTCATTATATGTTATTTTCTTATTTCCTAATTCCTTAATTATTGCAACAAACATTTATTACCTATACAATTTATAAATCATACTATGCTAGCAATGCTATAGGAGTACCAAGAAAAAGAGGTTTCTTTTTTTTCTACTAAGAAACTTGGAATCTGTGTCTCACACCTGTAATCCCAGACCACTGGGAGGATGAAGTGGGAGGATCTCTTGAACCCAGAAATTTGAGACCAGCATGAGCAACCTAGTGGGACCCTGTCTCTACAAAAACTACAAAAATTTTCCAGACATCTTGATGTGTGCCTGTAGCCTTAGCTGCTCCAAAGGCTGAGATGAGATGATTGCTTGGGCCTAGGAGATCGAGGTTGCAGTGAGCTGAAAACACTATTGCACTCCAGCTTGGGCAACAGAGCAAAACTCTGTCTCCAGAGCTTGCAATGTAAAAATTTAAAAAGAATATTTAAAAATATTAAATATTTAAATTTAAAAAGAATAATTAAGAAAAGAAACTTGCAATCCAGTTGACCCTGTGTGACCATAGCACAGAAAAATATTATTCAGGAAAATAAAAGCTTTAAGTGTTAAGTAATTTGTTAAGTATATGATTTCACATCTTCTTGCTTATTGGAAAAAATGACCAAAATATTGATTATTTAGAGGACAGTTATATTGTAGCTGCATTTTTATGATAGTTGCTATCACTGAATAAATTATCCAGTGTAATAAATTATTACACTGCACTAATTTTGGAAGCAGTTCATAGTGGAAGAAGCACAGGTTTTGAAGCCATGCTGATCTTGTTTCTCTTTGATGCTGGTGGGGAGGGAACTGCGCAGGCCTTTGGCAAGTTACTTTACCTCACTGAACCTTATCGTTTTTATCTGAGAAAAATGGAGATAATAATTAGGATTTCCCCTTTTTGGCAATTGTGAGGAATTAGAGAAATTCTATGTAATACACCTGTAATAGTTTCCACATGTGGCTGATCCTTAAACAATCCTTCACAAACCAGGGGCCTGTGTCTTGAGACCTGAATATTTCAGAAGCAGTTTATTTAGCTTTCACAGTGCCGCGTGTGTGTGTGTACAAAAAAACGGTGATGCATACAGTAATGCAGGCAGAGTATAGGCCCTTTCACAGGTCTCATCAACGCCATCACTTCCTACTGTCTTGCACCTGACACTTAACACTTCTCCATTGCCAGCATGGCTCTGAAAACATTTGTGTTCATGACCATCCTTCAAAGGTGGATAACAAGATATATTCCTTTCTCACGAAACTCTTCTAAAATATGACTATGTAAAAATGATGGGGCTGATAATAATAGTTGTATTTAAAAATAATTCCATGTGAAAGAACGTTATGACCATTAGAATGGATTCCCAATAAAAGTACACCTGGCATCAGAGGATTGACATTTTCCATCTGACTGGGCGTTTTGTTACCTACATTCAGAGACTATTAGCATCAAGGAGTTATTTTTAAATGGGCAGTAAGAAAATGGGAATTGGATCCTGGGCCTTACCTCTAAGTGATGCTGGACTAGATAAGCATTAATAGAGCGGTGAGTACTAAAATGAAAGGAAATCAGCTAAACCTCCAGAACGAAGAGAATGAAGACAGAGAGAATGAGTAACAGATGAAGAAGTGAGCTTGGTGATTTGATAGCCAGATATCCTAGTGATTCCTTCACAGTAAACAGAAGAGGGGTAAAACTGCCTTTATTTTATGAATTCTCTGAATTTGAATTGTGGGAAGGAGTGAAGAGGAGAGATGCATCCATGAACTATTAATTTATAAAAGTTGTATCATTATCTGTGCTACAGTGGAACAGTCTACCACTTCATGGTTCACCTACCTTTTTGTTTTGTTTTGCTAATACGTATCATCTTAGTACATATTCTGATGTCATTCATACCTTCTGATATTTACTTATAAATATCTATTCTTTCAGCAAACATTTTTTGAGTGTCAATAATACAATCAATAGCTGTGTAGGTACTCTGAAGACAGCAGTGAACAAAACAAGAACAAAAAAATCCTACCCTTATAGATATTTACAAATAGTTGGGGAGGGAGGCATATGATAAACAAGTTTATCAGTTAAATATATATTTTGTCAGATGACGGAAGTCATGTGAGATGTTTATTTAATCAAAAGAAGAAAGAGAGTGTATATGTGTAAAACCAAGTTCTGGGGACACTTCACTTAGAAAACGATATAGAGCAAAGGCAGAGGGAAAATAAAATGCAACAAAACAGGTCTGGCTTGCTTAAGAGGTCACTCCAGTTGAGCAGTGTGTGTTGAGATAGTAGATGGTCTCTAAGAGGTCAGGAAGGTCATAGTGGAGAGATTGTATATGGCTTTTAGACCACTGCAGCGGCTTTGATATTACCATAGGTAAAATAAGTAGTCAATGAAAGTCATTTAAGCAGAAAAGTGACATGAACTGACTTACAGGCAGGCTGCTCAAGCTGCTGTGTTGAGCATAGACTGAGGTGAGCTGAAAGCATGAGCAGGAAGACCAGGCAACAGACTATTGAAATAATCCAGTGAGAGATAGTGATTGTGTAGGAAAAGAAAAAGCCATGAAAATTATAAGAAGAGGTCCGATTATGAATAGTTTGAAATTGCAGATAACAGAATTTACTGCTGAATCAAACTGAGTGGGTGAAAGGAAAGACCTTAAGGACATCACCAATTAGGTACATAGAATAGGGCCAACTTGATGAAGAACCAGAAAATTATATACAAAAGATATTTTAAAAAAGTAAAATGTATATTATTTAAAAGAATATGTAAAAATGAAAAAGGCAGAGTCAGAAAATACAATTTCCACAAATATAAATAATTTTCTTTTTATTTGTGAGTGAAAAGTTGAAAAAGTGAAGATTCCAAACTTTCACCTGAGCAGGTACAATGATTTGACAGTGTTACAAATCAAACATGTCCTAGTATCTTTTGCAGTAACTTAAAGTACTGTCCTTTTCCACTTGATCTTAGCCAAGAGGCTGAAAAGTGATTTAAGTACTCATTTTTTTTAAGTATAAGAAGGAATTTAAGTCTAACAGGAATGTAATATGTAGACAAAGAAAGGCTATGTTATATATATATGTGTGTGTACATGTATATTCACAGATGTACATTCACATTCATAAACATAAAACCAAAATAAGCAATGAAACAATTTAAAGTATTTTTTAGTATTCCTATATGCTAAGAGTATAGCAATTCATGATTCATACCATATTTAGAATTATTTAAAATTAAAACTTAGATTTAAAATATTGTATTAACAGCTTCAGAATGTCTTTGTTATAGCAGAGACTTGACACTACACATTTCTTTCCATATATATATAAAGCATTCATAAAGTAAACTATTTTTGCCTTATCGAACAAGTTTCATAACTAATATAATGCATGCAAAAGTAAAAGTATGTTCTTTTGAGAAGTAAAAAGTATATGGTCATTATGGGAAATTATGGAAACAGCACCTCAGAAGCAGAATTCAGAAATCAAAGACTGAACATGATGTGAATCACTTACCTCCCTAATGTCCCTTTGATACTTGGTATTCATTTCTTCTGTTTTAATGAGATCCTTTCTTGCTGTCTCTGCTTCCTGTTCCACCTCTCCCACCCGGGAAGAAAGGGCTGCTAAACGTTCTTTCATCTGGGCCATTTCATAGTTTTGCTTTTCAAGTAATTCTTGCAGTTCAACTATTTGACTAGTGTCATCAGTTGAGTCTATAGAACCATTGGACAAACGCTGCAGGAATAGAAAAAAAATGGCACTAAAGAATTCCCATCTTTAAAATTTAAAATGAACTTAAATAAATGAAACTGACACTGCTTTTACACTGAGAAATAAGAACATCTGAAAAGAACTAGTTTTGCAGAAAAACTAAGTTTCTGAGAAAACTGTTAACTAACATTAAAATATGAAGGTAGATCAGTATTTTTCAAACAGTTTAATAGATGTATTTGAACTGAAAACTATACTACTCTCTATATGTATATAAAACATAGCATAAAACACTGATTCATCTAACCTAAACATTTAAGTATCAGCTACCATTTTATCAATTAGATATATAATTTACTATCCATTTACAATATTATATTGATATAACATCACATTATTTTTAATTAATAGGTAAGAGCCTATAAAATGTGCAATGTTAAAATTTATGTTCAAGATCCTTTGTAAATTAAGTTTTATTTTCAGTGATGCCCAGAAAAAGAACTTACCAAATATTTTTTGTTAAAGATTATTCCTGTTGTGAATCTGACCTAGCTGGAACAAACAAATAGTATAGAAAAGTCTTAATTTCTATATTTCTGTTAACATAAAAATCATGTGGCCAGCATGATGGCTCACACCTGTAATCCCAGTACTTTAGGAGGCCTAGGCAGGCCGATTACAAGGCCAGGAGATCGAGACCAGCCTGGCTAACACAGTGAAACCCTGTCTCTACTAAAAATACGAAAAATTAGCCAGGCATGGTGGCATGGCCTGTAGTACCAGCTACTCTGGAGGCAAAGGCAGGAGAATCACTTGAACCCGGGAGGCAGAGGGTGCAGTGAGCTGAGATCGTGCCACTACACTCCAGCCTGGTGACAAAGCAAGACTCTGTCTCAAAAAATAAAATAAAATAAAAAAGTGTGTGCACAGAACTAACAGGAAGGAGGCTGGAAAACATTAACTATTTTGTGAGCTGATTTTTCTACTTTCTGGAAGGACTGCCTAGAAACCAGAGATTTCTGAAAGTATGTTTTCAGAAGTATGCCCTACAGCTAAAGTCTAAAATATATAAATAATCCAAACAGCTCACTGGGAAGAAAACAAATCCCCAGATTAACAGGCAAGAGATCTGAATAAACATTTTTCAAAAGAAGACATACAAATAACCAGAGGATATATGAAAAAATGCCCAATATCACAATGCATCAGGGAAATACAAATTAAAACCACAATAAGATATCACTTAATACCTGTTAGAATGGCTATCAGCAAAAAGCAAATAAGTGTTGGTAAGAGATTAAGAATGTGGGAAAAGGGAAACCTTGTATATTACTGATAAAAATGTAAATTAGTATAGTCACTATGGAAAAAAAATGAGAGTCCCTCAAAAAATTAAAATTATCATATGATCCAGAAATCTCACTTCTGGATAACAAAAGAAATTGAAATCAGTGTGTTGAAAAGATATCTGCACTTCCATGTTCAATGCAGAATTATTTACAATAGTCAAAATGCAAATCAGCCTAAGTGTCTATCAATGGATGAATGGGTAAAAACTAATCTGGTATACATACACACTGAAATACTATTCAGCTGCTAAAAAGAAGGAAATTCTGTCATTTGTGACAATATGGTTGAACCTGGTGGACATTACGCTAAGTGAAATAAGCCAGGCACAGAAAGACAAATACTTCTTGACTTCAATTATCTGTAGAATCTAAAAGAGTCAAACTCATAGAAGTTAATAGTAGAATGGTGGTTGCCAGAGGCTGGAAAAAGAGGAAGGCTGTGATGAGTAAATGGGACATGTTAGTCAAAGAGTAAAACGTTTCAGTTATACTTTAAAAATTATGGTCTACTACACAGCATGATGACTATAGTTAATAAAAATACATTGATAGAAGAGTAGATTTTAAGTGTTCTCACCACAAAAATGATAAGTAGGTGAGTGATGGATATATTAATTAACTTGTTTGAATCATTCTACATTATATACATATATCAAACATTACATTGTATCCCATGAAATATACAACTATTATTTGTCAATTAAAAATTAAGAGGCCAGGTACTGTGGCTCACTCTTTTAATCCCAGTGCTTTGGGAGGCTGAGGCAGGAGACTGCTTGAGGCCAGGAATTTGAGACCAGCCTGGGTGACATAGTAAGACCTCATCTCTAGAAAAAAGATTAAAAAAAAAAAATTAGGGTGTGGTGGCATACACATGTAGTCCTAGCTGCTTGAGAGGCTGAGACAAAAGGATGGCTTGATCTCAGGAGTTTGAGGCTGCAGTGAGCCATGATCATACCATAGCACTCCAGCATGAGCAACAGAACCATAATGCAGAGGGAGGGAGGGAGGGAGGGAGGGAAGGAAGGAAGGAAGGAAGGAAGGAAGGAAGGAAGGAAGGAAGGAGGGAGGGAGGGAGGGAGGGAGGGGGGGAGGGAGAGAGGGGGGAGGGAGGGAGGGAAGGAAGGAAGGAAGGAAGGAAGGAAGGAAGGAAGGAAGGAAGGAAGGAAGGAACGAAGGAAGGAAGGAAGGAAGGAAGGAAGGAAGGAAGGAAGGAAAGGGCTACATGTGGTGGCTTGCTCTTGTAATCCCAGTGCTTTGTGAGGCTGGGGTGGGAAGATCACTTGAGGGAGGGAGCAAGGGACAGAGGAAGCAAAGGAAGGAAGGGAGGGAGGGAGGGAGGGAGGGAGGGAGGGAAAGGGCTACATGTGGTGGCTTGCTCTTGTAATCCTAGTGCTTTGTGAGGTTGGGTGGGAGGATCACTTTAGGCCAGGAGTTTGAGACCTGCCTGGGCAACATGGGGAGACCTCATCTCTAAAAAAATGAAAAAAACAGAAAAATTAGCCAGATGCAGTGGTGTACACCTACATCAGCAACTAGGGAGGCAGAGGTGGGAGGATTGCTTGAGCCTGGGAGGTCCAGGCTGCAGTGAGCCATGATTGTACTATCACACTCTAGCATTTCAGCCTGAGTGACAGGGTGAGACTCTGACAAAGGAAAAAAAACTATGCTCCACAGCCTAGCTACACTGGAGTTTTGTAGTGAGGACAGTGCAGCAATTTGAGAGAAACAACTAAGAGAAACTAAGAGAAAAAGAATGTAAGAAGAAACAGGAAAGTACAGAGAAAATATAACGGAAGTACAGTTCATTTCTACTCGTTTTAAGCACTTGTTTAAAAGCATGAATCTGTTTCAACATGATAGATATATTAGGAAACAATTTCAATGTAATGTATAGTGTGTGTGTGCATGCATGTGTGTGCGTGCACGCACATATCTGCGTTTTAATATGCAATTTTCTTCCTAAGCAGCACTGGCTAAATACAGAAAACTACATTTGGCTGAAGGAAACACAAGCCACATAGGAACACTTAGAATGCACAAATGCCCATTCCTCAAATATCTAAAACTGACCTCAGTTCCCCATATACCTTAAATATTTGCCCATCTGCACCTGTGTTACAACTTCCTGTTGATTTCAGAAACTGTTTCTTCTACCATTTCACAATAAAGTAAAGTCTTCAAGTCTTCTAACACTCACTTCTACAAGCAAACTTCAGCTCTTTTTCAGGGTTAAAAAAATATTTATCACTATATTTATGCAATTTCCAACCATTTAACGTGTGTTAAAACTGTTACTATTTTTATTAGTTTTTTTACATTTATTTTAATGTGACACTAATAAAAGTTTTTAATGTTGTGCCATAAACCTCATTTCCCATAAGCCTGTCTTTTTTATTGCACAATATGCATAGTTCATGATTTTTAGGAATGCAAATAACATAGAGCAGATTGGACTAAAGTAGAATGGGAAGAACAGAAAGCATCATGAGAAAGATAACATACAGAGAAAAGAAATGCAGGCAAATGGCAAGAAGTGCTGATAAGTCCAATAACCTAATACAATGTGAGAGTGTGGAGAAACAGCTGAGTGAATCAAAATTAAAAGAGCAGAGAAAGATAGAGACAATTGTCTTTTTAAAGTTGACTAGAGGAATTTCCCGATGTGAGAAGGTAGAAGTTCTATTAAATCTTACACTTGTCTGGTTACTTGTAGCTTGTATACAGAGTTCGAAGATATTTAAAATTATGGCAAACCTGTCCAAAATCATATCTGTTATCTCAAATTTGGAAATAACTGGCTGGCAATAGGTTCTACCCTTCTTCCATAGTCCAGATATTAGATGCTGCCTAATGATTATAAACTGGCCTTTCTAAGTTCAATGTACAGATAACTGTGTAATGTAGAAGTTCACAATTCCCTTCCTCTAGGAGCAGTTCCTAGAGAAATGCTCAGCCCTGATCCTTCAACCAGCAACATCCCCACCAGAAAGGAGAAGAGAGACTATAAAGGTGGATGTGATCAATGAATGGCAGTAGAAACTCCAACATTTCTACATATTCATAATATCACTTACCACTTTTATTAAATAGAGTTTGGTACCCACAATACAGCAGTTCTATGTTCAGATATGGGATGACATCTTCAAAGGATTAAGTCTATAGATTCAACTTATATCTTAAGAGATAATTTAGTAACCAATGGTGACTGGTTGGCAATAATGTTTACATACTATAAATAGAACAATAATGCAATCATACAAAATCATTTAAAAACACTTCTTAAAAATAGGAGAAACTATTGTATTCTTGGGGTAAGCAAATATAACCTGATATGTTAATACAAGGAAAAAAAAACACATTACTGAGCTCTCCAATAAAATGAATGAATCGCAAAAAACTAAGATGACAAAAAGAAACTAGATACAAAAGAGTACATAATGTGTGATTCAATTAATATGAAATTCTAGAAAAGATCATTCAAATCTATAATGCCAGGAAAGCAGCTTGATTGTTGCCTGGGCTAAGAGGTGGAATGGGGGAGGTAGGGTTGACTTCAAGGGGGCATTAGAGTACTTTTAAGGGTTATGAGATGTTCTTTATCTTGATTCAGGTGCTTACGGAGGCATATATATTTATCCACATTGACAGAATTGTGCACTTAAATTGTATGTTCATTGTACAGTAATAAATTTGCTTTTTAAAAAAACTACAAAAAGCATGAAAAATAAATTTTTATTTTGAAAAATGTTTTATAGAATTAAAAAATTATATTTAAGATTCTAGAGGTCTAAAGAATTTTGGAGAAATTGAGACTCAGGTAATCACATAGAGTTGATCTGAATTAAAAGGCGAACTTTTATTACCAGTTTAGTTAATTTAGTTAATTTACCCTTTACCATATTGCCTCTGATAGGAACATATAAATCAACAGGATAAAATTATACATGCTTCATAGTATAGGCAAGTACCAAGCATCCACACAACATATATATGTGTGTGTACATATATATGTATATAATATTGACATTTTTTCAGTGCAAATGAATATTTATTTTCTAATTAGAAAAATGTTTGTTCCAATTCTGTGCACCTGCAGTCCATTAAATCTTGTTAATGCATTTAACAAGAAAATTGCATACTTTTAAATGGGCTCCAGGTAAGAGAAATTTAACTAACTATAGTTAGTAATCAGACAATTAAAATAAAACATTTTTAAATGTTAACTTTTTAAATTACATTAAGCAGTAAATGTTCACTGCATAGTCTTTATGTTATTCTGTTGGGATTATCCATGAGAAGATTTTTAAACTCTCAATTTTTATTCTGCCATGTTTATGAAACTGTTATTTGTAAAAAATATATAATCTTAATTTTTATCACTGAATATATTGTATGGTAAGCTTACTGTATGTCTTAATAATATCAGAGTAGAAAGTTATATTAAAACTGTGATTTATATCTTATAAAAAGAATATCTTATTTTTGTTCCAAACTATTATTACCTTGACATGCCTTTAAAATAAATTGTGGAACTTTAAATGACAAATGGCAATATTAAAAGTCAATACTTATTTTAAGCAGCTTTACTGGGATATAATTTACATGCCATAAAATGCACCCTTTAAACATGCAAAGTTAAGTTGAGTATACTTATAAGGTGTGCAAATATCAACATAAGTTAATCTCACATTTTTTCACCCCTAGTGGAACTCTCATACTTATTAGCAGTCACTCACACACCTCCAGCCCCAGACAATCACTAACTACATTCTGTCATACAAATTTGTTGTTCTGGACTTTTCACGTAAGTGGAGTCACTGAACATGTGTTCCCTCATGACTAGTTTTATGCACTGAACATGGTGTTTTTGAATTTTATTCAAGTACTGTAGCATGTTATCCATACTTCATTTCTATTATTGCTGAATGGTATGCCATCATGGGGATATACTACATGCTATTCATATATTCATCAGTTGATAGACATTAAGGTTGTGCCCACCTTTTGGCTACTATAAATAATTGTCATAAACTTTTGTATATAAGTCTTTATGTGGACAAATGTTTTCGGACAAATAGATTCCTAGGAATAGAATTGCTGAACCGTATGGTAATTCTATCTTTAACAAGTTGAGGAACTGTTTTCCAAAGTGGTTGCACTATTTTAAATTCTTACCAGCAATGTATGAGAGTTCTAATTTTCCACATCTTCACCGAAACTTATTATTATCTTTTTAGCTATTCTAGTAAGTGCAGAGTGATATTTCCTTGTGGTTTGAATTTGCATTTCCTAATGACTAATGACGTTGGACATCTTTTCAGGTACTTATCATCCATTTGTATATATTATTTAGAGAAATGTCTATTCATCAAATGATTGGCCTTCATATTAATTGGATTTACATATATTTTTATTGATTTATATGAATTTTTGACAGATATTTTTACCCAAGTCTTTCATCAAACATATGGCTTGCAAATACTTTCTTTCAATTCTGTAGATTATCTTTTCATTTTCTTTCATGATGGTGTTGTTTGAATTTCAAACGATTTTAAGAAAGTCCAATTTATCTTTTTAATGGTTTGTGCTTTGGGTGTCATTTATAAAAAATCAATTTCCAACACAAGGTCATAAAGATATTCAACTTGTTAAAACAGTAAAAAGTATATAGTTGAAATTATTAATTATCAAATGCAATAAAGACTTGCATGTTAAAATTTAAAATATATAAATTTTTACTCATTCATAAATATTTATTGAACACTTTGTGTCAGATGGAAGATAATTAAGTTTTAGAATTTTTTTTAAAGGTGATAATACGTTTTTTATATCAAGGCAATTCTATCAAGCAGAGAAGTAATATTCAAATAAGCAAGTATATGCATTGCAATTAAGTATTATCATAAATTTTTAATTTGCTTCATATTTATCTTGTGAGTATTCTTTGAGTTAGGTCTTAAAAGATGAGTAATTATATTTCAAGTAAGGGAAGGGAGAGGAGTACTTATTCTAGGAACAAAAAAATAACATGAGCAAAGGGAGGGAGGGGGACATTCCCTGCAGAATAATTGCAAATAATAATTCCCTCTGAGTTTTTGTCCTTTGTAAGGACATGGATGAATCTGGAGAACATCATTCTCAGCAAACTGACACAAAAACAGAAAAGGAAATACCGCATATTCTCACTCATAGGCGGGTGAGAAAAATGAGAACACATGGACACAGGGAGGGGGTCTACTGCACACTGGAATCTATTGGGGGAGAATGGGGGAGGGACAGCAGTGGGGGGAGCTGGGGAGGAATAGCCTGGGGAGAAATGCCAAGTGTGGGTGAAGGGGAGGAAGGCAGCAAAATACACTGCCATTTGTGTACCTATGCATCTATCTTGCACGTTCTGCACATGTACCCCAAAACCTAAAATGCAATAAAAAAATATTAATTCCCTCTGAATAATTATCCTGTATTCAGAGCAGAAAATATGTGCTAGAAGGAAATGGTAAGATATGAGACTTGAAAGGGAAGGCCAGCATAGATTACGATGCCCTTTGTTTTTCCATACTGAATAAACTTTGGGTACCACATAGAATGACAGAGAGCTGTCAAAGGTATTTGAACAGAGACGTAACATGTAAAACTCTGCAGGTAAGCTGCAACTCTCTCATCATAAACCTGGTAATTCAGATAAACCCTTTCCTCTCTGTAGTGGACAGTTTTTGTTTGTTCAATATCCATTTTTCTTTTTCCCACTTTTTCACAGCTAGAGTTGCCAGATGAAATAGAGAATGTACACTTAGATTCCAATTTTCAATAAACAATGAAAAACTCAAGTATAAAGATGTCACATGCAGTATTTAGGTCAAGCTTCCACTAGGGGAATTGATTATACAAAGAAAGCATTGAGCTAAAACCTGCAATACAAGCATAAATCATGTAGTTATCTGGCAGAAACAGAAATATCAAAGACAAAGAGACACAAGTAGGTTTTGGATTTTCAGGGAGACCAGTGTTGCTAGAATCGACTAGACTAAATAAAGCAAGAGGGTGGGAGTGGATATAGATGGAAATAAGATGTGGGTTCTTGAGATCATTTTAAGACTGGCTTTTACTCAAGGTGATATGAAAACTATAGGAAGATGTTGAGCAGAGGAGTAGCATGATTTCACTTACATTTTCAATGGATCCTCAGTCCTCTTATAAAAGACAGGAGAAACAATGAATTTAAGAAAATAAATTAAGAGGTGAAAGATTATGCTGGCTTAGACCAGGGTAATAGAACTAAAGGTTATAAATCGGGTCATATTCTTTGAATCAATTGAATGTGATATGTGACAAAAAGCATAGACTCAAGGATGACTGCAAGATTTGTACAATTAGAAAGATGTAGTTATTTTTTGAGAAGAGAAAATTTATAAGAGAAGCAGATTTGTGGTGAGGATGAGGCAAAATCATGGACTGGGTTTTGAAAACAAAGTTTAAAATGACTTATTAGATGTCAAAGTAAAGGTGTCAGGCAGGAAACTATATGAGCTCACAGTAAAGAGTAGTGAGTATATGGTTGTTTTCTGCAAGCAGTTATAACACTGGATGAGGTAATCTGTGGAGTGAAGTAGGGGGTCATCAAAGATGACTGAGAATATCTTTGTAGAACTCTCTTCTGTTGTTACTTTATCAGAGAGGTCTTTCACCCCTGCCATATTATATATTTACAAAATATGTTTGTTGTCTATCTCACCTACTAAAATATATATTCACAAAATTTCTATCTCTATTAAAAGTTTAAATTTTGATCTATATATTCTTGTACGCTCAACTGCAGCAATGCAATTTTCATGCTTGGCTGTCAAATAGACTTTCCAAACTCAGTATGTTTAAAACATGTGTTCAAAAAGTGTTTCTCCTCCAAATCTGTTTTGCCTTAATTCGTTCTCAACTCAATTAGTGAGAACTCCAGTTTTTCACTTTCTCCAAAAGTGGTTGACTCATCCTGAGTTCACCCTTTTCCTCCCATCTTTTATACAATCTATTAGAAAAACTCTGTCATGACCTCCCCCATTGTTACTCTTGTCTAGGTCATCTACTCTCCTTTGAATTACTGTAACAATCTTTGTTTCTAACCTTATTTCTTATATTCATTGTAATAGCAGTCAGACTGGTAAAAGAATGAAAATAATTCTTATACCATGGTGATCCTGTTACACTGTAGTTAAATTAATATTCCCATTATAAATTTTAATAATTATCAGAAATATAAAACATAGAAATGTCCCACATAACAGCATGAAATAAACATGTTAATTGATAGAGAACAACATTTATCTGTTAAATTCTTAAATTATCTGTATAGTTTGAATATGTGTATTTATTATTTTCTTTAGAGAAACTCATCAACTGAAAGCTTTCAAATGTTTTTATTTTATCATCTCTAAAATAACACTAGAGTGTATCTATCTTCCTGGATGAATCACTAAGTAGTCCTTTTAGATGTGTAAATATAAGTCAAGTAGGCTCCCACATCCAAAGGAAGAATATTTAATAGAATCCTGACAAAAGGTGCCTCTTCTACTATGTCTTGATACCCATCAAAGACAGACCGGATAAGGAAAATGTGGCACACATGCACCATGGAATATTGTGCAGCCATAAAAAATGATGAGTTCATGCCCTTTGCAGGGACATGGATGAAGCTAGAAACCAACATTCTCAGCAAACACACAAGAACAGAAAAACAAACATTGTATGTTCCCACTCATAAGTGAGTGTTGAACTATGAGAACACATGGACATAGGGAGGGGAACATCATACACTATCCCTCCCCTAGTCTGGGGTTGGGAGACTAGGGGAGGGATAGCAGAAGGAGGGAGAACTGGTGAGGGATAACATTAGAAGAAATACCTAATGTAGATGATGGGGGAATGGAAGCAGCAAACCACCAAGGCATGTGTATATGTATGAAACAAACCTGCATGTTCTGCACATGTACCCCAAAACTTAAAGTGTAATAAAAAAAGAGAGTGGAGGAGGAAGATATTCGACATAATCACCAGGACATTTCAGGAGGAAGAGGGAAAAAACAGATTGCTCCCCTTTCAATTGTGAAGTTCAATATTTTTCTAAATTCTTTGGTAGACTAAGACAATTGACTGGATCACAAGGATTTCCAGGAGTCCACAAGGAGAACTTACCATGAGGGAAGGAAGGGTATGAATTTAAACTAGGGTCCAACACCAGTGGTGGTTCTGGAGTGGAATCTGGAAGACCTTCCTGGCTCAGTCATCTTTAATTTGGGAACATGGGTATAAACCTAAACTTCAACTGGTAAAACTTGGAGAATAGAAAATTCGTCCTGAAGAATCACTTCCATAGAGGTTTTCACTACTGCTGGTGGAACCTCCAAACTAGGCCATTTACTGGCATAGGATAGTTTCATTTATTCATTCATTCATTCATTATACTTTAAGTTCTGGGGTACATGTGCAGATCATGCAGATTTGTTACATAGGTATACATGTGCCATGGTAGTGGTTTGCTGCATCCATCACCTGTCATCTACATTAGGTATTTCTCCTAATGCTATCCCTCCCCTATCCCCCCATCCCCTGCTATTCTTCCCCTAGTCCCTCAACTCCCAGGCCCCAGTGTGTGATGTTCCCCTCCCTGTGTCCATTTGTTCTTTGTTCAACACCCACTTATGAGTGAGGACATGCAGTGTTTGGTTTCCTACTCTTGTGTCAGTTTGCTGAGAATGATGGTTTCCAATTTTATCCATGTCCCTGCAAAGGACATGAACTCATTATTTTTTATGGCTGCATAGTTTTCCATGGGGTAAATGTGCCACATTTTCTTTATCCAGTCTATCATTGATGGGCATTTGGGTTGGTTCCAAGTCTTCGCTATTATGAACGGTACCACAATAAACATATGTGTATGCATCTTTTATAATAGAATGATTCATAATCATTTGGGTATATACCCAGTAATGGGATTGCTGGAAAAAATGGTATTTCTATCTAGTTCCTTGAGGAATCACCACACTGTCTTCCACAATGGTTGAATTAATTTATACTCCATCAACAGTATAAAAGTGTTCCTATTTCTCCACATCCTCTCCAGCATCTGTTGTCTCCTAATTTTTTAATGATTGCCATTCTAACTAGCGTGAGGTGGTATCTTAATGTGGTTTTGATTTGCATTTCTCTAATGACCAGTGATGATGAGCTAGTTTTCATATGTTTGGTGGCTGCATAAATGTCTTCTTTTGAAAAATGTATGTTTATATCCTTTGCCCACTTTTTAATGGGGTTGTTTGGATAGTTTCATTTGGCCTCTATGTTAGTGGGTTATTGCAATGGTGCATAAATGGTATTTTATTTTGAGGGAATATTTGTTTCAAAAGTGATACTTTGAGAACTGGAAATATGCAATAGTAGTTTTTCAAAAACTTACTCACTTGTTACTTTATCACATTTTCCAGTTATCTTTTCGTTAATTGAAAAAAAAAAAGATGCTTTTTGATCTGATCAAGTTTTGTGTTTTTAGATAACTTAAGCAGAGCAACAGTGGCCCCAAGAGGCTGCTACCCGACTTACTGTTATTCAGGTCACTTGGGCTCTCCTATATTTTAGATAGCCAAAAGAGAGCTCAACTTACCTGTATTCAGGTCATAAAAATTATATATGTAAAGGAATGGTGGTAGAAATAATAAATACTAATCAAGTAGAAGAAAGTTTAATCTCTTTTGTATTTTAAAAAATTTCATTTCTGTCAGAGAAGCATGCATACAATTAAAATTTTAAAAAATCAAATTGTTTATCCCTAGGAAAAGAAAAATGGTTCCAAAAGAATATCTGCCATCATTTTCAGCAAACTAACACAGGAACAAAAAACCAAATACCGCATGTTCTCACTTGTAAGTGGGAATTGAACAATGAGAACACATGGAGAGAGGGAGGGGAACATTACACATTGGGGGCTGTCAGGGGACAGGGGGAGAGAGAGAATTAGGACAAATACCTAATGCATGCAGGACTTAAAAACTAGATGACAGGTTGATAGGTGCAGCAAACCACCTTGGCACATATATACCTATGGAACAAACCTGCATGTTCTGCACTTATGTCCAAGAACTTAAAGTTAAAAAAAAAAATCTGTCAATGAAATCCACTATTTTTGAAATATAGTACATCATATTCTGATAAAACCTCTTAGCAAATCTCTAAAAGAAATTCCAGACCTGATAAAAGGTATCTACCAGTTACTATGATAAGCATCACATTAATGAATAGCATTGTTATTAAAGTATATACTTTAAGACGCTTTATAAGTTTTAGACAATAAGAAATGAAAATTGAAAAGGAAGAGAAGAGAAAATTAAATCCTCCCAATTTGCTTAATTACTAAGAAAACACCAAGAGTACAGCAAACTCGTAAAACTAACAGGTTTACAAGTTTGCTGGAATCCATATCAATGTTGGAAAATCAGTAGCATCTTTATATACCAGTATTCATTTATTAGGAAGAACATAAGGAGATAACAATCACAGTGACTATAAATGCCTGAAAGTAAATCTAATCATCTATAAGGTCTCTATGAAAAAAATTAAACCATTTTATTGAAGAACATAAAATAATACATAAATAAATGGAGACATAAGCCATATGTACACATGGTAAAACAGTATGCAATAGAGGTGATATCCTTCCCAAGTAAATTTATTAATTTAAGCAATTCCAATGAAAATGTTATTGGGGTACAGAAAACAATTCCCCCAAATATGACTTTGGCTTGCTGAGTGCTTTGAAAATTGAAAAGCCTCAAAAATAATCCTTACAACCAAGATCTGTGTCCTTCCTCTCCTCCCTTTCTCTCTCTCTCTCTGGAATTTCCTTATCTGACTAAAAACACCTGTTTCCACAAGAAACAATTGTCTTAAGATTCCCCTCTTCAATAATCTTGTCAAATAACCTATTAACCACTAGAAAAGAGAAGAAATTGGGAGTCCTCATACCAAGACAGACTTATAATCTGTTCTTCAGAGGGCAGCTCCCAGAAATTACCCAGGGGACTTAATCTGCATAATAAAACAATCTTTGTTCCTGTGTAGTTTTTTTCCTTACTTTCCATTAATTTGTCAGTCCCACCCAGCTTCCAAAAAGAATCATTTACAAAATGTTTGCCTCATGAATCCATACTTCTTTCCCCTATGACAAGAATATTTAAGCATCAACCCTCTGGCTCCTCTTCCAGTCTCATACATTGTATATGGCAGTCATGTCCATATGCACGTTAAAATAAATTTTGTATGCCTTTTTCATATTAATCTACCTCCTTGGTCCCTATAATTTCAGCAAGGTTTAAAAATGGAATTTGAAAAGCTGATACTGTATTTAAGCTCTAAGTATCAAGATTTATAAAGTAATAGTTAAAACAGTGTGATATTTATTATTCTTGAACTTGTATTTATTAAGTGCTCATTATGTTCTAGGAATGATTCTAGGTACCCAAACTTCATCAGAAATAAAACAAGGATTCTAACCTTTATGGAGATTATTCTCTAATTAGGATGGCAGACAATATATTACCGATATTATAAATAAAATAAAGTATATAAACACATACTGTGCTATAATACATTACCATGTTAGAATATGTTATGACATTTGAACAAAGGCTGGATGGAAGTGAGGAAGTTAGCCACGTATCTGGAGGAAATGCATTCCAAAGGAAAGAGCAAATCAACAGGAGGCCATTGTGGCTGGGGTGGATTTTAAAATGTAGTCAGAAGATAAAGACAGTGAGATTATGTAGAGCCTTGTGCAAGTGGAAAGCAGTTGCAGTTTTGGGCAGATGATTGACATGCTCAGATATATGTTTTAAAACATCACTCTTATATCAAAAATAACTATAAATGTATATAATTAGTATGTATCCACAGACATATTTTAGAAAATAAAAACAAACAAAAATTACTCTGATTAGACTGTAGATGGCCCATGGGAGAAGCAGAGAGACCTCATAAAAGGTGATTGATTACAATAATTCAGCTGAGAGATGACAATGGTTCAGAACAGAGTGAACAATGGATGTGGTAGGAGTCCAGATATATTTTGAAGGGAGAACAAATCAAATTTCTTTATAGTTTGTTGGGAGGTGTGAGAAATAGGGAAGATGTGAGGGTAATGCCAAATTATTTAGCTTGAACAACTGGAAACATAAAGTTTTCATCATGTAAGCTGGAAATAATGGAGCAAGTTTTGTAAGGGGGATATCAAAGAGGTAAAGTTTTGATATTTTAAGTGTGCAATGTCTTTTAGATATACAAGTGGAGATGTTCAATTGTGGCTGGATATATGTGTTTGGTTGTCGGGTCTGAACCAGAGGTAAAGATTCATAAATTATTAGCATATAGATCAGATGATATTGATTGAAATCCTGGAGAGAGCATAAGTAGAAAAGATGTGGAGGGCTGAGTCCTGGGGTGCTCCAATATTAAGAAGTCAGAGGAAGGAAAAAAAATGGAGACATAGCCACTGGTAAGGTAAGAGAAAAACAGTGTAGTTTCCTGTAATGCAAGAGAAGAAAGTGTATGAAAGAAGAAAACAATTACCTATGTCATATACTGCTGAGACATCAACTATAGCAAGGGCTGAGAGCGGGCCACTGTATTTAGCAACATAAATTTAGTGATAACTGCAGTAGGAGTGGTTTTTGTGTAGTAGTGGGGCAACACCTTATTGAAATGGGTTTATAAAGGAATTAAAAATGTGGGTCCAAAAGATATATTTTTTTAAGTTGGGAAAACTTTGTATATTATAGGAATACAGTAGACTGGGGTGCCTAAACCCCAGGCCATGGACATGTACTGGTGTGTGGTCTGGTAGGGATCAGGCTGCACAGTAGTAAGTTAAGGTGGGAGAAAGCTTCATCTGTATTTACAGCCTCTCCCTATCAATTGCATAACTGCCTGAGCTCTACTTCCTGTCAGATCAGTGGCAGCATTAGATTCACAAAGAAGTGCGAACCCTTTTGTGAACTGCGTATGTGAGGGATCCAGATTGTGCACTCCTATGAGACTCTAATGCCTCATGATCTGTGATTGTCTCCCATCACTGCCAGATGAGACTATCTCGTTGCAGGAAAACAAGGTCAGAGATCCCAATGATTTTACAATACAGTGAGTTGTATAATTATTTCATTATATATTTCAACGTAATAATAATAGATACAAAGTGGAAAATAAATGTAATGCGCTAGAATCATCCTGAAATAATTCCCTTCCTCACTCCACCCTGAGTCGGTGGAAAAATTGTCTTTCACCAAACTGGTTCCTAGTGCCAATAAGTTTGGGGACCACTGGAGTAGACAAAAAAAAAAAAAAAAAAAAAAAAAAGATGGCAAAGAAAAGAGCAGTAAAAATGTCTTGGGAAATATACTTGATTAAATCATTGCTGAAGATATTACACACAGATATAACAAAGATTTATTTGACAAGGCATTTTTGAAATTTTGGTTAGCCTATGCTCAATCTAATAAACTCAACCTCTTATAAACATGGACAGGTTTAAGACTTTGCTTAAAGTAAATAATCTTATATTTTGAAATCCATTAAATCAGGTACATTTTATGCTGCCTTTTATTTCCATAGTTCACTTTTAATCTTTTACCTGTTTATCTCAGATCCTCCTGTTCATGTGCTATATGACTTTGAGCCATTGATTCTTGCCCTACAAACCTCACAGGGTTGTTGTTACAGAGATCAAACAAAACAACTCATGTAAAGGTTATATTTCTTATTCTTAAATACCTGTAGCCCCTTTGTTAATGAGGTTTTGAGACAAATTTGAAGAATGAGTTGCCTAACTTTAAAGGTCAAGCACCAGCATTCCTTAATTCCATATTAAGGCATATCCTAAGGAACTTTCATTCTGGCATGTGCTACTACCCTGTGGATAAAGAGCATCTCTGGAAACACTACATACTGTATTTCTTTCTTGAGGCTTGACAGTATTAAGAATTAAAATATGAATACCATAGTACCACTTAAAAACTGTACAGAACAATATTTCCTAATCTACTTCTCCTGGGAATTTCATTTTTAGGGGGAGTGGTTCCCATGAGACACTGATTAAATTACTGGGGAACTTGTGTTTCCTGAGAAATGTCGAGATAAATTCTATCAAAGTGAAAAATAAAATTAGGTCAACTGAAGAACCTCTGAATGACAAACTTAAAAATTCTCCTGGTCTGGTTTAACAGATCAGACAAAACAAAACAGAGGAAAAAATAACTTGTTTTTTTGTACATTACCAGAAGACTACAGATTTCCTGGCAGAAAATTGGCCCTCAAATTATGTCACTAAGACAAAGGTAAATGAACAAATTTTCAGTCAGCCAGTCTTTTAAAGTCTTTGGAAATATTCTTCTTCAGAAAAAAAATATGTTTATTCTGAGTTCCTCAAATCCTGGCTAATATAAACAATACTTATTATTGAAAACAGAGGAGTAAATTTCACTTCATCTTTCCATCCAATAAGGTCTTAGTTAACACACAATCACCTAGTCACTGCACTCAGATTTGTTTTGAACCTAATGAGTTCCCACACAACATTAGAAGATTTTTATTTTTGCCATTGCATATAGAAGATCCCTGACCCTTGTTTATGTGCTTCCTCTCCAACTCAGCTTCTAGAAAACTAATATAAGATAACTTCATGTATATGAGGATAAGCCATGGAACAGCCTAACCCTAGGTCTTTTGGTTCCTTTTCTAGCCAATCACTGACCTCTGGGCCAGTCCAACCCATGTGTATAGTTGGACCTGCTCTTTCAAATTTGGCCAATTCATAAGCTTCATTCTGTTTGGGGTTTCATTGCTTGACAATTCAATTGAAGAATAAAGGAGAAACATGCAGGTTGTTATGTTTTATTAGGAATTAAAGTACAATATATAGGATCAATACACAGAAGAAAATACTCTGTGAGTGCAATCCAGTTGTATATAAGCCCGATTATAACCATTTTTAAGAGAGGGAATCGATAATGCATAAAATGAGCTACAGTTGACAAGACTGAATCTTTGAAAGAATAGTTGTTGGCAGTAGTTAACATGAATTGAGGAACACATAAAAATGAAAAAAATATAATCAACATATTGAAGACATGTTTGTGGATGATGACTTTTAGTTAGAACTTACCAGAAATCATTAAAAGAATGGCATTTGTGATAAATGATGTTTATTGGTATTTTAAAATAGGATAAGATATATTTATAAGTCAAACTTTTAATTGGATAGCTGATACAAAGATTTGCGTGAGATTCTGCAAATCCTCATACTATGATATCTCAGTATTTCACACTAGCATAATGGAATTAAATTCTTTGTCTTCACTGAGAATCATATTGCTCATAGAGCTATACTGGCTTTTTGTAAGTACCTATTTTTGTCATTGATTGTTCATTCTAAGACAGCATTGCATTGCTAAAAGTCCACAAAACCCTTAATTTTGATAAGGGCACACCCCATATTCCATTTTTACAACACTTTGGCTCAATATCCTTCATGAACAATAGTCTACAGTGAGAATACTAGACAAATAATTATTAAATTTACTGATCTGAGGATTATTCTTGCCACTGATTCTTCATTTTGCTTTATGTACTTTTTGTCCATAATTCTTCTGACAAGAACTAAAGAACTAAAAACATGCAAACAAAAATCTATTTCTGATTTTACATTTATTCAGCTTTCACATTTCCATATTACTGTTGCTTAAATTATTATGTTTCATTTTATTTTAATTTAAAGAACCGTCATGAATAAATGTCAGGTTTAGAGAGGAGAGAAGAATAATAGCAACAACTTAAAAAAGGAAGCTTTAATTTAGTTCATTTAGTAATTAAGCTCAAAGTGGGAATGATAAGCAAAGAGGCCTGGGAGGCAAGAAGAGGCCAGCAAGCTTGGGAAGAACCTCACGTGACATGTCGAGGATGTGACTTATCTGTTGTATGGTCACTGAAAGGCCACCCAACTCCACTCTTCAATCATGAAGTACTAGTGTCTCAGTCACTAATACGTGAGATGTATAAAAATTCACTGCATATAGTTAAATGTGACTATTGTTTTGTGAAAGTTTTACCATATGGTTGACTCCTTGTACTTTTTCAGGTCTCAGTTCAAATCCCACCATCTCAAAAAGATCTCCTTCTTTAATGTCTTTACCACTTACCTTGTAGGGGTCCCTTGATCCTATCTATGCCATTTTATACTGTATGTATTTGTTTATTGCCTGTAACCTCAACTGTCTTGTTCATCATTATATTCCTACCACCTAGAACATGGCCCATTTATTAGCACCTTTAATAAGGTTGCCACTAAATATTTATTTGATTGGAAACACAGTATTAATAAATAGAAAAAGCATTTATTGCTTGTATACAATATGCCTAAGATCATGAAATTCTTCGAATATAGTGTTTCTATTCTTACAACTCTGTAAGTTGACAAGACTATTTTATCTGAAACTAAGACTCGGAGGCGTTAAAGGGTAAGGGTCAAACAGCTAGTAGTTGTCAGACATGGGAACTTCAAAGAAATTGCTAGTCCATACTGTCTCTCTGATACCCCTCAATGAGGATTAACTAACCTTGTTTTTAAACTCTAATATTATTTTTGATACCACAATGTTTATCAAGTTCTATGATATTAATTTGAACATGCTTTTTTCTCAATGTAGATTGTCAAATTTATTACAAACTATATCTTCTGAATCGCTACCATATCTAATATTCTACTGATTTGCATCAGTTAGCAAATATTTTCAGCTAAAAAAATAATTGGAAGTACAGTTTATACAAGCCATGAGCATTATTATCTCCTTTACAAGAGCAGCATGTTTAGTTTTGAAAATTCACAAATTCCATCTAGAAAAAAAAAGGGAAAAAAGTTACGGGAGCCTGGTTCTAAAAAGGTAGAATTTAGTGTTCTGAACAATTTTATTGTCCTGTGAATATTTATGTTCTTCCAAAACAATCAATTAAATTTAAGGCACAGAAATATTTAAAATCATTTCATTAAGTGTATTTTTTCTTTTTCTTGTTTTCATTTAAAAATGCTGATAATTACCAGACTTTTCCATGAGTAATAAGGCCTGTTTCAGAGTGTGCTTTTATGAGACTATTTTTGTTAACTATTTTGTCACAGAGTTCTCAAACCACTGACACAAAACATTTCCTGTTGGCTAATAACCTACCCTGACTGTGTAATTTAAGTAAAATAACAGCTCTAAACAAAGGATAATCCTTATGACTAGGATTTACAAATCACTTTCTTATTCTATTAGTATTTAACAATAGTTTTACATTTTTGTCCTGATCAACCACTTTTCTATTTACAAACTAATACTACTGTCCATCATTGATAATCTGCCAAAATAAGTATTCTCTTTTCTTTTGTTTGAATATACCTTTTTAAAAGTTCTCAATAAAAAATTAAATATTAGGCTTTAAATTACAATCCTTTGATAACATGTTGTTTTATGGCATTAATATACCTCAAATAATCATGTCATGGAAAATGATTTTGATAAAAAAATGCTGTATAATATTATGTGTGGAACATGGGAATATTTATATAAGGACAATGAAAATGATAATCTGGATACTGTTTTATGTTTTATCAAGAAATGTCAGGTAAAGAAATGTGGTATAGCTGAGCACAGTGACTCACACCTGTAATTCAGCATTTTGGGAGGCCAAGGTGGGTGGATCGCTTGAACTCAGGAGTCCAAGACTAGCCTGGGCAACATGGTGAAACCCTGTCTCTAGAAAAAAATAAGAGAATTAGCTAGGCTTGGTGGCTTGTGCCAGTATTCTTAGCTACTTGAAAGGCTCAGGTGGGAGGATTGCTTGAACCCAGGAGGCGGAGGTTTCAGTGAGCCAAAATCATGTCACTGCACTACAGCCCGGACTATCTCAAAAATATGTAAATAAAAATAAACAAACATGGCATAAATAAAACTTCTTATTACAACACTTTACTGGATCATCCTGAGAAATCAATCACAGGATTAATATGAATTGAAACACAGTTTACATACATTTTTAATTTAGACTATATATGACATATTGTACATATTTTAGTTCACATTAAAGGATGTGAACATGATATTAAAATAATATATCATTATTTAAAGCATTTAGAAATCACCCTTCTTGAAATTCAAGGATGCTAAAAAAAGAAATGAATACCAGTAACCATAATGTTTAAAAATCTTTAGTTACACCAACACAAGAAGTGCATGACATAGCACTGGCATACAATTTCTTTTCTGCACTGGCTGAAATGCGTTCACTAAGAATTGGAAGTCAAAGAAAGTTAAAGATAAGTGCTTTAGGTCACTAGTGACTCAAAATCCTCCATATGTGTACTTATATCTGTGAAGATCAGTAGACAAATATCAGATATGCATAAATTCTTATCCTAATTCTGTAACCAGTTTCTGAAAAATAATCTGACATAAACTGTCTTACATTCTGTAATGTCTGCATATTCAAATATTTAGAGGTTATATTGTTAGAGTAAGTAGTTAGGCAACCATCATGTGATGGTCAGGTGGTTGTTAAACTACCTCTCTAAAACAATAATTGGTTGCAACCAGTGCCAGGGGAAGACCATCTCTAATAAATAGAAAACACCTGAATCTGGTGATCAGCAGTTTCCAGATAAGATCTCAGGAGTTGGGCTAGTGGGCTTACGCATGCACGAAGAGAAGCAAAATGGCAGAGTTTAACTGGTATATGAATAGAACATTCCTCTAAGAACACTCAACTAGTAAGGGAAAAATGCCTCAAGTGAGCATATATACAACTTCAATAAACATGCTGTGCAGTGCTGACAGGCCACTGTGCATGCAGACAGTCCACCCCAAGGGAGAAGTAAACAACCCCAGAATCATGCCAGTATATAAAACCCCGAGTCAGAGGTCAAATTGCATACTTCAATCTCTCAAGTTGCCCGTTTGGCCCTTTTTAAACTGTACTTTATTTCCTTTTCTTTCTGCCTTAAAACTTTCCTGCTCTAAAACTTGCCTTGGTCTCTCCCTATGCCTCATCCCCCTTGGTCAAATTCTTCTGAGAAAGCAAGAATTGAGGTTGTTGCAGACCTGTATGGATTTGCTGCTGCTAACATTATCTTGATGAAAGAATACTTGAAAAATATATGTATGAGCATTCTCTGCCCTCCTACTCCAGACGAAGAATGCTTTAAGTATGAAATAATCTGTTCGAGGATAAACAAATCTCAAGTCGTTCATGTCTGCAAGAGGCATATTTTTTCATTTCTGGACTAGATTAGCATAAATACAGCATTATTAAAGAAAACGATAATTTGTAGCCTTCTATGAAAAAGACTAGATGACCATAAAATCTATTTTTATAACCACCCAGTTGTGGTTCTATAATTCTCTGAGGAGAGGTATACTACTAATGACACCATTAAAATGAAAGAGCAATATCAAATTACATGTTGATTTCCTAAAAAGAGTGATGAACACAATGCCTTATTAAAGAGTTTGGTATATCTACTGAAGCAATATCAGCTTACTTAGTTGAAGGAAAGAGAAAGAATTTTATTCTAATCTCAGATACTGCTGATGAAATACATCAAATTGTAGTTTATGTTTTATATTTAGCTTAAGATTTCTATAAAATACATGGATAAAAGCTAAATTGGTGGTCTTAAATGAAGATCCGTTTGTCAGCCACCAGAATTGAAGTATTTTTCTGGAAATTCATCTTTTGCTTTTCTATTTGAAGGAAGAAACATAAGAAGTTCCTCTATTTTTTCTACCAGTGTTATGTATTTTAACGTCCAGTCACTCGCTTCTTAATCACTAGGTTTTAGAAACTCTTGACATTTTCAATTACACTAATTTAGCTACCGATTCATGTGGTCTTCATTTAGGAGCTTAACAATTCAAGAATATAACTTGTTACAGGCAAATGATTCTCCCAAGTTTCCAACATAGGATGTGTGAATGCCTCTGTAATTTTCATCTGATTCTGGACCTACCAATAACTTACCTTCTTCCTCGCGTGTTGGAAAGAAGTGTTCCAGCAAGAAACTTTTTGTCTCTTGCTAGTGGAGCAACAGAGTGCTAATTTCCTTTGTGTGGTCCTAAACCTCACCCAAAAGGAGAGTCATTGCTTTATAAAAAATGGTCAAAGTCCTATGACTTCAAGTATCTTTTATGTAATCTCTCATTAACAAGAGTACTGCTGAGGCCTCAAACAATGCAAGAAAAATACTAATCAAAGATTACCAACAATTTTTCAGTCACAAACAACAAATTAGTTACCAATTTTATGTAATATTACTTACAATTCAAAAGTGTCGTTCTGTACTTAAAATAGTCCCGCATATATATGTAATTATATATATGTGCCATATATATATATATATACACACACACACACACACACACAAATTTTATATGTACTTTAAATACTTTATACATCTTATAAATTTAATTATATTTAATTGAAATACTTTTAAGAGAATCAATTAAGAGCAAGTAGAAAATTCAAATCTGCATATATGCATATACACAATATATACACATATGTATATATTTAAGAGAATCAAACTGGGAACAATAAATGAGAAGGGAAATCATCATACACCTTGAACCTTTGAGAATCCAACCAAAGAATCCAACATATACTAAAAAATGTTCTTATGTGGTTTTTATATTTCCTTCCAAATAATATAAGAAGTAAACATTTCCATTTAAGAGCATGTGGTGTGTGTCATACCTTCTCATGGATTTTCTGGCCAGGTTCCATCCCTTCAAGATGTTCTGACTCTGTGGATCCCTCGCTTGATGCCATTTTTCTTTGTATATGAACATTTTGTTCACGCAAGGCAACAATCTGCAAAATAAAAGCACTATGCCTTTAATTTCTAAATAGAGCATAAAATAAAAAAAGAAAATGAATTTACTTCAATGTGGTTAAGAACTAATGAACAGTAACAAACAATCAGAAAGTGAACATTACATTTTATTGAATTAGTACACAAAATATGTTTTTAAATGTAGGTCAGCATTTTGAATAATTAGAAAAAAATCATAAAATTTCTACCAAAAAGAGGTTAAAGCACTGTAAAATTCACCTAAGAAAATATTTTCTAGTTGGAAATGTCTGTAAATTAATGATACATATGTATTCATGTGTTGTTAATTCAGAAATTATTTTTTGTTTTAAAGATGGGGTTTCACCATGTTGGTCGGGCCCGTCTCAAACCCACAACCTCTGGTGATCCGCCCCCCTTGGTCTCCAAAGCACTTGGATTACAGGCGTAAGCCACGGTGCCCAGCCCAGAAATTATATTTTAAATTTGTTTGTAGTATGTAATAAAAATGTTTCTTTGGTCTGTATTTGTAAAGTATATAAAAAAACAAATTAAAGATTGAAGGTTAAAGACTATGAGCACAATCATTTCTCCTACATTGATAGCCCATTTGCAATTTAATATAAGCAGATATATAGCTGGACTTAAAAATTATTTTGTAATGCTGTCATGAGCATGTATTATTAAATTTATCTCATTATTTTAATGTCCACTATTTTAGTACTGTAGTCCACATTTAATTTGCAAACACAAATTCAGAGAGCAGTTAATTCTTGTAAACTCTCAGCTCAATTTTAAAGACATAATTATTTCAACTAAAAAACAAATTTTTGGGTAGTTATAGCATAAGTGATCCTAGTAATATGCAGAGTGAAAAACAGTATTCCAGTCTTTTTAAAATGGTGTTTTAAAATACATTTGCGCTCTCTCTCTCTCTACATATATATGTATCACTTTGAAAATATTTTACATTATATTAATGCTGTAACATTTATTTAATGGCATATTTTATTGTATTATCAACTCAGATATTAGCCAATATTGGTTCTTGGAGAAATAACTGTACATAGTATTTAATGCACAAGATCTAATTTTTTTTTTTTTTTTTTTTTTTTTTTTTTTTTTTTTTTTTTTTGGCCAATCAATGAGAGCTTGTAAGGCTGCTCAGGTTGGCCTTGAACTCATGGCCTTGCCTTCGCAAGCGCCACGACATCTGGCCGGAGCCACTTTGGGCCCAAGATCTGAATCTTATTAAACTTATATGTGAAAATTACCAGACCAACATGTCACAAGACGAATAATCATTAACTAATAAAAAAAGGTAACAAGGGATTGGGTATTTGCCCTGCTGCCTGACACTACTTCAATGCCATATTTTCCGCTATGTGTTCATGAGATCAGTTGATCTTGCTATATGATCTCTGGCATTTGAGCAATTGGTATATCCTTTGGTAAGGGTATATGAAGAACAAATAGGTATATGTTCTTCTCTCTCTTGTATAACTGTAATCACCAAATAATTTGCTCCCTCACTCTCATCCATCTACAATCTATTATCTACAAAGCAGCCAGATACATCTTTCAAACTTAAATTATATTGTGTAACCCCTCATCTTTCTAAAAAACTAATGTTTGTCCAGGTTCGGTGGCTCATGTCTGTAATCCCAGTACTTTGGGAAGCCAAGGCGGCTGGATTACTTGAGGTCAGGAGTTCGTGGCCAGCCTGATCAACTGGTGAAACCTGTCTCTACTAAAAACACAAAAATTAGCCAACATAGTGGCATGTGCCTGTAATCTCAGCTACTCAGGAGGCTGAGCCAGGAGAATCCCTTGAACCTGAGAGGTGGAGATTGTAGTGAGATGAGATTGTGCCACTGCACTTCAGCCTGGGTGACATACCGACACTCCATCTTAAAAAATTAAATTAAATTAAATTAAGTTAAAAAAAAAAAGAATGTTTTCCCAATTTATTTAGCCTAAATTGAAATTTCTGTGCTATTTTACATGATCCCTTTGCTTCAGCCACACTGGTCTCCTTTCCATCTCAAACATAACTGGCTCTTTCTTACACAGAACTGAGGAATTTGATGATCTTCCTGCCTGAAACATTCTTCCTCAGCTACCACAGGGGGCACAATCCCAGCTTTCAAAACTCAGCTGAAATACAGCTCCTCAGAGAGAATGTCTCTTGTCATCAAACACTTTTTACAGTATATCCCTGTTTATTTTCTTGTGTGTAGCACTCATTAAAGTCAATTATTTCTCCACTTCCTCATTTTTGCTTATTTATTTAGCTAGCACAAGTCCTAATAATATCTCCTGAGAAAATAAATTTCAAAAGAATGCTTCATTAAAAACTGCATTTTCATATGAAGTAGCACATCAAATTATTATGTGCAGAGTATTCACTAAAAATGTGTTGAATTAAATAATAAATGGATATGGGAAAGCAAATAATCTAAACCTAATTAATTCAAAAATAACAAAAGATAAAGATTTGGAGTGCATACGAAACTTCAGTAACATCCTTTTCTCATTAATCAATATGGAAATAGATTACATCAAAGGAATGACAAGAAGAAAATTGCTCCTGGAAATATCGTTTTAATATTACACTCTTAACATGTTACTTTTTGCATAAATATTATGTTATAATTGATACATATTGAGATTTTATTATGAATTAAAAATTTTAAAATATTCAAGTATCATTTGTTGACATTCCACTAAGACAATACCTATGACTAACAGACATGCTAATACAAAGTACCAGGACATTTAAAAATTATATACTTTGTCTTCTATTATGAATCTACTCAGAAGGGAGACATTAAAAAAATATTTAAAGAAGAAATTTAACTCTCAGCTAACAGATTAGCTTATGTTTGTTTAATAAACAGATAACTTTCAAATATGTCCTAGTGCCTGAAATAAAGCAGGCCATCTATAAAAGTTTATTGAATGAATCAGTGAAAAGATGAATTAATGTCCTCATTAAAGAATAATCAAAAAATCAAATTCATTCAGAAAAAAATGTACAAATATAATCGAGCCACTATGATTTTTAAAATCCTAAACTTTGAGTTTGATACAAAGTTTATACATGACAATTAATTCCAAAAAAAGACATAATTTTCAACCACTAACATGCAACCTTTGTTTTGTAAAAATGAATCAAATCTAAAAATGTTGGCTCTTGAAACAGAAGAATGAATGTGACATATTTTATATTCTCTATCACTCTAATATGTTATATTCCCCCAACAGTAAATATCCTGGGTAGTTGTGAAAGCAAAGCTTCAGCACTTAATTATGGGTGCTAATAAGTGGATTACTTTTCACACTGGGGAAAGGAGGAAAGTTAGTAGCTCTCTTTTAAAAATTCACCTTTTGGGGTTAAGGCTTTTCTTCAATCTATTTTAAAGAGTGAAGAGGTCACCTAGAAATCACTGGAGCCTAAGGTAGCACAGACTTCATTAGGAAATTCTCTTAGCTGGTTTGAGAAGTGAAGACAAGAGATGGCTAGGGAACCAGCTTGGGACAGTAAATAGAATGAAAAGCAGATGATGGTCTCATAACATTCCCTAGCCTCTCACTGAGATGGAATATTGTCAAAGAAGGGGGCCCAAGCAATTTGCCTCCAAGAAAACTAACATAGGTCTGGATATCTCACTGCTAAACAATGTGACCTACTTGCTACAGTTTAAATGTTCCCACCAAAACTTATGTTGAAATGTAATTGCCTTTGTGATGGTATTAAGAGGTGGGACTTTTAACAGGTTTTTAGGGCATGGGGACTCTGTCCTCATAAATGGATTAAGGTTGTTATCGCTGGAGTGGGTTATTTATCATTGGAGTGGGTTCCAAATAAAAAGATATAGTTTGTCCCTCATTCTCTTTCTCATCTCACATGATTTTATACTCTTCCATCCTTCTACTACGGCATAAGGCATCTTAAAAGCTCATGCCAGATGCCAGTGTCATGCCTTGGACTTCCCAGCCTCCAGAACTTTCAGAAATAAATTCATTTTCTTTAAAAATTACACGGTCTGTGATATTCTCTTATAGCAACACAAAACAGACTAAGACACTACTCCAAATAAGATTACATGTTGAGTAGGAGGAACCACTTATGTACAAGTCCTATTGTTTACCCAGTTCTTATATAACTGTACTGAAAAACCCACTATGTACAAGCATTGTGCTAAACTATTTTTATCTGGAAAAGGGGTATGATTCATATTTAACAAATGATCAGATTAAGATAAAGACAGATTAATGAGGAGAACTACTATGGTTTGAATACATGCCCTCCTCCAGCCCCCAACATTTATATGTTGAAACCCAGGGCCCAATGTGATAGTATTGAGAGATGAGGTCTTTAGGATATGATTACATCATGAAGGCTCTTCCCTAATAAATAGAATTAGTACTGATATAAAATGCCTCAAGGGAACTAGCTAAGTAAGCCTTTTGCCACCCATCTTCTGCCATGTAAGGACACAATGTTCAGGGTGCCATACTGGAATATAGGGCAGTCCTTATCAGACACCAAGTCTGCTGATACCTTGTTCTGGGACTTTCCTGCCCCCAGAACTGTGATAAACATATTTCTATTGTTTATAAGTTATGCAGTCTCAGACATTTTGTCACAACAGCACAGATGTACTAAGAAGTAAGCATCAAATAAAAAGTAATTCCATATTCTTATTGTTCCTACTCTGTAACATTGGCTCAAATGGCTTTGCTTTGACATTTGTGGTCTCTTAAATCAGGAGAAGTTAATTGTGGGCTGGGCTAGGAAGCATAAACATTTTATTTCCAAGGGCTGATATCCTCCTATGCTGGAACCCTTTGTACATCATTCAGATTAGACACCTCCCTGGACAGATTCATATATAGGCTAAGTTTTGTACATATTTTCAGTGAGTTAGCAATCCACTGAAGGCTCATGGAACTCTGTTCAAGATAAGCATTTCATAGCTGTTTTTATTGTTCAATCTTTATTTATCAAGTGTCTGTTGACATTTGCTTTTAAGTATCCCTTCACATTTCTTTTGATAATAACATCCTATATTTTCACTGGAGAATTTTCCTTTCTTATTCTAATCCCACAGAGACTGTCAATCAAAGAACCAAGAGCCCATGGCAAATGGGTGGGTACAAGATCCAAGCTAGGGATCAGAATTGTATTCCTTTACATGTTTCTGGCTGAGCTTTGGGAAACGGTTTTCTCTATCTGCTAAGGAAGATAAACTGATAGAATATGATTGGGGAACGCTTTACCATTAATTCCTACTCATGCAGAAAACACATGGAAGAGATGAGGCCCTAACAAATTGCTTCTGGTCCTGATTCTGGGCATCCTTAAATCTTTCCTAGCCTTGGCATTTTAGTAATATGAACCAAGCCCCAAATTTTCCCTTTTGTGCCCAAACTCACTTGGAATGGTTTTCTGTCACTTGCAAATGCAGCAGGAAACATGGAAGACAACACAGAGCATGCAATATCTAAGTGAGGATTTTGGAGAATGACTAAGAATTTACCAGACAGACAATGGTAGATGATTTTTTTAGGTGAATACATGATCACAGTCATTTTGTGTTTCTAGTAATTTGTGTTCCTAGCACTGTAAGTTGTTTAATATTCTTGTGGCAAAAAAGTACCTAGAAAAAGTTGGAAGAATGAAGAACTAGTAGAGCAGAAGTGTTTCCACTAAGTCTCAGACATCTGTGTGCCTTTTCTCTTTGGCTTATTGCTTTGTCTTGACCTTTATTTGTGTTTTCTGGTTGCTCATAGCTCATAAGAGCCTGACCCATTCCTTCTAGGCACTCCCAAACAGTGTATTTTCAAGCAAATCTTCTAAGTTTCATTCATATCTTTGCCTCTTGTCAGGTTGATTTTGGCTCTGACAAGATCTGACCCTACACAATAGACTACTGGTAGTCTTGGTGGCTGGGCCTCCAGTCTGCAAAATTCCTTAGCCCTCATTTTTTTTTTCTATCAGCTTGAACACTATCATGTCTTGCAACAGACCCTCTTCTAGATTCTTGCCTTTGAACAACTGTTTTTCATCACTATCCTGGAGAGATTCATTTATTTCAAAAATATGCATTCAGCACTGATGACATACCAGGCATTAGGGAAATACAATGGGGGAAAAAGGCAGAAATCTTTCCTAATGAAAACTGTATTCTCATTTGGAAAAATAAATTATAAACAAAAATAAGTAGACATAGTTTTAAATGGTAATAGAAAAGAAAATCAAACCAAGTGAGGCATGCTGTGAAGTATAATCTAATCACAAATTAGGTGATTTCTGAGTATGGACTTGAAGACAAGAGGGAACAAGCAATGTGGGTATCGGGAGAAGAACATTCCAGAAAATGTAAGTAATACTGGAAAAAGAAAATGTGGCACATATACACCATATAATACTATGCAGCCATAAAAAAGGATGAGTTCACGTTATTTGCAGGAACATGTATGAAGCTGGAAACCATCATTCTCAGAAAACTGACACAAGAACAGAAAACCAAACACTGCATTTTCTCACTCATAGTAGGTGTTGAACAATGAGAACACCTGGACACAGGGAGGGGAACATCACATACCAGGGCCTGTTGGGGGATGGTGGGGCGAGGGGAGGGATAGCAGGGATAGAGTTAGGGGAGGGATAGCATTAGTAGAAATACCTAATGTAGATGTTGGGGTGATGGACGCAGCAAACCACCATGGCAAGTGTATTCCTATGTAACAAACCTACACATTCTGCACATGCATCCCAGAATTTAAAGTATAATAATAAAAAAATAAAAAACAAATGTTGATATTTATGAAAATATTTTTGGGAGTTCCTTAAATAATGTAAAATGTCCTTTGTAAAAGAGAGCTAAAAAATCCATGTAAGGTGAGGCCCTGAAACCTTAAGAAAACATGTTATCATGAAGAAAGTGTGATTTGGGAGAAAAAAAGGCTATTAAATACTTTATATTCCCAAATTTTAGGATTTCTCAAAGGTTTAAGAAATATATATATATATATATATATATTTTTTTTTTTTTTTTTTGAGTTTCACTCTTGTTACCCAGGCTGGAATGCAATGGCGCGATCTCGGCTCACTGCAACCTCCGCCTCCTGGGTTCAGGCAATTCTCCTGCCTCAGCCTCCTGAGTAGCTGGGATTACAGGCACACGCCACCGTGCCCAGCTAATTTTTTGTATCTTTAGTAGAGATGGGGTTTCACCATGTTGACCAGGATGGTCTCGATCTCTTGACCTCGTGATCCACCCGCCTCGGCCTCCCAAAGTGCTGGGATTACAGGCTTGAGCCACCGTGCCCGGCCGAAATATTAATATATTTATTCAACAAATATTCATTTGATCACTGTTCTAAGTGTCAAACACTCCTGAATGCAGACAGTTTCCTTTTCTTGTGGAAATTACATTCTAGTTAAGGAGGAAAAGAAAAAAGAAAGGAAAAGGAAGCAGTAAGACTGCAATAGCAAAATAGCAATTATTTATTGAGCTCTTATAATGTGCCAGAAACTGTGCTAAGCACATTATACAAAGCACATTTGCGTCTTTTCACAAACTTTGCATCTATATTATTCTTTCTTTCCAGGTTTGAGATTTCTTGAAAACAGACCCTGAGACTATTACTTTTAATGGCAAAAACCACAATTGCTTTTGTACCAACTTAATAGTAACCGGGTACAAGTAGTCTGAGAGGTGATTCCTGCAAGTATAATATTCCTTAAATATGCCTGAAAGGCTGAGGATGAGTCCCGGCCCATGTAATTGTTACAGTTTGTAAGATCTTAACCTCAACTTCAGGTCCTTCTGATTTCAAATGGAGGAATAATAATGTCTACCTTATATTGTATTAGCTCTGCAAAATGCATAGTCAAATTTGATGTTCATTAAACACTTGTTATGTAATGATAATGACAATAATGAACTGACTTTGACAATAATGAATTGGCTTCCACTTGCCTCTTTAGTTTGATCTTTCTATTTATATTGCTTGATCTAGCTTACTGAAAGGCTTGCATCCCACACATAAAATGTTCCGCCTTGGCTGTGAGTTTTTATATTCATCTGAGTTATCTTTCCTCCTCTTTAACTGCCTCTTAGTCACTTAGTCTTTTAAGTCTTTCAGATGAATTCTGGGACCATATCTTCCCAAGGAGTTACATAGTTCCTTAGTATTCTCCAGTAACTCATGTCATGCAAACTATTACTCTATCACAACTGGATATTAGTTTTCTCACCAACCATTTTGACACACTGCCTTGAGACTAGAAACTGTATCTGATTCATTATTTACCCCCAGTTTTTAGGACATTGGCTGACAAACAGAGGTACTCTAGAAATATCTGTAGAATGTCAAATGATGACAGACTATATAAATGGGGAAAAAAAGCCTATGAGGAGTTGAAAAATTGAACAGAAACGTACACAGGATTTATATAAGAAGAAGAAAATTAGTTATCCACATAGAGGTCTATATGAACTTGAAGGCCTTCCAAATGTTCATTTTATAGGTTTCAAGGTTAAAAAGGATTCCTGGAAGAGCTCATTGGGGAAATAAAGAAATAAAAGAATGGGAAATACTGCAATGGCTTAAAGCCACTGCTCTAGAGTGAGGAGGCAGATAAAGTAGAAATCATAAGCAACTGTAAAGGAGGGTAGAAGCAGGATCATGGAAGGGCGGTTTAATGAAAGTCATAAAGAGATGTTTTGTAAATTCAAATTAATAGCCAAATTCATGTCTTAAAATATATTATTAAAACATATTTGCAAGTATATTGCAGCTTAGGTAATATGACTTACATGCTTTGAGGAACATTGTTTATGTGCTTTAGATTTAGGAGAAATCGGTGTTTGTGGACAGAAAAATGGAATTCTAAGAGTATCTAAGAAACTAATTTCTGCCAATAGAATTATCTAACAAAAAAAGAAAAGGAATGTAAATTAATCTAGTTTTCACTTCACTTTCCTTTCTTTATCTTTCTGAAATATTAACATACACGAAGAAATGGGAGTTAAGAAATTAAATTTCTAATTAAGAACTTTTAGCAATAATAATAGCTATGTCTTGAATATATGCCCCATGTGGTATAAAGCAATTTACATATATTATCTCACTTAATCTTTCCAATAACCTTGTAAATTGGGTATTTTTTATTATTATAGAAATGAGAAAACTGGCATAGAGAAAATATGTATTATACTTGAAGTCATACAGAAAAAGACAAAACAGAGAGATTTCTGATTCATGTCTGATTCCTTCAAAACATTTAAAAAATACTATGCTATAATGCCTTTTGTAATCAATGAAATGATTCATTGATACACAATCCAAATATTTATCAAGGCCAGGACTACAAGCCTGTGGTCTGATGGCAGGGGATTTTTCCGCCCTGAGTTGGCAAACAATTTAAAAGATGTTTTCAAAATCATTTAAAAGATGTCTTTATTTATTCCCAGAAATAAAAATGTCTTGGTTTTTACCTTATCAATTATTGTTAATTATAACTCTTATATAGCATAGGCATATAAATTTATCCTGAAAAAATTTAACTTACTTTTAAAAATAAAATACATCTACATAAAATCTTTCATGCTATTTCTACAGGGATTTTCATTCTTATGTTTTTAAATTAATATTTGTCTTTACTTATTTAACAACTTCCAGTAAGTACCCACATCTAATTAACAAAGATTATTTTCATCTATTTTTATCCCAAATTCAATTAACAATTCCGAGGGTGACACTTACCAAAGTCTCACTACACCAACACATAATTTGCTTCTACAAGATGCTTATTCTAGTTTCAGCTAAATTCCATGCTTAGGTTACAATGAAGTTGCAACATACACACACAAACAACAAAAAAGGAACTAGTAAAGGAGTAGAGATTTACAATTTACAGTTAAGTAACTCTTCAGTCACAATAGTTTGCATTTCTGTTGCTATATATTAATTGGGAAACCATAAATGTTGAAACACTTATTTAAACTGACGATTGTTAAAACCCATGGAGAGCAACTTCATGTAGTCTGTGCAGTTTGATCAGCTTGCATATAATTTCAATTTAAATGGTTTTCATTAAGCATGGGCAGATTCTGAAGGCTTGTGAAACTGAACTGCTCCGGTGAATAATCAGATTGTTTTGAGGTGGGAATCAGAGATTTGTATTGTGAGAATATATCTTGGTTCAGGTAAAAGAAAAGTTTAATAATTTAATGAATAAATTCATTTATCCTAATGAATGACCAAATAGCTTTGAGGTGAGAGCAACAGTTTCACTTTCTGGTTATTTAGAATTTTTACTACATGCAATACTTCTATTCATTCAGTTAACTAATATTTATTGGATGAATAAGAATACTCTACATTTCTTTATTTTTAAACTATCCCAAATTTGGCTGACTAGTACTCCCAATTCCTATATAGATCAATTAACTAAGTGCTAAAATTTAAATTCACCATTACCAGTAAGTTTCTGGTGACCTTTTAATTGAAAATACATCATATGAAAAGTACATCAGTTTGGCTATTTCCAAATTTTACATATAAACTAGTTTTGTTTATATCTAAATACACGTGGGATTCAAGTTCAGCTAGTTTCTAATGATTAAAAAATCCCCTTAAAGTTAATATTTAAAGATTTTTTGAAAACCTTCCTAGAACAATAATTGGAATGCAAAACTGTTATTTTTGGTTTTAAGTTTAAAACAGAACAATTCCAATAGCCCCCCCCCAAAAAAAAAAAAAAAAGAAATTCAAATGTATGCTTATGTAGAATGTTTTGTTTTTGTTTTTGCAGGAGATGCTTATGCTATTTTAATTTAGAATTTAGAGTTTCAACAATAGCAACTTCACAATAGCTATAATTTGTCATTGTTATTAATATGTAATTCTAATGAAAATTACAACTTTGTACTAGCATTATCTCTTTTTATTTAATCAGTATTTCAGTCAATACATTTTCTGACGCTTGATAATGCTTTATTTTCATTTATTTTGACCATCTACATAGTTCCCTAATAATTAATACCAAAAGCAATGGAAACAAAAGCCAAAATAGACAAATGGGATCTAATTAAACTTAACAGCTTCTGTACAGCAAAAGAAACTATCATTAGAGCAAAGTGGCAACCAACAGAATGGGAAAAAATTTTTGCAATCTACCCATCAGACAAAGGGCTCATACCCAGAATCAACAAGGAAGTTAACAAATTTGCAAGAAAAAAATAACCCATCAAAAAGTGGGCGAGGGATATGAATAGACACTTCTCAAAAGAAGATATTTATGCAGCCCACAAACACATGAAAAAAAGCTCATCATCACTGATCATTAGAGAAATGCAAATTAAAACCACACTGAGATACCATCTCATGCCAGTTAGAATGGCGATCATTAAAAAATCAGGAGACAACAGATGTTGGAGAGGATGTGGAGAAATAGGAACACTTTTACATTGTTGGTGGGGGTGTAAATTAGTTAACCATTGTGGAAGACAATGTGGTGATTCCTCAAGGATACAGAACTAGAAAAACCATTTGATCCAGCAATCCCATTATTGGATATATACCCAAAGGATTATAAAACATTCAATTATAAAGACATATGAACACATATGTTTATTGTGGCACCGTTTACAATAGCAAAGACTTGGAACCAACCCAAATGCCTATCAATGACAGACTGGATAAAGAAAATGTGGCACATATACACCATGGAATACTATGCAGCCATAAAAAGGGATGAGTTCATGTCCTTTGTACGGACAGGGAGGAAGCTGAAAATCATCATCCTCAGCAAACTGACACAAGAACAGAAAACCAAGACGGCATGTTCTCACTTATAAGTGGGTGTTGAACAATGAGAACACAGGGACACAAGGAGGGGAACATCACACAATGGGGCCTGTTGAGGGGTGGGGTATAGGGGAGGGATAGCAGAGGGTAGGGAGATTGGGGAGGGATAACATTAGGAGAAATATCTAATGTAGATGATGGGGGGTGAACGCAGTAAACCACCATGGCATGTGTATATCTGTGTAACAAACCTGCATGATCTGTACATGTACCCCAGAACATAAAGTATAATAATAAAAATAAAATAAAATACTAGCATCTTCATTAGAGGCATATAAAAGGCTACAGAAAATACAAAACAACTTAAGTTGGCCAGAAGAATTAGTGGACATTGTAAAATACAAGTAAAATACAAGACTGCTATTTTACTAGGTTAGCAACTATGAGTGGCATAATATGGAACAATGGTAATAAAAACAGCAGAGGAAGCTGTTAATACAGGAAAGTGAAAGAATTAATATAGAGTATGAAAGCAAACATGTTTCTAAACAGATTTTCAAAAGTGTCAGTGGTAGGACAACACATTTGTAACCACTTATATTTATCACTGCATGAAAGCAAGACTCAATTTAGAATATATATAAGCAAATAAATAAACAAGGAAGGGTAGAAACTATTCATTAAGGTAAACAACACTGAGAAGGCACTACCAAGTGTAAAGCAACTGCAATAATTCAGTGTTGAGTACTGAGAGTATTGGGAGTAACTGAGTTAAAAGTTTTGAATTTCATAAATAAAATATGGCAAAATCTCCATCACCAAGGAAGATGCCCTTGCTAATAACTTCTTACCTTTTTGAAGAACACAGCAAAATGCTAGTCAAAAATTAAAATAGGTGTCTCACAGTGAAAACAGCAAATAGAATTTACTGCAGGTATTGATTATTACAAAGTACTTCTTGGTACATTGTACAGAATGGACGCTCTCTTCATTCATACTTATTCCTCACAATCACTCCCATAGGGCTCTTGGCCCTCTGAAGTCAGAGGTATCAAAATCTAATTTGGTTTCGCTTCAGCTAAGGGCACAAACCACAACTGCAGTAATTAATTATCCTCCCAACTAAAACAAAAGGGAAAAGCAAAATTAAGGATACTGAGCTAGGCTGAGAAGACAGTGAATGCAAACTAAATAATCCAATGTGTCCATACATGATCATTTTACAAAGCAAGAAACATGCTCTGGGAACTAGAATACTTGTTTTTAAAAGTTTCAATAAATGTTCACTTGTAAATGAAATGAAATGCTCATATATGACTAGAAGTTTCTATTTAAGTTACTTTATGAGAAGTGTTAAAATACTTTTAGCAAACACTTGTTATACTATTAAATTTAAAAAGATAAATCTACACAATTCTAACCATGTCTTTGCCTTTTGTTTATACAAGTGTGTTCCATTTGCTGTCGAGAACCAATATTCTGCTTTAATAATCCAAACACACTATAATCTCATCAATTTGAATCTTTTAAAATGTTTCACTGAAAAGAATCTCTGTGAAGATGGACTTGTTGATTTCTTTATGCTGCTTCTAGCATCATGAAATTTGAACTCCTCAGCTATGTGTGGTTAACACTGTAAGTACATGTTTTTCATTTTTTCTCCAATCATGGCAGAAGTGTCAAAATTATAGGCTGTGTCCTAGATGTATTATTTTAGTTCTATTATGGTAAGGAGAGAGTTTTAAAGAAAATAAAAGCATTTCAACATGTTTAAAAAGTGCTTGAAAAAATGTAGAAGGCAGAAACAATATCTATTTGTCATTCTTGCATATAACAAAGCAAGTCAGGGCAATAAAAAGGATTTATTCATTTAGTTTCTTTCTTAGAAATAACAAAAGCATAGTAAACCCATTGTTCTGTCCATTTCCTTTTAAAGTAATCAATTTACTTGAGTTCTAATGGTAACTATCATGTTATAGTCATCTGTACCCATTTCTTTTTTATTTTTATGTGATTTTTGAATGTGCACATATCAAAATATGTCAGTATGAGAAGGGAGCAGAACTTATGTGGTCTTTTCTTTATATCCTTATTATTATGAGTAAGAAAATGAAGTTTACAGAGAATGAGTGATAATTCTCTTCCCGTCTCCAACAAATTGCCACCTTGAGTCAGTCTTACTGTGGACAAGACACTCTACCTCCCTAAATCTCAGTTCAATTACCATTAAAGGAGTTGGACAGTATTATATCTAAAACGATAAAAATGACATTAACAATAATAATAATAATATTTACTGAAAGATTATGCAAACCAGTTTTATGTTGTTTGCATGTATTAATTCATTTGAACCTCACAACATTATAAGTTACTATTATGGTTGAGCTAATTAGGCAAAGAGGAAAAGGAAATTGCCTATAGTTACAAAGCTAGTGAATAGCAGAATGACTTAGGGAAAAAGTTAGTTTCACTGGGTGGGCATTACAGCTCCTCTTTGAAGTAGGTTTGCCTCTTTCCTTTCTTGTCATCAGCTTTCTTTTTCCAGAGTAAAATGTATTTACTGCATCCAAGTAAATATTCTATTTAGAATAAAGGATTTTTACATACCACTTTTCCTTATTTGCCAACACTAATTTCTGACTACTCAAAACTGTCCACTTTCCAAAGAATATTTCATACCTTTTTTTGCTCCTTATTTCTGTTTTTTGTCAGACCTGCAAGCTAAAAATTGTTTTTATGTTTTCGAATGGTTGTAAAACATTGAAAGAGAATAATTTTGTGTAAATTGTAAGAAATCAATTTTCAATGTCCATGAATAAATTTTAATTGTAAAATGGCCAAACTCATTTTTAAATATTGCCTATGCTTGTTTTCACTCCACAATAGTAAAGTAGTTGTGACAGAGACCATCTGGTTCATAAAGCTGAAGATATTTACTAGCTGGACTTTTATAGAAGTTTCCTGATACCTAGTCTAGTCGTTCTTGTCTATCTCTTTAATGAAAAAAAAATATTCAAATGGATACAGTTAAAGTCAGAACTATAATTCATATTCCTGATGTTTAGGTATACACATTGTTTCTAATTTCATTTAAATCAGTACAAAGGAAAAATGACCCCTGGAAATGGAATTATTTGATAGTGATAATGTGTTTTTTCACATGCTATTTTGTCTACTTATGCCTAACAGCAGAGATTCAGATAATATAATGATATTAGTTAATATTAAAATGGAAACAACTGAGAGAACACAGAAAAAATACTTAAAACTAAAAGCCAATTACATTTGCAATATTCTCTATCTATAGCCATGGAATTTATTTCATAGAATTTATCAGTACATAAAAATAGTTTTTAACTTAAATATTTCTAATATAAGACCTCTGAGGAAAGCAGTTTCTTCTTCCTTGGTCACTGATATGCCTTTGACATCCAAAACATTGCTTGGTATCCGCTGAGTAGATGGTATAAAGTACTGATTAAGATCATGAATTGTGCAGTAGAATTCTAGTTCTACCACTTACTGACACTACAAAAGTAAACCAGTTGTTCAACTATGCTCTGCTTCGATTTTCTTATCTATGAAGTAATGATGTTTGCAACATCAATCTTAAGTGTTATTCATGTAAAAAGAAAATCAGTTAAAGTATACAAAGCACTTACAAAAGAACCTCACATTTTGTAGGGAATCTGTTATTATTGTTGCTTTTATAAATATTTATTGAATGAACGTTCTTACAATAAACATAAAGTCTCATGTTATTGTCCTGTATACATTTTTATTTATCATTTTTCATGACATTGAATTTTTCTGTTTTTCTTTCATTATTATAAAAATTTTAATTTTTCTAAGACAGAATCTCAAGTTTAGCTTTTGCTATTCCTTGTATTGTCTGAAAGATGTCAGTGTATTATTGCAATGCAAATAATCAATATTTCATTCCCTAGTTATAATTTTACTTTTTATGTTTAATTCATTTTCACCTTAATTATGTTGGATATTCAAGTTTGAGAGGGAATAAAGTGACTTCTTCAAATAAATAAGTTTTAAAAATGAAATGTCTTGGTCACGTGCAATTGCATCCATATCTAAATCCATAGCCATGCCACATGAATCTGCATTCCAGACCCCAGTGCCACCAGTGTTCTATGTATGTTCACACTTCAGACACAGGCACCAAGAAGGATCCCCTCCATCACAACTTCTCCTGTGGATGAAAGGAAAGCAGGAGGACTTCAAAAGCTTTCATGACTGGGGATGCTGCAAGCCATTGCTGCCTTCACAGACATCCTCAGCCTTGCCTACTAAAAAAGCTGTAATCTTCACCAATGCTGACCTTAGCTGATGGAATTACTTGGAGTCTAATTACTGTCCACTCCTGGAGCTGGAATAGCTATTGTGTCCCTTCAGAGAAGAAGCTACAATAGCCCAGGTATGATGGCTTCATACCTTCCCACAGATGAGATCTTTTTTTACTGAAGCCAGTACATAAAGTTTGGAAGAGGGGACAATTTCCTCAAATGTACAGACATGAATGCATGTCTACAAGAATATGAAAACTCAAGAAAACACCACAAATGCAACACAGTAGTTTTCTAGTAACTGACAATGAAGAAATGGACAAGGAATTGCCCAACAAGAAATTTAAAATAATTATTTTAAAGAAGCTCATCAAGCTACAAGCAAACACAGATACATAACTTGACAAAAATCAGGAGAACAGTACATGAAAAAACAAAAAGTTCAATAAAAAGGTAAACTAAAAGTTCAATTAAAAGGTAAGAATAAAGAGGTTAAAAAGAGTCTTACAAAAGTTCTGGAGATGAAGAATAAGATGAAAAATAAAATAGAGTGCTTCAATAGCAGACTTGATCAAACAGAAAAAAAATCTGAAAATTCAAAGAAAAGTTATTGATCTTAACCAGTCAGAGGACAGAAAAATGAAAAATAGTAGAGAAAGCCTGTCGGATCTATGGGATACCATCAAGTAGGCCAGTTTATACATTATGGGAGTCCCCTGCAAAAAAACAAGAAGAATAAAAGAAACTGATAGACAGCATATTTAAAGAAAAAACAGCTGAAAAATTCTCAAATCTCATGAGGGAAATGGCATCCAAATTCATGAAGCTCAAAAGTTCCCAAATATCATCAACCCAAAAATATCACACTGAGACAAATTATAATCAAATTGTCAAAATTCAAGGACAAAGAGATTTGAAAGCCCAAGAAAAAAACCAGCTCATTATGTGAAAGGGAACATCTGTAAGACTATTAGTAGATTTCTCAGGAGAAACCTTGCAGGCCCAGAGTGAGATGATATATTCAAAGTATTGAAAGAAAATAGCTGGCTATCAAGAACAGTATATCCAACAAAATTACTCTTTAAAAGTGAAGAAGGAATAAAGTCTTATAAGTAAAAACTGAAGGAGTTTATCAACAATAGACCAGCCTTAAAAGAAATGCATGAGGGAGTTCTTCAAATTTTAATAAAAACATGCTGAATAGCAACATAAAAGCATATGAAGGTATAAATGTTACTGGTTAAGGTAAACATATAGAGAAATACAGGTTAAAGTAACATTATGATTGTACTGCATAAATTACTTTTAATTCTAATGTAAAGGTTAGAGATACAGAATTTTTAATGAGTACACAATAGTAAAAGAAACTCTGACTACCAAAACACAAATTAGGTGAGGTAAAGGGGAGAGTAAAAGTGTAGAGATTTTATATTCAATTAAAGTTAAGTTGCTATTAATTTAAAAAAGATTGTTGTAACCACAGGATATTTTATGCAAGTTTTGAGCTGATCACACACAAAAAATACCCATAATACACACACAAAAGATAAGAAGGTAAAATCAAAGCAAAGAACTATAAATAACCCATAGAATTAAAAAGTAGACTGTAAGAGAGCAGAGAGAGAAATGAACTGCAAAATATACAGAAAACAATTAACAAAATGACATTAGTAATTCCTCTCCTGTCAATTATTCTTTAAATGAATTAAAATCACCAATCAAGAGGCATAGTATGGCTGAATAGATTTAGAGAAAAAAATAATAAAACAAGATTCAGTGATTTATTGTTTACAAGAGACTCACCTTAGATATAAAGACACACAAAATTTGCAAGTGAAAGGCTAAAGAAAGTTATGTCATGCAAATGGTAACCAAAAGAAAGCTGGTGGTAACTATGCTCATATGAGACAAAATAGACTTTAAGTCTAGAACTGTCTCTAGAGACAAAAAGGTGATTATATAAATAGGTTAAATCAAAGGAACATATATATATATTTATATATGCATATATACACATACAGACATATATAACATGTATAACATATTTGTGTGTGTGTGTGTGTGTGTGTGTGTGTATATATATATATGTCATTTTCATGAGATCTCAGATGGAAATGAGAAACAAGGTATTAGAAACTAAAGTAAATGCCATCCTTTTTACACCTTTGCAAAGACTGTTAGAATTGTATCAATATTCTTAGATTTTATGGAATGAGGAATGTAAGAGTGAGAAATTATGGTATCTGGTGAAGGAAATATCTAAGCAAAGCAATAGAAGCAATGGAAGGAATTCAGGGGCAACCCATTAATGTAAGCAAGTCACTTCTTACATTGATGTTGGCAGTCAAAGAGAGATCTCTTACAGGACCTCTTATAGTAACCCTCAGATCTCATGAGACTTATTCACTATCATGAGAACAGCACAGGAAAAACCCATCCCTGTGATATAATTACCTCCCACCAGGTCCCACCCACAACACGTGAGAATTCAAGATGAGATTTGGGTGAAGACAAAGCCAAACCATACCACCATTCATTAGGCTCTACCTCCCAAAACTGTTGCATTGGGATTAAGTTGCCAACCTATGACCTTTTGGGATATGTATTCAAACCATAGCTTTCTGCCCCTGGCTCCAAAAATTAACCAATGTAATACAATTAGACATGAAAGAGGAGACATTACAATGAATGCCTAAAAAAATAGAAAGGATCATTAAGGACTACTATGAACAATTATACCCCAGCAAACTGCAGAGCCTAGAAGGAATGGATAAATTCCAATAAACAATCTGCCAATACTGAAAAAGAAATAGATAATCTGAACAGAAAAATAAATTAAAAAAAAAAGGACATTGAATCAGTAATCACTCCCCCTACCCACAATATGCCCATTAACTAATGGGTTCACAGATGAATTCTGCCAAACATTGAAAGAGGAATTGATACCAGTTCTTCTTAAGCTCTTCCAAAAAACAGAAGAAGCAGTAACACTTAAAAGCTCATTTTGTAAGGTCAGGATCCCCTAATTTCAAAATCAAAGATACTATAAGAGAATAAAATTACAGGCCAATATTTCTGATGATCATATATGCAAAAATCCTGAACATAATACTAGAAAATCTAATTCAACAGAACATTAAATGTATTCTATGCCATGAACAAAGAGATTTATCTCTGGAATGCAAGGATAGTTCAACATATGCAAATCAATCAATATGATACCATATATTAATAATAATATTTTAGAAACAGAATTAACTGATGCACAAAAGGCAAGTGACAAAGTTCAGCATCTATTTATGAAAACAACATAATTTTTCATATACAAACAACAAACTATGTGAAAAGGAAATTAAGAAAATAACTCTTAACAATAGCAATGAAAATAATTAAATACTTAAGAATAAATGTAATCAAAGTGATAAAAGAATTTAAAATATATTTTAATATATGTGTGCATCCTAGGAAAACCCATCATCAACAATTTTTAATTGTTATAACATTATTACATATTTTATGTTTATTTTGTATGGAAATTTCAGAATTATTTTATTTAGCTCTCAAAACTATTACATTAGAATTTTGACTGATCAATAACTTGGGAAATATAGATATCTTTACAATATCTAGCTCCAGATACAAAAATGTACCTTTTGTTTCCATGTATTTAGGACTTTTTGTATTTCCTATCTCACAATGGATTTGCTATTATAGCTAAAATTTCTACATATAATTCAGTGTTTACATATGAAATAAATCCATATGTCTATCTGTACAGTTATTTAAATGAAATATGCTTTTCTCTAATTCTTTCTGTTTACTGCTGGTGTAGGAATACTACTGATATTTACATATACATTTTTATGTTACTTTATTAAGTTCATTAATGAATTCCAAACATTCTTTATGTTTTGTGTGTTCTAGAGTCTACTTGTTGCACACTAATATTCATTCTCCCATTCTTTAGCAATAGAACTTTGGTATATGGCCATGAAAATAGAGATTGCACATCCTTGTGTCTTTTACAGCTTAGAGTGACCAAGTTTTGTTCACTGGCATGTAAGCAAGAGCCATGTGTGTTATTTCCTTATCTTGCCCCTAGACGTTTTCTTTATATGTTTTAGAGCTCCCTATAATACTTGCTGGCTGGAAGGAGTGCCATCTGTGACAGGCACTCGACATACACAGCAGTGAGGGTGCAAATCTATCCAATTCCATGGTTAGACAAAAAAAAAAAAATACGCTTCTGGGAATAAGTGGTGAATAACCAAAACCTGGAGAAAAGTTTTTAAAAGGATTAAAGGAAGTGAATACATCACCAAGAAAAGGGAAATGGCTCAGGCATTTACTATGTGATTCAGGTGAATTGCTTTAAGTTTTAGAACCATATGTTTTCTGCATTTTTAAAATTGTGATAGTACTCCCTGCTTTAAAGGCAATATAATTGCAAGATCTCAATACATTTTCACTGTTAACAATAGCAATGACCTCATAATGTGGGGATCCATAAACTTGAAGGTAAGGAAAGGTAAGTAAGTGGTTGGAGCTTCCTGAAAGAGAGTGTGATAAACACTAAGATAAATATACTTGACCCAGTCTGGTGCCTCAAAAACAGTAGTTGCCCTTCCTAAACCTGCTAATGACCGTATTAATTGTTTCATAATTTTCTTTTAAAAGACTCTTTTCCTCTCTGCCATGGCCTTACCAAACTTCCACAACACGTTTTCTGATTCTGCTACAAGTTATTTTCCTCCTTATCACTCCGTGATACTGTTTTCTGAGTGAAAAATACCATTTTGGCTTTATCAACATGTTATTAAGTCATAATATGAGAGATCATCAGCACTAACTATGCATGAAAATCTTCAATTAAAATAAAAAATTAAGATGATTTATACTTGTGTGGTAAAGAATTTGACCTTACCCAAAGGAAGTTAGGCTTTGCCCTCAGCCTTAAAGAGATAATCTTGTCATACCAGTAGAAATGTTATTGTTGAGGAAGAAGGCAGGATATAATAGATTTTAAGGTGGGGCTGACTACACCTGATAATCCAGGTTGAGGGACAGTTTTGCCAGATTGACCAACTAGATGATTTAGGGAGTTTCTCTCTCAACTTCAAGGCTGTGATGAACTAAACAGGTAATCAATCAATCATGCTTATGTAATGAAACTCTAACTGAAACTTCAGATATCAAAGTTTGATTGAAGTTCCTTAGTTGGTAGTATTCTGTCATGTGTCAATTCTAGAAGGGTAATATGTCCTGAGGATAACAGAAGCTTTGTGTTTGAAATCATCCTGGACTCTGACCCTTTGTTTCTCTTGCTTTGGCTGATTTTGATCTGTTATCTTTACCTGTAATAAACCATACCCATAATATAATAGATTTCAGTGTGTTCTGTGAGGGTTTCTAGTGACTTATGAATCTAAGGGGAGATCTGAGAATCTTCTGAACTTGCAGTTGCATCAAAAGTGAGAGAGGTCCTATAGAGGACTGTGCCCTCAGATGTTGTTATTTGGCTAAACTCTGGCAAAAGTATATGGTAAATGCCAGATGATCAAATTATAATTTTTTTTGCTGGCAAGTTTTTAAACAGTAAAATCATTAGCAGTCAATTATTAATTTAAAAATTAAGGCAATTAACATATATCCTTCTATTCCATTTTATTTGTTTATTTATTGTTTCAAGAGTTCCCTTATTTGGAACTTCCACATTTTTCAATATTTGAGGGCTATTGAACTCTCTTGTTAAAAATGACATGGGAATAAAGAATTGCTGCAGAAATCATTTCATCTTGTTTAGTATGACCTGAGGCATCTCATTTTCTATATTTAAACCATAATAGCCACTATAATGTTCTCATGCCATTTATTGTGGGAAACTTCCTCAGTTACTTATAACAAAGTTTATACTGTGATACAACAATCAAATTTATCTTAATAACTATAAATATCTGGGTGCTTTAATTAATCTTTTATGTAGAGTTAAATGTTAAATTTTATCCCAGTATTTGGCATTTTTAAAGGCAGCTTAATGTGATTAATTGATTTAATACATGCAGTATTTATCTGTTTCTTTCATTACACTGTCTCTTTCAACGTAATGGAGTTATAAATTTTGAGCTCTAATTCATGTATATATAATATATGAAGTTATCATGATAAATTCAAATTGCTAAAAGATGAGGAAGCTATACTAGTTTCATATATGAGGAAATATCATTGGGAGAAAGGCCAGGTGGCATAGTGGCTACATTCAAATTGAGAGTCAGACATCTTAGATTTGGATTCCTGTCAATTAGTAATAACACTCAGAACAATTCACTTAGCTTCTATGTGACTCAATTTCTTAACTTTCAAAGTGCTAGTAATAATTATACTTTTCTCATAGGTTAGTTATGATTAACTAAAGAATGTGTGTGGGTGTGGGGCATGGTTACAGTATTTATAGTACCAAGTACACAGTAACCTTCTCTAAAATTACAGATGCTATTATTTTTATCAAATATGTGGATAAGTGAATTGCAATTTCATTTATAAGATGCATATAGTGCTACAGTATTTGTTTATTCAATAAAAGATGATTTCAAAAACACAAAGCAAAGGAGATTTAGTCATGGGTATAACATAAAGTACAAAGTACTACTATCATTTCATTTATTATCACATTCAAAGTATGAACAGAAAAGTATTTCCGTTTGCCCAACTAATGACTAATATTGACTTTTGAATCTAATAATAGCAATACAACTTTAGTATGTCACATTTACAAAATGCTTCCCTGTATATTGTCTCACCCAAATATCATGATTTTTTTGAAAGATAGGTTCAAAATTTACTAATGCATTTCATTTCACAGATTTAAAAAAATTCTAAGGCACAGAGAAATTGAATTAATTGCCAGGAGTCACAGAATTAGTAAATGATAGATCTATAACTTGAACTTGAATTTTCAGACTTAAGGTTAATGTTCTTTAGTTTTTTTTCAACTTTGTATCTTGTCTCTCACTAAAGTTTAATATTTCACCTAAACTCCTAAGCAATAAATAATCTTTCTCGAGTTGTTAGCTTAAAAATAATAATAAAGATGGGTAAAATAGGTCAATTTATGATGCTTATGATCCAAGTATTAATATCAACTATGATCTTGCTATTAATAGAAAAAGCAGTTCAAAATCTCCACATGCAAAAATGTCTGCTACCACAATTAAAATAATACACCTTATGATTTCATCTAAGAAAATATTCCTATTAAAACAAGAGAGAGTCTGAAAGATTTGCAAAGAATTCAAATGCTTTATACACAATAGGTGACACTTTTAACTTCTATTTTAGATAACTGCTTCACACAAGACTTGGAAATAGTACTAATAGAAGTAGCAAACAACAATTTTGTTACCTCTCTTCTTTGTTGGATTGTAACATGTATTGTTATAAGATACCTTGATTTTCTTTTGTCTGGGAAAGAGTCTTTGTATTATAACACTATAATTATCAACAGTAAAAGAGATATTTTCTACTGATAATAACTTGGATAATTTACAGTTTCTTCACTTATATTTACAATACAATATCATCACAAAGGATAATCAAGGGGTATAAGAAGAAAGCATAGGTCTTTGTAAATAACTACTGGTTTGACAATACTGAAACTTTAAGTTTATCAATCTAAAATTTAAAAAAATCCTATGTTCAACCATCATTCAACTTTTCCAGGAAATTAAAAACCATAATTTTCCAACCAAAAATAATATATTTCCAACAAGAAATAATACTTTCCCAATAAGTGGGTCTTTTGGAAACTCATAACCATTGGAAGCAAGCTAAAAACATAACAGCAGAGAGTTTTGCATTATCTTCAAGGAGCGTAAGTTCAGAGCTGCAAGGGTGTCATTGTCCTATGCAAACACTGTTGTCATTAAATGAATACTGTCATCTGGCAAGTTTAGCCAGAATGGCTTGTTTCAATTGTTAATAAAACAAAAAACAAAAAACAAAACCCTTTTTTTCTGACTTTCTGTTAGAATGTTAACTTAAAATTTGGTCAGGGAATTTACTAATTTACTAATATGATTCCTAATAAATAAGCTAATCAGTTGAGTTAAAATATGGAGCATTGCATAGGAAATTAGAAAGTCATTATGAGTAATCACTTTTATAAAGCAATGATAGACATACAAAATTAAATCTGATTTCATCTCACAGAACTGAGAAAGAGATAGAATTAAAAGATACAAATGTGAATAACAGGCAAAGATCCATCAAGAGAAATGATTTTCAGTTTTAGGATTCTGAAATAATTTAACTCAAGAGCTTTTGCAGTGGTCTCTTTTTCTACATCTGGAGCTTTCTCTCACAGATATGGCAGTTTTAATTTGAAGACAAACTGACTTAGTCATTTGATTAATTTTTCAAATAAATGATCTTATAACTTCAGAGGAGTATTTCTATTAATTCCCTCTAGGCAAATTCCTTAACAGAGCATTGTTCAGCAAATCTCCTATTTTCTCTATGTTTTTCTGGATCATTATCAGATATTTAAGTTTCTTTTAAACTATTCAAATACAGCTGAACTACTCATGGATGTCAGAAGTTCCCTAATTTTTACTCCTGTCAAGTTTCAGAGAAACATTTTACCACCTATTCCAAGTGGCCAAAGTAAACAAAGACAACTTTAGCTCAATATCTGTATCTCTTCCTTGTGAACTATGATGAAGAATATAACTTTATAGATTTAAATAAGGAAATACCATGGGAGAATCCACGTTGTTTCAGTTGGCAAAAACTGTGAAATACTGGCTTCTACTTAATTTGCTGAGGTTACTTATTGAGAACCTCATCTGGGTCTACCCATCCCATCTTAAAATTTCTTTGCTTAGTCTTAATTGGCTCCTTGCCGTGTTCTACATTGTCTTGTTAACAGTCTGCTTAGCTCATCAAAAATAACTCTGTTCTCACTTTCCTTAGCAGATAAACCATTTCCTTCAGAAGAATTCCTAATAAAAAAAATCCTCTCCAAATCAAAATCTTCATTCATTACTACACTATGTGTTCTGTTTTCCTTCCTTCATTTCTCAGAGGAAGGAGTTCTATTACTTGCCATCGATCTTGAAATTATGCTTATTCTCCACTCTGCTGCCATCAATAATGTCATGTCCTTCATTTGTGGTTTTGTTCTCAATGTCTATAAGCATTTTCAATTCTGTCCCATTATAAAAAGGCTACCTCTAAATACTGCCCAGAATCATTCAGCATATACTCTTGCCTTCCTTTCGTTGCCAAGTTTCTCAAAAGAGTATTACCTTCCTTCATTTTTTCTAAACATACATTCTTTTAATCACAGCTATTCTACTTTCATTACAGTTTACTGAAACTATCTTTGTAAATATTTCCAGTGACCTCTTAACTATAAATCAAATCATTTCATATGAGACATAATCGTCCATGCCTTCATGAAACATTGGACACCTCCAATCTCTGTGCTTAAAACTCTCTCGCTCAATATGTTGCTATCTCGCTACTGCTACCTCTCTTTACGTTCAGTGACTCCTGACTTGCTTGAGTCTGATATTTCTCCTTCCTTCATTCCAGCTTCTTCTTTGCTTTTAGGGTAGTTTCCACCTTTGCCTTTATCTATTCACCTTTTCCAGTTTTCCATTTATTTCGATGCATTTAACAGAGTACTGGTTCTTAACCTAACTCAAAGGATTTTGGGGATAATTACATGGAATAATGTTTGTGATGCAATGGCCATAATCCATGGGCCTATAATGCTCCCCAAATATGTGTTGCTGCCTCTAGCTCCTTTCACCATTCTGATCCAATATTTTTCTAAATGTGAATGGTACTTGATATGCCCATGCAAGTTCTTTAATTTTTCTTTAGGAAAATAGACTTTAGAGATAAAGCTGGTTGTAGATGAGGTACAATAAATGTTAATTCCCTTGGAAAATTCTAATTGAAAGTTGGTAAATTCAGTGGTTGGAATAAGCATGCACAGAATAAAGGCAATAAAAAAATATAGTTCAGCCTACAACTACAGTTGCCAGTTCTTTTTATGTATAATGCAATCATGTGGAAAAGCTTTTAAAATAAGCATGCCTGTTTATTCACTGCAAATCAGTCTGTCATTGAATTTTTACAGGAACTTCTGAATAATCCATTTTGTCTGGCTTAATTAAATAATTTTAAAATTGAACAGGTTTCTGATAAAAGAGAACACATTGTCAGGATGTAATCCATTTATTCCCCCTTGCACTTTCCTTTATCGTGCTTCTTTGTGGCTTTCCAATATTAAGCAATAACAAAAATACTCTGAAAAAAAAAATAAAGACTTTATTGTATTTTCTGTGTCTAAATTGTTTGGGCTGGCTTTTTTTAGGACAATGGCCTGGAACACATATTCAATGTTAACAATACAATCTGCCTACATGGGGCCATTCAAAAAGGCCTAAAATTACAGTAAATTTTCATTATGTATATATTTATTTACAATATTTATTTTGATTTTTAAAATTTATATTTATATTTGCCATTACTAAAAGAACATAAGAAAAGCCACACTGAGTAATACCTGGGGTCTACTCAGTGCTGTATTTTCTGACACTGGCCCCTTGACTCTTTCAAGAAATTATAAAGATTCTTTTAAATATATCTTTAAATACAGTACTTTGGCCATCTAATACATATTTTACCTTTAATTTCTTAAGATACAATTAGTCTATAAAATCAAAATCTGATCACATCTCTCGTCCCTGCCTAAAAACTGTTGGCTCACTGCTGTCTGCAGGACAAAGCCCAGGTCTAGCTACCCCTCACTCAGTTCTTTCCCTCTCAGTCACTTCCTCCCCAATCCTACCTTTACCTGCTTCCTTTTTCTTCCTCTAAGTCCATCTGGTGAGCTATTTATACTCACTTTTGTAGCACTATCTGTTCTTCCTATTCATACCAATACAATAAACTACTTTCTTTGGTAATATTACTAAATTTTGTACCTACTTTTATTTCACATTAGTCATACTATATTATAATTACATTTAACGTGATAAAACAAGATAAAGTTGATATTTTTTATCATTGCTAAGTGTCCCCTTTAAGTACTATTCAATGGCATAAAGTACATTCACATTGTTAAGCAACCTTACCACCATCCGTCTTCAGAACTTCATTCATCTTCCCAAACTGAAACTCTGTACACATTAATTACTAACTATTCATTATAATTGCTTTTAACAAATAGATGGGGTCCTATCAAACTTATAGCAGATCTCTCAGCAGAAACTCTACAAGCCAGAAGAGAGTGGGGGCCAATATTCAACATCCTTAAAGAACAGAACTTTCAGCCCAGAATTTCATATCCAGCCAAACTAAGCTTCACAACTGAAGGAAAAATAAAATCTTTTATGAACAAGCAAGTACTCAGAGATTTTATTACCACCAGGCCTGCTTTACAAGAGCTTCTAAAAGAAGCATTACACATAGAAAGAAACAACCAGTATTAGCCTTTCTAAAAATATACCAAAAAGTAAAGAGCATCAACATAAAGAGGAATTTACATCAATGAATGGATAAAACAGCCAGTTAACATCAAATGGCAGTAATCCTAAATTTAAATTTAAATTGACTAAACCCCAATCAAAAGATACAGCCAAAATTCAATGGTATGCTACATCCAGATCCATTTCACATGCAAGGATACACAAAGACTCAAAACAAAGGGATGGAGAAAGATTTACCAACCAAATGGAAAGCAAAAATAAATAAATAAAAAGCAGGAGTTGCAATTCTCGTATCTGATAAAATAGATTTTAAAGCAACAAAGATATAGTGGTAAAAGGATCAATGCAACAATAAGAGCTAATGATCCTAACACCCAGATACATAGAGACTTAGACTCAATGAGAAAGAAAATTAATAAGGATATCAAGGAATCGAACTCGGATCCGAGTTTGATTAATATCTATAAATATTAATAAATATTTATAGAGCGCTCCACTTTAAATACACAAAATATACATTCTTGTCAATACCACATCACACCTACTCATAGGTTTAAATGAAATATTGATTGGCCATTATTAATACCCATTTCTATTAGAATAAAGCAACATTTCCTCTCCTTCACTCCTTTTTTTTTCTTTCCTTCTCTCAAAAAAAAAGAAAAAAAAATCAACTTGTAGACCTCTAGATCCAGATCAGCAATGTCTCTCTCATTGCCTGATTTCCTTCCTTCCCTTCTCTCCCTCCCTCCCTCCCTTTCTTCCTCCCTCCCTTCCTTCCTCCTTACCTCCCTTCCTGCCTTCCTCCCAAAAAAATTAAAAACAAACAAACAAACAAACAAACAAAAGAAAACACAAATAGATGGGGTCTCGCTTTGTTGCTGAGGGTCATCTCAAATTCCTGCATTCAAGCAATCCTACTGCCTCAGTCTAATGAGTAGGTGGGATTTTATATATATGCCACTGCACTCAGCTTATAATTACTTTTTAACATGTCAATCCTACATACCAGCCTTCAGAGCAGAACTAACTTTTTACTAATATGAGTTTGTTAACATATTTATACCTAGTACTTAATAAAATGCCTGGCAAATGGAAGATGTCAAATAAATATCTGTTGAAGTACCATGATTAAAATTACATATTATATTATTATGCTAACCAAGCACATCAAATTATGCCAACTTTCCCATTCTTTGCCACCTCAGCCTTACACTTTGCCAAAAGCAAAACATAACAAAAATAAATTCACAAAAACATAGCTTTAATGGTTTTCACTTTACCAAAAAACAACAACAACAACAAAAAAAAAAACCAGAAACAAGACCAAAATATTACCTTTAGTGCTTTCTCATTTCATAAAGCAAAAATCTACAATTTTTTAGCTCTCCAGAATTTGGATTGCATCAATCTCTTTACCCTCCTCTTCTACATCTTTTCACATCCTGACTCTTATCAATGCAACATTCCTTATTCTTGAAACAGGCAGTTTCAGATTTTCTTAATCATTCTGTCTCCTCAGCCTGAAGTATTTCCTACAGTTTTGAAGTCAAATCACAGTCTTCATTCGATGGTATGCTCAAATGCTGTCATTTTAGGGAGAAGTGTTCTCTGATCCCTTCTTCTCTGTTCCCATCTGTATTTTGTTTGTGCATTTTGTATTTAGTTAGTTTTGCACTAAATTACATGTTAGTTATATGTGTTTATGTCTATCTCTTTTACTAGAGGGCAAGTTATATGAAAATTTACATGATGCCTCACTTATTTTCTTTCTTTCCATTTTTCCTTTCAGAGATACTTGAAGTTTTCTTCACATGGTAGGGATTCATTAATTAAATTGAAAGAAGAAACGCCTTGTTCATATGATACATATGATCAACATATTGCTGTTTTTTAAGCATACTGAATATTGTTCAAACAGTTCAATTAAGAGAGCAGTCAAGGAACAACATAAAAACACTAGTCAGAATGAAGTATATATAATACAATTTGACAAACATATATTGATTAAGAGGTTCATATCACTGTTACTGAGTGAAATAAATATAAAGGAGAAAGATGAAGTCTATCTTCTCAGTAAACTAACGAGCCAGGCTTACACAAATATACAATTATCCCTAATACTTGTACAGTTGTAATAGGTTCTGAAGCAATGAGCTTCAGCAATTTAAATTAAGAAGACTATTGGCAAAGAATTATAAAATATTTCACTAAAGAGGTGACATCTGAGCTTGAGCTTACATGGGGAAATATGTTTTCAATGAGTGAACTGGAGTTGTGGAGATATTCTAGAAAAGACTTTAGCATAAGTAAGATGTAGAGTCACAAAAAATGTTGGCTTCTTTAAAAAACAATGCAGTCCATGATTTAACAAGGCCTTAGAATGACTCAGGCCTTGTTAAATACTAAATACTGACTTGTATGTATTTAGCATGTACTGAGGGATCATTACTATTAAGTGTTCCATAAAATGATCTAGTATTAATGTCATTATAGAGAATAAAATCTGACTCTAAAACAATGTTACTGTTTTGTTTATAAGACTAATGAGAAGTTAATAAAAAATTTAAACACTACAGAAACATATGGGATACATACTTGCAAACAACGGAGACAACAAATAATAATAGTTTGGTACTTATATCTAAAACTTTTTCTATTCCTGTAATAATGAATTATTATTTATGTTTGAAAAATATTGAGAGTATTCTATGAAACTTCATTCTTTTTACATAGCAGAATGTTTTGGAGCTCTTTCCAGAAAAGAACGTATGGTAGTTTTGTATTCTTTTTAATGAGGCAACTCACTTTATCACATTAGTGTGCCATTTAGAATCTAAGAGGACATCAGGAAAACTAGGTGACAATTCAGGCCCACCAGAGCACAAGATACTTTTGTGTAAATTAGAAAATGTACTTTCTATAGGTGGCTATGTCCTCTGGTGCATGTCTGCTCTGAGCTAGATTTCAGCTTCCACTGACCCCCCTGCTGGTAATTTGTAGGAGACAATAATCTGTACAATCATTAACAAAGCCCTGTGGAAATGCCAAAGGGATGCTTGCCAATTTTTGTGGAGCTTAAAAACCTTAAACTGTAGATTTTGGTTTCTTTTCTACAGAAGTCATGGTTGAATTCCTGGATGTCTGGGAAGAATAGATGAAGGATCCATGGAAGAGATTATAAAGAAAACAGTATATAGCCTGGGGAGAAATGCCAAATGTGGGTTAAGGGGAGGAAGGCAGCAAAACACACTGCCATATGTGTACCTATGCAACTCTCTTGCACGTTCTGCACATGTACCCCAAAACCTAAAATGCAATAAAAATTTTTTAAAAAAAAAAGAAAAGAAAATAGTAGGTGATAACTGCAAACCCATCTGTGAGAATAAGACAAGGTTGTGGGGGGGTGGAAGAGGGAGGGAGGAAGCGGGGGGAAGAGAGAGAGAGAGAGAGAGAGAGAGAGAGAGAGAGAGAGAGAGAGAGAGAGAGAGAGAGAGAGACTATGTATAATAATGATATACAGAGAATAAAGTCTATTAAAGTGACACAATGATAGAATAAACTGTATAGTTTTTCAGATTCTACATATGCATATATGTGTAAGTATGAGTACATCAAGATATCATTTAAAATCTAGATCTCTTAATTCTCCTTTTTGATTTTGGGAACTGAATTAATTCAGAAAAAAAATGTTTAGATAAATTTTTATATCTAAATTGTCACTGTAACTACCAGAAACTAAGGAATCAAACAGATTCTGATAATGTGGCACCCTTACTCTTGAAGATGGCAATATGAACTCAGAAAACAAATAGATTTGAATTTCAAGGGACGCTTGTAAATAAATTTTAAATTTAATTTAAAATCAGAAGCATTGCCGGGCATGGTGACTCATGCCTGAAATCTCAGTGCTTTGGGAGGCTGAGTTGGGCGGACCGTTTGACCCCTGAACTTAAAGACCAATTTAGGAAACATGGCAAAACTCCATCTCTACAAAAAAATACCAAAAAATTAGCTAGGCATGGTGGTGTACAACTGTAGTCCCAGTTACTCAAAAGGCTGAGGTTTGAGGATCACCTGAGGCTGAGAGGTAGAAGTTGCAGTAAGCCTTGATTGTGCCACTGCACTCCAGCCTGGGCAACAGAGTGAGACCCTGACTCAAAGAAAAAGAAATTTGTTAAATCTGAAGCATTGAATAAAACTTTCTCCAGCTCCTTGCTCATTTAGCTATATGCAGGACTTTTGCTGTGGTTCCTGATTATTTTCATCTATGTTACATAATTTTGTTTGGCGCCATAAATAAATATATGTGTGTATATATATTTTTTACTTTAATTTTTTTTGAGATGAAGTCTTGCTCTGTTGCCAGGATGGAGTGAAGTAATGCAGTCCTGGATCACTGCAATCTCTGCCTCCTGGTTTCAAGCCATTCTCCTGCCTCAGCCTCCCAAGTAGCTGAGACTACAGGTGCATGCTACCACACAGAGATAATTTTTGTATTTTTAGTAGAAACGGGGTTTCACGATGTTGACCAGAATAACCTCAAGCTCCTGACCCTGTGATCTGCCCACCTTGGCCTCCCAAAGTGTTGGGATTACAGGCATGAACCACTGCATCTGACCAAGATATTTTTTAAACATTCTTTTTCATGAAAATGTGCTCTTTGTTTTTAAAAATACCTTTGTCAGTTATTACCTCCAACATTCAAAAGTCACCTAGTTCATATTCATAAAGATGCTAATATTATGAATTTTTCTAAAAGTATTTTATCAGGTTTATAAACATAACTTGTTATCATCAATACGTGATGCTTTCCTTAATAGTGATTTCTTATATCAATTGCTGTTACTATAGAGAATCAAGAACTCAAACTATCAGTGCCTTCTGATTTTTTTCAAATTTCATTTTGAAATATCAATTTTATTAAAAAGTTAAAGTTGACTTTTTTCCTAATTACTCTCTTAAAAGAATCACTAATATTTATAAACAATTTATTATTAGAAAATTAAAGTAAATTTTCTTTGTCGCTGGGCTTGTGATTTTTCTAAACAGGAATTCAAGTTAAGCCACATGGACATTAGTTAAAATCAAGGACCAAATGGAAAGATATGAAAGTTAATAATGAGCACAATAATTACTAACAGGCATGATTTTTACTTATGCAAATGATTTTTCATTGTATAGATGATTTTAAACAAAACAAAAAGCATTTAGAAAAGTCTGTCATAGATATACAGGAATGTTAAGGAGTAAAATCTTATTTTATCTATGTAAAAATCAATCAAATGTACCACACTGTGTACAGGAGACTATAATACAATAGTACTTGGAGGATAAAACTATATTCCAGGAAACAGTCATAAATCTTTACTTTTGTTCTCAAGTGCTGCTGTTTGATTTTACGTATAATTGAAGTAACTACTTAGTTGCTAGGTCTGGAGCAAATCTTCAGAGCTTCACTTGAATTTATGGGACACTTTTATTTCAGCTTACTTTACCCTATTGGTCTCATCACACCTTTGTTTATGACAAACAGAAATTCTATCACTGTCATATTAAGCCATGCTTTTATATTAGTAGCAACCAAATTTTTTGTTTGCCCTTATCAATAAAATATTTTGAGAAATGCATGCAAAATAAATGTATATTTTATCACAAATAAAAATCCCAATTAACATTAATAAAACATAAAATGAATATTTAACTTTTTTATTCCCTGATAATTTCAGGAACAAATACACCCCGTCCTACAGATAATTAATCTACTCCATCTCGTTAAAAGACTGAGTTATCCTTGTCATTACCTATTATTCTAGAGGTTCTTTTCTTCTATGATGATTGAGAGGTATCAATCTCTTCTTTCTCTCTCTTTTTTTTTTAAATCATTCTGTTTACTAAGCTGAATCTGGTCATCAAAAAGCTTTTTTTTCCATTTTAAACATGGTTATTTCACCATTTATGCTTTCAACACTACTAGCCTTTAATTAAAATAGAATTTACTCTCCTTCTAGCTGAAAGTCCTTATTTCTGAAGTTTAAATTGTTATGGCTGGAACAAACAAAAGCATATGTACACTCATTTAATTAACCTAGCTTATTTTAAAGAACAAAGGAGTTTTACTGACAAGATTTATTGAGTGGTTTGAAAACGTGTATTTGTCTGTATGCATAATGTATATGTAAACATTATCTTGTAAATCCCTTTATAAGATATATCATCACTGATATTAGCCTCTCACACCTTTTTATAAATCTATTTATGTATTTTTTATTCATCCATAATAGATGTACATACTTCGGGGGTACTTGTGATAATTTGATACATTCACATGATGTGTAAATATCAAATCAGAGTATTTGGAATATCTACCACATTAACTATTTATCTTTACCTTTTGCTAAGAACATTTAAATTACCGTCTTCTACCTATTTTGAAATGTACATTAGATCAATGTTACTATAATCGACCTACTGATCTATGGAACACTAGATCACATTTCTTCTATCTAACTGAAAATATGTACCCATTAATCAACTCTCTTCATTTTTCCCTCCCCTTTACCTTTGGTTATATAAGAGTGGGAATATTTTGCTAAATTATTTTAGTATGTCCAATACTAGCAATACAAATACTATATGACTGAAATAAACTTCTAGGAAAAAAGTAACTTTATGAATATCAGAGAAAAGAAGAGATTTTAACATTATGAACATCAGAGAAAAGAAAAGACTATTTCAGTGGCTGGCACAGGTTAAATTTGTTTCTCTCTCTCTCTCTCTCTCTCTCTCTCTATATATATATATATATATATATATATATATATATATACACACACACACACACATACATATACATATTTATATATATAAACACATTTATTTAATATGTATGACTAATTATCCAAAATAATTTGTGTACTAAAACATAAGAGAAGCAAAATCTTCTGAAGAGAAAATAACTCTTTAAATCTTAAGATGAAAATACTTTTTTTGGAGCTGTGAATAATAGCAGAAGTGGATTCAATGATGTCACTAAATATGGGTACAGTGCTTTTAGAAGATAAGAATAGGCAAGACCTGAGGGGAAGTATATCTCTCCAAGGAGTTAACTTTTATTTGTAGCATTTTCTAAGTTTAACAGTTATTTGATATGTGTTCCAATTTTGGAGCTGTGTTTTCCTTCTTGAAAGGACTGACGTTCTGCCTGCAGTCTTCTAAATCTTCATCTCTCTAGCTCACATGTCACTAGCTCTTGATAATTTTCCTTTGGTCTAGTAGTGACACATATAAATAACCAAAAATCAGAAAACAAGACTCTGGCATCTAATTTCAACAAGCCTTGTTCAATGGCATAGACAGAATGTAATTTATTTTTCGTGACAGTTTTAATAAAAGTGACGTGAAACACAAGGGATGTAATGTGAGCAATATTGCACCTCAAAAGAGGAGAAAGTGTGGCATGTTACCTCCTGATTAGCAGCAGCTAGTTCTTCTTCCAGTGCAGAGACTCTTTCTAAAGAAACCCTCAGTCGCTCCCTTACCTAGAAGAAAAATCAAAATATGTGCAGTAATGTACATCCCATACATATTAAACTGTGCTGAACCCATCATTAACATCATCAGAGACAGTCAATTTGGCAAATTTTTAAAGTATTTATATCCCTAAGTGCTCAGAATACTAAACCTGGCAGAAATACAATGAATACATTGTCACCTCATAGTGTCCCTGTATTAAGGGATTTCCTTGTAAGCAAATCCTTTTGATGGTTCCCTGATAGAGCTTCAGATGGGGCTGGAGATTGACTTGTCTTGTTCTGAATTCTGATTCATAATAAGTAGAGACAAGGTTCAAGAGTATATTATGAATTCATCTGAAAAATAGTGACTGATTAAGCATAACAAATAGAGAAAACAATAGCTCACCTTGTTCTCTATTTCTGTAAAATAAGTAAATTTTCATTTGGCACTTAGTATCTAACTTCAAAAATCCTTCACCTAAAGGAAAGGCCTTTTAGAACCTGAAAAATGTTCATTGCTCCTATGTTTTATATTAATTAGAGGTCTACTTTGTTTCTGAGGAATTGTAAAGTACTTGAGTATTGTGGAATTTTCAACAAGCTTCCAGATACCAAAGGTTACATCGTGGTATTTTATAGAAGCAAAATCTCTGTATAGTTTGGTTTGAAGTTATATAATTTATACTTGTTTCTTACTTAACTGAAACTCAAAGTTAAGTATTTCTTTGATTCTTGCTTCCTTATGATATCTAAAATTGTTTACATTATTATACATTTAGATCTATAGATATGTCCTGTTATGTATATTTCAAAAAACATTTCAGAGAAAGAAATATTGCTGAATTAAAATGAATGACTACAGTAGTTTAATTTTCCTTAAAAATATCAACAAACTTTATAGCTTTAACTTAAGATGCAATTCATGGTGGATTTTTGATTATTTATAAATTAATATAGGTTTTTCATGGGAATGCTACAGCATTTGTGCAGTTAATATGTGTTTTAATACATAATTATATTCCTATAAGCTTTCATTTTTTAATTTACTGACAGTATATTTTAATAGATGGTATTTTTCTCCTCTAGTAAGATTTAACAGAGAATGTGAAAACTCAGATACATAAAAACATTTAAGTTGGAATTATAACATTATTTTTTCAGTTAGCAAACAAAAAGTCAGTAATGTCCTATTAACCCAGAATCTAATTAAGATTTTAAAAGATCTAAATCATATTTCAGTATTGTATTACAATAACACATATATTCAGATGAATGGATGCATTTAAGTCCTGAAATAGACCTTGAATCAGCAATAAAATGTCCAAGTGGGGATTTTAATACTAATTATATTTTGTTATATTCAATTTCTCTAAAAATAGTAATACACACATAAAGGACATTTGATGTCTAAAACAGTTGCACAGGATCTTTCATAATATTGAGCTAGAGATTAACTGCCAAGTGTTATTTCTGTTAGACAAACATCCAATTGTTAACAAAATACATAGAATTAATGCCGATTAATAACCAAACACTAGTTACATAGCAGGAAATCTTTGGCCATTTGATTTGGAGAATACTTTTTTATGAATTTTGAATACACACAAAAGAAGTAAATATCCCAAAGCCATGAAAATGAGTAGGATAGCTGATATGTGGAATGCATATATCAAAAAATGTTTCAGCAGATGTGTGGTGTTTAACAGGATTCCCATATTCCATAATATCAACTGTAAAATATGGGTATTTTGAAGAAGGCTTAGTAAACCTGGTTGATGAGAACAGCAATATGAAGCAATCTAAATATATTAATAATCTTGCCATACACAACATTGATCAAATCACACTTAAACTACTGTAGAGAGAGGAAGTTACCGTATTTTAAAATACTGACATTAAAATCTTTCTACAAGAGTCATTCAAATCATATAAAAAATAGTTGAATCTAGGCTATATAGTAGGTTAAAATATCTTTCTGACTTTCTTTTGCTAAACTTAAACTCTTAAGACAGTTTCAAACTGTTTTCTACTTACTACAAGTTAAGCATTTATATTCTTATAGTGAGTTTTTAAGGAATAAAAATTAACAAGTTTATCAAACAATATGAAAATAAAATAATCATCCCTCAATACATTTAGATTATTGGTTTACAAATTTAGGTTATGTTGTTAACAAAGTAATAAATCTAAAACAGTTTTAAAAGAAAATTTAAAAAATATGAATATATTTTGAGTTACATTATAGATTCAAAAATTGATGCTCTAAATACCTATACAGGGGTTTTTATATAAAACTCATATTTATATGAGGATGAATTATTCTCTGTGTCTTTAATTTTGGGGTAATACTCAGAAAAATAAAATATGTTAAACATTGTCTTGTACTTGTCTCTGCAATACTTAGTAAGGAAAAATTGTTGGTGGGGTGAGTTTTCTTCCCACGGTATAAAGAATCCTAAAATTTTACCTTGTCTGTTTGGCTTGAATTGCATTAAAAGAAAAAAAAAAAAAACGGCTTCTCTGAAAAGTCTTTCTTGTTTTCTCTCTGCTCGGAATATCACACTGGCAGAATGCCACAATTTATTTTTCTTAATGGATTTTATGTTATTGTGAAGCTATCTAGAAATGATTGATAAGCCATAAATAGTTTCAATTTTTCCTAAATAGGGGTACACAGTTGATAGCTTTATCTCTATATATAATTTTTCTGATTTTTAAAATGATTGAACCACTTTCAATTAATCTATTGTCTGTCTAGTCCTCAAGTTAAAACCTATTGTTTATTTACAGACCTATATTGCAACTCTATTATTTATATGCATCTATTTTTTATTTCTAATTTCATTGATTACATCAATTTTTGTTTTGCCCCCAAAAGCTGTTTCAAAGCCATAGAAATTTTATCCCTAAAGATTAAAATAAGTTTCTAAAAATGACACGTGTTCAGGATAAAGAGACCTTGATGAAAGAAATACACATTCCAAACTGAAATTAATATATGGCAGGGTTACATTTCAGGAATTATCACTCCTATGACAGAAAATATTTTTGAGAAAATCTCCTCAGATTCGAAGCTTTAATTCATTTTTCACACTGTGACATTTGATAATGAAAATATATATGGAAGCCATATATATTTAATTTGTTTTTGGTTTACATTTCCTATATATGTTCAATGTTTTTTTTTTTTAATAGTCAATGATTTCTGAGTAATTGAAAAAGACAAGTATATGTCTCATGTTTTCCAACCCATGAAATTGGTAAACACATTGTAGAGTGATTTCAAAATTACTGTTGGTTTTAGCTAATTATGAATATTCTACCCTACAACTCAGTGGATATATAAATAAGTGGACATTAATAATTAAAATTATGAATCACTGCAACTATCTACAGCTATGCTCAATCCTTGTAAAGATTATTTAGTTCTGCATATGTACTAATCTCTCTAGATAAAGTTGTTTGTTTCCTGTCCTCAAGACATGGTTAACTGTATTTTTTACTGACTTTCTAGGTATATTGTATTTACTTGTTTATATGTTTATATCTGCATCCCTCCTCAACCCTGTGAGAAGCTGTGAGCTACTCTTGAGGATATTGTCTATGAAGGCACTTAAACACATAGTAGTACCTTGATAACTAAATGAAAATGCTATTTTAATGAAGCATCTGATCAACAATAATACCAAATCTTTACTTGGTTTGAAAGTTTTATCAAGTGTTGATATTTATTCCTGTTAATAATAATATTTATAAATATTCACTGAGGACTTGCCATATGCTAGGCACTGGCTGAAAGCTTTGCATATCAGATCATATCTAATCCTCATGACAACTCTGAGGTCAGTACTATTATTATCATAGTTCAAGATAAAATGCTTTGAGAATGGTCAAGTCACTTGTCCAGATCGTCTGACTCCAGAGCTCCAACTCATAACATTTCTTCTGTAGGCCACTGAGAATCACTTGTTGATAATCAGTCCAGTTGCCCCTGAACTCACCAATGTTCAGGAGACCTCTGGTAAGTTAATACATATTATTATAGCTCCTAGGACAACATGATAGAACAATACATTTAGTTATGCTAAGCCCACTGAAGTTCTGGTAAAGTAAATTATTTCTAGATTAAGTGGTACAACAACCATTTCCTTCTTAAATGTACTCACATGATCAGGTTATTTGTCTTAAATGCTGTTTATTACCTCTATTCTGATAAAGATTCTTTTGTAAAAGCATCCCTCACTTAAGTAATGCGGTAATGCTCACAGGGAACATCTCAAATCATAAATTTTCTAGCATCTTCATTTAAGTCATTTAAAACTCTTAAATTTTCTCTGAATGGGTCCTTCTTTTCTTATGGCTCTGGGTTATTTTCTGTATTGGTCCTGCTGCTTAGAATATTCTTCTCTGCTTAAAAAACCCTTAATCATTCTTTATTACCTGGATCAAATGTCTCCCTCTCTTGAAGACATCCTTTTCTTTGTCATTACTCACACAGTCACAACTTTTTCTGTGACTATATATTGTGATGTAATACGTCTTTTTAGAATTGTTTTTCATTGATATGTGAATTCCTAGCACTGACTCTGAACTTCTCAGTCATAATAAGAATATCTCATTTATCTTTGTGTGTCAAACATCTGCCAGGGAGTCTGATACATACTAAAAATTATATACATATAAACTCTTGCAAATTCTTAGCAATGTGCTTTTATAAAAAGAGAGGAAATATAATATGAAACTAAGTATTGAATATTAAATAATTATTTGATGTCATATTTAGCAAGAATTTTTATATAATCTTCATTTTTGTTTTATTCAAAATAATTCTTATACTAGTTGCCTCTCATTGCTAAAATAAAAATGAGATACAATTTCTTAATACTCTAGAAGACAGAATTATAGTTATCCTGTTGTACACACTCCACATAATTCCGTTTCGAGAACATCTGAAAAACCAATGATAAAAATATAAATGTAGATAAATATTAAACAGAATAAAAATGTCTGCATGCTTAAAAACTAGATTTAACTGGGAAATAATCCCTAGTTTGGATTTTAATGCTCAGAACTTGTCAGATACTTTACAATGAAGTGTCCCAATTTCCACTCTAACTCCTAAAGCTTTATTACTTTTTAAAAGTTCAGTCTTTGAAATCTCTAAAAATTGAAATCATGTCATAAGGCTTCCTAATCTCCAAAGGATTTTATAATCATATTGGTTTACATATGTCAGTATAACTTATTTGAGTAACAGCTAAGAGAAGCTTACAGCTACTTTAAAAAATATCTAAACAGATTTTTTCTAATGTCTTATGATGTTACATGCAGAGATTCTTCAAATGAATATTTAAAACTAAGATATTAGAGACATTAGAAAATCAGATGCTTCTAAAATAAATGTTTAAAAGTTAAAGTACATCCAATTTGTACTTCAAAATAGATGTAATTTTCACTTAGTAGTCTCTTATTTTGGAATCTATAGAGAATGACCAGGGTTTGAAAGAGAGAGAAAGAGAGAGGATACAACATTTCGAATGCCATCTGAACTAGGGCTATAATATACCATAATAGAAGTCTAATTCTGATAAGCCATAAATTCAGTGGTTTACAAAAAGAAGATGGTTATGAATATTACCAATGTACACACAGTAAACCATTTCACTTTTTAAAATGATTTTTCATATAACTCAAATGTGTGCCTCAACTGACTGACTTTAAGAGTCAGGTGAGTCAATGGATAAAGAGAAAGAGCTTGATGCTGATGACAAAAGCGTAGTTAAGTTTGAATCTTTTATCCGTACTATACCTTTTCATCCAAGGCCTTGTGGTGCTCAAACAAAGATTTCAGTGCCTTGAGAACTTCCACTTCACTGGATACTCCTGAGGGAGACTGGGCTTGCCGTTTTACCACCGTCATTCTTAGTGACCTTTCATGTCGTGACACAAGGCACTCCAAATGCTCCAGTAATAGCTATTGGGTTTAACAGAAAATGCAATTACTCTTATAAATACAAGTCACCAATACTTACAAAATGATTTCCTCCTTAAAACACTACAGGCTTCCATAGTATCTAATGTTAGCTGCAGGTTACACTGCAAGTGGCAACAAAGATGCACAAACCTGTTTAAAACAGGTTTTATAAAACACGTTAAAGATAATTTGTATTTGATCTTATAACAAATTACTGAATTTAAAAATGTAATGCAAATATTATGCAGTCCCCTAGCAAATTTAATAAATTCATTATGGATTCAGAAGAAATAGTACACTTGACAAAATATGTATGACAATGATAAAAGAACATTGCTTGATGCATCATGATCTTTAATTTAGAGGATGGCAGTAAGAGTCAAAATTTATTTCATTTACATTTGGCCATTAAAATTATTTGAATTGGGGGCCCAAAGTGGCTCCGGCCGGATGTCGTGGCGCTTGCGAAGGCGAGGCCAAGAGTTCAAGGCCAACCAACCTCAGCAACCTTACAAGCTCTCATTGATTGGCAAAAAAAAAAAAAAAAAAAAAAAAAAAAAAAAAAAAAAAAAAAAAAAAAAAAAAAAAAAATAAATAAAATTATTTGAATTGAATAAAATAAGCATAATCATTATAATGTTACTTTAACTTAAATAATCACATGGTTTTATTCACAATTATTCTTTAGATTATAGAAAAATATATGCAAGCAATTAGAACACAGTAACTGAGATTCTCAATTGTCAGTTCAGGAAAGAAATTTAAGGATATAGTTTTAAGTTGTTTATATCTATGTTTTCCCCAGGGTAGCCTCTGGGGCCATGACAGAGGTCCAGTGAAAGTCCCTGAATAGTTTTCAGGCTGTTTCAGTCTCTTCACTCATAGCTTTTGCCAGATAATTTCTGCTTTTACTAGTAAAAACAAAAATACATGAGAAGAAAAACTGTTTGGTTATTATTAGTTGTTATAATTTTACTAGTGAAGAACCACATACAACTGGCAAGAATTATAGGAAAGTTCAGAAGAAGAATAGTGAAAAACATAGGCTAACAAGTGGTGTCTACTTAGACAAAAAAAAAAAAAAAAAAAAAAAAAAAAAAAAAAAAAGAAAAGAAAGAATAAGAAAAAAAGAAAAGAAAGCAGAAATTATCCAAACAAAAGATTATTTATTTATTTATTTATTTATTTATTTTTGAGACGGAGTTTCGCTCTTGTTTATCCAGGCTGGAGTGCAATGGCGCGATCTCGGGTCACCGCAACCTCCGCATCCTGGGTTCAGGCAATTCTCCTGCCTCGGCCTCCTGCGTAGCTGGGATTACAGGCACGCGCCATTATGCCCAGCTAATTTTTTTGTCTTTTTAGTAGAGATAGGGTTTCACCATGTTGACCAGGATGGTCTCGATCTCTTGACCTCGTGATCCACTCGCCTCGGCCTCCCAAAGTGCTGGGATTACAGGCCTGAGCCCCTGCACCCGGCTCCAAACAAAAGATTTAAAAGCAGATATAAGACAGTGGAGGTAGAAAAAGTAAAGAAAACAACTTCCTTTTTTTCAAGATTTTTTTCTAAAAGTTTAACTGTAATAAAAACCAAAAGTTTAAAATTTTGGTTTTCACTATACTGGTGTTAGATTCAGCGTCACACATTAGTATCACAGTTTTTTGGTTGGTTTCTCTACATTTGCTGTCACTAATTATGTCTCAAAGTGTCAGAAAACTCTGCCATTATTGTGCACAAAGAACACCATTATCTGAGACACTAAACATGCATAAATTGATAGATCAGAGTCATATTTAAGGGTCAAAATAATATTAGTTGTTTTTTAGTATGAAACTGACCTGATATTTTCAAGGAGCCATTTAAAATTTATCCATCTCTGATTATATGATGGTATTCTATTCTCTTGAATTCTATAGATAACGTGTCCATTGCTTAAATCCAAGCTCTTTTACATAGGTTATGGAGATCTACATGAACTCCAGTTTTTCCAGTGTCATCTGATGTCTGTCTTTCCCTAGCAAACTATGTTCCTGCCTTCCTGGCCTGCTTTTAGGTCCTCAGTATGTCAAGCCTTTGCTTATGCTGTACCCTCTGCCTAAAGTACTCTTTATTTGGTTCCTCATTTAACCAGTTCTTTCTCATTCTTTAACTCTCAGCTTAAACATTATATCTCAACAAGGCATTTGCTCACTACTATCTAAAGTAAGTTTCTCCTTTTCCCCACTTCCACAAGTCTCTATTTCAATTCCTTACTAATTTTTTTTCAGAATATTTCATGATGTACAATTTATAGAAATTGTTCTACTAAATTTCATTCTATTTTTTGCATTGCAATAAAAGCTCCATGAGAGTCGGCATAGTGTCTGCCTCAATCCTCTTGATCCTCTCTTTATGTGGGTGTTAGCTCAATTCCCAACATCTATAGGTATGCAATTAATATTTGTTGAATGAATTGAAATATTAATAAATGAGTTAAATTTACATACCTCATGGAGTTTTATATGACTCATACAGGCTTGGCTTATATAAAAGCTAAGCCTGTGGCCATGGTTAATTGGCATTATTTCCTAAAAGCTTAGGCTAATTAACATTATTATGTCCATCTATCCTTCAATCTGATGACATAAATAATGAAGCAAGCCTTATAATACAATGAAAATTGTTTTTTCCTAATTGTAAATTAGAAGGATCTTAATATATTAATTCAATAAACATATCATCATCTAATATTGCACAGTACAGTGTAATATTTAGAAATATAAAATGCCCACCCTCTAGGAAAAGAAACACAACAATGAATCTATAAAGGACATCTGTTATTAGAGACCAGCTAAATATTTTGATCACACTCTTCACATTCGACAAGTGGAACTTTTAACTGCTTCTCCCTACATTCATGCCCTCATTGTCTCTTTACCCAGCTTAAAGTTAATAATTCAGTATTCGTAAACATTCTCTTTCATGATCCCTAAATTTCTAGAATCTGATCACTTGCCACTACATCCACTGCTAACATTTGGATCCAAGACCTATAATCTCCACTTGAATTATTATAGTAGCTCCTTAACTGGTCCTCCTGCTTTCAGCCTTTCATCTTCAGGCTATTCTCAAAACACATTTAAGTTAAAATTTGAGTTAGGTCATTTATACCCCTGCTCAAATTTTTAATGTTTTCTTATTGGGCTCAAGTGAAAGCCAAAGTCCTTAATACTTCCCAAAGGGATCTAAATTTTCTGAACTCATCTCCTATTTTTCTTCTTGCTCACTGCAGTATAGCTACGTTGGCTTGGCTACCTTGCAGTTCTTTTGTGTTTAGTTTTGTTAGTTTTGCTTTTAATACATTAAGCATCCATGTCCCCACAACAGGGGCTTTGTACTTCTAATTTTCTCTACCTAAAACATTCTCTTTCAGATAGCTGCATAATTCTCACTCCACTATCTCTTTCACGTTTTAACTCAAATGCCACTCTTCAATGAAGCTTTCCCCGGATACCTACAACATTGGATATCTCCTTCCTCACTTTGTTTGTTCTTCTTAGCATTTGTCCCTATCTAATGTCATATTTCTTTATGTATTTATCTGGCTTACTATCTCTCAAAATTTAATGTAAGGTCAATAAGGAAATAAAATTTTTTGTCTATTTTGTTCATGGCTGTATCTTTAGTGCCTATAAGATTGGCACATGGTAGATGCTCCTATATGTTTACTAAATGAATAAATAAGTACTGATTAAAGCAATAGTTTGCATCTTTATAGGCAAAATTCTTCAGAGAAATGGATATCTGGGATAGGTTTGACAGAATCAAAGGTTAAATTAACATAAAGGAAGGGAGACTGTCTTCCTTGGTACATGGGGATGAGATAGTTACATAAATAATCACCTGATATATCTGGAAATGGGGTGTCCATGTAAGACTTTGATGGATTGAGTCATAGCTACAATAGACCATTTTGAAAGACATGAGGAATACAAGGACAATGAAGTGAGTGGAATGCTTTGAACTGCACTGAAGAGTTTAAAGAAAGAAAATGGCAAGCTTAAGGTTTTAAATTCTAGGTCAAGGCTCAGTCAGAGAACCCAGGAGGTGCTATGGCTGTACATGATAGCCTCTTATTAAGATCCCAAAACATAACAGGAAAAAGATAAAAAGTTTGCTCTAAAGGAGTTCACTGAATTACAATACATGATGAATTCACAGCCTTACCTGGAATCTTATGTGGAAATCTTGCCATCACTCTGGGAAAAAAAGGCAGGCACCCTAAAAACTGTAAAATGGAAATTTGGCAAGATCCAGAGGTGTCTGAGTTACTCTGATACTCTCAATCCCAATGAGTCTTCCTGCTTCTGTGATGAATCCGGTTATATTTGTCTTAATGGCCATGCTATGACTTCACTTAAAGCAGTTGTCATATAAGAAGCAGCCTCTGCACTTCATGTCCTACCACAAACACCTCTTTCTGCCTCCACATTTCTAAAATATTAAGAGGCAAATAACAAGGTCTAACCTAAAAAAAGAGAAGGCTTTCAAATCAATAGACCTCTATGTTTTTGCTGATTTGTAATTTCAGAAATCTAGAAATGTATGTAGATGCTGATATTACTGAAACAGAAAGAGGGGAACAGCATTTTTGATCTGGTTAAATAAATCAATATGACTATATTTCTAAAATAATCTGAATTTAACTTTGATGTCAAATACCAGAAAGTGGTTATAATTGTTTGCTTCATTGGTTAATGAAAATATAAACTCAGTGGTGGCCTAAAACAAGTGAATACAGGCTAGAAATTCAATGGGTAGAAGGTAGAAGGAAACTGGATTATGGAGTTAAAAATGGCAAATTTAGCTCACCCCCTTGCTGTTTCCTTTGAGATGACCAAAGTGACACTATCTTCACTAAGGCACTGGGAAACAGATTGGAAAGAAGACAACAGAGGACCTAAAAAATTGCCAGAACAGCGGTTCTTTACAGATAAAAAATAAAAATTGAGAGATGCTAGTCCTTAAAGGAACCCTTTGATTTCTCTGGGGATGACAGAATTATGCAGTGGCAGAGACTAAGTAATAGTATTTAACCACTTAAGCTAAGGTATGTGTGGTTACTATAACAGACAGAATGGTTTGATCTATTGGGATCTTTGTGATAGCTAACTGATTAAACTGATTATAGGGTTGTTAATAAGACAGCAAGAATTAGGTTGTATTACTGAAATAAAAATATTAATAAAATCTGTAGACATGAAGGAAGAAAATTTGATTTGAGTCACCTGATAAACTGTCTTGGCCTTCTCCAAATCTTATACCTGAGTGAGTTTACAGTTAGAGACTTTTTAAAAATTAAGGTGAGGTTGTATAGCACCAACTTTTTCACTCTCCTGCTATTGAGAGATGGGGGCTATGTTCCCTCCACTTAAATTTGTGTGGATTTGTGACTGTTTTGACCAACATAGAAGTCACAGAAGTCACATTTTGTGATTTCTGAGCTTAAGTCCTAAAAGGCCAGGTAGCTTCCATCTGGTAGACCTGAACATTTGCCCTTAGGTCCCTGAGCTATCATCAAATAAGTCTGAGTTTTCCAAGACTATCATGCTGGAGAGGCATGTGTAGGTTCTCTTGTGTAAAGTTCCAACTGAGTCTGCCTGTCCTTCAGCTATTCCAACTCAGGTGCCAGACATGAGCATGAAGAATGCACTTTACAAGCAAATCTTTCTGACCCCAAATATTTCAGTTATCCCCTGCAAATGGTTTGCTGGAGCAGAAGTTCTTCTGGCTTTGGGAGCTGATTATTAATTTCAGGAGTTTTATGAGTGAGTGGTTAAACACAATTATGCTTAAATTATGTAAGCTTATAACTAAATAAAAATATTTTTAAAAGATAGTAAACATTTGCGGTGTATGAATTCCTAATTATTTTTATTACATTTCACTATTGTATATGCTCCTTAGGTTGTTTACATCTATTTTACCTAAAAGTTAGAAATACTATATAATGGTTAAGTATTGTGAATCTTTTACCAACTCTGCATTTAGTAACATCATGTTGGTAGCTTGAAATCAATCACAGTGGAAGTGTTTACACCAGAGAAATTGGCAAACCTCAGAGATCAGTGCTTTTATTTCCCTAACAAAAGAAATTGTTTACCAGAACATCATTGTCACCAGTCATCTTGGCTGAGATCCCAAATATTACAAAGCAAAGAAGGGTCATCCACACTGTTCTCTTTCTAAATCCTTGGCCCATGAGAGTCTACAGCATATTAAACATTGTTTTGTGTCATTAAGTTTTAGGGTAGTTCGCTAAATCATGATAGATAATATGAAAGCCTTCTCCCAAAGGATCTGTAACTGTTTATCAGGGTCAATTTTGTTAATAAAATATCAAAATTTCTTGAATATTACATCTGAGCAAGGACTAATGTTCTGGTCCTCACTCTATAAAAGACTTTCAGTAACCTGGTGAACAAACTGTAGGTATCAGCCTATTTTCCTTGCCGCCATGTCTTTTTTCTCAATGTGCATAAAGAAGTGACCATGGTTTCAGGGTCATAGGCCTGACAAAACGGGATTCTCATGGTTAAGACTGGGCCACCATGGCTGAATGGCCCAGTGACTAGCTGCAGCCATCTAACTTGGGCCCTTTCATGATACAGTACAGCTGGAGACCAGGTATTTTCCACGAAACAAGCATATTACATCAAATCCTTTCTATTAAAGAGAAGACAGCTTTTCCTCACTGTGATAAACCCCTTTATTGGATATGGATTAGCCTTTTCTAATGGCTATACTTCTACCAGCAACACCATCTGACTGAGTTTTTGCTTACCCTCATGTTATCATACACATTACTTCAAACAAAAAAACTGATTTTACAGTGAAAAGAGTAATACAGTTGATGGATGCTCCCAGGGACCTCTGATTTTATCACACTATTACATCATCTAGAAGTAGCTGATCTTATAGAATGGTTAAAAGACCCAAGACTGTTTTAATTCAAGCTTGGACACAACACATTGCTAAGTAGAAATGCTATCATCCTGGAATTAGTATATCCTCAGAAGTACTGAGAGAAGTAAGGTACAGTTTCTTTCTGGAAATAGCTATGGGTTCATACATGTAGGTCCAGAAATCAAGGCTTAGAATTGGAATTTATAATTGCCAACTAGGACCTGTGACCAGTGGAGAAAATAGGATCATTCCTTTTTTGTTCACACACACACATACACTCAATATATATATGCACACGTATGTTTGTGTGTATATATAATGTATGTTAATATATTATTCTTTTTGTTTTCTTTACCCTTTTACCACATGTTACCCATTAATTATCCCCATTTTCCACCTCTCCCCCTGACTGTTCCTCACAATCTGAATCCCATCTTCCTAGTATAGAATCCAAGAAGCATTTCTTGAGCACATTTACCACTAGGGGGCAGACATGTGACTGAAGATCAGTCAACCAGAACCGACCATCCCGGAAGTGAGTCTGAAGGGAGCAGACAGGAAACCTAGTAATGGCAGAGGCTGCTTGTTTTCTGGGACTGGGCTTGTGAGAAAAATTTACAAAGCTAAGAAATGTGGTCCTAGAGACTGCCTGAAAGCTCAGTTTAGAGATTTATTATATGCTTAAATGTCTTATTTAAACAGTCATGGTATATACTGTTTTGTGCAATTAGGAATTATCATCTACATGATAATAAAAACCAAATATGTTTTTATTACTATAAACAGACTCCTTAAGATATGAACTATTTCACTATCCTCAATACAAATATTCTACATAATATATACTTAATACTTGTTGAATTGGGTTAATTATAAACATAAATTATTCAGGTTGAAGAATATGGACAAACCCGTTCTCATCTGGCATATATCTATGGCCTAATTTAAGGTTACAAATAAAGGTAAGAGTACAGAAAGAGAAACTTATCTAAGATACCATTAACAGTCTACTAATTATACACCTTAACTGGGAGCTACAACTTTAGCCTAATATTTAATAATTCTCACAGAAAGTACAAATGGAATTGTCTTTGGTATGCTCAAAGGATTGTAGGGACTATGTGAATGGCCATGAATCCTACATTGCAATTTTCTTTAAATGACCACAGCCTATATGTGTATATACACACACATATCATATATTCACACACACACACACACACACACACACACACACACACACACACACAACCTCCCACATCATGCATCATTGGGAATTTTTTGGACTAAGTTTTGCCTTGAAAAGCAAGATGACCTAGGTAATCTAAATCCTTCATTTTACTATTATTCTGTAAGTATTTCTAAAATTTTATAGCTACCTATTAGATCTTAATTCAATACAACCTTGTGAACAATTATTTCCAATTACAAATGGTACTGAAATAGAAATACATTCTTCCCTGTAGACTAATTTGGCTGCTGTAATATCGTCATATAGCATGATATTAACATTTGAAAATGAAAACCTTTAAACTGGTTGCCTTCATGCTCAGTCCACTTCGTATCTTTTACCCTCCAATATTGTTTAAAATCCCGTATGTTTCTTATGTACATATTTGATTATGAAATTGAAATAGCTGTTGGGAGGGCACCTGTCTTATCCTATTTACTCTTGTGTTTATCATATCCTATCATAGAACTTTCATAAATAACTATATATGCATAAGCATGTACACTCACATAGAATCTTCCTCTGCTTTCAACTGCAAAAGTCTTCCTTTTCTGAATTGGACTATATATTCTACCCACTGAGGAAATGTTTGGAGGATATTATTAACTTGTATAGGCAGAGATTTGTCAATAATAAAATATTTTTCTTTAGGAGTGATGGGTGAATAATTGTATCTCAATATGTGTTAAGATAATTCCTTTGGCTCAAAACAAAAGTAAGAGCAGGGTAAGAAATGTTTCAAATGCAATTAAGCCTTCTTTCATGATCCATGAAATTAAGTTACAGCTTTATTATTTATAGCTAGATATTAATATTGTTTCTCAAAATCATAACTTGATATTAATAGTTTCTTAAAGCCATAACTTTTTTTGAAGTCACACAACTGTTACAATCTAGAATATTATGAATAATATAAAACATCCTTTGGGATCTTTAGCTATAAATACAGTTGAAACAACTCTGACAATAAAAGTGTTCTTTATGCTCGTATTCACAGGCAATATCTATATTAAAGTTCCCAGTTTTTCTTTACATTTTTACTAATTCAGATAACCTTGTCACAACATGTCTTATTGATCATTTTGAGTTGAAATAACATCAGGAATAAATTATTTTCTATAAATATAACTTTCTGTAAATATATGCTGGCCAAAGTATGGTCAGAAGAGTTTTAGGAATAACAAATTTTGTTTCACTATTTTTTCCACATTTTTATCGGCATAAAAATATTAAAAGCTTGCTTGTATATTTCTATATTAACTATAACTTTTTTAAATTTCTATTTTTGTATAATTATTTATAATATTGTAATAATTTTATTTGGATATTCTTAATTACTTGAGGCAGTTAGATTTAAGAGCAACTGCAGTGATGACTGATTTTCTTTCATTCACTCATATTTTTACAATGTCGACCAGGTAGTTTCTGCAAAGAAAACATAATATATGGCCACACATTTCAGCTTTTACATCAGAATAAAAACTTAGCACATTGACTTTCCACATGATTGACACGAAATAAATTAGGATTGAATTAAAAAATTTAAATAGGCCAGGAGCAGTGGCTCATGCCTATAATCCCAGCACTTTGGGAGGTGAAGACGGGCGGATAGCTTGAGCCCAGGAGTTCCAGACAAGGTCAGGCAACATGGCAAAACCCATCTCTACAAAAATTAGCTGGGTGTGGTGGCATGTGCTTGTAGTCACAGCTACTAGGGAGGCTGAGGTGGGAGGATCACCTGAGTCTGAGCTCTAGGCTGCAGTGAACCATGATTGTGCCACTGCACTCCAGCCTGAGCAACAGAGTGAGAATTAAAAAAAGAAAAAAAAAAAAAAAGAAATTTGAACAAACTCCGTTCTTCCTTAAACATAATACTTTTGCATCACATGTGAATCGTGCATGACAAAGAAATATGATTTCTTAAATACATAGTGTATTCCTTCATGTATAAGCCATGCATAGGCCTGTGACAAGTTACTTTTTACCTTAGTTTTCTCTTGAATTAAATGGGGATAATGAGATTGCTGTGACAATAAAGTCAGTTAAAAATGTAAAGCATTTATAAAACACTTAGATTTTAATGTTAGCTGTTGTATTATCATTACCACTCCCTACCTTTATTCCACTCCCACTGGAACTTCTATTTTCTATTTTGGAAGATGGTATAATTCATTCAAATATCATTATACAGAAGGACTCTTTCTGGTCTATTGTTTTTGATAATATTCAAAATTAATACGAATGATCCTATTCACACATGGTTTTGTGGACTGGCTTTCGCTCAGTTCATGAACATATGCTAACTCCTCAATGTAAAGAGAGCCACAAGTTTATTAGAACTTTGGAAATTGGAATGCTCAATTACACTTTATTTTTTATTTTATTTTATGTGTTTATTTATGTATTTATTTTTTGAGATGGAGTCTCCATCTGTTGCCCGGGCTGAAGTGCAGTGGCGAGATCTCTGCTCACTGCAACCTCTGCCTCCTGGATTCAAGCAATTATCCTATTTCAGCATCCCGAGTAGCTGAGATTACAGGAATGTGCCACCATGCCCAGCTATCAATTACACTTTAAATTTGCTTGCAACCTGACACTAATTAAAGTTTCTTTACATGTGAGAAAGAAACGCTAGCTTGTTTTTTGTCTCTATGATCAGCACACAGATGTTTATAGCAAGAAGAAAAGCACAACATCTAGAAAGAGAAACAACTATATGAATCTATAAAAATGGTTTTCTTTAGCAACATTTGATAAGGCATTTGGTGGGAAGAGAAATATATTTGATTTTCAGCCCTGGATATACTACTTCTGGGGACGGAGGATGGTGAGAGGTGGTTATGTAACTTAAGAAGTTATTATATAATCAATATTTTGTACAAGGGAGGTTTCATAAATCTGTTTCCTTGATGTAGTCAACAACAACATCTTCTACATCACTGCTTTAAAGAAGGTAGAAAAATATTTTCTAGCTTTATTCAGATTTTCAAAGTAACTATTATACATGGTCAAAATCAATGGCTTCAATATCTGTTATTGCTATTTTCAAGGAACTTTGTATTTTTCTCATTTTGACTCCTGAATGGGTACTTCACATGTGGCTCACCTTCCTCCCTTTATTATCTAAGCCCTTCACAAATGCAATAGCCACAGGTATTTCTGGGCCTCATGGGGATCAATATGATGAAAATTGTATGGATTCTGTCACCAAATCTCTTAGCTCTCTACAATTAGTCACAATTAGATACTCTATACTGCAGTGGTCTGACTGTTAAAGTAATGTTCTCTCTAGCTGTAATAAGTCTTTTAGTAATCATGCTGATGGCCTCGTGGTTAGTGCATAGGCTCTGGATTTAGACTGCCTTACCTTTCAAATTCCTTTTCTGCTATTTACTAACTTCGTGATCCTGGCAAGTTATCTGACCTTTTCTGAGCTCACTTGCCGGGTCTGTAAAATGGAGATAAATTTATAACATCTCCAGACGAGTGCAGAAAAAAGTAAGGTGTTGAAGAAAGAAGGCCAGATAAACCGACACAGTTAATAAAAGAGTGTCTGGTGCATTTTAAATGTGAACATTAGTTATAAACCTAACCAAAGCTTTGTATTTCCCTGCATTCTCAGCTTTCTGCTCCTACTTTTACATTTGATTGTACTGTGTTACATCAAGGAATGAAATCTAAAGTACTAAAATATAGTAGAATAGGGCAGAATAAATGTCATGATAAAAATAAATTTTAAATTTTCATAAAAACACAGTGTTAAGTTAAAAAATCAGAGTAGAAAATATAGAGAGAGGAGGAGGGCAACAGAAAAAAATCATCTGACACCTGATAATATGATCTAAACCGCTATGCCCTGTTTGAGGCAATCCATTTGCCTAGTTCATCCAAGTATCAACAAAAAACAATTCAATGTATGCATGTATGTGAATTCTCTTTACCATAAAATAAGACCCTGATAAATAAGGATATAAATTCAGTTTGATGATATAACCATTATGCAAGCAACCCTAATCTCTCATTAAAGGCACAGGATCCCAGTTAGTAGAACTGTATTTTATATTATTATTGAAGAATCATAAAGTGAATAGGTCATTAGCTACACCATTTTTCGGAATTAATCTGTTATAGTCATAACACTTAGACTATTTTTCACCAACTTAATATTTATATTGAACTTACATCCACATAAAAGTTTTTTTCTACTTCGTTTTAGTAAACTGTACTAACTATGGGTAATATGGTAATTTACATATTTTATGAAATTTAGTGATTTTTTTTTTTCTGAAAGAAAATATAGCATGTTTGATCAAATTCTGAACTTTAATCATATATGGCATGCCATGTGCTTGATGAAAATACATAAGTTTCCAAGAATAGAATCTAGCAAATTCCATGAGTTTCATGAAATCAGAATATTGCAACTGGACATCTCCTTGAAGATTTATTAAATCCTAAAGGTACTCCTCGTTTAACAGGCAGAGATTTTTTTTTCTTGACACTTTTTCTTCTTTTTATTTATTATTTTTTTGAGACAGAGTCTTACTCCGTTGCACAGGCTGGAGTACAGTGGTGCAATCTTGGCTAACTGCAGCCTCTGCCTCCCAGGTTCAAGTGATTCTTCTGTCCCAGCCTTCTGAGAGGCTGGGTCTGCAGGTGTGTGCCACCAAGCCTGGCTGATTTTTGTATTTATAGTAGAAATGGGATTTCACCTTGTTGGCCAGGGTGGTCTCGAACTCCTGACCTCAGGTGATCTGCCTGCCTCGGCCTCCCAAAGTACTGGGATTACAGGCATGAGCCAATGCACCCAGCCTTCTTTCTTATTTATTTTTTCTTTTTCAAATAAATCTTTTGCTGGGAGGAGGTGAGGACAAAATCCAGGCCACTCTTTTGTAGCAACCCATAATTTAAACTTCTGTTCTTCTCCAAAACTCTCCTCTTAGCCTCTGAGAGATTACCCTACCCCCAAAACAACTTTTCGAAAGTTTGAAACCCATTATTGAAATCCAGATCTTCTTTTTAAAGTCAAATAAAGTAAAAGCCAGAAGGAATGTGAACGTTTTGTAAAGCAACATAGTGATTTAGTAGCTGTGACTATAATTTAGGTTTCCTGTCTTTTTGTTTTGAGTTTTATAGTATATCCTCCTTTAAGTAACTGACGATGAGTTAGAATCTGCTTAAAGTATTTCTAAATGCATATATTTTCTTTTTTATATGTGTATTGGATGTAAAACACTAAACTAGAAGTGGCATTAATTCCAAGAAGGCTGCTTTACACTTACTCTTGTGTTGTTTCTTTCAGCTTTAAGTTCAGAGATTTCTTCTTCCTTTTCTAGAAGCTGTTCCCTGCAGGCATTTAATTCTTTTGTCAGTGCAGCAAATTCCTGGAAAAGTAATAAAAATATTTGAAAAAAATATTCAAGATCTAAAAGCAGAAATAAATAAATGTACAAATTTCAAAATGAAAAGAATGGGGAAAATTGACCCCATTGACTGGTTAACATATATTGCTGTTATAAAGTATCTTAATTCATTATTCAAAACATGCTAATTCATATATATTATATACATTTTTTTTTTGAGACGGAGTTTCGCTCTTGTTACCCAGGCTGGAGTGCAATGGCGCGATCTTGGCTCACCTCAACCTCCGCCTCCTGGGTTCAGGCAATTCTCTTGCCTCAGCCTCCTGAGTAGCTGGGATTACAGGCACTCGCCACCATGCCCAGCTAATTTTTTTGTATTTTTAGTAGAGACGGGATTTCACCATGTTGACCAGGATGGTCTCGATCTCTCGACCTCGTGATCCACCTGCCTCGGCCTCCCAAAGTGCTGGGATTACAGGTGTATTATATACATTTTATTACAATACACTGCTTAGATGGGTGCATATATAAAGTATATTTCAAAATATATCAGCTACATCACACTGAATCTAATGCTAAGTTATTCCTAGAGTAATTTAAGTATTTAAGTTCGCCTAATTTTGTGAACAGCTCCAAAAATCATATACTTTAATACCTATACAGCAATGTTTATACAGAATACAGTGGGTCTTCAGAACAACAGCACCTGTTAAATGTGCTATTTTGAGATTAAGAAATTTATTTTATTTGTTAACAAGATGAACCAGGGGAATCTACATTATTTTTTTACAAAATAATCAATATGCCTAAGATTTGATAACATTATGTAATAATTTCTTATTAATTTGTGTATTACTCAGTTTTTCCAAAAGGTAAGCTTCATGTGGACAGGGACTTTGACTTGTTCACTGTTACAACAGCAGTATCTAGGACATAGTGGGAGCTCAAATTATATTTATTTTTAGTTAATAAAAATAGGTCACATTGTCACCAAAAAATTGGGGGTTCTTGAGAATTCTATCTTCATGTGGTTAATGACACTATGAAGTAATCTTCACTGGCCTCCTTCCCCTAAATGGGATTAGAGATCATATGATATGGTATTTTTACTAATGGTGCAAAGTTTCTTTACACATGGAAAAGGTTATTTAATAAGAAGACCAGGAAATTCAACTATTCTGCTATTCTACATTATAAATAAATATTTAATTTAAAAATATATAATAATAAACCTTTAGAGTGATTTTCAGTAGTAAAATTGATGCTTATAAAATATTTAAGTATTTGAGAAAACTTAGCTCTAGGCTGAGAAGGCACTCAGAAGATGAAAAACATAATGAAGGAGGCAGTTTTGGTTAACCTAACCTCCAGGAAGGCAAATTTAGTGAAAAGTAAATGAATATGATTATGCAAAGTTGGGGAAGATTTGGAATTTATATTTTTGTTTGCTTCAAACCACTTACTTTGCTTAGTTTCTCCAAATGGCTTCAGCCCAAATGAATACTTCAAAGACCTTAGAGTAGACTTTAGGGCTAGATTCTAGATCAAAGTGTTCGTTGTTACATTTTGGGTACATAGGGATAAATATTTTCACCCCTGATTTTGCCTGCTTAAATGTTGCTAATACTCTGAGCATTTTATTTAGGTAGTAAATGGAAATGAAACAAATATAAAGCAATAAATCTATCTCTAGAAATAAATGGTTTTTCATATATTGCACAATTTTGATAGAGAAAAGAAGTGATACATGAAGATTCTTTCTTGCATGTTATTAACATACAGGCATTTAGAAACAATCTTATGCTTATGTATATTATGACACTAAAATAAAACAAATAAAATCTGTATTTTACCATCATGCTAATGATAAAAAATATATGTGTCTGTTAGAATTTTAACATTAGGTATCTCTAGGTGTAAAATTATGAATGAATTTTGGTTTTTGGCTTCCTCCCATGTATTTCTATCATCAGACTTTCTACAATGGAGAAGTATGCTTTTGTGCTTTGAAAATAAGAGAAACTATAATTATGTAAGTTCACTAAAACAATCAAGCTTTTAAAACAGAAAGCAGAAATTAGTCAAGATGTTATAAGTGACAGAAGACTTGGTCTTTTTTATTATCATGGCACTTATTCTGAGTAGGCTAGTGACTCCATGTATTAAGATTAGTCTTACATTTATTAATTTCCTAGCAAATATCAGGTGCTACTTTCACATTCATTATACCATCTTGCTCTGTAAATACCTAAGGAGGGAGTCTCACTCCCATCTTATAGCTGAGGAAACTGACTAATGATAGCTGTAAGTCTAAATTCACAAAACTCACAAGCCATAGGGAGTGAGTCAGCTCTGAACATAATTCTCCACACTGCAAGTCTAGTGTTTTTCTACTATTTCATTTTGAACCTAGTTGTGAGTTGGGTTTATATTATTCAGATTTGGAGTACATTTAGAGGTGCCCTTTTTCCTTACCTGAAACATTAAATAATGTTACTATTGATAAGGCTTGGCTCTCTGTCCCCACCCAAATCTCACACTGAATTGTAATAATCCCCATGTGTCAAGGGCAGGAACAGGTCGAGGTAACTGAATAATGGGGCTGGTTTTCCCTCATACTGCTTCCCTGATAGCAGGTGAGTTCTCACAAGATCTGATGGTTTTATAAAGGGGAAACCCTTGGTCTTCATTCTTTCTTGCCACCACCATATAAGAAATGCCTTTTACCTTCCATCATGATTGTGAGTCCTCCCCAGAAACGTGGAACTGTGAGTCTATTAAACCAGTTTTTCTTTATAAATTAGGCAGTCTTGGGCATATCTTTATCAGCAATGTGAAAAAGAATTAACACAACTACAATTATGTTGCATGATCCCCCTTAGTTAGTCCAATCAGAGTGTGGGGAACTAGAAGGTCCAAGGCATAGTATTCCTTCCACACAGAGCAAAAAGCGTTAGACAAGTACGTTCTATGTATTTGAGACCACATAGAGGCCGAAACCTCACATGGAGGTAATCATTAAACATTTTTTATACTTTGACAGTTATCTTTTCTGTACCTACTCTCCTTACCATAAACATGAACTGAGCCTCATAACATTTTACAAAGATATCAGTAACAGCAAATATGGTTAACATTGATTGTGACCTTACGGTATGTATGTCATGTCCTCTGCCAAGAAATTTATATTAATTACCTCAACAATCCTAATACACTGTAAGAAACTACTAAAATCTCACTGAGGCCTAGAGAAATTAAGTAATTTGTTCAAAGTCACATACCTAGTCAATGATGGAGCTGGGCTTTGAACCCAGACAATCTAATGCATGCTGGGTGATTATAATAGGTTGTTCTTTCCCTGACCACAGGCTTTTCCCTTTTGATTTGTGCTTCAATTTTTGGAAAAATTATCTTTCCCAAGATCACTAAACTTTCAGAGCTTTTTACCCTCAAACATATTAAATTTAAACCAACTTTAACTTTCAAAATTCACACCACTCCAAACATGGCTCTTTCATAACTAATTAGCTTTAGTCTATACCCTGTGAAACAATTCACATTTGTTGTTTCCCGAGGGGGTGAAATCAAGAATTTTTTTACAGTGGATTATAAGAAATATTATGATTAATAAAGTTATTTTACCCTTAAAAGAAAAAAAAAAAAAGAACAACAGCAACTATTAATACCATTTTGAGTAGTTGGCACTTTGTTTTGCCATGCCCCAAGCTAACCATTTTACATGAATTATACCATCTACTCCTTATTTTTCAGGTAAGGACACCAAAGCTTAGCAGTGATGAATAACTTGTTCAAACTCACAGCTAAATATGACCCACTGTGTCTGAGTCTAAAACTTTTAGATTTCTGTAACACTGCCTCCTTCTGGCTGAAAATAAAAACTTTCTTATCAAACGTCTCAGGCATACTGAGATTATCATCCTTCTAACTATCCAGCCATTCATACAACTTTTATTGAACACCTATCACATATCACACCCTGTGCTAGATGCCGAAGATATGAAGAAAACATAGCACAGTTGTTGCAGTTGCCCTTACAGAACTTTCAGAATTCACATTTGAGGCCCATCAGGGATCTCTGCCATTAACAAGCAGTCAAAACCCATCACCAAAGTGCCACACACATCGTAATTCTAGTCTATGCCCTTTAGAAGTCGTATTCCCTCAAAAGCCTCCTTCTTAGATGGTTTGTCTTCTTCACCTACTGTCGAAAATTTCTCTTTCCTATTTCCATTTCTACCTTTTCATATTTTCAGCTTTTTCCCTGTTTCTTTTACATACTATCTACTATGCCTCAAATACTCTTCATCATCCTGCTGCCTAAGTCATTTTTAAAGCACTAGTTAGCCTTCTTAATGCTTTAAAATATCTAATTGTATTTTTTTATAATAACTGAATTATGTGTTTGTCTCCTGCACGTAAACAGTACAATCCTTTAAGGCAAGGTTGTTAGTGTTTTTTTGTTTGCTTATTTTGTTTCTTTGTGGGGACAGAGTCTTGCTCTGTCATCAGGCACCAGGCTGGAATGCAGTGGCGCGAGCTTGGCTCACTGCAACCTCCACCTCCCGGATTCAAGCAGTGCTCCTGCCTCAGCCTCTCAAGTAAGTGAGACTACAGGTGCACATCACCATGCCCAGTTAATTTTTGTATTTTTTAGTAGAGACGGGGTTTCACCATGCTGGCCAGGATGGTCTCAATCTCTTGACCTCGTGATCCACCTGCCTTGGCCTCCCAAGTTAGTGTATTTTTTATATCTTTAGGTCTTAGCATATTTCCTGGAAAACTGCATAAACAATAAATCCATGGTGTGATAATAAATGGCTTGCTTTCCTCAAAGTTCACACTTTGATACCAAAATAATTTTAAAAGTTATTATTGAAGTTTCTTTTTTGAAATAATTTTCTTAACATATAAAAATATAATATTCTTTTTTAATTTGTAGTTGTTGTTTTGTCTATATTGAAATATACTATTTGACATAGCAATGACATTATTGTCTGTCATGCTTTATAGCACGTGTGTGTGTGTGTGTGTGTGTGTGTGTGTGTGTGTGTGTGTGTGTGTCAGGTAATATAGTGACTACTTGGAAGCTGCCAAATTTAACACATTATTCAAAAAATCTGCTCTGATCCTGGTAGTTTCTGCAAAGAAATCTACAATATACCTCCAACCTAGGAATAGGCTAGCTCTAGTGCTGAAGCTCATTATCATGAAAGCATAATTTTGTGATATAAATATTTGTGCTGAATGCAAAGATGGTAAATAAATGAGAGCATATGCACCTGACAGAAAATGAATGTGGCAGAAGAAATAATGAAAATATTTCTATTCCTTAGTGATTTGGGCCTATTGCTCTGAATAATTCATGCATTCAGATTTATTATTTGTTCATTGGTCTTATTCATTCTTTGAGTGAAAATGTATATTTAACCAATATGTTATTTCTCTAGTCTAGCATTTCTCAAATTATGTTTTTAGAACTATTTCCACAAGATTCCCAGAAAAAAAATTCACTGGGAACAACCTAGATTTCCATATATAGAAAAATGTATGAATTAAATATAGTAAATGTGCATGATGGAATATTATGCAAAAGGAAGAATAGGTTAGATCTTTGTATAGCCACATGGAAAGATTTCAAAAATATAATTTGAGTGAAAAAGATATGAAACAGAATACAATGTATAACACAGAGTATTATCAGAAGCTTAAAGCAGTGAGAAGTAAATGTTAGAATGAACCTTTATTCATACTTCAACATGTCTGAATTAAAAGATCTGTAGAAAGAGCTAAGTGTGTTTGAATCAGTGAGATAAGAGAATTAGATCAGTCACCAGCTACTAAGCATACTCAGCAACTTTTCAGACTATTTTGTTCTCCAACCAGTGCCTGCCAAATACTTTCTCTTTCCAAAGAGTAAAATGACTTTCCCCATTTATATTTTGTGCATTGGAATTTTAAAGAACAGTCAAGATCTAGACCACATAGTGCCATCACAGTACCCTCAGAGCAAAGGGAGGGGTGCTCTTCTCCTTCTTAGTGTGTCCTCAGGCACATCACAAACACATTTATATGAGCACGTGCTACGTAGTGGACCCTGTTCTTAGTGCTGGAAAGGTGACAAGCAAAGAAGCAAGTTAAGGTCCCTGCTCTTGATATGTTTATATGCATTCAGGGAATTAATCATTCAAACTACTTTTTGTCTGAAATGAATCTTTTCTAGCCATTTCTATCCCTCTCAATGCTAATTCAGCTCATGGTATAAAGCATTAATTTCTTTTTTAAAAAAAGAGGAAAATAAAGTAACTTTTTTTCTGTCACTTAGTATTTTGAAAGTATCATTTCTTATATACTAACACAAGTTATCTAACTTCTGTGCACTCCTAAATTTGTTACATCTCTTAAATTACATAAAATCTAAAGTTCCTCTATTTCAGCTATTATTCCGTTGTTACATTTTTATTTATTTTCTTCCCTCATCTAATCATTGTAAAAAAAAAAAACAACAACACAGTCTCACTTGTCTTCAAAGAAAATACAGGGGGCTCACTATGTTGCCCAGCTTATCTCAAACTCCTGGCCTCAAGCAGTTCTCCCACCTCCACCTCAGCTTTCCAAAACACTGAGATTACAGTTGTGAGCCACTGAGCCTGGCTCTTTTCTTAAATATCATTTCTTAAGTACTAATTATAGGCTAGGTACATTGTTAGCAACTTTACATCTGTTATGTCATTTATTCATTATAGCAGTGTTATTATTCCCAGAACACAGATGAGAAAAGTAGAATTGATTAAGTGTTTCTGTCAAGACCCATTCTATTACATGGCAATGCTGGTGCCAACATTCCTGAAGCCTGTCATATCCCAGAGCAAAGATAAGCTGTCTTGTATCTTATCAGTGGCTTCACTCTTTTGTGCTGACTTCTAAGCTAAGGATGAGCTTGAGTAATTCAAGTGTCTATGCTGCTAACATATCAAATGACAGGCCTTAGGTCAACACGTTGTTCTTAGTTTAATACAAATAAGCTTCTCTCATTTTGATGTCTGCATATGTTATTTGCAAAGTGAGAAATACAGGGGCAAAGCATAATTTCACTCAGTTCTTGTGCCTATTTACATTCTGAAAGAGTAACCTTGACAGGAAATGAAAGTGTATAACTTCTGGTCAACCTTCCTCTTCTTTTCAAATTATGCCTTTTCCACCTGGTAAATCACTAGAGCCTCTCAGGCTACCTGCTCTCAGACAGACAAAGAGAATTCTATTTTTATACAGGTTAATCTTTAAACTCATTTTCTGACATTTAATAATAAAGATAATAGAGCTTGAATAAAAAACCTTCTAACTTCCCTGACTCATTTCAGATAGTATGCTTATTTGAGGAGGTTTAATTAAGAAAATAAATGACGTATTTTCTCATTTACTAAATGCTTGAAAGGTCTTGATTTAATAGGGTGAGTCCTCTCCTCAGGAAAGCAGGTCAGGAGAAGCTGCATAATAAGAGGAAAATTCAGTCTTTCAATTTTAAGTCAATGACACCAGACAGTCTCCAGAGAAATCTGAGACAATCCATTCATCTTGATTATAATTTTAATACTCTTTACCTTTCAATTAAACCTGCATTTTCTAATCTTGTGAGCCACTTAATTAATGAACTGACAATGGCCTTATTTCTGCAGCCATCTATCTGAATAAGTCCTGCCTTGAAGAATTGTGAGTACAGACCAGTTTGAGAGAGGAGAAAAAAGAAATGGCGAGTTGGAATTCAGCTTCACTAAACAGTGCCAACACCCTCACCAACCACAAAAAAGCATCTTTTAAGTTTATTCTTCAACCATTTGTGCAAATCAAAAATAGCTCGCAGGAAAGCATATGGCATGGAAGCATGCTGATTTGACCATCTAGCATTTCAAATAGAAAAAATTAACTGCCTCAAAATGCTTATTTTATAATGACTTCCTTAGGCTATGCCCCTCATTTACTGTATTTTGGTGTTTCCTCCTTAAAACTTTAATAATTCTTCTAGCAATTCTATTTGTAATACTCAGTGGAAAGCTTTGGATTTTAAATCTATATTTGCATATAATTTCACATAAATTTACATGTAAAAAGATATGTATATTCTTCCCCAAACCACAGGACATAGTTTCTAGAACCGACTAATAACAGAAGTATTACATTTGAGAGAGTAAAACAAAGCAACAACAAAAATATATTTCTCAAATTTTATATCTACACATATCTCAGTATATTAGCTGGTAAAAATGCAGAAGAGTCTTTAGAAATTCAGTTTGGAAATCATTTAGTTTGGGAAGAAAGGTATATAGAAATTAAGACTTCATCATTATATCACTATATATATGTAATATCTTTATTTTATTATGTAATCAAATACAGTGCTAATGACCTCTGTTTTTATAATTGCCTTCTGGTCTCACATGAGCCCAAGGAATGCTGTCATCCAAAATTACTGTATAAAACAGCCCACGTCTCACGGTCAGCCCTGGGCCAGACAGTTTGAAGGAAGAATCGTCTGCATAACTAATGCAATGTGACAGGCACAACTGGACTCAGAACTTTCACAAAAATCACTGGGTAAGAAGACTGCTCATGTTAAAAAAACAAAAAAACAAAAAACAACAACAACAACAAAAAAAAACAAAAAAAAACAAGGTTTAAATTCCATGTGCATTATATTTTGTGCCCCCTTGATTTGTTATGTATCTATATTCCAATTAGAGAGCTTTTTGGTCTTCTTCCTAAAAATGCATAATAGAAGACTATGTTAATGTATTATGGTGACCTGGAGGAGGCAAGCCTATTTGAAATCCAACATGATACAAAAGTCATTCCCTTGGTAGATGTGTACTTGGGTACTTGGTAACTTTTGTTTTAAAAATCTTCTAATCAAGGTACCTGGAATCTTTCAAAAAGTGGATGGTTGTAGAAATCAAAATTGTCAAGCAGTCTCAGGCTGTCTGACCATGAAGCCGCAAATCACTCACCATATTCCTACTGAAATGTACCCATCTTATATCTTATTCCTACTCTGCTTTGTGGACACCAACTTCTCAATATATGTATAGAACTGCCCCAGGTACTAGGCTCTCTTTAACAATAGCCTGCTAGAGATGATTCAGCTCGGTTTTTTTGTTTGTTTGTTTTGTTTTTTTGTTTTGAGACGGAGTTTCGCTCTTGTTACCCAGGCTGGAGTGCAATGGCGCGATCTCAGCTCACCGCAACCTCTGCCTCCTGGGTTCAGGCATTTCTCCTGCCTCAGCCTCCTGAGTAGCTGGAATTACAGGCACGCGCCACCATGCCCAGCTAATTTTTTGTATTTTTAGTAGAGACGGGGATTCACCATGTTGACCAGGATGGTCTCGATCTCTTGACCTCGTGATCCACCCGCCTCGGCCTCCCAAAGTGCTGGGATTACAGGCGTGAGCCACCGGGCCCGGCCCTCAGCTAGTTTTTTAACTCCTGGAGAACGGCAGTGTCGCTACATATGGGTTGGGAGCATATTTGAAGGCAAGGTAGAGGTTGTCAGTATCCCCACATTGGCCATTCTGCCAACACTGTATTGCTTCTGTGGGCCCTAGGCACATTTGCCTTCATGAGCCCATTCATCTATCGAAAATATTATATACACGTTTGTAAAATATATATGTATATATGTAAAATTTTAAGAGATTAAAACATTTACCTGCCCCCTGAAAATATTGTGAACCCCAGACTCTGCCAGTGTACTCCCAGTGACTTATGGGTAAACTGGCCTTAAACTCTGCCTTTTCATGGAAGTTGTGTGTGGCATAATCCATATAGTACAGGTTCCAGAAGGAATTGGAGTTAGGTTCATATCTTGGCCAATAACAGTGAACTTTTGAAGTGTCAGTTACCTATCTGGGTCATGGAGGTAGCATTATGCTTTCTTATAGTATTCATGTGGGTTAAATGAGATCATCAGTATAAACAAAATTAGCACAGGTCCTGGTTACAGTAGATGTCCAACAAATGATGTATATGCTCAGTTTTCTTTAAACCATATGTGGTTATTCTACATATAATTTTGATTTCTTATAGGACCCAATTTTCCTTATTATAAATAATATATTTCATTAAATGCTTCAGGACTTGCAAAAACCATGTAGTTTTTTTCTTGAATGGTAACTAAAATGTAACTCAAAAGTCACCTATCCAAGGCTCATTATTACTCATTGCCCTTTTTATTTGGAAAGCCCTGATACTGAAACTAATCGTATATCAGGGACAAGAGGATTATCCTTAAGCATAACAATAAAAATGAGAGAGTTCTACTATATCATTAGTGAACTAGTATGGCAGAAGTGATTGACACTAGTGTGATACAGTAAAAATGCTTGCCATATTTTTAAAAGAAAATGTCTTATTGTACCCTTCTGTTCCTGTGTTCCCTTAGTAATTCTTGCTGATCAAAAATTTATATTACTACTACCTAAGACACATCAAGTGACATTCTATAATGTTAATGTCTATAAAGGTAGAATCTATGAGGAAATTCTCTAGATATCATAAAACTGTCCTTAAAAGCTTCCTTAAACATGTCTCAGACTTTATCTTCCATTATCCTCTCCTCATCTCTCTGATTGCATGTATTATCACTAACCCAGGGCTCATGCACCTCTCAAGATGTTTTCTGGTATCTGAAATGCAATGATAGTATAAAAACATATTTGAGAAGTTTTTAATGAACCCTGCATTGCTTGCTCTGAGATGCTGTCTGAGAGGAGCCCAGCTGCCTACAAGTCTGACCAGAATCCAGAGTTACATCCTGAAGTCTTTCACAGATTCTCTGACCCAGATGAGTGGGATGTAGCCTGTTGAATGAAGCTCCCACCTCATCCCTTAGCTCTGGCTCTAAGTTTGAGTAACTGCCTTAGTCCCAAATCCTGTCCCACTGCATATTACTAGAATGAGAGAGAAAAACCCAGCGGCTCAGAACCACGACTGAAGTTACTCACTCCAAGTTTCTTTTCCCTTTGACCTGCTCCACATCCCCTTCATTTTTCTCCAAAGAGGAAAAACAAAAACAAAAACAAAACAAAACAAAAAAAACCTTATTCTGGTCTTATTGTATCAAGTATATGAAAGAAGAGAGAGGGAGGTCATTAGGAACCAATTCTAACAGAGGAACCAACCTAGTTCTTCAGCCAGTTAATGCTCTTGTCCTCAATTTCAATTCATTTATATGGAGAAGGAAGAATCTTCAATCTACAAATGCTCAAAAGATTTTTTTGCTTATTTGATGCTTCATGAATTTGTACATTAAAACTCGACATTCTAAGTATGTTAGTACAATCACCTGGCCCAGTAAGCATTGTAGTTAAAGCATGTCAGGGCTGAGTCATTGCCAACCAAATACTCTTTTGGCAGAAAAAGCCAATTTTCAACAGCTCTGACAGTGTAAAGCAGGAGGTATGTTTGACAAGATGCTGCATATTAATTTAAAAGGCTTTAGCATCTGGTTAGATAACACCTGCTGTGGCAAACACTCCCAGACACACAAAATAGCATTCGAGCTGAATATTTAAATCTCCCAACATAGCTACACAAAGCTCTAACTCTAAACTAAACGAAACAAAATCATGTCTCTCTAGCAATCAGTTATAATTACATAACCAAAAATATTTGGGCTACAATATTGTTTGCTGTTCACTGAGCTGAAATGCTGTAGTGGGTGCTATAGAAGTTGTAAAATTTATTGAAATATATTTTTCTGCCTTGGAGAATTTTGTTGTGTGTAACATTTAAAATTGTACACTGTAGCTGAGAAAATAACACTTTGTGTTCTAATATGCTATATCAATATACAGCTAAAGCAGTTCATCAGTGGTGGGCTGGGGTGAAATCGTGAAATAACAGAAAAAGAAGCAAACCCTGGAAGAGAAAGCTAGAAAGGCTTTTCTAAACACTGTCTCTGTGAAAGTACATCCCAGCCTAAGGGTTGCAGTTGTTTGGGAGTAGGGGTGTATGTGTGTTCTGGAATTGTTAGGACACACTTACATGACATGGTGTCATCAAATGTTCAAATAACGTAACACATTCTAATTCCATAGATACTAAGGGATATTTTTACATGACTCAAATTTTCTGTGTCAATTACTGTAGAGAAGGAACTTGCCCTTGTCAGCCTAGGTTGGACACTGGCTCACTTGACAACTGAATTTCTCTCTGGAAATTTTAAAAATTGACAATTTAATAATTCCCCTATTTACACCACAAAATATTACTGGATGCATAATATGTAGGAGATCCTGTGAAATTTTTCACACATTATAATGTGAACAATGGTAAAAAAAAAAAAAAGACATAGTAAATAGAAGTAACTAAACAATAATTACAGTGGAATGTGATAAGTGTTGAGGTGGGGTTATATCCAGGGCATCCAGCATGCATCCCTATAGGAGGGTATGTGTGTGAAGGGAGCATCTAAGATGAAATGTGAAAAATGAGTAAGAGCCAGGTAAAATACACGTTGAATAAAAATTCTTCCAGATTAAGGGAACATCTTGAACAATGTTCTAAAATCCAAAAAAAAAAAAAAAAGCCTAAGCATACTAAACCTATAAAATTCTTAAAGAAAAACACAGAGGTAAATCTTTGTAATCTTGGATTAGGCAACGGCTTCTTAAATGTGACACCAAAAGCTCATGCAACAGAAGATAAAATAGATCAGACTCCATCTGCTATGACTGAATTATGTCCCCAAATTCATATGTTGAAGTCTTAATCCCCAACATGGTGGTATGTGGAGATGGGAACTTTGGGAAATCATTAGGTTTAGATGAGGTCATGAGGGTAGGGCTCTCCAACTGGGATTACTTCTTTTTTTTTAGAAGAGAAAGGGACACCAGAGCACTCTCTCTGCCATGTGCATGTGAGGGCACAGTCAGAAGGCAGCCATTTACAAGCTAGAACGAGGTCTCAGCAGAACCTGTCCATGCTGAAACCCTGACCTCAGGTTTCCAGCCTGTAGAACTGTGAGGAAATATATCTTTGTTGATTAAGCCATCCAGTCTACAGTATTTTGTTATGGGAACCAGAGCTGATTAATATACCATAAAGTTAAAACATTTAAACTTCGAATAGAATCATTAGGAAAGTAAAAGACAACCCACAGAATGAGACAAAATATGAGCAAATTATATACCTGATAAAGGACTGGTTGCCGAGATATATAAATAACTATTACAACTCTATAATAAAAGACTAGCAAATTTATACATGAACAGATAATCTGAACACATAGTTCTCTAAAGACATACAAATAGCGAAAAAGCACATGGAAAGCTGTTCCCACATCATTAATCATTAGGGAAATGCAAGTCAAAAGCACAGTGAAACACGATTTCACATTCCCTAGAATGGCTATAATAAAAATCCTAAATAATAACAAATATTATTCTTAAAAAAGTCAGTCCCAAAGGACCATATTATTTCATGATCCTGTTAATGTGCAATGTCTAGAAGAGGCAAATATATAGAAACAGAAAATGCAATAGTGATTACCTAGGGCTAGAGGAGTTGGGGAGACTGGAGGAGGTGATAGCTAAGGAGCTCTGGATTTCCTCTGGAGTAATAAAAACATTCCAATATTAATTGTGAAGAGGAACAACTTTGAGAATATACTAAGTGCCAATGAATTGCATTTTTAATGGCTGAATAAAATGGTATGTGTTGTTTTAATAAAGCCGTTTAAACAACAGTAGTTCAGTTTGGATGCAGTGGAGGGAAAGCTATATTAGTTATTTTCATCTTTGGTAAAGGCAATAATAGGGACCATGGAAGGAATTTAAGCAGATGAATGATATTATTAACTTTATCCTCCTTTTTATTAGTTTAGCAACCACTCAAAGAAATTAAAAACACAAAATTTCTGGACGTGCTAGTTTAAGGGCCAGACTCTGGACCTCACCAAATTAATCAAGGTAATGTAACCCTGAAAAATACATTTTAGTAACCAGTATGCTTGTGGACACCTAATTCTTTTAACATCAATAGCATTTATTGATTGTTGCCATTGGAATTTTTTCTATCCCCATCCTTATGGCCATCTTAATGTCCCCTCCTAGAGGAAAAAAGATATTAAAAACAAATAACACTTCACATTAAAAATATGGTATTTTTCTCTCCTGCTCCTAGGGGATTTCCCTTGATATGAGTATCTTGCTGGTCAGTAGAAGCAGAAAGAATCTCAGAGGACTACTTTCTTGAGAAGCCCTTTGTAAGATACAATTTTCAGAAAGAAAATATATATAAAATTGCACATTATCTTAATCTTTGCAACTGTTCATAAGTAGTTTGCAAAGACTCAAAGTAGGAATAACTTGACCATTCTCTATCCTATAGCTATTTACTCATTTATGAAACAAGTCCTATATATCTTGAATTGCTACAGAAACATATTTGTACATAAAATTCCATGTAGGGCCAGGTGCAGTGGCTCACGCCTGTAATTCCAGCACTTTGTGGGGCTGAAGTGGGTAGATCACCTGCTCTCAGGAGTTCCAGGCCAGCTGGCCAACATGGTAAAATCCTGTCACTACTTAAAATACAAAACTTAGCTGGGTGTGGTGGTAGACACCTGTATTCTTAACTACTAAGAAGGCTGAGGCACAAGAATGGCTTAAACCTGGGAGGTGGTGGTTGCAGTGAGCCGAGTTCGTGCATTGCACTCTAGCCTGAGTGATAGAGAAAGACTCAGCCTCCAAAAAAAAAAAAAAAAATTGCATGTTGATAGCAAAATATATAACTGGGTATATAACCAATTGATTTTTTTTGCTATTTTATACTATCTTCCTACAGCTTCATAAAATAAACCACATGTATGATTATACTCTGTACTCCTTTGCCTGAGATATGAAATTATCATGACATTTTTTCTTGAAGCAGCCCCCATAATATTCCTTGATGCTGTACATTAGGCAGCAACTACTTAACCCAAACTGGCACCAAAGATGAATTTTATTGTCTATCCTGTTCTGGAATTATAAATTTTTAACTTCTCCTTCAAAATGTATAAAGCAGAGCTGATAGTCCAAGTTAGAAAGATCTACTGCCAAAAAATGCCCAACTGGAGAACCATGACTTAGTTTAATATTTGCTTATATCAATATATTACATTCGAATGACTGGCTGTTGTCCATATTATGCACAGAAATCAACACAGGATAATCACTTCATTTGACTGCAGGTCCATAGCATTCCTTACTCATTGTTTTTGTTTACATAAGCTAATGTTACCTGGGAAAATGGAAAACAGCTACGAGTCAAAGTGTGTATTCAGATGTTGTTTTTTTCTCACAGTTTTCTTCAACATTATATTTCAAGAGGAAGACTCTAGAAAAAAATGTTTAATACCAAGGGAAAAATATTTTCAACATTTCCTTCATATGGAATTGTATTCTTTATTTTTAAATTTTAATTCATTTATTTGGTTAGTTTTGAGATAGAGTCTCACCACTCTGTCAGCCAGGCTGTACAGGTGTGTACCACCATGCTTGGCTAAGTTTTGTATTTTTAGTAGAGACAGGGTTTTGCCATGTTGATTGGCCTCAAACTCCTGGCCTCAAGTGATCCAAACACCTCAGCCTCCTAAAATGCTGGGATTACAGGCATGCACCACCACACCCAGCTGATTTTTGTATTTTTAGTAAAGACTAGGTTTCACCATGTTGGCCTGGCTAGTCTCAAACCCCTGACCTCAAATGATCCACCTGCATCAGCCTCCAAAGTGCTAAGATTAAAGGCATGAGCTATTGCGCCCAGCCCTCTTGGGGAGTTTTAAAATTTTCTTTCGACAATCCCCAATTTGTAAGTATATATTGGTACCAGTATCATTTTGTTATAAATTAACTGGCCTAAAATATAATTATTGTCTTTTGATTATGTTTTTAAAAATTCCTGTATTATAATTCATAAGCCAAAATTGTTATTATTTCTAAATCTCTTGTTTTCCATGAATTAAAAAAGGTTTAGTCTCCTTCTAATGAACTATAAGTTTGCTAATTTTGCCCTATTGCTTTGTATAGATCACTCTTAGAATCATTTAGGTGATAAAGTCACTAGCAGATACAAAAGAGGGACCCCGACTGATTGAAAAATCTAGATAGATGTTGAAAATGTGAATTATTGAGAATAAAATGATACAAAAGTAAAATGGTCTGTTAATATTAATGAGATTTTTAGGTGAATTATCTCAAATTTTAATTATTCATACTACTCTTTCTTTGATTTTTAAAAATAATCTTAGATCGTCTTCAGATACTGCTAAGACCAGAATACTAGAAGCTTTAGTCCTATTCTATCTTATGAACTTCTGTAAATAGATGGTAAACTCTGTGAGAACCAGAACTAAAACTTTCTGGCCTTTATTATTCTGCCAGCTCCTTACATGGGGCCTGACATAGAGACTCTATATTTGTTAAAGGAGGAACGTGGTAAAATGCTCACGTTTAGTAATTAAAGTTTAATGCAAACTAGTAAGCATTTTTATTTAAGAAAAAAAATGAACAAAAAAAAAAAAGCTTGTTCCTGATAAAGCTATTGATGAATGAATCTTAAAACATGGCATATCTGTTTCATTATTTTAAAAGTGTTATTCTCTAAGCATTTTCAACTTATGTAATGTGTTTTATAATTTAAAAATTTGAGAATATAATTTGCTATTTATTATTTCCTCTGGTTCCAGCACAAGGCAACATAGTTCTTCTATGATTTAAAATATCGGCTGGCAAGCTCATATTTGGTTATCGTAGTCTGTTGAGAATTCTGTAAGTTCCACCTGAAGACACTTTCTTCAGAGAGAATATGTATTTTTCTTCTGCTAGGCACTATGAATCAAGGACTACTTTAAGTTTAAAGTGTTAAAAATGTACACCCTAATCATTTTTAAGACAGCATTGCAGTAACTTTATTTTTCTTCCACCTTAGCTCAGGCTTATATTAATGGTCATACTGATGCCTTTTTATTGATGATAGGTTTCTTCTAGGATAGTCTGTCTCTTTTAGAGTGAAACTCCTCAGGGGCTCTAGATTTATGCAGGAGTTTTAGTTTGACCTCCTTTCCTTCCTAGGTTCAAGGTGTTGTCTCTTCTCCTGCTTTCAATGTACCCAGCAGCCATCAAACCTCAAGTTTCTAGTTTCTGGAATCAGCAAATATTTTCAGGGTGCTCCAGCTTTCAAAATACCCTGGGCTAGTTTTTAATGATTTGGTTTTTCATGAGTGTGATGTTGAGAGCTTAAAAGCATTTGTGTTAAATTTAGTTTAGGTTTTTGTAGTGAGAAGTCTTTCAGACTTTCCTATTTGCCACAGACTCGAAAACAGAAGTTGAACATGATGAAATATTTATAGATGTAGAGTTCCAATACTGAATTAATATTAAAAGCACTTCAAGCCCTTGGAAACTAATTCCTAGAAATTTGTTTTTATTTTTTCTCTGCCAATTACCTAGTTTGTGAGGCACATGATTAAATGTGACATAAAAAATAAATTCATAAATAAAATGCAAGAAATCTAGATTTATGTCACATAAATATGAACTGTATTTAAAATAATTCAGTCAACTCAAACAAATGCACATTTCAATAGTTAAAGTACTCTCTGTTAAGTTTGGTCTGCATTGTGAAAGACAGTGTGGTGATTCCTCAAAGATCTAGAACCAGAAATACCATTTGACCCAGCAATCTCATTGCTAGGTATACACCCGAAGGAATATAAATCATTCTATTTTAAACATGCATACACTATTCATTGTTCACTGCAGCACTATTCACAACAGCAAAGACATGGAGCCAACCCAACGCCTATCAATGATAGATTGGATAAAGAAAATGTGTTACATATAGACCACGGAATACTATGCATCCATAAAAAGAAACGAGAACATGTTCTTTGCAAGGACAAGGGTGAAGCTGGAAGCCATTATTCACAGCAAACTAACCCAGGAACAGAAAGCCAAACACTGCATGTTCTCACTTACAAGTGGGCCTGTCCAGGTGGTAGCAGGAGAAGAGAGAGCATCAGGAAAAATAGCTATTGTATACTGCATTTATTACTTAGGTGATGGGTCGATGGGTGCAGCTAACCACCACGGCACACATTTACCTAGGTAAAAAATGTACACCTACATATGTACCCTGAAACATAAAATTTAAAAAAAGAAATCAAAGGAAATTTGGTCTGAAGAAGAAAGACAAAACCTCAGAGAGAGCTAACTACCTCCAATCATTTGAAAGGCTTTTACCTGTAAACTTGAAAGAGTTCCTTTGACAAAGAATGATTATAAGGAGGTCAGGAAAACATGTTTTTACTAAATGATAAATTCCACCATTTATTCATTGAACATTTTGAAAGTCAGTGCCACGTGTGAAAACCTGCGCTGGTCTTGTGCTGGTTTCCGAAGGGAATGCTTCCATCTTTTGCACATTCGGTATGATATTTGACCTAGATTTAATAGTCCAATGATTCATGTAATGAGTGAAATTGTAAAACCTGGAGTTGTTTACATAACTGTATAAAACTGTGCCCTCTCCAACCTGAAAGCACAGGACCATCACAAGCTGTATCTGAGGGTTTTCTCCTTATTTACAAACTAATTATCATGGATGAATAATCACTTCCTGTTCCACTAGAAATTAACTCCAAGGCCTTTCTGCCCCTAAAGCCAACAGTACGCTCTCACTTGTTTCCCATTTCAAATTATATCCACTCATGTTGTCCAACATAAACTATCTAAGATTCTGAAAATAAGAGCAAAAGTCAAATTAGGACAGTCCAAAATTCCCAAACTGGAAATATATCTTCTCTAATTTTAATGTTTCAAGGAAAAAAAATTAAAATACAAAGATTAAATCCTGTTACAAACAAAAGCCTTCAAAATCTAAATGAATCTCTCAAATTCAACCATTATGCGTTTTCTTTAGGCTTAAAAAAATTCTTCCCGGGCGTCATCAAAGAAAATGAGGTAGCTTTCCTAGGATCTCAGAACCATCTCTCTTGTATGAACCGCTTCAAAATTTCCAAATAAATAACAAGGAAATTCCGCAGTGTAGCTGATAGATATCCAACAAGCACACCACTAAAAAGACACAAACATTTCTAGTAAAACACTTTTTAATACATTGTTAAATTTATAGGAATGAGGAGAAATCTCCAAGTCACCACTCCTCGGTCAAAATAAAACCAACTCATGAGCTGAAACCTGAATAGGGAGTGGTTAATGGTAAGTGATGGTAAAAGGTGGGGTTGCCCATATAATTGCCCTGACCAGAACAACTTTGGATCTCTGGTGAAGACGAGGAATCTGAAATTGAGATTTCTGCATTACGTCTGGAATCTGTTTCCAGCATAACAAAATGCAATTCCCCTTTCCCCTAAGGCGAGTATCTTCAATTCTTATTATTTATGTCAATCAAATATAAATTTGGGATTATCATGGCGGATGGGAGGCAGGACTATTTTGCAGCTGACTCAGATGGACAGAGCAGAGTGTGGAGGCTAGCATTGTGAATTTTAGCTCCAAATCAACTGCAAAAACAAATCAGGATTACCAAGAGGACCCACAGACCCTCTGAAGGAAGCAGACTGCTCCTGCAGGACCCACAAGACACCCCAAATACTGTGAGTGCCTCAACTGCGGAAGTGGGAAAGGAAGATCCTCCTCTCCCAAACATACATCCCCACTGGAGAAACAGTAAGTCTCTTTGTGGGAGATGTTTCCGACCTTACCTGGAGTTGAGTCAATTTAGAGAGCCGAGCAAAATAGAGGGTAGAAGCAGCAGGAAAGGCCCTGAGAGCTCACTGGGTCCCCAAGCAGACCATTCCTGCCTGGCACCACTGGGATCCATGGGTGGGCGGCCAGAGGAGGGGAGGAGGGGCGGGGCATATTATAGGGAGAAGGAACTTTCTAGTTGAGCCTTGTAACAATTTGAACCAGGTGAGAAGCCTCCTGGCAAGAATTCAAGAGAGTGCCGCGAATCCGGTGTGCAGACTCCACAGGTCAGGGAAGAACCAAGCCCTTTTCTTTTGCAGCTGGGAGGTGGGTATCCAGGCTCACCCACCACCTGGAAACAGACTGGGAGCTGTTAAGGGGGCATGGTGGGAGTGAGACCAGCCCTTAAGTTGTGTGGGAGCTGGGTGAGGCCTGTGACTGATGGCTTTCCCCCACTTCCCTGATGTCCTGCATGACTTAGCACAGGCAGCCATAATCCTCCTAGGTACACAACTCCATTAATCTGGGAACCTTACTGTCCTCCCCGCTAGCAGATGCAGCAAGATCCACCAAAGGAGAGCCTGAGCTCAGAGAAGCCTAGCCCCGCCTCACCTGATGGGCCTTCCCTATTCACCATGCTAGCTGAAAACAAAGGGCATATAATCTTGGGAGTTCTAGGGCCCCACCCACAGCCACTTCCTCTCCATACTACAACAGCTGATGCTCTCTGGAAAGCACTATCTCCTGGCCAACGAACACAAAAATAGAGCATTAAACCACCAGAGCTAAGAACGCTCACAGAGTTCATTACACCCACCCTGCCACCTCCACAGAACAGGTGCTGGTATCCATGGCTGACAGACCCATAGATGGTTCACCTCACAGGACTCTGTGCAGACAACCCCCAGTACCAACACAGAGCTGGGCAGACTTGCTGGATGGCTAGATCCAGAAGAGAGATAAAAATCACTGCAGTCCAGCTCACAGGAAATCACACCCAGAGGAAAAGGGATAGAGTACTACTGCAAGGGAACACATCATGGGACAAAACAGTCTGAACAACAGCCTTCAGCTCTAGACATTCCCTCTGACAGAGCCTACCCAAATGAGAAGAAACCAGAAAAATAACTGGTAAGATGACAAAACAAGGCACTTTAACACCACTCAAAAATTACCCTAGTTCACCAGCAATGGATCCAAACCAAGAAAAAATCCTGATTTACCTGAAAAAGAATTCAGGAGATTAGCTATTAAGCTAATAAAGGAGGCACCAAAGAAAGGCTATTAAGCTAATCAAGGAGCCAACAAAGAAAGGCAAAGCTCAATGCAAGGAAATAAAAAAAAAAAATGATATAAGGAGTGAAGGGGGAAATATTTAAGGAAATAGATAGTATAAAGAAAAAACAATCCCAACTTCAGGTGATTATTGGACACACTTATAGAAATGCAAAATGCTCTGGAAAGTCTTAGTCATAGAATTGAACAAATAGAAGAAAGAAATTCAGATCTCAAAGACAAGGTTTTCGAATTAACCCAGTCCAATAAAGACAAAGTAAAAGGGATAAGAAAATATAAACAAAGTCCGCAAGAAGCCTGGGACGTTGTTAAACTAACGAACCTAACAATAATTGGTGTTCCTGAGGAAGAAGATAGATCTTGGAGTTTGGAAAACATTTGTGGGAATACTTGAGGAAAGGTTCCCTAGCCTTACTAGAGACCTAGACATCCAAATACAAAAAGCATAAAGAACACCTGGGAAGTACATCATAGAAAGATCATCACCTAGGCACATTGTCATCAGTTTATCTGAAGTTACGATGAAGAAAAGAATCTTAAGAGTTGTGAGACAAAAGCACCATGTAATCTATACAGAAAAACCTATCAGATCAACAAGAGATTTGTCAGCAGAAACCCTACAAGCTCGGGGGGATTAGGACCCTAACTTCAGCCTCCTCAAATGAAAAAAAATTATCAGCCAGTAATTTTGTAATCAGTAAAGCTAAGCATCATATGTGAAGGAGACATAGGACGTTTTTCAGACAAACAAATGCCGAGAGTATTTGCCACCATCAAGCCATCACTACAATAACTGCTAAAAGGAGCTCTAAATCTTGAAAGAAATCCTGGAAACATATAAAAACAGAACCTCTTTAAAGCATAAATCACACAGGACCTATCAAACAAAAATACAAGTTAAAATTTTAAAAAAGAAAAAAGGTACACAGGCAACAAATAGCATGATAAATGCAACAATACCTCACATCTCAATAATAACACTGAATGTAAATGGCCCAAATGCTACACTTAAAAGATACAGAACTGGAGTGGTAAGAGAAGGCATCCTTGTCTTGTGCTAGTTTTCAAAGGGAATGCTTCCAGCTTTTGCCCAGTCAGAATGATATTTGCTGGGGGTTTGTCATATATAGCCCTTATTATTCTGAGATACATTCCATCAATATCCAGTTTCTTGAGAGTTTTTAGCATAAAGGGATATTGAATTTTATTGAAGATCTTTTCTGTATCTATTGAGATAACCGTGGTTTTTGTCTGGTTCTGTTTATGTGATGAATTACATTTACTGATTTGTCTATGTTGAACCAGCCTTGCATCCCAGGGATGAAGTCAACTGGATGGTGGTGGATAAGCCTTTTATTTATGTATTTTGTTGAGATAGAGTCCCACTCTGTCACCAGGCTGGAGTGCAGTGGTACAGTCTCGGCTCACTGCAACCTCTAGCTCCTGGGTTCAAGTGATTCTCCCACCTTAGCCTCCCAAGTAGCTGGGACTACAGGTGCACAGCACTTTATCCAGCTGATTTTTGTATTTTTAGTAGAGACAGATTTCACCATGTTGGCCAGGATGGTCTCGATCTCTTTACCTCGTGATCTACCTGCCTTGGCCTCCCAAAGTGCTGGGATTATAAGTGTGTGCCACCGCACCCAGCCTGGATAAGCTGTTGGTATGCTGCTTGATTTGGTTTGCCAGTATTTAATAGAGGATTTTTTCATCGATGTTCATCAGAGATGTTGGCCTGAATTGTTTTTGTTGTTGTGTCTCTGCCAGGTTTTGATATCAGGACAATGCTGGCCTCATAAAATGAGTTAGGGAGGAGTCCCTCTTTTTCTAGTGTTTGGGATACTTTCAGAAGGAATGGTACCAGCTCCTCTTTGTACCCCTGGTAGAATTAAGCTGTGAATCTATCTGGTCCTGGGCTTTTCTTGGTTGGTAGGCTATTAGTTACTGCCTCAATTTCAGAACTTGTTATTGGTCCATTCAGATTCAACTTCTTCCTGGTTTAGTCTTGGGAGGGTGTATGCATCAAGGAATTTGTCCATTTCTGCTAGATCGTTTTAGATTATTTGCACAGAGGTGTTTATAATATTCTCTGATAGTAGTCTGTATTTCTGTGGGATCAGTAGTGATATCCACTTTACCATTTTTATTGTATCTATTTGATTCTTCTCTCTTTTCTTCTTTATTGGTCTGATTTGCTGTCTATTTATTGTTGATTTTTTTTTTTTTTTAAAAAGCAGCTCCTGGATTTATTGATATTTTGAAGAGTCATGTCTCTATATCCTTCAGTTATGCTCTATATTAGTTATTTCTTGTCTTCTGCTAGCTTTTGAATTTGTTTGCTCTTGCCCCTCTGGTTCTTTTAATTGTGATGTTAGGATGTTGATTTTAGGTCTTTAGTGCTTTCTCTTGTGAGTATTTAGTGCTATAAATTTCTCTTTAAACATTGCTTTCGCTGTGTTCTAGAGATTCTGGTATGTTGTGTCTTCATTCTCATTGGTTTCAAAGAACATCTATGTTTTTGCATTCATTTCATTATTTACCCAGTAGTCATTCAGGTGCATGTTGTTCAGTTTCCATGTAGTTGTGCAGTTTTGACTGAGTTTTTAAATCCTGAGTTCTAATTTGATTGCACTGTGGTCCGAGAGACTGTTATGATTTATTTTCTTTTTTATTTGCTGAGGAGTGTGTTACTTCCAGTTATGTGGACAATTTTAGAATAAGTGTGATGTAGTGCTGAGAATAATTTATACTATGTCAATTTGGGGTGGAGAGTTCTGTAGATGACTAGAAGTTCCTCTTTTTCCAGACCTGTGTTCAAGTCCTGAATATCCTTGTTAATTTTCTGTCTTGTTGATCTGTCTAATATTGACAGTGAGGTGTTAAGGTCTCCCAATATTGTGTGGGAGTCTAGGTCTCTTTGTAGATCTCTAAGAACTTGCTTTATGAATCTGGGTGCTCCTGTATTGGGTGCATATATATTTAGGATAGTTAGTTCTTCTTGTTGCATTGATCCCTTTACCATTATGTAATGTTCTTTTTTGTCTCTTTGGATGTTGGTTGGTTGATCAGAGACTAGGATTGCAATCTTGCTTTTTTTGCTTTCCATTTTCTTGGTAAACATTCCTCCATTCTTGTATTTTGAGCCTATGTGTGTCTTTGCATGTGAAGTGAGTCTCCTGAATACACACTGAAGAGTCTTGACTTTTTATCCAGTTTTTCAGTCTGTGTCTTTCAGTTGGGCATTTAGCCTGTTTACATTTAAGGTTAAGATTGTTAAGTGTGAATTTGATCTTGTCATTATGATGCTGGCTGATTATTTTGTTCATTAGTTGATGTAGTTTCTTCATAGTGTTGATGGTCATTACAATTTGGTATGTGTTTGCTGTGGCTGGTATCAGCTTTTCCTTTCCATGTTTAGTGCTTCTTTCAAGAGCTCTTGTAAGGCAAGTCTGATGGTGACAAAGTCTCTCAGCATTACTTGTTTGTAAAGGATTTTATTTCACTTTTGCTTATGAAGCTTAGTTTGGCTGAACATGAAATTCTGGGTTAAAAATTATGTTCTTTAAGGTTGTTGAATACTGGCCCCCACTCTTCTGGCTTGTTGGGTTTCTGCCAAGAGATCCGCTGCTAGTGTCATGGGCTTCCCTTTCTGGGTAACCCAATCTTTCTCTCTGGCTGTCCTTAACATTTTTTCCTTTGTTTCAACCTTGGTGAATCTGACAATTATATGTCTTGTGGTTGCTCTTCTCAAGGAGTATCTTTCTGGTGTTCTCTGTATTTCCTGAATTTGAATGTTGGCGTGTCTTGCTAGGTTGGTGAAGATCTCATGAATAATATCCTTATGTGTGTTTTCTAACTTGGTTCCATTCTCCCTGTCACTTTCAGGTACACAAACCAAATGTAGGTTTTGGTTGTAGGTTTTCTAACTTGGTTCCATTCTCCCTGTCACTTTCAGGTACACCAACCAAATAGTCCCATATTTCTTGGAGCCTTTGTTCTTTCCTTTTCATTCTTTTTTCTCTAATTTTACCTTCATGCATTACTTCATTAAGTTGATCTTCAATCTCTGATGTCCTGTCTTCTGCTTGATTGACTCAGCTACTGATACTTGTGTATGCTTCACAAAGTTCACATGCTGTGTTTTTCAGCTCCATCAGGTCATTTATGTTCTTCTCTTAACTGGTTATTATAGTTAGCAGTTTCTTTAACCTTTTTTCAAGGTTGTTAGTTAGCTTCCTTGCATTGGTTTAGAACATGCTCTTTAGCTCAGAGGAGTTTGTTATTACCCACCTTCTGAAGCCTACTTCTGTCAGTCAATTCATTAAACTTATTCTTTGTCCAGTTTTGTTCCTTTGGTGGTGAGAAAGTATGATCCTTTGGAGGAGAAGAGGCATTCTGGTTTTAGGAATTTTCAGCCTTTTTGCGCTGTTCTTTTCCCCTCATCTTCGTGAATATATCTACTTTTGGTCTTTGATGTCAGTGACCTTCAGATGGGGTTTCTGTGTGGACATCCTTTTTGTTGATCCTGATGCTGTTCTTTTCTGTTTGCTAGTTTCCCATTTAACAGTCAGGCCCCTCTGCTGCATGTCTGCTGGAGTTTGTTGGAAGTCCACTCCAGACCCTGTTTGCCTGGGTATCACCAGCAGAGGCTGCAGAACAGCAAAGATTACTGCCTGTTCCTTACTCTGGAAGCTTTGTCCCAGAGGGGCACCTGCTTAATGCCAGCTGGAGCTCTCCTGTATGAGGTATGCCCCCTCTTACCACTTCTATTCAACACAGTATTTGAATTTGTGGGCAGGGCAATCAGGGAAGAGAAAGAAATAAAGGGTATTCAAATAGAAAGAGAGGAAGTCAAATTGTCTCTCTTTGCAAATGACATAATTGTATATTTAGAAAACCCTATTGTCCGAGCCCAAAATCTCCTTAAGCTGATAAGCAAATTCAGCAAAGTCTCAGGATACAAAATCAATGTGCAAAAATCACAAGCATTCCTATACACCATAATAGGTGAACAGAGTTAAATCATGAGTGAACTTCCATTCATAATTGATACAAAGAGAATAAAATACCTAGGAATACAACTCACAAGAGATGTGAAGGACCTCTTCAAGGATAACTACAAACCACTGCTCAAGAAAATAAGAGAGGACAGAAACAAATGGAAAAACATTCCATGCTCATGGATAGGAAGAATTAATATCATGAAAATGGTCATACTGCCCAAAGTAATTTATAGATTCAATGCTATACCCATCAAGCTACTATTGTCTTTCTTCACAGAATTAAAAAAAAACTACTTTAAATTTCATATAGAACCAGAAAGAGCCCATATAGCCAAGACAATCCTAAGCAAAAAGAACAAAGACAATTCTAAGCAAAAAGAACAAAGCTGGAGGCACTTGACTTTAAACTATACTACAAAGCTACAGTAACCAAAATAGCATGATACTGGTACCAAAACAGATATATAGACCAATGGAATAGAACAGAGGCCTCAGAAATAATGCAACACTCTACACCCATCTGATCTTTGACAACCCTGACAAAAACAAGCAATAGGGAAAGGAAATTCTATTTAATAAATATTGTTGGGAAAACTGGCTAGCCATATTCAGAAAACTGAAACTAGATCCCTTCCTTACACCTTATACAAAAATTAACTAAGAATGGATAAAAGACTTAAGCATAAAAACTTATACCATAAAAACCCTAGAGGAAAACCTAGGCAATACCATTCAGGTCATAGGCATGGGCAAAGACCTCATGACTAAAACATCAAAAGCAAAGGCAACAAAAGCCAAAATTGACAAATGGCATCTAATTAATCTAAAGAGCTCTGCACAGCAAAAGAAACTATCATCAGAGTGAACAAGCAACCTACAGAATGGAAGAAAATTTTTTTTCAATCTATCCATCTAACAAACAGCTAATATTCAGAATCAACAAGGAACTTAACAAATTTACAAGAAAAAAACAAACAACTTCATCAAAAAGTGGGCAAAGAACAGACACTTCTGAAAAGAAGACATTTATGCTGCTAACAAACATATGAGAAAAGCTCAGCATCACTGGTCATTAGAGCAATGCAAATCAAAACCACAATGGGATACCATCTCACACCATTTAGACTGGTGATCATTAAAAAGTCAGGAAACAACAGATCTTGGAAAGGATGTGGAGAAATAGGAACACTAGTACACTGTTTTTGGGAGTGTAAATTAGTTCAACCATGTGGAAGACAGTGTGGTGACTCCCCAAAGATCTAGAACTAGAAATACCATTTGACCCAGTAATCCCATTACTGAATATATACCCAAAGGATTATAAATCATTCTACTATAAAGACACATGCACACATATGTTTACTGTAGCACTATCCACAGTAGCAAAAACTTGGAACCAACCCAAATGACATCAATAATATACTGGATAAAGAAAATGTGGCACATATACACCATGGAATACTATGCAGCCATAAAAATGGATGAGTTAATGTCCTTTGCAGGGACGTGGATGAAGCTGGAAACCATTATTCTCAGCAAACTAACACAGGAACAGAAAACCAAACACCATATGTTCTCACTCATAAGTGGGAGTTGATCAATGGGAACACATGGACACAGGGAGGGGAACATCACACACCAGGGCCTGTTGTGGGTGGAGGGTAGGGAAGGGATAGTATTAGGAGAAATTCCCAATTTAGATGACAGGTTGATATGTGCAGAAAACCACCATGGCACATGTATACCTATGTAACAAACCTGCATGTTCTGTACATGTATCCCAGAACTTAAAGTATAAACAAAAAAACAAAAAACAAAAACAAAGAAACCTGTGCTAGGATCAAAAAGAAAACAATGGGTTCCAGTGCTACAGTTCTGCTTACAGTTTAAGAGACACATTTTCAGGATATACTATGATGCATATTAATTCTGATAAAAATTGAAATGTATTTTCTTTTTTCTTTTCTTTTTTTTTTTTTTTTTGAGATGGAGTTTCGCTCTCGTTACCCAGGCTGGAGTGCAATGGCACAATCTCGGCTCTCCACAACCTCCGCCTCCTGGGTTCAAGCAATTCTCCTGCTTCAGCCTTCTGAGTAGCTGGGATTACAGGCTGTGCCACCACGCCCAGCTAATTTTTGTATTTTTTTTTTTTTTTAAGTAGAGACGGGGGTTTCACCTTGTTGACCAGGATGGTCTCGATCTCTTGATCTCATGATCCACCTGCCTCGGCCTCCCAAAGTGCTGGGATTATAGGCATGAGCCACTGTGCCTGGCTGAAATGTATTTTCTAAAATGAGATAGAATAATTCTGCCACTCAACTGTGCATATTAAAAAGTGATGTAGAACCCTACATTAAGCAATTCATCATTGCTGACAGAATTGCAAAATGGAACAGTCACTTGGAAAAATATTGTAGCATTTATTTGAAATGTTAAATACAGAGTTACTATATAACCTAGCAATTCCACTTCTAGTTATATACACAAAGGTAATGAAAACGTATGTCTACACAAAAGCTTGTATATGCATGTTCATAGTAGCATTATTCATAATAGCCAATAAATGAAAACAACCCAAATATCTATTAACTAATAAATGGATAAATAAAATTAGTATAACCATGTATTGGAATATTAATTGGCAATATGAATAAACTAAATATTTATATACTACAACAAAGATTAATCTTGAAAGCAAAAGACCACATATTGTACAATTTCAGTTACAATATATGAAATGTCCAGAACAGTAAATCCGTAGAGGAAGAAAGTAGCTCCATGGTTACCAGAGCCTTGGAGATGGGACAAATGGGAAATGATTGCTAATAGATACAGGTTATTTGGGGGAAGAGGGTGATGAACATGATCTAAAATTAGACAGTGGTGAAGGTTGCTCAACTCTGAATATGCTAAAAAAAACCTGAAGTATACTCTTTAAAAGGTAAATTCTATGCTATATATTTTTCCTTAATACAGCTGTTATGAAAAACTATAAGGAAAGAACTACATAAGGCATATAAAAATCAAACTGGAAAAGAACTTTCATAAAAGGTACTATTTCTGAAGTTTAATAATTTCAGTTCTATAAGTTATATATTTCAATTTTAATTAAATTTCTTCTTTACACTTGGGAACTTATAACTTTATAAATGTAATCATTTCAAAGCACTTTATAGAATCACTCTTCTCCCCCCTGCCCTTTTTTGGGGGATTTGGTCACTTATAAAAGTAAATTAGCTCTTGTCCTTGTGCAGAAATTTGAAGTATCCCTCGGGGTAGTAATCACTTTTAAAATGCCCTACTATTTCATTCATTGTGCTGTGTTCTTAAAGGACACTGAAAAAAAAAACCAAACACTCATGTGGTATTTCCTGGGTGAAGGTCATTTCCTTATTAATAATTCTACAATATTCTGGTACTTTTAGAGTTTCATTTTTCTGCCCTATGTAAGACCAAATGAAAAGCCTACAATGCTGACAGAATTAAAGTCAAAAGCTCTTGAGGTGGATGTAATAAACAAATAAAAGAAATAGTCCTCACTATTTTGAGTCCCGCACTATACTAGACACTTTGAAAGAAGGGGTAGTTTTAACTACCACGATGCTGATTACCTAAGGGGGAAAACAAAGCTCATACATAGTTATATACATTGAGACAGAGGCTAGTGATGAAGATGTGTGCAAGTGTTTAAGAACACTGTGGAGAAGGTGGGATCAATGGTGACTGTGAGAGGCAAAAATACCTCAAAGATATTAATATTTTCATATTGTACAATAATATTCAAAAATTTTCCAGACTTCATTTGCCATCATGTTTTAATACAATTAAAATTCACATTCTGTAATTTAAGTATAATCACACAAATTCACATAATAGCAGTATTCATTAGAGTACTATGGATATGAATAACCATTAGAATTGGGAGTACACATAATACACCAGACCCTTATTCTAGCAAGAAAAGCATTTGATCAAATTTAATCTCAGCTTTTAAATTTCTACTTTGGCATAATTTAAAATTTTTGTCCGTTAAATATCTTTCATTAAATTAAAAATAGCATTGCTAATTTTAATTGTCCATATTTCTATTAAGGCTGTAAGTTTTGATAATTTTCATATAACAAATTTTGGAGATGAAATTTAGCCACATGTATCAAAATGTTTTAAGATGTTTACTTTCTTTGAATCAGTAATTCAAAGAAAGTGATTCAGTAAGCAATATGATTAAATTATTAACAACATGATACACAGCTATAGTATATTTTTCAAGGATATTTAGAGATACAAGAGAATGCTTATTTTATATGGTAGGTGAAAATGATAGGCTAAAAAACTACTTTAAAATTAATGATTCCAATTATTTTTAAGGCCAAAGGGAAATAATTAGCTTGAGATATATTTTTAAAAGCCAAAATAGTAAATTATTATAGGGTTTATGAAGTTTTTGCTCATCTTAAAATTTCTAATTAAAAGTGATACTTCTATAAATGTGAACCCAATGCATTATCTAGTCAAAATATGTACTTTCAAGAAGACACCTCATAATATTTTAGTTGATCTCTTATTTATTTCATTTTTGTGCAGTTTATATTTTTCTTTTGATCATAATTTAGTCTTTTTTAAATTCCTTGATAGAGTTCATAGAGTTCTTTTCACATATTACATATTCAATAAATATATATGCATTTAAAAAATCCTTAACTTACCTATTAGTTAGTTGTAACTGTGTGGCTTCCAATATATTTTTCCTCTAGTGCTAAGGAATAAGAGTACTTTCCCCGAATAACTCAGATACACAACTCTTACCTCAAATTTGTCACCCCTCTTTGTGAATAAAAAAATATTTATTTAAAACTCTGTGCTTTATGAACTTCAGCCTAGATCTCAATGTTGTCTGCTAGAATGCAAATGAATCACAAGTTCATATTAAAATTTGTTTTACAAAAGGTATTTCAAATTTTGTGCAAGAAATGTGTAACACAAGTCACTAAATATTAAAAAAAATCACTTAAAATACAAGCTTGTATGAGACAATAAATATATTTTTATCATTATTGATGGTAAAATGTGAAATTCTGAAACTGAAAATAATTTGATACCCTTTTTAATAAAAATTGAATGTTAAATGTATAATAAGTGACATAATTTTTGGAACTAAATGACTTGGCAATTCCAATTAAAACAGACTACCCCACCTGCAATTAAACGTATTAAATTATAACACAGTTAATTCCAGCATATATGAGGTCATTCTGATTTCTATTTTGACTTTACATTTCATTTAGCTCATTGTACATAATCTTTGATATATTATTATACATTTTTAGAGTTATAAATTAATTTTTAAATGAAATGCAACTCATAGGATTAATAATAGTAAATATAATTTCTAGGCACTCAATATGTATCAACTTATTGAATATAAACAATAAGCATTTGGTGTTGCTAACTATGATGATCTCAATATATATGTAGGGAAATTGTGGAACAAAGAGTTTAAGCCATTTAGCCAGTGTCTTACATGCCTTCATGTCTTATGTGGCAGAATTAGTACCTGAATCCAGCTACCTGGTAACAAAAGTTCAGTTTAATCACTAACACTGTACTGCTACAGTCACTTAATTATTATAATACAAACATTTATGCTGTGCAGATAATTTTCAGGTATTAACACATATAAAAGATTTAAAAACATAATATTCCTAGAAATTATATTATTTGTACAATTTTGGGGTACAAATAGCCTTAGTAAAAAAATTCTATTTACTATGAACATATGCCAGTTTTTTAACTGCAGATTTTTAGTGATAGATCTATTCAATATATTTACACAAATATTTTCAAATTTAAATGCTGGATATTTAAATCAGCTTGTCATTACACCCTAAAACTAATAAGTATGCCATTATTTATCCATGTAACTCATATAATCAACAGTAGGACATTAGCTATACAACTTTAGCTTAGAAAAGTAGTACTGTATCCACTTTTGGCTGATAGTAATCAGTATAATAATAATAGATGATAACGTTTTTTAGTCCACCTCAAAAAATAATTTTTACATAACTGTCAACTCTAATTTTTTGATGAGGAATACAAGTGAAACTAAAAGAAAAATATAAGATATTAATTGAACTTGAAAACATATGCCAATCAACTCCATGCCCTCCTTACAGTCAAATAATAAACCATATAAAACTTGAAACCAGAAACACATTAAATCTTTCATTATTTTGCAAAACAGTGTGATCTCTGTCCTCTGGAAGCTTCCCTTAGGGAAGAAAAATGTGGTCTTGCCTAGCACAGTGTGTTAAGCTTTGGAGCATCTGGAACATCCACTGGAGTGAGTTTGTTATTGGTCTATTTACATGATGGAGAAAGGTGAACCTTGGAAAGGCAAAGTAGCAAGGAAGTTAAAATCTCCATCTCTGGAATCAACTGCTTGTTATTTGAATTTCAGCTCCATCTTTTTTAACTGTGTGTTCTTGGGAAATATAGTTTATGTTTTTGTGTTTTATCTTATTAATCTGTAAAACACGGATAACAGAAACAAACACAGTCTCATTGGATTATGGTGAGGCTTAACTAAGTTATTCAGGTTAAGTGCTTAGACAAGTATTAGCACTTGGTAAGGGTTAACAATGAATTATTATTATTATTATTGCTATTATGACTACTACTGGAACAAATCCAAAGTTTGCATTTTTAAGGATGGGAGGGCATTGTCACAGGTGATTCTAGGAATAAGCTATATAGCTTCAAGTCCTGCCAATCTATAGGTGCCTATATTATCACATAGCAATGGCAGTAATAAGCTTCTATGGCTGATAACTCACACCTATGCTTTCAAAATTCTATCAGGCCCACTCTTAAGAGTCTTTCACATTTAATTCCAGTATTTCTTTAAGGTAAGAAACAAACAGTGTGGGCATAATGTCATGAAAATGACAGATGTTTAATGGCCAGTGTGATATTTGAAAAAACGGACCAAACTAGACAGAAAGAATAATTAATATAAATGACCCTAGAAGGCAAAAGAAATATATCATACTTAAAGGCAATTTGAAATGTGTGTGAGGGCAATGAGTTCCATAATCTTATTTTATGATTAACATCTGCATTTCCTTTAATTTTTTATTCAGTATCGCTTCTAAATTATTGATTTAAAAAGCCATGTAATATACTTAGTGAATACATTAGTTGTGGCTGAGAATTCCTTTATTTAAACCATAGAAAGTAGTTTTCCTATGGAATATTATTATACACAATAATTAGGGAGGTTTGATGGTCTATCTTTCATTGTCTTTTCCTGTTATTTTATTATGCTTTTTATATTTGCCTTTGGAAAATAGAATCCGAGAAATGTGAAGCATTTATCATATACAGAATACGACCATAATAAAGCCAGAATCAACTCCAATTTTTGATGAGTAAAGTGTTCTATGTTCTCATCTGTTTCCTCTCTCCACCAACACAATTCTTTTCACCTGATATTTTATCATTTTTAGGAGGGTTTTCAAAGATCATATTCTGTTCCTCCCTGCTCTATCTTAACAGGGGATTTCACTGAATTTGCCCCCAACACACATACAAATACACCCACAGAGAGACAAAGAAAAAATACAAAGATATCTCCCTATCTTTCTGTTACAATATCCAATTGATTATCATGGTGCCTGATAACATGTGAGTGAATTCTGTCGCTCACTCAAAAGCCCACGGGCCTTACAGCCTACTCCTAAGACACTGTGATTTTCATTATTTTGCATTGTTTCTTCTGTTTAAGATGCTCTTCCTTGCCTTGTCTATCTGGAAAACTTCTCTTCATCTTTTAGGGCTTTGATTATATATCCCCTGTTCTAAGAAGCCTATGATCTTCAGACAAAATTTGGAAACCTCTCCTTAGGTTTCCCATTGATGAGAATATCTATTTATGATGCTATAATTATTTGTGCAGTTGTCTAGTTCCCACACGAGAACACATGACTCTGAAGGGATGGATGGTCCTTTCATTTTTTCATCCTTCTCACAAAAATGTGTCTGAGCAGGGCAGGGTCTCAGTTTGTTAGAATGAATAAGCTACTAAATGAAACAGATGTACACAATTAGGCACAGTAAAATGATTCTATGATTGCAGAGGTCAGCTACACAAACAAGTCTCTGACCTATTTTGACAAATTAGGCCAAATCAACAATGCCCAACTTTTCTTGGATCAGATATACTGTTTATCGTATTCTCAATATGTGTTGACTTGGTAATATTGAGAGATACAAAAATAATAAACTTTAGTAATGAGAATTATTAATAACTAAGGTTGTTCATTAATTTTCAGGCAAAGTATCCTTTAAGCATTGGAAAGAGTTTAAAATTTGGTTCCCTAGTTTCTCAGTATTCTAATATCTAATAACATATATGTATATCTCTAATATATATGCATATATATTATTAATAGCTAAAATATTCATAATAATTATTTTTAAAAAGTATTTTATAAAATATTTGGGAGAAATAAGACAACTCAAGAAGCATTCCCCATGACCAAGAATATTACTTTTAGCCTTCTTTATGTGAATGTTTGCATTTGTACATATTTCAATGCACCAGTCTAAAGCAATGAAAATAACACAGACAAAAATTATTGGACAGTTTTGATTATGAACTGGGAGAAAAAAAGTAGTTTAAAAATTAGACTTTTTCCTACTTTTCTCTTAATTAGTTACTATACTCCACTGCCACACATTAAAGAAAAAATAAATATATCTTTGAGAAAAGTTTAATTTTCACTTGAAATAATGCAACTATTAGTTATTATTCCATATACTTGTGTTTGAACAGTTTCTATTAGGTATAATCTTAGCCAGAATACCTTATAGTGTGTAAGCTATATATGGACAGTGAAAGTATTGTATTTGTTATTTGAAATGTGTCTATATAGCACACTTAATTCAAAACATTTATGAGTAGATGTTGACAAGTCTGTCCTTCTAACTTTTTTTTTTTTTTTTGAGACGGAGTTTCACTTGTTACCCAGGCTGGAGTGCAATGGCGCAATCTCGGCTCACCGCAACCTCCGCCTCCTGGGTTCAGGCAATTCTCCTGCCTCAGCCTCCTGAGTAGCTGGGATTACAAGCATGCGCCACCGTGCCCAGATAATTTTTTGTATTTTTAGTAGAGACGAGGTTTCACCATGTTGACCAGGATGGTCTCGATCTCTTGACCTCATGATCCACCCGCCTTGGCCTCCCAAAGTGCTGGGATTACAGGCGTGAGCCACCGCGCCCGGTCTGTTCTTCTAATTTTTATGTCATAACTTACTATTTATATGCTACCTGTATTTCAAGATCCATTCTGTGTTCTAACACCATAGAGAAGGCTAATTGGAAATTCCCTCAAATAGAAATGCAAGTTATCTGTCTCTATCCATCTCTCTATTTTTATATCACCTTTTCTTATTATTAAAATATTTCTTTTGTATGTATCCAATTAACCCATTGTAATATTTTCCCCATTATAAGAACTAATATTTCTCTTCTTATTAAGAATAAACACCTTAGCAGTATTGGGCACATGGTTGATGTTAAATTAAGCTAATTTAGTAGTTGGAAATACACAATTCAAATTTACTATGTGTGCAAATCCACAGATATGTCTACTTGTGAAGTTTTAGGAGACATAGGTCAGCCTTTGGAAAATTCCAAATTAGTTTTTTGTTCATTATTTCCTGGGCATATTGCTTTGTAGGATATTTCTAGAAATGCAACCCACTGAAAATGACCAATCTAAACATTATAATTTCAGCATAAACATTTGCCTCAGTGGAAGTCCTTAATTGCCAAATGGAGAGAAATGCATGCAGGCTGTCAGCATCATGCTTTTCCGTGGTAGCATCTTTCACTATTTTGCCACCACAAATGTTTCTAAATGGTCAACATACTACTTCTTCTCAATTAGATGTTTATGTTTGAGAAAATGCAAAAATAAGAGCATAAAATGCAATTAGAAGTTTGCTGAAGTTCGTGTATTTAGCTTCTATGGCATTCTGGATGCCAGATTCACATTGATTAGGTATAAATAAATGCTAAGCACCCTAGACTGCAAGAGGAAAAGCACAGCAACAACAAAAAATCTCTTCATACCTCTAAGACTTTTAAACAGTCAAATTCTTTTCTTACAGAGTCCCCTTCTGCCTTTCCAGAACACAATAGTCTGTTCAGTCTGATCAGTCATTTCCTGCTTTATGCCTAGTTTTTAAGTGCTGTTTATGCCACTTAGGCATTTGCTTATATTGGTCCCCATAGATTTTCCTCCCCATAGATTTTCCTCAATGGGCTCAACTTTCTTTGAAGCATACCTCCTCTAAGTATCTTTCAGTTGAAGCAAATGATACCCTAATTTGTTAACTCTAAGGCATTACTGAACGTTATTTCTTCAAGGCCTCTGACTTTACTTTTTGCCTCATCTTCTACCATTTCACATCTGAACACAATGCTGCTTTTACTTGTCCCTCAATACTCTCCAGGAGGACTGTTCTGCCTGAAATATCCCGTTCTATGTCATCTTCTGAGATAAGACTTCCCTTTTCACCCACTCTGCAGTAGGTTTCTGCAACTCATTTTTACCAATTACAATCTCTCTTTCCTCTCATGCTTTAGGAAAGTTACCTTTTAATGTTTCTGGTATTCCTTTTTTTTCATCTATACTCTATTGAAATAATTGCTGATCCAGGTTTCCTACTTTCAAACTTTCTTACATTTAATTCATTTTACATCTATATTACTACTCATCCCAGAGACTTGTTTGGCCATTTTATTTCCTCATCCCCATTTATTTCCTCATTCTCCCACAAAAATAAGTCACTCCACCATTTGATAAATTCTTCATGTCTAGAAGATAAAATGAAATGTCTTTAGTTCTTGCTAGAGAGTGAATGTGTCCCCTCAAAATTCACGTGTTGAAGCTCTAAGGCTGATCTGATGGGAATTCGAGGTGGGGACTTTGGTAGGTGAGACTGTTACTTAAATCCATGAGGGTGGAGCCCTCATGATGAAAAGAGGAGAAATGAGATCTTGAAATCTTATCTACTTAATTTAAGGCCTAGTTTAAGTTGTACTACTTCATTGACCACTTCTCCAATTAATAATCTTTCAATTTTTCTTCATAATTACTAAGATCTAAGCAGAAAGAGTTTTGTGTGCCTGACTTTGTAGACTTATTAAAAAAGCTTCAATTTTTTAGGAAATAAAAGCATAATGTAAGTATTACACTGCTTATATTTGATAAAATCTGCACAAAAGTCCATCAAATGTCTCAATTATTTCTTTTTTTTCAAAAGTTAATCACATTTCTTCATGCATTTACTCATTCAAACACATTATAGACTTTCTTTAAGAGGTCCAGGCATTCTGCTAGAAAATGGGATTAGAGTAGCAGACTTAATTTATTCAAAGCAGATAAAAATCATTGCCCTTGGGGAGCTTACATCCTTGCAGGGACGATAGTGGGGGCTGGAGAAGCAGACATTAAGAAGACAGGCAAATAAAGAGTGTGTTACATGGTGGCAGGTGCTATAGAGGAAAATAAAACAGGGAAAGATGGAGCTGCAATCTAGATAGAGATGGCAGAAAACACTTAGGAACAGTGTGGCATTTGAGTAAAGGCCCACAGACAGTAAGGGAATGACATGTGAGTACTTAAGGGGTAGGTGGAGTGTTTCAGAGATGACAGGGTACTTGGAGCAGAAGGATCCATGAAGAGGAGACCACATCTCAGAAGTTACTTAGAACTCAAGTATGTGGGACTCTACCGGCCATTATGAGTACCTGGCTTTTGGGAAGCAAATAGAAGAGTTTGAGCAAAAAGTGACATGATCTGATTTCTATATAAATATAATCCTTTCAGGGGCTATTTGGGGAACAGACTTAAGTGAAGCAGAAAAAAAAGAAGTAGAAAATCAATGAGAGGAATATTGCAAGAATCTGTAAAGAGATAATGGTGGCTTGACCCTAAGTGTTAGCTATGAAAGTGATTGAAGCAGACAGATTATGAATATGTTTTCAAGTTAATGTCAGCAGGTGGAACAATTATATGTGGGAGAGAGTTAAAGAGGAAGGTTGGAGATGATGGCAGATGATTCTGGATTTTTGCCAAAGCAGCCAGAACATAAGAATAGAGACTGGAAAAATTATGAGAAAAAGTTTGAAACGGGAAAGGGAATTAGGAATTCAGTCTTTGATATGCTAAATTCAGATGTCAATTAGATAACTAAGTTAAGATGTATATTTTTGGTGTCTGGAGTTCGAGAGAAGCATTCAAGTTGGAGACACTAATATGAGAATCATCAATTATAAAAAAGGCACTTAAATATCTAATTCAGCCCAAATTGCTAAAGGTATGAGATAGACTTAATACACAAGGAAGAGGCCCAACAACTGAGTCTTGGTACACTTCTCAGTGTTCAGATGCTGGGAAGACAAGAAAGGAGCTAATGAAAGATACTGAGAGAGTGGCTATTACAGGGATTAGAAACACCAGAGAAGTGTGTTACTGGGAGCCTGGAACATGTTACAAGGAGGAAAAACCCAACTCTGAGAAATATCCCTGAGGACTAAAAATCAGTCACTAGATTTATCAACACAGAAATCACTGATGTTCTTAATATTGTCGGGTTCACTGGAGAGATAGGAGCAAGAGCCTGGGGAGATGTAAAAGAGAGAGGAGTTACAGAAGAGAAAGATTGAAAATAATGGGCATTCAATACTTTTTGAATTACTTTTCTGTAAAGGAAATGATAGAAATCAGGATGGAATGTTAACCAGTAGCACAGATGGAGTTGAGTGTGTGTGTGTGTGTGTATACACACACACACACACACACACACACACATATATATGTAAAACACTGGGAAAAAATAACAGCATTTTGAGCATAGAAACATAGATGAAGGTAGGTGGGGAGATGTGGTGTTCAGAGATGCTGTTTTCTCAGTTAGAGAAAGAAAGAAGCAGAGTCAGTAAGAAAATAAACATGAAAAGTTATTATTAGAAGTTTGAGAAAAAGCAACGTTTTAAAAGTGTTGAGGACATCAGTCTTCAAATATATTTGTTCAATTATCCCATAATAGAAATTTAGCAACTGTTCCTCCTCATACATCTGTAAATTAACATTTAAAATTTGTTATTCTATGTTTATCTAGTTGCAAAGTATGGAATTTCTGATATAATGTAAATTTTGGATATATCAAATTAAATCATAACAATTGCTATTTTATAATCACCATTTTCCATGAATAAACAAAAACATAAATTCTTAAAATAATTTATATTTTTTTCCTTTCCCTTAGTTGTAGTTTCATTTTTTACAATACAAAAAATTTTTTAAACTTAAAGCCACTTAATGATCACCTAATTCTCTGCAATAAATACATTTAAATACATTGATTTTAAAATGTGTAGAGCCAGGTGTGGTGTCTCATGTCTGTAATGCCAGCACTTGGGAGGCTAAGGCGGAAGGATTGCTTGAGCCCAGGAATTCAAGATCAGCCTGAGCAACATAGTGAAATTCCATCTCCTCACAAAATTAGAAAGAAAATAAAAATTAACCAGGCATGTTGGTGAGTATCTGTAGTCCCAGCTACTCAGGAAGCTGAGGCAGGAGGATGACTTGAGCCCCAGAGTTTGAGGATAAAGTCAGCTATAATTGTGCCACTGCACTTTAGCCTGAGCAACACTGTTAAGATCCTGTTTCCAAAAGAAACCAAAAGCAAGTAAAATATTATAAGACTCCAATTTTAAAATGTTCCTTTGTGTTTGAATTCTCATAAATTATTATTAGTTGGAAATGTTAAAAACACATATTACAAAGTTTAATTTTTAATTATAAAATATAGGAAGTAAATTTTATTGGCAACACCTAGTATAATGACAAAGATCAGAAGTGATATTATGACTTAATTGAGAAATACTGTACAGATGACAATGTGATATTTTGTTTTATTGTTTGGAGACTTAGGAGTTTTTATAACAGAGCAATGCACAATAAAAGAATCTGGGATGAATGAAAGTGATGCATCTCGTCCCTCCTCTGCTTCTCTCTTTTATTTGAAGGAAATAAGCATTTTAAAATGAGATATGAGAAAGGTGATTCAGCTGGATTCTCCAATAGGCAAATTAGTTTTAGAAAAGGAGCTCATAGAAGTTTTAAATTATCCACATGCAATGTGTGATCCTTGATTTAATTCTGGAATAAATTAAGAAAAAACTATAAAGAATAAGAATAGTTTGAGAGACAATTGCAGAAAATTGCCAATATATTAGGATAGTGCTATTATATCGTGAAATTTCGTGGGTGTAATAATGGTATTAGGTTTATTATAGGAGAAAGTCCTTATGATAATGAGAGATGCTGAAGAGTTTAGGAATGATACATCATATTTTCTGCTACGTTCAAATATGTCAGAAAAATGTGTTGAAGAAAGAAATAGATGAGATAAATGTGGCAAAACAATCATAAATCCACGTGAATGAAAGGAATCAATAACAATACTTTCTGTATACTCTGTCAGCTGTAATATACAAGATCAGAGAGTCCAGTGTTTTTAGGCTCCAATCTCTGGGATAGAATGGAAAAATTCAACATGTAGAAATAAAAGTGAAGGAATATGCTGAGTAAATGTATAGAATGGGAGGTCAATAATGTTACATTTATATGAGTAAGACCAGAAGGATAGTTTAATGTGGTAAAAATGGGAGCCAGCTTTGAGGCATAAAAATAAATCTGAGAAGTTGGGTATCCTATGTCACATACCGCAGCCTACTCTTCTTGACTTATGGCATACCCCAGAGCAAATAAAGCAGACACGAGAGACATTAAAATGGCTTTATCCCTACTGACGCTTCATCTACCTGGAAAAAGGGGTTATGATTTTTTATTACTGATTAAAACAATCAGCAATAAAAAGTTGTCATAGTTCAAATTCCCAAATCATAAAGGTCAAAATACATGTCCTAACTCATGTTTGGTTCCTCATGCCTATAAGCTGCTTGGCAGCAGTTCCACCTCCCTAGAGACAGCCAAACACTTTACTCACCAATGACAGTTGTGACTACAGAAATAATCCTCTTATCGATTGTTCTTTGTGATAAATAAAAATGACAATAGAAGCAATTGCACCAAGCCCACATTTTCAGGTCATTTCATGATTATTTGTGGCCTATGAGATGCTTCTGAATTTCTAAGTGAGACTAGTGTCTTCCTTTCTTATCCTTCCATGATTATTTGTAAATTACTCTTTTCAATTAATTGTCTTTTCATTAGGGCAAGGTTTTCTTATATACTCTTGGCATATGAGTTACAGAGGAAAACATAATAGAGATAGAAGTAGGAAAAGGGTCTCCTTCCTTCCCCATGTTAGTCTTTATCTAAATGATTTCCCTTATATTGTAGGTGTTTGTTTTATTATTTTGTTTGTGTGTTTGTTTTTTCTTGAGACCAAGTTTTGCTATTGTTGTCCAGGCTGAGAGTGCAATGGCATGATCTCAGGTCATCCCAATCTCCACCTCCCAAGTTCAAGTGATTCTCCTGCCTCAGCCTCCCATGTAGCTGGGATTACAGGTGCTTACCACTACACCCAGCTTATTTTGTATTTTTAGTAGAGACAGGGTTTATCGATGTCGGTCAGGCTGGTCTCAAACTCCCGACCTCAGGTGATCTGCCTGCCTCGGCCTCCCAAAGTGCTGGGATTACAGGCGTGAGCCACCGTGCCCAGGCCTCATAGTTATCTTTTTTGATGTTCTGAAATATAACCTAAGTTCTAGTTATGAAGAATTTCCTTCACCTTCCATGAGCACTGCTCAGTTTCCTTTTCCATAATTTTTCCTTTCCCAGGCACTTCAACTAAACTGGTTTGGAAAAGACATAGACAAGGGGGAGGGCACAATATCCCAAATGCGAAACAGCTGCTGTTCTGCAAATTTACAAACTTGGCATGATGCAAGAGAGCAAGGTATAGTCTGTGCCACAGAGATTTTTCTCAAATTTAGTTTAAAATAATTTTAGATGTATAAAAGAGTTGCAAAGATACTACGGAGAGTTCTCGTATACTCTTCACTCAGCTTTCACCTACTGTTAGCATCTTACATATTCATGTAACTTTTATCAAATAAATTAAAATTAATGAAAAACTACAGACTATCTTCAGATTTTTCAAGTTTTCTACTAGTATTGTTCTGCCCCAGGATCCAATTCAGGATACTATATTGCATTTCATCATGTCTTCTTAGTCTCATCTAATTTGTGACAATCTCTCAGTCTTTATCTTTTATGATCTTCACATGTTTGAAGAGTACTGGTCACATCATCTAAACAATATCCCTCAATTTGGATTTTTCTGGTATTTTTTCATGATTAACTGATTGTTTTGAAAGAATAACACAGAGAGAATGTGTCCTTCTTATTGCATCCTTTCAGGGAATACAGTCAAGGGGATTTTAAAATGCATGTTTTCCTTTGAGAAAGTGGGGTAAAGAAAAGAACTGTGCATCAAGCAATGGAAGAAAATCAATATTCTGTTTTTACAGGCAAATCAATAATCTGTTTTGGCCTGCTGGCCATAACCCAGTACTATAAACTGGCAGGTAGGGGGCTGCAAGAATGTCAGTACTTCTGCCACGTTAATCTTTACAGGCTCTGCAGCCCCTGCAGATAACTCATGGGGCAGCCTTTGCCAGGACATACATCTGCCTCTGCAGCATTCTCCTGTAATGTGTCTTCAAAGGGTGCACCATTCCACATCTACTCTCTATCTTTTACTACCAACCACTACAAAAACTAGAAGGATTCCCTAACTTGTGTTTTTTCTTTTGTTTCAGTTAAGAAAATTGCTGATAATCTCAAAAAAGGGCTATTAACTCTCATTCTGTCTTTCATTTTCTCTTCTTCCTCTCTTTTACCCTACATCTGAGCAGGGGGGTCATGGTCAGAAGCGACGCCTCAGGAAGTCCACACTCTTTCCTAAAATTAATTCTTATAATGGAAGTAGAGGTTGAACTAATAATAATTATATTTTTGAGGAACAGAGAAAGAAGACAAAGGGTAGAGGAATCACCAGTTGCAATGGCCTTCTAGGATAGCTTTGTACTGTGCTAAACACTTTTCATCAGATCCCATTTAAATCTGAGATGCCTATAAGTTAAGTATCATTTTCCCTATTTGACAGATGAGGAGAGTGAAGTTGAGTAGAATTTTTAAAATTCTTTAAGGTTAGCCATTTAGTAAATGGGTAGAGACCACAGATCACAGTGTTTTCTCTCTCCCTCCGCTGGAAATATAAATCATTCATACTACCTCAGTATGGGTTAAAGCCAGACATCTTGTTAGTGCTTCCTAAAAGCTTTTTTTTGTTTTTTTATGTGAGATTCTGTGTCCGGGTCCCCTATGATTTCCTATGCTTAAGTATCTACTTGATAATCTCTCCAAAACACCACTCTTCAACACCCTTGTGTTGCTATTTTCAGTCCTCTCCAGGAACTCTTAAACTAAAGGACATGATCCTCATGCGCTGATATCTACTTCAGCCAACTCAACTCTGACCAGTTCCTTAAAGCAGGGAGCCATCTGCTGCTATTTTCACCACTTATAAATATTCCAGGCCTCATTTTCTCCCAGCACATAGTGAACATGCACTTCTCTTTCCCCTTTGAAATTAGATGTGACCATATTCAAATCAAAGCCCTACCCTTTTGGTAGTTACAAGACACAAATAAGGAAACTGCGGCTTAGAAAGGTTGAATAACCTATTCAAGGTCACAAACCCTGCAAGTATCAGGGTTAGAATTTTAGTCTCTCTGGCCCAAACTCTGACCTCACAACCACTGCAAGACATTCTCCCCTATCCCATGGACCCTGGTACTACACTACCCCCTCTCCATTTTAGCCTCCACATATAGTAGAGTGCTTGGAACACAAAAAATTTTTTATAAATTATGCTTAATAAAGTTATTTTCATGAGTTTTTATAGATTTTGAGTTCATTCGTATATTTTGCCTAAAATTCTAACCACTTCAGTTTGGAGAACTTCCAGAGCAAAGGGCACACATCCCAGGCATAACACCACTTTGGGTATAGAACAACCAATATCTTGTCAATCCAACAAAGTTCCTACACTGATACAAAGTAGAAAGAGCCCAGTTTTTAAAGTTCTAAAAACTATAACAAATTACTTGTTTTTAAAATGTAATTTAAATTAATACAATCAGATTTTTGTGTTAGTTGGGTATTATAGTATATTGAAATGCATATATCCCAGAGACATAGAGTTTCAATGTCAAAACGTCATGCATTGACATGCGCTAATGATGACACTATCCTGACCAGCTCTGACCTGTAGCTCTGAACCATGGGGTTTCCTGATTTTTATCTGTTAATTTAACCCTGATTTCCAGCAGCAGCTTCTCTTTGTAAATAGACTTGCCTCTTCTGCATCTGACCTCTGCTCCATATAATCAGATTAACTCAGATAAAGCTGCTTCAGGGAAGAGGTCAAAACCATTGCCAATAATAGTAGTTGCCCTACTTCAGTCTATTTTCAATACAGTAGCCAGGAGATCCTGTTCACACCAAAGTCCAATCCACCCCACTGTTAGCCCTCTGCTCATAAGCCTCCAGTGGCTGCTGACCTCACTCACAGTAAGAGCCGAGTCATCCTTTAGCCTACAATCTACATGATTTGAACTCCCTTCCACTGACTTTGTCACTGATTTTTAAAAATCTGAATTCATTCTCTTACAGCTGAATTGCCCTTTTTGCTTTAAATATTCCAGGAATATTTCTACCTCAGGGCCTTTGGACTTGATGTTCCCTTCACCTTTTCCAAGACAGTTATTCCTTTGCCTCAGTCAAGCCTTTATTCAGATGCCCCCTTCTCATCAAGGTATCCTCTGATCTCCTTATTTAAAGGTATGATGCCCCTTCTTTGCTTCTTTGCTTTTTTTTTTGAAATGGAGTCTTGCTCCAGCACCAGGCTAGAGTGCAGTGGCGCAGCATCAGCTCACTGCAACCTCGGACTCTGTTTCAAGTGATTCTCCTGCCTCAGCCTCCCAAGTAGATGGGATTACAGCACATGCCACCACGTACAGCTAATTTTTGTATTTTTAGTAGAGACGGAGTTTCACCATGTTGGCTAGGATGGTCTCAATCTCCTGACTTTGTGATCCACCCTCCTAGGCCTCTGAAAGTGCTGGGATTACAGGTGTGAGCCACCATGCCTGGATCCTTCTTTGCTTTATTTTTAACCAGAACATTTACCACTATCTAGCATATTATATTTCTGTTTGAATTCTTTTGTTTATTGTCTACATCCCCGGAATACTGGATAAGCTCCATGATACAGGCCTTTTTCTCTATTTCGAACACTGTTGTAATACAGAGCCTTAAAATTACCTGACACTTACTAGATTATCAAAACATATTTATCAAGTGACTGAAAAAGTAAATGAATAGACACACCATAACTGACTTTTGCAAATGTTTGAGGTATGCATTATTATAACCTAATAATACTAGCTAGCTAATAAGAGCTAATTTTATGCAGTCATATTTACTAAAACTTTACACTTTTTAAAGAGATTTATCATTAGTACTTTCATTTTTAAATAAAAATTTAAAAAGAATATGCTAAAGGCAGTATTGTTTTCAAGGCAAAAGTTGGCTATTAGGCAAATGGAATACTCCTAACATTGCTATTGTCAATTTGTTGCTAAGAAAGATCAAAGAAGGAGAAATTGAAAGCCAAGTATGAATAGAGCTAGGAGACATTAATGTGGCTTTGAAGAGGAATATATCTGAGCCCTGGTGCTGGGACAGTTACATAAAATAGAACATTTTCTCTCAGAAAAAGGGAATGCAGCTTTTGGAACAATTCTCTGTTTTCCAGTGGAACACCATATTTTCACAGAAACCATGCCCTGACCTGATCTATAATTTCAAGAAAATTTATCAAATGATTTTTCCTCACATGAAAAGATCACACTGCTGCTGTCACTACCAACATTTCACCACTGATAGTTTAAATACTGAACCTGAGAGAACCAAGTAAGTAGTTGCACTTTATTGTCCAGCAATTATTTTGCAAGAAAAATTTATCAGCAGTTGCTACCTACATAAAAATGATATGGAACTGTAAGCTTGGGATTTAAGAATCAGCCTTGGCCAGGAGTGGTGGCTCACGCCTGTAATCCCAGCACTTTGGGAGGCTGACATGGGTGGCTCATGAGGTCAAAAGTTAAAGAACACCCTGGCCAAGATGCTGAAACCCCATCTCCACTAAAAATACAAAAAGTAGCCAGGCGTGGTGGCTGGTGGATTACATGTCTGTAATCCCAGCTACTCTGGAGGCCGAGGCAGAAGAATGGCTTGAACCTGGGTGGCAGAGGTTGCAGTGAGCCGAGATCGCACCACTGCATTCCAGCCTGGGCAACAGAGCAAGACTCCATCTCAAAAAAAAAAAAAAAAAAAAGAATCAGCCTTTTCCCTAAAACAAAGGCAAATTGATTACAGATTAAGAAACATTTGTGCAATGTAAAAGCAGTTTTCGGCTGCATGTTTACCTGGGAACTTTTGAAAATATTAGTATGTGCTATTTCATATCTATACTTCTCCTACTTCCAAAGATATTCTGATTGAGTGGGTCTTGGTAGGTCTCAGTAATTGGTAGTTTGGCAAGTTGCTCCAAATGATATAATGTGCAACTAAGTTTAAGAGAAACGTGTAGTAGGAGAAAAACGTATATAGGTATTTCTGCCTAATACTCTTCATTGATGATTCATTCTAAATTACAGCAACTACCCACTGTGTGCTAGGAACTGTGCTATAGGAATAAGCTTATGGGGTTTAGACTTCAGCCTAGAAAAAATAATATTGAGCAGAGAAGCAGAAAGTACAACTCAAATTTTAATACCACTGCTACATTCATCTCAATAACACACTATTGATAATTTCTTTCCCTTTATCCTCACTCGAGTTAATCTAATTTATTTGTAATCATTTATCTAAATAATATATAAGATCTAGTATAACTAGACTGTCATCTATAACTTAAGGCAACTTGTACCACTCCACTGCTTCCCAAGTTGGAATGTCTTCTCTAGAAGAAAACACACCCTCCATCAAAAGCCATGTGTCTATGGAAATTTTAAGAGAGACAGAGGAAGACAAAGAGAATTTAATTTTACGTAAAAGCCAGACAAAACTCTTCACTTCAAAACCTTGTGTATGGATTCTGTTCTCTAGACTAAACATTCCCACTTCCCACAAACAATACTTTTTTCTCTCTGATGAGTCCTTTCTGTCTCTCCCTTCCATTTCCACTGCCATGGTCTGGACCAATTCCTCTGATGAGGACTGTGGTAACAACCTTCTTTTGCCTTTTAGGATCTTCACTCTCGAAATAATCCTTCACAGTTCCAAGAATGTCTGTAAAACCCAGATATGATCATCCACACAGTCCAAAAAACAAAAACAAAAAACAAACACAAAAAATTCTGCCAAATCACCACTTTCCACATGATAAAGACCAAATGGTTTTCCCACTGACCGCATAATAAAGACTAAGTGGTTTAGTATAGCATACATAGTCCTAGAACTTGACTGTGATAAAATTCTTCAGTACAGCTCTAGCTAACCCAGTCTAGACATTTGTGATTACTTATTCTTTTGCTATTTGCTAAAAAAATAGGTTTTATTCAATGAGAAAATAAAGCAAAAAAATGAAAACATTTTTAGTCATTTAAGCAATTTTTGATAACCTTACAGATAAACTGTGAATTAAAATCTATAGTCTTTGTACAGGAATTAATTTTCTCTGGTCCTTAATAAGTTGACTACATTGCTGATTTTTCTCTACTTACAAATTTTACATTTAAAACTTGACCTAAAAGCCTAAATAGTCATGTAAATGCATATGTATAAACAAGGCAAAGCTATTTTAAGCAAAATCTACAATGTATGAAAAACTGGGGCAAACTACTAAGTAATGCTTAGTCTTAAAACTCATTAAAAATAAAATCTTTCATGTTGCTGTAGCATACAAAAAATACAAAAAGAGCAATTTGAGAAAAACAATATATGTAAAGTAAGATGATTAGAGTTAGATGGTGATATATTAGAGGCATATTATTATTTGTTGTGAGAAACTTTTATGTGGAGTTCACGAGAAACAAATTATAAACTAATTATGAATAAATTAGGTATTTCCCATATATTTTAAAGTCTTAATCAATGCAGACTCCTCTTTTTCTTAAATTCTTGAAGCTCAGAGATTACTGGATTATAGAAAGAATGGGCAACTTACAGAATGGGAGAAAATGTGCAATCTATTCATCTGACAAAGGGCTAATATCCAGAATCTACCAGGAACTTAAACAAATTTTCAAGAAAAAACAAACAACCCCAACAAAAAATAGGTGAAGGATATGAACAGACACTTCTCACCAAAAGACATTTATGTGGCCAACAAACATAAAAAAAGTTCATCATCATTGGTTATCAGAGAAATACAAATCAAAACCACAATGAGATACCATCTCACACCAGTTAGAATGGCGTTCTTTAAAAAGTCAGGAAACAACAGATGCTGGAAAGGATGTAGGTAAATAGGAACACTTTTACACAGTTGGTGGGAGTGTAAATTAGTTCAACCATTATGGAAGACAGTGTGGTGATTCCTCAGGATCTAGAATCAGAAATACCATTTGACCCAGCAATCCCATTACTGGGTATGTTTCCAAAGGATTATAAATTATTCTACTATAGAGACACATGCACATGTATGTTTATTGAAGCACTATTCACAATAGCAAAGACTTGGAACCACCCCAATGACTGGATATGTGACATATATACACCATGGAATACTATGCAGCCATTAAAAATGAGTTCATATCCTTTTCAGGGACATGGATGAAGCTGGAAACCATCATTCTCAGCAAACTAACACAAGAACAGAAAACCACACACTGCATGTTCTCACTCATAAGTGGGAGTTGAACACATGGACATGAGGAGAACACATGGACACAGAGAGGGGAGAGAACAGGTGGACACAGGGAGGGGAACGTCACACACTGGGGCCTCTAGGGGGGTGGGGGCCTAGGGGAGGGATAGCATTAGGAGAAATACATAATGTAGATTATAAATTGATGGGTGCAGCAAACCACCATGGCATGTGTATACCTAATGTAACAAACCTGCACGCTCTGCACATGTATCCCTGAACTTAAAGTATGATTTTAAAAGAAAAGAAAAGGAAAGAAAAAGCCAAACTACTCAAAAGAATGCCAAAAAGAAGAGGTTCACTTGAATGTGTTGAGAGTAATGGGGGAGGGGCTATTAATGCTTCATTTTTGCGAAGAGATAGAAAATCTTGGTGATTAATCAAAAGGTCAGAATCCATTTTTCTATTTCCTTTAGTCAAGTGTTTTTCCCAGGATGCTGTTTTTTTGTTTGGTGTTTTATTGAACTCTTGCTTCTTCTGCAAGTGAGTCTAATCTATACGTAGCTCTAGAGGAATGTCTAGCAGTTGATTGTTATTTTCTGGCATCTGGCTGCAGGCTTGTCCACGACATTTGGAGGGTCTAACACAAAAGTGCAAGTGAAAGTTCAGTGCTGTCCCCTCTTCTTTTCCCTCCAGTTCTATTCCACATAATAAGGTCCCTCTGGAACATGTGTATACCCTGACCCACACATCCCAGCTTCTCAACTACAAGCAGTCTCCCTTTGGCTCTATGGTCCTAAGAGTACACAAGTCAGAGATGAGGGTTGCAGACAAAGGAGGAGGCCCACACAGTCTCTGGAAACAGGCTTGGAGCAATGAATGAGGGGTTTTCAGGCTTCCTGGTAACCCTGAAATGAAGATGTTGTAGAAGATGGAGATGGTGTAGAAGAAGTAATGGGATACTGAGTTGGGTCTAGCCTCTTGGCCATCTGTTCTAGTGGTAAGGAATGAGATCAAAAGAGGACCACAGCAGTCTGAAGCACAGAGTACCCAGCAGGGTTGCCTCCATGTTCTCAGGTCCCCGAGGTACAGGATGGAGTACCACTAAGTCATTCAGCAGCTGCTATATCATGAAAACGTTGTCATGCTGGTGAAAGAAACCAGGATAAGGATGTCAGAAGTTATAGGCAACGTTACACTGGGCTTGCAAAATATTCTTTGTACTCACCTTTCTACAAAGACATCAGTTATAACTTTCATTAATTGCTTATGCATACTCTTCCATTAGAATACTTCTTTTCTTTCTTGTCTATCTGAAAATTTTCCAAATTTTCTTTTCCTTTATTTTCTATTTTTATAAAAACCTTTATTTTAACTTCAGGAGTACATGTGCAGGTTTGTCACATAGGTAAATGTGTGTCATGGAGGTTTGTTGTACAGATTATTTCCTCACCCAAGTATTAAGCCTAGAACCCAATAGTTATTTTCCTGATCTTCTCCCTCCTCCTACCATCCACCTTCTGATAGGCCCCAGTATGAGTTATTTCCCTCAATGCATCCATATGCTCTCATCATTTAGCCCCCACTTATAAGTATTTTGATTTTCTATTCCTCTTGTCAAGGGGAATGCTAATCTTCTCTCCTTTTATACAATACTCTATTTTAATTTTTGAAGGAAACTCCATACTGTTTTCCACAATGGCTGTGCTAATTGCCATTCCCTCTTATAGTGGCCGGGGTTTATTCTTCTCCCTACCAGCACTTGTCATCTTGTATCGTTTTCATAGTAGCCATCAGAACAATTTCGAGGTGGTATCTTATTGTGGATTTGATTTGCATTTTCTTGATCATTGGTGACATTGAGCATCTTTTCATACACTGGTTGGCCATTTGTATGCCTTTTTGGAGAAATGTCTATTCAAGTCCTTAGCCCATTTTTAACATGACTTATTAGGTTTTTTGCTGAGTTGTAGGAGTTTCTTATATACTTTGGATATTAACCACTTACAGATATATGGTTTGTAAATACTTTCTCTCATTCTTTAGAAGCCCACATCAAATTTATACTCTGCATGAAACTTTTGCCAGTTCTCCATCAGCAGAATTAACTTATGTTTAGAGCACCTTGCACATAACTCTAATTTAACACTGCTACACAGCATTACATTTATGTATATGTATTTTCTCTATTAGAATATAAGCTCACTGAACACATGGATTTTGCTCATTCTTTCTTTACCCCAAACCAAATACAGTGCTTGGTATATACAAAGGATACAACTAATTTTTGATGAATTGAATTAAACACATATATTAAGTTTCCTATTTCTGCACTGTTTTGTTCATCTTTTTCTTGAAACTAATTTTTATCAAGATCTTTTGTGGAAAATGTGACATAATATCCAGGTATCATATAACTAGCATGGTCTAAAGTAGACAAATTATGTGTATTGATTCAGCCAATTATTTAGAAACCTTTATTTCTGCAAAGGGCCAGATAGTAAATAATTTAGGCTTTTCTGGCTATACAGTCTCTTTCCTGGCACTTAACTCTAATGTTATAGCACAAAAGCAACACAGATAGTATGTGAACAGTAGGCATGGCTGTGTTCCAGTAAAACTTTATTTACAAAAACAGGTGGTAGGCCAGATGTGGCCCTGATCTATACCAGCACTTCTTAAACATGGTTACACAAGAGGATAAGTTCTAATGCCTTAAAGCATCCAATTATATACTAATTAACTTCTCTCATACACATCCAGAATGATGATAGTTATGTACTGTCTTAGGAGAATTGAGAAAATAGTTATTCAAATACTTTTTTTTCCCTATGGTTCAGATGAGCAAATGCTAGCTGACAGAAACGCTTATCTAGAAACTAGACTTCCATTCATGGATAAGCTTAAGATTATATCATATTTTTAACACAGGCTATCATTAGTTCATATTGATTTTCTTTTCAAACAAATCTGCTTATGTCTTTTACACTTCAGTTGTTTTATTATATCTAAGTGGAAACTGTGTATTTATTATTATTCTTTTCTTGTGGGTTTTATAAAGAAAATCTCCAATTTCTTACATAATAAAGCAATATTTTTCTTATGTATATCTTATGAGCTTGTAACTATAGATACAATTAAAACCCAGACTACAATTCTTAATAAAATGTCTCTGAAATTATTTTGATTGAATTTTATCTGTACCTCTGAAGTAAATTTTTATAGCCAATACTCCATCTGCTGATATTATCAAGTCCCGAAACTTGAAATCTCTATTAACTCCTCTCTTTTATTTTTTATTCAGTTTATTAGAAAATTTTGTTGTATTTATTTTTCAAAACATATCCAAAACATAACCACTTGTAAACTTCTTTCTAGCAACCATGCTGGTCTGAGTCATCTTTATCTTTCCTTTCAATTACTGTAGTAACCTCATAACTGATATCTGCTTCTATCCCTGTCTCCTTTAGTCTATGCTAGGCATACTAGTTATAGGAATCCTTTTAGAAAATGAAACATATCTGTCTCTCCTTTGTTCAAAACCCAAAGTGTAATCAGTTTTAGATGGAGAATAATTTTTTTTTAAAATTTTTATTGCATTTTAGGTTTTGGGGTACATGTGCAGAACATGCAAGATAGTTGCATAGGTATACGCATGGCAGTGTGTTTTGCTGCCTTCCTCCCCTTAACCCACATTTGGCATTTCTCCCCAGGCTATCCCTCCCCAGCTCCCCCCCCCCGCCCCAGCCTCTTTCCCTCCAAATAATTAATGAGAAACTGCAGGGACCTGTCCAATCTCACACAGACTGGTTGATCTAAACACTACAGCAGAAAACATCTAACATTGAATCTGAAGCCCTGTTACATAACCAAAGATTTCTAAATTTAAATCCATGTGCTATTTGTTTCCTTAGTATTAGAGATTAAGAAAATAATAACAAAGAGCCTCTACTCCTACTTCTGACATAAATAAGTGCTACATTCCTTAGATCTGGATTCTAGTAGTCACATAATAGTAAACTTTAGGGTGAGGCATTAAGTTTATTTTATATATATATATATATATATATATATATATATATATATATATATCTCTATATATATATGTGTGTGTGTGTGTGTGTGTGTATGTGTAATATATAAATATGTGTATGCTTCTTCATCTCTGAAATAAACTTTATAGTACAAATACTATGTCTCTCATGTATTATCTGCAAGGATCAATTGAGATAATATTTATGTTAAGAAGTTTATAAAACTTAAGTAATTATAAATAACAAGAGTTTACTTTTATAGGTGCTTAAAAGAATAGAAATAACATCACTTTATTGGGGTCCAAACCAAAGCAGAACCTTTTGTCCATTAATTATCAGTGAGATGTCTAGATGTGTAGATGGTGAAAATCTAGATTGCGCTCCTTCTCAGTGGCTTACAGACTTCCAAATATTACATAGAAATTAAAAATGGTAAGATAAAGAAGGTTTTCCATTTTAGCCTTCATATTGATGATAAAAGACCTTCAAATTTTATTATTGAAGAATTCCATTTCATCCTCCTCCAACTTTTGGTCTAAAAGTTGAAACCAAGGTAAAATATCAGGTATAGAGCCTAAGTGAAAGGCTTTTATTTGCAAGGATTTATTTAGGGCCTTTTCTTTGTCCCAAGGAGCTTAGGGGCCTTGGTGCCCTTGATAGCTTTCTTCACCCATATCCTCTTGCTTTAGGAAATACTTCTAGGCTTTGCTTTCTTAACCTGTTCACTCTACCTAACCCTTTTTTTTTCCTCTTGATTTCTTTTTGTGTGGACCTGAAATTATATAAAGTCTTCTGGTGTGAGACTCAACCTAGTTTCTCTCTGTCCCCATTTCAAAGCTGTGGATCACCTCTACTCACCTCTACAATCACATATGGTTTCTGTGGACCTAGAACAGATTGGAATTCTGGGAATCTAGCTTGAACAAGAAAGGAAATTAGATGCCATCTTTGAAGAAAATATTCTCTCTTTTTCCTGAATACAAAGGACTCAACATCATTTTGGTGAGAACTTAACCTTGCTTTTCTTCATCAGAAGTAAAAGGTTAACATTTTTTCAAGTTCAGAATCATTCAATGTTATCTATTAGATGTTAAGGGACATGGGAATTTAGAAGAGGAAAATATAAATGAACATATATAAAAGATAAAAGCAACCTCACCACTCCAATTGCTTAATTTCCTATGCCTCATATTTTGGTTTCTTAGTTGGCAGGTTCCAAAAGTTATCTTTAAAATATTTAAAATGTCAGTTGTACTTTAGCTTCCAAAATTTGAATATTTTCTAAACAGCTATTATATATATATTTCCCTAATAACATATATACAAATAAACAGATAAGGCACATGCATATAAATGTGTATGTGGGAGCTGCAATCATACTTCCCACAGAAACCATACATTTCTCATGAGCTTCTGTGATTTTAACCTTACCAAACTTGTCTTCATATTAATTTTTCCAATTAATTACATAAAACCTCAATCTTGTTTTACATTTGAATCTGGTAATTGTATAATCTTTATCAGAAGAGCAAAATGCTGAACTAAATTTTAAAACAAGTGTATACAATATCATATCTAAAATTTATTCATTAGTTATGTATGAGACACTGTTTAAAGCTCTTTACAGATTGTATTTCTTTAATTGTAAAGAAAACATCGTAAGATAAATTTTATGATTGTACTAATTTTAGCAACAACAAAGGTGATACAGAAAGTCACAAATGTGTGTGGCATGTGTAGCAGGGATTTAAACAGATGATAACCCTGAGTTAAGAATACTCTGTAGAATTTCTGATTTGTGTGAGGGAAAGAATTCTCACTCTTAACCGTTTTTTTTTTTTAATTAATATAGTGATGTACTAATTTTGTATATTCATCATAAAAGAAAAAATCTTCAAAGAAATTGCTATTACAAACAAAATATTCATGACTAGGAAGCATAAAAAATAAGGCCATGTCTGAAATCATGTTCACCCACATGAAACATTAAACATTAACTCCAAGTCAGCCAAGGAGGCTGATGTGCAACTAATTAGAAAACATTCTAATTAGTTTTCTTTATAGTTTTCCTTGTTTTTCATCTTTATCCTTTCCTTTATCTTCAAATGCAGTAGTATAGATGTGGTGAAGTTTCATCCACAACAATAATTTACTAGAAAAAGGAAAGCCATATTCAATAATATTTTCATTGCAAGATACACAACAAAAGAAAATTCTGTTAATTTTCAAGCAAATCAATGAAAGCTGAAAACTCCCTAGCATACAGAGATGATTCCGAAAAATGTTGGGTCAATTTTGTGACCATTTTTGACTCATATCTGGGCATTTTCCAATAATGTCAAGAGATATGATTTGCATTTGAAAAAGCACATAAAAAGAAAAAAAAATCCCTCTCACCACTGCTATCAGACACTTTGTGATAAGACTGTCAATTAGCACAAACTTTTGGAAAATTATTTATTAAGCAGATAATGTATCGTCCAGGAAAACATTAGAAGAAAATAATCAGAAATGAAGATCAAGAACTATAAACAATAATGTCTATAGTTAAAATTGATTAAAATGCAATTTATAATCACACAAATTTGGATAACATAAGAAAATATTCCTAAATAATAGTGTGTTTTCAAAAAGCACTGTACAAAATTATATGTACCAGTAGATTTTAAATACATAAAAATACATTCAAAGTTACATCAAGTTATTTCCTCTATACTGTAGGTTCTGTGAGGGGAAAAACAAAAAATCAACCCTGTTATTTACTTTTATACCTTCGGGATCTAAGTAAGTATATGGAACATAATCAATGCTCAGTGCAAAAAAGAAAGAAGATGAGTGTGTGTGTGTTTGTTTGTGTGTGTGTGTGTGTGTGTGTGTGTAATGGGATGCCTGTTAAGTAGTCCTTTAAGAACCTAACATTTCCAAGTCCTGAGCTGATGGTCTAACTGAATAGACCAAACACTTCTACAGGAAGCAGACAGTGTCTATTCAAAGAAAGAGTGCTTTCTGCTCCTCTTAGTTTTGTGAAATTTGCCAATAGAATGTTTAACTTGAAGAAAAAAAATGATAATAGTCTAACAACAACTTTATAGGATTCGTATGCAGTTTATATGCCACAAGTCATAAAAATATTTAGCATATAAACACATAGCACTAAATAAATAAGAGGTGCAGTTACTCCAGTAAATGGAATCTCTCAAGGCCTACTGAGATAAACTGTATGAATTTTTTTTGGTCTGCTTTTAATTTTTTTTTTTTTCTGTAGTATCTGTCAATGTCAGCATGTTAGCTAACAATGTATCTAATACTTTAGCAGAGGCTATCTCATCATCCCTAACTTAAAATTCCTTAACAGTTCCCCAATCCCTTCATTACAAAATCTAAACACCTCATGCTGATAGAAAACATACCTAATGTCCTGGTCGGCCTCTGCCTCTCCTTTCCCATCTCCCAGTGCTATCTCTTATGTACCTGCAACTAAAACAAAATACTTACATTCTCTGAGCATTCTACCTTCTTAACTTTGTGATGTTGGACCCAGGTTAAAATAGATTTTTTCTTTGATCTAAATTCTAATCTTTCCTTAAAATTAACCCATTTATTTTTATTGCATTTAAAAAATAATTTTAGCTTTTCCCAGAAAGGTTTATTATTTAAACTTTGTTATTGTTCATTTTTATTTCAAAATTTTTGTGGTTCAGGTGGGTTTTGATTATATGGATGAGTTCTTTGGTGGTGATATCTGAAATTTTGGTGCACCCATCATTCAAGCAATGTGCAGTATAAATATGTAGTCTTTTATCCCTTACTCTCCTCTTATTCTTCTCTGAAACTCCCAAAAGTTTATTATCTCATTCTTATGCCTTTACATCCTCATAGCTTAGCTTCCACTTATAAATAAATGAGAACAAAATATGATATTTGGTTTTCCATTCCTGATTTACTTCACTTAGAGTATAGTCTTGAGCTTCATCCAAATTGCTGAAAAACACATTATTTTGTTCCTTTTTATGCCTGAGTAGTATTATATGGTGTTAACTAAAAAGCTTATGAACAGCAAAAGAAATAGTCAGCAGAGTAAACAGACAACCTGCAAGGTGGGAGAAAACATTTACAAATTACACATCTTACAAAGGACTAATATCCAGAATCTACATGGAACTCAAACAAACTAGCAAGAAAAAAAAATAATCCCATCAAAAAGTGGGCAAAGGACATGAACAGACAATTCTCAATAGAAGATATACAAAAAGCCAACAAACACGGAAAAGTGCTCAACATCAATAATTATCAGGGAAACACAAATTTAAACCACAACAAGATACCACCTTATTCTTGCAGGGATGTCCATAATTAAAAAGTCAAAAAACTGGCTGGACACGGTGGCTCACGCCTGTAATCCCAGTATTTTGGGAGGCTAAGGTGGGTGGATCCGAGGTCAAGAGATCAAGACCATCCTGGTCAACATAGTAAAACCCCATCTCTACTAAAAATACAAAAAAAAAATAGCTTGGTATGGTGGCGCATGCCTGTAATCCCAGCTACTTAAGAGGCTGAGGCAGGAGAATTGCCTGAACCCAGGAGGCGGAGGTTGCTATGAGCCGAGATCTTACCATTGCACTCCAGCCTGGGTAACAAGAGCGAAACTCCATCTCAAAAAAAAAAAAAAGTCAAAAACCAATATATATTGGCTTGAATGTGGTGTTACACTGCTGGTGGAGATGTTAACTAGTAGAACCACTATGAAAAACAGTATGGAAGTTTCAAAAAACTAAAAGTAGAACTACAATTTGATTCAGCAATTCCATTACTGGGTATCTACCCAAAGGAAAAGAAGTCATTATATGAAAAAGACACATGCATCTGCAAGTCTAAAGCAGCATAATTCTCAATTGTAAAGATATGGAACCAACCTAAGTGCCCATCAACCAAGTGGTTATCTTTTTATTTTGAAAAAATTTTAGAGCTATAATGATAGTATACAGAGTTCACATATTTTTTATCTTCTTTTCTATCATGTTGGCATCTTATGGTATGTTCACCAACTAAGATACTAATACTTGTACAACAGTTTACTTTTATTTTTAAAAATGATTTTATGGGCCTGGGATGGTGGCTCATGCCTGTAATACGAGCACTTTGGGAGGCCCAGGCAGGTGGATTGCCTGAGATTAGGAGCTCTAGACTACTCTGGCCAACATGGTGAAACCCTGTCTCTACTAAAAATCCAAAAAAAACTTAGCTGGGCATGGTGGTATGCACCTGTAATCCCAGCTACTCAGGAGGTTGAAGCAGGGCAATTGCTTGAACCAAGAAGGTGGAGGTTGCAATGAGCCAAGATTTCACCACTGCACTCCAGCCTGCATGAGAGAGCAAGACTCTGTCTCAACAAACAAACAAACAAACAAACAAACAAACAAACAAAAAGACATTATGTAGTTTTCACAATCTATGCCAATTGATTTGGAATTGATCAACAACATACAATAAAGGTACAACAATCAGGCATACATAGTAATCTTTCTCTGAATATCAGTGTCATATGAATGTTTACTCTATATTTTCCATTAGCAAATTATGAAATGAATCCAGATTTGTCATCTATAACATTCAAATGGCAATAAATTAGCAGCCTGCTTTATATAGGACTTTCCCTTCAGTGGCAGAATTAAACCTCATTGCTCTGCAAAAAATGAACAAGCAAGCAAACAACAAAGTTTTCTTCAAGTATTTGTATTTTATCTTCTTATTTACCCATATGATTATTTTTTAATCAATACTACAAGAGCAGATTGATTTGGAATTGTGACGACAGACAGAAAATCTTTTATTTCTGCCTCAACAGAACTTCCAGAATTTAATTAAAATTTATTCATTAGTTCTGCCCTCTTCTGTCCCATCCAAGATTCCTCCCTTAAACAAATACAATACACAGGGTTAGTGCAATAAGCAGAAATGCTCAGAAAATTTCCTCTCTCCTATTAATCTTAGCCACATTGTCAACATTTACTGATGTTAGCATTTAAAATACCTTACCTTTCTTTTATTCTAAAAGCAAACTAATTTAGGTAATAAGTAAAATTCAAAATTAAGGTCTTCACTGCTATATTCTGTCATAGACAATTCACATATTAAGTTGCTAAATAACAACATCTGTATTTTTTCTTCTGTAATCATCTGAGCAAATGAATTAACTGTAAGTTATTTTATTTTGACTCTTCTAGACTAGGAGTGTATATATTTTTTAATTAGGATATTCATAAATATAACTTTAGGACATTTTTGGAGGTATGCACTGTCTTGTAATTTATCCACATGCAAGTAAACTGATTTACTAAGGCTGAAATTAGAAATAAAACACTTTAAGGGAATTTGGTATTCTTAAATCATACAATTCTGATACAACTAGATGATACTTTTTTGACACATATGGCCATTCAAAATAATTACTTTTATACAATGATAAAGTTTATGTCTATTTCTTAAAATAAATATACTAAATTATCCTGCATGGGATACCTTTATTTCTTATTTAAATATACTGTGCTTTCCTTGATAAAAGACTGGTAAAAATAAATTAACTGATTTATTGTCCTATGACATTTTATCATTTAAGCTGTCATTTATGCTTTTACTATAGAGAAGAATCTCTGGTAGATTCTTAGAGACTTTCTTCTTTTCCACTTTTTTGCATTTCTTAAGTGTTGTTTTCTGCTATTATATTTAATCTGTATGATCATATATAGCTAAAATAAACTTAATGAGAGAGAATGTATGTGTTTCTATTATTGGACCTGCCATGAATTTTATATCACTAGTATGCATCTGGTATTTTTGAAAAATGAAGATATATAAAATCATCATAATAAAAAATAAACTGCCAATTTAAATTCTACTTTATTTGTAATGAAAAGTATTTGAAAGATGCTGAAGTAGTCAATGCTAACTGGAGTAATGAGGAATACAAGGTTACCCATCTCTTTCCTACCAACTACATGTACCAAAGAGTAAATCAAAAGAAACCTTTCCTGTGGGATAAAAGCCTGCTGTGGTTCAGAAATCTTGAAGATTACCCAACATAGATATAAACACACTCTGATAAATGCAAATAACATACAAATCTAAATGCATATTATTTATATTGATAAATATGCTGTGTTTACACAAACTAGTAAAAATGTAAATAGCAAACATTACAAAGATTTTGCTACAATTATTTTAGATTTATCATCAATTTCTCTGATTTCTGACTTGGGTTTGAATTTATCTGCTCTTTAACTACTCTGATGGCCAGTCCAGGCTACTGAAGACTCTCACTTTCTTTACTCATCAGCTTAGATGTTTATATTACACCTTCTCAGTATGTGCCATCTGGATGTTTTAAAGTCAACTCAAATTCAATGTCTTCAAAACTTTCCTTCCCCACATTTTCTCTTTTTGAATATTGTTTGATACATACTGGATTATTTAACAATTTTATTTTAAAATCAGAAATCTGGGAGTCATTCATATTAATTTTTCTCATGAGTATGTGCAATAAAACGCCAAGGCCTACAAATTCTACCCCAAATAGATATCTAGACTCTCACTCTTTTCTCTCCTTTCTCACAGTTTATCATCTCTAACCAAAACTCTTTATTGAATTTCCACTATACCAGCACATCACATACTTGGAATGCCCCTAAACTCCAAGCATACCAAATATTTTTGTATCTCATGCCTTAAATAGTTTTAAAGATATTATATATTTTTTTCCACATGGATTGTGAGAATTAAGGAAAAGATGCTTTCTAGGTTTATAATTCTCATATAGATTTTCTATTTGGGGAAGAGTAGAAGAGTGGGAAAGTGTATGGATTTGTTTCAGATAGATTAGTTTCATCATTTCAAAGTTCAAATAGTATCTCTATGCTTGTTTAAACTTGGCCAAGTTATGTAACCACCAATAGATAGATTCTACTTATTTGTAAGAGGAGGATAATACTTCCTGAAAAGAGTTCTTGCTGAGATTAAATCAGATGTAATATCCAATGTTCCTGTCTTCATTTATCAACTCTTCTATCCACGTAGCTTTCTAGTGGATTTCTAGAAATCTGATTTCACCAGACATTTCTAGTTATAATTTGATATATAAAATAATATTTGACTTTGTTTTTATGGGTTGAGTTGTGTGTTCCACCACATACATTGAAATACTAACTCCAGTACTTGTAAGTTTAAACCTATTTGGAAATAGGGTCTTTGGAGAAGTTAAGATGAAGTCATTTGGGTAAGTCCTAATCCAATATGACTGTGTCCTTAAAAGCAGGAGAAATTTGGACAGAAACAGACACATACACAAGGAGACAATGTGAAGACACAGGAAGAGATCATCTACAAGCCAAGGAATCTGAAGCAATCAAACGTTCAAAGAATGAACCAGATGCTCCCACACAGCCTTCTGAAGGAACCAACCCTGCCAACACCTTGATTTTAGACTTTGAGTATTCAGAATGTGAGATAACACATTTCTGTTGTGTAAGCCACCAGTTTGCAGTACTTTCTTATGGCAGCCTCAGCCAACTAATACAGTTGTTTTATTATGTTTTACATAAATGTGCCCACTCTTATGTTAACTTTGGAAGGTTAACTAAGGAAAGATCTGAACCAGAAACACAAAGATAACTTATCATATTACTTAGTAAAATACCCCAGGAAACTAGATGATTCATGAAAGATGTTGATAATATTAGACATGAAACCAAGAGGAAAGTAAGTTTAATGAATTTCTCTTGCACTCTACATAACCAAGAGAAGAATTCATGATTAAAAAGGAAGCAAAATAAAATATGCATATTTTTTCCTTAACCCCACATTTCACATGTACCAGATAGAATTCTATGTAGCTTTTTCTGCGTGTTTTGTATTGTTCAGAGTTCTAGTAGAAGAGACCAGAATTCACTCAAACTAGTGGGAAATTTGTCATAGCATGGTAAATGCCTTACCAAATCACTGGTAGGGATGATGAAATAGACTTTAAGCCAAACATTACATAATTCTAAAGCTACGCAGCAGAACAAGGATCCAGGAGACTTGCTGTCTCTTCCACAATTAGGAAGTCACCAGCTTCAGTTCTCCATCACTACTGCCTCAATGAGGAAGGTTATGTATCAGTAGCAGTTAGAACCACAACATGTCTTCTATAGCCTGCATCGGTGAAATGCATTCCACATGCCTCTCAAGATCCTCAAAGTTGCTGATGAGGTAAAAAACTCCACATGCCTTTGACTGTGCTTGTTGGCATATAGAGCAAAAGGCACTGCAATATGGCTTTCTAAGAAGGCAAAAGATTGCCTGAACCACAATCACATTGGGGACACTAGTTGTAAGAGAATCTTGAAGATGTAGATTGTAGCTTTTCATATCTGCAATTCTTCAGGGACCATTAAAAGGAGACTGGTATTATAGTGTTGAGCACCAAGCCACTATACCCTTCAAATAACACAGTAATGTTGGTTAGTTGTGAAACTCACTTAGGTACCTGATGCAGCCTCAACTTTAGGAATTCTTACTCTTCATTACCACATACAGTCTATTAGCTTCTTTCCTGAAAACCTCCAGTTTTGAGGCTGCAAGTCTCAGGATACACTGTCTGCTACCTTCCCTTGTTACAATAATTTACAGATGCCCCAGATTTACTTCCTTAAAGATTTTGACACCTGGATCATAGTCAATTTCACTATTCCAGTCAAAATTCTTGATGATCCAATACCAACATGGAAGGATATTGACCATCTCTTTTACAATGACTTGATCCTCAATCATATCTCAGCCATCTACTTTGAAGGTCATATCTATGTCCTGTATGTCCTGCTAGTAAAAATAAGTACACACCAATTCCAGAATCTCAACCTTAAACATCTTACTCTATCTACCATCTTTTCTCCATTTCCAATACTTTTACTCCCTCAAATAGCCACAATTCAGTAATTCTTCAAAGCTAGGAGTACCAAGTCCACTTCAGACCACTCCTCCATGCTTTCTCATGTTCTCACATCCCTAGCTATTCATCTAAGGTAGTACAACCCATCATTGTAAGCACTTTCTTATTGACACCTTCACCTTTCTAAGAATCTCCTTCTCTTCCCCAGAACTCCCTACAAACTTTTCCTGACTTCTCATTTTGTAATCCATCTATCTATCTATCTATCTATCTATCTATCTATCTATCTATCTATCTATGAACAGTTGCCTCCTTTCCTACTTGATTAATTATACCAGGTAAATAAACCATGATAAAGACTCTTTTGTTCACTTCTGTTGTCTCTTATAGTAAAATGCTGGCTAGTATGTAATAAGAGCTCAATAAATATTTACTGAGTAAATTAATAACAATAATTTTTAAGGTAACTAGAATACTGTGTGTCAGGTTAAAGCGACTGAAATGCTTTACTGAATGAATGAGTTGTATGGAATAAATTCTAAGATAAAACAAAACTTTAAAGTCTATTTGATCTACTTATTAGAGGTAAAATAAAAAATCAATCTTGTAAAGCCAATAATATACAAAATAAACAAATGTATTCTATTCTTTTTTGTTATATATCATACTTTGAAACTTTTCTTCCCTTCTTAAAGTATTTTTCTCCTAAATTTCCTATATTTTAAATGAAAATTACCTCAATTAAAGTAACAATATAATTGTCCAAGATTAAAAATATATGAGATAACTAACTGAATAAACTCTTACATTGGTCCATTAAAATGACTATGGGTTATATTAATGTTGAGCTGGAACTGATTATCTTCAAATTGACTCTATTCTCCTCAATCTGTCTTTAAAGAAGGGCATTAAAAGACTGGAAAATATTTAAAGACTCATTTTAATGCTGACTTTCAGCAGTCACAATGTAGTTCCCAAATTATTAATTACATCAGGTTAATCAACCAGAACAATCTATTAATAGGAAATGGAGAAGAAAATTAAATTAGTAAAAACGATTTAAATTGATTATCTAATTATAGAGAGACCCACATTACATAAGCATGCAATAGGAGAGCCTACAGAGGTACAGTTGCATGTGTGTAACTTTGCTTACAGAGATGTTGCTTCCATTACTGTCATGAACCATTTAGTGATCTACAATATATTAAATAGCATGGAAACATGTACTTAAAGAAATGTCTCAAGAGCTTGTGTAACTAACATGCTCCTAACATCTTTCACTATAGAAGCAAATTACACAAATTGCTAGTTAGAACTTATAATAATGATGATGGATTAATTTTAAAATTAAATTTTATGAGTTTATATTTAGGCCCCCTTATCCATGGAGGAACACCTCAAGACCCTCATCAATGTCTGAAAACAGGTAGCACCAAATTTTATATACATGTTTTTTTCTAAACATACATACATGTAGTAACATTTAATTTATAAATTAGATAGGGTAGGAAATTAACAAAAATAAAATAGGACAATTATAACAACATACTATAATACAAATTATATGGATGTGGTCTCAGAAAATATCTTATTGCACTGTTTTCACTCTTCTTATAATGATGTGAGATGATAAAATGTCTATGTGATAGGATTTAGTGAGGTAAAGGTATAGGCATCAGGATTTAACACTGGGTTACTAGGACTTTCTAACAATATGCTAGAAGAATGAACATCTGCTTTAGGTGATTCTGGATCACTGATCTATCACAATGTTGATGGCTGGATGTCAGGAGTAGATGATGTTGATGCCTAATGCGCAGATAGTGTAGACAGCATGGATATGCTGGACAAAGGGAGGATTTACATCCCAGCCAGAACAAAGCAGGTTGGCATGATATTTCATCATGCTACTCTGAATGGTGGGTAGAAATTTAAAACTGATAAACTGTTTATTTCTGGTATTTTCCATTTAATATTTTTTAACTACACAACTGACCTTAGGTAACTGAAACCACAAAACTGAACTGAAGGTGAAACCATGAATAAGCGGGGACTACTGTACATGTAATTCACAAAGTATGCAATAAACACTTGTTATTTCCTTCCTCCCCTTTCATTCTTTCTTTTATTTCTCCTTCATTTCTTCTTTTGACAAATATTACTTGTCACCTACTACATGCCAGGTGCTTTGACAGGTCTGGCAAAATAGTACATAACAAGACAGACAAGGTGACTGAGATATGAAGGGAGGAAGTAGTCAGTTAAGAGAACAGCTGAGAGGAAGAGGATCAGAAGATGGTGACTGGCCTTCCTGAGAGCATCTCCACACATTTCTGCTGGTGAGAAACACATGGTGTATTGTAGGAGCCAGGGTGCTGAGCACAGAATCAATAACAGTGCATGTGTCAGAAGGAGAGAGAGGGTAGGTAGGCAGGATTTATACTATGCAGTGCCTAGTAGCCCAGGGAGTGGGTTTGTTCCTATTAGAACTGCAATGGGAAGTCATTGCAGATTTTTTTAGTGGCCTGGGGAGGGCAGGTGTCACATGATATAAGCACATCTCTCTATTTATATGTTGCCCTATTTTGTATATAGTGCTAGGGAATCACATAAATACAAAAATTATGCCATGTTTTTTAAAAAGTGAGGTCCTAAATATCCATAAAAGAATTATTAAGACTGTAGCTCAATGATTAAAGTTAATGGAATACAATTGCATTCTTGACTATTTCTAGAAGTTTCAGGAGTCACAAGGAAAAAAAAAAGTGTGGTCTAATGATCACTACCAAAATATCAAAGCAAGTTTTGAGCCTTCTGCATGCCCTGGGTAACAACCCCTTACAAATGCAGTTTAAAATAGTAACTGTGATGACTAGTAATTTGACATAATTAGCATCTATCTGAGCTGGTGAGGGTTTATTCTGATCTTTACTAAACATTAATAGTTTGGAAAAGATCCATCTGCAATGTATCATCCTTAGAGGTAAGGGTAGTGTACATATGCAGTAAGGCAATATACTAACATTTTCTTATTTGAAAAACAATTTGAAAAGTAATGTCATCCAAAGGAACAAAGTTTGAAATGTTCATAGCCTATTGTTAAAATCATTGCACATTTTTTGTAAAAAGCAGTGATCTTATATTATGAAGCTAAATTGCATATAGGACTGCTCAATTGTGTATTATAAAATTTACATTGTAGATTGTAACATAAAAATAGCAGCAAGGATTAATTTTTGCAATTGTTCTTTTTCCAACCAAACATGATCATAAAATACATTTACCTATGGGAATAAAGATGAATCAAATAAAATATTTGAAATATGGCATTGTACATGTACTTGTTCCATAATAGCTTTTTCAAAGTATTAAATCTATAGATGTGACAGAAGAAAAAAATACAAAAAATCTGAAAGTGGAAGAGAAACATTCATTATTCAAGATACTTAAAGCTAGCTATTGAATTACTTCAAAATAATTTGTTGTTGGCTACTTTTTTCTTCTTGACCTCACTGCCTACACCTTACCAGGGAATAAATAAGTACTCTCCTATGTGTACAAACACCTTCTTTTTAGAAATATTAACCATCTACTGTGGATTTTATAGATATACTACAATATAAGGAAATAACTATATATGTCTTACATGATCAGAAAAATGTTAAAAAATTCACTCTCTGGAAAAAAAAGGTTTAAAAGGTTTTATACATAGTGATTTAAATATAAAACCTTGAATCAATCAGTACTATATCTCTGTAAGTATACAATAGGAATATTTGTAGATGAGAAATTACATATGCTTTCTGTCTTCAGGCTCCTGCTAGCTTAGTGCTATAATCCATCCTACATTGCTGCAAATGTATCTTTATAAAAATTACAGCACTACTACTGCTACCATTCTGTGCTTTATTTCACCAAATTTTAAACTAATCATTTCCCTGCAATCCAATTGTTTCCCCCAAAGCCCTTTTCCAAGACAAATAACTCTCTTACCTACTTTGATTCTTTACAGAATGCTTGCTTTGACTGCATTTTCCACTAGCTTGCTTTGACTGCAAAAACTTTATTTAGAATGTATAACTGTCCTATCATAGAGATAATATTCTGTGTGGTAACTTCTGTAACAAATAAATCCTGAAATTTCAGTAGAGGTTTTTCTACTCAGTGTACGGGGGATTTTCTCCTCACACTTATTCAAAGACCCAGGCTGCCATCTTTAACATGTTGCCTCTAGTTTGCTCAAAGGATCAACACTCATCTATCAGAGGATTACATGAGTGGTTTTTTGTGTTTTTTTTTTTTTTTTTTTTTGGCTAGACCAGAAACTGATATATCCTATTCTTGCCACTATTTCATTGTTGATAAATCTGTTATGTGGCTTCTCCTAACAGAAAGGGAGGATAGGATATACATTATAGCCAAGAATCCAGCAAAAAAGAATAGTTTTGCTAAATAGGTAACCAGTCTCTCACAGTCCCACAGATTTCTCATATAATATGCACCAGAGTTTGTCAGCATTTTTCTAGTTAGTAGATAGTTCCCTATTCCTCAAGACGCTTGTACAAACCACATCTTTCTTAGAATAGACCACTCCCTATGTTCTTATCCTCATGAGATGTTTTAATCTTCACATAGTTGACCCATTCCAAAACGTATCTTCCGATTAACAAATAAGTATCTCAATATAAATGTTCTTTACTGTCAACTTCTTCTGCTACTCATATTCCTGGACACATATGCATTTCACTTTGTATAGTTTTATAATTTGAACAGCTGAATTCTTATTAATTATTGAATACTGCATCCTTTTTTTTCATCTGGATGCCTCTAGGAAATTTTATTGTTTTTAAGAGTAGAATCCTCTAATAAAATCTTCCCTGAACTACCCTTCTCATTACTGGGGGTGGTATTTGTACACTGTTGCCAAAAAACCTAGAGCTTACCTCTACAATGTGAAGAATGCTTAAAAAATGAAAATTCTCTACTAACCTAACATGATCTTAGACTGAACTTTTGCACCCCATACCTGTTGCTAAACTCAAATTAACCACCAATAGCTACTAAACCTCAGCCATAGTCTTGCTTTTCCTGCATCTACTACGATGATTAATGAAACATCAGTTTCCTTATACCTTCCAAAAATATAAAAAAACGAACAATTCTTAGAACAAAACTGAACCTTTAGAACTTTGAACCATCTAGTTACCTAGACGCCTTTCCCTCCTTTATCTGCCTTTAAAGAGCTTACTTATTTTCCACCAAACTCACATATTACACATTGTATGATTCCTCTGCTGCCCCCAGCAAAGCTGTGGGAGTGACTGACTCCATCTTGTTTTCAAAAGAAGTCCTGAAGAACATCAGTGCCCATGAAGAGAAATGCCATGAGGGTGGGGCCACTTCAGACAGTCCCCACTGAGTCAGTGCCCAATGGGGTCATAGGGGTGGTTCTACCCTCAAGACCTTAGACTTTTAGAGTAACCAGAGTTCTATTCCAGCCCAGAAGAGTTCTGGTGTGGGCTGCACCAAGCAAAACCAAGCTGGTGCCTGGAGCCCTGGAGGCCATTTGCCCAGTAAAGCTGAGGAGATGGAGCCTCTACCCCAGTGTGTCCAGAAGGAGACCTCTGCCCTGGTAGGTATCTAGGGCAGATAATTGAGTCAAAGAATATTCTTCCAAAACATTTAAATTTTAGACTTATCACTTATTTCTTGTTTCCTATTTCTTTCTTTTCCAGTGGGAATGTCTTTCCTTTCCAGTCCCACCATCATATTTTGGAAGCACATAATTTGTTTAATTTCACTGGTTCACAATTGGACACAAATTTGCCTCAGAATTAATTATATCTTGAGTCTTACCCATATCTGATTTAGATAAAATTTAGATGAGACATGAACTTTAGACTTTAAAGTTCATATTAGAACAAGTTAAAACTTCTTAGGCAATTGAAATGAAATGAATGCATTTTACTTTTGAGAGTGACATGACTTTTTGAAGGACATGACTTTTAAGAGGATATATTTAGAATAAAATGGTCTAAATATATCCCCTTAAAATTCATATGTTGAAACCCTAACCTCCAAGGTGATGGCATTAAGAAATGAAGCCTTTGTGAGGTGATGAGCTGGTGAGGGCAAATCCTTCATGAATAAGACTAGTGCCTTTAGTAAAGGGTCTGAAGCTTCTCACCCATTAAAGCTGCCATGTGAAGTTACAGTGAAAAGACCACTATCTATGAACCAGAAAGTGAGCCCTTACTAGACACTGAATTTGAGGGTATCTTATCTTGGACTTCCAAGCATCCAAACTGTGAGAAATAAATTTTTGCTGTGTATAAGTTACCCAGTTCATGGTATGTTGTTATAACATCCCAGGTGGACTAAGATACCTTCCTTAATAATTCTCTACCCCTTTAGATAGTCAATTTGGTTCCTGTGATGGATAGATGCTATGGACAAGGTCAAGACCCTGGTACTGTTTCCTCTGGTGCTGACTTTCTATACATCCCCTCTTGTGTTATGAAACTTGTGACTTGCTCCTAGCCAAGGTGAAGAGGTGAAAGGATGTTTGCATATGTCATGAAGATCCCAATTCACTTGCTTTTGGGTTAATCAAAAGGAATATTATTCTAGATGAGTTTGACTAAATCAGGTGAAAAGCCTTTTTGAAAAAAGATCTGAAGCACCCTGCAGGTAAGGGAAACATTTCTGCTGAACTGTACAGGAAGAAAAGTACAGGTGACCATGAGGGTCTCAGTACTACAATCACAAGGGTCTGAATTCTAGCAGCCACACTACGAGCATGGAAGAGGACTCAAAGCTCCAGATGAGGACTCAGATCTGGCTTCTGAAACTTTGAGCACAAGACTCACCTAGATTGCGTCTAGATTCCTGAACCAAGGAAACTATCTGATAATGTGTGTTGTTTTAAGTTGCTAAATTTGTGGTGATTTATTTCTCACCACTGGAAATTAATATGGAACCCTTAGATATGTTCTTCTTACACTGTTTGCTAACTCCATTACAACACTGGACATGAAACAACTGTTGCTCATTGGTGACTTTCTTCCAGGTGAGACTCCAAATTCCATAAAGGCAGGAACCATATCTCATTTATAAAATTCAGTAATAAGAACATATTTTATTTTTGGCTAGAATAATATAGACACACAACAAAATTCTTATAAATGTTCCCACAATTCTTGTCTAAGTAATCATCATTGGTTAAAAAAAAAAAGTAAAATTGGAAAATCAAAAAATCCAGGTTTCAGGTCTCAATAGTGGACATTGATGAATCATTTTCTCCTTTCCAAGTACTTAGATATTAGAGTAGGTATTTAGCCTTCTACATGCACCCTTGGTACTTTAAGGAAAGCCAATTAATCTTCTTTCAGATAATTCTTTTAGCTTGAGACAGCATTTTTTATTTCCCTAATCTCAAATATCAGCTTAGCCTCTTTCAAACCCTTCTAACCAATCTTAGCAAGGTCCACATGAACACGCCACTTCCCCTAGTCAAATATATGCATAGTTCCTTCTTCACTTCCTTTTTTGAGTTTTGTCCAAATGGAACCTTCTCAGGTAAGCCTTCCCTCATATCTTCAGTGTTCCCTGCTTTATTTTTTTCTTTAGTGCTTAATGCTTATTTAATTTATCTATTATATATTTCTGATGGACTGAATACTCATGATCCCTCCAAATTCATATGTTGGAACTCTGTCCCCAAATGTGATGGCAACTTTGGAAGGTAATTAGATTAGATGATGTCATGAGGGGTTAGTGAACTTACAGAGGTCCTGAGAGAGCCTGCTTCCTGCTTCCATCACGTAAGGACACAAGTAAGTACCACCTATGAGTGAAAATCTGCTGGGCTTTCACCAGACACCAAATCTGTTGACACTTTGATCTTAGACTTCCTAGCCTTCAGAACTGTGAGAAATAAACTCTGTTGTTTATAAGCTACTCAGTTTGTGGTATTTTGTTGTAGCAGACTGAACAAACTCATACAACATTTATTATCACCACTAATCACTCCTACTAGAATGTAGTTCCATGAAAGAGGGCTTTTAATTTATTATATTCACCTCAGTATTTCAGTTCCTAGAATAGTACCTAGAATAGTTTCTTGGTAGATATTTCATATTTTTTTTTTTGAGTGAATGAGATAGTTCCATTGATCAAGTGAGCAAAAATTAGGGGAGTCACCACCAGTAGACAGAGGCTATGAGGGTACACCTTGAAGCAGACAGGTCAATTGAGAGAAATCAAGAACTCAGATAGTGAAATGGGTAACAGGAATTCAGAATATCAACAAAATGATTAGGTAAAAGGCACAACATTCCATGTTCCAGAATAGAATCATAAAGTATCAGCTTTCTACGGAATAAAATATCCATACACATTTTATATAGTCTAGAGACTAAATTTATTTCAAACCTGGCTGATTTATAAGTGGAATCAGGCAAATATAACTGACTTCAAGGTAAGAGGGGAAACAAAAGGAATTCCTGACAAGAGAATTGGCTTTCCGTTCAAATTACTGAGTGCATGTGTTCATCTCTAAGCAGTAATGCTTTATAATTGTCTATGACCACAAAATATAATTTAAGTTCACCAATTTATAAATTGGTAAATAAACAGAAAAATAATGCCAATAGTAGAAACTATCTACAAATGTGTTGTGAAAAGCATTTCCATAGCAACATCAGAATAATTGTCGCTATAATCAGCAGTAGAGAAAATGTGCTAAAGCCAAGCTTTATTTTTCTCAGAATCATGGGACTGCAGCACTCACCCACACAACAGAATCAGCAGCATGCAAAGCAACAGAAAATGATATTTTAGCTATAAAACAGTCATTGAGCACTCTACAATTATATAAAAATCAATGAGTATAAAAATATATTAACAGCTATGAAAAGAGACATTTATTAAATTTTTGTGTCAGTAAAATGTATCATATCATAATCTGAGATTATCTTTTTACAATTAATGCACTGTAGCTAGAGACCCAATTTTAGAACAAATGCAAGCTCATATCAAACATTTTAATTTGTATCTCATTAATGTAAGTAGCAAGACCTCATCTAGAATCAAGAAAGGCTCAGTCTGTCAGAGTCAATGTGTTAGAGAAAAGATAAAACTCACAATCCACAAAAGAATTATTTTTATTTTAATGGACATTAAACAAAGAAAATACTACCAAAAATTAGTAATTTTCTGTGTTACATAAAGATATCAGCCATGACATATAAAAATGAAGTCATCATAGGTTTTTCTAGCCTATCAAAAAGATATCTGAGTCTATTTGTTAATATTTCATTTACTTTGTCAGCATCAAGTGATAAAATAATATCTTAATTTTCTTGAATTTGTATTTTTCTGCTATTTTCAATCTACTATTAGAGAGGTAAAACCCAATCCAATAGTCCACCAGGAAGAAATAACCTTCCAAGGAAAATATAAGCTTTATATTTATTTCGATTAAACAGAGACAGAGAGAGAGAGACAGAGAAGGAGGGAGGAAGGGGCAGAGAGACACACAGAGAGAGTGAGAGAGGAAGAGAGAGAGACACACACACAGAGAGAGAGAGAGAGAGAGAGAGAGAATGAGAGAGAGAGATATCTACATACCAGGATTGCTCCATCCACTGAAAATACAAAGGTGAACAAGGCCATTTTTGTTCAATGTCAGCTGAATGCCTTTAGAAATTGTGATTTTCCAATAGGTGTTTGGCTACCTTCAGCTCCTCTGGTCAAATCCAACTGACTACTTGTTGTATGGTTCAGGTGCTAAATATGTTTTTTATACTTTTATTAATTGTTCCACATGGAGGAGAACAATACACATTGGGGACTGGAGGGTGGCGGGTGGGAGAGAATAAGGAAAAATAACTAATGGGTACTAGGTTTAATATCTTGGTGATGGAATAATCAATACAACAAACCCCAGGCACAAGTTTACCTAGGTAACAAACCTGCATATGTAACCCTGAGCTTAAAATAAAAGAAAAAATAAACTATGAAGACCAACACATACAATACTATAATCTAAAATAATAAGAAAAATATCTTTAAAAGAATATATGACTTGTGAAAATTATATCAAATTCAACTTTCAGTATCCATGAAAATGTTTTATTGGAACACAGCCATGGCCAACATTCTTTCATGGATTGTCTGTCACTGTTGAGCCACAAGAGCAGAGGTGGGTAGCTGACACAGACTCTATAACTTCCCAAGCTCAAAATATCAACTGTCTGTCTCTTTATAGAAAACTTTGCTAGCTACTATGGAGTTCAGCAAAGCTTTCACAGATATCCAGAATACAAATGAATACAATTTTAGTAAATTTGGAGCTTCAAGAAAGGAGGCAATTTTAAAAGTAGGCAGAATTCTGACAGAATTCTATCTGTCAGGAGAATAGAACTTAAATACCCTCTCCTAAGAGCCATCAAAATGCAAGATCCAATCAAACGATGTAATAGCCTAGGTCAGAAATGTAAACTTTGTGAATAAACCTGGAATTTGTGGACTACAGGGCCCAAAGAGCAACATTTTAAAAAAATTGTTCAAGTTCATGATTTTAAAAGGAGGTTCAGTATGGCAACTGGAATGAACAGAAAAACCACTTGGAATGTCTACAGCTATTCAACTCCTGCTCAGCCATAATCTCCAGGTGAAAAGCCAGCTCAGTCAGCTGAAAAGGGTACAGTCTCCGTAGTGGTACACAGTAAATAATAACCCTGGATAAGCCAAGAGAAAATTGAGGATAATATAAAATAGAAAAAAAGAACTACATTATATTAATATATCTGTTTAAAAAGCAATCTCTACAAATTTGAATATTATGTATTTGCAATTTTTAGACATTCTGTCCTTATTAGAGATAGAAGTCAAACTTGTGATTGAAATTTAAAATGATTTAGAATTGTGACTTTAAGTAGAAATCTTACTATGTTTCTATGCAGTATTTATACCATTAAGAAACTTCAGACTTAAATATATTAAGTCAACTGATTTCCCTTTTAATGGTCTGTTGTTTGACAGACAACATCATTATAAATTCCTTAATTTACTCTTAAATGTTTATAAATTTAATATGCAGGAAGTTTCAATTCTTTGATCTGAGTTACAAAAATAATTTCAAAGCAGTAACTTGAATTACTTTGCTACCAGTTTACTTATGCCCAGTGAATAGAAGCCATGCCAGTAAATCAAACTGGCATAAATAGTAAAGAATTTATTCATCCCAAACTAACTACCTATTGAGTAGTTAGTTGTAATGTGTCTAGAATTCAATGTGTCACTATATATTCGAGATGAATGATAATGTGCCTGCCCTTCAGAACACTATAGAATAGTGGGAGAGAGAGAGAGATAATTAAATTACCAGAGTAGAAATATGATAATAGGATAAATGGAGTATACCATGAAATCACACACGCACACAAAAAGGAGACTAAACCCAACATCAAAAGATCACAGAGGACATTCTGGGTGAACTAAAGCTTACGTGGAATGCTGAATAAAAATGAAGAATCCCATAAAATATAAATAGATCATGTTTAGACAAATTACAAAGAAAAAAACAAAACAAAACAATCATGAGGAAGAGGATGATGATAATTAATAACCAACAAGTGAGAAGGATGATTCAGATATTGTCACGTGAGGATATAGCAAGATATGAGATAGAAAGGAAGACAGGGTCTACTGTCCCGGGAACTTTTTAGAATATTTAATGGATAGATTTTCTTCTAAGGATAATGAGGAGGTTTTAAATATTTTTTTTTATTTCTTTAAACAAGAGAGTAACGCAGGTAAGGTACCCTTGGCTGGAGTAAGACCGGAGGCAAAGAGATGAATTCAAAGACTTTAATAATAATGGTACTGGTAAGAAATAATGAGGACAGTAGAATCTGAAAATGAGAAATTCAAAGAGCAGCTTATTAAATCTCTTATGCAAATAATTTAGAATCAATTAATTTGATATAGGAAATAAGTATAATGGACACATTTCTTGATAAATGAACTGCTCAATTCCTAAAAGGTCAGCATGATCTCAATGTAATATATAGCTGTAACCCCAAACCACAACCTTTGGCCACAGTTACTTGGATCAAAAATTGTCTTTGGAAATAAAAGCAGCCATGACATTTGTTGTACAGAAACTTTTGACTTGGGTGGCCTGGCTTTAACAGATGAGCAAATCCAGTCAAATTAGAGGTATAAAGCTTGTCATTAGTAAGCCATTGACTTCGAAACTGGAAGATTATGTACCCTTGAGTTGTGGGGTGGACATTTTCAGATTTGTGCAAGCTGATGACTAAGTCAATTTGTAAAAAATGAAGATAGAGCAGAGCAGAGAGAAAAAAGGAAATTGAGATGAAAATTATAGTCTCTAAGAGACTATCAAATACAGTCCCTGAGAGACTATCAGAGCAGCTCAGCTCCCAAAAGTTTGCCAGTTGCCATGAGAGTAGTCCTTTCACTACCATCCTCAGATTTGTGAGGCCCTTCAAAGCTTTGCAATTTACTGTGTGTTCTTGATCTAGTTTACATGGGTTCTGTTGCTTGCAAACAAAAAGGCTCTGCATAGAAAATGCAAAGAACCATTAATGAAATAGATAAAATACTATACAGTTAGAAATTTACTCTACCTACCCCCAAGAAATTAGTTAGCTTCTCCTTGAATATTTTCAGTTACCAGAAGTGTAACTTTTTCTGATTATAATCTATCCCATTTGCAGAATTTTAGATATTAGCAGCTAATTCTTTATATTATGATGAAATCTATCCTTATTCCCATTTTATTTTTAAAGCAAGAGCTATGGCCCCTGTTTCTTTGCTTTCCTCATGTGATAACCTTCTTCTCTTAAGCAGAGTGCCTAAAAATGTTTATAAAATTATTATTTGCATTTCCCTCCTCAACATATTAATTGAAGCAGTTTTCACTGATAGAATAAAATCCCCTTTACATCAATCAAGAAGGCATTTCTATTTAACAAATATCACTTATCATTTTTTTTTTTGTTAGTAATGTGTTTCTCACGTATTTTGTTTTTGGCTTAAATGTAGCTGACAGCCCAACTTTGTATCATAATGTTGGTGTGGGGCACTTAATGTTCTGAGTAAAGTTTCAGAGCTCAGTCTCATATCCAGTATTACAGTATCTTGGTAGAAGAAAGGGATTTAATAAAATGAAATGTTTAACTATGATGGAAAGGGCATTGAATAAAATATTCAAAATGTATTTAGGTATTGAAATATATAATGGTTATAAATGACATCACAATGTTTTAATATAAAAAGATAACATCACAACATTTTAGTATAAAAGGGTATTCTATAAATGTACTTACATTCTCCAAATATTACTAACAATTTTAGAATTTATCAAATTTATGCATATATTTTTTAATAGTTTATATATTCAATACCTTTCTTATCCTATTCTTTAAGCCTAGGTTATTCAAAAAAATACAACCTAGAAGATCAAATTTATTCCAAATTAAGTACTGGTAGACTATACTGAGTTACAGACTTTCTGCAGTAATTTTCTACCACTTGAAACTTTCCATGTTTGAAAATTTGTGAATTTTGGGGGGCAGAAAACTGAATTTGTGTGCAAAAGTTGCTCTGAATTAGAAATAGTTTTATGTTACAAATATGTGAACAATAAATTAGAAATTATCAACATTATACCAAAAATGCTCTTTAATTATAATGGTTTCTAAATTTATATGTATGTTTCCTGAAGTCACCATCCCATCCTAGTAAATTTGCACAATAATATCATATTTGTCTTCAAATTATCACTCCCTTGCTAGACTTTTTACCAAAAAGAAATGAATGGATAAAGAAAATGGATAAAGACAATTCATATGTGTGTGTGTGTGTGTGTGTGTATATATATATATATATATATATATATATATATATGTGTGTGTGTGTGTGTGTGTATATATATGTGTGTGTGTGTGTGTGTATGTGTGTGTACACACACATACACATACACGCCCACACAACAGAATACAATTTGACCATAAAAACATGAAATCCTGTCATTTACAGCAACATGAATGGAAATGTGGGTCATTATGTTAAGTGAAATAAGCAAGGCACAGAAAGACAAATATTGCATGCATCACTCATGTGTGTGAGCTAAAAATTTACTCTCATGGAGGTTGAGAGTGAAATGGTAGTTACCAGAGGCTGGGAAGGGTGTGTGTGTGTGTAGAAAGAGGGAGAAAATGAGAAGTTGATGAATGGGTACAAACATAGAGGTAGACAGAAGAAATAAGTTCTAAAAATCAATAGCAGAGTAGGGTGACTATAGTTAACAAGAGTGTATTGTGTATTTCAAAATACTAATAATGATCAGAGAGGACTTGAAATGTTCCCACCATATAAAATCGAGAAATGCTCAAGGTGACAGATGTCCTAAATGCCCTGATTTGATTTATTACACATTCTGTGCATGTAACAAAATATCACACCTACTTCACAAGATGTACAAATATTATGTATCGGGAAAAAATATTTTCAAACACTATTAATGCATATTCCCTCTTAGAAATTATATTGGTTCCTTTTTACCTTTTATTATTTTAAAAATGTCTCCAAGGGACCCTAAAGACTAATAATTTACTGTTAAACATTGAGTTTCAAATTTATCTAAAAAATTCACAACAAGGCCCACTTTCAAGAGGGAGAAGAAGAACTTTTCCAGAAACAACCCAAGAACCAAAGCTTAGAAGACAATTCATGAAGTCAGAAGGGAGAGCAGATAAAGGGACTGACACACAAGAACTCTTTCGGAAGTAGAGGAGGAAAGCAAGAAGATGAGAAAAAGAAGAATAGAGATGATATGCAAATGGCTTGCTCCCTGCTCAGTGTTGAAATTCCGAGAAGGGAGAAGATGGAGTAGTTTGAAAGATTCAGGTGGATTGGAGAATGAATAATTAGGGGGAAGTTTCCTGCTTCCCCCAGTATAGTCCTATCAAGTCCTAACATCTTCAGAGAGGTTCCAGTTTTAGCAGGTGCTATAAGCACCATGAAACAAGAAGATTTCAAATATGTGAACAATAAATTTGAACTTACTGTTATAGCAAAAATCTTCTCAGACTATAATGGCATATACATATAGATGTCTCAATATAGGCAAAATTGTCTATATTGGGTAAAAGGTTGTCTAGCTGAGTGGACATGAGAGTAGCCTCAGATGGTCTGGTACACAACAGCTTGGAGTATAAAATGTGTACTTGAAATCTTCAGGGCAATAAACAGCAAAGGGTATGCAGAAGAAGTTCTGAGAATGCTGGTTGACTTCAAGAGGACTGGGTTCAGGAAAAGAGGGTTCTGGAGTTTGGGAACTATTGATTATTGGCAAAGGCCAGATCTACAGTCACCAGCACTGGATTTCAGAACAACACTTGAAAGACAAGATGGTACCCACCATATCTCAGTGGACACTAGGTCCTGAAAGGCAGAATCTCACTGTAGTAAGTGCCACGAAATCAGGTTGAGACACCTAAAGTGAAGAACATCTAACTCAATACCACAAAAAATACATGTATTTCCCTCTCCTTCTAGATACTATCTTGGAAAGGAAGGAAGGAAGGAAGGAAGGAAGGAAGGAAGAAAAAAAGTTATTAAGATAGAACCACCCCTCAGCAAACACACACATACACACACACACACACACACACACACATACAAACACACACACACACACACACACACACACAACTACTGAGGGTATTTCAAACTAAAAGAGACTGAGATCTCTTTATGACACTTATGTATTGCTTTATATGAGGAAATGAGAGTTTAGGAGCAAGAAGATATCCATCAGAGAAAACAGGAAAATTTATAGGAATTTATTCTTTTATTTTTAGGAATTATGTGAAATTTTCCCTTGTTATAATTATAACTTGACAAACTCCTTCACTCATGCTGTCTTTATTGCAACTGTGTGCAAATCTATCTTTTCTAAATAAAACCAGAATAAAACACAAGGTAACATCTAGGAAGAAAGCATTAGCAAACTGCGCTATTAGACTCTTCACTAAATCAGGCAGGTCGTAAAAAAACAAGCAAAGCCAGACTTTCAAAACCATTCCTCAGATTCATTTTCACACATCATCAAATCTAAGTTTTCAGTGAATATATGAGTGTTATAAATATAGTCAGCATGCCAGCATGCAAAGAATACACTATGAGAATTAATTACCAAAGCACTTAAAATTCATCAAAATCACAACAAAGCTGACAACTATTATTTACTTCCATATCAGATTAGTTGAAGATTAACAAGAAACAAGAAAAAAATGAGTCATCTGTTCTGAACTCTCTACATGGTAATCATCTCTGGCTCAGCATAATTTCCAAGTTTTACTCTAACATACTCATGAATACTTAATATTACATATGGCATGTACTTTTATCTAAAATTTGTATGGTGCTTTACCATAAAAGTAATAGCTTTTAATTATATTTTCCAAACCACTCTAATGTCACACCAAGAAATATCAACAACCATATTTTAGATAACAAAGAGAAGTATTGCTTCCCCAATGTGTTTATTTCAGAGAATTAAAAAATTAAAACTTTTTCTTAAATATTCAAAATTTTAAATTTTATATTGAAAAAATCAATTTATTCAGTTTCCGAAAGGAATATCAAAAATGTGAATAGCAAATTGACTATTGAAGATTATTCAATTAAAATTAAATATATTTGAGTTTATTACAGATTACTCAATATATGTATGTGTATATATTACATGCATTATATATAATGCATTACATGCTCTCTCTATATTTATACATATATACATATATATACGTATATATGTGTATACACGTGTATATATGTATAAAAGTGTGTGTGTGTGTGTATATATATATATATATATATATATATATATATATATACACACACAAATATATATATTTACACACAGCAAAAGGAGAGAGTTTTGAAGAAAAGAATGAAATAACTTCACCATTGGAAAATTCTCTCTGAGGTGTGGTAAGGAGAAGAAGAAATGAAGAAATGTTTGTTGTGTTTTAGGTTAACATGACATAGCTAGAAAAATAGGCTATATTTCAAATACACCAGTTAAGACTAATGGGAAAGTAAAACATTTTTTTAAATCCATGATAAGTTCCCCACCAGTTACTTACAGGTTTATGGTTTTACATCTGTAAATATTGATTTATTAAGTATATACTGTTTTAATAGTATAATATAGCCCTAAAATCTGACTGGGAAGCAGAAAGAGAAATAATTTCAAAAGAAATGAAAAATAAGCATCTTCCAACAAAGCACTTAAACATGTATGTGTTTTGTAGGCAAAATGAAAAATTTAATCTGGAACTTTTTAGAGAAACTAGTCAACAGAAGATATTCTTTGATGTAATTAAGGTTTAAAAAAATTCTGCTGGGACAATTATGTAGTATATCAATTTTAGTATTTAAACATTTGACTTTTCTCATTATCTCACAAATCCTCCCCACTGACAATGGAGACACCATCTCCTTACTTCAACACTTACAAGCAAAAAATAGAAAGAAATAAAAGAAGAGAAAGAGGTAAGGGAGGAAGTGTAAAAGAGAACAGTATGGCCCTAATTACAATCAAAGACATCCAGAAATACAGAACTGAAAAATCAAGTCTTTCTTACTCTGTGCCTTTGCCATGCAATGCCAAATGAAATAACTGTGTGTACTTAGATTCCTCCTTGCCTTTCACAACAATGTTTTGTGGACTATCTACTCATCTAACCTGATCCCTGAGATGCCTCCCTTATAACTCTTGGTAAACTTAGATTTTCTCTATAGACCACTTATTCTAATGTCAACATGCCTCAACTAGAGTGCATATCAAAAAGTATTTTAAGAATTCCTTCTTGTTGTTAGACGGTTAATGAGTTCTCTGTTTTACCAATTTTTCCAGGGCCTGACACCATGCCTGGCCTGCCCCATGTCTGACCTCTGCAGATGTTCAGTCAGAACAAAAGATGAGCTCTAAGGGAGAAAACTGGTCAGCTATAAGGGATCTCAAGGTGTAACATGTTCTTACTGAATCTTCCCTAGAACAATGCCTTCCCTGCAATCTTTTGTGGTTAAATATTTGATTTTTGTCAGTACACTAACAGTGGATCAGTTTTTAAAACTTAGACATATTATTAATATTTACAATCTGATAATAAGCAAAAGTCGCAAAAAGTAAATAGCAGGCTTCACTGTATAGTAGTTAAGAGCACAACTCTTGAATTGTATTGAATCAAATGTTAACCCCACTAGGCTGTAGTGTTAGAAATTTATTATAGCCCAATGAACTTGCTTCTTCTCTTGCAAAATAAGCATAAAAATCGTTACCTCAAAAGTTGGTTGTGAACATTAAAAATGGTAAGGCATGATGAATACATAGCACAATTACTGCATATTCACAATAAAGAGCAAATGTTGATATTATCATGACAATATTTAAGAAAAGTTACAGATCTTGATGATCAATCAATTCCTCCATTACATGGATGTTTATCGGTATAAGGCACTATGCTTAATGCATGGATATATTATTGTACAAAACATGGAGTTTAGGTTCTAGTGTAGATAGAGATAAACAATAAAAATACACAATAAATATGTTTTATGTAACAAGAGAGAGGTCATATGCTTTGAGAAATATAAAGAGGTTGTTAAGGAAGATTGGAAATGCTGAGGATGAGGGAAGGGGAATTATAAATTCGGAAGTCCCAGTAGGTAGCATAGAGAAGATGATATTTCAACAAAGGCTTGAAAGAAGTGAGCATATGGGTATCAGGAGTAAAAGCATTTTATTAGAGAAAACAGCAAATACAAGGACCCTAAGGTGTAATGTACTGCCTGTTTTGTGGAATAGGATGGGGGCTGGCATGGGCAACAAGGAGTGAACTAGGGAAAAGAGGGTATGAGGTAAAGTCAGAGCTGAGTCGTGTCCACAGGTCATTCTAAGAATGTTGGCTTTTAATTGGAGTAATGTAGGTAGTCTGGAGGGTTTTGAGGACAATAATAACAAAACATGAGTTTTAGCATCACATTGGCTGCTGTGTTGAGAACAAACTATAGGGGAACCAGGGTAGAAGCAGAGTTTAGGATATGTAGCTAGAGGACTATTTTAATAATACAGATGAGAGATGATGCTTAGACTAGGGTGGCAGCACTGGAGGTGGTGAAATGTGATCAGATGTCTGTATGGGTTGTTTTGTGTGAAAGAGAACTCAAGGATGATTTCAAGATTTTTTTTTTTAATTTTTATTGCATTATAGGTTTTGGGGTACATGTGCAGAACGTGCAAGATAGTTGCATAGGTACACACATGGCAGTGTGTTTTGCTGCCTTCCTCCCCTTCACCCACACTTGGCATTCATCCCCAGGCTATCCCTCCCCAGTCCCCCCCCCGCTGTCCCTCCCCCATTCCCCCCAATAGACCCCAGTGTGTAGTAGACCCCCTCTCTGTGTCCATGTGTTCTCATTTTTCTCACCCACCTATGAGTGAGTATATGCGGTATTTCTTTTTCTGTTCTTGTGTCAGTTTACTGAGAATGATGTTCTCCAGATTCATCCATGTCCTTACAAAGGACACAAACTCATCATTTTTGATTGCTGCATAATATTCCATGGTGTATATGTGCCACATTTTCCCAGTCCAGTCTATCATCGTTGGGCATTTGGGTTGGTTCCAGTTCTTTGCTATTGTAAACAGTGCTGCAATGAACATTTGTGTGCATGTGTCCTTATAGTAGAACGATTTATAGTCCTTTGGATAGATACCCAGTAATGGGATTGCTGGGTCAAATGGAATTTCTATTTCTAGGTCCTTGAGGAATCGCCACACTGTCTTCCACAATGGTTGAACTAATTTACACTCCCACCAACAGTGTAAGAGTGTTCCTATTTCTCCACATCCTCTCCAGCATCTGCTGTCTCCAGATTTTTTAATGATCGCCATTCTAACTGGTGTGAGATGATATCTCAATGTGGTTTTGATTTGCATCTCTCTAATGACCAGTGATGATGAGCATTTTTTCATATGTTTGTTGGCCTCATGTATGTCTTCTTTTGTAAAGTGTCTGTTCATATCCTTTGCCCATTTTTGAATGGGCTTGTTTGTTTTTTTCCTGTAAATCTGTTTGAGTTCTTTGTAAATTCTGGATATCAGCCCTTTGTCAGATGTGTAAACTGCAAAGATTTTTTCCCATTCTGATGGTTGCCAAGATTTTATACTATCCCACTGGAATTGAATTGTCATCAGTTAAGATGGGGAAGACTCTGAGGGGAGCAGTTTAGAGACAAACTGCAAGAGTTCTACTTTAAGATTAGTCAAGTGAGATGTGTATTAGAAATAGAAATGGAGACATTGGGTAGGTATTTGCATATATGTGTCTGAATGTCAAGGGAGAAATATGGTGAGGAAATAAACATTTGAGAGCCCTTGACCTACAAATGGTATTTAAAGTCATGAGATCAGATGACATTTGATGAGATCACCAAATAACCAAGGTCTGCATTTACCATATTTCAGTCTTAGGACGTCTGGAGAAGAAAAGAAGCCAGCAATGAAAATTTAGAAGAAACAGTGACTTAGGAGAAGAACTTGATGTAATTTCCCCACAATTAGCATCGATATCGTCATGAGAGACCTTGTTAGAAATGGAATCCTGTTACCCATGCTTTAATGAATCAGTGGGGCCCAAAAATTTGTGTTTTAATAACGTCCAGGTGATTCTTATACATAGTAAAGTTTAAGAACCACTGCTATAGAGGAACAGTAGAATTTGGGATAAAAATATAAGAACTTTCATTAATCTCCTTAAATGATAATACAGTGTCACTGAACCTCTGAAGAATCACTCTACTAGATACACAACTATGTAGTCACTTATTGAGCTCAAACTCTAGCACTCCATATTTAGATGCTACCACACTTAATGTTTTACATACTTCTATATTTCTTAATTTCTCATTTTCCATTGATGTTAGGCATGATTTCTTAGAATAAGTTTTATTTCCTCAATTTGATATCACTAACTTAAATTGCTTTCCATTAAATCTGATTAAAGAAACTCAAATTTAACTGAGGTTTTAACCATCCAGGGATAATTAGGATTCCAGAAGAGGGGTTTGTTTATCTGCATAAACCCCCACAATGTAGGAAAACAGAGAGAGAGAAGAGAGAGAATGACAAAGAGAGAGAGACCAATAGATATTCGTGTTTATAGCCCATTTCTGGCAGATTCTATATTTCTCACCAACTCCTGTACACTTCACTTATCAAAGCAAACAAACCAAAATAAAATGACAGTTAACAAGTTAATGAAAACACCAAACAAGGGAATAAATAAATAAACATTTTGAAGTCTTCTTCAATATTTAAGTAGAAATATTTATCAAAAGACTTAGCAATTAAGAATGGAAAGAGCTATGTTTTATATATCAACTCAACAACTGATTTAGGGAAAGTGATTTAATCTATCAGAGTTTCTGCATGTTTAACCATACAAATGTGTACAGCTAGTAAATAATCCCTGTAAACTCACCACAAAGTCTAGGCTTGGTCTCTTATATGGGAAAATGCTTTGTAGTCAAAGAACTACGCAGAGATTAAATTGATATTAAAATGCATGTAAAATGTATTTTTTATTAGAGGAAGAAACTTTAGGACAGGGAGAATTTATCAATTTTAAATTTTAAATAAATATAGCTCTCAACTAGGATTCTAAAAAGTATTTCAAGGGAAGATTGCATATACATAGTCTTTTGTTAATACATCATTACCATTGTTTTATTGATACAAATGGAGTATTCAAAACAAAAATTCATATATTTAAATAATTACTTATCCATACTCAAGTATTATTACAGTTTAGAATCCTAAGGTATTTTGGCCTATTTAAATGAAAATAACATGTAGAAGAGTATAGAAATAAAATGGCATATCTGAAATCTATCATTAATATTTAAGAGGTATTTTCATACCGCTATATTATATTTAGATCTCTCTTTAGGAAAACAAATACGTCACAAAAACAATTAAAGCTAATGCCTCCTCATTTCATTTCTCTTCATCTCTTTCCCCAGAGGTGCCTGCTATCCTGAAACTGGAATCTATTATTCTCATGCAAATTCTTGCACATTATATACATAGGTATTAACTTATAAATAACACATATTATCATTATGTTTAAACATTTGCATAAACAACTTTTTAAATTTAACATTAAGGTTTGAAATTTTTCAGTGTTGATACATATTGTTAAATAGTCTTCTACTATAAAATAAAACTATTTAGGCTCTTACATAGAATCAGTTAGGCTGTTTCCACATTTTCCCTCATATTACAAACAGTTCATTGGCAGGAATTTTCTTTTTTTAATGAGTCCTATTCAAATGAATTCAGCTGTGGGAAATTGTTCGTGGCACATTCACATCTGACAATTCTGTTCATGGGCTCCTCCTCAACAGCTGTCCCTACTAACACAAGATAATTTTATGTAAAATTAATGTTTCTGTAAGAAGGTCTCATGAGAGGAGTTGTCTTCGGTGGTGGGAAGTCAAGAGTCAAAGGAAAATCATAAACTCTGAGAAGAAATTTGCCATAAAGTAAATCAGTTTTGGTGGCTTCCCAGGTGATTTTACAGCTTCTATGCCAATTTGGAAAAGGCAGCCTCTTCTTTTGTTGAAAAATAAAGAAAGACTGGTAAAAAAAATGGTTACTATTCAACAAATAGTTTCCTTTCATTATATTAATTAGACAGATTATGTCTTTAAAGCAATCAAAAAACCTGCTAATAATTTCTGGAATATTTGGCATTTTTTAAATCAGGCTGCTGGACTAAAAAGACTTTTATTTATTGAATTGTCTTGCTTAGGAGTTGACTGGCTCCAGGCTACAAGTTAACAATTCTGAAACCACTGTATGTGTATAATGGAATTAGACAATTAAGTAAATGGTGGCTGATGCTGGGAGCCATGGTTCTCATATTGGAGTTGGAAGTTACAGACAAGCAAGTTTGAAGACTAGAATGATTGGTGTGTTACTGGATTCAGGTTAGAAACATCAGGATAAACTCATGTTCAGTTTAATATAGATGTAGATGGATACTGCAGTGGGTTGATTGGAGACTTCCAATAAAATGTATCTGTTCTAATCCCTGGAATCTGTGAATACTACCCTATATGGCAAAATTTGTGATTTAACTAAGAATCTTGAGAAGAGTTTATTCTGGTTTTCTTGGGTGGGCCCTACATGCACTCACACATGTCCTTTAAGACAGGGCAAGAGAGATCATTGAGACAGATGTGGAGGCAATGTGACCATGCAAGCGGAGATTGGAGTGAGTGCAGACACCACGGAATGCCTACAGCCACAGGAGGCTGCAAGAGGCAAGGACCGCATTCTCCTCTAGAAACCTTGGGAAAGGAGCATGGCTCTCGTAGCACCTCACATTAGGACTTCTGGCTTCCAGTCTGTAACGGAATAAGTTTATATAGTTTTAAGCCACTGAGTTTGTGATAATTTGTTACCACAGGGCAGACATAGGAAACAAATACAAATATATACATAGAAGTTCTTATAAATATGTACATAGGCAGTAATTAGAATATACATGTTTACTTTGCTCTATCTTCTGAGTGATCCTAGAAGTAATGGGACACCAGTAACAAAGATAATGCTGACTAAAATAACCTTAAAATTTCCCTCAGCTTGACTAAATTTTAACAAGCTTCTTCCTGACTTTCGTCTCCTGACATCTCTTTTCTGAAGTTTTACCTTAGACATTTTGTGAATCTACGCTCCTTTGAGATATAAATCTTTTTAATCACCTCTAGCCAGTTTTATAGTCAGGAATGTCTTTTTCAGGGATCTGGAAGCCATTCCTTTGCAATGTAATCATAAGATAATTTCCCCATCTTCCAGGCTCTGGGAGGATGAGACCCTAACTTCTCAGGGCGTGATGGTTCGTGTTGTAAAACTGCCTCTTGTCATGAAGATCAGAGAAAGTTTACTTTTCCACTGGACGAGGAAAATTAGCAAGCAAAAATGGCCTAGGATTCCTCCATCCCAGCTCTTAAAACTTCTCCCACCATTTGTTTTAAGGAGTACTGAGCTCAGATTAAGTATTAAGTTGTTGCCTCTCCATGACTGCAATTGCCATGAATGAATCTTCCATTTACTGCTTTTAGTGTTTAACTTTGCCAGGTGCAATTTTGGCTTTAACAATACCTAGATCCTACCTAGAGCCTAGCTGATTCTAGGACTGGGGTGGGAAATACACAAGACAAGCCTGGAACATCTTGTAGTGCCAGAAAGTGCTAAAAACAACAGCAACATAGCAATAAATAAACCACACACCAACACACACATAAGCACACACAAAATGATGGGGTCTGTCAAAAGGACAGCAGCTAATAGAGCTCCTAATGGCCAAAGTGTGCAAAATTTGAGCAACGTAATAAAGTAGTATTGGATTATGACTCAAAGGATAAAACAAATATCCATGAATCCATACTCACATAAATAAATGATGATATGAATGAATAAATGTGAAGAATATATAAATGTTTCAAAGGTTTACAGAATTCAAAATAATTTATATGGATACTCTTCCTTAAGTAGGTGGAGCATAACTCCCTACTCTTTAAAGGTAGACTGCAAATAATGACTTTCTTTCAAAGAGTACAGTATGGAAGTGGGAGAGAAAAAGTAACTTTATAGTGAAGAAACCCGACAAACACTTCCTCAGGCAGGTGATCAAGGCTAACTTCAACGGTGACATGTAATATTGACACTATGTACTCTTCATATGATGTGATGTTAATGGTGCATTGCTTCTGTGGTCTTCCTCAAACTCATAACCCTAATCTTATCATGAGAAACATATCAGACAAATACAAGTTCAGGGATATTCTTTCAAATATGTGACTAGTATACTTCAAAACTGTCAAAGTCATCAAAAACAAGGAAATTCTGAGAAATAGCTAAGATATGGTGGCTAAATATAATGAGTTATCCTAGAAGAGATCTTGGAACACAAAAAGGACCTTAGGAACAAGCCAAGGAGATATGAATAAAGCTTGGACTTTAGTTAATAAAAATATATCAAAATTGGTTCATTAGCTGTGACAAATGTACCATACTAGTGTAAGATGTTAAAAATAAGAAGGACTTGGTGTGAGTATACGCTTTCTGTGCTATCTTCACAATTTTTCTGTAAATCTAAAAGTATTCTTTAAAAAAGCTTATTAAAAATGGATCTTTATTTTTGAGTTGGTTTTCTCAGGAGAAAAAGAAATAAGGTCCAGGTTTCCTACAAGAATGTTAATTCCTTTCTCCAGCACTGATGGTAACAATCTCCAAGATGAGAATGTGCTCAGGCAGCATGGCCTTAATGGAGTGATAGTGTACCTTATGCCCATTATCTAGAGCAGTTTTTATGCAACTATTGCCAGTAGGATGAAGAGCTGCTATAGCTAATGGGACAGCCCCGCATGCTTCTTGCATAGCTTTTGAATGTCTCTTTAAACTTTCATTTTGCTCACAATTATCTGACTGTATCTAATTTGATTTTACATGAAAAATTTTACTATTATGTAATTATTCCATTTTAATGTAAGACTGAAACAGACTGTTACCTCTATTTTTGAGATTCCACAGAGAACTGCATGCTTTTGCTATTATAAGACGACTGTTGAAGTATTTGAATATTGTCTATTAGGAATTGGTGAAATATGGAGGTTTCAAGCACTTCCGTCAGCACACAATCAGTCACCACAACCTTCTAGATGCTTATTTTCCATATTTTCCTATACAGGGGCACTTCCAAATCACCATAGTCATTACTAAAGAATTCCAAGCCCCCAAGCTCAAAAACAATCAGAACCCATAAAGTAGCATATTTAATAGTACAAAGTTTGGGTTAAATGCTTAAAGTATAGTAAACCACAAATAATATAACACCAAAGAGAATATCATTGAGGTAATGACTCATAAACTAAAACCATCTAAGATAGAAATTTTCGGTATTTGCTTTCTATTTGTACAGCACCTTCATTCTTAATGTTTCTTATGACTTCATAGGTTTTAGAAATTAAACAGTACATTTTCAGCCTTCCACAGTAATCAATACTTTCAAAAACTGAGATATACATATGCATGCTACACTAACATATAATACACAAGTATTTGCTTGTATATTAACTCTCAAATAACACTTTTCAATATTCTCTTTCCACAATTGTTAACAGGAGGCACTTTCTTTAAAGAGAAAGTGAAGAAAAGTCAGAAACTTCACAATGAATGTTTTCCTTCGGTTTTCTACTTTATCATCTTCTGATGCTACCGTATCCTGATGGAGTTCTGGTTCTCAGGTCAGAGTTTGAGCTGGGCCTCCACTAAGCAGTAAGATGACTATTCTATGAGCTAGATAGAGATCAATGGAGTATAAGATGGGGGGTACTACCTGTATGAAAAGGGTGCTGCTGCAATACTGCTGCCAAACAAATACCCCAATATTCCTCCAGTTCCCATGCCAGTCCAGAATCCTGGTCCAGAATTTTCATATGCTTGTCCTGCAAAAGCACTGTCAAAAATAGAAATTGTACCATTGCTGGAATTCTGCAGTCCTGTGAATGCAGAATGAAGACTGGGATTAGGGGTCCTTCTCAGTTGGTAAATTTCAGATAACAGTGGGAAATGCATGATACTCAGAACACAGTGGCAGAGAATATGGACCATCACTAAGGAACAGTTTATAAACGATAAGGTAGTAGGACCACAATGGTAATCAATCCACTGACGCCACAGGAATCCTCAGAGTACCACTAATAAAAATTATCTGAGAGGCTTTGTACCATGGCTCACATCTGTAATTATAGCACTTTGGGAGGCTGAGGTGGGTGGATAACCTGAGGTTAGGAGTTCCAGACAAGCTTGTCCAACATGGTGAAACCCGTCTCTACTAAAAATGCAAAAATTAGATGGGCGCAGTGGCTTGTGCCTGTAATCCCAGCTACTCAGGAGGCTGAGGTAGGAGAATCACTTGAATCCAGGAGGCAGAGGTTACAGTGAGCCAGGATCACGGCACTGCACTCCATTCTGGTCTACACAGTGAGACTCTCTCTGCTAAAAAAAAAAAAAAAAATCTCTGAGAAAGAGGTAAGCCTGTGAAGCCTGTGGTGTTTTCCAGACTCTTAATTTCTTTAGGCCAAGTTCTAAGACCATATAACCTGAGTTATATTCCAAGCCATAGGAACCTCTTTGTACATACGGGTCTTCAGGGGATTCATAGTATTTACGGCGCACCACTGTTTTTTTCCAAATTTGTGTGCAATATCTAAATCACTCTTACATTCTCACAAGGTCTCTCCAGCCCAGTGTAGAGCCTGAAATTACTGGAGGCAAATGCAGACTGTGGTGGTGCATGCTGCTGTGCAGTTATGCCAGGAGCTCCAGTAAAAGGAAAGTCACTTCTACACTGTTTTAACATACAGCGAATTTCCAGTCATAGAATTATCATGTACATCTAGGAGAAATCTATTTTATATAAAACCATTGCAGAAAATCCCATTACCAGTCACTCAATTTGCCAATATTATACCTCATCTATCTCATCCACAGAGATCTTAGGTATAAGTAAAATACCAAATGAATTCACTATGCCTGGTCATGCCTGAACATTTGCATATTAAAATACATGCTATTTATTATGCATTGAATTTCTCTTAAACTTTATTTTTTTTTTACATTTCAGAGAGACTTGGCTTTTAAAAAATATTTCTTTAGATGGATCATGTTTTGTAGGTGTTTAGATTTAGGAAGTAAAAGAGCGTTGGCTTAGACAGCAATGGATTTATGGTAAGTCAGAGTAGTTGGGGTCGAAAAGTATGAGGATCACTGGTCCAGAGAACATCTAATTCTCTGCATGTTTTATTGTCTAATAGGGCAAGAGTTACCAGGATATGACTTCTCAGTTCCTAATAATGCCCTAAGCCTGGCAGTGAGAAGCATGGCAGATGCTGGGGGTAGGTGTACTGGAAGGGAAAAGAAAATATTTTCCAGCACCTAGATTTGCTTGTGGCAGGAAAATTATTTGCCCATGACAAATTGAATTTATCTTTTAGGGAAATTGTGCTGACTTTATGGAATTACACTCACTTTAACTAGAAACCAAAGTTATATTGTATAAGTTTCAATTAAATTCTAATTTTATTACAAAAACCTCTATTGATTAATTATACATTTTAGATAATATCGAATTCAGATATCAAAAGTCCAGCCTCAATCTAAAACAAAATTCTGCATTCTTTGCTGTAGGGTAACTATGAACTTAATGACTTTTTCCCCCCTGAGACGGAGTTTCACTCTTGTTGCCCAGGCTGGAGTGCCATGGTGCAGTCTTGGCTCACCACAACCTCTGCCTCCTGGGTTCAAGTGATTCTCCTGCCTCACCCCCCTGGGTAGCTGGGATTACAGACATGTCACCATGCCTAGCTAATTTTGTAATTTTCGTAGAGATGGGGTTTCTCCATGTTGGTCAGGTTGGTCTCAAACTTATTGACTATTTAAATCAATCAGTGCTATATTTTATTTAAAGAGGTAACAAAAAGAGAAAAAAACAAAGATAATTGGGGACTTGGGTGAAATTCCACCGTAATCTGTTGTATGATTCTTTGAGACTCTATAAAGATTCCATGTGACTAATATTTTAACCAGAAAAATAGGAATAATTATTGATATCTATAGCAACCATAACCAATACCTAGAATAAAATGTAACAAACAAGGGAGTAGACTAGAACACTAATATGGCTTTCTGGCAAAGAACCATCCTTTACTAAAAATAGCAAGAAGAATATTCAAATACTTACTTTTTTTTTAAATAATGACAACTTTAATTCATGACTCCCTTAGCTGTTGTTAGAATTTATGAATGAAGCCACTAAACTAACGTTCATTGAACACATGCCAGGTGCTATAGCAAGTGCTTTGGATACTGCATTTCAACCAGCTTTCCAAACAGTGGTATGAGCTTATCACCACTACATATCTGAATTTCTAAGCCAAAACACAGAAAAGTTCAGTAATTTTTCCAAAGTCTATATAATCAAGAAACACCAGTGTAGGAGACAGAACCCCAGATTTGTTGACTCCAAAGGCTATATTTCTAAACTCTAAGCTCTATCTACTGTCTATAGTAAGAGGTGATTGGCAGCAACATGGGAACTTACACAGGGAAATACATGGAGAAACTTCAGTCATCTAATGCCTTCCAATAACTTTTCTTTTTTTCAAAAGAAAGCAAAAGTGAATTTATTTGCTGTTTTAATATTTCAAAACAGACCATTAAGAAGCCTGCCTGTCTGAATTTCTAAATTTTCACATAAACATTCTGATTTTTAGGTTTGTCCAAAGCTGCAGAATAATAAACTATGATATATTCAAAACAATGTTTCCCTTTAAATATTTTTGTGGAGATGGGGGTCTTACTATGTTACTTAGATTGGACTTAAAAATCCTGTGCTCAAGCAATCCTCTCACCTAAGTCTCTCAAGTAGGAAGACATGCACTACCCCACCTGGTTAAATTTGGATATATTAATATCAGTGGTTCATCTATAAGTAAACTTTTAAAAGCCTCATTTATAATATTTAAAGTTTGTATGTAAAAATACACATAGCATCTAGAATTTGACATATTTCCCAAATACAATGTAATGCCAGATGATGAAAAAATCCAAAAGAATGCAACAGAATAAGTACACTGAATAAATGTTAGGCAGATTTTATTTTGCATTTTAAAAAGTATTCTTTTTGCCCAATTGGAATAGATATAAATTATGATTTTATACAAAGAAACAGCAGGTACTTATTATGGAATTATGCAACTAAATACACAAAGACAATATCTGTGTTATTTCAAAAGCTTTCATTGGTAACCTTTCTATTAGCAAAAATATAAGGAAGCTTAGTTTCCTGCAAGAGAAATAAAAAGTGAAAATTAATGTCTATGAGCCATAGCTTGCCTCCACACAAGTAGTGAATCATTTCTCCCATCTGTCCCAACCCGAATATATCCCTTAGACATATCTGCCTTTCTGGGAAGAGCGTTGAAATGTATATTTATTATTACTTTCATTTATATACAGTTCTAGCTTTGCTGCTATCTTCCTAGAGCCTTTGGTTCTTTTATGATGTTGAGTAAGAGTTATATGTTTTATTGGAAAGTTACCATCACTGTCATTCAAAATTAGAAACAAAAATCTCTGAAATGATTAGAAGATAACATATATTCTAAGAAAAAGAAAATCTACTTTTAGGATACATAATGATACATATTAGAGACACCACAAAAATGGATAGAACTTTTGGTTTCTCTAAAAATATGACCTAGACGTCAACTAGGGTCGTCGTCATTTTGAGAGGTAAATACTGTTGACTGCTGTCCCCATATATCATGGCCTATGAGAAGTCTAATGCATTCCTCTTTGATGCTTTTAAGTATATGAGTTTTCATTCTTGCAACAACCTGGTCACTCCAATGTTCTTATCTCACTAAATCCTTGAATATGTCCTGTTCCTTAGATATTTTCAAAACATCATTCACATAGGCATTTGTGTGCTTACTAGGTAATAAACAATAAATCACAAATCAAATAGTAATATGTATAAATAATTAGTATAAAAAAGTATAGTCTAAAATATCAGAATATAAGGCATTCTTATTTTAAGATTTTTTTTTTTTAGTCACATTTTCTACTCACTGGCAGCTTATTGCTTTCTGGCTGGTCATTTTCCTGCTGAGGTCTCTATTCTCCCTCCAAAACCATATATCCTAATTAATATATTATATTATATATAACATACTGTATTTTTAAATTTCTATTTCTCCCAGCTTGTCTAAACCATCCCCAGATAATTTTTATCTTAGCAAATAAATAAATAAATAAAGATTTTTAAGGTATATTCCAAAGCAAAGATAGCTTTCTCTCTGAAAGGACCCTTTAAACTTCCTGTAACAATAAAAATTTAGTACAAATATTGTCTTCAACTCAAATAAATTGACCAATTACTTAGCAGGAAGCACTAGAGATTTAGAGTAAATGACAAAATCTCTGCCTTTTCAAAACTCAGTCTATCTGGGAAGATGGACAAATGGAGAAGGTTACAGACAGTGCACTAAGTGTTATAATAGAGTTGTATAGGGTTAAGGATCAGGGAAAATCCAGTAATTAGAGATCTGGGGGCTTGCAGGAGGATTCACATAAAAGGAAACATCTAAGCTAAGATTTTGAGAATGAATAAGAATTTGCTAGGTACTTGGGAAATTAAGGCATTCCAGACACAGGGAAAACATTTGTAAAGGCATAAAGATAATTTATTTGAAAAATAGTAATTGTATGTCTTTGACAGGGTATATATAGAAGTGATGTGATCCAATTAGACAGAAGGTATGGGATTCAAGTGATGTATTTTGAAGGTCTAAGTAAGACAGGCTGTGGAAGTAAAAAGTAGAGGATTTGAAACAGATTTCCTGTTGGGAGTTTGGTTTCAAGGAACTCAGGTTTCTGGATGAGGCATCTCTGCAGAACAGTATTAAAATATATAATGGTGATTTTTAGTTTGGCATTTTATTTATGCTGATATTGATGTGCATATGGGATGTTGGAGTTAGTTCTTTAGTAGAACTAATCAAAATAAAGTCAAGGTGCCTTTCTTAACTCATTAAAACAGCAAAGGCAAATATATCAATAAAGATACAAGGATAAAACATTTAAGGGAGAATACCAGTGGACTAATGACTGAACACTGGGGGAAAATATATATTTAATGGCTAAAAAGAGGAAGAATCTGAGATGGGAAGAGGTCTCAGAAGGAAATTGGAAGAACCAGGTGATAGAGCTTTCTTAGAATCCTAAGGAAAGAATTCAAGAAGGAGGAAGTTATTGAAAGTGATAAATTATGCAATGAGATCAAATAAGAAACAGAGTAAAAAATATTTATTGAATTTGGCAAGTAGAACAGAAACTATAGAGAAAGCAAATTTATTGGCATGAGTAGGATAAACAGATTATAGTGAGTGGAAAATGATCAGGCTAGAAATATATGCTCAGAATTTGGTGTTGCTGCCAACACATCAAAGCCAGACAGCAGGACTTATTTCTTATGTAGCAGATGTTCAATAAATTTGGTGGTATAACTGAATGAAGAGATTAATGGCCAATGAAATTCTGGGGTTGGGGCCCAAAGTGGCTCCGGCCGGATGTCGTGGTGCTTGCGAAGGCGAGGCCAAGAGTTCAAGGCCAACCAACCTCAGCAACCTTACAAGCTCTCAATGATTGGCAAAAAAAAAAAAGAAATTCTGGGGTGAGCCATATCCAAAATGAAATATGGATCATATAGTTTACTATTAGGTGCTGCATTATTAAATTTAGTTAATTTCATTATATTACAATGCTATGATTTTGAAAGGAAGCTATTTTGTCATTAGTAAGTACAATCCGACCTCCATGCCCACATAGAAAAAAAAATTTAGAAAAAACAATTAAAAAAATAACAATATAACAATTTAAAATGCAAATAAAACAAAGTAGCGATTATTTACATAACATTTACATTGCATGATTTACATAGTATTTGTATTGTATTAGGTATTATAAGTAATCTAGAGATGGTCTAAAGTATAGTGAAGGATGTACATAGTTTATATGCAAATAATGCTATTTTATTAAGGGATTTGGGCATTCTTGGAATTTGGTTTCTGCAAGGTGAAACAAACCCCCATGGATAGCAAAGAATGACAGTAATCTATTTTTGAAATCTTACATTTTTATGGTTACTTATTTCTGTACCATCATATTCACTTTTGAGTATGTGAAACTCTTATTTTAGAAGTGATTTTTATACTGTATACATAAATGTCTTTTCAAATAAGTGTATTCACGTATCTTTTCACCACCTCCTTAATTACAGTCTCTGTTTTATTTACTCACTCTCGAAAAGAACAAGGGAACATAATACTCTGAAATCTTATTTTTTAATTGGATAACTATAACTAGATTAATTATTTTAATTTTTCTCTTATTCAACATGCTTTTAAAATAAATTACTATTTATTCAAATTACTATTTAAATAAATTAAACTGGTATTAAACTACTATTATTAATTAAATAAACTAGTATTTCAGTATAACCATTTCAGTATAACCAATTTAATTTTTAAAACTTAATTATTTATCTTGCATAATGTTCATATATAAAATTTATAATTTAAAAACAATGTTCATATAATTTTAATATTAATATTTTAATATTTTATAAATTTAATGTTTAATTTTAATAAAACTTAAATATTTAATATTTAAATATTAAATATTAATTTGGTTACTATTATAGTAACCAAAGTAATACTATATAATAATGAAAATGATTGAACTTTAGAAATAAATAAATAAATGGCAAAGTTACTTTATAAGGTTAATCAGAACCTCAAAAATTATGGATTGAAGAATTAACACTGTTAAATATACAAGCATACAAGTCTATGTGGGGGAGAGGAGAAAATAAGAAAACCTGGTGAAGTAAATTATTTCCATATTACATTGTGTCCCTTGTAAATGTAAAGTTCACTGTGTAATATACACATTTATTTCTGAAAAGACTTAGTCATAACAATTATAGAGACAGGTATTTACTTTGCATATATAAATGCAATTAAATTGAAAATATTATTCTAGAAGCAATATATAGGTTCCTGACTTGCCAAAGATGTTAAAATTGAAATGTCAAGAAACAGTACCTTCTAGTATCTAAGTTATCAATCATGATGACTATATCAATAAAAACTAATTATCTGTTTGAACAATATAATGAAAACTATGAATATTTTGTTATTTAATGTTTGGTGGTTTAAGTATTAAAAATTCACATGTGTAGCTCTCCAAAACGATAATTCAAATAAATCCACTGAGTTCAATTAATGCTCTAAATTCAAATTTTCACTAAATTTGATTTAAGTGAAAAAGTAGTTTCATATTTATAAAATATGATCCTATTAACTGTAAATGGTAAAATAGCTTTAGTCATTTTTTGATGATGTAGGTTACCCAAGGAAACTGTATTACAGATCTATGCCACCTACACTCAGTCCATCAACAACGAAGGAAGTAGTTGTAATGTAGCCTATCAAAACTCAAATGAGTAATTCACATTTTTTCATATAATAAATAATCACTGAGTCCTCTGCCATGCATTTTGCTCATCACCAAGGACACAGAAATCAAAGGCTGATTTTTCTTTTTTCCCTAAGGAAATAGCCACAGTTCATGTGAAGTGTGTGGTGTGACAGGAACACATAGATACATGAAATTATGGAGAAGCAGCATTAATCTCAGGGGCTAAGAATCCAGAGAAGGTATCTCAGGGGACCTGTAATCTGAGCTAAGGTTTGAAGAATGAACAGGAGTTAGCTAGATAAATAAGGGAAAGAAACTGAAGCATTCTGGGCAAATAAATAAAAATAGGAAAAAAAAAACAAGAAGCATTAGAATGTAACTAACTCTGACCCAGCAACCCCATTGCTAGGTATATACCCAAAGGATTATAAATCATTCTATTATAAAGAAACATGCACATAAATGTTTATTGAGGCACTGTTCACAATAGCAAAGACTTGGAACCAACTCAAATGCCCATCAATGATAGATTGAATAAAGAAAATGTGGTGCATATACACCATGGAATACTATGCAGCCATTAAAAGGATGAGTTCATGTCCTTTGCAGGGGCATGGATAAAGCTGGAAACCATCATCTTAGCAAACTGATACAAGAACAGAAAACCAAACACCACATGTGTTCACTCATAAGTGGGTGTTGAACAATGAGAACACATGGACACAGGGAGGGGAACATCACACACTGGGGCCTATCAGGGGGTGGGGGATTAGGAGAGGAATTGCAGGGCATGGGGAGATAGGGGAGGAACAGTATTAGGAGAAATATATGATGCAGATGATGGAGTGATGGATGCAGCAAACCACTATGGCACATGTATACTTATGTAACAAACCTGTATATTGTGCACATGTACCCCAGAACTTAAAGAATAATTTAAAAATAATACTAATTAAAACTGTGTCTGGAATATTAAAGGTGGCAAATTGTATTTTTCAAAGATAGATATGAGAAAATAGCCTATCTTTGCATACTCTTTTGAATGTTAGCTTGTCCTACTCCTTATAAGTAGATGTCCTACATCTGTTTATAACGAGATGTAGAATGGACTTCATTTCTTTGAATCCTAGCAGGCCCTGTGAGCACTTTAACCCATAGCATGTGGCAGAAGTTGATAACATAACTAATGTAAGCACAGCACTTTAATGACCTAACAACTTCTACCTTCTACTTCTTGTACCCCTAATGCTGGACCTAATGTAAAAAGTTCAGGAACTGCAAGACTCTGCTGAAGAGAGGGGCCACAGAGGAGCACTGACCTTACTAAACACGTGAAGGAAGAAACCATCCTTGTTTGACACCTGCCCAGCAAAGACTTTGCATGATGTTAGTCCCAACTACTTTCCAACTGGAACTGCATTGAGAGACTCTCAGTGAGAATTATCCAATCAGCTCCCTGATCAGATAAAATAGTGATAAGGTGTTTTAAGCCTCCATGTTTTGGAGTTTTGTTCAACAAGAGTAAATAACTGAGATATAAAGTGTGTGCTTTGGTGGTGATGATAGAGTAGGTGGTAAGAGAGCTGGATAAGTGACTTGAAACCAGATTAAGTATGGTCTTTACGGCATTTAAGATTTTGGTTTTAGTTTTAAGGGCAATACTAAGGCAAAAAGAAATGAATTGATTTAATACAACTTTTTTTTCTAGAAATGCGGTTTTGATCCAATTTATACTTATATGTTACACCATAAATTAAAAGAAGTGGGAACTAGAATGGGGAGACTCGGTTGAAGGGTGCTTCAGTGATTGAACTAAAAATGATGAGCCTGCACTAAAATGGCAGCAGTAGGAAGGAGGGATACAAGTGATGTCAAGATTTACATAGGTGATAAAATTTGTAGGACTTGGTCAGTTGTATAGGAGAGATGTAATTTTAGGTACTTAATTAGTAAAAAATAACAGCAACTCAAATTTTCCTAAGCAAAGTGGCATATGTTTTCAGGATAGTGGTGCTTCTCTTGGATTCCAAAGATTGGGATGTGTCTTGGTCTCTGGTACAAGTGGAACTGAGAACTGAAATGTCACTTTCCACTTTTCAACTCCGCTCCTACATAAATCTTTACTTTCTCTGTACAATGGCTTCTTCCAATTTTCCTATCATAGTAGAGGAACACATGGCCTCCAAATTAACCAAGATTTACATCTAATAGTCTTAAGATCCAACAAAGTCTACTATCTCTTTCTCAGATCCAGAAACAAAATGTTCAAGAAATCTTCTGATCAGATATTTGAGAAGAATTGATTTTAATATGCTCGTGTCTTCAAAGCAACAAGGGGAGTTTGAGGTGTAGTTAATAGTTTCATAGAAGAACAATATTATATTCCAAGGAAGGAAGCACAATTTTTGATCCTAGATCAGGTAGAAGTTTATAGTTCTGGGATATGAAATAGAAATGTTTTCTGAACTAAAAAGCTACACAGTTATTTCAGTACAACAGCTGAGAGTGTTCAGAAATGTATACCAAAGATTTTCTTGTTCAGTACCATGTGAGTTTATTTCAAACTCTCAGTAACAGAGCTGAGTCAACCTAATAATTATTGATACTCTCTTCCTCTAAAAATTAACATTTTTGGGAGAATAGCATCTCAGAGTACAGTTTGTGAACAAATCTCGAAAAAGTTTATTGAATTTACAATAATATTTTTCAGAGAGTCCACCTCTAAACTTTACAAACACAGACTTTTGTGGTCACATAAATACTGAAAGTGCTACATACTATGTCTGCCTCCAGGTATTCACTAAATAGATTTAGAAGATTAAAAGCTCTGAGAAATATAAACGCATATGCTTCTAAAACTAGTATTTTCTAATGTATTTGACAAAATTTTTAATAATCTTTCTAATATCCCATACTATATACTGTAGGAAATTCATATAAAGTAATATTGATTTAGATACCTAAGTCCATGATTTCAAAATTGAAAGTTTTTGTCCCAATTTAAGACATACGGTAAGTAATACAGTATAAGATATAATAATGTATATAAATCAACTCATACTATTAGTCAAATGACTTCCTTTTTTTTTTTTTTTTGAGACGGAGTTTCGCTCTTGTTACCCAGGCTGGAGTGCAATGGTGCAATCTCGGCTCACCGCAACCTCCGCCTCCTGGGTTCAGGCAATTCTCCTGCCTCAGCCTCCTGAGTAGCTGGGATTACAGGCACGCGCCACCATGACCAGCTAATTTTTTGTATCTTTAGTAGAGATGGGGTTTCACCATGTTGACCAGGATGGTCTGGATCTCTTGACCTCGTGATCCACCCGCCTCGGCCTCCCAAAGTGCTGGGATTACAGGCTTGAGTCACCGTGCCCGGCCTAGTCAAATGACATTTTATTGGTATAACTATAATTAAGAAATGATGTTTATGCATTAATCTTTTTCCATGTTTCCCGGTAGGAATTAGACTTTATTATTCTGAAATTGTTTATATTGGTAATTTATACATCTTAATAGGCATCATTTTCAAACAGTGATAGACTTTCATGAAGAGAACATAAATATTTAGTCATGGGTTTCTTTAAATTAATCTTTTCACCATTTGTGATGACAAAGCACAAAATATTACAATTTATTTTTATAGAGGATAAGAATCAAATTGGAGCTCAAACTGTTAAGTCAGTATATTAATAAAGTTGAGATTTTTAAAAATCTAGTATCTTAATGCAAATGAATAAAAGAAAACATACAGAATCCCACAACCCACACCTGTAGATCCATAAAAAGGTATAGACTTGATAAATATTACAATTATGCTTCTTCTGGGTACTTAAATATGGCTCTAACAAAATATAATAGGTCATGGTCAAATTCAGTGGTTTCTGAACCTTGTTGCCCATCAGGATAATTCAGATTTTTTCAAAAAAGAGACCCTTGGGTTTTAATCCTCTAAATTAAGAGGTAGGTGAGATGGAACTAAGAAATGTTTATGTTTAAAAGCATCTCTGGTGATTCTGACATTACAGGTCTGTAACTGGCCATGATATATGGGAAACACTAGACTGGGTGTTCTTAGATCACTTGCCTACTATTTCCAAATACTGTAAATACGGCGTGTTATGTTATATATTCCAACTTTTCAGTTATCTTTGCTTATTCACAAAATGAAATGTTACTATTTAGACCAATACTTTGAAGTGATAATAGCATAATAATATTCTTGACAATTGCATGGTGGTCATTTTAGCAAAATCAATCAAATAAATACATAAAAGTTTACGGCTGTCAATTGAATAATACTTCTTATTGTGAATAATGCAAATAGATTTATTGAGGTCCTAACATTTTAAACTACATACTTGTCAAACTTAATTAATTCTGTTTTTGTAACCACCTACAGAATGTCTTACATTTTTTATACACATTAAAAGATACAAAATTCTGAACTGTTTTTCACAAACTAAATATAAAATATATTGATAGGACTTAATAGGCTATTCTACAAGTGAGAGCTAATTGCCGAAGATGAGATTAAGTAGGTTGAAAAGTGGTGCTGGACGTCAAACAGAAGTAGGAAAATTTGTACAAGTTTTTGATCAATATTTTATTAGGTTATTATAGTTCAATTTATCTACCCCCTACATTAACTTCTGTGGCTGGTGGAGTGTAAAAAAAAAATCAAGCAAAATTTTATCAATGATAATCAACTAATTTAAGAGAAAAATTCCACATATAGCCTAAAACCTGGGGGCTACCCATTGTTAGAATCCTTATTACTGAAATTCACAATCAATCTAAGAGAAGCTAGAATGTAAGATGTACAAGAGGACTGCACATCTTTCACTTTTTGTACTTATTTGTATTTTTTATTAGAAAGAATGTTGCATATTAATTAATTTTTGGTTTCAATAGAAGTTCAATATTAGTTTCAATAATAAGTCAAGCTGTTAATTTCTTAACTGCTGAAAATATTTTTTAAATATTTATAGAAGTGATCTAAGTTATCTTGATGACTGGCATTTTTTCCCTCAATGCGACTATCAGCAGAAAAAGGAGAACTTAAACAAGAAGTATTTATCAGGTCTCATTCTTATATGCTTTTACTGAACTGTATTTCTCTCCCTGATTGATAGCTATGCATTAGAGAGAACACAAATATATCTTATTTTTATACACAGACACAGACACAGACACACACACACACACACAGAGAGAGAGAGAGAGAGAGAGAGAGAGAGAGACTTATTATCTAGAAACTTGACTGAACTCCATGGGCGGAAGAAAAAGATCTTTTATTCATCATGATATTACCAAATCCCATTTTCTGATACAGTAAAGACTCCCCAAATCTTAAACAAAAGATGTTTACCTCTTTTCTATTAGAAGTATTCAATGTCAAACTTACTTTGATTAGAATCCCTGCATTTTTTCTTTCCCATTGACCAGAGTGGAAAAAGATCTTTAAAATTAGTCAATTCTAGGAAGCTATTTAATAGCTAGCTAGAGTGAATACTTTCTTATTCAAAGATCTCATCATTAAACCTATCAATTGTTCTGGGAAGCAGCATTATTTCAGCAATTTTCACCAGCTATCATTAAAGCCAGTCTTTGTACAGGAGAATAGGTATAGTAATTTCTTTTCTATAATTTAAGCTAATTCATAAAAAATACACTAACCTAGGCCATTACTCAAAGTTCCATACTTTCAGATTATAACTGACCTTTCTCAAATTAAATGACATTTAGCTCACTAAATGTGTAATTTACTTAAAAGTATTAATAGTCTTGAGAGAATTAGTGCTTAAACTAAAAATGTAATTACAAACTCTCTGGCCATAAGTTACTTTTCTAATACCATCTGAGATTAAGAAAATGTGTCTAAAGGAATGCCATGGCCTAATTAGGGTGGCACAACTATCGGAGACTCTCTCTGGACTTGGTGGTCCTGTCTCAAGTTTACCTTTATAATAAAGAAAGTAGTGTATTTTTGAGTTATTTTTGTTATTCTTTTCTTGTCCTGTTTTTGAGTTATTTTTGTTATTCTTAGATATTCTATTTATACTCAAATAACCCTAAAAAGATAAGATTCTACGAAGTTTATCAAATAAAACTTTCTGAATTCCCAGCTCATTTCTCAAAGGAGATGGAGATGATTCATTCTGCTTTGTCTATAAATAATATCATTACGTAATGCCTAATTCTTCTAGCAACTAAGTTGAAATATATAGAGAATCATATTCATGCTTTTCCACATTCTTTGTACTTCTCAAGTTGTGGAGCTTGGACTTAAGCCAGTACTTAGAATGAATGGAAGATTCGTGTAGTTACTGTGATCTACATTTCTTTATCCTAAGGAACTACATTTTCATACATGTTACAATTTGATAGGAGCTTGCTGAGAATAATTAGAAAATTCAGATTGTCAAAATACGAATAAATCAATAATAATTACACCACCTGGAGACAGCATTCGCATACTTTCACATGGAATATAGGATGGCCCTAGCACTTTGGTGGCAGTGGAGACACAGCCCATCCAGTGTGATCATAGAGCTGTAGAATGATGCACATCAAAGAAACCAGGGCAGCAGCAGAAGTTAACAGTCACTCAAAGAATTTGTTTAGGAGGGATTCAAAGACATCACTGGGGACTTGCAAAATACTTGAAAAGGTGGCTAAGTATTTGTGATCTTGTAATGCCAGATGTGGGCACAGCTAGTTAAAAAGAAATTACTACTTTCCAATTTCTACTCTGGCTGGAGTGGTCTGGGGAAGCACACACTATGATACATGTTATGAATATGTGTGTTTTTTCATTCTGCATCACAGAATGGCATTACTGTACTTTCTACAAGAGTGTATTGTGTATTTAAAAGGCCAAAATATAGTCACTTCTGAACTATAACAAGTAAAATACTTACTCTGATAAGTTCTTGAAACAATATGTGGCTATTTGGCAAGTTTAATCTATTTTCTTAAATTAATCTCAGAGTTAATAGCCCTGAAAATTAAGAAATCTTTGAACCTTTTGAAAAAGACCTACTTAGTGCAATAGCTGAAACAATTCAAAGACACACAGAGAAAATATCCTTTATTTCTCTAAAGGAGTTAAGAATTGCTTCAAAATATTCTAACTGATAGAAAATGTGGGTAATATCAGCTAATCATATTTAAACAATAAGAAGGTTAAAGGAACTTGTTCCTCATTATTAAATAGGAATGTGGGTGTGGTGGAAGCAGTGTGTGTTTTTCCACATGTGCATGCATGTACGTGCATGTACATGTGTGTATACACATATAATAGTAGGAATATGATTATTTTTTATTGCATTTTAGGTTTTGGGGTACATGTGCAGAACATGCAAGATAGTTGCATAGGTACATACATGGCAGTGTGTTTTACTGCCTTCCTCCCCTTCACCCACATTTGGCATTTCTCCCCATGCTGTCCCTCCCCAGCTCCCCCCATGCTGTCCCTCCCCTATTCCCCCCAGTAGACCCCAGTGTGTAGTACTCCCTTCCCTGTGTCCATGTGTTCTGATTGTTTATCACCCGCCTATGAGTGAGAATATGCAGTTTCATTTTCTGTTCTTGTGTCAGTTTGCTGAGAATGATGTTCTCCAGATTTATTCATGTCCCTACAAAGGAAATGAACTAATCATTTTTGATTGCTGAATAATATTCCATGGTGTATATGTGCCATGTTTTCCCAGTCAAGTCTATCATCCATGGACATTTGGGTTGGTTCCAGGTCTTTGCTACTGTAAACAGTGCTGCAATTAACATTCGTGTGCATGTGTCCTTATAGTATAACGATTTATAGTCCTTTGGATATATACCCAGTAATGGGATTGCTGGGTCAAATGGAATTTCTATTTCTAGGTCCTTGAGGAATCACCACACTGTCTTCCACAATGGTTAAACTAATTTATACTCCCACTAGCAGTGTAAGAGTGTTCCTATTTCTCCACATCCTCTCCAGCATCTGTTGTCTCCAGATTTTTTAATGATCACCATTCTAGCTGGTGTGAGATGGTATCTCAATGTGGTTTTGATTTGCATCTCTCTAATGACCATTGATGATGAGCATTTTTTCATGTGTTTGTTGGCCTCATGTATGTCTTCTTTTGTAAAGTGTCTGTTCATATCCTTTGCCCATTATTTGGATGGGCTTGTTTGTTTTTTTCCTGTAAATCTGTTGGAGTTCTTTGTAAATTCTGGATATCAGCCCTTTGTCAGATGGGTAAACTGCAAAAATTTTTTCCCATTCTTTTGGTGGCCAATTCACTCTAGTGACTGTTTCTTTTTCTGTGCAGAAGCTGTGGAGTTTGATTAGGTCCCATTTGTCTATTTTGGCTTTTGTTGCCAATGCTTTTGGTGTTTTGGTCATGAAGTCCTTGCCTACTCCTATGTCCTAAATGGTTTTGCCGAGATTTTCTTCTAGGGTTTTTATGGTGCCAGGTCTTATGTTTAAGTCTTTAATCCATCTGGAGTTAATTTTTGTGTAAGGTGTCAGGAAGGGGTTCAGTTTCTGCTTTCTGCACATGGCTAGCCAGTTTTCCCAACACCATTTATTAAACAGGGAATTCTTTTCCCATTGCTTGTTTTTGTCAGGTTTATCAAAGATTATGTGGTTGTAGATATGTTGTGTTGCCTCCGATGCCTCCGTTCTGTTCCATTGGTCTATATCTCCATTTTGGTACCAGTACCAGGCTGTTTTGATTACTGTAGCTTGTAGTATAGTTTGAAGTCTGGTAGTGTGATGCCTCCCGCTGTGTTCTTTTTGCTTAGAATTGACTTGGCTGGGCCGGGCGCGGTGGCTCAAGCCTGTAATCCAAGCACTCTGGGAGGCCGAGGCAGGTGGATCACGAGGTAAAGAGATCAACATGGTGAAACCCCGTCTCTACTAAAAATACAAAAAATTAGCTGGGCACAGTGGCACATGCCTGTAATCCCAGCTACTCAGGAGGCTGAGGCAGGAGAATTGCCTGAACCCAGGAGGCGGAGGTTGCGGTGAGCCGAGATTGCGCCATTGCACTCCAGCCTGGGTAACAAGAGCAAAACTTCATCTCAAAAAAAAACCCAAAAGAATTGACTTGGCTATGCGGGCTCTCTTTTGGTTCCATATGAAGTTCATGGTGGTTTTTTTCAGTTCTGTGAAGAAATTCAATGGTAGCTTGATGGGGATAGAGTTGATTCTGTAAATTACTTTGGGCAGTATAGCCACTTCCATGATATTGATTCTTCCTAACCATGAACATGTAATGTTTCTCCATCTGTTTGTGTCCTCTCTTATTTTGTTGAGCAGCGGTTTGTAGTTTTCCTTGAAAAGGTCCCTTACATTCCTTGTAAGTTGTATTCCTAGGTATTTTATTTTCTTTGTAGCAATTGTGAATGGCAGTTCGTTCTTGATTTGGCTGTCTTTAAGTCTGTTATTGGTGTATAGGAATGCTTGTGATTTTTGCACATTGATTTTATATCCTGAGACTTTGCTGAAGTTGCTTATCAGTATTATAAGACAATAAAAGATGACACAATATCATTCCAGAGTTGTTGTGTGTTATTGGTCCTTCAAAAGATGCATATTTTATTTTGTTGTGTTCCATTGGAAGAAAAATACTTTTTATTCCAAAGATAAGTTAATGCTTTCATGTTTCATCATCAAAATGATGACTTTGATCTAATCGTATTTTATAAACATATTAAAAACTATACCGTTATAATTATAAACATACCATTAGAAGAACCTTTCCTTTAGAAATCATCCATTCTTGACTTAAGAATGAGGTCAATTGCTATTGTGTCAAGGATCTCACAAAAACATCAAAAGGAAAACATTTTTATATTTAGGCGAGATGTTGTAAACTTCTTTGAAATTTTAAATGCAAGATACTTATTAAGTCATTTTACATTTCATTTATTTTTCTTACCTGGTGCTTTTTACATGATGCTTACTTAGGTTTTTTTTTTTTTTTACAATCTTCTGGCTCATTTTCCCCACCTCAAATAATATGATATATATCATTTCAAATAAATTAACATCCTATCTCAGTGGACTCATTTGGCCTAAATAGAAAGTTCAAATTGTAATTTGTGGGCTGATTCAAGTGGCCTCCTCCATCCAAGATATGACATATGTTATTACACTTTGTAGTATAGACATTAAAGAATTATGAGCCTTCATTCTTATTATTGCCTTTTTAACTGAGGCTTGAATTGGCCTATATCTGTGATCCAGAGTAAAAGAGATACCATAGAGGGGAATGGAAGAGAGACAAAAATATGGTAGAAATGGTACAGAAACTAGAGGTAGTATGGTAAAGATGTTTAAAATGTTATCAAAAGTATAGGTGTGTCTTCTTTTTAAAAACCAGATGTGAGAGAGAGCAAGCAAAAGAGACAAAGAGGAAATCCTAATTTCGCATTGCATTAGATGTAGAACTATATGTGAAAGGTGGTATGTAATCATATGTCATTAGTTCCACATTCTTACATGACCTCACCATCTGATTGTTTTTGTAGAAATACTAGCAAAGAGTTATATGTGTTTTAAAAAAGAACTAGGAATATTCATTAGGATGACTTATTTCTTTTGTAAATAAAAACCAAATTGGCTTATTTAATAAATGTCCAGTAAAAGCCTATGTGTCAGGCAGAGAACCAGACTCTCTCTCTCACAGAAGACTTCTACAGATCTTAAAATTTTGGTATAGATATTTTAACTGAGCTTAAATGTGTTAAAAATATGTGCCTTTACTACTTTTCAAAGTCAGGTTACCCTAGATTTATAAACACTGTAAAGCATGGAATAGAAGAAAAAGGTCATATTTGGAAATTCAGAGACCTAAGTCTAATTCTCAGCTGTAGTACAGGTGCCTCTGATTCTATTAATATGGGAATGAGTTATTAATGAACACAAAATCTTAAATTTGCAAAATTTAGAAAAATAAATCTATCTGAAAATAGCTGATACGTTTTAATCTCTTGAAAACTCTGATCAGGAAAGTACAGATATCAAGAAATCAACTTTTATGCAAAAGACTGTGCAAATTTTAAATCAATGAGCTTTGTTACTAAATGAAAAACTATTTGTATATGTATGTATGTGTATATTTATATATATAATAAATATATGTGTATACTTATATATATAAATATACACATTTATATATTGTGTATTTATATATAATCATATAAATATACTGTGTATTTATATATAATCTTATATAAATATACTGTGTATTTATATATTATATATAATATATATACTGTGTATTTATATATAAATATATATTCATATATATACTGTGCATTTTATATATAAATATATATTTATATATACTGTGTATTTATATATAATCATATATAAATTTATATATACTGTGTATTTATATATAATCATATATACTGTGTATTTACATATACTGTGTATTTATATATATAATCTTAGCTATTTTTATGCAGTGATTTACATAATTCACTAAGTTTAAAAGTGTAATAATATTCTAAATTTTGTAATATGATTCATTTCAGATAACAGCATATATTTCTATTGTGATTTACATGGAAAGAAAGACAGACTCATACTGTGCATAGGATATTAGGTGGCAAAGAGCAAAATTCAAGAATATGCTGTCTCCTATGTCCCAGTTTTCCCTTATGATATTGCAGCAAATTTAATCGTACTAGTTTGAGATATAACATTTTAATTAGCATAGCTAATAATTTAAAAAACTGTTTTGGAGGCTTTTATGTGATAAGCAACTATGATAATATACGTAAGAATCAGACACAGTTCATGCTTCAAAAACTTACAATCTCTCATGCAAAGAAAATAGAAATACAGTAATGAATTAATGAGGTAAGTGTAGAGATTGTGATGTGCTAGGGTAATACAGGAGGGAGTCCCCCACCTAAAATACTTTAAACAAATCTGTAGCTATGTAAGAAAACCTCCTGTCCAAAGGGCTCATATAGCTATCTTCCTATTACCTGCCCTCCCTTTGACAAATAAATTTTATATTCTCTGAAGTGCTGACTGATGCAATTTTACAAACCACTTTTTCTTAATTATAGCATAGGATTCGGATGGAATTAGTAACAGATGCCAGCTGCCAACTTTGGTTTCCTATGTAAAAGCCATTTGTTCTCAAAAGTTCTCCTCTTTCTAGGCTTGCTTGATTTTTGTTTTCTGTGTCTGGTTTAAACTTTCCCATATGTTCTTAAAAAAATTAAGTGCTTAATTTAAGAGTTGATTTATGTTGTCTGCACTGAATAGCTTATTATCTTTATCTCCTTATCTACCTGGAGTATTCTTTTTATGAAGTTTTACCAAACAAAATTCTAACTAGACTTTCTTTTAACCTTAACAAATACTCCATGTTCACATTATTTTGCTAATGTTATTAAAAAAGATACCATCAAAGTTAAAAATAATTTATTAAGTTAATATTTACAGGACTTCTTTTATTCTGAAGTTGTTTTATCTCTTAAAAAGATGGGCCTTTATATTTTTCAGATCTAGTTTTATAGGTCTGCAGCAGATTGTCTGTTGCTAAGCATTGCAGAAAAAGTAATGTAACTTAGAGGGCACAAAGAGAAAATTTTAAAATCCAGTGAAAGAAACATAAAAATTGAATACATCTAGAAGTAGTAAGTTATAAGAAGAACAAATTATGCTACTTTAAGCCAACAGTTCATTGTCTTCATGTTCTTTGATTGTAAAATTATAATTTAAGTGAAAAATAATTAGGCCAGTACATAAAATGAAAATGATTCTGAAAATGGTAGCCCATTGTTTTTACTGCCAAGTGATAATTTATTTTTATTCTATGGATAGTCACAGAGAAAACACTATTAGGGGAAAACATTGAAAACTGTTATGTAGTTAGAACTGAAGATGATATGTAAATAAGTTTCACTGATGAATATTTCAAGAACATGTAGACATTTTGTAAGAGTATGTTGATTGTACAATAACCACTTGCTGTGGACATTTCCGATAGGATAATATAATAGTCATTCTTTCATGATATTAGGCAAGGAAAGATATTCTTGCAAGTCATTACCAATGGCAACAGACAATAAACATTGTCTAAATGGAGAAGTAATGGCTCTCATTTTTTGTCTTTCCTTTCTAGAAGTGACTGTCTCCATCTTGTCCTCTTTTCTATATATATATATTCTTGTTTTTTAATTATCTTTTCTAAGAAACTTCACCATATATTATTTCCCAAGGATATCAGTATGACTATGTCATTATTTCTTTTACCTACTCTGGTGTGTGGCTCCACTGCTTACCCTGGGTCCTTCCAGCATCTCCACTGGATCCTGAACCTGACCTTCAAACATTATACACTACTGATAGCACTTAAAGCTTTACAAACAAGTGCCTTTCATATATGTACAACCTCTATTATACTGTCTTAGATTTCTGTTTTTCACAATTACCCTTCTAAAATAGGTAGTCTATCTTCACTGTTTCCACTTGTTTTTCAAGTGGAAAAGCTTGTGGAACTTGCTTGTGGAAAAACATGTTTACTCCTTACTCATTGTAATACGGCTTCCTTCTGAGTGAATTAAATCCAAAATCCCTTCTTAGTTCACATCTAATATTTTAAATATGTGACATAATATGTGACACAGTATGACTCAAGAACAACCTGTCACTCAGCATGAAGTTCTGTTGAGAAAACAGACTACAACTCATCAGAGGAAGTCAACGCATGCTATTAACACAAGAACAGAAAACTAAATACCACATATTCTCACTCATAGGCGGGTGATGAACAATGAGAACACATGGACACGGGGGGGAGCACTACACACTGGGGCCTTTTGGGGGGAATAGGGGAGGGACAGCGGGGGGGGAGATGGGGAGGGATAGCCTGGGGAGAAATGCCAAATGTGGGTGAAGGGGAGGAAGGCAGCAAAACACACTGCCATGTGTGTACCTATGCAACTATCTTGCATGTTCTGCACATGTACCCCAAAACCTAAAATGCAATAAAAAAAATCAGCCAATTGAACTGCTTTATTATAATTGTAAATATCTCAAATCTTGGCATCTATGATGATACGCTAGTCAGTCTTTATTCATTAATGTGTTCACTTAAAATATATAAAGCCATTATCATGCAGCAGGCATTATTACAGATACTAAGGTAAAAAGCTGAGAATCGCATTGTCCCCACAATTGTGAGGGGGAAAAAAGTACACAAATAATTGTATTAAAATGTGTTATACTATAATAGAGATATTTGCCATTACAGTATGGTATCATAGAAGATGGGTAATTTATAAAAAAGCCTTTAATACAAATCATTGTTTCCAAGTATATAAAATCAACAAAAAGTATTCTACATAAATCTTTGTATTTAAAAGGAAATAAAAAATTGGCTTCTAAAGATTTGTGTATGAATGCCATGAAACATCACTCACTCATTCTGAAAAATAGAAAAGTATGAACAATTATTTTGAATAGTATTATTAGTTCTGATTAACATTATACATATAAATCATTCATCTTCAATGAACATTCATGAAATTGATCATTGAAATAGCACTTCAAAACCAGAGTATTTGAAATTAGAAAATTTACAGGACTATAGATTTTTCTTTTTTTCCCCCCACCCAGAGGTTGAATATTTATTTTTTTATTTTTATTTCTTTATAGTTTTTATTGCATTTTAGGTTTTGGGGTACATGTGCCGAACGTGCAAGATAGTTGCATAGGTACACACGTGGCAGTGTGTTTTGCTGCCTTCCTCCCCTTAACCCACATTTGGCATTTCTCCCCAGGCTATCCCTCCCCAGCTCCCCCCCACTGTCCCTCCCCTATTCCCCCCAATAGACCCCAGTGTGTAGTATCCGGAATCTACAAAGAACTCAAACAGATTTACAGGAAAAAAACAAACAAGCCCATTCAAAAATGGGCAAAGGACATGAACAGACACTTTACAAAAGAAGACATACATGAGGCCAACAAACACATGAAAAAATGCTCATCATCAATGGTCATTAGAGAGATGCAAATCAAAACCACATTGAGATACCATCTCACGCCGGTTAGAATGGCGATCATTAAAAAATCTGGAGACAACAGATGCTGGAGAGGATGTGGAGAAATAGGAACACTCTTACACTGTTGGTGGGAGTGTAAATTAGTTTAACCATTGTGGAAGACAGTGTGGCAATTCCTCAAGGACCTAGAAATAGAAATTCCATTTGACCCAGCAATCCCATTACTGGGTATATATCCAAAGCAATATAAATCGTTCTACTATAAGGACACATGCACACAAATGTTCATTGCAGCACTGTTTACAATAGCAAAGACCTGGAACCAACCCAAATGCCCATCGATGATAGACTGGACTGGGAAAATGTGGCACATATACACCATGGAATATTATGCAGCAATCAAAAATGATGAGTTTGTGTCCTTTGTAAGGACATGGATGAATCTGGAGAACATCATTCTCAGCAAACTGACACAAGAACAGAAAAGGAAATACTACATATTCTCACTCTTAGGCGGGTGAAAAAAATGAGAACACATGGACACAGGGAGTACTATAGATTTTTCAAGCTCAAAGAAAGGTATAGACTATTTGGTCCAAACTCATCATTTTACAAAGAAGGAATTGATGCTCTGGAAGACACTTGCACACAAATTCTCTAAAGCATAACTGAAATAGATGTGAGGCTGCTCTGCTGCAAGTGACCTTTCTACAAAAATACAAATTGACCAAAATAGTGTATTTATACTATGAACTGCTATTAAGGATGGAGTTCTTTTGTTGGTTTTGAGGTTTCTGGAGTTGGCTGCTTAATATGTTTAGACCCCAAAATGCTAAGGACTCTACTTTAATAGTGTAAAGAACACTGATAGACTTGGCGTGAACTGTTTAGTTATGAAAAATAAATGCATTTAACATTTCTGATTCCCTAGTGGTGAGGGACAAGTAGGTTAGTGACTCTTTACATAATACCTTTGACCATATGTGGAGAACCAAGGAACATAATGATGTTTGTTGGTTGCTACTAAATTCAGTGGACAAATCATTGCAGCACTGTTTACAAAAGCAAAGACCTGGAACCAACCCAAATGCCCATCGATGATAGACTGGTCTGGGAAAATGTGACACATATACACCATGGAATATTGTACAGCAATCAAAAATGATGAGTTCATGTCCTCTGTAGGGACATGGATGAATCTGGAGAACATCGTTCTCAGCAAACTGACAAAAGAACAGAAAATGAAACACCACATATTCTCACTCATAGGCGGGTGATGAACAGTGAAAACACATGGACACAGGGAAGGGAGTACTACATACTGGGGTCTATTGGGGGGGAATAGGGGAGGGACAGCGAGGGGGGAGATGGGGAGGGTTAGCATGGGGAGAAATTCCAAATGTGGGTGAAGTGGCAGAAGGCAGCAAAACACACTGCCATGTGTGTACCTATGCAACTATCTTGCATGTTCTGCACATGTACCCCAAAACCTAAAACGCAATAAAAAAAATTTTTTTTTAAAAAAAGAAAATTATTAACTCAGGGGTGCTAACTCCCAGCTTCAGAAGCAGATACTGAAACTAAAATCTGTGAAGACTGCCCTGAGTAAGAGTCTTATTTCCTATAGAGAAATAGCTGAAATTGTGGGAAAACAGACACAAGCTCTTATCATGTGAGTGGATGATCTGCAATAAAAGGTGCATGCACAGTGTTGGCAGGTGCCTACTGTTAAAGTGAGGGCATCAATTGGAAAAGAAAGGGACTGTGCAACTTGGAATGGGGACATCTGGGAGGACCCTGATGAAGCTGGAGATACTGAGTTTATAAACTATGATGAACCATTTTTGCCAGAAGAAACAGCTTCCCCATCCCCAGTAGTGTTAACATCCCCTCCCAGACCCATGCTGCCATTAGCCTTTCCACCTCTGTCTAAGAAAACAAACCTTGCGCTGCCTGAGGCAAGAGTGATGGCCTCCCCTGAGGCAGTTGCCAGGCAAGATATTGATTTTCCTCAGGAGCCACCCAAAAGACCCTTGTTTGCTTCTAGACCTATAACTAGACTGGCCTAGCCTCCAAGTCTACATTTTACTTCTGTGATAAATGGTTTGGACTACAAATTCTTGAGTTTTGGGTCTCAGACTGGCTCTCCTTGCTCCTCAGCTTTTGGGACCTTGTGGTCATGTGAGTTAATACTTAAACTCCCTTTTATATATATATCCCTCTACAGAACCCTAATGCAACTGTATACACCCCTTTCTGAAAGTATTTACAATAGCCTGACAAAAATATTTTAACAAGGACTGTGTGTGTTTTGCCACCACTTGATTTTCTCCAATTATAAAATTATAGACCAACTCCTAAACACGGTGATAACCTCCCAGGAATCCTCAAATAGATGTTACTTAACATAACTGAGATTGGGTTGACCTAAAAAATGAAAATAGGGAAATCAAATTCCTAGAAACAGCTTTCATATCTTACAGAAATTATAAAAATTTTATATCCCAAAAATGTCATGGATAATGCAACAGATATTTTCTTTATCTGTCATCTGATCACTTCACTTTAGGACAAATCTACAACTATTTACTTTTCTTTGCAATAATTATTTGCTGAAGGCAGACCAAAATTTGATGTACTCAAACCTGTCACATTTGCATGTTTACAGGAAAATTATATCTTCTCCATGGGAGAAAATTAGGTTTTAAAGTTAGCTCATAAGGTAAAAGTCAATGTATTCAAAACCACCCTAGATAGTCTCTCAAGGAAGCACCACACTGGAGATCCAATACTGAGTCCCACTAAGTTCACTCCAGGCAGTTTACCTCTAGAGTTAGAATATATCACTCCTCCCAGTCCAGTCTATCATCGATGGGTATTTGGGTTGGTTCCAGGTCTTTGCTATTGTAAACAGTGCTGCAATGAACATTCGTGTGCATGTGTCCTTATAGTAGAACGATTTATAGTCCTTTGGATATATACCCAGTAATGGGATTGCTGGGTCAAATGGAATTTCTATTTCTAGGTCCTTGAGGAATCGCCACATTGTCTTCCACAATGGTTGAATTAATTTACACTCCCACCAACAGTGTAAGAGTGTTCCTCTTTCTCCACATCCTCTCCAGCATCTGTTGTCTCCAGATTTTTTAATGATGGCCATTCTAACTGGTGTGAGATGGTATCTCAATGTGGTTTTGATTTGCATCTCTCTAATGACCAGTGATGATGAGCATTTTTCATGTGTTTGTTGGCCTCAACTGACACAAGAACAGAAAAGGAAATACCACATATTCTCACTCATAGGCAGGTGAGAAAAATGAGAACACATGGACACAGGGAGGGGGTCTACTATACACAGGGGTCTATTGGGGGGAATGGAGGAGGGACAGCAGGGGGGGGAGCTGGGAGGAATAGCCTGGGGAGAAATGCCAAGTGTGGGTGACAGGGAGGAAGGCAGCAAAACACACTGCCATGTGTGTACCTATGCAACTATCTTGCACGTTCTGCACATGTACCCCAAAACCTAAAATGCAATAAAAATTTAAAATTAAAAAAAAAAAAAGAATATATCACTCCTCCTAGGCAAGAGCAGATAAATAACCTGCTCGGGCAAGAGCAGATAAATGACCTGCTCAGCCATAAGGGCTTTGTTATATGAAAAGTACATGTACTTTTTTTTTTTTTGAGACAGAGTTTCGCTCTTGTTACCCAGGCTGGAGTGCAATGGCATGATCTCGGCTCACCGCAACCTCTGCCTCCAGGGTTCAGGCAATTCTCCTGCCACAGCCTCCTGAGTAGCTGGGATTACAGGCACCCACCACCATGCCCAGCTAATTTTTTGTATTTTTAGTAGAGACAGGGTTTCACCATGTTGACCAGGATGGTCTCGATCTCTTGACCTCGTGATCCACCCACCTCAGCCTCCAAAAGTGCTGGGATTACAGGCGTGAGCCACCGTGCCCGGCCGTACATGTACTTTTTAATATATGAAAGTGTCTTTATCAACTAGGATTACATTCAGCATTACAGAGCGATCACTTCATGAGAAGCACAAATTTTTCCATTCTCCCTATTCACATTCTCTAGGGGGATATACACTCATTGTGATGAATTCTTTTACAGTTTAAGTGGTCATTTGTGTCCCCTATTTTTGTTGTTGTAGAACATATGTGACTGTATTTATACAATATACATGTGGAAATGATGCCATTCTACTTACTACATACTCTTTCTCATATATCTATGTATATACACTGATATAGATATATATCAGTACTCAACTGTACATGTATGTATAGCATAAGAAATGTTTTATGTTATAAATTTGTTTCAGGAAACAACTGCATTTTGTAAAAATACAATAGTAATGTAGGTTCTAAAATGTGTAATTGTTGTATAATAATTTGTTTGATCTTTGTCCCTTCCCAGGAGGGACTTTCTAAACCCTTATAATTGATAGGAGTGTCTTTATTATTTTTACCTGATTTTATGCTCTTGAGGTGACTCACAGTGTACCTTTTGGTAGTTTTAGGATAAGATATGGTCATGTCAAAAACATAAACCATGTGATTAGTGGGCTGGAGCTTTGATCCATGTAATATTTGCCTAAACTCCTGACCTCCAGCGAGAGGAGGCATCTACAGATTGAGTCCAGTCATTTGGCCAATGATTCAACTAGTCATACCTGCATGATAAAACTCCAAAACAAACTTTGGATACCTGAAGTGAACTTCCTGGTTGATGATATGCACTGGGTGTGCTGGGAGTATGATACATCCTGAGAACAAAAAAGCTTTGAATTTTGGACTCTCCCATGTGTCTCTTCATTTGGCTGGTCCTGATTTGTGTCCTTTCTATGGAAACTATAATTACAAGTATAGCACTATCCTGAATTCTATGAGTTGTTCTAGTGAATTACTGAACCTCAGTGGAAAATGTAAACCTTCACATTTATAGCCACTTGATCCGAAATGTAGGTAGCCTGGCAACCTCAGAGCTTTCAACTGGTGTCTGAAGTGAGCAGAGTCTTTGGATGCCTGTGTCATTACCCTATAAAGTCTACACTGATTCCAGGTAGTGTTAGAATTGCATTGCAGTAATCATGTCCCTAATGTGACTAACACTAGGTTTAAATGAACAGAGTTACTTGTTTGTTTAATATGCAATTAATCTAAACTTCCTCAAGAAGCTCTACCCACTAGGTGGTGGATAAAACATTAAATTAACCCAATCTGATAATTTAAAGAGTTTCTTGAGATAAAGCTTTGATTCCCCAGGACTTTTATATTCCTGCCCTGGCCACTATCTGAGATAACAGTGCAGCATAAGGGTCATACATAAACTCATAAAAAAGGACTAGAGTCAGGGACATAGAGTATGCTGTCTTCTGCATCTTCGTAACCAAGGCACTGTCCCTTGCTTGTCTGATAATGGGTCTCCTTTCTTGCATTCAAACATTCATCTGGGGTTAATATAACTAGGGATCTCTGTTGAAGCCTGGTCACCATTGCCAGTTAGATTTTCCTTAGCTAAGTCCCTAGCTTTATAGAGCCTCCTGAATGAGTGGCCTGTCCTCTACCTTTACTGCTGGGTTAACGTGATATTTCCTATGGCTGGCCCAGTTTCAGGCTTTCTGGCACTCAGATCAGCAGCTTTCAGCATGTGCTCTCAGGGAGATTTGTTCTGAGAACTCATGAGTCTTTCCATCCTACAGGGGATACAAGGAAGTACCAAGTCTCATAGTACGAAACAAGAATCCATGATGGGGAACCCCTTCTCTACCTTAATATGCCTTTCTTTTTTATCAAATATATCTTATATCGGCTTCATGCCTGGCCCTCCTTTCTTCCATCTCCCATCTTGCTGGAGAGGGGCAGACTCTCTACCTTATTTTCTACATCGTTATTCAGTGTCCGAAGTCAAAAGCTACAAATGCAACCATGGTACAATGGGGAAATTAAAACAAATCAGATTAATTTTTTCAAAATGTCATCTTTTGTTAGAGATAAATATTCATATTTATTTATTAATTTAAAGATTAAAACATGTATGTGGCCAAAATAGAAAACCACAATTTTCGTAAAAGTATATTAGATATTTTTCTGCTTTCCTTCATGATGGTATTCAAATAAGACTGCTGAAGACCAAACAGCATTTAAACCATTTAATTTAGTCATCAGCATGCATTCATTATGAATCATGATTTTTAAATAATATTGCTGAAAACTTAAAGTAATATAGTTGTGTAAATCGTATCTTCTTTCTATGATTTTATATTTCAGAATTATTTGGGTTGGAGCCAAATGATAAAAGACTCACAATAATGTTATTTAACCCAATGGAATCCATTGAATAATAGAGTTGCTATTTTTTTTTATCTTTAACAAATAGAAGATATGATCAATAACTAGCATTAGATTTATTACAATTTCAAAATACTTTATACCATATTGGTTCTGCTGTACAAGTGAAAGATAAAAATGCTATTTTAAGTGAGAATTGTATGTAACTTTTATCTTCCCTAACAAAAAAAGTAATGTACATTTATTCTACAACAATTTGAATGTGTGAATAAAAAGTAGAATAATCTAAACTTTGACTACTACAACAAAAAAGCCTTTACTAGTTTCCAACATGCAAAATCACCAAATCCTACTGTTCAGAGGAACAAAACTGGTTAATATCTTTCTGGGTATAAGTGCAGATTGTTTAAAATACGTTCATCCAAAAACCTTTATAACAATAATATTACACTGTAGAAGAATATTGTGTCCTATATTTTAAATTTAACACCAAATAATAAACAAAATTAGAATATTAAACTAGTTTGGAACATTTTCATTGTGGAATTAGAGAAGAACAATATAATGATGCCAATAGCTTCTATTTAGTGTCACTTAATCAATACAAGAATGCTGCAAAGAGCTTTATATATGCCAATATTTTATTTAATACACAAAATAGGAAGTAGCTGCTATTATTGTTCCTTTTATTTATTTTTTAAAGGTAGGTTAGAAATGATTAAGTCAACCACCCAAGGTTACAAAGCTGGTAATAGGCAGTGAGGACATTTGAACTCTTAACTATCTGCAGTTTAAACTCCAAGTTTGATGCCTAAGAGAATGAGCCATACCTATAAGCTCTTTCTCCCATGTTTCTACATCTAGACACAGGCTAGCCAGTTATCCTGAATTATTTCAAAACCCAGCAAAGCAAGTGTTCACTCTTTTCCCCTTCCCCTTATTTACCAATCTATGCTCATTACAACTTACTATTTCTTCAATATGTGATGGCTATCCATATGGTTAACTTCATTTACAAGATCTCAGGAATCAAAGATGATGTACTGAAAGATAAAACTGTTTTGACTAAACCCAGTGATAATAGAATGAAGGATGCTGTTTTTTACTTGACAGTTATATTTAACATTGATTTGTATGTTTTCCTTAAATATTGATAATATATATTTTTAAATTAATTGGCCCCAATTATTCCTTTGCGAGATCCATACTAAAGTTTTTTCTCCTCTCCCTTCACTTATTGCCAAACTAAATTTAGAGAAAGACAAGTGCTGTGTTGCCAAATCATGAAATGTGTTTGGGCGAGGTGATGAGAGTTGGTTTGTGAGCAGTAAGGGCTGGTGCTATTTTTGACAAGAGAAGTGTAATACACAATACTCTGTAAAGATAAACTGTTGCGTGTCTTTTATGCAATCTTGGTTTTCAAATCCATTGTGTATTTTTTATGTGATCTTAGTTTTAAAAATTGATCAATTCTTTAACATTCATCAATTGTGGACATTATTCTTTAAAAGGGGAAGAAATTTATCTCATTCACTTAAAAAAGTTTCTATCGATTAATATAATTTTTAGGCATAAATTTATATATTACTTTCAATATAGCAATTGTAATGTGGATTACAAAAACAGTTCCACCATGTCTGCCAGGAGAGATCCTCCCATCAAGAAAGCAAGTTTGAAACTAACTGAAGATATGATCTCTTACTGGTTTATATTATTTTAAAATTTTGACTGGCTATATTCATTCAAATCTAGATTCACAAAATATTTTCATTTACACAGCCACGTTTAACTACATCACCTAGTTAAAAAAATCATCTAGAACATATCTTCTATTCATCATGGTGTACCAACATGAGTTTGATTTTTTCCATATTGATATTTTTTCCCCTACTGTACTATGCTATGATTACAGGAAATAGCTGTGATATCAGCATTTGCAGAATCTAATTAGAGCATGCCTATGTGGAGAATGATTCCAGGATTGAAAATCCCTTGGGTGAAAAGCTTTAAAATATTCTTCTAAATCAACTCTGATTTTGAATTTAATTGTGGTAAACAGTTACTGCTTTGCATATTTCTGGACTACATTCTGGGCATTCAATTAGGCTTGGGAGTGGAGAAGGAAGAAGGAAAAAAAGTATTCCAGTAACTAGTAAACAAAAACAGAATATTAGAAGAAAAATATTCATATTCATGCTATCAACTCTCCCTGCTTCTGTTTAACCTTGCTTCAAGCAACATAACCTAGCAGCTTACTTGAAGAGTCTACTATGTTGGTTCATGGACTTGGAAGCAGACTTCTTGAGTTGAAGTCCGAGCCTTCACTTACAAGTTGTGTCACCTTAAGCAAGTTACTTTTCTGGAAGTAGATTAAGTAGCAAATAACCTAGCACACTGGATTATAAAAAAAGGTCAACTAGTTAATATGTGTGGATAAACTACTTATGATAGAACACACAGGGTACGCAAAATATATGTTTCTAAAATAAAATAATTCCTTTTCATATTGAGATTGTCTTGTCCCAAGGTTATAAAATACAAGAAAAACTTCATTCCTTGTGTTTTATAACCTTGAAATAATTATATCCATTTAATACTCTACTCATTCACATATTCAAAAAATATTTACAGAATACTATAACTGTTTCTCACTTTTTTTCTGGTCCTATAATAATTTTGTCCAAGGTGACAAGAAATAATATTTGTTGACACACTGTACATATCAAGAAATCAAGTAAAAGAGAAATTCAATGTATTCCATCTACTTCTTTCATATACTGAAGTGGTATTCCAGATGAAATGTCTAATTCTGTATCCCAGCCAAAGTGGTAAATCCAATGCTGGATTATATAGTCTTGATACACAAGAGCCCAAAAAGAGAACCTGTTTTAGGGTATCCCCCAGGACATGACAGATATGCAGATCTGTCTGATCACCTTGTCACTCTGCTATAGCCATACCAGTCTCCTTGCTTTGTTAGGACACATAAAACAATCTTCCACCTCAGGAGATTCATATTTACTGCTCCTTGCCTACAGCACTTCCCTTCCCCTAATCTCCCTACTCCTATCTTCCCTCTGACACACAATCTGCTTGACCCATATCCTCATCTCCTTCAGGTTTCAACTCAAATGTCAAGTTCTCAGTAAGCCTTCCTTGGACCACCCATTATAAAATAGCAACCACTCCCATATACTCAGCATTTTTGTCCTGCTTTATTTTCCTCCCTATCACTATCATCTTGTAATATAATAAATATATATTTCCTAATGTATTATTTTCAATTTGCATATAAATGCATATTTTCTTTAGGTATCATTTCCCACAGAGTATAAGCTCCATTAGAACAGTCACTCTATGTGTATACTCAATGCCAAAAACAGTGCCTACCACATGTCACATGTCCACACATTTAATAAACATTAGAATAAATGCAGTTACTTTATCTATTTGCATGTGTCTTGAGCTACTTGCTTTCTTTAGTGCAAACTAAATAGAATCTGCAGCAACCTGTATTATGCCCAATGAGCACTACAAATTAGTGGTAGTTCTCCAGCAGAAATGAGCCATCCTGGTGCTCAGATCTGTTTTTTAAATTCTTAGAGGAAATGGCTGATTTCAGGTCTAAAGAAGGCGAGCCTAAGATAGGGGTGGGGTGTGTGTGTGTGTGTGTGTGTGTGTGTGTGTGTGTGTGAAAATAAGCATTCAAAAACTAATTGAAATATATCCAAGGACACACTGTTCAGCTTGACAGAGCTTTCACTGACAAAATTTAAGATAACTTGTATACTAAAAAGAAGTGAGTGTAATTTATTTTAATGCAACAAAGAAAGAAAAACACATAAGTGTATCGATATTGGGGGAGGGAGAGAGAGAGAGAGAGGGAGAGAGGGAGAGAGAGAGTGAGAGAGACTCATTCGCAACACTGGAACTAGCAAAACTTGATTGGTACCATGGAAGATAATAATAAGTTTAATCAAATGACATGTCCAAAATGTCAAACCTGACTTCGGATTTTCAGTGTGTTGCAGATCAATTGGAGGAATCACCATGTGTGTACCTTCCATAAGCTCCTAACATATAGGGTGAAGGCCACAGACAAGAGAAGAGAGAGCACCATGCAAAATAGTAGCATATCTTATTCTGTATTTTCTTATTAATGATTCCCTACAGAGTAGGTACATAGCTGTCATTCACATTCTCTGCAGTGGTAAGAAAATAGTCAATTTCTTGCTAATGACAACGCAGAATTAGTTTATACTTACAGCTTAGATTACCATTCTGGAATGCTAACAACGTATATATTTTCACTTAAAAAATATTTGTAGACATCCGTTCTTCTGCTTCTCAAACTATATTTGGCATTAGCAAGACTATATTCTCAAAGAAGAAAATGGAGAATCAGTAACTAGGTTCCACAGGGCATCTCTAATTCTAGGTTCTTTCTGGTAAATGTGAATATCCACACTCAGATTTCAGTGCTTTCTGATGATTCTGATATTGGTGTTTGGTCTAACCACCACAACATGAAGTATTCCTCTATCTCCCTAACTAAAACTGTATACTCCCCTTAACAAGTATAAAAAAAGAGAACAGAATGCCTTTAATCACTGATGCCAGGGGCTTCAAAATTGTTAATTAAAATGCTCCTGTAGAACGGCAATTAATCCTAGTCCTCGATGATCCCTAAATTACCTTTAAAATATTTATTGCAATTAAAGAAGCATTTATTGACTCCAATGTCCTACTGTGGTCAGTAGTTCTTTCTAACTTAAATACAGCCTAATACCATAATTGAAAGAAAAAAGAAACAATTTGTAAACTGCTCTAGGCTGGAAACACTTAAAGTAGGATTTGTATCACTGACTTTCACCCTGTTTTTAGAGTTTTGCTTAATATGTCCAGATCTGTGATCATAATTTTGGCTTGCATATGGACAGATGGTACTCAATTACACATTTAATGCTACATTTTCTAATGTAACAATACAGAAATAGTTATCAGGGGCTACATAACCATTTTCTGTAGACACCCAGGAGAAATAACTTTCACATTTCCTCTTTTATCATCTACTTCTGTGCAGCCAGAAGGTTGCATGCCACACCTTACCATCTGTTAATGTATTGCTTGCTAATATATTTTTCTTTAATCAGGGAATTGATGGGAAATTCTGGATAAGATTCTGTTTAATAGCAAGAGATGGTTATTTTTTTAAAGAATTAGATTATACTTGAGGATTAAAATTACATGAAGCATTACTGACTTTCTTCTTAATATTTCAAATGCCTCATCAGAGTTTTTATATTCCTTGCATTTTTTTAAAGAAAGAGCTTACAAAAATCCCATTAAATAAAAATGGTTAGAATTAGAAGAAGTGATACTTATTTCTATGCCACTATGTTCACCTTCCCAGGTGTAAAAGACTGCATCCTTATATTAAGACCAATTGAATGCATTAAAAAATTGAACAATCTACTAACTACATTTTAAGTCATATCTCCAGAATACCCATTGACTTTTCAGTTCCCATGAATAAAATATGTTAAATAAAATTTTACCTGTAGATACCATGGTGTTTCTATAGATGTTTTATTTTTATTGGAAGAAAATAAAACACCACTCTTCTGAAAAGGCTTGCATTCAATTAGTCACATGCGTATTTATAGAAAGAAAGTCCTAACTTAACTGATACTTTTGTGGTTCACCTTGCTCTTACAGATGCAAAGTTTGTTTGCTGCTGTATGCCTTTGTGTTACCAAGGGTTAGATTACATGTAACCAAAAAGACTTTGATGTTTCTCCTCTTTTCATAGAGGTGTATTAAAACTAATTTGATTGCTAAATAAATTGATGTTTCTCTTAGCTCTGAAAAGTGGCAGAATATTCTTTGTGAAGCAAAAGAACACACACAAATCCCTCTGTAATTTATGTAGAGAATGGATAATCATTTCACAGAGATGAACTCTAAAATTAAAAATGCAATATTTGTGAGACCACTGACTTATAAGTCACCTAAGAATGTTAAATTTCTATCTCTTGGTTGATTTATAAATGTATGCTTATTCATTACTTTTCAATATCCCCTTCTCCACAATGGAAATAGTTTCTGAAAGTGCAGATACATGTATTTAAGACATCTAGAAACTATAGACAATGAATGTAATTATTCCACCAAATAAAGTATTTCTCTTACCACTCCTCTCATCAGTTAGGTTTTATGACAAGGTGGATAGTTACAAATCCATTACTACTGCTGAACAGCCAACCAATGCAAGGATGGTGCTGGATAATAATTTTTATTCAAAGTATTTGATTAGAAATTTAAAGTCCCAATTCAGCTTATGAGTCTTAGATTATAAATATTGGCTATGATCATTCCTTACTTAACAGATATTTATGAAACATTTATTTTTTCATCAGCACTATGATAGACATCAGCAATATAAATGTGAACAAAAAACATACATGGGCCCTGCTCTCTGGAAAGTTCCATTAAAACAGAGAAAAACCAATACACATAAATGTATAATTATATACTGAGATAACTTGTATGAAAGAAAAAATATGGGGCTATAAACCTTTAAAACAGAGGAACATAATCATATCTATTTGGTCAGCAAAGGCTGTTATATTAGTTATGATGAGGTTCAACTGCATATGTAAGCATCACAAAATAAGAGTGACAGAAATGAGAAATATTTGCTACTCTTTTATAGAAAAGACTACTGAATATAGGTGGTCCAAGGTCATGCATGGAAGCTGCAAGTTGACAAAGTCCATGCTCCTTTTCAATTGTTTCTGCCATTTTAAGTGTGTGCTTCCTCTTTCTCATCAAAGATGGCTGCTTGAGCTCCAGCAGTCAAGTTTGCATTCCAGTTAGTAAGTAGAAGGAAAGCTTAACATAACCTGTTTGCTTACATTAGCAGGTGAACACTAAGTCATATGGCCATCCCTAGCCATCCCATTCAGTTTCCTTACAACTGAAAGGAAGCTGGTATGGTCATGTGAAATATGTCTGATTAAGAACAGGGAAGCCTTCAATAAAAGAGAAGAAAAGAATGGATATTTAGAGTCAACTAACAGTACCTGCCATAGATGTCTTGAGAAGATGACTTTGGATCTGAGGTTTGAAGGAGGAAGTGATGTTAGCCAGATGGAGTGAGGAGGGGAAGAGTGAAAAGCAGTCCAGGCAGAGTCACAATCCACATGGCTGCACCAGCCTCCCCTGCAACTGAATTTGAACTTCTTGTATCCAGCAGTAATTATGTGATGGACAAAACTCTCTTTCAGTAAATGCTATTTTGTGAGCTTTAACACATAAAATTGAACTTAATACTATCAAATAAAACAACCTTTGCTGATCCTGTAGATAAGGGCCACATATTCTATTTTTACTATTTTTATTTGCTTTGTTTTATTAATAGTAGGTTTACTTTTACCATGAGTTTATGATAGCATTTAATATCACAAACCCAAAAGTAAATAAATCTCCATCAAGACTAGATAAATGTCTTTAGAATGCATAGAAATTTTATAAGTCGTTTCTTGAAGTATTTCTTATTATTGAACTATACCAAAGATTTTGAAAAGTTTTAGATAATTATATTTCATATTTTAGGAAATCTAAAAACATATTTTAAAACAAATTAGTCAACTGCTATGATTTCATCTGAAACTATTCCCTGCTATTTTTTGTAGGGGGGAGGGATCGATTGATAATTTATTCAAAATAATTTCAAATGCTGTTAAGCCAGTCATTTGTTTTAGACACATTCAGACTCAGCATGAACAATTTTATGATACAGCTTAAGATACTAGAATTTCATGTACATATACTATTTCAAGTATAAATTAATCAAGCTATAAAGATAAGAAAATACATGTCTAATTTTGTTACTCAGACAATAAAATGCTTTACTAAACAGGCTGTTCTCCTCTGGAGATTTACTTAATTTGAATTCAAATTCTTTCAATAGAAAATGTTTCCAAAAAAGACAAACATTAGAATATCTTGTCTTTCATAAAATAATTATCCCAATTAATGAGCTTAGTAATATTAAAATTCCTCTGCTTAGGGGAAAACTGGACATTGTAGTAAAATATTCCACTTTTAAGAAAATTATTCTTTTATTTTTTTCCTCCACATTTTCTCTTTGGATTGGTTCTCTCCTGTACCAAATGTTCCTATCCTACGCACAGTATTAGCAAGTAGATAGAACCTTCAATCATATTTTCCTAGTAAGAAGAAACCACTGGCAAATGCCACAGAGCATTCGTTAAACCACCATAAAGTGAGATATGACCATATGAGCAAGTTGTCAATAGAATCCAAAGAAGAGAAGGTAGGGTACCTGCTGACAAACAACATAGAATTATACTGTGTAAACTTTTTAGAAAAGACTTTCAGGAAGAAAGTTTCATTAAATTGGTTTAATGTGAAAGGTATTGATGCCTTAACATTAGAGTATTTATGAAGAGAAAGTATTTAGGTTAAGTGAGGGGCAAAGATAAATTGGGTGGAGAGGAAGAGCAAGTTTCTGTGTCTAGGAAGGCTGTATTAGCAATAATGCAATATAGATTGACATAATTGATTACCATGAACTTGTTTACTGACAACAAAGTTGACTTTCAGCTTTGGTAGTTGCATCAGTTACCTATTGTTTTATAACAATTATCCCAAAATTTAGTGGCTTATGGCAGTGATTATATTTTACCTCTCATTCACTGTTTTTCTGGGTCAGCATTTGGGGATGGCTTAGTTGAGTGTTTTAGCCTTGGGATCCCTCATGATGTTTCAGCCAGTGGTCAGCTTGAGAAGTATCATCTGAAGTCTTGCTGACTATTACTAGAGGGTCCACTTCCAAAATGTTTCATTTACAGGACCAGCAAATTGGTGCTGGCTACAGGCTAGAGGCCTTAGTAACTTTCTGTGTGGGCATCTCTACAGGGCTGTGTAAGTGTCTTTACATTATGGCAGCTGGTTTGTGAGCAATTCCAAGAGAGGTAGGTAGAAGCCGAAATGCCTTCATGATCTCATTTCAGAAGGCACAAACTGTCACTTGCACCATAATATTCATACAATGTGACTTCTAATTTAATAAAGGAGGGGTCTACACAAAGGCAGACATATTGGGAAGTGAGGTTGTTTGGGGGTTGTCCTGGAGGTTATCAATCAAATTAGGTATTATTATTATCATCATCATCACCATCACCACAATGATAAACATTAGAATATTATGTATTTCATAAAAAATTATCCCACCTAACCAGCTTACTAAAATCAACATCCCTCTGCTTAGAAGGAAACTGTAAGTTATAGTAAAATATTTCACTTTTTAAAATAACTTTTAAGAAGTTTATTTTTATTTTAAAAAAATCCATGATGAGGATGATGATCAGCATTTTTTAATTATAAAAAGGCTATTACTTAGTAGCTTACATAATTTCTAATCTTCATACAATTTCTTTATATCATTTCCAATCTTGATAACATTTCTGTGAGATAGATTTTATTATTTTCATTTTATAGTGAGAGTGTAGTTAAATAACTTGCCCTGTCACATGGTTAGTAAGTTACAGTGTTCATCTGATGCAAATCTTACACTCTTTTAGCCATATCATAATACTTCTCAGAAAATACTGTCTGCTCTGGGCTGATTTTGCTAGGTATCATAAGTGCTTGTATAGTAATTGGTACACCTCTTAAATAAAGCACAAAGTGCAGGAGAGGGAGATATTAATCACCCTCAATAATTCGGGTACTTTATTATTTCCCAAAATAATTAAAATACATTTAAAAATAATGCTCAGGTTACAATATTAGAATAAGATTATCAATTTTCTAATTGAAGGTAAATGGAAAATAAAATCTTTTTTTTTTTTTTTTTTTTTTTGTAGAGACGGGGTTTCAGGATGGTCTCCATCTCTCGACCTGGTGATCCACCTGCCTCGGCCTCCCAAAGTGCTGGGATTATTATAGGCGTGAGCCACCACGCCCGGCGGAAAAAAAATCTTGAGAGAAGTTCGTAGTGACTAGGTAGTCATAAACAAGTTCTTTCTTTATGGCTTTTCTAATATCACCATTTTTGTAACAATTTGCAATTCTGAAATTTTATAAAAGCAAAATTGACACTCTATAGGCCTTATTATTGAGATTTAGCTAAAGGCAAAAAGATAATGACCAAATCCACTAGGAGGGATTATTCTTGATACTTGAGAACTGTGTACTCCAGGAATAGAAACCTCATAACACCCCTCTGGTAAAGAACATTAATTGCTTTAATTAAGCTCTAATTTGAAATCAGATTATTTAAAAGCTAGTCACATTTACTGTAGTAGAAAATTTAAAGCTTTTGTTTCATTTTAAGCAGATTCTCAGTGACAGATAAATCATTATTTAAGAAGAGATGAATATCATTCTTGACATGGCAATATATTAAGTCTGAATTTGGAAATTCCTGGACAAACATATGCCCAAAAGGAGGTATAACCTAAAGGTCATTATTACAGAGAGCTGGTCCACAATTTAATTAGCTTATTTTCATGCAAAAAAAGGAGTTTGGAATTCTCATAATTGATTAATCAATTGGAGTTACAAATGGGCTTATGAAGGAAATAATTAAATGACTTCATCACACAAATCAAAGCCTATCTTTCTAAAACATAATTATTTATAACTGAGGGAAGACTTTGTGAATATCTAACCTATTCAGCAGTCATTCTTCACATAGAAAGTACCTTTAATAGTGCTAAAAATACTCCATCTCTTGTACACTATTTTCTAATTTGTGATCTTTCTGCACAGGCACCACTTGAGATTCAGATTAAAAGTGCAAATTCCTTCTCTCTTACATATTTTCTGAATCATCTCTGGAGGTAGTCTCGGTAGTCTGCATTTTGGATAATTATGCATTCTGAAGTTTGAGAATCATTGTAACAATTCCAAGGATCTTTTACTCTGATCCAAGAGAGAGAGAGAAGAGATGAAATAAATTGCAGCCAATAAAATCTAAAGCTCAAAGGCAATTTCCAGAGAGAATCTGAATTGAAAGTAACAATTAATTATATTATTGAGAAATAAAGTATTTCATTCAAATATTTCATAGTTTAGTAACAATATTAATAAAATAGTGCTGTAGGTACACCTGTTTTGCATTCGTGCATGTCAAGCCCCATGGTGGGTTCTTTACATATGCAATTTCTCACTTCACCTTGATGAAAATCCCTTGAGGTTGGTATTCCTCGCTAACCCATTTTACAGATGTAAAAAAATGAAGTTAGAAAGATTAAATCCTTTGTCCGGAAGGTGGCAGAGCATGATTAACACTCAGCTCTGTATGACTTCAAACGCTCTATTATAAGAATTTAGAATTCAATGCTTATAACTTCAAGGAAAATGTTAGCTATTTAAAAAATTGAACTTGATTTGAATACCATGGTATTGTAGAACATCAAACAGATTGAAATAGAACATCTAAGTTTTATATAGTATTCATATAAAGTACAGATAGCCTGATATTAAATATGCATTAAATATGAATAAATATATTTATTTTAAATTTAGAAATATTTTAAAAATTTGTTAAAATCTTTACAAAAATAAATTTCTTTCACTTATAATTTCTCTCCACCAAAAATACAAAAATACCAACAATTACATATACACATAAATTATAATTATATTCTGTTGAATACATCATATTCCATATATGCAACATCAACATTAATGAATATATAGCCTACATATAGCTTGGTACAATATATGCTTTGTGACCTTTGAGATAATTACATATATCCTTTATTTATTTAGACATTTATTGAACACCAACAATTTGTTTATCTAAAAAACTGTACTTTGTTTCCTTAAGGAACTCACAGAATGATTAGAAAACAGATAGGCATAATTAAATAAGATTTGTGGTTATTATCATAATAGAGGTAAGCACAACATTATATGGGACCTAACAAGAGTAGTGGTGACCCTAAATTGGGGGACTGTGACACCTTCATATATTACACTGGAAAGTGTGAGATTTTGGAGCACAGAAATAGAAAATGGGGAAAGGATGGCACAGAAAGGAAAAGAAAGTGTTAGAAGAAGTGAGGGCTGTAGAGATGTAATAGACACTTTTTCAGTTTTTTTGGTCTTAAACGATATCTAAAATCTCCTTGTGCACAATCTGTGGTGTACCTTGTTATAGTAGGTGGGACAGTGTTGGGACCAGGGCTGAGCAAGCTAGGCAGGAGGCCAGTAGATGACAGCACATATATGAAAGTCTGGGCTGGCCACACTTTCTCTGCCTTGAGTACAGGGCTATAGTAAACTACCTAGTGATGGATGACATTGTGAAGACACTGACCTTCAGGTGACTCTAGTATAGAGATCTTCAAAGCGACTTTGATTCCTCCAGGACTTTACTTACAGGTCCTCTTCTCTGTGAGGTCTCTCCTTCCCATACCATTTAAACTTCACACTCTAACACTCCCTTCCCACTTCCTATGTTCCCTATTTCTCCTTAGCTTTTATCACTGCCTAGCATGCTATATATCATCCTATTTATTTTGCCTATTACTTATTTTATCCTATTAGAATATAAGCTTGGCTGGGTGTGGTGGCTCATGCCTGTAATCCCAACACTTTGGGAGGCCAAGGTGGGCGGATCACCTGAGGTCAGGAGTTCAAGATCAGCCTGACCAACATGACGAAACCCCATCTCTACTAAAAACACAAAACTAGCTGGGCATGGTGGCACATGCCTGTAATCCCAGATATTTGGGAGGCTGAGGCAGGAGAATTGTTTGAACCCGGGAGGCTGAGGTTGCAGTGAGCTGAGATCGTGCCATTGCAATCCAGCCTGGGCAACAGAGTGAAACTCTGTCTCAAAAAAGCAAAAAAAATAAAAACAAACAAACAAACAAAACAGAATATAAGCTCCATGCTTCACTTCCTTGCTGCAATTTATGGTAACTAGAATAGATCTTTGTACATAATAGTCATGTAAGTCAAAAAAATCCTGATGTTTTTGTTTGTCTTTCAGTGTTTCCATATCATTCTAATACATTTTTATTTTGTTTAGTGTGCCCGTAAGTTTTCACTGCTTTCAACTGAGACCCTCAACTGAACAGAGTTTTAAAATTTATAAAATGCTTTCAAATATATTTTCTCATCAACCTTGAGAAATATATTTGCTATTTGTATTACTTTAAAATTAAACTGAACCTCAGGAAAGTTCAGTATTTGCATATTCACGTTTCATGTTTAGATATGAGGCCCAAATTTGTATCTCCTCTTTCTTGCATTTTCTACTATGCCTCATCTAGAAAATCCCCAATATGGAGATTTAAGATTCCATCTTTAATGATTACTTTACTCCAATAATCATCAGTTTATATTTATATCCAATTGAAACATTTTATTTTCAATCACTTTCATGTTTCTCTCTGGACATAGTGAACAATCATAATGTATTCAAATGAAAAGAATCTTGCTTTTGAATAGACAGAATTGAGTTTCTCTTCCATATTCTTTTCCTCGGGCTACATAATGTCTGTGATTTTCTCCATCCTTTCTTCATAAGATCTATTTTTCTCTTAGTAAATTATGCTGGTGGCATTTCATATTAAATATTTCTCTGTATTTTTTGAAAATGTAATACACAAATTGCTGTATTAATAAAATTAGATTAATGCAATTTTAAAAATAAGGCTAATTTCCTAGACCTATGATTGTATTTGACCTTTTCCCACAAAAGCACAAATTCTCCTACCTTTGGTTCAGCTTATCAAAAAACTATGTCCCTCTCATTATCATCTACAATAGTTGATATGCTCACATTTCCTTCAAAGCATGTTTTATACTGCTACTTATTCTTTCTTATTAGATATATGCAAAATTTAACATAAATTTGGGTATTAATAGTACAAAATATATAAACATAATTCCAGTTACAATATTCTACAAGGTAAAAAAAATCTTCATATTTATACTATCAAATAACATCTATTCATTTCACATATATTTTTGGAGTGCCACATATGACAGAATGTCCTGGGAATCATCACTAAATAAAATATATTTTCTTGAAATTTTTGTCTGTGACATGGTGCTATAGCAGCATTAAGCAAAGTATGAGTGTGTCTGTGTGTGCATAACAAAACATGGACACAGGGAATGGCATGACTAAAGACCTGGAGGTCTAGGGTCCACAGTATGAAATTAACTTCAAGAAGATAAAGAAAACTAAAATTCTAGCAAAGGTCTGCCATGGAGAAGCTCTGTCTAGGATGGTCCCTCAAATCACAGCCCATTGGCCAGCCGTAAACCATGGCTGGTATGTATGTATTTTAAAAAAGAACACTTCTTTAGTTATGTTTATGTGATAGAATTATTTCAAAATTCCTCATGACTTTTTAAAGAGTAAAATTATTCCTCAGATTCTTTCTCAATCGACACATTTGGAATTAACTGATTCTTTTAGCACAATGTAACTGCATCTTACAATTGTCTATTAAAATATTTATTCTAACCTTTTATGTAATACAAAAACTGCTCCCTGAAAATATAGTTCACATCAAAAGCAAGATCTTGATAAATGTCTTCCTGAATGAAAGAACAGTGTTTGCAAATATTTGAACTATATTATTGTTAAAACACGTGATTCCTTATATGTTAAATATTTTAACATTAAACAAAATCATATTAAAATGAATAATATAGTCATACATTGATAAATTATAATGCTTGAAATACAGTGAATGTAAAATATTTTATTTATGATGCCATGTGTCATTTAAGATTTCAAAGACAGCTTCTTTTTCAGCATCAACCAACTACACCTATGGCTTCTTATAGTCGTATTATAACCTTAGACCTGGATTATCTTAAAAAGAGCAGAACAGTAATGTGCCAAAGAAGACATAAATACAGGATAAAAGTATGCTACAGTTATACAACATCTAATGACAGGGTTGGGTTCTGAGAAGTACATAATTAGGTGATTTTGTCATGTGAATATCATGACACAATATACAAATCTAAATGGTGCAGCCTACTACACTTCTCAGCTATATGGCATAGCTTATTGCTCCTAGACCACAAACCTGTACAGCATGTTACTGTACTGAGTACTGTAGGCATTGTAACATGGTAATTATTGTATAGCTGAATATATATATATATATATATGACCTATACAAAACTTACAGTAAAAATACAGTATAAAAGAATAAAGGCTGGGCGCAGTAGCTCATGCCTGTAATCCCAGCACTTTAGGAGGCAGAGGTGGGCAGGTCAGGAGATTGAGAGCAGCCAGGCCACATGGTGAAACCCTATTTCTACTAAAAATACAAAAATTAGATGGGTGTGATGGCTTGTGCCTGTAGTCCCAGCTACTTGGGTGGCTGAGGCAGGAAAATCACTTGAACCCAGGAGGTGGAGATTGCAGTGAGCCGAGATCACACCACTGCACACCAGCCTGGGTGACAGAGTGAGACTCTGCCTTGAATAAAAAAGAAAAAAAGAATAGGGCTGGGTGCAGTGGCTCACACCTGTAATCCCAGCACCTTGGGAGGCCGAGGCGGGTGGATCACGAGTTCAAGAGATCGAGACCATCCTGGTCAACATGGTGAAACCCTGTCTCTACTAAAAATACAAAAAATTAGCTGGGCATGGTGGTGCGTGCCTGTAATCCCAGCTACTCAGGAGGCTGAGGCAGGAGAATTGCCTGAACTCAGGAGGCGGACGTTGCGGTGAGCCGAGATCACGCCATTGCACTCCAGCCTGGGTAACGAGTGAAACTCCATCTCAAAAAGAAAAAAGAATAAAAGAATAGAGTGCTACATCTATATAGGGCACTTACCATAAATAGAGTTAGGAGGGCTGTAAATAATTCTGGGTGAATCAGTGAGTAAATGAATATGAAGGCCTAGGACATTACTGTATACTACTCAAGGCTTAGTAAATGTCGTACACTTGGGCTACGCTAAATTTACAAAACATAGTTTCTTTCTTCAATGATAAATTAGACAGCTTACTATAACTTTTTTAATTTATAAACTTTATGGCTTTTTCCACACTTTTTGATTCTTCTGTAATAACACTTAGCTTAAAACACAAACATATTGTATAGCTGAACAAAAATATTCTCTCTTTATATCCTTATTCTATAAGCTTTTTCTCTATTTGAATTTTTTTTTTACTTTTCAAATTTTTTAATTAAAAAAATAAGACACAGATATACACATTAGCCCAGGCTCACACAGGGTCATGATCATCACCATCACTGCTATCCACCACTACATCTTGTCTTACTGGAAGGTCTTCAGGGACAATAACACCCACAGAGCTGTCATCAACTGTGTTAATAATGACTTCTTCTGGAATACTTCCTGAAGCACCTGCCTGAGACTGTTTCATAGTTAACTTACTTTTTTGTAATAAGTAGGAGAGTACACTCCAAAATATCAATTAAAATATGGTATAGTAAGTATATAAACCAGTAACATAGTTTTTTACTGTCATTATCAAGTTATTATGTACTGTACATAATTGTGTGTGTTCTACATTTATGTGACTTGGAACATAGTAGGTTTGTTTACACCAGCGTCACCACCAGCATGATGCATTGTGTTATAATGTTATAATGTGTATGATGTTATGATGGCTCACATTATGATGGCTATGATGTCATTATGTAATAGGAATTTTTCAGCTGCATTGTAATCTTATGGGACCACCATTATATATGCACTTTGGCATTGAACACAATGTCATTAAGTGGTTGTATGACTGCATATACCAACATTACACTGTAGTTCAGAAGTGTTGCTTTTGCATTAATTTTATTTTGTAGAAAACAACCAACAGATACAATGTTTTCCATGAAACATCTGTCTTTTCTTCATCAAAATAATTATAATCAAGAATACTTGAGATAAAATAAGTTATGTTCATTGCTTCTATGTCATTGCCCAATTTTCCATTTAATGTTGCTAAGATTTGCTTTTTGATATAACTTAAAATATTAGTTTGTGGTATCGTTTTAATGGGCTAGTAATAGCATTGACTCTTGTTGACTTTCGGTGACACAAATACATCTGAATCTTTACATGTTGTATGGAACAGTTAGCATACAAAGTCAGCTATTCTCTTTTAATTTGTAGGTATATTAAATTATATTTTAAAATTAGCTAATTTCACAAACGGGCAATTTTAATGTATATATTTATGCATATAAAACAAAGATGATGATAAAAGTCATCACAAAGATTCACTATGGTAAACTCCAAAATGAATTATATAATACTATTTAAAAATACACAAGAAATGCATTTATAAAAGAAATATAAGAATACTTTCAAAGGGATACTTAGTATCAATATTCTGCAAGCTTATATTATATAAGCACAAAATAGTTTATATAAAATTTAGGACCTTGACAAGTCAATATATTTTCCTAAGCTTCCCTATTTTATATATAAAATACTTAAAGTGGTACCTGTGCTCACTTAACGTTAACTTTTTCTAAATTTAAGATAAGCCAATAAAAATATTATTTGTGAAATAAATTACGCTATAATTTAAAAGGTACATTCATCATTAAAACAATAGCTAACCTTGATTGAGTTCCATCTTTATTGGAAGTAAATACTAATAAAAGATTTTATAAATATTCCATTAAACATTTAGAATAAACTTTGACCTAAATACTTTTATTCTTTTCCAATGGTTTAGGAAAGTAAAACTAGAGAAATAATCTCACTTGCTTTTAGTCACACTCAAGTACTAGAATCTGGTTTTGAATAATGTATTTAATTCTAATGGTTATTGATATGGTTTGACTCTGTTTTCTCCATCCAAATTTCATCTCGAATTGTAATCCCCACATGTAGAGGGAAGGACCTGTAATTCCCATGTATCAAGGGAAAGAAGTGATTGGATTATGGCTGTGGTTCCCTCCATGCTGTTCTTGTGATAGTGAGTTCTCATGAGATCTGATGGTTGTATAAATCCTTGACAGTTCCTCCTTTACACTTTCTCTCTCTTACCTGCCATCATGTAAGATGTGCCTGCTTCCCCTTCCATCATGATTATAAGTTTCCTTTGGCCTCCCTAGCCATGTGGAACTGTGAGTCAATTAAACATCTTTTCTTTATAAATTATTCAGTCTTGGGTATTATTCTTTATACCAGTGTAAAAACAGACTAATACATGAAGGCTGTTAACTAATATGAAGTTTTTTTAGAATAATCCTTGTTATGTGTAAAATATTTTGAAAATATAAAAGGAAAAGCAATAAAAATGGTAGGAAAGTTAAATATGAATGAGAATTAAAAGTGGATTTGGAGATATAATTATGTAATTGGAATTACACATTTTATAATAATATTGTCTGTGTGTACATTTAAAGTCAAAGCATCTCTGTTTCTCTGTCTACTCTAGAGAACAGAATAATATGCTATTGTGACTTTTTGATAATTTTCCTTGGGGCAACTCTAAGATTCTTGAGTGCAGAGACATGGTGGTTTGCTCAACATTGTTAAAGTCTGGCATAATGGTGACTTACAACAAGGTGTGTCAAAATTACAAAACTAATTTTAGTCCAAAATTTACATATAAATTCATTTATTTATCCAAAAGGCATAGGAACTTTCTAAATGACAGGCATTGTGCTAGCTGTCAATAAAGAAGTGAGCAGTTAAGTGAAATAAATTATATGTTCTCTAGGAATTTCCAGTCTAGTGGTGCAGAGAGAAAAGTGAAAAACTAAATGTAGTATATTAATGTAATACACCTATCTTTATTATGGTAAGTATAAGAACAGAATAATTTATCTGGAATTATTTCAGGGATAATGTTCCAGGATGTGGTTGAATGGGAATGTAAGCTTCCAAAAAATATTAATAAGATAAAGCTAATACACACATTTGGGAGTCAGGAATATCTAACTTTAATTAGCTTCAGGGGTAGTATTCAAGGAGGGGTAATAAGGAAAACAAATTTCCAAAACGTGTTTACAAAGTAAACCAAGCACACACACTCAAAATGATGATAATTCTGTGTAAGTGAACGTATCCAAGGGTTTCATTCCCCACTCTATTCCCAATCTCCTCATTCTCTGCCAAAGCCATTTTATCTACTTCCATAGGTTCCTCTACCCAGCAAGCAGATGTCTCACACATTTACATCTACTACTCAGACAGACCTCTTTCCTGAGAACCAAACCTGTGTTTCCAACTGTCTAATTAATCTGTTCAAAACTGAGCTTAATATATTGTCTTACAAACTGTTCCTTCTCTATATTCCTCTCTCCTTCACCAGAAGCTTTAGAGGTAAACTTAACCCTTCCTCTTTTGCCTCTTATAATATTCAGCAACTTAATAAATTATTGTGAATTATGTTTATTATATCCATTAAATTATTTTCCCCTTTAATCTTAACTTTTAATAGCTCACGTCCCTGTCACCTCTAGTGTGATCTATGGAGCATACCTCTGGATGTAGCCACTGTTTTAGTAGCTGCTTTATTGGGTTCTTTCTAACCACCTGGACTGTATTCAGTGCATTAAATATTTTATCTCAAGGACTTCCCAAGTCATTTCACTATTTCTAATTTCTTTCCCCTCCAGATGACACCTGAAACATAGAGTTATTTTAGGTAAGTATAAGTGAAATATATTTGTATGCCCAAACCTGAGAATTTTAAAAGCATTTATGTGATTTTAAGGAAGTTACACTAAATCAGAATACCAGCAATAACTATATGACACTAAGTAAGACATTCTTCTTTTTAATTTATAATTCAATTCATCACCTATTTACCTATTTAATCAAGGTTTTATATTAGGCACTCTTCTTGATGTTGGTGAATTAACAATGAGAATAACAACACAGCACCTGCCCTCATGTAACATATAGCCTAGCTAATCTGTATGAGGTAGACACTTCTGCAAATGGAAGAGTCATCACTTTCTATCTGGAGCCCCAGAGGCTACTCATTTATTTCTATGGTTGGAATCACTGATATAGAGAGAATTATTAAATAAACAAAGGTGTTTATTTAGAAAAGACATTTTCCTTGAGCTGCCCTTTATATCTTTCAGTACAATTTCAGGATGTAAGTTTATTGGCAATTTGATTATAACAAATATGTATTTCCAACTAGGAAAATACTATCAGTAAAGATTAAATGAAGGGGTATAGTTAAATAAAAGCCTTAAATTTAAAAATCCAGTGAGGTGATGCTTTGAAGTATGGAAACAAATTTCTATAAATGTCTGCCTTAATAGATCAACAGTATTGGAAATTACAGAGTTTAGAATACTTTTGTTTCTACATGTAATAATTAACAGCTTAGGCAGCAGAATATAATGGAATGAGCATGGATTTTTATGATTGATAGCTCTGGATTCTATTACTCCCTCTTTGCATTATTAAAGATAATTTTGATACCTTTTATGGACCTTCATTTTTTCATCTATAAAGTGGGAAATCATGACAATTCATCTGAATTTTTAATATTTATTGAATCTACTGAATTATTCCCTCTGTTCTAGTTCAATTCCTAGTCAAGGAGACATTCAGTATTCTAACAGCAAATCCAAGCTTCTTTTTCACTCCTCACTGAAAATTCTAAAATCCGAAGTCCAAGGTCTTGGGGATTAGAGCCAAAGCTATCTTTATATTTTGGAAGTTTCATACTTTATTTTTAGCCATTTCCTGTCTCTAGGTTATGTCCTAGTTATGTTAAACATCTCTTGTTATTTCTGTCATTCATAAGCATGAATGCATACATTTGGGTGACAGAGCAAAATATTGATTCTCTCACTTAGCTGGCAAACTCTGCCTATATTACTAGGTAATCTTGGAGCTAGGAGGTCTTTTTTTAACAGTTATATAGTGTTACTTTGCCTTCATTAATGTTATTTGAACACATAACACATGCCAAGCATTCTGAGAAGTATTTCCAGATGGATTTAAAATTTATCAACTATAAGAAGTTATAAGGTCCTCCCAATAACAGAAAAATAATGGCAGACTCTAAAGTAGCAACAAAATGATAGAATATAGAAAATCCAGTTCTTTGATGAAAAACCAGAATTACCTCAACCTCATTTGATTACACAGATATGGTCCTATCCATATGCTAATTACCAGTAGCATCTTTTTTTCTTTTCTTTCCATTTTTTTAAATCTTTTGAGAAAGGGTGATATGGTTTGGCTGTGTCCCCACTCCAGTCTCATCTTGAATTGTAACTCTCACAATATCCATGTGTTGTGGGAGAAACCCAGTGGGAGGTGATCGAATTATGGGGATGGGTCTTTCCGGTGCTCTTCTCATGATAGTGAATAAGTCTCACCAGATCTGATGGTTTTTAAATGGAAGTTTCCCTGCACAAGCTCTCTCTCTTTGCCTGTCACCATCCATTTAAGATGTAATTTGCTCTTCCTTGCCTCCCGCCATGATTGTATGGCCTCCCAGACATGTGAAACTGTAAGTCCATTAAACCTGTTTTTCTTCCCAGTGTTGGATATGTCTATATCAGCAGTATGAAAATGAATTAATACAGTAAACTGATATCAGGAGTGGGGTGTTGCTGAAGATACCCAAAAATGTAGGGGCAACTTTGGAACTGGGCAGCAGGCAGAGGTTGGAACAGTTTGGAGGGTTCAGAAGAAAATGTGGGACTATTTGGAACTTCCTAGAGACTTGTTGAATGACTTTGATCAAAACACTGATAATGATATAGACAATGAAATCCAAGCTGAGGTGGTCTCAGATGGAGATGAGGAACTTGCTGGAAATTAGAGCAAAGGTATGAAGTGACTCTTGTTATGTTTTAGCAAAGAGACTGGTGGCATTTTGCCCTTGTCCTAAAGATTTGTGGAACTTTAAACTTGAGATAGATGATTCAGGGTATCTGGTGAAAGAAATTTCTAAGCAACAAAGCATTCAAGAGATGACTTAGGTGTTGTTAAAGATATTTAGTTTTAAAAGGGAAACAGAGTATAAAAGTTTGGAAAATTTGCAGCCTGACAATGCTATAGAAAAGAAAATCCCATTTTCTGAGGAGAAATTCAAGCTGGCTGCAGAAATTTGCATAAGTAACATGGAATTGAATGTTAATCAACAAGATAATGGGGAAAACGTCTCCAGAGCATGTCACAGAGAACTTTGTGGCAGCCCCTCTTATCACAGGCCCAGAGGTCTAGGAAGAAAAAGTAGTTTCATGAGCTGGGCCCAGGGTCCTTCTGCGGTGTGCCGTCTAAGGACTTGGTGCCCTGTGTCCCATCTGCCCAGCTGTGACTAAAAGGGGCTAAAGTTCATCTCTAGTTGTTGCTTCAGAGGGTGGAAATATGAAGCCTTGGCAGCTTCCAGATGCTGTTCAGCCTGTGGGTGCATAAAAGTGAAGAATTGAGGTTTGGGACCTTCTGCCTAGATTTAACAGGATGTATGGAAATGCCTGGATGTCCAGGAAGAAGTATCTGCAGGGGCAGGATCCTCATGGAGAACCTCTGCTAGGGCAGTGCAAAAGAAAAATGTGGGGTCAGAGGCCCCATACAGTCCCTACTGGGGCACTGCCTAGTGGAGCCATCAGAAGAGGGCCATTGCTATCCTCCAGACCCCAGAATGGTAGACCTACTATATACCTGAAAAAGCCATAGACACTCAACACTAGCCCATGAAAGCAGCCAGGAGGGAAGCGGTACCTGCAAAGCCACAGGGTCAGAGCTGCCCAAGATCATGGGAACCCACCTCTTGCATCAGCATGATGTGGATTTGAGACATGAAGTCAAAGGAGATCATTTTGGAGCTTTAACATTTGACTGCCCTGCTGGATTTCGGATTTGCATGGGGCCTGTAGCCCCTCTGTTTTTGTCAATTTCTCCCATCTGGAATGACTGTATTTACCCAATGTCTACACCTCCATTGTATCTAGGAAGTAAGCAACCTGCTTTTGATTTTACAGGCTCATAGGTGGAAAAAACTTGCCTTGTCACAGATGAGATGTTGGACTGTAGACTTTTGAGTTAATGCTGAAATGAGTTAAGACTTTGGGGGACTGTTGGGAAGGCATGATTGGTTTTAAAATGTGATAACATGAGATTTGGGTGGGGTCTGGTGTGGAAAATTATGGTTTGACTGTGTCCCCACCCAAATCTCATCTTGAATTGTAACTCCACAATTCCCGTATGTGGTGGAAGGAACTCACAACATGGCATGATTGAATTATAAGTGTAGGTCTTTCCTGTGTTGTTCTCATGATAGTGAATGAGTCTTATGAGATCTGATAGTTTTAAAACAAGAATTTCTTTGCAAAGCTCCCTTTTGCCTACCACCATCCATTTAAGATGTGACTTGCTCCTCCTTGCCTTCTACCGTGATTGTGAGGCCTCCCCAGCCACAGGGAACTGTAAGATTACTAAACCTCTTTTTCTTCCCAGTCTCGGGTATTTCTCAATCAGCAGCATGAAAACAGACTAATAAACAGGGTATCACTCTGTCACCCAGGTTGAAATACACTGGTGCAATGTCAGCTCACTGCAACCTCTGCTTCACAGGCTCAAGCAATCCTCCCACCTCAGTCACCCAAGTAGCTGTGACAACAGGTGTGTATCAACATGCCTGGCTACTTATTATTTATTTATTTTTTTTGTATTTTTGGTAGAGTTAGGGTTTCTTTATGTTGCCTAAGCTGGTCTTGAACTCCTGAGCTCAGGAGATCTACTTGCCTTGGCCTCCCAAAATGCTGAGAACACATGCATGAGCCATCCTGCCCAGCTAAGTATCTTTTTGAGTAAAAGTTCATGCAATTGAGGTTTTCAGTTTACATATTAGTCTCCTATTTCAGGTGCTAATCCTATCTGCCAAGTATGAAACTATATACAAATAAAAATGTATAAAGTTCTCTTGATATAACAAGAAAACACAAATTAATAAAAAATGGTAAAGATGTATTAAGAAATCCTCAAAAAGGCATTGGTTAGCTGCCTTAGAAATATTAAGAAACAATAAAATTAAAAATTTTCCTTGGTAACTCATGCACCTGTTATATATTTTTAAGAACTTTATTTGTATGATACATAAGCAAATTTACATTTATACATCTTTAGATACTGTACCTATTAATAGTTATATCTCACTAATTGCCTATATATTTAAAAGAAAAATAGTTTGTTGCTTACTGTGTTAAATTTTAATAGGTAAATCACTTATCTTTGAAATACATTTTCCACCTTACAGACATACTGTTGGTATCCATGTGTTAGGGACACAGCTTAATAAAGTGGTCATGGGAATTAATTATAACCAAGCATAAAATTTGCTTTGGTAGTGGTATGGACAAATAAAGAGGATTTTTTTTACAAAAGGCATTTAATACAGAGTGTAAGAATGAGTGAAGGCTTCATGAAGGAGGTGGCATTTAAGATAAGACTTAAGAAAAATTTTCCAGTGGACATTTTGAGTGAAGAGGCAAAGACAATCACACAGGAAAGCATGCAAACAACTTTCTAGGAAAAAAAGTAGAGTGTGTTTCCCTTATCAGGAAGGACTTTTTATGCCAAACTAGAAAGATAAATGTTATCTTTTAAGGCAGGGATCTTAACTACTGGTACTGGTCCATGGCCTGTTAGGAACCAGGCTGCACAGCAGGAAGTGAGCGGTGAACAAGTGAGCAAAGCTTCATCTATATTTACAGCTACCCCCATTACTTACATTACCACCTGAGATCTGTCAGATCAGCTGTGGGATTAGATTCTTATAGAAGTGTGAACCCTATTGTGAACTGTGCATGTAAGGGATCTATGTTGCTCTCAACTTATGGAAATCTAATGCCTGTTGATCTAAGGTGGAATAGTTTTATCCTGAAACCATCCCCTCTCCTCTCCATCTCAGGTTCATGGAAAAATTGTCTTCCACAAAATCAGGGCCTGATGCCAAAATTGTTGGAGAAGAGAATTATTTTAAGCATGAAAGCAGCAGGTTACTATGTTTCCATACTTACAGTAAAGCTTCTTTCTCTTGTTTTCAGTAGGTATCAAGACTTAACCATTTCTATACATAGTTCTGACAGATAATTTTATTAATGCTAGAATTAAATGTCCATATATATGAAATAACTCCTCTATGGATGCAGGAGATAAAATTTCTATCAGAAATTAATCCTTTGGTTTGAAGAAATGGATTGCAAACTTCATTTTGTTTTGTATGTGATAGTATCATAGTTTGTTGTTATTTATTGAAAGCTTTCACAGAGCACCCATAAATAAAAAATGTAAATGTAGAATAGAGAAACTTCATAAGCCTCAAAATAATGTTTCTTGCCCTGGTGGGGTGGTTCACTCCTATAATCTCAAATGCAGGCTGAAGCCTATGTTGGAGGATTTCTTGAGCCCATGAGTTCAAGACCAGCCTGGAAATATAGTGAGACCACCATCTCTACAGAACATTAAAGAAGTAGCCAGGTGTGGTGGTGTGTGCCTGTGGTCCCAGATACTTGAGGGGCTAAGGTGGGAGGATCATTTGAATCTGGGAGGCTGAGGCTGCAGTGAGCCTTTATTGGGCCATTGCACTCCAGCATGGGCAACAGAGAGAGATGCTGCCTAAAATATATATAATAGATGCTGAAGAGGATGTGGAGAAATAGGAACACTTTTACACTGCTGGTGGGAGTGTAAATTAGTTCAACCATTGTGGAAGACAGTGTGATGATTCCTCAAGGACCTAGAAATAGAAACTCCATTTTACCTAGCAATCTCATTACTGGGTATATACCCAAAGGATTATAAATTGTTCTTTTATAAAGACACACGAACACGTATGTTCATTGCAGCACTATTTACAATGGCAAAGACCTGGAACCAACCCAAATACCCATCAATGATAGACTGGTCAAGGAAAATGTGGCACATATACACCATAGAATACTATGCAGCCATAAAAAATGGTGAGTTTGTGTCCTTTGTAGGGACATGGATGAATCTGGAAACCATCATTCTCAGCAAACTGACACAAGAACAGAAAATCAAAAACCACGTTCTCACTCATAGGCGGGTGTTAAACAATGAGAACGCATGGACACAGGGAGGAGAGCATCACTCACTGGGATCTGTTGGGGAGAGCATCACTCACTGGGAGCTAGGGGAGGGACGGCGGGGGGTAGAGAAGTTGGGGAGGGATAACATGGGGAGAAATGCCAGATATAGGTGATCGGGGGATGCAGGCAGCAAAACACATTGCCATCTGTTCCATGTATGTACGTATGCAACAATCCTGCATGATCTGCATATGTACCCCAGAACCTAAAGTACAATTAAAAATTATATATAAATATATATAATATAAAATATATATTTCTTCCCTATTGTTGCTAGCAACTATTGACAAACTCCCATGAAAGTTTATGACTATGCAGATATGGTTTGAAAACAGGTGGATGAGGTTTGTAATTTCTAGAAAATGAGGAGAGCCATGGTATTGACCATGACCTCTGGGAGGAGGAACACATTAAGTCATGATTAACCACTCAGGAGTGTTAGTAGAGAAAATAGATGATGTTATTTGCAAACATAAAGCTATGAAAGAACAAATGTAAAATCATATTGAGATATGATTTTTATGAACAGAAAAGTAACAAAATTCAATGTGCTAATATATAAAGTAGGTTTTCCACTTGTATATATTTGAGTCCTACACATTGATACTTCTAATGCATAAAAGTATTACAAATATTATTTTCCTCTAGTAGTGCTTAATTTTAACTTTCGTCAATTAAAGGGCATTTTAGAAACTACACTCTAGAACTTGACTTTTGATGAAAAGTCATTCATTAGACACGCAGTGCAAATTGGGTGCTGACATCATCCGGGGTCCAGGAACCTCTAAATAGAAAAATGCAGGCACAAGTATATTCAGGGTAATACAAAAGTGATAATTCACACTTAAAGAAACTAGTTTAAATTAAGTGTTACATAGTCTATACAAAAAACCATATGTATATGTTTAGAAGTATGAATGTGTTTGTCTAAATTAAAGATGCAATGAAAAGCAAAGTCTTGTTCTAAGAATATCCTTCTTATTATTTGTTGCCTTTTCACCTTTGAACTACTTAGGTCAAATACACTCTAAAGCTTACTCTTAAAATGTAATAGCATACCATGTCAGAAAAAAAATGACAGGTTAGTTTGGATGTTTAATGAGAAGATGGAACTAAAATGCAGTATTATTCATGCTCAGCGATCTTAAATATATTTGCATATGTTAACTCTTGTGCTAGAATAATTTTAAGGAAGTAAGCATTAAAATCCCAACTCCTTGATGCAGAAGCATTTTAGAAGTACATTTATGCCATTTCATAATGAGAACCATTTTTGAAAATTTAATCATTTTCTCAAGATAGTTTTTGACAAATGGTCTGTTACTTTGCAGCATCTCATTTGTTTTTACAGTATTTCAACCAAAGAAAATATGCTGCTGCCTCAATATAGGTTAATGTATATAGGTAAGAAAATCATTTAATTCTTTATAATCAATATATAATTCTAATAATCATTTAGTATAATTCTAATAATCATTTAATTTTTTTCTTTGAAAAAAACTGACTTTACTACTATAAATCTTTATCTTTGTGCTTTAAAAGCCATCTTTCTTTCTTTTTTCCACCAAAGGCAAAAACCAAATAATAATAGCAACAAAAAGATAAACATGAAAACTTAAACACATACTGTCTGTTCCAGACCTCAGGATCAAATATTTTAGAAAATTAGAAATGTAGGTGAATAGAGTTTATATTTGGCAAAATTTATATATTATCTGAATTCCTAGAGTTTTTACAAGAATATGTTATTATCAAATAAAAAGAGAGTATTTAAAAATTGTTACAGTGTGTTTTCAAAGAAAGTCACCTGCCAAGAAAGGTATTGGTAAGATCTTTACTGAAAGAATTGTAAAAAGCCTCTGTCATGACTGAGCATATGGAATGCACTGACCCTTAAACTTTAAGAGACTGAAGTAGAATACCTAATGTCAAAAGCTACCGAAGGAGCCAGCTGCAGGATATTGTAAGAGGTGTTTATATCTCAGTGTACAAGGCGAAAGAGGAGAAAAAAAGTAATAATTCTGTACAACAGCCCCAGGGCACTTGCATTTTGAATCACTGCCACAATAAGCAGATCACCACTAGGAAGAGAATACATTTTGTAAAATCACAGACTTGCACTATCAGTAGACATCAGTGTAAAACAGACGAGGCAACAGGATTAAAAATAGAAGTATAGAAAAGGGAGAGAGAAAGAGTAATTATATCTCTACTGCCTACAGTTTGCAAAGGCAAGAGACTTATAATTCAGATGTACATTTATTTAGAGCTCCCTTAAAAAAACTCTGACTACCTTTATTATATTAATTTTCTAGGTCTTTATACTTATTTTTCCAAGTATGGTATAACTATACAGTCAAAATAATTAAATATCAGGCTGTTTATGTTTCCATATGTAAAATATACAGAGAAAAGAATGTCATGTTCCTTTCTCATGTAATGATAATATGACTGAATTACAAAGTAAACCTTAGTAATGAAAGATACAGTTTGAAGATAAAAATAAGATAAAACTTGATTTAGTTTAGACGGAGTCATTTTCTAGACTGTTGGCTGATTTATTCACAGGGAATTGAAATACATTTAGTAGGCAACAGTTTTTAACTGTCATTTATATTATAAATAATTTTGACTTTTGGATAACACAGAAAACCTTCCATCCTAATGAGTTTCTACTCTATTTCAAATTGGAAGCATACTGAATGTGGTTCTTAAACCTCCTATATCATTTATTGCCTTTATATTATATACATAAGAAAATTAAATAATAGGAATTATGTCAAACTGTGTATATGAAACGCAAAATATTTTTCTGAGTCCAGAGGATTTAGTTTGCAAAGTTCATAAAATGTGTTTTAATTCTACTATTTCTGTGATGCCCAAGGGAAGTAACTCTATAATGTTTACCATATTTTATCCATAAATAACAATATCAGGAGTCACAACACATCTAATAAATTCTCAAGGATGACACTGTAGCAGATTTAAAAATTCCTGTGGAAAATTGTGTTCACTAATTTTTTTAAAATTCACAGAGATGCCTAATGCCATCCTATTTCCACATTTTAAAGCAGATTAAACTGACATGCACATTATTCATTCCATACATTCTCTTCAATACTGCCATACTTTTTAAGTCTTTCTTCCTAATATAGCCCTTTATTAAAAGTTTGACAATATATTAACTTCCTAAGTAGTGAAGCCATTTAAAGCACACTTACTTGAAAAGTGTAAAACCGGGTCCCATTAGGAGGATGCACTTTAGGGGAGCCAGAAACGGTGTTCATATCCGAGAAAATCATTTCTGATCACAGAGACAATATAATCCACAAGGAGCTACAGATGCAGAGCAGACAGCTTAGCGTACAGATAAATCCGTGCATGCACTGAGGGAGACTACAGGGTAAAATGAAATCTGCCCCATCCTTCTTAGATACACAGTGACAGCATTTTAAATCTTTCTTCTACATTTGAAATCTTAGCTGAAAGATCATCAACCACCAGCCTTTTGTGAAGCTAGTTCTTTAGAACACGCAATGTTTTTTTAAAAAAATTAAAAACACAGAAGGAAAAAATCAAGAACAAATGATAAATGGAGCTTGTGCAGAATCTGGCAGTGCTGTGGACCTGCCCATCTGTTCTCAGTGATAATCACCTCCCTCCACCACAGTCTAGCAGAGTGATTATGCTAAATATCCTGGTTAACCAATAACATACAGTTTCATTTCAGGGAAGCATACACAGTGTAATTCAGAGGACCTCTTCTGACTAACCTGAAGCATGTTTCATATACTGTTTAAAGCTCTATTTAGTAACAAATTGCTGTTTTATCACTCTTGATTCTGCATCTTTCTAAATCTTTTAGTCATTCCCAGACTTTTCAACAAGATTCGATTTTTTTTTACAAAGCCTTTTTTTAAAAAAAGAGATACTTCTTTTACAATTTATAGATCAAAGTATATTACAGCTGTTCCAGCTGGCTAGGACATTGAGAGGTAATTGCATAAAACTCAGTAAGACTTTATATTTTAGGAGTACTATCAAACAAAATATATTAAATATTTTACACTTTTCTGAACTCCTATAGAACATCATAAATATCAATGTAATTATTATCTCATTTTCCCCATTTTAGCTAAATAAAACATTATGTTTGACAATCAGTGCATCAAAAAGTACCATGTATTTGTTTTAAATAATCACAACTTTATTTCATATACATATATACACACAAGAATTAACAAAAATATTTTATACACATGAAGACTTCCAAATCAAAAATCCAAAAATATTGATTGCAAATGCATAGATTTTATTGCAAAATATGTTCTTTTTTTATATCTTTTAAAAAATTCTTCAATTTGTATTAAAGATTGTATTCAGATGACTTGACAACTTTTATGGGTAAAAATAAATGTTCCACTTACACATGGTTCAAACTTGGAGACTTTCGGAGGATGGGAAACAGAATAAGCCAAAAGCAGTGTATTTGTGAATGTATCTAAGATGACATAGTTATACAAAATAAAGAATCCCCTACTTTAAACCTGGCTTTAAAGGATTATGATGGACACTTAAAACCTAAATCATTATTCATTAGTATTTCTGATTCTCCAATTATGCATGAAGTTTATAATATCGATGGAAAGTATACAGAAAAGTGATCCTCAATTCCTACATTCTGACAAATTATGTATGTAGGTAATTATTTAACTATCAAACTGCTAAATAAACCAAACATTATTTTACTAAAATTTTTATTTGTGAATTTCAGATATATAGAAAATCTGCAAAGAAAGTACAGAGAATTCCTATACATCTCTCATTCAGTTTCTCTCACTGTTAACATCTTTCATTACTACGGGACACTTGTCAAAACTAAAAAACCTAATGTTAGTGTATTGTTGTTAACTAAACTCAATACTTTACATGGATTTTACTAGTATTGCCATTCATGTGCTCTTTGTGTTTTAGGTTCCAATTCAGGATACAATATTTATTTAGTTGTCATGTATCTCCAGTTTCTTTTGGTGTGTGACAGCTTTTCTTTGTTTCTCATGACCTTGATGATCTTGACAAGCATTGAGCAAGCGTTTTGTGGAATATCTTCTAATCCCATAATATCACACATTTGCCTGATGTTTTTCATCCTGATTACACTGGCCTATGAATGGATAAGCACACTACAGAGGTGATATGTACTCAATCACATCATATTACTGGTACATGACATCCATGTAACATTATTAATGGTGTCAACCTTCATCATTGACTAACAAAGTGTTTGCCTGGTTTATCTACTGTAAAGTTACTATTTTCCCTTTCCCATACTCTATTCTTTATGAAAACTAGTATGCCCTCAACAGGAATGTAAGAATTGGTGAAATTAAGCTTGGCTCCTTAGAAGAGAGAGTACTTACATATATTAAATAGATTTCTTTTACAATGGCTGGCCTCTTTTTCTTTGATTATTTGCTTTTTCAATCATTTATTTATAACAGTATAGACTCATATATTTACACTCTAGTGTATAATTTAATATTACATCATTAGTTTGTTTTTCATGTTGTCCCAGCTTTAATCATTGGTAGGTCCTTTACTTCAGGTTGTCTCCCATGTCTCTTGACATGCCTCCATCCTTTGTTTTTAAAGCACTCAATGATTATTTTTTAAAAACTGACACAAGAACAGAAAACCAAATACTGAATGTTCTCACTCATAGATGGGTGTTGAACAATGAGAATACGTGGACTCAGGGAGAGGAGCATCGCTCACTGGGGTCAGTTGGCAGGGCTAGGGGAGGGACAGCAGGGGATGGGGAGGGATAATATCAGGAGAAATGCTGGATATAGACGAAGGGGGAATGGAGGCAGCAAACCACCTTGTTATGTATGTACCTATGCAATAACCCTGCATGATCTGCACATATACCCCAGAACCTAAAGTACAATTTTAAAAAAAAAGGAAAAAAAGAAAGGTTTATCTCTTGCATAAATCACTTATGATTTGCTAAAACTGTTCATTTCCTTAACTATAACTAATTATTATTGTGAGTAAACTTGAAAAAAGTTTTATTTCCAGTAATTGTTTAAGCAGCCATATTATTCTGTATTTCAAATTAATATGTTTCCCTTCCGATATCTTAGTCCATGTGGGATTCAGTCAAATGACCATCAAATTTTTTAAATGACTATATACGTTTACTAGCTGTAGAAATCAGTGCTATATATGAATTATTCCAGGTATGTGTTAGGCTCTTACTTCTTGTGGTTAGTGGGGTCATGTAACTCACGTTCTCCAGAGAGCTATGAGTAGAAATAATGTCTCAAACACAAACTTCAAGATTTTTTTTTGAAAGCCAAGTTCTAAGAAAAAAATGTTCACCAAATAGATTTTTATCATGGATATATAAACTCCATGTACTTTTATGCTTACCTGTAAACTGGTTCTAACACAATTGAGATCAGAAAATCCACCAGATTCCTTATTATTATAGAGGAACTCATAAATCAAATGTTTTTGGTGAAATATCACATGTCCTTAATATAATCTCATGTATTTACTGTATTTGCATCAGCCAGCAAACTACTTTATTTTAGCTGGGAATTATAAAGCTTTCTAGCCAATAAGAATACACTTTTTTTTTAATATTTATTTGGTGGGGGAGGCGAGGAAATTAGTATGAGTTAATGTTAAAAGAGGCAGGCAGGAGAAATAGTACTACTAATATATAATTATTTTAATTACAATGCTTTATTCTAAACATTACTGAAATTGCCAAAGTGTACAAATTTCCAGAGCTTTTTTTTCATATGACTATTTTTGATAATAATGTTATCTTGTAATTCTGAACGTCTATTTGGAAACAACTCAACATTTTCTTCTGCCTGGTAGCAATAGGGAAGGTGTTGTCCAGGTCTAAAAATTGCCAAGATGTAGAATTCCTCCTTGTCCATTGTGGTTGAGGCCAAAGCTTATATATCACAGTATAGATCTATCATGCTCATTCTGAAAGCCATGAGAGTTGGAGTTTCTGGAGGATGGAGAAGTCTCCCTCTCACTAAAAAAACACATCCTTTTAACTCGTATTAATTGCCTAAAGGAAATCATAAGTATTAAATTTAGTCAGGGACATTTGACACCTTTTTTCTGTAGGAAAACCCCCATTCAGTCAGGCCCAAGAAGCCTTGATGGGCAGGAACTGAACGGTCTTGGAGCAGGCTCAGAGCTGCGCTGAGTTCCATGACTAACATTTTATTGAGTACTGTAGTGTCGACACTTTGTTGGTTTGCACCCTTAGATGTGTATAGTCTGAAAAACTATAAAATCCTCTTTGTCAAAATTTAAATATATTAAGAGATTTAAATTACAATACATTGTAGGTATTGACAGATGATACTCATTTAAATGCATCAAATGAAATTAAAATGATATAGCAATTTAATGCCCATCTTCTACTAAAAACCTAAAGAGCTCATAAAAATGAAAATGTTATACCATCCCTTTTGTTTCTTCAAGTTACTTTCCTTTTCTCCTGTACATAATTTTATTTTACTATATTATACTCTCTTACTATATTGTGTGCTTTAAAATATTTTATCAGTAATATTATAATTTGTTACTGAAAACTATGTATATAATGTATATATACACTTCAAATATTTTTTCTTTTTAAATTTTAAATGACTATATGGTTATAAGTGTTAAAAATCTTCTCTTAGAAACAGTAGCATTTACAAATATTATTACCATACAATGTACCAGAACAGAATAAATATATTAAAATTTTGATAAACATAGAAGATACAATATCATGGCCAGGCGCGGTGGCTCACGCCTGTAATCCCAGCACTTTGGGAGGCCGAGGCGGGTGGATCACAAGGACAAGAGATCAAGACCATCCTGGTCATGGTGAAACCCCGTCTCCACTAAAAATACAAAAATTAGCTGGGCGTTTGGCACATGCCTGTAGTCCCAGCTACTCGGGAGGCTGAGGCGGAAGAAACACTTGAACCCAGGAGGTGCAGGTTGTGGTGAGCCGAGATTGCACCAGTGCGCTCCAGCCTGGCAACAGAGTAAGACTCCGTCTCCAAAAAAAAAAAAAGAAAATAAAATATCAAATGTATGTTTGCATATTACAAGTGGAGTTTTATCTTTTGAAAACTAGCTTATATATCAATTCAAACATACTATTACAATTAGACAGAGTCCTACTTTTCAGTTTTGTAGATTTATTCTTGAGAAACCCTGTTCCCAGAAGTAGATGGAAAAGAAAGAAGGTTGTGTTGCTATTATATTTAACAGCAATATTACTAAAATGTTCTAATTTCTTCTGCATATATATTAGAATCAAAATATATTTTATAATAATCATCAAATACCTTGATTAAGTCATCCTCTGATTTTGTTGAAAATGAGTAACCAGAAAACATCTGGCTTTCAAAAGGATTTTTTATGTAGCTACGAAAGTCATTCGCTTTCCTAATACCTAAATCTACATTTTAAGTGCTTTTTTAATTTGGTCCTTGAAGTTTGAGACCCTGGGGTAATGTGAAACAGTTAAGATTCATGAGAAATATACACTCTGAAAGAGAAGATTGATTTAAGTGCAGGCAGAACTCCTTAATTGCGGTACTGTTCTCAGAATAATACATTTTAGAAAAGGGTGCATATAGAAGAAGAAAATGAATCCCTTGCAAATGTGCATGTCCTTGTATTCCTTGGACAGTCTTCATATCTTAATTTTAAATAATTATCAAACATCTATCCCTGTAATCAAACACATTTCAGGTGGTTAATAAATATTGACTCAATGAATGTGCTGCTTACACAACACGGCTAAGTAATTGCTTTAAACATAATTTCTAATCAATATGACCCAAAATTAAAAAATAGCTTGTTCTTAGTCTCATTAGAAATTCAAAACTTCTGCATATGCTCAGAATGTAAAGGAAAAAATTCAGTGAGCACACTGAGTTCTTTGTTTCTTAATAAGCCTCAGTCTCCTAATTTATAGAATGGGAATAATAATGCCTCGCTCAAAGTCTTTGTAACATTTAAGTAAAATTAAGGTAGTAACACCCTAATTTGTTTCCATTCTCCGTTTCACTTTTCTTTTCTTTTTTTCTTTCTTTTTTACAGAGAGGGTCTTGTTCTTATCGTCCAGGCCAGAGTACAGTGATATGAGCACAGCTCATTGCAGCCTTGAACTCCTTGGCTTAAGTGAGCCTCAGCCTCCCTAGTAGTTGGGACTATAGGAGTGTGACACCACAACTGGCTGTTTATTTTATTTTACTTTTTAAAGAGACAGGGTCTTACTATGTTGCCTAATCTGGTCTCAAACTCCTGGTCTCATGAGATCCTACTGCATCAGCCTCCCAAATTGTTGGGCATGAGCCAACGCACCCAGTCTCTTCTTCACCTTTATTTATATGAAAAATACAAAGAATAAATTGTCAAAAGCAATCTTATTCTCCAAATTGCTAGTGCTATTTGATATAATAAGTTTCAAGAAGTTCCAAATTTTATAAGAATAAAATACTAAGTAAATACAGTATTAATAAATTATGTTCAATTACTCAATTAAAAAAAGAATTCTTTCACCATAATGTTTGTTTAGGATTTTATTAAATTTTTTAAATGAATTGGTAATTAAAGAGAAAAGTGTCACCAAAAGAATTCTGGAAGTGGGGACTTGCTCAAACCATTCACTGGAACAGTTACAGTTACTTAGAAAAATGAAAATATGTGAATTCAAATATGTAATTTATACATATATGTTTTTATTCATTCATTTAAACATTATAGTTTTTAATATTTATACTTAGCAAAACTGATTTTAAATGTGTTTTGTTAAATAATACATATTTATTAATAAGACAGTACACTTAGCCCTAAAGAGCTATGGTTAGTAATGACATATAGTGGATAATTTATAATGTAACTGGCACATATTTGAGGGGAAAAGAAGAATGATCAATCATTATTCCAGATAAAGACATAAACACTGTCCTTGGTAAACCAGAACTCGGTCTTGTGTTAACCACGGTCTTCCTACCTATGGTAAACACAAAAGTATGCTTACATTTGAGGAGCATTTATTATATTGGAGGAACAACACAGATACAGCTTTTGAAAAATTACTTTAAGAGCAATATATACATCAAATCCATTCTAAGGAATAAAAACAAATGTGGACTCTTAATTTGGGCTTATTGATTAGGTTAACTTCATGGGCTACATCACCTGGAAATCTAGAAAGGAAAGAAGAATGAACATTCAGTGTTTATATGTCAGACCTGCACATATGGCATTTAATTTGAGCCATACACTGTCATTTGGCCTGGGTAATATATTGATTTTACATATGAGAACACTGATGTTCAAGAAAGCAGAATACCTTTTTCAAGGACAGAATCACTAAATTGACTAAAAAACATTGCCCTGTACATTACAGCCGCCCCTTACTATCTTCCTTTCTCTCCCACATTTATTCATTTATTTGTTTATTCAACTAGGCATTAATAAAAGACTAATTGCCAAATGCCTTAAATTTTCCTGGTATTATTTCCAGGCTTTGGGGACAGGATTATCAAAGATACAGTATCAGTGCTTCAGAAACTTTAAATTTTGTGGGAGAGACATCAGCTAAGGAGAGGTAATTAAGTAGCAAGACACCTGCACTGCAATTTGACACATGCTAACCACTGACTTCATATAATGTATAATGAATTCATCTGGAAACTACTGAACTCCAGGTTTATGTCAGAGCGACCCTGGCAAAAGCAGATGCTTAAAGGCTTTCCAAAGAGAAGAATCAGTGTTTGAAACGAAATGAGATGGCATGGAATGGTCAGAAAAATATGGCCGAAAGCATTTCAGGACATAAGAGATATCTGTGTTAGGTATATGTTTGTATTTACAAACATTTTTTTTCAAGTGAAATTAGTAAAGACATTTAATCTGATCATCACCCTTTCCCTATAAAATCAAATAAAATTAGAACATTCCTGTTTGCAAAAAAAAAAGATATGAAATGTTGAGTCACATTTTCACACTTTTGGTTAGTATATCTTAACATCTTTCTTTAGTTTGCCAAATAGCTTTCCAAGATTATTTTGGGTTATCAAGAAACTTCATTCTTAGTTCGATTGCTTTCAATTTATCATAAAACTATTTTAACTGAAAATCATATATGTGTGTGTGTGTATATATATATATATATATATAGTGAAATTGTACCTATGTGTGTGTGTGTGTATATATATATATATATGGTACGATTTTAAACTGCAAATAAAATTTAATGTGCTTATGGTACCAATCATTAGTCTTCAGGCAATGGCTACCACCTTACATGAAGGGTAAATAACACACCCAATTTAATCTCTACAAACAGACCATTACCAAAAGTTTCTTAAGATATATCTTTTCCAAGAGAGGTAAACTACGAAGTTGAGCTTCAGAAAGTTTAATACTAGCCATCTCAACCACCTGAATTTTTTATAGAAAGGAATTAAAAATAAAGCAGTAAAAGGATGAGTAAATTATACTTAAAACGGAGTAAAATAAAAATCCTGAAGCTGGAGATTTACTCTTAACAGACTTAAGAGAAGACCCCAAGAAATTATCTAATACACCCTTGTGCCCTTAGGAATAATTATTCCTATGCCATCTGAAATGCAGGTTATCAGCTTGGTGTTTTAAAATGTTCAAAAAAGACTTTAACGCCTATGCTTTTAGATCAGGAAATTCAGCTCATACATATTTATAACCCTTAAAAATAATTTTATTTTAAGAAATAGTTGTAGGATATATTCTGTGTTAAAACAAGCAATTTGATATAGCCTTTCATTGATTTATGGGTACTGGGTATAAAGCTCAAAAGTTTGCTAAAATTATAATAATTTGGGGGGTTAAAGAAATACACTGAAAAGGCTGCTTATTTTCTGCTAATTTCTGATAAATGGTCAGGGGAAAATGATCATACTAGAAGAACAATGCGGAGAAGAAGAGAAAAACATGGTGGGGAGAGAGAAAAAAATAGGGAAAGATGAAAGGAGGTAGAGGAGAAAAATGAAGATGAGAGAGAAGGGGGAGAGGAAAGGGGAGGAGAGGGGAAGAGACAGATATTATTACACTTTTCATGGTAGCACTACAGGAAAACAAAGCATTTTCCAGGCAAACATGCAGTTATAATTCATGCCATATGGAATGAAATTTGCAGATCAGATGGACAATACATCCTAGTAAATTTATACGGGTAACATGTGAAAGCTAATTAAGTATATAATATCACTAGCTTATTTGTCTATATATCTACCTACCTATCTGTTTATCTATTATCTGTCTGTATATCTATCATCTATCTATATCTAATCTATCTTCATATTTATCCACTAACAGTATCTGTACCCTTAGCTTTACATCATGAGTTCTACAGTATGTAGCAAAAATGACCCTTTGCAGATAGCCAAAACCCTGAGTTTTCTTTATGATTTATTTTCTCAACTTTTATTTCATATTCAGGGGTTCATGTGCAGATTTGTTACATGAGTGTATTGCATCCAAGTAGTGAGCATAATAGCCAATAAGTAGTTTTTCAACCCATGCTACACTCCATCTCTTCCCTCACTACTAGTCTACAGTGTCAATTGCTCCTATGTTTACATCCCTGTGTGCACAATGCTTAACTCTTACTTAAAAGTGAGAAAATGCAGTATTTGGTTTTCTGTTTCTGTGCTAATTCACTTAAGATTATGACCTCCAGCTCCATCCATGTTTCTGCAAATACAGGATTAATTCTTTTGATGTGGATGCACAGTATTCCATGATGTATATGGAACACATTTTCTCTAACCAGTCCACCACTGGTGGGCACCTAGGTTGATTCCATGTCTTTGCCATTGTGAATAGAATAACACTGAACCTATGAGCCCATGTATCTTTTTGGAATAATGATTGATTTTTGTTTGAGTATGTACCCAGTAATGGGATTGCTGGGTTGACTTGTAGCTGTTTTAATTTCTTTGAAAAATATCCAAACTGCTTTCCACAGTAGCTGAACTAATTTGCATTACCACCAAGAGTGTGTAAGTGCTCTCTTTCTCCACAGCACCATCAGCATCTATTATTTCCTGACTTTGCAATAATAGCCATTTTGCCTGGTGTGAGATAGTATCTCATCATGGTTTTGATTTGCATTTCTCTGATGACTAGTGATGTTGAATATTTTTTTATGTTTGTTGGCCACTTGTATGTCTTCTTTTGAAAAGTAGCTGTTCATTTTCTTTGCCCATTTTTAATGGGTGATTTGTTTTTTTCCTTGTTAAGTTACTTATAGATTCTGCATATTAGGCCTCTGTCAGACATATAGTTGACAAATATTTTCTCCCATTCTGTAGGTTGTTTACCCTGTTGATAGTTTTTTTCACGTGCAGAACTCTCTGGTTTACTTAGGTACCACTTGACCACTTTTGCTTTCATTGCAGTTGCTTTTGGGGACTTGGTGAAAAATTTTTTGCCAAGGCCAATGTTGAGAATGGTATTTCTTGGGTTTTCTTTTAGGATTTCTATAGTTTGAGGTCTTACATTTAAACTTTAATCCACCTCTAGTTAATTTTTCTATAAGGTGGAAGGTAGGAGCCCAGTTTCAATCTTCTGCATATGGCTAGTCAGTTATTCCAGCGCCATTAATTGAACAGGCAGTTACTTCCTCATGACTTGCTATTGTCTTCCTAGTCAAGATCAGATGATTTCAGGTGTGTGGCTTTATTTCTAAGTTTCCTATTCTGTTCCATTGGTTTATGTGTGTTTATACCAGTACCATGCTTTTTGGTTACTGGAGTCTTACAATATAGTTTGAAGTTGAGCAATGTAATACCTCCCACATTTTTCTTTTTGCTTAGGATTGCTTTAGCTATTTGGGCTCTTTTTTGGTTCCGTATGAATTTTAGAATAGTTTTCTCTCATTCTGTGAAGAATGAAATTGGTAGTTTGATAGGAATAGTGTTGAATCTGTAAATTGCTTCAGGCATATAGACATTTTGATAATATTGGTTCTTACAATCCATGAGCATGGAATGTTTTCTATTTATTTGTGTCATCTCTGATTTATTTCAGCAGAGTTTTGTAGTTCCTCTTATACAGAACTTTCAACTCTGTGGTTAGCTGAATGCTATGTGTTTCATTTTCTTTGTGGCTTTTGTAAATGCAATTGTATTCTGAATTGACTTTCAGCATTTCATTATTGATGTATACCTAGATTTCAGCCTGAAAATTATTGATGTATATATAATTGTTACTGATATTTTTAACATTGATTTTTGTATCCTGAAACTGTGTTAAAGTCACTTATCAGTTCTAGTAGCCTTCTGGCAGAGTCTTTAGAGTTTTCTAAATATAAAATCATATAATCAGTGAAGAGAGATATTTTGACTTCTTTTTCTATTTTGAGGCCTTTTATTTCTTTCTCTTATTTGAATGCTCTGACTAGGACTTCTAGTATTGTGTCAGATAGGAGTGGTGAGAATGGCTGTCTTTGTCTTGTTCCAGTTCTCAAGGGGAACAGTTCTAGCTTTTGCTCATCCAGATATTGATTGCATGTTTGTTATAGATGGTTCTTATAATTTTGAGGTATATTCCTTTGATGTCTAGTCTGCTGAGGGCTTCTATCATGAAAAGATGGTGAATTTTACCAAAAGCTTTTTCTGTGTCAATTGAGATCATCATATGGTTTTTGCTTTTAATTCTGCTTATGTGATGAATCACATTTATTGATTTACATATCTTAAACCAACCCTGCATCCCAGTAATTAAGCCCACTTGATTATGGTTAATTAGCATTTTGATGTGCTGTTGAATTAGGTTTTCTAGTGTTCTGTTGAGAATTTTTACATCTATGATCATCAGGGATACTGGCCTGTAGTTTTATTTCTTGGTTGTGTCTCTACCAGATCTTTGTATTAGGCTGATTCTGGCTTCATAGAATGAATTAGAGAGGACTCCCTACACCTCAATATTTTGGAATAGTTTCAGTAGGATTGGTACCAGTTCTTCTTTATATATCTGGTAGAATTCAGCTGTGAATCCATCTGCTCCAGAGCACTTTTGGTTAGTGGGTTTCTTACGACTGACTGAATTTCAGAACATGGTATTGGTGTGTTCAGGGTTTCAATCTCTGCCTGATTTAATCTTGGGAAATTGTGTGCTTCCAGAAATTTATCTGTTTCTTCTAGATTTTTTAATTTGTGTGCTAGAGTTGTTCATAATATTCTCTGAGGATCTTTTGTGTTTCTGTAGGATCAGTTGTAATGTCATCTTTGCCATTTCTGACTGTTCTTATTTAGATCTTCTATATTTTTTGCCAATATAGCTAGTGGCATGTCAATCTTGTTTAATTTTTCAAAAACCAGCTCTTGGTTTTATCAATTTTTAAAATATATTTCTGCATCTCAATTTTGTTGTTCTCTAATTTTAGTTATTTCTTTACTTTTGCTAGTTTTGGGGTTGGTTTCTTTTTTTTCCCCCTAGGTTCTTTAGGTACAAAGTTAGAGCATTAATTTGAGCTTTTCTAACTTGTTAATGAAGGTATTTAGGGTTATAAGCTTTCCTCCTAACATTGCTTTAGCTGCATTCTAGAGATTTGGGTAAGTTGTATACCTATTTCATTAATTTCAAATAATTTTTTGATTTTAATGTTCACTTAGGGATTATTCAGCAGCTAATTGTTTAATTTCCATGTATTTTTGTACTTCTTAGATTATTTTTTCTTTGCTATTGATTTCTACTTTTATTGCAGTGTGATCCAAGAGTGTGCTTGGTATGATTTTAACAGTTTCCCTTATCTCTGCTGTCATGTAAGTTTTAAAATTCTTGGTGAATTTTTTTTTTAAGGACACTGATAACCATTTTCTTATCTCTTCTGGCATGTAAGGTTTCTGCGAAGAGTTCTTCTGCTAGTCTGATAAAGTTCCCTTTGTGTGTGACTTGATCTTTAATTCTAGCTGCCTTCATGATTTTTTGTTAAAAAAAACTATGTGCCTTGGGGACAATCAGCTTATCTAGCTGGGGTTCCCTGTATATTGGATTTTCATGTTAACCTTTCTAGTGACATTAGGGAAATTTTTGTGGACATTTTCAAATATATTTTCCAAATCGCTTATTCTCTCTCTTTCTCTGTCAGGAATGCTAATGAGTCATAGATTTGTACTCTTTACATAATTCCATATTTCTTAGAGGTTTTGTTCACTTTTTAAAAATCCTTTTTGTCCTAGTTGCTTCAAAAACTGGTCTTCAAGCTCTGGGATTCTTTCTCTGGCTTGGTATATTCTGCTGTTAATACTTCAAATTATATTATGAAATTCTTGTAGTGAGTTTTCCAGCTCTAGAAGTTCAGTTTGGTTCCTTCTTAAAATGGCTATTTGATCTTTCAAACCTTGGATTAATTTACTAGATTCCCTGGATTTCTTGGATTGTGTTTATTTTCTCCTGAATCCTGATGAGCTTCTTGCCATCCAGATTCTGAATTCTATGTTTGTCATTTCAATCACTTCAGACTGGCTAAGAACCACTGCTGGGGAGCTAGTGGACTTGTTAGAAGGGGATACTGTCTTTTTAAATTGTCAGAGTTCTTGAACTGATCCTTTCTCATCACGGAGCTTTGATGTTCCTTTAACTATAGTGTAAGCTGAGTATGGTCAGTTGGCTTTGTTTGTGGATACTTTCAGAGCACCAGAAACAAAGCCAACTGCTCTATATAGGATCTTTATGTGTAGGTGAATTCTTGGACTTGTATTCACAGGTGTATATATTAGGATAATTTTTGATGTTGTCGTTTGGGCTGTGATCCAGTAGATGGCACTTAAGAGTAATGGCTGGTAGCTAGGCTGATGCCTAGCCTCCTGACTCTTGTACTTCCTGGCATTCCCAGGTTTGCTATGCAGTGGTTGAGGAAGAAAGATGGCTCACTCACCATGTCCACTCTCGGGCCTCGGGGAAGCCCTCTGTAATCACCAGCACTGTGCCTTGGTTTCTCTCGCAAGGTGTTCCAGGCTGCCGGGCTCTCTTGGGCAAAGGTTGTGACAGGGAGATATGCCACACCCTTTAAGGACCAGTCCTTCAGAGGGAGGCATGCCCCACTCCTACCTGGGCCCAGGGACCTAGCATCTCACCCCTCTCAGTGTTCTGAGGTGGGGTTTCCTCCCCTGCAAGGAGGGTTCCTCCCCTACTCGAGTGCTGGCACAGCACTGAGCTGTTCATTGCAGCCTTGGGGCACTGGGACATCCTGTGGTTCAGGGTTGGATTCTAGCTGTGCTAGGATATCTGTTGTGTTCCTGTGCTGTTTGGAAAGCATTCATATAGAGCGATATATTCAGCAGGGGTGCGGAGACTGTGCTGTGCACCCATTCCCGCAGGGCGGCTAGACACAGGCCCTGTGGGGGTTGGGAAACAGCATGTGGAAGGGTTTGCATAATAGATGTGTCTCAGTCACATTAGTTGGGAAGACAGTACAGCTCTCTTCTGGCTCAGAAGTCAGCTGAAGCCAGCACCTCTGAGGGAGTGGGGAGGCGGGCCCCAAGTGATAGGCATTTATGGCTGTTTTCACCAGAGCTGCCAGCACACAAATACTCCTGGGCTCCATGCCCTCTGAAGACTTGTCTCTGCCTATTCTGTGGAGAGATCTCCTGACAGCTCACATGTCCATAGGGGATTCAGGGTCCCCATCACTAGGTTCCCAGAGGTCTATGGGGATACTAAGCCAAATGTTGTTTTCCTCACTCACCTCTTTCCCATGAGCCATTAGTCGTTGGGAACCAGCCCTAGTGATCGGGTACTGTAAGTAGGGTTTCCAGCTTCCTTTCTATTCGGCCTCAGTTTCAGAGTCACATCACATTCCCCTATCAGCTTTTTCTCTCCAAATATCTGCTCAAATTATGGTGGCTGACTTAATAATTTGGTCTCTCTTGGTGGGAGCAGTGCTTTCTGGCTGCATCTAGTCAGCCATCTTGTCTACCTGAGTAGACTCGTGATCAACAAGTTTTGTAGAAATCACATTTAAGCTCCAGAAGATATTATTTCTTTATCTACCACTCTGGATACCAGATGCCTACATAGTTCCAGATTTTAAAATAATACCTGGATTAGTTTTAAAACCATGACTTTTATAAACACAAAAAGAGTTACTTGAGCAATCTGGGGCCTACTATATGACATGAGAACCACATACAGATTATTAGATGTTGAACTTCAACTTGTACACACCCTACATGCTCATCTAAGTATTATGCAGTGCAGTTTTTATGTTAAATTTCAACCACTTTTTGTCAGAGACTGTTAAAATTCTTAGGGATTTCTGACTCAACAAAATATTTCTTCTCTGCCTGAATTCAAATTATCCATTTTATTTACTGTTCAGTGTCCATATAAGTTCTATGATACACTGTGCAGTAATCATTAAATCAAGGTATAAAGAATTATCTGTCTCTCATACATAATTTGTTTTTTTTTAATCTATAAGCATAATTCCTAGCCACAGGTGGAGAGGTAATAAGCTTCTTGAGTATAAGTTATGGAATCTATGGAAATTCTATTGTATCACTAACAAGGACTAGAACAATGCATAGCATGGAGTTGGTATTCAATAACTGTTTAGGAAATGTTAAAGACACCTTCCTCTGGCTCTTTTGCTTCTCTCTGTGTGTGACTTGCATTTTAATATTAATTATCTCATTTGACTTACTGAATAGTCTGAGAATCAGAAAATCAGAATCAGATTTTGGTGACTCAAGAATGAGCAAAATAATGACCAAATCAAGATATTCTAACTACCAAACCATATTATTTCTATTAATTCATATTGTCTAGTAGTTTAGATTGTCTTTTTTAAATTTTTTATTATACTTTGTATTCTGGGGTACAAGTGCAGATCGTGCAGGATTGTTACATAGGTATATACATGCCATGGTGATTTGCTGCCCCCATCGTCCCTTCACCTACATTAGGTATTTCTCCTAATGTTATCCCTCCCCAACCTCTCCACCCCGTTATTGCTCCCTTAGCCCCCCACACTCCAAAAGACCCCAATGTATAATGTTTCTCTCCCTGTATCCATGTGTTCTCATTATTCAACATCCACTGATGAGTGAGAATATGTGGTGTTTGGTTTTCTGTTCTTGGGTCAGTTTGCTGAGAATGGATGGTTTCCAGATTCATCCATATCCCTGCAAAGGACATGAACTCATCCTTTTCTTGGCTGTATAGTATTCCATGATGTATATGTGCCACATTTTCTTTATCCAGTCTATCACTGATGGGCATTTGGGTTGGTTCCAAGTCTTTGCTATTGTAAATAGTCCCACAATGAACATACGTGTGCATGAGTCTTTATAATAAAATGATTTATAATCCTTTGTGTATATATCCAATAACAGGATGGCTGGGTCAAATGATATTTCTATTTTTAGATCCCTAAGGAATCACCACACTGTCTTCCACAATGGTTGCACTAATTTACACTCTCACCAACAGTGTTAAAGCATTCCTATTTTTCCACATCCTCTCCAGTATCTATTGTCTCCAGATTTTTTAATGATTGCCATTCTACCTGGCATGAAAACTGGCACTAGACAAGGGTGCTCTCTCTCACCACTGCTATTCAATATAGTATTGGAAGTTCTAGCCAGAGGAATCAGGCAAGAAAAGGAAATAAAGGGTATTTAATTAGGAAAAGAGGAAGTCAAATTGTCTTTATTTGCAGACATTGATTGCATATTTAGAAGACTCCATTGTCTCAGCCCAAAATCTCCTTAAGATGATAAGCAATTTCAGCAAAGTCTCAGGATACAAAATCAATGTGCAAAAATCACAAGTATTCCTATACACCAATAACAGAAAAGCAGAGAGCCAAATCATGAGCAAACTCCCATTCACAATTGCTACAAAGAGAATAAAATACTTAGGAATACAACTAACAAAGGACGCAGAGGACCTCTTCAAGGAGAACTACAAACCACTGCTCAAGAGGTTTGTAGAGAGGACACAAACAGATGGAAAAAATAAGAGAGAACACAAAGAGATGGAAAAACATTGCATGCAGATGGTTAGGAAGAATAAATATCATTAAAATGACCATATTCCAAAGTAATTTATAGATTCAACGTTATCCCCATCAAGCTACCATTGACCTTCTTGACAGAACTGTAAAAAACCACCTTAAACTTCAAAAAAGAGCCCTCATAGCCAAGACAATCCTAAGCAAAGGAACAAAGCTGGAGGCATCATGCTACCTGACTTCAAACTATAGATTGTTTTAAAAATATTTTTATGAATTGTTTTTAAATATAGGCGCATGCCCCTTTGCATACTTACATGTATCAACTCACTGAAACACACACACAGTCTGCTAACCTCCTGCATACATTCACAGAGTATTGGGGAAAATATGACATTAATGGAAAGAAATAAATGTTATAAAAAAAGAAAGTAGATATTTTAGTGCTCTTCAATGTATGCTTTAGCATAAATTTTATTTATACCACCTGAGAAGAAAAAGATGTAAGTGATAAGATGAAAAGAAGAATCAGGACAATAACCAATACTATGCGAGGACTTTAAGGTAACATTTACATGGGTAGCATGGAATTACATTCAAAAGCCCATGTTTAAGATTAGAAAGATTAATGGTTTACAGAACAAGACAACATTAGGCAAAACTGTGGAGTAGATTAATGCAATCTTTAGGCCACCTTATTTCTTATTCATCAAGATCTCTATGCCACTCTTACCTTGGTGGCAAATACATTATTTTCTCCTTAATTTTACTTTTTCCAAGAATTTTATTTAAAAGACTAATCCAATCACTCTCATTTTATTTCTACTAAGAGCAATAACAATGGCCCTACAGTTACCATTTATTAAAATATATGCCAAACATGATGTTGCTCTTTATAAAATCTTCTAGTAAATTCTCTAGAAGCATAATGATAAACCTTCTATTTATTCCTCAGTTATGCATAAGGAGTCCTGGAGAAATTGTGCAACTTGTCTAATAGCACATAAGTTGGTACTTACTAGGCAAGATTTTGGTGACTGAATGAACAAGCAAAATAATGACCAAATCAAGATATTCTAACTACCAAACCATATTATTTCTATCAATTCATACTGTCTAGTAGCTTAAATTGTTTTAAAATATTTTTCAATATTTTAAAGAAATATTTATTGATTATTTTTAAATTTAGGAACATGCTCCTTTGCATACCTACATGCATACCTACATGGAAAATTTCCTTTGAATTAGATAGATCCAATTATAAGGCACAGTGTAAATCAAAATTACATATTGGTACTGCTTTATGTGACATTTTAATTCTGTGTGGAATATGCAAAAATAATTGACTTCATACATGAAATAATTTTTAGGTAATTGTCTATCTGATTAAGTCTTTAATATTGTAGAATTGTTCAGATTTTCCTGATGGAGCAGATGGGTTGGGAAAGACAGAAAGGTAATCAAAGACAGATGCAAGGTCTTTGGTCTGAGCAGTTGCTCAAGTTTTGGCCTAAGCAATGGAAGGATAAAATAACTGAGATTGGGAAGGATGTCCGGGTAGTAGGTTTAGGAAAAATTCAAGTGCTCACTCCTGCACATGTTGAGTTCGAGGTTCCTTTTAGTCATCTAAATAGAAATGTCACAGAGCCAGGTGAATATACAAATCTGGACACCACATTAGCATATAGACTGAAATGTAAAAGACTGAAATGAGGTCATCCAGAAAGTGAATACCAATAGAGAAATGGTCCAAACTGGAGGCCTAGGTGTATTCCAACAATCAGAGTCCTGGGAGACTAGCAAAGAAAAATCTGTAGGAGCAATTGCTAATATTGGAGGAAGACCAAAAGAGCAGTGTGACCTAAATTGCTCACATTAATCCAGTAATTAACCTGAATGTTTCTCAGAGGTCAACTAAGATGAGGACTGAGAAGAGATCATCAGATTCAACAATGTAGTCTGGCTTTAGTGAAAGGTTAAGAAAAAAGCCTGATTGAACTAAATTTAAAAAGAAATGGTAGGAGAGAAATTGGAAACTGTATTTTTATGCAGAACTGTTTTTAGCACATTGTTTCAAAGGGAAACAAAGAAATGGGCAGCCCCTGGCAAAAAAAAAAAAAAAAAGGGATAAATAGGAATAAGAACATGTTGTGCTGAAAGAGAGGCTCCAGTAGAGGATGAAAAATTGATGATGTAAGATGAAAAGTAGATAATCTCTAGAGCAATGCCCTTGAGTAGATGAGAAGAGAGAATCTACAAGAGAAGTCACTGGATTTGGGCGGAGAAGGGTACTATCTTTGATAATTGATGGAAAGGCAGAGCATGTGGATTTACATGCTGGTAATTGTGGTAGTGGGAGTCTGCACATTTTTGGAAAATCAAGAAGCCAGGACATCAGCTGAGAATGATGTTGGGGGAGAGAATTTTAAGAAGTGAAGGACTCAATTCAAGTCTTGAGCATCTTCCTATGTCTATAACAGTATATTGTAGAAATAATATGATTTTCTATCTATATCATGATATGAGCAAGATTGAAAAATTGATGTAGTATAACCTTATCCACAAAAATCTGCTAATATTTGCTTTTAGAAGTCTTTTTACCTTTCTCTCCATCAAATTCTATGTTTCTTTTTTTTTTTACGCTGATGCTCTCTTCTAATTCCAGGCAATGTGACCAGTTTTGTATTATTAGAGCAGTCCAACAAGTACATTACTTATTCTAATGACTATGTAAGAAATAAACGAGTTAAATATCACTTAGAGAGAGAATGACCCAGCAAAACTTCATTTTTACATATTGACACTGAATTATTAAAAATGTCATGGATCACATTTCACTTAACTAGAAATGTAAACAACTAAAATATTATGATCAGATCACAATTTTGCAGCTTGCTGATTAGGAGGCCATATAGACACGGAATTAAATTTATAATGTCATGGTAAATTATGAATATACATTAATTTCTTTAATTTGTCTTCCTGTACTTGACATTTACTACACATTTACTTAAATGAAAGAACCATAAATATTAATATTTCATATTAAATGCAGAAATTCTTATTATGAATGCTTTCCTTTAATATCAAAAGGGCACACATTCAGTAACATGATTACAGTGCTTTAGACAGCATTATACACACTGGCAATCACCGTCATGCAAAATTAATATTAATTTGATTGAACTGATTTGGTGCAAAGAACTAGATATTTCTCTGAATGCTGATTGCATTATTATTAACTCAACAACCAGTATAATAGTTAAAAGCATGGACTCTAGTGTCAAAGAAATTCAAGTTCAAATTGCCACTCTCCTACTTTTTAGATGAACAAAACTTTGACTTCACTTCTTTGAGTCTCAGTTTTATTCTCTAAAAAGTGGGAATTAAAGTAGGTTTTAACTTACTAGGGCATTGTGAAAATTAAAGGAAGTAATGTATGTAAAGCACTTTATGTCATTGTCACCCTCTTAGTCACTCAAAATAAAAAACTAACTTCATCTTTCTAAATTTATTTTCCCCCAGTCGATTGTACTGACTTTGTCCAGTTCTTAATTGCTTTTCTTTTGTCCAAAATTATCTCTTCACTTTTATTCAAGATCCACCTCCAGCTTCACCTCTGCTATGTCATCTCTTCAGTGTAAAGGAGTGGTTCTTTTTATTCTCCCACCACTGGTCTGTAGATCTGTTTTAGACCTTCTAAGGTCTGCAGTATGCAAGTTATTCACATGTTATTGTGCCTGCCTCTTCAACTTGGAGCTCCTAGAAATCTTGAACTGTGTTTCTTCTATTTCCACTTGTTTTCCACACAGTAGTCTATGATATCTGTAAACATGTATATCTGGCCACTCTATTTTCCTAATCTCAATCCTCCAATAGTTCCCTGTCACATTTCTGAGAAAATCTGAAATCTTTTCCATAGCATACAAGCTGTACAACATTTGACCCTGGTCCTCTCTCTGTCCTCACTTTATTTCACACTATCTCCTTACACACTATCCTCAGGTAACATGAGTATCCTTGCAATTAACAGAACATAAAGTCAGTTGACACACAAATGACCTAATAAGCACCAGGTATAAGTTGGACACTATTCTAGGAATTTAGGATACATTAGTGAACAAAATAGACAAATACTCTTTGGTTTAGAGTTTCCACTATAAAGGGAAGTGCAGAAACACATATAAAAAGTAAATGAGGCTGGATGTGGTGGCTCACACCTGTAATCCCAGTACTTTGGGACATTCAGGCGGGCGAATCATGAGGTCAAGAGACCGAGACCATCCTACCCAACATGGTGAAACCCTATCTCTACTAAAAATACAAAAATTAGCTAGGCGTGTTGGTACATGCCCATAGTCCCATCTACTCGGGAGGCTGAGGCAGAATTGCTTGAACCCAGGAGGCAGAGATTGCAGTGAGCTGAGATCATGCCACTGCACTACAGCCTGGCCCCTGGCAATGAAACAAGACACTGTCTCAAAAAAAAAAAAAAAAAGAAAAAAAAAGTAAATGAAACTTTATATGTGATGGGGGAAAAGGAAAACTAAAAGAAGTAGAGCAGGTGTGGAGGGACAAGAAATAGAGCAAGGGAGAAAGGGATTCATGAGTTGTGATTTTAAATCCACCATTAAGTACATTTTCTAAGGGCATCTGCAATTGTTGATTTTTTTTTTCCTTGCTTTCTCTCCAGTTCACCCAGTGCTTCCCTCCATCAGTTAAGTTACTGTGCAAACAGAAATGTCTGTCATCACTTCTGAAAGTCCCAGTCTAAAAAGTGTAAAAAGGCATCCTCCACTCCCACACTAAGCTCTCTACTTCCTTATTCAGCTTTATTTTCTTCATTGCATTTTTACTATGAGTAAATGTGTGTGTGTTTGTGTGTGTGTGTGTATTCTATGAAAAAGTAGATTTTTTTTTCTGTTTTATGAACTGTTTTATTCCTAGTATGCAGGACTCAGTTTAGTATAGAGTTGCCAATGAATATTTATTGAATAAATTACTGTAGGTAATAGCTTCAGCTAATGATTATTAAACGTAAAAGAGAAAAGAAAACTGAAATTTAATAATTAAGGCATTATTTCTGAATAACTGAAAGAAATATTATTTTAAAACCTGCTTTGTATACCCATGACACTTTTATTCATTCATTAATTCAACAATTATTAGTGGAGTGAGATTATTCATTCATTAATTCAATAATTATTAGTCAAGTACCTATAATATTCTAGGCTTTATATTAAGCATTGAAATACAATTCAAAAGACAGACACAGTTAATTTTTTAAAGGCATTCTTAATTATTAAAACTCTGTATCTACAATATTATAAAAATAAAACACAAACCACTGCTCAACGAAATAAGAGAGGACACAAACAGATGGAGAAACATTCCATGTTCGTGGTTAGGAAGAATCAATATCGTGAAAATGGCTATACTGCCCAAAGTAATTTACACAATCAACTCTATCCCCATCAAACTACCATTGAATTTCTTCACAGAACTGGAAAAAACCACCATGAACTTCATATGGAACCAAAAGAGAGCCCGCATAGCAAAGTCAATTCTAAGCAAAAAGAACACAGCGGGAGGCATCACACTAACAGACTTCAAACTATACTACAAGGCTACAGTAATCAAAACAGCATGGTACTGGTACCAAAACAGAGATATAGACCAATGGAACAGAACAGAGACATCGGAGGCAACACAACATATCTACAACCATATAATCTTTGATAAACCAGACAAAAACAAGCAATGGGGAAAGGATTCCCTGTTTAATAAATGGTGTTGGGAAAACTGGCTAGCCATGTGCAGAAAGCAGAAACTGGACCCCTTCCTGACACCTTACACAAAAATTAACTCCAGATGGATTAAAGACTTAAACGTAAGACCTGACACCATAAAAACCCTAGAAGAAAATCTAGACAAAACCGTTCAGGACATAGGAGTAGGCAAGGACTTCATGAACAAAACACCAAAAGCATTGGCAACAAAAGCCAAAATAGACAAATTGGACCTAATCAAACTCCACAGCTTCTGCACGGCAAAAGAAACAGTCACTAGAGTGAATCGGCAACCATCAGAATGGGAAAAAATCTTTGCAGTTTACGCATCTGACAAAGGGCTGATATCCAGAATTTACAAAGAACTCAAACAGATTTACAGAAAAAAACCAAACAAGCCCATTCAAAAATGGGCAAAGGATATGAACAGAAATTTTACAAAAGAAGACATACATGAGGCTAACAAACATATGAAAAAGTGCTCATCATCATTGGTCATTAGAGAGATGCAAATCAAAACCACATTGAGATATCATCTCACACCAGTTAGAATGGCAATCATTAAAAAATCTGGAGACAGCAGATGCTGGAGAGGATGTGGAGAAACAGGAACACTCTTACACTGTTGGTGGGAGTGTAAATTAGTTCAACCATTGTGGAAGACAGTGTGGCGATTCCTCAGGGACCTAGAAATAGAAATTCCATTTGACCCAGCAATCCCATTACTGGGTATCTATCCAAAAGACTATAATTCGTTCTACTATAAGGACACATGCACACGAATGTTCATTGCAGCACTGTTTACAGTAGCAAAGACCTGGAACCAACCCAAATGCCCATCGATGATAGACTGGACTGGGAAAATGTGGCACATATACACCATGGAATATTATGCAGCAATCAAAAATGATGAGTTTGTGTCCTTTGTAAGGACATGGATGAATCTGGAGAACATCATTCTTAGCAAACTGACACAAGAACAGAAAAAGAAATACCGCATATACTCACTCATAGGTGGGTGAGAAAAATGAGAACACATGGACACAGAGAGGCAGTCTACTATACACTGGGGACTGTTGGGGGAAATTGGGGAGGGACAGCCTGGGGATGAATACCAATTGTGGGTGAAGGGGAGGAAGGCAGCAAAACACACTGCCATGTGTGTACCTATGCAACTATCTTGCACGTTCTGCACATGTACCCCAAAACCTATAATGCAATAAAAATTAAAAAAAAAAATGGGCAAAGGATATGAATAGACACTTTACAAAAGAAGACATACATGAGGCCAACAAACACATGAAAAAATGCTCATCATCGGGGGCCCAAAGTGGCTCCGGCTGGATGTTGTGGTGCTTGCGAAGGTAAGGCCAAGAGTTCAAGGCCAACCAACCTGAGCAACCTTACAAGCTCTCATTGATTGGCAAAAAAGAAAAAAAAAAAAAAAATGCTCATCATCACTGGTCATTAGAGAGATGCAAATCAAAACCACATTGAGATACCATCTCATGCCAGTTAGATTGGCAATCATTAAAAAATCTGGAGACAGCAGATGCTGGAGAGGATGTGGAGAAAGAGGAACACTCTTACACTGTTGGTGGGAGTGTAAATTAGTTCAACCATTGTGGAACACAGTGTGGCGATTCCTCAGGGACCTAGAAATAGAAATTCCATTTGACCCAGCAATCCCATTACTGGTTATATATCCAAAGGACTGTAAATCGTTCTACTATAAGGACACATGCACACGAATGTTCATTGCAGCACTGTTTACAATACCAAAGACCTGGAACCAACTCAAATGCCCATCGATGATAGACTAGACTGGGAAAATATGGCACATATACACGATGGAATATTATGCAGCAATCAAAAATGATGAGTTTTTGTCCTTTGTAAGGACATGGATGAATCTGGAGAACATCATTCTCAGCAAACTGACACAAGAACAGAAAAAGAAATACCGTATATTCTCACTCATAGGCGGGTGAGAAAAATGAGAACACACGGACACAGGGAGGGAGTCTACTACACACTGGGGTCTATTGGTGGGAATGGGAGAGGGACAGTGTGGGGGGCTGGAGAGGGATAGCCTGGGGATAAATGCCAAGTGTGGGTGAAGGGGAGGAAGGCAGCAAAACACACTGCCATGTGTGTACCTATGCAACTATCTTGCACGTTCTGCATATGTACCCCAAAACCCATAATGCAATAAAAATTTAAAAAAATAAATAAATAAAAATAAAACACAAAAATTGTTTATGAAGATCACCACACTGCCTCCTTTGGGTTAAATCACCATTCAGTAATAGCCCTAGAAAGTTGATTTTTTTTGTCCTATATGCTATTTACTACATTCCTCTCTTTGACCTCTGAGTGAGGTCAAACATCCCTCTCTGGTAATGAGCTGAGAACATGTGAATTGGTAAATGTGCCTTTTATTCTTAGGAACTCTGGTCCTGAGTCCAATGATACTCAAGTGATGAGTGAAATAGATCTATATAAAATGTGGTTAATCTTACACGTTAGATATGTAACTTTTCAATTCAAGTTGTCATAGAACCCAGGAAAAGCACTCCACTTAAATGCTAAAATATATAAGTATCAGTTTTTTAATCTAAATTTCTACCTGGACATGGCCTGATTTCAATAATGTGCCTACTCAAGTTAATATCTTCATTCAGTATCAATTTACTGCAAGATAGTAAAGAAATCTGTAACTTCCTACTAGGGAATATAAATAAATAATTTTTCCAGAACAAGAAATCTGAGTAAGATCTTCAGTGTTTTTGCAAATAAAATGCTAACCACATTTTTTTTTGGAAATTTTAGCATTTTTCCCAGGAAGAAAAAATGCAAACACATTGGAAAATGTAAGTTTTAGCACTCAGCTATTAAGGTTTAATATTCCTGATACTCAGCTGTAAAGGTTTAATATTCATGATACTAAATATTCTCAATATTTCCCATTGTCACAAACAAATCTAACCATTTAAGAAGAAAGACAATTCCAGTAGAGATAAGTTGACTGAGTAAATAAAAAATAATAAAAAAAAATGAAGACTGCCTTATTGGAAAAAGATCAAACAGAAATGTATCAAAAGTAAAATATGCTAGAGTTAAATCATAATTTACCTTTTAAAGGAAAAAGTTTATTCTGGGAAAACTCCAAATAATAATGATTTACATGGTTCAACTTTTTCTTCTGGATCTGGAAGGGATGTTATAATGGATGTTTTCATGCATAAGTTTTTGTATTTTGGCAATTAGTCTATAACTAAAACCAAGAACCATAAAGATATAAACAAATGTCCAAAGCTTAAGGTGACAGACAGCCAGAAAGGCATGCCTGGGGGCAGAGAATACCTAACAAACTATATGAACTTTGATGTCTACTATTGATTTTAAACTTTTTTCTGCCTGATGATGATCTTGTGCTGTCCCAAAATTAGCAGTGAAAGTCTGCATTAATGACACATTGGGGAAATAATGCAATGGAATGCATTCATGCAAATATGAAAGAGGCTCAGCAGAGAACAGAATCTGGTAGGAGTGGGGCTGAGATTATCTAAGGTAATCAGAATTGAGCCTGAAGTATGAATCTGAAGTAAAAGATTTCAAGCAAATATAAACATTCCTCTGAGATCTTCTAAAATATTAAGGTCACTGAGAAACCCATGTAAAATCAATACACTGCTCAGAATTAAAAGAAAGAATAAAATGATGTTCAAAAAGTCATTTATACATTTATTAATTTACCAAATATTTTATTTTCTAAAGCTATGTGAATCGTTGTGTAATGAAATGTGAGAAAAACAGAAAAAATATTGTCTTTATAGAACTTATCTTGCAATGGAATAAATAAGCAATTTATATATCATGTTAGAAGAAAACAGGGAGAAAATCAGAGAGAAGGAGTAGGGGAGTTGAAAAAATATCTTAGGGGTAATTAGGAAACCCCTCAATGAGATATCAACATTTGAACAGACAGGTAAGAAAGGGAGTCATAGAGGCCTTAAAGAGCATAAAAGACAGAGAGCAGAAGACACAAATCCAATGATGCTAGGTAGGCAGTATACTTAGAGTGTGACTGAAGAACAATGGGTGGTTTATCCAAACTGAGTAAGTGAGCAACAGAGTAGTAGGTGATGAAAGCAGAGACATAACAAGAATCTAGATTATGTTGGCTCTTGCATGGCATTAACTGGACCTTGGTTTTTATTCTGATTAAGATCAGCAAGTAGGATGAATGAAGCTTTGGAAAGATCTGAGCAGTGGGATGCCATGATTTAATAACTGACCAACATTTTGAAAGGATCATTCTGGCTTTTGGGTTGAGAATAGTGGATGTGGAGGGGTACTTCAGAAGGGAAGAAGCTAGTGGGCCATATAGATGAAAGCTAATGGTGGTTTATATAGGGTAGTAGTGATATGAGGCATATCTGTACTCCAAAAATATTTTGAAGGTAGAATTGGATATGAGGGAAACATGAGTCAAAGATCACTCCAAGAATTTTCCTAAAGATAAGGAAGAATCAAGTTGTTATCAGCAGAGATGGAAAAAACTATAGAAGTAACATCAGGTTTAGAGGGAAGATCCGGACGTCAATTTTCAAAATGTTGAGTTTGAGACATCCTTTAGATATACACATGGAGATGTCAAGTGGGTAACTGCGCATAGATACAAATTTGGGAATCCTCATATAGACTTAAGGGAGTAAGTATCGGGAAATAAAAGAAGGGATCCAATAACTATGCTATGTAGCACCCCAATATTAAAGACTTCAAAAAAATAAGGAAGTAGCAACAAATGAGATTAAAAGAAGGAGCCAGTAAGCATTATACGAGAATCTGGTGTTTCACAAATGAAGCGGCCCATGTTTAGGCTCCTGACTGAAGCATATTCCTCCACCCTCTGGATAACTTGGATAGCAACCTAGGTAGAATGAGAAAGAAGGTGATATTTCCCAGACCAACCCAATTGGGTACATCAACTTGGTTGACCAATGAAGGACAAATTATCACATGATAATTTTCATATTCTGACTTTAAAAGAGGGTCTGAGTGGGAGCATAATAATAAACAACATGTGCTTGCAATTTGATACAGGACTCAATATCAATACCACAAATAATTTGGAGTGTTGGATGTCAGTAATAAAGAAAATGGTATAGCTTCCTAGAGTAAAATGTTGATATAAGCCTGTGTTCAGTAAGTTTCAGTTTTTTTTCCTCAGCATAAGAATGAATTTTCAATGAAATTTATATGCAGAAACCCAAGACATAAGGCATATAACAGTGAAATTTGTTTGAAGCAGTGTTAAAAAAAAGAAAATTCAGAAAACAACCTGCTCAGAGTTCTCACTGGAGATATCCTTGAGGCATCTTGACATATCCCTAGAGCTTGGGTAAAGCTTATAAAAATAGCTTTAAAACTACTGCCAGAAACCTAAAACGAAAGGAGTTCAGAGATGAAAATAACTGGTGTTGGAAGTCGTCAGAGAAGGTCTACATAGTAGTCAGAGAAAACCTGAACCCAACAGAAGAGAATGTTCCCTAGCTTTCATTTCAGTGTTTCTCCCTCTGCCCCTACCCCTCCCATTACATATTGGTTGAAAAACCTCTAAAACTACACATATCATCATACTGGAGATAACTAGCGTCCTTTAGCAAAAATTTTAATTAGATTTTTGTTTAAAGAAAGGTAAAAAAAGTTATAGACCAGAAGAAAATTAAACTGATATGAATGAGAATATACACATACAGCAAGGTTTAACCATTTTAGGAAAACATTAAGTGTATGACAAGGGGGGAAATGCATTTACATGTTTTTGGTTTTGCTTTTAAGAAAGAAAAACAAGATAGTGTCTATTCTCTTTCTTCCATAACTATTTTGGGAAAAAAAATATTGCAACAAAAAGCGGGCATAATAATGAATCTACTATCACATCTGATATGCATCTATTTTAACCAATGGGAGATTAGCCTTCCAGACAGCATTAAGTGGAAGTGTGAATAGGAAAGCAATCTTGTAGGGTCCCTCAAGAGGAATATTCCAGTTTATTTAGAGATGTAAACCTTTCAAGAGGCATTCAAAGCAGTGAAAATAGAGACGCTCAAAATGTATAAAACCAATTAAAAGGAGAATACAAATAAATGTGTCATGAGAAATTACAAACTGCTATTAATAATGTTCATTAAAATGATGAATATCTTAGGCAATTTTCATGACCTAAAATGATATATCATTAGCCTCTTCCTTCACTACCTAGAATTGGGACATATTTGCATAAGACTGAAAAATGTATCACTAGTTTAAAAATGTAAGCAGTTAAATGATCTCCCCAAAATGTTGGGGTAACTTATAGTGTAGGACTCTCACTGCTTCCTTTTATTCAGAGCACATTTGTAGTACACTCATGATTGCATCCTTAGAGGTATGTGGGTGAAGTTCCTTAAACCAGATATGTGAAAGATGAACAAATGTTTTAACAATCAAGGTAAGTCTCCAAACCTTTTCTTACACAAATCAAATGAAAAAATACTGACATAAAATAGAATTATATCACTTTTTCCTCCTACTAAAATTATGGAAGTGCTATACATGGAATAATTTTTTTTTGCTCATTGTTGTAACTTCAGTGCTTAGAACTTTGCTCCACATAAAGTACCAACTCAATGATTATTTGTAAAATGAGTAAGAATCAGTTAGCCAAAGCATCAACACCATCCCCTGACTGGTCAGTAAAATGTCCAATTTAAACAAAGTGCTTCGCATGATGGAATTATAGACTTGTACAAGTAGGAGGCCCCAAAATAGATACACAGTTTTTAGAAAAAAAATAGTTATCTTCCAATTATAGATAATACACTTCAGTTTTTGGTAAAAATAGAAACATAACAATATATGATGATCAAAACAAGCCACAAGAGTTAAGAAAATAATTTTTGTAATTTCACCTATCCAATAATTAGCAGGGATGATTAAGGAAGGAGGAAAACCTTAAAACGTACTTAGGCAGCATTAGGTTTGTCCACTTACATTAAAAGTAAGCCAAAGCAGGTTAAAAAAACAAGTACATGCCAAAAAAATCATGGGGTAGTTAAAATTCAATCTGCAAATGGCCTAAAAGAGGAACAAATATTCAACTTAAAAATTTTTTTAATCAACTTTGAATTCTCAAAAGTAATCTGTGCCTGTGTGTGTATTGGTGTAGATGATGTGAAAAAGAAAAAGCTCACATCCCAATAAGTCAGTTTATCATAGTTACAATCAATTCTTATGACAATTATCTTGTAATTATCATTTAGTATAAAATATAAATGTTCATTTAATAATTTTTAATTCTTACACGGAAACATTTGGTCATGGTTTGATAATATATCCTTCTTGTATACACCTGGATCATTCTTTTCCTAACTTTGTTAGAAAACTTATAATTGTACTCCTTACATTAGAATTATTTGTATATTCATATCCCTCAAATGACCATCAGTTCTCTTCAAGACCATAGATAATGGTTTATAAATCTTCAGCACTAAGATATTAACAGTTAAATCATAAAATATGGCAGGCAAATCTATAGTTTAGTTTCTACATTTATAAATTGAATTACTCAAAACTCTTACTCATTACTATTTTCTATGCCTAGAAAGAATTAAAACGGTATTTATTGAATAGCTAAGTATTAAGATTTATAAACTGAAGATGGCACTGTGAGGTGAGATTCTGGAGGCAAATTGTTGTCCTCAACAGCCCCTCCCCCTGCCACCACAACCACAGAAATCCCGTTCTTTCTGAACACGTAGTATTATGCTACCTATTTTCAGCTGGAACTCTTCATATTTCTAGATAAAGGGCCCCTGCTCCCATATCCAACAGCCAGTCTAGTACTGGATGTGGTGATGCTCCTCCTTTGTCTTGGAATTGAAGTAACTAGACTATTTTTTAGTACAAAGAGAAACCTCTGCCAATGAAATATGCCACTTGGTATTAGCATGTCTTTGACCTTCTCATCTACCACAATGGCCTGCTATTACCTGGACCTGGAAGCCACCATGAAGAGAATCTTTTATTTTGTGGCTCAGAGCTGCTGCTTGAGATGCTCAACCTAGCAAATTATCCAGTATACACAGGATTTGAAGTACAAAAACTTCAAGAAGAAGCCCATCACATTAACACTACACATGCTTCTGATGTTTCACACCTGTGAAAATCTGTGGGTCAAGCTGTCTTGGGAAAGGTTCTGCAGCTTTTCCTCAGCACAGTCAACCCAGAAAATCCAGAGTAGATTTGCAAATCCAGAAATTATACAGTAGATTCATACTGTTAATCTCTATATACCCCATTCCTTAATTATTAACTTCTTAGGTTCAAGACCAGTCCAATCCTATAATCTGTATATTACTCTAGCATTAACCAGTCCCAGGTCAGTTTAATATGTAAATATATATATGTAAAAATATATATATAATAGTGCCCTGGAGATATATATATATGCCTGTGTGTTTTATATGTATATATTATATATATATATATATGCATGTGTGTTATATATATATATATTATATATATGTATGTATATATAATATTTTATAGTGACCTGGACAAATATATATGTCATATATATTATAGTAATGGTAATATATATTATATGTATAACATATATATAACAAAATAATGGCTTTTACGGCAACTTAGATGGAGCTGGAGGCCATTATTCTAAGTAAAGTAATGTAAGAGTGGAAAACCAAAAACTATATGTTCTCACTTATAAGTGGGAGATATGCTGTGAGTATGCAAAGCCATACAGAGTGATACAATGGACTTTAGAGACTCAGAAGCGGGAGGGGGTAGGGGGTCCAGGGATAAAAAATTACACATTAGGTACAATGTACACTACTTGGGTAAAAGGTGCACTAAAATCCCAGAATTAACCACTGTGTAATTCATCCATGCAACAAAAATCCACTTGTACCCCAAAACCTATTGAATTAACAAAACAAAAATAAATAACATAAATAAATACATAATTAAAAACATATGGCAGTATGGGAAATATTACTACCATCCCCAAAATAAAATAAACTGATTTTATTATATATAAAGACTATATATTATATACACATAATATGTTTGTATGAATAAATATAAATTACATATATGTGTGCATGTATATATATACATATTTATATCTGTATAACTACATAAGTATGCATTCTATAAAGAACAGGGTGCTCCTTAGATGTCAGAAATGTATCTTTTAAGCTCATGAGAACCATGAGGTGCCTAGTGGCTAAAACTATGTACTTACACACTTTAAATGGGGTCATGGTCAGGGCCTAAACATATCAATCTCTGTGACTCCAATATGTTGAAGTTGTCTGTAATGTGTTTGATTTGCATAGACATGTTCTAAGCACTTGGAAAGAGCTGCAAATGAGGAATTTTCGTAAGACAGAAAAAAAAGTATATAATATATAGTATAATATATATATATGTGATGACCTGACTAGGACTTTGATAGCAAGAGTTGAATCCGGCTCTGATACATTGTGTAATATCTATTACGTATCACTGGGCAAGATATTTCATTTTTGAAATCATGACTTCTAAGGCTGTTAATGAGTTTTAGTGACATAAACCTGAAAGAAAGGACTCTTGCAATCATTATATTTGGACATCTTATTTAAGGATAATTAGTATCATAGGTAATAAACTATTTATTGATTTAATTTACATATTATTTCTACTATCTGCCAACATTTTTCTAAACATTATTATAATTTCCTGATATATTTACCCTTTCTTCTAATTTTACCTCCTATAGCTATTTCATATACTATTAAATATATTATAAATATGGTAAATTATTAATATTCATAGTATATAGACTTTGATATTTGTCAAAAAGAGAAAAATGATGCATAAGTCACAGAAAGGGACAATTCTTAGTAACAATAATTATCAGATTTCCTTAAAAAAAAAAAACCAACCACAGGGTTCTTTTAAATTGACAGAGATGTCCAGTTTCCAAAGCAGAATATATCAAGCTAGTATTTGTTATTCCTTTTCTGAGTTTGATTCATAGGTCTTCAAGTTATCAATTCATGCTGTTATTTACAAATTTGTAGATTAACCTTACATATATTTCCTAATTAAAGGATCATTAAAGTAGAGGATTCATTCTAGGGAAAAAAGGACTTTCAACCTACCCAAAATAATTATTTTCTGTAAGCTGGAAAATTAACTATTTTCAAACTTTTTCTGTTGTTCATCAAGGGATATTTTCTACTAAGGGGTCCTATTCCTATTATAAAACCCCAAATTTTAAGGCCACATTATATGATCTGAGGCATCATCCAAAATATAATTGCATAAAATATTTGATCTAATATTATTAACACCTCATTAAATTAAAAAAATGGCATAATCTTGAAAATTAAGGCATGCAACCAAATAAACACATGTTGTGATATAAATAGAATTTATCTCTTGTGCTGTTTGAATCACCCTGCAGTATGTCTGGTTGGATGGGCAAAGTACTGCAAACAATAAAAAAATTAATAAAACTGGAATTGTGTGCTGCACGTTATGTTCTTGGCAGGAATTAAGGTGATGCTATTATAAAGGACACCTGCTTCCAGAAATTCAGTTACAGAACTCTACCACATTATTTTCCTAGGAAAAAAAGTTAAAGCACATTTAGATGATGTGTATTATTTGGGGGATTGTTGGGGTAGGAAGTTAGATTGAGGAAAGATTTTTGAGGTATTCAGTATGCCAAATCATTCTTTATTATCTAAACACTTTCCTCTTGATGTAAAATTTAATCATTTTTTGCTAAATAAATAGAGAAATACACAAATTAGTAACTGATCTATTTTACCTATGGAAAATATTTTCATCCATAAAGCATCCTTTTTTGCCTCAGGTCTCCTTTGATGTGCTTGAAAGCAGGTAATGCCATTATCAATGATTATGTAAGGGTCTCGAAATCCATGACCATCTTTAAACAAGAGTCATTTTGACAGCTGAAAGAAGAATGATGGTTTTCAGAGGCTGCTGGTAAGGGTAATGTGATAGAGATGGACAAAAAGGGGCTGTTTAATGGGTTCAAATTAAAATGGGTATCTATTTACAATAGATAATAGGGATAAAATCCACTGTTTGATAGTACAATAGGGTAACCATAGTTAACAATAACTTCTTGAATATTTCAATATAACTGGAGGAGGGGGACGTAAAATGTTTGTAACATAAAGAAATGATAAATGTTTGTGGTTATGGATTTCCCAATTAGCCTGATTTTATTATTACAAATTTTATGCTTATTACAAAATAGTCAACGTATCCTATAAATACATGAAACTATTATGTACTCATAAAACTAAACTTGTTTAAGAAAAGAAAGAATGTCACTCTTCTAGGAAAGTACTGACAGTCTATTGCAACTTTTTCCAAGACATCATTACTAGGAAGATGTCATCTGATTCCCATGTTACATATGGGATATATCTGTTACATAACTCTCAATATTACAATCTTAAAGGACAATGTAGACATTGATTTGCCTCAGTTGATTTTCCAGTTTGGAGAAAATTAAAATTAATTAGTTGAAATTGAACCCTTTTATTATTTCTGACAATAATGCTAAGTTCATGATCAAAGATACCTAACACCCACATATTAAATACTGCTGGTTTTCCATGGAATTTCAATTACTTTCATAGGTTGCCCTCTTGTGGCCATCTATGATGCTACTAACAACAAAATGAAAACATTTCATGTCTTTTTTTCCATCTGATAAACACTTCGAGGGTTTGTTAACACATGGCACCTTAAAATTCACTTAATAATATGTCAATATAAAATTTACATGAATAATATTAAATATGAATTATAAACAAAATCTTGATTGCTGAAAGTTCAGTATTGGCTATAATAAAATTATTCAGTAAACATAATACCTAAGTATATGAGAGTTTGCTATGATTATTTTTTAGTTTTAAACCATGAGTATTCATTGATTCATAAAGTTTATATGAGGCTTTAATTTCTTAAAATAAAGTTCCAATGTTATATTTAATGTAATTACAGGAGAAATAACATTTTAAGATATCATGCTAATATTTTTAAAATTTCTTTTTTTGAACTTACATATTTAATCAGCTGAGCACCTCTATCACCAAAGATGGTTTAAGTAATAACACAATTACAATCAGGCATTTAAGGTATTAAACATCAATTGATCCCAAGCTACCTATTTAAGCTTTCTAGGCCTCAGTTTCCTCATTTGTAAAAGAAGAAGTTTGAGCCACATGATCTTGACTAACGTTCTTTTTTTTTAGACAAAGTCTCACTCTGTGCCCAGGCTGGAGTGCAGTAGCATGATCTCAGCTCACTGCATCCTCCGCCTCCTGGGTTCAGCGATTCTCCTGCCTCAGCCTCCCAAGTAGCTGGGACTACAAGCATGCACCACCATGTTTGGCTGATTTTTTTTGTATTTTTAGTAGAGATGGGTTTCACCATGTTGGCCAGGCTGGTCTTGAACTCCTGATCTCGGATGATCTGCCTGCCTTGGCCTCCCAAATTGCTGGAATTACAGGCGTGAGATACTGCATCTGGCCCTAACATCTATTTTCTATGTGTCCTACTTCTAATTAGCAAGAACTGATTAGCAATCAACAACTCCTTTCTCTTTTTTCACTTCCTCCAATGATTTCTAGAATGCAAATCAAAGTATTTATTGAGTGTTCTTTGTTTGACTGCTGTCTCCTGGTCACATTTGCGGGTTTCAGAAGCCATTCTTCTTAGACCAAAGGGATCCAATTACACATGAGGCCTGTAGCCTCCTGTTGTTTTCAGTGCTCAAATAGTGAAGAATGGCCCAGAGCCAATACAATGAAGGCAAAGGACCACAGGCAGAGAGATGCTGAGCAGAGCCCCCTGGGTAATCTAAATTAGTTGACCTTTCTACCTCTTCCAGAAGGGATATGTGCCAAAAAGATAAGTTAAAACCGGCTCTGTATGCACCATCACAATGAGAAATGAGCATAAATTAGATCATATGAACTTTGAAAATTTTATGTAACATGGATTTCAGGTTGCATATTTACACATAATATGAATTTTGTTAATTGTATAATATAATCAACTACTTTAATATTTTAGATTCCATCGAATGATCTTCAATATTATAATCTAACTAGATATGAACTTAAAATGTAGGAATCATTTAAAATGTATTTTTGGTATGAAATGCCTTTAAGATTAAAAGTAACTGATTAATTAATACCACTACATTTATTCAGTAAACCAATAATTAGTCTTTTTAACAGTTGGAAACTCTTTTAATTTTTTTGGATTGGGGAAAGGCTGGATCTTTTATCTTCAAACATCATCTCTCTCATCCATTTACTACCATCTATATTCAACACCCTCTCTCCCACAGAGTCAGGCTTGACTTCCATAAGGAACTTATGGAAGGAGTACTCAATAGGTCATAGAGCCACCAAAAAACATGAGGAATCTGGCTTGAAAAATACAACCAAGGATGGAATGCTTAGGAGTAACCCTGCATCACACTAAACATTGCCAGCACCCATCAAGTGAGGACACTTGTCACAGAACACTGAATGTTATTGATTTTCCAACTTCCACTGCACCCTACATTGTCCCATTGGGCCTTAGGTCACTGCTGCCCCTAGGAAATGAACACTGCTTCTGCTAGTGAACCACCAGACAGGATTTTTCTGGTGGGCAGAATTATAGCTTCTCAAAGAGGTCCACATCCTAATTCCTAAAGTCTGTGAATGTGTAACTTTTTATGGTCAAACAAGTTTACAGATGCTAATAAGTCACTGATCTTGAGATGGAAAGATTATTCTGGATTATTCAGGTGTCCCAATGCAATCACAAAGGTCCTTATAAAAGAGAGGCAGGAGTTCAAGGGTGGGAGAGTGATTTGAAGATGTTATCCTGCTGGTTTGTGGCAGAAGGGGCCACAAACCAAGAAATGCAGAAAGACTCTTGCAGTATGAAAAGGCAAATAAATAGATTCTTCCTTAGTCTCCAGTGGAACACAGCCTGGCTAACACTATGATTTTAGCCCACTAAGACCAATGACAAGTTTCTCACCCCCAGACAACTAAGATAATAAAGTTGTGTAGTTTTAATCTACAAAATTACAGTAATTTGTTGTAGTTGCAGGAAGAAACATGTACAATTGTCCAATGCAGATGCTCCTTTGATCACCAGCTTTCAATTCCAGTCCTTACTGGGTGCATCAAACTTGACAGGCCCAAAAGAGGCAGCTACTCCCTAACTATATATTGTGGAAAAGCCAATATTTTTGTTGCTTCTATAGTACATATAGGTTCCACTTCCCCTAAGAAGTATATGAAGAAGAATTCACTGAGGACATGGAAGGTACTGAAAAGCCCCTCAGAAGGACAAATATCTCCTGTTATCATACTTTATTATTACTCTTTGGACTCTGCTATAATCAACTTTTTTCTAGTCCTAATGACTCTAATGAACTATTTCCATTCCTTCCTAAATGAATACCTTCAATAGCTCAAACCAAGATCAACAAACTTCAGAAACCAAGACTTTCAATTTAGTTCTCAGAGATAAAGGCTAATTTCCATGGTAGCTCAACCCATAGCTATTTTAAACATAATATGAAAAGAAAAATAAATACTTTCAATGTAATTGCACAATGCTACATTTTTTTTTTTTTTTTTACAAAAATTGTGCTTCTGGGCCTTGTAACATTTATATGTAAAGATTTCCATGGAAAGGCTATAGATTTTTTTTTTTTTCAGACAGAGTCTAGCTCTGTTGCCCAGGCTGGAGTGCAGTGGTGCAATCTTGGCTCACTACAACCTCTGACTCCCCAGGCTCAAGCCATCCTCCTCTCTCAGCCTCCCAACTAGTTGGGACTACAGGTGCTTACCACGATGCCTGGATCATTTTTGTACTTTTAGTAGAGATGGAGTTTTGCTGTGTTGCCCAGTCTGGTCTCAAACTCCTGGGCTCAAGCAATCCAACTGCTTCAGTTTCCCAAAGTGCTGGGATTAAAGGTGTGAGCCATTGTGCTTGGCTGGAATGGCTATCAAATTTTGTAACCTGATTCCTATTATTAGATATTGATTTTAATGCTACTAGCACTATTATACTAACAGCACATTTCTAGTTATCATAGTGAATACAAAATTTGGATTATGGAATTGAATTTGTCAATGTTGTCTGATGAAAAAACTACTGCTCTAGAGTCAGGATCTAAATTCTGGAACACTGAATGAATGGTCTTGTGAAAATCATTTTTTTTTTTAGCCCAGTTCTTTTTGTTAATCCTCTACCTTACCTAACCCCAAGGTCTGATGATTCACTAAAAGGAAGGGAAAATAATTTACAGGTTGTATAAAATTACAAATTGTTACATAGAAATACAGAGAAAAAGGAAAGTTCAAAGTATAACTTTTTCATTCTATTAAAACATTTCTTCTGTTGATACATGCGGATCTAACAAGAATTCTAGGCCGGGCGCGGTGGCTCAAGCCTGTAATCCCAGCACTTTGGGAGGCCGAGGCCAGTGGATCACGAGGTCAAGAGATTGAGACCATCCTGGTCAACATGGTGAAACCCCGTCTCTACTAAAGATACAAAAAATTAGCTGGGCATGGTGGCGCGTGCCTGTAATCCCAGCTACTCAGGAGGCTGAGGCAGGAGAATTGCCTGAACCCAGGAGGCGGAGGCTGCGGTGAGCCGAGATCGCGTCATTGCACTCCAGCATGGGTAACAAGAGCGAAACTCCGCCCCCGCCCCCAAAAAAAAGAATTCTAGAACCTTAAAATTGGAAGATACCATCGCAACCAAGTTGCAACATAATTTTCACAGTGTTCAGGCTTCTGTTAATGAGTTCATCATTTGCAACTATATCTAAGAGCAAGACTGGCTTTCACCTATTGGACTTACAGTCTCCGAACACCTCACCTCAAGTATAAAGTGATATTATTCATTAGATTTTCCTCGTGGGTTAGTAATATGTCATGTATTGGCATGACATAATGCCTTTAGTGACTTGGCATAGCATCTGGCACACAATGACTATTTAGTAGGTGTTAGCTACTAATATCGGTAATGTTAAGGACAAATCAAATATGCATTAAATGTATAGCATTTGTATCAGTTCTTGAGGAAATATACTATGTTCACTTATTCTAAATATTTTACTTTTATAAATCATTAACATATACAAAGGCCAGGTATTTCTTAATAGATGTCTTAAAGAAATACAACTCTAGAAAATATTCATTAGCAGAAAATGCAGATGTGAGAACTTGGTTTGTGCGTTATAATTTTAAGTGTTTTGTACACCATGAAATATTCTCAACATAAAAGGAAGGTAAAGAAATCAACCATCTCATAAACTACAGTTGACTATTTTTTCATTATAGTAATCACAGACCTCACCCCAAATCATCCTATAAATATTTGGCAATGCTAATTTTTTATTAGATCAGATGAAATTATTCAATTTCCCTTAAAAATCATTCTTACATCATTTGAAAAGTATATAATAAATCCTACTATATATGTATAAATATATATATGATGTAGATATTGAGAGACACAAAATATCACCTATCTAGATATTTTCAAGTGTATATTGCATTAAAATTCTTAAAATGCAAAAGTAGTTTGCAAAGAGATCAAATCAATACACAAACATAATAGTTTGAAAGAGGGGAAAACTCTACATTAAGCTGAAATTCTTTGCTGCTTCATTCTTGCCCTCTTCACCTTTCCAATTTTCTTGCTTTATCATTAGCTTTCTTTAACTTATGATAGGAGTTACACGATATGTTTAAATTACTTCTGCCAGAGATAAGAAAGGAAATATGCAAGCTACAAATGCAGTAGCTTTTTTAGTGTCTGAGCCAAAGAAGCAAACCATGTTGTGTATAAGGCTCCCATTTTAACTGGCAAAGGCAATCTTCTGTGTCCTGAGGGGATTTATGTAGCCATAGATACTCTGAGCTGCTGTACTCTTCTGTTCCCAGCCATGTGGACCCTGGCATTCTGATGGGCTCTAGTATAGTTCTTGGTATGCTGATTTTCAGTGGCATTGGAGTCCAAACTGCAATCTCAGCTTAGTTTCTGCCTGACTAGGTAAAGTAATGATTACTGTATGTGGAATCACTCCACTTGGATTATCACATTTAATATTCATGCCCACCCTTTTGATGTAGTAAAAACTTGATCATAATCATGTCTAGTAAATGATGAATGTGGCACTTGTGCTTAGGCTTCTGTCTGACTTCAAAATCTGTGACTGTGGCTATTTTTATTACAGTGGTCTTCCATCTTAATGAAGCTATTGGAAAAGAAAATATTTTACAATCTCATACACTTGGAAAACATCTGGAATTTCTCTTTCTTATCCAAAAGATATAAGAGTAGCCTGTAGAAAGGTTTAGGAATGATTAGATAGAAAAAGGTTTATTTTACCTTATGAAATATTTAATGAAACATGCTGGAGTCATGTGCTAGCTACTGGGTTGGGTAGTAGAGATTTGGTGATAAATTTCTCGTTGTCCCCACCATTTGGTTGCTGACAATGGTGTTGGGAGGCAGACACGCAAACAATGTGATACAACATATTCTAGAGATCACCTGGGGACACAGGCAAGACAACTACACTATAATCATGGCTAGGCTATGCAGGACAGCAAAAAAAAAAAAAAAAAAAAATTATCCAAAGAGGCAACTTCTAAACTGGTCCTTTAAAGTTAAAGAGGAGCTTACCAGGCAGAGAAAGGTAAGTTAGATACAGAAATAGAACATTTCAGGCAGGAGAAATTTTATGAGCAAAGGAAAGAAACTAAGGATCACATTTATATAGATAAAAATGTATAATGAAATATAAGTAGATAATGAAATTAAATGGAGAATATTAGACAAGATAGGAGAATATAAAATTAGCCATAATTCCTCATTAGAATGGTATTTAAGGTACTTTTTTTTGTTTTGTGTTTGGGTTAGTGGGGAGAAGAAGGTAGGTAATAGAGAGGTTGCTTATATTTATATTAGGAACTCAAGAGAATATATGCCAAAAATGAAAGGACCAGGTACTTAAAACTCTGCCAGACAATGCTTTGGCAATACTTGGAGGTAAAACGGCTATTCAAAAGCACTCTCTTGTATTAAACCGGTGTTAACTTTGTAATGGCTTAGAATATAAGTAAAAATGTTACATTTTTACTTTTTTCCAGTAATGCATTTTTTACTGCATTCACCTGCCTCATCAAATATAGATCCATATAAAAGAACTTCTTGCATTTCCAGAAATGTCTGTAAAGCTGCAATAGCAAGTTTTGTTCTTATGAGCTGCTCTGTATAATTGGTTAGGTTCAAGGTTGGCATCTTTTTGTAGCTTGCAATATGAATTTTGCAGCTAAGGATTTAAAAATGTGGATAAGGCAAGAAGTTCCCTTCATTCTTTCTCAAAATGTTCCTGCTTCAAATGACTAATCCTGTTTTTTATAAAACCAGAATGATTTCTGTAAGCTTATTTTGTGGAATGAAAAACACTTTTAAGGTTTTTTATTTTTATTCTTTACAGCACAGAACACGTTTCTGGCCTTTGGTTGAACTGATGAAGGATTCCAATCCAGTTGTAACTTTGCTATTCTGCAGAGTTGGAAAGTCTGCCAATATCTTCCTGCAAGTGAGCTTTTCCCATGTCTTAAACATAAATTCTGTGTGGTTAAAATCAGTTCGTTACTCCAGCAGCTTCTGTACTGACCTCTTGTGAAAAGTGGAATCATTTTCTTTAAAGGAACAACACTGCACATTGTAAGTTTGAGAGGTGTTACTTATCAAAATTGGTTTTGAGAACTTCGTTAAGCACTGTAATCACTTTTGCTTCAACCATTAAACATAATTCTGAAAATTCCAGAGGTGACGAAAAGTCTCTATTATTTACCCATATTTTCACCTTGCTTGTTTTTTCTTCTTTTCTGATGTTCCAAATTTCCTTGTTATTTCCCAATAGTATGGGTAATGTGTCCTTTAAATTTTGCCCTAAACATTGTCTTGATCAAAGAACACTACATAATAGCTCTAACTACAAACATATCTTCATTATCATTAATAGGTACTAGGAGACATTATTTTAAAACATCTTGCTTGCATTCTCAGAATGTGATACAACACATAGGAAACAATAGGAGCAACTATGAAAATATTTGAATTTTATTCTAATGGATTTCAAATAGAAAATCTATTGAAATGCCCTCTTTTCCTCTAGAATATCTACTGCTCATCTGCCAAATGTAAATCAAGAGGGGCACACTTTAGAGTGAGACTCTCCTGAAACTTACTGACTTTCTTTATAAGTTTTTGCATTTTAGGCAGTATACTTAATAAATTGGTGCTTTGATTTCAAAAATATATGAGCCGTCACTCATTAATACACACATTATTCTATTAAATGAATATATACACATAATCACTGTTTCAGTTACTATAGTTGTATAAAAATATGTGACAGAAAATAATTTTATTAAGTTTGTGGATTCTTTGGGTCAAGAAGATCACAGTGGTGATGTCTTACCTTTTTGCAAGGATGTCTGTAATCTCAACCAGGAAATCACGAAATGACCTCACACCTGATGTCTATAGCCTCAACCAGGAAGACATGAAATGATCTCAGACCTGGCAGCTGAAATTATCTGGAGGTGTCTTTATTCAGATGTGTGGTGGCTGGTGCTGGCTTTCATCTGGGCCTCCAGCCCTCCTGTCAGCTGGAACGGCACCACACCTGACTTATCCATGCAGGCTCTTTGTATGTGTCAGTTTGACCTCCCTCAAAAAAACAAAAAAAAAAAAAAGGAAAAGAGCCAAGTAGAAGCTAGATTGCCTATGACTTAGCCTTGGAAGTCTCCTAGCATCATTTCTGCCAGTATCACAAGTTCTCAGATCAAGTCGGAAGGAGTATCAAAGTCACATTTTAAGAAGAACACGTGAAATAATAGATACTACTGTGGCCATTTTGGGAAAATACAAACTCTCTCTCTTTCTCTCTCTCTCTCTCTCTCTCTCTCTCTCTCTCTCTCTCTCACACACACACACACACACACACACACACACACGCACATGAAATATTTAAATTTTAGAAACAAAGATGCCTTGTATTAGCAATTATTTATGCAAGACATTTTACTATTAATTTCTATACTTACTTAGATTTCTATGTTTTTTACTTTTTTTTCCTGTTTCAGCCAAAAGTGATACTGTTAAATGTGAAAGAATCTGCAAATATATTACAAAATAATCTTTTACCCTGATACATCAACCTGACTGCATCAATTATAACTCTCTGATATTAAAAAAAATCAAGGAAAAGAAACAGCTCACAAGATGATTTTCCAAATCCTTAGAATGCGATTTTGTTTTGTTTTTTGTTTTGAGACAGTCTTGTTCTGTAGCCCAGGCTGGAGCGCAGTGGTGCAATTTCAGCTCACTGCAACCTCTGCCTCCCAGGTTCAAGCCATTCTTGTGCCTCAGTCTCCTGAGTAGTTGGGATTACAGGCATGCATCACCACACACAGCTAATTTTTGTATTTTTAGTAGAGATGGGGTTTCACTATGTTGGCCAAGCTGGTCTCAAACTCCTGACGTCAAGTGATCCACCCACCTCAGCCTCCCAAAGTGCTGGGTAGAATTAAATGTATTAAGATAACTTCAAAACTGTCAAACTACCTTTGCTCCATTTTTCTTAAAATGGAATTTTCTCTCTCTAAACCTTCACTATTGTATAACTTATTTCCTAAAACACATAATTCAATTATGCTAATTAATAATTTAATTTTCTAAAACACATCTTATAATTTAATATTATTACTCATGCAATTTCCTTTTTCTAGGTTGGTCTTTCTTTTCCTAAACTGTATTTTCCTCTACCTACCTGTCAAATATTTGGATTCTTCCATACCTAGCTCAAGGTATAGTCATCTCTACCCCTAGCTCCCCTCACATGGAATCACTTCATACAAATAATCTTTCACAATTTATAGCATTGTAGCATTGTAACATTTGGTTACCTGCCTGATTCCTCTGTTATACTGTGAGCCTTCTAAGAGTAGGAATCAAGTACTAAATAATAACATACGTTTGTCAATTTATACTGAATTTATATGCCATGAGAGATGTTTAGCAACAGCAAGTGAGATGCACTTGGCTCCAGTCACTTCAAAGCCTGTAGGCTAACAGGGAAAAAGACAACAGTAGATATATTTCTTCTTTGTCCTGCACATGTACCATGTGACATATTCCATGGTTTACTCTTCCTCAAAAAGACACAGTTTCAAATTATCTAGTTTTATTGAAATCAAAGAAAAAGAATATGTATATCTTTAAAAGGTATACATATAGATTGTAAATGAGATATATTGAAAAAATGCTTACTCTTTATGAGCTATACTATCTTTTGCTCAGTCACAAAAGAAGAAAATGTATTATTTTTCCACATTACCAAACTATTTTTCCTAGTTCTTGCTTCAAATGCCCTCTGCTTTGAAATTCACATCATCACTATTTATTCCTCATTATTCTTCCTTCTCCTTGTCATCTTATGCTTTTCCTTTCCTCTCTAGTCACTGATTGTCATTTACTATTACTTTAACTCTTAGAAAATTTCCTTATTTCAGTATCAATTCTTATCATCCTTACCCTTTATGACTTAAAAATCTACTCAAGATCATCTGACTAGATGGTAGAACTATTTACTAAAATATAGAATATAGGAGAAAAATGAGGGTAGTAATTAATTTGTACTTCAAGGTTTTTTATGACATCCAAGTAAAGTGGATCTAGAGCTCAGAAAAAAACTAAGGAATAAATAATTGAAATACTTATAGATAAAGAGATAAATTTATCTTCCTAGTAATGGATAATTATTATAGCCACATATACAGCCATAAGTTAGGTGATTTTTATGAAGACAAAGAAGTAGAGAGTTGAGGATGAATCTTGAAGCAATATTGTTTACTTGACATATATAAGATGAATGCAATACGATCACTTTATAAATTTGGGATATGTACATAAGGATTTCTTTCGGTCCTATACCTAGTATGGTAAAACAGAGACTGTAATTTCAGATTTCTTTGTTTTGCCATAAATTTTCTTTCCCACTTTAATATACTTCAGAACTTCCTTTTCATATTTATTATCTAATGTCCTGTCACTTTTCTCTTCCTTCCTTTGAAGGAAGTGCTTATTACTAAGGGAATTGTCAAAAGCCTTTAGTATGTCAAATATGAAAGCTAACAGTCTTTTTCATCACTCATTATCTTTCTCATGAAGAAACAAGATAAAACTAGAAAAGCAATAACAACTACCAGATGAGTAGTGTAGGAGTATGCTTAACTAGTATAAATTTCTCCCTACATTTTTTTTTAAAAAAACATGTTGCTCTGGATCAAATTTCCAAATACCATCTGCAGGAAAAACAACATTCAGCACATCTCTGACTAAAGAAAATAGAAACTACAATAGAACATTCACTCACAAGCCTAGAAATATCCCCAACATATCAAAATATCACCCACAGCCTAGAAAAATAAAACACAACCACCCACATTCCTTCCCACCTCCAGCATGACTCAAACACACACATTCTTTTTAACCACAATTACAAAAAATATCTCCTCAGTTAAAAAAAATTATAGTATTCCTAAAGTCAGCAATAAAATATAATGTATTATGCAATTACAACAGGTGAAATGTTTTTTGGATTTAAATAAGGAAAGCTGAGATATATGTGTTTTACATAAAAGTTATCAATGTTTTCTTAATTGATAAACTATCATCTTTCACATAATATATGCTAAATCAATGTCTTTTGAACGTAACTGAAAAAGTGTTATAATATTTCACTGTAGAATTCACACTGATATCACAATACTAAATTATATAAATTAGGGCAAAGTTGTTGATAATCTAGACAACCTCTGTCCTATGGTGAGCCATATAGGAAAGAATCTCCATTTAAGAAGTAAAACACATTACCTTAACAAAATGAATATAAGTTTGCTTTTGAAGGCAGCAGATGATGCCAAAATTTCTTATATAAACTGCAATTTAAATATTATGATTTATACCTGGTAGTGCTAAGTTTATATTCACCTATGAGGAAAGAATGTTAGTTTTTGAAATATTTGAAGTTAGGGAAAACTTAGTTATATTTAATGACCCTTAAATGTGAATATGCTTATACATAAACATGTGGGTATATATCTAAATTTAATGTCTATGTAATATTAGAAAGATTATCATAAAATTGTGGAGTGATTTATATTATGAATCTTGCATCTTATTGTTATTCAATTAAAATACTCTCTAAAAAGTTCTTTACCTATACCATACATTGGGCTGAAATAATCAAACATAGAAAGCAGGAGATACACAATAAGTCTGTAGAGGAATAGGATTCTAATAGTTGGTGATGATGGGAGTGGCTGGAAAGAGAATGAGCCAAAACTCAGTGCCAGAAAGACAAACAAAAACAAAACATCATCTCATCCTACATATCTAATCACACCTGCAAATTATTCATAATATAATCTTCAAAAATTATCAATATTTAACTTTGGTTGTTTGTTTTCCTTGCACAGACTTTTGCTCCAGATTTTTTTTATTCTCACGTTTTCAATTATCATCTTGATATAGAGATCTTTATCAGTGACTTCTATCTAAACTCCAGTTTAAAGTGCTCCATCATCCATTTCCACTGACAATGCAATTAAACTTTGTCCGAGACAATTAAATTCAAGTGAGTTTTCTCTTCTGAGATGTGTTTTCATTATAATCAGGATACTATTCATAATACTACCAAGAAAATATGAATACTACAAGTAATAAACTCATGCCATTTTGAGCCTCTACCACATCAAGTACCTAGTTATTCATTTTGCTTGTACTATTTCATAGTCTCTCAATTATCCAATGAGGTAGCAATAATCATCTCCAGTTTTTTTTTTTTTGTAAATTGAAGAAACACATGAGACCTTAAAAAAAATTAAGTGGCTTGTATAAGGACAGTTGTTAGGGAAGGAAATTGGTGATGAAATAAAATGGATTCTTTATTGATACATAATTGTACATATTTGTAGGATACATGTGATATTTTTATACATGTACACAATGTGCAATTATCAAATCAGGGTAATTAAGGATATCCATAATCTTAAACACTTATCATTTCTTTCTGTTGGAAACATATCAAATTTTTTCTTCCAGCTATTTTGAAACATATAATAGGTGTTAAATAGTTAATAGTCTGGAATGGATTTCAATCTAGGTAAACATTACTGCAAATATTTAACCACATAAATTTTATTATTTCTAATTAACTGAGTCACCTAGTTAAAATAAGTTAACAGCCAGGCGTGGTGTTTCATGCCTGTAATCCCAGCAGTTTGTGGGACCGAGGTGGGTGGATCATGAGGTCAGGAGACCGAGACCAGTCTGACCAACATGGTGAAACCCTGTCTCTACTAAAAATATGAAAAAAAATATTAGCTGGGCATGGTTATGAGTACCTGTAATCCCAGCTACTTGGGGAGGCTGAGGCAGGAGGACAGCTTTAACCCAGGAGGCAGAGGTTGCAATGAGCCAAAATCGCACCACTGCGCTCCCGCCTGGGTGACAGAGCGAGACTTACTTTTCATTATCAATGAAAGTAAGTCGAAGTAGAAAGTTTATTTGAACCACATTTGGCCATAAAAATAAAGAGATAAATACCGTTATAAACAAACAATCCTGTTGGGCAGGATTATCTGAGTTATGCCCCTTGGGAAAAAGTAAGGATATGTAGGTTGGATGATGTGACAGTGAGACGGTTTCTTAGACTGTGTAACTGAATTTGGAGTCACCTAAAGGTAGGTTACCAAAATCTGGCTCAACAAAATCCCATGTTTGAAAGAATATATAATTTCATTATAAAAGATTTCATTATTGTGTGATTTTGACATTGAAGAGTGATATGACTTGATGTCTGCAAGTAGTAAAGTAATTTGGCATTCTAAAGCATAGAGTGATCTTGAAAGAGTTAAAATCACTGTTCTTTTTCTGATTGGGAGAAGGATGCTTTCTAGTACTGGGCTTTCTATTAAAAGAGGAATAGCAACAAACTTTTCCCCAATTTTTTGATAGCTAACTGAGATGAATTGATGTCAAATGTGAAACATTTGAAGAACCAACATCTTAGCCAACAAAAATGTCAAGGATTTTTTCGAATTAAATTCCATGAAATATTATGTGTATTAAACATATGCTGTTAAAAAGACAGATAATACACCATAGAAAGATTCTATATAAATAATTATTTTTAAGGAAACAGTAGTGTACTGTATTATACCTTTTACATTATGATAAAACTTACTTTTGCTAAATAATCTGTTCCTTGATATAGGTCAATGATGTATTACAATAGTGTACTGTCTGAAAATCAATCAAAACTCACTCAGGCAAACAGAAATCATGTTTACATGAATATACCTGTCCCATCACTGGTTATACGTAAGTTGGTGAACACACACTGAACATATTCCCTTAAATTTGGATTCCTTTTTTTAAAAAAAAATAAAGCTTTTCTGGATTAGGTCATATCAATAGTTCCTTATAATTGTAATTTTAAGCTAAATATTAGTTATAAGATAAATAATATTTATATAAAAATCATTAGCAAGTACAATTTTGCAGAGGACTTTTATTGAGTCATAACATGAAAACCTGACAAGATTTTCAAATTCTATTTTCTATCTTTTTAGTTTTTTCTTTAGAAGTAGTATGATGCTTTCTTTCTACACTCAATAATTTTAAATAAACTATAAGTAATTTAAAACACTATTCTGTTAATATTTGCTTTCCATTTGATATAACATGGTTAAGCATGTGTTCCCACAAGGTGGTGCTCTTTATTTAAAAATTACAACAGGAAGCAGTTTTGTTCTATATTAGCACAGTGTTCAATGATGATACAGATTCAGCATGATTTTAAGGGGCCAAATGAGCAGTGAAAATGCATGCTGAAAAGTTATTTTCATTTGATTTCTATTTTTTTAATTCTAAAAGCACAAAACATTTTGGTGGCAATTTTCAGTTATTAAGATTTTAGAGGTTTTAAAAGATAAGGGTTAACAACTGAATAGGAAAATGCATTGTAGCCATAAACAAAAACACAGAGGAATAGCAAAAAGAAAATTTTGACTGAAACAGAAGTTCTTCTCTGGAAATAAAGGAAAGCTAGAATATAACATAGAAATACTATATTTAAACCTTCTAATATTAAGCTAAGTACAGAGGACTCATATATTAAGTATACTTTATTAACCTGAATTCAGGAATTGGAAAGGGAAAGGAAATAAGGAAAGAGGGAAAGAGGAAGAGAAGGAAGGAAGAGAAGGAAGAGAAAGAAGGAATGGAAGGAATGGATGAAATAGAAGGAAGGGAAGGGAAGGGATGGGATGAAGGAAAGAAAAAGAGAAAAAATAGAAAGAATTTAAAAAAATAAATTGAATAGTGATATTAATTTTACTAATCATATTTTTCAGACATTATATTTCCTGAGTGTGCAGTCCCACAGTTCCTTCAAGACTCTTAGAGTGTTACATTTCACCCTGCTGAAGCCCAACTGAATGTTCAAAATTTTACACTATTTGCTTACACCACCCATCAGGACAAACCAAATTATTTCTCTGGTAACCAACTAAAGGAAGAATAATATACACCAATACTGAAAAAAAAATAGGTGAGAGTTCTATTTCCTGTTCTGATGTAAAAAAATATGAAGGGAATATTGTTTCCAGGCTAAAAAAATGAGCAAGAGCTAGGTAATCTAGACAAATATTAATTTTTTCTTAAACATTCAGCAAGCTGAATACTTAAGAGTTCCCTCTGAGATGAACAAAATTCCAAAGGTTGACAAGCTCCTCTGAGGAAAGACAGGACACACAAACTATTTAATTATCAGCAGAATATGGAGCAGAGTGAAAGCAGCCATAAATGTGGGTAGGAGGAAGGCAACTAACATTTGTAAAATTCTTAAGACCTAGTATGGGCTATCATGAGAAGTCAGAATTCCTGAGGGTGCCATTACAGGGGAGCCTGCACCTGCTTGGCCACCAGTTCTTTTACAAGATGGACTCAACTGCTCCTAGAGATAGGCAGAAAAAGAGAACAATAAAATCTGCTACTAGGGGAAGGGCAAGATCCTCTCTAGTATCCAACATTTAGTCCTGCTTTGATAACCAAAGCCATCTGCCTATAGGAGAGAGACCGGAAACCCTTCCAGAAGACTCAGGCAAAGACTGGCTGCACTTGGCAAAGGGACAGGGGACATTCTTATCCCTTTCTTCCAGGCCAAGATCAGCTGCCATTAAGAGAGGCATAGAAGCCCTCCTCAACCAACACTGTATAGGAGGAAAATCCATCTGCTACTGAGAGAAGAGCAAGACATTTACTTAATCTCAGAAATCTACAATGATGTAGTGTATTGCTGCAGAGGAAACACAGGAAATTACCCTGTAGAAACACCAAACCCTTCAAGGCAGAGGTCAGCTGTCTTGGAGGACTAAATAAATTGATTACACCCTAGATGCACCCTAGACCCTCTAGAGAAGAGGAAGGGAAATGAAGAAAGACCCAGTGCTGAGGTTTGGTGCAGAGAGCTAGCGTAACACTGGGACTGGAGGAGTAGAACTATGAAGTCTCAGTCTCCCCTTCCTCTTGCTCCCACCATGAGACTTGCAATAAGTAGCAAGCCACAGTAGTCTATTGCTAGGGAAGGCACAATAATACAAAGAGAAGGCCCCCACTCTCCTTTGCACACAGACATGAAGAGACTTCTGAAAGTTAAAAATGGAACAGGAACATTAAGACAAACCCTCTGACATTCCAATACTCATGCAAATTACAACATCCGCGCAGTCCTTAAATGGAAGAATTTTAAGCTCGTGTTGCACTGAATGTGTCCATAGTGACACTAAAGCCCGAATCAAGCTCCACTACTTTCTGCTAACTCAAGCTCCAAGTTACTGGCCTTCTAGATAAATGGGAGTGGACATTTAGGAATATAAATATTTACCTCAGTGTCCTCTGTGTTTTTTCACCAATGCAATGTTTAATATGGAAGGAAGGAGGGAAGGAATTAAAGAAGGAAGAGAGGGAGATGAAGAGAGGGAGGCTAGAGGTAAGGAGGAAAGGAGGAAGGAAAAGGGTCCTAGTGTAAATCAATAAGAGTCCATAGAACCAGAAACATAAAAATTCAAGATCATGATCCTTTCAGGCAGAGATTTTAAATTAACAATTATTGATATTTTGAAGGAACTAGTAAAAAAAAGTGGGCAGCATGTATAAACAAATGGGAAATTTCAACACTAATTTGGAAACTATAAATATAAGAATCAAATACAAATACTAGAAAAGAAAAATTATCAGAGATTTAAGCAATCCCTTGATTGGACTTAGTAGGAGACTAGACATAGCAAAGGAAAATCAGCGAACCTGGAAATAGGTGTATAGAAGTTAACCACACTGAAACATATTCAGAAAAAAAAAAAAAAGGAAAAACAGAAAACAGAACATCCAAAAGCTGTAAGACAGTATCAAATGGTCTTATATACAAATAAATTTTCAAAAAATAATGAGAAAAGACAAATCATATATTTAAAAAGTTCAGAGAATTCTAAGAATGAGAAGAGGAAAAGCATAACCTGGAAAATCATAGTAAAATTATTAAAAAACAGATATACAGAAAAAATCTTGAAGATGTCATCAAGAAAAAACAAGGAACAATGATTAAAAATTAAAGGAGGCTTCTGTCAGAAGCACTGATAGGTAGAAGACTATGGAGCAACACTTAACCAAAAAAAAAAGAAAAAAGAAAAGAAAACAACTCTATCCAGAATTCTATAAATGAAGAAAATACTTTTATCCAGAATTACACAAAAAGTATAATACCTCATGACCCATTATGTTTTAGTAAAGGAGTAAGAAAGGTTATTTCAACAACTGAAATCAGTTTATATAATTCACTAGAAAAGAAAACACATTATTTTCTCAGTCAATAAAAAGCCAGAAACACAAATTAATAAAATCAAAACCAATTAATGCACACAAAAGAACTTTTAGCAAACTAGGAATATAAAAAAACTTGCTTAGTTTGAAAGGGGAAAGTTATTAAAATGGCACGAAATGCAACAAAGTAGAATATTTTATAGAGGACATGCATCTGTGTAAAAGAAGCTATTAGAACTAATAAGTATATACAGTAAGATTGCAGAATACAAGATTTTAAATATCTACAGTAAGTCTATATGCTATCAATAAAAATTGGACATTAAAATATTAAAACAATTTTGAGAGAATTTTAAATAAATGGGGGATATTCCATATTCACAGATCAGAAGATTAAATATGGCTATGATATCACTTCTCCCAAAACTGATTTATATATCCAATGCAATCTCAGTGGCTCTCATGCAGGTTTGTTTCTTCTTTTTTGATTATGTAGAAATTAACAAGCTGATTCTAAAATTTATGCAGAACATGAAGGCTTCATTAAGTAAAAAAATATGAAAAAAATGTAGATCTTCCAAGTATTAGTATAAAATGGAAGTAATCATGACTCTTCAGTATTGGCAAATAGATAGACTTACAAATCAATGAAAAAAATAAGAACTGAAAACATATTTGGTCACTTGATTTTGGTAGAATTACTATGGCAATTTAAGGGAGAAATGATAGGTTTTTTTAAAGAAATACAACTAGAACAATTGGATAACCATATGAGAAAAAATGAATATTTACCATATAAAAAATTAATAATTCACAGATAATATGGCTAAATGTTAGAGATAAATTCATAGACGCTAAAAGAAAAAGGAGGAAAAAAATCTCTGTCACTTTTACTTAAAGAAAAACTACATAGGCCTCAAAAACAAACTGGACTTAATCAAAATTATAATTGTCTGCTTTTTGAAAGTCAGTGTTAGAATAAATAAAAACACATGCAACAGATTCAGATAAAATATTTATAAAACACATATCTGATAAAGGATTTGTCTATTCACTATATAAAAAACTCTGAAACGTCCATAACAAGAAGATTAAAAAATAACTTTAATGGGCATATTGATAGCCAATAAATGCATGACCACATGCTCAATATCGTTACTTAACAGGAAATGGAAAGTACAAACTGAATAAGATATGACATAGCCACTAAGATGACTAAAATTAGGAGTGACAATACCAAGTGCTGATGAGGTTATGGAGCAATTTAGAATTCTCATACATTGTTGTTGATGATGTCAAATGACATTTCATTTTGGCAAACAGTCTGCCATTTTCTTATAAAGATACAGTCATCAGAAAATATAGTAATTCTACTTGTAGGTATCTGCTCAAGAGATTTTAATATATATTTTTAATATTCAGAGCAGATTTGTTAATGATAGCTGAAAACTAGAAATGGCCTTAATATCCATCAAATGGCAAATGGGTAAACAAACTGTGGTATATCTACATAATAGAAAACTATTCAAAAAAAAGATGAACTATTTTACACTGCTGATACATGCAAAACCATTGAAGAATCTCAAAAGTATTATGCTAAGTGAAATAGGTCATATTGTGTGATTTCTTTGATACAAAATTTCAGAATTGTCAACACTATCATAATAAAACGTGGACCAATGTTTGCTATGGTATTAGTATCAGTATACTCTGACTGCAAAAAGGGTCCAGAGAAATGTTTAGGGCCATGGGAATGTTCCATGTATTGATTGTCTGGTGATTAAATTACTATATACCTTTTTCAAAACTAATCAAACTGTATATTCTTTAAAATGTGGATTTTACTCTTTCTTTATTGTACCTGAGGAAAAAAATTAAATGTATTAGATAACTTGTACTATCAGTCTTTAACATCTCTTCCTCTTAAAGGATTTAAAAAATAATAATTTAACTATTTTTTATGGATTTCAAATAAAATACCTAATATATAAGAGCAAATCTACCATGTATAGACTTATATCCTATATGAAATAAGAGAGAGAATGTTCTTGAGCAGGAGAATGAAATTTAATGTATAATTTAGAGAGAGAAAACTAGATTAGGTATTCAGAAATGATTGCTAAAGTTGCAAGGCAGGCAGAGAGTTAAGTTTTGAAACCTATGCAATATTTCTCAAATAATCAATTTTTTTTCTCCTTAATTGCAAGTGGAAGATTAAGAATCCAGAGAAACATTTGGTCTGAAGCCAGAGATTTTAGATTTAGCTACCTGCAGTGGAAGCTATGATCATTCTTGACCACTGTAAAAATGTAGGTATGAACAGAGAGAAGCATATGACCAAATACTGAATTTTAAGACATGCTCACTGAGTACAGTGGGAGAAAGGAGTCTCCAGGCAGAAACAGAACAGTTTTAAATGTTACTGAGAGGGCAAGAAAAGTGAAGGATGAAATTAGGTCACTGGATTCAATTATTACAGATACAGATATAATTTTCAAGCATTCTGTTTTAGATGGAGGTTAAAAATCTTTTCACATAAAATGGAGAGAATCATAGTTAAGAGACTGTCATAGGAGATATAATGTACTAATTTGAGGAATCTGGTTATATAGAAAAGCTCTAGACCCCAACTGGGAAGATAACATAGTTTTATAAGAGGGTCTTCAGCATAGGGGACATTAAAATCAGGGAAAATGGAGTTAATGGAAAGGAAGAGACTGCTGGAAGGAAAAGGAATATCCAAAGGTTTAAGTTCCCCAAGGAGCTGGGAGAAAAATGAGAACAGCAACATGGGTAAAAACCAAGAGAGATGGAAAAACTGGAATCTATTAAGATGTAAAACAGAGATTTATTCTTGCTGCAGGCAGAAACACTGACAAAACGGTTTTTTTTTTAATTTGAGTCAATAGTTGAAGGTCAATGTATCTATATTGTATTATATGACCAGAACTTAAACGTACTATTTTCTTTTTTCCTTTTCTTTTCTTGTTACTCTCTCTCTTTTCATCTACTTGACTCTTCCTCTCAAGGCCAGCTTCTGAGGTAATGATTCAAAACTTTGTTAATTCAGTGATATTATGACTGAAGTTTACAAGAGTCTCAGTCTTAATTATAGTTACCAAAGGATTATCACAAATCCTCACATAACTGTGAAATGCAGGTTTTTTTTTTTTACAGATGAGAAAACTGATGCTCTGTGAGAATAAGTGGCTTGTCTAAAATCAAAGAGATAATAAGTGATAAAATTGGAATTAAACTCTTGGGTCATTCATTATGACTTCATTCCTCTCTCATAACCACAGTATTCAATAAATATCTGTTTTGTTCCTTCCCTCATATTACTGCTTTTTGAAGATAGCATCTCCTTTTGGATTAATTCCAAAGAGGAGTTTCCACAGTTAACAGTTTTGACCAGCCAAAAGAAAACCAGTGATCTTAATTCCATTTCTGCCAATAACAAGATATATAGGCAGGATATTTGGTCTTTCTGAACCTTGATTTCTTTATTTGTAAAGTAAGATTTACAGTTATACAGTCTGTAAGGTCATTTCTAGTTCTACATTTCTATGAGTCCAAAAGTGGGATGACTGTGAAAGACCAGTTCTACCTTAGGGATGAGCCAAATTTGAAACTGGCTATTTGTTTATAGCTTTCTCTACTCTTCACTTGAATTTTACATATAAATACTATTTTTAAAAACCCATACTAAACTGGCTACAAAATTTAAAACAGAATGCCACTGAGGCCTTCTGCTCATGAAGCTAATAAGAAGCAGTTTGAACTATTGAACTAGAATTGTGGCCTTACCCAATTATCATTAGCAATTTGCTTCAGAATTCCACTTCTATCTCATCCTACATAGTAAAAATATTAAATAAATAAATAAAGACTAAAGACACAGAAATGTCAGAGAGCTACTCAGAATGTATTGCTGAGAAAAATTTTCTCTAAGATATTAGGTAAAAAGTCCTGAATGTAGTCATTTGACTAATGAATCCTCATTTATGTAAAAATAAATTAGTTGTATCAATTACTGTGGACAATAGAATGTGGCTCCCCACTTCCCTATTTTTCCTTATATGAGAGTCATACATTTTTCTTCTCACAGCTACGTATTTAGGGTCCTTTACTGCACACTTTTCTTCTAACTTTCTTCAGTGTTGGTCTTAGATTTCCCTCTTCCTCTCTTTCTACTCACTCTCTTTCTAGATGGTCTCACCATTCCCATACCATTAGGTATTATTTACATACTGTTATCCCTGAAATTTATATCTCAATCCATATGAAGCATTCATACACACCAAACGAAAGAGCATTCCCCCTTTTTCCCCACTCCCAACCCCACCCAAATCTCTTTCTTATGTTCCCTGTTTTGGTAAATGTCATGAGCATCTATGCAGTAGTTCCCCAGACTTAGGAGCCATCTTTAATTTTTCTCAATAAACAAATTGAATCCATAAGCAAGTCCTCGATTCCAACTTCATAACAGATCTCAACCCAATTCATTTCCCTACTGCTATGACCCTAAACCAAACTGCCACCATTTCTTACCTGGACTCCTGTATTAGCCTAGCCCTTTACCAGATTCTTTTTGCTTCAGTCCTTGTTCTATTTCACTTAATTTTTAAGAGCAACCAATATAATATTTTTAAAATATAAATCTTGCCATGTAATTCCCTCACATAAAACTCTCATATCATTTTCCATAGTACCTGGAATAAACTGCAGACTCCTAAAGAACCTAGAATGATGAGCTGTTGCCTCTCATTCCAATCCCATTTTATGTCACTTTGCCTTTAGCTTACTACATTTCTGTCACAGTTAGATCCTTTGTTCCTTGTCTTAGTATCCTAGGGATGCTGTAACAAACTACCACAAATGCCAGTACTGGATCACAGAAGTCAAAACCAAGTTGTCAGTAGCTTTGTTTCCTTTTAGAAGCTCCAAAAGAGCATCTCTTCCATGCCTTTCACCAAGGTTCTGGTGGTTGTTAGCAATCCTTGGCATTCCATAGCTTGTAGAGGTATCATTCCAATCTCTGTCTCCTTTTCACATGGCATTCTCCTGTACCAATCATTAGACATAGGACCCAATCTATATCCAGGATGATTTCAATATCATTAACTAATTGCATCTATAAGAACTATATTACCAAATAAGGTCACATTCTGAGGTTCTAGTGGATGTAAATTTTGAGGGGACAATACTTAACGCACTGCATTTCTTCTGCTATTATATCTCCCTAATCTTCAGATGGTCTACCTTCTGAAAATTGCTTCCTCAGAGAAGCCTTCCTTGACCTCCTTCCTGTCTTAATCAAAACTCTCTGTTGTTTCTGTCACAATGCCAGCCAAACACGTATGATTTCACTAGCATATATTGAATATGACATGTATATATCAATACATACTAAATATAGATATGAATAAACATATATAGTAAATATATGTGTGTAAGTGTATCTACTTTGTGTTATCAGCTAAAAATATGAGAATATTTCTTAATTTAACTGTCATGGCACATGCTGCAAAAAAAAAAACTAGTCAGAAACAACTGGAGTATTTAAGGAATGGAAAAAAATAACAAAATCATCTGTAGAATGAAAAGTAGTAGAGAGGAAGAAAAAAGACCTTCAAATTAAAAATAATAATAAAACATGAGAAAATAATGTAAATGTAAAGGAAAGATGTAGAGTGATAACACTTTGTATTATATAGACGTTTTTTTAAAAAGTCTACTTTATACTGATCTTTTTTTAGGCTGAGAGATAGTAGTCCCAATATTAACTAACGTAAAATGAACAAAACATAATTGTAAGTAAAAACTTCAAGACACTTATGAACATTTTAAAAGCCTACTAAGATAAAATCCTAACTAATTTGTATCAATAATGCATGGATGTTGCTGATGTGTTTATTGAATTAAATTTATGCACAGAAGAACCAAACAAAAAAATTACTTCTTAAGTCTTTCTCCTAGCATATTTTCCTGTCTATATAATCAGTATATAGACCTAGCATTTCTGGAATAAACCCAACTACCTCCTGAGGTCATATTCTTGTCTATTGCTTCATTTAATTAACTAATTATGAAATAAACATGAGCTTTGAAGAAGACCCTAAGCTCCAGATCAGAAAGCAGCCACACCCACACCTTAATTGCAGTGCATTAAACACTAAGCAGAGGATTCATCTAAGATGTTCCCAGATTCTGAGAAACTGAGATTGTTACTTTAAGACATTAAGGTTGTAGCAATTTGTTACACAGCAATAGAAAACTAACACACCTAATGAAACAACTTGGAAAGCGCTTCTTTTTACTTGTCTGTTAGAGCTTTTAATAGATGGTATAATTCCTTCCTTAAATGATTGTAGAATTCACGGGTGAAACCATCTGGTCGGGAAGTTTTCTTTGGGAGAGAAGATTTTTAATTGAAGGTTTTCTTTATTTTATGTGAAATATCACCTGAAATTTTTATTTCTTGAATTAACCTGAAGTGTGTTTTCTAGGAATTTGTCCATTTCATCTACAATTTTAGATTCATCAGTATAAATTCTGTTCAAAATATCCTCTTATCTTTGATTGTCTGTAGGACCTATAGTGATATACTCTTACTGAGTTCTGCTTTTGTTTATCTGCATCTTTTCACTTGCTTATGTGACTAATCCAACACAGTTGTCCATGTTAATTTCCCCCCAATGTCAACTTTTGGCTTTGTTTATCCTCTATATTAAATATTCCAGTATATTTTATTAATTTATGCTACTAACATAATTTTTTCCTATATAGTTTAGGTTTTATTTGCCTTTTTTTCCCTAGGTTCTTAAGCTAAATACTTATACAATTGATTTTTAGCCTTTATTTTTTCTAATACATATTTTTAAAGCTATAAATTTCTCTCTGACTTGGGCTTTAACTGCCTTCCACATGTGTCAATATGTAGTATCTCAAAATAGATTCCAAAAAATTTTTCTTATTTTTACTTGAATTATTTTGTGGCCAAATGGGTTAATTAGAAGTGTCTTTCAAAAGAAATTAGCACTTTTTAGTTATTATTTTTAAAATTTTCATTTTCAGTATTAACTTCTAGCTGAACTCTGCTGTTAAAAGAAAATGTATTCTGTATGATTTCATTTCTTTGACAATTATTGTGTTTTTCTGTCTATGGCCTATATTTGGTCAATTTGGGGAAATAAAGTAAGTGCTCCATACATATCAATGAGGCCAAGCTTATTTATCACATTGCTCAGATTACTATCTTTATAGATTTTATCTTCTAGTCCAATCAGGTATGGAGAGAAGTAAGATAAAATGTTCTACCATGATCTAGGCTTTTATTTTCTCCTTTTGCTTCTGTTAATTTTTGCATGTATATTTTAAGTGTATGTTGTTAGATGCATAAACATTTAAAATTTTTCTTTAGCACACCAACTTCAATACTGAAATCTCTTTTCATATTAATTATTTGAAAGTCCATATTTATTGACATTAATGTAACTATGCAGGCTTTATTTTTAGTTAGTATTTTATATGGTATATATTTTATATCATATTTATATTTTATATCATGTTTCAACCTTTATTTAATTCTCATATTTGTTCTCTTTTATCTGTTATTGTCTGTAGGATCCAGCTGTCTGTAGAATCATATTTTAGATTTTTTTTTTGTAAATACATAGATTCAAAAACATTATTCTTGAATTTTATCTTGAATTGACCATTTTTCTACTTATATTTAATGCAATTCATTACATGCTTTTGTTTAAAATTTAGAACAATGATGTTGGTTGTAATCAGCTTCAATTTAAATTTTTGGTCTTTTAGAGAATGGGGAATTAAATTAGGTGAAATCCAGTATTGAATAGGTGTATGAGGAATATTTCTCTAGACTTCACCACTACGCAATATGTCCATGTAATAAAGCTGCCCTTGTACCCCCAAATCTATAATTTAAGAAGATAAATAAAACTAATTTTTGCAGGAAAAATTTATAGAAGAAAAATAGTCATTAGAAGACTATTTTTAGCCTTAAAATAGGGCATAAGACAATAGAAGAAAAATAGTCATTCTTGTAGAATAACCATTGTAATCTGTGATAAAGGAAAGGAAATTTTTAAAATTAGGATTTTTCTATAAAACTTCTCAGCATGCTTCAATCAAAATATAAATCCTTTCTATGAGTAAAATATAAGAATATCTAGAGAATTTGTTATATAAATGATTTAGTTACTTTCAGAGGACCTTGGTGAACTTTTAGTAAAATGTTAAAATTTTAATATATAAAATTTTTAACTCTTTTCTCCCTATAATACTTATAACCCTTCCAAATGTACTTTAATGGCTTCAAATATCTTTTTGAAAAATAATTTTATACCCTATCATAAAATCTTTAGGGCATATTCCTATTATGTGGTATTCTTGAATCAACATAAATTTTAATCATAAGTAATAATTCTGCAGAATATCAACTTTATTGTGAATATACAATCTGATCCATTTTTAAAGTGCTCCTAGTGGTTACAATTAATTTAAGTGAAAAAAATGCATGAATTTCATGTTTTGCTGATTCATGTTTCCCTGACTGTAATCATTTAAAAAGACTGTCTAGTTACAGATGAAACGCTAGAACAAATTATCTTCCTTCCAGGTGAGTGCTCCTTAACACAGAGACACAGCTTCCCTGGAAGGCTAACGCTGCCGCCAATTTTCTGGAGATCCAGGGTGGGGAAAGGGAAGAATCTCAAGCCAAAGAGATTTGCAGTTTCCTACAAAGCCAAAGTTTAATGAATACTAATGACAGAACAGGGGCAGATCCTCAGAAAACTAGCTCATTTCTTAATTTGCCAAAATAGATAGAATGCAATACCAATTTATTGGGGTTCCTGGAGAAGCAACAGTAGATACCCTGGACATGTACATGTCCTGTTGCCTCAGGCTATCCTGGAGATTTACCTCCAGACTCTTTTTTTTTTTTTTTTTGAGACGGAGTTTCACTCTTGTTACCCAGGCTGGAGTGCAATGGCGCGATCTTGACTCACCGCAACCTCCGCCTCCTGGGTTCAGACAATTCTCCTGCCTCAGCCTCCTGAGTAGCTGGGATTACAGGCACGCGCCACCATGCCCAGCTAATTTTTTGTACTTCTTAGAGAGCCATCTTCATTCTTTCTGGAATGACTAAGCAAACATCAGTCCTAATCTAGCTGAGATTGAACAGGTTCTTAGTCTACATAGTCACATGGAGGGTGTTTAGGGTTACCTAGGGAAAAGTAAATAATTTTGAAAAAGGTTTCTAAGAACTAATTTTAATTTTATATTCCAAATAAATTTGGCAATTAAATGCAAACTGATGTACCTTAAACAAGTTGCAGTAGCTAGTTTATGTAGTTACTAAACTTTGTAGAATTGAAATACTTTTGGACCGAGAAAAGAAAGATACCTGATTTACTTCCATTCATAATGAAAATTTTAATTTAATGCAAATGAGTTCTTTAAGACCTAGATCAACATTTACCTCTCAAAACACGTATTCCAAAAAATAAAAAAAATAAACCCCCCAACCCAAATTACCATGATTATTTCCATATAATGCAAAATTAATCATTTATGTACTAATTTTTACGCTTATTAATTACGTTTTAAAAAGAAATTATTGCTAACCAGTTAGAGTGTGAAAATTTATAGTAAAGGGTCAAGATTTTTGATTTTTTATAAAGTGCTAAGAATAGTACTAAGTATACAACAGGCATTACTAATATGCTAAGCCTTTATCTTCGCTTCATATTTTTCACATTTTAATGAGCAATTATATGTATAAAGCTGTATTCATCCAACTGGTTTTTTTCCAGAAAAACATCTAAATTATAAGCATCTTCGATAAAAAGTAAAAATAGTTTAATTTATTGGGTTAGTTGAGAACATTATATTTAGACACCACTCTCTTGTTTATTAAGAACTTAAGAGATTAAAAAATCTGTTCCATTTACTGTATAAGAACATACATATATGTATGTGTATATATGTGCAGTTATACATATATGTAAATATGTCACATGTTTTATACATTTAAGTGTTGTATATAAATGTCTTCCAACTTGTATACAAATAAACAAATGTATATCTAATAAACGTAAATATAAAGAAAAGGAAAGGAGGAACAAAAGATCAAAATACAAACATTTGCAATTTCTGTGGTTAAAGGGATATTTTCATTTTGGACATAACTATGATTGATATTTTGGGGAGCAAAAACACTTGAAGTAAAATAATTTATATTGTACTTTAAATGATTTAACCAGAATATTGAATATACATTAATATTTATTTTGCATATTTTGTCCTACTTCATTAACATTGATTTTCCTTCACACATCTTTCTTTAAATACCTTTTTCCTTGTACATTAGAAATTAACAGTACATCAAAAGGAAGACTCTATTTCTAACCAAGAGTTGTTTCAATACTTAGAGCTTCTCAAATAATTTAACAGATACAGCAAAAAATCATTTCTAAAATGTTTCCTATCACGTTAATCATCAGAATGATGAAACAATATGCTAAGAGATCTCAAAAATGCTTCCCACATTTTTAACACATAACACTCAGTGTTATCATAAACTTAATTTCAAGTGTTTCAGGTGTTAGCCTGAAAGTTCCTATTTCATTACTCACTTCTATATTTAACATAATTTAAATTTTTGATTACAGAAAGCTACATTTGAAAGCACCCTCTAAGTAGTTTGATTGTGTTGAAATGTAGACGCTTAAGTTGTTCTAAAGCATAGCAGTTATACTGGTAAACATTTAGAGAGGACTTGCATGTTTCAGGCAGGTTTGGAATACTCTACATGTGCTGGCTCATTAAATAGAATCACCTTGTAAAAGATCCTTTTTTCATCATCATTACATAGTTATTCCCTTCTGCATATCTGGACTTCAGCTTGAGCAGATTCTGAACTTTTCAGTCACTAAGAGCTACAAGAATAAATCTTATCATGGATATCCAGACCATTTTCAAGTTAAGAATGTCCAGTACAGCAAACTACCAAAATTTAAGTTACTTATTTAACTTAGATCTTTTATGATCACTCCACCTTGAACTACTGGCAAAGAGGAAGATGATTCACTTTTTAACCTGCATTTTGTTTGCTTCATAGGTCTTTATTCTAGGTTGGGGCAGGGATATGAAAAGGAGTTACAGGAAAAAAGGCAAAGTTTTATAAGACTGGTGACTTCCATGGTCCAGGTTCCAAAATACTAGACTTCCAAATTGGGACTCATTAGAGGATATTTTGGAGGTCCTCCAAAGGGGGATATCCCTTGCTACACAGATCACTGACAGAGACAATTTGCTCTTTGCCTCCCGCCACCTCCTCACATTTCAGTTTATATTCTTGGCAGAACAGCTGACATCCTAATGATTCTTAATACTGGGTCCCATTACCCTAGCAAGCAGTCATCATATAAAGGGTTCTATTATCTTTCTAATTCATCAATCTGGCCCATGGGAAGCTCGTGTTCCTTTGACATACCAAATTCTTGTTTTTAAATACCACTCTTACTGCTGTTCTTTCTCAGTGGCCTAATTTACGTTAGCTTAACCAGACTTCCACCTCTCAAATTTACTGGAGAAGAAGGAAATATCTGATTCAGTGATCATGCATGTCACAAAATCCAAGGAATGTATATTAATTTATTTCTTCCCTTACCTTATATATCTCTCACATGGAATCACTTGATTCACTGCGAAAAAAATATTGAAATTCAAAAATACCACTGCTTCTTTCTATGAGTCATTGCTTTGGGTCAACCCTGATTTGGCTAAGGAGAAGCGCACACTTCTCTCCAGAGAGTAAAAATCCTACAGTACTCCCTACCAGCTGACAGCTCTCTGCTAATGAGTCATCTGGTGTTCTTTATAAAAGGATAATGGTGGTGATTCATACAAAACTGATGCTGCCATTATTACAAGTCTGTGGTGAATATGTCTAACACTTCTCTGAAGAATGTGGGGATACTTATCAATGGCACTATGTTTTGGGGATTTAAGGAAAATTTTGAATCAACAATGGAAACCTCATTTCACATTTTTTTTTAACTTCCATATTTTTTGAAGTTTTTAATTCCTGGTTCACAATATTATAATCTGAGACCTGTTATCATTACAATTCTTGTTTAATTTATGTTTATTAAATAAAAGACATACTATATATTGAAGACATACTATATGCCAGCATTGGTGGTCCAGCAGTAAACCAGAAAGAAATTTCTGTTCCCATAGGTTTTATATTCTACTGATGTTAAACAACATAACTAAGACATACAGTATTCTAAATATGTCCCTTTGATTTTCTTTTCTGTTGTTTCTTCCAGTGGCCAACATTTAAAGGTCTCCTTGAGTCCTATTTCTTTCCCTATCATAAAATTCTGTTAATACTGGTTTTATAGTTTGTTTTCATTTGCTATTGTCATTCTTACTACCACTACTATAGTCTGAAGTTTAACTTTGTAATTTTATTCCTTGATCTCTTTTCTCATGAAGTATGCTGCTAGAGTTATCATTGTGAGCACACAAATATGCCCATGTGAATCGTGTGCTCATGAACATTTGTTCTAATTCATTCATTTATTCCTCAATAGTTATAGAAGAACTCATATGCCAAGTATTATAAATCTTTTCTATAATAGTGAAAGAAAGAGACAAGACCTATAACCATGTAGAGTTTATATTCTAGTAGAAAAATATAAACGATAAATATATAGGGTCAGGAAATACAGTATTGGGTATTCATGGAAAACTCTCTGTTAAAGTGACAATTACACAAAGTCCTAAAGAAAGTGAGGCAGTAGGCCATGAAGATATCTGAGAGGAGAGCATGACACAAAGAAGGAAAAATAGCAAGTGTAAATTCCCTTACCAGTAATAAACTTGCCTGGGTAAAGGGACAGCAAAATGGCTAGTGTAGCCTAAGTGGATGAGTTACAGAGAAAAAGGTAGAAGGTGAGTTCTTAGAATCACTGTAAGGGAAGGAAGTAATGAAGAGTATTAGAAACTATCCCATGGGCTCTGGGAATTTTGTTGTGATGGGAAGTTAACACAGTTTTAAGCCTATATGTAATATGATCTAACTTGCATTTCATAAAACCTGTCCTTCTTGGTTCATAGAGACTGGACAGGTGGGAAAGAATGGTAACTTTAAACACAGTGGTAGTTTTGGAGGGGTAGTAAGAAGTCATTGGATTCTAAATAAGTTCTGAAGACAGAACCTACATTATGATTTTAAGTGTTTGAATTTTGAGAAGGGTTTCATGAAATAGCCCTTAACTGAGAGGGAAAATGGTGAGAGGTTTGTAGGATTGACAGAGGAATCAGAAGCTCAGTTTTTAACTTGTTATGTTTTAAATTCCTATCAGATATACAAGTGGACATGTCAAATGTTTAGTCGTATACACAAATCTGAAGTTTAAGGAAGTGCTTAACATAGAGATATTCCAATGAGCTTCATTTCCTCTTTACTTCATCACCCATGTCTATGACCACAGTCTGGAATTTATTAGTACCTGGAAATGTTTTGGTTCTGAAATGCTTAAACCAAGCACAGAGGTAACAACACAACACACTCAAATATTTTCTCCTTAAAATAATTGTGCCTCAGCCTCATCTTCTTTATTGTCTATTACTTCCTCTGACTTCCTGCATAACCAAGCTGTTTGCAATATTTTTCTACAGGTACTGAACACAGTTGTTTGTCTTCCATTTAATCTCTCATGGCCCTGGAAACTTGATTCTACCTAAATTACTCTACTACAATTACTCTCACCATGATAATTTCTTCTTGTTAAATACAACAGACATAGTGTTTGAATTCTCCACATCATGAAACTGCTAACAACCCTTCTGCCCTCCTCTCTTTACCGTGGCATTAATGATTCCCACATTTCTGGTATTCCATCCTTGAATCCATCTCTGTTTTGTCTTTTTTGAGGCACATTTTTTCTCTGACCTTTACTTAAGTGCTTTTCTTTCTCAGGCTTTATTCTGAACTCTCTTATCTTCTAACTCTGTATACATGTTTTTTGGGGTGATGATGTCATCAACTCCAATAGCTTCAATTAAGTCTTCTACATGTCCAGATAAATAACTTTAAATGAGATATCACCTTTAAATTTCCAAATCATTCATATATTCCCAACTCGGCTCAACTTAAAATGTCTAAAATGGAATCTCTCATTTCCCCCTTAAAAATGCTCTATTTCATTGGTTTCTTATTATGAAACCAATCCACTCAATTGCCAAAACAGAAAGTTCCAATATCAGCCTTGACTTCTCAATAGGCCTTGGTCTGCTTCCAAATAACCACTTATTATTGTATGTTCACTATGTTCTCAATATCTTATGAGTCAATCCATTCCTTTCCATTTTTATTGCCACCTTATAGGTTTTTATTAATCATTTAATGTTTTGTTTTTTGAAAAATATTGAATTTCTCCTGTACTACTGCCCTCAGTTATTGTAATAATCTAGGGAGATAGACAAACAAAAAGTCACCATTATCTTCATCACTATCCTTTGGATGAATGACTGCAAGTCATTTCACTGGTCTCTTTGTTTTAGCCTTTTTCTAATTTATTCTCCAAGTGGTAACAAGAAATGTTTCAAAGGAAGGATCTCACTGACTTTTGTTTACAGACTTTAATGCTTCCCTATAAAGTACAAATTCCTTGCATGGAATGTATCATATTCTTGCCCAGGCTTAATTTTTTATCCTTCTATCTCACGCTTATCTCCCATGCCCAGGTTATTTTATACTTTACCACATGATGTTATTTTCTCATTTTTTAGTTATACAGATGCTGTTTCCATTGCTTAACATACCATGCTCCCCCATCACTTGGCAAACTTTAACTCATTCTGTAACTGTCATGTAAGAAATGACGTTCTTCTATTTGCCTTGCTTGTTTCTCCAGCCCCTTTCTACTTCCATCAATTGGATTATATGACACTCTTGCTTGCTTTCATCTCATTCTGTACTTACAGGATATTATAATTGGTTTCTTCCCAACTGTCCATTTAAGTATATTGTAAGATTTCGAAATGAATGACTGTGTATTGCTTATCACAGTATCTCTAAAACCTAACCAAATGCTATAGTATAGGCTAGCACATAGTGTATACTCAAATATACATTGAATTTGAAATAAACAAATAGGAAAATGAAAGGAAGTAATATGGCAATATAAGGTTCAGGTTGAAAGAATTTAAATTAGATCACAATTCAGATTCATTTTACATTATTCTCTTATCTGTTGAAGCAAATAAGTGGAATATTGTCACTTTTGAATAATCAAATTAAAATCAGTTTTGGAGATTTTAAAAACTCTAAAAGCATTTACAATTTCAAATGCTTATAACTTGGTCTAAACAGCACCCTCAGAAAACTGAAATTGTTTTAAATTATGTGATGTATTTATCCAAATTGCTAAGGACCATCAGGAAGACCATAAAATGGGAACAGAAAGTACAATTCTGTTTCCTTGGTGGGGAAGAAAAACCTAGTAGAGCTTAAGAATGTTCAGGACACTGTGTATATCAAGCATATAAATTAGATGGGCAATGACTTATTTACCACACTCTAGAAATAAAGAGAACCATTAGCATTTAGAAAAAAAAACTTAGAACATATAGAAGCATTAAGTTCTGTAGGAACCAAATTTATAGATCTTATTACTCCAAAGTAATAAATAGAAAGAAAAGGAAGAAACTGAATACCTTCAGTGGTATTCTTGCTATAATTGCTACATGAGGCAATGAGGAAGATTTAATTTAAATCCTGATAATAACATTTGGTGAAATACAATGAAACATCTTCATATTTGACCAATATATGCTACAACAAAACATGTTCTTGAATGTCTCATGTAGTCTCTTTATTAGATTTTTGTCAATGTTGGCCTTTAAAAATATCAGAAATTATAAGAAAGTAAATAGCTACTTAGTCAAAATATTTTCTTAAAACAAATTGCAAAGAGAAACACCTCTCATCTTGTATATACAAACTCTGCTTGAGTATGTATCACTGAACTTAACTTGCATGGCGAAGCCGATCCTGTAAATCCTACCTATTGACTTACACCTAGTTCACAGTCTACGAAGAATCCTGACACCAGGGCAGGGGTTGCCTTAAAACTTACACCTCTCTCCCACTGGCTCATGGGTTCAACACAGGCAGGGATCTTTCACACTGCTGGTTACACACTGACCTGCACATCATAGCTCTCCAGATAGCAGGTTCGTACTTTACAAATACATAACAGAGTTCATGCATTGTACCATAGTACTTCACATCCAAAGTCCTCTTGGCTATCTGTAGCAGAGATGGATACAGTTTACCCTGGCCTTGCCAGGGGTTAGCTGACAATGTGGGATACTTTGATTCTTTACAGTCCCTAAGTTTTTCACATTTTAATATTGCTCATATTTAAAACATAAAACACTATGACAAAGTGGTATATTTACAAAGCACTATTTAATAAGTAATTTTATACTTCAGATTTTGATTATCTAGTTTCTTTTCCCTATGTAAATAAATTCTATGATTTTATGCTGGAGGTTAATCTGTGATCCAATATTTATGAATGGGAAACATATGCCAAAGGTAGAATATCTTTTGATATAACTTTTCAAAGACAGCTTTAAGTTAATATTTAACAGATACTACTTTTTTCTCCAATGATAAAAGCATTTATTTTCTAAGATAATTATGTGAGTTGGAAAAATCACATAACTGCAAGTTGTGTTTGCTACTATAATTAATTTCCAGTTTCTGAATTAAAATCCTTTTCAGAAACAGGCCACTGTAAAATTTTTTGAATCACCCTTGAAAATCATAAATGAGTGCTTTTCCTTTTCATCATTAGCATTAAAACTGAGACTATCAAAATTTTCAATAAAATATTTTTAACACTTATAGTTAAAAATATTAATGTGAAATTATACAGGAGTTCCTCAAATTTATTCTTACCAGATATGCAAATTTATTTATGATATCATTTGCAAATTTGACACAACCTTTCATATATGCCTTACCATTTGAGATAACCAACTTCACTCTTTTTCTAATGCTTCAGAAATAGCATTTATGTGTACCCACAGTAAAATTTGCAATTTTAAATATACCATTTACATTTAAAGATACCTCTGAGATTTCTATTATACTGGCAAAGAAATTACTACACAGCTATGAATCCTTGTGAAAGATCGTTCACTCAACACTTGATGTATTCTGTTCAATAAATAAAATAAGACTTTGAATTTCTTAACAATAAAAACATCATCATAGAATGGTTTCTAGAAAAAGCATAGCTTTTGAAGTAGACAATAGTATTTTGATGATCAACTAAAATGATATTTTTTAAAGAAAGGAAAAAATACACTTTGGGAGTCCGAGGTGGGCTAACCACTTGAGGTCAGGAGTTCGTGACCAACCTGACCAACATGGTAAGACCTTGTCTCTACTAAAAATGCAAAAATTAGGCAGCCATGGTGGCCCACGCCTGTTATCTCAGCTACTTGCTAGGCTGAGGCAGAAGGATCCCTCGAACCCAAGAGGCAGAGGCTGCAGTGAACAGAGATCATGCCACTGTACTTCCAGCTGGGTGACTTAGCGACACTCCATCTCAAAAAAATAATTTAAAAAAACTTTTAAAAAGGCAAAAATAATTTTAAAAAGTTGAAATTGATTTAGATTATATATGATTTAATCTGATTTTCAGTTTTCTAACTTGGAGGCAAAAACAATAGCTTCATTCATAGCTTTATTCATAAATGATGGAAGTAACCCTAGACACTATTGGGCTAAATACTTAGATACCCTAGATACTTAAGGCTAAAGAAAACAACACTGCCATGTGTGTACCTATGCAACTATCTTGCACGTTCTGCACATGTACCCCAAAACCTAAAATGCAATAAAAATTTAAAAGAAAAAAAAAAGAAAACAACTGTTGCATAGCTCCCAGCAGTTTGTTCCAGATAGATCCTTAACAATGGGAGACCCTAAACTGATGTGTACTAATGATCCCCTAGATTGCCTAAGCCCTTACATACTCTGAAATTTTCATGTTTCCCATGCTACAAAATGTTATAAAATAAGCACAATCATTGAAACTTGAGAAAAGTTAAATATAAAATAATCATCATGGTAAAGCACAGCCAAGATATAAAACTCCTATAATCTTCACAATATTATAAGTTGTTTTTAAAGAAAAAACTCTCTCTCTCTCTCTCTCTCTCTCTCTCTATATATATATATATATATATATATATATATATATACACACACACACATATATATATACACACACACATATATATACACATATATATTTATATATGTGTATAAATATATATATACACATATTTATATATGTGTATAAATATATATATATACACATATATATATGTGTATAAATATATATATATACACATATATATTTTTATATATATATATGTGTATAAATATATATATATTTAGTTGTATAACTCATGCCTATTCACTTTTATTTACTGGGAATGACACTGATGAGGTTTGCCTTTAGGATACCATTTTTCCTTTCTGTGACCTTTCTTTCCCCTGCAAAAGGATTCTTTCAACAACTAGGCCACACACCCACTCAATCTTTCATGTTTAGAAACATGCTTTCTTAGAGAGTATTACAAACTAATTGATTTTAACACGTAAATAATGGATAAGATTTTTATCACTACTTGCAGAAGACAGATAATTCATTTTGCTCTGAACAAGGGACAAATCCTTTGAAAACCAACTAATCTCTAACTGTAGAATTCTTCCAGGAATCAGTGAACAGGTAAGGGAAGTATTTTGAAGGAAATAGATCTACTTTTCTGATATAAGTTGAATTCTATAGACAAACAACGTGTAAGGCAGAAGGGTAAAATTATATCACATAAGCACTCACCTCAATACTTAAGTAAAAGACTGGCCATTAATCCTGTCAATATACTTTCTGGGTTGACTTACATTTCATCTTGCCTTACACTGTAATGCAATAAATTCAAGGGGTAAATATAAGCAGCAGTCTGTAGCCAATATATTTTTCCACATTAATTCTTATGATAAAAATAAAAAGGAGGAAAAGGATTATAATGTGTTGGTTAGCCATACTTTAGGAGCAACTTGAAAATTAGATTAACACCATGAGACACATGAGAGTGAGACAGGAGAGAAAGAGCTGTAATTGAAAGTTATCTCTTTAACAACTCACTGGTGTTTTAATGGAGTTAAAGTACTTCACCTAGATGCCTATGTGAAGAATAGCTAAAAAATGATAACACTGAAGTTTGTGTGTTCCTCATTACATTTCAATTTGCTAAATAAAAAAGCAAGTAATGATAAAAATATATGCATTGACTATTTGGAGATATAAGTCAAATCTGTCTTAGTACTTTAGATATACTCTTTGAATTCATTTTGGATCTCAAGCATAAAATCACGGGAATGTCATCTATCAATGTTTTCTGAAATCAGACATCACAGAAAAACTAAGATGTTCCAATAATAGACCATCAAGCTTTTGTTACTACTTATAAATGATAATTCTTAGAAACTTTAGAATACTGTTTCTAATTTTCTGGAAGCTTCCTGAATTAAGTAGAAAAGAACAGTATCAAGAGTCAATACTATTTATCACACAGACATAATTTTTCTAAATAACCAGAAAATATATTGCAACCCAAATACTATGCTCATTTTTAGAATAATAAACTCTCAAGTTCACGTAGCCTATTAGTAGAACATAAATTGCTAAGATATTCAAATGAAGATTTTATTCCTATTTTTAAATCCAATAAATGGAGATAAGTTTTTATGAGTTTTTAAAACACCAGACCACACCTCAAAGCAATTTCATACTTCTGTATTAATTACTATAATAGCTATATTTCTAAAAAGTACCTGCATATGACAAATAATATACAAGTAACTGACTGACGGTCTGGTGTTTACACAATTCAATTCATCAACAGTTAAATTTAATGAAGATTCTAACTTACCGGTGGATCAGCCCCCTTAGAACCAGCCAGCCCTCCTGTTAGGGATTCGATATCCTGAAAAGGGGAGAAGTGTTGATCATAAAACGCTACTCACAGCATGAAGAATCCCCCTGTCCCACAATGCAATAATTTATTTAGCTGCAAAGTTGGGCACATCAGGTACTTTATTATTATATTTTGCAATCTTGGACACTGTAATACTATGCAAATAGTCTACATCTAAAGATCTAGATATTCTCTCCAACTCTGGACAGTCTATAAAAAGAAAAACATATAAACCGATATTTTTGAAATATGCAGATGTTTCATCTTTGAAGAGCTGAAGTGAGAACAGAAAAAAGAAAATTTAAGAAAACTTCAGTTTAACATATTATTTTCAAAAATATTAACCCCGTGGAAAATATTTAACCTACAAAATTTTAAAAAATATTTTATTTTTAGTTTTTATGAATACATAATAGTTGTCCATATTTATGATACACATATGATATTTTGATGCAATATTTGATGTGCAATAATCAAATTTAGGTTCATCACCTCAAACATTTATTATTTCATTGTGTTGGAAACATTCCAAACCTACTCTTCTGGCTATTTTTAAATACACCATAAATCATTGTTAATGATAGTCACCCTTTATGCTATTGAACATTAGATCTTATTCATTCTATCTTACTGTATTTTTGCACACATTAACCAACTCTTCTTTTTTCACTACCTCCCAACTAGCCTTCCCAGCCTGTGGTAACCACCATTCTATTCACTACCTCCATGAGATCATTTTTTTATAGCTGTCACATATGAGTAAGAACAGGTGACATTTGTCATTCTGTGCCTGGCTGATTTCACCTGATATTCTCCAGGATCATCCATGTTGTTGAAAATTTTTTAAATTATATCTATGGTCTACTCTTTCTACACATAGAAGATAAAAATATGAAGAGATTAATTTTTAATCTTTAATCAGTAATCACTGAAGGTCATGATTGAGTAATGATTTATAGTTGTTAAAGTTATAAATGGAGAAATATGTGACAGTGTGATAGGCTGTAGAGGCTGTGACCTGTTTATAGTGACAACTACAAGTTAGCCTTATCAGTTCTAAGGCTTTGTTTCCAGAGTTACTAATGAATTACGTGACTTATTCAAAAGAAGTTGAAATTCTGGGTTTTAAAGTAAAATCACCCAGGTTTTTTGTGTTTGCAACTGATTAAAGTTGTAAACCATCCCTCATCCCTCCAAATGAAAAAACACAACTCTGCTCAAAGGCTGCTGGAAAGGAGTTTTGGCTTACATTGAATGGTTACACTTTTTGGCTAAAAAGGTTCTTTCTTATGACTCTGATCATCTCTTATGTGTTTGCATCTAGTCGGAAAGACAGGGATGAAGAAAGGAGAAATATGTTGCAGTGAGAAAGCAAAGAAAAAGAATAATTAAGTCATAATTTAAGTAATAGAAAATGAAATGCCTACGATTAGGAAAATGGCCAATACTTTGATATCATTAAGAGGACTTAGGCTACTAATTTACTTAGGACTTTCCCATGACATTTAAAAAGTGAGAACCTTAACTATACAATATGGGGCTGAGATGAGCATGTGATGGAAACATTCAAGGAAAGGGACGGGGAGGGATGGTGTTATCACTGTTTTCATCTGAAAATGCTAACTTTGAACAGGAACATAATGGGTAAGAGATTTATTCATGCATATTCTATTAAAGGTCATAAATGACAAGGAGTACTTGTCAAGAAAATTATTAAATGGTCTCCTTTCTAATGGAAATGTATGTATATTTTTCTCTACCCATAATCCTTTGGAAGAACTACTCCTTCCCCTCTCCCATTCTAGCTACAAAAGAGGCTAATAAAAATTGATTCAAATATTGCAAGGACCTGCCAGAGAATTAAGGCAATATAGAATCTGCGACACATAATGGTAGAGTTTAAGTTCTTGATTGTATCATTTGAGGAATGTTTGAAATGAGTGATTCTCCTGTCTCAGCCCCCCAAGTAGCTGGGATTACAGGCATGAGCCACCATGTCCAGCTAATTTTGCATTTTTAGTAGAGACGGGGTTTCTCCTTGTTGGTCAGACTGGTCTCAAACACCCATTCTCAGGTGATTGGCCCGTGTCTGCCTCCCAAAGTGCTGGGATGAGCCACCACGCCCCGCTGAATGTAAGGTCTTTAATGAGGTGATTAAGGTGACTGATCCAATATGACTGATGTCTTTTCAAGAAGAGACATCAGGATGTGTGCAAACTGAGTGAAGGCCATATGAGAACACAAGAAGAAACCAGGAATTTCCAAGCCAAGAAGAGTGTCCTCAGAAGAAAGAAAATCTGGTAACACCTTTATCTTGGAATTGTAGCCCTAGAACTGTGAGAAAATACATTTCTATTGTTTAAGTCAGTCCATGGTATTTTATTATAGCAGCCCTAGCAAACTAATGCATGCATATTTATAATTTGGGACTAGTTTATAGATTCTTTGGAAAAAGCTATCATATTTCAATATAGAGTACATGAGTTCATTAAGCAGTCTATAAAAATCAGTATCAGTGGAATCAATGTGAAATAGTAAAACAACAATTTCTATTGAATGGTTATATTTAAAATTATTTCAAGTCCTTAAAATATTTAATGAAGTATTAGGTATATGTAAACACTTTACAAAATTTATTGTATTCAAAATATCAAAATTAAGCATTTCTCTCATCTCTTTTATAGAAAAATTCAAAATTCCCCTCACCCATTCCCCACTTTCTCTTGATGTGTCCTGTTGTGCCCACCACATCACTGTGACTCCTTATCAAGGCTGAAAATGACATCCAATCATTCAAATTTAATTTTTCATGTTCTGTCCTCATATTTCTTGATCGCTAAGCTTCAGTCGACACAGCTGACTACTCCATTTTTATTGAAATACTTTTCCCTTTTGGCTTACATTTATTTTCACCCGCTATATGATTTTATTTAGTACTGTGGCTCTAAATATAATGTATGCTGATAAATTTTGAATTTCTATCTTCAGCTTCAATTTATCCTCTGAGACCCACACTGCCACTTCAATCTCCACTTAGACGTATGTATTATAGCCATGTAAAATGCAATAATGCAAAATTAAACTCTTGATTCCATCACAAGTCTTCCCTTAAATTAGGTTCCCATCTCAGTGACTGCACTCTTATTAAATGGCATCACCATTCATCCAGTTGCTCAGGTCCAAATCCATCAGCAAACCCTACCAAGTCTATTGTAAAAGTACTACTTGACTTTGACTACCTCTCACTACCTTCATTCATGTGATCCTAATCCCTTGGGTTATATCAGTAATATCCATCACATTAACTGAAAAAATATATATATAGCTTTCTAATTGTTGTCCATAAATTTGTTCTTATCTCCCTCTCCCCTATATATTCTCCACATAGTATACAGAACTATCCATTTAAAATATAAGTTAGATTATATTACTGCCTTGACCAAAACCCCTCCATGGTTTCCCAGCAATCTTAGAATAAAACACAAACTTATTGCTATGCTCTGCCATGCCCTCAATTATCTGGGTCTTCACTATCTCTCTGACCATATCTTTTGCCATTCTCCATCCCTTTTGCCCTCTCAGACACCATGGCCTCATTACTATTCCAAAAAATATTCAAAATTTGACTTCTATCTCAGGGCCTTTACACATGCTTTTCCTGCTTCTTAGAGTGCTCATTTCTAGATTTCCTGGTCCATTGTGTGTTGCTATAAAAGACAATCTAAGGCTGGGAAATAGAGAAGAGAAGAGAAGAGGGGAGGGAAGGGAAGGGGACGGGAGGGGAGGGGAGGGGAGGGGAGGGGAAGTTAGTTTATTTAGTGCATAATTCTGAGGCCAGAAAGTTCAAGATTGAACATCTGCATCTGAGTAGGGCCTTAGGCTGTCCCCACCTATTTCAGAAGGCTAAGGAGAGCCAGCTATGTGAAAGAGTGAGGAGGTGCCAGGCTCTTTGTAACAACCAGCTCTTTGGGGAACTAATAGAGTACTCACTCATCCCCAAGGGAGGGCATTAATCTACTCATGAGGGATCTATCCCATGACTGAAACATCTCACATTAGGCCCCACTTCCAACATTTGGTGTCAAATTTCAACACATGGTTTGAAGGGGAAGAACATCAAAACCAAAACTCTAGATATCCTCCTATTTAACTCACTCGCTTCATTCAGATCTTAGCTTACATACCAAAACCTCAGAATGACCTTCCCTAATTGTCTAAATCAGTCAAGGTTCCATGTGAAAAAAATGACAAACTCAGAGACTCTACAGAAGAGTATCTAATAAAAAGATGATATATAGCAGTATGAATAGTTTACAAGGTCCAGAGGAATGGTGGCACACAGGAACTAGCAATAGCTAGACATTGTAACCACCCTTAAACCTAAAAAAGTTACAAGAACCATGTTGCCAAGAGTCCAGCAAGAGGTGAATACCTATCATCAGCCTATAGAACACCTTGCTACACAGTGGAGACTCAATAAATACTTACTGAATAATACAATTACTGAATGAATGAAGTATGTGATACTATTTTTACATATAAAAAAGCTGAGTCTCAGTATATATGGTGAAGTGTGTCTTATTTTTGTATAACTGTATCGCTTTGAAAGCATGGCTCAAAGCAATAATGTTTACACAATAAATCTTTATAGAATGGCTGAATGAATAAACTAATAAATTACTTGCCCCAAATCACACAGCTGGTGAATGCTGGAAAAAAGCTTTGAAATCCCATGTGCTATAACCCCAAGCCCAGTGTATTTTCTGTTCCATCATATATCACTAATGAGACATCCTCCTAAAGGAAAAATCCCTCAACTGTGTGTTTTCTCATCTCTTGAGGTACTAAGTTTCTATGTATCACATGGTTTCTAGTACATCAGAAGGAAAAAACACAAAATGATTTAATAGTTAATAAACAATACATTAAATTTATCCTCTAGTTAAATACTGCCAATGCTTCAGATTAAAGGTCTGACACCATAATCATTGTACAATCAATAAATCAATGCTTGAAAATTAGACCTAACATGTGTGGCTGGCATTAATAAATGATTCAAATACATTAAACTAAAAATCAATAATGTTTATTTTTATGTAACATTTCATAGTGTGTAGGTTCACAGCATTGGGAGTAAGTAAGAGAAGACAAAATTAATTTAAACAAATCATTCACTTTTTCATATAAGGCTTAATGGAAACAATCTTTCATCATCGAATACCAGTTCCTTAAGGCAAGCATCCAAATAATGAAGCTGAGTTTGTTAATGAGGCATCTTCCTCCTCATGCAGACTTAAGCGGTTAGTGTTTCCTTGGCAACATTACAGGGTGAATTTCCTGAGAGGCAGAGAATAAGCAGGAAACACACAGACCAATTTTATAAATCTTTCCTATGTAAGCCAAAAGGTGCCCTATTTACTCTTTGAAACAACAATAAAAAAGGGGAGATACCTATTTCTTCATTTTGATTATAGGCCAGCCCAACTCTGAATTTTCCTTGAGTCACACAATTAATTCCTTCAAAAAAGAGCAATTGGGCAAATTTTGTGGCTGAGACACTGTGCTGTTCACAGGAGGACACAATGAGGAGTAAATCAAGGTCACAGTGTTCATAGCATTCAGAGACATGACATGCTCTCTGACTTTAAGGATTTTTCAGTCTAAAAGAACATAAATCTGCAGAACAACACGAGGAAGAATTTTGAGAAATATGGTATTAAAATTATAACAGACAGGGGTTGTGGTGGTAAATTTTATAGAGTAACAATTAGTTTGGGTATTTCATATTGCCAGAATTGTACTTACTTTTGAATGAATACCAAGTAAGTTTGTCCAGGAACTAGTTGAGTAACATAATAATTAACATTTATTAAGCATTTACTGAAACAGACACCATGGCTAAGAAGAGCTCTACTGCCGCATTAGGTGACATCCTAACTCTCTTAGCCATTATTATTTTCACCATTTCAAAATAATGAAACTGGGTCTTTCAGATTTTAAATGACTCAGCCAGGCACAATGGCGCATGCTTATAATCCCAGCATTTTGGGAGGCAAAGGCGGGCGGATCACAAGATCAGGGGATCGAGACCATCCTGGCTCACATGGTGAAACCCTGTCTCTACTAAAATAAAAAAAATTAGCCAGGTGTGGTGGCACACGCCTACAGTCCCAGTAGTCCCAGCTACTTGGGAGGCTGAGGCACGGAAATCGCTTGAAGCCAAGAAGCAGAGGTTGCAGTGAGCCGAGATTGTACCACTGCACTGCAGCCTGGCAACACAACAAGATTTTGTCTCAAAAAAAAAAAAAAAAAAAAAAAAAAAAAAAAACCAAGAAAACCAGAGTTTAAATGACTTAACAGAAGTCACACAGCTAATAAGTGTTCAAACCAAAGAGGCTGACTCCAGAAGCAATGATTTTTAACAATGATGCTTTCTTGAATAAAGTGAAGTGTGAGAAAAGAATAGGGAGGACTTCTTGGCATGCCACTTGGTGACTTGGAAGAAAACATAAATACTTATTGACTCTCTGACAAAGGAATGCAACAAATTACAGGCAGAAAAATTATGAGGTGTCTGATAACATCTGATGGGAGAATGATTATCCTTGATTGACCTGTAAATATGAGCTGATAACATTAGATTTAGCAAAAAAGTAAGATTCCTAAGATCTCAGCTATATATATATATTTTGGATGAAAGGAGGAAGGGAGGGAGGAAGGAAGGGAGGGAGGAAGGAAGGGAGGAAGGAAGGGAGGGAGGAAGGAAGGGAGGAAGGGAGGGAGGGGGAGGGAGGAAGGAAGGGAGGGAGGGAAGGAGGGAGGGAGGGAGAGAGAGAACAGAAGGAAGGAAATCAGGCAATGAGAGAGACATTGCCGACCTGGATCTAGAGGTCTACAAGTTGATTTCTTTATTTTTTTTTTTCTCTTTTTTCTCTTTTTGAGAGAAGAAAAAAAAGGAGTGAAGGAGAGGAAGAAAGAGGAAAAAACAGAGGGAAAGAGAATGGAAATGTTGCTTTATTCTAAAAGAAATGGGTATTAATAATGGCCAATCAATATTTCATTTAAACCTATGAGTAGGTGTTATGTGGTGTTGACAAGAATATGTATTTTGTGTGTTTAAAGTGGAGAGCTCTATAAATATTTATTAAGTTTACTTGTTCCAGATCTAAGTTCGAGTCCTTGATATCCTTATTAATTTTCTGTCTCATTGAGTCTAAATCTCTATGTATCTGGGTGTTAGGATCGTTAGCTCTTATTGCTGCATTGATCCTTTTACCACTATATCTTTGTTGCTTTAAAATCTATTTTATCAGATTCGAGAATTGCAACTCCTGTTATTTATTTGTTTGTTTGTTTGTTTATTTATTTTTGCTTTCCATTTGGTTGGTAAATCTTTCTCCATCCCTTTGTTTTGAGTCTTTGTGTATCCTTGCATATTTCAAAGTCTTCTGTCTGAATTCAAACCTAAATAAGAAATATAATGGGTATCAAAGACACAAGTGTTTCAACAGTGCATAGGATGGGGCTTTCTGAAGAAAGTGCCAGAGATTCAGGTTCTACATTTTCCACTTCATAAATTTTGTGTATGGCTTTTTCTTGTCCATTCCTTTTCATATGGCTGAAGTGATAAAGGGAACGTTTTGCTAACTCCTGACTCAGTTTCAATCTACTTCTCTTTTCCAACATTTCCACATTGATGCATCCTTGCCATCTCAAACTCAGCATATCCAAATAAGACATCATCTTCTCTCTTTCAGCCATTACTGTGGCCAACTGCCAATTTCCTATTTCTGTTGATATTTTCAATAAGCAGTTAGTTATCCAATCCAGATTTATGAATATCAATAGAGTTTTCTCCCTCTTGTATTCATATACCAATCCAATCTAGTTTTCCTTGTAAACATCTGCCAAATTGATTGCATTCTTTCATTAACTGCTACATTTACTAGCTTAGTTTGAAACCTCCCCCAACCTCTGGCTTTTTCCAAAATAGTGTCTTTGTTGAGTTCCTTTTTCCACTCTCACTCTTACATCATCTTTTCTTCAAATCAGTTCCCAAAGGGTGACCTGAGGACCACAACCAGCAGCTGCTGCAGCAATATCACCCAGGAACTTTCAAGACATGCAATTTCATGGGCCCTACTCCAGTCTGACTGCATCCAAAACTACTCAACAAGCCCTTCAAGTGAGTCTGATGCAGGCTAGGGTTGGAGAACCACTGCCCTGGAGTGATGTATTTTAAATACAAATATAGACAGGTTACTTCCATACTCAAAATTTTTAAGTAAGGTCCCCATTCCTAAGAAGGAAAGATAATCAAACCTCTGCACTTGCAGTTTTCCATCAACCATCATTATACATTTCTGAACTACTTTTCTCACTTTACCTTTTACCATTTTCCCAAATAAACCCTGAACTCTTATAATGAATCCTGCACTTCCTTATTGTGACAAGTGTTTTCTTACTTTTATGTTTCTGCACCTAAGACTTTTCTGTCCAGAAAGCCACCCCTATCTATGGATGTTATTCATCCTTTGAAACTCAGTCTAGGCACCATCTTCCCTCAGGAAGCTTTCCTGAGTCCCTCAGACCAAAGGGAGGGTTCTACTCTTGCAAAACAGAGGTACTGTCCCAAGAAACTTTGCCTAAGGAGTAGTCAACAGCTCTCCAATTTTACTTCAAGCCTGCAAAATGCAACCCACATGTAAAAACAGATAGCTTAGTGATCAAGAGAACAGGTTCAAGCCTGGCTTTACTACTTACTGTCTGTACGACCTTAGGCAAATTGCTTTATGTTCCTTACATAAAATAAATCAAACTATGTCCTAGTACCCACATTAGAAAAATATGGAATACATATTATAATAATTAATTTTTATAATTCATGGAAAGCTACCTATTGATAACTTACAGCAAACAATATTAATTATTATTATTCATTTAATAATACATAGGTACATAGTTACACATGTAAAATAAAGATAGGCTATGGATACAGATTACATAAAGATATATTTTATAACAGATAAGCACTAGAATACAGGTAAATAAGACCAAATATAGACTAATCTTAGGTATAAATCCCATTACATTTCTAAAGATTATTTTACCTAAAAAAGAAGTAACCCTAAGATTCGTTTTATTTCCCCAGATAGCCTCATAACATTTATGCATTTCTACAGCTTTGGTTATTATAAATTTTTCACCAATGTCATAGTAAAGTAAATTATTTTCATTCTTCATAATAAAAAATGAGCCATATTTTTGCTATACAGTAGAAACTATTGGGTAACATGCACACCATGAACCCATACAAATTTATTCCTCTTTCAACATGTCGATACCACATGTTTATATGCCATGATTGTGGGCAGCTTTAAGTATGTTAGAAATGTGTTATAGCCACTGACAGGAAGAATTCAACATTTAAATGAGAATATCAATATTATAATCCTAGATACACACAATTTATAGGAGACTCACTTGTTCAGTGGGTCAGAGGCTGTATTACTGTGATTCCAATCTACAGTTAAGTCTTCAATTACATGATGTGTGGATCTTCTCCTACCTGACAGAAAATACAAGCAAATAACTAGAAAAATATAATACCATATACTTTAATTTTAAAAATCAGGTTTTATTTTCAACTAAGTAAATAATAGCCTAAAATACTGGGTTTAAAAAGAAATAAAACTTGGAGATTAGCCTATCTGAGGTGATTTTTGTAAGAGGAAAGAATAAAATACTGTCTTTTCCAACTGTTAATAACTGCAGTTCCACTAACTGTGGTACCTTAAGGCAATATATCTGATTCATAAATAACCACAAGGCAGAATTTTTTCTGAACTGAAAGCAAAAACAGGGCAAGTGGTTTATGAAAGATCTATCTATCTATCTCTATCTGTATATATATATATATGTCTGTTTTTAAAATAGATACTGCTAATAATAGATATTTCTAATACATATTTATTTAACCATATTTCTCCGTTACCAGAATTTAGATATTAAGCCAATTAATACAAACAGTTTTAAGGTAATCATAAGGAGCTGGCAAGAAAATAGATGATATATTCAAATTCAAGTTCACACTTCTAGAAAAAATTGGCATAGTATTTTCAGCTGAATATCAAGTATTTCCTGCTCATACATTAATTTTGGAAATAATAGCCATGGAGAAATTGGATAGAGCTAGGGGGAGAGAACATAGCTTAAATTAAAAAACAAACAAACAAACAAAAAACACAAAAAAAACAGCAATTAGCAACACGATCCAAAATCAGATATGCAAAATTTTGAAAGGAAGTCTAATTTTAGAAATATACAGAAAAATTCTCTTTGCATTGCTGTTTTCTTTGGGTAAGAAATGTATCAAGTTATAAATTATAATAAGTGAATTTCAATTTTATTTTTATTTTTTAGTTCAGTTTTTGAAATAAGTAATGATCATAATGTTAACAAGAAATAGCAAAAGAACATATGAGATCTCTATTTCTCTTGTGGGCAGCTCCATTTCAATTGATGCTACCAGAATTCTAATATGAATAAATGTTTACAATACCAAATAATACTATTAAATGGAAATGTAACTGACTGAAATCAGAGCATCAAATGTACTGATGCTTTGCTATTCAAGTAATTGAGATTATAGTATAATGTAGGAGTCTTAGAGCACAGCATAGTGCTGGAGATTTAGTCGATTATAGAATGTTCTACAGTTACTTTATGTTCTACAGACAGTCTTGTTCTTTTTTTCATCCAATCAAGTTCCCTCCCCCCAAAAACAACTAAAATCAAGCTTCAAAGTCCCTAATATTCTTTAATTTACTGGGATCAATTTAGAATCTTTTATATCCTTATCTCTCCTTTCCTTTATATTTCTAGGACATATTTTTCATTACTTATTCTTCCTCCCAAATGTAACTGACAGCATTCAAATGAGCCACACAACTAGGTAAAGTGCATACAATGCTAAGTTCCTTGGTGTTAATGCAGTGGCAAAGTTTGGATATTTCTTTTGCTTGAGAGCAATCAAAAGAGATAATACAGACAGTCCTTACTTAGCACCAAACAGTGATAACTCTCTTTACCTAGCATGGCTCCATGGTAAACCAGTTGCCATAAAGCAAGTATATGGCTCCCCTGGTTCTGACAGGTACTGGTTTCAGTAAACACAGTATAGTACCATTCAAAGCAAGAATATAGTGACATGTAAATGGTAGATAAGTCTTCATTCCTTTGCCTCCAGCTTCCCTTAAACTGGATTGTGAATCTTGAATGCATAGTACAGTAGCTATATAACATAATATTAAAATTGGAATATTTCTCAATTTTAGCTTTGGTCCAAAGACCAAAACTAATATGGTGGTGCCCAGTATTTCCATGTCCTTAAGCAAAAAACTATAAGTCATGTGAAAATACTGTAAAACAGATTCTGCCAGAATTGATAAACATTGTCTCTTAATGAGAGCACTATTGGCATAATAGGCAGGAAATTTCTTCATGGAAAATATATTAAAATTCATGATTTTTGGCATCTTTAGACTTAGGCATCAAAGCCTATTCCTGTCTCTCACTACTCAGCCTCCCACTCCTCCTCCCCTAACACACAGAGCTGTATATTCCTGAGGACCAGATTTGAGATGCACAGTGGGCAGTGTATCTTGAAGTGCTTGACCTAAGAGGATTGTCTAGAAAGGTAAAGCATGAGTAAAAAATGGCCCATGAGTAAACTACTAAATTCCACTCTATGTGAAGAATATATTAATTTCCTATTGCTACTGTAATGTATTTCTATAAATTAGTGACTTAAAATAACACAAATTTATTCTTTTACAGATCTGAATGTTAGAATCTAAAAATCAAGGTGTTGGCCAGGCTATGTTCCTTCTGGAAACTTCAGGGGAGAAAGCATTTCCTTGCCTTATCCAGCTTTTAAAGGCTGCATGCATTTCTTGGCTTATGACCCGTTCCTCCATCTTTGAAGAGCATTACTTTAATCTCTAGTTCTATCTTCACATCTCTTTTTCTACCACTAACCCTTTTGCCTCCTTCTTATGAGGAATCTTATACTAGATGTACCTAGCTAATTCAGAATTCTCTCTCCATCTCAAGATTCTTAACCTAATGTTCTCACACCCACAATGTCCCAAAGGTAACATAGCCACATGTCCTGGGATATAAAATGCAGACATTTTGGGGATTATTTATTCAGTTTACCAAAAGGGGGAATTAAAAATGTAAGCCAGAACAAGCTTAGTATGAATATAAGAATACCTTGGATTCAAACCAAATGAAACTTCCTTGACCAGTCCAGCCAGGAGGGAACTATCCATCCACTGAACTTTTATTATATGTATTTTCATGTATATATTGCCTTATATTATCATTTTATGTACTTTCTTTCCATGTAAATTCTAACTTTCTTAGCATAGGTTTATCCAAACCTCTCTATATTCTGTAATCTTTTAATAAATATGTTGATTCAACAACAGATAAAAGGAAGGACACTTTCAGTGGGCAGTTTCCTGTGTGTGGGTGGACTCTGCCTTAAAGCATCCTGTTTCAGTACCTGAAATTATTTTGATTATACACTGTTTTCTGTTCTGTGGCATTGAATACTCACGCACAATGATAAGATAATACCTTACTGGAATTAGTCACCAATATTAAGTGAATCATTTCAACAGATTTTGCATGATGTTATGAACCTCCACTGCAAACACATTAGGGGGAAGTACATTAAGTTAATCATTCTTTTATTGTCCAGATTGCATTTGTCAAGTGTCTTTCACGTAAGATTAACTCAACAATGGAAAATAATGGAAATTAATGGAAAATAGCTAAAAGCAAACTTTAGCTGTGGAAAAGAGATAAGTAACTTTTGACCAAGGAAAACACCAAGAAACGGTATTTAGCAAGGAAGAAATTGTCAAAAAGGGAGAGAGAAGAAAACAGTATGTCTTATTTTATAAGATTCTTAGAATGCCTTTGGAAACTGTAGTAGGAAGACTCTAAAATGGTTCCTAGAGATTCTTACCTCCTGGTATTCATGTCCGTGTGTAATCCACCTCTCGTAAGTGTGTAAGTATAGACCTAGCAAAAATATGGTAAGTGTTGGGATGTCTTCTTAATCTCTTTTGAGACTGGATTACAAAAGACTGACTTTCTCTCTCTCTCTCTCTCAGACACACACACACACACACACACACACACACACACACACACACACCCCACCTGTCTGGGGGAAGTTGCCATATCATATCTCTTATGGGAAGATCAAGGTAGTAAGAAACCAATGCCTCACGCCAATCACTAGCCAGAAACTGAAGTTTGCCAAGCTCAGGTTAAGTGAATTCAGAAGTTGCTCCTCCCATAGTCTGATACTTTGGTTGCAGCCTTTTGAGAGATCTGGAGTCTGAGGAGCTAAACTGTGCCAAGTTCCTACCCACAGATGTTTTGAAATAATACATTGTTTTAAGCCAGTAAGTGTTCAGGTAATTACTTACACAGGAATAAATAACTACTATTAAAGTCAATATTCATATGTTTCTTATCTATCATTGGGTTTTCTATATTCAGTATACAAGTGCTCATTATATAATAAAAACATTTCACAAGATGAATCTTTTTATACCAATGAATCCATAAAAGAAATAAGCAATTTTCTTGCTCTAGATTTTATGGTCTGGTATTGCAATTCTGATTACACTTCTAAGAGCAAAGCATTGTTGGAAAAACAACACTAAGTGATCAATTGATTGATGTTGACAATTATCAATATGAATCATAAAAATTGTACACATAACTTGTACTATATCTGCTTCCACACATATTTTCATAGTATTGGTAAATTTTGAATGTATAAGAATGATTAAATTTCTAAGAAAAACATTTTTATAACTTCTAGGTGGAGTTTTGATACCCCAACGCCATATAACCATCAATAAAAATATAAAATTCTATGGTGAAAAAGCAATTCTTTTTAATTATTTACAAATAGCTTAGGCAGTTGACAATAATGTTTAAAAAGCACTGCAATTTTTAGTTGCTGAATATACCATCACAGCAGATGAGTTATACTTTTTTAAACCTGAAATACTTTCTAACATAAATACTTTTCAGTCAATATCTCTGACCACATAATGAAAATATCTATCCCACTCATTTTTACCTAGTGTTTTAGAATAAATGCAGCAGTTTAAGTCTCTTTTCAGGAAGCTCTATAAAGTGTATATGATGTAATATGATACAGCCTTATGTATCATAAGGTTAGATGTTTATCCCCAACCAAATCTCATGTCGAATTGTAATCCCCAATCGGGGAAGTGGGGTCTGGTGGGAGATGTTTGGATCATAGGGGAAGATCCCTCATCACTTGGTGCTGTCATGGTGGTAACAGTGAGTTCTCATGAGATCTGCTCCTTAAAGAGTCTGTGGAACCTCCCCTCTCACTTTCTCTCTTTCGATTACTCCTGCTTTCACCATCTGATGTCCCTGTTCCCCCTTCACCTCCCACCATGACTGAAACCTCTCTGAGGCTTCTCCAGAAGCCAAGCAGATGCTCACACCATGTTTCTTATAAAGCCTGCAGAACTGTAAGCCAATTAAACCTCTTTTCTTTATAAATTACTCGGTCTCTCATATTTCTTTGTAGCAATGCAAGAAAGGCCTAATAGAGAAAATTGGTACCAGGAGTTTGGAGCATTGCTACCTGGGGCACATTTCAGATTCCTGAAAATATTGAAGGGACTGTGGAACTATATAATGGGCAGAAGTTAGAAGAGTTTGGAGGGCTCAGAAGACTACAAGGAAGATAAGGGAAAGTTTAGAATTCTTAGAGACTGGTTAAATTGTTATGACTAAAATGCTAATAGTAATAAGGATGGTAAAAGGCTTTTAATAGTAAAAGGTCCAGGTGTCAGCATCTTAGATGGAAATGAGAAACTTACAGGAAATGGACAAAGGTCACACATGCCATGCCTTAGCAAAGACCTTGGCTGCATTCTGTTCCTACTGTAGGAATCTGTGGAAGGTTAAGCTTGAGTGATGTTTAGGGTATCTGATGAAAGAAATTTCTAAGCAGCAAAGTGTTCAAATGTGGTCCAGCTGCTTTTAATAGCCTATGTTCAGATGCAGGGACAAAAAAAAAATGACCTAAGATTGGAACTTATGTTTAAAGAAACAGTACATAAAAGTTTGGAAAATCTGCATCCTGGCCATGTGATAGAGAAAGAAAATGATTTTTTTCAGGAGAGAAATTCAACCAGGTTGCAGAGCAATCATTTGCTAGAGAAACTTAAATAACTAAAAGGGAGTCAAGTGCTGACAGCCAAGACAATGAAAAAAGGCCACAAAAGCATTTCAGAAAACTTGGTGGCAGTCTCTTCCATCCATCACAGGCCTAGAGGCCTAGGAAGAAAAAGAAAGCCTTGGTGGCTTCCATGTGGTGTTAAGCCTGTGGGTATACAGAACATAAGAGGGAATGAGGTTTGGTGCTGTCTGCATAGATTGCAGAGGTTGTTTTGAAAAGCCTCAGCACACGGGCAAAAAGCATGCTGCAGGGGCAGAGCTTCCACAGAGAGCCTCTACTAGGGAAGTTCCAAGCGAAAAAGTTAGATTGGAGCCCCCACACAGGTTCCCCATGAGGGCACTGCACAGCAGAGCTGTGAGAAGGAGGCTACCACCCTCCATCAGAGAATTGTAGATCCCACCAGCAGCTTGCACCCTGTGCCTGGAGAATCCACAGGCATTCAGCAACCTGAGAGCAGCCTGGTGCTTAACCTTGCAAAACCACGGAAGTGGAGCTTCCCAAGGCCTTGGGAGTCCACCACTTGCACCAGTGTGCCCTGGATATGGGATATCGAGTAATATGAGATTATTTTGGAGCTTTAAAATTGAATGACTATCCTCTGGTTTCAAACTTGCATGAGGCCTAAAGCCTCTTTCTTTGGCCAATTTCTCCTTTTTGAAGTTTGCCCAATGCCTATACCTGCATTGTATCTTGGAAGTAACTAATTTATCTTTATTTTTCAGGCACATAGGTGGAAGGGAATTACATTATCTCTGATGAGACTTTGAATTTTTGAGTTAACACCAGAATTAGTTAAAAATTTGGGGGACTGTTGAGAAGGCATGATTATATTTTGCAATGTGAGAAGAACATGAGATTTGGGAGGGGCCAGCAATAAAATGATATAGTTTATTTTTTCCCACCCAAATTTTATATTGAATTGTAGTCTCAGTGCTGAAGATGGGGCCTGATGGGAAGTGTTTGGATCATGGGGGCAGATCCTTCATGGCTTGATGCTGTCTTTGTGATAGTGAGTTCTTGTGAGATCTGGCCATTTAAAAGTGTGTGGAACCTCCCCATGCCCCCTCACTTGCTCCTGCTTTTGCCATGCGATGTGCTTGTTCCCCCTTCACCTTCTGCCATGATTGAAAACTCCCTGAGGCTTCTCCAGACACCAAGCAAATGCCAGCACCACACCTCCTGTAAAGTCTACAAAACTGTGAGCCAATTAAATTTTTTTTTGGTAAATTACCCAGTCATGAATTTCTTTATTGCAATGCAAAAATGACCTAATACAAGATACTTTTAAAAATCTATATAAATTATTTCCCTTTTCATAAGCATTTGCAAATGATTCAGCCCTCCTCTCTTCAGAAAAACACAAGCCAAAAAATAAAAATATATTTTCATTAGTGAACTTTTCTGCTCAAATGACCATCTCTATACACCAGTTGGTTTTTGCTTCTTCTGAATGCTTTTGCATTTTACATTTCCCAACTCTGGTTTCCTTTGGCAATTCCCTGACCTCATTTCTTAATTCTCAGTGCTGTGTTATATAATTGTCCGAATAAGCAGTGTCCCCCCTCCACTGCCAAATGAGACAAATTTATCCTGAATTTTGCAATCAGAAAATCAGCAAAGAGGTTAATTTGGTATCAACATACTGTGATTTTTGTGTTGTATAATTTAGTGTTGGTATTAATACATGAGCTTTAGACCTAGAATGCCTAGATTTGAGTATTGGCTCTGACACTATACAGATGTGTACGCTTGGGCTAGTTATGTAAGAGTTTTGTGCTTTAATTTCCCACATATAACACTTAGATAACAATGGTACCTGCCTTTGATGATAATTGGGAAGGCAAAAAACAAATGCAAATAAGGGTTAAGTAGTAGTAGCACGAATAGCAGTAGTAGCAGCAGTAGTAGACATTGCAACACTGTCTTGATGTGCTTTGTTTAATTTTGATTTGCATACTGGCAGGAAGAAAAATCTGGGCCTGTCAATTCCTCTACTGGTTCTGTGGCTGTAGTCTCTTAACTCTCATCATCCAGTAATGAAGAATGTGGTAGCATAATTTCATTAGGAGGCACTGGGACCAAGTGGATGGTGAGGAAAAAGACTGACATATTGCATATTTGCATATTTAAACCTTGCATATTTGATTTACAAACTCATGAAGCAACCTAGTCTTGCTTATGAAGCAAAGACATAAACCAAAGTTAACAAATCTCACAATATTTTATAGATTCAATGAAGACCTCAGCAAAACTTTTTTCTTTATAAAACATATTACTATGTTTTCAGTTGTTCATACTTTGCTTTTGATTGAGCATTTTCTTAAGACATGTGATGAGTTCTTTACCCAGTAAAGGAATTAAAGATTTTTTTGACACTTTGTTGGTGATAGGCAGAAAATAAGTTAACCTATTAAAATGCAATCCAATTAGTCTTGACCTATATGATCCTCTGCTACATTTTTCTCTACTAGATGATAAGATATTCTTTGATCCTTAAGCCTTATGCACTTGAAAAGAAATAGAGTCCTACCTTTCGACCTTAATTTCCTTTCTCTTGAGAAATAGATATTTTTGACATGTGAAATTAGAGAATATTAATCTTAAATTTGGGTTTGTTATGAATCTAGCAGCTTCTTTGTCATTGTTGAAATAAATCATAGACAGAAAATGCCTACTGAGAGAAATAGCAGGATTACTAGAGAATGTAGATCTCCCTGAATTTCTAAATTTTGCTTAATTTGTTTTAAGTGTGTAATTAATTAAACAGAAAAAGTAAAACGTCTTTCTCATTCTTTTTCAATTGAAAGGAATGATCATAAAGTGTATACACTCCAAGTGACATATTTCTCAGTAAATTTTTTTTAGGCCCCTTAGCCTACTGTGATTCATTTAATGTCACACAGTATGAGAAGTCACATAAATTTATGATACATTGTCTAAAAACTGATTTAGAAAATAAAATTATGCATTCTATTTATAATTATTTTTCTTTGCAATAACTGTCAGCTCAGACTGGAGAAGTGTATCTAATTTATTTGAGGAAGGAAAGGGGAAAAAGCCAGGAAAATTAAGTAAGTCATATTTAAAATTATGAAAGTTTTGTAAGCCACTTCAGCTAAAAAATCTATACAGGAATATGTCAAACTATTCGATTTAAATTTACATATTCAGAGCAGGACAATTAAAATTCTTTAGTAATAACATTTGTCCAGAAGCTACAAGGTAGCATAGTTTTCCTTAGTAAACCGAAAAATCAATTAGTAGGAAAACTTTTCCAAAATGTTACAAATACTCTTATATGTCTGTCTCCTTCACTATTTAGAATGGTTTCCTCTAAGGGAAGACTTTGCTTTGTTCATTAATCTCTTTCCAGGCACCTGGCTGGATCAATCAGTGTCTGCATATGATAGGCTCTCTCTCAGTAATTAAAGTTGAATACCTAGATGAATATAACTATTTCAATTCAAGTCAGGCTAGAAGGATCAATCAAGGAAACATCCAGAATTAATTTTTTAAAAAACAAATTAGGTATCATGTTTGGAACCTGAATACAGTAATACTATATAGCCAATGTGATAAGAATAATCTTATACAGACACGTTTGTTGAGCAATATTTTAAAGAAGCCATTTAAAATGTAGTAATATAAATGTCACCATGGATATAAGTATTCAAGAGCAGAAATATTAAGGTGAGAAAAATAAAGATTCCCAGCCTTACTCCCAGAATTTCTGATTTAGTAGGCCAGGAGTAAAAAAACTTTGTTTCAAAAAAAGAATATTTATTTATGTAGAATTGCTATGGGTTGAATGTCCCCTCCAAAACTCATGTTAAAATATAATTACCCTTGTGATGGTATTAAGAGGTGGGACTCTTATGCAGTGATGAAAACATGAGGATTTTGTCCTCATGAATGGATTAATGCTGTTGTTGCAGGAGTTCCTAATAAAAGTGAGTTTAGGCCCCTTGTGCCCACTCTCTTAAATATGCTTTCCTCCCCTTCTGCCTTCTACCATGAGATGACACAGCAAGAAGGCCCTAGCCAGATGAGGACCCCTTGACCTTGGATATCCTAGACTCCAGAACTGTAAAAAATAAATAAATTTCCCTTATTTATAAATTAGCCTGTGTTATGCTGTTATCACAGCATAAAATGGACTTAAAACAAGAATGATTTTGAATAAAGAGCCACAGGAAAGAACATGAAGAATTAGAAGCCTCAGGAAATAAATATTTTGTTTATGATTTGAAGTAAACCCTTTGTTGCAAATGAGTTTGCATACATTTTGGCCATTTCCTATGCCTGTGGAAGGGTAGGTATGAGATGTGCAATTTGGGAGTGTTACTAATTGCAACCTGTCTAGTTCTTTGTACACATACACACACCACAAACACACACATCTAGTGGAAACAAAAGATTCATTGATTTCTCCTTTAAAGTAGTGGTTTTGAGTAGACTGAATATGAATTATCTATTATATGTTCCATGACAATTAACATATGTTGTAGTAAAATGCATTTGACCACAACAGACTTTATTATAAGTACTGGTAGAGCTAAGATATTTACTATCTGTGAGTAGCTTTGAAAGCAGACATTTCTACTAACTCAGAAAAGCCTTAGATCACATATTTCACTATTAAGAAATATGCAGAATCAGACCACACATCTATTAAAAAACCACAGAACAATTTTAAAAATAAAACATAGGATTAAAGAAATTGTAAGAAGTTACTAAAGTAGATAGAGTATAGCACACTTCATGTTAAATACTTATATCCTCAAACATTAGTAAAAGATAAAACAGGATCACTTTAATAGTGACTTAAAATTGATTTGTTTCTATAGGAGTTTAAAAATCTGATAGTGTTGAGTAAAGACATTGGTAAACATTTGCTCTAATGGTAAACATTAGAGCAAATTATTTTGATAAACATATTGATACATCAAAAGCATTTTTAAATTTTCATGATTTTAATATTGTATAAACATGGCTTTTTGCAGGGATATTTGCTTCTTGATATAATGTTTCTTTTCACCATTCATCATGAAGATTTTATGTAACCAAAATTATGCAGTGGTAAAATTGCTTTCTTTATAGTAATAGTAATATTATAAGCTCTTATTGAAGACATATAAACATAAAATAATAATATCCTCTCTAAGATAAAAAAAATAGCTTCATTCTTGACTATTAGAATTAGATTTAGGTTAGTGAAGTATAATCTAAATGAAAGAAAAAACAAATTTTGCATTCTAACATTATGTCATAAACCTAAAGGTTTGCTCTTAGTGGATTTTATCACCATGCTTGATGTTTATCTTATAATATTAAGCAATATCAATTATTGTCTCTGAATATGCATTTTGAACCCTGAATCATCCTCCAAGGATCTTCTTCTCTCTCTATGTCTCTTTAGTCTATGTAGAACTAAGAGTAATATATATTTATCTTTCTCCATATCTAAACTTATTCAATTCCTGTCTCTTGTTTCCACCATTCTATTGAATCTTATTTTGCCAAGAGCAAAATAACCTTAATCTATTGGTAAATAAAATTCTTATTGGATGTTCATACTACTATAATATAGTTGACTATTCAACCCTTGAAATTTTAACTTATGAAACCTGTCTTCATTTTTCATGAAAATATTGGACTTTCTCTTATCCTATGACCATATGTTTTCATACTGCTTCATGGATGCCTCTTCACCTGAACTCCCCTGAAATGGTGGTGTTCTTTAGAGTTTAATCCTTGACCCATCTATCTTCATACTCTGTAATCCCCTTGGATGATCTCATCCATTCATAAAGTCATAATCACTAGCAATTATATGTACTAATGATATCCAAGCCTTTATCTCTTCTAGTGTTTATTTTCACTGAGACATTTCAAACATGTTATATATAATATTTAAATGAAAACATTTTTAAATTAGTTCCTGATCAAATAAAGTTCTACAACTATATGTCTACAACTTTCAAATTAAAAAAAAAAACTTACAATTTCCACTCTCATGCTTTATAAAGTTTTTTTTTTTTACTAAATATAAAATCTTTCATAGCATGCAGAAAATTAAATGAATTATAAGAATAAAATATGGAACCTGAAAACCTTCTCTGACCAGAATAGGTTTGGTTTTTGTTTTGTTTTGACAAATTCCAAAGCATATGGTTCTGGGAAACGTATTTCCAAACAATTTTCTAGAATTATTTAAAGATTACTAGTCCCACTTCTGGTATTGTGCACTGTGTCTGAATTTATACACTGACTACATACAGTGTTTAGGATAAAAAAGTGAAATGATAACCAAAACATCACAAAAATATTCCAGAGAAAAATTACCAAGAAAGACTATGGATAAAAAAAATAACATCAGTTGGATATAAATATTGATTACTTGGATATAAATAAATAAGTTGGATATAAAAACTGAGTGAAAATAAAAATTTTGTGTGGAGATAAACTTTACTAAGAATGCTTATAATTTAAATGTTTTATATTTATGTACTATAAAAGTTTTTTTAAATGTCATTGACAAGTTACACCCAAATTTGGATTAAAAGGTTTGGAAGATAAAGAAGATACGAACCACTGAGAAGTGAGTAAATTCAGTAAGAACTTTGAGCAAGTAAGGGTATACAAGATTCTAAGACTGACAGTTTGGGTTCCAGAGTGAAGTGGCTTCCTTCTGTACGTACAGCTTACATGGCAGGTTACTCAGCCACTGTGAACTGCATTTTTCTCATCTATGAGATGCAGACCTTTGTGGTGCACACTACAAAGGGTTGTTGGAAACATTCAGTGAAATGCTACAGTGTTTGACATTTAGTCACCACTCAGAAAATGTCATCTATAACTAAGTGTAACTGCTACAGCTGCTGCTATTAATGCTTGTTATAGGTGGGAAGTTGACCTGGTGCCTCCATCTATCTATCAGGACTGGGGTCAAACTGATTCATGTATTTAGAGGGAGTTAGGAGGGCACCATTTTGAAGAAACCACACAATGTTGGAACACTGTTAATACATCCATCCACATGATTTTGATCCCTGAGACAAAAATTTATGGGTTTAGAGACAGTAGAATTTAGGGGTTAGAGCCTGGGCTTTGTGTCAGGCTACTTGGGCTGAAATTCTGGCTCTGGAACTTTCTAAAAGCATTATCTTAATTAAGTTATGTGACCTCATTCTTTGTAAAATGAAGATAAAAATAATAACTAAATGGGTTGTTGTAAAATTTAAATAGCACATTTTATATAAATCACTTAATACTTTATGAGACATAGTCATTGCTCAATAAATAAATATCAATCAATACCTAATATTCTACTATTCTTTCCTTAAGTATGTTATAAAAAATAGTAATATAGTTCTTCATTAAAATTGTCCAAATAAAACTTATTACTTATGCTTCATTTCATCAGTCATATAACTGTTCTGATGAACCCCGAACTGAACTCTTTTTCTCATTTCAAGTAACCCATAAGAGTAAACTAAACACTTTATGGGTACACTTTAAAAAAAAAAGCAAGAAGAAAGTGGCTGCAACTTAGATTTATAAGAATTAAGTAAGTGAGGAAAGAGAAAAAGAAACAACGGCAGGCTGGAGACTAGAGAAAGTGAGAGAAAACGTGGGATGTAAGCTGGCATTTCTTATCACTTGCTCCTAGCAGCTGGCTGCTGGAGAAGAGTAAGAAAAATAGGGCATCCAGCAAACACACAGGGCATAAGTTCTTCTTCTGAGACCCACCCCCATCACCAATGACACTGGCTGCTGGTGTCTAGTGCCGCATTCCAGCACAGATTATGCTGACGTAGTTCTGCACACACGTCCCTTCAACATACAAATGTGTTGTAGCACTTCCCAGTCTAAATGTGTCTTTTCCTGGTCCATTTTCTTTCCTCGGTTACTATAAATTTTTCTATTGCCAAATAGAACATTAAAATTTGACTGCCAAATTTTTAATGTTGTCTTTACTAGTTTCTCCACTGTATTACCCAGTTCACTCTGACCTAGCTTCAAATTCCATCACTCCAGTAAAATCAGTCTTGTCTATATCACCAAATTATTTTAATCCATTTCATTAAATGTCAGTAGCAATTTCTGAAGTTGTCCACAGTCTATTTTTCAAAACAGGGTTGATGATCACAGTAAGGATTCTGGGTTGTATTTAAAATGTACAGAAAGCCATTGAAAGGTTTTTGGCAAGGGAAGGCTCCAATGACACTAGGCTCTCTGGGCTTGATTCCTACTTCTATGGTTCCTCTTTGTCAAATGAAAGTCTAAATTCCAGTTGTTATATATTAAATGCCATGTTCCCTAAAAAGAAATCATATTTTGAAGCTCTAAACCCCAATGTAATCATATTAGGATATAGAGTCTTTGGGAGGTAATTAGGTTTCATTACGGTTATGAGGATGAAGCCCCTATTATTGAATTAGTGCCCATATAAGATAAGAAGGGGGCACTGGAGCTTATTCCCTCCCCCATGTGAGGACACAGCAAGAAGGCAGCTATCGGCAAGCCAGAAAAAGAGCTCTTGCCAGGAACCAAATCTGCTAGCCTTTAATCTTGGACTTCCCAGCCTCTAGAATTATGCTAACCTACTATGTATTAGCCAGACAGACTCCATCTTGCTGAGAGTCAGACAGACTCCATCTTAACCTCCGCCTCACCCCTCCTGCCATTTCTCCTTCGAGTGCATATCTGGGTCATGTTCCTGTGTTGGATCATGCTGTTCTTAGAACTACAGAAACATATAACCATTGTAATCATATCCTACTTTGCAAGCCCACTTATTATTGTGAATACCCCTGTTGATTGATTGTATGACAAGTACTGACTATACCCTTGGTAACAAGCAATCATGGGAACCACTTGTGTATACCCTCCTTAGTAATCAACAATCATGGGAAACTCCTGCCTCCTGGTTACCAGCCTCCCTATCTAACTTGCCTGTTTTGCTTCTGTAAGTTCTGCTTCAGCTAGGCTTCCCATCCCCTTTCTTAAGCAAGGTACAAAAAGGAATAAGGCCCCTTCCTCAGGGCCAAGAGATTTGAGCATGAGCTGACACTCGGAGGCCCGCAATAAAGGACTCTCAATTGGAACTCAGAGTGTGGCTCTTTCCTTCTAACTTGCTTGGGTATAACAAATTATGAGAAATAGATGTTTGTTGTTTAAGCCACCTGGTCTGTGGTATTTTGTTGCAGCAGCACGAGTTGACTAAGACGCTGGTGTTCCCCAGCACTTAGTCACAGATTTCTCTTCTTTCTCTATATTTCTTCTTGAGGAATTTTTATCCAGTTTCATAACCTTAAAGGCTATTTACTGTCAATGAATTTCATATTTGTACTTTTATAAATTATCCACTGAGCTCCAGATTTTTATAACAGTCTGTTCATCAGACATCTTATCAGGCATCTCAGACACCTCATACTAAATGAGTTTTAAAATTCTCTCTTTTTGTTTTTACAGCCCCCTGATTCTTTCTCTTTCTTAGAGTTCCCTATCTGAAAAAATCATTACAGAAAAACAGAAAAACTGCTAGTCATCCTTGATTTTTTTACTCTTCCTCAATCCCCAATTCCTATCCCTCAAATAGTCCTGACATCAATCCAATGTATAGCATCTTCTTTTTTGTCACCACTGCTGCTTATCTGTCCCAACCCACTAACTTGTATCACAGAAACTAAAATACGCCCCTCATTGTTATTACGTTTGCCCTCTTGCCCTCCTTCTCCACTTTCTTCTGCAGACTTCTCTGTTAGTGTGGATCATGCCCTTCATTACTCAATACTTTTGAAATAAGCCCAATTTCCTTATTGTGGCCTAAAAATCCCAATATAATCCCATGCCTTGGCTACACCTCACTTCCACCTTCATTTCACGGCCCTCACTAGTTCACTGAGTCCCTACGAGTGCTGAGCATCTCTGTAATGCCACTATGTACCAAGCTGTATCTTACACATGATACTCCTCCCTGGAATGTTCTTTCTTCTGCTCTTAGTAGGGCAATAGTTTATTAATTCTTCAAACCTCAGCTTAAATGTTGCCTACTCACAGAGTCCTTATTCACTTCAAGTAACTTGATTTGCCTTATTATTCTATTCCTCAACCATTTGTTCCTTCACTTAATTAAGATAAAATTATTTTATACCTATGTGTTGCTTACCTGTTTGTTGTTTTGATTTCTCCTAAAACTAAGAAAACACAGGCATAGGGTCTTGTTTCTTGTATTCACTAAGGGATGGTTAGTTCTAGTACATTTCCTGGACTCAATATGTGAAATGAATAAACTTAAGAATGAAAAAGGCATTCAACAAATACTTAAATAGTTGAGTAGGGTGTGTTAATTATAAAATTAAAAAGATTAACTGTTGTTGAGTAGTAAAGCTTCAATATTAAACAACTGTCATGCAAAAATATTATAGGTTAATTAACAAGAATTTATTGAAGCCATTGCCTCTTCTGAACCCAAAATACTGCTTGGTATTATTGAAGAAGGTTGAGTAAAAAATAAAATGGTCATTGATTTTAAAGGTTGTAATATTCTAGAGCTAAAGTATAAACACACAAAACAATATGAAAAGGATACGGAGACTGGCCTGACAAACAGGATGAAACCCCATCTCTACCAAAAATAAAAAAATTAGCTGGGCATGGTGGCAGGTGCCTGTAATCCCCACGCAGGAGGCTGAGGCAGGAGAATCACTTGAATCCGGGAGGAGGAGGTTGCAGTGAGCTAAGATTACACCACTGCACTCCAGCCTGGGAAACAAGAGTGAAACTCTGTCTCAAAAAAACCAAGGATATATAAAATGACTTCATGACGAGAAAAATACCTGTGAAATATATAATAAAACTTAATGACAGCATATGAGACTTGTCTTTGATGGAAGTGAACTTAAACACCCAAGCTCTCCAGAAAGTGAGCATCAGTGTGATCAGATAAAATAAAATCAAAGTACAGACCTCCCTAAAATAGGCAAATCAAATTACCCGTATAGGCGCACATACGAGGTTCATTTGCCTTGAGAAGTTTTAATAGCCACAATTCTGAATTTTTGTATAAGTTACCTTTAAAAAGTCAAGAGACATTACTTTGGGATAGCAACTTAAATGTAATATATAAATATGTATTAAGAACCTATCTTGTGTTCAGCCTCTACCTGGTGTATTGTTACAAAAATGAAAGATACAGGACCTACTCACAGAGTGTTCATGTTCCAGTGGGAGGAAGAAAGAAGGAAGATAATCCTATGAACCCCAAATCAATATACACTGCAACAAGTGGTATGTAAAGGATATAAACACAATGCTGTGAAGTCCCCAGTATTGAGGAGTCACCTAATTTTGCCTGGTGAAGTCTGAGATGAATTGACAGAGGAAATCCCATTTGAGCCAGGCATCAAAATAAGTAGAGTTTTGGCTGATGATAAAAAAGTAATCAGCATATTCCAGATAGAATGGTTTTTTTTCCCCTCAGGCCTATGACTTTTCAAAGTCATAGAAAGAAAATGGTATATTTGCAGAATATGGAATGGAATCAGTTCAGGTCAGGGGATAGAAATATCTCAGCGAATTAATACAATAGATTATTGGGGCATAAAATATTTTGTCCACACAGATCCAAAGACCCCTACAGAAAGACAAAAATGCAAAAACTCAAACCAAACAAGGTAACTCAGCTGATTATTTTGTCATAATGCAAAACTGTCTCATTAGTCAATTGAATTTTCTACTACATTAATCATTTTTGCTGAAAAATATGTTGTCTTTTGTAAAAACTATAGGAACTCGTTTGAGTCATAAATTAAGTCATGTTCTAAAGTTTCAGTATCCAATTCAGCAGCTGCTAGTTACAGATGGATATTTAGCACTTGAAATGTGGCTATTTGCCACATGTTGAAATGATATTTTGGATATATTCATGTAAACAAAAATATACTATTAAAGTTAATCTTGCCAACTTAGCTTTTTTATTTCAAAATGTGACTTCTGAAAAATTTGAAACTGCATGTGTAGCTCACATGGTATTTCTATTGGACAATGCTGCTCTAAAAAGTTTATGAAACAAGTTAATACTATTTTTCAGGAATATGACAGCACCAACTTAGATGATTAGACATTGTCCAATACTGAGTTCACAAAATTCTTTCTGAAACAATATATAATATAGGTAAATAAGCATAAAAGTTTGACATTAGGTACCATATAAGTATTGTTTTATCCATGTGGGAAAGCACTGAGCACTTTTAAAAATGTGGTTTCATCTAGGGAGTCTAACTTCACATTTTCAATTACATTTGAAATGCATTTACAGTATTGTGCTACTATAGTGGAGAACCTCATAACTATTTTTATTTTTATGAAGCTAATTATTGTGTTACTTTTATTACTTCCACAACCTTAAAAATTATCATACAAAAATAATTATATTTTTTATTTATGTATAATACTTTCCATTTGAATTTATTGATTTCTAATATAACTCTTGTTTAAGTTAAAAGTAAAGACAATAATCTAAATAAACATCAGGTGGAAATATATAGTAATAATATACATTGTGTGTTATTTTTATGTTTTTAATTTTAAGAAAAAATTTAAAACAGAGGATGGGATATAATTTAAAACCAAGTTGAAAATGGCTTCATATACTCAACATCTATTTGTAAACCAAACTAAAGACTTGGAGACCCATCCACCAATTGTAAAATTTAAAGAGTGCGATTAGAATTTACTTGAGACTTGGAGACCCATCCACCAATTGTAAAATTTAAAGAGCGCGATTAGAATTTACTTGTAAGTTAGTGAACCTCATGTAAAATGTTTTCTTAAGTTATTTTGAAAAAAAATATTACTTGTAGAAGAATTATAACTGAGATTTATGTAGCTGAGTTAACATGAAGCCATTGTGACATGCAATAGCATTAAACTAATTGGATAGTTACACTAGTTCTGTGAAGTGTCTTAAAACTGATTGTTACTATCCACTGTATTTAGGGAATCTCTGTTAATATAAGAGACTCAGTTTACAGCCTTCTTCAAATGATGAGGAATAAGACAGCTGTTAAAATGCATGAGATTACAATGTAATAGTATTCTTTACCCAATAACAAGTCAGACCACAATAACTAATAAACATAATCACTAGGCCCTTAATGGAAGATTTCTGCTAATTTTGAAAGCTTTACAATTAGCTATGGGTCAATGAACCTGAATCCCTGTTAAATTAAACTGTTAGGGAAGACGAAACAGTGTTGTTTCAGGCAGGCAGTGCTAAAGGTTCTATCTGAATTTTCTCAAGGCAAGGTAATTTTAAAGATAAAATTGTTTCTCTTTTTTTGTTACTATAAAGTGAAGTTCTGGTTCATTTATAAATTGTACTGTGATGTCGGGGGGAAATAGGGGAGGGACAACTCGGGGTGGGGAGTTGGGGAGGGATAGCATGGGGAGAAATGACAGATACAGGTGATGGGGAGGAAGGCAGCAAACCACATTGCCATGTGTGTACCTATGCAACAATCTTACATGTTCTTCACATGTACCCCAAAACCTAAAATGCAATTTAAAAAAATCCTCTTTTATTCTTTTATTTTTTATACTAATGACCTACTAGATCCATGAAACTACCACCTTTTCATACCTTCTCTCTCATCCTTCTTACTGTTGGGGTTCAGGGCTTCTTTCTGCCCAACTCTGCAAGCCTATTCCAGCCTCAGAATTCTTACTTTTGCTGTTCCCTCTTCCTAGAAGGCTCTGTTCCTTGCTACTCTCATAAATGGCTCCTTTTCATTTAAATCTCAGTTAAAATACATCAATCCAAAGTTCTCTTTTAAAGTGCTCACCACTTCCCTTCATGTAGGAAAGGAATTATTCCTTTCTTTTTATCAGATCCATCATCAAACTTGGATTTGCTTTGTTAATTTTTTGCTTGTTAATTGTTGGACTTTCCACTATGGAAACTATACTCCATGAGAGCAAAAACCTTTGTTCAGCTAATTACTGCCATAAGCAAACTACCATTAACAAATTGTTGGTACACACACACACACACACACGCACATGCATGCATACCACACATACACACACACAAATAGACTCACACAAATAGACTCACAAATAAATATATTTGTAAATATATGATACAGTTTTCTCAGGATAAATACCTGTAAATTAAGTTGCTAAATAAATAAGAATATACATATTTTAAATTCTGGCTCATATTACCAACTGTCTTCCCAAAATATTTTACCAGCTTCTTCTTAAATAAACATTATATAAAAGTGACTATTTCTCCATAATCTTGCCCATATTGAAATTATCAATATTGCCAATTCAATAGGGAATAATATATAATTTCATTTTACTAAATTATTTGTGGCCTTTGCCTAGTCTTCTATTGGAAAATTTATTTTTTGTTGATTTCTAAGATCTATTCACATATTAAGACTTTAATATACATAGAAAAATTCCTCTCAGTTATAAATATTTTTCCAATTTTTATATGTATTTTATATAGTTTGGGGCATATACCTTTAGATGTTTTATAGTAAAATCTATTTTCCCTTCAGGATTTTTGAGTTTAGTATCAACTTTAAAAATGGGCACTTTCCACCCAAGACTAAGAAAACTGGACACTCTCCCTCTCACACACACATACACGCACACAATGCACATATAATACTAACAAACATATACATGCTATATATTATATTTATATTTTATATTTCTAAGAAATGCTGTAATTTTTTAGATTTATATATTTAATTGAGATGTTTTAAATTTTGCTTAATCAACATGTACTAATTACAATGACATGTAAATGATGTACAATATAATGCATGCGGTATAAATATAGTTTGAGTATTTCTTATCTGAAATGTTTAAAGTCAGAAGTGTTTGAGACTGCATATTTCTTAGGATTTTGGAATATTTGCATATACATAATAAGATAGCTGTAGCTAGCATCCAAGTCTAAACACAAAATTCATTTATGTTTCATATACATCTTACAAACCTAGACCTGAGATAATTTCATATATTTTTAATAATTTTATGCATAAAACAAAGTTTTGACTGTGTTTTGACTGCAACCTGTCACATAAGGTCTGGTATGGAATTTTTCACTTGTGGCATCATGTTAGCACTCAAAAAGTTTTGGGTGGTAGAGAACTTGGGATTTCAAAACTGTGAATTAGTGATGCTCAACCTGTATGTGTATCAAGTTGAATTTTTTAAAAAATACTACTAAGGTTTTGCTACTTAGAAGTGAAATCTTTGGCCAAGCACAGTACCTCACACCTGAAATCCCAGCTCTTTTGGAGGCCTAGACGGGAGAAGCACTTAAGCCCAGCAGTTCAAGACCAGCTTGGCAACATAGAGAGATGTCTTCATGACTAAAAAATCAAAAAACATTAGCTGGGTGTGGTGGTGCTCATCTGTGATTTCAGTTACTTAGGAGGCTGAGGTGGGTGGGGGATTGCTTGCGCCTGGAAGTTCAAGGTTACAATAAGCCATGATTGCACCATTGCACTCTACCCTGGACAATAGAGTGAGATTCTGTCTCAAATATTCAATCAACATATAATTAATTGTTATGGGAGCTATGGATAGAAAGTATTACCTCTCTCAACTGGCTTTGATTATTATAAACACACGCGTACACACAGAAACACACATACATACCCTTTAACCCACAGAAATGAAATGCCAAGTTTTTCATGCATTGTAAATCCTCATATAAACTAAATTATATGAACTAAATATAGAATACTATCTATCTATACCTATCTAAACCTATCTATATATGTAGTCATTTCTAAATTCTCTATTATCTTCTATTGTTTTTACAATTTATTCCAGTATAATTATTGCACTATAGTAATAACACTTTTATACCTGGTGGTGGGCAATCTCACCCTTACCACTCAGAATTGTCACATTTTCACAATTTTTGTTTGAATTAATACAAGAATAATTTTCTACTTAAGACTTGCCTATTAGTGCTCAACGTCAACTTGATGCCATTAAAAGGCACACAAGTGTATCTTTCCATCTCTGTGGTGAAGCCTCTTTTGTTGGGATGGGATATACTTACTTTTTTTTTATTAGGAGAAATGTTTTCAAATGTCCCTCGGCAAACCAATATGGTACCTTATCAATGTCCCAGTGAAAAGTTCCAAATCAAACTAAGGAAAATCCTACTGTAAGTGCTCAAATAATCATTTCTTACACTTCTCACACAATGAAAAACAAATAAAATTCTTCAAAATTTTTCTATTGCATGAGAAAATAATAATTCAACATCTTGCAAAAGGAAAGCAGACTGTATTATAATATTTTACAAAAGTCGTTCTCATACATTTTGTACTTATGGATATATTTTTTAAACTTTTATTATTTTAAAGAATTAACATCAACTATATTATACTAATATGTTCAGTGTAAAACAACTTTAAAAAGACATTAATTCAATAACTACTATGCTAGTGGAAAGGAAAAGCAAAATCTGAGTTTCACATAACATTGGTCTCATTTTCATCCTTATGGTAAACAAAAGCCTACAAACAAGATCAGATAAATCATTTTATAAATTTGGATGTTGAGACTTACATAAATATGCCATTATAAGAGTTTAAGACAAAGTACTTAATATTTTCTATTGATGTTTTAAAGAGAACCTCATAAATAATATTGTTTCTATATGGGAGGAAAATGCTAAAATCCCTTAATTGCAAATGTGACGTTCCCAGCTGACATTAATTCTGGTTTATAAAAAGACACATTAAAAGCAGGGTTGCCTAAACTCCTAAATATAAACTTAGAGTAAGAGTTTAGTAATAAGTATCAGTTATAGAGACTATGTGTATAGGTTGCATTTTAGAATTGCTTGGTGTTTTTAGGCATGACTAATGAACAGCCTACTCTCAAATATATTCTGAAGGTAGATAGTTTGAAACATCGTGATTTAACAGGTTGCTTACTGGGTGAGTCAGCCCCTTCACTCTGACTCTAACAATAACATAAAGGGATTTTTTTTTAAAGTGGGACATCATTTTTTTTTACATCAACCATAAAAAAAGACTGTTGCACTTTCAATTGTTCTGTCTTTAAGTTGGACCATCGAACTGCCACCTTGTCAGTGTTCAAGATCTCCTTAAATGTTTTGATATTTTCAACCACATCTCCAAGAGAAGCGATGGTGTGACTAGAGTCTCACTAAGTAACAAAAATTTGCTTTATTTTATAAGTTAACTGTTCTAAAGGCAAGGGCTGGAGACTACATCTCAAAGTCTAAAAATGTCATCACTAACTTTTTTCATTTTCTTTCTCTTCTTTGCTCATAAAACAATTAAATATCATGCTAGATGTTTACCAGTATGAGACATAGCCATGATTAATATTTTTGAAATGATTTTAATGATTCCCTTTAATACTTTCATACAAAATTATTAGAAAATATCATAAATAATAACAAATTTTTTTGAGGGCTGGTTGAATGCTAAGAGCTTTAAGTGCATTTATTTAATTAAGCTTCAAAGCAAACTTATGAGGCTTGTACTATTTGTATTCCTCTTTGACATATGAGAAAATTGACACACCAAAAAATCAGGAGAATTGCTCATGGCCACCCAGCCAAGAGTAACAGAGTTGGGACTCAAAATGAGGCAGACTGCTTCCACTGTCCACTCCAGAAGAGGATGATCTCTAGTTAGATACAAAGTGCTTAATAATTTCTATTGATAGGTTCTCAAAGAGAACCTTGCAAATAATGTTGTTTCTGTATAGGAAAAAAATACTATACTAACTTTCATATAACTAATACTCTTCTACAGCTTCCATAGTCTGAAATTATGGCAGAGTCATAATGAAAATTAAAAAGACACCATTTGCCAATTTATTCAGGTATACAGCAACCTCAATTCAATCACTCCTAGTTCTGAAAGTCCCAGTGTGCTAGTGGTGTCTCACAGGCTTGGATACTATAGCATATTTTTCAGGTCACTGCCATGAAGTTCCTTGCTGTCTAATTTTACTCTTGGGTTAACGTGGTTCATTAACTTATCAAAAATATTGATTGTGTCTGTAACTATTTCCACCAGTGAGAAAATGGCAGAGAACAAAACAAAATCCTTGTTCTTATAAAGCTTATATTATAGAGAAATGTGAAAAGTGACAATTTGCCTGTTAGTAATAAATGCTGTTAATAAAAAAGTGGAAGATAGAGGATTTCATCTGATGCAGAATGGTAGGGGTAGGCCTCAATAATAAAATGACATTTTGAACAAAGACCTTAATGTAATGAAGAAGCAATCTAGGAAGATCGCTGAAAGAAGACTATTTTTAGGAAGAATTCTGAGGACCATCCAGGGAACCAGTGTAATTGGAGGAAAGAAAACAAAGTGGTGAGAAGTATGTGGTCAGAGAGAGAGAGGTGGTCAGACCAAATGGTGAATATGTACAGAAGCATAAATATGTCCATATATATATGTATAAATAAGTATATACATTCATACACACTTTCATGCATTCAGTTTCATGCATTCAATTCTATGTATTGAAGAACCAAGATGATTAAGTACTGGCTGATATATTTTGTGAGAAAAAGAAAATTAAATCTAGAATGACTTCAAACTTTTGTTCTAAGCAACTGAAAGAAGGGAATCTATTACAAACATATGAAAGCGTGCTGAGTGAGCTACTTATTAGGAAGTGAATGAGAATTGAACATTCAAGTTATACATATTTTAAGCTTGATATTTCTATTTAGTGTCAAAGGAAGATATTGAACAACCAGTTGCAAGATGTGAGTCCTCCTTGAGGAAGAATAAAACATCTAGAGTTGCCAAATTGTGAATTATATTGAATGCCCTGGAAAGGATGAGAGAAAACCCACAGAGTGGTTGTAGAATGAGAAGGTAGAAGACCAGCCTTAGGTTATATTGATATTTTGAGGCTGGGAAGATAAGAAAGAGATTATCTTGTTTGAAACAAAAATAAGATTAGAATAAGATAGACTCTGAAGGAATAGAAGGTCTGAATATCCTTCAGACAATATCCTATAATATGTTTGGCAAAAACACTTTTCATAAAATATAAGTGGTTGATTTCATGGAGATATTGTAATTTAATGACAAGTGTGGTAAGACCCTTTGACTTTAGCAATGAACCAAAATGAATATAAGGGATATTCTTTTATGGAAATAAAAGCTCTAGGTATGAGGACACATATGTTAATGCTTGATATGGAATTGCACCAAGAGCACATGTCAACACTTAACATTTTGAAGAAGTAGTAATAGAGGATTTGATATATAATTATCTGTAAACAGTCAATGGATGTTAATTAAGTGGAAAGTTTGTTCTAATTTCCCTGAGTCATTCTTCTTCATATTAAACTGGCAGATAAGAAGATGCAAATTGTTAAAGAAAGATGTACTCTTTGGTCCTAATCTTACAAAATGGCACAAGAACCCTGGAGTATTTATTCAAATTTCTCAATATGCAGAGCAGGAAATAGAAATAATGCAATTTATACATAGGGTTCTAGTCCTGAGAGCACTCTTTGTTCATTTGATAAGACTGTGAACTGTTTATCTTCATTCACTTCTTTTCCCATTTATTAATCTTAAGAGAATTTAATTGTATTAATAATTACATGTTAATACTTGCATATTAATAGCTAAATTGGTATGCATTTTTAAATTTGTGCTTGTGCTCTATGGTTTGTATATGGAACACTTAATTATTTTTTAAGTAGGAGATTACAAATAAAATTACATTTTCTCAGATGGTATCAGGTTAAACCTCAGGTGAAGAAAAGCTATTGGATATAGGCAGGTTAGGATATGGTCAAGCTTTATGTGCTTTTTCTCAGCTTTTTCCCCCAATAAGATTAAGGTGAGATCCATAACAATAATCAGAGGAATACATTTACTCTCTGTTTCCATGAATATAAACTTTAATGCTTGGGTGAATGATGAGAAATATATTTGTAATTTTAGAATGCTTTGCAAATTTGATTTATAAAACTTAGGCAAGGAAATCTATATCATATAAAGCAATTGTACAATTACTGATAAAAGTATATTCACATGAAATTTAGAAAAGCTAATAGCATATGCTCTCTTGATTTCATTTTGTCTGTTTTACTATTAAAAATTAAATAAAATAATATTTAGACTATTGTTATTAGATAGTTTCTTACATATGACTGACTTTAATATATGATCAAAATTTAAAAATTTTAAATCACAGTCCAATTAAAAACTTTAGTTAAAACTGGAATAAATTTCTTTATTAAATTTTATTTAACAACTATTTAATAAATTTATTGAGTAAACTAATAACATGTAACATTGATACAGTTTCAGAAATAGTTTTAATATTAATAGGTAAGGCCATAACTATTAATAATGGCTAATTATTCATTTATTACCATTAAGTTTCTATTTATCCATATATAATATAGAATTAAATTTTTATAAATATTAAATTATAATCTAAATATTTTACATAAAACAAAGTTTGTTCTAGAATGTAAACCAAAGCTATAAAATTAATTTAACTGATTGTTATCCACTGTATTGACTTATTTTCTGTGAACAAAGAGCTGGATCAGCAAAACATTTGGAAGAGTTGTAGTTTATATTGCCAAAGAAGAGCATAGAGCTAATTAGCCTATATAGGAAATAAGCTCATGCTTTTCATCACATTAGAACTATAGTCTAAATACTAATTGAGACAGTAAAATTGCAATACAGTCATAAAATTGTCATGACATTCATTTAAATATCAAGTATAATCCATGGTGATTGAGATTGTATTTCTCACCTAAAAGTTCTTCAACTAGATAGTAAAATACACAGACAACACGCATACACATACACACACACACACACACACACACACACACACACACACACACACAGAGAACATTCTCTTCTCTTCATACTGTCTGTGGAAACCATGAAAGCAAAAGTAAATACCTAAACATGCATGTTAGAAATGATGCTTTAAAGGTAGTTTTGTTACTGGACTTACACCTGTGAAGTCAGAAAGAGTTCTTAGAGGATTTGTTATGTTGTCATGTATTCCAATTTAAAAATTATTATTTCTGTTAGCAGATTTGTGGTAAAAATGTCTTCCTGAGTAAGACAGAAAATGTGCTCAGAAAGAGATGTGGATGCTTGGGATAAATAAATGTTACCAGCTAGACAAATGGCAGCTGGTAACCAGAAAAATAGAATGAAGTTTCCACCAGGAAAGCAGGAAAGAAAAAAGATTTTCCTGAATGGAATAAGTTGGAAAAAAAAACTCCTCCAAAAACAAACAAAAAATGACAAGATACGGCATCACAGGCTTTATTGAACTAAAGGCACGTCATTATCTGAAGTGATGTGATTATAAGAATCCGAGAGATAGTGGGATAGCATGGGAATTTAATCTGGGGTCAGCAAACTTTTTCTATAGTAGCCAGATAACAAATATTTTAGACTATGTAGGCTACATAGTCTCTGTTGCAACTATTCAAATTTGCTTTTGTAGCAAGAAAGCAACAATACACAATACATAAATGAATGATTATGGCTGCGTTCCAATACAACTTTATGGATGCTGAAATTTGCATTTCATATAATGTATATGTAGCATGAAACAGTATTCTTCTTTTGTTCTTTTCAACTCTTTAAAAAGGTAACAAGTGTTCTTATCATATGGGTGATGTCAAAATTTGGCCCATAGATCACAGTTTGTTAACTTCAGGCTTAAATCATCATACAACTGCAGGAAATCCAACACTGGTGGATAATAATAATTACTTACGTTAATGAGCCTCTTTTTAATTGAACTGTAAGATGCTTGCAAGTGAAGAGGGTAAAGCTGCTGAATGTACTTATTTTCCTTTGTTATTTGTTTATATGACTATCTTCACCCAGATACATCATGAGAGCTCAATTCTACCTAAAATAGTTAGGGCCTTCAAAACTAATACCGTCATTCAAAATCACTTAATTGAACACTAACATATGCCAGGCACTGTCCTGGGTGCTGGGAAGACAGTATTGAGTGAAAGAGACAAATTAACCTCAAGAAGCTACCTTTCAGGATGGTGTCTTAGGACAAGTTCCACATAAGAAGAATCTGAGGTTTGGATTCTTGTACAAGTGATTAAACGGCAAAGTGCGCTCAGGAGGAGGGGAATGGGTAAGCAGAAGAAGGCAGAAGAAAAAAAAACTAAACAAGAATATGGACTTCAGACTAGTGTTAAATTTATCTCATGGAGAAAATCTGAAGTAGAAACTGTACCACAGTTAGCTGTAGTTTGAAGCAAGGGGGCTAGACTTTGGTACTCCTGTCATTTGCCCTAGAGGCACCTCCTATTTGACCTGAGGGTAATTCTCCCAAGACAGGGAGATAGGAAGATACCTGAGTGATCATTAGAGAGATCTGGGCATGGAACTAACATCATCCAATACAGAAGGGTGACAAATAATAAATATAGATATTAAACATTTTTAATATGTCAGGTAGTGATATGCTCTTTGTGGCTAGAGGAAGACAAAGAAAGATATAGGTAGAAGGATTGATTATTCTTTTAGATCAAGTGGTCAAGGAAGTCCCCTGTGATGACATGAAATTTCAGAACAGACGTGAGGAAACTGAGTCCCAGTCGTGCAATTATCTGAGGAAAGAGAAGATTTAAATCAAGACAGAATTAGCCTTGGAATGTTCTAGAATGTGTGAGAAGTGGGATGTGGCTGAAGTGTTAAGGATGAGTGGAGAGGCAAGAACTGAGGCTAGCTGAAAGGGGTCATTACAAATTATATAGGGGCCTTGAAGAGCATTGCAATGTGTTCAGATCTTACCCTAAGAAACAAAAGCACCACATGCCACAAGTATGTGCATCATACTTGTAGAACCAGACCGGCTCTCAAAAATCATCTGGTCTAACTTCTCAATTTTAGGGGTCTGTACAGTGGAAAATCTCATTGAAGATAAAAGACAAGGACAGAATTCTAAAATCCATGGAAAGTGACTTCCCATTTAATATATTTGAAGAAAATGCTGCTATAAATATTTGAACTATTTCTACATATTCTGTTCCTTTAAGTCCTGAATCTTAATGTCATCCCATCAATGGCAAAACTGTGAGAGGATGAGAGACAGCTGGCTGATACACAGAGGATGCAGGCTCACTGTCTAATGTTGGCTTGGCATTTATTCTAGTTGTAATTTCAGCATGTTGGGGAAGGGAAGTAGTGATAATAGTTTCACGGAAGTGAGGCATATTTTCTTTACATGCAATGGTCAGCATGTAAAGTCTATAGTCACCAAGATGACTGTAGATCCATAAATTATTATTTCCACCAAATCCAGTGCAAAATATTTTATGCTTAAGTTGACAAATAAAAGACTATTCTTGGAAAATAATCATTAAGTAGTTATAAAGCAATTTAAAAATAACACCACATATAAATTCCCATCAACAATATTGGTAGCTTATAAATTCTATTAGTTTGAAAGAAATATTCCACTTCATATTAGTACTGGACCTCATAGAAATATTTATTAGTGGGTTGAGCTCTCTGCTGCTGCTGTTGTTGAATGTATAGTAACTATACCCAATGTTTCTAATATTTCAAAATTATTTTTTATGCTTCAACCCAAAGTCATATCTTGTTTTCTTGAAAGAGAATTTCTTACATTTCCAGCTCTACCTTAAATGGTCCATATCTTTACTTTGATGTCAATTCTCCTATATGCAAGCTTCTGATCTTAATTCTGCTTCCTGATTCTTTGCTATTAAAAACTTCTCAGTGTGGTGATTACCCCTGACTGAGGAGATGTCCTTGAAACAGAAGCTTAATTTTCATCTCCTGTGTCATACTTCTTCTTCTTCCTCTTTTTAAATATGTTGAGCTACCAATAACATTAAAAAGAAATTTAAACCAAAGTGAAGCATTTGGAGGAATTAAAAAGTTTTAACTGAACATCTTTATATATCTTAGTTTAATTAAATCTATAATTAAAACAGCATTGAAGCATACATCTTAAAAAGATCACAGATTAGAAATTCAGTTCTTTCCTGAAATTACAATAATATATACATATTCCAATATCTAAGTGAAACCAAGACATTTTAAAATGTGTTAAATTCACTGACCTTAGGGAAAAAAAAATATATTTCTGATAAATAATATCATGACATATTTAGCTTAATTTACATAAATACGCTTTTAAAAGTATGTAGAATATTTCAGTGTGATGGAACATTTATTCCATTTGCTTACAGTTAAAGAAAGATGTTTGTCTTATTAATAAATTATATCCATTCTATATTTAGAAGTAGTAAATTTAAAATATATATAATTTAAACATAGTCTGGCATTCCCTACCTTAAGAGGTCAAGTGTAATTCTTGTGAAATAACCTGTAAAATTGTATCTATTCTATCTGTATTTAGAGTTAGTTAGTAAATTAAAATAAATGTAGTTTAAACATAGTCTGGCATTCTCTACCTTAAGAGGTCAAGTGTGATTCTTATGAAATAACCTGTAATATAATTGGTGAGGAAGCATGGCCTACGTCTGCTCAGGTTTTACATTTCAAATAGAATCAACTCCCTAATTGTTACTCTCTTCTGTGCAGAAAAACTTGCTCTCAACAGGATTCTTTAATTAGGAAAAGAAACGTTTCTGTAAAAGACTCTTACTGATTATACAGTAAAATGCTTTTGGGGGGAAATTGCTTTAAATTATTGGCACTAAATACATTTGGATCTGCATGTCATATGCATATACTAACTTCATTCTTGTGCAGCCAAGAGCTGTACACTTATGTGTATAAGTGGACCTCAAATGGACAGAAGATAAAATTTCAGTCAGAATGTCATCTGTTGGTTTTCCTGCACAGCACTTATTCACCCTTTCTGGTAAAGAGACCTCAACTTCTTCGGAATGCTACCCATCTTCATCACACGCAATAGGACCACCAATTAAATAACTGCACCCTTCTAGCCAAGGTATGGCCCTTTGACTCAAATTAGGCTGCCTCAATTCTCTTACCTGGGGGTAAATTTTGAACAAAGTACCAGGAAAGTGGAAAACAATTAGAGATAATTAATCTTAACGTACAAACACCTCATAATTGTCCCTTAGTTCCTGCTCAATCCTTGATCCCCATTTTTTTTGACATATAATTATTTGGGTTCCTTTTCTGTGACTGAGCTGACTTGTATTCTCTTAAAAAAAAAAGTTTTTTTGGCTTTAGTTAGCCAGAATCAACTTTTGTTACTTACAACCAAAGATCCCTGACTAATGAAAGCTCATAAAAATGATAAAATATTCCATGTTCAAAAGCATGTAAATTGAAATGTTTGAAATGTTTCCAATACCAAATAAATTAAAATTGGCACATAAGATGAACCATAAATCTTAAGTTGGGAAGTACAACAACAGACAGGCAGGTGATTATGAAATGGATCAATGATAACATCCTAGCAAGACAAAAAATATGAGCAATTTTTATTGCCTACCTGAAGCTATTACATTAATATTACACAAAGGAGAAGTGTAAAGCCTCTAGTAAAAAGGGGTACAGAAAGGGCTAAGTTTGGAGAATCTTTCATGTTGATCCCAGAGGTTTTCCTAGAATAATTTCCCTAATCAATTACCTTTAACGATGGTTCTACTCTCTAGGGCTATATATTTTGCTTTGCATGTGTTCTAAGCTTTACTGCATTCCTCAATGCACTTATAAACTCCAGTTGGGAAGGGATTATGGTTTATGTTTTCTATATCTGATAGAGTGATTATTCAGAATTTGTATTCCTTTAACACTTAATACACACACACACAAACGCACACACACACACATACACACACACACAAATATATATGCACACATCTAGGGGCAATTTTATCTCTGCTATTAGTACATTATTTCAAAATAACTGGGGGTCTCAGAAAGCATAACCCCACAAAATCCCTATTTCATCTCCTAGACATACTAATTCAACCTGAGAGTGACTATAAGTTTATGATGAGAAAAATATTATTTTACTAAAAGCCTTTTATAAAAGCAAAATAACTTATTTTTGCCATAATTTTAAAAGAGCATCCACATATTTTTAGTCACATAAAATTTATGTTTCAGGACAACACCTGAATTATAGAAACTTCAACAACAAACTATTTGCATCTTTTAAAACAAAATTTATTTATATTTAAAATCCAATGTCTTTGTACAACTATAGAAGATATAGAAGAGAATTTAGCACAATAGTTGAATAAAGCATCCTACAAAGCCTGTGACATGCCTAAAAAGAAATGCACACAATAAGATACATAGTGAACAATGAAGATTAAAAATCAATACCAGAAGGAAAAAAGAGGATTAGGCCACATGAGCTGACCTACTTAGTCTCTGTTGTTGTTTACACCTTACTACTCAATGACAAAGGTTGTTATGAATAGTCTGGTGATCAGGATAAAGAGGAGAAAATGATCACTTCTACTTTTCAGGGTATGTACTCTCACGACCACAAACAATTGGCACAGCCTTGCTTGAGTATGTCTAAATGGCCAATTGCTCAGCTTGAGCTCATTGTTTCATGAGGAAATGCAAACCCAAGTCATTAGATTACCCACATTTTAAGAGACAATTGAGTTACAAATTTTCAATGTAAAATCTTCCACATTGAAACTTGGAAATTAATTCATATCTGGGAGGTTAAAAGTACTTAGGGGCCAGACATGGTGGCTCACGTCTGTAATCCCAGCACTGTGGGAGGCTGAGGTGGACGGATCACTTGAGGTTAGGAGTTTGAGACCAGCCTGGCCAACATGGTAAGATCCTATTTCTACCAAAAACAACAACAATTAGTTGAGTGCGGTGCTGCATACCTGTAATCCCAGTTACTCGGGAGCTGAGGTGGGAGAACCACTTGAACCTGGGAGGTGGAGGCTACAGTGAGCAGAGATCATGTCACTGCATTCCAGCCAGGGCAACAGAGTGAGACTCTGTCTTAAAAAAAAATAATTAAAGAGTACTTAGGTCTAAGATCAAACTGCCTTAGCTTATGCCTGGGCTTTATCTTTAACTATTTGCTTGAACTGGGGTATAACAAGCATTGTCTCTAAACATCATCTAGAAAAAGACAGGATAAAAATAACATCAATCTCATAAGGGTTTAGTGAGGATTTCAGTGAGATATAACAGTGTCTGATATATTTTAAGCACATACTACATATTATTATTATTTAAAACAATGTGCTGTAAAACCAAAATATATCTGCAGTGGTGGTATAGCACATTAGCTGAGATATCTGATTTCTAATTATTTCTAGTGTCCAGAAAAAAAAATAGATGCTCATAGAAGACTTTCTTCTTTATATCTAAAATAATATTTTGTATTGTACAACCTCATAGAGATTATACAATATATAAAGTAGATATAACTTATGAGTCTTCAATGTGACTCATTCCTCACTCTTTCCCAAGTCCCACGTTTCTCTCAGTCAAAATTAATCTTAACAAAAATATCAAGTAGTCATGAACCTTGCCATAATATTAGAAGACAGTGTATGACAATCATCATCAAGAACTTAATGTCAAATATATCAACTTGTCTCTGACATAGATTTTTCTCTAAATGAGATCTACTGTCCTTCAAGTCATATATTTATAAGAGTTTTTTTAAATGTACATATTACTACTATATTATCCCCAAGTCTAAATAGGCAAGATCTAACATTGACCTTTCTAATATATTATTAAAATTACAGACAGTTATGCTTTTGTAGTTTCTTCCCAAAAATTAAAAAGTGGGTTTGTCTGACATTTTAGAACCCCAGAAGAGATAGGAAACCTATCTCAATTCCATCTTAAGCTTCAGTTTCCCACAGCAAAATCCCTTGAGGAATATTTCCTGTATTTTCCTCCCTTTGCCTTCTGGAATGCAGATCAGGGCTCTACCTCAGGCAGGTTCCAGTTACTATGAAGAAAGTTTCATATCATCAAAATATTTAATTTATGTTCCAAATCACCTCATTTCAACCCTCCTAAGGATGACTCCTGTTCTGGAAAAAAAAAAAAAAATTTCAAGGGATGTTAATCTGAGCAGGTTGTGCTGCCTTGCTGCAATATGATTTTTATTGAAAATTTCTCTTCTGAGGGTTCATGAGGATGCATTGTGCAAAGAGTAAAAGATACTAATTACCTCTTCAACTTGCAGGTTCTGAAAATGCATGAATTACACACACATCAATTAGCAATAGATAATACCAAAGAACAGGACCTAGCCTAAGGATTTAACCTTCTATGATATGCCTAACTTCAATTTAAGGTGTAAAGGCACAAATGCACATATTAAAGTATATAAACAAATATAATCAGGAGCCTAGTGTTAAGAATAGGTGTGTTTTTACCTTACTGCTTCCTATTTCTCTGTTCTACTAACTGCATGCAAACCCTTTAAATCCCATAATTAACTTCGAAAAATACTGACTAGTTCACTGCACTCTCCCTGCCTGTATTTGAATATAAAAGATAAAGGGGACACAGTTTGCCAGTCTACAGAAAATGCACAGGCAAGCTGCACAAGCTGCCACATAATTTGTGGTTAGGATTAAATGAAATGATATTTGACACATATACGATTAGTTCAGACACAGCTGAAAGAATGTTAATAAATCAAAAGTTAATGAACTTTTTTAAGATTCATGAAAACAATAACCAAATATATCACCCTGTAGAAAACTCCATATTTTGATTTTGGGGAAAATAAATGAGATATATTCTTAGCTGTCATTATTGTCACCTATTCTGTCATTGGTATTTTAATTCTAAAACACTTCCCAGGTGTCCATAAAAATAATTAAACTTCTTTCATAAAAAATAATGTCATCACTTTATAGAACACAATTATCTATACACATTAAAAGCTTCCAGTTGAGTTCATTAAATACTTGCAAACACATCTATTGTAATGCAAATTATAGAATATAAAGATACTCTAGAATTTCTATCTACAAATCAAGCTCACTAAGAAAACTCTGTATATTATAATGGGATAATTCCCCCCACTTAATTTATTCTAAGGAATAAATTAGAGGGTGAAATTAAGAGACATTTCTCCTTCATAAATGTAAATAAAATAAATTATAAATAATCTTTTCTTTTAATTTTATCTAAATTATCAACTAAAATGTTTGAGATTAAAGCACATTTTAGGATAGTTCAAAATATTATTGCTTCACTCATTTCAAATAATGGAGCTATCCACAAATATAAGAAAAGTAAAATAGGGAAAAGATCACTGTTTCATAAGAGAATATTCCCAATCATAAGATTATCTCTAAATTTGAATAATCTTAAAAAAGAATTTTAAAAGATTTATAGGATATCTTCTTTTTAAAGGTTGTATTTGACATTGTTAATAGTGATTGTTAATCGTTCTACATAAAGTTTTAAAATAACATGTGTTATGCCTGACTGATAATGTAAAAGCTCTATAATTATAAGCAATAACAAGATGTTATTAAATTGCATATATAATTGTAAGCCTTTATTTATTTATCTATCATTTTTACAAATTTAGGAGGTACAAATGCAGTTTTGTTACATGGATATATTGTTTAGTGGTGAAGTCTTGGCTTTTAGTTTAACTACAACTCAAATAATGCACATTGTACCCATTAGGTAATTTTTCATCCCTCAATCCCCTCCCACTCTTCCAGTTTTCTGAGTCTCTAGTGTCTATTATTTCAGTCTCTATGTCCACGTGTATGCATTATTTAGCTCCCAATTATAACTGAGAACATTTGATTTTCTTTTTCTGAGTTATTTCACCTAACTTAAGATAATGGCCTCCAGCTCTATCCTTGTTGCTGCAAAAGACATGATTTCATCCTTTTTAATGGCTGAGTAGTATCCCATTATTTTATATATACCACATTTTCTTTACCCAGTCATCTATTGATGGGCACTTAGATTCATTCCTTATCTTTGCTATTGTAAATATTGCTGCAATAAACATAAGAGAAAAGTTATTTTTTGATATAATAATTTCTGTTCCTTTGGATAGATAGCCAGAAGCAAAATTGCAGGATTCAATGGTAGTTCTATTTTTAGTTCTTTGAGCAATCTACTTACTGTTTTCCATAGAAATTGTACTGATTTACATTCCCATGTACAGTGTGTAATAGATCTTTTTTCTCCACAGCCTCACCAGCATCTGTTTTTTTTTTTTTTTTTTTTTTACTTTTAATGATAGCCATTCTAACTGGTGTAAGATGATATCTCATTGTGATTTTAATGTGCATTTCTCTGATTAGCGATATTGAACATTTTTTCATATGCATGTTGTAAATTGCCTATATAATTAATTCAGCTTTTTCTCAGTTATGTCAGATCAAGGGAACACAAATAAAATAACAATTTAGAAAAACTTACATAATAATATTAGGTCTACATAATCTATACATTTAATTCTATATAATAAGTTTTTCCCCCAAACCCTTAGAAAATATATACATTTTACCATAATAGAAGATACTTTAAAAAGCAACAATTTAAAACACTGATTACTGTGGAGTCAGTAGAGACCACAATTTCTGATCACAGTACATTAAGGAAAACACTAATAAATTTAGAAAAGAAACAAAAAATATTCCCGTCAGTTGGAAATGAAAAACTGTTAATCAATTATTTAGTTCTTTTAAACTGTAGAATATTAATATACTGCCTATCAGAATCTTTTGGAGAGAAACCAAAGAGTTATCAGAAAATAAATTAGAGCCTTAAAGCCCATATTAATGAAGAAGAAAAACTTAAAATAAATGAATTAAACATCTAACTAATAAAGTTAGAAAAAAATGCAAACTTAGAAAAAGCAGAATTTTAAAATGATAAAAACATAAATTGATGAATAATAAAACATATATTACAGAGATGATAAAAGCAATAAAAGTAAGTTGAAAGAAACAATCACAGACAATCCTTTAAATAATCTAATCAAGAAATAAGTGGGAGAAGAAAGGATGGAAGCAAAAAGTAAAAAAGAAAAGGTTAAAGATAAATAATAGATACTATAAAAAACCTGAAGAGGATCTAGAGTGCTTTCCAGTAATCTTACTGTAAAACCTAATCATATTTTTTTTCACTCTCTTAGGAAACTATTTCACCTCTTCTAGACTCAAACCTCTAAGTCCTCTCTCAATGGATGCCCTTGCTCCCTACTTGAGGCAACCAGAAGAGAACTTCCACCAACTCCCCAATCACATCTTCCCACCTATCACCATCTCTACTGATATCCTTTAACATTTCATTAACTATCATAGAAAAAATAATGTACTTTCCTACTAAAGCCATTCTATATCTTCCTTCTAAAACTACTCAATGACATTACTCCAGGAAGTCTCATTCCTTTCTCATAAATCACAAATGTATGGTTCTCAAATAGATTATTTCCATCAGCATGTGTCATTAAAAACATCCTGTTATTCTGTCTGGAGGAAAAGAAAACTTGCTTTCTCTTAACCCCACTTTACTCATCAGCTACCACTTGTTTTTCTCTTCCCATTTTTAGTAAAATTCCTTGAAACAAACCCTTTATTCTTGAAATCTATTCTCCTACTCCTCTTCTTTTAAAATAACTGAAACCTGGATTTTGCCCACCCTGTGTTACTGAAAAGTTGCAGAAAAATTTCAATATGCTAGAGACTGTACAAGTTTGGGAATGTTCAAAGTTGAGTTAGATACCAGCTTTGCTTCTGTGAAGTTTCTAATGTAAAACAGTAATCACTTTCCCTAGAATTACAAACAATTCAAATCAACAGAGAAACTACCACTAAGTACCAAAACAAAACAAAACAACCCACAGATGGACCACGTACTGCTATTCGCTCAAAAAAGATTATATGACCTGCCTCTTATTGTGTGAACTGCAGTATCTGCATTTGAAGTAAGTGAAGTTTCCACACCATTGCCTTTACATTTAGCTTTGGCCAACAGAATGTGAGAATTACTGCTGTGATGCAACAAAATCTCTGTGAAACATTGACTGACTTGCCAATTGCTCTTTTTAGTTCCTACTGCTTTAAGAATGGCATGTCTCTGATTGACGCTACTCTTTAGCTAGATCTTAGAATAAACAAGACATGTGGGACAGAGCCAAAGCCAAGGTAGCCAATATGGTGCAAAAAGGAGAAACAAATCTTTGTTGTTGCAAACCACAGAGATTTGGCTTTTGTTGTTATGACAACATATTCTAGCAAAAACTAATTGATGCAGCCCAATTTAATGGTGCCTGAAAAATATCAGGCTGAAGAATTCTGGGTTCCTTCTGTACATTGCAGACCATGTCATATCAAATCAAGATAATGCTATTTTTTTCTTTGTCACAACCTTATTTATATAACTAAAGGTTCATGAGCACCTTCTGAATTAATAGTACTGAGCAAGAATAAATTCTTTTCAATTGTATTTAACTTTCTATTGGCTTATTTAGCTCTTCTATTTGCTACTTCTTGGCTGTTTTGAACATTAATTTAAGAAAGACAGGTTTTCAGTAACCACCAAATAAAGAAAACCTAGAAGGAGAGAAAAGTAATCTAATTGCATTGTCATTTAATCCTATTAACATATTTAAAGGATTTCTCCTTGTTTCTTTGCTGTTTATTTGGGGATCTCTACCTTTGCTACTCAAATAGTCAAATAGAGGCATCTGAGAGCTTGTTAAAAATGAAGGCTCTTAGGTCCCACCCCAGACCTATTGAAGAAGAATCTGCAATTTACAAATTCTCCAGCCTGATTCATATGCACATTAAAGTTTGAGAGGCTGTGCTTGTAAAAGAACAAGTTCGCCTTTTTACTAGATGTCCTATTTCACGGATCTGGAGTTGTTACCACCAGGATCTTCTTCTTTTTCTTATGAAACGTTCAGGTGATTCTGATGTAAGAGATTTATATAATACATTTTGAGAAAAATCAACTTAGGCTTAGCTGATTGTGTCTGATATTCAGTTCTGTCACTTAGTACTAGTTGTGTGGCTCTGTGAAAACTACTTATCTAAATCTCAATTCCTCTATCCATGGTGAAGATACAACCTATTTCTATTTCACAGATTCATGAGGTTGTATCAGTTAGTGTACAAAATAATCTCACTGTTAACTGGAAAGGAGACTAAAAAAATGCAAAGTTGAAACATATTAGGAGCACAATAAAATTTGTTGATTAACATGATGAATGTGTAAATTAATACCATTCAACTCTAATGCAAAAAGAAGAAATAACTCAAAGGGATGACACTAGGCTATGGGAAAATATTGCCAAAGGCAGACACAGTTCTCTCCTGGTTTGGACTATTGCCTTCACTTTTGGTTGGTTGTTGTTTATATTTTATATTTCTCCACCAAGTCCTAGAGTAAAAAGGCTATGAATGGAATGCTTAAGAGTGTCTTTTCTTATAGGGCTATTTAAAATAATCATTATTTTCAATCATATAAACATAGCATCAAAAATATCAATCACACAATATAATACAATATAAACACAAAGTAAAAATCTTCCTTCCTGAAGCATATTTATGCTTGGTCTCACTCCCCACCTTCAATCATTTATGTTTCCAGGTTTTCTGTTATTTTCTACTACAGTATAATTTTAAACATTGCAAGCTGAGAAAATTAGTACAGCTATACTTCCTTCTACCTGCTGTCCCTCTTCCTCCTTCAGCTTCTATTACCCAAATTTTAGTTAAAACTATAGTTTTTTCTGTAACTATATCTAGATTTTCCCTGTATTTCCTACAGATTAAAATTTTTAAAAATGAGAACACTTAAAATTTTATAAAATTACTATTGTTTTGCAGAACCAAGAAAAAATATTGGACAAATACAAAAGACAGATTTCTTTACCATTAAAACTGCTTTTTAGTAGAGCAGTTGAATTTGATAACCCAAAAGAAGAATCCTAAGGTGACTTCCAGATAAAGAATAAACTTATTTCAAAACATTCTTACCTATTTAACAAAATTCAGCAATGCAATAAATGATATTGAGAGATAGGTGGACAGATGGGCAAATGAGAGCAAGGAAGAGAGAAAAGACATTTTTGAGGAAGTTCTCAACTATCTGTAGTCAACTCTGAAAAGATAATAAAACCACACAATATGTATACCAAAAGAACATATTATGGTCTCTATATATGTAAACATCAAGACACTTTCATTATGAAATGTCAAAACTGTTTTAAAAATGGACTCTTGACCAAAAAACTGTTAATTTTATTAACTTAAATATGTATTTCAATAAAAAATTAGAAAGAAAAACAAAAAGAACTCTTTAAAGATCTATTTTGACAGTGTCTAAATATTGTTATATCTACATTTTTAGAATGAGTACATTAGCAATTCCATCACTGAACTTAAATAAATGGATTCATATAACTAATTAGCGCTTAGAAGGTACACTCTTCATGGTCACATAGGAAAATTTCATAAATGATAAAACATTCAAGAAATCTTAATTTATTTTTAGAGCAAGTCCAGTGGATACTTTTGAAATACATCAACCCCTAGTGACAAGGTTGGACAGATCGAAAACAACTGTCTTTCTGTACCTACATTGTACTTTGCAGGGAATTCCTGACTTTGATGTTGTGAATAGTTTCAGATAGGCAGCACATACTTTAATATTGGAGATTTTTTAAAAGTAGCCCCAAGAGCAGTAAACAGTACAGCCCCCCAAGGATATCTACTCCATAATCTCTGAAACCTGTGAATATGTTACATACATAGCAAATGGAACTTTGCAAATATAATTAAGGTTATGAAATTTAAAATAGGAAGAAGATCCTGGATTATGGGTCTAATCATCTGAGCCCTTAAAAGTAGCAACGTTTCTCCAGCTGGAGTCTCAGAGCTGCAGCAGAAGTCAGAGAGATCTGAAGCAAGGGAAGGAACGGGTTAGACCATTGTTGGTTTGAAGACAGATGGAGAAAAATTAGAATAAATGCAAGTCAAGGTACTTAAGAAGAAGTTGCCCACCATAGCCAGTAAGGCCAGTAAGGAAGCCGGGATTTCAGTCCTACAACTGCAAGGATTGAACTCAGCCAACAGTTGGAATGAGCTTAGAAAGGGATTTGTCCCCAGAACTGTCAGAAAAGAATGCAGCCTTTGCTGACACCTTGATTTTGGCTCTGTGAGAGTCTAAGTAAAAGACCCAGTTGACTCAAGGTGCACCTGAACTTCTGACCCAGAGAATTGTGAGATAATAAATGTGTTAAGGCACTAAATTTGTGATCATGTGTTACAGCACCAGAAGGAAAACTAATAAAATACATTCCTTACCTACTTTGCATAGAAAAACACTTTCACATATTATGCTCCTATTTTGAATATGCCAATTTTCCATGATAAATTGAGCCTGGCTAAATTATGTGATTATTAAGAACCATTCAAATCCAAGTTTATTAGTCTGCTCTCATACTAATATGAAGAAATATCTGAGTCTGGTAATTTATAATGAAAAGAGGTTTAATTGACCAAGAGTTCCACATTGCTGGGGAGGCCACAGGAAATTTACAATCATAGCTGAAGGCAAAAGAGAAGCAGGCACTTCTTCATAGGGTGGCAGGACGAAGTCAGTGCAAGAAGGGGAAATGTCAGATGCTTATGAAACCATCAGATCTCATAAGAACTCACTCATTATCACAAGAATAGCATGAAGGAAACCACTCCCATGATCCAACTACCTCAACCTGGTCCTGCCCTTGACACAAGGGGATTATGGGGATTAAAATTCAAGGTGAGATTTCGGTGGGGACACAGAGCTATTATTTCTGGTTTCACAAAACACACACTTGGACCAGAATTTACTCTGTCCTCAATGGAAAAGCCACTAACCTTGATATGTCTGCTATATGTTAGATAATAAATTAGGAGATGTGTAAACAATATTTTATGTAAAGGTCACCACGTTTCAAGTAAATGTTATTACCCTAAACCTGAGTTAATCTAACTACCAGGTAACACTTGTTTCCAGGGGAATTAGTCTGGAAGGCACCAAAAGAGAAGTATAAATGGGTCCTTGTTATGACCAAAAACTAGAAATTTCTGAGTTAGGTGTTTAAGTGGTATATTTTATAGAGCATGGGGAATCTCTATAAAAAATGTAGTAGTTTTGGCTTAGAACGATTACATCTCTGGTGCTCCTGCCATCCTGGTACTGCTGCTCTTATTGAAACTGCCAGAGCTTCCCCACACTAACATCACTTTTACTACTATCCACTACCCTACTAAAAGGCTCAGTTGAAACTCAGCCTTGGTCTTCAGAAGCCCTGTTTTGGATGCTATTCTATGGGTCCTATGCTGCCTGCTCAAAATGCTTTGTTCTCTTTCTTCTTTTCTTGTCTGAACTCAGCAGTTAAAAAAAGGCTATATCTGGTGTGTCTGGAAAGATTGAGATGGAAATGTAACTTTCCAGTGTATTTTTCCACATCTGCACATAAAAATGTGAAATACCTGAATTGGAAGGTTCAGCATTTTTTTCCTAATTTTTCTTGACTATGAAAGTAGACCTTATTTACTTTTCAAAAATGAAGATTTGAGACACAGGGAGGTACAGTGGGTTGATATAACTTAAAACTCAACTTCAAACATAGCAGGCAAATTCATTTTCTGTCTCAAGTTTCACAAGAGTCTTATTGTGCTTACATGTCACCAGAAAAAAAAAGTCTTAACATTTGCTTTTAGTTTTCTTTTCTTGTTGAGTCTCTGCCAGGTTTTGGTATCAGGATGATGTTGGTCTCATAAAATGATTTGGGAAGGGTTCCCTCTTTTTGGATTATTTGGAATAGTTTCAGAAGGAATGGTACCAGATCCTCTTTGTGTGTCTGGTAGAATTCGGCTGTGAACCCATCTGGACCTGGGCTTTTTTTGTGTGGTAGGCTCTTAATTGCTGCCTCAACTTCAGACCTTGTTATTGGTCTATTCATAGTTTCGGCTTCCTCCTGGTTTAGGCCAACCCAAATGCCCAACGATGATAGACTGGACTGGGAAAATGTGGCACATATACACCATGGAATATTATGCAGCAATCAAAAATGATGAGTTTGTGTCCTTTGTAGGGACATGGATGAATCTGGAGAACATCATTCTCAGCAAACTGACACAAGAACAGAAAAAGAAATACCGCATATACTCACTCATAGGTGGGTGAGAAAAATGAGAACACGTGGACACAGAGAGGCGGTCTACTATACACTGGGGACTGTTGGGGGGAATGGGGGAGGGACAGCAGGGGGGGGCTGGGGGGGATAGCCTGGGGATGAATACCAAGTGTGGGTGAAGGGGAGGAAAGCAGCAAAGCACACTGCCATGTGTGTACCTATGCAACTATCTTGCTCGTTCTGCACATGTACCCCCAAACCTATAATGCAATAAAAATTAAAAAAAAAAAAAAAAAAAAAAAACATTTGCTTTTAAAGACACTTCAGTTAATTAAAAATATGTGTTTGAAATAGTATTAAAAGTGATATATCAGTATATGAATATATCAATTTAAAGTGGTGGTTATGCGAAGTCTAGAAAACAGACTACCTTGGTTAGAATTGGAACTTTGCCACATACTATCTTTTGCAACCTAGAGAAGGAGAGTTAATCCTTCTATGTCAGTTTCCTTACCTGCAATAGGGGAATAATAACAGTATCTCTAGTCATAGAATGGTGGTTCATTTATGTGTGTATATATATATATAAACATATATATATTCCTTAGAACTATGTATGCCTGGAGTTCAGCAAGCTCTTAAACATTAGCTATAAATTCTGGTTCTGATTCTAGTCGCTAAAGAGTCAGTGGTGCAGGGGTAGATGGGGAGTTCTAAAAAATTGTAGTAAAGAAAATATGATTAAAAATGAAAGATAATTATTAAAAACTATGTCACAGGATGATATGAGAAGCATAGGTGAATATAACAAATTAAACACTATTACAATTAATTCAAACAAATTAAACACTATTAAAGAGCATTTAAATAATTGCTAATAACAATTTCAAATCTGAATGCAACTATAGACTACATTTTGCAGTAAAAATATTGTATGCAAGTTTTTAATAATAACACTTTATGTTAATACAAATTGGGAAGTTCAGTGTGGGGGACAAAGCAAGGGTAAAGAAGTATTCAATTCTTCCTCTTTATATGTTGGATAAGAAAATGGAACAATTAGTTTCCACACTATACTAAATGAAGTCATATGAATGATGTTTTTAAAAACACACACACAACAGGTTTCACTAGTTTAAAAATAATGTGTATTTCTTACATATACTGCAGAAGAGAAAAGGCAACAAAACCCATTTCAACAGCCAAAGCAAAAAAGCAAAACAGTATCAAGGAAAGAAAAAGAGAAAATTTAAAAAAATGAGAGAAATAATAACTCATGATATTTTAAATGAAAAATGCATTGTATAAAATTACATATAGTATGCTTCTAATTTTGAGAATAGCGTCTTTCTCTTAGTGTAAAAGATGATAAAGACCATCAACCTAAATCGAATGTTAAGTAATTATAGATGTAGAAATTTCAATATTTCCTACAAAGCATACAAAAAAAGGAGTACAAGGAAACAACTTCCAAGAACAGACCCAAAATTAAACATAGGCAATATGTAATTCAAAGTAGAAAATCACCAAAATATGTGTCATAAGCTGTGTTGAAAATCAATTTAGAGCAGACCAGCAAAAAGCAAATAACTTTCTTAGTTTTGTCTAGCCTTGGGTTTTTGACAAATTTATTACTGAAATATTTTATAAATTACTATAGCAATCTTTTGTCTCTATATAGTAGAGTTATATATATATATATATATATATATATATATATATATATATATATATAATGTTTAAGTTTATGATAGTAAAGTACGTAAAATTCTAGTTCTAAAGTGTAAGACATAGTTCTTAAAAATACCTCTCTTTTTTCCTTTACTAAAGTTTTAGGTTAAATAACTCCTTCAGAAATATAAAACAAGCAGTGTTTTATAAAATACATCAAGTGTTTAATCCTTGTTCTTGACTTTCTTTGACTCTAAAATTTTAAATGCTTTAAAAAAGACTGCATTTTAAAAGTGCAATGGTTATAAATTTTCAGTTATGCAATAGGAATAAGTTCAAGAGTTTGCTATACAACAGTGTGCCAATAGTTAATACATGTGTTTAGTATTAACAGTGGATAGTAATACACTGTTAGTAGTTTGGGAAAATATGCACATGTAACGTAAAATCTCTATAGTTAATACATGTGTTTCTATCACAATAAAAATATAATAAAATAAAGTGAGGGAATCCTAAATTTAAATCTTACCTCTGTCATTAACTGGAAATGTGAGTATAGGAAACATACTTTTCTGAGATTTTATCTATATATAAAATGGAATTAAAGAGATTGCTTTTACAACTTTTATGGAGATAAAATAAAATGTTTGAAGATGGCAGTGAATATATTGATCGACAGATGCTTATTCCTATTCTACTACACTGAGTTATTTGCTCATTTTCTGTCAAACTTCTATCATTGTCATATTTCTATCACATATTAGAGTAAATACTGGTTTAATCATCAGTCACCTCAAATAAGCTAAGCATTCCTGAAAGGGAGAAGCATTTTTCATCTGTCTTTTGTGTTTCTATAAGCCATCATGATAAACTACATTTTATAATGTAACCTACATGTTACATTGCCACCAGGATAACCTACATGTCTATCTTTTTTATTTTCATAAACTAGGTAACACGCCTGCTACACATATATTTTATTAAAATCTTCTCATTTGAGGTCTGTGTCTTCTGAAAATGTGTAAAAGCCATAAGCACAGGAATGCATAAGATAATCATGTCCTAGATTATCATGGTCTTATGTTACCACTGTTTCCTATTTCAGGGTGCATACTGTGCCCAAATCGGAGAATGCTGTGGTGAAAGTGATAGGTACTGTGGAGCTCACAGTTGGAGTTCCTCTCTAAACTCAAGTGAACCTCTTCAAATACCTAACAATTGTTAAGTCTAGATAAAGCCTCACATAACACTGTTAGTAGTTTGGAAAGATATGCATATATAAGGTAAAATCTCTATTATCTGAGACATTATATTGCATTTGGAGAAAAAAACATACATATAATGACACTGAGCAAGCCAGCATTAACAACCAGTTTAGACTTGTATTTTAAGTTATGAGACAGAAGAGAGGAACATAAAGGAGAGGCTTGAAGACATAATAAGAAGCTTAATCATTCATTTTCCCACATTAGTGTTTTACAAATGTAATTCTATGAATTATCTAAGGTGATTTTTTAAAATATAAAATCAAAATTTCCATAGAAGATGTAATCATCCCCAAGCACTATGAGCAATTCTCATTTTCAGTCAAGCTTGTGAAAACTTCTCTAAATGATTGGGAGCCATGGAAAGTGATTTTTTTAACAGCTTAATTGAAAAATAATTTACATATCACACAATTCCTTGTGTTTAATAGAGAATGCTATGATTTTAGCAAATGTATAGAGGTATGTAATCGTCACCACAATCCACTTTTAAGACAATAATACTATCTCCCCAAAAAAGATCCCTACCCATTTTCTGTCACTTCATATGCCCACCTCCAGCCCTAGGCAAAGTTTAATTTCCTTTCCATCTTATAGCTCTGACTTTTCTGGATAGTTGATAAATAAGGAATCATATAATATGTAATCTTTTATGATGGGCTTCCTTCACTTAGCATGATGCTTTTGTAAAGTTTCGTTCCTGTTGTAGTGCCAGTAGTTTGTTACTTGTTATTGCTGAATAGCATTCCATTGCATGAATACATAATATTTTCTTTATTTACCACCTGAGGGATACTTGTGCTGCTCCCATGTATTGGTAATTATGAATAATGTTTCTATGAACATTTGTGAACAGGATATATGTGAAGTTTTGTATTCATTTCCCTTGGTTAATTTCTAGGAGTAAATTTTTTAAATTAAACTACTAGATGATTTTTATGGTTGTTGTACCATATTACATGCCAATTAGCAATGTACGGAAGTTCTTGATTCACCACAATGTCACTAATTCTGGGCATCATCTTTCGATTATAAACATTCTAGAGGGCGGGAAATGTGGTTTTAATGTGAAATTCTTAATTACTACAGTGATTGAGCATATCTTCATCTGCTTATTGACATCCATTGACCAACACGGGTGAAATGTCTTTGCAAATCACTTACCCATTTTTCAATTGGGTTTTTCTCTTCTCATTGACTTGTGAGAGCTCTTTATAAATTTAAAATATACGTCCTTTATGTTTTGAAAATATTTTCTCCTAGTTGTCCTAGTATACTTACTTTCTTATGAGTGTATTTTGAAGTATAATTTTTTTTTTATTTTGATGAAGTTTAATTTCTCATTTTTTGTGGATTGTACTTTTAATGCCAAGTTTAAGAAACCTGTGCCTAATCCAAGGTCTCAACAATGTTTTCCTATTATTTTCTTCTGAAGAATGTATCATTTTGCTCTTACATATTGGTATATGGACAACTTTGAGTCAATTCTTGTGCATCTTGTTTGTAATGATCTAATTTAATCTTTGTGTACTTGAATAGCTAATCATCCAGGCCTAACTTGTTGAAAAGACTATCTTCTCCACACTGAAGTAGTATATTTGTTGAAAATCAATTGACCATAAATCTAAGGGTTTATTTTTTTTACTTTCTATCATTTTACATTGCTTTATATATCTATCCTTAAACTAACCTGATTACTGTCTTTTTAGAGTAAGTTTTGGAATTAGTAAATGTTAAGTTCTCCAATTTTGTTAATGTTTTTCAAGATTGTTTTAACTATCCTTGGTCCTTTGCCTTTCCATATAAACATTAAAATCACCTTATCCCTTCCTGTTAAAAATCCTGTGATATTTTAATAGAACTTTGTCGAATTTATAGACAAATTTGGGCATATGCAACATCTTAATAATACTGATTCTTTTAAAACATAAATGTCTCTCCATTTGTTTAGATGTTTTTACATTTCTCTTAGTAGTATTGCATAGTTCTCACTATCTAAATCTTGCATGTATTTTGTTTAACCTACTCTTAAGTATTTCATTACTTTTGATGCTATTATAGATGCAATTGTTTTGATTTTATTTTTGATCATTTTTTGGTATTGTACTGAAGTACAATTGATTTTTGTGTATCTATCTTTTATCCTGTGACCTTGCTGAATTGGTTTACTCATTCTGCTGGAGTTTCTTTGTGGACATAGAAGCATTTTAAGAAAGACAGTAGCACAGTCAGATTTGTATTTTAAATAAATAAGTATGCAGCTGTGGAGGGAATGCATTTTTGAGATGGAGTTTCATTCTTTTTGGCCAGGCTGGAGTGCAGTGGCACAATCTTGGCTCCCTGCAACCTCTGCCTCCCGAGTTCAAGCAATTCTCCTGCCTCAGCCTCCCCAGTAGCTGGGATTACAGGCATGCACCACCACACCCAGCTAATTTTGCATTTTTAGCAAAGATGGAGTTTCTCCATTTTGGTCAGGCTGGTCTCAAACTCCTGACCTCAGGTGATCCTCCTGCCTCAGCCTCCCAAAGTGCTGGGATTACAGGCATGAGCCACCATGCCCAGCTGAAAAATTGGATAATTTTTTAAACAAATTTTAATTTACTTATTAATTAAGACAGCAAAAAAGATAGTGAAGATTTTAGAGTTTGTGATTTAGGGAAACCTAAGCCCTCGGGCATTTCGACCTGATTTTTCCCTAGTTGTGGAAAAGAGAGAGGCTGGCTCAGCACATTCACAAGGCTGAAGAGATAGGAATTGAGGTCAAGCCCTTTCAAGATGCAGTGACCTCGGTGAATCTTCCTCACTTGAATGTGAGACTCCTCAGAACTGCACCATAGAAGAAATAATTTCTGGAGAATAGATCTTCAAAGGGATTATCTGTATTGAGGTGATAAAGATCAATATTTATCCAGACCTTTGGCCAAAATAAATAAATATTCCCTCTAGATGAAGATAATATTATCCTAGAACTAAACAAATAAGATGACTGTAACACAGTCAAAAATAGATATGTACATGAGATAACCAGATAATAGAAATGAACAATAATTCACCAAAAGACAAACAAAGCAGATCAAAGGAACTCCTTAAATTCAAGTTATGAGAAAGGCTTAAAATGACTATGTTTACAACGTTAAACACAATCATAAACAAAACAAGAGAAAATTGTAGAATTTTAATCACAATAAATGGCTAAATAAAAATGGTGCTGAAAAAACTGGCTAGCCATATGCAGAAAGCTGAAACTGGATTCCTTCCTTACATCTTATATAAAAATTAACTCTAGATGGATTAAAGATTTAAACATGAGGCCTAACACCATAAAAAGAGTAGAAGAAAATCTAGGCAATACCATTAAGTACATAGGCATGAACAAGAACTTCATGACTAAAACACCAAAAGCAATGGGAAGAAAAGGCAAAATAGACAAGTGGGATCAAATTAAACTAAAGAGCTTCTGCACAGCAAGAGATACTATCAATAGAGTGAACTGGCAACCAACAGAATGGGAAAAAAATTGCAATCTACCCATCTCACAAAAGGCTAATATCCAGAATCTGTGGAGAACTCAAACAAATTTACAAGAAAAGAAAAAAACATTAAAAAGTGGACAAAGGATATGAACAATTTTCAAAAGAAGACATTTATACAGCCAACAAACATATGAAAAGAAGCTAATCATCACTGATACTTAGAGAAATGCAAATCAAAACCACATTGAGATACCACCTCATGCCAGTTAGAATGATGATCATTAAAAAATCAGGAGACAACAGATGCTGGAGAGGATGTAGAGAAATAGGAACACTTTTACACTGCTGGTGGGAGTGTAAATTAATTCAATCATTGTGGGAGACAGTGTGGCAATTCCTCAAGGATCTAGAAATAGAAATACCATTTGACCCATCAATCCCATTATTGGGTATATACTCAAAGGATTATAAATCATTCTATTATAAAGACAAATACACACGTATGTTTATTGCAGCACTGTTCACAATAGCAAACACTTGGAACCAACCCAAATGCCCATCAATGATAGATTGGATAAAGAAAATATGGCACATATACACCATGGAATACTATGCAGCCATAAAAAAGGATGAGTTCATGTCCTTTGCAGGGACATGGATGAAACTGGAAACCATCATTCTCAGCAAACTGACACAAGAACAGAAAACCAAACACCGCATGTTCTCACTCATAAGTGGGTGTTGAACAATGAGAACACATGGACACAGGGAGAGGATCATCACACACCAGGGCCTGGGGGGTGGAGGGCTAGGGGAGAAATAGCAGAGTGTGGGAGTATTAGGGAGGGATAGCATTAGAAGAAATACCTAATGTAGATGATAGGGCAATGATGCCGCAAACCACCACCATAGCATGTGTATACCTATGTAACAAACCTGCATGATCTGCACATGTACCCCAGAACTTAGAGTATAATAAATAAATTAAAATTTAAAAATTAAAATTAAATAAATAGATTCAACAGCAAATTAGAAACAGCACAGAAAATTACTTAACTAAAATGCAGGTACAAAAATAAAATTCCAAATGAATCACAGAGCAGTAAGGGAATGGAAAATACAGAAAAAAGAGTAAGAGGGGTAGAAAATAAAGTGAGAACTAGCATTTGAGAAGTGGCATTCCAAAATGAGGGGGGAAATAGAATGTGATTAGGCAATATTTAAAGAAGCAAGTAAATATTTTTCCAAACCAATAAATGGCAGTAATTCACAATGTTAATCTCTATGCACACTAAGAAGGAAATAAAGGAAAATAAAAATAAATACATTTTAAGTACATTATAGTAAAACTTCTTCTAAAAAAAAAAACTATCTAAAAAGGCCTAAAAGAAAACAAAAACAAGGAGAGTTTACTCTTAAAGCAGCAACAATTAAATTGACAACTGCCTTCTCAACAGCAACAATGAAAGTCAGAATAAAATGATATGTCTTAGTGCCAAGGGAAGTTAACTGCTAACCTAAAATTCTATCTCCAGTAAAAATACCTTTTAGGAATAAAGGTTAAATAAATATATTTTTTGAAAAACTTAAACCAGGTAAATTCCTCATCTGCAGACCTACACTTAAAGAAATATTCAAGTTTGCTTTTCAAGTAGAAGAAAAATGATCCCAGATGAAAAACCAGAAAGAATGAGATCCAGAAAGAATAATTAGTAACATAAATGGAATATGTGTGAATAAATCTAAAGGAATTTTGCCTGATAAAAGTATAATGATAATATATTTCACATCATACACATGGAAGTATAAGGCAGAAAAATTACACTTTGCTGAGGATGCACATTGTAATTTGTAGGTTAACAAAAGAATAGCAAGAGTGTAAAACTTCTAGAGTAACAGAGAGAAAAATGCAATTCAAAAAAAAAAAAAAAAAAAAAACACAGAGGCCAGGTGTGGTGGCTCATGCCTGTAATCCAGCTTGGGGAGGTGGAGGTGGGTGGACCACGAGGTCAAGAGATTGAGACCATCCTGGCCAACATGGTGAAACCCCATCTCTACTAAAAATACAAAAATTATCTGGGCTTGGTGGCGGGCCCCTGTAATCCCAGCTACTTGGGAGGCTGAGGCAGGAAAATCCCTCAAACCCGGGAGGCAGAGGTTGCAGTGAGCTGGGATTGTGCCACTGCACTGACAGCCTGGGCAACAGAGTGATACTCTGTCTCAAAAACAAAAACAAAAATAAACAACACCGAATAGACAGGAAAAGTAGAAATCTCTTAGTAAGACAAATTAAATACAAATATACAAGTATTTACAGTAAATGTAAAATACCAAAAATTGAAAGAGAAAGATGATCAGGCTGCATACAAATAAAATTCAGAGACTGTTTATTATTTGTGGGAAACATATATGAGAACACAGACACATCAAAAAGTAGAAATATAGAAACGGCACATGATGCAAACATTAACAGAAAAGAAATCTGCTATACTACTACTAATAGTAATAAAATCAGATTAAATAGAATTCAAGGGGAAATACCAGTCCAGAAATAAATAGAATGCTTCATAATGACAAAAGGCTCAACTGGACATGAAGTTATAAACATGATATAGTTAAAACTAATAGCAGCTTCAAAATATATTCTAAAAATAAAAGAACCACAAGAAGAAATAGAAATTTTATAATTATAGTAAGAGACACTAACACTTGTCATTATTCTGACTCAGAACTTTAGCTGTGGAAATGCAAAATGAAGTTACATTTTCAAAAAACAAATTAAATTTATTTGACAGTTACCAAAACTTATGATTTCACAAGTCACATATTTTCTATAAAAGGGATACTAGCAGACAAGATTTTCTAACTCAAGCAACATCAATTGCCACAGATTATTTGTCCAGATGGAATATAGTTCAAAGTACTGTATTCTGATGGCATGATGGGTCAGACAATTGGCTAACATAACTTTTAAATGATCTTTTTGTAAGTATTTTAAAATAATTTTCTCTGTATACAAAATTATCAAAGATAATATACTTTTGGTATTATTTAGAACTGATTTTTTTTTTGAGATGGAGTTTCACTCTGGTTGCCTAGGCTGGCATGCAATGGTGAAATATTGGCTCACCACAACTTCCGCCTCCCAGGTTCAAGTGATTCTCCTGCCTCAGCCTCCCAACTAGCTGAGATTACAGGCATGCACCACTACACTTGGGTAATTTTATATTTTTAGTAGACACAGCATTTCTCTATGTTGGTCAGGCTGGTCTCGAACTCCCGACCTCAGGTGATCTACCTGCCTCAGTCTCCTAAAGTGCTGAGATTACAGGCATGAGCCACCATGCCCAGCCTATTTAAAACTGATTTTATCTTTTTAATCTTAGAAATAGATCATGAAGTAGGATTCTTATCATGGAAAACTTTCAAGTTGATTACCAATTTTTTAATCAAATTTGGTCAACTAATCTATTATAGGTAAGCAACATATAAATCCATCTTATAAACTCTCACAAGAATAAGTAAAAAATTTTGAACTATAATATCACATATCTTAATTGAAGCAGATTACACTAAAAGTGGACATAAAAGAGAAAATCATAGGTAAGAATAATGCATGAAAAATTAGTTTACTGTAGAACAATGTAGTGTCAAATTTTAATCACATCAATTCCTAAACAATTTCTTCTAGTTAACATCAAGATTAACATTGACTTATAGATTTACAAAAATAACAAAAGCCTCTTCAAAATAGAAACCTTCTTCTGGCAAATATCTTAGGAGTAACTGTTAGTCTTTGTACTTGCTTGGAAGACAACCTGAGGCCTCTTGACCTAGGAGAGAAAGCAGAGCTGGAAGCCAAGAGCAATGAGATTTCATTTTCTTGCTGTAGCAGCTATTCCAAGTTCCATGGCCAATAATTTCACTTTTTGAAAAGCAAAAAAGATTAAAAATGTTGGTTTTGGGGAAACTTTGTTACAATTCAAGGCCCAAGGAAGAAATTACCAGTCATTCTGAATCTTAATAAATTTAATCATATTTGAGGGAAATTAGTAGATCCTTTTATTAATGCTTTTAAAATTATTAGTGTCACGAATAAAACTCTACAATACATATTGTAACTTAAAATTCGAGCCCCATGTACCTTTGGCCTACTAATCTTCCTTAAATAACTTAATTCTTATAACTGTTAAGTAAACAAACAACAAACATTAAGGATCTACTAAGGGCAGGCTGCATTAGCTAATACAGAGATACTATTTTGTAAAGTGATTTAATTGCAGAGATCAATGCAAATATGTGTGATCTACTTAATTAGAGTGTGATAGTCATGTTTTAAAAACATGTCCACAACCATAGTTCTAAACTCTCTTTTTCACAAACTGAAGAATCATGATGGTTGTTGCTACCTTGCCCTTGACATGTGAAGCTCTGAAGTGAACTATTTAGGAAAAGTAAATAGTGTGAATTTTAATCTCTCTGTTACTGCATATAGAATTTATCATCAAAGATTCATAAAAATAAATGAATCATAAACATGCTAACATTAAGTACACCAAATTGGACTATACATTTTAGTGAAAAAATCTGGGGTTACTTAGGAACTCATCTTGATAATACTAATGGCCGTTTTTACTGTTGTTATCATTCCTTCTGAGAGAATAAAAATAAGAGCAGGCCAAAAAAAAAAAAAAAAAAAAGAATAATCCAATATAAACTGTTCCAAACCAAAAATCTAGTCAAAATATTCTACTGTTCATTTTGTCCTTCCACAAAATCCAAGTCAGATATAGATAATAAATAGTGGTAGTAGTATTCTGATGTCATATAACTATTCATACACTTTTTTTGTGAAAAGTGACTTAGTTTAAGAAATAAATTTCTTCGTGAAAGAACATGAAAAATGTGAAAAAATGGAATGTGAAGTCCACAGAAATTGTGTTAATATCTCTTATAAATTCCTTCAAAAAATCATTTACATCTGACTCTCAGTGCTACGACTGTAACATATTCAAAATGTCATCACCACCTCTTGATATAAAACCACTTCATTCTAGAAGGGGATCTGAGGTGCAGTGTTAATGCTAGTCTCAAATATAATGACACTCAGATTGTAGACACTTTAGCCATAAGGCTCCATAAATTATATTTGTTTTCTTGTTTTCATTAAGATTTTTAATATATGATAATTTTTTTAAGATTGCATGATTTGCTAAATAAGCACAGAGTAGACATAGAGAATGTGTTCAACTGAAAGAATAATCTTTGTTTTTATTTATTTAGTATTTTTTCAACAAGTACCAAATGCTAGATATTGCAGGCAGAAAATACAGCTGTGAACCAAATATAAAAGAATCCCCTTACTCAAGCTGTTCCAACCTGGGTTCGGTCCGAGGGCCAACGAGGCTCAAGATGGCTTTGAATGCAGTCCAACATAAATTTGTAAACTTTCTTAAAACATATGAAATATTGTTGGTGATTTTTATTAGCTTATCAGGTATCATTAGTGTTACTGTATTTTACATGTGGCCAAAGACAATTCATCCTTCCGTTGTGGCCCAGGGAAGCCAAAAGACTGGACACCCCGACCTGACTTCAGAGAGCATAGAGCCCAGTGGAGGAAGAAAGAGATAAGAGATAAGTAAGATAAAGAAATAAAATATATACTAGGTGGTTATAAGTTCTTTAGAGGAAAAGTAGAGAAGAGGGGTTGGGTATATTAGGAAGAGGACTGTAATAATTTCATAAATTTAAGTAGGGTGATCAGGCACGGCCTCACTGAGAAGTGAATATTTGAGTAAAGACCTGAGAAGGTAAAGAGAGCAAGCCACGTGGTTATTTAGAGGACAACTTTTCCAGGCTACTGCAGTCCTTAAGGCAGCTGAATGCCTGACATATTGGACAGCAAGAACACCAGGATGGTGGAAGAGAATGAGCTGGAAAACAATAAGAGATGTTATCAGATAGTTAAAAGGGAATTGCAAATGTTAACTTTGTAGGCCTGGTTAAAGACCTAAAGACCTAGGCTTTTCCATTAAGATGGGAACTTATTTCAGAGATTTGAGCAGATATGAAACAAACTCTGAGTTACTTTTTATCTAAATCAGAATCTCTCTTATTGCTCTGAATTACACCAAAGAGCTACAAAGACACAAGCAAGGAGAACGGTTAGGAAAATTTCATCGAATTCAGGTAAGAGATGGTGACTCTGACTAGGATGGAGTTGCAGAGGTGCTTATAGTGGTTCAATTTTGCACACACTTTGAAGAAAACACTGAGAGACTGCTGCTACACTGAATAGAGAATGTGGAAGAAGTAAAACATTGAAGTTTTGGGCGTAAGCCAATGGAAGATTGATGTTGCTATTAATTGAGATGTCAAAGTGAAGATCATGAACTCAGTTTTGTACATGTTAAGTTTCCACATTAGACAATAAGTGTATGAAAGTCAAAGGAATGTCTGGAGAACAGGTGAAAATTCTGGAGTCATCAACATTTAGATGATATTTAAAGCCAGTAGATGGATGAGATTATCAATAGTGTCAATAGAGATGGAAAAAGACAAGGTTCAGGATCCAGGCCCTGGAGTAATCAAGCATTAAAATGCCAGGATGATGAGGAGTGACTAATATGGACTGAAAAGTGGTCAAATCCAAAGGAGGAAAATCAGGCAAGTGGCTATCCTAATGCCAAATGAGGAAAGTGTCTCAAGAAAGAAGAGGAGATTCACTGTGTCTAATGTTGCTGATAAAGTTAGCATGAATAAAGACTGAGAAGTGACCACTGTATTTAGCAATGTGGAAGATATTGCTAATGTTCACAAGAGCAGTTTAGATAAAGTTGATCTAAATTCATGTTCTCTCAAATCCACTCCAGTCAGGGTGAATTCAGGTTGAATGCCTGAATCCAGGAGTAGATTCAAGAGAAAATTTGGGGAGAAAAATAAGAACAGATGTAGCCAATTCAAAAAATAAACAAATAAATGAACAAAACCTTTTGCTATAAAGGAAAGACAAATGGGGTCATATCTTGGTAGAGTGTGTGGGGGGCAGGTGTTAATGGCTTTTTGTAAAAAAAAAAAAAAAGAAAGAAATTTAAGAACAATTTTAATGCTTTCAGTTGTAATTTATTGAAGATGGACAGATTTATAATGTAGGAAAAAGAATGCAGAAGTTTTATCCTGGAATAGCAAGAGGGGATAAGATCTAGGACACAAGAGGAAAAGTTGACCTTTTCTAGGAACATGTACAGTTAATCACAGAAGAGGATAAAAGGCAACAAGAGCACTAAAAATAACAGCCAGTTTCACTTAATTTACAAATACATGTGACAGCAGAATTTAGGCAGTGCCTTCTTATTTGCCATTATGTATTCCTAGAAACTATAACTGACCAAAGATGAAATAAAATAAAATATAGATAGCAACAGTATGCCATAAGCATAAAACCTGACACAGAGTAGGCCCTAAAGTATTTGTTGAAAAACAATAATTATTTATGAAATAGTTTAATACAGCTAAAATGTTTGGCCTTTATAACCATTTAAAAATGGCAAAAGAATACAACAGATCAGAGAGGTTATAGTTCTTTTGTACATAAGAAAATAGAAAATAGTAAATTCTTTTAAATGTAAGTAAATAGAAACCTCAGAAGTTCAGTGGTTTTCCAGTGTCACAGGGTTTAGCAAAAGTTGAAACTGAAATTCAAGTGTTCTACTTTCTAGTTAAATACCTTTTCATGCAACCTATACAACCTATACTTTCTGGCTCATAAAAAGGATCTAATAGTCTGTAAAGTATGCTCAGTGCATAAAAAGGCACATTTATAGTATCATAAATATCAGAGTGGGGATCCTTAAATAATTAAATTCAGCGTAATTATATGAATTCTAATAATCATTTCAAATTTCATTAATAATAATTTGTTTGCCTTACTAAAACTTAGAAGTAGTCATGAGAAATGCTTTCTATGGCCCATGTGTCTCAAACAAGTTTTCCAGAGAACTTTTAATATCAATGAACATAACAAGATGAAGAAGAGGGCTCAGGGTAAAAACAAAAGTATGTCATTAATGGAATCCTGGTGAATACCACTTATAAATTGTGTGGTACTAAAGAAATTACCTAATCTCTCTGTGCCTTGGTTTTATTATCTGTAAAACGGGAATAATAATAATAATAATGGCCTCATTGGAAAGTTCAGAATATTAATCAAGATGATACCTCTACTTAGTTTAATGAATAAGCTGAATTTAGTAACCATTTTATCCCTTCTGATTCCCTTAGGTTAAGAAATTAATATGAATCCAAATTTCAGACAGCTGTCCTAGCTTCTCTGGTATGATTAGACAATAAAATATCTTTTATTTTACAATGAAAAAGTCTAGTCATTATTACCTAGACTAATAATTTTTTTTATTGCATTTTAGGTTTTGGGGTACATGTGAAGAACATGCAAGATAGTTGCATAGGTACCTATGTGGCAGTGTGATTTGCTGCCTTCCTCCCCTTCAACTATATCTGGAATTTCTCCCCATGCTATCTCTCCCCAGCTCCCCACCCCCTGCTGTCCCTCCCCTATTACCCCCAACAGACCCCAGTGTGTAGTGCTCCCCTCCCTGTGTCCATGTGTTCTCATTGTTCAACACCCATCTATAGTTTTGATTCAATACAGGATTACAAAATAGACAGCTCTGAGCTCCTACCTAACCTAAAGTTTCTCCCCTTACAGTCGGTTCAGGCTTCCTTCAAGTCCTGAAGTCTGCATTGGAAGGTAGGGGTCTGGTGGTCTCTTTACTCTCATATCACCCACTCACAGCAACTGTTTCTGACCACTTCAGACTCAGGGCCTGTGAAAAGAAACTTGGCAGGTGTGGGGAAAGACCACAATGGCATGTGGCTGACCCTCTATTCACCACTGTCTGGGATTTCTGGAATGACAAATATACAAGAAATTACTCTTTTTTTCTTCTGGAGTGTATCTGTGGCATTCTCAAACAAACCTTATGTCAGTTCTCTTCTCTGGAATCAACCCTCCACATTTGTTGCTCATAATTCATCATCTTGGAACGTGGGCTTCTGTGAGTCTACTCACCTATGGGCTTAAGATAATCCTAAGCAAGCTCCCCTTGTGAGAACCCCAGTTACTCTTCAAACATTGCCAACCTTTGCCTTGACCTTGGAGAACCATGAGGACTTGCCTGCCTTTTGAATCCTTCATCTGCTATAGAAGCAGGAGCATCCATAGCCACTGTGGCTGCTTTTAGTTCAGATTCTATATCCTTTCGTCTCTAGAGGAAACCTGTCAAGCTCTTTGAATGTTTTTCCTGAATCCCATCTCACTTGGCTAAAGTGAACAGGAATTGCTCCCATTTTTCATACATAGAGTGGTAGATTATGTCCAGCAAACCAACAACTCTCCAAAACAACTATATTTCTCTTCTAGCTTTTCCAACTCAACCTTTGTAGAGCCCGAATGTGCAATTTGAGTTAAGACTAAACTCACTAATTGGACTATATCTTAGCATCTCCTGGAAATAAAGTCTTGTGCCTCACTTAGCTTCATCTCAAACAGAGACAGAGAGAATCACTCCCATTTTAATATCTGGGTGTTTAAATAAAACACTGAATGGCATAGTGCCAGTATTCAGAAATATTAGCTATTACAATTAATCTTATCTTTGTTATTGAACATTTAAGAAGTAACTACATAAGGAATTGCCCACAAGAAAAAAAACTGAGAGGAACAAAACAAAATATTTAAGAACTAAGACAGTATGGTATCATGAAAGTTAAGGGATAAGATTCATTTATCTATTTTTTTGGAGAAGGGCAGTGTCAAATAAAATAAACCTAGTACATTTATTAATTGGTTATTGGTGAGAGCAAACATTCTGAATGGGGAGTTAGAGGAAAAATCAGACCATAGCATAGAAGACAAAGAAATTGAGACGGTGAGAGCTGACAACCTGGAGAGTAAGTTTACAGAAAAAAGAAAAAAATAATTTGGAAGCTAAGGGGAAACAGAGTCAAGGGGCTGTTTTTGTTGTTAATTATACGTGCCATCATTTTAATTTTAAGAAATATATTTGAATATCTTGCACAATAGCCAGTTTAGAGGAAAAGTAACTGAAGATACTAGAGACAGAGGGAAAAAAATAATCAAAAAAAGAGGTAAAAAGAACAGTTTTTTAGAGGTGAGTATTTAGAGGTGAGTATTCATATACCAGAAGGATTTAGAGGTGAGTATTCATATACCAGAAGGACAATGCTTAAGACTGGAGAACGTAAGTAAATGAAGACAAGTATGGGTATAGATAAGTGTGTAGAAGTATGTAGGAAAATAATGAGGATTGAAGGACAACATACCTACTAGCCTAGAAAAGGAGTGGTTATGGAGAATTAAGAGCATGAGAATTTCAGGATGAAATAATTAATAGCATTGCTTAACAAAAAGAATTCAAGGAACATGGAGAATGTGAAAGGATCACTAGGTTTATAAAACATTGGTGGCATATATAATTGTGCTGTATTTTAGGAAAACAAGGATGATAGAAGCCTGATTGTAGGAGTTAAAAAAGAAAAAGAAACAATGAGCAATACAGGCCAGAAGTGGATATCATTTCATTTGGCCAGAAGATAAAATAACTGGAGAGAGAAATACACATTAAGAAAATAGGATGACTACAACAGGAGATAAAAGATGGAGTACCTTTCACTTTGACAGGGATAAAACAGTGTGCTGGTATTAGGTTTCACAGACAAGGAAGGAGCTCTTTTAGTTATAACCTCAGCACAAAAGGAAGGGATGTTGTTTGATGTAATCAAGGAAAATGTGTAACTGGCCATTGTGGAAGTGGAAAATTTAGGGAAATGTAATTAAGAGCTTTTTAAAGATAAATCAAAAGGCCTTTAAAATCTGACAAAGATTGAGGAGAGTAAGGATTTTTAGTGTTCTAAATTTGTGCTAGTGTTCATTATCACCCAGTAAAATTGTACAGTTAAAGTTGGCTAAAGATAATGATGACAATATCTGTAATGATAATAACAGCAACAATAGCTACATTTAATACTTGTTGAGCCTGTACTACCTGTGAGGCATTGAATTGATCATTTGACATGTTCCAACTCATTTGTTTCTCATAACGATCTTATGAGGCAATTTTTATCATTATTTGAAGTAAGCACTTTGACCAAGTTTATTGAGCTAGTAAGCAGCAAGTCCATTTATAACTAGGTAGTATGCATTCAGAATAAAAGTACCTTCAGGGTAGAATCTATTACTCTCTATTAAATTTACCCAAATAGTTTGAATTTTAGAATGTCAAAGGATATATATATATATACATATATATAATATATATTTCCTCCATAAGCAGATATATATACATATATATCTTATATATCTCCTTCATAAGTAGCCTCTCTTAATTCCTCATCAAGATGTACACTAGCATATCCCAAATTATATACATAAAAACCTGGTATTTAAAATGCTCAGGGTTTCTGAAGCACATACTAATACCTCCTTTCAATCACTCCTAAGGGTAGATATCATTTAATCTCTTCAATTAAGTAAACAGAGTTTGAGAGAAATCAAGTGACTTTCCAATGGTCTCCCAGCTAACAGAGGAAGGAGCCCCAATTCAAATTCAGATCTGACTCAAGTCCAAAGCCTTGGCCATTGAGAACATTACCCATCCCTGACCATTCTTTCTCTTCAATAGTCTTTACATTTCAATTGTCTTTTCTGGTTTTCTGGTCACATTTCTATATCGAATCTCTATATTTTACCAGAAGGTTATCACTATCTGCTTTCTCTTAACATGAAAATGACCCAAATAACTCTTTTAGTGGCATTTGTGGTAGATCAGTTGCACCAATAGTCCCAGTGTTTCATTTATCCTGTAGCCACACACTTTGCCATGTAATTCTGTTCTGCTTTCCACTCTCTCTGGCTTTGGCCAAGGAATATTACCAAAAATGACTTAAGCAGAAGTTTCAGAAGCATCTGCTTATTCCCATTCTGCTCTTACACTTCTCCCATGATCATGAGAACCAGCTGGGTCTAGCCTACTGCAGGATTAGACACATGGCATAGAGGTGAATGGCCCCAGTTGGTTCAGCCAATGCCATCCTGGGTCAGATAATAGCCAGCTGACATGAAGCTCACATAGGCAACCTTTAGCTAGCCGGTCACATAAAAGATAGCCCAATCAAGATCAGCCAATTCAAGATGAGCTGAATTCCACAAACCCATATTTTTGTATGTTATTGAAGTTTTGTGCTGTTATATAGCATTATTTAAACAATGGATAACTAATGAATATATATAATCCATCCAAAATCAAGATTATGGAGTAATTTTTATTCATGATCTGGTCATCAGTTCACCTACAATTCTACAGATTATCCTATATAGTAATTCCTATCCTATGTCTACACTCCACAGGCACTAATTGAACTTCACTTTTCTACAAACTTTCATCAAATTTTTAATCATTATCAATTGCTACTTAATCTTTTAAAACAAAACAAACGAAAATCCCCACAGAGTCTCCTTTGTGCAAAGTAGAGACCCTAAGCCTAGCCTGAGAAGCAGAGCATATGCTGAATTTCAGTTTCCCAAATATCCTTCAGCAAAGTTCTACACAACTCTACTGCCCCACATGGAATATCTCAGAATCTTTACCAACCTTTTCTCAAAAATATCTTTTTAATATCACCTTCCACATGAAACTTTTTGTAGTTAATCACATATAACTTCATAATTCAAATCCTTACAGTATTTCTATAATCTTCCAGTACTATAATTATTTGGGCCCATTTATGTATTTTTTTCAGAGCAACTCTATTCCCTAAGCAGTCTGAGAGCCAAATTGTTTTCCCCTTCCCCTTTACAAATATATGTAACTATTTAATAATGCACAGTGTACCCTCAATATATGCTAATTAAGGTGATAAAAGGAAATTTTAAACTTTTAAATATGACATTTTGCAATAGGAAGCACACTCCCTTTACCTCTCCTCTAAATATTCTTAACAAATATATTAGTAACTGATAAGTATTCCCCTTCTTCTAAAAAATGTCTAGGATTGCTAATTTTGTCAATATTCCTAAATTATTCTAATTATTCTAATGATTATTCACATACATATATACAAACGATCATCTTTTAGCATTCTAGATAAAAGATATGCAAGTAATTCTATATTTGATGTTTTATACATTAATTAGTTTTTACTTGCTCATTTTCTTTAATCATCACAAGTTACCCCATGAGGTGTTAGTATTAACCACATTTTGTAGCATGGAAATCAGAAATTCTGACTCAAACTAGTGATGTGTAGCTGGATCACAGTACAAACCAAGTGATCTTCCTATTTCAAGTTTATTATTGTTTCTACATCAAAATGCACATATATTTAGTTCCGCATTTACTTTAAAAGCCATTTTTATGGGCCTAGTACTTTGGTGGTTTCAAGGGCTTTGCATTATTGAGATCTACTCCTGTTCTCAAGGAGCTTATACTTTAGGTTGGGGAACAGGCACAAAAACAGATAATTTAATTAAAATATGATAAATGATAAGAGTAAGGAACACAGACAAATGTACTTAGGATTCAGAAAAGAGTACCTGGAAGAGAAACTTTTGGCTAGGATGGGAAATTAACCAGACAAAGATATTGAGGAAGAACATTATAGGTAGCGAGATGAACACACATGAAGCAAAAAGAATGGAGTTTGCGGGGCCACTGCAAACAGTGTCGTATTATTCAAGCATATGATATGACATATTTACAAAACTAGAAATGTTAGGAGATGGAGCAAAGAAGTTCAGAGTAGGGTGCCCTAAAAACAGAAGAGTAGAGAGATTTGAGAATTATTTAAGAGGTAAAAAAAAGTATGGCCCACTGAAGACTAAATTCAGAGATGAGGAAGAAAGCACCATCTATAAGGACTCTTAAGGTGTCTAAATAAGGAGTTAGAGCACATGTAGGTTGTGAGTTGGAGGCAGATGATGACTGAGTTTGGAGCATGTTGAATCTGAGGTTCTGTGGAACATTAAAATGGATCTGTGCATTAATAAGGTAGAAAATTGAGGAGAGAGCTTAGAAACATCAGGCCTGGAGATGCAGAATTATGTAAAATTACCATAACTCTTTAAACACAGATATACCCAAAGACATAATGAAAAACTAAACAATATGGCTATAAAATAATTTACATGGTTAAGATTTTTAAAAATTATTGCTGCATTTTTTAAAAAGAAATAATAGAATAGAAAGTGACTAAAGTAAAACTCCAGTCACCAAGACCTAAAAGCACTGAATGGGCAATTTAGGACATCTATGTCATAAGTTTCTCTCTCTTTTCAATTGTATCCTTTATTTGCTGAAATAATTTTCATTTTTCTGTTTCTCCAGTGGTTTTCAATTTTACATGCTTTATTTCTGCCTCAAAACTCAAATTTATGATAGTCATTTTGTCCTTCCAGCTAAATGTCAAATGCAATGCCACCAAGCAGTAGTACATTATTGTAAAAATATTCATAAAAATTCAAAGATAGCAATTAATGAAGAATATTCCCCTATTAGTTGTAGAAAACTTATGGCCCTGAAGATACAGACTAGGTTATTAAACACTTGCTTTTTTAAAAAATAAGAGGATTATCACTAAGGACCTGTGGATTTCTAGGGGTACACTGATATTTATAATAGTGACATACAAATAGATATTGAAAAAGAAATTCTCAAAGTATTTTTTTTTTCAGACAGAGTCTGGCTCTGTTGCCCAGGCTGGAGTGCAGTGCTGCAATCTTGGCTCACTGCAACCTCCGCCTCCTGGGTTCAAGCAGTTCTCCTGCCTCAGCCTCTTGAGTAGCTGGGATTACAGGTGTTCATTGCCATGCCTGGCTAATTTTGGTATTTTAGTAGAGAAAAGGTTTCACCATGTTAGAGACTGGTCTCAAACTCCTGACCTCAGGAGATCCACCTATCTTGATCTCCCAAAGTGCTGGGATTACAGGCATGAGCCACCATGCCCAGCCCCTCAAAGTATTTTTAAAATAGATTGGAAGTATAGCCATCTAAATGTATAGGTTCATAATCCCTAATCTATAATTCCAAAATCCATACACTCTGAAATTGATATTTTATTTGTGAATATATAATGAACTTGAAGGGTGGGAAAACCAGACCTATACTTATCATAAGACTATTTACAGTCTTTTTTTCTATGCAGTAGGAATATTCATAGAATTCTCTTCAGAAAAATTTCAAAAACATTGGGAAATATGGGTGCTGCCCATGGTCCTTCAGGAGGAGTGTTCTATAATATACTACTACTACACACACACACACACACACACACACACACACACACACACACACACGCGCGCGCGCGCGCACATGGTGTGGGGGACAGAGAAAAAACAGAGAGAGCAAGAGAGAAAAAGAGAGAGAAAATCAGAAAACTTCTGAGCTCCAAAACACAACTGGCCCAAAGAGGTTTAGATAAAAGGCTGGGCAGTGTATTTACAAATTAAAATTTAACATTTTAAAAGGGCATCATAATTTAGATACTCCAAACAATTGAATAGCCAGAAATAAAACATTGTCAATCTTGTGCCTTTATGAAGAGATTTACCTCCACGATACGGTTATATGTAAAAGTAGTTTTCAGCTTTCTCCTTTTTTTCCTAAAGTATCTGGTTCTAGTGCTTTATTTTTACAACATTTTAAAATAAAATTATTTTATAGAAGAAACATTTAAAAAACCCAAATTAATTTTAAGCATTTTGATAAGATTAGGATTTAAACTGAAGACTTCAAGCTTGAGTAAAATATAGAAGACAAATGTAACAGGGATACATACAGTCTTACATAGACTCCGAGTCAACATCTAAGAAGGCGGAGGAGAGGGGAAATGGGAACATACTGCAGCATCTAAGTCAATTAGAAACTTCAGTTGACTGCTGTCCCAGTACACACTGAAGGTATATTAAACTTGTCTTCAAATACAATAAAATCCTAGTGTAAGCTAATGAAACACTGTATCCAGAGGAAGAAATGATTGCCACATTTTCCACTTGTCATAGTAGATGAGGAAGAGTGTGACTTGTTCTGGGACCACTTTAACAAGAAAATTAACCAACTCAAATAATCCTCCAAGAGAGTGAGCATAGTGGTTATAGTTCTAGAAATCACCTTATGAAGAGCAATTGCAAAGACTAAAGTGTCTTCCTGGAAAAATACAATATTTGGTATAGTTATCATAGCTGCCTTTCGAAATGAGTCAAAACATTTTGTGTTATGGCACAAACCAGGGTATTATGAAGTGAGAGTTACTGAAAACATTATATATTTCAATATTTATAATGAATATTGACATTCAATTTAATATTGAAGATAAACTTACTGAAAATGAAAAAAGGACTGGAATGGTAGTTATTCACATAGGGTTATGAGATTACCTAATCAGGATTCGACAGGGGGTTCTTAGTAATCCTTTCCATTTTGAGAGTCATAAATACCTCTGTGAGTTAGCTTTAGCATTTTATCAACTTTGAATATATAGTTTTCAGTATTTATAAAAATATCTTTGCTACAAGCCATAACTTTGTGGAGAGAATTCAACTCTTTAACATTTGGTATACTGTCTTTTAAGGAGAGGGCCAATCAACCTTATATTTAAAAGAAAATTATACTTTAATGGGAGTAACTATCAAAAACCTCATTCATTTTTATGTTTTTTCTCATACCTAAAATAGGCACAATTATGCTTTTATTAAATAAGTAAATTGACTCTCATCATTAACTTTATACATAAATAGGCTGGCAGTCCTTAAAATTTTTTAGTTTTTTTTTCAGTTAAATACAAAGATTTACAGAAATGTATTTAATAAAGAGCTAATCCAACCATGTTACATTTGTGAGAAGAAAGCTTAAATGTTTCCCTTTCACCAATCTCTAAAATGTTTTAAAAATAAAAAGAAACCAGATAAAGTATTTTTTCAGGGGAGCGGATGATAGATTAGCACTTCCAAGAATTTTAAAGCAGATATTAGGCATCTTAAAAAGTAAATAAATAAAACAAAAGTTGGACATGAGACTTCCAAAATACTGTCATTTTCAAAGACAGACCACACAACAGAAAATGGAAAATATATATTTCCAAATGTCATAATTGTGTTTAAAAGGTAAGAAAGATAAAACTATCTCCACATTCTGGTCATTAAAAGCTGATCAACAAGTGGTTTTCTACCCCACTAAAACATATCAATTTTTAAGAAAGACCAGATAAGAATTCTAGCTTCTCATACAACCCCCCAACCACGATCAATAGTCCATGATTTTGTTTGAAGCAAGGTTTCAAGTGAACTAATTATCTATTCCTAATTTGTTCTCACCAAAATGTGCATATCACTTATGTTAAGAGGAAAAGTAACATTAGGAATGGGAGTAAAGTGAATTTTATTTAAATCTTATTAAACTTTCAATTACAATAGGAGAAACAATGGCTATCAGGAAGCATACCTGTGGCAGGGCTGAATTGAGCTGTCTCTGGAGTGAGTCTCGGTCATAGATGACATCCTGAAGTCTTTGCTGGGCAAGAGAGAGGCTTTCTTGGGTCTCCCGAAGGGTGTCTAGAAGACGATCCCTTTCATCTAGCATATTCACCATCAGCTGCTCAAAATGGGAGTCTGAGTCTGAGCCACTGCTTTGGGACCCCCTTTGGCTCATTGGGGTGTCCTCGTTAATCGTGGGCATCACTTCACACATCATTGCTTAAAGAAAGTAAGGGGGAAGGAGTCTTAGTAAAGAAATGATTTCCAATAGTGTCATTTGGACATCAATTCACTAAACATTTTACAGTTCATTTGCATAATTGTCTCTATTTCCCCTACCTGTGGCCCCAACTCCAACCAAGCAAAATGTTTTGACCTCAATGAAATATGATCCATTTGCTTCCTTCAGCCTAAGTGCTTTCTCTTTCATGACACCACATTTGCCCCACCTCCCATATGCAACTTGGTTTCACCTGTTTCAAAGTTTTTATTTATGATTTATCCCACCTAATTCAATTTACATAAACATGTTATTTTAATTATTATTTAATCATCTTTCTTACCTGCAAGTTTATAAATCTCTTACAGTGAATATTTTTATGTTAGCTTTATTTGTTATTATGTATATTGGCAATGGCAAGCAATACCATTGGGTAGGAAGTAAATGACTTTTGAATAACTTAGGTAATTCAACGAATTAATGTTTACTCTTTCTTGTAGAAAATCTACAAATAATCGAGTATTCATTTTATATAATAATCAGCTTATACTTTGTTTTATAATCAACAGATTTTTTTCCAAACTGACTAGTTTTAAGCTTTTTGACATTACATTTTCGATTTTATTACTTTTATATGCTCTCTCCCTTAATTCCTACATGGCCTACACAGAGTAGATAAGTAATATTGACTAAATTACACAAAAGCCTTATGAAATAGACTGAGGTACATAAATTTGTTAAGTGTATTATACTCATCATTACACTTAATATTCCTTTTTTTCCTGTTAGCTGCATGGTCTGGTTTTCATCCAAACTAGCACTCTTTCAAATATTCCACAAAACAGATGTCATAAATTATATTAGCTAATGTAGTAACTTCACATCTCAGCTGCTAATCACAGGTTCCCAGTCATGAAATAAATGAACTGTTCAAAATATTTTCAAATTTGATTTAAAATAGAAAAAACACACATAGGTGCATGATTGAACAATTATGTGGCATCTTAAAAATCAGAAATCATCTCATTTTCTCTTTCATCCTCCAGCCTATGTTTCAAAGAAAAGTCAAACTCATCTCAATTTTGGTTGTTGTACTACAGCCAGCAGCTATCAATTAGATGGGTTTTGCAAAAGGCAGATGTAAAGAAAGGCAGATTTGGCTGTTGATCCTGAAGCATTCTTTGGTTTTCATAATGTAAGGTCAATTAATTTTTCTGGCTACACATTCCAGTCTTTGGGGAAGATATTTCTGGTGATATTTTCAAATAGAATCTCAAGATTTAATAGCTCAATAGTAAATTACTTTTTATATGGGTCTTCATATAAATTGGGATATTGAGGAGCAAAATTAAATTATCTGTGAATGATCTGTTTAGGGACTCCTAAACTAAGAGAAACTTTTAAAAAGTATGTAAGCAAAGTATTTTGTGACTGATAACCTATTTTAAAAAATTAAGGGGGCTGAGTGTTGTGGTTCACGCCTGTAATCCTAGCACTTTGGGAGGCGAGGTGGGTGGATCACCTGAGGTTAGGAGTTTGAGACCAGCCTGACCAACAAAGTGAAATCCTGTCTCTACTAAAAATACAAAAGGTACCCAGGCATGGTAGCAGGTGCCGGTAGTCCCAGCTACACAGGAGGCTGAGAGAAGAGAACTGCTTGAACCCAGGAGGTGGAGGTTGCAGCAAGCTGAGATCACACCACTGCACTGCAGCCTGGACAATAGAGCAAGATTCCACCACAAAAAAAATAAATAAATAAAATAAGGGGTCAGTGAATATTAGGAAAATTGAAAATACTTTAAATTTTTGCTCGTTGCTCAAAACACTGAGCTACCTGAAGGCAGGAATTTAATTTGTTCAATTTTGTATGCACACTAAAATAAATAAGAGTAGACACATGAAATGCATATAAGCACATACCCCCAGATACCCACACTTGCTACTGTTACACACTTAATGGATAAAACTATTTCTTGCATTTTTCTCAATTTGATTGTCAGTCAAAGACTATCACAAAGGTGGAAAACAGAGACTCTTTCGAACTGCTTCAAATTTTTTTATGTTAATTGAAAAGTAATTGGACAACAACAAAAAGTGTTTCAACACATTCAATTATTTAAAATGATTAGTTTGCAGGCCATGCATGAAATCTCACATTGGGCAGCTATGTCATTCTAAGAAATCATTACCAGAAGCCAATGTGTTGACTTTTGATACTTAAGCTTAAAACAAAGTACTGGGAGAGCAAATCATAGCATTGTGACAATTTGTGCCAAAACACTCATTCTTAAATCTGTATTTTAAATTATGTCCTTCCTCAACAAATGTTATTAATCTTTTTCTACCCTGAATGACTTAGAACAACTTTAAATTCCAAGGCAAAGCATAATGGCAGTGATTACCCCCATACAATTTTCACCTGAACATAATATCCTAACAACCCCTTATTGTTACCATGGGCTATTAAGCATTCACAAACTTTAGGCTCTTAAATCAACATTAAAGATGATCTTTGATGTAGTCAGTCAGAAGGTGCTATGAAGAAAAGTGGCTTAGGGACTTAGAAAATCTATTAAACTACACTCAAAAGAACTTGATTTTATTCCACTCCTAAGGCGCGTGAACCAGGACAAGTTACATGTCAAAACTTTAGTTATCTCTTCCAGGAAAGAAAGCCAATAATCTATGCTTAGGAAAAAAAAGGATCTAATAAGTTACCTGACTGAGAACACACATGAAAACATATAAAGGGAAATTATAAATTTAAGTATTTCTATTATAAAGTGATCAACATTAATCTTTGGAGAAACAATATTTTACCTTTATGACTCATAATGCCTAAAGGTTTAATTTGAATAGATACTTTGGAACTCTTCAAATTCAATTTATAAAAATCAAACTATTCAAAAGTTACTTAGCAAATAAGATGAATATATGCTGCTTTTTCTTAACAGCCAACCCAAATGAGTAAATCCAAAGCCTTCTTATCAAAATTAGAAAATTGTCTACAAAAAAATGGCCACTTTCATGAACTACTTGGTTTATTTCATTATAACTCAGATTCTAACATAAATTACAAAATATTTGAACAATCCTTAAAATGCAGCATAAAATTTCTTAAATGCACATTTTAAGTATTGAAAGCAATTAAAGATATACATTCAATGTAAGAGTTAAACACCCTTTTAAAGAATGGATGATATCTGAAGCAACTTGCACAGTCCAGGAGGCTATGGTCATTCAGTGTCTACCGCATCTCACCCAGATAGATCACTTTTAACTTTTATAATCAGTTTCAATACTAAAAACTGCATTCATCACATAATTTCCGAAAAGCCAGAAAGGGCAGCCTAACACTTAGCTTTGATATTTGCCTTTTCATCATTCCCTCCTCAAAATCAGTTTGATATATAAATTATGTTATCTTCATCTAGGTATTGATGCTTTCTTCATTAAATTATGGAAGGTTTTGAAGCCTAGTTAGAGACATTGTTAATTTTGTTGAAAAAGGAAAAAATTAATAATAAACCTAATTGGCTTAATTATCCCAGTGCTTAAATTTAGCTGGAAGAATTTTATATCAGGAAAATCGACTCCTTTATTCTTAGCACATAACCTTGACTGTCTTAAATTTCCTCAGATTTCAAAATAAAAGTTTGAATGCCCACTGGAGTCCTCACTCAAGGGCTTTCAAGATCCGATGTGTTCCTTAGTAATAATATGCCATCCAAGCAGTACCTCTTCAGATATGAGAGTGCTACAAAAAGCTTTTTTTTTTTTTTTTTCTGTCAACAAATGACTTTATTTAATCGTATCACTAGGATTTGGGCCCTACTAGAGGTAAGAATGTAATTATTCTCTATAGTGAGTTTCTTCTGAAAATATTTAGTCTTAAGAACCATCCCAGCTCCACCTCAGTTAATCTACAAGGAGTAATTCAGTGAGAGAAATCCTAGCCATTGTCTGATTACATTACATGAATATTCCCCCTCCTATTTAACTCTTTGAAAGCCTCTGTCCTCGGGAAATATGATTATCACCTTTAATGGACGCATTTTACACTTTCTTTACCTAGTGCCTTTACAGACTGCTAAAGAGCCAGCTCACCCCACACTACTGGACAGTTATCTCTCAGCCACACCCCCCGCCACCTTGAAGAAGTTGACTTCATCATTTCCACACTGAAATTGTTCATCCTGCCCAACAAGACACAGCCAAGAAGGCAGGAGGCAGAGATAAGAGATGGAGAGGATGAGGTGAAAGCAAAAGGTACCTAACAGTAATCAACAAGGAAGAATTTGCATCTCATCTTCCCTGGGGGCGGGGTGGGGCTGGGGAGGTGGTCAAAAAAATACAGCGAAAAGAGACAGTGAAACTCAAAGACAGCTTCTGTACCTAATGTCTGTGATTTCGGGTCCTTGCTTCTTCAATTGATCAATGACAACCGCAGTCTCCGGCTTGAGGAGAAGGGAGGCTCACACCCAGCACTCCTGGACCATTTCCCTAGCAACGGGAGGAGAAAGGCAGCTCAGACACACGCGTGCCCCGGCGCCCTCCCGGAACGTGTCCCGGCCCGGTGGCGTGGCAGGAGCTCGGCATCTTCCCGTGACTCCGTCAGCAACCAAAAGGAGAAGCGTCCATCGGAAAAATGGCATATTACAAATTTTGCTTTGGGAAGCAGAGCCCGGTTCAGACCATTGTCAAAGGAGGAGAGGGGGAGGCGGCTCTTAAAGCAGCCGCGGCCCCTTTGCCAGATCAACCGCAGCTCCCCGCGTGCAGCTGGAGCCCAGGGGCGGGGACCAGGGACCGGGTTTGACTTTCAGAAACTTAACCAAGCGGCGCCGCTCCCTCTCCGCGCCCGGGCCACCCGGGGTGTGTGGGGCGTCCCTCCCGAGGAGAGCTTGGGGAAAAGGCGTGAGAAGTACCTGGGAGGGAAGTTCTCCACCCAGGCCCGGCTCCTGGAGCCACTCTGGAGTTTAAGGCTAGCCCTGAGAGTTGGAAACCTGAGGGGAAAACGAGTCCCTAGGGATGCAAAAAAAAAAAAAAAAAAAAAAAAAAAAGCAGGACAGGTCTCCTCCTGGCCCACAGCCTGTTTCGCGTGGCTCATTTCACTTAAAGGAGGCGCTTCTTCTCCGGAAAGACAAGCAGCAGCCCCCCACACACCCATTTTCCTCCGCCCAGCCTTTCCGCAAGCCTCCTCGCTTGCTTCCGTTGGCCGGGAGAACCAACCTGCTGGGAGCCGGTGAGGACGCTACGGCATCTTCTCTCCTCACGCGCCTCGTGCGGTGGCTGCTACTCCTCCTCCTCCGTCTCTTCCCCTCCTCCTCCTTGGCAGCCGCCACCTTCTCTTCCTCTGGAACAAGGGCTTCCCCTGGAAGCTGCTGCAGTGGTTTCCACCGGCCCTTAAATAAATTCTGAAGTAATCACGTCTTTGCTCTCCTCCTCACGCACACGCGCCCGCGGATACACTCGTCTCCCTCAGAGCCGCTCCCGGGCCGCCGAGGCTCGCGCGGCTCCCAGTGCCCCCTGCGAAGGCGAGGGCCAGGGACGGGCAAAGTGGGAATGAAAGGGATACACTCTCCCCCGCCCGGGCTTCCTTCACACAATGGGCTCTACAGCCTCCGCGCTCGTGTCAGCCCGCGCCGGTGGGGACGGGAACGGACTTGGGCACCTTTTGGCTCCTGGGTCTTCTGTGCTCGTCATTTCTTTAAGCAGCTTTCTTCCCACTGGGCCAGGGCACGGTAGTCATGGTTGTAGGGACCTGAGCCAATCTAGGGTGTGGCGGCATCTGTCATTTCTCGTTACCTCTCCAGTTCTCCATTCATACTGTTTTGGTGATGAGAATTGTGTGTTAAGTATTCCCTGCCCCAGGAAATTTTAGCTTTGAGCAGAGTCTGGTCTCCCCATCGCGTTCTAGTCCCCCCTACATCTCCATCTCCCTTTACCTACTCTCTTTTCTTTCCGCTGCTGCTGTCCATTCATGCAGACCCATCAGGAACCGAGGAAGCAGGAGACAAAATCAGTACCTACTCTGAGCAGAAGGGGAACGTTTCTGTGAGGGAGAGTCACGAATCCTGGGTTTGGTGAAGAGGACATGCATGAAGGAATTGGGGAAGAATTAAACGCGGAGTATAATTTGGGGGCTAGGGCAAATATTCTGAGTGTGCTACAAGAAATCCAAAAGCTATGTTTTGCTTTTGTGTAAAGTCAAGAGTCCAAAGTTAACAAAGAACTAATATGTAAATACCTGTTCACTTAAATTTAAGTACATTCTCCAAGAAACAATCTTTGTTTCTGGGGAAGCATTTAATTCAGTTAGTGACTTGACAGTGGAAAGTGGGATCAAGCTCATGTATCTACCGCCTTCTATTCTAGACTGTTACTTAAATTCTGCAACACAGCATCATCCTACAAGATGTATAAAAATAATATGAAAATTCATTAGATGTCAACTGGAGCACTATTTCTCAAACATGATGTGCATATGGACCATCCATGGGTCTTGTTAAGTTATAGATACTGATTTACTAGGATGAGGGTGAAACCTGAAATTCTACCCTTCTAATGACTCCCAGATGGTACTATACTTTGAGGAGGAAGGGTCTAGACCACCCAATCAACCCACAATTTGATGGGCTTAATTACCCTTAACTACAGAAAACTCCTCACCTCACAGGATAGAATAGTCTATTTTCAGACAAACTTCGTATTGTAATAACTTCAACATATTAATCAGATATCGATACTTATAACTTTCACTCTCTAGAATTCTACACAAAACATAAAAATTCCTTATATATGAGAGATTCTTATTTTTAAAGATAGCTATTATATCTATTTGTACAAGAATTCCTTCCTTATTAAATCTTGGTTTGAATTTCCTTAGCAATCAACGTTTGTTAAGTACAGGCTCAGATGTTCTTATTGTTTCCAAAAAGAGTTTTGATTGCCTTGAGTTCCATTCGTATGTCAAATACAAGTTTTAATTGTAAGTAATACCCACATACAGTTGACACAACATAGTTAAAGGCTAACTTACGGTAGATATTGCAGAAAGGAAAAGGTTGATAATGGGAGGCAGAAAAAGAAATCACAAGTTAAAGGATATTTTGGTAAGAAGATACAGTCTTAATTAATTTCAGCTGAGAAACTCTACATTGTCATTGCTAACTTCACTGCAAATTATGTAAATAATACATCATATTAAAACTGAGAAAGAGTTTAAAGTAACAACTTTGAATAAGGCATTAGGTCATCCAATTCACACGAGAAGAGTAACCAGCTATACCAGTTCCTCTAGTTTAATGGCCCTTAAAGTTAGTGTAATATTGGGATTCAGGGGTTCAGGGTGCCCTCAGCTCCCCTGAGCAGATGTTTCTCCAGGTTCTTGGTCTCCTGCCCTCTCAAGAATGAGAGAGGGGACCACCGCGCAGTGTGCAGTAAATGCCTGACTCAAAAGTGTTTGTAGAAAGTGATTTATTTAAAGAGAGAGAGAAACGGCTATCATACTGAGAGAATCCAGAAAGATGGAATCCAGGAGAGGAAAGCAGCTTCCACAAGAGTGTTAGGGAATAGAGAGAGATATGGAGTTTAGGAGGAGAGGACAGGCTTCCACGAGAGAGTGTGGAAGGGAACTCCAGAGGGAAAATCAAGGAGAAAGGAAGAGGCTTCCACGAAGGGAGTGTTTGTGGAAGGGGACCCAAACATGGAGTCAGAAGGGTGTGGAAGAAGTGGACTTTTAACCTGGGAGGAACCCCCACCTTCTCTAGACCCCAGGCCAATGAGAGGAGTTCCTTAGAACTTCTGCTGGAGTGATTGACTCTTAGTTTCTTCCCAAGCCCTTGAAATTCAAACAAAAACTGTTAAATCTCCTGGATGGAGTGAGACGGGAGGGGGACATGGCTCTGGGAAATTCTTGCCCTTAAAACTGCGCCCCCTGGTGGACCCAGAAAGAGAACACATTCCCTCATTCGTATACAAGAGAATCTCCAGAAGGGATTGTTACAACACAGATTGCTGGACCCTATCCTTAGAGCTTCTGATCCACTACAGCTCTAATAAGTTCCCAGGTGATACTAATACTGCTAGGTCAGGGATCCTACTCTGAGAACCAGTGTGTAGATACAGCTATAGAAATTTGGGAACAAAAGAAGCACAGAGCAAGAAAAAGAGCTGATAAATATTTGTATTCAAAGAAAAGACGTCTCCCATACAAATATAAATCTGACTCTATTGTTTTTGATGCCCAATCAATGATTAACATGAGATATGCTTGTCTTCTAAATACTCAACCAGATTTAGGTAGAAATAGTGAAAGCTATTATTAGTCTTAGTGCCAATATCAATCAAAGTATTTAGTCCATACCAGCATATATATAATATTATAGTAGCCACATGTACTAATGCTTCTTCTTAACATTTTGTTTTAAATATGAGCATTTTGTCTATATACTTCTGTGATGGTTAATACTAAAGGTCAACTTGAAGGATGCAAAGTATTGATGTTGGATGTGTCTGTGAGGGTGTTACCAAAGGAGATTAACATTAGAGTCAGTGGGCTGGGACAGGCAGACCCACCCTTAATCTGGATAGGCACCATCTAATCAGCTAATAGTGCAGCTAGAAATAAAACAGGCAGAATGTGAAAAGACTAGACTGGCCTAGCCTTCCAGCCTACATCTCCTCGTGTACTGGTTACCTTCTGCCCTCAAACCTCAGATGCCAAATTCTTCAGTTCTTGGACTGGCTCACCTTACTACTCAGCTCACAGATGGCTTATTGTGTGGAATTAATAATTAATAAACTCCCCTTTATATATATATGTTTCATATATATATATAGTATATATATAGTATGTATAGTGTATATATAATATACTTTATGTATATATATATATATATACACACACACTATATTGTATACTACTAGGAGATACACACACACACACACACACACACACACACACACACACACACACATATATATCCTATTTGATCCATCCTACTAGAGAACCCTGACTAATACAGATCTTGGTACCAGGAGTAGTTTTAGAGAAGCAAAATATTAAAAATTGAGTTATTTTATTGGTTTTGGTGTCTCTGGAGTTGGCTGCTTAATATGATTAGACCCAAAAATGCTAAGGACTCTACATATAATAGTATGGAGAACACTGACTGTCCTTGGTATGAATTGTTTAGAGAGTTATGCAAAATAATGCATCTGACACTCCTCCTTTGCTGCTCCTGAGAGGCAAGGAGTTTAGTGACTCTGTACATATTACCTTTGACCATATGTGGAGAACCAAGGAACACAATGAAACTGGTTGGTTGCTCCTAAGCTCAGGGGGCAAAGTGATGAGAGAAAATGATGAACTCAGAAATTCTAACTCCCAGCTTCAGAAGCGAATACTGAGCCTTAAATCTGCTGAGATTGACCTGAGTGAGAATCTTACCTCCTCTGAAGTGAAAGAGCTGAAATTGTGGAAAAACAGACACAAGTTTTTACCATGTGAGTAGATGACCTGCAACAAAAGGTGCATGCACGGCCTCGCCGTGTGGCTACTGTTAAAGTGAGGGCATTGATTGGAAAAGACTGGGACCCTGCAACTTGGAATGGGGACATGTGGAATAACCCTGATGAAGCAGGGCCAAACTATGAAGAAAATTTTTTCAGCAGAAGAAAGAGTTTCCTCATCCTCAGTAGTGGCAGCATCCCCTCCCCAACCCATGATACCATCAGCCTTTTCACTTTTGTTTTAGGAGATAAACCCTGCACTATCCGAGGCAACAGTGATGGCCTCCCCTGAGACAGTTGCCAGACAAGATAATGTGATTCTCTTCAGGAGTCACCCCAACACCTATGTTTGCTTCTAGACCTATAGGTAGACTAAGTCCTGTCAGGCCCCTAAAGGTAAGGTTGAGAGTGTGACCCATTAGGTGGTGTGCTGCACTCAAAAATAACTGCTTGAGTTTTCTAATTTACATAAGTAGCAACCTGGAGAACAGTCATGGGAATGGATATTAGGGGTGTGAGATAATGGTAGAAGGAACATAGAGTTGGATCAGGCTGAATGTATTGATTTGAGCCCACAAAGTAGGGACTCTGCATTTAATGTTGCAGCTTGGGGAGTTAAAAAAAGTTTCAATAGTTTATTTGCTTGGTTAGCTGAAATGTGGATTAAAACATGGCCCTCTGTGAGAAAGCTGGAAATGCCTACTCTCCCTTGGTTAATGTAGAGGTAAGGATGCAAAGGCTTAGGGAGACTGGGGTGGTGGAGTGAATTAGTTACTTCAGACCTACTAATCCCAGCTGGGAGGGTCCAGAAGATATACCCTTGACCAGTGCTTTGTGAAATAGATTTGTGAGGGCAGCACTTGTATCTTTGAAAAGCCATGTAATTACTCTTCTCTGTATGTCAGATCTAACAGTGGGAACTGCAGTCACTCAACTACAAAATTTAAAGACAACGAGAATAATTGGATCCTGAAGACAGGCCAAGTGGCGGCACTCAAATATCAAAGGCAAGGTGGGCATGGCTGCTGTAATGAACAGCAGAGGCAAAGCAGCAATCAGAAGAATCTGACTTGTGTAGAGCTCTAATGTTTATTTGCTAATTAATCATGCTGTTTCTAAATGTGAAATTGATAGGAAGCCTACCACATTCCTACCTAATTTATAAGAGCAGAAAACTTCTAGGTCAAATGAACAAAAGTCTAATTTGAATTATTAAAACAGAGAATCATGTTCCCTCCATCAATTTCCAGGAGCCAGTTTATAGACCCAGAGACCCTTGAATGAGGGGGAGGCCAGGTGCCCTTGAGGAGAGACCTCACCACACTACTGAAAATTTATGCTGTTAATCTTTCTCCTATCCTTTCCCAAGGAGACCTCTGGCCTTTTACCAGGGTAACTGTGCAATGAGGAAACGGAAATTATTAGATATTTTGGGGACTACTGAAGACTAGCTCTGAGCTGACATTGACTCCAGGGGCCTCAACATGTCACTGTGGTCCTCCAGTTTAAGTAGGGGCTTATGGAGGTCAAGTAATTAATGGAGTTTTAGCTCAGGTCTGACGTACAGTGTGCCCAGTGGGTCCACGGACTCATCCTGTGGTCATTTCCCCAGTGCCAGAATGCAAAATTGCATACACATACTTAGCAGCTGCCCTAACCCTCACATTGGCTCTGTGACTGGTAGGGTGATGGCTATTATGTTGGGAAAGGCCAGATGGAAGGCATTAGAGCTGCCTCTACCTAGAAAAATAGTAAATCAAAAACAATATCATATCCCTGGAGGGATGATTACTGCCATCATCAAGGACTTGAAAGACACAGGGGTGGTGATTCCCACAATATCCCTCTTCAACTCTCCTATTTGGCCTGTACAGAACACAGATGGACCTTGACAGTGGATTATTATAAGCTTAACTAAGTGGTGACTTCAATTGCAGCTGCTGTACCAGATGTGGTTTCATTGTTTGAGAAAATTAACACATCTCCTGGTACCTGGAATGCAGCCATTGACTTGGCAGATGCCTTTTACTCCATTCCTGTCCATAGGGTCCACCAGAGACAATTTGCCTTCAGCTGGAAAGATTGAGAAATATACCTTTACTGTCCTACCTCAAGCATATATCAACTGTCCAGCTTTGTTTCATAATCTTACTGGAAGAGAACTTGAGTGCTTTCACTACCACAAGATATCACACTGGTCCATTACATTGATGACATTATGTTGAATGGATCCCGTGAGCAAGAAGTAACAAACACACTGGACTATTGGTGAGACATTTGCTTGCCAGAGAATGGGAAATAAATCCAACTAAAATTCAGGGACCTTTTACCTCAGTAAAATCTTTAGTGGTCCAGTGGTGTGGGGCCTGTAAAGATAATCCTCCTAAGGCAAAGGATAAGTTGCTGCATTTGGTCCCTTCCATAACCAAGAAAGAGGCACAAGGACTAGTGGGCCTATTTGGATATTGGAGGCAACACATTCCTCATTTGAGTGCATTACTCTGGCTGATTTACTGAGTGGCCTGAAAGGCTGCCAGTATTGGGTGGGGTCCAGAATAGAAGAAGGCTCTGCAACAGGTCCAGGCAGCTGTGCAAGCTGCTCTGCCACTTGGGCCATATGACCCAGTAGATCCAATGGTGCCTGAGGTTAGATAGGGATGCTGTTTGGAGCCTTTGACAGGCCCCATAGGTGAATCACAGTGGATGCCTCTAGGATTTGGGTGCAAGACCCTGCCATACTCTGCAGATAACTACTCTCCTTTATAAGACAGCTCTTGGCCTGTTACTGGACTTCGGTGGAAAGTAAACTTTTGACCATGGGTCATCAAGTCATCATGTGACCTGAACTGCCTATCATGAACGGAGTACTTTCTGGCCCATCTAGCTATAAAGTGGGTTATGCACAGCAGCATTCCATCATCAAATGGAAGTGGTATATACATGATCAGGCTCGAGAAGGTCCTAAAGGCACAAGTAAGTTACATGACGAAGTGGCTCAAATGCCCATGGTCTCCACTCCTGCCACCCTTCTCTCTCTCCCCTAGCCTGTACCAATGGCTTCATGGGGAGTTCCCTATGATCAGTTGACAGAGGAAGACAAGACAAGACTAGGGCCTGGTTCACAAGTGTTGTGCATGATATGCAGGCACCATCCAAATGAAGACAGCTGCAGCACTATAACCCCTCTCTGGGACATCACTGAAGGACAGTCATGAAAAGAAATCTTCCTAGTAGGCAGAATATTGAGCAGTGCACCTAGTTATGTACTTTACATGTGCAATTATATACTGATTCATGGGCTGTAGTCAATGGTTTGGCAGGATGATCAGGGATTTGGAAGAAGCGTGATTGGAAACTGGTGACAAAGAAATTTGGGGAAGAGGTATGTGGATGGATCTCTCTGAGTGGTCAAAAACTGAAGATATTTGTATCCCATGTGAGTGCTCACCAACCAGTGACCTCAATAGAGGAGGATTTTAATAATGAAGTGGATAGGATGACCTGTTCTGTGGACATGACTCAGCCTCTTTCCCTAGCCACCTCTGTCATTGACCAATGAGCCCATGAACAAAATGGCCGTGGTAGCAGGGATGGAGGTTATGCATGGCCTCAGCAACATGGACTTCCACTCACCAACACTCTCCTGGCTATGGCCACTGCTGAGTGCCCAATTTTCCAGCAGCAGAGACAAACACTCAGCCCTTGATATGGCACCATTTCTCAGGGTAATCAGCCGGCTACCTGGTGGCAGGTTGGTTATACTGGACCTCTTCTATCATAGAAAGGTCAGAAGTTTGTCCTCACTGGAATAGACACTTACTCTGGATATGGGTTTACCTATCCTGCATGCAATGCTTCTGCCAACACTACCATCCACGGATTCACAGAATGCCTTATCCACTATCATGGTATTCCACACAGCACTGCCTCTAACCAAGGCACTCACTTCATGGCTAAAGAAATGTGGCAGTGGGCTCATGCTATGGAAATCACTGGTCTTACCATGTTCCAAATCATCCTAAAGCAGTTGGATTTATAGAACAGTGGAATGGCCTTTTGAAGTCACAATTATAATGCCAATGAGGTGACAAAACTTTGCAGGGCTGGGGCAAAGTTTTCCAGAAGGCAGTGTATGCTCTGAATCAGTGTCCAATATATGATACTCTTTCTCCCACAGCCATGATTCAAATGTCCAGGGATCAAGGGGTAGAAGTGGAAGTGGCACCACTTGCTATCACTCCTGGTAATCCACTAGAACAACTTTTGCTTTCTGTTCCAGCAACATTCTGTTCTGCTGGCCTAGAGGTCTCAGTTCCAGAGGGAGAAATGCCACCACCAGGAGATACAACAACAATTCCATTCAACTGGGCAGATTGCCACCTGGACACTTTGGGCTCCTCCTGCCTTTAAGTTAACAGGATAGGATGGGAGTTACAATGTTGGCTGGGGTGGCTGACCAGGACTAGCAAGATGAAATCAGTCTACTACTCTACAATGGAGATAAGGAGGAGTATGGATGGAATACAAGAGATTCATTAGGGCATCTCTTAGTATTAGCATGCCCTGTGATTAAGGTCAATGGGAAACTACAACAGCCCAATCCAAACCCAGACCCTTTAGAAATGAAGGTTTGAGTCACTCCACCAGGAAAAAACATATGACCTGCTGATATGATCAATGAAGGCAAGGAAATACAGAATAAGTAGTAGAAAAAGGTTATCATCAACACCAGCTATGCCCACATGACCAGCTGCAGAAATGGAGGCTGTAACTGTCTTAAGTATTTCTTCCTTGTTTAAAACATGTTTGTGCAATTTTTCTTGTACTAAGAAAATATCTTCATTTTATTTCTTTTCCTTTATCATGTGACACAGCATTTATTGGCTTTATATTAGCATTTAAATATTGTATTACCCATGTAATAGTATTTATGTAATATTGCATTACTTTATGTAATAGTATTTTGTGTTGGGGATTGGTGCATTTCCAGTTCTATGAAGGATAGTTGCATTATGTTCGGTGTAATTATGGCCTTATTATTGTCTTTATTTGAAGATCATGTATAGTCTCAAGAGATGTGTATGGGTTCAAGTTGACAAGAGGTGGACTTGTGATGATTAATACTGAGGGTAAACTTGACTGGGTTGAAGGATGCAAAGTATTGGTCCTGGGTGTGTCTGTGAAGTTGTTGCCAACATTTGAGTCAGTGGGCTGGGAAAGGCAGACCCACCCTTAATCTGCATGGGCACCATCTAATCAGCTGCCAGCATGCCTAGAACATAAAGCAGGCAGAAAAATGTGAAAAAGCTAGACTGGCCTACCCTCCCAGCCTACAGCTTCTCCCATGCTGGATGCTTCCCACCCTAGAACATCAGGCTCCAAGTTCTTCAGCTTTGGGATTCAGACTGGCTTTCTTGCTCCTCAGCTTGCAGATGGCCTAATGTGGGACATTGTGATCATGTGAGGTAATAATAAGCTCCCTTTTATATATGTATATATCTCCTATTAGTTCTGTCTCTCTAGACAACCCTGGCTAATACAACTCCTTAAATGGAATCTGTTATACAACTTATTTTTACTTCAGTAATCCTGTCCTCCTATCCATTTAGATAGTTTGAATATCACATGGTATATTAGTAATATAATAATATACAAAAATAATAATGATCACTTGATTTTATTTAAATCAAGGATGGACTTATTTGTAAAGATGAAGTTTAATAATATCAGGCACCAAAGAGAATGGGTAATGAAATGGACCATGAAAATAATAAAAATTTAGTAAATAGCAATAATTTACATTTTAAGTGCAAGAATAATTTTTATGCAAATAGAATGCAAGTAATCTTAGTTGTAAAAGACATGTTGATCTCGATATTACCCCATTTCAACGGTATAGTTACCTATTTACCAAAATATTTTTCCTATAATGAAAATGGTTTATTAATATTTAAACATTAAAAACGTTAAAAACAAATGACATTTTTTATATTTATGCTTAAAGCTGAATTTAAAATTTAAGATGGATTTATATACAGATAATTAAAGAAACTATTAAAATACTCTTTACCTATAGTCCAGTGAGAACACAAATTTTATTTTATTTCCATTAAAAATAAAGTCATATGGTATTATCACATTGTATTATTAGGGTGGTCAACAAAACAACCCTAAATATTTAATATGTCAAACTCAAGTGAAGTTTATTCTTTACTTTCTCAATATCCCAAGGTGATAAATGATCAGTGGACTGCTTTCTCCTTTATAGTAATTCAGGCTTATTTCTTGTCTGCACCTTGCAATCCCCTTGAGTTTTGTCAGACAGTGAGAGGGGAAAGAGAGGGTGGAGGAGGTATACTCACTTCATAAAAAACCTTGGCCCACAAGTGACCAGATTTTTCTCAAGTTCCACTGGTAAGAAAACTCACATGGCAACATCTAATTACAAGAGATACTGGAAACGTAGTCTAGTCTTACATCCAGAAAGAATAAAAAGATTTTGATTAAAACTTAGCCAGTTTCTCCCATATACTGTTTGTGAAAATAATAATGGAAATGAAAAGTATGTTAGCAAATGTTATGTTTTAGCTTTCTGTGTTGCATAAATTTAAGAAACATATTAAATACAATTAACTGGAAAACAAGAATAAAAAATAAGCACCCAATTCTGTTTATCATAAAGAGTAAGCATTGCTTATCATGTAAGTTTAGTGTGTTTCTTGTGATGTTTATGCTACATGTTATTCTTCCTACCTGTCTAAAAAAGCAAACTGCAGAATATTAAAGCTATGCTAAGCACATCGTTACTGGTTCTTGTGCCTCCACTCAAATTTATAAGCATCACTTCTTACAAGATAAACTTTTGTGAAAGTCTATATTAATCAGCTTTTATTTATGCATTTATATGAGATTACTGTAAACTCTAGCAACTTGACAAATATTTACTGACATTTCAATTCACAACCAAGGATATCTGACTGTTCTCAAAAAGCAAAAACTGTTAGTTATTTTTTGAAGTCAAAGTATGGTAAGAGAAGATAAGTTTCAGGGAATTTTATTTTGCATCACTCAATACTATCTGACATTAAATCTAAGAGCAATAGGAGAGGAAAAAACAAATAAATAAAAATGACAATGCCTTCCAAAATATTTTCTTTTATAAAGGAGATGGGGAGGCATAGCCTGGGGAGAAATGCCAAATGTGGGTGAAGGGGAGGAAGGCAGCAAAACACACTGCCATGTGTGTACCTATGCAACTATCTTGCACGTTCTGCACATGTACCCCAAAACCTAAAATGCAATAAAAATTAAAAAAAAAGAAAAAGAAAAAGAAAAAATCTTTCAAGTCCATCTTCAGACTTGGTGACCACACACTTATAAGAAGTCTGATAAAAAGGGAAGAGAAATGATGTAAATACAATTAACAGTTGTTTTTAAATCAAAAGTATTTATTCTAACATGAAGCTTATAATAAATGTTTTCATTTTTCACTCTACTCCAATTTAGAGACCCTCACTTTGTAATTTAAAAATCACAAAGTTTTATACTGAGAGCCTTAGTCTAATTTCAACCTTACAGATTAGTAAAACACCCATAAATAGGGTGAACTTAAGTATAAATTCCTGTATTTTACGGCTCAACTACCTGAAGAAGCTAGACAGGTACTGCATGACTTATAATACCTACTTTAAACTTCTATCAAATATAAATCATCCAGCTATGACTCAAACTGATTTATGATTACTAAATCACTTTGATCATTAGCACTGCTGATACCTAGTGAACATTTTACTTGATTAACTAGCAACAAAAATAACCTGCATGAAGTTGAGATCAGTGAGTGTTACTGTTCTTTAGAGGAGAAATCACTGGGGAAAAGGTCACTAACATGACAATTACTCCTTCCTTAGTATATACCATTCAAAGACATGTGCAAGCAGTCACAGATAGTAAATTAAACCATATGAATAACTGATATGAGTAACTGTTACTTTTGAAGACTTATTGAACAATGAAGAATTCAAATGCATGCTTTACAAAGACAGTAAAGAGAAGTCAGCAAATTCAATCCCAAATCAGTACTCATTTTAAGAAGTCCTAGACAGTTGTGATTAGGTAGAAAAACTTCTCCAAAATAACAGTTTATATAAGTCATTGAGCAATTGGTTCTTAACTTCTTCTCAACCATAAATAGGGTGAACTTAAGTTCATATATTACGAATATGAAGGCTTAAGATATAGAAGATAGGTCAAGACCAGATGGGAAAATGACAGATATTCTATGGATCCATTACTGAGTAAAAAAATCATTCCAAAACTTAGTAATTTAAAACAATAATCACTTTATTCTTAATCATGGTGTAAGTGGGTCAGAGCTTGCCTAGGTAGTTCTGGCTTGAAATCTCTCATATAGGTACAGTCAGACAGTGACTAGACTGGGAAGTGTCAGGGAGGGAGTCAGCTAAAGTGGTAGGAGCTGTCCAGGAATCTCTCTTTTTCTCTGCATGTGTGCTATCTTATGGATTCCCTGTGTTTTATTGCTAAATGGGATAGCTCAGGTTTCCTCACAATTATGGCAGCCCAAGGGTAGTCAGACATGATAAGTTTTCAAGAGCAAGTAATGAGCAAGGCAGAAGAGCATGTAGTGAACAAGATCACAAGCAGTGACTTAGCTTTGGAAGTCACATGTAATTTTTGCCATACTCTTATTATGAGGCAGCCATCACAACCCACCTGGTTTCAAGGGGAAGAAATATAAATCCCCTTCTGTCAATGAGAGCAGCTCCAAATCACATGGTAAGAAGTATTGTTGCTGACATTTTTAGAAAATAAAGTCAGACACAGCTGGCTATTTTTGTGAAATGTGCATTTGCTATTTCAAATATTCAATTTTTATAGTTAAGTTTGTAGTTTGTAAAAGATGAGCAAAGTCTTTTAAAATATTTTAAGAATAGATAAGTAGCTAGTAAGCAAAATATTTGTTAGACATAGGCAGAATTCATGGGAATTGTAAGGTATAAAATAAATATGCAGCAGAGCATGTGTCTGTTAATCATGGACAGAAAAGCACAGAAAGACGAGAGATACCCAGTTTTCATGAGTCATGTGAGTAGTATGTATTTGTATTTGTTATATATGAATATACCTGATAACAAATACACAGGAGATTCTAAGTACTTAGGATACACTAGATATACATGAAAAAATAGCATTGAAGAGGTCTTTATTTGGCCATACATTGGTGACACAAATTATAACCATATATATCTTCTGCCCAGGTAACACAGATAAAACCCATCACTATTCATCCAGCTAATTAGAGAGCTACATCTACCAGCCAGAGGTATTTGTCCCTGCATCTCTCTAATAGAATGTTTGCCACTGACTCAGCATGCCTTTTGCCCTTTCGACCCCTAGCAGATGTTTCAAGGTCCCTCAGTTATGGACCTTGTAACCATACCATTCATGTGGAAGGCTAATGGGACAGAAAGAGAAACATTACGCAAAAACATTGAGGATCCCAGGATGTACATAGTGTGGTTCTTCCACACTGTTTGTGCCCCATTCTACATGTAATAACTGACTCCATCTCTTTTCCCTTGTTTCTATGTGTTTTTAGTAGGCTTGAGAAAATACATCATTTGATCATTTTAATTTGTTCTGTGAGGTCTTCTACCCTGTGACCTCTAGGATGAACTTGCTGTTAAGGTACTTTGGAGGCTTCCATTGTATCAAGGTGATGTCCCATATGACACTTTATTTTGGGAAGAGGGAATGCAAAACTTGGGTTCTTATGACCCAAAATATTTTCTCAGATCTTCCTTAATTAGTCCAAAAATAAATATAACAAACAAAAAAAAAAAAAAAAAGAAAAGAAGGCTGGGTGCAGTGGCTTGCATCTGTAATCTCTATTTAAAAAAAAAGAAAAACCAATAATTAGCTGGGTGTGGTGTTATGTGCCAGTATGTAGTCCCAACTATTTGAGTGGCCAGGGTGGGAGAATTGCTTGAGCCTGGAAGGTTGGGGCTGCAGTGAGCCATAATCATGCCACTGCAATCCAGCCTGGATGACAGAGCAAGAAACTATCACACACAAAAAAAAAAAACCCTCAAAGCAGGCACTAATCAACCACGTCAGCCAACTTCCTGGCATTTCTGAAGTCTTGCCTAGTGAAAGAAACACAAATCACCTCAGAGATATGTAAGTTGTGGCAGACTGCTATCACAAAGCAATGCCAAATTGCAACTGGGTCCAGGATCGATTTGGTTGGAAGGACAGGAGCTTGGGACTCCTGGCAAGCTAGCAATAAAATCTCATTATGGTCCTTTAATTAATCTTGAAATTATGCAAACTCACATTTTATGAAATTAAATTATAGTGATCATTTTACCATAGTTAGCAATTATTTGTTACAGCATACATTTGTGTTTGTGCTTTATTTTCTCTTCATTTACTATACCAATCAATTCTTTGAGTTTTGGGATTATTGAGACTTATTTTATAATATAAATAATGTATTGATTTATAATTCTTCATTTCTTTGCATCATGTGGGAACCAGCTACACAGGGAGTCAGAAGTTCCCCATTGAGATCAAAGATATAATGGAGGTGATGTATTTAATCTATTTGTGGAAGATCAGAAACGAGAATGAAAATGTGTTACCAAGGAAGTTTGTGGATGAATGGCATGGAAGGTTAAAAGTAAGGACAAATAACTAGAAGCAGATAAACTATGGCTTGCATAAGGAATGGTGGATGGTGCCAAGTTGGCTATAGCACAGTGGTGGGGGAGGCTTTGACTGAAAAAAAAAAGAATAAAAATCTAAGCAAGACATGCAAATCTTGTTGAAGTGTTTTAAGATGTATCCTGTGGGTAATAGGGAGCCTATTAACATTTTAAAACAAGGGCATGTGGTGTATATTTTGGAAGAGGCAGGATGAAAATTGAGAGATAAGAAAGGATAGGTGTTATAAATATTGAACCATCCTTCAATGGGATATGAAACAGAGATGAATATATTTGGTAGAAGTAAAATGAATTCAGCTTTGATCATATTAAGTGTTATTATCTGACTGTGAGCCATCTAATTAGAGATATTCAAAAGAAGTTGAAATATCAATTTATCAAAGAGAAATCTAGACTGATAAAAAGTGTTTGGAAATCATTAGCGGCATTTGAAATGATGGAAGAGAGTAGTCATTGATAATTAAGAGGGTGTAGAATCAGAGAAGGTGAGGAAAGGAATCAGAACTTCAATGACCACTAATATTTGGGAAATTCTTCTAACAAGAAGTAGGCAGAGATAAGGAAGGGAAGGAAGGAAAGAGAGTAATCATGGCAAGAAGTAGGGAGTGGTGATGAGTGTGAGATATTCTTGAGAAATCAAGTAAGATAAAAATTGGAAGACATAATTTGGATTTAGCAAAAACATTATATTTATTAAGGGAAGTTTCAGTAAAATGATGATTGCAGAATACAAATCATAATGGCATAAGGAGATTACAGGAGATGTAAAAGTGGAAACCATGGCTGTTCAATAAATTTAGATGCTAGTGGCATGAAAGAGATGGAGGCAAGTTGAAAAGAGATAATAGGGATTTTTTTTTTGTCTTGGGAGTCAATAGAACTCTATGCAATCCTTAAGTAGGCTTTAGAAAGTTCCAACCTCCCCTGAATTTGTATACAAAGTTTTTCATGTAAGTGCATAAGCACATCTCTTTGAGACGCTTATTTGTAGTATGAGATTTTTAAGGCAATCAGGGATCAAATAAATTAATAACCATAGTTGTATGTAACATTTGATACCTGTTAGTATTACATATTATATATAAAATTTTTAAACCTGTATAGAGCTGAATTTTTACATAACACTGAATTATTATGACTAGTTTTGTTCAGAACAGAAAATAATCCTATCTTGTTACTTTATTATAATGTATAATTTGCTATATTTGACTATTTCCTGTTATTCACAATCCTCTCTAAAGAAGAGTATAAGTCACCACCTGCTGCCATGTTCATTGCACTGCCTTCTGTGGATGGAGTAGTCTTCCCCTCTGTATTGATACATGTCTGGTCATGTTAGTTGTCTCTATTCATGGAAAGTAAGCAGAAGTGACCATGCCATGTACTAGCAGAAATGTAAAACATCATTTCAGTTTTTCCAGGACTCCTTTCCCTTTGCCACAGATCTGAGATAGTTGTTGTATCTGAAGCCTAAAAAACACATAAATATTTTCTTCAAAAATCATACTTTGCCTAGTATGTTCATATTACAATTTGGGGTTATTGATGCTATTTTCAGGAGTTTGCACCATTTCCATCCTATGTAATCAGTATAAAAAAGGACTGCATCAAATGTTTTTTTTTTCCACAAACCAAGTATATATTGAGCCACAACAATATATTGATTAAAAAGAAATATATAATAAGAAAACTGGGCCTGCATTCCTTGGGGCAAGGTGGAAGGAATAAAATAAAAACAAAAGAGACTTTAGCGTAAAAAAGTAAATGTATAATTAACTGACATTTTGTGCAAATCAAACCAACAATGTTTTCAAAGAAGGTAGATATAAATTTGGATTTAAATGGTCTTTATGAATTATGTTGAGAGGAAGGTATGAGTCAATGGAGTAAACAAATACACAGAATTTATTTGGGTCATGTTGGAAGTGGACAAAAGGTTAAATGATGAAAATCATCACCTGACAAGAAAAATGTCATAGATACAGAGGAATCAGGCATCTAAATTATAAAACATGAGATTACCTTATTCAAGGTAATATTACCTTATTCAATAATAAAATTTTACTTAAAGTAATCAAAGTACATTTGGATTAAAAAAAAAGGGAAAAGAAAATTATATTAGGTATAGAAATAGGTAACAGGGAGAAAAGTAAAAAGGAATTAAATTAGAAGTTCAAGTTGATACTTGATACTCTTTTGGGATTTGGGCAAATGCAGCTTAAAGGGGCACTGTCATATCCAAATAGCCAGAAATATAAACCATTTTTCCCTGTTACTAGTTTCTTATTTATGCATTTCATTTCTTTTATTCTCTATATTTTATTGAGCATCTATGATATGCCAGGCAATATTATAGATGCTTAGGATGTAGCAATAAATAATAGAATAAAAGAAAATTCTTGATTATATGAAGCTTACATTCTAGTGTCCACTCATTTAAAAATATCATAGATCTTATTTTCATCAGACAATGCATCAGTATTATGGTATATCACTTATAAATATCAATTGTTACATAATGCTTTTAAAACCATGGATCCTGTGGGGAAGGGGGACAGGGAGAATTTTGACCATAGAAACATTTCACAAATACTGTACTTTTAAAATTCCCTTCACTTTGCCTCCATTCCTATTACATCATAAAGAAACTTAAGTACAAATCACTCCTTTATTAAACTGTTCCTTATGCTCCTATTGCATTTGTTTGCAATGCATGTCTTTATATTAAGATGCTTCTACATTTAATAGTTCACAAGGAAATAACTTGGAAAACTATTCTGAAATTTTGTACCCCCAAATTTTATTAATGACTCCTAGCTCTGGCAGAACCTAAAGAAAGTCAATTTTTAAATACATACATTTTTCATTTTATTTATTTAATGCCCCATGACTAGGATTTGAAGGAAGGCAGTCAATTTTAAAGATTAATTTCTGTTCAACTGGATTTCAGTGTTCTAATTAAATAATTCAGAAAACACAAAACTTACAGAGAAACAAAGACAAACATATTTTTGCTTTCTAAAAATATAAATTTATTAATCCACCAAATATTTTAGGTGTCACAGGTATTAACAATATAAATTTTCCTAAGCAAATTATTAGAAATAAATCTCATAATCTCTTCCTTCAAAATGCCTTGTGAATAGAATTGTATAATTAGGTACCTTATTAAAACACCTTAAAATGACCTGCAATTAAAGCTTAAGCATTATTAATCAGAAACTTTTAGACTGATTTTTAATTTTACTTTAAAGTTGTTAAGGCCACAAATAAAATTTATTAAGAGTATTTTTTAATTTATTACAGAACATCTTGAGATTAATTGAATATATCTGCAAGTAGATTTTGCTTTAGTGGCAACAGCTGATCTTTTTTTAAAAAAAGTTAACAATTGAAGATAGCACATTTAATTTGAGATCATTTGGCCCTGAAATTGGCAAAATTAGATATCAATCTATGCCTTACTCTGATCATTACAATTCAATATACAATGAACTTCCTGAATATCTATTATCTATCTCTTAATACAACTTATTAAACTCCTACTATAAGAAATTTTAAAAAATTAAAATTAAAATTAAAATATCATGTATAATGAAATAATAAGCTTGTAGACATAGTTACATCACAAGATCTCTCTTTGTATGTTTCTCCTTTGTCTCAAAGTTAATGTATTTAAAAACAAATTTAGGGGTTTTTTATAATTTTTTATCCCTAACTCCTTCCAGGTGTCCTTCTGTATGCCATACCATCCTACCAGTAACTAAAATACCTAATTTTGTAATCCCCACTTAATTGTAAAATTTGACCCTAAAACTAGTATGACGGTAAGATTTGTTGAATTTTGGCTACAAAATATTTCTCAATATTCTCCTTTTTATCTCACTGTGACTTAATATCTCAAGCCGTATTATTACATAAGTCATTTAACTTTCTTTACTAATCTTGAAGGAATTCAGTAAGTGTATGAGGAGGTCAGGATATAAAAAGGCTCTTGGGACAGGAAACATAGGAAGATACACCAGTGAGATATAAGTGTGAATTATACGTAAATATGTTAGCAAGAAGAGCATTTAAATCATCACGTCTACACATAATATGTGAGACTTAAGCAGGCAAGTAGGGGCAGCAGGCTGGGTTGCCTGGCAGCATATGAGGTTCACTCAGCTATAGACAGAAACAAGATTCCAGCTCATGAAGGGGTACAAGAGCAGGATAGGATACCTGCCTTAAAAATCCTGGCCAGGGTATGAAAAGAATAGAACATAGTACTGAAAGCATCATCTATGCAGATTGCCTGTTTTCAAACCCTGTTTCTGCCACATCACATGCTAGCTGACTTTAAGCAAATTATTAAACCTTTCTGTATCATCCATATCATTATGTGTAAAATAGGGATAAAATAATACCTACATCTGTGGATATAAGATTAAAGGAGATCATTCATATACAAGGCTTAGTAAATGTTAACTATTATTAGCATCAGTAATTTCAGACCTGAGAAACCAGGCAAAACCTCATATTTGCAGCAGAGATAAAAATTAGAGGTCACTGTAAAGCTAATTTGTATAAGTAGATGAAAGTCAGGGATGGTGTTGACAGATAAACATGCCTTCCCCTAACCTCTCAATCATGCAGTTTCATACAGAAAATACAAAACTAAATTATATGGAATTTTTGTGAACATTTAAGTTGCCAACTATAAAGTAAGCTAAAATTTTAGTTTATTAATAAATTTATAAGTGTTTTCTAATACAGTTATCTGCATTGCCTCTTTACAGGATTTATGTGTTTGCTTAGGGTAGATTTTTAAAGTAAGTATAAGAATGCTTTATATGTTCATTTTGGGGGGAAATACATTACAAATACCTTTTTGAACTTCATATCTAAATCCCATGGTATGAAGCTGAAACAACTTGTGAGAAGCAATGCTAGAAAATATTTTCTTAGATAATATTGATTTTCTCACAAAACAATATGAAAGCTCTTTTAAAAAGCATAAGACACATGGCAACATATTATTAATATAATTGTTTCAGGGCTACATATGTTTTAGATCTATGGACAATTTCTTTCTATTGGAAACCTTGATTCAACAAATATTTATTGTACCAGACACAGAAAATACAGCAATGAATGATATATTCTCTTTGAGTAATTATTTTAATATTTGTTTAATTCAGATAAGCACCTTATTGAAATAAGCAATATCTGCTTAAACTGTTCTGGAAAGAAATTGTACATGATGAACTAGCACTCTAAAATGCAATAGAGTAGTTGACAAACTGGACTTAGTCAAGAAGAGAAAAAAACAATAAATGTTATTGATATTAGAGAGAAATAGACAAACACAAATTGTTCACTTGAATAACTTTTCATAACTGCTTTTCTCTGCTTCTAGCTAAGTATTATTAGTTTATCCTACTTCACCAAGTTGTCATTAATTTGATGGAATATTATAATAGTCTTCAGCCAGCATCTCATACCATCAAGGATAATGATTATGAGAAAATATTTTCATCTCCAAGTATTGGGATTTTCAATGTCCATAGAATGGACCATTTTCAAAGTCTGAAATGAAACATGGGCTACCAAAAATGATTAGCTCATAAGACACTATTTTTAAGTTAAATGTGATGAAATTTTTATATAAAAGTCATGTTACAGGAAGATAAGCAAAGTTCTCTAAGATAATTTGAATACTTGGGCTCATATCATCAAAAATCATATCAGGAATAAAACTAGGAGCTTCTCTTTCCAATATGGAAAAATTTAATTTAATTTATCATTCTTACCATAAGGATAAAGTTAATATTTCTGTGGAAAGTGTTATATATCAAATGTTCTATCACATGTTCTAATTTTCATAAGTTAGAACATATGAAATTAAATCAAATGTCCTAGGTTTTTAAACAAATGTTCTAATTATAACAAATAAATTATAATATTCCATATGAATGTACTTTAAATTCAGACCATATATAGAGATTAAGCACATTTTAAAATTGGACATGTAATTAAAAATATGACTAATAAAACAGGCACTGTCATAACATTGTAAAATCAGCATGCAGCTAAAGAATGATAGTTCACATTTATCAATTACCATCTTCATAAAATGTTTACACCCAATCACTCCACATTTAAACAATTGCCGTTTTAGTATAATATCCTTCAACCTATCCATCTATGCATCTCTTCCTGTCTTCCTCTACCTCTCTGTAGAGTTTATGCTCATAAGAATAAGAGTTGTTATTTCCTACATATACATTTATATTTGGAAAAGTTCAATCTTGCTGAATGTTATCTTACAAACTCATATTACTTGAAAAGACTCCTACGTAATATTTACACTTCTTTATTTTTTTTGTCTTTTACTGGAATTGTGTTTTAGTCATGTAAATTGCCTTCTGTACTTCTGCCTAAAAGTCCTTCAAAAGACTCAATTTTTAATTGCTTTTCTGTCACCAGGAGACACTAAGTTATTCAAGTGGGAAAACTATTTCAAGGATCTTGGGTTGCAATGATGTTATCTATTTGAGAAACTTTAATAAAAACCTATACTTGGTGAACGATGGCATGTTTTAGGAAGGACTGACCCCAATGGCAAATCTGGCTAGAATTAACAAAATACCACTAGCTTAATAGGTGGTAAACATTTATGGACATCAACAAGAACATTCCAATACTCTCTTTTTTTGTCAATTACCTCTCAAAGGACAAAAGAGCTTTACAGATGAACAAGGTAATTTAGCTTAGACTAATTTACAATTATTATATTGTAATAATTAGAGATTTAGTGTTAGATGAAGTAGTTTGTCCTTTAGAAATTAGATCAAGATATTGAGGTTAACCTTCAAATGGTGACCTTTGTTCCTTGTCAACTGTGGCTGTTTATTAGTCTTGGTTTCAAGGTTAATGACATTATATTCATTATGCTGTCAGTTTTCTAAGACAAATCAATTCTTAAATGATATCACTGTAGTACAAATTTTTCACATCAGAAGCCATCCTGTCCATGCACTTTACAATTTAATTATTGTAAAAGGAAAATTCATTAAAATGTCGTCATATTAAATAGCACCTTTAAATTGAGTGTTACCAATACATTTTTACATTCAGATCTTTGAAAGAAAAGAGTAAAGTGATTCTAAAAAAAAAATTAACTTAAAAATGCCAAAAAAAAAAACCCACATAGATTTTAAAAACTCATTTGCTTATCTTTGTATCCTAGATTACAAAGAATTTTCTACATATATTTATGCAGATAGTATACATACCTATGTTTTTGTGGAACAATAAAACTAGCTAAATCTACTGTCTTCAAACATTTTCAAGTATTATCAGAGAAGTGGTAATAGAAGGTATGGTGGATGGAGGTAGAAATACACTTGTTAGTGTCTATTTCCTTCATATACAAATAATTACTCACATGTAAGGAATTTCAAACTATTATATGAACTTCATTGTAGGGCTAATTCTTGCCTAACATGAATTGACACCACTCTTAATACCATTGTGAACTAAAAAAAATACATTCTTATTAATAATAAGGCCATAGTATTAAATTAATTTTATTTTTTATATGGTGGCTTAGAATCATCTATGATTAGCTCAGAAACATTTTCCAAAATTAGACAATAAAAAACTGATAAGAAAAATCCATAGTAGCTCAAATATATGATGGAAATTTTAAAATGTCATGTTTGGATCTATTTCAAGAAGTTATTCATCTGACTGGGTTATTATTAGATCATAATTATCACATTTTAGCTTATAGAATGTATACACGATTTTAAAAATCTAATAACTTTTACCCGGGAACTCTGATTTGGCATTTTGAGAGTTAAGTAAGAGATTGTTTTTTTGTATTTGAATATAATTTTGAGACTAACAGCAAAATTGTTGAGGAAAAGAGTATTCTCTGCTGTGTACATCACCATTTGTTTGGCAAGTAAAAGGAAAATTAAATTATGATCTTTGAAGATTTTGCTCGGAGGGTTTTAAGTTTAGACTTCACATTGCAACTATTGATTTAATCTGTTATGTTATATTCTTATTCATCAATATAAGTGATATACAATTTAACTTCACCATCACATAATATTCTTAAATGTTATTTAGTAATGGAGCCAATGTTCCTTATTTTCCTCCTTTTTAGAACATTCACTTTCTTCCAACTACAATAAAGGTAACTGCATGTGAACCTGATGCATGCTTTATAATTTCCCTGCTATTACACAAACAAAACTTGATGAGTGGGACCTAATTAAACTACAGAGTTTTGCACAGCAAAAGAAAATATCAACAGAACAGACAACCTACAGAATGGGAGAAAATATCCACGAACTATGCATCTGACAAAGGTCTAATATCCAGAATCTATAAGGAACTTAGTTCAACAAATACAAAACAACACAACCCCACTAAACACGGGCAAAGGACACGAACAGACACTTCCTAAAAAGAGACATACACATAGCCAACAAATATATGGAAAAATTATCATCATTAGTTATTATTAGAGAAATGCAAATAAAACCACAATTAGATATGTCACACCAGTCAGAATGGCTATTAATAAAAAGTTAAAAAAAAAAAAACAGAACGAAACAAATGCCAGCAGATAAAAGGAAACACATACACTGCTGATGACAGTGTAAATTAGTTTGGTCATCATGGAAAGCAATGAGAAGATTCTTAAAAACACTTAGAACTACCATTCTACCCAGGAATCACATTACTAAGTATATATCCAAAGGAAAATCAATCATTCTAACAAAAAGACACATGCACTGTTACGTTTGCTCCCACACTATGCACAATAGTAAAGACATGGAATCAACCTAGATGCCCATCAACAGCAAATTGGATACAGAAAACTTGGTACATATATACCATGAAATACTATGCAGCCATAAAAAGGAATGAAAAAATGTCTTTTGCAGCAACATGGATGCAGCTGGAGGCCATTATTTTAAGTGAACTAACACTGGAACAGAAAACCAAATATTGTATTTTCTCACTCATACATGGAAGCTAAACATTGCATACACGTAGACACTAAGATGGAAACAATAAACACTGGGAACTACTTGAGTGGGGAGGGTGGGATGAGACAGGGGTTGAAAACCTACCTATCAGGTACTCTGCTCACTACCGGAGTGATGAGATCAATAATCAAATCTCAGTGACACACAATTTACCCATATGAAAAATCTGCACATGTACTCCTGAGCCTAAATAAAAGTCAAAAGAAAAGAATAGTAAGAAAATATAGATGACCCAGGAAAAGGTTTTGCTTAAAAGCTAATTGGTATTAAATGTTTGACATAAACATTATCCAGATGCCAAGAATTTGTGAGAACATTTAGCTTGCAAATAACTAATTGAGTTACGAAAAATATAACACAAATGTTATCTTGTTGCTTCACTTTTTATCATGTCTTATGAAACCTTTTCAAAGGTCTTTAAAATAAACATGTTAGAAATAAAAAAGAGAGAAAACCAAATTTTGCCCTTGTTTTATTTTATTATTCATGTTAAAGCTTATCTTAATAAAACCTCATCTTAAAATGTCCCTGCTATTGATTCAACTTGAATATTTAACATTTTTCCCATTGGTTTGCCTTCTTTATTGTATTGTAGGTATCCTTTTTACACCACATTTTAGGCACCATATTATTTTAACAATAAATTATCAGCAAGGAATTCAAGCAAAATGATCTCTGATCCTGAACAGCAATAATAGTTTTAACAGTTGTAATCACAGTATTTAAGCATCAGTACTGATGGTTTGTCTTAATGTTTCATCATGTAATTCATTCTTCAAAATAAATAATATTTTAAATTAGAGGCATTGCTTTGGCATAGGAATCTGTATTATCTCTTGTAAATAAAACCATATTTTTAACCCATACTCACATAAAGTTCAGCTATATTCCTTTTGTATTATATTCTATCATTTCACATTCAAATTATCTTGATATCAAAAAGTCCTGCTGTTTTGCCTTTCCCCACTAGAATAGGAAACTAACAATAGAAATGTTCAATGATGAAACCATGGTTACAGTAGAAGTTTTTTATGTATTAGTCAGAGATTCTATTAATTTGTGTTATGTCCTTCATATAAAGCATATTCCAGAATTTTAAAGGATTCTCTAATCTTGAGGGAGAAATAGTAAGTGAGAGGGTTTCAGAAGCTCAACTACCTATAGTAAACACTATTGGAGCTTCCTAAGTAAAATAAAAATAAATTAAATATACTGTTTCATTTAACATATGTAAAATAGCGGCTTCCCAGGTAAAACTTATCACTTCAGTTTGACAGCACAAAATCAAAAGCATTTCTCATAAATACAGAGCTATCTTTCTTCACATTCATAAGAAAACAAACTCTGTTTAAAATACCATAACCACATATTTTCTAAACATATAGTACATTTAGTGATTTTATTTAACGATAAAAGTTTCAGGCTTTTGACAATTGCTCATTAGCTACAAGGAAAAGTTATATTATTTATATATGAAATTCAACTAAAAATAATTGTAAATGTATGTATCATTTTAGTTGTATGTATTTAAATAAAGGTATTGAAATATAATGGGATACAGATAGATATATTCATATGCATAAAAGGAGATAGATACATAGAAATAAATACACTCATATTTTATTTTGAATGTAATATATGTGGATTTTAAAAAATAATGGCTTAATGTGTAATGTTTCTTGATATCTGAGAGAATTGTGTAGATCGGCCTGTTTTACAGGAAATGAAAAGCATCTGCCTACTCTAACTTTAGTGACCCAGCAGGGACTGGGGTGAGCAGAGAACCCTAGCTCATCTTCCTCTTCCACTCAACAGGAAGCCAGAGGTCAAGAAAGCTAATGGGTGAAATTTTTACAGATCTACATAGCACAGAACTTGGTGGAGAGAGACGGGAGTGGATCTGGAGGGGCAAACTGACATCAAATAATTCTTATACCACATCTGTTTAAAAGACCTGGAACCAACCCAAATGCCCAATGATGATAGACTGGACTGGGAAAATGTGGCACATATACACCATGGAATATTATGCAGCAATCAAAAATGATGAGTTTGTGTCCTTTGTAGGGACATGGATGAATCTGGAGAACATCATTCTCAGCAAACTGACACAAGAACAGAAAAAGAAATACCGCATATACTCACTCATAGGTGGGTGAGAAAAATGAGAACAGGTGGACACAGAGAGGCGGTCTACTATACACTGGGGACTGTTGGGGGGAATGGGGGAGGGACAGCAGGGGGGGCTGGGGGGGATAGCCTGGGGATGAATACCAAGTGTGGGTGAAGGGGAGGAAAGCAGCAAAGCACACTGCCATGTGTGTACCTATGCAACTATCTTGCTCGTTCTGCACATGTACCCCCAAACCTATAATGCAATAAAAATTAAAAAAAAAAAAAAAACATGAAGAATATAAACTGTATTTGAAAATCCTAATTTTTAAAGCAGGTTTCTTACGGATGGACACTAACTTGTTTTTGGTATTAACAAAACTCCATGAGATCTGTGGAGGGAAAAGGGAAAGCTTTATTTTCCATTAAAAAAAAAAAAAAAAAAAAAAAAAAAGCAAAAACCAAAAAATCAAGGGCCGGGCACAGTAGCTCACACCTGTAATCCCAGCCACTTTGGGAGGCCAAGGCAGGTGGATCACATGAGATCGGGAGTTGGAGACAAGCCTGGCCAACATGACGAAACCCCGTCTCTACTAAAAATACAAAAATTAGGCGGGTGTGGTGGCACATGCCTATAGTCCCAGTTGCTGGGGAGGATGAGGCAGGAGAATCGTTTGAACCCAGGAGGAGTAGGTTGCAGTGAGCTGAGATCGTCCCACCGCACTCCAGCCTGGGGGTTACAGCAAGACTTCATCTCGAAAACAAACAACAAAAACCCTGTCGATTGGAGAGACAGAGCCTTCAGTGCAAGTGAAAATGTAAAATAACAAAGAAAGGGTCTGGCTTAAATCAGAAAAGCTCTCACCCAGGTACTTCGCCAGGTTCATTTATGCAAATAGAGGATTCAAACTTGTTCAATTCTGATTGGTGAAAATAGTCAAGCCCTAATTGAGTTGTTTCTAAGCCCCAAAATAGATCAGGTGTTTATTGCAAATGGTTAGTGGGATGTGTTTCCGCCCTCAGTTTATCTTGTCTCGGGTTATAGAACTCTTCTGGCTCCGCAAGGTAAAGTAGAATGTTTGCAAAGAGCTGCTTTTTCTAGGAACCCAAGGGCATGCCAGGACTCTTTCTCATCCTGCTCTGCTACCTGGTTCTGCTTTTAAATTTAGAGTATCTTTATTAGTCACAGGGAGTCTCTCTGATCTGGAGAGGTTGGGGTCTTATTTAACAGTTTTATTTCACATTAGTTTGACTATTATAAGCACTGGCTATCTTTATGCATAAAGATATTCTTCCTCACTTGTCTATGTAATAGATCTTACAAAAAATCTTATAAAAATCTATTATTCCTCACTTGTCTTTATAATGGATTTCTACAAGCAGAATTTCTAGTTTAAAAATATTGTTTCAGCTGGGCGCTATGGCTCACGCCTGTAATCCCAGCACTTTGGGAGGCCGAGGCAGGCGGACCATTTAAGGTCGAGTTTAAAACCCAGCCTGGCCAACATGATGAAACTCCCTCTCTTACTAAAAAATACAAAATTATGGGAGGCCGAGGCGGGTGGATCACGAGGTCAAGAGATCGAGACCATCCTGGTCAACATGGTGAAACCCCTTCTCTACTAAAAATACAAAAAATTAGCTGGGCATGGTGGCATGTGCCTGTAATCTCAGCTACTTAGGAGGCTGAGGCAGGAGAATTGCCTGAACCCAGGGGGTGGAGGTTGTGTGAGCCGAGATCGCGCCATTGTACTCCAGCCTGGGTAACAAGAGCAAAACTCGGTCTCAAAAAAAAAAAAAAAAAAATTAGCCAGGCGTGGTGGTGCAGGCATGTAGACCCAGCTACTTGGGAGGCTGACAGGAGAGTCGCTCGAACCTAGAAGGCGGAGGTTGCAGTGAGCCAAGATCATGCCAATGCACTCCTGCGTGGGTGATAAAGCGAGACTCTGTCTCAAAAAAAGAAAAAAACAATAGTTTCAATATTTACTGCCTTATTACCAAAAGTGTTCAATCTTGTTATATTAAAACCAAATGTTTGAGAGTTTCTATTTTACTTAGCAGTTGTCCACACTGATGTTTTCAACTTTTTTTTTAATGTGTCATTTAACATAACTATGTAACATAGATTTACTGGTCATTGGCATGTCATTTGCTTATGTTAATCATTACATCAGTTTTTTTCAGACTTTTATCACTTTATTTTCTTTTTGTATTACATAAACCTATAATGCATTTATTTTAATTTTACAAAAGTAGGATTGTATATTATTATCCTGCAATTCTGACTTATTTCCACAATAACCTGTCTTGTTCTGCCCATTTTAAGACATATGGATTTCCCTTATTCTTTCTATATTAAATTATATCCCAATATATTCTATCAAGAACAAAGCCATTAAATATATTTAATGTGTTACACATTAAATATATTTAATGGCTTTGTTCTTGATAGAATATATTGGGATATTATTTATGCTAATTGTACATTTGCATAAATTTCAATATGTTTGGAATTTATGCAAATGAAGGATTCAAACTTGTTCAATTCTGATTGGAATAGTTAAGAAACAATATATATGTGTAACAAAATATATTTAATTGCTTCGTTCTTGATAGAATATATAACATTTTCAATTATAAACAATCCTGAAATAGTCATTTTTACACATATATCTGCAGTTTTACACTGTTTTTATTTTTCCTTTAAGTTATTAGTCTCTTAAATTGTGTGAAAGTTTGGCATAATAAGGAAGCTGACCTTCATCTGTCTTATGTATCATATATACTTTTATTTGTTTATTATTTGTCTTTTGCCTTTTTGGAGAGAGTATTTTGAGTTCTTATGTAAATAAATTTATCAATCTTTACTTGAGGGTTCCTGTATTTTATGTTATGCTTCAGAAAATACCTATTATTTTGTGTGGTTCTTTTCCCAGCTTTGAGTAGTTTTCTCATAGGCATGCACTGATGAGTATTCTCTTGGGAATACTCCAGGGGAATCCACTATAGAACCCTCTCTTTTGGGGTATCTGACCTGCTGGACTCCATCCACCTCAACTCAGGAACCATGCCAAGGTCTACTTAGTACCCTGTCTTTGGGCAGCACAGCACAAAAACTCTCTCAAAGCAATAATTTGGGAAAGTACACATCTCACATATCTCACAATTTCTAGGGATCATTGTGCTTCCTTGATTAATGTCCAGTGTTTTGAATACCATTGTTTTATAGATCTCCTACATTTATTTTTTAGTGGTTACAGTGGTGAGGTAAATCTAGTCTCATAACTTCATCTTGACCAGAGCAGAAATCGACACATAGATTTTTGACTTTGGTTATTATTATTTTATAGAGATTTGGTCATTTTGATGTTGAATTCCTCTCTGAACCAACAGATCTCAACTCCTCATGTTGTTGATTTTGTATTTTACATGATTCTATTTATATTTATATATGTTTCATTACATACTAAAATATATGCATATAAATATTCACGTACAATCTGGTTGGAGTATAGATTTTGTACAATTATTTCTGGGTCTTCAACGTTTTTGAAAACTTTTCACAACTCAGTTATAGGCATTGTAGATTTCACTTCTTCCAGTGGAATGTGTGGGAAATCATTAGTTTAGGCTCTGGAATCAGTCTTATCAAGGCATATTTTGGAGCTAGTACTTTGAAGAGATTTCTAAATATCATAGAGCTTGCTGGGCTTTATACTTATCCCCAAATTCTTTCTTTTCTACTCCAGTTCCCTGTTTCACTATCAAATTCTCTTTATAGGTGGAGTTCTTTCCTGAAACTCTAACCACGTGGCTGGTTCCCAGACACTTTGACTAGTATTTTCAGTTTCCATTCTGAAACTGGCTCCTGCTCCTTGACACCAGCTGCTCTTTGTGTTGGAGGGAATTAGATGGCCCTAGGAGCCAGAAAATGACCCTTGCCTGGTGTGTAAAGCATTGCTATGGACCAGAAATTCCTGTCGACAAGCTCTGCCCTTTGGAAGTCATCACCATTCCTAGTTACCTTTGGTTCACAAGCACCCTTCATTCCTTATCTCCTCTTTAGTAATACTCTCCTCTATACCAATTAATTTTCCTGTATACTTTACACTCAAGTTCATCTGAGATAGGACATTTCTCTTAATATATTGTGGAATGGCAGAATTAATTATTCTTAATGCAAGTCATACTGAAATATCTTTTAAGTTACCTTTTTTTGCCTTTACCATCATATTGTATGACAAGTCAGCAATGATGAACAAAAAGATGCTTTGAGAATATTTGTTTTGTTTCATTACAAAAATAATTATTTAGTTTTGTGCTAAGTCACTGGAAGAGTCATTTCATAATTAGGATTTTCAAAACCAAATTAAATGTTTTTGAACTAAAAAGGAGTGAGCTATAATTCATATTTTACATAGCAACTAGTCTATTATAAGGATAATAAAAACATCAAGTTGGCAATTAGCAATTTTTGTTGTAATATTATACTTCAATTTTAAAGAAATATTTCCTCACAAAGAGGCTTTGAGGCTGGGTTGCATAGGTGCATCATTATCAAACTTTATGACAAATCAAAATAAAATATTACAAATTTGTAAATCCTATCTTATATGTTTGCTCTCCTAATTGTCACAAGTTTTGATAAATAGAATTACTCTAGTGATCTAGAAAAAAACAATAAAAATATATTTGCCTAGGGTTACACAACTTACAAAGGGCTTGCACATATGGATAATTAGTATATAAGAAAAGGACTAAAACAAAGAAAAAATTATGCTCCTTTCATTTATGTCATTTTTTGAAGTTATTTTTAGTAATGAAACCGAAATAACATATTAAAATATTTCAGCTTAATAGAAAGACATGTATAAATGCAAAAATCATTTCTGATTCTTAATATGTGTACAGATATAGTATCTTTTATATCCATTCTTTCACTGCATGAAAAAATATTAGTTTCTGTCCACATTGTTTTTTACAACTATAAAGTGAACTATACTGTATGGTTATATCTATATAACTGTAAACATAAGTTAAATTATTGTGACTCTAATGAGAATTGGACTCCCTGTGTCCATGTGTTCTCATTATTCAACACCTGCCTATGAATGAGAACATGCGATGTTTGATTTTTTCTGTGCTTGTGTCTGTTTGCTGAGAATGATGGTTTCCAGATTCATTAAAAATATTTGAACATATTAGGTAAATAATAACTTGAAATAGAATATATCATCAAGAGTCATGGAGAATATACAATGGCTAGTCTCTGAAATTTTTTCTCTTATTAATGTACTGAAAGTTGTATCTCATTCAATTTCACTTGAAGCAATTAATATGAAAAGACATGGACTAATGTTTGTATTGTTACACAACGAGAAAGTCACACTTCCTTTTTTTATAGAATTATTCATCATTTAATATGAATTTTTTAAATTGTACTTTAGGTTCTGGGGTACATGTACAGATCATGCAGAATTGTTGCATAGGTACATACATGGCAAGTTGGTTTGCTGCCTTCATCCTGACTTCACCTATATCTGGCACTTCTCCCCATGTTATCCATCCCCACCCTCCCCACCATCTGCTGTCCCTCCCCTAGCCCCCTCCAACAGACCCCAGTGTATGATACCCTCCTCCCTGTGTCCATGTGTTCTCATTATTCAACACCCACCTATGAATGAGAACATGCAATGTTTGATTTTCTGTTCTTGTGTCTATTTGCTGAGAATGATGGTTTCCAGATTCATCCATGTCCCTACAAAGGACACAAACTCATCATTTTTTATGGCTTCATAGTATTCCATGGTGAATATGTGCCACATATTCTTTTTCCAGGCTATCACTGATGGGCATTTGTGTTGGTTTCAGGTCTCTCCTATTGTAAATAGTGCCACAATGAACATATGTGTGCATGTGTCTTTATAATAGAATGATTTATATTCCTTTGGGTATGTACCCAGTAATGGGATTGCTGAGTCAAATGGAATTTCTATTTCTAGGTCCTTGAGGAATTGCCACACTGTCTTCCACAATGGTTGAACTAGTTTACACTCCTACCAACAGTGTAAAAGCTTTCCTATTTCTCCACATCCTCTCCAGCATCTGTTTTCTCCAGATTTTTTAATGATCACCATTCTAACTGGTGTGAGATAGTATCTCAATGTGGTTTTGATTTGCATTTCTCTAATGACCAGTGATTATGAGCATTTTTTCATATGTTTGTTGGTTGCATAAATGTCTTCTTTTGAAAAGTGTGTGTTCATATCCTTCTCCCAATTTGGATGGGTTTGTTTTTTGCCTATAAATCTGTTTCAGTTCTTTGTAGATTCTGGATATTAGCCCTTTGTCAGACAAGTAGATTGCAAAAGTTTTTTCCCATTCTGTTGGTTGCCAATTCACTCTAATGATTGTTTCTTTTGCTGTACAGAAGCTCTGAAGTTTAATTAGGTCCTATTTGTCTATTTTGGTTTTTGTTGCCAATGCTTTTGGTGTTTAGTCATGAAGTTCTTGCCTATGCCTATGTCCTGAATGGTTTTGCCTAGGTTTTCTTCTAGGGTTTTTACAGTGTTAAGTCTTACCATTAAATCTTTAATCCTTCTGGAGTTAATTTTAGTGTAAGGTATCAGGAAGGAGTCCAGTTTCTGCTTTCTACACATGGCTAGCCAGTTCAGTTTTCCCGACACCATTTATTAAACAGGGAATCCTTTCCCAGTTGCTTGTTTTTGTCAGGTTTGTCAAAGATCAGATGGTTGTAGATGTGTGGTGTTGCTTCTGAGGCCTCTGTTCTGTTCCATTGGTCTATGTCTCTGCTTTGATACCAGTACCATGTTGTTTTGATTACTGTAGCCTTGTAGTGTAGTTTGAGGTTAGGCATCGTGTTGCCTCCAGCTTTGTTCTTTTTGCTTAGGATTGTCTTGGCTATGCAGGCTCTCTTTTGGTTCTCCATATGACGTTTAACATGGTTTTTTTTTTCCGGTTCTGTTAAGAAGGTCATTGGTAACTTGATGGGGACAGCATTGAATCTATAAGTTATTTCAGGTAGTATGGCCATTTTCAGGATACTGATTCTTCCTAACCATGAGAATATAATGTTTTTCCATCTGTTTGTGTCTCCTCTTATTTCCTTGAGCAGTGGTTTGTAGCTCTCCTTGAAGAAGTCCTTTATATCCTTTGTTAGTTGTAATCCTAGATATTTTATTCTCTTTATAGCAATTGTGAATGGGAGTTCGTTCTTGATTTGGCTCTCTGTTTGTCTGTTATTGGCGTATGGGAATGTTTGTGATTTCTGCACATTGATTTTGTATTCTGAGATTTGCTGAAGTTGCTTTTCAGCTTAAGGAGATTTTGGGCTGAGATGATGGGGTCTTCTCAACATACAATCATGTCGTCTGCAAATAGAGACAATTTGACTTCCTCCTGTCCTGTCTCTGTCATGCAGGCTGGAATGCAGTGGCTCATTCAGCTCACTGCAACCTCCACCTCCCATGTTCAAATGATTCTCCTGCCTCAGCCTCCTGAGTAGCTGGGATTACAGGCATTTGCCACCACGCTTGTCTAATGTCACACTTCTAACATAGAATATAGAGGGTTTTTTTTTTAGGTTTTTACTAGAGTCACTACATTATGTACCTTAATAATAAAGAAACCTTGCTTTTATCAGCTATGGCATATAAACATTGACTTCAGTAGTGGGCATAAGTAATGGATAGTTGAAATGACACAGTCAACTGTAGACAATAAACTAAATCTTTACGGAGTTACACTGCTGTATAAAAGGTGAAGTAATGACAGAATGGAACTAAAGTTTTTAAACAGATTAATTTTTCAATTCACAGATATATCCAGCTTTATGAATTTTTAAACATAAAACAAATTCAAGCTAAGTTGACTTTCAAAAGTTCTCATTCAGAAACTGTAAAAATTATTAGAAAGAATCTTGGATTCTATAAAAACACTTGGGTGCAAATTTTATAGAGATTCAGAATTATAAATTAAAGCTTATTATTTTGTGCTAGAATTATATTTATCTGAACACTTTAGTAACATCTTAGCTACAGGTTCCATGAATATTTTGCATCTCCAGCAATGATCACTCAATTTCCACTTGAAAATTCTGACCTAATTATAGCAGCATTTCATAAAACTTAAAATTGATTACTACCATGATCAACTTTTCATTTATTTAATGCATTTTATAATGAAATTCACTTCAAATTACTGAAGGCTTGCCTTCATAACTTATTATTTTATCTCCTCTTAACAAGTTTTTTTTTTTTTCTGTTGGTTCTGATTCACTTTAGTTTGCTTCACACATGTACAAATGCATTCATTAGAGTATTCACAATTAAGTATCACATAGACTTCACATTTATGCCTGTTCTCTGGAGCTCTATTCCTGTTTTCATAATTTTTCTCAACCTCTTTCTTTTATTATCAACCTATCCTCTTCTTTTGCCTGATTATTACAAATATATAAACGTACTCAAGTCTTATCCATCTTTTTAAACCCCTTATACCATTCATATACTCTACCAATTGCTACTTCATATCTTCCCATTTATAGTCAATCTTCTTGATATACTATCTGTAATATCTCAATTTCATTAGCTCCCTCTCATTCCATAATTCACATCGACATTTTCTAATCAAGCCCACCCTTGAACTTCATGTTGCTAAACCAAATGGGCACTTGACAAGTTTCCTGTAACCTAAGTTCTCAGAAACATTTGACACTGTTGATATATACTGTTTCTCACAACTCTCTCTTCCTTTGGCTTTCCTAAAACCATATTCTGTGACTTTACCTTTACACAGAGTAACTATATTTGTTGTTGTTTTTTAAGGAGAGCCTTGGGTAATGTTTACTGTTATGGTATCACATCCAGTTTTATATTTGTCTGTGATTTTTCATTTTGAAGTAAAAGGTAATTGTTAAGTCTTACATTAAATACGGCAAGATTTATTGGGTAAATTGCGACTTTAAAATTTCCAGATTCTGCTATAATCTTGCCCGGCACATGAAAAATGTGTACATTAGACAGGATTTTCATTTTAATAATATGTTAAGAATTATTATGATATTGTCATATTAAGATATTCTTGAACATAGTCCAATATATACTTCAAAGTATGTTTACTTAATTGAATAGAACAAAAGATGGAGATAGCATGACTAGCCTCTAATTAATTATTTCTGTGCCCTCCCCAATAGGAAGCTTAAACTCTCAAAAAACATAGTAGTAACTGAATGTTCAAAGTCATTGCTTTGGAATGTACTTGCTTTTAGAGAATTTAAAAATTGATTTTCAAAGCTTTTTATCTTTCTAACTATACTAGATGCTGTGATGCTTTTACTTCCCTTACATCCTCTGCCACACACACACTAAAAGGCTATCCTACCTACTAGTTAACTTGTTTCTGGCCTATTACATTTTACCACTGATTTCTTATAATAGAAGTGAAAAATCCACTCTGGGAATGTGTGATTTACAACCATTTATCTCCTTGTCAGGACCACTAGGGGATAGACTGTGACTTGCAGGGCTCATATTTATTAAAGTTGATAATGAGGAGTATATGTTTGCTGACGGGCATATGTCCTTGAATGCACAACATAAGGGTTACTTTTAATACTCCAAAAATACTTTTTATTCTCAATGTTTGAGTTTAGAGTTCTCGAAACTCCAATCCCTTTTTGTGAAGACTTACATAACCATATTAATACTAAACTGATGTATTCAAGAGGCCGAATTGAGGACAAATTTACTGTTTTTTTCTATTGCCCAGAACCTTCAAGACTCTATGTCAAATACTTCATTTTGGTCCTTTAAACAAAATATTGCCAAATGATAGAATTATTCTGACCACCCTTTAGGTATTTCCATTCATCTAATATCTTTAAAGTGATTTGACAATAGGAAAACGTTTAAACTTTTTCTTTTCCTTCCTTCCTTCCTTCCTTCCTGCCTGCCTGCCTGCCTGCCTGCCTGCCTGCCTGCCTGCCTGCCTGCCTGCCTGCCTGCCTGCCTGCCTGCCTGCCTGCCTTCCTTCCTTCCTTCCTTCCTTCCTTCCTTCCTTCCTTCCTTCCTTCCTTCCTTCCTTCCTTCCTTCCTTCCTCTCTCTCTCTCTCTCTCTCTCTCTCTCTCTCTCTCTCTCTCTCTTTCTTTCTTTCTTTTTCTTAGATAGAATTTCGCTTTTGTTGTCCAGGCTGGAGTGCAATGGCACAATCTCGGCTTACTGCATCCCTGCCTCCCGGGTTCAAGCAATTCTCCTGCCTCAGCCTCCCGAGTAGCTGGGATTACAACCTGCTCCACCATGACTGACTAATTTTGTATTTTTAGTAGAGACCTGGTTTTTCTATGTTAGTCGGGCTGATCTCGAACTCCCGACCTCAGCTGATCTGCCCACCTCGGCCTCCCAGAGGGCTGAGATTACAGGCATGAGACACCATGCCCAGACTCTTTTTTCAACTTATACACAGAGATTGCAACTTTTCAGAAAATGAAATATATATTTGGAAATATAGGGAAGATAACCAATAAAAATTACTGAAAATATGTATCACTGCACTTTGACAACTATAAAGCACTATGAAAATATAGAATAGTTACTATTTTTACTCTGTTGGAAATTAGAATATATATCTTTTCTATATCTGTGAATGTAGGAGGCCTTGAGTGAGGGAAGGGTTAGGGTGTTAGAAGGGAGCAAATCCTTAGGTTCTTGCTGTGGATATTACATATCCCTTGTGAAACAGCCTGGATAAAGCTGGGTATACCCTCTCTCAGCTCTGCAGCTAAACTACATGCTTCAATTGCCACAGCTTCTTTGGTCCTGTTTTATTAAATTCAACACTAGCACCAGGGTGTGAAGTAGCTAGGGAAATAATTTGGAAAGATTCTTATTCATAGCTCCAATTGGTTTTCTCTGGATTAATAAGTAGCCCAGTGCAATTTAATTTATTTCAAATCAATGATGCTTACCTATCTATCTATGGAAGAAAATTATGCTTATCTCTGTTTCACATTTGGTGAGAGAATCACCTATTTGTGCTGCTTGCTCCCTTCGGTACTTAAGTGCTTTTAATTCCAATGTGGACAGCATTATCTGTACATTTCCAGCCTTTAATACATTGTTCAATTTTTGCAGTAGCTTTCTAACCTCCAATAGCCACTCCTGGTGTATTACAGCAACTGCTGTTAAGGGAACTGCCTAAAACAATGATTTCACTGTGGTGCTTTGGGCTGAGAAAAGGGTACTAGTTTATTAATGTTACTGAATCTTTCACTTGGCTTTTAAAATTCGCCAGCACTGACTGTCCTGGACAACCATTTGGAAAAATTACATAATATAATATACTTAATTATTCTTTGTTCCATATTCATTTGTTCCATTATAATTCAATATATTGAATTATTCTTTGTTCCATATATCTCCAATTATATATCAAGCTGCTTAAGGAAAAAGTATAGATTTTTCTTTTGATCTCTAGCTATTATTTAAATCTTGCCTGGTATGTTCTAAGAACATTATCTCTAATTACACAGCACCTTATGCTAAGTATTGTTATCATTATCTTATATAAGGAAAACTAAGTCACAGAGAAATGTATGACTTGTCTCAGTCCACATTCCTGAGTAAGTGGCAAAGCCAGGATTCAAACCCTTGGCTACGAAGCCTTCTCTCCCTACAGCACAACATACTGCCTCCTATGAATCTGTATTGGTGTTGATGATATTTGATGTCAAAAAAAATTATCAACAAGAAGATGAAAGAAAAACTACTGAGTTTGCTGCTGCTTTCTCTGTTTGCTTAATTTGCTTGATTATTAGAGCAAGGTAGGAGAAGCAAAGACAAGAATTTAAGCAGATGGCAGGAAAAACATCCTGCAGAACTGGGCACACTGTGCATTGCTCTTATGTAACACATTTCCCGTATCGGTAAGATATACAGAAAAAGTAATAATAATAATAAGCCTGCTGAATTTAGATACCAATTTATAAGGTAATTGAAGAGAAATAAGGACAGAGATAATTGTCACATAATCATTAACATTCTCTCCAGGCTAATGGAAGAAGTAAAAAAATTTTGAGGCCATCTTCCTAGAGTGCAGAATAGCTTTTCTAACAGGTGATACCAATGCTTACCGGGAATTTTAGGGTGTGTGTGTGTGTGTGTGTGTGTGTGTGTGTGTGTGTCTGTGTGTTCATAGACATGCGGAGGCAGCATGTATAAAGAATTTCTCTGAAGCCCTAGGTTCATGCTGTATAATACAGGTGTTCAATACACATTTCCTACATGTTTATAGAGCATTGTGCCTGATTTCCTGTGTAATCGATGAGAAAAAGGTATCTTTAATCCCAGTTGCAATAGGGTAGAATTTTCTTTTTCTTTTCCGTACTGGAAAGTGGTAGACAAAAATTCTTCTATTTAAAAAATAACTCCTTTAGTATTCAACTTCTATACTACCTAATCAGCCCTTGACAACCAGCCAAAGGCAAAATTATATTTTTGGTTAGAAGATCCCACACAGAATAAGTTATCTGTCTTTTTATAAGATGTCTCAATTAACAGCATCTAAAGTTCTTGATTTTGAAAATCTTAGTTGAAATTCTAAACAACGTATTTCATCAGGACTCTAGTGTTGACACTCAAAATCTGTGTCAATCATCTCATCCCTTTCCCACCTGCAGGGGCACTAGTGGCATTCTTTCTAACTAGATCAGTTCTCACCTATGATAATAACATGGAGGATCTTTGTCAATGTACATGTTACATGAGTTTCGCATGCAGACAAAGTTGTGGAAGTCTTGAAATTCTTTTGATAGAAATTTTATTTTAGGGCCTTTCTTTCGTAAGGGCAGGATTGGTTTGTCAAGGATAGTAGTTCATTAAATTTTATTACTTTCTCATACTATAGGAGAGAAAACAGAGAATCAAGTAGGAGAAGAAAGTCTAGCGGTATACAGCAGTAAATACAGTTTTTGAATGTAATGGCAGCAGTGATATTCTCCTGAAGGTGCAGTATTCCATTTTTTTTTTCAAAAATACATGTCAACATTTAAGGCAGGCAATTATTAATATTATTATCAATTCTTACCAGTATTCATTTTTCTGGAAACAATAAAAACCAGATTCCCCTAGCCAAATTATGTCAGTGAGAGGAAAAACCAAGGACATGGCTAAAATACGTCAAATAGAACAAAACCTACTTTGTAAACAGAACATGGCAAGTTACTGTCTCTATTACTAATGTAAATATAAGCAACATGAATTTGTTGTAGCAAAAAGAGAAAAAAAGACTAACCCAGTTTGGATATATTCTGGCATAATTCTTACATGTCCACAATTTAGAGAATTATAGCATATTGAAAATATGATATTATTTTATTTATTCTAATAAACATGTCACTGCAAAACTATATCAATTTCTGAATTAAAAGGAACATAGAAAATTAGATAAAATGTTATTAAAGTTAGGCAAATGAATTGGGCTAACTTTTCTTTTTAAAGTATGATATCATCAAGAATAAAAATGATTTTTCTGTAATCAACTGAAAATTGCACTATGTAGACATGTTAGAATTGTGGATTGCACAGATGTGATGGGTCCTCATGATCACCTTTGCAGTTACTTGTGCCCATCATGAGTAATCTTCAGAACTTTTTCCACATTTCACCTAAAGTACATACAATTCTAGGAAGCAACAGCTTGCAATGTGGATTTTATTGTGCGATTCATTGTAGCCATAGAGCAGAAATTAATAAAAATTGAAACACCTTCTGTTCCATTCTTTTTCCTTAACTTTTTCTTTCCCTATAGGGATCTCCAACATTAAGGCTACAGCTTTTTGACATCTAGAATCTGTCAGCCAGGTCTCCTTTTTCATGGTTTCTTTTTATAGCATAATTCAATCATCCATCTACCTCCAGACTCTTGCAAATTTCCTCATTCTTATCATCCAGCTCAGCAAATAAAGTATGTTCCTTATAAAGCATTGTATCTTGAAACAGTAAATATTTTTTCTATTACAAATAAAATAAGCTATTTTAATTCACAAATAAATTATTTGAAAACAATGATGTTTAAGCATTTGAACAGGAGAGAAAAATTGAATTTATGGGACAGATTTATAGAAATTTATGGGAGCATATTGCTTAAACAGGCTACCAAAAAAATAAAAACAAAAACAGAACAGAACAAAAAACTCAGAAATACTGATGAATGAGATACGGAATTTTTTCCTGGAATCTTTATTAAGTTCTGCTGCATGGTAGCAATGTTTTCACATTTTCAATAAAATTTTAATAACATTTATTTATCAAAAAAAGATTTAAAGAGTGTAAAGCCAAGCTTCAGATAGATGATATCTGTAATACTTATATCTAAAAGATACATATCTTTCAGAATATTGTAAAATTCAAAAAATCTAACAAGAAAATTATAGATAACCCTTTTAGAAAACCAGACTAATGACAAACAAGCTCTCCACAACAAAGTACATTTCAAATGGTCTTTAAAAATATAAAAAGATGTTGCATATTCTGATTGATCAGGGAAAAGCAAATTAAAGAGCACCAGTGAGATACTTTCCTACACTCAAAAGCATCTCTTAGATAGCCAACAATGAAAAGTGTTGGTGAGGACAATGAATACAATTTCAACTCTCAAACACTAATGATGATGCATAAACTGTTATAATCTCCTTGGAAAACTGGCGGTATGTAACAAGATGACTATAGCCAGCTATACCTCGCATCCTATGTGTTCCGCTCTGAGGTATAATTATATATATATATATATATATATATATATATATATATATATAATTTAAAAGTGAACAGAAATGTGTAATGTGATATTAATGTTACATATTCAAAGCAGCACTCTTCATAAGAACTCCATCAGCAGTAGAATAGGTAAATAGTGTTACATTTTTAAAATTGAGTGTTACACATCAATGAAAAAGAACAAATCACTGCTGATAGAGAAAAAAAGACTTTGCTGGACACTGAAGGGTGAGGAGGGCCTAGAAGAATTTTATTGAGTAACAGAACAGCTCTCAGCAAGAAGCAGCCAAATACCCAGGCAGATAGGGGTTGTCCCCATTGAAACCTCACTGCCAAGCTGAGGACAGTTTAAAGCCTAAAAGCCAAGCTACAAATTAAGTCCTTGGACTGAATTGAGAACTTGTCCTCTTTGGTGTGCTTTCCTCTGATTGATCTTCACTCTTTGCCTATTTTACAAATACTTACTCTTTCCTAATTGGTTTTTTATACTGTCATGCTCACCTTTGAGTGGTTTCCTCGCTTTAACCCTTTTTGCACACTCACAAACCAGTTAGCACACACACACTCCATACTGAGTCCATAAAAGTCCCCAGACCCAGCCATAGAGGGGGACTTTCCCATCTTTGGGTAGGATCCCCTCTCTGCTGAGAGCTGTTCTGTTACTCAATAAAATTCTTCTTGGCCCTCCTCACACTTCAGCATCCAGTATATCCTCATTTTTCTTGGCCACAGTACAAGAGTTTTGGAACTGCCAAACATGGGTATAAACTATAACACAGGTGGACTGGGTTCAGTCAACCATGCCAGCATGGCTGACTGAGGCTGGGGCGGGGCATCATCGACCAGGGGTTTCTGGCTTGTAAAGTGATGAAGAAGAAAAATCCTGCATCGGTGCTACATACAACATGGATAAATCTCAGATGCACTATGTTGATCGAAAGGATCCAGGCACAAAATAACACATACTATATGAATCCATTCCTATAAAATGCAAAAAATTTAACAAACCTAGTTCATGATTATGCAATTCAGAGTTGTAATTATCTGTGTAGGGGCAATATTAGGAGGAGGTATGAGAGATGTTTCTTGAGGTGCTGGGTCTCTCTTATATTCTGATACAGGTAGTGGTTATATAAATGTGTTTACCTTTTAATAGTAAATCAGGCAATACAGCATGACTTGCTTTTTTTGAGTATACAACATAGTTTGGTTTTAAAAGTTTCAAAATCTTAATTTTATAACCTTTTACATTAATTTCCAGCCTTGTCATTCCAGTAAAAGCAAACATAAGATCTGCTCCTTTGTTTTCTGTGCTCAGGACATAGACATATCATTTTATTCACTTGTTGCTGTGAGCCCTATGTGAAAATTTATATTTGTCTGTGTTTATGCACTGGTATTAATCTGACTTTGTAAGTAATTGTAAGGGAGAAAGCAAAGTCTTTTTTATTTCTTTTTTTTCTTTTACTTTCATGAAGGGTGATGAGCATAGTAACACATATAACACATAAACACACAGGAGTATGTAGAAGCTATAAAATACAATGTTACAACTGGAGGAATGTTAGATCTTACATATTTTAAACCATTAAATTAAAGGTTAAAAAAAAACATTTACCAACAGAGAAAAAGTATAAGGCTACTTCTGTCTTTAATATTTGTGGCTAATTAGCAACTTTTAGAATGGCTGCATCAAGGAATCAAGATGTACCAAAATCCCGTTTCATTTTATTAAAAATATTGGGATATGGGATAGAAGTTCAGGGAAATTATGGAAAATTGATACACCATCATTTGTCATTTATTCTGCAAAATCATAGTTCACATCTACTAAAACGTTTCTTGAGGGGGCCACTCATGTTGTACAGTAAGCCTATGTCTATGGTCATTAAGAGTCCCCACTGCCAAAGAATCCCACCAGAGAACAAATATAGCATAGCACTTAAGAAGCAAACTCACTTGTAAATGGATATTCACATTTTGAAAGTAATACATTGATAGCAGAAAAATTAGATGGATGCATGCTTTCTTTTCACCACTACCCCATTAAGAAATCCAAACCAGGTTTTTCACTTTAAGAAGATCTTAGGGAGAGTTTAAAGAGCCTTGTAAGGCAGGTGAGGCACTAACATACCTTTTATACACAATTGTTTCAGGTTTATCTAAGGGATTGCAAAAAGTTATAAAGCCCACACGACACAAAACAACCAAAAGCTTCTCAGCTCTGTGTAGACATCTCATGATTTGAGTCCCTGAAGACTTATCAGTTAGTTTCCTGGAGCTTCCCATGAAAATGAAAACTGTACTAATAAAAGAAGCACCTACCTAATGTATGTTTTTCCTTCTATTAAACCCAAATCCCCCTAGTGGCAAAAGAAGGCTAAGTACCCCAATAGCATATGGAGGTATATATTAAACTATTAAACACAATAGTATGTGGAGGTATATATTAAACAAGGGACAAAATTTCTTTGTATTATCATGTTTTATCAAAAATTTATAATTTGGAAATATTCTTCTGTGAATCATATCTATGTTTCTTTTAATTTTCACCATTTAAAATTTCTTAAAATTTACCTATCAAAAACTCAAAGCACATATTTTAAATTGAGTACAGTTGATGCTGTGAAAAAGATATCCCATGTGTTTCAGATTCTAATGTTATCTACTTAACCTTGATTCTTCCTGTCTTACAATACAACTATGATTTTGTTTATAATAGCCAGGTACCAATTAAAAATACTTCTCCCAGTCAGGGAAGGTCATCCAACTGATTTTCGTTTTATGTGCTATAAGAAGTAATTTAACAGTTGGAAATTCTGAATAAGTTATTATTTTTCTGAAAAAGAGAAAGTGGGAAGGGAATGAGCTATCAACAGCTCTTTCTTACTCTTTCCCTCTTTTCTGCCTGGAAAATTGACATGAAGCCTGGAGAATGAACAGTGACATCTGTAAATAATGAATAATTTGGTAAGAATCTAGAAGGACCCTGACTGTCACCAGCATTGTGACTGCCCACATTTGGTGCTGCTCAGTGCAACTTCCTGCAATATTGTGAGCCGCCCAATCCAGTAGCCACTAGCCACATGCAAAGTACTTGAAATGCAGCTAGTGAGACTAGGAATAAATGCTTAATGTATTTTTAAACTTAAATTTAAATAGCCACATGTGGCTAGTGGTTACTATATTGGATGGCACAATTACACTTACATCACTATTTTATTAAACCAGATAGTCAAGTTTCTTTAACAAGTCACCTAAAGTGTTTATGTGGCTTTAAGTTCTCTCTCTTAGCCTCTTGTCACACACACCTACTCTGAAAACCACTATCAGATCGCACCTTAGTGGGTTTGAACTACAGATAACTGAGAATCTCTTTATAGGCAGACACAAGATGGAGCAGAAAAGTGGAAACATGAGGTACTGAGAAAATATTGATTAACCACAGGTAAGCATGGAAACCTGGGGAGAAGCTGCTGCTTCCTGAATGTAATCTGCATTTCGGTTTTCCATCTGCATTTCACAGGCAGCCAGACAATGCAGAAAGGTGTGTGTTCCTGGCTGGTTCAGCCTTTCCTTCTCAAAGAAAACTGGGCCTCTGCTTCCCCTCAAGGGATATGTCAAATCCTACACATTATGCTGCTCTGATTTTTCTCACTTCCTGTCCAGATATAATACCTCTTCTGACTTGGGCTTTGCTTTCTATTGGGGCAGGAGAGGACACTGAGTAGACAGAAAGCCCAGAATGACGATAAATTACACCACATATGTTCTATTTCTTCTCATTTCCCAATTATTTACCTGGAACAAAGGAAGAACAGGGACCAACCTGACAATCACCCAGAAGGAGCAGAAGCCTAACTTTGGAAAAATGAGAAGATTAACTACTGCAGTCATCCTGTAAGAAAGGAACATGGCATCAAAAAGTCCCATCTTTGAAAACAATGTAAAGAGAAGGATCTGTGTCTGAGCATCCCAATCATAATCAAAAATATGACTTTCGCGAACACAAAGTAAACATCACTTTGGTGATCAGATTCACTCTAGGCTGCTAAGGGAGACAGAGCCCAATAGATTTTTCTACAGGTAACTTGTTAGGAACTCTTCATTATAAAACAACAGCAGCAGCAACAATAAAACCTTTATTCATAATGATCCTATGAAATGGATCATTACCGTCTTTCATTTGAAACATAGACCTCCCCCTACATGTTCCCCCAGTCACATGTACTGACCTCAAGGGTATTTTGCTCCGTGGTGACTATGTCTGCTTGCCTTCCTGACCCATCCTGTAGCAGTCATCTGCGTAACTACCTGTCTTCCTTTTGTAGTTGCTTATTTTCAATCACAGAGTTCCTTCTTATATACTCACTATATAAAATATTAGAGCATAAAAACATTTTTAATGTATTTTTCTTTTTAGGTAGAGACTATGGCAAACAGTCACAAGTAGACTTATGAAAGAGTGTGTGTGTGTGTGTGTGTGTGTGTTTACAAGTAGAATTCTGGACCTGGCCATTTCAGTGAAGCATACAACTAGAGGAAATTAAATAGATGAAGAAAAACCCAGCACTCTCTAATATGTAAATTCTATATTACTTAATAATATCCTGCAATTTATACTGGAAATGAAATAATAATGGGTTGATAGAATAGACACAAGGAACACAGAAAAGCCAAAAAAGAAATTTCGATAATTAAATGATTTGCTATAAAGTCTTCCTTAACTGTGAAGTTAAGAGCAGCTGAGTTGGCATCTATTAGCCACTTAATAAATAATAATAATAAAGTCATATTTAGTATTTACTATCTGCCAGGCACTGCTAATACTTTATATTTATTGTCTCAATTACTCCTCTTAATAAACTGTTATAAAAGTGAATATAGTCAAGGTAACATTTTATTAGCTTTATGAAGAATTAATGCAATGTCATAGTTCATCAAAATATATATTTCATATTAGTTTATAATTATTATTTATGAATAATAACCCACAACAAGACAGTGGGCATATTAGAATTTTAAACTATAAGCACATAAGATTAACATCCTTATATCCACTTTGGGCTCTACCACTGATTTATCATGTTTACAGCTATGAGTGTGTCTTTGAAACTACCTGTAACAATTTGCCCTGTAAGTTATGAGAAATTGTCTCTGTTGGTAATTGTACTACAATATTTGAGTGAGGAGGAAGAAACAAAGTAGAAAATACTCTTGAACAAAAAGTTGTTGATCCAAAATATAAACCACTGGACTTCATTTTGTGTGATTCTTAAAGATAATTGAAGTGGAAGAATAAATGGGAAATGATTCAATCCTTTTCCAGAGCTAGTGTAGCTTTTGTCTGGATTTTCATGAAGAAACACATAGCAATGAAGACGGAGTAGATGGAAACTATGGAACAAAACAGTAAGAGAAGAAAATCTAGTTAGAAACAACTTAAAACCACTTATTAATGTGTCTCACAATTGCTTCAAAGTGCTGGTTTCTGCAAAGAGAAATAGATACAGAAATAGTACAAAGCATGAAGACAAGGGAATGAAAAGATATTTTACATTAACTTCCCTGAAATCATGTGCTACAAAACAGTCATTTTCAGGAATAGGAATGGATGTGATGTGTCACAAGTGTATAAATATTCCAAGTTTGTGTAATAGTAGAATTTTCAAACAAGTCTATGGCTTTTGTGTTATGTTGATGACTAACACTTCCCAATGATAGACTCATTCACCTCCAATACTCAAATTACTCATGAAATCAGGAGCATATAAATCTCCAGGGCTGTAGGAGAGAGGACTGATTGTGATTTGCCACATTCTGGGAATAATTTCCTCTGTTACACAACAGATGTGCCAGATTCAACAAATACTCTGACTTGCCCCATATTTTGAGAAGTCAACCAAACACAGATACATAGGAAGGTCGTGAGTATAAGGTTCGGGTACAGTCCCACCGCACAGTGACCTCAGAAAGACAGAATCTGCGCCAAAACTGTGAACCTGCTTTCTTCAGTTTCCCGTCATTACTAGCCCCCTCTGTACATTTGACCTGGAGGCTAAGCACTCAGTAATGTAGCTTGCCCCTGTGAGAACATTTCCAAATAAGGAAGCCAGCCCTGGGATAGGAACGCCACTGTAAACTGGGGCAGTCATTCTGAGGCTGGCAAATGAAATGCCGTTTATTTCTAAATGTTCAGGCGGGGGAAAAATCCACCCTTCAGAGTTGAAAGAACAGGCAAAAATGAGAAGGATAAGAGATCATTCCTTAATCTTACAGAACCACATTAGCTAAAGGCTGCCAGACAATGGAAATTTGGCAAAGACTTTGCACATCAAACTGTCCTCAAGCTGAAGATCTGAGAGGAGTGTCCTGGCAGCATTTTAGGTGTACCTTGAGAGATTCCAAGGGGAGAACACACATCTTATCTGTGCTGAACAGCAAACTACTGGAATAGAGCGCTCATTATTCCAGTTAGGAAACTGGCAGTGGTACTGAGATGTGGAAGTGGCCTTAGGCTAATGAAAAGACTACACAAGCATAATGTACATTGCCTTAAAAATATAGCAGAAAGTTTACTCTTGAAATGTAGCAACTCTGGAGATGTAAGAAGATGTCAGACAGCATTTACTATGTGTTATCACTAAAATGTAAGAAAAAATATGCTATCTGAACTAAGAAGAAGAGGGAAAAAAAGGAGGAAAAATAAAACGGAGGCAAGATGAGCAGGATGATAACTATATGGCATTTAGAACTTAAAAACTTGGGTTTAATCCAGTCTCCACCGTACTGATTATCAACTCCATGATGTGGTTCACCACTTAGCTTTACAGGATTATTAGTTTCCTCACAGACAATAGACGAAACTAAAATAATGCTAACATTTACAAAAATGCAAATGAAAAGGACAGGATAATACCTATTAGAGGGCCGGGCGCAGTGGCTCATGCCTATAATACCAGCACTTTGGGAGGCCGAGGCAGGTGGATCACCAGGTCAAGAGATCGAGACCATCCTGATCAACAAGGTGAAACCCCGTCTCTACTAAAAATACAAAAATTAGCTGGTCATGGTGGTGCGTGCCTGTAGTCCCAGCTACTCGAGAAGCAGAGGCAGGAAAATTGCTTGAACCCAGAAGGCGGAGGTTGCAGTGAGCCGAGATCGCGCCATCGCACTCCAGTCTGAGTAACAACAGCGAAACTCCGTCTCAAAAAAAAAAAAAAAAAAAAAAAATACCTATTAGAGGTTTAAAAGGTCTAATAAAAAGTAACAAAAGAGATCTATATATATTACAGTTAAAACATAGTTAAAATTTTTAGTTTCTGAGAAAATATAAAGTTGTATCCTAAACTTATTATTATTCTATAATAATACCAAGAAGTTTGAAGAATTGTATGTGAGGTATATAACTGCAAAAGGATTAGATGGACTTAAAAGTAAACATGTGTACGTGATTAAGGGAAAGGAGAAAAGCTCAAATTAATAATAAAATAATTTATAATGAAAAAATGTAAATTTTATTGTATGCGTTAGACATAAATACATATTAAAAGCAAGAAAACCACCATAAACAAACGTAAACGTAAAAACTAACCAAGGGAAGTGTAATAATGTGTCAAAGTCAAGAAGATGTTTTAATATATGAAGAGTGCCCACAAATCAATTGCTAAAATCCCACTGATATCTCCAATTTAAAAAATAGATATTTCAGTAGAAAATTCATAGAAGAAATATAAATGGCTAAGAAACCAATAGTTTTCAATCTCATTATTATGTTAATTATGTAAATTAATACTTTATATTACCTATCAAATTCTCAAAGATTAAATAAAGATAATATGGCTGAAAATGCACACATTCAGCACTCTTATTCCTGCTCCTTTCTGGGAAGCAATTTCATCTCATTAAATTTAAAAATAAAAATAAAATCAAAAATAAAAATAAATTTAAAATAAATAAATAAACGAAAATAAAAATAAGAAATAAAAACTTTAAAAATGTTGCATACCCTTGAACCTAGTGTACGCCTTCCTAGTATTCTCTCTATCTAGAGGCAATAAAATTTCTGACAAAGATTAATGCATAGATCTATTCACTGTGGCATTACTTTTAATAGCAAGATATTAGAAACAACTTACATGTTTAACATTTGGAAAGCGATTGAATATATATTGGCACATCCACCTACTGTTTGAGTGATGAGATTGGGCACATCGTTAAATCCTGATCTTCTCCCTTTTTGTGTCTTACTTTTTCCAAACCATTTGATTTAGCTTTTGTTTCTTCAAATGCACAATGGGATTAATAACATCCATCAGAGGGTAATTTTTTTGAGAGCAAGTATTAATATGATCATAATGTTAAAGTGAAAAGTGCTTAAGAAAACTTGTCAACATAATGCTTATCTGAATCAAACTGTATAAATTGGTCTGAACATTTCTGAAGAAAATTTATTCATAAAATTTAGAGTATTATTTGTTTCTTCTGGTCTTAATTCTGCATGCATTGTTCCTTCCCTGTATTTAACCTAAATTTGGACCTTGGATTCTGTAAACTGAGCCCCATCAGGTGTTTGGCTGGGAGCTGTCATCACAAAACAACTTTCTAAAATGTAGAAACAAATGTGCACACAAGTGGAAATAGGAATGTTGTCCCCAAAGAAGCATCTGGAATTACAGAAGCCTCTTTAAAACCAATTACTATTTGAGTGAGCTGAGTAAATAGGCCACCTAACTGGGATATGAGTCCACTGAAAGAGTGAGACTCTCAAATGTGGAAGGTAGATGAGTGAAAGCAATTCTTTAATAATAATATGAAGAATTTATGTTGACTCAGACTGTAAGTGGTCGAAATGACTTTTTCAATTTTTATTTATTACCTAATTCAGTGGCTTCTATTATTAATGCCATTTTAGACAGGAAGAAACTGAGACACAGAGATGACAAATGACTTACCCAAGGCCATACACCTAATGTTTGGCTGAGCCACAACCATGTTACTGTTACAACAACAACTGGTAGACAGTCTCGAATGTTTACTATGCACTAGGGTCTGTATTGAATACCTTACGAAACTTACCTTTATAAAATTTTACATAACAAATTCTGATACATGTGCATTATATAGGCTGAGTATCCATAATCCAAAACGCTTAGGACCAAAACCCTTTTGAATTTCAGATTTTCTTTTCAGATTAGGGAATATTTAAATATGCATAATGAGATACTTTGGAAATGGTACTTAAGTTTAAACACTTATGTTTTATATACACCTTATATACATAGCCTAAAGATAATTTTATACAATATTTTAATAATTATTTGCATGAAACAAAGTTTGTATACATTGAACCATCAGAAAGCAAAAGTGTCACTATCTTAGCCACCCATGTGGACAATCTCTCACCATTACCTTTGACTCTGAAATTTTATGCTACTGATAAGCAATAACTTTATTACTCTTATTCACACATAAGTGTCAGAGTACTTAGCAGTAAAAAATAAGACACACCATTAATACGGTAAAAAAATAATGTGTTTAGGGTAACCAAGCAGCGCAGTAGCATCACAACATTACCACCAGCAGCTGTTCAACAGCAAACAATGGCAGGCTTTTTGCCTCTACCTACAATGTTGTGTTTTGACTAAAAGGTTATTATACATTGTATTTTATTGTTTTAGGTGAGTAGAAACATCAGAAGGAGTTGAAGGACCAGAAAGTGAGTCTTCTAGGGATGTTCAGGCATTCTACTGGGTAGCTTCTTAAAATGTGTCCGCCAGAGTCATCTGCCACATTAACAACAGTTTTTGTCTTAGAATTCTCTTTTGATTTTATAAAATGACACAATTTCTTAACCTGTCATAAAGGGACACTGCTCTAGTCCTTCAATAAGCTCACCACACATTACAGGCACTTTTCTTTGCAGTGTTAACAATGTCATCTTCTTCATCATTATTATCATGATGAGTTTGATTCAGAACCATTTTGGCAATTTCACCATCAGTCCACGAAAGAACAACTGGAGCTTTAATACTGAGGTTAAAAACTTCAATATTGACTTTTCCCAGCTTACTGAGGGACCCTAAAGGTATTTTTTTTTTTGCATATCTGAAGAGGTCAGGTATCATTTTTTTTATCTCACTTGACATGGAATCCTTCAAAGTCACCACCTTATTCATCATCATCACTGAACATAGTCACAAACCAGAGATTGTCAGGCCTGCACAACTGTGTCTTTAGTCACCATGTTCCAAACGTTGGCAGTAGCCTATACAGCATCCAATACGGTAAACTCATTTTGAAAAATCTTCCACATCCATGCCTCTGTTTACTGCTGCTAGCATGCTGCTCAAGAAAGTGCTTTTGTATTTAATCTTTATTGATCTAAGCACACCCTGGTCACATGACTAAACTAATTGAGTCATATTTGAGAAAAAAATACATAGCATGAACATTATTTTGCATGAGAACTTTAGTTAGACAATGAGCAGAATAGTTGCTAAGGAGTAACAACATTTTGCAGTCATCATCAAGTCCAGCTTCCCTGCAGTGAGCATGAGCCACTGGTACAGAATGTTTATAAAACCAATCAGAAAAGATGTCAGTGATCCATATTTTTCTACAAGCATAATAATTAGACTGATAAGAAACTGAATTCTTGAAAACAATAAGGATGCAAGCTTTGGCCTATCACAGCAAGTTTACATTTGTGCATGCCTGCCGCATTAGCACATCACAGCACATTTATTCTGTCATTGGCATTAATTCTTGAAGGGTCTATTTCATTAGTTGTAGCTAGTGTCTTTTGGGCAAATAATGCCAAATAGTTGATGTTTTGTCAGCATCATGGCCTTGTTCCAGCATCAGATTTTCATCAGCAATGATGTCCAACTCATTAATGAATTGCTCCACTGCCATGTGATCAGCAGAGGCTTTATCATCAGAAATCTTCAAAAATTTAATGTCATGTGTATTCTTAAATTTCTGCATCCAGCCTGTCGAATTTTCACAGTTGACTTCAATTTTCAGTTTATTGTGATAGATCTTTGTTTCATGATCAGCTTATTAAGTGGCACACATTCACTGCAGCATTGATGAATACCCTACTTCAGTACATGATTGAGATTTTCCCTTTTTATTCTATTACGTTTAAAAAAAAAATCACTAACTTCTGTTCATTGCTTTCCAACTAGAACCTCAAGAGTCGATCTTTTTGTTTCTTCAGGTTATATATGGTGGTCATTTCAACACTAAAATCTTCTGTAAGATGTTTCACACTTAACACCATTGTCCACTTTCTCCAACACTTTGACTTTCTGTTCTACAAATAAACATAAATGCTTTATCTTTTCCTTATTTCTATTACCCATAGGGTTATCTATAGACTTTCTTGATATTTTCAACAATATATTTATACCACAGAACAGAGAATAAGCAAAAGTACCCAGTGAATAATGCATATAGGTCTTGTTTCCAAGCAGGGCATCATGGGAACTGGCACTTGGCATGCCAAACCCACACACTTGCCATTTTATTACTTGTGGTTGTGCATGAAATACTGGAGCTTTATTATTGATGTTAAAAGCATCAATATTTACTTCTTCCAGAGTACTGAGGGACCCTATGGGTATATTTTTTATGTATCTGAAGAAGTCAGAGCATTTTCTGAGAAAATCTTGGCATGCTTGAAAAAGATACACCACAGCTAAAGAAAAATTGGTGATCTTTTTTTTTTCTTTGGGAATAAATTGTATTGTGCATCTGCATTTTGATGGTGATTTGTCATTTGTCACATGAGATCAAGTGTGGAATTTTCTACTTGTGGTGTCATGTTGACAGAAAGTTTCAGATTTTGGAGCCTTTTAAATTTTGTATTTTCAAGTTAGGGATGCTCAATGTGTACATTTTTTTTTTTTTTTTTTTGAGATGGAGTTTCGCTCTTGTTACCCAGGCTGGAGTGCAATGGCGCGATCTCAGCTCACCGCAACCTCCGCCTCCTTGGTTCAGGCAATTCTCCTGCCTCAGCCACCTGAGTAGCTGGGATTACAGGCACGTGCCACCATGCCCAGCTAATTTTTGGTATCTTTAGTAGAGACGGGGTTTCACCATGTTGACCAGGATGGTCTCGAACTCTTGACCTCGTGATCCACCCGCCTCGGCCTCCCAAAGTGCTGGGATTACAGGCTTGAGCCACCGCGCCTGGCCCAATCTGTACTTTTTAGCACACTTTAGTGACTATCATATCGAAGCCTGAATTTGTAAACCATTTAGCTATACTTTCTTCTACTCAATCCACAGGAAGATCAAGAGCATAGCCCTAGTGCTCATAGTTTTCTTTAAGTAAAGAGAAACACTGAGGGTAAACAAACATCCTTGAGCTGATGGAATGCAGCTTTCTTCTCCTGGAATCCTATCATCCACACAAAGATCTTTGTGTACTTTCCCAATTATGGAACTTAAAGAATAAACCAACATGTATAATGTGGGATTTGATAGGGCATCAAAAGGTTGTTTACCCTCATATATCTCCTTAAATTACATGTACCATGTATTAACACTAGAATTAGTCCTGGCCAGGTGCAGTGGCTCATGTCTGTAATCCCAGCACTTTGGGAAGCCGAGGCAGGCAGATGATAAGATCAAGAGATCAAGACCATCCTGGACAACAGCAATGATGTCCAACTCGTTACTGAATTGCTCCACTGCTTTGTGATCAGCAGATGTTTCATCATCAGAAATATTTAAAAATTTAACGTCATGTGTATTCTTAAACTTCTGCATCCAGCCTGTTGAATTTTCACAGTTCACTTCAATTTTCAGTTCACTGTGGTAGATCTTTGTTTCATGATCACAGCTTATTAAGTGGTACATACTAAAAATACAAAAATTAGCGGGGTGTGGTGGCAGACACCTGTAGTCCCACCTATTTGGGGGGCTGAAGCAGGAGAATCACTTGGATCCTGGAGGCAGAGGCTACAGAGAGCCAAGATTGCACCACTGCACTCTGGTCTGGTGGCAGAGTGAGACTCATCTCAAAAAAAAAAAAAAAAAGAAAAAGAGAAAAGAATTAGTTTTATGAGATAATAGAGTACAGATCCCCTAGGAATCCTATTAAAATTTAAATATATTACCTGATGTAGTAGTTTCCTTGGCTGCTATAACAAATTACCAGAAATTTGGTGGCTTAAAATTGCACACATTTATTCTCTTACATTCTGGGGGTCAGAAGACCAAAATCAGTTTCACTAGGTCAAAATCAGGGTATTGGTATTGCCATGCTCTCTTCAAAGACTGTAGAGGACAATCTTATTCCTTGATGTTTCTAAAATCTAGAGCAGTATTGTTTGTATTTCTTGGCCCATGGCCCCTTCTTCAACCAAGACAATTCTAAGCAAAAAGAACAAATCCAGAGACATCATGCTACCTGACTTCAAACTACACTACAAGGATACAGTAATCAAAACAGCATGGTATTGGTACCAAAACAGAGATATAGACCAATGGAACAGAACAGAGGCCTCAGAAGCAACGCCACACATCTACAACCATGTGATCTTTGACAAACCTGACAAAAACAAGCAATCAGGAAAGGATTCCCTGTTTAATAAATGGTGTTGGGAAAACTAAACTGGCTAACCATGTGCAGAAAGCAGAAACTGGACCCTTTCCTGACACCTTACATTGAAATTAACTCCAGATGGACCAAAAACTTAAACATAAGACCTAACACCACAAAAACCCTAGAAGAAAACCTAGGCAAAACCCTTCAGGATACAGGCATAGGCAAGAACTTCATGACTAAAACACCAAAAGCAATGGCAACAAAAACCAAAATAGACAAAATGGGATCTAATTAAACTTCAGAGCTTCTGTACAACAAAACAAACAATCATTAGAGTGAACTAGCAACCAACAGAATGAGAAAAAATTTTTGCAATCTACTTATCTGACAAAGGGCTAATATCCAGAATTTACAAAGAACTGAAACAGATTTACAAGAAAAAAACAAACAAACTCATTCAAAAGTGGGTGAAGGATATGAACAGACACTTTTTAAAAGAAGACATTTATGAGGCCAACAAACATATGAAAAAATGCTCATCATCACTGGTCATTAGAGAAATGCAAATCAAAACCACATTGAGATACCATCTCATGCCAGTTAGAATGGTGGTCATTAAAAAATCTGTAGACAACAGATGCTAGAGAGGATGTGGAAAAATAGAATAACTTTTACACTGTTGGTGAGACTGTAGATTAGTTCAGCCATTGTGGAAAACAGTGTGGCGATTCCTCAAGGACCTAGAAATAGAAATTCCATTTGACCCAGCAATCCCATTACTGAGTATATATCCAAAGGATTATAAATCATGCTATTACAAAGACACATGCACATGTATGTTCATTGCAGCACTGTTTACAATAGCAAAGACCTGGAACCAACCCACATGCCCATCGATGATAGACTGGACAAGGAAAATATGACACATATACACCATGGAATACTATAGAGCCATAAAAAATGATGAGTTCATGTCCTTTGTATGGACAAGGATGAATCTGGAAACCATCATTCTCAGCAAACTGACAGAAGAACAGAAAATCAAACATCACATGTTCTCACTCATAGGCGGATGTTGAACAATGAGAACGCGTGGACACAGGGAGGGGAGCATCACATACTGGGGTCTGTTGGGGGGGAATAGTGGAGGGACAGCAGGGGGCAGGTAGGTTGGGGAGGGATAACATGGGGAAAAGTGCCAGATATAGGTGATGGGGGGATGGAGCAGCAAACCACATTGCCATGTAGGTACCTATACAACAATCCTGCATATTCTGCACATGTACCCCAGAACCTAAAGTGCAATAAAATGAAAATAAAATAAAAAGCCAGCTGTGTGCTATCATGCTTCTGTGGGCACACTGTCTTCTTCTGCATCAAATCTCCCTCTACATCCCAATTTGGGATTTAATTTAGGTCCCATCTGCATAATCTAGGATAATCTTCCCATTTTAATTCCATCTGCAAGTCCATTATGCTATATAAGTTTACAAAGTTCCCAAAGATAAATACCTGGTTATCTTTGGGAACCGTTATTCAGCCTACTATATCTCAGAAAAGTGATTATTTTTAGACAGTAAAAGAAATAAGGACCTAAGAGAATGGGAGACAAAACAATGCATACTATCTAGAGTTACAGCAGGTGATAAAACTGCTTAGATCAGTTCAGAGTGTCACAAATAAGTTTGAGGTTACTAATTCCTTTGGGAGGCTATGAACTACTATTCTATTTCTAATATTATCTTTTAAATTTAAACAGTTTAAATTTAAATGTTTACCTTGTGAAAAACTGGAACCCTCAAACACTGCTTCTATGATGTAAAACGTTACAGCAGCTTTGGGAAATGGTCTGGTTTAATCTTCAGAAGATTAAACATAGAGTCCCATGTGACCCAGTAATTCTAGTTTTACGCCCAGGAGAAACTAAAACATATGTACACATAAAAACATGTACAGGGATGCTCATAGCACCATTTGATTTATAATAGGCCAATGTTAATTGACTGATAAGACCAATGTTAATTAATTAACTGATAAATGGATAAAGTATGGTATATCTATACAATGTAATAAATACTATGATGCATTAAAATGAAGTACTGATAAATGTTACAACTTGGATGAACCTTAAAAGCACTATGTTAAGTAAAAAAAAAAAAGCCAGTCACAAAGTACCACATACTGTATGATTCAATTTTTAATAAATGCTGAGAATAAGAAAATCCATAAAATACAGTTTAATTAGTGGCTTCCTAGGGCTGGGAGGGGAGGGCTTTGGGAAAAAGTTGAGGAGAGACTGCTAATGGGTGCTAGGTTTCTTTTAGGAGTGATGAAAATGTTTTATTTTGTTAAACAAAAATTAAATGTGATGCAAACTGACCCTTGTCATAGTTCTGCTTATCCTGAAAAAGTTATAGTACATAATCAGATATATGATAATACATTAAACTATTTATGATTAAGAATACTACCTGAAGAAAAGAGCTAAATGGCACATTTTCCTGAACCAGCTTCATTCTCATTCATAAGTCTTCACTTTTACTATTTTTGTATCCTTTTTGATGTGATGACAAAAGAATTTCTTCACTGAGGTTTGAATGGAATTTCAATTGAAAAATAATGCTTCTTTTACTTTCTGGTGAAAAACTTAATAAATATAACTGAAAATATCTGCTTACTATGATTTTGGCTAAGAATTATTATCATCTCAATCCATAAGAAATTTTGTCATAATAGATCAGACTTAATATTTAGACTAGATGCTACATAGTATGTAAAAATTGTACATTACTAGTTAATATGTTTATTCAAAAATCACAAACATTTGCTATACAGGAAGTCTTAGAATTACAATATAATTTATAATTATAAATATAGAAGGTTAGTTCCAAAGTTCCTTTACGTTTGAACTCATGCCAAAAGATAACCACATGCCAGTCGGTCAGATGCTGGCAGTTGGCTCAATCACAACTCACTGAAAGCCTCTTCTTTGGACACTGGAAAGCTAAACACTTTGTCCTGGTATCCTTTACAACTGCCTGATGAAGTCGGCCATGACACACAGGTGTGGCCAGTAGAATGCAGAAGGACACCGCAAACTGTATTTCCTGAATGAAAAGTCAAAGTTGCTTGAAAAAAAGGCTTTTTGTATTTGATCTCTTTTCTCCTCCCTTCTGTCCAGAATTTGAACATGATGATCAGAAGTACAGCAGCTTTCTTAAGGCCATGAGGAAGAAAGCTGTATGTTAAGGTTGGAAGATAATAACAACAGAAGAAGTCTGGCTTCCTAATGACACCCTTAAGCAGGTTTGCTAGCCCTGACCACCTACCTTCCAGATTTTTGGTTGAAGAAATTTAATTACCTTATTATTGTGATAGAGCAAAACATCATAGAAGTGTGAAAGTTAGAAACAGTAGCAATGTTTGAAAAAGTATTTTTAATACAAGGCAGATTCTTTTCCTTTCTTCCTATCACAGAAAATGTGATAAACAAAAAGTTATTACTATTACTTTACTTTTAGATACCCAAATGGCAGAATTTTGCTATAGTATAACAAGTATAAGTTTTGCTTATTTTTGTTAAATATGTATTACAATGAATCAGAGGGATAATCTGAAAGTTATGCTGTAAGTTATGACAGAGTGATGATAAAAATATACCTACCATTGTTTTTAATGATGCATAAGAGTTTTAATACTTTCACATAAATATGTTTTCTTCCTGAACTTTGGTCAGAAGAGTTTCCTTATCTCAGGAAAATAAAATTAGTTTCAAAGGTGCTAACATTGTTTCAAGGATACTAATAATGGGTGGGACAAATGTTCACTTTTTAAATTAAAAATATAAGTTTTATATTCCTTGAAGGTATCCTATGGTTTATTTACATCATGTTTCTGTGTTCCCACCTGAAAACAAGGACTGGGAATAAGGTAAGGGAAATAAAAACTATTGAAAGACACAGTTTGTGTATTGTGGTTAATCTTTTGCAAATAATGACTGACCCAAATGCACTTTAATTTTCCCTTTAAATCGTGTTTGGTTTTCTATTTCACATCTCTAGAGCCAAGCCAGGAAATTCATTACTTCTAAAAAAAAAGGGGGGGTAAGACCTTGCTCTCTTTAGCAAAACATTGGACTTTAAAACCTAGGTCTATGGAGAGAGGAAGAATTTTCAGGCTTTTTGAGTGCCAATTTAATCTTTTAAGGAACAATCATAAGGGGCATAGCTGTAGCATAGAGAAGATACCACTTTATCCGTTGACAGCTAGTGCTTAAGACTTTGTTCACAGTTGAAAGAAGTTAGATTATAGCGAATAGAAATAAGCTAGTTCTTCTCTGTCTCATGGGATTATGAAAGTATAATAAAGAGATAGAGAAGAAAGTGAAACTCATTAAATTTGTGTTCTAATTCCTCTTTTCCAGGATTTACCTGGAAGGAAGTGTCAAATAAATGAGACAGGGAGTAAATCCTGCTTCATTTAATGTTGGAAGTATGGAATAAAACTTTCTCATGGGTATTCTGTCTCACATCTATCTTGGAGTGCCCATAGCAGAATAAATGGTCATGCTTTCATGGTTAGGCAATGTCACTAGGGTTTGACTCTCCAAAGTTCTTTCATGAATTGAGATGGAACACAGAAAGCAGCTGAAGATGCTGGCTGCTGAAGTTTTCCTGGAGTAGGTTGGGAGGACATTTAAACAGATGAACCACCCAAGTGGGGAGTCACAGAAGCCTGGGATGAAACTAAGTCTTCCAAGGAGCACCATCTTGCTTTGACCAAAATGGAAGTAAACAGATGATGAGTTTTATTGGTCACTGATTTCAGACATAATTCTCAGTAGTATTATGCCCCAGAAACCTATACTGAGACAACTACTCCCTCTGTCTCTCTCAATTTCTCTGTCTCTCTCTTTACAAACACACACACACACACACACACACACACACACACACACACATGTTTGCATACATATATAAACATACTTTAAGATTAGAAGAATGTTTTCAAAGATTAGTTTCTGGTTCTGTATATTTTATACATTTTTTTCTCTCCACCACTACCCACCAAATACTTTTAGTTTCTGATGCCATAAAACATATTTATTTTATAATAAGTCCCTTTGCCTTGTATCTTTGTATCATGAGTAGAGTAAGTTGCCACTGGGACAGTAAAAGTAGTTCTGGGAAGCCATTCCTACAATAAGAAACAACTCTATCCAAGGAGAACACAAAAAAAAAGCAGGGTGAGGTAATGGCCCACCCAGGAGCAACAGGGAACCTAGGGAACATCTACCACCAGCCAGGGAAAGTGATGAGTGATTGTGCAACCCTGGGAAGTCATGCTTTTCCCATAGACCTTTGCAATCCATGGATCAAATCCACCAGGAGATCCCCTTGTGAACTTCCTCCAAGCTATGTGGAGTCTTGGCAGAGAAGCTGCTCTGGCACACACAGAGACCCAGGAGCTTTATATATATAATATACAAATCCACACACACCTTTAGGAAGAGGTGGAATTCAGGGACCTAATCAGCATCATTCTGTGGTCCCCACTTCCATAGCACCTCACAAGATAAGACCCATTGGCTTGGAATTCCCACCAGGCACTGGCAACAGGGCGGAGCCTACCTGAGACCAGAGGGAGCCATGACAGAAGTAGGCTTCAGACAGTGAGTAATAACAAACTTTGCTGAGCTAAAGCAGCATGTTGCCACCCAATGACAAGAAGCTAAGAATCATGATAAAACAATACAGGAGCTGACAGCCAAAATAACCAGTTAGAAAGGGACAAAACTGACCTTTTAGAGGTGAAAAATACAACATGAGAACTTTACAATGCAACCCTAAGCATTAATACCAGAATAGACCAACCAGAGAAATGAATCTCAGAGCTTGAATACTATCTTTCTGTTAAGATAGGCAGATAAGAATAGAGAAAAAAGAATGAAAAGGAATGAACAAAACCTCTGAGAAACATGAAATTATGTAAAGAGACCAAACCTATGACTAATTGAGGTACCAGAAAGATGAGGAGACTTGAACAAAGTTGGAAAATATACTTCAGGATACCAACTAGGAGAACTTCCCTAACCTAGCAAGACAGGCCAACATTCAAATTTAGGAAATGCAGAGAATTCCTGTAAGATAATCCATAAGAAGATCACCCCAAGACACATAATCAACAGATTCTCCAAGGTTGAAAAGAAGAAAAAGCTTTAAGGGCAGACAGAAAGAAAGGGCAGGTCCCCAACAAAGGGAACCCCAACAGAGTAACAGCAGACTTAATGGAAACCCAACCAGCCAAAAGAGATTTAGAATGAATTCAACATTTGTTAAGAAAAGAATTTCCAGCCCAGAATCTGAAATTCAACCAAACTAAGCTTCACAAACAAAGAAGTAAAATCCTTTTTAGGCAAGCAATGCTGAGGAAATTTGTTACTACAAGACCTGTCCTGCAAGAGCTCCTGAAGGAAGCACTAACTATGGAAAGGAAAAACTGTTATCAGCTGCTACAAAAACACACTGAGGTACATGGACCAGTAACACTATGAAGCAACCACATAAACACGTCTGCAAAATGACCAGTTAGCATCATGATGACAGGGTCAAATCCACACATAACAATAATAATGTAAATGCTCTAAATTCCCCAATTAAAAGACACAAAATGGAAAGCTAGATAAAAAGACAAGATCCATCAGTATTTGGTCTTCAAAAGATCCATCCTATGTGCAAAGACACATAGGCTTAAAATAAAGGGATGGAGAAAAATTTACCAAGAAAATGGAAAACAGAAAAATGCAGGTGTAGCAATCCTAGTTTCTGACAAAACAGACTTTAAACCAACAAAGATTATAAAAAGACAAAAGGCATTATATAATGGTAAAGGGTTTAATTCAACAAGAAGAGCTAACTGTCCTAAATATATATGCACCCAATACAGGAGCACCCAGATTTATAAACCAAGTTCTTAGAGATCTTCAAAGAGACTTACACTGCCACACAATAATAGTAGGAGACTTTAACATCCCTCTGACAACACTAGACAGGTCACTGAGACAGAAAATTACCAAAAATATTCAGGTCCTGAATTCAGCTCTGGATCAAGTGGACCGGATAGATATCTACAGGACTCTTCACCCCAAAACAACAGAAAACACATTCTTCTTATCACCACATGGCACTTACTGAAAATTGATCATATAATCAGAAGTAAAATACTCCTCAACAAATGCAAAAGAACTCCAATCATAACAAACAAGTTTTCAGACCACAGTGCAATCAAATTAGAGCTCAAGATTAAGAAATTTATTCAAAACCACACTACTACATGGAAATTGAACAACTGCACCTGAATGACTCTTGGGTAAATAATGAAATTAAGACAGAAATAAAGAAGTTCTTTGAAGCCAATGAGAACAAAGAGACAACATAACAGTATGTCTGGGATGTAGCTAAAGCTTTGTTAAGAGGGAAATTTATAGCACTAAATGTTCATGTCAAAAAGCTAGAAAGTTCTCAATTTAACAATGTAACATCACAAATGAAAGAACTAGAGAGCCAAGAGCAAACACTAGAAGAGAACAAGAAATAACCAAGATCAGAGATGAACTGAAGGAGATAGACACACGCACCCCCACACAAAAAATCCCTTCAAAAATCAACATATCCCAATAACCGGTTTTTTGAAAATAAATAAATAATCACTAGTTATGCTAATAAAGAACAAAAAAGAGAATATTAAACACAATCAGAATTGATAAACTGACCACACAGAAATACAAATAACTATTAGAGAATACTCTACACACCTCTATATAGATAAACTAGAAAACCTAGAAGAAATGGATAAACTAATGAGTTCTGGATTTGAGACAGTAATAAGTAGTCTACCAGTCAAAAAGCCCAGGACCAGATGGATTCACAGCTGAATTGTACCAGAGGTAAAGGAAGATATGGTACCATTTCTACTAAAACGATTCCAAAATACTGAAAAGGAGGAACTCCTTCCTAACTCATTGCATGAGGCCAGCGTCATTCTGAAACCAAAACCTAGCTGCGATACAACAACAACAAAAAAAAACCCAAAACTTCAGGCCAATATCTTTGATGAACATTGATGCAAAAATCCTCAATAAAATACTGACGACCTGAATCCAGCAGCACATCAAAAAGCTTATCTATCTCCAATCAAGTAGGCTTCACCCTCAGCATGCTAGTTTGGTTCAACATATGCATATCAATAACTGTCATTCATCACATAAACAGAAGTAAAGACAAAAACCACATGGGGGCCGGGCGCCGTGGCTCACGCCTGTAATCCCAGCACTTTGGGAGGCCGAGGCGGGTGGATCACGACGTCAAGAGATCAAGACCATCCTGGTCAACATGGTGAAACCCTGTCTCTACTAAAAATACAAAAAGTTAGCTGGGCATGGTGGCGCATGCCTGTAATCCCAGCTACTCAGGAGGCTGAGGCAGGAGAATTGCCTGAACCCAGGAGGCAGAGGTTGCCGTGAGCCAAAATCGCGCCATTGCACTCTAGCCTGGGTAACAAGAGTGAAACTCCGTCTCAAAAAAAAAAAAAAAAAAAAAACACCGCATGGTTATCTCAATAGATACAGAAAAGGCATTCAATAAAAATTTAATGCTCCTTCACATTAAAAACTCTCAGCATCACATACTGGGGTCTGTGGGGGGAAAATAAGGGAGGGATAGCAGGGGATGGGGATTTGGAGAGGGATAACATAGGAAGAAATGCCAGATATAGGTGATGGGGAGGAAGGCAGCAAACCACACTGCCATGTGTGTACCTATGCAACAATCTTACATGTTCTTCACATGTACCCCAAAACCTAAAATGCAATAAAAATAAAAAAATAACTCTCAGTATAGTAGATAGTGAAGGAACATACTGCCAAATAATAAGAGCCATTTGTGACAGACCCACTGAATAGGAAAAAGCTAGAAGCATTCCCCTTGAAAACTGGCACAACACAAGGATGCCCTCTCTCACCACTCTTATAAACATAGTATTGGAAGTTATGGCCAGGGAAATTAGGCAAGAGAAGGAAATAAAGGGTATTTATTTACACAGGAAGAGAGAAAGTCAAACAATCTTTGTTTGCAGATGATATGATCCTATATCTAGAATTGATCCTATATCATTGTCTCAGCTTAAAAGCCTCCCAAGCTGATAAGCAACTTAAGCAAAGTCTCAGGATACAAAATCAATGTGCAAAAATTGCCAGCTTTCCTATATACCAACAATAGGCAAGCTGAGAGCCAAATCATGAATGAACTGTCATTCAAAATTGCCACAAAAATACCTAGAAATACAGCTAACAAGGAAAGTTAGGGACTTCTTCAAGAACTACAAACCACTGCTCAAATAAATCAGAGATGACACAAACAAATGAGAAAACATTCATGCTTATGGATAGGAAGAATTGATATTGTGAAAATAAACACACTGCCCAAAGCAATTTAGAGATTTAATGTTATTCCTATTAAACTACCATTGATGTTTTTTTACAGCATCAGAAATGACTATTTCAAAAATCATACAGAACCAAAAAGAGCCCAAATAGCCAATACAATCCTAAGCAAAAAAAAAAAAAAAACAAAGCTGGAGGCTTCATATTACCTGACTTCAAACCATATTACAAGGCTACTATAACTAAAACAGCATGGTTCTGATACAAGAACAGACACAGACCAATGGAACAGAATAGAGAATCCAGAAATAAGACCACTCACTTGCAACCTTCTGATCTTCAACATACCTGACAAAACAAGAAACAAGGAAAAGATTCCCTATTTAATAAGTAGTGCTTGGAGAACTGGCTAGCTATATGAAGAAAACTGAAATTAAATCCCTTCCTTAAACCCTATACAAAAATCAACTCAAGATGGATCAAAGGTTTAAATGTTAAACCCAAAACTATAAAAACCATAGAAGAAAATCTAGGCAATACCATTCAGGACAGGCAAGGCAAAGATGTCATGATGAGGACACCAAAAGCAATTGCAACAAAAGCAAAAATGAACAAATGTAAGCTAATTAAACTAAAGAGCTTCTGCACAGCAAAAAATAAAACTATCAACAGAGTAAACAGACAACCTACAGAAAGGGAGAAAATCTTGCAACATCCATCTAACAAAGGTCTAATATCCAGCATCTACAAGGAACTTAAATTTATAAGAAAAAAAAAAACACCCCATTGAAAGTGGGCAAAATACATGAACAGATACTCTCCAAAGAAGATATACATGTGGCCAACAAACATATGAAAAATAACTCAACATCACTGATCTTTAGAGAAATAAAAGTCAAAACCACAATGAGAGGCCAGGTGCAGTGGCTCACTCCTGTAATCCCAGCAATTTTGGAGGCTGAGGTGGGTGGATCACCTGAGGTCAGGAGTTCAAGACCAGCCTGGCCAACATGGTGAAACCTTGTCTCTACTAAAAATGTACACACAAAAAACAAAAATTAGCTGAGCCTGGTGGCAGGTGCCTGTAATCCCAGATACATGGGAGGCTGAGGCAGGAGAATCACCTGAATCTCAGAGGCAGATGTTGCAGTGAGTCAAGATTACGCCACTGCACTCCAGTCTGGGTGGCAAGAGAAAAACTCCATAAACACACACACACGCACGCGTGCACACACACACACACACACACAGGCACACAATGAAATATCATCTCACACCAGTCAGAATGGCTATTAATAAAAAGTCAAAAAATATCAGATGCTGACAAAGTTGTGTAAAAAAAAGGAACACTTTTATACTGTAGGTGGAAGTGTAAATTAGTTTAACCACTGCAGAAGACAGTGTGGTGATTTCTCAAAGACCTAGAGGGAGAAATACCATTTGCTCCAGCAATCTCATTACTGGGTTTATACCCCTCAAATATAAATTATTGTATTATAAAGATACATGCATGTGTATGTTCATTGCAGCACTATTCACAACAGCAAAGACATAGAATTAACCTAAATGCTCATCAATGATAGACTGGGTAAAGAAAATGTAGTACATATAAACCATGAAGTATATGCAGCCATAAAAAAGAACAAAATCAAGTGCTTTGCAGGGACATGAATGGAGCTGGAAGCCATTATCCTCAGCAAACTAACTTAAGAACAGAAAGCCAAATACCGTAGGTTCTCACTTATAAGTGGGAGCTGAATGATGAGAACACATGGACACATGAGGGTAGAGAACAATATATGCTGGGGCCCATTGGAGGTTGATGAGGGGATTGAAGGTGGAAGGAGGAAAAGCATCAGGAAGAATAGCTAGTGCATGCTGGGCTTAATACCTAGGCGATGTGATGATTTGTGCAGCAAACCACCATGATGCACATTTGCCTATGTAACAAAACTGCACATGTACCTCTGAACTTAAATGTTGGATATAAAAGAAAGAAGAAAGAAAGAAAGAAAGAAAGAAAGAAAGAAAGAAAGAAAGAAAGAAAGAAAAAGAAAGAAAGAGAAAAAAGAAAAGGAAGGAAAGAAGAAGGAAGGGATGAAGGGAGGAACAGGAGGGAGAAAGAGAGGGAGAAAGAGAGGGAAAGAAGAGAAAGGAAAAGAGAAAAGGAAAGAAGATAAAAAAGGAAAAGAAAAGAAGAACCTTTTACGAGAATGAGAATGAAGCTCAAAAATATATCACATCTAAATATAGTTCTAATTCAACTCTTCCTTTTCTGTAATACCTAGCCACTCTCCTTTCACACAAACTATAACTGAAGTACTTCTGGAATAGAAAAATTCAGTGTTTTTAACTTATTGTATCAAAATATATTATTTGTTTGATATAGATTTTTTCATCAGTTTTTTTTTTTTTTTTTTTTTTTTTTTTTGGTAGGGATCAATCATCTCCTTTGTCAAATGCACTCCTAGGTGTATTTTTTTAGCAATATCTACATTGCTCTTTAGCCAATGGGAATTAGTTCTTAATTTGGTTCTCTGATCATTATTGGTATATAGCAATGCTACTGAGTTTACACATGGACTTTGTATCCTCCAAAACATTTCTAGGCTTGAAAAAAAGTCATTAATCAAGCCTAGAAGTGTTTTGGAGGAGTCTAGAATTTTTTTCATAGAAGACTGTATGTTAAGTGAACAGATCTCATTTGACTGCCTCTTTTCCAGTTCAGATGCCTTTTATTTCTTTCTCTTGCCAGATTGCTCTTGCTGGGACTTCTGGTACTATGTTAAATAGAAGTATTGAAAGTGAGCATCCTTGTATTTTTCCAGTTCTTGGTGAAATACTTTCAACCTTTCTCCATCCCATATAATGTTTGCTGTGATTTCAGATTATGCTACAAGGCTATAGTAACTCAAACAGCATCGTGCTGGTATAAACCTAGACACATAGATCAATGAAACAGGAAACAGAATGGAGATCCCAGAAATAATGCCACAACTTTAACAATATTGACAAAGATATACACTGGGGAAAGGACACCTTATTCAATACATGGTGCTGGGAAAACTGGGTAGCCATATGCAGAAGAATGAAACTGGACATTGATCTCTCACAATATACACAAATTAACTCAAGATTAATTAAAGACTTAAATGTAAAGCCTGAAACTATTAAAAATTCTAGAAGAAATTCTAGGAAAAACTCTTTTGGACATTGGATCAGGCAAAGAATCTATGACTAAGTCCTAAGTCCTTAAAAATAACACGATACCAAAAATAGATAAGTGGGACTTAACTAAAAAGCATCTGTGCAGAAAAAAATTCAACAGAGTAAATGAACAACCTACAGAATGGTAGAAAATATTTCAGACTGAATCTGAAATATGGCTAATGTTCAGAATATACAAGGAACTCAATCCAACAAGAAAAAACAAATAACTCCATTAAAATATAGGCATAGGACATGAACAGGCATTTTTCAAAAGAAGACATGCAAGTGGCCAAAGAACATGAAAAAAAGCTCAACATGATTAATCATCTGAGAAATGAAAATCAAAACCACAATGAGATACCATCTCACACCAGTCAGAATGTCTTAACAAAAAGTCTAAAAACTGCACATGTACCCCTGATGTTGGTAAGGATGTGGAGAAAAGGGAACACCTATACACTGTTGGTGGGAATGTAAATTAGTACAATTTTTATGGAAAACAATATGGAGAATTCTCAAAGAACTGAAAACAGAACTACCATTAAATCTAACAATCCCACTACTGGACATCTACCTCTCCAAAAATCAAATATATCAAAAAGACAACAGCACTTGTATGATGATCACAGAATTATTCACAATAGCAAAGTCATTGAAAGCAACCTAAGTGTTCATCAACAGATGACTGAATTGAAAACTGTGAGATAGATAAATATATAATTTTATATATTACATATATTTATATATATGCACACGTGTGTATATGTGTGCATGTGTGTATATATATATTATATGTAATATATAAAATTATATATTTGTATATATCAAGTAATACCTATGTGTTCATGTGTGTGTATATGTATGTGTGTATATATACATCCAAAAGGTAGGACGGGTGAGAGAGATGTGACACATGAAACTATCTGTTGGGTACAATGTACACTATTTGGGTGATGAGTACACTAAAAGCCCAGACTTCACCACTACACAATATATCCATGTTTAGATGTTCAGTGTTAAATTTTGTCATAGAAACATAAGTACCTGTGCAGAAATGTGCAAGCAGTTATGCCCTCCTAAATCTGGAAAAATAAATACATTACTCCTAAATTTTAAAAGATAAATTTAGACCACATGAAAATATTGCAATATTTTGCAATAAATATGCTTCTGGGTGAAAGGCTAAAAAACATGAGAGACTTAGCATTTATTTTTGTCTATAGTATATCAGTCTCTTGAAGAGATTGTTTAGATTATCTAAACAGAAGAAGGTTAAAACTGGATAAATCTAAAATGTAACATTTTCCTACTGAACAATGAGTGTAGATTGGATAATGTTTCAAATTAAATATGTACGACATTTAAATAAACTACCTGCCCTTCATCTTATGTCTAGTAGAATCTTACTTGTTTTTTGTTTAAGATCTAAAATAATTGTCAATTCTTTAAAACCTTCCCTGATCAGCAGGGAAAATTGAACTCACCCAATTATGAATTCCAGTGATACTTGCTTTGTACTTATTTTGTGATACTAATTACTTGCCCATTTCTACTTTAGTTATTGATTTATATGCATTATCTCTAGGGCGACCACATAATTTGCTGAGCTAATAAGGCCACCTTTAATAATAAGAAAGACATTAATTAAATCAGGATGGCAGGCATATATGATTATTCCTTGATATCCACAGAGGATTGGTTTCAGGACCCCAGTGGATATCAAAGTTCACAAATGCTCAAGTGCCTGATATAAAAATGGCATAGTATTTATGTACAGACTATGCACATCCTCCTCTATTCTTGAAATCATCTCTAGATTACTTATAATCCCCCATATAATGCTAATATTATTTAAATAGTTGTTATTCTGTATCATTTAAAAATTTCTATTATTTTTATTATTTTTTTGCCAAATACTTTTAATCAGTAGTTGATTGAATCCATGTGGGTGAAATCTCGAGTGTGGAACCCGCAAATATGGAGGGGTGGCTCTACTTAGACTGCCTTGCGGAAACTGTACCTTTACCATCTGTATTTGAATGAAAGGATTTAAAGTACATGGGTTAGAGCTTATATTTCTTTTTTCCTCTATGATACTTATCAATGCTGATTAAAATAGAAAAGGAGTTTAACAGTATTTGTTAAATTATTGCTTTATTTTAGACATTTCCTTTTATTTGAATTCTAAATAGTTTATCTTTCCATTTATGGACAATAAAGTCACAACATGGACACAGTTTGTATAAATAAGAACTTCATAGATACTATAAATGAATAGAAATTGCTCAATACTTGATTCAATAAATATATGCATTCTTATATGTAGACATATATCACAATGAACACGTCACCCTGGATCCTGGAACAAATATTTCTTCTTTTATTTGTTGGCTTGCACAGCGATTTTAAAGGATTTGGACTCCAAAAAAGTACAATGCCAACAGAATTTATTAGACTTAGATAGATTAAGAAAAACAGAATTGATTCAACACATTCCAGGGAATTGTGATTAATTTTAATATCGGAGCCATTCATCATTTTAATTAATACACAAGAATATAGTTCATATTTCTGTCATCAAAATGAACCATAATTTTTACTGTATTTTAGAACTCTAAAAATTACCTTAAAAAATTCAATAATTGTCAACAATCTCACATTAAATGACCTTTCTATCATTTGAAATTCAGCTTAGATTTTGCATAAGATTATAATACGAAGTCCTGGATTCATCACATAATATTTTCAGTACTTTTTTTAAGCTAGGTTTTATTCATTCAATCAATATTTATAGTTGATTGTAATTTAATAAAGGTAGGTCATTCATTGTGCTAAACACTAAGACAAAACAGTGAAAATATTTAATCATAAAGAAACATCTTAAGTATCACTAAAATTTTTTATTGAGATTTAATTTTATATTTAAGAATTAAAATCTATAAATAATTATTAATTTTAAAATACTTGCATATTGTCCAAAATACAGCAATGACACATTAAGTATAAACATGATTTTTACTTGCTTTGAAAACAAACTTGGTTATCAGTGGAATGAACTTACCCTGTATTATAGCTGACCTTATTAGGTCAAATTGTATTCATTTTTCTTTAAGCTAGCAATTAATTTCAAAGCTTATAAGTTTCAGATTACTTTCTTTGGCTACAAAAATTCCTTCAGCTATTTTCATGTTAAATATTATGCTGTAGATCATATGATTAGCATGGACATATAATTTTGGAATTAGGCCACAATAAACAAAAATATATAATAGATAGAGTGTAATTCAGGGTCCCAGAAGGTGAGAAAGTTGCAGATATCAGGATGAAATTACTTTTAGAAGACGCAGACAAAACAGGGCTGTGAAGACACCAAGGAGAGGAGGCTAGTGCTTACAAGTGTGAGGTCAGAACTGTTTTCAAGGACTTTCTAAAATCTACCAGGAATCCCTTGACATCCTTCACACATCTCTTGCTATGCAGGCTTGCACATTTTTGCACAGGTACTTATGTTTCTATGACAAATTTTATCATTGAACATTCTTTAGGACTCTAGTAATTCAGATAGAATGCTCTCAGAAGGACATTTTTCCAGTGCTGTCATTTCCACCAGTGAACTGAGGATTACTTGCCTTGGTTCTTTGGAGCCAATGAACAGTGTTTCTAAGCATTCTAAGCATCTTAAATGCACCTCTTCCTTTTTTCTAAAAAAAGCTTCCCTTTACCTCTATCTCACTGGATGTACTTGTGACATCTTGCATTATGATCCTCATTTATCTCTTTTTTCTTTTTTATTATACTTTAAATTCTGGGGTACATGTGCAGATCCTGCAGGATTGTTACAGAGGTATACATGTGCCATGGTGGTGGTTTGCTGCATCCATCCCCATGTCATCTACATTATTTCTCCTAATGTCATCCCTCCCCAATCCCCCCACTCCCTGCTACCCCTCTTCTCTCCCCTGACCCCCCAAAAGAATCCTGGTGTGTAATGTTCCCTTCCCTGTTTCCATGTGTTCTCATTGTTCAACATCCACTTATGAGTGAGAACATGTGGTGTTTGGTTTTCTGTTCTAGTGTCAGTTTGCTGAGAATGATGGTTTCCAGATTCATCCATGTCCCTGGAAAGGACATGAACTCATCCTCTTTTATGGCTACATAGTACTTCATGATGTATACGTGTCACATTTTCTTTATCCAGTCTATCATTGATGGGCATTTGGGTTGGTCCCATGTCTTTGCTATTGTGAACAGTGCTGTAATGAAAATAACATGTGCATGTGTCTTTATTTAACAGAATGATTTATAGTCTTTTGGGTATATGCCCAGTAATGGGATTGCTGGGTCAAATGGAATTTCTATTTCTAGATCCTTGAGGAATCGCCACACTGTCTTCTACGATGATTGATCTAATTTACAGACCCACCAACAGTGTAAAAGTGATCCTATTTCTCCACATTCTCTCCAGCATCTTTTTTCTGTAGATTTTTTAATGATCGCCATTCTAACTGGCATGAGATGGTATCTCAGTGTGGTTTTGATTTGCATTTATCTAATGACCAGTGATGATGAGCTTTTTTTCATATGTTTGTTGGCTGCATAGATACCTTCTTTTGTAAAGTGTCTATTCATATCCTTTGCCCACTTTTTGCTGGGTTTGTTTTATTCTTGTAAATTTGTTTAAGTTATTTGTAGATTCTGGATATTAGCCCTTTGTCAAATAGGTAGTTTGCAAAAATTTTTTTCATTCTGTTGGTTGCTGATTCACCCTAATGATAGTTTCTTTTGCTGTGCAGAAGCACTTAAGTTTAATTAGATCCCATTTGTCTATTTTGGCTTTTGTTACCATTGCTTTTGGTGTTTTAGTCACGAAGTCCTTGCCTATGCCTATGTTCTGAATGGTATTGCCTATGTTTTCTTCTAGGGTTTTTATGGTGTTAGATCTCATGTTTAAATCTTTAATCCAACTGGAGTTAATTTTTGTGTAAGGTGTAAGGAAGGGATCAAGTTTCAGCTTTCTGCATATGGCTAGCCAGTTTTGCCAACACCTTTAATAATTAAGACAATGCGGTATTGACCTAAGAATAGTCAAATAAATCAATAACTACAATAGTTAAGTATACTTATACATAGTAGGCCATTTTATTTATAAATAAACAGGCCAATGGCAGTCAGTGAGGAATGGGTGGTATTTTCAATAATGGAACTAGAAAATTAGGTATAAAAAAGAAATAATGAATCTCTACTCTTATGTTCACTATAATACAAGAGAAATTCAATTTTCATAGTCAATTCAACTGAAAATGTAAAATCATGAGACTTCTAGACAAGAAAATGAGAATATATATTATTATAAGGTAGGCAAAGATTTTTTAAACATGACATATAAAAATAATTAAAATTGCTAAACCATATAACATTTAATTAAGAATGTCTGTTGCTCAATAAGTGTCATCAGAGTATATAAGTAAGACAGTCTCATATTTACGGAATATAAGAAAGTACTTATAATAAATGCACCTGAGAAGGGACTCATATCCAGAGTACATGAAGAACTATAACTAAACTATATTAGACAAATAATTTAATTTCAAAAAATAAAAGGCCAAAAACCAACCAAGCACTTCACAAAAGTGGTTCAATAAACATGGAAATTTCCACATCATTTATCATCAAAAAAATTAAAATTAGGTTGGGTGCAGTGGCTCACATCTGTAATCCCAGCACTTTGGGAGGTTGAGGTGTGTGGATCTTCTGAGGTCAGGAGTTCGAGACCAGCCTGACCAACATGGAGAAATTCTGTCTCCACTAAAAATATAAAATTAGTTGGGTGTAGTGGCACATGCCTGTAATCCCAGCTATTCGAGAAGCTGAGGCAGGAGAATCTCTTGAACCTGGGAGGCAGAGTTTGTGGTGAGCCAAGATCATGCCATTGTACTCCAGCCTGGGCAACAAGAGAGAAATCCCATCTCAAAAAGGAAAAAAGAAAAGAAATTAAAATTGAAATCATAAAACACCCATCACAGTAGCTAACATTAAAAGGAATGAATATTTCAAATGTAACAGAGATGGAGTAGGTAAAATTTTCACTCTGCAAATGGTAGTGTAAGTTGCTACAATCACTTGGCAAAGTTTTGGCAAAGGAAAAACCTGTATTTACCCTAGACTCATTAATTCTACTCTTAGATATTCTTAAGAGTGCACATTTGTACCATTGGAGTTGTTCTTAGCAGCTTTATTTAGAATAGCCATGTATGAAAAATCATAATTGGCCACCACCAAGAGAACAGATACACAGATTATGTACATGCAAACTCACAGGAATGCTATACAGCACTAAAAAAGAACTAGTGATAACCACAAAAGCATAGATAGCTCTCACAGACATAATTTTGAGTAAAAGAAATAACTTGATGATTCAATTCCTATGAAGTTCAAAGGCAGGTGAGTTAATCAAATATTGTTGGATAGGAGAATACTGAGTATCTCTGGAGGAAGGTATTTACTGGGTTGGAGCACAGAACAAGGGCACCTTCTGGAGCTTGGTATCTTAATCTGGGTCATTGTTGTTACATTGATGTAGCAATATTTAAACATTTTTATGTTACAATTCCTCTAGCAATAAACTTTAAATTAGTATAATTAATTGTACATATATATATCTCAGTTTAAAAGTAAACACATATACATGAACACAAGGATAGATATGATAAAAATGCTTTGAAAATATAGAGTTGAAAGCTATTACTTTGGCCTGTGGAAGCTTAGATAATCCCAGCTGCTGAAGCACCTAGCTAAACATCCCATCCCTATCACATGCTTCATCTGTAAGACTAAGCATAAGCAAGTCCAATAAACACTCAGTCTGGTTAAATATTTTATGCTGATACATAATGACTCTCCCTTCTAGTTCCTTCACGCTTTGTAAGGCCTTACTGACAAGACTATGAATCTTTTTAAATGTGTATCCTGACATAATGAATTACTCTTGAAGATGGAAGAATTTTTAAATAAATTGTCTCCTTTCTGCACAATAATTACTAGTTTATCTTATAAAACGAGTATTCTTAAATCTTATTTTATTTTCCTTCAAATAATGAGGCAGTTGTTGCCCTGGATGTGGTTTTTAAATAGGAAATTAGTGCAGAGATTATATCTTCAGAAACCTACTTTTCAGGATCCCTACCATTCTTCTATCTATCCCCATATTATTGATCCCTCTTAAAACACTTACATTAGTTTATTTTGTCTTGTGCTTAATTTTTTAGTACTAATGGACTCCTAGTTAAAGTATATAAATGAATGAATTAAACATAGTTAACATAATACTTGATGCTAAAATTAGAGAGGAAGAATCTGTGATTCTACAAAACTGAAAATACAAAGACAATGTAATTAAGTTCATATTTATTTTTTATTTTTATTTATTTATATTTTCAGACAGGGTCTCTCTGTGTCAGCTAGACTGGAGACCAGTAGCACAATCATGGCTTGCTGCAGCCTCAACCTGCTAGGCTCAAGTAATTCTTTCATCTCAGCCTCCCAAGTAGCTGAGACTACAGGCACACTCCACCACACCCAGTTAAATTCTTTTTTTATTTTTACTTTATTTTTTGTGAAGGCTGGGTCTTACTATGGTGTCCAGGCTGGTTTTGAACTCCTGAGCCCAAATGACCCTGTAATGCCAGCACTTTGGGAGGCCAAAGTGCTGGCATTACAGGCATGAGCCACTCTGCCCAGCCCAGTAGTTGCTTTTCTAAACACAGTTAAGTAAGAAAAACTTTTAGCATCATGCATTTCAATCATCAAGTGAAATGTGTTCAGTTTCTTTATGCAAAATCTATGTGTTCTGTCTCATATACTTATATGGGTCAATCTTTTTTTATCCTTTTAAAAATAACTTCATTGAAGTATAGTTAATACCCAAAAACTGTACACATTTAATGCATACAATTTGGTGAGTTTGTACATATTTATACATTGCAAAATCATTACCACAACCAGGGTATCAAACATATTCATTATCTTCAAGAGTTTCTTCATGCTTCGTTTTTAAAAAAAAATTGTGGTGAGAAGTCCTTTTCTTTGAGATAATCAAAACAAAATGTTTTGAATAATATACTTTTGTGAAAATAATTAAAGCTATAAATATAATTTAAAGGATGTTAATTATTATTTTCTTTTAAAACATTAGTTTTGTTCAGTCTTAATGTGCAGGAGATAAATAGAAAAGTAAGTAATAAATATACAAATTACTTCAAATGTGAGCAATTCTTTTTTTTTTTTTTTTTTTTTTTTTTTTGCCAATCAATGAGAGCTTGTAAGGTTGCTGAGGTTGGTTGGCCTTGAACTCTTGGCCTCGCCTTCGCAAGCACCACGACATCCGGCCGGAGCCACTTTGGGCCCCAAATGTGAGCAATTCTATTTGAATACCAAAAATAGTCAGATTGAGTTAGGAAAAATAATTAACCAACTGAAGTTTAGTTTTTTGATCCAACATAAAAATTCATGCATCTAAAATATCACTCAAGATTACTCTCATTTTAAAATAATTTTGCTTACTATTTGTCTTATTTGTCTTCTTTTCAAACTGTGTTTCCTGTTCCAGTTAAAAGTTTAAAATATGACATTAATACAGAATTAATTCTTAACATTGATCATACGTGTCTATTACTATGTCAAAGATCTTACCAAGATACAGAAATTAAGTGAAATTGATGTGAGCAGTAATTTTTAAGAATATAGATTTTGAGACTCGGTGCAGTGGCTCACGCCTGTAATCCCAGCACCTTGGGAGGTCAAGGTGGGTGGATCATGAGGTCAAAAGATCGAGACCCTCCTGGCCAATACGGTGAAATCCTGTCTCTACTGAAAATGCAAAAATTAGCTGGGCATGTTGGCGTGCATCTCTAGCCTTAGCTACTTGGGAGGCTGAGGCAGGAGATTCAGTTGAACCAGGAAGGTGGAGGCTGCAGTGAGCTGAGATCACATCACTGCACTCCAGTCCCTTGACAAAGGGAGACTCTGTCTCAAAAAAAAAAAAAAAAAAAAAAAAAATCTAGTCTTTGAAACGTTTATTGTCTATCACTATTGCCCTTCATATTCCCTGCCCCTCTAGAGTCATGCCATCAACTAGAATAATACCTCTTAGTCTCCTAAACAGAGAGCCTGCTTCTTGTTCCTATTTTGATGTTATATGTCCTGGTACTGATGAGTGTAGCTTTGATAAGTGAAGTGATTTGGGACTCTGCTTAAAATGCAGACTGAAATGGAGATCTATAATCAAACTGAGGGAAAATAAGATGGTAAAAGTTTAAACTGCTTTTCAGTACCCTATTTTTTCATCAATCCCATATATTCTTCCTCGAACTATTTGTAAATTCAAATATTATCATGTTACTTTACCTAAAAGGCTTCAATGATTTCTCTTTGATCCTGAGATCAATTTCAAATCCTCAACATGACTGCATCACTGTATAGAGACTGTATTGTTATCAGAAATTAAGATTAACAATTGATTACTTGAGTGAAGCAAACAGAAAAAATAAAATACCAGCTGACTTACTTGTTTTAAACAATACCAAGTAAAGTGCTTTAAAGAGTGAGGGTGGCCTGACCTATGCTCTTCCTCTTCTCATATAAATTTTAGTGATAACCAACCCTGATAGTCTTCTGGAATTAAAGTGAAATTGGCACACTAGGCAACCTTGGTTATGCAAACCTCTTCATCAACACGAGCTAAAAGATTTTTAAACACCGCAGTGAGAACATTCAGAACCTCTCAACTATAAAACCTGGGGCTTGGCCTCTACGTTAATCTAATGTATGACTTCCCACTGACACTGCTAACCACTTCCATGCATCTTTTGGTATCTCATAGGCTGTGGAAAAGTCAGTAACACAATTGACTATCACTTCAGTGCACAGCAGGAGCCCCAAAGGTCTTGTAATATTTCTTACTTATTTTATTTCATGCTGTTGGTGAAAGGGAGGTGTTTATTATCTTACACCTGGAAGGGTAGTGAAAAGAGAGAGATAATTGCTGGTTGTCTTTTTATTTTACATGCATTTTAAAATGAGAACTTTATGCACTTCATGTGTATTGCAGATATTACTAGAAAATGTTATGAAAAAATGGGCAGAGTTCAGTCAATCAATTGCATTCCAACATATTCTAAAGCAACTATTAGTTGTAATACTTCATTAAAAAGAAAAAGCTCTAAGATATATACTAAATCAGATGGGATTACAGGATTATTATAAATCAAGAAGAGCTGTATGTTGCTGACTGTGATCCTGAAAGATTCCTCATAGAGGTAGCACTGCATTTTGGATTTAAAAGATGCAGCAGTGTTTAACAGACAGACATGGTAGTAAAGATACTTCAGACAGAGGATGGCTGTAAGAAAAAACTCAAAATCTGTATTGCTGTTAACAAGCAAACCAATTTTCTTAGTCTCTGTAGCAATACAAAAGCTCAAGTTATAATCAAATGTTTTAAGAAACACTCATGCTTTTCATACCAAGAAAACTTCCATGCATTTTCTTGATGCATTCCAATATGTGGGATTATGCAGCTCTTGGCAAAGATGATTTTATGTATGTAAATACAATAGCAAATAATTAAGCTAAGTAGTAAGACAAGTACTTTCTTCAATCTCTCTAATTACTTCAGAAAGAACATTTTACTCTGTTGCCTATTGTTTATACCTTTGTATAACTGACATTATTTTTTTTTCAAGTAACACTGAACTGGTGAAAACTTTATAATTGTTAAATCATAATGTTAATACAATTTATTAATTTAAATAAATTAACAATAAAATTATTTCTATTAAAGATCATATTTTATTGTGGAGACTGATGCTTTTTTATTTAAAGTTGTGATGTAGAGTTTTATTTTTAAATAAGTTTCCTTAAGAAAAAAAGCAAATTAATTTAAAGACAAAATTTAACTAATGTAATTTGCAAAATGGCAAAAAATATAAAGGTCATATATAAGTATTCGATTTAGGGAAATAGTGTGTTTAATATTTGGAAGCAATAAAGAAAAAATGTTGAACTCACCAAAATAGTGATCAGGCCTTTCAATGTATCAAAATAAGGACTACTTAATTGTTTTTCAAAGACATCAGTTTTCCAGGTGTCCTCTAAAATGCAGTATTTATTTAATCCCAAAATTTATCTCTTTATCTTTTCAACATATGAATCCACCTGGGAAATTTTAGAGTGGGTCATATATTTTTTCTTAAATACTTCTCATGAATTCTACAGTTGTTATGTGATCATGTCTGTTGTCTGACCTCACCCTTCCAAATGAACTTATTTCATACATATCCTTATTTGGCTTTTCTCTCAAAATATTCTACAGTAATTAGAGGAGAAATGTTATATAAAATATGTTTAGAGACTATTTAGTAAGTTAACTTTATCTTACTTTTATAAGAGCACTTTTAACTATGGTGTGTTTTTACCAATACCTACCATAATAAATGTGATTACTTTAGGTTGGACAAATATTTTCTACAGTTTATTAATTGACATAAAAGTATAGCTATTATTTATTTATTTCAGACCTTTAAACATTCGAAAAAGAGTTTAAGTATTCTGCAGCAACCATTTCCCTATTTTTCATGCAATATTAACTGCTTATATATAATGGATATTTTCAAATGACACTTAAAAACTCTCAGTTGTATTTTGCTTCATGTACATCATTTACTTGGTTAGAATGAAGATTGTGCTAACAGTTTAATACTAGCTACGTTGTTACTTATTTATGAAAACTTGTGAAGACACAACTCAGCCATTACTTTTACTTCTTTCTTATATCAATTCCTACATCATGCCGTATGCTTCTAAATTGGGTTGGACATTAACCTGTGAACATTCAGATAAAATTTATTGAACATTAATTATTAATTGAAGCAATTTCAGAGTCACAAAAATACTAAGTGTTACAAAATCAGAAGGAGGCAGAGTCTCTGCCATTAAGTTTTTAAATGCTACTTTAAGAAACACAAAATAAAAGCATGGGAAAACTTTAAGAAAATTTAACAAGCAGCTTGCCATTTAACATGCATTTATTAAAATGGCAGTTGAGAATTTCTCCACATCCTCTCCAGCATCTGTTGTCTCCAGATTTTTTTTTTTTTCTTGAGACGGAGTTTCGCTTTTGTTACCCAGGCTGAAGTGCAATGGCACGATCTCGGCTCACCGCAACCTCCGCCTCCTGGATTCAGGCAATTCTCCTGCCTCGGCCTCCTGAGTAGCTGGGATTACAGGCACGCGCCACCATGCCCAGCTAATGTTTTTTTTTTTGTGTGTATATATATATATATATATATATATATATATATATATATATATATATATTTTTTTTTTTTTTTTTTTTTTTTTTTTTTTTTTCAGTAGAGACGGGGTTTCATCATGTTGACCAGGATGGTCTTGATCTCTTGACCTTGTGATCCACCCGCCTCGGCCTCCCAAAGTGCTGGGATTACAGGCTTGAGTCACTGCACCGGGCCCTGTCTCCAGATTTTTTAATGATCGCCATTCTGTGAGATGGTATCTCAATGTAGTTTTGATTTGCATTTCTCTAATGACCAGTGATGATGAGCATTTTTTCATGTGTTTGTTGGCCTCATGTATGTCTTCATTTGTAAAGTGTCTGTTATATCCTTTGCCTACTTCTGAATGGGCTTGTTTTCTTCCTGTAAATCTGTTTTAGTTCTTTGTAAATTCTGGTTATCAGCCCTTTGTCAGATGGATAAACTGCAAAAATTTTTTCTCATTCTGTTGGTTGCCGATTCACTCTAATGACTGTTTCTTTTGCCGTGCAGAATTAAGAGTAGGGAAATTAAAAGGCAGTGCATTCTCAGTGAAAATCCCAAATATGCCACTAATTATCTGTGTAATCTTGAGCAAGATTTTCATGATTCTATATCTCAGTTTCCTCATCAGTAAAATGTGGATAACACTGACATATACTAGACAGGGCTGGTTACCTCTTCAACAAAATCTGCTCTCCCCTTCTTAATCAAGTTTTGCTAGGAAGCATATATTCATTAATGGACCCTCTTTCTCACCTCCTACTGTAGCCAGATGTAGCCATGTTTCTAGTTCTTGTTGATGAAATCTGAATAGAAGTAATATTTGTCTCTTTTAACTTCAGATTGTTAAGAAGAACAATTTTCTCTCCGTAAAGGGAAGTTGCCTACCAAACAGGAATAATCCACTTTGACTATGTAATTGAGTCATTGTTTTTGCACTATTTACTATAGTAGTTCACTATATTCTCACAACTGACATAGAACTGTTGTGAAGAACTTTTTAACACATAGCCTCACTCATAGTAAAAGCTTAGTAAATGTTAACAATTTATAAGTAATGCTTTTACTGGAACTATTTATGGATATTTACTTAGTTGTTTTAACAATCAGTTCCTTCTATAAGAAGCTAAAAGAAATGTCAATCAACTCTAACTTGAGAGAATATAGACAATAAATCCAACTTGTTAAGTCCATAATATGAACATGCTATTTGATTCATAAAATATTTATATTATCTAAAGTAAACATGTTAATCTGTCAATAATGAACTTTCAGTTTTTCACAATAAGTACCTGCTTCTTTTGCATTTATCACAGTATTTAATACACAAATACATGAATGATCCAAAATAGTAATCTTCTTTAAACCAGCTTATAATAAATTTGTATACTGGCCTCAGGCAATGCAGTAAAAATGAATGGGTAGAGATTCAGCAATTGTTTCCCAGACTTCTTTAATATTGAAGAGACTCAATATCTAAAATAACCCAGTTGTGAATTAAATAAACTGGTAATGTTATGTTAAGTAATCCATTCAATAATCAATAAGCTATCAATTGTATTGGATGCATAAATGTAATTTCATGTAGAAATTACTATTTGACAGACTATCTCAGAAATATTATTGTTTTAGAAATTCTTTTTGTCTTGGTTAACATGTTCTTAGTCATTTTCACAATATCAGTCATCAGATTCGTGTTTTATACAGTAACAGCCTTCCCTCACAAGCCATCATTCTCCAACTCTCTAAAATTATATAGGATTTCTGTCACTCACAAACCAGATATCTTTCCACTGGTTTATAATATTTCACAACTAATTAAATGGCAAATTATTTTTATTTTCTGTTTTATTCTATAGGAAGTATTATAAATCCAAACCACGGAAAAGAGATGATGAATTCAACCAAAATAAGAATATAATTTTGCACAACAATGAAATATTTAAGTGTAAGATATTTGTCACTTGATACTTTTTATAAGTTAAAAAAAATATTACCCAATAGGTGCCTTTTAAGCCCTCATCTTTCACCTTACCTTCCCCTCTAGTATTCCCCAGTGTCAATGGTTCCCATCTTTGTGTCCATATGTACTCAATGTTTTGCTCCCACTTATAAGTGAGAACCTGTGGTATTTAGTTTTCTATTCCTGTGTTAATTTGCTTAGGATAATGGTCTCCAGCTGCATCCATGTTGTTGCAAAGGGCAAGATTTCACTCTTTTTTATGACTGTGTACTGTTCCATGGTATATATGTACCACTTTTTCTTTATCCAATCCACTGTTGATAGGCAGGTAGGCTGATTTCTCTATCTCTGCCATGTGAATAGGGGTGCGAAGAACACATGAATACATGTGTCTTTTTGGTAGAACAATTTATTTTCCTATGGGCATATATCTAGTAGTGGGATTGCTGAGTCAAATAGTAGCTCCATTTTGAGTTCTTTGAGAAACATCCAAACTGCTTTCCACAGTGGCTGAACTAATTTACATTCCTGCAAACAGAGCAAGCATTCACTTTTCTTTGTATCCTCTCCAACATCTGTTATTTTTTAAGTTTTTATTATTTATTTTAAATATTAAAGAGTTTATTTGAGCAAAAACAATTCCTAAATTGGACAGCATTTCAAATCAAAAGAAGTTCACAGAGCTCTTCTGCAGTTGTGTGGGCAATGTGGTTTTAAGAAAATATATTTGATTTATTAAAGAGGAAATTCTGTAGTTAGAGGTTAGTTGGTAGTTTCTGATTGGTAAAGTCTTTAGTTTTGTTTTACTGTTTGGGCTTTTGGCTTGCTTATATAGGAACCCGAAGTGCTGGAGCTATCTCAGCCTGATGGCCTCCCAATTAAAAAAAATTGTAACATATTTAAGACAATGGTCTTAAACATTTCTATTCACTCTCTCTTTTTTTTAAAAGTATATACACAGGTTTGTTTTATAGGTAAATTGCATGTCTCAGGAGGTTTGTGTACAGGTTGTTTTGTCACCCAGGTAATAAGCACAGTACCCAATAGGTAACTTTTCATTCCTCATCCTCCCTCACCCTCTGCCCCCAAGAAGGCTCCAGTGTCTGTTGTTACCTTCTTTGAGTCCATTTGTTCTTAGCTTTTAGCTCCCACTTCTAAGTGAGAACATGCAGTATTTTGTTTTCTGTTCCTGTGTTAGTTCACTTAGAATAATAGCCTCCAGTTCCGTCCACATTGCTGCAAGGGACATGATCTCATTCTTATTATGGCTTCATAGTATTGCATGGTGTATATGTATCACATATTCTTTATCCAGTTTACCATTGATGGGCATTTAGGTTGATTCCATGTCTTTGCTGTTGTGAATAGTTTTTAATAATAGCCATTTTGACTGATGCAAGATGGCATCTCATCATGGTTTTGATTTGCATTTCTCTGATGATTAGTAATGTTGAACATTTTTTCATGTTTATTGGCCACTTGTATGTCTTCTTTTGAGAAGTGGCTATTCATCCCCTTTACCCACTTTTCTTTTTGAGATGGAGTCTTGCTCTGTTGCCCAGGCTAGAGTGCAATGGCACAATCTTGGCTCACTGCAACCTCTGTCTCCCAGATTAAAGTGATTATCTTACCTCAGCCTCCCAAGTAGTTGGGATTACAGACACCTGCCAATGTGCCCAGCTAATTTTTGCATTTTTAGTAGAGATGGAGTTTCACCATCTTGGCCAAGCTGGTCTGGAACTCCTGACCTCGTGATCTACCCACCTCGGTCTCCCAAAGTGCTGGGATTACAGGCATGAGCCACTGCTCCTGGCCCTACCTACTTTTTAATGACGTTATTTATTTAGTTTTTTGCTTGTTGAACTGTTTAAGTTCCTTTCAGTTTCTAAATATTAGACCTTTGTTCGACGCATAGTTGGCACAAAAAAAAAAAATGTTGCTGAGGGTACAGAAAAAGAACACTTACATACTGTTAGTGAAAATGAAAATTAATACAGCCGTTTTGGGAAACAGAAGGTAAGTTTCTTAAAACTTTTAAACTAGAACTACTATGTAATCCAACAACCTAACTTAAAAGTATATACACAAAGCAGTTGAAATCAGTATGTTAATGAGACATCTGCACTCCCATGTTAATTGCAACATTGTTCACAACAGCCAAGATATGGATCAAACTAGGTGCCCATCAGTGAATGAAAAAATAAATTGGATATACACACACGATAGAATACTATACAGTCTTAGAAAATAAGGAAATTCTGTCATTTGTGACAAGGTAAATGAAACTGGAGAAATTTATGCTCAGTGAAATATGCCAAACACTGAAAAACAAATGTATGTATGCTCTTACATATATATGGAAACTAAAAAATGTGAATTCATAGAAGCAGAGAGTAGGATGGTGGTTACCAGGGAATGGGGGCCAAAGAGAGGGGATAAGGTAATGTTGGTCAAAGGGGATAAAGTTTTAGTCAGACAGGAGAAATAAGATCTGGACGTCAATTGTGCATCATGGTGGGTATAATTAACAAAACATATTGTATACTTAAAAATTGCTAATGGAATAGACTTCAAATGTTCTCAACACAAAAAATAATAAGTATGTGAGTTAATGGGTAGGTTAATTAGCTTGATTTAATTATTCAACAATGTATACCTATATGAAAACATCACATTGCAGATCATAAATATTAACATACACAATAAAAAAAGAAATAAAACAATTTAAAAATAAAATAATATTAAATCATTTCTTAGCCGGGCATGGTGGCTCACGCCTGTAATCCCAGCACTTTGAGAGGCCGAGGTGGGTGGATCATGAGGTCAAGAGATCAAGACCATCTTGGCCAACATGGTGAAACCCCATCTCTACTAAAAAATACAAAAATTAGATGGGCGTGGTGGCATGCACCTGTAGTCCCAGCTACTAGGGGGGCTGAGGCAGGAGAATTGCTTGAACCTAGGAGGCAGAGATTGAAGTGAGCCAAGATTGTACCACTGTACTCCAGCCTGACACCTGGTGACAGAGCAAGTCTCTGTCTCAAAATAAATAAATAAATAAATAAATAAATAAATAAATAAATAAATAAAAATAATAAAACATTTCTCATGAATACTCTTAGACAATTGTCTGAGGAACTGAAAAGAAGTACTATTTTTTTTTCCCTGAGTCAAATTTGGGAGTAGGGAAGCTTTCTCTGTTTTCTGTCAGGGATTAACATGGTCCTATAGATTTCCCAAAATGATCTGCTTAGGGAAGAATATATTTAGATCTAAATGGCAATATAAACCAAGGATCAATGAATATAAGCATAGTTTAATAGAAAGCAAATATAAATAAAAAATTTCCCAAAGTTGTTTGTAATTAATTTATATGTAAAATTAATTCAAAAATTAAGTAAAATTAATTATAACGTTAATTTAAATTAAATAAAATAACCAAGTTACAAATACCTTTGTAATTTAACATTTAGAAATAAATTATAAACTTCCACACAGGCATATTTATAATTGAGGGGCTCCTGACCAATTGTTTTTACTAGAGATATTTACTGGAAAATTAAACAGCTTCAAATTTAATATGATTGAAATCTTAACATAAAAATTACAAAGAGATAAAATTATGTATCCCTTAAAGAACAACAAAAGAGTTGTATTCCTTAAATATTGCTTAATGTCTTGAAGATCACAAAGAAAGTAATCCCAAAACACTTCTTATAAAATGCAAGACAATGTTCATGAATGCATGATAATACATTCATTTGGTGTTTCAGTGTGAGTCTATTACATCTGAAACTGACTTATCCAGGAAAACAAATTCTATTATAAAACTAGAGACCTAGAAGAGTTAGGGTAGTTAATTCATAATACATCCCATCAGAATATCTCAGTCTTATAGTTCTTACACATTCCAAAATCCAATTCTCTCCCAACATGAAGAGAAAATTGTGTTCCTAACCAAATAATATCTGCATGCTCTATTTTGTCTTATTATTTTATTCAGAATATAGCCTGTTCCTAGTGTAGTCAAATGTAAAAATGAAAAAAAAAACCCTACAAGGAAAGCAATAATTTTAAAGGACTACATGGGATCTGAGTGTTTATTCGACTTCAATTTACAGAAGAAAACCAGGAAACATGAAAATGTTGGATGAAAATCAAATGTGGCTAAATAGGAAAAGATACCTTTGATGGAGCAGTGATTTTGGATTTATTAAAAGCTTGCTCTTCCACTTAATTGGGAAGCTTCTGCTAGTCTGTCCTTTCCATCTGAACTAGATAATGATAGCTACATTTATTTCACATGTGTATATGCTAGGTATCTTTGCAAGAACATTAAATACACTAAATTATTTAATCTCTGCAGGAGCCTATAGAAGAAGATATTACTTTATTATTATTCTGTTCACCATTTAACAGATAATATTACATGAAATAATATGAGTTAATATTATCCACAGTTATAGAGCATATAATTTGTCATCTATTTTGACATACTTTAAGAAGAAAGTATGAGTAGTTAGGATAGATACAAATTAGGGATGTCACAGGCAAACCAAAACATATGATCATCACACTCGTATAAAATAATGGAGTTAAATATAAGTGTTCTTTTGACACTGAAAAATTAGTACAAGTTTGAATTTTTATTTTACTAGTTTCTAATACTTGAGACTGACTATGTGGTATCTAGGTAGCAGTGTCAATATAATTCATAGCAAAGTTTGTTTTATACTTCATAGAAGCAGGAAAACAATTTGGCAGAGGACCAAGATATGAAAAACAGAGAATTTTATGTTTTCTCTAGATGTACTGAAATTGCGAACTTTAACATAAAATTGCTTAAGTCTGTATAGGAACTATAGCTATTGCAGAAGTTTATTGATCTCACAAATGTCAGCACAAAATAATTACTAAAAGATATAATCCCTTCACACATTTGTTCAGGACATATATGCAATTCAATATTTCTTTTTACTTAGGTCTAAATACTGAATAGTTAAGAGTCACAATTATTCAGAGAAATTGACTCATCTGACATTTACTGACTACCTACTATGTGCCAGGCATTTAGGGATGTTGAGAAGAAAGAGTCAAATTCTACCTAGGGGATGCATGTAGAAAAAGAGAGAAGAGTCACTACGTACATAGCCGAATAATCATGACATAACAGCTTTAATAATTGTTATAAAAATAGATTATTGAAATAATGATTTAAAGGTAGCAGAGTTTTGCTGGGTTGTAAAGGAATCCCTGTCACAGGACTAAATAATTGAGCTGGAATTTTAATGATAGGGAACAATCAATCATGAGAAAGTTGGGGCAAGTATTCAGTGCAAAGGAAAAAGCAGATGCAAAGGCCTGAGTTGGAAACAAATCTAGGTAGGTGAAGGGGAGGAAGAATCCAGTGAGCTAGATAGTAGATGCAGCAGGAGAGCATGGTCCCAAGTAAATTTAGGGAGTTGACCCTGGCCAGAGAGCACAAGAGTTTGGGGACTATAGTGCTTACTCTGGGTTTAATCTAAGCACAAAAAATGCCTTTAGAGTCTTTTTTTTCATATATATATATGTGTGTGTATATATATATGTGTGTGTGTATATATATATATGTGTGTGTGTATATATATATGTGTATATATATATGTGTATATATATATGTGTATATATATATGTGTGTGTGTGTATATATATATAGTTTGTTTGTTTGTTTGTTTGTTTTAATTGTACTTTAGGTTCTGGGTACATGTACAGATCATGCAGGATTGTTGCATAGGTACACACATGGCAATGTGGTTTGCTGCCTCCATCCCCCATCACCTACATCTGGCATTTCTCCCCATGTTATCCGTCCCCAACTTTCCCACCCCTCCACTGTCCCTCCCTTGGCCTCCCCCAACAGATCCCAGTGTGTGATGCTCCCCTCCATGTCCATGAGTTCTCCTTGTTCAACACTATCCAATGAGTGAGAACATGTGGTGTTTGATTTTCTGTTCTTGTGTCAGTTTGCTAAGAATTATGTTTCCAGATTCATCCATATCCCTACAAAGGACACAAACTCATCATTTTTTATGGCTGCATAGTATTCCATGGTGTATATGTGCCACATTTTCCTTGTCCAGTCTATCATTGATGGGCATTTGGGTTGCTTCTAGGTTTTGCTATTGTAAACAGTGCTCAGTGGGTAACATTATTTGATTTTTCTTTTAGATGCATCACTTGGCTATAATACAGATAACAGATTATGGGAGGGCAGAATGGAAACAGTGAGATAAGCAAATAGCTAAACAGTGGCTTCCATTTGTGTGGGGGTATTGGAAATGTGAAGTGGTGGGTTTGGTTGGAATATATCTCCAAAATTGAAACAAGAAAGATTTACTGAAATCATAGCTCCTTTTTTTTTTCTATCATAATTGTGGCCTCATTAATAAGCCCAGTTTTTTATTTTTCTGTTATAGTTTGTTTTTGTTTTTTACCTGTCACAGGATTCAGGGAGTCAATTAACAGATTTCCGGTGCTCAGTGAACTCTCTACAATTGTATGCAAAATAATTGAGTGCATTTATTTAAATATATAATGTTGAGAGGAAGAGAGTTAATTACCATCATCAGGTAATCAGAGGTCTGTAACCCAAAGTGAGGTAGGAACTATTGAGCTTATTTTTCTAAACATTTTGTACATGCTTTCCCATGACATGGTTATTTTTCTGCCTTCTTCTCTTAATATCTCTGCCTGGTAACTTACATTTTAATAATACTGAACTGCCTCATCTTTTTCCAAATACACTGATATTTCTTACTTCAATATCTCTTCTTTATTATAATGCTGTATTATCTGCCTCAGTATTTTGGTTTGGCAAATTTTCCTCATCCTTCAATATTTGGGTAAGATATCAGATCCTGTAAGAAGTATATCTGAACTCCTAAATTGAGCCTAATCATTCCCTTATATGTCCTCAAAGTTTATTGAAAATATACTGTGTTTTAAAGCTTTAAAATTTAGGTAGAACGTAACCCCCGATTTTGTGATACACTCTAGATTGAAGGTAGCTATTATTTCATTATGGAATCCCCAAACAGTAACATCTTATTTTCATTATTTATTATTCATTATGAAATTTTATATATATATATATATATATGCATGTATGTATATCTATATATATATTTCAAGCTCATGTGAAGGTCCTGTATTTCTTCTTAATAATTTCAGTTTATGACAATTTATACCCAAATACAGGACAAGAACTGTGCTTTTAACTTGTGTTTGTTTTGAGGCTTAAAAAATTAATTTTTAGACAATCCTGGTTATATATTTTATTTGGTCTGCCTCAGTGTTTTCTCAATATGACATTTCAATATGAACCAATGTGCACAGTTACTAATTTATTTAATATTATTCATATGATATAATGTATAATTTAAGCAATTTTTGAAATTACAAAAGTATTATAATCATGTTACAGAAGAAAGGACAAGAAATAAAGTCACTCAAAATGCTACCAATTTAATACACTGTGATGTGATGCTGTTCCTCAATTTAAGATTTCTTTTGTCCTTTTTCCCATACTTATATTTTCTATCCCTTTTATCAACTTAAAACTCTAATAAGTATTTTCCTTTTTGATGTAAATTTTATAGTGCTTAGTTTTGAATTGTATACAATATTCTTATGGAAATAAACTATTAATTATGTAAGAATTTTCTTATTAGAGTCTATTTGTGCATTCGTTTTTATATTGGTGTTATTTCATTACACAACATTCACAGTACTGTTATTACTGAATCAAAGATAATTAACCAAAAATAGCTGTTGATATAGATTGCCTAATGTATTTCCAATACAGTTGTATAATTACAAAGTTGCATCAATAAAGGATTAAGCACTGTAGATCACATTTTCCCATATATTCACCATATCTTATTTAATGGATGCATAGAACATGATTTTGCATTAGTATGTTTGTGCAACTGAAATAGAATGTTCAAAAATACACATTTAAGTTCTAATGATATTTCCACTTTTGTCTACTTCCATTCGTCTTGTTTTTTTTTCCTCATTAACTTGTAAAAGTTATTTTAATGATAATTATTTCTACCATACTTGGAATTTTGTCTTAAAATGTGTTAACACATTGAACACTAATTGATATATTTTATGTCACAAGCACTATGACAACAGGTTTGTATACACTGGCTCACTCAATTCTTAAAACTAATTATGAGACAGGTTCTATTGTTAGCCTCGTTTCACAGATAGGAAACTAAGGTATACAACAATTAAGTAACACTTAGGAAAACCGTATTCCAAAATCAAGCAAATTGGTCTTCTCGCTTCGACTACCTCCTCAGAAAAATCTAACACCTTATAATGATATATTTATTTTGGTTTTTCTTTGAGCATAGTTACTTAAGGCTCTGACTATGAAGAATTCCACTGTGCTTAATTTATATTTTTGTCCTGTGATTAGAAGAGGGAAGTACTAATTTCCAATCATTTTATGCCCTGTGAAATATATAGAAAAGAAATATGTTACAATTCCTGACCAACATGATGAAACTTCGTCTCTACTAAAACTACAAGAATTAGCTGGGTGTAGTGGTGCACATCTGTAATCCCAGCTACTCAGGAGGCTGAGGCAGTAGAATCACTTGAATGTGGGAGGTAGAGGTTGCAATGAGCTGAGATTGTGCCACTGCACTCCAGTTTGTACAAGTGAGCAAGACAGAGTCTCGCTCCCCAACCACACCGGAAAAATATAAATAAATAAATAAATTATAAATCTTTAAAATCTAAACTCTGCCAGCTTCTGGAAGCATGTATACAGAAGTTAGATACTTATTGTTTAATACAACATCATCTCAGTTACATAGTGTGCAACATGAATAGTACCTACTAACCTTGCTTACACACAATACCACAATTGTGCATTGTGGCCCTGAGTTGGTATAATTTTGTATCCAACTACTAACTCATAAGATCAGATACAATAAATGTTGTAGCTTATCTATTAGGTACTTTTAGTGATGTCATGTGGGGTATTGAGACCTCAAATATTCATGGTCCTGGACTGTGGTTGATATACTACATGAAGACATAGAGAATTGCTTTCTCTTGAAAATATTTCTTAAACCAAATATGCAATGTAAATAGTGAATTTAATAATAAGCCTATAGGAAGTATCAATCAGTATCACAGGGATGAAAACAAAAAAACAAGATTTTGAATTAGAAAGACTAGAAATCCAAAATTTGTCTCTTACTGTGTGGCCTTGGGCAAGTAAATACCTTTCATTTTCCCTATGTTTAAAATAGGGATAAAAAAAGATCAACCTTCTCTCAGTTATATTGTGGGGATCAAATGTGACATTTAATGTAGTAAGAAAACAAGTTAGAGATTAAGTGTTGAATAAATGCTGGTTTTTAATGTAAAATAAGGCCAGAATTCAGTAGTAATCTCAAAACAGTGCCTTTAAATGATATCTGGTTGGTTTGAATACAGAGCTTTTTCAGTTTTATTCTTGAGCCTCTGCATTAAAGCCCTCTGATGTCTTCTTCACTTCAGTGGATATACATATAATAAATTAGGCCACTGTGGAAAATACACACTTGACCTGGTTGTCAGTGAATTATAGCTTGTTTCAGTTGGGAGAATGTTGGGCCCCCTCCCATTAACTGTTTTTCAGTTAAATCAAAACTGAAAACATAATTATTTCAGTTTATTTTCCAGATTGCTAAATGTGATGACTTCATTTATTATTAAGAGCAGCAGCTGGTAACATCTCAGAGCATGAAAATCAGTTAACCCACTATGATTAGGTTTTCTTCTTTCTTTTCAAGTGGACTGCAGTCTTCTTATTGCTCCAGAATGAAATTATGTTCAATGTAAGAATCAACAGTTTATCATTAATCAGGTAGATTGTGCTCTGTGATAAGTTAAAGAGTGTTTTCAGCTGATAAAATAAGAACTCATAGCATATTATAAGATTTTGATATATTTAATTTAAACACAGGACAATACTTTAGAAATACAATAAATGATTTTAATGCTGATTTGCCTACCTCTGTCCTCTAAATTAATTACATTATAATAAAGATTAAGGCTAACTGTGGCAAACATTTCTAGTTTAGTACAACGAACAGAAGTATATTTTAGCTTTGGTATTGACATGTGTGAAATATAAGACCTAAATTTTTTATTTTAAAAATAAAATAATTTTTATTTAACTAATGGTCTAAAATCAGGATGGAAATTCTTACATAAAAATTTACATACTTGGCTGGGCACAGTGGCTCACACCTGTAATCCCAGCACTTTGGGAGGCTGAGAGGGTGGATCACTTGAGGTCAGGAGTTCAAGACCAGCCTGGCCAACATGGTGATAACCCGTCTCTACTAAAAATACAAAATTAGCCACACATGTTGACAGGTGCCTGTAATCACAGCTACTCCAGAGGCCAAGGCAGGAGAATTTCTTGAACCAAGGAGGCAGAGGTTGCACTGAGCTAAGATCATGCCACTGCACCTCAGCCTCGGAGACAAGAGCAAATTTCCATCTCAAAAAATAAAATAACATACTTAATAAAATTATAACACATTTGTATTAGAAATTTCACTGTCTGTATTGATGGCATTTATGTTGTTACTAGCAGAAACAATTGTTTTCTGTTCTTTATTTTATCTAGTTCTTTTACAAGAACCAGGAGATGGTAAAATAAACTTTCAAACCATTATAGAAATAATATTTCATATCCAAAAATTTGACTTTCCATATTTATCACCTACCCTTTGATTACAAAATAATTATAATTGCTTCTATAAAATTTACAGCATAGATTATTCATGTTTTGTAAGCATGTTTGTAAATGCAAAATTTCTACTATTCTCCTGGGACTCTTTTGAATAGCAGATGTATATTTCATAAGGCTGTTCCAGTAAGAAAAATGTGACTATTAGCAAAGATAAACTCTAGTCTCTTTCCTAGACTATGCCAATTATTTTATTTTGATTTTATTTTTCATGGTGTTCTGATATAATAATATTATCACATTCATGATATTATAAAAATTCTTATTTTCAGAAAGGGTCATAGCTAAAACAATAAATTATCACCATCTTAGTCACATTTTTATTATGTCTATGAGGTAAAACAAAACTCAAAAACCAAGATACTGCTGAATTTAAAACTCACATAAATATTTTAAAAGCAGGAAACTGAATATTTCCATTTGGAAAGCTAAATGAGAGCTCTTAGTGGCCAAAATATTCCAAATGAAATTTGGCTATATTTTAAAGAACTTGATTTTAAGTGTTATTCAACCATATTGCTAGCTATTTTCATTTTAAGTTATCCATGTAGTTGGTTACTCATGTTTCTACATTTTGTAAATTATTTCAGACCAGAGAATCTGGTGTTATTTTTATAATATCCTCTGAGAATAAACCGAGTTTATTTGAAAGTGATATAAAAAGTATTGTGATATTGATGGCTTATATGATAGTTCTATTTTTAATTTTTTGAAGAACCTCCATAATGTTTTCCACAGCAGCTGCACCATTTTGCATTCCCACTAACATTGTACATGGGTTTCAATTTCTTGACATTCTTGCTAACATTTTTTACCTTTTTTATACATAATATCCATCCTAATAGATGATATCTCATTGTGGTTTGAATTTGCATTTCTCTGATGATTAGTGATATTGACCATCTTTACATGATAGTGAGCATCTGTTGGTCATTTGTATGTTCTCTCTGAAGAAATATCTATTCAAATCCTTTGCCCATTTTTAAATTTGATTGTTATTGAGCTGTAAGAATTCCTTAGATGTTTTGGATTGTGCATGTCTCCTCATGTGATAATATTTCTTTTGAGTATATATGCCTTTAATTCTAATTACTGGTGAATATGTGAGTTTTCAATGTCAGAATACAATCCCAAAATGGTGTGTAAAATGATTTATTCATTTAGAAAATACTGAAATTATATTGTGCCAGAAATTGTTTCACATTTTTGAAATACATCAAAGAATGAAAATAGAGTACTGCCTTCATGGAGTTTGCTTTTCAGGTGAAGAACACAATCACATCAGTAAATTGCATAGTATATAGTGTATTAGAAGGTGATAAGCATTATGGGAGAAAGGAAAAGTATTAATAAGTTTAAAAGGATCAGGAGGACTGCTGAACAGAGGCAGGTTGCATTTTTAAATTGCATTGAATATGTATTTGAGCAATACTTGAAGGAAGTAAGGATGTTGGACATGCAGATATCTAGTAGAAGAACTTTTCAAGTAGAAGGAGCAATGAAAGCAAAATGTATTCTTCAAAGAATGCCATTGTAGCTGAAGGAGTGGTTATGCAGAAATAAAATCAGAAAAATTAGTGGTCTGTGATGGCACCGATCATATGGGAGCTTGTAGGTCATCATAAGTATTTGGGGTTCTTACTGAGAATAAAATTGGGTTTTCAGCAGATATTAGGCATGATCTAACTACCATTTTAAAAGGACCATCCCTGATATTATGTTGAGAATATGCCATGAAGGGGCAAGGAAAGCAGCAGGGAGCCCAGAAAGAAGGCTCTTGCAATAATTCAGGTGAGAGTTAATGGTGATTTGGGCTAAGGTTTCATGTTGGACTTTGTAGAAAATGATTGAATTTTTGCAACACCTGAAAGGTAGACACAAAAGAATTTCCTAAGAGAGTGTATGTGGTATATCCAGATTTTCAAAAGTCAAAGATAGCTCCAATATTTTTGGCCCAAGCAACTGGAAGTTTGAGTTGCCATCACCAGAAATGATGATGGCAAGTTTGAAAAGAATGAAAAGTTTGTTGAAGAAAGTCAAGAGCATAGTTTTGGATGTGTTTGATTATTCAAGTTTAAAATGCCTATTTAGTATTTAAGTGAAGATGTCAAGTACACAGTTTTATACTCACATCTGGAGTTCGAAATAGATGTCTTGGCTGGAAATACAAATCTGAAAGAAGATGGAGTATCCAGGATAAGACCAAAAGGATGTGAATGTAGGTAGAGAAAAAAATAGAATCAAGGAGTTTGGGTATTCAAATATTTAAAGGTCAAAAAGTAGAGGAGAGACTAGTGAAAAAGAGTGAATATAAAGGTATGAAAAAGAAGAGTGAGGTGTCCAGAAAACTGATGACAGAAGTTTATTAAGATGTATTTAGTGATTAACTTTGTCAAATGCTGCTGACAGGTCATATAAAAGGAGATATGAGAATTTACCACCAGGGTTTAGCAATATACAAGTCACTGATGACCTTGACAAGAATACTTTCATAGAAGTAATCGAAATGAAAGCCTAATTGGAATGACGTAAGAAAGAATGATAGCAAAGAAATACCAGTTTATAATTTCACAAACAGGATATGAGATCCAGCATGGTATGACAGAAATAGTCAAGTCATTTTTTTATTTGAATCTGATGTAACTTCCTATAAACAGGAACTTTATAATATAGACCAATTTATTTAGTATTTTTGTACCTCAGATTTCTCATTTGTAGAAGAGGGAATAAAGCATAATTTTTATTATTGTTATGAGTATTAAAAAAAAGCAAGACATAACTATTGTAGATACTCTACTACTCTAGCAAGCACAAAGTGGATGACTGTTAAATATTTATTTTCTCTCTTCCTTCCCAGAAGATGGAAGTACAAGAGCCTCAGCCGTATTGTATCATATTTTAGTAAAGAGGATGAACACAGGCATGAGTGAAACAAGACAAAGTTTTGAGGATCATGCTCAAACTGACTGTGAATGTGAAACTAGATGAACAAGATGATTGTTCAGAATCATGCAGAAATACTGGTTAGAGGGATGGAGACTGGAATTAGACATTTGTAAATGAGCAAAAATATTACTGTAGTTGCAATGAATATCAATGAAATTTGAAAAAATTAAATAAGAACCAGGAGGGATGCAAGTTCTAAAGGGCGAGGAAAATCATGGTAGAAACAATGTTTTTGGTGAGAAAGCAATAGACAGGCAACAAAATTTTAAGCCTCTTAACGACTTTATGACCTTGGCTTGATAGATCCCTATTTAGTATTTGATCTTTATTTTCTCTACCCCTGTCTTTTAACATAAATACAGTTCTATACAATCTTCAAAACATCTTATTTTCTTTTTCCAAAAAAGGATATCCTTTCTTTTCTCTAAGACATGTTTCTATTTCTGTCCTTGATGCCCATGATTTTTTCATGCCTTTAATTGTATTCTCTCAAATGTTGTCTTTACTTTTTCCTTTCTGAATTTATTTTGGAAATTGATAAACAATGGATTCAACTTATTATGTCATGATTCCAAGGACAATCTGTAACTTCAGTGACTTTATCTTTTACCTCTATGATGGACACTGTGAAGTTCCAGTCTCACTTCAATGAAGAATTTGGCTTGTTACTCCAACTCTGAGGTGTGTGGTCAGTACATAGCCTTCAGTGATCAGCCTTTGCAGGGTCTCCCTGTAGGGAGGCTTCAAAGATTTAGAACTGAAAATACCATTTGACCTAGCAATCCCATTACTGGGTGTATACCCAAAGGAATATAAATCATTCTATTATAAACATACATGTACACATATGTTCATGTGGCACTATTCACAATAGCAAAGACATGGAATCAACCCAAATGTCCATCAATGACAGACTGGATAAAGAAAATGTGGCACATATACACCATGGAATACTATGCAGCCATAAAAAGGAATGAGATGATGTCCTTTGCAGAGACATAGGTGAAGCTGGAAGCCATCATCTCAGCAAAATAACACAGGAACAGAAAACCAAACACTGCGTGTTCTTACTCATAAGTGGAAGTTGAACAATGAGAACACATGGGCTTAGAGAGGGGAACAACACATACCAGGGCCTGTTGGAAGGTAGAGAACAAGGAGAGGGAACGTAGAGGATGGGTCAATAGGTGCAGCAAACCACCATGGCACATGCATACCCATGTAACAAACCTGGACGTTTTGCACATGTATCCTGGAACTTAAAGTAAAATTAAAGAAAAAAAAATGAAAACACTAAATAAGAAGCAGGAGAGATGCAAGTCCCAAAGGGCAGGAAAAATTATGATAGGAGGCCGGGCGCGGTGGCTCACACCTATAATCCCAGCACTTTGGGAGGCCGAGGCGGGTGGATCACGACATCAAGAGATGGAGATCATCCTGGTCAACAAGGTGAAACCCCGTCTCTACTAAAAATACAAAAATTAGCTGGGCATGATGGTGTGCGCCTGTAGTCCCAGCTACTCGGGAGGCTGTGAGGCAGGAGAATTGCTTGAACCCAGTAGGCGGAGGTTGCGGTGAGCCGAGATCGTGCCATTGCACTCCAGCCTGGTTAATGAGTGAAACTCTGTCTCAAAAAAAAAAAATATATATATATATATATATCATATATATATATCATATATATATTATATATATTATATATATATGATATATAATATATATTATATATATATGATATATCATATAAATATTTAAAAAAATATAAAATATATATTTTATAATATATATTATATTATATATATATATGATATATGTATATATATATGATATATATATGATAGGAACAATGCCTTTGAAAAGAAAGCAGAAGACAGGTAACCGAGTTTTAAGCCTCTGCTTTTCCTCTATCTTTATGACCTTTGGTTTAGATCCCCTTTGATAAAAGAGAGGAAGAAAACCTGCATAAAAAGAGATAATTGAGAGCTTCCTGAGACTTCTCAGAAACAAGGACACTATTGCACATCTGATGAAGGTAAAATACCAAAGACATGTCAGATAATACTTTTGAGATAGCAGGACAAGGAAAGGATGGAAATAATGGCTGCTATGCCAAAGTAATCTAATAATTGGAGTTCGTGAATGTTTGTGTAAGGAGTCAAAGTATTTTTGAGGGGAGAGTAATATTGATACACTTTCTTCCATATATCTTGCCTCATTTGGATTAAATACAGATTGACAGTAGTCAATAAACTCACATAAGCAAGCTAGTTGCTTCTTTTTTTATTATATTAAACCACTGGACCCAAATAAGCTCAATTCTGAAACTGCAGAATCTCTTGATGTATTGAACTGTCACAACACTCAGAGGTATTACTATTAGGATAAGCATGCAAACTTGAAAATGGGACTCTTCTATTTAAAAACTTTCAGTGGCCCTATCATTACAGACAGAATAAAGGCATACTCCTTTAAGAAATGGAAATCCTTCACAATCAGTAGCCTATCTCCCCTTCAAGCTACTTCCTTAATACGCTTGGCCATGGTCTATCAGGAAACAGTACACTCACATTGGGTAATTGTAGAGAGTTTAATAGAAGTGTCAGATACATGTTATGTATTATAGTAAAAATAATTGAGAAGAACTCCTTGCTGGAAACATTATGATAAAAACATCAATAAAAATTATTGTTGGCTTATGAAGTTTCTTATGGTAAGCTACACACACACACACACACACACACACACACACACACACACACACACACACTCTGCTAAACTGAGATGCTAATCCAGTTGAGGGTAAGGTGTATATAGTCAGTTTACATGCAAGGGATCAGGCCTGATAAAGCACAATGCAATTTAAATATGAATAAAATTTTAAAAATTATCCAGATTTATAAATTATGCTCAAAACACAAATGGACATAGCTATTCTCCTGTCCTTGCAACCTTTTTTCTACCAAATTTTATTAGATAACTGGTTCTATAAAAAAGGATATGACCTAATATTTGTAGACATGTTTATTTTGTTTTTAATGAAAAAAGTAGTGGGAAAGGAATGATTTATTTTGCCACCAAAGTTTGGCATTGTAAAATATGGGTTCTATAATTTAATATCCGCTGGTAATGGAAAGCTCCTAAGGTGGAGAATATGTGATTTGAAAGGAAGCAAAGCATTTATGGCAACCAACATGCTTTCACTTATATTATTGCGCTAAATAGACCTTTGAAGTCAGCAAGGCAGAACATATTAATCCTTACTTTACAGCTGAAAAGTCAGATATTTAGAGTGTTTGCAACTGGTTCAGTGTCCCATAGTTTATTAACAGTAGAGCTAGATAAGAATCTCTAAGACTCCTAAAATCAGCCTCTCAGAGTCTTTCATACAATTCAGTTTAATTCAATCAAGCAGCCATGAACATCAGGTACCGATGTTCATTTAAAATTAGGTGAAAAGAAACTTTAAGCTTTGAAAATATATCAACTGGTTTGAGAAGAGAAATTTACAAACTTAATAATATAACTCACAAACTCATTCTGAGCCTTAAAAGTCTTTTAGGGCACACAGCACTGTAAATAGAAACACAGGTAAAGCACTGTGATGAATGCATACTAATAGAGATCACATGCAGTATACAATGGATAGTAAACTCTCACTTAAAAAGTTTTCAGATTTCTTAGCAAGACTTTTCCCAAATAATTTATGGATTAAAGCATTCTGCATTTTGTAAGCATTTCCTCTGATATACTAAGTCATATAAATGCAGAGAAGAAAATGGTTATTAAATGAATATAGAGAATATGCATATCATGGTTTATGTTACCTGGTGTCAGTACTTAATTACAAATTACAGATTACAGATGCTCCTCAATTTATGATGAGGTCACAGTCCAATAAACCCATCCTAAGTTGAAAATACACTATATTGAAAGTACATTTTTGTCTTAAAATATTTTCAATTTAGGATGGGTTTATCTGGACATACCTCATCTTAATTCAAGGAGCCTCTTGAATGCCTTATCACTTTGTACCATCATAAGGTGGAAAAATTGTTAAGTCAAACATTCTAAGTCTGAGAGCATCTGTACATGGTATTTAGAAATATCTCTACAATGTGGTTAAATTACCTTTGATATTTTAAGCTTTGGATATTACTATTATGTTCTTCAAGGCTTCTATGGAGTTAAGTTTAGAGTATTTTGCCTTCAATACATGTGCACTCAGGATGTATAGACATTTTTAAAACTAAGGTATTCAATTAAGGAAATCATAGGTATTTTGTTCCCTCCTCCTAACCCCCAACCCCTTAAATAACTTAAATATAATATTAGTGCAAAAGCTTATTATTTAATATATTATAATATTCCTTAGGAAAGGTATGAGTACATGTTTTATCTTTTTCTAATGGTTGTTAAAAACTAATACAAACTCATTCAAATAAATGTAGAAGTGGGGATGAAAATGCTGTATTTTTCTTGAAGCCTCCTTTCTGGCTCTACTTCCATCAGTTACAAGTTGACGCTGCAATGTACATAAATGTATGAAGTAAATTATATACTTAATTTTATTGAGCACTATTGTATGAAAATATAAACAAAATATAAGTGTAATGATAATTATTGATTGCTTATCATCAGCAATACACAGTGTTTGCTAAGGGCATTACTTATATTATCTCCTTCATTTAATTAACTACTTACAGTTAACTATCTCCATTTTTCACTTGAGAAAACTGGAGTTTACAAAATTAAGTAATATACCCAACATATATGCAGCAAATGTGAGATTAAAATTCAAATTTTTCTAATTTAGCATCTGATTTTTATGCTCTATACTTTATCACCTCACAATATCTAGATAATTACCTTTAACATTGCAGAAAATAATTTTTTCTGAGACAGGGTCTCGCTCTGTCACCCAAGCTGGAGTGTAGTGGTAAGACCTAGTATCACTGCAACCTCTGCTTCCATGGCTCAGGTGATCCTCCTACCTCAGCCTCCTGAGGGGACTACAGGTGTGTGCCACCACACCCGGCTAATTTTTGTATTTTTTTGTTTGTTTGTAGACACAGGGCTTCACTATGTTGCCAGACTGTTTTCAAAGTCCTAGATTCAAGCTATCAACCCACCTTGGCCTCCCAAAGTGCTTGAATTACAGGTGTGAGCCATTGTGCCAGGCCCAGAAAATAATTGTTAAGAAAAGAGTTTTTCTTCCCTTCATAATACTGGAACTAACATAGACTAATTGTCCATACACAAAAATTTTAAAATTTTTCATGTGTTTCTTGGGTCACTTTTGTCTAACAGAGATTATTTTATTTCATTTTAATGCTATTAAAATATTAATACAATGTGAAGCCCTAGTTTTAAAATATCATTTTCATACTCATAGAAATTCTTTCCAATGTCTGGATGGATTTGTTGTTTGTCTTTTGATCATATTTCAAACTCTATCTTCCCTAAGAAAGCACATGCTCTATAGCAAGTATTGCCAAAATTAATGTTAATTAACAAAGTTAATCCAGGAAATGTGTATTTAAAAATTAAGCTCCTATTTCAATTTATCATGCAAAATATTTTTACAGAGATATATTTAATAAGAAATTAATATCTCTGTAATCCCAGCACTTTGGGAGAACAAGGTGGGAGCAACACTTGAACCCAAGAGTTTGAGACCAGCTTGGGAAACATAGTAAGATCCCATCTCTACAATAAGAAAAAAGAAAGAAAGAAGATGAAATTAATATCTCTATGATATTTCACCATTAAGAATTCTAGGAATTGTCACAGGTAAATGACTAACCTTGAAAGATATTAGTGTGTAGGAAGGCTCTTCAGCTAAATTTTTCAAATCCTTTAAACATTAAAATAAAACATCATAAAAGAAGAATTACACTCATTATTTTGTGAAATATAAAATAGACAAAAACAAAATTATATGGATAGAAATTCTTAAATATACATAATGAATCATGAAAGCACTGATAAGATAAGAGGATCTCACAGAATCTCTTTTGCATCTTTTTATGGATAAAATCAATTGTTTGGCTTTGCCATGGGAGGTCTTCTCCTTTGGGGCCAAAAAAAAAAGCAAAACTTTTTAACCCTTCCTTTATTCCAAAATTTTAACCATAAGTGAAAACATTCTTTCTGTGAATTTCTACGACAGGGTAGGATTTATTAAAAGCTTAAAAAAGAATGGCCAAAGAAAGGAACCAAAGTTTATTAGTCATTGTGCTAGAATCCTTAAAAGCATTTCCTCATTTGCAGTAGATGACATTTTCTCCATTTTATAGTTAAGTAAACTGAGGCCAGAGAAAGATCAACTAGAATAATATGGCAATTGTGTGTCTTCCTTAAAAATAAGAAGGAGCGTGATGGTATTCATTGGTATACTTGTAAATTTTGAAATTTGTTTTTAGGCCTTGAACTTGCCCTGGAGATCTTTAGCTGGCATTCTTAATCTTTAAAGGGATTTTTGACCATAACCTCCTGACTTCAATTCTTTTAATATACCAGGGGTCTCTGCCACTACCATATAGTAAGGGCATGATTACAAGTTTTAAATTTTTATTAGAACAGATTTCAAGAGATACCAGGAAGCCTCTAAGATTCTATATTGCATTAGTTACATTTTATAAAACATTTAAAAAAATATTTACACTATTTTGCGATTGGTCCCTTATTTTCCACATCACAAGGTCTGAAACAAAGATAAAAGGATTCCTGCAGGGATTTGAGCTCAGGAGCTGCACAGTTCCAGAATGTGTTATATTCTGTTTCCCTCACTTTACCACACTTACACTTCAATGGTTTGCAGACTTCCATGGGCACAACAACAACAAAAAGTTATTGTTATTGGATAATCTGAATTTAACAGATGATCTGATCTGTGAAGAGAAACTGTCTTCTGTTTTGGAGAAAGTACATTAAACATTCATCTCCAACTAACCCATCAAGCTTTTAAGAAATATCTCTATTTTCTCTCTTTTCCTATACATACTCTGCAGTTTCTCCCACACAAAATATTCATTTAATTGTTAATGTAATTCAATTTCATATCCCTAGCTAAAGATATTAAATGATATTAGGCTAGTTTGAAAATGATAAGGATGCTTTTAATGTTATTTAGAATAAATAGTGACAGTTATTAGTTGCTATAGCAACCTGAAATTCTATTTTAAAATATGACATTCTGTTTTCTCAGAAAGCATTTTAATTAAAACATATTTGTTCTTACTGAAATGAATATTTAATTTAACCATCATAGCAAGAGGCCATGTGATATAAATCATAATATAAAGAGTACATAGCACTAAAAATGAATTGAATTTGGAAAATAATGTCTTTTTATTTTATGGCTATGTTACATATTTATAGGGTACATGTGAGGATTTTTTATGTGCATAGAATGTGTAATGACCAAGTCAGGGTATTTGAGGTATCCATCACCTTGAGTATTTATTTATATGTGTTGGTAATGTCAAGTCTTCTCTTCTAGCTATTATAAAATATACAATATATTGTTGCTATCTATAGTCATCCTAGTCTGGTAGGAAACATTGGAAATTATTTCTTCTTTCTATCAGTTTACACTTATTCACTAACCTCTCTTCACTTACCCCTCTCATTCTCACACCTTTCCCCGTTTCCCCACCTCTGGTATGCTCTTTTTTTTTTTTTTTTTCATTTCCTCTAGGTGCAATACGAGATTGTTAATTTCAGATCTTGCCAGCTTCCCGATTAAAGTGTTTAGGGGTACAAAGTTTCTTCATAACACTGCCTTAGCTGTATCCCAGAGATCTTGGTAAGTTGTGTCCCTATTTTCATTAATTTCAAAGATTTTTTTATTTCTGCCTGAAATTTCTATGTTCACCCAGAAGTTATCTGGGGTAAGTTATTTAATTTCCATATACTTGTGTAATTTTGAGAGATTATCTTGATATTGATTTCTATTTTTATTGCACTGTGATCTGAGAGTGTGGTTGGCATTATTTAAGGTTTTAGAATTTATTGGAACTTGTTTTATCACTAAGCATGTGGTCAATCATATGTTTTGTGTGCAAATAAGGGAAATGTATACTTTGTGATTGTTGGGTGGAGTATTCTATAGATGTCTATTAGGTTCAATGGGTCAAGTATTGAGTTGAAGTCTAAAATTTCTTTGTCACTTTTCTGCCTCAATGATTGGTCTAATGCTTTCAATTGGGGTATTGAAGTTTCCCAGTATTATTGTGTGGCTATCTAAGTATTTTTGTAGGTCAAAAAGAACTTTTTAAAATGAATCTGGATGCTTCAATGTTGAGTGCATTTATATTTATGATAGTTAAGTCTTCTTGTTGCAATGTACCCTTCATCATTTGATGACTTTCGTTGTCCTTTTCAACTGTTGTTGATTTAAAGTCTGTTTATCTGAAGTAAGAATAGTGACTCCTGCTCTTTTCCATTTGCATGGTAGATCTTTCTCCATCCCTTTACTCTGAGCTTGTGAGTGTTATTACATGTGAGATGGGTCTTTTCAAGACAGGAGACAATTGAATCTTTTTCTTTAGTTTGGCACTATATGTCTTTTAAATGAGGATTTTAGCCCATTTACATTTAGGGTTAGTGTTGATGTGAGATTTTGATGCTGTCACTGTGTTGTTAGCTGGTCATTGCACTGTAGATTTGATTGCATCATTGTTTTATAGTGTCGGGTATGTGCGTAAGTGTGTTTTTGTGGTAGCACACAAGTTGTTCTTTAAATTTCGTGTTTAATACCCTTTGGAAGACCTCTTGTAAGGCTGGTGTAGTTGTAATGAATTCCCTCAGGATTTGCTTGTCTGAGAAGGATTTTATTTCTCATTCCCTTATGAATCTTAGTTTGATAGGATATGAAATGCTTGGTGGAAATTCTTTCATCTGAAAATGCTGAAAATAGTCCCCTAATCTCTGTGGGCTTGTAAGATTTCTATTGAGAGGTCAGCTGCTAGCCTGATTAGGTTCCCTTTTCACGTGACCTCACCCTACTCTCTAGTTGCCTTTAAGATTTTTTTCTTTCACAGTGACCTTGGCAAATCTGATGGCCATGTCCCTTGGATATTGTATCTTGTATAGTATCTAGCCAGGGGGTTCTCTGTGCTTCTTGGATTTGCATGTCAACCTCTAGCAAGACGAGAAATTTTTGTTGACTGTATCCTCAAATGTATTTTCCAAGGTGCTTAATCTCTCTCCTTTTGCAGGAATGCCAAGGATTCGTAAATTTGGTCTCTTTACATAATCCCATATTTCACAGAGGTTTTCTTCATTTTTTAAAATTATTTTTTCTTTATTTTTATCTTACTGAGTTGACTCAAAAACTGGTCTTGAAGCTCTGAGACTTTTTCCTCAGCTTGGTCTATGCTGCTGTTAATATTTCCAACTGTCTTAATGAAATTCTTGCAGTAAATATTTCAGTTCCAGAAGTTTAGTTCAGTTCTTTCTTAAAGTGGCTATCAATTGTTCAATTGCTTAACTTGATTGCTTGGATTCCTTGAATTAGGTTTCAACTTTCTCCTGAAGCTTGGTGAGCTTCATTGCTATCCAGATTCTGAATTCTAGGTCTTTCACTTAAGGCACTTCAGTCTGGTTAAAGGCTGCTGCTGGGGAGGTGGTGGGCTCATTTGGAGATAAGGAGACACTCTGGTTTTTTGAATTGCCAGAGTCTTGTGCTGATTCTTTCCTATGTGAGGGGACTGGTGCTTCTTTAATTGTGGTGTAAGCTGAGTATAATCAGTTCAGTTTGTTTCTGAATGCTTTCAGAGGGTCAAGGTTCTGTACAGGATCTTTATTTGTGGGCAAATTCTTGCACTTGTTTTCAGGGGTGTATATTAGCAGAATAATTTTTGGTATTGTGGTTTGGGCAGTGATACAGTAGATGGCATTTAGGAGTAATGGCCAGTAGAAAGGCTCTTAGCCATGTGGCTCTTTCGTTGTATTTCTTTGTGTTTGCAGGCGTGTTGTGTGATGGAGGTTGAGGGGAGATATGATTCCCTCACCAGCTCTTCTCCTGGGCCTTCAGGGAACCCTCCTTTGATCACTAGTGCCATGCTTGTGTTTTTTTATTAGGTGTTCTGGGCTATGGGGTTCCCTAGGGCAGAGGCTGTGCATGAAGATAGGTCACACACTTTCTGGACCATCCCTGCAGTAGAATGCACAACCTGCCCCTGCACCAGCCCTTGCATTTCTTACCCTTCTCAGTGCTCCTAGACTGAGAGCTTCTCCCTCACTTGATTGTTGGCTGCAAATTTCCACTCAGCACTCTTGAGCTGCACATTACAACCCTGGGGCACAAAGTTGGCTCCAGCTGCACTGGGGTATCTGCAGTCCTTTTAGGTCACCAGAAAAGTACTCAGATGGAACAAAGCAGTCAGGATGGGCATTGGATGCTGCACTGTGCCCATGCTCCTATGGGATGACTAGGCAGGATCCCTGGGAGGGGCTGGGATGCAGCAGGGCCTGCAGGACAGATGTGCCTTAAGTCCCACAGGAAAGCCTGCGCTGCTGTTCTCTCCTGCCTTTCTGGTAATCTGGGGCTAGAGCTTCCAGGAGGGAGATGGGGATCTCTGGGGAATGAGTGCCTATGGATGCAATTTACTGAAGTTGCCTCAAGATCAAAAGCCCAAGGGCTGTGTACTAGCTGAAGACTTATGTCTGCCTGCTTCCTGGGAAGATCCTCCTGCCAGCTCATACATCCATGGGGTATGTGGGTTTTGCTGTAGCTAAGATCCCAGAGGTCTGCCACAGAAGTAGACTGTCTCTCATTCTCCTCACTCACTCCTTCCCCAGGAGCTGTTTAGGGCTGCAAAGTGTTCCCAGCTTCCTCTCTCTTCAGCCTTGGCATCAGCATCACCTCTCTATCTAATCTTGGTGTTTTCTCTCTGTAGATCTGCCCAATTTATGTTGGTATACTCAATAATTTCATCTCTTTCAGTGGGACGGGTGCTCACTGGCTGCATCTAGTCAGTCATTTTGTACCCCTCTCTATGTCTTCTTTTGAGAATTGCCTATTCATGTCCTTTGCCCATTTTTCATGAGATTATTTGTTTTCCTTATTGTTGAATTAGAAAAAAAATGTCTTTTTTAGTTGTTTAACTGTTTCACTAATTAGGTTAACTTAGTTCTATTACCATTACCTTTAATTGAATAGTCTTATACCCTTGATTTACTGAATCTAATAAATTGCTGTTACTTGACTACCGATACTATTTCATTTGTTTTTCTCTCACTCTGAGTTTTGTAAGCACACTAGATAAACAAACATTTTCAATGATCAATACTCAACTCAGATATTCTTCTTTAAGATTTTTGGGCTGTTTTCATCTCATAAACAATTGCTAACTTCTCTTTGTAGCCCTGGTGTTCCTATATAGATTGCTAATATGTTTAATTATTTCCTCTTAACTGGATTGATATGTCTCAAGGGCAAGGCTACATTTATTTTCCAATATCTAGCTCTGCACTTAAAATCATGGGCTCTCAATAGCAGTTTTAATGCTTAATGTGTACACATATGCAAGAATAAATACGAATAAACTAAATACTGAAAAGTAATGTTATAAAGACATAAATTTGAAAAAGTTCATGAAAAGATGAAAAGATTTATTCTCATAAACTGTATTTGTATATCTCAACTTTGTTTCAAATATTTTCTTGATCTTTATCTTCATTTCAGAATTCTAAGATACCATTTTAAAAGAGTTTTCCCGTGTAGTTTAGAACTTACTGTTGAGAGGAAAAGGTGGTTATAGAACAGCACATGTAACATGGTATTATACAATGTACTCTATATGAAAACAGTATGTCTGTGCATGTGTGTGTACTTACAGATCTTGAACAAAGTTCTTCAAAGTAGTAGCAGTTGTTATATCAGGTTGTTAAAATTTTATGTCTTTTTCTCTAATTTCCAATTTTTAAACTTATTTGAATTTCTAGATTGATTATATTTATTTTAAAAACACATTTCCTAAATGAAAATAGATTATCAATAAGCAAATTAGATGACAATATATCAGTAAATATGCAAAGCACTGAAATTGAATAGTTTAAAATGATAATAGTATTTTCCTAAATAACCTGAAGACTATAATTTATTTTTGCATTTTATATATTTTCCAAAGAAATATTAAATCACAAAAGTTTCTCACAATGAGTAAAATATAACCTATAAAATTCACAACAAAAAATGTCCTGGAAACAAAATTCCTTATCACGCTTAAAAAGTTTCTAACTGGTGACCTCCAAGATTCTTAAACAAGGTAAAGTGTATACAACAATTAAAAAAAAATGAAATCATGTCCTTTGCAATAATATGGGTGGAGATGGAAGCCATTATCCTAAGGGAACTGAGAAACAGAAAACCAAATACTGAATGTTCTCACCTCTAAGTGGGAATTCAACAATGGGGACACATGAACATAAAGATGGAAATAATAAACATGGGGGACTACAAAAGAAGAAAGTGTGGGGAAGGAGTGAGGGTTCAAAAATTACATATTGGGTACAACATTCCCTATTTGGGTAATGGGCACACTAGAGGCCCAATCTTCACCAGTATGCAATATATTCATGTAACAAATAAGAGAATGCTCCCCAGTATCTAAAATTAATTAATTAATTAAAATCCACCAAAACCTTAAACAAATATTTCTCAATGATAGTACTGGATTTCAGTTGATATAATAAATTTAGCCCATATTTCCATGTTCTTATGCAGAATCCGTTGGCTCTGAAGATACCAGTTAACGGGAACTGTCAGAATCACCATCAGAGATTTGGCAATAGACATGATCTACATATCTCAGACTCTGGTTAGAATCTTGGGCATTTTTTCCTCTTCTCCTCCATTATTTCTTCCTTTCCTGTACTAAATGAAGATTGAGGTTCATAAGTTCTACCTGCAAGCACCTGATTATCGCCACTTGTTCTTTCTCTTTAAAGGTGTCCTCAATCCCCGAGACAATAACATCTTTTGGGTTGAAACATTTCCTCAGAGATTTTGAATGCAAATCTGTTTCCATCTTCATAGATTAGACATGGTATGTGCATTTGAGTGTCCCCTTGAGTGTCTCTAGACATCTCAATAAGCCCCAAGAACTCCAGGTGAGTAGAAGGTTAAGAAGAAAACTCCCAAATATATTTGGTTTAGAATTTTTTTTTTTTTTTGCAAATGTGTTGGAGCTGCTGCAACCATCTTATGATAAGGCAATCTTTTTTTTTTTTTTTTTTTGCTGTCAGAATTCTATTTTTTTTTTTATTTTTTTAATTTTTATTGCATTTTAGGTTTTAGGGTACATGTGCAGAACATGCAAGATGGTTGCATAGGTACCCACATGGCAGTGTGTTTTGCTGCCTTCCTCCCCTTCAACCACATTTGGCATTTCTCCCCAGGCTATCCCTCCCCAGCTCCCCCCGCTGTCCCTCCCCTATTCCCCCCAATAGACCCCAGTGTGTAATACCCCCCTCCCTGTGTCCATGTGTTCTCATTTTTCTCACCAGCCTATGAGTGAGAATATGTGGTATTTCCTTTTCTGTTCTTGTGTCAGTTTCCTGAGAATGATGTTCTCCAGATTCATCCATGTCCTTACAAAGGACATAAACTCATCATTTTTGATTGATGCATAATATTCCATGATGTATATGTGCCACATTTTCCCAGTCCAGTCTATCATCGATGGGCATTTGGGTTGGTTCCAGGTCTTTGCTATTGTAAACAGTGCTGCAATGAACATTTGTGTGCATGTGTCCTTATAGTAGAACGATTTATATTCCTTTGGATATATACCCAGTAATGGGATTGCTGGGTCAAATGGAATTTCTATTTCTAGGTCCTTGAGGAATCGCCACACTGTCTTCCACAGTGGTTGAACTAATTTACACTCCCACCAACAGTGTAAGAGTGTTCCTATTTCTTCACATCCTCTCCAGCATCTGTTGTCTCCAGATTTTTTAATGATCGCCATTCTAACTGGCGTGAGATGGTATCTCAATGTGGTTTTGATTTGCATCTCTCTAATGACAAGTGATGATGAGCATTTTTTCATGTGTTTGTTGGCCTCATGTATGTCTTCTTTTGTAAAGTGTATGTTCATGTCCTTTGCCCATTTTTGAATGGGCTTATTTGCTTTTTTCCTGTAAATCTGTTTGAGTTCTTTGTAAATTCTGGATATCAGCCCTTTGTCAGTTGGGTAAATTGCAAAGATTTTTTCCCAATCTGTTCGTTGCCGATTCACTCTAGTGGCTGTTTCTTTTGCCGTGCAAAAGCTGTGGAGTTTGATTAGGTCCCATTTGTCTATTTTGGCTTTTGTTGCCAATGCTTTTGGTGTTTTGGTCATGAAGTCCTTGCCTACTCCTATGTCCTGAATGGTTTTGCCTAGATTTTCTTCTAGGGTTTTTATGGTGCCAGGTCTTATGTTTAAGTCTTTAATCCATCTGGAGTTAATTTTAGTGTAAGGTGTCAGGAAGGGGTCCAGTTTCTGCTTTCTGCACATCGCTAACCAGTTTTTTTCTCTGCTGGTCTTGTGTATGCTAGCAATGATCTCTTTTCCTGCATCTATTGTTGCTCAGTGGAGCAGCAAAAATATAACAGAAGAAAAAAAATAGATTAGGGATACTGTTTTGCTGAGCTGCATGAAAAAAAACACGATTTATTATATACAATATTGTTATTATTCCCCATGTTTCATGTCTGCACTCATAATCTAGGCTTGTGGCTGTGTAAGTTTTATCCTGCACAGACTCAAGCAGCAGGTCAAACACATTCACAGAAACAACCTATTCCCCAGCTGCTTTTTCCAAATTTATTTTGTGAAATATATTTTTTATTAAAGAAACATACTTGGTATAAGTGCACGACTCAGTGGAATTTAACAACAACAACCAAATGCCTCTGTTGTAATACCTGGATCAAGAAACAGAATATTGCCAGCCCCCTAGAAACCTGTGTCCCCTCTAAGTCACTGTCCCTAAGGCTATAGTTCTATTGGGTATATTTTTAGGAGTGGAATTGTTGAGACACATGTTTACATCGATTCTAATATTTAAGAGATTAAATCACTTTTGTCTGTTTTGTGCTATATATAAATGGAATCATAAAACAAAAATTCTTTTATATTTTCAAAAAAGAGTAAAAGTGCAATGCCCAGTAAAGAAGGAAGCATAGCTTATCAACATTCCCAATAATTTTTAGATTCTAGCAATAAAGATTGCAGTAGAAAATGATAAATGTTTACATACAGTTAATATGGCCTTCTGCTTCCCACATTATCAGTGACTAAAAGTGTTGATAGACCATGACTATAAGTCAACCACAGTATATCCTAAATAGAATTGTATCATGAGGACAGTTGATTTTGCAAGAGGTCATGAGGTCTCTAATTACTGTCCTTGCAACGAAAACAAAAAGTGTGATTTGGTGCTGAACAGTAGATAGCTCTAAAGGAAAGGGTGGCTCTGAGAACATTTGCCACTGATAACACTGCTGAATGGGTATTCAGTGTCAGATGGGATGAAGCAGAGCAGCAGAGTCTGTGATTTCTCCACTGACTGTGAATCTCTGAAGGCTGAAATTATCCGAGTTTGGATGCCAGCAAATGCAAAAGCAAATCCTCTCTGGAAGAAAGATTTTCCAATTTGTGTAATACTAGATTCTCAATGGATAAAATAAAGGATTAACCAAATTCTTAATGGTCAACAAAAGAAGTCCATCCACTAACTCAGAATTTGATTAAAAATAAAAAGGTGTTGGATTCAGTAATACAATATGGTGACTATAGTTAACAATAATTAATATATATTTTAAAATAAAAACATGAAAATGTAATGTTTCTAACACAAAGAAATAATAAGTACATAAGGAGATCAATACCTCAATAATACTGATTTTATCACATATATTGTATAACTGTATAAAAATATCACATGTATCCCATAAGAATATACAAGTGTTACCTGTGTACCTATGATAAGTAAAAATTTTTAAAACGTTAGTTTTAGATACCAAAATTTAGAGATATTGAAACTGCAGATGTTAGAGAATAGCTACAGAGGTAATATTTTTAAAAAATTTAGTCTACAACAAAATAATGAGGCATTAACTTCTAGAAATAATCATATGCAATTTTTTCAAAATAGAAAGAACCACTGAATTGCTTAAATAGTAGATTAGAAAGAGCCAAAAAGAGAATTAATAAACTGGAATATATATCCCAAGAAAGGACTAAAATACATCATGCAGATAAAGAGATGAATTAAAATGATATTAATAGTTATACAGGACAGAATAAATGATCTAGAGAGCATTGGATTGGCATCCCAGAAGCTGGGAATAAAAAAAGTAAGCAGTGAAAGTAAAAAATACTCAAAAAATATTAAATACATACTAAACAAAAGGCAATATTTCAAGAAATAATGGTTCTGTTTCCTGAACCAATTTTATGTTAAAGTAATACATATTTATGAAGCACATTTTCTCTAAAATCAGAAGGTACCACTTGCAAAGAGAAAACAGCTCATTTCTAAGCAGTTAACAAGATTAACAATGGAGATCAGAAGGAAGTAAAAAATGTTTCAAAGTATACACAGTAAATTAGTGTTACCATAGGAATATATAACAAGCAAGATCATCTTTAAAAATATGAAGTTGGGATGGTTTCAAACATAAAGCAAAAGTTAAAAATGAAAAATGTGAAAATATATTAAGCATAAAATAAATAACCTGAACAGGGACAAAAATTGTACCTGCAATGACAAATGTAGCTTGGTAAAATTCTCTATTAAAAGACAAGGTATAACAAGTACAATTTTCTTTTGCTGCTTTTGTTTGTCTTAGTAGACAATAAATTACAAATATGAGATAATTCTTTTACCCAATGTAACATCTAAAATATTTTCTCCCTGTACAACATCTGCTATTAAGATCAAATCATGAGGTATCATGCTTTCATATTTGTGTAACTGGAATTTATGCAAATTAGGTTACTATCATTGTCCACATTTTGCTACCTTCTAGCCTTAGGAAAATGACTTTAGAACCACAGCACTCACTCCAATTATTATTCCCCAAACTCCAATTATTTCTAGAGTTCACCAATGTGTATTATATGTGATCTCAATGACATCTTCTAACATCTTGCTCATTTCCATCTTGATGCGAAGCTCTCTTAGACACTAAAGATGCTTCAGTTCACAGGGTGCCAGAACTTCAGTGTGCTCCTTACAGAAACGGAAATAATGCTTTTGGCCACTCGAGATCTCACTGGTCCCCAAGCCCGGAGGCAGCATTGTCTATACTCTGTATTTCCTAAATTCCTTGGAAACATTTACCTTCACTTTTAAACAAAGGTATTCTTTCTAGAGATTTCTGAAGTAGCAAATGAGAACAAGTTTGAGCATAAACCATCCTGTTTCTTCTCCTCATCTAATCTGTCAATCACTGCCAGCAGACACTTCTCACAAAATTTCCTCCTCTCCCACATCACATAGTACCCAGATCCTAACAACATATCAATTAAAATCAAGCAAAATACTTTTAAACAGTAATACTATTTAATGGTATGTTCTGAGAACTGATCAGTCAGTGTAAGTGTCTGAATAATCAGGAAACTCAGATGATATGCTGCATCTGCATATACTAGCTGTATTAGTTCATTTGCACAGTAGGTAATTTATAAAGGAAAGACATTTAATTGAGTCACAGTTCAACATGACTGGGAGGCCTCAGGAAACTTACCATTATGGAGGAAGGTGAAGGGGAAACACCTTCCTCACAAGGTGGCAGAAAACAGTGCTGAGCAAAGGGGTAAGAATCCCTTATAAAACTCTCAGATGTTGTAAGAACTGACTCATTATCATGAGAACATGGGGGAAACTACCTCCATGATTCAATCACCTCCACCTGGTCTTTCCCTTAACAGGTGGGGATTATGGGAATTACAATTCAAAATAAAAATTTTGGTGGGGACACAGAGCCTAACCATATCACCAGCTGAGTCATACCTAGCAATACTGTAAGTATTAACAAAATTAGGTTTCATCTTATTATGGCTGAGCAGGTTGTCAATGTCTTTCCTTGCATAGTTTTCTTTTTGTCATTACTGATGGATCATTATCCTCAAGTGTGCTGTCAAAAATGAGAACTCAGAAGTTTTTGATACTTTGATGGTAAAATGATTTACAATCCCAGTTAAAAAAAAAAAGTTACAACATTACAGTATCTGTAGAAGGGGAAGCCTTTTTAGATTGGATCAGATCTACAGTTGTTTATTTGCTGTAGAAATGAAACAAAACACTATTGCTTAAAATGGCCACTGGTCTCTTATTGTCAGTTCAGTGTGTGATAAAATAACTTTTTTGATTTTGGCAATCATGAAGAGTGATAAAATTATATATTGTTTGGACATCAGCTGGCATAAAAAATGACATGGGCTACTGTTACTGGCACATTGATTAGTGTTAGAAGCAAAATTGATAGTAGGAAGTAAGCATTTAAGGCTGGTGTATTACCCAAAAGACAGGAAGAGTGGAAGAAAAATACCTCCATGTAGTTTATGTTTTGCTAAAAGTTCATTCATATCTCTTTGGAATACATCTCTTGTTACAAAGGCAAAATTAATAATTTAAATCCTATATGTATATAAACATATATATCCAAACCTACTGGGTACGTTTTAAAGGTCAAGGGTATGTTTAAAGGTGAGTTTTATGATATATTCAAGAAAGAGATTATTTCAATTGCATGCAACTTCTTTCTGAGGATGGTAAATTGAGTGAGTTCTTCACACTTTATGAAGCTTTTTTAGTATTGATACCAAATCCAGAAAAAAACTGTATGAGAAAGAAAATGTACAGACCAATCCGATATATAATCATAGAAGAAATATTCTCAGGAAAACAGAAGAAAATCTTATTTAGCAATTAATTAATAACAAGTAATACAAAATAATTTAACCTCTGAGTATCTCTTCATCTGCCCTACTTTAGTCATAAGAAAAAAAAATCTCAATAAATAAATACAAATATTAAGCATGATTAAACCTGCATTCTTAGTAAACAAATTAAATAAATAATAACAAACTTCAGAAAACTAGTAAGAGAAAACTACCTTTTAAGTGGCAAAGATTTCTATATAAGCCACTAGCAAATATCATATCCAATGGTGAAATACTGAAATGATTCCTTTTATTTACTCCTATTTCAGTCCTCTGTCATTATTCATTTCAGCCATTTTCTACTTTTTGATATTCTAGATAATGCTGTGAGAAACATTCTATTACAGTATATTGTCTATTCCACACTATTTTCTTATAATAAGGTCCTGGACATAAAATTGTTCAAAATGTGTATAACTTCTAAGACGACTGGTACATATTTCCCAATTGTTCTTGATTTCCCTTGACAATGCCTCAATTTAAAACATTTCACCATCTGTTTCTAATACTCTTTGGCAGCCTTATCTCTCCTCAAAATTATTTTCCGATGTTGTGAGTTTACTTACGGCCCCAGAATCTGGTATGTGCTTTCTTATATCCTTTTGCCATATGATAAATTCACTGTCCTCTTTTAAAGTCCAGTTCATAGTTACTTCTCTCTCTTTTTTTTGGAGGAACCTCTCTGATTTCCATGGCAACATCAATCAGCCCTGCCACTGCATTCCCTTTACTGTTGCCTCAGGTTATTTGTACAGTTATCACATTGTACTAGTTAGCTGTTTTTCTGCCTAAGTTACCAGTTTCTTGTAAGCATTAACTATGTCCTCTTCACATTAAAGCCCCAGCAAAGACTAGTGTAAGAAACATATAATCCGATCTTAATACATGTTTTTGTATTAGCAAAAGGAGCATATACTTACCCTCTTTCCCAAAATTAGATCTAAATTCTCTGACCGAGTTTTTATCATTACTTAGGGTGGTAATACTGTTAGCATTCAGATAAGTGCCAACAGTAGTAAATCTCAACTCCAAAATTATTTGAGACAATATTCAAAAAGTCAAATGAATTTATAAAAAATTATGAGGACTTTTAAATTATGAATTTAATTCACATTTTATTAGGGGCTGAATTAATGCTTCCATTACAAGTTTAGTCATATTTTCTGTTGGAACAGTGCCCCAAAACAACTAATTTTAACATCTGATCTTGAAGAGATAACAACAGATTTCAAAATTATGAAGAATAGCACGAGAATTAAAAAGCACTTTTGAGATTAAACTACCTTAGAATATCAAACATAATACACATTGGTCTCTTTCTTTTAAAAAAGAGGTATATTTAAGCACATATTGAGTCTTTAACATACTCAGTTGCTCAAAAGTCAATGTTAATAGCTTTATAAACTGCAACTGTCTGTTTCAGGTAAGGAAAGTTTTATACATTAATATCAGAAGTAAGTTACCTCTGTTGCTTTGTCTGAACTGTCCATTTTTATTATCCTCTCCACAGCCCAATCACAGACTTCTGTAAAAATTGGTACCCATTGCTTCTGATTGCATCCTCCATGAACACTTAAATATCCTATGTGCCACCTCCACTTGGAACTCTATTCCCTGTCCAATCTTGCTTTGTTAATGTGAGAATAAAATTATTAATCTCTCACATGATAACACAGCTTCTCTCTGCCTAGAAATATTATAGAGGTCTACTAGGTTGATTGGTGCAAAAGTCATTGCAGTTTTTGCCATTATTTTCAACCTAATATAAACAAAAAAGTCTTTATTTATAGAAATCTGATAGTAGAGCAGGCATGTTGGGCAATCATGTTGTGTCAGGTAAGACTTTGGACATTGCCTAAAGATGTGCTCATAAATTCACATTTTCTAAAAGTCAGGCAAGGAATATATATGAGCAATGCAGACTTCGTGTTGCAGATTTGAGTGTGAAGACCACATAGAGGGCACCCTGCAGCTGCTCCATTCATTGTCATCCAGGATAGCAAGCATGAAGCCTGGAACCCCAACTTTCAACATTTTGTATAAAATCAAACATTTTAAAGTTGTTGTTTAATAATTCAATATTTTTGAAATTTTGTAAGGACCAAAGGAAAGGTGCCTCTAGGATAGATGTGAGTTTGCAACTTCTGTGACATAAATTGTGTCAAGCATATTCTGCTTCTGGGAGGACATATTCTAACTCCTAATCAAATGTACCCTTTGGGTTCAGAAATTTCCAAGTGAAGTGCTCAAGTTAGGAATCCAATCCAGTACCATGTCAGATTATTTATAGCTATTTAGGGATAAGAAGTTTGAATTTGCTATAAGAATTTAAAGGAGAATGGAAAAGTCAAAGTTTGTTTTAAATGTAAAAAAAAGAGGCTTTTGCTACAGAAATTTTAAAACAGTGGATGAGAAACTTTAAAAAAAAAATCAGTGAAGTGTATTTGACAATAATCTGAATTATCAGTTGTCCCAGCTCTTGCATAAATAGTTACAGGTTATGTTCACCTTTCTCAAATTATATGTCTAAATTTTAATTGGACATGAAAATATTCAATAAGTGTTATGTAATATTCTTAAGAGTTTACACCAGTTTAATCATCACTGACATTATCTCTTGTCAGTAATAAATACAGTTATAATCCTTACAAATTAACTTTTATCTTTCAGTATTTTAAGTACTATTTAATCACATAAAAATAAATACAATCTAATTACAGAAAAAATAAACATAAAGCAAAAAGAACAAAGTCAGAGGCATCACACTACCGGACTTCAAACTATACTATAAGGCTACAGTAATCAAGACAGCATGGTTCTGCTACCAAAACAGAAACATAGACCAATGGAACAGAACAGAGGCCCCAGAAGCAACACCACACATCTACAACCATCTGATCTTTGACAAACCTGATAAAACACAAGCAATGGGGAAAGGACTCCATGTTTAATAAATGGTGCTGGGAAAACTGACTAGCAATGTGCAGAAAGCAGAAACTGGACCCCTTCCTTTCACCTTACACTAAAATTAACTCCAGATGAATTAAAGATTTAAACATAAAACTAACACCATAAGAATTCTAGAAGAAAACGTAGGCAAAACCATCCAGGACATAGGCACAGGCAAGGACGTCATTAACTAAAACACCAAAAGCATTGGCAACAAAAGCCAAGATGGACAAATAGGATCTAATTAAAATTCAGAGCTTCTGTACAGCAAAAGAAACCATCATTAGAGTGAACCAGCAACCAACAGAATGGGAAAAAATTTTGCAATCTACCCATCTGACAAAGGGCTAATATCCAGAATCTACAAAGAAATACAACAGATTTATAAGAAAAAAAAAGATTCAAAAGTGGGTGAAGGATCTGAACAGACACTTTTCAAAAGTAGACATATATAAGGCAAACAAACATGAAAAAATGCTCATCATAACTGGTAATTAGAGAAATGCAAATCAAAACCACATTGAGATACCATCTCATACCAGTTAGAATGGTGATCATTAAAAAATCTGAAGACAACAGATGCTGGAGAGGATATGGAGAAATAGGAATACTACTACATAGTTAGTAGGAGTGTAAATTAGTTCAACCATTGTGGAAGACAGTGTGGCAATTTCTGAAGGATCTAGAAATAGAAATTCCATTTGACCCAGCAATCCCATTACTGGGTATATACCCAAAGAACTATAAATCATTCGACTATAAAGACACATGCACACGTATGTTCATTGCAACCCTGTGTACAACAGCAAAGATCTGGAACTAACCCAAATGCCCATTAATAATAGACTGGACAAAGAAAATGTGGTACATATATCCCCTGGAATACTACACAGCCATACAAAATGATGATTTCATGTCCTTGGTAGGGACTTGGATGAATCTGGAAGCCATCATTCTCAGCAAACTGACACAAGAACAGAAAACCAAACACCGCATGTTCTCACTCATAGGTAGGTGTTGAACAATGAGAACATGTATACTCAGGGAGAGGAGCATCACACACTGGGGGCAGTTGGGGGCATTAGGGGAGGGACAGCGGCAGGTGGGGAGGGTGTGGAGTATGGGGAGGGATAACATGGGGAGAAATGTTGGATAGAGTATACACCTAAAGTAAAATTAAAAAAAAAGGAACAATTTAAAGGTAACCAGATTAACCCATAAACTCCCAATTTAATCTATAGTGTTACACACATGTATCAATATTGTTTTAGGTTAGTAAATAAAAATATAAACCATTTTTTGAAATAGCAGAGTATCCAGATGCACCATCATTTTAAAACAGAGTTCCTAATTTATATACATTTAGATTCTGAATTTTTACTATTATGAATAGTGCCTTATTATGTATAAACTCATATATGGTTTAGCACAAAATATGGTAAACTGAATTTCATGGGCATTTGTGTGAACATTTTGAAAATTTTTGATACATAGCAAATTTCCTTATGGAAATTCCTACCAATTTTAGTGCTCTGACAATAGAAGTACTCATTTCCCCACGTTTGACATTACTGTTTTTAAAAATTATTTATTTTATTTTTACATTTATCTTTTTTATTATATTTTAAGTTCTGGGGTACATGTGCAAATTGTGCAGGTTTATTACATAGGTATACACGTGCCATGATGATTTGCTTCATCCATTGAAACAGAAATACCATTTGACCTAGCAATCCCATTACTGGGACTATACCCAAAGGATTATAAACCATTCTACCATAAACACACATGCACACATATGTTCACTCTAGCACTGTTTATAATAGCAAAGACTTGGAACCAACCCAAATGCCCATCAATGATAGACTCAATAAAGAAAATGTGGCACATATATACCACGGAATACCTTTGCAGGGACATGGATGAAGCTGGAAACCATTATCAGCAAACTGACACAAGAACATTTGACATTACTCTTAATCACTGGCTTTTTAACATGTTAAATATTTTAATGTTGTTTAATGGACACATCTTTGATTTTGTAACACCAAAACTTTTCTGATATCTATTGGCCATTGTCTCTGACCTTTCGTTTTTAGTTTTTGCTTGTCTGAGACAGGATCTTGCTTTGTTGACCAGGCTGGAATGCAGAGTATAGCTCACTGCAGTCTTGAACTTCTGGGCTCAAGCCTCAGGCTCCTGGAGTAGCTGGGACAACAGGCAAGTGCCATCATGTCCATTTTAAACTTATTTATAGAAATGGGGGTGTTGCTATTTGCCCAGACTGGTCCCAAACTCCTAAGCTCAATCAATACTCCCATCTCAGGTTCCCAAAGTTATCCTCAAAAAGCAGGATTACAGGCATGAGCCACTGCACCTAGCCTCTGACCTTTTATAAATTTTCTCTTATTCTGGAGTCTCCATTGGCTTCTTTTTTTTACTGATAGAAGCTCTTTATGTATATTTAGTTTATTCATATTATACATGTTATATATGTTGCAAATATTTTCCCAAAGTTGTAATTTGTCTTTTATCATTTACGTGTATTGTTTCATCATATATAATTTATATATGCATGTCATCACACGTATTAGTTCTCATTTAAATACACTCTTTGCAGGATAATTAGAATTTCCCATCCCCCAAATATCTAGCTGTATATTCACTTTTATGACATTCATTATATTTGCAGTTAAATCTGTAGTCTCTCTATAATTAATATTCTTGGAAATACTGAGGTGTGGGTATAACTATACTTCTGAAAACTGTTGGTTTTCAGAGTTTCATTTACTTTTTTCTAATAGTTTTATTTCATTTTAAATTTAATAATCTAAAGAGAATTTAAATGATTTTAAACATATAACCAGTTTTCACATCAAAATTATAAATGAATGTATCCATTTTCTACTCTTGAAAAATACTTTATCATAGAAAATATTCTTACCTAGTGATCAAACAATATCCAGATTGTGTGACTACAGCTCAATTCCTTATCAATAGAATTATTCACAGAATTGTTTTGAGGATTTTGGTTTAAGGCATGTTAAAGGCGTAGGACAGTGTCTGGCTTATAATAAGTGCTCCATACACGTCAGCTATGATGATGGAAGGAATGTGTTTATTTCTGCACTATGTATTAGATTTAATTAAGCTCTCTATTTGTGTACATTTTAATAACTAATAAAGTTAACCATTGCTATTGCTATCAACTCATATTTTATTTCTTATTGTTACCCCTTTGTTTGTCCAGAAGAAATTAAAGATAATTAAGTTACATGGTTAATGATTTTTTTCAGGTTTCCCATATTTTCTACTAGGAACATTGTGGTAACTTGTGTTTTTCCACAATATTATCCATTACTTAAATTATTTACAATTCATGGGAATACTGTTGGAAATAGTAATCTCTTATAATGCTAAAATATCTCATGTGATTATATTTCCTTCTGATTCTAAATTCTGTGTAGCTGATTTCCCTTTTTAATATATATATGTATGTATTTCTTTATTATATAATTTTCATCTAACATTTAGAGTATGCTGAAAACTCAGATTTTTATCATTTATTTTATGAATTATAAAATTAATTATTGTATAATCTATTTTAATATCATTCACTGTGCTAATTATCTACTGTAGGCAATTTATATAGTGAAAAAGTAATGGTAGATAAAACTATTGATGCCTTAGTATGAATCAAGGCATTATTACAAAGATTAAAACTGTAGTATTAATCTTTGCATTCTTTACTGGAATGTACTCTCAGAAAAGAAGTCAGTTCTACTTAAATGTCTTTAATGAAGCAGTAAAAATTATTAATTTTATTAAATATTGAGTAGTGAATGTGTATCTTCCCAATATTCTGTATGAAGTATGCAGAAATGCATAAAATATTTTTGCTGCATACCTAAAGAACTACAGTTGTCTCAAGGAAAAGAAAACTTGTACAGTTATTTGAGTTGAGAGCTGAACTAGCTGCTTTATTCTCAAAACAATATTTTCACTTGACAGAACAACTGGCAGATAATCCATGGTTATTCAGACTTAGGTACTAGGCAGACAATTACTTGAAAATGAATGGAGTAAGCCTGTCACTTCAAGAAAACAACTGACAGCATTTTTTGCGAAAGATAAAATTTGATCCTTCAAGTAAAACTTAGGCCTTTGGAAAATAGCTATTTTAGATGCCATGGGCAAGAAGTTACCATGGGAAGAGATAACATTTGAGCAGATAGCTGCATAAAGTGAAAAAACATTATATGATGCTCTGGGAGGAAAGCTCATGCAAGTATTAAAATAAGTGTCTTCATAATATCTACACTCAGTTGTAAACAATATAAATGATAAACATCTCTTGAAGATTAGCAGCAGAACTATGAACAATTGTGGTATCTCAGTGAACCATGATACTAACTGAAAATGTTATAATGTGAAGAAAATTAACTTCCCTCTTTACATTTATTATGGCCCCACATATTGGTGGGTCTCAAAGTAGCTGGTAAGTTAGGTGGTCAGTATGCCAGCACTATGCCTGCTACCACTTGATAACTAGGTATTCAGTTCTACTCTGATATTGCGTACTCAGATATGTCACTGGGTGATTGACAAGCTATTTCCAGATCTCGAACTTCTTGTGCTTCCTAACAACTCAACCATGTTTATATTGTCTTGAACTATGGGATCAAATACTATATTGACTGGCACAATTTGTGTTTCATGTCTCTTGATAGTTTTAGTATAAACATATAAGAGAAAAACTAAGCAGTAACAAATTATAAAATTCCTATTAAATGCCAAGCATTCAACTAGGCATGTTACATTTTGCATCCCATTCATTTATCTTAACAACTCGATGCAGTATTATTAACTCCATTTTGTAAATGAAAATGCAGATACACAAAACATTTTAATAACTAATAAAGTGAATCATTGATGTGGCTGTCAACCCCCATTTTCTTGCTTATTGTCACCCCATTGTTTTTCCAGAATGAATTAACTTGTACTAGGCCATTTACATTGTGACAGATAGAAACATAATATGCATCTAGAAAAGAATGATACTAAATCTTATCATCTTTCTAGCTTTCCTTTTTCATAAAATCAAAAGTTCCTTAATATAATGTTTATGTCCTTTCCTGTTTAAAAATTTGGAACATCTTTTCTACTGTCCTGGGGATTAAAATTAGCTCCTAAACATTATTTACATATTCCTTTAGATCCTAACCCTTCACTTGCCCCAGTATGTTAATATTCTCCTTTCATGGGCCATATTTCCAAATATAAAACATGTTGTTCTTCCTCTAATGTGCCATGTTTTTCTCATGTCTTGGCCTTTATTACTGATTGAATCACAGGTCGAGTTATAAAAACTAGGAATTCCTAATGGAGTGTTTTAAAGGTAATATTTCTTTCAAGTTTTTGTTCTGGAGCTCAAACAGCTGTTATTAACAGGAAAAGAGAGTCAGGTGGCCTTTGTAAGTTCAACTTGTGCTTTAATCCCCTCACAGAGAGAAGCCATCTATTTGCTCATGATTAATAATTTTATAGTTGTCTAGGTCAGTACTATACAATTGAACATTCTGTGATGATGCAAATGTTCTACATTTGCACTGTGCAGTAGAGTAACTACATGGGGCTGTTGAACACTTAAAGTGTGGCTAGTGTAACCAAGAAACTGAATTTTTAATTGCATATTATCTTAACCAATTTAAATTTAAAGAGCCATAAGTGACTAGAGGCTCTCATGTACAGCTGTGGTCTCGGGAAGTATAACACAGAAAAATTAGCAAAGAAGAAGGAACACTTATGAGTGAGAGACAGCAGCACAAGGAATTTAAAAAATATAGCTAATTTCTTTCCCTGTCACTGAAAGCTCATGTTTTTTTTTTTACGTGACCTGTTGAATCCTCTGATAAAAATAATAGAAAAATGATATTTAATTTAGAACAGCTTTTGTTAGCAAAGTGAATCACTACTTCAAATAAATAATAATGTAGATAGCAGACAATTTTTCTTCTCAAAATGTATTTAAATTATGCATATTGGGATAATATATAATTTAGTAGGAATGCATGATTAAATATAATTCCAGTGCTTTAGAAAATCATGAACTTTCAACATTTTAAATTTTCCATTGGTGTGCTTTCTTCAGTGTTTTTCTTCCTATTTGCCTATATCTTTGCCATTATAATCTTACATCAGATGTTATGTTACATCATAAAAAAATTTATATGCAAAAAATAACTTCATAAAAATATATTTTAAAAAGGAAACATAAATTATACTCAATAATGACTATACACAGTCATGATAATCTAAACACTGACTAATAACTCAAAATTATGATTTCCATATTGGGTAGAAAAAAGGGAGCAGGATTTATTGAGAATAAATCTTGGCCAAATAATAATAAGTACCATTTACTGAACATTCACAGTGTGTCAGATATATACTGTTTTAAACATCTGAATTTCTGGAGCAGGATTTATTGAGAATAAATCTTGGCCAAATAATAATAAGTACCATTTACTGAACATTCACAGTGTGTCAGATATATACTGTTTTAAACATCTGATTTTCCTATAAGAAAATGCCTACTGTATCAGTCAAGTTTCCACTGGGAAATAGATGGAATATTCAAGTGAATAACTGAGGAGATTTTGGTGAAGGGCAAATTGCAAAGGTGTAGGGAAGGTTAGGGAATCAGAGAAAGAGAATGAGAACCTAGGAATCAAAACAGATGACTTACCACTAAAGAGCAAGAATGGGAAGCAAAGAAGCAGTTACGAGAACCTGGGGATCCTAAAACTTTTCAAATGGTGTTATGGGACAGTTGTGGCTTTAAGTAGACAAATATAGCTGCTAAGGAGGTACTGCAAGGGCAACATACACCTAACTTACATTTCCTGACATTGCTCTGATAGTGCCTCCCATTCGCAAATTTCAGGCATTCGATAGTCACAGTGCAAGGAAGTTCAGATATTCGATCCAGCCTCCCAAAGCACAGAACGGACAGGTATAGAACAGATTTGGCATAGTAAATGGAGAATTTCTAGCACTACCGTAATCATCCATCAAGGTTCCTCTTGCTGACTGCACAGATAAAACCAATTCACTAAGGCAGTGTTACTGAAGTAGGGAAAGAGTGCAAGAAATCCAGGGCTAGACAAGTGAAAAGGCAGAATCTTATTACTCAAATCAGCCTCCTTGAAAATTCAGACACTAGAGTTTTTCAAGGATAGTTTGGTGAGCAAGGGGGGCTAAAGAATGGAGAATGCTAATTAGTTGAGTCAAGGGGCTAAAGAATGGAGAATGCTAATTAGTTGAGTCAAGGATGAAATCATAGGGGACTGGAGCTCTTTTCTTATACTCAGTCAGTCCCTGTGCAGGGGGTTATTGGTCCACCTGCTGCCAGTTGGTCTATAAAGGATGCAAAGTCTGAAAAAATATCTCCAAGCCAGTCTTAGGTTTTATGTAACAATGTTATTTATAAGGGAAACTGGGGAAGTTATAAATTTTGCAGCTATTGACTATGTGACTTTTGAGAGGTATGTAGTAAAAAGGCGGCGAGTTATAAAACAATGACTGGTTAAACCATGACTGGTTAAACTATGCCTACATCCTAGCAAAAGAGACAATGGCTGATAGGAATTTAACTGTATCTACATCTTAGCAGAAAACACAATAGCTGGTTGAATCTTAACTATGTCTATATTTTCTCAAAATTTATACCCTATCACAATTCTAGCCTGGTGGCTCTTCTTAATTTTATAAACATGGTTTCAGTCTCCAACCAAGGAGCAGATTACTTGTGGGAAGAGGTTGTTATCATCTTTGCTTTAAAGTATAGACTAAATCCTGCCTAGTTAACGTGGAATAAGCAAAGACAGCTTGTGAGATAAAAAACAAGATGGATTCAGTTATGTCAGATTTCTCCTACTGTCGTAATCTTTGTAAAGGTGGTTTCACTATGTTCCTGGTAATTGTTTAGGTTCTGCAGTGTTAGAAAGAAACAGAGGAAAAATTTCTGGAGCAGGATATTTATATTTTACTAGAGTTGTGAAGAAAATAAACAAAATACATAAAATATATAATATGCAACAAGATAATAAGTTTTATGGAGAAAAACTAAGAAACTAAAATAATAAAGGAGAGAATAGAGAGTGCAGAAGTTGAAGGTAGCTGATATCGTTTTTAAATAGAATAATCAGGAAAGGTCTCACTAAGGAAGTAATATTTGAAGAAAGGACTGAAGGAGGAGGCTATATAACCATCCAGGGAGTACCAACCTAAAAGAAAGCAGCTGAGGCACAAAATATAATTTGTAGAATTTGCTTACACCACTGTGAGGACAGCCGCCCAAAAGATTTAGAGCCAAATAACCTTGGATATGATCTCCATTTGTCCTTTGTTACAAGAACATTTTTAAAGGCAAAAGAATGGTCAAAGAGGACAGGGAGTAGACTGATAAGAAGTTGTTAGGAATTCTCATTGGTTTACAGAAGTAACATTGATTAGTGATTAGCTATTGATATGGTTTAGCTCTTGGTCCACACGCAAAACTCATCTTGTAGCTCCCATGATCCCCACATGTTGTGGGAGGGACTTGATGGGAGATGACTGAATTATGGGGGTGCATCCTTCCAGTGTCATTCCCATGATATTGAATGAGTCTCACCAGATCTAATGGTTTTAAAAACAGGAGTTGCCTTGCATAAACTCTCTTTTTGCTTGCTGCCATCTATGTGAGATGTGATTTGTTCTTCCTTGCCTTCTACCATAATTGTGAGGCCTCCCCAGCCATGTGTAACTGAAAGTCCAATAAACCTCTTTCTTCGGTTGAGATGTTGATTACCACCTGTGAAGGTCTGTCCTGCAGACCCTGACTCAGTGACAGATGAATGAAATACACCCTCACACACATTACAATGATTTGAGTGGGCTAGGAATGATCATCGGCTGCTCTCAGAGGACAACTGCAGCTAACCAACCACCATGCCCTATTCCTCCTTAAATTTGTTCAGTATAGATTTAATAACAGAGGTTCCAAGCCAACACACTTGTGGATAATTAACATGGTTAAAAGAGTGGAGTTATGAATGCTAAGAGGTTTTGGTTCCTGGGCCCAGAACAAACAACACTGTTAGGTAATCCCACTTCAACGTCCCCATAGAGGGCCATCTGGCACTACAAAGTTTACATGAGTAAACACAGTAGAGACAAAGGAATGTGAGGTAAACAGACTTAACTGGGGAAGCTTTTATTATCCTTAATCTACACCCTATGACTTAATGTTCTAACATAAGAACTGGCTGCCTTCAGCCCTTCAGCCCATTCCGTAAGTTAAAAAAAAGCCTTTTGCCCTTCCAAAAGGTTTGAGACTATAATCGTATAGCTTCCCTAATATTTCCCTTAATGTTTTTCAACCATCCTGAGTGAATCTCAACATTTGGTAAATTGCCCAATCTTGGGTATGTCTTTATCAGCAGTGTGAAAATGGACTGATATGGCTATACATTATTAAGCTATAGAGCAGCATTATTAGGTTAATTCATAGCTACCTGTGACAATAGCAAGAAGTTTCAATAGATGAATACGTAACTTAAAGGGGCATAAGTAGGACTGTCTCATTTTAATGTCTCTCTGGGCCTGATAATTGGAAAGGGCTTACATTTATCAGATAAAAATTGTTTTGTTTTCTCAGAAGAAAACATTTCAAATACAGAAACTAGCAAGCACAAATTTCTGGGTGAGAACATGATAGTATGTTAGTGAAGTAGTGAAGGAGAAAAGAAAGCTAATGTGGCTGTAGAGAAAGAATGGGGCAGCGTGGAATGGTATAAGGCTGGCAAGACAGGTAGAAGCTGGACAATGTAAGACCTTGCGAGTGTTGTAAAGGACTTATTCTAAAAGCAAAGAAAAGCTATTGACAAGTTGAAAGAGGAGGTGAATGTGATTATTAGATCTACATTCCAGAAAGATCACTCCAGCTGTAGCAAGGATAAGAGATGAGAATATTTTGGTCTCAGTAGGGGGCAGATAGCTGAGAAAAGAACAAGGGAGAGAGATGTAGGCAGTCCAGGAGGCTGTAGTCATACAAATGTCAAATGAAGGCAGCTTGGAGAAGAGTAGTGGCAAGATAGATGGATGTAGGAAGGCTCAAAAGATATATAAGATGAAAAGCAATGTGCTATCAATAACTACTGCATATAGAGGCTGCCTGTCATGAGATAGGTAGCACTGGGAAAAGAAGATGTTTGTCTTTAATTCAGTTTTCAATGTGTTAAAATTTTCAGACCCCCAAGAGAAGAAGCCAGGTAAATAGTCGTTATTTACTTTGGAACTTAAAGAATAGGCCTGGATTGGATATATAAATTGGAGTCACCTATTTATCTTTTTTTGTGTGGTAAATAAACTGCAGGCATAGGTGTAATTGGGTTGACAATGTATATGAAGTGAGAAACTAAGAGTAGAATTAGGATCAAGCTTTGAAGAGCTTCACTTTGAGTAGCTTCAAATTTAGTAACAGATAGAGAAGAATCAGTTTCAAAAGGCATATATATTTATATGTATGTATAAATTTATATGTATGTATGTATTTATGTGTGTATATATATATATATATATACACACATACATACATATATGTGAGAAATATTTTTCAAATTTGTGATCTCATACCAGAATGAACTAAAAATAATAATCTATTAACTTAAGCCTGAATGGGCTTATAAATAATATGAAGTTATACCTATCAACTGATTCCAATTTCAGTGTTCTGTTTCTTCCCATTGAGATGTGGACTGGATCTTAGTCTGTTCAGAAAATAGCTTTTATCTCTGCTTTCTGCAAGTTTTCATTCATAGTCCTTTGTTGGCTTTCTTCATTTTTTATCTCAGACATTTGCAGAAATTCTTTCTGTACCTAATAAGCTATTCTTTTGTCTTATAAAACTATATTTATTTCAAAATGTCTTCAATTCTAACATTTTGGTCATATATAAGAAAAGACAACCTTAAATTATGTCCTCTCTTTCTTCAAAAATATCACTTATTTTTTCTGCTTCTCTCTTCCAAGGGATTTTACAGACCTCATTTTCCTTTATGTGCTATACCAAGAAATTTCCTTGTGTACTGTTGCCCAGAATTAAAAAGCAAAACAAAAGTAGTGGGTTTCAAGAGGCAGTAAGTATAAAGTTTTAGGACAAAAAAGAACTAGAACCTTTTGGAAAGTAAATTGCATATCAATTATAAAGGAGGGAAGAAAAACTTTCATGATAGGTATTCTTCGCTGAATTACCTGAAATAATTTTTTTGCCATGCAATGGTTACTTATGTCTTAGTTTACAACAATTTGCAGTTAATTATGCCAACCTTCTCACCAAAAATCCTTGGTATGTAGGGTTCCTTTCTTATTAACAGACAAATTTATTACTTTCTTCAGTAGTTGGGCTGCTCATTCCCCCTCATTATTTAATAATACAGATTGGCTGCTTACTCACCCAAGATAAACAGACCTCAAAGCATTTTTCCATTTATATGGGAGCCCTACTTTTATGAAAGTGTAGTGTTTTGAACTAGAACAAAATGTAAAATGATCAGATTCTCTGAAGATTAAACAGAGGGTTAATTCTGAGGTAGTAATATGTTACTTATCCCTAAACACGTTAAGAACATGCTTTACAAAATATATCGCTGTTTTATGAAATCTTCATTTCAGGCCCAATAATTAGAACATTCATATATGGTTGACCAAGATTGCCTTTCCCTAACATTCCTTTTTTTTTTTCTTTTTCTTTTTCTTTTTTTAATTTTTATTGCATTTTATGTTTTGGGGTACATGTGCAGAACGTGCAAGGTAGTTACTCAACTACACTTTAGACAGGTTTCTTCTTGGATGTAGGCCCCTAACCTCCCTTCTTAGGACACTTGCTTTAGGAAAACTCGCCCTGGTATATTACTTCTCTGTCCCTTTGAGCTGGAAATCTGCTACAACCCAGAAATGTCTCTATCAAGTATGATGGTTTCATCATTAAAGAATAGGGTTTCTATCTCAGTCTCCCTGGGCTGGTAGAAGCCTAAGTACTGTTAGTGCTAATTTGCAAAAACAGATGGTCTAATCACACTGACTAATCTCTCCCCTTTCCAAGTCTTTCAGTACTTTTTCACTCATCTACCTTTTGCTTCAATGGAATTGAGTTCAACCCTTCTCTTACACAGCAATTGTCTCTCTCCCTCAATTGTAAAAATCTTGAATAAAGTGTTTCGTGATGGTTTAACTGGTCTGGTGCAATTTCTCTCTCATTCATTCATTCATTCATTCATTCATTTATTTGAGACGGAGTCTCCCTGTTGCTTACGCTGGAGTGCAGTGGCATGATCTCTGCTCACTACAACTTCTGCCTCCCGGGTTCAAGTGATTCTCCTGCCTCAGTCTCCCAACTAATTGGGACTACAGGCCCGTGCCACCACACCCAGCTAATTTTTGTGTTCTTAGCAGAGACGGAGTTTCGTCATATTGGCTAGGCTGATCTCGAATTCCTAATTTTTGTACTTTGAGAGTTGGGGTTTAGCTACATTGGCCACGCTGATCTCGAACTCACGATGCGCCTGCCTCAGCCTCCCAAAGTGCTGGCACCACAGGCATGAGCCACCCCGGCCCAGCCAATTTCTTCTTAATGCAAAAACTATACAAATATTGGGTCAGATCAGCAAAGATCCTATCTTGACTAGCTTTCAGTTCCTCAGTTACACAGTGCAGGTGCAAAATTTAATGAGACTATGGTTCTCAAAATGTTCCTGACCAAATTCATTGGTCTCTTATGATCACTCTGTAGTTTTAAAATTAAAAGCAATAGTATGATCTTATTTTTTCTAAATATAGTGTCCAACACTCTCTTTTAAATTCTTGCCACATGCATGAGTAATTTTACCCCAGGCAATTTGACAGATACTGCCCATACTCTGAAACCTCTGGGAACCTCATTTTCATGGTTAATACTGAGTGTGAACTTGATTGGATGGAAGGATGCAAAGTCTTGATCCTGTGTGTATCTGTGAGGGTGTTGCCAAAGGAGATTAACATTTGAGTCAGTTGTATGGGAAAGGCAGATCCACCTGTAATCTGGGTGGGCACCCTCTAATCAGCTGCCAGCACCAACTGGATATAAAGCAGGCAGAAAAGCATGAAAAGGCTAGACTGGCATAGTCTCCAGGCCTACATTGTTCTACTGTGCTGAATGCTTCCTGCCTTAAACATTGGACTCCAAGTTCTTTGGGTTTGGGATTGGGACTGGCCTCCTTGCTCCTCAGCTTGCAGGTAGCCTATTGTGGGACCTTGTGATTGTGTGAGACATATATATATGTGTGTGTGTGTGTGTGTGTGTGTGTGTGTCAAGGAGTATGAACATATATATAACACACACATATATATATATACCCTATTAGTACTGTTTCTCTAGAGAACCGTGATTCCTACAGATTTTGGTACCAGGAGTGGTTCTAGAGGAATACAATATTAAGGATGGAGTTCATTGGTTGGTTTGGTGGTTTTTGGAGTTGGCTACTTAAGATGATTAGACTCAAAATTGTTAGGGACTCTACTTCTAATAGTATGGAGAACACTGATACTCCTGGCATGAACTGTTTAGAGAGCTACACAAAATAAATGCACTTGACATTCCTGATTCACCACTCATGAAAGGCAAGGAGTTTAGTGATTCTATACATAATACCTTTGACTGTATTGAAGAACCAAGGAACATAATGAAACTGGTTGGTTGCTCCTAAGTTCAGGGGGGAAAGTGATGAGAGAAAATGATGATCTCAGGGATTCTAACTCTCAACTTCAGAAGCACATACTGAGTCTCAAATCTGCTAAGACTGCCCTGAGTGAGAGTCTTATCTCAGGTACAGAAAGAGCTAAAACTGTGGGAAAACAGACACAAGCTCTTATCATGCAAGTGGCTGACCTGCAATGAAAGGTGCAGGCATAGCCTCACCAGGTGTCTACTGTCAAAGTAACGGCATTGATTGGAAAAGATTGGGACTGTGCACCTTGGAATCTCCAGATTCATCCATGTCTCAAACGGCAAGATTCCTTTTTATTTTTTTATATTATACTTTAAGTTCGGGGATACATGTGCAGAACATGCAGGTTTGTTAAATAGGTATGCACGTGCCATGGTGATTTGCTGCACCCATCACCCCGTCATCTACAATAGATATTTTTCCTAATGCTGTCCCTCCCGTAGGCCCCCACCCCTAACAGGCCACTTGTGTTCTGCATCCTCTTCGCTTTTTTTTTTTTAACTGTCTAGACTTCTTTTTATGTTTTTAAACAGGGTTCTGCTATGTTGCCCAGGTTTCAAATGGGCTCGAGTGATGCTCCCATCTCAGCCTCTGTAGTAGAGGAGACTACAGTCCGCAGGCACAATCTGCCACGCTGGCTTCATAGTATAGACTTTTGATCCTACAATTGTTCTCTCTCTCTCTCCTTCTCCATTTCCTGTATTTCTCTTTTCTCCCAGGCTATCTTTCTTCTTGACATATAATCTTGCTTTTTTTAATATCTTAAAAAATAAATTTATCTTGCCCTACAATTTTGTATCATTTCTATTTTTCTACAGAGCAAAAATTTGCTATACTTGCTCTATATGCTTGCTGACCTCTAATTCTATACCTCATCTAATTCTTTGTATCTTATCTTCAGATGTTCAGCTATCACTTAAACTATTCATTTTGCGGTATGTTATTCCAATGTTCAAAGACTGGTTTCTAAAAAGGTTCTTCCATAAAGTATTTAAGACTTTTCTTCATATAATACAAACTAATTTCTCTTTCATATGAAAGTTCTCAAATCTTTGATGGCAACAATTTATGTCTACTTTTAATTATTTCTTCTTCACACTAAATATTTTTACTTATTTTTAAACATTTCTCATGTAAAGCATACTTCAGCACTCCAATAGGTTCCTTGTGCAAATATCACTTTTCTATATCCAGTGAAATTTGTCAATGCCTCTAATAAAAGTTTATATTTTAGCTAAACCTATTCAGGAAATGTTTTAAATTTAATTAAAAATTAACCATTTTATTATTTTCTTTAAAAATATGAATAAATTTTATATTATTAACTTCTTTTAGGTTAGGTTAAGCCTAGGGTAGGACAAAGTCCTACTGAAAGTTATAATAAATTACTTCATCTCCAAAAAACTGATTTTGTTATATTTAAATAATTAGGGTCAAATACTTCATTTTCTAGATTTTGCAGAGTAAGGAGAATATAAATATGAATCAAGTACAATAGAATCAAGTACAAATTCATAGAATTCCTTTTATGTAAAATTTTAACCAAAGGGTTGGTCAAAACCAGTCACAAAATGCACATAATCAAGCATTTAAAAAAACAGTTTATCATTAAAAGTCCAATTTAGAGCTTAAAAAAATGGGATACGGAGAGAAGACAGCATAATGTTGTTTATAATGCCTATCAGAATTTACCCTGAATGATACATCACTCTAGGTTGACCAATTGGTTAAAGGCTGTAGATATAGAAAGACTTCCAGAAAGTGTTAGGGATTCAAATAAGCTGAATTTCTTTGATGCAGTAAATACTTTCTCTAGCTAGAAACCTCGGATTGCTTTTATATTTGCAGATCATGTAAAGATTTAACAAAAAAGATTAACTGAATTATTTATCATTCCCTTTATTCTTTCTTTACTTCTTTTTACTATAAATGTATTATGTAGTGGTACATTTTAGGGACATTTAGTGGTACATTTAGGTAAGCACAATCTAAAAAGCTTACATAAAATTTTAGATTATATTTACTTTGAGAACATAATTATACAATTTTTATTCAATGATTTCTTTAGAGGTAAAACTATATATTATGCATATATAGTACATGCTCATAAATTATAATTTTTATATTATATATACCACCTATAGGTATATATATACAATCAAATTAAAAAACAAGTTAAAAATAAGTCAGCATATTTTATAAAGAGAGAAGTTATTTTTAAAAATTCAAACCCCACCCTAGGCCTAGTGTAATACCAAATTATAATCATATAATTTATTCCTATTTTTTAAAGGTATATAAAATATATAGCTCTTAGTTCAAATTAAAATATAGTATTTTTACTATAATACTGATGCATAGTATTTTTAAAAATAGAATTATCTAAAATAATTTTTAATACTAAAAAATACAAAAACATAGCATTTTTTAACATAGGATTATCTAAAATGCAAATATATACCTAGCATATAGTATACCATTTACAGATACTAAATGGTATCACTTTTGAAGACACTACTTCACTGTCTCCTGGCTCCCATTTGTGATGTTAAAAAGTCTTAAACTGATTAACACTCGTTTTTCTCCTCTACCCTCCAGCAGCATTTATAATCTTGTTTTTGCCTTTAGTCTTCTGTATTATCACTCAGATGTATCCGCAAGTATGTTTCTTTTTGCTTTTTCTATTTGAGTTTTTGGAATATGAAATACTCTCTGATCAATTCAGGAAAATTCTTAGCTAATACTATGGAGAATATATTTGGTTCTTTCTGACCCTGGGATTTTTTTTTTCTTTCTATTTCATGGCTCACATTTGAAGCTGGTTTGATGACTTATTTGCAAAATTTTTAAATATTTAACAATTTATTTTTATAAGTCAGAAAACTGTTTCCAGCACACCACTGAATATACTTCTATGTAGGTAGTTCTTTCTCTCTGCTCATTAAAGCTAATTTTTATACTTCCTTTTGATTTTCAGTTTTAAGAAGAAAAGTTTACTGTCCAAAAACTGTCATTCATTTGTAACTGTTCTTATTTCCCTCTGAATTTAAGATCTCTTTGTTTTTGATGCTCTCAAGTTTTACTATAATGGGTCTAGGTATGACTTTGATTTTCTGATTTTCCTCCTTAGGAACCAATTTTCCTTCTTGAATATGAAGATTTATGTCTTTGATAAATACTAGGAAATTATCCCTCCAAATCTTACTGCTTCTCATTCCTTTTAGCGTCTTTTTATGTAATTTCTATTTAATATATGTTAAAACCTTCATTTATATTAATTTCTCAGAAATTAATTTTCAGTTCTGTATTTTAGATAATTTCCTTCAATCTATTTTTCAATTCAATAATTCTATCTCGTGTTGTGACTAAATGGCTGTTCAATCCAACTACTGAGTTTTGAATTTCAATTATTATATACTTCAATTCTGTAAGTTTTCTTTTTTTTAAAAAAAACCAAACAACTATTTTTTATGAAACATTGCCATTTTTTTTTCTTTCTGGATAGAGTCTCGCTGTGTTGCCCAGGCTGGAGTACAGTTGTGCAATCTCTACTCACTGCAGCCTTCACCTCCTAAGGCTCAAGTAATCCTCCCATCTCAGCCTCCCAGGTAGCTGGGACCACAAGTGGATGCCACCATGTACAGCTAATGTTTGTATTTTCCGTAGAGACAGGATTTCACCAAGTTGCCTAACCTGGTCTTGAAATCCTAGGCTCAGGCGATCCTCCCACTTCAGTCTCCCAAATTGCTGAGATTACAGGCCTGAGCCTCTGCCTGACCTTAACGTTTTCCTTTAAATTTTCTTTATTTTAAATAATTTTTTTTTTTTTTTTGAGACAGAGTCTCATTCTGTCACCCAGGCTGGAGTGCAGTCGCATGATCTCGGCTCATTGCAACCTCCGCCTCCCAGGTTCCAGCAATTCTTTTGCCTCAGCCTCCTGAGTAGCTGTGATTACAGGCACGTGCCACCATGCCAAGCTAATTTTTGTATTTTTAGTAGAGACGGGGTTTCAACATCTTGGCCAGGCTGGTCTTGAACTCTTGACATCATTATCCACATGCCTCGGCCTCCCAAAGTGCTGTGATTACAGGCGTGAGCCACCATGCCCGGCCTTTACACATACTTATTTAACAATAAACACCTGATAATTCTATCATCTGAACCTCCCATGTGTATTTCTGTTATTTGTTGTTTTGACTGACTCTAATTCATATGTAGTTGTTTCTTCTTTAGTTTTGCAATTTTTAAGAGTGAGTTCGGCTTCATTTGGGCTTCATATTTGAAATCCTGAGAAACCTTGAATTCTTCACAGATGAATTTGGTTTTGCTTTGTCTGGGTGCCCTGAGACCACTGTTAATATTAATTTCTTGGCTTTACCCAGGATGATTTGAGTAAGCTAAATTTGAACAGTATTTATTTTGAATAAAGGACCTATCTTTTCTTCTAGAGTCTGGGTGAGACAGACACACTTTCCTGTCATATTTTTAAGCTGGAGTGGATGTTGTTCTAGTTTACAATGATTGCTTCCAGCGGTAAGCAGATGTCTTGCAATCACCTTCCCACCAAGGCTCCAGGTGCTGCCCTTTCTTTAAATTTAAAATCTCCATTTTCAGTGGTAGGCAAATGACTCAGATTTTGTCAGTCAATCAGTATATTCTCTCTGTCTTGTTCACAGTGACTGGTTCAGAGTTAAGTCTTGTCACCTAAGCATGAAAAATAAAACTTAATTCTACCATCAGGATGCTTGATGCACAGTTTTTTTTTTGTTTTTTTTTTTTGTCTGTTTGCACTGAACTTGCTAGTGAGAGGCTGATGAAGGCCTGAGCAGTGGAGGAGCCAGCATATGTGAGAATATTGTTAACACAGATGGATGCAGAGAAGAAAGGTAAAGAATGAAAATTTTAAAAACCATTTTATTTGAGCCCCTAGGTTCACCATACCTGAATGGCTAGATTTTCAATTTATGTGAGTTGAAGTCTGCTTGAATTGGGTTTTTGCAACCTGAATATGAAACTCTTATCTAGTATAATTGCATAATAGCTATTCTCAGTCTTTCCCCTTATTTCTCTTTCTGGCAAGGGACAGAAAGTATGAATTTGAAGGCAAACTATAGAAAACAAGAAATAATTTACTATCTTGTAGGCAACCCTGTGATATCTAACTCAGATACCCTTTCTGGGCTGAAGGATTAATTAACTAGTTACTTGGCATTTTGTTAGCAGATAATTCTCAGTTGTCAACCTATAGCAGTCAGGATTCAACCAGAGAAACAGAACCAGTAGAGTGTGTGTGTGTGTGTGTGTGTGTGTGTATGTGTGTGTGTGTGTGTGTGTGTGTAGATGTAGATCTATCTATATGTATATCTATCTATCTATCTATCTATCTATCTATCTATATATAGATAGATAGATAGATATAGATACACACACATTTATTGCAAGAAAATAGTTTACACAATTGTGGAGGCTGTCAAGTCTAAAATCGGTAGGGTAGTCCATAAGGAAAGCCAGGCCAGATTTTCTGGGTACAAACTGAAGCTGCCATTCACAGGTGGAATTTATTTTTTCTCAGAGAAGCCTCAGTTTTGTTCTAAAAGTCTTTCAATGTATTCAATCAGACTTGAACAGACTATCTAGGGTAAACTTTCTTACATAAAGACAACTGAAATCACCTTCCCAGCAACACCTTTGTTAGTGTTTGTATGACAAGACTGTAACACAGACAAGGTAATACATAAAACTGAGCATCATGTAGCTTGCTTTGAGAACTGCCTGACCTGAAGAGAGTCTCCTCACCCATGGTCATGGCCCCTTCCCAGACTACCACGCAGGTCCATTAAAGCCTCACTCCCTTGTTTCAACTCAAGAAAACTTTATAATGTCTTTTGGTTGACAGAAGCCTTTGTTGAGACTGCAAATCTTAAGTTGAGCAATCTTACTTTCTTGCTTTCTTCCTCAGGCATGAAAATAACTTCTTAAAAAACTTTACATGCAAATTCCTCCTGAGAATTTCCCTCTTGGGAAGCTCAATCTGTGACATGACCCAACATTCTCTTTACTTATCTTCCTAAAACACACATAAACAATATATTTTGTGTGTTCTTTTGAAAGCTATTATGAAATAGTAAGACTGTAATCCCCAGTGTATTCTAATGCTGAGACTATATCCATGTGGTGTACCATTTTATCTCAAGGACACATACAGCATCTGGAGTATAATGTGTTCAATAAATGAATATAAAAAAAAAATAAAGCATTAGAGTCAGTTACCACCAATAGTTAAAGTTTACATTCATAAAAATAGGAATCAGAAATTGTTTCAATCAGCATCTAAATTTAAAATAATTGTACTATTGTTGTACAAAACATAAGACATGATGTTCATTTTAAACTGAGGGAAGATGATGGAATAAATTTTGTACCACATTACAAATGACCAATATGTCAAGAATCCCCAAATTAGCTTGTGATTTTTTTGTTTCAATCAATTTAGATTCTGGTTTGCTGGTGTGGAAATGACTCTGAATTTAATGATGCTACTTCATTCAATTCTCTTAGTGCCTTTATTATGAATATAATAGCCCTATTATTATACTTACACTATTTTTATTTGAATGGAGAAGAAAGTTATTGGAACTAAAAGAGAAAAAAAATGAGATCATACATATTGCTTCATCATAGAAGGGGTGAGTATTGTACCAGTAATGTTGATGACAGATACTTACACGTTGCTAAAAACGCTGAGAAAGAATTCATTCCGGATAAATAACAACTTTTATGTAGATACATCCATTTACCTCTCCTGGTTGTGATCATTGTTAAATCGAATGAAACAACACAAATTTGGAAGGGAGTGTTTATACCACAAACATTTGCAAATGCTACAAATCAGGTCTTTTTTCTGAGGAAGATGGTTGTTTCTATGCACCAGCACACATCCTAAAGCTCTACCACTTACTCAAGGACATTGTTACATCAATTTTTCTTTCTCCTCATCATGCAATTTTAATTAAATAAAAAAATAGTCAAAAAAGATTTAATGAAAAATGCAGGATGATTAGGTTAACCAAGTTTATATTAATTAATCTGTTCAAGGTAGTAAAACAGTTTTCAAGAATGTGGGGATTAGATAGCAAAATCATCACATATGTTCAGACATTAGCAATGCAAGTCAGGGATAAAATTGTTTTTTGCTAAGGAGTTTGTAACTTATGCAAAAAAAATTTCATTTATTTCAGAGAATTAGAACTAGAAAGGGTAACCCAATTTTTCTTTGTTGCTTTATCTAGAGTGCAAAGAGTTTATTTTACTTGTAACAGGCAGACATGATGTCATAAGTAAAGTTTAGACAACAAAACTTATTCATGATGAAAGCAGGACACACTGTCAATTGTCTTCCACACACAGCACTCCTGTATTCAGAACCCTCCAAGAGCTACCAGCTTCCTTCTTGTGATTATGGTATCTCCCCTGCCAGGTAATTATACCAGCTTCCGTCTGAGGAAAGCGAAAGTTCTTACAAAGTCCCCACATAGAATGCAGCCATTATGACAATGGAACTTTGTTTGTTTTGCCTACTGCTATTTAATCAGCCAGTAAAACAGTTCCTGGCACACAGTAGGTGTTCATTAAATATTGTTTAACAATAAGTCAAAATTTTGACAAAAATGACCAAAGGCTTGTTGAGGTAAGATGTGAGTCCATTATTATTTTTTTCCTTGATTATAGATTTTCTGTGAACATTATCTAAACAATCATTAAACAATCATTATTGTCACTCAATAGTTTCAAAGACTTATAATGTGAGTTCAGTCTATCTGTGGAGTTGAGATAATCAATGAACACATTGTCAAAAAAGAAACAGTCCCTCAATATCTGGAAAATTTAATCATTTCATGAGCATGCTATAGGAAAAGCTTAGTGAAATTATTATACATTTAAATAGATTGAGATACAGATAGAGATAAAAATAATAAACTTATACCAGGAATACTTTTTTTTAGCTTTGGAAATCAGAATACTGTAAAAAGAATGGAAGCTAATATTTATAAAGTGCTTATGATTCATCTTACATTTTTCTAAGTGATTTGATTGCACACTCTGATTTTATACCCATAATAATACTACAATTCAAGTGTTTCTTATTATTCTCGTGTTAGAAATAATTTAACTTAGACCTAAATAATTTTTAAATCCCAGCACTTTGGGAGGCCAAGGCAGGAGGATTTCTTGAGCTCAGGAGTTCAAGACCAGCCTGGGCAACATGGTTAAAACCTGTCTCTACAAAAGCATACAAAAACTAGCAAGGCATGGTGGTGGGCACCTATAGTCCCAACTATTGGGGAGGGGAAGTGGGAGCATCACTTGAGCCTGGGAGACAGAGGTTGCAGTGAGCCAATGTTGTGCTACTGCCCTCCAGTTTGGGTGACAAAGTGAGACTCTATCTCAAAAATAACTAACTAAACAATTTAAAAAATTTGCTGTATCGGTCAGAATTTTCCAGAGATATAGAAATAATAGGACACATACATACATACATATATATTGAGAGATCTATCTTAAGAAATTGACTTTTGCAATTGCGGGGACTGGCAAGTCTAAAATTTCTAGGGAAGGCTGGCTGGCTAGAAACTCAAAGAGGAGTAGATATTGCAGTTTTGTCTTGTTTTCATTTGGTTTTGATTTTTCAGCTTTATTTAGATGTAATTGACAAGTAAAATTTGTGCATGTAACAAGATGTTTTAATATATCTATACATTGTAATATAATTGCCACAATCAAGTTAATTAACATATCCATCACTTCACTTGGTTACTTACCTGTGTGGGTTTGGTGAGGATATTTAAAATCTCTCTTAGCAAACTTGAAATGTATAATGCATTATAATTAGCTATAGTGAACATGCTGTACATTAGGTCTACAGAACTTATTCAATTTATAATTGCGAGTTTGTACTCTTTGACTGACATCCTCCCATTTTTTCCCATATCTGACTCCTAGTAACCATCTTCCTACTCTCTACTTTTATGAATTTGATTTTTAAAAATTCCACATCAAAGTGAAATAATGCATTATTTTTCCCTTTGTACCTGGCTTATTTCATTACCATAAGGTCCTCCAGGTTCATCTATGTCGTTATAAATTATAGGATTTCCTTCTTCTTCAAGACTAAATAATATTTCACAATAATATTGTGTCTGTGTCTATATGTATCACATTTTTATTCATTTATCTGTCAAAGAACACTTGGATTGTTTCCGTATCTTGGTTTTTATGAACAATGCCACAATGAACATGGTCATACAATTATCTCTTTGATATATTGATTTCATTTCTTTTGGCTATATACAGAAAAGTGGGATTGCAGGATCATAGGCAATTCTATTGTTTTGTTGTTTATTTTTTTTTGCAGAAACTTCATACTGATAATCACAATGGTTGTACTTATTTACATTCCCACCAAAAATGCACAAGGGTTTCCTTTTCTCCAAACCTCACCAACATTATCTTTCATCTTTTAGATAACAGCTATCCTAACAAGTATATCTTAATATCTCATGGTTTTGAATTGCATTTTCTGGATTAGTGATGTTGAGCACCTTTTCAGATATCTGTTGACCATTTGTATCTTTTCTTTGAAAAACAAGTCTATTAAGATTATTTGCCTATTTTCAAATTCTATTATTCTATTTTTGTTTGTTTTATTGTCTGCTATTGAGTTGTATGAGTTCCTTATATGGTTTTACTACTAACTCCTTAATGGACATACTGTTTGTCAATATTTTCTCCCATTCCATAGTTGTCTATTCATTTTGTAGACTTTTTAATTTTGTTGAAAAGGAACTCCTTTTATTTTGATTTAGTCCACTTGTTTATTTTTGCTTTTGTTGCCTGTGCTTTTGTTGTCATATCCAAAAAATCATTGCCAAGATCAGTATCACAGAGCTTTTCCCTTTTGTTTTTTCCTAGGAGTTTAACTACTTGGATTATTATGTTTAAATATTTAATTAATTTTAAGTTGATTTGGAGTATGATATAAAATAAAGATCAAATTTTAGTTTTTTGCACATGGATATCCAGGTTCTCTAACACATTGTTTGAAAAACCTATTCTTTGCCCCATTGTGTATTCTTGGCTCTTTTGACAAAGATTGGTTGACTGACTGTATATGTGTGGGTTTATGTCTGAACTTTCTATTCTGTTCCATTTTTCTATGTGTCTATTTTTAGCCCAGTATTTGGTTTTGATTACTATAGCTCTGGTCAGGGAGTATACGTCTTTAGCTTTGTTTTTGGTTGATGAACATTCATATGGAAGATAAATGGCACCGTACTGCATCATGAGTGGCTCAGGTAACCTATAACAAAGAATTCTCTATTTTTCTTTCTATACTTTACTACATTTCTTTCATTCATTTCACTTATTCAGAGCTGTAAGCAACCAATAAGTTGTCACTATTACTACTGTGAACATGTTATTATCCATTAGATGGATTTAAAAATATATTTTATTCTTCATTTAATTCTTCCCTAAAGCTATTCCTGTTTTATGTCCCCCTGCATTTCTAACCTATATTGTTTTTTTCTCTTAAAAATGTATTTTAATATATTTTGCATGGGAGCTAACAAATACTTTCAGTTTTGGTTTGTTTGAGAAAGTCGTTATTTCTCCTTCACTTTTGAAGGATAATTTTGCTGAATATGTAAATCTACGTTGGTGGTCATTCATATTCTTTTTGCTTGCATGTCTTTTGAGAAAAAGTCCAATATAATTCTTAAGCTTAGTCCTTATTGATAAGGTATTTTCTCCTCTCCTGTGGGTTCCTTCAAGATTATATTTTTGTCTTTGATTTTCTGTAATTTGAATGGAAAATACATACCTACATATAGATTGGCAGGTATCATTTTTGCTTGGAACTCTGATATTTTTTAGATCTGTGATTTGGTTTGTGTTATTAATTTGGAAAATTCTCAGCCATTATTGGTTTAAATATACTTCAATTTCTCTTTTTTCTTCTTTTTCTAGTTTATCCATTGTGCATTTGTAACTTTTTTTTATAATTGTTCCACAATTCTTAGATATTTTATTTCAAATTTTAATACAATTTTCTTTTTGAATTTCAGTTTTGGAAGTTTTTATAGACTACTATTCAAGCTTACCAGTTATTTTCTTAGCTGAGTGCAGTCTACTTAAAAGGACTTCAAATATATTCTTCATTTTTGTTTCCATCTCACTGCTTATATAACTCATAATTTGCACATTTTTCTATTAATAATAGTTATTTTAAATTTACGGTTTAGTCATTTCAAAATTTCTGCCATATTTGAGTCTGGTTATGATGCACGTTTTGTTTCTTTAGATTGTGTTTTTGCCTTTTAGCATCTCTGTTAATTTTTTTCTTGAAAGCTAAACATGGTATTTGTGAAAAAGTCACACAGATACATTGTTCTTAGTGTGAGGTTTTATTTTGATCTGGGTAAGAGTTAAGCTTCTTGCTGTAACTTTGGAGTCAGGGGACAAAATTTCCTCTAGAGTCCCTGCGTTTATCCTCTCTGCTGCCTTGGGTTTCCTAAAGAATCCTCCTTAAACAGAGTGTGAGGCTGGCAGTCCTTTCAGTTGTAATCCCCTGTTATCATGCAGAAGCCTGATTGATTTGGTGGTAAAGTGTGGAAAACAGGGAAGCATTTTACAATCCCATGATTAGGTCTCACTGAGTCTTTCAGTGAGCCTCCATCCCAGGAACGTGATCTTCTTAAGTGCTTCTCAGCTATCTTCGGCCCTTTTAGATGAGACAGGAAGACTGGACAGGGCTGAAGTTGGGTATTTCCCTTCCCCCAAGTCAGTTATGTACCATTACGTCCAAACAGGTTAGACTTTGGTAAAATACTTTCCCTTGAAGACAAGCCTTTGTTAAGAACAGAGTGATCTGGGAATATTTTTAAATCATTAGTTTTCTCCTTTCCCTGACAAGAGCATGAGGGGATTATTCTCTTCATCCTGAGAACTTGGTAGAACTCCTGGAGGTAAAACTCATGAAAGTGTAAGCCCTCTTTCAGGAGTTTTTAATCTCTCGAGCTGGTCCATGTTATGTCTAGTGTGTCTTTAATATACTTTAAGTTTTCCTACCAGTTGCTGGCTCAAGTGGTAGCTTCTGATTCAGTAAACTGGGATTCTCTGTTCTAGTGTGTCTCTCCAGTTGTGGGGGCAGTATTTTGCCCTATCACCACTGTTCTCTAGATGATTCTAAGAAATTTACAGTTTTAGTGTTTTTCTAGTTGTGAAGATGGGAGCAATGACATCTAAGTTCTTAATATGTCAGACCAGAAACTGGAAGTAAAAATAGAAGTGTTTAGGTGAAAAGAATTATTATTGAAAAAAAGATAATTCAAAACAAATTTGAAATGCTTTCAGACAAAAAAAGGAAAAATTACAGATAAAAATTATGAGAATCACATTTATGTGTGTGTATATATATACACACATATTTTCATGGGGCTCAGAAAGCAATGCCTCAAAGACTGGCATGTTAGCATGTTGAGAGGTCTTAGAAGCTGCCTTAAAATCAAGGTCCTTCTAACATAGTCTTGTTACCCTCCTCCAAGCAGAGGCAGGGACTCTCTGGAAATTTCTGATTCAGCCAAGAAAGTTTCTTTCAAAAATAAATGTACTTGTCTGAAGATTTCTTCCCTGGGGAATCTCATCAAATATGCAGAAAAGATTCACACTCTGAGAAAAGACGAGACTGGGAGTCATTAACACGCCCAGATAAACTTTTCATCTAATCTGAGGGCAGCTCCAATAGACAACCTAAAAAATTTTATCTACATAAGACAATTTTTTTCTATGAACCATTGTCTGAGCATTGGGTCTATTCATTTCTCCTGAAAATAATTTACTTCTACACCAACCACTTCCTATTCCCTTATGAAGAGGACATTTAAGCCTCAACTATCTGGCACCTCTTTGAGTTCATAATTTGTATGACTCACATGCACACATGTACATGTAACATTAGTAAATCTACCGTGCTTTTCTCTTGTTGACCTGTTTATTGTTATAGGAGTGTCAACTGTGAACTTTTTTCATGGGGAGGAAAAGAATCACCATTTTCCCATGCCTAAATTCTGTCTGAATGCCTTGAAGCCCTAGATGAATATGTTATTATCACTAATTCATGGTGTTGTGAGTTTTCCTCAAAATAATAGAAGGGAAGAGTATATACATGTTTTCATCTTCCATGGCTCATTATCTCATCCATATACCATGTTGAAAATATGCTAATTTAAGTTTAGAAGTATATTTGATGGAAAAGAGATTAAATTGACATTTACCATAAAATTTCTATAAAAGAAGTGGAACAACAGCGTGAAAATAAATCTTGACAACTTAGGAACTGATAACAGTTACCCAAACTATATATGCAAGAATTTTCAAATCTTTGTTGCTGGCAACAAAGCCCATTCTTCAAAACAATGTAACACAGTAATACACATGAAAGACAGAAAAAGTGGACTGGCTATGCTTAGAGCAGAGGAAGAGGCTCACAGTTAACCATCCTTCATCACATCTTCTCTTTCTGTGTTACATTTTCTCTTTGTCTTATATTCATGTGGCAACATCTGTACATCTCCACATTTGTAGGAGCATATTTTTAGAAAGAAATTATTTAGTTATAGTCCAAATGTTATTGGATAGGCCATTCATTTCCATCAATCTTGGAGATTCAAAGATCACATATTAATAGCATTAAAACCCAGATTACTATTACTGAGAAATTGAATATTATAAGATTTAGAGAAGTATGTATCTGCCACTTACAAATGAAATATTCACACATACATCTCCTCCAGGGGAATAAAATTTGATTCAGTTTTGATCAGTTATGTTTTCTTAAAGCTGTATATCAACTGCTTTCTTGACTGCAATTTTGGGGGATGACCCTATTTAGATGGTAAATCCTGTTGCAAGGCTAACATTTTAATGCCTACACCAATAAGTGTGTCTGAATGTGACTGCACCAAGAAAATTAAACTTCTTAGTATAATTTTTTAAATCTATTTATCTATTTTCTCTAACTCTCAAAATACATGTAAAAGTTAATGGATGTTATCCCTGTCATGTAATTATGAGTAACTCATTTTCTTCTTTACATTTGCCTATATTATAAATATATGCAGTGGATATATTTTCTATTTTTTTATATAAGACATTAACAAACAGTAAATATTGTGACTAATTAAAAATGTTAATATGTATGACATGAGACAGTTGGCCAACTGCTAGGAAATTCTAATAATAAACAGATACAGCTTTTAACTACAAACTTAACCAAATAATAACCTCATGTAAAAATAATAGGCTAAGCCAATTAGAGAAAAACCATGATGATTTAAACTAATTTTATGTAAACTTCATGTGAAAGACAATATGTCACACGGCATCTTATAGAAAATTAATTTGACAGTTACAAAAAACTTTCTTCAGGAGGATGAAGAAAGAGATTCCAATGGTATTTTTATAGCACTGTTGATAGGTAGTATGAAGCAACTATGTATACAAAATTGAAAAAAATAACTCACCCATGATGTCGAAAATCAATAACTGTTTTCTCAATTTATGTATACTCCTCTTTTGAAGATGTTTCATTAAAGAATACAGAAATGAAAGCCACATATGATCTGTTCAAGCACTGTAAGAATAAATTAAGATAATTACTTATACTGACTTTGGTAATATACCAATAAATGTTTGACAGACAAAACAGAAATTCCTCATTATCAGTGATACCTATTCAAACAGATATTATTCAATATTATGCAGCATATAATGATAAAATTGCATTATAAATATTATAGAACATATGATATCCAGAACAAAGAGAAAATCGTTATCTAAAAAAATCTAAACTTATTAAAATGAAAACAACCAGATTTTATTGTTGATAAAGCAATATAATCTATCTAACCATCTTTTTGCTAGCAAACATTATATCAGACCCTATGTATATATGTTAATATTTGCTGATAGTGCCTGAAATATGGCATCACTCAACAAATATCAATCACCTACTCCTCTACTGTGTTCTGATTCTACATTCTTATATCTAAGCCATTTTCCTCTTTAAGAACTCAGATAAAATCTTTCATCTTCTACTGGATTTTGCCAACATTCCAGGATCATAGCAATCTGGCCTCACTTGTCAATGTGCACTCCCTTTTTTGTTACTATATGTTATGTATCATCTATCTGTTTGATTTATGAGTAATTACACTCTCAACCTTCTTTTAACTATCATAAAGAAAAAAATTAGATGTTTTAAATGCATATGCCTTAGAATAGTATGGAATGCAAAATTACTTGGTAAATATTTACTCATGAAGACTAAATATGAGAAAATGTTATTCATTTATATTTAAGAATTTATATGGAACTTGGATCAAGATTCTTAAGGTCACCTAAGCCTAGGTTGTGTTTCTCTAGAGCTACTTTCTCACTTGCTCCACTGTTTTTTCAAGCAATTTCAATCATTTCTACTTCTGAGCTTATACCATAAGCCAAGCTTTTTGTATACATCATCTCTTAGTTATCACAGTAATACTATGAACTATTAATTACTAATCCTAGATTGCAGATTAGTAAATCAAAACTCATAGAAGTTAACAAAACTCTAAAGGTTCAAGGTAGCAAAACTTAAATTAGACCTCAGTCTGCCTGACTTCAAAGTAGGGTTTCTTCCAATCTACTACAATATCTACTTGTACTTAGGTTATCAAAGTCTGGTTTTATTTCAGGTCTCTCTTCAGTGTGATTTGCACAGAGTTTTCATAATTTTTACCATGGTGCACTCTGGATCAAAAATACATAAATACATTACTTCCTCCCCTGACACACATACATATACATATACTCACACACAAAAACTCCAAGAAGGAAATATTTGTTTCAAAAACAATGCAGTAATAAGAAGGAAAATATACACCTAAAGATTCCAAAAACTTACATGAAACTAGTAATCATAATTATGCAAATTATTGGTATAACAGTCTTAGATTCATTTTAATGACTGAATTAAATTTCTCATTCTCATTTTAACTAGCACTTCCTTTTCCTTCCTGAGAATAAGAAAAAAGCCAACTACTAAGCTTCATCCTCTTCAAGGCTACTCAAATAGCGAGAGAAACTTGCAGTCCAAACTGAAATTATTGTTCATACTTTTTCAAAATTTTAATGTCTAAAATGCTTTCAGGGGTGTGTATGTGTGTCTGTTTGTGTGAGTGTCTGTTTGCTGAACCCCCAACAATGACTGATCTTTTTACTGTCTCCATAGTTTTGCCTTTTCTAGAGTGTCATATAATTGAAATATGCAGTATGCAGCATTTTTAGATTGGCTTCTTTCACTTAACAAAATATACGTAAGTTGTCTTCATCTCTTTTCGTGTCTTGATAATTTCTTTTTATCATTGCATAATATTTCATAGTAGGAATGTACCACAGTTTGTTTATCCAGTCATCTAGTGAAAAACATCTTCATTACTTCCAATTTCTGTCAATTATGTAGAAAATTGCTATAAACATTCATGTGCAGGTTTTTGTGTGGACATAATTTTTGAAATCATTTGGGTAAATACATAGAAGTGGAATTACTGAATTATACATTAAGGCTAAATTTAGCTTTCTAAGAAACTGCCAAATTGTATTCCAAAGTGAATATACATTTTGCATTCCTACCAGCAGTGAATAAGATTCTATTGCTGGCCAGGAACAGTGGCTCATGCCTGTAATCCCAGCATTTTGGGAGGCTGACACAGGCAGATTACCTGAGGTCTGGAGTTTGAGACCAGCCTGATCAACATGGAGAAACCCCATCTCTACTAAAAATACAAAATTAGCATGCCTGCAATCCCAACTACTTGGGAGGATGAGGCAGGAGAATCACTTGAACCCAGAAGGCAGAGGTTGTGGTGAGCCAAAATCACGTCAACTCCAGCCTGGATGACAAGAGTGAAACTCCATCTCAAGACTCTGTCTCAAAAAAACAAAACAAAACAAACAAACAACAACAAAAAAAAAAAAAAAAAAAAAAAAGAAGAAGAAAAACAAGATCCTATCACTCCATATCCACACCAGGATTTGGTATTGTGAGTGTTTTGGATTTTAGTCATTTTAATAGATGTGTAGAGATAAGACTGATAAGACTAAATTTTAATCATTTTTTTTTTGTTGTTGTTGTTTAAAGTTTTTTTTTTTTCTTTTTTTGTACTTTAGGTTCTGGGGTACATGTGCAAATCATGCAGGATTGTTGCATAGGTACATAGATGGCAAGGTGGTTTGCTGAATTAGAACAACAATTCAAAGTGTTTTTTTATGTTATCTCCACTGTTTCGGGTATAAAATTAGATGTCTCTGCAAAGATTTCACAGTCTTAAGTTTCTGTAATTTCTAGTGCTATTAACTCTTCCTTGCAAACTCAGAAAGTCCTTTTATTATTATTATTATTTTAATTGTACTTTAGGTTCTGGGGTACATGTGCAGATCATGCAGGATTGTTGCATAGGTACACACATGGCAATGTGGTTTACTGCCTCCATCCCCGCTGTCACCTACATCTGGCATTTCTCCCCATGTTATCCCTCCCCGACCTCCACACCATCCCCCGACTGTCCCTCCCTGGGCCTCCCTGACAACAGACCGTAGTGTGTGATGTTCATCTCCCTGTGTTCATGTGTTCTCTTGTTCAACACTTGCCTATTAGTGATACCATGCAGTGTTTAATTTTCTGTTCTTGTGTCAGTTTGCTGAGAATGATGCTTTCTAGCTTCATCCATGTCCCTATGAAGGACACAAACTCATCGTTTTTTATGGCTGTGTAGTATTCCATAGTGTATATGTGCCATATTTTCTTTTTCCAGTTTATTGTTGATGGATATTTGGGTTGGTTCCAGGTCTTTGCTATTGTAAACAGTGCCACAATAAACCTACATGTGCATGTGTCTTTATAATAGAATGATTTATAATCCTTTGGGTATATATCCAGTAATGGGATTGCTAGGTCAAATGGAATTTCTATTTCTAAGTCCTTGAGGAAGCGCCATACTGTCTTCCACAATGGTTGAACTAGTTTACATTCCCACCAACAGTGTAAAAGTGTTCCCATTTCTCCACATCCTCTCCAGTTCTGTTGTCTACAGATTTTTTAATGATCGCCATTCTAACTGGCATGAGATGGTATCTCAATGTGGTTTTGATTTGCATTTCTCTAATACTCAGTGATGATGAGCATTTTTTCATATGTTTGTTGGTCTCATATATGTCTGCTTTTGAAAAGTGTCTTTTCATATCCTTCACCCACTTTTGCATGGGTTTGTTCATTTTTTCTTGTAAATCTGTTTTAGTTCTTTGTAGATTCTGGATATTAGCTCTTTGTCAGATGAGTAGATTGCAAAATTTTTTTCTTATTCTGTTGGTTGCCAGCCCATTCTAATGATTGTTTCTTTTGCTGTGCAAAAGCTCTGGAATTTAATTAGATCCCATTTGTCTATTTTGGCTTTTGTTGCCAATGCTTTTGGTGTTTTAGTCATGAAGTCCTTGTCTATGCCTATGTCATGAATGGTTTTGCCTAAGTTTTCTTCTAGGGTTTTTATGGTGTTAGGTCTTATGTTTAAGTCTTTAATCCACCTGGAGTTAATTGTAGTGTAAGGTGTCAGGAAGGGGTCCAGTGTCTGCTTTCTGCATGCTGCTAGCCCGTTTTCCCAACACAATTTATTAAACTGGGAATCCTTTCCCCATTGCTTGTTTTTGTCAGGTTTGTCAAAGATCAGATGGTTGTAGATGTGTGGCATTGCCTCCAAGGCCTCTGTTCTGTTCCATTGGTCTATATGTATTTTCTGCACATTGTTTTTGTATCCTGAGACTTTGCTGAAGTTGCTTATCAGTTTCAGGAGATTTGGGGCTGAGATGATAGGGTCTTCTAAATATACAATTATGTCACTGCAAATAGAGACAATTTGACTTCTTCTTTTCCTAATTGAATACCCTATATATTTTTTTCTTGCCTAATTTATCTGGCTAGAACTTCCAATACTACGTATAAAAGGAGTAGTGACAGAGGGCAACCTTGTCTAGTGCCAGATTTCAAAGGGAATTCTTCCAGTTTTTGCCCGTTGAGTATGACATTGGCTGTAGGTTTGTCATAAATAGTTTTTATTATTTTGAGATATATTCCTTCGATACCTAGTTTATTGAGAGTTTTTAGCATAAAGCATTGTTGAATTTTGTCAAAGGCCTTCTCTGCATCTATTGAGATAATCAGGTGTTTTTTTCTTTGGTTCTGTTTATGTGGTGGATTACATTTATAGATTTGTGTATGTTGAACCAGCCTTGCATTGCTGGAATGAAGACTACTTGATGGTGATGGGTAAGCTTTTTGATGTGCTGTTGCATTCCATTTGCCAGTATTTTCAGCAAGTCTTTTTTAATCTCATTGCTCCCTACAATAACTGATCAAATGCAATCAATGACCAACATACACATTAGTATTCTGTCTTCCAACCTCATTCCCTAAAGCTAAGAGTTCATTGTATACACAATCTGCCTCTCATGTTACTTTAGGAGACAGGTTTGCCAAATATTTTAGCATAACATAACATAACATAACAAACATAACACTGATTGTTACTGTATTAGTCAAGGTTCTCTAGAGGGGCAAAGCTAATAGGATATACATACGTACCCTATTTATTAAGTATTTTGAGTTAATACTTAATAAACTCATATCCATATACATATATATACATATATATATACACACACACACATAAGTTTATTAAGTATTAATTCACATGATAGGCCATCTGCAAACTGAGAGCAAGGAGAGCCAGTTCAAGTCCCAAACTGAAGCATGTGGAATCTGATATTCAAGGGGAGGAAGCATTCAGCACAGGAGAAAGATGTAGACTGTGAGGCTAGACTGGTCTAGTCTTTTCAAGTTTTTCTGTCTGCTTTATATTTTGGCCACACTCGCAGCTGATTAGATGGTGCCCACCTAGATTAATGGCAGATCTGCCTATCCTAGCCTGCTGACTCAAATGCTAATCTCCTATGGTAACATCCTCACAGACAACCCAGGATCAATACTTTGCATGCTTCAATCCAATCAAGTTGACTCTGTACTAACCGTCACAAGTCCACCCCTTGTCAACTTGAACCCATTCACATCTCCTGAAATCATAATCTTCAAATAAAGATAATAATATGTTCATAATTACATCTAATACAACTATCCCTCCTACAATCAGAAATGCCCCAATCCCCAACTGAAATACTATTACAAAAAGCTAACAATACTTAAATGCTGATATGAAGCCAACAAATGTTACATCACATGATAAATGAAAAAGGAAATAAAATGAGAATATTTTCTTAGTAAAAGAGTATATGTACCTAAACATGTGTTTAACAAAAGTAGGAGGAAATACTCATGACAATTACAGCCCTTGTTTCTGCAAATGGTTATGTGGTCATAGCTGGTATTGACCAGTTCTTCTGTGATTGGGCTCAAACAGGTTCCTAAGGCACAAGAAAGTTACATGAGGAAGTGGCCCAAATGCTCCACTCCTGCCACTCTGACTTTTCTCTCCAAGGCTGCACCAATAGCCTCATGGGGAGTTCCTTATGATCAGTTGACAGAGGAAGAGAAGACTAGGGCCTGGTTTACAGATGATTCTGCATGATATTCAGGCGCCACCCAAAAGTGGACTGCTGCAGCACTACAGCCCCTTTGTAGGACATCCCTAAAGGACAGTGGTCAAGGGTAATCTTCCCAGTGGGCAACACTTCTTCTTCTACTACCCATTCTGTATTCCCTTTGCCTTCCAAGCACTTCAGGAGGTCATGTTTTTTTTTTCCTTGAGGAATGATTCAAACCTTCATTCCTGAAGGATCTGGGCCATTTGTAGTCCTGCCTGTATTGGGCTGTTGTGTTTTTCCACTGACCTCGATCACAGGGCATGGTAATACTAAGAGAAGCCCTAATGTATCTCCTGTACTTCATGCATACTTTTCCTTATCTCCTTTCTGGAGTAGTAGACTGATTTCATCTTGATAGTCCAAGTCAATTACCACAGCCAAAGCTGCAGCTCTCTTCTTAGCCTGTTGACATAAAGGTAGGAAGAGCTCAAAGTGTCCTGGTGGTAATCTTAAAGTCCAGTTTAATGAAATTGTTGTCTTTCCTATTGGCAGCATTCCTCCCTCTGCAACTAAGACCTCTAGACCAGTAGAACATAATGTCATGAGAACAGGAAGCAAAAGTTTTGCTAACAGATCACTAGAGGTGATGGTGAGTGGTGGCACTTCCACTTCTACTCCTTGAGTCCTGGATACCTCAAGCCTTGCTATGGGAGAAAGAGTACCATATGTTGGACACTGATTCAGAACATACATCACCTTCTGGAGAACTTTGCCCCAGCCCTGCATAGTATTGTCACCTAGTTGGCATTGTAATTGTGACTTCAAAAGACCATTCCCCCGTTCTATCAACACAACTGCTTCAGAATGATGGGGAAGATGGTAAGAAAAGTGAATTCCATGAGCATGAGACCACTGTTACACTTCTTTAGCTGTAAAGTGAGTGCCTTGGTCAGAGGCAATACTATGTGGAATATCATGTCAGTGGATAAGTTATTCCATGAGTCCACAGATGGTAATATTGACAGGCAAATCCATAACTGGAGTAAGTATCTATTCCAGTGAGGACAAACCTCTGCCTTTTCCATGATGGAAGAGGTCCAATATAATCAACCTGACACCAGGTAGCTGGCTGATCACCTTAAGAAATGACACTATATCAAGGACTCAGTGTTGGCCTCTGCTGCTGGCAAATTGGGCACACAGGAGTGGCCATAGCCAGGTTAGTCTTGGTGAATGGAGGTCCATGTTGCTGAGCCCATGTGTAACCTCCATCCCTGCAACCATGGCCACTTTGTTCATGGGCCCATTGGGCTATGACAGGAGTGGCTGGAAAGAGGCTGAGTGGTGTCCAGAGAATGAGTTATCCTATCCACTTGATTATTAAAATCTTCTACTGCTTAGGTCATCCATTGGTGAGCACCACTCACATGGGATACAAATACCTTCACCATTTTTGACCACTCAGAGAGGTCCGTCCACATACTTCTTTTCCAAATTTCTTTGTCACTAATTTTCCAATCATGATTCTTCCAGGTCCCTGACTATTTAGCCAAAACATTGACTACAGCCCATGAATCTCTATATAATCACACATATGGCCCTTTCTCCTTCTGTGAAAAGTGCACAACCAGGTGTACTTCTCAAACTTTTGCTTACTGGGAAGATTTCCCTTCACCACTATCCTTAGGGATGTCCTACAAAGGGACTGTAGTGCTGCAGCAGTCCACTCTTGGGTGGTGCCTGCATATTGTGCCGAACCATCTGTGAACCAGGCCTAGTCTTCTCTTCCTCTGTCAACTGATCATAAGGAACTCCCTATGAGGCTACTGGTGCAGGCTGGGAGAGAGAAGACAGAGTGTCAGGAGTGGAGCATTTGAGCCACTTCCTCATGTAACTTCCTTGTGCCTTCAGGACCTGCTGGAGCCTGATCATGTATATGCCATTTCGATTTGATGATGGAATGCTGCTGTGCATAACCCACTTTATGGCTAGATGGGTCAAAGAGCACCAAAATCATGATAGGCAATTTAAAGATCCCATGGTGACTTGATGACCGATAATCAAACATTCAGTTTCCACCAAAATCCAGTATAGGCCAAGAGCTGTCTCTCAAAAGGAAAGTAGTTATCTGCAGAAGATGGTATGGCCTTGGTCCAAAATCCTAGAGGCCTCAACTGTGATTCACCTATGGGGCCTGCCAAAGGCTCCAAACAGCATTCCTATCTGCAACTGACACCTCACTCACCATTGGATCTTCTGAGTCATGCGGCCCAAGTGGCAGAACAGCTTGCAAAGCAGCATGGACCTGTTGCAGAGCCTTTTCCTGTTCTGGACCTCACTCAAAACTTGGAATCTTTGGGGTCACTTGATAAATAGGTAAGAGTAACACTCCCAAATCTGTGGCCTCCTAAATCTAAATAGGCCCACTAGCCATTGTGCCTCTTTCTTGGTTGTAGGAAGAGCCAAATGTAGCAATTTTTCCTTCACCTTAGAAGAAATATCTTGACAGGCCCCACACCACTGAACCCCTAGAAATTTTACTGAAGTAGAATATCCCTGTATTTTAGTCAAATTTATTTCCCATCCTCTGGCACACAATCATCTCACCAATAAGTCCAGTGTGTTTGCACTTCTTGATCACTGGATCCAATCAATATCATGTCATTAATGTAATGAGCCAGTGGAATATCTTGCAGAAGCAAAAAGCAGTCAAGGTCTCTCGGAATAAGATTGTGACACAGAGCTGGAGAATTGATGTACTGTGACGTAGGAGAGTAAAGGTATATTGCTGGCCTTGCAGTTGAATGCAAATTGCTCTGGTGGTCCTTATGGATAGAAATGGAGAAAAAAGAATTTTCCAAATTAATGGCTGCATATCAGGTACCAGGAGATGTGTTAATTTGCTCAAGCAATAAAGCCGCATCTGGTACAGAAGCTACAATTGAAGTCATCACTTAGTTAAGATTACAACAATACACTGTCATTCTCCAAGATTCATCCATCTTCTGCACAGACCAAATGGAAGAGTTGAAACAGGGGTGTAGTGGGAATCACCACTCCTGCACCTTTCAAATTCTTGATGGTGGCACTAATCTCTGCAATACCTCCAGGGTTGCAATATTATTTTTTATTTACATTTTTTTAGGTAGTGGCAGCTTTAATGGCTTCTAATTGGCCTTTTCCAACATTATAGCCCTCACCCTACCAGTCAGGGAGCCAGTGTGGTGGTTTTGCCAGTTGCTAAGTACATCTATGCCAATAATGCATTCTGGCACTGGGGAAATGACTATAGGATGAGTCCAGGGACCCACTGGACCCACTGTAAGTCAGACCTGAGCTAAAACTCCATTAATTACCCGACCTTCTGTATTAGTCTGTTTTCACATTGCTGATAAAGACATACTCAAGACTGGGTAATTTATGCAGGAAAAAAATGTTTTAATGGGCTTACAGTTCTACATGTCTGGGAAAGCCTCACAATCATGGCAGAAGGCAAGGTGGAACAAATCACGTCTTACATGGATGGTAACAGGCAAATAAAGAGATTGAAGAGGGAAACTACTTCTTAGAGAACCATCACATCTCATAAGACTTATTCACTATCACAAGAACAGCATGGGAAAGACCTGCCCCCATGATTCAATAATCTCCCACCAGGTCCCTCCCACAACACATGGGAATTCAAGATGAGATTTGGGTGGGGACCCAGCCAAACCATATAATTCCATCCCTGCACACTCCCAAATCTCATGTCCTCACCTTTTATAAAGAATCATGCCTTCCCAACAGTCCCACAAAGTATTAACTCATTTCAGCATTAACTCAAAAGTCCACAGTCCCAAGTCTCATTTGAAACAAGGCAAGTCCCTTCTGCCTATGTACCTATAAAATCAAAAGCAAGTTAATTTCTTCCTAGATACAATGAGGGTATAGGCATTGGGTAAATACAACCATTTCAAATGGGAGAAATTGGCCAAAACAAAGAGGCTAAAGGCCCCATGCACTCTGAATCCAGTGGGGCAGTCAAATCTTAGAGCTCCAAAATGATCTCCTTTGACTCTGTGTCTCATATTCAGGTCATACTAATGCAATAGATGGGTTTCTATGGCCTTGGGTAGTTCCACCCCTGTGGCCTTACAGGGTATAGGCTCCCTCCCAGCTGCTTTCACAGGCTGATGTTGAATGTCTGCAATTTTTCCAGTTGTGCTGTGCAAACTGTCAGTGGATTTACCATTCTGGGGTCTAGAAGACAGTGGCCCTCTTCTCACAGCTGCATTACACAGTGCCCCAGTAGAAACTCCATGTGGGGACTCTGACCCCACATTTCCCTTCCACACTGCCCTAGCAGAGGTTCTCCATGAGAGCCCTAACCCTGCAGAAAACTTCTGCCTGGACATCCAGGCATTTTCATACATCCCCTAAAATCTAGTTGAGGTTCCCAATCTCAATTCTTGAGTTCTTTGCACTGGCAAACTAAACACCACGTGGAAGCTGCCAACTCTTGAGGCTTGCACCCTCTGAAACCATGGCCCAAGCTCTTCACTGGCCCTTTTCAGCCATGGCTAGAGCAGCTGGGATGCAGAGCACCAAATCTCTTGCCTGCACACAGCATAAGGACCCTGGGTCTGGCCTATGAAATTACGTTTTCCTCCTAGGCCTTTGAGCCTGTGATGAGAGGGGCTTCTGTGATGACCTCTAACATGCCCAGGAGACATTTTCCCAAATGTCTCAGTGATGAACATTTGGCTCCTCATTACTTATGCAAATTTCTGCAGCTGGCTTGAATATCTCCTCAGAATATGGGATTTTCTTTTCTATCACCTTGTCAGGCTACAAACTTTTCAAACTTTTATGTTCTGCTTCCCTTATAAAACTGAATTCCATTAATAGCATCCTGAGTCACTTGTTGAATGCTTTGCTGCTTAGAAATTTCTTCTGCCAGATACCCTAAATCACCTCTCTCAAGTTCAAAATTCCCCAAGTCTAGGAGAGGGGCAAAATGCCACCCGTCTCTTTGCTAAAACATAACAAGAGTCACCTTTGCTCCAGTTCCCCGAAGTTCCTCATTTTCATCTGAGAACACCTCAGCCTAGACTTTATTGTCCATATCAGTATCAGCACTTTGGGCAAAGCCATTTAACAAGTCTCCAGAAAGTCCCAAACTTTCCCACATTTTCCTATCTTTTTCTCAGCCTCCTAAACTGTTCCAATCTCTACCTGTTACCCAGTTCCAAAGTCACTTCCACATTTTCAGGTATCCAATACCAAAGCTCTACAGAAGTCAGACTATTCTGATGTCACCTTGTCTCTGCTGAACTTTATAGTAGCTATGTTCACCTTGCCATTGACAGTAGAGTCCTGCAACTTGGCCCCTGACACCTCAGGATCCAATTATTCCCACTATATTTAAATTTTGTAGTTGCATGACTGTGGTTCCCAATGTTTGATCTGACATACAGAGAAGATCAATTACAAGGTTTCTCAAAGATGTAGGTGCTTCCCTCTATTTGCAAGGCATTTGTCAAGGGTATATCATCTGAACCATCCCAGCTAGGATGAGTAGGTCTACAGTAACTAATCCACTCCACCATCTCAATATCCCTAAGCCTTTAGATCACTTCCTCTACATTAAACCAAGAGAGACTAGGCATTTCCAGCTCACTCACAGTGGGCCATCTTTTAATCCATATTTGAGCTAGCCAAGCAAATAAACTATTAGAACCTTCTTTTACTCACCAAGCTGCAGCATTAAATACAGAGTTCCTATTTAATGGACCCAAATCAATAAATTTTAGCCTGATCCAACTCTATGTTTCTTACACCATTATCCCACACCCTTAATTTCCATCCACATGTCTGTTCTCCAGATTTCTGATTATGTAAATTAGAAAACTCAAGGACCTCTTTTTGAATGTAGTGCACCTCCTTATGGGTCACACTCTCAACTTCACCTCTAACAGCCCACCAGGACTTTAGTCTAGTTATAGATCAAGAAGCAAACAGGGGTGTTGGGGGTGGTTCCTGAGGGGAATCAACATTATCTTGCCTGTCAACTGCCTCAGAAGAGATCATCTCTATTGGCTCAGAGTTTTTGTTTTCAGATAAAAGTGGAAACGTTTTGGGTCAGGGAAGGGATGTTGCCACTACTGGGGATGGAAAAGCTGTTTTTCTGGCAAAAGATGTTCATCCGAGTTTATAAGCTTAGTGTCTCCAGCTTCATCAGGATCCTCCCACACACCCCCATTCCACATTTTAGGGTCCTATTCTTTTTCAATCAATGCCCTCAGTTTAACACTAGACACCTGCCCAGGCTTTGCATTCACCTTTTGATGCAGGTCAGCCACTCACATGGTAAGAGCTGGTGTCTGTTTTCCCACAATTTCAGCTCTTTCTCTACAGGAGATAAGACTCTCACTCAGCACAACCTTCACAGATTTGGGGCTCACTATCTGCTTCTGAAGCTGAGAGTTAGAATCCCTGAGTTCATTATTTTTTTCATCACTTTGTCCACTGAAGTTAGGAACAACCAACCATCTTCATTATGTTCCTTGGTTGTTCAAATATGGTCAAAGGTATTATGTATAGAGTCACTAAACTTCTTGCCTTTCATGAGCAGTGAATCAAGAGTGTCAAATGCATTTATCTTGCCTAACTCTCTAAACAGTTCACACCAAGGATTATTAGTGTTTTCTCTACTATTAGAAGTAGAGTCCTTAGAATTTGGGGCTCTAATTATATTAATCAGCAAACTCCAGAAACCCCAAAACCAACAAAGGAACTCCATCCTTAATCTTCTGTTCTTCTAGAACCACTCCTGGTACCAAAACCTGTATTAGGGTTCGCTAGAGAAACAGAATTAACAGGATAGAGACATATGTAAAGGCAAGTTTATTCAGTATTAACTCACACAATCATAAGTTCCCACAGTAGGCCATCTGCAAGGTGGGGAGCAAAGAGAGACAGTCTGAGTTCCAAAACTGAAGAACTTGGAGTATGATGTTCAAGGGCAAGATGCATCCAGCACAGTAGAAAGATGTAGGCTAGGAGGCTAGGCCTATCTAATCTTTTCACATTTTTCTGCCTGCTTAATAGTCTAGCATGCTGGAAGCTGCTTAGATGGTACCCACCCAGATTAAGGGTAGGCCTCCCTTTCCTAGCCCACGGACTCAAATATTAATCTCCTCTGGCAATACCCTCACAGACACACCCAGGATCAACACTTTGCATCCTTCAATATAATCAAGTTGACACTCAGTATTAGCCATCAAAGTTATCATACAAGATGTATTGCCTTTTATCCAGCCACCAGCTCACAAGTGAACATCATATATTGCTTTTTAGTTTTTATGGAGGCTTCCTACTTTCTTGGTCTAATTCCTGTTTATGTGAAAATTGACTATTTTTTACATGAAGCCCAAATCAGGGTAATTTAAAGCAAAGTTTTATTTTTCACTCATGCTACACATTCATTTTGGGTCAGCAAGTGGTTTTTCTGTACTTTAACCTCCTTTAGGGTTGTAGGCTGCTGCAGATTTCAGCTCCTGAAGTATTGTGTTTGCCACTATAGAAAGAAAATAACATGACAAAAGTGATACCTGCCTTTCTGCTCACACTTTATTAGCTGAAGAAAGTGACATGGCTATGCCTATCTTCAAGAAAGCTGAAAGATGAAATTCTTCCTTGTATCCAGAAAAAGAAAAACCAGAAATACCAATAAATAGCACTAGACATCATCACAGTAGCCGAATCTAATTTTAGAACAATAAGAAAATCCCCACAAAATCATATTAAAAAACTTAATAGCACTAGTTGTCAACACAGTACCCAAATCTAATTTTAGAACAATAAGAAGGTTCTCACAAAATCATATTAAATATTAAATCACATGAAAACTTAATATTCTTAATATTAAAACAATAACATTCATTTAACATTATCTAATTTCCTTTACTTTATCATATGTATCTATCTCTTTAAGGTCTTATTGTCAAAGAGCCATTTCTCATTTTTAAAGCATTTCACAGATCTTGCAGATTAGACTTTTCTAACACCACTGTGGACCAGCTGTGGCTCATGCCTTTAATCCCAGCACTTAAGGAGGCAAAGGTGGGAGGATCACTTGAGCTTCTAGAGAGGCTCAAATATTACTAAATTTTTTTAAATTGCAAACTTCTTTCTTTATCTCCATCTCTCTCCTTTAAGAAAGATAAAGGTAAACAAAACAATATTACCTAGGATAACTTCGTCTTGATATATAAATATAGAGGCCAAGTACAATTAACGTAACAAAGCTACACTTCTTTTCATCAATTTCCCTAGATATCAAAGTGTCTCTAACCTTGGCAATCTGAAAACACATTTCAAGGAATTTTGCTTTTTATCCCCATTTATTAAAAAGAATCTATCAAACAGAAATAGGGTTCCAGGATATTTTAAGAATAACAGGGGATAAAAGCAGACAGTATGAAAAAAATTAGGTGAACTCAGTAACCTATCAGACATACAATAAAATGCCTATTCTACAGAGTTGCTTCTGGGTTTCCAAAAGAATCAGAAAATAGGAATTATTCTCTGCTTGTTTTTCTTTGCTTGTTTTAAGAAAGAAAGATGCAGAAGTCAAAGGCTAACACTCAAAAAAAAAAAAAAAAAATCCCAAGGGTTTGAGCAAACAGAGCCACACTTTAAAATAATAGCAATGTAAATAAAGCACTTCGTTTTTAAGGCTAAGATACATTGCTCTAATAGTCATGCTCCATTTAAAACTTGCAGCTGTTCAATCCATGATAACTTATTTTAATAATGCTGGTTGTTCCAAAATAAGAAAATTGTATCAAACTACTTCAATTAATTCACATGGAAATGAAACTTGGAGGTAAACATTTAAACATATTGCCAATTATTATAATTCTTTATTCACCCAAGACACCATTCTGAAAATTTAAATGAACCCGAGCAATGTATGTTTATTAGTTATAACAATAAACCACATTGGTGGGGAATTTTAGTGATAGGGGAAATTTTTGCCTGAGTGTGGGCAGGAGCAGATGGGGAATTTCTGTAACTCCTCTTCAGTATTGCTGTGAATCTAAAATTGCTCTAACAAAATAAAATCTATTTTTTAAAAAAGAACATTAAATACCTATTATCTGATTTTCTTTTTTCTTTGTACTGTATGACATATACTACAATCCATGCCAAATTCATATTGTTTCCTTCCCTGAAAACAGAAATGTTTCAATAGAAAAAGAAGTTCCTTTTCTCTAAAAGCTTTTTCTTCTTGTACTCTGGATCCTGTCCTCTTACAATTTGTACAGATCATCCATCTATCCATTTATGTATCCATCCATTCATATAATTTACAAAATTGAATTGACATCCTACAATGCACTCAGCACTGTGCTAAGTAAACATTGAGGATACAGTAATCCTAAGGAACACCTTTAAGAAGATAGGAGAAAATAGATATAAAGTGTAACATGCAGGGCAATTAGGCCCTGGCTTCCATTCCAGTTCCCATTCTCAAACTGGAACAGATTAAAGCTTTTGTTTTCTGGGAGAAAGGGAATCTACAGAAGGGGACTGTAAAAAAGCAAGAAAACTGCAAGTGGTGGAAGAGATTTTATGTTATTAGCATTTACTAGGCCCAATGGGTGAAGGGTAAAATAACTATGAGTAGTCTTGGAGCTACAAGTGCTGCCCTAGAAGTCACAGCCAGTTTTAGGTCCTAGAATAATTTTCCAACACATTTACACCAGGGTGAAGAGCCACTGCTAGATGGTGGCAAACTGCAGCAAGAATGAGATGGACTGGGGCCTTGCAGACAGACCCCTGGAATTCAGTATCAGCAGCTGAAGACTCAGACTGCATCTCACTAGTTTTGCAATAAAGTAACCCCACATACTAGGTTATTTAATTGTTGTAAACTATTTATAACATTGTAGTGGAGAAATTTGCCAGGGAGTCACATTTTTCCATTGGGAAACAATGCAAAGAAGGAAAGGAATAGTGTTGGTGGCAAGGAATTGAAGAGTTTTCTGCCTCGTGAGTTTATTTTCTCTGTGAATTAGTAAGAAAGTTCATCTTACAAGAATGGGGAGGCAAATACATTAAAACATACTCAAATTTTTAAGACTTTAAATCAATACAATGTGTTTTGTTTGTTTTAACTAAGCCTGTCATATATGGCTCCCGTGTCTCTCAGTTCTAAATTTTAACATCTTAGAAATGGGAATCTGATGGGGCCAGCCTGGCTCAATTGGAGCCACCTAAAACATGCAGCTGTGGCCAGGAGTCAGCATCATTTGATCTAAATGGCCATTCCTGAGTACAACGATAATTCCTGGGAAAGGAAATTGCTGTAAGTCAAATAACCAGACAAATACATATCTATGGCACTCTCAGCTTTCCCCATGGCCTCTGTGCTTCCCTTTCAGGTAGTTCTTTCTCAGTTCTTACTAGGCTTCCCTTCCACAGCCTTAAATACTGGGGTGTTTTGGGATTCTCTTCAAGGTCCTCTTCTCTTATCTCTTGGACCCTCTCATGAATGATTTTATCTTTTCCCAAGAAAACAATTCACAGTTACCTGGTAATGACTCCTAATCCTATACTTCTTATACAGATCTGACTCCTAAATTACAAGCCTGTAAAATATTACAGATAAAAGAGCTGAGAGATGAAGAGAAAAAAGTCTTCACATCAGAAGTGTCAAAAGCCTGGGTTTAGCTGGCCTGAAACTAGATCTACTCTATGATGTTTTTTAATAAGAATTATTTTTGCTTAAGCTAGATTGAGCAAGCTTTTGTGACTTGCAACCAAAAGAATAATGGACAGATTAAGGGATTTTGTTAAGTGAGCTCCTTCCTCAGTGTTTTTTCTTGCCATTTGTTCATACTTCCTTTCTTGGTTACCTCTCTCCTTTTCTCCCAAGGTCAGTCTAATGTCAACTCCACAAAATGTCCTCAATAGGTTATTGGAAATTGTGACTAAGAAAAATGACACATATTAAAACCAATTTACCATAGGCCAACTGATACATGCAAGAGTTAAGTTTCTATGGCATATTTCTTGTCACAAAAACATTACCAAACTTCAAAATAAATTTCCAAAACACTTCTAATATTAAACACTGAAATAAAAGTAAATGTAAACATTTAAGAAAGATTCATGACAACATGTGAAATAATTATTTCCTTAATTTTTCCAGTTCAGAGTTGAGGATGGCCAGAGCCTATCCCCGAAGTTTAAGGAGCAGGCTAAGAACAACCTCCCTCTCCCCTTGCCGCAAAAGGATGCCACATTCCATTGCAGGGTGCACCCAGGCACACCCACACGCACTCAGACCGGGACCACTTAGACACGCCAATTCACTGATATGTACATCCTAGGGACATGGGAGGAAACAGGAGTACCCAGAGAAATCCCACGTAAACATAGGGAGAAGCTAGCAAATTCCATGCAAATCTTGGCTCTACCTGGAATACACTTTTATTTTTCATCAATGTTACAACCAAACAATCTTCAACGGAACAATGTTATTTCAGAACCTGCAGGATACCTTTGAAACAACTTATTACATACAAGCATTCAGAAGGAAAATATTAAGAAACAAAATAATATGAAAATTAGAGGCTCAGAAGAAAGAATATAAGGAAAGAATAAAGGATAGAGACTGAAGCCTTAGTCCCTGGTTTAGTTTTTCTTAGATAGCTGAATAACCTTGTCCTAGTCACCTGCGTTCCCTTGGCTTCAGTCTTACCAGGATAAAGACGATGTTGGCTTTCATAAAGCAAACTCCAACTCACTCTTTGTATTGTATTGTGAGTGTGTCATTTATTATTTAGTACAATCAGGAGAGAAATTAATTGATACATAATGAAGGCATATGCTCAACCTTAGGCAACATTACAATGAAAAGTAAAGGATATATATTTTTTTTCCAAAGAAAATACCACCTATCCTCTGAAACTATCAAATATATATATGCAAGGTTTACTCCTCTTAAGAAAGAGGATATTGTGGTTATTCACAGATTGTAGTTTGTGATGTTCTGCTATATTTTTCTTTACTAAATTATGTCTTATCACTTCCTTCAAATAGTTAAATATTTAGAGAACTGGGCTATAGTTGGGAAATAATGAAAAGCACTAGGTGACCTAAAATTGTTTAGAATGCATTCATGTTCTATTAAAAGAACGATAGTAAATCAAAGAAGAGTAACTAAAAATGTTGCCTGGGGCTACTTTAAGTTATGCACCAATGGCATGCACGGGATTCACGTGGTGCTTTCTCTATCATTTTTCTCTTTCTACTCAAAGGGAGATGCAGCAGGATCCACTTAAACATTAGTCTTCTCAAATCGATGCTGGATTTCTCTTCTTTCCTGAAGGCAATTATACTAGCACGATATCATTATTATTTTCTAAGAAACTGAGACTAGCTCTGTGCTCAAGATGCCAAAATAATTTAGTCACTGCCAAATGATAGTTTAGCATTTTACAAGCATAGCTTTACTTGGACTAGTCTGAATCTTTTGAGATTGTTCAGAAATAAAATATGAGCCACTTGCTCTATCAACAAAAGCAATCAAAGAGAAATGAAGTCAAGCTTCAATACAAATAAACGTTAGGACAATAGTCTTTTGAGGATAGAATAACACCAAGCTCACTACTGAGAATTATTTTAAGGATCAAGAAATGCAATTTAGTCTATTTATTGGAAGAATATTCTAGTGAGACTTTAATAATGGAAGAAATAAACATACCTAGGCTTAAGTGCTTAAGCAGAGTATTATCCCATCAAACTTCTGGCAATAATGTTTTTTGTTTTTGTTTTTTTTTTGTTTTTGTTTTTGTTTTTGAGACAGAGTCTCGCCCTGTTGCCCAGGCAGGAATGAAGTGGCACAAATTTCAGCTCACTGCAACCTCTGCCTCCTAGGATTTAAGTGATTCTCCTGCCTCAGCCTCCCAACTAGCTGGGACTATAAGCACCAACCACCATGCCCAGCTAAATTTTTGTAGAGACGGGATTCACCATGTTGGCCAGACTGGTTTTGAACTCCTGGCCTCAAGAAATATGCCCACCTTGGCCTCCCAAAGTGCTGGGATTACAGACATGAGCCACTGCGCCTGGCTCTGGCAATGAATTTTTTTTTTTTTTTTTTTTTTTTTTTTTTTGGAGATGGAGTTTCGTTCTTGTTGCCCAGGCTGAGTGCAACAGCGTGATCTCAGTTCACAGCAACTGCTGCCTCCCAGGTTCAAGCTATTCTCCTGTCTGGCAATGAATTATAAAGCTAACTTTCTCCTGTTATGCTGCCTTCATTCATTCACATAAAAATTACAAAGCATCTACTACATGCCGGTATTTGCTGGTCATGTGGAGGATGAGGCACCTACTTTGAAAGGCTGAAAATTGTTGTGACAAAGTTGTGTATCGAGTGCAAAGAGAGAAGAGGAGTAATGTCTGCCCAAATTCAGAAACATCAAGGTGAGTGGCCCAGACAAGGAAATTATTTGCCAAGTTCTTAAAACGTATAGGAGTTAAGCCACACGAAGAAGGGATCCCAGGCCATTCTAGGAAAGAGGATACCATTTCTGAATGACAGTTTCAGGAAACCACTGAAATACAGGTTACATGTACAAGAAGTGTGAGAGAGGAAGTTAACAAGGAAGGGCTCAGATCATTGAGAGACTTGTAAGTTAAGCTCAGAAGCTTAAATTTAATCTTGGGCACTATGGGAGTCACTGGGAGAATGTAAGGAAGTAGAGTAACAAGATTTGCATGTTATAAAATTTTCTTTATATGCAGAGTTTAATCTATTCATACATCAACAAATATTTATTAACATTTACTGTAAGAAATGTGCAGGATGAGAATGCAGTGATAAGCAATAAAGTCAGAGTCCCTGCCCTCAAGGAGTTTATAGTTTTCCAATAGAGACAGGTAATTAATTGTTTATTACTCAAGGAGAATATTTTGTGATCTATGTCAATAATTATGGTAAGAAGTGAGGAGGGTCACAATTAAGGCAGTAGTAACATAAGTAGAAAATAAATGATGCATTCTTTCTAAGGCAGAAGTAGAAGTAATAAGATCTAGTTATTCTGATGACCAAAACCCAGATATGATTTTCTAGTCATAACTATGTAGCTGATAAAGAGATTTCATCTATTGAATGGACATTCTATACCAGGTACTGAAACAACCACTTTATTTTATTGAATGCTTGTGGAAACTCTGCAAAGTATATGTTATTTGTGAATTTTATCAGAAAATTAGGATGTGATAGCTTTCAAAAATGATGGCAACACTTTGCAAATTCTCCCATCAAGAGATGGAACCTACTTCTTGCCTTGATCAATAGACCACATTGGGAATGACATTGTACCAGCTTGAGTCCAGGCATGTCTTGTGTGGCCTTTTTCTTTGTATCCCCATTATGCAGATCAAGTATAAGTGATAACAGGACCAAGAAACAAAACTTGGAATGGACCTCATGCATGAAGCTTTCCTAAATTTTGTAAAACTTATTTTCGCGTTCCTCAGAGAAGATCCTACTATTTACACAAGTCTTAAATCACATATTCTTTGTTTCATGGTACACATTACTCCCCACATTTACTATCATGACACCTGAATTCCTCAAGAAAACTGATTGCTCATTTGGAGCAGGAGCAAATGCTAATGTACCTGAATAAAGGTACCAAGGTATATTGGTACCTTTTAGGATCCTCTGTCATGTTCTTGGGGCACAAGTGATGAACCTCTGATAGTGCTTCACAGATCTCTATAAATGTAATTCTATGGCCTTGTAATAGTTTACCATCATAACCATGAACCAAGAATCCTGCTCTATAGAGCCATTCATGGAATAATATATCAGAGCTAAAAGCGGAATTAAAGAAAATATATTCTAACTCTGTTCTTTCAAAGATAAGAACATTGAAGTTCAGAAATATTGTCGCCAGCCCAAGGTCATATAGTTCATTAGTTAGAAAGATGAAATCAAATACAGTTTTTCTAAAAACTCTGAATAATACTACTGCAACTTAAAAATAGTGCTGTCTCCAATGAATAATTGGTTAATAGCAGGGAAAATCAAAATGGACACTTTCCTCTCCCTAGGAAATGTCAAATCCTACAACATTAAAGTAAAACTAAATGAAAGGAATCTAAACAACCAAAGTACAAGAGAACATATTTTAAAAAATGAAACAGTATTTCCTTAACAAGCCACATTTCAACACTTTTCTTGAAAAGCAAAAATCAATTGTTAGATAGTTCACTAGTGAGGTAAAATTCAGTTGAGACTATTTTTAAACAAAATTAAACATTCAATAATATGGTTTAAACACTTTGAAGAAGTTCTTTTTAAAAATGTTGTAGAGGCATAATTAATGCCAAAAAAAGAAACATTAGAAGTAAAATGATTGTGATCATTCTCTTTCCCCAGGTAATCTCCAATAATTATTTTATGCTGAAATAATAGTAACAACTTCTGAAGTTTAAACAGTAACTCTTTTTCCACCTGCAGTTTAATAAATATATTTGAACTACCTAACAATATCATAAATTCAACTTTTTCTAAAGTTCTTGAAATTGTGCACATAATTGTCTCATTCTCACAATGGCAGTTTTGGTAATTTTTATAATTAAGGGATAAAATGTTTCAAGAACTTTTTGAAAGTTACATAGGAGACTTGGAGTAAATATGAAAAATAGAACAAAGCTGGTGATTCAGCAGCTATATTGTGGGATGCCCTTTCAGCCAACACCTTTCTAGGAAGCATTCTCAGATCCAAACTGATGGAGTGGGCAGCCCTCTGTGCAACTTGTGACTTTCCAGCTAGCAGAGTTGATGAGAATAGAAGTGAGCATATATTTCAAAATAAGCTAATCTTATATTCTCTCTTGGAAATTTATGTTTTTAGATTCAGGGAATCAACTTATTGGCATTGGTTCTTGGAGTTATAAGGTATTGTTCAATTGCTGTTAGAACCAGTGTCATGGAAACCTAGATTCACCATGAGTCATCAAGGGACTCAAAGACAATCCTATCTGGAGAAAAAAAAGAATAAAGTTGAACATGCAGCCTCCAGCCCCAGAGAAAGAGTGAGAGAAAACAAGAGAACAGAACCTTGTTAGCCTTTCGGTACATATGAAGCCAGCTGTAGTTCTAGCAACTGGGTTCCTTGAAATTTCTCTGGTTCATAAGTGCTTCACAGACATAATGGACTAGTAAATTAGGTCCTTATTTTGGAAGAAATTGAGAGATATATTTGGAAACATGACAGAGATCAAGCTGTCAGCTTTAATTGGGGATGAAAGCTAAGCTGGAGAAGGGCAAACTGCTAATAATTCACCCCAGATTTGTCAGATTTATCTACCTGGTCACAAGCTCAATAAAAAATCACAGCATAAAGATAATACATCTTTATGTAATACATAATACATCTCTCTGCAGTCAGGCAGATTTCAAAGTAAGAGGAGCAAGAAATAGGTGATCTATACAAACGCAGTGTGTTCTTCCAAATTACCAAACAGTAAGTGCTGCCTCCTTCTTTGTGATGCTGGGTCTCAAATATTATTAAATATTCTTATTTAATTTGTCTGCTTATCACCTGGACATGAGGACCTTTGAAAACTTCCAAGTGATTTTATTGTGCAGCCTGTCACAGAATCTCCTCTCTAGGGAAGACTTAGTAGAGAAAGAAGTTGCCATCATCAATCTTTCAAGCCTTTTGCACTCTTACCTACTGGATTTGAACATCTTATGTAAGTCCATCTTGGGTTATAATTGTTCCTCTCAGGTAAGCATGTCAACATTTTTGTCAGGATTAGTTTATTTCCATACCTAAGAGGCTCCAATCAAAACACCAATGACTTCTCCCTGGATTATCTGTGATCCTCTAACTTGTAAGGTATATCCCACAAAGAGCTCCACAGCCCATCAAAAAAAAAAATCAAACCTCAAGATATGCTCGGTCCAAATTATAACCATTACTATTTACTAGCTAAATTACATCAACCTATATTTTATTATGTCTCATCAAATTTTCTGTGATAAGATTAAATAACTTTATGATATACCAATGATAAAATAACAGCTAAAATACACTCCATATTTGTTATGAATTTCCTTCCATTAAGAATTTCACAGAAAGATTTAAAAATGTTCAAAGAAATTCCACATTTAAGATATAAATATCTTATTTAAGTAAAAGAATTTTAAGCCTAAATAATTTAAAATTTTTCTGAATTTATTACATTTAATCTCTGTGAGAAGTCTTAATACTTGAAGCTATAGCTGTTGCAAAAGCTATGAATGCCATAGCACTAATAAAGTTGAACTTTGCCAAAGACTCTCATGTACCTCATTAAAAAAGAAAAAAAAATCAAAGAATTCTGACTGGGTACAGTGGCTCACGCCTACAGTCCCAGCACTTTGGGAGGCTGAGGCAGGTGGATCATCTGAGATCAGGAGTTCAAGACCAGCCTGGCCAACATGGGGAAATCTTATCTTTACTAAAAATACAAAAATTAGGTGGGCATGGGAGTGTGCATCTATCATCCCAGCTACTCAAAGACTAAGCCAGAAGAATCACTTGAACCGGGAGGCAGAGGTTACAGTGAGCTGAGATTGTGCCACTGCACTCCAGCCAGACTGGGTGACAGAGCAAGACTCTATCTCAAAAAAAAAAAAAGATAGAAATCAAATAATTAATACAACATATCATAGTTTCATAGCCTTGGACTATTTCTGACACATTTAGATAATCAGCCAAACTTTAAGACCTAAACATTTCTTCCTAAATGAAGCCGTTTTTTCACACTGAGGGTTGTCACTAACCAGTTCTCATTCCTAAATGTATACTATAATTGCCTTGTGTACTTTTGGAAAATAATACCTTACCCAATAAAAATTAAATCAGCATCTTTGAATGAGGAATTTGTAAAGATGTAATTTTTAAATCTCTCAAGGTTTTTCTTCATTTTTTATTTTTAATAGGCTTTAAAAAAGAGCAGTTCTAGATAATTGAGTGAAAGTAGAGGTGGTTCCCATCATGTATTACTGTGGTACATTTGCTACAATTGATGACATAATTTTGATGAATAATTATTAACTAAAGTCTATAGTTTACATTAACATTCACTCTGTGTTGTATATTCTATGGGGTTTAACAAATGTATAACATATATCCACCATTACCTATGACACAAAACAGTTTCACTGGCCTTAAATTCCCCTATGTTCCAATAATTCATCCTTTTTTTCCCTCCACTGCAACCCCTGGCTGACAACTGCTGACTTTTTCTTTTGTTCTGTCTTCATATTTTTGCGTTTTCCAGATGAACTACCTAGCTGAAATCATTTCATATGTAGCCTTTACAGATTGGCTTCTTTCACTTAACAGTATATATCTCAGGTTTCTTCATGTCTTTTCATGAATTGAAAGTTCATTTCTTCTTATTACTGAATAATATTCCAGTGTATGAATGAACCACAATTTAGTTAACCACTCACTATTTAGGGACATATCCACCAAGGGTATTTTAATGTCCAGCCAGAGTTAACCTCTGCCATAGACCATGGCAGAAACTCAATAGTATCTGAAGGAAGAGGAAATGGGGAAAATCTTTCTTTTAGCCATAGTAAGCTGTCAGGCAATCAATTGCATGCATAGTTAAATACTTGTGTGAAACACCATTGGGTGAAAGTTCTCATTAAGGGGTTAACATTTTTCAATAAGCAACTATCATTTTAGGGGAAGTCACCTACTCAAACTGTCTTTTCCTGCTACCATTTGAGCTACTGTGCCTTCTTACAGAGTCTAGAAATTCACACTCCTAGCAGCTCCAGTCACCATATGCTGTTTTACTCCCTCCCTATCTCACCTCTAAATTTAATTTAATCCCTCTTAATTCCATTTATTTTTTGAGCTCTGTGCTTTCACACTTCCTCGTGAGCAAGCATTTTAGTCCTATGCTTTAATTCAGTCCTTTAATAAGGGTAAGCTTAGAAATTTTTAAAATCTGTGACACAGGAAAGAATTTCCCTAGTCCTCTCATTTATTTGAACTGGAGAACCACCTTCAGCATATTTCTAAAGTAAACTTGCTCTGTTTTTTTTTTTTTTTTTTCTGTAAATTGTGACCCCCGAAGTCTAAGATGTACCAGATTTTGTCATATGCTTCCCAATACATTGTCTTGCTCAGCTTTTGAAATTCCCAGATCTTGTGAATCACTTCGGTTTTTCTTGTTTTGTTTTCAAACAGCCTTATTGAAATATAAAATTTTTCATATGCCATACAATTTAGTCATTTAGAGTATACCATTTAACATTTTTCAGTCTACTCAATGTATTGTGCAGACATCAGCACAATTAAATTTTAGAACATTTTAACCTCCTTAAAAAACCCTGTTTCCATTAACAGTTAGTCCCTATTCTATTCCAACCCTAAGCAATTTACTATTATACTTCATTATTCTGGCCATTTAGTGCAAATATGTTCTTTTGTTACTAGATTCTGTAACTTAGTATAATGTTTTTAAGAGCCATTGTGCCATAGCATGAATCAATACTTCATTTCTTTTAACTGCCAAATAATAATCCATTGTATGGATATGCCAGATTGTATTGACACATTCATCAGTTGATAGACAATTGGGTTGTTTCCACTCTTGGGCCACTGTGAATAGGATTGTTATGAATATTCATAAACAAGGTTTTGTATGGATATATATTTTTATTTCATTTGGATATATAAATTGGAATAGAATTGTGGGTCATATGATAACACTACGTTTAACTATTGAGAAACTGCCAGACTATTTTTCAAAGTTACTGCACCATCTTACATTCCCACCAGCAGCATATAAGCATTCCAATTTCTCATATCTTTGCTAAACGTACTGTTGTCATCTTTTTATTATAGCCATCCAGTAAGTATAAATGGCATGTTATTGTGGTTTTGATCTGATTTTCCCTAATGATGTAGAGCAGCTTTTCATATGCTTATTGGCCACATATATATCTTCTTAGAGAAGATATCTATTCTAATCCTTCGAGCATTTTAAAATTGAATTACTGTCTTTTTTATTGAATGGTAAGATTAATTTAAATATCTGGATACAAGTTATTTATCAGACATACGTTCTCTCATTCTGTGTTTTTTTTTTCCTTGAGGATATAATTTGAAGCACAAAAGTTTTTAAATAATGCAGTTTAATTTAATTTGTTTTCTTTCCTGCTTGTGTTTTTGATGTAGTACCTAAGAAAGTTTCCTAACTCATGATCACTAAGATTTGCTCCTACATTTTTTGCCAGGAATTTACAGTTTAAGCCCTTATATTTAAGTCTATGAGGCGTTCTGAGTTTTTGTTTGTTTGTTTTTATTTGTTTTTTGTTTTGCATATGATTTGAGGTAAGGTTCCGATTTTATTCGTTTGAATGTGGTCATTCAGTTTCCCCAGCAGTGTTTGTTGAAATGACTATTTTTTCACTATTTAATTTTCTTGGTACAGTTGTCAAAAATAAATTGACCATATGTTTGTAATTATGCCAGTACCACACTGTCTTGATTACTGTAGCTTTGCAGTAAGGGTTGAAATCAGGAAGTGTGAGCCAAGATCGTTTGACTATTCTGGGTCTCTTGCATTTCCTCATGAATTTTAACTTCAATTTGTCAATTTCTTCTAAAAAGCCAGCAAGAATTTTGACAGGGATTGCATTGAATATTTTAATCAATTTAGTAAGTATTGGCCATCTTAACATTATTAGTCTTTCAATCCATGAACATGACATGCCTTTCTATTTATTTAAGGGTTTTTAAATATCTTTAAGCAATGTTCTATATTTTCTAGGGTACAAATTTTATATACCTTTTTGTTAAATTTATACTTAAATATTTTGTTCGTTTTATGCCATTATGGTTGAAAATGTTTTCTTAGTTTCAAATGCATAATTTTCATTGCTAACCTTTAGAAATAATTGATTTTTAGAAATTGATCTTTTATTTTTCAGCCTTCACAGATTTTTAGTGTAATCCTTAGGATTTTCTGTATACAGAATAATGTGATCTGCAAATAGAGATAGTTTTACTTCCTCATTTCCAATTTAGATGTCTTTTATTCCCTCTTCTTGCTGAATTGTCTGGGCTGGAAACTCCAATACAATGTTAAATCAAGGTAATAAGGTTGAACATCTGTGCCTGATTCTTGATCTTAGGGTGAAAATATTCATTCTTTCATTATTAAGTATGATGATAACCGTGGATTTTTTGTAGATAGTATTTACTAGGTAAAAATGAGTATTTTTATCATAAAATATAGTTGTAGTATGTCAAAGGTTTTTGAAATGACTGTATAATATTTTGTCTCTTATTCTGTCAAAATGGCTTATTACATTAATTTTTGGATGTTAAGTCAACCTTGTGTTCCTAGGGTAAATCCTACTTGTTCATTGTGTATAACCCTTTTAATATGTTATTGGATTTGGTTTGCTAGTATTTTAATGAGTAATTTTGCAAATATATTCTTAAGTGATATTAGGTTGTAGATTTTTTTTTCTAGTTTTAGTATCAGGGTAATATTGCCTTCATAGGGTGGGCTGGAAAGGATTTCCAACTCATCTATTAATTAAAATAATTTGTAAAGTATTTATAGTAGTTTTTCTTTTAATGTTTGATAGATTTCACCAGTAAAAACACATGGTACTTGGTTTTTCTTTTAGGAAGGTCTAAAATGATCAATTCAATTTTTCACTTGTTACAGATTTATTCAGAATTTCTGTTTATTCTAGAGTAACAGTCAGTACTTCATGTCTCCCAAGAAATTGATTCATTTCACGTAACTCATCTTGTTGATTTATAGTTGTTTATAATAATATTCTCTTATAATCATTTTTTTCAATAAAATAAATAGTAATATTCCTCTTTTCATTCTTGACTTTAGTAATTTCAGATTTCTCTCTGTGTTTTATTCTTGGTTAGTCCAGCTAAAATTCTGTCAATAGTTTTTTTTAAAATATATTTTTAAAAGCTTCAAATAGATACTCCTGCTTTTCTTTCATTTATGGTTGTGTGGTTTATCTTCTTCCATCCTATTACTTTCAAACTATTTATGTCTCTTCCAGACAAAGTATTATTGGATCATGGTTTTTTAAAAGCCAATTTAAAAGTCTCAGCTTTTTGGTGAGATTGTATAACCCACTTATATTTAATACTATTGCTATGTTTAGAATTATATTTGTCATTTCACCTTCTGTCTTCTATGTGTCACACATCTTTTTCTTTATTGATATTTTTAATACTAAGCAGCTTATGTTTAGTGTAGCAGTTTAAGAATCAATATCGTGAAAATGGCTATACTGCCCAAAGTAATTTACACAATCGACACTATCCCCATCAAGCTCCCACTGAATTTCTTCACAGAACTGGAAAAAACCACCATGAACTTCATATGGAACCAAAAGAGAGCCCACATAGCCAAGTCAATTCTAAGCAAAAAGAGCACAGTGGGAGGCATCACACTACCAGACTTCAAACTATACTACAAGGCTACGGTAATCAAAACAGCATGGTACTGGTACCAAAACAGAGATATAGACCAATGGAACAGAACAGAGGCATCAGAGGCAACACAACATATCTACAACCATATAATCTTTGATTAACCAGACAAAAACAGGCATTGGGGAAAGGATTCCCTGTTTAACAAATGGTGTTGGGAAAACTGGTTAGCCATGTGCAGAAAGCAGAAACTGGACCCCTTCCTGACACCTTACACTAAAATTAACTCAAGATGGATTAAAGACTTAAACATAAGACCTGGCACCATAAAAACCCTAGAGGAAAATCTAGGCAAAACCATTCAGGACATAGGAGTAGGCAAGGACTTCATGAACAAAACACCAAAAGCATTGGCAACAAAGGCCAAAATAGACAAATGGGACCTAATCAAACTCCACAGCTTTTGCACAGCAAAAGAAACAGTCACTAGAGTGAATCGGCAACCAACATAATGGGAAAAAATCTTTGCAGTTTACCCATCTGACAAAGGGCTGATATCCAGAATTTACAAAGAACTCAAACAGATTTACAGGAAAAAAACAAACAAGCCCATTCAAAAATGGGCAAAGGATATGAACAGACACTTTACAAAAGAAGACATACATGAGGCCAACAAACACATGAAAAAATGCTCATCACTGGTCATTAGAGAGATGCAAATCAAAACCACATTGAGATATCATCTCACGCCAGTTAGAATGGCAATGATTAAAAAATCTGGAGACAACAGATGCTGGAGAGGATGTGGAGAAATAGGAACACTCTTACACTGTTGGTGGGAGTGTAAATTAGTCCAACCATTGTGGAAGACAGTGTGGCGATTCCTCAAGGACCTAGAAATAGAAATTCCATTTGACCCAGCAATCCCGTTACTGGGTATATATCCAAAGGTCTATAAATCGTTCTACTATAAGGACACATGCACACGAATGTTCATTGCAGCACTGTTTACAATGGCAAAGACCTGGAACCAACCCAAATGCCCAATGATGATAGACTGGACTGGGAAAATGTGGCACATATACACCATGGAATATTATGCAGCAATCAAAAATGATGAGTTTTTGTCCTTTGTAAGGACATGGATGAATCTGGAGAACATCATTCTCAGCAAACTGACGCAAGAACAGAAAAAGAAATACCACATATTCTCACTCATAGGCGGGTGAGGAAAAATGAGAACACATGGACACAGGGAAGGGGGTACTACACACTTGGGTCTATTGGGGGGAATAGGGGAGGGACAGTTGGGGGGGCAGATGGGGAGGGATAGCCTGGGGAGAAATGCCAAATGTGGTTGAAGGGGAGGAAGGCAGCAAAACACACTGCCATGTGTGTACCTATGCAACTATCTTGCACGTTCTGCACATGTACCCCAAAACCTAAAATGCAATTTAAAAAAATTAAATAGAAGCAAACATGTAAGTATTGAGTTTGTTATATTAACATTCTTATTTACTCTTTCTGGTTCTTTTTATCTATCTAGTGGTGTGAGATAGCACTTGGTATCATTTCCTACCAACATAACTTCATTCTCACCCAGTTCCTTTGAATAGTGACTGTCAAATACATGACATTTCTTTGTGTTACATGCCAAATTGTTATATTATGCAATTGCTTTTTGAGTCACTCAAAAGAAAAAAAACAAACAAGAGCATGCAATCATGCTATATTTTTCAATTAGCTACATAATTATCTTTATAGGCACTCTCTATTTTTCTTGTAGCTTTGAATTATTGTCTATTGTCACTTGCTTTCAACCAGAAGAAGTTAGTTTACTATTTATTTTAAGGTGTTTCACTAGTAACAAACTCTCTCAATTTTTTTTCCCCTGGAAATGTCTTATCTTACCCTTATTTTTGAAAGATAGTCTTGCCAGACATAAATTTGTTTTTCACTGTTTTTACTTTTAGCTTTCTCTGTATGTCATTCCACTACATTCTGGCCCCTTCTTTCTGATGAGCAGTCAGCTTGATGTAATGATGCCTTTTACTTTTGCACCTTTTGAGAGTTTCTCTTTGTCTTTTAGCATTTTGACATGATATGTCTGACTGTTTTCTCTTTGTACTTATTGTGCTTGGAGTTTGCTAAGATTCCTGGCTGTGTACATGACTGTTTTTCATCAAATTTAGTAAGTCTTCAGTTTTTATTTTCTTGATTATTTGTCTTTTGCTTTCTTCTCCATTGGTAGTCCCATGAAACTTATGTTGGTGTGTTAAATGGTGTCCCACATATCTTTCACGCTTTGTTAATTTTTATTTATTCTTTATTCTTTCTGTTTCAGATTGCCTGATTTGTATTGATCTGTCTTCAAGTTTACTATTTTTTTCTATTGCCAGCTCATTTCTACTCTTCAACTCTTCTAATAAATTTTTCATTTTAGTTATGTTAATAATTATAGTTTGGTATTTTTTAATAATATAGATCTCCTTATTGGTATTCTATACTTGATAATATATTGTTGTTGTACCTTCCTTTAGTTATTTAAGCTTGATTTCTTTCTATTCTTTAAAAGTATTTGTAAATGGTGCTTTGAAGTTTTTGTCTACTAAGTCCACTATCAGGGCCACTTTAAAGAGACATTATATAGCCAATTGTTTCTTTATTTATAAGTCACACTTTCCTATTTCTTGATATATCCCATTATAAAAAATGGACATTTCAGACAATTTATTTTACCAATTCTGGATACCAGTAATTCTTGGAGTTGTATTGCTTATTTGGTCTTTTAAAATTTTGCTTAGTTGTTTGACTGAAATAATTCTATGCAGAATAATTCCCCTACAGGAAGGAGATTCTGATGTCACTACTCACATATTCCCCCTTGTTTTCTTCTTAAGCCTGGCCACCCCAATATATCTAGCCACTAATTTGTCAAATATTATACGTGAATCTCTTTAGCTAGTTAGATTTTTACTCTTTATCGTTAATGTGTGTTTGTGGTTTGGAAATTGCTAACACTGTTCAGGGATTTTACATGTCTCTGCATATTCAACCAGGGACAGTAGCTTAGAGGGTCTCTCTCTGATCACTCCTGAGAGTGTGCAGTCTTGGACAAGCACATGTTTTTTGAGAATGACAGGAATGACTATGATATTATTTAGAATACTGGTTTATTACGAGTCACCTCTAGGTCAAAGCAGCTTATTATTTTGTCAGTGTTCAGTCAGAGGTTGTGTTTAAGCTTATTTTTCAGTGAAGCTTCAAATATGTTGATTTGTGAGTCTTGGGGATGTTTTTAAATCTACCCTCACATGTAGATTTCATGTTTCTGTGTGGATAAGCCTATTACACAGGCACAGGCCTCCTCCAGCATTGTCTACATCATAGAAGGGCTTTTATTTGGTGTCTTTTTCTCTGATTGTCTCTGGTAAGCTTCTGGCTACTCTGCCATTTTATTTGTATCAGACCTACCAGTGTCTGAGCTTTGGGCCTTAAAATAATGTCATTGTGTTGTTTTCATTATCACAACTCCAAAAGATGAATTATTACTTTTATAATAAGGAAACCCTTTCCTTTTGTTTTTTACTAATAATACCGAATCCTCCTTTGTGAACATTAAGGCTCCGATCTGTAAAACTACATTCAGAAATTTCTAATTAACAATTCCAGATTCAATGTGAGAGGGTGAGTTGAAATTGACTTTGAGGAAGCCTATTTAGCCTTTTATACCTGGAATAAACTACTTTGTTATTTTAAAAATTTTTTTGACTTGAACTTTAGATAGGGGTAGCCAGGCAGAGTGGCTCACACCTGTAATCCTAGTACTTTGCCAAGCTGAGGCAAGAGTAACACTTTGAGCCCAGGAGTGACAGACCAGCCTGGGCAACAAAGTGAGGCCTCCATCTCTATAAAAAAGTTAAAGAATTAGTCAGGCACAGTGGCTTGTGCCTGTAGTCCCAGATACTCAGGAGGCTGAGGTGGGAAGATCATTTGATCCCAGGAATTTGAGATTGCAGTGAGCTATGTTTATGCCACAGTGCTTCAGCCTGTGTGACAGAGTTTCTAATTAACAATTCCAGATTCAATGTGAGAGGGTGAGTTGAAATTGACTTTGAGGAAGCCTATTTAGCCTTTTATACGTGGAATAAACTACTTTGTTATTTTTAAAATTTTTTTGACTTGAACTTTAGACAGAAAGGCTGTGTGACAGGCTTTCTCAAAAACAAAAATGAAAAAAAGATACATAGAGTAGAAGGTGTAAATGTGCAGGTTTGTTACACGGGTATTTTGTGTAATGCTGAGGTTTGGGGTTTGGATCCTGTAACCAAGGTAGTGGACATAGCACCCAATGGGTAGGCTTTTAAGCCATGCCTATCTCCTTCCTTCCCCTCTCTAGTAGTCTCTAGTAGTCTATTGTTTCCATGTTTATGTCCTTGTGTGTTCATTGTTTATCTCCCACTTAAAAATGAGAACATACAGCATTTGGTTTCCTGATCCTGCATTAATTCACTTAGAACTATACACTCCAGCTGCCTCCATGTTGCTGCAAATAATATTATTTCATTTTTTTTTCTGGCTGGATAGTATTCCATGACCTGTATGTACTATATTTTCTTTTTTTCTAAAAAGGTATAATTTTTATTTTTATTGTAAGTTTTTTAAGTGAATGAAGGTGCAATGTTTTTCTCTAAATTGCTTAGCATGATAAATAAAATTCTGTTTTGCAACAAACATAGTACATCATTTTATATTCCTGTATTAGTCACATGTATATCACTTTTTTCCTTTTTGATTAAGCCAAAGAAATTTATTTTCTCACATCCCTGGAGGCTAGAAATTCAAGATCAAGGTTTAGATCATGATTTGGTTTCTGGCAAGGGCTCTTTCTCTAGCTTGTACATGGCCACCTTCTTGCTGTGTCCCCTCTTTCTGTGTCCTCACATGAGCCTTTCTTGGTTCATTTGCACAAGGAGAGGAAGTGAGTTGTTAGGTATCTCTTCTTACAAAGTCATTAATCCATAGGGAACAAAGTCCCATCCTTATTGCCTTGTTTACCCCGAATTGTTTCTTCCAAGGCCCCCCTCTCCGAATTTAGTAACATTGGAGGTTAGGATTTCAACATACAATCTTCAGGAAGACATAAATATTCAGTCTATAATAGTGGACATCAACCTCATGATGTTATCTAAGACTGGATATCCATAATGTTAACATTTCTTTTTTCTTTATTTTCTTTTCTTTAGGTTTGGGGTATGAATAATTTTGTCACTCAAGTACAGAGCTTAGTATCTGTGCAGTTCATTTTTCAACATTTGCCCTATTTCCTCTCTCTCCACTCTAGTGTTTTCAAACTTCTATTGTTCTATCTTTATGTCCATGAGTACTCAATGTTTAGCTTGCACTTATAAGTGAGAACATGCAATATTTGGTTTTCTGTTCCTGAATAAATTCACTAATAAAGGCTTCCAGCTGCATTTACATTGCTACAAAAGATATGATCTCGTTCTTTTTTATGGCTGCATAGTATTTCATGATGTATATATACCCCATTTTCTTTATTCAGTCCATCATTTATGGGCACCTAGCTTGATTCCGTATCTTTGCTATTAAAAAATAGTGTTGTGTTGAGCATGTAAATGCATGTATCTTTTTGGTAGAATGATTTGTTTTCTTTTGGATACATTCCTAGTAATGGAATTGCTGGATTTAATGGTAGTTCTGTTTTAAGTTCTTTGAGAAATCTCTAAACAGTTTTTCAAAGTGAGTGAACTAATTTACATTTCTGGCAATAACGTTTAAGTATTCTTTTCTCTTTGCAGCCTTGCTAACATCTATTGTTTTATGAGTTTTTATTAATATCCATTCTGACTGGTATGAGAGTATCTCACTGAAGTTTTGATTTGTATTTCTCTGATGATTAGTGATGATGAGTAGATTTTCACATTTGTTGACTGCTTGTATGTGATCTTTTGAGAAATGTCTGTTCATAGCTTTTGCCAATTTCTTAATGGAGTTGTTTCTTCTTGCTGATTTGTTTACATTCCTTATAGATTCTGATTATCAGATCTTGTTGGATACAGAGTTTGTGGATATTTTCTCCCTTTCTGTATGTTGGCTATTTACTCTGTTGATAGCTCTTTTTCCTGTGTAGAAGGTCTTTAGTTTGATAGGCCCTACTTGTCATTTTTTCTTTTTGTTACAATTACTTTTGAGAACTTAATCACAAATTCTCTCCTGAAGCCCATGTTCTAGGTTTTCTTCTAGGATTCCTTTTTTGTTTTCTTTCTTTTCTTTTCTTTCTTTTTTTTTTTTTTTTTGAGACAGGGTCTCATTCTGTCACCCAGACTGGAGTACAGTGACACAATCTCAGCTCATAGGCTCAAGTGATTCTCTTGCTCAGCTTGGGATTACAGGTGCATGTCACTACTATCTGGCTAATTTTCTTCTAGGATTCTTATAACTTAAGATACTACATTTAAATCTGTAATCCATCTGGAGATAATTTTTATATATGGTGAAAATTAGGGGTTCAGTTTTATTCTTCTGCATATAGTTAGCCAGCTATCACTGCATCATTTATTGAATAGGGAATCCTTACCCCATGGCTTATTTTTGTTGACATTATAGATTAGATGGCTGTAGGTGTGTGGCTTTATTTCTAGGGTCTGTATTCTATTCCATTGGTCTATGTGTCTGTATTTGTATGAGTACCATGCTATTTTGATTATGATACCCTTAATCGATCAGAGCTCCTGGAATTGAAAAACTCACTTAAGTAATTTCAAACTACAATTGAAAGTTTTACCAATAGACTGGGCCAATCAGAAGAATTTCAGAGATTAAAGACAAGTCCTTTGAATTAACGCAAGATGACAAAAATAAAGACGAAATAATATTTTAAAATGAGCAAAATCTTCAAGAAATGTAAAGTGACCAAATCTATGAATTATTTGCATTTTTGAGAGAGAAGAAGATAAAGCAGATGACATGGAAATAACTTTCAAAGTTCGAGAAAACTTCCCTAATCTTTCTACAGAAGTAGACATCCAGATACAAGAAATACAGAGAATAACTGTGAGACACTAAACAAAACAAACATTACCAAGGCATACAGTCACCAGACTTTCTGAGGTAAATGCTAAAGGAAAAATATGAAAGGCTGATAGAGAAAAAAAGGCAGAGAACATACAAGAGACCTCACTCGGGCTAATAGCATTATTCTCAGCAGCAACCTTTTAATCTAGGAGAGATTAGGGGCCTCTTTTCAGCATTCTTTAAGAATAGAATTTCCAACCAAGAATTTCATATCCCCCCAAAATAAGCTTCATGAGCAAATGAGAAACAAAATCTTTTTCAGATAAGCAAGTGCTAAAGGAATTTGTTGTTACTTAATCAGTCAAATAAGATATCCTTAAGGGAGTTCTAATTATGAAAACAAAGGAGCAATACTGCTACCATAAAAACAAAACACAACAGAAACTACAAAGCAAACGGCTAATAACTTCACAATAGGATCAAAATCTCATGTATCAAGTTTAACCTTGAGTCTATATGCCCCACTTAAAAGTCACAATGTGGCAAATTGGATTAAAGAATGAGCTGTTAATCTGCTATCTTTGAAAGGCCCATCTCACATGTAACAACACCCATAGGCTCAAAGGGTTGGAGATAGATCTACTATGCAAATGGAAAACAAGAAAAAATCAGGGGTCACAATTCTTACATTAGATAAAATAGGCTTTAAACCACCACAACCAATAATAATTATAATAAAAGGACAAAAAAGGACATTATGTAATAATAAAGAGTTCAATTCAACCAATGCATAATGATGTTAAATATAAATATAATAAAATATATTAATATATATGTATGAATCTGGGTGTTCCCAAATTAATATATATTTATGAATCTGGAGCACCCAGATTCATAAAACAAGTACTTCAAGACCTGCAAAAACACTTAACCATCCACACAATAGTAGTGGGAGATTTCAACACTCTGCTGATAGCATTAGACAGATCTTCGTGGCAGAAAACTAACAAAGAAATTCTAGACTTAAAATTGGACCTAATAGATATCTACAGAATATTTCACCCATCAACTATAGAATTTACATTCTTCTCATCTGCACGTGGAATCAAGGCAGAAATCAAAAAATTCTTTGAAAAAACTGAAAACGGAGAACTTACCAAAATCTCTGATTCAGTAAAATCAGTTGCCAATGAAAAAGAGTCAAACTCTGTAAAATATTTTAAGAGATTTATTCTGAGCCAAATATGATTGACCACGGCCCGTGACACCACCCTCAGGAGGTCCTGAGAACATGTGCCCAAGGTGGTCGGAGTACAGCTTGGTTTTACATATTTTTAGAAAGGCATGAGACATTAATCAAATACATTTAAGAAATACATTGGTTTGATTCAGAAAGGTAGGACAACTCAAAGCAGGTCTTCCAGGCTATAGGTAAATTGGAACATTTTCTGGGTGACAACTGCTTGAGTTTATCTGAAGACCTGGGATCAATGGAAAGGAATGTTCGGGTTAAGATAAAGGATTGTGGAGATCAAGTTTTATTGTACAGAGGAATCTCTCATGTAGTGGACTTCAGAGAGAGAGAGAGCAGGTTGTAAAATGTTTCTTATCATACCTAAAAGGGCAGATTATCTCCTTGACTTGGAAAGAAATGAAGGAAAACAAAGGGGGAAAAGGATTCTCTATAGAATGTGCATTTTTCCCAGAAGAAACATTGCAGAACAATTTCAAGGTATGACAAGGGAATGTATTTTGGGGTAAAACATTTTGAGTTTTTCCCTTGTTATGCCTGAGTCAGACTGGAAATTAAGTCATGATATACAGGGTTAAATAAAACCCATCTGATGAGAATTTGTGGTTTGTAGGGCATAACTCCCTAGACCCCTTAGAAAGGAATTTGGGCAAGATAAAAAATCCGAGCTTGGTCCTCACAGTATTAAGAGCAAAGTTTATAGCACTAAATGCCTACCTCAAAAAGTTAAAAAATCTCAGATTAATAACATAGCATCACACCTAGAGGAACTAGAAAAGCAAGAACAAACTAACCCAAAAGCTAGCAGAAAAAAAAACCACTAAAATCATTGTGGAAAAAAATAAAATTGAGACCAAAAAATTCATAGAAAGAATTAACAAAACCAAAATTTGTTTCTTTGAAAGGATAAACAAGATTGATAGACTACTAGCTAGAATAACTAAGAAAAACAATATCTAAATAAGTGCAATCAGAAATGACAAAGGTGAACCAATCAGGCAGAATTTCAAAAGCTCCTTAGAAACTATTAGGAATTCCTCTATGCAAACAAATTAGAAAATCTAGAGGAAATGGATAAATTCCTAGAAACACACCATCTCCCAAGATTGAATCAGGAAGAAACAGAAACATGAATGGACCAATATTGAATTCTGAAATTAAATCAGTAATAAAAAACCTACTGATTAAAAAAAGTCTCAAACTAGGTGGATTCACAGCTGAATTCTACCTGATGTACAAAGCAGAGCTGGTACTATTTCCACTAAATCTATTTCAAAAGAATCGAAAAGGAGGGTCTCCTCCCTAATTTATTCTATTAATCCACGTCACCCTGATACCAAAACATGGCATAGACATAATGAAAAAAGAAAAATACAGGCCAATGTCCCTGATGAACATAGATGCAAAAATACTCAACAAAATACTAGCAAACCCAATTCAACAGCACATCAAAAAGTTAATTCACCATGATCAAGTAGGTTTCATTACTAGGATGCAAGATTGGTTCAACATACACAAATCAACAAATGTAATTCACCATATAAACAATTAAAAACAAAAACCACATGATCATTGCAATAGACACAGAAATACCACATGATCATTGCAATAGACACAGAAAAATTCAATAGTGCTTCATGATAAAAACCCTCAAGAAACCAAATTGAAGAAATGTACTTCAAAATAATAAGAGCCATCTATGACAAATTCACAGCTATGTCATATTGAATGGGCAAAAACTGGAAGCATTTTCTTTGAGAGATGGAACAAGACAAGAATTCCCATTCTCACCACTCTTATTCTAAATGATACTGGAAGTGCTAAATAGTGCTATCAGGCAAGAGAAAGAGATAAAAGGAATCTAAATAGGAAAATAAGTGAAAACTCTCTCTCCTCACAGATATTATGATTCTGTGCCTTGAAAACCTGAAAGATGCCACCAAAAGTCTCCAAGAACTGATAAATAACTTCAGCAAAATTTCAGGTTACAGAATACCTGTACAAAAATTAGTAACATTTTTATATGCTAATAATGCTAAAGCTGAGAGCCAAATCAAGAATGTAGTCCCATTTACAACAGCCACAAAGAAAATAATATACCAAGGAATACACCTCACCAGGAAGACAAAAGATTTCTACAATAAGAACCACAAAACGCTGCTGAAAGAAATCAGAGACAACATACATAAATGGAAAATCGTTCCATGCTTTTGGATTAGAAGAATCAATATTGTTAAAATGACCATGCTGCTGAAAGCAATTGACAAATTTAACACTATTCCTCTAAAACTACCGAAGTCATTTTTCACAGAATTTAAAAAAAAAACTATTCAGGTTCTTTTTTTGGCACCATATGTGTTTTAGAATAGTTTTGAATAGTTTTTTGACATATGGTGCCCAAAAAGAACCTGAAAAGCAATCCTAAGCAAAACAAACAAAGCTGGAAGCATCAGACTCCCCAACTTCTCACTGTACTGTAAGGCTACAGTGACAAAAACAGCATCTTATTAGTGCAACAACAGACACATAGACCAATGGAACTGAATAAAACATTCAGAAATAAAGTCACACATCTGCAACCATCTAATCTTCAACATGGCCAACAAATGCAGGCAGTGGGGAAAGGATTCCTTTTTCATTAAGTGGTGCTGAGATGAATGGCTAAGCATATGCAGAATGAAACTGGACCCCTACCTTTCACCATATAAAAATTAAATGTTTAAATGTAAGAACTTGAATTATAAAAATCCAAGGAGAAGTCTAAGAAATACCCTTCTCAACATCAGTCTTGGCAAGGAAATTTTGGCCAAGTTCCCAAAAACAACTGCAACAGAGACAAAGATTTATAAGTGGGACCTAATTAAACTAAACAGTTTCTGCACAGCAAAAGAACTTATCAAAAGTAAACAGACAACCTACAGAATGGCAGTAAATATTTGCATTCTAGGCATCCAACAGAGGTCTAATATTCAGAATATATAAAGAACTTAAACAAATCAACTAACAAAAACCAAATAACCCAATTAAAAAATTGGCAAAGGACACAAACAGACACTTCTCAAAAGGAGACATACAAGTGGCCAGCAAACATGAAAAAATGTTTATCATCACTAATCATAAAAAAATGCAAATCAAAACCACAATGAGATACTATCTCACACCAGTCACAAAGGCTATTAATCTCAAATTAAATTTTAATCTAAAACGGGTCTCTGGTGCCATCTGGAAGTAAATTCTCTTTGTGAATAAAACCCTAAGCCTTAGTGTGTAAATTTGACTGAGAAAGACAATTTAAGCAGGTGAAAATAATTTATCATCTTAATGTCTAAAAGCCTTTTAAAGAAATCCTGAGGTAGGCAGAATTCTAAGATGTCCTCCACCTCAGATTTCCAGGCCCTGGTGTGTACACACCTTCTCCCAGTTCTTCAAACACTAATATATGTGTTGTTGTGAAAAGACTTTGCAGTTGTAATTAAAATTCTTATTCAATTGGCTTAAATTAGGAAAATTATCCTAGGTGGGTCTGACCTAATCAGGTAAATAATCAAAATAAGATGAAGTGCTAGAATCTCCTTTTTAAAGAATGAATAGGCCGGGCGCGGTGGCTCAAGCCTGTAATCCCAGCACTTTGGGAGGCCGAGGAGGGTGGATCACGAGGTCAAGAGATCGAGACCATCCTGGTCAACATGGTGAAACCCCGTCTCTACTCAAAATACAAAAAATTAGCTGGGCATGGTGGCGCGTGCCTGTAATCCCAGCTACTCAGGAGGCTGAGGCAGGAGAATTGCCTGAACCCAGGAGGCGGAGGTTGCGGTGAGCCGAGATCGCGCCATTGCACTCCAGCCTGGGTAACAAGAGCAAAACTCCATCTCAAAAAAAAGAAAAAAAAAAAAAAAAAAAAAAAAAAAAAAAAAAAAAAAGAATGAATAATATTTTGTTATATGTTTATGCCACATTTTCTGTATCCATTTATCTATCAGTAGACATTTCGATTTTTTATCTTGGCAATAGTAAATAATCATTCAAGAAACAAGAGAGTACTAATTAATTTTGGGGTATGATGTAAGAAAAAGGTTCAATTTCATTCTTTCACTTGTGAATATCCACTTTTTCCAACAGCATACAACAACATGAATGCACTTGGAGATCATTATGCTAAGTGAAATAAGTCAGTCACAGAAGACAAATGCTGCAAGGTTCCATGCATATGAAGTATCTCAAAGAGTCATACTCTCAAAAACAGAAAGTAGAATGCTTATTCCTAGGAGCTGGGTAAAGGGAAAATGAGTAATTTCCATTTCACAGGTATATAGTTTAAGACATGCAAGATGAATCATTTCTAGAGATATGCTGCTCAACATTTTGCCTATAATTAATGACACTGTATTGTGCATTTAAAATTTTGGTCTGTAGGTAGATCTCACACTAAATGTTCTTACTACAAATAAATAAAAACATACACAAACAAGTAAATACAATAAAATAAGATGAAGTGTGGTACAGCTATTATGAACAACAGTATATAGATTTCTAAAAATAAAAATAAAATTACCATATGACCCAGCAGTCTTGTCTTCTAGGTATATGCCCAAAGAGAATAAAATTGCTACTTGTAAAGCTACCTCCATTCTCATATTCATTGCATTATTCACAGTAGCCTAGATATAGAAGCAATCTAAATGCCCATTGACAGATAAAGAAAATGTTATGTGTGTGTATATGGGTTTGTGTTCATGTGCATATGTGTGTGTCTGGTTGGGTCTGTGTGTTAGCAGGATATTATACAGCCTTTGAAAAGAAAGACATTGTGCAATTTGTCACAACATGAATGTACTTGGAAAACATTATACTAAGTGAAATAAACCAGACAGAGAAAAATATTAGATAATCTCACTTATATGTGGAATATACATATGAGTTCAAATACACAAAGATACAGAGATAGAAAGTAAAACAGTTTTTACGACCAGCTGGGCATGGGGAAGAAAATAGAAAGATGCGCATTAAAAGATACAAAACAGCAGGTATGTGGGATGAACAAGTCTACAGATCTAATGTATAGATAGTCTTTATTATCTAAAGTTAATAAAACTATTTCATTGGAGATTTTTGTTAAATAATTAGATTTTATTTGCTTTCATCATTTAAAAAGTAGTTAGATGATAGATATGTTAATTCACTTTAGTAACCATCTTACTTTATATATTTCATAACATAATGTTGTAAATCTCAAACATACACAATAATGTTTATTTCAAAAAATAAGGTGAAGAATAAGAGACATACTCTCCTGCTGGCCTAGGAGAAAATGGAACTTGTCATGAGATTTTTGTACAGCTATAAAAAAATGAATTTTGTCCACAAACTAAATGAATGTCCAGAGGTCTTCAAGATGAAGATAAGAATGCAGCCCCAGATAACACTTTGACTGCTAACAGTTTTATTTTAGCTGTGTGAGAACCTGGCAGAAAATCCAGCCAGTGTGTGCCATGACTACTAACCCATGAAAACTGTAAGATAGTAAATTTGTGGTTTTTTTTTTTTTTTTTTTTTTTGCTACTAAGCTTGTGGAAATATGTTACACAGCAATGTAAAACTCATCCATTCTCTTCTCTATAATTGAATCCTTGTTCCTGTGGTGCCAGACTGCTAAGGGCAGTATTGTAGTATTGTCCACCTGCATTTGTTAAGGCAGCTGGTGTAGTTCTACAAATATAAAAAGATTGCCTTTTCTGCATAAAAGTCACTCACCTAAATACAAACTGCCAGAAGCCTATAAATAAAGTCTTCATAAAGGAGGGTAAACTGGCAAGTTCATAAGCCTATTTCCTCAGCCCTTAAACAAACTCCCCAGTCTTCACAGTAAAAAATAAACTGTAAAACCAGAAATACTAACTTTAAGAAACATATAAGGCTGCTGAAAAATCAAGATCAAAAGCTATGGCAGGTCCCATTTGCTAACTTAAGGCTTAAAAGAGCCATCAAAGCCCAAACTGAAAATTTCCAGACATTGGGAAATGCCCAAATTCCCAGGCCTAATAATACAATCGGATAACAGATTTATAAAATTCCTAAGGATCAAGGTGTCTGTTTTAACCATGATTACTTTCATTTATAAGTGTGTGGCGTGTTTGTGTGTGTCCATGTATATATATGTATAAGCATGCATTAGCAAACTCTTTAGGAGAATAACCACAACATATAAAATAAACCAATAACTTCTATCATGAGAGCAGATACCATATTTACCATTTTAGTAAAACATTCATTAGATTTTAAATTGACCTCTAAAGAAACTCACTGTTAGGCTAAATAACATAATTAATATTTCCTCCAGTGGCAAACATAGTTCTTTTAGCATATCAGACATTTATGTTTTTTTAAATTTTGTATTTCCATAGGATTTTGGGGAACAGGTGGTATTTGGTTATATGAGTAGGTTCTTTAGTGAGATTTTGGTGCTCCCATAACCTGAGCAGAGTATACTCTAGTCTTTTATTCCTCACCTTCCTCCCATCCTTTTGCCTTGGTCTTTGATACTAAGCCTCCCATTTACAGTCTATACTTAATGAGTAGGAAGTTATGTTTCCCCCTCTTAAGACTGATGTATCTACAGAGTTAATTTGTAATTCTTCTCCGTGGAAGATTTGTTTTCGCTTCCCCACTTATAAATGTATTATTAATTTTTATCAATGTGGACTCATTTATTTTATACTGTGAGTTATAATCTAATAATACTTTATTTATTTTGCTGCTCAAATTTCTGCAGTTTGGATGGATCTTATATAATATAAACAAAAATCTTTATTTGGTTAATAATTTTGTTATTTAATTCATTATTAGATGTATTATGTAAGGAATGAGGATTTTTAAAATATTTCTTTTGAATTTAATATCGAGGAACTCAAAATAAATAAAATGTAGGGAAAAACTTATTGATAAGTGAGTTAAAGACCAATAATCTTTAACTCACTCAGGAGTAAAAACATTTATTATATCCTCAATTATTCTTGAACTCACTTTTAAAATCCATTAAAGTTATGGCACTATAAATTCATGTTTAGGGCTTTCTAATATTGGTATCAAGGTTTTATGTCTTTCATTTGATACTGACTACTACTTCCAAAAGACAGTATCATCTTATTTAGATTTAGATCATTTGGTAGTCTTAAGAGATTGTCTGACAATACCAACAAATACAAAAGCAAATGTCATTGATAAATTGATTTGAGATGTGAAGAAACATTTTCTTTCATCTATTATACATAAATCATTGTTATAGGCACACTAGATTTAAAAAAAAAGGTGATGGTACAACTTAGAGTTCAAAAGCTAGCAAAAGCAATAAAATATATCCCACAAAACAAAAATATAGCAAAACACAGGTGCCAAAGGGAGATGTGACCAAAATACGAAGTGTCAAAAATGAGGAAGAAAGAGTGTTGGAATTTAACAGTATTGACTCCTAATTCTATCCCCACTACCTTCTCCTATTGGGCATAATTTGAATTTAAGATCATTCAGTTATTTAAGAAGCAGGCTGCTACAATTACATTGATTGCAGGGCAACCAGGGAAATTAACTTTCAATTCATGGTTCTTACAGTCAGCCAGTATAAGAGGAGTGCATTCTCTATGTACTTAATCCAACTAGTGCCTAATCATATATCTTGTGTGCAATGTTTCGAAAGAGATACCACAACAAATTCCTATGCTCCAGACACAATACATATGTGACACGTCACAACACTGCAAACTCAGGAACTCCAGATGGGGTTACCACAACATTGCAAGACTGAATTACCAAACCATGTAAACCAAGACATTTCACTAATAAGAGCAACATGTACAATCAGTCAAAATGCACAAAACAACACAAGGAATAACTACTCAAAAAGGAAAAATATTTGACAAATGTCAGAGATAAGAAAGTATATGGGGATAAGTGTAAATATCATCCAAAATGCTGATAACTCCAATATCTAAATCTCCAGTCCCAATCTTTTGCACAAATCTATACCCCTACTAGACAACTCTAGATGGCTGCCAATGAAACATTTCAAATTTAACATGTTCCAGACAGCATTCTTGATTACTCATGTAGTCTCCTATCCCAGAATTTTCCTTATCAGAAAATGATGGTATCATTCACTAAGTAGGTTTGGTCAGAAAACTAGAAGTAATCTTTCATTCTTATCTTTTGATTATACTAGAGCTATAAACATTTTCATTCACAAATTTGTAGCTTACGTAGGTACCTAGAATAAATTATTCATATCTTTTCAACATAGAAATTTGATGTTCATAGTAGCTAGTAACTGGCAGAGCTTGGATGTAATCATACAAAATATGAATACTTAACTTGGGAGGTGAGGCAAGAGGATTGCTTGAGCACAGGAGTTTGAGGCTGCAGTGAGCTATAATCTTGTCACTGCATTCCAGCCTAGATAACAGAGTGAGATGCAGTCTCAAAAAACAAAAAATATATGTTTGCAATAGCAAAGACTTGAAACCAACCCAAATGTCCATCAACGATAGATTGGATAAAGAAAATGTGGCACATATATACCATGGAATATTATGCAGCCATAAAAAATGATGATTTCATGTCCTTTGTAGGGACATGGATGAATCTTTAAACCATCATTCTCAGCAAACTGACACAGGAACAGAAAACCAAACACCGCATGTTCTCACTCATAGGTAGATATTGAACAATGAGAACATGTGGACACAGGGAGGGTAACATCACATACTTCGGTCAGTTGGTGGGGGCTAGGGGAGGGACAGTGGGAAATGGGGAGGGTGAGGAGGGATAATGTGGGGAGAAATACAAGATATAGGTGATGGGGGGGATGAAGGCGGCAAACTACATTGCTATGTAGGTACCTATGCAACAATCCTGCATGATCTGCACATGTACCCCAGAACTAAAGTACAATAAAAAATATATATATATATATTTGATTGTGTGTGTGTGTGTGTATATATATATATATATATATATATATTTTACATTCATAGCTGGAACAAAACTGAATAACCTACTATTTCCAAGCATTCTTCACTTGCTCATTATACTAGCGCTATAAACATTTGCATACACAAATTTGTAATTTAAGTAGGTACCTAGAATAAATCAGATACTTAACAAATGCATGATAAATTAATTCAATGTGAAGTTGGTCTCAGGAATAGTAAGTTTAGGCATTCATATATACTATGTGTGTATATATATATATATATATATATATATATTTATTTAATTGTACTTTAGGTTCTGGGGTACATGTACAGATCATACAGGATGATTGCATATGTACATACATAGCAATGTGGTTTTTTGCCTTCATTCCCTCATCAACTATATCTGGTATTTCTCCCCATATTATCCCTCCCCACCCTCCCACTTCCCACTGTCCCTCCCCTAGCCCCCCAAGAACTCACTGCAGTATGTGATGCTCCCCTCACTGTGTCCACATGTTCTCATTGTTCAACATCCATCTATGAGTGAGAACATGTGGCGTTTGGTTTTCTGTTGTGTCAGTTTGCTGAGAATGATGGTTTAAAGATTCATCCATGTCCCTGCAAGGGACATGAACTCATCATTTTGTATGACTGCATAATATTTCATGGTATATATGTGCCACATTTTCTTTATCCAATCTATTGTTGATGGACATTTAGGTTGGTTTCAAGTCTTTGCTATTGTGAACATACATTTTTTGTTTTTTGAGACTGCATCTCACTCTGTCATCTAGGCTGGAATGCAGTGACAAGATTATAGCTCACTGCAGCCTCAAACTCCTGTGCTCAAGCAATCCTCTTGCCTCACCTCCCAAGTTAAGTATTCATATTTTGTATGATTACATCTAAGCTCTGCCAGTTACTAGCTACTGTGGACATCAAATTTCTATATTGAAATTCTAATGTGACAATATCTGCAGGTAAAGTCCTTGAGAGGTAATTATATCATGAAGATGGAGTCCTCATAAATAGGGTTAATGCCTTTATGAGCAGAGATACAGGACTTGCTTTTTTCTGCTCTTCACCATATGAGGCTACAAGAGAAGATTGCCATCTGCAAAACCAACTCTGTGGTTTTCACAGTTGATCTTATCAAACACTGTATATGTGTGTCCCATGATCTTGAATTGCCTGGACCCTAGAACTATGAGAAATACTTTTCTGTTGTTTAAGCCTTCTAGGCTATGATAATTTGTTATAGCACTCAAACTGATTATTGGCCAGCAATTAGTCACACAGCTACATCAACTTCAGAGAAAGCTGGGAATATAGCCTGTATATGACAATCATATGCCTAGCTAGAACTTGGAAACTCAAATATTAAATAATTAGATAATTAAGAGATATTGTTGGGCTTCTAATATTTGTCATAAGTTCTCTGCCATATCTTTCTACACTTAGTAACCCATTGTGTTTGTCTTCACCTCTTCTCAATATATCAAAAAATTACTTGTTTCTTTGTCACACTACATCCAATTTACTATTTCTTTAATGATCAGGCTCAGTATAGGTATTAGATAACACTTAGATTAAATTAACTTCTATTATGTAATTTTAAGGTGTTATACTACATATTAGGCAATTCTTGCATTTTTATAAGGAACTACTTGCAACTAGGTGATTTATAAGAAAAAAAAAACTTCATTCACTGATGATTCTGAAGGCTATACAAAAAGCATAGCAGCACCTGCTTTTGGGAAGCTTCTGATTATGGCAGAAGGCAAAAGGGGAGCAGGAACATCACATGGCAAAAGCAGGAGAAAGAGCGAGACAGTGGGGTGGGAGGTGCCACACAAATTTAAACCACTAGATCTCATGTGAACTCAAAATGAGAGTTCACTTATCACCAAAAACATGGTCCAAGCCATTCCTGAGGGACCTGCCCCCAAGATCCAAACACCTTTCACTAATCCCCACCTCCAAAAATGGAGATTATATTTAAACATGAGATTTGGGTGGGGACTAACATCCAAATTATATCACATATTATATTACATGTTAAAGAATATTTTCATTTAAAATTCTATTTAATTGGAGCATACTAAAGAGTCTAACACCAAACATGAAAATAAATAGAAAGATATAAATTAACCATAAAGGAATTTAGCTTGATTTTCCAAATCCATGCTTCTCAACATCATGGTCAGGAATTTTACTTCTTTGAATGGGCAAAGAATCTATATGTTATCACTTTTCATTACTCTGTCTTTCATAATCTGGGGTGAATTTTATTTTGGAATAAACCATCCTGTCTTGGAAACCAGTATCTACATTTTGTGAGTAATAAAAATGAAGGCAAGGAGCATAGTAATTGTTATATAAAATTCATTTCATAAAAAGTATTTACAGTCAACAAAGAATACACAATGGGGAAAGGATAATACCTTCAAGAAATTGACCTGGCAAAATTGGATATCCACTAATATGGTTAGGCTTTGTGTCTCAACCCAAATCTGATATTGAATTATAATCCCCACAATCCGCACGTGTCAAGGGAGAGATTAGATGGTGGCAATTGGATCATGGGTGTGGTTTCTCCCTTGTGTTCTCATAATAGTGAGTAAGTTCACATGAGATCTAATAGTTTTATGTGTTTGCTAGATCTTTCTTCATTCATTCCCCTTCCTGCCACTTTGTGAAGAGGGTGCCTTGCTTTCCCTTTGCCTTCCACCATAATTGTAAGTTTCCTGAGGCCTCCCCAGGCATGCTGAACTTTGAGTCAATTAAACTCTTTCCTTTATAAATTACCCAGTATTAGGCAGTTTTTTATAGCAGTATAAGAATGGACTAATACATCCACATAAATAAGAATAAAATTGAAACCTTATCTCACTCTACCTACAAAAATTAACTTAAAATGGATTAAATACTTAAACATTAAGATCTGAAATTGTAAAAATGATAGAAAAAAAGAGAAAACCTTCTTGACTTTGATCTGGGCAATATTTTTTTTGGTTATGACCTCAAGAGAATAGACAACAAAACAAAAATAGACAAATGGCATTATGTCAAACTACAAAGCTTCTGCACCACAAAGAACAATTAACAGAGTGAAAAGACAACATACAAGTGGGAGAAAAATATGCACACCATACATCTGATAAGGGGTTGATTTCCAAAATATATAAAAACTCAAACAACTTAATAGCAATAAAACAAATTAAACTTGAAATTTTTTAATGGGTAACACATCTGAATAGACATTTCTCAAAAGAAGATACAAAACTGACCAAGAGGTGTAAGAAAAAATGCCCAACATCACTAGTCATCAGGAAAATGCAAATAAAAACCACAATACACATTTCAAAATGACAAAGTTACCAGAACACTGACAACGCCAATGCTGGTGAGGATGTGGAGCGAACATAACTCTCATTTATTTCTGGCGGGAAAGCAAAATGATTCGAAAATCCACTTTGGAAGATGGTTTGTTGTTTCTCTACAATATTAAATATTCTTTTCCAAACTATCCAGCAATCACTCTGGTATTTACCAAAAAAGTTGAAACTTATTCACACAAAAATCTACACACAACTATTTATACCTGCTTTATCCATAGTTGCCAAAACCTGGAAGCAAATAAAATGTCCTTCAGTAGGTAAATGGAGAAACAAAATGTTACATCTAGACAATGGTATATTATTTAGGGCTAAAAAGAAATAAAATACCAAACCATGAAAAGACATGGCATAAATTTAAGTGCCTATTACTAAGTGAAAGAATCCAACATGAAAATACTACCTATTGTCTATTCTGCCTAGATGATATTCTGTAGAAGTATATCTATGGAGATAGTAAAAAGAATATTGGTTGCCAATAGTTAGTGGGAATGGAGGGATACATAGAGCAGAAGGGTTTTTAGGGCAGTGAAACTACCCTGTATCATAATGATGAATATATGTCAACATAAATTGGTCCATATCCATTAAATATATAACACCAAGAGTGAACCCTAGAGTAGATTATGCACCCTGGGTAATAATGATATGTCAATGTAGGCTCTCCAGTTGTAATATGTGTACCACTCTGATGTGTGATCTTAACAATGGTGAGGCTATGCATGTGTGGGGCAGATGAGGACATGGAAAACTTTGGTACCTTCAGCTTCAGCTTAACACTGCTGTGAACCTGAAACCACTCTACAAAAGCAAGTGTATTTTCTTAAAAAGGTATAAAGTCGCAAAAGGTGGATGAATGTAAAAACAGTTATACAGTTCAAAAAGCCAGACCACCACCTGCCGTGGTGTTAATATCTTCCCATTTATTGATTCAATTTATTTAAACTTACAGAAGATACAAAATAATCTCTAATGGGAGAAATAAGATCAGTACACGATTATTGATGAAGAAAGATGATGGAGGAGCAAATGAAACAGAATATAAAGAAATACAGAGAAATAATTAGAGTTGATAGATACATTCATTATCTTGATTGTGGTCATAATTCTTTGGCTTATATATGTCAATATTTATTAAATTTTACACTTTAAATATATGCAGTTGATTGTGTCTCAATTATACCTGAAAAATGTGTTTTAATACATTTTTAAAAGCAGCCTCAATACTATTATTAGATTTTAATGTGACAGAAAATAGGTGAAAGTTGCCATCATGGAACAGCTCATCATATCATGTAGACTTATGAGCATATGTCTGGGATGTGAATGGCATCTATCATTTGTGTGTTAGAATTAAAAACTGGAACCTTTGTTTCTGACTATGCTTGAAGTTGGGACCATATACAGGATAAGACATGGTTCTTTGACTTCAAATTCTCATAGGAATTGCAGACAATGGCACTCATCATTCTCCATCTCAAATTGTGAATTTCTAAAGGAACACGGCATTCTAGACTCATAAACTATTAGAGATGAAAGCAATTTGAGTTCACGTTGTCATATATAGCTATGTTCAGAAGATGGGATTTTCTAGACAGGCCACAGTAAACTCACAAGAGCACTCAGAAATACATTGGCATAGTTGGAACTAAGACTCACCTCTCTGGCTCCTTTTGTCTCCACTCTATCATTGCATGATTTCCCTTTTACTAAACACTACACCACAAGTATAGTCAATGGTCAATATATTTGCTTACCAACTGATGATCCTAATTGACAAAATGTACCAAAGGAGGCCCTCCAAATTATATTCTGTTCAAAAGATTGAGGGAAAAGGAGTTCACAAGAATAATAAATAATGGGAAATCCTGGACTTTCTATTTAATTTCTTTTTTTTTCTCTTTGAGATTAGACACATTTACTTATAAATGTTCTAAAATGAACAAACAAAGAATGAAGAGCCATTTCTTTACATAAAATAAGAAAAATTCATTTGCACTGTGGTGGGGAAAATATCCAGAATGGATTGCTAAAATGTCAATTTATGAATTAAGACTATTAGTAGAGATTAAATCAGCCTGGTGAACAATCAGTGGGAGACTTTTGAGAAGCTCCATGCTATTTATAGTAATGGCTCTGAGCTTTGCTGTTCATTTATATTAGGTAACAAAATTACTACTGCAACAGAAGCACTTTATAGGATCTATGGCACTTGGCAGGAAGAGAGAATTGATTCCAAGCCAAGGAAATGACAGCACAGTATAGCTGGTGCTGACTTGAAGGGAGAAAAAAACAGAATGGATAATAATAGATGCATATGGGCAGTGAAGAAAAGTGCAATCAGCTTAGATTAATTACAAGCTCAGTACATGTGCAAGGGACAAATTTTGAAGGAGACTGAGATAAAAAAGGATAGGCATTTAAGGTGGCTATAGGGAACTGACAAATATATACAAAAAAAGAAAGAAAGAAAAAGAAAAGCCTCTAAATTCACATCAGCAAGGACAAAAGACCTGTCATAAAAGACATGCCATGAATAGTTCTGTAAGCGGGAAGAAGTAATCAAAGTAATCATAGGCCCTGGCACATGGAGAAACATTTAATCTGCCCAAGGAAATTACCTTTAGTTCTTGTTATATGTGATATTCATTTTTCATAGGTCATTTTGGAAAAGGTATCATAGTGAACAGGATACTGATGGTTTATTGAGAAAACAAATGCTAAAAATATTAATAAAAATGTAAGCTACAAGCTTTAATTTCTAATAAAGCCAGACTCTCATATTCCAAGTTTACACATTCATTAAATTCACCCTTCTAGATCGTAGTCCATACTTATTAGTATGAAGAAAACAAAACCAACCAATCTCTTTGGCCAAAATCAATAGCACAAAATACAAGAACTTTGATTATATGAGAGATCCTCATTCAGAGCATGACTATTATTTTAGATGTGATTTCATTAAGACTGTGTTCTCTAGGCAGATACACAGCAAGTTCTGCAAGGGGAAAAACTGCTAAATATAGTTTAAGAGCAGAAAAGTGTATATAAAACCATGTAAGCTGAGAAATATTCATAAAAATTACAAATATTGACCAAAAACATCTTAGCAGAGGCCAATTAATGTAGAATAGAAACATACATTTCCACACCTCAATTGATCGTGATGCTATCACATGCTATTTACAAGATGATTTATGCTCAGAATGATGACTCAAAGTCATTGAACAAATAAAAACTCATCTTCTGTGTACTCCACACCAAAGCCAGGAAAATGGAAAGTACATTACAGAAAAGTTTCCATGCAAAATTATTAAACTGAAAAAAATTATTGCCTTGAGTATAGAAGTTATCTGGAAAATTCCCTTATGTGAAGCACCTCATTGGTAATGAATTATTTTCTACACAGGCCACAGTAAATTCACCAGAAAAAAAAAAAAAGAAATACATATTAGTCATATCTCTTTTGTGCAGAAGTGAGAAGAAACCCAACTAAAATGATTAAATAATTATTTGACCCATGTACCTGAAATGTACAGTGGTAGGTTTCTGTTCAAATACGGCTGGACAGAGGTATACAAAATTACCAGGAGTCTATTTTTGTTAATCTCTTGACTCAGTTCCTTTAACTTTTTATTTTAAAACACATTTAGAGTTACAAAATTTGGGAATGGTATTAGTTTGTTCTCACATTGCTAATAAAAACATACCTGAGACTGGGTGATTTATAAAGAAAAAGAGGTTTAATGGACTCCACAGTTCCACATGGCTGGGAGGCCTCACAATCATGGTGGGAGACCAAGGAGGAGCAAAGTCACGTCTTACATTGCAGCAGGCAAAAGAGCATGTGCAAGGGAACCCCCATTTATAAAACCATCAGATCTCATGGATTTATTCACTACCAGAACAGTGTGGGGGAAATTGCCCCCATGATTCAATTATCTCCAACTGGCCCCACGCTTGACACGTGGGATTATTACAATTCAAGGTGAGATTTGGGTGGGGACACAACCAAACCATATCAGGAATACATTATGAAGAGTTCACATATATCCTTTCCTCAGTTTTCTCAACTGTTAAAAACTTATACAGCTATAATTTCTAAAACCAGGAAATTAACATTGGTACAACACTACTATTAAACTACAGTCCTTATTTGAATTTCATCAGGCACTTTTTTCCCTGAAAGTCTTTTTCCCTTTTCTAAGACCCAATTAAGGCTGCCACATTGCATTTAATGGTTGTGTCTTTTTTATCTCTATTTGTGACAATTCCATAGTCTTTTCTCACCTTTCATTACCTTAATATTTTTTATGAGTACTGGTCCATTATTCTGTAAATGTGCCTCAATTTGAATTTCTCTGATGTTTCTTTATAATTAGATTGAGGTTTTGTACTTCTGGCAAGAATATCAGAAGTAGTAATTTTTCACCTCTAATTAGGTATTATTGGGGGAACACATGCTTATATACATTATTTCTATTGATGTTAACCTTGATTACTTGGTTACGTTTTCTCTATCAGGTTTTTCCATTGTGAAATTAACATTTTCCCCTTTGCAATTGATAAATGACTGGAGGGAGCCACTTGGTAATAATCATTTTTCTCCTCAAATTTTCACTTAGTGATTTTAACATCTATTGGTGAATACTGACTGTGTAAACCAAAAAGTATCTGAGACAGGACTTAATCAATTTCGAAGTGTATTTTGCCATCATTAAGGACACGTCTGGAAAAAAAGGACACAGAATCACAGAAACAGTCTGTGATCTGTGAATTCCTCCAAAGATGAATTTGAGAACTTCAGTATTTAAAGGGGGAAAAGTAGGCTTGAGGGGAAGAAGTATATGGTAATCCATAAAAGCAATAGAAAGGGAGCAGGTAGGGGAATAGTCAACTATCTATTCCTCTCCTACTCAGTAAATTGGCACTTTACACAAGATAAGGTGAACATAGAGTAGCTACCTGTGAAGAGATTCACCTTTTACCTGTAGGTGTCTGCTTAGGAAGAAAAGGAAAAGTAGTTTCTTGTGTGACTCAGTTTTTAGCTCAATTTTTTCCTTTAGGCGTAGTGAATTGTTTCCCATGTTTTTATTGTCTTTTCACAACTGCAACAAATATTCTGTGATGTTTGCCTTGGCAATGTTTCTTCTTGCCTAGATTCATTTTCAGAAAGACATTGCTGAAGAAATAGTGACCAAAAGGAGCTCTAGACTTTAGTTCAACCAGCTCAGCAATCCCAAGGAAAAGATCACACCTTTTGCCCCCAGTTACAATAGTGCTAACAATTGTTTCCTTTGTGGGGACATGCACTATACAGTGCTAATTTGATCACCGTAGCCAAAGGGAAGGCCACTGTCGCAGACAAGGCCTGGCTTATGTTTCTCTGTCCTGAGTTGCAGACTGGGGTGGTCACACTGAAACCACACAAAATGAGAATGGAGAGGAGACTTCTTAGGTTAAAAAGAAAACACCATGGGCGCGGCGGCTCACACCTGTAATCCCAGCACTTTGGGAGGCTGAGGCGGGTGGATCACGAGGTCAAGAGATCGAGACCATCCTGGTCAACATGGTGAAACCCTGTCTCTAATAAAAATACAAAAAATTAGCTGAGCATGGTTGTGCGTGCCTGTAATCCCAGCTACTCAGGAGGCTGAGGCAGGAGAATTGCCTGAACCCAGGAGGCGGAGGTTGCGGTGAGCCGAGATCGCGCCATTGCACTCCAGCCTGGGTAACAACAGTGAAACTCCGTCTCAAATAAATAAATAAATAAATAAATAAATAAATAAATAAATAAATAACTAACACCAAAAACAGTGTTGTTACCAGAAGACAGAATTGATGCTGTACAGGTAAAATCAACAAATATCCACTGCACTATGATACAAACAATTATTCCTGATGTGGCCTGAGACCTAAGTTTGTGAAAAACAAGTGTTAAATCCACTAATATCCAGAAATATAAGCATTTAATTGTACCTTATAATGACAACGTAGAAGAATGCAAGTTCTTGGTCACCTATTTTAATGTTTCCCAACCTTTACAGTAACTATAATTTAAGATTTCCTTCTACTCTGCCCTTGAAAAAAGCAGAAAAAAATAACCATAATTGTTCCTACCATTAAACTAGAATATTAGTAAAATGCATGGCACTTAGATAACTGCTCAAAAATGCCATTGTTATTATTAAGGCTATTATTAATATATTAAATCTGATATATATTTGTGAAGTACCTGTTTTATCAAGACAATAATAGATTATAGAAAACTGAAATAAGAAAGGATAGCTGATTATAAAGAGTCCAATCAATACTGTGGGAGATAAAATATGTAGAAAACTCTAATACCAGGTAGAATGTAGCAAATTTCTGTATTAGACACATAAGAAATGTGGCTACAATACATGTTTATGTGTTTTAAATATTAAGTACCTGCTTAATCTTTTCTTCTTCAGGCGAAACAAAACAAACAAAATCCAAATGACCACAATTTCAACTAGATTTCCTTCAAAGATTATCTCCCAGACACGTTTAACTTTGGATATAAATTGGATGTCATATTAACCAGCAATGGAATAAGCAAAGGATACTTGACTTCATTATTTTTAATATCTTAAATAAAAATTATAACAAATAATTCAGTCAGAATGCTATTTTCCAGATTTTAATACTATAGTCCCTTTATGCAAAACAGAAGGCTGGCTCTGCATTTTTTTCTTTACGCACACAAAAATCAGATTATTTGATTTCTTTTTCACAAAAGGCTTTGTAGTTTAGAAATAGCTTTTGAATTAAATGACCAGATTGTTGCTAAGCAACAGTGTGAAACAATTCTTAGATATGGAGACATGTCTAAAGTATAAGCATGTAAGGCCTATGGTAATGTCTGGCGTTTTGTGGACTCAGCTCACGTTATTTGCAAAAATAAATATTTTCTATATTATCTTTCAAAAATTGTTTTATGTGGGTGAGCTGGTATATTCAGAGAAAGGATGGATTGAGGATAAAATAGAAAGCAAAATCCCAACCACCACTGGGTTAATTTTAATTTTTCAGTTCCATTTGGCCCTGTTCACCTGACAAAATATAAAATGTTTCTAATTACTTTTGGTTTCTTTGTTGTAACTTGTGAAGCACTTCTAAGACAACAATTCAGAAATTCTGGATTAATGACCCTATCCTGGAGATAAGGGATTTTACAGATAATATTTCTGGAAAAGTATAACAAGAAGCTATCCACTGACTTGATAACATGTCTTTCAATTTATTTATTTATTTATTTATTTATTTATTTATTTATTTATTTATTTAGACGGAGTTTCGCTCTTGTTACCCAGGCTGGAGTGCAATGGCGCGATCTCAGCTCACTGCAACCTCCGCCTTCTGGGTTCAGGCAATTCTCCTGCCTCAGCCTCCCGAGTAGCTGGGATTACAGGCACGCGCCACCATGCCCAGATAATTTTTTGTATTTTTAGTAGAGACGGGGTTTCACCATGTTGACCAGGATGGTCTCGATCTCTTGACCTCGTGATCCACCCGCCTCGGCCTCCCAAAGTGCTGAGATTACAGGCTTGAGCCACCGCGCCCGGCCATCTTTCAATTTATGAATTACTGCATAATAAATGTAATTTATTATGAAGGTACAGCATTAAAAATTCAGTGATTATATAATAAATGTTGGGTTTTGCTAATACTGCAAAGACCAGAACATACTTGTCACTTCTTTCTTTCTCTTTCAGTGCCTTAGTTACTTCTTAAACTAAAGGAAGACCCACTTTTCATATAAAGTTGTAAGTAGTAAATCTGTTCCTTTGAAACCAGAGAAAAAGGCCCTTGCCTATGGAAACACTGCTCAATGTTTGCAGAGCTAGCTGTATCATAGAGTGAATATGGCAACTGATGTGGCCATCACCGTCAGAAGCTGAGCAGATGCACCAGCCTCAGGACACTACCTGCAGTCCTCACTTGGGAATGTGAACCTCAACTATTGCGAGTAAACCATTCTGCTTCATTCACATAAGAACATTTCCTTCACAAAAGTCATATAGATAAGACAAAATAAGAACTTACCAAATAAAACAGTCACTGGGGTAATTACTGTGCTAAGCTACTTTCTAAACAGGTTGAGTACTATAGACATTAGGACCAGGAAAAAACAAGAAACAAACAATTGCGATTAAATTTTTCTCTAAGAGACACGGACAGGAATTTGTTCTGCTCTTGAGAGAGAAATGTATGGAAACAAAGACAGAATAGCAATAAAGTCAGAAGAACCAGAAAGACGGTGTGCACCCGGATGTTATTAAGAAGCATCCAATAGCAATTGTCTCCTGTCTAGTTATTTCTAATACGTCAATGTACAGCCTTACCTCCCCCAACTCCAGCACCTCATTATAATATCCTCCCCAATCAATCTTTGATAGAACTACTTTAGTTATGAGTGTTTTCTTGTAGGATATTTCCCCCTAAGTCTTGTGAATGGGGTAGTTGGTTGGAGTAAAACACAACATGTACAAAAACCTGAGCCTAAACGTAGAGAAACCATAACCACAGAAGCCCCAATAAATTCATGTAATATTTGGAAAAAGGGCTTATGTTTCCACAGATCATGGGATTGGATGTTTGAATCTATCTCAAGTGACTTCAAAGGAGCAGGAGACTCTACCCAGAAAGTATCTAGCATATTGATAAAAAGGTTAAATATGACTTATCTGAAATGTGTGGGAACAGAAGTGTTTAGATTTTAGATTTTTTTGGCAAATTTGAAATATTTGTATATACATAATGAGATAGTTTAGAGATGGTACCCACATCTAAACACATAACATTTATTAATGTTTCATATACACCTCATACACATAGCCTGAAGTAATTTTATGTGATATTTTAAATAATTTTATGCAGGAAGCAAAATTTTGACCATGGCTATGATGTGAGGTCTGTGTGGAATTTTCCACTTACAGCATCATGTCAGCACTCAGAAAGTTTTGGATGTTGGAGCATTTCAGATTTTGAATTTTCAGATTAGGAATGTTCAACCTGTCATATTAATAAGTTTGATCTTTTGGATTATTTTATCCACATAATTTGTCTAACTGCCATTTTTTATAAATATGTAGGACAAATATAAGTTGTCACATGCTATTGAGATATAAAACACAGGCAATAATATGTTTGCTGCAGGAATGATTTGTGCTTCCTGCATCTTTGAGATATGGATCACTGCCTGTTCAAATAAAACCAATCTGAACTCTAATTACATGATTATGGTCACATTCAGACTGCTTTTTATACCTGTAATCTGAGTACTAGTTAATAGGGTACTTTATATAACATATAAACCAATTGAAGTGGTGGTTAGTGACTTATAATAAAATAATAAGCTTAGATCCATGGCAAAAGGTAATAATCCAGAAAGATCAGAACACATTTATACTTTTCAAAAGGCCAAAGCAGCCCACTTTAGAATAGCTCAACTTGCCTTCTTCATGCCTTCCCTAACACTGGGTATTAGTTTGCTTTTGCTGTTCCCAGACCCAAATATTTCCTTATTCAGAAAGCAAAATGATATCACAAAGATTATTATATACATAAACCTTTTGTGATCCATAAACTGGAAACACATTTAAAATTGAGGCTAAATTATTAGGAGGAATAAGGCGACTAAAATGTTTCCTTGGGTTACAAAGGGAATAGTTACACCTTCATAAATCATACATCATTAACGATGCAGTCTAGCAACCAAATCATCTGAGAGAAGATGTGACAATTCTTAATATTTTAACAAATATCACTAATTAAGAGGTAGACATTTTCTATCTAACTCAGAAACAAACTTACCACCACATCTCCAGTTGCATTTTTTGAAAGGAATTGAGTGTAAACTGTATTTATAAAGTAAAATTTTCTGCTTGGCTCACATCTACCTTACTGTGATTCTTGGAAACATTTTCAAATACAGTATGTTCCTAGGCAACTGCAACAAAAGAGTTCTATGTATTTAATTTTATAAAGTGCTATAAAGTTGCCCCAGTGATACTGTCCTTGAGTTTGATGATATAAAAATAATGCATGTTCTTACTTTGACGTATTTATTAGATACAGCTAAAAGTATTGAGAATAAACTTTACTGTGACTTTATTAAACTTAACCTCCAAAGGAATCAAGAGACATTTCCTCATGAGGATTTTTAATTTAATATAGAGAAGTAATTTAGCATAAATTCCAGGATATGCACAGTGTAAATAAAGAACTATATTAGGTAGAGAGAAATATGATGATTATACCCGACAGTGCATATATAGACCTATAGACATGCATACATACACACACACACACATACACACACACACATACACACACATACACACACACATACACACACATACACACACATACACACACACACATACACACACATACACACACATACACACATACACACACATACACACATACACACACATACACACACATACACACACATACACACACACACATACACACACATACACACATACACACACACATACACACACACATACACACACACATACACTGTAGACCACTTTTCCACAGAAGGATTTTGGTTACTACAAAAATAGTAGAGACCTTAAATACTATAAAGATTAAAATATCTTTGGTAAGTAATGAGGAAAATAATTTCATTACTGGAAGTTGTTATTTTATTAAATACATTATAAACATGGTTTATAGGAAGCTTGTCCAACCCCTGGCCTGTGGGCTGCATGTGGCCTCGAACACCTTTGATTGTGGCCCAACACAAATTCATAAGCTTTCTTATAACATTATGAGGGTTCTTTGCAATTTTTTAAAGCTCATCAGCTATTGTTAGTGTATTTTATGTGTCACTCAAGACAATTCTTCTTCCTCTAATGTGGTCCAGGGAAGCCAAAAGATTTGACACCTCTGGTCTATACATATAATTTAAGAAAATAGTCACACATATAAAACCATTTTTAAAACATACTCAAGTCTCATTTCTGTAGCTCATAAATTTAATGTGGACGGGTTTCCTCTGTTTGCATTTATGTTTTACTTCCAGCTGGCTATGCACTGTATGACCATGCTCATTTTTGCTTACCTTATTACACACATTTATCTTCACAGTGTGTATCAGTGGATAAAATGACAGATAGTCTGCCTAGTGTTTCCTCTTATTGTGTGCTACTTGACCATACAAATGGTAATGGAGGTAAAACAGATACGCAGGTCTCCAAAGCTGCATCAAAAGATGTCAAAACTCTTTGATCTTAATATCTTAACTGAAGCTCTGATAAGGAACACATTACTGTATAATTTCCTTAATAGTAGGATGAGCATGAATGAACACCTGTCTTTTTCATTGTTTTATCCTGACCACCTAGTTAGGTAAGTAGGTAGCAGATGCACAATAAAAATATGCTGCATTATTTATAAGTGTGTGTAGTGGTTCAGAAATGCCAACTCTAACCAGGTGGAAAATAATTTTTATGGATTTATTTTGAGATTTTAAAAATATCAGATTCACTTTTATTCATGCCAAACATTTAAAGAATAGACTATAAAAAGATATATAAGACAATTCTACTTTCTATTTTTAGCAATTTCAATAACACGCCTTTTGAAACTGAAGGCAAAATATACCTTCTTGCAAAAATACCGTGTCATTTGAGTTATTCACAGATTGCTGAAAGCTCTAAGGGTTGAGATATTGTATTAGTAATCTCTTCCCTAGCACTCTTAACTGAAATATTCAGGTTCTCTGTAAGAGTAGGGTTTCTTGAGGAGTGTTTATACTTCTCTGGAATTACTTAGAGGTGGTGATTGCAAAATATTGTGAATACATCTAAAATGGTTAATGTGTTGAATTTTACATTATATGAATTTTATTATATGCAATTTAAAAAATTAAAAACAAAAAGTAATTTGAATGGAGAAAGCAATTTATTAAAAATTTTATAGTAAATTCTTATATTTAAAACAATTCCAACCTTTAAAATATTGCCTGCCAATTGATTAATAAAATAATAAGTTGTGGCAGCCACTCACTCAGAGCCTCTGCTGGAGAGAGCATAATTGACATACACATCCAGCTACTATGCCTTTGAATTTCTATATTAGTCTATATTAGACTATATTAGTCTGTTAGGGCTGTATCACAAAATACTACTGAATGGGTGGTTTAAACAACAGAAATTTATTTTCTCACAGTTCTAGAGCCTGGAAGTCCAAGATTAAGGTGCCAGCAGGATTGGTATCTGGTTTGGCCTCCCTCATTCACTTGCAGACTTCACCTTTACACTGTGTTCTCATATGTCTTTTTCTGTGTGTGTGGCATGCACAGAGAGAGAAAGAGAGCAGCCTGAGGCTTAGAGAATGTCTGATCCACAAACATGCAAACCCTGTAACATGGTCTCTTATTAGTTTTCACACTACTGATAGAGATGTACCTGAGACGTGGCAATTTACAGAAAAAGAAACAAACAAACAAAACAAAAAGAAAAACAAAAAACAGGTTTAATTGACTTACAGTAGTACATGGCTGGGGAGGCCTCACAATCATGGTGGAAGGCAACTCTCCATAGCAGCCCCACCCCAACAAACTTCTGCTGGGCATTCCGGTATTTCCATACATCCTCTGAAATCTAGGTGGTGGTTCCCAAACCTCAATTATTGACTTCCATGTACTTGCAGATTCAACACCACATGGAAGCTGCCAAGACTTGGGGCTTCTACCCTCTGAAGCAACAGCCCGAGCTATGTCTTGGCCCCTTTTAGTCATGGCTAGAGCAACTGGGGCACATAGCACCAAGTCTCTAGACCGTACGCAGGAGAGGGATCCTGGGCCCAGCGCATGAAACCATTCTTATCTTCCTAAACCTCTGGGCCTGTGATGAAAGGCCATAAATGTCTCTGACATGCCCTGGAGACCTAACATTCAGCTCCTTGTTACTTATGCAAATTTATGCAGCTGGCTAGAATTTCTCCTCAAAAAATGGGATTTTTTTTCTATCACATTGTCAAGCTGCAAATTTTCCAAACATTATATCATTTTGCTTTTAAAACTGAATGTCTTTAACAGCACCCAAGTCATCTCGTGAATATTTTGCTGCTTAGAAATTTCTTCCACAATCTCTTTCAAGTTCAAAGTTCCACAGATCTCTAGGGCAGGAGAAAAATGCTACTAGTCTCTTTGCCAAAACATAACAAGAGTCACCATTGATCCAGTTCCCAACCAGTTTACCATCTTCACCTGAGACCACCTCAGCTTGGATTTCATTGTCCATATCACTATCAACATTTTGGTCAAAGCCATTCAACATGTTTCTAGGGAGTTCCAAATTTTCCCACATATTCCCGTCTTTTGAGCCCTCCAAACTGTTTCAACCTCTGCCTGTAACCCAATTCCAAAGTTGCTTCAACATTTTTGGTTATCTTTACAGTAGCACCTTACTCTACTGGTACCAATTTACTGTATTAGTCAATTTTCATGCTACTGATAAAGACACAACCAAGACTGGACAATTTGCAACAAAAAAGAGGTATAATGGACTTACAGTTCCACGTGGCTGTGGAGGCCTCACAATCATGGCAGAAGGCAAGGAGGAGCAAGTCACATCTTACATGGATGGCAGCAAGCAAATAGAGAGAGCTTGCACAGTGAAACTCCTCTTCATAAAACCATTAGATCTTGTAAGACTTATTCATTATCATGAGAATAGCATGGGAAAGACCTGCCCCCATCATTCAGTTACCTTCTACTGGGTCCCTCCCACAGCATATGGGAATTCAGAGATGCCATTCTCTGGCCTGGTTTTGCTGAATTTCTGATTTTTCTCTAATACTTATCAATGTCCAGAAGTTGAAAGCCAAATTATCTTCATGGTATATCCCTCTTACTGGTGCTAATAGTGACAATACATTAGCCACCAGTGGCAAAGAACACTCTCTATGTGGAGAGTGTCCCAGCATGCTTCACAATACAGGATGTGAGCATATCTTCTGTTATTTCTGTGCTATGAGTAGTTTATTGTTTGACATGTACTTTACTTGTCCCAAGTGGCACAGAAGTACACAGTCTGTAGCCACTGAAATCAAGCACTGACAAATCAGAAGTAAATGGTCTTTAGAAAATAAAATTGTGCCCTCCGAGAAAAAAATTCACTGTTTAAATTCTTAATATTAGTCATCCTAAATATACCATTTATGTATCCTTTATAAGACAAATGCTGACTAGCCACTGTCTTCTCTTCCTTTCCGGGCATGACTAAATTCTAATCACTAGAAACCACGTGATTCTAAATATATTATGTAAATGTTAATGTATTATGTTAATGTATTTGGGTGGGGACACAGCCAAACCACATCAGCATCCAACCAGCAGACCCACAGCAAGGAGATATGGGAGTAGTACCGTGCCCATGGGATTGACTAGTCATAATACATCCCTCATCATCCAGAAATAACTAGCTTCATAGAACAATGGAATGACTGAATCTCTGGCTTGGAAGCAACATTTGAAGAAGATGGGGAGGTATCCTTAATGATGTTGTATGTGCATGAAATCAGGAAATTCTATATGACACATCAATAGAAAGATTGCATGTGTCCAGGAACTGAGGGGTAGAAACATGACTGGACCATCTTGCAATGACCCTTACCATCACTACTGATGATTCCTTGGAGAATTTTCATTCCTGTTGAAGTCATTCTGAAATCTGTATTGTTTGCTGCTCTGGTCCACGAAGGTCCTGCCAAAAGATACAGCAAATGTCTCATTGAACTTCAAATTATGCCTGCTCTCAATGAACTTTGGATTTCTTGTGCCCCAGAACAAGCAAATAAGAAGAGAGGTAATTGTTATGGGAAGGATAATTGTGTTCAGCAGAAGGAAGTCAGGAATGCTGCTATACAATGGGACAAATAGGAATACACATGGAACCCAGGTGATCCCACTGGGTGTCTTTGGTATTCCCTTCCTCCATTGTAACCTGTGATGAAACATGTGCAGCAAGCCAGCCTAGGGAGGGCATAATTATCAAGAAATGAAGGTTTGAGCCACACAATTCAGTAAGCCACTGAGGCCTGATGAGGTAATATCTGAGGGTTCAGGGGATTCAGAATAAACAGTGGAGGAGGGAAAAGTTTACTAGTTAATGCCTCTAGATCGATAGCAGGAACACAGGGTATAGTTTAAACTACTCTAAAATCTAAAAGATTGTGGGGTAAGAGGCCTACAAGAACCATGGAGGATCTGCTCCTGGAACATGAATGGAGAAATAGATGTGTGTTGCATAGTGGGAAGGTCTTGGTGATCTTGATAATAAATGACAGCATAATTGATGGCCAGTCCCAGCTGCTGTGTCTCCAATATGCCACTACCAGAAAACATTCAGGACCTGCCTTTCAAAATTAGACTCTTTTTGTCTAATACTTTTTCCTTCCTGCTCTTCTTTACTGGAATCAAACCTGCGTCGTGATCTCAAGATTCTCCCCACCCTCTCTAGCTCTCTCTCCTTTGTCTTGGCATGAGTATCACTATAAGGCACAGGCATTATTATACATCTCTTGCATATCTCATCCCATTGGTATCTGCTTCTAGGAAAACCTAGAAAAACTCAAGAAGATGTTCACACAAAGTATCAAGTCATAAAAGGAAGATAATAAAAGACTGGAAGAAAGGGAACAATGATTAACAATAGAGATCATAAGGGATTTTTATGCTGTTGTATATTTTTACTCCTTGTAAAATTGTCTAGAATGGGCAACAAATTTTGTAATTAAGGCCATGGAATAGAAATGTTTACAGAAAGATTGAACAGCATGTTCAAAGACAGTGTGGGCAGGAGAATTTTAGGTGAGGGGAAGGAAGATTCCAGGGGATACCCCTAGGGCAAAATACTTTCCAATCTGCCCAGACAGTGATTCAGACAAACAATAGATAGAGCAATATCCACGTGGATCCTCTGCTGAGAGGGTAGATTCTTCTTTCTCCCCTCTGAAAGCTACAAAGGCCATCTATCATATTACCTGGATTCCAATCCTTGTTCCACATTAACTATGGCTAAGTTCTTTTCCTCAGTCTCCTTGTTTGTGAAATGGAACCATAGTTGCCCTGCCACAGAAATTTGTTTGGGGGATAAATAGGACTACTGTGCTTAGAAGAGTGCCTAGCACACAATATAAACTCAATTCATAGTGTCATTTTCTCATCATGGCTTTTCACAAATTATCTCATGTACTTTGAATAAAATATGAGGTTAAATCACGAAGTAGTTTTATCATCAAATATGTTGTAAAACAGGAGAAAAGACAATAATATTGAGTTTGGAAGATAATTTCACTCTAATGATTTTCTGGTTTATACAATCACATTGTGTAACTCTAGGTTTCAGAGCTTGATGATTTTGAGGCAAACTTTAAAATAATGTAGACAAGCAAAATCTATATAATTTTCAAGTAAGAGATTCGAGTGGAAAATACACATGGTTTTCGAGTGTAACTGTTGAGATTTGACAGAGTGAAAAGTATATCTTACAGAACACCCTATTTCGCTATATTTTTGAGCCTTCTAAAACTGATAGTGTTATATTTCCAGGATTCAAATTTTCCATGGGAAAAAATCCACTATCACTGAGTGAAAAAGCTTTGGAAACTCTCCGTCCTCCTTATCCAAGCTGCTGAAGGGTAGAGGAAGATCATCTTCCCAGGATGGCCACTCACCACCTTGGTAAAGCACCACTGAGACTCATATCTAGAATTGTTTCTGTAAGTTAGTGCACTTTGGTTTCTTTATCATTTATTAAAATGAGTGGTGTTGATTGAGAACTGATTATGACACAACAGGTCTGTCATAGAAACAGGAGCTGAGGCAAGCAAAAGACAAACTAGCTCACTCCTTCAAGCTTACATTGATCAGAAGAAACCAAAAAGTCAACAGGTAAACTGAGAAATAAACTAGTTGTTGTAATCAGTTTTATAACATAAATAAAAGAATAATGTGATGGAGAATGATTGCATGAGGTCACAGGAAAGTAGTCTAGTATAGACCAATGTTCAGTGAAGGCCTCTTAAAAGGTGTATTTAAGCCAAATTTGAATATGGAGAAAGAACTAGCCATTTAAAGATTCAAAGGGAAAGTTTCGTGAAAGGAAGGAGTAAGTGCACCTGTTTGAGAGGGAACCAGTATTGATTATAAGAATGATAGAAGGAAGAACTCTGTTAGACCCAGATAACAAGGGACATAGTGGTAGTGAGGGAATGTGCTCTCCTTCCTGGTCCACAAGGGGGCGTAGTTAGGGCAAGAACTTCCCAGTGCCATGCGCCCACTCCCATCTCTCTCCATCTAGAAGATTTAATGGTTTTTGTTTTAATTTTCACAGGGATGAGAAAGAGTCAAAAGTCAATCAATCCAGCGAAGTTCTAAGAAACTCCTTTCATTGGCCACGGGTCTTAGAGAAGGTGGGGGTTCCTCCCACGTTTAAAAGTCATCTTCTTCCACACCCCTTCAGACTCCATGTTTGGATCCCTTTCCACGAACACTGCCCGGGAAGCTGTTTTTCTCTCTCTTGGATTTCCCCTTTGAGTCCCCTTCCACACTCTCTTGTGAAAGCCTGTTTCCCTCCTGAACCCCATCTCTCTCTCTGTTCTCTTCCAGTCAGTGTGGAAGCTGCTTTCCTCTCCTGGATTCCATCTTTCTGGATTCTCTCACCTTGTGTGAGAGGAGCTTTCCTTCTCTGGCTTTCCCCTTTGGGAACCCTTCTCAGTGTGAGAGAGGCTTTTCTTTCTCTCACTCAGTGTGAAAGTTAGCAATTTCTCTCTCCTTCTCCTTTTTCTCTCCCTAAATAAATCACTTTCTACAAACACTTTTGAGTCTGGCATTTACTTTTATGAGTGCACTGTGCTGTGGTCTGCTCTCTCATTCTTGAGAGGGCAGGAGACCAAGAACCTTGAGAAATGTCCTCTCAGGGAAGCTGAGGGCATCCTGAACCCCTGAACCCCAACATAACAGGAGGAAGTGGGGTCAGAGGAGGAAGTAGGCATTCAGGCCAGGGAAGAATTACAAGTTATGACGCTGAGTTTGAGATTATTCTAAATGCACTGGGAAGCTATTGGAGGATTCTAGGCAGTGGAAATGTTTTCTCCACCATCTTGGTGAAGTTAGTTTCCCCATAACATTTTAACTCTTTAGCCATTTGACAAAACTTAAGTTACCTGAAAAGTATTTTACATTTTAGTCCATAAATAAGGATGAATTTATGTATCATCAAAATAAAGCAACAAAGTTTGTAAATGATCAAATATGGAATTCAATAATATTGCATGCAAAACATTTTAAAGACAGTATCAACTAAGATAGACTTTTGAGTTTTCTTTTGAGAAGTTATTGATCTAAAAAAGACCTAAAAAAAAAAAGCTTTAAGCCTCAGATGTTAAATGAAACCCCATCCTGCTCATAACATTCTTCTTACCTCTACCTGGATGGAAGAGCAGAGTAGAAAGTATTGTCTACTTTAGAAACGTCCAAGTTTAGAAGATTCAATTTGTTTGTGTGTTTGTTTTGGAAGATCACATTTCATAGGATTATCCTAATGCTTGTAAGAAACAAGCATTTAGGAATATTGACATCAGGTCGGGCATGGTGGCTCACGCCTATAATCCCAGCACTTTGGGAGGCCAAGGCGGGTGGATCATGAGGTCAGAAGTTCAAGAGCAGTCTGGCCAACATGGTGAAACCCCATCTCTACTTAAAAACACAAAATTAGCCTGGCATGGTGGCATGCACCTGCAGTTCCAGCTACTCTGGAGGCTGAGGCAGGAGAATTGCCTGAACCCAGGAGGTGGAGGTTACAGTGAGCAGAAATCATGCCACTGTACTCTGGCACGGGTGACAGAGTGAGACTGTCACACACACAAAAAAAAAATCAGTATCTCAACATCTACAGCCATACTTTCCAAGTTTTCTTCTGATTGACACAACATACATTCATTCTAGAATGTACTTTCAAGAAATGTCATCATATACTCAGGAAACAACTCTAAAATGAATCCCACCTATGGTAATGTATCTTTGAGTCAGACAAGCTAAAGTTTCCCATGGAATCTTACATGATAGTTACATCTCAAATGTAGCTGTTTTATGTAGTTTAGAAGTTGTCAGTTGGAAGGGTGCTGACTTTATGTATAATTTGTTTATATGTTGCTTTGGTCCAGAAAGAACTTAAAGAAGATATACTGTGAAAAACACAGGCCATACAGAAAGGTAAAACTAGTTCTTCTTTTTTTTAAAAAAGAAGATAAACAAAGTAAATAGAAAATAAGGATGAGGAAGTAAAATGGAGCCAGCATGAGCTTAATACAAAATATATGGCATTAACCTTTGTGGAAGTTTCAAAGATTGGCTCCAAGCTTTCCTGAAGAATTGTATTTATTCAGCTACATAATTCTTAGTGTCTTAAGACCAAAAAAAAAAAAACTAGCTTTGTTAGAGGTGTTTGAACCAGAGCAACCCCATCTTAAATAGTGACTAGGTAGAATAAGGCTAGGCTGAGACAAACTGAGCTGCATTCCCAGAAGGTCAGGCATTCTAAGTCACAGGATGAGATAGGAGGTTGGCATAAAATACAGGCCATGAAGACCTTGCTGATAAAACAAGCTGCAGTAAAGAAGCTGCTAAGACCCTCCAAAACCAAGATGGTGATGAAAGTGACCTCTGGTAATCCTCACTGCTACATTTCTGTCAGGCCCACAACAGTTTACAAATGTCATGGCAACACCAGGAAGTCACCCTATATGGTCTAAAAAGGGGAGGCATGAATAATCCACACCTTGTTTAGTATATAATAAAGAAATAACCATAAAATTGGGTAGCCTTCTATAGAGTGGCCTATATAGTAGCCATTCTTTTATTCTGCTACTTTCCTCATTATACTGTATGGATAGAAGAGCAGTAGAAATTATTGTCTACTTTAGAAATGTTTAGGTTTAGAAGATCCAATTTGTTTTGTTTTGTTAAGTCACATTTCACAGGATCATCCTGATGCTTGTGAGAAACAAGGGTTTAAGAATATCAACATCAGGCCTTCATTCTTCCTTGAACAAGATCCAAGGACCTTCTCTTCCTCTCTTGGGGTCTGGATCAGGACCCCTTTCCAGTAACAATTTCTCCAGGGGAACAATAACTCTTCCGAGATGAGAGCAAAATGTATCCTGCAAATTCTCATAAAAGATCCTTTTTAATGCACTGAATGACATTCTCAACAACATTCTCACAGCACATGTAAGCTTCACGGCATTGTTTTTATAAGAAGATAGATGAATAAGTCCTCTATATTTATACATGCTGCAATAATAACATTTCTTTTTTTTTGAGAGAAGATCTCACTCTGTCACTCAAGCTGGAGTAAATAATAACATATTTTATTTCTTCTTATTTTAAACTGCTTTGTAGCTTTAAGAATAAATAAACAGTTTAGTTTGGGACCATATGGGGTTGAAAATAATGTCTATGAATGGGCAAAACGCTCTTTACTAGGATGGACACTTTGGCAAAGGTGAAAAGATACAATAATATATTTAATGACACTAATTCAAAGGAAGGAATGATCACAGTATGGAGGGATGTGTGGGAGAGAGACTTACTTCCTTAAGTTTCTATTAATAGTTAGTGGGAAAATGACGGCTCTGAAATAGAGACCATAGAAACGTGCTCTAAAGGGTGCTTAGGGTCAACTCCACTTCCTTCATAGAAGAGGTTCTATATAAGAAAAAAAACAAAGAACACACATATTCATATTATTATCTAGGTCTAAAACTCCCTTAAGATTCAGATGAAAACTGCTACACACCCACCCATTGACTGAATGAATGTGGCAAACCTTAGATCTCAGCCCACCCTGGTTTTAGAAAAATGTTGATGCTGAGGTTCTACAGCAAGGAAAAAAATCCAAAAACTTATATTCTTGCTTTGCCAGTCTGAAAAAATAAGAATAGAGCTGGCAAATGGCAGATGCCTATGTGTGGAAGGTGAGTTGAAATGGTGATGGCTGTGCTATAGCAGCAATGGGTCTGCTAAGGATATTGGCAAGTGCATCAACAGCAGCTGGTAAAAAATGGGGCTCAAGGGATCATTATCAAAGACCATGACATTGGCACAGCACACGCCTCTACTGGCCATCTCAATCCTTTGCTTTTATGCAGCAATGCCAAGAATTCAAGTACTAGGAGGCACAGAGAAGAATGCACAGAAGGTGTAGTTACTAGATTTTGTGTTTACAAGTACAGAGTGAATAATCTGAGACCAAGTATTCTTCCTGCAATATGTCAACAGAAAGGAAGGTAAGAAGGGCAGATAGTCTACTAATTCAAATTGAGAAGAACAAAATAAATTCTTTAGATAAAAATCAACTTAATATATTCTGCCAATACAATGAGTTTGTATAAATTAGTTCTCATTATTTAAAATGTATATATTATGTAAATAACTACATTTTGTGCTTCTCAAAAATAAAATCAGAAGGCTGGGTGTGGTGGCTCAAGCCTGTAATCCCAGCACTTTGAGAGGCCGAGGCGGGTGGATCACGAGGTCAAGAGATCGAGACCATCCTGGTCAACAAGGTGAAACCCTGTCTCTACTAAAAAGACAAAAAATTAGCTGGGCATGGTGGTGAGTGCCTGTAATCCCAGCTACTCAGGAGGCTGAGGCAGGAGAATTGCCTAAACCCAGGAGGCAGAGGTTGCGGTGAGCCGAGATCGCGCCATTGCACTCCAGCCTGGGTAACAAGAGTGAAACTTTGTCTCAAAAATAAATAAATAAAATAAAATAAAATCAGAAGACCAACACCCACTTATAAATGAGAACAGGTGGTGTTTGGTTTTCTGTTCTTGTGTCAGTTTGCTGAGAATTATGGTGTCCAGCTTCATCCATGTCCCTGCAAAGGACATGAACTTATCCTTTTTTATGTCTGCATAGTATTCCATGGTGTATATGTGCTACATTTTCTTTATCCAGTCTATCACTGATGGGTATTTGGGTTGGTTTCAAGTCTTTGCTTTTGTAAACAGTGCCACAATGAACATACGTGTGCATGTGTCTTTATAATAAAATTATTTATAATCCTTTGGGTATACACTCAGTAATGGGATTGCTGGGTCAAATGGTATTTCTAGTTCTAAATCCCTGAGGAATCACCATACTGTCTTCTACAATGGTTGAACTAATTTACACTACCACCAACAGTGTAAGAGTGTTCCTATTTCTCCACAACCTCTTCAGCATCTGTTGTCTCCAGATTTTTAAATGATTGCCATTCTAACTGGCGTGAGATGGTATTTCCATGTGGTTTCGATTTGCATTTCTCTAATGACCAGTGATGATGAGCATTTTTTCATATGTTTGTTGGTTACATAAATGTCTTCTTTTGAAAAGTGTCTGTTCATATCCTTTGCCCACTTTTTGATGGGGTTTTTTTTCTTGTAAATTCACGTGGACAAAGGGAGGGGAACATCACAAACTGGGGTCTGTTGGGGAGTAAGGGACTAGGGGAGGGGTAGCAGGGGGTGGGAAGATTGGGGAGGGATAACATTAGGAGAAATACCTAATGTAGGTGATGGTGGGATGGATGCTGCAAACCACCATGGCATGTGTTTACCTATGTAACAATCCTGCACAATCTACACATCTACCCTAGAATTTAAAGTATAATTTTAAAAAAATAATAAAACAATAATCAGAAGATCTGCAATGCTTGACTTTGAGTTTTCTAAGCAACAGTCATACCCTTGCACCAAACTCTGTGGTATTTCCAGCATGTAGGGCAGTTTATCTTCAAGCTTGAGCAATGTTTCTTTCCACTAGCCAGGCTGACTAGTTCATTTATATTACCTGCCCCATTCCTATAGTTATTTGAGTTTGTATGTGGACTTACGTATTATTTTATTTACCCAGTGTGGCAGGCATAAGGTGCACCTCAGAGATCTGCAACTCTGAGAAATTTAATTAGTCAAAGGCATCAGCTGCTTCACTCTGAATCTAACATATTTTCACCAAGGCCGTGCCTTTCATTGGCTTCTCTGAGCCAAAGACTGAGTACTTGAAGATCCTGAAACAAGATCACTGCTATCATTCCTGAAGAACACAGGTCTTTTCTGATAGCCAGCTTTGACTCTAGGACTCCCTGATGATCATTTTGAACCTTCTTACATTGCAGAGCAAGCCATTTTATTCCAACCTTCTTTTATAAGGGGTCAGATTTTCAGGGACCAGTTTTATCCAGGTCCCTCCCCATTTCTGTTATGGAGGTTTTTCCTCTAATAAAAGCCTTGACTGGTTAAGCCCATGCAAATGTCTACCTCTTGTTGTACCTAGACAAATATAAGAGGTACATAAGTTGGGTGATCAGAAAAAAAACAAAAACAGGTCATAAGATGGGTAAAGAGACTGACTCACTCATCACTCAACAGTTGGAAAGGACATCATTCTCCTTTATAAATGAGAAATGGATACTCCTTGGCATAAAGAACTAGCACATTGCCAGTGATGTTACCTGTAATGATAGAACAAGGAAGAAGGAAAAAAGGAGGGAGGGAGAGAAGGAAGGAATGAAGGAAGGAAGGAATGAAGGAAGGAAGGAAGGAAAGAAAGAGGGAAAGGAGGGAGGGAAGGAAGGAAGGAAGAAGAGAGGAAAGAAAGAAGTGAGGGGAGGAGGGAAGGACGTCTCAATGAAAAGGAGTTCCTTGGCAGGTGAAATGATGTAAGCATTTGAAAAATATTGGCAGAAATACTTACAGAGACAATGGAGTTGGCTGAGTGCTGCTATATCGTATTGATTTCCTGAAGAAAGACGATGAATGATTAAGAGTTATTAACAACTAGTTAATATCTAAGTGCACAGCTGGAGAGCTATTGTGATAGAGATGCTTATGACCTACAGTGGAAGGGCAGACACAGTGGATCAACAGAATGATTTAATTGTTGAAGCCACAAAGTTCAAGGTAGACATTTGAATGTTAAGTCAAGATGTCTATTATACGAAGGGCCCTAGTAGAGAAAACCTGAGAAACTAAATACAGTTTGGGTACATCTAGATGGAAACTCTGACTCTTTACTTGCTTGGACTCTGGTCTAGCAAAAGAGGGACCCATTCTTCTCTGGTAAGAGCTAGCTCTTCACTGTGCTGAAATATGTTACAGGAGCCTCTCTTCCGCAAAGCAGCCAGTGTCCTTCCACCTCCTCTCCTCACCACTAAGCTGGCGACCAGTGTTAAATCCCAGCATAACCCAGTGGGGGATGTACTGAGTCTTTTAAGGGAAGACAAAGACTATATGCAATAAGCAATTGCAAGAATTCGTTGTCACTAATGAACAGGATCCAAGAAAGCTATCCTGAGACTGAATTTTAAGAGTGCTTGATTAAGAGTGCCAGAATTTAGGTATAGATAAACAAGAATTCATTGACTGAAGAAGTATCACATTTTCTTGGAATTTGGAATTGAATACTCAACTATGGACACCATCAGTGCAAGCAAAATTGTTTCTTGGGTAGCTCTTAGAACCTTGTTGTAGGAAGATAAGAAGCAACACACAATACTTAGTGAAGTATACTGTGTTACGCTGGTAGATGGTAGACAAACAAAAGGCTAACAAAAGTGGACATGCTAAAATGGATGTGTTAATATAAGAGCAGAAGGCCCACTGGAGAGTCCAGAAAAATATTATTCACCTAATATCTAAAGAATTTTCTACAACGAATTTTCTATTTTTTTTAATTTTAAATTTTTATTGTATTTTAGGTTTTGGGGTACGTGTGCAGAACGTGCAAGATAGTTGCATAGGTACACACATGGCAGTGTGTTTTGCTGCCTTCCTCCCCTTCACCCACACTTGGCATTTTCCCCCAGGCTATCCCTCCCCAGCTCCCCGCCGCTGTTCCTCCCCCATTGCCCCTATAGACCCCAGTGTGTAGTAGACCCCCTCCCTGTGTCCACGTGTTCTCATTTTTCTTACCCGCCTATGAGTGAGAATATGTGGTATTTCCTTTTCTGTTCTTGTGTCAGTTTGCTGAGAATGATGTTCTCCAGATTCATCCATGTCCTTACAAAGGACACAAACTCATCATTTTTGATTGCTGCATAATATTCCATGGTGTATATGTGCCACATTTTCCCAGTCCAGTCTATCATCAATGAGCATTTGGGTTGGTTCCAGGTCTTTGCTATTGTAAACAGTGCTGCAATGAACATTCATGTGCATGTGTCCTTATAGTAGAATGATTTATAGTCCTTTGGATATATACCCAGTAATGGGATTGCTGGGTCAAATGGAATTTCTATTTCTAGGTCCTTGAGGAATCGCCACACTGTCTTCCACAATGGTTGAACTAATTTACACTCCCAACAACAGTGTAAGAGTGTTCCTCTTTCTCCACATCCTCTCCAGCATCTGTTGTCTCCAGATTTTTTAATGATCACCATTATAACTGGCGTGAGATGGTATCTCAATGTAGTTTTGATTTGCATCTCTCTAACAACCAGTGATGACGAGCATTTTTTCATGTGTTTGTTGGCCTCATGTATGTCTTCTTTTGTAAAGTGTCTGTTCATATCCTTTGCCCATTTTTGAATGGGCTTGTTTGTTTTTTTCCTGTAAATCTGTTTGAGTTCTTTGTAAATTCTGGATATCAGCCCTTTGTCAGATGGGTAAACTGCAAACATTTTTTCCCATTCTGATGGTTGCAGATTCACTCTAGTGACTGTTTCTTTTGCCATGCAAAAGCTGTGGAGTTTTATTAGGTCCCATTTGTCTATTTTGGCTTTTGTTGCCAATGCTTTTGGTGTTTGGGTCATGAAGTCCTTGCCTACTCCTATGTCTTGAATGGTTTTGCCTAGATTTTCTTCTAGGGTTTTTATGGTGCCAGGTTTTATGTTTAAGTCTTTAATCCATCTGGAGTTACTTTTAGTGTAAGGTGTCAGGAAGGGGTTCAGTTTCTGCTTTCTGCACATGGCTAGCCAGTTTTCCCACCACCATTTATTAAACAGGGAATCCTTTCCTCATTGCTTGTTTTTGTCTGGTTTATCAAAGATTATATGGTTGTAGATATGTTGTGTTGCCTCCGATGCTTCTGTTCTGTTCCATTGGTCTATATCTCTGTTTTGGTACCAGTACCATGCTGTTTTGATTACTGTAGCCTTGTAGTATAGTTTGAAGTCTGGTAGTGTGATGCCTCCCGCTGTGTTCTTTTTGCTTAGAATTGACTTGGCTATGTGGGCTCTCTTTTGGTTCCATATGAAGTTCAAGGTGGTTTTTTCCAGTTCTGTGAAGAAATTCAATGGTAGTTTGATGGGGATAGCATTGATCGTGTAAATTGATTTGGGCAGTATAGCCATTTTCACGATATTAATTCTTCCTAACCACGAACATGGAATGTTTCTCCGTTTGTGTCCTCTCTTATTTCGTTGAGCAGTGGTTTGTAGTTTTCCTTAAAGACGTCCATTACGTTCCTTGTGAGTTGAATTCCTAGGTATTTTATTCTCTTTGTAGCAATTGTGAATGGCAGTTCATTCTTGATTTGGTTCTCTTTAAGTCTGTTATTGGTGTATAGGAATGCTTGTGATTTTTGAACATTGATTTTATATCCTGAGACTTTGCTGAAGTTGCTTATCAGTTGCAGGAGTTTCTGGGCAGAGGTGATGGGGTCTTCTAGGTATACTATCATGTCATCTGCAAATAGAGACAATTTGGCTTCCACCTTTCCTATCTGAATACCCTTTATTTCTTTTTCTTGCCTGATTGCTCTGGCTAGAACTTCCAGTACTATGTTGAAGAGGAGTGGTGAGAGAGGGCATCCTTGTCTAGTGCCGGATTTCAAAGGGAATGCTTCCAGTTTTTGCCCATTAAGTATGATATTGGCTTTTGGTTTGTCATAAATAGCTTTTATTACTTTGAGATATGTTCCATCAATACGAAGTTTATTGAGGGCTTTTAGCATAAAGGGCTGTTGAATTTTGTCAAATGCCTTCTCTGCATCAATTGAGATAATCATGTGGTTTTTGTTTATGCTTCTGTTCATGTGGTGAATTACATTTATAGACTTGCATATGTTGAACCAGCCTTGCATCCCTGGGATGAATTCTACTTGATCATGATGGATACGTTTTTTAATGTGCTGTTGCAATCGGTTTTCCAGATTTTACTGAAGATTTTTACATATATGTTCATCATGGATATTGGCCTGAAGTTTTCTTTTCTTGTTGAGTCTCTGCCAGGTTTTGGTATCAGGATGATGTTGGTATCATAAAATGATTTGGGAAGGGTTCCCTCTTTTTGGATTATTTGGAATAGTTTCAGAAGGAATGGTACCAGCTCCTCTTTGTGTGTCTGGTAGAATTCGGCTGTGAACCCATCTGGACCTGGGCTTTTTGTGTGTAGTAGGCTCTTAATTGCTGCCTCAACTTCAGACCTTGTTATTGGTCTATTCATAGTTTTGGCTTCCTCCTGGTTTAGGCTTGGGAGGACACAGGCATCCAGGATTTTATCCATTTCTTCCTGGTTTACTAGTTTATGTGAATAGAGTTGTTTGTAGTATTCTCTGATGATGGTTTGAATTTCTGTGGAATCTGTGGTGATTTCCCCTTTATCGTTTTTTATTGCATCTATTTGGTTGTTCTCTCTTCTTTTTTATCAGTCTGGCTAGTGGTCTATTTTGTTGATCTTTTTAAAAAAACAGCTCTTGGATTTATTGATTTTTTGAAGGGCTTTTCGTGTCTCTATCTCCTTCAGTTCAGCTCTGATCTTAGTTAATTTTTGTCTTTGGCTAGGTTTTGATTTTTTTTTTGATCTTGCTCCTCTAGGTTTTTTCATTTTGATAATAGGGTGTCAATTTTGGATCTCTCCACTCTTCTCATGTGGGCACTTATTGCTATATATTTTCCTCTGGAGACTGCTTTAAATGTGTCCCAGAGATTCTGGTATGTTGTGTCTTCGTTCTCGTTGGTTTAGAAGAACTTCTTTATTTCTGCCTTCATTTCTTTGTTTATCCAATCAACATTCAAGAGCCAGTTGTTCCGTTTCCATGAAGCTGTGCGGTTCTGAGTTAGTTTCTGAATTCTGAGTTCCAACTTGATTGCACTATGGTCTGAGAGACTGTTTGTTATGATTTCAGTTGTTTTGCATTTGCTGAGGAGTGCTTTACTTCCAATTATGTGGTCAATTTTGGAGTAGGTGTGATGTGGTGCTGAGAAGAATGTATATTCTGTGGATTTGCGGTGGAGACTTCTGTAAATGTCTATCAGGTTTGCTTGTTCCAGGTCTGAGTTCAAGTCCTGAATATCCTTGTTAATTTTCTCTCTGGTTGATCTGTCTGATATTGACAGTGGAGTGTTAAAGTCTACCACTATTATTGTGTGGGAGTCTAAGTCTCTTTGTAAGTCATTAAGAACTTGCCTTATATATCTGGGTGCTCCTGCATTGGGTCCATGTATATTTAGAATTGTTATCTCTTCTCGTTGTATCGATCCTTTTACCATTATGTAATGAACTTCTTTGTCTCTTTTGATCTTTGCTGCTTTAAAGTCTATTTTATCAGAGATGAGAATTGTAACTCCTGCTTTTTTTTGCTCTCCATTTTCTTGGTAAATCTTCCTCCATCCCTTGATTTTGAGCCTTTGCATATCCTTGCATGTGAGATGGGTTTCCTAGATATAGCATACGGATGGGTTTTGTTTTTTTATCCAATTTGCCAGTCTGTGTCTTTTGATTGGTGCATTTAGCCCATTTACATTTAGGGTTAATATTGTTATGTGTGAATTTGATACTGCCATTTTGATGCTAGCTGGCTGTTTTGCCCATTGGTTCATGTAGATTCTTCATTTTGTTGATGCTCTTTAGCATTTGGTATGCTTTTAGGATGGCTGGTACTGGTTGTTTCTTTCTATGTGTAGTGCCTCTTTCAGGAGCTCTTGTAAAGCAGTCCTAGTGGTGACAAAATCTCTGAGTACTTGCTTGTTCACGAAGGATTTTATTTTTTCTTCACTTATGAAGCTCAGTTTGGCTGGATATGAAATTCTGGGTTGAAAGTTCTTTTCTTTAAGAATGTTGAATATTCGCCCCCACTCTATTCTGGCTTGTAGAGTCTCTGCCGAGAGATCTGCTGTGAGTCTGATGGGCTTCCCTTTGTGGGTGACCCGACCTTTCTCTCTGGCTGCCCTTAGTATTTTCTCCTTCATTTCAACCCTGGTGAATCTGACGATTATGTGCTTGGGGTTGGTCTTCTTGTGGAGTATCTTTGTGGTGTTCTTTGTATTTCCTGGAGTTGAGTATTGGCCTGCCTTGCTAGGTTGGGGAAATTTTCCTGGATAATATCCTGAAGAGTATTTTCCAGCTTGAATTCATTCTCTTCATCCCATTCTGGTACACCTATCAAACGTAGGTTGGGTCTCTTCACATAGTCCCACATTTCTTGGAGATTTTTTTCATTCCTTTTTGTGCTTTTTTCTCTAATCTTGGTTTCTCTTTTTATTTCATTGAGTTGATCTTCAACTTCTGATATTCTTTCTTCTGCTTGGTCAATTCGGCTGTTGAAACTTGTGCATGCTTCGTGAAGTTATCGTGTTGTGTTTTTCAGCTTCTTCAATTCATTCATATTCCTCCCTAAGTTGTCCATTCTTGTTATCATTTCCTTGAATCCTTTTTCAAATCTTGTTTCAAGGTTCTTAGTTTCTTTGCATTGATTTAGAACATGTTCTTTTAGCTCACTGAAGTTTCTCATTATCCACCTTCTGAAGTCTGATTCCATCATTTAGTCACACTCATTCTCCAACCAGCTTTGTTCCCTTGCTGGTGAGGAGTTTTGGCCCTTTGTAGGACGTGAGGTGTTTTGGTTTTGGGTGTCTTCCTCCTTTTTGTGCTGGTTTCCTCCCATCTTTGTGGATTTATCCACCTGTTGTCTTAGTAGTTGCTGATTTTTCAATTGAGTCTCTGAGTGGACGCCCTGATTGTTGATGATGAAGTATTTCTGTTACTTAGTTTTTCTTCTAATGGTCTAGCCCCTCTGCTGTACAAGTGCTGAGGTCCACTCCAGGTCCTGCTTGTCTGGGGTACACCTGTAGCAGCTGCGGAACAGTGAGGGATGCTACCAGTTTCTTCTTCTGCTATCTTTGTCCCAGAATGATGCCCGCCAAATGTCAGTCTGATTAGTCCTTTTTTGAGGTGACTCTTTGGATATACAGGGGTCAGGGAGCTGCTTGAGGAGATGGTCTGTACTTTATAGGAGCTCCAGTGCTGAGCTGTGAGCTCTGTTGTTCATTCAGGGTTGTTGGACACCTGTGTTTCAGTCTGCTGCAGCAGAACGTATAACCACCCCCCTTTTTTTCCCCCTCAGATGCTCTGTCTCAGGGAGTTGGGGCTTTCTTTATGAGTATCTGTTGCACTGTCCTGCCTGACTAGGAGGTAGTCTATTCACTATTTGCCTGCTGAGGCTCTGCCCTGCTGCTATGGGGCTTCGTTCTACTGTGGTGCACTCCACCCTGCTGGCAGAGTCTCTCTGTTATGGCGGGTTGCCTTGGCAACAGGATGCTGCATCAGCACTGGGCGTGTACCTCAGTAGGGGCAGATTGCATCCGAAGTGGTGGACACCCCTCCCCCACTGGGCTGCACCATCCTGGATTCAGCTGAGCCCGCAGCAAAACTCTCAACCCCGAGCACCTCCAACCACCACCCTGCTTGTCCCCGTGAGGGTGGGACCCGCCAAGCCCGATCACCTGGCTCCCTGCCTCAGAGTCTGTCCTCTCTCTCTCTCTCTGTCTCTCTCTTTTTCTCCCCAATTTGAATGGTTGACTCTCTCACTGGGGCCCCAGTAGCCTGCTGATAGGACACTGGGATCCGTGTGATCTCCCATGCGGCTGCCCACTGCACCAGCTCAAATCATGTTTTCCAGGAATCTCCTGGTCTGGCTCACTGTCCAAGTCCCATTTAATCAGATGGACATGTCAATCTGCCCTTCCAAATCTCAGAAAAATTTTCTAGCACAAACTAGGTATCTTAGTTAAAGGAAATAACCAACCTTTTTGATTACCATTAGTGAAAAATTCTAGGATGACTTTGACAACTGAAGGCCCAAAGTTCCATCACATCCTCTTATTAGAGTAGGAATCTATGGAGAGGAAATAAATAATGGAGTCCTGGCTAAATTCCAACTCACAGTGTGCCTATTGGGCCTAGGAACCCAACCTGTGATCAGTTCTGCAGTCACTAGGAAGTATTTGTATTTGGCATACGGGCCATACAAATTCTTTGTTTGAAGAGTAAGAGCTATCATATAAGGAAAGGCCAAATAGAAACTTCTGAAGCTATCCACCCTCCACTCATCCACCTTCAGCCAAGTAGTAAAATAAAAAATAACATCATATCCCAGGTGTTACAAGGTTATGCAGAGATTAGCATTACAATTAAAATCTAAGGATACAAGGGGGATGCTCCATATTATATCTCTATTTAATTCACAAGCCTGGCCCTGGCCCCTGAATAAATGAATAGTTATAGAGAATAGCTATAGGCTATATCAGATTTAATGAAGTCATAGCCACAATAGCAGCCACTACTCTTGATATGTTATCATTGCTGAAAAAATTATAAAAGCTTCAGGTATATGATTTGCAGCCATTAATTTGGTGAATATGTTTTTTATACCATTCCAATTAGGAAAAAGAATAAGAAATAATTGACATTCATACAGAAAGTATAAAAATTTTCATTTATGTGTTTGCCTTAAGGCTATGTTAACTCTTCTATTCTCCATCATAGTCTAGTCGGAAGAGACCTGTACCACCTGGACATTGCATAGAATATCTCACTTCTCTCTTATGCTGCTGGCTATCATGTTGATTGGACAAGAAGAGCACGAGATGGCTAGTATGCTAGAAGCTGTGGGGAGACACATGTACTCCCGAGTATGGGAAACCAACCCTAAGCAGTTTCAAAAAAGTATCATTCCAGTGAAATTTTAAGGGGTCTAGTGGTCAAAGTCATGCTGAGTTTCTCCACAAATAAAAAGACATTGCATTTCCTACCAAAAAGAATGAAGCCATAGTGTCTGCTAGACCTCCTTAAGCTGTAGAGCCAACACATTCCACATCTAGGAATTTTGCTCTGGCTGACATACTAGGTGAAACTAAAGCTGCCAACATTGAATAGGGCCTGGAGAAGGAAAGGATGCTGTAGGAGGTGCATGTCTTGATGCAGCCAGACTTGCAACTTGTATTATGCAATCTGGCAGACATTATGGTATTGAAGCTGTCAATGACAGGAAAAGACACAATGTGGAGCTTATGGCAAATTCATAAGAATTGGATGCAGGCCACTGGAATTCTGGAGTAAAGCTAAGTATCCAGAGGAGATAATTATACCTTTTGATAAACTGAGAAGCAACCCTTGGCATGCTTTTGGGAACTGGAAGAAACTAAATGTTTAACCAATGTGGCTCCAAGTGAATATATGTCCAGAACTACTCATTATGAATTAGCTTCTTTCAGACCTGCCAAATCATAGAGTTATAAAACAGCCCTATCAGCAACCCATCTCAAGATGGAAATAAAACATCTGAAGTCAAGTATAAGGCTGGACTAGAGAGGCCTCAGTGGCAGATAAGAAGAGACATATGAATATCAACATTATAGACTCCATTTACCAGGGTAAATCTACCTACTTATACCTCTGATTGTCCAACTTGTTAAAACAGACCAAAACTGAGCTCCAGATATGGCGCCCTTCTTTAAGAAGATTGTCCAGCAAGTTTGTAACAAGTTGGCTACATCCACCCCTTTCAATCCTGGAAGGGCCAGTGGTTTGTCCTCACAGGGAAACATGCTTATTGTGGGATGGGTTTTCTTTTATTCTTTGTACACTAACAGTCAGTGTTACCACTGAAGAGCTTATGCAATGCCTAAGGCGTATGTTTGGAATCTCACACAGCATAACCTCTGGCCAGGAGACTCATCTTACAGTACAGAAGGTATGAGGGTGAGCCCACGTCCATAGGATCTACTGGCCAAATCCTACACCACACTTTCCAGAAGCAGCTAGCCTCATGCAATGCTGCACCAATCTTCTAAAGATAGAACTAAAAGAAGCACCCTGGAAAGATGATGTATTATCCTTCAGGACATAGTATATTCAGTAAATCAAAGACCATGGTATACTGCTGTATCCACAGTAGAAAAGATATTACAGGTATACAAGTCATTCCATTAAAGGGTGGAAGCATGAGTGATCTCACTTATCAATCCTTCCAAATAGCCATTGGCAAATCTTATGCTTCCTGGTCTTATCACTCTGAGTATTTTAACGTCAGAGGTCCCAGTGACCAAACAAGAGACACTCTTCTCAGGATACACTACGAGGGACCACCTGGGAAGAGGAGGAGTAATCTCCCTGATCAGCAGAAGTTAAAGCTGCTTTTGCACAATGAGGACAGGAAATAGTATGTGTGGAAAACAGGTATTCCATTCATGTACCTTGTGGTGCACCTCTGCCCTATTCTTACCATGAACAGACATATACAGCAATTTTAAAATAAGAAAGGTATGATTATCAAAAGGTTCAAGACCTCCATTGACTTGGGGAAAAGCAAAGATGATAACAACCTATATTATTATAGTGGAACTGATCTCTAGCCATACTCTAACCCCTATAGCCTTTTGACCCAATTCTAATTGCCACACATAGTAAACATCTGACCTGTACTTGAAATATTCTTTCTCAAGATATTGGCACAAGTGCCTTATCACCTCATTTTGCCTTTATTCAAATATCACCGTCATAGAGCTTCCCTGACAGCTGAGTTTAAAACATTGTTTCCTGTTTATCGGTACTTAATTTCTGTTTCATTTTTCTCCATGGTGCTTATTATCACCTAAAGCACAACATAATTCACTTATGTGTGTATTATCTCTTTCTCTAACACAAATGTAGGTTTAAAAGGACTTGGATTTTTGTTCGTATACTGCTATATCTCCCACCACTAGAACAGTGCCTGGTATATCATAGAAAATCTTATTCAATTTATTGATTAATTGGTATCACTACAGAGAGCAATTGTTGTTTGAAACAATATATGTGGAAGCTAGACTCAAAAGGGTACAGTGTAAAATGGACACTGAGAAAATATTATCGCTGTCATTATCACAACAACTAACATTTATTGAATGCTTATTATATTCTAAAAATTTTGCAGCTTGTTTTACATGCATTTTCTTATTTAAATTTCCCAACTCTGGCCTGGATTATAGTCTTATTTCCATTTGTTCTGTGGCTTAGAAAGGTTAAGTATCTTCATCAAGATAGAGGTAATAATTGGCAAAAATGTTCTTCATTGGGAGGTCGAGGCGGGTAGATCACGAGGTCAAGAGATCAAGACCATCCTGGTCAACATGGTGAAACCCCGTCTCAAATAAAAATACAAAAAATTAGCTGGGCATGGTGGCACATGCCTGTAATCCCAGCTACTCAGGAGGCTGAGGCAGAAAAATTACCTGAACCCAGGAGGTGAAGGTTGCGGTGAGCCGAGATCGCGCCATTGCACTCCAGCCTGGGTAACAAGAGTGAAACTCCGTCTCAAAAAAAATTTAAAAAGTTATTCGAACTAGATCTGTCATCAAAGGCTGAATTCATAACCTGAATTCTCAGATGAATGTGGAAATCAGAGAACAATTTTAGAACTTTTTACTATGCCAAATAAATGGAAGAACACAGAGCAATATCAAAATAATTCAACAATAAGAAACTCTAATGTTTATTAGTAAAAAAAAAAATGCATGGTTTAATAAAAATACAGGAAATGTTTTTAAAGAGATCAGAAAAAAAATCCAAAATCTGAGACAATAAAGCCATAAATTACATCTTGTATATGTATAATTTTCTTTTTTCAAGAAGGTAGATAATGGCTATATGCTCTTCCATCAGTTTTTTAAATCAATTTTAAAGGAAGCCTAATTAAAAGAATATTACAATAATAGCAAAATTATCACAAAGACAGGTATTAGCAATATTCTAAGCCCAATAAAGAAAATAGAGATTTTATGGCTATATAAAAATGCATGTTCTAGAACACCACAGCATGAATATTTTCAACCACTAGCTTGCTATTTAAACACACACATACACACACACATGCACACACCAAAGGTAAGTTTATTGTGCTTTTTACATTTTGTCTTATGGAGTCTAATTGAGACACAGTTACATGATGTCACAGAAAAATCTGCTGGGTAAAAAGCAGACAGCTAGACAATTTCAGTTGCTTTAAGAAGAACATTCAAATTTCAAGGATTGTTATTCTGTTACTTGAATAAAGGGCAGATGAAACGCTACAGAAAGGCAGAAAATTGTAATCACAGATATGAAAGGCACTTATATCAAGGCTAGGAAATAATTGGCAAAAATGTTCTTCGAACTAGATATATGGATTGTATACAGAATAATCTCAGTTAACATGAAAATAGGGTAAGTATGCCTTTTGAAATTGTCCAGTACATTAGTTGTTTTTATCTGTATTTTTACATTCATTGAAAAATTTTTTTACTACCTGAAAAATTGTACAAAACATTTATCATGCTTTGATATGCACATAGTAAAATTCTAATTTTACCACACTGCTGGCTCATTGATTCATTTATTTCTACAAATGTGTATGCACACACGAGTACACACACACACACACACACACTAATTGAAAACTTCTTGAGTGCTAGGTCCTGTGAGGTTTGGTGTAGAAATAAATGAGCATTTGTCTTTGCCTTGTAAGTCAAATAGCAGAAATACACACATGTAAGACAAATTGAAGTACTGAATGAGAAATGGAGTAAGTATAGATAGAACCAGGGTCCTAGATGAAAAATATCTGATTTTATAGGAAGGATTCACAAATTATGTAAATTTGGGGAAATAAAGGATATTAGGTGTTAGATGTTTGCCATGGAATTTTTTTTTTTTTTTGAGATAGAGTCTTGCTCTGTTGTTCAGGCTACAGTGCAGGGTGCAATCTCGGCTCACCGCAAACTCCGCTTCTTGGGTTCAAGCAATTCTCCTACCTCAGCCTCCTGAGTAGCGGGAAATCCGGCACACACTGCCAAGTCCAGCTAATTTTTTTTGTATTTTAGTAGAGACAGGGTTTCACATATTCCCCAGGCTGGTTGTGAACTTCTGAGTTCACACAATCCGCCACCTCGGCCTCCCAAACTGCTGGGATTACAGGCGTGAGCCACCGGCCTGGCCAGTCATAAAAAAATCTTGAAACACTGAAAAGTCACAGTGAGACATTTAGTATGGCCAGAACGCAGGCTGCACAGTGAAATGAGAGGTAGAAGAAGATATTGGAAAGTGATGTGTTTCCATCAAGCAACAAAGGAAAGACAAAGGACATTTTAAATAGAAAAACAATATAATCAGTTTAGGTATTAGGTTGGAGCAAAAGTAATTGCGGTTTCTGCCATGAAAAGTACTGGCAATCCAGTGTTTAGAAGATTAATATAGAGAAGTGTGGGATGTGCTGGAGTTATTGGAGATGAAAGACAGAGACACCGCATGCTACAAGTGAGCCAGAATGAGGATGTGGTCTAAGCCAAATTTCATACACTTCTCTAAACTGAGGTCTCACGTGTTTGGGTTGTTAGAAGCCGCAGTGAAATTAGGCAGATAATATGGATGGTGTTCAAAACATACTTGTTGACTGATACCCATCTCTCCTTATCCATATATATTAATGGTGCAATTCTTTCAGCCATTTAAGTTTGTGGGCTCTGGTTTAAATTTAGAATTAACAGAAGAGTTAGAGAGGAGAAGTCGCGTTTTTCCCTTGCTGTCTCAGTTAAAGATGATTTTCCAAGAACAGCATGATGGGGTGATGTTTTCTTTCATCATTAATAAACACATTAGTGTTTTCCATAATTCAGATATTTTGAACAATATTAAAATTATAAACATCTATGCTCTAAGGCCATTTTAAATTATAAGGGTTTGAATCCCTGCACTTTGGGACACCTAGGCAGGAGGATCAGAAATTCAAGACCAGCGTGGGCAATATAGGGAGATCTTGCCTCTACTAGAAATCAACAAAATTACCTGGGTATGGTGGTACACACCTGCAGTTTCAGCTAATTGGGAGATTGAAGTGGGAGAATCGCTCGAGCCTGGGAGGTTACAGTTGCAGTGAGCCTTGATGTGCCATCCCATTCCCACCTAGGCAACAGAGCTATATATTATCTCAAGATATATGTATGTATATACATGTATGTGTATATATATGTATGTTATATGTATATACATATATATATATACACATACACACATATAACCATAAATATGGGTTTTAATGGATATTGCTTGTCAGAGTGTTATTCATTTCTTAAAGATTATCAATATTTCATTGTATACTATACATTTAATTATTGGGTTTATTATTGATGTCCTCTGATCCTACACAAATTACTTAGCATTTAACTTTTAAGTCACATTCCCTGGCAAACAATTACTAGAAGAAGCACAGAAAGATGTATCACAATCAATGAGCCAATTTTAGGTCAAGCAGTCAGTGAAATCCAAATGTGAGAAATCAATCCACAGTTTGAAGAAAACAATGGAAAGCCTGATGCAAGTTTATTTTATGATAACTACTTTGTCCTTCACAGTGAGAAATAGTTGAGAACTCTGGAGGTTATCATTAAAGGTACAAAATCCCATTCATCCTGCACTTTTTTAGAGATATTGATTTTGATGGCTACATTTTGCAGTGTACTTTGAAACCAAAATCTTGCCCAAATAGCATATTCTATCAATTCAAGACATAGAGTGAAATAAAACAAATGCTGTAATTCTGTGTGTGATCTCTAAACTGACGAAACAATTACCCAGTTATTTTCTGCTGTGAGACGGTCTGTAATTGAAAAGGACAAAAAAGATTTTTTGTTGTTGTATTTTGTTTTGGTTTTCACTCCTCTATTGGAAACGAAAGTGAAATCATATTTTCATTAAAAGTATTATCTTCAACAAATATTTACTTTGACAGTATCATAAGAAGAGAATTAAGATTTTTTAAAGAAAGAGGTTATATCTTTTCACACAGATGAAAACACCATTTCAACCTAAATTAAGTTGCTACTTGCATACATTATTTGTTTACATTACAAAATTCTTAATGTGAGAAAAAACATGTAATAAAAATATAATTTCAAAAAAAAGGATGAGGTAACTGGGAGCTAAGGCACAATTCAGCACAATATAACTAGAACTGCAGCACCATTAAACACTCTTAAAAAATGGTTTAATTAGATTGACTTCTTGCAGTTAAAAATGAGTATTTGTTCATAGGATCATTAATATACAACAGTTTTTATTAATACAATTTGTTCATAAACCTTGATTATATATTGGGTATTTTCTGGTTAATTAATAACTGACAAATCTCCATTTCACTTTGTATAGATATGGTTTAAAAAAGCAGAAATTTACCATTGCAATGCTGGAAAGGAGTTATAATTTTACAACTGAGAAAACTCATGACAATCTCCTGAATATTAATATATAGGGAAGGTTTTTCTCTATAGCTGGCACTTAACATGCTCTCTTATTTAAGCCTCACATCAACTTCTGATCCAGTACCAATACTGGATTTACTTAAAGGGAAATTGAGGTACAGAGAACTCAAGAAACCTACTAAACTTAACATTAGTCAGGCTTTCACATTGACATTCAATTAACATTTAAATTTACATAGTTTAAGAACCTAAATTCTTAAAGAGTATACCATACTACCTTACAGCTCACAATAAAAATTACACCAAGAGAGTTATCTAGCATTAGAAAAGTATAAAAAATGTCCATATTTGAAATCTCTGTCACAAGACACTTTTTTGTTTGTATTAGGTTAGTGCAAAAGTAATTGTGGTTTTTGCTTGATGGAAAAAATCACAATCATTTTTGTGCCAATCTAATACCAACATGTACTGTTCAAATGACTTGTGAATGAGTGACAAAGTTTTAACTTAAAACTGATTAATATTCAACTATTTGTTTAGTGATCCTATGAACTAATTAACTTCAGTCATGAGTTCCTTGAGGACAGAGATACGCTTGTTCTGAGAAATACTTGGTGAGGTGATTTTGTCATTGTGGTTGGTACAGCGTACTACATACTTAGACTACACAGTACAGCCTGTTGCTCCTAACCTGCAAATCTGTACAGCAGGTTACTTTGCTGAGTATTGTAGGCAATTGTAACACAATGGTAAGTATTTGTGGATCTAAACATAGAAAAAGTACACTGAAAATACAGTATAAAAGATAAAAAAGAGCACACCCACATAAGGCATTTGCCTTGAGTAGAGCTTGTAGGACTGGAAGTTGTTTTGGGTGAGTCAGTGAGTGACTGATGAGTGAATGTGAAAGCCTAGGACATTATTGTGCACTACTGTAGACTTTATAAACATTGTATACTTAGACTACATTAAATCATAAAAAGTAAAGTGTGTTATGATTTTACTATGGCTACAACAATACTAAGCAATAGAAACTTTTTGCCTTCTTTAAAATATTATGAAACCCCTGTCATTGACTCAAACATCATTATGCAGTCCATGACTGTAATTGGAAGTTATGAGTTTTCTTCTGCATGGATCTGTCTCACATGTTTATGATAGGCTAATTTTTAAAAAGTAAGTCCATTTCTAGTTTTGAATTTTAAAAAAAATTTTGACAAGTGTATTAGTCCATTCTTATGCTGCTATAAAGATTTGCCCAAGACTGGGTAATTTATAAAGGAAAGAGCTTTAATTGACTCACAGTTGTGCATGGCTGGGGAAGCATCAGGAAACTTACAATCATGGCAGTAGGGGAAACAAGCACTTCTTTCTTCACATGATGGCAGGAAGGAAGAGTGCTGAGCAAAGACAGAAAAATCCCTTATAAAACCATAAGATCTTGTGAGAACTCACCATCATGAGAACAGCAGCATGGGGGTAACTGCCCACATGATTCAATTACCTCAGGTCCCTTCTAGGATATGTGGGATTATGAGATGATATGGTTTGGCTATGTCCTTACCCAAATCTCATCTTCAGTTTTAGCTCACATGATTCCCACATGTTTCAGGAGGGACCTAGTGGGAGATAATTGAATCATGGGGGCAGTTTTCCCCCATACTGTTCTCCTAGTAGTGAATAAGTCTAACGAGATTTGATGACTTTGTACAGTTTCCCCTTTTGCTTGGCTCTCATTTACTCTCTTGCCTGACGTCATGTAAGATATGCCTTTTGCCTTTTACATGATTGTGAGGCCTCCCCAGCCATGTGAACGTGTGAGTCCATTAAACCTCTTTTTTTTAATAAATTACCCAGTCTTGGGTATGTCTTTATCAGCAGTGTGAAAACAGACTAATACATGAGAACTCCAATTCAAAATGAGATTTGGGTAGGGACACAGAAAAACCATATCAACAGGTTTATTGAGTCATAGATATATAAAAACTCACAAAAAGCACAGGAATTTGGACATCTACATATACCCATGATTCCATCACCACAATCAAGGTATTAAATATATCCATTGCCTCCAAGAAACCTTGTGTCCCTTTATGGGCTTGGATTTTCTGCATGTTTTGATTTTTGTGTAATGTTTTTTGAAGGGATAAGAATACTTAATATGAGATCTATCATCTTGAGCTTCTAATATTGTTAACTACAGGTACTGTGTTATACAGCAAATCTCTATGATTTATTTATCTTATATAATTGAAATTTTACACCTGTTGAGCAACAATTCCCTATTTTACCCTCCCTCACCAAGCCCTGGCTAATATGGTTTGTCTCTGTGTCCCCAACCAAATCTCATCTCAACTCTTAATCCCCATGTATTGAGGGAGGGATCTGGTGGGAGGTGATTAGATCATGAGGGTGGTTTCACCCATGCTGTTCTTGTGATAGTGAATGCATTCTCATAAGATCTGATGGTGTCAAAAGTTGCAGCTTCCACTGCAAGCTCTGTCTGTCCTGTCACCTTGTGAAGAAGGTCCCAGCTTCCCCTTCTCCCTATACAATAATTGTTAGTTTCCTGAGGTATATCAGCCATGTGGAACTGTGATTCAATTAAACCTCTTTTCTTTATAAGTTACCCAGTCTCAGATAGCATCTTTATGGCAGGGTGATAACAGGATAATAAAGAGAATTGGTACTGGCAGAGTGGGGTACCGCTACAAAGATAAGCTTAATGTGTGGAAGCAACTTTGGAACTGGGTAACAGGCAGAGTTTAAAACAGTTTGGAAGGCTCAGAAAAAGACAGAAGGATATAAGAAAGTTTGGAACTTCCTAGAGACTTGTAGAACAGTTTTGACCAAAATGCTGATAGTGATATGGACAATGAAGTCCAGGTTGACATGGTCTCTGATGGAAATGAGCCACTAATTGGAAACTGGAGTAAAGATTATTCATGCTATGCTTTAGCAGAGACTGGCAGCATTTTGCCCCTGCCTGGAGATCTGTGGAACTTTGAACTTGAGAGAGATGATTTAGAGTATCTTGTGGAAGACATTTTTAAGCAGCAAAACATTCAAGAAGTAACCTGACTTATTCTGAAAGTGTTCAATTATATGCATTCACAAAAAGATGGTTTGAAATTGGAACTTAGCAAAGCATAAAGGTTTGAAAAATTGCAGCCTAACTATGTGGTAGAAAAGAAAAACCCATTTTCTGGAGAAGAATTCAAGTTGGCTGCAGAATTTTACATAAATAATGAGGAGCCAAATGTTAATAGTCAAAACAGTGGGGGAAAAAATGTCTGCATCACATGACAAAGACCTTCATGGTCTTTCATCACAGTCCCTTAGCCCTGTGAAGGAGAAATGGCTTCATGGGCCAGGTCCAGGGCCCCACTGCTCTGTGCAGCTTTGAGATATGGTGCCCTGTGACCCAGCCACTTCAGCTCCATCCAAGGCTAAAAGAAGCCAAAGTAAAGCTTAAGCCATTGCTTCAGAGTAAAAGTCCCAAGCATTTGTGGCTTCCGTTTGGTGTTGTACCAGCAGGTGTGCAGAAGACAAGAATTGAGCTTTGGGAACCTCCACCTAGATTTCAGAGGACGTATGGAAATTTCTGTTTGTCAAGGCAGAAATCTGCTGTAGGGGTGGAGTCCTCATGGAGAACCTCTGCTAGGGCAATGCAGAAAGAAAATGTGGGGTTGGAGCCCCCACATAGAATCTCCACTGGGGTACTGCCTAGTGGAGCTGTGAGAAGAGGGCCACCCTCCTCTAAAACTCAGAATAGTAGCTCCACTGACAGCTTGCACTATGCACCTGCAAAAGCTACAGGCACTCAATGCCAGCCCATGAGAGCAGCGGTGGGTGCTGTACACTGCAGAGACATAGTGGTAGAGCTGCCCAAGACTGTGGGAGCCCACCCCTTGCATCGTCATGGCCTGAATGTGAGACATGGAGTCAAAGATTTTGCAGCTTTAGGATTTAATGACTTCCCAGCTGGGTTTCAGACTTGAATGGGGACCGTGGCCCCTTCGTTTTGGCCAATTTCTCGTTATGGCATATTTACTCAGTGCATGTTCCCCCATTTTATCTTGAAAGTAACTAACTTGTTTCTGATTTTACAGGCTCATAGGCCAAAGGGACTTGCCTTGTCTCAGTTAAGGCTTTGAACTTGAACTTTTGGGTAATGCTGAAATGAGTTAAGACTTTAGGAGACTGTTGGGAAGGTGTGATTGGTTTTGAAATGTGAGAGGATATAAAGGGTCAGGGCAGAATGATATGGTTTAGCTCTGTGTTCCCACCCAAATCTCATCTCAAATCCTAATCCCCACATGTAAAGGGAGGGACCTGGTGGAAACTAATTGGATCATGAAGGTGGTTCCCCCATGCCATTCTCATGATAGTGAGAAGATTCCCATGATATTTGATGGTTTTAAAAGTGGCAGTTTCCCCTGCAGTCTCTCTCTGTACTGCTGCCTTGTGTGGGAGATGCCTACTTTCCTTTTGTCTTCTACTATAATTTTAAGTTTCCTGAGGCCTCCCAGCAATGTGGAACTGAGTTAATTAAACCTTCTTTCTTTGTAAATTACTCAGTCTCAGGTAGTATCTTTACAGCATGTGAGAACAGACTAATACACTGACAAACACTAGTCTATCCTTTGCTTTTAAGTTTGACCATTTTAGATACATCCTGTAAGTGTATCTAAATGGCATAAGTGTATCTTATATATAGGAGGTATCTAAAATGGTCACACTTCTGTAAGCACAATGGTTATACTCCTATAAGTGTATCTAAATCATGAAAAATTTGTCCTTCTCTGTCTTATTTAACTTAGCATAACATCTTCTAGTTTCACTCATGTTGTAAATGTATACACACACACACACACACACACACACACACCCCACATTTTCCTAATTGATTTATCTGTAGATAAGCATTTGGGTTGTTCTCTTATTTTGTTACTATGAATAACGCTATCATAAATATGGGAATACAGATATTTCTTTAAGATCTTGTTTTTTTTTTTTTTCCCAGATATATATTCTACACTGTTTTTCATAGTGGCTGCACCATTTTAAATTCTGACCAACAGAGTATAAGAGTTCCAATTTCTTGTGCTTTTTATTATGCTCTCGACCAACATTTTTATTGTTTATACCTACTTATGCTTAATTCAACTCACATAGTTTCACAAATGCAAAAATTGTATTAACGAGGCAATATCTGCCACAGATACTCAATTATTATTGAATCTTTTGGGTCACAAGGCCCAACGGGCACCACAAGGATACCCACCTATAGCGGGCACCACACAATACACCTTCCCCACAGAGCCCTCTCCTGCTAGAACCCACTCAAAGTTTATTATGCATTACTTAATGAATAGGTCAGGGCAGCACACTGAAATGTGGCCTATATTACCACCAAAATCCAAAGAGGCTCAACAGGTGTTGTTCTTCTTTGTTCACAGATGAGTTGCATATAATACAGAAATTTGTCTTTTACTTTAGAGAGAACTCTGGCATGCTCCAGACTTCCTGGACTCAAGGATCAAGATAGATATGAACATCTTCCAAATTTTATGGAGGAATTTTTCTCTCATTCTCTAGTGTTCATGTCTCACTAACCATTTGGATACTCCCTATTTCATGATTAACAAATCCAATGAATCTGGGATGTAAATAAAATACAGAAAAACCAGCATATTCTCTAGTGCTACTCTAATGGAAAATAAATAAATACATTAATTAATTAAATAAAAGAGAATGTTATGGTATTGATTTTTTTATAACAGAAAGAGTTCATCAATGGGTTTGACAGTTTATTTTAATTGGTTTCCTAAATAAGCCATAATGAATATTGCCCGGTTATCAATAATAAAAACAAAAACTTCAACATTAGTGAACTAGCTCCATTCAAATATTTTACTTTTTTTCTAGACAATGAAAATAAATAGATAATGTCTACAGCTAATTTATGTCTTTCAAACTTACGGTAGGTTGAAAAGAAGTAAAGGCACATCTGATGGGTTGATTCTGATCTAAGCTACATTTATATTAAATGTTCAGTAATTCTTAAATGTGCAACAATGTTCCCTAATAAGTTTTCCGCAGTTATTCCCCTCAAGCAATATATAGCACAAATTAAAATATGATGGAAACTTTAATAAAATAAATGAAATAAAATATTGTATTTTCTTTATTTTTCCTTTTTTTGAGGGCATTGGGAGCTTTCTTACTTCAAGTTAACATGCAGCTCAAAGTCACCAGACTAATATTTCATGGTGCTGCTTAGACTCTACAAATATAGTTACAGTTTCAGTTACATTTTCATCATATATAAAGTTTAACAATAAGCGGATTATTTAATCACTCATAAATTTGGACCTTAAAAACAGTTACAAAAAGGTGCTCTAACATATTTTAAATATTATACCATTATTTACATAAATTTATATCACCAATAATGATTATTGTTGCAGACAAAACTCAAAGTAGCTATTTTATTTTAGTGTAAGAGGTCTTCGATATCATTATCTCACTTAATCTACTTCTCTAAGAACAGTATCAGGATCACAAATAAAACCATATGTGATTGTTGAAGGTCAATAATGATTATGATTAGGTGAGTTATAAAGATTTACTGGAATATTGGCTCTCTTTCCATGTATATATGTATATATACATATATATATATATATATATATATATATATATACACACACACACTATATAATAGACACTATGTGTACATATAGTCTTATATATATGTAGAATATACATATACACATACATGTGTGTATTTTATATATATTCTCTAGTCATGGATTTTCTAATGCATATGAAATCTAAAATCCAATGAAATGAAGTAAATTAGAGCCCCATTCATTGGATTTGAATGAGTAGCAGTTTCATAAAGTACAATAGTTTTATCATAAACTAGAATCTAAAAATAGTATTAAAAATGTGTCCCAATACATTTTAAATGTGATACATCATTTACATAAATATATAAAAATAATTTAAAATCTTATAAATTATATCCTAATAAAACATAAGAATTTTAGAACATTTCTCAAGTAAATAAATATATTTCTATTAAATAGCTGTAAGTGTAACTAAAATCATAGTATCCATTTTATAAACTAAATATTGCAAAAAGCACATTTAATATATGTAGAATGTAATCCATAAAGCAAATAAGATTTTAAAAATTCAAATATACTTTTCAATAAACAACCATGAACATTATGCAGAAATTGCCCATTCTGTTATTTTTTTTCACCATTTTAACTTTTAGTTTGTGAGTTAGCAGGACTCTATTTTGAGCTGACCAAAGATATCTTTGAATTATATATAGAATAAGCAGGCATATGACTTAAATGAGATATTTCTTCTCTATAGAATAAGCTGTGCCATTTATAGTACTTCATAAGATCAACTTCCTTTTTATATTTAACAAAATTCTTGAACAAATATACAGATGAATCTAGAACACATAATAGCATATTAAAAAGGACACATGAGGACAGAAATAACAACTGGAAAAAAAATGTGTTTATGGTGTCTTTAAAAATATTTTTTTGAAAATAAATTTTGCCAGGTAAATTTGCAACATCATGTTTGCCAATTAATCTATTGAATAATAATCATTTTTTAATATAAAATCAAAGTATAAAATAAACTTATGAGAAAAATATATAAAACTTTTAAACATTGGAAAGTAAAAATATATAAATGTTTGGCTAAATCTGAGACACATTATATTATACTATAAAAGTAATCAACCTGAAATAGTAAATATAAAACTATTTTAAGCTTGATGGGAGCAGGGACTGGTTCTGTTTCACTTGCTTCTGCATACTTATTGTCCCACAGAATACATGACATCTTGAGGTCATGTATAGACCACAATATCACTTTTGATATTAACATCCCATTTTTTAAGACAGCATATTAAAAAAAATACTTTCAACAAACAAATGAACAAATAAAACTGAGAGAATTCACCATCAATAATCTTTCACTTAAATAGTTTCCATGGGATGAACATCAGGAAGAAGGAAAATTGTCTGAGGAAGTAGGATTTGGAAAGCATAATGATAAACACAGTTTTAACATTCTGCATAAAATAATGATAATGTCTAATTTGATGAGTTAAAATGGAATTAAATAAAAAATAGAATAGGTGTGAATGATATGATTAGAAGTAGAGTACTCTAAAATTCATAAGATGTTTGGGAGGAGAATGATGTTGATTAAACTTTTTTAAGTTAAGCACATATGACAAAATTCTAGTTAACTACTGAATAAATACTTTTAATATAGTAGAAGGAAAATGAGGAGAAATCCTTCAGTGAATGATGGTATTTAAAATATTTGCTAAAATTCAGCATTATTTCATAAAAAAGCCTTCAACAAATGAGGCAAAGAAGGAACATACCCTCAAATAACGCCATCTATGACAACCCACAGCCAACATCCTACTGAATATGCAAAAGTTAGAACCATTGCCCCTGAGAAATGAAAAAAGACAAAGGGTGCCCACTTTCTCTACCCCTCTTCATCAAATTACTGGAAGTACTAGTCAGAGCAATCATGCAACATAGAGAAATAAAAGACATCCAGACTGAACAAGAGGAAGTCAAATTATTGGTTAACTGGTAAGATGATCTTATAGGTACAAAACCATGAAGACTCCTTCAAAAGACTCCTAGATTTGATAAATGAATTTAGTAAAGTTTCAGGATACAAAATCAATGTTTCAAAATCAGTAGCATTTCTATACACCAATAACAATCAAGATGAGAACAAAATCAGGAATCAATTCTATTTACAATAGCTACAAAAAATACCTAGAAGTATCTTTAACCAAAGAGGAAATATCTTTACAAGGAAAACTACAAAACATTATGAAAGAAAATTTAGATGACACAAACAAATGGAAACCTATTACATGCTCATAGATTAGAAGAATCAATATTGTTAAAATGACCATACTATCCAAAGCAACCTAGAGATCCAATGCAATTCCTACCAAAATACCAACATCATTTTTCACAGAATTAGAAAGAGTAATCCTAAAATTCATATGGTAGAAAAAAAACCCCAAAGAGCCAAAGCACATCTAAGCAAAAAGAACCAGAGCTAGAGGCATCACATTACTTGACTCTAAATTATACTGTAAGACTATAATAACCAAAACATGATACTGGTATAAAAATAAACATATGGATCAATGGAACAGAATAGAGAAACCAGTAATAAAGACACATATCTGCAGACAAAAGATCTTTGACAAAGTCAACAAAAACATACACTAGGGAAAGGACACCCTTTCCAATAAATGGTTCTGGGAAAACTGAATTGCCATATGTAGAAGAATAAAACTGAACCTCTATCTTTCACAATATACAAAAATCTACTCCAGATGAAATAAAGACTTAAATGTAAGACCTGAAATAATAAAAACTAGAAGAAACCCTAAGGAAAAGTCTTCCAGACATTGCCTTAAACAAAGAATTTATGACTAAGACCTCAACAGTGCAAGAAACAGAAACAAAAAAAATAGACAAATGGGCTTAAACAACTAAAAAGCTTCCAATCAGCAAAAATAATAATAATCAATGGAGTGAACAGACAACCTGCAGAATGAGAGAAAATATTTACAACGTATGCATTCAACCAGGTGACTGATATCTAAAATTTACAAGGAATTCAACCACCACCACCACTACCACCACCAGCACAAAACAAATAACACATGAAGAAGTGCTCAAACGACATGGATAGACATTTCTCAACAGAAAACATACAAATGGCCCATAAGCATATATAAAAATGCTCAACATTACCAATTATCAGAGAAATACAAATTAAAACCACAATGAGATATTATCTAGTGAGAGGGCCTATTATTAAAAAGTCAAAAACAACAGATGTTAAGGATGATGTGGAGAAAAGGGAATGCTTATACACTATGGGTCAGCATGTAATTAGTGCAACCTCCATGGAAAAGAGTACAAAGGTTTCTGAAAGAACTAAAAATAGAACGACTATTTAATCCAACAATCCCTCTACTTGATATCTAACCAAAGGAAAAGAAATTTCTGTATCAAAACATATCTACAGTCATATGTCTATTGCAGTAGTATTCACAATAGCAAAGATATGGAATCAGGATAGGTGTCCCTCAGCAGTTGATTGGCTAAAGAAAATGTTATATATATATCTTACAACTGAATACTCATCAGCCCTTAAAAAGACTGAATTCATGTCTTTTACAGCAACAGAGATTGAACTGGGGCCATTACCATAAGTGAAACAACTCAGAAAATCAAATACATGTTCTCACTTATAAGTGGGAACTAAATCATGTGTACACGTAGACATAAAGAACGTAATAAGTAGACACTGGAAACTCAGAATGGTGGGCTTGTTGGGAGGGTTGATGAATGAGAAATTACTTAGTGAGTATAACAGATGTTATTCAAGTGATGGTTACACCAAAACCCAGATTTTACCACTGTGCAATATATCCATATAACAAAACTGCACTTGTATTTTTTTAATTGATACAAATAAAAAATTTAATGTACCACAGAACTGTTATCTCCAATGAAATATCTGTAGAAAGAAAAAAGAAGAAAATTATAACTGAACTTTGCAATGTCAAGAGTTATAGACGAGTAGGAAAAGGCAAAAGGGCTGAGAAGGATATTAGTGAGATAGGAAGAAAACCAATAAAATGTGTTTTTTCAAAGCCAACAGAAGCAAATGTAATGGAAGAAAAGAGTGATGAGTTGTGTTAAATGTTGCCGATAGGTGGAACAAAATGAGAACTGAGAATAAATCACTGGATTTTTCATAGGGTCATTAGTGAACTAGAAAAGAGCAGTTTCAGTGGAGTATTGGGGGTAACCTGATTGGTTTTAAAAGACCAAGTAAATTAGAGACAGCAAGTATATACAAATGTTCTGGTAAGTTTTCCTGCAAAGGAGAAGAAAAATGACATGGGAGATAATAAGGAAAAAAAACTTTTTCTGATGGAAGAGATAAAATATTTGTACACTGATTTATACCAAGTAGAAAACATGATGTTCAAAAGAGGAGGTTTCCTGGTAAAATGAAATCCAATAGGTAACAAGAGACTGGATTTAGTTCCAGTAGAGTGACTGTTTATAAATGGAAACACTAAGAATTCATATATATATATATGAATTTATATACATATTTATATATATTTATATATATAAATATATATAAAAATATATATTTATATATATAAATATGTATAACATGTTATTCAAGGGATTTTTATAACAGCATTTATATATATATAAATGCTGTTCATTTATATATATATAAACAACATACATATACATATTCACATAAACATACACATACACATACATATATATGCTGTTCTGCAGCCCTGTGAGTGATTTCCAGGCAAGCATGGTCTGGAGTGGACCTCCAGCAGTCCTGCAGCAGAGGGGCCTGAGTTTAGTAGAAAAACTAAAAAACAGAAAAGACCCAAAGTAGATAAATCCACAAAGATGAGAAGAAACCAGTGCAAAAAGGATGCAATCACCAAAAACTAGAACACCTCTCCTCCTCCAAGGGATCACAACTCCTCACCAGTAAGGGAACAAAACTGGATGGAGAATGAGTTTGATGAATTGACAGAAGCAGGCTTCAGAAAAGTGGATAATCACATAACTCTGAGCTAAAGGAACATGTTCTAACTCAATACAAAGAAACTAAGAACATTGAAAAAAGTTAAACAAAATGCTAACTAGAATAACCAGCTTAGAGAAGAACATAAACAACTTGATGGAGCTGAAAAACAGCACGAGAACTTCACAAAATGTACACGAGTTTCAATAGCCAAACTGATCAAGCAGAAGAAAAGATATCAGAGATTGAAGATCAACTCGATGAAATAAAATGAGAAGGCAAAATTAGAGAGAATAGAGTGAAAAGAAATGAGCAAAGACTCTGAGAAATATGGGATTATGTGAAAAGACCTAATCTATGTTTGATCAGTGTACCTGAATGTGATGGGGAGAATGAATCCAAGCTGGAAAATACTCTTCAGGATATTATCCAGGAGAACTTCTCCAACTAGCAAGGCAGGCCAACATTCAAATTCACGAAATAGAGATCACCACAAAAATATTCCTCAAGAAGAGCCATTCCAAGACACACATAGACTTAAAATAAAGGAAAGGAGGACGATTTACCAAGCAAATGAGGAACAAAAATAAGCAGGGGCTGGATAGAGCAGACTTTAAACCAACAAAGATCAAAAGAGATGAAGAAGGACTTTACATAATGGTAAAAGGATCACTACATCAAGAAAAGCTAACTATCCTAACATATAGCCACCCAATAAATGAGCACCCAGATAGATATAGCAAGTTCTTAACAACCTACAAAGAGACTTAGACTCCCACACAATAATAGTGGGAGACTTTAACACCCCACTGTCAATATTAGACGGATTAACAAGACAGAAAATTAACAAGGATATCCAGGACTTGAACTCAGATCTGAACCAAGCAGACCTAATAGACATTTACAGAACTCTCCACCCCAAATTCATAGAATATACATTCTTCTCAGCACCACATTGCACCTACTCTAAATTTGACTACATAATTGGAAGTAAATCACTCTCAGCAAATGCAAAAGAATGGAAATCATAACAACCAGTCTCTCAGACCACAGTGCAATCAAAGTAGAACTCAGGATTTAAAAAACTCACTTAAAACTGCACAACCACATGGAAACTGAACAACCTTATCCTAAATGACTACTGGATAAATAATGAAATGAAGGCAGAAATAAAGATGTTCTTTGAAACCAATGAGAACGAAGATACAACATACCAGAATCTCTGGGACACATTTAAAGCAGTGTCTAGAGGGAAATTTATAGCACTAAATGCCCACAAGAGAAGCAAGGAACGATCTAAACTTGACACCCTATTGTCACAATTAAAAGAACTAGAGGAGCAATATCAAACAAATTCAAAAGCTAGCAGAAAACAAGAAATAACTAAGATCGGAGCAGAACTGAAGGAGACACACAAAAAAAACCCTTCAAAAAAATCAATAAATCCAGGAGCTGTTTCTTTAAGAAAGATCAACAAGATAGACTGGTAGCCAGACTAATAAAAAAGAAAAAAGAGAATAAGTGAATAGATGCAATTTAAAAATATGTTAAATTTATAGTAAGCATTGGGAACTGAAATGAAACAGAAAAGTCTCCATGTTATAAATGCAAGGAGAGGAGGGTGCTGTGGTTTGAATATTTGTCCTCTCCAACACTCGTGTTGAAATTTAATTGCTACTGTAACAGTATTCATAAACAGGTGACACGTATAAGAGGTGTTTAGTTCATGATGGCTCTACCCTTATGAACAAACTAATGATATTATTGTGAGAGTGAGTTTGCCTCTCTCTCTCTCTCTCTCTCTCTCTCTCTCTCTCTCTCTCTCTCTCTCTCTCTGTCCATCTGTCATGTGATACCTTTTCTCCTTGCCAAATGTTGGCAAGTTGGAAGTTTACTCCAGAAGAGTTAACATATCACTAAAGAAATTTTGTTTTAATGGGAGTGATAAGCAGAGTAGAATAGAAGCCAGGAAGAAGAGCCCAATAGCTATTGCAGTGTCACACAGCTGAGGCATGCAATGTCAAGAGAGAGAGCAAGTCAATTTCCAGTTGGATCTGCATAAGATGGGAAGCTTGATGCCATAACCTCAGATATGTAAGGTGACTCTAGCACTCTCTGTGAGGCTGTCAGTATAACTCCAAGAAAGTATTTCTTAGAGTTCTATTGGAAAAGTTAGGAATAACAGCAATATAGAGTGTGGAGAGTAATTCGCAGAGACACACAAGGAAACACAAAGGGAAAATTATGTCATAATATAAACTTTCTTTAGAAACTATATAATGGGCTGGGTTCTGTGGCTCATGCCTGTAATCACAGCACATTGGAGGCCAAGGCAGGCAGATCACTTGAGGTCAGGAGTTCAAGACCAGCCTGGCCAACATGGTGAAACCCTATCTCTACTAAAATTACAAAAATTAGCCTGGCATGGTGGTGCACGCCTATAATTCCAACTACTCAGGAGGCTGAGACATGAAAATCACTTGAAACCTGGGACACAGAGGTTGCAGTGAGCTGAGATTGTGCCATGACACTCCAGTCAGGACAACACAGCTAGACCCTGTCTCAAAAGAAAAAACAAAGTAAAATAAATAATAAAATAAAAAGAGACTACATAATGTATTTAAAAGTGATATTTTCAGATTAATATCATAATAAAACCCAGACTTTGCTATTTATATGCTATGTGAATTTTCACAGGTTACTTATCTTTCTGTGATTTAATTTCTTCATCCCATAAAATGGGATAAAATTAGTAGGTTTAGTTATTATTAAATAAGTTAATATATGCAACTCATTTAGAAGAGGGCATGGTAGACAGTAAGCACTCAATTGTTTTATTTATTACTGTTATTCACACAGAGAATATCTTATTTGAATAATATGCCCCTACAGGAATCTGGTAGAGTATTAAAATAAACTGCAGTTAATGTCAAATTATTCTCAGTAAATTGATTATATTGAGAAACTTGCCAACAGTAAAATATTTAAATGTGTTCATTAGAAATATGGCCACCAGCACAACTTAATATCTATATATAGCATATTATTTAAAAATAATTATCATGATATACCCATATTTTGCTTTAAAATATTTTGCTTTTGAAATGAGTAGATACATACACACACACACACACACACACACACTTGTAAGCACACAGAACACTTCTGAAAAGATACAAAAATCTATTCATGTAGATTACCTCTGAGAAAGGGGACATTGTGGTATGTAACAGAAAGAGACTTACTTTATCTTGTATTGTCTTTCAAGTTAGAATTTTTACTAAAAATGATGAGTTTGTGTCCTTTGTAAGGACATGGATGAATCTGTAGAACATCATTCTCAGCAAACTGACACAAGAACAGAAAAGGAAATACCGCATATTCTCACTCAGAGGCGGGTGAGAAAAATGAGAACACATGGACACAGGGAGGGGGTCTACTACACACTGGGGTCTATTGGGGGGAAGGGGGGAGGGACAGTGGGGGGGCTGGGGAGGGATAGCCTGGGGATAAATGCCAAGTGTGGGTGAAGGGGAGGAAGGCAGCAAAGCACACTGACATGTGTGTACCTATGCAACTATCTTGCACGTTCTGCACATGTACCCCAAAACCTATAATGCAATAAAAAATTTTTTAAAAAAAGAATTTTTACTAGAGATTCTAATTGCATTTCAGTATAATAATATATAAAAATAGTTTCTTTTCCCCATATAGAATTATTTATTTTGAATTACCATATGTATTTTTTGTTTCAATGAAATTGTTTTCTCTTGCTACAGGAGGCATAATTAGGTATCAGAAGATATGTGTTGTATTATATGTATAAACATTAAGCAAACTTTTTAATTTTGGAATTAGCTGCACTTTGTTCTAAGGTAGTGCAGGGAAACACCCTATTCATTGACAACCTGCCAGAACAAGATGAAAACCAGAGCACTTTATCAAAAGGAGTATTCTCTATTTTAGGTTATTTTAAAGTATATAGTTTTATGAATCAGAAAGCTATATTGGGAAGCCTGTACCACTTTATCTCTGACATCAGTGAGTCAAAGTATGTTTGGTACAAATGCAAGACACTTATCACTAGGTTATAACGGATGTCTGTGGTTCAAGGTAGCAGAGGATCCAAGAACAAAGAATACAGTTGTATTCACAGGAGAAAGAAAACAAAAAACAGCAGTATATTCTAGTGCAATTTCCAGGAAAGTTGTGAAATAGCTTTCTTTTTATAGTGTTAAAACTGTTGTCAATGTATATTTAAAAAAAAAACACTTTTATCTTTTATTTTTAACATATTTGCATCAACCATTATCTAATTTTAAACTTGTCATACAAAGTTTCTTCAAAGATAGCTATTTCAAATTGTTAGAGTTAGCACTAATAATGGGGGATATTTTTACTTTTACTTGTCTCCTTTAAAAAGTAACTTAAAAAATATAAATTACTGTTTTGATAAATTTGTTATCCTAAATATTTTGCAGAAACTGTGTAGAATTAATTGCTTTGCCTCTCTCAGACCATTCAAGCCATGTTTGTTTATTCAAACTAAAATAAATTATTTCAGTAATTTTATAATTATGCCAATGCTGGGAAAAGATGCTGTCTTCTGATTGTACAGAAAATTTAATGGTCTAATTCATATTTTTCTGTACTTCTAAAGATATAAAATTTACTTTGAAAGAAACCACTTTTTTATTTTTAATTGACACACAGTAATTGTACATATTTATGGGATATGTAGTGATGTTACAATACTGATAATGGGTAGTGATCAGATCAGGTGAATTGACATATCCATCATCTCAAACATTCATCATTTGTGCTGGAAACATTCCATATCTTCCTTCCAGCTATTTGAAGTTATATAACATATACCTATTAACAATCATCCAATAGTGGTAGAGAACACTAGAAATTATTTCTATCTAGATGTAATTTTGCATTCTTTTTTTTTTAATTTTTATTGCATTATAGGTTTTGGGGTACATGTGCAGAACATGCAAGATAGTTACATAGGTACACACATGGCAGTGTGTTTTGCATTCTTTAACAAACCACTCCCTACTTCAACCTTCCCTTCTCAGTCTCTAGAATTCTTTGTTCTACTTTTTACTTCTATGGAATCAACTTTTTATAGACATATTTTAACACTCACTTATGAGTGAGAATATGTGGTATTTAACTTTCTGTTCCTGGCTTATTTCACTTAACATAATGTCCTCCAGTTCCATTCATGTTGCCACGAATGACAGGATTTCATTCTTTTTGTGGCTGAATGGTATTCCACTACATTTATATACCCCGTTTTCTTTATTAATTTGTCTGTTGGCAGACACCTATGTTGATTCCATATCTTGGCCATTGTGAAAAGTGCTGCAATAAACACGGGAGTGCAGATATCTCTTTCACATAATGATTTCCTTTCCTTTGAATAAATTCCCAGTAGTGGAATTGCTGAATTGCATGTTAGTTTTATTTGTTGTATCTTCAGGAACATGCATACTGTTCTCAAAAGTGGTGGTAGTTGTTTACATTGCTACCAATAGTGTCTAAGAGTTCCCTTTTTCCACATTCTCAGAAACATTTCTTATTTTGTTTTGCTTTTTGATAACAACCATCCTAAGTTGGGTAAGATGATATCTCCTTGTTTTGACTTTCATTTCCCAAATGATTAATGACAAACTACCTCCTATGTTAAATGTAATGGGTCAGCTGTAGTATTTTCCATCCTCTGAAAGTGGTCATGAGTAACTCATATCTAACAATAGTATTTAAAGTACAACTCCTAAACTATTATTTATTTAAACAGTATCTTTCTCTAGCATGGTAATGATAAGAGTAATTATTAATAATATAAAGTATAAAAACTTTATATCATTTCATTTTCAGTTAGCTTTTAAATAAACTATCTTTTCAAGGAATCAAATTAAGACCTCTGGTGTATTATCTTTAGTTTAACAGAGGATTCAAAAACCACGAAATATAGGCACATAGTTTTAAAAGTCAAGTAAACACAATTTGAATGCCAACATAATCTTTTTTATTCATCAGTAACTCAGCACATGATCACTAAGAAAGCAGACTATAATTCCCTATATATGTACTAAATTATAGTCAGTTGGATATTAGGAGAATGGGAAAAGAAATATTAGGACCTTAGACTCCTTTAACTCCATTTAACTCCTACTTTTTTCTCTTTATGTACTTTATTTCTCTATATGTTTTCAGTCTCACAAGGCATTAGTAGCAATTTACTAATTAATTTTTTCAGGATTTGTTTTTGGAAACATCTTTATTTCACCTTTATATATAACAGATATACTGATTATAAATATTCTAGGTTGATGGTTATTTGCTTTAAGCACTTTAAAGATATGATTCCATTGTCATTTGGCCTCCAATGTTAACTGCTGAGAAATCAGTTGAATTTCTAACTGTTTCTTATTTAAAGCAATCCTTTCCTTTGACTGCCTTTTAAATGCTTTCCTTGTATAGGTTTTAGAGAAATTTTACCAAAATATGCCTATCTGTAGTTTTATGTTTATGTACTGTGCTTGTGGTTGGTTAATAGAGTTTTTGAATCTGTGGTTTGATATTTTTCATCAGGAAATAAAATGTTCCCAAAAATGAGTTTACAATTATTTCTTCAAATGTTATATCTACTTTCATTCTGTTTCTTTTCTCATTCTGTTACTCTAAATTCAAGCATTTTTTTATGTATTCTATGCTTGTCTTAATATATCTTCTGTACTTTACATCTTTTTATCTTAGCACTTTAGTCTAAATATTTTCTTCTACATTTCAGTTTATTCACTTTCAACCATGTCTATCTAAACTGTTAAACCCATCCACTGGTTTCTAAATTTCAATCATTGTATTTTTATTACTACAATTCTATTTTTGTTTTTCTCCATATCATCATCTAAGAAGTCATTTTAAACTCTGTGTGGGTTAACTCCTATATAGAATTCTTCTGTTTATCTGCTTTTTGATCTGTTATCATCGTGATTTTCATTTAAATCTTGTTCTTTCACATGAGCTATATTGACTAAATGCTAAAATTAAAATTGTGTAAATAACTTGAAACTCTTGATGATGTTATCTTCTTTCAAAAAGGTTTTCTCTTTGCTTTTGGCAACCACTTAGTGCACAAAATAGCTGAGGTGCCTTGTACATTATCTTGGACCACCTTATGTTAGTATGGCTGAGGTGTACAATCGTATGCATAATGTCAGTATTCACTTTAACTGTAAACATCAGCATTTTTGGTGCCTCTTTGCCTAAAATCTTTCTTCAACGTCATGGAAGTCTGCTTGAAAATTATTCATAGGCATGGTCTTGAACTGCAGAGGAAATAGTGCTCTGGGGAATAATAGGCAATCAACAATGGATAGAAGTCAGCACATAAATACTCCAGCTTTCACGTCCTTCAGTAAATGATAATTCCGAAGTAATTTCTGCATGGTTCCTCAGAGAATTACCTGCTGGTTTGAGAATTCAATTGTCTTCAGTAATAATCAGATCAATAAAACACTCTTTATTGATTTTTCCCTCCTCCTCTGATATTTTCTTTCCATTATCTCTTTCTGCTTTCAGAATAATGTCTCAAGCAGAACATCCAGATTTTTGTGTCAGTCTTTGCTTTTATATTAAACTAAGATAAGGTAGATTGTCTTAATCCAATCATGAACTGAATAGATTTGAAACTAGGTTTTAATCTTTAGAGGGCAGTCAATGTCCAGTTCACTCTTTCCTCTAGATTGAAGGCCTTTGGAAGACTAAACTTGACTTATAGTTTCCAATTTTCCTAGCTGCTGCTTAGTGCTTAGCATCTGAACCTGTTTCTGAAGTGATAAATTTCTCAGTTCCTCTTCAATGCCTTTAAATAGATGTATTTGACAGTGTCTCTGTTCATTCATCAGTAGATTTACCTGTTTGCTATTGTCCAACCTTTCTAATCTCACTGAGAAAGTTGGTATAAATTTATTTCCACATTAAAAAATATTCAATGCTAATGTAATTAAATATGTTGCTCAATATAGCTTCTTAAACCTGAATTGCATAAACTTTTCAGTAGTATTTTAAAATAGCAAAATATTTATTATTTTTGGAAAATTATAACGCATAATCATTACACAATATCATGATACATTTTCAAAGCCAAATCAATATTTCCTTTATACCAATTATGGAATTCATATTATTTATTACAATATATTTTCTAGAGATAGGAATTAAGTATCTTTAAAATCACAATATGTTAAAAATAATACCATTTTATAGAGTACATGCTGTTTTGTAGACTACAAGATTTAAGGCATGAAATAATTATATGTTAAGGCCTCTGAACAATTGCTTCTAGATGAAAGTTATTGGTGTTATACAAGAAATCTCATGGCACAGTGCAATGTACGTTCATATTTAGCTCTGACAGCAAGCAGAAAATAACTCTTCTTTGCAAAAGAGGTTTAAATAACCCTTTAATCATCAGTATCTGCATAATGCTGACCACTAGGGAGAAAATAATTATGTCAGAGGGGAAAGAATAGTTACTAAGTGCTCTTATAAGAAAGATGTTGACATATGTTACAGCCATTTGAGGTAACAAATAAAGTAATTGCTATTTTTGCATAGACTATTGGAGGCATATCACACCTTTATAAAGTCTGTGAACTTTGAGCATTCATTGCAAGAAAAGCAGAAAAGGTGCTAAGTGTAGGGAAATAGCTCCTCCATGGTGTTCTGGTTGCCTTGAACATATTCATGCAGCCAAAGACTTGATTCACAGCTTATTTGAGTCTTGGCAGAACATCTTATGATAATCGATAATCTTGCAATAGGGAGGGATGGGAGGCCTGAAAGAGCTGCTATAAGGCCATCTTCTACTCATCTCCCTATCTTCCCTGGGAGGATGTCATGAGAAAGTTTCTCATCATCTCTGTGTTTTGATAAGTTATAAAGCTTTCTGCCCCACTCCCCTCAGAATTAGAGTGTCAGAATATAAAAATACTTAGGTGCAGGCTATATCTGGCTCCTTAGCAATGATGCATCCCACAGATGGCATTGCACTCATCTGGCTCCTGGTTGTTTTAACTTATCATTTTCAGTGTGTGGGACAAAAAACTGGTACCTTGGCTTAATCTTGTTTTCACTGACTATATTAGAAATAAACTATATAAATCTAAAAGTTTCTCCTTTTATCTTTACCATATAATTCAGGCCTTGGGTCTGGCCTTGCCTGTCTTGTGTGTTTGCTTCAGTAAGAGTATCTGCAAACTGAGTGTGCCACATGAGATAGCATGGAGCATATAGAAACAGTCCAGAAGAACTGAGACAATAAACAACTTAAGGTAGTTTGCATGGAAATCTATCGGTCATCACATAATTCATTTTTGTTGATTATAATTATTACTTTTAAATAATAAAATGGAAATTCAAGAGAAAATCAGAATAATATAATTGTAGGAAAAGTCATTAGTATGTAATAGAGCTAAGCTAAAAAATAGTTGTTTTGTGAAACTTATATTTCAGTTACTTATACACATATCTCTCAGTATCAGTTAACTATGGTCACAATAATGCTGTATTAAAAAAATGAAAACTTTGAATCTCAGCTACATCAACAATAAAATTTTAATTAGCTCATAAACTTATGGGTAGTCTGGGATTGGTCATTCTAGTCTACACTTAGCCAAGTCTCAACCAGGCTCATTGTCTCTGCTGATCTCAACTAGCTTTATTCACTAGACTAATCTGCAGTCAATTTGGCTGGGTTGGATCTGATGCACACATCTGTGATTCTCCTCCTGGGAACAGACAGAGTGCTGGCCTTGCATGTTTCTCTCATGTCAATTTAGAGGCTGAGAAAGAAGACCCAATTACACAAATGCTTTTCAAGCCTTGGTTTACATTACATTTGCTAATATCTAGCCAAAACAAGTTCTTGTTAAACCTAGAACCAAGTGATGAATAGGTACAGTCGTCCCAATAGTAGGAGGACACTGGAAAGATAGATGGCAAAGAGCATGGATGTATAATTCTACTACTGGAAAGGGACTGAAAAGTTAGAGAACAATAACGCATTCTGCCACATCTACCCTAGCCGAAGTCTCTCCATCTGAAGACATGCTTCTATTGAGTGAAATCATGTGTACTCAAAAGTCTGTATCCAAATCAAAAAGCATGACAATGAATCTGTATGTATGTGGAAACAAAAACACTTAAATTGCCTGTGAGTCTGGGAAGAAAAAGTAAAATTGACTTGTTATCATGTATTAACTTTTCATCCAACAGAATCATGTTTTGTGCTTCTATCATTTAAGTGTATTATGTATTATGGTTATTACCTCTCCTACATTTACCCACATTATTAAATTTTAAAAAAAAGTCTTCACATAGGTGAAATGTTTTGAAGACAGTAATTGAACTTAAAATCCCTAGAGAAGTCCACATATTAGAAAAGTTAATAAATTGTATATATAGAAGAAAGAATATAAAAGTTGTAAACTTGGATATATATATATATATATATATATATATATGAAGAAGAAAAGCAAAAATTGTTTTTTTTGTTTAAAAAAAATGTGTGTTCAATTCTAGAAAGCTTTAACGTATTACCAAAGTACAATATAGTCTTTTTAAAATAACTGTAGAATAACTCATAGATCAATACCTATCAATTAGCATAGAAGGTCATTAAGCATCATGTCGCTATAACAGAATATGTTGAACATATTTTAAAAATCCGAAGAAGGTAATAGAGAGGGGAGTTTAGTTGTTGAAGAATATGAGTTTCAGTGGAAACATTGGACTGATCAAATGTTCTAAATGTTCAAATATATATAACTTGAATATCAAATAAAAGGTACTTCATGAATAGTGATGCAGGGATAGTTTTTGCCAATGGATTGCAATAAACGTTGATTAAGTAGAATTATCGTGTAAAATAAACTTTAATGCTTCTTACTAAGGTACTCAAGTCAACTTAAGTTTCACTGCTGATGTAAAAAGAACCAGCAATACTTGCTATCAAATCTTAAAGAAAAAAGTATTTTAAACACAAAATCATTTATGACCATAACATAACCTAGACACTTATTTTCTCATTTTTTCTTATACTACTTTAAACTCTGGGGTACCTGTGCAGAATGTACAGGTATTTTTACATAGTTACACACGCTGTGGTGACTTACTGCATCCATCACCCCGTCATCTACATTAGATATTTCTCCTAATGCTATCCTGACCTTAGTCTCCTACCCCTGACAGGCCTTGGTGTGTGATGTTCCCCTCCCTGTGTCTATGTGTTCTCATTTTTCAACTCCCACTTATGAGTGAGAACATGTGGCGTTTGGTTCTCTGTTCTTCTGTTACTTTGCTGAGAATGATGGTTTCCAGCTTCATCCACAACCCTGCAAAGGACATGAACTCCTTCTTTTTATGGCTGCATATTATTCCATGGTGTATATGTGCCACATTTTCTTTATCCAGTCTATTGACACTTATTTTCAAAACCGAAATTACAAATAGATTCTGTTTATCAAGACCTGCATCTAATTAGCAGAGGGATCTCAACAAGAAATTTAATTTTTGAAAAGCATGTTCCATTATCTAAGGCTTAATATGATGGCTGATACATAGGCATTCTGTTTTTTCTTTCTTTTTTTTAATTATACTTCAGGTTCTGGGATACATGTGCAGATCATGCAGGATTGTTGCATAGGTACACACTTGACAACGTGGTTTGCTGCCTCCATCCCTCCGTCACCTACACCTGGCATTTTCCCCCATGTAATCTCTCCCTGACCCCATCCCCTGCTGTCCCTCCCTTGGCCCCCTCCAACAGACCCTAGTGTGTGATGCCCCCATCCCTCTGTCTATATGTTCTCATTGTTCAACACCCACATATGAGTGAGAACATTTGGTGTTTGGTTTTCTGTTCTTGTGTCAGTTTGCTGAGAATGATGGTTTCCAGATTCATCCATGTCCCTATAAAGGACATGAACACATCAATTTTTATGGCTGAATAGTATTCCATGGTATATATGTGCCACATTTTCCACGTCCAGTCTATCGTCGATGTGCATTTGGGTTGGTTCCAGGTCTTTGCTATTGTAAACAGTGCTGCTATGAACATATGAGTGCACGTGTCTTTATAATAGAATGATTTGTAATCCTTTGGGTATATATCCAGTAATGGGATTGCTGAGTCAAAAGAAATCTCTATTTCTAGGTCCTGGAGGAACTGTCTTCCACATTAGTTGAAATAGTTTACACTCTCACCAACAATGGAAAAGCATTCCTATTTCTCCACATCCTCTCCAGCATATGTTGTCTCCAGATTTTTTAGTGATCGCCATACTAACTGGCTTGAGGTGGTATCTCAGTGTGGTTTTGATTTGCATTTCTCCAATAATCAGTGATGATCAACATTTTTTCGTATGTTTGTTGGCCTCATATATGTCTTCTTTTGAAAAGTGTCTGTTCATATCCTTCACCCAGTTTTGGATGGGTTTGTTTCTTCTTGTAAATCTGTTTTAATTATTTGTAGATTCTGAATACTAGCCCTTTGTCAGATGGGTAGATTGCAAAAAATTTCTCTCATTCTGTTGGTTGCTGGTTCACTCTAATGATTGTTTCTTTTGCTGTACAGAAGCTCTGGAGTTTAGTTAGGTCCCATTTGTCTATTTTGGCTTTTGTTGCCAATGCTTTTGGTGTTTTAGTCATGAAGTCCTTGTCTATGCCTAAGTCCTGAATGGTTTTGCCTAGATTTTCTTCTAGGTTTTTTCTGGTGTTAGGCCTTATGTTTAAGTCTTTAATCCATCTGGAGTTAATTTTAGTGTAAGGTGTCAGGAAGGTGTCCAGTTTCTGCTTTCTGCACACTGCTAGCCAGTGTTCCCAACACAATTTATTAAACAGGGAATCCTTTCCCCATTGCTTGTTTTTGTCATATTTGTCAGGTTTGTCAAAAAACAGATGGTTGTAGATGTGTGGCATTGCCTCTGAGGTCTTTGTTCTTTTCCATGGGTCTATATCTCTGTTTTGGTACCAGTACCATGCTGTTTTGATTACTGTAGCCTTGTAGTATAGTTTGAAATCAGATAGCGTGATGTATCTGGCTTTGCTCTTTTTGCTTAGGATTGTCTTGGTTATGGGGGCTCCCTTTTGGTTCCATATAAAGTTTAAGGTGGTTTTTTCCAGTTCTGTGAAGAAGGTCATTGGTAATTTGATGGGGATAGCATTGAATCTATAAATTACTTCAGGCAGTATGGCCATTTTCATGATATTGATTCTTCCTAACTGTGAGCATGGAATGTTTCTCCATCTGCTTGTGTCCTCTCTTATTTCGCTGAGCAGTGATTTGTAGTTCTCCTTGACAAGGTCCTTTACATCCTTTGTTAGTTGTATTCCTAGATATTTTATTCTCTTTGTAGAAATTATGAATGGGAGTTTGCTCATAATTTGGCTCTCTGTTAGTCTGTTATTGGTGTACAGGAATGCTTGTGATTTCTGCACATTGCTTTGTATCCTGGGACTTTGCTGAAGTTGCTTATCAGTTTAAGGAGATTTGGGGCTTAGATGATAGGGTCTTCTAAATATACAATCATGTTGTCTGCAAATAAATAATTTTACATCCTCTTTTCCTAATTGAATACACTTTTTTTTTCTTGCCTAATTGCTCTGGCTAGAACTTCCAATACTATATTGAAAAGGAATGGTGAGAGAGGGCATCTTTGTCTAGTGCTGGATTTCAAAGGGAATGCTTCCAATTTTTTTTAATTTTAAATTTTTATTGCATTTTAGGTTTTGGGGTACATGTGCAGAACTTGCAAGATAGTTGCATAGGTACACACATGGCAGTGTGTTTTGCTGCCTTCCTCCCCTTCACCCACACTTGGGATTTCTCCTCAGGCTATCCATCCCAAGCTCCCCCCATGCTGTCCCTCCCCCACCCCCCCAATAGACCCCAGTGTGTAGTAGACCCCCTCCCTGTGTCCATGTGTTCTCATTTTTCTCATCCGCCTCTGAGTGAGAGTATGCGGTATTTCCTTTTCTGTTCCTGTGTCAGTTTGCTGAGAATGATGTTCTCCAGATTCATCCATGTCCTTACAAAGGACACAAACTCATCATTTTTTATTGCTGTGTAATATTCCATGGTGTATATGTGCCACATTTTCCCAGTCCAGTCTATCATCGATGGGCATTTGGGTGGGTTCCAGGTCTTTGCTATTGTAAACAGTGCTGCAATGAACATTCGTGTGCACGTGTCCTTATAGTAGAATAATTTACAGTCCTTTGGATACATACCCAGTAAAAGGATTGCTGAGTCAAATGGAATTTCTATTTCTAGGTCCTTGAGGAATCGCCACACTATCTTCCACAATGGTTGAACTAATTTACACTCCCACCAACAGTGTAAGAGTGTTCCTATTTCTCCACATGCTCTCCAGCATCTATTGTCTCCAGATTTTTTAATGATTGCCATTCTAACTGGTGTGAGATGGTATCTCAATGTAGTTTTGATTTGCATCTCTCTAATGACCAGTGATGATGAGCATTTTTTCATGTGTTTGTTGGCCTCATGTATGTCTTCTTTTGTAAAGTGTCTGTTCATATCCTTTGCCCATTTTTGAATGGGCTTGTTTGTTTTTTTCCTGTAAATCTGTTTGAGTTCTTTGTAAATTCTGGATATCAGCCCTTTGTCAGATGGGTAAACTGCAAAGATTTTTTCCCATTCTGTTGGTTGCCGATTCACTCTAGTGACTGTTTCTTTTGCCATGCAAAGCTGTGGAGTTTGATTAGGTCTCATTTGTCTATTTTGGCTTTTGTTGCCAATGCTTTTGGTGTTTTGGTCATGAAGTCCTTGCCTACTCCTATGTCCTGAATGGTTTTGCCTAGATTTTATTCTAGGGTTTTGATGGTGCCAGGTCTTATGTTTAAGTCTTTAATCCATCTGGAGTTAACTTTAGTGTAAGGTGTCAGGAAGGGGTCCAGTTTCTGCTTTCTGCACATGGCTAACCAGTTTTCCCAACACCATTTATTAAACAGGGAATCCTTTCCCAATTGCTTGTTTTTGTCAGGTTTATCAAAGATTGTATGGTTGTAGATATGCTGTGTTGCCTCTGATGCCTCTGTTCTGTTCCATTGGTCTATATCTCTGTTTTGGTACCAGTACCATGCTGTTTTGATTACTGTAGCCTTGTAGTATAGTTTGAAGTCTGGTAGTGTGATGCCTCCCGCTGTGTTCTTTTTGCTTAGAATTGACTTGGCTATGTGGGCTCTCTTTTGGTTCCATATGAAGTTCGTGGTGGTTTTTTCCAGTTCTGTGAAGAAATTCAATGGTAGTTTGATGGGGATAGCATTGATTGTTTAAATTACTTTGGGCAGTATAGCCATTTTCACCATATTGATTCTTCCTAACCACGAACATGGAATGTTTCTCCATCTGTTTGCTTCCAGTTTTTACCCATTCAGTATGATACTGGCTGTAGGTTTGTGTAAATAACTTTTATTATTTTGAGATATGTTCCTTTGATACCTAGTTTATTGAGAGTTTTTAGCATAAAGGGCTGTTGAAGTTTGTCGAAGGCCTTCTCTGCTTCTATTGAGATAATCATGTGGCTTTTGTCTTTGGTTCTATTTATGTGGTGGATTGTTTATAGACTTGCATATGTTGAAGCAGCCTTGCATCCTTAGGATGAAGCCTACTTGATCATGATGGATAAGCTTTTTGATGTGCTGCTGCAATTTGTTTGCCAGTATTTTATTAAAGATTTTTGCATGTATGTGCATTATGGATATTGGCCTGAAGTTTTTTGTTGTTGTTGCATCTTGCTGGGTTTTGGTATCAGGATGATGTTGGTCTCATGAAATGATTTGGGAAGAATTCCTTCTTTTTGTATTGTTTGGAATAGTTTCAAAAAGAATGTTACCAGCTCCTCTCAGTACATCTGGTAGAATTCAGCTGTGAACTCCTCTGGACATGAACTTTTTTGGTTGGTAGGCTATTAATTGCTGCCTCAACTTCAGCCGTTGTTATTGGTCTGTTCAAAGTTTCAACTTCTTCCTGGTTTGGGCTTGGAAGAGTGCAAGTGTCCAGGAATTTATTCATTTCTTCCAGGTTTACTGGTTTATGTGCATAGGGTTAGTTGTAGTAATCTCTGATGGTAGTTTGTATTTCTGTGGAATTGGTGGTGATATCCCTTTTATCATTTTTTATTGCATCTATTTGATTCTTCTCTCTTCTCTGTTTTATTAATCTGGCTAGCAGTCTATTTTATTGATCTTTTCAAAAAACCAGCTCCTAAATTTATTGATTTTTTTGAAGGGCTTTTTGTGTCTCTTATCTTCTTCAGTTCTGCTCTGATCTTAGTTATTTCTTGTCTTCTGCTAGCTTTTGAGTTTTTTTTTTTTTTTTTATCTTGCTCCTCTAGCTCTTTCAGTTTTGATGATAGGGTGTCAATTTTAGATCTTTCCTTTCTTCTCATGTGGGCACTTATTGCTATAAATTTTCCTCTAGACACTGCTTTCAATGTGTTCCAGAGATTCTGGTACATTGTGTCTTAGTTCTCATTGGTTTCAAAGTACATCTTTATTTCTGCCTTCATTTCATTGTTTATCCAGTCAACATTCAGGATCAGGTTGTTCAGTTTCCATGTTGTTGTGCAGTTCTGAGTGAGTTTCTTAATTCTGAGTTCTAATTTGATTGCCCTGTGATCTGAGAGACTGTTTGTTATGATTTCTGTTCTTTTGCATTTGCTTAGGAGTGATTTACTTCCAATTATTTAGTCAATTTTAGAGTAGGTGCAATGCAGTGCTAAGAAGAATGTATATTCTGTGGATTTGGAGTGGAGATTTCTGTTGATGTCTATTAGGTCTGCTTGGTCCAGATCTGAGTTCAATTCCTGTATATGCTTGTTAATTTTCTGTCTCATTGATCTGCCTAATATTGACAGTGGAGTGTTAAAGTCTCCCACTAGTATTGTGTGAGAGTCTAAGTCTCTTTCTAGGTTGTTAAGAACTTGTTTAATGTACCTGGGTGCCTCTATATTAGGTGTGTATACATTTAGGATCATTAGCTCTTCTTGATGCATTGATCCTTTTATCATTATGTAATGCCCTTCTTTGTCTTTGACCTTTGTTGGTTTAAGGTCCATTTTATCAGAGACTAGGATTGCAACTCCTGCTTCTTTTTGCTCTCCATTTGCTTGATAAATCTTCCTCCATCCTTTTATTTTTAGCCTATGTGTGTCCTTGCATGCGAGATGGGTTTCCTGAATACAGCATACGGATGGGTCTTGACTTTTTAATCCAATTTGCCAGTCTGTGTCTTTTGATTGGGGCATGTAGCCCATTTACATTTAAGGTTAATATTGTTATGTGTGAATTTGATCCTGCTATTTTGACACTAGCTGGATGTTTTGCCTGTTAGTTGACACATTTTCTTCATTGTGTCAATGGTCTTTATCATTTGGTACATTTTTGGAGTGACTGGTACTGGTTGTTTTTTTCCTTGTTTAGTGCTTCTTTCAGGAGCTCCTTAAGGCAGGCCTGGTGGTGACAAACTCTCTCAGCAATTGCTTTTCCATAAAGGATTTTATTTCTCCTTCACTTATGAATCTTAGTTTGGCTGGATATGAAATTTTAGGTTGCAAGTTCTTTTCTTTAAGGATGTTGAATATTGGCCCCCACTCTCTTCTGGCTTGTAGGGTTTCTTCAGAGAGATCCACTGTTTGTCTGATGGGCTTCCTTTTGTGGGTAACCTGATCTTTCTCTCCGGCTGCCCTTAGAGACCCAGGAAGAAAAGACTGCCCGCCAGATCTTTGAAGTCAGCCACAGATGAACCTTTGGCATTTACTATTTTACTTGCTCCTTTACTAGCTCATTCTTGTTCACCTCTCATCAGCACCAATGACTGTAAGCTCTATCTCCATCCTTTCACAAACAAGCTCTACTTCCCCTCAATTGATAAGTGGCTACAATTTTAACTGGACTTTAAAATTTTTATTTTGCTAAATGTATTTATCTTCATTATGAATTTTTAAAATACTGCTTCATTAATCATTTATTTTATATCACATTGTAAGTCTTTTGTAGTAAAAAAAAGATAATGTAATTTGTACCTACTACCAGACAGTACCATTGAATTTTTCTCTAAAATATATCTACAAATGACTTTATTAAATATTATATAAATAATTAAATGTTAAATAATTGGTCTTTTAATTTTTTATATTATACAGAAACTCATTAGAATTGTATATATTTATTTGAGTTCTTTCAATAATTTTTGAAAAAATTTTAGGGGATTTTAATAGCCTCCTATTATTTATATAAAAATACAAAGATAACAGAAAGACTAGGTTGGTTAGAGTCAAGGAAGAGTGGAACACAACGGTTTTCTAAAATATATATTTTGTTTAAGTTTAAAACCATATTTCCACTGAAAATTGTGTTAGTCTACATAAATCTTTAGCTTTCCGTACACTTGCTAGGCATCAGATGACTAACAAATTATAAAAGTAAAGACTTTCAGCCAATTTTATGAAGTACCCCCATAAGGCAAGCAGCCTCTGAGGTCCCTATTTATAGAACTATGCAATTGTACAATAGTCATAACAAAATTACTCTATTAACCATGGATCAATAAGCACAATACTTTTGTGATATTTTTACAAAAGAAAGAAAGACAATTAAGGTTAATTTATAAATATTTTCTCAAATGTAGTCTTCTTTGTCACCAAACTTGAGCAGTCTGCTCAGCTGCTTCCTAAGATTCCTTGTTCCCAACTTGTTAAACGCTTCTAAATCTTTCCTCAGCATAATACAGGGCATATATGGTGTTAAACTGACTTTAGCCTAAGGCCGCCTCCTAACATATTCTAAGTTCAGCCTAAAGACTTCTCCATACATAGTGAGCCTACCTGGATGTAAGCAAACTTCAACCTACTCTTGTACCATCACCAAGTTTTAGCTAACCAAAGGTGGCCAATATTCAGACTGTGTTCAAATGAGGCAAACACTGAACTTTAACCCATCTTGCTGTCTATGTACCATTCTTCATTCTGCCAAATGGCTGTGCAGGAATCTCTGGGCCTACTCTGGTTCAGAAGATTGGCTCATGAGTGAATCGGTCTTTGCTCAATTAAACTCTTAAATTCAATTTGTCTAAGGTTTTTCTTTTAATGGCAGGTACCTAAAAGTAGAATAAACACACTGGTATTTGGCAGGGTTAGACTCTTTTAAAATTCCTTACAAAGTACATAAAATTTACTCAGGATATAAAATTGGAGCTTCCTGCTTTAGTTCAATAATTTGGGAATTTATGTGGTAGTTTCTTGCAGCTTGTTTAGGCTTGAGAAACTCATGCTTATACAAAAAGTAAAGATCTTCAACATTCTGTGAGATTTAAATCAGTTCTAGCAGAATCTCAGCAATGGGTAGCAATAGTGAAGGTCCAAAGATCAGCAAGCACATTTTTTTTCTCTCTGGTTATTTTTTTTCTTTCTGGCTATGAAAGGAAGTACCCTTTAAAAATTGCTATGAATAAAAATTGCAAGCACATAAAATATTCATTCACATTCCCCCAAGAAAATTTCATTTATGGCATAATAGTTTGTATTTGACCATCTGCCTCTGCCTCTGAGGATTTCTACTTATAGCTTATTAACCTAATAACCAATGTGCAGCAAGTTGAAGGTATTGTTTGCCTTACTGGCAAATATTTCATTTCTAATAAGTCCCTAATAAATAATTTTCTGTAGTTGAAGACATTGTCTAAACTCACCCAAGACTCAAGGTTATATAACAGGACTTTTTCCCTCATTTCATCTATTGAGATATAATTGATATACAAAAATCTGCACACACTGACTGTGCAATTGATGAGTTTAGACATTCGCATATATCCATGAAACTCAGGACCATAACAAAGGTAGTAAATATATCAGTCACCCCCAAAACTTTTCTTGTGTTCTTTTATGCTTTTTGTTTTTTGCTTCTTTTTTATTCTTTTCACAAGAATGAAACATGAGCTCTATCATCTTAAAGTATTTTAAAATACACAATACTGTATTGTTAACTATAGATACTATGTTGTTTATCAGATCTCTATAACTTACTCATTTTTGCAAAAGAAACTCTACCCATTAAAAAAAAAACAAAACAAAACTCAATTTCTCTCTTCCTCACTACCAAGCCCCTGGAAGCCACCATTCTATTCTCTGCTTCTCTGAGTTTGACTTTTTAAATACCTCCTATAAGCAGAGTCATGTAGTATTGGTCTTTTTGTGACTGGCTTATTTCACTTAGCACAATGTCCCTGAGATTCATCCATGTTGTCATAATGACAGAATTTCTTTCTTTTATGAAGCTGAAAAATAGTCTTGTATATATATAGCACAGTTTCCTTATTCTTATTCTTACATGGACATTTCCTTACTCTTACATGGACATTTGCATTGTTTCCATATCTTTGCTGTTATGAATATTGCTCCAACGAACATGGGGTGCAGATACTTCTTCAAGATCCTTATTTTAATTATTACACAAGGGTATGAAACTAGAAATTAATAACAGGAGGAAAATTGGAAAATTCACAAATATGTGGAAATTAAACAACATACTCCTAAAGAAACAATAGGTCAAAAAGAAATCCAAAGAGAAATTAAGACATATCTTGAGCCAACTGAAAATGAAAACACAACATGCCCAAACTTATGGGATACAGCAAAGAAGTTTATAGCCATAAATGCTACACTTTGAAAGAAGAAAAATTTCAAATAAACAACTAAACATTATACCTCAAGGAGCAAGAAAAAGAACAAACTTAACACCAAAGTTAATAAAAAAAGGAAATAAAGGAACAGAAATAAATGAAGACTAGAAAAACAATAGAAAAGGTCAATAAAACTGAAATACGGTTTTCTGATAAAATAAAATTGACAAACAATTTTTTTAGAAAAAAGAAGAGTCAAATAAATGAAATTAGAAATGAAACAGGAGATACTATAACATACCAAAGAAATACAAGGAATTGTAAAAAGTATTATACATTTTTATATATCAACAAATTGGATAACCTAGGAGATGTTGATACATTCAAGAAGCAAACCACCTATCAAGACTGTATGCTGAAGAAAAGGAAAGTATGAACAGACCAATAATGAATAAGGATATTAAATCAGTAATCAAAAACCTTCCAACAAAGAAAAATCCAGGACCAGATAATTTTAGTGGTGAATTCCAACAAACATTTAAAGAATTAATGTCAATGCTTCTCAAATTTTTATACGTTAAAATTTTAGATTTAAAGCTAATCTGCAAAAAATAAATCCAAAAGTTAGTTTTAAAATATTTTCTTTTAGGACCACTTTTGGAGGACCAAAAAAGTCAGTTCTACTCCTAGTTCAGAAATAACTTTGTCCCCAAACTATATAGAAGCCAGATATATATACACACACATATATTTGTAAATTTATATACATACTTATATATAATGAATATATATATCACTGATTTGCAAAAAGATAATCACATTTCATCTTTCAAACCACTCAAAATATGTGTATTTAAAGATATGTGCCCTTCATTTAAATAGAGGTAACTATTATAGTTGTGATATTTCATCAATTAATGTAATATGTGGCAATGAGCTGTGCTATGTTGTTTATCTGGCTGAATAAAGCTGGGTAAAATCAAACAAATGGCAGAGTGCTGTACATAGGTATTAATGCTTATAAAATGTATTGCAAATTTAATACCACAGTGGAGAAAACATCTGTGTGTACAGACTACTTACCAATATAGACTGTTATTTCCTGTTCCACCAGAGATACCTAATGAAACAGTCTGGATTGGAATTTAATTATTCCCACTTTTTACAAGGGATGACATTCATTTTGCTTCTATAAACTTAATTTTAAAAAAGAATATATTTGTTGAAGGATATATTAACTCAACAAAATGTATCAGACAGCATATCCCATAATATATTGAAGTTATCCATATCTGAGACAATAAGAAGCTTGTGTTAGCCTCAGAACATTGCACAGTGCTGCATTTAAGTAGCATTCAACGAATGTTAGAGGAATTGAAAATTGTCCACTACAACATATCTCATTACATTTTTAAAGCAAGATCATAATATAGGAAAAAGGGCAAGATTTAGAGTCAGCATGCCCAAGTTTGAGTGCAAACTCTGATATTTACCAGTGTGATGTCCGAAATGTCACTTAGCCTCAGTAAGTCTCAATTTTCTCTTCTATATAAGGATTAAAATAACTTTCTAACAATTGTTGGAAGAACAAAAATATGTAGAGGATATAAAGGTGTTTTGTAAAATGCAGTATCCAAATCCTCTTTAAACATGATTGAATAGAAATAAGATATCAAAAAAATTAATCCACCAAGATGATGCAAGAATTCTAATTATTGTTACTGTATCACTGATGTTTGTCATCTATTGTGCTCTGGAGTAAGCATTACTTCAAATTAACAGTAACTTAGTTTAAACAACTGAGTAATACTGGCACCAAAAGAGTGCACCAAAATTAAATAACATAGAAATACTCCTAGATTGATCATTCATTCACTCACTGTAATTAGTTCATTTGTTTCCCCTTTTTTCTATTGGCAATTTTTCTGTACATTTTTATTTCTTGGACAGTAGTGTACAAAAAGACAAAGATTTCCATTCACTAGTGAATATGTATTAAATTTTGGTGAAATCATGTTTTGATTATATTATGTTTAATTCTAATCTAACGTTGATCTTGTACATTTCACCTGTGGGAATGACAGAAGAATCTGACAGAAAGAAGAAAACGTTAATGCAACAATATGGAAAGATCCAAGGTTAGATAGCAATGGGAAAATGTATAATAAATAAGATTAAAAGATATGAGTAGCACTAATGTCATATAGCACCAAGAATACATAATAACAATGTAATATATATTTTTAAAAATTATTATATCACATTTTACCTTTCAGGTAAATATTTAAAGAAGCAGTTTATTAGGTTCAAACTAGCCAACCCCACTGTGTAGAATGAAGGGCTGCTGGTTTCCTGAGAACTTTTGTCTAAATAAATATTGTTTGCAAATAAAACCAGGTGTGGAGCAATTGTGACACTTCAAAAATCTCAAACAGCCTTTACATGTTGATCATATCTGAAGGCTATCTTAATGTATGATATGTTTTCTGGAAATCTCCTTTAAATACTGTTTATAAAATACTGCATTTCCACTATATAGCAATATGAATTAACACCTATAATTATAATCATCTTTGTATTTATTATGCTTCAATATTTTCTTCAAAAAATTGTAGCTTCAGATTACATATAGCTGGTCCCATTTTTAGTCTCCACACTCCTGAATCTATTCATTGCTTCAATCACAAGGTCTTGCCAGTTCCACCTCCAGTATTTTTCTATCCATCCACTTAACTGTGCTCTCTGCTTCTGATTATATCAACTTCCCGAACCCAATGCATCATCCAAAGTGCAGCTAAAGTAAAATATTGTCTCTTCTATCCACATTTGAGTATCTTATTCCACCCTAATGCTTCCCTGTAGTTGCCCACTGTCCTTAAGACTTTAAAATATACTAATGCATAACAGAATCTTCATTTCCTTCAAAGAATGGGTAGGGTCTCTCAAAATTGGAAAATCACACTGTAGCAGAGTGTTGAGAATGAGTATTTTCAAGAAGTACATACTTTTCCTGTTTATTCCTTCATCTGCATGTTCTCCACATGTTCTCTAATTGCAAGTGCCATAAGAACAAGTGTTATATCCATTTTATTCACTGATATGCCTCCAGTTTCTCAAATAGTACACAGTACTTGGCAAATACTCCATAAATATCTGTTAATATTATATGAATAAAGGAATGAATGAATGACATATAACCTTAGGGATGTCCTGTCAACTGCTTCTCACTTTTTCATAGATCCCACCCTTCTACAAATTGAGGGCCAAGGAGTGCTTAACAGAGAAGCCTCAACTATCTGATGTTAGTTATAGTTAACATATCTAACATCAGATTATATCTAGATATTAAGGAAAATTAAACTGTGATCAACAGAAAACACTGAGTATTAGAAGACTGTGATCTTAGTATTGACTGTCGAGATCATGAGCCAGTAACTCAATGAGCTGGATTTTGTATTTCCTCATCTGTAAGATTAGCAGGGCTAGGAAGTTGGTCTCTCAGATCACCTCTGTAAATTTAACTTCAATGACTCTAGAAATTACATTGTTAATTTGTTTTCCATTTTTAGAAGAGTGAGATATTCTTTCCGTTACTGGGTATCTACCCATAGGAAAAGAAGTAATTATATGAAAAAGACATTTGCACATTCATGTTTACAGCACCACAATTAACAACTGCAAAAATATAAAACTAGCTTAAATGCCCTTCAAACAATGAGTGGATAAGGAAAACGTGGTATATATACATCATGGAACACTACTGAGCCATATAAAAAGAATAAAATAATGGCATTTGTAGCAATTTGGAAGGAGTTGGAGACAATTATTTTAAGTGAAGTAATTCAGGAAGGGAAAACCAAATATCATATGTTCTCATTTATAAGTGGGAGATAAGCTATGAGGACAAAAAAACATAAGAATAATATAGTGGACTTTGGGGACTTGAAGAGAAGGTGGGAGGATGGTGAGGGATAAAAAACTACACATTGGGTACAATGTAAACTGCTTGGGTGACAGGTGTACCAAAATCTCAGAAATTACTACTAAAGAACTTATCCGTGTAACCAAAAACCACCTGTTCCCCAAACAACTACCAAAATAAATAAAATAAAAGAAGAAAAGCACAATAGAAATTTTTAAAAAAAAGGAGAGTGGGACATTTTCATTTAGTCTATAATTTAACATATAAGCACTTTGTGAAATAAGATACTTATTTGTATCTTTTTATTTATGGCATACAACAATAAAAATGTATTATATGTAAAAATAAAATATAGGAGTAGAAAATATAACTGTAGAAAATATGTCCTAAATGGAATTGCATTGACTAAAATAACTTCTTTTTTTCTGATTACGAGTTTTAGGTGAATGTTTTTATAATTTCCACTCTAAATTATGCTCCCTAACCAAACTTCTCAAGATAGCCCGATTTACCTTAAAGATGAATTAAGTAGTATTTGTTATACAGCAAGGAATTAAGGTATTTTCTAGATATCTTAGGGAATTGAATAATACATTCATTTCTATGGACAAACAGCTTCATTCCTGTTTATTAAATTGTTAAAATGCCAACATTTAAACACCCAAGGTATTCAATTTTCTTAAGCTAATTAAAAACACATAGTAATTTTTTTTTCACTGACTTTATAAAAATCCCTGATTAACATGCCAGATTCCACAGCTCTTCAAGCCTGATTAAGGCTCCCTGGAGTTAATGTCCTTTGATCAGTTGTTGCTGAAAAACTCTAGTAGATTGTGCAAGCCTGCATAATCATATGATTTCACTTCTATTGGGGAACTACTGCTGTAAGTCAATTGCCTTGATTAAAAAAAATTATAATTATAATATATCCAGATAATGTCAAATTTTAAATGCAGGTCAGTGATACAGTATTCCATGACATTCTTGTTATAAAGCCTTTATCTCAATATCTTCTCATGCAATTTATTGTCATGGAAGTAAAAAGCTTTCCCACAGTCAGGCTAAAGGGAGAGATGCTTTGTTTGGTGTAGCTTGAGTTTATGGATAATATTAAATAAAAATGGAAGATAAGGAAATTTATAAATTGCTTGAGCCATTTTATTTATTTATTCTTATTTTTGAGATAGAGTCTTGCTTTGTCACTAGGCTGGAGTGCAGTGGTGCCAACATGGTTCACTGTGGCATTGAGCCCCCAGGCTCAAACAATCCTGCCACCTCAGCCCTACAAGTAGCTGGAACTACAGGCATGTTACACCATATCAGGCTAATTTTTCTATTTTTTGTAGAGACAAAGTTTCACTAAGTTTCCCATGCTGGTCTCAAATTCCTTAGCTCAAGTGATCTGCCCTTCTTGACCTCCCAAAGTGTTAGGATTACAGGTATAAGCCTTCATGCCCAGAAAGCCAATTTATTTTTAATTTTCACATCTCTTTAGGTTATGTATTCACTAATTAAGGTTATCATAAACATTCACAGATATCAGTCAGCCAATGAAGAGTATGTTTACATCTAAGTACAGATAATTAGAGCAACCTATTACACTGTGTCACTTGGACTGAAATGGACAACTATAGACAACACTGTTAATTCCCTTCCAGTATCTACTCTCCTTGTGTTATGTGCTAACGGAACCATAATTTAAATTAGGGAAACAATGTGACATCCTAGTGATGGATGATAATGAAGCATGGCCATGCCTTTCCTTGATATCCCAATCTCCCTTGAAGTTGGGGTGTTTATGGCCACTGGCTCTGGTCAAAAAGACTTAAAGGGGAGCGTGATGAAGGGGCTTCTGGGAAATCTATTTTTTTCCCAGTAAAAAGAGACATATGTACCTATGAACCATTATCCCTCTGCCATTATTCTGCATCAATTTATTCCATATAGCAAAAGATTTCCTAGAGAACTACAAAGACACGTGTCTTTACAACTTATAGAACGAACTTCAGGTACCATCTATTTATAGAACATTAGTTATGTGAAAAAAAACTTTTAATAACATATGACTGCAAGTTGGGCTTTCTACCTCTTGTAGCCAAGAGTCTCACTAATATATGCTAACTCTTCAGAATTAGCACTCTAACCATTCTTGCTAACAAACTAGCACCTCTTGTCTGGATTAGCCATCTGATCAGTTTTATTACCTCCAATTTAACCCATTTGCCATCAGATGATCTTTTGATAATCCAAAACTCATCAATTAATATCCTCTTTAAAATTGTTCAGTGGCTCCCAATTCTGTTATAATAAAGTAGCCTGGATAATGGGCACATTGATAGCCTCTTTAGCTTCATTAATTCATTTATTAATTTCAAGATTATTTATTCATTATACGTGTATAAAGGATTTAGTAAATATGGGGCCAACATAATTCTATCTCTAGTGTAGTTTTCTCTTGAAAGGAAAAAATGACCTATTATTTGAATGACCATTATGAAACTTGCCCTTCATCCTAGCTTAGAAACTTTGTCCACTAATTAAGTTCTAGTCTTAATTCATCATGTGTAGAAAATAATAAAATATAAATTATTGATCTTCTGCATCACATCACTCAAAATAATTTCAAAAAGAATTTTTGTTTTACAAATATTTATATTACCTATAAAGATACTGAGATTTTATTTGTTGCTCATTAAAATTACACAAGTGAGTACTGAGGGTCAGTCTTTAAACATCCATTCTTAGGCTTCTTACATCAATCTAAATGTCTCTATAAGAAACCAAGAAGTTGCAAGTAGAATTATTCAGTGGTTCACTTACCTAACTGTAAACATAAGTTACCAACTGTGTCCGTAAATATAGCTGCTTTTAGAGCTGACACCAGGAAAGCAGTAGAACAAATATCACCAACAATATAGTCAGTTAAGAGGAACAATTGCAATTCTACTCCAATATCAACTGAAGCAAAAGAATTTTGATATTAATTGAAGCAAACCAGTCACAGAAATGTACATTGGTAACGCCTCAGCTAACATGCAACAGTAATAAAATGATATACATTTAAAACAAATGTGCATATAAGATAAAGTAACCAAAATTTACATTAACATATGTTTTCAGCAATTTAAAATAACTATTTCATCCACATTCTTGTACTTCAGATGATGCACAGTGTTAACACATTATGACTTGAAGAGGTTTTTTTCTCACCAAGCTTATATAGAAATCAAAAATAGATTCTCAATGCAAAAAATAAGTGTATATATATATGTGTGTGTGTGTGTGTGTGTGTGTGTGTGTGTGTGTGTGTGTGTCCTAGTCAGTTTAGGCTGCTATAACAAATATACCATAGACTGGATAACTTCACCAAAAACATTTACTTCTCAAAGTTCTAGAGGACGGAAATCCCAAAATCAAGGTGTCGGCAGATACAGTGTCTGATGAGGGTCAAATTTCTGGTTTACAGATGGGTGTATTCTCCTTGTATACTAACATGGAAGAGAGGAGATTAAGAATTAGCTTTCTTCCTCTTTGGTGACAGTGGGTCACCAATGTCATAATGGGAGCTCCACATTAATAATATAATTATCTCCCTGAAATCCCACCACATTAGTCCATTGGAGTTAGGGTTTCAACATATGAATTTTGACAGACACAAACATGCAGTACACAACAATCAGATCTATGGTATAGAAAAATGTTAATACATGTTATCTTGTAAAAATATACACACTATTAAACAAATGTGTATTAAGACTCATTTTGCATAAAGAAGGATAAACTCCCCTCCCGTTCAGCAACTTTCTTCTTTAGCAAATATGTATTTAACATTCACTGTGAGATCTATAAAAATTAGACCAAGTCTTATATATACATGATGCTTTACAGTTGTGAAAGCTTTGTTTGTGAGGATAAAATGAGCTTGATTTCTCATTTTATCCTCACATCAAATCTATACCTATATCAAATATAGATGTGTGTATGTATATATATAAATTTAGGACCAATACGCCAAACATTGTAACAGAAGCTCCAACTGAACTGGAAAAGATTAGGATCTCTATATTACGTACTTAAGTCTTTGATAGATTTATTTAGCAGCTTTGTGTAATGTAAAATCACAGTAACTGGAATCAAACAGACCCACATTTGCATTCTGGCTATAAAATGTTTTAGTTGTACAATGTCATCTAACTTCTCTAAATAAAAAGGAATTTGCCAGGATTTGTTGATATTGTTGACAAGATTAAATTGGTTGCCATATGTAAAGTGCCTAGCACAAGGCCTGGAATATAGCAAGCACCCAATATGCTCCCTAACAATTCCTCTTCTATCTCTTTTCTTCCCTTCCTTTCTTAAAGACGTATGCATGGGTTTAAGAGAAATGAAGGCTGAAAAACTAAGGTAACAAGTATTTCTTACTTCAGTGAAAAATGGCAAGTTTTTGCAAGTTTTTCTGAGTTCACCCTAAGAATGGATCTTAGTTATTGAAAATTTATTGTGCTGAACCCCGGCCTAGTTTGTAAAACCAACAGACAAAATTGAATACCTTGCAGGCATTTTAGTTATCTACTGCTACACAGCAAAAGACCCTCCAACTTAGCAGCTTAAAATAACAAACATTTATTATCTCACAAGACAATTAATGAGGGTCAGACAACAAATAGTGCTTAGCTGAGTGGTTCTGGCTCAAGATCTCTCATGAGTGCAGTCAAGCCAGCCAGGGCTGCAGTCGTCTAAAGGGGCTGAGAATCCATGTCCAAGTTCACTGAAATTCTTCCCTTCCCTGGCCCCTCTACAGAGCAACCCAGTCAACATGATGACTTTCACTAGAGCAAGTGATTCAAGAGAGTGAGACGTCAAGATTGCATCAAGCTGCAATCTTTTACAACCTACACTTGGAGTTACACAAGACCACTTCTGCCATTTACTCGCACAGACAACCCCCGGCACAATGTGGGAGGCCACTATACAAAGGTGTAAATATGACTAAGCTGGGGAACCCCCAAGTGTATCCAAACTTAAATGAATATAACAAAATTAGAGCTTTGCTTAAATATTTATTTAATTGGTAATGTGTGAAAAGACTTGGGCAATACTGGCATTTTGTGGCATTTCACTCTTTCTACCTTACAACAGTGACATTTTCAAATACCTGCTACTGTTTTGCCCTATAATCTTGGCTTAGCATAAAATCTATGCCTCTAGAATTTCCTTGTTACTCAGAACACCTTGCCTGGGTCACCGGGAAAAGTAGGGTTCAGTTTCACAAGGTGCATACTGGCAGTGCCCATTTGGTAACCAACTTCCAAAAGGGCACTAATGATCTGAAACATTTAAGCAAACTTCTTACACTGTCTTTCATCTGCCTAAGCGTAAATACTTCAGGGGTTCTCCAGTTTAGTCATTCAAATAATTGACAGTAATGTACACACAGTGATTGGCACATAATAGGTATTATAAATATGTATTGATTAAATACACTATTTTCTACCAGTCTTTATGCAAAATGCCTGTGATATGTTAGACATTTGTGCAAATATTGCAAGGGTCTATAGGCATTAGAGAAAACTAAAAATCCATAAATGTACAAAATCTTAAGCACATATAAGAGAAGCAAAATGTTTCTCCTACACTGGAAAGTTGGATTTCCAAATGACTGTAATTTAAGAAAACAGTGAGTTTTTCTGCATCTTTTCAAAAGGTCAATAAGTATTCATAACAACAAAATCCTCTCGCCTTTATTATAGTATATGTATGTAGTTTCAATGAAAATTATTTTAGGACTCAAAAACTGAAATTAGGGTAATTTAAAGCCACTTCAAATATGTCATGAACTACCTCTTTTTCAGTCTTGTCTCATAGGTACTATAATTTATAATTCATGATTCTGGCAAGAAATTGAGAAAGTGACTTTGAGGAATCATTTTAAAGGTAATTTTAAGCTGACAAATTGTTCAAAGATATGATTGGAGAATTTAAATATTCATAAATGTTCCCTATGCTTTATTATTCTATGTTATAGTAACCTATACTTAAATAATAATCTGAACTATCAAACACAATGAATAGAAAGCTAAAAGGGTGGTTAACTGATTTAAAATATTACTTTGTGACCTTATTGTATTAAAAATAGTGGAGGGAGTGGAGGGAGGTTTAATAAAAGCATTGTTAGGTAATGGTTAAACAAAGTATTTCCTACTGCTAAACATTTATTTTAAAAATTAAAGCATTATATTCAGAACATAATGGCTAAAAACAGCTTAGTTGCCAGAATAATTAAGTTTCTCAAAATTTACTGTAGTATACAACTAAAAAAGGAGCCAATTTTTGAAGTTAATTCTTTCATTTACTCTGCTTTTCTCTTGATCTATTTATCTTCATAATAATTACCGCCCCTTAACCTGTTACATATTTCTTGTTTTCTTAGTGTGTTGTCTGTATCCCCTTGATAGAACATTAACTCTATGACAGGACTCTATAATATACACTGTTTTATATCCAGATCTTAGGCCCATACTAGGTGTTTTATTAATATTTACTGAATGAATAAATTAATGTTATGTGCCATGAACTAAGTGCTGAAGATGCAGTAATGAACAATATAGACCTGATCCCTTCATGACAGATCCCATAGTTAACTGAAGGTATAAGCAAGTAAGCAGAAAAGACCAATGTCACAAATACTGTGACAGAGAGCAAAGCAGCAGTAGCAATTCTGGAATTCAAATAAAGCTTTCTGAAATGGAAACTCAGACTTGAAATATATCTGGAGATTAGCCAAGTTTTTGAGAGTGAGGCAGAAAGGAATGGACACTTCTCAACATAAGGGGAACTGTATGTGCAAAGGCCCAGGAATGAGAGAAAGAATGGCCTTAAAGTCTATGCAATTCTACCTTGGAGTTAAAAATGATGGAGGAGGTGTATAAGTTGAGATGTTTCCAGGAGACACTTTCAGCACCACGTAACAGAAAAATCACCTCTAAATCCTGAGCTGAGCTGGTTGTGCAAACGCTCAGACCAGGGACTAGTTTATTCTTTCCTTTTCTCAGATCCGATTTCTAGCCACTGATTTCATTCTTGGTATTCCAGCCTCCATATTGATGGTCTGAAAATGACTGCCAGCAGCTTTCAGGCTTACTTTCTTCTCCTTCTCATCCAGCACAGGAAAAAAAAAAGGAAGATGATTCCTACTTATAGCAAAAAACTTGAGATTCATTTGGAATGACTCAAAAATCACATGAAAGGCAGGTATTGGAATGGCCTAGCCTAGGTCTCCTCCTCCATCTCTGGAGCCTAGATGGAATTAGCTTTCTTGAAACTACCAGAACCAACAGAAACCAGGGGTTCTTGGTAATGGGAAAAGGAAAATTAAATGCATGGTAACTAGACTGTCGTATTTACCATATAACCTTAGATTATATCATAAAAACAATGAGGAGCCATGGAATTAAGCAAAGGAATAACCCACTAAAATCTCTGTGTTAGAAATATTCTTTCTGCAATGTGAAGAACTGAGTCAACAGAATCAATATTAGAAACAGGGAAACTGTTTAATAGGCCGTTGCCAGGTGCTGGCAGATAGGTAGACTGAAAACACATGATCCAAGGTTACACTTCGCATAGATAGACATTGGCAAAGATTTGGATTTAAAAGTTAAAGAAAGAGCATAAGCAACAGTGATTCCCATGTATTATGACTGGTCATGTATAGGGTCCAGCCCTATATGGTTCTGTGAGCCCCTCCCTGCTTGTTCAGAGACAAGAAACTGTAGAAATAAAAGATACTGACACAGAGATAGAGAAAAGAGAGTTTGGGCTTGGGATCCACTGCCAACCAAAGCGCGGAGACCTGCAGTGGTACCGAATGTCTGGACACTCTGACTTTTATTGAGTGCAAAGCAGTCAGCTGGGAAGGTAGGGTGCCGTAATGGTGGTTGGTGATTGGGTCAGGTAAATCACGTGTCTTGGAGATAGGGAGCCCAATACTTCCAAGTAGCCAAGGCAAGGAAAAAACCTAATGAATCAGTGCTCTTCATATATTTGTTTGAAATGTCAGGGACATTAATTCTTATCTTCTGGGAAAAGAGAAACCAGGTGCAGAAGCAGGCATGAGAGTAGACGTGGAATGTGACCACTGAAGCACAGTGTCACATAGAGACAGTTAAGCCCCCAGATGTCTGTGGGCTTCCCTGAAAGCCGTCAGGCCTTGCCACAAGAGTTTGGAGAAGCGGAGTTTTCTCCTAGCTTCCTCAGGAAGGAGATGTCTCGGTCACTTTGGACATCTCCTTCCCTAGCAGGCAAAAACAGCGGGCGCTTTCACGGTACTGGCACTGCCCCACTGCCAAGACATCCTCCAGCAGCCCTATGCAGGCTTGACAGAGAGCTTAGAGCATCTTGCCTTAGGATCACTTTGTTCACAATGTCACCTCAGTTCCATGCTTCATAACCCAATAGTCATTAGTAAAATTGAAGGTCATATTGAGTATATATCTTCATGATTATAAGTAACTATAAGATTATATATGATTATATAAAGGAATAACTATGTGCCTACATTTCTAATTCTTTCCCAAATCAATATCTACATGGGAACAGGCTGAGGCTTCAGACCCTTGCCACGACACTTTCGGGGTTCTCCCCTACAGTCATATATGGTTATATCACAGAAACCATGGAGAAAACAACCTGTGATTGGAAATGATGAATTGGTTCTGGATATGAATTTGAGAAGTCTCCAGATTACAACCATCAATTTGTTTCAGTCCTTAGGGTCTTTCCATTTCAAAAGATGTCATGTAATTCTAAAATACATATTAAATACCACTCACTATGATGGTATAAAAACAGAATAAGAATCAGATGCATCCTGATTCCGTAAATAAAAAAGCAAGCATTGGATTGGATAATACCAAAGCCAAATAGCAACACATGCAAAGAGAAGACAGAACAAGATTATAAATGAGGTCTATCACCAAAAAAAAACATAGTGTAACACATTTAGTCTAGATGCTTGTAAATAAGGTAACATTTTTGTGTAGCATAATGCCTACCTGATACATCACTTGGAAGAAGAGGGCTAGGCAGTAAAATCAGCAGCTGCAGTATGAAACTGATTCAGCAGCAGATGTAAGGCAAAACTCCTTTTTTCCAAATTTGCTAGAATCACAGAACCTTATTAAGGAGGAAGCTGAACCCCAGTTATACAATAATGAAGTAGACAAAAGGCATAAACTGTACTGCATAATAAATCAATGAGAATTTAATGGTGGAAGAGTGGAGAAGAAAGGGAAGAAGAAGAAGGAGAGAAGGAGAGGAAGAAGTTGGTGGAGAAAGAAGGGAAGGGACTGGAAGAGAGACAGACAGACACACACACACACACACACACACACACACACACACACACACACACACAGACCATGTCAACAAGGTAACCAGAGGATAACTTTCTTGTGGTCCAGTGGCTAAAGAGAATGCTTTAGAACAAGGAATATTTAATATTTATTTCTAAGCTATTTTTATTGGTATAATATTAACCCCTATTCTCTCCCCACATTTTCAGGAGAGTCTGATACCCTGAAATGTTATCCTATGATGACATTGAGAAGAATAAGAAAAGGAGTGGTTATGAGATGCAGGGTTTTCCTTGCAATCACTCTTTCCACCAGTTCTTGGATAGAGTACCACCATCCTCTGAAATGAATGAGTTCCTCTTCAGAACAACTTGGACAAGAGTTCCAGGTTCCATTTATTATGGCAGGTTCCCTTGGGATTAGGTTTTATTAGAAACAATTTCAAAGTGAAACTACCTTTATGTAACATTATTCATTCATGTATTCAATGAATGCAACCAATAGCAAACTGAAAGGCTGCCCAGAGCATAAATGAGTGTTTCAATGAAGCAACTGCAGTATAGAACTGACCTAAGAGTGACTGTGACACAAAGAGTGAACATAGTTACATTAATGGTGGCCGAACTTAAATGGAGCAAGTTGACATTTTTGTTATACTAGAATATTTTTATACAAAATATACAAAGTTTTCAAAGCAATGTTTTCATCATCCACCAATATTTTACATATATTTTAAGGACATAGGACCAATGTTCTAATTCTAACTCTGCCACTCTGTGTTTTGAGCAAGTCATGAGATGTAGCCACAGCTCAATTCTCTCACCTATACCTTGGGGAGTTTTGATTAAATGATTGCTCAAGTTTCTTCTTAGCTCAACAGCCTGTGGTTCTGATGCCAATTATATTACAGCCTTTTTCTAATGTGTGGCATTTCAATTATGGTTGTGGCTTTTTAAAAGGACTTCTATTAAGTAATTATTTTAAATAAGACAAAATTCAGTATAAGATGTGTCAACCAACTAATGACTTTCTTAAAAAGACAAAAATAAGAAAGATGCAAGTTTCTTTCCAGAAAAGAAAGATCAAAATGGCCTATTGAAAACAATGATCTTTGATAGTCAATAATGTCTTTTGCTATTATCCTTCTTATTATAGGATTCTTAGGATACTTCTCCAAATTTGAATGCTCTAATAGACAACTTAAGAAAACAATTATTTCTAATTTCCATGACAGGTATCTATGTAATATAGGTTTATCATAAAACTGCTCTTAGGAAATGTTTTGATTTACATTTATTATTAAATTACCATGAGTGAGAGCTGGTTTTAAGCATGAGCATAACCCTAACACACTCACTGAGTCAAGGGAGCTTATAAACAAGATCTGAACATCCAAATAATAGAAGATATTTTAAAGAAAAATGGCAAGTATAGAAAAAAATAACAGGGCTACACTGATTGAATTATCTCTATAAGGTGATGATAATACCGACTATAGACAGTTGTAGGCATAAAATAAGATAATGTTTGTAGAGCATTTGGTGGATGCAATTATTCAGTAAATTATTTCACTGAATCATCCCCCTAAGACTACATATCCCTGCAAAGGACATGAACCCATCCTTTTTATGGCTGCATAGTATTCCATGGGGTATACGTGCCAATCTTTATCATTCTCACCAAACAGATACAAGAACAGAAACCCAGACACCGCACGTTCTCACTCGTAAGTGGATGCGGAACACTGAGAACACATGGACACAGGAGGGGAACACACATACACTGGATCCTGTTGGGGGTTACATTCTTCATTGATAATGTAAACCAAATGCACATAGCATGAAAATAGCTGAAATGAGCACAAATGAACTAAAAGTCAGTTAATGAGATTACAACCAGTTACAATTTCAGGATATATCAAAAAGCATAGAGCATAGAGTAATTGACAATTGCAAACTTTTTTTTTCTTTTCTTTTTTTTGAGACAAGGTTTCACTCTTCTTGCTCAGGCTGAAGTGCAATGGCATGAGCTCACCTCACTGCAACCTCCGCCTCCCAGGTTCAAGCTACTATCCTGCCTCAGCCTCCCGAGTAGCTGGGATTACAGAAATGCACCACCATGCCCTGCTTAGTTTCATAATTTTAGTAGTGATTGGGTTTCTTTATGTTGGTCAGACTGATCTCGAACTCCCAATCTCAGGTGATCCACCTGCCTATGCCTCCCAAAGTGATGGGATTACAGGCATGAGTCACCATGCCCGGAAATTGTAAACATTTGAAATGTGGAGACTTTCTGTTATCAGAATTCAATTCAAACAAGAAAAGTAGGCAAAGAAGAGTTAAAGCAAACCTTCTCTCACCCTTTGAGTATAGTTTGCCTTTACCAGATCATTCAGTGTATGATATTTTGATATTTTTCACAAGTTTGATGGTAAGAACCTGCAGAAATAAATCCTATTCACCAAGTGTTCTCCATGCAAGACTAACAAAATCTGACAGATGAACATTATAACAATCAAAAGCATAAGGGCCATTACCACTGTTTCAGGATTTCTAAGTAATGTATACCTTAGGAGATTTCATTAGGAAAAAAAAAACCTTTATTTTTTAAATTACTAGATCAGGATTGCTGCTTATTTGTCATCACTAATGAAGGGAAATATACCTGTTGTTAAACTATGTATCCTTCATGATCAAAGTTTCATTTCACATCTATTTACATTCCCCTTTTTCCTTAGAAAATATACCATGGAATATTATGCAGCAATAAAAAAATGATGAGTTCGTGTCCTTTGTAGAAACATGGATGAATCTGGAGAACATCATTCTCAGCAAACTGACACAAGAACAGAAAATGAAATACCGCCTATTCTCATTCATAGGCGGGTGATGAATAATGAGAACGCATGGACACAGGGAAGGGAGTACTACACACTGGGGTCTATTGGGGGGAATAGGGGAGGGACAGCAGGCAGGGAGCTGGGGAGGGATAGCCTGGGGAGGGATAGCCAAATGTGGGTGAAGGGGCAGAAGGCAGCAAAACACACTGCCATGTGTGTACCTATGCAACTATCTTGCATGTTCTGCACATGTACCCCAAAACCTAAAATGCAATTAAAAAAAAAAAAGAAAAGGAAAAGGAAACAAAGTAGACACTCTAATATCCACCATCCTATGCCAATTAGCCTGATGTTCATTTTCAGGTTGAATCATAGTGATACATTGAAGAAAATTATGACATCCTCTGCAAAGGAGATTCAGCTACAAGGAGCAAGTTTTGCACTTATTAATGAAGTTGATAGTATCATCTTGGGTAGCTGAAAATACAGTGGAGATTATCAGACTCCTGAATTTATTTCAGAAGATCATGCTGACAGCTGCCCTCCTAATCCAGTCATATGCAAGGTAAGAGACATGTAGCTGGAGTTTTGATTCACCAGTAGTCAGTAGTGTGCCTTCAGTTACCAAGGACATTTTATTTTATTTTATTTTATTTTTTTAATTTTTTAAATTTTTATTGCATTATAGGTTTTGGGGTACATGTGCAGAATGTGCAAGATAGTTGCATAGGTACACACATGGCAGTGTGTTTTGTTGCCTTCCTCCCCTTCACCCACACTTGGCATTTATCCCCAGGCTATCAAATACAAACAAAAAAATAAAAAGGAACACACATTTTGGTCATTTTCACCTCAAGTTCAAACAAGATTATATACTTTCTTTTATTCTCTTCTGGAATATGCCAAACCTCTGAGAGATATTTCTAGCTTTTAGCTATCAAGAAATTATACATTTTTTTTTTCCAAACAGTGGTTGTTACTTTAAAACAAAATATTCCAGAAACTGAGGGTTTTATGTAGGTATAAAATAATAATCTTAACCCTGAAAGATTTTCCAAGGTAAGCTATGATATGAAAAGTAGTCTCGGTATATTTTTATCAATATGAATTCAAATCCTATAGCTAAATTAAATGTATAGTATTATACTGTTAGTTATAGAATTGTGCATACCTTCAGAAAAAAAAATCATTTTTTACGTGTTTCAAAATTCTTAAGTTATGCTTTCTCTAATCTTTGAGTCTGAGAGTACTTTTTTTAAAAAGTAGATGAAAGAAATGGAAACAACTACAAAGAAATTAACTCCTCTAAATTCACTCCTTAGATCTTTTAATGGGAACCCAGATGTTTGTCAGAATTCAAAGACACTGCACACTTAGGGAAGATTAAAAAATCCTAGGAACTCCTATTCAGACCTTGGCAAGCTTACTAGGGTACTACCAATAAAACCACTTAGTTTGACTATCTCATTGAAATCAATCAAGTTCTCACAAATTTATTAAGTATCTACTATGTGTAGATATTATGCTGGACACTAGAGCCTGGAACTCCATAGGTGCCATTCTGAAGGGAAGAAAGAAAAAAAGAAAAAAATTATAGGAAATGAAATCAATATATTATCCAGCAGACCAACCAGACAGGGCCAGAATCTACCATTTCTAAAATTAACTTTTTAAGTCATGATAGAGTTACAAATCATAAAATAAATGATAAACTAAAGATCTTTCCACAGAAAAACTAAAACAAAGACAAAACATACTTTTTTATGAGCTAATTCATTCATTTTCTCAACAAATATATATCAAGTGCATCTCTGAGCCAAACACTCATCTAAGCACTTAATATAATTTATCACATTAACACTTTAAAAAACCTTATGAGAAAATTGTGGTATACAGATGCTATTCAACTTATGAGAAAAACACTAAAATTAGTAATTAGTTGAAGATACTGTAAGTTCAAAATGCATTTAGAAACAGTCACTAGAGTGAATCGGCAACCATCAGAATGGGAAAAAATCTTTGCAGTTTACACATCTGACAAAGGGCTGATATCTAGAATTTACAAAGAACTCAAACAGATTTACAGAAAAAAAACAAACAAGCCCATTCAAAAATGGGCAAAGGATATGAACAGAAACTTTACAAAAGAAGACATACATGAGGCCAACAAACATATGAAAAAGTGCTCATCATCATTGGTCATTAGAGAGATGCAAATCAAAACCACATTGAGATATCATCTCACACCAGTTAGAATGGCGATCATTAAAAAATCTGGAGACAGCAGATGCTGGAGAGGATGTGGAGAAATAGGAACACTCTTACACTGTTGGTGGGAGTGTAAATTAGTTCAACCATTGTGGAAGACAGTGTGGCGATTCCTCAGGGACCTAGAAATAGAAATTCCATTTGACCCAGCAATCCCATTACTGGGTATCTATCCAAAAGACTATAAATCGTTCTACTATAAGGACACATGCACACGAATGTTCATTGCAGCACTGTTTACAATAGCAAAGACCTGGAACCAACCCAAATGCCCATCGATGATAGACTGGACTGGGAAAATGTGGCACATATACACCATGGACTATTATGCAGCAATCAAAAATGATGAGTTTGTGTCCTTTGCAAGGACATGGATGAATCTGGAAAACATCATTCTCAGCAAACTGACACAAGAACAGAAAAAGAAATACTGCATATACTCACTCATAGGTGGGTGAGAAAAATGAGAACACATGGACACAGAGAGGCGGTCTACTGTACACTGGGGACTGTTGGGGGAAATGGGGGAGGGACAGCGGGGGGGACTGGAGGGGATAGCCTGGGGATGAATACCAAGTGTGGGTGAAGGGGAGGAAGGCAGCAAAACACACTGCCATGTGTGTACCTATGCAACTATCTTGCACATTCTGCACATGTACCCCAAAACCTATAATGCAATAAAAATTTTTAAAAAATGCATTTAATACACCTAACCTATAGAACATCATAGCTTAGCCTAGCCTACCTTAAACAAGTCAGAACACTTACATTAACCTACAACTGGGCAAAATCATCTGGCAGCATAGTACACTGTTGAGTATTGGTTGCTGGCACTTGAGATTGTGTGACTGTCTGGGAGCTGTGGCTTGCTCCTACTGCCCAGCATTGCAAGAGAGTATCATACAGCATATTTCTATCCCCAAATTTTGATCTTTTGATGGCAACATAAATTTCAAAATTCAAAGTATGATTTCCCCTGAATGTGTATTACTCTCACAATACTGCAAAGTCCAAAAACTGTATGTGGAACTATAGTAAATTATAAATCCAAGAGCTGGTTTTTTGAAAAGATCAACAAAACAGACAGACCACTAGCCAGACTGATTAAAAAAAAAAGAGAGAGAGAACAACCAAATAAACGCAATAAAAAACGATAAAGGGGAAATCACCACAGATTCCACAGAAATTAAAACCATCATCAGAGAATATTACAAACAACTCTATGCACATAAACTAGTAAACCTGGAGGAAATGGATAAATTCCTGGACTCCTGTGTCCTCCCCCAAGCCTAAACCAGGAGGAAGCCAAAACTATGAATAGACCGATAACAAGGTCTGAAGTCGAGGCAGCAATTAAGAGCCTACCACACAAAAAAAGCCCAGGTCCAGATGGGTTCAGAGCCAAATTCTACCAGACACACAAAGAGAACCTGGTACCATTCCTTCTGAAACTATCCCAAATAATCCAAAAGGAGGGAATCCTTCCCAATTCATTTTATGAGACCAACATCATCCTGACACCAAAACCTGGCAGAGACTCAACAAGAAAAGAAAACTTCAGGCCAATATCTATGATGAACATAGATGCAAAAATATTCAATAAAATATTGGCAAGCCGATTGTAACAGCACATCAAAAAGCTTATCCATCATGATCAAGTAGGATTCATCCCAGGGATGCAAGGCTGGTTAACATACGCAAGTCTATAAATGTAATTCACCACATGAACAGAAGCAAAAACAAAAACCACATGATTATCTCAATTGATGCAGAGAAGGCCTTTGACAAAATATAACAGCCCATTATGCTAAAAACCCTCAATAAACTCGGTATTGATGGAATGTATCTCAAAATAATAAAAGCTATTTATGACAAACCAACAGCCAATATCATACTGAATGGGCAAAAACTGGAAGTATTCCCTTTGAAATCCAGCACTAGAAAAATCCAGCACATGCTCTCTCTCACCACTTCTATTCAATATAGTACTGGAAGTTCTAGCCAGCACAATCAGGCAAGAAAAAGAAATAAAGGGTATTCAAATCGGAAAGAAGGAATCCAAATTGTCTCTATTTGCAGATGACATGATAGTATATCTAGAAGATCCCATCGTCTCAGCTCAAAAACTCCTGAAACTGATAAGCAACTTCAGCAAAGTCTCAGGATATAAAATCAATGTGCAAAAATCACAAGCATTCCTATACACCAATAACAGACTTAAAGAGAACCAAGTCAAGAATGAACTGCCAAAAAAAAAAAAAAAAAAAAAAAGAATGAACTGCCATTCACAATTGCTACAAAGAGAATAAAATACCTAGGAATACAACTTACAAGGAATGTAAGAGACCTCTTCAAGGAAAACTGCAAACCACTGCTCAATGAAATAAGAGAGGACACAAACAGATGGAGAAACATTCCATGTTCATAGTTAGGAAGAATCAATATTGTAAAAATGGCCATACTGCCCAAAGTAGTTTACAGAATCAACACTATCCCCATCAAACTACCATTGGCTTTCTTCACAGAACTGGACAAAACCACCTTGAACTTCATATGGAACCAAAAGAGAGCCCACATAGCCAAATCAATTCTAAGCAAGAAGAACACAGTGGGAGGCATCACACTACTGGACTTCAAACTATACTACAAGGCTACAATAATCAAAACAGCATGGTACTGGTACCAAAACAGAGGTACAGACCAATGGAACAGAACAGGGGCATCTGAGGCAACACAGTATATCTACAACCATGCAATCTTTGATAAACCTGACCAAAAAAAAGCAATGGGGAAAGGACTCCCTGTGTAATAAATGGTGTTGGGAAAACTGGCTAGCCATGTGCAGAAAGCAGAAACTGGACCCCTTCCTGACACCTTATACTAAAATTAACTCCAGATGGATTAAAGACTTAAACATAAGACCTGACACCATAAAAACCCTAGAAGAAAATCTAGGCAAAACCATTCAGGACATAGGAGTAGGCAAGGACTTCATGACCAAAACACAAAAAGCATTGGCAGCAAAAGCCAAAATAGACAAATGAGACCTAATCAAACTCAACAGCTTCTGCACGGCAAAAGAAACAGTCACTAGAGTGAATTGGAAACCATCAGAATGGGAAAAAAATTTTGCAGTTTACCCATCTGACAAAGGGCTTCTATCCAGAATTTACAAAGAACTCAAACAGATTTACAGGAAAAAAACAAACAAGCCCATCCAGAAATGGGAAAAGGATATGAACAGACATTTTACAAAAGAAGATATACATGAGGCCAACAAACATATGAAAAAATGCTCATCATCACTGGTTATTAGAGAGATGCAAATCAAAACCACATTGATATACCATCTCACGCCAGTTAGAATGGCGATCATTAAAAAATCTGGAGACAACAGATGCTGGAGAGGATGTGGAGAAATAGGAACACTTTTACACTGCTGGTGGGAGTGTAAATTAGTTCAACCATTGTGGAAGACAGTGTGGTGATTCCTCAAGGACTAAGAAATAGAAATTTCATTTGACCCAGCAATCCCATTACTGGGCATATACCTAAAGGACTTTAAATCGTTCTACTATAAGGACACATGAACACGAACATTCTTTGCAGCACTGTTTACAATGTCAAAGACCTGGAACCAACCCAAATGTCCATCAATGATAGACTGGTCTGGGAAAATGTGGCACATATATACCATGGAATATTATGCAGCAATCAAAAATGATGAGTTTTTGTCCTTTGTAGGGACATGGATGAATCTGGAGGACATCATTCTCAGCAAACTGACACAAGAACAGAAAATGAAACACTGCATATTCTCACTCATAGGTAGGTGATGAACAATCAGAACACATGGACACAGGGAAGGGAGTACTACACACTGGGGTCTATTGGGGGAAATAGGGGAGGGATAGCCTGGGGAGAAATGCAAAATGTGGGTGAAGGGGTGGAAGGCAGCAAAACACACTGCCATGTGTATCTATGCAACTATCCTACATGTTCTGCACATGTACCCCAAAACCTAAAATTAAAATAAATAAAAATAAAAAAATTGTAGATCATCTGTACGCTTTAAATTTGAGGAAGAAGAACACCCAGAAGTTAAATTCTGTTATAATTGACTAATTTTTTATCTGTGTGGCAGTCAAGTTCCAATCTATTCACATTTGAAGTATGTATTCAGTATTTGGCAGTGGTAAAACAGACTCACTACTGTCCTCTTGGAGCTCAAGATGGACCAAAGCTCCCTTACATCCAGGCAGTCTCTGCTCTTTGGAGTAAAATAAGAGCTCCACAGAGCTCCAGGATTCATGCCTATGAGGTCGTCCCAGGGCTCTTGGCTGGGCCTTGCTTCCTGGAGGGTGACCTGGAGAGAGAATTGCTCCCTTCAAGCCAGTGTCTTATTTTGTTTACAATTACATACAATTAGTCTTTCAGAATAGCCTGGCAAGCTGATTGTCTGTGATGCTCACTCAGTTCAGGCAAGGGGTGAATTCAGGACGCTGGACTAACATTGGTGAACTTCTTACTATCTGGCTTGGGCTCAGGTGTCGGGTCTAATGTTGAATCATATGTCAGATCTCATATACCTGTGTTCTGACCACAGTGCTGCCTCTGGTCTGCAGTATCTGAGGGTGATGAGAAGCAAACTTTCCTCTGTGAGCTTTCTATTACTGGCACCCCACATAGGCTCAATGCCACATGAGAAGACATGTTCTAGGATAGCTCCACCCATCTCATCCAAAAGTTTTTGAGATTGTTGCACCAAAGAAACCACAAGTCCCTTCTGATCAATGCTCTCGTTTGCTTCTCATAAATATGGTGATGGATGATATCATGCTCTTCCAGGTCAGTCTTAATCATGTTGGACAATGAACAGAAATTCTTTGCTCAAATGATATCACTCTTCTCATTTTGTCCATGGCTCCTCTCATAGTCTTTCTGCTGTTGGTAATATAGGAAAGGCATGAGTATGCTCAACACTGAATGATATTACATACCAGACTTAAATTAAGCTTAAAGAGTTTAAGAAAACACATGGTTAGAAAATGTGTTGTCTTACTTTTATGCTCTAAGACTCCTAATTTAATATCATGAGAAAACAAATTATCATTCACACTTTTCTGCATACTCTAGGTAAGATTGCCATTTGCGAGTATCATTAATAGAGCACAGTAACAACTCCTAAAGGGTCACTGGAAGCCAGTATTCACAGAAGCACAATGTATGATATATACAGAGTATTGAGTAATGATCTACTTCGTGTTAAATAAATGGTATTAGGAAACTGCAGAAGCAAGGTGATTCTGACAAGCCATTGCATTGTGAGTAATAGCAGTGTTGCTACCTTATTCTTACAGCAAAAATTAAGAGCAAGAAAAGATGATGACTAGCCACTACAAAGAATCCCCACTTGTACTGAGGTTTGACAATAATGAATAAGCACCTTTTTCTATTATTTTAGGTTTTCAATGATGAATTCCTGCATCTCAAATAGACCCAAGAATTTTATAATATATATGTTAACAAAATTGCTTATATGAGTTCAGGTTACAGATTTTCCAGTGTTCTGTACTTTACAGATATGCTCTGGGTAGAGACAAATGTTCCCCATAAAGTAGATAATAATATTGTGATATATGATAAGAAGGAAAACAACAAAAGCATTAGAATTTCCTGGTATCTGCTGGAGTATGGGTCTCTGAATCATGTTTGAGCTGAGAGGTGAAAGGTCAATGGGATTTTATCAAGGAAAGAAGAGAAAAAAGGAGAACCATATATACAATGCTTTAAATACAGGAGTGTGGAAAGCCCAGTGTGCATGAAAAGCAAGAAGTGAGAGAGTGATTTTGGCAGCCGTGCAGTAGCCAGGGCCAACAAGGATGTGAGGACCCGTTAAACACTTGACACTTATTCTTTTTTTCTTTTTTTATTGTACTTTAGGTTCTGGCGTACATGTGCAGATCACACAGGATTGTTGCATATGTACACACATGGCAATGTGGTTTGCTGCCTCCATCTCCCCATCACCAACATCTAGCATTCTCCCCATGTTATCCCTCCCCAACCTCCCCACTCAGCTGCTGTCCCTCCTTTGGCCCCCCCAACAGACCTTAGTGTGTGATGCTTCCTTCCCTCTGTCCATGTGTTCTCATTGTTCAACACCTACCTATGAGTGAGAACATGTGGTGTTTGATTTTCTGTTCTTGTGTCAGTTTGCTGAGAATGATGGTTTCCAGATTCATCCATGTCCCTACAAAGGACATGAACTCATCATTGTTTATGGCTGCATAGTATTCCATGTGTATATGTGCCACATTTTTCTTGTCCAGTCTATAATCGATGGGCATTTGTGTTGGGTTCAGGTCTTTGCTATTGTAAACAGTGCTGCTGTGAACATACATACATGTGCATGTGTCTTTATAATAAAACGATTTATAATCCTTTGGGTATATACCCAGTAATGGGATTGCTGGGTCAAATGGAATTTCTATTTCTAGGTCCTTAAGGAATTACCACACTGTCTTCCACAATGGTTGAACTAATTTACACTCCCACCAACTGTGTAAAAGTGTTCCTATTTCTCCACATCCTCTCCAGCATCTGATGTCTCCAAATTTTTTAATGATCACCATTCTAACTAGCATGAGATGGTATCTTAATGTGGTTTTGATTTGCATTTCTCAAATAATCAGTGATGATGAGCATTTTTTCATGTGTTTGTTGGCCTCATATGTCTTCTTTTGAAAAGTGTCTGTTCATATCATTCTCCCATTTTTGGATGGGTTTGTTTTTTTCTTGTAAATCTGTTTTAGTTTTGTAGATTCTGGATATTAGCCCTTTGTCAGATAGGTAGATTGCAAAAATTTTTTCCCATTCTGTTGGTTGCCAGTTCACTCTAATGATTGTTTCTTTTGCTGTACAGAAGCTCTGGAATTTAATTAGGTCCCATGTGTCTATTTTGAACATCAGTGTTGAACTTTCTGACCCTGGATTATTTGACTTAACATAATGCCCTCCAGTTCTATCAATATTGCTGTGAATGACAGGATTTCATTTCTTTTTGTGACTGAAAAGTAGTTCTTTGTGTGTATATACTACATTCCTTTATCCATTTATCCATTGATGGACATTTAGGTTGATTCCATATTTTGGCTACTGTGAATAATTTTTCAATGAACAGTAGAATGTTAGCTACAGGTTTGTCAAGTAGGAGCCTTTATTATGTTAAGATACTTTTCATTTATACCTGATTTAGTAAAAGTTTTTATCATAAAGAGATAATAAATTTCATCAAAAAAATTCTGAGATTGAGAATTATCATATGGTTTTTGTACTTCATTCTATTAACTTGATATTTGATGCATACTGATATGTATATATTGAACCATCATTGTGTTTTTGTTATGAATATTACTTGATCATGGTGTATTATCTTTTTGATGTATTGCTGGATTTGGCTTGTTAGTATTTTGTTGAGGACATTTTTGTCTGTTTACAACAGACATTGACCCATGGTTTTCCTTTTTTATTCCATCTTTGTCTCATTTCGGTACCAGGAATATGACATTCCTTTAAAATTAGTTAGGAAAAATTCCTTCTGACTCAATGTTTTTGAATAGTTTCAGAAGACTCAGTATTAATTTTTCTTTAAAGGTTTGATAGAATTCAACAATGAATCTATGCAGTCCTGGACTTTTCTTTGTTGGAAGCTTTTTATTACTGATTCAACTTAATTACTTATTAGTCTGTTTGGGTTTTCTATTTATTCTTAGTTCAATTTGGGTAGGTTGCATGTATCTAGGAATTTATCCATTTCCTCTAGGTTTTCAAATTTATTGTCATATAGTTGTTTATAGTAGTCTCTAGCGATCCTTTGAATTACTGTATTATCAACTGTAATGTCTCCTTTATCATCTCTGATTTTCTTAGAATCTTTTTTTTCTTAGTCTAGCTAAAAGTTTGTCAATTTTGTTTATCTTTTCAGAAAACAAGATTTTATTTTATTTTTTAATTTTTTGTCCCTATTTTTACTGATTTTTGCTTTGATCTTTATCAAAGCAAAAATATTTCTTTTCTTCTACTAATTTGGGGTTTGGTTTGATTCTGTTTTTCTAATTTCTTGAGATGCAATGTTAGGTTCCTTATTTGAAGTCATTCTACTTTTTTGATGTAGGCATTTATTACTATAAACTTTCTCTTAGTACTGTTTTTACTCTATCCTACAGGTTTTGGTATGTTGTGTTTCCATTGTTATTTGTTTCAATAAATTTTTAAATTTTGTTCTGAATTTTTACATTGGTCCAGTGGTCATTCAGGGGTATGTTGTTTAATTACCATGTACTTTTACATTTTCCAATGTTTCTCTTCGTATTGATTTCTAGTTTTATTTCATTTGTGTTCTGAGAGGATACTTAATATGACTTTGATTTTTAAAAATTTATTGAGACTTATTTTGTGATTCCACATATGGTCTATCCTAGAGAATGTCCCATGTGCTGATGAGAAGAATGTGTATTCTGGAATTGTTGGATAGAATGTCCTATAAATGTTTGCTGGGTCTATTTGGTCTAAAGTTCAGTTTAAATCTCAAATGAGCTAGCCAGGCAATTTCTCAGATTGGGGGCACATGTGTGCATATGGTAGGTGAGCTAACTTGGGGTCTGGTTCACTAGGGTTGGGTCTACACTGCTGTTACTATGGCCAGAAGCACATGCACATGATTGCTCAGCTGACCTGGGGGCATGGCCACCTGGGGCAGCCCATGGAGCAGTTTCTCAGGCTCTTATTGGGGTGCATAGGGGTATTGGGAGGGCCAGAAACCAGGACTATTGGCCTTGTTGGGGGTACAGATCTATGGGTACCAGGGTGCTACAGGGTTCTTTCTCAGGTCTCAAGTGTGAGTATGCAACTCCTTTGCTGGCATGGAGGTGTAATAGCTCCTTGGAAGCTCATGGGCCTCTCCAACTTGGGAAAGGGTTTTCAGCAGTTTGACCAACTCAAGGGAAGTTTCACCTTGTGTGAGACTGGCAGATTGGTCCTCTGGCTGTTGGTTCTGCATTGGTTTCTCTGATATGTGGGACCAAATCACAGTCAATCCAGGGCCCAGATACTAAAAAGATTGGGTTATGGCATTTGGTCACTTACGTAGTTCATGTGGGCTTGCTATAATGAAGATGGAGTCCCAGTGCTGGAGAGGTGCAATGGCTACTGGCCCCCAGAGCAGAGTGAACTCCAGAGGTGGTTCTTATCTCAGGATAGCATCGTGCTGCAGCAACTTAGCTCACAGAGGTAAAGGTGGGAGTAGGGAGTGCACATCTCATGGCCCTAATTTAGGGCAATGTGTCTGTGCAAATTACTGGCAGCTCACCTGGCAGCTCCATGGGCTGCCTCAGATGGGCACCAAACTGAACTTAGGACTTGTGAGGACTGTGGAATTCTGTTGTAAAAACTGAAGTGCTTTTAACAGCAATTAGGGCTGGTGGGGATTTTCTGCTTAACTTTTTCCTCTCAACAGGAAGTCTCTCTGACCTCCAGATAGATTCCATCCAAATGCTATGGATGAAACTGCAGAGGCTGCATGCCTCCATGTTCCCCTCCCGGACATGCAGTTACCACAGGTGCATCTCCTTTCCAACTGCACTCCAGCACTCTTTCTTTGACACTCCAGTCAAATCTTAGCTGTTCATGTATTGCCTTAGCCCTTTCTTGTGGGGGAAATGAATGCCAGCCATCTCTAATCAGTCATCTTGCTGACATCTGATCAATTTTGTAGATCTAGAAAACATTGATACCACTTCCCCATAACAACTTTTGGGATTAAACAGCACTGTTTATTTATGGTATCTGGCATTTATAATTACTTTATGAATACAGATTCTCAATTCTTCTCTTAGGTTTCATGCTTTATAATTTAAAGTATGTTTCTGCCTTCTAACATTCATGTTAACTGAGTAGGTCTGTTTGCTTGCTGTCTACATCAATCAGCAATTGTTTGAGAACTGAGAGCTGTTATTCAGCTTAGATGGCACCTAAAATTATTTTCAAATATTTAACATTTATAATTAGCTCTTTCTTAATTTTTGATCTATCTAAAGAGAACCCTTTTAGAAACCATTTTGTGTGATGTGAACTAGCCCCTAGATTATATAAATTTATCCAATAATATTCATATCCAATAATTTGTAATGGAAAAGGGACAGAGAGAATGAGAGATGTGGGTGGGGTGGTAACTATCTGACAATATTTGCTTCTATGATGTTCCTATATGCATGTTTCTTGCTTTCACTGAAACAGTACTGCATCCTCTTACTAAACCCCACTTTCCTGTATAAATTAGCCTACATTTTTACATTCACAACAAAAATATTCCAAGATTACCAACAAAATTAAAATGTGTCTAGACTATTTGATAAAAACAGCAATAACAATCTCCCCCTAAAAATTCTCCAAGTCCTGCCATCATATAAGTTTAGGATGTGGATTTCCACATTCTTCTTGGTATATTATTTTTTTTAATTTCCTAGGTGCATGAAATAAGCAAATATATTCAAGTGAGGCTTCATAGGGTTTCCACAGGTAAATCTCTGATGAAAAAAGCATAATATGCAAATGTACATAATATATGAAGAAAACATTGTGAGTGAAAGTCAGTGGAAGCCATGTCTATTTTAATTATATTCCTGAAAACTTCAGATACTAAAATTATTAGTTGAAAATAATTAAATATGTATTTTGAATAATTATACACATAATAATACTGTCAGAAAGGAATCTACAGAAAACAAGACCAGGCAAATTTGGAAAGAATCCAAAGACCTTGTAGAAATTGAAAATGCAGTAATTGATATAAAAAATAAACTTCAGTAGGTTCACTAAGTACTAGACTAGACATTGTTAAAGAGATAATTGGTAAAATGGAAGTTAGCAATGAAGAAATTATCTGGAATCAGGCAGGAGGTGATAAATGTTTTGTGAATAGACATTAAGAACTCTAAAATATGGTGTAATAATGTCAAGTGTAAAGCATGGAATGAGGGAGGGGCAAATTTTTAAGAAAAAATAGCTAACAAATTTATAGAACTAATGAAGAATATCAAATATCAGATCACAAAGTATAAATACAATTTATATCATTTTCAAAGAAAATGAAACAAAATCAAATTTATACTTTGATACATCATAATGAAACTGAAGAATGGTAAACCCAAGGAGAAGTAACCAAAGAGACAAGACAAATTACAAGAAACAAAATGATAACAATTATATAGATGACAGAATACAGCAGCAAGAGAATTCAAAAGACAAATTGTACCTTTTAGTGATTGAAATAAAATAACAGTTAACCTAGAATTTTATAGCTAGCTAAATGATCACCAAGAAATAAGAATGAAATAGAGACATTTGCAAATAGATGAGAATTGTATAAGTTTACCTACACCACATACTCACTGAAGAAAATTATTTTTAGGAATGCATTTCAAGAAGAAGAAAATTGATTCCACAAATATGCAGACATGCAAGAAAGACAGTATCTCTGCCTGGAGTCAGCTCTGATTCATAATGTGTGCCAAAAATTATTTGCTAGAAAACTAATACATTATTTTTGTATATAACTTGAAATTAAAATATGGTTATTGGAGCACAAATTTTAGAACCAAAGAATGTATCAAAATTTTTTAAATTATCAGATTATGAATTTTTTAAAAAAACTACAAATAAGACCAAAGAAAATTTCTTTTTTCCATGCTGGTCAACAGTTTTCAGTTCCTTAATGTGGATAAACTGGAGATTGATATGAGAACTTGTTTTATATCTTCCTTGTACTTTTGTCTCACACACACACACACAAAGAGTCTTCAGGCACTGTTAGTTTTTTTATAGTTTTAAGAACATTAATCTGGCCACAATTTGTGTCAACATCAAATTCATAACATCTCAATGAATACTCCTATTTCACAAGCAATAATAAACATCAAATCAGAATTCCAGGAAGTTGTAATGTGTGTTAATTTCTTTTCTAATTAAAGAACAGGATACTTCTGAGCAACCTCTTCTATATTCCTGTCAAATTCATTGTCTAAATCACTAAACTGAATGAGATGGAGTCAGTCCTTTTATGCCTTTCACTTGCTGAATCTTTCCTATTCAACATGATTCCTCAAAGATTATATTTGGTGCCCTCCTAATCACCTCACTGTCCTAACATGTAATTCAGCCAGAGAAGGCCAAGACACAACTCACAGGTAAGCTAATTACTTCTCACATTTTCTGAATAGATTCTTTTCAGTTTGAAAATAAGTTATCTTAAGGAAAAGTTTCTTTATCTCTTGAATATTCATTAATATTCTTCCCTTGGCCAGCCTTAGGCCTAAAATTCTCTTTATCTTCTTAAGGCATATCTAAATATAATGGTCTTTCTAGTTTTTCTGAACATTTTTGGAAGCATCAGCTCATTTAAGTTGATATTCTTCCTGACACTATTCTTAAAATTTGTTCTTAAAACTTTATACAGACTAAAATTTTACCTCAAGAGAAATTTCATTTGTCCATTCATGGCTTACTTGGATCCTTTGTATAATTCAAGTCTTAACAAGTATATCATCAGTGTGATAAGCAAAATGACTCCCCTAAAGATGTCCATGCCCTCTTGCATTGCAATAGGGACTTTGCAAACATAATTAAAGTTACATATCTCAAAATATGGCAATTACCTTGGATAATCCATGTGTACTTAATCTAATCACAAAGCATTTAAAAGCAGAGGGTGTTTTCCTAGATAAAAATGCAGCAAAAATAAAAGAAGTCAGAGAGAGTTCACATTATAAGAGGGACTGAATCTGCTGTTACTGGAGAAGGGGACATGGAAAGCATCAGAAGAAAGATAGGCAACGTCTAGCAAAGATCAACCCTCTCCTGGCTAATGGCCAAGAAAGAAATGGGGAACTTACTCCTACAAACTCAAGGAAATGAACTGGTCGGCAACCTAAATGAGATCTAAATAATATCTTAGCCCAGAAAAGAGACATTAATTTTGGCCTTGTTAGGCCTTGAGCAGATAATTCAGCTTAGCCACACTGTGTCCATACTTATGAACCACATAACTGAGATAATAAATGGGCATTGTTTGAAACCACTGATTATGTGGTAATTTGTCATAGCAGAATTAAAAATTAATACCACTCACAACTCTCCTCCCTTGTAGAGCCCATCTCATAGAAGTGACCCTATCTTTTCCCTTATTTTTATTGATTGGCCTTCAGAATATCAAAATTATATATCAGCACAGCACAGCCACCCTCTCTTTGCTACTCTAACTTCCAAAATGGCATTTTTTTCTTCCTCGAGGCTTTCCATCTCTTCTGTAACACCAGTTCTTTTCAGGAAAGGGTCAAAATTAGAATAGCAGTTTCTGTATTTGTTCTCTCCCTCTCCTGGGAAATGAAGTCATCAGCAAGGCAAGTCCAGAACTTGTCGGATACTCTGATTTTAGCCAACCGAGACTTCTAGCAGATGTCCAGAAAGTCTCTCATTTTGCTTCTGTGCCAGTTCTGCAGTTTGTGTCAGGAACACATTATCCATTCCCTCCATCTGTTAGTCTGTCACCTTCAAATTTAAAAATTATAAAGAAGCAACATTTATGTATTTGGCTCTGGGATTACAGTGATGTTACTTTGGTGCCTCTCTTTTTACATTCTCACAAATGTTTCCTTTTAAGCCATTTTTAAGTATATATACATATATATGTATTCAAGGTATAAAACATGATGTTTTGATATGTGTACATTGTGGAATGGTTAAGTATGATTTACACATGCATTCCCCCACAAAGTTATTTTGTGTGTGCAATGAGAACACTTAAAAAATCTATTTTCTTAGCTATTAAGCATATAAGACATTATTAACTATAATTGTCATTATCTACAACGGGTCTCTTGAAATTATTCCTCCTGTCTAACTAAAATTTTATATTCTTTGAGTAACATCTCCCCAGTCCTACCACCCCCATAGCCTCAATAATTACTATTCTACTCTCTGCTTTTATGAGTTCAACTTCTTTAGATTTTACATACAAATGTCATCATGTGATATTTGTCCTTTTGTGCCTGGCTTATTTCACTTAACATAATGTCCTCCAGTTCCATCCATGTTACCTCAAATGACAAGATTTCCTTCCTTAAAATTGAATACTAGTGTTCATATGTGTATATATATATATATATATATATATATATATATATATAGTGTTCATATATATATAGTTTTCATATATATATAGTGTTCATATATATAGTTTTCATATATATATAGTGTTCATATATATATATAGCATATTTTCTTTATTCATTCATTGATGGACACTTAGGATGATATTGTATCTTGGCTGTTGTGAATTTAATGATGTGTTGAACATCAGAGTGCAAGTATCTCTTCAAGATGCTGCTTTTATTTCCTTTGGCTACATACTCAGAAGTGCAGTTGCTGGATCATAGCAGTATTATTTTTAATATTTTTGAAGAGCTTTAATACTGGTTTTCATAATGGCTGTTCTAATTTACATTCCCAACAGAAGTATACAAGGGTTGCCTTTTCTATATATCCTCACCAACCTTTGTTATATTTCATTTTTTTTGAATATAGACATTCTAACAGGTGTAGAGGTATATCTCATTGTGGTTTTAATCCCTGAGGATCAGTGAAAATAGACATATATTTTCATATATCTGTTGGCCATTTGTATATCTTTTTATGAAAAGTGTTTATTCAGGTCTTTTGCCCATTTTAAAATCAGGTTTTATTTGTTTTCTGGCTGAGTTGAGTTCCTTATATATTTTGAATATTAGCCACTTACAAGATGCACTATTTGCAAATATTTTCCCTCATTTCATTCATTGCTTCACCCTGTGACTGTTTCCTTTGCTATACAGAATTTTTTTATTTGATTAATTATATATGTCTATTTTTGCTTTTCTTAGCTGTACTTTTGGGGTCAAATTAGAAAATGCCTAGACCAAAAATCAGTCTATTGTCTAGACCAATGTCATCAAGCTTTTCCCCTTTGTTCCTTACAGAAATTTTACAGTTTTGGGTCCTACACTGAACCCTTTTCCTGTATACCCCCACAATACTAACCAACAGTGCTTGAGGCTGCAGTGTTTACCTGGAAATAACTTTGCCATTAAATATCTTGCTTTTATCATTATTTTTGCATTGCTCTGTTATGTCAACTTTAGAAACAAAGAATATCATTCTATTTATATCATTCTGTTTTTAATAGTGGTATATCCATTTACATAATATAGTAATTCCTGATTGCTAAAAATGTGAAAACGTTGCTTTTCTAAGTGTGATGCTATGTTGCCAAAGTTTCATTTGATGAATCTGATTTTTCCAAAACAGACGATTCTGATAATTCTGACAATTCTGACATTAGTTCTGTTTAGAAATAACTCCAAGAACAGTTTTTATATTTTATTTCCACGTTGAAAATTAGTCAAATTTGCTTTGGCTTTAAAGAGCATGTTTATGTAAAATTAAATCAGCATTGGCAGTAAACTACACTTTTTTTTTTCTAAATGGGAAAAGGGTCTTTACTCCATTTTGAGTTGATTTTTTAATATGTGCTGTGAGACAAAGATTTTATTCTTCTATATGTGAATATTTAGTTTTCCAAACACCATTTATTGAAGTGACTGTCCTTTCCACATTGTGTGCTCTTGTTCCCTTTGTCAAAAATCAATTGATCTTATATATGTAGATTTATTTATGAGTTCTTTATCCTGTTCCACTGGCCAATGTATTTGTTTTTATGTCAGTACCATACTCTTTTGATTACTATAGCTTTATAGTTGATTTTACAATACAGTAGTCACAACGCTTCTGGCTTTGGTCTTTTTGCTTAAGATTTCTTTGTCTATTCAGGGTCTTTTTATGGTATCATATGAATTTTAAGGGTTTTTTCTAATCCTACGAAAAATGTTATTGGAATTTTGATAGGAATTGCATTTAATTTACAGATTACTTAGGACATTTAAAAAATATCAATTATTCTAACAATTTATTTGTGCTTTTTAAAATTTCTTTTATCAGTGTTTTGTAATTTTCAGTATGCAGATCTTTCACCTTCTTGGTTAAGTTTATTTCTAAGTATTTTATTTTTCTGTAGCTATTATAAATGAATTGTTTTCTTGATTTCTTTTCCAGATAGTTTGTTGTTGGTGTCTAGAAATACCATTGATTTGTGTATGTTAATTTTGTATCCTACAATGTTACTAAATTTATTAGTTCAAACAGTTATCTCATGAAATCTTTCAGGTTTTCTATAGTAAGACATAATATATGTAGACAGAATGTCTATAAACATGGACAATTTAATTTCTTTTTTTTTTCTGAATTGGATGACTTTTATCTGTTTTTCTTGCCTAATTGATCTGACCAGGACTTTCCGTAATATGTTGAATAGGAGTGGCAAGAGTGAGCATCCTTGTTTTGTTTCTGAGCAGAGAAAATTCCTAAAACTTTCCACCATTGAGTATAATATTAGCTGTGAGACTGCCATACATGGCCTTTATTATATCAATTTACATTCCTTCTGGATCTAATACTTTGAGAGCTTTTATCTTGAAAGAGTGTTGAATTTTGTCAAAAGCTTTTTCTGCATATATCAAGATGATTATAGGGTTTTTGTTTTTCATTTTTAATGATGTAACACGATTATTGATTTGTGTATGTTGAACTCTCCTTGCATCCTAGGGGTAAATTCTACTTGCTCATAGTGATCATCCTTTTATTGTGTATTTATATTCTGTCTGCTAGTATTTTTATTGCCGATTTTGAAGTCATTTTAATATTATTGTAGACTTGGAATTTGCTAGCTCATTAGTCCTGCTTGTCTGGCTGTAGGACCTCAATCTCTCTTCTGGGTTAACTTTGCTTCCTTTGACATTTCTAGGAGACTTCAAAGCTATCTCTAACATGTTTAGGAATCTGTCCTAATTACTTCTGATCATGATGCTCTAACTTTAATTTTAATTACCACTATTGACTCTATTTAGACAGCCTGATTCTCTCTGCCACTCCACTCATTTGCTGGACACTTCCCAGAGCACTACACAAGGCTCCCACAGCTTGACCACCTCTTCTGCAAAGTCTACAGCTAATCTTGTAGTGTATAGTATATACTAGTCTGTAGTCTAATCTAGTACCTAATGGACATATATATATATATATTAAATTTAAATTTAAATACATTAAAATTTAAAATTTACTTCCTCAGTTGTAGTAACCACATTCCAGCTGCTCAACTCAATTATTGCCAGTGGCTACCACATTGGACAGCACAGGAGAACACTCACAGTTTGTTGGAGTTCTATTCAATAGTATCTGTCCATAGAGAAGTATCCCCCTCCTCTACATTCTATTCCTTACAGCAATCCATAAAAGCTGTTATACAGATTAGAGAGAACAGAAGGGCTTAAATGTTTGCTTATGATTGCTAGCTTTTGAGTGTAACAACATAAAAAGGAATCAGATTTCATCCTATATGGGGGAATTTTTCTGAATAATTTTTTTTATGTTTGCTTAAATGTATAAAAATTAAGCCATACTAATGACCAGCATTCACACTGTTGAGTGTACATCATCTCAAAATACATCATGAATCAAAAGGCAACTCTCATTAGCACCTGGCTGGGAATATTCTGTTTTATTAAATTTTTGTTGCTAAATAAAATAAGTTGCTGAATAAAGGTAGTTGAACTTTTCTCTGCCTGGATATCAGGAAAAAATCTGCCACTTCTTACCAACACTGCATCCCTCCCCATCTCTCTTCTGATTTAACATCTTCAGGAAATGTGACACGTGAAAACTCAATCTGCTTTACTGATAAAGAATAGAGAAACATGCAAAAAAGGACTAAGTCTTTGTTACGGAATAGAAAAGCTGCATCTTGTATTGTATCCATCACACTCAAAGGACTTCTTGAAACCAAACCATATTTCTCTGGCTCTCCCTGCAATAGATTAATAAATGGGTATGAAATCAGCTGAGCTAAGGAGCCATTTACATTGTGTTCTTGGAACTACATGTAGTCCAAAGAAGTATGCCTAAATTTGTAATAGCTTCCCATCCACCTAAGAAATAAGTGTGGGAAATGGGAAGCTAGGTTGTTGGTGCCATCTCTGCTATTCTATTTGTCCACACTAATGAGTGTTTACATTTTGTCTATTTTAAAATGTTTAACTTGATTTGGTTGAGTAAGGTTAGTGAACTAGCAAAACAGACTTGAAGATATTGACATTAACACCCAGAAGATATTCTGCTTAAAGAAGTAAATTTAGGTACTGCTGTAAGGGATTTTGCAGAAACAATTAAGAACTGAAACCTTAAAATAAAGCAGAAGGTCTGGGCGGGCCTGTCTTAATTGCATGAATCCTTTAAAAGCAGAACTTCTCCTGCAGCACACTGGAGAAGGGAAAATCAAAGAAATTCCAAAAGATGAGAATCCAGGACTTGAGAATTTTTGTTCCTGGAGGGGGCTATGTGTCAAGGAAGCTGGGTGGCCACTAGGAGCTGAGAGTGAACCCTGACTGAGAGCTAACAAGGAAAAGGAGAAGTCAGTCCTTTAACAACAAAGAATTTATACAAGAATGAGTGTGGAAACGTATTTTTCCCCAGAGCCTCCAAACAAGAAATCAACCTGGCTGACAACCTGATTTCAACCTGTGAAACCTGGAATAGATAATTTGGCCATGATGTGTTGCATTTCTTACCCCATGGAACTGTGAATTAATAAGTGGGTGTTGTTTTAAGCTACTAAATTTGTGGTAATTTGTCATACTGCAATAGAAAATACAGACAGATAATACTATTACTTCTCCATCGTCTCTGGCCTATTCAGAGTACACAGGTGAGTTTAGTTCAAGTAACAGCCACCAGCATCCTCTGAAATGCTCGATTCTCAATCAGGCTCACACAAAACAAGTCTTACTCTACACCAAGCTTTACTACTCACTCACAAAGACTAAAGAAATGAGTCACATTCAATGCCAAATCAAACTCTCAGGTGCTCTGATCCAATCAGATACAGGTTTCTAAAATAACTCCACTCTTTTTTTATTATTTGTGCAAATGTGTAAGGTATATGAGAAACTGTTACATGTATATCATGAATAGTGACCACGTCAGAGTATTTAGGGTATCCATCACCCAAAGCATATATTGGTATAAAAATAGAAACATAGATCAATGGAATGGAGTAGAAAACCCAAAAGTAAAGCCTCATAATAACAATCTCTGACAAAGCCATCATGAACTTACATGGGAGAAAGGACACCCTCTTAAATAAATGGTGCTGGGAATATTGGATAGCTGTATGTGGAAGAATGATACTGGGCCTATATCTCACATCACATGCACAAATGGACTCAAAATTGATCAATGACTTACATGTAAGACCTAAAGCCATAAAAATACCAGAAGAAAATCTAGGGAAAACCCTCCTGTGCATTGCTTTAGACAAATAATATAGAACTAAGAATTCAAAAGCAGAGACAACAAAAGCAAACATATGCAAATGGGGCTTAGTGAAACTAAAGTGCTTCTACTTACCAAAAGAAATAATATACAATCTGTTGAATGGGAGAAAATGTTTTCAAAATATTCATCCAATAGGAGACTAACAGACTAACAACCAGAATACACTTCCACTCTTGAATGCATTTTGATGATAAAAAAAAAAAAAATGCCAACACAAAAAAGTCCAGGACCAGGTGGATACACAGCTGAATTCTATCAGACAGCCAAAGAATGTCGGGTACCAATCTTACTGACATTATTCTGAAAAATAGACAAAGAGGGAATCCTCCCTAAATCATTCTAAAAAGCCAGTATCAGCCTAATACCCTAACCAGGAAAGGACATAACAAAAAAAGAAAACTGTAGACCAATATCTCTGATGAACATAGATGCCAAAATCCTTAACAAAATACTAGCAGCTAATCAAATGCAACAGCATACCAAAAAGGTAATCCACCATGATTAAGTGGGTTCTATGCCAGGAATGCAGGGATGTTTTAAACATATGCATGTCAATAAATATGATACATCACAGAAATTGAATTTTTAAAAATCACATTATCATCTCAATAGATGCAGAAAAAGCATTTGAGAAAATCCAGCATCCCTTTATGATTAGAACCCTCAGCAAAATTAAAATAGAAGGGATATACCTCCAGGTAATAACAGCCATCTATGACAAACCTGGAGTCAACATTATGCTGAACGGGGAAAGGAGCTTTCCTCTTGAAACTGGAACAAGACAAGTATGCCCACTTTCACCACTTATATTCAACATATTACTGGAAGTCCCAGCCAGTGCAATCCAACAAGAGAAAAAAATTAAGGGCATCCCAAATCAGTAAAGAAGTCAAACTATCACTGTTTGCCCTTGATATAATTGTATACTTAGAAAACCATATATACTAATTCAGAAAGCTCCTAGAACTGAACAAATGAATTCAGCAGTTTTAGAATACAAAATAAATGTACCCAAATCAGTATCTCTGCTATACACCAACAGCAACCAAGCTGAGGCTCAAATCAAGGACTCAAGCTCTTTTACAATTGCAAAAAAATTAAATACTTAGGAATATGTCTAACCAAGGAGGTGAAAGACCTCTGCAAGGAAAATGACAAACACTTCTGAAAGAAATCATAGACAACACAAACAGATGGAAATACATCCCATGATCATGGATGGGTAGAATCAATATTGTAAAAATGACCATACTACCAAAAGCAATCTACAAATTCAACACAATTCCCATCAAAACATCATGATCATTCTTCACAGAACAAGAAACAACAATCCTAAAATTTATAAAGAACCAAAAAGAGACCACATAGCTAAAACAAGACTAAGCAAAATGAACAAATCTGGAAGCATCACATTACCTGGCTTCAAAGTATTCTATAAGGCCATGGTTGCCAAAACAGCATGGTACCAACATGAAAACAGGCATGTAGACTAATGGAACAGAATAGAAAACCCCAGAGTAAAGCCAAATACTTACAGCCAACTGATCTTTGACAAAGCAAACAAAAACAGAGTGGGGAAAGGAATCCTCTTCAACAAGCAGTGTTGGGCTAATTGGCAAGCCACATGTAGAAGAATAAAACTGGAACCTCATCTCACACCTTATACAAAAATCAACCCAAGATGGATCGAAGACCTAAATGTAAGACCCAAAACCATAAAAATTCTATGCACGGGCTTAGGCAAAGACTTCATGACCAAGAATCCAAAAGTAAATGCAACAAAAACAAAGATAAATTGTTGGGACTTAACTAAATTTAGTCTGGACAACAAAATAAACAATCAGTAGAATAAGCATATAACCCACAGCATGAAAGAAAATCTTTAAAATCTATACATGTGACAAACCTATACTTCACAATCTATACATCGGAGAAAAATCTTCACAAACTCTACCTATGCTAATATCCAGAATATACAAGGAACACAGACAAATCAGCTAAGGACATGAATAGACAATTCTCAAAAGAAGTTAAACAAATAGCCAACAAACATGAAAAAATGCTCAATCTTTCTAATAATCAGGGAAATGCAAATCAAAATCACAATTCAATACCACCTTACTCCTGCAACAATGGCCATAATTTAAAAATCAAAAAATAATAGATTTGCATCCATGTAGTGAAAAGGAAACACTTTTACATTGCTGGTATGGATGTAAACTATCAAGGTGCTTAGAGAAAGACCATGAGGAGGGGGCAGGGTTAGGCAGGTCTGAGCTTAGACTTTCCTTGGTACAGCTTGCTGTGGCTGCTGTGGGGATGGGAGTATGATCCTCAGGTCAATAAAGTTATGTTCCCAGGAGGATTATAGCTGCCCCTGCTACTTCATTCGGGTCCCCAGAGAAGTGGGGAAAAGCTGGCAATGACAGGTCTCACCCAGCTCCAACACAGGCTGAAAAGCCAATCTCACTCCCACCATGCCTCCATCAACAGCAGAGTTTATTTCCAGGCAGCTGGTGAGCAGAGCTCAGAACTTGCCCCAGGCTACAAGCCTCCTCCCTACTGATAGGGGAAGCAGAGCTTTCAGGTTTCCTGCTTCTCTCCCTGTCTCAGCTTCTGTGCTGGTGTCTGCACTCCTGGTTCACTTCCTCCACAAGATTGTATCCAAGAAACTTCACAACTTGGTCGAAATTGTTATGAAGTTCAGCTGGAAGTTTGCTTTTTGCTGTGGTTTTTCCCCAATTCTACTGGCAGCCCTTCCAAGGACCCCTGTGAGACAAAGTCAGAGATGGTTTCCCTGGGGACCAGGAACACCCTCCAGGCTCTTTCACAGCTTCTTCTACCCATGTATTTCACTCAGCACTCTAAATTCATCTCAGCTCCAGGTAAGGTCAAATCCTTCTCCCATTATCTGGACATTCAGTTTCCCCAGGGAGGATGTGTGTTTAGGGGCAGATGATTCCTGCTTCACGCTTTGACAATTTGGGCACTCAGGTTTTCAGCTGTCTCCCAGAGCCAGCAACAGCAATCCACTTTCTTCAAAGGGTCTGTCAATTTTTTAGAAGGAAAAGTAGAATACAGAGCTGGATAAGTAGAATGATACTACGTTTCTGTTACTGGAATTAGTGGCAGTGGTGAGTGTATATCAGGATATATAAGGATTGATATGGTTTATGCCCCCTCCAATATCAATGTTGAAATTTAATTTTCAATACAACAGTTTTAAAAAGTACAGCCTTTTGGAGACTATTAGATCATAAAAGCAGAGCCCTCATCAGTGGATTAATGCTTTTATAAAATGGCTGGAGGAAACTAGCTAGGCACCCTTTTGCCCTTTCAACATTTTGCCTTCTGAGGACACAGTAACAAGGTATCTTCTTGGAAGCACAGAGACTAGGCCTTTATCAGACATTTAACCTGATCGCACCTTGACCTTGGACTTCCAGTCTTCAAAACTGCGAGATAATAAATTTCTGTTTTTTATAAATTGCCCAGTGTCAGGTATTTTGTTATAGCAGCATAGACTAAGGATAGATATCTGAAATTCACTAAAATTATGCAAATGGTTTCTATGAATAGTAAGATTATGATTAAATTCTTTTGTAATTTATATTTTTTACATTTTCAGCAATCAAGCAAAAACAATGTTATTTTTGCAATTCCCTCCTGAGACGTTTTTATGCTATCTCCCTCTAGTTGTCAAGGAGCAATTGGTTGCCAAATACCAGGAAATTAACAGCAATTATCACCAGCTGGCTAGCTGCTAGTAATAGTCACTGGACTATAATCCACCCAGCATGAAATAGAAAACCTTGAAGAAATAAAGTGGATGATTAATCATACTTGGAACATCAACTTCCTGGGAGAGCATATATCAAGATGGATTACTCACTGAACATTAGACATCATTCCTGAGAATCCCGTAATGATTTCAGCAGCATCAGTCCTTTGAAATGGACTGCTGAAGTCCCCCTTAAAAATTGGAAGTTTTATTTACTTGAAATAACTTTAAAAATTCTAGATGAAAATGAAATACCTTACTGGCTAAGTGGTGACAATTATACACACACACACACACACACACACACACAAACACAATTTTTTTGAGATAAGGTTTCCCTCTGTCATCCAGGCTTGAATGCAGTGGCACAATCATAGCTGACTGCAGCCTCTACCTCCTGAGTTGAAGTAATCCTCCCACCTCAGCCTCCTGAGTAGCTGGGACCACAGGCACATCCCACCACACCTGGCTAATTTTTTGTAAAGACAGGGTTTTATCAGGTTGGCAAGGCTGACCTCAAACTCTGAGTTCAAGTGATCCACCTGCCTCAGTCTGCCAAAATGCTGGGATTACAGGCATGAACAACTATGCCCAGCCAACAGTATTTTTATATGAGCTATTTTTTATTTAATCATAATTGGATTCAAGTAAACAAGGGACAGCACATGGTTTTACCATGTTAGTGAACATATAATCCTCCTCTAAATATTTTACTATCCAGGCAGATAAACTGATATATATGTTAATTGACAACATGAGACCATCTATGTTCATTGTGAGGATTTAGGAAGATGAGGTAAATTGCACTCAAACTCTTTTTTCAAATTCTGATTAATTAAACACATATAAGATGTAAAGCAGGCAGAAAATCCAAATCAAGGAGAGCAGTTCTATTTGTGAGCAAGTAGCCCTCCTATATACTGACTCAAAATTAGAGAGACTTACCAACCTCTCTAAACGTAGCCTTATATTGCCCTTTTCAGAATCTGCCACTGAAAAACTAGCATCACCTGAGAATTTTTTTTAAGATGCAGATTTATAGGCCTGCTCTAGACCTGCCAAATCAAATCTCCATGGAGGGGGCCCAGTTATCTGTTTTAAGAACATCTCTAACGAATTTGGACTCACATTGAAGTTTAAAAATCATTACATTTTTAGAGGGGGAGAGGGAGAGGAGGAGCTAAGCTATGTAAGCACATTTCTTTTTTCTCAATTCATTCCACATTTGTGGAGAGAAGTAAGGAGGAATAGGAGAAAGGGTAGGACAGATACATGATTGAAACTTCCTCTAGAAAGAAGGATCAAGAATGGAATACAAGCATCCACCTACTAATCTTTTTCAGCTATTGGTTCTCTTAATCCATTGAGTTTAAACATTAAGCCTATGGTTAAATCAAGGCTTACCTGTCCCCTTTGATGTGAGATACAAAAGAATTATGGTAATTCTGCTCTCTCTTTCAAGAGGCCATCCCTACTCCTTACCAGACTTTCTTTGTTTTAGTACCTTCCTGGGACCATTGGTGGACACAATAGACTTTGTTTCTTGAAATTTTTTAAATGACTTTGAATACCAATTAGTAAAATTTGTTGAGAAAATTTTGAGATTTACAACTGGCCTTTCTAAAATGAAAATTTAGGGCTGTTACTGATAATTATGAAATGTACAGGGCTATTTACAGAATGCTTTTAATGACAAGGAAAAAAAATCTTTATACTTATCTCCAGAATTTTAAGGAACTTAACACAGAAGTTTTATCTAAAAGTCTCACAGCCTAACATACAAATCAGGTTTCAAGAATCTCATTTCAGCTTGAAGAATTTCAGCTAGTGAATTACTTGGCCAGGCAACTACACTTTTTTTCTTTTAATTAACCCAGAGAAAGGATCTATGGTACAAAATACTTTTAATAGTCCAATAATTCATGTAATGGATGAAATTGTAAAACTTGGAGTTGTTTATAAAACTGTACAAAACTGTGCCTTCCCAACCAAAAAAAAAAATCCCAGGTACAGATGGGTTTACAGCCAAATTCTACCAGACATACAAAGAGGAGCTGGTACTACTCCTTCTGAAACTATTCCAAACAATAGAAAAAAAGAAATTCCTTCCCAAATCATTTTATGAGAAAAACATCATCCAGATACCAAAACCTGGCAGAGACTCAACAAAAAAAGAAAACTTCAGGCCAATATTCATGATGAACATAGTTGCAAAAATCTTCAATAAAATACTGGCAAACCAATTGCAACAGCACATCAAAAAGCTTATTCATCACGATCAAGTAGGCTTCATCCTGGGATGCAAGGCTGGTTCAACATACGCAAGTCTATAAATGTAATTCACCACATAAACAAACCAAAGACAAAAACCACATGATTATCTCAATAGATGCAGAGAAGGCCTTCAACAAAATTCAACAGCCCTTTATGATAAAAACTCTCAATAAACTAGGTATTGATGGAACATATCTCAAAATAATAAAAGCTATTTATGACAAACCCACAACTAATATCATACTGAATGGTCAAAAACTGGAAGCATTCCCTTTAAAATCTGGCACTAGACAAGGATGCCCTCTCTCATCACTTATTCAATATAGTATTGGAAGTTCTAGCCAGAGCAATCAGGCAAGAAAAATAAATAAAGGGTATTCAATTAGGAAAGGAGGAAGTCAAATTGTCTCTATTTGCAGACGACATGATAGTATATCTAGAAGACCCCATCGTCTCAACCCAAAATCTCCTGAAACTGATAAGCAACTTCAGCAAAGTCTCAGGATACAAAATCAATGTGCAAAAATCACAAGCATTCCTAAAAGAAAGCCAAATCAAGAACAAACTGCCATACACAATTGCTACTAAAAGAATAAAGTACCTAGGAATATAACTAAGAAAGGATGTAGAGGAGCTCTTCAAGGAGAACTACAAACTACTGCTCAAAGAAATGAGAGGACACAAACAGATGGAGAAACATTCCATGCTCATGGTTAGGAAGAATCAATATTGTGAAAATGGATATGAACAGACATTTTTTTCAAAAGAAGATATATGAGGCCAACAAACATATGAAAAAATGCTCATCATCATTGGTAATTAGAGAAATGCAAATCAAAACTACATTGAGATACCATCTCACACCAGTCAGAATGGCAATCATTAAAAAATCTGGAGACAACAGATGCTGGGGAGGATGTGGAGAAATAGGAACACTTTCACACTGTTGGTGGGAGTGAAAACTAGTTTAACCATTGTGGAAAACAGTGGTGATTCCTCAAGGACCTACACATATAAATCCCATTTGACCCAGCAATCTCATTACTGGGTATATATACAAAGATTATAAATCATTCTATTATAAGGACACATGCATATGAATGTTCACTGCAGCACTGTTTCCAATAGCAAAGACCTGGAACCAACCCAAATGCCCATCAGTGATAGACTGGATAGGGAAAATGTGGCACATATACACCATGGAATACTATGCAGCCATAAAAAATGATGAGTTCGTGTCTTTGGAGGGACATGGATGAACCTGAAAACCATCATTCTCAGCAAACTGACACAAGAACAGAAAATCAAACACCTCATATTCTCACTTATATGCCAGTGATGAACAATGAAAACACATGGACACAGGGAGGGGAGCATCACACACTGAGGTCTGTGTGCAGGATCTAGGGGAGGGACAATAAGGGGTGGGGTGTTGGGGAGGGATAACATGGGGAGAAATGCCAGATATAGGTTATGAGGAGGAAGGCAGCAAACCACATTGCCATGTATGTACCTATGCAACAATCATGCATGTTCTTCACATGTACCCCAAAACCTAAAATGCAATAAAATATATTAAAAAAAAAAAAAAAACTGTGCCCTCTCCAACCTGAAAGCACAGGACCATCACAAGTTGTATCTGAGGATTTTCTCCTTATTTACAAACTAATTATCATAAAGGAATAATCACTTTCTGTTCCACTAGAAATTCCAAGGCCTTTCTGCCCCTAAAGCCAACAGTACACTCTCACTTGTTTTCCATTTCAAATTATATCCACTCATGTTGTCCAATATAAACTATCTAAAAGTCTGAAAATAAGAGCAAAAGTCAAATTAGGATAGTCCAATAATAACATGCCAGCAGGAGATTCCCAAACCTCAAATATATCTTCTTAAATTTTAATATTTCAAGGAAAAATTTAAAACATAATGATTAAATCCTGTTACAAACAAAAGCCTTCAAAATCTAAATGAATCTCTCAAATTCAATCATCATGTGCTTTTTTTAAGCTTAAAGAAATAAAATTCTTCCCAAATATATTATTATGCTGGGTCTTAGAGGTAATTCTTGTTGATTCTATGGAATTGGATTTACTCCCAGACTGGGGGTTGTCAAAGAAAATGAGGTAGCTTTCCTAGGACCTCAGAACCATCTCTCTCATATGAACCACTTAAAAGTTTCCAAAGAAATAACACGGAAATTCTACAGTGTGGCTGGTAGATATCTGACAAGCACTCCACTAAAAAACACACAAACACTTCTAGCTAAAACACATATTAATACATTGTTAAGTTTATAGGAATGAGGAGAAATCTCCAAGTCACCACTCCTCTGTCAAAATAAAACCAACTCATGAGCTGAAACCTGAATAGGGAGTAATGGTAAGTAATGGTAAAAGGTGGGGTTGCCCATATAATTGCCCTGAACAGAATAAATTTGGATCTCTGGTGAAGGTGAGGAAGCTGAAATTGAGATTTCTGCATTACATCTGGAATCTGTTTCCAGCATAACAAAATGCAATAACCCTTTCTCTTAAGATGAGTATCTTCAATTCTTATTATTCATGTCAATCAAATATAAATTTGGGGTGATCATGGCAGATGGGAGGCAGGACTGTTTTGCAGCTCTGATGCAGAAGGACAGAGCAGAGTGTGGAGGCTTGCATTGTGAATTTTAGCTCCAAATAGATTGCAAAAACAAACCAGGATTACCAAGAGGACCCATAGACCCTCTGAAGGAAGCGGACTGCTCCTGCAGGACCCAGGAGACACCCCAAATACTGTGAGTGCCCCAACTGCAGAAGTGGGAAAGGAAGATCCTCCCCTCCCAAATATACATCCCTACTGGAGAAACAGTAAGTTTCTTTGTGGGAGATGTTTCCGACCTTACCTGGAGCTGAGTCAATTTAGAGAGCCAAGCAAAATACAGGGTAGGAGCAGCAGGAAAGGCCATGGGAGCTCACTGGGTCCCCAAGCAGACCATTCCTGCCTGGCACCACTGGGATCCATGGGAGGGCAGCCAGAGGAGGGGAGGAAGGGTGGGGAACACTACAGGGAGAAGGAATTCTCTAGCTGAACCTTGTAACAGTTTGAACCAGCTGAGAAGCCTCCTGACAAGAATTCAGGAGAGGGCCACGAATCCGGTGTGCAGACTCCACAGGTGGGGGAAGAACAAAGTCCTTTTCTTTTGCAGCTGGGAGGTGGATATCCAGGCTCACCCACTACCTGGAAACAGACTGGGAGCTGTTAAGGGGGCATGGTGGGAGTGAGACCAGCCATTAAGTTGTGTGGGAGCTGGGTGAGACCTGTGACTGATGGCTTTCCCCCACTTCCCTGATGTCCTGCATAAGTTAGCACAGGCAGCCATAATCCTCCTAGGTACACAACTCCATTAACCTGGAAACCTTACTGTCTTCCCCCATAGCATATGCAAGATCCACCAAAGGAGAACCTGAGCTCAGAGAAACCTAGCCCTGCCTCACCTAATGGGCCTTCCCTATTCACCATAATAGCTAAAGACAAAGGGCACATAATCTTGGGAGTTCTAGGGCCCCACCCACAGCCAGTTCCTCTCCATTCTACGACAGCTGATGCTCTCTGGAAAGCACTATCTCCTGGCCAACGAGCACAAAAATAGAGCATTAAACCACCAGAGCTAAGAATGCTCACAGAGTTCATTACACCCACCCTGCCACCTCCACAGAACAGATGCTGGTATCCATGGCTGACAGACCCATAGATGGTTCACATCACAGGACTCTGTGTAGACAATGCCCAGTACCAACACAGAGCTGGGCAGACTTGCTGGATGGCTAGATCCAGAAGAGAGACAAAAATCACTGCAGTCCAGCTCACAGGAAATCACACCCAGAGGAAAAGGGATAGAGTACTACTGCAAGGGAACACATCATGGGACAAAACAGTCTGAACAACAGCCTTCGGCTCTAGACATTCCCTGACAGAGCCTACCCAAATGAGAAGAAACCAGAAAAATAACTGGTAAGATGACAAAACAAGGCACTTTAACACCACTCAAAAATTACCCTAGTTCACCAGCAATGGATCCAAACCAAGAAAAAATCCTGATTTACCTGAAAAAGAATTCAGGAGGTTAGCTATTAAGCTAATCAAGGAGGCACCAAAGAAAGGCTATCAAGCTAATCAAGGAGGCAGCAAAGAAAGGCAAAGCTCAATGCAAGGAAATCCAAAAAAAAAAAAAATGATATAAGAAGTGAAGGGGAAAATATTCAAGAAAATAGATAATATAAAGAAAAAACAATCCCAACTTCAGGTGATTATTGGACACACTTATAGAAATGCAAAATGCTCTGGAAAGTCTTAGTCATAGAATTGAACAAATAGAAGAAAGAAATTCAGATCTCAAAGACAAGGTTTTTGAATTAACCCAGTCCAATAAAGACAAAGTAAAAGGGATAAGAAAATAGAAACAAAGTTCACAAGAAGCCTGGGACGTTGTTAAACTAACGAACCTAACAATAATTGGTGTTCCTGAGGAAGAAGATAAATCTTGGAGTTTGGAAAACATATTTGTGGGAATACTTGAGGAAAGGTTCCCTAGCCTTACTAGAGACCTAGACATCCAAACACAAAAAGCATAAAGAACACCTGGGAAGTACATCATAGAAAGATCATCACCTAGGCACATTGTCATCAGTTTATCTGAAGTTATGATGAAGAAAATAATCTTAAGAGTTGTGAGACAAAAGCACCATGTAATCTATACAGAAAAACCTATCATATCAACAAGAGATTTGTCAGCAGAAACCCTACAAGCTCGGGGGGATTGGGACCCTAACTTCAGCCTCCTCAAATGAAAAAAATTATCAGCCAGTAATTTTGTAATCAGTAAAGCTAAGCATCATATGTGAAGTAGACATATGACCTTTTTCAGACAAGCAAATGCTGAGAGAATTTGCCACTGTGAAGCCACCACTATGATAACTGCTAAAAGGGGCTCTAAATCTTGAAACAAATCCTGGAAACACATCAAAACAGAACCTCTTTAAACCATAAATCACACAGGACCTATCAAAGAAAAATACAAGTTAAAATTTTTAAAAAGAAAAAAGGTACACAGGCAACGAATGCAATGGTACCTGAATGTAAATGGCCCAAATGCTTCACTTAAAAGATACAGAACCAGAGTCATAAGAGAAGGCATCCTTGTCTTGCCCCAGTTTTCAGAGGGGTACTTCCAGCTTTTGCCCAGTCAGTATGATATTGGCTGGGGGTTTGTCATAAATAGCTCTTATTATTCTGAGATACGTTTCATCAATATCTAGTTTCTTGAGAGTTTTTAGCATAAAGGGATGTTGAATTTTATTGAAGGTCTTTTCTGTATCTATTGAGATAACTGTGGTGTTTGTCTGTTTCTGTTTATGTGATGCATTATGTTTACTGATTTGTATATGTTAAACCAGCCTTGCATCCCAGGGACAAAGCCAACTTGATGGTGGTGGATAAGCCTTTTTTTTTTTTTTTTTTTTTTTTTTTTTTTTTTTTTTGAGATAGAGTCCCACTCTGTCACCAGGCTGGAGTGCAGTTGTGGAATCTCAGCTCACTGAAACCTCCACCTCCCCAGTTCAAGCGATTCTCCCACCTCAGCCTCCCAAGTAGCTGGGACTACAGGTGCACACCACTACACCCAGGTCATTTTTGTATTTTTAGTAGAAACAGATTTCACCATGTTTGCCAGGATGGTCTCAATATCTTGACCTCGTGATCCACCCACCTTGGCCTCCCAAAGTTCTGGTATCATAAGCGTTCACCACCGCACCCAGCCTGGATAAGCTGTTGGTGTGCTGCTCGATTTGGTTTGCCAATATTTCATTAAGGATTTTTGCATCGATGTTCATCAGGGATATCGGCCTCAAATTTTCTTTTTTTGTTGTGTCTCTGCCAGGTTTTGTTATCAGAACAATGCTGACCTCATAAAATGAGGTAGTGAGGAGTTCCTATTTTTCTAGTGTTTGGGATACTTTCAGAAGGAATGGTACCAGCTCCTCTTTGTACCTCTGATAGAATTAAGCTGTGAATCTATCTGGTCCTGTTCTTTTTTTTTGGTTGGTAGGCTATTAATTACTGCCTCAATTTTAGAACTGGTTATTGGTTCTTTCAGGGATTCAACATCTTCCTGGTTTAGTCTTGGAAGGGTGTATACATCAAGGAATTTATCCATTTCTGCTGGTTTTTTAGATGATTTGCACAAAGGTGTTTACAGGATTCTCTGATAGTAGTTTGTATATCTGTGGGATCAGTGGTAATATCCCCTTTACCATTTTTATTGTGTCTATTTGATTCTTCTCTCTTTTCTTCTTTATTGGTCTGATTCATGGTCTATTTTGTTGATCCTCTTTAAAAAAAAAAAATCTCCTGTATTTGTTGATTTTTTGAAGAGTCTTTCATGTCTTTATATTCTTCAGTTATGCTCTATATTAGTTATTTCTTGTCTTCTGCTACCTTTTGAATTTGTTTGCTCTTGTCCCTCTGATTCTTTTAATTGTGATGTTAGGATGTTGACTTAGGTCTTTAATGCTCTCTCTTGTGAGAATTTAGTGCTATAAATTTCCCTTTAAACACTGCTTTCGCTGTCCTGGAGATTCTGGTACATTGTGTCTTCATTCTCATTGGTTTCAAAGAACATCTTTGTTTCTGCCTTCATTTGATTATTTACCCAGTAGTCATTCAGGAGCATGTTGTTCAGTTTCTATGTAGTGTGCAGTTTTGAGTGAGTTTTTAAATCCCGAGTTCTAATTTGATTGCACTGTTGTCTGAGAGACTGTTCGTTATGATTTCTTTTCTTTTTCATTTGCTGAGGAGTGTGTTACTTCCAGTTATGTGGTCAACTTTAGAATAAGTGTGATGTAGTGCTGAGAATAATATATATTATGTCAATTTGGAGTAGAGAGTTTGTAGATGACAAGAAGGTCCTCTTGGTTCAGAGCTGAGTTCAAGTCCTGAGTATCCTTGTTAATTTTCTGTCTTGATCTGTCTAATATTGACAGTGGGGTGTTAAGGTCTTCCAATATTGTGTGAAAATCTAGGTCTCTTTGTAGATCTCTAAGAACTTGCTTTTATGAATCTGGGCGCTCCTGTACTGGGTGCATATATATTAAGGATAGTTAGCTCTTCTTGTTGCATTGATCCCTTTACCATTACATAATGTCATTTTTTGTCTCTTTGGATCTTGGTTGGTTGATCGGAGACTAGGATTGCAATCTTGCTTTTTTTGCTTTCAATTTTCTTGGTAAATATTCCTCCATTCCTGTATTTTGAGCCTATATGTGTCTTTGCATGTGAAATGGGTCTCCTGAATACAGCACACTGAAGAGTCTTGACTTTTTATCCAGTTTATCAGTCTGTGTCTTTCAGTTGGGCATTTAGCCTGTTTACATTTAAGGTTAATATTGTTAAGTGTGAATTTGATCTTGTCATTATTACATAGCTGGTTATTTTGTCCATTAGTTGATGCAATTTCTTCATAGTGTTGATGATCTTTACAATTTAGTATGTGTTTGCCTTGGCTGGTACCAGTTTTTCCTTTCCATGTTTAGTGCTTCTTTCAAGAGCTCTTGTAAGACAAGTCTGATGGTTACAAAATCTCTCAGCATTACTTCTATGTAAAGGATTTTATTTTACTTTTGCTTATGAAGCTTAGTTTGGCTGGATATAAAATTCTGTGTTAAAAATTATTTTCTTTAAGGATGTTGAATGTTGGACCCCACTCTCTTCTGGCTTGTAGGGTTTCTGCAGAGCAATCCACTGTTAGTCTCATGGCCTTCCCTTTGTGGGTAACCCAACCTTTCTGGCTGCCCTTAACATTTTTTTCCTTAATTTAAACATTGTTGAATTTGACAATTATGTGTCTTGGGGTTGCTCTTCTTGAGAAATATCTTTGGGGAGTTCTCTGTATTTCCTGAATTTGAATGCTGGCCTGTCTTGGTAGTATTGAAAGTTCTGGTCAGGGCAATCAGGCAAGAGAAAGAAGTAAAAGATATTCAAATAGGAAGAGAGGAAGGCAAATTGTCTCTGTTTGCTGATGAAATGATTGTATATTTAGAAACTGTCATTAAAATGAACTGACAACCAAGAGAATGGTAAAAAACTTTTGCAATCTACTCATCTGACAAAGGGCTAATATCCAGAATCTACAAAGAACTTTTAAAAAATTATGAGAAAAAAACAAACAACCCCATCAAAAAGTGGGTGAATGATATGAACAGACACTTTTCAAAAGAAGACATTTGTGCACCCAACAAACATATGAAAAAAAGCTCATTATCACTGGTCATTAGAGAAATGCAAATTAAAACCACATTGAGATACCACCTCATGCCAGTTAGAATAGCAATTATTTAAAAAATTGGAGACAAGAGATGCTAGAGAGGATATGGAGAAATAAAAATGCTTTTACACTATTGGTAGGAATGTAAATTAGTTCAAGCATTGTGGAAGACAGTGTGGTAATTCCTCCAGGATCTAGTAAGAGAAATATTATTTGACTCAGCAATCCTATTACTGGGTATATACCCGAGGATTTATAAATTATTCTATTGCAAAGACACATGCATACATATGTTCATTGTGGCACTATTTACAATAGCAAAGACTTGGAACCAACCCAAATGCCCATCAATAATAGGCTGGATAAAGAATATGTGACACATATATACCATGGAATACTACACAGCCATAAAAAAGGATGAGTTTGTGTTCTTTGCAGGGACATGAATGAAACTGAAAACCATCATTCTCAGCAAACTGACACAAGAACAGAAAACCAAACACCACATATTCTCACTCATAAGTGGGACTCGAACAATGAGAACACATGGACACAGGGAGGGGAATGTAACACATGGGTCTGTCGGGGGTAGGAGGCTAGGGGAAGGACAGTGTTAGGAGAAATACCTAATGTAGATGACAGGTTGATGGGTGGAGCAAACTATCATAGCACATGTATACCTATGTAACAAACCTGCGCATCCTGCACATGTATCCCAGAACTTTAAGTACAACAATTAAAAATAAAAATAAATTTTAAAAAATATACAGAACCAAAGAATCAATAAGAACTCACTAACCAACTATCTGCTACCTTTAGGAGACTTGCCTAACACATAAGAACTCACATAAACTTAAAGTAAAGGGATGGAAAAAGGCATTCCATGCAAATATACACCAAAAGTGAGGAGGGGTAGGTATTCTTATACCAGACAAAACAAATTTTAAAGCAACAGCAGTTGTAAGAGAAATAGGGGGACTTTATATCACACACACACACACACACACACACACACACACACACACACGAGGGACAAGGTAAAAGCTATTGTCAAACAGGAAAGTATCACAATCTTAAACATATACACACCTAACACTGGAGCCCCCAAATTTATGAAACAATTACTAATAGACCAAAGAAACGAGATAGACAGCAACACAATAAAGTGGGGGACTTCATTACTCCACTGACAGCATTAGTCAGTTCATCAAGAGAGTCAACAAAGAAAAATTGGATAGTTTATACCTTGGAACAAATGGGCTTAATAGATATATAAAGGACATTTCATCCAATAACTACAAAATACACATACTATTCAATAGTACATGGAAATTTCTCCAAGATAGACCATATAATAGGCCATAAAATGAGCCTCGGTAGATTTAAAAAAATTGAGATTTTATCAAGCACTCTCTCAGACTCCAGTGGAATAAAACTGGAAATCAATTTCAAAAGGAACATTCAAAGTCATGCAAATACATGAAAGTTAAATAATTTGCTCCTGAATGAGCATTGGGTTAAAAGCAAAATCAAAATAGAAATTTAAAAAATTCTTTGAACTGAATGACAATAATGACACAACCTATGAAAACCTCTGGGGTACAGCAAAGGCAGTGCTAAGATGAAGGTTTATAGCCATAAATGCCTACATTAAAAAGACTGAAAGAGCACAAACTGGCATTCTAAAGTCATACCTTAAGGGACTAGGGAAACAAGAACAAACAAAACCCAAACCCAGCAGAAGAAAAAAAAATAACCAAAATCAGAGAAGAACTAAATTAAATTGAAACAACAACAAGAAGAACACAAAAGATAAATGAAACAAACATCTGGTTCCTTGAAAAGATAAATAAAATTGGTAGACCATTAGCAACATTAACCAAGAAAAAAAAATTCAAATAACCTCATTAGGAAACAAAATAATACCACTGAAATACAAGAGAATATTCAAGGATACTATGAACACCTTTATGCACATAAACTAGAAAACTTAGAAGAGATGAATAAATTCCTGGAAAAATATAACCCTCCTGTTTTAAATCAGGAAGAATTAGATACCCTGAACAGACCAATAACAAGCAGTGAGATCAAAATGTTAATTAAGTGTCCAGGAATTTATCCACTTCTTCTAGATTTACTGGTTTTATTTGCATAGAGGTATTTGTAGTAATCACTGATGGTAGTTTGTATTTCTGTGGGATCGGTGGTGATACCCCTCTGTCATTTTTTATTGCATCTATTTGATTCTCCTCTCTTTTCTTTTTTATTAGTCTGGCTAGCAATCTATTTTGTGGATCATTTCAAGAAATCAGCTCCTGGATTTATTGATTTTTGAAGGGCTTTTTGTGTCTCTATTTCCTTCAGTTCTGCTCTGATCTTAGTTATTTCTTGTCTTCGGCTAGCTTTTGAATTTGTTTGATCTTGCTCCACTAGTTCTTTTAATCAGGTGTCAATTTCAGATTTTTCCTCACTTCTCATGGGCATTTAGTGCTATAAATTTCTGTCTAGACACTGCCTTAAATGTGTCCCAGAGATTCTGGTACATTGTGTCTTTGTTCTCACTGGTTTCGAAGAACATATTTATTTCTGCCTTCATTTCATTATTTATCCAGTAATCATTCAGGAGCAGGTTGTTCAGTTTCCATGTAGTTGGGACTTAAACTAAAGAGATTTTGCACATCAAAAAGAACAGTCAGCAGAGTAAACAGACAACCTACAGAGTGAGAGAAAATCTTCACAATCTATACATCTGATGAAGAACTAATATTTAAACTGTACAACAAACTCAAACAAATCAGTAATAAAAAATAAAAGCAATTCTGTCAAAACATGGGCTAAGGACTTGAATAGAAAATTCTTAAAAGAAGATATACAAGTGGCCATCAAACATATGAAAAATGCTTAACATCACTAATGACCAGGGAAATGCAAATCGAAACCATAATGTGATACCATCTTACTCCTGCAAGAATGGCCATAATAAAAAATTTAAAAAAAGGAGATATTGTCATGGATACAGTGATCAGGGAACACTTCTACATTTCTGGTGGGAATGTAAACTAGTACAGTCACTATGAAAAACAGTGTAGAGATTCCTTAAAGAACTAAAAGTAGAACTATCATTTGATCCAGCAACCCCACTACTGGGTATCTACCAAGAGGAAAAAAAGTCATTATACAAAATGATACTTGCATATGCATGTTTATAGCAGCACAATTCACCATTGCAAAATTTTGTAATCAACACAAATGCCCATCTGTGAATGAGTAGATAAAAAAAACTGTTATACACACACACACACACACACACACACACACACACACACACACACACAAAATATATGATGGAATACTACTCAGCTATAAAAAGGAATGAATTAATGGCATTTGCAGCTACCTGGATGAGACTGGAGACTATTCTAAGAAGTAATTCAGGAATGGATAACCAAACACCATATGTTCTCCCTGATGTGTGAGAGCCAATCTATGAAGTAGCAAAAACATAAGGATCATATAATGGACTTTGGGAACTTGGGAGAAGAGTAGAGGGGCAAAGGATAAAAGACTACAAATAGGGTGCAGCATATACTGCTTAGGTAATGGGTGCAGCAAAATGTCACAAATCGCTAAAGAACTTACTCATGTAACCAAATACCACCGTACCCCAACAACCTATGGAAAAATCTTTAAAAAAAAAAAACTAAAAAATCAATCAAACATGAGTTTATAATCAAAGATGACCAAATTCAGAAGAAATCAGCAGGAATAACAACAAAAGCATAATTAGACCTACTAAAACATTCTGTTTTGGTTTTGTTTTTCAAATACAGATTTATTTTATCAATTGTTCTATAACAAACTGCCCAACAATTCTGATTAAAATCAACCATTTTATTTTGTTTGCAACTTTTGTGGGTCAGGAATTTGGGACGGTCTCAGCTGGTCATTTCCTCTCTGATCCAGTTGATATCAGTGGGACTGCTGGGGTTAGAGAAGCTATTTCCAAAACGCCTTTTTTAGTCATTTTAAATTACATGGTTGGTGCCTCAATGCTGCTTGACTTCTCTTTCTCTCCACATGTTTTATCCTCAAAGGCCTGGCCATTCAACTTGGGCTTCTCACAGCATCATGGTTTCAGGGTAATCACCCTTCTGTTAATGTTAGTTGGCTTCCAAGTAAGGTTTCCATGTTCACTGAATAAAAATACAGAACTCACTCTTAAATTTGAATTTAAGAAAAACAAAAACTATTTCCAGCATAAACTATTACCCAGGACATACTTACGTTGAAAAAAACACTATCAACCCTACTTGAAAAAAACACTATCAACCCTACTTCAGAACGCAAGCAAGCCAAAGTCTTCTGGGATAGTTAAGGGCCTTATTTGGAATTGAAATAGTGCCATTTTCACCATGTAATATTGGTCAAGCAGTCACAGTGTCTACCCAGATTTAAGGGATCATGAGGAAATGAGAAGGTCACATTGCAAAAGGGCATCTGGGGTGGGATATATTGTGGTAACCATATTTGGAAAATACAGTCCACAAAAATAAATATAAATATTCAAGAAAATATTAAGAAAATGAAATATGGAATCACAAAAATGAATAAGGTGATACTAATAAAAAGAGCTAGATCTTTCAAAAATAAAAATTATAATAATTAAATTTTTAAAAATCTTGAATGGTTAGATTGAACAGCAGATTAAACACAACTAAGTAGTAATAACTTGTATTATTGCCACAAAATATTTACTCCCACTTCTTGTAAGTGAATTATGCATCTCATTTTTGCTATTAATTGTGTGATGTCTCCAGTGTAGGAATATACAGACCTGTGCCATTGATGTTGGGTTTGATATATCGCTTCCTTTGGCCAACAGCATGTGAGCAAATATGACATTCACTGTGTCCAAGCAACAGGTTTAATAGTCATTGCTTATTTTGTGCCAACTCTCTTTCTCTTTTCCCTCTTCTATGAAAATATCATGTTTTATGTAAGCAAAGATTCTTCAGCCTGTATCCTATATTTTTAAAAAATGTAGAACAGAACTATCAGTGATCTGAAGTGACCAGCAGCTTTCAAAAAAAAAAAAAAGAGAGAGAGAAAGAAATGATATTTTTAAGCCACTAAGATGGCAGGGGAGTTTGGTACAGCATAGACACCTCATCTAACATATTACTCATCATGTATGAATAGAAAGGATGACATATTTCCTCCAAGTATGATAATTGTATGATGCCAAAAGTTGCCTTCTAATGTGGGAAGTCTCCTTATTGGAGAATAGAATCACAGTAATAAATTTCAAACCACTGGTATAAACTAACTAACATCTTAGTAAGACTAAACTATCGGGATAGAAGCTTCTCTATTCTATCCTCTTTCACCCAAATAACTGACTCCTTCTCAGTGATTTTGACAATAATATTTTACCTAGAATAACATCTGTTTAATGGAGAATAGCCACTTTTCTAAGTTCAATAAGCTTGGGAGCATAACTATATTTATGTATGTTCTACAAGATACTTGGACATTTGAAAAGTAGTCACATTAGAGAGTCAGCATTCAATTTATTAAACTTCTGAGTTTCCCTTGGGTGCAGCTGCTGAAGAAATCTTAAATCACACCTAACACAGGAAATCCCACTAGGGATAGAGAAAGAGAGCAGGATAACCTTCAGATTTTAATTTCTTTGAGGGATAAGAACGTTTGATATTAGATTATAATTTATTTGTATTTTTATATTTAGTACTTTAACCTGTAAGAGGATTTCATTCCATTGAATGTCAATTTCTCCTCAAAAATTGATCATTTGAAGAGTTTACATTGAAATTGGGATATCTTTATATTGACAGTTTATTATTTGCATAATTTAGTGTTGTCATCTGATGTCATAAACTACAAATAGGCTTTGTTGAAACAATAATGCTGTAAACAACCTAAGAAGGTAAAAAGATATAGAAATGAATTTTCAGTGTTTGTTCAAATACAATCTAAGTGCTAATATAATACTAGACCTTTTTGTCCAATTTGAGAGACTTCTGGCAACAAAATTATACCATCTATTGGTGGTTCCAGAAAAAATACCCAAAGAAACAGTGGGTTTATATTGAGGAAGTGGCCTCATAAAGACAGAAGCAAGACTGTTTTGGTAGACTACTTCTGTTTTTCCCAAAGGGGTACAAACACACCACTAGTAATCTATAGGCATATTAATTAAATTCAGTTGGTTATAAGAACAAGAAAAGCTAAAATATTAAGAGGACTGGACTCCGCTTCACACTCTTAATGTTAATTTATATGTCACAGGAGCTCCAATATCATTGCATCTCTTCATTCACTCCAGCCCCACAGCTAATCTATGAATTTGTGAAAAGTGATTGTACACATTTAGCCCAGCCATTTGCTCTTTTTTCCTGGTAGACAATGTGTTCCACTCTGCTGTTCTATTCTATAGATTGCATATAGGAGGTTCTGCCTCTACCAAAGAACTAGGTAGGAATGTGTTTTAGTTATGTTAAATTAGGCAACAATGAGGTAACAAAATCTCAGTGGTTTCACATATCAAAGTCTGTTTTAGATCAGCAGCTCTCCAGGGCTACTGATTTCTCAGCAATGACTCAGAGATCCAGTAGTCTTATGCCTTGCCATTCATTGTGCGTTTTAAACAGGTGGCTTTCTGATAACTATTTGGCAAGACAACCTGAGATTTGAAAGAAAAATGAGATTTAGAATTTTAAATATTGTGATAAACATTTTTACTGTACCTCCATTCCCCAAAGTAAAATCGTCAAATAATTTTTCTGCAACTATACCTTCTTAATGAAACAAAGACAAGACAGATATGAAAACAGTGAATTAATCTAGAGGTCATGAGAGTCTTTAAAGGTAGGTCCTCAAATAATAAGTTTGCTGGATTCTGTGTAATACAAAACCATTATTTTTCATGATGGCTTAGAAACATCATGTTGAATAAGTGGGAGAGCCATGCAAATACAGACATATTTCACTGGACAATGTGAAAATGAAGAGACCTTGAATGAAATTTGATATGCCATTGCTTACTAACAACATTCTAAAATACTCAATTTGATCCATTGTAAGGCTTATTCCTTACATGTGCCTTCCTTAGAATATGATACTAGATGGCATATATATATATGTAAAACCTTCACTTGGAAGTACACAAAGAAAATAGAACTTAGTTAGTTACTTTGAATGTCATGTCTGCATTCACTGCAATAATAATAATCATCCTAGGTTGTCCATAAAACTTGGTAAATGCCAAAGTTTTTTTTTCTGGAAACTGGTATCAGATCATCTCACTTCATTTGATGGCTGTGAGTGTGTAAGTATGCCAATTATTCTTAAACACAAGTCCAAGCCTACAAGATTCCAAACTTGGTATTCATTTATCTTTGTAAACATTAATCTGATATTTACAGGGAAAATAAATCAATGACTTTTTTCTGCAGTGATTGATTATCTTCTAAATAAGAATCCATAAAGTACTAAAATTCAATTAATAACATTAAGCTTCAATATGGGTATTATACATAAAGTGAATTCCTTGATTAAATGTTTATTACATAGTGATTTTCTTTATAATAAGCAGAAATATGTTCAGGAAGCAATATAAATTTTGTTGTATAAGCAGACAACTTTTAGGGTGTTTTTTGTCCTACCTATTATTTGTATTAAGGTTAAGTATATACAACATGTACTACTGTTTCACAGGATGGACTCAATACATTTACAAAGAACAAATTACCTTGATCCAATGTTGTGTCTGTACTAGTCCATATTCAAATCTTCTAAATCTATATTAAAATAATTATTTTTCTGACTTCTTCATTAGAGAAAGCCATTATACTGGTAAAATGGCAAGTGATGGAAAACCAATTCAAACTAGCAGAAATGAAATAATGGAAGAATAAAGGAAGAGAGGAAAAAAGTAAGGGAGAGAGGGAGGCAGAGAGGGAGGCAAAGAGAGAGAGAAGAGAGAAGAAGGAAGGGAGGGAGGCAAAGAACACTACTTGGCCAATAATTGTAGGAACCAATAATTGTTGTCTAGGAGCATATCTTTTGCTCTTCAGGCACAGATGGTGTATTTGTCCTAATTTCTGTTATTCCAGAGAAACAGACCCAGTGTGTGTGTGTGTGTGTGTGTGCATGTCAGCTTCCATCAATTCTTACTTTTCATAGGAGTGCGTGTGTGTGTGCATGCACACACACACACACACACGCACTCCTATGAAAAGTAAGAATTGATGGAAGCTGACAAATCCAGGAAAGCTGGTAGTGTACAAATGCATAGAGGTGGTAGGGCACTGTTAATAAGCATTGGTCCAAGCTCAAAGGTTAAAAAATCAGGAGCATCAATCTCCAAGAGCAGAAGATAAATGTTCCATCTCAAACAGAGAGAACAAATTTTCCCTTCCTCTGCCATTTTTGTCTAAACAGACTCTCAAAGATAATGCTTACCCACATTGGTGAGGACGATCTTTTTCACTCAATATACGAATTCAAATGTTAATCTCTTCTGATAACTTCCTTACAGAAACACCCAGAAATAATATTTTACCAATTATCTGGTCATCTCTTCACCTACTCCAGTTGGCACATAAAATTAAGCATCACGGATTAATTCAGATGTTCAGATACCAGATCTTTCTCTCTCTCTCTCCCCACTTCCCGCCCCTTATCCCTATTACTATCTATCTACCTACCTAACTGTTGATCTGTATTTCTCGATCTTGGCTCTACTTGCAAAATAAACACTGGTGACACAATACGTACTTCATCTTTAAAACTTGATCTCAATTTAAGAAAAATAATGGCAAGAAATAAGTCCACAGGAAGTTCTGATTGGCTTGTCTTAAATCATATGTCCAAACAAATTCATGACTACAACATGAAATTTGGGATCCCCTGATTGGCCAGAGTCAATATCACTCATTCTTGTTACTAGATTTAACAGAGAAGTGGAAGTGAAGGAAACATGGCTTAAAATAGAAAAACAATATGTAACATTATTTATTGTCAGGCATATTTCTTAGTATAATCTCAAGGATTAAATAATACAATAAACCTGATACATAAGTACTATTTCATTTCATTTTTATAAATGAGGAAATCAAGGGATAGAGTAATGAGGACCAAAGCCAAGATATAATTCAGGTGATGTGACCTGATTATATTGCTATTTAATAAATGTGGTAGACAGATAAAAATATTTTTGCAAAGGTTTCCACAAAATACTGATAACAAGATTTCTATAAAATCTAAAACTCTAAGCCAGGCACAGTGGCTCATCCCTGTAATCCCAGCACTTTCAGAGGCCAACATGGGTGGCTCACCTAAGGTCAGGAGTTCAAGACCAGCCTGACCAATATGGTGAAACCCAATCTCTACTAACAATTCAAAAATTAGTTGGGCATGGTGGCATGCACCTGTAGTCCCAGCTATTTGGGAGGCTGTGATGGGACAATTGCTTGAACCCAGGAGGCAGAGGTTGCAGTGAGCTGTGATCATGCCACTGCACTCCTGTGTGGACAACACAGAGAGACTTTGTCTCAAAAAAATGAAAAAAAAAATAAAAAACTCTAGAACTTAGATCCCCTACTATTGTCACCCATATTTCTTCTCTCCAAGGCACTGCATGTATTAACTTCATACTTTTCCAATATATGCATAAGATAAAATGTTTTACTCTTCTGATTTTAACCATGAAAATCACATGGGGAAAAAACTCACCAAACCTTCATGATGACTTTGATGGTTTTGATACCTCAGTGAAGGAAGTACCTACATAAATGGTGGAAATAGCAAGAGAACTAGAATCAGAAATGTAGGCTGAAAATGTGACTGAATTGCTGCAATCTCATGATAAATCTATGATGGTTTCTTACATAGTGCAGAAAATCTTCAGTTCATTTAGGTTGCATCTGTCAATTTTTGCTTTTTTTTCTTTGCAATTGCTTTCAGCTATCACCAAGGAAGACTATGCAATCATCAAAAGAATAAAATCACGTCCTTTGCAGAATGATGGTTGGAGCTAGAAGCCATATCCTAAGCAAACTAAAACAGGAACAGAAATCCAAATGCCACCACATGTTCTCACTTTTAAGTGGGAGCTAAACATTGAGAGAATGTGGAAAGAAAGGAGCAACATACACAAGGGCCATACACAAGTGGAGGGTGGAGTATGGGAGGAGGGTGAAGATCAAAAAACTACCTATCAAGTACCAGGCTTATTACCTAGATGGTCAAATAATCTGTACACCAAATCCCTGTGGTATGAAACTTACCTGTGTAACAAACCTGTACATGTATCTCTGAATCTAAAATAAAAGTTTAAAAAAAAACTTAAATGGATGAGGAGTTGCTTCTTCTAGATGAGCAAGGAAAGTGGTTTCTTGAGATGAAATCTCCCAGTGAAAATGCTATGAACATTGCTGAAATGTCAGTAGATAGTGTAAATATAACTTTTGCATGTACTGGAAAACCAAAAACTTTGCTTTTTTATGCTATTTGTTTTGTTCAGGTCGTCTGGAACCAAACCCAAAACATCTCTATGTTATGTGTGTATTTACATATCTATATACTGTGTACATGTACACATATTTATATATTTTATATACATATCAATTCTTTCCATAAAATAAATATAACTGGTAGATATGTTATAAATATGTATATTCATATGTAATGCTAGTAACAATATTTAACATTTATTTAATGCTTACCAAATGCCCTAGGTTCTATTTTAAGCTATTTATGCATATAATTTCATTAACTTTCCCAATAATTTTATGTTATATAGTATTATTATATCAATATCACATACTAAGCAATTGATATATTTACATAGCTCATATGTAGTGAAGCCAGGATTTAAATTCACAAAAGATGGAAAACAGATATATTTAACAGACAATGGTTAAAAAAAAAAAAAAAAAAAAAAAAAAAAACAGAAAAAAATTGGTGTAAATAAGCTATTAACAATCAAAATGTATTTTTGAAATTTTTTAAATTGCAGAAAATTGAGACATAGGAAAAAAATATTTTATGTATGTTTTTAAAAGTCAGCCATAGATGTCACCTTGTAAATTAATTTATAATGGTAAAATTGCTGGTTAGATGTGTTTTCCATTTCAGCACAAATACAAGTGTTGAATATTAATCAAAGGAAAACATTATCCTACTAAATTCCATGCCTTCTATTTTTAGCATGTAAACAGATTTCTTCTGCATAATGTTAAAATGAACACAAGTTCCTTGCTTCTCTTATTTGAAGAACATAATTTTAGTCTGATTTCCTTTTATAACCATTGTATGAAAAAATAAATTCATCATTTGAAAAGCTCCTTTTCCGTGGAGTTCTCCAAATACATAAACACACTCACACACACACATTGCCATTATGAAGGAATGTATAATGTTGAAAATTTGTTTGCATTTATATAAGGGAAGAGCTAATAATAAAATAGAGTATGTTATACATAAACATTTCTAAAACTCTGATGATGTAGATAGCACTCAAATAGTTATACAAGTAGTAAAATCCATTGGTTAGTTACTTAAGTATGCTACACAGATTTTATGAGGCTTAATCATATGAAATATGCTTAAAATTTGAATTGACATATATTACTTAGCAACTGATTTTCTAAAATGTTTAGAAAATCAAAGAAATATTTAAAGAACACCTATATTTATTTTAAACTAAAAATGGACAGATTTCCAAACATTTTGTTACCATGAAACAGTACATTAGCTAGAATTCATTTTACTGTGTACGTTAGAAAATTTAAAATAAAAGTGCCTTTTTCAAAGACACAGAAAGCACACTAGCCATAAAGGAAAACTGGTAAATTGAACACTAACAAAATTTTAAAACTTCTGTTTATCAAAATACATTAAGAGAATAAACAAAGGAATTACAAACTGGGGGAAAAATTTTAATGCCTTTATAAGACATATTACTCATGTCCAGAATATAGAAATATATCTTTTGACCATATAAAACTTGGATTGTCTATATTTAAAAAGTAGTAATGTAGGATACAGTGAATTTCTTTTGAAAATTTAGCCTGTTAACTTCCTTTAAAATTCAAGAAGGGGAAAATTATTAAGTGTAATTACTTCTGAGTTCCTCTTCAAAGAACCAATATGTCAATATGTTCAGCTTTCCCTTACTTTGTTCTCCCTTTTAAAGTTTAACTTTCTTGTTGTTTATGCCTCCTTGCCCCTAGTTTCAGTAAACACCCCCCTCCTGACCTCCATACTCACATATTCAGAGTTCTTAGTCATCCTCAGTCACCTATTGTGTCCTTAGTCACCCTTAGTAACTTACTCTGTAACTGTTCTTTCCAGCAAAACTGTTCACCCCACCACTCCCACTCATAACCCTGCTCCCTTCAAAATAGCCAACTGAAATTAGCTTAGACTGTGTGGTCCAACCCTAGCCAATAGGGGAATGACACAGCAGTAGGGACCAGCTGTGTTAGAGATAAAAATGTCTTAACCTCCCTTGTCTAGTGTGCTCTCTCCATTGCTCCATCTGCAGGATTCACCCTTCTATAGAAGTCAATTTGCCTTGCTGAGAAAATTTATGTGGCAGTGCTATTTCTTTTCTGGCACCAAAAATTTGTTTCTAACATTAAGAACAAAATTCTAATTTTTTAAATTGGCAAAAAAATATGAGCAGACACTTCAAACAAGAACATAAGCAAATGGTTAATACACATGAAAAGTGTTTGACATTATTAGATATAATTTGTATGCAAATCAAAACCACAAAAGATACTAGTACACTTCCATTAGGACAGTTAAAATTAAAAGTATTAACAATATCAAATGTTGGAAAGCCATTACTACCCCCAAAACTGCTGGTGAAAATGAAAAAATACTACCACTTTTGAAAACTGCTTGGCAGTCTCTTTAAAACTTTAAGATTGGCCTGAAGTTTTTTGTTGTTGTCATCGTACCTCTGTCAAGTTTTGGTATCAGAATGATGCTGACCTCATAAAATGAGTTTGGTAGGAGGTCATCCTCTTCAATTTTTTGGAATGGTTTCAGTAGAAATGGTACCAGCTTTTCTTGTACCTCTGGTAAAATTCAGCTGTAAATCTGTTTGGTCCTGGACTTTTTATGATTGGCAGGCTATTTTTTAATTAATTAATTAATTAATTTTATTGCACTTTAGGTTCTGGGGTACATGTGAAGAAGATGCAGGATTGTTGCATAGGTACACACATGGCAATGTGGTTTGCTGCCTCCATCCCCCTGTCAGCTATATCTGGCATTTCTCCCCATGTTATCTCTCCCTAACTCATTATCCCCCACTGTCCCTCCTCTAGTCCCCACTAACAAACCCCAGTGTGTGATGCTCCCTCCCTGTGTCCATGTGTTCAACACCTGCCTATGAGTGAGAACATGCGGTGTTTGGTTTTCTGTTCTTGTGTCAGTTTGCTGAGAATGGTTTCCAGGTTCATCTATATCCCCACAAAGGACACAAACTCATCATTTTTTATGGCTGCATAGTATTCCATGGTGTATATGTGCCATATTTTCCCTGTCCAGTCTATCATTGATGGACATTTGGGTTGGTTCCAGGTCTTTTCTATTGTAAACAGTGCCACCATGAACATACGTGTGCATGTGTCTTTATAAAAGAATTGTTTAAAATCCTTTGGGTATATACCCAGTAATGGGATTGCTGGGTCAAATGGAACTTCTATTTCTAGGTCCTTGAGGAATTGCCACACTATCTTCCACAATGGTTGAACTAACTTACACTCCCACCAACATTGTAAAAGTGTCACTATTTCTCCCATCCTCTCCAGCATCTGTTGTCTCCAGATTTTTAAAGATCACCATTCTAACTGGTATGAGATGGTATCTCAATGTGGTTTTGATTTGCATTTCTCTAATTACCAGTGATGATGAGCATTTTTTCATGTTTGTTTGCCTTATATATGTCTTCTTTTGAAAAGTGTCTGTTCATATCCTTCACCCACTTTTGAATGGGTTTGTTTGTTTATTTCTTGTAAATCTGCTTTTTTAAATTCTGGATATTAGCCCTTTGTCAGATCGGTAGACTGCAAAAATTTTTTCCCATTCTATTGGTTGCCAGTTCACCCTAATGATTGTTTCTTTTGCTGTGCAGAAGCTCTGGAGTTTAATTAGATTTCATTTGTCTATTTTGGCTTTTGTTGCCAATGCTTTTGGTGTTTTAGTCATGAAGTCCTTGCCTATGCCTATGTCCTGAATGGTTTTGCCTAGGTTTTCTTCTAGGGTGTTTATAGTGTTAGGTCTTATGTTTAAGTCTTTAATCCATCTGTAGTTAATTTTAGTGTAAACTGTCAGGAAGGGGTCCAGTTTCTGCTTTCTGCACTTAGCTAGCCAGTTTTCTCAACACCATTTATTAAACAGGGAATCCTTTCCCCATTACTTGTTTTTGTCCAGTTTGTCAAAGACCAGATGGTTGTAGATGTGTGGCATTGTCTCCAAGGCCTCTGTTCTGTTCCATTGGTCTATAACTCTGTTTTGGTACCAGTACCATGCTGTTTTGATTACTGTAGCCTTGTAGAATAGTTTGAAGTCAGGAAATGTGATGCCTCCAGTTTTGTTCTTTTTGCTTAGAATTGACTTGGCTATGTGGGCTCTCTTTTGGTTCCATATGAAGTTTAAAGTGGTTTTCTCCAGTGCTAAGAAGAGGATCATAGGTATCTTTATGAGGATAGCATTGAATCTATAAATTACTTTGGGCAATATGGCCATTTTCACAATATTGATTCTTCCTAACCATAAGCATGGAATATTTTTCCATCTATTTATGTCCTCTCTTATTTCATTGAGCAGTGGTTTGTAGTTCTCCTTGAAGAGGTTCTTTACATCCTTCGTTAGTTGTATTACTAGGTATTTTATTCTCTTTATAACAATTGTTAATGGCATTTTGTTCTTGATTTGGCTCTTTTTACATCTATTTTTGGTGTATATAAGAATGCTTGTGATTTCCGCACATTGATTTGGTATCCTGAGACTTTGCTGAAATTGCTTATCAGTTTCAGGAGACTTTTGGCTGAGATAATGGGGTCCTCTAAATATACAATCCTGTCATCTGCAAATAGAGATGGTTTGACTTCCTTCTTTCTTAACTGAATACAATTTATTTCTTTTCCTTGCCTGGTTGTTCTGGCTAGAACTTCCAATACTATATTGAATAGGAGTGGTGAGAGAGGGCATCCTTGCCTAGAGCAAGATTTCAAAGGGAATGCTTCCAGTTTTTGCCCACTCAGTATGACATTGGCTGTGTGTTTGTTGTAAATAGCTTTTATTATTTTGAGATATGTTCCATCAATATCCAGTTTATTGAGAATTTTTAGCATAAAGTGCTGTTGAAATTTGTCGAAGGCCTCCTCTGCATCTATATTTTTTTCTTTTTATTGCATTTTACGTTTGGAGGTACATGTGAAGAACATGCAAGATAGTTGCATAGGTACACACATGGCAGTGTGATTTGCTGCCTTCCTCCCCTTCACCTATATCTGGCATTTCTCCCCCCGCTATCTCTCCCCAACTCCCCACCCCCCGCTGTCCCTCCCATATTCCACCCAACAGACCCCCGTGTGTAGTGCTCCCCTCCCTGTGTCCATGTGTTCTCATTGTTCAACACCCACCTATGAGTGAGAACATGTGGTATTTCATTTTCTATACTTCTGTCAGTTTGCTGAGAATGATGGTCTCCAGGTTCATCCATGTCACTACAAAAGACACGAACTCATCGTCTTTGATGGCTGCATAATATTCCATGGTGTATATGTGCCACATTTTCCCAGTCCAGTCTATCATTGATGGGTATTTATGTTGGTTCCAGGTCTTTGCTATTGTAAACAGTGCTGCAATGAACATTGGTGTGCATGTGTCCTTATAGTAGAATGATTTATAATCCTCTGGATATATACCCAGTAATGGGATTGCTGGGTCAAATGGAATTTCTATTTCTAGGTCTTTGAGAAATCACCACACTGTCTTCCACAATGGTTGAACTAATTTACACTCCCACCAGCAGTGTAAAAGTGTTCTTATTTCTCCATATCCTCTCCAGCATCTGTTGTCTCCAGATTTTTTAATGATCGATTGCCATTCTAACTGGCGTGAGATGGTATCTCAATATAGTTTTGATTTGCATTTCTCTAATGACAAGTGATGATGAGCATTTTTCATATGTTTGTTGACCTCATGCATATCTTCTTTTGTAAAGTGTCTGTTCATATCCTTTGCCCATTTTTGAATGGGCTTGTTTGTTTTGTTCTTGTAAATGTGTTTTAGTTCTTTGTAAATTCTGGATATCAGTCCTTTGTCAGATGGGTAAACTGCAAAAATTTTTCCCCATTCTGTTGGTTGGTGATTCACTCTAATGAATGTTACTTTTGCCATGCAGAAGCTGTGGAGTTTGATTAGGTCCCATTTGTCTATTTTGGCTTTTGTTGCCAATGCTTTTGGTTTTTTGGTTATGAAGTCCTTGCCTACTCCTATGTCCTGAATGGTTTTGGCTAGATTTTCTTCTAGGGTTTTTATGGTGTTAGGTCTTATGTTTAAGTCTTTAATCTATCTGTGGTTAAGTTTAGTGTAAGGCATCAGGAAGGGGTCCAGTTTCTGCTTTCTGCATGCTGCTAGCCAGGGAATCCTTTCTCCATTGCTTGTTTTTGTCAGGTTTGTCAAAGATCAGATGGTTGTAGATAAGTTGTGTTGCCTCTGATGCCTCTGTTCTGTTCCATTGGTCTATATCTCTGTTTTGGTACCAGTACCATGTTTTTTTGATTACTGTAGCCTTGTAGTATAGTTTGAAGTCTGGTAGTGTGATGCCTCCCGCTGTGTTCTTTTTGCTTAGAATGGACTTGGCTATGTGGGCTCTCTTTTGGTTCCATATGAAGTTTAAGGTGGTTTTTTTCCAGTAATGTGAAGAAGGTCATTGGTAGCTTGATGGGGATAGCGTTGAATCTGTAAATTACTTTGGGCAATATGGCCATTATCACAATATTGATTCTTCCTAACCATGAACATGGAATGTTTCTCCATCTGTTTGTGTCCTCTCTTATTTCATTGAGCAGTGGTTTGTAGTTTCCTTGAAGAGGTCCTTTAGTTGTATTTCTAGGTATTTTATTCTCTTTGTAGCAATTGTGAGTGGCAGTTCATTCTTGATTTGGCTCTCTTTAAGTCTGTTATTGGTGTATAGGAATGCTTGTGATTTTTGCACATTGATTTTGTATCCTGAGACTTTGCTGAAGTTGCTTATTAGTTTCAGGAGTTTTTTGGCTGAGACAATAGGGTCTTGTAGATATACAATTATGTCATCTGCAAATAGAGACAATTTGGCTTCCTCCTTTCCTATTTGAATACTCTTTATTTCTTTTTCTTGCCTGATTGCTCTAGCTAGAACTTCCAGTACTATGTTGAATAGGAGTGGTGAGAGAGGGCATCCTTGTCTCATGCTGGATTTCAAAGGGAATGCTTCCAGTTTTTGCCCATTCAGTATGATATTGGCTGTTGGTTTGTCATAAATAGCTTTCATTATTTTGAGATACGTTTCATCAATACCTATTTTGTTGGGGGTTTTTAGCATAAAGGGCTGTTGAATTTTGTCAAAGGCCTTCTCTGCATCAATTGAGATAATCGTGTGGTTTTTGTCTTTGGTTCTGTTTATGTTGTGATTTACATTTATAGACTTGCGTATGCTAAACCAGCCTTGCATCCCTGGGATGAATCCTACTTGATCATGGTGGATAAGCTTTTTGATGTGCTGTTGCAATCGGTTTGCTGTATTTTATTGAAGATTTTCGCATCTATGTTCATCATGGATATTGGTACAAAGTTTTCTCTGTTAGTTGTGTCTCCACCAGGTTTCGGTATCAGGATGATGTTGGTCTCATAAAATGATTTTAGAAGGATTCCCTCTTTTTGTATTGTTTGGAAGAGTTTCAGAAGGAGTGGTACCAGCTCCTCTCCATATGTCTGGTAGAATTTGGCTGTGAACCCATCTGGACCTGGGCTTTTTATGGTTGGTAAGCTATTAATTTCTGCCTCAATTTCAGCCCTTGTCATTGGTCTATTCAGGGTTTCTACTTCTTCCTGGTTTAGGCTTTGGAGGGTGTACGTGTCCAAGAATTTATCCATTTCTTACAGGTTTACTGGTTTATGTTCATAGAGTTATTTGTAGTGATCTCTGATGGTAGTTTTTATTCCGTGAAATTGGTGGTGATATCCCTTTATCATTTTTTATTGCATCTATTTGATTATTCTCTCTTTTCTGTTTTATTAATCTGGCTCGTGGTCTATTTTGTTAATCTTTTCAAAAAACCAGCTCCTGGTTTTATTAAATTTTGATGTGTTTTTTTCTGTCTCTATCTCCTTCAGTGATGCTCTGATCTTTGTTATTTCTTGTCTTCTGTTATCTTTTGAGTTTTTTAAATTTTGTTCCTCTAGCTCTTTCAGTTTTGATTATAGGGAGTCAATTTTAGATCTTTCCTTGCTTCTTATGTGGGCATTTATTGCTATAAATTTTCCTCTAGACAGTGCTTTCAATGTGTCCCAGAGATTCTGGTAAGTTTGTCTTCATTCTCATTGGTTTTGAAGAACATCTTTAGGTCTTCCTTCATTTCATTGTTATGCAGTCAACATTCAAGAGCCAGTTGTCAGTTTCCATAAAGCTGTGTGGTTATCAGTTAGTTTCTTAATCCTGAGTTCTAATTTGATTGCACTGTGGTCTGAGAGACTGTTATTATTTCCATTCTTTTGCACTTGCCAGGGAGTGATTTACTTTCAATTATGTGGTCAGTTTTAGAGTAGGTATGATGTGGTACAGAGAAGAATGTATATTCTCAGGATTTGTGGTGGAGAATTCTGTAAATGTCTTATGCTTTCTTGGTCCAGATCTGAGTTCAAGTCCTGGATATCTTGGTAATTTTCTCTCTCATTTATCTGTCTAATATTGACAGTGGAGAGGTAAAGTCTCCCACTATTATTGTGTGAGAGTCTAAGTCTCTTTGTAGGTCATAAGAACTTGCCTTTGTATCTGGGTGCTCCTATATTGGGTACATATGCATTTAGTATAGATAGTTCTTCTTGATACACTGATTATGTAATGCCCTTCTTTGTCTCTTTTGATCTTTATTGTTTTAAAGTCTATTCTGGTATTGATGGAACATATCTCAAAGTAATAAAAGCTATTCACAACAAACCAACAGCCAATATACTGAATGGGCAAAAACTGGAAGCATTGCCTTTGAAATCTGGCACTAGACAAGGATGCCCTCTCTCACCACTCCTATTCAACATAGTACTGGAAGTTCTAGACTGAGCAATCAGGCAAGAAAAAGAAGTAAACGGTATTCAAATAGGAAAGGTGGAAGCCAAATTGTCCCTATTTGCAGACGACATGATAGCATACCTAGAAGACCCCATCACCTCAGCCCAAAAACTCCTGAAACTGATAAGCAACTTCAGCAAAGTCTCAGGATATAAAATCAATGTGCAAAAATCACAAGCATTCCTATACACCAATAACAGACTTGAAGAGAAGCAAATCAAGAATGAACTGCCATTCACAATTGCTACAAAGAGAATAAAATACCTAGGAAAACAACTTACAAGGAACATAAGGGACCTCTTCAAAGAAAACTACAAACCAATGCTCAACGAAATAAGAGAGGACACAAACAAATGGAGAAACATTCCATGTTCATGATTAGGAAGAATCAATATTGTAAAAACGGCTATACTGCCCAAAGTAATTTACAGAATCAACGCTATCCCCAACAAGCTACCATTGAATTTCTTCACAGAACTGGAAAAAACCACCATGAACTTCATATGGAACCAAAAGAGAGCCCACATAGCCAAGTCAATTCTAAGCAAAAAGAACACAGTGGGAGGCATCACACGACCAGACTTCAAACTATACTACAAGGCTACAGTAATCAAAACAGCATGGTACTGGTACCAAAACAGAGATATAGACCAATGGAACAGAACAGAAGCATCGGAGGCAACGCAACATAGCTACAACCATATAATCTTTGATAAACCAGACAAAAACAAGCAATGGGGAAAGGATTCCCTGTTTAATAAATGGTGTTGGGAAAACTGGTTAGCCATGTGCAGAAAGCAGAAACTGGACCCCTTCCTGACACCTTACACTAAAATTAACTCCAGATGGATTAAAGACTTAAACATAAGACCTGGCACCATAAAAACCCTAGAAGAAAATCTAGGCAAGACCATTCAGGACATAGGAGTAGGCAAGGACTTCATGACCAAAACACCAAAAGCATTGGCAACAAAAGCCAAAATAGACAAATGGGACCTAATCAAACTCCACAGCTTTTGCACAGCAAAAGAAACAGTCACTAGAGTGAATCAGCAACCAACAGAAGGGGAAAAAAATTTTGCAGTTTACCCATCTGACAAAGGGCTGATATCCAGAATTTACAAAGAACTCAAACAGATTTACAGGAAAAAAACAAACAAGCCATTCAAAAATGGGCAAAGGATATGAACAGACACTTTACAAAAGAAGACATACATGAGGCCAACAAACACATGAAAAAATGCTCATCACTGGTCATTAGAGAGATGTAAATCAAAACCACATTGAGATACCATCTCATACCAGTTAGAATGGTGATCATTAAAAAATCTGGAGACAACAGATGCAGGAGAGGATGCGGAGAAATAGGAACACTCTTACACTGTTGGCGGGAGTGTAAATTAGTTCAACCATTGTGAAAGACAGTGTGGCAATTCCTCAAGGACCTAGAAATAGAAATTCCATTTGACCCAGCAATCCCATTACTGGGTATATATCCAAAGGACTATAAATCGTTCTACTATAAGGACACATGCACACGAATGTTCATTGCAGCACTGTTTACAATAGCAAAGACCTGGAACCAACCCAAATGCCCATTGATGATAGACTGGACTGGGAAAATGTGGCACATATACACCATGGAATATTATGCAGCAATCAAAAATGACGAGTTTATGTTCTTTGTAAGGACATGGATGAATCTGGAGAACATCATTCTCAGCAAACTGACACAAGAACAGAAAAGGAAATACCACATATTCTCACTCATAGGCGGGTGAGAAAAGTGAGAACACATGGACACAGGGAGTTGGGGTACTACACACTGGGGTCTATTGGGGGGAGTAGGGGAGGGACAGTGGTGGGGGGAGCTGAGGAGGGTTAGCTTGGGGAGAAATGCCAAATGTGGGTGAAGGGGAGGAAGGCAGTAAAACACACTGCCATGTGTGTACCTGTGCAACTATCTTGCACGTTCTGCACATGTACCCCAAAACCTAAAATGCAATAAAAATTTTTTTAAAAAAAGGAAAAAGAAAAGTCTATTTTATCAGTCTAGGATTTCAACTCCTGCTTTTTTTTTCTCTCCATTTGCTTGGTAAATATTCCTCCATGCCTTTATTTTGAGCCTATGTGTATTCTTGAATCTGTGACTGGTTACCTGGATAAAGCCCATCAATGGGTTTTGACTTTTTATCCAATTTGCCAGTCTGTGTCTTCTGATTGAGCATTTAGCTCATTTACATTTAATGTTAATATTGTTATGTGTGAATTTGATCCGATTGGCAGGCTATTTATTACTGACTCAATTTCAGAACTCATTATTGGTGTATTGAGGAATTCAGTTTCTTCCTAGTTCAGTTCTGGGAGAATTCTATGTTTCCAGGAATTTATCCATTTCTTCTAGTTCTTCTAGTTTATGTATATAGTGTGTTTATAGCATTCTCTAATGGTTGTTTTTATTTCTGTGGGGTCATTGGTGATATTCTTGTAATTTCTGATTGTCACTGTTTGATTCTTCTCTCTTTTCTTCTTTACTAGTCCAGCTACTGATCTATCTAGTCTATAATTTTTTTCAACATAAGCTCCCAGATTTATTGATTTTTGAAGGGTTTTTATGTCATTATTTCCTTCAGTTACACTCTGATTTTGGTACTTTCTTGTCTTCTGCTAGCTTTGGGATTTGTTTCCTTTGGTACTCTGGTTTTTTTTAGTTGTGATGTTAAACCTAACTTGAGATCTTTTTAGCTTGCTAATGCAAAGGAACTGAAATCATAACAGTCTCTCTGTCCACAGTGCAATAAAATTAGAACTCAAGATTAAGAAACTCACTCAAAACTATACAACAACATGGAAATTGCACTGCATGACTCCTGGGCAAATAATAAAATTAAGGCAGAAATCAAGAAGTTCTTTCAAACTGTGAAAGGAAAATAAATCTTGGAACTATGAAATCACTAAGCTAATGGGAAAAGTTAATATAGGAACTGCTTAGGGCAAACCTGCTTCCCATTTCAATTCAATGTCATTCCTCTGAGGTTCACCTAAGATAAATGCATATCTGATTGCTTCCACTCCCCTATTTTTTGTGTAAAAATTCAGATTAGCTGAGCCAGACTAAATTGCATATTATGTGGAAGGCTCATCAAAGACTCAAAATAATGCAACCTTTTGTCTCTTATCTACTTCTAACCTGGAAGCCCCATTTAAACTTGTTCTACCTTACCATACTGAACCAATGTACATATTACACAATTGATTTATGTCTCATGTCTTCCTAAAATGTATAAAAGCAAACAGTATCCCCAAACACCTTGGGCAAATATCTCAGGACTTCCTGAGGCTGTGTCAGTGGTGCATCCTTAACCATGGCAGAATAAACTTTCTAAGTTGAATGATACCTGTCTCAGATATTTTGGGTTCACAAAACTAATGAGAACAAAGAGATAACATACCAGAATCTCAGAAATATAACTAAAACAGTGTAAAGAGGGAAATTTATAGCACTAAATGCCAACATCAAAAACCTAGAAAGATCTCAAATAAACAACCTAACATCACAACTAAAAGAACTAGAGAACCTAGAGCAAACAAGTCCCAAAACTAGCAGAAGACCAGAAACAACCAAAATCATAGCAGAACTGAGGGAGATAAAGACACAAAAAAAATCCTTCAAAAAATCAACAAATCCAGGAACTGTTTTTTTCTTTTTAATAATAAAATAGATAGACTGATAGACTAATAAGAAGAAAATAGAGAAGAGTCAGACACAATCAGAAGTGATAATAAAGATATTACCACTGACCCACAGACATACAAACAACCAACAGAGGATACTATAATCACCTCTCTGCACATAAACAAGAAACTCTGGAAGAAATGGAAAAATTCCTAGACAATACATCCTCCCAAGACTGAGCCAGAAAAAAATTGAATCCCTAAATAGACTGATGAGTTCTGAAATTGAGGTAGTAATAAATGGCTACCAACCAAAAAAATCCCAGGACCAGAGAGATTTGCAGCTACATTTTACCAGAGGTACAAAGAAGAACTGGTACCATTTCTACTGAAACTATACCAAAAAAATAAAAGTATGGACCCCTACATAACTCATTTTATGAGGTCAGCCTCATCCTGATACCAAACCTGATAGAGATACAACAAAAATGGAAAACTTCAGGCCAATATCCCTGATGAACATCAATGCAAAACTCCACAACAGAATATTGGCTAACCAGGTCTAGCAGCACATCAAAAAAACTCACCTACCACAATCAAGTTGACCTTATCCCTTGAATGCAAGGTTAGTTCAATATATACAAACAAATAATTGTAATCCATCACATAAACAGAACTAAAGACAAAAACAACATGATCACTTCAATAATGCAGAAAGGCCTTCAACAGAATTCAACATTGCTTCATATTAGAAACTTTCAATAAACTAGTTATTGAAAGAATATACCTTAATATAATAAGAGCCTTACATGACAAACCAGCAGCCAATATCATACTAAATGGCAAAAGATAGAAGCATTCCTTTTGAAAACAGGCACAAGACAAGGATGCCATCTCTCAGCACTCCTTTTCAACATAGTATTGAAAGTTCTAAGTGTGGGTGAAGGGGAGGAAGGCCACAAAACACACTGCCATGTGTGTACCTATGCAACTATTTTGCACGTTCTGCACATGTACCCCAGAACCTATAATGCAATAAAAATTAAAAAAAAAAGATTTTCAAAATAAATAAAATAAATAAAAATAAATAAAGTCTATTTTTATCAGAGATGAAAAAAAGAAAAAAAGAAAGTTCTGGCCAGGGCAATCAAGCAAGAGAAATAAATAAAATGTATTCAAATAGGGAGAGAGGAAGTCAAATTATCTTTGTAGAAGACATAATCCAAATCTAGAAAATATAATGGTCTCATCCCAAAAGCTCCTTAAGCTGATAAGAAACGTCAGCAAAGTCTCAGGATACAAAATCAATGTGTAAAAATTGGTAGCATTCCTATACACCAACAACAGGCAAGCAGAAACCCAAATCATGAATGAACTCCCCATTCACAATTATTATAAAAAGAATACAAGGCCTAGGAATACAACTAAGAAGGAAAGTAAAGGACCTCCTCAAGGAGAACTATAAATCATTGCTCAAAGAAATCAGAGGGAACACAAATAAATGGAAAAATATTCCATGCTCATGGATAGGAAGAATCAATATCATGAACATGGCCATACTGTTCATAGTAATTTATAGATTCAATGCTATTCCCATTAAACTAACATTGACATTCTTCAAAGGATTATAGGGAACTGTTCTAAAATTTATATGGCACCAAAAATGAGCCCAAACAGCCAACATAATCCTAAGCAAAAAGAACAAGACTTGAGGCATCACACTAACAGACTTCAAACCATACTGCAAGGCTACAGTAACCAAAACAACATGGTATGGATACAAAAACAGACACATAGACCAATGGAACAGAAAAGAGAGGTCAGGAATAAGACCACACTCCTACAAACATCTGATCTTTGGCAAACCTGAAAAAATCAAGCACAGGGAAAGGATCCCCTATTTAATAAATGGTGCTGGGAGAAATGTCTAGCCATGTGCAGAAAATTGAAGGTGGACCCATTCCTTCCACTTTACACAAAAATTAACACAAGATGTATTAAAGACTTAAATGCAAAATCTAAAACTACAAAAACCCTGGAAGAAAATCTAGGCAATACCATTCAGCACATAGGCAGAGGCAAAAATTTTATGATGAAAATGCCAAAAGCAATTCCAACAAAAGCAAAAATAAATGGAATTAAGTTAAGCTAAAGAGCTTCTGCACAGCAAATGAGATTATCATCAGAGTGAGCAGACAACCTACAGAATAGGAGAAAATTTTTGTGCTCTATCAGTCTGACAAAGGTCTAACATGCAAACTCTATAAGGAACTTAAACAAATTTATAAGAAAAAAAAAAACCATTGAAAACTGGGCAAAGGACATGAACAGACACTTCTCAAAAGAAGACATTTATGTGGTCAAGAAACATGAAAAAAAAAGCTCAACATCACTGATTACTAGAGAAATGCAAATCAAAACCACAATGAGATATTATCTCACACCAGTCATAATGGCAATTATTAAAAGGTCCAGGAACAACATAGGCTGGCAAGGTTGTGGAGAAAAAGGATCACTTTTACACCAGTGATTGAAGTGTAAATTAGTTCAACCATTGTGGCAGACAGTGTGATGTCTTAATCAAAGTGAATCCTCAAAGATCTAGAGGCAGAAATACCATTTGACTCAGCAAACTCATTACTGGGCATATGCCCAAAGGAACATAAATCATTCTATTATAAAGATACATGCATGTGTATGTTTATTGCAGCACTATTCACAATAGCAAAAACATGGAATCAACCAAAATGCCCATCAGTGATAGACTGAATTAACAAACTGATACATATACACCATGGAATACTATGCAACCAAAAAAGGAATGAGATCATGTCCTTTTCAGGGACATAAATGGATCTAGAAGCTGTTATCCTCAGTAAAGTAATGCAGGCACAGAAAACCAAACACCATATGTTCTCACTTATCAGTGGGAGCTGAATTATGAGAACACATTCACACAGGGAGAGAACTACACACACCGGAGCTTGTTGGGGGCTGGTAGGGGTAAAGAGAGCATCAGAAAGAATAACTATTAGATATTCTGGACTTCATACCAAGGTGATGGGTTGATCTATGTGGCAAAACACCATGGCACACATTTACATATATAACAAACCTGCACATCCTGCACATGTACCCAAGAACTTAAAATAAAAGTTGAAGGAAAAAAAAAACTTAGAGATGTATTTACTCCATGGCCAACACTTTTCACTCCTGCATATTTATTTAACAGAAATGAAAATAAATGTCTACATAAATCTTCTTTAAAAAATAGCCAAATTTGGTTAAGGCACTAAAAATTATATTCATTTATGTATTTTTATTCATGTGTCCATGGTATAGCACTGGAGTTAACCAATAACCAAGGCTCATACCAACTGGCTGAGTCATTTTATATACTTGGTGCTGTGTACTTGTTTAATGTCCCATCCATAGTAGATACTCTCTTACAGGGATAAGGTGAAATAAAGATTTTTTTTCCAACTCCCATATAACCATAGTTATGCCTCTACTCCATTCCTTTTTTGTCTCTGATCTTCCAATCTGTCTCCTTTCAGGCCCCTGACCAACTGGCCGGACCATTTTTCATTTCTCATGAATCCACAGATATTCTTATTACAAGCTACACTAATGTGCACCATACAAAGATCTGACAATTTAGATTTTTTTTCTTGCAACTGCTTTTCAAGACCACCCCTGAATGACACTAGTTTACAGTTATCTATTTCTTTTCTGGCACCCAAGATACCAAGCCAACCTATACAGTAACCATGCTCAGGAATGTTTTTTTCTCTATCGGTTGCTTACAAAGGATCCCCATAAACTCCATAGATATGAGCTGGAGAAAATGATTAGACAACAGTGGTAGAGGAATTCGAGGTCTGAACTACCTGCTTTTGCAGCTTGTTCATGGCATCTGGTCCTGCTCATATCCCTTCCAGCTTCTACTATATTGGAACTAGTCTTGCCTGACTTTATGACTAAGTAGTTTTAATATGTCTCATGATGGACAATTCTAGATAACAATCATTTGCTGTCTTATGGTCAGACACTTTACTTGTATCAGGGTTCATACACATTTTAGAAATTCATCTTTTAAAGGCATATAATTATTCATTGCAGGTAGCACGACCTTCTTCTAGAACTCTAGGAATGTGTATTGTATTTTCCCTAACTAGATTCCCATAGATTTGACAGGACATCATTCCCCCAGTATTTATATTCTTAATACTACAGAGTCTAACTATTACAAGTGTTCTTGCTGTCTTATTTCTTCACATTAGTTCCTCTTGTTTAACTGTGCTGTAGATTGTATTTGAAACATTGTCAGTAGAAATAATTTGGATCCTAAAATCTTTCTTTCTCCAGGCAGGATTTAAGTGTACTACTTCTAGTCTCCTGTGACACAGACACAGTGGGATTACCTTAACCCAACTTCAGAGATTAAGATATTTCAATGTAAGCTGCAGTTCCTGAAAGGACCTCTTTGTTTCTACTTCATTCTTACATGTATGCAAAGCCCTAAGAATTTTGATGTGTTTGTAAGTGTGCCCAGGACTCTAATATCTGTCTCATTTTCCCTGTAAAGTTGCTAAAGCTTCACTAGCACCTCTAACACCCCACACATAGTATATACTTAATATGCATTTATTGAATGACTGAATGATGGACATTCAAGTACCAATAGTGATAATTGTAATTGATAAGCATCACTGATCCACAAGGCAAGAAATATGTATGTATGTATGTATGTTAGTGTGTGTGTGTCTGTGTGTGTGTGTGTTTTACACGAATTGTGGAACTATAACAGTTTTTTTTCTGGGATGTTCATTTTCTGAATAATCCCAGCTTAGCACTTATTACATCCAAAGATACAAGTCTCTTCTATGATAAAACAAGCTCATATTTCAGTATGAGATCTTAATAGTAAAGGAATAAAAATAATACCCATTGGAATATTTGTATAATTATCTGTCAATATTGATTTTAACCACTGTAAATATTCACTACAAACATGAATACACAAAAAAAGTGACATTATGTTTTTATATCAAAATAAGAAACGATTTAGGGGAGTTTTAATGTACTTCAAACAAACTAATATTTATACTTTTTGTTTACCTATTTATTTATTTTTATGTTCCATTTTTTATTTTAAATTCAGAGGGTACATGTACAATTTTGTTACTTAGGTATATTGCATGATGCTGAGGTGTGGGATATGAATGGTCCCATCACCTAGGCAATGAGAATAGTGCCCAATAGGTAGTTTTCAGACCATACTGCCCTCTCTCCCTGCTCTAGTAGTCCCCAGTGTCTACTGTTTCTCTTTTTGTGTCTATGTGTACTCAATTTTTAGCTCATATGCATAAGTAAGAACATGAAGTACTTGGCTTTCTGTTGCTGTGCTAATTTACTTAGGATTATAGTCTTCAGATGCATCCATGTTGCTGCAAAGGACATGATTTTGTTCTTTTCTAAGGCTGTATAGTATTCCATGGTGAATATGTACCACATTTTCTTTATCCAATCCACTGTTAATAGGAACCTAAGTTGATTCCATGTCTTTTCTATTATGAATAATGCTGCAATAAACATGTGAGTGCATGTGACTTTTTGGTAGAATGATTTATTTGCTTTTGGGTATACACCCAGTAAAGGGATTCTAGTTCTGTTTTTAGTTCTTTGAGATATATTCAAACTGCTTTCCACAGTGGCTGAAGTCATGTACATTCCCACCAACAGTGTATGAGTGTTCCATCACCAGCATGGTATTTTTTCACTTTTTAATAATAGCCATTCTGACTGGTATGACTGGGTATCTCATTATGGCTTTGATTTGCATTTCTCTGATGATTAGTAACAAATAGCATTTTTCATATGTTTATTGGTCACTTATGTTTCTTTTGAAAACCATCCATGTCCTTTGCCCATTTTACAATCAGGTTATTTGCTTTTTGCTTATCTCTTTAAGTTCCTTATAGATTCTGGGTACTAGAACTTTGTCAGATGTGTCATTTGTGAATATTTTCTCCCATTTTGTAGGTTGTCTGTTTTCTCTGTTGATGGTTTCTTTTGCTGTGTAGAAGCTATTTAGGTACTACTTGTCAACATTTCATGCTAATAGATTGGAAGAATCAATATCATTAAAATAGCCATACTGCTATTCAATAGTATTCCTATCAAACTACCAATGCCATTTTTCACAGAATTTAAAAAAATGGGCAAGATGACCAACTAGATGCAGCCAGGAGGAGCATTAGCCACCAAAGGAACAGAACATAAAACACACTGAGACACTTCTAGCAGATCTTCAGAAGGAAGGAATTGAGAGTGGATGGAAGGAAGACAGATGCTAGCTGAAGAGGAAGAAAACTAGTAACCCGATACAGGGCTACCACATACAAGAATTTATTCTTGGCCCCCAACAACTCATGTGAAAGGGGAGAGTTGAGAAGGCAAGGAACAACCAGATCTTGCCATGGGCCTCTGGAATTCCAGCAAGAGGAGACTTCATGACTGCATGGACACTTGGGTTGGCAGGCAAAGCTGCTTAGAGAAGTGGTAGGAGCAGAACTCCAGCCAGTGCAGAGCTCAGAGGGTTTGGTGCAGGAGCATCTGTAGTGGTGTATGGCCAGGGACATCCATTCCCCTAGTGTCAACTTGCTCCAAAAGGAGACTTTATCTTTAGGGGAAGTATCAGACCTGAATTCTGTGAGGCAATCTTGCCCATGAGACAGGGTCAGTCAGATCCTGAGCACCCTTTAGTCTGCTGGCCACTCCCAGAGGCCCAGGTTGGCAGTGCCTGTTTGCAGTGCAGACTTGGGTGTCTGGCAAGGACAGGCTGGGTACCTCCAGCAAGCCTGCATCATAGCTCCTGCACTGGCAGAACACACCTGACCAGTAGAGTGCTCCAGCAGAGAGGTTCCCTCCCCCCACTGCAGACCCCCTATGCCACTTTACCTGCACACATTCACCCACTACCATCCCCCACGTATCTTTGCCTCTCTGCATGTTCATGGGAGGGCCTTGCTTTCCCCTTTCCTACCAGCAGGCATGTGCATGTGTATCTTTCCATGCCACTGGGGTCTGTGTGAGTGCACCCTTCTCCCCCTCCCTGTGCTGCATCACCATTGCTGTACAAGTGTTGGTGGGCACAGAGCTGAAGCTCATCTGCTCTGCCCCTGCCAGCACTCTACCTCTGTACCAACACTGCCACCAGCATGAAACTAGGTATGGAAAACCATGAACCTGCCCCCACCCAGAGCAGCCACCGCCACCTATATGAATGCACACAGAGGACACACAAAGTTCTGCAGTCACCAGTGCCCCACCCACATACTAACATAACCAGTGGCTCAAATGTGTGCATGGTCACCGATGGAGGCCCCTGTCTGCTCTGCCTCCCCACTATGCTGCCACTACAACTACTGTAAATGCTGAAATGGAAACTGGCACTTAGGCACCTTTTAGCATCCTGCTGCAGCCAATAAGCATGCATCCTGCCATGCTGCCACCACTGCTGGCATGTGCCAATTAGGATTGATACCACTGCCACCACCCTCTGAAGGGCTTTGGGTGGTACCACCCATTGGAGTGTTTTGACCAGCAGCTCAGGAGCACCTCAGCTCCTCCAGTACAGCAGATACCTAAACTTGAGGAGCCAAAGAAAAATGTTGGGACCAATATCAGTCTCAAAGCATTAGAGCACACAGTTCAGGAGTGCTGAGCTGAGCCTTGGCCCCTTAAAATCTTCCAGAAATGAACTCAGTCAGTTGAGTCCATCTTTTATCAAAATGAAATCCCCAAAGTCATCAAATAGGATAAAGGAAAAACAAACTCATCCCCAAAAGAGCAACCTCAAAGATTAAAGGAACATAAACCCACAAAGGTAAGAAAGAATTAACATGAGAACTCTGACAACTCAAAAAGCCAGAGTGCTTTCTTTCCTTCAAATGATTACACTAACTCTCCAGCAAGGGTTCTTAACCAGGTTGAGATGCCTGAGATGACAGAAATAAAATCTGTAATATGGATAGAAAGGAAGATCATTGAGATTCAGGATAATATTGAAACCCAATCTAAGGAGGGTAAGAATCACAGTGAAATAACAAAGGAGCTGACAGACAAGATAGCCAGTATAGAAAAGAGTGTAACTGGCCTGCTACAACTGAAAAACACACTACAAGAATTTCATAATGCAATCACAAGTACTAACAGCAGAATATATCAAGCAGAGGAAAGAATCTCAGAGCTTGAAGACTGATAAGACAGATAAGAATAAAGAAAAAGGGAATGAAAAGGAAAAAACAAAACTTCCAAGAAATATGAGATTATGTAAAAAGACCAAAACTATGACTCATTGTCATCCTTGAAGAGATAGAGAGAATGGAAGCAACTTGGAAAAAATATTTCAGAATATTATCCAGGAGAACTTCCCAAATCTAGCCAGAGAGGCCAACATTCAAATTCAGGAAATGCAGAGAAACCTAGCAAGATACTTCACTAGAAGATAATCCCGAAGACACATAATCATCAGATTCTCTAAGGTCAAAGGGAAAGAAAAAACGTTAAAAGCAGCAAAAGAGGAAAGATGGATCACCTACAAAGGGAAGTGCATCAGACTCACAGTGGACCTGTCAGCAGAAACCTGGCAAGTCAGAGAAAATGGAAGCCTATATACAACATTCTTTCTTTTTTTATTATTATTGCATTTTAGGTTTTGGGGTACATGTGCAGAACATGCAAGATAGTTGCATAGGTACACACATGGCAGTGTGTTTTGCTGCCTTCCGCCCCTTCGCCCACATTTGGCATTTCTCCCCATGCTATCCCTTCCCAGCTCCCCCCTGCCAGCTGTCCCTCCCCTATTTGCCCCAATAGACCCCAGTGTGTAGTACTCCCTTCCCTGTGTCGATGTGTTCTCATTGTTAATCATCTGCCTATGAGTGAGAATATGCGGTTCATTTTCTATTCTTGTGTCAGTTTGCTGAGAATGATGTTCTCCAGATTCATCCATGTACTTACAAAGAACAAAAGCTCATCACTTTTGATTGCTGCATAATATTCCATGGTGTATATGTGCCACATTTTCCCAGTCCAGTCTATCATCCATGGGCATTTGGGTTGGTTCCAGGTCTTTGCTATTGTAAACAGTGCTGCAATGAACATTCGTGTGCATGTGTCCTTATAGTAGAACGATTTATAGTCCTTTGGATATATACCCAGTAATGAGATTGCTGGGTCAAATGGAATTTCTATTTCTAGGTCCTTGAGGAATCGCCACACTGTCTTCCACAATGGTTGAACTAATTTACACTCCCACCAACAGTGTAGAAGTGTTCCTATTTATTCGCATCCTCTCCAGCATCTGTTGTCTCCAGATTTTTTAATGATCACCATTCTAACTGGCATGAGATGGTATCTCAAGGTGGTTTTGATTTGCATCTCTCTAATGACCAGTGATAATGAGCATTTTTTCATATGTTTGTTGGCCTCATGTATGTCTTCTTTTGTAAAGTGTCTGTTCATATCCTTTGCCCATTTTTGAATGGCTTGTTTGTTTTTTTCCTGTAAATCTGTTTGAGTTCTTTGTAAATTCTGGATATCAGCCCTTTGTCAGATGGGTAAACTGCAAAGATTTTTCCCCATTCTGTTGGTTGCCAATTCACTCTAGTGACTGTTTCTTTTGCCATGCAAAAGCTGTGGAGTTTGATTAGGTCCCATTTGTCTAGTTTGGCTTTTCTTGCCAATGCTTTTGGTGTTTTGGTCATGAAGTCCTTGCCTACTCCTATGTCCTGAATGGTTTTGCCTAGATTTTCTTCTAGGGTTTTTATGGTGCCAGGTCTTATGTTTAAGTCTTTAATCCATCTGGAGTTAATTTTAGTGTAAGGCATCAGGAAGGGGTCCAGTTTCTGCTTTCTACACATGACTAGCCAGTTTTCACAGCACCATTTATTAAACAGGGAATCCTTTCCCCATTGCTTGTTTTTGTCAGGTTTATCCAAGATTCTATGGTTGTAGATATGCTGTGTGGCCTCTGATACCTCTGTTCTGTTCCATTGGTCTATATCTCTGTTTTGGTACCAGTACCATGCTGTTTTGATTACTGTAGCCTTGTAGTATAGTTTGAAGTCTGGTAGTGTGATGCCTCCTGCTGTGTTCTTTTTACTTAGAATTGACTTGGCTATTGGGCTCTCTTTTGGTTCCATATGAAGTTTAAGGTGGTTTTTTCCAGTTTTGTGAAGAAAGTCAATGGTAGCTTAATGGGGATAGCATTGATTCTGTAAATTACTTTGGGCATTATAGCCATTTTCATGATATTGATTCTTCCTAACCATGAACATGGAATGTTTCTTCATCTGTTTGTGTTCTCTCTTATTTCATTGAGCAGTGGTTTGTAGTTTTCCTTGAAGAGGTCCCTTATGTTCCTCATAAGTTGTATTCCTAGGTATTTTATTCTCTTTGTAGCAATTATGAATGGAAGTTCGTTCTTGATTTGGCTGTGTTTAAGTCTGTTATTGGTGTATAGGAATGCTTGTGATTTTTGTGCATTGATTTTATATCCTGAGACTTTGCTGAAGTTGCTTATCAGTTTCAGGAGTTTTTGGGCTGAGGTGATGAGGTCCTCCAGATATACTATCATGCCATCTGCAAATAGAGACAATTTGGCTTCCACCTTTCATATTTGAATACCCTTTATTTCTTTTTCTTGCCTGATTGCTCTGGCTAGAAATTCCAGTGCTATATTGAATAGGAGTGGAGAGAGGACATCCTTTTCTAGTGCCGGATTTCAAAGGGAATGCTTCCAGTTTTTTCCCATTCAGTATGATATTGGCTGTTGGTTTGTCATAAATAGCTTTTATTACTTTGAGATATGTTCCATCAATACCGAGTTTATTGAGGGTTTTTAGCATAAAGGGCTGTTGAATTTTGTCAAAGGCCTTCTCTGCATCAATTGAGATAATCATGTGGTTTTTGTTTTTGGTTCTGTTTATGTGATGAATTACATTTATGGACTTGTGTATGTTGAACCAGCCTTGCATCCCTGGGATGAATCCTACTTGATCATGGTGGATAAACTTTTTGATGTGCTCTTGCAATTGGCTTGCCAATATTTTATTGAAGATTTTTGCATCTATGTTCATCATGGATATTGGCCTGAAGATTTCTTTCTTGTTGAGTCTCTGCCAGGTTTTGGTATCAGAATGATGTTGGTCTCATAAAATGAATTGGGAAAGATTCCCTCTTTTTGGATTATTTGGAATCGTTTCAGAAGAAATGGTACCAGCTCCTCTTTGTGTGTCTGGTAGAATTCGGCTGTGAACCCATCTGGACCTGGGCTTTTTGTGTGTGGTAGGCTCTTAATTGCTGCCTTGACTTCAGACCTTGTTATTGGTCTATTCATAGTTTTGGCTTCCTCGTGGTTTAGGCTTGGGAGGACACAAGTGTCCAGGAATTTATCCATTTCTTCCAGGTTTACTAGTTTATGTGCATAGAGTTATTTGTAAAATTCTCTGATGATGGTTTGAATTTCTGTGGAATCTGTGGTGATTTCCCAACATTCTTAAAGAAAAGAAATTTCAGCCAAGAATTCAATATTTAAGCAAACTATGTTTTATAAGTTAAAGAGAAATAAGATCCTTTTTAGATAAGCAAATGCTGAAGAAAATTATTACCACCAGACCTGCCTTATAAGAACACCTGAAAGAAGCACTAAATATGGAATGGAAAGACTGTTACCAACCTCGATGAAAACACACTTAAGTACACAGACTAGTGGCATTGTAAAGCAACCACACAAATAAGTTGGCATAAAAACCAGATAATGACACAATAATAGGATCAAATCTACATACATTAATACTCATCTTGCATGTAAACAAGCTAAATGCCCCAATTAGAAGGCACAGAGTGACAAGCTGGATAAAGAAGCAAGACCCAATGGCATGCTGTCTTCAAGAGCCCCATCTCACATGTAATGACACTTATAGGCTCAAAATAAAGGAATGAAGAAAATCAAGTAAATTTAGAAAAAAAAAAAAAAACAGAAAAAATGCATAGGTTACAACACTAATTTCATATAAAACAAACATTTAACCAATGAAGATTAAAAAAAAAAAAGACAAGAACATTACATAATGATAAAGGGTACAATTCAAGAAGAATACCTGACTATCCTAAATACATGTGCACCCAACACAGGAGCACACATATTCATAAGAGAAGTTCTTAGAGACTGTCAAAGAGACTTAGACCTTCACACAATAATAGTGGGAAACTTCAACATCCCACTCACCCACTGACAGTGTTAGACAGATCATCAAGGCAGAAAATTGGCAAAGACATACAGGATCTCAGCTCAACATGGTACCAAATGGACGTGACAGACATCTATGGTATTGGGATTCACTCAGGGTGGTTGTCAAAATATTAAGGAAAGTATTAGGGAAAGTTATAAGATACAATCTCAAACCTTTTGGAAGGCTGAAAGGTTTTCATTAACTTATAATAATGAAACAGGTTAAAGGCAGCCAGTTCTTACCTTGAAGTATTAGGTCATAGGGTGAAGATTAGGAATAATAGAAGCCTCCCCACTTAAGTCTGTTTATTCCATATTCCTTTGTCTCTACTCTAAATAGCTTGTTTACTCATGAAAACTTTGTGCCTGATGGTCTTCTCAGGGGAAGGTCAACCAGGGGATTACTCATTAACGGTGTTTGCTCTGGGCCCTGAAACCAAACCTTTTATCATTCACAAAGCCACTCTTTTAATCATGTTAATTATCCAAAGAATGTTGACTTAGAACCTCTATAATTAAATCTATCTGTATAAATACAAGGAGAAAGAGCTAGTGGGGGTCAGGTAGCTGCAATTGCCTTCTGAGAGCAGTTGTTGACCTCCCTAGCTTACTTGTTCACTGTATTTTGTGTATTGAGTGCATTTATTCATCCATCACAGAATCAAGGTTTATAGGACAGACCCCCACAGGTGGTGATCAACATCTCAGGTGCTGACCCTGATGTGATCATTGTCACACTATAGAAATCTTCACCCAAAACCAACACAATATACATTCTTCTCATTGCCACAAGGCATATACTCTAAAATTGACCACATAATTGGGCATGAAACAATCCTCAGCAAATGCAAAAAAGAAAAACCACAGAAATTGTAGCAAACACTTTTGGACCACAGAGCAATAAAAATCGAAATCAAGACTAAGAAAATTGCTCAAGACCATACAGCTGCATGGAAATTAAACAACCTGCTCTTGAATAACTTTTGGATAAATCATGAAGTTAAAGCAGAAACAAGAACTTCTTTGAAACTAATAAGAACAAAGATACAACATACTAGTATCTCAGGGACATATCTAAAGGCAGTGTTAAGAGGGAAATTCTTAGCACTAAATGCATGCATTTAACAGTTAGAAATATGTCAAATTACAACCCATCACAACTAAAAGACAAGCAAGAACAAACCAACTCCAAAGTTAGTGAAAGAGAAAAAAAAACTCAAGTTCAGAGCTGAATGGAAAGAGACTGAAACAGACACACCCACAGACAGACAGACAGACAGACACACACACACACACACACACACACACACACATAACATTTAAAAAAAAATCAATGAAGCCAAGAGATGTTTTTTTGGAAAAATTAATAAAAAAGATAGACCACTAGCTAATCTAATACAGAAGTAAAAAGAGCAGATCCAAATAAACACAATTAGAAACAACAAAGGGAATGTTACCACTGACTCTGTAGAAATACAAATAAACATCAGAGACTCCAGAAACATCTCTGTTCACACAAACTAGAAAACCTAGTAGAAATTGATAAACTCCTGGACACACACACCCTTCTAAGACTAAACCAGGAATAAATTGAATCCCTGAACAGACCAATAATGAGCTCCAAAATCGAATGAATAACAAATAGCCCAGGATCAAATAGATTCTCAGCCAAATTCTACCAGATGCACAAAGAAGAGCTGATACCATTTCTATTGAAACTAGTCCAAAAACTTTAGAAGAGACTCTTCACCAACTCATTCTATAAGGCCAGTATCAACCTGATACCAAAATTTGGCAGATACACAACAACAACAATAAAACAAACAAATAAATTTCAGGCTGACATCCTTGATGAACTTTGAAGCAAATATCCTTAACAAAATATTAGCAAACCAAATCTGGCAGCTTATCAAAAAAAAAAAAAACTAATTCACCATGATCAAGGAAGCTTTATGTCTGGCATGCAAGCTTGGTTCAACATATGCAAATGAGTAAATGTGATTTATCACATAAACAGAACTAAGGACAAAAAGCACATGATTATTACAACAGACACAGCAGATTTCCTCCAAGATGGCATCATTGAAACAACTCAGGATTGCAGCTCTCAGTGAAGGTGCAGAGGGTGAGTCCTAGCTGCATTTTCAGATGGACTTTTGTAGCCCACAGAACTGGCAAATTCCCATGTGTAGGAGAGACACAGGAGAGCAGCACAGCCCGCTTGTGTGGCGGTTTTGGCTGGCACTGTGCCACGGTGCAGCGGCAGCCCTCACAAAGCTCACTGGTCAGGGTGCCCTGTTAAACCAGCAATCTGAGTTTTGGGAGGGCAGATTGACATGTCCATTTGATAGAACGGGACTTGGATGGTGAGCCAGACCAGGAGATTCCTGAGAAGAGTGATTTGTGCTGGTGCAGTGGGCCATGACAGGAGAGATGGCATGAATCCCGGTGCCCAATCAGCAGGTGACTGGGGCACATGTGAGAGAGTCAACCATTCAATTTGGAAAGAAAAAGAGAGAGAGAGGACAGACTCTGAGGCAGGGAGCAAGGTGATCGGGCTTGGCGGGTCCCACCCTCACGGACACAAGCTGTGCAGCGATTCAAGGCACTCAGGGTTGAGATTTTTGCTGCGGGGTCAGCTGAATTCAAACGGTGCAGCTCAGTGGGGGAGGGGCGTCCGCCACTACAGATGCAATCCGCCCCTACTGAGGTACCACCCACTGCTAATGCATCGTGCCATTGCTGAGGCAACCAGCCATAACAGGGAGATGCCGCCAACAGGGCAAAGTGCATCACAGTAGAAAGAAGCCCCACGGTACCAGGGTGGACCCATGCTGGCAGGGCAGAGCCCCAGCAGGCAAATAGTGAATAGACTACCTCCTAGCCAGGCAGGACAGTGCAAAAGATACTCATAAAGAAAGCCCCAACTCCCTGAGTCAGAGCTTCTGAGGGAAAAAAAAGAAGGGGGATTTTATAAGTTCTGCTGCAGCAGACACATTCGCCCAGCAAACCTGAATGAACAACGGAGCTCACAGCTCAGCATTGGAACTCCTATAAAGTACAGATCATCTCCTCAAGCAGCTCCCTGACCCCAGTATATCCAAAGAGCCACCTCAAAAAAAAACTAATCAGACTGACATTTGGTGGGCATCATTCTGGGACAAAGATAGCAGAAGAAGAAACTGGTAGCATCCCTCACTGTTCCACAGCTGCTACAGGTGTACCCCAGACAAGCAGGGCCAGGAGTGAACCTCAGCACTCATACAGCAGAGGGGCTAAACCATTAGAAGGAAAACTAAATAACAGAAATACTTCATCATCAACAATCTGGGCATCCACTCAGAGACCCAATCGAAAAGTCAGCAACTACTAAGACGACAGGTGGATAAATCCACAAAGATGGGAAGAAACCAGTGCAAAAAGGAGGAAAACACCCAAAACCAAAACACCTCACCTCCTACAAAGGACCAAAACTCCTCACCAGCAAGGGAACAAAGCTGGACAGAGAATGACAGTGATGAAATGATGGAATCAGACTTCAGAAGGTGGATAATGAGAAACTTCAGTGAGCTAAAAGAACATGTTGTAAATCAATGCAAAGAAACTAAGAACATTGAAACAAGATATGAAAAAAGATTCAAGGAAATGATAACAAGAATGGACAACTTAGAGAGGAATATGAATGAATTGAACAAGATGAAAAACACAACACGAGAACTTCACGAAGCATGCACAAGTTTCAACAGCCAAATTGACCAGCAGAAGAAAGAATATCAAAAGTTGAAGATCAACTCAATGAAATAAAAAGAGAAACCAAGATTAGGGGGAAAAAAAAGGGCAAAGAGGAATGAACAAAAACTCTAAGAAATGTGGGACTATGTGAAGAGACCTAACCTACGTTTGATAGGCGTACCAGAATGTGATGAAGGGAATGAATCCAAGCTGGAAAACACTCTTCAGGATATTATCCATGAAAATTTCCCCAACCTAGCAAGGCAAGCCAATACTCAACTCCAGGAAATACAGAGAACACCACAAAGATATTCTGCAAGAAGAGCAACCCCAAGGCACATAATCGTCAGATTCACCAGGGTTGAAATGAAGGAGAAAATACTAACGGCAGCCAGAGAGAAGGGTTGGGTCACCCACAAAGGGAGGCCCATCAGACTCACAGCAGATCTCTTGGCAGAAACTCTACAAGCCAGAAGAGAGTGGGGGCCAATATTCAACATCCTTAAAGAAAAGAACTTTCAAACCAGAATTTCATATCCAGCCAAACTGAGCTTCATAAGTGAAGGAAGAATAAAATCTTTTGTGAACAAGCAAGGACTCAGAGATTTTGTCCCCACCAGGCCTGCTTTACAAGAGCTCCTGAAAGAGGCACTACACATAGAAAGGAACAACCAGTACCAGCCATTCTAAAAACATACCAAATGCTAAAGAGCATCAACAAAATGAAGAATCTGCATCAACCAAGGGACAAAACAGCCAGATAGTATCAAAATGGCAGTATCAAACTCACACATAACAATATTAACCCTAAATGTAAATGGGCTAAGTGTACCAATCAAAAGACACAGACTGGCAAATTGGATAAAAAACCAAAACCCATCAGTGTGCTGTATCCAGGAAACCCATCTAACATGCAAAGATTCACAAAGGCTCAAAATAAAGGGATGGAGGAAGATTTGCCAAGCAAATGGAGAGCAAAAAAAAAGCAGGAGTTGCAATTCTCATCTCTGATAAAATAGACTTTGAAGCAACAAATATCAAAAGAGACAAAGAAGGTCATTACATAATGGTAAAAGGATCGATACAACAAGAAGAGCTAACAATCCTAAATGTATATGGACCCAATACAGGAGCACCCAGATATATAAGGCAAGTTCTTAATGACCTACAAAGAGACTTACACTCCCACACAATAATAGTGGGAGACTTTAACACTCCACTGTCAGTATCAGACAGATCAACCAGACAGAAAATTAACAAGGATATCCAGGGCTTGAACTCAGACCTGGAACAAGCAAACCTGATAGACATTTACAAAATTCTCCATCCCAAATCCACAGAATATACATTCTTCTCAGCACCACATCACACCTACTCCAAAATTCACCACATAATTGGAAGTAAAGCACTTCTCAGCAAAGGCAAAACAACTGAAATCATAACAAACAGTCTCTCAGACCATAGTGCAATCAAGTTGGAACTCAGAATTCAGAAACTAACTCAGAACCGCACAGCTTCATGGAAACTGAACAACTGGCTCTTGAATGTTGTTTGAATAAACAATGAAATAATGGCAGAAATAAAGAAGTTCTTTGAAACGAATAAGAATGAAGACACAACATACCAGAATCTCTGGGACAAATTTAAAGCAGTCTGTAGAGGAAAATATATAGCAATAAGTGCCCACATAAGAAGAGTGAAGAGATCCAAAATTGACACCCTATCATCAAAACTGAAAGAGCTAGAGGAGCAACATCAAAAAAACTCAAAACCTAGCTGAAGACAAGAAATAACTAAGATCAGAGCAGAACTGAAGGAGATAGAGACAAGAAAAACCCTTCAAAAAATCAATAAATCTAAGAGCTGGTTTTTTGAAAAGATCAACAAAATAGACAGACCACTAGCCAGACTGATAAAAAAGAAGAGAGAGAACAACCAAATAGATGCAACAAAAAGCGATAAAGGGGAAATCACCACAGATTCCACAGAAATTCAAACCATCATCAGAGGATACTACAAACAACTCTATGCACATAAACTAGTAAACCAGGGAGAAATGGATAAATTCCTGGACACCTGTGTCCTCCCAAGCCTAAACCAGGAGGAAGCCGAAACTATGAATAGACCAGTAACAAGGTCTGAATTCGAGGGAGCAATTAAGAGCCTACCAGACACAAAAAGCCCAGGTCCAGATGGGTTCACAGTCGAATTCTACCAGACACACAAAGAGGAGCTGGTACCATTCCTTCTGAAACTATTCCAAATAATCCAAAAAGAGGGAACCCTTCCCAAATCATTTTATGAGACCAACATCATCCTGATACCAAAACCTGGCAGAGACTCAGCAAGAAAAGAAAACTTCAAGCCAATATCCATGATGAACATAGATGCAAAAATACTGGCAAACCGATTGCAACAGCACATTAAAAAACTTATCCATCATGATCAAGTAGCATTCATCCTGGGCATGCAAGGTTGGTTCAACATACACAAGTCTATAAACATCATTCACCACATTAACAGAACCAAAAACAAAAACCACATGATTATCTCAACTGATGCAGAGAAGGCATTTGACAAAATTCAGCAGCCCTTTATGCTAAAAACCCTCAATAAACTCGGTATTGATGGAACATATCTCAAAGTAATAAAAGCTATTTATGACAAACCAACAGCCAATATCATACTGAATGGGCAAAAACTGGAAGCATTCCCTTTGAAATCCGGCATGAGACAAGGATGCCCTCTCTCACCACTCCTATTCAACATAGTACTGGAAGTTCTAGCCAGAGCAATCAGGCAAGAAAAAGAAATAAGGGTATTCAAATAGGAAAGGAGGAAGCCAAATTATCTCTATTTGCAGACCACATGATAGTATACCTAGAAGACCCCATCACCTCAGCCCAAAAACTCCTGAAACTGATAAGCAACTTCAGCAAAGTCTCAGGATATAAAATCAATGTGCAAAAATCACAAGCATTCCTATACACCAATAACAGACTTAAAAAGAACCAAATCAAGAACAAACTGCCATTCACAATTGCTACAAAGAGAATAAAATACCTACAAATACAACTAACAAGGAACATAAGAAACCTCTTCAAGGAAAACTATAAACCACTGCTCAACAAAATAAGAGAGGACAAAAACAGATGGAGAAACATTCCATGTTCATGGTTAGGAAGAATCAATATCGTGAAAATGGCTATACTGCCCAAAGTAATTTACACAATCAACGCTATCCCCATCAAGCTCCCATTGAATTTCTTCACAGAACTGGAAAAAACCACCATGAACTTCATATGGAACCAAAAGAGAGCCTGCATAGCCAAGTCAATTCTAAGCAAAAAGAACACAGCAGAAGGCATCACACTACCAGACTTCAAACTATACTACAAGGCTACAGTAATCAAAACAGCATGGTTCTGGTACCAAAACAGAGAATAGACCAATGGAACAGAACAGAGGCATTGGAGGCAAATCAATATATCTACAATCATATAATCTTTGATAAACCAGACAAAAACAAGCAATGGGGCACGGATTCCCTGTTTAACAAATGGTGTTGGGAAAACTGGTTAGCCATGTGCAGAAAGCAGAAACTGGACCCCTTCCTGACACCTTATACTAAAATTAACTCCAGATGGATTAAAGACTTAAACATAAGACCTGGCACCATAAAAACCCTAGAAGAAAATCTAGGCAAAACCATTCAGAACATAGGAGTAGGCAAGGACTTCATGAACAAAACACCAAAAGCATTGGCAAGAAAAGCCAAACTAGACAAATGGGACCTAATCAAACTCCACAGCTTTTGCATGGCAAAAGAAACAGTCACTAGAGTGAATTGGCAACCAACAGATTGGGAAAAAATCTTTGCAGTTTACCCATCTGACAAAGGGCTGATATCCAGAATTTACAAAGAACTTGTAGGGAGCAGTATCCATTTTGAGCATCTAGTAAGCTATCTTGTGACCTTGTTGCCTAAGAGCCCACATCTTCTTTATCTAAATCCTACATTTCCTCTGAGTTGCAAGATCAGCTGGTGGTCTCATTACCATAGTTACCCCCTGACGCTAGCCCTCAGATTTTCCTGCCTTTACTTGTTTATAAGCAGCTGCATTGGGCCTAATAAACGAGACTTGATCAGATTCTTGACTTGTCTCCATTCTTCACATCTCCTGTCTCTCTCTCAATCCCCACTCCCTCCCTAGGGTCCCCGTTGTTTGTCCCGTAGGACGGGACAAAATTGGTGCCCAACGTGGGGCGACTGGTACGAGGGAAAATAGTGAGGGATGCCACCGAGATCAGCCGGCACAGAGGAATCGAGAAACCCGGAGGAAAGAGCGTCGTGGGAGCCTGCCATGAACTCACGCTCCAGTAAGTGGACGGCGAATATGGGACAGGAAATCAGTCAGCATGAGTTGTTTGTAGAGAGTTTAAGTAAAGCTTTAAAGGCGCGGGGAGTAAAAGTGAAAGTAAAACAATTGTGTAAATACTTTGACTATATTAAGGATGTCTGCCCCTGGTTTCCCCAGGAAGGAACCATAGATCAAAAAAGATAGAAAAGGGTAGGAGATGCCTTAAAAGATTATTATAGTACTTTTAGACCAGAGAAGGTCCCAGTGACCGCCTTTTCATATTGGAATTTAATAGATAAAATTTTAAGTCAGAGACGTCAAGATCCCCTTGTTGCTAATGTCGTCTCTCAGGGAGAGTCTATATTAAAAGGAGAAAAAGAAAAATCTGAAACTCCAAAAACTAGTGGGGAGACTTGCTCCCCTCCAGAAACTATGCCAGAACAGGATTTAATGTCCTTTGATAGTGACTCTAAAAAGGGCGCCTCCCAGGAGCATAAATATCCAGATTTGTCTCTTGTGAGAGAAAACTGTCAGCCACAAAAGAAAAGCTTACCCAAAACTGCAGATAAACCCTCTAAACAAAAGGATAAAATTAGACATAAGTGTGGGATGTGTGCTCGCTTATCAGGGTGGCTTATAGAAAGGGCAAATAATTCAGAGGATGAAGGCATAGAAGAAGGAATAAGTTAGGAGGACGTACAGGAGGAATTAGCCAGATATAAAAAAGACAACTGGCCCTCCAAGAGGCCGCAGCCACCACCCTCGGCACCTACAATGACATTTCCCATTTATGATCCTCAAAAGGAACTACAGGATAAAATTAATTTCTTAAAACAGCAGATAGGGCTCGAAGTAGAACATCAAGATCTCATTGAGCAGTTAGAGAAAATCAAGATAGGGAAAGTTAAGAATGAAACAAAAACTTCCGCCTCTTTGTTTGGCGGTAACCCTTGCCTGGGAACCACCCTGAGGTAGCCCGCCCCAACTAACTCTGCATTGGAGTCAGGTGACCCTAATGTTTATCCAGTCACTGAAACTGTAGATCAAAATAATGCTATGTGGAGACACCATGTCAGTTTTGATTTCAAAATTATCAAAGAATTAAAGACTGCTGTCACACAATACGGTGCTACTGCTCTGTATACCACTGCAATTTTGGAATCAGTAGCTGAGAATTAGCTTACTCCAGGGGATTGGCAAATGCTAGCCCATGCTACCTTATCTGGCAGAGACTTCCTGCTTTGGAAGTCTGAGTATTATAAGTGCTGCAAAGAAACTGCCCGCTGCAATGCACAAGCTAACAACAATTAGAACTTTGATATGCTAGTTGGAGAAGGCAATTACGCCACCAGTGATGCCCAGATGCAGTATGATGCTGGGCTTTATGCTCAAATTCAGGCTGCAGGAACAAAGGCTTGGAGAAAGCTGCCCACTAAAGGAGATCTCAGCTCCTCTCTTACTAGTATCAAGCAGAGGCCAGATGAGCCATTTTCAGAATTTGTTCACCGTCTCCTTACAGCAGTGGGGAGAATTTTTGGTGATCCACAGGTTGGCCAAGACTTTATAAAGCAACTGGTGTTTGAAAATGCCAACGCTGCTTCTCAGGCCACTATTCGTCCTTATAAAAAGAAGACAGATCTCTCAAGCTATATTCGCCTGTGTTCAGACATTGGGTCTGCCTACCAACAGGGACTGGCTATGGCTGCCGCCTTGCAAGGCTATACAGTGAAGCAATTTCTATCTAATCAGTCAAAGAATAAGTGCTTTCAATGTGGCACTAGTGGTCACTGTGCTAAAGATTGCAATGCTGATAAGAAACCCTCCTTCAACATAAAAGCCCCTAGCCTATGCCCACGGTGTAAGCGTGGCAAGCATTGGGCTAATGAGTGCAAGTCTAAGAAAGATGCCCAGGGCAACCTCCTTTCTCCCCATCAGGGAAACAGGATGAGGGGCCAGCCCCAGGCCCCCAAACCAAAACAGATCTATGGGGCAGTCAGCTTTGTTCCCCCAAGCAACAATCCATTTCAAGCCTCTGCTGAGCAACGGCAAGAAGTGCAGGATTGGACCTCTGTTCCACCTCCCACACAGTATTAACACCTGAGATAGGAGTTCAGGCCCTGCCTACAGGAGTCTATGGGCCTCTACCCGAAGGCTCTGTTGGACTTATTCTAGGGTGCAGCAGCCTCACCCTACAGGGCTTACAAGTTCTCCCCAGAGTAATAGACAATGACTATATGGGAGAAATTAAAGTTATGGCATCCTCTCCTCGAGTAATAAGTACTGTTTCCCCAAGACAAAGATTTGCACAGCTCCTACTTTTACCCCTTCACAAAACCAAGAATACAGCTGTCAAAGGGAATAGGGGTGCTGCCAGTTTTGGCTCTTCAGATGTTTATTAGGCAGAAATGATATCTTCCAGCAAGCCCATGGTGACATTATGGTTAGATGAGAAAAAATTTACTAAGTTAGTAGATACCAGGGCTGATGTAACTATCATCAGCAAAACCCAATGGCCTCAAACGTGGCCTACAGAGACTACAATCACTCATCTAACCGGAATTGGTCAAAGTAGAAATCCGGAGAGAAGCAGTAAATTGCTGACCTGGAAAGATGAAAAAAGACATCACGGACACATTCAGCCCTATATAGTCGTAGGCCTGCCTTTTAACCTGTGGGGCAGGGACCTGCTGGCTCAAATAGGAATAGTCATTGGCAGTCCTAATGATATTGTTACTGCTCAAATGCTAAAAAATGGCTATGTGCCAAGAACAGGGCTGGGAAAAAATCAAGACAGAATCCTAGACCCCATTCAGACCAAATCAAAGACAGACAGAACTGGGCTTGGCCATTTTTAACAGGGGTCACAGTCTGTCCTGTAACCCATGCAGACAAAATCACCTGGAGATCTGATGACCTTGTCTGGGTTGATCAGTGGCCCCTCTCTTCAGAAAAACTAGCTGCCGCCCAACAACTGGTACAGGAACAGTTACAGGCAGGACATATAGAGCCTAGTAATTCACCTTGGAACACGCCAATCTTTGTCAGAAGAAAGAAATCAGGAAAATGGCGGTTGTTACAAGACCTTAGAGAAGTCAATAAGTCTATAGTCCTCATGGAAGCCCTACAACCTGGACTCCCCTCTCCCATTGCCATACCTTTAGATGACTATAAAATAGTTATTGATTTGAAAGACTGTTTCTTTACCATTCCATTACATCCAGATGATCAAAAACATTTTGCCTTCAGTGTGCTCTGGATATCACTGGAGATATCACTGGAGAGTGTTACCTCAAGGCATGGCTAATAGTCCAACCTTGTGCCAATCTTTTATTGCTTCAGCTATTCAACCTATTAGAAGCACCTGGACAGAAATTTATATCATCCATTACATGGATGACATTCTTATAGCAGGGAAAGATAGGCAAAATGTTTTATCTTGTTTTAAGACTTTGCAGACATCTCTTACACAACATGGCCTATTAATAGCTCCTGAAAAGGTGCAACTCACTGATCCCTACACGTATTTAGGCTTTCAGCTAAGAGGAAATCAGGTTACTACACAGAAAGTACAACTTAGGCTAGACAAACTTAAGACGCTAAATGATTTCCAAAAATTATTGGGAGATATCAATTGGCTTCTACCTTATTTAAAACTATGCAAAGCAGACCTCAAACCACTTTATGATATCCTAAATGGAGACCCAAACCCCACGTCACCTCGAGAGCTAACCTCTGAAGGCTTACAGGCTATTCAGACTGTAGAACATGCCATCAATCATCAAACCATCACCTTTGTAGACTATAATAAGCCACTCCAATTTATTATTTGTCAGACCTCATTATCACCCACTGCCATGTTTTAGCAAACCGCACCACTAATGTGGGTGCATCTCCCTAACACACCAAAAAGAATCCTCGAACCATACTACCTCATGGTAGCAAGTCTGGTTGTCCAAGGTCGAGCTATGGGCAGAGAGTATTTTAGTTATGAACCATCTTTAATTGTCCAACCATACAGTAAAGAGCAAGTTCAATAGCTTAAGCAAACTACTGAGGCTTGGCCTATAGCATTAGCTTCCTTTTCAGGACAATTGGATAATCATTACCCTCCCAACAAACTAATTACCTTTGCAAACAGACATGAATTTATTTTCCCAAAAGTTACAAAATCTGAGCCCATTCCCGATGGACTCATAGTGTTCACTGATGGCTCATCCACAGGTATAGCTGCCTACGTCAGTCAAGGCCATACCGTACAATTTCAAACCCAGTCATCCTCAGCTCAGCTTACTGAATTACAAGCAGTCATAGCAATATTCTCTGCTTTCCCTAATCACTCTCTGAACATTTATACTGACAGTGCATACATTGCTCAGTCTGTACCTAATTTAGAGACAGCTCCCATCATTAAACATACCTCTTCAGCTGCAGTATTATTTAAACAAATACAACAGTTCATTGTTAACAGAACTCATCCTTTCTTTATTAGGCACTTATGGGCCCACTCAAGATTACCTGGACCACTGTCACAAAGTAATCAACAAGCTGACTTAGCCACTCGCATTTTTCACGCATATACTGCAGAAACCAAAAATCCATTATCTCAAGCTCAACACACACACAGCCTACATCACCTTAATGCTCACTCTCTTAGATTATTACATCACATCACCAGAAAACAAGCCAGACAAATAGTTAAGGAATGCACACAATGTGCTACACACCTACCTGTACCCCATCTAGGAGTTAACCCTAGGGGTCTAGTCCCCAATGCACTCTAGCAAATGGATGTAACCTTAAATATGGCAGAATTTGGCAACCTTAAATATGTTCATGTATCTGTTGATACCTTTAGTGGATATGTATTTGCCACACTCCAGACAAGAGAAGCCACCAAGCATGTCATTAGACACCTACTATCTGCTTTTGCCACCCTTGGCTGTCCACAAAAAATCAAAACTGATAATAGGCCAAGATATACTAGCACTGCCTTTGCCTGTTTCTGCTCCCAATTAAACATACAACACATAACTGGCATCCCTTATAACCCTCAAGGACAAAGAATAGTTGAGAGAACCCATCTCACCTTAAAAATTACCCTTGAAAAAATAAAAAAGGGGGTATGGTACCCCATTAAGGGGTCCCTCAGAAACCTCATAGCACACTCACTATTTATACTTAATTTTTTAACTCTGGACAAAGACAGACACTCCGCTGTGGAACGCCACTAGCAAGCAGAAACTCAAACAAAGTTTGCATCTGTAATGTGGAAAGATCCTATGACTGGCTCTTGGCATGGTCCTGACCCCGTATTAATTTAGGGAAGAGGATCAGTTTGTGTATATGCAAAAGAAGCAGATTCTGCTAGATGGCTGCCAGAAAGACTGGTAAAACAAGTAGATAGTAAAGGAACAGCAGGATATAAAGATAATAACTCCTCCCAAGGAATATGCTAAGCCCTGAGGATTATCCCCACTTTTTTCCTTTTTCTTCAGAAACATGTGGACTTTAGTACTGATATCGCTAATAACCACTCTCATACCCAAGACTGACAGCAGATTTAGAGCACAGTATGATGTACAGCAAGTATTGAAGAGCATATATGGTGAGCCCTGTGAATGTAAATTAGGTATTATATCCTCCCCATCCTCAACCTTTTCTAGCCAAATCAACTGTATAACCAAAACGGCATACCTTACTTATGGCAGTGACAAAAAGCCAGGCTATAAATGTGTTGCCAAACCACCTATAACAATAATTCCCCCAGGATCTCCCCAACCATTCTGTAACTGCTCTGCTACAATATACCAGTCCATTCATAACAGCTGCTATAAGCAATATGCCACCTGCACCAGGAATAATAAAACTTGCTTTACAACCTGGATCACTTATGCCCAATCCGGCTCTTTTGGGGGCGATTAGGCCTCCAGCTCACCGCTGGGTATTACCTATAAATATGCTTTAGCCCCTTGTCCAGAACCAAAAGGGCAGCCCATTTGTTGGGAAAGCAGCCCCACCATTGGTGTTAGCGATGGAGGAGGCCCGCATGACCAGATGAGGTCTCATCACGTTAAGAAAGTGTTAAAAATGCTGTTTCCTACTTTATCTTATCACCCCTTAGCCTTACCTAAGCCTCACCAATTGGAACTAGATGTCCAAACCCAAAACCTTGTTTAGGCAGTCCACAGTTTCCTCCTACACAATAATTCCTCTTTAGCTAACAACTGTTAGATCTGTATGCCTCTAAGGACACCCATGCCTTTAACCTTGCCTGCGATTGCCAATTACAGTACTAAAGGGACCCTTCATCTCCCTTTTGCAGTTCAGGCTTTGTCAAGCCTCTATGTCAATGTCACTTATTACCAAAGACCTTTCATGAATACCTCCTATGACATTGATGTTGGCTCAATCACAGACTCTTGTAATTGTGCTAGGGTTTTAAATGCCACCATTGACATGTATGCCCCTGCTGGACAAAGTTTTGTTTGTGGAAACAACATGGCTTTCTCTTATCTTCCTAAGAATTAGATGGGAATCTGCATAGTAGCTTCCCTACTTCCTGATGCCAGCATAGTCTCAGGGGATGACCCTATTCCCCTTCCCAGTTTTAATGTTGTAGCAGGTAGAAACAAAAGGGCAGTTCAATTCATCCCTTTGTTAGCTACCCTCAGGATTACTGCTGCCTTTACCACAGAAACTGCGAGTTTAGGTTATTCCTTACATTCTTACCATCAACTTTCTCTACAGTTAATTAATGATGTTGATTTACTCTCATCCACCATACAAGTTATTCAAGACCAACTTGACTCCCTAGCTGAAGTAGTCCTACAGAACCGCCGGGGCCTAGATTTGCTCACCGCTGAAAAGGGAGGACTGTGCCTTGCCTTAGATGAGAAGTGCTGCTTCTATGCTAACCGTTCTAGTGTTGTTAGAGATAAGATAAAAAGCCTGCAAAAAGACTTGGCAAAAAGAAGACAAGCACTCTATGACAACACCCTGTGGGGGGGATTAAATGGACTTCTCCCCTATCTCCTCCCCCTCCTCGGTCCTTTTGTTGCCTTTCTCCTACTCCTCACTGTTAGGCCTCTTATCATTAACAAGGTCATGGCTTTTGTTAAGCAACAGATTGATGCCATAAAAATGCAGCCCCTACAAGTTTATTATTATAAGCTGGAAATAGCCAACCCGAGAGATGGAGATGAATCAAGGCTGTGGTGAAAACTTGACCTGTACCACTTACCATCTCTGATATTGCCTAGTGAGATGGACCAGTTAGCCAATGACGGGCAACCTGAGAGCCTGACAGTAAGATGCTCCCACCTAAGACAGGGACCAGGACTTGAATCCTGCACCCTATGACAGGTAAGGGTAAAAGCATCACTGCAGGTGTGTCTCTTGACCTAAGACAAGCATGGTCCCCATAGGCAATCAGCCACCCAAAAAATAATAAAAATAAAAAGGAGGACCTGTAGGGAGCGGTATCCATTTTGAGCATCTAGTAAGCTATCTTGTGACCCTGTTTCCTAAGAGGCCACATCCTCTTTATCTAAATCCTACATTTCCTCTGAGTTGCAAGATCAGCCGGTGGTCTCATTGCCATAGTTACCCCCTGACGTTAGCCCTCAGATTTTCCTGCCTTTACTTGTTTATAAGCACCTGCATTGGGCCTAATAAACGAGACTTGATCAGATTCTTGACTTGTCTCCATTCTTCGCATCTCCTGTCTCTCTCTCAATCCCCACTCCCTCCCTAGGGTCCCCGTTGTTTGTCCCACAGGCCGGGACAAGAACTCAAACAGATTTACAGGAAAAAAACAAACAAGCCCATTCAAAAATGGGCAAAGGACATGAACAGACACATTACAAAAAAAGACATACATGAGGCCAACAAACACATGAAAAAATGCTCATCATCACTGGTCATTAGAGAGATGCAAATCAAAACCACATTGAGATAGCATCCCATGCCAGTTAGAATGGCGATCATTAAAAAATCTGGAGACAACAGATGCTGGAGAGGATGTGGAGAAATAGGAACACTCTTACACATTGGTGGGAGTGTAAATTAGTTCAACCATTGTGGAAGACAGTGTGGTGATTCCTCAAGGACCTAGAAATAGAAATTCCATTTGACCCAGCAATCCCATTACTGGGTATATATCCAAAGGACTATAAATCGTTCTACTATAAGGACACATGCACACGAATGTTCATTGCAGCACTGTTTACAATAGCAAAGACCTGGAACCAACCCAAATGCCCATGGATGATAGACTAGACTGGGAAAATGTGGCACATATACACCATGGAATATTATGCATCAATCAAAAATGACGAGTTTATGTTCTTTGTAAGGACATGGATGAATCTGGAGAACATCATTCTCAGCAAACTGACACAAGAACAGAAAAGGAAATACCACATATTCTCACTCATAGGCAGGTGAGAAAAATGAGAACACATGGACACAGGGAGGGGGTACTACACACTGGGGTCTATTGGGGGAATAGGGGAGGAACAGCATGGGGGAGCTGGGGAGAGATAGCCTGGGGAGAAAAGCCAAATGTGGTTGAAGGGGAGGAAGGCAGCAAAACACACTGCCATGTGTGTACCTATGCAACTATCTTGCATGTTCTGCACATGTACCCCCAAACCTAAAATGCAATAAAAATTAAAAAAAAAAATGATAGACACAGCAAAAACTTTCAATAAAATTCAACATCTTTTCATGTTAAAAAACTCTCCATGAACTAAGTATTAAAGGAACATAACTCAATATAAAAGGAGCCATCTATGACAAACCCACAGGCAATGCCATACTGAATGGGCAAAGGCTGAAACATTTCCCTTGAAACCTGGCACCAGACAAGGATGCTGTCTTTCATTTCTTCTATTTGACATAGTATTGGAAATCCTGCCAAAGCAATGAGGTAAGAGAAAGAAATAAAAGGTATCCAAATAGGAAGAGAGAAAGTCAAACTATCCTGGTTTGCAGATGACATGATTCTATATCTAGAAAACCCCACAGTCTTGGCTCAAAAGCTCCTTAAGCTAATTTAAAAAATTCAGCAAAGTTTCAGAATACAAAATGAATATATAAAAATTACTATCATTCCTATACACTTAAAGAAGCCAAGATAAGAGACAAATCATAAAGGCAATCCCATTCAAAATTGCTATAAAGAGAATAAAATACCTAGAAATAAAGCTAACCAGAGAGGTGAAAGCCTTCTACAATGAGAATTATAAAACACTGCTCAAAAAAGTCAAAGATGACACAAATGAAAAAACTTTCCATGCTCATGGACAGTAAGAATCAATATAATCTATCAATGACATCCTTCACAGAACTAGGTAAAAACTATTTTAATATTCATACAGAACCAAAAAAAGAGCCCAAATAGCCAAGTCTATCCTAAGCAAAGAGAACAAAGGTAGAGGCATCATGACATCTGACTTCAAACTATACTACAGGGCTACAGTAACTTAAACAGCATGATACTGATACATAAAAAGACACATAGATCAATGCAACAGAATAGAGATTCCAAAAACAAAGCTACACACATACAACCATCTGATCCTTGAAAAAGCAGACAAGAACAAGCAATGGGAAAAGTACTACCCATTCAGTAGTGCTGGGATAACTGGCTAGCCACACGCAGAAGATTAAAACTGGACCCCTTCTTCACACTGTATACAAAAATCAATGTAAGATGGATTAAAGACTTATATGTAAAACCCCAAACTACAAAAACCCTGGAGACCACCTAAGCAATACCATTCTGAACACAGGAATTGGCAAAGGTTTCATGACATCAAAAGCAATTGCAACAAAAGCAAAAATTGACAAATGGGATCTAACTAAACTAAATAGTTTCTGCATAACAAAAGAAACTATCAGCAGAGTAAACAGACAACCTATAAAATGGAAGAAAATATTTGCAAATTATGCCTCTAACAAAGGTCTAATATCCCAGAATCTATAAGGAACTTAAACAAATTTACAGGCAAACAACAACCCCATTAAAAAGTGGGCAATGGACAGAAACACTTTTCAAAAAAATTCAGGACATAGGAGTAGACAAGGACCTCATGACCAAAACACCAAAAGCATTGGCAACAAAAGCCAAAATAGACAAATGGGGCCTAATCAAACTCCACAGCTTCTGCATGGCAAAAGAAACAGTCACTAGAGTGAATCAGCAACCAACAGAATGGGAAAAAATTTTTGCAGGTTACCCATCTGACAAAGGGCTGATATCCAGAATTTACAAAGAACTCAAACAGATTTACAGGAAAAAAAAACAAACAAGCCCATCCAAAAATGGGCAAAGAATATAAACAGACACTTTACAAAAGAAGACATACATGAGGCCAACAAACACATCAAAAAATGCTCATCATCACTGGTCATTAGAGAGATGCAAATCAAACCCACATTGAGATAGCATCCCATGCCAGTTAGAATGGCTATCATTAAAAAATCTGGAGACAACAGATGCTGGAGAGGATGTGGATAAATAGGAACTCTTCTACACTGCTGGTGGGAGTGTAAATTAGTTCAACCATTGTGAAAGACAATGTGGCAAGTCCTCAAGGACCTAGAAATAGAAATTCCATTTGACCCAGCAATCTCATTACTGGGTATATATCCAAAGGACTATAAATGGTTCTACTATAAGGACACATGCACACGAATGTTCATTGCAGCACTGTTTACAATAGCAAAGACCTGGAACCAACCCAAATGCCCATCGATGATAGACTGGTCTGGAAAAATGTGGCACATATACACCATGGAATATTATACAGCAATCAAAAATGATGAGTTCATGCCAAATGTGAGCGAAGGGGCGGAAGGCAGCAAAACACACTGCCATGTGTGTACCTATGCAACATGTATATTGCATGTTTTGCACATGTACCCCAAAACCTAAAACACAATAAAAAATAAAAAATTAAAATAAAATAAAATAAAAACATACATGTGGCCAACAGGCATATGAAAAAAAGCTCAATATCTCCTCTTGTTAGAGAAATGCAACTCAGAACCACAGTGAGATACCATCCAAACAAATCAGAATGGCTGTTATTAAAAAGTCAAAAAATAACAGCAGCTGATGAGGTTGTGAAGAAAGGGGAATGCTTGTTCTCACTCCTAAGTGGGTGTTGAACAATGAGAACACATGAACACAGGAAGGGGAACATCAAACACCAGGGCCTGTACAGGCTAAGGCAGGGAGTTCGGGAGGGATAGCAGGGGGTGGGGGGAATTGGTGAGGGACAGCATTAGGAGAAATACCTAAGGTAGATGACTGAGAGATAGATGTAGGAAAGCACCATGGCATGTGTATACCTATGTAACAAACCTGCATGTTCTGCACATGTACCCCAGAACTTAAAGTATAGTTTAAGGCCTTTCTCATAGATTTAACATTCAGTGACTGAATCTCTGCCTTAGAGAATATTATGGTCCAAATTAATTTTCATGTTATTTGCAAGATAAGAAATTTGGTCTATCCCCACATATACAGTATGGTATGACTATGCTCAATTACGTTAGAAAAGATTGAATTCACATAAGCAATGAGTTTAGGGTTCAAAGAAAGGACAGAAATCTGGCAGCAGTTTTAATTATTGTTTCTCTCATTTTCTTTCTTCCCCCAACCCTGCCTCCTCTCTCCCTTCCTTAGCTTATTAACTTAGCATTAGCACAGTAATCCAGTAACCTAATCATAACTACTCAATAAATTTGCTGATTAGATAAAATTAACCTCCAGGTAAAGTCAATATAGAGTCCAATATATAGCTTTACCTATGCATAATACAAATATCTTTAACATATGGGGAAAAATTAATGAAGAACAAAATAGTGGTAGAATTAATCATTCTAACATTTTCACAGCTTTTTGTGGATATCCATATCCTTTTAATCAGCTATAAGCCATTTACCTTTAACAAAGTAAAACACAATGAAAACACTAAAAGGAAAAACATGTAGTTCCAGCCAGTCATAGGCCTTACATGAGTTATTTCCTTCTCTGAGACTAATTTTCCTCATTTATAAATTTGGAAAATGGGCTGGACACCATGGCTCATAGCTGTAATCCCAGAACTTTGGAAGGCTGAGACAGGTGGATCACTTGAGGCTATGAGTTCAAGACTAGCCTGGCCAACATGACAAAACTCTGCTTCTACTAAAAATATTAAAATTAACCAAGTACCTGTGATCCCATGGGTGGTAGAGCAAGACTCTGTCTCCAAAAATAATAAATAGAAGTTAGATAGATAGATAGATAGACAGGTAGATAGATAGATACATTGATTGATTGATTGATTGATTGAAAGATTATAAAAATAAATAAATAGTATGCAGAAGATAATAGTAGTTCTTCACAGAATTGCTATGGTCATTAAATTAGATATACATTTGAAATGTTCAGAATAATGCCTGGCACACTTAAAGTACTTGATTCTGGTTGTCGTACTTTTTTCATTAGTTTTAATGAGAATTCAATAGATTCTATATTAAATCCCTTTAAACTACAGAGCACTATGATTAATATGGTTAGAAATCTACTTTTCTCAGGTTTTCCGATGTGAAAGCATGGAATAAAATATTTATAACTTCAAATTATCATTTAAATATGTTCTTTTCAAATGCAATATGTTGTATGAGCATTAGTCATTTTAGGCCATAATATATCAAAACATTCATATTTAGTAGAATCCTAAAATTAAAAATACAAAAGGCAGCATAACTACCTGTAGTCAAAATGGCCATTGGCTATTTAGAGATTTCATATCTCAATGTCTTCATTTTCTTACCCTCAAAAGGGGATGTTTAGATTTGTCTGTTACTGGCTTTCTCTAAAAGAATTAACTGGAAACTTGACTAAAATTCAGACTCATAGACATTCTCCAGATGTGCTGAATCAGACTCTTAAAGCTTGGGGTTTAGGAAGCTCTCTTGTTTATTCTGTTTTGCAGCTGAGTTTGAAAATTATTGGACTGAGTGATGGCAACTAGAGAAGATGCCCCTATCATTGGGATCATGACTGCACCTTGTCTCTGTTGACTCTAGCCATACGTGCTGGTTATATCCCAGTGTTAAAGATTCTGGATCCACACTTCTTGAGTTGCAATTCAGACGTTGCTGCTTACTTCAGCAAGCTACCTATAGTTTCTGAGATTCTGTCTGAAAATAGCAACATCAACACTGGGAGTTTGAATTCTGTCAGAACTTGAAGGATCAAGGTGGTGTTACTTTCTAGGCAGAGATGGCAGGGAAGATACTCACCTCAATTCATTGATGTGCTTTTTTCACATGAGCTATAAAGTAGCACTGCAGTACCCAGAGTTCCATGAATTATCTCAAGAAGTCAACTCCTTTAGTATCTTTATCTAATTTTCCCCTCCATAAAATCTCAAAATCTGAATGATCCAAGATGGCTGATTGCTAACATCTTGGGATTACAGCTCCCAGTGAAAGCGCAGAGGATGAGAGAATGCCACACTTTCAGACAAATTAGTGTCACTCACGGAGCAGAAGATTCCCAGTGGAGGAGCCCCATGGGTCGCCAGCGTGACTCTTGTGGCCAGCACAGCAGTTTTGCCAGCACCTCGGTGCAGCAGCTCTTGGTGCAGAGTAAACGGGACTGGTTCCCCTTCTGACTGACGTTTGGAGCTCCAGGAAGGCAGAGTTGCCTATTACAGACTCAAGAAGGAAGCCAGATTGAAGATTCTCAGGCAGAAAAGCACCATCAGTCTTAACACTGCTGTTTTGGCCAACGCAGTGGGTTGCTCATATTTCGGCCCTGGGAATTAACAACTTGGACGTCCACTCAGAGACCTAATTTGAAAGGTGGTAATTACAAAGATGACAGGTGGATAAATTTAAAATGATGGGAAGAAACCAGCTTAAAAAGGCTGAGAATACTCAAAATCAGAATGCCTCGCCCTCTAAAGAGGATCACAGTTCTTCATCAACAAGGGAACAAGGCTTGATGGAGAATGAGTGCATTCCAATAACAAAATTAGGCTTCAGAAAGTGGATAATAAGAAACTCCTGTGAGTTAAAAGAACATGTTGTCGCCCAATGTAAAGAAACTAAGAACTTTCAGAAAAGGTTTGATGAACTCCTAATGAGAATAGACAATTTAGAGAAGAATATAAGTGAATTAATGGAACTGAAGAATACAATATGGGAACTCTGCAAAGTATGCACAGGTTTAAACACTCTAATTGATCAAGCAGAAGAAAGAATATCAGAGGTCGAAGACCAACTTAATGAAATAAAACGAGAAGACAAGATTAGAGAAAAAAGGATAAAAATGAGTGAGCAAAGTCTCCAAGAAATGTGGGACCATGTGAAAAGACCTAATTTACATTTGATAGGTGTACCTGAATGCGACAGAGAGAATGAATCCAAGCTGGAAAATATTCTTCAGGATAGTATTCAGGAAAATTTTCCCAACCTAGCAAAGCAGGACATTATTCAACCCCAGGTAATACAGAGAACACCATAAAGATATTCCTCAAGAAGAGCAACCCCAAGGCACATAATTGTTAAATTCACCGGGGTTGAAATGAAGGAGAAAATACTAAGGGCAGCCAGAGAGAAAGGTCAGGTTACCCACAAAGGGAAGACTATCAGACTTACAGCAGATCTCTCAACAGAAACTCTGCAAGCCAGAAGAGAGTGGAGGCCAATATTCAACATCTTTAAAGAACAGAACTTTCAGCCCAGAATTTCATATCCAGCCAAACTAAGCTTCACAACTGAAGGAAAAATAAAATCTTTTATGAACAAGCAAGTACTCAGAGATTTTATTACCACCAGGCCTGCTTTACAAGAGCTTCTGAAAGAAGCATTACACATAAAAAGAAACAACCAGTATTAGCCTTTCTAAAAATATACCAAAAAGTAAAGAGCATCAACATAAAGAAGAATTTACATCAACGACTGTATAAAACAGCCAATTAACATCAAATGGCAATAATCCTTAATTTAAATTGACTAAATCTCCCAATCAAAAGATACAGCCAAAACCCAACAGTATGCTACATCCAGACCCATTTCACATGCAAGGATACACAAAGACTCAAAACAAAGGGAAGGAGAAAGATTTACCAACCAAATGGAGAGCAAAAATAAATAAATAAAAAGGAGGAGTTGCAATTCTCGCATCTGATAAAATAGATTTGAAAGCAACAAATATATAGTGGTAAAAGGATCAATGCAACAATAAGAGCTAACGATCCTAACACCCAGATACATAGAGACTTAGACTCAATGAGACAGAAAATCAATAAGGATATCCAGGATCAAACTCAGATCTGGAACAAGTAAACTTAATAAATATTTATAGAGCTCTCCACTTTAAATACACAAAATATACATTCTTGTCAATACCACATTACACCTACTCATAGGTTTAAATAAAATATTGATTGGCCATTATTAATACCCATTTTTTAGAATAAAGCAACATTTCCATTCTCTCTCCCTCTTTTTCTTCATCTTTCTTCCTCTCCTTCACTCCTTTTTTTTTCTTACCTTCTCTCAAAAAAAAAAAAAAAAAAAGGAATTCCCTTTTCCCTCTCTTATATGAATCCTCTCTCTTTTGGATATTCCCTCCCTTCCTTCTTCCTTCCCTCCCTCCCTCCCTTCCTTCCAAAAAAAAAAACCTCAAAATCTGTCCATTAGACCATGAAAAGGACCAAAGTGCTGATACTATGGTCCTTCCATGCTATGGCATGGAAACCTTGAAAACATCATGCTCAAGAAAAGAAGTGAGATATAAAAGATCATGTGTTGCTCGATTCCACATATATCAAATATCCAGAAAAGAAAAGTTAGTGGTTGCCTAGGACAGGGATTAGAAAGGACAGTAACTGTAAATAGGTACAAGGTTTCTTTTGGAAGTGATAGGTGTGTTCTAAAATTGGATTGCTGCATAACTGTATATATACTGAAATCACTGAATTGCAAACTTAAAATAGGTAAATGATATAGTATGTGAAGTAGACCTTAATAAACCTATTTTTTTTAAAAAAAAAAGAAAGAAAGAAAAACAAAAACAAAAACAAAACATAACAATCCAAGAAGCTCATTTTGTCCAAAAATCTGTGGAAAAATACCCTAAAACTTGTAATGATAAGTGACCTTCAGTTACCCATATGGAGATTGTTCAGAAAGAAGGGAAGTCTGTGACAGAGCAAGCAAATGTTTCCTCAAGCAAGAAACACTTGAGAGTTACCCACATAAGTTTCCCAGAAATAATTTTGGGTAGACATTGATAGAGTTGTATGTCCTGAGTAACAATATGGATGTAACAGCAGAAAATTTCAATTGCTGTTTCTAGCTTTTGAAATTCGTTGATTTTCAACCTTCTTCTTCTCAAATATATATATTTAATGCTACAAAATTCCCTGTAAGGAATGCTTAACAGTATCCCATACATGCCCAACTTTTGATATGTTGTACATTCATTATCATTTAGTTAAAATTATTTTTCCACTGCCATGTTATTTTATAACATCCCATTAGCCAAAGCGAGGCACATGGCCATCCCTGAATTCAACAGAGTGAGAAAGTAGATTCCTCCCATAGAGGTTAAAGGGTCATCAGTGAATATTTCCCGAATGCCAGTCTAATTGACTACATTTCTAAATGGCAAAAATAGAAGCAATTCCACATAGAAAGAAGGAGTGCACGAAACTACAAACCATGGTGTTTGGTAAAATGATGTTGGAGGTAAGCAAGGACATTTGTCCTTTCAAGCACTTTTAGTGTATTGGTAGCAATAGCTTCTCATCTCTTTTCTCGGCTTACATCATTGAAGTGTCTGAGTACACATGGACACAACGAAGGGAACAAGAGACACCAGTGCCTACTTGAGGGTGAGGGGTGGGAGGAGGGTGAGAATGTGAGAACCAAAAACCTACCTAACCAGAAAACTACACTTATTACCTGGGTGACAAAATAATCTGTATATAAACCCCCATGACATGCAGTTTACCTAAATAACACATCTGCACATGTACTCATGAACCCAAAAGTTAAAAATAAAGTCCATGTTAGCAGAATTTTTGGAATCAAAAAGCTGGAATGTTCCTCAAGAAATTTTAAGACAACATGTCAAGTAAAAAAAATAACAGATCAAATAATTTTAAAGTATTTTTTCACTTGTATGCTTAATTTTTTTTCAAGTTTCCTGTAATATCGTATCTAGTACTTTTATAATGAAGCTGTCGTAAAGACCTGAATTGTTCATGAGCACCTGGGAGTTCAGTGCTTTCTACATACAAAGTTAGCAGGCTTGCTCCAAGTACCTGAAAGAATAACCTAGAACATTGTTTTTGTTTTGCAAAGGTATCATATAGGTACAGTCCCATATTGTATTTCACTAAAATGTGGCATCCATAAAGAAACACTCAAAAAGAATTCTAAGTTTTTTTAATTGCTGATATGACAAAAAAGTACAATAAAACAAGAAAGAACTTTTTATTTAGAGTTTTCTCTGAATTTCTAAAATTGTTGTTTCTGAGAGAAACTTCTTTAGTTTCTTTTAAACTGAAAGATAAGACCCAATCTACCCTTTGCAAAAACTGATTGCTAATATCTTGCTAGGTTTCTTCTTCTATATGATCAGTTAATTCAAATATTTCCAAAGCTTGAGCATTGTGACTCACCTCCAAATCTTGGACCATCTGTCTTTTTCCTCATGTATTAAATAAATGTTTGTGGACTTTTTATGTAAAGATTTCTGGAGGAACTCAAAGAGATATAATCCTGGGTATATGTAATTCTAGACCCTTCCTTCCTTTTCCTTCTTTCCTTCCCTCCCTCCCTCCCTTCCTTCTTCAATTTTTTGACAGGATCTGGCTCTGTCACCCAGGCTGGAGTGCAGTCAAACAATCTCAGCTGGCTGCAATCTCCCCCTCCCAGGTTCCAGTGATTCCTGTGCCTCAGCTTCCGGAGTAGCTGGGATTACAGGTGCTCATCACCATGCCCTGCTAATTTTTGTGTTTTTAGTAGACATGAAGTTTCCCCATGTTGGGCAAGCTGGTCTCAGAATCCTTGGCCTCAAGTGATTCGCCTGCCTCCACCTCACAAAGTACTGGATTACAGGCATGAGCCACGGCACCCTGCCTAACTTAGATAGTTTTTATTTAACATGTACATTTTTTCATTTACACGAGTACATTTCAAGACTATGACACTTTTAAATGATTCACCACCTTTGTGAAAAATACAAAAACATACTTTTTTCTGCAGGAAGACACAATCTGAATTTTAGTACCAATTTCAGTGCTCATTTGGGTGCAGTAAACAACCTAAACAACAGTATGCTTCAGTTCTTTGTGAAAAATTATTTTCTTCATCAATTGTTTATATTTAATACCAATCTCAAATAGGCTACTTTGCTTAATAACAAAAAACAAAAAGATGTTAATGCTAAACTAAAACAGTTTTCTGTATCATGAAGTGATGAGTTATGTTTTGATTGCCTTCTCTCTAAAACTAAAAATGCATTAAATCAACATGAAATGAGTATTTAATAGAATTTAGAACAGAACAGCATGTGTGTGTATATCAAGGAGGAAACCCTTAAAATACACTTAATAGGGGTATTTACAAATATTAAGCCTAAATTTGATGAGTGGGAAAATGACAGTGGACCTGTGCATGAGTATGGTCAATCCCCACTTTGCTGCTAGAGAGTTCCAAGAACCTCATTCCAATCACTTTACCATCTATATTTAATGTTCCTAATGTTTAAAATGAGAATTTCTACCTGCCTGATTTCTTATATTCCCTCTAGTTCTCAGATTATTTGATTTTTATCAAGGGAACATAAAAGTGTCTGCCTTAGAATTATATATTTGAATCCTAGAGAATTAGCATTTTGAGTTGAAAATCAACCAAGTATGAATAACAACTAGCAAACTAAATTTTAAAGATGTGTGGGTGTTTCATTACCTAGTGTGGAAAAATCTTACGTATTTTGCAAATCAAAGACAAAATGACATTTGCATGGATCAGGAAGTCAAAATGATGATTTTATTTTCTGAATGATGCAGTATTATGAAAAGAAGGGATACATGATCCTTCCTAGAAAAAAAAAAAAAAGAATGTTTTTCTGGTTACTTAGTTACTTCAGGTAAAACTCCTGTTTTAAATTGACTAGAAATGTAATTATTATGCAGGCAATGGCATTTGCTAGAGATGTAAAAAAGAAACTGAATTTTAATATACAATTTCTTTAAAGCAAATGTTCCCAAAGATTAATTTAAACTTATTTTTAAAATCTAAAGTGTATAGTTTTCTAGTATTATGTTCAGATAAGGAATACAAAATCATGTAACTTTCTAATAGAAGATCAATTTTAATGATTTGTCAGCATTTAAATGATACAATTATATTCATATAGATGGTCACATGCCACTTTTCTCTTTCAGCTTATGACTACAATTCAGTTCCTTTATTCTGGCTCCAAGTAATTCTATACAATAGGATAATATAATCCAAGCCCAAATTTGTGTATAAAGATGGGGAAAAGTTCTATCACTTTTATTTTGCATTCTTTACATTATAGGCAGGAGAAAAGAAGCAAAACATATAAGTACCTACATTTTTTGTGTTTGCTGTCAATAAATAGTTGTCCTTGGACATTCTCCATTCTTTGTCTGATTTAAATATCTCAATGAACTAAAATCTCCAAAATACAATCAAATAAAATACCAAGCACATGCTCACCCTCACAGAAGAAAGATGTGATCTTCCTAGATCTGTTCTCCTTTTCCTAATAATTTTAAAAGTATCATTCATTCCTTCTTTCACTCATTTATACACAAAACTTATTAAAAACTGGCAAAAACTGCTACATGCACACTCATTTCCTCCTCCTTTTAGATACATAAGGAAGTATCTCCCAGATCCTCTTATGCTTAGATGTGACCATATGACTGAGTTCTGGTGGTTGGCATGTGGACAGAAGTGATGTAGTCCACTCCCAGGCTTAGAAAATGAAAACCTTTCATACATGATCCCGTTTTTCTTTCTCAACCCAAGGACCAACTAGAGAAAAATCTGCAGACAAAGTGGAAACAGGAGCCTCCAATATCAAAGCAAATGACCACATGGAAGGTCATAGAGATAGGTATCTAACTATAATCTAAGACCTGAATGAGAAATACACTTTTAAGGTGTTAAGACAGAGATGTCAGTGTTTAGTCAGTGTAGCAACTACATATTGCCTTGCCTAACAGAAGAAATTTTTCTCCAGCTGTGGAGAAATTTTGAGGTCTAAGTAAAGAGAAATATGAGAATTATTATTTATTCATTCAAAACACAATTTAATATGCATAATTTGAGAGTTGTTGAAGAACTGAAAATTTTCCACAGTCCTCTGATGACCTTAGCCCTCAACTATCCTCATTCTCCTCTCTTGCTAAACTTGTTACCCAACTAATGATATTAAACCATAAGAATAACTTCTCCCTCCTTCAAGAACCATTTTTGACCACACATTCATGAAATTATTGGAATATTGACTGACACCTTTTATTAACAATCTATAAAACTATTTTTCTTCTCCCAAAGAGAACCCTTCTTGGAGTATTTATGAGGTTCCAGCATTCTCAATAAGAGCTTATACTTAAGGTGTTCTGAATGACTTCCTTCTACACTGTGTTTTAGTCATTGTGCTATGTTAGAGGTAAAATAGATAAGAGAGAGTCACAGTCCCCAAGATGGTTATCATCTACTGGGGGACACAGACTGTTCAGTGTAATCACTCCGGCAATGCAGTTATACATAAATTGTCACAGAATCATAGATAAGTGAGCAATTAACTCCCTAGAGCCCCCAATTAAAGCTATAGGAGACAATTCTGGTAAGGGAAAGGTCTTTCACAAAGAAAAAACTGAAGTACAATAACAATCAGTCACCAAAAATGGAAGTGTCTCTGGGACAACTCAAAATTAGTGAATGGAAAACAAACTTATCTCTACAGTCTCAATATGACTCAGTAAACATCACCTAGAACTGTATGAGCCAGAAGTCAAGGAGTCATCTTTAGCCCTTCACTGCCCCTTATAACAAGCCATGCCTCTCAAATACATCTCAGATGTATCTACCACTCTACATAGCCCTGCCATCACCATAGTCCAAGCTACTATAATCTCTCACCAAAGTTATTTTAAGAAACTTACTGCTGATCTAATTTAACATCTTTCTCCCCATCCTCCCTGCTTCCCAATTAGTTATCCACACAGGCAATAGAAGGATATTTTTTAAGTGCCAATGATATGGTTTGGCTGTTTTCCTACCCAAATCTCATCTTGAATTTGTAGTTGTTCTCATAATTTCCATGTGTTGTGTCAGGGATCCAATAGGAGATAACTGAATCATGGGGCAAATTCTGTCATACTATTCTTGTGGTAGTGAGTCTCACGAGATCTGCTGGTTTTATAAGAGGAAACCCCTTTTGCTTGGTTCTCATTTTCTCTCTTTGCCTGCTGCTATCCATGTAAGATGTGACTTACTCCTCCTTTGCCTTCCACCATGGCATGAGGCCTCCCTACCCATGTGGAACTGTGAGTCCCTTAAACCTATTTTTCTTTATAAATCACCCCATCTCAGGTACGTCTTTATCAGCAGCACAAAAATGGACTAATACAGCCAATATGAGCATGACACTTCCCTCCCTAGAACTTTCTAATAGCTTTCTATTGTGTTTAGCTTAAATATTAGTTCTTAAAATGAGTTACAAGGCTCTTCAGAATCTGAATTTTTTCTAACTGAATAATTTCATCATCTAATCTGATGATGCCAATCATCAACTTGTTCATGATCCACAACACACCCCACTCCTGCCTCCCTTGCTTCCTAAGTTATAACAATATTGGATTTATTTCACATCTTTGAGAAGGCCAGGCTATCTCCTACCCCTTCACACATGCTGTTCCCTCATTTTGAGCAGTCTCTCTCAGGCCCACCATCACCACCACACTCCTTATTTAACTAGTTTCTACATGTCTTGCACCAAAGTAGAGGGTTGGTACTAGGGGAGCAATCTTCCCCAGGTATAGGCAATATGGGGTACTTTGCTTATGAAGAATTTAAAAATAACAAGAAAATAGTTTAAAAGTTGGTCTTTTTTTATTAAAACTATGTTCTGACAATTCTATACAGCTTAATAATAAGCGTCTTTGCCATTGCTTAAAACCAGGAGGTGGAAGTTGCGGTGAGCTGAGAGCCCACCATTGCACTCCAACCTGAGGGACAGAGTGAGATTCTGTCTAAAAAATAAATAAATAAATAATTTAAAAATAAATAAATAAATAAACTTCTTCTCCTAACCAGGGAGTCCACTTCCACCAAGTCATACTGTATGTTTTTGAGAAATGCAATAATATAGACAAAGAAATTGATCAATTGTTAAAAAATTAGAGAGCAAAAACAGACAAGTACAAGGATACCAAAGAAAATGCACAATCACACATAAAGAAGAGATAAAATTATGAGTCAATACTTCACATAAATACATAACCAATTTCAAATTCAAATCAATCATTTTCTTTAAAAAAATACATATATATATATACATATACATATACATATCTTTACTCTTGCTATACATGTATTAGCATCCTTAACATTGATTCATCATCTTTCTGTAAATGCAGATTTAAGCTGACTAAAGGCTGGTACTTCATGTGTCTTGCCCACCACAGTTTTTCCTGTTATGAGGCCTGTGCCTGGCATAGAGTAGGCATATAATGAAATTCTTACTAAATCTATGAAAATATATCCCTTGTTTATATTTTCTAATGCATTTTTAAAAATCTGTGTTCTTTCCCACCAAGTTACAGATCCTAGAAAAAAACCTGATGAGTAATTTAAAAGCCTTGATTTGCAAAAACAACATTAAAATTGAGGCACTGAAGAAAATTAGGAATAGATTTCCTCAATTCCTAAAGAAAGGTTAAAATCATATCTTACTTTAATTTTCTTCCCATCTGTAAGACAAGTGCACTTTTCCACAAAGACTAAGGCAAGTTGCTATCTATCCTAAATTAGAGAATTGAGCTTATTTAAGAGAAGAAACCCTATTAACTGAGAAAATTAGTATTGTAAGGTTCATTTCTTCCCAGATAAAAATAGAACTACTATTAAACTCTCATAGAAAGCACGTTCCTAATAAGAATTCTACCAACATTGCCTTCAAAAAAAAATCAAGGAAGTATCTTGACATGGCCTTCATTATAAATAATTATTAGTGTACTATTCAGCATTCTAATGAGTTGTTTGTAATGTCTTCTTTCAAAGAATTGCAGCACTTAACTTTCTGAAAAAAGATATTTAAAATAGTTTTTGTTCCCTATTACAATGTGTAAAATTTGCTTTCTTTCAGAATATCTAAAAAGAAAGCAAGTAGACAACTTAACAGAGTATTCACTACATGTTTATGCAAACCGAAAGTAGTCATAATTTTTTCTCAGTGAAAGATAAGATGGCTATTAAAATCTTTTAATGCTCTGTCCATCAACTGTAATCTCTCTACTTTACCTCTCTCAAGTCCAGCAGGTTCTAGTGCCTGGAGAAGGTGAGCAAGGCCTTGGGCGCTGATGGGAACTAAAAGAAAGACGGTATGAACAAGAGGCAAGATAAGAGCAGTAGAGAACTGAACTGAAAATCAAAACCAACGCTTGAATGTAAAGAGACCCTGGTCTGAAAAGGGCTGCAACTAGTAATGGAAATGTTTGTTCTTCAGAGGGCAAGCTACTTTCCAGAGGAACTGAGGAGAAGCCAAATGGACAAGTTGAGTTCTCTATTATTGTAGCTGAAAGCATACCACCTTTTGAGAAGACTAGAAAACAAACAGGAAACAAATAAATTGCTTACAAATGAACCACTAACCCATGAAGGCAGCAACCTCTCTGCCTCTTACTAGAGGTATCAGTGAAGCTTAAAGCCTTTCACTTATTTAACCTTAGTTAAAGAAACTGAAAAGTGGTACCGTATGCAGACAGACAAAACAAGCTGATGCTTAAGTAAATCAGATTGTTGGAGAACGGAAGTATCATCTTAGTTCCCCCTCCTCCCCACCACACACACTCCTCTCAAGAAAATAATTTTTGGAAATTAAAGTTTGATTCACAAAAAAATGTTTGGAAAAACAAAACATATAACAATTTTTATTCAACATTGTACTAGCAGATATAACCAGTGAACTAAGGTAAGAAAAGTAATTGCAAGATGTAAAGAATAGAAAAATAAACCTAACATGTAGATAACGTGATTGTATTTTTAGAAATTCCATAAGAGTCTACAAAACATTGTTTTAATGCGTAGGTAAATATAGCAAGATATTGAATACAAAGTAATTTAAAAAGTCATTGTGTTTCTATGTGCCATCATCACATCTATATGCCATTACCAAACTTTGCAAAATAATTTTAAATAATACTTCTTACATCAGCATCAAAAGTCAAATACACCCATAGATTGTACAACATTAAGATTGAATCCTAATGTGTGCTATGGACTTTGAGTGATAATGACGTGTACATGTAGATTTATTGATTGTAACGAATATACTATTCTGGTGAGATATATTCATAGTGAGGGAGACTGGGCAAGTATGGGGGCAAAGATTACATGATAATTCTCTGTACATCCTGCTGAATTTTATTGTAAACTGAAAACTGTTCTAAAAAATTCTAATTTTAAAAATCAAATATGTAGAATAGTGTCAGTGCAAATCAATGTCCATAAAAAGATAATACTTAATCCTTCCCTACCTGTCAGATATACAAAAATTAATTTTAAGCAAAGTGTACTTGTGTAAGGACAAACAATAACTTTTCTAGAAAAAAAGTAAAAGAGAATTTAAAAAAAAAAATTTTAAGGGCTGGAAAAGACTATTTAATTGGGGGAGCATAAACCGTGAAAGAAGCTGTATCATATCAATGACAAAAGGCTTGCATCTAAAATAAATAAAAAGCTTTTACAACTCAATACAAAAGTAAGACAATTCAGAAATACAACATATAATGGGTAATAAACACAAAATTAATCATCAGGGCAAGGCAAACTAAATGAGATACAACTGCACAAATGCGCGTGCAAGTAAAACTGGAAAGCCTGACAATACCATGTATTGGCAAAGTTATACAGCAAGAGGAGCTCTCACACTCTGCTGGTAAGAGTGTATTTTGGTACAAACATATTGGAAAACTATTTGGCTGTGTGTGCTAAAGTTTAACATAGGTATATTCTCTTATGCTGATATTTCACTACTTAATATATGCCCCAAAGAAATTCATACGTATATGTGTCAAGAGACGTGACATGCCTAACATACGTATCTTCATAAGAACATTGTTTTTAAGAGCCCCAAACTGGAAACAACTCAAATATCCAGCAATAGTAGAATGAATAAGTAAATTTTAGTGAATTTTTCCAGTAGAATCCTAGACAGAAATAAAAGCAAACAGAAAAATTATATAACAAAATTTTAAAAGAAATCAAAAATATAAAATATGTTTTATAATATTATGAGTACACTTAAAATATTAACTATATACACATATTTTATACTGTATACAATATTGTATGTTCTTGTACAAGATTACTGTCTATGTTTAACAATTCAATTGCATCCATTTCAAAGACAGGCAGGAGTCATTCATCATTTGAAAAGCCAGAATAATGATTTTATTTAAGATAAGGAGGTAGTTAGAGTGAGAAAGAGAAATAGATGGGCTTCTGGGATTCAGATAATGTTCTGTTCATTTTCTTGAGTTGTTTGATAGGAAATGGGTGAGTTCATGTGTGATTATTCAATAAGCTACACGTATTTTATTTGTGTAACTCTCTGTACTGTTTTATGTTTATTTAATGACTGTAATTATAATTCATTATTTCAAAATTTATTTTTGGGGGGAATTTAGAGAGATCATCAGACAAAATACAAACATATAACAGAATTAAATAATATAATTTTAAAAATTATATAATATATGCACAAATACACAATATTTTAAAAATTGATTATAGACTATAACATTTTAATACTACTATATATTTTTAATATTTACATATGTATATTTTATATTAATATAAATGTTTTATGGTTCTGTGTATATGGTCTATATAGATAACATATGTATACATATACATAGATATACATAGTCAGCAAGAGAGAGAGAGCAAGAAATGTAAAAAACCACCAATATGTTTGGGGCATAACCAAAGTCATATTCAAGCAAAAATGTATAAACTAAAAATCACTTGCTATTAAGAAGATAAATTTAACCAACTCAATATTTATTTTGATAAATAAAAAGCAAAATAAAAGAAAAAGATAAGTATGAAAGCTAAAATTAACAAAATACAATGCATGATAATTATTTTAAATTGGAGAAAGTCATTAAAGATATATGGAAAATAAATACTGAAGAATATTTGAGGAATTATTAAACAGTAATAATAAGAGAAGAAGACCTTTATCAAAATGATTATAATGTCTTACCAGATGTTAAAATAAATATAATCAAAACTATGTGGTACTTCCATGAGATTATGCAAATAAATGAGTGAAATAAAATAAAGATCCCAAAACATACTGTTTACGTGCACATATAGTGTCTTAATTCAGGGAGAAATAAGACATGTTATTTAATTAGTGGTGTTCGCACAGTTGGCTTTATCCCTTGGCACCCCAAGTCACAGAATTAAATAAAAAAAATTAAGCCCAAATGGATTAAATACTTAAATATAAAAAGAATAAAAAGTATTAAGTGTGAATTTAAGATTGTATTTCAAATCTAGTGTGTGAAAAATCTTTCATAACCACTATAGGAAATGGATATTTTACAGTTTGATATGAAAAATTGAAAAGCAAAAAGATAATAAAGTATATGATTAGACTAGAATTTCTCAAGATCAACACTATTGACATCAATACTATTGACATCTCGTCCAACTGTGGACCAGATATATCTTTGTTAACAGAGCCCATCTTGAGCATTGTAGGATTATTAGCAGCATCCCTGGCCTCTACCAACTAGATGCCCGAAGCACTGCCTCTCCACTCTCTTCAGTGATAATAATTAAGTGTTTTTAAATATTTCCAAATGTGCACCACTGTCATAAATATATTTCATAGAATATTATCCAGTCCCAAAAAATGCATTAGCTTCTCTAATCATTTTCATCTAGCTCAGATGGATTATCATAGTATAAAAGTACTGTGTACTCTAACATGAGATAATATGAAGAAAGCTTACATAATAAAATGATATTTTGTGTCATAAAATAAAAAAATTGTATCTGTGTTGTTCTTTATTCTTTATGTTTTTAAATATAAACATTTCATTATTTAAATAAATATTTAGTTTTTAGTTTATAAAACATAAAGCACAATATGAGATGTCCAATGGAAGTTTTTTTATTCTTTTGGAACTTCACAAAGATGTTTTTTTTGGGTTTCTATTTTTATTTTTTAAAGCTCAGTTTAAAGTAAGAAAGATAAGCAGGCTTAAAGAAAATACTAGGTAGATTCTGTAATTTTTTTTGTCACCACCATATTTGGCAATAATATTTTATATCCTAGAGTATCCACAATTGTCCTATTTCCATTAAATTGCATTTCTTTAGAACAAATGACATTTAATTACCAGGTGTTTTGACACTTAAAAACATTTTAATAAATAAATTCACCATTTACCAAAATTGTATCTTTTATCAAGTCATGATGCCTATTTTGAACCAAAAACAGTAATTGTCTGTAGTAATTGTAAATATTTGTGGAAATTCTATGGGAAAGCCATCCAAACATCTGCCACTGTAACTGAAAAGGACATGCTCTTAAATTGAATTTTTATTTAAAATTGCTAACATTTTTACAGTATCCACTGTATCTTATGACTTTCTAGGACAGCCTCCAAGTTTTAGATAAAAGAAATTAAAATTAATGAATGTTAAACTACTTGTCTAAGAATATAAACTTAATAAATAGTGAGATTGTAATATCAACTTAACTCTATCCAATTCTAATGTGTAAATAATTTTATTAAAGTAAATCTTAGGGGAGAAAGCCTACCAGTTAGATTCTCTGTTCTAGCCTTGTAGAGATAAAGTGAGATGCAAGAAGAAGGCTTCATAAAAGAGAGGTTCTGAAATCCTCAGGAATCACTTACTATAATGATTATTAGTGAGATGGCTTTCCAGTCTCCATTCTTCCATTCCACTATCCCAAAACCGAACAATTTATTTTGGAGAAGTATCTCAGTTTCTAATTACTTCACGAAAAAATGACCACAAAACAAACTCTTCTGAATGTCAGAAGAAAATTTCAAAATCCCGTCCTCTATTAAAACAATGAGAAAACTGGCACAAAATAATGGTCAAAATCTGATTTTTCAGAACTCTGGAAATTGACTAAAGCCTTGCAACAATTTAAGGAGCATTTATTCGAGAAAAAAGGTTGAATCTCAGTAAGAACTAGAAAGTTGGCAGATTTGAGTCTAGAGCAAGTTCTTTTGAAAATCAGATTGTTCTATAGAAGCCACCCTTAAGTTCTTGGAACAATGATGTTAGTCAATAATACATTTAACGTGTTTCCAACCCACATTCTTTCTTCCAAGTGTGATTCAAAGTTCTTTAGAGTAAGAGAGAGAAAGAAAAGAAAAAAAAAAGAGAAAAAAACAGTTAAAAACATCAAAGACTCATTGAAGTCAGAACATACTATAATGAGTTATCTTATATTTTGGGGGATAAAATAATCTCCTTATGGAGGAGACTATCCAAGCATGGCCACTGCCAGAGAAATAGAAGCTTTTCATTCTAGTTTTTCAATGTACTAAATGGAATGAAGCTCAAATACCCACCAGTGGCCAAAAAATCTGTTTGTTTCCCTATAAAATGATGTTTTGCAAATTCAAGAGATTATGTTTTGGGCAGTCAGGTACTGTAGATTATTTTACCAGTCCTTTACTGTTGATAAAATTCTCCAAAGATTAATTGCTACTAAAATGTTTATCATTTATTATATATAATGGATCCAATTATTCATCAAATTATTTATTTTGATTAACCTTACCTCCCCTGACTACGAGTAATTCTGAAAAGTTGAAATGATTTGGCTATGTATCCATACAAAAGCTGCAACCCATTGTGATAGATTATTATATAAGCCACCCTCAATGAGTTACACTTTCCAAATTCATAAGGTCCCCTGCCCCACTGACTCTAGGCTGTGCCATATGACTTGCTCTAGCCAATGGACTATCAGCAAATGTGACACAGAGGCTTACTAAGTGCTTATGCATGGAACTTTCTTTCTTGGACTATTGCCTCTATCATGTAGAGAGAGGACCAGCCTTGAATTAATCCTCAGGTGAATACACGTATGTGAGTGAGCCTACAAGAAACTAGGAAAAGAACCATCCAGCTGAACCACATCAAAATAATAAATTACAACATAAAATCACTAAAATTTGAAGTTATTTGTATGAAGCGAAGATTACTAATAGAAAATTGGGTACTGGAAAGCGGGAGAATTTAGAACATGTGATAGTTTTGAGACTCAGCCATAGACAAAGGCTTCAAAGGCAACAAGATTGTGGTAGCAAAAAAAAAAGAGTAAAAATGAAACCAATGCTAAAGACTAAAAGACAACATGGCAACCTATGTTCTGCAGTAGCAAAACTATGAGCAAAACCAATGCCTACAGTAATTCTAATACATAAAATTCTCTAATGAACTCAAGGATTTAGATTGATTGACTGTACAAGTAGAATGTAGTGCCCATTTTAACTACATTGTAAGCACTGAATTTTGAAGGCTACACAAATAGAATTTCAGGCCCCACATTATCTTGATATTAGGCTTGTAGTTAGAAATTCTTAAGGAATAGTTTTTCATATTCCACCAGAAAAATATCCATGGCAGGCAACCACTGTCATTGCACCTTTATGTGATATGTTCTTTGTTTTTTTATGGTTCACCCAATGAAGGTGTGTCATCCTTTGAAATCCTGTCTTTAGGAAAGGCTTTTTCTAATACCTACCTATGTTTCTCTTCCCATGCAGGCTACAGAGGATGGATAGATGTTACCAAAATTAATTCTATTTCAATAATACTTTACTTTTCTGTATTCACAGATTCTCCTTATATATTATCTCTGAGACTTTTGTTGCACTTTCTCATTCATTCATCTATGAATTTATGAAGGCAAGAATTACTTTGTAGGACCTGAATCTTAAATACTTTGGAAGAGACTATTTAAGAAAAAGAATACAAAATAATAAATTTAAACTTGCTAGAATTTTGGAAGGAGCCCTAAAACTTAAACTTCTATTAACTTTGGGGTAAATCTCCCTCTGTCCTCTGGTTTACCGTTTTTTTTTAGTTTTAGTTTTAGTTTTGGGGTACATGTAAAGTTCACTGTATAGTGATATTGTTTGTCTGTGTCCCCACCCAAATCTCAACTTGTAGCTTCCATACTTACCATGTGTTGTGAGAGGGACCTGGTGGGAGATAATTGAATCATGGGGGCAAGTCTTTTCCCTGCTGTTTTTGTGATAGTGGATAATTGTCATAAAATTTAATGGTTAAATAAAAATAGGAGTTTCCCTGCACAAGCTCTCTTCTCTTGTCTGCCACCATGTGAGATATGCCTTTCACCTTCCACCATGATTGTGAGGTTTCCCCAGTCACATGGAAATGTAAGTCTAATAAACCTCCTTTTGTATATTGCCCAGTCTTAGGTGTGTCTTTATCAGCAGCATCATACAGTAAATTGGTACCAGTAGAGTGGGGCACTGTTGAAAGGATACCCAAAAATGTGGAGGTGACTTTGGAACTGGGTTACAGGCAGAAGTTGAAACAGTTTAGAGGGCTCAGCAGAAGACAAAAAAAATGTGGGAAAGTTTGGAATGCCTTAGAGACTTGTTGATGGCTTTGACCAAAATGCTAATAATTATGTGGACAATGAAATCCAGGCTGAGGTGGTCTCAGATGGAGATGAGGCACTTATTGGGAACTGGAGCAAAGGTGATTCTTGTTATGTTTTAACAAAGAGACTAGTGACATTTTGCCCTTGCCCTAGAGATATGTGGAACTTTAAACTGGAGAGAGATGATTTAGAGTATCTGGTGAAAGAAATTTCTAATCAGGAAAGAATTCAAGATATGACTTGGGTACTGTTAAAGGCATTCAATTTATAAGGAAATCAGAGCATTAAAGTTCAGAAAATTTACAGCATGACAATGCAATAGAAAAGAAAATCCGATTTTCTGAGAAGAAATTCAAGCTTACTGCAGAAATTTGCGTAAGTAATAAAGAGCCAAATGTTAATCCCCAAGACAATGGGGAAAATGTCTCCAGGGCATGTCAGAGGTCTTCACAGAAACCTCTTCCATCGCAGACCCAGAGACATAGGAGGAAAAAGTGGTTTCACCCACTGGGCAGAGGGTCTTCATGCTGTGTGCAACCTACAGAATTGGTTTCCTATGTTCCAGCTGCTCCAGCCTTGGCTGAAAGGGGTCAGTCTAGAGCTTGGGCCATGGCTTCAGAGGTTGCAAGCCCCAAGCCTTGGCAGCTTCCATTTGGTGTTGAGTCTGCAGATGCACGGATGTCAAGAATTAAGGTTTGGGAACTTCCATCTAGATTTTACAGGATGTATGCAAATGTCTGGATATCCAGGCAGAAGTTTACCACAGGGGCAGGGGTCTCACAGAGAACCTCTTCTAGGGCAGTGCAGAAGGAAAATATGAGGTTGGAGCCCCCCACAAGGAGTTTCTACTGGGGCACTGCCTAGTAGAGCTGTGAAAAGAGGGCTACCATCCTCCAGATCCCAGAATGGTAGATCCACCAGCAGCTTGCACCATGTGCATCAGTGTGACCTGGATGCAAGGTTTGGAGTCAAAAGAGATCATTTGGGAGCTTTAAAATTTGACTGTTTTACTGCATTTCGGACTTGCATGGGGTCTGTAACCCCTTTGTTTTGACCAATTTCTACCAATTGGAATGGCTGTACTTACCTACACCCTGTACCCTCATTGTGTCTAGAAGTAACTAACTTGTTTTTTATTTTGCAGGCTCATAGGTGGAAGAAACTTGCCTTGCCTTGGATTAGACTTTGGACTGTAAACTTTTGAGTTAATACTGAAATGAGTCGACACTTTGCGGGACTGTTGGAAAGGCATGATCAGTTTTGAAGTGTGAAGATATGAGACTCAAGAGGGGCCAGGGATGAAATAATATGGCTTAGCTCTGTGTCCACACCCAAAGCTCCTCTTGCAGCTCCCATAATTCCCACATGTTGTGGGAGCAACCTGGTGGGAGATGATTGATTCATATAGGTCGGTTTTTTCTGTGCTGTTGTCATGATAGTGGATAAGTCTCACAAGATTTGATGGTTACATAAAAATAGGAGTTTCCCTGCACAAGCTATCTTCTCTTGTCTGATGCCATGTGAGACATGCCTTTCACCTTCCACAATGATTGTGAGGCCTCCCCAGCCATGTTGAACTGTAAGTCCAAAAAAACTTCTTTCTTTTGTATATTTCCCAGTCTTGGGTATGTCTTTATCATTTAGCAGCATGAAAACAAACTAATACACATAGATAAACATGTGTCACAGAGGTTTGTTGTGCTGATTTTTTCATCAGCCATGTATTAATCCCAGTACCTAATAGTTATCTTTTCTGCTCCTCTCCCTCTTCCAACCTTCCACCCTCAAGTACACCTCAGTGTCTGTTGTTTCCTTCTTTGTTCTTACATGTTTTTTTATCATTTAGCTCCCACTTATAAGTTAGAATCTGTGGTATTTGGTTTTCTGTTCTTGTGTTAGTTTGCTAAGGATAATGGTCTCTAGCTCCATCCATGTTCCTGCAAAAGACATGGTCTTGTTCATTTTTATGGTTGTATAATATTCCATGGTGTATATGTACCATATTTTCTTTATCCCATAGACCATACCAATGGTCTATATTCTTTAAAACATTTTATTCCTAAATTGTAGGTTATGTATGAAGATGATTTCTCTAGGCATCTGATGTATTATATTGCTGGAAACGGAAGTATGGTTTCTGTACAGTGTGTATTTTCCCTACTTGGTTGTAGCTACATGAGCACAACTGGGCTGTCTAGTTCACTGCTATATGCTCAGCACTGCAAACTGGAAATACAATAAATGATGAATGAATGATTGAATTATCAAATTGAATAGATTTATTTTATTGGTCAGACTTTTCTAGACAAAAAAAATAAATAAAATGGAAAATAAGGGAAAAAGATTTTTAACCAGCATAAGATTAAGTGAGCAAAGGTGAAAATTAATGTCAAGAACCCAAATGTACATTATTGTTACCTGCCAACTAGAAAATTGGCAGATCTGAGTACAGAGGCAGTTTACTAGAAAATCAGATTGTTCTATAGGGACCACTCTTAAGTTCTTGGAATGATGAAGTCAGTCAGTATTGACTCAACATGTTTCTAACCCATATACTTTCTTCAATGTTATGACTTAGAGCTCTTGAGAGCCAATAAAAATACACAAAGTTATTTTGTAGAGGAAAGTTGACTCTGTAGATATGCCTGCTAGCCATATCCATGACAAAGTGAGTTGGCTCTTTGTCAAGTAAGAATATAAATTCAGGTTTTATAATTACAGGAAAATGACAGCATTTCCCTGTCACATATGATGGTTAATGTTGTCAAGGTCACACATTAAAGACTATCTTAAAATATGAATATTTGAGGAGCACAGGTTCATAAGGTGGCAAGTAATATTCATCTGGACTTGGTAGATTCTATCTCTGCAATAATTTAGACATGAGTTACATGAACAGTCATATTATTCAAGGCACCACAGGAATGACTTGACTGAGTATTTGCTATGCCCTGTGATTCAATACTCTGTCCTCAACTTTTAAATAGGAAAAAAATATTTATTTGAACAGTGGTTCCTCACTTTCATGCAAACAAAAATGAAGACATTATGAACTGTACAGGCTGCTCCCTTAAATGTAGATCTACATAATATATGTCTCACTAAATTTATATCCAAGAAATAATTTGCCCCTGCAGGGGAATTGTTATGCCTCTTATATCAACTATGAATATTACTTAGCTCAGTATGATTCTTTTTTTGCTTTAGCTGCCAGAAAACTAAGCCAAATTTTCTGCCCAGCAGTAGTAATGAGGTCATATGAGAAATCTATTGGCATAAACTCCTTAAGTTTCTCTAAGGCTTATCTATTCTTTTTTTATTCAGTTATTTAATTTAACATAATTTAAAATTGTGTATTCCATATGTAAGTCATTTGAAAGTAGGAGAGGTTGAAATAAGAAAATCAGCAATATATGTTTTAAAGAACTATATTAGGTATTATGTCTTTCCATAAACATAAATTAGACTGAATCTCATCTATCAATTAAAATTTTTTAATGTAATTCAACTATACAATTCATATTTGTATATATTCACCTATTTGTCCTTCCTAAAATATTTAATGAGTACATACATAAGACCTATTTAAGAAAGACTGCCAGATATTGTGGTGGGAAAGTAAAGTATAAAGATACTCCGTAATCCTTTAAATTAAAAATCTAGTTGGACAGATGACCATCTAAAACTTAAGTAACCACAGAGGTATACAACTGTTAGCAAAAGCTTCAAGGTGTTCCAGAAAATGAGAGCATTAATTCAATCTGCTCTACAAGGGATCATTTTTACATTATTTGAGATGTATTCCTGACAGTTTAATTTATCCTCCAACCAACAGATTAGGATTCTACTGGTATATGGCATTATCTTTTCAGGATGTTTCAGAAGTGTTCAAATGATAGAGCCAGTTAGGCCTAGGGCACCGGCCTTATCAACCTGGCTTAAATTAAAAGCTCTTTTGAGAAAAAAAAAAAAAAAAGAGATTGTAGTTGCTAAAAAAAAAGGAGCACAGCAGACTAAACCAAATGGATTGAAAGGGGCTGCTCAAACTGAGAAAACCATAATATAGGACTGCTCAAACTGAGGAAAACATAATATAGGACATTGGCTGTCAATAAGGGAGAATACAAATAGACTTCTACTTGCTCTGCCATACAGTGCTTTCATCAGTGTATAACAAATCAACACAATACCAGGCAGCACACGATACAATATGCTTATATATGACAATGTTGTTTTATCAGATCCCATCACTAGAAACATCAAGAAGGTGTTTTTCCCAGTCTTGCTCATTATAGTATCCCTAATGCCTGGAACAGTTCCAGATGCATAGTTGATAAATATTGTTCATGGAAAGAATAATTACATACTAAGTGATTGATTCAAAGAGTAAATGATTCAGCAGTCTAGAAGAAAAGAGGATCTTTCAATGCTGCAGTGTGATCTTAAACCTACTTATGCCTGAGTTTGCAATTTTTTGAATTTTTGCAATCAGACCTTGGCAATGACCTTGAGCAGTAGGATATAAATAACTCCAAAAATAGAATGCTAAACCTCAATGGTTAGATTCCCCTAAGATAGACAAGTATTTGAGTGCAAGTAGTTTCTTTGGGAGGTGATCACAAAGGTACTTGTAAGGACAAAGAGAAATAAGATGAGGAAAAGAGGGAAGCCAACAGGGGTATGTTATCAAGTAGGTTACCATGGCAGGTCACCACTGTGAACAACTGGGGAACTGAGAGAAATACTAGAATATAACTCAGAATTATTCTTTCTGAGAGATAGGAAAGATGGAGTATTTATCCTTCAACTTCCATCCATGATTGGCTGAGGGTACTGGGAATATTCACCACTTGCCAGGACTGCCTTCCTGACCTACCTGGACTGATAGGCTTCTGATAGAATCAAAAGTACTTGAACTAGAGAATGTGGTAAGCATCAACTGGAATAATAAATGCAAATAACATATGAGGAGGCATCAATAGTGTCTACTAAAACTGTAAATAAAATAGAGTTAAAAGTTGCAGTTTCAATTAACTACTTGAATCTCATTAAAAAATGAAGATGCAAATATATGGAAAGAAGAGGAAAACAAGACATAATACAAATTAGACATATATAGGATACCAGGGAGAAAATCAAACCTAATGGAGTGGAGGGCTGGTGAGAAATGAGATTTGAAGATTACATATCACAAAATCACCTAGGACTTTAGACTTTATCTTGAAAACAACAGGAGAACCCTAGAAGATTTTTGAATAAAAGCATAATATGAATAAAAAGTATAATATAATTATTAATCTGTCAGCTATAAGCAGGAAGAGATGGAAAACTGGGGTCTTCAAGTGCTCACCAAACGATGTTATAATTCTGGCTTGAAGAGCCTGGACTAGGGTGGTGGGAAATGACAAAAAAGTACATAGGTAATTTATTATCTTATAATTCATCCATGCAACAAAAAACTACTTGTATTCCAAAAGCTATTGAAACTTTAAAAAAATTAAAAATTTTTGAAGAAGCCAATGAAACAAAAAAAATAAAAATTGTAAAAAAGTGTTTCCTGAGTGGCCTAAAATGTAAACAGGACAAAACAGCTTATATAAATGAAGACCAGGAAAGAAGGAGCAGGAGCCAAAGGCTGCCAGGATTCACATCAGTAGGTCATAGCAATTGCACTTTCTTAAATTACTCCTAAATTTTAACTTAACATTTACACATTTTTATTTTTTTAGAAAATTATGAAACTTGTGCAAATTGCCTGGTTCCAATATCATTTCAAAAAGTTGAAGTGAGGTATTCTTGAATCTTTGTTGATATAAATTTTTGCTAAAAATTAAGAGATGAATTTGACACCCAAAAGTTTTCACCAAATGACAGTACAGGAAAATGGCAGAAAATGTGCAGTGGCTTCCTGAAGGTGCTTAAAGAGGTTCAAAGGCTTTGTTAAAGATGGCAAGTCTGAGCAACATATAAAACTTCCCATTGTGTTAAAACTGAACCAGTTCTAGGAAGAGAAGCCGGGGGTCAAGAAGCACTTATAAGGATTTCATACATCTGTGATCAAAATGGGAATAACCTGTCATCAGGGGCCCTGAGGTAACAGAAATAAAATTAATGCCCAGTATATTGTAAGGCAGAAAATGAGTTGGAATTTCAGTAAATCAGGAACCTATATCAGAGCTAACTGGTGAAAGAGATTTGATGGGTTACTTTGACACAGAAATCAGTGAGAAGATACCTAACACTGGCCCATGCCTTACCCACACATGGAACTTAACAGAACCATGTTATAAAAAGCTGGCTGATGTTTGCTTTTGTTTCACAAACTTTATTTGTACTATTTCTTTTACTGCTAGGCACAAATTTGACAAGAGTTCATGTTTTATAAGTAGAAAACAGGTAAATACACATTTTAAAGTAGTTATTTAAATAATATGTACATATGGTATAAAAGTAAAAAAATAAAAGTAGAAAGTTTAGAGAAAAATGTTCTTCACATTCCAGTCTTTCATTGACTCAGTTGTCTTCACATCTGCTGCACATCTATTGGTATTGTATATATCCTTTTAGGTACTCTTTATTTATCTATAGGTAAGTACAAAACTGTGTGTATTCTTGGTAGTGTTCTATTCGCACTGCTCTGCACTCTGCCTCTTACTTCATAGTGAATGTTTAGAAATATTTGCATTTTAATACAGAGACAAGTACCTCAAATTTTACAGATCAGTAATATTCTATAAATTTCATCATTTTTATTTTGCACAATTTTGGATATTTCTTAATATTTGCTTGCATATATGAGAATGAAGTTATAGGATAAATTAATGGAGGTGGGATTATTAAGCAAAAATATATACAATTAACTAGAAGCTTAAAGAATTCAACACTATTCCAATAAAATCACCAACAGGCCTCTTTTTTTTCTTTCTGATTTCTTTCTTTCTTTTTTTTCTGCCTGTCTGTCCTTATTTCTCTTTCCTGCCTTCATTTCTTTGCTTAGTCTTCCTTTCTTTATATAGTCATGAATGTATAAACATTCTGATCCTACATTTCATATCGGCATATAAAAAATATCAGCCTGAGCACAAAGAACAATGAAGATGCACCAGTTCTACCAGATATTAAAACTCACTGAAATATACAAGTAGTAATAATAGTCTGGTACTGGCACAGAAAGATAAAATATCAATGGGACAAAATAGAAATTTCAGCAGTAGATGCAAATTCACACAAAAATGTCATCTGTGACAAAATTTATGATTTCAAATAAGTGAAGGAAGATGAACTATTAAGTAACCATCTGAAAAGAAAATAACACTGGGTCCTCTATCTGATATTATTACAGAAGGACTGATAGCACGCTCAAATTCAATAAGAGGAGGAATTTAATAAAGGCACTATGTGTAAAGCTTTAGATACGGTGCAAGAAATCATACTAAGATAGTAGCAGAAGGATCCTCTTACCATACATAGGCCTGAAGGGGAGAGAGTGGTTAACACCCAGAGACAGAGAGGGATGTGTGAAAAGGGACATCAGACAACAGCTGTGACCTTAGGTTGAAAAACATAGCTAGGCCACAGGGACCCCACAATAAGAGAGTTATCTCCCTCTGAGCCTCTGCCACTCATATCTCAATGGGGCAAATAGAACTAGAAACCAGAAGGCAAGTGATATTCTCCCGCAAGTTCACTTCCTAGATTTGAGAAGAGTGTAGAAGGGATAAGGGTGGATATAGAACTAGTAGAAGACAGCACCTCATGGTCTACATCAGAATAAATTCCAAATGGAACAATAAATCAAAATAAGGAATAATTATTTTATGATTTGGTTTGTGTAAACTGTTTCTAACTATGACTGATCAACTAGAATTCATTTAATATTAGTAAGCTCTACTGCATTAAAAAGAACATACTTCTGTATGACAAAATCACTGCAATCAGAGTAAAAAAGACAATGATAACTTGGTGGAGGAGAAACTTTGTCTAATATCACAAAGTGCTAAAGAGCATTTAAAAAATCAATTTTAAAATACCAATTAAAAAATTGACAAAGTATATGAACATATACTTCAAAAAAATGCAATTTACTCTCAAACATATGAAATATATTCAACTTTACTTCCAGGAAGATGGATGCAAATTAAGTCTTCTCAGAAACACCATTTTTTATTTAACAGATTGGCAAACATTGCAAACTTGGGTGACATCATCTATTGCTTCATTGCTGGTAGGAGTGCATATGTGTAAAAATCTTTTGGAGGAAAATTTTGCATTATATATAAAAATTGAAAATGGATGTGTATTTTTCACCTTAACTCACCAATTAAAATTTTGGTGCATGCCTGTAATCCCAGCTACTCAGGAGGCTGAGGCAGGAGAATTGCCTGGACCCAGGAGGTGGAGGTTGTGGTGAGCCGAGATCGCGCCATTGCACTCCAGCCTGGGTAAAAAGAGCAAAACTCCGTCTCAAAAAAAAAAAAAAAAAAAAAAAAATTTGCATTATATATAAAGATTGAAAATGGATGTGTATTTTTCACCCTAACTCACCAATTAAAATTTTTTTATTGAGTCCAAAAATTACCTTCAAACATCAAGGAACAAAAAAATTCTGAGCCTCAAAGGAATGCTGTATCCATTTCTTAACCATGAAAGACAAAAAGTAACAATATTTTATATTCCCATATTATTTGGATGTTAGTAATTATAAGTGCATAACTTTGGTAAATCACAATAATGACATAATGATTAAGAAAGCTGGTTCTGAAATATTTTTCTATATTGATTTCTTCCTATGTGCTTTTAGTCTAAATATTCCTACTATTGATTCCATAACTAAACAGGTATGTCACATGTTTAGTTGAAGTGTCTTGGAATTCTTGGATAAGATTATAAAACTCTTCATTTACTTTTGTAAATTAAGAGAACACTGTCTCTTCTTGCTATTATATCAACAAACATTAATTAAATACCTATCCTGTGACAAGCTCTGTCCAAAGTTCTGGGGTCACAAACATGAATAAGAAAGCATCCTGTGTTGACGTTTTAGACTACTAGCAAGATTTAAAGAAAAAAAAACGTTCTGGTTACCTGGAGCTCTACATCAAGCCCATCCCAAAGCTTACTGGCTCAAAGCAACAATATTTACTTGACTCACTGGTACAGAAGTCAGCATACACTACAAAGGCTATTTATTTATTTTTGGAGAGATTGTGGTTAAACATTTAAGTACTACTGAATAGTTGGCATTAACTAAAGACAGTATCCAAATTAATAACTTTTTTTACTTTATTATAGTTTGAAAGTCATGCTCATTCAGTAGGAATCATATTTTCAATTTTGAATTTTGATATTTTTTCTGGGATGGGCAGCAGCAGTGAGCCCAAGATCCTAGTCAGCTATGCAATCAAGGGGTGAACAACTGATACTCTACAGCATTCTGTGTTGCCACCGTTTTTTGAATATTTTTTGTGTGTTTTCTCATTCCATCATGTCTATAAAACATTCATCGATGTACAACACTCAATATCTAATTATAAAATATAGGTATTATGTTAGATGATTTTTCCCAACTAATGTAAGTGCTCTGAGCATGTTTAAGTTAGGCTAGGCTAAGCTATAAAATTTCGTAAGTTAAGGGTATCAAATGCATTTCAAATTACGATATTTTCAACATAACAATAGGTTTATCGGGATGTAAATTCATCTTAAATTGAGGAGCATCTATTTATAAAATGTGCAACTAAAAAAATCACAAGTGAAAAACTACAGAGGACAAATGTACCCCTGAATTTTTCAAATGTTATTTGGAGTTGAGCAAAATCAATTGTATTGGCCTTTTGAAATGTTCTCACCGAGCCACCTCTTATATACACCTCTGTTATCGTACTGTATATTTATACATTGTGCAGTAAATAGGTACATAAAATATTTAAACATATTTATTCAAAGTACATATTATTCATTTTCCCTTTTCCTAGGTGTGCCAAAAAGGAAACTAATAATGTTTGCCTAGCTAATTGCATCTACTTCAGGATATCTGGAGATTGTCATTTTGCTATAGGTTTTGTTTTCAGTATTACAGATTTTAATTTTGCATTTCTGTCTTTACAGGCTTTTATTGAGAAGAGGGAAGAAGTTGCATTGAGAGCTTCTAGCCAGGTGTCATTTCACATGTTATATAAATAGCAAGTGGTTTTGCATCTATTTTAAATTTTAAGAATTTTTTTGAATAAGGCAAGCATATTTAATTTTAATCAAGATTCATATGTGTGTGTGTGCGTGCGCGTGCGCACACACGCGTATTTTTTTTTGAGATGGAGTCTCACTTACTCTGTCACCTAGTCTGAACTGCAGTGGCACAATCTTGGCTCACTGCAATCTCTTCCTTCTGGGTTCAAGTGATTCTCCTGCCTCAGCCTCCCAAGTAGCTGTGATTACAGGTACACCACCATGCTCAGCTAATTTTTGTATTTTTGGTAGACAAGGAGTTTCACCATGTTGGCCAGGCTGGTCTTGAGCTCCTGACCTCAAGTGATCCAACTGCCTCAGCCTCCCAAAGGGTTGAGATTATAGGCATGAGCCACCACACCTGGCAGAGATTCATATTTGGAATTAGTGAGTTTAGTCTGTATGTGCACAGAATTATTAGATATAAACCCATTATATCAGAAAACTGAATGTTTTTAGGGCAAATAAAGGGCTATACTGTTAAACTTCTTTACATAAAGAAGGCACATGATTAAGTGATTCTAATATGCAATATTATTACATTATGGAGTGTCAGCAAGCAGGCTAAACTGGAGCCTTTAGGCATGGCCATAGTTTGACTGCATGCCAATACAGAACTGACACATTCATAGCTGTTCCTTGACACCACTAGCTAGTCTACCCAGGGGACACATTGCGTGGCTTAAATGTGACACTCTTCTATGCTTTACATGTCTTTGCACATTTAATCCTCAAAATAACCCTATCAGGAAGGTGCTATTACCTTTGTTTGCAGATTAAAATATTGATACAAGGGAATGAGAACAAGCTTATCCAAAGTCACACAAATCAAAAATAGCTGAATTAAAAGTAGATCACAGGGCTAGATGCAGTAGCTCATGCCTGTAGTCCAGCATTTTGGGAAGCCAAGGCTGGTGGATCACTGGAGCCCAGGAATTTGAGACCAGCCTGGACAACATGGAGAAACCCCATTCCTATAAAAAATACCAACAAAGTAGCCAGGCATGATGGTGTGTACCTGTAATCCCAACTACTCAGGAGGCTGAGGCAGGTGGATTGCCTGAGCCCAGGATGCAGAGGTAGCAGTGAGCCAAGATTGCACCACTGCACTCCAACCTGAGCGGTAGAGTGCAACCCTGTCTCAAAAACAAACAAAAAAAAGTAAATCACAGGCAGCCTCTCTATAGAGCCACATTCTCCATCCTTCTTGGCATGTACAAACAGGGTCTAACCCAGAAGACAGTACTTGCTGAAACCTGTGTTGGATGTCTGAACATAACTGACTCCTCCATTTATAATGAAAAAATGTTAAATTTTGTGGACTTCATAAAGACTACTATTGCAGGGTCAGCAAAGTTTAAATTTCTCCTTCTGTTTCTTATAAGTAATTTTGAGGGTGGCCAGGTTGGAATTGTTTAAATATTCCCAGAGGTTTTCTTTTTTAATGTTTCCTCTTTGAATATTCCAGGGTACAGTCATACATTTGACAAAGTCATGATTTAATTATTCTGAGAGCTGGAGTCACCATTTTCATTTCCCCTATCTCACACATTTTGAAATCTCCATATAAACATGCAGAAATCTTTGCCCATTCCCTGAGATCCACGGGGTAAGCTTGCTTAACCTGGCAGAGTGACAAAGGAGAAGAATCTTAAAGGCCACAGCAAGTAACTTCTAAATGTAAAATCTATTTCCATAATCACTTTTTCTCTTCTTTAAAGGTTAGGAAATTGCTTTTGTTGGATTACCTATTTAGTAGTTATAATAAGCTAAGCCCATATTGATTTTCTTTCTAAAATGATATATTATGGAATACTTCCCAGAATTTTTAACATTTAATTTATACTCACCACTTTTATAAATCTAAAATTTAAAAAAAAGTTAAAATGAAACTAGAATAATGTCATGCTTACTACAAGTTACCTGTGTTTAACACTTCCATTGACAAGTCTTGTGTTTCCCTTTACATATTATACCTTTTTTCTTCTTCTTTATAAGATAACTCTTCATGTTACTCAACAGCTATTCACTGACAAATACCATGTACCAGGGACCATGCTTGGGGCTCGGATAAGGGGGTGAGGAGAATCTAGGTCCTGTTTCAAAAGATTTCATATACTCACAGAAGGTACAGGCAAGTAAATATTTGATTATAATACCCAACTGTGGTTGGCAAACTAAAGGCTGGCCACAGACATCTATGTCCTAATATCTGGAACTTGTCCTAATATCCGAACAGTTACATACACAAGAGGAAATAAGATTGTAAATAGTATAAAGTTTGCTACTAAACTGACTTTAAAATAGAGAGAATAGCCAGGACTATCCAGATGGGCCCAGTGTAATCACAAGGGCCTTAATGTGGGGAAAAGAGGCCACAGATAACAGTCAGAGGAACGTGTGACTGAAAAAGAAAGGCATGGAGTGATGCAAAGATGGAGGAAAGAGGCCTGAATCCAAAGAATCAGAATGACCTTGATGCGGTTAGGCTTTGTGTTCCCAACCAAATCTCCTCTCCAATTGTAATGCAAATTGTAATCTCCATGTGTGGAGGGAAGGTGCTGGTGGGAAGTGATTGATGGGGACCCGCTTCCCTCATACTGTTCTCCTGTTAGCGAGTGAGTTCTCATGAGATCTGGTTGTTTGGTTAAGTGTCTGGTGCTTTCCCCTTCTCTCTCTTTTCTGCTGCCCTCTTGCGAAGAAGGTACTTGCTTCCCCTTCACCTTCACCAAGATTGTAAATTTCCTGAGGCCTCTCCAGCCATGTAGAACTGTGAGTTAATTAAACCTCTTGTTTATAAATTACCCAGTCTCAGGTAGTATATGTATAGCAGTGTGAAAACAGGCTGATACAGACCTCTAGAAGCTGAAGAAAACAAGGAAAACAGATTTTCCCCTAGCACCTCCAGAATGGAACACAGTCATGCTGACACCTGGATTTTAGCCCATTGAGATTAGTGTAGGACTTCCATCCTACACAACTATGAGATAATAAATTTACATGTCCAAGTCACTAAATGTGTGGTGATTGGTTACAGCAGGTGTAGGAAATGAATGCATCACTGAAAAACGCTAAAATGGAGAAACCCCATATAATACTAAAGGAGGCCAGAGGGGATATCTTAGCCTGGAGTGAAAAAGTGTGTGCCCCAGGAAAAGAACACAATAAAGATCAGAGTTTTCAAATCTTCCTCTCTGGGTCTTTAAAATGTCAAGACCATCTCATGGAGGTGCATGTTGGATTGTTGTAGATTTTAAAAAAAGCAGGAAAGCCAGAGCCAGAAGCCTTAAAAAATATTTCCTTCTTTGAAAGGGAATTGATTATACTTTAAGTTCTGCAGTACATGGGCAGAACTTGCAGGTTTGTTACATAGGTATACACTTGCCATGGTGATTTGCTGCATCCATCAACCCATCATCTACACTAGGTATTTCTCCTAATGCTATCCCTTCCCTAACCACCCACCACAGGGCCTAGTGTGTGATGTTCCCCTCCCTGTGTCTCATTGTTCAACTCCCACATGAACTCATCCTTTTTTATGGCTGCAGAGTATTCCATTGCGTATATGTGCCACATTTTCTTTATCGAGTCTATCATCAAATGGGCATTTGGGTTGGTTCCCAGTCTTTGCTATTATGAATAGTGCCACAATAAACATACATATATCCGTTTTTTGATAATGGCAAAGTATGTCAGGAAATTACATCTCAATGATGGAAAATGGTTTTAATAGTGAAAAAATAAACGGGAAAGGTGTTTTTCTTTCCATTCAGTGAAATAAGAACAAGTACGATCTGGTGAGATATTTTAGTTTTTTATAAAGGGGTAATATTTGACTTTGTGTTATTAAAGTCTATATTATTGGGGACTTAGAAAAACATTAAATTTCACAAAATTGCCAATTCAAAGTGTATAGGTACAGGTACCTGTGACACAAAACTAAATCAGAGACATCTTCAAAAAATTAAAAACAAGAGAAGCAGCATTGCAGCAGCCTGGCCTATAGCATACATACCCACAGTGAGTTACAGATTACTCATGGATATTACAGAGAAAGCAAATTGCAATCATGTTTATTATTGGTGCACACCACAGTGATGAAGTAACATTTTTTTTGTATTTGAAGCAGTCACAACTATTGGATATCAACCTCATTTCTGGTATAATAAAGCTTTAACATAAACATGATAAATAATGGCAAAATATAGATATCTCCCCCATCTCCTTCTCCTGCACTATTTGAAGAACAAAACAGAATAATTCCTGAGACACAGTTCTCTCAGCACCTCAAAGAAAACCTCCCAGAATGAGTGAAAGGGGAAAATTGTAAAATGGTTCCCAGATGTTAGGCTGTAGAATTCAGGAAGGCTGTGATTCAAGTGTGTATACGGGAAAACCATGAGAGACTTCATGCCAATAAAAGGAGAGTAGCTAAGAGATTACTAGAAAATAAATGGTGACAGCTATAATTCCATAAGGAACTGTAGTTAGCTCTCAAAAATGCCATTTAGGGAATTCTGTGAGTAAATATTTCTCCATAAATTGCCTGTGAAATCCCCATCTCCTGGTTCAGGCATGGTGGTTCATGCCTGTAATTTCAGCAATTTAGGAGTCCGAAGTGGAAATATCACTTAAGCCCTAGAGCTTCAGACCAGACTAGGCAACACGGGGAGACCCCGCCTCTTCAAAAAAATTTTTTTTTAATTTAAAATGAGCTAGTCATGGTGGCGTATGCCTGCAGTCCCAGCTACTGGGAAGGCCGAGGTGGGAGAATCGCTTGAGTTGGGGAGGTGGAGGCCTCAGTGAGCTGTGATTACTTGCCACTGCACTCTAGCCTGGGTTACAGATGGAGACTCTGTCTCAAACAAACAAACAAACCAACAAACAAAAATTCCCCTCTCCTCCCCCAGATGAATATATTTTTGAGAGGAGTGGTCTCAGGTGCTATTTGCCAATGGATCTTAAGCATCAAGTGTATAATACCTGTCATATAATAGATGTTCAATCAGTGTTCAAAAAATACATAATTATTTAAATATTTTGACAAATATGTAATGACATTGAAAATTATTCCCAGTGAAAGAATAGATGGAAAGAAAGAAGAAAAACAGTATTTGGATAATCCGTGATCCCAATTATGTTAATACACATACATAGCAAACAGTCTAAAGGGAAAAACTAAAAACATTAACTGCAAATATTTCTGAGTGGTGGGTTAGTGAGTATTTTAAATTGTCTCTTATACTTTGTTTTTCATGGTCTTAAAAATAAGTCTGTACTACTTTTACAATTAAAATTTCTAGAGTCATGTGGGTTAAAAAGTAATTACTTCTCACAAGAACCATGTCATTTTCTTAGAATCACTTATACTAATATTATGAAGTTTGGGCTTTCTATCCTAATGTGATTTCCAGTGCATTTCCTGCATAGGAAATGGAAAATCACTAGAGTTTTAAAAACAGCTTTATTGAGATGCCGTAGACATAAAAATAATATATCTACAATGTATACAACTTAATATTTTGATATATATACACATGGAGCCTAGTTGCTAAAAGCTGAGGGGAGGGGGAAATGGAGTGATGTTGATAAAAGTTATGAAGCTTCTATCATGCAAATGAAGAAATTCTGGAGATCTAATGTACAGTTTGGTGATAATAGTTAACAATACTATATTTTATGCTTGAAATTTGCTAAAAATATACATCTTAAATTTAATCTTCACACACACATACACAAACATACACATAATGGTAACTATGTAGAAATGATGGATATGTTAATTAGTTTAATTGTAGTGATCATTTACAATGTGTACATATATTGAAAACACTACGTTTTATAGAATGGGTTAAGCAACCTCTTTTGACTTGTTTTCCTTTCCTTAACCGAAGTTCTGAACTGACACCAAAAACACACTTGTATTTCTATAAATTCAAGGTATTCCACATATGGTTCTATAGTCAGGCAAGAAAATTTGCATATACTTTGAAGTAATTTAACTAGTAATATAGTCCTGAGAAGGCATTCATTCATTTGCTCATTTACTTATTCAGTCATTGATTTATAGACATAAAATAATGCACCCTCAGTCCTGAACGGTGATAATTCTGTAGCTGAAAAATGATTCTATTCCATCATTTGTCCAGATTCTCATATAAACTTGTCCAGGTTTTCAATATTGTTGGCTTAAATAATTCCATTGGTTTCCTGACTGTTCTCCCTGTCACCTCATTGTCTCATTCTAATCTATCCTTTATTGCATTTTCTGAAGTTTTTTTTAAAACACAGATTCATTACACGGCATGTTACAGATACATTATGACTTTGGGGGCCAGAATCCTGGGTTAGAAGCTGATTCTTCTAATTACTCTATTGGTCATCAATATTATCTTTGGAGTCATATAGTCTCTGGTTTTCAAATCCTGTCTCTGATTCTTGCTAGTTCTGTGTCCTTGCACAAGTTATTTAAGGCTTACTTTCCTTCTCTATAAAATAGGGCTAATTATACCTATCTCATAGTATTAGGTGACATAATGAATGAAAACTTCTGGGCTCATTACTGATCACCTATGAGTTCCTTATGGCTGTTGTCAAAAACTACCACAAACTTGGTGTTTTAAAACAACAGAATTTTATTTTCTTACAGATCTGGAAACCAGAAATCAAAAATCAGCTTCACAGGCCAAAATGAATGTATCAGTTGGACCATGTTCTCACCAAAGGTTCTAGGGAAAAATATATTCCTTTCCTCTTTCAGTTTCCAGTGGTTGCTTGCATTCCTTGGCTTGAGCCTCCATCACTTCAATCTCTCCTTGGCATGATCACATTGCCTTTCCTCTTCTGTCTGAAATCTCCCTCTGCCTCTTTCTCATGTTACTAACAAGGAAACACAAAAATTAAGAAAGTAGCCCACACTCTCAAGATGTAAATAATTCAGTATTTGGTGAGCCAGGTAGGAGAATCAGGCTGCATAACTCTAACCTTTAGCATATAAAACAAGGTATCGTGTGGTATAAAAGAAGATAAATAATAGTTACAGGTAAGAGCAAATCTTATGTGGTAGGTCATTACAGCTGGTTATTGAAAGACACACAAGTTATTAACACATATATCAAACATCCTATAGCTCAAAAAACGATTATGTTCACCATATTTGGGGAAGACAAGAGTAACTATAAAAAGTTGCTAGTGTTTAAGAGGAGATGAATAGAAACAGAGTGTAAGAAACAATATTAAAAAGTTTAATTGGGTCCAAATGATTAAGATTTTTAGAAGCCATTCTGAAATATTTAGACAATATCTTGCATGAAACTATAAACATTAAATATTGAGTATTTTTGTAAGACTACAATTTGATGATTGTCTGTTATAGACTGAAAAAGGGAGACATTGGAAGCAAGGAGACAGCCTAGGAATTTGTTATAATAATGCAAATAAGAGATAATGAGGGACAGAACTACAACAGAGACTGTGGTAGCAGGAAAAAATTAGAATGTGTAGTAACAGACAACTAATTGATAGCGAATGGTGGTAAGTGATGAGATGGAAGGAGATGGGAAAGTGAAAACTGAAGATGATGCCTAGATCTTTCTGACAGTGTTACATTATCAAAATTCTCTTATAAAATAGTTATATTCAATCTCACTAAGGAAGGAAAAGAAAACGGTTGTGGACCATACAACTGTTCTCAGACAGCAAGAACGTACAAGTTGATTAAATTTGCAAGAAGGCAGAATAGCCCGAAGTTTAGGATTAGAGCATCAAACCACCAGACCAGAAACCAAGATCCTAAACCCCTTAGGCAAAATAGCGCAAGTTATACTTTCCTGCTCCTCCTACCATGGGCTGATTTTCAAAGCAAAATCAGGCAAATGAAGTAAAGAAATGCCATTCAGCAAAACTTCAAATATTAATGATGCTTTAGACAAAGTGTATAAGTACAATGCCAATTCTATGTTTTCTTTTTCTAGTGGTTAGGCCTACAAAAGCTAAAGTAATCCATTATATTGTTGAATACCAAAAAGAAAAGCATCTGGATGTTACTGATGTATAGAAATGGTACTAAATTTTGTACATTGACTTTGTATACTGAAGTCTTACTCAAGTCATTTATCAGTTCTATGAGCCTTTAGTAGAGTCTTTTGAGTTTTTATATCATCAGAGAAGAGAGATAGTTTGACTTTTTCTTTTCTTATTTGGATGTTTTTATTTATTTCTCTTGCCTAAAGGCTCTGGCTAGGACATCCAGTACTATGTTGAATAAGAGTGGTTAGAGTGGGCATTCTTATCATTTTCCAGTTCTTACAGAAAATGCTTCTAGCTTTTGCCTGTTCAGTGTAATGTTGGCTGTGGGTTTATCACAGATGGCTCTTAGTATTTTGAGGTATGTTCCTTCAATGCCTCGTTTGTTGAGGGTTCTTTTACATGAAGTGATATTAAAATTTATCGAAAGCTTTTTCTGTCTATTGAGATAATATTATGGGTTTTGTTTTTAATTCTGTTTATGTGGTGAATTACATTTATTGATTTGTACATATCGAACTAACCTTGCATCCAGGAATAAAGCCTACTCGATTGTGGTGAATTAACTTTTTGATGTGCTGCTGGATACAGTTTGCTATTATTTTATTGAGGATTTTTGCATGTATGTACATCAGAGATAATGGCCTGAAGTTTTCTTTTTTGTATGTGTTTCTCTCAGATTTTGGCATCAGGCTGATGCTGACTTCATAGAATCAGTTAGGAATCAGTTAGGAGTCCTTTCTCCATGATTTTTTGAAACATTTTCAGTAGGATTGGTACCAGTTCTTCTTTGTACGACTGGTAGAATTCAGCTGTGAATCCATCTGGTCCAGGGCTTTTTTTGGTTGATGGGTTCTTTATTACTGATTCAATTTCGGAACTCAATATTGGTCTATTCAGTGTTTCAATATCTTTCTGATTCAAAGTATGCACCCTACATAAGACAAATATCCAGAATATATAAGGAACTTAAACAGATCAAAAAAAAAATAGCCACATTGAAAAATGGGCAAAGGACATAAACAGACACTTGTCAGAAGATGGCATCCATGCAGCCAACAAGCACATGAAAAGAATGCTTATCATCACTAATTCTGAAATAAATGCCAATCATAACCAAAATGACATACCATCTCACATCAGTCAGAATGGCTATTATTAAAAAGTCAAAAATAACAATGACTGGCAAGACTGTGGGGGAAAGGGACTGCTTACATACTGCTGGTGGACATGTAGTCCAGCCATTGTAGAAAGCAGTTTGGAGATTTCTCAAATAACTTAGAGCTCTACCATTTGACCCAGTAACCCCATTACTAGGTATATATTCAAAGAAAAATAAATTCTTCTACCAAAAAGACACATGCATTCACATGTTCATTGCCATGCTATTCACAATAGCAAAGACGTGGAATCAACTTAGGTGCCCGTGAACAATGGATTGACAATGTGTTACATATATGCAGTGGAATAATATGAAGCCATAAAAAGAACAAAATCACATCATTTGTAGCAACATGAATGCAGCTGGAGGACACAATCCTAAGCAATTTAATACAGAAATGGAAAATCAAATACTGTATGTAACCATTATAAGTGGGAGCTAAAATATTGAACATGGGAATAATAGGTACTGTGAACTCCTAGAGAGGGGAAGGAATAGGGTATAGATTGAAAATCTACCTACTGGGTATTATGCTCATTACTTGGGTGACAGGATTCTTACCCAAGCCTCACAATATCATATATCACACAATATGCCCATGTAACACACTTACACTATACGCCCTGAATGTAAAATAAAATTGAAATTTAAAAAATACTTTCAAATTTGGTCTTAAATGTATGTAATTGTCAATATTCGGATCTCAGTAATCTTATAACTCCAAAGATCTATGAAAATAATGCATAAAAATGTGGATATATGACATTATTCAAAATAAGGAAGTTCACACCAAAGAGGCAAGAACTTCAGAGAGATAGAGTACTTGACAGAAAGAAGGAAATGCAACTCACTTCCTCCAAACTGACTGTGGATAGAGACAACCACTGATTTTAGTTATAATCCCCATGAATCAAATCGCCTCATCCTAGGAGTAAAATAAAATAATCACACCAAAAAAACAGTGTTCTCAAACAGACCCTCCTGAATTCTCTTCCATTGGCACCACCACCACCAGCAGCATTAATCTGCCTCCCAAATAGATCTGTCTTGGAATTCCCACAGGAGAGCCCTTCTATGTTCCATGGACTAGTCTTTAAAAGCCCAAGACATTTTATGATTTTCTTCCGTTCTGCTCTGACACACTGTGGTGATATTCCTTGTCACTCTCCAAACCATGGAATCTTTACTTCTATTGCTTGCTGGCACGTCTACTTGGCTATAAATGCCCATGTCTAGAGAACTGATAACTCTAAATCTAGTTATATCCACCGTAGTGCTTATCACTGAGGAAAACATTAAAGCAGTCTTCTATAGCTGCATAATCCTCAAACACCAATGCTTTAGCCTAGGGTCACCTTTATAATGTCCTGAATCCTTAGGGATGGAACTGAAGTAGAAGCTAAGTGACAGATTGTATACTTAACTTGGAATCACTCCTGGCCTTCATTTATAGCCTTTACTATATAAATGTATAACTTTTGCATTTTTACTAGGAACTTACTAATTTGTGGATTTTTACACAGGCACTGTTCTAACAGACTTTCAATAGGTTATCTTACTTAGCCTTCATGACAATATTATGAGCTAGATATTATTATCCCCATTTTAGATAAACCAAGATCTTTAGAGTTGTCAATTCTTGCCCAAGTTAATATGGGTGTTAACCAATGGCTATATATCCAAACAGTCTCATGCTGGACTACTCTAAACTACCAAGCTACTTCTCATTCTTTAGGATAAACTGATCTGTCCCTAAAATGTGATGGATATTTGGCAAAGAACAGATCAGCCAAGAACAGATCCTCCTTGTCTCCATAGAATCATATGTAGAAAATTATGCCTCTGCTGGTCATTTGCATGATTGTAGGAAAGCATCCTGTTACATGGCCTGAGTGATGCCATCTTGATGCAAAACCATCATGATTATTGATGTTTGACCTCCATATACCAAGGTGTTCTTCAGAAAGGTCTATAAACAATATCTGTATCATAGATAACCCTCACAAAGACACTTATCTAACCTCCCCCATGATCACAAGTCTTTGCAAGAAAGTCTGAAGACATGCACAGCTGCCTACATTTTACCCTAAAGACCTGCTATACACAGATTACTTTCTGGAAGGTGAGTGTGGGGATCTACCATCTCACAACTGCCTGAGATATTATTACTTGTGTGTCTCTAGTAAATGTTTCATTACCAGAAACTGAATGTGTTAGCCTCTTTCTTTGGATTCTCAGCTCCCACAGTCTTTGGGCTTAGGTTTGCATATGCCTGCTCACTGTGGAACAGTGGTCCTTGGAAAAGTTTTCCTGAGAGTGTCTAGTTTCTAAAAATATGACAAAAAATGGCAGACTCCTCTCTTCCCTGGATGGTAAGAAATCAGATTTGTCTTGTTTTTCTTTGCCTTGCAAAGAATTAATGCATCCCAGTATGTTCCTGAGATGGGAGACAAATTTCTGTGATCTTTACTTTGACACTCTTACTTCCCACTGGACAGATAGTGTGTCTGATCATAGTGTTTCTACAAGTCCAGCAATCCTTTGACAGAATGTCTTTCCTTCAGTCATAAGGGCTAGTCTCTGAGTACAACATAGAAAGTGAAGTATCAGTAAGCCTGGGATATTTTAGGTTTCTAGCTTCTAAAGAAACCTTACTCTGCTAGTTGAACTACTGAATATGCAATGAAAGGCGATGTCGAATGTTTCAAAATAGATGTGTCACTTTGCCTTATAGAAACGAACTTGTTATATGTGCCTGAACAGGAGTAGTCTGAAAGAAAAAGACCAAAGTAAATGTAAGGAAAAAATTATAATAAGTAGAGAATACAGAGCAGGAGGAGAAAGAGAGGGAGGAGGAGGAGGAAGGAAGAGGAGGAGGAGGAGAAAAGAATAATCAATAAACCAAACAATATTCTCAGAGAGATAACAGAAATACATTTCTTTAAAGAAAGAACAGGATATTATGATTAAGAAGCAAATTTTAAGAAAAAACTTTTATTAAATATATACATATACTCATGTGTGTATATTTGTGATTTTTAAACCAAAATAATAGATTGAGAATCACATTAATAATTCCAAAATAGTAGAGTAAAAATGAAGTAAAGGAAGAATAGAAGAGAAAAAATAAAAATTAAAGAATCAATAGTGATTCCACATCTAATAAACAGAACAAAGAAAGGGAAAATAGGAAAAAAAATTAAGAGAGGAAATTATTGAAATGTTAACTTGCAAATTTTCCCAAACCTGAAGGAGTAGAGCCTCCTAATTGAAAAGGCTCACATAATTCCCTACAGAAAGAGAAATAATAACAATTAATGACAAAATGCATCATCACAGTATCTCAGAACATGATGGATTTTAAAAATTCTAAAAATGCTTTAAAAATTAAAACAAGTGAAGATGGCGTCGTAGAGGTGACTCAGGATTGCAGCTCTCAGTGAAGGCACAGAGGGTGAGTCCTAGCCGCATTCTCGGATGTTCCTTTTATGCCCACAGAGCATTGAAAGTCCCAGGTGTGGGAGAGACATGGGACGCGCAGCCGGCTAACGCAGCTGGCTCCCACCGCCTCTTCAGCCGGTGCCGCAGTGGGACCCGGCGCGGAACTCACTGGTCTGGGTGCCCTGTTAAACCAGCAATCTGAGATTTGGAAGGGCAGATTGGCATGTTCATCTGATTGAACGGGACTTGGACAATGAGCCAGACCAGGAGTTTCCTTGGAAGCGTGATCTGAGCCGGGGTAGTGGGCAGCGGCACGGGAGATTGCACGAATCCCAGTGCCCTATCAGCAGGCTACTGGGGTGCCAGTGAGAGAGTCAAACTTTCAGCTTGGGGAGAGGAAGAGAGAGAGAGAGAGAGGACGGACTCTGAGGCAGGGAGCTGGGTGATCGGGCTCGGCGGGTCCCACACTCACGGGAACAAGCAGGGCGGTGACTGGAGATGCTTGGGGCTGAGAGTTTTGCTGCCGGCATCTAGGACGGTGCAGCCCTGTGAGGGAGGGGCGTTCACCATTGCTGACACAGTCCACCCCCACTGAAGTACCGCCCAGGACTGACACAGCCCGCCATTGCCGAGGCAACCTGCCATAACAGAGAGACTCCACACTCCACAGCAAAAGGGAGCCCAGCAGCAACAGGGCAGACCCGCGCTAGCAGGTCAGAGCCCCGGCAGGCAAATAGTGAATAGACTGCCGCCTAGTGGGGCAGGATAGTGCAACAGATACTCATAAAGAAAGCCTCAACTCCCTGAGACAGAGCATCTAAAGGGGGGGGGAAAGGGTGGTGTTTGATGAGTTCTATAGCAGCAGACATAAACAACCTCCCAACAACGCTGAATGAACAACGGAGCTCACAGCTCAGCACTGGAGCTCCTATAAAGCACAGACTGTCTCCTCAAACAGCTCCCTGACCCCTGTATATCCAAGGAGTCACCCCAGAAAAGGACTAATCAGACTGACATTTGGCTGGCAATATTCTGGAACAAGGACAGCAGAAGAAGAAACTGGTATCATCCCTCACTGTTCCGCAGCTGCTGCAGGTATACCCCAGACAAGCAGGGCCTGGAGGGGACCTCAGCACTCATACAGCAGAGGGGATAGACCATTAGAGGGAAAACTAAGTAACAGAAATACTTCATCATCAACAATCTCAGTGTCCACACAGAGACCCAATTGAAAAATCAGCAACTACTAAGACGACAGGCGGATAAATCCATAAAGATGGGAAGAAACCAGAGCAAAAAGGAGGAAAGCACCCAAAACCAAAACACCTCACCTCCAAAAAAGGACCAAAACTCCTCACCAGCAAGGGAACAAAGCTGGATGGAGAATGAATGTGACAAAATGACGGAATCAGACTTCAGAAAGTGGATAATGAGAAACTTCAGTAAGCTAAAGGAACATGTACTAAACCAGTGCAAAGAAACTAAGAACCTTGAAAAAAGATTTGAAAAAAGATTTGAGGAATTGATAACAAGAATGGACAACTTAATGAATGAATTGAAGGAGCTGAAAAACAACACGAGAACTTCGCGAAGCATGCACAAGTTTCAACAGCCGAATTGACCAAGCAGAAGAAAGTATATCAGAAGTTGAAGATCAACTCAATGAAATAAAATGAGAAACCAAGATTAAAGAAAAAAGTACAAAAAGGAATGAACAAAATCTCCAAGAAATGTGGGACTATGTGAAGAGACCCAACCTACGTTTGATAGGTGTACCAGAATGTGACGAAGAGAATGAATCCAAGCTGGAAAACACTCTTCAGGATATTATTCAGGAAAAATTCCCCAACCTAGCAAGACAGGTCAATACTCAACTCCAGGAAATACAGAGAACACCACAAAGATACTCTGCAAGAAGAGCAACCCCAAGGCACATAATCGTCAGATTCACCAGGGTTGAAACGAAGGAGAAAATACTAAGGGCAGCCAGACAGAAAGGTCGGGTCACCCACAAAGGGAAGCCCATGAGACTCACAGCAGATCTAAAAAACCAATCTTTTTTTAGATCTTTTGGCAGAGACTCTACAAGCCAGAAGAGAGTGGGGGCCAATATTCAACATCCTTAAAGAAAAGAGCTTTCAACCCAGAATTTCATATCCAGCCAAACTGAGCTTCATACGTGAAGGAAAAATAAAATCCTTCACGAACAAGCAAGTACTCAGAGATTTTGTCACCACTAGGCCTGCTTTACAAGAGCTCCTGAAAGAGGCATTACACATAGAAAGAAACAACCAGTTCTAGCCATCCTAAAAGCATACCAAATGCTAAAGACCATCAACAAAATGAAGAATGTACATGAACCAACGGGCAAAACAGCCAGCTAGCATCAAAATGGCAGTATCAAATTCACACATAACAATATTAACCCTGAATGTAAATGGGCTAAATGCACCAATCAAAAGACACAGACTGGCAAATTGGATAAAAAACCAAAACCCATCAGTGTGCTGTATCCAGGAAACCCACCTCACACGCAAAGATACACAAAGGCTCAAAATAAAAGGATGGAGAAAGATTTACCAAGCAAATGGAGAGCAAAAAAAAGCAGGAGTTGCAATTCTCATCTCTGATAAAATAGACTTTAAAGCAACAAAGATCAAAAGAAACAAAGAAGGTCATTACATAATGGTAAAAGGATCGATACAACAAGAAGAGCTAACGATTCTAAATATATATGGACCCAATATAGGAGCACCCAGATATATAAGGCAAGTTCTTAATGACTTACAAAGAGACTTAGACTCCCACACAATAATAGTGGGAGACTTTAACACTCCACTGTCAATAGCAGACAGATCAACCAGACAGAAAATTAACAAGGATAACCAGGACTTGAACTCAGACCTGGAACAAGCAAACCTGATAGACATTTACAGAACTCTCCACCCCAAATCCACAGAATATACATTCTTCTCAGCACCACATCACACCTACTCCAAAATTGACCGCATAATTGGAAGTAAAGCACTCCTCAGCAAATGCAAAACAACGGAAATCATAACAAACAGTCTCTCAGACCATAGTGCAATCAAGTTGGAACTCAGAATTCAGAAAATAACTCAGAACCGCACAGCTTCATGGAAACTGAACAACTGGCTCTTGAATGTTGATTGGATAAATAATGAAATGAAGGCAGAAATAAATAAGTTCTTTGAAACCAACGAGAATGAAGACACAACGTACCAGAATCTCTGGGACACATTTAAAGCAGTGTGCAGAGGAAAATATATAGCAATAAGTGCCCACATGAGAAGAGTGGAGAGATCCAAAATTGATACCCTATCATCAAAATTGAAAGAGCTAGAGGAGCAAGATCAAAAAAGCTCAAAACCTAGCCAAAGACAAGAAATAACTAAGATCAGAGCAGAACTAAAGGAGATAGAGACAAGAAAAACCCTTCAAAAAATCAATAAATCTAAGAGCTGGTTTTTTGAAAAGATCAACAAAATAGACAGACCACTAGCCAGACTGATAAAAAAGAAAAGAGAGAACAACCAAATAGATGCAATAAAAAACGATAAAGGGGAAATCACCACAGATTCCACAGAAATTCAAACCATCATCAGAGAATACTACAAACAACTCTATGCACACAAACTAGTAAATCAGGAAGAAATGGATAAATTCCTGGACGCCTGTGTCCTCCCAAGCCTAAACCAGGAGGAAGCCGAAACTATGAACAGACCAATAACAAGGTCTGAAGTTGAGGCAGCAATTAAGAGCCTACCACACAAAAAAAGCCCAGGTCCAGATGGGTTCACAGCCGAATTCTACCAGACACACAAAGAGGATCTGGTACCATTCCTTCTGAAACTATTCCAAATAATCCAAAAAGAGGGAACCCTTCCCAAATCATTTTATGAGACCAACATCATCCTGATACCAAAACCTGGCAGAGACTCAACAAGAAAAGAAAACTTCAGGCCAATATCCATGATGAACATAGATGCAAAAATCTTCAATAAAATACTGGCAAATCGATTGCAACAGCATATTAAAAAACTTATCCATCATGATCAAGTAGGATTCATCCTGGGGATGCAAGGCTGGTTCAACATACGCAAGTCTATAAATGTAATTCACCACATAAACAGAAGCAAAAACAAAAACCACATGATTATCTCAATTGACGCAGAGAAGGCATTTGACAAAATTCAACAGCCCTTTATGCTAAAACCCTCAATAAACTTGGTATTGATGGAACATATCTCAAAGTAATAAAAGCTATTTATGACAAACCAACAGCCAATATCATACTTAATGGGCAAAAACTGGAAGCATTCCCTTTGAAATCCGGCACTAGACAAGGATGCCCTCTCTCACCACTTCTATTCAACATAGTACTGGAAGTTCTAGCCAGAGCATTCAGGCAAGAAAAAGAAATAAAGGGTATTCAAATAGGAAAGGTGGAAGCCAAATTGTCTCTATTTGCAGATGACATGATAGTATACCTAGAAGACCCCATCACCTCAGCCCAAAAGCTCCTGCAACTGATAAGCAACTTCAGCAAAGTCTCAGGATATAAAATCAATGTGCAAAAATCACAAGCATTCCTATACACCAATAACAGACTTAAAGAGAACCAAATTAAGAATGAACTGCCATTCACAATTGCTACAAAGAAAATAAAATACCTAGGAATACAACTCACTAGGAATGTAAGGGACCTCTTTAAGGAAAACTACAAACAACTGCTCAATGAAATAAGAGAGGACACAAACAGATGGAGAAACATTCCATGTTTGTGGTTAGGAAGAATCAATATTGTGAAAATGGCTATACTGCCCAAAGTAATTTACACGATCAATGCTATCCCCATCAAACTACCATTGAATTTCTTCACAGAACTGGAAAAAACCACCATGAATTTCATATGGAACCAAAAAAGAGCCCGCATAGCCAAGTCAATTCTAAGCAAAAAGAACACAGCGGGAGGCATCACGTTACCAGACTTCAAACTATACTACAAGGCTACAGTAATCAAAACAGCATGGTACTGGTACCAAAACAGAGATATAGACCAATGGAACAGAACAGAAGCATCAGAGGCAACACAACATATCTACAACCATATTATCTTTGATAAACCAGACAAAAACAGGCAATGGGGAAAAGATTCCCTATTTAATAAATGGTGTTGGGAAAACTGGCTAGCCATGTGCAGAAAGCAGAAACTGGACCCCTTTCTGACACCTTACACTAAAATTAACTCCAGATGGATTAAAGACTTAAACATAAGACCTGACACCATAAAAACCCTAGAAGAAAATCTAGGCAAAACCGTTCAGGACATAGGAGTAGGCAAGGACTTCATGAACAAAACACCAAAAGCATTGGCAACAAAAGCCAAAATAGACAAATGGGACCTAATCAAACTCCACAGCTTCTGCATGGCAAAAGAAACAGTCACTAGAGTGAATCGGCAACCAACAGAATGGGAAAAAATCTTTGCAGTTTACACATCTGACAAAGGGCTGATATCCAGAATTTACAAAGAACTCAAACAGATTTATAGAAAAAAAACAAACAAGCCCATTCAAAAATGGGCAAAGGATATGAACAGAAACTTTACAAAAGAAGACATACATGAGGCCAACAAACATATGAAAAAGTGCTCATCGTCATTGGTCATTAGAGAGATGCAAATCAAAACCACATTGAGATATCATCTCACACCAGTTAGAATGGCGATCATTAAAAAATCTGGAGCAGCAGATGCTGGAGAGGATGTGGAGAAATAGGAACACTCTTACACTGTTGGTGGGAGTGTAAATTAGTTCAACCATTGTGGAAGACAGTGTGGCGATTCCTCAGGGATCTAGAAATAGAAATTCCATTTGACCCAGCAATCCCATTACTGGGTATCTATCCAAAAGACTATAAATCGTTCTACTATAAGGACACACACACACGAATGTTCATTGCAGCGCTGTTTACAATAGCAAAGACCTGGAACCAACCCAAATGCCCATCGATGATAGACTGGACTGGGGAAATGTGGCACATATACACCATGGAATATTATGCAGCAATCAAAAATGATGAGTTTGTGTCCTTTGTAAGGACATGGATGAATCTGGAGAACATCATTCTCAGCAAACTGACACAAGAACAGAAAAAGAAATACTGCATATACTCACTCATAAGTGGGTGAGAAAAATGAGAACACATGGACACAGAGAGGCGGTCTACTATACACTGGGGACTGTTGGGGGAAATGGGGGAGGGACAGCGGGGGGGACTGGGGGGGATAGCCTGGGGATGAATACCAAGTGTGGGTGAAGGGGAGGAAGGCAGCAAAACACACTGCCATGTGTGTACCTATGCAACTATCTTGCACGTTCTGCACATGTACCCCAAAACCTATAATGCAATAAAAATTAAAAAAAAAAATTAAAACAAGTGACCAAAAGAATTTATAAATTAGTTTTTAAATAGATTTAATAACAACACTGGGAAGATATTATAGCAGTGCTTTAAAAATTCCAGGGGAAAATAATTTTTAGTCTAGAAGTCCAAATGCAACTAAATGCATCAATCAAATGTAAAACACCAAATTTCTTTCTCACTACTTTTTCTTAGAAACTCAATAGGAGAGACACCCCTCAGGAAGGAGAGAGACTAACATAGGAAATAGAAAACAGGAATTCCCATGATACTGGCAATGGAGTCTCAAAATGGCATTGTGCATTGGGTCTGGAAATTTACCAGTCCAGGTAGGAGTAGGACTGAGTTCTCTGGGTTGATGACCACCATGGAAACAGCAAACTGATAATTACTTTGTATGTTGACATTTTGGAAACCACTTTTAACATGCTTGTATGGCTTCAATGAAGCATAAGGGAAAATATAAATACATAGAAAATTAGGCAAACAGACATTATCCTAAGTGAATTAACACAGGAACAGAAAACCAAATACTGCATGTTCTCACTTTTAAAGGAGGTAATTTTCAGTGCACATGGACAGAAAAATTGCAACAAAAGATTTTGGGGTTTACTAGAGGCAGGAGGAAAGGAGGGGGACAAAGTTTTAAAAACTATTGAGTACTATTCTCACTACCTGGATGACAGTATTAATCATACTCCAAACCTCAGTATTACACAATATACCCATATAACAAAACCTGTACAGGTACCCCCAAATTTAAAATAAAAGTTGAAATTATTTTTAAAAAATAAAATAAAAAAAAACTAAATAATATCGATTCTAAAAGAAAAGATGTAAGACTGTTCTAATAACTAAAAGTGAAAAATAGTTATGAAATTCAATTGTGGTATCATGAAGGGAACTCATTTTCAAGTGCAGGAAAAGTTGAATATAAAGCAAATGATAGGGAAAATTGGAGAAATAACAGAAACAAATTACAAATACAAAAATTATTGATTCTAAGAAATCAAAAGCTATACTTCTTGACCCTGCAGTGAAAATACTTACTTAGTCCTTAAATATAAACAGTAATTAATGGTGTAACCTAAACTGTAATGTAACCTTATTAAAAAGAAGGAGGGAAAGGAAATAAATGTCAAGAAGGATGACACAACAGAATCTCTCCTCAACTATACAACCAGAGATCTTTGATAAACATGTGAAATTAAGAGTGATGTGAGAATATTTAGAGGAACCAAACAGATAAATACCAAGGAAAATTAAAACATCAGAAAGAGTTGTAAGCAGCTTTCTCTGAGCAGCAGAACCAAGGGTTGGTGCAGGAAAGAGTTTTTCCCTAGAAACTTCTGAGAATTGCTTGATCCCAACTATGTTTCTACTTTGGAAAAAATGAAACTCTAAACTGCTATGAAGTTTAATAATTCTGTTTATAACAGACAAGTCCAATTGTTTTTATTTACTTAAAATATAGCTTTTAAAAGCACTTGAAATGAGTGATATAATCAATGTTGTTTTAGTTTTTCTTTAACTTCTAACATTTTTAATTCTCCAGAAACTCAAAATAGTTAATAAAGGTATTGCAACTGATAATAAAAGTATCAGAAAAAAGAAAGCATCAATCAAAAGATGAGTAACTGGGGCAGGGACAGTAGGAGGCTGGAGAATGACTGTAACCACATGATATTCCAATGTGGGCACTACTGTGTCATTATTTTTAATATTTATTGAGTACTTAACATCTACCAGACATCATACTAATTATTTTATATACATTATTTCCACAACATCCCTAGATAAATACTATTAAAACTCTTTCTCATACTAATGACTTTCTACCACATTGCCTTCTTTTATTTCCTTCTTAGCAACTATAACTCTCTGAATTGATGTCTTTTTGTTGGAGTCTTTTTATTTGCTTATCGTTTGTCTACAATGTAAGTTTCATGAGAGTAGGAATTAGTCTGTGTTATTTATTACCTAGAGCACAGTAGGCACTCAGTAAATTTTGCACAATGAATGAGGTTGACAAAATCAAGCTGGAAAGAGGTTAAATTTGTTACTCAAGATGAGGACTTAAAACAGAAATATGTTCAGATGCTGAAAGAAGTTTAAAATATATGAAAATAATTGTTAATAAATTACATATAATATTGTCCCATGTGTATATGTAAAAGTGTATTTGTATATGAAATATGAAAGTTTGAAAGTATATAAGACAATAATATTGAATATCAGAATAAAGGGGCACTTTTTTCTTCTTTCTTTTATTCTAATTTATCTACAATTAACATAACTTGTATAATAAACATAATAAAATTTTATAAAATGCTTTTTAAAAAACAACATGCTACAAATTTCCCTAGTCCACTTGAGGACCAAATGTAACACCATGGCCTCATTATCATAGCATGATTAATTAAGCAGCTGAGATAACCAATACTCAATGTCAAAGGATTGAACTCTTTACAATGAATCTTCTTAAAACATACTGAGCCAGTGCTTTGGGAGGCCAAGGCAGGCCCAAGGTGGGCAAATCATGAGGTCAGGAGATCAAGACCATCCTGGCTAACACAGTAAAACCCTGTCTCTACTAAAAATACAAAAAATTAGCCAGGTGTGGTGGCACACACCTGTTGTCCCAGCTACCCAGGAGGCTGAGGCAGAAGAAAGGCTTGAACTCAGGAGGCAGAGGTTGCAGTGAGTCCAGATTGCACTGCCTGGGTGACAGAGCAAAACTCTGTCTCAAAACAAACAAACGTAAAAACATACTAAGGGTCCAGTGAAGAAGTTGACTCTTACATGATCAAAGATCACCTACTGAAGTCATGTATACAATTATGTATTGCTTGGGCTTAGGGGTCCCATCAACTATTGACTGACAATATTCCTCCCTATAGATCTTGAAGAAACCAAAGGTATCCTCTGTTCCATTTTCTCATTCAAGTCAGTCTACTTGCTCTAAGTTTCATATTTTTGCTTTCTTCCTCAGTTTTGCTTTTTTTTACATATAGTTGGATTTCTTTTTCTTGCTGCTCTTTGTTCTTTCTGCATCTCTTCTCATGAAACTGTCATCTTTCAAGACCTAAATGAACTGATTAGGGTGGTCATGAAAATTCCTTCATAACCTTCCTTTATAAATCAATCTGTTCCTCTCTAAGGCTACTGTTGATGGCCCAGATTCAGTTTGCCACACACTAATAGAGAGATTGTTTACTTAATGGACTGAAACATAATAAAAATTTTTCTCCTCACCTCATTTGACCTACAAGTAAGCTTTCATTTTCAGCTTTCGCTTCTTCTTATTGCCTTTTTTGTCTTGCGTGTAATATAAATCTGGTTAGGCTAGCTGGTGTGTCAAATCCTGTTAAGAAAATAAACCATTTCTTCTCATAACACATGTTTTTAGATAATTAAACCAGTAGGGAGCATTTACCCAATGTTATGTATTATTGCTCAATTTATAAAATTAAATGTTTGACTGATTTTGTATATATAATATGCACACACACAAAACACCAGGGTAGGGGTGGGGAATACTATTATAAACTATGTTCAATTAAGAATCAACTGTCATGTAAAGTATAAGAATATATTTTCACAATTCACTAAAGCACATTTTTTATAGATACACACAACAGCATATAAAATGTGTAATAATCCTGCAAAGGCTGAATGAGATGGTAGAGAATGGAGCAGACTCTTTTGTTATCCATGTAGAGCAGCTGTGTGATCAACTCCCCAACTGCCTTTTGGGAATGAAGCCAACTCTGAGACCAGGCACACCAGGTGATAATCTAACAGATGCAGCAGGAGCTCCACCTACTTACTGCACTGAAACACAGACATTATCCCCTAAAAACAAACAAAATAGCAGCCAGTGTGCAGAGAATAGTATTAAACAAGCAAAACAGAAATGGACATCAGGTCCCTTTTAGAAAGTCAGGATTTGATGGCCTATCAAGTAAAGAGAAATAGCAAATTAAATAATTTCTTCATTTTAAAAGAAAGAATCTGCCTCTTCTCTTGTATTATACTATTTATAACTTAATCAAATAATATAGATTAGGCAGCCTATAAACATGATTCCACATGCAGATTAAGTTGCTTTCCTACCTTAAATATTATTTGGAAAGAAATTAAGTGATTTGAGTAAAGGAGAATACAGATAACATGTGTAATGGAGTAAATAAATCACATTAGATGCTGTAAGTAGAAAAAATAAGTGACCTTATTTTATTCTTGGGAGCCAGAATGCCAAAGTTCTATTTTCTCCTATTCAGACAGTGATTTTCAGAATGGCCTACAGCATGTAATAACCTTTCTATTTTAGTATCCTTACTCCAAAAATTGGTATTAAATGTTTTATTAGTTTATCACTAGAGTGGTGATGTGATGTATTATTGTATTTATCAGTATTGATACATTTTGTAAAAGTCATTTTGAAATTCTGCCAAGAACCAGCCATTCCATCTTCGATAATCAGTTGCTATGTTTTAAATGATTGTCAAAATTTATCATTATTTATTTTATTTTATTTTTTCCATTGGTAAGCAAAACTTCTGAAGGAAAACCTTAAATGCAATTTAATGAAATCAATGCTAATTTTTGCAAAGAACATATTTACTTAATTTTTTTTTAATTTTTATTACAACATAATGCAAATTTTAACAAGACAAAACAACCATTCTGGAAATTAGATCTGATGGATTCAGTACCTTCAAAGGTTTGATGCATTATTCAGCGTTTTTCTTGCAAAGGACTAATCTTTCTCCCAGTATCTCACACAGCTAAAGCTAAAATCAAAGTGCAACTTTCTAAGGCTTTCCCTATGGAACAATGTGTATCACATAGCAACAGCTGCTGAGGAGAAAACTACACAGCCAGCTTCAGTCTTTTCCCTCTTGTAAAGAGGATTACATCCAATTGCAGGAAATGTATGCAACATCAATACTGTTTTAAGCATGTTCTATTTGTATGTCTGTGGCTATTTTACTGCATTTAATAACTGTTATTGTATGTTACATTTTGCATTTCCAAAGAATTTTCATTTCTGGTTGATAGCCATATTAGAGCATGTATGATTATTCCTGTTTTACATCTGGGAAAGCTGAAATTCATAGGATGTAGGTGTCTCGATGACGATCAGACAGTTGGACTTATATACAACCAGAACTATAGTTATTACTCAGTTCTCTTTTTACATACTTTACCATAGTTCACGTGTATGTTAACAAAAAGTAAAAAAATAATAGGAGTACAATCTTACATACTAACATGCTATTTTATAACCAACTGTGTCATATGTATTATGGAGAGAAGCACTATGTCTATTGATTGTTCTAATTTCTATGTAATCATAGTGCAGTTTGGTTTTTGTCTTGTAAATGACAGTGGTTTGGAACTGCTACTAATTGCTAATGCTCCTGGATACATTTGGCAGTAGAGTCAGGCAAGCAAACCCACAACAAGCAAATTAAATTGTTAACAGTAGTTTTCTCTAAGAGCTTACAGTATGAATGACAATGGGATTGTAAGCCTCAAACAATTTAAATAGAAATATAAGTGATTATAAATTATGTAAAGAAACATAAACAGCTTACAGCTTATAGTACAATGGACAAGCATGAGAAGACTCAACTTCACACTGGAGTTGAAATATCATGAGCTTTGTGGAAAAAATAAAATATCCCTGAATTTGAAAGATTTGCCATTTGATATGAAAGCAAACACTGCATAATCAGGCCAGGAGGACATTCCAGGCATAGAGTGTGAGCTAATCATAGGCAGATGTGTGGTGAATGGATCAGGAATTTAGTTTACTCAAAAACAGCATCCATCTCATTAGGAGTAACATAAATATTGGCCAAGAAAATGGGAGATACCAGAATGGCCTCATCTACAGCTCTGGAGCAGTTTGCTATTTGATATTTCACTTTTCCTCTTATTCATTTTGTTTTATGCCACACATATTTTCTATATAGTGCCAACTTACCTCACATTTGGTAATTTTTGCACATAAACTATTGGTGGTGAGCCACAAACAAGGTAGACAGCTGAAGAAATGGTACACAAGGAAGTACATAAACATGTTAAAAATTAACTTTCAGTGCTGCAAAAGAAATAGCACTTAAATACAAAGTTTCTCAGGAAGGCAATTTACTTCTATAGAAGGGTGCTTCTTGTGGATGAAGCAACAGCAAATGCACACAAGGGAGGGGAAGGGGTTCTTATCCCTGACGCAGGTAGTGCCCACTACTGCATCATTTCCCCTATTGGCTACAGTTGGAAAGTACATTGGTCTAAGCTAATTCCCATTGGCCATTTTAAAGACAGCAGGGGTATAAGCAAAGGGATGAGCAGTTTCCATGGGAAATATGGTTATGAAACAGGTGACTAAAGGTGACTCAGGTCAGAGTAAGTGACCAGGGGTGACTCACGACAGAGCAGGTGATCAGGGGAGACTCAGAACAGAGCAAGTGACTAGGATGGGTCAGCACTCTTAATATGTGAGTTAGGAGGGGGACGCACAAGGGGGACATGTGGTTTCGGTGAGAGAAATAGGTGCAGGTAACTATGGGAACAGATGTGAACTACTGATTAGAACTGGCAGGAAGGTTGTTTACTGAAACCAGGGCAAGGAGATGAAGAGAATGAGGAAGTAAAACAAAATGGAGAATGAAGAACATGGAAACTGAACATACTGGCATGCTGGTTCTTTGAAGAGAAACTTGGAACTCACTGTATTTAACAACTTCCCACTTTTAAATTTTACAGTTCTTTCACTTCGAATTTCCTTAATATGTCTTGGCTTAGTTGTTCTGCTTGATTCTCTAAAAGAAGCAGCTTCTCTGAAGAAGGTGAAGGAGAGTTAAGAGAAGTTTTAGTAAGTGCTGTTTTTATGAGTCTCTGCACCAGCCCACAGATGCCTGGTATGACATAACACCTGACAAGAATGAGTACACCTACTATGGCTGCAAAAGGAGTAAGAATTGAGGCTGTGATTCCTTTCCATTTACTGAACCATTTTTCTTGCCACACTGTGAATGGGTCATTTACCCCTGAGTTTTTGGCTAACTCATTGGATAGAGCAGTCAGACCTTGCAATGCCTTTGTTATACTTCTACTAGGGGCAGTACTGTTTAGGATGAAGGTACAACACTGAGTTTTAATTATGATGCAAACTCCTCCTTTTTCTGCTAATATTGTGTCTAAGACTATTCTATTTTCCCAAGCCATCTGGCTAGTAGCTCCTAATTGCTCAGCTATTCCTTTAACAGCATCTCTAGTGCAGTAAATAAACTGTTGTTGGTTGTAATAAATGTAATTTATCCCATCTATGTTTTTATTAATTGTCACCCACCAAAATATTGACTCAAATCCTGCAGCTGTTTGATCTTGGGCTTTAAATTTATCTGGTACTCCTCATGGGACTCCAATTGCATCTAAATAAATGGGAGAGTTGAAAGACCTATAAAGGGCTTCCCTTGTTTTACGATGTTGTATTTTTCCTCTCTCTGGTTGATGAAATGCCAAGGTGAAAGGGATAGCCAACTGGACTAAAGCAAAAGTGCCACTCTACTTACTTAGCAGAGTGTCCAGTAAAGGTCCACCACAATATCACCATACATGTGCTCAGGAATGAAAAAGGGCTGACTGATTGGTAAGCTCTTGAAAAGTCTTAAGCTCACTGTATCCTTTCACTTCTCCAAGGAATGCTAAGTTTCCTCTTTGTCATGAGAGACACGAAGTGAACTTAGTGTCAGGAGATGGAAGCTGGGTCACCCTCAGGGGATGACCCATAGGGTGTCGAACTTCAGGATATAGCAGAGAGAGAGCTTGGCACAACTTGTCACCCAAGGCTCTGGAATCCTGGAAAAGAGCTACCACACACAGCCTATGCCTGGTTGACTGGAGAACCATTCTAGTGGAAAGGGGACAATTTCGGCCTCTGGCCTGCTGTACACACAAGCATAACAATTGCTACTGTTTAACGTGTGGATGGAATATTTGATCCACTCCAACCAGGCATTTGTATCTTGATATTCTGTCTCAGTTGCTAAAGTTTGTTTTAGGTCTTTGACTTTTACAATAGCTACATTGGCTTTGTCATTAGATGGAGGAGGAACAACAATTTTGTCATAGGAAGTTCTGGAAGAAGGCTTAGGGGAAGGTGCAGGCAGCTGGGGAGCAATGAAGCATATTTCAAACAATCTGATAGGGTCTGCTCCTGAAACCTCTGCCTCCATTTCATAGAACTGGCTTAGATCGTGCCATTGCACTCCAGTCTGGGTAACAAGAGCGAAATTCCGTCTCAAAAAAAAAAAAAAAAAACTGGCTTAAAGAAGGAAACCAGCTTTAAGAAGGGGGAGAGCTTTGAGGTTTTAAGATAATCACCTGGACTGGATTGCCCTTAGTTTAGCTGACAGTTAGGGGAAGCTGGTGCTTTTTTTTGTTTTTTTTTTTTGTAAAATGAATGTATGGTTTTAGGAAATCACAACTACTGGTTGCGGCAATCCATCCTTGCTGTTTAGTGGTCCACAGAACTTTGGACGAACTATGGCATAAAAATTCTGTTTCAGGAGGGCAAGACTCCCAGTTGACACTGGGGTCTTCATTGAAATCTCCCAGACTAAATGATCTCGATTTACTAATGTCCCATTTGAGGAGAGCCAGGAAGGACAGAGGTACCTTTCTGAAGTGGAAAGCTGTCTTTGTCTTGACAAGTCTCCACAGGGTAAAACAAGGCAAGCATTAAATGTAATCGTTTAAGGTGAAAATGACTTGGTTACATTAATAACTAAGTAGTCAGCAATAGAATGAGGAAATGAGGAGGAGTAATAGAATAGATGAAAGAGTCTTAAACTCTTCTTAGCTTTAGTTTGGTAGTTTTTCCCTGGGACGATGGCCCATGGCTCTGGAGGGGGCAGCACTTTCTTGACTTGGGTGTGATGGATCCATTTTTTTTTCTGCTGTCCAGACTGAAGTTTTAGTAGTTAGGAGCACTAAGTAAGGTCCTTCCCGGGCTGGTTTGGGCTTTTCCTCACATTTTGATGAGAATGTGATCCCCAAGACTAAAGTTGATGTACTGGGAACTCCAGGGGTGGAGCCTGTGCTAAAAGACTTTTACTTCTGAAGGAAGAGAATGTGGAAGATAAACCAAGAATACAATTTCTGAGACACTGATCTTTTGTTTTGAACTTGGGAATGTTGGCAGTGGAGTGCAAATAGGGCAACCTCTACAATATTTCATAAGGGGATAAGCCAACATCTCTCTGAGGAGCAGTTTGGATTCTCAACAGGGCAATGGGAAGGCATCTAGTCCATGGCAACCAAGTCTCTAAGACTAATTTGGTTAGGTGGCTTTTTTTTTTTTTTTTTGAGACGGAGTTTCGCTCGTTACCCAGGCTGGAATGCAATGGCGCAATCTCGGCTCACCGCAATCTCTGCCTCCTGGGTTCAGGCAATTCTCCTGCCTCAGCCTCCCGAGTAGCTGGGATTACAGGCACATGCCACCATGCCAAGCTAATTTTTTTGTATTTTTAGTAGAGACAGGGTTTCACCATGTTGATCAAGATGGTCTCGATCTCTTGACCTCGTGATCCACCCCCTCAGCCTCCCAAAGTGCTGGGATTACAGAAGTGAGCCACCGCGCCCGGCCTAGGTGGCTTTTTAAAGTTATTCTTTCCACTCTTCCTGATGAAGGTGGGTGCCAGGAAGTATAATATTCCTATGTTATATCTAGTACCTGGGCTAATTTTTTTTAATGACACGTACATTGAAATGAGTCCTATTATCTGCATCAGTGTTTTCTATTAATCCAAACCTGTGCATAATATTTTCAACTTATCCCTTGACTGTATTATTAGCAGTTGTACTTGAAAAGGAAACAGCTTATACACCATTACTAATAAATACTTTAAATAATCAATTACAGGCATCTCCATGGAATCAATTTGGATACTATGGAATGGCCTTAAGCTTGGACTCCTTGCCCAGAGGGGTAATCTTTTTATAGTTTGTTTATGAGTTTTCTTACATACTAAGCAACTGTTTATAACCTGTTTGGCCAGGGTATAAATTCCTATGCACCATAAACTCTGAGGACTCTGTCACTCATGGCTTGGGGCCCCCAATGGGCCCCTTGATGAAGATGGGAAATGACTTCTTTCATGAGGGGTTTGGATAACATTTCTCTTTGGTCTTGTAACACCTACTTTTATTAGTTTTTCCTTTTCAGTGCAAGAGAAAATAGGAATCACAGTAGGAGGAGGAAGGTAGAGAGTTAAGTAAAAAATAGGCATTTTAGAAAAATCGGAAGCCTATTTGCCATCTAATCTGCTAGGTTATTTTCCTCAAGTTTCAACAGAAAGGCTTTTCTGGTGTCCGGGGACATGGACAATAGCTATTTCTTCTGGCAATTGAAGGTTATTCCACACTTGGGTGATTAGCTCCTTATGAACAACACCCTGACCTTTACTTTTGATGAGATCTCACTCAGTCTGAATTTTGTAAATGTATGAACCACTCCAAAGGCATACTTCGAATTGGTATAGATGGTTCCTGCAAGTACTTTAAGGCTTTGCTGAGTGAAAACAGCTCACAAGTTTAGGAAGATCAATTATTAGGCAATTTTCCTGACCCTATTTCTTTGGGAGTTTCTCCATCAATTGCTGAATTTTCATTGCACCTTTTCCCCCTCAATCTCCCAGGAGGAACCATCTATAAACAAGTGTCATCCAGTCCTGAAGGGAGTTTCTCCTAGGTCTGGTCAAACCTTTGTGTGATCATCAATTACATCTAAACATTTGTGCTCTCTCTTTAGATTTGGATCCCTGTTAGGAAACCTGCTGGGTTAAGCGAATTATCAGTGGTTTGTGTTAAATTATCTTTTTCTAACAGAAAAGCCTTATATTTTAAGATTCTTGAGTCAGTAAATGACCTTTCTACCCTCTGACTTAGGTTAGTTCTGACCTGGTGAGGTGTGCTCACAATGAAGTTTCCTCCAAAAGTTTTTTTCTACTTTCTTCTGTTAGCAAAGTAGTTGCTGCTACAGATTGAATGCATTTGGGCCATCTGCAGGTTACTAGTTTAAGAATTTTTGATAAGAAGGCTACAGGTTACCAGTGGCCTCCGTGCTTCTGGGTAAGTACTTCTAAGGCTACACTCTTGTTTATACTGACAAAAAGTTGGAATGGCTGCTTTAAGGAGGGTAAAGCTAGGACAGGGGCAGTTACTAATAGGTACTTTAACCTTTTCATCTGTCGGATTTCTGGTGAGTTGGTTTGGCCAATCCTTCATGAGCATTTTGTATAAGGGTTTTGTTTTTAGGGCATAAGAGTTTATCCATAGATGACAGTATCCAACCAATACTAAAATGTTCTAAGTTCTTGTTTAGTCTCTGTCAGGGGAAAGGATATGATGCCTTCAATTCATTAAAGATCAATTTTCTGTTTACCTTTGCTAATTAAATAACTTGTTCTAATATTTGATTAAATAAAATGGAGGTTCTGTAAACCCTTGGGGCAAGACTGTCAATTGGTATTGTTGTTTCCGACTGAAGTAAGGGTCTTCTTAAAGGCAAATAGGTCCCGGCTGTCCTCTGCTAATGGACAAGCCCAGAAGGCATATTTTAAATCTGTTACTGAAAACCATTTGTGACTGTACGGGATGCTGCTGATAATAGCAAAAGGGTTAGGAACAACAGGGTGTGTAGTTTGGACTATTTGATTAATAGCTCTAATGTCTTGCACTAGCCAGTATGACCCCCTTCTGGCTTCTTTACTGGCAGTATTGGAGTGTTATAAGGAGACATACAGAAGCCCATCACAGTGAAGATCTTCAATAATAGATTTTAAATTTACCCTGGTTTCTAAAGTAATAGGGTATTGCTTTCTCTTCACTACTTCCCTAGGGGTTCTTAATTTAACATGAATTGGAGGAATCTATAACGTTCCTTGACTCCCGTTTTTTGACCATACCTCAGGACGAGTATGTTCTTTGTCTGTAACGGTGAGCAATCTTATGGAAGGGAGGAACTTTCTATTATTGATTTGGAGGGCTAAGCCTAATTTTACTGTTAAATCTCTTCCTAATAGATTTGTTCCCGTTTAACAGAAATTTGATACTAGCTGACTGGTTTTTATATTTTACTTCTGTCTCCTCTGAAATTTTTTTCTACCTCTGAGTCTCCTAGCTTTACTCTTTCATATCCTTTATATTGCCTGGAGAATGGGGGTCTAAGTTCTTTACAGTTTCTGGCGTCTTGGGTACTTTGTAGTATGGTGGACAGCAGAATTTTTGCCTTCTGCTTTTGATTTTCTTCATCTCTTCTTACAGATACTTTTTGGGCTTCTCTTTGAAGCTCTTCTTTAGGTCTATCATTCCAGTTCTCTATCTTTTGTAATTTCTTGTTAATATCTGGCCAACTATTACTTACAAAATGAAGTTTTAACATCCCTCATTTGGGGGGGGGGTCTTCTAATTCTAGACCTGCATATTTTCTCATTTGCTCCTTGAGTCTTTCTAGGAATTTCATATGTCTTTTTATTATTTTTCTAATATTTTAACATTAGGCCTAGGGGACTATTAGGGGAAAATTATTACTAGGTTTATTCTTTTAATCTCCTACCTTAGTTGGGGTATTTCCCATCTTGATGGTTTTGTGGTGAGGCTCAATTTCCCTTACTGAAAATTTCTCACCATTTGGGCTGAGGCCCAATGTCCCCTGGAAATTTCTCACCTTCCCTACTACTGGAGGTTTGTGTGAGGCTCAAACCCCCCAGTAGATATTTCTGGCCTCTTTTTAACCTCCAAGACACCCCAACCAAGAAACACCCTTTGGCTTTTCTTCCTTTGGTATAACCTGACCAAGGAATACATTACCACCCCCATGGCTTTTCTTACCTTGGTCCCTACCAAGGAATACTTCACATCCCCCATGGCTTGTCTTACCTTAGTCCCAACCACCATGGAAATACTTTGTCACTTTCTCGACATTTCTTACCTTGGTGTGTGCACAGTTACCTGGTCACCACAGTATATGATGATCTTTCCCCAAGTTGTTGGTCTGTTTCTTCCTGCATTGCTGACGGTCTGGGTTTTTTCATCACACTGAGTGGGTCTCAATTTCTTTTTTTTTTTTTTTTTTTTTTTTAATTTTTATTGCATTATAGGTTTGGGGGTACATGTGCAGAACGAGCAAGATAGTTGCATAGGTACACACATGGCAGTGTGCTTTGCTGCTTTCCTCCCCTTCACCCACACTTGGTATTCATCCCCAGGCTATCCCCCCCAGCCCCTCCCCCGCTGTCCTTCCCACATTCCCCCCAACAGTCCCCAGTGTATAGTAGACCGCCTCTCTGTGTCCACGTGTTCTCATTTTTCTCACCCACCTATGAGTGAGTATATGCGGTATTTCTTTTTCTGTTCTTGTGTCAGTTTGCTGAGAATGATGTTCTCCAGATTCATCCATGTCCCTACAAAGGACACAAACTCATCATTTTTGATTGCTGCATAATATTCCATGGTGTATATGTGCCACATTTTCCCAGTCCAGTCTATCATCGTTGGGCATTTGGGTTGGTTCCAGGTCTTTGCTATTGTAAACAGTGCTGCAATGAACATTCGTGTGCATGTGTCCTTTACTGGGTATCTATCCAAAGGACTATAAATCGTTCTACTATAAGGGTCTCAATTTCTTACCCATGAGGCCGCCACAGTGAGGCAGTGGAGAGTGCCTCCTCACCAGAGAGGTCTAGACCCTCCTCAGAGGACAATGGGAATCCCAGATCAGCCCCCAAATTTTGTTAGAAATAAACGTTGGGCCACACAATCTAAGCTAATTCTGATTGGCTATTTTAAAGAGAGCAGGGGTATGATCCAGAGTGGCAGGGTGAGCAGTTTTGGCAGGAAAGATGGTTACAGAACAGGTGACTAAAGGTGACTCAGGTTACAGCAGGAGACCAGGGGTGGCTCAGGATGGAGCAGGTGACTAGGGTGAGTCAGAAATCTAAATATGTGGATGAGGAGGAGGAGAATACGCAAGGGGTACATGCGGTTTCAGTGAGAGGAATAGGTGCAGGTAACCAGAAGAGCAGATGTGAGCTACTGATTAGAGCTGGTGGGAAGGTTTCTTACTGATACTAGAGGCAAGGAGATTAAGAGAACAAGGAAGTTAAACTTTAAAATGGAAAACAAAGAACACAGAAACTGAACATACTGGCATGCTGATTCTTTGAAGAGAAATTTGGAACTCACTGTATTTAACAAACACACACACACAATACATACCAGACCCCTATTTGTTCAGCTCACAGACACCTTTCGACGTCATCAATTGTCAATGTCTCTATCTTGTCACATTCACCACACCCAATCTGACCCCATACCTATATCCACTTTTGCCTGCTTAAACATCATTCAAGCTTTCCTGAACCCTCACAGATTAGATAACAAACCCCTGCTAAATGTTTTGATAGTCTCCATAATTGTCTTCCACCACAGATAGTCATTATATAATTTTGCAATTGGAAATGGTAATTGTATGCCAATGTAATTTTTTTTAAAAAAAATATGCCAATGGTTCAATAAAATTCCTGAGTTATTTTTAGACTGTGGGCTTTATGAGAAACAGTGAAAGGTGTGTTTTGGTTGACACTACTTCAGCATCTTGCACAGAGTGGATGAATACATACTTGTTGAATAATTGAGCTTGTTTCAAGGATAATTCTTAAGTTGAGAGGGAATTGGAGGTGTGGAAGAGAGAAGAGCAAATAAGATAAACAAGGAAACTAGATTCACTCACTCATTTGTACTTGTGTAATTGTTAATTAAATGGCTAATATACCATTTTAAATATAGGAAAGTTTTGTAGTGAACCCCTTTACTATTTTATCATATATCAGAGTCCCTCTTAAAATGAACCTTATTTTATAGAGCTGAGAGCATAATTTCCTTATTTGCATGATTACAGAAATTTACAGTTGCCTATATTATTGAGTTTACATGCTATACGTGTTGTTTCATCCTTGGTCATGAATGAAACCCACAATTATGATACTGCTTTTCTACAAAAAATTATCAGTGATCTACATAACTGTAATCTGTATTAAAACATGGTCCCCCATGTATTCTCTGGGAATAATAGAAAGAACTTGCCTATGGGTAAGAACACAGACTGTCAACCACAAATTAGTGCAAAGAACTTCAGAAGCCTAAACAAAGCTATTGAGTCAGGAAAACAGGATCTAGAGGCAGGTAACACAAGGCCAATTTGCACTTCAGCTATGACAGGAAATATCCTCTCGGTAGGGCAGAGGCCAAGTAAATGACTTTATAACTTTACTTCATTCTCTTCATTTGCATAGGCCATACCCCAAGTAAAGGGTATTTAAACTCCCAAAAATTCTGTAACAGGGCCTTTGAGCCCCTATGCTCAGGCACACTCCCACACTGTGAAGTGTACTCTCATTTTCAATAAATCCCTTCATTCCTTCCTTGCTTTGTTTGTGCATTTTGTCCAATTCTTTGTTCAAGACGCCAAGAACCTGGACACCCTCCACCAGTGACAGTATGGCCAGGAAAAGGATGAGTAGAGAATCTCATTTAGGAAATTTAGAGAGAGGTATAAAACTCATGTAACATAGCTTGAAAATGTGGGTAGAGAAAGCAGCACAAGAAAGTTCTGTCTTGAAAATATTAGACTAATAAAGATACAAATAAGAGCCAGCCCAAACCAAAGTAGTATTTTATATTCATGCTCAATTGGAATCTTCTTAACCTAAAATGTCAGTGAAAAATTAATACATATAGGGTTTTCCTCCCATCTTTAGCTTTCTGCCAAGAGAATGGGCACCTTTTTAGTTGCTATCAAATAGGAGATTCTTTAAATTGCAAACAATGCTGCTTGAAAAGCATTATGAAGAAGAATGTGTCATGCAATGTAGCACTTATTTTTGAAAACATATTTGTAGGCTGGGCATGGTGGCTCATGCCTGTAATCCAAGCACTTTGGAGACCAAGGCAGGCAGATCACCTGAGGTTGGGAGTTCAAGATCAGCCTGATCAATGTGGTGAAACCCCGTCTTAAAAAAAAAAAAAAAAAAAAAAAAAAAAAAAAAAAAAAAAAAAAATTGTTAGGCATCTATTATATAGCTAATGTATAGATATAAATGTTTGACTCAGATGGACACAGTTATTGTCTTCATAAATCTTATATTCTAGCAGGGCGTTACAGACATGAAACAAAGAATTACACAATTAGTCATTTAATAACAATAATGTTAATGCTGGCTGAATGCAGTGGCTGACACCTGTAATCCCAACACTTTGGGAGGCTGAGACAGGAGAATCACTTAAGAATCACTTTGAGACCAGCCTGGGCAACATAGTGAGGCCTCGTCTCATTAAAAAAAAAATGGCAAGGCATGGGTTCACACCTGTAGTCCCAGCTACTCAGGAGGGTGAGGCACTTGAGATCAGGAGTTTGAAGTTACAGTGAGCTATGATAGTAACATTGCATCCCAGCATGGGCAACAGAGCAAAACTCTGTCTTGAAAATAATCTTTTTCAAAATAGTGTTAATCCTATGGAAGATAAGTAGAGAGCATTGTGAAAGTCTATTACAAAGACACCTGACCTGGACTGGGAGGAGGTGATCCATCCAGTCATCTTGAGATTTATATTTCAGTTGAGGCCTGAATAATTAGTAAAAATTAATTAATATTGTTATTTGGCCATACAGCAGCTAAATCTGTTACTTATTTGATAAATTTGCCAACTAATGAGTTTTCACGATGTCAGACTCCACCCCAGCCAACAGAAACTAAAAATGTCAGATACTAATTTTCCCAATATTCTTTATGGTTAGAGCATGGCTATATTTATACAGACTCTGCCATCAAGACATAACCGTAAAAGACCAAATGGGGAGCAAGTGCCACAAAATGAATAGGGACTAGAGGGAATGTTGACTGTAGGTATCAGCTAATGCAGCAATAATGAATTCCTTGGGCAACAGGCTTGGCAGGGCTTTTGAGGCTCAGTGTTGAGGACAATGTTGTCTTCCCTGCACAGAGTCTAGAGTGATTGGAGATGTGGCTCCTCGCTGCATGGTAACCAGCTTTGTCCTCTAAAGATCTCCCAATAAGTCTATGAGCCTCCTAACATCTTTTAAAATTTTTTTTTCTCCTTAATTTAGAGTTGGATTTTGTTATTTACAATTAGGCAAAGAAGTGTGGGAGAGAGTGAAAAAGTGATTCCTGGTGGAGGTGAGAGTGAATGTGTGCTATAGCCCAAGCATCCTGGGTAGGTGTGAGGGAGTGTGTGACAGATGAGGCCAGTGCAACGTGCAGGGAAGAGGGAAGACAGGGCCTTGAGGCCGTGAAAAGGATTAACAATGAGAAGTCATTAAAGGATTTTAAGCATGCACAAAACATGATAACATTTGCATTTTAAAAAGTGACTCAAAGATGAGAGACTATATGCTTGAAATTACTATGGACAGATGAAGGAAATGACTGTGGAACTGCAGATCAACAGATAGATTTAAAACATGCTATGCAGTAAAATAAATCATTTTTGGCAAGAGGTCAGATGTGTAAGAGTAGAGCATTTTACTTACACAACTTGTTACTTGTTCAACAAAAGTGGATGACAGATGGAGTAATTTTAATATAAATGTATTTGTGGCTGATTTGATTTGCATTTGTTCTACTAAGCCAAATGTAGTCAGGGGAAGCACATTGTACACAGGCTGATATTTCTACTGTTCTCCTGGCCCAAACTTAATAGATTAAATTTCTCTTTGTTTTATGTTGTCATTCTTTGGTAGAGTATAACATTGTGTCATCTCTTCAATATCAATTTAATCCACTTTTTCTTGCAATGGCAAAAAAGTTGAAGGCATTAAGACAGATATCTAGAAAGGTACCAAAAGACATTCACAAGCTATATAAATAAAAGGGTTGAGAATCAGCTCGGTTGACCCTTATTGTGTCTCTCAACAGTGAAATCCAATTATCAGTAATCGAAAAAGAACAGGAATTACTTATGCCTACTATCGAGTAAAAATAAGTAAAATGTTCTAACAGTTGAAAGTTCTTCCACTGTCTTCTATTTATAATGCTGGAGAACTCATCATCTACAGGTTGTTTGGATATCTTCAACCATCAGTGGAGTCCAATGTCTCATCACACTTCCTAACTGGGACTTATTTTATCTAACTGTAGGCTCTTAATACACACTGGCATAGGGCATGGTGGTGTTGCTTTAACTAAGTCTTCCTTGAAGGCAGAAACCATAGATGCTATAGTATGATATGCAGCTTCTCTGGCACACGTGAGTTCAATGGCCTTTATCATTGACCTGAATGGCTCACACTTGCATACTCTGGCCCCATATTTTTAGTTCTCCAATTTCCATCCTTTTGTAAAATTGATACACTGCATTTGTATTCTGACTTCTCATCTACCACCTCTAAGTCCGACATATAAGCTATATGTGTTCTTGCTTAATATCATGTATCTGGCTCCTTATCTTTTCTAGCACCAGTCTTGATCTGTAGTATAATTCTCTGGTACTCATATGTGAAATTTCCATTCCATTATGGTAATAGGCCTTAGGGAAAAAAAATTAATTATGATCTCATTTAGGTTATGTATGCCCATCCTGCACAGTTTACAATAGGCCAAAAAGATATATAATAAAAAGCAACTTTCCATTTGGGGGCAAGGAAGGATATAGAAACAGGGAGGGCACAGGGAATATTTACAGTAGCATAGCTATTCTGTATGATACTATAGTAGGAGATGTCATTATACATTTATTAAAACCCATAGAATGTACTACCAAGAGTGAGCCATAAGGTAAATTATGGACTACAATTAATAATAACTTATCTGTATTGGCTCATCAGTTGTAACAAATGTACCACAGCAATGCAAGATGTCAATAATAGGGGAAGCTGCTGGTGCTGTGAGTGGCATATGGGAACCTTGTATACGTTCCAACCAACTTTTCTGTAAACTGAAACTACTTTAAAAAATAAAGTTTATTTTCATTGAAGTCTGGGTACTTTTTAAAACCTTTTTAAATTTAAAAATAAAGCTTATTAATTTTTAAAAAACTAAAACTCTCCCTTTCATTTTATGTTCCAGCCACCTAGTTTGTTTCTCTATAAGCAACATGTTCACAGAATGCTTTATATTCTATCAATTCATTAAAATTCATAATGACAATTAGCCAGCAACTATAAGTACCATTTTTAAAACTGAAAGCATGGTTTACTACGAGAAAACAAAAATGCTCTTTGCCACTATTCTTCTTTTCATTCTATCATAGCTCCAAGTTCCTTTTCACCCCAGAGGCTTTGCTTAAGTTTTGCTTCTACTTGAATAAGTTTCTCCAGCCTAGATGAGAATCCATTATTCACTTTCACTTTTCAAGATGATTTCCTTGGTAGTACACACAATAATTAATTCACATAATTATTTTCTGTAATATCTGTCTATCCTCGAGGACAAATCTAGCAAACTGGGCATCTATGGAAATATTTGCTTAAATGCAATATTTTAAAAATCATAAATTAGACAGATGTAAAGGTTACTTTTAAATAATAATACAAACACCTTAATATACCTATTACACAGTAACAAACCTGCTTTCTCATATATATTACTGTCAAGTGGTTTCTCCTAGACATTTGATTTGTGACCCACCAGATTCTAATGTGAGTTCTACACAGACGAGGAATGACATCTATAGAATTCTAGTTTGTGTCTTTCCTCAGTTCTTTATACACTAACATCATTAAGCAGGGCAATTACATAGTATAACCTCAGGGGGTTCCATTTACATAGTAACCTAGAGCACAACCCACACTAACTTAAAAAAGCAGTCCTGAGAATAGTCCTTCGGTAAATATTAAATAAAATAAAAGGGCAGAAATTATTAAATTGACTTGTGCTGGCCTTTTTCTAAACAGAATAATGTAAGGTTTATTTAGTGTGTATTCGAGTCAACATTATTTCTATTCAAATCAGAATAATGTGGTATATCGGGTCATTGTTCCCCATTCTTCAGTATTACCCTGTAATAGGAATACCCTGCCATAGAACGTCCATACTCTTTGACATGTGGTTTATCAGTACCTTCCTTTTGATGTGGTACGTATGTTTCCACCCCACTAAAGTTTGGCTCAGCTAATTGACCACCAAGGAAGGTGGGATGGAAGTGGAGAAATTTACATCAAATACCGTGAATAACTGAAAAGGTCATTATGTCATTTGGCTTAGCCTTCTGGAATTTTTACCTTCTGCCATGAGAAAAATGTGCCCACGTATCTATTTTCTGTTCAGCCTGAATGAAGGAATGGAACATGTAAGGAAGACCTAAATCCAGCCAAAACTGGTATTCCAGCCTAGGGAAATCCAAGCACAGAGAGGTTCAGCTAAGACAAACCAAACAGCAGTTGATCTGGAGACTCATGAGTGAGAAAAATTAATGTTTATTATTAGAACCCATTTAAATTTTTGTGGTTACTTATTACCAGCATTATCTTAGTTAAGAAAAAAAATGAGAAATGACAATGTCCACTTCAAAAGTTCTAAAAATAATTAAAACATTCATGCTCCCTGTCAATGCCCTCAGCCATATAAAATAGTTCAGCACTATTTTTTAATTTTGGTGAGTTAAGTTTTTTTGGAATTTGTATACTCATTTTTAAAAACAGGTCAATATTTCTTTATCGCCATTTATCTATTCTGCCTTTGATAAAATAAAATTCACTTACCTCTATGCAATCATTCCAAACTAAGTCATAAAAAATATATTTTGAATGATTGTAAAATGTTTATGTTTTTAAATACTTAGCTTTATAATAAGCACCAGTGAGTAAACAAACATCACATGATAAAACAGCACTTTGGAACGTTCTAAATTCACATTAAATATGTTTGTTCAATATATACAAAAAAATAAAGATACAGAAGTTGTTTATTATTTAAATCAATTGTCATATGTTATAGGTATAGGATTGAAGCCAAAATAGTAGTGATTTCTATTTCCTGTGATAGGCAGCCATCATAAGGCATTTGTGTACATGATTTCAAGTGTTCTCCATAGCCCTGTAGAGGAGACATTATTATTTCCACTTTAGAGCTGAAGATACTGAATCATGAGAAGGTGTGAAGTGATCTCCATGAGAACATGTATCCACTAAACCAGGGCTTCAGTAAAAAGATTTGTCTGACATCACAACCACAGCCTGACTCACACACTAAGGTCATTTCCCTTTTAATACTCCCAAATACCCACATATTCATAAAAATGTTTGCTGAGTTGAATCAAAAGTGGACAGGTACATAATTCACCAGGAGATAAGTTAGAAAATGCAGCCACTTTACCTCTTTAATAATATTTCTCCTATGGTAAGAGTAAAATTGTTCCCTCAAAGTCAACAAGGTGATCAATATTGTTTTTATTTAGTGTTGACTTTCTCTGTTTGCTTTTTAAAAATATATATATATATAATTGCATGTTAGGTTTTGGGGTACATGTGAAGAACATGCGAGATTGTTGCATAGTTACATACATGGCAATGTGGTTTACTGTCTTCCTCCCCTTTACCTATATCCAACATTTCTCCCCATGTTATCCCTCCCCAACTAGGACACTTACCAGGTCCTCAGCATCCATACCTTTTGCATTGGCCAACTTCTTAATCCAAATATTCTGCCGTGTATAAATAGTTCTGCAACCTAGCATGGAATAATGATTTTCCAGGAGCAACTCCTTTAGACAATTAGAAGCATCTTCTTCACGATTTTTTCTTGTATTATATGCTGCCATATGGCAACAAGAATCTATCCGGCATAGCATATGGCAAACTTGCCATGCATGGGAAAACATTAAAGAAAAAATATAGAAACAAGAGATGTTGCCATTGCTCATACCACTGCATAAGAAAATTGCTTGCCACTGGTGCCAAAGCATAAGTAGTTTAACATATCTCTTATGTGTGATTTCTATTTTATGTTTAGTCTCTGTTACTAAGTAATATCCTGCCAGTATTGATCCCTATTTGGATACTAGTTGAACAAAAATGTTTTTCTACCTCATTAGTGGCCTAACATGGCCAATCCAGAATGTTCTTTCTCTCCCCCTTGGGAAGCCTCTTCTATTCTTAATTTTCATTTATATTTATATCATCAATGAATTTGTTTCTCAGAGTTGATATTTTCAAACTATTCTAAATTACTTATTCTCCCTCACCTCTCATGCCCAACTAGACAAAAAAAAAAAAAAATCCCATACAGTTTATTTAAGAAATGCCTTTGAATCCAGCTTCTGTTTTCTATCCTCATTGCCCTTATATTCACGCACTTATTCTTACTTGGAAAATTGGAAGTATTTTCTCTGTTTTCTCCTACCTAGACCTAGGAGAAAACATCAAGCCAAATTCAAGCAGCAGCTAGAGTTACATTCCAGAGCACAATGCAGATCAAGTCACTTCTGTCTTTCAAAATTTCTGTTAGTTTGACAGATATTAAGGAATTAGACCTACACTTACTAGTATAACAGCTCAAGGCTTAATCGTCCAATACAAATGAATCTCATTTTCATGATCACTACACTCCCAGAAGACCATTTTTCTCACCTTTTCCTCAGGCACATCAGATGACCTTATATCTCTGTATCTCCTTTAAACTAATCTTCCTGTGCCCTGGAAGGTCCTTTATCCACCATCTTACCTTGCAAACTCCAGCTCATATGTGAAGTGTCTTCCCCAAGGATGATTAATTGCTTCTTTCATGCCTTTATAACTTTTAGAGTATACTGCTAGTTATCTGTTTCTACGTCTGAGTGAACCTTTCTGTGAAGAAGTTCAGGGCAGAGATAAACTCTATAATGCCTGACAACTTAAAAGGCACTTAGTGGATAATTGCTAAATAAATAAAAGAGTGAATCAAACAATTAGTGCTTAACTGTATCTGTTTTATAGAGTTCTAATTTAAACACATATAGAGTTATTTAGAGTAGACTTTTAAAACTGTAAGAGAAATTAGTTTGAGGGACCTGGGGATTGATCCAATGTGCCAATCACCACCAACACCTACACATGCTATCTGGAAACCTGAGGACAGGCCCATCCTGCCCACAACTGCCAGCACTGGTGCCTGAGGACCAGCCCCAGCAAAGCCTCTACCACTGGTGTCCCTATCCTCAGCAAAGACTCACCATGATCTCCAATAACAACTGCAGTTACAGATACCACTGACACTAATGACTGCTGAAGAAATCATAATGAGACTATACTATACTGCCAAACCAGAACTGAAGCTAAAGCACTCCCACAAACTAGCACTACAGATACATCTAAAAAAAAGTCACTGTGGAATTCAATTCATAGAATTAGAAGATGCATAGATAACAGTGTAGGGAGACAAGAATTATGAAAATACAAGAAAACATGACACCTTCAAAAAAATACAATAATTCTCCAGTAAAAGATTACGAATAAAATATTTGAAATATCTAAAAAAGTATTTAAAATAATATTTTTTTAAACTCAGTGACATACAAGAGAATACAGTAAAACAATATAAAGAAATCAGGAAAACAATTCATGATTCAAAGGAGAAATTTAATGAAGACATAAATAACATTTTAAAAAACAAACAGGCCCGGCATGGTGGCTCAAGCCTGTAATCCCAGCACTTTGGGAGGCCAAGGCTGGTGGATCACGAGGTCAAGAGATTGAGACCATCCTGGTCAACATGGTGAAACCCCACCTCTACTAAAAATACAAAAAATTAGCTGGGCATGGTGGTGCGTGGCTGTAATCCCAGCTACTCAGGAGGCTGAGGCAGGAGAATTGCCTAAACCCAGGAGGCGGAGGTTGCAGTGAGCCAAGATTGTGCCATTGCACTCCAGCCTGGGTAACAAGAGCAAAACTCCGTCTCAAAAAAAAAAAAAAAAAAATTTAAACCAAAGAATTGGTTGGTTTTAGAATTGAGAGTTTTGACAATAGACAAGATCAAGCCAGAAGAAAGAATTTCTGAGCTTGAAAAGAGTTTTTATTTATTTATTTTTTAATAAACCAGTCAGAAGAAGAAACAGGAAAAAAGGACAAAAATGAAGAAAGCCTATGTTACATATTGGACATGATAAAATTACCAAATTTTAAAATTTTGAATGTTTCAGAAGGATAAGAGATAAATAAAGGGAAAAAAACCTATCAAAAAAAATTGTAGCTGTAAATTTCCCAAGTCTTGTAAGAGATATAGACATCCAGATACAAGAAGCTCAAAGATCCCTAAATATATTGGACCTAAGATGGTTTACTCCAGGTAACATTATATTCAAAATTTCAAAAGACAAAGAGTAAATTCTAAAAACAGCAAAAGAAAAGTATCAAGTAACATATAAAAAAATTCTCATCAGACTAATAGCAGATTTTTCAGCAGAAACCTCTCAATACAGGAAAGAATGAATTTTGTATTCAAAGCACTGAAAGAAAAAACTTCTAGTCAAGAATATGCAACCCAGAAAAGCCATTCTTCAAAAATGAAGGTAAAAGTAAGTCTTTTTCCAGATAAACAAAAACTAATGCATAACCATTGAATCAGCCCTATAAGAAATACTTAAGGACACTTAAGGATACTTATTTCCTACATTTGGAAATAAATGGACAATATCTACTATCACAAAAACACACCAAAATATAAAACTCACTAGTAGAACTGATAGACAAATCAGAAAGACAAAAAGCCGAACACTACCACTATAGAAAACTACCAAACCACAATGATAAGAGAAGAAAAAGAAAGAAAGAAAGAATGAATGAATGAATGAATGAACAAAAGAAAGAAAGAAAGAAAAACCTGAAAACAATTAACAAAATGAGCAGAATAAGTCCTCACCTATCAATAGTAACCTTGAATGCAGATGGATCAAACCCCACTCAAAAGATATTCACTGGCTGAACAAATGGAAAAACAAAACCCAACTATATGCTGCCTACTAGAAACTCACTTTACCCATAAAGACCTATAAAGATAAAAAGTGAAGGGATGGAATAAGATACACCACACAAATGGAAACCAGAACTAAACCTAACATTTGGAGTAACTATACTTACACCAGATAAAACAAACTTTCCAAGCTACTTGGGAGGCTGAGGCAGGAGAATTGCTTAAACCTGGGAGGCAGAGGTTGCTGGTAGCCGAGATTATACCACTGGACTCCAGCCTGAGTGATGGAGAAAGACTCTATTGAGCGGGGGAAGGGGGGTGGGCAGGGAGAGAATAAGAAATATTAGCAAGGTTGCACAGAAAGGGGAACACAAATACTTCTGGTGCAAATATAAATTAGTACAGATATTATGAAAAACAGTGTGGGGATTTGTCAAAAAACTAAAAATAGAACTATCATTTGATCCAACAATCCACTACTGGGTATTGATCCAAAAGAAAATGAATCAGTATATCAAAAGAAGATTTTCACTCCCACGTTTGTTGTAACATTATTCATAATAGCCAAGATATGGAATCAACCTAAGTGTCCATTAATAAATGAATGAATAAAGAAAATGTGCTATACATACACGTGGAATACTGTTTAGTCATAAAAAATAAATATACTTTTATTTTCAGCAACAAGAATGGAACTAGAGATTAATATGTTAAGCAAAATAAGCCAGGCATGGAAAGACAAAGATTGCATGTCCTCGCTCATATGTTGATCTCAAGGAGCTAGAGAGTAGGATGATGATTACCAGGGTCCAGGAATAGTGGGAAGGGGAAGGATGAAAGGAGGTCGGTTAATGGGTACAAACATACATTTAGGTAGAAGGAATAAGTTCTAGTGTTTGATAGCATAACAAAGTAACTATAGTTAATTATAGTTTATTGTATAGTTCAAAATATCTAGAAGAGTTGAATTGTTCCCAACAAATATTTGAGGTGATAGATATCCTAAATACCCCAATTTTATCATGACACATTGTATGCATGTACCAAAATATCACAGGTACCCAATAAATATGTACAAGTATTATGGATCAATAAAAATATTGCCTTTACTACAAAGTAATACTTTTTAAAGGAAAAAAATAAGAAGAAATATTTATGTGTGCAGTATCACACAATAATTTTGCACAAATAAACAATTTATTAAAAGGATACCCCAAATGCAGTTTAATATCAAGTCATTATCATAATATACTAGGTCTTCTAGATAGTCATAACTGGAAGCTAGAAAGTATCCTCCCCACACATTTTATTTTTGTCCTCTTATTTAACACAACAGTAGTCCTAACAAGTTAGCTGCTACAAATTGCTAAAATTCCTCTGAATTTCAGATTCAATTACAAATACTATTTGTTAAATGCTTACTATATATTCTACACTGTGTATGCAACATTTACCTACCCTTTTACCTTTAAGAGGCTAATTTTTCAATCCTAGTCCCTACTAATAATTTTTGTTGTTATTATTGTTTTTCCCTTCCAGCTGTTTTGATTGCCACTCTTGCTGCTGCTGCTGTGCTGCTACTGCAACACTGCCTTGTTTTCCTGACTGCACATTCACATGTGACATCAACTTACATTGGATATAGGTTCCCTCAAACTCCCACGTCCCTGTTTTGTTTCCACAAACATCTTTAAGGCTAAATCCTTTCTCTCTGGGCCCCCTGCCTTTTAACATTAGCCTTAATCCTCCTGGTCCTCTAGAACCTCCTGTTTATCCACACCCCCACATAGTTCAAGATGATATTGGTCATTTCTTTCTTTCTGGTCTTGCTAATAAGTCTGGCTACACTAGCTCAAATATTAACTTGCCACCCACTAACACACCAGCTCACACTATCCCTAATTCTGTCCTGCACTGTATTCTGACAGTATCTCCATCTCAAATATCAAATTACTGAAATTACAGAAAAGCCTCAAAGCCCTTTTTAGGTACTTTTACTTCCTCCTAGTTTGTACTAATTTCCTCAATAACCTTAATACATAAATTCAATGTGTATCTACCAAATTCCTAATTTTTTTAGTCCATTATCAAATAATCAACATTGATTATAAGCTTTCAATAATTGATAAAAATAATTGTTCTAAAGGAAGAAATTACAAACACCTTCTCTACGTATTATACATTCTTTACAGTTTTGTGTGAGCCTCAAGTAAAAGAAACATATTGAGTTTCACAGAAAGGAAATTTTTTTAAGTGCTACATCAAACTTGAAGCTGCTAAAACAATTATCACAATAAATAAATGTCCTTTTTTACTTTGACTATTGAATACAAGTCTCTTGCAGGGGTAAAAAAGATCCCCATGGTTTATATTTAGATATTTCTTTGTTGTTCAAGGTTCAGTTTTTATTGTAAGCAAAATAGCACACAAGTAAATTTACCAAAGCACATTATTTCTTGAAAAATATATGCAATCCACCATTTATAATTATGTCTTTTCTAAAAGTTTGTAACATGATTATTTAGAACTTCGTTTCTTTCAAAATTTTAAAATTTATTTTTAGTTTTTAAGGATACATAATAATTGTGAATATTTATGAGGTACATGTAATATTTTGATACATGCATTCAATGTGAAATCAAATCTGGGTAATCGGAATATCAATCACCTTAAAAATGTATCATTTTTTTGTGTTAGGAATATTCTAAATCTTCTTCTCTAGCTATTTAGAAATAAATAATAAATTATTGTAAACTATAGTTACCATATTGTGCTACCGAACACTAGATGCTATTCTTTCTATCTACAAACCTCTCTTCATCCTATCCCACTACACTTCCCAGCCTCCAGTAACCATCATTCTACTACCTCCATGAGAACAAATTTTTAAGCCCCAACATGTGGGAACATAAACTGTTTCTCTTTCTGTGACTGGCTTATTTCACTGAACATAATGTCTTCCACATCAACCTATGTTGCTGCAAATGACAGGATTATATTCTCTTTTAAGGCTTAATAATGTTCCATTGTGTATATATACCATATTTTTTATCCATTTGTTTGTTGATGTACATTTGGGTATTGTGTTCCAATAAACATGGGAATGAAGTCTATTTAATATACTGATTTCCTTTCTTTTGGATAGATACCCAGTAGTGGAATTGCTGAATCACATGGTAGCTCTATTTTTAGAATTTTGAGAAATTTCCATACTACTTTCCATAGTGGCTCTACTAATTATATTCCCACCAACAGTATATGAGTGTTCCCTTTTCTCTGCAAACTTTCCAGAGTCTCTTATTTTTTTCTTTTTGGTAACAGCCATTCTAATTAAGATGAGATGATATCTAATTGTGGTTTTAACTTGTATTTCCCTAATGATTAGTGATGTTGAGTATTTTTTTAATATACCTGTTGACCCTTTGTTTCTCTTCTTTTAAGAGACATCTATTCAGATCTTTGCCCATTTTAAAATCAGGTTGTTTGGGGATTTTTTGCTCTTCAATTTTTGTGTTCCTTATACATTCGAGTTCTCAATCCCTTGTCAGATAAATAGTGTGCAAATATTTTCACCTATTCTCTGGGTTTTCTCTTCACTTTATTGATTGTTTCCTTTGTTCTGCAAAAGCTTTTTAGCTTAATGTAATCCCATTGGTCAATTTTTGCTTTAGTTACCTGTGTTTTTAGGCCTTACTCAAGAAATCTTTACCTAGTCCAATGTCCTGGAGTGTTTTTCCAATGTTTTCTTCCAGTAATTTTATAGTTTTGGTATTACACTTAAGTTTTTAATCCATTTGCTTTTTTAATATGGTGAGAGACAACAGTCTAGTTTCATTCTTCTGCAAATGAATATCCAGTTTTCCCAGCACCATTTATTGAAGAAGGTATCCTTTCCGCAATGTATTTTCTTGGTACCTTTGTCAAAGATGAGTTGACTGCAAATGCATGGTTGTATTAATCAGGGTTCTCTATAGGGACAGAACTAATAGCATACATGCATATATAAAGGGGAGTTTATTAAGAGTATTGACTCACAGGATCACAAGATGAAGTCCCACAATAGACTGTCTGCAAGCTGAGGAGCAAGGAGGCCAGTCCAAGTCCCTCAACTTCAAAAGCAGGGAAGCCAACAGTGCAGCCTTCAGTCTGTGGCCAATGGCCTGAGAAACCCTGGCAAACCATTGGTGTAAGTTCAAGAGTCCCAAAGCTGAAGAACTTAAAGTCCGACATTCAAGGGCAGAAAACATCCAGCATGGAAGAAAGATGAAGACTGAAAGACTCAGCAAGTCTGCAATTTTCACCTCCTTTTGTCTGCTTTATTCTAGCCACATCAGGAGCTAATTAGATGGTGCCAATACAGATTGAGGATGGGTCTGCCTCTCCCAGTCCACTGACTCAAATGTTAATCTCCTTTAACAACACCCTAGCAGACACACCCAGGAAAAATATCTTGCATTCTTCAATCCAATCACATTGACACTCAATATGAACCATCACAAGCCCACCCCTTATCAACATGAACACAGACACATCTCCTGAAATCATGCATAATCTTCAAATAAAGACAATAATAAGATCATAACTACACTGAACATAATACAGCTATTCTTCATACAATCTGAAGCACATTAATCTTTAACCTAAATTCTATGACATAAGTTAACAACACTTAAATGCTGATAAGAAATCAATAAATCTAATGTCATATAATAAAGGGAAAATGGGAAATAAAATGAAGATTTTTCTTAGTACTAGTGTATAAATGCACAAAAATATTCTTAACAAAATAAGGAAGAAATACTCATGACAATTACAGTCCTGCTTTCTGCAACTGGTCATGTGGTCATAGCTAGTATTGTTGACTACCTTCGACTACGTATTCCATATTCCCTTCACCTTCTGCAAGCATCTCAATGGGTTGTGGTATTTTACCTGGTGGCCTAAACCAAACCTTCATTACTGAAGGGTCTGAGCTACTTTTAGTCCTACCTGGATTGGGTTGTTGTAGTTTCCCATTGACCTTAACCACACGGCATGGTAATACTAAAAGATGCCCTATGGGATCTCCTGTATTCCATACATATTCTTCGTTACCTTCATTATGGAGTAGTAGACTAATTTCATCTTGATTGACCAGGTCACTCATCCCAGTAAACATTGTAACTTCCTTCTTAGCCTGTTGCCTTAGAGGTAGGAGGAATACAAAGTGGCCAGGTGACAATCTAAACTCCCAGTTTATTTAAATCATTGTTGTGTTTCCTGGTGGCGGTATTTCTCCCTCTGGAACTAAGACTTCTAGGCCAGAAAAACGTAATGTTGTGGGAACATGAAGCAAAAAATTTCCTAGTAGGTCACTAGGGGTGATGGTGAGAGGTACCACTTCCACTTTCATCCCTTGATTCCTGGACTCATGACTCCTGGCTATAGAAGAAAGTATCATATATAATTAACCTGCCACCAAGTAGCAGGCTGATCACCCCAAGGAATGGTGCCATGTCAAGGGCTCAGTATTAGTCTCTGCTGCTAGCAAATTGGGCAATCATGGTTGCCATAGCCAGGTCAGTCTTGGTGAGTGGAAGTCCATGTGGCTGAAGCCCATGCATAACCTCTATGCCTGCCACCATGGCCACTTTGTTCACGGGCCCAATGTGTGATGACAGGGTGGCTGAAGAAAGAGTCTCAGTGGTGAATGAGACATCCTATCTACTTGATTATTAAAATCCTCCTCTGCTGAGGTCACCTTTTGGTAAGGATTCACATGAGATACAAATACCGTCACAATTTTTGACCACTCAGAGAGGTCCATCTACATACCTGTTCCCCAAATCTTTTTGTCACCAAATATCCAATCATGCTTCTTCCAAGACCCTGATGATGCAGCCAAATCATTGCGTTCAGCCCACAAATCAGTATATAATTGAAGATCTGACCATTTCTCCTTACAAGCAAAGTGCACAACCAGGTGCCCTGCTCAAAGTTTTGCCCAGTGGGAAGATTTCCCTTTGACACAGTCCTTAGGGGATGTCCTAGAAAAAGGCTACATAGTACTGCAGCTGTCCACTTTTGGGTGGTGCCTGCATATAATGTAGAACCAACTGTAAACCAGGCCCTAGTCTTCTCTTCCTCTGTCAACTGATCATAGGGAACTCCCCATGAAGCCATTGTTGCAGGCTGGAGAAGAGAAGGTAGAGTGGCAGGCGTGGGGACCATGGGCATTTGAACCCCTTTTTCATATAACTTACTTGTGACTTCAGGACTTGCTCAAGCCTGACCATTTCCATTTAATGATGAAATACTGCTGTGCATGCCTTACGTTGTAACTAGATGGGTTAGAAAGCACTGAGTTCATGATAGGCAGTTCAGGTCACATGGTGACCTGATGACCATAGTCAAACCTTTAGTTTCTACCAAGACCCAGTAACAGGCTAAGAGCTGTCTTTGAAAAGGAGAGTAGTTATCTGCAGAAGAGGGAAAGGCCATGCTCCAAAATTTTAGTGGTCTCCACTTTGGTTCACCTATGGGGGCCTGCCAAAAGCTCCAAACAGCATCCCTATCTGCTACTGACATGTTAACCACCCTCAGATCTACTGTGTCATATAGCCCAAGTGGCTATATGAGGTCTCCATCTTGTTTTATGTTCTTGGGAGGCTGACCTTGTAACCTTGGGAGACTGACCTTGTTAGTTACGAACTTTGCTACAGATCTCTGAAGAAAAAGAAAATTGGATGAGGTCTCCAACTTGTTGTAAGTCCTTGGGAGCCTGACCTTGCAACCATGTGGCAGTACTTTCTTTTAGTCTCTGCCATTTTACAGTGGTGGTCTGTATTCAATCCTGGCTTAAGGAATGAGTGCTTTCTGGTTAATATATGGGTAAATTTTATAATTTGCTGATTCTCTTTCCCTCCATGAACAATTTCTAGCTTCCTTTCTTAAATATTCCATTCTCTGAGTTACCTTTAAAGAGTCTAGATGTTGTAATAACTGCTTACCATCTCTTTGAATATAGCTTGTACACTCACAGTTAAGTCATAACCTTAGTTGAGGCTTGTTGGTTTCACCTGCGAGGTTACCTTTGGTAAAGTCCAAAAGCCAGAAATATTGGCCACTGGGCATGGCTAAAGTTGGATAATAAGGGATTTTAAAGAATTTTTTTAAAGAGCTAATTAAAAGTCAGCTTAATTAAAAATGGATATCCAAGCTGTAGGTATATTTAAAAGATCTTTATGTCATTTCTTTTCTTGGGTGTTTTTTTACTGGAAAAATTATCTTTTTTTCTTCTCAGTCAACTAAATTATTTTTCTCCATTTGTCTTGTCACTCTTAATGTGGTAACTTCTGATAGTCTCGTATTGCTTGGACAAAATAGAGAAGGTGCCATCGACCCCATTTTGGAACCCAAATAATTAAAAGCAGATATATCCTTCTCAAAATCTGTTTTAGTTTCCCAGCTATACTTGCTTAGTAGTCTCAAGCCCTGTTTCTTAAAAGGCTCCACTCTGAGGCAAGTAACCCAATTAAGACGTTTGCAAATGAAAAATCTTACAACTAGTGAATCTTCTTCTGTCCATTTGCGTAGTTATATTTGTGTTATATGTGTAATTTTATATTAAAAAAACTCTGATTGACTTAAAGAAAAAAGCACTTTGATCAAATATTTTTAAAGAAAAAATAAAAGCAGTAATTACTTTAGTCCATGTGACTTAATCTTTAAAAAACAAAAGTTTTAAAGATTGTTGGTAAAATACAATTGTCTTCAAAATGTAAATATGTGGTCTAAATTATGCAGGTGAGATTGTAAGTGTGCTAAATGCTCCAACGTCATTAAACTGATTTCTTTGGCTTTTGAAAATTGCTTGACTTGCCTGCTTTATAGTTTTGTAAGGCATGGGGACAGATGAAATTAGCCACACATCTAAGTATGTTGGAAAGAGTCAGATCTTATCTGTTCCTAGAATATAATTAATATAATTAAAATAACTTACCAGGTTTTACATTAAGATTAAAAATTGCTAAGAGTCGCCATTATAATATGTAATTGAGACTACTCAAAATAGACTTATATGTAAGGTGCTTAAAGAAAGTAAAATGTGTTTTTAGTAAAACTTTATAAGAAGGCATGGGAATGTAAGTTTTTGCCTAGTTTAGAGGGTTAAAGGAATGTTTTAAATCAGATAAAATAAAACTAAAGGTTTAAACAAATTGTGGAATGTTTGCAAAAATTAATCTTATAAAAGAAATTCTGTGCATAAACATATTGGCTAAATTCGAAAGGGTATTATTTTGTTTTTCCATTAATGGAATATGGTAATAAAAGCACAACAAGGTTTTCTTAAAGCACTTATCTGCTCTTTAACAAAAATTGGTAAAGGGACTATGAGAATCCCACCTTATGGTCAAACTGATTAAGACTGGATTGATTTGTCTATAAGGTTTCATTAAAAATAAATAAAATAGTGGTATTGATATTAGTAGTGGACTAACAGAAAGGTGAAATTTGGCTCTTTCTCAAACAAGAGTTTCATGTAATATTAGAGGATAATGAAAGACCTTTATTTGCCCTGAAATAAACTATCAAAAAAAAAAGAAGTGAAAGACAAGACACAGGTTGTTTGGAAAGCAATGTCTTCCCTCTTAATGAGAAAAGGTTTTTGCCTTTTTAAAAAAATTTAGTCATTATTTTGACTAAAAAAATGACTTATGATAACCAGAAATTTTATTTCATAATATCAAGTGTTTTAAACCTTTAGCTTCTTGAAATCAAACTTCAGCTTCAAGGTTCTCTTTCCTGATCTCTAAATTTTGGATGTTACATAGGGCCACTGGAGCATCCAAAAAAGAAGTAAAGAGGATTATTTGACACATTTAGTTACATGGAATTGCCAAAATAAAATAATGCTTAACCTTCTTTGGGTTATATTTTAGTGAATAAAGTAATATGTTTTCCAAAATTATATGGGATTTCTGAAAGTCTAATGTCTGAATATAATTATGTTGTTATTTTAACATAATTAAGATTTAACCAAATTTCTCTAGTTTTCTTTGTCAATCATGTTTTTTGACTGACTATCCGAAGACATTCCATAATTCACATACAACAGTTGTCTTGTTTCGATTCTTTTCAAAAGCTGGCTTATAATCAGCTATAGGACTTTGACAGGTACTCTCAAATGCTAATTATTTGTTTTTCAGTCATGAAAACATTTTATTTTAAGCTATTTACAGCTTTTAACAATTAAGGTTGGTATACTCCTTCCTGTGAACCAAATTTGGAGCATATTTGTTTCTCTCATCTTGGTTTCTCCAGAATTTGGAAACTATTTGTGAGTATTCACAATGACTGGACTGCTGTTTCTGGATGAAACTGCAATCCAGAGTCAAAACTTCTATTCCTGTTTGCCTGCCCTTGCCTGATTGGTTCTTTCTGAACAATGCTTTGTAACCAATAAAATGTTGCCTTTTCCAATACTACCTACAGACCACCCCTCTTTCTGTCCTGTGCCTATAAAAACCCCAGACTCAGTCACACTGGGAGGGACAACTCAACTTCAGGTGAGAGACCACCATTCATGCCCTCTCCACTGAGAGCTGCTTGGTCACTCAATAAAATTCTCCATCCTCATCAACTTTATTTGTCAGCATAACTTCATTCTTCTTGGATGTGGGTTAAGAATGCAGGATACACTGAATGTGGTTACTTGGAAGGTTGTAAACACTGTGGCCCTCTGTCCCACATGACAGGAAGTAGCAGCAGGGCTGAGCCAGACATAGAACCATGAGCTGGAGGGGGACAAGGGGCTGACAGAGCTGATAACATGTCACCATCAATCAGGTTGTGAAAAGTGGAAGTAAAAGTGCTACTTAGCATGTTGTAACACCCCTTCTGGGGTTTAGGGGTCATGGGCATCCCTCCCTGGGCATCACCGTGTTCCCCTTGGGTCAATAGGTCTAGCTGCAAGCCTTGAAGGGAGCCTGCCTTTAGGTCAACACTTGGAATAGTTGACCAGACCCCACACTCACTTGCCCACACAATCCCTCTCACCAGGGGTTAAACACACAGCCATGGCAGTTGTGGCCTGAGACAGTGTGCAAGCCAGACATGGCCTGAGTGGGCTGAGTTGGCAGGCCACCTTCTGTGGCAGGTAGCATGACCGAGCAATGCCCAGGCAGGGGTGTCACCAGCCAGAGCCCTTCGGCTGACAAAGCGACCAAGAAGCCTTCACATCAATTTTAAATGGTGTTACTTTCTTGATCTATTTTTCATATTGTTCACTGTTGACATATAGGAATACCACTGACTAGTGTATGTTCATTTTGCATCCTGCAACTTTACTAAATTTGAAACTTTACTAAATTTGATTTTTGGTGACGTCTTTAGGGTTTTCTAAATATAAAATCATATCAGCTACCAACAAGGACAATTTGACTACTTTTCTTCCTTTTTGGATGTCCTTCCTTTTTTTTTCTTTTTCAAGATAATAATGCTTTATGTTTGCTTCTACCTGACAAAAGTGAATTTCACTGAAGTGTGGCTAAAGCAATACTAATGTTTGCAATGTTTATTAGCAATACTAATCAGGGGATAGCCACTGATGGAACCCCTGAGACAATGAAGTGAGGAAGGAAGAGACGTTTATTCAGCTAGCTGTCGAGTATTGGTTGACTTGTGTCCAGAAAAAAGCTGAGTTCCCCAAAAAGCAGTTTTTTTTCCCTTTTTAAAGACATACAAACCAGTGGGAGCAGAGATAAAACTGTGTCATTGCCCATTGGCTGGACCTCTGACCTCACAGTCTTTGGCTTTCATTTATTTGCTAATTTACATGTAGTGCCCATGGGAAGGAAAGCGTTACAGAAGCTGAATGAAGACAGTAAATCACTTAATGACAAAGGCATCTCCAAGCGGCAGGGGAAGGTGGGGTAGGGTTTGGCTGGTACAGATGAGGAGTACATGACTCAGGGAAGGTCCTTGGGCAGTAAGAAAAACATTTGCAACATTTTCAAGGCTGGTAGATAACACAGGCACCAGTGACAGAGAGGCGAGTTATTTTTTCAGTCCTCGGGCCCTGCTGTGGTTAGGACAGTGGGTCAGTGTCTCGCCTGACAACTGACTTCAACTTTGTGCTATTTTATCTCCCCTCCCCACTTTTCTAACAGAAGACAGGCAAGGGAGATAGATGGTCTCCTCTCTCACTAATACCATTGTTTCATCTTTATGAAGCCTCATTTTATATCTTTTTTTCATGGCAGCATAGATTGCAGGTTAAGATTTAGGTGAAAGAAATATATTTCTCTCTGCTAAAATACTGGTGGTAGTTAAGGTCAGGGAAGGAAAAGGGGCAATCACATGATCCTGGACTTCATACTGTAACATCTCGCAGAATATGCAGAACAGAACTAATCCTATACATCAAGCATTTCCCAGGAGTTAGAAATTATGACTCTGACAAAGATAGCTCACAAATCCCTTTTTCATTTTGACAGTATTTTTTTAAATTTCAAAAAATCAAGTTGAAGTTTTAAATCTAGGCAGTTCAACTTTGGAAATGAGAGAGAGAGATAGAGAGACATAGACAAGAAAGATGAAGTAACTATCATTTTCTCTCTCTGTATGCTTCTAGGTCTTACTTGATGTTAAAAGCCCAACTCAACTGCTAACTTCAATCAAATTCTAAGAAAAAGAATTGTACCTGTCTTCTGAAGAATATAGTAGGTAAAGATTTAATTAATCAATTAATATCCTTCATAAAAATCTCTGATAACTATCTAAAAGTGAGTTCATCTTTCTTTTTTTTTTTCTTCGAGTTCATCTTTCTCTAAATTTTCATTGCATTTTGCCTATCTCCTCTTCTGATTTAATGCTTTCTATGTGGTATGCTAGTTATTTATGTGGGTGGCATAGGGCCCTCATATACAATTTCTTTGAGGAGAGGGTTTATGTATGATTTGTTTTCTCTTACACCAATCAATCAATAAATATTTGTTAAAAAAAATAAACATCTGAAAGATGTGAGCAAGTTTTGTCTTGTTTTTAAATTTATGTAGATAATTGAAACATGAGAATTTTCTACCCATGTAAGCACTCTTTTCAGAGTACAGACTAGCAAAAAAGTTTATAAAATTACATTCTACTTTCTAAAGACAAATATATTCTAAAGTAGCAATTTGATTCCCCAGAGATTTTTTGATAAACAGGTTATCAAGCTTTGTAAGAACTACAGCATTTATGTGTCTTCTCTTACAATTATAGAAATGACACCTCTAAGAATCATAATAAATCTCTTATAGTTTTAAAAAGTAGTAAAAAAATAAGAATTTTTCTCAGCCGGTATATACATGACATTGGAGCTTATTGCCCATTTGCTATATCTTGTATTAAATAGAAAATCAGAAAATTATAGGAGGAAATAATTCAATGTTAGGGCACTACTCACAGAGAAACCAGACTCTAAATATTGGAACCATAACAGAATGTGACACATGAAATCAGCAAAAAAATTGTAATATAAAAATTACATTTCTATTTTTTCTTTCTAACCATAAAAACATATCCAGATAAAACTTTAAGAGTAAGAAAATGAGTGTTAGGGCATACAAAAGTCATACTTTGCCATGTCATATTATGTACTAATCACCATCAAGAGTTTCTAATTCCCTTTTTTAGCACTTCTAATTCGAATTCCCAGAATTAGTTATTTGCCTCTCAACTGAGGCAAACACCCATCTCTACCAGCAAACTGATAGGAACAAAAGCATAATACAAAGAACAAAGTTTATGATGAGAAAATACATTATTAAAATAAATTACCATGTGATGCACATTTTTTTAAGTGTAGAAAATGTATTCATCTTGTTCTCACTCTAGGTAGTTCAGTTCATTGGCCAATTTGTGAGCAATTCAAAAAATTCCTCCCTCATTATTATTATGGAGAGGCCCATTTATCAGAAACAGAAAAAAATAGAAAGTGTAACAGTGAGATAAGAAAATAATTCCATTTTTTGTTGCGGCCAATTTGTTAAATATTGTCAGGGGAAGAAATTGAACTTATGATTAAATTAGCATTTTGATTATCAGTGGAGTTTCTTTTTTCTTTTTTTAAACTTTTATTTTAGGTTCAGGCATACACGTGCAAACAATGCTGGTGCATTGTTTTCACCAGCATCTGTCATTTTTTGACTTTTTAATTACAGCCATTCTGATTGGTGTAAGATGATATCACAAGGGAACACTTACATCTTGCTTGTGAGAATGGAAACGAGCTCAGCCGTTGTGGAAAGCAGTTTGGTAATTTCTCAGAGAACTTAAAGCAGAATTACCATTTGACCCAGTAATCTATTAATGGGTATGTAATCAAAGGAATATAAATCATTCTACCATAAAGACACATGCATGTGTATGTTCATCACAGCACAGCACTGTTCACAATAGCAAAGACATGAAATCAACATAAATGCTCATCAATGGTAGAATGGATAAATATTTCATTTTTTCTTATGTGGCATTAAGAGAAATGTTCCAAATCATACAGAGCAATTTGGAGGAGGAATAAGAACTGAGGAAATTGAAAGCCAGACAACCTATCCCCAATCCTCTATTCATACCTCTGGTCTAGCCCCACCACCTTTACTCTTAGGAGGCTGCACAAAGCACACTCCTGTACACAAAGTGAGAAGTAGAGCATGGCAAATATCTATGCACTTTAGCACTGTGGGTTACCATAGTAGCAAGGCACTTCAGGTACATTGCTGAAGTGTGTTTGGAATTGAAATATTAACTGAAAGAAACTAAGGCTGTTTCTCTCAGATCAAAAAAATAAAGCTTACCAATAAATATATTGTTATGGGGCTTGGCTTTAGTGAAAGTTTTTAGATTGTCTTCCTTGAAAACAATAATTGACAGGAAAAGCTATGCAGTTACAAACAATCCTACAAAGAGATGTACAAGCATTGTTAGTAGAAGACAATCTAAAACTGCCAAGAAGGCAACTTTATGACCATAATCCCTGACTTGCTGAGAAATCCTGCATTGTTTTCATCAAAGATATCATGTTTTCTCATATGTTCTGTGAACCGTCTCACTCTGGTAATTTGCTGCTAAGTAAGCCTTTTGCATTTTATTCAAGGATAACCCCGTGAAACCCAACCAAGATGGCTAAAATAGATTCTCTTCTCATACTTTCAGTAGATTCTCATACTTTCAATAGATTCTCATACTTTCAGTATGCTCTGAAAGTAATACATAGCAAATTCCATTTACCCTCTAATATATTTCCTAAGGAGAGGATACCTAAATCTAGAAATGACTAGGGCATGTGTGAAGTCAAATGATATTTGTAGAATACACAGCCAATTTTTCCGACTAGCATATGTTAGAATTTGATTTATCTGGTTGATTGTTTAAAAGGGTCTCTCTAGTCCATTATCCTGGACAATAAATATAGTGATAGTATAACTCACTTCAAGACTTCCAGTGTTTTTTTTTTTAATTACTTAAAGAGTTTATTTTATTCTAGGGCATTACAATTAGGGAAGAGCATAAGAACTATAACCTAACCAGAAAAATTGATGAGCCAAAATATTTTATCCTCAACTATCCTATATAACACAATTTACTGAACTTCATTATAATCACCTCTCTAGATGAGTCACTGGTGAGTTTATTAATAGCTGAATTTAAAACTATTACAATTCAACTCTATTCAAAACATTTATTAGGTGCCTCTTATATGGCCACTCTAATATACTAGACAGGTAACTTTTATGTGCTGGACATGATACAGGCTCTACTACCTGATAATGTGAAGTTTTGCTGGGGATATGTTATTACCGTCCTTCTACCTTTTTTCTTTTTTTCATTCCTTTTTTGCTCCATTCACTGCCATCCTCTTTCTTCCTTCTGGCTTTTACCCACAAGTTCAAGTATAAAAATGTGGTTAAAAATGTATCAGATGGCCCTGCTAAAGGTTAAGGATGCTAAAAAAAAAGAATAAAATTTGTTCTTAATTTAGGGGTGCCCATGCCCTAATCCTTTCAACTTGTAAATATATTACCTTACATGGAAAAAGATATTTGACAAATGTTATGAGATACTTGAATAGGCTACTATTTTTCAAAGAAATGATAGAAGAGCATCAAGCTTGGAAGGACTAGCATATGCAAAAGTACAGGGTCTTTAAAAATACTCCTATTTCTTTCATATAATATTTAGAACAATATAAATTTCAAAGTCAAGCTTCCTCTATTCTCTACTATATGACTACCAAGATACAACCACTATTAACAAATTCTTTTTTTTTTTTTTTTTTTTTTTTGAGAAGGAGTTTGCTCTTTTCGCCTAGGCTAGAGTGCAATGGCGCTATCTTGGCTCATTGCAACCTCTGCCTCCTGGGTTCAAGTGATTCTCCTGCCTCAGCCTCCCCAGTAGCTGGGATTACAGGCATGTGCCACCACTCCTGGCTAATGTTGCATTTTTAGTAGAGACGGGATTTCTCCGTGTTGATCAGGCTGGTCTCTAACTCCCAACCTCAGGTGATCTGCATGCCTCCGCCTCCCAAAGTGCTGAGATTAAAGTCATGAGCTACCACACCCAGCCAACAAATTCTTATGTATTATTCTGTTTGATTTCAGCTGATGTACAAGCATGTATTTACTTACAAAGGTGGGATTATACTATGCATATTGTTAGGCTGCTTTATTTTCATCTAAAATCATGTATTAGATACATTTAATATCATGATATATCATTATATTAACTATAATATTCCAGTCTATAGATATATCAAAATTTATTCAATCCCATATTTATGAGTATGTTTTGCTTTTACAACTAAGGCTGCAATATTCCTTTTGTTTTGTTTTTGAGATGGATCTTACTCTGTCATCCATGCTGGAGTGCAATGGTGTGATCTTGGCTAACTGAAAACTCTGCCTCCCTGGTTCAAATGATTCTCCTGACTCAGCCTCCTGAGAGGCTGGAATTATAGGTGCGTGTCACCACACCTGGCTAATTTTTGTGTTTTTAGTAAATACAGCATTTTGCCATGTTAGCCAGGGTGGTCTCAAACTCCTGACCTCAGGTTATCTGTTCACCATGGCCTCCCAAAGTGCTGGAATTACAAGCGTGAGCCACCACACCCTACCAGTCTGCAATATTTCTCATACATATATCTTTGTTTATAAAACTGGCTTATTGAATGAACTGAACTTAGTGAATAAAAACAGGAATATTGTTTTGTTATTATCTTACTACTACCTTTAACAGTCATTCTCAAAGTATGATCCCTGGACTATCAACATCAACATCAATATCACCTGGAAACTTAGAAAACATTTTTTTTAAATAAGTAGGAGGAGTACACTCTAAAATAATGATTGAAAGTATAGCACAGTAAATACATAAACCAGTAACATAGTCATTTATTATCATTGTATTAGTTTGTTCTCACACTGTTATAAAGAACTGCTTAAAAATGAGTAATTTAGAAAGGAAAGAGGTTTAATTGACTCACAGTTCTGCATGGCTTGGGAGGCCTCAAGAAACTTACAATTATGGTGGAAGACAAAGGAGAAGCAGGCACCATCTTCACAGGGCAGCAGGACACAGTGAATACAAGCAAGGGAAAAGCCAGATGCTTATAAAACCATCAAATCTCGTGAGACTCACTATCATGAGACTAGCAAGGGAAAAACTGTCCCCATGGTTCAATTACCTCCACCTGGTCTCTCCCTTGACACATGAGGATTACGAGGATTACAATTCAAGGTGAGATTTTGGGTGGGGAACACAGCCTAGCCATATCATTCTGTCCCTGACCCCTCCGCCCACCAAAAAAAAGAAATGCATATTCTCAGACCTGACAGACCATCCTCCAGACCTCCTGAATCAGAAACTCAGGGAGTGGGACCAGAAGTCTGTGTTTTAACAAGCCCTCCAGGTGATTGTGATGCATATTAAAGTTTGATCATCACTAGCCAACACTCCTTCCATTCCTAGTCCTTGAGGACATTTCAGGTAAATCCCTTAGCTTTCTCATCTCATTCAATTTCACTACTTGCTTTCAGGCACTAAAATAGCTCATAGAGAAATTGAATAGAAATTTTAATTTCACAATCAATTCAAGGCTTGAACCATGACTTAGAAGGAGGGAAGGGGGAAGACTATAGTTTTTTACTTTTCTTTCTTATTCTCATCTGAATCTGATACTGTTGAATCTCCCTTTCTACTCTCAATAACTAAGATCTAAAAGAAGAGTTGGAAAAAATAGGAACCACTTGTTAGCTGATTTGTGCTGTTCTAATCCAGCAATGAGGGTCTTTAATGAGGCAGGCACCAAATGTGGATTATTTGAAAGACCTTTACAGGTATCTCTAATTTGCACAGTTCCCAGACAGGAGTAGTGTACTCACACAACCTCTTACAACTCTTTGCCCCATCATTCTTGGGGCACAGCTCTTGGCAGTGCACTGCACAACCTCTTGTCATTAGAATACTCTTACCCCAACAACCTATAGTTTTAATTGATATTAGGTTGAAATAACTCAGAGTGAATTGCCTTCAACAGCAATCAGTTAATTGACAGCAAAAGCGTACATCTATGACATGCTGATTGTTGAGAGTACAGACTATTCCTCTGCTATCTTTTCTCTTTCCCAGTATCTAGGGTTTAAAAACTCCTAATAAAAATTAATCATTTCCCTACTGAAATCAAAGCAAACTGACATATATATAGAAGTCAAAAAGATGAAGATGGAGATTAAGTATTAGTATTATTATTGATGGAAGCTCGTTTGAAGGAAATAGCTTAAAACTGTGCTAGTAGCACTTGTTAATACATCAACCCCAAATTAAACAGAACTCTTACCTAGTCATAGGCATAGCTGGCAAACTGCAGGACTCTTCCCCAAGGAGTAGGCTTCTTCGTCTTTGGCAGCAAAGCAAATGATAAAGCATGCATCTTGTGGGCAGGCTGGTTCCCAACGAATGAAGAAACAGTAGTTAGTGTAGTCAGAAACTTTGCACAGGCTCATCAGATAAATTCTCCTCTTTGCAAATAAAGAAATGAGAGAAATGAAGAGATAAGCAAAATGTTATCTAGTTCAGCATTGTCTTACTATATATATATATAATACGAACCACAAATGCAAGTCTCATACACAGATTGAGTTATCTAGTAACCACATTAAAAAGGAAAAAGAAAAGTAAAATTCGCTTTAGTAATATATTTTTATTTAACCCAGTATTCCAAAATATTACCATTTCATAGTATAATCAATATAAAAATATTAATGATGTCTGTTACTCTTGTTTTGTACTAAGTCTCCAAAATTTTATATGTATTTGATATTTTCAGCACATTTCAATTAGGACTAGCCACACTTAAAAACACTCATTAGAGGTACAAGGCACTGGCTACCATATTGGACCATGAAGATATAATTTAATGCTTTCTACCTTGAAACCTAGGAGAAAGGGTTGTATTTTTTTCCTACAGTCAGCCAGATTCCACAATTCAGTATTGCCCCCAGCACCTTTCACCCTAAGCTCCAAACACCAAAATTAAAGAGATTCCAATTCCCTAATTTGGTAATTCGCTAATTTATAACTTGCTAAGTTACAAATTTTTGCAACTCAGCAAGCATTCTGCTATGAAATGTGATCTTGTTCTCCTATTATTTACTGTCACCCCTATTACAACAAGTAGATCTTATTTAGCCCTTTTTCTCGGATGAGAGGGAAAACACATCTACAGAAAGAACCATAGGAACAATTTATGTTTTCAAGCTCTGTTGATGAGTGTATGTGTTGGGCAACAATGATGCATCATGAAGTAATTATTACCAATTTTCTTCAAATGTTCAGCTTTATACAATTCCAAATCACCAGAAAATGTTCATTGAATGTTTTGCACTATATTCTTGAATATATATATATATATATATATATATATATATATATATATATATATGTGAATACATTTGTGAATGTGTGACTGCTGAATTAAAGGAAATGTACCTCTTAAAATAGTTTTTATAATTTTACAGATGCTCTTAATGGGTCATTGTAACACTATCCTCAACCCACTTCTCCATTGTCGCCTCCCACTAGAGCAACTGGAAATCATATATTGCTTTCCCAGTCTCCCTTAAATCTAGGAATGGCCATAGGTCTGTATCTGGCCCTTGAGACAAGCAAAAGTCTTTTGAAGGGATGTGTCTAGAGATCTCCTTGCTTTTTCGAAAAGCTCACATGGCCCTTCCTTCTCCCTTTCTCCTTTTCTTTGGTTGGCAACAGAGACAAAGATGTGAAACAAGAAAATGTGTGAATCAGATGTTTGGAGCCCATGGGGTGACATGCATGAGGAGCAGGCTAATGAAATCATAGAAGAGCTGGTCCTGGTTATCATCAACCTGCTGAACCAGCAATTAACTACATATTGCTTGAAATATTTTTTTTTAAAACCTATGTGTTCAAGTCACATTGTGAAATTTTCTGTTACTTGCAGCCAAAATATTCCTAAGTGGTTAGTCTGTTGAAAAAAGCTCTTCAAAAAATCATACCAATCCAATTCTTTTCAAAGAAATAGTATATAAGAGTGAATTTTCATCCAGTATATCCCTGCCAATACTAGATATCATAAAGAGTTTTAGTTTCTGCAATCTCATAGGTGAGAAACAGTATCTCACATTATTTTAATATCCAAGAACAGAGATTTATATTTTTGTTGTGTCACTTCACCTGAAGAAAAATACAGTCTACATATTGTATTTTAAAAGTAATAATCTGCTGCCAAAATATATCATTAGTTTAAAAAAAAACTTGAAAGACTTGAAATTATAATATGTATTTAGAAGCTCTAATAATATTTATAACCTAACAATAAACATTTTCCTATTATATATCTTATACTATATATATATGTATATATATATATGCATCAAAGAAGCCCATTTTAACACAAATATTGCATATACTACTTGCCTCAGACAATGGGAAAACGTGACAGTCAGTGAATAAACTTTGCCTATGAAATCACCTAAAATTTCCAAAGAACTTAAAACCTTATATCCCTTGAAGATGTCCCTTCTCTTGATCTTGCTCAAATACTATATTTTGTGCACCACAGCTATTATTGCCAAGATTTTAAACTCTTACAGGCTAAAAGTGGAACATTTTCTTGTTGCAAAGCAAATTCATTCTTTTTATATAGTTAAATTTTATGAAAAAGTTTTTTTTATTCTGAGAATCCTTTATCTCACTTTTTTCCATTTGTTCTATTAGATATATGAGATGAAATATATTCAAAGAGATTAAAATTGATTTCAATTCTATAAGGCCAGAAATGAAATTTTCATACAATTAGTAATCATTCAATTTACTGAAAACTTCATATATAAAGAGTCAGCATTTATGACAAATCTGGTTTTTAGCATAAGCAATAAATATACATGATTATCTATTAAGGGTACTTACTATTTTCTTGAAATTATACATTATCTTACATTAACAAAATATTGTGATACTTGAGATGCCTGGAATATGACTATTTTCCATATGTAATAAAAGTTTCTTATTATTGTGATAATTATCACAATCAGAGCCTTATCCTAGCTGATTACGGTGAGCATGCAATCAGTAGTAACAACAGCGCAGAAGTTGCCTGCTATACCAACAGATATTGAACGTAGATAATTAGGAGTTTCACTGGAATGTCTCTAGAGGGAGCCACCTATTTGAGCCCCTCCTGAATAGGCCTTTGTTATTTCAGAGCTTTCCTTGACTCTTGTCCTCCAGGTCATTTCTACCTTGAACAGAGGGTCCTGATAAGTATCCTCAGATTCCTGAATGATGCATGTTGTCTTTTCTTCTTTCTCTTAGTCTTATTGCTTAGAGACTGACCTGTCCCCATTTTCCCCTTCTACCTTTCAAAATGTTTATTATGGGTTGAGGATCTTTCCAATATTATCCTTCTAAAATCATCATGGTGTAGAAACTCGATCCTGAAAGTTCTACACCATTTTGACACTTCTCTAGAACCTTTATATTTGCCAGAAAATAGTCCAGAATTCACAAATACCTATTTAAATCAAGTAACATGATTAGCTCCTTCACTAAGATTACTGTTTCTGCCCTATTTTGTTCTACATTCTGTTAATTCCCCATTCTCTCTTGCTTAGCCATTCTTTACCTTAATTAAGTGTAAAAAGCAATATAGAATACTAGTCAAGAGTTCCTGGGCTCAAATTCTGATGTGAAAATTTACTATCTGTGGCTCTGGGGAAATTTCTTAAACAAGCAGTAACTATTTTCTTATCTGTAAAATGAGGACAGTGAGAACATCTAATTAACAGTGTTATTTGAAGAAGTCAATGAGTTAATAACTGCAGAGCTCATAGAAAATAATATGGAATGTAGACAGTTCTCAATATTATTACTTATTAATAATTTAATATAACATGAAGCCACTTAAGACAAGCCTAGGATACAAAAGTAACAAAAATTATTTTTACTATAGAATACCCTGGGACAGCCTATACTTAAGAGAATAAGGAAAGACAAAAAAGAGATTCCCAATGTATGTAACAGTGGCAAGAAAGGTAAGAAATGGAACAAGAAGTCAATAAGTTGAAATTCACCTATTGAAATTGTTGTTTTGCAGCTTAAATATTGATAATTTCTTATAGAACAATCAAGCCCAAATTAAGCCAAAAGGATGGCTGAAAGATTACTGAATAAAAATGTCACATTTATGCCCAGACCATTCTAAAACTAAAAGATTAAATGACAAACACCTGAGTGAGAAGAATTATGCTGATATAGTATAAAGAAAAAGAATTGCTAAATGCCTTAACTCCAATAAAACAAATAGAAATAGAAGGGAGGATAGTCAGCTGAATTCAGATCTGAGTGCCACATTATGGGTAAACATATGTTAAGTTCTTGTCAGACTGTAAAATCACTGTATGAGATTATAATTACTTCACTGATAAGGTGCTGGTAATGCAATTCGTTAATAAGCTAAAATAAGATGCATAGTAAGCTTTTAGATGAAAAGTTTATTATTACTAAACTTCTGGGTTTGTTTTGTTTTGTTTGTTTTTGTTTTTGTTTTTGTTTTTGTTTTTGTTTTTTGAGACGGAGTTTCGCTCTTGTTACCCAGGCTGGAGTGCAATGGCGTGATCTCGGCTCACCGCAACCTCCGACTCCTGGGTTCAAGCAATTCTCCTGCCTCAGCCTCCCGAGTAGCTGGTACTACAGGCATGTGCCATCATGCCAAGCTCATTTTTGTTATATTTTTTTTTTTTTTAGTAGAGACGGGGTTTCACCTTGTTGACCAGGATGGTCTCGATCTCTTGACTTCGTGATCCACCTGCCTTGGCTTCCCAAAGTGCTGGGATTATAGATGTGAGCCACCGCGCCCGGCCTTATTCTTACTAAACTTCTAATTAATTAAAAGTATTGGAAGAGTCTGGGAGAACATCATAATTACTGTCGTTATTTTTCATGTTCAAACTAGAAACTTATCCTGTTAATAGAATATTCCAGGTATAGGTAAACTCAAACTTGGCTCAATTTCCTGCACCTCAAATTGGGAGAGAAATAGCTCTTCCCTAGTCTCTCTGTTCTATAGAATCAAAACCCCTTACCCTCACCTTCAGCATCCTTCATATTTTGGCTCCTGCCTCCCTCCCTTATTTTATTTCCCTATCATTTAACACCATTAGCTGGAGAGACCACATCATTTATTATCTGAACTGAAGCAACTCCAACAAGATAAACATAGGCCTCTAAAATAAACTAGTGTAAATATTTGAAATAATATTTATGTGGTAAAAGTTTGGTTTTATTATACTGGTGGACCTACACAATATATTTTCATTTAAAACCACTTTTAAAATAAAACTCTACTTAGAAAGTAAAAGTAACATATATAAACGTACAAAAAGGGAGAAAACTACTTTATCTTGGCTATCAGAATATTAAAAAATAACATAAGCAGTGTAAATCTTATTGGTACATATGCATGTACTTTTAATCAGCTTCTTAGTTGTGTTTGTCCCAAAACTATGTCACTGGCGTTTTTCCAAATATTGTATTTCAATTGTCTTATTTTGTTTCATAAAATTCTCTGCCATCTTCTTCAAGACCAAATATAATGTGAATAATTTGAAATTGTTGATATCTTCAATAGAATATTTTCTGTAATTACAATGATTTTTATCAGAAAATATTCTTTTTACAGGGCTAGCACAACTGAAACACTCAAAGTAAATTCTACCAAATAAAGGATATCCTTAGTTCAATATTTTGTATTTAAATGAGTAATCACAAATATTTTGCAAGCACATCTTTTTTACCTGCAGTCAGAGAATTTGCTTTGAAAAATATTTTACATAAAAAACTGATCAAGTAAGTCATTGCTATTTATAATTGTTTTAGATGTTTTGCCAAATTTAGATCTTGCTAAATTATAGGCCTTCTTAAGCTTCATTCTATTCTTGTACAGAATCTAAATTAGTCTAAGAAAATGGGAGTTCCATCAAAATCGGCTTATTCCAAAAGCAATTCTAGAATTTCAAACTAAATCTTACATGCTGCTTGAACTCCTACTAACTTGTTCACTTATTCCTCTGCTTTTATATTGACAAATTTCCAAATGATCCTGCTTTAAAGCTTTATTTTTAATAATTCTATTCATAAGAATTATTTTCACTTATTCTCCAAAAGATTGAGACTCTTGGCTTTCCATTTGTTAAATATTTAATTCAAGATTTCTCATTGATTTTCAGGGAAATGCAACCAAGATTTGGAGAAGTCATTATTTAAAAGTTTGCTACCACAGTAAAATACTTAGGTTGAATGACAAGGCAGTTCCTCAAAGACTGAAACATTTCTAAAGTCTGTGCAATGCTGGACAGCAAAGAGAAAAAACTTATTGGCATGCTGAAGGATTTAGTTGTACACAACACCAACTTTGTCACAGACATCTTATAGTTGTTACTCTAAGTGTTTATGCATTTAAAATATTCATCAAATTTTGACAAATTAATGTGTATCATAAAAACACCAGGTAAAGATCACTTTGCAGTTTTCTTAATTTAGTTATAGCTACCTTTTAATGACAATACTGTTCTTTACCAAAAAAATTTAGTTACAGTATCACTGCAATAACCATTTTAAATTGAGTTTCAAACTTATAAACTAAATTTACAATAGCAATATAATAATTTAAGCATATCAATATCAAACATATCAACTTTGAGAGAATGAGTCTCTTAGAGATTTACTTTGACTCCATAAAATTAAGTTTCTTAAAAGGAAATCATTATGGAAATTAACTGATTTTAAGCACCTAATGACGTTTATGTGAAAACTAGCATTGTTTAAATGCCTGAAAAATTCTGCTAAATGATCTGATACATTAACACCTAACATTTCACTTTCTGTATATGAAAAAAGCTTGGGATTAAAAGTGAGCAAACTTAATTTAAAATAATAATTTTTAATCTAGATTTTCCTTCTGGAGCTTCAAATATCTAGTAAAATTTCGAACACATGATGATTTATGTTTTTTCAGGATATTTAGATTTTCAAGTTTCCACTTAGTCATAGATATATTACGGCCTCCATAATGGATGATAAATATTGACAAATATTTGTATAACTTACATATTCTTTGTCAACTTTATTGAGAGACAGACCATAAGATTTCGTAATACATGTTTATTCTTTCTTTTCTTAGTTTATTGCTACTGATAATGTTTATTCCAAAGTAAAAATGTCTCACCAAATGAAAAACTAGAGATATATACCATATACTTAATGACAGATGGTTATTGAGAGAAATCTGTATGCAAGGTATGTGAGGATACTCTTGGCGATTTCAAGATAACTCCTTGGATGTACCAGAGACCTCCACGTGGAACTTTGTAAAATTTTACTTCATATTACTCACAAGATCCAAGAGAGATTGGCCTTTGTACTCAGTCAATGCTTGGTTAGAGGGAGGGAAAATATTACTGACATTTTTTAGTGTGTCTCTGATGCCTATCTTATCTGTCACCAATTTAATCATGGTAAACTGTAAGAGTAAGACACGGTCAAGAACACAGGTCTCCCCGTCCCTTCAAACAACTCCAGATAGGTTTCATATTGAGTTTTTAATGAGTATTTAATATGTCCAGATCAGCGATTATTCTCAGGATATAATGAAGGTGTTCCTCACCAAAGAACTATGGCTCAGACAGCAGCAAAAGTTAAACTAATATGTACCCAGCACAGGGAATTCCAACTTATCTCTCCAGTGATAAAAATATTCATTTCCTTGGGACTGTTATTACAGAACTTTAAAGTCTTTGCCACATAATTAAAAACTTTATGGTCCAGATCACTCTCAATCCTCAGGAAAGTAGAAAGAGGAATGTCATGCTTAAATTCAAATGAGTAAAATTGTCTGTCACTATTGGTCTTGGTCTAATAATGTCCTCATAATCATGAGATCTTTTCCCTCTGAGACCCATCAAATGTCACCAAAATTATTACATGTCACCATAAGAGGTTGAATATTTCTCTCCTGATTTTAGATTTCAAATTACTTCAATCAGATATCAAGGTATGGCAAAGGACTTTGAAGAACTCATGCAATATATTTAATCTTATCACCAGCATATACAAATTTCTCTTCCTTCACAACCTCCTAAACAAATTCTACATGATAAAATTCAGAGACTTTATTTTCTTAAAAAAAGGTGAAAAATGTCTTGGAACTACATTGGGAACAATAGAGTGAGGTACTTCTAACCACTAACACAGCATTTTAACTCCATAGTGTAAATCCTTGGATTCATGTGCCCTTGCTAAAATTCACACAAAGCTTCAAACTTCATTTGTACTGTACTGCCATTCCATTGAGAGATTTAACATAAGGATTCTGAAGAATGTTTCAGAAGCAGTTAGTCATCAGAAGAAGTCATCTTCAAACTAAGGACTTCAGATCAAGAAGACAACAGCATGATATAGAAAACATCTACCCTAAACCTACAGAACTAGGTCCAGCTCACTGGGGCAGCAGATTGCCATGCATGCCTTTGTTTTTTGTTTTGCTAGTTAATTTCTTTCCTTTTTACTGAGTTAAGGTTTTATATTTTAAATAAACACTTGTTATTTATAATGTAATACTTACAAAATTTTATACATAACATTTCTTTATGCATTCTCAATTACTCGTTAGTATGAGTCCAATCCCTGGCTGCATACTTTTCATGATCTAGACAAATGTACAATCAAACTGACTGGTTTGTGTTTATCTCTGAGTGCTAATTAGTTCTCTTAAGTATTAATGCCTAAAACACATTTGTTTTCACTAATGATTACACTCAACCATAACATGAGCTTTATCTAGCAAATAGCATAACAGTTCCAGTAACCAAAAATCTAAAAACACCTGCCATAAAATAGCTACAATAAGAGGTCTCTTTTTTTCACCAAAAAAACACCCAAGATCCATTTGTAAGAAATAGACTGGATAATCAAACTCTTACAGGGGTAAGGCTCAGATGAAAAACAGAAAATACATGTCTTATATTTTACCTCTCACATTTACAGACCTTACAAAGAATGATTCCTATGTAAGTTAAAAATCTTATTTCCTACCAAATGGAATCATTAATCTATTTAATAATATCATCACTTTATGGTCCTCTGCCTAGTACCTTACTACTTCTGAATAGAAATGAAACCATATATAATGAAATTGAGATACTCCATGAAGCTATTTTGGTCAAGATCACATCATTTGGTAGAAGCCAATGACTATTATTGAATTTGTGTGCCCCTACAAAAAAAAAAAAAAAAAAAAAAAAAACTTATTGGCCACTACCAGAAAACTTGACAAGATCGTATCTCAGTAAACTCATGTCTGTCTGCAGGATAGTCTCTAAAATAATGCAGTTTCCATTTTGATCCTCTATTTCTCCTCCTTTGAAAAATAACTTGCTTTATTTAAGAAAAGAAAAACTGGGCCTCAATTAGAGGTTCAAATCCTTACTCAGTGGAAATTCTAGACAGCTTTTTCCTGTTTTCAAAATATTTTATATTATTCTTTAAGAGAGATATAATGCAAGGAAATTCTTGCCTATCATGGTTCAATGATTGAAAGAGGAGCTAAACAATCTCAATAAGCCCATAGATCTTCTCTCATAAGAAGTTTATGAGATTGGAACATGTTGATTTAAAATAGAACAGTCCTAGACAGAATATTGACATTTTGGTACATGTCCAATTTCAGAGGAGTAATTGAGGTTCCACGTGTACTATTTCAGAGGAATAATTGTTGTAGTAACATCCCTACAGACTTTTTGTGAGACCTTTAGTACTAGTAAGAAGATCTGAAAAATTATGAAGAAATCATGAAATTAATTGATTTAACTAATAGGCTCATATTTGTTTTGCGGGGTATTCATATTGGGGATGGAATCTGTTACCTTGGTTTAATTTAGGAACTGTTGGATTTCAGTTTAGCAGTGAGCTACAAATCTTGATCATAATTATTCTCCTAGTATTTGTCTAAGTGGCGTGTTTTAAATGTGTTACCTCTAGCAAATTAAATGCTGTTGTTCAGCCACTACTCCATCAAGTAATCCAAAAAACTGACCTGCCAAAAAGAACAAGAAAACCTGACACATAATAGCAGTTGAAATGACTACCAGCAACAACTTCCTGTGTAATTGTCACTTTCCAAAGAATGACATAGACCTGAACTGATCATTTCCCCAGATGAGAATGATCTATTCTGTAGCCTGGGCTGAAAACTGATGACATGTAGAGGTGAAGAATTGAAACAATCATACTGTCAGTATGACTTAGTTGAGAGTGTATATTACCTGTGTCAACATGAGTTAGTTGTTTGTTCCCAGAAATTTTCCCAAGAAAAAAATAAAGATGTAAACCAGTAAATCACTGTTTGCTTCTGGAAATTTCCAAATTTCCAAAGATCATTTTATTATAGGCAATAGACTTCTAATGAATTTCCAAAGATCAATTTATTAGAGGCAATTTTCCAAATTTTCCAAATTTCCAAAGATCAATTTATTAGAGGCAATAGACTTCTAATAAATTTCCAAAGATCGATTTATTAGAGGTAATACTGTTCACCTGAGAGAATAGCTTGCTAGTCACCATTTATTTATCAAGATTTGCTTTATCATCCTCATTTCTCTATATCCACCAACTCTAAACTATTATATCGTGAATTTTGTCTAATCCTAATTAGTTCCCCACCTTTCCACACTCATCTTCAACAACTTCAGCTTATATAACAATGACCTATAAATATTTCACTTCTGACCTCTCCTTTCCAAAACAATAGCAAGACTCTATTAAGGTGATGTGCTACCCAATGAAGAAAGTTCTAGTAAATTTTGCATTTATTTGTTAATAGGTTATTTTGTGATATTTTGTAGAATTCAACATAAACCATTTCATTGGCCATGAGGCTCTAATTATTCGGTGTCATTGTTCATTGTTTGCTTTACTTCTAAAACTTTCAGTACCTCCTCTTTTCTCCTCTTTTGCTAAGAATGACCAATTTGTTTTACTTTTTAAATTTTTAAAAAAAATTTTGTGAGTACATGGTCAGTGTATTGATTTATGGGGTACATAAGTTATTTTTATACAGGCATGTAATGAGTAATAATTACATCATGGAAAATGGGGTATCCTTATATTCTTTTAGTTATTTAAAAACATTACAATTAAATTATTATTGACCATAGTCCCTGTTATGCCATCAAACACTAGGACTTATTCATTCATTCTAAGTATTTTTATATCCATTAACCATCTCCGCTTCTTTCTCAGAACACCACACCCTGCTTCCCAACTACCTTTCCAAGCCCTCTTGTTACCATCTTTCTATGCTCTATCTCCATGGGTTCGATTGTTTTTATATTTAAATCCCACAAATAAGTGAAACCATGTGATGTTTGTCTTTCTGTGCCTGGCTTATTTCATTTCATAATCTCCAGTTCCAGCCATGTTGTGGCAAATGACTGAATCTTATTTTTTCAGGGCTGAATTTACTCCATTGTGTCTAAGTATCACATTTTCTTTATCCATTTTTCTGTTGACAGAGACAGATTGCTTCCAAATCTTGGCTCTTGTGAACAAAGCTGTAACAAACCTGGGAGTACAGATACCTCTTTTGATCTACTTATTTCCTTTCTTTTGGGTACGCTCCAGCAGTATAATTGCTGGATTGTTTGGTAGCTCTATTTTTAGTTTCATGAGGACCCTCCAAACTGATTTTTAGAGTGTTTGTGCTAATCACATTCTTACCAACAGAAAGTGTACAAGTGTTCCCATTCCTCCACATTCTCATCAGTATTTGTTATTGTCTGTCTTTTGGATTGGAGCCATTTTAACTGTGGGGAGATCTTGTCTCATTGTAGTTTTGATTTTCATTTCTCTGATTAAGTCCAATGTTTGTTGATTTTCCTTCTGAAAAGTCTGTTTAAAGCTGAAAGTGGAGTGTTGATGACTCCAGCTATAATTGTATTAGAGTCTCTTTAACTTCTAATAAAATTTGCTTTATATATCTGTGAACTCCAGTATTGGGTGCATATATATTTTAAATTGTTATATCTTCTTGGTTAATTGACTGCTTTATCATTAAATGGTGATCTTTGTCTCTTCTTACAGCTTTTGTCTTGAAATCATTTTGTCTGATAGAAGTATATCTACTCGCTACTCCTGCTCTTTTTTTTTTGTTTTTATTAGCATGGAATATCTTCTTCCATCCCTTTGTTTTCAATCAGCCACTGTATGTCTTTTTTCGAGAGTTTAGTCCATTACATTTAATGTTATTATTGATAAGTAAGAACTTACTCCTGCCATATTTTTATTTGTTTTCTGGTTCCTTTGTGGCCTTGTCTTCCTTGTTTGTTTCCTTTCTGTCTCTGTTTTAGTGAAAGTTGTTTTTTATAGTGGTATGATTGAGTTTCTTGCTTTGCATTTTTTGTTTATCCATTGTATGGTTTTTGGTTTGTGGGTACCATGAGGCTTCTAAATACTATCTTGTAACCCATTATTTTAAGCTGATGACAACTTAACATTGCTTGCATTAACAAACAAGCCAAAAGAAAACTAATAAAGACGCTACAACTTGACTTTGTCCCCTGCTTTTTAACTTTTTATTACTATTTATATCTTGCACTATGTCTCAAAAACTTTGTTGTACACATTATTTTCGATTGATTCATCATTTAGTCTATTTAAGATAGGAATAATTTACACACCAAAGTTACAGTATTATAATATCTGCGTACTTACTATTAGCAGTGAGTTTTGTATCTTCAGATGATTTCTTTTTGCTCATTAATGTCCTTTTATTTCTGATTGAAGTACTTTCTTTAGCATTGATTGTAGAATGAATCTGCCATTAATAGGATCTCTCAGGCTGGGCACAGTGGCTCATGCCTGTAATCCCAGTACTTTGGGTGGCCAAGATGGGTGGATTACCTGAGATTAGAAGCTTAAGACCAGCCTGGCCTACATGGTGAAACCCCATCTCTACAAAAAACACAAAACTTAACCAGACATGGTGGTATATGCCTGTAGTCCCAGCTACTCAGGAGGCTGAGGCAGGAGAATTGCTTTAACTCTGGAGGTGGAGATTGCAGTGAAGCAAGATTGTGCCACTACACTCCAGCTTGGGCAACGAATGAGACACCATCTCAAAAAAAAAAAAAAATATATCAGCTTTTGTTTTTCTGGGAAAATCTTTATTTCTCTTTCATGTTTGAAGGATAATTTAACTGGATATACTATTCTGGGGTAAAAGTTCTTTATTTTTCCTTCCGTACTTTAAATATGTCACTCCACTCTCTCCTGGCCTATAACACTTCCACTGAAAAGTCTGCTGCCAGAAATATTGGAGTTCCATTGTCTGTTATTTATTTATCTTCTCTTGCTACTTTTAGTATCTTTTCTTTATCCTTGACCTTTGAAAGTTTGATTATTAAATGCTTTGAAGTAGTCTTCTTTGGGTTAAATCTGCCTGGTGTTAATCTATAACATTCTTGTACTTGGATATTGGTATCTTTCTCTAAGTTTGGGAAGCACTCTCATACCATTCCTTTACATAAACTTTCTAGCCCTATCGCTTTCTCTACCCCTTCAAGGCCAGTAACTCTTAGATTTGCCTTTTTGAGACTATTTTTTTAGATCCTGTAGTTGTACTTCATTGCTTTTTATTCTTTTTTTCTTGTCTCCTTTGTGTATTTTCAAATAGCCTGTCTTCATGCTAATTCTTTCTTCTGCTTGATCAATTCTGCTATTAAAAGACTCTGACATGTTTTTCAGTATGGCAATTGCATTTTTCAGCCAGAATTTCTGCTTGACTCTCTTTAATTATTACTCTTTTTGTTAAATTTATCTGACGGATATCTGTGTAGCCAGGTGTTAGGAGAATGGTGATGCCAGCACTTTCCTAGCCACCTTGGCTGGCATCTCAGTAGGTCATGTGCTCCCCAATCCACTGTCTCTGGGCCCAGTTTAGTCCTAGGATTCAACCAGAAGTTGCAGTCCTTGTGGCCTAGACTGCCTTTTAAGTTTATTTGGAGCCTCGTACCACTTTAACCTACAGCGGTGAGGCTTGAGGAAACTCAGGTTTCAACAGCTGGTATCAGTGATTTCTCTCTGGCTGGGGATGGTTTAACTGCTCGCTCTATGGCGTGTATCAGTTGAGGTTGGTCTTGTTTTGCTTTCTGTTTTAAGGGCACGATTGAATTCAAGCCTCACAACTGCTGCACTCTCCCTCGCCCTAGGACACAGAAATGCTTCCCTCCATGACACTGCTGCTGCTGAGGGATGGAGGAGGGCTGGCATCAGCAATTCAAGATCATTTTCCTACCTTTTCAGTGTCTCTTTCAGCGATATAAAGTTAAAAGCAGGTACTGTGAATGCTCACCTGATTTTTGGTTCTTACGAATGTGCTCTTTTTGTGTCAACAGTTGTTAAATTGGTGTCCTTGTGGAGGGGACAATCGGTGGAGCCTTCTATTCTGCCATCTTGCTTCACCTCTTTCCCCAAACTGCTTTACTTAAAAACAAACCTAAAAGCAATGACAATATAACTTCCACAGGCTCCCACCCCCAAATCTATCAGCCTACCTGAATTTAGACCCAAATGTTTTGGATTTGTCTGTTTTCTCTTTATTAGAGCAAACAATCTACTTTTTCTTCCCAGCCAACTTCTCCACATATGCACTGGAGATCATCTCATCTCATGGAATTAAGGACTTTACATCTGTAATTGTTTCCTTTCTCTTCCTGCTTCATCAATACATCTCTCTCTAATGTCATTTTTCCATCTGTCCATATAAATGAGTGTCAAAGCAAAACTTGTGCCCAAGCAAGTCAAACGAGGGGTGGGGGGAGGGAAGACTTCATTCAAGGATATTATGATACGGGAGACAAATTAATTTAGACTTAACTGCCTGAAACAAAGGATGGTAGAATTTTTAAGACTTGGGCAGGACAATTATAGGCCATTTGTGTTTGCTAATTGGCTTTGGTCAAAGGAAAATGAACTTTTTTGTATCTTCATAAAAGGAGGTGGTTTTATAACTTGGAACAGAGCACTCTGAAGCTAGCCACTTACCCTTTAAAGACAGGGAGATAGGGATGCTATCATCCTTAATGATTACATTTCAACAAGACGCCCCTGGTGGAAGGGGGAGCGTATATTCAGGGCAACTTGGATCTATATCTTCTCTTGGATTGCAGTCTTCAAACTTGGCTCAAATAAACTACTTACGATTTTTATGATAAAGTAAAAATTGTTTTTAAAAAGAATGCCCCCTGAGTTCTTGTAAAAAGACATTTCTCAGTTGTGAAACTAGCTATAAAAAAAGTTTTAAAAAGTTTAAAAAGATGTACATTTTAAAGGAACCTCCTCCACAAAAAAATTTACATTCCCATGAATGTGTGTTTGTTTTTAAGTAAAGGTGTTGGGGTCACCACTTGCAGAGGTCTGTCCTGCTGGCTACGGAAGAATAACTTACGCTCACACACAGGATACAATGAAAGTGAAAGACTGAGCTGGGGTGTCCAGGCTACTCATAGAAAGGAGTTAATGGCAGCCAGCTTCCAGCAGCCCCTACTCCAGGCCTTTATTTAGTATATCAGAGGACAAGGCTCTTTGGATAAACACCATTAGAGGGTAATTAACTTCTGGTGACCCCCTGAGTAGAAGGCAGTTAAGCACATGAGGATGATCAAAGGTTTTGCTAATGAAGGTGGGGATAAACAGACTTATCTGGAGAAACTTCTTTTACAATTTCTAGTATTTACTCTACTGTCCTAATGCCCTAGGGTAAGAGTAGGTTGCCTTAGACCCATTCAATCATTACAAGCTATGTAAAGCTTTGGTGTTCCAAAAATGTTTGTGACTTTAGAGTACTAAAGCTATTCTTCTTATTTTTTTCTTTAATATTTTTGCCACAACCATGAGTGAACCCCCACATAAAGCCTCTAAGAAAAGGGAGGTCAGGGACCCAGAGTCAAAAGTTTGTCAAGTTTAAAGAAGTATTAAGGTCATCTTGTTCATAAGCCAAGATATTTAGCATTATCCAAAATTCTTCCAGACATCCTAATTAACCTTCAGTGTCACCAGCTACATTTCCCTGCTCTACTTTAGAGAAAAATGTCTCAAGCCTTATACTCAGTGTCTCCACGTTCTCTTAACTCATTTTCTACTTGTTACTTTTTCATTGAAATATTTCAAACACACAGAAGAATGTCTCCACATTCTCTTAACTCATTTTCTCCTTGTTACTTTTTCATTGAAATATTTCAAACACACAGAAGAATGTATAAATTATAAATAAATATATAAAGAGCAATAAAACCTTTCTGCTCACCATAAACTTTAAGAAATAGAACATTACAAATAATTTTTAAGTCCTCTTGAAGTTCTCCATCTCACTGATTTGGCTCTGATGAGTGGAGGAACACCAGGTTCTTCATCTCATGTCAAATTAGAAAAACTGACATGGACACACATAGAGTAGTTTTAAAGAGCAGAGAGTTTAATAGGCAAGAAAGAAGGGGAAAGAAAGAAGCAGATCCCTTGTACAGAGACAGTGGGAGGGAGGCTACAAAGTTAAGAGACAGAACCTGCTTTCAGAAAATATCAGCCAACTATATTCGATGGCTAGAAAAGGTGGTGTCTGATCTGCATAAGGCTCAGGGGATTAGTTTGACCAGGCATGTCATTGACGTAGCCCACAAAAAAACTGGCACTCCCACCCTAGTCTTTTAATATGCAAATACAGGGCACCATGATGTTCCATACACTTGGGGATATGTGGGGGTGGCCATTTTGCCAGGCATATATGGGGCAAAGGCAAGAGGAAAATGGTGGGAATTGCCATGTTGGGTGGACCCAATTTCTAATGGTTGGCATTTGCATATCAAAATTTGTGGCCCAGCTCTAAGACCCAGGGCTTTCATACCGGACAAAAGCTGCGAAAAATCTTCCAAGGACCCCTTTATTACTATCTGCCTAAAATAATTTCTTAATAACTCCTACCTCATCCCATGCCTTCTTTTTGGCCCCAATCAGGGTAAGCATTATAATTATTGTTTTTATAATTTACTTTTACCACAAATGTATGAATCACCAAATAATACATTTTTTAAAATTATGTTTTTGGACAATAAAGTTCAAATGATATTAAGCCATATATATTATTCCACGTATTACTTATTTACAATCATAATTACGTTTTCAGATTCACTCATCAAAATACGTATATTATAGTTTAATTCGTTTTACTTAACATTTTTGTACTTGCCTCCTTTGACGTTTGTGCAAGATTTTCTCTAAGATGAAACTGCTGATTCTTAGAGAATTCTCATTTTTAACTATATTAGATAATGCCAAATTATTTACAAAAGTGATTGCAGCCTCACATGTAGTGTAAAAGTGTTTAGATTATTTTTCATGCTTGTCATCATTTGCTATTACAGTTGACTCTTGAACAACTTGGATTTATACTGCACAAGTCCACTTATATGCATATTTTCTACCACCTTTGCCACCCCAGAGGCATCAATACTTTGAACTGTAAGTATCCGAGGCAGGACTCAGTTAATTTACTTTTTTTGTTTGTTTGTTTCATTTTTGCCAAGGTTGAGGGTGCATGCCCGTAACAGAGCCTCAGGAATCCTGACAACATCTGTCCTAGGTAGTCAGAGCACAGCTTAGTTTTAGACATTTTAGGGAGACGTGAGACGTCAGTCAATATATTTAAGATGTACACTGGTGCCATCCAGAAAAGCAGGACAACTGGAAGCAGAGAGAGGGCTTCCAGGTCACAGGTAGGTGAAAGACAAATGGTTGCATTCCTTTGGGTTTCTAATTAGCCTTTCCAAAGAAGGCAATTAGATATGCATCTATCTCAGTGAGCAAAGGGATGACTTTGACTAGAATGGCAAGCAGGTTTGCCCTGAGCAGTTTTCAGCTTGACTTTTCCCTTTAGCTTAGTGATTGGGGTCCTAAGATTTATTTTCCTTTCACAAGACCAATGGTTCCTCTTATTCCTCCTCCTCCTCAGCCTATTCAACATGAGAATGATGAGGATAAAGACCTTTGTGATGATTCACTTCCACTTAATAAATATTAAATATATTTTATCTTCCTTATGGTTATCTTAATGGCATTTTTCTACTTTATTTTATTGTAACAATACAGTATTTAACACATACAACATACAAAATGTGTGTTAATCAACTGTTTATGTAGTTGGTAAGGCTTCCAATCAACACTAGGCTATTAGCAGTTAAGTTTCCGAGAAGTCAAAACAATTATGCCATTGTTCAACTGTGTAGGGTGTTGTTACCACTAGCCCCTGCAGTTTTCAAGGGCCAATTAGCATTTTAATTTTCACAAATTTGACCAAAATAAGGTGTCTGATTTGCATAGGACCCAAGATTTGCATAGGGCTTAGGAGATTGATTTGACCACCAGTGCCATTCACATAGCCCATTAAACACCTGGCCCTCCCACTCTAGCCTTTTAATATGCAAATATGGATCACCCTGATGTTCTGTACACTTGGTGACACGATTAATAGGGTGGGAACCACCACACTGAGTGGACCTAGTTTCTAATTTCAGCATATACATATCAATGCTTGGGGGTCTGGCTTTTCAATACACCCCTTTTCTGTTAGAAAAGAAATGTTCAGGCCATGTGAGATGGCTCACACCTGTAATTCCAACACTTTGGGAGGCTGAGGCAAGCAGATCACCTGAGGTCAGGAGTTCAAGACCTGCCTTGCCAACATAGCAAAACCTCGTCTCTACTAAAATATACAAAAAAAAATTAGCCAGGCATGGTGGAGGGTGCTTATAATTCCAGCTACTTGGGAGGCTGAGGCAGGGAGAATTGCTTGAACCTGGGAGGCAGCGGTTGCAGTGAGCCAAGATTACACCACTGCACTACAGCCTGGATGACAGAGTGAGACTCTGACAAAAAAAAAAAAAAAAAAAAAAGAAAACAAGGAAAAAAAGAAATGTTTGGGAATTACTTTAAAAAAAATCCTCTGAGAATCTTCACCCTATCTAACTGCCTAAAAATTATTTTTTAATAACTCCTGTATTAACTATATAATGAGACTGCTGGCAAGATGGTGGAATAGAATCTGCTGGTGATCATCCCCTTCCAAAAACATCAATCTGAACAACTATCCACACACACACTATAAATACACATGCTAGGGAAACAAGATAAGATGTTATGGTGCCTGGATGTAGCAAAAAAGTAAATAAAGAACCATTGAAGAGGGTAAAAAGGACAATTTTACTTAAGTAACTCCTTCTGCAACCCCAGGCAGCACAATGCAGAGTGAGATTCTGTTGATTGGTGGAAAGAAAGGGAAGTGAGCATAGACTTTGCCTTGGACCCCAATATCACATGGCAAAATCCAGCACCAGGTCAACCCCAATGGCCTCAGACTCTAGATGGTACATGTAGACTAAACTTCCATGCCCACAATAACACCAGGCTAAAATCCACAGCCACTGGCTTCAGGTCAAGCGCAGCAGATTTAATCTCTGGACTAGACCACTGCCAGATTACCTTTTTCTGCCTCTGGTTTTAGACATTCCTTGGCAGCAGGCTTACTTCACAAGCTCTGGACTTATGGACCTCCCCAATGCCATGTAAGTCTCAAAGGACACAGGCTTCAGGTTGGCCCCCAGGGATACAAGCTTTAGGTACACCCCAGAATGCTTAATCAGCAGGTCCACCCAAGTTGGTCCAGGTTCTAGGTCCACCCATCTGCTGACACAGGCACCAGGCCACCCACTCCAAGGACTCTAGGAGCAAGCCTACCCATGGACCATGCCAGACAGCCTGCTTAGAATCTCTGGGCTTTCCTAGAGAATGACATTCTGTAGAGACGGAAACAAGTACCAACTTTTTCAAATGTGCAGGCACCAACGTACAGCCACAGATTCAAGAACAATCAGGGAAACATGATATTGTGAAAAGGACAAAATAAAGTGCCAGTGACTGACCCTAAAGAAATAGAGATATATTAAATGCTTGCCAAATAATTCAAAATAACTGTTTAAACAAAGCTCAATGAACTTCAAGAAAATATAAAGAAATAATTCAGTGAAATGAGGGAAACAATAGATGACTAGAGTAAGAACTTCAAGAAAGAGATTGAAATAATAATTTTAAAGAATACAAATTTTAGAGCTGAAAAATTTAATGAGAAAAATAAAAACATATAATAGAGAACATCAACAGCAAAACAGATCAGTTAGAGGATGGAATCCGTGAACTTAAAGATAGACTTTTGAAAATATACAGTCAGAGAGAAAAAAGAAAAAAGCATAAAAAGTCATGAAAAAAATAGAGACTTCATGAGACAGCAACAAAAGAGCAAATGAATGAGTCATAGGTGTTTCAGAAGAAGATAAGGATAAAGGGGTAGAAAGTTTATTCAAAGAAAAAAGTAGCATGAAACTTTTCAAACCAGATGAAAGACAAATACAATTCAGTGCATTTACACCTTAAACTAAAATAAAAACTTTAAAAGATTGAAAAAGAAGTTAAATTATTTCTGTTTGCTGGTATTATTTGGGGGAGGGGTTTGGGGAAATGTTTGTCAATGATACAAAATTTCAGTTAGGAGGAGTTAGGTAGGAGGAGTAAATTCAAAAGATTTATTGTACAACATGTGACTGTAATAGCAATATATGGTATTCTTGAAACATGTTAAAAATAGATTTAAAAAAGTAGATTTTAAGTGTTCACACAATACAAATGATAACTATGATATAATGTACATGTGAATTAGCTGTATTTAGCCATTACACAAGGTACAAATATTTCAAAACATCATGTTGTACATGACAAATACATACAGTTTTGTTTGTCATGTGAAAGGAAAGTGTCTCGGGCCCCCAAATTACTAAGCTGAAAGGAAAATTCAGGCTGGAAACCGCTCAGGGTAAAACTGTCTCCTATTCAAAGTCATCCCTCCACTCACTGAGACAGATGCATATTCTGATTGCCTCCTTTGGAAAGGCTTATCAGAAACTCCAAAGAATGCAACTATTTGTCTCTCACCTACCTCTGATCTGGAAGCCCCCTCCCTGCTTCAACTTGTCCCACCTTTCTGGACTAAGCCAATACACTTCTTATACATATTGATGTCTCTTGTCTCCCTAAAATACATAAAACCAAGCTTTGCCCCAGCCACCGTGGACACATATTGTCAGGACCTCCTGGGGCTGTATCACAGGCACGTGTCCTTAACTTTGGCAGATAAACCTCCTCAAGTGATTGAGACTTGTCTTGACATTTTTCTCAATTGACAGTCAAAGTAAAAAAATAATAATTATATAATTGATTGGCAAATGTTTTCCTACTACCAAAGTTAGAAAAACTTTCTTTGTTCCATTTATTTGTTAAGAGAACAATAAAGAGAAATTATTTTCTAATTATTTTAAAGAGTCTGAGATTGTGACTGTGAGGGGCCTGAGATTTACCCATTTGCAAGCCAGCAAGTTTGCCCCTCAGAATCACAGAGGCTGACATAAGACATAAGATCCCTGATCAGAGGCAAAGGTTTTTGTTGCTCACAGAAACGTCAAAATGAAAATAACAATATTTGAGCCACTTCTCTAAACCTCAGTTTCTACAGAGTGACATGAAACAGGCCACCAAGTGTCTCCACATCATTAGAGCTTTGCACTACAGAAAAAAAAAAGCTTAGAGACCTTGAATTTCTTTTATTTATTTTTTTGTTTACTTTTTTTTTAACTTTAAGTTCTGGGTTACATGTGCAGAACATGAAGGTTTGTTACATATCCATGTGCCATGGTGGTTTGCTGCATCCATCACTCCATCATCTACATTGGGTATTTCTCCTAATGCTAGCCTAACCCCAGCCCCCACCCCTGACAGGCCCTGATGTGTGACATTCCCCTCCCAATGTCCATGTGTTCTCATTGTTCAACTTCCACTTATGAGTGAGAACATGTGGTGTTTGGTTTTCTGTTCTTTTGTTAGTTTTCTGAGAATGATGGTTTCCAGCTTCATCCATGTCCCTGCAAATGACATAGACTCATCCTTTTTTATGGCTGCATAGAATCCCATGGTGTATATGTGCCACATTTCCTTTATCCAGTCTATCATTGATAGGTATTTGGGTTGATTCCAAGTCTTTGCTATTGTAAACAGTGCTGCAATAAACATACATGTACATGTGTGTTTATAATAAAATGATTTATAAACCTTTGGGTATATACCCAGTAAATAGGATTGCTGGGTCAAATGGTATTTTTAGTTCTAGATCCTTGAGAAATTGCCACACTGTCCTCCACAATGGTTGAACCAATTTACACCCCCACCAACATTGTAAAAGCATTCCTATTTTTCCATATTCTGTCCAGTATCTGTTGTCTCCTGACATTTTAGTGATTGCCATTCTAACTGTCATGAGGTGGTATCTCATTGTGGTTTTGATTTGCATTTCTCTAATGACCAGTGATGCTGAGCTTTTCTTTTTATGTTTTTTGGCCACATAAATGTCACCTTTGAGAAGTGCCTATTCATATCCATCACCCACTTTTTGATCAAGTTGCTTTTTTGTTTTTTGTAAATTTGTTTAAGTTCTTTATAGATTCTGGATATTAGCCCTTTGTTAGATGGGCGGATTGCAAAAATTTTCTGCCATTCTGTAGGTTGCCTGTACACACCAATGCAAGTTTGTTTGTTTGTTTGTTTGTTTGTTTGTTTCCTGTGCAGAAGCTCTTTGGTTTAATTAGATCCCATTTGTCTATTTTGCTTTTGTTGCCATTGCTTTTGGTGTTTCAGTCATGAATTTCTTGGTCATGCCTATGTCCTGAATGGTATTGCCTAGGTTTTCTTCTAGGGTTTTTATGGTTTTAAGTCTTACATTTAAATATTTATTCCATCTTGAGTTAATTTTTGTATAAGGTGTAAGGAAGGGATCCAGTTTCAGCTTTCTGCATATGGCTAGCCAGTTTTCCCAACACCGTTTATTGAATAGGGAATCCATTTCCCATTGCTTGTTTTTTGTCAGGTGTGTCAAAGATCAGATGGTTGTAGAAGTGTGGCATTATTTCTGAGGCCTCTGTTCTGTTCCATTGGTCTAGATCTCTTTTGGTACCAGTACCATGAAGTGTTGATTACTATAGCCTTGTAATATAGTTTGAAGTCAGATAGTGTGATGCCTCCAGCTTTGTTTTTTGGTTTTTGGGTTTTTTGTTGTTGTTGTTGTTGTTTGTTTGTTTGTTTTTTGTTTCTGCTTAGGATTGTCTGGGCTATACAGTTTCTTTTTGGTTCCATATAAAATTTAAGGTGCTTTTTTTCCACTTTGTGAAGAAAGTCACTGGTAGCTTGATGGGGATAGCATTGAATATAGAAATTAGTTTGGGCAGTCTGGTCATTTTCATGATATTGATTCTTCCTTACCATGAGTACGGAATATTTTTGCATTGTTTGTGTCTTCTCTTATTTCCTTGAGTAGTGGTTTGTAATTCTCCTTGAAGGTGTCCTTCACATTCCTATTTAGTTGTATTCCTAGGTATTTTTTCTCTTTGTAGCAATTGTGAATGGGAGTTCACTCATGATTTGGCTCTCTGTTTGTCTGTTTTTGGTGTATAGGAATGCTTGTGATTTCTGCACATTGATTTTGTATCCTGAGACTTTGCTAAAAAAGTTTCTTATCAGCTTAAGGAGATTTTAGTTGAGGCAATGATGGTCCTCAAAATATATAATCTTGTCAATTGCAAATAGAGACAATTTGACTTCCTCTTTTCCTAATTGAATGAACTTTATTTCTTTTTCTTGCCCAATTGCCCTGGCCAGAACTTCCAATACTATGTTGAATAGGAGTGACGAGAGAGGGCATGCTTGTCTTGTGACAGTTTTCAAAGGGAATGCTTCCAGTTTTTGCCTAGTGAGTATGATATTGGCTGTGAGTTTGTCATAAATAGTTCTTATTAATTTGAGATACATCCTATCAATACCTAGCTTATTGAGAGTTTTTAGCATAAAGGTCCATTGAATTTTGTCAAAGGTCTTCTCTGCATCTATTGAGACATGTGGTTTTTGTGGTTTTTGTCTTTAGTTCTGTTTATGTGATGGGTACATTTATTGATTTTCATATTTTGAGCCAGCCTTCCATCATAACAATGAAATGAAACCAACTTGATCTTGATGAATAAGCCTTTTGATGTGCTGCTGTATTCAGTTTGCCAGTATTTTATTGTGGATTTTCACATAGATATTTATCAGGAAGATTGGCCTGAAGTTTTCTTTTTTTTAGTTATCTCTTTGCCAGGTTTTGGTATCAGGATGATGGTGACCTCATAAAATGAGTTAGGGAGAATTACCTGTTTTTCTACTATTGGGAATAGTTTCAGAAGGAATGGTACCAGCTCCTCTGTGTGCCTCTGGTAGAATTCAGCTATGAACCCTTCTGGTCCTGGACTTTTTTTGACTGGTAGGCTATTAATTGCTGCCTCAATTTCAGATCTTGTTATTGGACTATTCAGGGATTCAACTTCTTTCTAGTTTATTTTTGGGAGTGTGCATGTGTCCAGGAATTTATCTGTTTCTTCTAGATGTTCTGGTTAATTTGCATAGAGGTGTTTATATTATTTGATGCTCATTTGTATTTCTGTGGGATTGCTGGTGATATCCCCTTTATCATTTTTCATTCCATCTATTTGATTCTTCTCTATTTTCTTCTTTATTAGTCTGGCTAGCAGTCTATTTTGTTGATCTTTTAAAAGAAAAAAACAAATCCTGGATTCATTGATTTTTTTTGAAGGGATTTTTATGCCTCTATCTCTTTCAGTTCTGCTCTGATCTTAGCTATTTCTTGTCTTCTGCTTGCTTTTGAATTTGTTTGTGCTTGCTCCTCTAGTTCTTTTAATTGTGACATTAGGGTGTCAATTTTAGATCTTTCCTCATTTCTTTTGTGGGCATTTAGTGCTTCTAAACACTGCTCTGGCTATGTCCCAGAGATTCTGGTACATTGTGTCTTTGTTCTCATTAGTTTCAAAGAACATATTTATTTCTGTCTTCCTTACATTATTTATCCAGTAATCATTCAGGAGCAGATTGTTCAGTTTCCATGTAGCTGTCCAGTTTTGAGTGAGTTTCTTAGTCTTGAGTTCTAAGTTGATAGCACTGTGGTGTGACAGAGTGTTTGTTATGATTTCCATTCGCTGAGGAGTGTTTTACTTTCAAGTATGTGGTCAATTTTAGAATAAGTGCAATGTGATGTTGAGAAGGCTGTATATTCTGTTTATTTGGAGTGGAGAGTTCTGTAGATGTCTATTAGGTCTGCTTGGTCCAGATCTGAGTTGAAGTCCTGAATATCCTTGTTAATTTTCTGTCTCATTGATCTATTATTGACTGTGGGGTGTTAAAGTCTCCCACTATTATTGTGTGGGAGTCTAAGTCTCTTTCTAGGTCTCTAAGAACTTGTTTTATGAATTTGCATGCTCTTATATTGGGTGCATATATTTTTAGAATATTTAGCTCTTCTTGTTGCATCGATCCCTTTACCATTATGAATGCCCTTCTTTGTCTCTTTTGATCTTTGTTGGTATAAAGTCTGTTTTATCTGAGACTGGGATAGCAGCCCCTGCTTTTTTTTTTTTTTTTTTTTTTTTTGCTTTCTATTTGCTTGGTTAAAAATTCCTGCATTGCTTTATTTTGAGCCTGTATATCTTTGCACATGAGATGGATCTCCTGAATACAGCACACTAATGGATCTTGACCCTTTATCATCCAGTTTGCCAGTCTGTGTCTTTTAATTGGGGAATTTAGCCCATTTACATTTAACGTTAATATTTTTATGTGTGAATTTAGTCCTGCCATTATGATGCTAGCTGGTAATTTTGCCCATTAGTTGATGCAGTTTCTTCATAGTGTCAGTGGTTGTTTTTGCAGTGGCTGGTTCTGGTTGTTCCTTTCCATGTTTAGTGCTTCCTTTAGGAGCTCTTGTAAGGCAGGCCTGGTGGTGACAAAATCTCTCAGCAGTTGCTTATTCAAAAAGGATTTTATTTCTTCTTTTCTTATGAAGCTTAGTTTGGCTAGATATGAAATTCTGGGTTGAAAATTATTTTCTTTAAGGAGTGTATTGGTCCCCATTCTCTTCTGGCTTGTAGGGTTTCTGTTGAGAGATGAGTCTGATGGGCTTTTCTTTGTGAGCAACCCAACCTTTCTCTCTGGCTGTCCTTATTAATTTTTCCTTCATTTCAACCCTGGTGAATCTGACGATTACATGTCCTGGGGTTGCTCTTCTCAAGGATTATCTTTGTGGTGTTCTCTGTATTTTCTGAATTTGAATGTTGGCCTGCCTTGCTAGGTTGGGAAAGTTCTCCTGAATAACATCCAGTAGAGTGTTTTCAACTTGGTTTCATTCTCTCTGTCACTTTCAGGTACACTGATCAAATGTAGAATTGCTCATTTCATGTAATCCCATATTTCTTGGAGGCTTTGTTCATTTCTTTTCACTCTTTTTTCTCTAATTTTGTCTTCTCTCTTTATTTCATTGAGTTGATCTTCAATCTCTGATGTCCTTTATTCCGCTTGATTGATTTGGCTATTGAAACTTATGTATGCTTCACAAAGTTCTCATACTGTGTTTTTCAGCTTTATTAGGTCATTTATGTTCTTCTCAAAGCTGGTTATTCTAGTTAGCATTTTATCTAAACTTTTTTCAAGATTCTTAGCTTCCTTGCATTGGGTTAGAACATGCTCCTTTAGTTTGGAGAAGTTTGTTATTATCCACTTTCTGAAGTCTGCTTCTGTCAATTCATCAAACTAATTCTCTGTGCAGTTTTGGTCCCTTGCTGGCGAGGAGTTGTGATCCCTTAGAGGTAAAGAGGTGTTCTGGGTTTTGGAATTTTCAACGTTTTTGCATTTATTTCTTCCCATCTTTGTGGATTTGTCTACCTGTGGTCTTTGAAGTCTGTGACCTTTAGATGGGGTCTCTGAGTGGATGTCCTTTGTATTGATGTTGAAACTATTTATTTCTGTTTATTAGTTTTCCTTCTAAGAGGATCCCTGCTCCAGGACTGCTGGAATTTGCTGGAGGTCCACTTCAGACCCTGCTTGCCTAGGAATCACCAGCAGGGGTTACAGAACAGCAAAGATTGTTGTCTGTTTCTTCCTCTGGTAGATTCTTCCCAGACGGGTGCCAGCCAGCTCTCTCCTGTATGAGGTGTTTCTTGGTCCCTACTGGGAGGTGTCTCCCAGTCAGGATACACAGGAATCAAGGAGCCATTTGCGGAGGCAATATGTTTCTTATCTGAGCTGGAACACTGTGCTGGGAGATCCACTGTTCTTTTCAGAGCTGCCAGGCAGGGACTTGTAAGTTTGCTGAAACTGTACTCACAACAGCCTCTTTTCCCAGGTGCTCTGTCCCAGGTAGGTGTGGGTTTTATTTATAAGTCACTGATGGGCTGCTTCCTTTTTTCAGAGATGCCCTTCCCAGCGTGGAGGGAGTCTAGTGACACAATCTGCCTTCAGAGGCCTTGCTGACCTGCTGTGGGCTCTGCCCAGTTTGAACTTCACAGTGACTTTGTTTACACTGTGATGTTATAACCACCTACTCAAACCAGAGCAATGGTAGACTCCCCTCCCCACATGGAGCTCAAATGTCCCAGGTCAAGCTCAGACTGCTGTGTTGACTGTGAGAATTTCAAGCCAGTGGATCTTAGCTTGCTTGTCTTCATGGGAGTGGTACCCACCGCACTTGGCTCCCTGGCTTCAGCCCCCTTTCCCGGGGAATGAACTGTTCTGTCTTGCTGGTGTTCCAGTTGCCACTGTGATATCAAAAAAAAAAAAAACTGCTGTGCCTAGCTCAGTGTCTTCCCAAATGGCTGCCCAGCTTTTTGCTGGAAACCCAGAGTGCTGATGTTGTAAGCACTAGAGGGAATCTCCTGATCTGTGGTTTTTAAAGACTGTGGGAAAGCCAGAGTGCAGGGGACAGTCTCTAATGGTTTCCCTTGGCTAGGAGAGGGAGTTCCCCAGCCCCTTGTGCTTCCCAGGTGAGGCAACACCTCACCCTGCTTCAGCTCACCCTCCTGGGGCTGTACCCACTGTCCAACCAGTCCCAATGAGATGAACCAGATACCTCTCTTGGAAATGCAGAGATCACCAACCTTCTGTGCAAATCTTCCTGGGAGCCTTTTCACCAGAGCTCTTCCGATTCAGTCATCTTGCCGGAAACCCCTGAGACCTTCAATTTTTTTATAATGGGCAGTAAATCTGTCTGACTTTTCTCCAAAGGGGAGGCATTATTATACTAGATAACAAACAAACCTGCCCTTTGCTCCAGAGGAAGACACCATCTCTATCTTTTGCTGCTGCTCACCTTATGTACATTCTTGAAAAGACAGACTGGAAATGGTAGTCAGTGCATCTGCTTAGGAAATGTGCAGAAATATGACAAACCTATAGAGAACTGACTCTCTACATACACAGTCTTGATATAGGTTTTAAACACATGTGGAAACAAAGTTTTTTAATGCACCTTGTGAGCTTGTCACCAAAGATCTTTATTTCCTTTTCCAGCACCCCTCCACCAGCATGATTTGCCTTTCTCCTCATTACATGTTAGAACTCAGCTTATAAATTTGCCCCCTCTGGGACACCTTCCGTCATGCATTGAGGTTAAAATAGGTATAGTTTAATTTCCACAGAATTCTAAACATCATCTAACCACCGTATCACTAATCACAGTGTTTAATGGCTCTTTTAATTATCTTTTTTCCCTTTTTAGCCATAAGCTTCTTGATAGCAGGAACTGATTTATTCATTAATGTACCACTTGAAATTTAACAGAGAGCTTGACCTATTATTCATATCATAAAATATTAGATCTTGAGAGTTTTAAATATTTGATATTTTTATAAATTATATATTCTTGAATGCTTTGTTAGTGTGAGGCATTGTGTAGAATAATTTGTGAAATGTGTCTTCATGAAGAGGTGATATTTTGGTTAATTCAGAAAGAAAAAAGTTTCCAAAAAATTAATGAAACCTGTTAAAAATGATATAACCAAAATTAATTCTTCAGATTAGCTTAGCCAAACATCTTTTAATAATCTGTCATGATCTTCCATTAGGTATCTAGGAGCCCTAGACAAGCAAATATAGAGACTGAGAAAACTGACTTTCAACACTAGGAAAATTGGATTATTATCAAATTAAGAAATAATCTGTTCAGGAACCAGCACCATAGGACAGTGTTACAATTATTAGGAAATACAAGGTAAAAGCATATTTTGTCTCCCACTGCTTTGATATTTTAGCTAAGTCTAGGCAAATATTCTCTCTTTTTTTCTGTTTGTGTGTCTGCAAGCAGAAATCTCATTAAAATGTCTACCAGAAATACCATGGAATTAGTTGCTATATTAAAGAAAAGAACAGTGAGTTCCTAAGTGCTGTGGAAGATAAAGTTTTAATAATAAAAGTAGACTCAAACCTATGACACATCTTATTTTATTTTTAAAAACTTAGGATACCATGACAACAGAGTAACCTGATGAATCCAATAGTTCATTATTTCAATTAAGTATTTTTTTCTTCCAAGAAAACAGAAGATTTTGTTCTTCTTCAAGAATTTATAAACTGCAGGGCAAAATCTGCCATAAAATCATTTAAAATGAAAATCTCTAATTAAAGCAGTGCATCTTTTAGAAACAACATCTGCCAGAAATGTCAAAATCCAACTGAGTCTTGAAATTATTAATTCCTCTATTTAATCCCTAGGCATCTGGAATTTCAATAATTTTAAATAATTTCTCTGACAATACTAAATAGAGCTAAGTGTAAAATGACAACAATTAGCTACGAATTAGCATTTTGAATGCCAATGTAAAAGCTCAGTGTTATTTGGGATGCAGCCAAAATATTACAGGATAGAGAAGTGACGTTCTTTCTTTATTAATTAGGGGGTTCTAATATTGCACACTACTTTAGGATTTTGAATCATTATTTTTCTTTAAAATGTTGACGCAGCTGCTAGTTTCTAAAGTTTTTCCATCAATACTGCTTCAATAGAAAGATTATTCTTCAATCCAACCATGTTAAGTATTACATATAGCTTAAAATAGAGTATATTTTAGCCTATCCATTTGTGTATCTGGCAACAAAACATAATGTGAAGGTCAATCAAATCATGACAACTGAGAAGAATATGAGAAAAATGATATTTTAAACATTTGTGTGAATCTCACTTATCTAGTTAAATACTGTCTTATTTTATTTATTATAAATAAACTCAGGTTCAAGGGGCACATACACAGATTTGTTACATGGGTAAATTATGTGTTGTTGGAGTTGGCTGTACAAATGCCTTTATCACCTAGGTAGTTGCACAGGACCCAATAGCAGTTTCTCAACCTTACCTTCCTCTCACCTTCCACCCTGAAGTAGGCCCTGGTGTCTGTTGTTCCCCACTTTGTGTCAATGTGTTCTCATCATTTAGCTCACATTTCTAAATGAGAACATGTATATAAATGAGAAAAAATTAAAGAATTAATAGAACACACTCTTTTGGATGCTCTTTTCTTTCTTGCTTTCCTTTTTTTTTTTTTTTTTTGAGAGAGAGTCTTACTCTGTTGCTCTGGCTGGGGTGCAGTGGTGTGATCTCAACTCACTGCAACCTCCACCTCCTGGGTTCAAGCAATTCTCCTGCCTCAGCCTCCAGAGTAGCTGGGATTGCAGGCAGGTGCCCCCACAGCTGGCTAATTTTTGTAGTTTTAGTAGACACGGGGTTTTGCCATGTTGACCAGACTGATCTCGAACTCCTGACCTCATGTGATCCACCCACCTAGGCCTCCCAAAGTGCTAGGACTACATGTATGAGCCACTGGGCTCAGACTCACTCCCACTTTTTGAAATTCTCTCTTTCCTTTGTGTGTTATACTGCTTTTGCTGGGTTCTGCTATATTACAAACAACTGCAAAGTCTTGTTGTCTTAAGAAAACTAATAAACTACTTCTGACTCTAATTACTTGTTTTCTGAGCTTCATGTCTAGTTACAAAGTTTCTGTGCCCTGCCTAACATAGCTTTGCTCCAACTTATGCACTTGTTTCATACATACAGGGTCCCAGGGTAAAGGAGCAGCTTCTCTCTCGGACATACCCTTCTTTTGGCAGGGGAATCCAGAACAAAAGCCCTGGTAGAAATTTGCAGTGCTTCTAAATCTGCTCAGATATGGTGCGCATCGTGTCTGCAGATGCTCCATCAGCCAAATCACGTGACTGAGCCCAAAGTCATTGGGGTTTCAAAGTAATCTCTGCAACTTACTTGGCAATGGGCAGGGATGAATATTATTCAAGATAGGGAGAGGTATTATGGACACAATATTAATATCACACTTCTAGCTTTTCTCCTTTCATTGGCTCCTTCTTTTTGATCTTTTGGTTGTTGTTGTTCCTTCTCTATCTTTTTAATGTTGAAGGATTTCTCAAACTCCTGACCTCAGGTGATCCCAGCCTCCCAAAGTACTGCTATTATACACATGAGCCACTGTGCCTGGCCCTTAATGTTGAAGGAGTTCTAAGATTATTTCTAGACAGCTTTTTCTTCTTCTATATGTGTTCTCTTTTCCTACTTTATCTCAGCCATTCCAATTGTGAAAAACATGCTCACATGTCCAAACCCAAGGAATGGACCAGAGACATGAAGAGCAGCAAAAGTGAGGCTTTTTAATAATAGTCTTGCAAGATCAGGTGTCTGGTGAGCAGGCACATCTCAGGCAGTCATAATAAGTAATTTACCTCCTAGCCTGCAAGTCCCTCCCCCAGTTCCTCATTGGTCAAGTACTATGGAGTTACAATTTTCCTGAACTTAGCCTAAGTTTCCTTATCCCCCATATAAAGTTATACCTCTTCCCCACTTAAGTTTCGATTTCCCCATAACAAAACTTTCTTTCCTTTTATGAGCTGACTCCTCCTCTACATTCTGTTTACCTATTGTGGCCTTCTAGGTGCATGAGCCATGTGGTTTGTTACATTTGAAGCCTGGCTGCCAGTGCTTAGATTTATCATGCCTTGAAAATGGACCATTTAAAATGTTTTCTCACATAATGGTTTTTAAATATTAACTCCATTTTCATGACTCCCAAATGTACATTTTATGTTTGATTAACTTCTTCCTTGAGATGCTTCAAGCAGAACTCTTGATTCATCACACACACACACACACACACACACACACAGAATCCCTTATGTTTCCGTATTGTGATAGCCTAACTTGTGCTAGCCTAATGGACTCAATCTTAGCTGTAAACTCCATTTTAGCCTCTCTCTCCCTGCTATTTCTCCCTTGGGTGCACAGCTGGGTCAGGCTATACTCAGAGCCTTGTAATCATTTTAACCAGATCCTGCTTGGCAAGCACACTTCCTATTGTGAATATATCTCCTTGGACCTCCCCTTTGGTGATTCATTGTATGGAAAATCCCCCCTGCTACCCTCCTTGATGACTGTATGGAAATATTCTTAGTAACCAGCAACTATGGGAACCTCCTGCCTCCTGGTTACTAGCTTCCCCCTACTAACTTGCTTGTTCTGCTTCTGGAAAATTCTGCTTCAGATAGATTCCCCCTCCCCTCTATTCTAGGTTAGGTATAAAAGGAAATCACATCCCCCTCTTCAGCACTGAGAGATTTTGAGCACGAGCTGACTTTTTATTTATTTATTTTTTATTTTTATTGCATTTTAGGTTTTGGGGTACATGTGCAGAACATGCAAGATAATTGCATAGGTACACACGTGGCAGTGTGATTTGCTGCCTTCCTTCCCTTCACCCACATCTGGCATTTCTCCCTATGCTATCCCTCCCCAACTCCCCCCACCCACTGTCCCTCCCTGAGCTGACTCTTGGTCACCAGCAATAAAGGACTCTCAATTGGAACTCAGAGTGTGGTGCTTTCCTTCTGACTTGCTCAGGTATAACAATATCTCATTTTATTAGTCCATTCTCACACTGCCATAAAGAACTGCCCAAGGTTAGGTAATTTATAATGAAAAGAGGTTTAATTTACTTATAGTTCCCCTAGGGAGGCCTCAGGACACTTATAATCATGGCAGAAGGGGAAGGGCATGTCTTACATGGCAGCAGGTGGGAGGGAGTGTGTATGTAAAGGAGGAACTGTCAGACACTTACTTATAAAACCATCAGATCTTGTAAGAACTCACTCTCCATCATGAGAACAGCAAGGGGGAGAGATATGGATACAATAATAATATCACACTTACAGCTTTTCTCCTTTCATTGAACCTCCAGTCACCTCCCACCAAGTCTTTCCCTCAACACATGGGGATTATGGGGATTAAAATTCAAGATTAGATTTGTGTGGGGACACAAAACCTAACCATATCACTTGCTAAATAGTTCCAACTGTCCACACCAAAAACAAAGATTTTGTTTTGTTGATCTGTTTCTCCCATCTGTTACATTTAATCCATTAGCATTTCCCAACAATTTTGTCTTTAATATATTAGAAATTGTTTTCTTCTCTTCATCTCTGCTACCTCAACCCCAATTTATCTGCAAAGAACCAAAATCATGGGAGATTTGTTGCCTATATAAAAAAAAATACACTACCAAGCCTCAAAGAGTGCAATTTAACAACATGAACCAACACATGCATTTTTAAAGTCACATGACACATACTAAATTTAAGGAAAGTATTTTAGTATTAAAAAATTCATGTAAGAAAAAAATTCTTGTAGAGAAAACCATAAATTAATTATTGTTTTGGTAGTAGTAGAAATTAACAAAAATGAGAAAATTCTCCCTCAGATTTTTTTGAAAATGAGATTAGTGGCATTTTACCAGGCACACTCTGAAAATGAGTGCTTGTATGTCAGTCGGGAAGATTTAGGGGAAGTTATTTTAACCTAAATGATGGGAGAGAGAATAAAAAATTAAAAAGGCAGATAATCAGGAAGTTGGTGAGCAATTAATTATGAGAACTGAATTTGAGTATCGAATGTGGAGAAAAAGAAGACAGAGATTCTATAGTTTGGGAGTTTCCTCTTTCATGTAATTCAGTTTTAATTGTTGGAGGAAATGGGTGTTTGCTTTTACACTAAGATATAATAAAAAAGAAATCTCTCAAGACATTTATAAATTTTGATGATGTTCTCTATGCTGAAATTATGCAATGTATTTCAATGTCTATTATTAGCTAGATCTACAACACCCCAAAAAAGTGGGAAGTGAAAGCCAAAGTAATTTCCAGAGGGAAACAAATATATTGGTATTCTAGTATTACTGTATCCTGTTCTCATTTTTAGAAATATTTCAACATGTTTAAAAAATGGAAATATGTCATTTAGGTATCACAACTATTTACTGAGGTAAGCATTATCTTAGTCTCAAAAACTCGTAGTTTTGTTTCAAGTTAAAATCAATGTAAGTATTATTGATCTAGCTTCTTAGCATAAAACATTGCACCTTCATCGAGACTATAAATTCAAAACTCAGAGTCTGATTGCTCTATCAGTTCAAAGAAAAAGGCTGTTGAAGGAATTTAAAAATAAAATATAATGTATGCAGGCATCCAAGATATGACTTTTTCATAGTTTTATGTTTTTAGTGTCAGCAGTGAAACTAAAGTTTTCACTACTTTATGTTAGATTTATCTTGGATGCATTTTAAGCATTAAGAATGAAATGACGAGTGTATCATTTATATCAAGGTTACAATCTATAAAGTGCCCTGTGAGTTTCCAAGTATGTCCATAGAAAGCCAGTAATACATTATGATAAGTATATATTATATATGATTCCCTATTGTCTTCTGCCAGTCCACTAAGCAGATACATCTCTGGTCCCAAGGGGCATATGTAAGGTGACATGTTTATATATGTTTGAAAGTTTCCATTTGGCAATCCTTTCTTTACACCTCTAGCCAGAGGACAGGTTGTGCAACTGGAAGGAGCAAAGCAGTGTGCTGAGATAAAATATAAATAAATCCCACAGTAGCTCTCCTGATTAAATCCAGTTTTCTTTCCAGAAACTTTGCTTAAATGTTACTCATTCTGATGACAGAAGCCATCTGTTTTTGTTTGGGCTTTTAAATAAACATTTATAGAGCCCTTACCATATGTTAGCCACTGTTCTAAGTGATTTATATGGATTATTTCATTTAATTTAATCCTTCTAAACACCTAGTCAAGTTTGCGCTATTATTATCCCCATTTTACTAGTAAAGAAATTAAAATTTAAAGAGTTAGTGACTTGCAGAAGTTCACAAACCTAGAACACAGAGTCTTTGGTTGAGACTATTTTTTCTATAATAATTCTTAAATCGGAAGGGTCATGGAAACATATAATCAAGCATTCTTTTCTTCCAAAGCTAAATATTTTTCCCACTTAAGTTTAAGATTTACTTCTTTTCCAAGGAAGCACAGCTGGGTAAAGAGAAAGGGTGGGAATTATATCTCCTTAATTTGAGCATTAGGCAATTGACATATTTCTTTTTCTTCATGGAAATAAGTCACTATCCCTTGAAACTGGTGGGTCATTTTCATATTTTAGAAAAGACAATTTAATTTATGTTGCAATTTACCAAACACTATACAGTCATTTCATATATTTTAACTATTTTGTTTCTGTATTTAAGTCCTACTTTATCATACAAATAATTGAGTTGTTCATACAATATTAATTATAAAATAAAACAATGTCCCTCCTAATATAACTATAAACTATAATGTTGAAAGACACTTAGGCTATCATCTCTGCCAACCACACATAAAATATTTCACACATTGATTGTATCCTATCTAGGTTTAAATATCTGGAGTAGGGAGAAACTCACCATGTACAGTGTCAGATTGTTCCATCAAAACTCATATGCCTAGCTTTTTCACATATATTGAGACAAATAAGTCTTCCTGTGCATTCTACTAGTTGAAACTAATTGATCTCTTGGGGTCATTCTTTTTTTTTTTTTAACAGTTTATCAAGATTCACATAAAATCCATCCTGTGTACAATTGAAACTTTTTGAGTACATTCACAGAACTGAGCAACTATCATCACAATCAATTTTAGAACATTTTCATGACCCCAAAAAGAAACAAACACCCTTCCAATCACTGTCATCGTTGCCCCAATCTCTCCAGCTCAGGAAACTACTAATCTGCTTTCTGTTGCTATAGCTGTTCCTATTTTGAACATTTCATATATATGAAATTATACAATCTGTAGTCTTTCTTGATTGGCTTCTTTTTCTTAGAATATGTTTTCAAGATTCATCTGCATTATAACATGTATCAGTACTTTATTTCTTTTTATTGCAGAATAATATTACATTGTATGAATATGCCACATTTTATTTATCTATATCCCAGTTGATTGATCAAGCTGTTTCAACTTTAACACTACATTAAATAATTCTGCAGCAAATGTTTATATACAAAGTTTTTTTGTGAATGTATGTTTTCAATTGTCTTGGAATTTCATATCTAGGAGTGGAATTGCTGGGTAATATGGAAACTCTACCTGTAACATTTTGAGGAACGGCCAACTGTTTTCCACAAAACATAAAGTGACTGTACCATTTTATGTTTCCACCAGCAATAAGTGTGAGGGTTCCAAATTCCCCGCATATTCATCAGAAATAATCTACCTTTTTTTAAAAAAAATTTTGAAGCCATTCTTGTAGAAGTGGATTAGTATTTCATTGGTTTTGATTTCATTTCCTTAATGCCTGACAGTCTCGCAGTCTCGATCCTCTTTTCATGTGCTTTTGGCCATTGTATATTGTCTTTGAAGAAATATCTACTTGAGTCTTTTGCTCTTTTTAAAATTGGTTTATATAATTGTTTTAAAAATTTATTTGTATTGTCTTTATTAAAGATGTGCAAGATGTTTTGAGATACATACACATAGAGAAATAATTACTACAGTAAAACAAATGCACATATTTGTCACCTCCCATAGTTATCTGTTGTGGGGCGTGTACATCTATGTGGTAAAAACACCTAAAATCTAGTCTCTTATCAGATTTTCAGTATACAGTAGAATATTAACTATAGTCTTCAAGCTACACATTAGATCCCTGGACATATTCATTCTTCCTAACTGCAAATTTGTACCCTTTGACCCACTTCTTCCTATTTCCTCCTCCTCCTATAATTACAGTTCTACTCTCTGTTTCAATTTATAAAACTTTATATTTTAGGGTATATAAGAAGGGTCATAGAATATTTTTATTTCTGTATCTGGCTTATTTCACTTAGCATAATGTTCTCCAGTTTTATCCATGTTGTCACAAATAGAAGTACAGTCAGTCCTCCCTTTCTGAGGGTTCTGCATATGCAGATTCAACAAACAGATATTAAATAAATAAAAATCTATTTTTACATATCACAGATTAATTATTTAATATCTAAGATCACAGATATTAAATAGATAAATAAAATAGTAAAACAAAAAAATACAACATAACAACTATTTATGTAGCATTTACATAGTATTAGGTACTATAAGTAACCTAGAGATGATTTAAAATATATGGGAAGATTTGCATAGATTATATGCAAATACTATACCACTTTATTTAAGGAATTTAAGCATCCACAGATTTTGATATTTCCAAGGCATGCTGGAACCAATCCCCTGCAGATTCCAAAGGATGACTGTATCCATTTTTTAAAAAATGGAATAATATTCTATTGTGTATATATGTGTATTTTTCATCCATTCATCTGTCAGTGGGTACGTAGGCTGTTTCCACATCTTCACTACTGTAAATAATGCTTTTGCAATGAAAATGAAAACACAAATATCTATATGAAGTTCTGATTTCAATTCCTTTGGATGTATTCTTAATAGAGGGAATACCTGCTAACAAGACCACTAAGAAAACACAGTGGAGGAGGATAATGTCTTCAAAAAGTGATGTGAAAATTAAATATGCACAAGCAAAAAAAGTGAAACTGGACACTTGTGTGTGGTATCTTATACCATACACAGAAATTAATTCAAAATGGACAAATGACCTAAACAAAAGACCTAAAACCATGAAACTCCTCAGAGAAAACATAGAGGGAAAGCTCCTTGACATTAGCCTTAGCAATGATATTTTGGGTATCACATCAAAACTCAGGCAGCAAAACCAAAAGGAAACAAGAGGGACTACATCAAACTAAAAAGTTTCTGTACAGCAAAGGCAACAATAAAATGAAAATGCAACCTACGATTGAGAGAAAATATTTGCAAACCATAAATCCGACATGAGATTAATATATAAAATATGTGAAAAAATCACGCAACTCAATATTTTTTATAAATGAATAATCCAATTTAAAAACCAGCAAAAGTCCTGAATAGAAATTTTTCCAAAGAAGATATAAAAATGACCAATAGGTTGATAAAAAGGTGTTCAACATCACTAATATATAGGGAAATGCAAAAAAACAAAATGAGCTATCATTTCAAACCTGTTGGGATGGATATGTCAAAAACTCAATAGATAACAAGTGTTCCTAAGACTACTGAGGAAAGAAAACCCTTATACATTGTAGCGGGGGTGTGAATAGTACAGCCATTGTGGAAAACAGTATGGAGGTAACTAAAAAATTTAAAAATAGAATTATCTTAAGGGTTACTTTTCAATTATTGAACTGGAAGAGTTTCATATATGCATACTCTAGATAAAGCCTTTTATCACATATGTGGTTTGAAAATATTTTCTCTCTCATTCTGTAGTTTGTCTTTTTACTTTTTTGATGGTATCATTTGCAGCACAAGAGTTTTTAATTTTGAAGTAGTCCAATTTATTTGTATGTTTCTTTGTGCTTTTGGTATTATTGGAGCCATTTTGACAATAATAATAATAATTCCATATAATGGCCTTCGAATATTTGAAAACAACTCTTATGCCTACATGAAATCCACACTGTACCTAATCCGTATTTCTTTATTAAATATTCCAATGTCAAATTTTTTAATATTTTCATTGCTTTACTCTGTAATGGCCATTTTAAGTAAGGAATGAAAAGCCTAGGTAAGACTAAAAATTTGATGTCCTTCACATTTTTTTACTTCAATTACTAGTTCTTATTGGATCATGTTAATATTGTAGATACATAAGATTTCTACGTTTCATTGCTGCTGTCTATATTTGTATACAAAGCTCTGTAAGCAACATTGTTTTTAAGGTAATGCATAGCACTCTATTGTGTATTTGTGTGCATGTATATAAGTTTCACCATAATATTTTACAAATAATGAAACTAAGCATCATTTTTAAAATATTAAGTTATCTTTAATGGAGTTAAATATATTTTAATATCTTATATATTGAAACATTGAAATGTGCAACTTCAGACACAGGACAAGTAAGAAATACACAATGAGATAACAGTGATATTTCTTAATAGAAGTTTCAAATACCACTCTTAGTTTTTTTCTCAACATTGATTTTAAAAATATGCATTAAAATTACATAAAATATACCTGTATAAATATATAAACATATCTATATAAACAAAACAAATATGTCTTCCTCTGTAGCATCCATCTATCTCCTGCCTTCAGATACCCAATTTTGTAACTTTTATAACAATTAATTTTTGCTTTTAACAATGTTTTTTCTTGTTTTTTTAACTTCATATAATTAGAATAATTTATTTATTATTTAGTAACTTGACACTTCTGCTTATCATTACATTTTATCAATGCTGTATGACTTTCCATTGTATGAGTATACCACAATTTTTGTCCATTTTCTTGTGGATGAACTTTATGTTACTTTCTATTTGTGGTTATTTTAAAAATCTGATGTTATAAAAATTCTTATAACTACCTCCTGGTACACACATGGAGGACAGTCTATAAGGAGTATATTAGGAAAGAAATAACCAGTTTGCATATCTTCAACTTTACTAGATAATGTCATACTCTTTTTAAAAATATTTATTAAAATACCTGTACTTCTGATTCACATCAAATTTTTATTTATTTTTCAATTTCACATATCCTCTAGTGAATAAGTAAGGATATCTAGCTATGATTTTAGTATGTATTTCTTTAATTATAAATGAGAGGGATTAGCTTTTTATTTGACCAATGACCCCTTGGATTTTTTTGTTTTTCTAAAGTATCTGTATAAATATTGTGATTTCCTTAAATAATTTGTAGACATTTGTACATATTAAGGATATGGATAACCTATTGGTTATATGTACTGCAACTTCTATTCTGCATTTTTTATCTTGTGATAAAAAATTTATTAATTTTAATGTATTTGCACCCTTTTTCTTTAAGGGTTTTCATGTCTTAATGAAATCTTTCTACAGCCCAAGATCATAAAGACATTATCTTATTCTAAAATCTTAACCTGCCCTTCACTTTTGTATGTGGTATGAGGAGTTTACAATATCCATTCATTTTTATGAATATTCAATTAAGTAATTACCATTAATTTGAAAGCCCATCTTTTTCTTTCCTAGCTTCTCTGTTACATAGGCCTGGTTCCATTTCTGGACTCTGTGATCTGGTTCATTGGTCTATTTCTCTAAACCTGCCTCAGTTCAGCACACTATTTTATAGCTTTATACGTAGTCTTAATATCGTTTAGAATGCTTTCACCAACAATTATACTTCTCTTTCAATAATATTTAGTCTTTTGCTTTTCAATAAAAATTTTATAATTAACCTCTTAAATTAAACAATACCAAATCTATAGTGATATCAATGGGAACTGCATCATAGCTATAGATCAATTTGGACAGAAATGTCATCTTTTTAATACTGAGTTTTCCCAATCCATAATTATAATATAACAATCTTTATTTATATATTTTAATGACCTTCAAAAATGCCATAATTTTATCCACAGAGATCTTACACACTTTTGTTAAACTTGTTCCAAGGCACTGACATTTTCATTGCTATTGTGAATGTTATAATCTAAAGCTTGATTTTTGATTTGTGGCTCACATAGCATTGTATATTAATCTACTGTTGGGTATTAATTTTGTATCCAGAACCTTTACTGAACTGTCACTAATTTGCATAAGTAATGCATATAATGTTGAATAGAATTAGTATTATCAGCATCCAGGTTTGAAAGCCCAAGAGAAAGCTTTTAGTATCTACAGAAAATTGGTATCTTGGTAACAATACCACATGAGCCTTACCAAATAGCTAGGATACATAGTTCCTTTTCTATCCTCTGGAAGAGTTTGTATAAAATAAGAATGATTTCTTGTTGGATTATCTGGTAAAAGTCACAAGTGAAGCTATCCAGATCTGAAGTTTTTTTGTGTGTGAAAAAATATTGATCACTCAATTATTTTGTGTAGGACCATAGAATTCCCATTTTCTATTTTGCCTTGATTCACTTTGGGTAAGTTATTATTTCCAAGGAATTTGAACATTTTTTCCATATTTTCAAGTTTATTCACATAATGATAATACCATCTATCTATTTTCAATATGCAGCACCTGTAGTTATATATATTTTTACATTCTTTATATAAATTTTTTATGCCTCCTCTCTTTTTTTTATAATTAAGCCTGTCAGAGGTTTGTCAATTTTATTGTTCTTTTCCTTCCAAAATGCAGACTTTGGCTTGGTTGATGCTTTCTCCTGTATATCTATTTTCTTTCTTTATTATTATTATTTTTTAAATTTATACTTTAAGTTCTGGGGTACTTGTGCAGATGGTGCAGGTTTGTTACATAAGTATACATGTACCATGGTGGCGGTTTGCTACATCTATCAACCTGTCATCTACATTAGGTATTTCTCCTAACGCTATCCCTCCCCAGTCCCCCTACCCCCTGCAATTCCTCCCCTAGCATCCCACCCCCAGGCTCCAGTATGTGATGTTCGTCTCTCTGTGTCCATGTGTTCTCATTGTTCAACACCCACTTATGAGTGAGAACATTCAGTGTTTGGTTTTCTGTCCTTGTGTCAGTTTGCTTAGAATGATGATTTCCAGTTTCATCCATGTCCCTGCAAAGGACATGAACTCATCGTTTTTTATGGCAGTGTAGTATTCCACGGTGTATATGTGCCACATTTTCTTTGTCTAGTCTATCATTTTTTAGTGGCGTCTCTGCCAGGTTTTGGTATCAGGATAATGCTGGTCCCATGAAATGAGTTGGGGAGGATTCCCTTTTTTTTGTATTATTTGGAATAGTTTCAGAAGGAATGATATCAGCTCCTCCTTATACCTCTGGTAGAATTCGGTTGTGAACCCATCTGTTCCTGGACTTTTTTTGGTTGATAAGCTATTAATTGCTGCCTTAACTTCAGCCTTTGTTATTGGTCTTTTCAGGAATTCAATTTCTTCCTTGTTTGGTCGTAGGAGGCTGTAAGTGTCCAGGAATTTATGCATTTCTTCTAGATTTACTGGTTTATCTGCATAGAGCTGTTTGTAGTAATCTCTGATGGTAGTTTGTATTTCTGTGAGATTGGTGGTGATATCCCCTTCATCATTTTTTACTGCATCTGTTTGATCTTCTCTCTTTTCTTTTTTATTAGTCTGACTAGCATTCTATTTTCAAAAAACGAGCTCCTGGGGTTACAATCCTAGTTCTGATAAAACAGACTTTAAACCAATAAAAATCAAAAGATACAAAGAATGGCATTACAAAATGGTAAAGGGATTAATGCAATAAGAAAACTAACTATCCTAAATATATATGCACCCAATACAGGAGCACCTAGATACAAAAAGCAAGTTCTCAATGACTTTAAGAGACTTACACACAAAAATAAAGTCTCCCACACAATAATAGTTGGAGACTTTAACAGCCCACTGTCAATATTAAACAGATCAATGAGACAGAAAATTAACAAGGATATCCAGGACTTGAACTCAGATATTGACCAAGCGGACCTAATAGACATCTACAGAACTTTCCACCCCCAAACCACAGAATATACATTATTCTCACCACCACATCACACTTGTTCTAAAATTGACCACATAATTGGAAGTAAATCACTCCTCAGCAAATGCAAAAGAATGGAAATCATAACAAACAGTCTCTCAGACCATAGTGCTATCAAATTCGAACTCAGGATTAAAAACTCACTCAAAACCACACAACTACATGGAAAATGAACAACTGGCTCCTGAATGATGACTGGATAAAGAATGAAATGAAGGCAGATATAAAGATATTCTTCGAAACCATTGAGAATGAAGACACAATGTACCAGAATCTCTGAGACACATGTAAAGTAGTGTCTAGAAGAAAATTTACAGCACTAGATGCCCACATGAGAAGTGAGGAAAGCTCTAAAATTGACACCCTAACATCACAATTGAAAGAACTAGAGAAGCAAGGTAAAACAATTTCAAAAACTAGCAGAAGACAAGAAATAACTAAGATCAGAGCAGAATTCAGGGAGATAAAGATTTGTTTTGTAGATCATTAATTTTTTCCTTAAATTTATTATATCCTTCCACATGTATTTTTGGGGTTTATTTTGCTGTGCTTTTCTTTTTTATTTATTTATTTATATTGCATTTTAGGTTTTGGGGTACATGTGCAGAACGTGCAAGATAGTTGCATAGCTACACACATGGCAGTGTGTTTTGCTGCCTTCCTCCTCTTCCCCCATATTTGGCATTTCTCCCCAGGCTATCCCTCCCCAGCTCCCCCACCGCTGTCCCTCCCCTATTCCCCCCAATAGACCCCAGTGTGTAGTACCCCCCTCCCTGTGCCCATGTGTTCTCATTTTTCCTCACCTGCCTATGAGTGAGAATATGTGGTATTTCATTTTCTGTTCTTGTGTCAGTTTGCTGAGAATGATGTTCTCCAGATTCATCCATGTCCTTACAAAGGACACAAACTCATCATTTTTTATTGCTGTATAATATTCCATAGTGTATATGTGCCACATTTTCCCAGTCCAGTCTATCATTGATGGGCATTTGGGTTGATTCCAGGTCTTTGCTATTGTAAACAGTGCTGCAATGAACATTCATCTGCATGTGTCCTTATAGTAGAATGATTTATAGTCCTTTGGATATATACCCAGTAATGGGATGGCTGAGTCAAATGGAATTTCTATTTCTAGGTCCTTGAGGAATCGCCAAACTGTCTTCCACAATGGTTGAACTAATTTACACTCCCACCAACAGTGTAAGAGTGTTCCTATTTCTCCGCATCTTCTCCAGCATCTGTTGTCTCCAGATTTTTTAATGATCGCCATTCTAACTGGCATGAGATGGTGTCTCAATGTGGTTTTGATTTGCATCTCTCTAATGACCAGTGATGACGAACATTTTTTCATGTGTTTGTTGGCCTCATGTATGTCTTTCTAAATTGAGACAGATGGTTGACATTAATTATTCTTTAAGATAAATTAAGTCCACAAATATCTAATCATTGCTTTAACTATATGACCATGAAATATCTATTTAGTTTTTTCACTATTATGAAGTTAAAATATCTTCTAATCTCCAATATGATTTCTTCTTTTAACCATGGATTATAGATAACTGTGTATAGTGAGTTCCCATCTTATTGGAGATTCTCTTGTTAACTGTTTTATTGATTTATATCCTCTCAAAATTAAAACTTAAATGCATTTTGATAAGAGAAGATGTTTTATTAATTTCAAGTGTTCTTAAATTTTTTGAAGCTTTCTTTGTGGAACATAGTCAATACTTTTAAAGTTTTCCATTTATTATATGTGTGTGTGTGTGTGTGTATTTTTCATACTATACTTACTTTTTGATGTCTTTGTTATATCAACTAATGAAATAATGATGCTAAAATTTACCACTGCAACTGAAGATTTCTTTCTTTATTTTTATGCTTCTGAGTGTTTTCCTTTTATATATTTGAGGGTATGCTAGCAGGTATCCATATCTATATAAAATTTCTATCTTCCTTATATATTGAAGCATTTATCTATATGAAGTGATGCTGTATCTCTCATAAATCTTTTATACACTAAAGCCAATTTTGCCTAACAGTAATATAGCTGCACCTGTTTGATCGTTGCTCTTGTTGTTCTTAGTATTTCAATAGTAAATTATTTATGGCTTATGGGTTGTTGTTGTTTTTACTACCCAAGCGATAAGAATTTATACCACAGTTCAATTCAAAATCTCACGTATCATGATAACTTCTCAAGGAATTTTTTTTTCTTTTCTCTTGCTCTGCTGAGTGCCAGAGAAACTTTCCTTGCAAGATTCTAGGGATGAGGAGATGGATAAGGACAGGTTTAACGTTTAGTTCATACATATCCTGAGGTTGTAGTCCTTCGGGGTCTCAGAATTATGTTGGGACCTCAAAGTTTCTACATTAGCACTGCCCCACAACCTTTTTATTCTGTCCCAGTCTTTAATTTCCACAAACAATTTGTCACCAGGCCATCAAATCTGAAACACTAGTTGGTCCAATTAACAAAATTCCCATGCAGCAAGAGCAGCTTGAACTCTTGACCCCAGCATAGATTTCAAAGTTCCATGGATCTTTATTTGCCATTCAACACATTGGCTATCCCTCTAAAATCTTTATAATCATTTTTTTCTATATATTAATGGTAAAGTTTGTATGTTATCCTAGCTAAGAATGAAAATACTAAATGCATATATCTCAACTTTGCAGTTTACTGGCACTATGATTTGGGCAAATCACTTCACCTACCTAAGCCTCAGTTTACTTCTCAGTGAAGTGTAGCTAAATATACTATTCACCTTATAGTGTTATTGAGGTATATAAATAAGAGTCTGAATTTAAGATGTAGCACAGCTCAAAATATATTAGTTCAAATATTTTTGATTGCAAGTTAAAAAATTAAAAAACCCTGCCTCAACTGTCACAGTAGTAGGAATTTTTACATTACACAGACTTTTGAAGAGCGGAAAGCTCCAGGTTATTGTATTCACTGGTTCAAAGACATTATGAATGAGTCGAGTCTTTATATCTTTCCCTGCTATACTTAGCATGTTGACTTTTCCTCTTGGTGCTCTGTAGATGATATTTGCCTCTTCAACCATTTTTTTCTTTAATGGTGAGGTTTGAAGACCTTAATAAACTTTCCCTTTCCTCTGTCTTTTAGAAACTTTCCCATTCTGGTTAACTTTCCTTAAAGGTCAGAATGTTCTCCTGTCTCTTTCTAAACATACCAGTGTTAAAATGTTATAGGGGCATGATGATTGTCTTAAATCACTCATGACTCTGGAACTAGAGATGATGTTTCTCCCCATTGAACATGTGCTACACAAAAGGCAGTTATGTGCTTTGTTAGGAGGAGAAGGAGAGAATTTGCTGTGGTTAGAAATAAATAGCATTTTCTAGCATTTATATTATTCTTCTTAATTAGGTAATTGATAAAACGTATGCCACTGGGCACAGCCAAAGCAAGGCCTTTAAATGCATAGTTAGAAATTTTCTTTTTTTCTTTAATTTTTATTTTTATTTATTTTTATTTTTTATTACATTTTAGGTTTTGGGGTACATGTGCAGAACATGCAAGATAGTTGCATAGATACACACGTGGCAGTGTGATTTGCTGTCTTCCTCCCCTTCAACCACATCTGGCATTTCTCCCCAGGCTATCCCTCCCCAGCTCCCCACCCCCCATTGTCCTCCCCTATTCCCCCCAATAGACCCCAGTGTGTAGTGCTCCCTTCCCTGTGTCCATGTGTTCTCATTGTTTGTCACCCACCTATGAGTGAGAATATGCGGTATTTCATTTTCTGTTCTTGTGTCAGTTTGCTGAGAATGATGTTCTCCAGATTCATCCATGTCCTTATAAAGGACACAAACTCATCGTTTTGATTGCTGCATAATATTCCATGGTGTATATGTGCCACATTTTCCCAGTCCAGTCTATCATTGATGGGCATTTGGGTTGGTTCCAGGTCTTTGCTATTGTAAACAGTGCTGCAATGAACATTCGTGTGCATGTGTCCTTATAGTAGAATGATTTATAGTCCTTTAGATATATACCCAGTAATGGGATTGCTGGGTCAAATGGAATTTCTATTTCTAGGTCCTTGAGGAATCGCCACACTGTCTTCCACAATGGTTGAACTAATTTACACTCCCACCAGCAGTGTAAAAGTGTTCTTATTTCTCCACATCCTCTCCAGCATCTGTTGTCTCCAGATTTTTTAATGGTCGCTATTCTAACTGGCGTGAGACGGTATCTCAATGTAGTTTTGATTTGCATTTCTCTGATGACCAGTGATGATGAGCATTTTTTCATATGTTTGTTGGCCTCATGTATGTCTTCTTTTGTAAAGTGTCTGTTCATATCCTTTACCCATTTTTGAATGGGCTTGTTTGTTTTTTCTTGTAAATCTGTTTGAGTACTTTGTAAATTCTGGATATCAGCCCTTTGTCAGATGGATGAACTGCAAAAAGTTTTTCCCATTCTGCTGGTTGCCGATTCACTCTAGTTACTCTTTCTTTTGCCGTGCAGAAGCTGTGGAGTTTGATTAGGTTCCATTTGTCTATTTTGGCTTTTGTTTCCAATGCTTTTGGTGTTTTGTTCATGAAGTCCTTGCCTACTCCTATGTCCTGAATGGTTTTGCCTAGATTTTCTTCTAGGATTTTTATGGTGCCAGGTCTTATGTATAAGTCTTTAATCCATCTGGAGTTAACTTTAGTGTGAGGTGTCAGGAAGGGGTCCAGTTTCTGCTTTCTGCACATGGCTAGCCAGTTTTCCCAACACCATTTATTAAACAGGGAATCTTTTCCCCATTGCTTGTTTTTGTCAGGTTTATCCAAGATTCCAAGGGTGTAGATATGTTGTGTTGCCTCCGATGCCTCTCTTCTGTTCCATTGGTCTATATCTCTGTTTTGGTACCAGTACCATGTTGTTTTGATGACTGTAGCCTTGTAGTATAGTTTGAAATCCGGTAGTGTGATGCCTCCTGCTGTGTTATTTTTGCTTAGAATTGACTTGGCTATGCAGGCTCTCTTTTGGTTCCATATAAAGTTAAAGGTAGTTTTTTCCAGTTCTGTAAAGAAAGTCAATGGTAGCTTGATGGTGATAGCATTGAGTCTGTAAACTACTTTGGGCAGGATGGCCATTTTCACGATATTGATTCTTCCTAACCATGAACATGGAATGTTTCTCCATCTGTTTCTGTCCTCTCTTATTTTGTTGAGCAGTGGTTTGTAGGTCTTCTTGAAGAGGTCTCTTACATTCCTTGTTAGTTGTATTCCTAGGTATTTTATTTTCTTTGTAGCAATTGTGAATGGCAGTTCATTCTTGATTTGGCTCTCTTTAAGTCTGTTATTAGTGTATAGGAATGCTTGTGATTTTTGCACATTGATTTTATATCCCGAGACTTTGCTGAAGTTGCTTATCAGTTTCAGGAGCTTTTGGGCTGAGATGATGGGGTCTTCTAGATATACTATCATGTATCTGCAAATAGAGACAATTTGGCTTCCTCCTTTCCTATTTGTATACACTTTATTTCTTTTTCTTGCCTGATTGCTCTGGCTAGAACTTCTAGTACTATATTTAATAGGAATGGTGAGAGAAGGCATCCTTGTCTAGTGCCAGATTTCAAAGGGAATGCTTCCTGTTTTTGCCCATTCAGTATGATATTGGCTGTTGGTTTGTCATAAATAGATTTTATTATTTTGAGATATGTTCCATCAATACCGAGTTTATTAAGGGTTTTTAGCATAAAGCGTTGTTGAATTTTGTCAAAGGCCTTCTCTGCATCAATTGAGATCATCAGGTGGTTTTTGTTTTTGGTTTTGTTTATGTGGTGAATTACATTTATAGACTTGCATATGTTGAACCAGGCTTGTATCCCCAGGATGAATCCTACTTGATCATGGTTGATAAGCTTTTTGATGTGCTATTGCAATCGGCTTGCCAGTATTTTATTGAAGATTTTTGCATCTATGTTCATCATGGATATTGGCCTGAAGTTTTCTTTTCTTGTTGAGTCTCTTCAGGGTTTTGCTATCAGGAGGATGTTAGTCTCATAAAATAATTTGGGAAGGATTCCCTCTTTTTGGATTATTTGGAATAATTTCAGAGGGAATGGTAACAGTTCCTCTTTGTGTGTCTGTTAGAATTTGGCCATGAACCCATCTGGACCTGGGCTTTTTTGTGTGTGGTAGGCTCTTAATTGCTGCCTCAACTTCAGACCTTGTTATTGGTCTATTCATAGTTTTGTCTTCCTCCTGGTTTAGGCTTGGGAGGACACTAGTGTCCAGGAGTTTATCCATTTCTTCCAGGTTTACTAGTTTATGTGCATAAAATTGTTTGTAATATTATCTGATGGTGCTTTGATTTTCTGTGAAATCTGTGATTTCCCCTTTATCATTTTTTATTGCATCTATTTGGTTATCCTCTCTTTCTTTTTTATCAGTCTGGCTAGTGGTCTATTTTGTTGATCTTTTCGAAAAACCAGCTCTTGGATTTATTGATTTTTTGAAGGGTTTTTCATGTCTCTATCTCCTTCAGTTCTGCTCTGATCTTAGTTATTTCTTGTCTTCTGCTAGGTTTTGAGCTTTTTTGATCTTGCTCCTCTAGCTCTTTCAATTTTGATGATACGGTGTCAATTTTGGATCTCTCCACTCTTCTCATATGGGCACTTATTGCTATATATTTTCCTGTAGAGACTGCTTTAAATGTGTCCCAGAGATTCTGGTATGTTGTGTCTTCATTCTCATTGGTTTTGAAGAACTTCTTTATTTCTGCCTTCATTTCATTGTTTATCCAATCAACATTCGAGAGCCAGTTGTTCAGTTTCCATGAAGCTGTTCTGAAGCAGTTCTGAGTTAGTTTCTGAATTCTGAGTTCTAATTTGATTGCACTATGGTCTGAGAGACTGTTTGTTATGATTTCCGTTGTTTTGCATTTGCTGAGGAGTGCTTTACTTCCAATTATGTGGTCAGTTTTGAAGTAGGTGTGATGTGGTGCTGAGAAGAATGTATATTCTGTGGATTTGGGGTGGAAAGTTATGTAAATGTCTATCAAGTTTGCTTGTTCCAGGTCTGAGGTCAAGCCCTGGATATCCTTGTTAATTTTCTGTCTGGTTGATCTGTCTAATATTGACAGTGGAGTGTTAAAGTCTCCCACTATTATTGTGTGGGAGTCTAAGTCTCTTTGTAAGTCATTAAGAACTTGCCTTATATATCTGGGTGCTCCTGCACTGGGTCCATATATATTTAGGATCATTAGTTCTTCTTGTTGTATCGATCCTTTTACCATTATGTAATGTCCTTCTTTGTCTCTCTTGATCTTTGTTGCTTTAAAGTCTATTTTATCAGAGATGAGAATTGCAACTCCTGCTTTTTTTTGCTCTCCATTTGCTTGGTAAATCTTCCTCCATCCCTTTATTTTGAGCCTTTGTGTATCCTTGCATGTGAGATGTGTTTCCTGGATGCAGCACACCGATGGGTTTTGGTTTTTCATCCAATTTGCCAGTCTGTGTCTTTTGACTGGTGCATTTAGCCCATTTACATTTAGGGTTAATATTTTTATGTGTGAATTTGATACCGCCATTTTGATTCTAGCTGGCTGTTTTGCCCATTAGTTGATGCAGATTTTTCATTTTGTTGATGCTCTTTAGCATTTGGTATGTTTTTGGAATGGCTGGTACTGGTTGTTCCTTTCTATTTGTAGTGCCTCTTTCAGGAGCTTTTGTAACACAGGCCTGGTGGTAACAAAATCTCTGAGTACTTGCTTGTTCATGAAGGATTTTATTTTTCCTTCACTTATGAAGCTCAGTTGGGCTATATATGAAATTCTGGGTTGAAAGTTCTTTTCTTTAAGGATGTTAAATATTGGCCCCCATTCTATTCTGGCTTGTAGGGTTTCTGCCAAGAGATCAGCTGTGAGTCTGATGGGCTTCCCTTTGTGGGTGACCCGACCTTTCTCTCTGGTTGCCCTTAGTATTTTCTCCTTCATTTCAACCCTGGTGAATTTGACTATTATGTGCCTTGGGGTTGCTCTTCTTGTGGAATATCTTTATGGTGTTCTCTGTATTTCCTGGACTTGAATATTGGCCTGCCTTGCTAGGTTGGGGGAATTTTTCTGGATAATATCCTGAAGAGTATTTTCCAGCTTGGATTCATTCTCTTTGTCACATTCAGGTACACCTATCAAATGTAGATTAGGTCTCTTCACACAGTCCCACATTTCTTGGAGACTTTGTTCATTCCTTTTTGTGCTTTTTTCTCTAATCTTGGCTACTTGTTTTATCTCATTGAGTTGATCTTCAACTTCTGATACCCTTTCTTCTGCTTGGTCAATTCATTGAAACTTGTGCATGCTTCATGAAGTTCTCGTGTTGTATTTTTCAGCTCCTTCAATTCACTCATATTCCTCTCTAAGTTGTCCATTCTTGTTATCATTTCCTCAAATCTTTTTTCAGGTTCTTAGTTTCTTTGCATTGAGTTAAAACATGTTCTTTTAGCTCACAGAAGTTTCTCATTACCCACCTTCTGAAGTCTGATTCTGTCATTTCATCACACTCATTCTCTGTCCAGCTTTGTTCCCTTGCTGGTGAGGAGTTGTGGTGCCTTGTAGGTGAGGTGTTCTGGTTTCAAGTGTTTTCCTCCTTTTTGTGCTGATTTCTTCCCATCCTTGTGGATTTATCCACCTGTCGTCTGAGTAGTTGCTGATTTTTCAATTGGGTCTCTGAGTGGATATCCGGATTGTTGATGATGAAGTATTTCTGTTTCTTCATTTTCCTTCTAACAGTCTGGCCCCTCTGCTGTAGGACTACTGAGGTCCACTCCAGGCCCTGTTTGCCTGAGATACACCTGTAGCAGCTGCAGAACCGTGAGTGTTGATACCAGTATCTTCTTCTGCTATCTTTGTCCCTGAATGATGCCTGCCAAATGTCAGTCTGATTAGTCCTTTGTGAGGTGACTCTTTGGATATACGGTGGTCGGGGAGCTGCTTGAGGAGAATGTCTGTACTTTATACTTGAGGAGACAGTCTGTACTTTATAGGAGCTCAAGTGCTGAGCTGTGAGCTCCATTGTTCATTCAGGGCTGGTAGGCAGTTTAAGTCTGCTGCAGGAGAACTCATAAAGCCCCATTTTTTTTTTCAGGTGCTCTGTCCTGGGGAGTTACGGCTTTATTTATGAGTATCCATTGCACTGTCTTGCCCAGCAAGGAGGCAGTCTAATTACTGCCTGCCTGTAGTGGCTATGCTGAGCTGCCATGGGCTTCACCCTGTTGCCCTGGGCTCCACCCTGCTGCTGTGTGTAATTCCCTGTAGTCCTGTTTATATGGGTCTGGTTAGAGCTGCCATGGTGATGATGGCCTGCCTCTGTAGTGGCGGACTCTCTCTGTGATGGTGGGTTGCCTCAGCAATGGCAGGCTGCATCAGCAATGGCAGTGTACCTCTGTAGGGGTTGAGTGCCTCAGTAATGGTGGACGCCCCCCCCCTCCGAGCTGCACCATTCTGGGTTCAGCTGTGCTTGCCATGAAACTCTCAACTCCAAGCATTTCCAATTGCTGTGTTGTTTGTTTTTGTGGGGGTAGGACCTGCCAAGCCTGATCACCTGGCTCCCTGCCTCAGAGCCCCCCTTTTTTTCCTAAGTTGAATGGTTGACTCTCTCTCAGGTGTTCCAGTCACTTGCTGAAAGGGCTCCAGGATCTGTGTGATTTCCCATGCAGCGACCCGCTGCACCGGCTGGAACCACATTGCTGCCCGGGAATCTCCTGGCCTAGCTTTCTGTTTAAGTCCCTTTTAATCAGATGAATGTGCGAATCTGCCTTCCGAAATCTCCAATTGCTGGTTTAACAGGGCAACCAAACCAGTGTATTTTGTACAGAGTGCTGCTGTGCTGTGGCCCTGGCCCAAACAGCTGTGCCAGCCCAAACAGCCACACTGGCCCAAACAGCTGCTCTGGCAGCCCGTGGGGCTCCTACACCTGGGAATCTCCTGGTCTGTGGGCAATAAAGATCCATCTGGAAATGTAGCATCCACTCACCATCTGCGGTTTCACTGGGAGCTGCAATCCTGAGTTGGTCCTACAGCACCATCTTCCTAGTTTATCTTAGAAATTTTCTTACATGTTTACATTAATTCATTAATTAGAACCTTTTGGACAAAGTTACTAAGCAATTATATTTCTAATCAACTATTCAAATATATGTCTTTTTTCTATCTTGCTCACAGGTATAAGATGAAAGAGCTTGTCTACTGGCTTACTACAGTTCAAAAACAAAATGCCTAATAATGTTTAATGAGTGAGGTTGTTTCTCAGTCTAGTATTTCTGTCCAAATGAATTTAGACTGACATAATTCATTTGAAATGAATTCATCTTGGCTCTTTGTGGCCAATTATTCCTTTTCTAGCTGCTCATAAATTACTATTTCAATAATTCCTTCTTGGTTTTGGTCAAGAATCAACATCATAGATGTTGATCTTCCTCATGGACTATAAATATTAATAGTGGTGACAGTGATAACAGTACAGATAATATTTTGAAGGAATGTATGTGCTAGGCTTTTTGTTAGGGTCTTTAAATATATTAAATCATTTAATCCTCATAGCAACTCTTTAAATCTGAAACTGTGTGACAGAGTAGACAAGTTTCTTGCCCCAGATAAAAATGTATAGAATGTGGAGCCCACAGTCTGGGCTACTGTACAGTAATGTAATATTGGTAGTTCTTTTACTTGTACTTCAGTCTCATAAGGCATATGATATGGTTTGACTGTGTCCCCACCCAAATGTCATCTTGAATTATAGCTCCTACAATACCCACATGTGGTAAGAGGGACCCAATGGGAGGTAATCAAATTATGGGGGCAGATATTTCTGTGCTGTTCTCATGATAGTGAATACATCTTGTGAGATCTGATGGTTTTATAAAGGGCAGTTCCCCTGCACACTCTGTCTTGCCTGTTGCCATATAAGGATGTGCCTTTGCTCATCCTTTGCCTTCAGCCATGATTGTCAGGCCCTCCCTGCCATGTTAAACTGCCATCCATTAAATGTCTTTTTCTTTATAAACTGTTCATTCTCAGGTATTTCTGCATAGCAGTTTGAAAATAAACTAATATAGTATAATGCAGTATATGGTAATTTTATTGTGAATTCTCAACAAGATCACATGAGATTTCTACCATGTTATGTTTAATTACTCTGATTTCTTTTACCTGTCTAGTATCTCCTTAATTGGATTGATAAATGAATTTCCAGTTAATATTTTATCAATATAATTTGCTCCTATTAATCTGTAGTTTCATGTTTGGGGTCAGAGTTAGCTCAAGTGATTGCCTCCTCATGCTGGACTTTTCATAATTTCATGTTTGAGATCTCCTTAGAGTTATAATTTATTTTACCATCACTGCTTCCTAATCCTAAATAAGTCCATCAGACATTATTTTTGGAAACAACTCATAAACCTTCACACCAAAAAATATTGATGTGTCAACAAAATATGCTTGAAGATTTACTAAAATTATACTAGAAATAATCATTATTTTACAGCAACTAAAGTGAACATTTCAATCTTATTTTTCACACATATATGTAAGTCTATATGCAAAACAGAAACTATTTATTCACCTTTCCCTAAATAGAACAAAGATCTTTGCTAGTTTTAAGGGGAAGAAGTTTAATATCAACATATATAACTTTCTGTTAAATTCACACACATTTTGTTCATTGGCTTAGAATAATTTCTTAGGAAATGTTAATATAGCTCTCAACAATTATGTGAAATTATACTATCACTTTTTTCTAAAATTTAAAATGCTATCCATATATAATATATTGCATCACTGTAGTCACTTTGCAGTACAGCTGTGGTTTTCATCATAAATTGGTAGTCAGTGAGCTATATCACATGTCCAAGCCATCATTGATATTCCATCTGTAGCTTTTTCCAAGTCCAGAACATTTTTCTATTCCCACCCTAATGTCAGTCCACAGCTGTACTTCCTCCTTATTTTCTCAGTTTATATAACTGCTTCTTGATTCACTCTACTAAAACATACTGTATCAATATCCAAATATAGCAATGTTAGAAAATATAGACTAAATCTCAGATTTCATAGGCAGTAATGAAAATGACTTTGGGGGGGAACGTGTAACATACTGTACAGAATTCTTAACTTTGTGTCTTTCTAATTATTCTCCTGTCTTCCCCCCACCTCTTTAATTGGATTCCCTTAGTTTTCTGTCCCTGACTCTTCAGATATGGCTATGTCTAGTTTTTGGTGTGGTAGGGGAAGTGGTTGCAGGGGAGAAGGTTGCAGGCATTTTTGAGATATGGTAAACTATACATTATCTCTCTAGAAAAATGCCCATATATACCTCACCAACACACACACACACACACACACACACACACGCACACGCACACACACACACACGGTAATCCAAATGGAACAAATCATTTATATACCTTGATATCATGCATTCACAATACAAGTATTATTTTATTTTCTTACCTGCTAATAAGGAGTTATGACTACCTGCAGTTTGACAAGCTGTTAAAAGAAAAAAGAAATAACTTCTCATTGCATAAAGTTCTCACATTTGGAGATTAAAAAGCATTTATATTCAATTTATTTTTATTACAGACTTTGAGGAAATTGATGAGGAAAGTAAGTATTTTCATCTGAGGGCATAATAATTGAAGGCCCCTATTAATTAAACTCTAACACCTTTTCCCCCACAATGAAGGCACCATTACTCTGTCATGGGTCTCATTTTGATTTCAGATGGTGGCCTTATTACTGAACCAAGAAAAAGTATTGAATGTTAATTATAGAGAAATAGTTTCTCTGTTTTGTGTACCAATCTGAACATGTATTCTCATTGCATTTATTAAAAAATCAACAACTACAGTAAATTCAGCATGAAAGTCAATATCAGACACAGTTCTAAATGTGGTTTACAAGCTTTCAAATGCTCTGATTTTCTGGGTTTGAAATTGGATCTTCCGTAGAAGATCCGTTCTTTTCCCTGTCTTCTGATGAGTTAAATCAAGAAAGTATATGAAAAACTACAGCCTTTTGCATGCATTGCTACCAAAATTCCTTTTAAATCTCGCCTCTTTTTTCTTAGTTGGTATAGTGCCTCTTAGATTCTGATGCACATATTCAGTCTCTGATTGTATACAGAAGAAGAAGAACTGGTGTGGCTAGAGGTTGACAGTGCAAAGAGAACCTCAATAATCAGTATCTGAAAACAGACAGGATGCAATGAAGGGATGAGAAAGGGAACAGTGTCTCAGGCAAAATATTAGAGCTGTGAATACAATGGTGACCAAAATCAGACCCAGTCCTGCCCTCATGGAGCTTGCAGTCAAGGTGGATAAAAACACTTTAATCAAATAATCATATATTAAAGAAAATGTACAGGATGGCTTGAGGACCTGTAACTAGGAACATGAAATGGTCTGAAAGGCAGGACAGAGGGAGTTCCCTGTAGAAGTAAGACTTAAAATCTGATGGAAGAATGGTCTTAAGAGGGCCAGTGAATGGGGATCTTCCTTTTTTTTCCGGGAAGCAGGAAGAGCTAATGGAGACACAGCTCATTTGGGCCAATGAAAGAAGTCCAGCATTAGAGCCTGGAAAAGAAGAGGTAGAGGTGGTGTAACCAAAAAATATTATATAAATCATGATCAAGATTTTGGTTTTGAACCTGAAAGCAACGGGAAGTGATAAAGAGTTTTATTCAAAGTGGTTACATTATTAAATTGGTGTTTTCAAAGATCATTCTGACTACAGTTTGGAATTCTGTTCTGCACAATTCTCATCCATGATCTCCCATCTCCCCGTTTTGGAGTCCAGAGATGCTGTTGTAAAGGATTAAAGCAAATTACTCTTCCATCGCACTGAATAACTAGGAGCAAATGATGACCTTGTTTATCACATCTATATCAAATTTAAAGTGTTTATTCCCACCTTTGAAACCATTAAAATGGTTTGTCTACATTCATACCATCATAGTATGTAAGCTTCTCTTTGTAATACCTGCCTTTGGAATTTATTAAATGAAATCTACATTTGCTTTGTTAGAAAAATAATTTAAACCCATATGTTCATTCTGACATCTGCCTGATTATTTCACTTAATTATTTGCAAGAGTCCCAGTTAATAGACATTTATACATATAATAAGTTTATATTTTATTGCCATGCCATTTGTATTGTTCTTTAAGATGCATTTTAATATATGAAAACAGAAATCACTCAAGATAATCCTCTTATCTGTAACAAACTTAAAATTATTTTTCTGAGATAAATATGATTGTCTGCTTAAGACATGAACTTAAATCCATATATCGTATTTTTTATTTTAGCATTATCCAATTTCTAATTTCTCTGAGCTATCTTAGTTCCCTAATACATTATGACTTTTCATAATTCAGATAAAGGAAAAGCTGAAATCATATAATTTATGTGACTAGGAAATTAATAAATAAGCTAAGGAAATATGCCATCCAAACACAGTTAATTCTATAGCACTTTTTTCACCTCTTACGGTAACCTACACATTTAAAATAAAATAAGGTATTAACAGTACTGTCTAGATAAGTTTTGCCAACCTGTCGCATATATACACCTCCTGATACCATTTTTCATCTTTTTTCAATTTATAGAGGTTCTAAAAATACCTAAAAAACTCTAAGAATAGTATCATTGATATCTTGAAACAGCACCACTATTTTTAACTGTTATTTTCTGTTGCTGTTTTTTGGTAAAACTAGCTCCATGCTTCCACCCAGTGGGATTTCTTCACAAAAGGATTAGAGAAAGAAGAGGATAAAAGAAGAAATGGGAAGGAGAAGAATAGAAATAGGAAGAGGAGAAAGAAAAGAGAGTAAGAACAGCAAGGAGAAGGAGGAGGAAGTTGAGGAAGAAAAAGAAAAAGCACTCTCATCTTTCATATTCCATGAGTGAAAGAAAGTCTTACTTTTCTGTACACTCCAATGTCGTTTTATTGGAGGATATCCACTACTGAGCTATACTCAAGTGTCCCACTTCTGTTTAGCAAAATGTGATCATGCTATAGGCAGGAATGCAAATGTATAATTAACAACAGTATCAGGTTGGTACAAAAGTAATTGTGGTTTTCGCCATTACTTTAATGCGAAACTTGAAGTAATGGCGAAAACCACAATTACTTTTCCACCAACCTAATAGTCCAATATCTCATTTGACAGTATTTTGTTCTAATTCAGCAATCTAGAAAATCATTTTAAGCTCTAATGCTTGAAAATAAGTTCAAAATGAGGCCATGTTAGTGCCTTCATATGATAAAATTATTTTCAGAGGAATTATTTTAAAAAGAAGCAAGTATTATATTTTAAATAATAAGATATATGAAAAAAATAATAATGCATATAAAATCCCAAATCAGAGAACAATTTAAATAAATTCTTAGAATTAGTAAATCTGTAAATATCATTGATTTATTTATTTAACAAATATTTATTGAAAATCTAGGTATTAGGAATGGTGGATATAAAAATGATAAACAGAATGTCCTGTCCTCAGAGACATTTCTTACTCACGATAAGACCATAGGTAAGAATACAAATAAATAGATAACATAATGCCAGATAGCAAAAAATATTTGAAGAAAATTAAAGCATGTTAAGGTGAATGTTATAAATAAGCCATCCAGGGAATGTTTGTCTAAGGAGGTAGCATTTGAGCAGGAAACTAAACAACAGAGAGAAGTAAGATCTTGTTTAAAAGCATTGCAAAATGAGTCAAGTGCATGGGAAAGGGCTGTGAGGTGGGCCTGTTTTCAAATAACAATAGTATGTTGGACATTTGTGAATCATTCCAATTTTTTTTCTATAAGCATATATGAGTTGGGGCTTATATGCAAACAAAATTACACAACTTACAAAAATACATTGGAATATTTGAATGCCTATTGGCAAACTTTGGTCTAAAAAATGTACCCACAATTCTCCAAGGATTGTTGTCCCCATTCAAATACACACACACACAAAGACACACACACTCTCTCTCTCTTTCTCTCTCTCTCTGACAGATTTCAAATCAGGAAATGTTCTAGTCCCTGAATGACAATGTAATATATCCACATATTCATAATTCAAAAGACCATTTCAGGCCGGGCACAGTGGTTCATGCCTGTAATCTCAGCACTTTGGGAGGCTGAGGTGAGTAGATCACTAGAGTCAGGAGTTTGAGACCAGCCTGACCAACATGATGAAACCCCATATCTACTAAAAATACAAAAATTAGCCAGGCATCATGGTAGATACCTCTCGGCTGCTCGGGAGGCTGAAAATTTTCACCTGGCATGAAAATCACTTGAACCCAGGGGCTGGAGGTTACAGTGAGCCAAGGTCATGCCACTGCACTCCAGCCTCTGTATCAAAAAAAAAAAAAAAAAAAAATTCAGCCTATCTGCCCTGGGTTAGTTATGTTAGCATTATTTGTATATAATACTTGAGCAAGATGAGTTTTATTTTGCTAGTGTTGAGTGTCGTATCTGCTCCTTTAAGGGAGTCCAAACATTCCTGAAAAAAAAAAAAAATTTGTGTTACAGTGTACACTACCAGTGAATCTAGCCAATGAGTCTAGCCAATGAATCCAAAATCTCTGGTTCCTCATGGGTTTATTTGCCAATTCTTGATACCATCCAGTTTCACACACCTCTTAAAAAGAATCCATTATTTTAGTGATTCCTGTTGGCATAATATATTCTTCAGAATCTATAAATTTATTTTGAAAACTTTATCAGATACTTATGATTGCAATTGACATGATCATAGCTGTCTTAAAGACCCAGAAAGAAATTAATTATGGCTGTTAATCCTGTGCATATAATACTTGAAGGGGCTCAATGTAACTCCTCACCTCATGTGGGTAATTAAACTTCGAGAACTGCATTTAAACTTCTTTACTAGAAGGACAGGGATATGTCACAAAATAACAAATGCAAACAACATCATAGTTGAAAACAACTCCAGATAATTGTGAAATTAAAGTAGGGACAAGGATGGTAATCACTGTTCTTTGTATATTTCAACTCGAAGATCATAAATAAGCCTGAAAGGCTAAACTACACCACAAATACCTAATTTAAAAGCAATATTTGACTGTGCTAGAACTGTAAATCACTAAAAATAGTCTCCATTCTATTTTTGAATGAGGAATTTATTATCACACAGCCCATTTTAAACCTCGTCTTGCTCACCTGGCAGCAGTATAAACTGGTCTATTTGTCCAGCTGATTTGCTGATATTTACATAACCTCCTATTTGTACCCATAAACAGATTTCATTGTTGGCATTTGTAACTGCACTTCTGTCTGTATGTCTCTTCCAGGAAGGCCCATGAACATACTCTGGCTGTGCCACAGCCTGTAGGGATTTCAAAATGCTGTTTAGATTTCTTTTCACCTGTATTTGCCATCTGGGAACTCAATATGTTTTAGGTGTAGTGGTCATGCCTGTAAAAAGAAACTGCCCTGAATAACTCCAAGCAGGTAAGTACTTATATAGTATATATGACTACTATACTATAGTAATCAAAACAGCATGAAGGAGACACATAGACCAATAGAACAGAACAGAGTACCCAAAAATAAATCTTGCATTTACAGCCAACTCATTTTTGACAAAGGCGCCAAGAACATACACTGGGGAAAGAACACCTTTTCCAATAAATGCTTTGAGAAAACTAAATATTCATATGCAAAAGAATAAAACTAGATCCCTATTTCCCATTATAGATATAGATATAGATATATAGATATAGATATAGATATAGATATAGATATAGATATAGATATATAGATATATAGATATATAGATATCAAATCAAAATGGATTAAAGACAAAAATGTAAAACCTGAAATTCTGAAACTATTAGAAGAAAACATTAGGAGAAAGCTTTAGAACATCAGTTTGGAAAAAGATTTTTTGAGTAAGATCCCAAAAGCACAGGCAGCCAAATCAAAAGTTGACAAATGGGCAAATTGGATTATATCAAGCTTAAAAGCTCTGCATAGCAAAAGAAACACAGTAAAGAGACAACTTATGAAATGGGTGAAAATATTTGCAAACTTTTCAACTGACAAGTAATTAATAACCAAAATAAAAGAAACTTAACAACTCAATAGCAAAAAAACCCCAAAAAAACAAAACAAACAAACAAACAAACAAAAAAAAACACTCAAATAATATGATTTTTAAATGGGCAAAAGACATAAATAGATATTTCTCAAAAGAAGACAAATGACCAACAGGTTTATGAAAAAGTGCTCAACATTAATAATCAGAGAAATACAAACAAAAGCCACAATGGGATATCATCTTACCCCAGTTAAATGGCTACTATCAAAAATAAATTAACAAATTCTAGCAATGATTTGGAGAAGGAAATGCTAGTATACTGCTGGTGAGAATGTACATCACGGCAGCCAATATGAAAACAGTATAAAAGTTCCCCCTAAAAATTAAAATTGTAATACCATATGATTCAGCCATCCCACTTTTTTATCCAAAATAAGGAAGATCAGCATATTAAATAGATGTCTAGACTCCCATGTTTATTGTAGCACTATTCACAATAGCCAAAATACAGAAACAAGCTAAATGTTCCTTAGTGGATTAATGGATTTAATAAATGTGGTGATATATGCACAGTGGAATATTATTTGGCCATAAAAAAGAATGAATTCCTGTTACTTGCAGAAACATGGGTGGAACTGGAGGATATTATGTTAAGTGAAGTAAGCCAAGCATAGAAAGACAAATATTGCATATTCTCACTCATATGTAGAAGCTAAAAAAATTGATCTCCTGGAGGTGGTGAATCTAACAGTAGTTACAATAGGGTAGGGAGAGTACTGGGGGAAGGCTGAAGAGTGGCTTGTTAATGAGTACAAAATAAAGTTCAATAGAAAGGAAAAGATTTAGTTTGATAGCACAATAGGGTGACTATAGTTAACAATAATCTATTGTCTATTTTAACATAACCATAGGAGTGGATTTGGAATGTTCTCAACACAATGATAAATGTTTTAGGTGATAGATATCCCAGTTTAATCATTACATATTGTATGCTTTTGTTAGAATATTACATTTGCCATAAATATCTACAACTATTATGTATCCATAAAAATAAAAAACAAAGTAGCCACCATAGTAAAAATGTTCTCCATGTGCTATATTACATCTGAATATACAATCTCCTAGACTAGATAATTAACATTACAGGGCACAGGTCATTTTCTGTTTGTAAAAAGCTCTCATAAATAACCCCCAATTAAGCTTTCCCTATAATGCTATAATGCCTATAATTTTTATACAGTACTAACCACATAAGTGAAAGCTATTAATAATTATATTAATTATAATTTGAAATATCCAGTAAGTATTTCCTAACTGATAGTAATGTGCCATCATGCTAAGTTGTGGAAAATCAATAGTGAAGGAATCATTTAGGTGTAAATTTTCATGGAATTTATAGAATAGCAAAAATTAATCATTAAATTAGCAGTATAAGTAAGTGTGATTGTAGTGACATGATAGAAGAAAAGGAAGTACATGTGCTGTAGGAGTACATACTGAAGATGGGTGGGTGGGTACATGGGGGGATGGTGACAAGAAAAACTCTCTAGAAGAAGTGACACTTAATTGAGATGTGAATAATACACAATCGTCAACTGAGTCACGGTGAAAGTGAGAGGTAGAAATGTTCTATATTTTGGGGAAGAAAGCAGAAGTTCCAATCTCTTTAAACTTTGGGTAAATATATATGTTAAATGTAAAGGGTAATGCTTAAATGAATATAAACAGAATACATCATTTACAAATAAATAGAGAGAATAAAAGACATAAAGTAAATTCTATCAATCTGATAAATTATATCACAAGGAAAAACAAGCATAATAAAAATAGTGGAAATAAAATTAGCAGTAATTACAGTAAACATAATTTCTAAATATCAAAAACATGTCAAACCCAAACAATTGCAGGTAAAAGAATTTTTTTAAAGACAGTAAATACTGTTAAATGCTAATAGAAACTATTTTTCCAAAAAAAGCTGACACAAAACAATATAAAATTTATGAACAAAAAACTAGATTTATTATTAGGCAAAAAGAATCATTGAATAATAAAAGGAAAGATTTATTATAACTGTGTTTGTACCTAACAACAAAACGTAAAAAAAAATCTTTTTCTAATGACCAGTAGGAGAAATGCCAGATATAAATGATGGGGAGGAAGGAAGCAAATCACACTGTCATGTGTGTACCTATGCAACAATCTTGCATGTTCTTCACATGTACCCCAAAACCTAAAATGCAATTAAAAGAAGAAAGAAGAAAGAAGAAAGAAGAAGAAGAAGAGGAGGAGGAGGAGGAGGAGGAGGAGGAGGAGGAGGAGGAGGAGGAAGTAATAGTAGTAGTGGTGGTGGCTGAAAAAAATTTTTATGTTTACTTTTTGTGGGTACATAAGATGCTTTGATATAGGCATGCAATCTTTAATAATCACACAGCATTTATTCTTTGTGTTGCAAACAAATTGTACTCTTTTAGTTATTTTTATTTCTTGAGGCAAGATCTTGTTCTATTACCTAGGCTAGAGTGCAGTGACATGATCATGGCTCACTGCAGCCTTGACTTTCTGAGCTCAAGCAATCCTCCCACCTCAACATCCCAAGTATCTGGGTCTACAGGCATGTGCCACCATACCCAGCTAGCTTTTTAATTTTTTGTAGAGACAGGGTCTCACTATGTTGCTCAGCCTGGTATTTAACTCTTGGGCTTGAGCAATCCTCCTGCCTCAGCTTCCCACAGTGCTAGGATCATAGGTGTGAGCCACTGCACCCAGATCCTTTTATTTTAAAATGTATAATTAAATTATTATTCACTATACTTACCCTAATAATATAACTTTAAACACATAAAAAGCAATAGTAGGAAAGCTACAACTTCAGGGTCTCTTATAATTTTGGCTCTCAATTTCCTCCTCATTTTTTGCCCAGTGATTTCCTTTCTCATGCATTTAATTATGTGTTTGAGAATTATTTCTTATATTTTAACTAGTGTTTCCAGATGTTAGTCAAGATACTTCTTCAGGATATCAATTCTTGTATATAGGCAAAATTGGAAACTTAATTTATGGTTTCTGGAAACCTACATATATTGTAAAATATAAAAATATCCCTGGTGATGATGGATGCCCAAAGGAAAACCTCAGGAGAAGGAGAAGTAGTGAAGTCAAGAGGATGAGAAAGACATAGGTATGTAGAAGAATTCAGAGGAGTTCCAAAGTTAGCTGTAATGTTTTCTTTTTAAGATATCTGGTAGTACTTGGGAGGCTGAGGCAGGAGAATTGCTTGAACCCAGGAAGCAGAGGTTGCAATGTGCTGAGATCTTACAACTGCACTCCAGCCTGGGCGACTGAGTGAAACTCCATCTCAAAAAAAAAAAAAAAAAAAAAAAAAATTGATTACCAAAAACATATAGAAATATTTTTTTAATTCTCCTTTTGCCAGTCTTAGCTTACTTCCTGCCTGCACATTTTTCATTTTTTTTCCACACAACAATTTAATGAGAAAACTGCAATAATCGATGGATTTAAACTAAAGCATGCCTGAAGAAACTTTCATACATAATACCATACATAAAACAGGTTAAAACTGGCTGTTTTTGAAAAATACATCTGTCAGACTTTGTTGGATCAACTCAGATATGTTCCCTTCATTCCAATTTCTTGTTAGTTTGGCCATTTCCCTAGTTCTGAATCCTTGATTTCTTAATTATAACTCTCAACCATTTCCTATTTTCTGGTATTTTTTACAATTTATGGTTCTAATATGGCTCTGCTTCTGAAATCATCGACTGAATTAAACGTCTTCTCTTAATTTCCTTTACTAACAATTTTTGCCATCAGTTTCAACAATGCCTAGAAAGCATTAATGATAAGAAGAAAGAAATACTGTATCAAATCATACACTGGTAAGCTGAATCTAATCATCTTTGCTGCCAAGGGAAAAAAAATAGCTCTCAGGCAGGAACAGACATAATTTCCTAGTAGTTAAAAATATGGCTGTAGAGTCAGATGGAGCTGAATTTATATCCACACATATCTACCACATCCAGATATGTAACTATAGGCAAGTTTCTTTTTCTCACCTAAAAAGTAGGGCTAAAAATACTTCTCTTAAAAAGTTGTTGTAAGAATTACAAAAACATCAAAATTGAAAGAGCTAGAGGAGCAAGATCAAAAACACTCAAAAGCTAGTAGCAGAAGCAAGAAATAACTAAGATCAGAGCAGAACCAAAGGAGATAGAGACACAAAAAACCCTTCAAAAATCAATAAATCCAGGAGCTGGTTTTTCAACAAAATAGACTGCTAGCCAGATTAATAAAAAAGAAAAGAGAGAAGAATCAAATAGATGCAATAAAAAATGGTAAAGGGACTATCACCACTGACTCCACAGAAATACAAACTATAATCAAAGATTACTACAAACAACTCTATGCACATAAACCAGTAAACATGGAAGAAATGGATAAATTACAGGACACTTGCACCCTCCCAAGCCTAAACCAGGAAGAGGTTAAAACCTTGAATAGAGCAATAACAAGGGCTGAAGTTGAGGCAGCAATTAATAGCCTACCAACCAAAACAAAGTCCATGTCCAAATGGGTTCACAGCTGAATTCTACCATATGTACAAAGAATAGCTGGTACCATTCCTTCTGAAACTATTCTAAACAATACAAAAAGAAGAAATCCTTCCCCAATCATTTTATAAGACCAAAATCATCCTGATAACAAAACCCAGCAGAGACTCAACAAGAAAAGAAAACTTCAGGCCAATATCTATGATGAACATAGATGCAAAAATCTTCAATAAAATACTGGGAAACCAATTGCAACACACATCAAAAAGCTTATCTATCATGATCAAGTAGGCTTATTGGGGGATGCAAGGCAGGTTCAACATATGCAAGAGTATAAACATAATCCACCACATAAACAGAACCAAAGACAAAATCCACATAATCATCTCAATAGATGCAGAGAAGGCCTTTGACAAAATTCAATAGTGCCTTATGCTAAAAACTCTCAATAAACTAGGTATCGAAGAAACATATCTCAAAACAATAAAAACTATTTATGACAAACCTACAGCCAATATCATACTGAATGGGCAAAAACTGGAAGCATTCCCTTTAAAATCTGGCACAGGACAAGGAAGCCCTCTCTCACCACTCCTATTCAATATAGTATTGGGAGTTCTAGCCAGAGCAATTAGGCAAGAAAAAAAAAAAAATAAAGGGTATTCAATTAGGAAAAGAGGAAGTCAAATTCTCTATTTGCAGTTGACATGACTGTATATTTAGAAGACCCTATCATCTCAGCCCAAAATCTCCTTAAGCAACTTCAGCAAAGTCTTAGGATACAAAATAAATGTGTAGAAATTGCAAGCATTTCTATACACCAATAACAGACTAACAGAGCCAAATCATGAGCAAACTCCCATTCACAATTGCTGCAAAGAGAATAAAACACCTAGGAATACAACTAACAAAGGATGTAAAGGACCTTGTCAAGGAGAACTACAAACCACTGCTCAATAAAATAAGAGAGGACACAAACAAGTGGAGAAACATTCCATGCTCATGGTTAGGAAGAATCAATATCATGAAAATGGCTATACTGATCAAAGTAATTTATAGATTCAATGCTATCCCCATCAAGCTACCAATGACTTTCTTCACAGAACTGGAAAAAACCACCTTAAACTTCATATGGAATCAAAAGACAGCCCGTCTAGCCAAGACAACCCTAAGCAAAAAGAACAAAATTGGAGGCATCACGCTACCTGATTTCAAACTATACTATAATGCTACAGTAATCAAAACAGCATGGTACTGGTACCAAAACAGAGATATAGACCAATGAAACAGAACAGAGGCCCTGGAGGCAACATCACATGTCTACAACCATCTGATCTTTGACAAACCTGACAAAAACAAGTAATGGGGAAAAGAGTCCCTGTTTAATAAATAGTTTTGGGAAAACTGGCTAGCAGCATGCAGAAAGCAGAAACTGGACCTCTTCCTGACACCTTACACTAAAATTCACTCCAGATGGATTAAAGACTTAAACATAAGACCTAACACCATAGAAACCCTAGAAGAAAACCTAGGTAAAGCCATTCAGGACACAGGCATAGGCAAGGACTTCATGATGAAAACACCAAAAGCATTGGCAACAAAAGCCAAAATGGACAAATGGGACCTAATTAAACTCCAGAGTTTCTGTCCAGCAAAAGAAAGAATCATTGGAGTGAATTGGCAACCAACAGAATGGGAAAAAATTTTTGCAATCTACCCATCTGACAAAGGGCTAATATTTAGAATCTACAAAGAATTAAACAGATTTACAAAAAAAAAAAAAACCCATCAAAAAGTAGACAAAGTATATGAATAGACACTTTTCAAAAGAAGAAATATATGAGGCCAACAAACACATTTAAAAAGGCTCATCATCATTGATTATTAGAGAAATGCAAATCAAAATCACATTGAGATACCACCTCATGCCTGTTAGAATGGCAATCTTTAAAAAATCTGGAGACAACAGATGCTGGAGAGGTTGTGTAGAAATAGGAACATTTTTACAGCAATCCCATTACTGGGTATATACCCAAAGGATTATAAATCATTCTATTATAAAGACACATGCACACATATGTTCATAGTGGCATTGTTTACAATAGCAAAGTCCTGAAACCAACCCAAATGTCCATCGACAATAGACTGGACAAGGAAACTGTGGCACATATCCACCATGGAATACTAGGCAGCCATAAAAAATGATGAGTTTACATCCTTTGTAGGGACATGGATGAATCTGGAAACTATAATTCTCAGCAAACTAATGCAAGAACAGAAAATCAAACACTGCATGTTCTCACTCTTAAGTGGGTGTTGAACAGTGAGAACACATGGACACCAGAAGGGGAGCATCAAACACTGGGGTCTGTTGGGGGAGGCCAAGGGAGGGGCAGCAGGAGGGTGGGGATGTCAGGGAGGGATAACATGGAAAGAAATGCCAGATGTAGGTGATGGGGGGATGGAGGCAGCAAACCACATTGCCATGTATGTACCTATGCAAAAATCCTGTATAATCTGCACATGTACCCAGAATCTAAAGAACAATTAAAAAAAAAAAAAAGAATTACAAAAACAAAGTATAAAAGTACTTAACCATTGACCAGGCATGGTAGCTCACGCCTGTATTCCCAGCACTTTGGGAGGCTAAGGTGGGTGGATCACGAGGTCAAGAGATTGAGATCATCCTGGGCAACATAGTGAAACCCCCTCTCTCCTAAAATACAAAAATTAGCTGGGCAAGGTGGTGGGTGCCTGTAGTCCCTGCTATTCAGGAGGCTGAAGCAGGAGAATTGCTTGAGCCTCCTTGCATGAAGCAAGGAGGCAGAGGTTGCAGTGAGCCAAGATTGCACCATGGCACTCCAGTCTGGAGCCTGGCGAAAGAGCGAGAAGCTGTCTCAAAAAAAAAAAAAGTGCTTAACCATTAATTAACATTAAAGTATGTACTTAACAAAAAGATACCTTATAGTTAGAAAAATCATGAAGCTATCAGTTGCTTCTGTGACCACTTTTTAAAGTACAGTAACTTCCTTCTGCTCAGAACTCTTTAAGATTGAGTATTTTCAATTGGATGTCAGATATACATATAATGCAATATATATAATATTTACCTGGGACTATATTTAATGTTTATTATGTCTCCTCTGCTCCATGACAGACTATAACTTTGACAAGGACAAAGATTTTTTCTTGTTTTTTTATTCATTTTTTTCTAAGCACATGAATCATTGCCTCCATATAGTAAATGCTCATTCAGTGAGTATTTACTCACTGAATTTAATTTCAATGATTTTGTGAGTACATGTGTAATCACATCCCATGCAAACACAAATTCTATTATAGTTCTAACCATGTTAACACCAATCTAACTTTAACTTCTTTTATGATCATAAAGTCTATTTTAAAAACATTTATATAATACTAAATTAAAATTTTCTAAGCTCTTATTTAATCATCATTCCTAGTTCTCATTTAATCATCACTATCAGGAATAGCACCCAGTTTATTTATTATCATAAACTGAGTGCCATTATTGTGTACATTTTACACATGGAGAAATTTAGGCACAAAAAATAGTTGATTTGCCTAGAATCCACTGTAGTACATGGTAGAGCTGGGTTGCACCCATTTGTTCCACAATTACTCAGTATTCAAAAAGTCACAAATATATAGAGCTCCTGCAATTTGTGACAAAAGCAGATAAGTAGAAAATGAACATAGGCTTCCTGAATGTCAAGCTGCAACCTGAGGATTAGTGAACTCTCTCAGCTCCTGCAGCAATTATCTCCATTTCTTTTCTGCTACTTTAATGTTGCCTCATAAAATTAATCTTCTTAAGTATGTTACAAGGTCTCTGAGTATAGAAGCCATGGATTAGAAGTCTTGGAAGCATCCAGAGCACCTTATAGAATATATTACACATATAATAAATATAAATCTCCCACCAGTGCCTGACAAAGAGTAGTCAATAAGTGTTAGGTCCCTGAATCTCACAGTGGGGTGGTAGGAAAGAGTATACAAATCAGAGGAATAGGTTTGAGTGCTACATCTGTTACTTCATGGCTGTGGGACATGATTAAAATTCTTAACTTTTTTGAGACTTAGTTATCTCATTTCTTAAAAGTCACATAATAATACCCACCTTATTGCTATCTGCATTGACCATGGTGTATAAATAGATACTGACCTGGTTGGTGCTCAATAAATATTAGTTATGCTCCTCCTCCACCAGATGATTGACTCTATATGGTATTGATCTTAGGGTTTATTATAGACATCAGATCCCAGAATCAACAAAAGTACTACTCTTGAATCTTTCTGCATGCAAAATGCAAAATGTGGATTTCATTGATAGTGCAGTCTCAGAACACCAGGAGTAGTCCATTATTGCTAAAATGACTTTCTGAATCATAACTTCAATTAACAGGGCCTAAATTCAGAATGGATGAAAATAGTTATTGCAGCCACTACTTTTTGGCACTCTGAAACTACTTAGTTGATCATAAGCAGCTCAGACAGAAAAGAAGTACTTTAATAAATATGGGAATAATAAGATACTGGAGAATGCCTTTAAAAGGCACACTATAACACAATCAGATGAAAAGTATACTATTAGAAAACATTCCATAGTGTGCTACATCAGAAATGGGAAATTTTCTGTGTGCACATATTTTAATTAGGTGCATTAGGCAGACAATGGATATTAAAGGTGGAATTGCCAACACCACAGATTCTACAAATAGCAACCTGCTTAAATAATAATAATAATAAAAAAAGATTCCTCCAGTTTGGACCTCCCACAGGAAGACTACAGATTTTATTCAGAAAGAATAGGGTCCTAAGGCATTGAGACTTTCGACCTCTCTGCCTCTAGTACATCAGTCTAAAACCAAAGCCAGACAAGATTGTTGACTGTCCTGGAAAACAGAACTGAATTATTTTATGAAACATCTTTGCAGTTGTTTGTGTCTCATACAGCTTTACCTCCAGCAACTGACATCATTTATAGTTTGGCTGTAGCTTCAATATTTTAGTGAATTAATCTGATTATATTAAAAAATAAACCTCTTTTTTCACACCATTTAAAATTCAAGTCATAGATTGAAACTCATATTTCAACTAAGGACAAAAACCTTTGAACCCATCAAGCCAGTTGATTTATCAACCTGTCTAAACATTTCTCTTTGGTGTCTAATACTTGTTTTTCTCTGATTAATCCCAGATTCCAATCCTTCCCCTTTAAATATACTTCTATCAAAGTACAAGATAAAAAAAAAAACAATTACTTAGGGAAATCTTGGGTCAATGTTACTTGAAAGGTTTTCTCCCAGTACCCAATAACAAGTAATTTTGTTGTTCGCAACTTGCAGAGGTTGCTATGCAACCACAGGGCGATTTCAAGCCACAGACTATGGTCACATGAATTAAGGTGTTAGAATAAAATTAGTTGAATGTGTATGTGTGTGTAGGCAAATACTGTATAAATTATCAGACAGTAATAAGCTGTAAGTATAAAGCAGTTTTTCTGTGAGGAAAAAAAATAGCCAGAAACAGCAGATTTTTTAGTTAGAAGCTTACAAAGTTCTTAGAGTTAATTAGGTCTATCATCTAATGTGATCATTCGAACTGCAGAATAAGCATAAGGTGCAAAGAAAAGAACAGTGGGTGGACAGTTAGTAACTAAATTTGGCAGGCAGCTCACACCAGTATAAAACTCTTTTTCTTTCCTTCCACGTGGGTAGGAGGAACATAAGATATATAAAACTAGAGCATTGTACCGAATCATGTGTGACACTATGACAAGATGGGATACATGATATTCACAACCTCCCACTTTTATGCAAACAAAAATGAGGATACACTAGAAATATATCTGAATGGAGCATTAGCTCAAGCCTATGTGATCTGTAAAGCCAAAGGCATCCTGAAGATGTTCAAATTGTCTGTTAATGAAATCGTTTCCATTTTGGATGTCCTTTCTTCCTAAGCTTTATGAACCAAAAAGATCTTTATCACTTGAGAAAATAGTACTTGAAATGCCAATAATACTATTAATGCTAGTAACTAAAATATAGATTTTAGTTGGGCAATTGCAGTACCTTTGTCAATGCCCTTCAGCTAAAGACCACCAGAAACATACCTGTAGTTGAACAAGTCGAGTTTATTACAGTGAAGAAAGATACACATAAGAAACTATGGGACATCTCAGTAAGAGGTTTCATGGGCTGGATCATGTTTTCTCAAAATTCATATGTTGAAGCCCCGACTGTAGCACCTCACAATGTGATTACATTTGCAGATAAGTCCTTTATAGGGATTACATTAAAATGAAACCTAGATGGGCCATATTCCAATCTGACTAGCTTTTCTTTTTTTTTTTTTTTTTTTTTTTGTACTTTGTGGCCTGGGGTACATGTGCAGATCTTGCAGAATTGTTGCATAGGTACACACATGCCATGGTGGTTTGCTGTCTCCATCTCCTCATCACCTACATCAGGCATTTCTCCTAGTGTTATTGCTCTTCAACCTCCCCACCCCCAGCTGACCCTGCCCTACACCCCACCCTCAAACATACCCCAGTGTGTGATGTTCCCCTCCCTGTGCCCAGGTGTTCTCATTTTTCAAGACCTACCTATGAGTGAGAACATGCAGTGTTTGGTTTTCTGTTCTTGTGTCAGTTTGCTGAGAATGATGGTTTCCAGATTCATCTACATCCCTAAAAAGGAAACAAACTCATTGATTTTTATGGCTTCATAGTATTCCATGGTATATATGTGCCACATTTTCTTTGTCTATCTATCATTGATGGGCATTTGGGTTGGTTCCAGGTCTTTGCTATTGTAAACAGTGCCGCAGTGAACATACATGTGCATGTGTCTTTATAATAGAATGATTTATAATCATTTGTGTATATACCCAGTAATGGGATTGCTGGGTCAGATGGAATTTCTATTTCTAGATCCTTGAGGAATCACCACACTGTCTTCCACAATGGTCGAACTAATTTACACTCCCACCAACAGTGTAAAAGTGTTCCTATTTCTCCACATCCTCTCCAGCATCTGTCGTCACCTGATTTTTTAATGATCACACTGTTCTAACTAGAGTGAAATGGTATCTCAATGTGGTTTTGATTTGCATTTATCTAATAACCAGTGATAATGAGCATTCTTTCATGTTTGTTGGCCTCATAAATGTCTTCTTTTGAAGAGTATCTGTGATATCCTTTGCCCACTTTTGAGTGGGTTTGTTTTTTTTTTCTTGTTAATCTCATTAGGTTCTTCGTAGATTCTGGGTATTAGCCCTTTGTCAGATGGGTAAATTGCAAAATTTTTTCCCATTTTGTTGGCTGCCGATTCACTCTAATGATAGTTTGTTTTGCTGTGCAGAAACTCTTAATCCTAAAATCCCCAATTAAAAGACATAGACTGGAAAACTGGATAACAAGTTAGGATCCATCACTGCGCTGTATTCAGGAGACTCATCTCATGTGCAAAGACTCAAAATAAAGGGATTGAAGAAGATTTACCAAGCAAATGGAGAGGAAAAAGAAGCAGGGCTTGCAATCCTATTCTCTAATGAAAAAGACTTTAAACCAACAAAGACCAAAAGAGACAAAAACGGTCATTACATAATGGTAAAAGGATCAATGCAACAAGAAGAGCAAACTGTCCTAAATACATATGCAGCAAGTACAGCAGCACCCAGAAACATAAAGCAAATTCTTAATGACCAACAAAGAGACTTAGACTCCCGCACAATGATAGTGGGGGACTTTAACACTCCACTGTCAATATTAGACAGATCAACAAGACAGAAAATTGACAATGATATCTAGGACTTGAACACAGATCTGGACCAAGTGGACCTAATATACATCTACAGAACTCTCCACCCCAAATCCACAGAATACACATTCTTCTCAGCACCACATCGCATTCACTCTAAAATTGACCACCTAATTGGAAGTAAATCACTCCTCAGCAAATGCAAAAAAAACAGAAATCATAGCAAACAGTCTCTCAGACCATAGTGCAATCAAATTAGAACTCAGGACTAAGAAACTAATTCAAAACTGCTTCTGAATGACGACTGTATAAAGAATGAAATGAAGGCAGAAATAAAGATATTCTTCAAAACCAATGAGAATGAAGACACAATGTACCAGAATCTCTGGACACATTTAAAACAGTGTTTGAAGAGAAATTTATAGCATTAAAGGCCCACCAAAGAAGCAAGGAAAGATGGAAAATGGACACCCTATCATCAAAATTGAAAGAGCTAGAGGAGCAAGATCAAAAAAACTCAAAAGCTAGCAGAAGACAAGAAATAACTATGATCAGAGCAGAACTGAAGGAGATAGAGACACAAAAAAAACCTTCAAAAAATCAATAAATACAGGAGCTGGTTTTTCAAAAAGATCAACAAAATAGACCACTAGCCAGATTAATAAAAAAGAAAAGGGAGAAGAATCAAATAGATGCAATAAAAAATGATAAAGGCATATCATCACCAATTCCACGTAAATACAAACTACCATCAGAGATTACTACAAACAGCTCTATGCACACAAATCAGTAAACCTAGAAGAAATGGATAAATTCCTGGACACTTGCACTCTCCCAAGACTAAACCAAGAAGAAGTTGAAACCTTGAATAGACCAATAACAAGTTCTGAAGTTGAGGCAGAATTAATAGCCTACCAACCAAAAAAAGTCCAGGTCCACATGGGTTTACAGACAAATTCTACCAGACATACAAAGAGGAGCTGGTACCACTCCTTCTGAAACTATTCCAAACAATACAAAAAAAAGGAATCCTCCCTAACTCATTTTATGAGACCAACATCATCCTGATACCAAAAGCCGGCAGAGACACAACTGAAAAAGAAAACTTTGGGCCAATATCCATGATGAACATTGATGCAGAAATCTTCAATAAAATACTGGCAAACTGAATGCAACAGCACATGAAAAAGCTTATCCACCACGATCAGGTTGGCTTCCTTCCGGGGATGCAAGGCTGGTTCAATGTACACAAGTCTGTAAACATAATCCATCACCTAAACAGAACCAAAGACAAAAACCACATGATTATCTCAATAGATGCAGAGAAGGCCTTCGACAAAAATTATACATCCCTTTATGCTAGAAACCCTCAATAAACTAGATATTGATGGAACATATCTCAAAATAATAAAAGCTATTTATGACAAACACACAGCCAATATTATACTGAATGGCAAAAACTAAAGGCATTCCCTTTGAAATCTGGCACTAGATAAGGATGCCCTCTCTCACCACTCCTATTCAATATAGTTTTGGAAGTTCTAGCCAAAGCAATCAGACTAGCTTTTTAATAAAAAGAGATTTTGACCTTGAAAGACAGATGTTTTTATACAGAGAAAAGACCATATGTGGACACAGCAAAAAGGCAGCCATTTACAGGACAGGGAGACTTTAGAATAAATTAAACCTGATAACACTTGTATTTGGGCTTCTAGCCTCCTTATAGCCTTGAATTGTGAGAAAATCAATTTCTACCATTAAACCCACTTAGCCTGTGATATTTTGTTATGGCAGCCTTAGCAAACTAATATAGAAAGTGTTAGAAAAAAAAAATCTACTATATGGTTTGTGCTTTGGTTGGGTGCTTTTGAGGAGAATCTAAGAAAGCAGGGGTTCACTCTTAGTGCTGACAAAAAGCAGGGGGCAATTCTGTGTTCTGATATCTCAATAAGTATCATCTATATGTAAGGCAGATGAGAATGAGGCTAAAGCTACAATTGGTAAAGAAGTAGCAGTCACTCATTTTAGCCATGAAAGGGGGATGTTTGCTGTTTTTCAGATGGCACAGTGACCTTGTTTTTGCTGCATTTAAAGAAATTTAGTGGCCTTTATGTGTCTTGCAGAACAGTCTTAGAGTGGCTCTATCTGATGCTGGTGTTTGATGAGATTGCTTACATCCAATAGGCAAACAACTAGCTACAAATTCCAGGCCAGCTTCAAATGACACTGGAGCCAAGAGCTTCGACACAACAGTTCCTGGTTCTTTCTTTCTCCCCTTTGAATGGTGTTAAAATAATAACTCTTTCACTTAATTGTAAAATTAGAATAGAGACATGTACAAGGCTTGAGACTGTTTACTACCATGTAGAATGTACTAGAGGAGCCAAAAAGCATTACTGCCACACACAATAGGATCTTCTTTCATCCATTTTGTCATAGATTTGTTTTCTCAACACAGTCCCATCTCAGCTGAGTAGCTAGGCTGCCATAAATGTAAGTGGCAAACACACTCCTACTGATTAAATTACCTTAACTGTTGACATTTATAATGTATTTCTCATTTGCATAAGAGCTTTTCATCATCTTGTCAGTTTTTCCTCACAAAAAAATGAGGCTATGGATGACCAAAGAGATTAGATGACTTTGCAAAAGGCATAGTTGGTTGAGTCAAAGCATAAAGTCATCTTCTGAGCTGGGAGTTCACTCTCAATATACTTATCCTTCATTTGTCCAGCTAACTAACACCATGGTGACTGAGAAAGCAGATCTGGGGCAGGCTACCTCCACTTATGCCCCTCTCTGCCACTAACTACCTTTGTGACTGCTAGAACATTGTTTACCATTTCTGTGCCTCAGTTTTCAAATCTGTAAAATGGAATTTATAACAGTATCTAGATCATAGGTTTGTTTCACAGATTAAACAATTCAGGACATAAAAAATGTTTAGGACAATGCAGACTCATAGTTAGCATTTTTTGAATGCTGGCTACTGTTGTGGAAAAACTGTAACCCATCAACATTCATATGATGAAGTTCTAACTCCCAGGGCCCCAGAACGTATGTGATGGTATTAATATTGAATATCAACTTGATTGCATTGAAAGACACAAAATATTAGTCCCAGGTGTGTCTGTGCAGATGTTACCAAAGGAGATTAACATTTGAGTCAGTAGACTGAGAGAGGCAGACCCACCTTCAATGTGAGTGGGTACCATTCAGTCAGCTGCCAGCATAACTAGAATAAAGCAGGCAGAAGATGGATGAAAGAGCAGACTTTCTCAGTTTTCCTCCCTTCATTATATCCTATACTGGATGCTTCCTGCCCTGGAACATCAAACTCCAAGTTCTTTAGCTTTTGGACTCTTGGGCTTATGCCAGTGGTTAGCCAGGAGGTCTTAGACCTGTGGCCACAGACTGAAGGCTGCACTGTTGGCTTTCCTACTTTTGAGGTTTGAGGACTCAGACTGGCTTCCCTTCTCTATAACTAACAGATGACATATTGTGGGACTTCACCTTGTGATCATGTGAGTCACTACTCCTTAGTAAATTCCCTTTCATAAATACATATATCTCAGTAGAGAACCCTGACTAATACAGATTTTGGTACCAGGAGAGGGGTACTGCTATAAAGATACCAAAAAATGTGAAAGTGACTTCAGAACTGAATAACAGGCAGAAGCTGGAACAGATTGGAGGGCTCAGAAGAAGACAGCAAAATGTGAGAAAGCTTGGAACTTCCTAGAGACTTGGAAGGCTCAGAAGAAAGGAAGATGTGGGAAAGTTTGGAACTTCCTAGAGACTTGTTGAATGGCTTCAATGCTGATAGTTGTATGGACGATAAAGTCAGAGATGAGATTAGGTATCAGATGGAGATAAGGAAATTTTGGGGAACAGGAATAAAGGTTACTCTTGCTATGAAAAGAGACTGACAGCATTTTGCCCTGGCCCTAGAGATCTGTAGAACTGTGATGTTGAGATTACTTAGGATAGCTGGAGGAGGAAATTTCTAAGCAGCAAAGCATTCAAGGGGAAGCTGATGTAAAACTTTGAAAAATGTTCAGCCTGATGATGTAAAAAAAGAAAAAAAAACATTTTCTGGGGAGAAATTCAAGCTAGCTACAGAAATTTGCCTAAGTAATGAGGAGCCAAATGTTAATCAGCAAGACAATGGGGAAGATGTCTCCAGGGCATGTCAGAGAACTTCACAGCAGCCTTTCCCATTGCAGGCCTGGAGGCCTAGGAGGGAAAAATGGTTTTCTGTGACAATTCCAGGGCTCCCTGCTGTGTGTAGCCTTGGGACTTGGTGTCTTGTGTCGTAGCTGCTCCAGCAATTACTAAAAGGGGCAAAGGTAAAGCTCAGGCCATTCCTTCAGAGGGTGCAAGTCCCAACCTTTGGAAGCTTCCATGTGGTGTTGGTCCTACAGGCACATAGAAGATAAGAATTGAGGTTTGGGAACATCTGCCTAGATTTCAGAAGATGTATGGTAATGCCTGGATGTCCAGGCAGAAGTTGTCTGCAGGGGGTGATTCCTTATGAACCTCTGCTATGGCAGTTCAGAAGGAAAATATGATCATAGCTCCAACACAGAGTCCCCACTAGGACACTGTGTAGTAGAGCTATGACAAGAGGGCCACTGTCCTCCAGACCTGAGATTGGTAGATACACCAATGGTTTCCACCCTGCACCTGGAGAAGCCACAGACACTCGATACCAGCCTGTGAAAGCAGCTAGGAGGGAGGCTGTATCTGAAAAGCAATAGGGATAGAGCTGTCAAAAGCCATGGGAGCCAACTTCTTGCATCAGCCTCCATGACCTGGATGTAAAACATGGAGTCAAAGGAGATCATTGCAAAGCTTGGTTGTCTTGCTGGATTTTTTACTTTTATGGACCCATGACCCCTTTGTTTTGGCCAATGTCTCCCTTTGAAATGGATGTATTTACCAACTGCCTGTGCCCTCATTGTATCTAGGAAGTTAATAACTTGCTTTTGATTTTACAGGCTCATAGGTAGAAGGAACTTGCCTCATTGCAGATGAGACTTTGGACTTGGACTTTTAATACTGGAATGAGATAATATTTTGGGGGACTATTAGAAGGGCATGATTATGTTTTGAAATGTGAGACCATGAGATTTGGGAGTGGCTAGTGGTGGAATGATATGGTTTGACTGTGTCCTCACTCAAATCTCATCTTGAATTGTAGTTGCCATAATCCCCATATGTCATGGAAGGGACCTGATGGGAAGTAATTATTCATGGGTTTGGTTACCCTCATGCTGTTCTCATGATAGTGAGTGAGTTGCCATGAGATCTGATGGCTTTAATAGAGCTTTTCCCCCTTTAGCTAAGCACTTTTCCTTGCTGCCACCATGTGAAGAAGGATATGTTTGCTTCCCTTTCCACCATGATTGTGAGTTTCACTAGGCCTCCCCAACCATGCTGAACTGTGAGTCAATTAAATATCTTTCCTTTATAAATTGCCCAGTCTTGGGGATTTCTTTATTAGCAACATGAGAATGGATTAATACAAAGTGGCTATATTTAAAATAGTAATTAAATTAAAATGGAGTCCTTAAGATGAACTTTGACCAATATGACTGGTGTCATTATAAGGAAAGTACATGAGGGCACAGATAACACAGACATACAGGATGAACATGTAGGGACACAGTGAGAAGGCAGCCAGCTGCAAGACAAAGAGAGAAACCTCCGAGTTAAACCAGCCCTGAAAACCATTGATCTCACCTGACAACTATTGATCTCAGACTTCTAGTCCCTAAAACTGTGAAAAAATAAATTTATCCCATTTTTTTGCTGCTAATTTACCTTGAATTTGTGTCTTGTCTTTTAATTTATTCTGCTTTTTGTGCTACTTTTATGACTAGAGAAGGACATTTTTCATAGACTGGGTAAAATACATCTTTATTGTTTATATGTATTGAGTCAGGTAGTTTCACAACTGACTTGATTCATTTAACTTCTTTTTCTTTTCTAAAGGTCAGTAGTCTTCATAATAGATATCTTTTTGAAAAATTTATGTTGGTCAAACCACCCAGTATATGGTATTTTGTTATAGCAGCCTAATTAACCTAATATAGCTGTGTTTATAAATGTTAGCCACACTACTCACAGAATAATTCCAATAAATTCTTATTGCCACTTCTTAATAAAGATATTGATAAGATATTGAAAGAACACAAAACATATTTTTCACTTGTTAAAATATCTGATATTTTCTCTTAGATTTTTAATCTGTATTTCCTTTATTAATGTTTCTTGATATGGTTTGGCTGTTTCACCCCACCCCACCATCTCAACTTGAATTATATCTCTCAGAATTTCCAGGGACCTGGGGGAAAGTAATTGAATCATGGGGGCCAGTCTTTCCTATGCTATTTTCATGATAGTGAATAAGTCTCATGAGACCTGATTGTTTATGAGGGCTTTCTGCTTTTGCTTCTTCCTCATTTTTCTCTTGCCACCATTGTGTAAGAAGTGCCTTTCACCACCCACCATAATTCTAAGGCCTTCCCAGCCATGTGGAACTGTAAGTCCAATTAAATCTCTTTTTGTTCCCAGTTTCAGGAATGTCTTTATCAGCAGCTTGAAAATGAACTAACACAGTAAATTGGTACCAGGAGTGGGGTGTTGCTGAAAAGATACCCAAAAATGTGGAAGTGACTTTGAAACTGGGCAACAGGCAGAGGTTGGAACAGTTTGGAGGGCTCACAAGAAGACAGGAAAATGTGGGAAAGTTTGAAACTTCCTAGAGGCTTGTTGAATGACTGCCCAAAATGCTAATAGTGATATGGACAATAAGGTTCAGGCTGGGTGGTCTCAGATGGAGATGAGAAACTTGTTGGGAACTGGAGCAAAAGTGACTCTTGTTATGTTTTAGCAAGAATGCTGGCAGCATTTTGCCCCGTCCTAAAGATCTGTGGAACTTTGAACTTGAGAGAGATAATTTAGGGTATCTGGCAGAAGAAATTTCTAAGCAGCAAAGTATTGAAAAAGTGATTTGGGTGCTGTTAAAATTATTCCATTTTAAAAGGGAAACAGAGCATATAAGTCCAGAAAGTTTGCAGCCTGATGATGCAGTAGAAAAGAAAAACCCATTTTTTTGAGGAGAAATTTAAACCAGTTGCAGAAATTTGCATAAGTAGCAAGAAGCCTAATGTTAATCTCAAAGAATTAGGCTGGAAATGGGGAAAATATCTCCAAGCCATGTCAGAGATCTTCACAGCAGCCCCTCCCATCATAGACATGCAGGTCCAGGAGGAAAAACTGGTTTTGTGGGCCAGGCCCATAATCCCTATGCTGTGTGCAGCCTAGGCACTTGGTGCTCCATGTCCCAGCTGCTCCAGTCACCTGAAAGGGACCAACATAGAGCTTGGGCTGGGGCTTCAGAGGGAGGAAGCCTCAAGCCTTGGCAGCTTCCACATGGTATTGATCCTGTGGGTGCACAGAACTCAAGAATTGAGGTTTGGGAACCTCTGCCTAGATTTCAGAAGATGTATGGAAAAGCCTAGATGCCTAGGCAAAGGTTTGCTGCCAGGGTGAGGCCCTCATGAAGAATCTCTGCTAGAATAGTGTGGAAGGAAAATATGGGGTTGGAATCCCCAAACAGAGTCCCTACTAGGGCACCACCTAGTAGGGCTGTGAGAAGTGGCCACTGTCCTTCAGGGCCCAGAATGGTAGATCCACTGGCAGCTTACACTGTATGCCAAGAAAAGCCACAGACAACACCAATCTGTGAAAGCATCCAGGAGGGAGGCTGTACCCTGCAAAGCCACAGGGGTGGAGGTGCCCAAGACTATGGGAACCCACCTTTTACATCAGGATGACCTGAATGTGATACTTGGTGTCAAGGGATATCATTTTGGAGCTTCCAAATTCAACTGCCATGCTAGATTTTGGACTTGCATTGGCCCTGTAACCCCTTTGTTTTGGCCAATTTCTCCTACTTTGAATGGCTGTATTTACCCAATACCTGTACCCCCATTGTATCTAGGAATAACTAATTTGCTTTTGATTTACAGGCTCATAGGCAGAAGGGCCTTGCCTTGTCTCAGATGAGACTTTGGCCTGTGAACTTTGGGTTAATGCTGAAAGGAGTTAAGACTTTGGGGGGGTATTGGGAAGACATGATTAGTTTTGAAATGTGAGGACATGCGATTTAGAGGAGACAGGGGTGGAATGATATGGTTTGGCCATGTTCCTATCCAAAGCTCAACTTGAATCGTATCTCCCAGAATTTTCACGTGTTTTATGAGAGACCCAGCTGGAGATAATTGTATCATGGGGGCCAGTCTTTTCCGTGCTAATCTCATGGTAGTGAATAAGTTTCATGACATCTGATGGGCTTATCAGGGGTTTCCACTTTTGCTTCTTCCTCATTTTTCTCTATCTGCTGCCATGTAAGAAGTGCTTTCCACCTCCCACCATCCTGAGAACTCCCAGCCTTGTGGAACTGAAGTCCAAATAAGCCTTGTTTTGTTCCTGGTTTGGGATATGTCTTTATCAGCAGCATGAAAACAAATACAATTCTTGTACAGGTTTCCTTTTTTCTGTCACACTGATACCACCTTAGTTTACCTTCATTACTTCACACGTTCTAATTAGTATGTGGCAAAATCCACATAGGAAGGGTACAGAGTGATCAATTAAAGAGAAATAGGAAGATGATAAAGGCATAAATAAGTCTGTAACTAAGGTAGAAACAGGAGCCAGATCATGGCCACTCACTAGGAAATAGTTTTTTTTCTCTTAGTGCTTTCGTTTTGGAAATTAGCCAGATGCAGTGAAGAGATTCTTATTAGTATCTAGGAAACCTATGCCCCAAGCAGGGTTTCTACCTACACACAGTCACATACTTTAAGATACCCCTTAGCTGAGACCAGAATCCTTACCTCTGCTTTGGACATAAAAAGTTGGTTTATGACTGGCCAGTAGTAGTGATTAATATGTTTAATTCTAACACGTGGGAGGCCAAGGCAGAAGGATTGATTGAGACCAGCCTGGGCCACAAAGTGAAGTGCTGCCTCTACAAAAAATAAAAAGTTAGGTGCATACCTGTAGTCCCAGATACTGGAGAGGCTAAGGTGAGAGGATTACTTGAGCCAAGGAGGTCGAGGCTGTAGTGAGCAGGATCCAGGCAGTACACTCCAGCCTAGGCAAGAGAGTGAGGCACACTGTCTCAAAAAAAGAAAAAGAGAAAGAAAAAAGTTAGTCAATGAAGACAACTGGAAATGTTCAAGCTGTTCTGGTAAGAAAATTTTCTAACAGTTTTAAGATATTGAGAGCAATTGCTTCCAACTAAGTTTCTCTACCCTGAAATCTTGTCACTAAAATGAGGCCAGCAAGGGGGAAACCACTGCCATGATTCAATTACCTCCCACCAGGTCCCTCCTCTGACACACTGGGATACAATTCCAGATAAGGTTTAGGTGGGGATGCAGAGTCAAACCGTATCATTCTGCCTGAGCCCCTCCCAAATCTCATGTTCTTCTTACATTTAGAAATGCAATCATGCCTTCCCAACAGTCACCGAAAGCCTTAACTCATTCCAGAATTAACTCAAAAGTCCAAGTCCACAGTCTCATCTGAGATAAGGCAACTCCCTTCTGCCTATGAGCTGGTAAAGTACAAAACAAATTAGTTACTTCTAAGATACAATGGAGGAAAAGGCATTGGGTAAATGTTCTCATTCCAAATGGGAGAAATTGGCCAAAACAAATGGGTCAGAGGCTCCATGCAGGTCTGAAGCTCAGCAGGGTACTTATTAAATCTTAAAGCCCCAAAATAATCTTCTTTGACTCCATGTCTCCCATCTAGGGCATGCTGATGCAAGGGGTGTCATCCCATGGCCTTGGGAAGCTCCACCCCGGTGGCTCTGCAAGGTACAGCCCCTGAAGTTGCTTTCACACACTGGCATGAGTTCCTGCAGCTTTTCCAAGTATGTAGTGCAAGCTGTTTGTGGGGATCTGTCATTCTCAGTCTGGAGGATAGTGGCCCTCTTCCCACAGCTCCACTAGGAAATCTCCCATAGGGGACTCTGTGTGGGTGCTCCAACTCCACATTTATCCCCTGCATTATTTTAATAGATGTTCTCCATGAGGGTTCCACTTGTGAAACAGACTTCTGCCTGGACATTCAGGCATTTCCATACATCCTTGGAAATTGAGGTGGAGGCTCCTAAAGCTCAATTATTATCTACTACACACCCACAGGCCACAGTATCTACTAGATACTGTAGTAGAATCTACTACACAACCATAGTAGATACATGAATGTACCTACTACACTCATGGAGGCTGTGAAAGATTGGGCTTATAACCTCTGAAGCAACAGCTTGAGCTGTACCTTCACCACTTTTAGCCACAGCTGAAGCTGGAGTGGCTGGGATGCAGACCACCAAGTCCTGAGGCTGTACAGAGTAGTAGAGCCCTGGGACCTGCCCATGAATCCATTTCCCCCATACTAGGTCTCCAGGCCTGTGATGGGAGGGGCTGCCACAAAGATCTCTGAGATGCCCTGAAGACATTTTTCCCATTGTCTTCGTTAGCAACATTCAGTTCCTTGTTACTTATGCAAATTTCTGCAGCCAGCTTGAATTCCTCCCCAGAAAATGGGCATTGCTTGAGAGCTTGTTTGAAGGTTCTAGCAGGGAAGTGCAGCTACTTGTATACCTGACCAAAGACCTGTCCTCTATTGGGGATGGTTGTCCTCTTCAACTGAGCACACAGCTTTGGGAGGGATGCACATGGAGTGGTAAGTGAGGAAGGGGACACCTGCCTAACCAATCAGATAAGCCAAATAAACCCTGACAATCAATGGAGTGACAGATGTCACAATCAGATTGCCTTTACATCTGAAAATGGGTATTTCTTTTCTACCACATGGTCAGGTTGCAAATTTTTCAAATTTTTATGCTCTGCTTCCCTTTTAAACATAAGTTCTAATTTCAGATCATCTCCTTGTGAATGCCTATAACTGTATGCTTTCAGAAATAGGTTACATGTTAAATTCTTTGCCACTTAGAAATTTACTATTCCAGATACCCTAAGTCATCTCTCAAGGTCAAAGTTCTACAGATGTCCAGAGCTGAGGCAAAGTACCACCAGTCTCTTTGCTAAAGCCTAGCAAGAGTGACCTTTGTTTTATTTCCCCATAAGTTTCTCATCTCCATCTGAGACCACCTCAGCATGCACTTCATCATACACACCACTATCAGAATTTTGGCCAAAACCATTCAACAAGTCTCTAGGATGTTCCAAACATTTGCACATCTTCATGTCTTCCTCTGAGTCCTCCAGACTATTCTAACCTCTGTCCAGTAACCAGATCTAAAGTCGCTTCCACATTTTCAGGTATCTTTATAATAGTCTCCCAAACTCCTGGTACCTATTTTCTGTATAAGTCTGTTTTCACACTGCTATAAAGAACTACCTGAGACTGCGTTAATTTATAAACAAAAGAGGTTTAATTGACTCACAGTTCCACATGGCTAGGGAGGCCTCAGGAAACTTACAATCATGCCGAAGTAAAGGGCAAAGCAAGGCATGACTTACATGGCAGTAGGAGAGAGAGAGAGCAAATGAGGAAGTGCTACACTTTAAAACCATCAACTCTCATGATATCTCACTCACTATCAGGAGAAAAGCATGGGGGAAACTGCCCCTGTGATCCAATCACCTCCCACCAGATCCCTCCCTTAACATGTGGGGATTACAACTTGAGATGAGATTTGGGTGGGGACACAGAGCCAAATCATACCAATAGGCAATATAAATAAATAAATATGTGTGTATATATATATATATATATATATATATGAAAAATATATACTATATACATTTTATATATATATATAAAAGCATCAAGTCATTAGATTGGTGTTTTCATCAAAATCTATGTGAATTCATCAGAGATAGAAAAATAAAACAAAGAGAAAAAACAAGTATACTATGTAGTATTTTGGACTCTTTTCATCACAAGAATAGGCCAAGAACACACAAGGAAACCACACAAGTTGAGTTAAAATGTCTCTTGCAAAATTGCAATATACATACTACTCTCCTGGTCATCCTGAAAACAGACATCATCCCCAGCCCCATTTATAGTGAAAAAAACTCAATCAAATTAAGCATTGATGAGAGGTAGATTGAATCATGGTCTCCATGATAAAAGAGCTGGGGAGAGTGAGAAAGATCCTATCACTAAAACTGATGTCACTATGGGGTAGAATATGCATAAATGGGTAACTTGAACCTGAGAACTTGAGAAAGCATTCTTCTATCACACTTGGCATCATCAGTGTCCATTATTTAGGCTACACTGCTGTAATAAAGAAACTTAGCCATAACTAAGCAGCTTAAAGAAGATATAAATTTACTTCCCTCTCATTTGAGAGTCTAAAGTGAGCAGTCTGGGTTAATAGGCTACCTTATTTCATGAAGCCTATTTCATTTTCATTCATTTGAAAACCCAGGTTTATTCTTTCACATTCTCCCACTATTGTTTAGTGCCTTCCTTTTAACTGTATGAGTTTTGGGTCACTGACACATTAAGGCTGTATCTCTCTAATAGGCAGAGGAGAGTGTTACGGGGCACAGCCAGGAGTAGGTACAGAAGTGGCACACATTATTTCCATTCACATACTTTTTTAGACAGAATTTACTCACATGACCACACTTAACTTGGAAAACTTGGAAATAGGGCTAGTAGTGTATAGGAGACAGGACAGGTGAGTGTAGATGGAGTTTGCCTCAATGTTAAAGCAACATAATCATGCTAAAATAACTAATAAAAAAAAAGAGAAATGGGATGTTTATTTTTCTAACATGGAATTTATAAAAACTTGTTAGGTGCTTTTTTTCCTCACTGAATGGAAGTGAGTATAAATAAAAATGTCTACCAAGAGCTAATTCACACAAAAAATTTCAGAAATTAAAACACATTTAATTCTTTATGGGAAAATGTAGAATAAAGTATAAATCATCACTATATAGTGTTTGTAATATTTAATTTAAACAAGTGTTGTAATTATTTTATATTTTCTAATGATGTAAAAATGTAATTTTAAAGCTATTTTGCACAATTCCAAATCGCTTTGAATTTTGTTCTCATTTTACATATGGCAATAGCCTGAATTCAAAAAAAAACCCTTTTCATTTAATAAATTCAATTCAAGATGATATATTTTTGTGGTTACCTAGTGATTGTTGCCATAGCTCTGGAAGGCATTATCAGTTTAACATTATATTCATAATAGGTCCTACACTGTAGATTCAGATAACTATTTTATAGACTGTCATAAGTAAATATGTTCATCATTGCATTATCCATCAATATCAAATAGACTAACATGTTCCATTATTGTCAATATTTCAAATACCAATTTAAAACCTATTCCTCCCTGTCTATTCCCCTCAAGATAAAAAAGTATATACAATTTCATAATTGTATATTGTCCATATATTGGTTTTAAAGCTGCTAACAGCTATATGATTGAACTGCTTCAAAAAAGGGAATATCAAGTACATTTCTATGCTAAAAACATATATTTATAAAAGATATATAGAATATATATAATCCTGAAAAGGTTTTTAACATGATATTCATTTCTACTAATTATGTCAACTGTTATATGATTGGTTAGCCAACAACCCTCTATTTTGAAAACCAAATAATTTGACTTCAATTTGCATGTATAATTCCTGGATTTTTAATTATTAAATTGGAATCTGTTCTAAATTATGTAGAAGTTTTGATTGATGTCACACGGGTTATAAATTATCCTTCTTTTAAGCTGTTTGGTCATTTTAAATCAATAAGTAGCATTGCATACTAGAATAAGCTAGAGCTTACTATCAGACTTGCAATCAAATTTCGTGTGTGAAATTAGGTATGTGATTTTGGGCAAGTTACCTAAAGCTCAGAGCCTCAGTATTCTCATTTTTAAAGGACTTTCATAGGATCATTTTTAGTATAAAGTGAGATAATTTATATGGAAACCATCTAATAATAATGGTATGTATGAGCTCAAAGCAATTACTGTAACATAACTACCAATCAATTTCTCCTTTACTGGTTTAATTGTAGATGCAAAAATGCAAACAGATTGGATGTTGCTCCAAACACAAAAGATGTATATAATTTATATTTATGATTGATATATTTAGTGCTAGATATCCAAGGTAGAAACTTCTTCATTACGGAAACTTTTCAAACTCTTTTTCCAAAACACAGTGTTTATAAAGAGGTTAGCACTATCTATGTTCTAACTACAGCACCAAAGAATTCAACTAGTTTTACCAGCTCTCTCAACTATAACTCAGATCCCTCATCTGTAAGAGGTATGAATATGATGAATATAATCCAAAAAACAAAACGACCCTCTATCTTGAAAACCAAATAATTTGACTTCAATTTACATGTATAACTCCTGTATTTTTAATTATTAAATTAAAATGATCTTTTCATAGGATCATTTTTAGTATACAATGAGATAATTTGAGCTCAAAGCAATTACTATAACATAACTACCAATCAGTTTCTCCTTTACCGGTTTAATTGTAGATGCAAAAATGCAGAGTAAATTGTACTGCTATATTGTGCCATTTAAAAATCAACCTATTCTAGGGATAAAATGTAAACACACACACACACACACTCTCTCTCTCTCTCTCTCTCTCTCTTTCTCTCTCTTTCACATTGCTTCTCTTCTCTCAGGCTTGAATTCCCTTTTCCTTACCCTTGCTTTCCAACAAGGCTTTCATCCCTATTCCAATGAAATTGCTCCTGTCAATATTGACTTTCATTTTATCGTTTCCAAAACTCAACACCAAGTTCTCATCTTAGATGACTTCTTAGAAGCATTTGACATTGTTGATTATTCCCTCCTCTCCTTTTATTTTAATAATTGGCTTTCCAGGATACCATGTCTCCTAACGTTCTTCCCACCTTTCTGACTGCTCTTTCACTGTCTCCTTTGCTACCTCCTCCTCTTCATAAGTACTTTTAGATTTTGGAATACCTTAGGTATTAATCAAAGGTATGCTTCTCTATTTATACTCACTTTTATAGGTGATCTCACCCAATTCCATAGCTATAAATCCCATCTGTACATCAATGAATCCTAAATTGAATTTTCACTCTACTTGTCCTATGACTTTTAAGAAACCTGTGTCTTGTAAATTGAAGCTGGAAACCATCATTCTCAGCAAACAGACACAGGAAGAGAAAAACAAACACTGCATGTTCTCACTCATAAGTGGGTGTTGAACAATGAGAATACATGGACACAGGGAGCAGAACATCACACACTGGGGCTTCTTTAGGGGTGGGAGGGCTGGGGGAGGGATAACAGGGAGTGGGGGGATTGGGGAGGGATAACATTAGGAGAACTACCTAATGTAGATGATGGGGGATGGATGTAACAAACCACCATGGGTTGTGTTTACCTATGTAACAATCCTGCACAATCTGCACATGTCACATGTACCCTAGAACTTAAAGTATAATTAAAAAGAAAAAAAAACAGAAATGAGAAAAATAAAAAAAATAAGCCCATATTACATTAACTGTTTTCATGTCAACCAAGAACTTCATGATCACCTTAAATTTCACATATCTGAAACAGAATTCTTCTCTCCCCATAAGGACCACAAATCTGTTCTTCACTCAGTTCTTTATTCACACATTTCCCCAGGTATAATCTCTGGAACCATAATTTATTTCTCTCTTTTCCTCATTTTCTGTATCCAACTCATCAGAAAGCTGTGGTTTGAATATATGTCTGATTCCTACCTCTTCTCATGTCCTTACAACTAATGCTCTACTTAAAGGCACAATCCTCCAGTGTGAATTTTCTAAAAATGTAAAACAGATCATGGTACTCTCTACTTCAAAGTTTCCATGGGTTATCCATAATACTCAGAAAATATCCTAACCATAGCCCTTATGTTCCTAGCCTAACTTCACAATCTCATCTCCTATCTCTTTCTGCTAACTTTCTTCACTTCAGCCATGGCTTATTCTCATGTTATCGCCCTCTCTCTTTCTGTCTCCTCTCCCAGAATGACTTTGCCCAGTTTGTCATGTGGACTAAAGCTAACTTTCAATTCTATGCTCAACTATCATATTATCAATGGCCTTTTGCACCATCTTATTTAAAATAAAATTCCCATATCACTTTCTCTTCTTACCTTACTTTCATCTGTAACAAATGTAGTGAACAAAGAGATGTTGCTCTCAGACCAACTTCCAAGAAATAATCTGCTGCCCAGAAATGAGCAATGGAGTTTTCTGACAGTTCCCAGCCATTAACTCCTTCAGGATCTGCCTCAGCTTTTGAGTATAAGTGATACTCTTGTCTGTGTGACGTCAGCCAATGGCTGAGAAATGTGTTAATATAGAGACCAAACCATTTCTAATGGACATTTTTTTGTTCTGGAGGGCCTCTGTGGACTGGCAGATACATTGTCAATTACAGCATCATGACTGACCTCTGTTCATTCCCACCTCCTCTTTTTTCCCTCATGGGTTTCACTGGTTTGCATGCCAATAAAATTTTAAAATTCTATTCTCCATTTTAGTGCATTTTTTCTAGAGGACCCAAATTATACAGCAAGCTATGTCACATATTTGTTGACTATATGTCTCCCTCAATAGAATGCAAGTTTTATTAATGCAGTGAGTTTGTTTGTCTTTTTAACCATTATATTCTTAATTACCAAAAAAGAACCTAGGATAAAGTAGGTCCTTGATAATTATGTTTGACTAAATGAAGAATGACTTTGAGTAAATGAATAACCTAGTGCATAAACATTATAGCACAATTAATAAAACATAAAAAAAGAAAAAATGCCAACCAGAGTTTTGCCATCCCAATAAATCAAGCTTTTAATTACGTTTTCTTCAGCCACATGCTTACAGTATTATACATAGTTTTATTTACAGCATTGCAAATATAATTTTTGGTCTATTGATTATTTTAACACAAATTTGTTCTAGCTTTGTTACAGAGTATTCAAATTATCCATTTCTCATGGTGTGTATGTTTCATTATATAGATATACAACAATTTACTAAATTGTTGGGATTTTTAAATCAAAATTTTTAGTATTAGCAGTAACAGCAAAGCAAATTTTTTTAAATGTCTACCTTTTTTTAATAAGTAGCAGAGCTAGATTAGGTGATTGTCAGAAATATTAGGTTAGCAATAGGGGATGTAAATTTTTAATTCTATACAATGAACAAAGAGGTATAGTTCGTCGCACTTTACCAAAGGCAATCAGACAGGTGTTAGAAAAGGCTTTCACATTTTAGGTGGACCTGGTAGAATATAAATTAAAGGGAGAATAAACTTAGTTTTGCCTGACCTCTAGAATCATTTCTGAATTATCTTTATACCTTACCCGACTTTAGGTAAATTGTTTTCTAAATGGACATGTAGTCTTAGATTATGTCCTCAAGTTCTTTGCATAGATGCTTCAGATGCTAATAAGCGGTTGTAAATAGATGGTACCAGGTTTATAGCAATATAATTTGAAATGTTTGATCTTTAGAGCACAAGTTACTTAATTTGAATAGTAAGAGCATTTCTGTCAGTTTAGTAATCTAATAGTCATCTCAAAAACTGACAGCGTGACAAATGTGTATTTTACCATATTTTGGTGATACACTGAGTAGTCTGGTTTGAAAAGGTATAATCTAATGCTACTTCCTAGTCCTTGAGACACACAAGTAGAAGCTTTTTGACATATAAGGTAATGTAGCAGGAATATCAAGAATCTTTAATGTATCTACTATAGACTATAAGATCAGAATCACCAGCAGTATTAAATATTGTTTCACAAAAACCCTTAAATGCTTGCTCTAGTGCTCCAATTAATTCTTTGACCTATTTGCAGCAAAGCTTATGAGGACTTCAGACATAACTTGAAGTACAATAGAAATTGTTGCATTAAATATAATCTTTTTAATTTTTTTCTTCAGATTACAAAAATAATACATATATTCATTGTATTAGTTAGGTTAGACTAAGCTATGGTAACAAATTCCAAAATTTCAGAGTCTTAACACACCAGAGTTTGTTTTTGACTCATAAATCAGTTTGGTTCTTCTCCATGCCATAAATCGGAACCGAATTTCCTTCCATCTTATGGCTTTACATTCTCAGTAGCCTCTGAAAGCAGCCAAAACTAGGGGAAAGAAATTGTGGAAGAGACCTACACACTCTGTAAAAGCCTCAGATGAGAATAACACATTTCATTTCCATTCACATATTTAGCTGCATAACTATACTTTGTCCACAAGGGAGTTAGAAATACATAGTCTCAACATGTTCATGATGATAATCCTATTAATATAAAAGGAGAGAATACAATTTTGAGGAAAAAGTCTGTTTCACATTTATACAAAATCGAAATATCATGAGAATATGATTTGAAAAGTAAAAATTCCTCTTAAAACCTCCCTCAGAAACAACTACTGTCAAGAATTTGCTACATATTCCAACTCATTTTATTCATATGTTTGAATATATTTTAAATAAGTTTATAGTGTGCCTAATAGTTTAAACTTTAGAATAAACAAATAATTTTAATACAGATAATAAGATGTTAAACAGACTACAAAAGAACTTCATCTCCCCCTTCCTCACTGCATATCAGCAACATAATCTTTACTTCTGTTCGGGAAACATTCCCATTTCCTTTGTAATTTTCTCTGTCTGAAACCCTCCAATGTATTGCAGAATGAGAACCTTATCCTTCCGGTCTCAACTCAGGTGGCATCTCCTCAGAAAACTCTTCCTTTAGCATTGATCTAAGATGGTCTCTTCTACTCGGCAACTCTAACCCAACAACAGTTTAAATTCCTTTTTACTGCCAGAAATAATCTTCTTTATTTATCTCCCTTAAAATGTAATCTCCAAAAAAAAAAAAAAGGACCATTTGCTCAGTGTATACAATGATGCCTGATGTTATAGGTGCTGGATGAACAAGTGAATGAATGGATGTTTCTATGGTTATGTAACAAACCAGCTGAAAATGTAATGGCTTAAAAAAACTAATTTAAAAATGATTTGTTATTTTTCATGATGATCGATCAAGAATTCATGCAATGCTCTGTTGAGTGGTTATTCTATTATACCTGATTGCAGCTGCATTCACTCATATGTAGCTAGCTGCAGCCAGCTGGAAGGTCCCAATATACTGGCAAAATTTACTAAGTTGGTTTCTTATGCATCAGAGTATCTCTCTATATTACTTCTGATTATCAAATAATCTAACCTGGACTTTTTACATCATGGCAGCTGATATCCAAGAAGAAGGAATAAATTGCAGTATATCTTAAGGTCTAGTGTAGAAATCCAAGAATGTTACTTCCACTGTATTCTGTTAGTTTAAGCAAGTGATAGTCAAGCCCAGGCTCAAGGAAAGAGAAAGTAGGCCACATTTCTTGGAGTCTGTGCATGTAAAATGAAGGGAGGAATTATTGAAAGCTACTTATGTAGATTATATACCCCAGTCCCAATAACTGTGTCAGTCAGGACTCAATCAGTGAATCACTAATAGTTAATATTACAGTCATATAATTTGTAGAATAGTTGTAGAGTAAGAATTTTTTTGTAGGATTAAACCTTAAACAATTGTGGAAGACGCTTGAAAATTGAAGTCTGAAAAGGGAAATTGGAAGATCAGAGGTGTAATCAACCATCAATCTGACACGCCACATAGATTCAACCACCAAAAAAGGATCATAAAAGAGGAGTAGGTTAGAACACCTACAGGAAGGTGTTATCTTTATGGGTTCCCATGTAAATAGATGGTGATGAACTTAGGGCCACGGATGGTCACGAGGGCCAGCAATTTGAGAGAATAACTAGACAGGCACCAGAGCAAAGCCAAGCAGCAACCTGCCAGCATTTGTGTACCTCTTGTCATGGTCTGAGGCTAAGGGTCAGCAAGGCCAGCAGTCCAAAGGAAGAGCTGGACACACAGTTGAGATGCACAGGAAAAGCTAAAGCCCAACAGGCACCTCTGTATTTGTCATTTCAGATAACCGTGATGGCCTTCAGAAAATTAAGCCATTGCTTTGCTTCTGCTCTCCAAACCTCAAGCAAATTGCTCTTTTGACCAACTATAACCTGAAATTATTCATGAAAAGAGTTGAGAGAACATAATTAAATTGATACTTCAGAAAACACAAAACTGTACTCATTCTTTTCATTGTTCAGCATAACCTGGATATCTTTCAAAATCAACACATGGACATCTCCCTCATTATTTTTAATAGCTGTGTAATTTCTTTCCAAGTTCTGCTGTTCCAAGCAATGCTGCAGTGAATTGCCTTGAACAAGAATTCTTTTCAATGTGAGAGGTTCTGTAGAATAAATTTCTAGAAGTGGAAATGCTAGCATAAAGGGCATATAAAATTTTAAAGCAGCTATTGCCAAAATGTCTTCAAATAGACTATAACTATATTGTTTTGGAGACTGCCATAATTGAGTCAGTGTCAGCCTCTCTCTCTCTCTCGGATGGATTATATTGTGATTCTCATAATTGTAATGAAAAGGAAATTCAAGCCACCGAAGAACAAAATGAAATTAAATGACTTCACCTGCCTTTTAGTGCTAATTAAGCACAATGTACCTAAAATGTTTGAATATTGTCCACTCTGATTTTAGTCTTGTCCGTGAAGCTGAGAGTTTACTCCTTTGAAGAATCCTAAATTCCAAACATAGTGGAAGGTAAATAAGGAAAAAGAAAGACAGATGCTTTGATCCATGATCACTTTCCCTGGATAGAGATCAATGTCAACAATGAATGCCAACATCTCAGGATTATTCCCTTTAGGCCTCTATTTAAGCAAAATCTGTTTAGACATGCTCAGCAAGAGAATACTTTTATCTCCATTAAGTTTAGCTAGCAGGTTTGCCGAACACAAGAGGCTCAAGAATGGGCTTTAGATACATTTTTTACTCTCCCTAATAGGAAAGGTGAAGATAATAATGATAGAGATCTTGACCTAGTGCTTGTTAGAATCCCCTGGGAGTATTCTAAAAATTAGCAATATCTATGCTTCAGTTCCAGAGATTTTGAGTTGATTGGTTGGTGGTATCCAGCATTAGTATTGTCTAAATGATACCCAGGTGTTCCTCATGTGCAGCCAGAGTGAGAATCTCTATCTTAGAGAAGAACCACTGCCTTCAGGGACAAGTGGAAGACCTCATTTACAATTGCTATCCGTAGGACACATGTTCTCCAGTCCCATTAGAAGAAAAGAAATTACTCAACTTTCATTAATTGGAGATTTTTCTGAAAATTTCCCTATAACAAATGTTTGTCACTCCTGCTTATAGAGTTTGAAAGTGTCTGTCACCCTGCTTACAGAGTTTGAAAGTGTCTCTTTCCCTATACCCTGGCAATAGTAGTTATTAGTAACTGACTTTTCTTTTTGTTAAACGAGTGGAGCCAACTACTTCAACATAGTTTTAAACTATATATCCCTTGCATTATTGATGAGATAAACATATTTTTAATAAATTCATTGGACATCATGCCTATTGTGAATTGCCTGTTCATACTTTTTCAAATCTATTTTTTGTCCAATTGCTCATTTTTCTTTCATTTATTTGTGGAGGCTATTCATACGGATACTATCCACTTGTCTTTATATATGCTATATACATTTTCCCCAGTTATTCACTTATTTTTTAATATTTGTATGATGATTTTGAAAGAAAATTGTTTAGTCAAATCTGTCAATACTTTCCTTTCTTACTTTCTATCATGTCACCCTCAATCCTATATTATTTTTTAAGAGACTACATTTTCTATTGTGTTTGCTTTAGTGTTTCATTCTATAATCTTTTGGAAATTAGCATAGTACAAGTAAAGTAGTCAATTATTTTACATTAATTAGCACAATACAATATATTAAATTATTATAGCACACTTCCATTTTTAGATATATTTTTACAAGTTATAAGTGTTTTTAGCCTGATTATTCTTAAAATCACTCATGTTGATTTTAAGAATCTTAAATGGTTAAATATAGATCATTCTAGCTATTTTACTGTGACACTCAGAAAAAAAGAATTAAATAGGCAACTATTTATACTTTTCTCTCAGTCTAAAATACATTCTTTATGTCTGTAACTTTTGACACAAATACATTTTAGAGATATTTTAAGTTTTCCAATGGAATTTTAGAACTAAAAAACCAGAAACATCACATTCTGTAGCCATCAATTGTTTATAGTGCTGAGGAGATTATCATTTTTCTGTGATTCAATTATGCAAATAAACTCTAAAAACAGAACTTAACATAAGTGAAATGCTACTCTAAAAGCAAAATTTAAAAAAAATCCACACGATAATTATCTGATTTAATTCTTTAGATTAAGACCGATGCTCTAACTCTCGTGCTGTGACAAACCAACATGACCTTAGAAAGATGTCTATTCCCTTATCTCTAAATTGAAAATACATAATAATGTTGATTTTAAAGTGCTATTATAAGGATTAAATATAATAATACATGAAAAGTGCTTAGCCAAATGTCAGGTGGAAAACTAGCACCCATTAAATAATTATAGTTTTATTCAATTAGCAGTGTTATTACTACTACATATGTTATGAGACACACATTATATTTAGATCTTTTCATTGTTTTCATAGTGTCAGGAAAACTCACCCTAGTATGGCTTTGTCCTCATTACCTCATTTGGTACAGTTTATGTCAAAGCCACCAACAACTTCCATGAAACCAAATCCCATGTTCACCTTTCTGTTTATATCTTACCTATGTTTTCGTCTGCCTATCACATTAACTTTATTCTCTCCTCTTACCTCTTATTCTTCTTATTCTTTGCTTCTGTCTTGCTAGACTGCTCGTTTATGATCTCTGCTTCTCTGCTGGACCGCTAAATGTTGGGATGCTTTGAGGCTCTATTCTAAGTCATTGTTAATATTCTCACAAGATACTATTTCTAGCTTATCTCATACAATTCATGGTTTAAATACCAACTAAATATCAAGGGCTCTAACCCTGACCTAGAACCTGTCTGGAGTCCTAGACGACAACTTTCCACCTGGTATCTCGACTTGAATGTCAAATAAATGTTTCAGACTTAGCTGTCCAATTTCTCCTGACAACATAACCTAGTACTTTTAAAATTTTGAAAATGTAAATGAGATCTTGTTTCATTCTTCCTTAAATCTTCCAATGGATTTCCATTATACTTTTAAAAAATCCAAATTCTTTACCCCAATTTACAAAGAACACTCCATAATCTCTCTTTGACATTATCTAATTATTCCCTTCTCTAATTAGTGGTCCTTTATACTTCAGTAACATTGGCCTTTTTTTATCTTAAAATTCAACATACTTGAGTTTGCCCTAAATAATAATGCTTCTGGTTTGCATGCACCTGGCTTATTTCAGGTTCTTTGTCACCTCTTCAGAGAGGATGAGTCTCCACTGTATCACAAGGTTCTCTATATTCATTGGAATTATATATTGTGTGTTTATTTGTTTCTTTCTGCTCACTAATGCAAGCTTCATGCAAGTAGAGTTTTTCTAACCCAGGTTCACATCTCAAAGAACAGTCCCTAGTTATGAATTTGTTGTGTGCATAAACACATTCATAAATAAACACATTAATAAATAAACACATTATCCCTCTTTACCAACAAAGAACTAAAACTTGAAAAATTAGTGCCAAACAGAAAAAGATGAGAAATCACTTTCCCTGAAACTTTGCATACTTTCTTTAATTGCTTCTAAACAAATTTTCATTTGATTAAAGTTTATTAAATTGCTAATTAAGTGCTATCTGAAAACAAACGACAAAACGTTAGACATGATTACTAAAATCAGAAGTTGTTCACTTAGATGAGGACACAACTGTATACACAAAAATTACGTAAATACTGGGTGGCAAATGATAGATGCTATAAAAATGCCTGACATAATGAGAACTATCGTAATATTCGAATGTATTTATGTTACAAGATAATTACTGGCAACACTTATTTTTGTTTTCTTCATTATTGAAGTGCAATTGCATTTTTTTAAAATGTTGATTCCCAACTTGATATATAATCTGTTAACAAAACTTAGAGAAACTTTAAAGAGCTATGTTAGACAATTCAAAAATTTTCAATGTAACTAATAATTAAGAAAGGATCAGCCAAGCACAGTGACTCATGCCTATAATCCCAGCACTTTGGGAGGCAAGAAGATCATGAGGTCAGGAGATTGAGACCATCCTGGCCAATATGGTGAAACTCCGTCTCTACTGAAAATACAAAAAATTAGCTGGGTGTGGTGACATGCACCTGTGGTCCCAGCTACTCAGGAGGCTGACACAGGGGAATCACTTGAACCAGGAGGCAGAGGTTGCAGTGAGCCAAGATCACACCACTGCACTCCAGCCTGGAGACAGAGCAAGACTCCATCTCAAAAAAAAAAAAAAACAACAACCAGATAATTAAACTTAAACTAAAGCCATTTTCAAGTGGAGTAAGTGTTTGGGCTAAAAAACTGTTCTTTTTTGAGTAGAAATGGACATATTTGGTTGTTTTGGTATATATATACTGGGAATTATTTGATAATTAGCTATATGTTTTCTACAGTCATGCATTACATAATGACATTTTGATCAATGACAGATTATCTATACAGCATGTACAACAGAGGTCCCATAAGATTATAACACCATATTCTTACCAGACTTTTTCTATGTTTAGATATGTTTACACACATAAATACTTATCACTGTGTTCCAGCTGCCTACAGTATTCAGTAGAGTAACATGATGTACAGGTTTATAACCTAGGAGAAATAGGCTATGCCTAATGACTTAGGTGTGTAGCATAGGCTGTGCTATGTACGTTTTTATAAGTGCACTTTATGTTGTTAGGATAATGACTAGATTACCTAACAACACATTTCTCAAGCTGTGTACCCATCATCAAGCAATGCATGATGGTAGTTGTAAATTAAAAATAGTTTATTGCCTACTTTTAACTGGAGAGATTTCTACCACCAGTGTCACTTTCCAAAATATATATATATATATTTGTTCTAAAGTAACTCACTGTACAGTCATGATATCTAAGGTAAATCTACATAATGCAACTCAAATATAATGATATGATTTTGATTTTTAAATCACAGTGTAAATGGGGTTAATAGAGTCACATATTTCTTGTTAAAAAAAGGTCTGAGGTAATATCAGGTCATCAAATGCCTAGAGAAAATGAATAATACTGTTGCTGGGGAAAAGGTCACAAAAACAGGAAAGTGTAAAGATTATAAATGTTGCCTACTTTATGCTTTTGAAAACAGCCATCCTGGACATCTACTAACACCAAAGTTCTTTAATTATTCTTAGAAGAAATGGCAGGGAGGGTCAAGTTTAAATAGAGTCTGTCAGCAAAAGACAACAGTTCTCAATTCTCCCTGAAAACCACTCAGCAAGATGTAGACTTGAAGTCATCGTGTATGACCATATCACCATGGTAACCTCCAGCTCAGGCACTTGATGTCTGCAGAGCAGTAAAAGCATTCCTTTAAAGAGAAAAGAATGCATGTAGGTCACACACACGCACACACAAAAAATGAATGTGGGAGAAGGAAAGATTCATTTCCAGGGAAGTGCAAGGCAAATGTTGTAGGCATTAAATATTAGGACAATAAAATTGGGAGTATTTCTAATATGGCAAGAAGAAAATAGCCATAAAATAAAATTTTCCTGGCTACTTAATCTAGAAAATTTTCTCCACCCAAGGTGGGAGAAATCCCACTTCTCCTCTGGAGATACAAAGTACTTTTGCAAAAGCCATGCACAACTATGTGAAGTATTACTGCAGAAGGTTTTAGTGAAATATATTTCCACATAAAGGAAGCTGTGCTTCTCTCTTTGATGACAATACACTTGTCTGCATTAGAAATAAGCACAGAAAAATTAACTGTGTAGTACACATGTATAATGTTTATTAATTGGTAGACACTTTATATGTATTCATTTTCTAATTTTCCCATCAATCCTGAAGTATAGGTACTGTTACTTTTCCTACTTATATAAAGAATGTAAACTACAAATAAGTTAAGAAATTTTCCCAAGGACACACATCTAATAAGCAACAAATCCAAAATTCAAACTGAGACAGTTTGGCTCATGTGTCTGTATTCTTAACTATTGTGCTAAGACAAGACTGTAATACCAACACAGAGTTTCTTTCTCTTTATGTGCAAATGATAAAATGGCTTAATGCTTAAAATGACAAGCATTTATTATCTATACGCTTCTTTGCATTACGAATTCAAGAATAGCCAAAGTAAAACTTCCTGGCTTAAGGTTTCTTAACGAGGTTGTAATTAAGATGTTGGCTGAGGTTACAGTTATTTGAATGCATGACTGGAGCTAAAATTTCTGCTTTCAAAATGGCTCCTTCATGGCTGTTGGAAAGAGACCTCACTTTTTATGTCTTGGACTTCTGCAGAGAGCTGTTTGTGTTACCTTACAAAATGGCATCTGGCTTCCCTCAGAGTGACAGCTTTAACAAGAAGTGAGAGTAAGGCAGTAGCTAAATTAGCACATGCCATCACTTTAGACATTTTCTGCTGGTCATGGAATGGCATGCGTTTATGAATACCATAAACAAAGCCGTGAATATGAGGAGGATGGGGCAGACTGATTAGCGCAGCTGTAATCTGAATTTCTTTGATTACTGAAAAGTAGGACTGGGACTGGAGTGAGGCAAATGAAGCATCGAAGGGGAAAAATGTAAGGAGGTACTCATCCTCTTGTACCAAATCTGAACATACGTGACCCAGAGACAGAGTGCCTCTTTATTTTTGTGTCCTAGGTGTCTTGCTTGCTTTACCCTAGTTCCAGCCCTGGTACAAAAACTAAACATTTTTTCATGTTTTACTTCACTATTTCTTCTTCTATTTATTACAAAATCAGAGTCATCACTTATCTATTGGAGTCTTTATCTTATTATTTGGATTATCTTTAAATAGTAAAGATATTAAGACTATATTTCTTATAATTTTGGTGGTGCACTTTGTCTTTAACGTATTTCCAATATTCTTACTTCTGTCACCTGTCTTAGAGGACAAAAGTGGACTTTTTTTAAAGTTAACATGGAGTCCCACGAGCATGTTCCATGAATACCTTAATATTACGACATTTGGGTTATACTATAGCAATTTTTTGAGGTTATGATTCATGATATTAACCCAAAAAAGTTTTAAAATCTACTGCTTACTTATGAATTATAATGTCATATTTGCGGACCTTGGTGTAGATGCTCTCATTTGTCCTACAACACTTATTTGTCACTTTAAATACAGGAATATGAGTTTCATTACTAATTATTGGTTGGCAAAAAGAAAGAGAACTAGGACTAATTTCTGGAATTTCATTTTACTTAGGAGGAGATTTTAAAAAGATTTACATAAAACTTTTTAAATAGACTTAAAATTTTTATTTATTAAACAAGCAATAGTATGACTAAGGGCAATGCTAGAGGAAAGAATGTGTACCTACTCTAAGCATATGAATTCTTTAAATGCATTTTTCTCTTAGTTATTTTGAGTTGCACACAGTAAGTCATAGTAGAGATGTATTTGTTTTTAGTTGTCATTCATATCCTAAGTATCTTTCTATGTACCTTGACACACGATTCTTATAATAATTATCATTTCATATCTTATTTTTAAAATGTTTTATTTTAGAAAATTTTAATTATATACCAATATAGAAAGACTGACAAAATAAGACCCTGGACTCAGCACCTATTTTTAAAAATGTCAATCACTTCCCAATCAATCCTAAATTAGAAACTTTTTTGCTGAGATGTGTTTTATATCTTCAAACTTCATTAAATTATGAGCTTAAATCTTTAAGTTGCAAAGCCTTTCACACCTTCATGAAAGGCATTCACTGCATTCCTGGTTTATCATGAGGTAGCCTAGATAGTCACAGAAGGATATTTTCCGTGGACCAGAGCTGACAACAGAAGCAAGAATGAACCATACATCTTTCAGTTTCCCAAGAGACTAGACTGTGTTAGAAAGTTCCACATTATTATATGCTTTTAATTGGATGTAAAGCATATTAGAAGAGATGGAAAATTGTCCCAAGTTGATTTAAAAATAGCAAAGCTTCAAAAATAATCAATTAATGGCGAGTTGTTTATTCTTTTCAATTGCTTTAATCATTGTAGAAAAGAAAAACAATTTTTATAGAAAAAATCACATTTGAGAAATGATAAATCTGGGGAAAAAATAAAAAGAAGAAACTAAAATGTATTTTGTTATCCAAGACCTAGGGAGAGAAGCTATTGACTGCTGAGATCAATTAAGTTTCAGAGAAGAAAGTCAGAATTAGCAAATCCTTAACAGGCCACGCTGGCAGGAAATTAATTTTTGATTAAATAACATGATTATAGAGTGAGGGAGTTTAATTCATAGGGATATATTGAATGATGTCCAAATATTACTTCTTTCTAAGAAAGAATAACTTAAAATACCATGAAATCATATTTTGAACAGTATAATAATAACAACTTAAAACTGGCAGCAATAGTAATCTCTGGTTAATACTTAAATACTATGTTGAGTTTGGCAATATAATCCCACCAGTGATTCAAAAAAAAACTTTTGTTCCAAATATGGCAAATTTTTATTGCTATTTGAACATGCACACATAAATTAAATATGTAACGAAGCCTACACTCCAAAAAGATTTGGAGTAATAATGAAAAGATCACTGGAAAAAAGCATGGTAGCACTACATCCTAATAATAAGTAAAAAGCTGAACAAACTGAAAAATGAACAGCTCTTCTTAGAACTGTCAGAGAGGTGTGATCACAGGGCAAACCGCTGCCCCCAAAATTGTAGAGATAGACAAATAGAAGTGGCGAATGACAACTTTTCAAGCAAAAACTACCCAGAAGAAATGTCCATGAGAACCAGTGCTGGGGTAGGAAAACTTGAACTGTAATTGACAAATACCTGGAGGTTGACTATGGACAACACTGAGTGTTAAAAACAGGAGGACACAGTCACAGAGATGCCCCTCCCTTTTGTGAGTTTTATCTCTAGGAATTCTACCATGCCATCACAATTAATATTAGAGAAAAATTCCCTTATGGTTCCAGGAGAGGGAGGGAAAAAGTAACCATTTGCAAATACAAGAGAGCATTCTGGTTTTTCTTAATAAGACCTGTCCTCATGATAAACTATTTTACTACAGCCTAACATGCTAGGGTTTTATCAGAGCCTAACATACCTGGAGGAAAGGAAATACCCAATTTCAGTCCACTGTAGCCATCCTGTCCCACCTAAGCAAGGAAGAAAACTTAGAAGCACTGGTGAAGTTCAAAATTCAGGAATACATGTTCATCAAAAGTCTGAAACATAATCATAAGACTAATGCTTTCCCTTCCCTTAAAATATACGATCACACCACTAACGGCCTATTTACTAGAGTTCTCTTAACCTAGTACATCTTGTCCATCTTTCAGCAAAACATTACAAGCCATAATAAAAGGTAAAAACATACAGTTTGAAGAGATTTAGCAATCATCAGAACTAGTGTCAGATGTGGCAAAAGTGTTGGAACAGTCAAATAAAGGTTTAGAACTATATATATTAATAGCATGCCAAGGGAGAAAAAATAACATGTGAGAACCAACATATAATGTAAATTGACAAATGGAGATTCTACAAAAGAACCAAAAAGAAATGTTAGAGGTCAAAGACACTGTAACAGAAAGAAATAATGCCTTTGGTGGGTTCCTTAGCAGACTGGACAAAGTAAAAAGCTGAACAAAAATTCTCAGGAAAGAATCGCTGAGCCTGTGGATGTAACAATAAAAACTTCCAAAACTGTAAAGAAAATAACTAAAATAGAACATAATATTCAAGAACTGTGAAAAAACTACATAGGTGTGATGTATGTGTAATGTAAATGCAAGCAAGAAAGAAACAGAAACAATATTTGAAGCAATAATGACAGAAAATTCCCAACATTAAAGTCAGACACCCAAGCACAGATCCAGTAAGCTTAGAAAATATCAAGCCAGATAAATTCAAACAGAACAAAACAAAAACTACACATAGGCATATTATATTTAAATTTTACAATAGCAAAGATAAAAAATCTTGAAAAAAGCCAAAGGTGAAAAATAAAACAACCTTTACATATAGAGGAACAAAGATAAGAATTACATATAAGTTTTCCTCAGGAAACACACAAGTAAGAAGAGGGTAGAGTGAAATATTTAGTGTTGGGCGGAGGGTGGGGGGGAGGAAGAAAACTAACCTAGAATTCCTTACGCTGAAAAATTTTTTATCAAAAGTGAAAGAAATAAAGAATTGAGGGAATTTGTTTTCAGTAGACTTACCTTGCAAGAAATGTTGAAAGATATTCCTCAGGGAGAATGAAAATGTACAGGTCAGAAACTCAAATTTATATAAAGAACAGAAGAGCATTAGAAAAGGAATTAAGTGAAGGTTAAATTAAAAACTTTTATTTTCCTTATTCTTAATTGATCTATCAGATAATAGTTTGTTCAAGATGATAATAGCAGCAATGTATTTATGTATGTTTATGTAGGTGCTTTATGTGTACATATATGCTTATGTATGCTGATACATAAAAATTTGAGATATGAATGACAGAAATGATATAAGGTAAGGGGAGAAGAAATTAAGATTATCTTGTTATTATAAGATAATAATAAGATATCACTGTGATGTGATACAGTGTTAGTTGAAGTGGATTTGGATAATTTGTAAATGTGCAGTACAAACTCCAAGGAAACCACTTTAAGAGTTTTAAGGCCAGCCATGGTGGCTCACGACTGTAATCCTAGAATTTTGGGAGGCCGAGGAAGGCAGATCATGAGGTCAGGAGTTCAAGACCAGCCTCACCAACATGGCAAAATGCTGTCTCTACTAAAATAATACAAAAATTAGCCAGGTGTGGTGATACTCTCCTGTAATCCAAGCTACTCAAGAGGCTGAGGCTGGAGAATCACACCCGGTAGGCAGAGGTCGCAGTGAGCCAAGATCATGCCACTGTGCTCCAGCCTGAGTGACAAAGTGAGAATCCATCTCAAAAAACAAAGTTTTAAAATAAGTATAATGAATATGCTAATAAAGGTTAGAAAATTGATTAAAACCACAAAAAGGCAGGAAAAAGGTGAAAGACAAAAATAGGAACAAAATGCAAGGTTAACAAATAGAAAAGAGTAAATATATTGTAGATATTGATCCAACTATATCAATAATCACTTTGAAAGTCAGTGGTCTAAATGTACCAGTTAAAAGACAGAGAATCATTTTCAGAGGAGATCAAAACAAGATCCAACTTTACGTTGCATACAAGTAATTCACTATAAACATAAAGACATATAGATTAAGAATAAAGGGATGGAGGAAGATATACCATGCTAATGCAAAGAAAGCAGAAGCAGCACTATTAACCTCAGACAGAGCAGTTTTATGAGCAAGAAAAGTTATCTGTGATAAATTATAAGGAATAAAGAATGGCATTACATAATGATAGGGTAGCTAATACTCCAATATGACATAACAACTCTTAATATGTATGCACCTAAATACAGAGAATCAAAATATATGAGGCTCAAAATACGTGATATATTTGAAAAGTGAAGTAGATAAATTCACTATTACATAATTGAATAATTTAATATTCCTTAATTAGACATGGAGATATGCATCAGGCAGAAAATCAGTAAGGACATAGTCAAACTCAAAAGAACCATCAATCACCTGGATATAATTGACATAACTACTTTATCCAGCAACAGCACAATATACATTCTTCTCAAGCTCACCTGGAATATTCACAAAGAGGGAACAGATTCTAGGCCATAAAGCACAATTTAACGAATTTAAACAAATATAACAAGTTTATGATAATTTTTTTAAAAATTATTTAAAAGTCAAAAAGATAGAAATTATGCAATGGTTGCCCTCATACCACAGTAGAATTAAACTAGAAATCAATAACCAGAAGGTAGCCAGAAAATTCCAAAATACTTAAACAATACACTTCTAAATAACAAATTAAATAAAGAAGAAATCTCAGGATGAATTTAAACATTTTAAGCTGAATAAAAATGAAAACAAAACTTATCAAAATTTGTAGGGCACAGCAGTGCATAGAGAAAAACAGCATCGAAAGCATCTATTGGAAAAGATCAGTGATCTGAAATGAATAGTCAAAGCTTTCTACTTTAGGAAACTACAAAAAGAAGAGTAGCACTAAGGTAAGCAGAAGAAAATAAATAATAATAATCGGGGCAAAGATCAATAAAATTTGAAACAGGAAATCAATAGAGATAGACAATGTAAATAACAGGTAGGTTTTGTATAAGATCAATGGAATCAATAAGCCTCTATCCAGGCTAAGAAAATAGAAAAGAGACAGAAGACACAAACTACTAATATCAGAATTGAAAGAGGGGATGTCATCACAGCTCCCATGGACATTAAGATGGTAATAAAGGATTCAATAAGCAACTCTATGCCCACAAATTTGATAGCCTAGATGAAACAGATTGATTTTTTAAAAGATACAATCTGCCAAAATTTACACAAAAAGAGATTGAATTGTTTCTCAACCTATCTCAAATTGTTTCTATTGTCTAATAGAAATTCAACAAATTCAATTGTTTCACAATCTGAATAAGGCCATATCTATTGAAGAAATTGCATAAATAATAACCTTCCAAAAGAGAAATCACACAGCCCAGATGGGTTCACTGTTGAATTCTACCAAACATTTAATAAAGAAATTATACCACTTCTCTACAATTTCTTCTGGAAGATAGAAGCAGAAGAAATGCTTTCTAACTTATTCTATAAGGACAGTATTAATCTAATACCAAACCCAGACAAAGACATTACAAGAAAAGAAAACTACAGACCATTATCTCTCATAAACATAGATGCATAAATATTAGTACACAAAATTCATCCAGGTATAAAAAGAATTATGCACCATAACCAAGTGGGATTTTTTGCACGCTTGCAGACTGGTTCAAAATTCAAATATAAGCTAATCATATCACCAGGTGAAAGAAGAAAAATCACATGATGGTATCAATAGATGCAGAAAAAGCACTGACAAAATTTAACAACCATTCATGATAAAAATTCTCAGTGAACTAGGGATAAAGGTGAACTTCTTCAACTTGATAGAGAACATCTATCAAAGAAAACCTATAGTTACCCCCATACTTTCTGGTGAGAAACATCAAGTTTTCTCAGTAAAATCAGGAAAAAGGCAAAGATATCCTTTTATCACTGATTTTTCAGCATTATACTGGAAGTACTAGCTAATGCAATAATAAAAAAATAAGAGGTAGACACATCGGGAAATAAAAAGTGAGTATTTGTCTTTGTTTGCAGATGACATAATTGTCTATGCAGAAAATCTGAAATAATTGAAAAAAAATACTCCTAGAACTAAAAAGTGATCATAGCAAAGTTATAGAATACAAGATTAATAAGTCAATCACTTTCCTATATACCACCAATGAGCAAGTGAAATTTGAAGTTAAAATATATTATTTACATTAAGACTACCAAAAGTTAAATACTTAGATATAAATTTTATAAAACATATATTATATCTGTATGAAGACAACTAGAAAGTCTGATGAAAGATACCAAAGAAGAAAATAAATGGAGAGAGATTTCTTGATTTGGATAGGAAGGCTCAATATTGTGTCAGTTTCTTTTCAAATTGATGTATAATGAAATCTCAACCAAAATCTCAGAAAAGTATTTTGTGAATATAGACAAACTGATTCTAAAGTTTATATGGAAAGGCAAAAAACCCAGAGTAACCAAAGCAATATTGAAGAAGAACAAAGTTAGAAGACTAACACTACCTGACTCAAGACTTGCTGTAAAGCTACTGTCATTAAGAGCATGGCTTTAGTGAAATAATAAGAAAATAGGTCAATGAAGTTGAATAGAAGACCCAGAAATAGACCCGCAGAAATATAATCAAATAGTCTTTGGCAAAGAGGAAGAGCAATACAATGGAAAAAATATAGTCTCAAGAAATGGTCTGAGAAAACTATATATCAGCATGCAAATAAAGTAATTAATAGTAATCTAACACACAGACCTTACACTTTTCACAAAACTTAATGCAAAATGTATCATAGACCTAAATATAAGTTACAAAACTAAACTATAAAATTTTTAGAAAATAACAGAGGAGAAAAAAAGAGAAAACCTAGATGAATTTGGTTATGGTAATGACTTTATGAAGTGACAATTCATGAAAGAGATAATTTATAAGCTAGACTTTTTAAAAAAGAAAAATTTTTACTCTACAAAGGCAATGTGAAGAGAATGAGAAAGCAAGTAACAGTCTAGGAGGAAATGTTTGCAAAAGACAAATTTGATAAGGCACTGTTATCTAAAATATACAAATAATTTTTTAAATTTCACAATAAGAAAGCAAACAATTTTAAAAAAAGGAAGCAAACAACTCATATTACAAAATGTGTAAAACATGTGAACAGCAAAGAGAAGATATATAGATGGTACATAGGCATAGGAAAAGATTTTCAGCATCACAAGTCATTAAAGATTTGCAAATTAAAATAATATGATATCACTATGCACCCCTTAGAATGGTCAAAATCCAAAACACTGAAAAAACGAAATCCTGATAATGATGTGGAGCAACAGGAACTCTCATTCATTGCTGGTGGAAAAAGCAAAATGGTACAGCCCCTTTGAAAGACAGCTTGGGAGTTTCTTATGAAACTAAATATGCTCTTGCCATACAATCCATTAATCATTCTCCTAGATATTTACCCAAATGAATTGAAAACTTATGCCCACACAAAAATTTCCATGTGGATGTTTATAGCAGCTTTATTTTTAATTACCAAAACATGGAAACCGCCTAGACATCCTTCAGTAGATGAAAGGATAAATAAACAAGGGTACATCCAGACAATGGAATTACTCAACTCTAAAAAGAAATGAACTATCAACCTATAAAGAAACCTGGAGGAAACTTAAGTGCATGTCACAAAGTAAAAGAAAACTGTCTGAAATCATATAGTATATCTGTTGAAATACTATATGATTTCAACAGCATAGTATCCTTAAAAGGCAAAACTGTGGAGGCAGTAAAATACCAGGGGTTGCCAGGATTTATGGGGGAAGGAGGGATGAATAGGTGGAGCACAGAGGATTTTAAGGCAGTGAAATTATTCTGTACGATTCCACAATGGTGAACACATGTAATTACACTTTCGTCTAAACTCACAGTATGTACAACACCAAGAGCGAGCCCTAATGGAAACTATAATTTTGATGTTTCGATGTAAGTTCATCGATTGTAACAACTGTACAATTCTGATGTGGGATGTTGATAATGGGGAAAACTGTGAGTCTCAAGGGCTAATGTATATGAAAACTCTCTGTACTCTCTGCTGAATTCTTCTGTGAATCTAAAACTGCTCTAAAAAGAACATTTATTAATTTTTAAATACTGGACTAGGTGTGGAAGGATTTAGTTTCTAGCTTCAACTCTTTCTCTAAGTGCTTATATCTTTGAATCTCAAAATCCTTATATAAAATGTATAGAGTTGAACTAAGTTAAAATATGATGATTCAACTAAAATCTAAAATAAAAATATTTACCATATATACAGTATAAAATGACAAAATTTTAAATGGTAGCTCTGTTTAAGTTTCTATTTTAAAAACAGAAATTATTAACAATATCCATAGTGACAAAAATATTTCCTGTCTGAGCTTAATTCAGATAGGAGGAATATTAGACAGATGAGAAAAAGAAGTATATGTCACTGTATGATACTATTACTGTACAACATCATCCAAACAAGCTTTATTTCAAATAATAAAAATAAAAACATATACTCAATGTAAGTAATTTTAGAATACCTTATTGATGATTAAATCTATATTGAAACCTATTAATATACATTTTGTTATAAATTTAATTAACAGTGTCCATTTGGGATGCAACACTTAATAATGAGCCCAATTATTGAATGTTTGAGAAATGATTGTGTTTGGCCTAGATTATTTGATACATCTGAGAATGAGGTCTATTTAATTACAGATTCTGATTAGGAACAGAAAATACTCTAAATTGATGATTCGTCAAGTGTGGTCTGTGATTCAACAATCTGGGAACTTCTCATATAGCCATATTCTTGGATCCTACTCCATGCGTATTAAATCAGAATTTTGGCAGTGGAGCCAGATAATATGATTTTTTAAAAGTCCACCACCTCATTCTGAGGTATGTCAAGCCCACCACCTCATTCTGAGGCATATCAAGTAGCTTTAGAACTACTTCTCTAAATATTTCATGTAAGAATAAATTTAGGCTGGACATGGTGGCTCACATCTATAATCCCAACATTTTGGGAGGCTGAGGCAGGTGGATCACGAGGTAAGGAGTTCGAGACCAGCCTGGCCAATATGGTGAAACCTCGACTCTACTAAAAAAAAAAATATACAAATATTAGCCAGGTTTGATGGCATGCAACTGTAGTTCCAGCTACTTGGAAGGCTGAGGCAGGAGAATTGCGTGAACTTGGGAAGTGCAGGTTGCAATGAGTCAAGATCACACCATTGCACTCCAACCTGGGCAACAGAGTGAGACTCTATCTCAAAAACAAAAACAAACAAACAAAAAAGGTATGAAGTTAATACAGGTTACAATATAGGTGCTTACAGTATCACTGAGAAAGCTACAAGAGCAACCTCTGAACTGAGACTCCAAAAATAAGGAACAAAAAAGAACTGACCTGCTAAAGTTATCACCTCCTTATCTACTATTGGAACAACTGGTTTCAAGAACATAAGCTATAACTACGAAATGTCAGGATCAGCAAATTAAGAAGCTATTGTTATTTCTGCCACATATGTCCCTCTGTCAATACCAAAAGTAAAAGAATGGAGCCTGAAAAGTAGCTGCAGACAGAATTCACTTCTCTAGGACTTTGTTTCTCACAGAATGACAGTCAAATAGGACAGAAAGACTGCTCCTGTCTTCCAAATTTCATGCCACTGCTCTTGATTGATAGATCACAGTGTACAATCAGAAACATAGATGCAATGGTATAAACTTAGTGCTATCTACTGACACTCAATGGGCAACACAGTCAAATCTCCACCTAGACACGATCCATACTGTTCTGAAGTAAGTAACTAGAACTATCATTTGATTTTATCACTATATTCAAGCATAATTTCAAAAATAGTAAGGAAACAAATGTTCGAAGCAATTACAATATTTTGAGGTAATTATCAATTTGTTACATATCATTGTCATTATATATGAATTTACATGCTTGTATATTTATTGGCTAAACTGAGCAAATTAAATAATTTCCGGCTAAAATTTTTAGGTGTATTTTACACCTTGGAAAAATACACCTAAGCAATTTTGATAAAGAAAAAATAGATGATAGATACCTAGATTGATAGAAGACAATAGAACATATATTTGTATAATATAGTATGTTACTCTTTATATGCTCTGATTGAGGTAGGCAGAGTATAATCTATTTATTTTATATGAAGAAACTGAATTCGCAAATTATAAAGTGCCACATGGTCACATGGCTGATAATGAGTGAAAGAATGTATGTATCTTAACTCACAGGTCAACGTTTGTTCCAATGCACTTCAATGCCTTTGTCTATATATCATCTGAGAATTCTTACAACAGCAACATGGCATGACAGAAGAAAATGAGTACTGAGGTAAAGGCCAGAAAATAGTGTGAATGCAGAGCAAACAGGAACAAAACAGTGGCCCAGGAATTTAAAATAACATATCAAATCCAAATTGCTAATATTGCAAATCTAACACAATTCCATGTATATGGATATGTTGATGAAAACAGCTAGCCTATGTCTGCTAAAAAAAAAAAAACAAGCAATCCCCAAATCCCAGTGACTTTAAACAGTAAAGTTTATTTCTGGCTCCATTGAGGGATGGATGGGACCTTAATTTGCCTTTTCTTTACTCATGAACTCAGGCTGATAAAGCAGCCATTAACTGTAACATTACTGATCATCAAAACAGAGGAAAGTCACACTCTAGAGAGTCCCTTCCTGATATTTAAATGACACACATCACTACTGCTCACACTTCATTGACCAGAATGAGTCACATGGTCTGACCCACTACAAAGGAGCTAGGAAGTACAATCCTATCATATGCTTGCAAAGTGGAAACAAAGACAGAAATATTTGGTGAATAGTATTACTGATGATTACCACAGTGTCAAGGTCAAATTAGGAAAAAGAAAAGAAGAAAAAAAAATTATCAAGAACTTGAAATTGAAGGTCAGAGATAGCCAATTTGAATAGATGAAACAGTGTTGATAATAAGGTTGGTATTTGTGAGTAATTATTTTCCATCATGGATATGAAGAAGCAAATGAAGTCTGCATACAAACATTTTTGTAGTGAGGCAGAGGTTCAGAGAAAAATAGAGCAAAGGGACAGAATATTATAGCTAGGAATCCTAATGATTTTCTTGATCTTGACTCTACTGAAGAGAGGCTCTGCTGTCCTTCAGTTCCTTTGGATAACTCAACATCTATTGTTAAATTTTCTATTTTTCTTAAATTCACTCTTATTAGTTTGTATTGTTTGCTGTCAACAGAGTTTTAATTAAGGCAATGGTGCTAACTAATTCTGTAATATTTCTCTATCAAGTGAAATACAATATAGGTTCTAACATGGTATGCTGAAGTAGTTTCTCTCAACATTAGGGGCCTTATTATATTTTCCCTGTATATCATAAACTGATAAGAATTATTTTTAAATTGGAATTAATATCATAATATTAAATAAAAGAAGATGATGATAAGGAATTTGGATACTTTTCTCTATGTTGAAATATTGAATATCATTAGTTTAAGGGAACACCAATTAAAATAAGTTGTTAATTTTTAAGTTTTTTGCCCAAACAGAAAAAAAGAACTGTAAGGGAATTTTTCTAAGAACTGAGAAAGTGCCAGTTGATCCAGCAACTCTCATCTAGAATTTAAATGCTAAAATAAATTTCATTATCAGAGATGAACAAATTATTAAAATGTATAATGATATTCAGAGAGAAATGAAAGACATATTTAAAACGTGTTCAAGTGAAAAAGCAAAAATAAAATGTTCAAATTCAAAATAAAATTTACATCACCTCCACCAGAGAAAGTGGAATATAAAAGAAAAAATTTCTAAAATCCTTAGCATGATTCTTTCAGGAACATTTTATATCAACTATACATGTCTTTGCATGTAGCTGTAATGTTTCCATAAATTCTCAAATTGCAAAGCAACAACTGTAAGAAAAAACCTTCAATCTTTTTTTCTACTCTATATACAATAAAATAATTTGGCTCACATTGTGAAAGAAATTAGACAACTGTGGATGAAGACTGTCAGATAATTCAAAGTGTCAGTTTGGTTTGAACATTTTTGAAAAGAGGAAATACTTTGACCAGAACTGCCAAAAATATGCCAGTCACTTTAGTGCATACTCGAATAAACATGAAACAATATTTGTACATGCTGATTAAAGATAAGATTTTGTTATGGGTTATAAGATTCACTCAAAAATGGTTTTTGTTAGTAGAAAAGCCAATAATGTTTTTAAACATAAAACAAATGCTGAAACTGCTTCTTAGAAAATGTCACAAAATAGTATGATATTAATCACAAAAGGTTAAGTTTAATGATCTAGAGTAAAACATATATTGCCTGCCATACAACTGTGGTTTAATAATTTGTCTCCCTGCATAATCCTATAATTTTCAGCAGCAAAACATATGTCTTCAAACAAGCTTTTAAAATATTTTTCTTTTCAATTTACATAAAATTTAAAGATTGTGATCTTAAAAATCACTCCTATTCTCCAGTCTTAAGAAGTTTCAGAACTATTGAGCAGGCATAAACATTAGCAGACTGAGATCCAGTGGCGAGTGGTTCTCTGCAATGAAGTAGTATTGATTTATTTTAAAAATAGTTGAGAGTCTACTGGGTGCCAGACATTATTTTTAAGTGCTCAGGATTCAGCTGGGAACGTGGTAGGTAAGGTCTCTTCCTTAGTAAATGTTATTAACAAGTGAGAAAATATTTGAAACAAACAAGTAAATATATGATTAAAGTGCTATGGAAAAAACATATGGTATTAACTAGGGTATTATGACAAAAAATAGTATTCCAATGTTCCTTGTCAAAATTCAAATTGAGTATTCCAACAACTTCTTTTAACTTTGTCTCATAGCCTCAACAATACAGTATTTATTTATCTATAAACACTTTTAGCATGTGAAAACAGTAATTCTTTCCCCACACAATGCCATAGATAACATTAGCCTGATTTTTCCTCAAAATGGAAAATAGCAGCTTCTTAAAACATTCATTTTACAGATGGAGAAAATGAACCTCAGGGAACTTAAATGGCTGGCTCACATTTATGTGACTCAGCAGGGACTTAAACCTAGGTACATTTTTAAAAGGTTTGTTGGAATTCTATGATATGTTAGGCACATGACAAATATTATGAAAATGAATATGGCACAGTCCTGACTTGAAAATGTTTCATAGAGAACGTGGTTTGCTGTTTTTAATCCCTGGGCAGCAGCAATCATGCTTCTTCTAAAAATAACCAAGGAAGAAAATCAAATTCTCATAAGACACATGACAGCAGAAGAAAGTCTGAGGCTTAGTGTCAGTCTTTCTTCTGGTTTGATGAACCTCACCTCCAGAGGCTATCAGACGTTGGTTACCAAATATTTAGGTTGCCTAGTTTAAAATGTAACCACCCCTTATGTTTTACAAATGTTTTGTAAGATAAACAGAAGAACCATAGATTACAATCAAGAAAGACCATTAGCAGGGACCTGGTTACTTTCCTCATGTATAACTGACACGCTCACGTTTGAAGACTGAGGAGTGGGCTCCGCACAGCCCCAGTGGTCATCACCAGAGTGTACTCAGTATCGTGTGCAAAATAGAGGAAATGACTCTCTTCACCGGTTTAAATGCAATCTGATAATAGTTTCTCTGGATCATTGATGTGGTGCTAAATGGCTTTCAGAGAATTGGACTTAGAGAGCTAATTGAGAGACAATCCAGTAGATTTCCCTAGAGGTACACTGGATAGATTTTCAAAGTAAAGGGTTGCTGAACTCCTGAAGGTGTCATCTTTTGAATGAGATTCAAATTGGAAGTGTTCATTTTGGGCTAAAAGGCCTAATATTGGCTAATGTCCACAGCAGGACAGAACAATTAGCAAATTTAGGAAATTGCTCTCATTTATGCCTCCAATAATATAGGTAATATTTGCAAATAAAGTTCTTCAATGAATTCATGTTTATTCAATGAATTCATATTTATTAATAAATATGAACATATTAAATATATTTGACTTTATTGTACATGATATATACATTTGGGAGATCTCATACATATCACTAGAAAAAACATTGCACATTGCATTAAAAAATTAATCATTATAATTAAAATATTAAAACGGGACTAATTCACTAATGATTTTCCTTACCTATCTTCCCAGGATCATTACATATATATATATATATATACACACACACACACACACACACAGACACAAACATACACACACACATATGCACATACATATAAAGTTTTGTGTCCTCCTTTTATTCTTTTTCTTTCTTAGAGACAGGATCTTGCTCTGTAGCCCAGGCTGGAGTGTATTGGCAAAATCACAGCTCACTGCAGCTTCAGATTTCTGGGTTCAAGTTCTCCCACCTCAGCCTCTTCAGTAGCTAGGACTACAGGCACACACCACCATACCCAGCTAATTTTTTATCTTTTGTAGAGACAGAGTTTCTCTATGTTGCCCAGTCAGGTCTTGAATTCCTGGCCTCAAGTGATCCTGTAGCCTCTCTCCCAAAGTGCTGGGATTACAAGCATGAGCCACTGTGCTCAGCCTACTTTCTTAATTAAACATTACTTCATGCACATTTTAAAATACTGTAAATAGTAACCAAACTAAGTTTTTTAAATAGTGCTGTAATAATGTAACATATTATAGTGGGTTGAATAATGGCCCTCCAAAATATGTCCACATGGAATCTGTGACCTTATTTGGGAGAAGAATCTTTGCAAATGTAATTAAGTTAAGGATCTTAAAATAAAATAATCCTGGATGAGGGTGGGCCATAAATCCAATGATACCTGACCTTATGAGAGTATAAAAGTGTCAAAAGACAGAGAAGGTGGTGGGAAGATTGCAGTGATATACCAAAGATTCCAGTTAGGAGGCATGGAACCCATTATTCTTCAGAGATTGCAGAAGGAATCAACACCTCCATTGTAGATACTGGCCTACAGAACTGTAACACAATATATTTTTGTTGTCATAAATGACCCAGATTGTGGTGTAGTTTGTTATGCATCCCTAAAATAATAATACACATAGATGGATCATGATTTACTGAACCGTTCCCAGAGGAATTTTTAAGATGAATTTTTTTCTTTTTAAAACAATTTTGCTATCATAAATGATATTCATTCATTCAACAAATAATTATTATAAACACCTATTACATGCCTGATACTGTTCCAGAAAATTGGGGAAATAAGATATCATGGTACAAGGCAAGGGTTTCACTCTTTGTTGAGCCTAAATTCAATGAGGGAAGACATAATAATCAATACACATGATAAGTACACAAATTATAAGTATGTTGGAAGATGTACTGTGCTATGGAATAAAAAAAATAGCAGAATAAGGGAGTTTGAGTTGGAAGGATTAGATTTGCATCTTAAACAGATTAGTTAAGGAAGACCTTATCGAATAGTTAACATATGAGTAAAGACAGATGAGAAGACAGTGGGGAGTTGGCCATGTTAGCTATCTGAAGAAGAGCTTCCAGGGAAAGTGGAGAGTTCATGTAAAATGCCAAAGAGTATAACTTTAGAATAAATTCTCAGAAATGTAATTATCAGGTCAAAGTGTGTGGATATTTTTTAAACTTTTGATAAATGTCAAGAAATTTCCTGGAAGATTGCTTTAAATTCGACACTCTGAAAATGCACTTGAGTTACTGCGTCCCCAAATTTCAGTACTGTATATTGTTATTGTTTTTATTAGCCAAACTGAAAGGTAAAAAACATAAATAAAAAACTTCATTGTTCAGATTTGCTTTTTCTGGTGAGAATGCATCTTTTTCATGTATCTAGTAATGATTTTTATTTTTTTCTTTTAAGAAATACATATACTTGGAAACACATGCTTTAAAAATATATTGAATTGGGAAATTTTGTGAATCAGAAAAGCTTATTCTGTGAGCTATGGTCTTTAATATATTGTATACATGTCTTTTCCAGTTTGAAGCTTGCCTTTTAACTGCTTATATTTACTTTAATACATAGATATATTTTTAAGATCATATACTAAAAGGTATATAACTTTTTGTTTTATTATACTTTAAAGTAATACTTTATTATTTCTTATCTCCAAGTAAAGATGGATAATCAAATATATTATTTCCAATTGTTTTCTAAGCCTGTTTTAAAATGAGTGTATTTTACAAGAATACAACAACTTTTTGTGAAGTATGACTAGGAATTTAAAGGTATTATATTTGTGTTTCCTAGCAAAATTCAAAACTCAAATGCTCATTTTATGTTAAATATTTAAAATGGAAGCATGGAAAATTCAATAATGATAAGAGTTTAAATACATCATTCTGAATATTTTTTCAAAATTTAATTATGGCCATACTATGTGCAGCACATATTTAAGAAATCTTAGTTTTAAAATAAATTTTAAACAACACATTATTGTACCTTTAAATATTCAATTTTATCTAAAATATATTGTCCTTCATAAAATAAATTGCACATCACAATATGATATATTTAAATACTTAAATAGATCTAAATAGACTTATTTCAGAGATACTGTATGTTCAGTGCCAGATCACCACGTAAATATGGTAATAAATATATATACCAGTGTATATGGTAACCAAGTGAGTCACATGAATCTTTGGGTTTCCCAGTGCATATAAATATCATGTTTACACTATATTGTAGTCTATTAACTGTGCAACACATTATGTCTAAAAACAAAAACCCAATGTAAATACCTTAATTTAAAAATACTCTATTGCTAAAAAAAATGCTAGTGATTATCTGAGCCTTCAGGAAGTCATAATCTTTTTGTCAGTGGAGAGTCCTGCCTTGATGTTGATGGCTGATGGCTAATCAGGGTGGTGGTTCCTAACTGGGATGGTTGTGGCAATTTCTCAAAATAAGACAATAGCAATGAAGTTTGCCTCACCAACCGATTTTTCTCTTCAGAAAAAATTTCTCTGTAGCCTGTAACACACAATGCTGTTTCAGAGCATTCTACCCACAGTAGAAGTACAATAAAGCAAGGGGCAATAAAATGAGGTATGCCTGTATATATACACGTACACACACAACAAATAACACATATCAAAAACAGATCAAAAATCTAGAACAAAAATGAAATGGACATCTCAAACTCAGAATAATAGAGTTACTCTGATAGAGCATTAAATTTAACACTAAGCTTCCTGACTTAAAGAATATCTGATACAACAAAATCAGGTCTACCTCTGCTATCACATAACAAGCAGCCCACAGGGCTTTTGTAACCTTTGCTTGATTGAATTACTGTCACTGAGAGGTTCAGTGAAGCATTTTCTGCTTCCTAGCAGTCTCCATCATTCTAATATTTATAAATAGCAAAGAGCAGCAGGCTGGAAACAAAAACTTCCATTGGAATAACATACTCAAGATTAGCTCATTTATAAGTTCCTGCTAAATAGTCAATCCCTTTTAGCTGATCATGTTTTCATTATTTTCTAATTTCCTACACTTGAAGGGAAAAAGCACTTAAAAATATTTTAGAGGTGTTATTCATTCAAGATTTTCTTCTGTTTCTATGTATATTCTTACATTTGAAAACTATGCTCATGTGATTAAATAAGACAAAACATGTATATTTATTAACAATTTTACAATCTTTTAAAAAATGTTTTCTGACTTTGATCATTAAAGATAAGTAAAAATCACAATAAATATACTCCTTAAATCATTTCAATTTTATGTTATCTGCATTGTGTAAATAAACTAAGCCCAAAATTTCCCACCTTCAAAAGGAAATTTAGATTCATTCCTAAATTATTTGACTTTTAGAGAGCTATAAATATACATGTAAACTTTGACCAATCAAGATATTTGAGTGAATATTTTTAATTCCTAAATTTATTCCATAAATCAGTAAAAGAATACATTCTTAAACAATTTCTAATTCCTCACTAGTAAAACAGTGCCTTGAACTCCCTCTGCTGGCTTTATAAGGGTAGTTTAACTTTAAAAAGTCGTTCACATATTTGTAAAATAATCTAGCATGGAAAAACAGAAACACTTTATATGTTGTATAATGACTTCAATGATAATAAAAATTCAAGTCAAAATATAATTATCATCTTTCAAACCCAAAAAGTACAGTTTGTATCATAAAAAGTGATACTGAAAGGATATTGGTATGATATAAAATCACAGTAATCAAAATAGTTGGAGACCTGGAACTCCCAGCCTCAAGCAATCTTTCCACCTCCCCACCCTAAAGTGCTGGGATTATATACATTGTATGCTTGTATCAAAATATGTCATATACCCCATTACTACATACACTTATGTACCCAAAAAATTAAAACTGAAGAATTGAAAAGAAAAAAAAAAAACAGTTTGAGGCACGCAGGGGAAAAAGTAAAAGAAAGAAAAAGATTAGTGTAAAATGTAGAGCATCCAAAAGAATGTGTTAGGAATTTAAGGAATTGTTACAAGCATGACAGTTTAATCAAGTTGGGAATTGGGAGATTATTAACAGTGTATTCTTAAATAATTGGTCATATTTCCAAGATAAAGCAAAGATATACATCTACTTCATACTCTAAACCAAAGTAAATTCCAGATGGAATTTTAAAAGTTTGTATATAAATGTTAAATCAGTATAGTCACTGCAACAATATTTTGAAGAATTTCCTATCTTTAGATGGAAAAGTTCTTTCTAAACAAAACATGAAGGAAAAAATAGTCATATTTAACTACTTGCATATTTTCATAAAAGGAAAACACCATAAACAAAATCAAAGGCAAATGATTGGGGCAAATATTGCAACAGATATGATAGATAAAGACATAACTTCCCTAATACACAAAAGCTTCTATAAATTGGTGAGAAATAGAAAAGGAACTCAATAGAAAAATAAGCAAAGGCTTACACTAAGGAAATTCACAAAAGAAATCTAAATAGTCAATAAACACGTAAAATCCTGCTTGTCCTCACTGATAGCCAAGGAAAATAAAAGTAAAATGCACAGTGGGGATTAAAAGTCATTAATGGGCTACTTAAGCCTTGGGCTAATTGGCAAACATTCAAAATATAAAAACATCCAGTGCAAACTGCTGCAATCATTTAAAAAATATTTTGGCAATATCAATAAGTCAAAGACACACACACACAGAGGCACACAAATTTTACTGAAGTAATCTCACTTGGAGAGTCTCTCCAATATAAACAAAGTACCAACACCAAAGGGCATTCCTCTGGTGACATGTAATGTAATATGTTTGTAATGGCAAAACCAGGAAGCATTCTAATATTAATCAAAAATAAAACATTTGAATACATTTTAGTACAGTCATTTTATTATACAATTATTTAAATAAAATATATCATTATATATATTTATGAGAAAGAAATCTGTATTGCTAATGATGCATCATTAACATGAACAATGATAACTAATTAAGAAAAGCAATCACAACAATATGGCATTTGTATATGATTTGTCATGTTTAGGTGAGCATAAAAGAAGTTGTGGAAAAAAAGGACTTGGTCCTTTATAGTAGCTATCAATGAGGTAGGAATGGAGAGGGTGGGGGAAGATTTTTAACTTTATATATATAATTTTTAACTTTTTACTACTTAAAATAGGTATTAATATTTTTATAATTTAACATCTTAAAAAATAAAATTAGATGGCTAAAATGAGATATTCATATATATCTTTCAGGACATAAGTTTTCTGTACATTTTAGGCTTGATCATAATTCCTCTTTATTTTTCATTTATTACCTCCAAAAGGTGAAAGATGTTAACGTTCTAACAGGAATGTCCATTAAATACAGGTGAGGAGATGGGGGAGGCAGAAGGGGAATTACCCAGCACTCATATTTTGGAAAACTCCCCAAGAGATGTTGAAAACCATATCTCCAAAGCCCACCCTGTGCTCAGAGGAACAGCTTTACAAATTAGGTAAACGCTAAAACTTTCTCCCCACTAGTTTTCCATGTTTCATTGGGGGCTGGCTGTGATCACTAGTGGCAGTGATACTGATTCCCAATATAGCTTCAAAATTATCCCAGGAAAGTAGTGCAGTATTTTTTTCCTCAACCTTGGCTGCACCTTAGAATCAATAAGAGAATAAACAAACAAAAAATATTGTGCTCAAGCTGATTGAATCAAAATCTCGGAGTTAGGCATTGGTTCTCCTGTGCTGGTACTTTTTTTTAAAGCTCTTCAGGGGTTTCAGAAGCACAGTGAGGGTTGAGAACCATTAATAGATAAAGGCCTCAAGCCTGGTGCTATGGTGGTAACTGGTGTCTATGGCCCGCCTTAGCCAGGCAGCCTGAGCAGAAAAAAAGATGGAAGATGAAAAACCTGAAGCTCTATACCCACGGCTGTATTTTTTTCTTTCTATGTCATTTTTAAAACAGCTTTAATGAAGTATAATTTACATGCCCCATACATGTATACAGTTTAAGTGTATAGTTTGGTAAGTTTTAATAACTTTATACAGTTGTGTAATCATCACAATCAAGTTTTAGAACACTTTCAAGACTCCCAAAAAAGTTTCCTCCTGCCCACGTGTAATCAATCCCAATCCCCAGTCTAATAAAACACTCACTGAATTGCATTTTGTCTCTATAGTTTTGTGTTGGTCTTATACCACATATAGTCTTAGCCCTCTGGCTTCTATTTTTAAGGGCTTCCATGTAGTTGCATATACCAATGATTTTTCTTTTTTTTTTTAATTGCAATTTAGGTTTTGGGGTACATGTGAAGAACATGCAAGATAGTTGCATAGGTACACACATGGCAGTGTGATTTGCTGCCTTCCTCCCCTTCACCTATATCTGGCATTTCTCCTCATGCTATCTCTCCCCAACACCCCACCCACCGCTGTCCCTCCCCTTTTCCCGCCAACAGACCCCAGTGTGTGGTGCTCCCCTCCCTGTGTCTATGTGTTCTCATTGTTCAATACCTGCCTATGAGTGACAATATGCAGTATTTCATTTTCTGTTCTTGTGTTAGTTTGCTGAGAATGATGTTCTCCAGGTTCATCCATGTCCCTACAAAGGACATGAACTCATCGTTTTTGATTGCTGCATAATATTCCATGGTGTATATGTGCCACATTTTCCCAGTCCAGTCTATCATCGATGGGCATTTGGGTTGGTTCCAGGTCTTTGCTATTGTAAACAGTGCTGCAATGAACATTCGTGTGCATGTGTCCTTATAGTAGAATGATTTATAGTCCTTTGGATATATACCCAGTAATGGGATTGCTGGGTCAAATGGAATTTCTATTTCTAGGTCCTTGAGGAATCGCCACGCTGTCTTCCACAATGGTTGAACTAATTTACACTCCCACCAGCAGTGTAAAAGTGTTCCTATTTCTCCACATCCTCTCCAGCATCTGTTGTCTCCAGATTTTTTAATGATTGCCATTCTAACTGGTGTGAGATGGTATCTCAATGTAGTTTTGATTTGCATTTCTCTGATGACCAGTGATGATGAGCATTTTTTCATGTTTGTTGGCCTCATGTATGTCTTCTTTTGTAAAGTGTCTGTTCATATCCTTTACCCACTTTTGAATGGGCTTGTTTTTTTCTGAAAATCTGTTTGAGTTCTTTGTAAATTCTGGATATCAGCCCTTTGTCAGATGGGTAAACTGCAAATTTTTTTTCCCATTCTGTTGGTTGCCAATTCACTCAAATGACTGTTTCTTTTGCCGTGCAGAAGCTGTGGAGTTTGATTAGGTCCCATTTGTCTATTTTGGCTTTTGTTCCCAATGCTTTTGGTGTTTTGTTCATGAAGTCCTTGCCTACTCCTCTGTCCTGAATGGTTTTGCCTAGATTTTCTTCTAGGGTTTTTATGGTGTTAGGTCTTATGTTTAAGTCTTTAATCCATCTGTAGTTAATTTTAGTGTAAGGTGTCAGGAAAGGATCCAGTTTCTGCTTTCTGCACATAGCTAGCCAGTTTTCCCAACACCATTTATTAAACAGGGAATCCTTTCCCCATTGCTTGTTTTTTCAGGTTTGTCAAATACTGTATGGTTGTAGATATGTTGTGTTGCCTCCGATGCCTCTGTTCTGTTTCATTGGTCTATATCTCTGTTTTAGTACCAGTATCATGCTGTTTTGATTACTGTAGCATTGTAGTATAATTTGAAGTCTGGTTGTGTGATCCCTTATTGTTGTTAATAGTCCATATTTTGTTTATCTACTTTCCAGTGGAGAGACATTCAGACTTTAGAGTTTGGGGCTACTGTGAAGAATGTCACCATAAACATTCACATGGACGTCTTTGTATGAACACATATTTTCATTGTTTTCTTACCTAGGTACCTAGGGATAGACTCACTGAGTTGTATTGAAAGTGTATGTATAACTTTTTAAAAGAATTGCCAAAGTAGCTGTACCATTCATTCTACATTCTCAACAGAAATGTGTGATTGTGGTAAGAGACAATTCTTATTTTTTTTTTCAAGTTTGTGCCCATTTTGGAACCAGAGGAATTAACTGCTTTTATTTCAGACTCTTGTTTTAAGGACTATTTATATAGTGAACAGCATTGAGAGAGCTGAGAGTAAATTTCTTTACTGTCTAATACAGTAAAGACAATGCCTCCCTCTGGGTCAAAGGTTGGGCAAATCACAAAAGATTCAGATTTCCTAAGCTCAGAGTTCCCCTACTGTGATAAAATCCCTCTGCATTTATAGCATCCACCTAGCCTTTATTGCAGAACCCTGTGGGGATCAGGTTTCAGGGAAATGATGCAAAAAATAATAATACTCTGGCTACTGCTATTGTTGTAAATCATAAACTGTCTCTGAGTCAAGAATCTTGTCTCTTTTGCCAGCATTCATAAAATGTGGAGGCTACCTTGTTTGCTTGCAAGTTGGGTAAAATCTGAGGAAGTTCTGGCTTCTCCATAACCACATCTACCCTTAATATTGTCTCAGCCATTCTAAGAGATGAGGTTTTACTTCATATTTCCCCAATAACTAATGATACAAGGCAAATTTTCCTGTGCTTATTGCCATCTATATTTTTTCTTTGGTGATGTGTATCTTCAAATCTTTGGCCCCATTTTATATTGGATTGTTTGTTTTATTATTGAGTTGTAAGCTTTATTTATATATTTTAGAAGCAAGTCCTTTGTCAGATACATAATTTAAAAATAGCTTCTCCCAGTCTGTGGTTTGTATATTTATTTTCTTCATGGTGTTTTTTAAAGAACAAAGTTTTATTTGTGTTGATAAAGTCCTAGTTATCAATGTTTTACTTTATACATAATACTTTTTTTTTTTTTTTTTTTTTTTTTTTTTTTTTTTTTTTTTAACAGAATCTTACTCTGTCGCCAGGCTGGAGTGCAGTGGCATGATCGTGGCTCACTGCAACCTTCACCTCCCAGGTTCAAGTGATTCTCCTGCCTCAGCCTCCTGAGTAGCTGGGACTACAGGCACATACCACCACACCCAGCTTCTTTTTGTATTTTTACTAGAGATAGGGTTTCACCATGTTGATCAGGATGGTCTTGATCTCTTGACCTCATGATCCAACCACCTATACCTCCCAAAGTACTGGGGTTAGAGGCATAAGCCACTGCACCCAGCCTATACATCATACTTTTATCTAAGTAACCTTTTCTTAAGTCAAAATCATGAAGGTTCTTCTAGAGATATATTTTTAGCTTGTATATTTAGAACTATGAATCATTTTAAGTTTTTATAGGTCAAAGTTCTTTTATTTCTGCATATGAATTTTGCAGAATTGAACATTTCTTATGAACATTGTTTAACCACCATGCATTGAAAGGATAATGCTTTTCCTCTTAAATTACCTTGTTAATGATGAAAAAAATTGACTGACTGTACATGGGTCTATTCTGGACTCAATGGTGTTTCATTCATCTTTATGCCATTAGCACACTGTCTTGATAACTTTGTGGCAAGTTTTGAAATCAAATAGCTAAATTTTCATTTTGTTTTCTTTTTTTTCAAAAATTGTTTTGTATATTTTAGGTACTTTGCACACTATATTATTAGGTCAGTTCAGGATGGCAGGTTAAAGTATAAATGGTGTTTAACAGGGCTGAATAAAAAGAGAGGTCATAGAGTTTGCTGGACTTTAAGACAAGGAATATGTGTACATAAATCTGGTTTGCACAGGGTCAGTGAGTTATTTTCCATTTTTGGTATCAATGAATGGGAATCTGGTTTTATGGTCTATTTCATGTCCTCTCTTCATTATGATATTTTTGGTTGCTCTAGTAAATTAACTACTGTCATTTAGTTTTACCAATATTTGATAATTTCTTCTTTTATTTCATGTTTACTGGAAGGTTGTTATGCACTACATGCAAAAGATTGAGTCAATCTCAGATCTGTTGAAAGGACTGTGCCAGGTAGTCATTCCTAAAATAAACTCATGGTTACAGGTTTTGGAGTTAATGTGACCATTGCTCAGACAACATTTAGACTCCACCAGAGGCCTGGATTATGATTTCCAGGAATCATTTTAGTCCAGATGCAAGGTTCAAGAAAACATATCCAGAAGAACAGGAATTAATTACATAGAATTAAATACATCAGTAAAGCATATTTAATTATGGTTATTTCTTATAACCATTACAAGGGTGCACTTAAGAAAAATTAAAGTTTGGAAATAAGGCAAAAGGAGAGCACCATATCCTTTTAATGTCAAATTCAAACATTGATCAGCTCTAGAAATAGTCCTTTATCTAGAGAAATAAATAATTCTGTTGTTATGTTTAAAGAATTATCTACCATTGATTAAAGACCCAAACTATGTAATTTTAATTTTGCAGGTTAACTTGTGTCATTTTGTCTGGTATGTTTTAATAGAGAATATAATCCCAGAAATTATTGTTTATTGCTTTATATGATATTAACAAGTTTTATGTCTCGCTGGCAAGCTCAATCAGTATTATGTCTTCAATGAGAATATAATTCCTGTTTATTTAAACCAGCTTAGTCTTCCTGATAGTCATCTCATTAATGAGTTGAATAAATTTTGATAGGTGTTCATTTGGTATTGTATGATAATCACATATATGTACAGTATATACATATTTAAGAGATAGAGTCTTGTAATTGTGATCAAGGAGTACACTGGAGTATAATAGCTACCCACAGACATGATCATGGTGTGCTACATTCTTGAACTGCTAGACTTAAGCAGTCCTCCTAACTCAGTCTCCCAAACAGCTGGGACTACAGGTGCAGGCCACCATATATGCATCTGTATTCAATCTGTCACAATAATAACACATTTCTTAGTGCCTTGAGAAGGAGGTATCCTCAATTGCCCCACATTAAGGTAAAGTAAAAAGGAGCTGAGCAGATTAATTCAAACATTTCTATCTTTTGGGGCATTTGGACTTCATCCTTTAGAATGCCAGCAAAGTTCAGGTATTTCCACTTTTTAAAACATGGATTATTGATGAGTCCACACTTCAATTAGTAAATTTATCAAGTTATGAATGTCTTTTTACATACTTTAGTCAAAATATTAAATTCGATATTCTGGGTAAATGCATCCATGACAATGAGTTCAACACAACTGAACCTTACAATTTATCTTCCTTGGTATATATAATCCCTTAAAATCCACTCCCACATACATTGTCTTGCCAATACAGATTGGTGAAGTGCTGAAATTCTTGCACTACTTTTCATCCGTTCTCGGTCTGGAAGAAATTACAGGTACACTGTGAGAAGAATGAGTTTTTGAGGCAAGTCTATTCATTCAAGATTTTTACACAGAAGAGATTTGTTCCTTTTTTAACTACCTGTCTTCTATTTGACAAAACTGATGGTGGGACTGGGAAAAACATGAAAATTTTCAGCCTTATCTATGCTGCTCAAATGTTTCTGTCTTTTGGTTTAAAACTGCACTCCTTTTCCTTCAGTACTTTTCTATGTGCATAAAAAAGCTAGAGGTGTTGAGAATTTATTTGAATTAAAACTTTACAACTGTTACAATGAAATCTTGGATTTAGTTCTCTTCTATATCTTCCCTCTGGCAATAGGAAACAAGGGCTCATTCAAATCTAGTCGTAAGGCTTTGTGTTCATCCATGCCAAATATTTTAAATTTTCAATAGCACAATTTCTACATCTACACTCTCTGGTGTTATCAGAAGAAGCCAGGTGACCCTAAAAAGTTTATAATTACTGTGTTAGCCATTGCAACTAAGTCTCATAATCACTTGATATCCCAATGCCTCAACCTGTTCATGTATTTCATCCCATGACAAAAGCTGTAATCAGTTGAGTAATAGCATTGTAACTACACATAATGAATTATCCATATCTCATTTCTTCCCAGTACTCCTGAAATACGTGAGCAATTTATTTCCCAAATTTGAAGTTCTGTTTCCTGGGGCTCCTTCTGATAACAATTATTGTACCAGTCACTGTTATTTGCCAGGTTCCTGGCAGAAAACAGATTATACAAATCAACTAGAGAAGAGATTCATAAACCATTTACACAGGTACAGACAAGGTATAGGAAAATGACAGGGATTGTGCAGAATCCTGAATATGGTAACATTTCCAGGTCTTACTCTCCACTTCCCCAGATACATGCAGACTCTGCTTACAACTTTATTTTACTGTTTCTGACAAAAAAATAAATTGGGAAGTAACCCAAGATTCTCCCTTGTCTACTGCATCCCACTTCAGTTAATTAAATGCCAAGTCCCATCCATTTCACCTCCTAAATATACATCTAACCTATCTTCTAAACACAGTGACCCCATGCAGTGTGGAATCATGGTTCAATGTATACTGAGTCATGAGAATTTTAGTATAACATTCATTGTATACACCAGAGCTGCAGAAGAAGTTCTGTAATAAGGAACTAAGTTGTGTAGATTCTTCTATGTCATAATAAGAAGTTCATTTTTCTTTAAATTACAGCAACAGAAAAAAATAGGGGTAGCAGAGCCCTTTGTACGTCTGTAATATTTTTGTTTTGCAATTAAATGCTCAGCTTTGGAAAAAGCATTAATACATCAGCACAGAAGACAGATTTTAATATGTAGCACATTTAGTTATAACACTACAAAGAGAATAAGGAAAGAAGAAACTATCAACATCCAGCTGCAGAGTCTCATGCTGTGACTACAGAGTACAAATTATATATTTTCATCTCATTTTAGAGGCCAAAATGTATTATATTAAAGCCTAATTTATGTTACAACCTGGGTATCATTAAGTTTAACACAATTTAGGCAGCACATAAACTTATTGAATTCTTTATTTTGATTAATATCACTGAATAAATGTTAAAGTGCATTACATGAAATAAATAGAGTCAACATATCCAAAGGTATCCCCACCTGAACTACTGCACTTTTTTTTTAATTTTGGAGACAGGGTTTCACTCCGCCACCCAAGCTGGAATACAGTGGTGAGATCATAGCTTGCTATAGCCTCAGACTCCTGGGCTCCAGCCACCCTCTCACCTCAGCCTCCCAAGTAGCTAGTAATACAGGGGTGCACCACAGCCCCTGGCTAATTTGATTTTTTTTTTTTTTTTTTTTTTGGTAGAGACAGCATCTTGCTATGTTGCCCAGGCTGGTCTTGAACTCTTTGCCTCAAGTGATCCTCCTGTCTTGACCTCCCAAAGTGCTGGAATTACAAACATGAGCCACTGTCCCCAGCTCCTGTATCACTTATTGACTGTAAGTGTCAAGACAAAGCATATCTATAGTTCACTCTGCTTATATTGTATTACCTACATAATCTGTGTTGTAGTAATATGTATTAATATGAAGTGTGGGTTGCTGCATTACTTGCAAATTAAGTATAAGCTAAATGTTTGGCTCTTAGTCTTTCTGGTCATCTAAAAAGATCTAGACGTCATCATTTTATTAATTTTATTTTCATTTAAAAAATATGATAAAGAAGTAACCTTCTATGAGAATACTATAAGAAAAACTAAGTAGTGTCTATGTATATGATGTTCCACTCTTATATTTCTGTTTTTCTTCACTCAGCAACATCTCTCTGGCTCATCTTAATCCCAAAATGTAAGACATACTTATTTCTGAAGAACAATTTTCACTATAGGATAGAAGAGACAACTCTCAGAACACTTGACACACCTTTGCCATGTTAAACACTTCAATTGTTAGAAAAAATTAGACCGTGGACTCTTGAGTCTTTGTAAAGAAGACATTTGTAAAATAAGAATAAATGATAGGTAGAAAGATCAATTTGCCTTTCTTTTCTAAACCCAGTAAGAATTCTTCAGGCCAGACAGGCTTTAATAACTGTCTAGCTTTGGTTCAAAGAGTACGTATCTAATAGAAAGAAAGAACAAATATCATGTGTTCCAAGGAAAGGATTCCTTTTTAAATGTCAGGGTAATAGCTCAAGTTTTCTGCTATTCTGAAATTAATCACTGCAATATTAATGGTTCTTTCTGTGCACAGGAAGTGGAGAAAAGCAGAATTAACCAATACGTAGTCCAGGGCCCTAATCTCCCTATAACCTCTGTTTCTCAAACCCACATTCTTGGGTTCCTCAATATGAGTTTCCTTTTTCTGTTTTTTTAAGGCCTAGGGACATAACTCAAAATGTTAATATCTAATACTCATCTCCTTAAATGAAAAAATAAAATTATTTTATGAAAGCATATTTCCTTCATGCAAGATCTGAATAACAGAACTCTCTAGAGAACTAAAAATTTCTAGGAGCATACTACAATATATCAGATATTATTGAAAATAAATATGGCAGCTATTTTGCTTAAGTTAATTAGGAAAATAAAATACGCTTTATCTTAAAAATCATGAAAATTGTTGTAACTTTTTGATAATTAGGCACTTTTATATTTAAATAAATCTAAATAAAGAATTGGAAAAATATTTTTTTTTTCTGTTGCTCTCTTTCAGACCTATGCAATACCATTTTTCTAGTAAAACTGATAATATGGGCTATCCAGGGGAGTTTTTTAAAATGGTCAAAATGGAATACTTTACAACACATACTTGATATATATTTATGATGATAGTTAATATGCTAAAGCTCCCCAAATACTTAGTTGAACATGACATGTGATATAAAATTCTTGAGTTATTTAGTGAAAAACAGAAATATTGAAAGGAAAACTCATTAGAAGAATATTAAAGACTTAGATACACAAATTTCATCACATTGTCTTTTATTTTGATAGTCATAATTTAAAAGTTGCAATTTGGAATTAATTTTAAGATTATGGCACAAAATTATATAAAATATTATTCAACTATGAATCATTAGAATGCTGATTTTGAATAGTTGAGGATGTAAAAAGATATTTTTAATATAGTAAGAACAATAAGAAACACTATACTATTGGGAAGATGTATACCAATGCACTAATCATTCATAATTCTAAATCATTTTTCCTTTAAAATAACTCCATTTCTATCTATGACACTAACATTTATTTTTCCAGATATATTTATAGGCATACACATCCTAAAATTATTCTGCTATTCAGTTTATTCATTAGCAGAATTAATATTGTGTAAAAATATCTTGGGTCATCAGATAACTGAGAGAATCACTTTGCATATACCTTTGATACTAGAAAACAAGAAGAGTATGTATAGCTGTTTTTTTTAGTTATAGTTTCTTTTGAAACATATTCCAGTTTGGTATGTTTTGAATATCTTGTTTTCACTTTTGCAATTGTGAAATGAATTGCTGGCTTAAAAAAAACTTTTACTAATAGATAATGAATATCATTCCTATTTGGAAACAAAATGCTTGAATCAAGTAGGGTACTAAGTTGGAAAATTCTGTACACAAAAACCAAATACTGAGTAATTTAGTTTGGATGCATAATATTCTATGCATGAAGCGTGTGGATCCTGGATTGCACGTAAGTTAATTTATAAAATATAATTAAGGGACACAAAGCATGATAATTTTCTCAACTGAGAAATAACAGCAATAATAGTATCTATTGAAGAATTGTTAGGGAGATTAAATGAGACAATGCAGTATTGGATAATTTTAATATTACTATTTTATAATTTTCATATTATTATTCAACCAATGATAGGATTAAGTGAAATCATAGGGTTCACTGGGAGACTAAATGAGGTAATATTCATAAATCTGTTACTCAGTGCAAGTACTTATATGAATAGCAATAAAAATAGTAATTTACTCCCTAAATATGTATAGCACCAGATTAATGGTGTTTCAATATCCACAGGTTCCTCTAACATTTCTTTCATGATCACCAATTACTAATTTCCTATTAATCGGCCTCAAAATGCATACCTATCTCTTGTGGAAATATTTGATAATTGTGTTATGAGAGAAAAAATAATGTACTTAACATTCAGCAAAGTACATCCAAAGTCCAGAATGTCCAAGCTCTTAGCTTATATTAATATGAAAATATGTTTAGAAATCTACTTTTGAAAATGGACATTTCCAGTGAAAAAATTATTACCCTTTTAGTGGTGCCTACATTAGTCTACTTAAAGAAGTATCTGCAATTAAATTGAGAAGAATATCAGTTTAATTTGTATCATATACTTAAAATATTTATTATTATTTTCATTATTTTGAGACATGGTCTTGCTCTGCCACACTTGCTAGAGTGGACTGGCATTAACATGACTCACTGCAGCCTTGAAATCCTGGGCTCAAGTGATTCTCCTGCCTCATCTCCCATGTAGGTGAAACCACAGGCATATGCCACCAAACCTGGCTGATTGGTTGATTGATCGATTGATTGACTGATTGTGGAGGTAGGATTTGAGTTTTGTTGCCCAGGCTGTTCTCAAAGTCCTGGGCTCAAGCAATCAACCCTCCTCCCTCTCCCAAAGTACTGGGATTATAGGCGTGAGCCACCGTGCCTAGCCAAATATTATTTTTTAAGTTACATTAAGAAAAAGTTTTCAGGAATAAGCAGACAAGAGTAATTAAAATATTGTCAGATATTATTTGTAAGGCATCCAGCACTCTTAAGTGTCATTTGAGAATTTTTTTATTCTCCTTCAATGGTAATAATTGCCATTATTGATTGAACAAGTTTATACCCTGTGACAATGACAACCCTGCATGATAATATAAAAATGTTATTAAAGATTATTACTACTGCCTCCCTGGGGTATGAGGAAAAGATTATTGATATGAAATATAATGTAATTAAGATCTAAAATATTACAGAGAAAAAAAATTGCAATTACAGGTGCTTCATGTTGACACAGGTCAGCTTTTTTCTAAAGCCGTTATTATTTTTGGCCTTTAATCCTTTCCTTACAACACAAATGTTACCAGTGAATGTTACCAGTGAACCTGCCAAATCTATCCATGATGCATTGGGTGGAAAACTGTTGCTAACTAACTGTACTTCATTGCAAACAATATAAAATTGATGTATATTAGAGTTAAAATAATAATAGCTGACATATATGGGCATTTACCATGTGCCAGTTGCTGTTCTAAGTGCGTTGCATGAAACACTGTATTTAATCACTTAAGTTACCTTATGATGTATATATCACTTCAGGTCTACAATTTCTTACCTATTACTTCGAAAGCCAGAAATCTCTGAAAACGTTGTTTCATTTATTCTCACACAGGTAGAAATCTGACTTGAACTGATATGAAGCTATTTATATTCTTGAATTATGTCTCTTAATTTGAAAATTTATTTTGCTGAAGCAATTTTAATATGTCTGAGACTCTGCTGTGACTGTTATATAAATGTATGCTCTCCACTGAACTAGTTTTTAAATCCTAAAAATCCAGAATTCTGAAACACCCCCAGACCCCCGAGTTTTTGGGGAAAAAAGTTATGAATCTATATCATGCTCATTTTACAGAGGGGTAAACTAGGGCATAGAGAAGGAAAATGATTTTGCAAAATTGCACTGCTAGTAAGCAGTTGAAATGTGATCCATTTCCATGTAAACATTTAATATGATTTTAAATGTTTCTTCCATTTGCCTTCCTTTGTCCTTTACTACAAAATCTCAGAAGTGGAATGCTAGATGCGCACCTGTAGATGAATGTCATTTTAAGAAGGAAAAACTACCTATAGGATACTATACTAATTAGCTGACAAAATAATCTATATGCCAAACCCCCATGACTCACAATTGAGCTACATAACAAACTTGCGCGTGTACCCCTGAACCTAAAAGTTTTAAAAAGTAAATAAAAATAAAAATAACAGGCCAGGCTAGGTGGTAGTCCCAGCACTTGGGAGGCAGAGGCAGGTGGATCACTAGGTCAGGAGATCAAGATCATCCTGGCTAACCCGGGGAAACCCCATCTCTACTAAGAAAAATACAAAAATTTAGCCAGGCGTCGTGGCACATGCCTGTAGCCCCAGCTACTTGGGAAGCTGAGGCAGGAGAATCACTTGAACCCAGAAGGCGGAGGTTGGGAGGTTGTAGTGGGCCGAGAACGTGCCATTGCACTCCAGCCTGGCAACAGTGCAAGACTCTGTCTCAAAACACACACACACACACACACACACACACACACACACACACGTTTACTACTCCCAATGTTGCTAGCTTAAAAAAAAAAAAAGTCACTCATCTTGAGAAGATCACATTGGTCAGCCCAAATGAGTTGGTTGAAGCTGGGACATTAATTAATTTCAATGTGTATGTGTGTCACGGTTGAGCCGACAGGGTGCCAAGTGCTGTGCCAGTTTTTACTGTCCAAAAACCCCACTGTGAATTACAGTCTGAAATGTAGAATTACAGAACAAGCAAAGCATTCAAACTGCTTAATGACATCTGTCTTGGTTGAAATTTCACAGATGGAATTTCTAGAGATATCTATATAGCAGCTTTGGATGGGTGTTAGGAAACTGAGTTTCTGTTTCTAGCTCAGAAAGCAGATTATTATGTGACCTTGAATAAATAACTAAGAAGTATTTGTAATTTGGAAACTAAACTCATGTATATTTCTTTCATTTAGAAGGAGTTTAGTTATTTGAACCATTTTTAGGAAGGCCTTAGAGTAGTATTTATTATTACTTCAGAGGCTAATCCTGAAGCTCTATGTCCCAGTTTCAGTGTCAGAAGCCAAACTGAGATTTGTCATTTCTGCAGTGTGTTCCAAGATAAAACATTTAAGCTGGTTCTCAAAACGTCTTTAATAGCTTTTTTAAAGTGACAACTGAATAATAATTTTGTAATCACAACTCTAAACATAGATTCCAAGCTTAGCCAAACTGTAAATATGTAAGTCAATAATTCAAACATATTTGTCCCTTCACACTCTACATAAATCATTAATGATGTATCTCAATTTTAGTAATTATTGGAACAGAAGAATACTGCATACAGCAAAGAACAGTTTTCACTTTTCATATCCATAGCTATTTTAACCAACAGCAAAGAACAGTATTCACTTTTCATATTAGATTAGTGGTTTATAATCTCCTAGAACAGTACATATGTCATTACTGCTTAAATTTCTATGTAAACAAAAGGTTGTAGGCATGACTCATGTGAGTGGCCCACTTTTTAGGCCACTAGTGTAAAAACATCCCTATAAAATTGAAGAGTGAAGATAAGACTTTACAATTGATGGTAGAGCATACACTCTTTAAAGAATGCCCAAAATTATAGATCATAATTATTCATATTGCAGAATACGTCACAAAAATTTTAAGGTGCTAGCCATGGGTTATTGTAAATTCTAAGTTTCTCTTCTCTGATTCAAAACTTTGATTTTTTTCTTACTCCATTAATAAAACATACCAAAAATAAATTTGCCTTGACATGCAGTTAGGGAGTAAGAATCTAATGAATGAATTTACCAGTAGTTTATCACATTTTACTAGGGAAAAAGTTATTGTGAATGTTTATAACTTAAGATGATACATTAGTGCCAAATTGTACATAGATGACAACAAAAGAAATCCAAAATACCGTTTTCAACATGCAAGCATAAAATACTACTCACATAAAAATGCCAATGCTTTTAAAATAAATTCACTTTTTAATCTACATTTAAAAACATAAAAAATAACCTTCAAAATATATTTTGAAGAAGCCATGGTGACTCAAGTAGAATTTCCAAAAGATTTTTTCCTAAGGATGGCAAGAGGGAATGAACGGTATTTAAGAGGCACTTGACTTTCTCCATTGCTATGAACAGATAATCTGAGGCCTACTCAGATGCAAATCTAACAAACTCAACACTTTTTAACCTAAGCAAGGTTCCGCTACTAGTTTTTCTATTCCTGTTGTAAAATTTTATATATATTACATTAAACATATATTTTATGTGGTGTGTTATATATACATATTTGTGTGTATAATATGGAGGTTCCCACAAAAGTAACTTGGATAAGGAGAAAGAGTAGATAGATCCTCTATATCCCCAAGATCCTGAACGATCTCTGTTCTGTATTAGGAAGTAAAGTTTCTCAGTGATGTTCTGGGGATGGCTATCTCTGAGTTTGTGGATTAAGTAAATACTGAACTGGTTGGATGGTTTGTGTGGTATATTAGACCATCTAAGCTCCTCTGCTGAGGAAGTTCCCTAACTTGGGATTATAGCATTTGGCTGACTCTGCTTCGTAGGTGATGTTTCCAAAGGGTCTAAGTTCATCAGTTCCTTCTTGTACTTTTTCCTCTATCCCAGAGGAAAAGATCTGAAAACAAGTAATTCAGTCAACTCTGGGATATATCATCATTTAAATGACACCATATATCTGAGGTTCAGCCACTAAATTGTTTGAGATAGTAATTTTCCGAAACCTATACGTCGACATTGTATTGCTAGAAACACAGAAGTTAAAATTTTCCTTGAACTAACCAACCCACCTGGCCAGTGATGACTATTTTTGATGGATGAAATATTTCCTTGCTATTTCTAATAGATCCTGTCAATCTGCAAGATTGACATAAGGAAGGCTAAATGGCTGTCTCGTAATGATCTTATAGAAAGTGTCTTGCAATAATCTTTCTATAAGGTCATTACAAGATACCTTGTAATGACCTTATAGAAAGTCTGTGTGAGCCCTGAGGAGAGGACTGCATGATTATTAACGATAATGGCAAAATGTAGACTAGGGAAAATTATGTTTAGGAAATTTGGACAGTGTTACCTTTAGTGTCTCATTTACTCTTTCTACTTCTCTTTAAGACTGGCGTAATGCTAAAAGTGAATTTTCTGGGTTAGTGGAAAGATCTAACAGAGTTTCTTTATGCTTATTCTCATGAAATGAGTGTTTCCATTTGGGAACGTATGATTTAATAATATTTTAACAACTGTGACAGTGTTAGCTCTCTGGCAAGGAAAAGCAACTACCCAGCCAGAAATTTTTTTACTAACAATAACTAATGTGTATACACAGACTTAATATTTGTGCAGTTGTATAAAGCCCATTTGTAAATCCTCAAGAGTCTTGAGTAGAGGAACTGAACCATGCCTCAACTTAACAGATGTACCTGGGGTATGCTTGTTATCTACCATCACTTATTTAATAAAAAAGGTAGGTTTTTTAAAATTCTATAATGTGAAAAATAATTGAATAATTTGACCTGGTTTCATTGATGGGATTGTGGTATACAGGGCACTAAATCCCCAAATAGCCAAAATCTATTTCTATGGAAAGAGGATCCCTGTGATGGCCAACTTTGCCTTTCAGAAGGTTGAGCTAATCATTGTAAGTCAACTATAGCCAGTTAAAATTGAGATATTACTTCTTCTGAAAGTTTGGTGGAGATAAACGTCCATTGTAAAGCTTCTCTTTTAGCTGGGATGTGAAAAGCAGCTCATTTAGCATGTAACCTTGCAAGGGCATTGCCCTTAGATTTTGATCTGCGTATGTACTTCTTTCTTAATAACCATGATCTCCTTGTGAGTTTTTAATCACTTCCAATAAGTCACTAATATTTTTCCACTGGTAGGTAGCCAAAATATCTGAAGAGATCATAAATCCTTCCAGTTTTCGTAACATTCCAAAATAATGAAAAATTCTTAAAAGCACATCTATTCTCTTTTATCTTTTGCCACAGTACAAGCTTTAGTGAGAGCTATTAATTCTGCTACCTGGGAAGACAGAATACAATGTAATAAGCTTTAATGGCTGCATTTTCAGTGGATACCGAAAGAAGGGGATGCCACTGTCATTTTTTAAACTAAAAAACCATCTACAAACTATATTAAAATCAGAATTAACTTAAAAAGGTGTTTGTAAGGTCTGAGCTGGGTATGCTTAACTCCTGAGTTATTGCTATAGTCCTGTTTTCCCTTCATCTTGAAGAATAATTCAAGTTATAAGAGTACAATTTGAACAATGGTAAATAGTGACACACAAAGAAGATAATAAAAGAAATTAATAAATGTAAAAGTTGTTGATAGAGAAATGTTGAGTGTGGCCTAGAAGTAACAGTGATTGCCCAGTACACGCAAACCACAGAGTTAGTGAAAAGCAAATGCCACATTGGCAGAAGCTTTCACAGGTTTGGCAGCTGCTGTCACCTCCTGCAAAAATTGGGTTAGGTCTTAGTTACCAAACCAATAGATATGCTGAGACAGACAACAAACAGGCTTCTCTTGAATTAACACAGCAATGCATCTTGTCTTTCTTGAACAAAAGAGAGAAGTTTTTAGAGGATTAGGAATACCTAAACTGGGACATTGTTAAGGAGAAGAATTCAAAGATGAGATAGGTTTATCTACTTTTATATCACATAGGAAAGGCTCAGGAATTGTCCTAGTAAGTTCATGAGAGGACTAAGCAACTTAAAAAAAAAAATAGGTATTTATTGCTTGCAACCACCAGTCAACCCTAAAAGTCTTTTCATTGTCTTTTAATTTAGAGCTTTAGTAAAATGGAATTTTCTTTGTTCTAGTGAAAGAAATACCCATGTACTGACAGATCAGGACTCAACTGTTTTCAGTTTCTTGGCAAAATCATGACTTTTCTCTAGATTCCTTATGCCTCTTTTCAGTTAATATTGAAAAGAAATATGGAGTCTCTGTGAAGTACTTAGATCAAGAGGACACTGCAAAAAATTATTTACATATTGTATGGGAATGGACCCTCAAAGAAAAGTCATTTTGTTTAGACTGAAAAAAAATTGAAGACCTTAGCCTCCCAAAGTGCTGAAATTACAGGTGTGAGTCACCATGCCTGACCTGGCTCTTAAAAATAAAGCTTCTGTGAACATTTGTGTATGTCTTGTATGGGCATATATTTTAATTTTTCTTAGGTAACTACCTAGGAGTAGAATGACTGCGACACATGGTAGTTAGGTATTTAACTTTTTGGGAAATAGAACATCTGTAAAATGATTGTGTAGTGGAAAAGGAGCTTCCTGGTAAAACTGAGAAAGAAGCCTGTGAAGTTAAATTAGGGGTATAACAATGACACTCCTCTGAGGACCTCAGTAATACCCCATTGTCTGCTCTGTGTTTTGTCTGTTTGCAGGTTTGGCCTTCCAGTTTCTAGAGGATATGCATTCTGTATTTTCTATCTTAAATTTCACTGCTTTATCTCAGTCTGCTCTTCAGAGAAACAATAAAATAACTGGAGAGGGTATTTCCAGCAAACACTGATAGGCTATTTTACCAGAGTTATAACTTTTCACAATTTCAGTTGTGTGCCTCTGTTCCAACTAACTTATTAAGACTTACACTGTAATGGCATTATGAAATTAAAGGACACCAGAAGGTAGCACATTGGAACAACTCAAATTACAGCATTTACTTTGCATCTATTGAACTCTCCTCATACACTGTTAAATCAGACTACTTCTAGTCTTCAGACTAAAGATTGTACTGATGAGAGGAATATTTGCAATTGACCTACTAAGGCTCAAATAAATCCTTATAATCCCCCACCAATGTCATTTCCATATTTACACAAACCTGAATAAATCACAGGAATAAAATCTATGATTGTGTCCTTATAAGAATAAGGACAGCCATATCTCAGTTCTTGCAATCCTTCTATATAGCCAGTTAAGAAGCCTATCAGGAAAGGATACACATTTATTCAAGAACTCAGGGTAAGCAATAAAGTTATGATTTCTGGATACCTGGTAGTTTCTAATATGACTCTGTCTTGTCATCCAATTGCTGAAGAAGTAAATGTTTAATAGTGGTAGATGTATGTGCAGCATGCTTTAATAGCCATGTAGATAAAAACAGTTAATGTTTGTTCACTATTTTTGTGAGAAAATTAACAGCATATGTGGAGAGTTATACCATAGCTGCTCCACATCTCCCCATCTCCTGCACCCCTGGTTTTGCTTTCCAAAGTTTCAGTTACATGTAGTCAACTGTGATCCAAAAATATTAAGTGGAAAATTCCAGAAATAAAAAATTTCTAAGTTTTAAATTGTATGTTGTGAGTAGCATGATGAAATCTCATACCATCTCATTCTGTCCTCCCTGAAATGCGAATCATATCCAGCATATCCCAGCAGTATATGCTGTCTTAGTCACTTAGTAGCCATCTGAGTTATCAGATCAAAAAAATATGATATGTATATAGAGTTTGATACTATCCATGGCTTCATGCGTCCTCTAGGAGTCTTGAAACACATCCCCCCTGGTAAGAGGGGACTACTATACCACATACTGGATTTACCCACTCAAGTGGGTAAATCACTTGAGGTCAGAAGTTCGAGACCAGCCTGGCCAACATGGCAAAACACTGTCTCCACTAAAAATACAAAGATTAGTCAGGTGTGGTGGTGTGCATCTGTAATCCCAGCCTCTTGAGAGGCTGAGGAAGGAGAAGGAGAATCACTTGAACCTGGGTGGCAAAGGTTGCAGTGAGCTGAGATTGCACCACTGCACTCCAGCCTGGGCAACAGAGACTCGGTTTCAAAAGAAACAACCTGAATGCCTATCAGCAGGTGAATACATAAGCAAATTGTATATATCCATACAATAGCCATGCAGTAGAACACTCAGCAATACAAAGGAGCAAACTTTTGATAAATCTAACAACATGGATGAATCTCCAAACAATTATGCTGACTAAAAGAAGCCAGACAAAAAATAGTTTATAGCATATGATCCTAATTATGTAAAAATTTTGAAAATGAATAAAAGTGGTCAGGCGCGGTGGCTCATACCTATAATCCCAGCACTTTGGGAGGCCAAGGCAGGTGGATCATGAGGTCAAGAGATCAAGACCAACCTGGTTAACAAGGTAAAATCCTAATTTTTGTAAAAATACAAAAATTAGCTGGGCATGGTGGCATGCGCCTGTAGTCCCAGCTACTCAGGAGGCTGAGGCAGGAGAATTGCTTGAACCCAGGAGGCAGAGGTTGGGGTGAGCCCAGATCGCGCCACTGCACTCCAGCCTGGGTAACAAGAGTGAAACTCCATCTCAAAAAAAAGAAAATACATATTAGTGACAGAGAGCAGATTAGTGGCTTCCATGGGATTGATTACAACAGGCCATGAGGAAACGTTAGGAAATGATGGTGACAGATGGGTGATTGCTATGATGGTTTCATGAGTATATACATGCATCGAAAGTCACCAAATTGAACATTTTATGTATGTTCAGTCAATTATACCTCAATAAATCTTTTTGCAAAACCCAGGGTCATCAAGCCCATAAGTAGCATTTCCACCATAGGGCTCTCTAGCAGCTCCATGGGCAATTTAATCAAGTGTTCTCAGTGGGAATTACCCAAATACATTAAGAGCACCCAATGTTAAGATGCAAGTAAAATGCAGATGTCCCACCTTCCAGTATAAATCTTTCCTCCTATCAAACTGCTAGTGAGAAAATTAGTCTATATATTATCTTTCAAGTTAATGTACAAAGACAAAAATAATCTAATTCTCTCACTGTAATCAGATTAAATTTTAATAAAATTAAAGTCCTTCCCAGTTTCTTATTGTATTCACTCACAGGCACAAATGTTCTTAATGCCTCTTAGCATTCCTTCAGTAGCTGCCAACTGGGTGTCTTTTATGGATATGGATACAACACATTCATTTAGCACCTCAAAAGTTAAATTCAACAACTCTATGGTATGCCTCAACTTACAAAATGTCTGGAAATTTAATAAAACACTAAGGTAAGAACAATACTTGTCTTATACTCACCAAATTTAAAAAGGCAGTTATCCTGTACAAAATTATGCTCCCAAAACTCAGTAGCATTTACTGCCAAAGACATGTCGCAGAAACTCTATAGTAGGAACTCATGAATCTGTAGAGAGAGGATAACCAGCATTTGCTTTAGCCTCATCAAAATGCCAGTCACATGAGCTACATAGTTAAACTAAGTTAGAAGAAATTTGTCATGAAGAAGTTAAACTTTTCACCATGCATTTAGCATGGCACACTGTATCTTCTCTTTCAGGAAGTGTCACTTGAAACACTGATGCTATCTTACAAAGTATAGAATTTGCAGTGGTGCAGTCCCAATCACCAAATCAAAGGAGACCCGATCTTTTCCCAGTATGTTCAAATCTCTTCATAATCAAAATTTTTTCTATACTGCATTTCAATGACTCTCAGAACAATTTAGACCTTGAGCTTTTCTAGAACTTTATACTGCATTCAAGGCACATCTGCCTTTAAAAGTAGCTAATACTGATAGTCATTAACATCTAGCATAGCTATGAATATTCCTTTTTATATCATTAAATCATTGCCTCGAGTTAAATTGTTTGCTGGTGTCTTAGCATCTGATAAGGCCCCTGCTGCTCATACGTGCATATTTAATGTAGGCCAAGGTCAAGCTGCAGCAGCCTGCAGGAGACCACCTGCACATGCCAGTGCCTTTGCTGATGCCAGCACCACTAGAGTAGCCTGCTAAGCCTCACCTTGGGCTGGCATTTGGTGAGGACTTTCGAGGCCAGTGTTTTGAGTGAGCGCCACTTCTACATTGTCTTTGTTAAAGCCAGTGTGTCTCCATTTCCCCCCAGTCAAATTCTGCTTCATTGAGGCCTCCACCTATGTGCTTAAAAAGCCCTGTATTATAAACACTGTCTCTATTAGAAATAAAGGCTGAACATGGCGAGATCTCATCTCTAAAAACAAAATGTTAGCCAGGTGTGGCAGCATGCACCTATAGTCCCAGCTACTCATGAGGCTGAGCAGGATCACTTAAGCCCAGGAGTTTGAGGCTGCAGTGAGCCGTGATCACACGACTGCACTCCAGCTTGAGACCATTTCTAAAATAATAAAAAAAAAAGTAAAGTTTCCTGGGTGCTTCATTAATGCACTAAAATCTAAACCTTTTGCTTTATCTGATTGTCCCTGATTACTTTTTCCCATATTATGTCTTACTTGGCATTTATTCCTCGGCAAGAACTTTGGAATTTTTCTTTTGTTTTTAAAGAATAACTCCTTAACATAAACCTTGCATAAAGTAGCAGTTTAACAAAGTTGTTAAAGTGAACATAACTTGCACTTGTCTCTCCAAAGGACTAGCTCTCCTTCCATGTTTTGTTATGATAGTGTCTAAAAGTGAAAATGCACACAAATTACAAAGCAATTTATTGAAATAATTTATCCTGGATCATGATGTACTGTCTTCAGCAATGTAGCCCAATTTAGGCTTTCTGGGCTGCTTATTTTAAATGCAATATCGTGCAATGCAAATTTCTAAACATTGCTTTTCTGTGCAATAAAAATTTGTGTTATTTAAGCACTTCCTACTGATCTTTAAATATATAATTTTTTAATATAGAAATTACCATATATTTTTATTATACAGAAATATAATGCAAGCGCTCCCTAAAACCTTAATGCAATTTTCAGACTTTATTTGCTATCATTTATACAATTTTATCATTCAATATTTGGCAACTATTGGTCAGTTCTTTTTGCTTAAAATGATTATATACAGCCAAGCCTTTCTCATTCTGCTGCAATTTCCAAAGCATGAGAAGCAGTTACCCCAGTGGTTAACCTTAGCTCACAAGGGTACCCACAAGGGAGACGCAGAGATAATATTCTTAAAGCATAGGGTCCACAGGAACTGGAAAGCTTAATTCTTGCTGTGAAACTGCAGGGTTTCTGTCATCATTTAAAAGACCTTACACTAATAAGCCATGTACTTCAATTTAAGGGAATGTTTATAAATATCAGATTCTTGAGTTCACAGATTTATCAAGGTCACTTTGTTATATGGTGAGGGCAGTTTATTTCAGCACCCATTCACCCTGCAACATGTACTTAATTTAAAATAAATAGTCCAAGTGGAGTCTTTGCCTCCCTCATCATTAAAATGAATTTTAAAACCACGTAACTGATTGCTAAATTGAAACATTCCATTGAAATGCTTCATTGATAGCTCTGATCCCTTATTTTTAAAACATTTCATTTCCTATAAATCTCATATGGTTCAAAAGTATTACATGCTTGGGCCTGTCTTGCAAATAGAAGGTTCTTTCAGTTCTTCAGGCCAACCTTCCTTCAGAGGCAAATAAGTAAGAAACATATGTAGAACATATAAAGTTTTTTTTACCAGAATAAAAATGTGAACATTTTCTATTTCGGATAGCTTAGCAATCTAGTTTATGCTGACAAATTTAGGTTATTGCTGGAAGGCACTTGTCACAGAAGAACATAATAAGCAGCAGATATTTTAACTTGTAAGAACAAAACGTTTAACTTTTTTCTTGAATTTTTTGAAGAAGGTATTCCATCTGTAAATTCAAGTTTGGTTGGCCCTTTTTAGTCTTTTTGTTCAGTATTTTAAACACTTCCATTTTCTTCTTTTTGTACCGCCTTTGGGCTTCTTCTCTCTCCTGTTTTCTCCTCTCGAATTCCTAAAATTATTAACATATGTAACTTTCATTAGCAACAAACAGTAGATACAGTTCAGAAATTGGTTTGAAATAGCTATTACTAGGCAAACACTCTAAGGTTTGTCTATTTTGCAAGATGTGCACTGTTTCCCATAATCGAAGCAAAGTACCCTTTGCCTTCACACTGTAATAATACATGGTATAACAGGAAATTTTCATGACCACAAAGCCCCAGCTCTACATAAAAGAAATTTTAAGAGGACACTAAATGTTTTAGAGTATAATGGTCATTACCGCACTTCATCTGATATACTTTTTCCAAAAATGGCAAATGGTTAGAAAAAAGCATAAAGCTGTGCTAGTTAATACTGGTCCAGTATTCCCATGGAGAAATTTTTTGCTTTCTCCTTATCTGCCAACAGCTTAAGAACAATAAAAACATTTTAGATATGAAGACTACTTCATTACATATATTTTAAAGCAAAAACAAACAAAATTATGTATCATCTTTGAGGTATTTTTGACTGATACACTATCCTTTTTAAAGTTACACATTAATAAAACATCAATGCAAAAACAAGAACTACCACAGTTTCAACAAAATGACAATTTTGTTGAGGTTGTAGGTAATTTTACTTTATTCGTTTGAAAAAAAACGTTTAGTTCTGTTCTATAATTCTGGTTTTCTAAATGATAAAGTGCTAACTTTTGCTAAGTTAAAATAGTAGTTTTTTATTTTACAGGCAAAATCAACTCTTTATACAGTAAAGAAGTATTTTATTCTAACACCTCTTTTGCTTTTAGTTGCTTCAATACAATGTTATTTTAAAAAAAAAAATCCATATTTTTATCATGTCAGTGATTCTCAAGTTTTATTATACATAAAAATCTCTTGAGGTGCTTGTTAACACCATACTGGACCATACTTAGACAAACTTTGTCCCAGATGTTCATATTATTAACCTATAAACAATGTGTTTAAAATCATGTTCTTGACCTACTAGCATTGCTTGAGATAATTAATACAAGCAAGGAATTTGAATATGATGCAATCCTCAACCTTTGCTCAGATTACTCATCCATTCAACAAACATTTATAGAGAGAATACCGTGTGCCCAGCACCAAAAAGCACAACAGGTATAGTATACAAATTTAGGATAAGTAAGAAAAATCATACTAAACATTTTTAAAGTAGAACTTACTTTTTTCTTAGCAGCACGTTTAGCTTGTATCTGTTCATATTCTTCTTGTGCTTTTTGATTTGATGTTTTCTTTTTATTTTTCTTTGCAACTGTAAAGGAGCTTTTAATTGGGGGACAAAGAAACAAGACTTTATTAGTAAAATGTCCAAAAAGGCATTAAAAACACAGTTGCAGCTTTTAAGAGAACACATTAACTAAAAGACACAAATGGAGATTCTTACAGAAATATTTCAACTAGGAAAAAATATAGAAAGCTATGAAAGATCCTAAAATGTTTTAAAAATTTTAAAACAAATGAAACCAGTATATAAGTGACAGAAATGCCAGACTGAAAAAGGAATTAAACTTAAGGATGTTAAGAAAATTATGTGTATATATGAACTTTAATCTCAAAGTTTTCTGACCCCTCCACTCTATTCCATTTCATCTACTTAGTCATGTATCACTGTATCTTGGACCTAGACACCATTTCAGACTTTTCTATCTTTAAGCACTTTTCACCTCTCTGAAGGTGTTCCTTTTGCCAAAGCTAATCCAACTACTTGAAATTCCATGCATTTCCTCAGTATCCTTGATTCAGTAATAACTTTCCTTTCCTCTGTCACACAACTTTTCACTGTACTGTATAACTACAATATAATATTTTAATAGCTACCTCCTTAAACAAATGAATTATCCATCACCAGACTTTATGTCCCCTTTTAACTATCAATTTTGTTTCCTGACCTTTTGTAGTCAAGTTTCTAGAAACATTAGTGAATAGACTATGATTGTCACTTCCCATTTGCTCCTTGATTTTTTGGTAACTGATTTCTGCTTCTCACCAGTCTAATCAAACTGCCTATGCCAAGACAGTCATGACCGTCTAGCAGCCAAATATGATGATCAATAGGAATTTTTCAGTCTTTTTTAATGGACTAGTCACTTTACTCCTGAAAATTCCACTCTCTCAGTGTCACATTCTTTTCTCCTGATCCGTTCTAATTGTTCCTTCTTAGTCTGTCAAGCCAGAGCCTCTTTGTCTTCCTCAATGCAGGTTTTCCCCCGAGATGTTTCTCTTTTTAGTCTCCATACTCTACTTGTGTTTGAGCTGTCAGATCTATGACCATGACTTCAGATGCCACATATATGTACGGCTGAAAGCTTAATCAGGGACTATCTATTGAAAATCTCTCCAAAGTCACTAGTGACTAACTAGTCCACAAATCTAGAGACCTGTTCTCAGTCCTATTCACCTTAAACTTTACAGTATAGTAGCACACCCCTTATCCATGGTTTCCCTGCTCCATGGTTTCAGTTACTTTCAGTCAGCAAAGGTATAAAAATATTAAATGGAAAAATTCTGGAAATAAACAATTCACATGTTTTAAATCGTACACCATTCTGACTGTTTGCTTTAAGTGAAAAGGTAAAAGCTCTTGACTTAAGAAAAAAATAATATGCTGAAGTTGCTAAGATCTATGGTTAAAAAAAATCTATCCATCAAATTGTGAGGGCAAAAGAAATTCATGCTACTTTTGCTTTCACACCTTAAACTGCAAAAGTTATGGCCACAGTGCATGATTAAAAGCCATTAAATCTGCAAGTAAAAGACATTAACAGAAACATATTCCAATCGACAGAAATTGGGTCTAGTAACATTTACAGTTTCAGGCATCCACTAGGGTCTTGGAACATCTTCCAAACAGATAACAGGAGACCATGACATTTGAGAGCTGACTAATCCGGACATCTCACAACTTTTCTCTGTGAACTTAGCTGTCACTGTATTTCTCTTTCTTCAATTCCGAAAAGCTTACTTAACTTACTCAATGATGAAATTTTCCCTGTTTCCACCCCAAAATAAACAGTAATCTTTAAAAGCATAATTTTTTACCTTCCTTTCTCACGATTTAAACTTCTCCACTTCAATTATCAGAGAATAATTCAAATCCACATTTCTAGTGCTAATCTTTTCCCTGAGCTTCACACTGATTATTTAACAAAATAATAATCAAGTCTATCAAAAGTAAACTTTCTGTGTGTCATCCCCAATTACATTCCTCCTGCCTGTAGTCCCGTTTCCTGTTATTTTAGTGAGAATAGCTCACAACTTTAAAAGACAAGGTCTTAATGAAGTAAAAAGTTATGCTTCCAAGTTAACACCTGGCTTCTTGCAATTTTAGATTTTGGCATGGTTTAAGTTGAAGTACGTGCAGTAACAGTTATAAGTTAACTCTTATAAAACCAAAGTGTCATGGAGCTGTGCATTTGTTTTATAATTGCAACCTATTTCTGGTTCTCTGCAGAAAATCCAGATTAACAGTAGTAGCTAATACTCAAGAACACTAATCATGTATTATATATACTCTTTTAAGATTCTCATATACATTAACTCACTGAGTCTTCACAGCAATGTCATGAAACACTTTAGGAACACCCGAGTTTATGTGAGTAATCCATTTTGGAGCTGTGCAACATGGCAGCTCTTAAGTACATATTCATTACAGTATTATCTTTCCCAATTTAAAGAGGACATAGTATTATTTTCCTGAGCTTAGAGAAGAGGCCACTGGGGCACTAACATGTTAAGTCTGGGGAACCCATACTGTTAATGACTAAACTTACAACATCTCTCAGAAATTATTTTTCAAAAATATATTCATAACATATGGCCCAATCAAGTTATCACCTATACTTGAGAGGAAGAAAATAAATCCCAGGCCTCTTAATTCCCATTCCATTATTTTGTCAATTAAACTAAAAACAGCCTAATAATTTAGTTACTGAAGCTAAAAATTGAGCGTCCATGAAAATGTTTACCTAACTAAACTGTAACTTCTAAAATGTGTTAAATAAGAAAAATTCCAATTCCTATATAAATTATCCTATAATACTTTTAAATAAAACACCACTTGAAGGATTTCATATGAAGAAAATACTTACTTTACTGTTTTACTACATTGTTCTTCTGGCTGAGACTGGTCAAAGCTACGCTGATCTTCAAACGAAGCCTGGTGAATGCTACACTGTTCTTCAAGCAAAGGCTGGTCAACTTGTTCTGACAAAGGATGGTCAACTTTTCTTGGTTGCTTCCTAAGTCTTTCCTCTTCAGCTAAATAGAGATGTTTCAGATTATCTGGGTATCGATCTGTGAACTGAGACTCCAGTGACGCTTGAGCCTTCTTTTCCTTCCGTAGCAATTTCTTATAACTTTTCTGAATTCTCAGTTTTCTTCGAAAGGCAAAGCCTTGTCCTACATTGAGGAATATCATTCAAAATTACTTTCAGAGAAAAGAAGAGGTTAAGCAAACAATGAAGCTGTTAATTACAAATGAAAACCATTTTTTCAATATATCATTAATATTTAGATGCTAGTATTTTTTGCTTTAAAAGATTATTTCAAGAAACAAATTTAAGCTGATGGATTCCATAGCAAATTGGCCCTTTGCAAAAAGACCAGGATAACAGTCGCGCAGACATCGAAGTAAGAATCTTAAAAGAAAAACTGGCCAGTTCAGACTGCTGCACAACTTGAGTTTATTGCTGTATTCACAAATTAAAACAAAATCCTTAGTTCGTTTGAAACATTTAATCTGGGCCTTCAATAAATACTTAAAATAGAAAAAAAAAAAAGCCACGTCTAGTATTTTATTTTGGACAAACTACTACATATGTTTTTGAAAATATTTCAACGCGAAAGAAAAAGTGTATGGTTGTCTGAAAAGCTAGCAATTATCAGAAGACTCAATTTACTTAACATTTATATATTCTGAGTGGGATCTGAGGGACTACAGACAGCGAGATAAAAGGACAAACACAAAGTAAAGCAAAGGAGAGGAAGACAGGTAAGAGAAGACTTGAGGGCCACTCGGGTATTTGTAATAAGGAACGATTCGGAGCAATACGTTTCTAGCCCAGTCCTCTCTACCCACAAGTATATACGTAATACGTTCACAGGGGACACAAAGACGCTCTCTGCTCAGTTTCTCAAGAAAAATACAGAAAAAAAAGTTCTGATGAAACACGGTTATGTCAGGGAAGGCGTTTAACTAATTAAAGCTACCAACACTGCTCCGTTTTCATATCTAGAGCTCTATGAAGCTCACAGCTTCAGCGGGCTAAGGAATGGCTTGACCTGTCCCAAGTGGGACCGGATCTTGTTCCCAAATCCTTCAAAGCTTAGGCGGGTCTGGTAACCTAAGACAGAGAAAGCCTGAAGACTTGCAAATAGTTGCCTTCTTACATACCCTCGCGAACACTCCCCACGAAGGTTTGCGGATGGTTAGGCCGCCATGTCTTCTGTTTCATATTCTTATTCCTGTATTCGACAGGTGAAAGCCCTTCACCACGCGCCTCAAAACCCCCGGGCCGCCACTTCCCTCCCCGCCTCACCGGCGCCATAGCAGCCGACCAACTGCGTCTCCAGAAGACCACAATGGACGCCCACAAAACACGTCACCAAGTCGAAGCAATCGATTACTCAGCAGGAATCCCGTTCGGAGCTCTACTGAGCCTGCCTGTGCTAATATGGGCCGAGCTGGCGCCTCACGGCCATGTTTGCGCCACCTACAGCCTGGGAGGGTGAGCGTCATGGCGGCTTCTTGCCCTCTCCCGGTGACCCCGGACCTGCCCACGCTGCGTGCCAAGTTGCAGGGACTACTGCGGTTCCTGAGGGACACTCTGTCCATTTCCAATGCACACACGGTGGATTTCTACACAGAATCCGTGTGGGAGGAGCTGGTCGACTTGCCCCCGGAGACAGTGCTGGCTGCACTGAGGAAGTCGGCTTCGGAGACGGAGGTCCGGCCCTCAGAGGCGCGCCCGCTAATGGAAGCAGAGGGGGAAACAGGTGGGTGGTGGGGTAGGCGGGGCGGGAAGGGAGGCGGAAGAGAAGGTCCCAGCCGGCGAAGCGAGCCCCCTGGTGGAAACCTGCAGTGGCGGAGGCGTGGCGACCGCGGCCGGGGGCGGGACGGCCCTCTGGGAAACCGAGGAGGGGTCGGATTAGTTGAGGGTGAGGCGGGGATGTCGTTTGGAATCAGGATCTTTCTTTGGGTGCTTGTGTATTTCCACAATTTAAAGAAAGCAGGAAACAGGACAGGGGAGTTCCCTCGTCTAGTAATTCGATAATAGTTGACGCGAGGGAAACTAGGGGAGCAGTGCTCTCACGGGGTTTATAAATTCTAGGTGGAATCCTCCAGCAAGTGGTAGACGATTACTCAACACTTAATGAAGTAAAGATAATTTCAGATGGTGGTAATGAAGTAGAAAATTAAAAAAAAAAGTGTAATGTGGTAGGGATTGTATAAGGAGGTTGTCTGGATTTAGGAGGTCAGGAACACGAGAAGGCACCAGCCTGCAGAGCCACAGGAAGGGGTTGCGGGTTTCGGGTTGTGGGTGGCGGGAACAGCAGGCTACACTTGGCTCTAGCCAGGTGAGGGGCTGCAGGTGCAGTCCGGGAGGCAAGCAGAGGCCAGTGGCACAAGCCTTTCTAGGCCTTGGAAGGATTTTGGATTTGAAGTGTGATGGGAAACCTTTGGGGTTATTTAGACAACATAGTGATCTAATTGACATTTGAAAAGATAACTGAATTAGTTGAAGAATAGACTAGTGGGGCAAAAGCTTAAGCTGAGAGGCCAGTTAGGAGACTATTTCAGTAGTTAGGAGACTATTTCAGATGATTGTTATCTTGGACGAGGATGGTATTCAAATATTCACTATTTCATTTAAAAACTATTTTAAAGTATCTAATGTGTATCATGAATTTTTGTAGGCTCTAGGTTTTCCTGCCCTGAGGAAATGTAGATTCTTTTAAGGCAGGTATATTTTGGGGAGTAGAATGATGGACATCAACAGGCTCCTGGGATTTTTACTTTCCTTCTAACCAAACTTACCCTGCTAGTGAACTTTATCCATTGAGCCTTCTCTGTGAATGCAAAGCATCACTAGAGGGACCTTTTATAATAGCACTTGGTAAATACTGGTTTCTTTTATTTTTTTATTTTTTTATTGCATTTTAGGTTTTGGGGTACGTGTGCAGAACGTGCAAGATAGTTGCATAGGTACACGTTAGGCACTTCTTCAGTTTGCTTTCATAGTAAATATATGGCACTTAAGATAACATGACAATTTTACTTAAACTCCAAAAGAGCAGCGTCTATGTCTGACTTGTCAACTGATGTATTCCCAACACTTGGTAAAATACTTGGCACACCTTCAATACTGGATGAATATTTGTTGAATGAAGGAATTTATGAATTACTAATGTTAGTTTTAAATAAATAAATAAATGAAACTACTCTCAAGGTTAGAGGCTAAGACTTTCATACATGTTTATAAGCTTGGTCTCCATACAGTGGTAGAGTTTTATCATTTGTGCTTGTCAGAAATCTTCATGTATATCTTCTCTTTTAATCTTTACATCAGCCTTCCATGATAGATTCTGTTATTTTCTATTTGTGAAATTATAACTTAAGGAGTTAATTTGCAAGGGACACAGCCTTATAATGGAAGATTCAAACCTCATCATTTGACTTGAATCTGAGCTCATCACCACCATCATAAAAATCTACTCTGAATTATTTAGCAATTAGTTACCAAGTCCATTTGTTATCATAATCAGTATATAATGACACTAACACATTCCTTGTTTATTTTTTTACTGTCTGTTCCTCCCTTTAAGAATGTAGGAATTGTTTTGTTCATTGCTGTATCCTTAGTGCCTAGAACAATTAGATCAATGCCTCATTAGATTAGGTGGTTAATAAATACTTAGCAACGAGTAATTGAATAATACCACTTATTTGTTCTCTTAAGCTAGGAATAAAGTGCTAACATCTTTTGGGAAAACCTTACAACCAATTTTGTATCTATCCAACAACAATGGAATTTAGGTTAGTTTGTGCACCTGTGGAATGTCTATGGTCCTGCAAACGATTTTGTACAAAATATTACATTGTAAAAATGGTCAGCTGCTTGTAATATTAAAAAGAGTGAGTTTTTATCATTTGTGCTTGTCAGAAATCTTCATTTTTGTTTATGTGAAAAATGGACATTTTTCCCTATTATTATATGAGATTGATTGTTCCTATCAGAAGAGATACTATAATCCTATGAGCAGATTTGTATCCTATTGAATAATTATTAGCTATTATAGACAGTATATTTAGCAGTTAAATATGGAGTCAAACAGGGTTCAAATTCCAGTTCTGCCTCTTCCAGTTCTGTGACCTTGGGGAATTTCATTTATTCATTCAGTCAGCAAACGTTTACCAAGTATCAACTTTGTGCAGGCACTTTTCAAGGAATTAGGAAAACAGCAGTACATAAAACAAAAACCCCTACCTTCATCTTGCTTGCAATTCTAGAGGCAGAAGATAGTCAAAATTATTTTAGTGCTATAGAGAAAAAGAAAGTATAATAGGTAAGGGCGGAGTAAATAAGGGGAAAAAGAGGAAAATACGTTTGCAATTTTAAATAAGTTGTCTTGGCAAGACCTCACTGAGGTAACTCTAACTCTGAAAAGATAAGAAGAAAAATGAGCTATGAAGATAACTGGAGGGAAAGCATTCCACAGAGTGAGAACAGGGAACAGAAATGCACGGAGGATTGTGTGTTTTAGGAGCTGCATGGAGACTGAAACAGATTTCCACTAGGGACTCACAAGGAGTATGGTCTTCTGCTGATATTGTATGAGTAGTTACATGTAAACGTAATTCCCAGAGCTGCATGCACGGTTTGGAAAAGTACACTAACAGATGTTCAACACAATCATTTGGTGTTTTATGGAACACAGTTGTTTCTAAAAGTCCTCAGTGTATCCATTTCAGTAGGTTTCTTGTGCCAGGTGATCTTCTTGCCTGGTTAGAGTCCTAAAAGTTTCTTCTTCATTGTTCATCTAAAAAGAATTGGAAGAATAAAATTTAATTCTCCAAAATAAAAAAGAAATATGTTGGAAATTATCTTTTCATGGCATAAATTATGGCTTTCCAGACAGACCACCTGGGTTCAGATCTTGACTCCAACACTTACTAGTTGTGCTAACTTGGACATTTGCTTCAACCCCTTGTGCATTAGCTCCTCATCTGTAAAATGGGGGTGACTTCAGTACCTACCTGATGGTATACTATGAAAGGTAATTTAGCTAATAGATAGAAAGGGATATCTTTAAGGTGTTAGGAACAGCAGATGCCCAAGCTGGAGCACGCTTGGTGCATTGTAAACACAGCAGAGCGGTCCTGGTGAGACTGGAAAGAGATGGGGTTTGGAGGTGGTCTAGGACAACTTCACATGAAGCTTGTAGGCCGTATTCAGTACTTGGCCTTTATTCTGGGTGAAATGCAGAGCTCTCTGAGGACTTTGTGTGGTGATGTGATACAGTGTGATTTATGTTTCAAAGTCTGGTTTCTTTTCTGTGGAGAAGAGAGTTTAAGAAAGGTGAAGGAAGGTAAGGGAAGAAACGGGATTACAATATAAGAGGCTATTAAAATAGTCCAGGGACATTTCAAGGAATGGCAGCTTGAAGAGGTCAGATTCTCCAGCAGGTAACAATGATGAAAATCTTTGGGAGGCTGAGACGGGTGGATCACGAGGTCAAGAGATCAAGACCATCCTAGTCAACATGGTGAAACCCCGTCTCTACTAAAAATACAAAAAAATTAGCTGGGCATAGTGGTGCGTGCCTGTAATCCCAGCTACTCAGGAGACTGAGGCAGGAGAATTGCCTGAACCCAGGAGGCGGAGGTTGCGGTGAGCGGAGATTGCGCCATTGCACTCCAGCCTGGGTAACGAGAGCAAAACTCTGTCTCAAAAAACAAAAAACAAAAAAACTATAATATTCTGGAAAATGACCAAGGGCAGAAATATAAGAAGAGGTTGCTATTGAAAGACTGTTACTGATTGTGTAGGAAGTGAGAGTTTATGGCTTTCTCACTAGGGATGCTCCCAGCCCCTATAGATCTAGCAGTAGAATACCACATCCTTACTGACTTAAGGTGGCGATGGCTAAATTTGGAGATAAGAGCAGGTGGAAATTTAAGAGGTGCATTCTGGAAACAGGAGAGATATAAAAGGTCTGAGATCTAAGATCTGAGTATAAACTCTGCCTGAATCCCTGAATGATCTCTTATCTACACATGTCTGGAAGACCCAGAGATCCTAGCAAAAACACTGGCAAAACAAGGCGGGTGTTGAACTTTTGAGAGGCAGAGGTTTCCCCTAGCTAGAGATTTGCAAGTTTGCTGTACCTTCAACAGAGTGTATTCCCTAAAGTATACACAACTTGGATGGTAAATATCAGAAGCCTTATTGAATTCTTGTATGAAAGGGCAAAATTCAAGTTTGTCAGAACAACTGGAAATTTGGACTAAGGAGTCTTCGAATTGGGAACAAAGGAACCACAGAAAGATTGAGCCTCAAAATCTGACTAGAAAATCTACCCAAATCTTTATCTGACTGCTAAACTCTGTAGGCTCAGGTATACTGCCAGGCAGTGGGCAGATAAAGCAGTAACAAAGCAGAGACATCAGCTGCTGCACTCTGAACGGGGGATAGTTCTCACAGTTTGAGTCAAAGCAAGTTGAAATAGAACAACCACCACAAATCCTTAGGAAAACAAAATAGACTCACTACAATAAATTGTCTGCCATTCCACTTTGCAACTAAAAAAAAACTACTAGATGTGAAAAAAAACAAGGAAAGAGTGACTCTAACTTAAGAAACTGTTTCCCAGTAAGTTCTAATGCTGGATTTTAGTACCTGTGATGGAAGTATTAAAGGATGGTGTGACCCATATTTAGGAAGAAAGGAATAAGTCAATAAATGCTGATCCTAATTGGGCTAAGATGTTGGATTTAAGTGGCTGTTATAAATATGTTCAAAGAACTCGAAGAAATTGTACTAGAAGAATTAAAGGAAACTATGGTATTAAGGAATATTTAATTATAGTACCTACTTATGCCCCTTTTAAAAGGAAAAGTACACACTCACTGACACACAATTGTATTAATGTTATGTATTATCTATTGCTGCATAATGAGTGGCTTAAACCTATACCATCTCTTCAGTTTCTGTGGGTCAGCAATTCAGGAGCAGATTAACTGGGTGGATCTGGTTTTGGATCTTATGAGGTCACAGTCAAGATGTTGGCTGGGGCTATAGTTGCTTAAGGCATGATTGAGAATGAGTTATTTGTCTCTCTGATATCTCATTGACATAAATGGCCATAATATTTCATTCACATAGGTGGCCTTAATATATCAATAGCCACTAGAGGTATCTAGTTGGTGTGGGCTGCTGGCATGAGGTCTCAGTTTCATACCATGTGAACTTTTCATGTGGCACTGCTTTTGTAGATTCTTTTGTGTTTGCATGATATTCTTGTTTTTTGTCTGCACTCAGACATGATTAGGAAGTTGACATGGTCACAAACCTTGTCTGATGTTGGTGTACTGAGAAATTTTTCATGTTTAGTAGGAAAGACTGTGGCCTACATGTTAGTTTAAAGTCAGCTATGAGCTGACATCTGTCTGTACATCTGTGGTTTTTTTTCTTCCTTTTTTAAAAAGTGGATGATATTACCTACCTTGTAGGACAGTAAAGATTAAGGAGGTGTACATAGCACCTAGCATAGAACTGAGAATATAGCATGCGTTTAATAAATTGTGGCTAATAAATTATTATGATGGTTGTGAGGACACTAATTGGTAGTGATGGTATAATTAGGTCTTTCCTTGGGAGAAATAAATTGTCAAGAGCTCCTGGAAGTGTATATTCTAAACAAATACACTCTTTTTGCCATATTAACAAATAACATACTATTGCTATTGTCTGTTGGCTTGACTGTATCTGCAACTAAATTATAAATTATCAAAAAAAGTACAATGTGTGTCTTTTTTACTATTTTCAGCATCATAAACCGTTTCTTTATAGATGAGTAAATTAAATGATTTTTTACATTAAAATTATTTATTTTTAATTGGCAAATAAAAAATTATGTATGTTTATTGTATATAACATCATGTTTAAATAATTCTTGAAGAAAGAATGAAGTTAAACATAGATCTAATAAAGAGTCTTCATTGAAGGCACTCCTTGCCCATTTATAGAACTAAACTTGACATTTATTATTTCTGGTTGATCCCTAAGTTATATTTATTACCATTGTGTATGATAATAAATATTAGTTATATGATCCATCTAATAGATTTTTAACTTTATTTGAAGAGATACAAATTAATAACTATTCTTTCCCTATGTGGAAATATAGTACTTTATTAAGTACATTTCAGATTACAGTAAAATACCGTGGGAATTTGAAGATAAAATCAGAACAAGTATAACTTCAGGTTAAAATGTCTAAAAGTTAGTACATAGTATAGGTGAGATTAACCATCTGCAGCAAAAAAAGCCAGTAGAGATAGCTTCTAAATGTTTTGCTGATAGAATAAATATGACCTATATCTTATTTTGACGATTAAGATTTTGTTATAGCTCCTTCAGGGAACCCAGACTGTGTCCTTAGGAAGTAATGACTGCAGGTATAAATCTGTAACATTCTCAGCTGAATGATCATTGATCTTCAGAAATTAATTCTTTAATGGAATCTAGAAAATTCTTCTGAAAAGCAAGAGGGAAGAGATAATATACGTCAGGATAGACAAAATATTTTATGAAACAGAAATAGATCAGTACAACAGAAACAACCAACTACTTAGCTTGCTGAAAATTTTAAGAGTATCTGGCCTCATTTGTTCTAAGTATAATTCTAAAATTAGGAGACTGTCCTAACAAATGAATGTTACAGATCATTGTTATAGGCATGTTTCTCAAAGGAAATTAATAAACTTGTATTTCCAAGTCAGGATCTTATAATGTTATTTATAATTAGTGTGGAAAGCCTAATGAGCTCTCAGGAAATCCAGATTCTGTGCCTGCCAAAGCTTAGGGACCCTCTAAGGCCCTGAGCCTCCAAGGTCTTTCTCTTGACATTTTTTTCAGTTTGTTGAGGACATATGCTGCTTCTCCTGTTTCGTATTATTACTCAAATGATTGGGTGCTGAATAAATTTATCTAGAATCAGTTCCTTTTGGTGATCATCTGGTATAATTATTTGACTACCATTTTAATTGAACAACACAGAAAAGTGTTTTTCTATTATAGATTGATTATTCTCTTTTCAAGTTTTTCTTTCTTTCCTTTTTTTTTTTTTTTTTTTGCATCTTAATAGATTAAATATTTTATTGGCCATCCGAAGTAGTTTTTACTGTTGGTGGTGGTAATAATTGTAATGCATTGAAATTGCACTCATATTTAATTTGAAACACATGAAGACAGAAAGCCTGTTGTTGGAAACAAAGGGAGAGCACAGCGGAAAAATAATTAGTGTGTTCTGTATTGCTCTTGTGTATATAACTTCTTTTCATTCACTTTCTTTATATATTTTTCTGAGTTTCATTTTCTCTTTTTCAGTTTTTCTGAGTCATTTTAGATTCAAATGTAAAACTAATATCACATAATAACAAGATAGTGGCCAGTATCAACCCCATTTCTGGGGAGCTTCTCTAATCATAAGTAAGCCTGAGCCACAATGCAAACAAATCTTGGAGAACCAAGGGTAACTTTTCTGGTTGTCTATTTGATGTACAGAAAGTGTTTTCAGATTTTCCTTTTAGATAAAACCATTTAGTACTTAAATTCATATTATAATTTGTAGTGGTATCTCCTCCACTACTTCCCCCTTTCCCTGTATCTTTCAATTATGAGTTCAGTAAAACATATTTCGTGGAGATTCCTTTTATCTTTTGCATTTTTCCTCAATCTACTTACACTGTTTTCCTGTGTTTAGCCAATCATCATATATTTGGTTGCCTCTATTAGTTTAGATTTTTTAAATTTTATATTAAAACATTAAACTTTCCTTGGAAGCTTATAGTTTTTGTTACCTGTTACCCTAATCTAAATTCTTTCCTAATTTAAATTCTTTTATCCTAATTTAAATTCTCTCCTTGGTTTAAAAAACAAAAACTTGCCTACATGGTTTTAATATTTCTGGCATCTTTATTTATTTTGTTTACCCCTCCTCACCTCAGTGGTTTAAGCATTCCTTCTATAAATGATATTGTTATTCGGCCTGTTACCCCGGTTCATAATCCGCCAACTGTTCTTCCTCCATTACTCTTGCATTGCTGCTTTCCATTCTCATAGGAGATAGTTCAGTGTCACCTATCCTTTTTAAATCTTGCAACAGAATTTTTGCAATGGCTACCAACATGTTGTTCTTGCCTTTAGACTATATTTCAGTTGTGTCGCCACTGAACAGCTTTCAGATTTATTGTCCAAAATCATGGTTCTGATGTTGTCATTTTTCTGCTCAAAATCCATTAGTAGGTCTTCATTTCCTGCAAAATATAGTTCTTCACCTTTGGCCTGATCTTGTATCTGCTCTTCAGCTGGAACTTGGCTATAATATAAACAAATAGGAGACAGCATAGTATATAGGTTTTAGAGTCAGTCACACATAGTTTTGAATCCTGGCTCCGATACTTTAGTACTGCATAATCTTGTGCAATTTAGTTAAGGTACTGTAGCACAATTTCACCTTTTGAAAAATGGGAATCCTAATTCTTGCCTGAAAGGTCTCCATAAAAGTAAATGAGATATATGTTAAAACATACCATACAAATGGGCAGTCATCTAATAAATAATAGCCACCTTCTTCCTACTCTGAACCCCTAAGATGGAGGCAGATTAGAAGCAGAGTCAGAAGACTTGATTCTAATCCATCTCTAACTGATTAGCTGTGTTATCTTACATGAGACATTTAACTGTAGGGCTCAATTTTCTCATCTAAGAAGTAACTGTGTAAGTTGTTCACCTATACAGAAGTAGAAAAATAGCCACTGTCAGACTCATGTGGCTTAGAAACTTGGCTCATTTAACCAATATGGTCCTTACATCTTCTTAGCCAACATTACAAGATTGACAGATTTCAGATTTAACACACACACATACTCACACATTTCTGAAATTGCAGCTTCTGTGGAAAAAATTAGATCTGGCTATTTTATTACATCTCTTTATGTGGCAGACAGTTTCCTTTTGGGGGATATATCTGTTTCCTCTAGCTAGCTTCATGAATAGAAGTAATCTGGCTGGCCCCCAAAGGAACTGGAGGTTCAGCTCTTAGGTTGTGGGCTCCAATCAGTTCCTTCGTACCCCCTGAAAATGAATTCAGAGTTTGTTTCACCTTCACAAAGGAGACTGATAACCAAAAATAGTTTTAAGTCAGTTGGATAAACGATAGCTAGGGTTTCTTCCAGTTCTCAATTCCTAGGGAAATAAATTTTTTATTTTCAGACCTTATTAGTTCCTACTGTTAACACTATGGTCATGTTGAAGGGCTGAGTCAATCTGGATCTTGAAAAAGTCTATAAACAGTCATTAGTGGGTCACCTAAATAATAAGCGATTCAACTTCCTACATGATCTGACCCTCCAACTCAACTTTGACTATGAAGATGGCTGAAATAATTTTATGTTAGTTCTTAATTTTTAAGATATATCTTCAGCCAAAGCAGAAGGGTGGAAGTATGAGGAAATAGTTTAGTATTAACAATACTTCTCTTGGAATTTTCCCTCTACTTTAACTGCCTTGTTCTCTGAATGTACCATACATTTTTCTCGCTCTGATTTTTTTCAAGCTATCCTGTTTGCTTGGAGCTTTCCTACTCCCGTCTATATAATAAATATTTATTTATTTTGTATCTTCTTTCAAAACCCAAATCAAATTATACTAAATTAGTAACAAAACTACTCATTGTATATTATTTTATTCATATCTTTATTAGAGCACTTAGTCCACTGTGTTATAATTATTTGTTTTCTTTAACTCTCCTACTCAGTGTGTCCTGGTGTTTAGGATATCATAAGTAACACATAGTAGACACAAATTTAATGTTTGTTGAATTTAATATGGTTAAGAAGAGAGTATGTTGGCATTCCAAATATATAGAACAGTGTAAGCAAAAGGCTGAATCTGGAAAACTATAAAGTATATGTCAGGTCAGTGAGGAACATGGAGCAAAGTATTTATTATTTTTGAGTAGCTAAAAATAAGGTCAGAAAAATATTGCAAATATGTTTTGGAGGCTTAAACTGTTTGAAATCATCCTTCCATGTGGACAGTAATAGTAGTCTAGAGATGAAGGATGTGTGCTGGGACATCGTGATGGCAGTGAAATAGAAAGGAAGTGATAGTTTTGAAAGTTGTTTTACAGTGAAAGTTGGTTATTCTTGGTAACTGATTTATATAAAGTTTAGAAAAAAGAAAGATTGAAAGGTGATTCCAAGAGTTTGATTGTGAATGAATGAATGTCATCACTAGCAAAATTAGGAAAATCAGCAGAGGAAACTGGGGAAATAATGTATTACATTTCAGATATATGTTGCTGTGGTCTGAATGTGTTCCTCTAGATTCATATGTTAAATATTAATTACTAGTGTGATGGTATGAAGAAGTAGGACTGTTGGTGATTGAGTAATGAGAGTGGAACCCTCACGAACGAGATTAGAGCTCATATAAAAGAGGTACAAGGAAGCTGACCACCCATACTGCATGTGAAGATGTAGCAAGGGGCCCCACCTTGAGAGCAGAGAGCAACCCTCACTATACACCAAATATGCTGGTGATAGGTTTGATCCAGCCTCTAGAACTGTGAGAAAAAAATGTATGTTCTTTATAAATTACCCAGTCTCAAGTATTTTATTATAGCAGGAAAGGACTGAAACCGTTGTGTTTGAGGTCTTCCATGTAGAAATATTTAAGAAGTCCCATTCATTGCTTCCCAATCACTCACCTACTACCTTAAGTTTTTAGAAATAATTGAGATGTTTCAAGTGTAAAATATCATTACTCTGGTCAGTAGGCTGAATTAGTGAGGTCCAGAAGTGATTAAAATGAATTTAAATCTAATGTTTGAGAAGTAGGAATAGGCAACCTTTGAGCATCTTTTTTATAACCTTTGAAAAATAAGTATTATTCAGTACTGTGGTCATAAATGGAATTAAGAATAATCAGTGGAATTTATCCCTTATGACCTCAGAATGCCTGGTTGTCCTTATTTCCCAATTTAGTTTTGCAAAATTACTTAGTATTTTTATCCATATAACATTGTAGTTGTGAATACAAAGGTATAATCTCTGCCTTCAAAGATGTACATTGAAATAAGGAAGATAACAGATATCAATAATTGCATTATAAAGCAAAATGGAAGATGAATAAATTATGCCTTTCTAAGGTGAATTTTATTCTAGTTTCTTCCCATTTAATGTAGTCTAATAATTTTACTTTTTCTAGATTAATATATGAAAATTCATGCTGTGAGCATTGCCCAAGAAATGGTTTTCAATCTTTACATTTTTTAAATTATTGAATTTCCAACAATATGACAGTACTTTTATTGAAAACTAGTTTATTTAATTTTCTGGATAAATTTTTCAACTCGTACACATTTTTAAACTCATACATTCACCCCTCTTTTTCAACATTCTTTATCTTCAAAATTAAAATCATGTACATCTCTCAATCATTGTATTGCTTTCATGAGTTAGTTTTGGTAGTTCCCTGCAAGAAATTTTAGTCCCCCTGCTTCTGCAAGTCAAGCTGTTCTTCATTTGTAATTTTATTCTTCTCCGTGTGTTTTTTAAAAATTTCAAGGCCATTTTATTGGGAACTGAAGTAATCTATGAGAATTATTTTTTAATTTAAATTATAACAATATTTTTACAATTTATTCAGAGTTTCAACACAGAAACTCTGTGACTCTATGTTTGACAACAGTTGTTTCTCAAAGTTTATCTTTGTTTACTATCTGTATCTATTGACTATAAAAGCATTATCCAAACACAGGGAACCTGTCCTTTTGTCTGGAACACCTTCATTTATAAACCTTTAATACTGCTTACTACTTTATAATATTTCCTAAAAAAGACAAATGTGGAAGCATAATTTTATTGTTAAATTATCTTTACTTTTTGGAGAGGGTGAGTCATTTTTAATCTTTGCAAACTTTAATATTTTAATTTATTAGCTGGGCACTGTGGCTCACAGCTGTAATCCCAGCATTTAGGGAGGTGGAGGCAGGCAGATCATAAGGTCAGAAGTTTGACACCAGTCTGGCCAACATGGCGAAACCCCATCTCTACTAAAAATATAAAAACTAGCCAGGTGTGGTGGCAAATGCCTGTAATCCCAGCTACTCTGGAAGCTGAGGCAGGAGAATCCCTTGAACCCTGGAGGCAGATGTTGCAGTGAGCCGAGATTGTGCCATCACACTCCAGCCTGGGTGACAAAAGCAAGACTCCATCTCAAAAAATAAAAAGAAAATATTATAATTGATTTGTTTGTTTTCAGTCTTATTTTTCTGTTCATCTAGTATAGGAATTTTTAAAGAATTTTAGTCAAAAAAGTAAATATGTTGCTGATTCTTCTCTGGATCAAATGGTTGCATGTGTCACTTAGCATATCTCTAGGATTATGCAAAAAGACAATAAACTTGCCTTTATTGTAGATTTAAGCCTGGATCATGCAAATTTATTATAACCATTTACTGTTATGAACATATTTTGTCAAATGGAATACATTAACCTATATGTTTGGTATCTTAAATTGTTTCTAGTTTTTTGTTAGCTGGGTGTTATCTAAAAATTTCAGCTTAGTAATTTAAATTGTGAAGAATGAAAGAGGATCTGTTTAATAATAAAAATACTAGAGAGATCAAAGTTAGACTAATTTTAGAAATATGAAATTTAATCTACCAGTTGTTGGGCTCTTGGGCCCCACAGGGTTGTGGGGTGTCCCTTATGCTGTGCTGAGGTACAGGATCTGAGAAGTAAAGAGACAGGACACTGAAGAACTGGTGAAGAGCAGCTAGACTTGGGGGGCCATGCAACCTATGAGCGGAGATCAATGAGAGCCCGAACTCCCAGAAGCGTTTGTATTTATTAGGTACAAGCAGCGGGAAGGGTCGTGGGTGAAGTCATCATCTATAGGCTTAGTGATAGGGCATACATAATCACGTGAGTCACAAGTGAGGGGACCACCCCATTATGTCACCTGGGCAGAGAGGTGGGCCGCGCGCAGTAGGGGGCCATGTCTTGCGCAGTGGTAGAGGGTCGTGTACAGAAAAGGGTTCCACCCCCATTAGGTCACCGAGGCAAGGAGAGAGGCTGTGTGCAACAGGTGTCATGTGCAACACTTCTTATCTAGGGGCTGGAGACTTCAAAGGATTTGTAATAGAAGGATACTGTAAGCCAATGCAGTAGGAGCTGACAGACTTGTGCTATTCTCTTAAGATTTATGGAAGGATGATTTGAGCTACCATAGAAGCAAGAAAAGACTGACAGGGTGTACAGCTGCCATGACTGGTCACACCAGAGGGGTTCTTCTCCCTCAGTTATTTACAGACTCTCAGTCCTGAGGCCTACTTTCCACAGGAACTGGATGCAAGGTACTGCAACTCCTTTTTCAAGAGGACAGGCTCTTGCTCCAAGCCTGCCATGCACTGTATACCCTTTCAGGCAGGAATGCCACCGCCTGGGTCTTTGGTTCTTGTCCTGGTCTGGTTCTTGTCCTGGGTCTTTGGTTCTTGTCCTGGTTTTCCCATGTACTGTTTCTGCTTTGTGACTGCTCTAGACATTCCTCCTACTACAAACTACTATCTGGTTATATAGTAGGATTATGTAAATCAGCACTAAATGTGTCAGTACAGCTCCGACTACAATACCTATATGATTATATAGAAAGATTATGTGGAACTAAGTATGATTATATATATAAGCTAGATATAGCAAGCAGTACGTTATACTTCAGGCACTAATTCTGTAAACTAATATATGATTTTATATAAAGGAAATAGCTGAGTAGTAACACTATAAACTAAGATATTCTTCAGGCACTAAATGTGCCTGGGGTCTGGACAGTTCTTCTTCCTTGGTGCCCATGGTGGGTGTTACCCACACCAGTGAAAAAAGAATAATCCCAGATTGTTTAGGAGGTAAAACACTACTTAGTTTTTCTGCTTTGAATGTTTAAAATAATCTCTAGGAACAAGAAGAAAAATACTTAATTGAATTGTCATGTTTCAACATTGTGTGAGATGAAAGATAAGGAAACTGTGAAAGATAGTAATCTCAGTATCTTAGGTTTCAAATCAAATTAAATAGCTGGTTTAAGTGAATGCTATAGAACCTCTGCCTCAAAATAAGGCTTTTAAGTATGCACAAACATTCACAAAACTTTACATACAGTTTTAGGTGATTCATAGCCCTCATAAACTCTTAGACATCAGAATAAGAACTGCTAGTTGAAAACATTATTAATATTACAAATTGGTTGAATTAATCTTGATTTAGACCAACACTTGTCCCTCTTCATCTTTTTTTTAATAACTTTTGATTTCTTGTTAAGAAATATTCCATTTTCAAACATTTATTTAACTATTTTTTATCAAGTTCTGAAAACTGTTCGTTCTCTTCTGAGTAAACACTGCATTTCAGGTAGAACCAGAATATAAGCTCAGTGTTTTTAGGCTGATACCAATGACAGTCACTGAAGCTTAATTCTTCCCTTTTACATAATGATTGCAATCAAATGGGGAATTTAATTTAATATTTAGGTTGGTGTTGTGCTTATTTTCCTTATAGCAATTACTTTGAATAACGGCCTGTAAAGAATAAAATTGACCTAACTTTTATGAACTATAAGCATCATTACAAAAACTAAGGAAATAGTAAAGAACAAGATCTGGTGAAGAGAGGGTAGGAGCTAGGTAGAAAAATGTATGTATTTACTCCGAAGACCTTTTGTTTATTCCTTTTACTTTGCAAATGATTATAACTAAATTCAGTTAAGAGAGTACAGAATAAACACACATCTATTTTGCATTAATGTTGAAATGGAGCTTAAAATAAGAATGGAAGATGAAATTGAACTGAAATTAATGAAATACACAATAGGAAAGAAAAGTACAGTTTTAAGAGAGGGGGTTGACTTAATTCTACTTCCTCAAAATCCCTTATTAGTAATTTATTATGTTTAAGTTTATACTTTCCCAGAGACAAAGAGTCCTTTACATGCCTTGCCTCAATAATAAACAAACTGGCCGGATGCAGTAGCTCACACTTGTAATCCCAGCGTTTGGGAAGGCTGAGGTGGGAGGATTGCTTGAGCCCAGAAGTTTGAGACCGGCCTGAGTAACATAGTGAGACCCTATCTCTAGAAAAAAATTAATTTTAAAAATTAGCTGGCCTCAGTGGCGCCTGACCTTATCCCAGCTTCTTGAGAGGCTGAGGTGAGAGGATCGCTTGAGCCCAGGAGATCAAGGCTGCAGTGAGCCATGATCATGCTGCTGCACTCTAGCCTGGGCGACAGAGTGAGACTTTTTCTTAAAAAACAAAAACAAAGACAACAATAATAAACAAATTGACAAGTCTTTATTATTTTTGGAAGCCCAAAAGTCTAGGGCCAGACCAAGATATAAAAAGAGGTATTGGTCTTCTCAGTAAATGGACAGTGGCAAGGGCAGTGACTAAGGTAGTGAGATTTTGAGTTGCCGTAGGGCAGTGGAGCCTATAGTGGTGTTCAGAAATGAAGACATAAGTAAGAAATGATATGTCTTCAGTGGGAAAAAAAGAACAGAGGTTGATATCAATTCAAAGCAATTACTGTACTGAAATAAATATATTTTTTAGTATAGTTTACAACTGCATCACTTTTTGACATTTTACAATTTTGAATTTATTTTGTATTTTGCTAACAAAATTATGTTTGATTTATCAAATTTGAATTTATTATTTAAAAAAGTATCCATACACATTTAATTTATTCTTAAATGCGTCTAATTTTAAATGGAGTTTAAAATTTATTGGATTTCTGGGAATTTAGTATCTCTTGTTTTTTGTTCTTTTTTTGAAAACAGTTTGAGATTATGAGAAATTAAAACATTCTGATGAAGTAAGCCTGAAACTTTATTCCAGGTATTTAAGGTATAGCTGAGATTATATCTACCATATTTTACATCAAATTTAGTAAGAAGTCTTATTAATACTAAAACTCTCTCTGACACTTTAAAGTTGATCCTGGGACATGACATCCAGTGCTAACCAGTGGATTAGCAGACACTGAATAATTCTTGCTTTCATCCTACCCAGAGTGTAGTACCCAGTGTTAACTATTGGACTACCATGTTGTTTCTCAAGTTGCAGTTCATCCATCCTTAGTCATGCCTTCATTCTGATGGAGATCTTGCACTTGGGTTCCAGAGCCCAGGTCTCTTTTCTCCCAGCAAGTCCCATATTTGAAAGCTAAGTGTGCATATTGATCTTTCTCTCAATTTCTTCTTTAGTAGCCTATAAGATGTTCTGGCCCTAAATAGTTGAGGTTTTAAAAATTGCATATTCCAATTAATTTGGAAAATTGATCCAAGTGTTAGGACACTCAGTGACTTAATTTGGACTTAATGGTTTGAGGGTTGCCTATTTATGTTCTAGACTGTGTGTTAGGACTATATATTAAAGTATAGTTAATTGTTCCCCTCTGTGTGCCCATTTGTTCTTTTCATTTATTTCCCACTTTTGAGTGATAACGTGGTATTTATTTTTCTGTTCTTGTGTTAGTTTGCTAAGGATAATGACCACCAGCTCCAACCATGTCCTTGCAAAGGATATGAGCTCATTCTTTTTTATGGTTGCGTAGTATTCCATGGTGTATATAATCTGTACAATAAACCCCATGACACAAGTTTACCTATGTAACAAACCTGCACATGTGTCCCAACCTTAAAAGTTTATATATATATATATATACATATATATATGTATATATATATATATAAAGTACATAATTGTACATGTGTATATGAACATACATTTATATACCTGTACATATGTATATGTTTATGTGTGAGAATTACATAAAACAACTCTATAAAATATATATTGTTCCCCATTTTATAGATGAAGAAATTGAGTCTTAGAGTAGGTAAATAGATTGCTTATGGCCACATGGATAGACATTGTGAGAACCAGAACTCAAACTCTAGTGCTTGTTCATTCAATTCATTCACTGAGTATCTACTACGTGCTGGGCATTATTGTAGGTTCTGAGGATACAGCAGTAAGTAAAAATTCTTGTCCTCTTGGATCTTTTGTACTATACTAGCTGGTGATAAGTGCTTTAAACTAATAAAGGATCAGAGGGTGATGAGAGTTCAATGGGAATGCAATTAATAAATTAAATGGGACTGTCAGAGTTTTCACTGAAATGGTAACATTTGAGCAACCACTTGAAAGAATTAAGAGTGGACCATGAAAACTCATGAGGGACAGTGATCTCAGACAGAGGTAAAAACAAGTTTCAAAGGCCTGAGTAAGCTCATTCCATGTAATAATATCCAGTAGAATTCTAACTGGGAATTGCTGAGCCCCCTTCAATCCATATTGAACATTTCTTGTCTGCATACACTATAAATAGTAAAATACTATATCTCATAGACAATCATAAGTTGTAAAAAGTAGCTTTATTCAAGTTTAGTTTTTATCTTATACATGGTAGGTACCCTTGAATTGTTTATTTTTTATTTAGCAAATCAATTTCAAAATTTTTGTTTATTTGCATATTTTTGTTTTCTCTCAACTTAAACTATGGAAAGAGTCTGTTAGAGTTAAAATACTGTGGTTACATTTTTCTATTTTTACATTTCATTTTTATGAGTAATGTCGTTAAATGTGAAATTGCTTTAGGAATGGTTAAATGTACTTTATACATTCAATGTGATGTGAATATTGGTACAATAAGGACATGCATGTCAATTTCTTGTTAATTTTATTCCTTTTAAGAGCATGGTTTCCATGTTTATATAACATATTTGTTCATTTCATATACAGCTATAAAGTAAGCTGAAATAGCTTTGGCAAAATGTTTTCTAGCACATAATTGGATTATGTAAATTGATTTCTTTTGAAAGCAATAGTATATATTCTGTTTTTTTCCATTGGTAGATTATAGGATTATGAACAGACTCAAACGTTCGTAAAACTTAACTCATCCCATCTTTAATTTTCAAAGTTTAGTAAGAAGACTTTAGCTTTTGGTTAAGCTGTATTAAATGATTATCAAAGATTTAAGTCAAAAGTCAACTGTTGTGGAAGGCAAAGTCTTAAAATATTTAAATTTGTATTGAATAAGTCAGTTTCTATTTTAGAAAACCTGTTCGATTCAACTCAACTATATTGAGGATCAGAGTTTTATTGATAAGGGAGAAAAATCAACTATGAAACTATTGCAGTAGTATTGAAGAGCATTGACAAGGCTTGAATTATAGTAGTGATGGAGGAGGGGGTTTTCAAATGAAGGACATTTTTACATCAGGGTTGATGGGTGGCTCACCATGTGGATTGAGGGCACAAGAAGCATTTTAGATAATGTAAAGCCTTTTTTAACTTTGCCACTGGGTGAGCGATAAAGCTATTAAACAAGTTAGAAAATAGAAGGGAAAGGTTTTGGGAGCATGAAAGTGTTCAGTTGAGTTTTGAACCTTTTGAATTGAAGACATCTGTAGGACATTTATGCAGGAATGAATACAAAATACTTCTGTGTCATTTTGAAGATTATAATTAAGAAGACACTGTTGATTTCTTGAAATTCTGGGCCATAAGACAGATCTAGGCAATGTGATAATGATAATAGTGACCTTTCCCCAATCCCTTAAACAGCAAAATCTCAAATTTAGTACATAATTGCATTTTACTTTATGTCATATTCTAAATTTTCTAAATCACCTTTTTCTCATCTGAGATTATAAACATTCACTGGTGCTGTTGAAGTCCTTGTAGTGTCCTCAGTAATTACTATTCCCATAGAGGCTTAGGAGAGTTTATTTTCCTTTTGTAGTTGATGGTGCTACAATAGTAAGTGTATTGAGGAATTGCTGTCATTCTTACATTAATTCATGCTGTGTGCAAAGTATTGTTGCTTTACAATTGGGCATAAAGCATAGGGTTAATTTGTTTCTGCAAATAGACATCACAATAACATTTTATGAAGATATTCCTTTTTCAGAGACTTATTATTTTATATGTAAAAATTACTTTTTAATTTTATGAAAACTTTTTTTTGTGTGTGTGGCAAGGTCTTGCTTGTTGCCCAGGCTGGAGTGCAGTGGCATGATGAGGGTTTGTTATAACTGAGCAAGTTAGAGAAAGCATCACACTCTTGAGTTCTGACTGAGAGTCCTTTTATTGCTGGCGACCAAGAGTCAGCTTACGCTCAAAAATCTCTTGGGCCCCAAAGAAGGGGCTTGATTCCTTTTTATATCTTGCTTAGAGAAGGGGAGGGGGAGCCTAGCTGAAGCAGAATTTGCAGAAGCAGAACAAGCAATATATAGGGAGGCTGGTGACCAGGAGGCAGGAGGTTCCCATGATTATTGATTACTAAGGAGTGTATACACAAGCGATTCCCATGATTGCTGGTTACCAAGGAGGGGTATTCAGTACTTGTCATACAATCAATCAAGGGGGTATTCGCAATAACAAGTGGGCTTGCCAAGCAGGATATGGTTACAGTGGTTATATACTTCTATAGTTCTAAGTACAGCATGACCCAGCACAGTAGCATGACCCAGGTATGCACTCAATTGGGAAATGGCAGGAGGGGTAAGGAGGAGGTTAAAATGGAGTCTGTCTGGCTCTCAGCAAGATGGAGTATGTCTGGCTAATACAGAGAAGGTTAGCACAGGTTCACTGTAGCCTCGACTTCCCAGGCTCAAGCAACCCTCCAACCTCAGTCCCTCAAGTAGCTGGGACTACAGGTGTGTGCTACTGTACCCAGCTAATTTTTACAAATTTTGGTAGAGATGAGATCTTGCTATTTTGCCCAGGCTGGTCTCAAATTCTTGAGCTTAAGCAGTCCTCCCATCTCGGCCTCCCAAACTGCTGGGATTACAGGCATGAGCCACTATGTCCAGCTAATTTCTTGAAACCTTAAAATTACTTTTGGTGGAGAGGAAGGTGTAGAGGGGAATGAAGAAAGTGAAATAAGAAGATAAAGTAAGTATAAAATATCTTAGGATGTCACTGTATATTGATCTCTGCCAGAGGGAATGCTTACCAGAGAGTCAGGTCTTCCTAATGCTTTTCTTTACTGCTGTCTTATTGATTTCCTATGTTGTCCACTGTACTTACTATTGTGGCATGCTAATGGAATGTGGGAACTAAGACCAAGGTCTGAAGTCAGACTGCATTGGATTCACATGCCCTGCCACCCAGCATCTATACAGACTTGGGTACGTTACAGCCTCCCTACGTCTCTGATTTCCTCTGAGGAAATGGGGATAGGAGCACTATGTAACTTCCTTATAAAACTGTCCCCTGAAAGGTAAAGTGCTTAGCATAGTGCCTGGCCCATGGTATACATGCAGTAAATGTTAAAATAATAGGGATGAGCTATTGTAAGCCCTGTCTGTATTCTGTTTTCCTTAAAGTGCTGTGTAACATTCCAGTAGGTGAATGTTTTATTTTTGTTTACTAATTATAAATACTATACTAATTATAAATACTATACGTTTAGTGATTGTGTTACTTTATTTTTATTTTTAAAACTTTATACATTTTTCTAACTTGAAGATTTTATAATTTATAATTATTTTATTTTTATTTTTAAAATTTTATACATTTTTCTAACTTGAAAATTTTATAATCCAAGATGTGTACATATGTCTCTTCTATCTTTGTCCTTGTACATTGGTTCCTTGTATACCAAACAATTGAAAAAAATATATACTGAGGTATATCCTGGTCTCATATTTGTAGAAAATGATCTCCCCTGACTCTTTCCTTCCCTTTTTCTCTCATGACCAATTCGCCTGTCTTCTAAGAACCCATCTTATAACCTATCTTATCAGAAACCTCTGTGGAATAGTGATATGGGGTACATAAAAAGTAAAAGTAAAGATACTTAAAGCATAAATAAAGCAGAACAAGGACTTCCAGTAGAGGGAGATGTAGGCCAAGTAATCAAGCCACATACCATGCAGGTGTGATAGGCAGCAAATTTCAAGTTTTCCCTGCTTAAAAAATCTAAGTAGTAATTTATTTGCTAAATATAAGTTAAGTAACACTGGAATTTCTGTTTTGTTAGTTGCCAAATCCAAAGTGATTATATAAGTACGTAGGGAAGGACTGTGAGTACTATATATATGAATTGCCATTGCCCCATAACTTTCTCACTTACTGTTTCAGAGCTGGAGAGAAGACTAGATCATCAATGCCTCTCTTTCTCTCTCTCTTTCTAAATCTTTAAAAATAGCAAGTAATGGAAGTTACAGGCTGGATAACTTGAAAACAAAGAAAATACAGCAGCCATATTTTTATGATTCAAAAAAATTTTTTTCATGGAGTTCTAGACTATCTGAGTAAACTAGGGTTAGCTCTACATACCATAAACTGTTGGACTGAATTAGAACACTGCCATTTTTTTAAAAATTATTTTTGAAAAAATAATATCGTAATTTAGATCTTTAAATTTCTGAAATTGCTGAGACCTGTAATTAAAGAAAATTAACAGCATGTATTTCATGTTGGATTGGATTTTTTTCAAGTTTTTTTCAGTAGGATAGTTAAGTTGATTTTAATGTTTACTTTTCCAACAGAAACATGACAATTCTTTCTTTTGGCAACATTGTGCAATAGCTAACTATTATAATGGTCCCTCTGCACTTTGAGATTTAATACTCTTATTCTGTCATACTCTAAGAAATTGGTGCTTTGGAACCTGGGGATGTTGAGACTCCCCTTAAACCTGAGATCACTTAATAGTTGACTGAGTTTCCACTTTGTATGGTCGCTAAATATTTTGATTTTATTACTTTTGGCTGAGTTTGTAAATTCAGTTTATAAAGTATCAACAGAAATTTACATCATGCACAACATATCTTAAATGAATTTACTCTAGTAATTTTAATTTCTGGTTAGTTGATTCAGAAATGGAAGGCACATATCTCTGCTGATTTTATTCATATTAATGAATTTGGTAAACATTACTACCACCAGCTTAATAGATATTAGCTTAATATGTAGTTTTTATTTAGAATTCTACAAACTCTCATCACTTAATCTTGCTTTAAGTTTTGTCAGGTAGCATCATTATTCTTTGTGTTTAAGAATCTTTTTAATTTAATAAGTAACTACAGAAGATCAGCTATGCTAGAGAAGACTTTGTAGCCTACAGTATGGATTTTTTCTTGGTAGAACTAAACTTCTTCCCTGGATTGCAACATGGTTTCATGAGGTGAACATTTTGCATACTTCATTAAGCATAAGATGTGTATTTTTTTGAATTATTCAAAATAGTTTTCAATGAATGGGCCTGATTGGACTTTCCCATCTAATGAGTATTCTTGAACCACTACAGACAAATTAGAAGGCTTTCTTTTAACTCTTTTAAATAAATTAACATGCCTTAAAAATGACCTTAGAACAATGAGATTGAGCTTATCTGTCATTGCCTATGTGCATTCATCAGAATAAGCAGGAGTGTGCTACAGTAATAAGCTTAAAACTCACTGACTGAAAGCAATGAAATTTAATTTTTATATATGCTCCGTGTTCATTGTAGTTTGACAGTAATGCTGTCCTTGTAGTCACTCAAGAATTCAGGCTGAGGAATGTTCCATCTTGACACACGCTTCCATGACAGAGCTGAGAAAAAAAAAAAAGCTTACTGAATCTTCTGATACTCTTAAAACTTTTGCCTGAAAGTGGTATGGTTCACCTTGGCAAGATGTGGCCACATCTGAGTTCAACAAGGTTCGTGATCCTCCTACAGAGGGGACACTGGATATTTGCAAACAGTACAGTGGTTATTCATTCTAGTCTAAATTAGTATTTGGAAACTACTGGCAGTTACATACTAAACTTATAGAGTGTCTGGTTTAAAACTGGCCATGGGAAGAAAATGAGTTGTTTTCATCAGGTTATAATCTGATTAGTTTTGGAATTCATACTGACAGTGCATTGAGCACATGCACTCTGCCCCCCGCCACAAATCTGCATCATACAAATGATGCAACAACTGTTTTACAGGGACATTTATATACCACTGGGGATATTACCATTGTTCCTCATACAGTGTGGACGGGGAGTAACTGTTGCACAGGCTGACTACCTTTAAATGCATGGTTATAGGCCAGCCAGGACAGTTTATGAATTTAATAAATGCGTTACTCCAGATTTTAACCCTCCCCTCCCCTCCTTTTTCTCCCTTCCCCTTCCCTTCTCTCCCTTCCTCTCCCCTCCGTTCCTCTCCCCTTCTCTTCCTTCCCCTCCCCTCCATTCCCCTTCCCTTCTTTCCCTTTCCCTCCCTCCCTTCCCCTCCCCTCACCTCCCATTTGCTCCCTGCTCCTCTTCCCTCCCTCCCTCCCTCCCTCCCTCCTTCCTTCTTTCTGTCTCTGTTTCTTTCTTTCCATAAAAAAAGGCCTGACTGTAATTTGGAGTTTAAATTTTTAATTGCATAAAATATTAACAGAAAACTGGTGTTTCATATAGCTAATTGTTTAAATTAGTAAATATAAATGGAGCCATTAGATATATTGCCAAAATTCACAACAAGATGAAAGTATTGGAATTGGTTATTAAAACTAAGTGGTGCTCATTTGCTGTTTATTAATATCACACAAATTAACAATTAATGCTGAAGACTTTTTTTTATCTTCATTTTTTAGATATGACTGATTTTCCCAAAATATTTTGTGAAACTTCTCAGAAGCTGGTGAGTGTGGAAGCCTTTGCTCTGGCTGCGAAATACTATTCCATACAAAACTTGGGAATATGTACTTCTTTTGAACAGTTGCTGGTAGTCCTTCAAGGAAATCAAAACCAGAGAATTGGTATGTCTATTTATGTGTGTGTAAGTGTGCCTGTTAGGTACTTAGAAGCAATACTTTGTTCATATATGTGTATATTTCCAAAATATTAATTTATTGTTAAACTTTAATTTATAAGCCCTGACAAATCAGCTTTTGTTTTAAGAGTAGGTTTTTCTTTGTACTGTATTAAACAGAACAACTTATAGATCTCCACATTTTTTTCTACATTAACCCTTTACTTCAGGTGGTTTCTGCCCCTCAAACACAGATCACAGTGAGCTACTACTAATTCCAAAATCTTCATTATTTTTGTTACAGCAGGCTAATGTTCTCTATGGGAAGAGGGTGGGAAGAGTGGAAGGGGACATCTGGGGATGTGGGGAGAAGCATGAGTGTCAGAAAGTGGGGATAGTACAAATTAAAAAAACAAATATGGTAATGTGGTAGATTAAAACTCAGCCATATCAATAGTTATATTCAATGTAAATTGATTTTACATTCCAATTAAAAGGCAGAGATCAGAAAGAAGGCTGTGGGTAAAAAAAAAAAAAAAAAAAAAAAAAAAAAAGTTATTTTATCTTACACAAACATCTTTCATATCTTTTATCGCATTTGATCCTCACTGTTTCTCTGCCTTTTTATTTTGAAAACTTCCAAACCTACAGAAAAGTAGTAAGAATAGTACAATAGACCCTGTATACTTTTCACCTACATTCACCATGTGTTCACATTTTGCCACACTTGTTATAGTTCTCTTCTACACACACACACACACACACACACACACAAACACACACACTCACTCTCTCCTCTTTTTCAGAATCTTTTGAATATAAGTTGTAAATATCATAGCACTTTACTCTCAGATACTTCACTCTGTGTCTCAAAAGAAAAAGAGCATTCTCCTACATATCCCATAGTTTATTAGCACAGTCAGGAGTTTAACATTGTTAGTTTAGTATTGTCTAATAAGCAGTCTATATTCAAGTTTTTTAAATTTTTCCAAGAATATCTTTTACAGCCATTTTTTTTTCATACAGGAGTCAGACTAATTTCATACCTGACATTTAGCTGTCATGTCTGTTGAGTCTCTTCAATCTGAAATAGTTTCTTACCCTTGCTTTTGTTTTTCTTGACACTAATACTTTTGATACCTATAGGCAGGTGTATTTTATTGTTTCTCCATGATTAGATTCAAGTTATACATTTTTGATAGGAATACGACTTAAGTGATTCCTTTTTCAGATAGCAGATTAGGAAGCACATATAATTTTGTCACATTATTGGTGATACTAAGTTTACTTACTTGGTAAAGGTGGATCTACTAGCGTTCTCCATTGTAAAATGACCCTTTTATCTTTGAGTTCAATTCTTTTATTATTTTAACTTCTTTTTTTTTTTAATCTCTCTAACCACTTTAAGCAAAATTATTTTATAGTTCTCCCTGGAACAAGAGAGGAACTGTTTGGTGAATTATGGCTCTTGGTAAGAACCATTAGAGCTGCAAATGAGTTCACCAGCAACATTACTATGGGTACTGTAGTTGACTGGCAAGGAAAGCTCTAAGGAGAACACTCTATCCCAAATGCTGCTGACTGGCAATAAATGAGTGTACCTCTGTGTCAAGGGTTTCATCCTTGGCCCCTCCCCTGATTTATAAAGTTTAAGGGCCATATTTTGAGCATCAGAGTGAGTAAAGATGTTGTGTCTTAGGCAAGAACAAACAACAAAACCACCATTCATGGTCGGGATGCACTCTGTTGTGTCCAGTATAAGAAAGAGTTGACTTAGCCATGTAGAGATGCATGCTGGTGATAGGTGAGAGAGGAGGGGCTATATTCCCCATCCTGCAGTAATCAGCATATTTGTTTACTAGGTTAGTATCTGCCAGCAGAATGACATTGTTGAATTAAGACGTCTCCTTTGGAGACCATGTTCTAGAGTGCCCTCAGAATGTTGCCAAGAAAGTATTACCTTTCATCTATAGGACCATGAGTAACCAGCATCCATATCTAGAAAGACCTCATTAAAACCCAGTATTCCAATGTGGCAATCCCAGGTTAAGCTTATACCAAAGCATTCACAAATGTGAACATTGTCATGCCATAGTAACCATTCCAGCCCTGCATTTCAGTTCCCCACCACCCAACTCCCACATGGCTGATGTTGACTACCTTGTCATATGCTCTTTGGCCATTTTAATGTACTTTATAATTGTAGCATGCAGTATTATACTCCAAAGTGTAATTCTAGAGTTCTGCAATGATGGAAATGTTCTGTGCTTGTGCTGCTCAATACAGTAGAAACTAGCCACATGTGGCTGTTAAGTATTTCACCTGTGGCTAGTGCAGCATAGAATCTTAATTTTCAATTTTATTTGATTTGAGTATAAATTGCAGTAATCACATGTGGTTAAGTAGCTACTATATTTATTAGACAGCACAGGTAATGAAATGACTAAGTTTTTTTCCTCACTTTTCTATTGGGTGATTCTTTTCATATTAATTTGTAGGAGTTTATTTTATTTTATTCTTAGGTACAGATTCTCTGGAAGTATATGTGTTGGAATTATCTTCTCTCATGTGAGACTTGACTTTTTACTCTCATAATGTTGTCTTTTGATGGAAAATGTCCTTTGTAGTCCAATTTACCAGTCTTTTTCATTATAGTTAATTGTTAAGGAATACTTTTAATGTTCTATGGAATTTTATATTTACTTTATTAATTCAAATTTGATTTATAATGGCCAAGCTAGTGGAGGTTTATCATCCAGAAACCACAGTAGAATCTCTATATTATTTTCATACTTAATTCAAAAAATATGAATATCAACTGATAATTCCTACTAAATTTTGATTCTTTAATAGCAGTATTTTACTTTTATTTTCATTAGGTAAAACTCTGAAGGCAGTTGAGTTTATGAATATGAAGAAATCTCATGAAGTTCAGACAATGTCAGAGCTGATCAGCAGTATTGCTGACTACTATGGACTAAAGCAGGTGAGAATATTTCCCTATATTTTTAGGTATTAAAATTATTGCCACTTTTTGGTATTATTTAAATTTCACTTTTTTACTGTCATCTAGCCTTTAAAGTGTCATTAAATAGTAGCATCATTTAAACATCAGATCCTTTAAACATCAGATTCTTTAAGCATACTCTGTTATTTTCTAGTATATTACAGAAAATTTATAGTAAGATCAAGACATGACTGTTAATGTTTTGCCACGAATTTTACTCTTTTCAGAATGTACAGAAGTTAAGATTAATTCTCTTGATAAGTTGTCACTCCAGCTTGAGGCAGCATTATGAAGATTACATTCTGCAAAGCCGTTTGCCACTAGATGTTTTCAGGAGATGGGTTACAAAGCTGTGGTCTGGGATACCTGCATCATTATAGTAACACAAAGTAGTTATGTTTTTAAGACTTGGATTATTTCATAGTGTTTGATTCATGATGCATTCGTGTTTTGAAAAATAGTTCTTATGATAAGTAGTGATGTTGGAAAGTAGATGTTAAAATAAGATTAATGATTGTACACATTGGTCTATAAAAATAGTAAGTGATTTTTCTTATTCCTGTTCTATAAAAACTGCAAGTCTTTTCCTTAGCTCTCAAAGAAGATCAGTGGTGGCAATAGAGATTTTCCTTTCTTAATTTTTATAAGGTATTAGATTCTTTCCATAAATTCAACAAAATTTGAGAGTTTAAGTATGAAAGTTTGGCTTAGGTATGCAGAGCCACTGTGGCAACATAGATCTCTAGGGTAGGGTATAGAGTAAAAGCTAAGGTAATACTAGTTTTCAACCTTTTCTCCATATTAATAACTATCAGTATTAGTAACAGGCTTACTATGACAGTGATACTTAGCTGAAGTAGAAGAGGCAAGTCCTTCCCCATGGTGCCATATCATAATCTTGGGGAGTGTGTGCTGTTTCTAAATATCCTTCAGGTGGCAGCCACCATCTATTAAGAGCAGTAATAATGGGAATGGTCTCTAGAGGAATAAATGCATAGTTTAGTTAGAATTAAAAGGGGCATAACAAGCTCAAGCTTAAGGCATCAGTTAATAACAGCAATTCCACTGGAGATGACAAAGCCCTAAAGACAGAAAATTCAGATAGCTAGTAGTCAGGTAAGCCAGATAGAGGTTCTGTACATGGATGGTACAAATCCAGTTACAGCGTAGGATAATGGAATAAAGGTCCAGTCTTGGGTGAAAATCTGGTTGGAATGAGGCAGAACAACAACAACTGGACTCAGATTTCACATAGAAACCAAGGCAAAGACACCCAGTCTTTTAGTTTGGGAATACAAAGCAGAAGCAGGAAAATATAAAAGTGGCCAAAACATAATGTGTGCTGTGTGAAAGGGATTTTAGTCAGGATACTTGTGGGTTGATTTACAGATTTTTTTATTACAAATATAATGATGTACACTGTGTAAGGTTTATATACTCTTTAAATATAATTCAGTCTTACTCAGTCTTAATCACTTTCTAGCCAATGTGCAAAAATTTGTCCCTAACCCTAACTTTATTGAGATAATACATGAACTCATTTATTAATGTTAATTGTACAGTGTGGTGTTTTGTTACTATGTGTATATTTATATACATACACACATATGTATAAACACACACATATATACACACACACATATATACATAAACACATATATACATAAGCACACACACTCGTGTAACCTCTGTAATCAAGATACATGTTTCCATCACCCCAAAAAGTCTCCTCATGTCTTTTTGCAAAGGACATACTTATGCTCTCTAGGCTAGAGTGTATATTGGTATAACCACTTTAAAAAACAATTTGATGGGCCAGGCACAGTGGCTCATGCCTATAATCCCAGCACTTTGGGAGGCCGAGGCAGGTGGATCACAAGGTCAAGAGATCGAGACCATCCTGGTCAACATGGTGAAACCCCGTCTCTACTAAAAATATAAAAATTAGCTGAGCATGGTGGCACGTGCCTGTAATCCCAGCTACTCGGGAGGCTGAGGCAGGAGAATTGCTTGAACCCAGAAGGCGGAGGTTGCAGTGAGCCAAGATCGTGCCATTGCACTCCAGTCTGGGTAACAACAGCAAAACTCCATCTCAAAAAAAAAAAAGAAAACAATTTGACATTATTTTGTAAACTTGAACATACACCCTATTACTCATCAGTTTAACTTTAGATGTATACCCCCACCTAGAGAAATTTTGCACACAAGCATCAGGAGTTATATATAGTATAAGAATGTTCCTAAAAGCAGAAAGCTAGTAATAAACCAAATGCTTATCCACAGGAGATTGGATAAACTGTGATATATTTACATATTGAACATAATACACCAGTAAAGCTTAAACTACTGCAGTACATATATGGATGAATATTAGAAACATAAAATAGAATAGGAAAAAGCAAGTTCCAGAAGATTGCATATTTTATGGTACCATTTTAAATAGTTATTAAGGGAAATAATGGTATATTTTAATACAAAAATTATATGCAAAAAACTATTAAAGAAGCAAGAGAGGAGAGATCCAAGATGTCTGATCACTAGCAGCTCGGGATTGTAGCTCCCAGTGAAAACACAGAGAACGAGAGGACGCCACACTTTCAGACAAATTTTTGTTGCTCATGGACCAGGAGATTCACAGCGGAGGAGCCCCACAGTCACCAGCAAACTCTTGTGGCCGCTGTGGCGGTTTTGCCGGTGCCTCAGTATGGTGGTTCTTGGTGCTGAGTAAACGGGACTGGGTCCCCTTTTGGTCAACGTTTGGAGCTCCAGGAAGGCAGAGTTGCCTATTCAGCTGATTGAAGGACGGACTTAAGAAGGAAGCAAGACTGGAAATTCTCGGGCAGAAAAGCGCCATCAATCTTAACTCTGCTGTTTTAGCCAGCGCAGTGGGTTGCTCAGATTCCAGCACTGGGAATCAACAAGTTGGACATCCACTCAGAGACCTAATTAGAAAGTCGGTAATTACAAAGATGACAGATGAAGAAATTTATAATGATGGGAAGAAACGAGCCTAAAAAGGCCGAGAATATCCAAAATCAGAATGCCTCTCCCTCTACAGGGGATCACAGTTCCTCATCAGCAAAGGAACAAGGCCTGATGGAGAACGAGTGCATCAGAAGTAGGCTTCAGAAGGTGGATGATAAGAAACTTCTGTGAGCTAAAAGAACATGTTTTAACCCAATGTAAAGAAACTAAGATTATTAGGGGAGAGGCAAGATGGCGTCATAGAGGTGACTCAGGATTGCAGCTCTCGGTGAAGGCGCAGAGGGTGAGTCCTAGCCGCATTCTCGGATGTTACTTTTATGCCCACAGAGCGTTGAAAGTCCCAGATGTGGGAGAGACACGGGACGCTAGCAGCCGGCTAACGCAGCCGGCTCCCGCCGTCTCTTCGGCCGGCACCGCAGCGGGACACGGCGCGGAACTCACTGGTCTGGGTGCCCTGTTAAACCGGCAATCTGAGATTTGGAAGGGCAGATTGGCATGTCCATCTGATTGAACGGGACTTGGACAATGAGCCAGACCAGGAGTTTCCTGGGAAGCGTGATCTGAGCTGGGGTAGTGGGCAGCGGCACGGGAGATCACACGGATCCCAGTGCCCTATCGGCAGGCTCCTGGGGCGCCAGTGAGAGAGTCGACCTTTCAGCTTGGGGAGAGGAAGAGAGAGAGAGAGAGGACGGACTCTGAGGCAGGGAGCTGGGTGATCGGGCTTGGCGGGTCCCTCGCTCACGGGGACAAGCAGGACGGCGACTGGAGGCGCTTGGGGCTGAGAGTTTTGTTGCCGGCATTTAGGACGGTGCAGCCCGGTCAGGGAGGGGTGTCCACCATTCCTGACGAAGTGCACCCCCACTTAAGTACCGCCCAGGACTGACGCAGCCTGCCGTTGCCGAGGCAACCTGCCATAACAGAGAGAGTCCGCCAGGCAGCAACAGGGCGGACCCGCGTTAGCAGGTCAGAGCCCCGGCAGGCAAATAGTGAATAGACTGCCACCTAGTGGGGCAGGACAGTGCAACAGATACTCATAAAGAAAGCCCCAACTCCCTGAGACAGAGCATCTAAGGGTGAAAAAAAAAAAAAGAGTGGTGTTTTATGAGTTCTATTGCAGCAGACATAACCTCCCAACAACCCTGAATGAACAACGGAGCTCACAGCTCAGCACTGGAGCTCCTATAAAGCACAGACTGTCTCCTCAAGCAGCTCCCTGACCCCTGTATATCCAAGGAGTCACCCCAGAAAAGGACTAATCAGACTGACATTTGGCTGGCATCATTCTGGAACAAGGGCAGCAGAAAAAGAAACTGATATCATCCCTCACTGTTCTGCAGCTGCTGCAGGTATACCCCAGACAAGCAGGGCCTGGAGTGGACCTCAGCACTCATACAGCAGAGAGGATAGATCATTAGAGGGAAAACTAAGTAACAGAAATACTTCATCATCAACAATCTCAGTGTCCACACAGAGACCCAATTGAAAAATCAGCCACTACTAAGACGACAGGCGGATAAATCCATAAAGATGGGAAGAAACCAGCGCAAAAAGGAGGAAAGCAGCCGAAACCAAAACACCTCACCTCCAAAAAAGGACCAAAACTCCTCACCAGCAAGGGAACAAAGCTGGACGGAGAATGAATGTGACGAAATGACGGAATCAGACTTCAGAAAGTGGATAATGAGAAACTTCAGTGAGCTAAAGGAACGTGTTCTAAACCAGTGCAAAGAAACTAAGAACCTTGAAAAAAGATTTGAAAAAAGATTCGAGGAATTGATAATGAGAATGGACAACTTAGAGAGGAATATGAATGAAGTGAAGGAGCTGAAAAACACAACACGAGAACTTCGCGAAGCATGCACAAGTTTCAACAGCCGAATTGACCAAGCAGAAGAAAGAATATCAGAAGTTGAAGATCAACTCAATGAAATAAAACGAGAAACCAAGATTAAAGAAAAAAGCACAAAAAGGAATGAACAAAATCTCCAAGAAATGTGGGACTATGTGAAGAGACCCAACCTACGTTTGATAGGTGTACCAGAATGTGACGAAGAGAATGAATCCAAGCTGGAAAACACTCTTCAGGATATTATCCAGGAAAATTTCCCCAACCTAGCAAGACAGGTCAATACTCAACTCCAGGAAATACAGAGAACACCACAAAGATACTCTGCAAGAAGAGCAACCCCAAGGCACATAATCGTCAGATTCACCAGGGTTGAAACGAAGGAGAAAATACTAAGGGCAGCCAGAGAGAAAGGTCAGGTCACCCACAAAGGGAAGCCCATCAGACTCACAGCAGATCTCTCGGCAGAGACTCTACAAGCCAGAAGAGAGTGGGGGCCAATATTCAACATCCTTAAAGAAAAGAGCTTTCAACCCAGAATTTCATATCCAGTAAAACTGAGCTTCATAAGTGAAGGAAAAATAAAATCCTTCACGAACAAGCAAGTACTCAGATATTTTGTCACCACTAGGCCTGCTTTACAAGAGCTCCTGAAAGAGGCACTACACATAGAAAGAAACAACCAGTTCCAGCCATCCTAAAAGCATACCAAATGCTAAAGACCATCAACAAAATGAAGAATGTACATGAACCAACGGGAAAAACAGCCAGCTAGCATTAAAATGGCAGTATCAAATTCACACATAACAATATTAACCCTGAATGTAAATGGGCTAAATGCACCAATCAAAAGACACAGACTGGCAAATTGGATAAAAAACCAAAACCTATCGGTGTGCTGTATCCAGGAAACCCACCTCACATGCAAAGATACACAAAGGCTCAAAATAAAGGGATGGAGGAAGATTTACCAAGCAAATGGAGAGCAAAAAAAAGCAGGAGTTGCAATTCTCATCTCTGCTAAAATAGACTTTAAAGTAACAAAGATCAAAAGGGACAAAGAAGGTCATTACATAATGGTAAAAGGATTGATACAACAAGAAGAGCTAACGATTCTAAATATATATGGACCCAATGTAGGAGCACCCAGATATATAAGGCAAGTTCTTAATGACTTACAAAGGGACTTAGACTCCCACACAATAATAGTGGGAGACTTTAACACTCCACTGTCAATGGCAGACAGATCAACCAGACAGAAAATTAACAAGGATATCCAGGACTTGAACTCAGACCTGGAACAAGCAAACCTGATAGACATTTACAGAACTCTCCACCCGAAATCCACAGAATATACATTCTTCTCAGCACCACATCACACCTACTCCAAAATTGACCACATAATTGGAAGTAAAGCACTCCTCAGCAAATGCAAAACAACTGAAATCATAACAAACAGTCTCTCAGACCATAGTGCAATCAAGTTGGAACTCAGAATTCAGAAAATAACTCAGAACCGCACAGTTTCATGGAAACTGAACAATTGGCACTTGAATGTTGATTGGATAAACAATGAAATGAAGGCAGAAATAAAGAAGTTCTTTGAAAACAACGAGAATGAAGACACAACGTACCAGAATCTTTGGGACACATTTAGAGCAGTCTGTAGAGAAAAATATATAGCAATAAGTGCCCACATGAGAAGAGTGGAGAGATCCAAAATTGACACCCTATCGTCAAAATTGAAAGAGCTAGAGGAGCAAGATCAAAAAAGCTCAAAACCTAGCCGAAGACAAGAAATAACTAAGATCAGAGCAGAACTGAAGGAGATAGAGACAAGAAAAACCCTTCAAAAAATCAATAAATCTAAGAGCTGGTTTTTCGAAAAGATTAACAAAATAGACAGACCACTAGCCAGACTGATAAAAAAGAAGAGAGAGAACAACCAAATAGATGCAATAAAAAATGATAAAGGGGAAATCACCACAGATTCCACAGAAATTCAAACCATCATCAGAGAATACTACAAACAACTCTATGCACATAAACCAGTAAATCAGGAAGAAATGGATAAATTCCTGGATGCCTGTGTCCTCCCAAGCCTAAACAAGGAGGAAGCCGAAACTATGAATAGACCAATAACAAGGTCTGAAGTTGAGGCAGCAATTAAGAGCCTACCACACAAAAAAAGCCCAGGTCCAGATGGGTTCACAGCCGAATTCTACCAGACACACAAAGAGGATCTGGTACCATTCCTTCTGAAACTATTCCAAATAATCCAAAAAGAGGGAACCCTTCCCAAATCATTTTATGAGACCAACATCATCCTGATACCAAATCCTGGCAGAGACTCAACAAGAAAGGAAAACTTCAGGCCAATATCTATGATGAACATAGATGCAAAAATCTTCAATAAAATACTGGCAAACCGATTGCAACAGCACAATAAAAAACTTATCCATCATGATCAACTAGGATTCATCCCGGGGATGCAAGGCTGGTTCAACATACGCAAGTCTATAAATGTAATTCACCACATAAACAGAAGCAAAAACAAAAACCACATGATTATCTCAATTGATGCAGAGAAGGCATTTGACAAAATTCAACAGCCCTTTATGCTAAAAACCCTCAATAAACTTGGTATTGATGGAACATATCTCAAAGTAATAAAAGCTATTTATGACAAACCAACAGCCAATATCATACTTAATGGGCAAAAACTGGAAGCATTCCCTTTGAAATCTGGCACTAGACAAGGATGCCCTCTCTCACCACTTCTATTCAACATAGTACTGGAAGTTCTAGCCAGAGCAATCAGGCAAGAAAAAGAAATAAAGGGTATTCAAATAGGAAAGGTGGAAGCCAAATTGTCTCTATTTGCAGACGACATGATAGTATACCTAGAAGACCCCATCACCTAAGCCCAAAAGCTCCTGCAACTGATAAGCAACTTCAGCAAAGTCTCAGGATATAAAATCAATGTTCAAAAATCACAAGCATTCCTATACACCAATAACAGACTTAAAGAGAACCAAATCAAGAATGAACTGCCATTCACAATTGCTACAAAGAAAATAAAATACCTAGGAATACAACTCACTAGGAATGTAAGGGACCTCTTTAAGGAAAACTACAAACAACTGCTCAACGAAATAAGAGAGGACACAAACAGATGGAGAAACATTCCATGTTCGTGGTTAGGAAGAATCAATATCGTGAAAATGGCTATACTGCCCAAAGTAATTTACACAATCAATGCTATCCCCATCAAACTACCATTGAATTTCTTCACAGAACTGGAAAAAACCACCATGAATTTCATATGGAACCAAAAAAGAGCCCGCATAGCCAAGTCAATTCTAAGCAAAAAGAACACAGCGGGAGGCATCACGCTACCAGACTTCAAACTATACTACAAGGCTACAGTAATCAAAACAGCATGGTACTGGTACCAAAACAGAGATATAGACCAATGGAACAGAACAGAGGCATCGGAGGCAACACAACACATCTACAACCATAATATCTTTGATAAACCAGACAAAAACAGGCAATGGGGAAAGGATTCCCTATTTAATAAATGGTGTTGGGAAAACTGGCTAGCCATGTGCAGAAAGCAGAAACTGGACCCCTTCCTGACACCTTACACTAAAATTAACTCCAGATGGATTAAAGACTTAAACGTAAGACCTGACACCATAAAAACCCTAGAAGAAAATCTAGGCAAAACCATTCAGGACATAGGAGTAGTCAAGGACTTCATGAACAAAACACCAAAAGCATTGGCAACAAAAGCCAAAATAGACAAATGGGACCTAATCAAACTCCACAGCTTCTGCACGGCAAAACAAACAGTCACTAGAGAGAATCAGCAACCATCAGAATGGGAAAAAATCTTTGCAGTTTACGCATCTGACAAAGGGCTGATATCCAGAATTTACAAAGAACTCAAACAGATTTACAGGAAAAAAACAAACAAGCCCATTCAAAAATGGGCAAAGGATATGAACAGAAACTTTACGAAAGCAGACATACATGAGGCCAGCAAACATACGAAAAAGTGCTCATCGTCATTGGTCATTAGAGAGATGCAAATCAAAACCACATTGAGATACCATCTCACACCAGTTAGAATGGCGATCATTAAAAAATCTGGAGACAGCAGATGCTGGAGAGGATGTGGAGAAATAGGAACACTCTTACACTGTTGGTGGGAGTGTAAATTAGTTCAACCATTGTGGAAGACAGTGTGGCGATTCCTCAGGGACCTAGAAATAGAAATTCCATTTGACCCAGCAATCCCATTACTGGGTATCTATCCAAAGGACTATAAATCGTTCTACTATAAGGACACATGCACACGAATGTTCATTGCAGCACTGTTTACAATAGCAAAGACCTGGAACCAACCCAAATGCCCGTTGATGATAGACTGGACTGGGAAAATGTGGCACATATACACCATGGAATATTATGCAGCAATCAAAAATGATGAGTTTGTGTCCTTTGTAGGGACATGGATGAATCTGGAGAACATCATTCTCAGCAAACTGACACAAGAACAGAAAAAGAAATACCGCATATACTCACTCATAGGTGGGTGAGAAAAATGAGAACACGTGGACACAGAGAGGCAGTCTACTATACACTGGGGACTGTTGGGGGGAATGGGGGAGGGACAGCAGGGGGGGCTGGGGGGGATAGCCTGGGGATGAATACCAAGTGTGGGTGAAGGGGAGGAAAGCAGCAAAGCACACTGCCATGTGTGTACCTATGCAACTATCTTGCTCGTTCTGCACATGTACCCCCAAACCTATAATGCAATAAAAATTTTAAAAAAAAAAAAAAAAAAAAAAAGAAACTAAGAACTTTGAAAAATGGTTTGATGAAATCCTAACAAGAATAGACAATTTAGAGAGGAATATAAGTGAATTAATGGAACTGAAGAATACAGTGAGAGAACTCCACGAACTATGCACAGGTTTTAACAGTCAAATTGATGAAGCAGAAGAAAGGATATCAGAGGTTGAAGACCAACTTAATGAAATGAAATGAGAAGACGATTAGAGAAGAAAGAATAAAAAGGAATGAGCTAAGTCTCCAAGAAATATGGGACTATGTGAAGAGACCTAATTTACATTTGATAGGTGTACCTGAATGTTATGAAGAGAATGAATTCAAGCTGGAAAATATTCTTCAGGATATTATTCAGGAAAAGTTTCCTAACCTAGTAAGGCAGTACAATATTCAGCTCCAGGTAACACAGAAAACACCATAAAGATATTCCTCAAGTAGAGCAACTCCAAGACACATAATCATTAGATTCACCAGGGTTGAAATAAAGGAGAAAATGCTAAGGGCAGCTAGAGAGAAGGGTCAGGTTACCCATAAAGAGAAGCCTATCAGACTCACAGCAGATCTCTCAGCAGAAACCCTACAAACTAGAAGAGAGTGGGGGTCAATATTCAATATCCTCTAAGAAAGAATTTTCAACCCAAAATCTCATATCCAGCCAAACTGAGCTTTATAAATGAAGGAAAAATAAAATTTTTCACTAACAAGCAAGCACTCAGAGATTTTACCACCACCAGGCCTGCTTTACAAGAGCTTCTGAAAGAAGCATTATACATAGAATGGAACAACCAGTATCAGTTATCCCCAAAACTTACCAAAAGGTAAAGAGTATCTCCATAATGAAGTATCTATATCAACGAATGGGCAAAATAGCCAACTAGCATTAAATGACAATATTAAACTCAAAAATATCAATAATAATTCTAAATTTAAATGATTAAATGCCCCAATCAAAGACACAGAAAGGAAAATTGAATAAAAAGTCAAAACCCATTGGTATGCTGTATCCAGATCCATCTCATAAGCAAGGACACACAAAGACTCAAAACAAAGCTTTGATGGAAGACTTACCAATCAAATGGAGAGCAAAAAAAAAAAAAAAAAAAAAAAGGAGTTGTAACTTTCGTCTCTGACAAAATAGACTTTAATAGTAACAAAGAAGGACATTATATAATGGTAAAAGGATCAATACAACAATGGTAGTCAATGATCATAAATATATATGTACCCAATATAGGAACACCCAGATACATAAGACAAGTTCTCAATGACTTATAAAGAGACTTGAACTCCCACACAATAATGGCGGGAGACTTGGACACCTCATTGTTAATATTCGACAGATCAATGAGATAGAAAACTAACAGGACATTTATGATTTGATCTCAGACCTGCAACAAGTAAATTCAGTGAATGTCTATAGAATTCTTCACCCCAGGTCCACAACATATATTCTTCTCAGTATCACATAACACCTATTTTGAAAGTGACCGTATAATTGGAAATAAATCATTCTTCAGCATTTGCATAGCATTTCACAGACTTAAATGAAATATTGGTTTGCTGTTTATTTGTTATTTTCTTCCCTTATTCCTTTCTGTCTCTGCTGGTAAGTACAATTATCGGCATAAAAGAGGTTTTTAATACTTAGTTTTAGATTTGCATTCCAGCCTGGGCAATAGAGCAAGATTCCTGTTCTCTCTTCCTCTTTCTTTTTCTCTTTTTTTTAAAGCAAAAAAAAAAGAGAAAAAGAAAGAAAACGTAGCTCTGATTATGTCACTTCCTTGGATAAACAACAACAACAACAAATAATTATAGACTGTTACTGTTGGAGGGGCTCAAAGTAGGATGGGAAGGTAATGGGAGCTGGAGCCTGGAAACAGAAACCCAAAGATAGTACACAGGACCCATTGAGGTGAAGGTCTGACAGGATTTAACCTAATTGTTCATGCAGCTCATATAAATTCATTATTTTTCTTAAAAGCTCATAACAAACATGCATAATAAGGCAGTTGTGTATTTTACATTGTTTAGTTAGTGTGTTCTTTTCTCTTTACATTAATAGGCACTCCAAGGCAGGTCAAATCAAAAGGTTTGGCTGAGACCCTTTTTTCCTCTGGCTTTTTCTGTTAGGTCTAATAGTGTCTGGAAAAGAATGCAATAATTTTATTTTTTCCAGAGAAAGAAAAAAAAGAAGCAAGAGAATTATAAACAATAATTTGGTAGCAGTTGTTGCCTGGTAGAAGCAGGGAGACAGAATATGGAAGGAAAACATAGTTATATGCAGTATAAATATTAACATTCTAGGTATTAAGATGGTTGTTGGGTTCATGGACATAGCAGATGCTGCAGGCTGCCTTATCTAAATACTCTCAGGCCTTTTGTTTCATGGTATGCCAGACTGGCTTCTACCGGGTAGTGTCTGTATTTCTTCCTTCTGGGTTTTGCACTGACTGTGGAGCAAGCACTGCCTGCATACAAGTCCTGGGAATTAATTCTTCCCAGTGAGCTGCTCTGAAGCAGTAATTGACACAGCATTTCAAGTGGGATGATTCTGAGGTATGGTATGTATTCTACATTTCAGTCTCAGAATTTCCCAGTAGGATTAAACCCAGGTTGCCTGAATGTGGTATCTTTCTTAATAGCACATATTTTATTGGGCTGCTTTATTTTCTCTTTTATACTTTATTACCAGTGTCCTTTAATCTCTTAATTAAAACATATATAATATTTCATCGTGCATATGTACCATGTTTTCTTTATCCATAAATTTATTTATTGGCACTTAGCTTGTTTCCATATTTTTACTATTATGAATTGTGCTACAGTAAACATGCGTGTGCAGATATATACAGATTTACGTATTTCAATATACAGATTTCCTTTTTTTTTTTTTTTTTTTTAGTTATATACCCAGTAGTGGAATTGCTAGATCATATTGCATTTCTATTTTTGTTTATTGAAGAACCCATAATGGCTGTACTAATTTACGTTCCCACCAACAGTAAATGAGTTCTCTTTTCTCTACGTTCTTGGCAATACCTATCTTAATCCTTTTTGATAATAGCTATTCTAACTGGGATGAGATGATATTATAGTTTTTATTTGCATAATAGCCATTCTAACTGGGATGAGATGATATTATAGTTTTTATTTGCATTTCTTTGGTGCTTAGTGATGTTTAGCATTTTTTCGTAGACCTGTTGGCCATTTGTATGTCTTCATTTGAAAATGTCTATTCAGATCTTTTGCCCATTTTTAAATCATATTATTTGCTTTTATTCCATTGAGTTCTTTGTGTCCCTTATGAATTCTGGTTGTTAATCCCTTGTCAAGAGGGTAGTTTGCACATATTTTCTCCCAATCTGTGTGTGTCTCTTCACTCTGATTGTTTACTTTGCTGTGCAGAAGCTTTTTAGCTTAATGGGATCCCATTTTTGTCCATTGCCCATTTTTGCTGCAGTTTCCCATGCTTTTGAGGTCCTACTCAAGAAATCTTTGCCTAGACCAGTGTCCTGGAATGTTTCCCCAATGTTTTCTTCTAGTAGTTTCATAGATTCAGGTCTTAGATTTAGGTCTTCAATCCATTTTAATTTGATTTTTGTATATGGTGAGAGATAGGGGGTCTTTCATTCTTCTGCTTATGGATATCAGGTTTTACCATTTGTTGAAGAGACTGTGCTTACCCTAACGTATCTTCTTGGCACCTTTGTTGAAAATGGGTCGGCTGTTCTAATTAGGAAAGGTTAACAATAATCTCGCAAAAACAAGCAATGGGGAAAGGACTCCATGTTTAATAAATGGCGTTGGGAAAACTGGCTAGCAATGTGCAGAAAGCAGAAACTGGACCCCTGCCTGTTACCTTACACTAAAATTAACTCCAGATGGATCAAAGATTTAAACATAAAACCTAACACCATAAAAACACTAGAAAATGTAGGCAAAACCATCCAGGACATAGGCATAGGCAAGGACTTCAGACTAAAACACCAAAAGCAATGGCAATAAAAGCCAGTATAGAAAAATTTCTAATTAAACTCCAGAGCTTCTCTGTACAGCAAAAGAAACCATCATTAGAGTGAACCAGCAACCAACAGAATGGGAAAAAATTTTTGCAATCTACCCATCTGACAAAGGGCTAATATCCAGAATCTACAAAGAACTAAAACAGATATACAAGAAAAAAAAAATGCCATTCAGAAGTGGGCGAAGGATATGAACATACACTTTTCAAAAGAGGACATATGTGAGGCCAACAAACATATGAAAAAATGCTCATTATCACTGGTCATTAGAGAAATGCAAATCAAAACCACACTGAGATATCATCTCATACCAGTTAGAATGGCTATCATTAAAAAATTGGGAGACAACAGGTGCTGGAGAGGATGTGGAGAAATAGGAACACTCTTACACAGTTGGTGGGAGTGTAAATTAGTTCAACCATTGTGGAAGGCAGTGTGGCAATTTCTCAAGGATCTAGAAATAGAAATTCCATTTGACCCAGCAATCCCACTATTTGGTATATACCCAAAGAACTATAAATCGTTCTACTATAAAGACATATGCAGCCCTATGTACAATAGCAAATACCTGGAACCAACCCAAATGCCCATCAATGATAGACTGGACAAAGAAAATGTGGTACATATACACTATGGAATACTATGCAGCCATAAAAAACGATGAGTTCCTGTCCTTTGTAGGGACTTGGGTGAATCTGGAAACCATCATTCTCAGCAAACTGACCGAAGAACAGAAATCTAAGCACCATATGTTCTCACTCATAAGTGGGTGTTGAACAACGAGAACATGTGGACTCAGGGAGAGGAGCATCACACATGGGACAGTTGTTGGGGTAGGGGAGAGACAATGGGGGGTGTGGAGGGAGGGGAGGATGGAGAGGGATAACATGGGGAGAAATGCCAGATAGAGTATGCACCTACGGTAAAATAAATAAATTAAAAGGTTATAAGTGGATTTTAATGTCTATGTTGATATATTTTAAAGATAAAAAATTAAAACGAAAGGGAGGACCTTACCTGGGGATAGTTAAAAAGTTTTTGATACAGAGGGGAAGGACAAGTAAGAAATCATTGTAGGGATAATAGAGTTAAAACTTTCAGGAGATAAGAGAGCTATTCATTGGATAATCTAGAGGAAAAACTTTTTGTATAGAGGGAACAACAGGTTCAGTGGCCCTGAACATGCCTACTTTGTTTCTAAAACATCCAGGAAGTCAGACTGAACAAGCAAAAAGTAGTAGGAGCTGAGGCTGGGGTGGAAGAGGAAAGTTGGAGTGTCTTGGGAGTCATTGTGATAATTTGGATTGTTTTTATCTTGAATGAGATTGGAAGCCATTGGAGCCACTGGATCATTCTTTCTACTCTGTTGGGTTGTATTATGAAACAGTTATTTCCACTATTTTTGCCTCTTTCTTTATCATAGTCTTTGTGGATATTCAAGCTGGTTCCTTTGCAAAATTAGCTCCTATCTGATCAGGAACTTCCAGAGTTGAAGCAAAAAAACTCAGCAACCATAGGAGTTAACAGTATGAGATAAAGCCGAAGAGACAATGAGAGATTTGCTAAGAGCAGTGATATGATCAGAATTTGTTTTTCCCTGTTGAAAATAGAGTGAAAGGGGAAATATGAGAGCAGGGAGATGACTAAGAAAGCCATTGCAGTTAACCAGCTCAGGATGGAGTTGGTATGAAGTAGCTCTGGTAAAGTGAGGTGATCATGGATTTGTCCACAATTCAAACGAAGCTTATAAGAGACAGGAGTCATGTTCTCTACCTGGAGATATGTAAATACCATTAACTGTGATGGAGAAAATTTTAGGAGGGGCAGGTCTTAAAAAGAATATCAAAAGTTCAGTTTCAAGTGTGTTAAATTTTAGATGCTTATTAGATACCTGTGGAAGTGGAAATGTTAGGTTTGCTGTTGAATATGAGAGTATCAGTTAATGGAAGAATTCCAAACTGAAGTTATAAATTTGAGTCATTAGCTTGGAATGGTAGTTAGATCTCTAGGTCTGTCAGCAAAATTTATCTTTTCTATCTAAAGTATAGTACCATACTAATGTTATTAAAAAATTTAACCACTACCTATAACAATATTTCTGTGGGAAAGTCTCCTAAACAGTGTTGGGAGACTCAGAAGATCCCTCCCACCAGGTATTGGACTAGAGACACTTGTCTTCAAACCTATAATGTATGGCGTATGATCCAGCAGGAAAAAGTCTATTGTGGGGAAGACGTAGGAGATCAGGTTGTTGGAGATTTTCCAATTTTGACCAGAAATTTTGAAGACAAACTAATTAAATGACAGAGTTTCTACTATATAGCTCTTGCATGAGTAGAATATGGCATCTACAGTTAGATTGTTGTTTCTCAAAGTCAGTAATTTACAGTTGTATGCTGCATAAGGATATTTCAGTCAACTACAGACCACATATAAGATGGTAGTACCATTACATATATAATATCATATTTTTATTATACCTTTTATATGTTTAGACACACAAATACTTATCAATTTGTTATGTATTCAGTAAAGTAATATGCTGTACAGGTTTTTAGCCTAATTGTGTAGTAGGCCATACCATCAGGGTTTGTGTAAGCACACTCAAAGATGTTTGCATAACAACAAAATTTCTTTTTTTTTTTTTTGAGACGGAGTTTCGCTCTTGTTACCCAGGCTGGAGTGCAATGGCGCGATCTTGGCTCACCGCAACCTCTGCCTCCTGAGTTCAGGCAATTCTCCTGCCTCAGCCTCCCGAGTAGCTGGGATTACAGGCACGCGCCACCATGCCCAGATAATTTTTTGTATCTTTAGTAGAGACGGGGTTTCACCATGTTGACCAGGATGGTCTCGATATCTTGACCTCGTGATCCACCCACGTCGGCCTCCCAAAGTGCTGGGATTACAGGCTTGAGCCACTGCGCCCGGCCCAAAATTTCTTAATATATTTCTCAGAACATATTCCCATCATTAAGTGATGCATGACTGTATATAATGCTTCTATGTTTTCCTGCAATACCTTTCCTGGAATAGTAACATAAAATGGAAGTACAGGGAATTATTACTAAGTTCATTTTGTATTTATGAGACATTATTTACTGAAGTTTTACCTATGAACTGGTCTCATTGTGAGAACTTGAAATGTTTGAGGATTTAATTGAGGATATGCATTACTATAAGTATAGGAATGTTTCCTTGAGTGTCTCATACTTATGTCAGGATTTTATTGACTTTAGGAATTAAACATATGTATAAGAGTAGATAATGATTTATTGTGATAGTATTTCTATAATTCGCCATTTATTTTATGAAATGACATGGCAATAATCTTTGTAATTTTTTATTCTCTTATTTTTTTGTTTTATTGAATTTGTAATTTAGATACTCACCAACTCTGGGTTTGATAAATTTTGGTAATTATAGCAGTTATGTAACCACTAGCATAATTAAGAATATTTCTATCCTCCTAAAAACTTTCCTTGTGTCCTTTTGTAGGATATTTTCTTTTTCATTCTCAGAGAATCACTGATCTGTTTTTAGTTTTGACTTTCCTAGAATATTGTACAAATGGAATCATAAGATGTAGACTTCTTATATCAGTTCTTCCACTTAGCACATAGCATTTGGAGCCATTGATATCTTTTTGTGTATTAATGCATTCTTTTATTGCTGAGTAGTATGCCATAGTCCAAGATATGCTACTATTTGTTTTATTATTTACCAATTGATGGACATTTGAGTTGTTTCTATTTTTTCCCAACTGTGAATAAGATTGCTCTGAATATTCACATATAAGCTTTTGTATGAACATGTTTTAATTTCTCTTAGATAAATAGAAGTGAGATAGATGGGTTATTTGTAAAGTGTATATTTAACTTTATGGTGAACTCACGTGTTTTCCAAAGTGGCCCTACCATTTTACATTTATGTATATCTCACTGTGGTGGTGGTTTGCATTTCTCTAGTGATATTAGGCATCTTTTCACATTGGCAATATGTATATTTTATTTTGCAAAGTGTATGTTTGAATATTTTGCCCATTTTCTAATCGGGTTGCTTGTCTTCTTATTGAGTTGTAAGATTTTTTTATTCTAGGTATAAATCCTTTCTCAGATAAATGTTTTGCAAATATTTCTTATTTTTATTTTTTTAACAGAAGTTTTAATTTTAATAAATGCTATTTCAAAAATTCTTTTGTTATTCCTGATTTTTATGCCCTATATAAAAAATGTTTGCCTATCAGAATGTCACAATTTTCTTTCATGTTTTCTTCCATAAGATATCATTTTGCTATTATATTTAGATCTGTGATCCACTTTTAATAAGTTTTTGTGTTTGGTGTGTGACAGGCAAAATTCTCTCTCTCTTTTTTTTTTGTATTAACATCTAGTTACACCATTACCATTTGTTGAAAAACCTGTCTTCTCCATTAAATTATCTCGGAGACTTTGTCAAAAATCAGTTGATTATATAAGTATGGATCTACTTCTGGACTTTTTTTTTGCCCCATTCATTTATATGTCTATACCAGCTGTAGCTATACTATGCTGTTTTAGCTTTATATTCTTGAATCAGTAAAATTCTTCAACCTTATTCTTTTTCAAAATTGTTTTTATTTTTCTAGGTATTTTTACCTTATTTTATAAATTATAATATCCGCTTATCAATTTCTTTACAAAGCTTAGCTAGGATTTTAATTAAGATTGAATTGAAACGTGAAGAAAGAATTGCCATCTTTGTATTGAGTCCACTATTTCATGAACATGGTATATCTCATATCAAATTTTTAAATTTTTTATGCAGTATTTTATTTTCAGTGTATTGGTTTTGTACATCCTTTGTTAAATTTATTCCTATATATTCTGTTTTAAATTTTTGCTTTCTAATTTTTCTTTCTTTTTTTTTTTTTTATAGAGACAGGATCTTGCTCTATTGGCCAGGGTCATCTTAAACTCTTGGGTTCAAACAGTCCTCCCTCCTTGGCCTCCCCAAATGCTGGGATTATAGGCATGAGTCACCAAACTTGACTCCTATTTGGTTTTTGCTGTTATATTATATATGTTCTGATGATTAATTGTTAATTATATTGACTTAGTATCCTGACACATTACTAAATTCACTTACTATTTCTGTTAGCTTTTTGTATATTTTTTAGGATATTCTGCAGACATAATAATGTCATCTATGTATATAGAATTTCTTCCCTTACATTATTTATTTATTTTACTTCTTTTCCTTGACTTAGTATACCAGCTAGAACATCCAGTAAAATATTAAATATAAATGATGAGTGGTTGGTTTTTTGAATAAAAAACTAAAATTTAAAATAATATTAAGTTATATAATTCATTTGTTTGGTTACTTTAAAAAAATCTACAATGCTTTCTATTACCATTTGCTTAAAATTCTTTGTTCTTTTTTTCTAACTTCAGGTGATTGACTTGGGTTCTGGGAAAGGCTACCTAAGCTCCTTTTTGTCCTTGAAGTATGGCTTAAAAGTTTATGGAATTGATTCCTCAAATACCAATACTCATGGAGCTGAGGAGAGAAACAGAAAGTTGAAGAAACATTGGAAACTGTATCATGCTCAGTCAAGATTAGATGTCAGTGAACTGGCATTAAAAATGTCAAAAGAAAGGAAAGCGCAAAATGCAATTAAAAATAAAGCAGATATTGAGGAAGTTTTTAACAACAGTCTTACAAATCAAGAAAAGATGTCTACCTCAGATTTTTTACCTGATTTTTCTGGCTCTGTAATTTCTAATATCAGAAATCAGATGGAAACCCTACATTCTCAGCCACATCAGGAAGAAAATTTGTGTTTTGAAAATGTCTTTCCTCTTACAGACCTTTTGCCTATTAATGCCATAGAGCCTACTTCTTTACAGCAAATACCCAACAGAGAAACATCTGAAGTCAATAAAGAGAGAAGAAAAATGACATCAAAGTCAAGAGAATCAAATATATATTTACCTTTAACCTCTTTTATCACTGCTGATTCAGAACTCCATGACATTATTGAAGATTTGGAGGTGACTTTATTTTTGAATTATTTAATTTGATTTATAAAAATATTGAATTCAATTTTAATAGTAGCTTACTTAATATACATATCTCACTTGATCACATTAATCTAACAGACCAAGAAAATAAAATCGTAAGTAGGCTTTCGTTATTCCCATACCTATCAAAATCTGACATGAGCCTATTCAGAATAAAATATCCTTTACTCATTTCAAACCTCTTGAGTCAAATAGAAGTACTAGCACAAAAGCTAGTAAGTAAACTAAGTTCTCACTCTGCAGATTAGGAATTGCTACAATTCTAAACAAGCAATTAAATTTTAATTTAAATTTGAAGTAAAGGGATATCTAGAACAAAATAATGTTCAATATTAGACTTGCCAATATGGAATTTTCTTGAGCGAAAGTAGCTTCTAAGTGTTTTTCAAACCTTGAACTTTTTCTAAATTATAAGTTTGTCAGTTTATGTAATTGAAAGACAGCAGAACTTAAAAGGCAACCTTGCATGTTAAAACAGTATTATAGAGGAGCCTTTAGAGATCATCTGGCCTAACTCATTCTCTCAAAAAAGAACAAAAAAGGTAGCCTTGGGAGTTGTAGTACCCTAGTAACTTTTTTTTTTTTTAAGAAAATCTTCCCTGAAGAAATGTGTAAATAAAAGATACTAGAGTTATTTATCAATTTAAATTTGAGTTTGGTAGATGACCAGTGTTCTGCCATTTTTTTATGGGAACTTTTTCCCAGATATTTCTGGATTTAAGGGAATCTAGTGTACCTTTATTAATTCATTTTTTTATACATGAAATAAATAATTAAGCTATTTTAGACTTTGTCTTAGGGTTAAACAATCCCAATTACTTTAACTTAATTTTTAAAAATGTCAGTTTCTAGTACATGTTATCACTTTCTAATTTTCTCAGTATCTTGCTAAAAGTATGTGATCAAAACTGTATGCAAACTCTTATAAGAATCATCTAAAATAAGATATGCTGGAAGAATATTTCTTGGATCCTGTAGTGAATCACAATTTAATTACAGAATTAACTAACACCTCCTATTCCCTTCACCCTCTCAAAATACTTAAGATATGTTACTAGTAGGATAATATGGTGATTACATATTTTTGTCTCCTAGCTGCTACTTGGTAATATTTATTAATCCTATATGATAAATGCAATGAATGAGTTTAAATGTTCTTGTATTTTTTTAGAGACAGCTAACTTAAGCATAAAAAGAAAAATTTGTAGCTTTGTTGCTCTACCCTTAATTAGCACTAAATCTTACATTTTTTGAATTATTTTTACTTATGACATCATAATATCTAAATAAAACCTATGTAAACTAATCATGAAGACAAGCGGAGTAGCTGCGTAACCCTCTAAAAACTGTGCTTTGAAAAAGATAGTGCTTGAAGCAACTGAGTGTTCTATCAGGTCAAAAACCACTTACAGACACAATTTTTTTCATTAGTAAGTTTCATTTCAGCTCTCTTTTATGTCTAGGGTACATAGGCTAAAATAACATTTTTAGTAAAATAATTTTTAAAAATCTTTGAAACAATTATATTCTGACAGTTATACAAATGTACTTGAGACGTAAGTTAATACATTATTTTGAATTTGTAAAGTAAATTATTAAAAATGGACAGTGTTTTCTGAATTTTATTATATGGTATGTACTAAGTCATTTACAGGGATTCGTTTACTTAAGTTTTGAAAGAACCTATTGAGATGAGGTACTATTATTATCTCCATCTTACAGTTGAGGAAGCTAAAGCACTGAAAAGTTATGCTTTCCTAATCACACTGTGATGGAACTTGAATTTAAACAGGATGTTTCCCAAGACTGTGCTCTTAATGATTGCACTACAGTTTATGTAATTAGTTCATTAATAATAAGTACTTTAACATCTCTTAAGTAAACTCATGTATCTTTGATATTTTATTTGGAACTTTAAAATTAATTTTAGTTGGTATTGTAAAGGAATTCTTCTGTTGGATGAGGAATACTTTAGAGAACACTTTGAGACACATGATGTTTTAATTTTAAAAAACTAGAAATTAATATACCAATATTCACAGATTTACACTGAAAACATGACCTTTATATTATCAGAGTTTAAGAGTGTCATCTGGAAAAATGAGAAGGTGATATTAGAAATTTTTTAGTTACAAATGTGAAAGTATGTGATTCTAATAGGGTACAAGTTTTCTGTATAAATTTTTTTTCTATACAAGTTTCTTTTTACTCCTTCTTTAACTAAATTTCTATGAATCATGTCAAAGACAGAAAAGTATTATAGTAAATTCAACTTTAAAATGATTGTTATATTGAACAAGATTCCTTGCATGTTTACATTTGTACCCATTGTGTATGTGTGCGTATACATTTGAATTAGGCTTTGGATAATTAGAATAAACATTTCATAGGAGAATTCTAAGTAAAATATATGTTATAACATTTGGAAAAAAATGTTTTAAGTAAATGTTATGTAGTCATATTTGATGCAGTGAATAAACTAAGCTTTTTGTTAAAATAGAAATACCAAGTTTGCAACAGTTATATTTATTTTTTATAGCAATATTTTATAAGGTTTTTGATGGGCAATCTGAGAAGTGAAATGAATTTTAAAAATTAATGCTATGGTCAAAGTGTGATATAAATATATATGAAAGCACAGGTTTGGTCTAGTAATACATGTTATATTCAATTAGTCCAATTGTTGCTTTGTCAAATATTAGTTGTAAAATGAGAGAAAATATAAACAGGTAAATCAATGAAATCACTGAAAAAAATCAGAAGTTGTAAAGCTATCACAGTTATTTTACTTATAAAGAAATAATTACTTATGAAAATAAAAGCATAGAATACTTTCTAGGTATAATTTTATAATTATTAATACCTTTACATATTTTAATGGACATTTAAAATCTTCACCTCATGCTGGGGGTTGTACAAATAACTGTAGTCCCAGCTACTTGGGCGGCTGAAGTGGGAAGATCATTTGAAGCCAGTAATTTGAGTCTGTAGCACGTGATGTTTGTGCCTGTGAATAGCCACCACACTGCAGCCTGGGCAACATTGCAAGATCCCATATGTAAAAGTAAAAGAAATAAAAATTTTAAACAACCCTCTTTTTAATTGCTAAATTTATTTTTCTTTTTGTCTTTTAAAGGATTGTTTGATAGTAGGTCTACACACTTGCGGTGATCTGGCTCCAAATACCTTGCGAATATTTACTTCCAACTCTGAAATCAAGGGAGTTTGCAGTGTGGGTTGTTGCTACCACCTCTTATCTGAAGAATTTGAAAACCAGCATAAAGGTACAAGTTCCCCATGTGTCATAATTTTTATTCATTTGAGCATAATGACTGTTTTCTATTTCTCCTCTTTTTGGCCATTACTGTGATTTGTATTAACATTTAAGATTACTTGCACTTTTAATGTTACAGTGTTACTGAAATTTAATTCATCATCACCTGTAGGTTTGTTATAGTTTCTTTGGGCTTAATGAGTGCTGAAGCCTTTGCAAATATTTGAAAATTTTATGTGGTGTATATTTTAAGAGAACTTTCGTTTCCAACTACTTTTGAAGTATACATTTACTGAGATAGTAAAACTGAGTTGTTATGAATGTTGATTTTCAAAGTTTGCTTTTGTTTCCAAAGCATTTTTCAATTCTAAAGGAATACTGATATTTAAAAAAGAAAAACTTCTTTACTGTATTTTGAAGAGTCAGAGTACCAAAAGTTTAGAAAACTGCAAAACTGTGTGATTGCATTAAAATAGTAGTATTCAAACTATGCTACCTGTACATAGAAGGTGCCCGATGAGCAAAGTATGGAGTAGGTTTGCAAGATTTGAAGCACCCCGTGTCTTCATTCAGAGCAGCTTCTGAAGTACCTCTGTTTGCTCCATTTTACGTGTTAAATTTTTCCATAAGATGTTGTAAGATACGATTTCAAAAACTCTGGTTCAGATTAGATGATTTTTTAGTATACTAATATTAGCAATTCATTTTTATGTTAGTTTAATGATGTCTTTATCTGTACCCAAAATTCCTTGCTAAGAGTTTTAGATCAGGAATTTTGAGGTTACCAACTTTTGGGTGCATTAGGATGGTTGGTCTTTTCTTAGTTTTAAAACCCAGTTGAATATATTTTAATTATTTCTTATTTCATCATGTCCAGGAGGTAAATATTGTAATTGTTTAATTTTCTTGAAATGTAACAAGGTGAAACAGAAGCAATTTTTAGAATTGGCAAAAGATTTTTATGAAATAGAGTTAATCAAATTGGAATCATTTTATGTCAGTGTTTGACATTCTTATTATAGGAAAAGTATGAAATAGTGAGATTATGACTATACAGTGATAGAATGAAGGAAAGGAAATTGGCAAAAAATTAACACTAGTTTAACTTAGATGGAGAATATATGATTGTTATGCTGTTATTACCACCTCATTTTTTTCAGAAATGAAAAAAATAAGTACAGAAATCTTCAAGATCAAAAATCAGGGGAAAACAATGAACTTAAAAACAGAAAAAAAAATTTTTCTACTAAACTATATACCCACATATTTACATTATGTTATAGTATTTTTATGTATCTTTTCTGAAATAAATGAAAAAATAATTTAATCACAGTTCTACAGCTTTTTAAATGTTAACTGTATGATATTTTCCTTAATTGGCAATAGGGTAAGATTTATGTAGGGAAGCACTTACTTTTGGGGTATATTATTTGGTTCTTAGTTCAAGAGTTTCCTGTTCTGTAGGTGCAATGAAATTCAATTAATAAATGGCTCAATTTGGGACAGGTGTAGACACTTTGTGTGTTGTTGAATTTGAAGATACTAATCTGAGCACTTTGGGAGGCTGAGGTGGGTGGATCACCTGAGGTTGGGAGTTTGAGACCAGCCTGGCCAACATAGTGAAACCCTGTCTCTACTAAAAGTACAAAAAATAATCTGGGCATGGTGGCAGGTGCCAATAATCCCAGCTACTCGGGAGGCTGAGGCAGGAGAATCACGTGAACCCCGGAGGTGGAGGTTGCAATGAACAGAGATTGTGCCATTGCACTCCTGCCTGGGCAACAAGAATGGAACTCCATCTCAAAAAATAAAAAAATTAGAGATACTACCCTACTTTTTAAATATCTTTAATTTCAGTTGCCTCCTTCCTTCTTTCACTTCATCATCATTGCCCCCAAGAATGCCTTCCCATTCCAAGGGGCCTCCCTCTCCTCTTCAGGCAGTACCTTCTTAAGACTGCCATCTCTGATCCTGCTGGACCCTAGGAGCCATCACTCTGTACCATGACGTCTCCGAGCTAGTCTCAGCATTTTCTCACCAAAGATGGATCTTATCTCTTTTGGCAGTGTACTCTACTCTCTGTCACCTCTTTTCTGCACAGTTGCACCTTACCCTTTCTCCAGAGTGATCCCTAGAGCTCATTCTGCTGGTTTAGGATAGTGTCTTTCCTAACATATTTAAATTAAAATTTGTTGTGTTGCTGTGGATTGTAAGTAATTTTATCTCCTTTTTGTCAGTTTTTTTTGTAAAATATATAAAAAGATTCAGATTTAAGTGACTATCATTATTTTATGGTAACCAGAAGATGTCATTAGTGCATTTTTTTAATCCGATGTTGGATTCTTCAATCCTGTACTTAAAAAAATTAGCAGAAGTTACTTGCCAGTTTTGAAAGTAATTAATAGATTTAGTTACTCCTGGCTACTCCATTTCAAATAGTCTTCCAGTACCTTTTCTAATAGATTATTACTTTAAACTCTTAGCAAGTATTCATTGGTCATGTATTCTAACTAAAATGAATTTGAATAGGGCATGTTAGAAGAGAGGGCTTTGAAAAACCTAAAGGGAGAAAGAAGCAAGAATAGTGAGTGCATCCACATGTTGTCATTCCCATTTCTTTGCTGCAAATGAAAAATTGGTAGATTCATTAGTCTTGAGAGGCATCAGATACTGCTCACTTTTGTATCTTCAGTACTAAACATATTCACTCAAACATGATTTATATAGATGGATGTTTGTATAATGTGTGTTAAAAGCAAGTAAGTAGGAGTAGAAAAAAAACAATCACTGTTTTTCTGCCTTGGTAGCTGCATTTTATACACATAAGGGAGTATGTGATTGCAGTGAACAAACGTTTATTGAGCAGCTACTATTTTCAAGGAACTGTACTTTGTACTTTATGTAAAATAATGGGAAATGGGGGAGAGGCTCATAAAAAGTCAATAGTTATGGAAAGAGATAGGAAAAATAGATAATAAGCAAAGTGCAATTCAACATTAATCAATGCTGTGTTCAACACTGTGTTAAGTGATGGACATGCAAAAATATATGAGATATCATCTTCACCCTTAAATAATTTCTTTAAAAAAAAAATTATTTCTTTAATAATTTCTTTAAAAAATCATTTCTTTTAAATAATTCCTTAAACCATTGCTTTTTATAAAAACTATTTAGAATAGAAAATTCAAATAACAAAGAAAAAGAAAATACAAAGTCCCCATAATTATATTAGTTTCTTATGTATCTTTCCAGGAAAAAAAAAGTACATATACACATTCTATATTCTTATATGTTTTAGGCAAACAAATGTATAAACTGTTCATCCTATTTTTTCACTAATATATTTTGATAGTCTTTCTATATCAGCACAGAGAATGTTGCCTTAGTCTTTTTAATTTTCAAGGTATTTAATATACTGTATTTTATTTATTCAGTGCTAAATAGTCAATATGTGCTTAAGGAAGTGACACTCTTCTTTTAATAAAACAAAATTTAATAAACAGTTAATCAGTTCAATGTAGAGTTTAGAGAACATAAAATATGGCACTAGTGTTCATCTTTGTTTTCTTTATCATCAAACATTAGTTTCAAAATCATATAGTCATTGCTATAAGACAGGGTTTTACATCTTTTGTTTTACAGCAGAGTAGCATGTACCTCAGTCTGTGAGGGGTTGAGGGTATATTCCCCTGTGGTGGTACCCACTGAGTCTTGAAAGATTCAGTAGAAGTTAATCAGAAAAGGAAGAAGAAAGGGTATTGCAGGCAGAATAAACAAAGATACGGGCTGATAGATGTTTAAAATCAAGTTTTTTTTCTCTTTAACTGACATAGTGACTCTTTCTCTTTGTAATTGTCTTTTCTCCCATCTTATTCTTGCTCATGTCTTTCATAGGAAGAATTATAATGATAGTCCTAGTATCCATTTCAGTCGGTAAAAAGGCATGATTTTTATTGATCTCCTTTCACATTTAGGATTACTCCATAGCCTATTTTCCCAAAATCTCTTCTTGGTTCACTTAGTTTCTTTCTTTAGTACTTGGTCATTCATAAAATAATCTTTGAGTCTTCTAAGGAAATTAGTTGAAGAGAATAGCTCCAAAGTTTTGCACACTAGAAACGAAAGCGTCTCAGTTAACAGATTCTCAAGCATTGGTCTTGTATCCTGCCTGGGTAAAGGCAGTTTTGTTTTGTCTTTTCAAGTTGCTGTTGTTCACTGTATGTTTGCAAGACATTTTGGCCCCAGGATTTAAATAAGAAAAAGTGTAGGAAATGTTTATCAGAACCATGACCAGCAGCCATGTACTCTGAATAGGCATAGTAAACTTGGAGAGGCCTTCCTGTCAAAAATATCTTACTCATCAAGAATCATTGATATTATCAGGTAAACAATCCTAGGTTTCAATGGGGAAAGCTAATAGTAATATCTTAGTGTTACTTAATTTCCTGATACATACTTGAAATGAACAGACAGTTGGGAGTTGCTTGTCAGGAAAGCAAAGAATAAGCAGGAAGAAACAGGACTGAGGGTTTTGATGAAAGGGGTGGGAATGTATGCAACGTGAGTACCCTCAAATACTTTGGAGGTCAAGAAAACAGTTGGAAAGCCAAGAGATAAGAGAAAAACGTGGAAAAGTAAGTGACAGGAATAATGAAAGTAAACTTGGTTTATATTGCAGTTTTGCCTAGCCCTGGACTGCCACACTTTCTCATCTCAAAAACCAGATGGAAAAGGTAACTTACTCCCTTTTCTGTTTCCAACACCCCATCTCCATTTTTCTCACTTTATCTTTGCTGTAGTAAAATAGAGAAGACGTGAACCATCCCATGCCATTTTTATAACAGTATTTCTCAATTCTAGCTGCCTGAGTCAAATTTGACACTTTTAATGTATGGATGCCTGGACCTGCCTCTTACTTCTGAATGATAATCTCTAGACGTAGGACTTAAATATAAGTATGATTAAGAAGTTCCATAGGTAATTCTGCTTCACAGTATGGTTGAAAACAAGGTATGTGTTATGATTATATAAGATGACATGAAGAATTCTATAGGATGACTTATAGAAATGTGTTCAAGGTGGGCTGGGTGCGGTGGCTCATGCCTGTAATTCCAGCATTTTGGGAGGCCGAGGTGGTGGATCACCTGAGGTCAGAAGTTCAAGACCAGCCTGGTCAACCTGGTGAAACCCCATCTCTACTAAATATGCAAAAATTAGTCGGGCGTGGTGGTGGGTACCTGTAATCCTAACTACTCAGGAGGCTGAAGCAGGAGAATTGCTTAAACCCAGAAGGCAGTGGTTGCGTAAGCCAAGTTCGCACCATTGCACTCTAGCCTGGACAACAAGAGTGAAACTTTGTCTTAATAAAAAAAAAGAGAAAGAAACATGTTCAAGATTATTTATAGTTATTCTTCTTCTATTCAGAGACTTAGATAGGCCCTAGTCAGGTGCCAATTTGCAGATTCATGTGACAGGTTGAATTTTTTCAAACGGGCCTAGGAGTGCGTATCAGGCTCCAAAGTGCAGAGAGCTGGAGCAATTAAACCCAAATAAAGTCCTTGAAGTATAGAGTTTAGAGTAAAAACCTGGGGAAAGTAAACACAGATGCAAGAGGGCATAAATAGGGAATGAAGTTCAGTGATTAGCAGCTAGACAAATTCAAGGAGAAAAATCTAGAACAAACAAAGTATGTTTGGGATAATTATTATGGGTATGCCTAGATTTTTATAGCTTACCTTTATCGATGAACAGATATGAATGTGTGTGTGTGTGTGTAGGCAGACAATGGCAAACCGAGTTTGTTCTGGGCTGTTTAGTAGAAACTATTTTGATAAATGGCATATGGACATAGCCTTATTTTATTTATGCATAGCCTTTTTTATTTATACAGTGTATGCTATGGAGTCCTAACATTCCATACTAAAATAGAAATCTGCCACTATATAGTTTGATCATTATGCTAAAATATCTGACTTATAGGGAAAGAGGTTTATGTGCACAAGGTTAGCATATTTCCTGTAATATATCAAGCACTAGGTTCCATGGAGTTATATCTCTGAATGGTCAAATATGTCATGTGTCCTTCTCTTCATCTTACACACCTTCACCCTCACTTTATTTGCACAGCTGTTTTTAAGTTTGAATTGGGGCAGTGTTGCCCTTTGGGATGTAAATTCGAGTTATTAATAGTCTAACATAGTGCAGTAGAAAATTCTGGTATATACATTGCTACCTTTTATCATGATATTTACTATGTAAACAATATGTGTTTTACATGAATGTGTTTACCCAATGCAATGTGGTAGACCATAGAGGTGGTCTGTCATGAATGTCAGTCTTCAAAAATACCACAAAGCTCTATAAGCCATTGTGAATACTGAATTTATACCATATGTTTTAGAACTACTTTTAAATATTTTTATATTATAAGCCAGTTGTCCCTAGGAGAACAAGAAATACCAGAAACATTTTTATTGCAGTCCTTTATAGAATATCTGTTTCCCAAGCTTTACTCATGTTTCAATATTTTGACCTAATGTTGATTATTACCATAATTAATTTGAAGTGTTTGCATTATTTATTCTCATAGAAGTTGGAAAGAGAACTTCTTTGGGTAAATCTCAGTATTACTTGGTGGTTTTCCTGATGAAGGTATAAACAGAGGAAGCACTACTAGTTACCAGTTCAAATCCACACATTTTTTTCTTCTTTGCTAACTGAACCATGATTTTGTTAAGGAATCATCAGTTGCTACTGGGAGAAACGCTTACCAGTACACAAATCTGTGACTGATCTCCTTCCCCACCTTCTCCCAGCCTAGTACCAGGGCGTCTTCTAGTATTATTAGTACACTCCATATTTGCACTGTCAAATATCAGTGGTGTAACCCTCAAAAGCCTGCAGACTTAACTTCATGTTTACCCCTAGCCTTATTATGACATGGGATAATGAGGTGATTCTTTCATTTACATTTTTTTTAAAACAAATGAAAAACACTAGAGGGCTACAAATCTGGTAGATTTTCTGGAGACTGGAGCCTTTCTATAGCCTCAGAAATAAATGAATCTAAATCATTCATGACAATTACATTGATTTAAAAATGGATGTGAGACATAATTTTTACTGTTGAGCCATGAGGAAAATGTCTCCTAGGGAGTTTCTGGGAATTGATTGATTTATTGCTCTTACAACTGAAAACAAGACAGAAACATCACTTTTTTTTTTTCTGCCTCTGGATTTTGCCATCTATGTGTGTTTGTTCAGTCTAAATTATCTTTATCTACTATTTGCTTAAAATGTACTCTCTCAGAATTGGTGTTAGTGTTCTAACGGAACCCTTCAGGTCCAGCCTGAAGTACGAAAGGTAATTTGTTTTTACTGCAAGTTTATGTGATCTTTTCAGAAGCTTAGGAGGGCAGGAGGAGTAGAGAAAGAGCTGGAACTCCAGAGAGTCACATCATACAACTTCTTTCCTGGCCTTATTAGAGTTCCTACTGGGAGCAGCCCTTGCCGGGACACAAATTTATGACTGATCTGCTCCTTCCCAACCTCCTCCCAGCCTAGTACCAGGGCATCTTCTAATACTGTTAATGCACTCCATATTCCATAGTCAAATATAAGTGGTGTAACCCTCAAAAGCCTGCAGGTTTAACTTTATATTTACCCCCAGCCTTAATATGATATGGGATAATGGGGTGATTCTCCCATAGATTCCTCCATTTACTTTAAAAAAAAAAGTGGAGGGTCACATATCATCTTTTGGTGGTGTCTTTCAATCTGATGCTGCCATTTCTGTATCAAACAGAAATTTGCCAAGGGTATATGATACCTATCCTAGTGTACATTGTTTCTCAAGTTGTGTCATCTCTAGGAATTGTAAGGGAGGAGGCCACATATGTAGATAATCATCTTTACTGTTGTTGAGGCTTAAAGATTGTTCCTTTGCTTTAAATTTAGAGATACTTCATCTGAAAAGGTGTCTAGAGGCTGAAGAAAAACATGTTGATCACATTGTTTGACTATATAACATACTGTTTAAATAAGCTTATATTACATTTCTAGATTTGTCAAATATTCAATATATGATACAAAACTCCTAAGATAACATTAATCAGTTAATATCAGCATGAAATCGTGTCTTCTATCATAGAGAAATGTATGACCAATGTCTTAGTTCAGTAAATGGCAATTAATTCATCTTATCATTGCCACAGTACAAACAATTGCTGTCTTTTCAACAAAGACCTGACAATATTTTCTATCTCATACAATATGTATTTTATTAAATAAGACTGTTTACTGTATGAGTTTTCAATGCTGGAAGTTTGGAGGATATTGAGGAATAAAGCATCGTTTCTCCTTTCAAAACAGGATGAATTTGACTTCTATTTCCAGCAGTGTGGGAGATGAGATTTTTCTGAGAGTTCCTCCTGCTACAGTTCAACTAGATCCTGGCTAAATTAGAACAGGTATTTTTTAGGCATTACTGAGTCGACAAAAAATAAGGGAAATCTCTGTGGATCAAGAAAAATCAAAAACAAAAATTTAAAAGGAGAGAAAGGAAGAGCAAGGAAGAGGAGTTGAGACGAAAGGAGGGAACTGTGAGCGGTAAAGTGATAGTGTTGTTCTGAGATAAATACTGGTCACACTGAGATCTAAAGACTAACAATGGGCCTCAAATAATGGGGAAGCTGATCCTGAAATGTCCATACCCTTGAATGAGACAAAGCAGTCTTCAGTCTGTTCCATGCATAAGCAAATTCAAATCCTTGTAGGGAAGTACTTCTTAAATTCAGTCCCTTAGAATTTCAACAGATTAAAATCTATTCAATATGAGCTAAAATCTTTAAAAATCTCAACTAAATCATCAGATACATGAGGCTAGATATCTTGGCTGAACCTCCTATTGTAACTAAAAATACTGAATACAATTAATTTTTCCTAGAAGCATTGAAATACTGGAAACATATATTCAGTCAATATGTAGAAGAATGCTGAAATCCTCAAAGGTAATGGAAACACTGAAGCTACTGAGGGTATTTGTGTACCATGGCAAATTTGAGCTTTAATAATTTCATAATTTGAAACCACAAAGGTGAGGGCTAAAATAAGGGTAGCAGTAGTACGACTAGAGCAAATTTGAAAAATTGAAGAAGCATTTAAGATTTGTTTAAAGGAGCATGAGATAAAGGAAAAGGGATTATCAAGGATTATTATCAGGTGTCTGTTTTCTGAGCAGCCGGGTAGGTGACAGCACAATGTATATGATAGGAAACACTAAGGAAGAATCAAGTTTTGGGGCAAAGTTGGAACATGTTACTTTAATGTTTTCTTTCATTTCTAACATTCACCATAAAGTGATGTATATAGCAAGCAGTCAATAAAAGAATACCATATGAAATAAGATTATAAATGGATAAAAACAAAAACAAAAGGTGACTCAGCACTGGTCAAAACTAAAGAAGAAACAAAGGTATTTGATGAGATATCTCCAAAAGAAATAATATGTGGACGTAAGTAATTTGAGAATTCAAGGTTCTCGTTTGGCTTTGCTCTTCACAAAGATAAGAAACAGAAGAAGGTTAGAGAAGGTTTACATTCCATCAACCACTGCAGCAAAATGATCAAAGCACGCTACTCTGGTGAGACAGAAGTCTTACTTAACTTTAAATCTACCAAATTCAGATTCTTTTGTGATCATCAATTGTGATTCCACCTTCAGTATTCCTTGAGAAGGAACAAGATGCTTCCAAATTAACTAATTAATCTTTAATTAATTAAATTATTCCATTTAATGATTAAGAGGCTTCCTATTAGTTATGAAAGTTTCTTTCCTCTTCCAAACAAGTGATCTTTAACCACAAAGTATATAATGACCACAGAAGTTACTAAACATGTTTATGGAAGAAAATTATATTTGTTCTCTTGGTTATTGTAGTAGTTTCACATTCTTTTGAGTCAGACTCACATTAAGAAACACATTTTGCAATACCACCTGTTATATATAGAAATAAATAAAACTAGTACTTAAATTTTACAAAAAAAAAAAAGCTGAACTCTTTCTTTTTGGTTAGTATTTGTTCCTTAATAGGTACTTAATCTTACAACACATGCATTCCTGTTGTCAATCTTATTCAGTTCCTTCTTTCAAATTTTATAAAATATTGGTCACAGTCTACTCAATTGATTTCATGACCCCTTAATGGATTTTGACCAGCTGTGTGATGGTAAATGTTTAATGGTTAGTTCTGCCTCTGAATAAAAACCCTAATGTGTAGCATTTCCTAATTTCCATTGTGTAAGTGTACCTAACTTGGTCAGTTTCAAACTACCAACCTTATGTCAGTAAATGTGGAGATGGGAAGAGATGCACACAGTCAGCTCCCTCTGGACCCAGTAAGAGCCAGCCATTCCACTGGTTTTCACCTACAGTTTGTAAATCAGTGCTATATAAATGTATGTTTGTTCTGACTAACTGAATTTGCTTGTTTAATCTGCAAATCACCTTATCTGTGTTACAGCAAGTATACCAAATAGTATCTGGCATATATCAGATGCTAAATATATTATTTGTTAAAAGAATGAGTTTACTTTCTTTTGACAAATACAAAAGAATATTTATGCCTTCTAAGTTTGTTTCTATTTCAGACATTGAACTTTTCATATAAAGGCTCCACTTTGTCAGTGGAATTTCCCAGGGATTTTCCAGATTCATAAACTTCTTCTAAGTTGAAGAGGAAATATTTTACTTTATTTACTTAATATGGTGCCCTAGTGCATTGCATGTTTATTATTAGAATTTTTTTCTATTAATTTTAACATAAAATTTGAAACAAATAAAGCTTTAAAACAAATTTTGTGATTGATTATACTTTAAAATAAGTCCATGAAGAAAAGAAAGATTTAAAAAACAATTGCATGTGATTGATTATATTTTAAATTAATTATTTTCAATGACTCTCTTTTGGCCTTCCTATAAATCATTAGTATTTTATCAAGAATCTGGAGATTGAAGCATGAACAGTTTTTAGTAACTCCTAATTTAAACTATGAAACTAAAATGAAGACTTTGAAATTGTGAGAACATAAGAGCCAATTTAGTAACAATATTGAGCCATAAGTATCAATAAATATGTATTCAACATAGAATATGCTGAGATTTAGGAGACACTCAGCAAACTAAGTATGCACCCACTGCCATAGGATATCTAAATGAAACATTTTAAAGTAATATATAAATGTAATAGGTTTTGTTACGGATAAAACAATTATAATACAGTTTGATTGTTACTGTATTAGAGTTATGTATAAGTTACATTCCAGGCATAGAGAGAGTGATTTCTAGATGTCCAAGGGTGTGGGAAACACTGCATAGAAGAAAAAATGCTTTGACTCACTAGAGTGCTCCTCGATCTCTGCAGTATTGTGACCTGGATGAATCAGTTAGCCTTTGTGGGTCATCTGTAAATTAGTAAAGCAAAAGAGGGGTCTCTGTGTCTTCTGGCTCTAATGATATCATTCTATGACAAAGGTAGCTTCCCGAAACATGCATATTATTTAAATTTAACCTTATTTATTTTTATTGAGACATTTAGTTTTTGTATTTTTTTTCTTAATTATATTGGGTTTGCATAAATAAATACTCTACTTTCCTGCTATGATTCTGCATTTGGATATAATAAGAATTTTTTTTTAATTATACTTCTACATTTATACCAGTGTAACAATGGCCATAAATGTTGTTTCTCTGAGTTTTATATGTTTGGGTTTTAAGAAGTAAAACTAGCAATAATTTATAGCAAATGTATATATATTTATTTTCTTATGTCAATATTAATAGTGTATTAGTTTGTCCAGTAATTCAGTGAGAAGCAATCAGAATCTATCTCAGCTTAAGTTTCTGTTGTTGCTAGCCTAGGGATTTTTCTTTGCAATTGTATAGCAGATGAGTACTTTACTGCCAGCCTAATAGATTCAGCTGTTTATAAGCTTTTGTTACAATATCACATTACTTCTCACTGTTCAGCTGGACCTATGTCTCAGAAACATTCTTGCCAATTAATGTGGGATGAATACAGAGATTTCTAGATGTACTTGGCATTCTGTGCACAGTTACCTCACTCTGACAGCTGTATGTGATCTTCAGTCAACTATGTTTTCTAGAATACTGGCACTGATTTTATATTTGCCATGGGACATCTTCTTGCTGCCTAGAAGTAGTTAGAAATGGAGCTTTAATATATTTTGCTTATTTCTTTCTTTGGCTTGCACCTCATTATTTTTTGTGACTAATAGAAAGTGGCTTTTGAAGCTCATGCAGATTGGATTTATTCAGCATAAAGAAGTTCTTCCTGTGTTCATGGTAAAGAAAAGAAGCCAATAATGTGTTTAAATCCAAAATAGAAAATGAGTATGTCCACTTAAAAGAGGTAGTAAAGAGGAAGAGTTTATATTTTACATATAAAGTAATAGGAAAGCAAAACTGACAGAAATTCTTGTTAGAGAGTTGACAGTCAAATTCATATAAAACAGGTTTTAAAAAAAACTAGATTATAATCTACTCATTTTATATATAAAACTAGATTTTGATACTGATACTTTGACACTCATTTTATATATAAATCTAGATTTTGATACTTGAAAAATATTTTGCTTTAGTGTTCTCATTTCTTTTTTTTTCCCATGGTAAATAAATTACCAGAAAATTGTCTAAATTTTTTTCATTATCATCTATCTGACACAATGTGTGAAATTTTTATAGGTATAAAGTTACATCATAATCTGTGATATCAATATAAAGATCATCTCAGGTGTTCCATATGTTTCTCATTGTAAATTATTTTATCAAGTGTAGAGTTTTGCAGCAGAGGGAACCTGTTATACATATTGAGAAACTCCATTGGAAACAGCTATCACAGTGTTTGCCAAACCAACACAATGTTTTCTCTAAATACCTGGGTTTTGCCATTGTATAGTCATGCATAAAAATACCAGGACATTAGTATCTAGACTGAGTCATTGATAAAAAATATTTTAATGTAGATATGGCTCCATTAAAGTAATATACATATCTTTTAAAACTGGATGTTTATTTTCTTTTTTATATACATCACACTTCATATACATATACCTTGAAATTACATTTTCAGCCTGCACTTTTAGCCAAAGGGTAAGTGAAATACTAGTACATTGATCATATAATGGAACTAGCAGTGCATATGAGAAATAGAAAATAAAGGATATTGTAAATAGGGCTATATGTACCTGGTATACTAGGCAGGGTATTCATACACACACATGTAATTAGATTTATTATTAAGAATGGGGCTGACACAATTGTGGAGGCTGAGAAGTTCCACAATATGCTCTCTATAGACTGGAGACCCAGGAAAGCCAGTGATGTATATTTCTGTGTGAGACTAAAGGTCTGAGAACTAGGAATCCCGATGGTGTAAATACCAGTCCAAAGGCAAGAAAAAACGGATGTCTCAATTTATGCAGTGAGGTAGCGAGGGAGAGAATTCAACCTTCCCCTAACTTTTCAATGGGTTTGATGATGCCCACCCATATTAGGGAGGGCAGTCTGCTTTATTCAGACCATCAATTACAACACTCATTTCTTCCCAAAACTCCCCCACAGACCATCTAGAAATTATGTTTAACCAGATATCTGGGCATCCTGTGACCCAATCAAGTTAACACATAAAATTAACCCTCAAGCTTGGCATGGCCCAGTAGGAAACAAATTAGAGATGATAAATTTAATCATTTTATTATAATCTGTTGTATCTGACCAAGCACAGAAAGTCAACACCAAGACAAAAGTATGCCAAATTTCAGGGTTTATTGCCGGCGACCACAGAGGACCCATCTCTCCAACCCGTGGCAGAGAAGGAAGGGTGACAAGACCTTTTTATACCCACAAAACCACCTTGGGAGTGGGGGTGAGGAGTGGAGATGGGAATGAAAGCTGTCAATCACCTCCTAGGCTGAGACGAGGGTGAGGGGGGCTCCAGACATTCCAAGGGCCAGGGGACTGTTGTCATTCTGATTGCCACTTAAGAGGTTTACAGAAGTTAAGATAAACATTATTTTATACATTATTTGGGCAGGTGTGGGGTCCACGGATTTTAGGTTACTTAGCACCAGGATGGAATTATCCGGGGGTGCTTACTCTGGTCATTACCGGTAAACAAAGGCCAGCAATTCTGGGAGTTACAGATAAGAGAAGGTATGCAGCTTTACCTCTTTGCAACGTAAACTAGCAGGCTTACAGAAGCCAAGGTTAGCAGTCATTGTGAGGAGAATGGAAACAGTTTTGTCTCTTTATAAAATGGCATTGTACAGGTTCTAACTCTAGGCCAGCTATATCACAATCATTACCATTTTACTATTACCAGTGCTCTCCATTTTTATTTTCTGTGAAACAAAAATTCATATTACAGAGTCTGTATCTCAGTGACTTAAATTGAAGGTACAGTCTGGTGAAGGCAGAAAGAAAGGAGTAGTAGAGGCTCAGTCCATATTTATGGAATAAATAAATTGCCATGAACATAGAATCATTGTGCTGTGATTTTCATTAATTGTCTTGAATTCTAGAATCTTTCTATAAGTATCTCCTTTACAACTTGAATCATTGTTGACAACTACCCATAAACATTATCATTTTACTAATTTCTACGCCCACATTTTTTCGAATCATTTTAAGAGCAGAGCAGTTTTGAGCTTGCCTACTTTTAAATTGTCTTCTATATTATTATTCTTCTGGTTATACTATTTTAAATTTATCCTTCATTTTTTATTAATGCTGAAGAGTAAGTCTGATTTACATAATTATTTAATTTTATTTGTCCTTTAGGATTTGTGTGTGTGTGTGTGTGTGTGTGTGTGTGTGTGTGTGTGTGAGAGAGAGAGAGAGAGAGAGAGAGAGAGAGAGAGAGAGAGAGACAGGTTCTCACTCTGTTGTCTAGCCTACAGTGCAGTATCATGGTCATAGATCATTGTAGCCTCCACTTGGGCTCTGGCAATCCTCCCTCCCCAACCTCCCAAGTAGTTGGGACTACTGGCTCATGACACCACACTCAGCTAATTTTTGTATTATTATTATTTTTTGTCATAAAGATAGCATTTCATCATGTTGCTCAGGCTGGTGTTGAACTCATAGGCTCAAGTACTCTGTCCACCTCAGGCTCCCAAAATGCTGGGGTTACCATGCCAGGCCTATTCTTTTATTTTTAATATATTTTAAAAACCAGTAATATGTATGTACTTCATAAGTCTTGATAGTTCAGTATAATGTTTAACACACCTTTTATCCTTAGGCAGTATTTTGAATATCATATATATGTGGCCTTGTTTAAAATCTGAAATGAAAATCAAGAAAACTTTATAGAATTGTCCTATAATCTCTAATGCTAATTATAAAACTATAAAATTCTAAGATGGGAAATGAGTTTCTAAACTTGAAACTAAAACTGAGATGTCGTGTTTACTTGAGAGTATGTCAATCTACATGGCAATTCTTCAGATATTCTTGAAGGGTATTTTTAAGGAAAGCTAAGGAGTCTTAGTCAATCCTTAAAAAAAATAACATGGAACAGACTAATGTTTAAAATCAAGGTAAAATGGCTCGTAAATGATAAATATTTGACCTTTTTTTTAAAAAAAAACAACCATATTTTGTGGGAGAGTGTAAGATACCTATCTCCCAGATTTTACTTTATTGTTTCAAAGCATTGTAAAAGTGACATATATGCATGTGACACACAAAAAGGAAGCTTTAGTAAAGGACTTTTAACTATGAATGAACTCAAAATATAAAACAGCACTTATTTCTGTATTTACCTTTCAACATAAGTAACAAATATATTCTCATAAATTCTGAAAGTATGCAAGCATATATGTTAAAAAGTAAATGTTCAGCATCAGATGTGACACTCCCTTCACATGTTTCTGGCTATGCAGATACATATACAAATGTGGACATGTACAAATATTGTTTTCTGACAAAATGATTCAAACTGGATGTAATCATTCATTCATACATTTATATATTCTTTCAAAAATATTTGTTGAGTGTCTACAATGTGTCATATACTTTTGAATGAGAAGTGAAAAAAAAGTCTCTGCACCCATGTCATTTACCTCCTAGTAGGTAAAGACAACAGAGTAACAAGCAGATATATATCTAGTATATTAGATGTTGATAAATACTGTAGAGAAAAATAAAGCAATGTGAGTGAGTTTGAAGGTATGCTGTTTTATATAGAGTAGCCAGGAGAGGCCTTGTTGTTAAGATGACATTGAGGAGAGAGTTGAAGGATGAGGGAGCAAGCCATGCAGCTATCTTGGAGACATAGTGTTCCAGCCAGAGGGAGCAGCAAGTAAAAACCCTAAAGCCAGAGCCTTTTGGTCCTTTCAAGGAAGGTCAGAGACCAGCATGGCTAAAACAGTGTTGTGACAAAAAGCAGGGAAATTTCTTAGGGAACTATTGCTGGAATCTAGATGTAAGATGGTGATAATGCAGGTCAAAGAAGAACTTTGGAAGAGATGGTTAAATTCTGAATATATTTTATATGTGTTCCCACTTAATATGAAAGTACAAAAGAGAAAAGCAAAGTGTATGTCAATGGCTTTTGACCTAAAATAATGGAAGAATGGAGCTATCATTTATTGATCTGGATATAACTGAAGAAAGCACAGAACTGAGATGAGAGTTGTTCAATTTTGAACAGGTTGAGTTTGTTTGTATGTACGTTTTGATAAATACATCATGCATTGAACTATTTGCAATACATGGAAATGTAAAGGAACATCAAACATAAAGGTGCAGAATTAAATCTTGACTGTAAAATTAACTAATGCATACTGTTCTGCTGTAACAATTTTGTAGTCACCTCCTGTTGCTATTTCATGAGGTCTAACGTTTCAAATACCCACTTTAAAAAAACGTATGACACTAATCATCTCCACTTGAGCAGTTAGTCTCTTCAGTAAGTTGCATATTGCAGTAAAAAGTAGTCTTCCACAGTTCTAGCATATTTCTCATCTTGTTTAATATAATACCGTAAGCATGGAATAACACCATGGCATCTACACTAAGTACCACTCGTGATGCTGTAAGTGCTCCCAAGAAGTCAAGTTATGACAAGAAAACTTGAGTTGCTTAGTATGTACCATAGTTGAGGTCTGCAGCTGCAGTTGACCACCATTTCAAGATTAATGAATCCATCATAAGGACTACTGTAAAAAAGAAAAAATTAGTGAAGCTGTCTGTGAAGCTATGCCAGCAGACACAAAAAGTGCAAGGTTAGAAATACAGTTTTATGTGGGTACATGATTGCTAAAAGAAAGGCCTATCTATAAACACTAATTTGATATGAGAAAAAGTGAAGTCTTTATATGACAAGTTAAAGCAAAAGGATCTAAATCTACATCAGTAAAGGATTTAAAGCTGGAGAATTTAATGTCAATGGGGATGGTGTGATGATTTTAGAAAGAAGTTTGGCATGAAACAAATTGTCAAGATAATAGGAGAAGCAGCTTATGTTGACCAAGAGGCCACAGACAAGTTCCCAGATGCCATTAGGAAAATTATTGAAAAGAGAGGGTATCTTCCTGAACAAATTTTTAGTGCAGATAAAAGTGCCCCATTCTGGATTTTAAATGCCACAAAGAACACTTAATGAGGAAGAGAAGCAATCACCAGGATTTAAGGCAGGAAGAGAAAGGCTAAGTCTACTGTTTTGTACAAAATTCAATCAAGTTTATCCTCAGGAATGCCCTTATCTCTAAAACTACTAACTCCTGAGCCTTGAAGGGAAAAGTTAAGCATCAGTTGCCTGCTTTTCAGTTGTACAACAAGAAGGCCTGGAGAAGAACCCTTTTTCTGGATTGATTTCATCAATGCTATGTCTGAAGTAATGAAGTACGTTTCCCTAAGGGGCTGCTTATTAAGTTATTTTGATTTGATACTGGACAATGTGCCTGGCCACTCAGAACCCCGTAAGTTCAACACTGCTTTAAAGAAGATGTACAGACAGCTAACAAATATATGGAAAGGTGCTCAACATTATTGATCATCAGGGAAAGGCAAATTAAAATTGCAATGAAATATCACCTCACACCTGTTAAAATGACTTATTAAAAAAATTGACAAGACAAGTCTTGACAAGGATATAAAGGGAACTCTTTTATCTTCTTGGTAGGAATGTAAATTGGTGCAGTCATCCATGGAAAACAATATGAAGGCTCCTCAAAAAATTAAAAGTAGAATTACTATCTGATTCAGCATTCTGACTTTTGAATATGTTTCTAAAGGAATTGAAATCTGGATCTAAAAGATACCTGTATTCTTATATGTATTACAGCATTATTCACAGTAGCCCAAGATATGGAATCGGTCTACTCCATTAATGAATAGATGGATAAAGAAAATGTGGCACATACACACAATGGAGTATTATTCAGCCTTTAAAAAGAAGCAAGTCCTGCCATTTTCTTCAATATGAATGGACCCAGAGAAAATTATCTTAAGTGAATTAAGCCAGGCAAAGAAAAATACTGCATGATCTCATTTGTATGTGAAGTCTAAAATAGTTGAACACAGAAGCAAGAGCAGGGCTGGGTGAGAGAGAAATAGGGAAGTATTGGTCAAAGAGTATGAAGTTTTGATTATACAAAATAAAATTTGAAAATCTAGTATATGTATAATATGGGGCCTATGATTCACAGTACTATATTGTATACTTAAAAATTGCTAAAAGGGTAGATCTTATATTAAGTGCTTTTACTACAAAAGGAGAAAAAAACAGGGAGGAGAAAACTTTTAGAGGTAATGAACAAGTTTTTGGCATTGTTAATGATGATAGGTTGATGATTTTACAGGTGTTGACTTATCTCCAAACACATAATGTTGTATACATTACATAACTACAGCTTTTTATATATCAACCATACCTCAACAAAACAATGTTAAGAAGAAAAACGGAGGGGGAAAAATACATATCAGGTAAGAATTGTTCATTGAAACTAAAGAATATTTAGCCATGAATTGAGTGACTGGCCCATGTTAAATACTCAATAAATATATATCCAATAAAAAATCTAAATTAAAAGTGGAAACAGCAAAGCATGAAATGCAGCTGGCAAACTAGGCACAAGCAGATCACGTAGGATTTTGTTAGTCATATTAAGGAATGGAGTCTTAAAAGGAGAAAAACAATTTGTTAAGAAGAAGAAGGATTTGTTAAACAGAAAAGTGAACTGATGAGGTTTAAATTTATTTATTTATTATTTTTGGTTTTTTAATTTATTTTTTGAAGATGGAGTCTCATTCTTTTGCCCAGTGGTGCAATCTCCCAGGTTCAAGTGATTCTCCTGCCTCAGCCTCCTGAGTAGCTGGGATTACAGGCATGTGCCACCATGCCCAGATAATTTTTGTATTTTTGGTAGAGACAGGGTTTTGCCATGTTGGCCAGGTTGACCTGACCTCAGGTGATCTGTCCACCTTGGCCTCCCAAAGTGCTGGGATTACAGGGGTGAGCCACCTTGTCCAGCCCTGGTGAGGTTTACACAGTTTTAAAATATCATGGTTGCAGAATTGAGATTGGAATAAAAGGGTGCAAGAGTGGATATTGGCACACCCATCAAGAGACTACTGTAGCACAACAGGTAGTTTGGAACTGGTGGAAATAGAGAATTTATAGATTTGAGGAATATTTAGGAGATAAACAGGAATTTCTAAAACAAACTATGAATGAGAAAGTGTCAAAGACATCTCCTAAATTTTTTGACTTGTGTAAATGAAGAAATATTGGTGCCAGTTACTATGAAGCTTCATGAGATCTAGGTTTGTATTATGAAGTTAGTTTTATTTTGGAAATGCTGATTTTAAGGTGCCAGTGAAATATCTATTTGGAAATGGTGGTTAGGGTATTGATAATGCAAAACTGGATCTCACAGAAGAGTGTAAGAATGTAGATATAATTTAGGAGTGGTAGTAGGTTGATTAATGTCTCCCAAAAAGTCATGTCATAAACTTCAGAATATGACCTTATTTGAAAACCGAGTCTTTGTAAATTTAATTAGTTAAGATGGGTTCATCATACTGGATTGGGTGTGCCCTAAATCCAATGATTAGTGTCCTCGGAGAGAGCACACAAAGACACACAGAGAGAAAACTGCCATGTAAAGACAGGTAGAAAATTACAAGGATTACCAGTAATCACCAGAAACCAGGTAATGGAAGAGATGATGAAGTATTTTTCCCTAGAAACTTCAAAGGGTCTGTGGCCTAGCCAACAGCTTGATTTTGGACTTCTGGCATCCAGATTTGTGAGAGAAGAAATTTCTGTTGTCTTAAGCCACCCAGTTTGTGGTTATTTGTTACTGCAGCCTGAGAAATCTAATACAATAATTATTATTGTGTATTGAGGTATGGATAAGTTGTCCTAGAGAAAGAATATAGTTAGGGGAAGAGTATAGATAGTGCACTGGTTACAAATTGGCTATCACTGACAAAGGGAGCTCACAGACTAATTTTGGGCAATTCGGGTAGTCTTACTATGCCCACCTTGTGCTTTAAAAAGCAGTAGGACCCAGAAAATGTGATACTTGGTTACCATACAAATGGCTTCATACCTATTACAGTCTACCTACCACTTTATACATGTATTTAACCACTGCAGGTATTTGAGTTTGTGAGCCTTTGTTCAAAGAAAGTATTAAAACTATGTGGGAGTGGCAGGACAAAACTACAGGAACACTTCATAGCCAGATAGAAAGTAATGAGTCAGCAAGGGAGCATAAAGAGAATTAAGGCCACAAATAGCAGAGAATGATATTACGGAAGCCAGATGAAGAGATTGTTTAAGGAGGGGGTATCAAAAGTTTTCAGAAATCTACAGTGAGTATTTTTTTTAACCCATTGGGTTTGTTATCATAGATTATAGTGTTGGAGGAAACAAGGGCTGCTGTTGACAAGGTTAATGTGTGTGTTTTAGAAAGATGAATGCCAAGTGTGGGTGAAGGGGAGGAAGGCAGCAAAACACACTGCCATGTGTGTACCTATGCGACTATCTTGCACGTTCTGCACATGTACCCCAAAACCTATAATGCAATAAAAATTTAAAAAAAAAAAAAAAAAGAAAGATAATATTGCTCTTAGTATGAAGGACAGGCAAGAAGACCAAAACAATGCAACAAAATTTAATGAGTAGGTATTGCATTACCAAGTTAGTAGCTCATGAAGACTGAATATGACAAGTATCATTAAGAAGATGTATGTATAAGAGTTTAGAATAATGCGAAATGGTTCTAAACTTTAAGCTTGTTTAATTAGGTGGATAATGATATTAACACAAGAAGGGATAACTAGTACAGTCTTTAAAATGAAGAGATTATTGTTTCTAGAGCTTGCAAGAAATACTAAGAAATAGGATAGAAAACAAGAGACTTTATCTATTCCAAAATTATGGAAGTGAGGTTAGAGGAAAGCAGCTTGATTCACGGATAAAGGGTGATTAATGCTCAATTTGATTAGATTTGAATGTGAGTATATGAACACAAAGAGAAGTCTGATAACGTCAAAGTAGTTTATGAAAGAGCTTTAGTCTTCACTGCAGTCAGAATGAAACTAATGAAACAGATTCTGAAGATAATATTGAAGATCTACATAAAAGGCTTTGATGTTGAGGATTTACTGCCTCTTTATCAGTTGTTTGCACTTAACTCCATTAGAAAAAGAGCAAAGGTATGAGGCCACTGCGATCTCAACCACAGAGGAAACTGTTAATGGAGATTCAGAAAACTTCAAGATGGTTGTGTAACCTCATGGTGTCCAGAGGAGTGATGTGTTTTAATACAGCCTTGAGCCAAGGCTGGCATTTTCTGTAAACTGTGCCAGTATCTTAAAAGTTCCTAGTGTTTTGGTTAGGAATTCAGGGAGCCAGGTGCATCAAGTAAGACTGCCCTTCTGTCCTTCATGCATTGTTAAATATGTAAGAGGAACCTCTCTTACACATGGGTTGAGTACCCTCTGTCAGCCTTTGTTGTGGTGGTAGTCACTTTATGAGCTCTAAGAAAGACCAAAACCCTCTTTCAGCCTAATAATCTTCATCACCATGAGTCAGGAAATATACTTGAAGTAAGACCATCTTTTATTATGCTCCACTTCTCCAGTGACAGCCCCATGAGCTCCATGTGTGATGACTCCCTTGCTGGCTTCTGTCAGTATCATCTGGAGACAAAAGGGAATCCAGGAATTCTGTGTTTCTCTGCCTGTATCTTTCACTTATCACCAGAAATCAATTGGGAAGCACAGAACTCTGTTCCCCTGGAAAAATTTTCATCTCACCTTCCCTCCACCACAACACTTACAGCTTCACCACTTTGTCTCTAGAATCTCACGGCTAATCCCATCATGCCTTTTATCCCTATTCATATCAGCTACCACCAGACTCCGAGGATGAGCAGCTCATTTCTTCCTTACAGGACCCTAATCAAAGTTATCTCCATAAGCCCCTGGTTTTGACTAAGTGTCCCATTTTCTGGAATTTGCAGTCAGTCATTATCAAAATTGCCTGTATAGTTTGCCTCTTCTCTGAAAGTTTCTTTGTTTTCTCACCTAATCAAAACCTAACTCTTGCAATGAAGCACACTACCCATACTCTTCAAGCAGTGGGTGTTTTTCCCACATTCCTTGTGTGGAATAAACCTCCTTACTTCTCATTGCTAACTGTAGACTGTATGTGTGATCTAATGCTGTGAAAGAAATCACCCCAAAACTCAGTGGCTTATAGTCACAATAATTATTTCTTATCTCTCATAGTTTCTGTGGGTTAAGAATTTGGAAGTATATTTGGCTGTGGGTTTCTTGTATTAGTTTTTTTCTTCTAATAATATACCCTTTCCAGTATAGTATATTTTTTAGATATACGGTACCCCTTTCAATCTAATATTCAGTAGTATTTTTTCTAGTCCAAGTTTTCTTTAGATTATCACTGAGGGAAAAACCTCTCTGCCTGTTTTTCAAAAAGTAGACAAGCCTTTCTCCTGGCAGCCTAAGGTAAATCACAGAGCAGTTATGGCCTACTAATTATACCTTTCATTACACGTCAATTGTTTTTTGGATTTTTTTGATGTTCTGCACTATGTTGACTTTCATCTCTTCTTCTTCAAGTGTTACAACTTTGTTTGTTTGTAGGTATTTGGTTAGGATATTAGAAGAAGTTAAAAAAATTGCAACCTATCCATCTAACAAAGGGCTAATATCCAGAATCTACAAAGAACTTAAACAAATTTACAAGAAAAAAACAACCCCATAAAAAAGTGGGCAAGGGATATTAACAGATACTTTTCAAAAGAAGACATTTATGCAGCCAACAAACTTATGAAAAAAGATTCATTATCACTTGTCATTAGAGAAATGCAAATCAAAACCACACTTAGATACCATCTCACACCAATTAGAATGGTGATCATTAGAAAATCTGGAGATAACAGATGATGGAGAGGATGTGGAGAAATAGGAACGCTTTTACATTGTTGGTGAGAGTGTAAGTTAGTTCAACCATTGTGGAAGACAGTATGGCGATTCCTCAAGGACCTAGAAATAGAAATACCATTTGACCCAGCAATCCCATTACTGGGTATATACCCAAAGGATTATAAAGCATTCCGTTTTAAAGACACATGCACACGTATGTTCATTGTGGCACTGTTTACCATAGCAAAGACCTGGAACCAACCCAAATGCCCATCAATGATAGACTGGATAAAGAAAATGTGGCACATATACACCATGGCATACTATGCAGACATAAAAAAGTATGAGTTTATGTCCTTTTCAGGGGCATGGATGAAACTGGAAGCCATCATTCTCAGCAAACTGACACAAGAACAGAAAACCAAATACCGCTTGTTCACACTCATAAGTGGGTGTTGAACAGTGGAAACACATGGACACAGGGAGGAGAACATCACATACCGGGGCCTTTTGGGGGGTTGGGGGAGCTAGGGGTAGAGGGATTGGAGAGGGATATCATTCCAAGAAATACCTAATGTAGATAACGAGGGGATTCAGCAAACCACCATGGCATGTGTATACCTATATAACAATTCTGCACGAACTACACATGTACTCCAGAACTTGAAGTATAATTTAAAAAAGAAAAAAGAAGAGTTAAAGCATACCTAAAAAAAACTGCTAGTCAATTATCATTTCAAGTTGTGAGATATTCTCTATTTTGTTTTTGGAGAATAAATATATCCTACTGGAAGCTCAGTTTTTAAATTTTGTTTCATATTTCATTAAATCTTTTTCTCATGGCATGCTTCTTTATTAGATTTAGATCTCTGCTCAAGTAGCACATCCTCAGAAAAAGGCTTCTGTATTAATTAGAAGAGAGGTATTTAAGTAGTGTGCCATGAATGTTTTATGGTTATTCCTGAGATACTGTTTTCTTTGTTCCCTGGGTTTTTCCTGTGACCACAGTCATCCTCATCTGTTTATTCTAGTATGATATACAAATTTTGCTATACTCCAAGAGTGCTGAGCTATAAAACGGTTGGCAAACATTAGATTAAGATGAAGATTTAAATGTAAAATGGATTTAGAACCAAAGTAATAGTGACTTATACAAGACACAGGAACATGTATATTTCAATCCAGAGGCCAACAAGTAGAGCTTCTCTAGAAGCTCTGAACCAAAAAGTCTTATAGGAATCTAAGATTCTTCTATTTCTTTGCGCTACTCTCTGCTGCTCTTATTTGCATGGTCTTAGTTCGCTTGGTACCATGAACACATTCCAGACAGAAAAGAAATGAAGTAAGCAGGTAAGGGTAAAAAGTGTGGGTGAAAGAGCATACCCCCCATCCCTTTTAAGTATACAATCTAGAATTTGCATATAGTATTTCTGCCCACATTAAATTGGCTACAACCTAGTCTTGTAGCTATCCTAGTAGTTGCATGGAAATCTGAGAATTGCAGCCTCTAATCTCAACATTTGGGTGCTCTGTTACTGCAAGGAACAAGGAGAGAATGGATGGGGAAGGGGGGAACTAGCAGTTTTATTGCTTAGGAATAAAACAGTTTGAATAAAATAGCACAGCCCCATGTCTCTAGCCCTTCACTTTTTACAGTGAGATCAGTTTTTTTCTTTTTATTTGTCAGAAAAAATAATAAAATACTTATTGTAACCCTTTCATTTAACAATAATCATGTCTCAATTAAATAATAACACCTTCAATAAAACCGAAACCACTGTTTGAAGTCATCTTGGAAATAGAAGTAGCCCAGAATCCCTGGAACTTGAATAGGCTGCAAGGACTCTATGAGTCCTCTGCAACTGTAAGTGAAACTGTTTGTTAATGCACATTTATATAGCTAGGTGGTTAAGAGTATGAGTTCTGGAGTCAGATTGCCTGAGTTTAAATTCCAGCACTGCCTTGTGCTAAATTTGTAAGTAAGGCAATTTATCTAACCTGTCTGTTCTCAGTTTCCCTCTCTGGAACATGAGAATAATAGTATACCTACTTCACAGAATTGATCTAGGAACTGAAGCTGGTTAATACATTTAAAGGACTTACACTAGTGTCTCAACATTAAGTGCTGTGTATATACTAGTGTCTTCACTGATAAATAATATTTGTACATATTTATGGGGTACGTGTGACATTTTGATAAATGCATAAAATGTATAATGATCAAGGCAGGGTATTCAGGATGTCCATCACTTCAAGCCTTTATCATTTTTGTGTACTGGAAATATTTCAAATCTTTTCTAGCTGTTTGTAAATATACAATATATTGTTGTTAGCTGTAGCCACCTACTGTGCTATTGAATATTAAAACTTATTCCTTCAATTCAATTGTATGTTTTTACCAGCAAATCTACCTTTAGCCACCTCTCCCCGAAACACACATACTCCTCCCATACTCTGGTAACTATCATTCTACTCCCTATCTCCATGAGGTAACATTTTTAGCTGTCATATATGAGTGAAAATGTGTGATACTTGCCTTTCTGTGCCTAGCTTATTTCACTTAATACAGTGACTTCCATTTCTACCTATATTGCTGCAAATGCAGAATTTTTTTTGGACCAAATAGTATTCTGTTGTGTTTATAATACCACATTTTCTTTATCTATAGCTATTCATCTTTTGATGGATACTTAGGATGATTTCACCTTTGCTATTGTGATTAGTGCAGCAATAAACATGTGATTGTAGCTATCCCGTTGAGATATTGATTTATTTTCCTTTGAATAAATATTCAGTAATGGGATTTCTGGATTGTATGTATGGTAGTTCGGTTTTTGTTTTTTGTTTTTTTGATAAACCTCCATATTGTTTTTCATATGGCTATATGATTTGCATTTCCCTGATGATTAGTGATATTCAGCATTTTTTCATATAGTTGTTGGCCATTTGCATGCTATCTTTTCAGAAATGTCTATTCAGTTCCTTTGCCTATATTTTAATTGCATTATTGAGTTGTTTTGCTGTTGAGTTGTTTATTTGTATTATTATTTATATTCCTGGGGGGGATGGTCCATATCTTCCATCTGATTTTCAGTAGGGTCTATTATAAATTTTAATTTGATACCTGAAAGAAACCTCTTTCACAGGCTGTGATTGTAAAATTTAAACTTGTTCTGTTTTAATCAAAATTTATCTGATCAGATGTTTATTGTCTGGTACAAACGTTTATTTAGTTGAATCTATCCCAATTGCATTTTCTTATAAAGCAGTTTTTTGTTTTTATTTTACCTTTTATGATATAACAGAAAATTGTATTTATGTTTATCTCAACTTTCTTTTACTTGTCACTTTTTTTAAAAAAAATAAAAATTTACAGGCTTTAATTTAAAATTGAAATTGCTTTCTTTTTCTTTTCAAAAACCCTATGGAACTAATAGTTCTACATCAGGAATTCGAAGATCACCACATTGCGTGTGTAACTGTATAAGTTAGGCAGTAGATATGTGATTAAGTAATGAACATTGAATGTTGTTCTTATTGTAAAATACAGGTACAATTGAGCCAAACTGGGTCATAGTTGAAAATATTACAGTCTCTTAATATAATGAAAAAATAGACTGTACAGCTGTTCTTTTTCTGAAATGGGAACATAGTGGCTAAAAAAATTCTGATGCTTCAACATTGTTAGGAATGAATTCATATTGTTCTATAATAAATTGCCAAATGTCAATGTAAGTTACTTTTTTAAAAAAAGTCAGGTTGGCAATAAATTTTTAGTATCTCATTGCTTGTCTCCTATAGTTAACTGAATCTCAAGAGTATTTGCATTTTAAATTGCTAAATCTTAGAGAAATTGTTTTGGCAAATTGGTTGGTACCAGACTTGGAACTTAAACACAAAGCAGCTGTGTTGAGCAAATACCATTTTCATAAAATTAATATGCTTTCAATTAACAAACTGGAATGAACTGTTAAACATCACCATTTCCATGTTTAACTACTGTTTAACTTTCTCAGCGACTGATTTGCTTTCTCAGTAGATTATTTATCTTAACTGAAAATGGAAGAATTTTATTTAAATAATTCATATTTTTTCCTGCATCTGCAGAATGTACTCAGGAAAAGTGGGGATTTCCAATGTGCCGCTATTTAAAGGAAGAGAGATGGTGCTGTGGTCGTAATGCCAGAATGTCAGCATGTTTGGTATGGTTATATTTTTTCCTGGAATAACAGCTTTATCCAGATGTTGCAGAATTTATTATTTTGGGCTAGTATCATATATTCAATGCCAAATTTTGCAGAACAGCCTCATTAATGCTTTTGTGCATTGGAAATTATAAGAAAAAAATGGCTTGCCCTTTAAACAATGTCCACTCTACATGCAGTATCATAACAAAAGTTATATATAATCTAATTATTCTATAAAAATAATGTAAAGTGTTCAGTACTTTATCCAAAGCTCTGTGGTTTGTGTTTCTTTATAGCAGATCATTTTGTTTCCTAAATCTTTATAGAATGGGAAAAATATTAAGCTAACTGGGAGATGAAGTAACTATCTAATTAAATGAAACATTTATTATGCTGCATTTGTCTAGTGCCCTCAGATCTAGAACACTCTGGCCCATAATGTTCTCTGTTCATGGCACTATGTCACTTTACAAAGAAATCATTTCAATAATGTAAGTGATTTTTGTGTTTTCAGAAATTTAAAATACTGTAGCCATGTAGGATTAATAAATTTAGAGATCTAAAGTACAACATAAGGACTATAGTTAATATTGTATTATATAACGGAAATATACGAGTAGATTTTAGGTGCTCTTATTGCACATACACACAAAAGGTAATTATGTAAGATGGTGGATATGTTATTAATAACATATCTATCTAGATACAGATGCTGCTCAGCTTATGATTGGGTTATATCCTAGTAAACTCTTCATACATTGAAACTATCTTGACACAAAAGTGCATTAATACACATAACTTACCAAATATCAGAGCTTAACTTAGGCTACTTTAAACATGGTCAGAACACTTACATTAACCTACAGTTGGGCAAAATCATCTAACACAAAGTGCATTTTATAATAAAGTATTGAGTATCTCATGCAATTTATTGAAAACTATATAAAAAGTAAAAAATAGAATGGTTGTCTGAGTAGTCAGAGTATAGTATCTACTGAATGCATATCACTTTTGCACTATCACAAAGTTGAAAGTTGGGAACTGTCCATCTATCTATCTATCTAGACACATATATATATATATAAATCACATTGTACACTTGAAATTTATACAATAAAAATTTTAAGAAAATAAAAAATAAAATACAGTTGATTAAATAATGTTTAATGTCCAACTGCAAAGTAAACTTATTCTTTTAGAGTCCATTATTTCTATGCTTTTGTTACATAGCAATGTAAGAAATAGTGTCCCAGTGTTTTAAGTTATATTTACTAGAATTATCTTAGAAATGTATTTATGCTAACATAATAGTTTCCTTTTGTAGCCCCATTTAAACTACTTTTCTGGAAATTTGTCTTGTTCTCTCACTCTCTAGTAAATGGTACTTGTTCAAGGTCTTGTTAGAATGACAGGTTCTTCTTGTGATAACTTGAGCATCAAAATGCTGTAGCTAGTGTTATAGCCTTGAAGTAATAAATTGAAATAGTCTTTTTAAAGCGAATCTCAGAGAAAAGACCTAACTAGCCTCAGAGAAAAGACCTCAAGATACTGGCATCAGGGACTTCACAGTGTAACAAGATAGATCTATCCCTTTGTGGTGAGACCCATAACTAATAGTCTTCACTCGTAAGCAAAATACTTCTAATCAGATTTATGTCATCCTCATTTTAATTACTAACAGAAAGCCAAGAGTCAATAGATATCTAAGGCAAGTCCAACAAAAAAAAGAGAGATTAGGTTTTAAAGAAGGAAAAAAAAAAGCAACTGGGAAGAAATGTAGATGATCTAAAAGGAAAAAACTGTGTAATATCCCTTAGAAAATCAAAATAATATATTGTATCCATAAAAAAATAATGATTTCTATTAAACATTCAAAGAACCAAAAAGAAGACTTTGGAAAATAAATTCTGTAAATATAGAATTAGCAGACCATGCTAGTCCTGACCAATGTCAGCTGCCCATGGAATACCCTACTCCTTAGCTCCATCTCAACCCATGTCCCCCTTGACTTATTTTTTTGATTCCAAAGTAATGCTGGAAAGTGTAAGAAGAAATTTTTTTTTTTTTTTTTTTTTTGAGTTTCACTCTTGTTACCCAGGCTGGAGTGCAATGGCGCAATCTCGGCTCACCGCAACCTCCGCCTCCTGGGTTCAGGCAATTTTCCTGCCTCAACCTCCTGAGTAGCTGGGATTACAGGCACGCACCACCATGCCCAGCTAATTTTTTTGTATTTTTAGTAGAGACGGGGTTTCACCATGTTGACCAGGATGGTCTCGATCTCTTGACCTCGTGATCCACCCGCCTCGGCCTCCCAAAGTGCTGGGATTACAGGCTTGAGCCACCGCGCCCGGCCAGAAATTTTTTAATATATCTTATTTTATTACCTTTTGCTTCATAACTGACATTTTTGACAAATATTCAAAGCTTAAATAGTACTCAGAGAAATTGTTTTGGCAATTTCTTGGTAATATCTTTTTTTTTTTAAGATACTTTTCTGGGGAATGCTTTCAAATAAACAGTTATGGATACTAACCAGACACAAAATATTAATTAAATTTGAGCAATCTCATTAGCATACCTTAAGCCTGATAAAACTTCTAAATTATTCCAGACTAGTATGAAATGAATACTTAATATGGTTTCTTCATCCTCTTTGTCAGTGTTCAAGAACAGTATTAATGTTTGCAAAACACTTTGTACCACCTACCTGATTATCTCTTATTATGTAATAAAAATTTCTTATTTCTATTTCTAAATTAAGCTCATCGGTAACACATACCAAAAGCAGTCCTGGGGTATATGATATTTTTATTGACACCAAATCACCTTTTTAAAGACTCTTTTTTTTTTTAATTCAGTTCAGCTTTTAGGAAAATTTATAACAAAAATTTAATCTGAAATTGGCACAAGGAATACCATCAATGAAAATTCCTTATTATCTTCAGTGTGAAATGTATTCTGAACCTGTTGCTGTTTAACATAATATGAACATTGTGTAATAGCTGTCTACTGTATTCATAACATTCTACTTGACTCTAGATGTTCAGTGAAGGTATCCTTCAAGTAAATGGGAAAATTACATTTTTTTTCTTCAAACCATTTCTGTGAAGCCAGTTTTCATGCAGTGAACTCTTTTTCCCACTAACTCTACATGTTGTGAGGACATGAGAATAAAGCAGGATTCAAATAACAAGTTTTTAGTTGTTCAGTTTTTTGCTAACTAGCTATGCAACTTGAGGAAAGTTACTTGTCAGTGATCTTGTGTATCTGCAAAAATTGCTCTTATAAAAAGATAATCTGTAAATTATCTTTTCATTTTTAAAGTGTTTGGTTTAGCTATGAATAAACAGTTTCATTTATAAAAATCTAAAGACCTGAAGCAAATATGGGTATTTTAAATTTGAGTAGCAAGTATATGCACATCTCTTATACATGTATTACTTTTCTGTGTTTGAAATATTTTCTAATTTAAATTTTTTAGATTAAATTTTAAATTTTAAAAATCAAATTTAGTTTAAAAATTATATATATGTAGAATTATGTCTAAAAGCTCACAGTTTCAGAAGACTGTTCCTTATTTAAATTATGGCAAATCTTTTATATGTTTTGAATTATGAGTACTTATTAGAAATGTTGGGAAATATTTTGTAAAAAAATGTTTTGAATTTTAAATAAATACAAATGTGAAAACTAGTATATATAAAATTGCAACAATACATGTTACTTTCTCTTCTACCTGGCACTTGATCATATGTGAATTTGATTTGAATTTTTGATCACACAGACTAAAAATACATATAGTTTTCTAAAATAGGTTTTTGATTGTAGTCTAGGTTACTTTGTTTACTAAAAGATGAAGTCATATGTTTATTAAAATTATGAGAAAATATGTTAAAATATATAAATATATCTATGTCTATATATGTGCTTAATAATAATTTTGGATTTATTTGGTTGTTTTAGCTGCACTAAAAATGAGCCAAGAATGTGTCATTTCCTTGCTTTCCTGTTTTCTAATTTCTTCTGAAATTCAAGGACTGTGTCTGATTAGAATTGACATTCAAGGATATGTGTTTGTGTATATGACACACATCCATTACAAATTAGCTCTAAATTACACAAGCATACTAGTTAACATTCTTTAATGATATTAACACTGTTAAGTGCATAAACTTACATGTTATCACATAATTAATCTTTCTAAATGTCAGTTTTACAAACTCTTATACAGTGTGTTTATAAACCTTAGAAGATAAGACTCAATATATCAGCAGTCTGTTTTTTTATTTTCCCTTTAAGGCATTGGAGCGGGTTGCAGTTGGCCAAGGGGTAAGTAAGAGCGTTTAACTGATGAACACTCTTAATTTTTCTCTCAAGTACTCTTCATACCTGACCTGCTGATGAACTTAAAACCTAATGGAATTTAATAAATATCTTGTCCCAGATGCATATTCAAATTTGTGTATTTTCTGTAAGTTTACTTTAAAAGCAAAATGAACTTTTTAGAACTTTTGAGCTTTCAGGAAAATTTCTGCATTATGCTGTTATACTAACTTCTCATTTCTTCATATTAGACTAAACCATAAATATTTTTAAAGAATGCTGTTGTTGACAATTAGGCTTTTATCTGCTTAGTTTAAGCAAAGATTATCTGTATTATTCAGTACATTATTTTAACTACAGTCCAGTACACATACTTCAGTTGATTGTTTGATAACTTTTTTCTTTACTGACTTGATTAGCCATTAGCTGCCAAGCCAAATGGGTTTGCATTTAGAAATAAAAGTTAAATATAATCCTCAAAATATCCATGTAATTGTCTTATCGTTTACCCTTGTATTCAGGAAACATTAAGAATTTTTTAACAGTTTTTTAACCCTTTCATAAAATTTTTAAATTTAACCTAATGTTTAGAAATCTTTCTTTTGCTTTTGTTCAAGGAACATTAATATGACAATTTGAATTGTGTAAAGTATAATTTTAAAAATAATTTTAATAATAAGTATTTACTGAGTGATTACTCTGTACCAGGAACTTTGATAAGCATTTTGCATGTAGTTTTCTATTTAGTATAGTCACTTTGCCTATCTTAAAATTGATAAAATCTGGTTCTTTTGAAGGCATTAGCATTAGAGCATATCATTTGAGTTGGGGGACTTTAAGTGTGTGGGACTTTAGTTACAAACTGCTGGTTTGCATCATGTCTTTATCACTTACTAGTTAATGACCTTGGACACATGTTGTAATTTCTCTGTAGCTTAATTTCTTTATCTGTAAAATAGGAAAAAAATTGGAGTAATAATAATAGCTTTCTATAGGGTTGTGAGGATTAAATGAATGAAAAATGTAAAATGCTTAAAACAATATCTAGCATATAGTAAATGCTCAATAAATGTCAACTGTCGTTGCTGTTATAGATAATTAATAATTATGATCATGAAAATAATAGTTAAATTTGACACAGCTTAAAAGTACTGTTTAAAGTACTGTTTAGAAGATTTTCTCATCAACTGGGGTAGTAAATACATAGCACCATATAGTATGTGCCCTTATCCCATTATACACATGAGAGACTGTAAGGTAACAAAGACTGAGACTTGAATCTGAGTCTGGAGTTCAAGCTCTTAACTACTATACTACATATTAACTTAATGGTTTTCTAGAGGTCTAGGAAAAAAGAAAGAGCTTTTATCACCATACTCCAATGAATTACTGTGGTGTTTCTTAGTTTTACAAGTGTTTGCTCATACTTAAACTCGTCAGTTGGGTATTATCCTAAACCTGTATGAGAATCATATGTAGCAAAAGTTTCATAGTGTGTTCTAGTTCCCTTAATTAATTGCAGAGCCTTGACTTCCAACTTAGTGCTCTTTCCACTAGACCTATAAAATGCATGTCTGATACACATGCTTTAAGGGTGTACAGTTTGTGTTCTCCCTCATTTTAAGAATGCATTAAAGTGTAAGTTAATGTATCACTTAAGTGAAATAAACTCTGAGCCATGTCCAGTTTATTCTTGAAATAGTCAGGCACAGACTGTCCAGGAGATACTGATTCCCTTACCCATCTGTATTAACCAGGATAGATGGTCCTAGTTATTCCAGGAATGCACATTTGAAGGCATTTTATAACCTCTTCCCTTTCTCTTAGGAAACAGCTGTAAAGCTCTTATTTACTCAGAGTAACTTGGGAATGATGACTTACTCTGTTCTGCTGTATTTGTGTGTGTGTGCATTCCATGTTTTTATGTTCTCTTGTTTAAAATGCACTTTTTGTTCTTTTTGGTTGTATTTTACAATCATTTTAATAACAACATAACTATTTATTTCTATATCTTGATACCATTTAATGTAATTTGTTCAAAGGCATGAGAAAGATGAGTTTTAACTATTTTTAGGTGTTTCATATAAAATTAAACTTATCTATTATAGCTAGTCAAACAAAAAGTTAAGAACATTTTAAGCCATTTATAATACTTATATTTCAATTCATGCAAGAGTAGATTTTCCAAAGTGGCTTTGAATTTCAATAAAATTTTATAAGAATAGGTGTTAATATATGAAAATGTATTTCAGCATTTTTGTGAGATAAATGAAAGGATTTTTTTTTTTTTTTGAGACGGAGTTTTGCTCCTGTTATCCAGGCTGGAGTGCAATGGCACGATCTCGGCTCACCGCAACCTCCGCCTCCTGGGTTCAGACAATTCTCCTGCCTCAGTCTCCCGAGTAGCTGGGATTACAGGTGTGCGCCACCATGCCCAGCTAATTTTTTGTATCTTTAGTAGACACGGGGTTTCACCATTTTGACCAGGATGGTCTCGATCTCTTGACCTCGTGATCCACCCGCCTCGGCCTCCCAAAGTGCTGGGATTACAGGCTTGAGCCACCGCACCCGGCAAATAAAAGGATTTTTAAGGAAATGGGGGACAGATGATAAGGTAGAGATTTTGGTGCTGTAGAAAAGAGTTACTCAAGATGAGAAAATCTCAAATGGAAAATATATCCAGAGATTAAGAAATTCTAAATGAAATGTCTTGGTGTAATTTGTAAGGAAAGGAAAACTTTGAAATCAATAGTTTTTGTCTCAAGTGAAGGCATTTGTGACAACTTTGAAAAGAGATTTGGTTGGTTGGTTGGTTGATTGATTGATTGATTGAGACAAAATCTTGCTCCGTTGTCCATACTGGAGTGCAGTGGCAAAATCGTGGCTCACTGCAACTTCCACCTCCCAGGTTCAAATGATTCTCCCTGCCTCAGCCTCCTGAGTAGCTGGGATTACAGGCGCCCACCACCACATCCAGCTAATTTTTGTATTTTTAGTAGAGACAGGGTTTCTCCATGTTAGCAGGCTGGTCTTGAACTCCTGACCTCAGGTGATCCACCGGCCTTGGCCTCCCAAACTGCTGGGATTACAGGCACCACGCCTGGCCAGAAAGAGATTTGGTATAAGAATTGTGCCTTTCAAACGTTACAGATTTTAGTGTGGGTGCTCAAGCATATGTATGAGTCTACCTTCAGTGAATTATTTTAGCAGTTATTTGGGGACTGCCAATATTTGTTACACAACTTTCCAGCGGTACAACCTGTATTCTTTCACAATGCTCTACGAATCTACAAGTCTGATGTTCTCTATTGACTTCAGAGGGCAATGCCATCAGGGGAAGATGTAAAAAAATGATTGACCCTCAGCTCCCAAGCTGTAGTCTCAGCAGCACAGAATGGGAAGTTAATGTTAAATGAGGGAAAGGGGCAGTAGAGTAACTTTTCTGCCTGAGCATGAAAACTTTATTTTGCTATGAACTCCATCTGAATTCAGACATATTTATTCTAGTTGAAAACATGTGAAAATAAGTTTTGGACTCCGAAGGATAATAAATGTCACAAAAAGATAACTCCATGGATATACACATTCCACTGAATTATATCTTTAAAACTTTACCAGTCATTGGACAGTTTTGAGTTTTACCTTGTTTGACTTCTTCTTAAAAGCATTCAGTACTGTTGACCTACTTCTGTTTGTACTCATTTTTAAAAAAAACTGCATGCAAGCTGGGTTGTTGCTGCTGACATTATTTTGTGTTTGATGTCCCGTACTGTCAATATCAAAATCTGTGGGGATGTGGATAGGGTTTTGGTGACTTTTGTAGTTTCTTAGATTGAGCACTTATATTGCTGCAGTGAAGTGCTCTTTCTAAATAGCAATATTTTACCTTCTGCTCCTTTGAAACAATCATACTTCATTGGAACCCTTCTCTTCAGCTGTTCTTTCTTTCCATTCAAAAACCTTTGAACCTTTATAGGACATCTCTCATATCTCTGCAAGAAGTAAAGCATTGCCGAGAGTGCAGTCTCTTATCCTGTGTTCCTTCCCAGGCTGTACTTTTCAACTTTGTGATAGCCAATGCTGTCTTTCAGACCTCAGACCTATCTTTATATTTCTTTACTTAGGGTAGGATCTTCCTTTCTTGGTGTGACTCCTAGCTGTTATTATCTTTATTCCACCTCCATTAAGACAGATCTACATTCTCTTCTTTTTCACACATATCCTTCCTGATTCTTAAATGCTCCAGAGCTGACTTGGCTGGTCTTGAAAGTATTTTTCATTTTTAACTGATAAGGGCTTCATTTGGACATTAACTTATTGTTCATTGATTATAACTTTTATTTCTTATTCACTGCTGTTTCTTTTATGGTTCCTTCTGTCTTTTTTTCTTTTTTTCTTTTTTTTAGAATTAACTTTCACAAAGAATTAGCCTAAGGTAACACTTTCACTTGAAATAGAAAAATTATAAAGTCATCCTCTGTGTTTAGCAACAGAGTTGGGTTTCTGACATTCACTAATGGTTCTAACGTTCTGGCATTTATTTTATTTCTGTTTTTTATTTGTTTCTTGATCTTATATATGTCTACGTTTTTTTCAGCTGCCTACTGAATCACTCTTCTATCGTGCTGTTCTTCAGGATATTATTAAAGATTGTTATGGCATCACCAAATGGTATGAGGATTTTATTTTAATAAGAATAACTATGTTAAATTGTAAGTAAATTGACTTTTAGTCTTCGGGTGAATTTATGCAGAGTCACTGTTATTAGTACGAGAAACTTTGAGCATAATGTCAATAACAAGTACACAACAATTGTATCTTAGGTTAATTATCATTAAAGGGGGGGTGCTAATGATTCCTTCTTGTCCTGAAAGCTCATTGTAATGACAATGTAATCTATGCAAAATATGCTTTAGAATTTTTGAAGTATTAAAATGTTATATTAAGTACTTCAGTGATGGTATTATATGAGGAAGAATTATATTTAGAATGTTTCACATCCACTAAGGCATAAGCACTTAACTCTAATTAGATCAGATATTGATCATGAACAACTATTGTAGCCCTTCAGGTCTCTGCTGGTAGAATACTATCTCTGCATATGTTTTGTTTTGTTCCTGTTGCCCCCCAAATAATGCACTATATATACAGAGAAATAAGGGGTAGGAGAATTTATCATAATATTGGTTCAACAACTGTTGTATTCAAGCATACATTTGTAATTCTGGCAGGTTTTATGAATGTTCTCTTGCTAATTACAACTGTAGGATTCAAATTATTATTTGGTATTATAGGATTATTCTACAAATTAAAATAAGGCAATTTTCAGCTTCTCAAAAATCAATCTACAATTTATTAAAAGATATAAAAGGGATTTTTAGGTTAGCTATTACTTCTCTGTAAGAAAAAAATCCACTTTTTACTGATAGAAGTTATTGCATACAAGTACCTACATAGACTGGTTTCCAACTATCATTTCTATGTCGGTAACTCCCAAATCTGTATCTCAGTCACCATTTCCTTTTTTATTCTTCAAAGTCTATAAAACTGAATTTTTCATGTCCTCCTTCTCTTATATTTACCCCAAGATGCTAACCTTGTTGAAAAAAGCCATAAAATTGTGCAAATTCATGTCCACTCAAATATTTACTACCCGCCTTCTTTAAAGACCTCAAATCTGTACTACCTGCCTCCTTTAAAGACCTCAAATCTGTTTGTTTTTTTTCTTATAACTTGTTAAATTTGTTTATATTCTTTTCTAAACCTTATTTCTCACTTAAAAACTCAACACTTTCCAACCCTTCACATTCCTGCCTTCCATTAGTACTCAGAAGATAGCTGGTATTTTTATAAGACTTTTATTCCTGAGCTTCATTGACCTTTATGCCACACTTGACCTTGTTGGTCATTGTTTTTCCTCTAAAATCTCTTCCTCATTATCTTCCATTTTTCTGTATTCTCTGGCTTTCATTTTTCTACTCTCAGCACTCATGTTTTCTTTACAGTGTCTTAATTATTATTCCATCTCCTAGGTATATCTAGCCATTCTTTCATGTCTTATATGCAGCTCCTGTCTCTTTACATTTTCTCTTTCTTTTAGGATCCTTACCACAAACAACTCTTGAGATATGTAGTTAGTTATCACCTCTTTTTAGAAGTTCACATTCACTTTCTCATTTTCATCTGAATAACTTTACTTAAGTACCTCACAAATATATCAATCAGCTACATCCAGAACCAGTGTTCTCTTCCCACCAGTTCTATTCTTCTTTCTCTTGATGTTATTTCTGTAAATGGCGTAACCATTATCAAACATTAGAAGTCTAGAAATGATATTTGATTCAACTTTTATCATCAAACTACATATTCTAATTAGTTATCAAGATTTGTATGTGTTATTTTTTTAATACAGCAATTACTTATTGTGTGACAGACAACATGTTAGGTTCTGGGGATTCTGGATGCATAGGTAATGGTTTCCACACAGGAGCAATTTATGTTCTAGTCAGGATGGCTTATATGAAAACCAAACAGAATGATTGAAGCCTGCTTTCAATAACATACTAAATAATTAGGACTAACTTCACTTCTGAGGAAACTCAAAAATGCTGCAGAGGTATGTGCACATGCATATGAGTGTGCATGTGTGTTTAAATTCGTTTTTAATTGGTTTGAGAACATCAGAGACCTATTGAAGAAGCGAAGAATTCTAGGACAAAAATCTAGGAGGAAATGGGATTTCAAGAGAAGCAAGCCCAGCTCTTATGTCTGTACTTTCCCCAGAAGCATCTGTCAGTTCTGGAATAGGCAACTGTCCACCTGTCAACAGAAAGGGTGAGCACAGCTTTCAATAGAAAGACAGTTCTAGTGAAACAAAAGTTAGAGTTCATGGTCTGGTGAGGACTCAGGAGCAGTCCAGGTAAACTACTCATACATTGAGTTAGGTCCCTAAAGGTTCATACTGTAAGAGTAAGAGTGAACTAGAAATAGAACAGTCCTAAAATGACTAAAGCCCCATTTTGAATTATCTCAAGCTGTGATTAAAGTATTTCAGATTATTATTGCTTCTTCTAGCTGGATACAAGAAATAAATTCCCTCTGGAAAAAATAATATAAATCTAAGCCTCAAACTATCATTAATGTTTTATATGTATGGTACCTTACAAAACCAATCCAAAATAATCAGCTATGTGATGAAACAAGACAACGTGACCAAAATCCAAGATAAACTGCAGTCAACAGAAATGTACCTTTAAGAAAGCCAGAGAAAGGCTTAAAATAACTATACTTGAGAGACTTCAACTCTGGAAATACTGAATAGATGTACTTTTCTCTATTTGTGCTGCTAAGTACAACTAAATCCCTGAACATTATATATGAAGTGAATACAAGAAGACAAAAAGTAGAGAGAATAGGGCAGACTGGCTAGGGATTTCTGGACTTAAGAAACAACACAGTATGAGTTCCCCAGAATTTTTTTTTTTTTTTTTTTTTTTGCTTCGTATAGCCCAAGATTGGAGTTGGAAAAGGTGGTAATCCAAAACCACCAATAGGCAGAGAAAAAAAGAAATTTCAAATGAAAACTGAAAGACCAGGAAGTGGGCAGGCCTAGAAAAACTTTTATGCATAAATGCCATACTATAGCAAAATAAAAACAGAAAAACCTGTGGCTCCACTCTCACCTATGCCAACAAAGGCCACATAAAAAACCTATACTTTCATCCTTGCCAGGCTGTAATGAAACTTCCTTATAACCCCTTTGTGGAGTGGTACTAGAGAAGGCTGAATAGGAAACTAGGACTTTTATCCAACCGTAATAACAAATAACCCAGTACCACTACCACAGTGTCATGGAGACCATGTGAGAAGCCTGCACTCCCTACCCACCCAGCTGTACTATGACACCGCTTTTTCTCCCCACTAGGGTGGTTTGTATCAAGGAAGGCCTAGTAGAGAATCAGGAATTTCACCATCACTCAGCAGTAACAAGGTAACCCCTATCATGGTGTCAGTGGAGATCACATGGGAATCTGGAAGTCTCAGCAATAACAAAGTCCTTTAGGTATCAATAAAGGCTGACTTATCTTTACACAAAAACTTGTACACAAATGTTTATAGCAACTTTATTCCTGGTTGCCCAAACTGAAAACAACCCAGACTTCCTTCAGTGAGTAAGTATTTAAGCAAACTATCATAATTCGTTCCATGAAACACTAAGCATAAAACAAAGAGTATTGTGGATACACACAACAACCTGAGTGAATCTCCAGAGATTTATACTGAATGAATAAAAGCCAATACCAAAAGTTTATGTACTGTTGGTTCTATTTATATACATTCTTGAAATGATGAAATTATAGAATGGCAAGATATTAGTGGTTGCTGAGGTAGGAAAAGAGGATAGGGTAGGCAGGAAGTGGATATGGCCGTAAAACAGCAACATGAGGGATTCTTGTGGTGATAGAGGTGTTCTGTATCTTGGCTGCATCCAAATCAGTATCCTGAATATTACCATCCTGAAACATTGTAGAAAACTAAATGAAGAGTACACCAGTCCTTATTCTGTCCTACAACTGCATGTGATTTTATAATTCTCTTAAAATTAAAAGCTTAATTTAAAAACTATGCACAATATGCTTATTGAAATAAAATATTTTTGTCAGAGAACCAAAACATTAAAAAACTTCAAGTGAAAATTCTAGAACTGAACAATAAAATGACTAAAATCAAGAAATCAATGCATAGTCTTTAACAGCATTTTAGACACAGCTAAAGAAATAATTAATGAACTATAAGGTCAGAAGAAAATATCTATAATGATGCATCAAAAAACGGAAACATAGAGAGTAGAAAACAAAGACTGACAGCTATGTGGAATACAGGGAATAGGTTTCATGTATATGTTAACTGCAGTCTGAGAAGAAGATGAGACAGTGGATAGGGCAATAGCAATATTAAGAATTTTCCAATCCTGACAAAAAGATATCAATCTTCAGATTTGGGAGGTATATAAATGTTATGCTGAAGTAAAAAGAAAACAAGTTCTAGACACATAAAAGTAAAATTGCTGACAATAAAGGGAAAAATCTTAACGCAGCCAGAGGTGAGAGGAGTGAAGGAGGAAAGCAGAATACCCCCAACGGAACTAAATTAGTCTAACAGCTGAATTCTCAGCATAAACAGTGGAAGCCGGAAGTCAGTGATATCTTCAAAGTGCTGAAAGAAAGTAGCCTACAGCCTATTTGAAAATACACTGTCAGAGGCAAAAAACAAAAGAATGAAGTATGCCTAGAAAATCTAGAAAATAACCTCAAAAGAGTAAATTTAAGTCATGGCCTTTATCTTAGCTCATTTCTATGTTACTATAAAAGAATAACTAAGGCTGAGTAATATATAAAGAAAATAGGTTCATTTGACTTACAGTTATGCAGACTATACAGAAGAATGGTCCCAATATTTCCTTGGCTTCTGGAGAGCAGGGCCTCAGCTGCTTTCACTGATGAAAAAAGGCAAAGTGTAGACAGCATATGCAGAAATCACATGGCAAGAAAGGAAGCAAAAGAGAGGGGAGGTGTCAGTCTCTTTTTAACAACCAGGTCTTGCGGAAACTAATAGAGCAAGAACTCACTCACTGTCCCCCAAACTGGGAGGGCAATAACATATTAACAAAAGATCTGCCCCTATGACCTAAACTTTTCCCACTAGGCCCCACCTCCAACATTGAGTATCACATTTCAACATGAGGTTTGGAAGGCTCAAATATTCAGATTATAGCAGACTTCACAAGAGATTTGAAAAAGTGCAAAGGATAGAGAGCTTATTCAAAGAAATAATACAGAAAACTTTTAAAACTCAGGAAATTATACAAATACTCTGATATAGGAAGGCCAAAGACTTTTGAACTCAACTCAAACAATGCTATAAGACATGTAATAATCAAAATCTCAAAGATAAAAGACAAAGCAAGGATCAAAAAAAAACAGCGAGAGAAAAGCAGCTCTAATTCATCTAGCAACAGAGTTCTCAGTAGAAAATTCAGGCCAGGAGGGAGTGGGAGGACATTCATAGTGCTGAAGAAACTGTCAACTGATAATAATGGTGTCCAGCAAAGCTGTGTTTCAAATATATAGGGAGATACTTTCCCAGATAAACAGAAGCTGAAGGAATGTATTACCACCAGAGGTATCTTACAAGAAGTGCTAAAGGGAGTTCTTCAATCTGAAAGAAAAGGATGCTAACGTGCAACAAATCAGCTCAAGGTATAAAATTCATTGGTAAAAGTAAGTGCACAAAGAAAAATTTAGAAGACTCAATACTGTAAATGTGGTATGCATGCGATTCATATCTCTTGTATAAAGACAAAATGACATAAAAAATAATAATCATAACATTTGTTTAGAGATAGGCATAAAAATATAGGCATCAAAAAGTCAAAATGTAGGGGTGATGGAGTTAAAATTATAGAGTATTTTTAGCTTTTTCATAGTAACAAAATGGCAGTAGTAAATCCTTACCTAACAGTAATAACGTTGAAAGTAAATGGAAAAAAATTATTAAAAGATACAGATAGCTAAATGGATCAAAAAAACAAGACCCAACTATTATTATATGCCACCTATAGGAAGCTCATGGCACCTATAAAGACAGCACACATAGACCAAAAGTACAGAGATGGAAGAAAGATATTTCATTCAAATGGAAACCAAAGAAGAACAGGTATTGCTATAGGTACTCTTGAACAATACAGATTTGAACATACCAGACTCTGTAGAATTCAGCCAAATAAATATTAAGAGCAAAATATCTAGCAATAAACACCTACATAAAGAAAAGTAGAAAAACATGATAAATGACCAAATAGTATACCTCAAGGAACTGGAAAAGCAAAGACCCAGTGTGGGTCCACTTACATGCAGTTTTTTTAAGAGATTTGTGACAATTAAATAAACTTGCATACAAACCATGTAGCCTAAAAATATTTAAAAATTAAGAAAATGAGGTATATATTGAATGCATAAAATATATATATATTGTTTCTCATTTACTACCATAAAATATATGCAAATCTATAATAAAAGTCAAAATTTATGTAAAAACTTATGCGACAAACACAGACCATACGTGGCACTTATCACAGTCAAGAGAAATGTAAACTAATGTAAATATGAAGTATTAAATCATAACCACATTAAATTAGCTATAATATATAATGTAATAATTTTATAGCCACCTTTCGTTGGCATTGCTGTGAACTCAAGTGTTGTATTTGTTTAAAACACTGCGTGTTGCAAATCTCTGTGTGAGCAATTTGTTTCTCCAGTGGATTGTGTATCACAGTAAAAAGTGATCTCTCACAGTTCTCTTTACACAAAAACTTGTACACAAATGTTTATTTTTCGTTGTCTTTAGTGCAATACCATAAACCTTGAATAGCAACACCATGATATGCATAGTAAGTGCCACTAGTGATGCTGGAAGTGTTCCTGATAGGCAGAGAAAAGTCATGACATTACAAAAAAGTTGAATTACTTGATATGTACTATAGATTGAAATCTGCAGCTGTGGTTGCCCACCATTTCAAGATAAATGAATCTAGCATAAGGACTACTATAAAAAGAGAAAAGGAAATTTCTAACTTGTTTGCTGCAGCTATAACAGCAAGTGTGAAAAACTTGTGCTTTCTGTGAAATACAATTATGTTTTAATTGACTATGATACTGGTAAAGCTTCCAGTCAAAAGTGGACTATTAGTAGTTAAGCTTTGGGGCAGTCAAAAGTTACATGCAAATTTTTTACTGCACAGGGTATCGGCACCCCTAATCCCCATGGTCAGCTGTACTTACATCACATAAAATAGACTTCAGGCCAAAAGAGGGAAAGAGGGTCATTATATAATGATAAGCAGGTAAGTTCAGCAGGATGTAACAATTGTATATGCACCCAGCACCAGAGCATGAAAATTTATAAAGCAAATATTAATAGATCTAAAGGGAGAAATAGATTGCAGTACAATAATAGCAGGGGACTTGAACACCTCACTTTTAGTAATGTACTGATTATGGAGACAGAAATATACCAAAGAAACTTTGTGTTAAACTACACTATAGAACAACTGGACCTAACTGACATTTATAGGACATTTCATCCAATTGCTGCAGCATATATATTCTTTTCATCACCACATGGATCATTACCCAGGATCATATGTTAGGCCACAAAACAAGTCTCAACCAATTCAAAAAAGTAGAAATCATATCAAGTATCGTTTCTGGGAATAAACCTAGAAATTAATAACAAGGACCTTTGGAAACTGTACAAATACATGGAAATTAAACAGCATGACCCTGAATGACCAATGGGTCAGTTAAGAAGTTAAAAGAGGAAATTTTTAAAATTTATTGAAACAAACAAAAATGAAGACAACATACCAAACTCTATAGGAGTCAGCAAAATAAATATTAAGAGCAAAATATATAGCAATAAATACTTACATCATAAAAGTAGAAAAACTTGGAATAAATGACCTAATAGTATACATCAAAGAACTAGAAAAGCAAACCGAAAATTTGAAAGAAAGAATGAAGATCAGAGCATATATAAATAAAATTGAGGGGAAAACCACAGAAGATGAATGAAATGAAAACAAGTTAGCATTATCTAATAAAGTGGAAAATAAATATACATGTCTCAGCAGTTTTACACCTAAGTATATGTATTACGCAAAATCTTATATGCATGCTCTTAGAAACTTTTACAAGAATGATCAATAGCAACAATGTTTATAAGAGGAAAAATCCAGAAACAAAAAGCTCATTAATAGAAGAATGGATAAATTGTATTACACTCATGTATATAGTGAAGTACTTTATATACCACAGTGAAAATGTATGAATTACAGCTACATGCATCAGTGTGGTTGAATCTTGAGAATATGATTTTAACTGAAATCTCAGAAAAACTCCTATAAAATGGTTCCACTTATAAAATTCAGAAAAGAGCAAAACTGAATAGTAATTTAGGAATACGAATATGTGGTAAAGAGCCAAGAACAACATAAGAATGGTAAATGCAAGATTCAGTGTCATAGTTTCCTCTGGGAGTGGTGAGGGGGCAGTGGATTATTAGGCAGAGTGATGAGGTAGGGAAGAGGGGGAGCACATATAGAAATCTAGGTGTTTAATACTAGTAATGTATTTCTGAAGTTTGGCATTGGGTACAAGGGTTTGTTTTATTTACATTCTTTATTTCTTGCACAGATTTTATAAATGCTTATTGTTTGTATTCAGTATCACTAAAATATTAATCTTTTATCAGGCTATACGCCAGAGTCAGTTGAGCCACATATTGTAAAGCCACATATTGTACTACGATATCTACTATAGGCACCTCATAATGGTAAGAAAATTTAAGTGATTAAAAGCTTGTCTAAAGTCATATAGCCCCGAAAGAACCAAGATCAGGACTAAATTCATAGTCCAGAAATGTTTTCACTATCCCATTCTTATTTGTTTATTTTTTTTATTATTATACTTTAAGTTCTGGGGTGCATGTGCAGAACATGCAGGTTTCTTACATAGGTGTACATGGCCATGGTGATTTGCTGCACCCATCAAGCTATTATTTACATTCCTTATTTTTAATGGTAAATTCTCTTTGAGATATTTTTAATATGAGTTAAGTTGCAAGGCTCTTTGTATTAGCATTGTAAATCAAGGTTAACTTGATTGGAATTACTGGCCAGCAATAGTACTAAAAACAAAATAAGGTCACTTAATTACTTCTTTTGCATTTTTAAAATTTTTCTTCCTAGCTAAAATAAATCATCTTCCAGTAATAATACTGTTTTAGAATAATTGAAACATTGCTCTGAAAGTTCTTTAAGTATAATTGTTTATATAGCCTAAGATTAGAAGTAAACCTTTTTCAGGGACTTAAGGATAACATTTTAACCTTATTATTTATAATTGTGATTTAGCTCATTCATGTTAAAACTCAATAATTTATTTTAAAAAGTGTTTATAATTAGTCTTTATCTATGATAGAAACTTTCTAAGGGGAATAAAATGCGAAGGAAGGAATTTCATGGATTAAAAATATCTTTTTTTTAACACTTTGAAAGAGAACAGGGAAAATCCAATTTGTCCACTTTTTTCACTTTATTATTCTCTTGCATAATAAGAAATATATACAAATACATTTACAAGAAATATATAGCAATATATATATAGAAATATATGCAAGAAATATGTAGTGTTTTGCTACCTATAATTATGTAACATTTAATTTTAATTGTGATTTTGCCATAATCAAACAGGAAAGTGAAAACTAAGACCTTACAAACTATCACACAATATTAAAGGTAATTATTTAATTATAATGTGTGGTCAAGTTGAAATTAAAAGGTCTGTATCTTTTAAACTGAAAAGTAACTTGAAGATTATTTGGAGCTCCCTTAAGTGATAGCTATTTACAGCAAAATTTTATGTTGTTTTTCTTTTAAGTATTTCAATATGTGTTAGCATACAAAAGGCACAAAATAATTAATAATGTTACGATAATTTAATAAATATTTTGTGATTATGGAGAAACTGAATTTTTGTACAATCTGTTCTGTATGCATTTGTTTTCATTTATTTAGTATATCTCTGCTTCACCTTTTTCTGAAATATCCCATAAAAATACTGTTTTCTTGGAAAGTGTTACAAGTAAACCATGTTCTTACAATTGCATTTTTGGAGAAGCATGTGGGTGTTGTTGGATTCACTTGAGTAGAATTTTAATTAGATCCAGTGCATTCACTTTTATTAAAAGAAAGTGTACTGATTTCTTTTTAGCATGCTGACCATGCTTTATTCTGACAGAGGGGCCCTTTTTAATCTGTTCTTCTCATCATTTATCTTTCAGAAAGTGATGTCAGTTTTCTAACTTTCAAATATTTGCTAACAGTTTTTTATGCCCCAAACTAAACTTTATTATTGTGGCATTCAAGGGCATTTTAAATCTGTTATTAATTTTCATTCCAGCCTAATCCATCTTCCCATTCTTTCTGTGTACTGTGAGCAGCTGCCCATGCACACTGTCCTGGCACACCAAATTATTCATCATTTCCCATGCAATTATTTTTATACTTTGCATGTTTTCTTGGAGCTTTTCCTTCTACAAGGAACAGCTTGTTGCTTCTACCTGGAATATTCTCCTCCCTATTTCTGCCATCCTTTCATTCTAGGACCTCTGGACAGTGAAATTCTGGGTTTTTAAAAATCCAGTTTAGAAGACATCTCTGTGATGGCTTTCTTTTCTCCTTTCCATTCTTTTCTGTTCTCCTGTAGTATTTAAGCTGTGATTCATTGTTCTTACTGAACCTGAACAATGCAATTAATTGTGTTTCTACTCCTCTGCTACCTTCTGAGCTCCTTGATGACCAGTTTTTCAGTTTTACTAAATTAAATGGTGTATCATAGTGGTTAAGAGTACAAATTCTAAAAATCCTCTTTGTACCCAATTTTTCCCTCTAACTACTGTCCCATGTTGGTTCTTTCCTTTACAGCAAAATTCCTCGAAAGTGCTGCCAATTTCTTTTCCACTTCCCTTAAATATGTTTCAGTCAGATTTTATTTCCATCACACCAGCAAACCACCCTTTTCTGGAATGTGAATGACCCTATGTTGTTAAACTGCATGCTCCATTCTCAGTCCTCTTACTTTGCCTGCCATCAGTATTGAACTCAATTTTACACTCTTCATTAAACATTTCTTTCTCTCATATTCCAGGGAAAGACTCGGAAGATACTCACCTTTTTCTCTTGTTCTTTTTTCAGTTTTCTTGCTGATTTCTCTTTTTCAAACCTCTAATTGTTGAGGTGGCTTTTTTTTCTGTCTGTACCTACTGAGTAGATGATTTCTTTCCATCTGGTGGCTTTAACTGTCATTTATACTGTTGAATCCCAAATTTGTAGTCCTGTTAATGACAATCGTATTCTTCCAGGTACTCAGACCAGAAATCCTGAAGGTATCCCTGACTCTTTTCTCACACTGCCTAGGTTCAATCCTTCAGCAACTTTATAGTCTCTCCCTTAAGAATGTATCTAAATCTGTTTTTATCACTTTTCACAACGCTCAGGACCATCCCTCTGGTCCAAGCCACGTGATATTTTGCCCAGATTATTGTAATAAGTTCCTACATGGTCTCTCTCTTCTACTTTTGTTCACTACAGTCTGTTCTCTACACAATACTTAGAGTGATCCCATTGATATTTTTAAGTGGGTTCATGCTCACAGTCTTCCAGTGGCTTCTGCTTACCTCAGAGGTAAAGGTAATGTTTTTCCTGTGACTTGCAAAGCTTTATGTCATCTGGCTCCTCATTTTTTCTCTGACCTCATTTCTACTCTTCTTCCCTTAGTTTATGTCTGTGCCAGATACATTAATTTCCTTAATGTTCCTTGAAAATACCAGAAACACTTCTACTCAGGGCCTTTGATTATGCTGCATTCTCTGCTTGAAATATCCCCTTCCATAGATAGCCACTTGGTTCGCTCACTTTCTTCAGGTCTTTATTCAAAATTATTGTCTCTGAGATATTCACTATTTACCATCACTCCTCTCTAACCTTTTATATCTGCTTTCTCTCCTCTATCACCAGGTTTTCATCAGCTCTTATTACTATCTAATATATTAATAGTACATGTTTTATTTATTGTGTTGTTATCTCCCAACTCAAATGATTTGTTTTCTTTCATTCACTTCAACTAATAGAGCCAAAGAACCTGACTCCAGAGTATTTTAGAAAAGCTTTTGAAAGAGGAAATTTTGACTATTCTATACCAGTGTTCTCCAGATTGTTGTCCTAAAGTCTAGTTAATTCTGTTAAAATAGGGAGAAAAGAATTTCTTAAAGGTGAATGCTCCATGCAGTATCCTCCTCTTTAAGACTTAAGTTCATGTTCATATTTTAAGGACTCCTAATAGTTTGGTGAGAGATAGCAGCATGTCACCGTTAAGAACATAAGCACAGGAGCTCTACTGCATGGTTTCTAATGCCAGTATCCCCACTGCATCATTTCAGTATGGTCTTGGGCATATTATTTTATATCTTTTTGCCTCAGTTTTTCCATCTGTAAACTGGGGTTAATAACAGTACCTACCTCAAAAGGGTGTTCTGAAAATGAAGTTAATATCTATAAGGTGCTTACAACAATGCCTGGAACCTATTGAGTGATACTCATTATTAAAAGAAATCTATTTCGCTCTGTTGAAACCTATGCTTACGTGTTCATACTATCCTATCTTTCTTCTCCCAAACTATGTATAAATACTTAATTAAATACTGTTTTGTGGAGCCCACTTTGAAAAACAGCAAATTTATGAAAATAATTATTCTGATTTCTAGGTTCTCATTTGAGATTTAAGTGATTATTTGCCTATCAACTCCAAAGGAAATAACAATAATGAAATAAATATTTTGTCATAATTTTCTTTACTATCAGAGATGTTGATAGGGAGCTATAAAATATTTTGGAGAATTCCTCTGAAATATTAATATTTTGAAATAATATTTCCTTTTAGCTACAGTAAACAGTTTACCTTAGGAACACAGATGTGACATATTTTCCCCTTAGTGAATGATTTTTGTTCTCTTTTTATTCTTTTCTATCATGTCTGTTTAATGACAGAAGTTTCTGTGCCCATCATGCTCTATGTGTTTAAAAAAATCTTCTAAACTGAGCTATTGATACATTAATACTTCTACATGGAGGCAACATAAACAAATTATTAGTTTTTTTAAATTATTAAATATGAAGAGTAAAACTTTGTTGGACCATAATACCGTAAATAATACTCTCAAGATCAAGTGAATTTTTTTATATAGCAAGCTCTCTCATAAATAAGACTGCCGTTACTTAAAAATATAACACACCCCATATTCCTTTTTTGAATAATCCCATTCTGCCCTTTTATTTTCCATTTAAAGATTCTTTGGCCTACCTCCTTTCTGTTTCTTAACTAATACAATTGCAGTATTTCACCAGGTGCACATACCTGTAGTCTCAGCTACTTACAAAGCTGAAGCAGGAGAATTGCTTGAGCCAAGGAGTTTGAGGCTGCAGAGAGCTATGATTATGCCACTACACTCCTGCCTGGTCAACAGAGCAAGACCCTGTTTCTAAATTAAATGAATGACTAAATAATATTTTAATTGCAATATTTACCCTTAAAACTATAGACCCTTCTAAATACTAATGAATAAAATATTTCCCTTTCTTTGCACCTACAAAAGAACGAATTATATTCTACATCATAAACTCACTTTGCAGATATTATTTTTAAGATTACTTTATGAAACACCAAGACTTATAGAAATTGGTCTCATGTCCTACAAAAGTAACCTTATAACTTCTAAGAGTTATAAAGTCTGATTCATTATACTTAATACTAGTAATAATACTATACCTGACATTTCTGTTTCCTGAAAAATATCCTTTTTTTTTCCTTGAGCCATGCACAGTATATTGAATATTTTATTTTATCCTCAGGCTTATGAGATAGATTTAACACCATTCTACTTATAATCAAGAAGAGGCAAAGAGGTTAATTGTTTAATAAGTGGTAGAGTGAGGATTCACGCCTGTTTCAGTCTTTAGTTCAAAACCTATACCAACCACTACACTATCATGCATATACAACATTTGAATACATGTTTTAAAATTAACAAGAAACCTGATTAACATGTATAACATTTAGAAATCGTAAACATACTTTCGACTGATCCTAACTGCTGATGAGTTTGAGCAGTAAGTCTAGTAATAAATGACTTGGGAAGAACAAATCTCCTCCTATGAAGTCCATTCCCTCATATAATTTTTTAATTGTTAGAATTATTTAGTATCCCATGGTTGCACTAAAACACTAAAATTCTGTTTCCTTGATTATAGCAGGAGGCTCTGCATAGCTTTTCTGTAAGAATATGTACTCATACTTGGTTATGGTATTATGGAATCTGTTTTGCTATTCACCTGTTACACAGAGGTGGCTGTTCCTTATCTGCACTTTAACAGTATTGAGTATGAACTCTATTCAAGTACTATGCTGGAGGTAATATTGACTAATAGTTAATATCCAAGATTATGGAGTTGAGTGTTAGAAAGTTTACTTAACCTCACTCTACTTTAAAATCTTTAAAATGGGGATAATAATGGGACCTACCACATGGGGTCGTTGTACGGATTAAGTGAGTAAATACAGCAAAGGACATAAGAATCACTGGCACATAGTAAACACAATGAATATTAGCTTTTAATATTTGTATTGTTTACTTTGCACTCTTTCTTACATCTTTATTCAGGAGCTCTCTATTTTAAATTACACTTACTTGTATAACCAAGCCTGCCTATATGCTTGTCTATTATACTTGAATATAATCGATAGACCTATTTATTATAGTAATGCATTTTTCTCTCTTTTTTAAATAAATCTATAGTTTTGTTAAGACAAAAAGTGACAGTGTAGTATGAAGTTTACATTTAAACAAAGTTTTCACAGAAATCTAACACATGCCTAAAAAGAGTTTACAGTGTAGCTCTAGATGCAAGTCTACATAATATCAAGAACTGATGGATCTCATGACTCAAGTCAGAGCATTTTGGGTATGTTACTTCTTAGGATTTCTTTTAAAAAGTGTGTGTGTATGTGTTTTAAAGTGAACCACTGCCCAGTATGAAAGTTTAATCTTCTCCTGGGACCAAGGTTTTTTAAGTCACCCAACTCTGGAATCAATTCAGTGAAACTTGTGCTGTCAGTGACTGAACCCTGCCACCAATGGTTTCAGAGTTCAAACCTCAAAAAAAGAGAATGGCTTCAAGAGTTCTCCCCACTAAGAGCATAGGCCCTTGTCTTTCCCTACTGTCTTATCTCCTCTACCACCCTCTTCCTCTTCCCCAACACCTCAGCCAGTGGCTTGGATGAACAAGCTGATATTTATATTTTTGTTACTGGAAAAGAAAGGTTCTTCTAATTTTAGGAATTAGCACCTCTGAGACAGAATGATCTGCTTGTACTGTATACTCTCCAATAAAAGACCTTCCCTCCTCAGTCAATTTCCATTTCCAAAATGGCAACTTCGGTAACTTATTAACTGGCTTAGTGTTTTGTGGAGAACAGCAGTAAGTTTAGGCAGGGAACACCTTGGCTTATAGGTTTCAGACATTTACAGCTTTTATTAAACAGTCTCTCACAGTCCTTATTTATGGTGCCAATGACATTTTTTTGAAAAGTAAAGTATTCTGGACATAGAAGCATATCATTAGTTGTCTGTACTTTCCATTGCTTCACCATTTTCCCTTTCAGGCCCCCAAATTTAATCAAAATGATGCTACCCATCTCCCTTTCTCCCTTCCCCATCCCTCCCTCCCCCAAATAATACACCAGTAATAGCCAGAAACTACACACATGCTATGCTGAGTTAACACTATTGGGAAGAAGGCTTTGGGTTGTGGAGATGATCTTTGAAGATCTACAGTATTTTTTTGCTCTCCCACACACCCAATTCTGCAAGTTTTGTCCTTCATAGAAGGCACTTTGCTTTTCTCAGCAAAGTGCAGAAAAGGTTGCCTTGAAACACTTATATCCCCTTCCCCTCCACTGGGATGGGTGTGCAAACTATACAGCTTGGAACAGCTTTAAAGCACTTGGGCTGCTGCAGGGCACAGAAACTGTACTGGCTCTTCAAAGGACATCTTCTCAAGCCACCTCTGTGGTGTCAAGACAAGTAAAACTCCTTCCCTTCCCACTTGAAACCCACAGTCAGATGTGACAGGGGCTGGTACTCAGGAGAGTTAATTCTTGTCATCTTTTTTGTCATCATCCTTCGAGGGGTAGGAAAGCCACGTCAGCCTTTCCTCATAGAAGGATATGACAACCTGTGGGCACTTGACATTGGCTTCCTTGGCAGGGACCAGGTCAGCCTCATCAGAGTTTTTCCATTTCATTAGGAACATGAGCTCTCCCCTGGAGTCTGTAGCTCCAATAATCCGCTCAGGCTCCAAACCTCGAGCAAAGCCTCGTGGCTTTTCTGACTCTTCTTTCTTCTTTGGTTTGCTCTCCTATCCCTTATCTTCAGAATAAGAATCAGCTTCGCGATTGCCTCCCTCTGATTTATCTGTCTCATGTGCTGTTTTCTGTGACTGCAGAAACTCAGCAATGAGGTCAGGGCAATCCAGATTCTCTTCTGGCTCCCATGTGTTGTCCTCATCTGAGAGCCCCTTCCACTTTAGGAGGTACTCCACTTTGCCCTTTACCATTCGACAGTCGAGCACTTTTTCCACCACATATTCCTCGTCCTCCTCTTCTAGCACCTCCTCCACTTTCTTCTTGTTTTGTTTTTTCCCCATTGTGCCCGCCAGCTTTCTGATACAAAGAGTGACGCTGCTCAGGGCACCGCCCAACAGCCAGAGAGGAATCGGCGCCGTGCTACTGGCGCGTAGTATCAGGTAGGCCGGGGGAAGTGGCGGCCAGGAAGGCAGCAAGCCTGGTGGCCGCAATAGAGCACCTCACTGGAGCGGCTTACCGCAGGCCCACGCATTTTTCTCTTATACTGTAACTAGATGTATTTATTTCTACTAGCTGAGGGATGATTTATTTAATTATTTAATTCATTAATGGAGATCCTGCTGTGTGAGGTACTATGCTTTGTTCTGGGGATATTATCATGAGCAAGACAGCTGTGTTCTGCTGATTAGAGTAGTAGTCTCAAACATGTTTTTACATTTCACACCTCTGTCCAGAAACATTTCTGAGCATGCATGCAAAAATGAATATTTATTTATAAGTGACATACATGTCTCTCCACTAGCATACTGTATAGGTTTTACAATAAATTCAGAAATTGAAATTTAAGAGACAAAACAGAAATAAAAAATCTAATATTCTCTTTCCCTTTGGATGTGTTCACCCCCTTTGGAGAATTCACTGGCTTAGGATATCAAGGGAGAGACACAATCAGAGAAACAAAGAGGAGAGTGTCTGAAGGAGAAGTTCTCTGTTAGGAGCCCAACTTCTGGAGGGCCAGAAAAGGCTTACCTAAGGAAGCAAGATTTGAGATAGGATCTGAAAGGCAGAGTTTGGTGTTTCCAAAGCAAGGGGACTGAGAGTATAGTGTTTGTAGCTAAAAGCATGATGTGTTCAAGAAACTAAGAGAATGCCAGTGTTGTTGAGGAGGCAGTGTCATAAGAGACGAAGTAACGATCACATCACCAACTTTGTAGTTCTAGTTGAGTGACTTTTTTCCCTATTATTGCTAAAAAGAGGTCTGAAATAGTACAGCTTAACAAAGAACTTAAAGAAGTCTTATATAGCAAATTACTGCTGAATACACTAAAATCAATCTTATAATAACCATACTGTGATATTTTGCAACAGTAAAAAAAAATAGTGTGTTTTGAAAAGGAAAAGTAAAGGAAGGGAAAATAAATTGAAAATATTTCCCTGATTTTCAAGCAGTTTGAAGGATAACACCCAGGAAACAAATCAATACCACCTACATTTACACTATATTCTCTCTTCAGCTTATGTTTAGTACTTATTTGGAAACATTTTATTCAGGGGATTTTTAACTGTATAATAAATGAAAAATCTAGACCATAATTCTAGTAATTATAAAAGCAATAGTAATGAAAGTAACAAAAATAACTTACATTGCTCACTTCTAAGCACCTTATATGTGTTATGTAATTTAATCCTCATAGTGACTATCTGAAGTAAATGCTATTGATATCCCATTTTAATGAACTAGAAACTCTTAGATGATAGAACCAGTCTGACTGGAAGCCACCCTCTTATGTACTATTCTTTGCTTCTTCTCAAGAACTACTCCATAAGACAGTGAAGAATGGTATAAAATTGGAGCCAGACTAACTGGCTTATGGCAAAGACTTAAGGGCTTTTCCTTTTGGATTAAAAAAAAAAAATCAAAGCTTAACTTTTTTAAGCTGAGCAGCAGGGAGTTAATATTAAATGGCATATTTTCCTGGCTACACAGTTAAATCATTTTGTATATATATTTTTTGTACATATATTATTTTGTAATACATTTTATATATATGTATATTTATATATGTATATTTTATATATGTATATTTTATATATGTATATTTTATATATATATTTTATATATATATGTATATTATATATATTTTATATATGTATATTATATATATTTTTTATATATGTATATATTTTATATATGTATATTATATATATATTTTATATATAAAATACATATATATAAAATGTATTACAAAATAATATATGTACAAAAAACATATATAAATAAATATATTTTTATATATAAATATATATAAATACATATATATAAAATATGGCATCTGTTACATCTAAGATGTATAGTATCTGAGAATGATGTGTTTGTGTAGTATCTGCGAATGATTCAGAAACCTGTAAAAAATATATTTTCTGCCTTCTGGAACCTATACCTGTTCAAGTAACTATTAAATCAAGGTGAAAAAATAACAAATGAATAGAAGAGTGAAAGGGGCTATAGAAATTCAAAATTAGAAAAGATTATTATTAGTCATGTTACCAAAAAGAACATGTACATTTGCACTTTATCATGAAAAAAATGACTTCAGTTCCACTAAGTTGTAGAAGAGAGTGGGAATGGTATAATCCATTAAGAGGTAACTGCGTGAGCAAATACATTTGCACTATATCATAAAGGATGACTTCAGTTCAACTAAGTTGTAGAAGAGAGTGGGAACGGTATAATCCATTAAGAGGTAACTGCATGAGCAAATGCACCAGGGCAGAAATGTGGAAGATAGTCTGAAACAATGAGTAGACTGATCTAAGAAGAAAAAACTAAATACTGGAATGTAATGGGATATGTAGTTGAGAAATATGGTTATAGTGGGCCCTGATTGCTTAACTAAGGAGTTTCAGATTTATCTCAATAAATAGGAGAGGTATTGAAAGCTATTGGAGCAGAAAAGTGACAAAACAAAAATGCTCTTAGAAAATAACATGTAGGAAGAAGTGAAGAAGAGAAATTTCCATTTTAGAGGTCTTCATTAGGAAATCGTTGGAATAATCAGGACATGATGTAATAAAAAGTGGAATTGAGATGCCGTCTTGAAATTGAGCTGAAGGAATATGTTTTAAATGTATTTTAAAGGAAGAATTGCTAGAGCAGTATGTCTAATTAATCAGTTATTAATATTTATATTGCTAAGAATAAATAAGGCTTTATTCCTTGTTTTTGATAACTCATAGTTAATTTTTTCATCTTCTTGATTTTTACATTACACCTAAATTGTAACCAAAGTTGTGAGATGTGGTAGTCTAGCATTGTATTGTTTAAATTCAAAACCATCTCATGATACTTTGTTTAAATTATTTTGAGAATTTTCAAGGCATAAATGAGATCAAGTCAGATCCAACTCATTATATGGGGCTTGTACAGTGGCTGGTATTGAAGAAGTTCTCTCTGCATAGCTATTGAATTACTGCCTCTAGTAACAGATGTTATCATGAGATGCGCACTGTAATACTGAGCCAGTAAATCTCAAATGTGTTTCATAGCACAATGGAAACTTTTGAAAGACCCAATAGTTTCTTTTATAAATGAGACTTTTTAAATACTGTGTTTAAAACTTCTTTCTCAGAGTCTTCACTGCTGTATGTTATAAGAATTGTCAGAAGGAGATCCTGAATACTTTGTGACATGTAACTTTAAAATGTTCTCAAAAGTATTACCATGTTTTGATCACATTTGGATCTTGTACCATATTCACAGAAAATATTTTAAAATATTTCATGATTGAATTTAAAGCTATCTAAAATTTACATTGGAAAAACTAAAAATTTAATCAATTTTGTTTTACAGTGATCAGCATGTTGGTAAAATTTATTCCAAATGTTCTTCATTTCTGGATTATGTCAGAAGGTCTCTAAAGAAGCTTGGATTAGATGAGTCCAAGGTCAGTATATGATGACTCATAATTTTCATATAAGATGAAAGAACTTCTCTTTAGTAATGAATTGAGAGAATACAAAATAACTTCTCATCTACTTTTCTCTCATTTGTGAAAACGTCCAAATTATATTGAAACCAGACCTGCATCATCTTTTTTCCAGTTTATCCTTCCTGTCATTGTAGAAAGTTTACTGTCATGTATCTTCACAGTTTCCCTCTTTTAGTTAGAGTTAAAAATGTTCCAGTTCACAAATCAAAATGAGTTAAAAATCAAGACAGCAGTACAAATGAGAAATAGAAGTAAAACAAGAGAGAAAGGTTTTAATTTTGAAATGCATTTATTTACAGCTTATATAACTAATTGAAATTTAAAATCTTAAATTCAAAAGCCTTCAAATAGAATCTTGAAAAGTTGTAATATCATAGGAAGCCCAAGTTAATAATTGATAACATATTATTGAAAGCAGAAAAGTAAACTTGTTGACTGATGTTAATAAATATTCTACCACCGAGGGAAAAAAACAGCTTTCAACATTATTTAGATGAGCTATTAATACTAAAGTATTAAATGAACTTGGATTACTCAGGTATTTTGAATTGATTATAAATTGAAACAAAGAATACAGTAGGTAGTTAAAGGAATGAAATGGATTTCTTGAAAATGTTAAAAGGACATGATAATGTTATATCAAAGCTAAAGGGTATTATTATTATTTATTATATCAGGTATTCATTTAGTCCCCAGTTGCTTTATTACTTAAAGCAATTGAACTGGGACTAGTCAGTTTCCTCCTCTTTAAAATAGCTATAAGAAAACCATAGGATTTAGAAAGGATTAAATTAGGTAAGAGACATAAAGCTTTTAACACAGTGTGTATAGTAAATGCTAACTAAATGATATTCCTTTTAATTATTATAATCCCTTTATATGTACTATAAGTAATAACACAATTGACATGACGCTTATAAATATTTTTATTTAGTCACTAATGAAGACTTTCCTAATTTTGGCATAAAGGAGAATAGACATGACACTAATTAGTTTATTTCTAGGTTCTTTTAAAAAAAGTGTTTTTCATTTATCTGATGGATTTTCTTTACAATTAGTCTTACCTAATGCAAACCTTTAGTGCACATCTCATTTCATGTCTTGTATTTAATATCAAGAACACTAACCTAAGCATTATTGTCACAAATTAAGAGCTACAGTTTTACTTGAACTTAATACATTTAAAAATTTGTTATCTTTCCTTCTGGCTTTGTTTTCCCAGTTTAATAACCACAGCAAATGTTTCTTAACATATTTATTAGTATGTAATTAATAAGATATTAATAATAGTTAATATTTACTGAACACTTACTCTGTGGCAGATATTATGCTATGGACATCACAAACATTACTTGGTTTACTTTTCACAAAAACATTTATAGTGGATAGCTTCCAGTCCAGCATATAAAAGCTTGGAAATTGCTGCTCAGTCTTAGGAAGACTTAAAAGCTTAAAAAAATAAAAATTAAAAAAAACCAGAAAAGCCCACAACTCTTTAGAGAAGTGAGGTCACAGGGCAAACTGCTGCCTCCCACACTGGAAAGACAGGCAAATGCAGAGATTTACAACTTACAGGAGCAGAAACCTCCACAGAAACCTGTGCCAGGTCGGAAAAAACCTGAACTACATGTAATTGACAAATTATTGGAGGCTCAGTGTGGACAACTTTGGGAATTAATAAACACAGAGGGAATCACTCATAAGGGACCAACCACACCTCTGTGAGTTTTACCTTAATGAGCTTAACATGGTTTTAGAGAATAGTAGAGAAAAAAATTTCCTCCTGCTTCCATCAATGGGAGAAGAAAAATAAGCATTTTGAAATATACCAGAGCATTCTACTCTTCTGAATAGTTTCTCAGAAGAAACTATTTAATCAGAGCTTAACCTGCTGGTGTTTTACTCGAGCCTAACTCACCTGAAGGAAGGAAAATACCCAGCTCCAGCCAACTCTAACCTTCCATGGGGGAGAAGAAAATTTCCAACTCTAGCCTGCTCTAGCCGTCCTGTGCCACCCAAGAAAGGGTAAAAACACTGAGAAGCACTGATAAAGTTTATAGTACAGAAACACAGGCTCACTAAAAGACTGAGACATAATTATAGGACTCAAACCATTGTAAATCATTACCCCTCCACTCACACCTTATCATCATATCACTAACGGCTTCCTTACCGCAGTTACTTTTACCAAGTATTTTGTATCTGGCCATTGAGAAAAAATTGCAAGGCATACTAGAAGGCAAAAAACACAGATTGAAGAGACAGAACAAGCATCAGAACCAAATTCTGATGTGGCAAAGATGTTAGAATTATCATACCAGAAGTTTAAAACAATAATGAGTAATATACTAAATGTTCTAATGGACAGGGTAGGTAGCCTGCAAGAACATACTGAAAATGTAAGGAAAGAGATGGAAGTTTTTAAAAAAAAAAACTAAAAGGAAATGCTAGAGATCAAAAATACTGTGGACAGCCATGGTGTCTCACACCTGTAATCCCAACACTTTGGATGGTCAAGATGGGAGTAATATTTGAGTCCAGGAGTTTGAGACTAGCCTGAGCAACATAGTAAGATCCCATCTCAGCAAAGAATTCAGAAATTACCTGGTGTGGTGGCATGCACCTCTATTCCCAGCTACTTGGTAGCTGAGGCAGGTGGATTGCATGAGCCCAGGAGTTTGAGGCTGCAGTGAGCTATGATTGTGCCAGTGCACTTCAGCCTGGATGACAGAGCAAGACTCTGCCTCCAAGAAAAGAAAAACAGAGAAAAAAAATACTGGTATAGAAATGAAGAATGCTTTTGATGGGCTTATTATTAGTCTGGACACAGCTGAGGAAAGAATCTCTGAACTTGAGGATCTATCAATAGAAAACTTGGAAACTAAAAAGCAAAAAGCCCATATGTTTCAAACTTAGGAACATCAGTTACATGCAAAATGAAATCATACCTAAAAGTAATAGCATACTGAGTCACCTTTGCTCTGTTTATTCCAGAAGATCACAGTGATACTAATCTTTGGATAACTTCCTCTATCAACCTGAGAATATCAGGAACACTTCAGCCTCCTTGCCACTGGCTTTGTCTTCCCTGACTTCTTTGACAGGATCTGCTGATGCGTTCACCTTCACATACACTTACTTTAGTTCTTAAGCCAGTTATGTCCTAACCAAGAACCTTCAGTCCCACCATCAAGTGGTGAGAACTATCTCAGTTGCTAACCCATCTTCTTATCACATATGTTGTGGGGAGGGTCTCTGAACAACTGTATCTGTCATCTACTCATTTAACCCATACTCCATAAAGTTGTAGTATGTGGTCTACCTTTGCTTATCTACACCCCGCTTATATAGATTTATTTTTTAAAAAATTGAATAAACAAATACATGGAGGAGAAGAGACAAATGTCCCATGGAAAATAGTTCCAAATAATTTATATAAATATTTCCCCCTCGAGGAGTTAGAGCAAAACTCCCCATTCTTTAAGTGTGGCCTGTGCATAATGACTTTTTTCCGAAGAACATAAGTATGTGAAGCGGGAAAAATGAGGAACTTTCCAGTGAAGAACCTGACAAACAGAATCTCAGGTAATCAAGATCAACATGAACAGTGATAATTCATGTTGATAGTATGTACTCTTGTTATAAGGTAAGGAATATGGTGCTTTATTCTTATTATTTCTTTCAAAAACCTATCCCTAATCTGTATATGAGAAAAATATCTGAGAAATCCCAGTGGAGAAACATTCTACAAAATACATTCTACAGAAAACATTCTACAAAGTACTGGTCAGCCAGTACTTCTCAAAATTGTCAAGGTCTGCAAAAACAAGGCAAGTCTGAGAAACTGTCAAAGCCAAGAGGACTAATTGCAATGTGGTTTCCTGGATGGGATTCTAGACCTGGAAAAGGACATTACGTAAAAACTAAGGAAATTTGAATATAATGTGGACTTTTGTTAATACTAATGTATTAATATTGGTTTACTAATTATAACAAACATACCATATTGTAAAATGTTAAGAGAAGAAAAGAATATAGAGTATATGGAAATTCTCTGTCCTATTATCAAAATTTCTGTAAATTAAAACTGTTATAAAATGTATTTATTTTTTAGGAACATCATGAGGTAACTAATGTGTACCAAACCTTTGCTTTATGCCAGGCACTATGCTAAAAGCTTTGTTTATATTATCTTATTGAATACTAAGGATGGCCTTATGAAATAAGTGACATTATTATTGTTTTATAGATGAAGAAATTGAGACAGAAGTTAAGTGGATTTCTTTAGGCCAAAATCTAGGAAATTGGGGAGGAAGGATTTCAATCTAGATTCCTAACTCTAGAACTCATGCTTCTGTTTGTCATACTTACTAACTTACTAACAGACTTGAGTACAAGAATGCTTGTTTGGTGGTTTTCCAAAACTAGCAATCGTCAGGCAAGCAAACCTATGAGAAAAAATAAAGAGAAAATTTATGCTTGTCACAGACAAAACCTAAAACAGATTAAGGAATTAAAGTTTGAAATAAAAACAGAGAAAAAAGCAAGGAATGCTGAATCTTACTGAAGAGTTAAAGAAGACATGCTTGTATCTAGGACTTTAACTTATGAAAGTCTGGCTGATGGGATGAATCTGGTCAAATATATGAAACATTTTGGGTACTAAGACATAGACAGTCTAATGCGCAGGATAATATCAGAGTTAAAATCACTGTCAACAAACTACAAGGAAAGTGAGAAGAAAAAAAAAACCTCAAGCACCTGAACATGATTTCTTATATATCGTTTCCCACTCCAGTTTCTCTTCAGGACTGGATATCTTCCTGTAGGTGACACAGAGCCCACTAAGTAGCCCCTACGAGGGCCCCACTGCACATCTTATGCTAGTTCCTTTTTCTAGAGACTAGGAGTTAAGCAGTACAGAGCAATGGCATTCATTACCAGTACTTTCAGCTGCCATTCAGTGTGTACTCTCAATTTACAAGTTTGCATGTTTGTTCTTGCCTAAGGATGATCTATGCCAGGCAGTGCTTCCATTCCAGTGCCTTCCTTTTATCTTCAGGAAGTTGAAAAGGCTCGCACTGGCTTTAATACTCAATAATGATGTCTCTAATATGAGACCATGAATATGTATTCATGAGACCATGGATATACAGTGCTATAGACGGCTAGAACTTAATCCTCTTATCTAGTTATAATTTTGTATTCTTTAACAAATGTCTCTGTATACCCCACTTCACCCTACCCTTCCAGGCTTCTGCAATCCTCTGTACTACATTTTATTTCTATGAGATTAACGTTTTTTCCAGCTTCTACATGTGAGAGAGAACATACCAAGTTTAACGTTCTGATCCTGGCTTATTTCACTTAACGTAATGAACATACATGTCTATAACATGAGACCATGAATATACTTCTAACATCTATCTTTAGGGTGTGTATATACTGAGAGGTACTCTCTTCATTTTAAAATTTTCTTATAATCTCCGATCTAATGAGACTTTTTTTTTTTTTTTTTTTTTTTGAGTCAGAGTCTCACTCTGTTGCCCAGGCTGGAGTGCAGTGGCACAATCTCACTGCATCCTCCACCTCCTGGGTTCAAATAATTCTCCTGTCTCAGCCTCCCAAGTAGCTAGGACTACAGGCGCACACCACCATATTCAGCTAATTTTTTTTGTATTTTTAGTAGAGATGGGGTTTCACCATGCTAGCCAGGATGGTCTCAATCTCCTGACCTCATAATCCACCCATCTTGGCCTCCCAAAGTGCTGGGATTACAGGCATGAGCCACAGCACCCAGCCGAGACTCATGTTTAAGTTTAATTTAAAAAGTTGATTAAAGCATGAAATCACTCTTTAAGCCCTGAAGTTTTCACTTAAAAACATATAAATGCAGTCATTCCTTGCTATCCTCAAAGGATTGGTTCCAGGGCTCCCATGGATATCCAAATCCATGCATGCTCAAATCCTTAGTGTCATAGTATTTGCATAGAACCTATGTATATCCTCCTGTATACTTTAGATAATCTCTAGACTACGAATAATACCTAATACAGTGTAAATGCAATGTAAGTAGTTGTTATACTGTATTTTTATTGTTTTCTTTTTTTAATATGTATTTTGTCTTTTATGTTTTTAAAATGGACACATTCTTGTATATATTTATGATGTATATAGTGAGGTTGTAATATATTATGTGTATAGTGATTAGACTAGGATGATTAGCATGTCCATCATCTCAAACATTTATTATTCCTTTGTGTTGTGGGCATTCAGGGTCCTCCTTCCAGCTGTTTGAAACTATATAGTATATGATTGTGAACTATAATCATCCTACAGTACTATAGACCACTAGAACTTAATCCTCTCATCTAGCTATAATTTTGTATTCTTTAACAATTTGCTCCCATAATGCACTTCCCCCTACCCTTTCTAGCCTTTGGAGTCCTCTGTACTACAGTCTACTTTTTTTTTTTTTTTTTTTTTTTTTTTGGTTTCTGCATCTGAGTGAGAACATACTACATTCTACTTTTTTTTTTTTTTTCCCCGTTTCTACATCTGAGTGAGAACATACTATGTTTTTGACGTTCTGATCCTGGCTTATTTCACTTAATATAATGTTCTGCAGTTCTACACATGTTGCCAGAAATGAAAGATTTCATTATTTTTTATGGCCAAATCATATTTCATTGTTTGTACATACCACATTTTCTTTGTCCCTGTTAATCTGTTGATGGACACCTAGGTTGATTCAATATCTTGGCTATTATAAATAGTGCTAAAGTAAACATAGGGATACCAATTTGTCTTTGATATATTGATTTCTTTTCCTTTGGGCAAATGCCAAGCAGTGGGATTGCTGAATCGTATGATAGTTCTATTTATAGTTCTTTTGGGAACCTCTATCCTCTTCTCCATAGTGGCTATACTAGTTTACATTCTCACCAACAGTGTATAGGAGTTCCTTTTCTCTGCATCTTTGCCAACATTTTTTATTTTTTATCTTTTTCATTATAGCCATTCTGATTGGGTGAGATGATACATTGTTGTGGTTTTGATTTACATTTCCCTGATTATTTGTGATGTTGAGCATTTTTTTCTGTGCTTTATGGCCATTTGTACGTGTTCTTTTGAGAAATGTCAGTTCAGATTATTTGTCCATTTTTTTTCCTTAAATTTTGGGTTTGTTGTTGTTGTTGTTGTTCTTGTTTTGCTGTTGAAATATTTGAGTTCCTTGTATATTCTGGATATTAATTACCAGTTGGATGAAAAGTTTGGAAATCTTTTCTCCCAGTCTGTAGGTTGAATTCACTCTGATGATTGTTTTCTTTGCTTTGCAAAGTCTTTTTTAGTTTGATATAATCCTCTTATTTTCTGCTTTACTTGCCTGTGCTTTTGAGGTCTTACTCAAAAATATTTTTCCAGAGCAATATCCTAAAGCATTTCTCCTATGTTTTCTCATAGTAGTTTTGTTGTTTGGGGTCTTATATTTAGGTCATGGATCCATTTTGAGTTGATTTTTGTATAGGATGAGAAGTGAGGTATCTAGTTTAATTCCTCAGCATGTAGACATCTAGTTTTCCCAGACATTTATGGAAATGACTGTTCTTTCTCCAGTGTATATTTTTGACATCTTTGTCAAACATTAGTTGACTGAAGACACATGAATTTATTTCTGGGTTCTCTATTCTATTGCATTTGTCTATGTTTCTGTTTTTATGCCAGTGTCATGTTGTTTTGATTACTACAGCTTTGTAAAATATTTTGAAGTCTAGTAATGTGATGCTTCCAGCTTTGTTCTTTTTGTTCAAGATGCCATGGCTATTCTGGATCTTTCATAACGCCATACAAATTTTTTTTTCTAATTCTATGTAGAATGTCATTGGTATTTTGATAGGGATTGCATTGAACCTGTACATTGCTTTGGGTAGTATGGTCATTTTAACATTATTAATTTTTTGGATCCGTGAGCATGGGATGTTTTTCCATTTTTTTCTATCCTCTTCAGTTTCTTCAGTGTTTTATAGTTTTCCTTATAGAGGTCTTTTACCTCCTTGGTTAAATTTATTCATATATATTTTATTTCCTTTATAACTATTGTGAGTGGAATTGACTTCTTGATTTTTTTATTGCATTTTAGGTTTTGGGGTACATGTGAAGAACATGCAAGATAGTTGCATAGATACACATGTGGCTGTGTGATTTGCTGCCTTCCTCCCCTTCACCTATATCTGGCATTTCTCCCCCTGTTATTTTAATCTAGTTCATTATGTATAGATATTCAACAACTTTTATATGTTGGTTTTGTGTTCTGCAATTCTACTAAATTTGTTTATTCTACAAATTTTCTAGGTAGAATATTTAGGTTTTTCTATCTATAATAAGATCATGTCATCTGCAAACAGGGATAATTTTACTTTCTCCTTTCCAATTTGGATTTCCTCTATTTCTTTCTCTTGCCTAGTTGCCGCGATTAGAACTTCCAATACTATGTTGCATGAGAGTGGTAAGACTGGGCATTTTTGCCCTGTTAAAGTTCGTAGAGGAAAAGATTTCAGTTTTTTCCCCTTTCAGTATGATGTTAGCTGTGGAATTGTCATATGTGGCCTTTATTATGTTGAAGTATGTTTCTTCTATGTCCAGGTTTTTTAAAGTTTTTATCGTGAAGGGATATTGAATTTTATCTGATGTTTTTTCCTACATCTATTGAAATAACAACATAGTTTTTGTCCTTCATTCTATTGATGTGATGTGTCACATTTATTTGTGTATGTTGAACCAGCCATGCATTCCTGAGAAATATCTCACTTGATCATAGTGTATTATCTTTTTGATATTTTGTTGGATTCAGTTTGCTAGTATTTTGTTGATAATTTTTGTGTTTAATGTTTTTTAGAGGTATTGTCCTGTAGTTGTATGTTTTTGTTGTTGTGTCCTTATCTGGTTTTGGTATCAGCGTTATGCTGGCTTCGTATAATGAGTTAGTAAGAATTCCCTACACTTTAATTATTTGCAATAGTTTCAAATTAATTGGTATTCATTCTTTTTTAGTTTCAGTAGAATTCATCTGTGAAACCATCCAGTCCTGGAATTTTCTTTGTTTGGAAGACTTTTATTAATCACTGATTCAAACTTATTACTTATTTTTGGTCTATTCATTTTTTCTGGTTCTTCCTGGTTCAATGCTGGTAGGTTATATGTGTCTAGGAACTTACCTATTTGCACTACCTTTTCTAATTTTTTGGTGCATAGCTGTTCATAGTAGTTTCTAATGATTCTTTGTATTCTGTGGTATTTGTTGTGACATCCTGTTTTTGTTTTGGAGTTTTAAATTTTGGTTCTTACTGCCTTTTTTTTTTAGTTTGTCTCACTAATTGTTTGCAGATTTTGTTTATCTTTTCAAAACAGCAGTTTTTTGTTTTATTCTCTTTGTAATTCTCAATTGCATTTATTTCTGCTCTGATCTTAATTTTTTTCCTTCTACTAATTTTGGATTTGGCTTGTTCTTGCTTTTCTAATTACTTAACATGTATCATTAAGTTCTTTATTTGAAATCTTACTAGAGTTTTGATATACTTATTTATTGCTATAAACTTACCCCTTAGTACTGCTTTTGGTATGTTCAATAGGTTTTAGCATGTTATGTTTCTGCTTTCCATTGTTTTAAGGAATTTTTTAACTTCATTCTTAGTTTTGTTGGTTTTTTTTTTTCCCATTGGTCATTCAGGAGCATGTTTTTTAACTTCCATGTATTTTTCATAGGTGTGAATTTTCCTCTTGTTATTGATGTTTAGTTGTATTCCATTGTGGCCAGATAAGATACTTGGTATAATTTTGATTTTTAAAATTTTTTGAGACTTTTTTGTGTCCTAACATATGGTTGATCCTGGAGAATATTCCATGTGTTGAGGAAAAGAATGTATATTCTGCAGCTGCTGGGTGAAATATTCTCTAAGTGTCTGTTCTGTTAGCTTCACCTAATATGCAGTTTAAATCTAATGGTTTTTTTGTTGTTGTTGATATTCTGTCTAGATGATTTATTCAATGCTGAGAGTGAGGTGTTGAAATCCCCAACTATTACTATAGTGGGGTCTGTCTCTTTGGATCTAATAATATTCGTTTTATATATCTAGGTACACCAGTATAAGTTGCATCTGTATTTAAAATTGTTATATTATCTTGCTAATGTAATCCCTTTATTATTACATAGTGTCTCTCTTTATAGCTATTGGCTTAAATTCTGTTTTCCCTAATCTACTCCTGCTCAGTTTTTCTATTAGCATAGAATATCTTTTCTTTTCTTTTCTTTTTTCTTTTCTTTTTTTTTTTTTTTTTTGAGGTGGAGTCTTGCTCTGAAACCTAGGCTGGAGAGCAGTGTGTGATCTTGGCTTCCAAAGTGCTGAGGTAATGCATGAACCACAGCACCTGGCTGAAGTATCTTTTTGTAATCCCTTCACTTTAAGCCTATGAGTGTGTTTACAAGTGAGGTAAGTTTCCTACAGACTGCATATAGTTGAGTCTTTAAAAAACAATCCATTTTGCCAGTTTATATGTTTAAATTGGAGAATGTAGTCCATTTACATTCAGGGCTATTATTGACAGGCGAAGACTTACTTTTGGCATTTTTAATTGTTTTCTGGTTGTTTTTTATATCCTTTTTTTTTTCTTGCTTACCTCTTATTTATTTTTGTGATTGGGTAGTTTTCTGCAGTGATAAAATTTGATTTCTTTCTTTTTCTCTTTTGTATATCACCTCAACCAGTAAGTTTTATTGTTTCATGCTTTGATAATGGCAATTGTTATTTTTTCATTTCAGATGTAAGACTCATTTGAGTACTTTTAAAGTCCAGTCTAAGGGTGATGAATTCTTAGTTTTTACTTATCTGTGATCTGTGAAAGATTTTATTTCTTCTACATTTCTGAAAGATAGCTTTTCTGGGTATCATGATCTCGGCTGGCAATTTTTTTGTTTTATCTTTCAGTGCTTTGACTATATCATGCCATTCTTTCCTGGCAAATAAGCTTTCTGCTGAAAAATCCAGTTAGTCTAATTGAGATTCCCTTATATGTGACTTGATGTTTTTCTGTTGGTGATTTTAGAATTCTTTATTTGTTCTTGACTTATGATAGTTTGACTTTAATATGCCTTGGAGGGGATCTGTTTGGCTTTAATCTATTTGGTGTCTTTGAGCTTCCTTGACATGGATGCTCATTTATCTTCCATGACTTGGGAAGTTTTCAACTATTATTTCCTTAAGTATGTTTTCTATATGCTTTTCCTTCTGGAATACCCATAATGCAAATATTTGCTTGATAGCCCTAATGGTGTCCCATAAATCCTATAGGCTTTTTTCTTCATTTTTTTAAAATTTGTTTTTGTCTGTCTGTATTATTTCAGAAGACCTGTCTTCAAGTTCAGAAATTCTTTCTCTCAAAGCCCTTTCCTACACCAGCATTCTCAAAGTCTCTATGATTTTTTAAGCCTAGTGTATGAACTAAAATTAAGATCATTGCTGAGTTTTTAAAAATAACCCAGCAGAAAACAAGTACTGTTCCAGTCCACTAATAATCTCCCTATAATCCATTCAACTTTGTAAGTTGGTCAAATCTAGCAAAGAGATTGGCCAACTGGAAAAATTTGATTTTCAAATATACCTCTAAGTATTCTTATGAAAAGATGTGACAAAGAGATAATGGAATTCTTGGAGAAACTTATATTTGTTTATAAAGACCTTTGGAGGAAGGGTCAGCTAAGGCAGGAGGAGGCACTCTAAAGAAGAAGCTGGAAAACTACCTCCTAAATAACTGGCTGACACCATCCTTGAGGATTCAAGGGACCATCTTAAGCCTCATCCTACTTGTGGCAGATACTGTACAAATGAGTAGATTAGTGGGTTAGCTTGTCATGCTACCTTACAACTATGATGGAGAGGTGACATCTGTATGCTGGGGCTGAAAGATGTGTCCTATATTTGGATGCTCAGATGAAACTGTCTGGGTTAATGGCACCTTTTAGAAGATGCATTAAAGGGAATGGCATACCTTTTGAAAGGGATGCCTTCTTGAGTATAGAAAATGCAACCAAGACTGACAGTAGCTTGTACTGCTGTTTTGTGCACAGAGGGTGGTTCAGTGACATGAGAGTCACCCTATCATTGGAGATTAAACCAGCCAGGAACACAAGTATTCCCATGTCGTCTAGAGTCTCTACCTCTCCTCCTCCAGTGCCATCACCCATGATCACAGTAGGACTTCATCTTCTCCAATTCAGCCAGCAGAAACTCAGATTACAACACTGCAGGAAACAAGGACACAACCCACCAACTCACCATTGTACTCTTACACAACAGATGGGAATGGCACCATGACACAATCTTCGGTTGGCCTTTGACATAACAAACTCATGTCCCCAGCACAAAATCCACAGACGGCTACCACCTCTAAGGGAATCTCTGTGGGAATCTGTATTTCTGCCTTGGTATTTTTCACTTTTTTCGATGTCAGCATTACCATAAAGTATTTCTGTATCATATACAAGATGCTGTACCTGCATATGGTTTTGTTGAATGACCTTCTGTATTCATCTGTTCTTACACTGCTATAAAGAACTGCCCAAGACTGGGTAATTTATGAAGGAAAGAGGTTTAATTGACTCAGAGTTCTGCAGAACTGGAGAGTATTCAGAAAACTTACGATCATGGCAGAAGGAATCTGTCTTCACATGGCAGTAGGAAGGAGAAGAATGAGAGCTGAGCAAGCAGAGGAGGCCCTTATAAAACCATCAGATCTCGTGAGCACTTACTATTATGAAAATAGCATGGGGGAAACTGCCTCCATGATTCAATTAACTCCTACCAGGTCCCTCCCAGGATACATGGGGATTATGGGAACTGCAATTCAAGATGAGATTTGGGTGGAGATACAGCCAAACCATATCACCTTCTAATTGGAGCTTTGCAATGTACAAGGGAAAGACAAGTGCAAGCAGCAGACAGTATCTACATTATTGAGGTTAATCTTTATGTCGTGGAATAAAGTGGTGCCCATGACTGCAGAAGACAGTGACCAGATACTACCGTGTCAGACATATTTTAAACTCCAGGATTTTTTTTCTGTTTTAGTTTCATCTAGCATTTCAACATGTCAGTAATATTGAGTAGAGTGAGTCTCTAGCTCTGAATTCTGTAGAGTCAGCTTCATTGTTAATATAGTTCTCATTTTTTATACTAAAATTGACTCAATCTTTCTGATCATTGCAGAGTTCCCTCTCAAACATGAACACTTTTGAATTGCATGTTCTCTTTAGACTCCATAAATCCTGTGTCCGTCCAAGAGAATAATCACTGAAAACATAGGAAATGAACTTCTATCTTGGTCAACAAAGCTGTCCAGAAGAAAGAAATAGGACTTAAAAATCTGATTTGAAACTTCATTTGGAAGAAATTCATGGTTATTTCTTATTTCTTTATTATAACTCCAAATGTTACATTTCTTAGTTACCCCAAGGGTGCCCAATGAACCCAGGCTTTTATTTCATCCATGGAAATAAAATAGAAGTGAGTCTAATGTGACTGTAACAGGTATATCTGTTTCTCATGGCTCTGGAAATATGATGCTTTCAGTACTTGATCCCGGGATCAGGGTAGCTATTTTGCCAGTCAAAAGAAGCTGAGTATTTTACCAGTCAAAAGAAGTGAATATGGACCAAGCAGACACTAGGAGGAGAAAATCATTTGCCATATGATTAAACACTTTTATGCTGTTTCTACTACATTTGTGCCACAATGCTAGGCACTGTGGTAAATAACCATCAGGTTCTCAGAACTTATTTTTACAAGGCAGGGCAGAAATGAAAGGGAAAAGAGGAAAAAATAGGAAAAAAGCCTTTCTACCTTAGAAAAGTTACATTGCAAGTATTATAGTGTTTGAAACTGTCACTAGTTTCAACCCAAATTCTAAACTTGTAAATGCCTTCATATCACTTATATATTTAAAATTGTTTCAGAAAGTTGAAGGATCTTTTTCATATCTAGTCAATTGCAGTGTTATTTTTTACAATACAATTGTGAAGCTTATTGTAAACATATCTTCAGTTACCAGCATAATTGTTTAGAAATATAGATTTGGAAGGGCTAGATTTGTCAGAAGAGAACCATTTCTACGTGAAGAGTTAAGGTTGAGTATTACTTTCTATTTCAATTTGAGTAAACCCTGAACAATTTACGCTTGGTGTTTAGAGGTGCTCCAACCATAATGGTCTAGGAGGACAGGATGCTTGCTTTCAAAGGCAACATTTTCAACACTGTTCTGCAGAGGTCTAAGAAAGTAATAGATCCTTTGAATTAAGGTCCTGTGGGAAGTAAAATTGTGATTCATGGTATTTCAGATTTTCTAAATGAGACCAGACCAGCCTGATCTAGCCTAAATATTTTTTTTCATACTACAGTGTTTGTTTTTTTAAAATTTGATGCAACATGCATAAACCTGGGAATTTGAAATTAAAGCTCAGATTTGTAGCTTCTCGGAAAATACATGTGTAGATTAGACTGCATTCCTGTGTGGTCAGGGCCCCACTAGATGGGGCCACATTTTCTAGCCCCCAAGTCCTCATCTTCCCTGCCTCCTCACTTTTGTTACCTGCTTGGTACCTGTAGGACTTTGAGTTTATGGCACCTGCCCTATTCTCCATACTCTTCCTGGAGAGTTATTATGTGTGATAAAGGCTCTGGGAATATGGTTAGCTTTGTTTAACAAGCATTGCCAAAACTTGTATGAACACATGAGCACAGTGACTAGTAGCATTCTGTGAAACAGAATATATAGGGACTTAGAATAGTAAACAGAATTAAGAATAGGATGTGAGTTCTGATCCTAACTCTTAGCAGGAACACCATATGACATTAGGGCACATTATTCTTTATGTCTAAATCTTTTTTATCTGTTAGATGTAATCATTTCCATACCAGCTGTGTCATATGATGATAACTCCAATAAAATGTTACTTCAAAAAATACACTACAGATTCTGAAAAAGTTTGGAGAATTTATTTTAAAATACTATACGAATGCAAAGTGTTTCCCCATTTCACAGTAATAGCAGACCCAGCATTAGTGCTCAGTAAATAATTTCAGTGGTGTTATATTCACAAGGCTCTTGGGTATCTCTTTTTTCAATAGTTTATTTTTCAAAAAGTTGATGAGAAATTTTGCTGTCCTCTTATACTATAAAAAGTTGTCAGTAACTGAGAGAGAGAATAGATGAGAAGGGAGAAAAGGGTGGAATCTACTTAATATGGATTTTTCCTAAACATACATTAATCTTGTAGATTGCATTGAGTTTTGTTTTTTGTTTTTGATTCTTTGAGAAGCAGTTGATATTCTATTATCTACAATCTGTCTTGGAACATTGGGACATTGGTGTAATTAAAACTGTATATTTAAACTTAAATTTTTTTTCACATCTTTAAGAAGTAGCAGAACCCATTGTTCACTTATGTCTATAAAGATTAAATAATTTTGCAAGTAGATGAAAGTGTGAGGAACTCTTAGCGGTTGTCTAGGTTCATTTGTATGAGCACTCATCACTAACATTTTTTGTTTTTTTCATTTGAAAAAAAAATCTTCTGCTTCCTTAGTCAGTTATTTAAGCTTTCAATTGTATTTTTTATTTTGTTCCTTGAATTCTTCAGCTGTAGAATCTCTATTTGGTTCTTTTTTATATCTCTCTCTTTAATTTCTCATTTCTGATTTCATTGATTTGTTAATCTGTACTAAGTTTCCTTAAGATTTTTTTTTTATTATTTCTCTGGCATTTTTTATCTTTCCTTATATTTGGGTTCCACTACTAGAGAATTATTGTGTTCCTTTGGAGGTGTCATGTTTCCTTGCATTTTCATGTTTGAGGTGTCCCTGCATTGGTTTCTGTGTACTTGGTGGAAAAGTCATACCATCTAATTTTATGGAGTAGGTTTTATAAAGAAAGGTTTATTCATATGAATGGGTTTTGGGATATTAGTTAGGTGAGGTGCATTGGCTGTGGTCCTAGGTGGATGCAGTAGCGTAGTATCCACATAGTTTCTTCTAATGCAGTCCATACTAGTGGCATTTGTGGGTGTTTCATTGGCCCAGGATGAGAGAGTTTCTGGACAGTGGTGATGCAGCTTTGGCTAAGGGTGTCCCCACTGTGCCATTTCTCAGGTTGGAGGTGCATGCCTGCTTATAATGGGTTAGCCACCTTGGAGCTGGCATTGGGGTTATGGGGAGTTACTCTAGCTAGGAGCGTATACACAGAGTTGCTTGGCCACCTGGGGGTGTGACCACCAAGAGCTGCCCATAGCACTGTTTCTCAAGGCCTGGGATGGGGGTACAAGGCTGTTGAGCTGACCTGGGGGCATGTCATCCAGGGCTGTTCTGGGGGGTGCTGCTTCTCAAGCCTTGGATGTAATCATTACATGATTACATCATCATGTAATCATGATGGCTGGCTTGGAGGCTTATATACTGGGAAGGTCCCCAGAGCTATTTCTCAGGCCTGTGTCATGGGCCAACAGCTGCTCAGCCAGCCTGGGTGATTGACCTCCAGAGACAGCCTGCAGGGCTCTTTCTCAGACTGTGATGGAGTGCATTGGGCCTTTGAGTGGCTCAGGGTGCAGGGCACCACAGGTCTGTTTGTACATCCTTGGATGCAGGCGTGTAGTACTTCACCTGGCCCCAGAGCATGTCAGTTGCTTGGAGGCTTCACAGACTATCCCCCTCAGGAGAGGGCACGCAGCAGTTTGGCCAGTTCAAGGGTAGGTGTACACTAGACAGGATTGTCAAACTGCTTTTGTGTGGAAGTTAGTTGGTTTCTCTACTATAGAATCAGAGTGACAGCCAATCCTGGACCCAGGCTCCATGCAGCTTAGGTTGTGGCAGTCAGCCACCCATTTGGGCTTGGGAATGAAGATAGAGCCCCAGTGGTGTAGAGGTACAGTGTTAGTGACCTACAGAGCAGGGTGCACTCCTGATGTTACTCTGGTCTTAAGATGGTTCTGTGCTGTAGAAACTTGATGTACAAGGCTAGATGGGAGTGGGGAGTGCACACTATGTGGATTCCTGGAAGCTCTCCAAACTGGGCTCACTGCTTGTGAAGACTATGAGATTCTCTTGTAGAAAGGATGGTAGGTGTTTGTGGTAGCAATGGGGGCTGGTAGCATTCTTCTGCTTACCTTTTCCCTGTTAACAGGAAGTTTCCACCGATTTGGGGCAGATTCTCATCCAATCAGAGAATATAGAGCTACAGAGGCTTAGATGTCTCCAAGCTGCTCACCTGGACTTCTAATCACCACGGGTGCATCTCCATCTACTTCCATGCTGTGCTCAAATGCTCTCCCTTCAACATTCCAATCAAATCTCATCTGTGTATTCATTGCCTTGTTTCTTTCTTGTATGGGGGGACTAGCATCAGGCATCTGTAGTCAGTGTTCTTGCTGATGTCACTTTTTTTTTTCCTGGATATTTCTGATCTGCAGATGATAGAGTTTGTTGGTACAGAACCTGCAATTATAAAAGGCCAACTGTACACTTCTTATGCTCTTGTAAGAACAGGCCATTTTTGTTTTGGTTTAGTTTGTTTTTTTTTAATACAGATTTGCATATGGTTTTACTGTTTGGAGTTATCCCTTGGCTTTTTTGCCTCAAACATACTTACAATGCAAGCCTATAATATCCAGTTTTGGATCTCTCAAAACAACAAACTTTTTTTTAAATATTAGAGTAAAATGGTGTTATCACTTTTTCTCTCCGGAATACACTCACTCAAAAGCAACAAATAGAATGAGAAAGAGAAACAAAACTATCTTTGACAATATCAAATATTAAACTTTACATATTACAAAGTATACTGAAGGTAAAAGAGGGATTCTGAAAGATACGAAGAGGAAATGCCCACACTTACAGATCTCAGACAAAATCAACAGAACATAGTTATGTAAAGTGTTGTATCCTGAGGAACAAAATCAACAATCCCTAGTTTGAAACAAACACAACTGATGACCAGCATGGTGCTTCCCAATTTGACACAAAAGAAAAAAAAGAAAAAGAAAATGGAGCACCCAAGAAATCACACTGAAGAAACCTGTTTTTAGGAAGCAAAATAGGAAAGGTTATGAGTTCTGACTTATCTTACAACTGCTGCTCTTCAGATGGTAGAGGAGAGAACTAAAGGCTATAATTGAACACACACAATTTTGTGAGATGAGAGTTTTTGCTGCCTTGAAATTCAGGCTTGGATTTAGTCCAATATATTCTTCTGCAGAAGTTTTCTCCAGCAGGAACTCATTTCATTCAAAAAATATGGCAAACTTTTAAAAAGGATGGGGGGGGAGTGTGTCATCCGCATGGGTTCCATACGAAAGGGGAGAGTTTTTCTGGAAGGCTTCACAAGAAATTGAATGAGACAAAGCCTTGCTTTCCACTACCCTTCGTACTTTTTTAAGGTCAAAAGAAACTTAGTGCAATAATAAAAACAATAGAGACTTTGAAGAAAAAAATAAATTCATTTAAACATTTGCAAATAAATCTGAATACAAGTCCTTTCAGATTTTTATTCATTTTATCCATCCTTTTATTTATTCTGACCACATCTAATTGACAGCAATTTCTTTAGGTGACTCTCCTTTATCAGATCTTTCACAAAGGCATTCAATTTATAGAATCAATTTTTCCTGTTACTTTCATATTTCATTTGTTATGTAATATTTATTTATATGATAGATTGAGTATTCCTTATCTAAAATGCTTGGGACCAGAGTGTTTCAGATTTTAGATTTTTAAAAAATATTTACCTTATATAGTTACAAGTTGAGCATCCCTAATCTGAAAAATCCAAAATCTGAAATGCTCCAATGAGCATTTCCTTTGAATGTCATGTTTGCACTCAAAAAGTTTCAGGTTTGGGGGCATTTCAGGTTTTGGATTAGGTATATTCAATCTGTATGTTATGGCAATAATGTAATTGGCATAGCAAGTTTAGAATAAATACAATTGACCCTGTAACATAAAGCTTACCTAGAGGAGCATAAACACAATTGAACTAGAGAGAGGCCTGCTAAATACAGGAGTTCAACATACTGTAGGTATTTGTTTTAGGGAAAAAAAAAAAAGAAAAGTAATGCTCTTTAATGGATTCGTTAAGTGAATGTTAAAAGAAACTACCTTAAGTATGGACATATGCTATTGTGTTTCTGTTGCATTTGAATTTTGCTCAAAGATGTCTTGTTGTAGATACAGTTGTAAAATTTAATTTAAATCAAAAAATGTTTGAGCTCCTCCTATGTTCCCTAAGCATAATAACAAATGAAAGTAAATACTTTCCTTTTTAGTTGTTGAAATTAAACAATATTAATAGGATGTTACTGGTCGTTTTAATTATGATGTGCTGCATACCCTGTATCAGTATAAAAGTTTTAAGTAATTTAGTTACCTTGACTTGCTTCATGAATATCCTGAGAGAGAGCTCTTCAGACACCTAAAGCTGTTTTAAATTGATGTCATGTTTATTTTACTTTAGGATATGTTTGACAAGGAAAACTATTTTTGAACTATTGTTAAATTTGTTGTTTTTTTATCTTGAAGCTGCCAGAAAAAATTATAATGAACTACTATGAGAAGTATAAGCCTCGAATGAATGAGCTGGAAGCTTTTAATATGGTAAATCTCAGAGTTAAGCATATTAAATTGGATATGTTGCTAGACTTGAATAGGGTCCTATTAAATTTTATTATGGGCCAAGCAATCTATGTTGTTTTTCCCTTACTGTAGAGAAACTGTTTGGGATCATTTCCTATTTCAGGATTATATTAGGTATCAGTAATGTAATAAAGAGAACACATGGTAGATTTCTCTTAAAAAAGTATTATAAATGTACAAAAAGTTTCAGAGTCCTTTGAACACATATTGGTCCCAATGCAGTTATTTCACAAGCATTCCTTTTAATGAATTTCGTTCTTAGTACCTTTTTAAAAGCTTTCTATCACATCTGATTGCTTGGAGTCTACCTCACAGTCACCTAAAGGACATTCTTTTTCTATTATTAAAGAAAACCTTTCGATCTCTGAAATATTCATTTTCTGAGGATGTACATGGATACTGGAGATTGAGTCTATATAAACTTATGTAGATATCTTTTCTTAAACATAAGTGTTAAGGAAATAAGCTAGTCTTTTTTTTTTAAGTACCTCCAACCTACCTATCTAATTTTTATTGTAGTTGAAAGTTGTTCTGGCTCCTTGTATAGAGACTTTGATTCTTCTGGATCGACTTTGTTATCTGAAAGAGCAGGTAAATTATGTTATTTTAAAATACATGATAAATATTTTACTCAATACAGTAATATAGATCCACTTATATTTAGGATAAGGTTTCTTTCACATAAAACTAGTAAGAAAATTTTTCTCATTATATTTTCATACTTTATTCATTCCATCTCTTTTTAAACATATACACATATGTACAACAGATGTTTTCAGCAAAGCTGCTGTAATAAAGTTTACATTCTTTTAATTGTATGGTAATTACTATATATACATAGGCAGTGAACATGAACCACTATATATGAAACATTGTATAGCTGAAATTAATAAAGGCCAGACATAAAAGATATTGTATACACATTTCATTTTGTAAGAATTTGTCTTTTAATTCACTTTTGGAGTGTTGGCAATATGGATTCCACAGAATAGAAACTTCTAATCAAGGAAGATTTCTTCTGTATTTTTTTTTTCACAATTTTATTTATCTTTGTTGAATGACAAAAAATATTGTCTTTGGGGTTGTCTTTAAGGAAAATATCTTTTGCAGATTCTACTGTGAGCTATGGGTAAAATAAAGCTTGATGAACTGTTTAAATTAAACCCATTCATGGACTCACCGAATATTTCCACTATAAACTCTTTAACAATTTTATTTTGTCATACAGGGAGCTTTACTTTCTTCTTTTCAACAAATGCTAATTGGAACAAATGGATATTTTTAAATATTTGCTTTGTTCTAATTTGTATTTTTATGGAGAAAGGCAGTTTTTAAATATGTAAATAATGATATACTTTCCTAAGCTGCCAGCTAACTTCAAATCACTGGAAAGCTTAGTTCCTAAGTTAGTGGGTCATAAAATCAGTACCCATTTTACTAGATTCTCACATCTCTTTTCAAAGCAATCTCCATTGACCTATGTAGAAGAGGTAAGCAAAACAGTATGCACAAAAATTAATAGATTGTAATGAAATAGTAGAAATTATATAAATGTTATTTTTAATATTTCAATTAATATCGTATAAAATAATGCACGTTTATGTTAGAAAATTTAAAATACAAGGTATATAATAAAATTAAGAGTAGTCATAATAATACCTTTTATTTAATAGCTTTGATTATTATATTTTTAGTATACTTTCTATGGAATCTCTCAAATATATATGTGTTATGTATATAGTTATGTGGGCACATTATTTGTACTTTGATTAAAATTAGAATCAATGTATAAATGCAGTTTTAAATATAATTCATTTTATATATTTTATTCAGAATTTCCCGCCATATTAAATGTACTATAGAAAGTGAATAATATATCATTATAAAATAATTTATTTAACTAATATCCATTTGTGATTGGCCACTTCTAGTTTTTCACAACCATAGTAAACAATTCGCTCTCTATGTACATCCTTGTTTCTTCAGCATAAATTTTCTTGAAAGTGTAATTGTGAATGTTAATTTTGTTTAACAAAGATTAAGAATTTTCTGTGATATAGTTTGTTTTTATGTATTTTTTATATTACTATACATAATCTGACTCATCTGTCATATTTTTCTTTAACAAATGGTTGCATATCTAAATCACTTATCAATTTGCAGGAAGATATTGCGTGGTCTGCTCTTGTGAAGTTGTTTGATCCCGTGAAATCTCCCAGATGTTATGCTGTTATTGCTCTGAAGAAACAGCAATGATTTCCATTGAAGCAAATTATTAGATGTATTTCTCTATGAGATCTGTTACTGAGATTGCTTTTCTAAACATTTATGTCCTGTTTTATAAAAATTTTAAAATGATTGCTCTATATTTTAAATAATAAAATAATGGCTAACAACTGAAGGTTAAAATCCATTTTTCCATTGTCAAAGCATATATTTAAAATGAGAACCCATGACAACAATATAAAAGGGTTGACTACATTCCTGAGTTAGTACATCAGTAGAAGATTGTAATCTGCGTCTTAATTCCTGTTCAATATTTAAGACCCTCTATATTTGCTACAAATCACATTTTGATTGATTTAATTTAGCACAGATAAGAGGTAAAGGTAGTTGGTGCTGAAGATTATTTGCAGCTTCATCCACATTTTGGAAGTATTTTTCTTTTACCAGGAGGAAAAAAATCTGCATTTAAAGGGAAGAAATACCCAGGAACCAGGTCAGAAACTTAAAAGTGCCTCATTTAAAGCACATTTTACACTGGGTTTTAATCTCAGTACATGGGATAATTCCCTTAAAGAAAGTTGTATCTTATAAGAAGATATTCTCTTTATGGATTCTTTAGGCAATTTATCATACTAAAAGAAAGTGATGGGTTGACACTTAATGGAATTACCATATAGTCTGTAAAAAGCCAATCTGAGTAAACCAAGAGTCAATGGAATGAGGCCAACACCCTGCCCATTGTGAAACAAGTCCTTTTTATTAGCAGAAACCTTGAGGATTCTAATGCATACCAAAAAGATGAACAGCTGGAATGAAGCTTCCTTGATCCTCAACTAGAGAGATTTTGTAAAATTTTCCAAAGCAAAAGAAACAAAACTGCTTTTTTGAATATTAGCATCTATCCAACAAATAAGAATAATTATATGTCTGTATTATAATATTGAGTTTACAGCCCATATGTATATATATATATATATATATGTGTGTGTGTGTGTGTGTGTCTGTGTGTGTGTGTGTGTATATATATATATATATATATATATATATATATATATGCATATGGATAAACAGATTCTTTGTACAGATAGTATAATACTTGGAAAATAAGCCATTTTTAAGCTTTTTTTTTTCCTACACAATTTTTCACATATCTAGAAGTGGAGAGTAGAGTATAAGTAATTCCCATGTACTCATCACAAAGTGCAATATAATTATCAACACTTTACCAATTTTGTTTCATCTATACCCACATAAACATGCACATGCACACCCTACCCACACATACCCTTGCTGGAGAACTTCAAAGCAAATTCCAGGAAGTTTGTTACTTCTAGCAGTTAAGGGTTTTGTTCTGTTTGTTTGTTTGTTTATAACATCTATAATGTTTCATTCATATATCTATGGCTGAAAGAGTCTTTATATCAGTTTCTTCAATTCAGAATCTAAACAAATTTAACACATTTGCATTTGCTTGACATGTCTCTTAGGTTGTTTTAAATATATAATGATTTCCCCTCCATTTAAAAAATTTCACATCATTTTTATTTTATTAAGAAACCAGGCAATTTTTTCTATAAAATATGATACATTCTATAGAATAAATTTCTAGATTTATCTGATTATACCTTCAGAGAGCCATTTAATACAACTTCCCAAATATTTCCTAAAAGTTGCTAGATCTAGAAACTTAAGAGAGTCAAGTTGTTATTATGTATTTTTTTTTTTTTGTCTTTTGGCAAAAATACTTCATAGTGATATGTACTTTCTGTTACATCATATCAGAAGACACGTCTTGTTTGGCTGTTCCATGTTTAGTGATACTGAGATTGATCAGCAGCTTCAGTTGTTTTGAGTCTTATTTATTCAATATAAAGTTTTCCCATCAACCTTCCTTTGAATGGTTTTAGCAGCCATTGGGAATGATAGAAAACAGGAAGAAAGAAAACCAGACTGTGATTTCATTTGTCATATTCATACTGATTACTTAAGAATTCTCCTCAGTTTCAATTTGTCAGTTGCATTCTTTCTCCTAAATAGCTTTCTTGTTCAGCATGCTGTGATTTCCTCTTATTGTTGACTATATAGCTATTTCAGAAGTAGCAGAAAACCTTTTCAGCCAACTTTTATAATTTTAGTTTCCATGTAAAAATTTAAAATTCTTTCCTTGTACCCAAATATTTTTATAATATTTATTTTTCATTATAATAAAGAAAAATATTTTATATGTGTAAAACACCTTTTAGCATAGAGAAGTTATAACAGGCTGGGCACGGTGGCTCATGCCTGTAATCTTAGCACTTTGGGAGGCTGAGGTGTAGAGATCGGCCAAGGTCAGGATTTCCAAACCAGCCTAGCCATCATGGTGAAACCCTGTCTCTACTAAGAATACAAAATTAACTAGGCATGCTGGCACATTCCTGTAATCACTTGAACCCAGGAGGCAGAGGTTGCAGTGAGCCAAGATTGAATCATTGCATTCCAGCCTGGGCAACGAGCAAAATTCTGTCTCAAGGAAAAAAAAAAAAGTAAATTACAACAGTTTCATCAGCAAGGCAACTTGATAGTAATTTCTATGCTTTAAACAATTGTCAGAAACTATGCATTCATTAATGGTTTCCATTTTTATGAATCAGTTAAATGTGCGATGCAAGCATCAAATCAATATGAGATAGCCTGCATTCGCCACGCTGAAATGATAACATTTCCACAGAAAGCAAAGAAACAGAGTATTTTAGACTACAGCTTTGTACACATGAATCCCATTGCAATGGTTGTAGACTCTCATAAAAACTGCACTTTGGGAACTAGTTTACAGTTTAGCCAAGGAATGTTTTGCCTTGGCGTGAGCACAAATTCTGACAATTAAATTCTCAGTGAACTAAAGCGTGACAGTGCTTAACATCTTGGAGCCTCATTTGTAAAATAGCGTTTTATTTATTTTCATTTTATAAACACTGAATGCTTACCACTTGTCAGAGATTATGCTTGGCATTGATAGTATGGAGAAAATATGTTGCTGTCTTCAAAGAGCCTACATACAGTCCAGTGAGAGAGATAAACAATAAAATTATTAATTAGGATAGTTAACAATTGTCAAGATCAGAACTCAAGTGTTTAGGATATAGGATTTTTGTTTGTTTTCTTTTTCTCAATTTTTTTTATTGCATTTTAGGTTTTGGGGTACATGTAAAGAACATGCAAGATTGTTGCATAGGTACACACAGGCAGTGTGATGTGCTGCCTTCCTCCCCATCACCTATATCTGGCATTTCTCCTCATGCTATCTCTCCCCAACTCCCCACTAGTTTTTAAGGGTGTCTTCAGAGCAATAGCCAAAAAGAACAGGAGCTCAATAATATTAGTAGTATAGTTTAGACTCCAGTGAGCTAAATTGTTTTGTATCATTGGGTAAGCCACTTAATTGTTTAGTGTGCCCCAGTTTTCTTACCTGTAAAAAGAACATAAGAATAGAACTCATAAGATTGTTAGGAAGATTAAGTGTATGAATATGTTATTGAACTACCTAAAAATGCCTCCAAAAAACTGCTAATGAAATAAAGCTAAGTCTTTTGTAACTCACCACAGTAACAGAGGGCACTGGTTGACAGGCTTCACAGTGCATCTGAAGGGGGAAATTAGGGCAGAATATTTATAGGATTTGGAGGTCTGGGCTCAAAGGTAGAGAAAACTGGGATTTGAAAAAGTTAATTACATAAGAGATTAGGATTAGCATATATAGTAATGCCAGGGTCTTGAAGCAAGTGTTGATAAGTAAATTGTTCCTTGATAAGTGAAATCTTTGAGAAGTTGAGAAGATTGAGATAAATTATTGTATAGGAATTTTCTGAAGCAATGAAGTTATTTATTGGGGTACAGTCCTATTCCTGTGCAAAGTTTTCCTGTAAAAAAAAAACAGATAAATCATGTTAACACAGGTGGTTTCACTTCTTAAACCTAATATCTCTGTCATGCAGATGCAGATGGTTGCAGTTCTCAATGTAAAGCACTTAATTCCACATAATGCATAGTATAAAAGTAATAGTTATGTTTGTTAAATATTCTAGATAGACTAACATGAACTTAACCATATTTATAGCAGCATTGATTTCATAGGAAAAATGTGTTATAAATTCCAGTTAAACAACTTACAAATGGATTTTTAGTATCCTCATTTAAAAGCTAAAGAATTCTTTACATTTAAACATGAAATTGCAAAGCCAACATCATACTGAATGGGCAAATGCTGGAAACATTCCCCTAAGAAGAGGAACAAGACAAGGATGCCCACTTTCACCACTCCTGTTGAAAATAGTACTGAAAGTCTTGGCAAGAGCAATCAGTCAAGAGAAAGAAATAAAAGGTATCCAAATAGGAAAAGAACAAGTCAAGTTAGCTATGTTCACTGATGGTATGATTCTATACCTAAAACACCCCAAAGACACTGCAAAAAGGTGCCTACTACTGATAAATGACTTCGGGGAAGTTTCAGTATACAAAATCAATATACAAAAATCAGTAGCATTTCTATACACCAGTAATGTTAAAGCTGACTCACAGCCAAATCAAGAGTGCAGTCCCATTTACACTATGTTCCCAAGAGTGTAGGCACATAAATAAATGAATAACACCTAGGGATACATCTAAATAGGAAAGTAAAATATCTCTACAAGGAGAACTGCAAACACTGCTGAAAGAAATTATAGATGACACAAACAATGGAAAACCATCTCATGCTCATGGATGGGAAGAATCAATATCAGAAACAGCTATACTGCCCAAAGCAGTCTACAGATTCAATGCTATCCCTATGAAATGACCAATGTCATTTTTCACAGTATTAGAAAAATGTATTCTAAAATTTATGTGGAATCAAAGCAAAAGGAACAAAGCCAGAGGCATCATATTACCTGACTTCAAACTATACTAAAAAGCTACAGTAACCAAAAGAGCATGATAATACTTTAAAAACACACATAGACTAATGGAATAGAGAACCAGAAGTAAAGCCACACACCAATAACTATTTGATCTTTGCGAAAGTTGTCAAAAACAAGCAATGGGGAAAAGACTCCATACTCAATAAATGATTCTGGGATAACTGGCTAGCCATATGCAAAAGAATAAGACTAGACCCCTAACTTTCACCATAAAAATTAACTCAAAATGGATTAAATATTTAAATGTAAGACTTCTGTAAGAATACTATAAGAAAACCCAGGAAACACCATTCTAGACTTTGGTTTGGGGAAATAATGACTGCCCTCAAAAGCAATTTCAACAAAAAATTGGACAAGTGGAGCCTAACTGCACTAAAGTACTTCTGCACAACAAAAGAAACTATCAATAAACAGGCAGCCTATGGAATGGTAGAAAATGTTTGCAAACTATGCATCTGACAAAGGTCTGATATCCAGTATCTGTAAGGAACTTAATGCAACAACCAAAAAAACAAGTAACTACATTAAAACATGGGCAAGTCACATGGATAGACTCTTCTCAAAAGATTTACGAGTGGCCAACAGCCATATTTTAAAATGTTCAACATTACTAATCACCAGAGAAATGTACATCAAAACCACAATTAAATACCATCTCACACCAGTCAGAATGGCTCTCCTTAAAAAGTCAAAAAGCAATAAATGCTTGTGAGGCTACAGATAAAGGAAAACATTTATACATTGCTGGTAGGAGTTTAAGTTAGTTCAACCACTGTGTAACACAGTTTGGAAGTTTCTCAACTTAGAACTACCACTGGACCCAGCAATCCCATTACTGGATATATACTCAAAAGAAAGTAAATTGTTCTACCAAAAGAACAGTTGTACTTGTGTGTTCGTCATAGCATTACTCATAATAGTAAAGACATGGAATCAACTTAGGTGCCCATCAGTGGTGGATCACATAAGGAAAATGTGGTACATAAACACCGTGGAATACTGCATAGCCATAAAAAGGAATAACATTATGTCCTTTGCAGCAACCTGGATACAACTGGAGGCTATTGTCCTAAGCAAATGAATGCAGGAACAGAAAACCAAATACTACACGTTCTTACTTGTAATTGGGAGCTTAACATTGGATATGCATGGACATAAAGATGGGAACCACAGACACTGGGAACTACAAGAGGGATGAGAAATGGTGGAGGCAGGGGCTGAAAAACTGTCTATTGGGTACTATGTTCATTACCTGAATGACAGGCTCATTCACACTCCAAATCTCAATGTTAGGCATTAAACCCCTGTAACAAACATTTACATGTACCCACTGAATCTAAAATAAAAGTTGAAATTATTTTTAAAAAGAAATACAAAAGTTGATACTTTTGTCCAATATTAATTAAAATATTAAAAGCTACTTTGTCTGATTTTGATTTAGCTTGTTTTGATGAATATTTTCAAATACGCTTTTTTCCTTTTCTATTAATTTTGAATGTTTTGTACTTACATGTTTTAGATATGTCACATCTAAACAGCATAGTATTGGATCTTAGGTTTTCACGAGTTCAGTCTTTCTTTTTTAATTGAAGGATTTAATTTACAATTAGTGGAATCGCTGATATAGATATTAAGTCTGCCATTCTATTTTTTGCTTTCTGTATGTTCTGCCTGTTCTATGTTTCTTGTTGTCTTTTATGGCCTTTTTTTTTCTTGGGAGACAGAATCATTATCATAGTTAGATGTGGGCAAGCAGAACCTTCTGTTTTAAGCCCCGCACATCAAAGGTCCTTAAACATTAAAGTCCTGTCTGGTGCCTGGGACCATCTGGCTTGACAAAGCCATCTGGGCAGGGCAGCCCTCACAGCCCTAGTCCAGATTACAGACTGTTGCAGTCCTTCTCCACTTTAAGCAACTCTTAAAGAGACACTCTTCATAATGAATGTAGTTTCAATTTTTTCTGGAAGATATAATACTAAATTTAGTTAACATATTTAACGTAATCTCAAAATATGTGAAACAAACATTAACACAACTACAGGAAGAAATAGATAAATCTGTGGTCATTCCAGAAGTATCTTTATGTTCCAATCTTACAGAAAAAGCAAACAAAATTATAAGGATATAAGATTTGAACAATGAAATAAGTAAAACTAGCCTAATGTGCCAATACAGTACACTGTACCCAGTTACTACAGAGTACATAATTTTTTTAAGCACATAAGGGAACTTTTAGGAATTTGGCTATGTGTTGGGCTCTAAAGAAAATTTCAATACATTTTGAAACATTGACATCACATACAGTGTAGTATTTGATCACAATATATTGAAGCTGAAAAAAATGCTTTAAAGTGAGTAGAAAATACTCATTTGGTGTCAATTTTAAAATTGTACAGTGAAATAATTTGGGAGTCAAGGAAATCACAGTAGACATCACATAATATTTTGAAATAAATAATAAAAATAATTGAATGGAATCATAGTGGAAAATTATGCATGAAAACCTATATGCTGAGCTAAAATCATGCTACAATTGAAATTCTACTTTTGCCACAAATATTAGAAGAGTACTAACAAATGATTATAATGAAAAACACATTCAGGGATGATAAATACATTCCAAAATCAATTATTAGATAACTAACAAAATTGAAACAACTGTCAAAACTTACAATTTCTTTTAAAAAATAGAACATTTAACCAATATCAGGAATGAAAAAGGGAACATCACTATAGATCCTACAGAAATTAGAGCAACTCTTTGATAGCAGATTGATAAATTTGTATGAAATGGAAAAAAATTCTAAAAGAAATGCAATATAGCAAAATTGCTTCAAGAAGGAAAGTAAATCGTAAATAACATGTGACTGTTTAATTGAATCTGCAATTAAGTCTCTACCTTTCGGTGAAGGTACTTTGTTAATGTTTGTAATTTAATCGATCACCATCTCTTAGCTGCTCTGTGACTAAGACCATGCTAGACACTAAAGGTGGAGAGAAAGATTTTAAAACTTTGACAGTTTCTAATTTCAAGAGTTTATAATCTAGTCATTGAAACATATATGATAGGTATATGGAAGAGCTGAGATTTAGATAATGACTTTGAGAAAATTAAAAAAAAAATAAGTTGCTACATGAGCACACAATCCTTTCCAATGAACTATGTCCTAGTGCTGTTCAATTCTGTCGCCAACTGTGAGCATGGTGCATTAGTCATAGTTTCCTTCATGTTGTTTTTCAATGTGTTCAATACAATGGCTTATTTTCATGGAGAAGGACTGTTTAAGAAATAATCTTCTATATGAAATATGTGCTGTGGTTAACCTGTGACCAAAGGAACTCCAAGCTCCCACACCTTCCTAGATGGCTTGTACTTGGTTACTGGCAATATGCATTGTAATTTACTACTTGATGTATTTATGTCAGTGGTTTGCCTTATTCACTTTGGAAATATTTTGTCGTTGGAAGGCCTTTTTTAAAGTATATACTGTTTTCATTAGAATTTTCAAGTGCACAATCTAGCAAAAAAGAGTTAACATATTCCAGCATAGAACAAAGTAGCATGTATTTACATCTCATGGAAGGAAACTTACATTAAGTTAGGATTGAATGCAGTCAATTTTAGAAAAATAGAGAAATTATGCAAATTCCAGCCTAAAATATACCACATTGCCTTCTATTTGGTCAAAATGGGATTTTGTGTACATCAGATGATCATGCTGAAGTAACTGCACATGTATTCTTAATTAGCTGCCCTCTCAGGAAAGGCACAATCTTGTAATACTGCTTCAAATTTTCTAAGAAAAATATTTGATCTGAATGGTGGTTTTCCCATCAAGCAAAATTTATTCAAATAGTGTGTTTCAAGAGCAAGATAAAACAATTCCAGATACTATTAGATTATAACAGACATATTTACTGTTTGGGGGACTTAAGAATATTTTTAATTTTAGTAGATAATATAATGCTGTGTAGGTAGACCACTGAACTAAAGTTAAAAGAGACAGAATTTTAATCATGAAGAAAAAGTATTAGTGCTCTACTTCCACTTAAACTAATTTAAAAGGATAGAGCTAGAAAATAAAATAGAAATCAAAGGAGGGTTCACTTTTAATGTTGTAGGATGTTAGACATTGTTCTGTGTATATAAGTAATGTCCACATTTTCATTTACATTACTAGCTTACACTTGGTTTAGGAAGTTTAGGAAGCCATTCCGTAACAGCATGTTATGCTGAACTAAAGAATGATTTTTAAAGATCTTGAGGATCAATGTTTAGGATGTAAGAACTAAAAGCTTTTGCAAGATAAATTATTTCATAGATATCTTTTCTCTCATTAATAACAAGCACAGTTGTTTATCTTGCAGATAAACAAGTTTGAAATTCTTAAAAATATGATTCATATTTTTAGATATCTAGCACAATTTTAATATCTAATTTTTAAGGTCTTATTGGTAACGTGCTTTTATTCTAATACATTAACTTTTCTCTCATTAATAGTGAACACAGTTGTTTATCTTGCAGATAAACAGGTTTGAAATTCTTAAAAATATGACTTATATTTTTATATATCTAGCAAAATTTTAATATCTACTTTTTAAATGTGGGTGTTGGCAATGTGTTTTCATTCTAATACATTGGTAGTAAATGCTTGGAGAATAATTAATATTGTTGCCATTAATAACATAGCTTCTAACCTTAATATAACAAAGTAGGGGTGAATCAACATAAATTTCCTTAACTTTCTTTTATTAAAATAAAATTAAGTCTCATAGCTTTGTTTAAAGTTAGGTAAATATTCTGTTGTTGTAGAACTTCTGAAGACTGTAGTAGACTAATGAAGTCCCAACATATACACATTTAATCTATGTCCTGATTTTTAGATTCTAACTTCTCTAAAAAATGCAAATTCACAAGGTGTATAGGATAGCTATTTTGAGGGACCAAAACAAAATGCCTGAAAGACAGGAAAAAAGAGACTAAATCTCTACCACTTTTCAAAAATTGATGCGTGTGCTTCGGATCAAGGAACACATATTTAAATTCAATGAAACATCATTGACCATCTATGAACTGGACACTGTACTAGGTGCTTTTATACTTACCTCTATCCTCAGAACAATAAAGTAATTATTAAATTAGTGCTATAGATAATATCAAAATATTCATTTACACTTAGGGAAAGTTTAAAGTAATATTTTAAACTACTTCATTCCCCATTTACTCTAGGGCTTTAATTGTTTTCTTCTTTTTTTTTAATTGTACTTTAACTTCTGGGGTACATGTGCAGATCTTGCAGGATTTTTGCATAGGTATACACATGTCATGGTGCTTTGCTGTCTCCATTCCCCGGTCACCTACATCAGCCATTTCCCCCCGTGTTATGCCTTCCCTAATTCCCCACCCCCAGCTGTCCCTCCCCTAACCCCCCCTCAACATACCCCTGTGTGTGATGTTCCCCTCCCTGTGTCCGTGTGATCTCACTCTTCAACACCTGACTGTGAGTGAGAACATGCGGTATTTGATTTTCTGTTCTTGTGTCAGTTTGCTGAGAATGATGGTTTCTGGATTCATCCATGTCCCTAACAAAGGACATGAACTAATCGTTTTTTATAGCTGCATAGTATTGTATGGTGTATATGTGCCACATTTTTCTTGTCCAGTCTATCGTTGATGGACATTTGGGTTGGTTCCAGGTATTTGTTATTGTAAACAGTGCTGCACTAAACATACCTGTGCATGTGTCTTTATAGTAGAATGATTTACAGTCCCTTTGGTATATACATAGTAGTGAGATTTCTAGGTCAAATGGAATCTCTGTTTCTCCGTCCTTGAGGAATTACCACATTGTCTTCCACAATGGTTGAACTAATTTACACTCCTACCAATAGTGTAAAATATTCCAATTTCTCCACATCCTCTCCAGCATCTGTTGTCTCCAGATTTTTTAATGACTGTCATTCTAACTGGTGTGAAATGGTATCTCAATGTAGTTTTGATTTGCATTTCTCTGATGATGAGTATTTTTTCACGTTTATTGGCCTCATAAATGTCTTCTTTTGAAAAGTGTCTTTATATCCTTTGCCCACTTTTGAATGGGTTTGTTTGTTTCTTGTAAATCTGCTTTAGATGTTTGTAGATTCTGGATATTAGTCCTTTGTCTGATGGGTAGATTGCAAAATTTTTTCCCATTCTGTCAGATGCCAGTTCACTCTAATGATTGTTTCTTTTGCTATGCAGAAACTCAAGTTTAACTAGATCCCATTTGTCTAGTTTGGCTTTTATTGTCGTTGCTTTTGGCATTTTAGTCATGAAGTCCTTACCTATGCCTATGTCCTGAATGGTTTTGCCTAGGTTTTCTTCTAGGATTTTTGTGCTGTTAGTTCTTATGTTTAAATCTTTCATCCATTTGGAGTTAATTTTAGTGTAATGTATAAGGAAGGGATCCAGTTTCAGCTTTCTGCACATGGCAAGCCAGTTTTCCCAACACCATTTATTGAACAGGGAATCCTTTCCCCATTGCCTGTTTTTTCTGGGTTGTCAAAGATCAGATGGTTATAGATGTATGGTGTTGCTTGTGAGGACTCTGTTCTGTTACATTGGTCTATATCTCTGTTTCATTACCTGTACCATTCTGTTTTGATTACTGTAGTCTTGTAGTTTAGTTTGAAGTCAGGTAGTGTGATGCCTCTGGCTTTGTTCTTTTTGCTTAGGATTGCCTTGGCTAAACAGGCTCTTTTTGGGTTTAATATAAAATTTAAAGTGGCTTTTTTTTCTACTTCTGTGAAGAAGGTCAATGGTAACTTGATGGGGATAACAGTGAATCTATAAATTACTTTGGGCAGTATGGCCATTTTCACAATGTTTATTCTTCCTAATCATGAGCATGGAATGTTTTTCCATCTGTTTGTGTCCTCTCTTATTTCCTTGAGTAGTGATTTGTAGTTTTCCTTGAAGAGGTCCTTTACATCCTTTGTTATTGTATTCCTAGGTATTTTATTCTCTTTGCAGCAATTGTGAATGGGAGTTCACTCATGATTTGGCTCTCTGTTTGTCTGTTATTGTTGTATAGGAATGCTTGTGATTTCTGCACATTGATTTTTTATCTTGAGACCTTGCTGAAGTTGCTTGTCAGCTTAAGGAGATTTTGGGCTGAGATAATGGGGTCTTCTAAATATACAATCATAATCATGTCATCAGCAAATAGACAATTTTACTTTCTCTTTTCCTAGTTGAATACCCTTTATTTCTTTTTCTTGCCTGATTGCTCTGGCTAGTAATTCCAATACTATATTGAATAGGAGTGGTGAGAGAAGGCATCCTTATCTAGTGCCAGTTTTCAAAGGAAATGCTTCCAGTTTTTTCCCATTCAGTATGATATTGGCTGTGGGTTTGTCATAAATAGCTTTTATTATTTTGAGATACATTCCATAGATACCTTGTTTGTTTCCTTAATAGCATAATGGGGATTGCTGGCAAGATGGCCAAACAGGAACAGCTCCAGTGTACAGCTCCCAGCAAGACAGAGGCAGAAGGCAGATGATCTCCACATTTCCAACAGAGTGGTGTCTGGAACTCCAGCAAGACACAACCATTCACATCCCTGAAAAGTGGGGCTGAAGGTGGGGAGCCAAATGATTTGGCTCAGAGGGTTCTACCCCCTCAAAGACCAGCAAGCTAAGATCCACTGGCTTGAAATTCTTGTAGCCACCATAGGAGTTGAAGCTCAACCTGGGACATTGGAGCTCAGTGTGAGGAGGAGCATCCACCATTGCTTAGGCTTGAATAGGCGGTTTTAACCTTGCCTGTGTAAACAAAGGCACCAGGAGGTCTGAACAGGGCGGAGCCCACAGCAGCTCAGCAAGGCCTCTGCAGGCAGACTGTGTCACTAGACTCCCTCCTTGCTGGGCAGGGCATCTCTGAAAAAAGGCAGCAACCTATCAGGGACTTATAGATAAAGACCTTACCTTCCTGGGACAGAGAACCTGGGAAAAGGGGCGGTTGTGGGTACAGCTTCAGCAGACTTAAACATCCCTACCTGGCAGCCCTGAAGAGAGCAGTGGATTTCCCAGCACAGAATTTGAGCTCTGATAAAGGACAGACTGCCTCCTCAAGTGGCTCCCTTACCCCTGTGTGTCCTAACTGGAAGACACCTCCTAGCTGGGGCTGACAGACACATCATACAGGAGAGCTCTGGCAGGCATCTGGTGGGTACCTTCTGGGAAAAAGCTACCAGAGTAAGGAATAGGCATCAATCTTTGCTGTTCTGTAGCCACTGGTGGTGATTCCCGGGAAAGCACAGTCTGGAATGAACCTTCAGCAAACTCAAGCAGACCTGAGGCTGAGGGGCCTATCAGAAGGAAAACCATCAGAAAAAGATAGTTTCAACATCAACAGAAAGGATGTCCAGGGGCCCAAAGTGGCTCCGGCCGGATGTCGTGGCGCTTGCGAAGGCGAGGCCAAGAGTTCAAGGCCAACCAACCTCAGCAACCTTACAAGCTCTCATTGATTGGCAAAAAAAAAAAAAAAAAAGAAAGGATGTCCACTCAGAGACCCCATCCAAAATTCACCAACTTCAAAGACCAAAGATAGATAAATCCATGAAGATGGGAAACCAGTGCAAAAAGACTGAAAATTTCAAAAACCAGAATGCCTCTTCTCCTCCAAGGGATCACAACTCCTCACCAGCAAGGGAACAAAACTGGACAGAGAATGAGTTTGATGAATTGACAGAAGCAGACTTCAGAAGGTGGGTAATTACAAACTTCTCTGAGCTAAAGGAGCATGTTCTAACACAATTCAAGGAAGCTAACAACCTTGAAAAAAGGTTAGACAAAAATGCTAACTTAAATCAGAAGAGAAGAACATAAATGACCTGATTGAGCTGAAAAACACAGCACAAGAACTTTTTGAAGTGTACCCAAGTTTCAGTAGCCAAATTGATCAAGTGGAAGAAAGGATATCAGTGATTGAAGGCTAGCTCAATGAAATAAAGTGAGAAGACAAGATTAGAGAAAAAAAGAGTGAAAAGAAATGAGCAAAGCCTCCATGAAATATGGGATTATGTGAAAAGACCAAATCTGCATTTGACCTAAAGTGACGGGGTGAATGAAACCAAGTTGAAAAACACTCTTCAGGACATTATCCAGGAGAACTTCCCCAACATAGCAAGGCAGGTCAACATACAAATCCAGGAAATACAGATAACACCACAAAGATACTCCTCAAGAAGAGCAACCCCAAGACACAAAATCTTCAGATTCACCAGGGTTGAAATAAAGGATAAAATGCTAAAGGCAGCCAGAGAGTAAGGTCGGGTTACCCACAAAGGGAAGCCCATCAGACTTACAGAGTATCTCTCCACAGAAACCCTACAAGCCAGAAGAGAGTGGAAGCCAATATTCAGCATCCTTAAAGAAAAGAATTGTCAACCCAGAATTTCATATCCAGCCAAACTAAGCTTCATAAGCAAAGGAGAAATAAAATCCGTTATGGAAAAGCAACTGCTGAGAGATTTTGTCACCACCAAACCTGCCTTACTAGAACTCCTGAAAGAAGCACTAAACATGAAAAGGAACAATCAGTAGTCACTACAAAAACACCAAATTATAAAGACCCATTGACACTATGAAGAAGCTGTGTGAACTAATGGGCAAAACAACCAGCTAGTATCATAATGGCAGGATCAAGTTCACACATAACAATATTAACCTTAAATGTAAATGGGCTAAATGCCCCAATTAAAAGACACAGACTGGCAAATTGGATAAAGAGTCAAGACCCATTGGTATACTATATTCAGGAAACCCATCTCACGTGCAAGGACACACATAGGCTCAAAATAAAGGGATGGAGGAAGATTTACCAAACAAGTGGAGAGCAAAAAAAAAGCAGGAGTTGCAATCCTAGTCTTCGTTCAAATGGACTTTAAATTAACAAAGATCAAAAGAGACAAAGAAGGGCATTATGTAATGGTGAATGGATCAATGCAACAAGAACAGCTAACTATCCTAAATATGTATGTATCCAATACAGGAGCACCCAGATACCCAAAACAAGTTCTTAAACACCTGCAAAGAGGCTTAGACTCCCACACAATAATAGTGGGAGACTTTGACACCCCTGTCAATATTTGACAGATCAAGGAGACAGAAAATTAACAAGGATATCTGGGAATTGAACTCAGATCTGGACCAAGCAGACATAATAGACATCTTCAGAACTCTCCACCCAAAATCCACAGAACAGACATTCTTCTCAGCACCATATCGTACTTATTCTAAAATTGACCACATAATTGGAAGTAAACATGAATTTTTCTCAACAAAATTAAAATTTGAACTACCATATGGTCTAACTCTCCCACTACTGGGTATATATCCCAAGGAATAGAAATCAGTGTGTTGAAGAGATATCTGCACTTCCATGTTATTGCAGCACTTTTCGCAACAACCAAGATATAGAATCAGCCTAAGTGTCCATCAGTGGATGAATCAATAAAGCAAATATGGTAAATACATGGAACGCATATTCAGTCAGAAAAAAGGTAGTCATTTGCAACAACATGGATAAGTCTGGAGGACATTATATTAAGTGAAATAAGACAGATCTGTCTTATTTCACTTAATATAATGTCCTCCAGACTTATCCATGTTGTTGCAAATGACTACCTTTTCATTCCACCTATGAATGAAACCATGTTTTATATATATATATATAAAACATGGTTTTATATATATATATATATATATAAAACATGGTTTCATTCATAGGTGGAATCTTAAAATAAAAGTTGATCTTATAGGAGTAGAAAGTACAGTGGTGGCTACCAGGAGCTGGGTGGTTGGTGGGGACAGCAGGCTGGTTGGGGAGGTGCTGGTCAAAGCACACAAAAATTCAGGTAGGTAGGAGTTATAAGCTTAAGACATCTATTGCACAAGTCAAGTGTAATATGTTTAAAAGATATATAATTAATTTGATGCTGTATTCTTGAAAAATGCTGACAGTGGGTGTAAGGTGTTCTTTCCACACAAATGATGCCTGTGTGACATAATGCATATTTTAATTCATTGTATTTAGTCACTTTGCAGTATTTATATACTTTAAATCATCATGTTACATGAAGTAAATACATACAATTTTGTCTGTCATTTAAGAAAATAATTTTTTTAAATATGTTATCTGTATATCAAAAACTATAACTTCTATAAATATATATTGCAGTTTGGAAAACATAACTCTTTAAAAGGTCTTAATAATTTTTTGGTAGATTCTGCACACCAAATCCTGTACTTTTTCTTTTTCTCTCTTATTATGGCTGTGTTTTCACTCATGGGTTCTTTTCATGTTAATAAAGGTAGAATTGGAATTTACACAGAATTTTAAGAAAATCAGGATACAGTGAATTTACTGGTCTAAAACTCAAATTGCCTTAACATACAAGCTGTCATTTTTACAAATCCATGAAAAATGAGTAAGGAAATTGGTTCTTGAATAATAATGGTCATGCCATTTTAAACTCTTTATTTTTTCTCTTTTTGCTAAGAAAAAATGAAGAAAATGTATTTAAATTACTCGTAGTCCCACCACCAAGTGTAGATATTTTTCATTTGACTCAAATGAATTCATTATTTATATTTGCCCTAATAATGAACATATCATTTAATATTCTGCATCTTTTACTTAACATTATATCTTAAGCATTTTCTTATGATTCTGCATCACCCTTATGGTAATTATATTTAAGACTCCATCCTAATGAGACATACACTATTTACATAATTTTATTATTGGATCTCTAGGCTGTTTCTGATTTCTTGCTAAGACTGCTATGAATGCCTTGAGCTTAAAGCATTATTCCTTTTCTTCAATTATTTACTCTCCCAGAGCATATATTCCTAGAAATTTTCCATTTTAAAATATATATATTTAAAATATATATTTAATTATGTTGTTCTTCACAACAGCTGCCATCTTGGGAAGTTATTGATGGTTAAACAAAAGATCCATAGACAGTTTCATGACAATGAAATGCAAGCTTTGAATATTCTCCTGCTTAGATATTTGTACATAAAAATACCAGAAATCATAGGCAAGCAATCTAATGATTTGACAGAAATTGATTCAAATGAAGTCTTTTACATAAATATGCCAATAAACTTAATTCAAAAATATCACCCAAAATGCACAAATGACCAGTAACCGAATACATACATAGCACTTTCTATGTACCCCATATACTATAATTTTTAAACAACCTATAACTTAATCTGTGTTGCAAACGGTTTTCTCTGCCCCAAAGAATCCACCTCTAATCTAGTAAATGCAAAGAGCATGTAGATTAAGTGAAATCACAAACAGACACAGAAGCTCAATTTAAACTGATGTCATAAAAAGAAAAAGTACCCCACTTACCTATATTAGTTAATAGATGTCAAAATGGCCAGCTCAACAGCAGTAGAATGGGACCACTTCAGTAACAGATTTCATGGAATTCCCCTTAGAATTTCCGTTTTTATTGGCCTCTTACATTCAGCCCAAAGGTGTTGCATAAGCCCCTTCCTGGCAAGCAAGAGTACATCATCAATTTTTTTGACAGTTTTGAAAGTCTACAACTTAAATTGCTGTTTCACCATTTCAGACTCCATGGAAAGTTCCAATATGTTAACGTAATTCCAGATTCACTATTCTCAAGTGTGCTGGCAACTGAGCAGACTTCTCTGAAGGAGTCTTCTTGAGTGGCCAGATCTGTTTTAAAACTTTTAGAGGTGACTCCAACTTTGTATTTCTCTTACACACGTACATACCATTCATACACAGTGTCCTTGGCAACTACTCAATTTTTAAAAGGTTTTTTAAACTCCAAATGGCATGATGGATTATAATAATCATGTCAACTAAATATTTATTGAGTGCCTATTCTGTGTTAGGTGCTGTTCTAAATTTATTATTTAATCCTAACAACAGTATTAAGAAGGGACTATTTTATTTCTGCTGCAGGAAATTGAGATACAGAGGTCAGGCACCTTGTTCCAAGTAGAAGTAGCTAGAGAAAACAATTGAATGGTAAAATCAGGATTTAAATTTAGACATTCTGTCTTGAGAATTTAACAGCTTAACCCCTGCAGATACTCCCCTACCACTTGATTAAGGGTCTTCCATGTTGGTCTTCTAGTTTTTCTTCTGCAAGCTCCTCAGCTTGCAGAAGGCCTATCATGGGACTTCATCTTCTGATTCTGTGAGCCAATATCCATTAATAAATCCCCTTTATATATACATCTATCCTATTAATTCTATCCCTCTAGAGAACCCTGACTTAATACAGAGTTCATCATAGTTATTTTTCCTCTTGAGAAAAGCAAGATATTACTGGACATAAAGCCTTACAGACCTCAAGCACTTGATGGTACCTTGGTTGCCCTGCCTCTAAATAGGTAGGTCTCATAATCTGCCAAGGAATAGAATGGATTTTACAAATGGGTAAAATAATATTTGACTTTTTCTTAGACAGAAACCTAAAAAAAGTCTTATTAGGAAAATATGTGTACAACTAAAATCATATATAAGTTGATTCTGAATTTTCTGTTTGAAATAATAATAGATACTCACTTTAATTTTTATATTGGAAAGTTAAAGCTGAAAGTTAACATTGTTTTTTCCCCAAAACTACCTAGCTAAAACTTGAAGATCCTAAAACTCAAATAACAAGTATGGACAATGTTCAGACAAGGCCACTAATGACATGTCTGAAACAAGACAGACAAGGTTATTCTCAACATCCTGTCTTCTGATTAACATGAGTGATTGCTACTTTTTTTTAGCAGTAACTAGTCTGGGCTCACTTTAATTAACCTCCCTAATAGAGTAGAAAAGAAAAAAATTAAGACCAGTTATTGACTTATCCCAGCTTCTTAAGAACATCCAGTACAAAACTGGACTCCATGTTTTAAAATTCAACCTTCAACCATGCAATTCAAGACCAAATCATGTAAGAAGTTCCTGCAAACTCTGTTTTACTAGGACAACTCATGGTTTCTCTGGAGTGCATTCTTACTGGCAGCAGTAAGCTGTATAAATCTAACATGGACTACAGGTGTGTTCTTAGAGCTCTTTGGTTGGTGGCCCATAATAGTTTCTAGATTGTTTGGCTACATACAAAGTAGTATTTGGGAAAAAACTACAACTTTCCTATTTTGTATATGTTGAGTTTAGGATGCTTTTGAAACATTCAAACAATGTTAAAGAAGTGCTATCACAAAGGGAAAGCTTGAATACATTTTTAGAAGTTACCAACATATAAAAGGAAATGGAAGTCAGGGTAAAGATGATATCACTCAGAGTAAAAAGCACAGGAAGGGAAGAATGGGAAACTCACTGAATCTGGAATAATTCCAGTATGAAGCAGTATGAAGGTTCTGTAGAGAAGGACAGATAAGAAAGGCTGAGGAAGTTCATCCAAAAATCAAGTATAAAGACCAAGAGCATATCATCACATAAACCAAAGAAGATAATATGTCAGCACCTGTGGAGTGACCAATGGTTGAAAGCATTTTAGAGAACAAGTAAGAAGACAGTTGAAAAATGCCCTTTGGAGTTTGTGATATTAAGTGTTAACTTGATTGGATTTAAGGATACCAAGTACTGTTTCTGGGTGTATCTGTGAGGGTGTTGCCAAAGGAGATTAATATTTGAGTCAGTGGACTGGGAGAGGAACACCCACCCTTAATGTTGGCGGGCATCATCTAATAAGCTGCCAGCGATAGCAGAAGAAGGTGGGAGAAGGTGATTTGCTGAGTCTTCTGGCCTTCAACTTTCTTCTGTGCTGGATGTGTCCCACCCTGGAACATCAGACTCCACCAAATGAAGATACACAACTTAGAACCCTTAGGAAAATTTGAGCTCAAGATCTATAATTATTATTTTAGTCATGAATGTTGAAATGGTTACTGAGGAAGACTAGAGAGGAAAACATGCTTGAAAAAAACGTTAGAAGAGTTAATTGAGGGAAATGATAGCAGTTGACAATAGACAAATGCCAAATCTTATTGAGGGTTTAGTAGAAGACAAATAATGGCAACATCCGTAGCTGCCTAACATCCTCAGATGAGGTTCTTTTATTCAACAATGGAGACTAAGGATGAGTAATAACAATGGAGATCAAGAAGAAGCCTAGTTTCTCTTCCCCTCAGCCTCCCAGCTTCTCCCTGTGGTCCACGATATGTGAGAAAAATAAGCATTGTGCATTGGAGAGTGTGGCAGGGGAAGAAGTGCCTGGAGAGCTAGCCACCCTTGAGGGAAGTATATATACGGTAAAAAGGTCGATGGTGTAGAGTAGTTGGTTTTCTCTAAATGGATACTTCCAGAGGACCTCATTGGAAAGGACGGCAGCAGTAGTGGAGTGAGTGAGAAGGAAGAACAGAGCAGTACAGTCAGAGCATAAAGAAGGCTAGATGATTGGAGGGTCATGTTTTGTCCACTGCTGACGGACAACAAGGTGAAGACACGTACTTCTGAATTTTTTGTTATTCAAACAAAGACCCTGAGAGACCTCAGATGGTCACATTCTGTCCTGAGGTACGAGGTATGATAATTCCTCAGCCCAGTTAGTAGCTGTTGCATGCTTACCCCAAGTCAAACCCTTTTCCTTACCTTCTTCCTGGCATGCTGTGCTTACATTCCCAGACCCACCTTAAATGTCATTCTCTCTAGAAATTTTCCCCAACTAACCTTAGCAGGAATAATTTTTCCTTCCTCTTAGTTTCCAGGGCTTTTGGTGTACCTATGTGATTTTAAGTAAAGTGTTCCCACTCTACAGTGGAAGTCAAAAGATATACATGATTTGCTCATGGTGATCCAGATTTTCTGACTCCAAGACCAGTGTTCCTTGTTACATGTAGACACTATGAGACCACTTACTGGTGGCTTTGTCTTTTAAAAACAGAAAGGTACCAAACTCTAATAATCTCCTACATTTGTAGACAATAGCTCCATGCTTGCCAAGATGGCTAGTAGTCTTTGCTTTTGCTCCAACACAGTGGGCATGTTGCCTGGCTTCTGACATGTAGGAAGAATGCAGAGAACATGTTCCTCATGGAAAGGGGCTCATGAATGGACAACTGCTCAGGTAAAAAACTATCAGGAGCGCATTTGACATATGTGAAATACTTACAGCTTCCATGATTGGAAAGATATTTCTCTGTCAATCCATTCTGTGGATAAAATGACTTGCCATTTTCAATACATCACAACACCTTTGTTTTGTTCCTACAATATATTTTTGTTTTTTTGTTTTAAATTTGGCTTTACAAATAATAAGTGTATACATTTATGGAGTACAATGTCATGTTTTTATATGTGTATATACTATTGAATAATTAAACTAACATTTATCACCTCAACTATACTTTGGGGTGAGAACATTTAAAATCTACTATTTTATTAATTTTCTAATATACATTATTAACTGTGGTCATGGTGCTGTGCAATAGACCACTAAGACTTACTCATTATAACTGAAACTGTGTACTTTTTTTTTTTAGACGGAGTCTAGCTCTGTCACCAGGCTGGAATGCAGTGGCATGATCTCAGCTCACCGCAACCTTTCCCTCCCAGGTTCAAGTGATTCTCCTGCCTTGGCCTCTTGGAGTAGCTGGGATTACAGGCGTGCACCACCATGCCCAGATAATTTTTGTATTTTTAGTAGAGACATCACTTCACCATGTTGGCCAAGATGGTCTCAATCCCTCAACCTTGTGATCTGACCACCTCGGCCTCCCAAAGTGCTGGGATTACAGGCCTGAGCTACCGCACCCTGCCAACTTTGTACCTTTTGACGAGCATTTCCCCTTTCCTTATCCTCCCACTGCCCAATCCTCTGGTAGCAACTATTCTACTCTCTACTTCTATGAGCTCAACTTCTTTAGATTTCACATGTAAGTGAAATAATGCTGTATTTGCACCTCTGTGCCTGTCATTTCACTCAACATAATGTTTTCCAGGTTAATCAATGTTAGAGAAAAGAAGAAAAAGTTTTCCTTCTTTTTTAAGCCGACATGGTACTCCACTGTGTATGTGCACCACATTTTCTTTATTCATCCACTGATGGACACTTAGGTTGCTTCTGTATCTTGGCTATTTGTGAGTAGTGTTTTGTTGTTGTTGTTGTCTGTTGTTGTTGTTGTTTGATTTGGCTTTTTGTTTTTTGTTCCTGTTTTTGTTTTGAGCCAGAATCTCATTCTGTCACCCAGACTGGAGTGTAGTGGTGCAATCTTGGTTCACTGCAACATCTGCCTCCCAAGTTCCAGCGATTTTCCTGGCTCAGCCTCCTGAGTAGTTTTGATTACAGGTATGCACCACCACACTTGGCTAATTTTTGTATTTTTAGTAGAGATGGGGTTTTACCATGTTGACCAGGCTGGTCTTCCTCACCTGAGGTCTCAGGTGATCCGCCCACCTCAGCCTCCCAAAGTGCTGTGATTACAGGCGTGGAACACCTAGAGCAAGATTCCATCTCAGAAAGAAAGAAGAAGAAGAAGAGAGGAGAAGAGAGGAGAAGTGGGGTGAAGAGGGGAGGGAAGAGGAGAGGACAGACGGGGTAGGGGAGAGAAGGGTTAGGGGAATGGAGAAGGAAAGGAAAGAAACACCATGGGGGTAGAAACTGAAAGGTCACAGAATTATAAAGAAATTCCAGAGACAGTATTTGACCATGTGAAGCTAATGTTATGGGGAATTAACAACTATATATGAAGAGATTATGAGAGAGAAGAGATCAAGGCAATGGACATGGAAAGACAGAAAGGTCCTAAGATAAAAAGAGGTAGAGGGAACACCTGATACCTGAATTGCTTTCTGAAAGCCAAAGAACCACTATTCCTATAGTTTTCCCTTTCCATTCACTATCTATTCTCTCCCAGCCTTCTTTGCAGACTCCTCTATTTTTCCTTTAAATATAAGTCTTCTTCATTGAGGGCTCTGAGCTTCCACCTATATGCTTTCCAAGGGGCATGGCCATGGCTTCCCATACTGCCTATATACTGATAAGGCCCAGATATTAATTTCTAGGGTCTCTCTCCTGAGTTCGAGTCCTGTTATCCAGCTGCCTGGTGAACATTGCCACACACCAAATACATTTTACTAGCCCTCAAAATGAAATTATCCAATGGAACTTTCCGGTCAAAGCTGCCCTTTTCTAATACTTCTTTTTGGTAAAGGAAACTCTCAGCTGGAAACCAAAAATCATCCTAGAAATGTCTCTTCTTTTAATTCACTTAAACATTGTTACATTCATTCTACCTTTTTCCTTTTTTTTTTAACTCCCTCTTCTTCCAGTCCCTCTGCTACTGTCTAAGCTCAGGGCCTCTGAACTGCCCTTTTAGTTTCCCGGCATCAGCCTCCTAACCCTGCTCATAACTCTACTGTGGCCATCCCATGTTCTTACAGGAAAGCCTAAACATTTTCACATGGCATTCAAATCCTCCACGAGGCTTCCCCTGGCTACTTCATCAACATAATATTTTGCTGCACTCCATCTAACCCCAGGTTTCAAGTTATCCAGACTTTCTGTGACTCCCACAACATCTCAAGTTGTTTTCCCCATCTGGACTTTGCTCTCCCTGGTCTCCCTTCCAGAAATGCTAACTTCCCTTTCTCTTCCTGTCAGCACTTTCCTATGCTGTCCTTTAATATTTATGATCTTGCCTTCACAGGAAATCTCTATCTTTTTATTATGTCCCAACTATACTCTGTACAGATGCCTATGACAACATCGATAGCACTTTATTACGCTTAGTTTTAAAACTTTTGCATCCCTCTGTTTGACCTGGAGGGGCGGAACATATATCATTTTAACTGTTTGTCCTATGCCTAGCCATGAAAGCATTCAGAATATGCTTTGGAGGAAAGGAAGGAAATTAACACACTAATTCTCTATGAGAAAAATAAATTAGCCCATCCTCTGAGAGAAAAGAATAATTCAAGGTAAGTGAAGTCATGAAATGTAGTGATCATAATTCAAAATGCTCACACATACATGTGCATGCACACACACACACCCCACCTCCACCACCACCACCTCTGCCACAGAAAGCTTTCTTACAGAGGACAAAAAAGGATATCGTCTTCTTCCTCAGAAAGATGTAACACCTCATCGGCAATTGGAAGCAGAAACCTTGAAAGGTAGGATAACAAAGCAAAGAACACAGTTCTTGAACTAAATGGATAAATTCTCAGGTATATAAAGACTTACTTACATACCTATCTTAGCAAGAATACTAGGTTATAGGCAAGTGGAATTTGCTTCATATTGATACTAATAAGGAGAAATTGGAGTCCTTCACAGAGACATGGTCCCAAGTATGCTGGCAGACAGGAGGCAGGAAGGGCTCTGTCACAGCTGATAGCTGCTAAAGAGTCAATTAGTCCCTAAATAGCTGAGGAGAAGCTGCTGCTGCCATTGCTGTGAGCCTATAGAAATGTTTTAAGGACAGTTGAAATTGGAATGTAATAATCTCTATTTAGAATGTAATAAATGATGCATTTAATCAAGGATGAGAGAGGACCTTCAGTGTTCTAGCTAGTCTAGGTCACATGGGCTAAGGTACTGAATGAGAAATTGAGGCTGTGAGTTAGTAGCCAGGTGTTCTTCCCATTTGTCCTGCAGTATTTAAGTGCACAACATGTGCCACCCTTCAGTCCAGGAGTGAAGGAAACTGTTAACACTGAGGAGCCACACTAAGTGTAGACTTCGAAAGAGCATAAGAAACAGGGAGGGGCCCTTGATGAATGGGCCACTTCATTCAACAGCTCTGTACCTTCTCACAGGTTCTGGTGGAAAGGGACTGAGAGAAAGAACTTTTGCCTCCCAGAATGGAATGGTAAATGGCAAGCTGAATATTCTAGTCAAGAATGAGACCCCGCTTTGGATTCCACATTTTGAAAATGATTTCTTTCTTAATCTAATGTATCCTGAGGGAACTGGGGGCAGACGATGCATAATTTCTCCTTGGCAGTTCTTCTGCCCCTAAACCGTAGGCACAGAGTTGAGTTTGATGCTTGCATATGTTTTCTTTGTGTGAAACATTCTCTTCCATCTCACTTAATATCTTCGTATTCTCCAGGAGTACTCACACATCAATTCCTGGGGGAAGCATTTCCTGATACTCTGCCCACACCTCTACCACCACCCAAAAGAGGGGTAAGAACATCATCTAGGTCACTCTCACATGTGATTATTGAAGCACATAAACATGATAGTGCCATGGCCTGTTTATGTACCTACCTACAATACTGGATGTGAATTCCTCACAGGTAGGAACCATCTGATTCATCTTTGAATCCCCAGGTTCTGACATGAAGCATTGTCCAGTCTCACATGTTCAATTAAGGTTTATTGAACTAACCTATGTAAGGGAAAGCTGGTTATAATGTAATATTCAAAATGGAAGCATCAAAGACATTTTAATGTACTTTCCAGGGTAAAGGACAACCTAAGGAATAGTAGGCCTGGGAAATGGGAATAAAAGGTGCATAGTTAAACTATTTCTGGACCACAGACCCTTTGACAGTCTGGAAATGCCTTTGAAATTCTTCTCTGGCAATATTTTAAATACATAGTAAAATACCTAATATGACAAACTAAAGTATTGAAGAAAATCTTTGTGACATTTGGTTAAGAAAAGCTTTCTCAGAATACAAAAAGCACAAACCATAGCAAAAAATTTGATAAATTGGACTTAGTCAAAATTTTAAATAATTTTAAATGTCTGCTCTTCAAAAGAACTGTTAAGAAAATGAAATGCAGGCCACACACTGATAGAAAAATTGCAAAGCACACATCTGATAAAGAACTTGCCTGCAGAATACATAAATGACAAAACATTAAACTCAGTAAAAAGAAAGGCAAAGAGTTGAATGAATGTTCAGCAAAGAAGATGTACAGATGGCCAATAAACACATGGAAAAATATACAATATCAGTAATCATCAGGGGAAATACAAATTAAAAGTACAAAGAGGTATCACTATACTTCCAATAGAATGAGGCTAAAATTAAAAGAATTGATAACATTAATCACTGGAGACAATGCAGAACAACCAGAGCACTAACATGTTGTGGATGGGAATACAAATAATAGAGTTATTTTGGAGAACAATATGGCAGACTTTATAAAGTTAAACATATACTTACCCTATGACCAAACAATTCCATTCATAGATATTTACTCAAGAGGAATGAAAACATGTTCACATAGCAAATGTTAATAGTTGTTTTATTCATAGTAGCTGAAAATCCATTAACAGGAGAATGGCTAAAAATATTATGGTATATTCACACAATGGAATACAGCTGAGCAGCAAAAAGGGACAGAGTACCAATTTGTGCAACAGCATGGGTGAATTTCAAAATCTCATTATACTAAGTGGCTAAGTAAAATAAGCCAGGCACAATAGACTACATGTTATATGGTTCACTTATATGATATTCTAGAAAAGTCAAAACTGTGGAAACAGAAAACATCACTGGTTGCCTGTGGACTGTGAGGGAAGAGGGGCATTGTTTACAAAGAAGCATGTGGGAACTTCCTGCGGTGATTGAAAATATCCCAAATCTTAATTTTGGTTGTAGATATACAACTTGTATGTTTGTTAAAACTCACTAAACTGTATACGTAAAGGGGGTCAGTATTATTGCATATAAATTATTTCTCAATAAAGTTTGAGGTTTTTTTTTTAATCTTAAAGTTCTATCAGAGAAATTATGAGTTACTATTTACCATTTTACTGGAGCTAAATTGCCCTTTTAGAGAATTCAAGCTCAGGTTCCTCCCTCCCCACCAACACCCAAAGGAAAGGCATTTGTTCATGCTCTAAATACTGAGAGGAACAGATGCATTGGCTGAGCATCTTACTGAGTTTGTATGCTATTTGGAAATTGGATTGCTTTGATAAATTACTTGCTAGCCAGGAAAGCATTAAGGGATTATTTGTCCACCATGATTTCAAATTTTTCCCTAATGATAAAATCATTTGAAATAAAAGAGTGAAGCCAAAGTAGTTTTACTCGGGAATATATTATTTCATATGTAGACATGTCAGAAACAGTGTAAGCATGAAAAAGAAATATATTCTAATGTTCCCTTTTTTACTTACTTTAAGTGTTATAAATAAATAAATAATAACACCAAACAATTTCAATCCTAAATAGCACATACTTCAGAATTCTTTTTAAGTGCTTGTCATCTTAAAGACTAGAAATTATATGTGGATGTGGGTGTTGTAAAATTTACTCTTCAATTTGAATCTTTACCTCTCAGTTCATTTTAATAACTGCATTAATTCTACTATTTAGGGATACTACCAGATTACAGCACTGTTTTGGCATGTTTATGTGCTCTAATATTTACCTACTGCATTATGGAACATTTTGTTTTAATAGGACTCTGTGTCTTAAGAGTTTCCTTGCAAATTATTGATATTTAAATCAATAATGCAAAGAAAAATGTTAAAATCTTTATAAAGGCAGTTTCATTTATTTGTTAATAGAACATTAACATTATCCGCCTTATCCAAAACAATTATTTTCTCATCCACAGTTTATAGAATGAAGAGCCACTGCTAATTTTAAATAAGTTCCTGTGTAACTATCAGATTAAATGAACTAATTCTTACCTTTAGACCTTTTCAATGTTTTATCATAACATTAGTTGTTTTAATGAACTGGTGATAAATAATTTAGTTATTTCCATTTTTTTTGTTGTGAGAAAGACCAACTACCTGCCCAGTTAGCACATATTTTTACATTTTTCCTTGCATAGAGTTGAGCTGCAAGTAATTGTTTACTGTTTTTACCTAAAGTCTATTCTTTTACATATCTAGATCTGCTGATGTCTGATACACTAGCTACTGGCCATGGAGAATTATTGAAATTAATTAAAATAAAATTACAGGTGTGGTCAACCTGGATAAATTTCATGTGCTCAATAACCACATGTGGTTTGTGGCTATCCTATTGCCCAGCAAAGATACACATTTTTATCACAACAGTTGTATTAGACAGTGCTTGTCTAGTCCAGGATCGGAAAACCTTTTCTTAAAGTATTAGATAGTAAATATTTTAGGATTTATGGACCAACAGGCAAAATGGAGTCTATCATTTAGGTACTTATATAACCATGTGAAAACATCAACCTATTTAAACATAGAAAAACCATTCTTCACATGAAGGCTGTAAAAACAGGCAGTAGGCTGGATTTGAGCCATAATTTGCGTACTCGTGGTATAGTTCATTCAATCCCGTATTCATTAAGCACAGCTTTATTGAACGCTTCTATGTTTTAAGCAGTGGCCTAAATGTTAAGCTTAAAGTAGTTAACAGGGAAACATAATCCCAGCTCTCCTGGGGTTCAGAACGTAACAGAAAAGACATATCAAAAATTAGACAATTATTTAATCATTATAATTTGACAAGTACAATGAAAGAGATGTAGAGGAGGTACAGGGGAAACTAAATCAGCCTAAAAATTAGGTTAAATGTTAAACTCTAAAAATCATCTGCAACAAAAATTATTTTTTAATATGTAGCAATGCCATTTATTTTAAATTTTCCAGCTGATCTATGTAAAAAAGATGCTGTATACATTAATGAATCTAGCTAATATTTTTAATGGATTTATGTTCAGATGTATAATGTTCTCATAAACCATCTGTTCTATAAATCTGAAATAATGGTACATCTAATGATATAAATTATGTTTGTAAAAATAATATTTGTTGATATTTATAATTTTCTTTTATATTTCCTTACCTAGCATCTTTTGTAAGAATAAAACTGTATGAATTGAGTGTTTTCTTGTAATAAGAAAAACTTGCCATAGATTACTCCTAAAAGGACCCTTATTTTCTATTAATTGCTTTAGTCAGAATTCAAATTGAGTTTCTAATTAAACAAAATATTGTGATGCACATAAAACCAGCCAACTTTGACAGATTTTTTTGAGGATGCATGACTTTCTTTTATTTATGAAAACTCAGTATACATAATCAGCAAAGCAAAATAAATATATATTCTCTACTCTCTTTCCCCACATAGCAATGTTCCTTAATATTATATTTGATTTTCTGAGGCCTTTCTGGCATTTTACAGTTTATTTAAATGCTGCCTTTTCATTGTTGGTGTCAAGAATTTTATGTAAATCTAAATATTTGATCACTGAGCTTGTGTGTGTGTGAGAGAGAGACTTGAACAAGCAGAAACCATTTTAAATTGGGCACATGCCCTAAATGACAGACAAATAGGCCAAATCGAAATTGCTTTTAGGATTAAATCATGTGCCACATTTTGGCACAGTTTCTACTTGCATTTTCACCATTATCTTATGTCATTGAGGACCCTCAGTTTTCTTACTGAGTCTATCAGACCCACGGGAAAGCTCAAAAATTTGCCAGCATCTTTTTTCCCCAGCAGAAGTTCTCTGTTGGGTTAAGATCAATCCGCAGCCACTAAGGAAAATGACAACCAAAAATTGCCAGCTTATTTCAGAGTGATTCTCCTTTACTTGGAATTTTTATTCATACTATTTTCTTATTCTGATATCTTTAAAAATATGTTTATTTCTGGTTTATTTGCCTTTTTCTGGTTGTTGCAGTATGTTGGCCTGTGGTGACCTGCCTGACAACAGACCTACTAATTTCATTTTAGCATGCTGATGTATGTGTACTGTACCTCATCAAGGCATCTGTCCTACAAAGCAAAAGGAAAACCTACCACAATGTACTTGATTTGGTGAAGAGATAGAACTTAGTTTAAGGTTGTATTTTTTAGATTTTGGAAAGAAACTATCATCATTTTTATTGGTATATTTTTGAAGATACCACAGAGGCACAAAACTGGGTTTTTTTTGTTTGTTTGTTTGTAGTTTCGCTCTTGTTACCCAGGCTGGAGTGCAATGGCGCGATCTCAGCTCACTGTAACCTCCGCCTCCTGGGTTCAGGCAATTCTCCTGCCTCAGCCTCCTGAGCAGCTGGGATTACAGGCACATGCCACCATGCCCAGATAATTTTTTGTATTTTTAGTAGAGACAGGGTTTCACCATGTTGACCAGGATAGTCTCGATCTCTTGACCTCGTGATCCACCCGCCTTGGCCTCCCAAAGTGCTGGGATTACAGGCTTCAGCCACTGCACTCACCAAAACTGTTTTTAAAAAATCAAGCACACACAAAGAAACAAAAAAGTTGTTCACTTGTAACCTACCTTTTTAAAAGATAGTGCTAAAGAAGGAAATATAAATAAACATATATGCATTTATTATATATATATTTACATTCTTGTTTTAGACAGAAATATTCAAATACAGTTTTATTAATAAAATGTTTAGGAATTCACTTCCCACCCTTATTTCTGTGCTTTTAAATTTTGAGCATCAGGACCAACAAGTGAGGAAAACATCTAAGGGTGTTAACTCTGCTCATACACCCTCATTTATTCCTCGGCAATACACACATGACCTACATGTATATACATAAATGACACTTCATGGCATCTGAATTGTATCAGCCTGTCTATTCTATTGGATGCTTTAAGGCACAGATTAATATTCTTACAAATGGTTTTGTAATTTTTTTTTTTTTTTTTGAGATGGAGTTTTGCTCTTGTTACCCAGGCTGGAGTGCAATGGCGCGATCTCGGCTCACCGCAACCTCCACCTCCTGGGTTCAGGCAATTCTCCTGCCTCAGCCTCCCAAGTAGCTGGGACTACAGGCACGCGCCACCATGCCCAGATAATTTTTGTATTTTTAGTAGAGACGGGGTTTCACCTTGTTGACCAGGATGGTCTCTATCTCTTGACTTCGTTATCCACCCGCCTCGGCCTCCCAAAGTGCTGGGATTATAGGCGTGAGCCACCGCGCCCGGCCCAGTTTTGTAATTTTTAAATACACTTTTTACTTCAAGATAATTTTAGACTCACAGAAAAGTAGGTAAAAGAGTTCTCATATACCTCTTATGCCCGTTTTCTCTGTTACACCTTATATTCCCACAGTGTATTTGTCAAAACTCAAAAAGAAACATTGGAATACTACCATATTAACTCCAGACTTTATTTGGATTTCAACAGTTTTCCATTAATTTCTTCTTTCTCTTTTGTGACCTAATCCAGAATACTGCATTGTCTTTAGTGTTTTACAATTAAAAAAAAAAATGGATGTTTTATAAAGTTTCACCTTTTAAAATTTAGTGTCCTGTTTGTGCTACTATATAAGCATTTAATGCAATAGTGTTCATCTGAGTATTGCTTTTCAGTGCCAAAGTACCATGTTTTTCACACTCCAAAACTCTGAGGCAGGCTTCTGAAGACAACTTGCCCCTTATTTATGATACTATATATTAAAGAAACTGAAAATATTCAAAACAATGCTTACTTTGTGCAGAGTCCATGAACTCTAATCAAAACACATAAATGTCAGATTTGAGCAATACATTTTGATTGATTTTTAAATTCCATGTGAGGCACTATTTTTCTGAATATATGCCCATGGAAATATTTTAAAATATTGTTTTATTAAAAAATTGTTTCCCATAGAATCGGCAAAGTTGTTTCAGTAGATTTTTAGTAAAATGTTTGAACAATTTAGATGCTATTTCAGACTGTCAGAATGATGAATGTTTTTTAATTATTTTCATAATGGTTTATCACTCCAGTTTACACTAATTGAAACATTTTTTTCACTTCACCCAAACAACTGAAATTTTTCTGTTATCTTCGTTTCCTTGTTGTATACTCTGCTCTGAAGCACCTTCAAATTTAAAAAGGAAAAAAAAAAACAGTATTGTATTCTAGGGTCATTACCAAATGTGCATGAGCTATTATAGTCAATGAAATAAAAATTATATGGTTGAAGACTAACTAAGGAAATGGATTATGGTGCCATTAAAAACACCAAGATAGGCTGAGGCTGGAGGTGGTGGCTCATGCCTGTAATCCCACATTTTGGGAGGCCAAAGCAGGCAGATTACCTGAGGTCAGGAGTTCAAGACCAGCATAGCTAACATGGCAAAACCTCGTCTCTGTTAAAAATACAAAAATTAGCTGGGCTTGGTGGCAGGCGTCTGCAGTCCCAACTACCTGGGAGGCTGAGGCAGAAGCATCACTTGAACCCAGGAGGAAAAAGTTACAGTGAACCAAGATCATGTTATTGCACTCCATCCTGGGTGACAAGAGAAAGACTCCGTCTCAAAACACAACAAAAACAAACAAAAACACCAAGGTTTTCCTGGAAAAGCTACAAAAATATGCTTTTCAGTTAAGGAGAAGCATTTATGAATGCTGCCAGTCCTGGTAAAGATCCCTTGACTCTAATATACTATAAAGGAGACATTTCTTGTAATAAACATGAAGAGGATGCTAGCTTTGATCGTAGCATAACTATCATTCAGGTAGGACTCCAGCTTCTGAAAGCAACTTTGTAATGCTCATCTCCTGAAGATGACTATAATGCTTGGCACCAGTTCATGGAGGCAGCCATGATTCTAATTAAAGTCTGATTAAAGTTTGATGCACCATCTCAAAACAAAACAAAAAAACACAAACAAAAAATCCCACCAAGATATTCCTGGAAAAGCTATGAAAATATGCTTTTCAGTTAAGGAGAAGCACTTATCAATGCTGCCAATCCCGGTAAAGATTGTTGACTAATATAATATAAAGCAGACTTTTCTTGTAATAAACATGAAGAGGATGTTAGCCTTGATCATAGCATAACTATCTCCCAAGTAGGACTCCAGCTTCTGAAAGCAAGTTTGTAATGCTCATCAACTGAAGATGACTGTAAAGTTTAGCACCAGTTCGTGGAGGCAGCCATGATTCTGATTAAGTCTGGGTCTAGAGAGCTACATGGAAAGGTTTGGATTAGAAGTGATTTAAACTGGAGAAAACAGCTAAAGCACGGGTTACACACTGCCAGCCTGTACTCCTATTTTGTTAGGCACAGACAGTGAGTTTTCTTTGTTTTTCGTATTTGAAGTAATTCTTGAATTCTTGAATATTGGCAGGTTATACTACAGGAATCTAAATTACTCTCATTTCTACATGTCATTAAAAAAGTAGAGATGAGTAGCAGGCCCCTTTTCCCTGGGGCATGCGCTCCCCAGCTACACACACAGCATCCACCACCCCAGAGAGTTTGCCTACCTGACGACTACCAGTTATCATCACTCCTTAAGCAGCTGTTTTCTTATGGTGAACAAGCTCTATTTCCATGGTGCTATCAAAAGTAGGAAAAGGAAATGTAGTTTGAGAGGCTGTGTTCTCATCGATGCTCCTAATGGGCCCTGAAGATATTTGACCTTGTGACCATGTGTAATAAGGTGACATCGAAGGGTGGTGTCCTCCTCCCCTGACTTTCAAATGGAATTCCCATAAAATTATTACCATTAAATTGCTCTTACCTTATTGCTGATGGTAACAGCTTAGTAGTTTTAAGCACAAACTCTACCTGTAAACTGCCTCAGTTCAAACTCTTTACGATTACCTACAATTGCAATTATGCTACTTATAAGTACATGACCTGGGGCAAGTTTCTGGACCTCTCTATGCCTCACATTCCTCAACCATAGAAAGGGGATGAAAATAGTACCTATATCCTAGAGTTGTCGAAAGGATTACATGAGTTAATGTGTGGAAAGCACTGAAGACAGTGCCTGGTAAAAACAATGTACTGTATAAGTGTTCACTGTTGCAGTCCTCACTTGTGTTCTGATTATCCTAATGTTTCCTTTATTGTATGTTGCTCATGTCACCTTCTAATTTGTAAGTGATTGGTAAAAAGAAACTTGTCCCAAGGATATCTGACCTTCACCCACTCTTTGCACCTCCATCAGTCTGCATCAGCTTTAGGATCTGGAGGTATATTTGCATATTGAGGAGGTAAATAACTACAGTGAATAAGATAACATCCAGAAATTCAGGACTGTGACCTTAGAGATCATCTAGTTCAGGAATTGGCAAGCTTTTTCTGTAAAGGGCCATATTGCAAATATTTTGGCTTTGTGGCCATGTTGTCTCCGTGGCAACTACTCAGCTCTGCTGGTGCAGTGCAAAAGCAGCCGTAGGCTATATGGAATGAATAGGTGTGGCTGTGTTCCAATAACATTTTATTTCTAGACACTGAAATTTGAATTGCATATAATTTTCACGTGTCATTAAATATTATTCTTCTTTTGATTTTTTTTCAACCTTTTAAAAATGTAAAAACCATTCTTAGCTCTGGGCCATAAAAAAAACAGGTGGAAGGTTTCAGCCAGAAGTTTCACCTGGGAATTTTTTGTTAAACAGGGAAGCTACCTGGGCCCCACTTCAAACCTATTGAATAAAAATCTCTGGGTGGTGGGGCAATGGAATATGTACTGCGAACATGTGTGTAATTCCTAGCAGCGTAGCTCTCGTGACCACACTTTAAGAAGCTACCCAAGGCATTCAAATGAGTGTGGAGATTTCATGGCTCTCTTCATAGATCTAGAAATGATTTATAAATGTTGGTTATAACAAGTACCACATTGCAATGTGAATATGATCACTTTTGACTTCAAATACTTAAATTTACTCTTCACATTCTTTTATTTCTTATCAAAATTTCTTGTAGACAAAGGTCATTATTTTCCTCTACTATGTTTAAGGAATGTGGTAGCACCTTGAACTTACCCTAAAATCACTGTATATTAGAGAAATCCTATTTCATGTTTTCATCAGTGTAGGAATATGTGCATGTTTATTGGCATTGTTTGTAGTGACAAAAAGTAAAATCTGAAAAGAACGTTTTCCTGGTGAATAAATTCTGGTGATACTTACTTAAATTATGATGTCTGTATGTAAAAGAATGTGTTTAGCTACATGTACTGCCCTGGGGGAGGGAAGTCCATCACATACTGATAACAACAACAAAAAAGCAAAATCCAGAGTAATGTTTGCAATACAGTTTCACTTTCATTAAAAAAAGGAAATACATGGATACAAGGCATTTAACTTTTTCTTTAAACATCTTTATTCAGTTTTATAGTAATTATTTTTAAATAGAAAAATTTTAAGTGCATTTGGGAACAAAAACTCAACCTTTATAGGCTATTCAGTACAAAAATCCACTTCTCTGATAAGAAAGAAAATTCAGCCTCTAAGACTCACAAACCAAGGCAAAGTAGAAAGATTTAACTTATTTATAATGTGAATTCACTTGCAAAGTAACATCATCATCATATTTTTTTGCTAACTTAAATCATCAGCTTTTCAAGGGGAGTTAACATTTATATAAAGCTCATCTAAAGCCAAGTAAAGTCCTGACTTTGAATATGCCTTGCTTTGACTAAATAACTCAGAAAGGGACAATCCATTCTGCTCTTTTGGTTTTTATTTTCAATACACAGAGTATAATTTTCATAGCCTATGATTTGTTCTATTACAGAAAGTTTCTCAGAAAAGTAATCCATCTAAATAATTGCAAATTACACAGCTCATGTTAGACTTCCACTTTGCCCTCATATTTTTTCGGTAACAGATTTCGTAAGAGTTGTGGACAGCATGATTATCAAATGCTCAACAAATTATTCTGTCTCATTTGGGCACAATTGTCATTTCTATGTAATTACATATGAGCATTAGGTGACTTATGCTTTCTAAAGTAAAGTAAGGAAAATAGATCAATCAACCAGGCATCGCGGCTCATGCCTGTAATCCCAGTACTTTGGGAGGCTGAGGCAGGCAGATCACGAGGTCAGGAGATCAAGGCCATCCTGGTTAACATAGTGAAACCCTGTCTCTACTAAAAATACAAAAAAAAAAAAAAAAAAAAAAAATAGCTGGGCATGGTGGCATGTGCCTGTAGTGGGAAGCTGAGGCAGGAGAATCGCTTGAACCGGGGAGGCGGAGGTTTCAGTGACCTGAGATCGTGCCACAACACTTCAGCCTGGACGACAGAGCAAGAGTCGAAAGAAAGAAAAGAAAGAAAGAAAGAAAAAAGAGAGAGAGAGAGAGAGAAAGAAAGAAAGAAAGAAAGAGAAAGAAAGAAAGAGGAAGGAAGGAAGGAAGGAAGGAAGGAAAGAAGGAAGGAAGGAGAAAGAAAGAGATCTAATAAATCGATTAACCATCCAAAATTAAATATGCTTAAATTTTAAGTAATTTTTAGACAGAAGAACTTCATTCTCTAATTGTAATTGGTTCATTTGTTCACACATCATTTATTGAATGTTTACTATGGCAGGCCATATGCTAGTAAGTTTATATGTACTATTGCCCAAAATGATCATTTATCCTCTTTTTTACTCAGTAGAAAGAAGAAGCTTGGAAAAGTTAGCTTACATGTAGTCATATACTAATAAATGCACAGGTAGAGATTTAACTCAGATCTGTGGAACAAAATTTTTACAGCACAGTGCCAGCAATTATTCTAGGTACTTTATAAATACTAATGCATCAGATCTTCATAATGATTCCCAAGGTAGAGACTTAGGTACATACCATTTTGCAGGTGAGTTCGTTACCACAGAGGGAGGTTAAGTAAACGGCAGAGATGGAATTCAAACCCAGGCAGCCAGACTCCAGAGGCCTTACTTTGAACCACACCACTAGATGGCCTTTTCCATACTAACAGCTTGTTGCTCCCACTGCACTGGTCTGCTTCAGAAGGCAAACAGACACATGAGGACAGATATAATGAATTGAGTGCTGAGGTCAACAGCTTTGGCTATAGCATTTGGACCTCTGTCACATTTAGTGACGAAAATTCAGTGCAATGCCTTAAGGAAGAAAAGGGGAAGGAATTATCATGCTATGGAGTAAATGATATCCTCTACAAATTTTTGTGTTGAAGCTTTAACCCCCAATGACACAGTATTTGTAGATAAGGCTTATAAAGAGTTAATAATTAAGGTTAAATGAGGTCATAAGGGTAAAGAGCCAGTATGATTGGGTTAGTGTTCTTATAAGAACTGACACCAGACGGCTCATTTAAGTGCTTGCACTTTGGCTCACTCTCTTCTTTCTCTGTGTCTCGGCATGCAGAAAGAAGAGGGCATGTGAGCACACGGTAAGATGGCAGCTTCACAGAAGGCAAGAAAGATGCCTCAGAATGAAACCCACCTTCCCAGCACCATGATAGGAAATTTCCAGCCTCCATTATATTGAGAAATAAGTGTCTGTTGTTTTAGCCATCCAGTCTATGGTGATTTGTTATGGCAGCCTGAGTAGATAAAGACACATTAAGACGAGATAGTTACGTAGTCCCCATCACAGGTCTTACAAAAGCGTTGGCTCATTTACTCAGCCTGCAGCTCTCAACCCCTCATGGGAGGGGGAACATGCAGGTGAGTGAGTGCAGAGGCCAGCATGAGTGCTGCTGGGTGCCAGCAGGAGTAGAATTCTGTGCAACCTTGTGGCAGCATCTTGGGGGTAACTGTGACTCATGGAGCCCCAGAGTGGGTGTGGTAACAGTGTGCTCTTTTAGCTTTGCCATCCACATATGGCTTAAGTGTTTAACAGCTCAGTGGAGGGTCAGAGTTATAGCCTTTTGCACACATCCTCTTGGTACCTGAGTTCGTGTCTAGTATCCTGGAAGAATCAGGTTGTACAAACAAATTGAAGGGTGGTGAATGTGGAGGATTTTATTGAGCAGTGGAAGTGACTCTCAGCAGAATGGGGACATGGAAAGGGGATCGAGTGGGAAGGTCGTCTTCCCCTGGAGTCCTCTGTCCCCAGCCGAACTCTTCTCCAAAGTCTCACCATCAAGCTGTCCCTTTGAAGTCAAGCTGCTTCTCTCTGATGTCCACCTGCTTCTTTTCTCCTTTGCTGCTCTGCCACACTGAAGCTCTGCCAGTGAAGCCTGGGGTTTTCATTTACAGGATGGGGTGCAGGGAGGCCCATAAGGTAACATTCAAGCAGGAAAACAAGAATGTATGTTCTCACTTTGGGCCATCATCCCAGGTTTGAGGGTATGGCCCTCACCAGGGACTGCCTTCTTCTACTTAGTATTTTCCTGCCTCCTGTCCATGTAAATATCATGTCTCTGGAAAGTCCTGGGGTTAACCTAATTTAGCCTAAGGCACAGATGGATCCAGGGGCTCAAAGAATATTATTAGCCTCCACCCCCTCTATCTTACTCTCTCTCACTCTAACGTTCTTTCTTTCTCACACACATATATACAACACACACAAACACTTTTCACTGACTAGTTTCTGCTTTGCTCTGAATTGACCATATTCTTAGGTCCACTTCCACTGTGTGCCCCTGCTCCCACCAGGTTAACGTGGGATCCTAGTGCATAATTGTAGTGAAATCTCAGGAGGAGAAATGCTTCTTTCTCCATAGTCCTAACAAAAGGGTTGCCTACCTTAGGTCAGAAATCTGTCCTTGAACCAATTACTATGGCAAAGGCAATGTATGCAGTGACTGGCTAAGCCTGGGCTACTTATCTACTCTTGCAACCCCTAGCTTCTAGTCAGCCTCTTTTAACAACAGGTTGAGGATGGAGAGGGGAGGCTTCCCAAAAGGAAATCAGAATGTCTGCACCAGGAGAGAGAGAGAAAAGGATGCCAGGAAGGCAATATTGCTCAAGTCCACCAGTGTTACAAACCTACTAGGCCATTAATTCCCAATCACAGCTGTGTGCCGAAATGATCCAGGAGATTGCAAAAAAAAAACAAAAAAAACAACAATGCCAAGGCTTATCTTCAGATATTCTGATTAGATGCTTTTTCTCAGAATGCTACCTACAGAAATCAAGGACTCTAGTCTTACATACTTTTATTTATTTGGTAGGTTAATGCTGAGGTTTAGCCTTTTCAGGTACAGGTTATTGGAAACTAATGAAAGAGTCCCAATTCAACCACTTTTTAATATTTGTTTCAAATACTCCTCCAATGCACCCATGTAACAAAAATGATAATATTCCTTTCCATAAAAATGAGTGAGTAGAAGAAAATTATGTTTTAAGAAGCAAATTATAAGATCTAGAATCAATGGTTTATAGTATAAATAGGCAAAGCAATCTAAAGGAGCCAGAAAGGAGCTAAGGCCATCAGTACAAGAAACATACAATGCATTCTTATCAGTTTATTTTTGTGAACTATCACATGATATATTCATGGTCAGTTTTGGTGCCAATGATGTATACTCCCAACAGGAAAAGAGCTGCAGTGCAGTCTTTTGTCCTCCAAGTATTGATCACTGCTAAATGTGCTAGTTTTAGTACTGCCATTGATATCTTATTTCTGTATTTCTAGTTTTTTGCTTATGTAAGCAATAAACATGGAAACAAAACCTAACTGAAACAAGAAGTAAGAAACAAAAAAGAAAGAATGTAGAGCCCGGAAGAGCTGTGAAACACCATTTTTCAGCACTGCTAAATTCCTAGCTGAAGAAACTGCAGGGGCCTTCAGAGAAAATGGAACTGAGAAAAGGGACAGCAGTCTTCAGCTCAGAGGAGTGCCTGAACATCTAGGAATATGCATATTGACAGAGGTATTAGTCTTGCCCTGAAACTGTCAGGAGGAAAAATGGAAATGAGAGATTAAGTAATGATGGGAAAATAGAATATTCTCTTAGCTGGCAGCAACAGAAAATAATTCCACAATCATATTTAAACAGAAATTAAGTTTATTAATAAAGAATAAAGGCTAGCTCATAGAAGGACCTAATAACAGGAATACAAGGCTTAGAATGTGAAAAGAAACAAAGGCAGACCAGAGCCAAAATTATGCCACAAGCCAGTCTGATGATGACACCACTGGTTCACCATGGGAACCTGGGCCTTGAAGTCTGCTCCTCCTGCACTGGGCACTATGTGCCATTGTCACATGTATTCCATGGCCCACTTTATGCACATTCAGTACAGTCAGTGATTTCTAGAACAGCAACTCCTTCATATAAGTCAGTTGTAACCATAATGTTTATATTTAACATATCTAAATAATGTACAATTTATCAATATCTAATAAAAATGAAAATGCTCACAACATATACAGTAATTCCTTTTTGGTTTATATGCCTTGGTGAACTCCACTCAGGATACACAAGGATCAACATATCCAAGGATGTTCATTGAAGGATAATTTTTGTGTTCAAATCTTTTATCAGTGGCTTAAAGAGGAATTAAAAGAATTCTTACAAACTATCAAAGGCAGAAGATGAGATAGAGAAAAAAATAACTTTATAAAAATTAGGCTGGGTGCAGTGGTCCATGCCTGTAATCTCGGCACTTTTTGGTGTCAAGGTAAAGGATTGCTTGAGCCCAGGAGTTTAAGACCAGCCTGGGCAACATAGTGAGACCATGTCTCTACAAAAAAAATTGTTTTAACTAGCCAGGTGTGATAGCATGTACCTGTAGTCCCAGTTATTCAGGAGGCTGAGGTGGGAGGATTGCTTGGGCCCAGAAGGTTGAGGCTTCAATGAGCTGAGATCATACCACTGTTCTCCAGCATAGGTGACAGAGCAAGACCCTGTCTCTAAAATAACAAAAATATATAAATAAAAATCAGTTTTTCTGAATCAGAAAGGAAATTGCAAGTATTTGTAAAAGCCTGAAACAGTAGAGTAAAATCAACAAAATAGTCAAAAATGGGACTTTTTTTCCTTTTAGTTTCAATAACCAACTGTACAAATACAGAATGAGGAAGACTTGACTTATGGGATTTTTCTTATAAAAATAACTTGATATGTTTGAGTTAACTACAAACCTAATATACATGTTACGACAGCTCTTAGTTTATGCCTGGGCCTGGTATCCAAATAAGGAAGACGTAACTGTCTTCCAATATTGTGTAGAAGAGAGTAAACATTGAAAACCATAGAATGTCAGTTAGGCATGAGATGTATTCCTCTGGGTAGTAAAAGATGAACAAACTGATAGAAAATATATGACTATGGATTTTGTTTTAGTTTAAAAAATAGCTATCTGGCACCTATAGGTTTCCAATCGTTTAGAGAAGTGGTAAGTTGCTATTTGAAGTAATTAAGAAGACATTCGATAGCTGTCTAATTATTCTATATTGGGTGAGAGATTTTGCATATTTTAAAATTTCTTATTTTTTGGCATTCAAAATTTTTATTTGTTTGATAAGAAAATAGACCTGCAGATTAAAATAAAACAATTCTAATAGCTTTGAGAAAATACTATATTCAAGGTTCTTTAACTGATCTTAATCAGAAGCTGTGGGTCAAAGCAAAAGGAATAGCCCTACTGAGAAGTAGTAAAGGTGAAGATAGAGATAAAAAAATAGGGTTATTTAAAAATTTTATCCCATCCTGTACAAGTCAGTACAGGATGAAAAATACCTGACTTGTGAGGATACTTTTTATGAAAATAACTTGAGGGGTCTGAGTTGCCCACAAATCTAATATGATAGCACACATTATAGACATTTCTAACAAAATAGCCTTATTTTGTCTCTTTTTCTCTTTAGTAAAGCACAGTGGAGATATTCTTTTCCCTGTTTGAATAAAATCTTGGGCCAGCTTATAACTTCACTAGTTACCCTTAGATGGTCATCCTGCAGTCGCTTTAAAGCACAAACACAATCTAATTTATAATGTAAGACATCCATTATTCTATTATAATCAACAGGTGGAGCCTGATTTAAAGTGGAAACACTCCTGCCTCCTCACTTCCAATGGCCGGAGCCTGTCTTTGGTAGGCTGTTTGCAGCAGGAAAGAGACGCAAAAGAAGGAAGAGTCATGGAAGGAGATAAGGTACAAAGGAAATTTCTCCCCAGCGGGTACTTTTATAAGATGGTGACATATTCTCCAGTGAGATAGTGAAGGAGTGGAGCAGTTATTTGATGCTGATGAGTTCTGTCCTGGGATTCTTTTAATTTCTGGGAACTCCCTCCAAGACCTTCCAACTGCCACTCCCTTTTCAAGGACAGGCCGATAGATTTGGTGGGCCTCCATCATCCTCCCTAGCATTCGTGCCCTGACTGGTATAGTCACTTGTATCTGCCATCCCCTTTCCCTGGCAGACCATGTACTTGAGGGGAATCCCTTTAAAAACAACTCCCGATTGACATCACAACCAGTTTCCACATCTAGCCCCTGAGATTGAGTTACCTTTAGCCTACTATTGGATAAGACAGGTGCAGTCACTTCTCAGGAGCAGCTTTCTGCTCTGTTGTTACCAGCTGTTTCATTTGTTCAATCCTGACAGATGGCTCAGTCCACAGGCTCAAGAACACCTGTTATATTCTTAGTGATCTTGCCACGCCTTTCTCACCTGACTTAGCACTAGGAGATGGCACCACTACACCCCTCCAGCTGTCAACTAAGAAGATCTTTTGACAAATCCTCCCCAAATCCTTTGTACCTTATCCAAATCCTCTGGATAAAAGACAGCTGGGAATGGGCCTCATGAGAGCAATGAACACAAATATTTTCTTTGTAAATTTCGTTTTGAGTTTCTGTTAAATCCAATATCCATCATATCTTGGTGCCATGGTCAAGAATTCCAATTAAGCATTCCATTTATACTCATATTTATTCCTATTATACTCCTCTTAACCTATTTGATAGGCCCAAATAGCAACATTTTACAGTTATGAAAACTGAGGCACAGAGAGATTAAATAATTTGCCCAAATTGTGGCCATACAGCTTGTAAATTGTGAGACACGATATGAATCCAGAATCTTTTCTCCTGACTGTGCACCATGTTGTTTAAATTAGCTGGTTTCATTGTACGGAAGAATGAATCTATACACTACTTTTCCTTCAGGAAAGGGAAGGTAAAGACAGGAGGGGAGGGTGTTGCTGCTATTCAACTGAAACCAAACATAAAATTACAATCCTTGGGTTTTACTCAATGGCTACTTAAAAGCTCTCCCTTGTAGATAGTTATATCCTTTTGTGAGCAGAAAGAAAGCAACTACATTTGTATGTCATTCTGTCAATTTATCTGTTATATTTAGGTGACATATAAAGGATAATAATTGACATTTATTGAGCATTCATTAATCATGCATTATTCTGTTTTACCAAAATTCTTTTTTTTTTTTTTTTTTAGAGACAGAGTCTTGCTTTGTCGCCAGGCGCCAGGCTGGAGTGCAGTGGTGAGAGCTCAGCTCACCTCAACCTTCGCCTCCCGGGTTCAAGCAATTCTCCTGCCTCAGCCTCCTGAGTAGCTGGGACTACAGGTGCGCACCACCACGCCCAGCTAATTTTTGTATTTTTAGTAGAAACTAGGTTTCACCACGTTGGCCAGGATGGTCTTGATCTCTTTGTGATCCACCCACCTTGGCCTCCCAAAGCACTGGGATTACAGGTGTGAGCCACGGTGCCCAGCCTACCCAAATTCTTTCACTCTTTCCTCAACAGTAAGGCAGCTTGTGTTGTTGTTTTCTCATCATAAAGATAAAGAAAGAGGTCCTGGGAAAAACACTGGGAGAAAACACCAAAGACAGAAGACCAGCCTTCCCCTTTCTGTTCCACCATTTACTAGTACACAGAGTTTGCTAGACCAGTCACATAACTCCTTAGGGCCATATTTTCCTCATCTGTAAAATGGGAAAAATAATAACAGTCTTCTTTGCTTTGCAGGATCCTGGTGAGACCCAAATGAGACAACAAGTGGGTACGTACTGTCTATATTCAAGCAAATATTATGACTGTTATTCCTGTGACTACCATCCCATGAAAGGTAGCTCCGTAGCTAAAATGACAAGTTAACCTTTAGCCGAGTGCCACATGACAAGGACCTCGGAGATGCTGTCCAACAGAGAGCAGCTACTATACACTGCAGCGGAAAGACCATTTCCTAAAAATCATTTAAACAGAAGAAAAGCAACTTTAGAGTTTAAAAAAAGAAACTCAAAAATAGTATTGTATTGCTGAGACAGAGCCAAGTTGGGGAACCTTTGGGAAACTTGTTTGTCTTGAGAACTATTAGGTTTGAAAATGAGAGCCAGGTGGGGAAAAACGGATAAGGCCACAAAGGACGAGCAGAGAGAGAAAAAAACACAATTTCGGAGAAAACTAGCAAAAGAATACAGAAAAGTATTTTTAAAATCCACTCAAAAACTGACCGGAGATTTCAAGATATGATTGAATGTTTGCAAAATGCCCCAACTGCTTCATTCCACAGTCTAGCAGACAAATAATGGAAACTTTCTTTTCTCTTTTCCAACAAGACATAACAAAAGCAGAGCTGATGTAATTAATGAAAAAAAGATGGCTATTTGAAACAGTGAAGGCTCTGAACAACAGAATGGAATGGAAATGAAGTCCACATTTAGGGACAATTCATTATTTGTCTGCTGTACTTTTTATGCACACTGTGTTCTGCTAATTCTCTCTCCTGGGAGAATACCAAACCAGGTAAGTAAGTGATACAAGCATGAGTAGTTAGAAGCTATGATATGAGCAGCGGGCAGATGGAGCTATTCCTTGAATATCAATTAGCATAGTCCATCCAACTTGAAGACTCTTACAATTGAATACTTCAACTTAATGGATCTGTTTTCAAATTCCCTTTAATGGCCCTTCTGTGACCATAATATCTACTTTTCCAGACATCCTAAGTAGAAACCATTATGGACAATGTATGTAGAATTCCCTAAGGATAGCATATGGAGGGGAGAATGTGAGTTGCCAAATTTAGCAGCTCTGGAGAGCGTGTTTTTGAATTAAACTTGAATCTATGGGGATTACAGTTCATTTATGACTGACAAAACATATCTTCCCAATTTTGAAAGATAAATCCCACTGATATACATGTGGATTTCACAGGGTTTCTCAAAAACTAGAAGGAAAAAAAACCCTTTCCACAAAATGCAGTTCTATAACGATTTTGGATTTATGATAAGTCACATGTTCTTTTTGCCATTTTCCTCAGGTTAAATGAGGAATTTTCTAAGTACTGTGCCAACTGTACTTACAACCTGAGGAAGCTCAGATCAGAAGATTCATCCCTTACATATTAGAGTAAGAGCTCTGTTTTTGAAAGAAGAGAATTGAAGACTAAAATGCAGTGGCAATAGGCTTTAGGGTTTTTAAAATAAGTAAATTTTCAAAAGTATGGTAGAACTGAAAACATTGCCAAGTTTGTCTTTTGCTGAATGAGATGTTTTCATTTTAATTTTTTAAATAAATTTTAATATTACTCTTAATTTCCTTTTTAAAATCAATTTTAAAATTAAAAATCAATTTTTAATTTTTTAAATCAATTTTAATATTCTCTTATCCTTTTCATAGTACAAATGTTAGATGTTTAAAGTGCAGTTCTTTAATGTACTTGGCTTATTATCTTCATTTATCATAGCATTCTGATTTCACTGTGGACCATTGAAAATATTGTAGCAAACCAGTGCAGATCTGCGGAACCATAGCTGAAAACGTCTCCTGATTCACTTTGTTAACATGAGCTAGTTCTCTACCCTAAACAGCCATTAAAATCTAATTCAAAAACTTTCGAAGTGTAAACACCAAATACCTGTAGTTTAGGACAAAATGATTAAATCTTTCAGTGAATATTTACATTTGTTGGAAAATGGTGTTTTATTTTGTACACATTCAATAAATTCCTTGGAATAAAATTTCATTTTTTTCCTTCCTACTTTCAAGGACCTGACATAGCTAGGATTTTACCAACCTTTGAGTAGTTTGTATCAAAACTATTAACTTATTTTGGAACTTTTTAAGACTTCTAATTTACATGTGCAGAACACTCTTAATTCCAGCTTTCCTTTCTTTCATTCTGAATAAGAAAATCTCTTAAATATCAGATTTTTTTTTACAGATTAAACCAAACCATAAACTCCATGAAACTACTAAGAATCTTTGTTTTGTTGGCATCGTCTTGAATTAAATGTCTAATAATAAGTGGTTCTTGAGCAAACAATTAAGCATCCTTTATCAGTGATTTTGAAATTTTTTAAAGAGATTGGTCTGTTATGAAAATAGAACTTAATTTTATTTATGCTGGTTGAGCAACTTTCTACTGAAAGTGAAAGACTAAAAATTGAGTTTTTCCCTGTACTAAACTTGGAAAACCTAGATTTAGGATACTTACATTCAAGCACACTTTATTCTTTTTCCTATCCTTTTGAAAATTAATGTTTGTACTCTTAGGAGAAAGAATTAGTTAAGTCTTCCCTCTGGCAAAACTAGCAGGCAATCTTCTCCAGCATTTAATTCCTTAAGGGATGGAAGGAGGGTATCTGTAATTTTTTTTTCCTCCTTTATCTGTTACTCTGAAAATCAATGCATGCTTAAATTCCATCCTCCTAAACTTAGCCTAAGACCTGAAACATGTAATCCACACATCAAAAATAAATTTTCCCATGTTAAAATTATCTGAATCCTGGAAAGTTAGACTAGGGGAAGTGCTGGTGGGGAAAAATCACCTTTTTTTAACTGATGTCACTTCTGGAGTAGTTGAATTTTTTTTTTTTTTACAACGGGTTTGTGTTTCTTTTATAATAAGCAAAATCCTACCGAATGTTGTTTATTTTTATTTTATTTTGATATAAATACTTAATGTGAGATGTCCCCTCTTAGGTTTTTAAGTATACAATACCCATATTGTTAACTATAAGCACTATGTTATACAGAAGATCTCTAAAATTCATTTATTTTGCATAACTGCAACTTCAGGCATTGCTTTTGAAATCTGAAATACGTGTTCTGATGCCTCTATAGCAACTATGCTTTTATTCTCAAAAAATAAATAAAACACAGATGAGGGTAAAAACCAAAACACATTTCTTGAACTAAAGAAATTATCAAATATAGACCCTCAAACTGCATTAAAACCAGTAAGAGTCTGTTATTTTTCTTAAACATTTAATTTTCAATTCATTCTGGATATTTTCTCCTATATATCTTAGAGCAGAGATTATTATTTGCTGAAATAGTCAATTGTGGCTTTAGCTACATTAACTGATAACCAGTAGAGGTCGCCACCTACCATATTCTAGCTGGTCTGGGAGAGGGGAAAAAAAATTATGAATGCTTGGTTAGTAAAAATACACAGAGGTCAGAAGTTTTCAATATGAAGCTTTCCTCTTGGAAGCTTTGCATAATTGAACCAATATTCAAGTCAGAGGAAAAAACAATAAATAAAAATAATGCATCCAAGATGTTAGTGTTATAGAACTTCAAAAAACAGAATTTCTTAGAAATTACATAAAAATTCTTCTAGTTGACTTAGTTAATACAAATTCTTCTTCATGTCAAAATCTTGGAAAGAAAACCTCACAATATATCAAATCCGAACACAGTAAAATGCATATATTTGTAAAATGGCATCGTGATCTCTTTCTACTAAGCATCTCAAATTTTTGGTTTTGCCTTCACATATTCTGTGACTTTCATTCTGTGTTTTAATTTTTTTATTAGTTGTATCAACTACACAGTGAAAATTAACTCATCATAGTGTTCAGGTGACCTGTGGTTATAACAACTTACAAAGCATATTGAAGCTTTAGTATATAATTACTGCTCTTGGGTTTTCGAAACAAAGTTTAAACTTTAACTTATTTTCTTTAAGTCATGATTAAACTAAAAAGAAAATACTTCTTTTCTTATAGTTTGGAGATCGAATCTATAGATATCTTGACATAAGAAAATATCTTCCCTTTAGAAGAGGGAATAAACTTATACTTGATAATTTAGAATGTTCAAATGGGTCGTGATAGGCAGTTCAAACTAGGGAAGGCTTTTCCAATAAACAGAATGTTTTTAAAAATAGAAATGGTTATTTCAGAAGTTCAAATGGTAATCTTACTATCACTAGAAGTGTTCACATAGATGAGTAATTATTGAGATGTAGTGAGAATCTTGACAAGAATATGTTAGGAATTTGAAAGCTTGGGTTTGTGGGGAAAGCTTTACTAAATTTCTAAGAAAGATTATGTGTAATTTTTAGATTTTTTGTTTTAAATTGATAACAGTGTTAATGATAAAATTATGTTGCTTTAGGATAATGCTACGTTATATGACAAATACATCTGAATATTATAGTGGGTTAACACAACTGTTTATTTCAAACTCATGCACTATTCCGTGCTGTTATTAATGGTTTGTTGATGACTGTCCTTATATGACAATTCAGGGACCCAGATTCTATCAATTTTGTGGCTCTGCCATCTCCTAGGCTGTTGAAATAGTTTGCCTCTACCCAACATAAGGGGAAAGAAACAAAAGAGAATGACTGTCTACTTCTTTACCTGGGAATAACACATTTCCTTCTGCTTATCTAGTTAGATGACCCCACATGGATTGAAAGAAAAAGGAAAGCACAAATATTAATACACAGTTGCTGTCTTTACCACTGTCCGTCCCTCTGACAACTGAACACTTGTGTACATCCTTCTTCTTACACACGTATTATCTCTACAAAGGAGTCAACACAGAATTATATTTAGTAACTTGATTCAACTAAAAGTCCAGAAAATCTGAGTGATACATATCTTCTCCATCAGGTCTAGATGTGACACCTTATAATCTAGTGACTATTTCCTAAAGTAGATTGCATCAGTGGCCCAAATCTTAATCACTCCTTGTATCCACATTCTTTGCCACGTAACCCAGTGTCCAATCCCTGTGCATATAGTAGTGTTACCATAGCCTTTTACTCTGGTCTCAGCCAGGTGACTTGCTTTGATCAAAGGAATATTAGCAGATAAAATGTAAGCAGAAGCTTGCCCTCTACTTTCAACATGAGAACATCCTCAGGTCTAGTCTACAGAAAGATGAAAGACACACAAAGCAGAGCCAGTCACTTCAGCCAAGCCATCCTCAGTTAGTTGACAGCTGGCCAACCTTCAGATAGATGAATGATCTTAGCCAAGACAGAGCTTCCTGGCTAAACCCCAGCTGATTCTAGACATGTGAGCAATAAATGCTTAACGTTGTATGACACTTCGGGTTTTGTAATTGTTTATTATGCAGGCTTATTTTGGTCATAGATAACTGATACATTTACCAAACTAGACTATTAACTCTTAGCGGAAATTTACTTGTTTTCATTTTCTATATAATAAAACATAATGCTATGCTTTCTCATACTGGAATGCAAACTTTGTTGAGTTCATTTCAATAGGTAGCAAGATTAAGCTAGATAAATATTGTAAATATTGTGAAACATAAGCATGAATTAACTTTTTATATCTTTGTAGCACTTTTAACTTTTCAAATCACTTTCAGATCTTCTTTCACTTGATTTTTGTAGCAACTTTGATGGAAGGGAAAATAGATATTAACTCTGTATTCCTATCAAATCTCAGTGACTAAATTACTACTCCAATTACAACTGGTTAATGACAGAACAAGATCATACACACTGGAACCCATCTCTCCTGCCTTCCAGAATATACTCCCATTGGTGAATAGGCCTTCATTAGAGAAGTAAGGAGACAACAGTTTTTCCATAGCTATTGTATGGTAAACATTGTTATAACACTCTTACCTCATCAATGGATATTTTCAAGGGTAAACTTTACTCCTTCAGAAATCTCTAATACCTTCTTATGCCTATTCCCTCTAATGAAATTCTTTTCCCAGTATTTTCTACTTAAAGGATCTGTAGAACAGATCAGTAAACAAGAATTGGATGTAAAGAAATTTTTACCTATAGCAGAGTTTCACAGCCTCAGCACTATTGGTGTTTGAGCTAGATAAATCTTCGCTGTGGGAGTTTTGTCTGTTCATATTTGGTAGCATCCCTGACTTGTACCCACTGGATTCCAGTAACATTGCCCCACTTTTGACAAACAGAAATACCTCCGGACACTGCCAATTATTACCCCCTAGAGTGATATTCATCCCCTCTTCTATTAAGAAACATGGGGCAAATTAAATGCAACCAGGATTTTGCATGAGTGTCAGATTTCTAAAAGATGAGAGCTAAGCATAAGGAATGAGTTTGTGTAAACTTTTTATTTTGTAAAGTTTTACATTTTTATTTTCATTTTATAAGGAAGAAAACTATACCCAAACAGTTATTCAAAGCTACAAAACTGGTTAATACTATGTCTCTTGACACACAATCAAATTATTTTATATTCTGTTTATCTGTTCCCCTTTACTCTGCAGATGAAATTAAGGGACCCTGGATACACTGTGCAACTTCTAATTCCTGTTCTGGGTCCAAGTATTGACTTAGTAGCCTGGTTTGGGTTTCTATAGAAGCCTCATCCTACCCAGTAATACCACAGACATATCCTTAACTGACTTGTCTTCTCTGCTCTTTAAGTTACCCACAAACCTGACTATCTTTACCATTATCCCCCAGGCCAGGCCCTGGTGCAGTCTTTTCTCCTTGTCTTTTCTTCCTACTGACACTTTCAACTCCAGCTCTCAACTGTTCTCAAGGCTCTGATTTCTTTAAGAATAGCTAGCCTAGATATTCTTTTTGTAGTTTTCTTCTCTTAGGCCTTCCTTAAAAACATCCTTTACCATTCAATAATTCTAGCCCTTTAGATATTAATTGTCTGAAGGCAAAATCTGCTCAACCCAAGAGGTCCTTTTCAACACAGAATGGGTATATCTACTTTTTATTATTGTCTCCTTCCCAAATTCCTATTTATTCCTTTATTTTATTTTATTTTATTTTATTTTATTTGACAGAATCTCTGTCAAATCTCTGTCACGCAGGCTGGAGTGAAGTGGCATGATCTCAGCTGACTGCAGCCTCCATCTCCTCTGTTCCAGTGATTCTCCTTTCTCAGCCTTCCAATTAGCTGGGATTACAGGCACATGCCACCACATCCAGCTAGTCGTATTTTTAGTAGAGACAAGTTTCACCATGTTGGCCAGGCTGGTCTCAAACTCCTGACCTCAAGTGATCTGCCAGCCTTGACATCCCAAAGTGCTAGGATTACAGGTGTGAGCCACCATGCCCAGCATATTTATACTTTTAAAAGACCAATTATCAGTTTCTTCTTAGAAGTATCCATTCCTCTATTATAAAATTGCCTAAATGTTATGTTTCAGCACACCAGTCTTTTATTCCCACTCCTTATCTGGAGAATTCTGCCCCTGCCCACTGCCACCCAGTTTCATCCTTGTTTTGGAATACATGGTGTATTTTGCTACGAATTTCTCATCTTTAAAACAAGTAAGTGAACAAAACTAAATAGCTTTCCATAAAAATATAGATTAATAAATTCAGTCTTCTGGGCATGTTGCTTTATGAAAGTTTTAGAAAAGAATTATTTGATAAGGATACCAAACCACAATGAAAAGTCTGTAATTAAAAGGCTTATTATCACAGTATTCAAGAGACAAATACCATCTATTTATATTCAGGAAACTGACTCCTTTCATTTCAGCCCATCAAGAACATAATCTGATTTCAAATGATTATGTATTAACCTGTTGTAAAGAATTGCTATTCTTTTGAGTAAAGAAGAAAAAAGTAGCATCCTATAAAGTACACAGGTAACAGGCATTTGGAAACTGTGTATTCTTTTTACTTAATTGAGGAATGGTTGTTCATTTGCTTTGAACATTAACTTATTTAAGAAAAAGATGGAGACAGAGGAGATTTGAGAATGGAAGAGACTAAAAATTTCTGCTGAGATGTAGTTGATGCAAATATAACCAGAAAAGAATTGTAAGTGTGGATGTAATTTGATTCTACCACAGACCCAGGTGTTGAGCAATTTTTAATCTAGTAGGTATCTAAAGAAGGAGGTGAGTCCTCCAAGATCTAAAAAAATGAGCCATAAGGGTATGGGTTTTTTCTGAAGTTCTGAATATTCCATTAGCATGTAATATGTTTACATGCTTACATGTAAAATATGTTTAAATATGTTTAGATGCTTACATGCTTAGCATGTAATATGTTCACATGCTTACATGTAAAAACATGTTACATATGTTAAATATCATTTGTAAAGTTTAAAGTGTTAATTCTCAACTCTGATTTCAAGTAACATACTTCATATGGTTGCTTGATTTCAGGAAAAGTAATTTCCAAGCTTGAGCTGATACTTTTGACTTGTTTTCTCTATTGGAAAGGAGCCATTTCTATACTTAGCATATAAACAAATTATTTTTAGTGAAGCCTTCTTTTTTGAAACCTTTTATAACTGTATGTTATTAACTGCTAATGAGGATTTTTATTTTTAGTGAACGTGGTATGTGGATCTAGGAAAACACAAAGTAAAGGGATAGATTGATGGTTATCAAGTGAATTTAAGTTCTGGTTGTGTATTTGCACAGGAAAATGGAACCAGAACCTAAAGTGGTTTTGTAACCACTTTCCTGTGCAAATACACAACCGGAATGAAAATTCTGGTTCTGGTCTAAGAGGAATATGAACAAAGCAAAACTACTGGTTTGCTTATATTCCTCTTATTGCTTCATGAAAACAGAATGGTCAGATATTATATATTTATTCTCATTCCTTATTTACCCATAGATATTTGCAAGATAAATATATGGAAGATGTATCAGGAAGAGGTATCTGATTCTTTTCTCTCAGTGGCTGTTATGCAGAAGAATGGCAAATATTGTCACAGTAATGCTGCATAAAAAACACAGCACTTCAGTGGAACAAACAATAATAAACATGTGCTTATGAGTGCACAGATTGGTTGTTTCTGAAGATCTGAGCTGGGCTCAAATGATTTCATTTGAGGTCACTTATGCTTCTGTAGCCAAACGGAAGGTCAGCTATGCTTCTGCATGGAATACTACATCCAACCAAGTAAAGTGATCTAGGTTGGCCCCATCAGAGAAAACTCTCTGCCCACCACAAAGTTTTTCTCATTTCCCTTTAACAGGCTAACGAGACTTGTTTTCTTGATGGTGGCAAGAATCCAAGAGAACAAGGTAAAAGGCCATTTGAGGTCTAGGAGCAGAACTGAAATTCTTTTATTTGTGACATATTTTTTTTTGTTCAAAACAAGTCATAGGATAGACCAGAGAATGTTCAAGGCTGGGAAACACATTCTAGATCTTAATGGAAGGAACTGGAATGCCACATCTCAAAGGGGTAAATACAGAGAGGGTTGGAAATTGGGACATTTTTGCAATCAATCCATCATTTTAGAACTTAGGCAATCTTTATGGGGGACTATATCTTAAAGCTGCATTTTGCACAGCAAGCACCCTGCTTTTATTTAGATTGTACATATATGAATGGAGGTGTGATGCTATCTTTTTAGTGCTATCACAGTTGACATTATTTGGTATAAAAAACTACAGTGGAAATATCAGATAAACCAGTTCATGTTTTTGATATATTTTAATGGTTTAGAACTTCATTTACCTCAGTGGGTGTTTTCACTTACCACTAGCCTAATGTCTGAAATCTTTCCTTCGATTTGTTTTGTGTACATAAAAGTGAGGACTTTTAAACAAGTTATCCATGGAGATTATAGTTAATGTCCCTATTTGATTTATTTGTATATATGCATATCCCTATCACCAATTCTCCTTGTTTAACCAAATGCAGTTTCAACTACTCTCTGCTTATAAAATGAATAATAACAAGGAGGAGTGGTGGCAGAAGGAAAGTGACTTTACTTCCTAAGCTAGCAGTGGGGAACAGTCTAGGCCTCCTGCCTTAAAGAAATCATTTCAAACTTGGGGGCAGAACACAAGTATTTATAAAGGGAAGTCTGGTGTGAAGAGAATGCAAGAGGGGCAAGGAGGTGCAGGAGCACATCACTTACTCCAGCACTATCTTAAGTTATTGTCCCATTTGGTAAATGGACTGGTATGGAATTCTCTCTCTCTCTCTCTCTGTCTCTCTCTCTCTCTCTCTCTCTCTCTCTCTCTCTCTCTCTGTGGCTCTCCCCCTCCAACTCTCTTTCTTTCCCTCCCTCTCTCCCGTTTTCTCTTCTATCAGTTGTACATTCATGTGTCTTAGAATAGCAGCACTTTGATTTTTGTTTAGGAAATTGCCCTTCCTTCTTTTGGGGAATAGTAGAGGTGCTTGTCCTCACCTTTGTCCTTGCCATTGTCCTCATTCTCGTTTTGCAGGATCACATCATGGGGTAGGTTAGTGAGGCTGTGACTCACATGCCCCACTTCAGCCTTTTGCAGCATTCTTTCTTCCTAACAAACCTTCCTTTTTCAAACCTAGGCTGTTGTCCGTAAAGTCTTCTTATGAACCTGCAAGTCTACCACTTCCTGATGCCGGGGCTCTGACCCCTCGCCCAGCAAGCAAAAATGTTTTCTCTTACAATCAGAGAACAATAAAAGATATATCCATTACATTTTACTACATATTTATTTTCCTTACTTGGAAACATTTGCAGAGTATGTTACTGTCACTCTAGGAATGTAATTAAATATTCCTAGATTAAAAATCACCGAGGAATGTAATTAAATATTCTTACTTTCAAAAAATCAAACAGATATTGAACATTTGGATAAGTGAACAGGAGATGCCTGAGTGGGGATCATAGTGGAACATATAGTATGTGTTCATATTTGTTGGCAGTAAAAAAAAAAAAAAGCTAGAAATAGTAGAAAGAGCATAACCTTTGAAATCAGGCAGATCAGGGTGCTAATTCTAGGTCAGCTATTTACTAGCTTATGGCCTTAGGAAAAGCACTATCTCTTAATCTTTAAAATGTGATATGTAACATTTCTTCATACCAATTGTAATGAGTATTACAGATAATATGTGAAGTACTTGCCATGTTGTAAATGCTCAATGATTTATAGATACTATCATTACACATATAAGTAGTTAATAAATTAACTTTACCTAAAGAAAGGTCTAGCTTTTGATTCCGCTTGACTCTTGGAAGATAATATCTGAACCGGAAATTCTTAAGTGATAGGAATGTCTTTGTTATTCACAGTGGGTCCCCTGGTTTGAAAATGTATGGTAATGAGGTGAGTCAAGGTGAGCCTCTAGGTAGTTTATGCTAACAGGCTAACTCAGGATAGGGGCTGGCCATGCCAGAAAGATCATTATGTGAATAGAGGTTGGGGCTTTGAGTCACATTATATTACCCTGACCTCTGGAGAGGAGTTGGGCTGGACTTTGAGTTCAATCTGTGGGTAGCAAATCAATCAATCATGGCTATGAAATGAAGTTTCAATAAAAACTCTGGAAACTGAAGCTCAGGTGAGCTTCTGGGGTGGCAATACTTCGTGCATATATTGCCATGTACAGATCCCAAAAGGGTACTGTGTCCCTGAGGACACAGAGGCTTTGTGTTTGGAGCCCTCTGTGTCCCAGATTCTGCTCTATGCATCTTTTTCTTTGGCTGGTTTTAATTTGTATCCTTTTGCTATAATCAAACTATAATCATAAATATAGCCCTTTCCTGAATTCTGTGAGTCATTCTAGTGAATTATCAAAACTGATGGTGGTTTTGGGAAACCCCCAAACCTGCAGTTGGTGTCTGAAATATTGGGCAGACTTGGCAGTCTGAAAGACTGTGCCCTTAACCTCAAGTTTGGCTAATTCTGCATAGCATATTATATCCAACCAAGTAAAGTGAATATTACCTCCTTGAAACTAAGACAGAAAATCTGGTTTTACTTCTAGGCAGCTGGGAATGGTAATTGGAAATTAATTTTGTTTGGAATCTACAAGTATTACTGTCTCAATTTAGTACATGTATCATATGTTATCATTATTTTATTTTGGCAATGTAAATAAGCATTGTTAAAGACCTTCATATGTTCACATGTAATCTCCCAAGACTGCACTCTCCATTTATTAATGTCTGTATTCTTAAACCCTTTAATTCTAGCAGAGGGATTTTCATAAATATAAACCTTATATTTGGGGAAAGACACCTTTGCTAGTCTTAGATCTCTCAATGAAATATAATCTTTCTGAAACTTACCTATAATAATAATGAGTACCAGTCAAGAAGTCCCTACCATATGCCAGAAGCAGTGCTTAGCACTTTTATATGTACATACTCTAATCTTTATAATCAAAGTGGAAGGTAATTATTTCCATTCCCTTTTTTTAACATGTCTGTTATTGACTCTCAAGAAAGACTTCCATAAAACCTTATTGATCAATCAAGCTAAATTAAGTTGAGTTGCTGTAGAAGGACCTTAATTTGGTCTTAGTGCCATCTGAAAAGCATGGGGAAGGAGTCAGAAAAGGATATTTGTAGGATTTGGAATCTGAGATTAAGTGGTCAATGTAGTCTTTTCTGGCAGGGAACTTACTGGGTTTGGGAAAATACATGACATAATAATTCAAAATTGGAAAACACAGCAAGGTAACGGTTTTAAGGGAGGGTTGATAAGTAGAGCTTTCTAGTAAATGAGTTGTTTTCCCAAATGAGTAATCTGTTGTTCTAAAAGAAGTGCTCTTGGCCAAAATGAGCAAACTGTTTGCTCAGGAAAATTAGTTTCCAAGAATTTTATCAAGCTAGAAGTACAATTATGTATTAGTTTACAAAAATTACCAGAATGCTATGATTTGAACATATTCTCCACAAAAGCATATGTTGAAATTTTAATCCCCAATGTAACAATATTGAGAGGTGGGGCTTAATTTGAGGTGCTCAGGTTATGGGAGATCCACCTCGCGAATAAGATTATCCTGATTATAAACAATCTCGAGGCTTTGAGTTTGATCTTTTCACCCTGTCTCATATGCACAAGCTCTCTTTACTCTTCCACATTCTGCTATGAGATAACACAGCAAGAAAGTTATTGCCAGATGCTGGCATCTTAATATCAGACTTCCTAGCATCCAAAACTGTGAGAAATGAATTTATTTTAACTATAAATTACCCAGTCTTGAATATTTTGTTATAGAATCCCAAAAGGAACTGACACTGAAATAAACAGTTGTCATATTAGCACATTGGTCTCAAATTTCAAAAATAAAGAAACTGACATTGTAAAAGAGTTAGTAATTTTCTAAGAACTATAGTAACTCCAAAGTTCTAGTTTAATCTACAGCACAATACTTTCTCACCAAATATCTATATATATCCTTGAAAAGAAGACTACATGCAGCCACACGACTTCACTTTCAGAACTAGGAACTACAGTTGCCTACATCAACCTGATTTTACTACTTTTCTTTTCTGGAAGATAAGCCTATAAACCAGTAAATTGCTTGATTGCTTAGTTCCACAATTTCCTGAAAAAGAACCAATGATCCACTTCTCAGGACAATAGATTACTCATCTGGGCAAGCTGCTTGCTGATGAAACAATTGTTTACTTATCAAGAATCACATCAAGACCCTTATCTGTCTATAAACACCAGTATAGAACTATTTATATTGTGAACTTCTCCTACTCTTTTTTATTTTTTATTTTATTTTATCTTATGTGTTTTTTTCTTTTTGAGACAGAGTTTCATTCTTCTTTCCCAGGCTGGAGTGCAGTGGCACCATCTCAGCTCACTGCAACTTCTGCCTCCCAGGTTCAGGTGTTTCTCCTGCCTCACCCTCCTGAGTAGCTGGGATTATAGGCATTCATCACCATGCCTGGCTAATTTTCTGTATTTTTAGTAGAGACGGTGTTTCACCATGTTGGCCATGCTGGTCTCAAACTCCTGACCTCAGGTGATCCACCTACCTTGGCCTACCAAAGTACTGGGATTACAGCTTCTCCCACTCTTGAACAGATTTCTACATTGCAAGCAAGACCAGAATTAAATTACTGCAACCCCACTCCCAAAACCATATCAATACCTACCCTTGATTTTTTTCCTTCAGAAACACTATTAAGACTCTATTAAAGGGATATTGTTTCTAACAGGAAGCATACAATAAGATAATAATGGCAGTAGGTAATAACCCAGCTTTGCTTTATCAATATATTATTCTGGTGAATCCAGATTTGTGAGAGAGTTGACAATTGACAACCTTATGGCCTGAGACTGCTTAAACAAATGGTAAATTTTAGATAGACAAACCATTGATGGTTTTATTGTGTGTCACAGGTTACAAAGAACTTTAACATATATCACTTGATTTAATCATGAAAAGAACCACTTGAAATAGGTATTATTATTATACTTCTATGAATCCTTAACATCCTTTTATAGGTTAGTAAACAGAATCTAAGAGAGACCAAATGACGTAGTAAAGATCAAATAGCAGATAATCAAGATGGACTCATAAAGCACATTATGATGTACCATATGATGTATTGATATGTATATATATTGTGAAGGGATTACATTGAGCTAATTAATATCTCTATCACATCATATACTTATTTTTTATGGTAAGAATATTTAAAATCTACTGTCTCAGCAAATTTCAAGTAGACAAGTCTTTATTATGAATTATAGTCACTATGTTGTACAATAAATCTCCAGAATTTATCCATCCCGTGTAACTGAAATTCTGTACCCTTCAACCAACATCTCTCCATTCCCCCATCTCTCCCTCCCCACACACCCCTCAGCTTCTGCAAACTACCATTTTACTCTGTGCTTCTGTAATTTTGACTTTTTTAGATCCCACATATAGGTGAAATCATGTAGAATTTCCCTTTCTGGGCCTGCCTATTTCACTTAGCATAATGTCCTACATGGCCATTCATAATGTCACAAATTATAAGATTTTAAGACTGAATAATATTTCATTGTGAATACAGTTGACCTTTAAACAATGTAGGGATTAGGGACACTAACATCCATGTAGTAAGAAATTTGCATATAAGTTTTGACTCCCTAAAAACCTGTTAATATCCTACTGTTGACCTGAAGCCTTTCTGACAACATAAACAGTTGATTGACATATTTTCATGTGTTGTATGTATTATATACTTTATTGTTACAATAAAGTAAGCTAGAGAAAAGAAAATGTCATTAAGAAAGTCATACAGAAGAGAAAATAAATTTACTATTCTTTTAAGTGGAAGTAAGTCGTAAAGATCTTCATGTTCATCATCTTGACATTGAGTAGGCTGAGAGGGAGGAGGAACAGGAGAGGTTAGTCTTGCTGTCTCAGAGGTTGCAGAAGAAGGAAATCCACATATAAGCTAACCCATGCCATTCAAACCATGTTGTTCAAGGGTCAAGTATGTATACATAACATTTTCCTTATCTATTTATCCACTTACGGACATTTAGGTAGATTCCATAATGTGAATAATGTTGCAGTGAGCATGGGAGTGCAGATATCTCTTTGACATGCTGATTTAAGTTTTTAAATATATATACCCAGAGGTGGGATTGCTGGATCATGTAATAGTTATATGTTTAATTTTTTGAAGAATCTTCATACTATTTTCCATAATGGCCATACTAATTTACCTTCCCACTGACAGTGTACAAGGGCTCTCTTTTCTCCATATCCTTACCAACACTTGTCATATTTTGTCACTTTGATAATAGCTATTATCAAAGGAGTGAAGTAATATTGATTTGTGGGGTTTTTTATGTGTGTGTGACAGAGTTTAGCTCTTGTTGCCCAGGCAGGAGTGCAATGGCACAATCTTGGCTCACTGCAACCTCCACCTCCCGAGTTCAAGTGATTCTCCTGCTTCAGCCTCCCAAATAGCTGGGGTTACAGGTGTGCGCCACCCAGCCTCGCTAATTTTTGTATCTTTAGTAGAGACAGGTTTCACCATGTTGGTCAGGCTGGACTCGAACTCCTGACCTCAGGTGATCTGCCCACTTCAGCCTCCCAATCATTTTGGTTTTAGTTTGCATTTTACTGATGGTTGGTGATCTTGAGCATTTTTTTTTTTCATTTACCTGTTGGCTATTTCTTTTGAGAAACATCTATTGATATCCTTTGCATATTTTTTAATTAATTTGTTTTCTTGCTATTAAGTTGTTTGAGTTCTTCGTATATTTGGATATTACTCTTTTATCAGATGTATGGTTTGCAAATGTTTTCTCCCATTTCATAAGCTGTGTCTTCAATCTATTAATTGTGTCCTTTACTGTGCATAAGCTTTTTAGTTTGATGTAATTCCATTTGTCTGTTTTTGTTTTTGTTGTCTGACCTTTTAGTGTTAATACTAAAAAAAATTGTTGTCCAAACCACTGGCAATAAGACTTTTTCTATGTTCTATTATAGTGTCCCCAAAGCCTAATTATTGAGGTTTCAGTTTCAGTTATTACATTTAAATATTTTAATTCATTTTGAGTTTATTTGTTTAAGATGTGAGATCAGGGTCCAGTTTCGTTAATATGCTTGTGTATATCCTCTTTTCCCAACATCATTTACAGAAAAGACTATTCTTCCCCTATTGTATATGTGTATGCTTGGTATTGTTTTGGAAGATCACTTGACTGTATATGTGTGAATTTATGCTTGAGCTCTCTATTCTTTTCTATTGGTTGTTGTGTATGTTTTTATGTGAGTACCATGCTCATTTAATTACTAGAGCTTTGTAGTATACTTTCAAATCAGGTAGTTTGATGCCTTTAGTGTTGTTCTTTTTGCTCAAGATTGCTTCAGCAATTCAGTATTTCTTATGATTTTATACAAATTTTAGGAACTTTTTCTATTTCTGTGATAAATATCATTTGGTTTTTGATAGGAATTGCTTGAATGTATAGATAGTTTGTGTACTATATATGTGTGGACAATATTAACTCTTCTACTCCATGAACATGGACTATTAGTCCATGTATTTGTGTTCTCTTCAATTTTTTTCAGCAATGTTTTATAGTTTTCAGTGTTCTGGTATTTCACCTTCTGGGTTAAATTTATTCCGAAGAATTTTTTTCATGCCGTTGTGAGATTTTTTTTTATTTCTTTTTTTGGATAGTTCATTGTTAATTGTTGGGATTCACTCAGGGTGATTGGCAAAATATTAAGGGAAATATTAGGGAAAGCTATAAGATATAATCTCAAACCTTTTGGAAGGCTGAAAGGTTTTTAATATGGGACAGGCTGAAGGGAACCAGTTCCTACCTTAGAGCAGTAGGGCAGCCAGTTCCTACCTTAGGTCATAGGGTGAAGATTAGTGATAATAGAAGCTTCCCAAGTTAAATCTGTTTACCCCACATTCCTTTGCCTCTACTCTACTTGTTAGCTCATGTAAACTTTGTGGACAGATGACCTTCTCAGGGGGAGGTCGAAGGGGGATTAACTGTTAATGGTGTTTGTTCTGGGCTTCAGAACCAAACCTTTTATCGTTCATATAACCGGTCTTTTAACAATGTTAATTATCCACAAGTGTGTTGACTTAGAACCTCTGTTATTAAATCTATACTGAATAAATGCAAGGATGAACAGCTAGTAAGAGGTTGGGTAGCTGCAATCACCCTCTGAGAGCAGCTGATGATCTCCCTAGCCGACTTGTGCACTGTATTATGTGTGTGAGTGTATTTTATTCATCCGTGGTGGAGTCAGGGTTTGCAGGACAGAGCCCTGTAGGTGGTGATCAACATCTCAAGTAGTGACCCCAACGTGATCAACGTCTCAGGTGGTGACACTGATGTGATCAATGTCTCAGCTGGAATTCTACTAATATTTATATGTTAATTTTATGTCCTGCAATTTTAGTAAATTTGTTTATTAGTTATCACTGTTTTTTGGTGAAGTCTTTAAGGTTTTCTATATATGTCATGTCATCTGCAAATAGAGACCATTTTACTACTTCCATTTCAATTTGAATGAATTTTAATATATTTTTCTTAATTGCTTTGGCTAGGACTTTCAGTAGTAGAAGTGGAAGTACTTTTTATTCTTGAGAAAAGAAATGATTAGAATCGGTATCCTTGTCTTGTTCCTGATTTTAGAGGAAAATCTTTCAGCTTTTCACAATAAGTATGATGTTAGCTGTGAGATTGTCATATATGAACTTTATTATGTTGAGGTACATTATTTCTATACATAATTTATTGAGATATTTATTATAAAAGATGTTAAATTGTATCAAATGCTTTTACTGCATCTGTTGAGATGATCATCTAATTTTTATCCTTCATTTTGTTAATGTGCTATATTGTGTTATTGATCTGTGTGTGTTGAATCATCCTTGCATCCCAGGGATAATACTTATTTGATAATGGTGTATGATACTTTATTTATTTATTTAATTATTGTTTAAAATATAGGACCTTGCTATGTTGCCAAGGCTCGACTTGAACTCCTGGGCTCAAGTGATCCTCTGTTCAGCCTCTCTGAGTAGCTGGGATATAGGCACATACCACCATGCCTAGCTCTGATCCTTTTAGTCTGCCGTTGATTGAGTTTGCTAATTTTATTGAGGATCGTTGCATCTGTGTTCATCAGAGATACTAGCTTATAGTTTTCTTGAGCAGTATTTATCTGTCTTTGGATTCTTATTAGGATAATGCTGCCTTTGTAAAATGAATTCTGAAGTGTTGCTTCCTTTTCAATTTTTCAAGAGTTTGAAAAGGATTGGCATGAATGTTTCTTTAAATATTTGGTAGAATTCACTAGTGAAGTCTTCATGTTCTGAGCTCTTTTTTTGCTGGAAGTTTTTGGCTATTGATTCAGTCTCCTTATTTACCTGTTCAGAGTTTCTATTTCTTCATGTTTCAATTTTAGTAGGCTGTACATTTTTAGGAATTTCTCCATTTCTTTATCTATTTTTTGTTGGCATATAATCGTTCACGTAGTCTTTGATGATCCTTTGTATTTCTATGGTATCAGTTGTGATTTCTCCTGTTTTATTTATAATTTTATTTATTTGTATCTTTTCTCTTTTTTCTTGGTCTAGCTAAAGGTTTGTGAATATTGCTTATCTTTTAAACAATTGTTTTGTTTATTAATTTTTTTCTATTGTTTTTCTAGTCTCTATTTCATTCACTTCTGCTGTGTTCATTATCATTTTCTTCCTTTTGCTGACCATGGGCTTAGTATGTTCTGCTTCTTTCTAGTTCCTTGAAGTGTAGGGTTAGCTTGTTCGTTTGAGATCTTACTTTCTTAATGTAGGCATTTATCATTGCAAACTGCCCTCTTATAACTACTGCTTCTGCTGCATTTCATAACTTTTTGTATATTATGTTTCCATCTTTATTTGTCTCAAAATATTTTTTATTTCCCTTTTGATTTCTTATTTGACCAACTAGTTGTTCAAGAGTATGTTGTTTAATTTCCACATGTGTGTAAATTTTCTGTAATTTCTTCTGTTGTTTATTTTGTTATTACTATTGTGATTTGAGAATATACTTACTATGATTTCAGTCTTCTTAAATTTGTTATGATTTGTTTTGTGGCCTAACACAAGGTTTATTCTGGAGAGTGTTTCATGTACACTTGAAAAAAAACGTGTGTTCTGCTGATTTTGGATGAAATGTTCCATTTATGTCTGTTACATCCATTTGGTCTACACGGTTGTTTAAGTCTACTGTTTTCTTACTGATTTTCTGTTTGAATGCTATTGCCATTATTCAAAGTGAGGCATTAAAGTCCCCTATTATCCTACTGCTGTCTACTTCTTTCTTCAGTTATCTTATATATATATTTTTATATGTTTAGGTGCTCCAATGTTGGCTGCATATATATTTATATTGTTATATTCTCTTAATGGTTTCACTCCTCTATCATTATATAATAACTTTGTCTCTTGTAATAGCTTTTTATTAAAGTCTACTTTATCTGATAAGTGTAATCACTTTTGCTCTATTTTGGTTACCATTTGCATGGAATAACTGTTTTCATTCTTTCACTTTCAGCCTGTGTGTATTATTCTTTGTTGTTGTTGTTGTTTTTTAAATTTCTTTTTTCCTTTTTATTTTTCCTTTATTGAAACAGCATCTCCCTCTGTCACCCAGGCTGGAGCACAATGATGCAACCATGGCTCACTGCAGTCTCAACCTCCTGGACTCAGACGACCCTCCCACCACAGTCTCCGGAGTAGTTGGGACTACAGGCACACATTTCCACACCCGGCTAATTTTTTTTTTCTTCTTGAAACAGGGTTTTGCCATGTGATCCAGGATGGCCTTGAACTCCTGAGCTCAAACAATTCACCCACTTTGGCCTCCCAAAGTTCTGGAATTACAGGCATGTGCCACCACATCTATGCGTGTATTCTTAAAGTGAAAGTCTGTAAGTAGTACGTAGTGTTTTCATTTGTCTGATTTTATCTCTGCTTCTGCTATATACCTTTTGTTCAGAGAATTTAGCCCACTTACATTTAAAGTAATTACAAGTAGAAAAGGACTACTGTCATTTAAATTTATTTTTTGTTTTGTGGTTTATTTATTTATTATTAATGTGCTATCTTTTGTGATTTGATGATTTCCTATAAAGCTATTCTTTGATTTTTTTTTATCTTTATGTATTTACTACTGGTTTTTTCTTTGGGGCTATCATAAAGTTTACAAAATAAAACTCTTATAGCAGTATCTTTTAGCCTGATAAAAACTTAATTTTAATAGCATACAAAAACTATACATTTTAACTTTTTCTTTGCCCATACTTTATGTTATTGACATCACAATTGACATTTTTCATACATCATGCATCTATTAATATATTATTTTAGCTATATTCATTTGTAACACTTTTGTCTTTTGACCTTTATACTAGAGTTAAAAGTGATTTATGCACTGCCATTATGGTATTTGAATATTCTGAATTTAACCATATTCTCATTATTATAGCATATTTTCACATGTTTTCATGCTGTTAGTGTTCTTTCATTTCAACTTATGGAATTCCCTTTTTTAAGGCAGGTCAAGTGGTGATGAACTTCTTTGCTTTTATTTGTCTGGGAAAGCCCTTATTTCTCTATCTTTGAAAGATAGCCTTACCATATATGGTATTCTTAGTTGGCGGATTTTCTTTCAACATTTAAAATATATTATCCCACTCTAATCTTGCCTGCAAAGTTTCTACTGAGAAATCTGTAGGTAGTCTTACAGACATTACTGAGAAATCCACTGGTAGTCTTACAAACATGTCTTTATATGTGGCACATTGCTTTTTTTCTTGCTGGTTTTCGAAATTCTCTCATTGTTTTTGCCTTTTGATAATTTGATTATAATGTGTCTTGGTGAATATCTTTTTATTTTTAATCCATTTGATAGTGTTTGGGCTTCATAGATGTGGGTGTTCATTTTTCTTTCTGATTTGGGGAGTTTTCTGTCACTATTTTTGTTGTTGTTCTTTTTATTATTGTTTGGTCAGAAAAGCTGCCAAGATACCATAATTTCTTTAAATAAACCCTATGCCCATAATACATATATTTTTTTTCTCATAACACATATATTGATTTGCTTAATGGTGTCCCATAATTCCTGTAGACTTTTGTTACTCTTTTTCCTTCTTTTTCTTTTTTGTTCCTCTGACCAGGTAACTTCAAATGACTTGTCTTCAGGCTAATTGATTATTTATTCTGCTTGACTGAATTTTTCATTTAAGCTTTCTGTAGAATTTCTCATTATAGTCTTTATGTTATTTAGCTCCAGAATTTCTGTGTAGTTCTTTTGCATGGTTTCTATATTTTTTGAACTTCTAATTTTGTTTGTATATTGTTTTCATGATTTTGTTTAGTTGCTAATCTGTATATCTTGTAGCTCACTGGGCATCTTTATGATTATTATTTTTAATCATGTCCAGCAGATTTAATTTGTAAATCTCTCTTTCTTTAGGATCAGTTGCTACTGCTTTATTTTATTCCTTTAGTGGTGTCACATTTCACTGATTATTCCCATGGTATTATGTGGCCATGCACTGGTATGTGTGCATTTGAAGAAGTAAGCATCATTACCATTCTTTATAGACTGGCTTTGGTAGAGAAAGTTCTTCACCAGTCAGCCAGTCCATATTCTGGACAGGTCACCTGCATGGGTTCATGGGAAGGCTTGGCACTGGAGTTCATGAACAGTCTGAGGGGGTGCTTAGGTCAGCAGGTGAGTAGACCTGGTACTGAGGTCCAAGTGCCTGACCAGGACCCTGGGCTCTTGGGGCCTGGCATGGAGCCTGGGTCCACTGGAATAATTCTGGAGTTTAGGGTCTACTAGGGTGGGCCAGGATCCTGAATTTATGAGAGCCAACCTGGTATTAGAGTTCACTGGGGTGGACCTGTTGACTGGGTCCATGGGGGTGGGCCTGAGGCCTGGGTCCCTGGGATTGGGTCTGGAGCTTGTGTTTGTGGTAAATGAACTGGACTCTGGGGCCATGGGTACCAGCCTGGTGCTAAGGTGAGTCTTCAGCCTGAGACCATGGGAGCTAGCCTGGTAATGGGATGGCCTTGTTGCCTCACTCCATGGGGGCATGCATGGGTCCTGAGTCTGCACCTTGAGCCTGGATACTAAGGGCATTTCTAGAGCCTAGGTCAACAGAGGTCAGCCCAGTGTTGAGATACACTGGGGAAGGCATAGAATCTGTTCTACTGCAGTAGATCGTATCTTGGGTATCCTGGAGCTTAGTTTCATGGGGACTGCCTTGAAGCTTGGGTCTAGTACTAAGGCATGCCTGGAGCCAGGGTCCATAAAAGCTGGTCTGGAGTTTGAATTCATGGGTGCTAGCCTGATGCTTGGTGTCATAGGGCCTTTCCTGGAGGCTTGTTCTTCAGGTTCTAGCCTGGAGACTAGGTCCATGGAGGCTGTTCTGGACCCTGGGGCCTCAGGTACCGATCTGGCATTGGAGTGCCCCTGAACCCTAGGGCTGCAGGTGCCTGACTGGAGTATGGATTGTAGGGGTGAGGGCTGGAACAGGCTTGAAGCTTGGGGCTGTGGAGCTGGCATAGCCCTAGAGCAGGCCTGAACTCTGGAGCTGTAACCTGGAGCCAAGAGCTATAGGTACTGACCCCATGCTGGATTTCAGTAGAGGAGCCCTAGTGCTGGTGTCCATTGTAAAATCAGGTGCTTACTTAGTTTTCAAATTGATGGTCCTGCAAGGGAACAGTTGCTGAAAAGTCCTATTCTGCCATCTTGCTGACATCACTCCTTTATATTTCCAGCATAAAGATTTTTTAAAGCACTTTGTATTCAGAGCTCCCATATCACTTAATATCTCCTTTGTCCCAGTATCTTTACTCAGTTTACCACTTCCATATATTTTCAATGCACCTGTTCAAAACTCCCTAACACTCATCATATTACTCTTGCTCCTTACACTCCATGTAAATGTAACACCTGCCTTGACATGTAAGGAAAAGATTTCCTCTTTGACTTCCCTAATCACCTCTTCTCTAGGAAGCCTTCCAAATAGATCAGTGTGACTTTCAATTTTTTAGTTAATATATTATTTGCTTTTTAAAAAATTAATGCTCTTTATTTCTCTGAGTTTATTTGAGGTCCTTATCATCTAAAATACAATCTCCTTAACTAAAATTACTCTTGTGACTTCCTTAATAAAAATAAAATCAGAATTCCCAAATCTCCCAACTGAAAAATAGTTTCTATGTGCAAAAATGGTTACTGGACTGTAGGCTGACCCTGTGACTCAGCTTCCTCTTGAATACCACAAGAGATCATTTTGCTACTACTATGATGACCTCAGAAACTGCTGTTTTAACTTTAGATTATTAGATTACTCTTCTTTTTACTTATTTTTCCTCAGTCAGAGACACAGGAAATGGTACTACAGGTTGTGTCATGAACAAGGGATCTGAATAAAGTGAGTTACAAGGTGTGTTGGTGGAAATGCAACTCATGTTCCCCTGGCCAAGCACTGCCTGCAGAGTGGAGCCCTTTTCTAATTTGCACAGAGGCAGCGTATGCATTCATGAGGTTTGCCTGGCCAGAAATAGTTGCATAAGACCTAACTAAAGGGATAACCAAAATAAAATGTTAGAGAAAGTAACATACCATACAGAATATCCTAGTATATAAATACATCTTCAACTGTCACTCTCCTAATAAATATCCCCCTATTTCTTCCTGAGCCAGAATCCCTATGACCTCCTACCCCTACAACAAGAAAGAATTTCAAACCTGCCAGAGGCCTTGGACAAGTAAAATGAGAATAATAAGCCTGTGTTATGAAGACTCCATGAATATACATATATATATATATATATACACACACACACACACACGTGTAGATATATATATCTAATGAATATATATACATATGAGAAATGTATATAGCGTTTTCAGAACCATGTCTAGAATACAGCAAGTACTCACTATTGGTAGCCGTTATTATGAATCAGTAAACGTTGACATCTCTTTTCCTCCTTTATCATTCCCAACTCCGTATTCAAAGTCACCAATGAGAAGATTAGATTTTGAACACTAAACAGATTTTATAGACCATTAACTTGAATATTAACACAAGTAAATAAACATGTATCTTTCTTCTAAGAAAATAATACATGAATGACATTGATAAAATATTTATAGAATATTTATTAAAGTACATTTTGACATTTAATGTTAGAGGTGTATATGTTAAAAGTACCTACTAGATCTACACACTATTCAAATGCCTGTAACATATCACAACAAACTTTTGAGTTTCATAGATTTTTATTTTAAAAAGGAGTATTCTGATTTACACATTGCTACTCCTTTAGCTGCCAGCTGTATTCTACTAGAAGTCAGGCTGCCTGGTCATTTACAAGAACAAAATTCAGACTCCTTTGGAAAATGTCCATGATCCCTCTGACTTAGAAAGGAGAAACAATCCTCCTTGACACTGTCACTGGCCTTGGACTGATTTCATTCTCTTATGTGGAGGGGCTGATAATATCTTACAATCACATATGCTTGTTAGTGCAACCTTTTACAAAGAACTAAAGTGTGCCACTGAGTGTCATTTAGACTCAGTCAAGATGGATTTATATAAAGCAGAATGTGTTGAAGGTAAGAACTGATCTAAGTGATATTTTTGGATGTTTTTTAATTTAAAAAGATTTATGCCACCACTAGCACATTCATTCAAGTAACCTTCAATTATGAGATCAAGTTTTAGGCAAATATAATGTATCAAATTAAGCAGAAGAAAATAAATTTAAACCTTCTTATTTTAACTACTTTTGTAGTTCAGTTTTTGAAAAACTAATTCTTATTTTTCTCAAATTTTTAAATTAAATACTCCCTGTAGGAATGGCAATTCACTAAATAGAAAAATAGATATTAGTGTAAAGTAATAAAGATTTCCTCTATGAATCTTTATTCTCTTGCTCCTCAGTGAAACACACCTGGACACCCTCTTCTTCTCCATCCCCGTTACTACCATGTTGGACATCACAGAACACAGTCGCAACTCAGGAAGACCAGACAGGAAAATAAGCAAAGGACATGTGCCTAATATAAGGCAATAGAGATACAGGGACTGTGGAAAACTGGAGCCACTATGACTCATCTTCATATAGTTGTGGCTATTTAGTTCCAGCTAATTGTTGGCAACTCTAGGCCTATTGCTAAAAAAAAAAAAAAAAAAAAAAAAAAAAAAAAAAAAAAAAAAAAAAAAAAAATCTGCATATTTTTGGAACTCCTTTTCAATTTAAATGTTGAAAACTAATTCAATTTATATAAATTCTGTAAGTCTATTCTGGTGTGGGACAAAAAGAAAGTAGCTACAAGGCAGAATAAACCCGTATCCTACTCAGTTACATCTGACTCATAGTAAAATGAAATTCAAAGATAGAACTGTTGGAAATAGCAATGATAACAAAAAAATAAGCATCAGGAATCCTTTGGTTGCAAGTGACAGAAAATTCAACTCCAATTGGCTTTTCAAAGGGGGAGAAATTTACTGTTTTATGTAAATAAAAAAGGCAAATGTAGGTCTAAATTCAAGCAGGACTAGATCTGGTAATCAAGTGATGCAGCATCATTTATCTTTATCCCTTCCCTTGGCCTGCCAAGATGTCTGCGTGTCTGCCTTTCCTCAGGCTCTATTTGGTAGCACCAGAAGATCTAGGCTTATCCATTACAGTTGAAAAGTAGTTGCCATGTTCCAGACTTCAAATCTTCACACTATACTTACTAAGAAAAGAAAGAAGTGTTTTAGTTCCTTCGGACAAGAGAGTAAATTTCTCTTTTCAAAAAGGGCAAAAAGTTTTCTCCTTGTATGTAACTACCTTCAGAGAGATTTAGGTCCTTCCCTGGACCACTATGGCCAGGAGATGGTATCATATTTAACTTAAGCTATTCAGAGTTTCAGGGGCTTCCTTGGAACAACCATACTCAATAATATGCCACTGAGAATTGGAGAAGATAGGTTCATGATATTTTCTTTTATTTTTTCTTTATATATTTTTTATTGCACTTTAGGTTCTGGGGTATATGTGCAGACCATGCAGGATTGTTGCATAGGTACATACATGGCAATGTGCTTTGCTGCCTCCACCCCCCTGTCACCTATATCTGGTATTTCTCCCCATGTTATCCCTTCCCAACCTCCCTACCCACCGCTCTCCCTCCCCTGTTCCCCCTGCAACAGACCCCAGTGTGTGATGCTCCCCTCCCTGTGTCCGTGAATTTTCATTGTTAAACACCTGCCTATGAGTGAGAACATGCGGTGTTTGATTTTCTGTTCTTGTGTCAGTTTGCTGAGGAAGAGGATTTATAGATTCATTCATGTCCCTACAAAGGACACAAACTCATTGTGTTTTATGGCTACATAGTATTTCATGGTGGATATGTGCCACATTTTCCTTGTCCAGTCTATCATTGATGGGCATTTGGGTTGGTTCCAGGTCTTTGCTATTGTAAACAGTGCCACAATGAACATACATGGGTATGTGTCTTTATAATAGAATACTTTATAATCCTTTGGATATATACCCAGTAGTGGGATTGCTGGGTCAAATGGAATTTCTATTTCTAGGTCCTTGAGGAATCGCTACACTGTCTTTCACAATGGTTGAACTAATTCACACTCCCACCAAGGGTGTAAAAGTGTTCTTATTTCTTCACATCCTCTCCAGCATCTGTTATCTCCAGATTTTTTTAATGATTGCCATTCTAACTGGTGTGAGGTGGTATCTCAATGTGGTTTTGATTTGCATTTCTGTAATGACCAGTGATGATGAGCATTTTTTCATATGTTTGCTGGCCTCATATATGTCTTCTTTTGAAAAGTGTCTGTTCATGTCCTTTGCCCACTTTTGAATGGGTTGTTTTTCTCTTGTAAATCTGCTTTAGTTCTTTGTAGATTCTAGATATTAGTCCTTTGTCAGATGGGTAGATTGTAAAAATTTTTTCCCATTCTGTTGGTTGCTTGTTCATTCTAATGATTATTTCTTTTGCTGTGCAGAGGCTCTGGAGTTTAATTAGATCTCACTTGTCCATTTTGGCTTTTGTTACCAATGCTTTTGGTGTTTTAGTCATGAAGTCCTTGCCTATGCCTATGTCCTGAATGGTTTTGCCTAGGCTTTCTTCTAGGGTTTTTATGGTGTTAGGTCTTATGTTTAAGTCTTTAATCCATCTGGAGTAAATTTTAGTGTAAGGTTTCAGGAAGGGGTCCAGTTTCTGCTTTCTTCACATGGCTAGCCAGTTTTCCCAACACCGTTTATTGAACAGGGAATTCTTTCCTCATTGCTTACTTTTGTCGGGTTTGTCAAAGATCAGATGGTTGTAGATGTGTGGCATTGCCTCAAAGGCCTCTGTTCTGTTCCACTGGTCTATACCTCTGTTTTGGTACCATGCTGTTTCGATTACTGTAGCCTTTTAGTAAAGTTTGAAGTCAGGTAGTGTGATGACTCCAGATTTGTTCTTTTTGCCTAGGAGTGTCTTGGCTGTGCATGCTCTCTTTTGGTTTCATATGTAGTTTAAGGTGGCTTTTTCCAGTTCAGTGAAGAGGGTCATAGTTAGCTTGATGGTGATAGCATTGAATCTATAAATTACTTTGGGCTGTATGGACATTTTCACAATATTGATTCTTCCTAACCATGAGCATGGAATGATTTTCCGTCTGTTTGTGTCCTCTCTTATTTTCTTGAGCAGTTGTTTGTAGTTTCCTTGAAGAGGTCCTTTACATCTTTTGTTAGTTTTATTCCTAGGTATTTTATTCTCTTTGTAGCAATTGTGAATGACAGTTCACTCTTGATTTGGCTCTCTTTTAGTCTGTTCTTGTTGTATAGGAATGCTTGTGATTTTTATCCTGAGACTTTGCTGAAGTTGCTTATCAGTTTAAGGAGATTTGGGGCTGAGATGATAGGGTCTTCTAAATATACAATCATGTCATCTATAAATAGAGACAATTTGACTTCCTCCTTTCCTAATTGAATACCTTTTATTTCTTTATCTTGCCTGATTTCTCTGGCTAGAACTTCCAATACTATACTGAATAGGAGTGGTTAGAAAGGGCATCCTTGTCTAGTGCCAAATTTCAAAGGGAATGCTTCCAGTTTTTGCCCATTCAGTATGATATTGGCTGTGGGTTTGTCATCAATAGCTTTTATTATTTTGAGATACATTTCATCGATACCTAGTTTCTTGAGAGTTTTTAGCATAAAGAGCTGTTGAATTTTGTCGAAGGCCTTCTCTGCATCTATTGAGATAATCATGTGGTTTTTGTCTTTGGCTCTGTTTATGTGTTGGATTACATTTATAGACTTGTGTATGTTGAACCAGCCTTGCATCCCAGGGATGAAGCCTACTTCATCATGATGGATAAGCTTTTTGATGTACTGTTGCAATTGGTTTGCCAGTATTTTATTGAAGATTTTTGCATCAATGTTCATCATGGATATTGGCCTGAAGTTTTCTTTTTTTGTTGCGTCTCTGCCGGGTTTTGGTATCAGGATGATGTTGGTCTCATAAAATGATTTGGGAAGGATTCCCTCTTTTTGGATTGTTAGGAATAGTTTCAGGAGTGGTACCAGCTCCTCTTTGCATGTCTGGTAGAATTTGGCTGTGAACCCAACTGGACCTAGGCTTTTTCTTGTTGGTAGACTTCTAATTGCTGCCTCAACTTCAGATCTTGTTATTGATCTATTCAGGGTTTCAACTTCTTCCTGGTGTAGGCTTAGGAGGGTGGAAGTGTCCAGGAATTTATCCATTTCTTCCAGGTTTACTGGTTTATGTGCATAGAGTTGTTTGTAGTAATCTCTGATGGTAGTTTGTATTTCTGTGGAATCAGTGGTGATAGCTTCTTTATCGTTTTTATTACATCTATTTGATTCTTCTCTTTTCTTATTTATTAATCTGGCTAGCAGTCTGTCTATTTTGTTGATACTTTCAAAAACCCAGCTATTGGATTTATTGATTTTTGAAGGGTTTCTTTGTGTCTCTATGCCCTTCAGTTCTGCTCTGATCTTAGTTATTTCTTGTCTTCTGCTAGCTTTTGAGTTTTTTTGATCTTGCTCCTCTAGCTCTTTCAATTTTGATGATAGGGTGTAAATTTTAGATTTTTCCTTGCTTCTCATTTGTGCATTTATTGCTATAAATTTCCCTCTGGACACAGCTTTAAATGTGTCCCAGAGATTCTGGTACGTTGCATATTCATTCTCAATGGTTTTGAAGAACATCTTTATTTCTACTTTCATTTCATTGTTTATCCAGTGAACATTCAAGAGCCAGTAGCAGTTTCCATGAAGTTGTGCAGTTCTGAGTTAGTTTCTTAATCCTGAGTCCTAATTTGATTGCACTGTGGTCTGAGAGACTGTTTGTTATGATTCCCACTCTTTTGCATTTACTGAGGCATGATTTACTTCCAATTATGTGGTCAGTTTTAGAGTAGGTGCAATATGGTGCTGAGAAGAATGTCTATTCTGTGGATTTGGGGTGGAGAGTTCTGTAGATGTCTATTAGGTTTGCCTTGTCTGGATCTGAGTTCAAGTCCTGGATATCCTTGTTAATTTTCTGTCTTGCTGATCTGCTTAATATTGACAGTGGAGTGTTAAAGTCTTCCACTATTATTGTGTGGAGTCTAAGTCTCCTTGTAGGTTGTTAAGAACTTTCTTTATGTATCTGGGTGCTCCTGTATTGGGTACATATATATTTAGGATCATTAGCTCTTGTGGTTGCATTGATGCTTTTACCATTATGTAATGCCCTTCTTTGTCTCTTTTGATCTTTGTTGGTTTAAAGTCTATTTTATCAGAGACTAGGATTGCAATGCCTGCTTTTCTGTGCTCTCCATTTGCTTGGTAAATCTTCCTACATCCCTTTGTTTTGAGCCTATGTGTGTCCTTGCACATGAGATGGGTTTCCTGGATACAGCACACCAATGGGTTTTGACTTTTTATCCAAATGCCACTCTATGTCTTTTAATTGGAGCATTTAGCCCATTTACATTTAAGGTTAATATTGTTATGTGTGAATTTGATCCTGCCATTTTGATGCTAGCTGGTTGTTTTGCCCATTAGTTGATACAGTTTCTTCATTGTGTCGATGCTTTTTACCAGTTGGTACATTTTGGAGTGGCTAGTACTGGTTATTCCTTTCTATGTTTAGTGCTTCTTTCAGGAGCTCTTGTAAGGCAGTCCTGGTGGTGACAAAAATCTCTCAGCAATTGCATGTTCATAAAGGATTTTATTTCTCCTTCACTTATGAAGCCTAGTTTGGCTGAATACGAAATTCTAGGTTGAAGTTCTTTTCTTTAAGGATGTTGAATATCGGCCCCCACTCTCTTCTGGCTTGTAGGGTTTCTGCTGAGAGATATGCTGTGAGTCTGATGGACTTCTTTTTGTGGGTAAGTTGACCTTTCTCTCTTGCTGCCCTTATCATTTTTTCCTTCATTTCAACCCTGGTGAATCTGATGTGCCTTGGGGTTGCTCTTCTTGCGGAATATCTTTGCGGTATTCACTGCATTTTCTGGACTTGAATGTTGGCTTGCCTTGCTAGGTTGGGGAAGTTCTGGATAATATCCTGAAGAGTGTTTTCCAGCTTGGATTCATTCTGTCTGTCACATTCAGGCATACCTATCAAACATAGATTAGGTCTTTTCACATAATCCCATATTTCTTGGAGGCTTTGATCATTTCTTTTCACTATTTTTCTCTAATCTTGCTTCTCGTTTTATTTCATTGAGTTGACCTTCAATCTTTGATATCCTTTCTTCTGCTTGGTTGATTCGGCTATTGAAACTTGTGTATGCTTTGCGACATTCTCATGTTGTGTTTTTCAGCTCTATCAAGCATTTATATTCTTCTCTAAGCTGTTTATTCTCATTAGCATTTTGTCAAACCTCTTTTCAGTGTTCTTAGTTTCTTTGCTTTGGGTTAGAATGTGTTCTTTTAGCTCAGAAAAGTTTGTTATTACCCACCTTCTGAAGCCCATGTCTGTCAATTCATCAGACTCATTCTCCATCCATCTTTGTTACTTTGCCGGTGAGAAGTTGTGATCCCTTGGAGGAGGAGAGGCATTCTAGTTTTGGGTGTTTTCATTCTTTTTGTACTGGTTTCTTCCCATCTTTGTGGATTTATCTACCTGTGGTCTCTGTAGTTGGTGACTTTCAGATGGGGTATCTGAGTGGTTGTCCTTTTAGCTGATGTTGAGTTATTTCTTTCTGTTTTTTAGTTTTCCTTTTAACAGTCAGGCCCCTCTGCTATAAGACTGCTGGAGGTCCACTCTAGACCCTGCTTGCCTGGAGATCACCTGCAGCAGCTGCAGAATAGTAAGGGTTGCTGCCAGTTTCTTCTTCTGTTATCTTCATCACAGAAGTATACCCGCCAGATATCATCCTGAGCTCTCCTTTATGACATGTCTGTTGGGATATATGGGGGTCAGAGAGCTGCTTGAGGAGACAGTCTGTCCCTTATAGGAGTTCAAGTGCTGTGCTGGGAGCTCCATTGTTCCATTCAGATCGGCTGGGCAGGTACGTTTAAGTCTGCTACAGCAAAACTCATAACCACCTTTTTCCCAGGTGCTCTGTCCTGGGAAGGTGGGTCTTTATTTATAAGTTCCTGATGTGCTGCTGCCTTTTTTCAGAGATGCCCTGCCCAGCAAGGGGGTAGCCTAGTCACAGTCTGCCAGCAAAGGCATTGCTGAGCTGCTGTGGGCTCTGCCCAGCTGCTGTGTGAACTTCATTGCAGTTTTGTTTTCAGAGGTATAGTAATGGCAGTCTGCCTCAGTAATGGCAGACTGCCTCAGTAGTAGTGGACTGCCTTGGTAATGGCAGATGCCATCCACCCACAGAGCTGGACCGTACCAGGTCCAACTGTACTTGCTGTGAAATCTCAATCCAGCATATTTCAGATTGCTGGTCTTTGTGGGGGTGGGATCCACTGAGCCAGATCAGCCACCTCCCTGTTTCAACCCCCTTTTTTTCAGTTGAATGGGTGGCTCTGTCTCCCAGGCATTCCAGGTGCCAGTTGGAACAGCTGCCTAGATTTGTATGTGTTTTTATGCGGAGACCCACTGTGCTGGCTGAAACAGCCATGTTGGAAACTCGTGGCACTTTTCAGCCCAGCAATCTGCTGGTCTGTGGGTAGTAAAAACTCATTTGGAAATGTGGTGTTCATTCACCCTCTTCATTGTTCTTGCTGTGAACTGCACTCCAGAGCTGTTCCTAGTTGGCCATCTTGGATCCATAATCTCCTGATATTTTCTTTAAGAATTACTGCATTAGAGAAGGGAAAATAGACTCAGCCACAAAAAAACATATCTATATCTATATCTATATCTATATCTATATCATCTATATCTATATCTATACCTATATCTATATATCTATATCTATATCTATATCTATATCTATATCTACCAGATTAGGGGGAAATTGTGAAACTGAAAAGAAAATACCAAATTAGTAGGAAAATAAGTTTTTTAATAAATGCCAATAAATATAAAAATTTCAATGATTAGGGTGTGGGGATCAAAGAGATTATTGCAAATTATAAAGTACAAGTGCAGAAAATAGCCACTGTTAAAAAAAATACTAGAAGAAAATATGGGAAAATTTTTATTTTTATTATTTAAAGTGAGTAAAACTTTGGAGTTGAAACATAAAACTCAGAAGCCATAAATGATAAGCTAGATAAATTTGACAAGATAAAACTTAAAAATTTTACATGTTTACTATAACATAATTTTTTTTTTGTATTTTCAACTTTAAGTTCAGGGATACATGTGCAGGATGTGCAAGTTTGTTACATAGGTAAATGTGTGCCATGGTGGTTTGCTGCACAGATCATACCATCACCTAGCTATTAAGCCCAGCATTTATTAGCTGTTCTTCCTGATGCTCTCCCTCCTCCCATCCGTCACCTTCCAAAAGGCACCAGTGTGTGTTGTTCCCCTGCAATGTGTCCATGTGTTCTTATCATTCTGCTCTCACTTATAAATGAGAACAGGCAATATTTGGTTTTCTTTTCCTGCATTAGTTTGCTAAGGATAACAGCCTCCAGCTCCTCCATGTCTCTACAAACACATGATTTAGTGGTTTTTATGGCTGCATGATATTCCATGGTGTATATATACCACATTTTCTTTACCCAGTCTATCATTGATGGGCATTTAGGTAGGTCCCATGCCTTTGCTATTGTGAATAATACTGCAATTAACATAGGCATGCATGTATCTTTGTAAGAGAATGATTTCTGTTCCTTTGGGTATATACCTAGTAACACAATTGTTGGGTCAAATGGTATTTCTGCCTCTAGGTCTTTGAGGAATTGCCACACTGTCTTCCACAATGGGCTGAACTAATTTGTACTCCAATTAGCAGTGTAAAAGCGTTCCTTATTCTCCACAATCTCACCAGTATCTATTTTCTTTTGACTTTTTAATAATAGCTATTCTGACTGGTATGAGGTAGTATATCATTGTGGTTTTCATTTGCATTTCTGTAATGATCAGTGATGTTGAGCTTTTTTTCATGTGTTAGTTGGCCACATATATGTCTTCTTTTGAAAAGTGTTTAATGAGGTTATTTGCTTTTTTCTTGTAAATTTGTTTAAGTTCCTTTCAGATCCTGGATATTAGACCTTTGTCAGATGGATAGAGATTGCAAAAATTTTCTCACATTCCGTAGTTGTCTGTTTACTCTGTTCATAGTTTCTTTTGCTGTGCAGAAGCTCTTTAGTTTAATTAAATCATACTTGTCATTTTTTCTTTTTATTTTATTGCAATTGCTTTTGGCATTTTTATCCTGAAATCTTTGCCTGTCCCTATGTCATGAATGGTATTGCCTAGGTTTACTTCTGGGGTTTTTACAGTTTTGGGTTTTATATTTAAGTCCTTAATCTATATTGAGTTGATAATATTTTTTTTTAATTTTGTGACAGAGTCTTGCTCTGTCACCCAGGCTGGAGTGCAGTGACACGATCCTGGCTCACTGCAACCTCTGCCTCCTAAGTTCAAGCGATTCTTTGGCCTCAGCCTCCCAAGCAGCTGGGACTACAGGCACATGCTACCACACCTGGGTAATTTTTTATATTTTTAATAGAGACTTGGTTACACTGTGTTAACCAGAATGGGCTCGGTCTTCTGACCTCATGATTTGCCCATCTCAGCCTCCCAAAGTGCTGGGATTACAGGCGTGAGCCACCACACCAGGCCTGTTAAGTTGTTGACTCAAGATCTTTCTGACTTTTCAATATGAAATGGAATTTTTTTAAAAAAAAAATAAGGTAACACCAGGCATGGTGGCTCACGCCTGTAATCCCAGCACTTTGGGAGACTGAAGTGGGTGGATCACAAGGTCAAGATATCGAGACCATCCTGGTCAACATGGTGAAACCCTGCTCTCCTAAAAATACAAAAATTAGCTGGGCGTGGTGGCGCATGGCTGTAGTCCCAACTGCTCGGGAGGTTGAGGCAGGAGAATTGCTTGAACCCAGGAGGAGGAGGTTGCAGTGAGCCGAGATTATGCCACTGCACTCCAGACTGGCGCCTTGTGACAGAGTGAGACTCTGTCTCAAAAAATAAATAAATGTAAATATAAATAAAAAAATAAGGTAACAAAGGGAAATATATTAACAGTTATGATGCACAAAGAAATACTATCTTAATGTTTAAAGAGCTCTTGCACATCAGAAGCAAAGATAATCTCAATATGAGCTAAAAGTGACTTTAAAATATGAAAAGAATGCTTAACTTTAGTAATAATTAAAGAAATGTAAATCAATAGAGGCAGACATTGTTGGACTCTAGACAACCTGCAATAGAGACATAGCATGAAAACAAAGTCTTATTGTTTATTGAGATTATGAGATTGTTAGTAACCAGGATGTAACTACTCTATCCTGAATAGTAAAGTATTAGTATCAGAATTGTGTGCTATAATAACAAAGAATATGTGCCATGGGGTTAGCAGTTGGGTTTGATCAGTTAGAAAACTTTTATCTGAGGCTGTAATGATGGGGGGACACATTTCCTTCAGTAGGAAAACAGCAAAATTATCACCAGAAGAAAAAAATCAGAAGTCAGTTAATGTATCTGGTAGAACCAAAGCCTTCAGGGGAAGATATTGAAAGATGAAATGTTAGTAGCAAGTGTTAGTTTCTATTGACCACATTTGGGGAGGTACACACGGGCTTAACAGTGAGGCCAGAGTAAATCACATTCAGTAGAAACTTTGTTTTGAAAACAGATTCTGCTTTTCACTTTCAGTATGGTATTTAATAAATAAATAAAATGAAATATTCCATACTTCACAATAAGCTTTGTGTTCAATGATTTTGCTCAACTGTATGCTAATGTAAGTGTTCTCAGCACATTTAAGGTAAGCTAAGCTATAATGATGTTTGGTAGGTGAGGTGTATTAAATGCATTTTTGACTTATAGTATTTTCCTTTTATGCTGGGTTTCCATTTTTGATGATGGGTTTATTGGGACATAACCCCATTGTAAGTCAAGGAGCACCTGTATTACAAGAGATAAATTCAAAAGAGAATTAGCTGTCTCATCAGCAGGAATATAATATGCCCTTTCAACACATGGTTTTAAGCCGTCTTTCTTTTCAGAGTTCTCTTGATGTATACTTTCTAGTATTTGTTCTCATTCATTGCTTTGGTTTTTATCTGCAGGATCTCCCTTTATATGTATGCTGAGTCTTCTTTTCCTGTCACCTGTAATTGTCACTGTCTCACAAATACTTTTAATGCTTTATTTCTTTTTAATTTTTTTTTACTTTTTATGTTCTGTTTCTCTAAAGGCATTCATTATCTATTTGTTGACTCACTGCTTTGTTCTTCCTGGTTTATTTTTAAACTTGGAAGTAACATTTTGTTTTAGCAATGAATTTCTGTATGCTATGAGCTTAAATAGTCAAATCTTTCTATCTCTTCTTCAATTACCTTATTTCTGAATTTTCAAAATTATGATTTATGTTGTTTCATAGCTATTAACGTTTTCTTAAATTATTTTGTGTCAGTATGAGAGATTACAGGCTTTTTTTTGGTACTTTAGATTCTGGGGTACATGTGCAGATCATGCAGGATTGTTGCATGGGTGCATACATGTCTATGTGGTTTGCTGCCTCCATCCCCCGCTCACCTATATCTGGCATTTCTCCTCATGTTATCCCTCCCCAACCCCCCCACACCCTCCGCTGTCCCTCCCCTAGGCACCCCCAACAGACCCAAGTGTATGATGCTCCCCTCCCTGTGTCCATGTGTTCTCATTGTTCAACACCCACCTATGAGTGAGAACATGTGGTGTTTGATTACAGTTTTGATGTATTTTTCTATGTAGATTGTCCTGGCATGACTTCATTGTCTGAAAGGGTAATATTTAGCTCCTAGGTTTTTTTTATTATAAGAATCTTGGTGGTATTTTATAAAAAATATTTTCTGTTGTGATTGTCATAGTATTTATTTTTCTGTATTGAAAAAAGGGTAAATCAGGATAGCTTTCCTAGCTTGCTAGTTCTAGATTTCCCCCTTCTGTTATTTTCAAAACGTGTTCAAGCCAGGCACAGTGGTTTGCACCTGTAGTTTCAGTTGTTCAAGAAACAGAGGCAGGAGGATTCCTTGAGTCTAGGATTTCAAAGCTGTAGTGAGACACAATCAAAATGTGTTCAAAAACAAAAGCTGGCTTTTTCTGAGGTCTGTTAACTTTAGTTCCTTCTCCCTAGTGTTTCTATATAAACCATTTCCTTCCTTTTTTAATGTTGAGGTTCTACTCAGTATTTTCTATGCAGTACATGATTTGATACTGGAAGAAAATTTTCACTGGTTACTAGTAAGAGATTATAAAGCCCAGATTTTTCCAGCATCATTGTACTTCCATCACCCATTAGCTCTTAACTGTGAATAGTCAACAAAGTGGCTAACCCAGTTACTCCCAGTTCTACCTGCTAACTTCAAAATGCTCTGACAAGTTTACCAGTGACTACCTGCTGGTGATTTGGGTATTCTTCAGCTCTTGTAGACATCAGAAACCTTTTGCCATTCCTCTGCTTTGTCTCACATTATTGCTGATGCCATGTGGTGCTTCTTGGTGGCACTGGTTGGTTCCCACATGCTCATATTTTGAAGTTTATAGTTGACCTAGTGTTAGCTTAATGGTAGATGTTGTCTATATGTTTTAGGTTTTGCTATCCTAGTTCCTTTCCCCGTTTATATGGGATTTGGAGAAATTTAAAAACTCTAATTCCATCTTCCCAGAGTCCTCCATATCTGAATGTTTAAAAAATCAAAATTTCTAGGTTTATACCTTTATATATTTTATTCTTTCTTAGGTATATGCTTTATCATATATAGGGGTGTGTGTGTGTTTGTGTGTGTTGATACAGTTATATGACATATTGAGTGGAAAAACTGTACAATTCACAACATGCTTGCCAACTTTATAACTATTATATGTCACCCAAATCTCATTATAATCCTCTAGTATGCATATTTTGGTCTCCAATCTACACACACACACACAATAAGGACTCCTTGAAAGGTAAATGAGTCCAAACGTTGGGGTAGAAAAAAATCACTATGGATATGAAACAGCTACTTGTTGCTTCTTATTTTATAGATGAGAACATTGAACTCTAAAGCAGTTGTTGCTAAATGCAATACTTTTCTTTAAATGTCAGAAAAAAACAATTCTGAAATAAAGAGAGGCAAATTTCAGGACCCTCATTGGTCAAATTTATGTAGTTTAAGCATTAAAATAAGATTCAGATAATTATTATGACTATTACAGTAGTTACCTTAACTGACGAAATCTAAGGAAGTCTGTATGTTTCTAATAATATTCAAACAGGAGAAATTCATATAAATTACCAATAGGAATTATAATACACAAAAATTGTGATTATAATAGAATATATTTAATAGTTTATTGACTTGAATATATAAGGGATTGTTAAATATAAAAGTATTAATTAAATATTTATCTTTAAGTTTAGATATTTACTTCCTTTGGCCAACACAGAGTATAGAAGGATGCCAAGTTATCCCAGCAAAAGTGGATTCAGTAGCAAGTAAAGGAAGGTCTGATTATATATAATTAATCAGATTCAAAGGGTGTCTACAGCTAATCAGCTTCAGTGGTCACACACAATAACCAAGTTTTAAAAAAAGATTCAACCACGTCTTAAAATGAAAAATTAACCAAATGTACAAAAGAGTAGAGCTGACAACACAATCCCTCATCTCCTAGGAGTTGACAATTCTTGATGGTCCAACTAATTATAATAAAATACTAATAAGAAATACATAACATTTAATGGCACTAACAAACCAAACTAGTACATTAAATTGACAGGGCAGTGGATGGGTAAAAATTAAAAGAATGCTTCATTTGCTGAAAAGCTATGGAGTTTCAAAAACACAAAACCTTTATTAAAAAAATAAAGTCTCAGCCAGGCGCGGTGGCTCACACCTGTAATCCCAGCCCTTTGGGAGGCTGATGCGGGTGGATCACGAGGTCAAGAGATCGAGACCATCCTGGTCAACATGGTGAAATCCCATCTCTACTAAAAATACAAAAAATTAGTTTGGCATGGTGGTGGGTGCCTGTAATCCCAGCTACTCAGGAGGCTGAGGCAGGAGAATTGCCTGAACCCAGGAGGCGGAAGTTGCGGGGAGCCGAGATTACGCCATTGCACTTCAGCCTGGGTAATGAGAGCAAAACTCCGTCTCAAAAAAAAAAAAAAGTCTCATGACATAATGATTACAATTTTCCAATTAAAAGGTATTTACTAACCATTAGTAGCCTATAAAACACCTTAGATGACTCAACTAGAGCCATGTCCCAACAAAAACTTGAACTCTAAATAATTCATACCCCAAATCTGGTTAGTCTGAAACAATACCCTTTTCTTTAAGACAAAAGATTATTAAAACCCCAGACAGAGTTTTAATAAAAATTCAGAAAGACAAGCTGAGAAATAATGAAAAATGCAGATAAGAATAACCTGAAACACTTTCATTCTTGACTTTGGAGTATATATACTCATTAATTTTGTAATTTTTTTTAGCAGTATCTGGTCTTTTTGAAAGGTGTTTAAAACATTGAAAATAAAATGTAAAGTATTTTTTAAATGTTTTGGTAAATGAATATTTAAATATTTGGGGGAATTTACTAGAGTCATAAATTTTCTCGTTAATTTGCACAACCAATTATTTAAAGGAATTTTTAAAGCTTATTGTTTAATAAAATACTAGACAATAATAAAGTCAAACATTAGTATTACTTATCACACAAAAGCTCATCAGACACTAAAAACTTAATGAAATTCTAGTCATGGAAAGGCAGGAAGTTATAAAGAAAACAAGTAAATAAACAGGGAAATTTTAGGTAGTTTGAGAGAAGCAAAGTAGAGGAGTGCAATAGAGCCTTGGAGATATATTAATTTAGATTAGGTTCATGGAAGTCTTCACTGAAGCTGTCATGTTTACAGTGAGACTTAAATGACCAGAAAACACCAGTCATGTAAATATCTGGAAAGAGGATTCTGGACACCACTCCCCTCCCCCACCAAAAAAAAGCCAGCAGAGACAAGTGTCTTTTCTGGACAAAAAAAAAAAAAGCCAGCAAAGACAAATGTCCTTTGCCATATTTGAGACTTAGAAAAAACACCATCATGGCTGTAAAATAATAATTGAATGTGAAAATGGTGGGAGGAAAGACCAGACCATGCAGGGCCTTGTAAGCCACAGTAAGGGGTAGATATTCTATTCCAAATTCAGTGGGACGTTATTGGAGGGTTGGACACAAGTGAGTCAGGAACTAATTATTTGTTAGTCACTCTTTCTATGTGATAAATAGTTTGTTGGGGAGAAAAAGTAGACTATAGTAGACCAGTTCCCTCTTTACCCAGTTCCAACCTAGTTCGAATACTGCTTTGTCCCATGAAGCCTTCTCTGTTTATATGAATGGAGTTAAATTTTTCTTTTCTTTATACTTTATAACAGTGGGTTGCTATTCCTTTTCTTTTGAGCTGGAGTCTTGCTCTGTCACCCAGGCTAGAGTGCAATGGTTTGATCTCAGCTCACTGCAACCTCCGCCTCCCAGGTTCAAGAGATTCTCCTGCTTCAGCTTCCTGAGTAGCTGGGATTACAGGCTTACACCACCATACCTGGCTGATATTTATATTTTTAGTAGAGGTGGGGTTTCACCATGTTGGTTAGGCTAGTCTCAAACTCCAGACCTCAGGTGATCCACCCTCCTCGGCCTCCCAAAGTGCGAGGGTTACAAGTATGAACCTCCACACCTGGTCTGCATTCTACTCTTTGGTGATATTCATTATATTCAGTCTTCATTTTAGGGACCTGATATATTTTCTCTCCCTTCAAAAATCTTAGGGTGTAAGATCCAAAGGGTAGGGATTAGGTTTTATATATCTGTACATTTGTAACAGAGCCTAACTCTGTGGCTGTATTACTTCATTCTCACACTGCTTAAAGAGCTACCTGAGACTGGGTAATTTATAAAGTAACGAGGTTCAATTGACTCACCGTTCCACATGGCTCAGGAAACTTACAATAATGGTGGAAGGCTAAGGGGAAGTAGACATGTCTTACATCATGGAGCAGGAGAGAGAGAGTGTGAAGAAAGCCACACACTTTTAAATCACCAGATCACATGAGAACTCACTCAATATCATAAGAACAGCAAGGGGGCAATTGGCCTCCATGATTCAATCACTTCTCACCAGGCCCCTCCCCTGACATGTGGGGAATACATTTTGACATGAAATTTGGGTGGGACACAGAGCCAAACCATATCAGTGTCTAACACAAAATGAATATTATATGAGAATGAAAGAGTAAGAGTTTATTTTTCTCAGTGACAATACATAGAATCAGCCCACCTAAGTGTTGCATGAATTAAAGGAAAATGACTATTGGTATCAATATGAATGAAATGTGAAGAAAATAGAAAAAGGGGTGTCTAAACATTTTATTTAGGACCAATTCAATGTTTGTTTTGCATTGAATTAAGAAAATAAAACTTTTTAAGCATTTAATTCATGTAGGTGGGAAATACAGGGTTGGAATGCTGCTTCCAATTTGACTAAGTTCCTAAGGGGGAAAAAGTGAAAGCAGCAAATAGCTTCTGTATTGCTTATTGTGAAAAAGAAATTAAAAGCCCACCTCCTGGACAGTATTGAAGAGACCAAATATTGTCTTTCAGAAGGAAATGAACTGAGCAAAGGAAAACCAAGACTATGGAAATATACTGGGGTCAGCACAGAATGGTGGACAGGAAAGAAAACAGAGAACATTTTAAGGGTGTTTGCTACAAGGCCTGTTAATCCATGAAATAGACCTCTAAATAGAAGCAGGTCTATAAACAATGAAGGTATTCACTAATTGGCAAGGACTTCCTTACCTGGGAAGAACCTCCTACAGTTAGAAAATTACCATTTCAGAGCAAACAAAAAGATGAGCATTAGCTATCTTCTACTCCAAGCTTTTTATTCTGTAGATGAGGACGTTGAACCATAGAAACATGAAATAGCATGCTGAGATCACACAGCTAAATAATAGAAGCACTGAAATTTGAATCCAGGTTTTCTAATTTCAGTTCATTGCTCTTGCCAATATACTCTGCAAATTGCATGATTATCATTCATTTCTTTTTATTTTTGACTCAGCACTCTAAACACTTTTGGGGGAATTTATTCTTGCCAACTGCTCACAGTCTTGGGGGACTATTGGTCCCATTCTTCCCCAGCTAGGGCTTGACTACAGTTTTATGCGACCAAATGCTAAAAAAATCAAGACTTACTCTCTGGGACTTTCGATCCTGAACACATTGACTCTAGCACAGGAAAATTGAGGAAGCTGAATCATTGCAGCAGCAACATGCTAACAAGCCTATCAGTTAAATTCTAAATTCAACTTCTTGGCTCCCGGAGCCATCTCATGCTTGCTCCTGGTAAGCCTGATTCTTTCATTTCTCCTTTCTTTCTGAAATTATCCCACATTATTCACATTTATTTATTTAATTATTTATTTATTTATTTATTTATTTATTTATTTTTTTGCTTAGCAAAGCAACAATCATTTTTTTTCCTTAAAACAAACAAACAAAAAAAACCCTGATTGCCGCAATGCTCCTAAGAATACAAATACATCAGGGCATGAGATAAGAAATTCAAGAAAAAAGGAAATGGCAGAACTGACCTTTTAGACTCAAGCAGAATTCCAGATTAGAGGTATACATCTATGCATTCATGGTCTGATTTAATACATTTTCACAAAGTAGCACTCTGTGTTTGACACGGGTGAGATAACAATTATTCAACATCCAAATGAATGGGAATAAAGAGAACTCACAATATATGTCAAAGACCCAATAGGTGGGTCTAATCAGCCAGCAGCAGAAAAAGTAGGACCCAAGAGTGAGGACTAGAGGACTGGGGTAGAAAGCCGTCAGAACAGGATATGCAAGAGGACTGAATCCCTGGAGCCACCTCACTCCTGCTCCTGAGCCTGGTTCTTTCACTCTTTCTTAGATACCAGACATTCTGAAATTGATCTCTTAATAGAGGGTGCAGCTGAATCAATAAGTAGTTCTAAGAACAGAAGGCACAGTGGGATCAATATACACTACTATTTTTCTACCTCTTACCTAGGTGTTTTAGCTCTATTAAAATGTCACTGGGAAAAAAAAAAAGTGGCCCAGGAAATGTGACTAGGATTCTTACCCTGTTTTTGTATTTAGTAACCCTGAATCTGAAAGTTACTCTCTGGGCCTCAATTTCCTCTTATGTACAATGAAGAAACAACACCCGCTCTGTTTACCTCCTGAGTTGCAAGAAACAAATGGGAAAATGATTGCAATGGCTTAGTCAATTGAGAAAAAAAGATCAAGAGAAAAATACTACTTTCCCTTTGGCATCGTTTCCAGCCTTTGTTATGAACAGCCATTTCTCAACCACAGCAGAGAAAGAAGTTTTTAAAAAAAACCACTTAGCTAAAGAAAAGGAGATCGTAACTCTGCTGCCAGCTTTGAAGGTCAGCCTTTACCTCCTGGAAATAAGGGCAGAACAGAGGTTCTGGGAAGACTTTTACAAAAATGAAAGAGCAAGAAAGATACATAATAACTGAGAAGTTATCTTCACATTTGTTCACAAATATGTTTTGCCAGTAGAAATAAACTATTTGAGGATTAGAATATATCTTTTACTTCTGAATCACATGCACCTAACATAGGTTTATCACAAATATTTGTTGAATAAATGAATGAATTTATTCAAATGCATATAGTTGTTTCGATTCTTGCCCAGTGTGATATACTCATGTCTTCTAAAGTTGTGACGTCAGCATGCCTCAGAATAGCAAACTGATAGCAGAAATTTGCCTATTTCTCTAGAATCCTATAATTGTATATCACTGAAGTAAAATTATAGAAATATAAACAGTTTTTCCATTTTTAATTTATACAACTTGTTTCTTGACTTCAGAGAAGTCTTCAGAGAAGGCATGTGAAATACTTTGTCCCTAGGCCAGGCACAGTGGCTCATGCCTATAATCCCAGCACTTTGGGAGGCCGAGGCGGGTGGATCATGATGTCAGGAGTTTGAGACCAGCCTGGCCAAGATGGTGAAACCCCATCTCTACTAAAAGTACAAAAATTAGCCACACAGTGGTGGCTGCCTATAATCCCAGCTACTCAGGAGGCTGAGTCATGAGAATCGCTTGAACCCAGGAGGCGGAGATTGCAGTCAGCTGAGATCGCACCACTGCACTCAAGCCTGGGCGACAGAGCAAGGCTCTGTCTCAAAAAAACTCTGTCCCTAAACAGCTCATATTCAGGGAGGAAGGGAAAAGAATTATTGTGCTTGCTTCTTCCTGGCCCAAGTAAGCGGTTGTTCAACTCTACCCCATATCACAGCACTTGTAGATTGGTTACCCACCTCTCTGTCAGGGTTCTAGATGTCAAGCAGGTTTGGTAAATCCATGGTGCAGGAACTTAATCAGGATCTTCTTGTCAGCTGGTACCATGCTGGGGCCTCTTTAAGCTGTAGTTGTGGCAGCAACTGCAACAGAAAGCCGGCTCTGTGACTGTGGGAATGGTATGAGCCATTGCTAAGGATGTGACAGACAAGAAGTAAGACACAAAGGGAGAGTGTCAGTGGCTGAATGGATATAGAGTAGTGTTAAACCGATCTAGTATACTTTCCAATTATCCTTTTTCATGACAGGAAACAATGTGATCTTGGAATATCTTTCTGAACTAAAAGCAAGGAAGCTATTCAGGACTTCTGGGGTCAAGTAAAAATGTCTCAGAAGCCAACCTGAAGAAGTTTTACAGATTTTTACTTATTTTACTCCCTCATGATACTAAAAAATTTTAAAAGCCCCATTGGATTGCTAGGACATGTATCCTGAAAATTGGTAAAGGAAATAATCAAGCTTTTACTTTCTCCTTCTTATGCAACCTCTATTTCAGAATAACAAATAGTTAATGTGAAAAAAAATCTTTGTAGTAGAACAGATAATTCATAAAACATAATAAAATTAAGAAAGTCATTATTTTTCAATCCTTAATGATCTGATCAAAGATCAGGTGGCTTCTAAAATCACTGGGTGAAATATTGATGGGGAACTTCGCATTTATTTGTAGATAAATTGGGCTGACATTCCTCGAACCTACTACTTAAGTTTCCCCTGAGTAAAACTGAACAACTGGACCTGATGCCTCTTCTGATGTGATGCAGTAGGAATTATATAGTATCTCTAAATATTATTATTGCAAAAAAGGTTTTTTAAATGTGAATTTAATTAAGTGTATAGAGCTAACTACCAGTTTTATAGCAAGTATTTAGAGAACCACACATTAAACAACAATACAAAATGAAACAGCAAATTGAACTATTCCAAATTTCTATTTTCTCTTTCTTCATGTAAAAAAATTAGAGTTTGAACTACCATGTAAACAGTTATTCTTAAAGATTGCAAACACAGTATCACTGAAGTTCAAAATGATCTCAGGAAGGGTTTTTGATGTGCATTCATTCACTTATTCCACTAAGATTTATTGGCCATCTACTGTAAGTCCAGCCCTGCATTTAGTGCTATATATTCAGAAATGCACATTAGAGTTTCTGTTCTGAATTTGATCAGAGTTCCCTGAAAAACTGGAACTCGATTCTTTTAAATGAAGTAACTATGCAGAAATATTTGGAATGGAATAGGGAGAAAGAGCTCTGGTTTAGTTAGCTGAACATCTATTCACTGATAAAGTAAATATTTCATATGATCCTGAGCTATATTAAAGTGTAAAGTTTTGATTTCTGATGTGATTTATTCCCAATTTACTCATGGTTTCTTCAATTTGAAAAGAAGTACATATGGATGGTTGGATGGATGGATGGATGGATGGATGGATGGATGGATAGATAGATAGATAGATAGATAGATAGATAGATAGATGGATAGATAGATCTTGTTGAAATATACATAATTGTTGAATCAGAAAACCCTTTGCTTTTTGCTTTTTATGAATTAGCAGATATTTCTGTTACAAATCTGTTTTCTTAAAGAAAATAAAAACTATTGCAGAAAATTAACTTCAGGATAAAAGTCAGAAGAGCAATGCATACTTTGTGTAATCAGTCACCAATGAGTCTTTAGGTGAGTCAGTTGATTCTTAAAATTTTAAAAAGAAGAAGAAAAGGTCTGGAATTTTATTTTCATATGATAGAATCCAACAGAGAATCCCTGCAGTGGTTACCTTTTCCATATCAAGCACAGAGAATATATCCAGCTTTGTAATATAATTAGAATAATGCATCACTTTTGTGGAAAAATTTTAGTTGCATCCTTCTGTATGGTAAGCATTCTTCTGTCATCTTAGCTGGGGAAAAAAAAAAAAAGCTCAGGAGAGTTCCTAGCCTTTGAAATAATCTGAAAAAGAACTCTTCATATTTTAAAGAATACATTTTTTGACCAATAAACTGGAGTCATGAGAGTTTGGGAAAATAATTCCTTCGAACTTCCTGGGGTTAGTGAGAGTTTAATTTGCCTTAAAAAGAATATTTTTGTTTTACTGGCTTTCTGGGAGCAGCCTGAAAGACTACTTATGCCCTTAAATTTGTGTCAAATTCCTGCTTTCAGAGGAGAGACCAAGCTAGCCATTTGCGATTGGCATAAAAAGACTGAATTGCTTTGAGGAAAGTGGTAAGAAACTAGAAACAGAGAAGACAGTTAGGACATCAAGAAAGGAACTGACAGTTACTCTGAGCATTTTCATGGAATACCTTTCAAGAGAAAACTCTGAAAACAGAATGTGAATGTGATAATATAGTGGATAATTTTGGGACTGTCTATATAGCATCCCTGTTCTGGGAATTTCTTCTTATCTCAGTCCACTTTGGTTAGCACAGAAGCTATTATGATCATGTTGTCTTTGAGTGCTTTAACTGTAAATTGTGAATCTTAAAAATTCTCAGTGCCTGTGTTTCTAGCTACCTGTGTAAAAACACAGACATAGCCAACTGATTGAGAGAGAGAAGCAAAGGCATACAAATGTGAAAGAAAAGACATGGAAAATAGAGGAGTCCTGAGCAATGATATTCTGGAAAATATTTAAATATTTAACAATCAGTTCTCCAGTTTAAAAAAAAAGGCGGGGGGATCTGATTGTTGCATTTGCCAGTTTCTTTGGTGGAAATTTTACTACCATGGCTAATTTCAAACTACTATCATGATGTCACTGAACATAATTTGGGAAGAGATTCCCATTAGCACATCATTATGTAGTATTGCCATCACATGAATGCAATAACTGTAAATAAAGATAAGCAGCACAGAGCACAGACAATAGTAGAATATAAAATAGATAAGATTAACATTAGTAATAGGAAACTAATTAGGAAATGGTAAGCCTGGATTATTTAGTACCTAAATATTATTTACTTAACTGTAAGTTTGTATGATTTTTTTAATAATGGCTGTGTTTTACAACCTGCTTACAAAATTTGTTAATTAAACAAGTGACTCTGTTGAGCTGATAGGGCTGCTGCTTGCATAACAATAGACCTTTAGTTGCCTCTGAAGCCTGGCAACCCATTTTTGTCCTTGGAATACCTGAGTAACTGAGTGTCTTTATAATAAATCTCTTTTTTCCTCTCTGTGTATATATTCTTCTCCCTCTACTCTTTCTCATTAAGCAAGTAGTTCATGTTAGATTTTGGTTATTAGTTACAGCTTTTCTACTAGGAGTTGACTCTCATTACAATTTTAGACATAGTAGAAGAAAAATATGCAGAAGAAATCATTAGTAGAACTTTCTTTTAACCAATTCTTTGAATAGAGTATTGTGGTTAATATTTTGATATATTTCTGTTTCTTCATTTTTGCTTATATGGATTATTCTTCTCACACCATCCAGGCAGCCACAATAGTTCTGCTTATAAATGCCCTCGGGGCCAGAGAGAATCTTTGAAGTTCAAATTAGACTTTGACCAAATCCATGGTATAAGCAATAGTCTTGAAAACAAGGCTTTCTACTATATTAATAGAAGCCAGGGTTTTTTTGAATGATAAAAGGTTTTAATGATCTTCAAAGTCTGAGATTCTTAAAGTTCTCAGAGCACAATATTTATTCATTAATCAGAGAATGAAGAAAAATATAAAATATAAGAGCAACTTCCCATCCCCAAAAAGATAGGAAAGTTTTACAATTATTAGTAAGGGAGAATCAAAGACATAGCTAGAGGCTGGAAGAAGGCTGAAGGGTCCCACATTTTCGGAATGGGATGGTGGAGTGAGTAGCAACACAATGAAAACTGTCATAGTTAGGGCCAAGCATGGTGGCTCACGCCTGTAATCCTGGCAATTTGGGAGGCTGAAGTGGATAGATCATCTGAGGTCAGGAGTTTGAGACCACCCTGGCCAAAATGGTGAAACCCCCTCTATTAAAAATACAAAAATTAGCCAGGTTTGGTGGTGTGCGCCTATAATCTCAGCTACTAGGGAGGCTCAGGTGAGAATATCGCTTAAACCCAAGCAGCGGAGGTTGCAGTGAGCAGAAATCCCGCCACTGCACTGCACGTTCCAGCCTGGTCCACTGAGAGAGAGAGACTCTGTCTCAAACAAAACAAAATAAAAAAAACCTGTCATAGAAACTCAACAAATATTTGGGAATCTCTTAGAATAGAAAAGACTGCAAGCTTCTTCAAGGTAATCATGTAAACTTTGAACATAATCCCTGAGCAATATGACAGAATGATTGAGGAAACCATACCAGTGGCTGGATCTAAGGATATCCTCATAGATTGTTGAACCTCAAGAAGATAGGAAATGTCAAAGCCTGTAGACCAGAAGAAGCCTAGTAGTAGGAAAAAAGATTCAGGATTTACATTCTTATCAAATGGAGGCTACTGCAGTGATGATAATCTGGTAGACACATTGACATACACCCAGAGAAGCACAGGAATAACAGACAATGAGACTTAAGGGCTGGGTACAGTGTCTTACACCTGTAATCGCAACACTCTGGGAGGCTGAGGTGGGAGGATCACCTGAGCTCTGGAGTGTGAGATCAGCCTAGGCTACATAGGGAGACCCTGTCTATACCAAAATACATACATACATACATACATACATATATGTATATATACACCAGCATGAAGGCACTTGCCTGTGGTTCCAGCGACTTGAGAGGCTGAGGTGGGAGGATTGCTTGGATCTGGGAAGTTGAGGCTACAGTGAGCCATGATGGTGACACTGCACTCCAGCCTGGTCAACAAAGTAAGACCGTGTCTCCAAAAAAAAGAGAAGAAGGTGTGATTTGAATCAGAGATGCTAACTTGCTAGTACTGTCATTGCTACTACAAATAAGCTGTCAGGAAATTAAGTACCTCTACAGAGACCAGGAGAAGAGAATAGAGATGAGAAACAAAGTCTGAATTGACTGTGTAACCTCAAGGCAACATTTCATAGTGATTGAGTTCTCCTGAATTGTCAAGATTTTTTTATCTACCTTTAGCAGACACAGGTCTTATTAACAAAGCTGCATTGTGTTGTGTATAGAGAAACTTTAAAAGATTCCTTTCTCATATCTAAATATTTTCCGAAATAATTTTTTATAAATACTTCCCACTGAAACTCTTATTTCAGTTTCAGGTTACATACAGGGGTGTAACAGAATTTTAGGTTTATAGCCTAACTATTCCTTGCCCCATTTTCTAGCCTGAAGTCTAAGATAAAAAGTAGTCAGAGCCTGACCAAAGTACATCAATTAGTTTGTCCATGGGGTTTACCAGTTGCCATGGGGCTATATTCTTTTCATATAAATATATAAGACCCATAAATAGTTGTCATGACAACAGTTTTTTTATCTCCAATTCTGATATATCCAGCAGCAGTTGAAGATTAAGTTTAAAGTGAATTCTGTACATTCTAAACATTGTAGTCTGAATCAACAGGTGTTGTTTAATAAAAGACGCAGCAATTGTTAAACATTTTTAAAGGAAATAAAGGAGAAAAGAATCACCTATGGAGCTTATAAAAATGAAGGTTTCTGGACCGTATTCTCAAAGATTCTGAATCAGTGAGTCTAGGATGACCTCAGGAATATTTATATTTAAAAGTAGCTTTGCTTTACAAAGAAAGGAACCAACTCTACCAATCTAAGCCCAAAAAGAATTTTAGACATACTGGAAATAGTTCATAGACTTTTTACATAAACTGAAGGACTAGATTGTGTAAAGGACAAGCACTAAGAATGTCAGGTGATCTAAGTGTCAGGAATTAGTGAAAAACAAAATTACACTTCTATTCAGTCTCATCTCAGTTTCTGAAGATTCATGCTCCAGGAAGACAGCATCTGAAAGGCCAAATTTGGGTCATATGCCAGAAGAAGCCAAGACAACAGACTTGACTGGCAACCCCATTAAAGAGGAAAGGCAGCTCCCCAAACTAAAAGTAAGAGGTATCACCAGAAAAATGAAGATTTGATGATAGGAAAGCAAAACCTCAGTTGCTCATTATAGTATCTGGGTAAGTCAGATGCAGTGATGATAATGACATGATCAGAAATTGCCATGAGAGATTTAACAATGATGTCTGTACTGGCTGCCTAGGGCTTCCATAACAAGTGACTTCAAAGTAGATGCTTAGAACAACAGAAATTACTCTCTCATGATTTTGGAAGACAGGAGTCTGAAATCAAGATAAAGGCAGGGCTGTGCTTCCTCCAAAGCCTCCAGGGAAGAATCCCTCCTTAATTCTTCCAGCTCCCGGGGTGAGAGGCCTTCTTTCACGTAGGACTGCAAAACTCCAGTCTTTGGCTCCATCACACGTGACCTACTCCTCTGCTTCCCTGTGTCTCTTTCTCAGATCCTCCCTCTGCTTTCTCTTACAAGAGTACTTGTAATTGGATTTAGGGTGAACTCTAAATCTAGGGTGATCTCATCCTGAGATATTTAATTGTATCAGAAAGGTTATTGTTTTCAAATAAGGCCACATTCACAGTTTCCAGAGATTAGGACAAGGAGTTATCTTTCTGGGTCCACCATCCAACCCACTATCATATCCTTAAGGACTTTTAAAATTATATAATAGATTTCAAGGGTGATATAATACATAACACATTAAATTTGAAATGAAGGTAAATTGTGATAGGTTCTAAATAACAATTTTTTTAAGAAAAAGCTGGGTCCAAGGTGGAAAGAGAACACTCACTCTTGGAGAAATTTGAAAGATGTTATGAGAAAGGGCATTTTTAATAGGTTTTATAGAGTGCATTTCAGGCTCCCTGCCCCCACCAGCTTTGGAAGCTGGAAAGTAGAAAATATGATCAATCAATTAGGTTGGTGTAGGTTTTTTAGCTGAAAGAAACACAAATACTGGATAATCTGACCAGCAAATAAATTATTAAAGGATATTGAGTAGTTCATACAGTTTCCAGAAAGACTGAGAGTGAGCCTCAGAAACCAGGATCAGCAACATGCCATCAAACTGATCTCATGAGCAAACCACGTCCCGACACTCCCCTACTGCACAATTGGGCACAGGTGGCCACGCCTTATATGGGCATTGTCCCCATAAATGTTTTATAAAGCATCAATGATTTTACCATTTTTCCACTCAAGTTTCACCACAAATTTGTTGTTTGTTCTTGCTTCAACTTTAGCAGAATTCATGTGTCTCTGATAGCGGCTGTTTACAAACTGATGGTCTTAGCCTCCTTAGTACCTCAAACTGAGCAAACTAGACATTGCTCAGACATCTTGTAACAAGTTTGTACAAGTTTATTTTGGCATAAAACAATTTTGAAATCCATGTGTAGTTGTTTTTAAAATAATACATATTTTCCATGAACTTTTGGAAGGACCTGCAATGGATATCAGTAGCCTCTAAGTTTGCTTTATTGTTATGGCAGCAGTGAAAAACATATACAGCCAGCTTCAGGAACGTTCCATTAGATCGTGGAACTGAGCTCAGAATCTCTCAGCACTTTATTTTGTTGGAGTCTGTATTAATCCATTTTCATGCTGCTGATAAAGACATACCCAAGACTGGCCAATTTACAAAAGAAAGAGGTTTAGTGGACTTAGAGTTCCATGTGGTTGGAGAGGCCTCACAGTATGATGGGAGGCAAGGAGGAGCAAGTAACGTTTTACGTGAATAGCAGCAGGCAAAGAGAGAGAGAGCTTGTATAGGGGAACTTTTTATAAAATCATCCGATCTTGTGATGCTTACTATCATAAGAACAGCCTGGGGAAGACCTGGCTCCATGACTCAAATATTTCTCACTGGGTCCCACCCACAGTATGGGAATTCAAGATGAAATTTGGGTGGGGACAGAGCCAAACCATATCTAAGTCTGTATCTTCTTACAGACAGATTATGCAATGAGGTTCTACTTGCCCCAAAAAGGCCAGATCCCTTCTATGCTCCCACTCTGGATTTCTTGCTTCACTACCTCTGACTCTGTCTCTCCCACATACCTAACAGAAAATGGGTGGAAAGATAGTTTATTCTCTCCTGCAGAGTCATAAGATGGACTGGCTAGAATGTGGAGGCTCTGGCTGGAAAGTGAAAGGATGTGACTGCTCACTTTCTCAATCTAAGTTTTGAACCTCTTAAGAAATAAAGAATTGGCAGGTAAAGAAAATAGATGTCCCCTTTATTCAGGAGTGAGATTCAAAATATTTAATAATCTCTATCATAATATAAATTAATTTATAAATCGATGTTAAAAATAGCATTCTATATTTTCTAAATAAACATTATATTATAAAGTGCTAATTAATGTTAACCTATAATACAAATTATTAATCAACTAATTCTAATAATTATATTCTTACTAAAATATAAAATATTTTGTTTTTTATAAATTGTTGATATAATTTTTGCTTAACAGAGTTGTAAAAAGCTAAGCATTTAAGCTTAGCATCTAAGCTCTAATTTTGGAGTGCCATCAACCTCTTTGATTTCTCTGTTAAAGTTACATTCAGTAGGTGAAATGCAATTTAATAAGTAGAAGGTATTTCTTAATATCTATTATGTTTTTCATGGTGCTGCTCTGTCAGATTCTCCTTTGTTGAAATAATTGTCATTAATTTCTTACAAAATTTTGGTCTTTGGATGCTGTGTAAATCTTTTAATAATCTGTATGGAAATATAAATTAGTATATAAATAAATATTAAAATAATAGAGATAACTGTATGTATAAAACTTTCAGATAAATTTATTATATAAATTTATCTCTATTATTGGTTGAGTCACAAAATAATTTATTAAAATATTTAGTAGGCTTAATTTTATTGATTTTTTTTTCATATCAGTCTAAGGAGTTTTATAAAATTAATGTGGATAATTTTTAGGATTCAATAAATTAAAAGTCTTTGGTTAAAAAAATAACAGTTGCATTTTCATATTATTTATGGACATTACTAACTTCTATTAAGATGATAGTTTTTTATTTCAAGTAGTATTGGAAATAGATGCTCAGCGCCTCAAAGAAAAATTAGCACTGAGACAAAGGATCTTTCAGCAATGCGATTTTTACTTCCTGGACTGCAGGAAGAGCACTCTCTCTAGCCATAGTGCCATGAGAGTACAATGAACAAAGGAAAACAGAGAGATTTATCCCGTGTGCATTTGAGGTCATCCTTACTGCTGTGTCTGATCTCCGTTGGCTGGAGCCAGACCACAATCTAAACTAAAGCCTGATTGGCTAACAACTTAAAACTTTTCTAAACAGATAAAAGCAGTGGAGAGCTAGGACATGCCTGTGAGCACGTCCAGCACAGATACTTTGGTTAAAATGCAAGGACATAGAACGTACTATGTGTCTGTAAGCATGACATGTTTAACAGCTACATAGGATAGGGCATAACGAACTTATCAGCACACTTTAACAAGAAAGGAAACTTTGAAAAGGAACTTTTCTAATTCCCACAAGTACTATAATCTTTTTTACATTTCTATGATATCATTGGCTACACTTTCAAAGTTTTCTGTATTTAATTTCATATTTTCAATTATTTTTATCATTTGTTTATCAGTCAGCTTTTGTAACTGCAATATATTCTATCTCATAAAGCAACAGATCATACTGGATTTCTGTTAGACTATCATTTATTAAAGCCAAATCCTTATAAACATTTTATTTTACAAATGTTCAAACAGTCCCATTCGCAAGTTCCATTAAATAAATACACATGATTTTTGCAGGCTCAGCACCCAACATCGCTTATTGAAATACAAATATTCTTCCAATTTTCATTATTTTAACTCCAGGAACTTCTAATATATTATTTTATTTTCTCCAAAGTTTATTTGATATATTGGAACAAATAAAAGTTTATCAAGAAAATATTCAGTTATTTGCATCATCCAATGATAATTGAATACAGTGACTAATAGTGCTAAATTAAAACATCTGGAAATTTTTCTAAAATTTTGCCTGAAACTCTCATATTTCTCTGTAGCATTCCTCTAACATTATCTGCACAAAATCCAATTCGATTTTTTTTGTAATTTTTATAATTGAAGCTGTTTTCTCAAACAATAGCAATAAAATCAGATGTGTTATTTTGGTGGTGGTTCTTTATAGCTCTCAACAAATGCACCATGATCTATTTCATAAACCTTAAGCTTTAATTAGACTAGGAAAAGTTTTATTTAAAATAGTTTAAACTTCCTTACTAATTTTAGAGTTTTATAACTTTATCACCTTTTTTTAAAAAAAAGTATTAACTCATTTCTGTAGATGAACGTTTTGCACCCAGAGAGACCATAAACCTAATTGCAATCTTAAGCTCTGTTTGAAATTTTTCTTCTCATAAAGTTCTATTAAATAGTTTATATATTTTTTTATTTCAATAGTTTGGGGAACAGGTAGTGTTTGGTTACATGGATAAATTATTTACTGGTAATTTCTGAGATTTGGTACATTCATCAACCAAGCATTGTACACTGTACCCATGTATAGTCTTTTATCCCTCACGGCCCTACTACCCTTCCCCTGAAGTCCCCAGAGTCTATTGTATCATTCTTATGCCTTTTGTCCTTATAGCTTAGCTCCCACTTAGAAGTGACAATATATGATTTTGGTTTTCCATTCCTGAGTTACTTTACTTAGAATAATAGTCTCTGACTGCATCCAGGTTGCTGCAAATGCCATTATTTCATTCCTTTTTATTGCTGAATAGTATTCCATGGTGCATGTATATATATTTCATTTTTGGAGTTTCAGGTTGTGATTCAATATTAAAGTCATTTCTTTATTATCCTACAGAGTCAGAGAATGTAGGTTTATAAAAAGTAAAATTTGCATTAAGAACTTTAAACTTTGGCATCTTTTAAATTTAGGTGTTCACTTATTTTATTGCAAATTCTTGAATTTCAGCATGTCAAAATGCTACACATTTCTACTTACATTAGAATTGCAGCATAATAACAATAAAACCAAAGTCAACATTAGACTATTTAGAAGTAGTAGCAATTAATGTGAAGACAATGAAAACTGATATTCTGTACTTTGTGAAGGTTTTGCTATGCCTACCCTCACTTGTGCTGAACTGGCTGCAAAGAATTTTCAGTTATCTCTATGAAAGAAGCATGACTCGGGCCGGGTGCTGTGGCTCACACCTGTAATCCCAGCACTTTGGGAGGCCAAGGCGGGTGGATCACGAGGTCAAGAGATCAAGACCATCCTGGTCAACATGGTGAAACCCCGTCTCTACTAAAAATACAAAATATTAGCTGGGCATGGTGGCGTGTGCCTGTAATCCCAGCTAGTCAGGAGGCTGAGGCAAGAGAATCGCCTGAACCCTGGAGGCAGAGGTTGCGGTGAGCCGAGATCGCGCCATTGCACTCCAGGCTGGGTAACAAGAGCGAAACTCCATCTCAAAAAAAAAAAGAAAGAAAGAAAGAAAGAAAGAAAGAAGGAAACATGACTCATCAGCTTGAATTATTGAGTTCATAATTTTACTTATATTATTAACATGTCAACTTATTGTAGTTACCACTATACTGTTTATAAAACATATTCACAATTATTTTATTTTAATAACTGTAATAGTCATACTAGTGTGTTTCTGCTGAATAGCTACCCAGTGTTTTTTACCGATAAAAGTGACATTGTAGAATATGGCACAGGTTTGTTGGAACAAACCTTACATGGAACACCACAGTTAGACAAACTTAGCCACCCAGACACTGCCACTATGTGAACACTGCAAGCCACCCATGAAGGGATTGTGAGAATTTCTGAAGTTAATTTTAAGAAACTTAATGTGTGTAGGACCCAACATGAGAGCACCCAGCTCTGAAGAAGAAGATAGAAAGAGGATGAGATACAGATCTTAGTCCCAAATTATCTATTTACCTGATCACTCCATCTCCACTGTGGAAGAATGAACAACAAAATTGGAAAGTTGTCACACATGGTACTGTAATGGATGTCCCTCCTCTTAGAGGGTTAAAAGAGGAAAGGAGCAAGAAGTGTTTCCCTTGCAATATTGCTCAGAATTCTGGCTCTCACCTGTTTGTGTGGCACCTATGACCGAGTAGTAGTGTCTGTATTTCCCACAGGGGAAGAATTTATCCAGAGGTCCTGTTCTCAATTTTAAGTGACCACTGTCTCAATAGCACCACCGCTCCTTGGAGTGACCACTAGGAATGCTAGTGGCCAGGATGCATTTGGTCCTTTGATGTTCTGAAATTTGTCAGAACAATATATTAATTCAATAATTCCAAGGACATTCTCCCCCAAGAGTAGAAATGTATTTTCAACTCAATAGTCTGTCCAAAATTTTGTCAAATTGTAATTTCCAATGAACTAATCAAAGATTCTACAATGAGATAAAAAAGACAGCATAAAATAAAATTGCTAACAACATAGAGAAGACTTAAATTTCAGTATAAACTCTACTATTATAAGTATTCTGGGAAAAATTAAATTTCTAAGATTAAGTGTGACTGGAAATAATAGTCTAAGGATATAAATTCAGAAATCAAATTGTCTTCTCTTATAAGTGAGATTTCAAAAGAAATGAAGACAAAACATCTGCAAGTTATAGTCCAAAGGAATTAAAATTTATAGTGAAATTTACTTGTCATTATGAATTAAAATTTTAATAAGTTAAAGTCCTCAATTAATTTGCCCCAGCTTTTTTCTGCTTAGTTTCAGCCAGTAAGTTTCTCATGGTAATCATTTAGCAGCCAAACTAATGCATTCGCTCACTGGAATTGATACAGTTCCTTCAGAACCTCAGAAGGAAAAGTCCAAAAAGTTAATATAATACAGAATAGTCTAACAGTTCTGGACCCACAAAATTTTGAAAGTAAGCCAGTTTCTAATAGTCTTGATGCAGTTCCCCAGTCTAAGTCTTTAGTGTTATCAAAAACCATAGCAGAAACTCAATCACTTAAGAGGAGAGGAGGAGAGATGGAAAACACCTAGATTTTAGCTTTACCATACCACTAGTCAATCTATGGTAGAAAGTCTATATGACCTGGGTCTTTCAACTTAGTTGGAAAAAAATATCAAGTGGTTATTTGTACACTATGATTACATCACAACTGGCAAGAAGATCCAACTACTCATACGGTTTTCTCTCTTAGACATTGATATTTTTTACATTACTGCCTTTTTCAAAGTTTAGAAATTTCCAGTGGTGGTAGCCCCACTTGTTAGGTCTTAAAATGAGGTGTCTTTTCTGCAAATTTAATACATCTTAATTTACATTTCTTCATTAATCCTGGTGTTTCCGGCCCTCCAATACTAAATTGCATGTAAGCCATACCTAGTGGCATAGTATCCATTATATGTGCTGTTTCAATATTTTCAGTCCTGCTACAGAAGGCTTGGACAATCTCTCTTGCTATTGAATTGCTTAAGTCAAAGAAATATGCCTCTTGGGAAGACCTCTTCATACTCATGCTTGTTTCAGCAGAAAAGTCACCTACAAGATATTCAGAAAAACCAAAGCTTCTCTTAAGTGTTCTTTTGTTTGTATCTCTGGTGGTCTAGGGTGGACTCATATCTCTGCTTTGTGCTCCTAAAATGTGAGATTTTCTTACATTTTTAATGTCCTGGCCATAAATAGCATTTTCTTGTCTACCTCAGTGATCTCTCAATTCTTTTCAGAAAGTTGAGTCTGCTGTTTAAACTGGTCCTTTCCCTCTCTAGCCAATGTGAAATTAGTACCAATTATAGGATCTCAATACTTTATTTTATTTCACTTTTACGTTGTTTTCTGAACAGACATTTATTTGCCTACCAATTGTTCATAAATTTGGTCCAATGTGAAACTTTCATTTTGAGAAATAGAAAATGAGTGACATCTGGGTCTGCTGAAACAACTACAGTAATGCACCACGTAATGACTTTTTGGTCAATGATAAACCATATAGAACAATGATCCCATAAGATGGCTGGGTGCAGTGGCTCATGCCTGTAATCCCAGCACTTTGGGAGGCCAAGGCAGGTGGATTACGAGGTCAAGAGATCAAGACCATCCTGGCCAACATGGTGAGACCCCCCCATCTTAAAAAAATTAATTAATTAATTTATTTATTTAAAAAATAATAATTAAAAAATTAAAAATGTTAAAATGGAGCTGAAAAATTTCTCTCACCTAGTGACACTGTAGCTGTTGTAATGTTGTAACACAACACGTTACTCACATGTTTGTGATGATGCAGATGTAAGCAAACCTACTGCACTGTAAGTTGTATAATAGCATAGCAATACAATCGCATACAATACATAAAGCTTTATATTCATAATAAATGACTATGTTACTGTTTTATGTATTTATGGTACTTTTTGTCCTTACTTTACAGTGTATACTTTCTACTTATAGAAAAAAAGTGGCTGTAAAACAGCCTCAGGCAGGTTCTGCAGGAGGTAATGCAGAAGTGTTATTATCATAGGAGATGATCACTCCATGTGTGTTATTTCTCTTGAAGCCCTTCCAGTGGGACAAGATATGAATATGACATTAATTATCCTGACCCTGTGTAGACCTAAGCTAATACGTATATTTGTGTTTTAAAAGTTTAAAAAAAAAATTTAAAATTTTAAGCTTAGAGAATAAGGATATAAAGAAAATATTTTTGTACAGATGTAAAATGTGTTTGTGTTTTATGTTAAATATTATTACTAAGGACTAAAACGTTCTTAAAAATTTAAAAGTTTATAAAGTAAAGTTATAGCAAACCCAGGATAATTTATTTTATTTTATTTATTTATTTTTTTAATTTTTATTGCATTATAGGTTTTGGGGTACATGTGCAGAACGTGCAAGGTAGTTGCATAGGTACACACATGGCAGTGTGTTTTGCTGCCTTTCTCCCCTTCACCCACACTTGGCATTTATCCCCAGTGGATAATTTATTTTAAAAGGAAGAAATATATTTTAAATTTAGTGTAGTCTAAGTGTACAGTGATCATAGAGTCTACTTAGTATACGGTAATGTCTTAGGCCTTCTCATTCATTTACCACTTACTGACTCCCCAGAATAACTTCCAGTCCTGCAATCTCCATTCATGGTAAGTGCCCTATATAGGTAAACCATTTTTTTATCACTTATATTATATTTTCCTATATCTTTTCTGTGTTTAGATTCACAAATAGTTATCATTGTGTTACAGTTGCCTATAGTGTTCAGTACAGTAACATGCTGTACAAGTTTGTGGCCTAGGAGCAACAGGCTATATCATATAGCCTATATGTGTAGTAGGCTATGCCATCTAGGTTTGTGTAAGTACACTCTGATGTTCTCGCAGTGATGAAATCACCTAAAGATTCATTTCTCAGAATATATCCACATTATTAAGTGATGCATGACTGTATTTTAAAAATAAATCCTGTTCACCTCCATGTCTGTAAGTAGGATATTCTCACCCAGGAGAAACTCTCCCAGCAGACCAACATCTGTCCTGGCCAGAGCTTGATCTATTATTCTGCTGCCCAACTTCCCTTTAATATATGTGTTGCATTTTCTCTTGGAATCTCAATTGAATAAATTCCTTAATCAGATTCCCTCAGGACACAAGCAATCTCTCTTCCTTCCCTATACACATGAAGAGTTTCATTTGCTTTGATACTCAGTAATGATTTGAATATTTTATGATGATCCTCTGGACTTCCTCTTAAGGACCACTTCAATTTATTTGAACCTTTTGGAACAGTTGTCATAATCCGTAAGGAGTGATTTCCAGATAACTTTTCATATGCATGATAATTATTACTTTAACAGAGTTTCTGTAAGTACTGTATATTTTGGAATCTATTGCTTCTAGGGAAGCTTTTTCCAGGAAGCTGTCTGAGAAGTTGCCTCTCTTTTCCTGCTAGATCCCATCAGAACTCTGCACAGGTTTCAATTTACAGTAAGTAAAATAGCCCCATTTTTAAAAGATATTTTAAGAACAGTTAGAACTAGATCTGCCTCCTTTGAGCTTTCATCTCCCTCTATGCTAGCCTTCATGATCTCATTTTTTCCATTTGTATTTCTCTCATATCTTCTAGCTTAATTCTATTTTTGTTCTTATCTTTCTACTGACCCCTTCTGATAATTAGACTGAAGATATTTTTAAAACTACTCTAGTTTGCTCCTTGATTTCCTGAGCAAAAATAATTCCTAGAACCAGAAAATGCCAGGCACAAGACTCTTAGTTGCGTTAATCATTTTATTGAGTTTGTTTTTCCGCATTAACACAAAAAGTTGGCATGTCTCTTTCTAAGAAACACTCCTGTTCTCTTTTACTTTTTTATTAGCATGGATGCTGAGTACACCTCAATGTGTGAATTAATACTTTGGATCTCCAAAATCTAAAGGCATAGCCAGAAAGCATGTAGTCAACAAGTCAATAGCCAACTTAGCACTCCATTATTGGAGAAACACTTAAGATTCTGTGAAAAATAAAATGGCTTGAATGCAAAAATTAGCCCATCAATCAACCTTGGGCATAACATTACACCTCAAGAAACTAGGGAAAGAAGAACAATCTATGCCCAAAGTAAGAACAAAAGAAAGGAAATAATAAAGATAAGAGCAGAAATAAATGACACAGAGAACAGAATAATAATAGAAAAAGATTTTGCAGAGATAAAATTGAAAAATCTTTAGCTAGGCCAACGAAGAAAAATAGAGGGAAGACTCAAATAAATAAAATTAGAAATCAAAAAGGAGATAATATAAGAAATGCTGCAGAAAGGATCATAAAAGACTTTTATGAAACAATTATATGCCCACAAATTAGATAATCAAGAAGAAATTAAGACATTCTTAGAAATATCAACACTGAATCAAGAAAAATTAGAAAGCGTTTCAGACCAATGTCAAATAAGGAGATTGAATCAGTAAATGAAACCTCCTAACCAAGAAAAGCCCAGGAAAAGATGACTTAACAGGTGAATTCTACCAAATAATCAAAGAAAAAATAATGTCAGTCCTCCTTGAACTTTTCCAAAAAATAAAAACAGAAATACTTCCAATCTCCATTCATGTGGCTCGCATCACCCTGATACCAAAGCCAGACAAAGGCAGGTAGGAAAATAAAATTACAAGCCCATATCCCTAATGAACATGGGTATAAAAATCTTCAATAAACAAGCAAAAAATTCAATAGGACATTAAAATGATCACATACTATGACCAAGTTAGATTTATTCCTTGGATGCAAGGCTTGTTCAACAAATGAATATCATGATATACCACATTTAACAGAATGAAATGAAAAAAAGATAGATGATAGATAGATAGCTATAATCATCTCAGTAAATTCAGAGAACATATTTGACACAATTTAATGTCTATATAATATTTTTTTAAACTCTCAAAATATTCATAGATGGAACTTACCTCATCACATTAAAGTCCATATATAAAAACCTACAGCTAACCTCATAAATAAGAGGAGAAAACTGAAAGCTTTTCTTCCAAAATCAGAAAGAAGTCAAGGAGGTCCACTCTCACCACTATATTCAACACAGTACTGGAAGTCCTACCTGCAGCAAATAGAAAAGTAAAAGAGATAAAAGGCATTCAAATTGGAAAGGAAGAAGTAAAATTATGTCTTTTTGCAGATGACATGAATATACTTGTAGAAAAACCTAAAGATTTCAGGAAAAAGAAACCGTTAGAACCAATAAACGAACTAAAAAATGTTGCAGGAAACAAAATCACATACAAAAATCAGCTGTGTTTCTATATACTAACAATGAATAATGAAGGTTAAAAAACAATATCATTCACAATAGCAACCAAAAGATAAAATACTTAGTAATGAATTTAACCAAAGAGGTGAATGACTTGTACATTGATAATTTTAAAACACTGAGGAAGGAAATTAAAGACACAGATAAGTGAAAAGACATCCCATATTCATGGATTAGAAGAATCAATATTGTTAAAATGCCCATACTACCCAAAGTGATATACAGATTCAAAGCAATCCCTATCATAATCATGATAGCATTTTTTACAGAAATAGAAAAATCAATCCTAAAATTTATATGGAACCACAGAAGACACTAAATAGCAAGCATATTTGAACTTCCACTGAGGCCTGTTCCTACAAAACTTCCTGCATGGAGAACAGAACAGAATGTATGCTTCCTGCAAGTAGCTGGTTCCCAAAGGAAGAGTGAGAGGTATGAGTCGTTTGAGCTGTCCATGCTCAGTTCTTTGTCCCAAAGCCCAGTGGAAAAGAGGGAGTTAGAAAACAGAGTGGAGCAGGAGGTTTCTAATAAGAGAACTTCCTTCAGAAGTGGGGAAGAAGCATTTCCTTTCAGCAGGATATTATCCATGTTCAGAACTTTCTCTCATCATTTGATTAGTGTGAAAGGGAAGGCAAGATTTATATAAGTGCAGGAGAAAAGAAGCAACAAAGGCAGTAACCCTGGAATATGATTAGAAGTCACCCATGTGTTTCAATTTAGTTCACCATCAGGGTACTGCATTGTGATTTAGGGTTAAAGCCCCAGAGTGATAAGAAGTATGAATTAGCATGGCCTTGTCTCCTTGGTGACCTCTAGGAGAAGGATTTGTGAAAGAATTGAATGGGGTGTTCGGGGTCTCAGGTTCTTTTCATCTCTTTCTCTATTGTCACCTTTAAATTACAGATACTTGGTAGTCAATGAGTGGTCAGAACTTCTGGATTAAGGGAATAAACTCAGAATTATCATTTAGAAGGAAGGGAGAGAAAAAAACATTTTTTTGGCCTACCATGTTTCAGGAATAATATTGTTTTACAAGTTTTCTTCTTTAACCCTTACCAAAACAAAACAAAACAAAACAAAAAGACCCTGTGAAGTGAGCATTATCAATTTGGGAAAACTTAAACCCTGAAATATTGAGAAACAATAAGAGATTAAACCAAGAATAGAACTGAAATTAATAGTTTGGCTTCAAATCCTCTATCTCCAAAACTTCTTTTATGTCTCATATAGGAAGATTAAGGACATATAATCTTTATCCTATAAAATTTCTTTCTAAAATGGATTAATTATAGAGAAACATATTTTTTCCTTTCTCTATCACCAAATTTCAATACCAAATAAGTTCTTTGCAAAGCTGAGACTCCCATTGCATGGGGTAGTTTCCATATGCAGGAATATAGGCTTAACATACTATGTCATTATATTCAGAATCTAAAAGTAAAAATCCCATGCCAGTGAATCACATAGAAGTTTTTAGTCTTTAGCATAAGCAAGGAGCCTAAGAACACAAATGACATCTCTAGAATTCTTAGTATTTCTAATATTAAGAATAAGATCTCCACTACCCATCCCATCCTCTAGCAAATTGCTAGTTTATATAGTTCACTTTTAGCTGTCAAAACTTTACATCACTATTAAGGAAAAGCAATAAATACAAAATACTGTTCTTAAAATTTTTTTCATGTGCTAAAAATTATTTAAAATTCAATATTGCAGTATCACCTTATGTATTTCCTGCCATATAAAGAAATAAAATTAAACTTCTAAGGTAAATGTAGCTATCTCTATTTACATTATAGCTGGCTTACTCTGAAATGCTTTTAAAAATAATATAAATTTTAAAGTATGTGAAGTGATAATTAAATGTTAGGGGATATACATAACCCCTTGAGAGATGTTAATTATAATTATCTACCTATTGATGATCCTTCGAAATTACCTGTTCCTTTTCTGAATTTCTCTAGGAAAATATTAAATATAGCTCTGCCATTGAATGACATCTGAGGATAACCATACTAAAGTCTGGTATTTGAAAGAGGGAAGTATAGCAAATTTAAATTATTTTAAAAATTTACTGAAATTTTAGTTCATAATTGTATCATGTCAATTATCAGTGTCTCATTAAACCCACAGAAGGCTCTAAATTAGACCATGGTCTTTTCATGTATTTGAAGCCACATCTTATATCTTTTTAAAAACTGGGGGGTCCTGAAAACTTTAATTTAATACTATGCAGTCATTAAAATCATTTTGTTAAAGTTGGTCTTATAGAAGTAGAGAGAAGAGTGGCCACCAAAGGCTGGAAAAGTAGAGTGGAGTGGGAAGAGAAGAGGGTGGTCAGTGGGCACAAAGCTACATCTAGGAAGGAGGAACAAGCTCTGTTGCACAGCACGGAGAACATAGTCAAAGACAGTGCACCATATGCTTTAGAGTACCCAGAAAAGAGGACCTCAAATGCTCTCAGCACAAAGAAATGACAAGGTGATGGGCATGAGGCAATGGACATGCCAGTCACCCCAATCTGATCACCACACAATGTATACATGCATTGAAACACCACCCAGGACTCCATAAGTATGTACAATTTTTTGCTTTTCTTTTTAATAGATAATAATTGTATATATTTATGGAGCACAGCCTGATAATATATACAACATGCAATGACCAAACCAAGAAAACCAGCACATTCATCACCCCAAACCTCTCTCACCTCCCTATGTTGGGAACACCAAAATTGGTCTCCCCCATACTCTTGAAAATGAATGGTAAAATGTCATTAACTATAGTCACTGCACAGTGCCATAGAACACCAGAACCCATTCCTCCCATCCAGCTGCAACCCTGTATCTACCAACCATCCTCTGGCCTTCCCTTTTTCCCTTTATCACCTTTCCTTCCCCACTACCCATCCCATCCTCTAGCAAACACTGTTCTGCTCTTGAATTCTAGGAGATCAACCCCTTCAGCTTCCATATATGAGTGACAGCATGTGGTATTTGTCTTTCCGTGCCTGGCTTATTTCAGTATACATAGTGTCCTCCAAGCTTATCCATGTTGCTTCAAATGACAGAATTTTATCCTTTTTTATCACTGAATATTCTTCCATTACCCATATCTTTTTAATTCAAAAGCTAACGTTAGAAATATTTTGGTTATTTTTTTAGAGAAGCCAGTGAAATTCAATAACTAAGTCAATTCAAAAAATATTTACTAAGCTATAACTATGTGCTTATCATTGGCACAGAAGTAGGGAAATATGTTTCTTACTATTTCAGTGAGTGAAAATAATAAATATATATTCCACTTAGTAAAAGAGCAACGTTGAGCAACATGCCACTACTACTTATATGAGTGATATAGAAAATAAGGATTATAAAGACATGATTATCAATCTGGAGTGAAATTATTAAGAGATTCCCCTGGACAGAATAACATTTAAGTATTTTTAAGCACGTGCATTTCAAAGCCCTAAAGACCTGGGATCACACCAATACTCACCACCTCTTTTCTTTGTGACTTTGTGACAGTTACCTTATATCTCAAACCTCAATTTCCTCACCCATGAAAGAAAAATGATAGTCGTTTTTTTAGTTATGGTGAAGCGTCAAATGAGACCATTGTTGCAGAGTATCTAATACAGGGTCAGGCTCTTTCTAAGTTATCTAACTCATTAATGATGTTGACATCAAGTCAAAGTAATGATTGTTGGTGTAGTTACAATCTTAGTAGCAGTGTGAGTCATGGTACTCATAACAGTAATTGCCTGAGTTGTGGTACGGGTATCAGCAAAGAGTAGAGGAAACAATACTCTAATGGTGGCAACAGGATGAACAGAGATTAGGAAATGATTACTAGTGTTTTATTTTTAGATCAATGAGATTACCTACAGTGTTAAAATGATTTAGAGAGTAGTGGGAAATAAAACTGTGTAAGTCATTAAGAATGAATTGCAAATTATTAAGGCCAGTAATTTTTGTTGTTGTTGTTGGGATGAGAGTGAGTAATCGCCCATTTTTGGTTGACATTGTGATGCACATAGCTGACTGGATGAGATAGAAAGTAAGCTATTTTCTTGAATTGCATAAAAACAATAGAGTATTTGGGTGTATTTTTGTTCTCTATCTTTAAGTAGTCAAAGGAATAAGAAATAACCTAGAGTAATTTAGGCTTAGTATGCAGGGATACTCTCATTTGGAAGGGCCTTGGCAAGTATTTCCTATTATTATTCATGATGTCTCCGAATCTCTTTTGGTTCATAAAGGTTTCTGAGGGGGAAATAGTCTGTAAAAAGCAAGGTTCACAGGGAACTGAAAGTGTCTAGCCTACTTAACAAGTAACTTTATGCAAAATAACTTTCACACTAATAAGGAGCTTTCAAATGCAGCCAGCAGTGGTTGCCATGCTACCATAAGTAAGCTCTAGTGTGTTTTTAGTTATTTTTGCTTTGGGAGTATTTTGTGCCATTTGTGCCCCAAGGAAGAACCAGGCAGTCAATCCTGGGCTGGGTTGTTTAGTCCTCTGGGAAAAGAAGAAACGAACAGATCGCTGCCCAGGGGAACAGAGCTCATTAGGAGACAAAGTTGACAGGTATTTGCCATCTGAAAAGAGCAGTAGTTGTAGAAAAACTCAGCTGTGGTGGTTTTCTATAACATAAAAGCTGTTAGTGTGAGGAAGAGGGGGAAGACAGAGCAGGCTGAGAAGGCAGCATACAAATAGGGTAACCAAATATGCCTATTTGTCTGGGACTAAAGGTTTCCAGGCACGTGGGACTTTCAGTTTTAAAACTGGGACAGTCCTGGACAAATTTGGATAGTGGTCATCCTAAGAACAAACTCAGCCTATTTTCTGTGCAGACTAAAAGACCATATACAACTCTTAACTAGACATAAAAGTACCAGCCGAGTACAGACACAATGCACCAACCTTGTGCTTAAGCCATAAACCATCAATTCATAAAATCATAAGTGGTCCATCCACAGTCCCAGTTGCTTCCTTCAAATGAATAGAAAGATATTTATTATTTAACAACTATAAATACTGATGAATAGTAATGAAACTGAGACAATATTCAAGAACATAAGAATGTTTGGTCTTAGAATGTTCTTGATCTTGACAAAATTGCCCTCAGTCACTGCTTTCCAAGTTACTGAGAGTGACTCAGTTTTCCTTTTTCCTTTCTTAACAGGAAAGCTACCCCTCTTTCAGCAGGACTCTGAAAGCAGCACTTTATTTGCTAAACTAGGAAGCTGCCCTACAGTTGTTGCCTTCAGAACCAGCCACTTCTGCCATGTTCCATACCTTAAAAGTGGCTATTTCACAAATTGCTTCTCTTCTCACAGAACAAATTCCTGACTCAAAGTTTTGCTTGAGATCATCTAGTTGGTGAAACTTCAGTTATGTAAGAAACCCTAACTGCAAGATAGTCTAAGAAATGTGTGAGCTTCTGCATGCTCTTAGGAGTTGGATGGGATTTCAGTTGAGCCAATCCACAGCTTACACCACTGCCTTTACTTCAGTTTTCTCTAGTTACATGCATGGTTTAAAACGTGCTTTGTAATTTGAGTAGATCCATTTTGCGACAATGCAGTCCTCAGGTCATTTTATTTAAATAAGAGTGGTTATTATTCTAAGCATAATCTAAAATAAATCTTTTGCAAGGTGCTAGTGTGTTCCGATGAGTTGTGAGGGGTAACAGAAGCTAAAATTCTCCCTCTATGATACATTACACATTTGGTGACTTCAGTGATTATCTTCACCCTCTCTGTTTGGTTGAACTTTGGATATGTCAAATCTAAAGTTAGGTAGAGGTCAGGCCTTCTGGGAAACAATAACACATTCCCAGTAACCACAGACATTTGCCACTGGTAAGCAAAAATTCAAGAAAAGAAAACACAATTGCCTGTGGTTAAGTGGAAAGTTTTCTCGTTGTCCAAAGGGCTTTGCAATTCTTTGACCAGGCAATTGCCTTGTTAGAGGTGTGGCTCTAAAGAAAGAAAAGAATAATTTCTTTTTTTTTGTGAGAAAACTAAGACCATCATGGAGGTGGAGAAAAGTGAAATAAATATATGTATACATGTATATTTCAGTTGATTGACAGTTTTCCTTTTGAGCAGGAACATACATTTGAATGACATTCTAAATCGTGGTTAAACTTGACAATAAGTAGAATTAAGGATCTCCAGTCAAAAAACACAGAAACTCAAAAAAATTTTTTTAAGTTATGCATATTTTCCAGTTAATGAATTTGTGTGTATCAATTTAATTACATGCTCAAGTACTTTTTTCTTTAAATTCAAAGGAGTTCAGCATTTAGAAATAATGATTCTATAGCTCAATGGCTCTTGACTGCATGTAAATGATATATGATTGCTCCATAAGCCCCTCATGCCAGGTGCAAACGACAGACACAACAGGCATGATGACAGACAGAGGGTTCTTATAAATAGCAACAGGTGGGTTAATGTATTAAGGACTTCAGCTTCCACAGCTGTTTCCTTCAGCTGATATGACTGAGCTGCTTTGTTAATAGACTTTATGATACTGCTGTCTCTGATTACGTTACTTTGTTTCTCTGCTGCATTTTTTAAGAATCAGGTTGATCTAGCAATGAAAAAGGACTTTAAAAGACTATGATGAAACCTAGAAAGATGTCAGATTCAATGGCGTTTGCTAGGTGCTGTGCTTTTCCCTCATGGTTACTTTAATCTAAATGATTCTGCCTGATGAACTCAAAGTTCCTCAAGTGTTATTTTTACTGTGGAGTGAATGAATTTTTATTTCAGACCTATAAAACATATGCTTCAGTTGAATTTTTCAGTGGCACAGTCTTTGTTCAGGGATTTGAGCCAGATCATTTTCATCAGACTGATTGTACTTATGACAGATTATTTGAGTCTATTCATGTTTCACTATTTGATACCATGCATGCTGATGTGATCTCTAGGTGGGCAATTCTATGGCCATAGAAACCTCGGTCAACATTCTGACAATAGTATATCTCTCTCTAGTTACATAGCTGACTGTGTTGATTCACTACCACCAGCTGATAGATGTTTTTTACATACCTAGGAAAGCACTCTTGTATTTACAATGGCACAAAATACAGAATCAGCTTCAACATTTAAAAGCTGCATTTATTGTCAGCTAGTTAATAGAAAAAAAGCCAACTATATCACAAGTTGACTAAAATAACTTATAATATGACCTACTAGATGCTGTGATTCAATAATATTTCCCACTAACCGGTGATGAGCTCTTTCTTACTAGTTTTATCAAGGTAATATAATGAGGAGGAGGCATCCCTCTAAAATAAGGCTTTGTGAAGATACACAAACAAACAAACAAACAAAACTACCTTCTGAAATATTATGAGCACATTTATTATCCTCAATTATATGTTTCAATTAATGAAAACATCCAAAAATATTGTGTTAGAATTTATGATGTAGGATTCATTTTAGTAATCCGAATCCCAATGAAAGTTAAAATTTGAACTCAGGAATTACAAAATAGTAAGAAACTATATGTTCAGTGGTACCTGTGGGATGACTGATGTATTGAAGATCTGTGAGGATATCTGTTTCCAATTAGAGAATCTTAGTGGCTGGAATTATCCCAGTTGAAACTAAGTTTAAGTAGTAACTTTGCATCACATCAAAATATGCATTTAGTATTTTTAAGAGTTGTGAGGAAATTTGAACTTCTGGTTTACACTAAACTCAAAAAGAATTAATTTAAGATAATAATTTCAGTTTTACAAAACCATTTGACACACTTGTAGTCAGTTCATTTCTAATAGTTTCTTTAAGTTCTATATAAATCTCTTCATGACCAACAGGGTCTCGATCTGCAATAAGATTTTTTTGCCAACTTCATCCTGTCAAAACCATAACTCATCTTCCTCTCTAAAGCACATTCACACTCTGAATTCCCTAGTCTGGTGAAAGCTATCCAAGTCAGAAACCAGAATGTTAATCTCTGATATCTCCCTTGAATTCCTCCTCCATCTACAATCTATCACAAAGTCCTATCCGTTCTACTTCTTAAAGATAACTTTTTAGTCTAAATATCTCTCTTGAAACCAAAGCCCATACTCTAATTCACGATCATGTGCTGCTCAAATTGGGTTATAACCACTTCATGTATTTCCTTGCTTCCAGTATAATTTTATCTACTTGATTTTCATTACAGCAACCAAATGGACTTTTGTAAAATTCAAATCTGCTACTGTTCTATTTAAATCCCTTTACCAATTTCCCATTTTTATCAGGACAAGGTCTGAAGTCATTGTAAAACAAAAGATCTCCCTCCTAAACTTCTACCTTTCATTTTCCTACAGGTACTGTGAATGCAAACTTTGGCCTCCAGATTTTTAGCCATATAATTTCATCTACACAAAACGGTATTCTCCTTTGGCATAACTTCCACTGGTTCTTCAGGGCTTTCAGGTGTTCGGTGTATTATTTTTCTAGGAATTCATTTGTAACTCTTTCTCAAGCCCCAAGTCTAGGTGATAATGTGTGCTTCAATTTTGTATCCACAGCACTCTTTACATATTGCTCCCAAGACACTTACATTCTGTATGGTAATTACCTATTTATCTGTCTTTGTCTATTTGATATAATCTCTCCAAGAGAAAAACTTTATCTCTGTCTCTGTATAGCTCCAGGGCATAAACATATCTCATACATAATAGATGTTTAATCAACATTTTTGCAATGAATTAATGGTGTGAAAATGGAAGAAATTTGCAGTATCAGTTAAACTAAACCTCTTTGAAAGGCACTGTCTACACATAAAAGAGCAGAGTAATATAGATCCTTTGTACAAAGGACCTAGGAATAAATGGTGTCTACCTCTAAAAGTTTACAATCTAAAGTGAGATTGATTGCTAAGCATCCCAAAATCTTGTATGTGATGACAATGATATCTATGAAAGAAGGATATATAAAATGAAGCTAAATATATCTAACCAACAGGTATCATGAAGCTTAGAAAAAGGTCAGTAAGAACATTATTAGAGAATAATATCAGGGCAATCTGAGTTCAGGTCTGGGGCTCTGTAATTTACTAGGCATGTGATCTTAAGCAAATTATTTAATCTCTTCTCATATAACTACTTCATGGGTTACAGTTAGAATTAGCATCAATAATATGCAGTATTCTCAATGTTCCTAATAAAATGCAGCATCAATAATATGCAGTATTCTCAATGTTCCCAATAAAACTTCTAGCACCTAGCACATAATAGGTGTCTATTAAACCTTTGAATAAATGTTTTAGAAGAATGATTAAGACAAAGTGTTGGCCAGGCACAGTGGCTCACTCCTGTAATCCCAGCACTTTTGGAGGCTGAGGCAGGCAGATCACCTGAGGTTGGGAGTTGCAGACCAGCCTGACCAACATGGAGAAACCCCACCTCTACTAAAAATGCAAATTAGCTGGCCGTGGTGGCACATGCCTGTAATCCCAGCTACTCATAAGGTTGAAACAGTAGAAACACTTGAACTTGGGAGGCAGAGGTTGTGGTGAGCCAAGATCGCACCATTGCACTCCAGCCTGGGCAACAAGAGCAAAACTCTGTCTAAAAGAAAAAGGACAACGTGTTGGCTTACAGAGAATGATAAAGCTGGTATAACGTGACAATATGGGGAGTTACTTAATAATGTCCTTTATAGAGGGACAGTCTCTAGTCTGGGCAATGTCTTCTGATGACTGAGAGTAAAGCATTTTTTTCAGATATCCATATAAAATTACCAAAGTGATAAATATGTATACCACTAATATCATAAATATATGATATCATATATCATAAATGAGCATATTTGAAATTCTCTTTTTAAACATTTTCCAACAATTTTTCATAATTCAAAAAGTTTGAAAATCAGAGGAACATTTAAATACAGTAGACTGCCTAAATAATTCTGGAGTTGAAGGAAAGAAATACACTTGATAGTCTAACCATATAATACAGAAACTTCTCATAAAGAAAGATACTCATTTCTTAAAATATACTCAGCAAACATTCTGTACTTCCATTCAGTCCCAGACATTGTATAGGTATTAAGAACATAAAAAGGTACACTAAACATTATTCTTTGCAGTAACTGTTATGTGGCAGAGTTGGACAGATATACTGAGAAGCAATGCAATAGTAATGAATTCAGTGATACAGTTTTATACAGGTGAGCTGTGCTATAACTGAATGATTCTGTCCCTTCAAAATTCGTGTGTTGAAACATAATTCCCAATCTGGTGAAATTAGGAGGTGGAGCCATTAGCAGGTGATAAATTATGAGGGATCTCATGAATAGGATTAGTGCCCTTATAAAAGAGGCTTAAGAGAGCTTGTTCACACCTTCAGTCATTTAGGGACACATAGAGGGCACCATCTTTGAGGAATGGGTGTCTCACCAGATGTCAAGTCTACTGATGCATTGATCTTGAACTTATCAACACTAAAATTGTAGGAAATAAATTTTTGTTGTTTGTAAGCCACCCAGCTTATGATATTTTTGTTATAGCAGCCTAAGCAGACTAAGACAAGCTGAGACAACCATAGGGAAGAGTGAGGAAAGACTTCCCTTAGGAGATGACTCCTTAGTAGAGTCTTAATGTTGTCCAGTGTTGTGAATGCATCTGAAGTAAAGATACTGTAGACAGAAGAAAGGTGAAAATAGTATAGTGCATATGAGTGCTACCAACTGCGAAATGTTGATGGAGTGGCAAGAAATGAGGCTAGAGAGCAGGCAGAGGCCAAAGCCTGGAAATCCTCAAATGGCATGCTAGGAATCCCAGACTATATTCTGAAAGCAATAGAGAGCAATGAAGTGTTTTTTCTGCATGGGAAGGATGCCAAGATCATATGTGCATGTAATTTCTATGCTAAATGTAAAAAAGATTAGAAGCTTCCTCCTCTTCGTTCCAATAGGAATTTGTGCATAACTCTTACTCACCTTATTAAAATGTTTTGCAACTATAATTGCATGTCTTTCTGTTGTTAAATAAGTGGTTCCCAAAACTGAGTGTAGATGAGAATCACCTGGAAGAGCTATTAAAACACAAATTATTGGGTGAAATTGGAAGCCTGAGAATATGCCTTTCTAACCAGTGCTAGGCTGATGCTAATGATACTTGTCCCTGACCATCTTATAAGAGCATGATTTATACTATGATTTTGTCTTACTTGTCTTTGTTTCCCAAACATCTAGTTTAGTAGCTGGTATTTAATAGGTACTCATTAACTATATTCAAACAAAATAATTAAAGAATCAAAATTCCAACTACAGGGGAAATAAATATATTAATCCAAATGATTCTTTCTCCTCTTAAACAGAGATTACCCAACAAGATAAAAGTGTATATGTTAGTAAAATTGAGGGAGAAAAAATAAAGAGGGACAATAATAGTGGTAGAGAGCTCAGTGAGGATACTTAAGCCTTCATTTGATTTCCAGTGCTTATGTAAGTAGAACACCTTTGAGCACAACATTTTACTTCCCATAGTGCTTTATCTGTGCCTTAGTCGGATGATTAAGTGGCCATTAGCAATACTTCATTGAATAGGCCCTTTGAAAAATGTCTTAGAAATAATGTATTTGTACAAAGCCTATTAAATTTAAATTGAATATAAATTGAATACTGCAAATGGAATAAAATTTCCAAATGCACTACAGCAAGAATTCACTCGCATCATACCTACAAATTCTTTCCTGCTGGATAAACTATCTTACAAAGAAACTCTTCATTCATTATGCACTGAAAATGCTTTGCTTTATATATAAATGCTTCACATATTGCACTTCACATGGGTGGATTCTCTTCTAATTCAAAGGGTGAAGGACCCATTCTTGGAGTTTCTTCATCCAGGAATGGTCATGTTTATGTCAAGGTGTGTACCTTTACTTTCTCATATTATACACAGTGTCAAAAGTTTTAAGAAGACACGACTGCTTCTTCATTGCTATATTTGTGACTTGGTTAAGAATAAAATCTGATTACCGTCCAGTATATTATAACTACCTAAAATCAATGCAAAGATACAGTGCCATTTCTAAATTAAAATATTTTTGGAAAAACTCAAATATCCTATTAGTTATTGATATACATTTACCTATATTAGAATTAAGAAAAAATAACATTTCCTGAAATATTATGTGCTCAAGATGTACCCATCCTAGTAATGGAAAGTCCAACTCAGTTTGTTTCCGAAGGATACTTCCTGTTTCCTCAAGATTATTAAAGAACACAGGCGCTTGTAAAATACAGATAAATAAGGAAGACTTTCAGTGTTTAGTCCATGCTCTGGTTTGAATTATTATGTCCCTCTCCAAAGTTCATATTAAAACTTTATTTCCAATGGAATAATATTAAGAGGTGGAGCTGTTAGTAGATGATTAGACCATGAGGGCTTTTCACTTGTGAATAGGATTGAGGCCTTTAAAAAAAGAGGCCTCACATTCCTCTTAATAACTGGGACAAGACAAGGACATCCACTCTTACCATTCCTATTCAATATAGTACTGGAAGTGCTAGCCAGAGGAATTAGCTAAGAAAAAGAGATAAAACACATTCAAATAAGAAAAGGAGAAGTCAAACTATCTCTCTTCACTGGCTATATGATTCTATACTGAGAAAACCCTAAATACTCTGACAAAAAACTATTAGAACTGAAAAGATTTTAGCAAAATTTCAGCATACAGAATAAATTTACAAAAATCAATAGCATTTCTATACATCAATAACATTTATATTAAATCAAGAATGCAATTCCATTTACAATAGACACAAAAAGAAAACACCTAGGAATATGTCTAACCAAGGAGCTGAATGAGCTCTACAAGCAGAATTACAAAACACTGCTAAATCATAGATAACACAAACGGAAAAACATCAATGAACCACAATAGATAGTTTGAAGTTGGAATCTTCTCCATGAAGTGACCTTATTATTAATATATATTTAAAAATCTACTGAACTATTATTAAGCTACTTTAATAATAGGGTTTAACAATTCTATCAGATTAATTAATCTTATTATTAACATTTATTTATTTATTCCTACCTTTATCTTTCCTCTGTCTTTCACACATCCTCAATTTCCAATTCTCTGGTCACTATTCCTCACCTCTTCCAAACATTATCCACTTTTTTTTTTCTTTTTCAACATTTATTTTAGAATTAGCTCCGGTTTTTAAATTTTTACCACTGTTGTTTACTTTTATTCTCCCGCTTATCTGTCCTATTTTCATTTATCTTTAAAATACAGTATTTGTTTTCATCACCTGCTGTCCATTCCTTCCTCATTTGACATTAGGATTCCAATTTTGATTTGTCCACTTACCCTTCTTTGGCTTGGGTGCTAACTCCATCACCTGTGGGCTCCAGGGCTAAAGCATCTGCTTTAGGCTAATTCAGTCTGTGCATTCTGTCCCCACAGTCATAGTGACTGTTTCATGGATGATTACACCCAAGCCAGGAAAATCAGAACCAATAAGTTTCAATTCCAGAACTTTTGTTTTTCTTTGAAGTTAGTTTCTCTCAATGTTACCTGAAGGATGAAATAGAAGCAAATGTAAATACAAAATCACTAGCAGAGGCCAGGCACTGTGGCTCATGCCTAGAATCCCAGCACTTTGGGAGGCCAAGGTGGGTGGATTGCTTGAGGTTGGGAGTTCAAGACAAGCCTGACCATCATGCTGAAACTCTGTCTCTACTAAAAACAAAAATTAGCTGGGTATGATGGCAGCTGCCTGTAATCCCAGCTACTCAGGAGGCTGAAGCAGAAGAATCTCTTGAACCTGGGAGGCAGAGGTTGCAGTGAGTGGAAATCACACCACTACACTCCAGCCTGGGCAACAGAGTGAGACACCATCTCAAAAAAAAAAAAAAAAAAAAACAGAAAAAGAAAAGAAATTGTTAGAGGCTGGACTTAGGTGACTTTACAGTGACATTGAGTTCCAAATCAAGCCATGCCTGAAACTGGATGGCGTCTTGAGCATCCCATTTTTTTCAGTTAAGATCTCAATATCATCTATTTTTGCTTGAACTAGTTTGGGTCAAGTATTCCACCACTTGCAACCATAGAAATCCTAATTAATACCATATCTTGTTTTTCTCTAAGACTCATTACTGTATCTCTGGCACATGCCTCTCTTCCAGCACATAAGATACACTCGGTGTTTTCAAAGTTAATTAATTTCGTCTTCTTATGTTTCTTACCAGTTTACATGTCAGATATAAATGTCCCATCTCTTAAAGTTACTTTCCCATAGTACCTTCACTTCACCATGTTTTCCATTTCTGTGTTTTCCCTGGCTTTGGGTGGCTATCTCCTGAATGCTTCCTTTCCTTGAAGCTGATCTGTGATTAGTTCACCCTGAGTGATAGATGCACAAGCCTCTAGAAGCTTTCTCTTTCAAACATCATTCTTTCATTTCTGGTGTCGATGTTATATTCCTATTAAAGCTATAAAATCCCTAATGTAACAGCATGGACTTTGAAGTTAGGCAGCCCTAGATTAGAATCTTAGACTACAGCATAACATTCATTAGGCCTTAGCTAGTCACAACTTCTCCTTCTAAATTGAAGGAGACTATATCTATCTAAAGATGTAACAGTGAAGGGAATATTGGTGCAGCTATTAGCAAAATCACTGGTACATAGAAAGAGCTCAATATATAATTTTATTATTTTTTTAAGAGATAAGCACTTTGCTTCAAGTCTTGGATGCAAAAATTACACATTTCAAGATTTGCAAAGAACTAGATTTTTTTCTTAGAGAAGTGAGTGTTTTTAAGTATTAAGAATGATTTTGAAAAGGAAATTATGATTCATTGCAGTTTCATTGTATCCAGTCACACTGGGTCATTTTGACATTGAGGCTGATTAATGTGCTTATATGTGTAAATTAATATTTCAAGCTCTTATGTGAATTTGTAGGCTCTCAGATTCAAAGACGTTTCTACAAATATAAATAATTTCATAAATTGAGCCTCAAATTATATAGATCTATATATAATTGATGCCTTATGAAAATACCTAGAAAAGTTCATAGTTTGGATACATTTAATCATTGGATCCTCTTTTTCTTGCCTCCCATCTCACACTTTCTTTTTTCTTCCTTTCTACAAACAATCTGAGGAAGCAGGCATGACAAATGTGTGATACAAAAATATTAATTGAATTGCTCAGAAATGTAAAAAATTTCCAGTAGTATTACTAAAACTTAAGAAATATTTTGCAGACAAGATCCAGCAAAAATTGAGCCTCAAAAATAATTCCCTGGAAATAAGGTTACCATACTTCTGATCTGGAACACCTATTCCACTGCTATGTATGTAGAAGACCAAATCGGCCATCCCACCCCAAATTTTCTTACTTGCCACCATAGCAGAGATGAAGTTATGAATCTTCTCCTTATACCCATAGCCAGCTGGATATAAGTATATCTACAATCAATTCCAAATCTAAAGGTTTATATAGAAACTCTATTTTAAAGGAGACCTCTCAAACATTTGCCTTTGAGGGTAACAAATCTTACCAAATCACTTAGCCAACTTATATTAAAAACATTTTTTGTGTGTATTATTCTTGCAATGTCTAATACTTAGAATGAAATTTGGATTCCTACCAAGGGCTGTAGGAAAGGGGATAGTACAGGGCATATACTGGTAACAAGATAGAGAAGTGTTTGGGGGCAATGATGGCAGGGACTGGATGAAGGATAGGAACACATTATTTATCATAAAGGGATCACTATCCCATTCACAAGGCTTCCTTCTGAACCAGTTAATAATATCCAGTATCCAGGAGAAAGAGTGAAAATAGTTTAGTATTCAAGTAATCAATAATCACCCTCAATTACAGAAATACCAAAGCTAACCAAAGTCCAAGTTAAATGCTATTTTCCATGAAACTTGCTTTGAAAATGATTTAGAAAATTGTGCAAATTATAGTTTGTACCCCTCATTTATCTGCACTGCTATTTATATACCATTCTAAGACCAAATTATATTCCCTTTTACATGAACTCATTGATGTTTAGACTCTCAAATAAGTGCTGGCTTCAAACCCCAAAGTTTAGCTTTGATTCTAAAAGAGTTGAGCTATCACAGAATGCATTCCTGAAATGCCCTGTGATTTATTTGCTCTTACTTTATCTCAGTGACTTAATATCCTCTTCCTACTGGAGATATAAATGAAGTAGATATGATTTTTCTTGTACACGAGTAACTGTAAACTGTTATTCTCTACAGTCAGTTGCGTCAATCTCTAAATAATTGTATTGACTATATCCAGGTGAGTGAGAATTAGCAAAGAATAAAGGAAATAGGAAGCTTTCAAAGGAAAAATAGATTTAAAATCCCAGAATGTTTCTGGTTCTCTATTATTACTTTAGATTGAATAAAGAAATAAGATCCAGAATCCTATAAATGTTAGAACCCAGAAAATGTTCATGAGCTCTAACCTTAAATCCTTTGGCCTATTTCAAAAATAATGTATACTCAATTTCATAAAGGATCAGACCAAGCTTGTTAAAAAAAAAAAAAAAAAAAAAAAAGCACCCTGGAAAACTAAACATGAACTGGCTTTGGGAAAACCAAGGCTCTCTCCGCACAGGGTATTTTATGGACATACATATGTGTGTTAACTTCTCTTTCCATACTCTTTCCCCTGTACACTTTTCTTTTCCAAGCCAAATCTCTGTGCCAGCTTGCCAGAGAGGTTTGTCTTAGAGGACAATAAAAACAAAAGTTTCTTCTGACAACCTGCTTTCTGGCCTGTGGTTTTCTGGGGGGAAATATATTGAAGGAAGAGAGAAGTGGAGAGTGCCTTTGGTATACAGTGAGGAGAAGGAACGAGAGTAAAGAGGGACAGAGAAAGCAAGAGCCAATGTCAGGGACTCCTGCAGCTAACAAGACCTAAAAGGGAAGGGGCTACAGGGCAGACTTGCAGAGCTGTTCCTTGGGCCTATGACACAAAGCATCAGCAAATTCATCGGTGCTCAAACTTAGCATTGGAGCCACAGAGTCACACAGCTGCCTGCCTCCAAAGGTCCATATGAGCCTGCATGGTGACATCCAACTCATTGAGTGTCCCTGGTCCCTAGAGAATACCTCACCATTAGTAAGTTCTCATTATTTGTTGAATGGATGAATATAATCAGTGAAGAAGATGATGAACTGAAGCCGACTCTTTCATTTTGGGGATATTATGTAAGTTTATTTAAGTTTTGTGGATCCCAAGAAAGAGAATTTCTACTCTGCCCCAACCCCAAAATTAATAGTGATTTGCACTCCTGACCATTCTGACAGGATAGAGTTTCAGAGTGAAATTTAATTTGATTTCTTTCACACTGAAAGTTTTGTAGTCAAATGTTTACTCACAATGTATCTGTGAAATACTCATTTCTATCCAGTATCCAGGAGAAAGTGATAGAAGCAAGGATTCTCTGCAAGAAAGTTCCCAGAGACCCTTAACCTCCCTGGTAGTGGCAGCTCCAGAATTTTTATTGAGTCTTATGGTTGTCCATCTAGTTGGAGAACAAGGAGAGATGGAATGTAAAGCTGAATTTCTATGGAATTTCTCATAAGACTCAGAAAACATCTATTATACATATAAAATATAGAAAAGGGTTTGATGGAAATGGGGAAGGGAGGTAAAATTCTCTCAAGTGTTCCATGCTACATCAGGGAAGAGGGCACACACATCCTCAAACACAATCATACCCACACTCATACATACTCATGTATGGACAGACAATAGAGTGTAAACACTTTTATCCTGGATTTTTCATATCCTGTTATTTTAATAAAACCCTTTTGAATTGGACTAATTAAGATTAAAATAATGTAAATCAGTTCATAGCTACTTTGAAGATATTTCCCAGGCTCCATTCATGGGTAGATAAGAATAAAAATAGGCCGGGCGAGGTGGCTCAAGCCTGTAATCCCAGCACTTTGGGAGGCCGAGGCGGGTGGATCATGAGGTCAAGAGATCGAGACCATCCTGGTCAACATGGTGAAACCCCGTCTCTACTAAAGATACAAAAAATTAGCTGGGCACAGTGGCGGGTGCCTGTAATCCCAGCTACTCAGGAGGCTGAAGCCGGAGAATTGCCTGAACCCAGGAGGCGGAGGTTGCGGTAAGCTGAGATCCCGCCATTGCATTCCAGCCTGGGTAACAAGAGCAAAACTCCATCTCAAAAAAAAAAAAAAAAGAATAAAAATAGAATCCCCAGAATAGCTATGAATGACCACTTCTCAAGTATTTAAAATGTTTTGTTCAATTTAGTATATTAAAAATTTTCACTCCACCACTTATGAAATATTTTTGACAGGTAACTCGAGTCATCATCTTACTAAGCACAAATTCTTAACCTGAAATAAGAACATGAATTTTCACTGCACATTAAACTGTACAGAATCGCAAATGAAGGACTGAGAGTCAGCAAGATCTTGAACTAAATATGACAATCTTCAACTTTTACTGTGATGTCAAATTCCTCAAGAATCTATTGGAAAGTGTGTTTGAACATATTTCATTCATAAAATCCACACATTACCACACACAAACATTCTGTTTCACTGAAAAAACCCAAAACCACTGAAATAATTTGTTTTATGCTATGCTCTTAGGAAATCTTTATTAAATTTAGATCTCAGAATAAAGTAGGGTAGTACCAGATAGAGAATGCTAAGGTTGCTGCATCACTGTCTCATAACCTTAGCTGATCTGTGACTCTCTCTGTCATATTAGGTAGACATTATGGGATGACAACTCATTGACATACATGTGTGCAAGCAATAAATAGGTATATTTTTCTCGATCCTTTGAACCTAGTAAACATGCTTGGGTTCAAAGGATAGAGAAAAAAACAAAAACTAGGGTATGAAACTGATATTTTCAAATAGCAATAACAAAAATTCAAAAGGGACATGCAATGGTATCTGCTTAAAATATATAGCCAGGTTTAGACATTCTTTAGTAGATCATACATACTTTTATTTTATGTGATATTTTGTTTCATAAGAGGAAATCTAAAATGCATTATAAATAGGAAGAAAAAGATAGAAAAAAGTGGCACTTGTGGCCTTACCAATCTAAACATGAAGTTAATATTTTGATGAATTTTCTTTGCATTTATATTCACAGTGTTTTTGATATATATTTGTACTTTATATATAGTTATATATTTTTTTAATTTTCCAAAATATTATAAGCAGTTTTGGTATTATTTATGCTTTTCATCATAGTTTTAATGGTTAAGTAATATTTAATTTATTTGATATACTTTATACAACTATTCTTCTATAGTCACTCATAAAGATTATTTATAATCTTTCATTGTCAAGCAAAACTGAGATGGACAGCTTTGTGCATACATTTTTTCCCATTTTTAGTAATATTTCTTTAGAATTAATGACCAGTGATAAAATTATTGATCTAAAGGACATGGCCATTTGAAAACTCTTGAGTCATACAAGGAAACTAATTTAAAAACAGTATTACCCAGGTTATATTGGTTATATGACTCATGTTATATTGAAATTAGTTCTGACATCAATTCCAGCCATGTGACATGGGAAAATTACTTAACTACTCTAAGAAAGGTTTCCCCCAAGGACCGGGAGGATTACTTTCAATAACATTTATAATTCCACATAAACACCACTGTATGATAACTACTCAAGAAATCAAGAAATAAAAGTAGCTGTTATATTATACTTGTTCTATTTTAGTACTGTTTAAGAGGTCCTATTTCACCTGGAACTAGGTATTACAATTCAAAAAATTTTAACTTATTACATGATAGTACTATGTCTTTGAATTATCTTAAATATTTATTTTATTACATTTGTTTTTCCAAATATCATCTACTCATGTAAATTTATTCTAATTCTTTTATTAATTTTAATATTTTTAAACTTAAGAAAAAATACTTTTCCTCTGGCATATTTGTCAAAAATATTTTTTATTTTTTATTTATTTTTTATTTTGGCTTTCATTTTAGTTTTAGTTTTTAACACACAGTCTATTAAGTTACTTTATTATTCTATTAAATGATTCTGTTTTCTTTGTTTTGTATTCTAAATTGCTTGTACCTTAGAAAAGCTTTCTACTCCACTCAAAGATTTGATATATATTCAATTGTTTGATTCTTTTTTTAGTGTAGAATTTTTAAAAATCAATTGCTATTAATTTATTTGGAATTTACATTGGTATGTATTATGGGGTGATTTAGGACATTTTATCAAAAATGTTAGGAACCAGGCCACACAGCAGGGGATGAGTGGTGGGCAAGAGAGAGAAGCTTCATCTGTATTTGCAGCCACTCCCCATCACTTGCATGAGCTGAGCACTGACTCCTGTAAGATCCGCAATGGCATTAGATTTTCATAGGATCATGAACCCTATTGTAAACTGCATATGCAAAGGATCTAGGTTGCATGCTCCTCATGAGAATCTAATGCTTGATGATCTGTCACTGTTTCTCATTACCCCCAGATGGGACAATCTGGTTGCAGGAAAACAAGCTCAGGGTTCCCACTGATTCTACATTATTGTCAGTTGTATAATTATTTCATTATATATTACAATGTACTAATACAGAAATAAACTGTACCATGAGAACACATGGACACAGGGAGGAGAGCATCACACACTGGGGTCTGTTGGTCAGGGGTCAGGGGAGGGATACGGTGGAGAGGGAGGTTGGGGGGAGATAACATGGGGAGAAATGCCAGATATAGGTGATGGGGGGATAGAGGCAGCAAACTACCTTGCCATGCATGTACCTATGCAACAATCCTGCATGATCTGCACATGTACCCCAGAACCTAAAGTATGATTTAAAAAAAAAGAAAAAGAAATAAAGTGTACAATAAATGTAATCATCATGAAACCATCCCCGACTCCCTATTTTGTGGAAAAATTGTCTTCCACGAAAGCAGTCTCCAGTACCAAAAAGGTTGGGACTACTGCTTTAGGCTGTCTCTTCTCATATTGGCATTATTCTGTTTTACTTATTTTTGTTTTTAATGTACTTTGTGGTTTGTTGAAGTTAAATACCATGATTGTTAGCTTTTTTTTTTCTTCATTTTTTAGCTATATCCTCCCCACTTATTTTCCATGTGAACTTTATAAAACATTTAGCAACTTCTAGAAATATAAATCCTTGGAATATGAAATGGATTTGTGTTACCTTATATGATTATTTAGAAAAAAGCAGATATCATTATATCATTCAGTCTTTGCCTTTCAGTTTATGATGTCTTCACATTTATTCCAGTATTTAGCACTCCATAAACCTTACATAGTTCTTTCAGTCATATCTGTTTCATGTTAAGATAATTTTTCTTTCCCTTTCCAGCTTCCCCCTTTATTGGTATTAACAGTAAATTAAATTTCATCCTTTTTTTTTGTTTTTATTTTGGCTTTCTGATTTGGAAAATACAAAGGGAAGGATGAGTCCTCTTGGATAAGAGCTTAATGAATCTCGGCACATAATAGGAGTTCACTAAAAATAAATAGTTGAATGAAAATGAAATTCCTATTGAGTTTTAATTGTTTGAATTAGGAGAGAAAGGCAGGAAAAGCATATTATATGATTCCATTATTTCCATCTTGACTCTATCCCAATCTTACCTCTGTTGCCTAATGTGACTCCAACCCATCTTTTTACTCACCTCTACCTTCTATCTTCATTTTGGATTTTAGATATTTCAAAGAGGACCCCCTCCAGTATCCACATGCTCAGAAATTACATAGAATTAATATTGTCTATCCCCTTAAAAATGAACCAGATTATATCTTTTTACTTTCCCCCTACTTTAAATTAAAATTCCATTACTTTCTCACTTCAGGAAGAATGTATAGCTTTCTACTGATGGTTCTGTGCTCCACAAACTAAGATATCAAAGGTTACCTTGATCCAGGCTACCTTTCTTTCAACTGAGACATTAGACAGGTGATTTGAGCTACTATTCTTAGTCCATAACAAATGTTTCATCACAGATGCAGCTTTCCCCCTTCTTACATTGTTAAATTATAGCTCAGAGTCCCCAGCTTTATAAGAGTCACGTATATCATAATGAGCTCTTGTATGAAAAATGTGCCATTATCTCTACCATTACCTTATCACTTCTAGAAAATTCTTGTGTAGAAATTGTGCAATCTTTCAAGATGAATTTCCTTATTATACTATAGCTAGAAAATGTAATCAGTTAGCAGAGGCCTGGTGTCATCCGACCATTAAAATGTGATGCCTGAGGCTTTTAGCTTTGCTCATTGTTATCTTTTGATTTCTTTGTTAATACAGTTTGCCATTCGGGCTACTTTGCTAATTATTGCAGACCATATTCTACTCCTACAAGATGAGTAAATATGCAGTGCTTCAATATGAAATGAAAAAAAGAGCAAATTTGACCTTTCAACATTAAGATAAAATTGGAAAAGATGATACAATAGGTCAATTCAAGCACAGGGACTCTACAGTGACAGGTACTGCACACCTGTCCCTTTGTATAGGCTGGTATTTCTAAGGATCAACTATTACAGAACCATAGTGTGCTTTGAATACTGTACATTTAGTACCTGCAACACTGACCTCCTGAATGAATCTCTAGGGCTAAATTTTGCCACTCTGTGTTTAAAAACAAACAAACATCAGAACTTCAAGTGATTCCTATAAACATAAAGATGGAAGAAGCACAGGTAAATATTATAACCTTACAGTTTCTTTTAAAAAGCTTCGTTAAAGATCTTTGTTTTCAAACACTGCATGTTCTCACTCATAAGTGGGTGCTGAACAATGAGAACACGTGGACACAGGGAGGGGTCCATCACACACAGGGGCCTGGGGGGGTGGGAGGCTAGGGAGGAATAGCAGGGGGTTGGGGAATTGGGGAGGGATAGTATTAGGAGAAATACCTAATGTAGATGATGGGGCAATGGGTGCAGCAAACCACCACCATGGCACATGTATACCTATGTAACAAACCTGCATGATCTACACATGTACCCCAGAATTTTAAACAAAATAAATAATTTTTTAAAAAGGATCTTTGTTTTGTCTACACTACTTTCGACCTAAAAATGTTTGAAGATCACAAACTTATTTTTAGACTCAGTTCATTGTTAACTCATTGATGATTTTCCTAACCTAGAAGTCAGGTATTTGTGCCATTCCACTTTTTTAAATTAATTGAATTTATTCACAAGCCTAACAAATAAATATTTCAAATGTCATCGAATGTCAAGAGAAGAAAAATGCAGTGAATTCCTTCTGTAACATACTTTCATGTCATGTGACCTCAGCTGGGATCTCACAGTAGCTCAGCAATTTATTCATTAATCTGAGAGATGATCTAGCTCGTTCTCCACAGCTGTTTCTGCAAATTGTTTCTCCATGTCTCTCAGCATCTGTTTCCTACCTCTATGTATCTGTGAAGACAATGGCTTTATTGCCTTAGTGCTTCCAACTTCTCATTACTTCAATATTTATATCATTGCATCTCTGTACCTTGTGTGCATGAAAAAAAGTATCTTTCTTTTTTTCTAACTGTGATATGCCGAAATACCAAAACTTTGAGTCTTTTCTGACTTTTAAGAGAAGAATGTGTGGGTTCCAGGAAGAATGATTCCCCTGCCCATAGGTAGTCAGAGACAAGAAATAGATGATAGGGAGTCCTAAGAATACTTTTAGGATTGAAAGGTTGAAATGTCAGAGGAGTACAGGCAACAGGATAGGTGTGGATGAGAGGATTCCTAAAGATAAAGATGAATCTCAAGATCCAGCAGGTTAAGATTTGAGAGATCTGGAGAGACACCAAAGGCTGAAGCCATGGCATGAGAACAAAACTGCAGTAGATGAATTTGTAGACAAATGGAAAGAAATAGAAACTCAAAGATATAAATACATTTGGTCAGAAAGCTACAGGAATCAAAGATTCTCAGTGTAAATTCTGTGGGAAGCTTTTTTGTTTTTGTTATTGTGACCCAGAGGTTGTAGCTTCACTGTTTTTCGGTTTTCTTTAGTGGTTTCTATTTTTATGTGGTTGAAGAGTTATGAGTTACTTATATCTTACAAAATCTCTCTGTCATCCTTTCCTGTCATTGCCAGGATGCTACATCATGTATATTTGCAAAATGTGAAGAGGATATTTATACAGAGGGTATCTTCCTTTTGCCTTTTTTGGTATTACATCCTAACTTTCCCTCATACAATCTCTGGCCCCTGTCAATGTGGTTTGAACAAAATTAATCTCCATTCCTGGGTCCCAGGATGAGAAAGTAATTTGAAGCTGGCCAAAGTACCATATCACTCTGATCTAGTGATGGTTCAAAAATGGTGCATTTCTCAATTTGTGACAGTCAAAAATCACAAGCTTCTGCAGTAAGACTCTTTGAAGTCAATATAAATGAAGTAGAGCTGCATTGTGGGAAGACAGAAACAAGATCCAATGACAATGTTTGAGCCCTACACACCTATTTCTGTCTGAAACCTAGCCCTAACTTTTCTGTTACATTAGCAAATAAATTCCCTTCATTGTTTAAGCACGTTTTTCTTGGGTTCATTTAACTTGCAATCGAACATAATCTGACTAATGAAAATTAAAATGTAGTATAATCCCAATAAATAATCATGTAGCTTCAGGGTATATATAGAGTTAAACCCCTTATGATAATATTGTGATTCTGAGATTACTGTTGATTGTGTAATCATCAAACCTCTGTCATTCAACCTGCATTTTATTGGGACTTAGAATGCTTCTTCCTTCCTCTGTTTGATATGTAGACTGAATAATTCTAGTTTTGATGCCATACCATTTATGAGAAAACCTAACCTATGTGGTTGTTTTATAAATGTTTTATTGATGCTCAGTGTCTCTTATTGGAAATACTCTTCTCTTATTCTTTGTCCAGTTTGTGTGGGCAGTGCTGACTATACCCCAAACCCCAGATTTGTGGGGTACATGACTCAGACCAGGCCAATTGGAGATTACCCTGGGACTTGTGCCAGAGTTTTTTGAAAAAGTGTCACTTCATTCTCTGGGATTGCTTAACTGTAAAAGTATAAAGTTGACAGTGGATAATTTGGGGATGCTAACAGCCTGTATGAGATTGAGTTCATCATGGAGAAAAGCAAAATTGAAAGATGGAGGAAAGGGAGTAGTTTTATGAAGACATCTTTAAACATGAATCTACCAAAACCATCCTCATCTGTTAGATTCTCCAGCCACATGAACCAGCAAATTAACTCTCTTTGCCTTAAACTGGCTTAAGTTGGGTTTTTGATACATGGAATCAAAATCTTGACTGATCATACATTGGTACGGAGATGTTGGTACTTATGGATTAGTGTCAGCTGTCATGGATTCTGAAATTCCATCTCTCAAAATTAGTGGAGATGATGTTAGTGACTGGCTGACTTCTCTGAAAATACCCTTGGTTGTCATGGTGACAGGTAGCAGTTACTGAGAAGATTCTGAAATATATTCATATAAAATCTGACCTGGGGGGGAATGTATTTAATTCATTCATAGACCCCACTAAGATTCATGAAGATACACTAGTCTCAGATTGTTCATGTTGTTCAAAGAATCTAAAGGAACAGTGTTGCTTAAAGAAGGTGATAGGCAAATTGGAACTTGTTTGTGTCTCTGCTAATATTCAGTGCTTGGTGTCAAGTTTGGATACCCTCTCTACCCTAAAGCTGAGACCAGCATATTTCAGAGATCAAACACATATTCTTTATGGTTTTCCCCTAACTTTGTAACGTGAAAAGACATAATACGTAAGTGATAAGACTTGGCTTTGCCTAAGATTTCTTTCACATAGCTATCTATAAAACTCTTATTTAAAAGCTCAAAAGATGGATTTTCAAGCAAGATGGCTGAATGGAAGACTCCACTCTTTGTTTCCCCCAGTGAGGTTACCAACTTAACAGCTATCTACACACACAAAAGATACCTTCGTAAGAACCAAAAATCAGATGAGCACTCCGAGTACCTGATTTTAACTTCGTATTGCTTAAAGAGGCACTGAAGAGGTAGAAAAAAAAAATACCAGTCTTGGATTGCTGAAACCACCCATCCTCCATCCCCTGGTGGCAATGGTGTATTTGTGGAGAGTGATTTTGTGTGCTGAGGTGAGAGAAAGGGCAGCAATTGAGAGGCAATGAACTCCGTGCTGTCCTGTTATAGCAGAAAGTAAAACCAGACACACTTAGCTGACACCTACCCATGGAGGGAGCATTTAAATCAGCCCTAGCCAGAATTGAATTGCCAGTCGCAGCTGGTAGAACTTGAGTCCCACAAACCTCACCACCATGGACTAAAGGGCTCTGGGGCTCTAAATAAACTTGAAACGTATGTTAGTCTGAAGGACTGCAACTCTTAGGTGAGTCTTAGTGCCAAACTGGGCCCAGAGACAGTGGACTGCTGGTTATGTGACCTACTAAGACACCAGCTGGGGTGGGTAAGGGAGTGCTAGCATCACTCCTTCCCCAACAAGGCTGCACAGCTCGTGGTTCCAAAAGAGATTCTTTCCTTTCTATCAAAGAGAGGAGAGGAATGACTGGAGAGGACTTTTGAGATAGTTTGGCTGTGTCCTCACCCAATTCTCATCTTGAATTATAACTCCCACAATTCCCACATGTCATGGGAGGAACTCAGTGGGAGGTGATTGAATTATGGGGATGGGTCTTTCCTGTGCTGTTCTTGTGATAGTGAATGAGTCTCATGAGATCTGATGGTTTTAAAAAGAGGAGTTCCCCTGCATAAGCTTGCTTTGCCTGCTGCCATCCATGTAAGATGTGACCTGCTCCTCCTTGCCTTCTGCCATGGTTGTGAGGCTTCCCCAGCCATGTGGAACTGTAAGTCCAATTAAACCTCTTTCTTTTGTAAATTGCCCAGTCTCGGTTATGTCTTTATCAGCCATGTGAAAATGGACTAATACAGCTTTGTATTTCATCTTGGATACCAGCTCAGCCACAGGAGGATAGTGCATTGGTCAGAGCTGTGAGGCCCCTGTTCCAGGCCCTACCTCCTAGACAACATTTCTAGACACATCCTCAGCCAGAAGGGAGTCAGCTACATTAAAGGAAAGGACCCAGTCCTGGCAAGATTCATCACCTGCTAACCGAGGAGCTCTCAACCCCTGAATAACCACTAGCAATACCAGATACTATGTCAAGGACCTTGGGCAAGACTCTAAGACTTGCTGGCTTCAAGTAAGACTCGGCACATTCTCAACTGTGATGGCTATGAGGTGAGACTCCTACAGTTGAGGAAAACAAAGAGAAAAGTGAAAGGGAGTCTTTTGCACCTTAGGTGCCAACTTAGCTGCAGGGGAGTAGGGCAACAAGTGGGCTTCTGGGTTCCCCAATTCTAGGACTTGAGTCTTAGATGGCATTTATGGACCTATGGGCAGAGGAGCCCACTGCCCTGAAGGGTAAGATCCAGGCCAGGCAGCATTCACAAGCTGACTAAAGAACACTTAGGCCTTAAGAGAACATTGGCAGTAGTCTGGCAGTATTCCCCATGGGCCTGTGGTGGCAGTGGCCATGGGGTGAGCCTCCTCTCCCTTTGGAAATGGGAGGAAAGAGTGAGAAAACCTGCATCTTGTGGATTAAGTGCCAGCTCAGCCACAATACAACAAAACAGCTTACAGACTTCTAAGGTTTTTGATTCTAGGCCCCAATTCCCAGATAGCACCTCTGGACCCACTTGGGGCATGGGGAAGCTCACTGCCCTAAAGGGAAGGACACAGGCCTGGCTGGCTTTGCTGTCTGCTGATTCTAGAGCCCCAGGCCTTGAAAAACCACAGGCAGTAGCCAGGGAGTCATTACATTAGGCCGTGGGTGAGACCCAGTGCTGTGCCTTCAGGTCTGACACAGTGCAGTCACAGTGTTGGTGGCCACAGGGCTGCTTCTGTTACTCCATGCCCAGCTTCAGAGGGCTCAGAACAGAGTTAGACTCTGTTTTGTTTGAAGAAAATAAAGGAAGAAAGTACGAGTTTCTGCCTGGTAATACAGAAAATTCATCTGGATCTTGTCCAAGACCTTCAAGGCAGTACCCAAGTCTGAAAGACTTGGCTCTACACTTGATTAACACTGTAGCATTACAGGACTTTAAGGTGCCCCCCTAAAGCAGATACAGCTAGGATCACAACACTCAAGCCCTTCTGATTATTTGGAAAGCCTTCCCGAGAAGGATGGGTACAAAAAAGCCCTAACTGCAAGGACTACAATAAATACCTTACACTTCAATACCCAGACACCAAAGAACATTGTATTAGTTCTTTTTCATACTGCTATGAAGAAATAGCTGAGACTTGGTAATTTATAAAAGAAAGAGGTTTAAATGATTTATAATTCTGTATGGCTGGGGAGGCCGCCAGAAACTTATGATCTTGGTGGCAGGGGAAGCAAACACGTCCTTCTTCACATGGCAGCAGGAAAGAGGTGCCAAGCAAAGGGGGAAAGCACCTTAAAAACCATCAAATATCATGAGAACTCACTTACTATCATGAGAACTGCATGGGGGTAACTGTTCCCATGACTCAATTATCTCACACAGGCTCTTTCCCATGACACATGACATTATGAGAAATACAATTCAACATGGGATTTGGGCGGAACACAGAGCCTAACTGTATCGAGCATCTACTAGCATCAATACCATCCAGGAAAACATGACCTCAGCAAATGAACAAAGTAGCCACCAAGGACCAATCCTGGAGAAACGGATATATGATCTTTCAGAAAGAGAATTCAAAATGGCTGTGTTGAGGAAATTCAGAGAAATTCAAGAGAACACAGAGAAGAAATCTGATAAATTTAACAAAGAGATTTTAAAAAAAGAATCAAGCAGAAATTCTGGAGCTGAAATGCAATTGGCATGTTGAAGAACACATCAGTCTTTAAATAGCAGAATTGATCCAGCAGAAGAAAGAATGGGTGAGCATGAAGACAGGCTATTTGAAAATACACAGTCAGAGGAGACAAAAGAAAAAAGATTTAAAAACAAAGTACATCTACGAGACCTAGAAATAGCTTTAAAAGGTCAAATCTAAGAGTAATTTGCCTTAGAGAGCAGTAGAGAAAGAGATAGGAGCCGAACGTTTATTCAAAGGGATACTGACAGAGAACTTCCCAAACCTAGAGAAAGATATTAATACTCAAGTATAAGAAGGCTATAGAACACCAAGCATATGTAGACCAAAGAAAACAACTTTAAGGCATTTAATAATCAGATGCCCAAAGGTCAAGGATAAATAATCTTAAAAGTAGCAAGAGAAAAGAAGCAAACAACATACAATGGAGTGTCAATACATCTGACAACAGACCTTTCAGTGGAAACCTTATAGAAGAGGAGAGAGGGGTATGACATATTTAAAGTGCTGGAGAAAAAACCCTAAAGAAGCTCAGAGTTTTTAATATATAAACTCTGAACTAATCAGTGAAAATATTCTTCAAACATGAGGGAGAAATAAAGACTTTCCCAGACCACCCCCACAACACACACACACACACACACACACACACACACACAGCTTTAGGATTTTACACACACACACACACACACACACACACACACACACACAGCTGTGGGATTTTATCAACAACAGACTTGTCCTACAAGAAATGTTAAAAAGAACACTTCAATATCAAAAAGAAAAAGACATCAATAAGTAATCATTTGCATTATTCTAAGTAAATAAAGTAACTCAGTAATCAAAAACCAAATACCATATGTTCTCACTTGTAAGTGGGAGCTAAGCTATGGGTATGCAAAGCATGCAGAGTGGCATGATGGACACTGAAGACTCATAAGTGGAGAATGTGGGAAGGTAGTGAAAGATTTTAAAACATCTATATACTGGATACAATTTACACTGCTTGGATGATGGGTATACCAAAGTCTGTGATTTTGCCGTTGTACGATTCATCTATGTAACCAAAAACCACTTGTTCCCCTAAAGCTATTGAAATAAAAAATAAAAAAATTTATCCTAGTTCCCTAAAAATGTCCAACAAAGATACTTTGAAATGAATATTAAATATCATTTGTGAAAGCTGTTAGCTTCTATAGGGTTTAAATGTTGCCAAATATCTTAGAACACCCAGACTGCTTATCTCATCTCTTTCATGTGAGAACACATGGTTTGTTTCTTTGTTAATCACCTTTTCAAATCAGTACTTATAACGAAAGCTATCATGATAAACTCCAAAATGTCATATATTTAGGAGGTAAATTTTTATGATATTATGACTTAGAGGTCTATTTTCATCATTTCCTCATTTTTAAAGTTTTTTTTTTTTTTTTAAGTAAAACTTCATCTTTTGTGAAACAGCAATTATTAGATTGGTATAAAAATAATTGTTCTTGCCATTACTTTTATTAGGAGGGGCAAAAACCACAATTACTTTTGCACCAACCTAATATATTAGGAATTAAATTACAAGTTTTGCTCTGATTCTGCCACCAGGTAAATTTGGAGGAGTTGTACCTCTGTGAACCAGTATTATCAGATATAAAGTATAAGAATTCCACAAGATGAGCTCACAGGTATTTTCCAACTTTGAAGCTATGCTTTTATGTAATACAGGTAATGCTTACAAAAGGAATTAGTAGATAATTAAAAATTTTCCATATACCATAGTAATAAAGATTAGTGTTCTAAAACCACAAGGCAATCAAGTTATCAAAGCAAATGTTTTACTAGAGGAAGGATACGAAAGTCTAAATTTACTTTGCTGGATTTTACATAAGCTACTTCTGGTAGATTTTTTTTAATTCCTGGACTTAATAACACCACTAGAGGAGTAGGTTTCTCAGCTATGTTTCTGCCAGTAAAGCCTGACATAGATTTCACCAGCACTCATGGTGGGCATGGTGATACACTGCTCAGTTTCTCCTCAAGGAAGAACTTTCTGTTCAGCAAAGAAAAAGGAGGTCAGCTGCATGAAGACACCTTGCCTATGTCATGCTCTTTGTGTGGGCATTCTGAATTCCATGAAAAAGTAGGAGAATGAAGGACCCATACAGGACCTACAAAGACACTACTTGTCCCAGGGGTCTCCGCTGGGTTGGTTCAGGCATTTTCTAGACCTGTGCTACAGTCTGACTTCTCTTTCTGCACAATACTGCTTTCTCACCTATCCTTATAATTACCTCGTACCCCAACTCCATCTTAACATCTGCTTTCAGGGAACCCAGACTTGGACACATGTAATTATTTTTAAAATAATAAGTTAATATTTATTTCTTTTTGCCACACAAAGAGAAAAATATGGAGACTAATGCCTACTTTAATATTGATAATGGATTTTATCTGTAGTGGAATTTTTTAAATTTTCTTGTATTTTTCTGTTTTGCTTTAATGTTTCAAAAAGATGAGCAAACATAATTTTTTATCAAGAAATAAAGTCATCAAAAAACAAGAATAATAAATACAATATTGACAACATGATGGGACAGAAAAGATAAGGGATGGAGATTAAAAAAGGGAGTCAGAAGGAGATTTTAAATTGTAATTGAGCTGTATTTATTTCTAAATATAACTACAACTGGAAGTTTTTGAGATTGCTGTAAGTTCTTCCCAATATTTTTATATTATGTTAGTTTTCCTAATACTAAAGTACTTTGAGAATTACATACACTGAAACAATTTACCCAGGTATTAGATAACCACACACACAGTGTTGCTATGATATGCAGGTTTTTTTTTTTTTTTTTTTTTTTTTTTGAGTCAGAGTTACCCAGGCTGGAGTGCAATGGCGCGATCTCGGCTCACTGCAACCTCCACCTCCCGGGTTCAAGCAATTCTCCTGCTTCAGCCTCCCGAGTAACTGGGACTACAGGTGCATGCCACCATGCCCAGCTAATTTTTGTATTTATAGTAGAGACGGGGTTTCACCATGTTGACCAGGATGGTCTCGATCTCTTGACCTCATGATCCACCTGCCTCGGCCTCCCAAAGTTGGATATGAAGATTTTAAAGTTTGACCAAATTAAAATTATTTCTTTTGTTTATAAATCAAATTTCACCTGTGTTTGGAGAGGGCTCAGGTGGATAACTAGACATATTCTACCCAGTGTGCCTACTGCTGTTCATTATTTTGCACAGCAATAACTTGCAGGACCCTATTTATCTCCTACATTTTATGAAAGAATTTAATAGAAATAGATATTGGGATTATGTAGAACCTGTAAAAGTTTTCCTCAGACATATCTCAAGTGATTAAAGTGTTAGGATCATGTGTGATAACTGATGGTGAAAGGGACCTCAAGGCCATGATCATGGTTTCTGTAGCATTTTTGTGCCCTGGATTTTCAGAATCTTAGCAGATTGGTGTAGTCTCAATCCACCAGGACCCATGTTCAGTATAACATTTTCTGAGTTTCTCTTCTCTTACTAAGCCAAACTTTGCCGTTGGCAAATAAAATACTTTGGTCTTAGATAGGAGTAAGACGTGAAAATATCTTCTCAATGCTATAATGTAGAACTCTAGCAACATTCATGTAAAAAACCCATCATCCAAACATTTCTTTCTCCCTTTCTTCACAGACATAATTATTAATGTAACATTTCCCCTTTCTCCCTCTCTACAGAATGTCAAGGGCCATTTGTAGATCAAATTCCCTCACGATGGAAACTTCTGTTCAAAACAAGAAACCAAAGAAAATATATACTTGCTTGAAATAACATTTGATACATGGACATTTCTACTACAAATAAAGAATACAAATCATTATTCATCTTCATTGTTATAGGATTTTTAGCTACTTATTAAAAACTGACCAAGGCCAGGCTCAGTGGCTCACGCCTGTATTCCCAGAACTTTGGGAGGCTGTGGTGGGTGGATCACGAGGTCAGAAGTTCGAGAACAGCTTGACTAACATGGTGAAACCCTGTCTCTACTAAAAATACAAAAATTAGCCAGGTGTGGTGATACACACCGGTAATCCCAACTACTTGGAAGGCTGAGGCAGGAGAGTTGCTTAACCTCCAGAAGCAGAGATTGCAGTGAGCCAAGATCATGCCACTGCACTCTAGCCTGGGCAACAGAGCAAGACTCTGTCAAAAAAAAAAAAAAAAACAAGTTAGAAATTAAAGAAGACAAAACTAAATCTCACTAATTGAAATGGACAGATTCTAGGGCAAGCATCCATGGTTAGAAACAGTTCACCTAAAAGCAGGATTTGTTAGTGCTTCACTGTAGCCACACTTATTAGGCTTCAGTATTTACGGAACGGCTTCCTATCCTTACAAAAGTTAGAGCAAAATGTGCTGGTGAGAAGGAATAGCGATAGCTCCAATAAGTGGCATACCAGAGCTCTGGAGTGTGTTTGAGATTTCAATTAAAAGTCCCTATCCACAAGTGGATTTCTTCCAAGCACTGCCCTCTGGGCCCTTGTGCTATCATGAACTGGGATAATGACCAGTCATCTATAGGGCTTTGTTTTCCGGATGTGTTGTGAAACAATAGTATAATGAATGGCGAACTCAGCAGGTGCCAGAGCTCTGTCACATAAGCCTGGCATTTGGGAATCTGGTGTGTTTACTCAGAGCAGCTGTGAACGTTTGGAAAGACGTTCCAGTTTGAAGATCCATTAACCTCTGTCAAGGGCAACATTTCAGTAGCAGCATTTAAGGGCTAAGTGTTGAACCCTGTTAAGCTCAAGCCCAGATTGTGCTAAAAAGGAGTTGTGCTAAATAATCTTCAAGGTCTCACAGATTCATGTGCTTTGAAGCTCACATTTTGAAAGGTGTTGGTAGTTATTGTGATAATGTAGTTAGAATAATTCCCTAATCTGGCACTTTATTCTGTGAATTATTTGGAGAAGACATTTTTTAAATGCCCTTCACTTAGTAGGAGCCTGATTTTTACATAAATCATTTATATAAACAGATACAAAACTATTTACTATTTGTATCATATAGTTATTGTAAACTATGATACAAAGACCCTGCTTCATTAATTTGTTTAACAAATACTTATTGGGCACATTGTGAGTCACTACAGATTGGGCAGTAAGCAAAACCTAATCCCTGTTATCATATTGTTGCACATAAACTGAAGTGTCTTCCATATTAGTTATAAGCCATGGGTATATGAAAAATAGAAACTAGGACTCTTAAAATACTACCTAAACCCTTCAATTACTTTGACCCAGCCTATTCTAGCCTTTTGTTCTAATATTCCAGTCAAACTAGACATTTCAATATAAAAAGTAAATTTCTCCTCTTTTTTGCAACTGAAATTTTGCACCTGCTACTTCTTACTTTCAGAATATCATTATCCTCAACTCTAAATTCTCAAGATTTAATCATCCATCAAGGCCTTATTCAAAACAACCTGCTCTATGTTTACCATCCCAATACCTGAAGCTAAAACCTCACATGGACATGATCATTGAGACCCAATTGAGGTTGTCCCATTCTTTTGATAGGTATATCAAAATCTTTAGGTATTAGCTAAATTCTGTACTATCTAATCATTATGCACAACTTTAATTATATTAAAATTTTATGTCATGGTTTGAGCAGAATTTGGAACCATCTATGACCCATTATTTACTATTATCAATCAAGAAGGCAAAGCCAACATCAGATAGTATAATAATTGATGTACAAAGAGAAGATCAACAAGAGATAGTGAGGCAATCCTGAATTATAGCAATGGCAGGAAGCCCAAGGGAGGAGGTGAGGTTGACCAAGCCCAAAGCCAATGTCTCCTTGTAAGAAGCTGTTCATCAGGAGTTAGGACCGCAGAGGGAGTAGCTATGAGATGAAAGTTGGAAATACAGAGACTATGTGGTTATTGCTGAAGTTACTTGCCACCTGGAGTGGAAAGGAAAGAAGGAAAAAAGAACCTAGCTTCTTCCTTGGTCCCACACTTCAATCTCTAATCAATTCCTCACATTGGTAGAAAGGAACCAGAATAGAAAGGCAAGAAAGTGGAGAGTTGGCTTGGTACAGTTACCTGCAATACAGAGCAAAATGTAGGAAAAATGGATAATGAAAGTAGGAACAGTTAAATCATCAACAGTCTCCTTAATCAATAATTGATTGAAGTGGTTCCTAAATGACAGTGAAGAAGCAAGCTGGCTTCACTTATCCTAACAAAAAAACAAAAATGAACACAGTTCTGAGATTGTCACCAGTAATATCCCAGAACTCAAACATGAGGAAAAGGTAGTTCCCAGGGCCACAGAGAAGTGAACAAACTTGGAGGAGATAGAGAAACAGATGTCCATATCCATGATGCCAATCTGTCTGGCACCAAGCACACAGAAAAATTTCCTTAGTGACAATTTCTACACCAGGAAAAGTAAGATCAAAGTGAACAGCTAGCTTCCATACCATCTTGGGTTCCCTGGCAGGAGACCTGTTTCTACCTCCACTCAGGGGACCATCAGGAGTGCCCAAAGGGAGAAATATCCCTGAGGGCAAGAGACAAAGAGGGGTGATGGGAATACTATTCCCAACCTGAAAACTCTGCTCTGTAACTTGGCCAAAAGGAGATGCTAAATCAGAGTGGCTGTTCAGTAGCACCTCACTGTAGGTGGTTTGTTACACTGGTCCCTTGGGCATGAACCCCTAACCAGCCTTTTCATACTACTGGGATGTTCTCTTTGGTATCTTCTCTATTCTAGAAAGGCTCTGATTGTTTACTAGAATGGTGGCAAACCTGGGCTTAAGATGCCATCTACTGTTCAAAAGGAGGCAGCAACCTAGTGGAGAAAAGAGAAAAAGAAAAAAAAATCAACAGGTAAATTAAAAGCAAACATACCAAATAAAAATCAGTACATGCCAGACAGAGAAGACTGGAATAAATAATCTTCAAAGCAAAGATATAGATAGGCATCCACAAGAAACAACAACAAATGGATGGGGGGAACTGTGACTCCTCAAATGGACAAAGCAAGAAACAAGCATCTGAACCTAATGAGATAGCAATATGTTCAAAAATAGCAGTTTTAAGGAAGGTCGGTGATCTCCAAGATAAATGAGTAAAACAATTTATAAATTTATTAGGTAAATTTAACAAAGAGGTTGAAATAAAAATAAGCAAAACAGAAATCTTGGAACTGAGAAATAAGTTTGCTGAACTGAAAATTTTACTAGAGGCTCTCAACAGCAGAATGGATCAATCACACACACACACAAAAATCAGTGAGCTCAGAAACAGGCTCTTTGAAAATACAAGCAAAGGAGAAAACAGAAAAAGGAATGAAAAAATGAAGGTCCCCTAAAAGAAAGTTACCTAAAAAGACCAAATCTAAGAAATATTGGTGTTTAAGACAAAGGTAAGCAAGAAAGGGGGCTAGAAAGTTTATTCTAAGAAATAATAGCAGAAAAATCTCCAAAATTTGAAAAATATATGAATATTCAAGCACATGAAGGTCATAGAACATTAAACAATTTCCACTCAAATAAGACTATAACAAGAAATATAATAATGAAACACTCAAACCTCAAGTACAAAGAGAGGTTTCTAAAAGTAGCAAGAGGAAAAAACCAAATCATATATAAAGAAGCTTCTATTTGTCTGGCAACAAAGTTTTCAGTGCAAACTATACAAGTCAGGAGGCAGTTAGAGGACATTTTTAAAGCACTCAAAGAAAAAAACTTCCATTCTTTACTGAATACAGTAAAGAATAGCTTTATATGTATTATAAAGTATGTATGTATCATGTAATAGCTATACTGAATTCAGTAAAGCTATTTTTTAACCATGAAAGAAAGTCTTTCTCAGACAAGAAAAACAAAAGCTGAGAGAATCCACTGGAACAAGTCCCATCTTACAAGAAACATCAACGAGACTTCTTCATCTGTAAAAGGAAAATACTAACATGCTAACAACAACAACAAAAAGGAAGGTGTAAAACCAATATGTAAAATTAAATACAAAAACAAACCCAGAATTTTCTAACATATTAATTGTAATGTGTGATCCATTTATAATGCTAGTATGAAGCCCAAAAGACAAATCTATTAAAAACAATAACAGAAATAGGGATTTCCAAGATGGCGCAGTAGGAACAACTCGGGATTGCAGCTCTCAGTGAAGGTGCAGAGGGTGAGTCCTAGCCGCATTTTCAGACGGACCTTTGTTGTCCACAGAATGGGGAAATTCCCAGGTGTTGGAGAGACACAGGATATCAGCGCAGCCCTTTCGCCTTGCGCAAATGTTTCATCCGGCGCCGTGACGCAGCAGCACCCCGCACAAAACTCACTGGTCTGGGTGCCCTGTTAAACCAGCAGTCTGAGATTTGGGAGGGCAGATTAACATATCCATCTGATTAAACAGGTCTTGGACAGTGAGCCAGACCAGGAGATTCCTGGGAAGCGTGATTTGAGCTGGTGCAGTTGGTGGCAGCACGGGAAATCACACAGATCCTGGCACCCTATCAGCAGGCGACTGAAACACTTGTGAGAGAGCCAACCATTCAACTTAAAAAAAAAAGAGAGAGAGAGAGAAAGGACTTTGAGGCAGTGAGCCAGGTGATCAGGCTCGGTGGGTACCACCCCCACAGGGACAAACAAAATGGCGATTCAGAATACTCGGGGTTGAGAGTCTTACTGCAGGCTCAGCTGAATTTAGGATGGTGCAGCTCGGTGGGGGAGGGGCATCCGCCCCTACTGAGGTACACGCCCATTGCTGAAGCAGCCTGCCGTTGCCGAGGCAACCCACCATAACAGAGAGAATCAGCCAACAGTGCAGAGCCCACCACAGTAGGGTGGAGCCCCATGGAAGCAGGGCAGACCTCGCGGTAGGAGGGCGGAGGCTTGGCAGGCAAATAGTGACAAGAGTGCCTCCTAGCTGGGCAGGACAGTGCAATGGATACTCATAAAAAAAGCCCCAAATCCCTGACACAGAGCATCTGAGGGGAAAAAAAGGGGGGGTTTTATAAGTTCTGCTGCAGCAGACCTAAACACACCCACACAACAACCCTGAATGAACAATGGAGCTCATGGCTCAGCACTGGAGCTCCTAAAGTAGAGACCGTCTCCTCAAGCAGCTCCCTGAACCCTGTATATCCAAGGAGTCACCTCAAAAAAGGACTAATCAGACTGACATTTGGCAGGCATCATTCTGGGACACAGATAGCAGAAGAAGAAACTGGTAGCATCCCTCACTGTTCCGCAGCTGCTACAGGTGTACCCCAGACAAGCAGGGCCCGGAGTGGACCTCAGCAGTAGTACAGCAGAGGTGCTAGACTGTTAGAAGGAAAACTAAGTAACAGAAATACTTCATCATCACCAATCTGGGCATCCACTCAGAGGCCCATTCAAAAAGTCAGCAACTACTAAGACGACAGGTGGATGAATCCACAAAGATGGAAAGAAACCGGCACAAAAAGGAGGAAAATACCTGAAACCAAAACACCTCACCTCCTACAAAGGACCAAAACTCCTCACCAGCAAGGGAACAAAGCTGGACAAAGAATGAGTGTGACAAAATGATGGAATCAGACTTCAGAAGGTGGATAATGAGAGACTTCCGTGAGCTAAAAGAACATGTTCTAAATCAATGCAAAGAAACTAAGAACCTTGAAAAAATATTTGAAGAAAGATTTGAGAAAATGATAACAAGAATGGACAACTTAGAGAGGAATATGAATGAATTGAAGGAGCTGAAAAACACAACACAAGAACTTCGCGAAGCATGCACAAGTTTCAACAGCCGAATTGACCAAGCAGAAGAAAGAATATCAGAAGTCGAAGATCAACTCAATGAAATAAAACAAGAAGCCAAGATTAGAGAAAAAAGTGCAAAGAGGAATAAACAAAATCTCCAAAAAATGTGGGACTATGTGAAGAGACCTAATCTATGTTTGATAGGTGTACCAGAATGTGATGAAGAGAATGAATCCAAGCTGGAAAACACTCTTCAGGATATTATTCAGGACAATTTCCCCAACCTAGTAAGGCAGGCCAATACTCAAGTCCAGGAAATAGAGATAACACCACAAAGATATTCCAAAAGAAGAGCAACCGCAAGGCACATAATCATCAGATCCACCAGGGTTGAAATGAAGGAGAAAAATACTAAGGGCAGCCAGAGAGAAAGGTCGGGTCACCCACAAAGGGAAGCCAATCAGACTCACAGCAGATCTCTCGGCAGAAACGCTACAACCCAGAAGAGAGTGGGGGCCAATATTCAACATCCTTAAAGAAAATAACTTTCAATCCAGAATTTCATATTCAGCCAAACTGAGCTTCATAAGTGAAGGAAGAATAAAATCTTTTGCCAACAAGCAAGTACTCAGAGATTTTGTCACCACCAGGCCTGCTTTACAAGAGCTCCTGAAAGAGGCACTACACATAGAAAGGAACAACCAGTACCAGCCATTCTAAAGACATACCAAATGCTAAAGAACATCAACAAATGAAGAATCTGCATCAACTAACGGGCTAAACAGCCAGCTAGCATCAAAATGGCAGTATCAAATTCACACATAACAATATTAACCCTAAATGTAAATGGGCTAAATGCACCAATCAAAAGACACAGACTGGCAAATTGGATAAAAAAACCCAAACCCATTGGTGTGCTGTATCCAGGAAACCCATCTCACAGGCAAGGATACACAAAGGCTCAAAATAAAGGGATGGAGGAAGATTTACCAAGCAAATGGAGAGAAAAAAAAAAAAAAAGCAGGAGTTGCAATTCTCATCTCTGATAAAATAGACTTTAAAGCAACAAAGACCAAAAGAGACAAAGAAGGCCATTACATAATGGTAAAAGGATCAATACAACAAGAAGAGCTAACCATCCTAAATATATATGGACCCAATACAGGAGCACCCAGATATATAAGGCAAGTTCTTAATGACCTACAAAGAGACTTAGACTCCACACAATAATAGTGGGAGACTTTAACACTCCACTGTCAATATTACACAGATCAACAAGACAGAAAATGAACAAGGATATACAGGGCTTGAACTCAGACCTGAAACAAGCAAACCTGATAGACATTTACAGAACTCTCCACCCCAAATCCACAGAATATACATTCTTCTCAGCACCACATCACACCTACTCCAAAATTGATCACGTAATTGGAAGTAAAGCACTCCTCAGCAAATGCAAAACAACTGAAATAATAAGAAACAGTCTCTCAGACCATAGTGCAATCAAGTTAGAACTCAGAATTCAGAAACTAACTCACAACTGCACACCTTCATGGAAACTGAACAACTAGCTCTCGAATGTTGATTGGATAAACAATGAAATGAAGGCAGAAACAAAGAAGTTCTTCAAAACCAACGAGAATGAAGACACAATGTACCAGAATCTCTGGGACACATTTAAAGCAGTCTGTAGAGGAAAATATATAGCAGTAAGTGCCCACATGAGAAGAGTGGAGAGATCCAAAATTGATACCCTATAGTCAAAATTGAAAGAGCTAGAGGAGCAAGATAAAAAAAACTCAAAACCTAGCCGAAGACAAGAAATAACTAAGATCAGAGCAGAACTGAAGGAGATAGAGACAAGAAAAACCCTTCAAAAAATCAATAAATCCAAGAGCTGGTTTTTCAAAAGATCAACAAAATAGACCACTAGCCAGACTGATAAAAAAGAAGAGAGAGAACAACCAAATAGATGCAATAAAAAATGATAAAGGGGAAATCACCACAGATTCCACAGAAATTCAAACCATCATCAGAGAATACTACAAACAACTCTATGCACATAAACTAGTAAACCAGGAAGAAATGGATAAATTTCTGGACACCTGTGTCCTCCGAAGCCTAAACCTGGAGGAAGCTGAAACTATGATTAGACCAATAATAAGGTCTGAAGTCGAGGCAGCAATTAAGAGCCTACCACACAAAAAAAGCCCAGGTCCAGATGGGTTCACAGCTGAATTCTACAAGACACAAATAGAGGAGCTGGTACCAATCCTTCTGAAAATATTCAAAATAATCTCTTTGGAATCTCTTTGGAATCTATAAGCTATTCCCAAAAAGAGGGAACCCTTCCCAAATCATTTTATGAGACCAACATCATCCTGATACCAAAACCCGGCAGAGACTCAATAAGAAAAGAAAACTTCAGGCCAATATCCATGATGAACATCGATGCAAAAATCTTTAATAAAATACTGGCAAACCAACTGCAACAGCACATTAAAAAACTTATCCATCATGATCAAGTAGGATTCATCCCAGGGATGCAAGGCTGGTTCAACATATGCAAGTCTATAAACGTAATTCACCACATAAACAGAACCAAAAACAAAAACCACATGATTATCTCAATTGACGCAGAGATGGCATTTGACAAAATTCAACAGCCCTTTATGCTAAAAACCCTCAATAAACTCGGTATTGATGGAACATATCTCAAAGTAATAAAAGCTATTTATGACAAACCAACAGCCAATATCATACTTAATGGGCAAAAACTGGAAGCATTCCATTTGAAATCCAGCACTAGACAAGGATGCCCTCTCTCACCACTCCTATTCAACATAGTGCTGGAAGTTCTAGCCAGAGCAATAAGGCAAGAAAAAGAAAAAAAGGGTATTCAAATAGGAAAGGTGGAAGCCAAATTGTCTCTATTTGCAGACGACATGATAGTATACCTAGAAGACCCCATCACCTCAGCCCAAAAGCTCCTGAAACTGATAAGCAACTTCAGCAGTCTCAGGATATAAAATCAATGTGCAAAAATTACAAGTATTCCTATACACCAATAACAGACTTAAAGAGAACCAAATCAAGAACAAACTGCCATTCACAATTGCTACAAAGAGAATAAAATTCCTAGGAATACAACTTACAAAAAACATAAGGGACCTCTTCAAGGAAAACCACAAACCACTGCTCAATGAAATAAGAGAGAACACAAACAGATGGAGAAACATTCCGTGTTCATGGTTAGGAAGAATCAATATCATGAAAATGGCTATACTGCCCAAAGTAATTTACAGAATCAATGCTATCCCCAACAAGCTACCATTGAATTTCTTCACAGAATTGAAAAAAAACACCATGAACTTCATATGGAACCAAAAGAGAGCCTGCATAGCCAAGTCAATTCTCAGCAAAAAGAACACAGCGGGAGGCATCACACTATCAGACTTCAAACTATACTACAAGGCTACAGTAATCAAAACCGCATGGTACTGGTACCAAAACAGAGATATAGACCAATGGAACAGAACAGAGGCATCAGAGGCAATACAACGTATCTACAACCATATAATCTTTGATAAACCTGACAAAAACAAGAAATGGGGAAAGGATTCCCTGTTTAATAAATGGTGTTGGGAAAACTGGTTAGCCATGTGCAGAAAGCGGAAACTGGACCCCTTCCTGACACCATACACTAAAATTAACTCCAGATGGGTTAAAGACTTAAACATAAGACCTGACACCATAAAAACCCTAGAAGAAAATCTAAGCAAAACCATTCAGAACATAGGAGTAGGCAAGGACTTCATGACCAAAACACCAAAAGCATTGACAACAAAAGCCAAAATAGACAAATGGGACCTAATCAAACTCCATGGCTTTTGCACGACAAAAGAAACAGTCACTAGAGTGAGTCAGCAACAAACAGAATGGAAAAAAATCTTTGCAGTTTACCCATCTGACAAAGGGCTGATATCCAGAATTTACAAAGAACTCAAACAGATTTACAGGAAAAAAACAAACAAGCTCATTCAAAAATGGGCAAAGGATATGAACAGACACTTTACAGAAGAAGGCATACATGAGGCCAACAAACACATGAAAAAATGCTCATCATCACTGGTCATTAGAGAGATGCAAATCAAAACCACATTGAGATACCATCTCACTCCAGTGAGAATGGCGATCATTAAAAAATCTGGAGACAGATGCTGGAGAGGATGTGGAGAAATAGGAACACTCTTACACTGTTGGTGGGAGTGTAAATTAGTTTAACCATTGTGGAAGACAGTGTGGTGATTCCTCAAGGACCTAGAAATAGAAATTACATTTGACCCAGCAATCCCATTACTGGGTATATATCCAAAGGACTATAAATCGTTCTACTATAAGGACACATGTACATGAATGTTCATTGCAGCACTGTTTACAATAGCAAAGACCTGGAACCAACCCAAATGCCCATTGATGATAGACTGGACTGGGAAAATGTGGCACATATACACCATGGAATATTATGCAGCAATCAAAAATGATGAGTTTGTGTCCTTTGTAAGGACATGGATGAATCTGGAGAACATCATTCTCAGCAAACTGACACAAGAACAGAAAATGAAATACCGCATATTCTCACTCATAGGCGGGTGAGAAAAATGAGAACACATGGACACAGAGAGGCGGTCTACTATACACTGGGGTCTATTGGGGGAAATGGGGGAGGGACAGTGGGAGGGGCTGGGGAGGGATAGCCTGGGGATGAATGCCAAGTGTGGGTGAAGGGGAGGAAGGCAGCAAAACACACTGCCATGTGTACCTATGCAACTATCTTACACGTTCTGCACATGTACCCCAAAACCTATAATGCAATAAAAATTAAAAAAAAAGTAATATAAAAATGTGTAAATTGAAACAACATAACATCAAAATGGGAGAGGAATAGAGTTAAAAGTGTAGAGGATTTTTTGCTTGTTTTGATTTTTATTATATTTTAAGTTCTGCAATACATGTGCAGAACATGCAGGTTTGTTACATAGGTATATATGTGCCATGGTGGTTTGCTGCACCCATTAAACTGTCATCTACATTAGGTATTTCTCCTAATGCTATCCCTCCCCTATCCCCCAACCCCTCCACAGGCCCCAATGGGTGATGTTCCCCTCCCTGTGTCCATGTGTTCTCATTTTTCAAATCCAACTTATGAGTGAGAACATGCGGTATTTGGTTTTCTGTTCCTATGTTAGTTTTCTGAGAATGATAGTTTCCAGCTTTATGTCCCTAAAAAGGACATGTTTTCACCCTTTTTTATGGCTGCATAATATTCCAATGTGTATATGTGCCATATTTTCTTTACCCAATCTATCATTGATGGGCATTTGAGTTGGTTCCAAGTTTTTGCTATTGTGAATAGTTCTGCAGTAAGCATACATGTGCATGTGTCTTTATAGTAGCCATTCATAATCCTTTGGGTATATACCCAGTAATGGAATTGCTGGGTCAAATGGTATTTTTGGTTCTAGATCCTTCACTGTCACCACACTAGATCACCACACTGTCTTCCACAATGGATGCATTAATAAACACTCCCACCAATAGTGTAAAAGTCTTCCTATTTCTCCACATCCTTTCCAGTATCTGTTGTTTCCTGACTTTTTAATGATCACCATTCTAACTGGTGGAGATGGTATCTCAATATCGTTTTGATTTGCATTTCTCTAATGACCAGTGATGATGAGCTTTTTTTCATATGTTTCTTGGCTGCATAGATGTCTTCTTTTGAGAAGTGTCTGTACATATTTTTCACTCACTTTTTAATGGGGTTGTTTATTTGATTGTTTTGTAAATTTGTTTAAGTTCCTTGTAGATTTTGGATATTGTAGCCCATTGTCAGATTAATAGATTGCAAAAATTTTCTCCCATTCTGTAGGTTGCCTGTTCACTCTGATGATAGTTTCTTTTGTTGTTCAGAAGCTCTGTAATTAGATTTCATTTGTCAACTTTTGCTTTTGTTGCCATTGCTTTTGGTGTTTCAGTTATGAAGTCTTTGCTGATATCTATGTCCTGAATGGTATTGTTTAGGTTTTTTTCTAGGGTTTTTATGGTTTTAGGTCTTATGATTAAGTCTTTAATCCATCTTGAGTTGAATTTTGTACAAAGTGTAAGGAAGGGATCCAGTTTTAGTTTTCTGCCTATGGCTAGCCAATTTTCCTAATACCATGTATTAAATAGGGGATCCTTTCCCCATTACTTGTTTTTGTTAGGTTTGTCAAAGATCAGGTGGTTATAGATGTGTGGTGGTATTTCTGAGGCTTCTGTTCTATTCTGTTCCATTCATCTATATATCTGTTTTGGTACCAGTACCATGCTATTTTGGTTACTGTAGCCTTCTAGTATAGTTTGAATTAAGGAAGTGTAATGCCTCCAGCTTTGTTCTTTTGCTTAGGATTGTCTTGGTTATACAGGCTCTTTTTTGGTTCTATATAAAATTTAAAGAAGTTTTTATCATTCTGTGAAGAAAGTCAATGGTAGCTTGATGATAATAGCATTGAATCTATAAATTACTTTGGTCCATTTTCATGATATTTTTCCTATCCATTAGCATGAAATGTTTTTCCATATGTCTGTGTCCTCTCTTATTTCTTTGAGCAGTGGTTTATAGTTCTCCTTGAAAAGTTCCTTCACATCCCTTGTAAGTTGTATTCCTAGGTATTTTATTCTCTCTGTAGCAATTGTAAATGGGAGTTCACCCAAAATTAGACTGTTTGTGTATTATTGGTGCATAGGAATGCTTGTGATTTTTGCACATTGATTTTGCATCCTCAGATTTTGCTGAAGTTGATTATCAGCTTAAGGATATTTTGGGCTGAGACAATGAGGTTTTGTAAATATACAGTTATATCATCTGCAAACAGAGACAATTTGACTTCCTCTCTTCCTATTTGAATACTCTTTATTTCTTTCTCTTGCCTGATCATCCTGGCCAAAACTTCCAATACTATGTTGAATAGGAGTGATGAGAGAGGGAATTCTTTTCTTATACAAGTTTTCAAAGGGAATGCTTCAGTGTTTGCTCATTCAATATAATATTGACTGTGGGTTTGTCATAAGTAACTCTTATTATTTTGAGATATGTTCCATCAATACCTAGTTTGTTGAGAATTTCTAACATGAAAGGGTGTTGAAATTTATCAAAGACCTTTTCTGCGTCTATTGAGATAATCGTGGTTTTTGTCAATGGTTCTGTATATGTGATGGATTACATTTATTTATTTGCATATGTTGAACAAGCCTTACATTGCAGGCATAAAGCCAACTCAATTGTGTTGGATAAGCTTTTTGATGTATTGCTGGATTTCATTTGCCAGTATTTTATTGAGGACTTTTGCATCGATGTTCATCAGGGATATTGGCATGAAATTTTCTTTTTTTGTTGCGTTTCTGTGAAGTTTTGGTGTCAGGACGATGTTGGCCTCATAGAATGAGTTAGGGAGAAGTCCTTCTTTTTCTATTGTTTGAAATCATTTCAGAAGGAATGATACTAACTCCTCCTTGTAACTCTGGTGGAATTCAGCTGTGAATCCATTTGATCCTGGGCTTTTTCTGGTTGGTAGGCTATTAATTACTGCCTCAATTTCAGAACTTGTTACTGTTCTATTTAGGGATTCAGACTCTTCCTGGTTTAGTCTTGGGAGGGTGTATGTGTCCAAGAAGTTTTTTATTTATTTATTTATTTTTTATTTACAGCCTCCGGTGTTCTCTCTGGATCAGACCTTTAATAGCAAATTGCTAAATTTTTCAGAGCTCCCTAGGGGACCACCTCTCTTTATAGTGTTGTGAATAAAGCTTGACTAACTTTAACTTCCTAACTCCTGTCAGCCTCTGACACTATTCTCATACATTGCTCTATAACACAGGTTTGTTTGTTTGTTTGTTTGTTTTTTTGTAAAGGTAAGTTTTGTGATACTTTTGTTTCCAATCTATGCATATAAGTGCCTGTGCATATGTGTGTATACTGGATTGAGTAAATGTATTTCTCACTGTGGGTTGAGAAAACTATTCCAGGTGGATCTGTAGGAAGGCAAGAGCATCAGGGCTTAGGTCTGACTTGGCTCTTTAAAAAAAAAAAAGAAATTAAAAAAAGAAAGATAGAGAGAGAAATAAATAAAAATGAGGGAGAGGAAGAAAGAGGAAGAGAAAGAGGGAGAGAGAACAGGAATGTTGCTTTATTGCCTGGGCTAGCTAAAAATGGGTATTAAAAACCTCTTTTATGCCAATAATTGTGCTTAATGATGGAGACAGGAAAAAAATGAGGGAAGAAAATAACAAAAAAGTAGCTAACCAATATTTCATTTAAACCTGTGAGTAGGTGTGATGTGGTACTGATAAGAGTGTATATTTTGTGTATTTAAAGTGGAGAGTTCTATTAATGTTTATTAAGTTTACTTGTTCCAGATCTGAGTTCAAGTCCTGGATATTCTTATTAATTTTCTATCTCATCAATCTATCTAATATTGATGTTAAAGTCTCCCACTATTATTATGTGGGAGTCCAAGTCTCTTTATAAGTCTTACTGGGTGTTCCTGTATTGGGTGCATACACATTTAGGATCATTAGCTCTTTTTGTTGCATTGATCCTTTTACCATTATGCAATGACCCTCTTTACCTCTTTTGATCCTTGTTGCTCCAAAATCTATTTTATCAGAGATGAGAATTGCGACTCCTGCTTTTTATTTGTTTATTTTTGCTCTCCATTTGGTTGATAAATCTTTCTCCATCTCTTTGTTTTGAGCCTTGTGTATCCTTGCATGTGAGATGGGTCTGGATGCAGCATACTGATGGATTTTGGCTGTTTCTTTTGATTGGGGGATTTAGTCAATTTAAATTTAGGATTACTGCCATTTGATGTTAGCTGGCTGTTTTGTACATTAGTTGGTGTAAATTCTTCATTATGTTGATGCTCTTTACTTTTTGGTATATTTTTGGAAAGGCTAATACTGGTTGTTCCTGTCTATGTGTAATGCTTCTTTCAGAAGCTCTTGTAAAGCAGGCCTGCTGGTGATGAAATCTCTGAGTACTTGCTTGTTCACAGAAGATTTTACTTTTCCTTCACTTGTGAAGCTTAGTTTGGCTGGATATGAAATTCTGGGTTGAAAGTTCTTTTCTTTAAGGATGTTGAATATTGGCCCCCTCTCTCTTCTGGCTTGTAGGGTTTCCGTTGAAAGATCTGCTGTGAGTCTGATCGGCTACCCTTTGTGGGTAACCCGACCTTTCTCTCTGGCTGCCCTTAGTATTTTCTCCTTCATTTCAACCCTGGTGAATTTACTAATTATGTGCCTTGGGGATGGTCTTCTTGAGGAATATCTTTGTGGTGTTCTCTGTATTACCTGGAGTTGAATATTGTCCTGCTTTGCTAGGTTGAAAAAGTTTTCCTGAATAATATCCTGAAGAGTATTTTCCTGCTTGGATTCATTCTCTTCTTCGCATTCAGGTACACCTATCAAACATAGATTAGGTCTTTTCACATAGTCCCATACTTCTTGGAGACTTGGCTCATTCCTTTTTATCCTTTTCTTCTCTACTTTTCTCTTCTCATTTTATTTCATTAAGTTGGTCTTTGACTTCTGATATCCTTTCTTCTGCTTGATCAATTTGGCTGTTAAAACTTGTGCATACTTTGCGAAGTTCTCGTGTTGTGTTTTTCAACTTTATTAATTCACATATATTTCTCTCTATATTATCTATTCTTGTTAGCATTTCGTCAAACCTTTTTTTCAAAGTTCTTAGTTTTTTTGCATTGGGTTAGAACAAGTTTTTTTTAACTCCCAGAAGTTTCTTATCATCCACCTTCTGAAGCCTACTTCTGTTAATGGAACACAGTCATTCTCCATCAGGCCTTGTTCTGTTGCTGATGAGCAACTGTCATCCCCTGTAGAGGGAGAGGCATTCTGATTTTGGGTATTCTCAGCCTTTTTAGGCTGTTTTCTTCCCTTCATTATAAATTTATCGATCTACCATCTTTGTAATAACCAACTTTCTAATTAGGTTTCTGAGTGAATGTCCAATATATTGATTTCCAATGCCAAAATCTGAGCAACCCACTGCGCCAGCTAAAACAGCGCCATTAAGATTGATGGTGCTTTTCTGTCTGGGAATCTCCAGTCTGGCTTCCTTCTTGAGTCCATTCTTCAATCAGCTGAATAGGTGACTCTGCCTTCCTGGAGCTCCAAATGTCGGCCAAAAGGGGAACCAGTCCTGTTTACTCTGCACCAAGAACTGCTGCACCGAGGCACCAGCAAAACCGCCATGCTGGCCAAAAGAGTTGCACTGGTGACCCGTGGGGCTCCTCCGCTGGGAATCTCCTGGTGCATGAGCAACAAAAATTTGAAAGTGGCATCGTCTTGTTCTCTGCACTTTCATTGGGAGCTACAATCCTGGGCTGCTAGTGATCAGCCATCTTGGATCTGTCTCCAAGAAATTATCCATTTATTCTGTATTTTCTAGTTTATTTGTGTAGAGGTGTTTATAATATTCTCTGACGGTAGCTTGTATTTCTGTGGGATCGGTGGTAATAACCCTTTATCATTTTTTATTGTGTCTATTTGATTCTTCTCTTTTTTTTCTTCATTAGTCTGGCTAGTGGTCTATTGATTTTGTTAATTTTTTCAGAAAACCACCTCCTGTATTTATTAATTTTTTGAAGAATTTTTAGTGTCTCTATCTCTTTCAGTTCTGCTCTGATCTTAGCTATTTCTTGTCTTCTGCTAGCTTTTGAATTTGTTTGCTCTTGCTCCTCTAGTTCTTTTCATTGTGATGTTAGGATGCCAACTTTAGATCTTTCCTGCTTTCTCCTATGGAAATTTAGTGCTATAAATTTTCATCTAAACACTGCTTTAGCTGTGTCCTAGAGATTCTAGTATGTTGTGTCTTTGTTCTCATTGGTTTCAAAGAATGTATTTATTTCTGCCTTAATTTCATTACTTAGCCAGTAGTCATTCTGGAGCAGATTGTTCAGATTCCATGAAGTTATATGGTTTAGAATGAGTTTCTTAATCCTGAGTTCTAACTTGATTGCACTGTGCTCTGAGAGACTCTGTTTTTCTTTCCATTCTTTTGTATTTGCTGAGGAGTGTTTTACTTCCCATTATGTGTTCAATTTTAGAATATGTGTGATGTGGTGCTGAGAAAAATGTACATTCTTTTGATTTGGGGTGGAGAGTTCTGTAGATGTCTATTAGGTCCATTTGGTCCAGAGCTGAGTTTAAGTCCTAAATATTTTTGTTAATTTTCTGTCTCATTGATCTGTCTAATATTGATAGTAGAGTGTTAAAGTCTCCCACTATTATTTTGTGGGAGTCTTCATCTCTTTATAGGTCATTAATAACTTGCTTTATGAATCTGGGTGCTCCTGTATTGGGCACATATATATTTAGGACAGTTACCTGTTCTTGTTGCATTGATTTCTTTACCATTATATAATGCCCCCTTCTTTGTCTTTGTAGATCTTTGTTGGTTTAAAATGTATTTTATCAGAGACTAAGACTGCAAACCTGCTTTTTTTGGTTTACTTTTTTTTAGTAAATCATCCTCCATCCCCTTATTTTTAGCCTGTGTGTGTCTTTGCATGTGAGATGGGTCTCCTAAATACAGCACACCAATGGGTCTTGACTCTTTATTCAATTTGCCAGTCTATGTCTTTTAATGGGGCATTAAGCCCACTTACATTTAAGGTTTATATTGTTATGTGTGAATCTGATCTTGTCATTATGATGCTAGCTGGTTATTTTGCCCATTAGTTAATGCAGTTTCTTCATAGTGTCAATGGTCTTTACAATTTGGTATGCTTTTGCAGTGGCTGGTACTGGTTTTCCTCTCTATATTTAGTGCTTCCGTCAGATGCTTTCATAAGGCAGGCCTGGTGGTGACAAAATCTCTCAGGCTTTGCTTGTCTATAAAGGATTTTACTTCTCATTTGCTTATAAAGGTTAGTTTTGGTTGGGTATCAAATTCTGTGTTGAAAATTCTTTTTTTTAAGAATATTGAATATTGGCCCCCCACTCTCTTTTGGTTTATAGTAGGGTTTCTGCAGAGAGATCTGATGTTAATCTGATGGACTTCCCTTTATGGGTAACCTGACCTTTCCCTCTGGCTGCCCTTAATGTTTTTTCCCTCATTTCAACCTTGGTGAATCCAATGATTATGTGCCTGGGGTTGCTCTTCTTAAGGAGTATCTTTGTGGTGTTTTCTGTATTTCCTGAATTTGAATTTTGGCGTGTCTTGCTAGGTTGGGGAAGTTCTATGTAATATCCTAAAGTCCTAAAGAGTGTTTTCCAACTTGTTTTCATTCTCCTCATCACTTTCAGGTACACCAATCGAACATAGATTTGGTGTTTTCACATAGTCCCATATTTCTTGAAGGCTTTGTTTGTTCCTTTTCATTCTTTTTTCTCTGATCTTGTCTTCACATTTTACTTCATTAAGCTGATCTTCAGTCTCTGATATCCTTTCTTCTGCTTGATCAATTCAGCTATTGATACTTATATATGCTTCACAAAGTTCTTGTGCTGTGTTTATTAACTCCATCAGGTCATTTATGTTCTTCTCTAAACTGGTTATTCTAGTTAGCAATTCCTCTGACCTTTTTTCAAGGTTGTTAGCTTCCTTGCATTGGGTTTGAACATGTTCCTTTTACCCAGAGGAGTTTGCTATTACTCATCTTCTGAAGCCTCCTTCTGTCAGTTTGACAAACTCAGTCTCCATCCAGTTTTGTTTTTTCACTGTTGCAGAGTTGTGATCCTTTGGAGAAGAGGCATTCTGGTTTTTAGAATTCTCAGTGTTTTTATACTGTTTTTTTCCTCATTTTCATGGATTTATGTTTTTGGTCTTTGATGCTGGTGACCTTCGGATGTGGTTTATGTGTGGACATCCTTTTTGTTGATGTTGTTGCTATTCCTTTCTGTTTGTTAGTTTTCCTTCTAATAGTCAGGTCCCTCTGCTACAGGTCTGCTGGGGTTTGCTGGATGTCCACTCCAGGCCCTGTTTTCCTGGGTATCACCTGTGAAAACTGAAGAACAGCAAAGATTGCTCCCTGTTTCTTCCTTTTGAAGCTTCATCTCAGAGGGGCACCCACCAGATGCCAGCCAGAGCTCTCCTGTATGAGCTATGTCTTGACCCCTACTGGGAGGTGTCTCCCTGTCAGGAGGCACAGGGGTCAGGGACCCACTTGATGCAGTCTGTCCCTTAGCAGAGCTCAAGTGCTGTGCTGGGAGATCTGCTGCTCCCTTCAGAGGTGGCAGGCAGAAATGTTTAATTCTGCTGAAGCTGTGCCCACAGCTGATGATTCCCCCAGGTGCTCTGTCCTAGGGAGATGGGAGTTTTATCTATAAGCTCCTCAGTGGGGCTGCTGCCTTTCTTTCAAAGATACTCTACCCAGAGAGGAAGAATGTAGAGAGGCAGTCTGGCTACTGCAGCTTTGCCAGGCTCCAGTGGGCTCCACCCAGTTCAAACTTCCCCACAGCTTTGTTTACACTATGAGGGGAAAACTGCCTACTCAAGCCTCAGTAATGTCTGACACCCCTCCCTTCACCAAGCTCAAGAGTCCAAGGTCAACTTCAGACTGCTGTACTGCCAGCAAGAATTTCAAGCCAGTGGATCTTAGCTTGCTGAGCTCCATGGAGGTGAGATCCACTGAGCTAGATCACTTAGCTCCCTGGCTTCAGCCCCCTTTCCAGGGGAGTGATTGGTTCTGTCTTGCTGGGTTCCAGGCACCACTGGTGTATGAAAAAAACTCCTACAGCTAGCTCAGTGTCTGCCCAAACAGCCACCCAGTTTTGTGTTTGAAACCCAGGGCCATGGTGGTGTAGGCACCCAAGGAAACCACTTGGTCTGCAGGTTGCAAAGATCATGGGAAAAACATAATGTCTGGGCTGGAATGTACTGTTCCTCACTGCGCAGTCCCTCACAGCTTCCCTTGGCTAGGGGAGGAAGTTCCTTGACCCCTTGCATTTCCTGGGTGAGGCAACACCCCACCCTGCTTCTGCTTGCTCTCCATGGGCTATACCCACTGTCTAACCAGTCCCAATGAGATAAGCTGGGTACCTTAGTTGGAAATGCAAAAATCACCCGCCTTCTACATTGATCTGGTTGGGAGCCAAAGACTGTAGCTGTTCCTATTCAGCCATCTTGCCCAGGAATCTTTTTTAAAATTTTTCTTTGTTTCTGTTCTTTTATTTGTCATATATGTTGTTCTGTCTTTGAAGCAACTTATTATATCTATATTTTTGTAAGCCTCATAGTAATAATCATAATGCAAAAAACCTGTAATGTATTCATGATGAGTTAAAAGCAATGACAAAAAAAAAACACTACCAGAGAAAAATCACTTAGCTACAAAGGAAGCCAGTAATAAAGAAAGAAAGAAGGAGAGGAGTTAAAAATAAAATCAGAAAATGAGCGCCAATCTGGCAGTAGTAAGTCCTTATTTATCAATAATAATGAATTTAATTTGATTCAATTTTCCAATTAAAATACAAAGTGTAGCTGAAAGGCAAAGCAACAAAACTGAACTCTAAATTGCCTACAAGAAACCCACTTCACCTATGAAAATACTCATGTACTGAAAGTGAAAGGATGGCAAAAGATTCCATGCAACTGAAAACCAAAAAACAGCAAGTGCAGCTGTATTTGCATCAGATAATATAGACTACAAATAAAAGACTTTAAAAAGTAACAAATAAGTTTACTATATATGATAAAGGGGTCAATTTAGAAGGAGGATATAACAGTTGTAAATATCTATGCACACAACACCAGAGCTCCCAAGTATATGAAGCAAACATTAGTATACCTAAACAGAAAGACAGACTCCAATAAAGCAATAGTAGGGAACTTCAATGCCCTACTCTTAATAATGAAGATCATCCCGACAGAAAACTTAACAAAGAAAGACGGTACTTAAACTACACACTAGAACAAATAGGCCTAACTGACATTTACAGAACATATCACCCAACTGTTGTAGAATACATATTTGTTTTCATCAACACATGGAACATTCTTAAGCGCAGACCACATTGTAGGCCACAAAACAAGTCTCAACAAGTTTAAAAACTAAAAATCATATCCAGTATCTTTTCTGACCACAGTGAAATAAAAGTAGAAACCAATAAGAAGAGGAATCTCAGAAACTACAAAAATACCTATAAATTACAGAGCATGCTCCTGAATGACCAATGGGTCAACAGAGAAATCAAGAGAAAGTTTTAAAAATTCTTGAAACAAATGAAGATAAAAACACAACATATCAAAACCTATGGGATAAAGAATAAGAAGTATTAAGACAGAAGTTTATAGCAATAAACTTCACCAAAAAAGTAGAAACATTTCAAATAAATGACCTAACAATGCACCCCAAGGAACTAGAAAAGCAAGAACAAACCAAACCCAAATTAGTAGAAGGCAATAAATAAAAAAGAGCAGAGAAGAAATAAATGAAATTGTGGTTATAAAAATAATTGAGAGGCCAGTTGCAGTGGCTCATGCCTATAATCCCAGCACTTTGGGAAGCCAAGGCAGGTGAATCATCTGAGGTCAGGAGTTTAAGACCAGCCTGGCTAACATGGTGAAACCCTGTTTCTACTAAAAATACAAAAAATTAGCTGGGCATGGTGGCATGCACCTCAGCATTGGGAGACCGAGGTAGGAAAATTGTTTGAATCTGGTGGGTGGAGGTGTCAGTGGGCCGAGGTATTATGCCATTGAACTCCAGTTTGAGCAACAAAAGCAAAATTCTCTCTCAAAAATAACAAAAAAAAAAAAATTGAGAATGCCAAATCAATGAAAACGTTGTTTTTTTTCTGTAAAGATAAACAAAATTGACAAATCTTTAGCTAGACTAAGAAAAAAAGAGAGAAAACTCAAATAAAATCAGAAACAAAAAAGAGACATAAAAACTGAGACCTCAGAAAGATACAGAACAATTAGAGACTATTGTGAACAGTAATACACTAACAAATTGGAAAACCTGAAACTGATAAATTTCTGAACACATGAAACCTAGCAGGATTAAACCAGGAAGAAATAGAAATCTTCACAAACCAGTAATAGATAATGAGGTTGAAGTTGTAATAAAAACTCTCCCATCAAAGAGAAAACCAGAACCTGACAGTTTCACTATTGAACTCTACCAGACATTTACAGATGAACTATTAACAATTCTCAAACTCTTCAAAAATATTGAAGAGGAGGCAGTACTTTCAAATCATTTCACATTGTGGCTCATAACCATAATCCCAGCACTTTTCGAGGCTGAGACAGGAGGATTTCTTGAAGCCAGGAATGTGAGACCAGCAAACACATTTTGTGAGGCCAACACTACCCTAATACCAAAACCAGACAAACAAATAATAACAACAAAAAATTACCAGCCAATATCTCTGATGAACATAGATACAAAAATTCTCAACAAAATATTAGCAAATTGAATTCAAGAATACATTTAAAAAATCATTCACCATGATCAAATGAAATTCATGTTAAAGATGCAAGGATGGTTGAAAATACATAAATCAATAAATGTGATACATAACTAAACAGAATGAAGGACAAAAACCATATAATCATCTCAATAGATGCTAACAAAGTATTCAATAAAATTCAAAATCCCTTTGTATTAAAAATCCTCAACATACTGAGTATAGAAAGAACATACCTCAAAATAATAAAGACCATATATGACAAACCCACAAGACGAAGATGCCCACTTTCATCATTTTTATTCAAAACAATTTTGGAAATCTTGGCCAAAGAAATTAGGCAACAAGAAGAAATAAAGGGCATCTAAATTGGAAAGCAAAAAGTCAAACTAGCATTGCTCACAGATTACATAATCTTATACTCAGGAAAACCTAAAAGACTTTACTAAAAAACGTTTAAAACTGATAAACAATTTCAGTAAAATTTCAGCATACAAAATCAACATATAAAAGTCAGTAGTGTTAGATATACCAATAAATAACTATCTGAAAGAAATCAAGAAAGGGTCCAGGCACAGTGGCTCTCACCTGTAATTCCAACACTATGGGAGGCTGAGGTAGGAGGAGTTTGAGACCAGGTTGCACAACATAGCAAGATGCCATTTCTACATTAAAAAAATAATAAAATTGAACCCCTTCCTTACACCATATACAAAAATTAACTGAAGATGGATGTGGAAAGTAAAAAACTTCCTCTTTAAAGTTTCCTTTCTTGTTAAAGAATAAGTGTGCTAACAACTCTTTGATAAGCCCTATACTATGTAGCTGTTAAACCTGCCATGCTTACAGGCACATAGTACATTCTATGCCCTTGTACTTTAACCAAGATATCTGTGCTGGACATGATCACAGTCATGTCCCAGCTCTCCACTGCTTTTACCTGTTTAGACAACTTTTAAGTTATTAGCCAATCAGGTTTTAGTTTAGATTGTGAGGTCTGGCTCCAGCCAATGGAGATCAGACACAGAAGTAAGGACAACCCCCAAATATATAAGGAATAAATATGTCTGCTCTTCCTTTGTTCATAGTATTCTCATGGCAAGATGGCTACAGAGGGTATCCTTGTAGTCCAGGAAGTAAAAATTGCATTGCTGAAAAATCTTTTGTCTCAGTCTAATTTTTATTTGCAGCACTGAGCATCTGTCTCCAACAACGGATTAAAAACATAAATGTAAAATGCAAAACTATAAAAACCCCAAAAGAAACCTAGGCAATACCATTCAGGACATAGACATGAGCAAGAATTTCATGATGAAAATGTCAAAAACAATTGCAACAAAAGCAACAATTGACAAATGAAATCTAATTAAACTAAAGACCTTCTGCACAGCAAAAGAAAAACTCGTCAGAGTGAACAGGCAACTTATAGAATAGGAGAAAAATTTTGCCATCTATCCATCAGACAAAGGTCTAATATCCAGAATCTACAAGGAAATTAAATTTACAAGAGAAAAACAACCTCATTAAAAAGTTGGAAAAGGACATGAGTAGACACTTCTCAAAAGAAAATATTTATGCAGCCAATAAACGTAAAGCTCAAGGTCAGTAATCATTAGAGAAATTCAAATCAAAACTGCATGAGATACTATCTTATGACAGTCAGAATGGCCATTACTAAAAAAGTCAAGAAACAACAGATGTTGGCAAAGCTCTCAAGAAAAAGAAATGCCTTTACACTGTTAGTGGGAATGTAAATTAGTTCAACAATTGTGGAAGACAGTGTGGCAATTCCCAAAAGTTCTAGAACTAGAAATATCATTTGACCCAGCAATCTCATTACTGGTATATACCAAATGAATATACATCACTCTATTTTAAAGATATATGCACACATATATTCACTGGAGCACTATTCACAATAGCAAAGACATGGAATCAACCCAAATGCCCATCAGTGATAGACTGGGTAAAGAAAATGTGGCACATATACATCATGGAATACTATGCACCATAAAAAGGAATGAAGTCATGTATTTGCAGGACGTGGATGGACCAGGAAGACATTATCTTCAGCAAACTAACACAGGAACAGAAAATCAAACATCACATATTCTCACTTATAAGTGGGAGCTGAACAATAAGAACACATGGACACAGAGAGGGAAACAACATACCCTGGAGCCTGCCAGGGATAAGGGGAGGGAGAGCATTAAGATAAATAGCTAATGTATGTAGGGCTTAATATCTAGGTGTTGGGTTGACAGGTGCCGCAAACCACCATGCCACACATTTACCTATGTAACAAACCTGCACATCCTGCACATATATCCTAGGACTTTGAATAAAATAAAATTACATTTAAAAAATAGCCAAGTATGGTGATCCATGCCTTTAGTTCCAGCTACTTGGGAGGCTGAGGTTGGAGGATTTCTTGAGCCTAAAAGATTGAGGAGTGAGCTGTGATAAGGCCACTGCACTCCAGCTAGGGCAACAGAGCAAGACTCTGTCTCAAAAAATAATAATAAATAAATTTTAAAAATGAAAGAAATCAAAAACATAATTCCATTTAAAATAGCAGTATAAAATAGCAATATAAAATACCTAGGAAACAATTTAACAAAAGAAGTGAAAAATCTATGTAAGGAAAACTATGAAACATTAATGAAAGAAATTGAAGAGGACACAAAAAAAGAGAGATATCCCAGGCTTATGGATTGGAGGAATTAATATTGTAAATATGACAGTAGTGCTCTGTATTAGTCTGTTTTGATGCTGGTAATAAAGACTTACCCAAGACCTGGTAATTTATAAAGGAAACAGGTTTAATGGACTCACGGTTCCACATGGCTGGGGAGGCCTCATAACCATGGCAGAAGTCAAAGGTAAAGCAAAAGCACGTCTTATATGGTGGCAGACAAGAGGGCATGTGCAGGGGAACTCCCATTTATAAAATCATCAGATCTTGTGAGACTTATTCACTATCACAAGAACAGCATGGGAAAGACCTGCCCCCATGATTTCAATTACTTCCCCCTTGGGTGCCTCCCAATGACACATGGGAATTATGGTAGCTACAGTTCAAGATGAGATTTGGGTGGGGACACAGCCAAACCATGTCATGCTCAAAGCAACTTACAGATTCAACACAATCCCTATCAAAGTACTAATGGCATCCTGCACAGAAATAGAAACAACAATCCTCAAGTTTATATGAAACCGCCAAAGACCTTAAATAGCCAAAGCAATTATGTTAATCTGCTTTGCATTGCTATAAAGAAATACCTTCGGCTAAGTGATGATTTATAAACAAAAGAGGCTTACTGGACATCAGATTCTGCAGGCTGTATGAGAAGCACACTGCCAGCATCAGCATCTGCATCTGCTCTGGTGAGGGCCTCAGGAAGCTTACAATCATAGTTGAAGGTAAAGAAGGAGACAGAGAAGAGCAGGAAGAAGAAAAAAAGAGAGGAGAAAAGAGAGAAAAGCTGTTTTAAACAACCAGCACTTGTGTGAACTAATAGAATGAAAACTCACTCATTACCATGGGAAAGGCACCAAGCCATTCATTAACAATCTGCCCCCATGACCCAAATACAAGGGTGGGCCTTACTTTCTAGGGTAGACCATAAATAGTGATGCAACTTCACCATAGTCTCTAGGACTATTTGTTATGAAGGGGCCAACTGTCATACACAATAATGACACTCAAGCAGCCCCAGGACCCATATGGAAAGGCTGAGGCTCTGGGCCAATAGCCAACACTGACTTGCTAACCATGAAAACGAATAACCTAGAGAATGAATCCTCCACCACCAGTCAAGCCTCAGGGTGTCTGAAGCTCCAGCAAAATACTGACTGCAATCCGAAGAAATAATTAGTGAGAAGAACTTGGCTGAGCACTTCCCAGATTTCTGATCCTCCAATTTCATAAGCATAATAATATTTGGGGACAATGATTATGTAACATTACATACTCATGACATGAGAATTCATGATAGTACTTAGGAGTTCGTGAAGTTGATGCCTTAATAATGCTCACAACCCCCAACTCAAAGTACTTCGTAAGTGGCACACTAAATTTCTTTCAAACAAATTACATTCTTTCTTATTATATTCTTGAGAGGTAGGCATGAAAGGGCTTTTTAAAAATGAATATTATCTTAAACTTGAGGAAATTCATGCTTAGAGTTTAAACACAAGCCCAATTTTCCTTAGCTGATTAGCAGCAAATCTGGGATCAAAACTCATGTCTTCCAATCCAATCCCTCCTGTTGCACATGGCAGGGAATTTTCAGCACTATATCAAAGCAACAATAGATACTTGGGATCACAGCTTTCTATTGATTCTCAAAATGTAGAATGTGTGTACCTGGATAATCCACATTTGCTAGTAAAGGATCAAATGAGATAATACAAGGTGTAGCTGTTGAAGCAGACCTGTGGTAGATAACCAGGCAGGAGCGAGCTAAGGTTGTTACTATGAAAACAGAACACTACATACAACTGCTTTTGTTCATTTCTCTGTCTACTAACACTTTCCAGACTCCCAAATCTAGGCATCTTGAAATTCCAGCTGCAGCTTCTCCTTTCCAAGGATTTGGTCAAGATTATAGACACATGTGCTTGGAATATTCTAATTCTGTGTGTTACAATGTGTTTTTCATTTGTGATTTCACTGAAGACTCCTAACACCTAGAACAGTCCTGCAGACTCCAAGACACTTAACACCAAGTCCTACTGGATAATAAAGACATTCTTTTTCTCTGACAGGCCAGAATAAATGTGCACACCAAGATATTTTGTTGGTTATTCATTTATTTTGCAAAAATAGAAATTTGCAATCTCTGCAATACATTTATTTTCATGTCCTCTATCACTCTCCAACTTATATCGTGATTTGTTCCAAGTTGAACACTTTGGTCAAAAGTGGATTTCCCACTAGGTTATGAAAACCAGTGTAAGTGACAGACTTCTGTTCTATTGCCTCTTCCTCCAAGGCCCTGAGCCCTTTAATTATAGGGATAAATATCAAGGCTAGCATTGGAGAGGGAAAAGTCATGAAATGATAGCTTGAAAGGGTTTTTGAAAAGAGCAAGCCTTGGCCCAACCCCTTTGCTTGGGAGAGTCAGTTTCTCCTTTTTTCTTTCTTTCTAGAACAGTGATTTGCCTCCTTACCTGCATATTAAAATTATTATACAACCACCAACTAATGTCCTAGGGTTCAACTCAGAGCAGTGAAATTAATTCAGTATCTCTGGGATGGCTTTAAGATTTTCAACCGGTTCTCCAGGTAATTTCAAGATACAACTAGGGTAGGGAGCATAAGCCTAAGGTATGGTTTTGGGGTTGCTTGAAGGTGACAGAACTTTCTCCTTTTTCTTCACCAGCTTGCTTTCTAACCATGACCTGCCTCTGACAGAAAAAGGCACTATAGATGGAGATGAGCAGGTCAGCCTCCTATGTATGCTTCATGGTAGGGTCAGTACTGAGCAAGACGTGAGTTTACGTTTTCTATCTAGCCCTGAGGAAGCTTGATCTTAAATGTTAGGACACTGTACACATTTTACTGACTCTGTGTGCTTTCATTTACCCTAGCTCTTGAGGACAAAATTACCCAGCAAGCACCGTATGTCTTATTTAACAGGCTGAGTGCAATAACGATAATAGCCCTTACCCTATATTAGTTGTAGCCACATTTTAGAAGTAATTGTCTTTAATGCTGCCCATGTTTTAATAATAGGCAGGATATCATTATAAATGAAGTTCATTGTTGCTTTTAAATGGCTCCCATGTGTTTGCTCTACTCCACCCTACTTACTTAATCCTGCCAGACACTTACATGCCTATATAGATCACTTTCTTCTAGAAACTCCATATTCTCATAAACTTTCCTTTCCTGTGAGAAAGGCTTTAGGGCCTTCTCCTAATTATCACATAAGTCATCAAAGCGTTCACAGATCTGTGTCATCATCCCATTTGACTTGAAGCTCTGAAAGTTTCATAATTCTGCATTCAAGTGATCATTACAGTAATCTGCCCATAATGAATGTTTCACAGGTGCATAAAATAAATGCATGCAAATGTCCTCTCCTAATTTCTCTCTGTAAATGGGCAGTTTATGCTGGAAAAAAGAAAGTCTGTACATAGCATGCCAAAACTATACAACAGATCCTTTTATATATTGTGTCATTTTACAGAATTCAGAAGCAATGAACAGTAAAATTCCTTGAACATTAAAATTATATAAGCTTCAGTTTCTAAATAAGTCAAAAGCATGAGAATGACAGAATTTTAAACATAGCTGCCTTGAGAATGTTGTAATTACGTTGAGGGCAAAGGTAGTTAACCTTAGCTTATATGCCAGATTCCTTGGGCTAATTTAATATCGTATATTGCCTATATTTATTTTGTTTTCCAATTTGTATACATTGGATATATATTAGAGTTAGAAATTTAAATTATAAATATTTCCAATTGTGTCTGTTTTCTCTCTAAAAAATTATCTTACCTTTCATTTTTTTTTAAATTTCATTCCACCCACATGTTTTGAGATGCTCAGAATAAATAGAAGTACTAATAGAGATCATGCAGTGATTTATTATCTTATTTGTAGTTTCCTTTTAATATATTAAATTGAACCTCTTGGCAAATAATTCTCAATTACTTTATTTGCTATGCCCATCAAAATCTCACTCTACCTGTTTAACAAACATAATAGAAAATTGATTTTCCTCTTTTTTATGAAAAAAGGATCAATAAAGACTAAATACGGGCTAAGTAGCTTGAATAATGGTATTTGACTCAGAACAAATACTAACTACTGAGAAAATGAATGTGATATAGAGAACCGAAAAATGTAATAAAGGTATTCCAAAATCCCTCCATATTTTGGCACTAATGACACTATTATAGAAAGCATAAAGTCCCAACTAAAGAAAAACAATAGATGAAAAAAAATCTTTGTGCATTATGGTTAATAGAATAATTTTTGTATGCCTGTTTAAGGAAAACTCATTTTTTTCTGACTATAATCCTTTTAAACTGGATTTCTACAAGAAATACTTTTTTGTATTTAAATAATAGAGAAAAGGGGCAAGACTTTAGAACTTCTGTGGTTCTGTGAAAAAGCTTACGACAAAATCACTGAATTTTCTTGTGCCTATTAGACAATAACAGATTAATTTTTGTTTTAAAGAGAGAATATCACACATACCCCATATTTTATTTTGCTTAATATATCCACACACAGTTATTGAGTACTTATTGAGCCAGGGATTGGAGACAGTCAAAACAAAAATAAGGTCTCTGCTCTCATAAATATATGTTTTTCTAGAGGAGGCAGAAAATAGACAAGTAATCAATTTATACATGAGATTATATTGCATGCTGGTAGGAGCTAAAACTAAAGTAAAAGTATAGAGTATTGGGCAAAGGAATGCTATTTTAGATAAAATGTGAAATCTTTTTCAAGGGGCTGACGTGTGCAGAAACTAGAATGTTGACAAGGAGCGGGCCATGTAAAACTTGATGCAAAAGAAGCTTGCTTCAGAAAGGGTCTGCTAATGTGAGAGCCAGCAGGGGGCTGGCTGGTTCACCGCACAAAGTATTGTTTATGATATCTGTTTGAATGCCTTTTTGAATTAAAAAAGGAAATTACAGCTATAATCATCAAAGCATGACTTACTGAAAGTCAGTCAGTACCTGTCCTGAGAACAGTGACGATTTGCATTTATTTGGCCACTTTAATTTTCATACACTTTAATTCAGCAGACAATTTGCAATTTTGTGTCTGGCAAAATCTCCTCATGAAAAGTAGTATACAGATGAGGAAAAGCTTCTGATCTAACATTCAAGTCATTCAGGGTCCAAATCACAATCTCCTCCCCTCCGAATAAAATAATACAACTACTTCACTGTACCGGCTGAGAGCTTTTCAGAATTGAGTCCATCTTACAATTGCCCATTTCAACAAGATTTGGCTGCCAACCATATTCAGTATGCATTTTGTCATGAAAACAATGCCAATTCCACAACATCAAACAACAAAACCGTGACAGTCATGGAAGGGAGACCATATCCCCAACAATTACTAATAGAGCTTTTGTGCTGCTGTTAGGATTTTTCTTAAGAAAGATCACTTTCCAACACTAGAACTGGAGACCATAACTCATTAACAAGAATAACAGATTCATTTGGTTTTGGTTAAAAATGAAATGAGAATGTGTTTTGAAGACATGAAAGTCTAAATTAGAAGGGGGGAAATGCACATAACAACTGAAACCTGCCTTCAAAAATGGTAGGCGAGCAGTCTCAGCAAGAAAATGGAAAACAACTAAGAATCCAAAGTTTTAGTATGGTTTCTGATATTTATTCATTAATGTTTGTGCTTCTTTTAGATCGTAACATAAATACAGAGATGATAGCATATTTCCTTGACAATAGGTGTGTTGTGATACATACATAATGAATAGTAAAATATGACTGAGCCCTTCGTAAAACAGAAGAGCATCTGTACACCTTGATATTTCTGAATGGTTCAATTAGTGAAAAATAATTAAAGAATATCTATAAAGACGTAGATTTTTTATTGTAAAGAGGATACTTTCCCTTACTATAATGAAAAACAAAGTTCTTCTCAGCAGAGGTCATGCAAGTGTCTATAATTGAGGAGTGTTTGTAATTAAGACCATTGCATATGTAAAAAGTATTGAAGAGTAATTGTAAACGTTTAATTTTTAAATGTATTCAATGTTTTCTTTATAATCTTTTAACACATTTGGTTTTGCATTTGGATACATTTAGCATCATACAACAATAAACCCCAATGCCCATATTTTATCATTTTTGGTCTTACCAATTTAAGAATGTCAAACACCGTCAACATTTAGAATGACTGTTTTCAGAACTAAAAATGAATAAAAGAGTTGTAAATTTTTGAATTTTGAGGACTTTAAAATAATTATTAAGGAGTATTCATCTTAATGGCACTTAGTTCTCCTTAATTATCTCCTTAGTAGGCTTGACTATTGAACAAGACTCTCCATCACATCCCAGGACACATAATGGTCACACTTATATTTTAGTTTTCATGGCTTTGACCTGCACATTCAGATTTCAGCCATGTTGGTGAAATAGTTTGACTCTGTGTCTCCACCCAAATCTCATCTCAAATTGTAATCCCCACATGTTGAAGGAGGGACCTGTTGGGAGGTGATTGAATCACAGAGGCAGTTTCCCCCGTTCTGTTCTCATGATAGTGAGTGAATTCTCACAAGAGCTGATGGTTTTAAAGTGTGATGCTTCCTTACTTGCTCTCTCTCTCTCTCCTGCCACCTGGTGAAGGTGCTTGCTTCCCCTTCCCTTTCTGCCATGATTGTAAGTTTCGCGATGCTTCCTAGTCATGCAGAAATGTGAGTCAATTAAACCTCTTTTGTTTATAAATTACCCAGTCTCAGGTAGAATCTTTATAAGAGTATGAGAATGTACAAATACAACTGGAATGTCTTTTCATAAATTTATATTTTTGTATATCCTGGTCCTTCTCTCTAGGCTATATCCTTAACTTCTTAATGTAGTGAATTCCTCTTCATTCTCTAAGTCCCACCTTAAACAGTAACCATTTCTATATATTAAAATCAGCTTTTATCTATCGAGTAGCAACTAAGTGCCAGGTATTAGGCTAAGTACTTTCCAAACATCATCTCATTTATTATTTACAATAAATCTGTGACATTTTCTAGATATGAAAGTTCAATAAAGAGGTTAACACAAGTGCTTTCAAGCTATTTATGATAAAGGATTATTACTTTTATTTTCAATCTGTCATTGAACAAAACTTTTCTAAAGTGTAATAAAAATAAATAGCTAAAATAATGAAATTTTAAAAGCTATAAAAGTACAAACTTCAATTTATTATTAGATTAAATAAACATAAAATTACTCTATCAATCTGTTCTAAAGGTTTCTAGCTCTATATTACTGTATTTTGTCATCATTGGCTGATGGCAGACTTCTTTTATCAGCTTATAGCATACTTCTTTCACCCATTCTTACCTGGGAACTATATTTTGAGTAGCACTGTTCAGCAACGTGTTACTCGGGTAGTAGATCAACATTCTTTTAACAGTAGATCAACATTCTTTAAGAGTGCAAGGTTTTGTTCTGCACTCTTAATCACCAAGGCTTCTTTGTACACCTTAGGAACCTAGACCCAATTGCCAATAGGCCCTAGCAAGAAATGCTTTTCTCAGACACCTTTTCACACTTATCTCCTTTCCTGTCCTCAACCTGACCTTTCTCTGTGTGACTGACAGTGGGAACACTAGGGAATTATCAAGGAAACTCCACCCATCAGGGTGCAGTCCTATGACTCATCAGATTAAAGTAGTCTACTGTGCCCACAGTGAAGTTATTCAATCTCAGATAATGCCACACATGGAGCATCATGTTCCTCTCATCAGCCTTCCTCTAGGGAGCTTTTTGCCTACCAGTGTTTCCAGCATTCTTGTTGATCTTCCTTTCAGATTTCCTGCAGGCAGTTGCCTGAAGGTTTAACACCCACAACTCTGAGAATAAGGAATAATCTATAGCACTGGGCAGTTTTGAAAAAGCAACATTTCTCCCAAAGACAACCAAATCCACAGAGGCCGGAATCTACTAAAAGGGACTCAATTTACATTTCCCAACAGAAAAATAACTTCTTAGACCTGAAACATCTGCATGCAAGTAATGTCCCTGTCTTTCTTCAGCATAACATGGGGATCTAGTTTTACAATTTTATCTCTTAAAGACTCATTGTGGTGTATGTTTTTCCTCAAAAAATAAATGGGTAGTCTAGCTTAAAAGTAAATGTGTCTAAAATTTAGACAACAAAAAATGTGTAATGACATTTACTGTTTATTTTCCAAATCATACTCACAGTTTAGAAATATTGTTGTCCTGTTTCAGCCAGACATTTTAATTCATAATTCAATATACACAGTATTTTATTTCAAAATTTTATAACTTACTATAAATATCAATTGCCCCTTGCCTTGAAACAGACCAAACCTAAAATAAAGACTGGAATATATTTCTGATACATTTAACAGCATGAGGGAGATTCATTATAAGATACATAGCTAGATATTATCACAGGAGAAAAGGTAGATGAAAGATGCACCTAATTTGATGTGAGTCACTTGGCCTGGCATTTCACAGAACCCTAAGTATGTGAACTGAATATTTCCCTCACCTTCCTAATCATGACACATTTGCAGTAATGCAAGGAGAAGGTTTATTCTAAAGTCAACCTCAAAATTCCTTAGGCTGGCAATAAATTACCATGTTGGTGGTCTCTGTAAGTGTGTAATATTTTAAACATTACATGTGTAGGGACAACCAGCATGAAAATTTCTAAATGTTCTAGAATATTTTTTATTGTTATTTTAATTATTTCCCTACCCAATTATGCCCAAAAACTTAGCCTAAACTTTTGCTTTTCTTCTTTTCTCTCCAGACAACTACCTCATAAGACCTAAATAATTCACTCTATTCATAAGAGGTCATTTCTCTGTTACCTGGGATGGACTTTCTAATTTGCAGATAATCCATTCTTTTTGTTTTTTCTTCTGCTTTGTGCCCTTTGCCATTTCAATAATTGATTAATATTTGCAAAGATCTAGAGGAAAGCAGGAAGAAAATTAAATCAATTCTGCTGTTTATTAGGAACTGCAGTAAAAGTTACTACTGAGGACAATGGCTAAAGTAAGATTTTTGTATGCAATGCCTCCAAGCCATTAGCATGGAGAATTGAGAGCTATCTGAACACTAATAAACAGCACAGCAGTTTACAATTGTCCTGAGGCAATTTTCAATTTCTGGTTCTTTATAAGTAACTTTCTTCTCTGTAGATACGCTTATTTAGGTATTTCTCTTGCACTTTCCCCTTTCAAGAAAGCAGACTTTCATTCTTTTGTAGCAAAGATTTTTCAGTATTAATTCTAAACATTTCACTAGGACCTCAAAAAACTTGTGTCTATATTGGATTAGTTCAGACTTTTTAGTTGCAAATAAAAAATTTAACTTGAGACAGTAAATTCAAGGTGCATATATTTATACATGTAGCTATATTGCATTTCGAAGTATTGTAGTTGTAAGTTGTACTGAAGTGACCAAGATTTAATTCATGGTAAAGGATACGTGCATCTTTCAGACCTTGCCCACAAATGTCCCCATGTGCTGCTCCAAGTTCTTTCCCTTCTACTGGCCTGATGCAGATGATGACAGTGAGAGGGGATCCAGAGATGGACAGAGTCCAGAGGAGAGTTATTCTGGCTACTTGAGTAGACTTCCTGAATAGTACCTTGAGACTTCAATATCTATTTGCTACTACAGCCTAACTAATGGAACATACTGGAGATTTACTTTATAATTTAGAATTAATTTTGTAAATATATGCTGTTGTTATTCTTGTTACAAGCAATAAATAATAATAAATAAATTGATCAGTTTTAAAATAGGATATTGCCTGGCTGATTTTTTATAGTTGCACTCTGTAAGCAGGGGGAAAATGTTTTAAATTAGTTCTCTATAATTCATCCAGCTAAACTTTTAGGGAAGTTTTCTGCAATAAATTGTCTTTAAGAATCACACTCCCATGTTATAAAACTCAAATCTTAGACTTAAAATATTTGTTTTTTGAGGGGAAGCTTGGTGATATTTTAGTTTTCTTCTCAATAGTAGGATTTTTAGTCCTTATTTCACATACAAAAGACTGCGTTTGTTTTCTGTTGCCACTGTAAGAAATTGCCATGCACTGAGTTTCTTAAAATTACAGAAATGTATGATATCACCATTCTGTAGGACAGAAGTCTGACCTGGGTTTCACTGAGCAAAATCAATGTGTCTGCATGCCAGCCTTCTTTTCTAGAGGCTCTCTCAGAGAATATGTTTCCTTTGCTTTTCCAGCTTCTAGAGGCTGCTCACATCCCTTGGTTCATAACTCTCTTTCTCCGTATTCAAAGCCTGTAAGAGCAGCTTTGAAGTCCTCCTTATATAGCATGACTTTGACCTTCTCTTCCTCCTTCCTTTTTACTTTTAAGGGCTCTTATGATTATATTGACCCTACCCTGATAAGCAAGGATAATCTCCCTATTTTAAGACCAGTGGATTAGCAAATTAAATTATATCTGCAAATTTAATTTTCCTCTACCATGTAACTTAATATATTCAGGAGTTCCAGGGATTGGGACTTGGAACATTTTTGGAGTGGGGGAGTGGATGTTATTTAAACTGTCACCAGAAACTGAGACAAACAGATGTCAAATTAGCATTCCCTGTGTTAGATTCATTACAGTATTTTTTTTTTTTGAGACGGAGTTTTGCTCTTGTTACCAGGTTAGAGTGCAATGGTGCAATCTCGGCTCACTGCAACCTCCGCCTCCTGGGTTCAGGCAATTCTCCTGCCTCAGCCTCCTGAGCAGCTGGGATTACAGGCACATGCCACCATGCCCAGCTAATTTTTTGTATTTTTAGTAGAGACAGGGTTTCACCATGTTGACAAGCATGGTCTCTATCTCTTGACCTTGTGATCCACCCACCTCGGCCTCCCAAAGTGCTGGGATTACAGGTGTGAGCCACTGCACCCGGCCCACAGTATTTTATATTTGTATCTTTGCTAACTATCCTTTAGATCTTCATCATTGATTAAATTCATTCTTTGATCTCTTTTAGCTAAAATAAATCTTTTTGGATTATTGGCCAGGACTTCTGCATTTTAGAAGAATTTGAGTTTTTATTATAATTTACCTATGTGGCTAAACCATCTTTGTGACCCAGTTTTGTTTAGCGCACAGATATTTCTGACCACATTTGTCTAGGCTTTCATAACAGTTGATGTTCTAAACATCTCTTTCTTGTAGTAAAATAAGTCTCCATTCTTTAACAGAGACACTTTTTCTCCCATGGTATAAATAGAATACATGTGCCTGTGTCCAACCTCTGCTGCAGATCCATTGTCTACTCTTGTCTGTCAAGCACTGTTTGTGCAGCAGGTTGACCCAGTATGAGTTACAAATCCCAGGCTTACTGACCAGCTGACTTCTAACTGGGTTCAACTAATGGAAGGCAAGGGCAGAAGATCAGAGTGAGAAGAAAGAGGGCATAGAGTATTTCTTACCTTCATTCTCTCTGCTTTGGCACCTTATTTACATAGGGCCAATTTCACCTTTTTCCTCAACCATTGTTTCTTTCAACTGGGAGGCCATAGGACTATAGTCCCAGCTCCAAAAGAGCCTTAATGATGATATTTTCTCCCCTTTCCTACTCAGTGCTAAGGGTCATAATGTTATAGTTAAGAGTCATAGTAGCAGTTTATGAAGCATTTAGTAGGCCTAATAACGTTTAAAATTATGCATTTCTTTCATAAGTTTCCTTTCATGGATCTTTATGACTTACGCAGATCACCTGTGACATGCTTGGACTTTCTGACCTATCCTAAACATCTGTCCTTCTAAACAACTAGTCATTTTCACTCTGGGGCAAAAATTTACCATACAAAATTATTTCTCATATAAACCCTTTTAATTTATAACCTTCCTTATCAAACATACCTTTTTACATTTATAATATTTGAATTAGACCAAAGTCATTACCCTTGTTAGGAAGTTTTGGTTTGCACTGTATAAGACCTGTGAAGAGGGAGTATTTAAAGAGGTTATCTAGATACTGTGTAAGTTTTTCCCTCTCAAGAGATTATTAAGTTAGATTTTTGCTAGGACTTGTCTGAATAAGTGTGGGCCATTTTTAAATCCCTAAGATAGGAATGACCAGGTTAAAGGTATTGGTTACAAATAGAGCTATCAGAGAGAAAGATGAATTCAGATATTGAATAAATATTATTCAGGCACCATCTTGGAAAGTATATTTTTGCCCTAAAGAGATGGGAAACTTTTGTTTTGGAAGGATGGGAGGCCATCTGCCCCATTACCCAACAGGATTTGAAAGAGAGTTGCTCAGAGAAAGAGATTGGCACAAAGTAGCTCTTGAACCCAAAAGGGACATTTATAATTTTACTTGGTGCCTCCAGAGTCACTCATGACTTTTGTCTTGTTGATGACAATGTCTGCTTTGGAAGCCAACCAGAGCAGAGAGCCCCTTCAGCTCAAGTCCATCAGGGATTGGGATTCTTTCCCAGGAGCCCTTTGGCCCTAAGGGCAGTCTCATTTTCAGTGGCTGAACTTGTGGCAGAGGGGTCAAGTCATGTGGGGCTTTTCCTCATTTTTCTTATTGGGGCAGTTTGCCTTTTAGTGACCTGGCTTCCTGTACTGATGGCAGTTACACACGAGGGTATTCTGAGGGCAACCTGGAAGGAACTGGAGAGCTTTTAAAGCAGCCAATAGTTTAGCCTTGTCTCTTATCCCTGCATTTCTCCTTTGGCCTAGCCCTGTCTTTTTTATTCTGCTTTCAGTTAAGGAGGTTAATTTGAGGATTTCCTGCATAAGGGCATAGATTCTAAGGCCAACTTTTGTAATTTTTTTTCTAGTTCATTTTTAGGCCAATCAGTATTACCAACATAACCTGGTGTTTTTGGTTTAAGGTTTTGAGGAATGACACTTTTTCCAGTTCTTGAGGAGGTATCCAAGGGGCATGTTTGTTGTATGGAGATGTGATCACCCATTTGCAAAGAGAGAACAGAGGAGAATTAATGGAAAAAGAAGGCATCCCCTTTACTTTCCTGTTATCCTGAATGGTGGGTTCCCTGCTCATCCTTAGGTTGTCCTTACGGTTCCGAAATAAACTAGTCTTACCATGGCCCCTTAACTTTGGTCCCATCTCATCACAAATACCCACTTGAGAACAGAGGAGATACTGAAGTGAACAGTGCCCCCCCCCCCCCGTTCATCCTTGGGGTTCTGGAATGAACTGGTCTTACTGTGTGCCCCTAACCTTACCTTCATTTCTGTTTTAATAGTAATCTGTTAGCCTGGGACCAACCTTCTTCTCTGTCCTTTTGGTTTCTTGTGCCTGAAGCCTTGGCCACACTATATCCTTGTCTCTATGACCTTCTAGTGTCTCTCATGCAGAACATTTTAGAAAAAAATGGTTATCCCTTTTCTTAGAGTCCCATTTCCCACATTCTTTAAGTAGAAGAGAAGACTGTTTTTCTGCTAACTGCTGCAAGGAGGCTGGACTTCCCTCCCTTTGAATACGACCTTGAAGGTCTTGATTCATATTCGGAAGCATGTGGAAGTGATTAGAGGAATGGAGGCTACAGGAAGAAGCGGGAGAAAGCAAGAGGAATATCCCTGGAAAGCTTTCATATGCTCACAAAAACAGCAGCACTTGGATTCAAGAGGCCAACATTTATTTGCCCTCTTTACATAAAGGAGTAACATCCAGAGAACTTTGGACTTAGAATAAGAATGAATAAGTGGCAAAAGAAGAATTTCCCTCCTCCCAAAGGAGTGCTTCCTCAAAAAAGCACATAAATGGGGGTCCTTAAAGGACCACAGAGTGAGGCTCTATGCAGACAGACACACTGTTTCAAAAACAACCAGAAAACTCAGCCCTGGGGCATATCAGGGATGAAAAGTATATAATAAGTCATAAGGAGCTATGAACTCCAGCAGAGCTGGAGTTCCAATTAGTGTCTGTCCTGGCAATGTGCCAGCAGACATGGGAAGTGTTGGAGGTCATCTGAGCTGGTAGGCTAAAAACAAGTATAAATCTCAGGGGATATCTGCAAGACAACCCATATCTTTGCTGCTGTACAAAGTCAGTAAGAGCCACAGGTACACAAATAATAGGGGTTGTACGTTTAAGAAGTCATGTGGCAAGCAAAGTGAAAGCAAAGAGGCAGACTTGTTCCTGAGGTGGACAGTCCAGCAAGTGTTCAAGGCCATTTCAGAGCACATATAGAGAAACAGGAGAATAGGCAGTGTGTGTTCATGGGAAAGAGCGAATTTTAATTGAAAAAGCAGAGGAAACTCCAGGCATTGCAGTTTCAGGCTTTAGCCTTACCACTTTCACCAGCCTCCTGTTTAGGAGGGCCATTAGTGCCTCAGTTTTACTTGGGGCAAATCTCAAGGTCCTTTCTACCCCTATGAGCCATCCATCAGGGTGAACCATGAGATTAGCTTGGGGGAGCAGAGCCACCATTGCAGACAGGAATCATTCTGGGAGTTGGCTAGTAAGCAGAAGAATGAAAGGGGAGAAGAAAACTGTGTATGGGGCTTAAATGCCACCAGCCAAGGAAAGTGAGATGGAGATGACTTACCACTGGAGCATGTATCCAAGTCAGATAGCACCAAAGTATGTTAGTGTTGGAAGTTATCTGGTCATATGACACCAAAGCATGTTACTGGCAGTGAATCCATATGGGTCTTCAGCAACCTCAATTCTTGCTTCCTCAGAAGAAAGAATTCAATTGAAGGGCATAAGGCAGAGTGAGAGACAGGCAAGTTTTAGAACAGGACTGAAAGTTTATTAAAAAGCTTTAAAGCGGGAACAAAAAAAAAGTAAAGTACACTTGGAAGAGGGTCAAGTGGGCAACTTAAGAGATCAGGTCTGTGGTTTGACCTTTAGACTTGAGGTTTTTTACACATTGGCATCCTTCTGAGATCTGTATTACTTCTTCCCTGATTTTTTTTTCTCTTGGAGTGGGCTGTCCACGTGCACAGTGGACTGCCAGCACTTGGAAGGGGAGCATGTGCAGTGTTTCCTGTTGTTGTGCACATGCTTATTTGAGGCATTCTTCCCTTGCCAGTTGAGTGTCCCTAAAAAGTATACCAGTTAAGCTCCACCATGTTGCCTCTTACTGCATGTGGCTTGAGCTCTGTTGCCCAACTCCTAAATCTTATCAGGAAGCTGCTGATCATCAGTTTCAGGTTTTTTCCTATCTACAGAAAGACAGGCTTTCCCTGGTGCTGGCTGCTACCAATTATTATTTTAGAGGGAAACTGCCTGACCATCACCTGATGGTCGCCCGACATTCCTGGTGTGTGGAGGGACCCTCTTCTGCCCTGCTCTTGTCTGACTAGCTACCTATTGTAACAGTAATAACTTTCCACTGTTACTGGTCTCTGGTCCATCGTCCCTTGTTTGTTTTACTCATTTGCTACATACTTCTATTGAAGTTTTTCAACAAGTCTCTTCATTTGAAACAAATCCTGTTTTCTGCTGGAATTCTGAGAAACTACCCTGAAACAAATTTCTCAAAAAAGAAATATTTATGTTTTGTAGTGATAAAACAAATAGATCTACAGTTTAGGGTCTTTCTGTACTTTCATGATTATTTCTTCTCTTGTTCTTGTATTTTATAGGTTCCTCATAGAGATCAGAATTGTAGATTCATTCATTCATTCTTCAATATTTATTTGGACTAAAACAGGGATTTTATTGTATTGATGTACAAAACAAACAATATTGGAGCTATAGCCAAGTGATGGAGGTGGAAAGAGAGTCCTCAAATAATGTAACTATCAAATTACAATCTGTCTTTTCTGGCATATATGTATAAAGTACAACTTATTCCTCCTATCTAGCTTTAATTTTGTATCTATTAACCAACCTCTAGCTAACCCCCTCTCCCACTCTTCCTCTATTCTATAAATATGTATTATCATGTGCCAACTAAAATAATAATTTTTTAAAGTAGAGGGGGCTGTGAGCATGAAAGAGGATGAGTAGCTGACCTAGGGGGAGAGGTTGATGGAAACCTCCTCCTGAGGTGACACAGTGTTGAGAGCAGAGTGGAGTGGGGAAATAGAAAGCAGGTAGTATGGTCATAAGAAAGCTTCAAGCACTGCACAGAATGTGCAAGGCCTTAAGTAGACATAGAACTTAACATGGTTGAGAAATCTAGAAACCAGGGAAGCTAGATGGCTGAGAACAAGGAGAATGGTAAAAGGTACTATGTATAACAATTCAGGGGCCAATTTACTACAGATTTTGCATCCATGTCAAATAAAATAAATATTTTGGTCATTGTCTTAAGAGCAACTGGAGGCCACTGAATGATTTTAAGCATATGATTGATAAAAAAAAAAAAAAACAACTTGTGTTTTTACATAATAACTGGCTGCCATGGAAAGGATGGTTTGTAAGAAAAAAAATGAGATACAAATTTAACGGGGTAGAAGATTTCTCATTCAGGCAAGTGATCAGGGTAACCTGAACCAGGATGGAGATAGTGGAGATAGACAAAAAGAGACAAATTTGCAAGATGTTTAAAATTGCCAGGACTTTATGAAAAATAGGATAAGAAAGAGGGAAGTATCAAGAATGGATCCTAAATTTCCAGCTTGGGCAAGTGGATGAAGCCTTTCCTTAGACAGGGACCACTGGAGGAAGTCCAGGTTTACAGAGAGGAATAGCACATGTTTAGTGTAAGATGCACAGCACTGAAATGACTTTTAGACTGGACACCCAGGTAACTGAATCTCATGGACAGAGGCAGAAATTTTCTGGCTGACATAATGAGTGAGGAGGAGGGAAAAAAGAATGAGATTGGAAGAGGATTTCTTTTTTTAACAGAGCTAGCTGAGGTTTTATTTGGGACAAAAACGAAAAAGCAATTGAATTGTAGCTGGAGGAATGGGCAAAGGTGGTCCCCAGGCAGTAAACTCCCCTGTGGGTGGGCTGAGAGCTAGGGCTGAGCCTCAGGTGGGTCTCCTGTTCCCTGTGCTCAGGTGCACAGGTGCCTCCCTCCCCGGCTCTGAAACAGCCTCAGGAGGGGCAGGCTGGGAGGGGCTGCCACAGCTATTCAATTGGGCAGGACATCAGAGGACTCCAACACCAGCTTCCCATCCCGGGTCTCTATTTTCTTCACAACCATGGCCCTGGTGGAGCTGGTGCAGCGGAGGGAGCTGGAGCCTGCACCAGAGCCAAAGCTGGAGCCCAGGCCGCAGCTGAGGCCGGGGTTTGTGAGGCCCCCATAGGCCGAGCTCAGTCTACCAGAACAGCAGCTGGTGGTCTTGGTATGGATACTCATGTTCTGCATCCCAGACTGCAGCTAGCTCTCCTCACCCTCCAGCAGCTTCCTGTAGGTGGCGATCTCGATGTTCAGGGCCAGCTTGACTTTCATCAGCTCCTGGTACTCACGCAGCTGCCGCGCCATATCCTGCTTGGCCCACTGCAGGGCGGCCTCCAGCTCAGACAGCTTGGCATTGGCAGCCTTAACCTCTAGCTCCCCATGCTGCTCGGCATCTGCGATGCCAGCCTCCAGGGAAGCCCTCTGGCCTTTAAGGCCCTCAGTCTCAGCCTGGAGCCTGCTGCTGTTCCAGTTCACCTCGGAGATCTCAGTCTTTGTAGCCACAGGTCATCCCCGTGCTTCCCAGCCAGCGTCTGCAGCTCCTCATTCTTGATCTGGAGCATGCTCTCCGCCTCAGTGCCGCTGCGGTTAGCGATCTCCTCATACTGCACCTTGACCTCAGCGGTGTTGTCCATGTCCAGGGAGCCGGTGTCTGAGATCTGGGACTGCAGCTCCCCGTCTCCTCTTCCTACAGCTGCCTGAGGAAGTTGATCTCGTCAGTCAGCCCTTCCAGGTGAGACTCCAGCTCTACCTTGTTCATGTAAGCTTCATCTACATCTTTCTTGATGAGGACAAATTTATTCTCCATCTCTGTATGCTTATTGATCTCGTCCTTATACTTATTATTATTATTATTATTTTAATGATGGGGTTTCACCATGATGGCCAGGCTGGTCTTGAACTGCTGACCTCAGGTGATCCACCCACCTTGGGCTCCGAAAGTGCTAGGATTACAGGTGTGAGCCACTGCGCCCGGCATCATACTTATTCTTGAAGTCCTCCACTAGCCCCTGCATGTTGCCAAGCTCCACCTCCAGCTTCAGCTTCTTCTGGCCCAGAGTCTCCAGCTGCCACCTAAAGTTGTTGCTGTAGCTCTGGAACATGTCGTCCATGTTGCTCCGAGCAATCTTCCACTGCTGCAGGAGGCCTCACTTGGTCTCCAGATCTTGTGCTGCTGCTCCAGGAACTGTATTTTGTTGATGAAAGAGGCAAATTTGTTGAGGGTCTTGATTTGCTCCTTCTCCTGGGTGCCATGGCCTGGATGTTGGGGTCCATCTCCAGGTTAAGGGGGCTCAGAAGGCTCTGGCTGACCATGACGGTGGTGATGACTTCCATGCCGCTGGCCCCACCATATTCTTCACCCAGACCATCCCTGAAGTGCTGCTGCCCACTTGGGAGAAGCTCAAGCTGATGCAGGCACCAGGCCTACTAGTGTAGGAGCGGCTGCTGAAGGCCCGGAGGCCAGAGGTGGACACCTTGTAGGACTTCTGGGTCACCCTGATGGGCAGGAGTGGAGCAGGAGTGGAGGCAGGTGGGCAGACCCAAGCAGAGATTCCAGAAGGAGCAGAGAAGCTGCCTCTTGGAAGAGGATTTTTAAGAGGTTTACAGTGTAACCAAAGTGAGCATTGTGATTAATCCACAGGGCTTTGGATGAAACACATTATGCATTTTAGAAATATTTATCAAAGGTTTTAAGTGCCCTTGAATCTCTGATGCTCCTTCCTTTACCTAAGTTGTAGTTAAACTACCTTTTTGTAAAAGGGAATATGCTACTTCTCTTTTTCTGTTTCCATCTTGTTGAAAGAAATTAAGCAAAAAAAAAAAAAATCATATTTTTCTCATATTCCAAATAAAATACATTTCCATTTTCTAGTAATCAGTTATGAATTTAGTTATACAAATGATAGATTTTATTTATAAAATTTTTGAATAGAGTTTCCTTTGTGGTGGCTCTTAATTTTGAGACGTCATGGGTCTTTGAGAATCTGATGAAATAATAGACTCTTGTCTCAGAAGAAGGTAAATATACCCACATGCAAAATTTTGGAATCAAACTTATGAGGCCAGAGACCCCCTTGAAGTCCATCATCTATCCAAAGATTCCCTAGAGATGGGAGAGTAAATCCTATTACTTTAAAGAATCACAGAAAAAAAAAGTGTTTGCTATTTTTATCTTTTTTCTTTTTATTTATTTATTTGCTATTTTTCTTTTATTTTTATCTTAATTTTAATGATAGACGACTTTGATTTTAGATGCATTAGGTATTTTTTACAGACTTGAGTTCCTGATATTTAACATATGTTTTGTTTCAGAGCTCATGGCTTTTAATGGTCATACGTTTTGATACTTTCCATGGCATTGAGCTTCTCCACAAATGACACAATGGAAGATCAAAGTTTTGAAGAGGGGAAAAAAGCGAACCTTGATTTCACAATAACTGTCTCTAGAGAGTGACTTTCAACCTGATAAATTTTTCCTTTGGCAATCAAATTATTTTTTCTTTGTGTGCAAACACATTTATTTGATTTTTCCTTATTTTCCCCCTGGAGGAATACACTGAAACTAAGCTGGAAAGGAAGTGTGAGAAATCTTTTCTAGACCTTTATCTAAAACATAACAGATTGTAAACACAGTAATGTAAGACATGCAAAATTAATGTCTCTGCTTTTCCCATAATTTTTTAATAGCAACAATTCTTCCTTCTGACAGTCCCTTACTGAGACTGCAAAGCCATTGTTTTTTATTGTGGGTTTTAGTTTTTGGCATCACATTTTATAGCAATACACTGAATATACGCTGGCTTTCTAGCTGGAACGTTGCTTGTATAGAGAAGATTCTTCAAAATGTGTATGTAGTCAGATTTGTTTTATGTAAAGTCAGTCAATTGGCTGTTCTGGCCACTGATCCCAGGCCCCTGAGAAAGGAGAAATTGATTACTGTGACCCATGCCTGGCACATCACAGGCCCTCATAGGTAATTGCTGCCATGAAGCAAGCCAAGCGCAACTTACTGCTGGTAGAAAATCTAACTCAGAATCGCAGCAGCACCCCGGCTCTCACCCAATGTGAAGAGCAGCCGTCCGAGAAGCATCAGGCTGGTGAGACTGGCCTGCTTTGTAAACATTTCCTTAGAGAGAAAAAATAAAAATGAAGACAGCAATATTTCCAACCCAAAAGCTGGGCAAAAAGAATGGGAGAGGCTATCACAGAGTTGCCAAGCCAAGAGCTCAGGATAGCAATAAAGGTAGTGGTTCACAGCGTGAAAGAGAAAACACAGTAAACAGAATATAATGCTCCTGATGACATGCCAAGGATATGCCAAATTCTAGATTTACCTCCTAGATGTGATAACCCAAAAGGAAGAACAAGGTACAAGATTGTTAAATCGGTTCATATTTTCAGCTTTTCTCAAATATGTGTTTTTGGAATCCTATGAGAGGAACATGAACAAAGTTATTTCATTTTTTAAATCTTTAGAATCGTCAGCAAGACTACTGTGGTTTTCACGCACATTGACTGTGGCAAGGATCAAATATAGATCCCAGAAACAGTTTCCTTTGCGGTTACTTCTGAGGGACTGTCACAAGGTAGTGGTCCCTTAGAATTTAAACATTGGGGAATTTTGAGACCAACACATAGCACATCTAGGCATAGATATGCAAAGTTGCCTAAAGCAGTTTATTGCTCCAACGAATAGCTGCAGAGTGGGGAGGAGGGAATTCCCTCTGGGGATGCTGACATTAAATACTAATATTTCTGCAATACTACAGAGACAAGTCAATAAGACTAGGGAGCCACTGATCAGACTTACAAGGACAGCAATAAAGAAAGAAACCTGGCCAGGCACAGTAGCTCATGCCTCTCATCCCAGCATTTTGGGAGACTGAGGCAGGCACATCATCTGAGGTCAGGACTTCAAGACTAACCTGGCCAACATGGCGAAACCCCATCTTCACTAAAAATACAAAAATTAGTTTGGCATCCTGGCAGGTGCCTGTAATCCCAGCTACTCAGGAGGCTGAAGCAGGAGAATCAATCCCTTGAACCCAGGAGGTGGAAGTTACAGTGAGCCAAGATTGCACCACTGCACTCCAGACTGGGTAATGGAGCAAGACTCTGTCTTAAAAAAAAAAGAAAGAAACCTGTAATATTAACAATAACTCATATTTATTGAGAACTTAATGTGTAGAGCCTCAGTACCATTCAATCCTTATATTTATTTAATTTCATAAGTATCAGCATTTTTCCTATTTTACACATGAGAAGATTGTGTCTTAAAGCAAATAACCTGCTCTGTTCACAAAGTAAGAAAGCATGAGTTCTAATCCTGACAGTCTGGCTCCAGGGTCCATGCAGATGTTGACACAGCACTGTGGGACCAGAAACAAAGACATCTGACTTCCAGTGTTCAGTTCCTAACGCATGCTTATTGTTATAAGGAGAGATGTGCTTCAGGCCATTTTATCCTTGTGCCATGGCATCAGAGTATCTATTTGATGCATTATTTTTTGTTTACTGTCTTGACAAATACTGTGGCATACCTGTTATGGGCAAAGCTGTGCAAAGCATTAAGAAGCAAGAATCATGGGTAAAAACAGCACATTTTTTTTTTCTGTCAGGGAGCTTACAAATATAAAATGGCAATGGTGACTCATGCTTTGAAGGACAGGTAAATGGAGCTGTAATAACCTAGACAGGGGAATTTGTCCAAGTCAATGTGGCCAGCAAAGGGTTCATTGAAGAAGCACTATTTGAACCAGATCTGAAAGATGTGCAGCAACTAATTCCTTGAAGAGGAGATGGGTATGAGAGCCTGTTAGACAAGAGGAACATTATGTACCAAGTTCTGTGGCTCTGCAGGTACAGCAGATAAGAGAGGCTGAACCATCAGGTGGTTGGAGCTGTGGGGGTGCAGGGCTGCAGAGGAAGATAAAGTTGGAGAGCAGTATTCAGACCATGCAGACCCTTAAATGGCATTTAGAAGATTGGAATTCACTTATCCTAATAGCAGTGGGAAACCATTGCTGGTGGGTTCTGGGTGTATTAAATGTGAAGTGTTTTAAATGAAACATTATGGTTAAAATATGAAGAAAGAATTGGAAAATGAAAGTATGGAGATCATTTAGGGGCATCTCTCACCTGGTGAGACATGAGGGTGATTTGAACATGCTTATGTTGATGGTAAAGGATGGAAGTGTACAGGTTGGTGAGAGTTTTTAGAAGCTGGAATCAACAGAACTTGGAGAAGAATCAGCTAAAAGGGTAATAAAGGAGAAGACATCAAAGATGATTGCAGTGCCATTTATTGAGACTGAGAACCCTGGGAGAGATGGCTTTGAGGTAAAGGCTCCTGAGTTGGTTTGGGGTCAATATTTATTTTGAGATGCCTTTGAAACAGTCAAGTGGAAATGTCAAATAGGTAGATGTATGGGATGGGACCCGGGGCAGAGGTCGGGGTCAAGGGATTCAAATTTGTGAGTGATCTGCTTCTATTCAGTGAGGTAAATTAAGTGTGTGGGTGTTCCAGGGCAATCTAATTGCAGGGAGAGAAACTGAACATTCTGCAGACATCAGGTGTCCCTGTTCCCGTGGCAGCCCACTCACAAAGGAGAGTCACACGTTATTTCTGATAATGATGTAGATTCTTCTGTACAAGTTCACATGAGGAGAGAGCGTGTGGATCCTGTGAATGACACAGTTACATTTTGTGTTTTAAATGAATAGATTGGCATTCTGCTGCTGTCGCACTTTCATACGTTTCAGGTATGGTGAGTCAGTCTCTCAGAACCACACAGGACAGTGTTGGTGTCATTTTTTTCCTTTCGGGGGCCATATCCAGCCTGACTCTCCCTCCTACAGACACCACTTTTAGCCTCTATACAATCTGGTTATTTTCATTTCCCAACTTTCAATCTCCATAAAACTAAAAGCAAGGTTCTGCTATCAAGAGGTTCTAAAGCAAACGGGACCTCGAGGAGGATGGGAATGGTTGGAAGAAGGCATTATGTGTTATTCTAGGGAATCAATGTGGTGTGAATTGGGCCTTAAGGTACAGATTCTGAATTTGTAGAAAACCTGAACTGTGCTGTTACATGACTTTCTTCTTCAAAACCAGACAGTCAGCCTTTAATTTCTAGATGCTCTTTTTGAGAGAAAAGCAATTCATAGTTTAACACCTAACAGTGATTAATGTTTGCAGTAGGCAAGCATAATGGGAAAATGAATGATATTTTGGTTCATACTTTTATTATCAAAGGCATTTTGTTTAAAAAGCTTCTTCCTTAATTTTGGTTGCTAGCAAATGAACATGTGTTCTCATCTCCATAATTATGTTCATATTTGATGCATTTTGCTTCTTAGACCTTTTGTTTTACTGTCATGTAATCAAATTATGTCTTACAAATGATAGTGTAAATATAATAGGAGCAAACTTAGACAAGTGAGTTAACCTTTTTGTGCCTCAATTTCCTCATCTCTCAAACAAGGACAGCAATACTTAGAGGAGGGAGAAAACACTTTTCTCTCTCTTTTTTTTTTCACTCTCCTCTCTTTTTTGCCTCAAAAGAGACGCTTCTCCCTCTTGGAGATTTTAGATTAAAACTTTCTGTTCTATTTTTCTCTCTTCTTACTGGCTTGTCCCCATAGGATGATAGGAATTTATGTATTCTTACATTCAAATAGTACCTGGCATTGTGCCTGGTACGTGCTAAAAACAGGATTAAAGTACCAAATAAATTAGGCTTTCTAGTTCTTAGCCTCAATTTGGTGACTTAATTTTTTGTTTGTGTTTTCTTTGGTATTTAGCCACAATACACACTGCCATCCTAGTCTCATTTGTAGGTCTACAACATGTTCCATCAGGATGCTTCATTTTTAAATTGAATTTAATGTCAGAGATTATTCATAGATTGGCCTCTATTTCTTCTTTTTCTTCCTTTCTTTTTCGCTTTCTTCTTTTTCTTTCTTTCTTTCCTTCTTTCTTTCTTTCTCTCCCTCTTTCTCCTTCCTTCCTTCCCTCCCTCCCTTCCTTCCTCCCTGCTTCCTTTTATTCTATCACCTTCCTCCTTCCCCCTCCACCTCTTTCTCTGACTCTCTCTTTCTCTGTTTTCTCTCTCTTTCTTTGTGACAGAGGCGTACTCTGTCACTCAGGCTGCTCTGCCATCCAGGCTAGAGTACAGTGGTACAATTGTGGCTCACTGCAGCCTCCAACTCCGAGTAGCTGCACAGGTACATACTACCATGCTTGGCTAATTTTTCTATTTTTTTGAAGAGACTGGGTTTCACTATGTTGCCCAGGCTGTTTTTAAACTCCTGGGCTCAAGCAATCTGCCTACCTCAGCCTCCCGAAGTGTGGGATTACAGGAATTCTGCTTATTTCTTAACGGATATTCAGCCCTGTTTAGAGACTACCCCTTGTATCGTTAGTAGCCTGAGAACACTGACAAAGATTTTTAAAGCTCTATTATTCTGCTGAAAAATCACCATATCTTTATATCATCCAGGGGAACATATGGCTCTCTTCGGTGTCAATACTTAATGATGCTCCGACTGTCCTACCTGATCTCCTCCCTACTTGGAATCAAATCCCCATTATTCTGCATGCAGATTCTCTTGCTGATTTCCTGAGGGTATCTCAGTCAGCTCATTAGCTTACTTAATCACCACCAAACACTGACCACTGATATGGTTGGCTTTGTGTCCCCACTCAAATCTCATATTTAATTATAATCTCCATAATCCCCACATGCCAAAGGACAGACCAGTTGGAGGTAATTGAATCATGGGGGCAGTCTGCCCAGGCTGTTCTCACAAGATCTGATGGTCTTTTAAGGCTCAGCACTTCTCCTTCCTGCCCCTTGTAAAGAAGATACTTTCTTCCCCCTCACCTTTCAACATGATTGTAAGTCTCCTGAGGCCCTCCCAGCCATGCTGAACTGAGTCAATTAAACCTCTTTCCTACTCAGTCTTAGGCAGTTGTTTTCTTTTTTTTTTAGATGGATTCTCGCTCTGTTGCCCAGGCTGGAGTGTAGTAGAGTGATGTCAGCTCACTGCAACCTCCATCTCCCTTGTTCAAGCAATTATCCTGCCTCAGCCTCCCAAGTGGCTGGGATTACAGATGCATGACTGCATACCTGGCTAGCTATTTCTTGGTATTTTTAGCAGAGACAGGGGTTCACCATGTTGGCCAGACTGGTCTCAAAGTAATGACCTCAGGCATTCCACCCACCTCGGCCTCCAAAAGTGCTGGGATTACAGGCATGAGCCACCATGCCTGACCTCAGGCAGTTTTTTTATAGTATGAAAACAGACTAATACAATCACTGTGGATGTGTAATTTGTAGAGTCACATGTTAATAGACTGATCTAAGTCTCTTGCATTTATACAGTGCTTCCAACTTCACAAAATAGTTCATCATCCATTATCTCATTTAATATCCAAATAAGCTCTGTGAACAATTAACTCAGTTTCAAAATAATCAGTGTAGGAATTTAAGAAGTTAAGCAACTTCATCAAGATTTTCCACTTTGTAGGAGCTTGAGTGGAAACTCAGAAGTCCTGGTACTATATAACAGTGGTTCCCAACTTTTTTAGCACAAGGGACCAGTGTTGTGGAGGACAATTTTCCACAGACCAGTTGGGGCTGAGGGGGGATTGTTTTGGGCTAAAATTGTTCCACCTCAGATCATCAAGCATTAGATTCTCATAAGGAGCGAGCAACCTAGATCACTCGCATGTGCAGGTCACAATAGGTTTCAGAGTCGTATGAGAATCTAATGCCTCAACTGATCTGATAGGAGGCAGAGCTCAGGTGGTCATGCATGCTAGCCTTCTGCTCACTGCCTGCTGGGCAGCCCTGTTTTTAACAGGCCAAGGTACCAGTCTATGGCCTGGGGTTTGGGGACCTCTGTTATATAGAACATTTATTTCCCTTTAAACCATATTTCTTTGAAATTATTATACAGACACAATTTCAAATCTTAGCTTTACTATTCTGCCCTACAGTTTCTACAAAGCTCAGATGGATTAATAATATTGACCTCTCAGGATTTCTATCAGCCTGGCCCCTAGCAAGCATTCAATTATGTTGAAAGAAAGAATAAGAGACCAGAAGTAGAGGATGAAGCCTCAGAGAGAGAAATGAAATGAGTATGAGATACCATCTTATGTTTTATTCTTGGTAATTTTCCATCCCAACCCTAGATCTAAGAAGGTTTCTAGGGCATTTGGCTTGCTTGTCTTAAGAGGAATCTGTGGAGCGACAGTAAAACAAAATTACCTGAAGACCACCAGCTCTACGTGTATGAACTCACAGATTAGAATAGGTTGGATATCTGTAAGATTACAGGCCCATGGGATTAGTGGGGATTCTCAGTCATTTTCAACCCACTGTCTTGTGGCACCAGAAGGAAGTGACAAGATCGTAGGAAAAACATTTGTTGGATTTTGAAAGTTGAACACTTGACTCTGAGATTTTGGTACCAATAAGATTTTCAGGCCCCGGTCATGGCAGAAGGGCTGCCAACCTTCAAGAACTCATAATAGGATAAACTTAAAGGGCTCTACTTCCATTTTAGTGAGCCACATAAGATACTGGATTCTCAAGAGGGCCCAGGAAAAGAGAGCAGGTGCCCACTGTGTAAGTGAGTTTTCATCCCTAAACATTCGAGTGTAACAGTAACTGCTACAGTTAGCTTTCTGTAAATTAATAAACGTAAAACCATGTGATGTTCCTTGCACACCTTCTTTGGAGTACTAAGATTCATATCCATTAAAATGACATTAGAGTGAGAAAGGAGAAAGGAAAGAGAGATTAATTTCAATGTGATAAACCATAAGAAAAGGGGAGGAATCTGCATATGAGAGAAGGAAACAAGGCCAAAATATGACTGAGAGTAAGACGAACAAACATTTAAATGCCAACAGGAAAGATTTATAAATTTCCATTGATCTTGTGACTGTGGACTGAATATTTGTGTCTCCCCCAAATTCATTTGAAGTCCTAACCCCAAGATTAAGAGTATTAGGAGGTAGGGCTTTTGGAAAGCAATTAGGTCATGAAGGCAGAGCCCTCATGAGTATGATTAGTGCCCCCCACCTTTTTTTAGATGGAGTTTTGCTCTTGTTACCCAGGCTGGAGTGCAATGGTGCCATCTCGGCTCACTGCAACCTCCGCCTCCTGGGTTCAAGCAATTCTCCTGCCTCAGCCTCCCAAGTAGCTGGGACTACAGGCGTGTACCATTATGCCCAGCTAAATTTTGTATTTTTAGTAGAGACAGGGTTTCACCAAGTTGACCAGGATGGTCTCGATCTCTTGACCTTGTGATCCACCCACCTCAGCCTCCCAAAGTGCGTGAGTCACCATGCCCAGCTGATTAGTGCCCTTATAAAAGAGGCCCAAGGGGGCTGCCTTGTCTCTTCCATCACGTGAGGACAAAGTGAGAAAGTGCCATCTATGAACCTGGAAGAAGGCCTTCACAAAACACTGAATCTGCCAGAGCCTTAATCTTGGACTTTCCAGCCTCCAGAACTGTGAGGAATCAATTTTTGTTGTTGATAAGCCACTCAGTCTATTATTTGTTACAGCAATCCAAACAAACTCAGATACTTTTTAACTCTCCTGAGGAGTGGTATTGTAACTTTTTGCATAATAGTCACCTACTGGACAACTATTGACCAAGTACCTTTGTTCTTAGAAGCTTGACTTAAGGGGTGCCATCCATCCATGGCAGAATGCCAGAGGGAAAATGGTATTTACCTCACTTCTGTGTTCCTTAGTGATAGGAACCATGCTACTTAACATTATACCTCCGGTATCTTGCAAATAGAAACTACTCAATAAACCTTCTCTGAACATATGCTGGACTGATTAATGGAATGAATTCCACTTTATAAAAACTTCCGAACATCTCCTGTAGATATTTCACTATTCACTAAACAGAGGTCCAACTACTTCCACCAAGTTTTATCTAAGAGAACCAAATAGGCCTAAACTCCCAATATCAGTAATATCATTATAATAATTACAATCAGATTCAAAGCGATCATTGTTTACAAATCAAAACTCAGAAAATACAGATGAAGTTTTATTTGCTTTAAAACAGTCAGCAGGACATAGAACACATAATCACTCTCCATCTGTTTCTTGATGATCGCTTATGAAATAACAAGCATCTTCCTTGTGAGCAATAGTTCTATTGTGTGCATCTGGTGGTAGAGAGAAAGAATGCATTGCCCTCTGGCTTATGGTTCCATTTTAGTAACTAAAAAAATATATAAAAGTAGGAAGACTGTGTGTATAAATAAGTAACTGCAGCATATTTTTCTCCCCGGTTGGTACTCATCACTTTCTAATAGAGTTAACGATTTAACATATGCTGTTAAGTTGGACTTTATCATAGAAGCCAAGGTTTTCTAAAAAAATAAAATAAAATAAAATAAACCAATATTTAAATATATATTTTACTTTGAACTGCCTCCTAGAAATAACTACAGAAAAAGGACACAATAATTCAGTCCAGTAAGCACTTACTATGCACCCACTCTGTGCCTGCACTATTTGGGGAATTTGTCTTTAACCATAAAAGGGAAATTTGGGGTTTTTTAAAATCCCATTCAATCTATTTGAATAGTTTTAGGCTGTTGGAATTGTTTTAAATCTGGAGGCTCAATGTGGAAGTGGAGAAAAAACATCAGGCAGTATGCATAGCTTAACTGGGGGCAAAACGCTGTTCTTACTTCGTCTCTGCCTGAGAATGAGAAAATACACATAGATCATCTAATTAGTTTTAAAAAGGTCAAGATTATTTTGTGATCAGCATACTTATTTGGAAGCAAAATTTTGGGTTTTTTAAAGAGCAGGAATGTGTATTAGGTGAAATAACATCGTGCTAACAAAAAGTGTTCAATATGTGGCTTTTGTGGTACTGATTTTTAGATACACAGTACAACTGATAAAAGTAATCTCTTTTGTATTATCACCAAGAAAAGTAGGTCGTCTATTCTAACTGGAATGTCTGTGAAATCTTAAAAACTCAAAATAAATGTAATCAAGTTGTTTTTTGTAAATTAAGAGACAGGTTGAGGGAATATATTAAAATAGATGAAGAGTAGTTGAAAATACTTCAAAATGGTGTGATCTCTCTCTCCCCCTTTTTCCTCTCTCTTCTCACTCTCTCTCTCTCTCTCTCTCCTCTCTCTCTGTCTCTCTCTCTCAATCTCTCTCCCCCCACCCCTCCCCCCACCTCTCTCTATTGCCTCTCCTGTTAACTGGGCTTTTAATTTCTAACTCCAACACTAGTGATGGGTAAGAGAGTGATTATTGTAGTTTCTCATTCATCAGAAGCAACAGCTGTTTTAACTGACACATCAACATGACCATTCCCGACAGGAAGAGCATTAGGACAACGAATATAATCGAAGCTGCAGAATTTAGGGAGGAAACATACCACTGACCAACTTGGAATGTGGCCAGATTATTGCAGCTAATACTTCTTTCCAGAGAAAGGAACTCACAGCACCAAATCATGATTTCATCTGGACTGAAGGATTTTCTCTCTGGAAGTTCTATCCCTCTCCTCTTAATGATTTGCCATAGTTTAGAATTATTTTTTTAAAAAGTGCCCAGTATGATGTATGAAGCCCAACTTCTTTAAATGTATGTTTTGCCATTTTTACAGTTTATCAAACCAGATTTATACAGAATACCTAGGAAAAAATAAAAAAATAAATAAATAAGTAACAGAACAGATAAAGTAGTTGGGTGAAAGAAGGATTAAATAAAGTATTTCTATTTTACAAATTAAAATTCTAAAACAGATCATTGGAGAACTGGATGACTTACAATCCCACTCGAGTGACGTGCATTTATGGAGCAGGTGTTATGCAAAGGACTGGAGCACGAAAGGAATGAAGCTGTCTTTCAACAATTTCATCTCAAGGGAAATCTTAGAGAACCAATGACCTAGATGGATACTGAGCAAACAGATAACAAGTGGAGTTGCTCCATTCTCTGGAAAATATGATGATAAGAAACAGATTTCAGCTGTTCCTTAAATTTTTTCTCTACTGGATGACAAAGCTGCCAAGAAATGAGGATACACAGATTATGACATAAAAATAACCCCTCCACCTGTATCACATCCTTCCTGACAAGTCACAGCATTTCTTTGATTCAAATGGAGGAGACCTACTCATGAAGAGAAATTATCTTCTCATATGAAATATTGTATTCCACAAAGGAATAAAGCAAAACAAATGAGTATTTCTGTGACGTTCTTTAACAATCAGTTCAAAATACTTCTTAACATCTGTAATCAGAGGTTTATATCAACACTAGCATAGGAGACGGAATCACACTTTCAGACAATACTACCATCACAACACAGACAACAACGACCAAAGCTAAGATAAATTAAAGGCAAAGTTCTAATTACTCAAATTAAATACACATTATTCACTAATTTAAATACACATTATTTTTCAGCTCTTGTAATACAAAATGGGAACTTATATCTGGCCCTAACATTTGTGGAAGTCAAGGTGGGAATATATAAGGAGGCCTGTATATTACCACATACCTTTTAAATCAAGCAAACAGATCTTTCCTTTTACTGTGACAAATTTACTTTCACAGCAAATCAAACAAAGTCAGAAAATATGTGTAAAGCTGTGTGTTTTACATGACTTAAATTTGGCAAGATACCAAAGCTGAATGAATTTAACCACTCTTGCTTGCGCTGGGCGTCCAGCTGATGGGCTAATGATGTCTTGATAAATCGCACAATTAACAACCATAATAACTTCATCATTCTATGTTTTCTCTAAAATTTATTTTCTTGCATTCATTTCAGCAAACTCATTAAAAAGGTTTTGAAATCAAGATTTTTACATATGTAGTTTGTTTTCTTGTAACATTAATGATCTAAATAACTAAATATGTAATTATATTCAAGGTATACAGAATTTGAATCTATTTTCACCAATAATAAATGTATGTAAAATTGAAACATTTTAATTATTTTATCAAACAAAATTATGTCTTCTAAACCTAAGTACTTTAAAAATTCCTGATATCTTATTAAATACTTTTATTAAAATAAATCAATTTATAGCTCTACTATTCAAGGTCCGTGTGGTTGCCAATGTAAAGAATCAGTATCACACATTTTATTACTAGACCTACAAATACAAAGTTAAAAGAATGTCCTTCACTGCCATGTGTAACAGTTGAGAACAGCCTACTAAATTTGCTAGTAGAGACAGAATCACAAATGGGGAGCATATAAAGAAGAAAGGCACATTGGGACCTAAGCAGTACAATGTGGTTGAAGGTGCTGAAAAAATAGTTACTGTGGAAGGAAAACCTACCCCAGCTGTTGGGTGACTTCATGAGGGACCTCTCTTGCAGTCCAGCATATAGAATCCAAAGATGTGTGATGAAGTTGGGCTGATTCCAGCAGGTAGGGCTATCCAAGAGATTCAATCTGCTGGGTGGGAATACAGCCAAAGGAGCACAGAGGCATCAGGCTATACTAAAAGTAAAGAGATGGATGGAACTGTGGTTTGAAGTGATATACAGCAGAAACCTACTTGAGAAGTGGGAGGGTCCAGGTAACAGAGCTCTGTCTCCATAGACAAGCGTGTTAAAACTAGGCAGGATGTCAGGGCCCTAGCCAAGTGGGCTTGGGTGCAGGGAAAAGCTCTGTATCCAGATGGCTTTGAAATAATTAGAGAAAACCAAAGCAGATGTCTGGATGTATACATAGATTTGCTCCATACAACTAGGGTGAGAGGAAAGCAATGATTCAGTAGGCAAATGATGAGGGTGAAACTGGAAGCATATGAACCCTTGGTCCCCTCCACTTGCTAATGGTACAGATTTTATGCTCTGGTGAAAATTGTTTCTGCTTTAGGTTGAGGTTGACTCTATATAGAAAGAGCATTAGTTATTATAGGTGAGTGAAGCTCAGGAAGACACTGGCTGAACAGTATTAAAATAGTTCCATGGGAGGGCAAATATTTTTTAAGTGTGCATATGGGATTGGTAGGGAAATTATTTATTATTGGTTTAATCCACAGGTCTAACATATTGGTGAAGGCTAATTTAACTTTTACTATGATGACATTTTGACCCAATATCTATGGGTAAATTTGGCATCAAAACATTATACAAGTTTTCATTGTTAATTTCAGATGAAAGGATATGTAAAATCAATTTTGGAAAATATTTGTACTACATATTAAGAATCTTGAAACTGCTATTTCTGGGCCGGGCACGGTGGCTCACGCCTGTAATCCCAGCACTTTGGGAGGCCAAGATGGGTGGATCACGAGGTCAGGAGTTCAAGACCAGCCTGGCCAACATGGTGAAACCCTCATCTCTATTAAAAAAAAAAAAAAAAAAAAAAAAAGGAAAGAAACTACCATTTCCTATGAGTCAAAATGGGGCCCTGTGACTCTGCAATTACCTTCTATGGATAGTTTTTGTGACAATACCTAATGACTGAAATCTTGTATCACTTTAGTATCCTGGATAACGCATATCTCTGTTATGAGACTCAACTGATTCATGGATCAGCTGTGTCTGTGAAAATGTAAATTTTTGAACACAAGATTTTACAGGAAAGATGAAGTATATTCTTTCAAGTCCAAAAAGTATTCTAGATTACTTTCACATTCTGAAGATGTCTTTCAATGCTTTCAGTAATACTGACATTGTACAGGATTACAAAGAAAGTTCTAGATTTGGAACACGGGCTTCCAGGGCTGGAAAGTAAAATGCAGCATTTTCTTGTTGTTACTGGCTTTTAAAATCCCAGATCAACAACTTTGCCTTTATATAACACAAGAGACTTATAATCAAGGAGCCACGTGCAGACTTGGAGGTCTGCACTTTAATGACAAGCGGTAATAAGTGAATCATAGGAAATTGAAATAATTCATATAGACCTTTTTCCTTTAAAAAGACCCCATTTTAAGTAGTATTTTAGCTAGGGAATCACTTAAGTGGAAGAATTTATTTTGCTGATATTTAGGAAAATGCTTTGATTTTAACTGTAGTTTAATATTATTTCCTGCTTATATCCTTTAGATAGGAGCCAAAATTATCAGTCTCCCTTTAAAAACATGTTCCTATTTCATTGAAATTATTATCCCAACAGTCAGCTTATTGAAATAAGCATTACAGACACAAGCTGTAGTGTGTATTTTAAAAATATATTTATTAGGGTAACTGAAAAATACACAAAAACAGCAATACTTAAGTCCAATGATATCTAAAAAACTGATAATGAAATGACGTAAGTGTGTGCTCCGCCAGTACCTATACATAAACACTTAAAGTGATTTCTCCTAGCATCACTTTTTTTTTTCCATTGTGGTAACAACAACAAAAACAACAAATACATAACATGAAATCTACCTTCTTGACAAATTTTAAAGTATACTCTACAGAATTGTTACCTAATATGCACAGTGTTATGCAGCAGATCTCTAGGAATTTTTCCTTCCTGGATGACTGAAATTCTATACGCATTAACAGCATCTCCTCATTTCTCTTCCTTCCAGGCTCCTGGCAACACTTCCAGTTGCCACTTTTTTTTTTTTTTTGAGTTGGAGTTTCGCTCTTGTTGCTCAGACTGGAGTACAATGACGCAATCTCAGGACATGGCAACCTCCGCCTCCTGGGTTCAAGTGATTCTCCTGCCTCAGCCTCCCAAGTAGTTGGTATTACAGGCATGTGCCACCATGCCCAGTTAATTTTGTATTTTTAGTAGAGACAGTATTTCTCCATGTTGGTCAGGCTGGTCTCAAACTCCCGACCTCAGGTGATCTAACTGTCTCAGCCCCCCAAAGTGCTGGGATTACAGGTGTGAGCCACCACGCCTGGCCCAGTTGCCAGTTTTAATGAATGATCTTTTATTTAATAGTCTGTATTTCTAGAGTTCTTCATAAGTACCTACTCCCATTGTTATGAATTTATTTTTGTTTTGAGTTGTTTTTACTAAATAAATGTCTCCAGACTCTTCAAAAGCTTTCCAGGGATGATTAGCCTTTAAATTTTTTTTTTACTTCTTTGTTATCTGCTGTTTCTGTTATAAAACATAATTCTTAGTTAGCAATTTTAATAAGACGAAGTGACAGAAAATGTAATTGGTACATCTTTGTGTGTACATTGCATTCTTTAATCTCTGCATCTGGCCTCACGTTAAAAGGCTAATTTTACTCTGTCTACAAAATAGTTTGATAAGGTATTCCTTGATGTCTATCTGTGCATAATGGTATCATTCCCAGTTGGCTCTGAATACTAGTTTGTGGGATAAGACTTCTAACAGTAGTAATCTATTCTCTGCCTAAATCTTGGCTTCTTAGTGTTTTCTACAGGAATTTGCTACTACTAGTATGTCAGTCTTTTCTATTCCAAATAATTTATATTCTGCCCAAACTCAGTAGCCCTGCAGACTTTGCCTTCATTTTTGTTTAGGAAAAATCTAAACACAATTATGTTTGTATGATTCACAGGTCTGTCTACTTCCATTCCATTTTCTCACAAAAAGCTCACCAGAGCAAAGAAGAAAACTGTTAACATTCTCCCAAAAGCTGTTCCCTCACCATATTACAAAGGGCTTAAAGAAGGAGAAAACTACCATAAAAAGTCTTAAATCACCCCATCCTAAAAATGTTTCTCAATACTGTTAATAAGATTGACACTGTATAAGAATTCAAAGGCTTTTGAAACAGGCAGACATAATATAGAATCCAGGGTCATCATTTGGTCATTGTATAATCAAGTAAAATCATAATCTTGACTTTCAATTTTGTCATTTTTGAAAAAACAGTAACAAAATCAATCTGACCAATAATACTATCAATTCTCTATTGTGAGAATTAAGTTATATGCATATTTAAAGTACCTGGCATTGTCCCTGTGCAAAGTAAGTGCTCAACACATATGAACACCTTTCCTTTTGTATTCTTACTTCAGAACCCTGACTTGTTTTAGCATCGGGTAGGAGAGACCATGAAAGAGATGAAGAGGAGATTAGAAAAGACGTTGCTTTCAAACAAGGTCTACATGTGGGCGGTGCTTAGCTTTACATAGAATTGTTTGGGCAGATATTGACAAATGTACCCAGAGCCAGGTTAAAGGATGGGTCAGCTGATCTATTGGAGATACCAAACCACCACTAGAATTAATTAGCAATGTGGTACATATGCAACTCCTTTTATGGGTGGCAAAATGTCAAAATGATCAATTCCTTGAATTGCAACTCCAAATTATTCTGGGTCAGAATCAACCTATCTCCACTAGCTATTCTGAAGCATGCCCCTGTAAGTACATGGCCCCTGTAAGTACTGGCCTGGCCACCAACCCTGAGACTAAAGTCGGTAGTTGTTGTCAGCCGAAATGTTAACTGACTAGAACACATGGTATATGATATTTGTTAAGAACCAGTGACTTATATCCAAAGTTTAAACACTGATAGATTTCTTTTTTTTTTTTGAGATATTCAATACTTTATTATAAAATAGGTTTTGTGTTAGATGATTCTGCCCAACTGTAGGCTAATCCAAGTGTTCTGAGCACATATAATGGACACTAGGCTAGCATATGATGTTTGGGCATATTATATGCATTTTCAACTTATTTTCATTGTGATAGGTTTCTTGGGCTATAACCCCATTGTTAGGTTGAGGAGCATCTATATTGTATTCTCTCAGGAGAAACTGCATTTGAAAATGCTTGACTTAGAGAAGGCCTTACACAGACTTTCTATTTGGAAGATTACAGACATTTGGTCATGCAATAATTTGGGGTCCAGATGGCTTTAGGTTGCTCCTGAAATTATTATTCATTTATTTGTTTGTTTGTTTGTTTGTTTTATTTTTTTAAATTGCATTTTAGGTTTTGGGGTACATGTGCAGAACATGCAAGATAGTTGCATAGGTACACACGTGGCAGTGTGATTTGCTGCCTTCCTCCCCTTCACCCACATCTGGCATTTCTCCCCATGCTATCCCTGATAGGTTTCTAAAGATACTATCTGATTCTGAAACATCACAAATGTGAAACTGAAGATAGAACAGAAACCACAGAAAAATGGAAAATGTTTTTTTATGCATTAATATGCAAGAGATAGAGAAAGAAAGAGTGAAGAAAAAAATTTCAATTCTAGAAACTTGTAACTATATCCATTGAAATCACTTATTGCTTGTGAATGCAGTGACTAGTGCTGTCCATGTGACAGTACAGATGAGTGATAATTTCAAATAAATTAAAATGTTATATTGCTTTTAATGTATATCATAAATTCCTCATTTTGAATATAAAGAGAAATACATGTGGAACAAAGACTTCAAGAATATTCAAGAGAAGGGATGACACTCACGTATTTTAATCCTACCCAGTCTATTTTACTGGAGGATATTTTAGGCCATAGATATTCATTCTACTTTTTGTACAAAGAAACTCAGAGAACAGACATAATTGCATTCATATACCTAAATGCCTACATATATATAATCACATACCTAAATATAAGTATACTCAAGTTATAAATAAATTAAAAAGGGATTTAAAAAGCCAAATTATAGGAACTTATAATAGCAAATGGATATAAAATTTAAAGTATTATAATTAAACAGGTTGGAAACAATTTTGAAAACAAAGAACAAATTTGTAGAAATTATTCTACCTGACTTCAACACTTATAAAGCTTCCATAATCAAGATAGTTTGATATTGGCATAAAAATAGACAAAATAATCAATAGACAGTATATATGTATAGAAAAGAACCTACATGGATATATGTCAATTGACAAAGATGCAAAGGCAATTCAGTGGTGAAAACAGACTTTTAAACAAATTGTGCTGGAACAGCTAAATATCCAAGGAAAAAAATTCACAAGCCTTTGAGCCTAGCAGTGGCATGTGATTAATGCAGGGAATGGGTTGTAGAGGATGAGAGCTTCTGACACAGGTCCCCATTTGTGCTTAGCTTGGGACTGATGAATTCAATGTCTTCTTCATCATTTGTCTACTTCAATCCAAGGACTGACTCTGTGGAACTGACTGCCAAGAAATAAATGTCTTAGCTCCAAATCAATCATTGCAGACAATCTATTTTATTAGTTTGTATGTCTCAGGGCAGATCTTTACAACACATATGAAGGTGACTTTGTTGTTTTGTGCATTAAATTTTAAATGCTTTTGTAGGAGCAAAATGTGGAAAGCTGAAAGAATAGGTTACAAAGGACCAAAAAAAGCTGAGAGAAAGGACACTTGGAGAGAGAAACACAGGGTGATAGAAGTCTATATGTAAGGCTATCAATATTCAATTCACTTATAATTACTAAATAAAGTAATAGTATTACAAATTATAATTTTTAATGAGGAACTTCATTAAATCTATTGCAAAAGTTTTAAATACATTGACTTTGTCACTTATTATTCAATTAATAGGTCAAATTGCAAACAGACTTTATAGTCAATTCAGAGGAATAATAAGTGGATTAAACATGTAGGATGCAAATTTGTAGTGGGGTTTTTAGCATGATAATATTTACTTCTGCAAATCTTTTATTTGGTTTTCCAAATTGTAATTTACATTAATACTTTCATTATTGTGTTGGAGTTTGGGTTAGGTTATTTAATTTATCCTTTTTTTCTTTGGAGACAGAGTCTTGCTCTGTCACCCAGGCTGGAGTGCAGTGCTAACTGCAACCTCTGCCTCCTGGGTTCAAGTGATTCTCCTGCCTTACCCTCCTGAGTATCTGAGATTACAGGCATGCCACCATGCCCGACTAATTTTTGTATTTTTAGTAGAGAAGGGGTTTCGCCATATTTGGTCAGGCTGGTTTCAAACTCCTGACTTTGTGATTTGCCTGCCTTGGCCTCCCAAAGTGCTGGGATTACAGGCATAAGTCACGGTGCCCAGCCTACCCTAGCCATTTTTTTAATAGATACAGTGTGTTGTATTAGAAACAATGTATATGCATGAGTTGAATATATTTATTATTAAAAATGCGTGTGTGTGTGTATTTTATGGGGGAGGGTTTATGTTATACCAAAGATTGTAGTCTTTGCAAGTTTCTACACCAGATTGGGGAAAAGCAGGCAAAAGTGGTAGAAAAAAAAAGGCTTTCATAGTATTCTATCCAAAATGATCTGAGGGAGGGTAGAGGAAAAAGATTAATTTAACCAAAACAACTTGGCTGTACCCAGGAATTCCCTCTCCTGAGGTAGATCCTAAGTGGGATGCAACCTTTTGATTGGAAAAAATAAGGAACAAGACTACTGAGTAGTGGTTGCTTTTGGAATGAAGGACATAAATTCAAATATTAACACCACCACTGAGAGGCTGTTCAGACTATGGGCTATTTACTAAACTCCTCTGTGTCTTCATTTCTTTATCTGCAAAATACAGATAGTAATGGTACCTATCTCCCTGGGTTGTTATGAGGATTAAGTGAGATAATATATATAAGGTGCTTGGCACAAAGCCTAATACCTAGGAAAAAGCACAATAGTTGGGAGCCATTTTATAAATAAAAGCAGGTCTCCCATGGGAACACAGAAGTTCATATCAAATGATTCAGGACTAAAGCTTTGACCTGTGGGAGGATTGACAACTGGCTTTTTTTTTTTTTTGAGACGGAATCTCACTCTATCGCCAGGCTGGAGTGCAGTGGCCTGATCTTGGCTCATTGCAACCTCTGCCTCCTGGGATCAAGGGATTCTCCTTGAACCTCTTGAGTAGCTGGGACTACTACCACTATGCCCTGCTAATTTTTTGTATTTTTAGTACAGACGGAGTTTCACCGTGTTAGCCAGGATGGTCTCCATCTTCTGACTTTGTGATCTGCCTGCCTCGGCATCCCAAAGTGCTGGGATTACAGGTGTGAGCCACTGCGCCCAGCCAACTAACTGGTTTTTACATGAAATCCACCATAAGGCACAAGTAGTGTTGGTCAGCTGACAGCTTAAGCTATTCTGTCTAATAAATTAGCCACTAGACACATGTTGCTAAATTCAAATTAACTGAAATTAAACAAAATAAAAAATGCAGTTCCTCAGTCACAGTAGCCACATTTCGGTTGCTCACTGGCCACATGTAGTTAATGGATATGACATTGAACAGTGCAATAGAAAACCACCCTTGCAGCAAGTTCTGCTGGACAACACTGGCTTCAAAGTTTCATTTGGGTTGAACATCAAGGTAACATTCTTGAATAGCTGGTGAATTTAACTGATGTCCACATCAAAACTAATTTCTCTTCTACTCTTTATCTTTTATTTTAAAGAATCTGAGGCTTATCAAAAATCTTTCCTGATATTTGGTGTAATTTTTCAAGCTGTTAGAGCATTTGTGATCACTGTTTATATCAGTGCATGTGAATACATTCAGAGAGATTCTATAAAGGAGGCTGTCCTTGCTTTTCTTGATTGAGTTTTTGAATTCTATCATTAGTCTCAATATCTCTGCAATTATTCATATCTGGTTATTAACATGTTATTTCTACACTACTCCTCCTTCTTGTCTCCTCCCTCACCCCAACATTCTCTGAATTGGAAGCTGGGTAGACTGTGAGATTCTTAAAGTGATCATTATTTTGCTAGCAGCTGGTTCTTAACAGTCCCAGTTTTGAGAGATAGGTGACAAAATCTGTCTCCGTGGCTGCCTTGTTCTACTTATATTGCTAATGGATCACAAGTCTTGGGACAAAGTGATGTTATACACTGCAGTGTCTGCAGGGCAGCACTTTATGATATGCTGGGAAGCATCTAAATGTAACGGGTAGCCAATGCACTTATAGTCATTAGTTAACCAAGCAGCCCATGTGCCTGTTTCAGCTCCCTGACCCACATTTCATCCATGCTCTGCTGTTTTTCTCCTGCAGGGCTATTTCCTGAGTAAATCCCAGAGCTTATGAGTCCCCCAGCAGAGAGCTCTGTTCTGACCTCCCTAAACAGGCAGTTTCACCTGCTGGGCTAGTGCTTTTCTGCTTCCTAGTCAATCTGTTAAGATTTTAGCAGAAGATACTTGGATACCTTTTCAGAAAACATATGGAAGATTGTAATTATTTTGGCCCAGTGCAATTTTAGAATTGAGGGAGCAAGGAAGAGGCGCAAATCTCCTGCTCATAAATAATCAAATCTGTGGGCACTTTAAAAAGCATTCTGTGTAGCAAGAGAATTTACGTGCCACATTTCACCCTTGGCACACTTTCCAAATGAATTGTTCAAAGAGAAGTTATATTAGGACAAATAGAAATGACGACCAGGACCAGATGTGGATTTTTAGTTAATATTTATGCAACACCCAAAGGGGAGATAGTATTACACAATAAACTAAAAATGTCTTAGGCAAATAAGGAAATCTTTACCCTGAGGAACTGGCACTGCAAAGGTATGAATTATACAACAAAGGACTGGGAATGCAGAACAAATGCAGGGTAGGTCGGGGCTGCTATAAAAAGGAATTCATTGAGGAAGTGGTGAGGTAGCAGATGTGTGGAACCTACTTCAGGAAAATAAGGGCTTAGCACTTTTTTGGCCAGTATTGTGTCTAAGGTAGAAAATTCAAGCCAATCATCCTAATTTCCTTCATCTGTGGAGAGCAACAATAGCCTTAAATAGACCGTACACATACTCAGAACGGATGCCGCAATCTCACATTGAATAAGTACACCTTGATAAACAAAAAAGCTATGTTCCCAGATTTTAAATGATCTTCAATGATAGTGATGACATCTTTAATCTGATTTTCCTCCTAAAGTTGTTCAAGGAAGGTAGAAAATGCAGGAGTTGGCTGCTTCTCAGCCCTTGGAGAGCAATCTGAAAAAGACCATGGCTTAATGCTCTGGAAGGATATTGAAACCTACATTAAATTATAATAGAAAAATTTGTTAAAAGCAACTGGATTTCTCAAACACAGCTGGGTTTTCAGCCTTCCATTTAACAGGGAAGCCTAGATATGCCACTTTACAACACATCTCCCAGTCACCTAGGCTTCCAATTCAGAGGCATTAGGATGTGGGGAGAGGAGAAAAGGAGGAGATGGAGGAGTGCATAAAATTTATTTAAAACTATTGGAGCCATTGCCCAGCATGGTGGCTCACATCTGTAATCCCAGCACTTTGGGAGGCTGAGGCGAGTGGATCTCTTGAGGTCAGGAGTTCAAGACCAGCGTGGGCAACATGGTGAAACCTCATCTCTACGAAAAATACAAAAATTGGCCGGGTGTGGTGGCACACCCCTATAATTCCTGCTACTGCTGAGGCAGGAGAATCACTTGAGCCTGGGAGGCAGAGGGTGCAGTGAGCCAAGACAGAGCCAGGCCACTGCACTCCAGCCTTGGTGACAGAGCAAGACTGTCTCAAATCAAATAAATAAATAAAAATTTTAAAATAAAATAAAACTACTAGAGCCTTAAAAATGAACACAGCTCTGTAAAAGGCTTACAAGTTTTTAGCACACATAACCCAAAGCTCTCTAATATTTTTACATCTCTAAGTCCTCTGAATAATTGAAGAGAGCTGTCCGTGTGACTCCCCATCTTTATACATCCTGATCAATTGTGAACCTGCTCCCTTCCCCTCTCCTTGGTTAATGTTTCATACTATTTAACAATGATAATAATAAATCAGTGATGAAAATTTGTGGATTTTCCAGCTGTCACATAGTTTCTCCTAAGCATATTTGTTTTCTTCATTTATTAACATCTTTTTAAAGTTTCTTCTACATGTCTGGATATTATAGGCTTTGGGTATTATGTAGAAAACAAGAATGCCAGGATCGCTGACCTCATGGAGCTTCCATTCATTGGTGCTTCCTGATACCGATACATACTATGAAGAAACTAATACATGGAGGTTGGATAGAGATTGATGGGGGAGAGCATACTTTATTTCTGAGGTTATGGCATTTGAGCTAAGACCTAAATGGTGAGAAGGAGCTAGAGAAGGTTTGAGGAGCAGCACCTTACGCAGGAGGAAGAAACAGTGGGAAGTTCCTGAGGAGAAGGATGTCTACGTTGTACACATACGCGCACAACGTGAAGGGGGAGGGGTGGTCTGGGCGAAAGGAAGGCTTGGCTAGCCATGGTAAAAATTAGTTTTATTAGCTGTATAACAGGAAGTTGTTGGATATTTAAAAGTACAATAGAAAGTTGTGGAACATTTAAAAATCGGGGATATATAGGTTTACAAAGGAAACTTCTGCATAAAGTCAAAACTGGGGAAGGGACGCATTGCAGTGGTAGAAGTATGGAGACCACTTAGAGGGCTACTGCATTTGACTATGCAGGAGAGGCGAGTGGATCACTTGAGGTCAGGAGTTTAAGACCAGTGTGGGAAACATGGTGAAACCCAGTCTCTACAGGAGATGAGGATAACTGGGCTGTGGACTCAAGTAGTAAAGACGTGATAGGATGTGTTTTGGAGGCTAATGTCTAGGTTTTTGTTAACAAGTAAAATGAAATGAGGAAGCTAGAAAGCATAGTAATAATGATATACTAGCTAACACTTTTTTTGCACTTTCCAGGTCCTTTTTTTTTTTTTTTTTTTTTGAGACGGAGTCTTACTCTGTTGCCAGGCTGGAGTGCAGTGGCGCAATCTCGGCTCACTGCAACCTCCGCTTCCTGGGTTCAAGCCATTCTTCCGCCTCAGTCTCCCGAGTAGCTGGGACTACAGGCGCGTGCCACCACACCCGGCTAATTTTTGTATTTTTAGTAGAGATGGGGTTTCATCATGGTGAGGATGGTTTCGATCTCTTGACCTCCTGATCCACCCGTCTCTGCCTCCCAAAGTGCCGGGATTACAGGCGTGAGCCACCGTGCCCGACCTCCAGATCCCTTTTAAGTGTTTTACATGTGTTAACTATTTTAATACTCACAATAGTACTCATAAGATAGTACTATCATTACCACTGTTTTACAGATTAGAAAACAGTCACAAAGAGGTTGAGTGACTGGCCACCGATCACCCGGATAATAATAGCAGAGTATGCACTCAAGCTTAAACATCTGATTCCACAGTATGTGTTCTTTCTTCAGTGACCACATGCATATTTTATATATACTATACATATCTCAGCATGTAAGTGCACTGGAGAGACAGCATCATGACGGACTGATACAATTTTCAAAATTTTCAACAATGAGCCAAGGTTATGGGGAAAAACGGTAAAAGATCAGTTCCTACCTGTAAAGATATAATTCCTTTTATTTTTGTTCACATATATTTGTCCAGGGCACAAAAAAATGTGCTACTGTGGATGGCATAATAGGTATAATCTTAATAAATATTCGTCATTTTATCTGTGTGTATCCAATACAGATTTCTCAGATTTCCTTGTGAAATTAGGAAGATACGTAGCTTTGGTCTACAGAAGCCGAAACCACGGTATTTTCTTTTCAGGCCACTGCCGGACACCCAGGGTGCTAAATTTCTTGCCACAGTTTTGGAGAGCTTGCCAGTTAGATGCTGCTCTTGGAACAAGTCGGCACTCGTGGAAAAGACCTGTCTTCCACACCTCGTGGTTACTATGCAGCAGGGGGCGCTGCAGTAGTGTTCATTGCAGTCCACCAGAGCCACTCGCCCGGCAAGAAAGGCGACAAGCCGGGAGGAGTTGTGTCAGGCAGCCCAGGGTCCTTTTTAGTCTTGCAACTTTAGTACCCAGAGCTTGTTCTACACAGACCATTCTACACCATATTTCATCATGTTGGATGCTTTCCATCCATTCCTGCCTCCGAGCGGAAAGGAAAGGCATTAGCTTCCCGCCTTACTAGGTTTAAGCATAGTGCTGTACCGGCTTGCACTAGAGGCGTTCTCAGGGTCAACCTGACAGTCTCTCTGAAACCACGAAGGGGTCCCCGGGAAGTCGCTGAAGGGTGTATGTGTCTTTTCCCCTTTCGGGGTTCCTTTCTTTTTAACCTTACCGAAGTAGGGAACATTTCTCTCCCTTTATGTCTTTCCATTGACATTGGGGCCAACCTTAGGCTAAGAGCTGAAATCCTCTCTCCTTCAAGCTAAGTTGCCTCCAAGCTCTCCAATACGACCTCCTCCCGCCCCATTTAGGCTCACACACCGGGTGCGTAAGAGATCGCCCGTGTGTTTGTGGCAACCGAAGCTGCAGCACTGGCCAAACCTGTTCTTCCTCTCCCAGGCTCAGAACTCTCTCCAGCTGACCGGACTTACGCCTGGCAGCTCTTGGCACACGCAGCGCTGTGGCTAGGACTCAGCTGTGCCAGGCGCCGCCAAGCAGCACTGGGGCGAGCGACCACCTCCCCCTCGGCCTCCTTTCCCCCGGCTTCCCCTCCCAGGCCGCACTGTAGCTACTCCTTTGGGCTGTCTTCCAGCCGTCGCCCTTGGGTCCCGGGGGCTTTCCAGAGTGAAATCGAAGGTGAAAGAAACAGGAGGGCAGGAGACGGGTAGGAGGAGCCTCCAGGCCCGGGAGGGTGGGAGGAGTCTCCAGCCCGTGGGGCAGGGTGGGCGGAGCCTTCCGGGAGGATCTGGGTGGAGAAAGGGGCTGGGCCAAGCCGGGATGGAGGGTTGGTCACGCAGGCGCGGGGGGCCGCGTCGAGATCCCCACGCGGGAGCTTCTGGAGTCTCCAGCCACAGCTTCTCACTTCATTGGAGAAGGGAGCTGGGCTTGGGGCCGGGAGGGAGCTAATAAACAGTGAATGTGCAGCAGCTGCCTTGGCGGCTGGAGTCTGCCCGTGCGACACCCGAGCAGTGCGCCCGGGAGGCGGCGAGGGGAGGCGGTTCGCCTCGTCCCTCCCACCCGCGCCTCTTTCTCTCTCTTCCTGCAGCTGGTCCCAGAGCCCGGCTCGGTCCGGTCATTCTGCCCCATCTCGCACCCTTCCACCTCCTCCGAGTCCCAGTCCTCACCTAGGACGCCCCAAACTGCCATGGGTTAGGGTGGGGACCGCGACCCGCGCGAGAGACCAGCCCTGCGCTTCCGCCGGGGGACGCGGAGCCCGAACGCCGCTCGCCTCTCGCGGGCGCCGGGTATGGGGAGTGCGGTGTGAGCCCGCACCCGAGGAGGACGCAGGAGCTGCGGAGCCGGGCGCGAGGCGGAGCAGAGGAGTCGTGGATTGGAAGGACCCGAGGGAGGGAGGGTGGGGAAGCGAGAGAAAAGTGAAGCTGGGAGGAGAAGGCGGCGGAAGGTGGGGATTGATGCTTCTGTTTTTTGTTGCCGCTGCTGCCCTCGCGCTGGGAGCCGAGCCGGAGGGAAGGCGGTGGAGAGATGATTGCAGAGTTGGTGAGCAGCGCTCTGGGGCTCGCCTTGTATCTCAACACCCTGAGTGCGGATTTCTGCTATGATGACAGGTAAGGGGCCGAGAGGAAGGGGCGACGGGCTGCAGGGGGCACACTCCGCGGTGGCTCAGAAGCTTCCCGCTTTAAGGCTCGAAGTGCGTCTTGGAGGAACTGGTTCAGCACCTGACGGTTCAGGCGACTCGTAAGCATTAACACCTAAAGCAAACACCTGGGGACGTGAGCGTGCCGGGCGGGCCGAGGGAGTTTCCGCTCCTAGTTCGCAGCAGGTTCTCTCCTTTGCTTCTCGGCTGTTGGCAGACGCTTGAGTTTCTTAGCGGAAATCCCGGCAATTTGGGAAACTGTTTAATGAACATATTAAATAAAAAAGTCTTAGGTATTCCTTGTTGCTACAAAAGCCCATTAAGTGATTTTACGTCTGGGTTAGGAGGAAGCCACTCCTGGATCCCTGATAGATCCTCCCCGTCCGGTTTCCTTTTATTGATGGGACACTTTTATTTCCCGAAGTTAAAACACACGTTTGATAGTTGCCAATATTGTGGAAAGAGATCGTTCTCTGCTTAAACTTTCCCTTTTAATGTGTACAGACTTTTACTTTGAGCCAAAATAATGCTGCTGATGGTCTCTCCCGCCTCCCTAGCCCCCTTTACCCATCCGTGGGGCAGCACTTTATAAAAGCTTCGCCTTTCATTTCTGTTTGGGACTTGTACATTAGACGTAAGTGATTCTTTTGTACTAATTGGAGCAGACGCCCTGGAGACTGAAGTTGTCTTCTGCATTTTGGTTAGTTTGGGTGGCTAATGAGACCTGAACTGTATTGTCAAAGAAACTGCATCGATTTCTGGAAAATGTCACAGTTGTATTGGTGTCTCTACCCATCTTTTAAACGTTATTGGTGTTTAGAAACTGATGAAAAGCTCCCGTATCCATTAGGGAAAATTCCAATTTGTGTCTTTCCGGTGCCTTAATCTGATTACAATTAAAACAGATGCATAATTAAAATATATTAGGGATAACAGCACGCCTGGCCAAACTTATTAACCGTTCTGGGGTGTTTCATGCTCCATTGAAATTAAACCATCCAAAAAGTGAGCACAGATTTACTTTGACAGCTTTTCAGCAGCCTCTCTGGGCTATGGAAAGTGAATGGATCCCCAGGGTTAGGGCGAGGCAGAGAATGAACTTAAGAAAAGTGGTTGATAGTAAGGGGAGGTGAAGACAGAATCTTCTCCTGGTCGTAATTAGCCGCATTCTGTACTCTCTGGCGTGCCCATTTTCCTGCTAAAAGGAGGTTCACGTCTCTTTTAAGAAATCATCTGATAATAGGTGCCAGAACATCCAGCAAACCTGTCTTAATGCATTTTATGTAGAGCCTATCAGAGGCTAGTTGATAGAGAGCCACTGTTAGACATACATTTTTTCTTAACTTTTACGCAGCATACTGATTTTAGCAACTACATGACATGCTCTGAGAAATGGTCTGTAGGAGCGAGGTGAACTGTTCTCTCCAATTTTGTGTAATGGTGCACCTGCTATTTCCTGCATATTGGTGGAAAAAGCCCTTTCTTCCAAAATGGGTGACTTTTTACTAAAACCAGCTCAGGGGTCAGTATGGGCAGTTACTGGCTCTGTTGGGGGCAGTTTGAATAGTAAGCATTAAACCAAGAATAAAGAGTTTATTTGAAAAAAGAAACTTAACTATAAAATGCAACCTGTTGTAAAAACTGTGATAAATCAGGTGTTCCTATTGTATGCCTTTGTTAATTGCTGTCTAATCCTTAAGAAAGTACATATCAGTAGAACCATTCTTTAAAAATTAAAGCTGAATTTTCTGTAGGTCTAATTGTTCTTTGCTCTTGAGTCATCAGTTAGAAGTGTTAGGACTGGACTTTGTAACTTGGAAGAATGGTGTGAGTGTAACAATAAATTAGTTGTGCTTTGATGGTTGGCAATTTTAAGTTTTTCAGATGCAGTAGGTCAGATAGGGTGTTAAAATTTGTGACTTCTATCTTGTAGCTACATAGGTGAATTGAGTATGAGTATTTGCCCATATCATTTTATTGATAGCATGCTCAATGTGATATATAGATAGTTTATATTGATATAATGTTGAGGGCCTATAAGTGTGAATTATACTTTGCCACAATTTGAAAAGTGTATTTTACACTGATTTCTTAGCAGAACTCCATATACAATCACATATTCTTAGAATGTGAAATCTTAAGAGTAGCAAACTTTGTTTTTCTTTATTCTAGAAATTATGAGACACATAAATAGGAGCACTGAACTTATTTGTTGTCTCCACAGCCTGTTCAAATGATTTGTTGCGAAGGTACACTATAGATTGTGGCTTTTCTGATATATTTTCTAGCTAACTTCTGTAACTCACTGGTGTGTGAAGGGGGAGGAGAGCTAGGGAGCCAAGTGTAAACTGAAGGATGATGATAATTTGTTATTTCCACTACTCCATTTCAGAGGCAAAGATTCATGTTTAAAACGTTGCTTAAACTAGATCTGTGGATTCTGCTGCCCCCGCGGGAACTCTTGTGCAATACAGTTGTATAAGGAAAGGCCAATGCTGGAAGTGAAGGGAGCAGGCTTAAGGGAGATGGCTCTTATTCCTGACTTGCTTCACTAAATCATTATTGCTGTGGTACTTCTCAAAGTTATCATTTCTTTTAAATATAGTGATTAAGTTTACTTTATAAACTATGTAATTTCTTTCCATGTTTGATGTAGCTTGGTTGAAATTAAATGGTAACATGAAACTTTCTTTCAGCAAAATCAATTTCTCTATGGTAAAATTTAATATTTCACAAGTGTTTCTGTGCTAAACTTAAGAATATGCCTCTGATGTGATGAAACAAACAGTGGAAGAGAAGAATTCCTAGTATCTGTTGAAAAACGGTGTACGGTTTCAGCTTCATCCTCCCTCCCCTTGCCTTCTATCTAGTATTGAATCTTAAGTTGTGATTAGAGGAAAATTGAAATTAAAAATATGCAGTTTTTGTTAAGTGATGTTGTGTGATTCTTTAAAGGACATTCTCTTATTTTCTGGAGAAAATTTGGTGTTTAGGTCAGTGGAAAAACTTGCTGACCCAAACTTCTCTGCTTTTTTTCTTTTTTTTTTTTTATTGCATTTTAGGTTTTGGGTGTACATGTGAAGGACATGCAAGATTGTTGCATAGGTACACACGTGGCAGTGTGACTTGCTGCCTTCCTCCTTCTCTGCTTTCTTATATGTTTGTTGAGGTTGACGTGACGTCATTTTTTCTTATCCTTTTTAATAACACTGTTATGAGTTTCTTATGGAGATAACACCATGAGAGGAGTCAGTTTACTTCTAAGCAGACAAAGGTAAACAAACCATAACTGTTTGAAACTTCAGAAGTCTGATTTCGCTTTGCACATATCATCTAATTGGTGACATGTGCTTTTTATACATAGACAAGTAAATAAGATAATGCAACTTTTACATGCTTTAAATCCTCACATGAGTAAGATAATGTATTAGTTTGTAAAGAAAGACAATTTGCAGGTTTGGAAGTAGAAAATGTAATGGTGACTCCTCTGAAAATTTATTTTCTTATTGCCCATTTTGCATGTGTTAAACCCAACAGTCATTAATTTTACCTATAGGTCTCTTAGCTATTCCATTGTGCAGTAATTTTTTGAAACTTGGAGAAATAACTACAAGGTAGAAATTTCTACTATGGAATTAAAACTACATCAAGTTCTTAATAATACACTCCTAGTTAGCTTTTCATTTGTGTATAAATGTAAATCTCAGTTTTTAGAAACAGTTAAATTTTTCTTTGTAATGAGTTTGATTAATGTTATTTAAAATGAGGGAATGAAATTTAAGGCATATTAACACTGTTTTTTTTAAAGTGCATTCTTTCTAAATATATTCAACTATTATTTTTGCTTGATCTTTTAATGTTATTGTTAGTTTGGATTTTTGACCTGGTATGATAGGAATCCCTTGTGAAATAATCACTCTGTTAACTTATCTTTAAAAAGTTATAATAGACTTACTTGTCTTTGACCAATCTGACATTGTTATCTTAAGATTCCAGTATGTGTAACTACTGAAGGCAGGTCTGGTATTAGTAAAAAGCATGTTTAGAAAGAATTACTATATAATTAAGTAAGAGAGAAGCTCTCTTTGTGTAGGTGATTGTCTTATCAAGTTATTATTATAAGAAACCACTGTGTACAGGAGTATGGTCTTATTCTTCAGTTTCCTTCCCAGTTTGCACTGGAATACAAGTTAAGAGTTTAGAAATTATTTTAGGTGGCATTTCATTTTCTTTCTTATTTTTTTTTTTTTTCTAAGCATCTAGATACTGCATAGAGAACAAGGCATTTCATTTTTAGCTGTTTTGGTTGTTCAGACAAATCTATTTGGAAATAGTTCATTTTGGTTCTTTGAATAAGTATATCTCATCAGTAAATTAAAATGAGGTGAAGTCAGTATGAACCGCTTTACCTCCATTGAGCCTGTCACATGATGTTTATCATAGTAATTGACCCACATACAGGCATTGAATGGACATGTGCAAATGCCGTAGGGAAAATCACCATCTGTCTCTTAGTTGTTTTCATACACACGTATACACACATACATGCATGATCATTAATTTACATTTACATTGGTGATTCTATGGCCTGTTTTGTCATTTGCACTTAGTTCTTCAATGCTAATGTGCCCCTATGGTAATACTAAACTCTCTTCTGCTATAATTTTGAAATAGCAACATCCTTTTGGGTTCCGACATGCATTAGGAGCACATTCAGTTTGTCTTTCTAATTGTTTTGTTGCTGCTCAGCACACTAAAAGCAATTTTTAAAAATATCTCTAGTGGTACAGCTGTTTTTCATAGGCTAAAGGTGCATTAGCTCTAAAGCAGGCACCTTTGTAATATTAAGAAAGGACAAACTTTATCCTTAAGGGCCTCGAAAAATCTGTAGCTGACAAACCTACTTTTTTACAACTTTATTATATGCATCTAAATTTTGTACTCAAAATTTATTTTACTCATCTAAATTTATTATACTTATCTAAATTTATACTCTAATAAATATTGGTTCTCTCTTAGGAGCAGAGTGTTGTATCAGCTTTGGATACTTATTTTAATGGCTTCACAAAAATGACAGGTGTAGCAGCCTCCAAGGAAAGGAACAGTGGGTTATTGAATGTAAAGACCTCTCCTCTATAAATAGCTGACTTCCTTTAGGAGCTTAGTTTGTAACAAAAGTGGAGGGATATTTCAGCAGGACTGCATAGCTTCTGTTTTTCTTTGGGTGAAAAAGGCATACTATTTTGAATAATCGCTGGTGTAATTGCATACAGTGCTAAATGGTTTCTTTGAAGATATGATTTATATGTGCTTTGGAGGAATAAACTGTTACATTCTGTAATTCTCTGATTATGAATATTACTAGATATGGGCTTCTTTGTATATGTGGTGCATAACACAACTACAGCACTGCTCACCTTGTTCACAAGCATCACACCAAACATGGTGCTTTCTTACCAGTACTTCGGCAGGTACTGTACAGGGTTTGAATCTGGGAGTCTGATGATAGATCTATAAACATGCTGATAGGTTGACCTTTGGCAGGTGGAATTCCACTTGAATTTATCTCTTTGTTGTTACCTTTTAATTTTTTTATTCATGCTTATTTTTATTGATACTCATCTTTAAAAATTTTCATTGGGACTCTGTTAGCTTCTTTTCTAAAACATTCACTCCTGAGATTCACAATTGGTACTTTGGCTTGGCCTTATTTTGGATCTGTCCTCACTGGTGCTTTATTCATACACACAGAAGCTTTGGAAGGCCTCTTCTAAATGCCTCTTTCCTACACTCAGTTGTTTTTCTTCGATGTCTGAATTCTTTGGGTTGAGTAGATTTGCCTCAACTTGTCATAGGGATTAAAGATTTTTGCTTCAAAGATTTTTGGCCATATTTTCAAGGCAGTTAATTCCAAAAAGATACGGCTCTACTAAATTTCTGTTGCGCCCTCTTCTCTTTTTTTCCTGTTTACCTTTTCAATCACATTCGTCAGTTTTTTAGTATTCAAGGTTTCTAAAATAAAAGGTATAAATGTTTGTTTCAGTCTTTTAGAAGCATTTTGGAATTGAATTTTTGGGTTTACAACTTTGACTTTTTATTTTTTTAATGCAGGTAAATGGGAAACAATTAAGTAAACTTATCTATGTAAACCAGAGAATTTTGAAAACGGCGGGAGCACTGAAATGATTGTTTTCAAGATTCTACATTAAAAGTTCATATCATTTTTTAGAGTATTTTATTGAAGGACATTCATAAGTTCCGTTAATTTGAAAAACTAGAGATTATTGTTTTAAGGATGAGATAGAGGTTTTGATTTATGCATGTCTAAAAAATTAATCTGGAAAAGAGATGAGAATTGAAAATATAAACTCTGGATTTAGATTCTATTTTATTGTGGAGTTAAATGAAATTAAACGTGTATTTACTTTCTTTGAAGGTTATTTCTGTACCACATTTCTTGAGGCCAGTGCGACTGTATCCATTTTAGAAATACCTTAGTATTTGGTAGAGGAGATGCTATTTGCTTATGATGATTCGATATAGGCTTTTGTTTCTTGATTTCTTTGCTGGGGCATTTCGTGATGGTGGAGTGAGACTTGGTATGAAGCATGGCACAGCATGTAGTTATGGTCAAGATGACTGGCTAAATTACATGATTTCGGAAATGAAACACACATTAGTACCCTTGGAATAGCAGCTGTATACTAGGTATTGTCAAATGAAATGTTTCTGTGAGATCTTTGTCTTTGGTGATTAATCTTCATTTTTGTGAAATTTATTATAAAAGTATTTCTCAGGAGCTTTAAGTTAAAAAAAAAAAACCAGGTTTAGTACAGGCATATGATCATAGTTTGTTTAATTAGGAAACTGTATAAAAACATTGCCTTGTGGTAAGGGAATTGATTGAGATTTAAAACTGAAAAATTCACAACTTTGGATAATGAAAATGCCCTTTTCCTAATTGTGATTCCAGAGATTATTGATTTCCATAGAAGTAGAAAATTTTGACTGTACTAGCCTAGGGATTCTCACTTGACATCATTTAGAAGTATTTTAACTTCAAAGGATGTGTTATTTGCTGAAGAGTGGCCACTGGGGCGCAATATGGCTCTTGACATTTTGAACAGTGTTAAATGATGGGACTGAAGTATTTCAAACAGCTATGTTTCAACATTGTTTAAAAATCCAGTGGGAAGAATGGCAGTCCATATAACCCTGCATACTTGGAATTCTTTGGTTATTAATTTCAAGTGCAGTTCACAAGTTTATTTCTTACATGATAAGTTTTTTTTTAAAGATGAATAAGGTTCATAAAATTTTTACAGCTGTGTCTTATGAAATTGTTTTCTTTTTTCGGTTGCATATATGTATTCTATAAAGACACTGAAAGGATGCAAACTATTGCTTGCTTTTTTTTTTTTTTTTTTTGACATTAACCTGTTAGGTCATAGATCTGTATGAAGGTCATTGTTATAAAGCATAGTGTTATTGAGCCTCTATTGTAAACCCAAAATTACAAAACTAGCCTTCGAGAGAGGCACATAAATGAAAATACTTTGTGAAAAAGTAAACATCTTGTTTTTGTTAATTTCCAATTTGTTCCACAATGAAAGCATGTCAGCCAGGTTTTATTTTCTGTTAGTTGTGTCTCTTGGATTAAATGTGTGTCAATAAACTCTGGAGTAAGGCTGCTCCAGAGGGAACAAGGACTTACTGGATGTTGGTCTATGTAGAAGTGACATCCCTGCAAATTGTGTCCTCTGCGGGGGGTGCTTTAGGTGGTGGCTATAGAGATTACATTCATAGGCTTGACTGCTTTTCTGTTTGGGGAGGACACTTGTCATTACAGAACCATTCCGAGGAAGGAGTTCTCAAGGTAGGGTTGGCAGCTCTAATTAGCCTACAGTGGTTCCTCTGGGACATTTCTCATAGTTTTGTAAATTGGTTTTTGGCTACTTCTGCCTTCCTATCTTCAGCTTTAAGAAATATAAATACTCAGCATGCTGCTTTCAATTGTAAAATGTCTTAAGATAGAATAGCTGGGTTCAGATGTTTTGTCAAGTATATTTCCTTTAGAACAAGTTTCTCCTTTCCTGCCCCAAATAATTAACTGTATGACTGTTCTCCCAAAGCAATCGAAAAGATTTCATTTTGACAAAGCAAGCTGCTTATGACAAATTTTCCAACTAGAAATATGCAGAAGAAAAGTTCTCAAATGATGAAGAAGTTTAATCAGGCAAAAAGACATTTTTATTTGCAGAAATAGGCCCTTTAGAGGGAGGCAATTATTTATAACTGATGGGAAACACTGTTATACCTGAATTCATTTGGTAAACTTCATTTAAAATCGGAAGGTTATTTTGTTATTCTATTGAAAGAAAAAAATATGGTACTGAATTATGTCACTGATTTATATTAAAGAAACAAAGTTTTATACGTTAACCCTCTCTTACAAAGATATATACTGATTTAACCAAAGAAAATGAATTTGAGATTAATAACAATCTTTTAAAGACACCAGTGTACAGCTTGAAATCGACTGTAGTGTACCATGAGTATTTATTTTAAATAGCCTATTAAAATGACCACATGGGTGGGTTTGGTGGCTCACGCCTATAAACCCAGCACTTTTGGAGGCCAAGGTGGGTGGATCGCAAGGTCAAGAGATCGAGACCATCCTGGCCAACATGGTGAAACCCCGTCTCTACTAAAAAAAAAATACACAATACAGGCATGGTCGTGCGTGCCTGTAATCCCAGCTACTCAGGAGGCTGAGGCAGGAGAATGGCTTGAACCCAGGGGGTGGAGGTTGCAGTGAGCTGAAATCTTGCCACTGTACTCCAGCCTGGTGACAGAGACAGAGCGAGACCCTTATCAAAAAAAAAAAAAAAAAAAAAAGACCACATTAGGATTACTTCCTTTCACCTCTATGTTTAAATTTACTTTTTTTTCTTTTGTAAACAGTGGATTTTTTTTCTCTTTTATTCTATATTGAACAGAGGGTGAAATCAGTATTTCAAAACCTCTTATATGTCATCAGCATAAATAATGTACTATTTCTAGGAGATAATGTTGGTAGCTACTTTTCAATGCACTCCTGGCATATGTTGAGGATGCTTGTGGCTGGCAAGGGGTTTTAGACCCGGTCCTCTGATAGCTTGCCTCTCTGCATTCATACAGATAAATCTTTTAACGTGCAGTTCAAATTCAAATTCCCAGTTTTTTTTGGAGCTAGAAGCATCTCCCTAAAGGGATGCTGAGATGGGCTTCATCCTGGCTCTCTTTCTATCTGTCTATATGTATATTAATAGATCTGTCTATATTCTATTAGTAGATTAGTGCTGCTCAAATTTCAGCCACTGTGGGAAACACAGTGGACTTGTTAAAAATACAAATTGTGGCCAGGTGGGGTGGCTCACACCTGTAATCCCAGTACTTTGGGAGGCCAAGGTGGGCGGATCATGAGGTCAGGAGATTGAGACCATCCTGGTCAACATGATAAAACCCCAGCTCTACTAAAATACAAAAAAATTAGCTGGTGCCTGTAGTCTGATCTACTCATGAGTCAGATGCAGGGGAATCACTTGAATCCAGGAGGCAGAGGTTGCGGTGAGCCGAGATCAAGCCATTGCACTCCAGCCTGGCTACAGAGCAAGACTCCATTTCAAAAAAAAAAAAAAAAAATGCAGATTTTGCATTACTTTTATTTCCAGGTACAGCAGATGCTGAAAATTAACTGACCATACTTGGGGTAGTAAGGCTCTAGTTTATTTAAATGCATTACAGATAAACTAAATTCCTGGATTAAAAATGGTTGAGGATAAGGTGTCTCTGTTGGATATGAGCTTAGGCAGTTTATTTAATCTATGTGTCATTTTTCTTATTTGTTCAACAATGCCATCTTTAAATTGATCCTATGAGTTTGAGGTATTCAGATTTTGAAAAGGTAGAGAGCCTGTTGAAATTCATTGAGATGATCTCTATTTAAATAATCTGTCACCATCATATAAAAGAGTGTCATCTTTGTAATATGACTGTGGGGACAGATATTAGATTCTCATTTTGACATATAAATGGATATGCAGTTGCCTAGGGCTTATGCTGGAACAGGTACTGAGGTCTAAACGGAGTCTCTGGAGTCAGTGTCTTTATTGGTTTATGCTTTTGTTGAATGACCCATTTTGAGATTTGGTTTGCATTGCATGATGACTTTACAGATTTAAGGCAAGCAGCAAAAAATAAGAGTCAAGGGTCTTTTCGCTTCCTGATTAGTTAAAATATTGAAATACTTTCCTACAGGAAAGTAAGAAAGATAAAAATTATTAGTGATTATTCTCGGTGACATTCAGGTACCACTTGATGCTCTTCAGTGAAGGTAACTAAATAGGTTTAGAAATGCCTGGGCCTGTATGACTTTTTAACCTCGTGTACTTAAACTTTAGCCTTAAGGCACCTTGGGGGATTTTTGAATAGGTGAATGCACTATATTTGAACTTTTAAAGTCCTAGTTAATAAAAACCTTTTTAAGGAACTTGTTCTAAAACGAGTTATACTTTTTCCTTTTTTAAAAAAATACTATATGTACTGTCTAGTAGAGGCAGGGTTGTGAACAAATGCTGGACCAAGATAAAAGATTACAGTTTTAGTCTTGAAATACTACTGTACTAGCTAAGTACTTGAGTGGTTCAGCGCTCATGAACTCAGTATTTTAATTGGACAGGAAACGAAAATAATAATAGTAACTGCCAACCACAGAGTGAGACTCAAATGAAATAATATGACGAACGTTCTCTGTGGTTTTAAAAAGCTGCATGGTTACATACTTAGCTGTGGAGTGGCTGGACCAGAGGGCTGCATGACTTGTTTGATCACTGTGCATTGAATATAGTTGTCCTGCTTGTCCTTGGGGGAGTTATTCCAAAACCCCTAGTAGATGCCTGAAACTGAGGACAGTACAAAACCCTGTATATAGTATGTTTTTTCTCATATATACACACCTATGATCAAGTTTAATTTACAATATAAAGTAGGCATAGTAAGAGATTAATGACAATTAATAACAAAATAGAACAGTCATAAAAAGCAAGCCCCACTACTCTTGTGCTTGGAGTTGATATTAAATAAAGTAAGATTACTTGAACACAAGCACTGTGCTACCTCATTAGTCGATCTTATAACTGAGACAGCTATTAAATGATTAATGAGCGGGTAGTGTAGACTGCTGGATATACTGGACCAAAGGATGATTCACACCCAGGGTGGGATAGAGGAGGACGGACATGGACGGCATGTGATTTCATCATGCTACTCAGAAAAATATGCCATTTACAAATTATGAATTGTTTATTTCTGGAATTTTCCATTTAATATTGAGCCATAGTTGACCATGGGCAACTGAAACCATGGATAAGGGGGGACTAGTGTATCTCACTCTCATCTCCCCTGAGAACAGAGCTATGCCCTACTTCAATGTTGTTGCTGACTTTTTCACTTGGAGTCTGTGGTTGAGCCCCTGCTATTTGAGCTGCTGTTGAATGGCCTGCTCCATCCCCCATGCTCCGTTTCTGCTTTTACTCTCTATCCATTCCTGTAGCTAGCAGTTTCCAGTCTCATCACAAAAGCAGTTTTTGTTCTCTTCATTTCTTTTCTGTTGCTTTTCCTATGTTTCTAGTCACTGTACGTGAAGGCTTATTTTGAATAGACATTCTGGCCAATCTGAGTGCTTCTTTGCTTCTGCAGAGTAAACCGACCAATTAGAGTGCAACTGGTATAAATAGTCTTTGGTACTTTGGTTCTGCTTGGCAGAGCATATTGTTACTGGGTACTCATGGTTTCTCTCCTCATTGACAACCCTTTTTCTTTTTTGGAGGACGTTCATATTCAGAGTAGTTCTGGCAGCGTGGCGATGAGGAAAGCTGTTTGTCAGACGAGCCGCAGTCTCTGCACTGACGTGTTTCTGTCAGTCAGTTGTATATCAAGAATTTGCAGTAAGTTTTGTTTAACACAGGTGCGGGATGGCAACATCTAGTAAATTAGCCTGGTTGTACATTTTGGGTAACAATTATAACCAATGTCTTTCAGAGTTTTTCAAACAAGGTGGCAAAGAGTAAAGATCATAGAATTTTGGAATCAGATGGTCCAGTGATCTAATCCCAGAACTATTATAGCCAGCCCTCCACACACCTGGGTTCTGCATCCGTGGATTCAACCAACCATGGAGTGACAGACAATATTTGGAAAACAGAAATTGTGTCTGTACTGAACATGTACAGATTTTTTTATTGTCATAATTTTCTAAATATAGGATGACTATATTTATATGGTACTTAGGTATTGTAAGTAATCTAAAAATGATTTAAAGTATGTGGGAGAATGTGCATAGGTTTTCTGCAAATGTGACACCATTTTATATAAGGTCTTTGAGCATTGTGGATTTTGGTATCTGTGGGAGGTCCTAGAATCAAGCTCCCCACAGATACTGAGGGGTGACTGTATGTGCTAATGGTGTTATTTTGATTGTGTTACTAAAACTCCCTTATCCTCTCTTCCCTCTTGTATAGAATAAGAATAGCAATACCTACTTAATAGAGTTGTTGGGAGAATTTAATGAGATAAGTTATGTAAAATACTTGGAACCACATCTGGTGTCTAGGATATTTACTAAATATTTCTTTTAAATTATTCATTAATGGTATTGTTGAATAGCTTAAAAATCACTAATAACATCTGAAACTATCATAGAGCATTTAAAGATTTTTCATAAAAGCCAATTTGCAAAACTTAAACTTCTGATAATAGTTAACTTAGTATTTTGGGTAGATTTAGGGTAACTGAAAAGATTTCAGTGAACTATAATAATTAGGTAATGATTTGTAATTTAATTTTTATCCTGAATTTTAAGTTTGGAGAAGTGATGTTGAGATTTTACCATTATACACACACATAGGCACCCATATAAGCATGCATGTACATATATACAAAGTTTGCCAATAAAGTATTTGCAGTGTATAGTTAATTAAACGTACATGTGAAAAACATTATTAGATGACTTCCCTGTTCTTTAGTATAATTGATTTTCTTCTTTTAAATTAGATGATATTGTACATAGGAATATGTATTAGTCCATTTTCATGCTGCTATAAAGAAATACCTGAGACTGGGTGTTTTATAAAAAAAAAAGAGGTGTAATGGACTCACAGTTCAACATGGCTGGGGAGTCCTCCAAATCATGGCAGAAGGTGAAGGAGGAGCAAAAGCACAGCTTACGTGGAGGCAAGCAAGAGAGTGTGTGCAGGGGAGCTGCCCATTGTTAAACCATCAGATCTTGTGAGACTTTTTTACTATCATGAGAACAGCATGGGAAAAACCTGCCCCATGATTCAATTACCTCCCACTTGGTCCCTCCCATGACACATGGGGATTATGGGAGCTACAATTCAAGATGAAATTTGTGTGGGGACACTGCTATGCCATATGAGAGTACATGGAAAGTTACGATTTTTTACCATATTGTAAGAATGATTTTGTTTTACAGTATGTATCTTAGGTAATGACATATCTTAATGAAAATTACAGACTTGGTTTGTATTGGCAAAGATTGTGTTAAATTGACAGCCCAGATCTCAGGAATACTTTTATGTACTGTTTGTTTCACAGTGAGCATTTTATGTTAAATATAAAAGCTCTGTTTGAATCCTTTTCTGGGAAGCTTGTTCTCATTCATTCCTTCATACTCTCACTAGGACCTACAATGTGTATTAATTTATTTGTAAGTAATTCTCGACTTAAGAATATTAATCTCCTAATTAAAACAGATCTTTTACATATTTACTTAACATTTTTCTAGAGATTCCCTATATAAAGAAAATACGTATTATGTTAAAATAGTAAACAATGTTTTCTTTCCTCTTTGCCTCTGTTTCCTTGAAAGAGAAAGAATTCAACTCTCAAAATGCTAGTAAACTAAATATGCTGCAGGTGATCTATTACCAGAGGGAGTATGGCTTTATCTTTAAAATCATGGTGGTTCTGATTTCCCCTGCCCCATCCCTGTCCCTTCTAGATTAAAACAGGTCACAATTTTATAATAATTATAAAATTGGTTTGGGTGTATTTGCTTAAGAAATATAGTTGAAATTGGCCATTTTGGAGCAATTAATGTTGGGAGTAAAACATTTGCAATATTGCCACACTTACAGTGGAAAATGAACAAAATAATACAATAAACCATACCAACCAAAGATATTTTACCCCAGCCACTGTCATTATTCATTTCTTGTATGTTACCTTATTCTCACTTGGAGTGTTTACTCTGTTCCTACGGATGACTAAATTCTAACAGCAAGTGGCAAGCTCCTAAAAAGAACACTGTTGGTTCTTACTGGAGAGCAGCCTAGTTTTCTTTAATCCACATCTGTTCTTCGGAATATTTTTAGAATATTCAGGTGAAAATTTACCCCATAACTTAATTAACCAAATTCCGTTACTGATGGGTTAAAAAAAATCAGTCATACTATTTTTAAGTTGTTAATGGGAAACAAGCAGATTTTGCAGGATGGCTCTCAATTCTCTGGAATTAATTTACATTGGTGTAAGAAACCAATCATTCAAGTTTTATTAAACATGTTTTTACCAGGTGACTTTTAGAACTAAACAGAAAAAGCCAGGTGTGGCAGCTCACACATGTTATCCCAGCATTTTGGAAGGCTAGGGGGCAGGATTGCTTAAGCCCAGCAGTTTGAGACTGGCCCAGGCAACGTAGCAAGATTCCATCTCTACAAAAAATAAAATAGCTAAGGCAAAGGGATTAGGAGCTTGAGACTTGCCTGGGCGACACAGGGAAACCCTGTCTTTTTAAAAAATAAATAGTAGTTGGGCATGGTGATACATGCCTGTGGTACCAGATACTCAGGAAGCTGACTCTGGAGGATCACTTGGGCCTGGGAGATCGAGGCCGCAGTGAGCTGTGATTACACCACTGCACTTCAGCCTGGGTAACAGAGTGAGATTCTGTCTCAAAATAATGATAATAATAATAATAATAATAATAATTAGCTGGAGTTGGTGGCAGGTGCCAGTAGTCATGACTACTTTTGAGGCTGAGCCCAGGAGTTTGAGGTTACAATGACAGTAAGCAATGATCATAGCAACTGCACTCAAGTCTGAGGCTAACAGTGTGGGGACCTGTCTCTAGAAAATAAAAGAACTAACAAAAGACTAGTAATTGGATATTTCTACTTTGGAGTTGGATGAGAGGATGTAGTTATCTATTATGAGGGGAGAAGGTGACATATAACATCCCTATAAATTAACTTTGGTGACGTTGAAAGAAGTGGACTTGAAGAGGATTTTGCTTCTTCCTTACTGATGATACAGCACTTTCCTTTTATGATATAGAGGAAGAATCATTCTAGGGAAAATTGGATAAACTTTTTCTTTGTGGTGAGAAAAATGATAAAATGATGCACTGTAATGGAAGATAGTTTCTTTCTTTTTTTTTTTTTTTTGAGATGGAGTCTCACATTGTCACTTGGGCTGGAGTGCAATGGCATGATCTCAGCTCACTGCAACCTCTGCCTCATAGATTCAAACAATTCTCCAGCCTCAGTCTCCCTAGCAGCTGGGATTACAGGCATGTGCCACCACACCTGGCTAAGTTTTTTGTATTTTTAGTAAAGACAGGGTTTCGCCATGTTGGTTGGGCTAGTCTCGAATGCCTGACCTCAGGTAATCCACCCCGCTTGGCCTCCCAATGTGCTGGGACTACCGGCATGAGCCAAATAGTTAGTTTTGATGGGTGTCTTTGTAAATTGGAACCAGAGCATCAAATAAGCTTTTGAGGTAACATCAAGACATGTTAATGGAAGTTCTCCAGATTCAGCTGTCTGTAGAAGTAGCTCTATGGTGTTTCTAAATAAGCCTCTAGGATATATTTTGATTATATATATCCTAGAGTTTTGGTGTGTGTTATAAAATAGTGGCTTGTTTATGTGTGCGTTTTTAATGCTATCATCATAGTAAATAGTTGTATGTTTATCTTTATGTGGTTAGAATTTGAGTTCTGATAATTTATTTTTTTGTGGGAAATGGGAAGGTTTATTTTTCAAATTGTAGTCCAAAGCAGTGAATTTAATGTTACATTGGACAGTGGATTCATATACCACAAACCTTACAGATTTAATTAGATAGATAATGTACGATGTTAAAAACTGAGAAGTTTAAATTTTTATTTTTATTTTTTTCTTGTCATCATTATTTATGGAAACTGGTTGAAAATGAAGTTAAAAGATTTCCTGTAAATCATAAGATTGGGCAGAAATATTATTTACCGTAAAACTTTTTCTGAATAAAAATTTAAACATAAACCAGAACTTAGCTTGAATTTTTTTTAAAGCGTCTTTGGAAGCATATATAAAAGTAGAGTAAATGCATTGAATGTAGCTTACCTGCTGTATTTGAAGAAAATCTTTTGTGTATGTCTGTAAGCTATTTGTGTGTTTTGAAACAGTTTACTGGAATAGACTAAAATTGGTAGAAACAGGCATAAGTAACTCTGAAGCGGTAGTCGTATTGAAAAACGGAATGGTAGTCTTTCTCAAAATCTTGAAGAAATGGAAACTAGTGAATTTTTTTTTTTTTGTAAAATATTACTGTTTTTTGGCCAAGTGCAGTATCTCATGCCTGTAATCCCAGCACTTTGGGAGGCCAAGGCAGGCAAATCATGAGGTCAAGAGTTGGAGATCAGCCTGACCAACATGGTGAAACCCCGTCTCTACTAAAAATACAAAAAATTAGTTGGGTGCAGTGGTGGGCGCCTGTAATCGCAGCTACTTGGGAGGTTGAGGCAGGAGAATGGCTTGATCCCAGGAGGTGGAGGTTTCAGTGGGCTGAGATCGTACCACTGTACTCCAGCCTGGGAGACATAGTGAGACTTTGTCTCAAAAACAAACAAACAAACAAAAATTATTGTCTTTTGTTCACTTAAAGCAAATTATTTCTACTTTAAGGATTTTTGTCCCAGGAAATTGCTTCAGTTGTAGCTAATTCATTGGCACTGTTTACTAACAAATTTCTGTTCTCTATCAAGATCAGTATTAGAAAAAAAAATGTATGGGAATTGAGAAGTCAACAAAAATTATAAGATGATAATTGTTCTTATAAAGAAAGCATTATATGAAAAAGATATTTGCACATGCATGTTTATAGCAGCACAATTTGCAAATTGCAAAAATGTGGAACCAACCCAAATGCCCATCAGTCAATGAGTGGATGAAGAAACTGTGGTATATGTATATGATGGAAGACTACTCAGCCATAAAAAAGAATGAATTAATGGCATTTGCAGCAACATAGATGAGATTGGAGACTATTATTCTAAGTGAAGTAACTCAGAAATGGAAAACCAAACATCATTTGTTCTCACTCATAAGTTGGAGCTAAACCATGAGTATATAAAGGCATATGAATGACACAGTGGACTTTGGGAACTCAGGGGGAAATGGTAGGTAGGGAATGAGTGATAAATGACTATAAGTTGGGTGCAGTATGTACTGCTCAGGTAATGGTTGCACCAGAATTTCACAGATCACCACTATCATTCATGTAACCAACCACCACCTGTTCCCCAATAACCTAAGGAGTTAAAAATATTTAAGAAAAGATAATGTCCTTATACACATGTCAGTGAAAAGATTTAATTATATTTGGTAAGAACACTGTATATTGTTTTGTTGTGTATTCTGAGAACTTACGTCAGAGGCCGGAAATGGGTAATGTTACCAGAAGTGATGGAAGGAAAGGAAAAGTAAGGGTATGCTTACCATTTTGGGTAGTCTGATTTCTGCATATTATAGTGTAAAAATATGATAATTCTAATCAAAATTTTGGAGAAACATTCGAACTTGGTTTATTTTAAATTCAAGAAATCAGCTCAAATAGGCATTGGCCTTTGAGTTAAGAGTGTTAAGTCATTCTTATCTAGAAATATGCTATCTCCCGAGAAAGCATCAATGTGGGATGCCTTCAGCTCATGTCATCCCCTCTTCCGTTAGGAAGCATTTGTAAATGCTTAGCTGTGTCAGGAACCATGTGAGATACTGGGGCAGAGACTCTGAAGAGGACGTGGGACATAGTCTCAAAGAGTTAGGATCTGGAGGGGAGACAACCAAGCAAACAGACAGCCACTCGAAAATAGAGACATGCTTATGGCTTAAGTGAGTACCTAAGAGGGGCACTTGACCCAGACTGGGAGGGAAGGAGGCACTTGTGAGAAGCCTATGCTTGAACTGACTCCTGAAGAATAAATAAGAATTAGATTAATAAAGATGAGAGAGAAGGCCGGGCGCAGTGGCTCATGCCTGTATTCCCAGCACTCTGGAAGGCCAAGGCAGGTAGATCACCTGAGGTCAGGAGTTCAAGACCATCCTGGCCAACATGGTGAAACCCTGTACTAAAAGTCTCTACTAAAAATGTAAAAATTAGCTGGGCTTGGTGGCACACACCCATAATCCCAGCTACTAGGGAGGCTGAGGCACAGGAGAAGAGCTTGAACCCGGGAGGAGGAGGTTGTGGTGAGCTGAGATCATGCCACTGTACTGCAGCCTGGACAACAGAGCAAGACTCAATCTCAAAAAAAAAAAAAAAAAAAAAGTGAGAGAGAAAGAGAGGAATATTTAAGGAGACATATGTAGGGAGGGAAAAGCTTGATGTCCAAGAGCAGGGCATAAAGCTGGAGGAGAGGTTGGAGGGAGGGAGGGAGGGAAGAGAGATGAATTGATAGGAGCCAGATCACCAAGGGCCTTGGGTTCTCTGATAACATTGAAACAATTGTCTGAAGTGGGATAAAATCCAACACAGAGAGACAGGTAGCTATTATAGGATTATATTGGCTATATAGGATTATATAGGCTGTATAGGATTAAATCGGAGGATTTGTATTGCCAGTGATGATTAGTATTTTAAAAAGTTAAAAACAAAGATGAAAATAAATTTGGATATAATAGAAATAGAAAGGTGGAGAAAAGTTGACTTCACTTGGTAATTAGCTGAATGTGGAGGATCAAGGGGAAAGAGTTTTAAGACTATTCTCAGACTTCTGTTGGACAAGTGAGAAAAAAAGGAAACATATGTAGATCACTTTTGGGTGAAGGGAGATGGAAAGACATGCCTACTTTCCTTAATGAGTAAGAGGAGAGGTGAAAAGTCAAAACATCTCTGCTCACAAATGTGTATTGTGTGGATGCTTCAGAGTTTGGCATGCCTGTGCTGCTACTTTCAATTGGTGCTAAAACTTTTGTCATTGCACCTTTATTTTTGCTAGCATATTATTTATTTTGATGATAAAGACTTGGTTATAAGTGATTGTCTTAATATGTTTGAGCTGCTATAACAAAATACCATAAACCAGGCAGCTTGTAAACAACAGAAATTGATTTCTCACAGTTCTGAAGGCTGGGAGGTCCAAGATCAAGGTGCTGACAGATCTGGTGCCTGTGGAGGCCCCACTCCCTGGTTCATAGTGGCTTTTTGCTGTCTTTACGTGGAGGTAGGGGCAAGGGAGTTCTCTGGGGCCTGTTTTCTAAGTTCATGAATCCCTTTAATGAGAATTTGATTCTGATGACCCAATCACCTCCCAAAGGCCTCACCTCCGAATACCATCACATTGGGCACTAGGATTTAATTTAACATATGAATTTTCTAGGACGCACACATTGTACTCTTGTCATTAGCAGTGACATGAGCACAATTCAGGGAAGGTGGAGCCTCTTGCTTGTTTGAACCAAAGAGCTGTAATGGGGCCATGGGACTTCATTTCTTTCTTCGTCTCTCGGTCCGGCTATGGTGATCTTCATGATGAGTGGCAGCCTAGAGTTTCTCTTTGAAGTGCTCTGTGGAGGACTTTAGTTATTCTGACCTGGGGAATGGTGGGGGTACTTCGTCTAGGCCAAGGCCTTGTGCCTGCACTTATAGTCTGGCATATGAGTGGAAAGGAGGCAGGTTTGTCTGTATGACACCATATAGAATAGGTTCACCAGCAGGAAACGGGCTCTGTTAGAAGGAAGGGCAAGGTATTCTTGGAAGAGGGGAAGATCACAGAGGTCTGTGAAACCTATGAAGTCCTCTTCTGTTCCATTCTCATTACCCTTGACAGTTGAGTAGTATCTTGGTTTTAACTCCATCGTAAATCCAATGTTTGTAATCATGTAGGCCCACAGAATTATGAGGTGGTCACCTATAGGGGATAGATGATTCATATAGATGTGTGCGCACGCATGTATGTTTGTGTTGGATTATTATCTGTCTCGGGTGAGCATCTTAGGGTCCAAACCCACCCTGCAGTCTGTTTTTTCAGAACAGCCACACCCATTCATTTATGTGTTGTCCGTGTCTGCTTTCTCTCTACAATGGCAGAGTTCAGTAGTTGTGACAGAGACCTTGGGGCTTGCAAAGAAAGCCTAAAATATTTACTATCTGGCCCTTAACCGAAAAAGTTTGCCAACCCCTGATCTAAATGGAAACACATAATTTAAAAACTCTTCTGGCAAACTTACTGATCCCTGAGAGCACATCTGGACATTCTCAGGGGTTCTCCAACCACAGTTGAGAAACACAGGTCTACGATGTAATTGTTAGGAGTGAAAACTCAAGGTCGGACTTAGAGATGTTAAATTGTACTGACTTCCCTTTCCCCAAAACCACACTACGGTGAGCACTCACTGTCTGTGACTTTTGCAGAACTTGGCAATCATGCTGCCTAGGGGACTGCACCAGCAGTAAGTGACTAGATGGCACGGGCCCCATGCTACTACAGTGGTTACAGGTTTTGTCCTCATTAATCCTTCGATCTGAGTGTGCTGACCAGCAGCGGTTTTCATGCAATTTAACTCCTTGTGTGCTGGTCCCATCAGCCCCGGTCATGTGGTCCAGGCAGTCCTGTTTAGCCTGCAGGAAGTGCCTGCTGTTTCATCTCAGAATGGCTGCCTCTAGGATGCTGCTGTTGCTGTTTGTTAACCTGGGCCCCCTCTGTGTCTGTAGCAGCAAGCCTCTGTTTCCAAGCAGTTGTTTCCCAGCTGTCTGCTGCGTGGTTACAACGTTCCAGGCTGTGCTTCAATGTGCTCTCCAAGTGTTTTGCTTGACCTCCCCATGGGTAACTGCCTTGCTTTAGCTCAGTGCTAAGCAGCTGTTTGGTATTCTTCTGGTATCCATTTTTCTCATGTGGTCAACCCACCAGTCCTGATTTTCTGAGACTGAGGTTTTGACACTTGTAAAGTGACTCTGCGTCATTGCTGAGTTGGTGACAGCCTCGTCTTCTTGCTTTTTTGTTCTTTGGGCTACCCAGGAGGCCCTTTGATAAAATGTCAGTAACGTACTGCTGTGACGGGATGTTTTTTTTCTTATTGGCAAGAAAAAAGGCCATGTTTTTGCCGTGATCTGGATTGCCATCTTCTGTACTCTTTGAGACTCCCCATTGGTCAAATGGGTTGAATGTGATTGTCCTCAGGTAGGAAAGTCAGTGTCAGGACCACAATTGCCTACTGCAGAGTTATAGCTGATTCTTGTATTTTTCAGGAATGTTAATTTATGTGGCTAGAAATGTGAATCTTATAAAACAGTAGCAATTGGCTTTGCAAAATTCTTAGCTGAAATGTTGGTTTGCAGATTTAAAATAATACATGGATTAATTGAGTGGGAAGTGCTGCCTTGGATATGATTTTTAATAGTGAATTTGAAAAATGACTAATTTTACAAGAATGTGAAATGAAATCGTTAACTCCTGACAAGTAAATGGAGTATGTTTTAGTCGACAGCTACCTTTACTTAAAAACAAAACCCCCAAAATCTGCTAATTGGATTTTTAGTAAGAGTTTATTAAAAATTCTTAAATCAGAAACCAGATAGTAAACAATTTCTGTAAAAGCATATTTTCAAGTAGAGACATTTTGACCTGGAGCTAGTGAATTCAGTGAAAAACAAACAAAAAAGCTAGGAGAGACACATTATATCCAATGTATATTATAATATTTATTTAAAGGGTATCATAATATTCTGAGTTTGGGGAAAGTTCAATCATAATGTTAATGTTTATGAGTAAATGTGTAATATACATGCATTTCTGTGTAGTTTGCCACTTGCCTCAAGCCAAAGAAGAAACAATCAATTTACAAGTAACACAGAGGCAGTAAATTTGTTGGTGGTGATGCTAGCTAGGCCTGTTGTAATTCCATAATTCTGTAATTTTTTTTTAACCTGCAAATGGTGAATTGCTGATGTTGCTGGAGGCCAAAGATATGGTGATATGTCAAAGTGTCCAGGCAGCGCTTACATTATGTAAGACTTGGAGGTATTTTGATGTCAGTAAAATATTTTATGGGAGTAATAGGAAAATGTGTACTGTTGAAACCATATCCAGAAAATTCAGAGTTTATGTTGAATTTTATTTCCCAACTCACATTTGAGGTTTACAGGTTTCGCTTAGTGTGCTTGGTGCTTCCCGATCAACCGAGACGAAGTTCCTCTCTGGTGGGGGTTCATGTCTGTGTCCAGACATCTTGTTGACTGTGCTCTAATCCCAGTGATCATTTTGAGCTGTAGTTAAGAAAAACATGGCTTCCAAATAGATGCCTTTTTTTCTCCAACAGAGATTTAAGCTATATTGCCACGTCCATTTTAGTCGATTGCCTTTAGATCTGGCTGTCATAATTTATCTGCTTTGCTCATCCAAGATGATTGTTGTAAATAATTCCATCTCAGGTCATTTCTAGTTACCTGTTGGATACTTACATGACGATCTGAATGAATTGTGATCATTATGAACATGATAAATGAGTAATGAATTAAAAGAGAAAATTTAAAAGTTTTATATTTTAACTTTCCAGGGAATAAGGCATTTAGAAAATGGGGTACTTGTTTCTTGTTGAAGAGAAGAGAAATAAAGTATGGGTGAATCATTGACTAATGGGTATCCTTGGGTTTATTCTCAAATCTTTCACTTTTTGGCAGTATTCCAGAAGCAAGTTAGTGACTTGACTGAAGCTCGGTTTGTACGTGTGTGAAGAGAACAGTAATTTCTCATCTCATAGGGTTGTTAAGAGCATGGAATGGAATCCAGTTCAGCTTCATCTATCTTTATTTCTCATGTAATCTGTTGGGCACCATGTTACTGGAATGTCGTGTAAATAATGAATCATATGACCTCTGGTCTCAAGGATCTCACAAACCTGCTGGACAGATATTAGGTATTTTGGTTTCCTACATGACATCCAATTTGATGAATTTTTGAAATTCTTTCCACACAACCCGGGATACACACAACCTCTGGTAGGACAAATTGATATTTATTAAGATCCTGTAAAAAACAAGGTAGAAAATTAGAGTCATTAGGAATATAGAAATAAAAGATTTCTTGGGCTTTCACCTCTGTAAACTTGAGTAGTTTGGCTAAGTTAGTAGTTAGAAGGGTGGTGAGTTCAGAGGTCACTGTCAACTTTCATTAAACCCCAAAGCTTACAGTTATTTAATAGAGGATCACCTATGCTAACAGAATGTTGGGATTTTGTTTGTTTGGGTTTGCGTAAATAATTATGTGCATTCAGGGCTCTTAGTACTGGGTAGCTTATATAAGTCCAAAAAATATGATTGTTAGCCTTGCCTTTTGATTAATAAAATGGGGAACATATGTTGTTTAAAAAACCAGAAAGGGCAAGAAACTATTTGAAAATCAGGCATTGGGTTGAAGTGGAAGTAAATATACTTCAAAATGTCTGGGGAGGAAATATTAGAAACCACCGATTTGGAGAATCTGTAATAGCTCTTTTAATGCTTATTCTTTTACCTAAATAGCCATGATATTTATAGCATATTAAAATAAGCCTGGTTTTCCAAGGATTCTGATGAAAGAAAAGAAAAAAAATGAAAACAGATGGGGACAATCTCAGAAGTAACTTGTGATTGAAGGTAAACTTGGACAATGCTTCAGAAAGGAAATGAAATGTCTGCAGCAGATAGAAGTGTATAATTTTTTTCTTCACTTTAGAGCTAGAACGCTACCTCTGTAAGCGGTAGTGTTTAAGAATCAGAAAAATGGAAAGCTCAATTGGTTACTGTCACACATAGGAGTAAAAGAAAGGGTTCACATTTTTATTGACAACTCAAGCTGAAAAGACACCCTCCTCTCTGAAAAGTGAGTCTCCTCCTCCTTCTTGTTTCTCTTACTACCTTTTGCCCTCATAGAACATGCTCTATCTTTATCTTCTTCCCTATTTCCTCCTTCTTTCCTGTCTTTTCTTATCCTCTCTCTCCATTTTCTTCCCATTTCCTTTCTGTGCTGCTCCTGCTTTCTGCATTCGCCTCCTTCACCTTTCACCTGTAGGTGACACTGAACTGGTGTTTAAGAAGAGCCACCTTGGCTGGGCACAGTGGTTCATGCCTGTAATCCCAGAACTTTGGGAGGGCGAGGCGGGCAAATAATGAGGTCAGGAGTTGGAGTCCAGCCTGGCCAACATGGTGAAACCCCATCTCTACTAAAAATACAAAAATTAGCCAGGCATGGTCGTGGGCACCTGTAATTCCAGCTACTCGGGAGGCTGAGGCAGGAGAATCACTTGAACCTGCAAGGCGGAGGTTGCAGAGAGCAGAGATCATGCCATTCCACTCCAGCATGGGGAACAAGAGCGAAACTCTGTCTCAAAAACAAAAAAATAAGAGTTTAGGAATTTGTCACTGTATTAGTCTGTTTTCATGCTGCTGATAAAGACATACCAGAGACTGGGCAATTTACAAAAGAAAGAGGTTTAATGGATTTACAGTTCCACATGGCTGGAGAAACCTCACAATCATGGTGGAAGGCAAGGAGGAACAATTCATGTCTTTTATGGATGACAGAAGGCAAAGAGAGCTTGTGCAGGGAGACTCCCGTTTTTAAAACCATCAGATCTTGTGAAACTTTCTGTCACAAGAGCAGCACAGGAAAGTCCTCCCCACATGATTCAGTTACCTCCCACTGGGTACCTCCCATAACATGGAATTTAAGATGAGAATTGGGTGGGGACACAGCCAAACCATATCAGTCTTAGTGTCTGACTATCTGGATTCTCATAGTATTTTCTGTGTGAAAGAACATAGTAGTTTTGACAGGATGGACATACAGTTCATTTTTAGGAATGCTGAATTTGAGGCTCTACTGGCTCTGAAACTCTTGTAGAGTTACAAGGAAATAGTATCTGTGTTTTAACAAAATAGTTAATTTATTTATTGTGCACTCGATAGGTGCCAGCCTGAGTCCTAAGCATTTCACATGGACTATCTGATTTACTCCTGTCACATGTAGAAATCATTATTGTGAGGGAAATTAAGCACAGCAATGTTAAGTGATTTCACTAAAGTTATACATTTAGAAAATGGTGGAATACTGTAGAACTCCATTTGTTTGAAATACCCAGAAAAGGCAAATCTGTAGAGGCAGAGAGTAGTTTAGTTGTTGCCTGGCATTGAAAATGGGATTATTGTAAATGAACATTAGTGATCATATTAGAGTGATCTAAAAACTCATTTATGGTGATGGTTCCACCAATTGGTAAATTTATTCAAAATCATTTAATTGTGTACTTGAGACTGGTAAATTTTATATGAAAAATCTTTAAAAAGTTGTAAAAAAATAAAAAAGTCTTTAAATTGGAATTGTTACATTTAATTTTAGGTGTTTTCAGTGGACTATAATAGAAAAATGCTCTTAAATGTATTAGAGTGCTTCCTTATCAGAAAGGTACCCTAAAAATTGTGTCTGTGCTTTTTTTTGTTTTTAAAAAACAAAAGTTATGTCCACAGTAGGATAAAAAAAAAGGTATTTGAATCATTTATTTCCATATCAGTCTTTCAGATGTCGGTTGATGACTACCTTTGAAACATTTTCCTGTTACTTCCTGTAACCTGCTGTTTCTGATCTCCGTTAGGATAATGTGCTAGATCGTGAAACAGGCTTCCACCTCCCTCATTTTCCTTTGCTTCCTCTTTTTCTACTGTATTTGAGAATTGTATTAGGGATTGGGTATTTTTAAAAAAAGGATAAATAAAATGTTGTTTCATAACTCGCATTCTAAAATTAGATATTTTAAAAAGTCAGTGCGACTTCCCTCCTAGAGACAAGGGAGGACCTTTACTGAGATTGCTTCTCAGTTTATTGGTCTTGATTTGTTTTCTGGGTCATGGGACTTGAACATAGGTAGGGTATAACCTTGTTTACATAGGAGCCAAGAGAAAACTTCCCCTTGCTATCTCAAGGTTGGCTGAAAATCAGCTGACAAAAGGCAGATTCATAGAAAAGGGGTACAAATCTATTGACATGCATAAGGGGAAAATCACAGAGTGATTACACACCATGCAATGAAGTACAGACAGTTACATCTCCTTCTTCTTAGGGGATAGGGAGATGGGGAAGTGTGGATGATTTTAGGGGCTAGGAAATGATTTTTAGGGGAGTTCAATGGGTTTGAAAAATATACAGTGGTCTGGAACAAAGTCTGTTGGCCCTGCAGAGCACACGGTGTTTGTGACAAGTCTGTCCAGGTGTATTGACAGATTTCAGACTTTCTTCCTGAAATACAAGTCCAGTTAATGAAAACTCAGAGAAGCAACACCAGAAGTAATTCTTTTCTTTGTTGGATCTGGACTTTAGGCAGATAAGGAAACTTCAGAGAAGGACCTCATCTTCTGCCTTGGAAGAGAGAGAATTGAGAGACAGGATGGTGTGGGGTGGGGTGGTGGGGATGGGGTAGCGATGTCAACCTTGAAGCTGCCTCTTTAGCATGTCTGTTGGTTTCTGAGCCCTAACATTTGGAATATTTCATATTTTACTGTAGCTACTGTAAAAGCTTCCCTGTCACTGTATCAGTCATGAATCTTGTAGAAATCAGAGAAAGATAACAGAAGCAATTCCTTCCTTCTCCCCTCCGCTCATATTATTATCATCTACTTTTGTTATTTTCATTAGGAAGTAGTATATCATCCAATGTTATGTGAAATTGAAGAGGGATTAGAGGTGTTTTGATTCTTCTGCTTGGTTTTAGAAAACTTGGTGTCTAAATGACTTCTTTTTTGGGGTCAAGTGAATCTAATTTTGAATGCAGTAGGGAATTTTTCGATATAATTTTGGCAAATCTTTAGGGAAATGGCAACTTGATATTATAGTTTAAATACTGTGTACTAAGGAGCAGCCATTTTATTTCTAGGCTTCTAGTCTTATTTGTGCCATCAGAGGACTTCTGGTAGCAGAATTAAAATAATTATGCTATTACCAGTCAGTGGACACTTGTTAAGTGTTAGTGACACACTCACATTTGTATGCTTTCTGGTACATTGTTGCTGAGTGCCAGTTAAATGTAGGGGCAGATGTATTGTCAGGTGCCTGAATTTATCACTGAGTCTGAGGAGTGTGTGTCTAAGATTACACAATAGTCTACCATATGTTACATCATTCACAAATAGAAAATGATAACATTGACACTCAAAACCAAGTCTTAAGGTTAATGAAATGCCTATAGCCTCTTCTGCTTCTAACATATAAGTACTGTATTGCTCTTTCTGCAATTTGTTATATAGGGCTCTGCAGTGAGAAAGAAAGGTATATATAGAGGAGATAATACTTATCTGGTCCTGTAGAAATAAAACAAAAATAAAAAACCTCCACATGTAAAGCATCACAAATCTTAAGGGTGGAAGCTGATAGTGTGATTTAGACTCCTGGGATGCTTATGCCAATGGGGAATATATCACCTCCGCTTTTATGTGCCCAGAAGTTGAGGTCCCTCAAGCAGTTGTGTGATAAAATTCTTTCTCACATTCTAAACCTGCTTTCAAGACAAATGTATTATCTGTTTGCTGATTTTACTTTACAGGACAAAGGTATTTTTTTTTAAATTAATTTATTTTTTTTTTGCGGGGGACAGGCTGGAGTGCAGTTACCCAGGCTGGAGTGCAGTGGCATGATCTCGGCTCACTGCAGCTGCAGCCTCTACCTCCCAGGTTTAAGTGATTCTCCTGCCTCAGCCTCCCCAGTAGCTGGAATTACAGGTGCTCGCCACCACACCTGGCTAATTTTTTACTTTTTTTAATGGAGACGGGTTTCATCATGTTAGCCAGGCTTGTCTTGAACTCTTGACCTCAGGTGATCCACCTGCCTTGGCCTCCGAAAGTGCTGGGATTACAGGTGTGAGCCACCATGCCCAGCCCAGCAAAAGGTAATTTTTATTTTGTGTACCATAAGAGACTTACCTTAGTAAGTCTCTTAGTAATTGTTACTTAACTTGAACAAATAAAAACCAGCTCTTTAAAATATTCTAAATATTTGACAAATGCAAAGCAGGAAATCACTACACAATATACTTTGAAAATTTCAAGGTACCCCTATTAATTATCCAGAAAACATTAATTTAGTAAATTGTTTAGCATTAGGAATGGGTCAGGAATTTTGCTAGGTTTGAAGTTAACTCAGTTTTTAATTTATCTTCAATTATGGTGTAAAAAATAATAAAGCAAAGCAAAACAGAACAAAATAAAAGTCGCCAACAAATTACTAGCCTAATTTCCTGAAATTAGGAAATTTTATCTCCTGGTTTGTATTTCCAGCTTTCTTTCTTTCTTTCTTTTTGAGATGGAGTCTCACTCTGTCGCCTGGCTGGAGTGCAGTGGCATTGTATCAACTCACTGCAACCTCTGCCTCCTGGGTTCAGGGGATTCTCCTGCCTCAGCCTTCCAAGTAGCTGAGACTACAGGCATGTACCATCCCACCCAGCTGAGTTTTGTATTTTTAGTAGAGAAGGGGTTTTACTGTGTTAGCCAGGGTGGTCTTGATCTCCTGACCTTGTGATCCACCCGCCTTGGCCTCCCAAAGTGCTGGGATTACAGGTGTGAGCCACCATGCCCAGCCCAGCTTTCTTAATTAAAAAAATTAAGAAGCAGTTGGCAACAGTGGTCTTATATTCTTGCATGGACCCAAGTTGCAGGAGCAAAAGAGTGTCTGCCCTCTCTTTACAAATTTTATAGATGAGAACTTAACCTATTTATGCCTATTGTTCCATTATTAGAACACTAAACTTGTGGGAGTTATTTATATCCTACTGCTCAAGGTCATGGTCAAAATCTGATTTTTCACAAAAAAAATTTTGCAACTTCTGGCGTAAATGAAAGTTATGGAACACAGAATTAGGCAGCATCCACAAAGACACGAAACTGGTTATTGGAGCTTGATTTGAAACTTCATCTAATCCAATTAAAAAGCAAAAACCAAAAACTGCTCCATTTATTTTTTCACATCACAGGGTATTGTGGAAGTTGCAAAACTAAGCAAGACATGAAGTAACATTTCCTACATATGGAAATGCTCGAAATCAGTTAAACCTGAATTATACCTGTAGAATCTCATATCAGTGTTGTAAATACAGGCAGGGGTTTTAATTCCCAGGTTTCAGAAACGGAAGCTGCAGGAACTCAGAACATAATGTATGCATGGTCACAAATCTATTAAGTGATGGAGTCCGTATTTGAACCCTGGTCTCCTGTGCCCTGGTGATGGAGCTTTTGGGATACGGTGAACATCAAGGGTTGGCTCACCATCTGAATATTAAGCCTGAACTCAGAGAATGTGTTTTTCTTAAGTGTAGAATGAGCCACATGACAGGGCCATTTTTGTCTGCTAAGAATGGGCAAAAATTCATATGGTTCAATGGATACTTTTAAAATGTCTTCCCGTGCCCCATCATTTCTGATACGTTTTATGTTTGTGGAAATTTAAATCCTCATAGGAAGATGGAAGTTGGTAGTATTCTGTAAAATTCTGGGAGGTTTTGGGTACATTTATTAAAATCCATATAGAATTGTGGATCCAAATAAACAGATTAAACATACGGACTTAGGATTTAGCCCTACAGGTACCACATTCATGACCATTCTGTAATCTGTAGAGTTTAATTCTGTTGATTATAAAAATGAAGCAGCACTTTTCTCTTTTAACATACAGATTCAGAAAACTGGGTGCTAGGATGTAGAGCTTAATACACTTCTACAGCTTTAGATAATTATAATTTAAATAACTCTGAATCATTAGGCACAGTTACAAAATAAGCAAAGACTGAAAATCAATAAAATATTCACTTAAAGATTTTAGTGACTCTTACTTTGCAGATAGTAGACTCTTGGTAAATAGTTGTTGGTAAATAAGTGAAAATATCATGCAACACAGGTGCAACTTTGAGCAAATGCCTTTTCCTTTTTTATACCTAATTACTCATGTAGCAGTTTTCTTTGTGTATATGCATGATTGAGGAAACATGTATCGATGTCTCTCTGTCTTTTTTTTTTTCATAGTGTCATAATGTAGGGGAAGGAGCACAGTTTTGGCCCCAAGTAACCTTGGATACATGTTCTGATTCCCTTGGTGTTCTAACTGTTGTGACCACAGGCAATTTGTGCATTCTCCTGGATTCTTACTGAACTGCATAATGGAAATATTTTCTGTATGCTACAAGAGTTTGAGATGAAATGTAAGCTCTTGGCAAATAGTACAGGCTAGGCAAATAGTAGTTTTTACTAATATATTTGTTGAAATTATTTTTATAGTTAAATATTTACAATTAAAGTGATTGCAATTTTGAAGTACAATTATTAGTTTAACTGATCTCTACTCTTGTATACTTTCTGTTCCTTTTGTCTGTTTGTTTGGGAAGAGGAACAGGTTTATTGATACATAATTCACATATATACAGTTCACCCAGTTAAAGTCTAAACTCAGTGGCTTTTAGTATGTTCACAGGTCTCTGACTGTCTCTACAATGATTAGAATAGTTTAATCTCTTCTGAAAGAAACCTTGTATCTTTTAGCTGTCACCCATCTATACCGTCATGCCTCCAACCCCCGCCCTCTGCAACCACTAATATACTATCTATATAAGTTTGCATATTTTAGAATATTTTTTAAATGGAATTGTATGTGGTCTTTTATAACTGGCTTCTTTTACTTAGCAAAATGTTTTTAAGGTTTATCATGTTGTACCGTGCATCAGTACTTCATATTTTTTATAGCCAAATGAAATTTCATTGTATGGATAATACACAGTTTGTTTATCCATTCATTAGCTGATGACCATTTGAGTTGTTTCCACTTATTGGCTATTGTGGATCAATAGTACTGCTTTGAACAATATTATATAAGTGCTTGCTTGAATACCTGTCTTTAATTCTTTTGGGTATATATGTAGGAGTGGAACTGCAGATAATATGATCATTCTATGTTTAACCATTTGAGGAGCTGCTGCACCATTTACCAAAGTGGCTGCATTATTTTACATTCCCACCAGCAGTGTTTGATGTCACCCACACTTGTTATTATCTCTCTTTTTGATTCTAGTGAGTATGAAATGGTATCTCATCGTTTTACATCTTCTTGATGATTAATACTTCTGAATGTCTTTTCATGTGTCTTCTTGTCATGTGGTTATGAATATTGAATAAAGCAAAAAGCTCTAAATTTTGGCTTCTCTTTCCCAACTCCCACTGGCCAACCAAGTTTAAAAAACATTTTATTTGGGTCTAGAAAACTCAGCAAAGAATGATGTCATAGATGTTTCTCATCTGTGCTGTGTTTTAGCTGTAAGTAGATCAAGAAAGTAAGACTAGAACTAATTGCTCATCAAGAAAGGAGTTACAAATATAAGTGGCTCGGATACACATTTAAATTAGATTACATTTAATGATAGGTTTTGTAAATCAAGTTAATTTGAAAAGACACACAGTCATTGGGTTTCATCTGTGTTCCTTCCAGTAAATAGCTATCATCCTTCCTTCCCCATCCAGTTTCTGGTAAATAAAATTTACTCTTCTAGAAGAGCATTTACTTCTATGTTACCCAGGATGTCTGTCTGTGGCAGCTGCTGGGTAGGTTTCTAAGGGGTTGCTACCTAGTTAGGGATGAAGCGGACGTTTACGCAGTTTTCCTAGGGACCAAAAAACATGGGCATTTTGACAAAAGAGAAAGAAAAGTTAAAGATTTTCTGCTTGCTTTTCCCCTCATAATAGTTTAAATTGTTTTTGTTTTTTTGTTTTTTTCTTTCTGAATTAAATTATGTTTTGGTCACTTGAAATACTAAGATTAAAAAATTAAAGTAGAAATAAGACTTCTTTATTTTATTTATTCACTTAATTTTGAGACAAAGTCTTGCTCTGCAGCCCAGGATGGAGTACAGTGGTGTACTATCGGCTCACTGAAGCCTTCGCTTCCTGGGTCCCAGGTAGAGCAATTCTCTTGCCTCCCAAGTAGCTGGGATTACTGGCATGCACCACCATGCCCAGCTAATTTTTGCGTTTTTAGTAGAGACGGGGTTTCACCATGTTGGCCAGCCTGGTCTTGAACTCTTGACCTCATGATCTGCCCGCCTCGGTCTCCCAAAGTGCTGGGATTACAAGTGTGAGTCACTGTGCCCCGCTTAGACTTCTTTATTATAATTCCTACTGAATAGGAACTATGTCTCTCATTATGCAGTGAACCTGTTGTCTAAAAAAGACCCTCTATGTCCAAGAGTTAACTGAGATAATTTCTAAAAATAATGGAGTAAGAGCATAACTGACTAATTTAGCAAACTCCTTGACAAAATTCCAAGTTCATTTTGGTGAGAGAAGGCAAAAATAGAGATTAAAATATGCAGGCTATTTAAACATTTATAGAAAAGTCAATGCCTTGGCCTGACTAAATTTCTGAGATTTCTAGAATAATATGTGTGACTATTTACATAGCATGTAACCTTTTTTTTCTAAGTGTTTTTCCATTCACAATTGTGTTTGCCTCCTCATGAGAACTATGTGATATAAATAGGGCCAACAATATTATCTTCATTTTAGAAATGAAGAAATTGAGATCCTGAGATGAGAGTGACCTACCTGAATCTGTCCTCTAGTGCGAATTAGAATCTGGGTCTTTTGACATCATCAGCAATTTTTCTCATAGACTCTGTGGATGTTTCACTTTTGCTGGATTGCTGCTGGAAGAACTGTAAGGTTTTTATTCTGTGTGTATTTTGTAAATTGTTCACCAGCTCTCCCACTCCTGCCATTATAAAGACTCTCCTAATGAATAATGCATCAGCTTTTGACTTAAAAAAGAAAAATCAAAGGACTTGGATTTAAGTAGTATTCTCACACAGAAACATACTACTACTTACATGCCTTTCTTTTCCCCTAAAATTGTTTGTGAAAGAATTATTTAAATACTAATGTGAGGCCAGGCACAGTGGCTCATGCCTGTAATCCCAGCACTTTGGGACGCTAGGCAGGCGGATCACTTGAGGTCAGGAGTTCAAGACCAGCCTGGTTAGCATGGTGAAACCCCATCTCTACTAAAAATAATAATAAAGAAAAAGTAGCCGGGCATGGTGGTGCCTGCCTGTGATCCCAGCTACTCGGGAGGCTGAGGCAGGAGAATTGCTTGAACCCGGGAGATGGAGGCTGTAGTGACCTGAGATCGCACCACTGCACTTCAGCCTGGGCAGCAAAGCAAGATTCTGCCTAAGCAACAAGAAACAAAATAAATACTAAGGTGAAACCTCAGGATGTTGCCACCTCAAGAATATCTGTTTTACTAAACAGAGAAGTAGAGATAGTTTTAAAGAAAAAGATTCATTAGCAATAAAAAATTCTGGGTCTTTCCCCTTGATTTTATTGAGTGTCAGTAAAATCCATCCTATGAAACAAAGTGGATTTTGACCTTTCTGCCTCATGTTATTGCCGTTGGAATGTAACCTGTTCCATTCAACTTGTCTGTAAAACTGTAGGTTTTTTCATGGAAAATGTTTATTCATAGCTTCATAGTACCTACTACAGAGCCTGACACATAGTAGGCACTCATTAATGAAATATATGCCGCATGAATAAAGTAGGATTCAGTTGGTCATCATTTGACCTAAAGGAGTAACATAATCACAAAAGTAAAGAGACAATTTTAACTCTAATCATTATTGGCCCTCAGGCTCATAGTTAGGTGCTTGAGAGGATTTGATCATGAGAGTGGTGCAATTAACCTACTCAAAACCAGGAACTCTGCTGGAGGGTGGAAAACTTGAGGAGTAACACTTTCTATTTCTTTTAATTTAGGAGCTCCAGCTGCAGCTTTCTGATCCCTGTTAGTTATGGTTATACAAGGTCTCCTGAGACCTAATATTAGATCCTGAGATCTAATAAAGGTTTAAATCCCTTATCTGAAATGCTTGGAACTAGACGTATTTCTGATTGTGGATTTTGGAATATTTGCGTATACATCATGAAATATTGGGGATGGGACTTGTGTTTAAACATGAAATTCATTTATGTTTCATGTATACCTCATATACATAGACTGGTAATAATTTTGTTTTTGCCTTGGGGATGTTGAATAAACTGTTGGTATCTGCATTTTTTACTGTGATCTGTCACATGAGGTCTGGTGTGGAATTTTCTATTTGTGGCATCATGTTGGCACTCAAAAATTTCAGATTTTGGAGCATATTGGATTTTAGATTTTCAGGTTTGGGATGCTCAACCGAAATGGCCTTTTCTGCATTACCAAACCAAAGCATAGGCTAGAGCACATTCCAAAGCATCTAGGACTTCTGAAAACACACCTAGCTTACTCTGTGTACTTCAAGGCCGCTGGTGTGAGCAGAGTATTGGCTTTCTAGCAAAAGAACCACCTGAGTTCCAGCCCCACTTTGTCATTTATCCAGGTGACCCTGGATAAACCACTTAATTTTTCTGACTTCTGATGTTGTTTTCAGTAAAATGGGAATACAAAGAACTTTTGGATTTGTTTTAGGAGTTAGTGCTAATATATGCAGAATGCCCTGGGAAAGAAATTTTATTGGGTTTCTTTCTCATGCAGCTCAGGTTTGAGCATAGGGCATTGAGACTGCGCAAGGCAAACTAGAAATTCAGAAACTATCATTTATTAACTTGGGAGTCCTAGATGTGAGTACAATGGCATACATTAAGAATCCTTCATTACATTATGAGGGATGAAGGAGGTGTTGGTTTTAAATAGGAGGAACATAATTATGATGCCTGTTAGACTTGTAATGTGATTTGGCTCCCTGTCCCCACTCAGATCTCATTTTGAATTGTAATCTTCACATGTTGATAGAGGAACCTGGTGGGAGATGATTAGGTCATGGGGGCTGTTTCCCTCATGCTGTTCTTGTGATAGTGAGGGACATTTCATGAGATTTGATGGTTTGAAAGTGGCCGTTCCCCTGCGCTCTCTCTTTCCTACTGCCTTGTGAAGAAGGTTCTTGCTTCTTCTTTGCCTTCCACCATGATTATAAATTTCCTGAGGCCTCCCCAGCCTTGAAGAGTTGTGAGTCAATTAAGCTTTTTTGTTTATAAATTACCCAATCTCAGGTGTTCTTTATAGATGTGTGAAAATGGACTAATACAACTTGGAGACGTGGAAAGAGACATAATCAGCTGTCAGGTTTAGTTTCCATCATTTTATCTTCTTTAGATGGGTTGGTATGACTCTCTGAAAACATATGGCCATTATTGAATAGTGTTATTGTCTTATATTTTGTTTCTTGTAGATAGCAGTATCAGTATACTTTTCTGTAGTAAGTATCATGTGGCTTCATGACCTTGGTGACAATTTTATGTTTGTGCGATAAACACCTTTCTTCCATGATGGATGATAACATGCAAACTATAGAGCATCAGGCGATCAACAGATATAAAGGTAATTGTAGTCTGATCACCTCAAATTTTTTAGAGCTTTTCCTATTAATTATCTGAAATTTCCAAGCATTCTTTTCTAGTGGAAGGAGAGTAAGAAATTATAAATTTTGTTTAGAGTAGGAGGCCTTTCTCCTTTTTCAACAGTGTCCATTTTTTAAAAGTCTTTTTTTAAAAAAACAAAACAACACAATTGGTAGAGAATATTTCTAGAAGGCATCCAGATATCCAGGTTTGGAGGTGGAGGGTTAGGGGACACTGTTTTCTGCGTTTTTTTCCTTCAAAAAGACCTTGCTGATATGTATAATCAAAGTAAGTTTTATTTTCATCCAGTTACCTTTCTAGACTTATTTTTTATTTTCTGTGAGCTTCCTAATACTCAGAGGAGTTTTTGTTAGATGTGCATTTATTCTTAGAAAATATTAATTTTTCACTGGACAGGTTGCTTTAGAAAATTGAAATTACAGTTTATGAGTCACATTTTGGGATGGATAGTTTACAAGATTCTTCTTGCCATTAATACTTCGGTGTCATAAAAAGAAAAACAAAATTCTAATTGCTATAGTGCACACTGTCAAAAAAGAAGCAAACTTTGTAAAATATTTGAAGAGATTTAATCTGAGCCAAATATGAGGGACCATGGCCCGTGACACAGCCCACAGTCCTGAGAACATGTGCCCAAGGTGGTTGGGATGCAGCTTGGTTTTATATATTTTAGGGAGGCATGGGACATCAATCAAATACATTTGAGAAATACATTGGTTTGGTCCAGAAAGGTGGGACAATTCAAAGCCAGGGGTGGGTGGGGCATTCAAGTTATAGGTAAATTTAAACATTTTCTTGTTTACAATCCATTGAGTTTGTCCAAAAACCTGGGATTAATGGAAAGTAAATGTTCAGGTTTAGATAAAAGATTGTGGAGACCAAGGTTCCTTTGAAGCCTCCTAGTGGCTGCCCTTAGGGACAATAGATAACAAATGTTTCACATTCACACCTTTAAAAGGTGCTAGACTCTCAGTTAATCTCTTCAGGATTCGGAGGGCCTGGAAGAAAATGATCCAGCCGTGTTAATAGAGATTCTTTATGGATGCAAATTTTTCCCCACAAAGGACCGCTTTGCAGGGCCATTTCAAAATAAGGCAAAGAAACATGTTGTGGGGGTAAAATATTTTGATTTTTTTTTCTTTGTTACATAATGTTATTCTATAGTCAGACTGGAAAGTAAGTCACAGTATATAGGGTTAAATAAAACCCATCTGATGAGAACTTATGATTTGTAGAGCATGACTCCCTAAACCCCTCAGATAGGAATTTGAGCGAGCTAAAAAAAATGAGAGTTTAAGCTTCAACATAGATTGAGATTAAAAGCACAGGGCACATCATAGATGACTGAATAGTACGCATGAAGCATACCTACCAGATGATAATGAGATGGTAATGACACTTGTGGTTCTTTTTCCTAGCAAAAAGACAGTCTTTGTGTTTTTCATATGTGCCAGGTATTGGGCTAGACACTTTACATATACTTTCTCCACCAGAGACTTTCCAGTGATGTTGGCAGAAAGGTTAAGTTGGGGATTTTTCTTCTGGTCATGTAGCTAGAAAGTGGCAAAGCCAGGCTTGGAGCCCACATAGGGTACTCTTAACCTATTCTACTATATTGCCTTCGAATTGCTGTGTATCCTTAGAAAAGCCCCTTTTCTTTCCTGAGCCGCAGTCGAGTGACCTGTTAAATCAGGAAAACTAGATGTTTTCTTTGTTCACCTTCTAATGCTGATCTTTTGTGTTGGAATTTTAAAAATAATTTTAAAAAACCAAACACCCGAAAACTTATAACATTAATTTTGTTCTTTCTCCATTATAGAAAATAGAAAAGAGGCCGGGCGCGGTGGCTCAAGCCTGTAATCCCAGCACTTTGGGAGGCCGAGGCGGGTGGATCATGAGGTCAAGAGATCGAGACCATCCTGGTCAACATGGTGAAACCCCGTCTCTACCAAAAATACAAAAAATTAGCTGGGCATGGTGGTGCGTGCCTGTAATCTCAGCTACTTAGGAGGCTGAGGCAGGAGAATTGCCTGAACCCAGGAGGCGGAGGTTGCGGTGAGCCGAGATCGCGCCATTGCACTCCAGCCTGGGTAACAAGCAAAACTCCGTCTCAAAAACAAACAAAAAAAAAAAAAAAAGAAAGAAAATAGAAAAGAAAGAGAGGAATTAAACTGTAATTCTACCACCTCAATACAGAATCAGGCTTAATCTTTCTTCTAGTCTTTTTTCATTTTCTGTGTTTGTATTGATATATTTATTTTACTGAGATTAAAATTATGTCACTTATATATAAGTGTTTGTATTCTGGACTTTGGATTTTCAATATGATTCTCTGTTATTAGTGTGACTGAATCTTTTCCAGAGCTACCCTGACCCCTGACTGGAAAGGCTGGGATCATTCCCAAGACTAGAGGCTATGTAACTTAACATTTTCTTTTTCTTTTTCTAGGCTGGGTGTGGTGGCTCACGCCTGTAATCCCAGCACTTTGGGAGGCCAAGGAGGGCAGATCACCTGCAGTCAGGAGTTCCAGACCAGCCTGGCCAACACGGAGAAACCCCATCTCTACTAAAAATACAAAAATTAGCCAGGTTTGTGACACGTGCCTGTAATCCCAATTACTCGGGAAACTGAGGCAGGAGAATGGCTTGAACCCAGGAGGCAGAGGTTGCAGTGAACTGAGATCACGTCACTGCATTCTGCTAGGGCAACAGAGCAAGACTCTGTCTTAAAAAAAACAAAACAAAACAAAACCAGGAGACCCTACCTCATCCACTCCCCATCTTATATAAAACAACCACTTTTATCTCTTGGGCTTTTTGTCTATTGGAATAATAATAAGAGAATGGTCTGGGGATCACCCAGACTGGAGTCCCAGCTTTGCCACTTACCAGTTTGTGCTTTCAAAATGAAGTGGAGGTGCACATGCTTCTCTGTCCACTTTAAGCAACATTGACTGTAGTTAGATTTGTGAATGCTTTGTGACTGCTGAGCATTCTCTTGAGTCCATGCAGAGATTAGCACTTCTAGTACATTGTTTTCTATAGTTGTGTATCACATAAATATTCTTTTTATTGAAGGCACTAGTGAAGAGTGAGATAGTTAAATAATCTTGAAATCAGAGATAGTGGAATGAGAAAACAGGTTTGATGGAGCCATCTTGAGAAGAAACATGTGGCTGCACATCAGTAACCTTTACCTTTTTGTGGGCTCCTGCTCCTTTCAAATTCTAATAGACACACTAGCAAAGCAGAATCTACTTGGAAACTGAGAGAGAAAATTTTCTAGGGAGGTGAAATCACACAGGGTATATATGGATAGCTATTTTGCCTTTTCAAGTATGTAAGTCGTTTTGATTAATGTGTTTGCACATGGGAAACTATTGCATGCAGAGTAGCTAGCAGCTATTTCTAGTAGCTTGTGGAAAAGCAGACATCTTCAATAAGGTAATTATTTTAAGTGCATCTGTAGCTATGTAATGTGCACATGTGTTTGTAATTACAGTTGGAGAATTTAGAATCAAGTGCCAGACTTATGGGTATTTATACATTCAGCAAATGAAAAAAACCTAATATTGACTGGTACCTTTACAAATGTGCATTGTCTCAGAGTCTGCAAAGCATACCACTTGATAGTTGTCACAACTTAAATTTGCTGCGTAATGTGTAGCACAAAAGATTGTGTTGCATAACCTAACAGGCTTATCGCTGAACTGAGCAAATGTTTCTGCGTAGTTTGCCAACCTGGGGCTCCAGAGTGTCTGGTCCTGTGGTGGTGAGATTTGGCATGTATGAATTCAGAGTTTTTTTCTCATCTTTTAAAGAAAGAAAATTATACGTTAGTGAGTGCAGTAATATTTTCAGTAAGTAGAAATAACATGCTGTCATGACATAATTTATGAGATGTATTTAGTAGGCCATATACAAATTTTAGACCAGTGGGAATTTTTGTCTAGGAATTTATAGCTGTTTGCTCTTAACAAAACTGCAGGCATCAGAAAGCCGACATCGAAATACTTGATATGTATCTTAACTGGTTTACTTACCAATTTATTGAAAGTTTTAGGCTATTACTATAAATATTAGGCTTTATTTTGGGCAAAGTGAAGAAAAATAGCACATGTGGGATATAGCAAAAGTAATGTCTTCACTGAAATTAAAGTGCTATATAATCAGGAACTAGTAAACCAAGTTAAGTGTTTAGCTGACAAGGTTCAATTTTACATGGAATGGTTTGTGTAATAAATGACTGAATGGCTCTGGCTTCAGTTCTCGGATCATTCTAATATATGCAAAAACAATATAGAGCCAATTCTTGATTAATGGGAAGTTTATGTAATTTGTAAGTTATGAGGGCTTTCCCTTTTCTTTCTCCTTGTTTATTGCCTCTTTCCCTGGCTTTGCTCATTTTTCGATTGATGGGTGATGCTTAGACAAAGGTTGGGGTCAGGAGAGTCATGGGATTTATTTGGTAGAGATTTTGACTAACATTTTTGGAAAGTGAGAATTGTTAAAATGTTTTACAGGTGTTATATTTCAACTAGAATTAAGTACTTATGTATATCACAATGATTTAGCATTCTTTACTAAAGACAATTTCAAGTTGACTCTCGCCGTGTAATACCAGTTGTGGAAGCTTAAAATTATGTATTATACTTTATTGATGGATCTTTCTAGAGATTCTTGTCAGAATAAATGTCTCATTGCGGTTTATTTTACTCTGGGTACTGTTTTATGGAATAATGGAAGTTTCATTCCTCAGTGGGGTTTATTTTACTCTGGCTACTGTTCATGGAACAATAACCTTTTTTCATTTTGGTTCTCATCATCTTTAAAGCAGAGGGAATGACTGAATATGGTAGCTATAGAAAGACAGATGAGGACTAATTTCGGTTTCCAGCTGTGTGGAAGTGTGGTTTAATCTGTATTTCTGTAGGTCACACAATTAAGTAATTTTATAGTTTGAATTTGAAACATCCTGGCACCTACCTAAAACACTGTTAGCTGGAGCTTAGAATATGATAAAGCATTGATTTCTCCTGGATACTATCCAAATAAGGCTAATTGCCTTAAAAGGACCTAGTTGTAAGGGAGTTCCAAAGCTTGGATACTAATACCAGCCTCATTGTTGGATGTTAGTGGGTTATAGTTACATAATTACAGCAATTATAGGCACTGACTAATATATAAGACATCTTTTTAAAGGTTTTTTATTTTAATTGTTCTTAGAGGGAAGATCTCTTTATTTTTTTCAAAATGTTTCATTTGTGAAATTATTTCTCTGTTCATTCTGCATAGGTAAATACAGTTAAGAAAGTACGTTGAATAATAGAAATAATGCAATTAAGGAAAGCTGAATATTGGAAAAGATCAAACCTGCTCAGTTTTATGTAATTCATTGTTGTGGGGTGAGGGCCGTGTATGTGTGTAAGGATACCAAACATTACAGATTTCACTGCTATTTCAGTTCAGCGACGTGCGTTGAGTACCTGCTAGGTTACCAGGTATTGGGATAAGTGTTTGGGATTCAAAAATAAATGAATACACAAGATGCATACTGGCTTCTTTTTCTTAGGGTTATGGGTGATCAGCATTAAGCAGCTAATTCCTGTAGTGTGATTTCAGTCTTTCATGAGTATGTGGGAAGGTGGGGGATTTTCCCTCTAAGAATTGCTTATGAACAGTCAGTCTAGATGATTAATTGTACTTCATTATCTTTCTTCCGTAAATGACATACCTTTGAATTATATCCTTTGTAGAAGATAGAATTAGTTTCTAGTGGAAGTTTCAGAGATTATGATTTTGATTGTTATGCCAGCAGCAAAGGAAAAGCTGGAAAACAGGACAATTGGAGTGAAGAGAAGTAAGGAACGTGGTGACTGGTGATACTAGAGATATTTTATCTATTATCTTTGTGGAGGATACAATGCTAAAGCTATTCTGTGTACTTGTGTACTTCTCTATAGATTATGGAAAGACTGCATGTACCCCAGTAAACATCATATATTTACATAGCTGTGGAACTGGTCTTAGAAAATGTGTGTTCTTTCAACTGTGTACCAGGATACAAAAAAGCAGTGTTTAGCTCGCAAATATTAATTGAGGGCCCGTGTTATGTACAGATCACTTCGTTTTCATTATCATTGCTGTCAGTACTTTAAACCTTCCTTGAGGAACTAGTATGTGAATTAGTTTGTCTCTTCAGAGTCAACTCTGTGTTTATAATATGGCTGGCCTTGGGCCGATCACTTCAGGGTACGTGAGTAAATCTTTAGGCCTTGGTAATAAGAAGCTCAGATGAAAAGATAATTGCCATGCATGTGATATGATGAGGTTATACATCGGCTGATGTATTCGTTTTCTATTGCTGCTTAAAAAATTACCACAAGTGAGAGCAGGCTTGGCTGTATTCTCTGCTCAGGGTCTAAGAGGGCTAAAGTCAAGGTGTCAGCTGGTACTTCTCTGGAGACCTTGAGAAAGATCTGTTTCCAAGCTTTTCCAGGTTGTTGGCTGACTCCACTTCCTTGTGATTGTCGGTGTGAGGTTCCCGTTTTCTTGCTGGCAGTCACCAAAGGCCATGCTCTGTTACCAAAGACCATTCACACTCCTTCTCATATGGCCCCTCCAGCTTAAAAACTAGCAGTGGTGTGTGTCCCTCTCTTGCTTTGAATCTCTCTAACATCTCTTCTGCCATCTGCCTAAGAACTTCTTTCCTTTTGAAGGGTTCATATGGACCCTTTTGCCATAATCATAGGAGTAGTACCAGGAGGTGAAGATCATAAGAGTCATCTTAATATTATGCCTATTACAGTTGCTGTTGGAAACAGAAGAGAAGCACCAAAATCCAACTTGAGAGGTTTAAAGTGAGTTCCTCGAGCATGATGCAGTCCCTGACATGCCAGGACATGTGCTTGAGTTAACGTCTCGATCTCTACTTTCTTTGTTATTGTTATCCAACCAGTATTTAATGAGAACTTGTGTTAGGGCCAAGTCACTGCCCTGTTAGAAACTCAGTTCCCTTAGTGGTAAAGTTGGGATGGTTATATATTTTTGAAGGACTCTTGTGAGAATTAGAAATAATAATTAAAGGATCTAATAAAGGAGGGTGCTCAGTTAATAGAGTTTGTATTAAAAGAGCCTATGTGGTATATTGAGAACAGTCTGAGATTCATTGCAGGCTTATTCACATATTCTATCCCTTATTCCACAGATACTTATTGAATCCTAAACCACAGGGCTGAGACTCAAATGAGGTGAGAGAGATACTTGCCTTGAACACAGAATTTTAGGATATGCCCCCTCAAAACATATATATTTAAATAAAATAAATCATATGCTAAAGTAACATAAAGTTAATTAGAAAATCTATATCAAATATCAAAAGAAACCAAATATCACAATACAGAATCAGTAACCACTTGTACTGAGCCATATTAGAGTACAAGGGAAAAGGAAAAGTCAGGAATACTGATCTGATCTGTTTTTAAGAGTTTTTTACATTAATTTTGATTTTTACAGGTATATTTGTTTATCTTGGCTGGATGCAGTAGCGCACGCCTGTAATCCCAGCACTTTGGGAAACTGAGGCGGGTGGATCACAAGGTCAGAAGTTTGAGACCAGCGTGGCCAACATAGTGAAACCCTGCTCTACTAAAAATACAAAAAGAAAAAAAAAATAGCCAGGATGTGGTAGTGGGCATCTGTAATCCCACAATCACTTGGGAGATTGAGGCAGGAGGATAGCTTGAACCTGGGAGGCAGAGGTTACAGTGAGCTGAATTCGTGCCATTGTACTCCAGCCAGGGCGCCAGTGTGAGACATGGTCTCTCAAAAATAAATAAATAAATAAACAAACAAATAAATAAATAATTAGTTTATCTTCATTAATGAATTTTAAATTTTGCTCTAGAGATGAATGCCTCCCTTGCCTCACCCTACTCTTGTCCTGCTTACTGACATAAGCCTTTGCTTTTTCCATTTAGGGACCACAGGAAGTGAGCAATAGGACACAGAAGTTAAACAAACGGTACAGAAAATGTAATTGGAGTTGAGCTTTGCTTTTAATATTATTTTGACTACATCTAAGATTTATTTTAGGTTAGCATCCTAGCATTCTTCTCAGTAGTTCTTCAGATTCCTCAGTTATTAAAGTAATTATTAGCAATTTTCAAGATGATTAACCAAAAAAAAAAAAAAAAACCCAACATGTCCTATATTTAAAGTACAGAATTTCTTTTTATTTTCAAGTTGCTTTAAACATCTTCCAATATTAGTAAAGTCCCATTATCATGTTCATATAATAACATGTCTGTCAGATTTTACTTTTTTGATTACTTTGTGCTTTCAGTGGCTTTATAATCATTCTTTTTAGCTATTGCATTCTATTATGCATGCTTTCCAGTAATGTAAGTGGTTAGGGTAATTGCAACATAGTATCAGGATGACTTTTTCATTTCAGACTTTTCCTAGGTTGTGTTTTCCTTCCACAGCCTTGTCAGAGAAGGCTAAAATTTTCTATGGTCTGGGCATTATTCCCATGATGGATATTTAGTCCCATGATTGCTCTATTATTGTGAGCTTTTTAACATTTCTGAGAAGTACAAACCAAGATTGCCACTTGCTATTTTGAATGTATTTCAAATAATAGTCTTTAAGAACAAATGGTTAGAAAAGGAAAATATTAGAAGCTTCTAGTTAATCAGAGGTGCAATGAAATCTCTAATTTTAATGAATATCCCAGTTAAAGAGCTTTTAGGACTCAGGAGGTAAATGTAATCCTTTTCTTCTGCCTTACAAACTAACAAATGTCCTGTTTGTATAAACTAATTACCCATGATTTTAGACATTCTTAAATCACGTGAAATGTAAGCAACTAAAAATCGGTTAGAATTTATGACCATTAAAATAAAAAGTCCATCAGGGTGATAGTATTAATGGAACTGAGGGAATGATACTTCCATATAGAAATTGTTCTGAATTACTATAAGCATTAAATGACCAATGCCATGAGTGCTTTTCTTAATAAAATTTTAACTAGAATTATAAAATTATGGTATTGTTTAAACTCTTTATCCTCAAACTTATATCAAATTGATGTAATTTAAATACCAGTTAAGTTTAACAGTAATTTAGCCCAATGATTAATTCCATCTTACATTATATTCAGCTAAACAGTCTAACACTTTTTTTTTTTTTTAATTATCAGGTCTAAAGTGACACTACTGTGAGAGTAATGGTAATAATTAAAATTGTTATGTGCAGCACTGTTTAGAAATGAATTTGAACCTATATTTAAGGCATCTGCCTTGTGAGACTCAACAGTTATGTTTACTGCTTTATAGCAGCCACTCTGTGGGAAACTTTTAAAAATAGCTGCATTATTAATATATTTATTTAAAATGGCAGCCATCTCTATCAACCCCAGGAAGGGAGCAGGAAGTAGATGCCAGTATAAGCAACGTAATAGGCTTGCAGTTTGGTTTTGTATGCATACATTTTGTAAATAGTTCAGGAAATATAAAAGAATAAGTAATCAGAAGTAAAAGAGTAAAATAACACAAAGCTTTTCCAGCTACAGGTTTGATTGTTTATACAGGAATTTGAGGTTGACTTAAATGTGTAATGCTTAAGCTTACTGATAGTAAGTCACAGACACCCCATTGAGCTTTTTAAAATGCTTTTAAAAAGGAGAATATTTTATCTTTCTAATGCTGTTTCTAATGCCTAAATACCAGTGCCCAAAGGGAGACAATTTCCTGATGTTGTTCTTCCAAGGACCACATTCTAAAAAAAGCTTTTTGGACAGTGAAATGGAATAATAAATGTATATTGGAGGAAGGGAAGAGAGTCCATTGGGGTTGAAAACAAACTAAATTCTCTCTCAACTTTCTTATTAGTAATTTACTGGGCAGGATTGAGTTGCTGTGGTATTTATTGTTGTCTCTCTTAGAAATTTCCAGTCGTTCCAGGGTAAACAAGATAGTGTAAGTCCTTTGGTCTGGTATAATTAGGTAATTTTTCTTTTATTCAGTTCATTTGCAAGTTTGAAAAGGACAAATGACAGAAATTATGTGGTCCCTTAAAGGAGTATACCAGGGCACCAACCTGTATTTTATCTTATTATTCATAAAAGTACATCTTTACTGATCATGAGTTGGGGATGTCATGGAGGAGTTGATTTTTGTCCTCCATGATTTTTGTCAAGTTTTAGCTACTTGATCAGACTTATCTTCCTTCTAGTTAGCTTCCTCTAGTTAGAACATTTCTTATTATTTTGATTATACAAGAAGAATGATCTGTTGCATTTTAAATTTTGTGATGACTTACTGAGTGACAGGGATATTTACATTCCAAAGAAATACACCAAGAGTTTAATAGTTACTTATTTCATCCTTAAAAAGACACAAGTAATAGGTTGATTCATGTGTGTTCATTTTGGTTTTATAGTTTTTTTGAGGTGTTAGTGTTGTGGCAGATCATGAGGTCAGAAGTTCGAGACCAGCCTGACCAACATAGTGAAACCCTGTCTCTACTAAAAATACAAAAATTAGCTAGGCGTGGTGGCATGCACCTGTAATCCCAGCTATTCAAGAGGCTGAGGCAGGAGAATGAATCGCTTGAACCGGAGAGGTGGAGGTTGCAGTGAGCTGACATTGTGCCATTGCACTCCACCCTGGGCAACAGAGTGAGACTCTTTCTCAAAAGAAAAAAAAATGCAGTCATTCATATGGAATGAGAATTCTAAATTGATTGCCACCAAATATTTAAAAATTTTGAGGCTATTGTGACAAACCAAAATCAAGTCTTATTATTACTTATTTTAATGTCAGTGGTAGTCATTTTTATCAGTAATGAAACAAATTAGTAAAATGTTATTTAATAACTGTTCTCTTTAGTCAATTAAAAATGATACATGACTGGGTATGGTGGCTTGTATTTGTAATCACAGCACTTTGGGAAGCTGAGGAGGGTTTGGGAGGCTGAGGCAGGTGGATCACTTGAGGTCAGGGGTTTGAGACCAGCTTAGCCAATATGGCGAATCCCTGTCTCTACTAAAAATACAAAAATTAGCTGAGTGTGGTGGCACATGCCTGTAGTCCCAGCTACTCGGGAGGCTGAGGCAGGAGAATCACTTGAAAATGGGAGGCAGAGGTCGCAGTGAGTTGAGATCACACCACTGCACTGCAGCCTGGGTGACAGGGTGAGACTCTGTCTCAATAAAAAAAAGATACATAGAAAGATGTTTGATAACTGCTTACTGTATGAATGAATATGACAGTTATTTTACATATTATACTGCCAAATATTTTAAACAGTGCCAGAAAATGTGTTGGACACTTGAAGTTGAATAAGACACATCTGTGACCGATATAAGAGCTCAGATTTTCCAGCCTCTTTTTGAGCCAGTGCGGCCCTATGATTTCTGGCTGGAGAAGAGCTATGTGTAACTTGATTGCTGTTGTTTCTTTTCCTGTTTCCCACTGGCTGAAATGCCATTATGATGGCTGGACTGACATGGGCCAAAAAGTAGATGCCGTGAGTTAAATACAGCAGAGCAACAAGATAGAAGGAGTCTGGATGTCTTATAATTAGGACTTGCCAATTCTAACATTGGACTGTATATTAATATAGATGGATGAAATTTTATCCTGTTTAAGTCACTATTATTTTGGAAAGTGTATTTGTTTTTATTTCTATAAGACATTTTTGTAATCATTGATCAATAAACCAGAAGCCTAAGTGAGTTGAATAATGAAAGAAAAGGCCATCAGTTAGGAATAGCTAGGTTGCAATTAGGGCAAGGCTCCAAGTTTATCTACCTTTATGTGGGTAGAACATGCTAGATAGGAATCCAGGAAGACTGTTTCAGATAAAAATTTAGAGGTAAACAAAGTATTCTGGAGTTGACTGTAGAACCAGTATTGTTGTTTACTACTCCATAAGCCCTAGTTTCTTAAAGTATGAAAATATGATTGTTATAAAGATAAAATGGAACATGTATGGTAAATTGCTCTGCAAACCATACTCTGGGTAGTCAGTACATTTGAACATATAAACTTAGTAGATGAAAGGAAAATTATATTCAGAGGGGAAAGTTTATCCTCTGCCCTTAATGAAAATTCTAGCAGGTCTTCTGATTTTTCTGTTACTAGCAATCCTTATAATCCCTCTAAATTACAAATACAGTCTCATTTGGGAAATAAATCTTTGCCTCTGGTGTACCTTGCTATAGAAGGGAATCGGCATTCTGGAAAAGTGGGGTGTGATGAGTTTTCATTTGTTGAGCAAATATTTATTGAACATCTATTATGTAGCATAGTTCTAGGCTGGGAAAAATAATACAGTAAGTAACAAAACAGAGAAATCCCTGCTTCTTGGAACATGCTATCTAATGGCTACTTCTTTCTTCCTGGTAATTTCTTCTTCCATTTACTGGCACCTGTCATGGACTTTTCAGAGATATAAGAAGAGTGTGTGAAGGATCCACAGGGAAGGTCTGTTTGTGTGTGTTGTGGGCTTAAACTGATGTTATGTACTCTGACCCTAGCACATAATCAGAGCTGACTCATTGTCTTATAGGTGTGTCTTGAATTCATGAGAGCCTTCACAGTGGGGTGGGATTCTCTCACCAAAATACTCCCCTGAAGTATTTTGCTTTTCCCTCTGGCTAACACTTTCCCCTGAGTCCTTGGTTTTTTGGTTGTCTATGCCACAGACTTTCTCTATCTGTGACCCTCCTGTATGGCTGTCTCAGGAAGGATTCAAAGTGGCTCCACCCTGGCTCTTCTTTCTGCCGAGTCTGCGAATCCATGGGGAACAGTCGTCCACCTTTCTCTGACTTGTTCTCAGAAGGGGAAGCTAAAAGGTCTCTTTCATGCTGTCCAAGCAATCTGGTGTTTCTCAGGTTAGAGACTCCAGAAAAAGGTGACTTCCAGACTCCAGTACAACACAGCCAGGTCTTGACATGGCCTTGAGCTTTCTCTGTCTTGACATGAAGGAGGTAGCACTCTTACCCCAGCCCTCCTCAACCTTTATTACCTGTTGCGTGTATACCCACTAAATCAACAGGGAGTCATGGACTTTAGTGGTACCCACTTTGAAATCTGCATTTTGATTTGCAGTTTCTGTGAGTCTGACAGTCATCTGCAGAGGCCTCAGCCTAAACTCTTATTTTAATATCTAGTTACACAGACTTCTCAAATATAAAATTGTTGATTTGTTATTTCATCCCAAGAGGGCTTTCTTGGGGTGGCTATTTTGTTGTTGCTGTTAAATACTTGACTAAATTTCCCACAGCTCAGATGTAGAGAAAAATAGGAGCTTTTTAGCTTTTTGATTTACTAACCTGACTGTCTTTATCTACTAGATAGTAGTGAAGGAAACCAATGTGTAATCAAACAGAAGAAGTTTCATCCACAACATGCTTTAAATTGTAATTTGATGTAAAGTATGGAGGCTGTAGTGTTTATCCTCCTGTCTGCCAGATATCATGTATACGGAGGAGGAAGTGGGGCATTGGGTAGTGGGAAGGAGTGGTCCTTAGGTCTATATGGAATCTTTGGGATTCTTATTTGTTCCTGTGACTGGTATTACTGATATTACAGTTTTCAGGACGAGCAATGGCCAAGATGTAAGGAGTTCTGGTTTTCCTATTGAGGAAATCTGGACACATCCCTTTGTTTGGATCCCAGTGCCCTTCTTCTAGTCATCATATATACTTCTTAGCATGAATGTCCCCTACTGGGGCCCATAAAAATTGTGGGTCCACTGCATACCATGTGGAGCCCTAGTATAACCCAGGACAGTTGTCAGTGCCCTAGGCTCCTCCTAAGATGCATCCCTACTTTTTATTTTATTTTATTTTATTTTATTTTTTATTTTGAAATGGAGACTTGCTCTGTTGCCAGACTTGAATGCAGTGGCACAATCTTGGCTCACTGCAACCTCCACCTTCCGAGTTCAAGTGATTCTCCTGCCTCATCCTCCCAAGTAGCTGGGACTACAGGCTCATGCCACCATGCCCAGCTAATTTTTGTATTTTTAGTAGAGACGGGGTTTCCCCATGTTGTATGGTCTAGATCTCTTGACCTCATGATCTGCCCACTTCGGCCTCCCAAAGTGCTGGGATTACAGGTGGGAGCAGCTGTGCCCAGCTTGCATCCCTACTTATTGACTGCAGTACCAGGGGACGTGACCTGAAGACCCTCCTGTGTTCTGTATCCTTATGACCCAAATCCTTCAAGACAAACGGAGGCATGTTTTCATTTATTTCTTCCTGAAACTTTCCCTAGATCATGCCATCTTTTTTTATGTCTTCAGCCTCAGAGCTAAGGTGAAATAGCAGGTGGGACACGAGAGAAGAGACAAAGGGACCTAAATCAGGAAGATAAAAAAAAATGCTGTGTTATCTACAACATTCACATTGTAGACCACTATATGGTAGCTAGGAACAGGTAGTAACGATATAGTGTCCAAATGAGAGTAAATAAGAATTTAGTAATTGCCTTCTAAACAAGATGACTCCCCACTATATCCTGTATATATATTCTTCATTCCCTGGATCCTGTCCATTTTTATTACCACCACTTCACAGTCTCACCCAGATCATATGATTTCATTGACTCAAGTTTTTAGCCACTCTAGTGTATCATGATTGTTTTCTATGTAGACAGCTGCCTTTCTGTAACAATTTTGATTGTGTTTATACTTATTTGCTGTCTTTTTTATGAAAATTTTCTTTAGTTGCAATAGTAGCTGTGTGGCATTAGACATTGTTATTTATTTTCTGAGCTTTGATTTGCCTTTTGGTAAATGAGGATAATAATACCTGTATCACACAGTTATGAAAATTTAAATGAAGAAGCAGATGTATAGTATTTAGTACCATGTTAGACAAGAACAGCCAAATACTCAATAAATAATTTCTTCTTATTATTATTACTCCTTTTCATTGTTCCCCACAACCAGCCTTCCCTTTCAGCCAGGGTGGTGGTGTTACTTTCCTAAACCACATCCCACGTCCTATTTTGATCTTGGCTCTCAGATTTGGCTTTATACTATAATTTTTTTGAGTGCACGTCTTCCTCCACCTTGGCTATTTAATTACTACCCATCCTTCCGAATCTAGTGCAAGCCCTGTTTGTTTAACAAATAAATGCCTTTATGATAACTTTATTTTTCATTGATCTGCCCTTTCTTTTAACTCCCTTACTACTGTAGAAAAATATGACTCTGGGCTGGGTGTGTTGGCTCATGCTTGTAATCCCAGCACTTTGGAGAGCAGAGGCAGGTGGATCATGAGGTCAAGAGATCGAGACCATTCTGGCCAACATGGTGAAACCCCATCTCTACTAAAAATACAAAAATTAGCTGGGCATGGTTGCGCGTGCCTGTAGTTCCAGCTACTCGTGAGGCTGAGGCAGAAGAATCACTTGAACTGGGGAGGCAGAGGTTGCAGTGAGCCGAGATTGCACCACTGCACTCCAGCCTGGCAACAGAGTGAGACTCTTGTCAAAAGGAAAATATGGCCCTGTTGTGATAATGCATTGTGACTTATCTGTTCCAGGGATATATTATATTTTACATTTTTTCTCATTGTTTTCTATAGTGTTTCCATTCTTTAATTTTTGCCTGATGGTTGGTTGCTATACTTGTAAATGTCATGTATAGGTTTTGGTCAGATAGGAGTAGGGGTGCTGGGTGTGGTTGCTCACACCTTTAATCCTCATGCTCTGGGAGGGCAGGCAGGAGGATCGCTTGAGGCCAGGAGTTCAAGACTAGCCTGTGTAACAAAATGATACCACCAAGAAAGTCTCTAAAATATGTATTTTTAAAAATTAGACTGGCACAGTGGTTTACACCTGTAATCCCAGCACTTTGGGAGGCCAGGGCAGGAGGATCACGAGGTCGGTGGATCACGAGGTCAAGAGATCGAGACCATTTTGGCCAACATGGTGAAATCATATGTCTACTAAAAATACAAAAATTACCTGTGTGTGGTAGCCTGCACCTGTAGTCCCAGCTACTCAGGAGGCTGAGGCAGGAGAATTGCTTGAAGCTGGAAGATGGAGGTTCCAGTGAGCCAAGAATGTACCACTGGATTCCAGCCTAGTGAACAGAGCAAGACTCCATCTCAAAAAAAAAAAAATTTAGCTGGGCATGGTGGCACACAGCTGTTGTCCCAGTTATGTGCCAAGCAAGACATAGCTGAGGGGCTGAAACAGAGGATCAGAAGTTCAGGGCTGCAGTGAGCCATGATTATACCACTGTGCTCTAGCCTGGGTGACAGAGTAAGACCCTGTCTCTAAGAAAACAAAAGAGTGCAGGAGGCAAGGGGTAGACAGGGACACATCTGCCAGTTATTTAAACAATATTTTTATTTATAGAAATTGCATAAAGTTTTATGGAACTCTGGCCAACAACCCTCCACTCACATTTCTTTGCATGGAATTATGTCCCATACTGACTCCTCTCTGAAAGTTGCCTCAAGCAGGGGCTAGCAGAAGGTTGCTGCAGATGACCAACAGTATGCCACATAAATAGTAAGCAACAGCTTACATAGCTCCTTTCCCCATGGAAACTTCTCTCTGAAAAAGCCCTCTACATGTATCTTTCAGAAAATAACTTTCCGAGCTAATGAAACTACTAATTTAACTTCTAAAGGGAAGTTTATAGTTTTATTTGGGGGGAGGATTTTGATGCTTATTGGCTTTACTTTGTTGTCAAAGACTATATACAAAAGGTAGTGCTATTTCAGGTCTGGATTGAAGAACTCTTCAGAATAATAAATCCTTGTTTTATTGCTGGAAGGGAAAAAGCAGAATAAGGCACCAGTTAGCATCTTGAAAGACACAACAGGGATTTATTTTCCCTTCTCTTTGTGTGTGTGCCCTTTAATTTTTTTCATTCCTCAAGCAGAGCTTAGGCAACCCCAAATTAAAGCTGTTCATGGCGTGCAGCACATGATGATTAAATCTTATCTGGCTGTTCTGGAGATGGACAGATACAGTTGATGTAGAAAACCTTTTGTAGTGTCTGAAAGACAACTGCCGCAAAGAATGCTGTAACTCCCCTGTGTTACAAGATAAAGTTAAATTAAATCAGCTGAGGTTCTTTACAGGTAGTGATCTCTTTAGTGGTATTTGAAATGTGTTGACTGAACAGAAATAGAGTGTCCTAAGTGAAGTTTCATTATCCATGGGAGCCTGTTGTAAATACCATAGTGTTGTGATGTATGTTTAGTTAATTTCATGTTCTTTCATAGCTGCTGTTCAGTAGCTTAAAACGTTCATTACCGGTAAACATTGTACATTAGCAGACAAGAGCCTAGAGAAAACACCACTTACCCTTTGGTAATGGACAAATAGATAATAGTGGAAGATGAGAATTAATTGTCTTTATGTAGATGTTACATCAGGCTGCAATAGAACAGGATTATTTATGCTTTCAAAAAACATACCATTGTGCTTTGATGAGATGCAGAGCAGGCAAATAGCTGCTTAAGAATAAATTATTTGAATTGGCATTAATGTGGTGACTTAATTCACAGCATCTAGGAATATAGTGCACGTTTCTAGCACCCCTCCCATTTTTCTTAAATTCAAGAAGTACTGCAAAATGATTGAGACTTCAAAATTGGGAACTGTGGCAGAACGATTTATTTTTTTATCCTGCTTTTTACATGGGCAGTTTGTTCGCTTATCGGCACCCTTCAAGGTGCTGAGCTTAAACTGTCAGACCTGTTGGTCCTGGCTGGAGAGAGCATTGTTTGCCTTATTGTGAGAGTGAAGAAAGCATCATGGAATACATTTAAGAATTTTTATACAGAGGCTTTCATTTGTCTTAGTGATACAAAGAACTTTCAGAACTGTTATTGGACACTAGAATAACTAAGACCTGCATGTATATTTTTTTAAAACATAGCCCTTTGCTCATTTATTTAGCTTTTGATTTGCATCTGGCATTTTCTTTTTTTTGAAAAAAAGGAAAGAAGGAGAGGAAGAAAGAGGAAGAAAAATAGGGAGAGAGAACAGGAATATTGCTTTATTCTATGAATGGGTATTAATAATGGCCGATCAATATTTTGTTTATTTAAAGTGGATAATGTATATTTTGTGTATTTAAAGTGCTCTATAAATACTTATTAAGTTTACTTGTTCCAGATCTGAGTTCAAGTTCTGGATATCTTTATTAATTTTCTGTCTCATTGAGTCTAAATCTCTTTATGGGTCTTATGTATCTGGGTGTTAGGATCCTTAGCTCTTATTGTTGCATTGATCCTTTTACCACTGTATCTTTGTTGCTTTGAAATCTGTTTTATCAAATGCGTGAATTGCAACTCCTGCTTTTTGTTTATTTATTTATTTTTGCTCTCCATTAGGTTGGTAAATCTTTCTCCAACCCTTTGTTTTGAGTCTTTGTGTATCTTTGGATATAAAATGGGTCTGGATGTAGTATACCGTTAGGTTTTGGCTGTATCTTTTGATTGGGGGATTTAGTCGATTTAAATTTAGGGTTACTGCCATTTGATGTTAACTGGCTATTTTATCCAGTTAAAATACTTTTTTAAACCAAAAAGTAAAGAGCATCAACATAAAGAAGAATTTACATCAACGAATGGATAAAATAGCATCTGGCGTTTTCATATAGAAACAGCTAATGTCAACATCTTGTCCATAGGTCTAATAAAGCCTGTCCTTTGAGTTAGGTATATCTCATTTCTATCTTGAGTGCCAGGGCTCAATTAATAGTAACATTTGGCACCATGCATGTTTTTGTCTACTGGAAAATATTTCATTTAATTGAACAGATATTTATGGAATACATCATATTTTAGCACTGGTGTGTGTAATAGGATACAAAGACGACTATGGCTTTGAGCTTTGTGAGGGACATACACCCACATGACCCTCCCTTTCTCTGCCCCACCCCTCTCCAAAACACATTGTAGGTAGAATTCTAAAGATGGGAACCTAGTTTCTGGTCCCCTGGCTATTCAAACTGGAATCCAGGCACTATTGCAAAGGGACTTTGTAGATGAAATTAAAGTTCCAAATCAGTTGGCATTAAGATACGGTGATTTTCCAAATGGACATGACCCAGATGGATAGGTGAACCCTTTAGACAGTTTTCTCTAGCAGTGGAAGAGGAAGCCAGGAGTACGCAAAGGTTGAGGAGGACTCTACTCACTTTGCTGTTGCCGGTTTGAAGACAGAGGAGGACCAAATGAGAAGGAATGTGGACAGCCTCTAGAAGCTGAGAGTGGCTCCTGGATGGCAGCCAGTAAGGAAACAAGGACATCAGTCTTGAAATACCAAGGAAATGGAATTTGTCCAACAACTTGAATGAACATGGAAGTATTTCTTCCTTAAAGCCTCCAGGTAAGAGCCCAGTCTGGCCGTTACCTTGACTTTGGCTTTATGAAGCCCTAAGCAGAGAACCTAGCTGAGTTATTGTTAAACTTCTGACCTACAGAACTGTGAGCCAATACATTAGTTTCATCCTAAGCCTCTACCATTATGGTGACTTGTTAAACAACAGCAGCAAACTAATACACACAAATCAGCAGAGTGATCATTTCCTTTATACCAGGATATATGAGAGTTGCTAATTAATTTCAGTTTTCAAGACCCAAAGGAAAAGGTTCGATAACATTAACAGAGTTTTAAATTTACTACAAATATCTTCATTTTATATATGAGAAAATAGAAGTCCAGAGAACTTAGGTTTTGGTCCAAGATTTTAGCTCTGGCTAGTGGCAGAGCTGGGATAGAAGATTGTCTCCCGATTTCAGGTTCAGCATTTTTCAGTTGTATCTCACTATGGTGCATAATGACTTCCAGCTTTAAATTGGAACCAAAGTGTAAAAAAAGCTAAATAATGGTAATTTCTCTGTCATAATGCCAAGGGTAATGAAGGAGAGAAATGGAAGAAAAAGGTAATTTCAGGAGATCATTATTATTTCTTGTCTAAAGATTTTAGAGCATGGAAGGAAGTATGGAGTACATTGCTATGACTTACTCCTTAGGGAAAATAGAAGCGTCGATACCTTCCATGGAGTATTGTTCCATTCCAACAATATCGACTCACTGCTGCATGCCTCTAATGATGCTGCTATTACTTGAAGTATCATGGGAGTAGCTTTTTTACTTAAATACATTTAGCACTGTCTTTTTAGCACTCTTAGTGATAGCAACTATTTGATTGGGAGGATTAATATGATATTGTTTCCCAATAGCTTGCAGATAGTTCTAATATGATGAATCAGATTTGGTGATCATCCTGAATAATATAATAAACACCAGTGGGGGTAGTATATAAGAAAATGGGGCTAGGTAATATAATAAAAAGAAAATACTGGTATTAAGTTGGACTTTCTTATTTGTTTTCCAAATTCAATCTGATAAACCATAGTTTTAAAAGAACTTTAGAAGTCATTTTGGAGCAATGTTGGCTTGACTGGAGTGAGTATACCATCTCTTTTGGTGGGTAAATATAGTATGCACTTTGGAGGGAATTGAATCCTGGCTTGGCAGTTTACTAATGGTATGATTGTGGGCAAGTTACTTAATCTCTGCAGACCTCAGTTTCTTCATGTGTAACATGGAGACTAATAGTATTAACTTTATGCCTGTCACATAAGAGGTACTCCCTAAGTGAATGAACTGAGTGGATTAAATATATTAAGGGGGGCCAGGCACAGTGGCTCATGCTTGTAATCCCAGCACTTTGGGAGGCTGAGGCGGATGGATCACCTGAGGTAAGAAGTTCAAGACCAGCCTGACAAACATGCTGAAACTCCATCTCTACTAAAAGTACAAAAAAAAAAAAAAAATTAGCTGGATGTGGTGGTGCATGCCTGTAATCCCAGCTACTTGGGAGGCTGAGGTAGGAAAACCACTTAAACCCGGGAAGCAGAGATTGCAGTGAGCCAAGATCACACCATTGCACTTCAGCCTGGTCAACAAGAACAAAACTCCAATATGTATATAATACACACACACACACACACACACACACACACACACACACACACACACACACGGGTAAACCTCTTATATATATAAGCATAGTGCATAGTTTGTGCTTATGTATCTTTTGTCTCTTAAGATGTTATTTTTAGTGGTAGTTAAATGATATGTTCAGGTTTAATGAATAAGGGTAGCTTCTTGTTTTACTTGAGCCCAAGAAATAGAATTCCCCAGTGAGTCTTATCCTTTGCTTGTTTCACATTAAATCTGTCATAGCACCTCTCAGGCGGTGGCTCAAGAGTGTGTGTGCTGACAAAGGGAAGAGGTAAAGTGGGTGGTTCTCTGTTTTTATAACCTTATTTTTTCCTGCCTTGGGGACCCATGTTACACAGAACCACACTGGCATCTCCTGAACGTGCCAAACTCTTTTAATTTAGACTGCTTCTACTTTAGAAACGAATACTCATGCATTTTTATTTACACTGTGAGAAAACAAAATCCTTTTTTCTCCTAGACTTACATTCCCATGGGAGACATGGGCAACAAACAATTTTTTACTTGCTTGGTCTCTCTCACCTGAGTTTAAAAATCTGGACTCAGGCTGGGCATGGTGGCTCACACCTGTAATCCCAGCACTTTGGAAGGCTGAGGTGGGTGGATCACGAGGTCAGGAGTTCAAGACTAGCCTGGCCAAGATGGTGAACCCCATCTCTACTAAAAATACAAAAATTAGCTGGGCATGGTGGCGAGTACCTGTAATCCCAGCTACTCAGGAGGCTGAGGCAGGAGAATCACTTGAACCCGGGAGGTAGAGGTGGCATTTAGCTGAAACAGGGCCATTGCACTCTAGCCTGGGTGACAGAGGGAGACTGTCTCAAAAAAAAAAAAAAAAATCTGGACACAGCTCCACCTTGTATATTTGATGCCTTTTTTTTTTTTTAATTTGGTATAAAAGCTGAACTGTGATTGTAAGACATAGCCTCAGCACAAAGAACTGATTGTCTTCATCTCTATTGGTCCAGGTAGGCTCCAGTTCTCTTGGTCTCTTGCAGCCTTAACTTGTTCTATGGCCTGTTGGAGCAGATATCAGTAGTAGCAATGCTAGTGTTTCAGGAACAAGAATAAAGATTGTGTTAACAGATAGAAACTGTTTGTTTTTCTTTTCTTTTTTTTTTTTTTTTGAGGCGGAGTCTTGCTTTGTTGCCCAGGTTGGAGTGCAGGGCGCCATCTCAGCTCACTGCAACCTCTGCCTCTCAAGTTCAAGTGATTCTCCTGCCTCCTTCTCCCCAAGTAGCTGGGACTACAAGGCAGGCAACAACACACCCGCCTAATTTTTGTATTTTTAGGAGTGATGGGGTTTTAACATGCTGATCTTGAACTCCTGTCCTCAGGCAATACACAAAGGTATCTTTTCCTCATATTTTTGAGAAGTGACCTCTGGTTTGGCATTTCTTAAAGGGCTTAACGGATCCTGTTGGCAATTGGCATTCTGCACTCTAGTCTCCGCACTACTACCTCCAGGGGATAGAGATTGCATCAGAAATAATCAAGGTGATTATTTTATGTTAATAGCTGATATGTGGAGAGTTACTTTTTTTTTATGCCTAAAGGGAAGTGCTTTGTATGAACTGGCTCATTTAAGTTTCACAATACCGTGAGATAATAATAGCTATCGTCAGTCTTAGGAGATATTTTTATTAATCCCGACTTTATGTCTATTGTTTATCCTTGTTTCAGACCCTGTACAAAGTGCTGTATAGATATTATTTTTCTAATTCCTCACCACAGTCTTCTGAAATATTCCACTAGAATATAAGCTCTATGAGTATTATGACTTTTTCTTCTTCTAGGCTAAATTCTGGGACAGCATTTAGTATAATGCCTAGTGCATTTACTTAGTAAATAGTTATTGAATGAATAAATTCTAGTTTTTTTTTTTGAATGAGGAAGCTCTTAAGAGAAGTTAAGTAACTTGCCCGAGTTCAAGTGATGAAGCTGGGGATTACACCCGGACAAGCGTGACTTCAGAGCCTGCAATCTTCATCTTTGTGTTATGAGTTATTTTTGTTGTTGTTGTTGTGAACAAATTTCTGGGATAATGTGGAATTCTGATGCAGAATGATGTGTTAAATTAGGTTTCTAAAATTAAATATATAAAGTTGTTTTGGAAACTTCAAAATTTTGAACCTGTTGTAAATTGTCACTTAGTGGGAAAGCTTAAAGGTTTAAAATGACTAATATTAAAGAAATCATAGATAATGATAATGTTGCTTGTTTATGGGAAGATTTCAATGTATATGAGTATATTAATTATATGAATATATGTGAATATATTAAGATTCTCTGATATACTCAATAAGGTTTTTAGTCTTTTTAAAGAAGGGAAATAATGTAAATTTTTCCAGTATTTACTATTCTATAAAATATGATACATAATTAAAATGTGAATTTTCAAAATTTATTGAAAAAGTGTCTCTTATGATTACTTCCTAATGCTTTTTTCTTTTCCTTTTGGAAAAAGTATCTGGAATTGTATGTTGTGTGGAATCTGAAGTATGTTTTTATGCTTACATATTTCGGATGGTTCCAGTTAAGTAGTTTTGCGTTAAAGGATGAACAAAATGCCAAGGTATTTATAAAAGGATTGCATCAATCTACACTGCCTCTAGATCATTGTAAACTTGTATTTTATTCTGACCAATGTTATTGGCTATTAGTGTTCAAACGCACTGACGTTTTTATAGGGGAAAAATGCCATTCCATTAGTACTTTGCAGTCCATGTTTAACATCTTTACAAATAGTTAGTAAATATATACATTATCCCTCTCCCCCATAGACTGTCAACTATGTTTTTACATTTGTTGGAAGCTCCATTTTTTTTTCTGAAGGCTCTTGTTGCTTATAAGAATTGCAGGCTGGGTGCAGTGGCTCACACTTGTAATTCTAGCACTTTGGGAGGTCGAGCGAAGCAGGCAGATATCCTGAGGTCAGGAGTTCGAGACCAGCCTGGCCAACATGGCGAAACCCTAACTCTAATAAAAATGTAAAAAATTAGCCAGGCGTGGTGGCAGGCACCTGTAATCCCAGCTACTTGGGAAGGTGAGGCAGGAGAATTGCTTGAACTTGGGAGGCAGAGGTTGCAGTGAGCCAAGATTGTGCCATTGCACTCCAGCCTGGGTGACAAGCGAGACTCCATGTCAGAAACAAAACAAACAAACAAAAAAGAATCTCATAGTTGGAGTTTTCCTGAGTTACTAATAGTGGCGCTGCTTATATTCTTGGGAGCATAAAATGGGGAGTGGCTGTTCTTTTGGTAAATTGGTTTAGAGACTTCATAAAGACCAACTATTACCTCCAGCAAACTAATTGTAAAATAGGGCTGTATAACTGCAAACATCATCATGTATCTTAGTGGACATGGGTAAACATCTTGGATACAGAACTTTAAAGACAAATGTGTGCTATATTTGGGGTTTGCTTTACATAGGAACGATCAACTTCATAAATAATAAAGATTTTTAGGGAGCTAGATGTAGCAACACATTGAGTGACATCTCTTCTATCTTCTATTTATCCCTGCTCAGCTGTGCCCTGGAGTAGCCCAGCTGGCTTTAAAATCTCCAACATCAGGTGTCACTGTCTTGCTTTCATTAGACCCCTAGGCTCAAGTCACCTGGATCACTTGTTCCTGCCATTCTTGAGGTCTGCTACAGTGAGTTTCTCTCTCCTGGTCTTTTTATCATCTTTTTGAATGAGGACTGCTCTCTTAAACCAATAAGATAGGACTAAATACCTTGGTGACCTTGTGGCTTTTCTTTTCTGTTAAAGGATCATTCAGGCAGATAGCACATATCTGAGGGGTCCTTTCAGCTGCTCATCTTTTCTATTCATAACTTTTGCCTTCCTACACTTAGGAGCCAAGTCATTGTCCATAGATGAAGTGTGTAACCTGTTTTATAGAAGTAAACAGGAGAAGGTCATTCATTTCTGCAGTCTTCATATTGTCATGTCAGTATGCTAGCTGAAAACAAAATGGCTTTTTTTTTTTAATGAGGAAAGAGTTTTCTGGTTTTTTACAAAAAGAGACTGACCATGTGTAAACATTCTTTAAACTGTTTCCTCATTGTGGTTTCACCCTGTGGAGGGCTAAATTTTAAAAGTAAATATGATGTTATTATACTAACTTGCTTATTACCAGCAAGTTTCTCATACCGACCCATGTTTTATATAGTGGGTGGCTTAATGATTTTAACTTGAGAAATCTGATTAGAAAAATAGTTATCCACTTCTGTTTGCTGAACTGCAAATAAGTCATAAAAAAAAGAAAACTTCAGAAGCTCATTTTTTTTCAAAGGAGATAGGAGAATTTTACAATTTAACTTGGGAAATTTAGGTCTGTCTCACGAGATTGCCAAAGGCACAGTTAATTCTCTGGGAGGCCCAATTTATTATTGTGTAAAGCTATTTAAATTTTTAGGGATTTTCTAAAATGCATTCCTAGTTTTTGATACAAAAGGTAATTGATTTCAAATGTCAGCTTGTGTATTACGTTGATGAAAGTGGTTGACCCTCCTGGGGAAATACAGGTAAAAATAAAGCATATTAATTGGAAAATATTGATGGAATTAGAGCTGTCATTGAGTGGATTCTCTAGGGAGTCTTAATAGGTCATGTTTTGCTAGGCATTGGGGCATTCTGGGATCTAACAGTTAATCTGTGAAGGGACAAATAAAGATGTCACCAGAATCAGCAGATTGAGATTTATGCCCAAAAGTCCAGATGCTTCCTTGGGAGATATCCTTAAGGGAATGACATCTGTTAACATTTCTGCCTTCAGTTTATCAGAAAGAAGTTGAGAGAAGCTTAGGAAATTAAGGCATTTCTTAGAGAATAATAAGAGTAATTGTAATGTTTTAAAGGTACTCCTGTCTTAGTGGCTTCTAAAAATACTGTCATTAATTTTTCATACCATCAGTTGAATTCACTGAGATAAGAAAACTGTTATTTTTTTAAAAACAAAACACAAAGAAAAACCCATCGGGTTTTAGGCCTTAGAAACTTGGTGTTATAAGAAGTATATAGTCCTTAGTTGAAAGTTGAATGCTCTGGTAATTTATTTGTATAATTAAACTTTTTAAATTAAATATTTGGATTGTAGTAGAGGTACTTGTCTTTTTAGAAAGTACTTCAGACTGGGTACGGTGGCTCCTACCTGTAATCTCAGCACTTTGGGAAGCTGAGGCAGGTGGATCACTTAATTTCAGGAGTTCAAGACCAGCCTGGCCAACATGGTGAAACCCTGTCTCTACTTAAAAAAAAGAAAAATTAGCCAGGTGTTGTGGTGGTGGGCATCTGTAGTCCCAGCTACTTGGGAGGCTGAGGCATGAGAATCGCTTGAACCTGGGAGGCAGAGGTTGCAGTGAGCCAAGATAGTGCCACTGCACTCCAGCTTGGGGGACATAGAAAAACTCTGTCTCAAAAATAAAGAAATAAATAGTACTTCAGCTGAGGCAGTTCGTGCAGTAGTATATCATTTGGAATGCGAGTAAGCACTTCTGAATTGACATGGCCTGGAAATTTTTTATATTTGATTTTCTCAAAGCACATTACAACTGTGCTCATCTTCTTGTGAACAGAAATGTTTGAGGATGGGTAAAATGAACTGTAGAAAGCGTCTCAGTAAAAGGTGTTATACAAGTCATAATTATTTTCCAAGTGCTATCTGTGAGCAGCTTTCACAAATCAAAGCTTCCTTGAAATAGAGATTACAATCAAAGTTCATTTGTATACTATTGTATTTGGAGTACCTGCCAACGTTCCAACTTGCAGTCGCTTTGAGGGAAAAGTTCTTCAAATTCGTCAGTGTTGTGGGGAAATGTGATTTAAATTCTGATTACTGGAAGCCTTGTTGCAGAGGAGGTGGAAGGCAAGTGAGTTGAGATGTTCAGGATATTTTTTATTTGTCCTTTTAAGATATTGAGAAACAACTGATTGTGGTGTCCATCTTTTGCTAGTTCCTCTCCAACATCAATTCACATTTTCTTATATTATAGTCCGGAATTTCCTTTGGGAAACCTCCTATATTCTCTGTCTATGTAGTTCAAGAGGGGCTGGTCACACCTCTACCCCTGCTGTAATCGAAAAAGGAGCTTATTTGCTGCCCACAGTGATGGTTGAGTAATCAAATTGATGATTGAGTAATCAAAATTGTTCAAATAAGATTCAGTTCCTGGCATTTTTGTTGTAATTATTTGAAAGAAGTCTTTACTTTTTTCCCTTGGAGTTTTTTAGCCAATAGTAAGCAAGATCGCCAGTGTTGGTGGTAGTTCTTTTGTTACCATCACATTTGAGAGGAAGGCAGAGCTTGGAGCTGGAGATACAGAATCCTGACAACCTACTCTGAATGCCTGATCAGTTACACAAGCCAGTGAATTCTTCTGTTTTGTATAAAATGGTTTGAATTGGATTTCTATCACTTTTAACTAAAATAGACCTGATTGACACATGCTTGTAAGTTTAGTGTTGGATCTGCCTTCACCCCAAGAGCTAACTTTTGGTATATGTGTGTCATTTATTTTTATTGTGATAGTTTTTGTTAGTTATTTTTTCTTAAAAAAGAAAATACAGGCTTTTATCACAAAAAAGACAGAAATTACTATCCTAGGGGAAAAAAAATCTCGTATTTATTCTCAAAAGTGACATCAGATGCCTGTGTCTAGTTTGGGAAATCAGAGTGACAGTACTTCATAAAATAAGTTGAAGGAACATTTCCTATTTTTCTATTTTGTTAAAAAATTTGTCTAAGAATAGAATGACCTGTTCTTTGAATGTGTCATAAAATTATCTGTAAAACTGTCCAGTCATACCTTGATTATATCCTTTCTTTTTATTTGTGTATGTTCTACTTTGTTTTTCTAACTTCATGAGTTGGAGACTTACTATATTCTATTTATTTACTAAAAAGCCTGTAAAATTGTAAAAGATAAATAAGTAAAACAATCCTTGTCTCACAGTTCTTCTCCTATCAACAATGATTTGAAATTTTTCCATGATATGAAACACCTCCAAGGACAGATATGTCCTTGATTAGGAGAGTAGCGGGGTTATTATAGTCTGTGTCAAAGAATTGAAGGGAAAAGCCTGCATTTTCTTGATGAAACAAGAGGTTAGATGTGCTTGGGAGCAATCATCCTGCCAGTAAGCCTGCGTGAGGGTTTTACCGTACTGATGTGGCTTCCCTGCATTGGCAGGTATTACTGCTTCCAGATTTGGTCACAGCATGGGACAAAGGAATATACAGACCTCCTTCCTGCCTTTGAATAATTAGCGTCAGCAGAGTATCCTGAACAGTGATCAGACATAGACAAAGCAAACCGAGGGAGAACCTGGAGAGATTTAGTTTTTAGGAATGCTTTAGAAATAATCACCAACTCTTTCAAATGTGGAGGCATTTGTGGATTTTGATAGAACTTATTGATTTTTTTTTTGGCCTAGCATCATTTACTTTTATTGGAAGACATCTACCCCACACTGGAAGTGATGGCCCGACTGGCTGTATACGCAAATGGGCAACTACGATTCCAAATACCACACAGCTACAGTCGGGTTCACCCAAATGGAGTCCTTTGCCTCCAGGGTCTTTTTCTTCCTGTGAAGAAAGTTTGAAACAGTGCTCAGTGATAATAATAAAAATATTGCTATTTTAGAAGTACTTAAACCTCTTATGTTTTCTTATTCCAGGTGGTTTTCCTGAAACCAAACTCTGATTTCCAGGGATAAAAAGAAAACACGTGAAAAACCCCTGATATTCTCAGATTTGACATGACTTTCACTGTGTAAATGGCTTTAACTCTATTTAATAGAATGTTCCTGTAAAGCTGAAAAATAAGTGGATCCTGTTTTTGACATAGTGATAGAGCTTGCAGTTTAAATAATTCTACTGGGAATCTATTAGGAAGCAAATGAGAGCTTCCTCCAGAGACTTTTGAGACATGCTTAAGGAAGCATTCCTCCCTTCCTTGTGCTTTGTTCATCTGGTTCTAAGTCAAGATAAATATTGCTTCATTTGTATAGTTGTTTTCTTTTGCAATTTGCTCATGAGTGAAATCTCTTTAAAACATTAACATTTGATTAAATATACTTGAATGCTTACAAAGAGTTTTTTGTTTAATTTATCTTGCTTATCTTTATAGGGGCTGGTAGATATTTATGTTTCTCTCAGTGAGTTCACTGAAGAGCAATCTGAGGCTTTATATAGGTTAGGAAGTAGACTTTTTATACTTTGGAAATCCAGCTTGTACAGTGCTTATTATCACCATTTCTGCAGTTATGAGGCTACTCTCAAAGATAATAAAATATGTATTAATGAATTTTCAAATTACTCCTTATTTTTATGTTTCTCTCTGGTGAATGCTACCAGCATTTCCACTCTTTGACATCAAGTGTTGATAATTCTTTTACTCTCTTCTGTGGATATCTCAAACCACATATAAATACATTGCAAAATGCACAGATTATACATCTTGCAAAGGATGCAGGATTCCGTGAAGTCAGAGAAAGTGGCTGAGTAAGATCTGCGTTAACATGTAAACCTCTAGACAAATTGGTATGGCAGGATTGGATCAGGCAGTTATCACCAGAGATAATGACAAGAGAAGCCCTTCAAAAGGGTCTGATTGAAATATCAAAGGATTACGTGAGACTCTTGGCAAATCAAAACCCTTGACTATTTTGGCAGAAATAGTGTTTTTGTTCAGATTTTACTGTAAGTTGTATGAAGTAAGATTTGTGTGGTCCTGTTATCACTTGAGAAATAATACATTTTACCTTATTTTATATTTACAAAAGAATATAAATGACCTGAATATCTGTGTACTTCTCCCAGATAGCATATTTCTATCTCTACTCTGAAAATCTGGATTTTGTGTTTATTCCCCAGGTTTTTAAAAAGTAGTTTTAGCCTACGTGTATATATTCTTTTATTTAGATATGCGTGGCTTTTTGCTTTATAAAAATTGTATTGATCTCTATAAAGCCTCTGTCATTTGCTTTTTAAAAACTCAATATAATGTTTTAGAAATCTATCTTTGTTGTGGTATGTAGCTCTGCCTTATTCATTTGTGCTGCTGTGTAAGATTCTACGATATGACTCAATATCAAAAAATGGTATAGATTCATGGAGTTTCTTATGTATTGCTGGTATGAGGGTAAGTTGGTATAAAACTTTGAAGAACAGTTTGGCATTCGCTTCTAAAGCAATTTGTGCATTTCCATTCCTAGGCCTAGATCCTACATCTAGAGTGATAAATCTGAATTACACATTTTGTAAAATTATTCACAAAAGCATTTATAAGTGTAGTGTAGAAGGTTAGATGTATGACCTGTAACTAATTCCACTAATCCTCAAATAAAGCTGTGGAATCATTTTCCATTCAAACAGCAGTTTAAATTCGACTGTATTATCCATTAGCATAAGAATAAGTTTTAATGATAATTAGAACCCTAACGGTATCATAAAATAATTTTGGTTTAGTTTAGGTATCCTTTATGTAAATATTTGTCCAGTTGGAGATCCTGATTCGTTAAACATTTTACATGAACTTGATTTGAGAAATGCACAGCGCTGTATAAATACATCACTGCAGGAGGCAGTGTAGCCATAAGGAAAACATACCAGATTGGGAGTCAAAGATTGGTGTCTATACAGTGCTTTACCTCTCAAGCTTCAGATGACCTTAATTTCTGAGCATCAGTTTCATCGTTGGTAAAAAAGAGATGACAGTATCAGACTTGCCTCATGGCTGTCTGCCAGTTAAGTGAATTAGAAAATTATTTTCAATTATATAGTGCTGTGCAAGGTGAATGATTGCTATTATTGCTGTCATCACTGTTGTTTGAAGCACTGTGCTTTGGGAAGCAAATGTGGTTCACATCTTTTGAACATTTAAATGAAGAGAATGTGTCTCAGTGCTCTAGTGTGTATTAAAGCAGCCCTTTGAGAAGAATGCCTTCAACCCTGCTCAATATCCACACATGCTTTTATTAAGACTTCTTTATATAAAATAACCAAGAAGATGTCATAAGTATTTAAAGCAACTTTCCCCCTTATCTTTAAAATTTATCTTAAAAGAGATAAGATTCTAATTACAAATTTCAAACAGTTTCTTCGCTATGAAAAATTCCAGGAATGATACAAAAGCACTTTTATGTGAAGAGGACACACTATAACATTGAGGTCTTGATCTCATTTTAGTAACTCTCTGATGTGATTAATTTTCATAACCACTGAGTTCTAGCTCATTTTTTTTTCTGGCAGAATTCCAGCACTTGATTGTTACCTTATAAACTTTTAATAAGAATAATTTTAAAATCTGCACTTGACTCTTGCTTTATGAAAAGCTGGAAATGTAAAAAGTTAAAAATGTTTGACAGTTTTCTGGAGCTCTGCTAAGAATCAGTAGCCATGCCCCTTTATACATGACAGCCCAAAGGAGAGTTTGTAAAACTATAAATAAATTGTAAAACTCTATCGAGCCACAACTTGGATGGATTAATGCCTATGGGTTAGAAACCCAGGAGTAAATGTTTAATGTGATTGGGATAAATATGAACATGTTTAAACCTTTAATATTATTCCTTCAAGCTAAATGTGAGCAATACTATTTTGACAAATTTTGGGTTGCCTCAGTAGCCTGATTTTTACAGAAGTGCTGTGTATCTAAAATTGTTAACTGATGAATGGGTGGTGCCGCTGGATTATTTCCCATGTGTTGTCTTTGCCCTGTTTTAATTTCTTTGTTATTCAAGTTATACTATCACTTCTGTCCAAAGTTGGGTCTCCGGATTAGAATAGCAAACTAACCAAGTAAATTTGGGAAGTATAACCAGCTTACATAAAGAAAATATTTGGGGTTATTTAATTTTTATTATTATTTTAAAATACATAGTCAGCATTTTTGAGAAGGTCTTTTTTGGTTGAATCTCTAGGCAGACGTGTGGTTAAGCATCTTCCTGGCCATTTTTTTCCGACAGTCATTTGACCAGGTCTTTTTATTTATACTCTGTGTGAAAACCAAAAATAAGAAAAATGCATATGTATCCTCAGATTTGTAGTCAATGAATTATCTTTTCTTAGTTTTAGGAAACTATTAAATCATCTACTAAAATTATGCATTGGCTTGCACTGTGCCCAGGGTTTTGGTTTGTATTTTGAAAGCTGTCAGCGGCACGTCTGTAGTTAGAAGCTAAACGTTTCACCACAGAAAGAGACATTTTAGGTTGAGAATGCATTAGAGCCAGGGTCCCTAACCACCTGGGTCATGGGCCCCTAGCGGTCCATGGCCTGTGGAAAGTGGGCCACACAGCAGGAAGTGAACACAGGTGAGTTAGCATAGCTTCATCTGTATTTACAGCCACTCCCCATTGCTTGCATTACCCCCTGAGCTCCACCTTCTGTCAGATCAGTGGTGGCATTAGATTTTCATAGGAGGGCAAACCCTACCTATTGTGAACTGTGCATGTAAGGGATCTAGGTTTCACACTTTTTATGAGAATCTAATGCCTGATGATGTCATTGTCTTCCATCACCCCCAGATGGAACTGTCTAGTTGCAGGTAAGGAAGCTCAGGACTCAGGGCTCTCACATTATGGTGAATTGTATAATTAATTCATTACATATTAATTTATTTCTATTAATAATAGAAATAAAGTGCACAGGACCAGCATGGTGGCTCACACCTGTAATCCCAGCACTTTGGGAGGCCGGGCGGGTGGATCACAAGGTCAGGAGTTTTGAGACCAGCCTGACCAACATGTTAAAACCCCGTCTCTACTAAAAATACAAAAATTAGCTGGGTGTGGTGGTGCATGCCTGTAATCCCAGCTACTCAGGAGGCTGAGACAGGAGAAACACTTAAACCTGGAAGATGGAGGTTGCAGTGAGCCGAGATTGTGCCACTGCACTCTGGCTTGGTGACAGTGCAAGACTCCATCACAAAAATAAATAAACAAACAAACAAACAAACAAATAAATAAATAAAAGTACACAATATATGTAATGCACTTGATCATCCCAAAACCATCCCCTCCTCCCAAGTTTGTGGAAAAATTGTCTCCCACGAAAATGGTCCCTGGTACCAAAAAGGCTGGAGACTGCTGCAATAGAGAATACAGTATGGAGTATGGGGTTTCATCTCAGACAGACGAGTTCATTTTTTATTCTTGCTACTCAGAAGCAATATGATCTTCATCAAGTTTTAAGTTCAGAGTCTCCATTTTCTCACCTCTGAAACAGCAGAGTACCTTTTTCATTGGACTAAATGTTAAAGGATTTACTGCTGTAACATACTTATTACCATTCAGCCTGGTATGTTATGATGCTTAGTAAAGATTTGTTCTTAAGAGGCTTGTGGCTAATCAGATAAGAGAAACTGCAGAGCATTGAGGTTTGGGATGAATGAGTATAGTGTCAGTGGGATAGAGATTGCTCATCAGGGAGAATCATACAATCCATGTCCATGCCCATCCGGTCCTCATAGATTCAAGTAAATATTCACTTAAGTTCCTGTCCCACATATGGTGGAATTCCCTGTGGCCTTGCCATCTGTAGGGGTTCATACAGAACTCATATTTCTCATAACCACTACCTACTATAAGTAGCTCATATTTCTCATAGCCATTAACTCCTATAAGTTTTTGCTGAGGTCTTGATCACTCTTAACACTTTGTATCTCTTCTTTATGGTGTCTCCTTTGCATCCCTGGAACCCTGTTTAGCTGAAGTAACCTCTTTATTTCCAGGAGTCCCACTAATGCGGTGCTGTATACCCAGATTTGATGAAGGTTTGATGTCAGTGAGGGATTTGCAGTGCAACACAGCAACAACTTTAAACAGACCCTTAGTAATCTCATCTATTGAAAGCCCCTTAGCTGTTACTATTCTGGAAAATACTCATTGATTGTTTCTTTCTACTCTGTGTCTGGAACCAGTTTCCTGACCCATTGCTGGGCATGATGTCTCCTCCTTAAGTCACTCATCCCCTACCCCTCCAATGCTCTTGCAGTTCTTTAGAGCCATTTGTGTGTCTTGTCCCAAAGCATTGTGGTGTTTACCATATACATAATGCCCACCTTGTCCTCAGACGATTCTCTTCCTGAGACGAATGTTGTAGCCACTTAAACTCTTTTTTCCCTTAGTTGTTATTCAAGTTATTATTTCCTTTCATGAAACTTCAGAGATAGAATATAAGAGATAAAGAAGAGAGTCAACAATGAGACCAGAATTCTAGTCTGGGAGACTAGAAGTATAGTATTGCCTACAATGTAAGTGGGATTTTAATTCAAGGAAAGTGCATAGTATCCAGGGGACAGTAATCTGAGTATTTGGAATCTCTGCCATATTTGTCATTTTCATCAGACTTGATATAGAATAATCATCTTCATAAGATGTAGGCCAAAAAGTGCAACTACGGAAGGGCAGATAAAACCCATTTGCTGTTAATTGTGATTCCTCCAAGAAAGAGGAAGTGAAGGGAAGCAACTAAGACAAAACAGTGCTTCTAGTGATCAGTCATCAGGCAGATGTTTGTCAACTCTTCTAGGCTTCAGGAAGGATCATCTCAGGGGAGGCACTTAGTCAACATCATCATCTTTCTTTGGGGGCATTTAGTTGATGAAAAACAGGAACCTGGGAGAGACATAATAACTTAGTTTATTGGGATTCTCCCTAGGAATGGAAGAGTGTAGTCACAGATAAGAATATGCCGGCCGGGTGCAGTGGTTCATGCCTGTAATTTTATCACTTTGGGAGGCTGAGGCAGGTGGATCACGAGGTCAAGAGATCAAGACCATCCTGGTCAACGAGGTGAAACCCCGTTTCTACTAAAAATACAAAAATTAGCTGGGCATGGTGGTGTGCGCCTGTAGTCCCAGCTACTCGGGAGGCTGAGGCAGGAGATTTGCTTGAACCCAGGAGGCGGAGGTTGCGGTGAGCCGAGATCGTGCCATTGCACTCCAGTCTGGGTAACAACAGCAAAACTCTGTCTCAAAAGAAAAAAAAAAAGAATATGCCTTTACTATGTTCCAGGAAGCCTGCAGTGGAAAACGCATAGCCAAAGCAAGAAGGAGAGGGTCAACTGAATTGTGAAGCATACTCTGCCCTGAGGTGTGATATATTGGAAATAGGTAGAAATTTGGAGCTTTTTAAGCATGAGCACTGAAAACCAAGACACAGAGAAACTTCCAAGCCTTTAGGATCCAAAGCAGTCTTTTAACTATAAAGCCGTCACGGTCTCCTAGACCAGCAGAGCCAGGGCCAGGACTGGAACCTGTTTTACCTTTTCTTAAAATGGCAAGACATGTTTTGGGCCTCACCCCAAAGCCTGCTGTGGTCAGAAATTAATGATGTTGAAACCCACTGAGTTCATGAACATTTTTCAGTGTTTTTAATGAAAGCTCATTTGATAATCTATCTCCAGCCCCTTTTAAAAAGTATTCTCTTTTAATACATAGATTCTTTATTCCTTTTCTTTTCCTTTTTTTGACAAATACTTTTTGAGCCCCAGCGATCTGACTGGGTGAGAATATGGTGAATATAATTGCAAGGTACGTGTTTATAGGGAGCTGATAGTCTGTCCGGGGGAAGGAGAGAAATTGAGAACACCCAATGTACTATCTGACACAGACTAAACATTTGATACATATTTATTGAGTGGATGATTGAGTAATATGATATATAAAGGTGCTTTGAAATGTGAAAGGAAATGAAATCTTGGGACCTCAAACTCATTAAACCAAGGAGAAATGTCAAGCTCAGAACTGGTTTGCGCAAACCAGCCTCTTTTTTGGTTCCTAAATAATGTGGCTACAAGATTAAAAGCTACCTGCCTCCTCCATAGTTTGCCCACAGGGAAATACCTAGTGAGCTGCAAGATCTTTAAGGTGTTTCTGTTAAAATTCACCATGGCAATGTAAATTGATAGCTTATCTTTGCAGGGGTAGTCACACCCGCTGCCCACAAATGCCCGTCTGCTTGTTCCCATGCCTGATTTTGTCTGTGTTATCTTATGTAAAATGTAGATTCCCTGCACTTTTCCTCTGCCTTATCTGTCTATGTCATCTTATGTAAAAAAAAAAAAATGCAGATTCCCTGAGACAGACAAAGGTCTGAATGAGTCCTTTTCCCTACCTCCCTCTTATATGAAAATTTTATACTTTTAAATGTCCCATTCCTTCCCCTTTAAATTTGGAGCCCTCAAAATCATCTTCGGAGAAAGGCATAGACCTGTCTCCCAGGCATGTGTCCTTGACTTTGGCAAGTAACCCTCCTAAAATGATTGAGGCTTGTCTCATCATTTTTCTGGATTGACAGTACTTAAGGTCAAAGTGTGGCCTTTCAATAAAGTATCTGTAAGCATTTAGGCTCCTTTAAAAGATCCCTCCATTGATATGTGTGTTGGATTTAGTGAGAGCAGAGGTAAAGTCTTTCTGCTGCGTTTAACAGAAAGTCTCCATTAAAAAAAAAGTACATAGGCTGGGCCCAATGGCTGATACCTGTAATCTCAGCACTTTGGGAGGCTGAGTGGGAGGATCACCTGAGGAGTTCGAGACCAGCCTGGCCAACATAGTAAGATCCCATCTGTACTAAATACACAAAAATTAGCTGGGCGTGGTGGTCTGTGCCTGTAATCTCAGCTGCTCTGGAGGCTGAGGCAGAAGAATTGCTTGAACCCAGGAGGTGGAGGTTGTAGTGACCTGAGGTTGTGCCACTGCACTCTATTCTGGGTGATAGCAAGACTCAGTCTCAAAAAAGAAAAAGTGTGTGTGCGCACATGCGCTCACATACGTGTATCTGTCTAGTTACCCATATGTTTTCTGCTTTCCCGTATTAATGTAAAGAATTACGCTAATAATTTTCCTATAACTAAATGAATATTGCACTAGAGAATAAAAACCAACATAAATACAGTATTACATATTAATATTGTCCAAAAGTCTTCTTGCAAGTAGTTTATTTTTACACCTGTATTCATGAGTGAGATTGGACTGTGGTTTTCTTTTTTTAAGATGTATTTTTCAGGATTATGCTAGTATCATAAAATGATTTGAGAAGATTTTAGGTTCTCTGAAACATTTTCTATAACAGAAATATTTGTCCCTTGGGTTTGTGTGAATTTATCTATGTAACCGTATTGGCTTGGTTCTTTTTAAAAGGTATTTCATTGATAACTTTCTGTTGCTTTTGTGGCTATTGATCTGTTGAGCTTTATTTTTCTTTTTCAATCATGTTTTTTCTTTGGAGAGTCATTCATATCTTTGAGTGTTTAGAATTTATTAGGATAAAACAGTAGATAATGTTTTCTTATAATTTGAAAAGCCTTTGACATATTTTTGTTTGTGTCTTTTTTTTATTTTCAAGTTCTTCAGTTTATTTACTTCTCTTTAAAAGACCAGAGCTGGGTAAGAAAGACTTTCTCAAATTTTCACAGGGTTATTGTTGTTAGGCCGTAGGTATCAAACCCACTGGGGTGCTGGTTTTAAGTATACAGCCCTTGATACCACTCTCCCTGATTGAGTCAGCACATTTTAATAATTCCCCCAAGTGATCTTTCAGTGCCGGAAGTTTTGAGAACAGATCTAGAGGGTTCTCTTCCTTGTAATACTTTTTCTTGGATGTTTTAATTGGTTAGTTCTGCCATGTTTTTTTCTGTCATCTGTTCTGAGTTTATGGCTCAGATTTTATATCTGAATTACTTTTTTTCTTGTTATATTTCTAGCTCGTATGGTTGAATATCTATTTAACTTTGTCTACAGTGTTTAGGAATGAAAGTATTTTATTATAAATCTGCATCTCAGTACTACTTGGCACAAAATATAGGTGTCATATTTTAAAAAGTTAATTAATTTTTTTTTGTGGTTTCGACCTGTCAGCAACATAGGTGTTAATTTTATCATTGTTTTTAAATATTCTGTATTTTCAGTTTTGACATATTCATTTTTATCACTTAATAAAGTAATATTTAATTTCCCAATTTTTTGTTTGCATATATTAATTTACAGTTTTGATTCATTGTGATAAAAGAACAGCTTTCTTTTTAAAATATGCCGAGGGTTGTTCTGTTGTAATACATGATTATGTCTCCATAACACTAAAAAGAAGGTTGATTGTCATATTCAGATTCTTCATATATCTATTTCTTTTGTCTGAATGGACAAAGTGAGTTATGTTAATAATTCCTACTGTGTTACGTTTCTCCATTTATTTGTCTTTCAATTTATATATTAATACTTTTTTTTTTTTTCCCCTGAGACAGAGTCCTACTCTGTTGCCCAGGCTTGAGTGCAGTGGCATGATCTCTGTTTACTGCAACCTCCACCTCATGGGTTCAAGAGATTCTCCTGTTTCAGCCTCCCGAGTAGCTGGGATTACAGGTGCCCAACACCTCACCTGGCTATTTTTTTTTTTGTATTTTTAGTTGAAATGGGGTTTCACTCTGCTAGCCCAGCTAGTCTCAAACTCCTGACCTCAAGTGATCCACCTGTGTTGGCCTCCCAAAGTGCTAGGATTACAGGCATGAGCCACCGCACCTGGCCATTAGTACTTCTTTTTTTGCTGCATGAAGCTTCTACAATTTGCAGATGTTTCATTTATAATTTAAGGGTAATGCTTACTTCACAGACTTTAGTAATGCTCAGATGTTATAATATAGAAATTCTTGACACAGCCCTTGCATTTGCCTCATAGAAAAGGATGTATATATGTATGCGTTTCCCTCCTTCCTTCCTTTTATCCCTCACCACCTCACTCATATAGTTTGGCTCTGCCCCCACCCAAATCTTATCTTGAATTGTTGCTCCCATAATTCCATGTGTCCTGGGATGGGCCCAGTGGGAGGTAATTGAATCATGGGGTAGATTTTTCCCTTGCTGTTCTGGTGATAGTGAATACATTTTCATGAGAACTGACCGTTTTGTAAAAGGGCAGTTCCCCTGCAGGCGCTCTCTTGCCTACTGCCATGTAAGACCTGTCTTTGCTCCTTCTTTGCCTTCCACCATGATTATGAGGCCTCCTCAGCCATGTGGAACTATGAGTTCATTAAACCTCTTTTTCTTAAGTTTTTATACTTTAAAGTTGAAGTAGGGTATGGATGGGCACTGTGGCTTGTGCCTGTAATCCTCTCACTTTGAGAGGTCAAGGCTAAGGATTGCTTGAGTCCAGGAGTTTGAGACCAGCTTGGGCAACGTAGTGAGACACTGTCTCTCCAAAAATAAAAAGTTTAAAAAATTAGCTGTGCGTGGTGGCACACACCTGTGAGCCCAGCTATTTGGGAAGCTGAGATGGGAGGATTACTTGAGCCCAGGAAAGCGAGGCTGCAGTGAGCTGTGATCATACCCCTGAGCTCCAGCTGGGGCAATGGAGTGAGACTCTATCTCAAACGAAAAAAAAAGTTGAACTAGGATATGGATGGATGTTGGTCAGTTTTTATTAATGTTGTCCATTACTGAATACTGGTTTCTCATCTGTCTACTCCATATATCGCTTTTCCTCCTTTTCTATCTGTTTTTCTTTGTCTTTTCTTTGATACACAGGAAGTTTGTTTTCTATTGATTGGTTCTGTCGTTTATTCTTATGAAAATTGAAATTCTGCTATGGAGTTTTCAATTTCAGTTAACCGTTTCTTTAAAGAAACCCAGCTCCCCTTAAATCCTGCTCCCTCCTCACCTGATCTTCCCCTGCTCCTTTATAAAACCGTATTATATTCTGTCGTGTCTCTTGTTCCATCAAGAAACAAAGGTGAATTTAAGAATTTGCTTCTTGAAATAATTCCTTTCAGAAATTTATTTTTCTCCATAGTACTTTGTGTTTTAAACTTTTTTTTTTTTTCCGGCTAACTCATCTTTGCCTATTGAGAGGTCTGTTCAGAGCAGTTTATCTCCCTGTCCTGCAGGATAGCCAGGGGGCTTCTCCCAGAATTTGCACGGGAGCACTAATGGTAGAAACCAATACTACAGGTTCAAGATGCTGGAAGTTAAAAGGGAATCAGAGTAGAAGATGGATCTGCACAGAATCCAGCTCAAGAGTTTGTGTCTCCCTTTACGGTTGCATCTGTAGTGCCAGACCTAATGCGGAGTGTCTGTGTTTTTGCTTTGACCATAATACCTGGTTTGTGCAGCAGCTGTGTCTAACGCGCGTTCTTGTACTTCAGCGTTTGACAGAAATAAAAGGCCCTAGAACAATTCTGATTTTCTGCTTGTAAAAGAGGCTGTGTGAGCGTGGCCCTTCTCGCACAGCTGCTCTGAGTTATGCTAAATTGTGTGTGTCCCATCCTCCGTGGCCTGTCTGCACTTCCAGCTCTCAGCCCTGCAAATTAGGATGCATTAGTGGAATTCTGCCAAACACCTTTTATTTACATCCCACAATGCTGGGGAGTTTTCTGGCGGTGAGTCTGGTTTTTTCGACTCTTCTTGTCTTTTAAAATTAGGTTCCATATGCAGTGTCCTCAAGGTTTCTGGCATCTTGGTGGCGTGCTTCCTTAGTTTACAGTGTTGATGCAGACTTTTCTGCAATTGTATACTTATTGGTCATTACACTTGGGTTTCTGAGAGCCTATAGTATTTTTGTCAATTAAGGCAGAACCAAGTGAGGAGAGAGAGAAGAATGATGGGGATTACAAACTGCTTAATTATGATAAAGCTGTTTTGACTGTGGCAAGATTGTGACAAGTGAGCATGCTAATGCTTTTTCCTTAATGAGGATTCTACACCCAGACATAAGCAGTGTGGCTGCCATCCCCTCCCAAAGAGAGAGACTGTCTAGCTGTTATGTGGCCAAGAGAACATAGGAAAACACACAGTCTGCAGGCAAGCAAATCCCAAAGAGTCCCAGGGGCTAAGCAACATGCTTAGCTCAAGCCTCAGCTCACCCATCTAGCAGCTCTCTCGTTTTCCCTCAGGAGGATCAATTCAGGGGCCACAAGAGTCTGGCAGTGTTACTTTAGGAGCAACTTAAGATGTGAGGGGTAGGCCGGGTACAGTGCTTGTAATTCCAGTACTTTGGGAGGCCAGAGTAGATGAATCACTTGAGGTCAGAAGTTTGAGACCAGCCTAGCCAACATGGTGAAACCCTGTCTCTCTAAAAAAATACAAAAATTGGCCAGGCACGGTGGTAAGTGCCTGTAATTACAGACACTCCGGAGGCAGAGGTTGTAGTGAGTTGTAATCACGCCACTGCACTGCAGCCTGGGTGACAGAGTGAGATTGTGTCTCAGAAAAAAAAAAAAGATGTAAGGGGTAACTACTGAACAATTCTGACCATCTACCAAGTTGTGTTCAAGTCATTATCTTGTCTAATGTTTCTGGAACATAGAGGTCAGAAGTGATGTTAAAGACACATTGGTAGTAGTAGTATGTTGAGATGGAGTTTTGCTCTACACCCAGGCTGGAGTGTGGTGGCACCATCTTGGCTCACTCTAGCCTCTCCCTCTTGCATTTAGGTGATTCTCCTGCTTCAGCCTCTCAAGTAGCTGGGATTACAAGTGTGTACCACCACAGCCAGCTAGTTTTCATAATTTTAGTAGAGTCGGGGTTCTGCCATGTTGGCCAGGCTGGTCTCGAACTCCTGACCTCAGTGATCTGCCTGACTCGGTCTCTCCCAGTGCTGGGATTACAGGCGTGAGCCACTGTGCCCAGCCAAGACACTTATTATTTATGGATATCTGAGTTTTGTTTTCTTTTAATATAATTCTCTCATCCCTGAAAAACCCAAGATGCCTAAATTCTAAGTGACTTTTTATTGAAAATTATATATTTTACCTTAAGTATAAAACTCTACTAGAGAGTTTAATTTGTGTGTGGGTATGAATCACCATAGAATTTAAGTGTTCTTGAGTAATTTATCATGATACCCTTAATAAAATGTATAACTGCAAGTCAAACTGGGACTGTTACTTGAGTTTGCCTAGGAAATGATAAACCTTCCAATCTGTGAATTTAGTATCCCATTTAATATAATATGGCTGTAGTGTATGGTTAAGCAATTAAATTTCATAGACATATGCATTTGTTGATTCGATTTGCTTCTGGTCATTCTGAGCCTTATGGTTTACAAGAGTATCTCAAAGATTTGGGGTTTCAGATTTTCAAATATGTTTTACTCTATTGCAGAAAATGAGAAGAACTGAGCAGAGCACTCTGTTTTAGTTCAGTAGGATTTTTCCACCTGTTTAAAGGTTCAGTAACTTTCTTAGATGGAGTCTAGCATGCGTTGATCCACAGAGCAAGTTCAATAGACTCAATCACTGACCTTACCCAGAGTCATCCCTCAGGTAATTTTATCTTTCATTTGTGTAAGAAAAGCCAGCGGGAAGATTGATTTGCCCCAGCACTTAATCTAAATGAACCTATCACTCTTTTATCACGTAGCTCTACTTTATTTTATTTTTTGGATACTCCCGGTTTTGCCTAGGTCAGAGAGCAACTTCTGGGCTCAAGTAATCCTCTTTCTTCAGCCTGCGATGCTCAGATTACATGCTGTACTTTAAATATAACCTTTATGACTATCTAAAGTGATCTGACTAAGTTGTTTTCTTGCTTATATCCGGTTGCCCTATCAAAACTAAGTTCCTACAGAGCAAGTACCAAATGTCTCCATCACCAAAATATTCCTAGCTGGGAGCCCAGTAAAGAGTTGTTGAATGCAAGCAAATGAGTTTGCCTAGAGCCCTAATCCATATGGGCAGAGGTCAGAAATCAGTAGCTTGCGGTATCTTACCAGAAAGCATTTATTTGATATCTTCAGTATCTTTTTTTTTTTTTTTGTCTTTTAATTAAATAAATAAGTGAAACATTTATAAATTGTATTTTAAATAATCACCTGAGATTCTGACTTCTCTTGAAATGCCATGTGCTACCATCAGCAGGAATTAGGTATGCTGTCACTTATTAATTAGATGTGCCCCAGTTTTTTTTTTTTTTTTTTTTTAAGTGATTGGTCACTGAAAACTTTTGATTTGGTACTCTTGCTTTCAAACCAGTTCTTAATTTTTCATAACTAAGAACAAATAATGCCATAACTAGATGTAGTGCTTTTAAATTTGACAACTATAATGTAAATTATACTGAAATATGCATAAGACAAAGATAAATAATTCAGTAGGACAGAAAGGTTATACATAAATAACTCATAAACAGTAGAAAGTGATAAGTGCTATTTTAGAATTCCATCATACCTATATTTAACTGATATGAATGTAAATATCTAGGGTGTGTACCAAAGGGGTGGGGGTGGGGTGGGAAAGGAAGTAGGTAGATAGGAAGGAAAGTAGGTGATGTAGAAAGGAAAGCAGTAGTGAAGGAGACAGGTGCCATTATATGGGTTCTGTCTATACCATCCCATATTTGACTAGAATATGGGGCAAATGAATCTGCTGTTCTCGCAGATTGTCTCATTTACCTTGCCTGTCTCATAGTAACAGCATTCCCCCTCTGTTACTGTCAATTGTGTTTTTGTTTATTTTCTTGCCTATGGTGCTTAAATGTAAATTTCCTGCTGCATTTGTTGTTTAACTGGATGAACAGGAATTTGTTCCAGCTTGAGAGAAAAATGGGCTAGGCTTGATGAGTTATGTTTTTCTCTTGATAAGGGATTCCAGAGAGTCATCTTGGTTGGACTGAAAGTTTGCCTTGCTTGGTGATCCAACTTCATGCATTTTATCTATGTGTATATTTAAATTACTGTGGCATATACCAGAGGAAAAGGTTTTAACTTTCAAGCTGCAGGATCTGGGACTGCTTTGTAGAGGAGACAGCATTTTGAGTGGAGCCTTGAAAGACTTTGGAAGTACTGTTTTATCTAATATTGTAGGCACTAACCACATGTGACAATTAAAAATTTTGAACACTTCTGTCTTCAGGCTGGGTGTGGTGGCTCATGCCTGTAATCCAAGCACTTTGGAGGCCAAGGCGGGGCGGATCACCTGAGGTCGGGAGTTCAAGACCAACCTGACCAACGTGGTGAAACCCCGTCTTTAAAAAAAAAAACTTCAGTCTCACTTTCACTAACTACATTTCAGGAACCCAGTCAACTCTTGTGAGTAGTGGCTACCATTTTGGAAAGTGTAAAACATTTCCATCATTGCAAAAAGTTCTACTGACAGCAGGGTAGACACAGGAGCCAGTCCGCATCACTGCAGCAGGGAGAAAACTGTTGACTTCTGTCAGGGGGAGTAGTGAGCAGTTAACTTCTTAATTATGCCCGTCTCTCTTCTTGGCCCATCGTCCACCCCCTGGAATAAATTTAATTCTTTTTTACCTTGGAACCAAAAGCTAAGCCAAATAATGCTACTTTCCAAAGAAAATTCTAGAATTTTACACCTATTTAAATTCTATGCTGGGTGCTTTTTTAGTTAATGATCTGTGGAAATTATTTTGGTGTTGATAAAAATGGGAAAGCAGTGTTGGAGTGGGGAGAGAGCTGTCTTTCCTAGTTATAAAAGAAAAAAAACAATAATTATTAAGTACTTTAGAAAATTATCTTTCTGCTTCCTTATTTGCAAAGGTTTGAAAGAAGGTATTTTTTTGTTTGTGTTTAAATATGGTTTGATGTTTTGATGGATATGTAGTTTACAGTTGTTCTTCATAAAATTACATGCCGTGTTGGTTTTTTGTTGGAATATGAAGCCACATGAAAATGTTATATGTTGCTTTGCTGATTCTCAACTGTCTCCCACCACTCTTCTCCTCACTGTTATTCCTGAGTTAGTTATATTGGTTGTCATCAGAGACTACAGCTTCTATGTCTTTTTGGCAGTTTTAGAATCTTGTTTCAAATTGTATATAGTCAAAAGCTTGACAGTGATTTATTATTGCTCAACCTAATGTTCTTTTTATTGTATTGCAGTTTGTGATAAAAGATGTGTTGATTTGTGATAAATAATTAATATTACTCAGACTGTTGGAGTTTTCTAGGTAGTGGTTTATGTCCTGAGGACTAAAGAAAACTTGTCTAGCATGTAATTTATCCACAGCAAAATGAGAAGTGATGTTTCTTTGCTTCTTTCTTTTTTTGTTTTTTGAGATGAAGTCTTGCTCTGTTGCCCAGGCTGGATCAATGGGGTGATCTCGGCTCACTGCAACCTCCGCCTCCTAGGTTCAAGCGATTTTCCTGCCCCAGCCTCCTGAGTAGCTGGGATTACAGGCATGCGCCACCACACCTGGCTAATTTTTGCATTTTTACTAGAGACGGGGTTTCACCCTGTTGGTCAAGCTAGTCTCAAATTCCTGACCTTGTGATCCACCCACCTTGGCCTCGCAAAGTGCTGGGATTACAGGTGTGAGCCACTGCACCAGCCATTGATAATTCTTTAGCCAGGATATTAATGCTTGAGCACTAAAGTGGCTCCAGGAGTCCTTCTCCAACAATTTTCTTAAAGCAGAGGTAAATTTTATTTTTTTTCTGGCTGTCCAGAGATGAGAATTTTAGGGAAGATTTTTCTGTGTTAGAATGAAAAAAAATAATCTCTCATTGTGGTATAAGCTATGTAGATGTATTTTTAAAATGTAATAATTTGATATAGTTTAGAATTGATATCGCCCTTCCAATGGTTAGGAATGATATTCATCCAGGATGTTTTAAGCTTTTTCCTTTATTACTTAAGAAATGAAGCACAACAAAGAGAGATGAAGAGAAGATAATTTATTTATTCAGCAGTTTACAGGTTGATGCTGTTATGTGTGTGTCTGTGTATATATACATATGTGTACATATATGCACTTATATACACACGTGAATATACATACACGTGTACACAAATATATACATGTATGTATGTATGTATGTATGTGTATATGTGTATATGTATATATGTGGTGCCAAAATAACAGCGACTTCATTGTGATAGAAGTTTATTTCTTGCTTACAAAATTTTGTCTGCTGGCCAGGTATGGTGACTCATGCCCATAATCCCAGCAGTTTGGGAGGCTGAGGAAGGTGGATCACCTGAAGTCAGGAGTTTGAGGCCTGCCTGGTCAACATGGTGAAACCCCATCTGCTAAAAATACAAAAAATATCTGGGCATGGTGGCCTGTAATCCCAGGTACTCGGGAGGCTGAGGCAGGAGAATTGCTTGAACCTGGAAGGTGGAAGTTGTGGTGAGCCAAGATTGCACCACTGCACTCCAGCCTGGATGAAAGAGTGAGACTGTCTAAAAAACAACAAAATTTTTTTTTCTTATCTGGGGATGATAAAGTTTTTTTGAGCCATCCTCAAGAGTGAGCTTTCATTTTATATCTTAGATGCCTGCCATGCCTTCTAGCATGTCTCCAGTGTGGGACATACAGAGGTGTTGGGAGTGATGGCATGCACTTTCCTCTAATGGCAAGACCTGGAAGCTGTGTTGATCACTTCTGCTGTCTCTCATGTGCTGCAGTTTGCGTACACAGCCACAAGTAGCTGACGGGGAGCGTGAGAAACAGTCTTTAGGTATTCATGTCCTCAGCCCCAACTGAATGTTGTACTCTAAAGGAATAAGGGGAAAAACCTATCATGGACAAATGGCTTCTGCCACAGATCAACAAATTGTGAGTCTTGGCATTGGTAAGACACCAAAATATCACTAGTAAACCAGAGTTTATTTTACTATTAATAATAAAAGTTAACCACAATGAAAAATATTAAAGCAGGGGATGTTTACTTTTAGGGCCTTGGTGAAATAAAGATAGAAACAAGATTCCCAGCCAAGCACAGTGATTCACACCTGTAATCCCAGCACTTTCGGAGGCCAAGGCAGAAGGATTGCTTGAGCCCAGGAGTTTGAGAACAGACTGGGCAACATAGCGAGACCTTGTCTCTACAAAAAATTTGGAAAAAAAAAGGTAGCTGGGCATAGAGGTGTGTGCCTCCAGTCCCAGCTATTCAGGAGGCTAAAGTGGGAGGATTGTTTGAGCCTGGGAGATTGAGGCCACGTTGAACTGTGACTGCATCACTGCACACCAGCCTGGACAACAGAGTGAGACCCCGTCTCCAGAAAAAAAAACAAAAAAACAGAGAAAGGAAAACAAGATTTCCATACTCAGGAACCAAGAGTGAAGCCTATAGAGAGAAAACTATGTGAAATGTGCAGATGAAAGTTTGGAGAAGGCATGTAAAGTAACTGTAGCTGATTTTCGGCCTCATGAAATACGTTGAGTTCTAAGTAACTAATAATGGTCACTGAAATTTTTCGCAATCTCAAAAAGAAAAATATTTTTACTGGAGAATAAAAATGTTCTGCTTGAGGCCAGCCTTAGTCTCCAGTAGTAATAAAAGCCAGTGATATATAATGATGCTCATATTTCTTCCATTTTCAATAGCACTGTGGTAGGGTAAGTAAATGTACCAACTCATATCTAGTGGAAGGAGACAAAATTCAGCCTGTTTTCTTTTATGCTTCGTTTGATTTTTTCTCTGACACATTTATAATCTTTTAGTTTCTTTAGTCTCTAGTTGAGGGCTTGGCAGATTTTCATTTTTTGAGAGGATCATGTTCTTTCATTTTGAGAGGAAACATAATTTCCTCTCAAAGTTGTACATGCCTGGGTTCCCTGTGTGCGCACCCATAAAACCCAATTTCTGGTTTTACCAAGAAAATCAGTTTTGTATATGTATAGAGTATCCCATTGAATTGAATCAACTGTTGGTTAGTTTCCAGTGATACCTACATAAATATTAATATTAGGTAACATATCTTAGGACTTTCTTGGCTTATTCATGCCAGCATTTCTGAAACAGCTTGATTTATGTTTAGGTCACTTTTTTTTCCAACATACATATGCAAAATGTAATGTAGCATGTACTAAAGAGAGGAAAAGGCCAACCTGGGCCTTCCTGATGGTTCCTGGGTGTTACCAAATGGTGTGGTGCTATAAGTAGTCCACAAGGAATGGCAGACAAGCATCCCGTGTCCACTCTGGCTATGTGCTGGGCTTGGGATTACCTGTGCATTTTATTTTTATTTTATTTCCTGCTTGCTGTTTAGTTCGGACACTAAAATCTGCTGGGGAAATGCATATCATACTAAACAAGCTTTAAAAGGTATACCTGGTCAGGCATGGTGGCTCTTGAATGGAATCTTAGCACTTTGGGAGGCCGAGGTGGGAGGATCACTTGAACCCAGGTGTTTGAGACCATCTTGGGGAACAGCAATATGTTGTGTCTAATGAAAAAAAAAAAAAAAAAAAGAATCTGGATGTGGTGGTGCATGTCTCTAGTACCAGCTACTTAGGAGGCTGAGGTGGGAGAATTGCTTTAGCCCTGTAGAGAGCTGTGATCACACCAGTGCACTCCTTTCTGGGCAACAGAGTGACAGCCTGCCTCAAAACAAAAATATGACTTTAGCTACTGGTTGTGGCTCACACCTGTAGTTGCAGCCACATGGGAGACTAAACTGGGAGGATTGCTTCAGCCCAAGAGTTTGAGGCTGCTGCCAGCTATAATCATGCCACTGTACTCCAACCTGGGTGACAGAGACCCCGTCTCTAAAAAAATAAATAAATGAAAGTGTACTTTAAACTGCCCTGAAAACAGGAGTAAGCTAACACACTGATGTACATAGTGCCCTACTTGGATTGCACAGCTTGAGGGGATACCATATTCATGAATTTTATATAGAGTGAAATCTATGAAACCCCCATGGAGCTGAACGTGAAGTCTCTGGTCACACCCTTGAATTTGCTATGTTAGTTATTGTGTGTTATAGCTAAGATGACTTTATCATTTCTTGTATTACAAGCCAGAACACTTTCTAGAGTGAAAAGGGGCAGATTTTATAACCATACTAGAAGAGGAGGCATAAACTTGGACTCTTCCGGGAATACAGACATTTATAGTTCTCCTACGTATTGCAGTCAATCAATCAATATAGGACTGGTTGGTTATCAAGATTGACTAAATAAGCTTTTCTCTTTAAAATATTTCTGTTGGTATAGCAAGGCAGTAAAATAAATAGAATCAAAATGAAATATGCTAATAATGATTCTCTCTTTCCATATAGCTTATTTTATAAAAGAAATCTTCAGAGGATGCATTTATTTTTCAGGGTGTTTTTTGGCCATCTTTACAGATAATTCAGAATGTTCCACTCTTTTATGTATCCAAACCCAAGTTTCTCCAGCTGCTAAACTGTTAAACTTATATTGAATTCTAGTGAGGCTTTCCCAATAAAATGTTCTGGAGAGTATTAAATGTCTTTTTAAAATTCGTTAAATTTGAGGTTGCCTTGCTCACAAACTGCCAGTGGCAAACGTTTATATTCTGTCTCATTCCAAATGCTTTTTCTTGGCTTTGCGTCTCTCTTTATACTAGCTCCATTTCCCACTCCTCAGCTGAAATTTTTGCTCTTGCAGATTCATCTCTTCAATGGCTCCTAAATTGTCGATGTTCATGCTTTGTTTCCATTGCTTTTCACCATGATTTGCTATTTTCTCACTTTCTGCCTGCCCAGATGCTTCCCTTTCTTCCAAGGCCCCTGTCCTCTACCTGCTCTCTTTGTGGGGGCTGTACCCCATAATCTGGTGACTCAGTTTTATTTTCAGTAAATTGTGTATGAGTCATTTTTTTCACCCAGATACAAGGATTACATTGGGTCATATATAAAGATTACTCTTTGAATTGTAAAATACTATCTAAATATTCTTTAATATTACTCTAGTCTTTAATTTTGCCTCAGATTTTGTAGGCTCTGCTAATTATTTTATGTATAATAGTCTCACCTCTCCAACAGTATCATACATAGCTTAAGGGCAGAGACCATATCTAAAAGTTTCATTGTTCCCCAACCATGCCTAGAGATGAGATGAACACAGAGAGGCAAATACTTTATTACTTATTTAAATATTGAACATTTTACATCCATTCCCCCATCTTCCCTGTTCTTTCATTTCATCCTTCTGAAAAAGTTTGAAGACTTGCTAAGTATTAAACTGGAGGGTTCTTTTTATTGTGGTTGTCAGTCAATTAAGAATTCTCATGGCTGGGCCCAGTGGTTCATGCCTGTAATCCCAGCACTGTGGAAGGCCAATGTGGGCACATCACGAGGTCAGGAGATCGAGACCATCGTGGCTAACACGGAGAAACCTCTTCTCTACTGAAAATACAAAAAATTAGCTGGGCATGCTGGCACATGCCTGTAGTCTCAGCAACTCAGAAGGCTGTGGCAGGGAGAATCGCTTGAACCCAGGAGGTGGAGGTGGCAGTGAGCTGAGATCACGCCACTGCACTCCAGCCTGGGCAACAGGACAAGACTTCATCTCAAAAAAACAACAAAAAAAAAATTCTCGCACAGCCTGAAACTTCAAGGCTGAGTAGTTCTCTGGGCAAACAATAGTGGCAGAGGAGGGCATTCCAGACAGAGCATAACATATGCAAAGGCAAGGAATCCCAACGTTGTGGCAGGGTAGACAGTGTCCGGAAGTCTGAAATGGTTGCAGTGTGTGCTGGGTAATGGTATGGCTAATGGTGGGGGCTGAAGTAGGAAAAGTTGGTGAGGGCAGAGGCTGATGTGCTTGCCAGTGGAGAGACACTGAAGGATTTAGGCAGCAGATGTCAGGATATATTAAATAAATCATTCTGATGTCACTCATATGAGATAGCAAATAAGAATGTTTCATGCAATAAGCGTTTCAGGTGTAAGTCACATTTATTATAATTAGAAACTTGATATTCGGGGCATACCTGTACATTGTAAAACCTACCAAGATAAACTTAGGATTAATATCTCTGTTATTCTATGATCAGCAAGTACAGATTAAACTGTAACCAAGAATAGTAAAGATGTGATAATAGTTGGGATCTTTTCACAATTTCACTTAGTGTAGCTATGAAACAGAATAACTATAGTTGTAGGCTGGGCACTGTGGCTCATGCCTGTAATCCCAGCACTTTGGGAGGCCGAGGCTGATTGATCCAGAGTTTGAGACCAGCCTGACCAATATGGTCAAACCCCATCTCTGGTAAAAAATACAAAAATTAGCTGGCTATAGTGGCATGCTCCTGGAGTCCCAGGTATTTGGAAGGCTGAATTAGGAGAATTGCTTGAACCAGGAGGCAGAAGTTGCAGTGAGCCAAGATTGTGCCAGGCCACTCCAGCCTGGGTGACAGAGTAAGACTCTGCCTCAAAAAATAAAAAATAAAAGCGCCATAGTTCTCATGATGTTACACACTACAGTTACAACATTAATTGAAACTTATCTATTCGATTGCTACTTCAGGAGTAAGGGCTGTCCATTTAAAGATGGATATTTTGTGGATTCCTTTTCGTATCATTTATTTGTAAATATTTAATCACAGGAAAGATTATATTTTTACTAATTATCTGTTCTCAGTCTTTTCTATTTGTCTTTTAGCACATCCACACCAATTGTATGATTCAGTTGTTAATGCATTGAACAAAGTACAGTATAAGATTTTTGCCAATATATCTGCTTTTAAAATTTTTAGCTAAGGTATTTAATGCAGAGTTGCTCCTTGCATGCCTGCCTTGGATAACCTTACAGTGAATGAAAATACCTGGCTCATTTTCCTTATTAAATGAGGTTAACTTACCATTCTGATATCTAAGAAAACTAGCTTTCTCCAGCTTCAAATAGCAATAGCATACTTTATCTTTTCCCTTTTGCAAGAAACATGGATTAGATAATTCAGTGATATTTTCCCTAAAATATCAGACCCATTGTGTCATTTTCACAGCATTGACCAGTTTTTATTTTGTTGAGTGTTTCTGTTATGCAGACCTGATTAAACAAATGATATAAAATGAATCATACTGCTACCTTGTAGGTATGAATATATTAAAAGCATAAGTAATATCATACAAGAGAAGTTCACAAAGTTAGTTTGCATGTTCCTTCAGTCAAGTGAAAGAGAAAGATTGGGAAATGTACTTCGCAAAATCTCCTTACAAACAACAACAAAAAATGTTTGCCTCATGAGAAATTTGAACTAACACTTTGTTTTCTGGTAAAAATGTGTTTGTATTCTCAGAGGCAAATCTTAAAGAAGGCATGTGACACAAAATGTCAATTGTGTATTTAAATAAAAATGTCCTATATATTTTTGCTATTGATGTCTCAATATGTAAGTTTTCTTTTTCTTTTTCTTTTTTTAACTTGGTTTAATGGGCTTTCTGGTTACAAACATTTTTTATTTTTTAATTGCAGCGTGGTGTGGAAGTTTTTAAAATAGGGTTATGTCTCATTTTTGTTACAAAGACAACTTTTTATTTTAGAAAGTAGGGCTAGAATAATGAGTGTTAGCTTTTAATTTGAGTTTTCTAAACTATAGTTTCTTTTTGAATTATCTTGAAAAAATATTGCTGTTGCAATTTTAGATATTTTTTCTGCCTTAACTGAATTACTGATATAATAAAATCTCTTCCCATTCAGAGTAGCTGAAACTTTTCCCAAGATGGATTTGAGCAAAAGCGGGATTAAAAACAAAAAACAAGCAAAATAGGACATGAGTGTATAATTGATGAGTACATCAAAATTAATAGGGTTCAAAATGCTGAAAATCTGTCTCTCAAAATTTTCAAAATCAAATTTCTGCAATTATCTTGCAGTAATTTGAAGAAGGAAGAATTTTTATTGCAAGGAGAATGGAAAAACCAACAGTCCTATAGTACGTTTTAAGAAAAGGGTTCTTTGTCACATTTGAATAGAGTATGTGTGTGGAGTTTGCTCTGTATTTTTTTTTTTTAGCAGAAAAAAATCTACAAGTTGGCAGTTGGTTGTACAGATTTCCTCTTTGTGGTGGAAATACTGGGATGTTGTGGGAGAAAACCGCTGCCCATCTTAACACAGATGCTAATTGTGTTCTGTAATTCTTCCTGGTTGCCATTGCGATGATCTTAGCTGCCTTTTATTTGTTGTTTCTCCAGGACAGAAGTGATTACTAATTACGTATCATGCTACACTGAAGAAGTAGGCCATTTGGTTTTCTTTTCTTTTTCTTTCTTTCCTCTATTATTTATTTATTTATTTTTTTTTTGAGAGGAAAGTGAAAGGCGGCTTAGAGTTTTAATGCCGCTGCTCGTCTCTACATGTCAAGGCTGCTTCTCTCATTTGCATGGGTACCTTGGGCCTTGTCCCATGGGGTTGGGGTAGTTTGACCTCCTCTTTAGTTTAGTGACCCTTGTCATCTTGCCGTTCATTCCTGGGGCCTGTTTAATGCTAATTAGGCCTTCAACCAGTTGCTGTTTACAACTGTGTGCTTTAGAAAGCAGGGCCTTCTCCAAAGACCACCTTGGTGGTCTTAAGCTAAATTGGTAGAATTGAAGACCCCCATCCCCAGAGAAAAGCCTCTTAACACTTCTCTTTATTTAGAAATATGTAACAGTCACACCATTAACATAAATAAATAAACAACAAAGGACTGAATATTTGACTCTGATGCTTCCTAATGATGGCTGGATGCTCCTTAGGAAAACTTAACTTTGAGGTCCTAAAAGAACAGATAATCTCAGCCTGCCCTCCCACTGTGAACATTGGATAAAGATGTGGCAAGAGTGTTGAAAAAGAGAGGACAGTTAAATGGCTCCAAGACAAGAAATATTTACATTATGTTTATCTACTGTTTGATTAAACTGATTGAACAAAAGGAAAAAAATTAAGTGGACTCCATGTGTGATATGTGTCTGATTGTGCTAAATATGGGTCTCAGAATTGATTACAGGCCTTATTCAGTACATTTTATCTGTATTTCAGCTGAGGGCTTTGCTGGCCTTCCTAGTGTTTGGATTAAGGAAGGATCAGGAATACTAAACAGACCTCTTTGACCAGTACTGCCTCTAATACTTCTCTTGCCTAATTTTATGGAAGTATTAACTGATGCTTGTACAAGTCAGAGACTTCGTGATCACTCTGGAGGGCTGATTACAAAGGCACATTTTGAAACAGAACTTTTGAGATCAGTGTTTGGCATAGTCATTGAACCACACTATCTCCAAGAAAAGGACAACGAAAAGAAATCTCTGTCCTATGGACAGTGATGTTTTCTGCCCTTTCTAGACTGAGCACAATGTGGATGGCTGTTTATGGCATTATGATTCAAGGCTTGTGTGATGCACAGTGCCTTTGAGTTACTTCTAAGTAGCCTCTTGATTCCTAATTTTGATAATGTGACATTTATTGCAATGAAATTAACAAAAATTATTGAATGTCCTTTTTGCACAGAGACAAGATACGGAGTTTATAGACGGAAATGCCTTCATTTAGTCTTTCATGGGTATAATAAATATAATGTTGACAAGCTACTTTGCTTGATAAACTTGTTTATGTAGTTTCTTTCACAATGAAAACAGGGTACATTAGAATTTTTTATTAGAAATTCTTCAATTAAGGGCAAATGAACTTGGATGCGAAATGGGTTTGAATAATTTCCTGGACTTTGAGGGAAATTAATAGGTATTAAAAAAAGCAAGTAGGACTGGCCATTTAAATAGAAGTCTTTAGAACAATTCATAGTATTGGAAGATAAACCTATTTTTGTGTTGGTGCTGGCTAGGTTTTCAGCCTTTAAATAATTTTTTGTAGCTGTTTTAATAAAAAGGTGTATATGCCTCTGTGTGTGTGTGTGTGTGTGTGTGTGTGTGTGTGTGTGTGTGTCTGAGAGAGAGAGGTGTGGTGGGGGCAGACAGACAGACAGTGCTTCTAAACCCTACTAAAGATCCTCCCTTGCCTCTTGGTCTCTTTCTCAAATAAAAATAAAAAGGGGTTGGCTGGAGGCAATCCTTCCCTTTTGTTGCCATTGATCTGACACTAGGGTATTTTGTAGTCCAGTGAGTAGAAATGTGTCCCAGCTATAAGATTCTGACTGTGAATTTTTCTTTAGTAGGCTACTGATTTTGCTTTATGCTTAAATTCACATTATTCTAAGTGGAGGATTTACAATTATGATTTCATCTGGGTTTAAAATCTGGCTGGAAGAATGGTTATGTGTTTATGCAGATCCGGGGGAAGAGTGCTTCCTCGTTAAGTTGTCATTTCATGAAGAATTTATCTTACTTATTTTCTCCACCATTTAAAGGATCCTCAAGGGGGTGATTTTTTGTCTCAAGGGTACAAGGTTCTGCAGTAAATGAAGCGAAGGAATGGAGAGCAACTGGAAGGGTGGGGAGGAGGATCAAAGCAGCAGTCAACCTTACCTGGTTCTCTCCATTCTTGGTTTGCTCAGTTGTTGAAACGTGGGATTGCACCGCTTTCTACCTGCTATGTCCAATTTTGTGATACATGAGAATGTTTATTAAAATGCTCTACAAATTGTAGAATGGAATACAGGGATGAAGAGAATTTCAATTATAGTTATATTATTAGCAGACATGTATATGTAGAATGGGCCTGTTGTCAACTGAAGCAGTTCTTTTTTTATTTTAACCAGTTCACATTATAATTTCAAAACATTTGAAGACACGTGTATACTACATAAATATTTAAAAATATATATGTATAATACTTTAGTAGTACATTTTGAATATTATAAGTCTACGATAAATGGAGACCCAAATAATGTGACAGAAATAGAAAGCCCAGATATTTCTCCCATAATCCAATTAATTATTTTGTGTAACCCTTTGCTTTTTTGGTATGTGGAAGCCCCTTTGAAAGGTATTGGCTGGGAGACTATATCCTAGAGAAGCTGTGTTGAGAGAACTTACATATTAAGTGGAAAGGATACATGAAATTGACATGGTGTTTTGTTTTTGAGATGGAGTCTCCCTCTGTCACCAGTCTGGAGCAGTGGCATGATCTTGGCTCACTGAAACCTCCATTTTCTGGGTTCAAGCAATTCTCCTGCCTCAGCCTCCCAAGCAGCTGAGACAACAGGCATGCACCACCACGCCCAGCTAATTTTTGTATTTTTAATAGACATAGGGTTTCACCATGTTGGCCAGGATGGTCTTAATCTCTTGACCTCATGAACCACCTGCCTTGGCCTCCCCAAATGCTGGAATTACAGGCGTGAACGATGTGCCCTGCCCATGGTATGTTATGGCTAAGTATATCTCCTACATGGAGTTGTGTGTTAGGTCTCCTGTAATTACTATGATCTCATGGCCTGATACATTGTTGTTTCCTCTTCCTATGTAGGAAATAGAGGGCTACAGTTTGATACTGGGGACTGGTTTCTTGCTTTCCTGCCAGTGGGCAAGCTGAAGTTGTGAACATTAAAAGGAAGTAGCACTTTCGGCTTTTTTCTTTCTCACTCACCTTAAAGCCACCTCCATTTGTAGGTGAAGGCTGACTTCCTTTTAACTTCCATCTTGAAGTCTGAAAGTAGTTAGGAAATGTGGGGTTAGTCTTTTGTCAGAGTAATTCCATGCTTCATTTTTGTGTTTTGCAGTTTTAATTTTTCCAGTGTATTTTCAGCTGGAGTTAACAGCATATTAATTTTTTAGTGGAGAACATTGGTTTTATTACAGATTTCTGCCCTATAGCTTACCGAGTTTCATTGATTTCCTTGTGTGTGTGTCTTTTGGTTTGTTTTGGTTTTGTTTGTTTGTTTGTTTTTGGTTCCAGCCACTTTAGAATTTTTAGAAAATAGTTTACAATTTCTGTATCTTTTTGTTTAGTTTCCAATTGGGAAGAGTAAGATTGAACAATTGAAGGCTATTACCTGGCCCAGAAGGGAGGGGATTTGCCCTACCTTTCTGAATAGTTTTTGTCTCTTAAAGATGTAGTCATATGTGTATGATTCATAGAGATCCATGTCAGTGGAAAGAACTTAGTTTTACTTTGAGGCCTCTCTTTAGACCCAGAAGCTGCTGGGAATTTCTTGAGCACTAAAACATTACATGAGAAAGACTTACAGGGAAAACTCCATTTTGCTTTGATACCATGGGATTGAGATGCTGTCAGGATGGAATTTTCCTACCCTGTGCTTAATCCTGAGCCTTCTTATTCTTTTTCTTGGTTTCAGCTATTTTAATTCTTAATCCAAAGCAAACAAACAAACACCCCCCCCCCACCCACACACACACTAACACAAAAGAAAAACAAACCAGGGCATATTGTTAGAGCACTGAAATGTGAGCATGTAACTTTTAATTTTCTGCGTATCCCATGACTTTTATTTAGTTTACCAAGTTGCTGGCAGTAAAGCTCTTTGTTTTCAAACAGGAAAATATATTTAGCAAAATATATGTCCATTCATATCTGTCTGCTTGTTGTTGGATTGCGTAATTTAAGCAGACTTCACAAGATAGGGCAGCAGCGAAAGGAATGGTTTATTACCACATTCATTCTCAAATCCCAAATGCCCTAAAGAAAATAATGATACTGAAGATTAAAATGGCAGCCTTTCACTATGTAACTTGATTTACAAGCCTGAAACTTGGTTCCCTTTGTCACTTGGAATTCTCTAGTCTCATTGATTCTAGAGACCATGATTCAGAGATTGTCCTTGATCATTAAAGGATTTGGTTCATTTCTGCAGGTATTTGTTAAATAACTGTTAAATGGGTAAAAGGCACTGGGTAGAAGTTTACGTCACCAATGCGATTTAAGTATGTTGAAATTCTAAGTGTGGCAAGACTACTTTGTTTTGCGTTCGTTCCTGATTTTTAGATTTTTCCCCCATAATCTGATTGCTGATGTCTTTCTTTTCTTGATGTCCCTGTGTTCTATTTGCTGAGATTTCCTTTCCATTTAAGAAGCAATAGAGAAAAATCATATGTATCAACATGAGTGTAAAGTGTTAGAAAAAAATGCAAGGAAACATTTTACTTTCTAGCTTCCTTCTTCAAAGGAATTATAATCTAATTGAGAACTTGTGACACACATACCTGAAAGGATAAATGATTAGTCCTCCCTCCCGGAGTTTAAATAACAGTTTAAAGCAATAATGGAAAGGCATCACAAAGTATATTACATTATATGTTACCCAATAAATTGTAATGGCTCTCACAGTTCAGAAGTGGAGATTATTTGATTCCTTTTATGTAGGCATTTCATTCGTGTTGACATAGCAATCAGTGGTGCTGATTTAATTTTCTCCAATTTGTACTTTGAGAATTATTTCTCCAGCTGGTATTTTTGATAGCAAAAAAAGATATTTGATTAAATTTGGGGTAAAAATCTGAGCATCTGCCATTGTTTTGAAGTAACACTGATTTCGTGTTTAAATGTTTACTTTGCACTCTCATTACCGGGAATTCCTTGATTAGAAAACTGCTTGGTACATCTCTTCCCTTTGTTTCCACAGTGATCTGGGCCTGGTGTCTTTGAAGAAAGTGTCTCAATCTCCTTAGAGCTCTTAGTGAGAGATTTTCCTTAGTCTTTGTTGGGGTACCATGAAGTGGGAACCACTCCAAGTCCTCGGGATCTTACTTTAAAAGTTTTTGTTTCTGTTAGAACATTTTTACTCCTCAGCTATGCTGTAGTTTATTTATGTATATGGCATTTTAAAATAAATTCCTCCTGTATACCTACTTTGTTATTACAAGCTAGAGAAAATGAAAAGGGTTTAATTATAGGAGGCTATGTAACAGTTTGTATTTAGCCTTAATAGTATTTTGTTTGTTCAGCGAGCTTTATCAGACTGTTACTATCTATCAAATATTATGTTTTGGTTGGGGGCTGGGGTTGTGTATGTTAATTATCATACCCAGTATGGAAACTGGTTAAACTTTTTCATATTTGTCTTTTCACTACCTACTAGGCAAAACAGTTTTGTCATTTTCTATCTTTCATGTTTTTTTCCCCCCGAGTTAATTTTGGATGCTGAGAGTCTAATGAGGTGGCTAAGCGACATTATTTGTGAATTGTTATTGGACTTATTTTCTGCACCAAAGCCCATTTTACATGTGGAATAGTTTGTTGTTTTAACTCTTTCTGAGTTGGAAAGGGGATATTTAAGGAATTGTTTGTAATGAGGTGTAGACTTTATTCTGAAAGGATTTGAAAAATACAGAACCCAGTTGTATGTAAATAAATTTATATTTTTCCCTGAAACGTTTCCTAAATTTTTTCAGATTGTTGCTTAAGTTAGATATACTTCTTGAAGTCTTTATCCATTAAAATTATCCTTGGCTTAGTTCATTTGATAGTATCAGTATGGATTTGTATTTCTGTAATACCCTTAGCTGATTAAAAAAAGATATTAAAAATTAAATGTCCTGGCTGGATGCGGTGGCTCACACCTGCAATCCCAGCACTTTGGGAGGCCGAGATGGGTGAATCACCTGAGGTCAGAAGTTTGAGACCAGCCTGGCCAACATGGCGAAACCCCGTTTCTACTAAAAATATAAAAGATTAGCCAGGCATGGTGGCACATGCCTGTAATCCCAGCTACTTGGGAGGTGGAGGCAGTAGAATCGCTTGAACCCAGCAGGTGGAGGTTGCAGTGAGCTGACATATCACATCATTGCTGTCCAGCCTGGGCGACAGAGAGAGACTCAGTCTCAAAAAACAAAAAACAAAAAAAAAACCTAAATGTCCTTAGACCAACAGCAGTCTAAAATTTTCTTTCCTTACTTCATCCTGATAATGTATGTCCTCTTTTAAAAAAGTAATTATGTGGTTCCAAAAGTGGTATTTTGGTGTGAGATGAAAATAGACTTTCTAGTGTCCCTACAACGTTTAAATGATTTCCTTACAAAATGTCTGTTATAGATGTTCTTTTAAAAAAGTCAGATCTGCTACTATATTTTAAAGATGACTTAATAAAAATGTCATACTATGTAATATTTTGGAAACATCTTTTAGGTAAAGTGCTCTTTATTTTGGGGGCAATTTATAGCAGTGTTATTTGAGTACAGAGATGATATTGCAGTATACCTTCTGACCCTTTATAGCAACATTTAGAATAAGGGAAATAAGTATTCTACAAATTCAATGGAAGCATTCAAAATTCTTACATCATTGCAACTATTAGTAACTGCTAGTGAAGTTGAATTTACATAGCATACATTTATTGAATTCTCATGGGTACGTGTTTTTTTTTTTTTAGACTGAGTTTTGCTCTTGTTGCCCATGCTGGAGTGCAATGGCATGAACTTGACTCACTGCAACCTCCACCTCCTGGGTTCCAGCAATTCTCCTGCCTCAGCCTCCCAAGTAGCTGGGATTACAGGCTTGCACCACCATGCCCAGCTAATTTTTTGTGTTTTTAGTAGAGATGTGGTTTCTCCTTGTTATTCAGGCTGGTCTCAAACTCCTGACCTCAGGTGATCTGCCCGCCTCAGCCTCCCAAAGTGCTGGGATTACAGGTGTGAGCCACTGCGCCTAGCTGGGTACATGGTTTTTAAGTTTTTATTGCAAGGTTGAAAGGTTTGGTAGCCTAGGAACAGCAACAACACAGTGGGGTTGCTTGAGAGCTGGGTTAGCAATGCCGGGTAAATATGTCTCTTCTTCCCACTAATATTTTGCATATGTCTCTTGACCTTTTTAAATTTGTTTAGTTGCAATCTTCTAGAAGGGTAAGAAAAAACTTAACTAGCTCATTTACCTTTCTCTCCGTCACAGCCTTCCTAGATACTTTTTATGTTCAAGAGCTAATGTCCTGGTCTTCTCATCTGTGAAGAATGTATAAAATTGCATCCCTAACATCTTACGCTCACCTTAAGCACTTCCCTGCTCTTAGGTCCCTGGCCTACTCTGCTGCTTCTCTTTCCAGGGTGCTGAAGTTCTAAACTCCTGTGGCTTTTCTCTCTCTTCACTTTCAGAAGCAAGCAGTTCTGAATTGACTTTTACAAGAAAGCCTCGCCTGACACAGTGGCTCATGCCTTCATCTCAGCACTTTGGGAGGCCAAGGCAGAGGATCACTTGAACCCAGGATTTTGAGAACTACTCAGACAACATAGGGATACTCTGCCTCAAAAAATAAAGGAAAATCTGTTACCTACTTCTGTCTGTCCCCAGCTCCTCCTAACTCATTTAGGGATGCATCTTTGAGGTGATAAAACACTTCCTTTGACCAAATGTCTTCTTCAGGTCTCCAGTTTTGTCTCTTTTGTCTTTTTGAAACCAGTGTCTGATATGTAGGGTAAAGAAAGTTAAATGGGTTTTCTAATCTTGTGAATGGCAGGTGTAGGAGGTGGAGCTTTGCCAAACGATCATGGTCATCTAGAACTGTGTCAGGGAAAAAAGAGAATTGCAACCTGTGGGTTCTAATTGTGTATAGGCTGAATTTTAGATGTTGTTAATAAAGAGGGAAGAACAACTAGACTTAAATATACAATAATGATTAACAAACATTTAAAACAGAATATAAGTAGACACACAGATTAATAGGTTCTGGAATATTACTGTGATGAATTAGCAAGATGAAGAATGGATAGTTTCATTAAACAAAGTTTGTCCTTTAATCTGGTATGATTAATATTTATTTGAAGTAAAAGGCCATCCCTGATTTTAAGTTACATAGAAATATAGACTAAGCCAGGCTCTCCAATGGAATATGCCAACAATTCTGATTCTTGTTCACCTCTGATGAAACAGTGAACTGTGAACAAAGGCAGAGAATCTAAAGAAACTTGTGCTATTAATACTGTAGAAAGAATCATAACTGACGCACATTTGGTTCATCTTCCCTCCTTTGAAAGCAACCTTGAGTCTGTTGTAAGATCATGGTAGGAATACATAGACTAAGAGTTTGCTTTACGCTCTGAGTTTGCTCTCTGTGTTCTATTTGCTTTTACATCTAACTAGTGAAGTAGGCAAGACAAGTACTATTAATGTTATCTTTCATTTTACAGAGGAGGAATCGGCTCAGTAAAGATGAGTTAGCTAGCTGGGCAGAGTGGCTCACGTCTGTAATCCCATCACTTTGGAAGGTCAAGATAGGAGGATTGCTTGAGGCGAGTATTTTGAGACCAGCCTGGGCAACATAGTGAGATCTCATCTCTACAAAAATAGGAAAAAATATCTGGGTGTGGTGGTGTGTGCCAGTAGTCCCAGCTACTTAGGAGGCTGAGGAGGTAGGTTCAGTTAAGCTCACGGGTTGCTTACACCACACACCTAAGGTCTAGCTTAGGTGAGACCTTGTCTCTTAAAAAGGCTGGGCACAGTGGCTCACACCTGTAATCCCAGAACTTTGGAAGGCCAAGGTGGGCAGATCACAAGACAGGAGTTTGAGACCAGCCTGGCTAACATGGTGAAACCTCATGTCTACTAAAAATACAAAAATTAGTCAGGCGTGGTGTTACATGCCTGTAGTCCCAGCTACTTGGGAGGCTGAAGCAAAAGAATCACTTGAACCAGGAGTGGAGGTTGTAATGAGCTGAGATCGCACCACTGCACTCCAGCCTGGGCCACAGAGTGAGACTCTGTCTCGAAAAAAAAAAAAAGAGTAAACTGCCCACACCATCCTGCCGTGGACAGAGTCTTGTGCTTTCAGATGCTGAGCCCAGGGCGTTGACCAAGGATTCCATTGCTGTAATTGTGAGGGGATGGATTGGGCCTGTTGGAATTGATTCTCTCTCTGTTTACAGTTTACCATCCCTCTTTGAGACACTCAATGTTTGAAATTTCTCTAATGCCAGTCAATAGTTTGTTTGGCTTTGGTTCGGAAATGTCATTTGATAGCATTTTTTTTTTTTCCCTCTTATGAATTCTCTTCAGAAGAAGGGGATGTTGATTTTCCTGGGAAAAAGTAAATTGTTGGACCAGACTCAATGCATCTGAAGCAGTTCTTATTTTGTTACTTCCCTGCCTCTTTCCCTTAAAAAAAAAATCTTGAACAGAATGTCATAATTGATGAGTTGCTGTAGTGCCACTTTACCCCTGTTTAGGGGAGCCAGTTGAATGAGCTCTAACACAAGTGAGAGCTGTGCTCTTTGCTGCAGGAAATGTGGTACAAAGGCTTCCACTGATAAATACCAACTTCAGAAAGGAAGGGGTTTAGTAACTCCACTGCAAGATAACTTTTCCATATATAATGTTTAATATATATAAGTATTAGATATATAAAACAATATTGTATATATTCATAAAATTATGTTGCTTTTTTTCTTAAAAACCCCTGATTATTCTATAGGCCAGAAGTTCCTAAGTTATAGTCACTGAACCAGCAGCATCAACGTTGTTGGTAAAGTTTTAGTAATGTACATTCTCAGACCCCAGCCTAGATCAAGTGAATCAGAAATCCGTACTTTAGGAAACCTTCCAGCGAATTTGAGACACACTGCTTTTTGACAACTGCTGCTGGAGGTAACAAGACAAAGCCCATACTCCTTCCCAGGCATGGAGGACCTTTGACAGGCTTTACCTCCACAGACACTGCTTATGCTTTATCTCCATCGCTTTCCTGCCCCAACTGTTACTGTTCTAAGCTTCTTATCATTTTCAGAACATGACATACACTTCCCTGCCCTGTGCTTTGCTAAGTTGTTGTGACTTGATCAAGAGTGTTTTTTCTTATCCACCTGCTTGGCAAATTCCCACAGAAGCAAGAAGCAGCAAGACAGAGGGGAAAGAGTATAAAACAGCCTTGAGTTAAAATCTGTCTATTGTGGTTTACCAGATATTTCCACTTTTGCTTGGCTTTTCTTATCTGAAAATGGGGATAATGATACATTAGCATTATTATCAAGACTGAAAACAAAATGCTCTGTATAAAGCACCTGTCTTTCTATCAACCAGAGTTCAGTACTATAAATTTTTTTAGGCGAAATTCACATAACATGAAATTTATCATTTTAAGGGGTATGATTCAGTGACATTTGGTACATTCATGATGTTGAGCAACCATCACCTCTATCTAGTTCTAGAACATCTCAACACCTCCGGAGGAGGCTCTGTACCCATTAAGCCGTCACTTTCTATTCCTTCTCCTCTCCTCAATGTTTTTTTAATTTACGTGTGTGTGTGTGTGTGTGTGTGTGTGTGTGTGTGTGTGAAACAGGGTCTCTTGCTCTGTTGCCCAGGATGGCAGGCAGTTATGAGCATGGCTCACTGCAGCCTTGACTTCCTGAGGTCAAGCAATTCTCCCATTTCAGCTTCCTGAACAGCCGGGACAACAGACATGCATCATCACACCCAGTTTCCGTTTTTTGTAGAGATGGGGTCTTGCTATATTGCCTGTGCTCCTCTTGAATTCATGACCTCAAGCGATCCTCCCACCTTAGCCTCTCAAAGTGCTGGGATTATAGTCCTGAGACACTGTACCTGGCCTCCCTCAGTGTTACTTTACATCTTATTGTCACATGATACAGATTCTGGAGATGAATATTCTGATATTCATCTTTTATTTTTTTGAAGATACATAGTACTTGCCACCTAGTATGTGTACAGTTCTAGCTTAATTATGGTAAATTAAAATGTGCTGAAGATCTAAATCAGACCACAAAATGTGATTAATTTTTGCCAATGAAAATTAGTACATGTTGTCCAGGCATTGCTCTGAGATTTCTTAAATTGTGCTATATTTTTATGTTCTCTTTGTAAAGGCATCTTTTGGTAGAATGAATACACACATAAGCACATAACCACTGCAGTGTTTAATTACACAATGGTAATATGGCTAATTATTCAGAATTCTTTCCACAGTGTCCTCACTACCTAGTCACCTACACAAACAAAGCTAACTGTTGCTGATGCAAGAGATAGAACATTATTTTCTTTTTAAGTATTTTTTGGTTCTTGGGTTCTTAAAATCTCAAAATAATATTTAACATTTTCAAAAGACTTAATATTTTTTGTCATGCTTTACATTCCCATTTCATTTTTTTTCCCCAGGATAAGAAATCAAAATTAGTTGACTCCATCTTTCTTTTTTTTCAAAATTAGAATATATCTTCAGTTCTAAATTTAGGGACAGAAGAACTTTGAAAATAGTAAGTTCTAAGAAGCAGTATTTAATTAGTGTTCATTGAGTTTTCCAATGACAAGATGCACATATAATATTTCCCTAATGTTTTATATGTAGAAGAACATGCTTTCATTATAAATGACTAAATTAACGTTACTCTGTCAAATGACGCTTGATTTGATTTTAAAAGTATTAGCTGTGATGAAGAATTAACAGCATGAGGAACTGAAGAATTTTTAAAGCCTTCTTCCTGTGCTATTAGAAATGACTTAGGAACTAGTAATATGGTGTGTGGGTGGGAAGGGGAGTTTTCAAGTTGGAACACTGGAGCTCATTAGCATCTTTCAAACCCTAATGCTGTTTTGTTTCAGATAGATTTATTACACTGTCTTTTTCCCCAATTCACTGCAGTGTGTGAAGGCTCAGTTGGAACAAACAAAAGAGATATATAACCTTTGAACCAATTAGCATAGCTTACAATGTTCTTAATAGGCTTGTCTACTGTATATGAGACTTGGGAAAATGACTTAACTTTTATGCTTTCTTGATCCCTCGGGATGTTTTTCAGTATCAGCTGCTTTGTGCCCCCGTGTAAACCCCACATGTGTGATTTTCAGCTTTCTGATAGAAAACCTTCTTTATAATTTGATGGCTCCAGGGTGCTTCACTCACTCAGTTGTGACGGTTCACTTCTTTGCACAGGCTCTGTTGGTGCGTGAGAAGAGGGCACATGTGACTTGGTCCCAGGGCAGCCCGCTGGCCTCAGCCGGCATGTGGGACCGGGCACAGGCCCGCAATTTGTTCAGCTAGTGTTGACTCCTGGGGCGCAGTCCTTTCTCACTCCTCCCCTCAGCCTTTGTCCTCCCTGTTTTTACTACTTGTCATTGGAATTTGGTTCCTCTTTTGTTCTTGAAAGGTATAAATGATGCACATTTCCCCTCTTCCCCATCTACCAACTCACACAGAAAAAAGGGCTTGTATTGAGGGGAGTGCAAATTCAGGTATATTGTTAGTGACATTTCATAGAGCAGGCCAAGCTCTCCCTTGCATACTTAAAGAATTTTGAATCCACAAACAAGTGGAAGACTCTAAATCTTGTGAATTTTGTGCGCTCTCTCTCTCTCTCTCTCTGTCTCTGTGTGTGTGTGTGTGTGTGTGTGTGTGTGTGTGTGTGTGTGTGTGTGTGTGTTTTAACAGCATCTGTGGTTTTATTTTGTGTTAGGTCAAAAGAGGTCTTTGCATTACTACCTCTTATAAAGGCTTCTATTATAAACATATTAAAATGGTCATTACTCCAATTACTATAATCAATGATTTTCCAATTTGAGAAGGTGAATTTAACCACATCTTGAAAGTATATTTATTAAGAGAAGAGAGTGTGAACCCAGAGAGACATGCCTTAGTTATTGACTGTTTGACTTTGGGAATGTTCTCTAACTGCTGTAAGTTGCAGTTTTACCATTTGCAGAAAAGAAGTAGTTAGTGATCATGGGATCCTTGTGAATATTTATATAAAGCTACTAAGTCTTTGGCTTGTAGTACTCAGGAAAAGGTACCAGAGATGGGAATAGAAATCTTTTGGAAAAATAAAGAAAAGGAGCCTGGGATTCCAAGAGAGGTAAGGCAATGCAGAAGAGTTCATTTGTGAATCACTAGAATCAGAAGTTGAGAAAATTGGCTAGGCGCAGTGGGCCTCTAATCCTGGCACTTTGCGAGGCTGAGGCGGGCAGATCACTTGAGATCAGGAGTTTGAGACAAGCCTGGCCAATGTGGTGAAAATCCGCCTCTACTAAAAATACAAAAATTAGCCAGGCATGGTGGCGTGGTGCCTGTAATCCCAGCTACTCAGGGGGCTGAGGTTGAGGAGTTGAAGAATCGCTTGAACCCGGGAGGCGGAGGTTGCGGTCAACCGAGATCAAGCCACTGCACTCCAGCTTGAGTGAAAGAGCAAGACTCCATCTAAAAAACAAAACAAAACCAAAAAAAAAAGAAGTTGAGAAAATTGTATGGTAAGACAGCCTATATATTCTTTTTTTTTTTTTTTTGAGACGGAGTCTGTCACTGTTGCCCAGGCTGTAGTGCAGTGGTGTGATCACTGCTCACTGCAATCTCTGCCTCATGGGTTCAAGCAATTCTCCTACCCCAGCCTTCCTATAGTTGGGACTACAGGCATGCACCACCACACCCAGCTAATTTTTTTGTATTTTTAGTAAAGATGGGGTTTTACCACATTGGCCTGGATGGTCTCGATCTTCTGACCTCATGATCCGGCCACCTCGGCCTCCCAAAGTTCTGGGATTACAGGCATAAGTCACGGTACCTGGCTAACAGCCTGTATATTCTACACATTATATCCGCTCTAGAAAACTCTCAGTCGTATGTTGATATCCTGGTCCTTCATTTAACCGAGTATTTGTGTCTGAAGGGTAGAGATTGGGTTGCCTTCAGTGAACATTGGTTTTCCCAGGTGCTATGGTTTGTTCACATCCTCTCCAAAATTCAGGTGTCTACAGTATGATGTCAGTATAGTATGATGACCATATGGTACTAAGAGATGGGGTCTTTAAAAGGTAATTAGACCATGAAAATTCTTCCCTGGTGAATTGGGATTACGATCCTTCCAAAAACAAAAACAAAAAAGTCTTTGAGAACACTCAGCCAGCTTGTTTTTCTGCCTTCCACCATGTGGGGACATGATGTTTCTCCCTTTCTGGAGGTGCAGCAAGAAGGCCCCGTCTTGGAAGCAGCGAGCAGCCCTCACCAGACAACCACACCTGCCAGGGACTTGATCTTGGACTTCCTACCTTGCAGAAGTGTGAGAAAGTAAATTTCTTTATAAGTTATCCAGTCAGTCTCTAGTGTTTTGTTACAGAAGGACAGAGCAAACTAAGATAACAGTGGAGATCATGATTGAGTGATTTCCACTGCTTTGCTTTTATATGCTGTAGATTTAGGTTTATGTGTTATCAGCAATTTTGGCTTTTCAGAGGTAATAACATGAGTTAGAATACCAGAACACCGGAAACTTAGAACAGGGCCAGCCTCATAGATGGCACACAGTATGTGTGTATATGAAGTGAGTATGAGCGGCCTCCCACAGACCTTTTGAGTTGTTGGATTTTAATAAGATTGGGGTTGAGGTGGGGGTGGGTTTTTGGGAGGAGACTATTTGTAGCCAGGACGACCTGGCTGAATTCATTGTAGTCCTGTATTTCAGTGAAAGCATTGAGAACTACTGAGAGAAAAACATAGAGCTGGTTACTAAGGTATCTTGAAACAAGGCTAAAGAATGATTTTTATTTGCTGTAAAAATAAGTTTTATAATAGACTCATAGCCCAGCTGAAGGCTCTTATGGTAACTTGAGCCCTTTAGCTTCTTGTTTTTGTAGTAACAAATTTCAGGAAAAGCTAGTGGCATTTACTCTAAAACAAATGAGTAGTTACTAACAGTCTTTTACATGCATTTTAACTTACACAACAGCCTTCTTTACATTTTGGTGAAAATAATTCATAAAAATAACTTTAGCCTATTGCAGCAGTTTAATGTAAGTAGTTGGTTGAAGAATAACTTAATGGTGGTGGTAAATTTAGGGTAAAATACATACAGTGCATAACATATTTAATAAAGTTGTTCTAAGTGACTGCTTCCTCCTCAGCAGCCTCTTTGGCTGAACTGTGGTGGAAACTTCTGTGTGAACCTGTTTTTTCTCAGGCTGGTTCTGTTAAACAATGTGGTCTAAAGATCTCACTGGGATGTAAATGCAGGTTCTGCAACTTACCAGCTACTGGTTGTAATCTTGCTGAGGTCACTCAACCTCTCTAAGCCTCAGTTTCCCCAACTTTAAAATGGGGATATAAAAGTTTCTACCTCATGTTTTTGTGAAGTTTTATTGAAATTATCTCATGAATAGATATAATCAGCTCAAAATAAAAGTGGGCTCTAATCGCAATTATTTAAGATATGATTGTATTATATAAGACTAAATGTTGGTTCATGCTGAGATATATGTGAGAGGATCTGAAGTTTTTAGTTGCCTTTCAAATACAGACTGTGTTGTTCATACTTTACATTGTTCATAGTATTATTAGCTTCCCTACCTTGCTTTCTGCGACACTGATTGCCATTTTTAATAACGTAATGGGTGTTCCGAAAGCGATCTTGAAATATTTATTTCTACCACTGGAAAACAATTTGAAATATTTTCCATATAGCCTAAGTATTACTGTGAAGCAGTGTGTTGCTAATTATAATTTTAATAAAAAGTGTGGGAAGCTGTCGTCACACTAATTGTTTTATTCACCAAGACAATTGTTATAATTCTGCACATAATGAATTGGACAATCACTGCTACGTCCTTCAGAGAAACAGGCTTCCTTGTTGCTAAAGTGAATAGGCTGGTTGAATTTTACATAGAAATGACCATGTCACACCTCTTGTATGGTATCGTGATCCGGGGTGTTTCAGGAACCAGTTTTCTTCAAGTATCACAACATATATTGGTTGCTGTGTGTAATAAGGTCTAGGCAGACCAAAAAAAAAAAGTCACATCAAAATCGTAATAAAAAATCTCAGTATCTCTATTTCCTGAATTCTGTGAATTAGATGATAAATCAGTGTTAAAGATAATAAGCTCTGATTTATCAAGTTTTGAATTATCTGACAGTGGTTTTCTGGCTTACATATTCAGTACATATTTTTTGAAGGATTTTAGGTAGACAGAACCAGGACAATATTCTGTTATTTTAGGCACATGTGGGAAGATTAAATCATGCGATTTATATAAAAATGTTCTAAATCTCGTAATTCCTAGGTAACATGAATGGCTCTAAAATTGTTTACAGAGCAGTTTTTGTTTTTTTTTAGTCATTTTTAATATAACCAACCTAATTTTTATTTTAAAAGATGTGAAGACTTGGCTGGGCGCTGTGGCTCACACCTATAATCCCAGCACTTTGGGAGGCTGAGGCAGGTGGTGACCTCACTTGAGGTCAGGAGTTTGAGACCTTCAGCTCAGAGGCTGAGGCAGGAGAATTCCTTGAACCCGGAATGGGGAGGTTGCAGTGAGCTGAGATCACACTACTGCACTACAGCCTGGGCAACATGAGCAAAACTTCATCTCAAAAAAAAAAAAAAAAAAAAAAAAAAAGATGTAAAGACTTGCTAGTTAGAGAAGTTGTGACTAATGAACAGCCAGAGGTAAAAGAAAATATATATCTGAAACAAATCCAAACAATGATAATATTTGCAGAAAAAATATTGCTTTCTTTCAAGAGCGGTAACTTCTAGTCGATTTACTCTAAAAGTCCAAATTGGATTTATAACTCCAGCAAGAGATATCATTCTTTACCTTTACAACATAAGGTCCCTCCCTTCTGCCAGTCTATACATCAGTCTAACTGATATTCTTGCTATAAATATTTTCATGGGAGAATTACTACCAGGGAATTATCTGTAGTAGTTACCTATAACTTTACGTTGAATTATTATACTCATGATAGCACTGATTTTAAAAACATATTCAGGGTTGAAAAATATACTCAGTCCTGCCAACCAGAGATTAGGTTGTTATGGACTAAGGGTTTAACGACCTGCTCTGATGGAGAATCACTTGACTCCCTTGCTTCATATTGTAGGAAAAGAGATTGTGCCCCCTTGTTTTCCAGAAGTAAGAAGTGAGTTTCACATACTAAGAGGAATTTTCTAGGGATTATATGGAAAGGTAGATAAGAAAGATGCCCTTTCCCTCACTACTGTAAGCCACATATCTCTGAGAATTTTAGCTGGGGGTATGAGTTTCCCAGGACTACTTTAACAAAGCGCCACAGCCTGGGGGGTGGTGTAAATAGTAGACATATTTCTTCTCCAGGTTCTGGAGGCTAGACATCTGAGATAGAGTGTCTGCAGGGCTGGTTTCTTCTGAGAGCTGTGGGATTGGTTCTGTGTATTTCCCTTTTTCAGCTTCCGGTGGTTTGCTGGCAGTCTCTGGCATTTCTTGCCTTATATTTTAGTCTCAGCCTTCATCTTCACATAGTATTCTCTCTGCATGTGTGTGTGTCCACGTTTCTTCTTTTTATAAGGACACCAGTTCTATTGGATTAGGCCCCAGGCTCATGACTTCATTTGAACTTGATTATCCCTGTAAAGACCCTATCTTCAAATCAGTCCACATTCTGAGATTCTGAGGATCAAGACCTCAACATATCTTTTTGAGGGGACACAATTTAACCTACAGTAGGGATCTTGCCTGTGAATCCCTCAGAGTTGCCTGTTGTGGTGGTGGTGTTCTTACCGGCAAGGAGCATGGAGTTTCATGGTGAAGGTTTCACCAGCACATTTGCCAGGATGTGTTTTTTCGTTGTCCAGAATCCTAGTCCCTGTCAATTTCTCTGGCCTTTTGCAAGACTGCATCAGAATACATAGTATAATAAAGAAGAGATATTAACACGTTTAATGTATGTTTGTAGATATGAAGCACAGAGGCCCGTGTAGATATGGTCCAGAGAATTTAAGCTCTGGGCCAACTGCAGTGGCTCATGCCTGTAATTCCAGAACTTTGGGAGGCCACAATGGGCAGATCACGAGGTCAGGAGATCGAGAACATCCTGGCTGTGAAACCCTGTCTCTACTAAAAATACAAAAAATTAGCCAGGCATGGTGGCATGTGCCTGTAGTTCCAGCTACTCAGGAGGCTGAAGCAGGAGAATCCCTTGAACCCAGGAGGCAGAGGTTGCAGTGTGCCAAGATCATGCCACTGTACTCCAGCCTGGGTGACAAAGCGAGACTCTGTCTCAAAGAATTTAAGCTCCAGAATCTAACCTGGTTTCAAATCATGACTTTCATATGCCTGTGACCTGGGCAAGGCATGTAAACCTCAATTTCTTCATCTGTCAACTGAAGGTAATAGTAGTGTCTTTGTCACTGAGGGTTGCTTGCAGAATAAATGAGATATTACTCTTAAAACCTTAACTGTAGTGCCTGGCCCATAGTGTGAGCATACGGAATGACAGCCGACAAGAAGGCAGACAAAAAGTCCTGCTGCCTCTTGCAGATATTGGGAAACAGGCATATACCAGGGAGAGGGAACCATCTGGCTCCTCACCTTGCAGTGTGGCTCATCTCTCTCTGCTCCAAGTCTTACCTGCTCTATCCAGCTTGTGTGTCTGGGCACTTGTTCTCAGCACTCAGTACCCAGCTGGACATCAGAGTGTTTTCTTCTCTTTCAAGCTGTTGCATTTATTGTGTTTTCAGAGCAGGACTCATATTTTTGTCATTAAAGCACATTCTTGGAGGAAAGGGAGAGAAAGGTAAATGTCAGAATTTACTTAAGCTCTTGAAGTAGTAAATGCAGTTAACATTCTCCCACCAACCAAAATTTTGAGTTTTAGTGTTTGCACACTTAAGAACTTGGAAATGTATGATGTACTGTCATTGATGAAATAATAAAAATGACACATCCACACTTTTTTGGCAGAGGGTAAGGAGACAACAGGGTTTGTCCTTGTCGATTTTTAACTGATAGAGTCAAATCCTATACAAACACATTTTTCCTGTTAGCGTGTATTTGGAAATATGGAATGCGTTTGTGTATGGCTTAGAGCTGTCCCTGTTGGTTGTAGAGCATTATTAAACAACAAAGAGGGGGTTAAATCAGAAACACACATTGGCATGCTTAGAAGACATGTTAGTGGAAGTTGAGGATACTAGCCTGAAGTTTTGTAACTTTATGTATTTGTTTCTCAACAGTATTTATAAACCTTTTAAAAGGGAGGTAAGGTTTTGACAACTTCCAAAATACTTGTCCATCATTTTTAAGGGTCTCCTATGTTCAAACTTGTATGGTAGGCCCCATGGGAGGATTTTAGGCATGGAGTGAGGATGAGGGACGCTTCCACGGTAATAAGGGACCTAAGACAATCGGGTAAAGACATTTGCAGGAATAGAACTGATTGCTAATTGGGCAATTCGGGAACACTTTTTTCGTTTTCCTCCTTCAGAGATAAAATTGATTTTGACAAAATAGGGTAAAGAAGGAAGAATTCCAAGGAAAAGGCATGAGATATACAAAAGTGAGTTGCTGGTTTGAAGAATTGCATATAGAGATAATGTTGGAAAGACAGCAAAAGAACCAGTTGTAGAAGGTTGGTGATGGCATACTCAGGGGTTTAGACTTTGTGGTAGAAAAAAAATTAGGAGTAACACCTTTGAACAGGCTCTGCAGGAGAGGAGGCTAGTCTGGTAGTGTCTGGTGATGGAGACAGCTTCAAGGAGCTTCTGCAGCATTCCTGGTTTGAATCATGAAGGCTTGAATGTTAATGAAAGTCGGAATGTAAAGAGAATCCCAAGATTTGTGACATACTGTGAAAGTGTTATAAACAGGACTTACTGCATGTTAGAATATGAGAAGGAATCAAAGATGACTCCCATGTTTTGATCCAGGGTGTCTAGAACACTGAGTGACACACATAAATACAAGAGGATGTTAAATTTTGGGTATGTTGTCCTTGAGTGGCCAGTATGACATCATATTTGGGTGGATGCCCCAGAAGGCAGTTGGAAATATGAAAGATTTGGTGAGAGAAACAAATATTGGACCCATTCTCATTGACAAGACATCAAGACAGTTGAGTTTGTTAGAGTAGGTAGCTAGCCAGGCAGGAGCTGTGTAAGAGAAGGCTCCCCACTCTCCACCCACCAGGAATATCACACAATTATCAGGTGATGGTTCAGCAGTTATCACACAGCCTCTCTAAAAATGACAGTTCGCAGCCAGTACCAGGGAGCCTGCAGTTTCCTGATGGTTCACAGTTGTTACAAGAAAGTGATAATTGATCACAGGTTGCCAGGGAGAGGCAATTTCACAACAGGTAAAAACACTTGAAATTGGTAATTGGCAGCTCTGGAATTGGATGAGTAGGCTTGGGCATGCGCATTAAGAGACAAAATGGCAAGTATGATCTTTCAGTGGCATTCCACTGGCAAAGGGAAGAATGCTTTGGTTGAGCATGCATACACCTCTAGTAAACACAGTGTGCTTGCTCACCTCCCAAATGTTAGCAGGCCACTGTGCATGTTGGCAGCCTACCCTAAGGAAAGGATCATGGTAAAAGGGACTCAAGACACTGGAAGTCTGCCAGCATATAAAACTTAAAATCAAAAGGTCTGATGCCGCAGTTGACCTCCAAAGTTCCTGCCTGGGTCTCTTCCAAGTGTATCTTCTTTCTTTCCTGTCCTAAAGCTTTTTAATAAACTTTCACTGCTACTCTGAAACTTGCCTCAGTGTCTTTTTCTGCCTTATGCCCTTCAGTGGAATTCTTTCTTCTGAGGAGGCAAGAACTGAGGTTACTGCAGACCTCTATGGATCCATCTCTGGTAATGCAGATATTCATCACACCCCTAGCAAGTTCAGTGAGTTGCATGCTATTTCAAAGAAAATCTCGGGTTACAAACTTCAGGCTCTGGAGGAGGAGCTGGAAAGAAGAGAGTAATGAGCTTCAGAGAGCAGAATGAGAAGTACAGCCTCGCGAGTAGTGCAGGAGAGAGTCTGAAGAAGGGAACGCAGTAGTCAATAGCGTGAAATGTTTTTGTGAGATTAAGGAGATTGGCCACCTTACAGAAAGAGACTTTTTGGCTAAGTTTAGGGATCTAGATCAAAGTAAGTGGAGTTTGGAGTCTATAAGTGTTCAAGAAGTGGAAACTACTTTCATTGACTTCCTCTAAAATTTGTAGAATTTCTTTGAAAAATCATGATGTATTATCTTTGTTACCTAGAAACTTTTTCTGAGAGAGAAATCTTGGGGCTTTTAATGGAAGGGGTGTTACGTCTTCACCACTGGACTTTTTAAAGCAGTGACGATTACATTTTTGTTTTAATAACAAAGGGTGGGCTTTGCAAAGAACACAAGAGGTGCTTGGACAAATATTTTTATAAAATTGCTCTTTTAAAGCACCGTATCTCTTTTTATATACAAAAGGGTTTTCTACAAATGGCTCAAGCGCTTACTGATCAACTGATAGCAATTTAAAATTTAAATGTCAGTTTTCAGAAGGAGTAACTTTTTCCAGTATTGAGTAGTGTGGTGAGGCTTTGTTACCCAGAAATTTCAAGTAGTACTCAGTTTTCATAAGAAATCTGGCATTTGAAGAGACTGGAAGCTGATTTCCTTCACAACCATTGACATATAACAGGCAGATCTAAACTCTGACTGGACATGGGCCTCTGAAAACACAGCGATTGCCCCTTTGTAAGTTTGCCTTTCATTGCTATCATCAGTGGTGCTATATAAAATTCTTATTTTTTTAATTAACTCACCAAGTCTTTATTGAACATCTAATTGGTGCTAGACATTCGACTCTACAGAGACCAGCTCGGCTGTAGAGACCCCCCACCCAGGTGGCGCTGAAGGTATTAAGAAGCAGACACCAAGATAGAGCAGCAAAGAGGGACCATCCACTTTCAGACCAGCCTTCTGAGCTGAGAGCCTCAGGGGGCTGCCAGCATTCCAGGCTGAGGGCATCATACAGATTCTGACCCACGTATTTATTCTCTCTGAACAGGTGATTATTAGTAACAAACTGGTGTTCTGTGTTTTCTCATAGAACCAAGATAAACTAGGTAGGCAGCTGGTGCCTGCTTACCGCTGATGAAGGATAAACTAGAAAGTATTCTCCAGGAGGGAGCCACGGGGCCAGGGTCACATATTCTGTGCTTAAAGAATTGTTTTATCTGGCCAGGCGCGGTGACTCACACCTGTAATCTCAGCACTTTGGGAGGAAAAGGCGGACAGATCATGAGGTCAAGAGATCGAGACCATCCTGGCCAACATGATGAAACCCCATCTCTACTAAAAATACAAAAATTAGCTGGGTGTGATGGCACACGCCTGTGGTTCCAGCTACTCGGGAGGCTGAGATGGAAGAATCGCTTGAACCCAGGAGGCGGAGGTTGCAGTGAGCTGAGATTGTGCCACTGCACTCCAGCCTGGCAACAGAGCAAGACTCCATCTCAAGAAAAAAAATTATTTTACCTAGTGTATGATATACATATACTGTTTTGGTACTTTAGAATGCCTCAAGTAGCTTTCCACTGTGGAGCAGTGGCCAGGTTTTCCTTGCCATTTTTCTCAGCAAACAATATACTTTATCATATATGTTAGGATTTGTCCCAATACTACTCGTTCTGGGAATAATCAGATGGATGATACAACTTTTATACTTGAGGCATATGCAGTTTAGGAGGGGAGTCAGAGAAGTAGACAGATAAATCAAAATTCAACCAGTGTGGGGTATGAACAAGGTGTTGTGGAAGCAGCTAGAGGGGAGGGAAGCACTGGGAGGAATTGGAAGGAAATCTTTTTTTGTGTGTGAGTTGAGTTAAACATTGTTAGATGGCAGCAATCTAAATGGTTCACAACTGACAATTGATTCCGGAAATTCTATTTTCTTTACTGCTTTCAGCCAACTCTTGACATCATTTTTTTTAAGAAGATAACAAATGGCTCAGTTAGTCACACAAGTACAGTAAACTTGAAATTACTTAAGTAGTAGGGCTAATGCCAGTCAGATGTCTCGAACCTCACCACAAGGACCAAAAAAAAAAAAATCAGATACCATATTTGGCATTGTTTTTATTTTATCCTTGGTATTTGGCATTTCTGTTTATTCTCCAGTGGGGATGGATAAAGAACATGGATGTACGGTTGACCCTCAAATAATGCACAGGTTAAGGGCACCAACCCCACTGTAGTCAGAAATGTGCATTACTGATAACCTTACCGATAAGTTCATCAACACATTTGGTGTATGTATCATATACAGTATTTTTACAATAACGTAAGTTGAAAAAGTATTAATAGAGAAATCTTAAGAGAGAAAAAATATATTCATTATCATTAAATGTAAGTGGATGGTCATAAAAATCTCCATCCTCATTGTTTTCACATTGAGTAGGCTTCAGAGGAGAAGAAGAGGAGAGGTTGGGCCTGCCGTGTCAGATGGCAAAGGCAAAAGAAAATCTCTGTAAGTGGATCCACACAGTTCAAACGTTTGTTGTTCAGGCTCAGCTGTATATACAGCATTCTTAAGTACATGGACTGTGTACATGTTTTGTCTAAGAAAATCTACCCATCATTGTCTGGGGATGATGGCTCAGGTGTATAACACCAGCACCTTGGGAGGACAAGGAGGGTGGATGATGAGGTCAGGAGATCAAGACAATCCTAGCTAACATGGTGAACCCCCATCTCTATTTAAAATACAAAAAGTGGCCAGACATCTGTAGTCCTAGCTACTTGGAGGCTGAGGCAGGAGAATCCCTTAAATCTGGGAGGCAAAGGTTGCAGTGAGCCGAGATTGTGCCACTCCACTGTACTTTAACCTGGGCGACAGAGCGAGACTCTGTCTCAAAAAAAAAAAAAATAAAAAATAAAAAATCTACCTGTGACTTTATGACTCCTGGCACAGAACCTTGTTGAATTCAAAACAAGTTTCTAACATGTATGATTGACAAGCCGTTTAAAGCAAACAGGAATTGGTATGTAGATCTTCAAATTCTAACTAATGAATGGAAATATTCAGAAATATTCTGGGATATTAATGTGCTGTTCATTCAATATGACTTTTAAATCTGTGAAACATATATAAGGAAGTGATTGTGTTCATTGTCAAATGATTTTTCACTTTATAAATGGATTTACCCAGGCTTCCTTTAATTAGATAGTTTTACCCAGTGCATTTAATTGTTAGTTTCTAAACCATTAATTTCTTGACAGAAGACTGGAGAGGCAGACAGCTTAAACTAGAGTGTGAGGAACAAGCCTCTAAATTTTATTGTTTGAAATGGAGCAAAAAGAAGGATAACTAGTTCCCTAGGATTCAGTGTCAGCTGTACGGGAAGTATTGCATTTTCATATCCTGTGTGAGTGCTACTCTAGTAGATAAAGCAGGTATTTCAGTGTAAGTTTCTTCTGTGACTTATTGCACCAAGTATGGACTTAGAAGCATCAGTAGGGGTAATCTGTGAGACAATGCATGTTTCTAGTGACTGATGTAAATAAGATCCCATAAATTTGTTTCTGTATCTTAGGTAAATTATATAGTCTTTGACTGTGGGCCCAGATTGAATGAGGAAGCATCATGTGAGGCAGAATGTGTCCTTACAGAAATAGCTAACAAACACAAAATATCCAGACTAATTTATTCTGGGACAGCGTAAGTAGGCCAGTGATGTAATATTAGTACCATAGGTGGTGGAGACATCCTAATAGATAGTTTTGAGATTAAGACTGGAAAGGAATAGTCTGAACAAGAGAGAGTTTATAAATTTAATTAACATAAAACTTAAAAAAATTTAGATGAGTGATAAGAAACAGAATCATCCAATTTGTATTTGTAGTTGCCTAAAAATTATTAGGCCTTTCTTATAATGGGCTTTAAATATTTTTAGGTTTTGGGACTGTTTAATAATGATTTGGATGAATTTTAATTGGATGCAGAAATTAGCATCTCTAGATTGAGTTTGTAAAAAATAGTAGCTGCATCTCTGGGGATTAAAAAGTAATAGAAAATATTAATATAAGTTGAACCAAAATGTCATTAAAATTCCAGTTACCTCACAGTAAAAATTATTAGCTAAATTACCCAAAAACAACATGATTTTTTGGGAGATGTTTCAGAAAAAGAAATATGGTGATATAATTAATGTACATGTATCTTCAACTTTTTTCTTGAAGTTTTGTTATGCTTGCCTAAAAAATAGGAGACAGTATAATTTTATTTCTATGTTGAATATAAGAAGATGGTATGTTATCTACAATAAAATAACTTTTATTTGTATGATGCTTGGTAATTTTAAATGTTCTTTAATGTTTATCAGCTTAATCTTTAACCAGATAGTGAAGGAATTACTGCTGTCAGTTTGTAGATATGGTAACTGAACTGAAACATTAAATTAATCTTCAAGCATCATAAACCCTTACTCCTTTCATTTCTTCATCTATTCATTATTTAGACTTATATTGATCACCCTTATATGCCAGGAGGCCCTCTATTGGTATTGGAAGCAAAACTTGTACTGGGATCTTTTAGTTTAGTATCTACTCCAGCATTCTTCTCCTGCCACTACTAGCTGCATCTCAAATGCAGTTCAGAATTAGAGTTTAAGTGATCTCTTAAAATAAACCTTTTTACTAGACAGAGTTTGGGATTAGTTTTTATTTTGTAATAGATATATAATATTTTTCTTTTCTGCTAACATTCTAATGTATAGAAATTCTATGATCAGCCTTTTGTTTAAAAGTGTAAATTTGTATTGACCAAACGTTTTGTTCATTGCTATATGATGTTACAGTTAAATTCTTATATAATCTCTTTTCCACCTGATATCCTCTTTCAAGATTTTAGGCTTCTAAATCCATTGTTTGATTTTTTTTTCCCCTAGGAAAGGAAAGCTATCTCAATTGACTTTTTATTTGGAGTGAATGAAAATAAGATTCTGAATTTTTTTAATATAATTTATATATCTATACTATTTAGAAATAGTAAATGAAAGCATTCATGGTAAAGAAACAAAGGATATTACACCTAATGACCAATAATATTCATTGGTCATAGGAAGAATATTTCAAATCTAGTTTAATAAATCTTTCTTGGTTATATACTCAGAATTATGCTGGGTTCTACATAAGATTTTTTTAGAAGAGAAAAATCCACAGATCTTGCTTTGCATGTGATTATAACCTGGTTGGGAAGAGATACTAATGGCTACATTACAGATTGGAGTGAAATATGTGTAGCCAACTTCTTTGACTATACAGAAGACTGAATGCTTAAGTTTTCTGGGTATAGTTTTAGTAGGCTAAAGGAGACACTTACATTGGGACTTGTTTTAAAGGATGGGCAGATTTCTGCAGGAGAGATGGTTATCAAGATTGTACACCAGAATTTTAAAAAGAGTTTAGACATACAGGATGTAAGTATGTCTACAAGTGGATTTTTAAAAATCTTACTGCTGTTAGATATTCTCACAAATACTTAAGTCATTCATAATTTGTTCTTACTATTTACCTGTGCTCCCTGGGGTTGAGTAGGTGTTAGAGGCAGGAGCAGATTCTGTATGTACAAGCAGTCACTGCCAGTTGCCTGGAGCACAGTGGTTTTGGGTCTAGAGTGTGAGAGTGAGTTGAGATTCATATCAGGAATTACTAACATACAAGAAACAATTGTTTCTTATAATTTTCCCTGGACTAATGACTCTGAGAAGAAACATAGAAGAAACATCATATTTGTATGTCTAATATTTCATCAGCTGTTTTTTATTGGATGGAAATACTTGCAGTATGGGGTCGTACGCTTTGAATATTCTCCAAATTAGGCTGGTCCTTTCTGTATTTATCATCTTAATCTCTCTTCAATTTGGAGGAGCGGAAATGCTGAGAATTTATATACAGAATCTTTTTGTGGAGAAATTAGGAATGTTCCAGTCATGCATAATGATGCTTTTGTTTTAAATATGGAGAGAAAATGTTCATGATTAGAATCTATACATGCTTAATGAGAGAGAAGACCGAAGTATAATCAGTTGCTTTTGCATACCAGTTTCTTTAAAAGCATAGAAAAAGTGGACTTTTTTTTTTCTTTGCTGTGGTCAAGGAAGCTTATACTAATTACCGTCAAATGTTAGATTTTGATTTTTTTTTTGAACCCAGTGGATGAGATTTTAATTTGCTTTTCATGTAGAAGGCAAGGGTGCAGTGTTTATATGAATTCCACATTACAAGCAGTTTTAGTTTTAAACAACGTGGAAATTAATTATACTTTACACTATTAAAGAATTATTAGAAAACAAAGTAAACATTTTCCACACAAAACTTTGACCCCCAAATTGGGTCTGTAAGATCCTTTTCAAGGGTGGGATGTTTTGTATTTTCCAGCAAGGTTTTTATGAAGCAGAAATTAACTGTTTTTTAAATTCACTTTATGCAGAAAATATTTATTGGGCACTGATATGGTTAGGCTTTGTGTCCCCACCCAAATCTCATCTTGAATTGTAATCCCCATAATGCCCATGTGTCAACGGAGAGACCAGATGGAGGGAATTATATCATGGGGGCTATTTCCCCCATGCTGTTCACATGACAGTGAGGGAGTTGCACAGGATCTGATGGTTTAATAAGGTGCTCTTTCCCCTTCACTGGGTACTTCTCCTACCTACTACCTACTGAAGAAGATGCCTTGCTTCCCCTTCATCTTCCTTCATGATTGTAAGTTTCTCCAGCCATGCTGAACTATGAGTCAGTTAAACCTCCTTCTTTTATGAATTACCCAGTCTTGAGCAGTTCTTTAAAGCAGTATGCAAGAAGTTCTTTAAAGCAGTATGCTTTAAAGTAGAATGCCTATTGTGTATTAGGCATTCTTCTAGGAATTGTGCTGCAGAAAAATCTGCCATTAGGGAGATTTTATTTTCATTAATTAATTAGGTTTTGATCAATTTCTTTTATATTTTAAAGTAATGGCATTAATTTGATTACCCACTACATGTATTTCTTAAGCCAGTATTATGTATAAATTTTAACTAGTGTTGTCACAAAAATAAATGGGAAAATCAGTGCAAATGTATGTTTAAGGAAATAGGGATAAATTGTTTAAATCTTTAGTATTTTCAAAGGATGGCTCTGAAGTTTCATATACTTGCAAATCATTTTAGAAACTTATAATTTAAATTACAATGATAAGAACTGATAGAAGTTTTTCTGAATGAATGAGCCATTTATACTATGAAAAGTAATTTTTAATATTAGATCCCTGCTTATAGATAAAATTAAATTTGAAGTTTTCTATTCCATGCTCTCCATTTTTTTTTTTTTCCCCCTGAGATGCAGTCTTGCTCTGTCACCCGGGCTGAATCTCAGCTCTCAGCAACCTCACTTCCTGGGTTCAACTGATTCTCCTGCCTCAGACTCCCAAGTAGCTGAGATTACAGGTGCCTGCCACCACACTTGGCTATTTTTTGTAATTTTAGTAGAGTTAGGGTTTCACCATGTTGTTCAGGCTGGTCTCAAACTCCTGACCTCAGGTGATCCACCCACCTCAACCTCCCAAAGTGCTGGGATTACAGACATGAGCCACCATACCTGGAGCATGGTCTCCTTCTTAAGATATCTAAACATAACTGAAATTTTAAGAGCATGCTTGTACCCTAATTTTTCTGTTTCAGTACTGTATTTCACTTACTGATACTTGTTAGAAGTAAAATCAGTTACTGCAGTTGTTTCAGGCTGTCACTGCATGTAATTTCAACTGTTTCTCTCTGTAATAGTGGTTGTATTTAGATTAATTCATGAAACCTTAAGTTCTTTGGGAATTAAAAAAAAAATCCCATAGAAGGTAAGGAATTTATTTTAAAGTAATGACCCAACTGGAAATCTGTGTGTCATAAAATTTGTCCATTTAATGGAAAGCATCAGTTAACCAACTTTTTTGAGTGGAAGGGTTATTTAAGGTGACATCTAATCAATTTGAAATGTGTATAGACCCAAAATGAAATGTAATTTTATTAACTTAAACTGTTGGGTATTTTTAATATCATGTGGAATAGCTGTAGGAAAGACAGTTAAGATAGAATTATGGAAACTACCTTATATATATACACCTACAGAAACCATCTTTTATATGTTGTCACATATAACCTGTATTTGTTGAAATCACTGAACACATTAGATTTTAATTTTTGACTTGGTTTGTTTCCTCCCCTATTCCTTTTCCTTTTGCTCTTATTTCTTATAATATGACTGATTTTAAAACATGACTTGTAGAATCAAAAACAAATTGAAAAATTGTAAAATTGCTTAGAACAACCTCTATCCCTATAATAGCAATTTTCACTTTTGATTGTTGGATTTAACTTGTATATATAATTTAGTTATTTGCTGTCACACTGTAAATCCAGTTTTTATCATTCAGTGACAAATTTTTACAAATAAACCAGTACTTTATATATATATATATATGTGTGTGTGTGTGTGTGTGTGTGTGTGTGTGTGTGTGTGTGTGTGTATGAATCATTATGTATGTCTAAATATTCCCCACCCTCACTGTAATAGTGTTTGTCAGTATCACTTTCTTTTAATGTGTGTGAACTCATTTCTGTAACACTTAAGACAATATGGATCATTTGAAATATTCTAGCATCTCTGGCAGATACTATTAATTTTCTACTTGAATGCTTATGTTTATTTGGAACTCACTACTCTGTATCAGCAGCTGATTATGTTCCTGGGCAGGTTTAATAGTCACTCTGTCATATTGAGTCAAAATATTCTTCCTTTCACATTTTTCATGAAGTCTTGTGAAGCCACACAGAAGTTAGCTACTCTCTTTACCAAGTGATAACTTTTCATATATTTTAATGGAATGATTCTATCCCTACTTAAGGTTTTCTCTTCTCAGGTTAAATACTCCATTTTGTTTGTTCAGGATTTGTTATTTGGCCTTCTTTCTAAACCCTTAGCCATTCTGATATTTCTCCTCTTGGCACATGCTATTTTATCAAGGTGACATTTAATATATGGTCCTCCACGGAGCATCACTATGAGTCTCCTACCTCCCTTGATCTATAAACTATATGTATATAGTTTTATAAGCCTTTTTGGCAGTTAGTTTATGATACTGACTTGGGAAATTTCTTGCCTACCCCCCCTCCCCTTTTAATCTGTATTACCTTTATTTGTTTTATATATAGCAATATTTTTAACTAAAAACTTAAGACTGACTTTTATATATACTTATTGATTTCATGTTTATGGACTCATTCATTTATGGATAATTTCAACACATACTTACTGAGCTCCTATGTGCCAGATATTCTAGTAGGTGCTGGTAGAAAGTGGTAATCAAAGTATTAACAAACTTTGTAAAAAAGTGATAAGTGAACTCTTTAACTTCCTCAGGTTTTCATGTTAGGTTTATGATCTCTCAGAGGGAGCAGGTAATGATAATGAAGATGATAATGATAGCCAGAGATTATGGCATGCTTACCAGGTGCTGGCATATTTATCTCTCACAACAGTCCTTAAGTTGCAAGTACTATTTGTTATTCCCATTTTGCAGATGAAGAAACCATAGCTTATTGAGATAAAGATACTTGCCCATGGTGAGGTCGTGGATGGCAGATTCCAGTTAATTTGCCTGTAATGTAAATTTTATTAACCACTCTGTTAAGTAAGAAACAAGGTATTACTGAATTTTAAGTAAGGGAAAACGAGATGACTAAGACTTCCTGGAGGAAATGGACTTTTAAGAAGGGAACTATCCATTCAAAAGAAACTATCACCAGGAAGAGGGACTGAGGTGGAAAAGAATAAAGCACTAAGGAAAATACTATTCGTGGAATTTGGCTACATGGGGACATACACATAAGGCGTGTTCAGGAATATAGAGAGGAAAAAGACTAGAGACTGATTGTGGCAGACATCAAGTGCCATGACAAAATGAATGTGTTTTGTTGGTTTCTGAGCAAGAATATTGAGCATAGTCATCTCCTACCTTAAAATTGTTATCTTGCAGTAGCATTCAGGGAGGATTAAAAAGGAAGCAGGTAGATAAGAGGGAAAGAAAACCAGAATTACCAGTTATTATTAGAAGGAACAAAAAGGATAGATATAAAAGACCTGGTGTTGCTTAGACTGTTTCACTTTAAAACCAAATGAATATTATAGTAAGGAAGAAGTGGTGACTGAAAATCAAGACACTGGCAACAGAAATAGTCAGATGTGGTTGAAGAACATTATTTTAGGAAGATGAGGATTTGACCTTTACATTGAGTTTGAAATCCAGATGGATTTATCCAATGATCAGTTTGAGAATCAGTGCTGTAGCTCAAGGGAAAGTTGATAATGGAGAAATAGACCTGAATTTAGCTGTGTAGAGGGGCAAACTGAGATACACATGGAAGTAAAGATACAGGGGCTAAAGAGGATGAGTGGGTGTAAACCATATGACATCAGGACATTGGAGGTAGTGCTTGCAGACTTAGAAATGGACAATGGCATTTTCTGACAGCGTGTGAGACAGACTTCAGCTTGGCTGTTTCCTTAAGGACTTTGTGTGCAGTTTTCATGTAAACTCTTGGTTCATGAATTTCTTAAAAGTTTATGCTTCATTCCTTGAGTAGGTTAACCTCAAATACTTAATTCCTAAAATCAGATGCTAATTCCATTATCCCTGCCAAAGGTTCAGATTTACCGTAACAACCAGGTCCTTGACTTATTTTCATTCCTTCTATCACTCGGCTTAAATGCTTCATGGTCATTTCTCTGAACTCCTTTTTTTCCCAAATCTGTAGTACAAGTTTTACTGTCTCTTCTGATGTATATTTTTAAAGTTCCTTATTTCATTAGCATCTGGTGGCTCCCAATTCTATATATGCTTCACTGTCTGGTACCTGTACTACTGATTTCATTGAGGTTGCTATAAAGCATTACAATTTGTCAGTAGTTATCCTTATATTTAAAGGTATTCAGTATCATCTCTTTTTTAAATACAATGCTTTTAATTTTATGAGTTTTAAAGGAACAAATAGAGATTCCCTTGGGACTTGACCTGACCTTACATTTAACATTTGAGGGGCAAGTATGGCTCCTCTGACATTTAGGGTCAGTGACTGAATTCTCTATTATTCTTGTATTTTAAAGGGATGATAGCAGTCAATCCCATTGTGGTTTATTCCTGGAAATCCTTCCTTCCTTCCTTCAAGGTGTATTGATGTTGGCATCTGTTCTACTGAAGATAAATACTTTTTTTTTTTTTCTTATTTGCTCCCAGTAAGAAGCAGGAGTGAAAGTTTGTAGGCCAAAACATTAACTGTTCAGTGAAGGTGTGACCCAGCAAATCTAAAGAACTCAATGCACTTCAGATTGACATGTTGAATCAATCTGAAAGATAAGACTGTCCATTCTCAGGAGGGAATAATGGGCTTTATTAACTTGTATTGCATAGGATAAATTGTACGTGAGTTGAGGGTAGAGTTGGACTCGTTTAATCTGAGAAAGTCTTTTCCTCCCTCTATTTTGTAATGCTTCTAATAGACCTATTTAGCGTCACATCTCTCCTCTAAGCAGATTATTCTTATCTTTGCATATCTGATGGAGCATAGTACTTGATATAATAGTGAATATGTATTAAATAATTTGTAAAGGCATGAATGAGCAAACTTTGTCTAAAAAGAAGTTAGCCCATTTACAAATTTTTGTTGAGTTGAATGTGCTTTTTTTTTTTCTTCTAATTCTTCAGTTTAGAAATGAACAGTGAAGGTTCCTATTTAGAGAACACTCTATGTTCTCTACATGTGTAGAGCTCAGGATATTAGGAAAACCTAAATCATTTCACAATGACCAAATATAACATTACCTAAAATCCATGCGGCAAAATTAAGCTTTACTTGTGAAAACTTCATTTAAAATTGAAGGCATCCATTTGATGAGTATGTATAATGCTAAATATGTCCATCACCTTAAAATGTGCTCCTTTAACACTTGCTAATTCTTTGGGGGCCACAGAATTTTTAAGAGACTGCAAGGAAGTCTCAAAAAATCTCATGATTAGATGGTAACAGTGGTGATGTTTTTGAAGTGTTGCGGCCTTTGAGACAGCATGAGTTTGTAATAAGCTAGAATATGTGTTCACTATAATAGACGTCTATTATCTTCCCAAATGCATATGGAAGGTGTTTCCTTTACCTTGGGACCCACCAAAACCCTGCTGTTTTTACATCAAATAATATTAGGCAAAGATTAGGCAGAGAGGAATTTTTTGGCCTATAGTGCTCTGAAAATGGAAGGGGAAGGCTTACAAGATAATAAATTTACAGTTATTGGAAATATTTAGTAGAGATTGCAAAAACTCAAGAAGATTCTACATTAAAGGAAGATTGGATAAAATTTGTGTAGGCAAATAACATTTCTGCTTATTCCAGTCTGCACTGTAGAAATAGTTTAGGCTGAATTGGTGAAAGAGAATATAGCACAGTATATGAACACAGGAACAAAACTAATAAGAATCAGGAATCTTTGTTTCTTTATTTCTCCCTTTCCTTCCCTCCCTCCTTTCCCTTCCCCTCTCCTCCCCTCCCCTCTCCTCCCTCTCCTCCCTCTTCCCTCTCACCTCACCTCCCCCACCACTTTTCCCGATAGAGTTCATTCTTGTCACCCAGGTGGGAATTCCATGGCACAATCTCTGCTCACTGCAACCTCTGCCTTTTGGGTTTCAGTGCTTCTCCCGCCTCAGCCTCCGGAATAGCTGGGATTACAGGTGCCTGCCACCATACCTGACTAATTTTTGTATTTTTAGTAGAGATAGAGTTTCAACATCTTGGCCAAGATGGTCTCAAACTCCTGAACCTCAGGTGATCCACCTGCCTCGGCCTCCCAAAGTGCTGGGATTATAGGCGTAAGCCACCATGCCTGGCCAGAATTTTTCTTTATTCTGTAGAAGTCTATTGGTTTTTTTATTTGTTTTTTTAAATTTTAAGCTAGTATCTAAGAATTTTTCTACTTTTTCCTAAAGCCATTTTGTGTTTGTTTTATAGTAGTTTATTATATAGTATTACAGTGTGTATAGTAATATAGTTTATTATATAGTATTCTTTCAGGAGTTCAGCCTATAGTTCAGTTGTTCTTTTTGATACAGTTTAGCTGATATCCTGTAATAATTCTTGAATGTGTTTCTGTAAGTGGAATGACAGAAGGCCATTTGTGCTGTTAAAACCTGTTGCCCTTGGCAAAGGAATAAAAGGATCACTGTGTGTGTGTGTGTGTGTGTGTGTCAGTGTTTACTACTGGTGTCTGTTTGAATCATAACCTTCACTGTTATTCATTAGGTCATTTGTGTCTTTAATCATTAAACTTTGTCTCATTCCTCCGTGAGAGAGAGCACAGTGAGACCACAAAAGATGAAACTGGCACTCTACTCCGTAATATGGAATTCACTGCTTCCAAAATGAAACCAAGTTGATTAGATGATGCTGATAGCTGTTACCTTTTTATATGTTGGATCAGTTGCCTTTTGCGTGTCTTCATTTTATCACCAGAAGGCTCAAGCTTGGTGGCACACACAATTTATTCTTGGATATGTATGTTGACTTTTGTGATAATGGAAAATTATTTTAGGGCTCTAATTTCTATCTCCTCTGTCTTGGGTGGCATTTTCTCTGTAGTACCAGGCAGCACCTTTTACTTTACACTTTAATGGATGGAATGAGCTAGATCAGTGATTTTAAGATGGTAGTACAATCTCTGTTCTTTCCCCCTGTATCTTATCATTTAGTGCCATCTCTCATCTTTTCTACATGAAAATTGTTTTGCATTTTTGGAAATAGAGCATTACCATTTGGACTTTCCAGACTTATTTTTATTTCTTATTGCAGTACTTGCTGTGGAACTGCTAACTGGCTGTATTTTTTAATATTTTATCTATGGAAAACCAGAATTCCAAATACTTCCAGATAATACATATTGTACAAAAGTAATTTCTTTTGTCTTTGCTAATATTGTTATATTTTCTTCTCAATATAAGTTTTCCATGGCAAGTGTTGGCAAATTAAAAATTTATTACTTATGGGAAATCCAAAAAAATGATGGATGTCTCAACTTCAATGCTTCCGTCCTTCTCAAGCATATAACATTTTTGCCTGACTCTTTCCATGCACTTGACCACATGCCATAGACCTTAATTCAATAGAAAAGTTAATTGCAAGGTTCTGGGGGTCACTGGTAACAATGAACATGGCTGTAGGTGAAGTATTTGTGTTTATTTCATAGTATAAATGTAAAGGCATCCCCTGATTTGATTGTGGACTTGTTGAATACTCTGTGAATCTCTCAAATATCTCATATGGGAGTGGTCACTAATAGTTGCTTCATGAATATTCAATGATGTTAAATAGTTTTCTAGCATTTTCAACCATCACTTATTTACTTTCACATGTTCATCTTATTAGAATTTTATGTTGACAGGGGGCCTGTTCTGGAAGCAGATCTGTTTTGAACGTTATGGACTAATTCCAAGTTAACGTAATGTGAAAATAAAAAGTAGGTCATTTGAAGGCCAAATGGGCAGCAATAGACTTCATCTCTAATACGAAAGACTTGTAGTGGACAAACTTTCTTAGCACTGTTATGTATTATTTTTTCTGTTTTTTAATTTTACTGTAAAAAGATAACTTATAGACTACATTACAGTAGGTACAAAGGAAGATCTATCCTTTACTAATAATTAGTCTACTGGGCATTCTACAAGGTTTAAGTAGTGTTTCACATAGATGTTAGAATTATTTATGTATATCCTAGATGAGAAGAAAATTCTAGATTGACAGCATCTACAGTATGGCTTAGAAATGATTAGCCTCTGTTTGATGCTTTCTTTGAAAGGAAGACTACTATTAGGACACGCTTTCTGTCATTCTTGAACAATTTTAATTTTTAGAAAACTTTTCTTTCAATTGAAAGATAATTTTCTACTTTAAATTCTAAATGCTCTTATAATGTAACTTTTTATCAGATTGAACATTTCTGATTTTATAATTGTTTAGATAACATGGCTCTGAGATCCTTTTTTCTTCTGGCATACTTATAGATAATATCCAGTTTATCATGGCTCCTTTGGAAATGGGATATTCAGAACTAGACACTGTTCATGACCTCATAGTACTTTCTTTTTTCTTTTTTTTTTTTTTTTTTTGAGACAGAGTTTTGCTCTTGTGCCCAGGCTGGAGTGCAATGGCGTGATCTCAGTTTACTGCAACCTCCTCCCAAGTCCAAGCGATTCTCCTGCCTCAGCTTCCCAAGTAGCTGAGATTACAGGGGCTCACCACCACACCCAGCTAATTTTTTATATTTTTAGTTGAGACAGGATTTCACCATGTTGGCCAGGCTGGTCTCCAACTCCTGACCTCAATTGATGCACCTGCCTCGGCCTCCCAAAGTACTAGGATTACAGGCGTAAGCCAGCATGCCTAGCCACTCATAGTACTTTCTAAGTGTATTAGGTTTCCCTACAGAGACAGAACTAATAGGATAGATGTACATATAACGGGGAGTTTATTAAGGAGTATTAACTCACATGATCACAAGGTGAGGTCCCATAATAAGCTGTCTGCAAGTTGAGGAGCAAGGAAGCCAGTCTGAGTCCCAAAACTTCAAAAGCAGGGAAGCTAACAGTGTAGTTTTCAGTCTGTCGTTGAAGGTCCGAGAGTCCCAAAGCTGAAGAACGTGGAGTCCAATGTTTGAGGGCAGGAATCATCCAGCACAGGTGACAAATGTGGGCTGGGAGACTCAGCCAGTCTTCTGTTTCCACATTCTTCTGACTGCTTTTATTCTGACTTCGCTGGCAGCACCCAGATTGAGGATGAGTCTGCCTTTCCCAGTCTACTGACTCAAATGGTAATCTCCTTTGGCAACTCCCTCGTAGACACAACCAGGAGCAATACCTTGCATGAAAAGGTAGAGGATTTCTAGGGCAGTGGAACTAGTTTGTGTGATACATAATGATGGATATATTTACCCAAATCCATAGACTGTACAACACCAAGAATGAACTGTAAGGTAAACTATGGACTTCTGTGGATTACTGATGTGTGACTGCAGGTTCATCAGGATGTCCATAGTGAGCAGCTTGTACATGTGAGGGTCAGGGAGTATACGGGAGGCTCTCTACTTTCTGCTGACTTTTGCTGTTAACCTCACAGTTCTCTAAACAATAAGTTATATTTTACAAAGAATACTCTTATATAGCTTATATTTTCCCCTTTTTTGGGGGGTGGGGTGAGAGGATTTACACAGATTATGAGGGCTTTATGAAATACCACACTAAAAGGCAAACGCCTATAACAATGTATTCCCCTGCTATACAGGTATGAGCTTATCAGCCTGTGATACCTGTATAGCAGGGGAATACATTGTGTAAAATACCTGTGTAAAATGTTTGTTTTTTATTTTTATTTTTATTTTTTTCAGACGGAGTCTTGCTCTGTCGCCAGGCTGGAGTGAAGTGGCTCAATCTCGGCTCACTGCAACCTCCGCCTCCTGGGTTCAAGCAATTCTTCCGCCTCAGCCTCCCGAGTAGCTGGGACTACAGGCTTGTACCACCATGCCCGGCTCATTTTGTATTTTTAGTAAAGACGGGGCTTCACCGTGTTGGCCAGGATGATCTCGATCTCTTGACCTCGTGATCCGCCCGCCTTGGCCTCCCAAAGTGCTGGTATTACATGCATAAGCCACCGTGCCTGGCGTAAAATGTTCTTTTAGTGATTTTGTGGCAGAACTGATTTTCACTGAACGTTTTTTTTTGTCAAATTCCCAGTAGCAAATGGAGATTTTGACAATGGTACTAAAAATAGGTGATTGTTTCCTGCAATCGTTTGATAAAAATGCCTGTGACCATTTGCTATGATGTAGTCATTTTGTGCTTCATAGGTAGTATTCTCCATTTTCCACATGGTTATCTAGTCTGATGAAACAACTTATCCTCCTCATCTCTATCATAGCCTAGGACTGAGCCACAGTCTGGAGGCAGGTATGAGAGAAAATGCTAGAAAAAGATGAAAACGAGGATGGAGGGCATTTAAAAAAGCTTCTTTGAAAAGGTGTTAAGAAAAGTGCTAGTATTCTGAACAATTCTAGCTTTTATTGTCGGGTTCTTTTATTGGACTGAAATTAACCTGTGGTACTTCCTTTTCTGTTGTTTCTGAGAAGTGATGCAATTCATAAATTCTCTTATTAACTTAATATTATTTTATATGCTAAAACATTTCATAAGTTCATGGGAAATGTTTCAAACATGTATTTCATATTTACTTTCATAATTGAAGCATATTGGATTTATCCTTTCACAGATCTCAGTACCACTATGATGTTTTTGGTAATATATTTTGTGCTAGTATGTACACACATTCTGAAGTTTGTTATATGGATTGGCAATTTTTTCCCTACACAAAATGGCCCTAGAGTGTTAGTTGTATTTTTTAAAAATACATTTAATGTTTTTTTTCATAATTAGCCTGCCAGGTGTTACTTTTGCTGTTTATAAGAATACTCTGCTAGGCTTTTGCCCATTTCATGATTTGTTAAATCTGATGTATTGTGGAATTAAAAATCAAAGTGTTTAGCTTATTAGTATTTCTAAGTGTTAGTAGCCAATTATTAGCATAGGTGTTTTCTTTAACTCTTAAAGAATTATTAGCATAGGTGTTTTCTTTAGCTCTTAAAGAAGGATAGGTAAAAATCTACAGTTAGGGAATATAAAATTATTTTAGAGTTTGGACCTCTTACTAATTCTTAGTTCAGATGTTGGCTGTCATTGATTATTTTCACAGAAAAACGCCAGGTAGCCCTGTTCTTGAGAAAGGGAATGGGTAGATACTATTTTGTTCTCATGTTGTAGTCCTAACTCTCTTCTGTACTTTTCTCTACACTCTGTTCACCCCTTCTACCACAAAAAAACCAAAATAAGTAAAGAGAGACAAGAAGAATAATGTGTATTAAGTCCCGGTTTTGTTGCTAGCCATTATTCCATTTCCTTTTTTAAAATTTTTATTTATTTATTATTTTGATATAAGAATCTCACTCTATCGCCCAGTCATGGTGCAATCTTGGCTAACTGCAACCTCCGCCTTCCAAGTTCAAGCAATTCTCATGCCTCAGCCTCTTGAGTAGCTGCGATTACCGGCATCTTACCACCATGCCTGGCTCAGTTTTATATTTTTAGTAGAGATAGGTTTCACTGTGTTGACCAGGCCGGTCTTGAACTCCTGACCTCAAGTGATCCATTTCCCTCAGCCTCCCAGAGGGCTGGGATTACAGGTGCGAGCCACCACGCCTGGCCTATTCCATTTCTTAAATAACAAATGTTTTGTATGGAACTTATAATTTACATTATAGACACTTGAACTTTGAAGAGAGGAAACACAATAACTTATGCAAGAGCTTAAACAGTCCATCAGCCCTCTTTGGCTGATGTGGTTTAGTGGTCAGGCTAGATCAGAATGGGACCTTGATATGCTAATAAAAATTTACACTATTTATTATAATAATTTGGTTCAGGATTATTCTCTGTTCTCCTATTCATGTACTGAAGTATCTGGCACTTAGCAGGTGCTCAATAAAAATGTGTTTAAATAAATAGAAATGAAATGCGATTTAGGCTGTTTGGATGAAAATTAATTTATGTCACATTGTCAGTATATGCAGAAAAGGTGTAATCCCACTATTTCATGTAAAAAAAAAGATACAGAAGTTAATAGGAATTATATGCCTGTAAAATTTAGTAAAATTAAATGGCCTGGGAAATTGCTGTTTGGTAGGATGTTAGAAATAAATGCTGTAGATGCCATGATTTGTAATCATGGAAATTAGTATTTGAATTCTAAGCTTTCTAATTAAGTAAAGGGGAGGATAATTTTCCATGGGAGAATTTTCAGGAAAATCATCTATTAAAAATAGACGTAGGCCAGGAACAGTGGCTCATGCCTGCAATCCCGGCACTTTGGGAGGCTGAGGTTGGCAGATCACCTGACGTCAGGAGTTTGAGACCAGCCTGGCCAACATGGTGAAACCTTTTATCTACTAAAAATACAAAAACTAGCCAGGTGTGGTGGTGCGCACCTGTAATCCAAGCTACTTGGGAGGCTGAGGCAGTAGAATCACTTGAACCCGAGAGGTGGAGGTTGCAGTGTGCTACTGCACCCCAGCCTGAGCAACAAAGAGAAAGACCATCAAAAAAAAAAAAAAAAAAAGACATATAAGCAGATCAGAAGCCCACTGTATATTTTATTGTGATTTACCTCTTCCTTCAACGAAGAGGTGATAAACTAAGAGGACTTTCTTAAATTGATTCTAAGTAGACATCCACAGTAAGTTTTATTTGAAATAAAAAAATTTTGAACTATGAAAATCACTGGAAATACAAAGTATGTGTAATGGGACAAACACAGTTGGGAATGTGAGATGAGGTATCTGACTTTTCTGTTTTCCTGCTGAACATGAATAGAAGAGCATGCAGGACTCCAGATCAGTCAACCGCAGGAGTGGAGAGAGTGAGCCCATGCAGAGCCAGGAGGCACAGGGGAACAATAAGACTGTTTTTAAAATAGCTTCAGTTTCTCAATTCAACAAAGTATTTGCACTTTATTGTGTGTGTGTGTGTGTGTGTAGTTTTCCTTGTCACTGGAGCTTCCTTTTCTGTTTTTCATGTGTTTTATAGGTAACTGCTTCCTTTTCTGATCCTTTCTCTTGTAGACAGTGTGACTATTATTTTCCACAACGTGGCAAGATGATGGAAAAATGCCCTATCATAATGTAAAATAAACAATCTTTCCCAAATATGTATATGTATTTACATATGCCATATAAACATAATTATTCAAATAATCAAATGGGATACTTTGTAGAAGACTTTAAGAAACAGAAGTGAGGCCGGGCGCGGTGGCTCAAGCCTGTAATCCCAGCACTTTGGGAGGCCGAGGCGGGTGGATCACAAGGTCAAGAGATCGAGACCATCCTGGTCAACATGGTGAAACCCCGTCTCTACTAAAGATACAAAAAATTAGCTGGGCATGGTGGTGCATGCCTGTAATCCCAGCTACTCAGGAGGCTGAGACAGGAGAATTGCCTGAACCCAGGAGGCGGAGGTTGCGGTGAGCCGAGATCGCGCCATTGCACTCCAGCCTGGGTAACAAGAGCGAAACTCTCAAAAAAAAAAAAAAAAAGAAAAAGAAACAGAAGTGTTCCTGTAGTAAGAAGTTGCTTTTTCTATTTGTGTGAGGTTTTACAGTTTTGTTACTTTTCGTTTATGTCTTCTTAGTTTGTTCACTCTTTGATAGGGAAAACCACACACACACACACACACACACACACACACTGACTCAGATTGCTGGAGATTAACTGAGTTCCTTAAATACCACTAAACGAGAGTACACAAATAATTGAGAATAGAAAGTTTCACCATATCTTCAAAAACTTTTTTCAGAATGGTGGTTGTAGTAAATTGACAGGAGACAGCCAGGTGATGCTACGTTTGGATAAATGTATACATACCAAGTTGATTTCCCAACTTCATTTTTAAAAAAATGATATTTAAGTAAACTTACTAATCTCTTCCAAAATATTATTTAAATGTCTTTTCATCCAGTGAAAGAAATTGGTAAATGAGCACATATTTCCTTGTGGTTTGAAGTTGGACAAACCACACTGAATACATATATCCAGCACTCATTCTGGTGTATCTTTAGTTCTTATGGAGAGTTTGGATTAAAAGGGCAGTTACGGTATAGAGGTGTATGTGGGAGCACACTGATGTGTGCTGTTCCTAGGTTAGAACCCACATACCATGTTGATGTTCCAATAATGGCCTCACGATATGTGTAGTCTTTTTTATTTCAACTTTATGCTACTTTTTCATCTTTTATACTCTATGCCTCCGAAGATTTTTCTTGTTCCTTGCTAAGTTTAGTATTCAAAGTATAATTTTAATGATGTGCTTAAAAAAAGATATTTTTAATTTTGCATTTCATTTAGAATAATTTACTCACATAAAAGGACTTGCAGGGATGGAGAGCCTCAATTATATTTATAAGTCATTATGCAGCAGTGTTTGCTTCAAATCATTACACATCTTCAGTCGGGGGTAGAAAGTCTTTCTTAATTCCTGGCTGGACTGACTTTTTTTCCCCCTCTTGTTGAATGTAAGTAGTCTCCCTGATGAGGTGTTTGAAATTCTCTGTGACATGAACATGTAGCAGTCACTCTTACTTACTAAAGACTGGAATGTCAATGTCCGGATCTCTATCCATATTTGTGAAATATTAGTGTCTAAAATTTGTTCTCATTTTCTCTGAAAATTTACTTATTAGATCAACATATTAAAGTGTACATTTTATATATCTATTTTAAAGCTTGAGTAGATTTTAGAGAGCTCTAATTCTCTTATTTTACTGATTGGAAGGTAATGAGGATAAATGATTTGCACAAAGTAATTCTTAAAATTACTGTTATTATTACTTGAATCTGGCTCCATATAATTTTATTGTATGGTGAAATTATAATGGGTAGGTCTAGTATAAATAAATCATCATAAGGAATAGAGGGAGTAAGATATAAAACAAAGACACTGAAAGTTAGCTAACTATGATATCTGAATTAGGTAACCACAGTAAGCTGGTTTTGTTCCCTGTGGAATAAAAAACCTCAAAGGTGCAATACCTGCCTTTTCCCTCTCTCATTTAAGTAGAACAAAAGAAAGGTAAGTCACATCAACCAAGCACCTATCCCTGGACAAGCAGTTGAGGAAAATTTAACTCGAAGAAGTTAAGGAAATGACCCGAGTTCATGCAATTAGTAGGGGGCCAAGCTGGGACAGGACTCATTCTTGCTGGTATTCAAGACTGTTACTGTTGTTTGCATCAAATTATTATGGACTACCGGGGGAATATCTCTATAAGTTCTGTGGAGTTTGAATAACCCAGGTTAAATTGTATCCTAGTATATTGTGAAAGAATAGATTGCAGATCTAGAACTTTGAAGAAGCTTCTTATGGGCCAGGATCAGCTAGTAATCATGTCTGTGCCCAGTATAGGACAAGGATAAACATCTTTTTCCTTTCTTTTTTTTTGACAGGATCTCTCTCTGTTGCCCAGGCTGGAATGTGGTGGCATGATCAGGGCTCACTGCAGCAGCCTTGACCACTCAGGCTCAAGTGATCCTCCCACTTCAGCCTCCTAAGTTTTTGGAACTGCAGATGTCCACCACCATTCCCAGCTTATTTCTATTTTTCTTTTACTTATTCTTTTTTTTTTTTCTGAGACACAGTTTTTCTCTGTCGCCCAAGCTGGACTGCAGTGGCACGATCTCAGCTCACTGCAACCTCTGCCTGCTGGGTTCAAGCAATTCTTCTATCTCTGCCTCCCAAGTAACTGGAATTACAGGCACGCGCCACTACACCCGGCTAACTTTTGTATTTTTAGTAGAGATGGGATTTCCCCACGTTGGCCAGGCTGGTCTTGAACTCCTGACCTCAGTTGATTCACCTGCTTGGCCTTCCAAAGTGCTGGGATCATAGGCTCGAGCCACCATACATGGCCCTTTTTCTTTTTTCTACTTCCTTTTTTTTGTTTGAAGCAGAGTCTGGCTCTGTCACCCAGGCCAGAGTGCCATGGCATGATCTCGGCTCACTGCAGCCTCTCTCTCCCAGGTCCAAAAAATTCTCCTGTCTTATCTTTCTGATTAGCTGGAACCACAGGCATGCACCACCATGCCCCACTATGTAGAAACAGGGTTTCGTCATGTGGGCCAGACTGTAATTGAATTGGGGCATACTGTTAGCACTTGGACCATACACAGAGTATCCAAATAAATATTAAATTGGGTCATGCACAGCACAGATTATAGGTGTGTAACTTAAGGGAAAACCTAAACATTGAGATATTACTAAAATAAAAGGCAAATTCAGGAAGTTCTAACTTTCAGGGGCAATAACTTGGAAATTTACGTATTGCCTAATGTAGTGATTAAAATTCAAGCAGAAGTGTTATTTATTGAAAAGTGGTAGTGTTCTCAGTACCTTTCAAGAAAACGAAAATGGAAAAGGTAATCTGACACTTTTATAAAACTGAATTATGGTAATACGAGTACTTTGACTAATAAAGTGTTTGATGTGCAGATCAAAATGACCAATGATGTTTTTCTAGTTGGTAGCGGCATTGTCCATGTTAGGCAGTAAATCTTAAACATTTTTAATTTATTAGTACACTAAGGGTTTATTAGCAACCTTTAGTTTTTGTTGTTTTGTTTTGTTTACAGCTGAGGAACCGGAAACATAATTGATTTACAAAGCTTTTCAGAGTCCTCCCAAAAATTTCTGATTAGAACTAAACCTACTTCCTAGCACTTGAATTACCTTCTTGGTAACACTGTAGAAACACAGAATACTAAAATTTTAAGAGGATTCAAAATCAGTTGTCCTTACCTCTCTGTAATTTTATAAAGCAAAGTCTTTTCCTACACAGCTTGTGAGTAGCAAATCCCGGATTATCTGTTAAGGTTTTGTTTGTTTGAATTTAGTTTTTAGAGTGCCTTTTTGTTTTCATTTAGAAGAGAATTTACACCATCCAAGTTGTTGGTTTTTGTGAATATCTTAAAAATATTTTGCAGTGAAGAGATCATTGACTTTAAGAAAAGAGGCATGGAAGTAATCCCACCTCTACAGCAGATACTAGTACTAATAAACATGCTATTAGCTAATTTTGGCAAATGTCACCCTTGATTAATCCGTATTACTGTAAAAAGTTATATGTATGCAATGTAATGCTGTTTATATGTCATTATTTTTGCTTTTTAAATTTAACTTTTTAAACTTTCAGATTATTAGATGAATTCATATTTATAAAGTTCTTTGAAGAGCGCTTAGTATATACCATGGGCTATGAAACAGTTGAATAGATAAATATTTAGTATATAATAGGTAGTGACATATGATCCATGTTTTCTACTGATTCAGGGAGAGCAGATACGAGAAAAAAAATTAAATTTCAATATTCTGAATTTTCCAAAATGAAAATTATAATTTATAAATATTAACTCATTAATCTTTTAAAATATAATTGCCATTAAAGTCTGCCCTAATTTATTTTAATTTAGCTGATGTTATCTTGAAAACATAGTAAAAGTACATGTTAATGGAAATATAGACTGTGTGTATATCAAGAAGGAACAGAAGAGTCAGGTTTGTGAATTAGCATATTTGTCAGAGTCATTTTATTTAATGACAATGATTTTCATACTGTTAAATTCATATCCCTGAGGAAGGAAAGATCAGAATGTGTTCCAGAGTATTTGTATTCTGTGTAGGTGCCAAGCTTCTTATTTGGATTTCAAGTTGTATGCTATTTTGTGCTTGATATTACTTTAGATTTATTAAGCTACCTTACAGAGTAAACTGTGAGTCAAATTCTGTGACAATTTGTTTTGCAATATTTTTATTATTTTTGAGAGGGTATTTGAGCACCTAATATGTTACAGACACTCTTGCAGATTTTAGGAATAATGAGAGAAAAACAAAGCCTGATCCCTGCCCTTGTAGCCCTTGTAGTCAAAGGGAGGACAATCGTTGAATAATTCTCGCTGTGATAGGTGCCATAAGGGTAAACCAGGGAGACCTCATCTACTCTGAAATGTCAGAGGGCTTCTGAAGTCAACTTGAAGCTAAACTTTGAAGGATGAGAGGGAGTCAACTAGGTGAAGGTGGGTGGGGTTGATAGGCAAAGGTTTGCTTTAGAGTGTTTTTACAAAGATACAGAAGGGGGTGTAAGAGCTCTGTAGCCTTGTGGGTAAAGATGAAAGTCCTGTGTGGCTGGAGGTTTGATATTATGGGAAATGTGGTCTCAGATGTAGGCAGAAAGGTGAGCAGAGGCCGATAATCCTGAACTATGTAGAGAATATTAAAGGTTTCCCTTTTTTTCCCAAGAGCAACAGGATGCACTTAAAATCCTTTGAAAGAATGGAGTTACAAGATGAGATTTGCCAGTGCCCTGAGAAAGCAACCTTACTTTTTATTTTTTCCTTTAAGGGGAAATTGTTTGAATTCTAAATGTTAAATGCAAAATTGGAAAATTTGAAATGCAATTTCACAAATTAAACTGTATTGTCTCAAATTGAATTCTATTGTGTTTTTATAATTCTGCCTTTGTGTTTCTGCCCAACATAGTAGCCCTTAAAATGTTTATTCATCCTCCAGCAAATCCTTAGTCCTTCTTTAGCCCACTCTCAGTGTCTCCACAATGCCAGTGAGGTAGCAGTTTTAGGGCCCCATTGGTGCACATTGTATCTTGCCATTTAGTGTTGAGAATAGTGTATTAGTGATACTGACACTAGTTTATAGATAGCTAGATACAGTGTTAATGGAATATCAGATATCAATGGATTTTTCCCTACAGAACACTATGTCCTAGTAGCCATTTTTTCTTACCATAACGTCTTACTGTATTCTAATGGTCTCTTGAAGATGTACTGTATGTCTTCAGTTTTAATTGTTTTTCTGTTTAGTATATAATTGGAAAACTAAGCAATAGCTATTCAGTTTTATTTGTTAAACATACTTATCAAGTAAAAAATTATAAATAATTTAAATGTCAGGGCAATGGATTATGGAATCTTCATTCATTGGAATACTTTATAGTAGTTCATGAAAAAGTTATATAAATATAGCTAAATCTTAGAAACTTACTGAGTAAAAGTATAAGCTTCACAATGCTGCTGAGCTTAAGATATATTTCAGTTAAGTTTTTTTGTTTGTTTGTTTTGTTTTTTTAGACAAGTCTCACTCTGTCACCCAGGCTGGAATGCAATCGTGTGATTTTGGCTTACTGTAATCTCTGCCTTCCAAGTTCAAGCAGTTCTCCTGCCTCAGCCTCCTGAGTAGCTGAGATTACAGGTGCCTTCCACCAGGCCCAGCCAATTACAGGTGCCTGCCACCTAATCCTAGAGACAGGATTTCACCATGTTGGCCAGGCTGGTCTCTAATGCCTGACCTCAGGTGATCCACCTGCTTCAGCCTCCTAAAGTGCTGGGATTACAGGCTTGAGCTACAATGCCGGGCCAAGTTTTAAATATATACCAAACATATTTAAATAGTAAAAATATGAAATCATAGGTTAGATAGTCATACCAACTTCAAGATAGTGGTAACTCCTACAAGGGAATGTGAGGGAATAGAATTAGAGGTAGGTTAAAATGATATTCTATCTCACTTCCAAAAAAGAAAACATAGTTGAAATAGGTAGCATGAAAATGGATATTTGTTCTGGGTGATAGGTGTATGAAAAATATCAAGTTTTAAAAAACCCAGGGTATTGTCAGTTGCTTTGACTTTGATGGCAAATGACAACTAACTAACAATGGTTTAAACTATAATAAAGTTATTATGTATCTAGAGAAGGGTGGCCTTCTGCCTTCTGGTTTGACTACCTAACCATGATACCATGAGCTCCTGTGTGTCAGCAGTTCCTCTCTGACAGGCTGCAGCTGCAAACATCAAATTCTCAAAGCAGGTCCCCCAAAATGGGAAGGGGAAGGAATAAGAGCACTTTTCTCTCTTTATCGGCAGGAAAGTATTTTGCAAAAGACTGCATGATGTCTCATTGATCCGAGCTTCAGAACCTGGGCTAACTCTGCTTATTTATTTAGTACTTATGACCTGGCAGATCATAAGTACTAAATAAATATTTGTTGAATGGATCTGTCTTCAGCAAAGGGGAATGGGATTGCCATGATTGTTTTGGGAGGTTTCCTCTTGGGTAATCTTCATCTTCAAGCCAAACTCTTGGTTGTTGTTGTTGTATTTTTCCTGAAATGGTCTCTAATACTTAGGGTAGAAATCAGACTTGTGGTGGTGGTGTTGTTTTAAAACAAGAGCTGAGAAATTATTAATATCAATCCTTTAATTTTTCCCAGATGTGAAAGCAGATGTTCAAACAGGTTGTGACACTGCTTACACTGAAACAAGTCTTAAGTCCTTGATTTCTGCTCCAGGCATGGCTCTATATATGTACAGTCCTTGTCAAAGACTACAGAAAATCACCTGTGCAGTGAATCTCTTTCAGGATTGTACGAAGAACTTTCGATGAGGCTGAAAAATGTGCTAAGTAAAGGTTTTGAGTAGTATAGAAGTCTTCTTTGCATTCCTTGGTATTATGTGGCTTGACTGAAACTGGACTCATGGCTGAATCCTGCCTTGACAACTGATAGAATATGGATTATACAGAATGTTTTCTCTGTGAAATGGCCAACCATTACCATTTTGAAGTGATCTGAAGACCTATGTGACCTTCTCAGGCTAGACAGCCAGGTTAATAACCATTTCTTTTCATGAAATTGAACATGCTAGATTTCTCTGATTATTTTCTTTTCTTGGCCTTCTAGCTGAATTTGTTTCACTGTGAAGTTTTAAAAAAAACCAATCAGGAATCCTTAAAATATTTCTCTGCAAGCGAGTAGTTACACAGTGAGATTTCTTGCTAAACTTGCTTCCTCATCCTCCCTTCCCATCCGCAGCTAGACTTTATGTACAAGGTTTTTGGATTTTTGTTTTATGTAAAGTTGCTGTTTTTAATTATGTGTGTAATTTCTTAAGAGGAAACGTAGTTCACATTTTCAGACTGAATGAATATTATACTACTGTACACTGTTTCATCAGGCAATTATATTGTGAATCGTTATCTGAGTGAGGAGCATGGAGTACCTCTATGTTTTGTCCTGTGCAATAATGGTCCTGCATTGTTGTCTGCAGTATATCTTCCATAATTCAGAAAAAAATCTTTGCAAAGCAGTGGTGACGCTTTAGTAACCTCTGATTAATTTATAAGTCTTAGCCAAAAAGCAAACACTGAAAGGCACAAGTCCTCTCTACAAATAAATTATGTGCCCGTGGCGACCACTAATTCAAAGCAGCTTTTGAGTTCTCTCATGAAGTTCTAAATTTCTCTTAATTATAGCCTTAAGTTAATTTGTCATCCCAGTAAATAGCTTTTTTAAAAGGAGGAAAAAGGGATGGAAGACAGAGGGAAATGTAAAGTAGATTAGTCTTGGGAAGCAAGTATTTGAGCTCCAGTTTTGCAGTCTTAGTTTCCTCTTGGTCCCACTTCCTATGGAAATTTAGTGTAAAACTTAGGCCATGCCTGAGGAAGGCACCATGTAGGAGAATTAGCATTACCCAAGTTCTATCCAAGATGGTGTCAGACAAGCACAAAAGTCAATCTCATTGCAGTTAGGCATGGCTGCTTTCTCTCAGTGGAGAGTTTCTTTCTCCCTTTGCATTTTTGGCTTTTCCAAAATGTCAATAAACTTTATGGAGTAGAACATCTAAGGTTGCCATATTTTCTGGAGTGTTTTTTAATGACAAAGTTGTTTATTTTTTAAGGTAGCAAGATGGAAAATATTTTGTTTCACCACAGCATAATAAACCAATAAAAGCAGCTGGACAAACATTTATCAACTAAAGTAGGTGTTAAAGCCAGGCGAGAATCCCAGAATGAAGCTTGATCATGTGTTAAGAGCCTTGTTGCAGTTTATGGCAGAAATTTTCAAAATTACTTGTGAGGCTACAAAGAAGAATCAACTAAAACTAAGTCAAAGAAAAGCTTCTGTGCTTTAAAATTTCAGCAGTTTGGGCTCTGACAGGTCTCTGCTCTTGAGGTTCTTTCTTGAAGTTGTGGAAGAAAAGCCATTAAACATTTCTATTTCTTTTTCTCTAAATGCTTTATTCAGTTGACTCATGCCCACAAAATGTGTCATATATTGCCAAACAAGTCTGCGCGGAAAACAAAAATCCTAAACAAATCTGCCAGATATACAGCTGTTAATCTGTTAGCTAATTGGAATATCGACAAATTCAGTAATATATTCAAGATTTTTTAGCACAACTTTAAGAAACTTTAATGATGATCAGAGCTCTATCTTAATATTCAAGGCTGTTATCCATTACATGAATAACTGGTTTCCAAAACGTGAGGCAAATATAGCCAAGTAAGTAGGAGGCCTAGGGAATGTGTTTCCATTGTCTTCTCTGAAATAAATAAGTATACCAATACCAGAAATGTACCAACATATGATAATTACCCAGTAGATCTCATTAAAATGATGTTCAAAACTTAGAGATGTGGGGAAAAAATATCTAATTTGAAAGCTGATAGACTTTGGTAATTAAGAAGTTACAGCTGTGTTTAAAGTGTGCCATGTGCGCTGTTGATTTTAAGGGATATACACATAAACATTTTAATATTTAAGAGTTACTAGAAATATAATTAGCATATCAGATTGCACATGGATATTGCTAAGAACAAGGCAAAATATATTAATGAGGAAACAAAAATGAGACAACTTATAGGATGATATTAAGTTAATTAGTTAGATGACTGTGGCAGAAATCATAGAGGTTCTATAAGGATGGCTAATATTTGGGAAATACTGGATTGTGAGTATCTGTTTCAGAGGCGGTATCCAACAGAGAGAGGAAAATGTTGAAAAATGTTAAGTGCAACTTGCATATTCACCATAGAATACTATGCAGCCATAAAAAAGGGTGAGTTCATGTCCAAGGAACATGGATGAAGCTAGAAACCATCATTCTCAGCAAACTAACACAAGAATAGAAAACCAAACATGGCATGTTCTCACTCATAAGTGGGAGTTGATCAATGAGAACATATGGCCACAAAAAGGGGAACATCACACACCGGGGCCCGCCAGGGGGTGGGGGGGCTAGGGGAGGGATAATATTAGGAGAAATACCTAACGTAGGTGACAGTTGATGGGTGTAGCAAACCACCGTGGCACGTGTATACCTATGTAACAAACATGCACATTCTGCACATGTACCGTAGAACTTCAAGTATAGTAATAAGAAGTTAAGTACCCTTAAAATTTGTCTATTGTAGCTCTTGTAACGATATAACCTCTGTTTTTTGAACCTCAGTAATGGAAAATCCACTGAATTCTGACTTGACATGCTCCATCATCAGCTACATCTCACAGCTATAGTTCCTTCAACATCTAGCTTTTAGTAATTCCGAGCTCTCTGTCTTACCTAACGGTAGGTACAGAATAATCCCTCTTCACTGGATGGAATTTTAATAATTTTAGGAAATGTATCATCCTCCTTTTTCAAAGTCTCTGTTTACTGGATAAATGAGCCTCTCTTCTTCAGTAGCTCTCAAAATGACATGATTCCAAAGTGCCCATGTCATCTTGGTTGCTATTTTGAATGCTTCCGTATTTTAAGGTATCTTTCCCAACAGTTTCCTATCCTTGGATGATTTACTTAATCATTCTGAAAAGAAGGGTAAAAATTTAATTCCCACAAACACTATGAGATGGTGAACTTGAATTATTCTGTTATATAGTATGCCACATAAACTGTAATTCATAGATACTTACCATCATCATATTATTTATTTTTAATTTTTTATGAGATGCAGTCTTGTTCTATTGCACAGGGTGGAATGCAGTGGTTCAATCTTGGCTCACTGCAACCTCTGTTTCCTGGGTTCGCATGATTTTCCTGCCTCTGCCTCCGTAGTAGCTGAGATTATGGGTGTGTCTTACAACGCTCAGCTAGTTTTTAGTAGAGACGCGGTTTTGCCACATTGCCCAGGCTTGTCTCAACCTCCTCAGCTCAATTGATCCCTCACGTCTTGACCTCCCAAAGTGCTGGGATCAAAGATGTGAGCCACCACACCTGGCCCATAATCAGTATCATTTTAACTCATAGCTATTATCACTATTATTGATTATTATATATACTAAATATGCGTAACAATACCAGGAAAATATTTTAAGGGTATTGTATCCAATGGTAGACACTATAACTTTTTGATGATGTATTTGTTTTTATTGACGTCTAAGTTTGTACTGCATTTTGTTGGTGGTGGTGGTGACATCTCAGTGACTCATTGACTCTTCCTTTTTCTTAAGATGTCCCAGTATTTTTTATGCAAATGCTGCTGACTCACATCTTCGTATCTTGTAGCTGCTAGAGATGGATCCAATTTTAGGTCTTAGGATCTAATCCTATTCCTATTAAACTGAGCTTTGTTTACCTCAGTTGGTCATTTAATTCTTTCAGGATCTTTTTGGATACTGCACCCTGTTAATCTAATCATTCCTCCCTGCTTAGAATAGAATGAACATTTTTTTTTTCTTAAATTAGGCCTTCTTTGCAATCTGAATTTTATTTCTCTGATTATGAATGCAATGCATACTCAGTATGGAAATTATTAATCACTTATTGCAGTTCTGTTGGAGATACCATATTTAGGCACCTCTCATTGATACGGACATTGCAGTTGGCAAATCGCCGTTGCTCCCTGCCCCTTGAGGCTTTCTTCTTCTTTGACCCCTTTATGCCCTCACTTGAGGTCACATAAACCTCCCCATGGTCCTGCTCATAGAAGTTTAATGTGGCCTGTAGCAGAGGCCCTGTAAAATCCTTCTCCAGTGCTGTGGTCAGTACCCATTCTGTACTAGTTGTTAATGTTTTGAATATCACCCCTGTGTATAACACAGTATGAGTATAGTCTATATGGGGCTCTAACACCACGTTTCATGTTTTCCTTTGGTAATCTAGCAGAAAATAAGAAATAGCAGTAATTTTATTTGCTTATATGTGTATATAAAATAGTTGAAACTTTGTAATGCCTCTGGAGAATGGAGTAGCTTATATATGTTAGTCAGGAATTTTTTTTTTTTTAGACAGTTTCAGTTTCACTCTGTCACCCAGGCCAGGCTGGAGTACAATGGTATGGCCTTGGCTCACTGTAACCTCTGCCTTGCCAGTTCAAGCATTTCTCCTGCCTCAGCCTCCCAAGTAGCTGGGACTACAGGCACATGCCACCACCCCTGGCTAAGTTTTGTATTTTTAGTAGAGATGGGGTTTCACTATGTTGGCCAGCCTGGTCTCGAACTCCTGACCTCGTGATTCACTCGCTTTGGCCTCCCAAAGTGCTAGGATTGCAGGCCTGAGTCACCGTATCTGGCCAGGAAATGATTTTGATAACCCTTTTACTGGGCTTGGTTAAGCCTAGCTAAGTGAGACACTTAGTGGCCTTCCAAAGATATCCACATCCTCGGTACCTGTCAATGATGTGCTAACCTGCATGACAAAAGTAACTTACAGATACGATTGAATTAAAAACCTTAAAATGGAGGGTTATCCTGGATTATCTGGTTGGACCCAGTACATTCACAAAGATCCTTATAAGAGAAAGAAGGAGGCTGGAGAGTCAGGGTCAGAGGACACGTGGTAATGGAAGTCTTTTTTTGAATGATGTAATCAACTTCTGGCTTTAAAGATGGAAAAATGGGCCCTAAGTAAGGGGCTGCATGTGTCTTCTATAAGCTGGAAAAGGCAAGGAACCAGATTCTCTCCTGTAGCCTCCAGAAGGTAATACAGTCCTGCTGATGCCTTGATTTTAGACTATCGAAACCCATTTTGGACTTACGGTCTCTAGAAGAGAAAGATAATAATGTTATGTTTGTTTATCACTAAGTAGATGGTAATTCATTTCAGTAACAATAGGAAACTAACACAGATCAATATCTGTTTTGGGGGTTGTTGTAATTTACCCCGTGCTAATAATTAAGATTATCTAGCTTTCATTCTTTTAACAGTAACAAGTAACAGGATAGAAAAAAAACAAAACAATTTGGCCAGTCTTCATATCTTCATCATTGCTGAGACAGGAAGTTTAGGACTTTGTGTAGTAGGTTGTTCTTTCTCCCAAGCCTATTCAAAATTTTCTACTGCTAGTCTGCCATCACGTTTTTCCTTTTCATTCTCAAAATCATTGAGTTTCTAATTAGCATAATACGTATATAAGTCAACAAGGAACAAAATAAGACCATGTTAGATTAAAAGTGGAAGTCCAGTTTTCAGAAGGATATTTTGACAAAAACTCAAGCCTGTTCTTGGAGCCTCTCATTGAAATATGATCTGGACACATGGTCTACTTTGTTATAACAGCAGCTTTGTTCTTAACATGAATTATACTAGAAGCCGGCTTGCCATGGGTTTAACCATCTACTGAGGACTCGTTGATGCAAAACAGTTACTGAGGCTGAAGTTCAGGAAATAAGATTGGATTTACAAATGAAATGATTTATTCAATAAATGTACAATGGCTGGGCATGGTAATGCACATCTGTAGTCCTTACACTTGGGAGGGTGAAGCTGGATGATCCTGGGAGCCCAGCCATTCAGGTCCAGCCTGGGCAATATAATGAGACCCTGGTCTCTAAAAACAACAGAAAAAAGGAGTTTACAATGATGACCTCTCAGTAGAGTTAAAATATTCAATTAACTGTCATCCCAGAGTTGAATTCTGGAAGTAGAACAATTATAAAGATTAATTTGGCATTATTGTAATTGTCCGTTTTTGAAGTTGCTATTTAAAGACAGTAAGACTTTCAGTTGATATAAAAGTCAATAAATGCAGAATGCTCCATGGGTGAAATCTCTTCCATCCCAAATAGCTTTCTAGTATGTTACAGTAATTTAGCATCATGTAGACCTTTTTAGTATCAATAGTTGCCAAAGAAATGGACCAAAGGGAACTGACTAAAACAAAGTTGTGCTGCTTTATTGTGTATTATTCTTTTAGGATTAACTATTTTATTATTTTAAATCAGTAAATTATACATGGGGGCAAATGGCTCCCCCAGTGCAGGGATCTCATGTCTGGAGACTATAGAGTAACAGAAGCAGCACTAGAACAGTTCAAAGATGCATTTTGTTTCATAATATTGCTACTTGCTATGAAATCTTGGATGAAAGTCTTTATTTTCATCACAGAAAAAGATGGGAGGAAGCATTTGGAGAACATATAATGTATATAAAAACTTTGAAATCTAGAAAGTTCTTCACATATGTTAAATAATGATAGCTGTTCTACAGACTTCCCTATCATTCATCCCCCCTCCTTTAGCCATTTCTGGGGTCCACATGGGAACACAAGATAAAGCAGGCAATGCAACCAGTGCTGACTTTATTGTGGGGACAGCATCAGTGTCATGTCATCAACACCCCTGTGACAACTGTGGCTTTGTTATTATGATGTTGAATTAATCTCTTATCATTTCCCTCCCTCAAAATGACTAATGCACCATAATCAATGTAAAAACAATGTTAGTCACAGAATAGTTGTTTGTGAGCATAATGAAGATAACGAACCTCTTGTTTTGCTTGAACGTTGAGTGCACTTTTAGTTGAGTGCACTCCCTACCATGATGAACGTTTTCAGCATGTGGAGTCCATTAAGCAGTGTTGGAGCTGGATTCACAGTTTAATGTGCTAACACTGCATCTGTTTCTACCCTGATGATAGCACCTGGATCAGTTTATAACTTATGTAGAAGTTTAAGATGTGGTGTAGTTAATTTCTAAAACAACTGTTGATCTTTATATGTGTGAACCCCATGGTCTTTTACATTCCAGATGAATTCATTGCCATTTGAACATGCTTATACCTGTGTGTGCTTTCAGGGTGGGAAGTAAAAACACATGTCCCCTCTAGGAGCTTTATTTTCACTTAAATTCTTCTGCAGGGTGACAATGATGAGCCTATTAATATTTTTCATGTTGGTTTTGGAGATGGACAGGATGATTCCTTTATGGTGTACTTTTGTAACATTTATCAAATCTTCATCTAAAATGAATTGCTGATGGATGATTTCCTTCCTGCTTTGTCAAAACACATGGATATTCTCAGTCTAAGTCATTTATGATGTCGTAAGTAAGTCATTGATTCCTCTTGGGAGCTGTGAAATGCCTGGGCATTAAAAATTAAAGAAAGGTGACTCTGTTACTGAGGCAGCATGCCTTATCTCTGTGGCTAACTAAAAGCAGAGTGCCAGTTTACTAGAGCTTTGAAAAATGACTTTTCCCAATGACCTGCTGCCTTTTAAAGACAGCAGAGTTTGGAGTTCCTTTTTAAAGTGGTAAATGCCCTTGGAGAGTTGTACTGCAGTTTTATTCCCATTAGAAAGACTGAACTTCTCCCCAGGATGCCCTCAGAAGGGAAACCATTAGAAGATAGGACTACTATAACATTTGGTCATCCTGTTCTGTTACCCTCCCCAAGGCAACTTTTAATGTTTTTCAACATGTAAATCTATCTATTCTGAGTAGACTGACCATAGTAAAGTTCAGGACATTCCCTTTTTTTCACAGGTGATCAGATTTCTGATCTTAGACTCTTCTAGGGTGTATTTTAGGGCATCATAAATTATAGCTGATTTACTCCCTCCTGGGTAGGGTTTACTTATATGAAGAGTGTAAAGAGGGCACTTTCAAATATTATGTTGACCCTGTTTTATTAGCAAAGATATAAGAGGTTTAATATTGTCCTGTTGTTTAGAAGTAGCCATCTTTAAAAACACAATAAGGTGTGTGATTGGAAATGCCTGACTAGTTCTTTTCCTAATTTGCACAAGAAAAAATAGGCAGAAGACATTATGGTTGTTTTAATAGAATCGATCATCTTTAGTGAAGAAGATGTACCCAAGGTCAGCTTCTTTGCTAGTATGCAACTGTCATCCTTCTGATGAGTCTGCTTCCCAAAATATCTTAATTATGCTGTGAATGGTAATGTGTAAGTCCTGTGACTTCTTTTCATTTTATGCTTTTTGATCACCTCACTTAACCTTGCTGTCATCCATCTTTCCAGCTGAGTTTGACTGCTGTGAACATCGTTATTACGCTCTTAGATTGGCTATTGGGCTTTATTTATGATTACTGCAAGCACAATTCCAGATGGGTGCAGTGGCAGAGACAGGAGCAAATTCCTAGAGAATATGCTAAGAGAATAGATAAATGATACCAGAAATTGCATGCTAGATGTAGGGGTATTGACAAACATTTCAGGAAAAAGTGCTTGTCCACAGATTTGGGAAGGAGAGGCGGGTGAACTGCTGTAACTGAAGCAGTCATTTGTGAGGCACCTGCTACGTATCATGTGCTATGCTTTGGAGTTAACCTAGTTCTCTTATTTAGTATTGACCATAAACAACAAATTTTAGATGAAAACCTGAATCCTAACAGCTAGTAAGTCAAAGAAGAATGATTTCAATCAAAATTTGGCAAACTCTAAAGTGTGTGTATGTGTGTTTAATACAGTGTGGATTTTGGGAGTTGCTTCAGATAAAAGATGAATGTAGACTTTTTGTTTTCTTTACATATTGGAGTAAAAAATTAGATTCGTTGTGCTTAGATTTCTCTGATTTAATAGCATCTTCCATTCTTATATTTAACTTCTGTGTGTTCATTTTTTTTGCCTTGTGAATTTAATCAGCATGGTTACTTATACGTAGAAAAATATTTTATTGGCAGTGGCCAGGGTGACAGATCCATTTTTCCCCTGCATACTTATAGATAGTCTCCAGTTTAACATGGCTCCTTTTAAAATGGGATATTCAGAACTAGACACTGTTCATGACCTCATAGTATTTGTTATTATTATTTTTTTTGAGACACAGTTTTGCTCTTATTGCCCAGGCTGGAGTGCAATGATGTGATCTCAGTTTACTGCAACCTCCACCTCCCACGTCCAAGCAATTCTCCTGCCTCAGCCTCCCAGGTAGCTGGAATTACAGGTGCCCACCACCATGCCCAGATAACTTTTGTATTTTTAGTAGAGACAGGTTTTCACCACGTTGGCTAGGATGGTCTTGAATTCCTGATCTCGGGTGATCCACCCACCTCAGCCTCCCAAAATTCTAGGATAATAGGTATGAACTACCACACCTGGCTAAGATTTTACTGTTTTTAAAGGGACATGCTGGTGCTTCATAATTTATCTCTTCATAACTGAGATCTGAAAGAGCTGATAGTTTTTACATAACATTTATTTTATGTATATAGATAGATATAGATTATATGTAGCGTGCCTACTATGTGATTTATTTAAAGGGCTACCGAACGAAACACGTTACAGCTCCCTGAAATCTAATTTATTTCTTGATTATTAAAGTTTGGTTAAAAAATTATGTCAAGATTAGAAAGTAGTACTAGGATGCCAGTAAATTTTAATGCTGAAGTTAATCTCTCTCTCTCCCCCCTCATTCTTTTATGAAATATCTCTTGCCTTCCATGACAAATTAGAGAGTTGCTGGTGGTTTGTGGACCAAATGTTTGGGTACTTTGTGTAGACTCATCTGTGTTAGTTTTAAATTAGAGTGTTTTCCTCCTTGACTATCTGTTTTTCATCAGGGCTCGTATATCTGCATGTCCAAAAAAAACTCTAATTTAGCTGTGAGGCTGATTTTAATGTAGGGATGTCTGTGGACCCTGTCATCACTGGCAGCCCTGGTGAAACTTCCCATGTTTTGCATGTGTGTTGCTACAATATGTTCAAAGTCTGATCTTTCTCAGATGTATGTATGTGTGTATAACTATTTTATAGCTGAAAAGGGATGCAGGCAGCAAAGTCTCTGCCAGAATATGTTTTCTATTAAATTTTGTAATATGAAATTATAGGTTAGCGTTTGGCTCTCATAAAGCTGCCTTTTCCACCCGTCACTGGAAGACAACTAACACCTTCCTTTGACTCACGTTTTCCAAGATTCTTTAGTGTTAAAAGAAGACATTCATTTTGAAATGCAGAAATTAAAAGAATATGGTACAAAAGTGTTTTTTATAGTTTTATTGAGTCTTGAGGGCAGATATATGGATTCCAGACAAAATGCAATAATAGACTGGGATTTTACTTTCAAATCATCTTGCAAACACTTCTCACTGGAGATTTATTGTACATGTGGAGGAACACAGCCTGCTTTGAAGGTTAAATGGAGTAGTTTGGAAATCAGTGTTCAAGTCCTTTCTGCCTCTTATTAAGTGTATGCACTTCTTTAACTTAACCCCTCCAGCTTCAGTTTTCTAGTTTGTAGCATTATTGAGGATACATTGAGATAAAGTGCCTGCTTTGTAAACTTTGTCAGTCTCAATGTAAATATGATGTGGCACAAGTGTTTTATTGTGTCTGTTTAGTTCGCATGAATGTCCTGGTGTATTGGTCCCATTTTGTGATTAGCAATGTTTTTTTTTTTCTTCTGGTGGAGAATCTAGACAAATTCTGGCAGAACTGAGAGTAAGATACCTCTTAAAACCCTATTTACAATCACAGAACAGTTCAACACGTCATCAGAAACAGCACCAGACATAGTATGTATTGTAGAAATATGACTTGTATGTGAAATGCAGTTTTTCTGAAACTCTGAAAGATAAACAGTAGATAGTGTATGTAATAGTACAATACTGTCTCTATGGTATAGTAGGGCATATTCGTTTTCTAGGGTTGCCATAAGTAAACACCACAGACTGGGTAGCATAAACAATGGAAACTGATTTTCTCACAGTTCTAGAGTTTAGAAATCAAGTTCAAGGTGTCAGCAGGTTTGGTTTCTCCTGTGGCCTCGCCCCTTGCTTGTAGATAGCTGCGTTCTTGCTGTAGCCTAACATGGTCTTCCTTTTCTCACATGCATCCCTGGTGTCTCTGTCTGTGTCCAAGTTTTTTTTTTACTTGTTAGATTAGGACCCACCCTAAATGCCTCATTTTAACTTGACCACCACTTTAAAGACCCTGTCTCTAAACACAGCCACATTCTGAGGGACTGGGGATCAGGACTTCAACATATGAATTTGGGGGTGGCAAGGCGGGACATGACACAATGTGTGTGGCATATAACAGGGAGAGCCGTAGACAAAGAACGATGACCAGGAGTTACATTCTTGTGTGTGCAGCTCTGATCTTTACTGATCCTGTAGTCTCAGGCAGGACTTTTAATTTCTGATGTCCACATCGATAACCACTCACAGAGTCATGATGAGGATTGAAGAAGATCATGAACAGGAGCACATTTTGTGAAACATAAAAGAGGAATACAAATACAAGGTGGTATTATAACAGGAATACCTGTGAGGAATAGATTGGTAACATGTAGAAAATTTTAAGTACAAAAAGTAAGGATTGTTGCAAACATTTGGCAAAAATAAGCATCTTGGCTATTCTGTATGGCTGCAGGAGTTCTGGGTAAAGAAAAGTTACTTGGGCTGGACGTGGTGGCTTATGCCTGTAATCCCAGCACTTTGGGAGACTGAGGCAGGAGGATCACTTGAGATCTGGAATTCAAGAACAGCCTGGCCCACATGGCGAAACCCTGTCTCTACTAAAAATAACAAAAATTAGATGGTTATGGTGGCAAGTGCCTGTAGTCTTAGCTACTCAGTAGGCTGAGGCGTGAAAATTGCTTGAACCCAGAAGGCGGAGTTTGCAATGAGTCATAATGACATCACTGCACTCCAGCCTGGGCGACAGAGCGAGACCCAATCTTGTGGGGTGAAAAAGTGATTTGATTAAGACTCAATTCAGAGAAGACAGGAATATTAGGTGAGCAGATAAGCGAACCATCTGGATAATGCATCACGAATGTCTTTCCACTCCCAAGGCTCCTTTGCATAGAGCCTGTTAGTTTCTCCCTTTAAAACTTTTTCCCCTTTTACTTTCCTGGTCTGGCAGTTTTCAGGCTGAGGACTCAGTGTGTTCACAAGCAGTGGTCATAGCCAGAGGGCACTTTTCCTATCTATTTACCTTAGGTGAAGATTATTACCCCTCAAGGATGTGAGTTTTTTAAGTAATACTTGAATAGTTGGAGGAAAATTGCCATGTACTTTATCTGTTCTAAAATTTATATAGCGCATGTATAAAGACAAGTATTTTAACTACCTGGGTGTATTCTTAGCTTGGCATGCTTCCATCATTAGAGAGTACATTTCAATAATCAAATCCTTAGGCACAAAGATTATGTCTTTTGTTCTGTAAAAGCACATAGACCAAGACCATACACAGAACAGGTATTCTTGGAATCTGATGGAATCTGAGCTGAGATCACGCAACTGCACTCCAGCCTGAACGACAGAATAAGGAATCTGAAAGAGAGGTGTCCTTTCCTTTAGAATCTAGTGTCCCCTAGAGCTTATTCATTTTTGAAAGCATAGAACTTCATAACATATAATCTCATATTCATTCCATCCCTTAAAGTCAACATTCATCATGTTTTTAATATAGAAAAGCTATAAGGAACTATATGTTGCACACATTGCAACATATCACAAATGCTCAAGACCTTATTGTCAGAGAAACATAGTATTAGATGTAAAAATTTTTTAAATGAAATTTTTAATGGATCTATGAATTTATGAAAACCTACAAAATTGAGGCTAGGCGTGGTGGCTTGTGCCTCTAATCCCAGTACTTTGGGAGGCTGAGGCGGGCAGATCACGAGGTCAGGAGTTTGAGACCATTCTCGTCAACATAGTGAAACCCCATCTCTACTAAAAAATACCTACAAGCACTTTGGGAGGCCGAGGCGGGTGGATCACGAGGTCAAGAGATCGAGACCATCCTGGTCAACGTGGTGAAACCCCGTCTCTACTAAAAATACAAAAAATTAGCTGGGCATGGTGGCGTGTGCCTGTAATCCCAGCTACTCAGGAGGCTGAGGCAGGAGAATTGCCTGAACCCAGGAGGCGGAGGTTGCAGTGAGCTGAGTTCGCGCCATTGCACTCCAGCCTGGGTAATAAGAGCGAAACTTCGTCTCAAAAAAAACAAAACCCTACAAAGTTAGTGGGCTGTGGTGACAAGTGCCTATAATTCCAACTACTTGGGAGGCTGAAGCAGGAGAATTCGCTTGAACCCAGGAGGCGGAGGTTGCAGTGAGCCAAGATTGCACCACTGCACTCCAGCCCGGGCGACAGTGAGAGACTCCGTCTCAAAAAAAAAAAAAAAAAAAAAAAACCCTACAAAATTGATATTCATAAATTATGTAAACGAATGCACTAAAGTGGTTTATGTATAGCTCCTGATTTAACTTTTAGGTGTGAGAAAGCTTCACAGTTATCTCTTCTAGTTGTTTCTAATTGCAAATCTGGAAAATCAGAAAAAAGTTATTTTCATTAAGTTTTAAAATTGAGACTCTGATTCAGTGTAGTACAGTGAGAAGGAGGTGAAGTGTACTGAATTATTTTATGTTAGGATGTTCTGATGTGGATATAGTAACCAAATGCTTATGTACAAAATTATTTATTTATTTTTTAAAGATGGAGTTTCACCATGTTGGTCAGGCTGGTCTTGAACTCCTGACCTCAGGTGATCTGTCCACCTTGGCCTCCAAAGTGTTTGGATTACAGGTGTGAGCCACTACACCTGGCCTTATGTATAAAATATTAATACTGTTTTTCATCATGCAAATTGCAAGGCTTTGAAAAATACTTCAAGGTGTTAATGAGATAACATTAAAGTAGAACATTATTTTAATTGGTGAAATTAAGTTCTTAGAGTGTTATATTCCTGATATTTTCATACTGTATTAGTTTTTGCTTTACTTTTGCAAAATGCTTTTCATATAAACATTTTAAAACATCTCTATGTAACTAAAGTTTTAGTTATAAGTCATCAACTTTCTTTTAAATGGTTTATTAGTTTTCAGGGTCACAGAGTTTTCTTCTTGGATATTTCCTGTAGAAATTATGAAAATGACAGCATTTCTTTATCTGGGGAATTAAAGATCTTTTTAAAAAATATTTAGCCAACATTCTACTTCCTCATTTTCTCCTACTAAGAGGAAAAAGTGCTGAGCATAATGGCTCACGCCTGTAATCCCAGCACATTGGGAGGCTGAGGCGGATGGATTACTTGAGGCCAGGAGTTCAAGACCATCCTGGCCAACATGGTGAAACCCCGTTTCTACTCAAAATACAAAAATTAGCTGGCGTCAGGGAGCAAGCCTGTAGTCCCAGCTACTCAGGAGGCTGAGGCAGGAGAATCACTTGAACCCAGGAGGTGGAGGTTGCAGTGAGCTGAGATGGTGCCACTGTACTCCAGTCTGGGAGACAGAGCGAGACACTGTATGAAAAAAAAAAGAAAAAGAAAAGGGTGTCTAGGTAAACTCTTGACTTGGAGTAAGAAGGAGCTTCCTCATGCATGGAAGCTCTATGAAAGCAAATCTCCAACAGCTTGGGGTCTGAGTTTAGCTGCAGCTGTGGCCATCTTTAATCAGACGTTTACTTTTCTTTTTTCTTAGGGTCCTGAGGTTAGGGAGGGTTATGGTGCAGCTATAGCTCATAAAATTCCTTTATTGCTTATCAGAAAAACTCCTAAAGGGACGGAAGCGGGATCCACTAAGAATATTTCTTTAGTTGGAAGCCTTAGCATTCGTAGAATTTTCTCAAAACCAGCAGTTATTCGGGGGTCCTGACACTTGGGTGTCTGACAACAGGCTCTTTAATAACTTTCTGTAGTCTCTTTTCATTCAACATATGTGTGGTGTCAATTTATTAAGTGCCAACATTTACGCTTACAAAGTCATCATCTTTGTCCATGAAGGTTTTACCATCTAGTAGGAAGAGATCAAGACAGGAACATGTAAATTTGGAAAACGTGTTAGAAGTATAATGATAAACACTTGTCCAAAGTGTAGTGCCTTCCTTTACCCTAGGGACCTAGAAACCTAACTGTGCCCCCAGCAACCCAGGACCCCACACTGTAATTTATTTGCCCTACCCTAAGTTCCTATAGGAATCTGAAATACAGTGCTTATCCCCAAAGTAAGATGGTCTTTAGATGTCATAGTGTTTCTCTCATTCTCTTACCCTATTAGCCAAGAATTTGCATATTAACTGGAGCTTTCTAAATATAATGGCTTATCCCTAAAGAGGTACTCTAATGAAGGGATTATAGGCTAAGTGGCAAATGAGTACCAAAGACATGTGGCTAAGCCGGTTAACCTGATGGTTTTACACAGTTAATTATCATTGAGTGAGTAGAGGTTACTGCTCTGAGTGAACCACTTTTAGATGAAATGAGAATTCCCTACATACTTAAAACAACCTAGAATTTTCCAGAAAGGTAAATACAATGTGTCAGTCCAATCATCTCTAATTAGAATTTAGTTAAATTAGATATATATTGAGTACTGTTTGTTAGGCTCCAAAAGATAAATGAGATGCCTTTTCAACTTTTAAGGAGTTAGCAATATTGGGGAGATGAAGTGTCAAGACAATAAATGAATCAAACCTGAAGATCATTGAGAGATTCATGTCCAGCCAAATTCCTGGTCATCCCATGAGGAAGAATAGTACATGACAGAGTAATGCCAGTTATCCCTGCTGCTCCATCCCTCAAGCTTTATTCCAGCCAAACGTACTGTATTTTCAGATCTCAGACATGCCCCACTCTCTTCTGCTCCAGAGTCTGAAAATATTGACTGTTGGCCTGGAGGCATCTCCACGGTTTTCTTTCTCTTTCATTTAATTTTTTTACGTGTATGCAGATATGTTTTCCTCCTGGAAACTTTCAATCCTCTAAGAAGTTGGGAGTCTGTTTTGTGTTCTACCATACCAGTCATCATTTGTGTTATATCGTATTTATCATACTGCAGGGAAATTACTTGTACATTTATTTGCCTTGTCTCCTTAGCTGAATATTTAAAGTTGGGGGCTCTATTTTGCTCACCATTCCATTTGCAGTGTCTTTCACAGTGCCTTGCCCATAGCTGAATGAATGAATAAAGGAATGAGTGAATAACTTTCTTTGGACAGGTCATTCCATTTTATTGGGCAGTGATTTTCAAAAGAGACAGAAGAGGGAATAGTAAGATCACACAGGTGATCTTACTATGTATGTTATTTTCAAAGCGTACATTTCTTCCCACTCCTGATATAGCTCCCATATTTCATCCCATTTAAGATTCCCTGATACTGATAGTAAGCAGTCAGTGTCATTAATAGGAATGTGTCAATACTCAAAGTCAAAATCCAGCATATTCTGCCACAATAACTAGGAAAGGCTTTGAGGGGACTGTGGCTTTGCAAATGAGCATTGGTGGTTGAAGCATATTTGGAAAAATGTAATGGTCGAAGGATAGCAATCCAGGTAGAGGGAGAGAAGAAATGGTTTGAACTGCAGCATGAGGCTGGGAAGTTTGGCTGACATTAGCATGCATGTGGAGAAGTGTTGGGAGCTTGGCCTTGAGGTCACCAAGGGGAAGGCTGTGAATGCTGAGCTGAGAAGGGTGTTTATTATGGTAAGAAATAGGGCATAATGAGGGAGCTTTGTGGAGGGATTGCTGGTGTTAGAGTTACATTTAGGAAGTTTTTCCTATCCATAGCATGAATAATGGATCAAAGTGGGAATGAAGGCAGGCAGGGATAGCTATTTAGTTCAGTTTAACAGTATTTGTTGCATGCCTAAGATGTGTTGGACACTGGGAGAAAAGACATAATTCCTATCCAGAGTGACCTATAGCCTAATGAGGGAAAGAGAAAAATGATCAGGCAGGCAGTTTTAATAAGCATGCTAAGCAAAGCAGGCAGAAAATAAATCAGGCCTAAATGAGGGTAAGAGAAAAGGGAAGTTAGAGGCAGATTCAAGGGAAACTTGAGGTCCTGAACAGCTTTAAAATGTCTTTAACCAATTTTAAAATAGATATAGAAGCAAAACCATAAGCAACTGTCATGTACAACCTTTATTTCAGGGATGGAAGAATGATGGTACCCAATGATGAGACTGTATGAAAAAGAGATGGTTTGTGGGGAAAATTAGTTTGGATTTAGACTTACTAAGCTTAAGGTACTGAAACTGCCAATGTTACATGGGAATTACACGGTGCTGTACTATTTAGTATGCTTCTGGTTGCAGATGTCACAATAGCAGTTCAAGCTAGTGTATGGCTTATTTGATGATATAGTACTGGCTTCAGGTATGATTGGATCCTTCTACACCAGGAATTGTCTTTATCTCCTTGATTTCGGTTCTTCTATCTTGGCTTCACTCTCAGGCTGGCCCTGTCTTCAGGAAATTCTCAAGCAGCTCTAGGATTTTTTAAATCTCATTCTTAAAAGAAGATACCTTTTCCTATTAGATAATTGGCACCATATTGACTCCTGCCAGACCTGCTTGCCCCTAAGTCAACTGTGTGGCCAACGATGAGGTTGGAAAGATACATTAACATTTTATCCAGGGGAAAGGGCAGTCTCATTCTACCCACGTGGATGGAGAATAGATATGGCTATTCTTAAAAGGAAAACCTGGCTCATGCCTGTAATCCCAGCACTTTGGGGGAGTGAGGCAGGCGGATCATGAAGTCAGGAGTTTGAGACTGGCCTGACCAACATGGTGAAACCCCGACTCTACTAAAAATAACAATAATTAGCCAGGTGTGGTGGTGCAGGCCTGTAATCCCAGCTACTTGGGAGGCTGAGACAGGAGAATCGCTTGAATCCAGGAGTTGGAGGTTGCTTTGAGCTGAGATCTGGCCACTGCACTCTAGCTTGGGCAACAGAGCAAGATTCCATCTCAAAAAAAAAAAAAAAGAAAAAAGAAAAAGAAAAAGATAACCAGGACACTGTTACTAAAACGAGGGGGTCTGCAAAAACATGTAGTGTCCATTGCACCATGCTGTATAAATTACCAGCATTTTAAGTTAACATTGCCTTGTTTGATTTTTAATATGACATTTTTGTGAAAAGTGTTATTAACACTGTCTGCAAACCATAGGTATGGAAGTGGAACTAGAGAGCTAAGTTGCAAAGGCAGCACATGTAGTGTTAGTAGAGGACCCTGGATGCCATTCCTCTTTCTTCCATTCAAATGTGGATATCAAATGGGCAGTTAGAAGTGTGGGCTCATGAGCAACAGCCTAGAGGTATAATGGAGAAGTCATCCCATTGAGTGGCAGTTGTTGGATATGACTACCAAAGAGGTGAAAATTGTAGAGAAAAAGAAGGTCAGGGGATGGAACCAGGAGAAAAAGAGCGACAGCTGAGAGAGTTAGAACGAGGTCCTCAAAAAGATAAGAAGAGAATTAGAAAAGTAATGAGAAGAGTAATGTGGTAAAGGTATCACTTCATAAATGCTTATTATCTTTTTCAAAATACCATGAAAGCTTAAAGGAATTTTAAGTGAGATATTCATGACCATGATCCACTGATTTTTGAATTCTCCAAACATGATGAGAACCACACTGTGTTTGCATTGATGGCTAGCATCAGTTGTTTGGTGTTGATGATAACAGTAATAGCTAACATGTGTTACCTATGTTACAAAGTCACATTATATTGCATGTGATCATTAACTCCTCACAATGATCCTGTAAGGCAAGGATAGTGCTCTCTAGTTCACAGTGGAGGAAACTAAGGTACACAGAGGTAAAGTCACTGTGTCTGCTTTCTCACATGTTTAATGTACCCAGTTTTTTGAGATGGAGTCTCGCTCTGTGGCTAGGCTGGAGTGCAATGGCACGATCTCGGCTCACTGCAACCACCGACTGCTGGGTTCAGGCAATTCTCCTGCCTCAGCTTCCCAAGTAGCTGGGACTACAGGCGCACGCCACCATGCCCAGCTAATTTTTGTATTTTTAGTAGAGACGAAGTTTCACCACGTTGGCCAGGATGATCTCGATCTCTTGACCTTGTGATCCACCCGCCTCAGCCTCCCAAAGTGCTGGGATTACAGGCGTGAGCCACTGCGACCGGCCAGAATGTATTTTCTTAACTGCAGCATTGAACTGGGTAGCACTGAAGCAGGGCAGGTTAACAAAGGCCATTCTTTTTTTTTTATCTTTCTTGCAAAGAACATTTCAACCTACTGTTAAAATTTTTTTTTTTTTAATTTAAGTTTGGCCTTTGCTTCCTTTGAAGAACAATTGAAAGCATGTCAGAACAGTGCCATTCGATGTTGGAAGAATCAAAGCCTCATTCCTGCTCTGAGGACTAATGGTCATCATTCACATGGGTGCTTATGACTGAAAAGGTCATGAGACAGAAAAAAAAAAGCTGTGAGAGACAGACACACAAGGACGGTTTGTGTGGCAGTGTCACATCATTCATCAGTTTTACAGTAGCGTTGGCCTTTGTCAACATCTTCTGAAGGAAAAATCATAAGGCAGCAAAAACAAAGCGCCACAGATGAACAAAACCGGACACAGGTTAAGACCTCCTTGGAGACTTCAGAGGATATCTTTTTGCTTCAAAACGACACTTTTCTCAGTCCTGTGTCCTCTAGGGAATTGTGCCAACAATTGGTTTTTTCCATATCTGCTGCTCTGAGTTCCTCCACCTTTCCTAGAGTGGAAAATATCCTGATTCCTTAGTGCCTTTCTGAATTTTCAACATCATTTCACAGAAGCAACCTCAGAAATTATATCAGCATGAAATTTTGTTTTGAGTCAAGGTGTTTCATTAGCTGTGAAATAGCAGAAGAGGTTTTACTATTTCTATTTTGGACTCATAGAAGAAAATGCAAATGGATCAAAATCTATTATCTTAGGTTTGAATGGCTCCCTTTTTCTCATTTTGCTAGAAGATTTCTCAGATTCTATTAAGACCCTGTTGGTCTGTCTGTATCTTTCTTAATAGGATATTGAGGTGACGTAATGCATCCCTTATCTCTGACTTGCATGTGTGACATGGCTTGTATATTAAAGCCCAGTAAAATTTAGTCTTCCATTTTTTTTTAACCATAATATTCATTGGTTAAATAAATCCTACTCAAACACACATTGGAGAATTTTATCACACTAATGTCCCCCTTAGTATAGTATGTTTTTCACATGGATGAGATAGTCCTTTGCTCCTTCATTTTTGTTTTATTAACTCTACTTGTCCTTTAAGTTTTTTTCTACCATGTAAATTTAGGGCTGTGTTTCAGAGTTTTTTTTTCTTTTGCTTTCTTTCTTTTTTTTTGAGATGGAGTCACACTCTGTTGCCAAGGCTGGAGTGCAGTGGTACCATTGGCTCACTGCAACCTCCACCTCCCGGGTTCAAGCAATTCTCCTGCCTCAGGCTCCCAAGTAGCTGGGATTATAGGTGCCTGCCACCACACCTGGCTAATTTTTGTATTTTTAGTAGAGGCGAGGTTTCACCGTGTTGGCTGGGCTGGTCTTGAACTCCTGACCTCAGATGATCCACCTGCCTTGGACTCCCAAAGTTCTGGGATTACAGGCATGAGCCACCTCACCCAGCCTCAAAGCTTTTTTTTTTTTCTCACAGTAAAATTATGCGATATGTTAATTTTTTTATATGTTTCAAAACTTCCTTGATGGAGGTCTTTAGATATAGTATATTTTGTGGCTGCTGTAGGCTACTAGATTTATTGCTATAAAGATAAATTCCAGCAACTTTGAACAGGTTTTTTTAATGGGCGTTTTTTTTTTTTCTTTATCAAAAAGCCTTTACAGAGTTGTTTATGGCACTGAACTAATAGCATGTAGAAATCCAGTTTGGAAAAGAAGATTCTTCATCCTTTCAATCTGCCACTGAAAGGATGGAGTTTTATTTTAAACAAAGTGTGCATCACAGTTTTTCTCACTGTGGTGACAGAGCCTTATTTCAGAATGCTTTGTCTTTGAGCTCTCCACTGCCCTGATTTTGATGGTGTGAGGTTTTCTGGATTGATAGTAGAGATATTTATGTCAATATCTAGGTTAATGTCTAGTTGAAGCCAGTTTGGTTTTCATTCTGAATTGCTTGAAATAAGCTCTTTCTGACAACACTGTTTGGCAGTTTGGCAGGTTTTTTTTTTAAATATATATTTCTTTTAAATATTAATTATAACCCATCACGTCTTAAGCAATTACTTCTGGGTTAGACTCTTGATGAATGTCATAGCAGGGTGTTTTAATTTAACAGATCCAGAATAACATCTGGTTCTAATATTTTAAATCCAATTTATATGGAAATTTAATACACAGTATACATGGAGACTTGCAAAACTCAAAATCAAAATTGAAAATCAATCCACTGTGCTATAGTAGATCTTCTGTTAATAAAGAATTTTGCTTATGACAAGATTCAACTACTGTTAGTTAATACTCAAAATATCAGTTTAGGAAATGTAGCAATTTATTTCTCATACTGAAGAAATAGGAGGTAGTTAGCCCAGGGTCAGTATAGTCCCTTGTAACAGAGACTAAATTTCCCTCAATCTTATTGCTCTGCTGTCTGCATGATTTCTATTTCTAAGAACACGTTGTGGGCCAAAATGGCTGCTGCAACTCCAACCATTACATCTGTGCTCCACTCAGCAGGAAGGAGGAGGGTAGAGGTAGAGGGGAAGAAGGCTAAGCTTTCCTCATAAAGACACTTTCTGGAAGTAGTAGATAAAAATTCATCATATGATCATATTTACCAACAAGGAAAGATAGGGAAACACATTTTTTTCTAGATGACCACATGCCTAACTAAAAATTGAAGTTCATTTGTATGGACAAGGGAGAGAATAGATATTGGGGAACAGTGAACCATCCTGGCCACATAGAGTAATTGAAGATTTTCACAGATCTTTTGCCTTTTTACTGAACATTTAGAAAAGCTCAACTAGTTTTTATTAGTAGATAATATATATATTACTGTATGGATTAGCATGGTATTTGACACATAGTATATAACCATCAACTTCTGATCAGCCTATTTTAATTCTAATCCCAAAATGCACCTAATTTGATAGGTTATGGGTCAGGAAGACTTTAATAAGGGACTTTTCAAAGATCACATTCTAGTCTTTATAGAGTAATAGCAGCAGCTAACAGAGCAGAGATATCATTTGCACTAGGGTGTCCAGAACACTCAGGTATATAAAACACTGTTTTCTGCTTCTCTATATAGAAGACAAATGAACAATTATACATGTTTATTAAATAATTTCAAGGTAAAACTGTTATCACAGAAACTGAAGCTCAGAGAGGTTAATGGGAAGCAATTCAGAGAAGCAGCTGAAAACTATCATGCCTAGTCATTTGGACCCAACTACTCAGCTGTTTCCACTGGTTCTAACCTTAGATGGGTTTGTTTCCTAATCTGTTGAATCTCTGTGATAGTTTCCTGTTTTTGCAATCAGGCAGTGAATGAAAGAGTTAGGACCCAGGAACATTTCCCCTGAATCCAGGGCTTTCTCAGCCTGCTTTTCGGTAATACCCATGTGGAAATTCCTCTGATCACACCTGCCTCGCAACAGAAGGTAGAACTGGTGGAGGGTCTAGAGTTGAACATCATGAAGACAGTCTCCTACCACATATTATTCTTTATCCATACAGGTGCCCACAGCTCCTGAAAAAGCCCTGATACCAGACCAGGCAAAAGTTTTCTAGTGCTGGAGGTTTTCATTCCTGTGCCCTACTAACACATATGTCTCTTGTATGTTCTGTAAATACAGAAATAGGTGCAATAAGGATACAAAAAGACTCCAAATGCCACTCTGTTCTCTAGGAGGACAGTGGCACAGAGCCAAGATGTTCCAAACTGAATAGTTTAATGCCACCTTCAATATTTGTACCGTATCCACATACATCAGTACTTTTGGTTACTTCTTCTTTTCTTTCACTTAAGTCTTTTCTTTTTCTTTAACTTTCAATAAAGCTATTGAAAATTAAATGATGTTGTTGGTCCTTGGACCAGAAACATCATTTAATTTTCAATAGCTTTATTCGGAGTAGATAGCTAGGATAACCATTGACATAAATATAACCTTTATAATTTTTACAAAGTGCATACATCTTTTTTACATGCCCCCAGTAGTAGATGGATCACATTTTGGGAAACCCGGAATAGTGGAAAGGGAATTAATCACGAAGCTCTATGTTACTGTTCTCAACTTGTGTGACTCTGAGCCAGTTATTAATTAATCTTTCTGAACTATAAACTTTCTCACTTGAGAGATGTAGAGAATAATATCTACCTCCTCAGCATTGTTCTAAAGATTAAATCAGAAGATGTAGCCAAGGAGATCAGCATGGTGTTTGGCAGTATATCAGTTGTTTAGCAATTAGTAGATCCTTCCTTCTGGAAGTCTGTGTGAAAATATCAGGCATGCAAATGGAAACTATCCTCAAAAGCAGGAAACAGTGAAGTGCATGAAGATTTCTACTGAGGAGAGTACCTCCCGTGAAAGCTAAGTGGGAAAGGCTGAAATTTACTAGCAGGTAGTCAGAAGGGAAATACTGGCTAAGTGGAGAGTCATTCTTCCTAGTCTTTCCAGCTATCTAGGCCCTTAATACTCAACATGTGAGGCTGGGGGCACGGTTGCTTATGCCTCTAATCCCAACACTTTGGGAGGCCAAGGCAGGAGGATTACCTGAGGTTGGGAGTTCAAGACCAGCCTGGCCAACATGGTGAAACTCTGTCTTTACTAAAAACTACAAAATTAGTCAGTCGTGGTAGTGCATTCCTGTAATCCCAGCTACTCAGGAGGCTGAGGCAGGAGAACGGCTGGAACCCAGGAGGCAGAGGTTGCAATGAACTGAGATCACGTTGCACTCTAGCCTGGGCAACAAGCCTGAAACTCCGTTAAAAAAAAAACTCAACATGTGGTCCAAGGAGCAGCAACATCAGCCTCACCTGAGAGCTTAATGGAACGTGGAATCTCTCTGGCTTCTTCCCAGGCCTACTGAATCAGAACCTGCCTTATTAACAGGGTCCTCAGGTGATCTGTGTGTATGAGAAGCACTGGGCACTGATAATTCCTGTAAAATTTATTTCTAGTTGGAGGCTAGTCCTTGTATCATATGGGCCTTGCTTCTTAAAGATGCAGATTCTCAGGACCAGCCACAACCTGGGATCTGGTCTATGCATTTTTAGCCAGTATGTCACATGATTTTCAGGGTAGTTGTTTGGCAGACTGCTACTAAGGCTTAAACCAGATGAAGAACTTTATTCTTCAAAGATATTTGCATTCCAACAAGGAAGAAAGCTTTTAAGGAAGAGAAAAACAGTCCTGATTGTGGTTTTAGTAAGCATTAAGGGGAGGGCATGAATTCAGCATATGTGTGCCTGGAATCCCATCATAAAGCCACATAGTAACAAAGCTTTCGAGGAAGGCAATATCTTAGCAATGTCATAGTTTTCCTTTTTTTTCCTTTTTGTATTTTACATTTGATTTTTTTTTTTACATTTTGTTTTTTAGCCGTGCTATCAAGACTAATCAGGACCTTCTCCCAGAAACTCCATGGACGCACATTTTCTACAATGATTTTTGGGGGACTCTTCTAACCCACAGTGGCAGCCACAAGTCTTACCGGCCACTGTGCACTCTTTCTTTTCGCCTGAACCATGCCATTGGAGGGTTGAATCCCTGGAGCTACCATCTTGTCAATGTCCTGTTGCATGCAGCCGTCACTGGTCTCTTCACAAGCTTCTCCAAGATCCTCCTTGGTGATGGATACTGGACATTCATGGCTGGCTTGATGTTTGCTTCTCACCCCATTCACACCGAAGCAGTGGCAGGAATCGTGGGACGAGCCGACGTCGGGGCCAGTCTCTTCTTCCTCCTCTCCTTGTTCTGCTACATTAAACACTGTTCTACAAGAGGCTACTCAGCCAGAACCTGGGGCTGGTTCCTGGGGACAGGACTGTGCGCAGGATGCAGCATGTTGTGGAAGGAACAAGGAGTGACTGTTCTCGCAGTTTCAGCAGTTTATGATATCTTTGTCTTTCACAGGCTGAAAATAAGACAGATATTACCTACCATTTACAAAGTAAGTGATTGTTGGCTCTTGAGCATTGGATTACTGAGTAATCTTCTTGCTTGCTCCTTTGCCACCATTTAAAAAGCAAATTTGTTCCTCTTCAAGCAGAATTTAGAATAAGTTCCCTTTTGATCTTCGGTAAGTGGAAGTGTCCTTTTGACCTTTCTTTACTAAGCAGGGTTGCAGTCACTGACTGTTTTATTTCTCAGGTTTCTTACTTTCACGAATTCAGGGGTGGTAGAGGAATAATTTTGCCTTGTAAAGAATATGCACCTTTATTATTTATTGAGTTCTTGTTTCTATTATTTCTGCCCAAATTGTCTATAATATGATAAATTGCCTATTATGTGTATTTGTAACAAGTAACACGACTGACAATAGAGCTAGATGCTAGACACTACAGGGAAATCCTCTGCCATTTGTTAATATTACTTTTCCTGAGTTGACTTTGGAAAACAATCCTTCCCTTTAGTGCACTGGGAAGTCAAATTCTTAAACAATGAATCATACTCACCTTTTCTAGTGGTAATGCCTAAGAGTCAAAACAGAAAGTGGTTATTATTAAGTTTCTCCCTGAGGCCAATTAAGACCTTTGCCTCAGGGCATAATATTTCTCTTCTCTATTCCCTTAGTGGTATCCAGTGCAAAGGTGCCTGAAGGTCACAGAAGCATTTCAGGAGCCTTATACACTTGAAGAGACTGAGAATGCTCCTCTGCTGGAGCATTCAGGAGAGGCAGGGAGGGGACGGGGCATCTTGAGAAACTGCTTTCCCATCAGCTCATCCTCCTCCACTCAGAATAAACTCACCCTGGCTTTGACTTTTGCATGAAGACTGAACTGGGCCAGGGTTTGCAAACCTTGGTCATGTTTTAGGCAGTCTCCTCACCTGTCTTTTGGACGCAAGTGAAGAATTAAGGTTTTGGATACTTGGCTGTGAAGAGACTGTCAGGTTTTCCTAGTTGTGAATAGTTTTTTACCATCGATTTCTAATTTTATTTAAAATTGAACTGAGAAGAAGTGTAAAAACAAATTGAGGCAAATGGAATACAAAATATTTATTTTTTAAAATGCCCCCTTTTTTTTTCCACTTAAGAGGCAGAGTGATCTCTGCTGTGCTTTTGCTCTGCAGGAAGCCTAACCTTTTCACTTAGAACGGAAGTATTAAGGGCTTAAGGAAGTTCTTTTGTGATTTCAATTAAATGCTGAGACTTTAAAAGGAACTCTGGTTACAGTTTGTGATTGAAAACAACATATGGTTCGAAAGTCAAGCTCTTAATTCCAAATCAATTTTAATTCTTTTTTTTTTTTTTGAAATAAGAGTCTCGCTCTGTTGCCCAGGTTGAAGTGCAATGGTGAGATCTTGGCTCACTGCAACCTCTGCCTCCCCAGTTCAAGCAGTTCTCCCACCTCAGCCTCCCGAGTAGCTGGGACTACAGGCAGGTGCCACTACACCTGGCTTATTTTTTGTATATTTAATAGAGACGGGGTTTCACCTTGTTATCCAGGATGGTCTAGATCTCCTGACCTCATGATCTGCCAGCCTTGGCCTCCCAAAATGCTGGGATTTACAGGCATGAGCCACGGCGCCCGGACAATTTTATTTCTTTCAAAGAGATTTAAAGAGATTGTTTTCATCTAACACAATGTCATGGACAATAGCAAACTATGTTCTACTAGAAATACAACTAGGATAAGTATAATTCACGCTCCTCGTCCTTCGGGAGGTTGTGACGTATTTGAGGATGCAGGCTCAGTGTTGGCTATTTGAGAACCTTGCATTAGTCGTCTGTGAAATTTGTTATTTCTTACACAGAATTGCCATCATACCATCTCATAAGTTAGGGAATTTTGTGGCTATGATGATTCAGGATTTACTTGCAGGACCTTATGAAGTTCTCTGAGAAATTTTCGGTCTTCTAAGCATATTTTCAAAGGGCAGAGTTGGCCACTGCAGTACTCCCTCCTAGAAATACATTCTATACACTATGCGGGACATACTTGTAATAGAAAATTATTCTTTGTTTCTCTGAAATTGAAATTTATCTGTATTCGGCAACTTTATTCGTGTAACTGCTGCTTAAAAAATAAGAAATACAACTAGCAAGGACCTCCTAAGACTTAAGAGTGTGAAGTTCCCCATGTTATGAGAAAGGACTTAATGCCGTTGAAGGTTCTGTGTCCTGAGAAGTTTCCAGGTGGCTCTTTGCCCAAACTCTCTTGGCAACCACCGCCTGCAGGGCTAGGCAATGGCAGCGCCAAGGATGGTGGTTGGGGCAGCAAAACTTTGTCTGATGTTTGCTATTCATTCGTAGCTCTTTCTGTTTTTATTAGGTTTGGGGCCAATGAGCTTAATAAGAACATTGGGATAACGCGTGTTTTATAGATTTTTTTTTTTTTTTTTTTGAGATGGAGTCTTGTTCTGTCACCAGGCTAGAGTGCAGTGGCATGATCTCCACTCACTGCAACCTCTGCCTCCTGGGTTTAAGGGATTCTTCTGTCTCAGCTTTCCGAGTAGCTGGGACTACATGCACATGCCACCACGCCCAGCTAATTTTTGTGTTTTTAATAGAGATGGGGTTTCACCAGGTTGGCCAGGATGGTCTGGATCTCTTGACCTTGTGATCTGCCTGCCTTGCCCTCCCCAAGTGCTGGGATTACAGGCGTGAGGCTCCACACTGGCACATCTTACAGATTTTTAAGGACCTGTAGAGATCATCTTTCCTACTCTCTTCATTTCCACCTGGAGTGTATAGAGCCAGAGACATGTAGGTAACCCAGAAGATGGTGGAATCACTAGGACCGAAGCACACGTCTCCGATTGTCTGGTGATATCTTTACTACACTCTGATAGTGTGAAGAACAAACAGATGTAAAGTCAGTTGACTGCACAGTAGAAAAGAAACTAATATGGAATAGAATCTTAACTCACAGGGGCTGAGTAACCTTGGGCTGATTCCATGATCCGTTTCTTCATCTGGAAATAAAGGCAGCTATAGTTCTCTCCCAGAGTTGGGAGGCTTGTTTGAAATTGTGGGGTGTTCAGTGTGAGCTGGAGTGCCTAGTATTTGGATGACACCTAATACATGTTAGTTGAAGTGGAAGAAGAAATATCGATGTAACTTTTGGATCTTTATCTTTTGGCCTCTGTCTTCTTAAGATAAACTTCGAGTAGTCTTTACACATACAGTTGGTTGGCAGCATGTGAAATAAGGACTGCTTAGTAATCGACCAAAGCTGAAGTAAGCAGATTTAAGCACAAACTTTCGTTTAAAATCTTATGCTTGTGAGGCTTGTAAACATTGACATAGAATCCATATGAAATTTATAGAAAATTCCATATTCTGTCCGTGAAATATATAGATTTCTATGCCTGGGGTGAGTTAGAGGAGATTCTTTCTGAAGAAGTAGTCTGAGAGACTTTCGAAGATCTTTTCAACCTTAAAAAATAATCATCTTAAATATCTTACCAGTTGACTTTGCATCCTAGTTATTGTGGTTTGCCAGATGGGATAAACTTCCTTGCCCTGTTAAAACATAATTTATGGGCAGGCGCTGTGGCTCATGCCTGTAATCTCAGCACTTTGGGAGGATGAGGCGGGCAGATCACGAGGTCAGGAGTTCAAGACCAGCCTGACTGACATGGTGAAATCCCTTCTCTACTAAAAATACAAAAATTAACCGGGTGGTGTGTGCCTGTAATCCCAGCTACTCAGGAGGCTGAGGCAGGAGAATTGCTTGATCCAGGGAGGCAGAGGTTGCAGTGAGCCGAGATTGCACCACTGCACTCCAGCCTGGGTAACAGAAGGAGACTCTGTCTCAAATAACTCACTCACTCACTCACTCACTCACTCACTCACTCACTCATATATAAATGGAAAACTGCAGTATATAAAGTTTAACTGTTACTCAAATTAGAGAACCAGCGAAGTAATTAAAACCTAAAAATGGTGGCCCTCTTAAAGTTGGAAATTATTAGGGCCAGAGGGGCAAGGCTCTTGGCTGAATTTGGCCAGTTTTGATTCCTGTTTACCTTTGCCGTGGATGTTGCTTAAACTTGACTCTACATCCAGATGTGATCAGACCAAAAGTAACACCCAACCCCATACTTCCAAACCATTTACAGAATTTGTCTTAAGAATGATTTCTGAGGATGGGAGCTTATATTGTGAAAGAATTTCGGTTCATCACCAAAAATGTTAAAAGACTCATGCAAATGATATGCATGTCATCAGGCTTTTGCAATGTTGCAAAGAAAATATGAAAGCTACATTTTTCCTTGATAAAATATATAGGAAATTGTAAGTTCTTGGCATGTAGTAGATATTTTATTTAGTATTTAATAAACAGTGTCTATATCTGCCAAGCACTATTCTTAGTGTGCTAAAATTAACACATTTAGCTTATATAACAAATGCTTATTGAGATAAGTAATATGACTTACCAAATAATATGGTTGAATGCTGACAAACTATAATTTTGTCAGTAGTTGATTTTGTCAGGAAACCCAGAAGTATAAAATCTTCAGAAGTAGGAAAGTATGAATATAAATCTACAGTGTGTTAGAACAGTCTTAGTTTTGAGGATGGGAGCCTTACTTCTTAGCTTCAGGATTTAATGTATTTCTTACATTATCCTTGTCTTTCACCATACATCTGGTGTATAGTAGGAGCTTAGTAAATTATTGAATTCACGCTTAATATTTACCTTTTTAAAATATATGGCTGAAATGTTAAAATGAAGTCCTGTGCTCTCCCCTTTATACAATGAGAATTTCATTCCTGAGTTAGTGGGGTCTGGAAGGTGGGATTGGAAAACATGTATGTCAGAAAAATAAATTTTCTTGACCTCTCACCAAATGATTGTTTTAGCATTACTTAGATTACTTTCACTCACTTAGTTTTATGTGGTCAAAAAATAAGGAGAGAAAAGCCCTTGAAATACACTTAGCCTTGCAAATAAATACTAGACTTTTATCTGCCCACAAAATTTTTTACAAGCCTCCCATGACCCCAGGAGGTACATGGGTAATAAAATCAGTAAAAGCAACATTTTTCTTACCCAACATCAGTCACTGCTTGCCTAGTGGCCATTTTCTGTGCTTATTTAACATCTGTTAACTGTTTTAATGTGGAAACATCTCTTTCCCCTTTATTAGCCTCATAATCACTTATTCAGTTACAGGTGGAAAATTTTAAAAATCTGAAAGTCAAGGTAGCAATACTAATATTAGCCCAGGATAGTTGAGAAAAATGAAGCCCTTTCAGTTTGATGTTTTAAAAATTTCTCTAACGACGACTACCTTGGTTTTGCTAAAGTTTATATAGTTAGTTCCAAGATATGCATTATCTAAGTAATCTCCTTTATTAAAATTTGATCTCTGGCTCTATTTCAATAACTAAGAAGATAGTTACACCAGAGAACTGGAGACATTGAGATTTTCCAGTCATCTCTTTTTAGAAATAATTTTCTTGTCTTAATGCTAAGCAGAATGTGAATGATGAAGGTTGCCCATGAGCAATGAACTTTACCTTTGTCTTGTGTGTTTCTTAAGCCTCATTCTACATCCAGATGTAGTGATCAGATGAAAACTAACAACCCCAAATTTCCAAGCCATTTATAGTAGGGTTTATCTTGAGAATAATTTCTGAGGATGGGAGTTTATCTTCTGTTAAAGATTTCTGATTCATTACTATCTGAACACTGAAGGCATTAAATGTAGTGCTTTTGTACTTGTGACCATTTTTGTGGCTCTCTCTATAGAGAAGAGCATGCAAATGGAGATGCATAGCCTGCAGGTATTTGTATGTTGAATCCACATGTGCTTTTTTGATTAGCTGCTGGGGATGGCATTGTCCCTTGTATTTCTAGACTAGGTTGTGGTTTTGCCTAAGTTGTGACCTTCATATCAATTGCATTGAATGAAATATGATCTATTTATTGTTTTTCTAATTTTCTTTAGCCAACACCTGTGCCACTCTTCTCCAAGTAGTATCCCCACTTTTTTTTTCTTTTGAGACCGAGTCTAGCTCTGTTGTCCAGGCTAGAGTAATACAGTGGTGTGACCTTGGCTGACTGCAACCTCCACCTCCTGGGTTCAAGTGATTCTCCTGCCTCAGCCTCTCAAATAGCTGGGATTACAGGCTCCCACCACCACACCCAACTAATTTTTGTATTTTTAGTAGAGATGGGGTTTCACTGTGTTGGCCAGCTGGTCTCGAACTCCTGACCTCACAATTCACCCACCTCGGCCTCCCAAAGTGCTGAAATTAGAAGCATGAGCCACTGTGCCCGGCTGGCTGTATTCCCACTTTTATGACTCCCTTTCCTTTCATTTGCCTTACACTTGACTTTGTGCGAACCCAGGTATAGCAAGATGCTCTGATTCTGATCACACCATTTCCTAGCTTTATGGAAACTGTAGGGCTGTTTGTTACGCACTTACAAATGAATTTGGATCTCCTCCCAGTAAACTTGTTGTGGCATTTAATATTCATGACCTGTAGTACTATAAAACTTTGAACAGCTGCCAAGACTGCTAACCAGATAATACCACAAATAAAGTCAAGGTTCAAAAATATTTTACAATTCAAAAAGTCAAAGATTAATAAGGTATTTTATTCCTGCAGGTTGGCTCCCTTGCTCAGCTGATTTAAGGTGATTCTGTATTCCACTTGCAGTTTCAGTTCAAGTGAAGTAATTTAAATTTGGGAATCTGACGACCATTGCAAGCATCTATAATGCTTGCATTACAGTGTTAGTACTTGGAGCAATGATCTATTCAGAAATTATCATTTTAAAAAATTCATCTTTGTGCCAAGCACTATATTAGGCAATGTGGGGATTAAAGAGGAATCGAAAAGAACATGCCAATATACCAGGACTTTCTAGAGTAGTATGAAGTTGAGAATAAACTTCATATATAAATATAGAACTGAAATTCAAGCTGGGAACTGGTGAGGGCTAGAAGGGAGCCATTGGGAGTGGTGGGGGAGTTGAGAAGAAAGGGAGGTTACTTTGGTTGAGGGGATCAAGAAGTGCCTTCTGGAGCAGAGACATTTAGTAGAACCTTGCAGGATAGGTCAGATGCAGGCATTTATAACCGGAGAGGTGAGGAAGAGTAGAGGACAGCATGAGCATTACACTGAGGAAAACTTACAGCACATTACTGGGGACCGTGGAGCAGTTGTTTTGGCAGATACATAGAGGACATGGTTGATAGAGGGAAACAAGTCAGGAAAGGTAGATTGAGACCACATTGCCTGTGTAGTGATATAGGGGCCTTCTCTGCTATACTGTGGCTCCCAACATGTTGGGAAACAATGCATGGTTTCAAAATGTTCTTCTCCATTGGCTTGTCCATGGAAGGAGCCTAGGGATACAGCTCCATTTAGCTATTCGGGATTCCAGGGGGACTGTCCCATCTGTCTTCTAAACCTGAGGGAGGGCTCCTTTGGTGATGAGACTGAAAATCCTCCTGAAAGCAGGAGTTGAAGTTTGTATCTCATTCAGTGAATGTGTCTCATATCAGCGAATGTTGCATTCTTTATCATTAAATAAAAACATTTATTTTCAGAAGACTAGCATTATTGTACTTTTCGCTCAATAGTATTTTGCATATTATTCTACAGAAGTCTTTAAAAGCTTTCTTGGCCAGGCGCAGTAGCTCATGTCTGTCATCCCAGCACTTTGGAAGGCTGAGGCAGGTGGATCACAAGGTCAGGAGTTTGAGACCAGCCTGGCCAACACACACACACAGAAAGCTTTCTCCTGTGTCTTTCCCCCCAACCTTGATGAACAATGTTCAGATATTACTGTGAATGGCTACAAGTACAAAATCTCTCTTTGCTTTGGACTGTTTTGTACAGGAAGATAGAAAAAACAGTTTTTAAAGGGTCCTTTTTACAGTACAGAATGAAATACTCTATCAGCACTGAATTTCAACCAGTTAACTCAATACTCCATCAGTGAAAATGACACGCAAATTGGATCTTGTGATGAATAAATAATGAGTCTTACTGAAATCTTCTATGCTGTTCTCATAACACTGTGTCTGGGATGCATATTACATCACTCAGCTCAATTTTCAATAACCTGCTGCCTGGGGGAATCAGATTGACTGAGGGGGATCTCATGACTATCAGGTTACTCAGACCCAAGCCGGTATTGTCAGTTTCACAGAAAATGATGCGGTTTGCACAAATTTAAAAATTCATTGTCATTGCCTAGAAGTCAGGTTCCTGTCTTAAATGCTTAGAACAATGGAAATGATAACTTAGTGTTGATTTCTCAAATGAAATTTTATAGAAACTCAGATTCCATGAGTACATTAGAGATTCCTTAAAAGGCATGAATGGGGTGGGGTAGATAAGACTGAGTATGTCAAATGCATTGTTGGTTCAGATACATTTGAAGGGTGATACTATGGTAAGGTTGCATTGGTTTATAAGTTATTTTATTTTAAACAATCAGGTTTTGTACTTAATGGTCATAGTATTTCTTTCTTCAAAAAGGATAATAAGAAATCAAAAGGGAAGAATACCATCTTCCAAGTTAGTGATGATTTGGTGGTAGGAAGGTCAGTGTGCCCTTGTTCACCGGGTTTGTCTTTACAATGCTGCGGTACCCAGATGGCTCCTCTATGCTCTGTTGGTCTGATTATAACTCTTGCATCAAGAGAAATAGCATGAATTCAGAGTGTAATACATGTTTCTTCAGTAATTATGGTCTTGATTAGTGAAGTCAGTTTCTGTTCCAAAGGACAATTTCTTTCTTTCTCTATGTGTTGATTCTTTTAATTTCAGGAATCAAATAAAATGCAGGCATCATAGTATTTCTCCTTGTTGTGATGGAGTCTCTGCATTGCTTATGTTTTGCTATGTATGTGGTTGTCAATTTTGCTTGTGATTACTTTAAATTTCAAAGAAAACAGTAGGGATAACATGGGGGAAATGAAGGACACATAAAAAATAAATGACTTAGTGCTTATTTAAGTAAAGACATGGAAAATACATCCTGAATTTCTATCAAAATATTGCTAAATATGAATTATAAATAAATACTTTTAATATCGAGACCTTGATTATAGGCAGTATCAGTTGTGGATATTTGAACATAATTCAATCTTGTGTATTTAAAAACTAAAAAAAGATTATTTCAAGATTTTACATGAATAATTTGAGTATATTTCTATAACCTTTATGAAATGGAAAATTCAAAATTACATGGAAACCTTATTTCCCCTAATTTCAAGATTCAAGCAAAAATTTGCCCATTTATATGATCCATTCATTGTGTGTAGTTTCTTCTTAAGTTCTCATGACATATTATAATAAGAGCTAAATATATTTAATATTGTGAAAAGAACTGCTGTTTACTTTGAATAACCATTTGGTATTTGGCTAATCTTTTCATGCAGAGTTGCTTATAAGGCTATTGGGGAAAGGCCATTGGACTGGTGTCTGCAGATTTAGATTTAAATAGAAACTTGGTCATTTTATTAGCTGTGTGACCTTGGGAAAATTTCTAAACTTCTTTGGACATAAGTTACATGCCCTGTAAAATCAGGGATATAATATCTACGTTGTTTTGTGTTAGGCATGAATATAGCAAATTTGTACTATTTTGCCACGTCCCTGTCTTACAGCAGGTATCATCATTGTCAGCACTTAACTGTATTTTTGCAGCATTTCAGTAGTAGTGAACTTTTTATCTGTCATTTTATGGAGCTCTCAATTAGCATGGCTGTGGCTATTCTAGAACCACGTAGATTGGTTAATGGAATGTATGCTAAAATGTCAAGTCTGCAAAAATGGAATGCATGCTATCCTGTTCACCCATGCTGATAATTGAAAGAAAGCTGAGGAAAAGCCTTTTTCAAGGTTAATTCTTCTGAACAACATGGTTTGATAATTTATCTTTTGTTTGAGATTGACAACAGGTACATATGCCAATTTTCCCCCATTGATAATATCCTGCCATCATTATCTCATACTTTCATAGCCTGATTTCTTTCCCCCTTTGGGCTCAGGAGGGTGCTGTTGCTTATGTATCTGAAAATGGAGGGGAGACAGATTTTTCTATTTTCCTCCCCAAACCACGCTGTTTCCCATATATTTTCTTTTAGCAAGCTTTACAGTAGGGAACATTAGTTCGGTAGCTGCAATAGCTTGCAGCATTCAGGTCTCTCTCTCTCTCTCTCTCTCTCTCTCTCTCTTTTTTTTTAAGAAAAAGGAGGCGCTGTTACCATCTAAAGGTTATTTTTCCCAAGCTGGCAGTCAATATTGTTGCAGCTGATTCCAGAATCTCTGTATAACAACCTTTTCGCTGAGTCTGGCTTTGTTGTTGTTGTTATTCAGTGGTTTATTATCCCACCTCCTGGAGTGACAACAGAAAGCAGAAAGTTTTGTCTTTAAAGCCATACTGTTTTCTGGCTGCCAAAAATATTTCATGAAATATTTTGGACACTTTAATAACACTCAGACCAAATTAGTTTTACAGAATCCTATAGCTTGGTAACTTTGGCTTACTGAGACAAATCTATAGATACTATTGGTTTTGGATTTTAGAAAATTCAGTACGTAAAAATAGGATTTTCTTGACAGATGATCCATGGGATGAGTGGCTGGCATGACCATTTACTTTAAGAAGACTTTAGGATTCATCATGAATTTTCTTTGAGTATAGCAGACTTAGGTGATCGTCATCTGCTCATGGGGAAACTGTTTTAAACTAGAGATAACAGCACAAAACTGGAAGCTACCACGTAAGACTTATTTGGTGCTTACTTCTGCTTGTTTTTAAGGAGTTGAGGGGAGAATTTGTGGAGAGGTGGCAAGAGGGAAACATTTTTCAAAAGCTCCTTCAGTGATTTGATGAATAGCTAGGTTTGGAACCCACTGATATACATTTAGAATCTGATTCCCTCATATAATGACATTGAGTATTACAAAAATTTCACAAAAAACACCAAGATTTTTATAGCTGAAATGGTATACTAGAAACCATTTGTCCATCTCCACAGCACCCCCTTCTTGAAATAACTTGAGGCCAGGCACAGTGAGTCATACCTGTAATTCTCTACTTTGGGAGGCCAAGGCAGGTGGATCACTTTGAGTCCAAGAGTTTAAGATCAGCCTGAGCAACATGGTAAGACCTCATCATTACAAAAAATACAAAAATTAGCAGGGTGTGGTGGTGTGCACCTGTAGTTCCAGCTACTTGGTAGGCTGAGGCAGGAGGATCACTTCAGTCCAGGAAGTGGAGGGCAAAGTGAGCCATGATTGCACCACTGCACTCCAGCCTGGATGACAGATGAGACCCTGTCTCAAAAATAAATAAAATAATTTAAAGTCCACAGAAATTAGGCCCATGAGTAGTTGAGAGGAGAGACAATGGTGCTAGGCCACCCCATCCAGGTTGAATGCTTTTGTCACTGTAAACATTATTTCTCTTTTAATTCTTAAAAACTTGGTATTATAGAAATTTTCAATTGGCCATTCAGTTAGACTAGAGACTAGTATTGGACTTCCATGTACCTGTCACTCAAATTCATCATTAATTAATTACAATTCTACTTTTTATTTCACCCTGGGTTCTTTTTTTCTCTACTAATAATTCCTAGCTTCCTCTTGAAATTGAGCTGTTGGTGTTTCTTTTGTTGTTTCCTTCCTCCCAGGTTCCTCCTCCCCTCCCACCTCAAACAGCTTCAGTTAGGGTCTCATTTGCATTTTTCATCCTAGTTCTCCAGCTTGATTTCAACTCACATTCGAATGGAATGTTTGCTTCTGCAAATAACACAAGCTTAACACAAAGAGACTAAAATCACTGTGTTTTTCTTTCTAATTTGGTTAATTGCCTTTACTAACGATGTGTTACTGTTTGAAATCCTTTATCCCTCAATAGATGTCTCCTCTCTTTGATGCCAAACTTAAGATGGGTCTAGAAGTGGATAATTAAAAGTAGGGCATCACAGTCTCCACCTTCTTTCAACTCTGCACAGCATCACTGCACAAACTCAGGAGCAAAACTTTAGGCATTAGCACTGGGCACATCATTTGGAAGCATACACATTCATCTTGTTACTTCTAATTCCAGAATGCAGTGGAATTTTTAAAAAGGCCACCACTAGAGTCTTAAAGTTTCTTTGACCACAGAATATGACTTTAGTTTCTTTCTGTCTTGTGAATACTTGAATCACTGGCAACCCTAATGTAAAAGTGAGAATGACTCCAAAACAGAACGTACTTCAGAGATAAAATAGCAAGAGAGGAGAAAATGTGGAGATGCCAATTGAAAAATGGGCTGGCTGAGTGAGAAAAGGGCTGAATTTAAGTTGTCAAAGCAGCAGTCTGAAGTTTCTGGTTCTTGGACAGGATAATTTGTAGTCTTTGATTCTCTTTCATTCTGCAGTATAATCTTCTCCCTGGCTGCACTGACTTCCATATTGTTCAAGAGGAAGAGAAATAACCCATCTGAATTCACTAGCTTACATTTGCATATACACACAGCTGGTGGTAATGAGAACCACCATTTATCAAGGCTTAGTGTGTGCTAGCAATGTGTCTTCTGTGCCTTATTTTGTTCCATTCTATGAAAGCATTAACCTCATTTACAGATAAGATATCCAGTGAAATAATTGCCTAAGGATTCATAGATAGGATGCAGCAGAGAGAGGATCTCATCTCAAATACCTGACTCCAGGGCTCATGATCTTCCTATTATACCGTTTTTGTGCAATTTTAGTAAAATGAAAGATCCAAGTAGTATTACAAAAGAAACTGATTTTTTTCACCTTACTTTGCTTTGGGACCAATGCTCATTATCTACAGTAGCTTTGAATACAAATAATCTGTACTTCCACATACAAAAACTAATTTTATGAGTGCTAAAAATACAATGATGGATATTTTCTCTCCACCAGTAGCAAGTAGCAGACATGTATACAAGAACTGTATAACTGTGCTAAGTGCTAATATAATTCCTTATGAAATGCTAGAGAAGCACAAGTGTCATACCAAATTAATTTATCCCGGTTAGGGAAGAGTCAGAGTGACAGAAAGTAGTGATGTCTAAGTAGCTCTGCTTGTTCGTGTGTGTGTGTGTGTGTGTGTGTGTGTGTGTGTGTGTGTGTGTGTGTGTCTTTGTCTTTCTGTCTTAAGACAATTTAATGCTTGAGCATTCCGTTTAGGTTTATAGTCAATGTCCATTTTTTATCTCCTCATTGCCTCTCACATGACAAGAAATTTGTTATATTCTTTCTTATATATTAATACATATGTACTGAGTATCTTCTAAGTACTGATCTAGATGTTGAGGAGGAAGTAGTGAAGAAGACAAACACCTGCTCTCTCAGGATTTACATTTGTGTGGTAACCATTCTCCTGATAATTAGTGTATTCATTATTTTTACTCCATATTACGAAAAATGTTAGATGAACCGCCCCTCCCTCAATTGCTTAGTATGCAGTAAGACCGAGTTTCAAAGTAAAAAATAGCCTGATAATTAGAATATTAGATGAGTTATACTGATACCTGTGTGAGTATGTCTAGGCTGTAACTGGTTTAGAAACCTCCTTGAGATCAAGGGCAGGACTGACTTTTTCTTTGGCATGCCTCTGTCCCAGAAGGGAAACAGGCATTGAGATAGTGGTATTCTGAGCTTGACCATCACATTGGCCTGCAGGGACATATCACTTCTACTGTGGCCTTGCTCTACATTTAACAGACTTAAAGGAGAGGACTTGTGCAAAGATCCTGAAGGTTGGACTTGACTAAGTTTGCCTCTTATGTGCCCATACATTTCACCTACTCTGCATGTGTTTCTCCAAAGCGTGCAAACAATAATTATTTGGATTCAATTGATATTGAAGCATTAGCTTTGTTTCTGAATTTCATATTGCTGCATCATTGCTAATCAACCATATTATTTGTGTGTTCTTGACAGGCAGTGTATTGCTAATGGCTTTATGCAGGAAATAGAGTCTGCACTAAAGAGACTTTTATCTGTAATCAGATAAATTTTTCCTGCAAATTTCATAAAAACTACAAAATTGCTTAGGCTAATTAGCAATGTTTTGATGCTCAGGAGTGTCCATGTGTCTAACGGTGTCCTAAATTGTGCAGACTATTTTGTGTGGATTGTAAAGATCATTAAGACTTTGATATCTGAGCTTTCCTCTATTTATACAAAAAAGGCCTACCTGTTTCCTGATTCAGTATCCAAAACCATGAGGCCAGTCAGGGATGATTTTAATTTTTTTAAAAATTACTATTTAAAGACAATAAAGTACATAAACTCTGTATTATTTGACACTCCCAACTTCAAAATAGGAAACATTTAGTATTTCTGAAGGAAAATATATGAATATTTACATCAACTGGAATAAATAAAAACTATAAATTGCCTTGTGTCAGTTCAGGTCAGGCTTTTAGTTTTTAATACTTTTATTGAGATATAATTCACATGTCATAAAATTGGCTCATTTAAAGAATACAGTTTATGGCTGGGCACAGTGGCACATGCCTGTAATCCTAGCACTTTGGGAGGCTGAGGCAGGCAGATCATGAGGTCAGCGATCAAGACTATCCTGGCTAAAATGGTGAAATTCCTTCTCTACTAAAAATACAAAAAATTAGCCAGGTGTGGTGGCACATGCCTGTAGTCCCAGCTACTCGGGAGGTTGAGGAAGGAGAATCACTTGAACTGGGGAGGCAGAAGTTGCAATGAGCCAAGATCACACCACTACACTACAGCCTGAGCGACAGAGCAGGACTCCATCTGAAAACAAAAAGAATACAGTTTGATTTTGAGTGTATTAAAAAACAAATTTAACTATCATCATCAATCTTAATTTTATATTTTGTAATGGAATTAAGGATAGGGATTTCGGCCCTTTTTCAAAGACGTAAGGGATGTGTGTGTGTGTGTGTGTGTGTGTGTGTGTGTGTGTGTGTGTTTAACGTTCCAAATTTAACAGGGTCTGTAGTGAAAAGTGTTGACCTTGAACCATGTGGGTCAGTAAACTTGGTTAAAGTCTTGTGAAGCCCTGTTTTTTCACTGGTGCCTTTAATCTGCTTAGCTGTCTATTTACTGTTTAAAAAATTGGCACTGAAGTTTGAGTAGTCAAGTTTAACAAATTGGTATCTTCTTTGGTGTTATGTGTGGGTCAGAATGGTTGGATTCCTAATTTGTTTTTTCAAAACTATGATAAATTGTAGGTCCCTACATAAATGCGATTTTCTGGAGTAAGAATCTTACATGAGCATTTGATTGCTTTCTTGGCTGTGTATTTGGTACATGCAACCCTTGATTTCTGAATGAGTAACAGTGGTTTACAGTGTAAATATGAATTTGGGCACTTCTTTTACTTACCCATTTATTTGCCTCTCAGTGATGTTTTACAAATGTCTTACATATGCAGTAGGAATTAGGTTGTATTTAAAATGTAAAATTGTCTTGTTTTTAGCTTTGACCGGGAGTTTTATCAAATTATAAAGGTGACTGTAAAATTTGGGGTAAACCCAATTTCCATTTTATTACCTATTTGAAAAAGGAATTATTTTCAGACAAACCAAACATTTAAAGCACGGAATGAATTTGGAATTTTCTTATCCCTTTAAATAAATAGCCATCCTAAACTATGCCCAGATTATTGCTTCCTAGAGGCAAATTCACTACTGAACAACTTTAAAAGAGCAATCACATAAAGTTAATTATGGGAGAACGATTCTATAAAACTTTAATATGCTATTAAGACATTTGCTGGTTTACATCAGATTTATATAAAAGTTCTTTGAACCTGCACCTTTGCATCCAGCTGCTAGCCTTTTTCTAAATTAATTATGTGAAAGCCTCTAAAAAATGTTAGACATTTGAGAGAAGTTGTGATTTCAGAGATAAAGGGAATATGCTGTGAAAAGTATGGCCATATGGCATAATGACATAAACCCTGCCGTTCTAATCAGGAGGCCTGAGTTCTCACACAGGTTTTGCCACTGCCTAGTTGCGTAATTGTGAACAACTCATTTAATCCACTCCAGGAGGTTTTCCTAATATGGGCATTTCTCAGGATGCTTCAGGACCAAATTGCATTCTATTTGAATCATAATTAAAAAATAATAATTTCCTGTCTTTGAAATAATATGGAAAGATGGGCTTCTTGTGCAGATAATCTGTTTTTTATTCATTTCTAAGAACATTAGATTAAGTTCCAAAGTGCTTATAATGTTTTTTGAAGGCCAGGTATTTATTGCAAACTGTAGTGCGTTATATGTTTTGTGTTTCACCTTTCAGAGGAAACTATTCATACTTAAAATAATATCCCCTTTTCTCCCTTTTTAATTTTTTCCATTATCTTTTAAACTTACAGTTAACACTTGAGTATCTAAAATGGAGCCACTCAAGAGTCAATCCCACTTTCTAATTCTTCACAAGTATAGAATAAAATAGGGAATTATGTCATTTTTACATTAGCTGTGTAATCATTTTATGGACATAATTAGAAATTGATTCCTTGTTTCCTGCAAGAAAAATAATGCTTTTAAATACTGAAATTAATTTGACAATCTGAAATTAGTTTTTTAATCATAGAGAAATTAAAAGAAAACCTAAAAAAAATTGTTAAGTGCCATGCTTGATGCTTAGTCTCAGAGATCTGATACTTTCTCTGTAAAGGCCAGATAGTAAATGATTTTTGCTGTGAGGGCTGTATGGACCTTACTACAGTTACTTGGCCCTGCTGTTTATACTGCAGACAAAGAGTGTGGTTACGTGTTCTGGGCTATAGTTTGCTGACTCCTGATCTTTCTAATAACTTACTTGCTGAACTCATATGTGTAAGTAATTCAGGCTTTCCAAAGAGACTATGTTAAGGACAGTACATTTGTAGTAATATGAAACATTACATTACATACAAGTTGCATGCATTTTACAAGGGACTTTTATGTTCATTTTTACTTTTTTTTTTTTTTTTTGCCAATCAATGAGAGCTTGTAAGGTTGCTGAGGTTGGTCATTTTTACTTTTATCTGACTCTAACACTTCTATCTTGAGGATAATTTTTTACTTTTTAAATTTTTTTGAGACAGAGTCTTGCTCTGTTCCCAGACTGGAGTACAGTGGCACGATCTTGGCTCACTGCAACCTCTGCCTAAAGGGTTCAAGTGATTCCCCTGCCTCAGCCTCCCGAGTAGCCAGTACTACCAATGCGCACCACCTGTATTTTAGTCGAGACAGGGTTTCACCATGTGGGCCAGGATGGTCTCGGTCTCCTGACCTTGTGATCAGCCCACCTCCACCTCCCAAAGCGCTGGATTATGGGCACGAGCCATTGTGCCTGGCCATAGTTTTACTTTTAAAATCATTAAATTAAATCATATAATAAATATATATATATATTATTTATGCATATATATATATATGTATATATAAATATAAGTTTTACAGCTGAGGAAACAAATACTTAAGAGCAGTATGGTTTGCCCAGTCTGAGCCTGAGAGTGCAAGACCTTTACTCATTTTCCCTCCTCCATATTGTATCAGAGTAGATATGAGTGAGCACATTGAGCAGGTATCTTTGAGCCCACTTTGTGTCATTAGAAACTCCTTTACCCTACAATTTCGAAAATCAGCCAAGTCTGAATTTAGCATTATGGCTATTCTCTGGATACTGAATTCATTCAAAATAGTCAGACAAAGTAAACTTTGGTAACAATTACCCTGTAAAGGAAGCCCAAGTAAGCAGAGGGTGATTTCCAAGAATAACCACCTCTAGAAGTTCACAGCAGCTGTAAAAATATATCTTCAGCTGAAATTTTGCTTGTAGCATTAGGGCACTTGAACTTTTTTTAATCCTCTTTTTTTCCCACCAAATTATTTAGATATATTGAACAGATTTATTGATTGATCTTAGTGTAAAGGTTAAGCACTTCTATCATGAAGTAGAGCTGACACTAAAAAAAAAACTAAAACTGAGAAGTAAATCTTATACCAGTTTAGTATCTTTTTTCTTGACTAGAGTTGGTGGTGGTAGTGATGGTGGTGGTGGTGATGGGGTAGTAGCGTGTTTCTTAGTGTTTTCCTTCCAGGTAGATACTAAGTGATTGACTTTGGCAGTGAGTTCTGTGTTTTTTTGCTTTTTAAGTCTTGGTAAGAAGTGCATTGATGGTTGTGACATATTTCAGCTGAGAGGTAATTGAAAGTTTAATGATGTTTTCTCTCTCTTCATGTCTCTTTGAAAATGGGCCAGTTTTTTTCCCATCCAAATGAAGAACATGTAGGGCAGTTGAATATTATTAGATGTATTGATTCAGAATTAAGAAAATGCCGGGTAATGAAATCTGTAAAGCTCAATTTAAATTTGGCGTTTGTTCCTTGTGTTTTAAACTCAACAGGCCAAAATCTTAAATCCTAAATATTCCATAAATACACTCTAATAAGTATTATTTAATTAGTCTTTTTAAGTGTAACTTCATAATTGATGTTTTTCAAAGTTATTTCATGTTTTTTTAAATTTTGTTTTGTTTTCTTTTCAGTGATTTGTAAAATTTACTTCTTTTTCTTGATCAGGAAGTTGGCTGTATAAGGCAGTATAATGGCTGCTGCTTTAATAGCAGTGTGACCTGGAAATCATAATTTTACCTCTTTGTTCCCTAATGTCCACATCTCAAATCTAGAGTTTTCTGACAGTTAAATGTGTTAATACACAGACATCTCTAAGTGCCTAACAGTACTCAGTTAACTCAGTTAATGTGAGCCTTTTTTTTTTTTTTTTTTTTGACATGGGGTCTTGCACTTTTACCTGGACTGGAGTGCAATGGCACGTTCTTGGCTAACTGCAACCTCTGCCTTCCGGGTTCACGTGATTATCCTGCCTCAGCCTCCCAAGTAGCTGGGATTACAGGTGTCTGCCACCACATCTGGCTAATTTTTTGTATTTTTAGTAGAGATGGGGTTTCACTATGATGACCAGATTGGTCTTGAACTCCTGATCTCATGATCCACTTGCCTTGCCTCCCAAAGTGCTGGGATTAGTAGTGTAAGCTACTGCGCCTGGCTGAGGCATCTTTATATTTTATCTTACCTTCTCTCCAAATTGGCTAATTAAAAAATATGTCATAACATTTATATGCTTCGCTGTATCTGTGCTTACCGTTTTCTTTTAAATATCAAAGTTCATTAGATAAATTGCAATGGAAGTGAATACTGCAATACTGTTGTGTAATACTGCAACAGTATTAGTCCATTTTGCTTTGATGAAAGTTAAATTTTGTTATTTACTACAAAACTAAAGTAGGAAGTGGCTAGATTCTTGAGTGATATTTAAAAATTAGATTAAAAATAACGTTCTCTCTGAAACCACATTCTCAAGTCACAAAGAAGTATGCAGTTATTTAGAAGTTTCTCAAATCCTGCAATTGCATCCTTTAGAAGTAACTGACAGTTGCTGTTTCAAAAATAGCCTGTCTCCCATGTCAGTAACCTCTTTTGTTTACAAATCATCCTAATACTTCAGCTCACCTTCTAAACACCCCAGAAAGTGAAGTGGCTATTTCAAGACCCTTCTGTTAGAGCTGGAGAGGTCCAGAGGAATTATGTAATTTTATTACTGTCATCTTCTTGTGAGGAATGGGTAAGTCTAATGATTCAAAATCTAGTCTTCCTGTCTCTTCTTTCTCCCTCCCTCTTTTCCTCCCTTTACCTCTCCCTCTTTTTCTTCTTTCCTTCCTTAAAACACTGTATTCTTCTCCTGTTCCTCATTGATTAAAAAGTACCCTAAGGATAAGGAACTTGACTTGGCTTCATAGTTCAGGTATATTTCAAATGTATTTGAAATTACTTCTACAGTACAGGATAGTCCTTATTTGCCAAAAGAACTTTAAACGTTTAACTGTTGTTTTAATGCCCCATTTAATACAGTACCCACTAGGAGAAAAAACAAAATCAGATGGTTAAAGAAACTAGGGACACCTACATAAAATATGTAAGTTAAAGAAATGGACAGCTATGATATTACCCAAACACATATACTTTTAAAAATCCCAGATTAGGCTGGGCACTTGGGGAGGCCAAGGTAGGCAGAGCACGAGGTCAAGAGTTCAAGACCATCCTGGCCAACATGGTGACACCCCCCCATCTCTACTAAAAATTCAAAAATTAGCTGGGCTTGGTGGCACATGCCTGTAGTCCCAGCTACTCTGGAGGCTAAGGCAGGAGCATATTCTGAACCTGGGAGGCAGAGGTTGTAGTGAGCCCAGATGGTGTCATTACACTCCAGCCTGGCAACAGAGTAAGACTCCATCTCAAAAAAAAAAAAAAAAAAAAAAACCCTGGAGTAAAGAACTCCCACTCTATATTGTTTTGTATAAGTACACAGACTACACAGATGAGATTGGGCTATTTGATCAATGTATTAAGATTCTGGTGTATCTAAAATTGCCCCCAGCCTCCTTCTAGACTGTTCTCTTGGTTCATTGTTCTTTTGTTCATTCATTCAGTCATTTGCTCAGTCATTCATGTACTCATTCACCCATATTACATGAAGTGTCTTTTCTGTGCCAGGTGCTTGTCTAGTTGCTATGGATAGTAAGTCAGTGAACAAAACAGATAAATCCTTGCTCGTACAGAGCTGGTATTCTTGTGGGAGCAGTGAAACTCACTTCTGTAAGTGTGAGATAATAAGATTAAGATTGTATGCTTAGTGTCACTTTGGTCCTTAACAACTTCAGACCTGACCTTTACAATAGTTGATATCTTTCATATGTGATACAAGTTATAAGATTGGTGAGCTTTGATAAACAGGGATTAGTGTAACCTGGAGAAACTGAGTTGTTGTGGTAAGTCTTGCAGGAAAAATAAAACTTAAGCTGGAGGTAAAGAACATTTAAAAAGTGGCAGCAGTAGGTGGATGGATGGGAATTTGGTTTACACCTAGAATGGTAAAGAAGGCAGTACCATGAGGGATTTTGAGTAACTTAAGGAGATTTGAGATTTGGATAGTAAAGATGGGCCAAATTTTGGCCAGTTTTGAATACCCAGCTGAGAATCTAAATGTTCTTGCTTTAGAGAATTATCTTAGATTCTTGATGAACAGTAGTAATTAAAAATATAAATGAATAAGCCAGATGCAGTGCCATGTTCTTGCAGTCCCAGTGACTCAGGAGGCTGAAGGAGGATATCTTGAGCCCAGGAGTTCAAGCTTAGTCTGGGTAAAATAGCAAGCCCTGTCTCTAAAAATAAATAATAGATAATGAAAAATTATAAACAAATAAAAGTCATTCCATGAGCACAAAGGAAGATGGAATTTCTAGTCCTAACTTCATTGAATAGCTGTCTCTTGGTGAACACAGGCAGCACATAAGACATCAGTTTCTTCACTGCCAAAGAAACATTGAGGAGATATTCTCTAGTGTTCTGGATTTTATAGATACAAATTTTTTACCTCTTTGTCTCCTAGCATTTACCAATCTGTGGCTGTATGATCTTTCCAGTAGGAGTTAATGGTCTTTTATGTCAGTTACCACTTTGAGGTCAGAGAGGGTGAGAGCACTTTGATGAAGAGAGGCCTGTTGAAGAATTAGAATCTGTGGGTATGAAGTGGGTATTGTTGGGTTTAGTGTGGTTTACAGCAGTGGTCCCCAATCTTTTTGGTCAGTTTCTTGGAAGACAGTTTTTCCATGGACTCGGTCATGATGGTTTCCAGATGAAACTGTTCTACCTCAAATCATCAGGCATTAGATTCACATAAGGTGCACACAACTCAAATCCCTCACATGTGCAATTCACAATAGGGTTCCAGCTCCTATGAGAATCTAATGCTGCCACTTACCTGACAGGAGACGGAGCTCAAGTGGTAATGCCTGCTCACCACTCACCTCCTGCTGTGTGGCCCAGTTCCTCACAAGCCATGGATCAGGGCTGGTCCGTGGCCCAGGAGTTGGGGACTGCTGATTTACGGCATAGAACCTTGGACTCATAATCAAAGGACATAGCTTTTGAGTCCTAATTCTTCTACCCATTGGGTGGTGAGATTCTGAGTAACAGTCTAACCTTTCTGAATTCTGCCTGCTCTTTGTTAAAACACTAATTCACAAAGTTTACAAACATCATGTTTTATAAGGGGCTCCTTGAGATAATACATATAAGGCACTCTGTAAAATGTTTAACAAATATTCATAATTAGTGTTACTAGTAATAAACCATTTCCTCTGCATCACATCCCAAAGTGAGATAGAATAACAGAACAGAATGTTTTCTAGGCACTGCTCTCTTTACTAGATGCCAGGATTTCATCTGGGTGGAATAAAACAACATAACAGGTGTTTGAATTCATTAGGCAATTATACACAATTTCTTTTCCTCATAATATCTGGTCTCTCACAGAAAAATATAATGGAGCTTAATTTGGACTTACTTTACCATATCATTTGGATGACCTGTATTTGTTTAGATTGTCGAAGGAACAAGACACATGGGTTGGTTTGAGACAGTGTTCAGAATAGAACAAAACTGGATTTATTAAGAAATGTGATCCTAGGCCAGGCACAGTGGCTCATGCCTGTAATCCCAGCACTTTGTGAGGCCAAGGCAGGTGAATTACCTGAGGTCAGGAGTTTGAGACCAGCCTGACCAATATGGTGAAATCCCGTCTCTACTAAAAATACCAAAATTAGCTGGGCTTGGTGGCGGGCACCTGTAATCTCAGCTATTCAGGAGACCTAGAATTGCTTGAACTGTGGAGATTGCAGTTAGCTGAGATCATGCCACTGCACTCCAGCCTGGAGGACACAGCCATACTCCATCTCAAAAAAAAAAAAAAAAAAGTAACATGAACCTTACTGTAAAATTTCTGGTATGTTTCATTTAGGAGTTATTACAGAAACCTATTCAAGAATGGAATTTCCTAATATTACTTAAAAGGTAATGTTTGAGTTAGAAGCTAAATAAAGACTAGTGCATCCTGTAATTTTTATTACTATCTGGTAATCAACATTTATAGCGCAATGTTAAGACTTTTTATCCTTTGCTTTTTTTAAGATTTGGCCCATGGCATGAAGTTGCTTGCATTTTTGGCACTTCTGAATGTTGCTGGAGTTCACTGTTGCACTGAATGTGCATAGCAGAGTACCATGCAAGGGCACAGGGACAGCTAGTGCGTTTGAACAAGGACATGTTTAAGTAGGGAGTAGGAAGCCAGAGATTGCAGTCAGTTAACCAATCCCATCCATTTCTTATTCCCCTTTGCTTAATCCAAATTTACAGAGTGCCAGACATGCACCTGGCAAAAACTTTTCACTTGTCTCCCTGCAGGGTTCCAAGGGCCCTGAGCCAGTCAAAATGATTGACAGTTCAGTTAGGGAGAGTTCGCTAAACTATAACTGTTAAAGCAGACAGAATTCCCATTAGAGGAATGCATTTTGGACCTAATCCAATGATAATAATCTATTAAAACAAGTTGTCTAATCTTACGAGTTAACTTGAAAAGAGAAGGGGATGCAGGGTGAATTGCAAAATGTTTGCACGTGTAAGTTCAGTTTATTTAATTTTAAATAATTAGGGCATGGCAATGATTAGTGCTAATTGGAGCTGTGTCAGGCTGAAAGAATTATCCAAGTGTGTTTTGAAGACTTGAGAGATTTTTAAAGTAAATCTTATTTAACTCTAGAGTTTGTTTTATTGAAAATGCTTAAACTCAAAGATATACACCTTAATGAAAAAAATATGAGAATTTTTACACAATCTGGAATAATTTGAAAGCTAGTACTATAATGATAGCTACAAAGGGTAGGTATGCTTTAAAAGATAAATGGGGGTTGTTTAAATGGCCATCAATAGGTATTTAGTAAATGCAAAATTCCATTTTAACTGATTTGAAGTAAGATCAAACTTGGGTTGATTGAAGTCTTGTTGAAATGGAGAATGAATATTGCAATGATTATATAGGTTTCATAGTTTTCTTTATTTTTTTAGAGACAGACTCTCGCTCTGTCACCAGGCTGGAGTGCAGTGGCACATTCTCAGCTCACTGCAACCTCCGACTCCCTGGTTCAAGTGATTCTCCTGCCTCAGCCTCTCAAGGAGTAGCTGGGATTTTTTTTTTTTTTAAGTAGAGACGGAGTTTCACCATGTTGGCCAGGATGGCCTCAATCTCCTGACTTCATGATCCACTCGCCTTGGCCTCCCAAAGTGCTGGAGTTACAGGCACAAGCCACTGCAACTGGCCCTGGTTTCATAGTTTGAGTACTTTTCTGTTTCAAAATCTTCTCATGAATTTGTGTATTAATTTTCAAATACCGCAATTTCTATACATAATTTTTAAAAGTTAGTATATGATCAAAATTTAATTTCAAATCTCACATTAAAAGAGGGAATGAAATAAAGAGATTACAATTACACAAAGATTTCATCTACTTACAGTGGTAGCCACCAACAGGCTCCAAAAATTGCATATTACCAAGTTGCTTCTGGCAAGAAGAATTTTTTCGGGAGTTAACAGAATGGAACCTGAATGAACTGAAAAACTTCTTAATATTTTCCTTCGTTCCCAAACATCTGACATATTGCCACTTCACAGCCACATTATCAATTTCTATGTCAACATAACATGAAATATTCCACTAGTTTAGTACCTGTAAAGTAAGTATAATTTGAAAGTCATACTTTTGATGATGAATTCCAGCTAATAAATTGTACCTTTAAGTAATGCTTATTTGATGGTGCTAATATTAATTTGTGCTTTTAGAAAAGTTATTCCATTTATTTATAACCAATATTGCATCTAAGTTTACTATTTTACTTTTCAAGAAGATATTCATCAGAGTAATAGATACATAGGCCTGAAAAATAGCTCTTCATGAAAACTCAAATTATATTTTTCAGCTTTTCCCACGTTACCCATCCACAGACTCAATTTTTCTTTTTAAGGTGTTTTGTAAATAACTAGCCTTTGGGTACTGTTGATATCAGTACTTTATCCCTTTTCACATATCTTTCTGTATTAAAGGGAGCAAACTAAATGGTACAAACCAAGAAAGATTTGGGAGTAGGGTTGTTTTTTCTATAATTCTACTAACCATAACTCTGTTACTCTGGTGTCCCTGGACATTTATAATGGCCTTTCACTTATTCTGTTTTCTTTCATGCGGGGGTGATGGGAAGAGGATGACCATCTTGCTTGCTTAGTAAACCCAGAATGTTCTACTCAGCTGGCCTTTTAAGGATTCTAATTCCGCTTGATTTTGCTCTGAATTACTAATAGTTACGATGCACAAATAAGTGCCACAGTGTTGTCTGGAAATTGCTGAATTGTTTGAATCACTGAATATTGAAAGAAGAATTATGAAATTAATGGCTGCTTTCCGATGTTAAAACTTTCATTTAAAAACTATAGTCTGCCTCAGTTGTCTAGTCAAGAAAATGAGTATTTTCTGAATCAATGTGGCATTCAGAGAAAAAAGACAGTGTATATGAGATATGCCCAGATAAATGGCTGCATTTTTACCTGTGAGAAACAGGAAATAATAATTTGTCATTTGACATTGAATTTACTATTTAAATTTAGGAGAAGACATAGGGTAATTATAGAGTTGGAGTATATTTCCATGTAACAAAATGAAATATTGAAATTATATGCTTATTAATGAGCATCTATAAGGCATGTGTGTTTATTAACTTCTATTTGTATATATAATATAAAATCTCCTTTTTCTTGCTGGTCTTTTGTGTTTTCACAGAAAAACTCCCACACTCATTAAATAGCTGTCTATTATGATATCTTTGAGAGAAGGCGGCTATATCTTTGCCTCCCCACTGAGTGAAGTCTCATTATAATTTGTCTCTTTATGTTTCCAAAAATGCTTGGCTCACATGCTTAACTCATTAATGAGACTGGAACGCATCACATAATGGCTGGTTTGTCACACGAAAGCCACACAGAGTTAAAAGAATGTTGCAGTTTAATCCATTGGTGCAGGAAATGCATTTGGAATGTAGTTGCCCAGTTGAGGCAAGATTGATAAAAGAAAGTTCCTTTTTGAAATTCAGTTAATTTTGAGCTCACTTAATTTTATTTCTCCTCCCACTAGTTGTCTTCTTAAAGAACAGGGAAAGGAGTTTAATTTTTTAAAAAAAGTGTTTTCATAGTCAAGAGAAGTATCTTTTTTACTTTTGTTTAAAACATTTTTTTTTTTCAGGTCACAAAAGATATTTTCTTCACATATTTTCTTTATAAAGCCTGGATTGTTTGGTGGCTAACCTGATTTGACCATAGTGTACTGCCTGGTGGGAAGTGTTAAACCTCTCATTCTAAGCTAAACAAGATTACTCTGAAGGCTGGCATTCAGGGGCTTGTTTTTTAATGTAATGGGTTAGGGGCTATGGCACACCCCTTGCAGTTCCACTAATTGAACTCTTTGGGTACTTCAGTTTCTAATAGTTAGCTCTAGAAGGGGTTTGCCATGGGTATGCCAGAAATTGCTCACTGCTTGATTTCCCCATGTTAGTTTAATGAGGAAGAATGGGTCACCATGCCAACCAAAACACCATAGCAATGGGTTTAGAAGCGTCCTTCCTTGATGCTTGCTTCCCATTTAGGGGTTTCCAATAAACTACAAATGCTATGGAGTGTCAGACAAAAACCAAATAGGATTTGAAATCAGTATGTCCTCTCGTACAATGCATATAAGCAACTATGTTCAGTTAACCTGAATTTTACTTCATTTTGTATTCAATCTTTTTTTGATTAATGTAAAAGGTAGTGAGGCACTTAAGTTGGTCTTAATTTTTAATTGTTAATTTTTCTTTGCTAGCAGCTTTCAGCTATTCATCTATCAAAGCTCATCTACATTTAATTTCGTTTGGTGTCTAAGAGCTTTTATTTTACTATACTAACAACCATTTAAATAATATACTTTATTTTTTAGAACAGTTTTAGGTTTATAGAAAAATTCAGAAAATAAGACAAAGTTCCCACACACCTAGTTTCCCCTACTATTAACATCCAGCATATCAGTATTGTACATTTGTTGCAAGTAATGACCCAGGGCTGATACATTATTAAATCAGTGGTTTATTCTGATTTTCTTAGTTTTTACCTAATGTCATTTTTCAGTTCCATGATGCCATCTGGGATGGCACATTTATTTATCATGTCTTCTTAGGCTCTTGGATGTGACAGTTTTTCAGGCTTTTTCTTTTTCTTTTCTGTTTGAGACAGGTTCTTTCTTGGTCTGTGACCCACACAAGAGGGCAGGTGAACAGTCACAGCTCACTGCAGCCTCAACCTTCCAGACTCGAGCGATCCTCCTTCGTTAGCCTCTCTTGTAGCTGGGACTACGTGCAAGTTACCACATCTGGCTGATTTTTATACTTTTTTTTTTTGGTAGAGATGGGGGTCTTACTTTGTTGCCCAAGCTGGTCTCAAACTCCTGTACTCAAGAAATCCTCCCACCTTGGCGTCCCAAAGTGCTGGGATTGCAGGCGTGAGCCACCATGCCCAGCCAGGCTTTATTTTTGATTATCTTGTCAGTTTTGAGGATTCCCAGTTATATATTTAGCAGTATGTCTTTCCATTGGAATTTTTCTGATTTTTGTTTAAATGATTATTCTGGGAATAAGTTTTTTTGTTGTTGTTATTTGTTGTCTTTCTTTTTTCTAATTTTTTGTAGTATTTGTTTGTTTGTTTTTGAGACAGAGGTCCTTTGTCACCCATGCTTGAGTGCAGTGGCTAAGAAGAGCTGACTGTAGTCTTGATTTCCTGGGCTCAAGTAATCCTCCTGTGTCAGCCTCCTAGGTAGCTAGGAATACAGGTGCATGCCACATTGTTTGACTAATTTTTTTTTTTCCCTGTAGAGATAGGATTTTATTATGTTGCCCATGCTGGTCCTAAACTTTAGGCCTTGAGTAATTCCTCCCATCTTTGCCTCTTAAAGTAGCTGAGATGACCGGTGTGAGCCATTGCTCCTGGCTGGGAATAGGGATTTTGAGAGGAAGAACATAGATGTGAAATAATATTTTCATCACATCATAACAAGGGTACATACTATTAACACAGCTTAGCACTACAGAGCTGACCTTTGTCACCTGCCAGTGACTTATGTTTTTCAGGTTTCTCCACGGTAAAGTTACTTTCTCCCCACATCTTCCCACTCACCTGCCTTTACTGTGCCTTTTGGAAGGAAGTCCCTATGCACAGACCACACCTACGAAATGGGAATTATGCTCCCATTTTTGAGGGTAGAGAATATATATATATATATATATACACATACATACATATATATATATGTATGTATGTATATATAAATTATTTGGAATTCTTCTGCAAAGATTTGTTTCTTCTCTCATTTGTTTATTTTTTTATATCACTTACCAATATGGACTCATGAATATTTATTTTATACTTTGGGTTATAATCCAGTATCGCATTACATTTTTTGATGTCCAAAGTCTTCGAGCTTTGGCCATTGGGAACTCTTTAAGTGGGTTCCTGTGTGCCTTCCACACTTGGACATGTCTGTATCAGTGTACTTTTATGTGTGTTTTGAGCACTTTCTCCCTTTCTGGCACTACAAGTTGCTCTAAGTTCATCTTGCGTATTATCTGTCCCAGTCCTAACATCAATCCATTTATCCAACGAGTCCTGGTTCACTTTATTAGAAAATGGTAACAACTGTTGAGGAATAAATACAAAAAAATCCAACAAAATTCAGGAAAATATCTTTCAAGTATGATTAAGTGAAAGACTAGATGATCATCTTAAGTTGTTATATGTTTAGCTGGAGATTTACTAATGCTTTCTGATGGATGCTTGAACTCAAAGGGAAATGTTATGGTGTATTATGGGTTTAAGTGAACAAAATAACTCCTTAGAATCCAAAATACTTAATATCTTAGCATACTTTTTTATGCCCCTTAATCTTTAAATTTTTTTCTTTACAAGGACTGTATATGTCCACCCATTTAATCTCTTAATATCTTTTGAAATGCCAAACATTATAAAACTCTTTAATGTTGTCTGTTGGTGTGGAGAAAAAAAACAAATGTTTCTAATCTTGTAGACAGGATGATTATTAATAAGAAAACCCATTTTCTTTTAAAGGGAAACAGAACTACTCTGACAACTTGATTATGACAAAACTTTGATTAATCACATGGATATGTTCTAGAAACAATTCCTAACTCTACTTTCAGCCATGCATTCCTTCTTGTCACATGTTCAGAAATTATGCTTTTGGGGGAGTATCCAGTGATAACTGTTTTGGGATGGTGGAGAGCTATGAAAAATTCTATTTTATTGACATAAGAAAAGTGATGAATGGTGAATACAAAATAGAAGGTGCTAGATTTTTGTTATGGCTGGATAGCCTTTTCTCTGTCTTATAACTTTCAGTACTGATTTTTATCTACTTTATTATTACAACTATACTATCATTGCCAAGGGCTTAATTTAGAATTAAATGAGCCTTATGCTTAAGTAATTTATTCTCGTTAGTTTGCCAAAATGTAGGTCTCATGATGGTTTTAATACTCTACAGCAGGATGTTTACATTTTTCTTTCATTGAGACTAAAATATTCCTTTTCAGTTTCATTTATGTCCCAGAAAATCTGAGATCAGAAGACGATATTGAAGCTGCCATTATCAGTGGCAGTTTTTCTTGAATAGTAGAGCAGGAAGCTGTTGAATTTTGCTTTACTCTTATTTTTATTTCTTCAGTAAAAGACCCCCATAGAAGGAAATAATTCACAACAGGGCTCTGTAGAGGCATCACCACCAACTAATATGGCAGGGTCTTCTCATTGGTTTCTCCCTCATATTTCAGGTGATGTGTGGGGATGATTTTGATGTTTTCTGATAACTTTCACATTATTTACTCATTAAGCTATAGTTATGTACTTTCATTCCATTAGTGTGTCAAAAAATGAAGTTGTCAATTAGGAACCTTATAGTGGCTGACTTTATGATTTTCTATGTCTGGCAGTTTCAGGAAAAACCCTCTAAACATCTTATAATTAAAAATATCTGGCCAGGCATGGTGGCTCATGGTTGTATTCCCAGCACTTTGGAAGGCCGAGGCAGGTGGATTACCTAAGGTCAGGAGTTCGAGACCAGCCTGACTAACATGGTGAAACCCTGTCTCTATTTTTTTAAAAAAAAGTATAAAAAAATCTATTTTCGTTTTTCAGTAAAATGGAGATTAGAGCTGATTTCCCTTTTTATGTTAAAGAACTTTACAAAGGAATATATTTGAACATCTTAAAGATTAGACTTTCGTAAGGGAGATCTATAGTATTTAGTGAACAATTAGGTGAATTAAAACATGAAGAAACCCTGTCCATACTGGTGTGAAACGTATCTATAAATTTTTTGTTTGTAGGGATGCAGTAATTTTCCTATTTATAACTTTTGTTTATAACTTAATGGTTATAAGTATAACCGTTTAAAACTTTTACAACAAAGTTGTAGTAAGGAAAATGTTCCTCCCAAACATATGCTACTACTTTAATGTGTGCTTTTCATGGAGAGAGGAAAGCAGGCAGAAGACATGACGACATCAAGGAGAAAAGGCCAAGTTTCTGTATGTGGTGACAACAAACTGATTGAAAATGGTAACTTGGAGTTGTGGGCAATATCGTTGACATTTTTTTTTTTTTTTTTTTTTGAGACGGAGTTTCACTCTTGTTACCCAGGCTGGAGTGCAATGGCGCGATCTCGGCTCACCGCAACCTCCGCCTCCTGGGTTCAGGCAATTCTCCTGCCTCACCCTCCCGAGTAGCTGGGATTACAGGCGTGCGCCACCATGCCCAGCTAATTTTTTGTATTTTTAGTAGAGACGGGGTTTCACCATGGTGACCAGGATGGTCCCGATCTCTTGACCCGCCTCGGCCGACTTTTTAAACAGATGAGGTCTCGCTATGTTGCCAAGGGTCTTCTTAAACCTTTGGGCTCAGGACATCTTCCTACTGCAGCCTCCTGAGTAGCTGGGACTACAGGCTACTGTTCGCAGCCAATTTTGTTAACTTCATGAACCTCTGTGTGGGATATTGGGAGCTGGGACTTAGCATAACAGGGTATAAAATGTATGAGAGAAAGATAGAAACTGACTTTTAAAAGCAAGGGTCAGACTTAGTTTAAGAATCATTTATTTGAATTCCTACAAATGTCAGGCTCTGTGTTACCCTCTGGGGAGTGATGTGTTAGTTACAGCTTAGCTCTAGAAGAGCTTTTTGATATTATTGTACATCCCAACTGCTGTGCATTTTGTTTTTATATTATTTTCCTTTGATTTAAGAGATTTTCTTGTAAAATTAAGGTAACAATCACAAAATAACTATATTAGAACATGGAAAAATATCTTTGATGTTGAGAAATCTAATTATAACATAATAGCTTCAATAAATAACAAATATAGAAAAGTGTAGGAACTAACACATCAGATACCTACTTGCCTATAACCAGAATTTAGATTTGTTAACATATTAATTTCATATTTTTTAAATCTAGTCAGTGTATATCAAGTTGTCAAACCTTTTAGTTTTTTCAAATAAGCTTTTTGATAAATGGGAATCTCACACAGATTTGAAGCTATCTTTTTTTTTTTGTTTTTTTGAGATGGGGTTTCACTCCTTGCCTAGGCTGGAGGGCAATGAATGGCACGATCTCGGCTCACTGCAACCTCCGCCTCCCAGTTTCAAGCGATTCTCTTGCCTCAGCCTCCTGAGTAGCTCGGATTATAGGCATGCCTCACCACACACGGCTAATTCTCTATTGTTAGTAGAGACAGGGTTTCACCATGTTGGCCAGGCTGGTCTTGAACTCCTGACCTCAGGTGATCTACCCACCTCAGCCTCCCAAAGTGCTAGGGTTACTGACATGAGCAGCTGTGCCCTACATCACTGTTAAGGCTAACTTATTCTGGAGTTTAATGACTAGCAAAGAAATCTGACCATGTTTCCCTCCTTCATGTGGCTTCCCTGGCCCTTGGCTTCTCTTCTTGCCTGATTATAGCTGTTTCTGTAATGCTGTCTCTCTCTTCCTCCTTACTTCCCCAGTCATTCTCACCACAAGATATTGTAATAGAATGGTCTTAGTCACACTTTAAAAATGGGCTTTCGGTACAAATTCAGAATTTAGTTGTCTTTCAAGATAAGTCTTCTTTATCCATGATATCTTGTCTCATTTATCTTTGCCAAATGGTCTTTCTCACTTGTATAATCTAAGAGTACTCAGTTATATGATTGATGAATCAAGTTATTACAAGTTCTTAAGCATGGTTTATGGGTTGGTTTTTCTAAAGTCAAGAAATTTTAGAATTATTACTGGGTAGAATTTCAGAGGAACAATCAAATGGTTTGCAAAAATTATTCTTAGATGTTAATGAGGCTTTGAAGTATTTCATTTTTCCAATTAAAAGTTAGATTGTTAAGGCAGAATGTGATATTATTCCCTCTACTATTAAAAATTCCATGTAGCATTATGTGAATTAATCTTAAGCCAACGTCTGGCAAGGATGTTTTTAAAACAATTAAGTTAATGCTGTGAATTTGGCATTACTGTATCAGATATTAATGAATAATTCCACCTCTTAAAATTGTCTAATTTCCATCTGATTGCTGTTTCTCATTTTATTTTAAGTTTTTAACTTCTAACCACCTATTCTTTTGTTTCTCTTCTTTTATATTCACAATTACCCCCTTTCAGTTAAAAAAAAAAAAACTTTAATTCTTTTGAAATGTAAAAATGGACATATAACCAAAAAGTGGAAAGGGAACCCTAAATTAATTCCAAACTTTTTGTTTTATTAGAGATATAAAAACTTCTAAGATCTTAAAAGTAACATCTCACTAATGAGTTTAAAATTAGGGAATAAAATAATTTGTGTTAAGGACAGGGTCACCAGTTAGGAGGAGATTATTATAGGCATCCCAGTGCTGGTACTTGGGACTGATGATAACAGAAGAGATGGAGAGGAAAAGACAGATTCAGGATATATTTGGATGTGAAAGTTGTGAAGACTTGGTAATGAGTGGAATGTGGAAGGAAGGAAAGTGGGAGTGAAGAAGAAACTGGTTACTTGGTATTACTGTTTGCTGATGGTGATGATGATTGGAAGAGGAACTGTTTTATTTCTTTTGGGGAAGTATGAAGTCAGCAGTTCTATTTTGGTCATTTTGAGTTTGAGATACCTAAGTGAATTTGAGCAATTGAATAATTGGCTATGGAGGTGAGGGAGGATGAAGGCACAGTCATTAGCATACATTAAGGACATTTAAAATCATGAACCGGCCTGTCACGGTGGCTCACGCCTGTAATCCCAGCACTTTGGGAGGTAGAGGCAGGTGGATCACGAGGTCAAGAGATGGAGACCATCCTGGCCAACATGGTAAAACCCTGTCTCTACTAAAAATACAAAAAATTAGCCGGGCTTGGTGGTGTATGCTGTTATCCCAGCTACTTGGGAGGTTGAGGCAGGAGAACTGCTTGAAACTGGAAAACCAGAAGTTGCAGTGAGCCGGGATTGCCCACTGCACTCCAGCCTGGCGATAGAGTGAGACTGCCTCAAAAAAGAAAAAAAAAAAATCATGAACCTTGTTGAGGATCATTAGGTTGAAGGTAGAGTGGAAAAGAGCATCCATGAGTAGTGCTGTGGCTTCCAGCAGTCAGGGTTGGGGTGGAGGAGGAGTCTGAGGAGCAGAGTCCAGTGTGACTGTTGTATACAATACATAGACATTGTTTTACAAGAAGTTATTTATACTTAAGATATATTGCTCTTTGTGGGTTGTTTTTTAAACTAAATATTTGGTGTGTGCTTGGTAAGATTCTAAACCCCCTTCTAAATGTCATTAAGACAATTCTATACAACGCTGGTGTCTGCTGTAAAGAATGGCTTTACCATTGAACCATTAGTGGGATATGGTGCCCATTTTAACCCTCCCCACTGTGCCTCTGTAGGACTTAGATTGTTAGATGTCACCTAAGTTCTTGCTGGGATTGAAGAACTTTGCCAGAAAATTAGCATTAACATGGATGCCTTTTGGTCCTCCTCTCACAGTTTTTTGTCATTCTCTTGAAATAAGTTAGTTCATTATTAAAGAAGACATTTTATTTTATTATTTTATTTTTCATTTGAGACGGCCTTGCTTTGTTTCCCAGGTTGGAGTGCAGTGGTGTAATCTTGGCTCACTGCAACTTCGGTTAAAGCTATTCTCCTGCCTCACCCTCCTGAGTAGCTGAGACTACAGGGGCATACCACCATGCCCGGCAATGTGTGGTGGTTTGTTTTTTTTTTTGTTTTTTTTTTTGTTTTTTGTATATTTAGTAGAAATGGGATTTTGGACTCCTGGCTTCAAGTGATCCACCTGTCTTGGCTTCCTAAAGTGCTTGGATTATAGGAGTGATCCTCTGTGCCCCGCCTAAAGTAATTTTATTTTTAAAAGCTGTCATCAACATGAAAAATTTGGGATTCATGAGGAGTATTTTTGAATGTCGGATGTCACTGTTGTCAGTGACAATATGGGGCAGCAGATAAAAGCCTGGTTTATAAATTCTGCAAGGACAGAATAAGACAATGACATGGGAACTGGCTGAGATTTAGCTGCATGCTTTTACTCCCTTAGAGATGAGCGCAGAGTCCTGCCATACCAAATATTTTTTGACATGACTGCTTTTTGTTTTACTTCAAAATCGAAACTATGATAAAATGAAAGACAATAGTTATTAGGTGCCTTCTATATCTTACGCAGAGTGCTAAGTACTTTACACTGTGGCCCCATTGTGACCTGACACGAATTCTGAGAGGGAAATAAATATATAGAACCCACTTTGTAGAAGTTATGAAATTGAAGCTTTGATTATTGGTATTTTAGAGAGGAAAAATAAGAAAAGATAATCAAAAAATATATGCAAACTACGATTCCACATTCAGGTTTTTTTGGAGATTAAAATTTTTCTAGGCCTGTTTGAAAGGTGATAGAGGCCATGCGTGGTGGCTCACACTTGTAATTCCAGCACTTTGGGAAGCCAAGGCAGGTGGATTACAAGGTCAGGAGTTCAAGACCTGCCTAGCCAAGATGGTGGAACCCTGTCTCTATTAAAAATACAAAAATTAGCGGGCAGTGGTGACAGACGCCTGTAATCCCAGATGCTCAGGAGGCCGAGGCAGAGAATTGCTTGAACACCGCAGGCGGAGGTTGTAGTGAGCCAAGATTGCACCACTGTACTCCAACCTGGGCGACAGAGCGAGACTCTGTCTCAAAATTTAAAAAAGGTGATAGAAATAATTAAGTCGTTCTTTTTGGAGACATAATGCTGTGTTTTTAACTGTCTGTTTAAAAATGTATTTTATCTCTAAATAGTAAATGTTCCCATGCTGTATTGACAATGATCTTAATTTTTCCCTTCTCTTTTTTGATTTCAGAGGAAGAACTTGTCTCTTTTCCTCAGCATTAGTTTGTTAACTTTCTGGGGGTCCTCCCTTTTGGGTGCCCGGTTATACTGGATGGGAAACAAACCACCAAGCTTTTCCAACTCGGACAACCCCGCTGCTGATTCGGACAGCCTCCTCACCCGCACGCTCACCTTCTTCTACTTGCCAACCAAGAACCTCTGGCTGTTGCTGTGCCCAGATACCCTCAGTTTTGATTGGTCAATGGACGCTGTGCCTCTGCTCAAAACAGTTTGTGACTGGAGAAACCTACACACTGTGGCCTTCTATACTGGACTCCTCCTCCTTGCCTGCTATGGTTTGAAGAGCCCGAATGCTGACGGAGAATGCGATGGGAAAACTGTAACAAATGGCAAGCAAAATGCAAATGGACATAGTTGCCTTTCAGATGTGGAGTACCAGAACTCAGAGACTAAGCCCAGCTTTGCATCCAAAGTAGAAAACGGCATTAAAAACGACCTATCACAGAGAACCCAACTTCCTTCTACGGAGAACATTGTTGTTCTGTCTTTATCTTTATTAATCATACCCTTTGTTCCTGCCACGAACCTGTTTTTCTATGTCGGCTTTGTAATTGCAGAGCGAGTATTATATATTCCTAGTATGGGCTTCTGCCTACTGATTACAGTGGGGGCCAGAGCCCTTTATGTCAAAGTCCAAAAGCGGTTCCTTAAGAGCTTGATTTTTTATGCTACAGCTACACTAATTGTTTTTTATGGACTCAAGACTGCGATCAGGAATGGAGACTGGCAGAATGAGGAAATGCTGTATAGGTCAGGGATAAAAGTAAACCCAGCTAAAGGTAATCTTTTATTTTATGCTTTTGTCTGGATAGTTTATGCTTTCAACCTCTTTACATCTTTGCTTCTTGTCTTAAAATACAGTATTAAGGAGGAAGAGGTCCTTTTATGCAGTATTAGTATCTTTCATGCTTTTTGTTTTTTTTAAAGAGATACTGTATATAACCAATTTAGAGACATGCCTAATATTTCTTACTTGGAATAAGAAAATATTTTCCTGTGTTTCTGACTCTGTTTGTCTGGGAGAATTAGAACTCCTGTTGTGTAACAATATTGACTGTTGCAAGAATTTAGAAAAGGGCTTGGTTTTCAAATTTTAAAATACTGGTAGGGACAGCTCTTTTATCATATAATAAAAGTCAGTATCCCACGTAAGTATACATTAGCTTTTCTGTTTTCCAAGCATTGCCTGAAGAAATACAAGACTTTCACTGAAACTTTTAAAAGATTTGGAGACATGACTCCCTCTGAATCCTGAAATTATGTCTCTAGATGTCAGTCTGTGCACATTCAGGTGTGAGTCACCTTCGACTGTGCAGAGGCTGAATTACCTGAATTTTGCAAAGCAGTTAACAAGTTTTTACTTGAATTTTTAAGTCACTTAGAAAAACTTTTCACTGTATAATGAGAGCTTTGATTATACCATTCATGATTGCTTTTGATTTACAAAATTATCTGAGCAAATCTCAGAATCGATAGCTAGTGTAGAAAGTAGTTTCTTCTAAAATAAAAAAGTCAAAAGCTATGACAATGGATTACTCTAGTTTAGGCAATTAAATGTATTGGAAGCTAGAAGACAATTAAATAAAAATAGATGTAAATTTTTAGTGCAGAAATATATCATAGTAAATAGTGCTAAAGAGTTTTGTTCTTTATAAGCCATTTTTATTCTCTCTCTCTTTTTTTTTTTTTTTTTTGAGAGAGAGAGGAGTCTTGTTGTAGCACCCAGGCTGGAGTGCAATGGCCTGATCTTGACTCACTACAACCTCTGCCTCCTGGGTTCAAGTGATTTTCCTGCCTCAGCCTCCCGAATAGCTAAGATTACAGGTACCCGCCACCAGACCTGGCTAATTTTTGTATTTTTAGTAGAGACGGGGTTTCACCATGTTAGCCAGGCTGGTCTCAACCTCCTAACCTCAGGTGATCTGCCTACCTCATGCTCCTCAAGTGCTGGGATTACAGGAGTGAGCCACCGCATCTGGCCTATTTTTACTCTTTAAATTATGTTTGCTTATATAGCATTTGAACTGGTATCTTTCTACTCTTCCCAATACAATTCTTTTTTTTTTTTTTTTTTGAGATGGAGTTTCACTCTTGTTACCCAGGCTGGAGTGCAATGGCGCTATCTTGGCTCACTGCAACCTCCGCCTCCTGGGTTCAGGCAATTCTCCTGCCTCAGCCTCCTGAGTAGCTGGAATTACAGGCATGCGCCACCGTGCCCAGCTAATTTTTTGTATTTTTAGTAGAGACGGGGTTTCACCATGTTGACCAGGATGGTCTAGATTTCTTGACCTCGTGATCCACCCACCTCGGCCTCCCAAAGTGCTGGGATTACAGGCTTGAGCCACCACTCCGCTCCCGGCCCTCTCAATACAATTCTATATCAGGATTAAAAGAAGGTGTAAAACTGTTCCAGAATATGAAAATGGCCTGCTAATAAGTATTAGGATATATGTCTAAAGATCTAGATACCCCAAAAGCTACTTTGTCATGCTTGTCTGATGAGCACAAATTAAGTCAAGAATTTAGTGAACAACTACACATTTCTTTAAGCTAAGGAACTAACTGCTGGCACTTACACTGCTTAATAAATTGCAGGGACTTTAATAGGAAGTTGGAAGCTTAAAGTTGAGCTACTATATAGCATGTAATTTCTCAATTCTTTGTGAAAAATCATTACCATGTGGCTTTTTCTAGGTAGTAAGTACTGCACAGTTTATTGAATGCCTGGACCCAAATCTTGCTGTAAAAAGTGTTACAGTTAGTTTTTGCAGAATACTTACCAGCCAGTTTTTCTGCACTAGTAGATGTAAGGATATAGAACAAGCCTATGTTGCCAATGCATTTTCCTGCTGTTTAGAACAGATATATAGTTAAGAATTAAAAACAAAAATTCTTGGCATATTTTAAGTTTTAGGCTAAATTACTATTAGAAAAAGCCAGGACAACAGTGGTTTAAGAAAGATAGAAGCTTTATTCTTTCTTTTAATCTAAGTATGTGCAAACACAGAGCTGATAAGGTGGCGCCATGGGTTTTCAGGATCCAAGCTCTTTCTCTTTTATTCCCTTGCCATCTCAGTGGTGTCACCCTGTCCTTATGGTCCAAGATGGCTCATTATCACATCAGCACTTCAGCTGAAAGGAAGAGAGGGAGAAAGCGCAAATGGTGGGTATACTCAGTCTTAGAGCATATTGCAGAAATTGCATACATCATGCTTGCTCTCAGACCATTGGGCACACCTACCTACAAGGAAGGCTGGGAAATGTTATCTTTCTTCTGAGAAGCCACATATCCAGCCAAATTTTATTACAATGCAAAAAGGAGAGGGCAGATACTCAGATACTAGGGTATAAGTAACAGTCAGAATACCTGAAAACATTTTGTAAACTCTTAGGTATTTTCCAGCATTAGCTGCTATTTTTGCTGACAGTTAATGATTTTAAATAAGATACATAGTTAGAATGTTTGATCATTTTTTTATTTTTTCATTCACTAAGTAAAACAATTATTAAACATTTCCTGGGTTTTCATCATTTTCAGGTGTTCGTTCTAATACTTGAGAAGTGCTGCAGAATTTCAGCACCCCAAAATATTATTAGCTAAATAAATGTACAACTGGCCACTGCCATGATAAGTTCTTTCAGACATCAAACACTGAATTCCCCAAACCCACCACCCACCCATGGCCAAGTCAACTGCTTTACTTGTGGGCTTTACCATCCAGTCCATCTCAGTTGATGGAATCTCCGTTTTCCTAGCAGCTCTGGCCAAGAATTCTGAAGTCATCCCTGTCTTTTGCCTTCACAGCAGTTCACATCCATTCCATCAGGAGATCCTCTATGCCCTTTTTGTAAAAATGCATCCATAGCTTGACCACCTTTTACACCATCACTGTTGGCATCATGGCCCAAGCCACCACCATCTTTTATCTGGAATATTAGTAAAAAGACCCTTGTCTCACCTTCCAGCTTGTGTTTCTTGCCTTTTAGCATGTGTTGTACTTTTTTTGCTTCAACTCAGATATGATGTATTGGGTAATAAGAAATGAGGTGAATCGGTTTTATTGTGAGATTTCATGTAAATCTGGTTAGGAGTCGGACTGTATTTTGCCATAGCTGTGGGTGCCAGAGATGTCACATTCCTCTAGTGGCCTTGGTTTTGGTCTTCACAGTGTTTGTTGGGCTCTACCGAGGACTCAGTTTGTGGTGCATCTATTTCAGCTGTAATCAGCTATTACTATACTGCAGCTCTGTTGGTGTGGGGAAGGAAAAATATTCTATTATTTTATGACGAAATCTTCACAAGTGTTTCTTTTCTTTTCTTTTCATTTTTTTTTTTTTTTTTTTTTTGAGATGGAGTTTCCCTTCTGTTGCCTAGGCTGGGGTGCAATGGCATGATCTCAGCTCACTGCAACCTCTGCCTCCCAGGTTCAAGCAATTCTCCTCCCTCTACTTCCCAATTAGCTGGAATTACAGGCATGCACCACCATGCCCAGCTAACTTTTTCTTTTTTTGTATTTTTAGTAGAGACAGGGTTTCTTCACATTGGTCAGGCTGGTCTCCAACTTCCAACCTCAGGTGGTCTGCCCTCCTCAGCCTCCCAAAGTCCTGGGATTACAGACATGAGCCACCGTGCCTGGCCACAGGTATTTCTTATCTTTCCTTGTGTCCCACTCCAGTTGAGACAGAAAGGCTAGAAGAGGCTGAGTTGAAAGGAATGGCTTTCCCCCTCAGCTCTGGGACAAGGCTAAGATCTTTCCTTTATGGAGCAAGTGGCATTTGTCATGACAAATGCTCTGGGTAGTGTATTTCATGAGGTTTATTCTTCTACTGCCAGAATCAGGAGAACATCTTTCTTGGCTCTTCCCAATGAGACTCTGTTAGGGTCCCAGGAGGCAAAACCTACAAAAGTGTGCGAGTCCCCTAAGACTGCCACCCTCAGGAGTTTCTGATTCGAAAGCTAGTTCGTGCTTAGCTTTCAGCAACTTGTCAAAATGACTAGTCAATTGTTTCTAATGGTTTCTGCCTCCAGCAGCTTCTGCTCCAGGTAAACTCTCCTCTGCTGTGTCTTTGGATTTATCTTTCTCTAGATTTCATGGTGGTGGCTGGCCCTGTGACCCAAGTTCACTGATGATTCCAAGACAAGTTATTGATTTTCAGTCTGTTTAGCTTTTTCTGTTTGTAATGATGTGAGTGACAACTTCACATTCTTTAATGTCTGAGCTGAACCCCTGCTTCTTTTCACCTTCAAAGTCTATGCTTAACTAGCAGCCCTGGTGACCTTTTGGAAACACAAGTCAGGGCATGGCGTTCCACTCTCCCCAGTTATTCTCTGGCTCCCTGTTTCTCTCTAATTGAAAGCATATTAGAGGAGGAGGGAAGCGGGGAGCCAAGAGTTCAAAAACTATTTACTGAGTACTATGCTCACTTCCTGGGTGATGGGTTCAGTTGTGCTCCAGGCCTCAGCACATGTAATATGCCTTTGTGATAAACCTGTAAATTTAGCATTAGAATCTAAATAAAAGTTGAAAACAGAAAAATAAGTAAAATTAGAACAGTTCTGTGCTTATACACTCTAGATGGATAGATTATAGATATGATAGATATAGATAAACACAGTTTCAGACAGGACCCCATATATATTCACCAGTCTTTCCTTCCCTTACTCCACTCCAGCCCTGCTGGCCCCTTTGATGTACCTTTTATATGCCAGGGAAGCTCCTGACGCAGAGCCCTCCTCCCCTTTTTTTTTTTAATTTTGAGACAGTTTCCCTCTTGTTGCCCAGGCTGGAGTGCAATGGTACGATCTCAGCTCACTAACACCTCTGCCTCTCTGGTTCAAGGGAATCTCCTGCCTCAGCCTCTTGAGTAGCTGGGAATACAGGCAAGTGCCACCACACCTGGCTAATTTTTGTATTTTTAGTAGAGATAGAGATGCTCCATGTTGGTCAGGCTGGTCTCGAACTCCCAACCTCAGGTGATCTGCCCACCTCAGCCTCCCAAAGTGCTGGGATTACAGACGTGAGCCACTGTACCTGGCCACCGCAGAGCTTTTACCCTTGTCATTGTTTCCTCCTGCAATGTGTTTTCCTGGTTATTCTCACTGTGATCTTCCTCACTTCCTTTAAGTCTCTGATCAGCTGTTGCATTATAAGCAAGGTGCTTTATTTAAAATTGACCGCCCTGCTATAAATTATATCCACCCCTCCACCTCTGTCTTATTGAGCATTCCCTATCCTCTTTCCATGCTTCATTTTTCTCTTAGTAATTATCACTATTTGACATACTATATTTTCTATAATGACATGTTCATTGTGTCAATGTGTTATCAGCATACACTAGAATGTATAACACAAGAAGGTAGAGATTTTTACATTTTAAAAAGTGCTATATATGCTGCAAGGAGGACTGTGTCTGGTAGAGCAAAGGCATTCAGTAATGAATATGTTTGAGTATTGTTACAGTCAGTGTCATTCGCTTTAAGGGGTTCATGCTCTGTTTACAGTTAGAATGTACTTGCATGAAATAAGGCAAAGTGTGAAATATTATGCCTTTGATATGCCAGGTAGTGTGAGGGATGCCTTATAATGACAGGTAGAATTGGGAGTGGAGTTAGTTTTAGATTGTGTGACTGCATCTGTGTGTGACATATGCTTCCATTTTGATACAAGGCAAAACTCTTCCAATCCAGGTTTCTTATTTTTTTTTTCTGTTTATAAGATGTTAATAATAATTCTGACTGCAGTTACTTTCTTAGCAATTATGAACCTGGCAATAATCTTCCTTAAGGCAGATTTTCACAGTCAGTTACATTATTTGAACCTAAGTAAAAGATTAGAAACCCAGTCTTCTATACGATTTTCCGAGATTACAGATGGAGTTAGGATGTTTTTTTCTTCCTTTGAAAGCCTTTGCAAATTCTGGAATACTTCCGTCTAGCATTTGCTTTAACGGGATGTGATTTTCAGCCTCATGAAGCAGTATGCATTAAACTGCTGCCTTCAGTAATGGGTCCTGTAGACAGCTGCCAGTCATTAACTGATTGGATGCAAATGATGATGAGTAAACCCTGTCATAGTGACTGTGCTGCTAATTTATGGTTTAAATCTGGATAGTGGAGAAATGATAGCTGATTTGGACTATGTAAACCACAAGTCCTTTCTCATTATGTGGTTGATAATGTGAGGAAAATACTAGACATAGTTGATTACTGTAGTTTGCTGATTTCACAATGACTCTTTGCATTTTTGTGCTTAGGAAAAAAAAAATTTCTCTGATGACTGCCTTAATGAGCAAGCCACATTATATTTGAAAAGGTCTCCCCCAATACCCCCCTGCTTTTTTTTTTTTTTGAGACAGAGTTATGCTCTTGTTGCCCAGGCTGGAGTACAGTAGTGCGTTATCGGCTCACCGCAACCTCCACCTCCTGGGTTCAAGCGATTCTCCTGCCTTACCCTATAGAGTAGCTGAGATTACAGGCATGTACCACAATGCCTGGCTAATTTGGTATTTTTTAGTAGAGATAGGGTTTCTCCATGTTGTTCAGGCTGATCTCAAACTCCCAACCTGAGGTGATCTGCCTGCCTCAGCCTCCCAAAGTGCTGGGATTACAGGTGTGAGCCACTGCATCTGCACCCACCCACCCCATCCCCTTTAAAGCAACTCATTTGTTAAGCCATATTGATTAGTATTTGCTTAAAGAAAGTATTTATTGATTCATTACAAAGCAGTTAAATGTGTGATCGCCCTTTTTGCTCTGGCCTTTTCTAAATCCCTATATGGCTCTAGTTTCTGTAGAATTTGGCACCATTGATCTCTGTTACCACGGCTTTTAAAGCTCTGCATGATTTCGACTATCTTTCTCTCATTTCCCACAGCTTTCTCTCTTCTACGATTTTGCCTTCTCCCTAAACTAATGAATTCTTGAAGTTTTATTTTCCCTTCTCTATAGTATCTAGAACATTGCTTGGTATATAGTAGAAGGTCAATACACAATTGCATTTCTAAGTTAGGTTCTCTGTGACCCCCTACCTACAAGGATGTTTTCCATCTGGGCGATGTGCCAGCATCTCAAACTGGTCACCTCTCTTCCCTAAAATCAACTTCTTGCAAAGTTCCTTATTAATTAACATCGAAATCCCAGGCTAACAGAGTTATAGATATGCAGATCAGTGAGCACATAAACATAAAAGAATTGTAGCATATATGGCAGCACATCTGGTTTGCTAAAACGCATTTTAAAATTAAGTTATAGATTCGAAATCAAATAGATTGTGAGAATGGTTTATTAACTCTGTCAATTTGATTTAAAAATTATGACTGTGGTGGTTAATTATTTAAAAGCAATTTCTTAAATGGTTAAGAACGATTTCTTAAATAGTTAAGAACAGTTGGGCCAGGCGTGGAGGCTTACGCCTGTAGTCCCAGCACTTTGGGAGGCCGAGGTGGGCAGATCACGAGGTCAGGAGATCAAGACCATCCTGGCCAATGTGGTGAAACCCTATCTCTACTAAAATGCAAAAAATTAGCTGGGCATAGTGGTGCTTGCCTGTAATCCCAGCTACTTGAGAGGCTGAGGCAAGGGAATCCCTTGAACCTGGGAGGTGGAAGTTGCAGTGAGCTGAGATTGTGCCACTGCACTCCAGCCTGGCAACAGAGCGAGAGTCTTTCTCAAAACTATACAACAACAAAAAACAACCAATTAAGAGTGAATCTGGGAAAACTTAAGAGCTAACGGTTGTTTTTAATGCCCATTTTTGATGTAAATATGTGAACTGATAAATATAAAAGATGTATGTGAAATGATATACATATTTGAAACTTTCAAGGTGATTATCCAAGCAGTCTGTATTCACTCCCCCAATGCAAATGACAAACATTATGTTTTAAATATAGAAAAACAGTCAAAATTGTTTCAGTTTTGTAGTGTTTGACAATTTTTTTTTCCTTTGTAGATTGCTGCAAAATTGGTGGTTCTATTTCAATTTAACATGGCATAAAATTTTAAGAAACAAGTATGTTGTAGGAATATCATTTAGGAAATAACTCACAATTTAAGTGAATCCTAAGTCTCTAAGCCATGTAAAAATTGACTATTTCATTGCAGATTTTATGGTATGAGCTTTTTTTTAAACCTCTAATTGAGTGTCTTTATGATGAGTTTCAGTTAACCAACTACCTTCAAAATGGTGTAATAAATTCTATTATTATATTTCTCCAATAATTTGTCATGGTATGTCCACGGGAAGATACAAATTTTTCAACAGAGGGTCAGATTTTCATAAAACATGAAATTTGTCAGTTAAATCAAGAAGGACACTGTGGTATTTTCTTAAAACTGGCCTGAGTTGTGCTGTAAAACACAGATTTTCATTTTTACCAGTGAGCCCTGGTAGGAGAACCTGCTAAAAGCATCTCACCAATAAAGGCTGATTGAGAGATAAAGAGCAGGAAGTTAAATCTAGTTTTCATGAAGAAATTCTGTGTTTTATCTTTTCAGTCTATCTCTTCTCTATGAGTAGAAGAAAATAGATAAACAATGGGGCTGGTAAGAATGAAATGAAGACATCTCATTGGCTAAACTAGACTGAAATATATTTTAAAAGCAGATTTACATTTACTCAGTTGTTAAATTAAGGCCCATTTTAAATATTTCAATCTTGAAGAATTCAAGTATGGTTGTTTCCATTTGGGATGGAGAGTCACAGAAGTTCAGATGCCTTTGAGAATTAATTGGGTCCGGGCACCATGGCTACACCTGTAAATCCAGCACTTTTGGAAGCCTAGGCAGGTGGATCATGAGGTCAGGAGTTTGAGACCAGCCTGGCCAACATGGCGAAACTCCATCTCTACTAAAAATACAAAAAATTAGCCGGACATGGTGGTTTGCACCTTTAGTGACAGCTGCTCAGGAGGCTGAGGCAGGAGAATTGCTTTAACCTGGCAGACAGAGTTTGCAGTGAGCCGAGATTGTGCCACTGCACTCCAGCCTGGGATGCAGAGCAAGATTCTGTCTAAAAAAGAAAAAAAGAATGAATTGACACATAATTTTTTTTACTGTTGTCCAGCTCTAATGATTGCAAGTTCAGTTTTTGTGGGTGTAAAAAATAAATCCAGACCACAGTATACTCAATGCAAATGATTCTATGATATAGATGAAGTGGGTACCATGTTGCCAACTCTAAGATTTTGAAATTACCCACAACAAGACTTTTAGAATATTTATGGGCTTCAAACCTTAAAATTAGAGCTGCCTTAGATTATGTTTATCAGGGTTTATATGCTAAAAAAAATTGAGACTAGCATAGGATTAAGCATGAAGTTAATTTTTTTCTGATTTCCATAGTATTATGTTTCTTAAAAATGCCCTAACATGTCTTTGCTTTTATTAAATATATATGAAATATACCATTCATATATAAGTATGCCTTTACATCATATTTGTATAGTTTAAGGAATAATACATGGCAGGGTGGGTTGCTGCCTTCATTCCCCCATCACCTGTATCTGGTATTTCTCCCCTTGTTATCCCTCCCCACCCTCCCCACCTACCACTATCCCTCCCCTAACCCCCACTACTGACCACAGTATGTGATGCTCCCCTCCCTTGTCCACATGTTCTAATTGTTCAACACCTGCCTATGAGTGAGAACATGTGGTGTTTGGTTTTCTGTTCTTGTGTCAGTTTGCTGAGAATGATGGTTTCCTGATTCATCCATGTCCCTATGAAGGACACAAACTCATCATTTTTTATGGCTGCATAGTATTCCATGGTGTTTATGTGCCATATTTTCTTTATCCAGTCTATCGTTGATGGACATTTGGGTTGGTGCCAGGTCTTTGCTATTGTAAACAGTGCCATAATGAACATACATGTGCATGTGTCTTTATAATAGAACAATTTTTTCACATTTGTTTGGCCTCATGTATGTCTTCTTTTGTAAAGTGTCTGTTCATATCCTTCACACACTTTTGTATTAATAGATTTTCTAATGATGAACTTATTTTGCGTTCCTAGATTAAGCCCAGGAATTGCTTATAATGTATTATCATTTCCATTTTCTTTTAAATTTGTTTTTCATCTGTATTTCTGAGTGACTGTTAGTTTCTCTCTTGTGTCATATTCTGGTTTTAAAACCAATTGATCTTTATAGAATCAGGTTAGGAGCATTACTTCTTTTTTGTTCCCTCCAAGATTTTATGTAAAATTAGAATTATGTTTTTCTTCTAAATTAGGTAGAATTTACCTGCAAAACTAGGTAGGCATACTATTTGGTTATAGATGGCTTTTTTTTTTTCTATTGATTTAATTTCTTTCTTAGTTTTGTAAAGAACCAAATTTGCTTTTAGGTCAGTTTTAGTAACTTTTTTTCTCTGGGTTTGGTTCAATTTCACTAGGGCTTTATATTTATTATAGAGACAATGTTACACGTAATATTCTTGTGATATCCCTTTTAGAATCTCTGCTACAGTTGTAGTTTAAAAACCATTTTTGCTAGGATACTCTTTAGGCAACAGATGTAGTATTGCCCCAAACTTTGTGAAGGTGAACCAATGCCTAAGAATGCCCAAAGAATATTTTTTCCTATTTCCTCTTAGTCCAAATATGCCAGGCAGACAGTTCACCCATCTTTTCATTCTCTAAGGTTTTTTGTTTGTTTGTTTGTTTGCTTTTGATGGAATCTCACTCCGTTGCTCTGTCACCCAGGCTGGAGTGTAGTGGCACAATCTTGCAACCTCCGCCTCCTGGGTTTAAGGAATTCTCCTGCCTTAGCCTGCCTAGTAGCTAGGACTACAGGCATGCGCCACCACACCCGACTAATTTTTTTATTTTTTATGAAAGATGGGGTTTCACCATGTTGGCCAGGCTGGTCCTGAACCCCTGACCTCAGGTGATCCACCCACCTCAGCCTCCCACAGTGCTGGGATTACAGGCATGAGCCATCGCACCCGGCCCATTCTCTAAGTTTTAAAAATTTGTTTAACCTACGAGGGCTGTCTTCTTTCAGGTGGGTCACAGTTTATGTGGCTTCTGCAGTCTGCCCTCCTGAAGTTCAGTAAAGCTCAAACCCAGGCTTATCAGTTTGACCATTATAGTGTATGCAGTGTGAATACCATCTTCACGGCTAGTTTACCTTTCTGGAGTCCTGCAGTTCATGAATTTTTTTAGACTTCAGGATTGCCCTTACTTTCCAGGCAATAAATACATTCACTTATAAATATTTTTATTTTTAATGTGGCATTTTTATTGGTTCTGGACAAGTTATGATTCTCTGAGCATGGAGTTCACTATACTGTCAGAAAAAGAGACCTAAGAGATATCTTCAAATCTAACACCTATTAAGGAATGATTAGCTACATTAGAAGTTCTATTTGAGAATAGAGTTAAGATTAGAGCCACTGTTTTTGAAATGTTTAATTCTTTTTCAGCAAAAGAAAAGTTAAAGGAAGCTAAAAATATGTATAAAAGCACTATCATGTGCAGAATCATATTACAGATATTTGAATCCTCTAAAGCAGGGTGAAATATGTTTCTTTATTTCTGTAGTAAAAATACAATCACTGGTAATGTTAAAGAGCAGACTTTCAGGAGGACAAATGCAATATGTCTTAGTTTCAGCCTTATCATGCACTGTGCCTATTTCTGGTGATCATAGATTTTAAAGAAAATTTCGGAGAAGTGTCAAGGAATTATGGAAAACTTTGAGATGTTTAGGTCATATAATTATTGTAAAAGGGTTTGATGTAGAGGAAGTATGAGCTTTATTTTAATTTATATGCACCTGGGCATTAAAGTAGAAATCTTATTGAAATGGGAAAAGTTCCTCTGTCCCATCGAAGGGCATGTGGTGGGGTGTGGCTCACGTCTTCAGTGTCCAGCTGCTCAAACCTCTACAGGAACATATAGACAGGAAGGCTGTGAGGCTCCAACCCCAAGGCAGTGTCTCGGAGTGAATGTTTACAGCTCCTGAACCCTCAGTGGTCATGTTAACAGGGTGCTCTTTTAGTTTAGCCATATGTAGGCGGCTTGTGTTAGCTCAGTTAGACCCCCTTCCTTATCACAAAGATAGAGGGATTTCTATCTCCCAGGGTTTCTTAACTTGGTGTATCAGAAGCATTGGAGTACATGTTGGCTTCAAGAATGAGTGCAAAGTTTGTGAGGTTTTTGTTTTGTTTTCTTTGTGTGGTTTTGAGATGGAGTCTCAGTCTCTTGCCCAGGCTGGAGTGCAGTCACGGTGATCTCGGCTCACTACAATCTCCGCCTCCCACATTCAAGCGATTCATTCTCCTGCCTCAGCCTCCCGAGTAGCTGTGACTACAGGCCTGGACTATCACACCCAGCTAATTTTTGTATTTTTAGTAGAGACGGGGTTTCACCATGTCAGCCAGGATGGTCTCGATCTCTTGACCTTGTGATCTGCCTGCCTCGGCCTTTCAAAGTGGTGGGATTACAGGCGTGAGCCACTGCACCAGGCAACAAGGTTTGAGAAGTAGCTCTCAGCAGATTGGGGATACCAAAAGGGAGATGGTTTTCCCCTGGAGCCAGGCTGCTAAGAGGCCTGGGCTCTCCTCTGATTCTTGGGCCAAACCCCGCCTTGTTCGGCTGGTGGATGGCCTGCCAATGTGCCACTGCCTGTCAGTGTGCTCTTCCATACTGTCTCCCCTCAATGTCCTCTGGATGTCCAGCCGCTTGTCATCTTCTGCAGATGTGTTCTTCTCACCATCCAGCAGCTTCTGTGTGTCTGCCCGCTAAGGTCTTGGGTTTTTATAGGCACATGGTCGGGGCATAGGGGGCCACGGTAGTCTTGGAAAATGCAGCATTTGGGCACAAAAGCAGGAGTGCCTGTCCCCACCTAGGTCTGTGGGGTGGAGCCCTAGCCAGGAACCACGCCTCTACCCAGCACTCCTCCCACTCCCACCCCCCACCATATCATTTAAAGGGACCCCTCTTCCTTTCCCAGCACTCTGATGTCATCATCATTTGACCTTTGCCTTTCAGTGTAAATTTCCTTGTGATTTTAACATTGTCATCCAAAGGGACCTAGAAGGGATATATCATGTGCTTGCTAAAAATGAAATAATGATCAAACATATTAGACATTCTTTTTTTAAAGTGGTGATATTGTTTTCTAAGTATAAGCCATTCTCAGATTTATTTTTTTCTTTTTCTTCTTTTTTTCTCTTTTTGAGATGGCATTTTGCTCTGTTGCCCAGGCTGGATGGAGTACAGTGGCACGATCTTGGCTCACTACAACCTCCACCTCCTGGTTCAAGTGATTCTCTTACCTCAGCCTTCCCAGTAGCTGGAGTTACAGGTGTGCACCTGTAATTAACCATGCCTGTCTGGCTAATTTTTGTATTTTTAGTAGAGAAGGGGTTTTGCCACGTTGTCTAGGCTGGTCCCAAACTTCTGTTCTCAAGTGATCTGCTCGCCTAGGCCTCCCGAAGTGCCAATAGGTGTGAGCCACGTCACCCAGCCCTTACTCACATTTGGCTACATACTACAGAGAAACAAATTTAAAGCAATAACAAAAAAACATCTTTTTGAAAGAAGAACTATATTGGAGGTTTATTGTGTCTTGTATTTAAGGATTCTAATTCCGAATAATACCAGCTGCCTCTCAACCCATTCTTTCAGCGATCTTAAACAGCATGATTCAGTTCCTTTGTGCAAAACACCATAAGATATTAAAATATCAGCATTATTATCTTTTTTGGAAGCACTTTAAGCATACGTATTAATTATGAAAAATTTCTCTGCAGACAGTTTAAGTGTAGAAAGAAGGAACTGGGTTAGAAGTGTAATGTATCAGCTCAGAGTCAAGTTTTGACAAGAACAGATTACCCAGATGTCAAAGCACTGCGTTTTCTTCTTAAGATGCCTGGAATAGAAGAGGAAACCTATAGTTGTGTAATGTTTGGGGCTCTGTGTAGGAACTTTATGTCATAAAGAAATATAATTTTTTTTTCTGCTCTTACCTCTCCTTGTTTAGGATAAGAGAGTAAATATCTCAACTTGTATTTCATGAGAATACCAGCAAAGATCACAAAGTCTAAAATATTTTGAGATGTTTTCCTTTTTCACTAAATCAGTTGACTTAAGCTCTTTGAGATTTACAAACAAGTTTTGATGGCTTGCAATACTGGTGTTGAATAATCTGAATATTTTTAATGGATAATGACATCATGTTACTTTTGCAATTGTGATTAAGAGTGAATGGTGGTTGGGTGCCTTGGCTTACGCCTATAATTCTAGCACTATAAGGGGCAGAGATGGGTGGATCATTTGAGCCCAGGAGTTTGAGAGCAGCCTGGTTAGCATGGTGAAATCCTGTATCTGCAAAAAATTCAAAAATTAACTGAGTGTGGTGGTGCATACTTGTGGTTGCAGCTACTTGGGAGGCTGAGGTGGGAGGGTCACCTGAGCCTGGAGAAATTGAGGCTGTAGTGAGCTGTGATTACACCATTGCATTCCAGCCTGGATGACAGAGTGGAGACCCTGTCTCAAAAAAAAAAAAAAAAAAAAAAAAGAATGAATGGTAATATTCATATTTATGTAAATATTAAAAATAATTTTCAGATAGAAATGAGTTTCTGTTCTTGTATAAGAAAGCATTAGCTTGGGAGGCTGAGGCGGGTGGATCACGAGGTCAAAAGATTGAGACCATCCTGGTCAACATGGTGAAACCCTGTCTCTATTAAAAATACAAAAAATTAGCTGGGCTTGGTGGCGCGTGCCTGTAATCCCAGCTACTCAGGAGGCAGAGAGAATTGCCTGAACCCAGGAGGCAGAGATTGCGGTGAGCCGAGATTGCGACATTGCACTCCAGCCTGGGTAACAAAAGCGAAACTCTGTCTCAGAAAAAAAAAAAAAAGAAAAAAAAAAAAGAAAGCATTAGCATATTACTATGACTATACAAAGCCATGTATTCTGCATTTTTCTTATCTCTAATCACAGTGATAAATTTAAAATTTGTTTTGTTCTTGAAATACTATTATTTGGAAGCAACAGTACAGCATTTTAAAATCTGTTTTACTGTTACAGTTTATCACAGAGACTTTGGGATACCTTTTGAGGACAGTCGATGAAGTCACGGAAGTCCTTCTAATGCCATGCTTCTGTACTCTGTGGTACGATGCCAGAGCCAGAGGCTGTGCGCTGCTTTGGTCAGAGGATCATCATACTTTGGTTTTGGATATTGCTGGTTCTCAACTCATTCTCACACTGAGCCTGGAGCGGATATTTACTTTTGAGGTTTTAAGTTAAAAATTAGGGTTTAAAGAAGCGTATCCTAAGACCCAGTTCTGATTATTTGATAGGGAAATGTGGCTTCTCTATGAGTTTTAATCATCCTGACATGTAAATAATCTGGCAATATTATTTAAAACTCATGAATAGAATATATGCATTTATATCTAAGACCACACATCTAGTGGTATTTTTTAATTGGTAATATTCACTAATCACTGGTTTTGACGTATTTCCTGTTTTTTTCTCTTTATCTTACTTAACCTTCTGTGTACTAGCTTCTTTTCAATACTTGGAAGTAAAACTCTCTGAATTGTAGTTTCAAGACTTTTATATGTATAACAGCATTCTCTGTTTCAACATCATGTTTTTCAGTTCATACAAAAATACCTCATACTCAAATACCGTCATCCCTTGATATCTGTGGAGGATCGGGTCCAAGACCACACACTTATAAACAAATCCCTGAATACTCAATTCCCACAGTTGGCCCTGCAGAACCCAAGTATAGGAAAAGTCAGTACTTTGTATATGTGGGCTTCACATCCCACAAATACTGTATTTTCAGTCTGTGTTTGGTTGAAAATGAATCCACATATAAGTAGAACTAGGCAGTTCAAACCTACGTTGTTCAAGGGTCACATGTATTTGTCTTCACAATCCTTGTCTACTTGTCCTGTACCAGCAAAGAAGGCAAATAAAATTAACTTCCCTTTATTTTCTGTTATTAAATCAACTGAAAGTACAGAATAAATGCTCTAAAATAATAGTTGCCCAAGAATTTTGCATATAGCAAAGATAATTGATATTTCATTTTAGAAATCTCATAGTTATTTACAAATAATTGTCCTCATTAGCACCATATAAATATTTTTCTACTCACATTTTATTTGCATTTTTACTCATCACTTTTTTTAAATATCTCTTTTTCTCTAGTATTTACTTTTGCCCTGTTCAACACTAGCTGTTACATTGACCACAGTGATTGCCAAAAATTAACATATAGAATTTAACACATGGAATATTGTCCCCAATATACTATATTTGAGATGTACTATATTTATAACTTAGAAGCAGATTTTTAAAATAAAATGCAATCTTTTTTTTTTTTTTTGAGTTGGAGTTTCCCTGTTGTTACCCAGACTGGAGTGCAATGGCATGATCTCAGCTCACTGCAACCTCTGCCTTCTGGGTTCAAGCAATTCTTCTGCCTCAGCCTCCTGAGTAGCTGGGACTACAGGCACACACCACCAGGCCCAGCTAATTTTTGTATTTTTAGTAGAGATGGGGTTTCACCATGTTGACCAGGATGGTCTCCATCTCTTGACCTCGTGATCCACCCGCCTCGGCCTCCCAAAGTGCTGGGATTATAGGCGTGAGCCGCCACACCCAGCCATAAAATGCAATCATAAGGATTATTATTATTTTTTTTAATCTTAAAGTTGGCCTCTAGAGTATTTAATACTGCTTTTACTTGTGTTTTTGTTGTCCTGAATTTGGTTGGCAATGTAGTTCTCAATAGCATGACCATAGATAATGAATAGGGCCAGATGTGCTATAAAAGTGTATATTGAATTGGTTATGCTTTTAGTATATAATAATCTATTATTGAAATATACTTTTTTCATAATGGGAGTTACACATCTATGTTAACTTAATCTTCAGTGACCCAGGATTTGTTACAACTTTTTTTTTTTTGACGAAATTTTGTTCTTGTTGCCCAGGCTAGAGTGCAATGGTATAATCTCTGCTTACTGCAACCTCTGCCATCCAGGTTCAAACAATTCTCCTGCATCAGCCTCCTGAGTAGCTGGGATTACAGGCATGTGCCACTGCGCCTGGCTAATTTTGTATTTTTAGTAGAGACGGACTTTCTTCATGTTTGTCAGACTGGTCTCGAACTCCCAACCTCAGGTGACCCACCCGCCTTGGCCTCCCAAAGTGCTGGGATTACAGGTATGAGCCACTGCGCCTGGCCTTACAATTCTTTTACAGATGAGAAACTAAGAGAGGCAGGATGCTTAAGGAGAAAGAGTATGGTTAAAGGTTCCAAACTTTGCAATAAGGTAGATGTGGGTACCGATTATGACTCAAGCCATTTATAGCTGTTATCATTTTCCTTAATAGTGTTATCATCTATAGAGTGAGTGTTAGATCTATACCACCTTGTGGGTATGCATAGCATACCTAGCCCAGGGTTTGTCCCACATTACATATTTACTAAATTATTGCTTTTACTGTGAAACAGGACATAGAAGAGTTAAGTAATTTACTTGGGTGTACCCAAATCTAATTGGTAACAGGGTTAAGGTTTCAGACATTTCATTTAATGTTTCTGTATCAAAGTTCCTTTAGTGACTTATATAGTAGGAAACTAACCTGGGGCCATTATGCAGCAGGGATATACCTAACTGATGATTGGATCCACTGTGAGATAAAACAGATGTAGTTTGGATGATAGAAGACGAAAGGGAATTTAAGGAAGAACATGAATTCTTTTTGTTTCCCCTTAAGTTGTTTAGCAATCATAATACAAGTCAACTAAGAATTCTTGGCCTTTCCAAGGATTCTTCATCTTTTCTACCTGAGCCAAACTTAAATGATCCTGATTGTGTGAGAAGCAAGCTGTAAGGGCTGCTTGGAGACAATTCTATTCCTCATACGAACTCTGAGGCAACTCATACTCTTTAGGATTTGCCATAAATCAAAAGGTACTGGTGTCTTAATGGAAAGCAAAATCTGTTATCATTAATAAGCAAGTGTGGGCACAGCAGCTCAACGTCTGTCATCCCAGCACTTTGGGAGGCCATGGCAGGAGGATTGCTTGAGGCCAAAAGTTCCAGACCTGATATTTATGGAGAAAAAATTTAAAACAAGAAAAGTAATAATTAAAAAAGGTACTGGTTGGATGACTACATGGCTGTGCGATCAGCCATATATGAAGAATTTCTAAAAAGCCTTTACTGGATTGGTATAGTTGTTACATAAATAGGACCAGTATTTATGACATTCTAGTATATATATTCCCCAAGTGAGAGTGTAATAGACAAAATGGTTTTTTTGTGATTTGAGGAGAGCCTCAAGACTTGGTGCTCCCAAATTCTCCGCCCTTTGGCAAGTCATGATATTTGAAAATGTAGTAATATTAACTGTCTTTATATACAATACCGTGTACTAGTTTAGCAGAAACTTTGTATTCAGCCATTGTTATTAGGGTCATAGGGCAGGAAAGTTTTGATTGAGATGCCATGGGAATAATTTTGCATAGATAAGAAATGGAGTGAAGACAAGTCCCGGAAAACCTCAAAATCAAGTACCGTGAGTGGTATTGGCAGCAGACCTGAGCCATGGGTGTGGGGAGGCTCATAGTCAAAGTCAGGAATATGGTAGAGATTGCAGATGGTAAAATGCCAAGGAACAACCCTAGATTTACTAAGACAAAAAACACAGGTGCTGGATTTACCTGTGGATATTACAGTATGCTCATAGATGTTACAGTGACAAACACTGCCATCAAGGCTAACAGTGTTCATCTATATTGAAGTACTAAATTTTTATCTGTACGTTAAATTTCTTTTTTCTTATTGGGAATATGCTTAGTTTCAGGTCTGTCTGAAGTAACTGCAGATAGGGAAATGAGAAATAATTGCATCTTGTAAAATCCCTGTAATTAGCATTTCATATAAATATATAGAATATATGTTGTGATAACATATGAATCATGATCTTTAAATCATAGCCATTTCTTCTACTTAATGTTTTAACTATATAGGTTTTATTTACCTACTTATCATTATGTTCTTTTCTTTAATAATCCAAGGTATAATTACTTCAGGAAAAATAAATTCCTGTAGGGTTATAAGGGCTCTTAGTTCTCTGGAGTTATATGAAGTGATTATCATACAATTAGTAAAAAGCTCAGTCTATAAATGTTGACCCCCCTTATTGTCTTTGCTAATAGATGGAGTAGGAAGACAGTCTATTTTAAAAAACAGCAACAACACATTTATGCTCATTTGCAGTTCTTTGCAGTTCAGTGGCTCTTCCCCCTCCCTTTGTTTTCTTTTGTTCTTTTTTTCTTTCTCCATTGACATTAGAAAGTTTAACATAATTAATATTTATATTTTATTTTATTTATTTATTTATTTTTAATTTTTATTGCATTATAGGTTTGGGGGTACATGTGCAGAACGAGCAAGATAGTTGCATAGGTACACACATGGCAGTGTGCTTTGCTGCTTTCCTCCCCTTCACCCACACTTGGTAGTCATCCCCAGGCTATCCCCCCCCAGCCCCCCGCTGCTGTCCCTCCCCCATTCCCCCCAACAGTCCCCAGTGTATAGTAGACCGCCTCTCTGTGTCCACGTGTTCTCATTTTTCTCACCCACCTATGAGTGAGTATATGCGGTATTTCTTTTTCTGTTCTTGTGTCAGTTTGCTGAGAATGATGTTCTCCAGATTCATCCATGTCCCTACAAAGGACACAAACTCATCATTTTTGATTGCTGCATAATATTCCATGGTGTATATGTGCCACATTTTCCCAGTCCAGTCTATCATCGTTGGGCATTTGGGTTGGTTCCAGGTCTTTGCTATTGTAAACAGTGCTGCAATGAACATTCGTGTGCATGTGTCCTTATAGTAGAATGATTTATAGTCCTTTGGATAGATACCCAGTAATGGGATTGCTGGGTCAAATGGAATTTCTATTTCTAGGTCCCTGAGGAATCGCCACACTGTCTTCCACAATGGTTGAACTAATTTACACTCCCACCAACAGTGTAAGAGTGTTCCTATTTCTCCACATCCTCTCCAGCATCTGCTCTCTCCAGATTTTTTAATGATCGCCATTCTAACTGGTGTGAGATGGTATCTCAATGTGGTTTTGATTTGCATCTCTCTAATGACCAATGACGATGAGCACTTTTTCATATGTTTGCTGGCCTCATGTATTTCTGCTTTCGTAAAGTTTCTGTTCATATCCTTTGCCCATTTTTGAATGGGCTTGTTTGTTTTTTTCCTGTAAATCTGTTTGAGTTCTTTGTAAATTCTGGATATCAGCCCTTTGTCAGATGCGTAAACTGCAAAGATTTTTTCCCATTCTGATGGTTGCCGATTCACTCTAGTGACTGTTTGTTTTGCCGTGCAGAAGCTGTGGAGTTTGATTAGGTCCCATTTGTCTATTTTGGCTTTTGTTGCCAATGCTTTTGGTGTTTTGTTCATGAAGTCCTTGCCTACTCCTATGTCCTGAATGGTTTTGCCTAGATTTTCTTCTAGGGTTTTTATGGTGTCAGGTCTTACGTTTAAGTCTTTAATCCATCTGGAGTTAATTTTAGTGTAAGGTGTCAGGAAGGGGTCCAGTTTCTGCTTTCTGCACATGGCTAGCCAGTTTTCCCAACACCATTTATTAAATAGGGAATCCTTTCCCCATTGCCTGTTTTTGTCTGGTTTATCAAAGATAATATGGTTGTAGATGTGTTGTGTTGCCTCCGATGCCTCTGTTCTGTTCCATTGGTCTATATCTCTGTTTTGGTACCAGTACCATGCTGTTTTGATTACTGTAGCCTTGTAGTATAGTTTGAAGTCTGGTAGCATGATGCCTCCTGCTGTGTTCTTTTTGCTTAGAATTGACTTGGCTATGCAGGCTCTTTTTTGGTTCCATATGAAATTCATGGTGGTTTTTTCCAGTTCTGTGAAGAAATTCAATGGTAGTTTGATGGGGATAGCATTGATTGTGTAAATTACTTTGGGCAGTATAGCCATTTTCACGATATTGATTCTTCCTAACCATGAACATGGAATGTTTCTCCATCTGTTTGTGTCCTCTCTTATTTCATTGAGCAGTTGTTTGTAGTTTTCCTTAAAGAGGTCCCTTACATTCCTAGTGAGTTGTATTCCTAGGTATTTTATTTTCTTTGTAGCAGTTGTGAATGGCAGTTTGTTCTTGATATGGTTCTCTTTAAGTCTGTTATTGGTGTATAGGAATGCTTGTGATTTTTGAACATTGATTTTATATCCTGAGACTTTGCTGAAGTTGCTTATCAGTTGCAGGAGCTTTTGGGCTGAGGTGATGGGGTCTTCTAGGTATACTATCATGTCGTCTGCAAATAGAGACAATTTGGCTTCCACCTTTCCTATTTGAATACCCTTTATTTCTTTTTCTTGCCTGATTGCTCTGGCTAGAACTTCCAGTACTATGTTGAATAGAAGTGGTGAGAGAGGGCATCCTTGTCTAGTGCCAGATTTCAAAGGGAATGCTTCCAGTTTTTGCCCATTAAGTATGATATTGGCTGTTGGTTTGTCATAAATAGCTTTTATTACTTTGAGATATGTTCCATCAATACCAAGTTTATTGAGGGTTTTTAGCATAAAGGGCTGTTGAATTTTGTCAAATGCCTTCTCTGCATCAATTGAGATAATCATGTGGTTTTTGTTTTTGCTTCTGTTTATGTGGTGAATTACATTTATAGACTTGCGTATGTTGAACCAGCCTTGCATCCCCGGGATGAATCCTACTTGATCATGATGGATAAGTTTTTTAATGTGCTGTTGCAATCGGTTTGCCAGTATTTTATTGAAGATTTTTGCATCTATGTTCATCATGGATATTGGCCTGAAGTTTTCTTTTCTTGTTGAGTCTCTGCCAGGTTTTGGTATCAGGATGATGTTGGTCTCATAAAATGATTTGGGAAGGGTTCCCTCTTTTTGGATTATTTGGAATAGTTTCAGAAGGAATGGTACCAGATCCTCTTTGTGTGTCTGGTAGAATTCGGCTGTGAACCCATCTGGACCTGGGCTTTTTTTGTGTGGTAGGCTCTTAATTGCTGCCTCAACTTCAGACCTTGTTATTGGTCTATTCATAGTTTCGGCTTCCTCCTGGTTTAGGCTTGGGAGGACACAGGCGTCCTTTATATTTTAAAATAATATTTATTTAAACTCTAGCTGGTATGACCAATCATGGAGCACAGCCAAAGTCCAAGAGTTCCATTATGGTTAAAAGCAAGGACTTTGGAACCAGACAGAGACTTCTTTTTGTCCTTTTATCTTTTCGAGTGTCATTTCTGTGAGGCATGGTTTCTTCATCTATTAATAGTACAAACTGGATAATAATATAAGCCATTTGTTATGAGGATTAGGAGAAATCACATATACATATACAAATTTAGCTTAAAAAAATTTTTTTTTTTTTTGAAGACAGGGTCTCACTCTGTCACCCAAGCTGACCTGTGGTGGTGCGATCCAGCCTTAACCTCCCAGGCTGAAGGCTTTCTCCCTCCTCAGCCTTGACCTCCTAGGCTCTAGTGATTCTCTCACCCCAGCCCACAGCATGCATCAGCATGCCCGGCTAATTTTTGTATTTTCTTGGGTTTCACCCTGTTGCCCAAGCTGTTCTTGAACTCTCGGGCTCAAGAAATCCACCCATCTTGGCCTCCCAAAGTGCTCGATTTTAGGCATGAGCCACTGGGCCTGGGCAAAATTGGCTTTTAATCTGAATAAAAACAATTCTTAGTAGATATAAGCACTATTATATTAAGTGCAAATAAGTTATTTTCTTTTGCACCTGGTTTGTGATAGAAACTGGCAAGACTGCCACTTTTACCTCCTCATGTAAGTAACATTCTGATTTCAAGTAAGTAACACAACATTGGTGGAAGCAAAATTTAGGATTTCTCCCCTTATTTAATGCAGTTAAATACTGCAATTTTGGCAGATTTTTACATAGAACTCAAGATTTTGATATAGACTAAAGACATATGTTAAAGTTATAAGGTTCATTCAAAATGAATTATAGCTGAAGCAAGAAACAAGAATGAGAGTCGTTAACACATTTGGTGACTCTGTTCAGTATGTTAGTAACATGAAAATGCTGAGATGATAACCCAAAGAGATGTGATTACTTATGTAGACCTGAATGTTAAGTAGGTGAAAATTAAATACTAAGAAATTCACTGGTCCAGTGCGGTACCTCACTCTTGTAATCCCAGCACTTTGGGAGGCCGAGGCAGGCAGATCACGAGGTCAAGAAATTGGGAGCACCGAAACCCTGTCTCTACTAAAAATACAAAAATTAGGCTGGGCGTGGTGGTTCATGCCTGTAATCTCAGCACTTTGGGAGGCTGAGGCAGGCGGATTACAAGGTCAAGAGATCCAGACCACCCTGGCCAACATGGTGAAACCCTGTCTCTAATAAAAATACAAAACTTAGTTGGGCATTGTGGCATGCACCTGTAGTCTCAGCTACTCAGCAGGCTGAGGCAGGAGAATTGCTTGAACCCAGGTGGCGGAGGTTACAGTGAGCCAGGATCACGCCACTGCACTCCAGCCTGGTGACAGAGGGAGACTCTCTCTCTCTCTCTCTCTCTCTCTCTCTCTCTCTCTCTCTCTCTCTCACACACACAAAAAAAAAAAAAAAAAAAAAAAAAAGAAAGAAAGAAAGAAAGAAATACAAAAATTAGCTGGGCATGGTGGTATATGCCTGTAGTCCCAGCTACTAGGGAGGCTGAGTCAGAAGAATCACTTGGACCCAGGGGACCAAGGTTGTAGTGAAATGAGATTGCACCACTGCACTCCAGGCTGGCCACAGAGTGAGACCCCCCTTTCAAAAAAAAAAAAAGTATTTATCTTTTTTAAAAATTTTTCTTTCTTTTCTTCTCTCTCTCTCTCTCTCTCTCTCTCTCTCTCTCTCTCTCTCTCTCTCTCTCTCTCTCTCTCTCTCTCTCGGCTTGTTTTTATTCACACTAGTGAAAAGTGACCCACTCCTGTATTGACATTAATCCATCCATGAGGGCTTTACCCTCATGACCCAGTCACTTCCTATTAGGACCTACCTTCCAATGCAGTACATTGGGGATTAAGTTTACAGCATGTTGAGTTTTGAGGGCACATGTAAACCATAGCATTTTGCACCAGGCACCCAAAATTTATGTTCTTCTCATGATGCAAAAATACATTTGTTTCATCCCTAAAGTCCCAAAAGCCTTAACCTGTTTCCATCAACTCACAAATCCAAAATCCAGAGTCTCATCTAAATAAGATATAGATGAGCCTTAAGGCATGATCCATATAGAGGCAAATTCCTTCCAGCTATGAGCCTGTAACATCAAGGCAAGTAATCTACTTCCAAAATATAACAGTGAAGCAGGCATAGGGTAGGCATTCTCATTCTAAAAGGAAGAAAAAGGAAAGAAGAAAGGGGTAACTGGTCCCTAGTAAATCCAAAACCCAGTAGAGAAAACAATATGGAGTCTTAAAACTGGAGAATAATCTCCTTTGACTTCATGTGCCACATCCTGGGCTCACTGATACGAAGATTGGGCTATCAAGACATTGAGACAGCTTTGCTGGGCTCAGGTCACGTTTCATCTCTCTCGGATTGGCATTGTATACTGGTAGCTCTGCAGTTCTGAGGTCTTCTGAGCCCTCACATGGCAGTAGAGGCATTTTCTAGCCTGCTTCTCCAAATTTCCAACCTCTACCCATTATCTATTTCCAAAGCTGCTTCCCTATTTTCAGGTGTTATTATAGCAACAACTGTACTCGAAGTATTAATTTTCTATCTTAGTCTGTTTTCTACTCTTTAAGCTATTTTTTCGAAGAGCAGTGTATGTCAAATTATGAAAAACATAACTTCTTTTATATTTAAAGAATATATCTATATATTTAATTTATTCCAATTACTAAGATAAATTTTAAAAACCTTGAAAAAATGGCTCAAATCACCCTGTATTGATTCTGTGAAGTATAGCAGAGATATAAAATTGTAATTGTTACTGTGGAGTAAGTTTGAATTTACTCTGTAAACTTAAAAGTACCATGTATTTGAAATTACAACTTTGAAAAAAAAATTAGAGGTATTTATTGCAGCAGGTCACAGCATTTCCAGAGAGGCCTCACATTTGATTTTTTCTTTAGAACAACTTCAGCAAGATGGGAATATTTAATTGTTCTTCTGCCTTTCAAAGAACATAAAATAAACCATGGCAGACTGTGGACTAAGTACAAGAGAAGCTTTCATTGTGAATTAAGATCAAGTTTCTTAGTAAATGGATGCCTTTTAGAGGGAGTTGAATATCAATGTGAAGGGCCCTTGAGGTATAAGAGTCATTCCTACTTCTTCAGTTCCTGATTTTTTTAACAGAAGAATTTCTTTTTCTTTTTGAATATAAAATAACTTACAGATCATATTTTATAGAGCTTATCCAGTGATTTCTAGAAGTGTCTGTTTGCCTTCCCTTAATATAGTCATCATATATGGTTAGTCTTAGGATTGAAGTCCTTTACTTATTCAACAATGCTTGTTAAATCTTTGTCATATGTAAAGTATCTTCAGGGCACTAAGAGGAATTGACAAATATACTAAAGTTCCAAGCATCTTTGACCAGCAACCATTTGCTTACCTGGCAGGGTATGTTCAGTTCCAATATTTTAACAGGCAAATATGACATATAAAATTATATTCCCAAAGAAATATAAAACCCTTGATACATTGCTTAGCATTAAGTTTTCTCTGGTCTGGAAAAAAATATTATGAAATATGGGTACCAGATAGTTTTGTTACTACTGAGGTTTCTTTTTTATTTTCCCCCTGGCAGTTCTGAGAGGATAACTCCTTTGGATAACTTTGCTTTCATAATTATGTTATGGTTCCTAAATTAAAATATATAAAACATATTAAGTACTATGTTACGATATTCTCTACCTTGCATTCAAACTCAATATGGAGAGAGCAAGATAGCCTTACCTCTCACTATGTTTGGATGCCTGGAAAGATACCTGAATCTCCCTTGTCATTAACTCTGTTACTTAGGAGGCTGAACCTCAGTTGTCTCATCTGTGCAATGGGGATAGTAATACTATAGATCCCAAATGTCTTTATTAGGTCAAATGAATTGAGGAGACTACCAAGGATATAGTAATCTAAAAGTCAATTATAAACACTATTATTAGGTTATTTTTATTAGAATTTTTAAAATTTCTTCTTCATCTCCTTTTCTCCCCTTCCCACTTCTTTTGCTCCCTTTAGACTGTCACAGTGCTGCAAAGCAGGTCCATGACATGGGGCAGTAGTCTCTCTAAGCTAGAGCAATTTCCCATGAAGTTTATTTTGTTTAAAACAGGGATGAAATGAATACTCTGAATATTTGGAAACTTCACTGGGAAAAACTTTTCAAAACTAGATTGAAATTTTGGAACAACAACTATATTTTTTTGAATTTCAGATTAATGTTTTATTATATTATATCCAGAGTTTAAAAAGTGTGATTTGCATTCATCTGTGCACATCCTCTATTAAAATGTGGACTTTTAGGCTGGGTGCAGTGGCTTACGCCTATAATACCAGCAATGCCAGGGTGGGAGGAATGCTTGAGTCCAGGAGTTTTTGACCAGCCTGGGCAACATAGTGAGACTCACCTCTACAAAAATTAAAATTAGAAAAGCATCCTGGCATGGTGGTACACATTTGTAGTTTCAGCCACTCGGGAGGCTGAGGTGGGAGGATTGCTCAAGCCCAAGAGGTTGAGGTTGCAGTGAGCCATGATCACGCCGCTGCACTCCATCCAACCTGGGCAACAGAAAAAAAAAGTGAACTTTTAAAACATTTGTAACTGTTATTTACACATCATCATACTTCATTGAAAGAACTTTGAGAATTTTATTTCAATAAAATTGTACTTTTAAAAGATTATATGAAGTAAATACATCAATAAAATGTACAGGCTTAAAAATGTAAAAAATGTACATTATATTTAATCTTAATGAAAATACACGTCTTTGAGTGGTCCAAAGAATAAGCAGCAAAGTGAAAATTTGAAGATAATCCCAAACATCTGTTTTAAATTATCTATCCAAAAAAAAAGTTTAAGTGACTGTTATAACCTTATATTCCCTAAGTAGGATATAGCCTACGCCATCTCTATTTTAAAAGAAGATCGGCCGGGCACGGTGGCTCACGCCTGTAATCCCAGCACTTTGGGAGGCCGAGGCGGGTGGATCACAAGGTCAAGAAATCGAGACCATCATGGTCAACTTGGTGAAACCCCGTCTCTACTAAAAATACAAAAAATTAGCTGGGCATGATGGCACGTGCCTGTAGTCCCAGCTACTCAGGAGGCCGAGGCAGGAGAATTGCCTGTTCCCAGGAGGCGGAGGTTGCGGTGAGCCGAGATCGCACCATTGTACTCCAGCCTGGGTAACAAGAGCGAAACTCCATCTCAAAAAAAAAAAAAGATAATGTGTGACCTTAATTTTATTTTGTTTCCTTTCCTTTCCTCCCTGCCCTTTCCTTCTCCTTCTCTCTTTTCCCATTCACTGCAGTTTTCAGGTTAATCCCTGCACATTTCCTTCACGTATCAATCCCTTTTTATCTGTATTCTTTACTTAATTTTCTCTTTGTAGCATAGACTACTGATCTAACATAGTTGATTTGTATGTAATGTATTTGATTTATAATATACCTTTCATTTAATTATATCCACTTTGTTAAATACATAGTGATATTTTGGGCATGAATTAATTTTTAATATTTATCATTGTTATGACAGTGCATTCCTTTTATCAGTTATTTGTAGGCTGTTATGGTCCATTCATGAAACAGTATTTACGTGGTATTAATTGGTCCTAATGCCGTATAGGAATCTGTAAAGTGAATGTCCCATGTTGTACTCCCGTGATGGACACATTGTTACTACCCACTATCAGCCGACACTAAGACACTTGAATTAAACATTCTCTTACTTGCTTTCTTAGGTGAAAATTTATCTGGGAGCGGGATTGCTGGATAGAGGTTCTTTTTTGACTTAGTCACTTACATTTGTTGATTTGACTGAGTCCTGTCAGATGGCATAACAGAACGTCTGCCCCAGGCCACCTGCCACCAGGTGTGCACAGGATTCTTCCCCAGCATCACTACCAGTAGTTGGCCTTATCCATTTTTCTTCCTTCCTTTCTTTCTTTCTTTTTTGCCAGTCTAGGTATAAAAGATATCTCGTTGTTAAAATTTGCATTTCAGGGGTTTACTAAGAAATTTGAGTTTTAGTTTAAATACTTGGTATTTGTTTTGGTTTTCCTTTTTGCAGAATCCTATTCAAGCCCTTTCCCTTTTTTTCCCTATTGGATTTCTTATGGTTTTTTTTTTTTTTTTTTTCATGTTGCTTTGCAGGAGTTCCTTCTAGTTTCCAAGTACAGACAGTTCTTTGTTTAGATGTTTGAAATATCTTCTCCTAGTATATTATGCATTTTTAACTTGTCCATAATGTTCTTTATTAAATAGAAGTCCTTTCTGAAGTATTTAAATCCATGAATTGTTTTTTTACATTTCAAATGATATTTGGGGCTCTTTTGAAGAAGTGCTTTTCCATTTCACAAAAATATTCTTCTACATATTCTTCTGTTAACTTTACTTTTTCATATTTAACTTTTTAAACTATCTGGAGTTTATCTTTGTGTTTTATGAATATGGTATAACAATCAGTTTTCATGGCCTCTTTTATATTATGGCTAAAATATACTTTTTGAGTTCCTTAATAAATAATGCTGAAATATTGATTGGATTTACATGGAATTCATAGATTAATTTGGGGAGAACTGAAATCTTTGTAATGATAAATTACCCCACCCATGAGCCTTGGAATATTTTTTTATGTCTTTTAGAAATTGGTATGCATACTTCCAAGTAGTCAGAACAGTGAGATTTAAAAATTGACATGATATAAAAAAGTCGAGTGGGTTAATATGATCAAATCTTAGTAATAGAAAAAAGAATTAACTCAGAATCAGCTATGAAAAGTTATGGCAGCTTTTTAAAAACCTAAAATCTGTTTTGATAAACACAGCATTATGGAGCAATAATTTTAAGGAGGATAGGATTTGAAAAGGAATCGTTTTTATATTTGAGTATGATTAAATCCTCTGTCAATGCCCTTCAGCCAAAGACCACAAGAGCTACACCTGAAATAAAAGTTGGCTTAACTACTTCTGGCACTGAGAGTGAACAGCCAAACCATGGAGAATTCTGGGGCATATCATTATATGTCCAATTATAGAATTTTGACTTTGGTTGGGTGATTTGGAAGAGAGTCTAAGAAAGTGAGGGTTTTATTTTGATTGAATACCAGGACAATTCTACGCCTGGATAAAGAAATCATTCATGTAGCAGGAGAGGAGGATGTTTGGTATTTTGTGGGTTTTACAGTGACCTTTTCCTTTTTCTCTGTTTATGCAAAATTGTGAGGTGGTTTTTATTTGTTTTACTTTATCATGGTCTCAGAGTAAGTTTGTCTGAAGCTGATACTGTATATGATTGTGCATGTACAATAGGAAAACAAGATTTTTGCAAGCATCTGAAGCAATTAATCATAAGAAATGAAAGATTTTCATTTTGATAAAAAGCATGAAACCGAGTATCGGATTGTGACATTGCCTCAGTTAACTTGTTGATGACTTTTAATTTCTAAGTTGTTCTCTCACTTTGAAATAGCCATCTCTGCTGCTCATCCATTCTGTTGGAAACCATAATTTTGCCCCTAGATTACTCCAGTTGCCTTCTAACCGGTCTCCCTGTTGTTCCTTTAGTTCTCTTGCAATGAGTACCTTCTCCACAGAGAAGTAATCATTTTGACTTTTCGAAAACGAAAGTCAAATCACAAAAACCCCTCGCTGAAAATTTATCTCCAAACATTGCAAATCAAATAACCCCCAGACTGCTTATCTTGGCATGTCAGACCCTATCTGGTTGGACCCTTGCCTATCTTTGTGACTTCATCTTGACTTCCCTCTCATTTTGCAGCCACTCACCTGACTGGTATTGTTCCTGGGAAACATCAAGTTCATTCTTGTCTTAGATTCTTTGCTGTACTTTCCTTATCTGGCATCAGCAGTCCTTGCTAGGCTTGTTCCTTATCCTTTAGTTCTTAGAGATTGTACCTATTTTCCTAAATCTGTGATATCCTTACCTAAAATTAGCCTTATTCATGCCATCTTTATTTTGCATTATTTATAACACTTATCACTATCTAAAGTTAATTCATTTATTTTATTGTAAGGATCCCACCCTCCCTCCACTATCTCTATCTCCCACTTACAACATATGCTCACATGGGTGAGAACTGTTTTGAACAGTACTGAGTGTCCAGCCCCTCACAAGATTCCTGGTACCAAATAGGTGTCTAACAAATATCTGTTTAATGAATGAATAAATATTGAATACATTAATCAATGGATAAATGAACAGTCAACCAAATGAGTTAACATGTATTCTAGATATGATGACAGGCGTACCTCATTTTCTCGCATGTCACTTTCTCGTGCTTCTCAGACATTGTATTTTTTTTTAAACGAATTGAATGTGGCACTCCTGCATAAACCATCTGTCAGTGCCCTTTTTTCAACAGCATGTGCTGACTTCATGTCTTTGTCATATTTTGGCAATTCTCACAATATTTTAATGTTTTAATTATTGTATCTGTTATGGTGATCTACGATGGAAAACTTTTGGAGAGGATTTGCCATTCTAGATATTTGTGATTCATGGAATGAGGTCAAAATACCAACATTAACAGGAATTTAGAAGAAGTTGTTTTCAATAGTTATGTATCCATGGGGATACTGAGGGCTCAAGACTGAAGTGGAGGAAGGAGCTGAAGAAGTGGTGGAGAGAGCAAGAGAACTAGAATTGGAAGTGGGCCTAAAGATGTGACTGAATTGCTGTAATCTCATGATACTATATTTACAGATGAGGAGTTGCTTCTTTTGGATGAGCAAAGAAAGTGTTTCTTGAGGTGGAATGTACTCTTGGTGACCATGCTGTGAACATTGCCAAAATGACAATAAAGCACTAAAAGATTAGAATATTATATAATCTTAAGAAATTGTCACAGCCACTCCAACCTTCAGCAATCATCAGTCGCCCTCGTCACTCAGCAGCCATCGGTGTTGAGGCAAGGCTTACCATGAGCACAAAAATTAAGACTCACCAAGAGCTCAGATGATTGGCCAGGCACTGTGGCTCACGCCTGTAATCCTAGCACTTTGGGAGGCCGAGGTGGGCGGATCACGAGGTCAAGAGATCGAGACCATCCTGGCCAACATGGTGAAACTCTGTCTCTACTAAAAATACAAAAATTAGCTGGGTGTGGTGGTGCCCGCCTGTAGTCCCAGCTACTCGGGAGGCTGGGGCAGGAGAATTGCCTGAACCTGGGAGGTGGAGGTGGCAGTGAGCCAAGATCATGCCACTGTACTCCAGCCTGGCGCCTGGCAATGGAGCAAGACTCTGTCTCAATAAAAATAAAAGAGCTCAGATGATTGTTAGCATTTTTTAGCAATAAAGTATTTTTTTATTAAGATGTCTAAAAAACAATGACATCATGCTGTTGTACACTTATTAGACATTATTGTGTAAATATAACTTTTGTATGCACTAGAAAACCAAAAAGTATTAAGTGACTCATTTCATTGTGATATTCACTTTATTATGCTGGTCTGGACCTAAACCCCCAACATCTCCAAGGTATTCATTCCTGTATTTGTCCGTTGCCAAAAAGAGAAGCACTTACCAGTTTATTATTTACTTGAGATACAAGTATCTAAAGAAATCAACTTCTTTCTCTGGAAATATGCCTTAAAATATTCACACTTACGTCCTTGCTGTTACTTTTTTTAAATCATCTATGTTCTAGGACTACTATCAAAATGGTATAGCATTGTAGTGAGGATTTCCTTGTGCTTAAATTAATATTTGAATGCATTTCTCAGAAGAGATTATAATGTAAATGTATTCTCATTTACTACTCCCACAATCAGAGTAGAACTTTGGGAGGAATGGGGATTTAAAAATTGCCTAATCATTAGAAATTTCCGTGAGGGCGTGTTTTACTAATTTATAGTAGATATAGAATACCTATGGTATTACACCTATTATGTTTGAAGATACTTGTAATTTATCTTACTATTTTCCTAATTTTATTTCATTTTCATTTAGTAGTTTAATTTGACAATATTTTACACTGTTTTGTCTTTTAATTTAAAGGATGCAATTTTCTATGGATTCAGTGCCAAGGCCTATGTAAATGTTGGTTTTCAGTCAAAGATGAAAACCGGTATGAAAATATTAGGTAGAGGGTAGAAAAAGTTTGGAAGCAGCCAGTGTCAGATTAGCGTTTTCGCTCTAACACTTCAGTATTAACTTTAAACATTTATGAGTGCCTCTGAGTCTGTCTCCTCATCTAGGGAACGGCCATTTATGTGTGGAACAGTGTCGGGAGCTCAGTGAGATGTTCCATGTCAAGTGTGTGGCATGGTACTTGGCACTATTAGCTGTTGCATATAGTTCAATGTCTTTCCCCTGTTTTCCCCTGTTATAATTGTGAGTTCAATGTCTTTCCCCTGTTTTCCATCAGAAGCAAAGAACATATATGACTTGGCAAATATGAAGTATTAGTGTTCTTTGTAGATCACATAAGGGCATAAAATGCATTATAATGTTATTTTTATAAGCAATGCTTAACTATTGTAATTTGTAAAGAGTATCAAGCACAATAATATTAATAGCAGTATTTATTGAGTGTTTACTATGTGTCAGGCACTGTCTTTGTTTTTTTATTTTTATTTTTTTTTTGAGAGAGGGTCTCACTGTGTTGCCCAGGCTTGAGTGCAGTGGCGTGATCATGGCTAACTGGAGCCTCGACTTCCTGGGCTCAAGTGATCATTGTATCTCAGCATCCCACGTAGCTGGGACTGCAGGCATGTGCTAACACACCCAGCTAATTTTTGTATTTTTTGTTGAAATAGGGTTTCACTGTGTTGCCCAGACTTGTCTCAAACTCCTCCTGAGGTCAAGCAATCCACCCACCTCATTGGCCTCCCAAAGCGCTAGTACAGGTATAAGACATAGTGCCCAGCCTCAGACACTGTCTTAAACAGCTTGTATGTATTAACATCTTCATCATGAAACACATGAGACACTATTGTCCTACTTTACAGGTAAAGTAAACTGAAGCAGAGGAGTATTAAATTTCTTAGAGGCACACAGGCAAATCTGAGATGGAAAGATGTTGTATTCTTTTTTGCATTAAAATTGATACTCAGAACCCCTTTCATTTTTCAGTGATTATAGTCAGTAATCACCCCCAAATAAATATATCTTAACACATATGACCCTTCCTCTCATCCCCATCTTTTTCTGGGGGACTCTGCTTTCAGGATGCAATACCCCATCTCCTTAAGGGAAAGAAGACAAGAGAAGCAGCCAAGTTTGAGGGAAAAATCCATTTGAGAGCCATACTGTGTGGGCAGTTATTGGTGCTATGCCTTTTGTTATTTTTAATCTTGAAAAATTACTATTATTTGGGGAGAACAAAGGGGGCATACAGAAAACATACTTAATTTTCAACATGATTAGGTGTGGAAATAGCGATTTTTCTCAGAAATGAGCTCATAAGCAGAAAAAGTATAAAAGAACATTGTATCTATAATGTTTCATTGATGTATTCTGATGCCTAGTAAGCTGCTTTATAGCTTTGATCTTGTTTAGTTTTTTTGCTTTTCATCTCCAGATCTTCTATGCCATTTATCAGTTTTTTCATACTTGAATGAAATATTTGTTTATTTTAAGATCATTTCTTGTACTTTCTGGCCCAGTAAGTATACAATAATTTCAGACCATGAAGACCCCTACTGAAAACTGGAAGAACATGAAGCCTTTGTAGGTGATCTTAAGATAACATTGTTCTTGGCCTTATGATGAACTGTATATGTATATCAGTTTTGAAACATAATAATTACTTTAATTTTTTAAGGCTTTGATTATATTTAATCTCCTGGTTTGATGAAATGTTAGTGTATAAAGGAAATAAATTTTCCTTCTTAAAAATGTTTTATGAGGGTTTTCTCTCCCTGTGGTACTTCCTGATGGCCTGATACTATGTCATGTATAATTGGATTGATGCTCAGTCTGAAAATTTCTTTTTCTTCTTGGCAGCATGGGGTAACCTTGGAAATGTTCTGAAGAGTCAGAGCAAAATTTCTGAAGCTGAAAGCGCCTACAGAAATGCTTTGTATTACCGCAGCAACATGGCTGACATGCTTTATAATTTGTGAGTATGCCTTGCTTTCTCTGGTTTGGTTCGTCTTTGAAATCTGCTCTGAGAGGGACTATTGATTTAACTGCTGGAAATGGAGATGATGATAGCTATTGTACTGAAATATTCTTTTTGTTATTCATGCCTCTGAGACGATTAGGTGGTGGGTAGTTGCGATTTCCTTGTTTTGGGCCACATCATCCATATTCATGTGTACTTGTATGTTACAGCTGAATGTTTTGGAAGTAGTATGCCATGTAACATAAACATTGGTTTAAATATCTTTTAGTTCTTAAAATGTTTATTTAATTAATACTTAGTTCATAAAATAAGCTTGTTATGTATGAGTTATGCGAATCATGTGTTGATTATTATTATTATTATTTGAGACAGTATCTCATTCTGTGGCCCAGGCTAGAGTGCAGAGACACTGTCATAGCTTGCTGCAGCCTCAAACTCCTGAGCTCAAGCAATCCTTCTGCCTCATCCCCACAGTAGCTAAGACTGCAGGTGCCTGTCACCATGCCTGTCCAATTTTTGAATTTTTTTGTACCAATCAGGACTGACTATCTTGCCCAGGCTGCAGCCTAACTCCTGGCCTGAAGCAGTTCTCTTGCCTCACCCTGCAAAGTGCTGGGATTATAGGTGTGAACCACTGTGCCCAGCCTTGATTATTAAGAATAGATTTTCTCTTCAGTTAAAAAAAATGGTGTGTTAAAGTATATGTAGAATATGTGGTATACCAGAAAAGTGAGTGAGTAAGGTCATGGTTCTTTTTTGTTTTCCTCTTCATACGCACTGATGATTATCAGTGAGGTTGGGATAATTTAGAATATCCTTGCATGTTGGGTTAGAAAAATCCCAGGGGAAAAATTGGTTTTGTTGTTTGAGTGGACAGTCCTAGCTGGTACAATGAGATGTGAGTAGATAAATGTAAACCAAACCTAAATCTCTTCGTTGTCTCTTATATTTGTGAGAACATTTTGTTTGTAAGTGGCATAAATCTAGTTTAAGCTTGGTAAACACAACAGAGAACGTATAAACTCCCCTAACTAGAAATCCCTGGGTTGACTAGATTCAGACCTAGTTAGATCCTGTGCCTGATACTGTTTCAGGAATGTTGCTCCATTTAGTGGCTCCAGTTTCTTCTGGGTTTGGTCCATCTTCTGTGGTACTCTATAACAATGGGAAAGATGACTGCTGTGCCTTTATGAATATAGCATCCTGACTCTTCTCAGTCTCAGAAGGAAAGAGAACTATTTTGTTTTGGTGCCTGTATTAATCCCGGAAAGAGTTGTTGGACTGACCTTCCTGCAGTCCTGTGTCCTCTCTTGGTGAAACACTGAGTGATGTGGGAGGGGCCATGAGTCACTTCCATTGACAGCACCTCCAGAGTTGGAATGCAATGGAGGCAGACCAGTTCTCTATAGGAAGGTGACTGATCGTAGGAAAAATAAGATGCTTGCTGCTTGTGTTTAATGAATGCTATGTGATATTGACAGTATCAAACTAATCTACAAACTTTTAAAATAAGTGTAGTCTGGTTACCTGAATCTTTCCTATTGGCTAAGTCTAAAGGCACAGATAATTAAAAAAAAAATTTTAACTAAAAATAAACAGGAAAAAACCTAGATATTTAAGGGAAAGCAGACAGGATGAGCCCAGTTAATTTTATATTCATACATTGACCTTGTCTTTAACCTCATAGACTTTAACACTGGGATCTCAATCTAGCAGCCTGTGGTCTGAATTAGACCAGTAGATATGTTTTGTGTCGGCTTGCAGAGTGTTTAATTTTTTCTTTGTCACCTGGAATTCTTTCACATGCAGCACACCTGCTCCAGCACACTGTTCCTTCTTCCCAGTCTCTGCTGTGTCCTGTTGCACGCACCATGTATCTTACCATCTTCTTTGCTGAAGTAACTTGAATTTGTACCTTTTTCTTTTCTTGATGCAGATACTATTTAGGTACTCCTACAAAGGCTCGAGTCCTCTTCATCTAAATATTGTTATATTACTATATTTTATTAATATTTTTATTTTATGAAAAAGAACCTTATCAGTTTAATAAATTCACACATATGTTCTTTACACTTTTTGCATCCAAAAGTGATGTCAAAGGGGCCTCTTGCCTTGCAGTATGGGATATTAATTTTCTGGTTCCCATCCTTCATATATTTTTGGAGGAAAACTAATCCGAACAACCAACACCTCTTCACTGAAACGTTTTTCTCTGTCTTATCCATAGTCTCTGGTTAAAACATTTCCCACCTCTTTGTGATACCTGTTGGGCAAGGATTCAAACTGTTGATCTAGGCTTATTCTTTACTGAGAAGAGAAGTGTATTCAATTAGAAAATTTCACTTTACCTGTGATTTTAAAATTACATCTTAAGGCTTCGTCTGTCAGTGGATACCTGTGTAAATCATGACAGCATATGAATTGATCTTCCCAAACCCTAGTGAAAAATATTTGCTGGAAAAGTAGTTATTGACAAAATTGATATTTTTTCCCTAATGCCAAATATAGTTCCACAGTATATTTTACTAATATGGCAAGTCTTTAAACCACACTTATCTATCAGCCTAAACAGAGAGGCTTAAATTCCGCAAGAAATCTTGGCAATGATTTGGAAGTATTGGATTTTGTAAACAAGTATTTGACAGAATTCAATAATTCTGTTTTAAAATAGGTAAACTTTTCAGTTATTTTTTAATATTTTTAAAATACACCAAGATAGATTCATTATAATCTATAATATAAATATGTCTGGTATCATATTTATAAGAACAAACTTTTTTTCTACCTAAGTAGTAAAAACTTTTCTCTACCTAAGTAGTAAAAAGTTTTCTCATGGAAAAGTTTTCTTATGGAAAGTTTAGACTATGAAGTAGCAGATTTTAGTTTTGAGATGTACATTATTTTCTCTGATATACAGAAGTTACTCCTTGTTCTATTTTAACTCCTAAAAGAGAAGGAATTTGTTTTGCTCAATCTTTCTAGGACACATAACCTGATAATACTGTTTTGAGTTAATAGCATGCATTAATCACTTTTCCTATCATCAGTTACAGTTATGTCTCCTAAAGATGTTTTATGACAGAAGCCTAGAACAAACCTAACTGGCATGGAATAGCTATATTTGTTCCTGCATTTTAGAAATTTTTGGGAATTGTAAGCTTTTGTTAGGCCCTCAATGTAACTTTTTTTTTATTACATTTTAGGTTTTGGGGTACATGTGCAGAACATGCAACATAGTTGCATAGGTACTCACATGGCAGTGTGTTTTGCTGTCTTCCTCCCCTTGACCCACATTTGGCATTTCTCCCCATGCTATCCCTCTCCAGCTTCCCCCCAGCTGTCCCTCGCCTATTCCCTGCAATAGACCCCTGTGTGTAGTACTCCCTTCCCTGTGTCCATGTGTTCTCATTGTTCATCATCCACCTATGAGTGAGAATATGCGGTATTTCATTTTCTGTTCTTGTGTCAGTTTGCTGAGAATGATGTTCTCCAGATTCATCCATGTCCCTACAAAGGACACAAACTCATCGTTTTTGACTGCTGCATAATATTCCATGGTGTATATGTGCCACATTTTCCCAGTCCAGTCTATCATCGATGGACATTTGGGTTGGTTCCAGGTCTTTGCTATTGTAAACAGTGCTGCAATGAACATTCGTGTGCATGTGTCCTTATAGTAGAACGATTTATAGTCCTTTGGATATATATCCAGTAATGGGATTGCTGGGTCAAATGGAATTTCTATTTCTAAGGCCTTGAGGAATCGCCACACTGTCTTCCACAATGGTTGAACTAATTTACACTCCCACCAGCAGTGTAAGAGTGTTCCTATTTCTCCACATCCTCTCCAGTATCTGTTGTCTCCAGATTTTTTAATGATCGATCGCCATTCTAACTGACGTGAGATGGTATCTCAATGTGGTTTTGATATGCATCTCTCTAATGGCCAGTGAGCATTTTCGTATGTTTGCTGGCCTCATGTATGTCTTCTTTTGTAAAGTCTCTGTTCATATCCTTTGCCCATTTCTGAATGGGCTTGTTTGTTTTTTTCTTGTAAATCTGTTTTAGTTCTTTGTAAATTCTGGATATCAGCCCTTTGTCAGATGGGTAAACTGCAAAGACTTTTTCCCATTCTGTTGGTTGCTGATTCACTCTAGTGACTATTTCTTTTGTTGTGCAGAAGCTGTGGAGTTTGATTAGGTCCCATTTGTCTATTTTGGCTTTTGTTGCCAGTGCTTTTGGTGTTTTGGTCATGAAGTCCTTGCCTATTCCTATCTCCTGAATGGTTTTGCCTAGATTTTCTTCTAGGGTTTTTATGGTGCCAGGTCTTATGTTTAAGCCTTTAATCTATCTGGAGTTAATTTTAGTGTAAGGTGTCAGGCAGGGGTCCAGTTTCTGCTTTCTGCACATGGCTAGCCAGTTTTCCCAACACCATTTATTAAACAGGGAATCCTTTCCCCATTGCTTGTTTTTGTCTGGTTTATCAAAGATTGTATGGTTGTAGATATGTTGTGTTGCCTCTGATGCCTCTGTTCTGTTCCATTGGTCTATATGTCTGTTTTGGTACCAGTACCATGCTGTTTTGATTACTGTAGCCTTGTTGTATAGTTTGAAGTCCGGTAGTGTGATGCCTCCTGCTGTGTTCTTTTTGCTTCGAATTTACTTGGCTATGTGGGCTCTCTTTTGGTTCCATATGAAGTTCAAGGTGTTTTTTTCCAGTTCTGTGAAGAAAGTCAATGGTAGCCTGATAGGGATAGCATTGAGTCTGTAAATTACTTTGGGCAGTATAGCCATTATCACAATATTGATTCTTCCTAACCATGAACATGGAATGTTTCTTCATCTGTTTGTGTCCTCTCTTATTTCGTTGAGTAGTGGTTTGTAGTTTTCCTTAAAGAGGTCCCTTATGTTCTTTGTAAGTTGTATTCTTAGGTATTTTATTCTCTTTGTACCAATTGTGAATGGCACTTCGTTCTTGATTTGGTTCTCTTTAAGTCTGTTATTGGTGTATAGGAATGCTTGTGAATTTTGCACATTGATTTTATATCCTGAGACTTTGCTGAAGTTGCTTATCAGTTTCAGGAATTTTTGGGCTGAGATGATGGGGTCTTCTAGATATACTCTCATGTTGTCTGCAAATAGAGACAATTTGACTTCCTCCTTTCCTATTTGAATACCCTTTATTTCTTTTTCTTGCCTGATTGCTCTGGCTAGAACTTCCAGTACTATATTGAATAGGAGTGGTGAGAGAGGGTGTCCTTGTCTAGTGCCAGATTTCAAAAGGAATGCTTCCAGTTTTTGCCCATTCAGTATGATATTGGCTGTTGGTTTTTCATAAATAGCTTTTATGATTTTGAGATATGTTCCATCAATACCGAGTTTATTGAGGGTTTTTAGCATAAAGGGCTGTTGAATTTTGTTAAAGGCCTTCTCTGTGTCAATTGAGATAATCATGTGGTTTTTGTTTTTGGTTCTGTTTATGTGGTGAATTACGTTTATAGACTTGCATATGTTGAACCAGCCTTGCATCCCCGGGATGAATCCTACTTGATCATGATAGATAAGCTTTTTGATGTGCTGTTGCAATCGGCTTGCCAGTATTTTATTGAAGATTTTTGCATCTATGTTCATCAAGGATATTGGCCTGAAGTTTTCTTTTCTTGTTGAGTCTCTGCCTGGTTTTGGTATCAGGATGATACTTGTGTATGTTGAACCAGCCTTGCATCCCCGGGATGAATCCTACTTGATCACGATGGATAAGCTTTTTAATGTGCTGTTACAATAAGTTTGTGAGTATTTAATTGAAGATTTTTGCATCTATGTTCATCATGGATATTGGCCTGAATTTTTTTTTCTTGTTGAGTCTCTGCCTGGTTTTGGTATCAGGATGATGTTGGTCTCATAAAATGATTTGGGAAGGATTCCCTCTTTTTGGATTAATTGGAATAGTTTCAGAAGGAATGGTACCAGCTCCTCTTTGTGTGTCTGGTAGAATTTGGCTGTGAACCCATCTGGACCTGGGCTTTTTTTGTGTGGTAGGCTCTTAATTGCTGCCTCAACTTCAGACCTTGTTATTAGTCTATTCATAGTTTCTGCTTCCTCCTGGTTTAGGCTTGGGAGGACACAGGTGTCCAGGAATTTATCCATTTCTTCCAGGTTTACTAGTTTATGTGCATAGAGTTGTTTGTAAGATTCTCTGATGATGGTTTGAATTTCTGTGTACTCTGTGGTGATTTCCCCTTTATCATTTTTTATTGCATCTATTTGGTTGTTCTCTCTTTTCTTTTTTATCAGTCTGGCTAGTGGTCTGTCTATTTTGTTGATCTTTTTGAAAAACCAGCTCTTGGATTTATTGATTTTTTGAAGGGTTTTTCGTGTCTCTATCTCCTTGAGTTCTGCTCTGATCTTAGTTATTTCTTGTCTTCTGCTATTTTTTTTTTTGATCTTGCTCCTCTAGCTCCTTCAATTTTGACGATAGGGTGTCAATTTTCGATCTCTCCACTCTTCTCATGTGGGCACTTATTGCTGTATATTTACCTCTGCAGACTGCTTTAAATGTGTCCCAGAGATTCTGTTATGTTGTGTCTTCGTTCTCGTTGGTTTCAAAGAACTTCTTTATTTCTGCCTTCATTACATTGTTTATCCAATCAACATTCAAGAGCCAGTTGTTCAGTTTCCATGAAGCTGTGCAGTTCTGAGTTAGTTTCTGAATTCTGAGTTCTAACTTGATTGCGCTATGGTCTGAGAGACTGTTTGTTATGATTTCAGTTGTTTTGCATTTGCTGAGGAGTGCTTTACTTCCAATTATGTGGTCAATTTTGGAGGTGTGATGTGGTGCTGAAAAGAATGTATATTCTGTGGATTTGGGGTGGAGAGTTCTATAAATGTCTATCAGGTTTGCTTGTTCCAGGTCTGAGTTCAAGCCCTGGATATCCTTGTTAATTTTCTGTCTGGTTGATCTGTGTAATATTGACAGTGGAGTGTTAAAGTCTCCCACTCTTATTGTGTGGGAGTCTAAGTCTCTTTGTAAGTCGTTAAGAACTTGCCTTATATATCTGGGTGCTCCTGTATTGCGTCCATATATATTTAGGATCATTAGCTCTTCTTGTTGTATCGATCCTTTTACCATTATGTCATGTCCTTCTTTGTCTCTTTTGATCTTTGTTGCTTTAAAGTCTATTTTATCAGAGACGAGAAATGCAACTCCTGCTTTTTTTTGCTTTCTTTTTTTAACAAAGATTTGCTTGGTAGATCTTTCTCCATCCCTTTATTTTGAGCCTTTGTGTATCTTTGCAAGTGAGATGGGTTTCCTGGATACAGCATACTGATGGGTTTCAGTTTTTTATCCAATTTGCCAGTCTGTGTCTTTTGATTGGTGCATTTGGCCCATTTCCATTTAGGGTTAGTATTGTTATGTGTGAATTTGATGCTGCCATTTTGATGCTAGCTGGCTGTTTTGCCCATTAGTTGTTGCAGATTCTTCATTTTGTTGATGCTCTTTAGCATTTGGTATGTTTTTAGAATGGCTGGTACTGGTTGTTCCTTTCTATGTGTAGTGCCTTTTTCATGAGCTCTTGTAAAGCAGGCCTGGTGGTGACAAAATCTCTGAGTACTTGCTTGTTTGCAAAGGATTTTATTTTTCCTTCACTTATGAAGCTCAGTTTTACTGGATATGAAATTCTGGGTTGAAAGTTCTTTTCTTTAAGGATGTTGAATATTGACCCCCAGTCTCTTCTGGCTTGTAGAGTTTCTGCCGAGAGATCTGCTGTGAGTCTGATGGGCTTCCCTTTTTGTGACTCAACCTTTCTCTCTGGCTGCCCTTAGCATTTTCTTTTTCATTTCAACCCTGGTGAATCTGACGATTATGTGCCTTAGGGTTGCTCTTCTTGCGGAATATCTTTGTGGTGTTCTCTGTATTTCCTGGACTTGGATATTGGCCTGCCTTGCTAGGTTGGGGAAATGTTTCTGGATAATATCCTGAAGAGTATTTTTGAGCTTGGATTCATTCTCTTCGTCACATTCAGGTACACCTGTCAAACATAGGTTGGGTCTCTTCACATAGTCCCACATTTCTTGGAGACTTTGTTCATTCCTTTTTGCGTTTTTTTCTCTAATCTTGGCTTCTTGTTTTATTTCATTGAGTTGATCTTCGACTTCTGATATTCTTTCTTCTGCTTGGTCAATTCGGCTGTTGAAACTTGTGCATGCTTCGCGAAGTTCTCGTGTTTTTTAGCTCCTTCAATTCACTCATATTTCTCTCTCAGTTGTCCATTCTTCTTATTTCCTCCAATCTTTTTTCAAATCTGTTTTCAAGATTCTTAGTTTCTTTGCATTTATATAGAACGTGTTCTTTTAGCTCACGGAAGTTTCTCATTACCCACCTTCTGAAGTCTGATTCCGTCATTTCATCACACTCATTCTCTGTCCAGCTTCATTCCCTTGCTGGTGAGGAGTTTTGGTCCTTTGTAGGAGGCAAGGTGTTCTAGTTTCAGGTGTTTTCCTCCTTTTTGCGCTGGTTTGTTTTCATTTTTGTGGATTTATCCACCTGTTGTCTGAGTAGTAGCTGACTTTTCGATTGGGTCTCTGAGTAGACGCCCAGATTGTTGATGATGAAGTATTTCTGTTTCTTAGTTTTCCTTCTAACAGTCTAGCCCCTCTGCTGTAAGACTGCTGAGGTCCACTCCAGGCCCTGCTTGTCTGGGGTACACCTGTAGCAGCTGCGGAACAATGAGGGGTGCTACCAGTTTCTTCTTCTGTTCTCTTTGTCCCAGAATGATGCCCGCCAAATGTCAGTCTGATCAGTCCTTTGTGAGGTGACTCTTTGGATATACAGGGGTCAGGGAGCTGCTTGAGGAGATGGTCTGTACTTTATAGGAGCTCAAGTGCTGAGCTGTGAGCTCCGTTGTTCATTCAGGGCTGCTAGGCAGGTACGTTTAAGTCTGCTAGAGCAGAACTCATAAAGCCCCTTTTTTCCTCAGGTGCTCTGTCTTGGGGAGTTAGGGCTTTCTTTATGAGTATCCGTTGCACTGTCCTGCCCAGCTAGGAGGCTGTCTAGCTACTACCTGTCTGCCGAGGGTCCGCCCTGCTGCCGTGGGGTTCGCCCTGTTGCCGTGGGCTCTGCCCTGCTGCTGTGGGCTCCACCCTGTTGCTGTTGGCTCTACCCTGCTGCTGAGTGTAATTCCCTGTAGTCCTGTTTATATGGGTGTGGTTAGAACTGCCGTGGTGATGGTGGCTCACCTCTGTATTGGCGGACTCTCTCTGTTATGGCGGGTTGCCTCGGCAATGGCAGGCTGCGTCAGCAATGGGAGAGTACCTCAGTAGGGGCAGAATGCCTCGGTAATGGCGGTCGCCCCTCCCCCACCAAGCTGCACTGTCTTGGGTTCAGCTGTGCTTGCCGTGAAACTCTCAACCCCGAGTGTTTCCAATTGCTGTTTTGTTTATTTTTGTGGCAGTGGGACCCGCCAAGCCTGTTTACCTGGCTCCCTGCCACAGAGCCCTTTGTTTTTTTTAAGGTTGAATGGTTGACTCTCTCCTAGGTGTTTCAATAGCCTGCTGAAAGGGCACAGGGATCTGTATGATATCCCGTGCAGTGACCCACTGCGCCGTCTCAAACATCTCTTCCCGGGAATCTCCTGGCCTGGCTTACTGTTTAAGTCCCGTTTAATCAGATGAATATGCTAATCTGCCTTCCCAACTCTCAAATTGCTGGTTTTACAGGGCACCCAGACCAGTGTATTTTGTGCGGAGTGCCGCTGCGCTGCGGCGCCGGTTGAGACGGCCGCGCCAGCCGAAACAACTGTGCTGGCATCCCATGTCTCTCCTACACCTGGGAATCTCCTGGTCTGTGGGCAACAAAGATCTATCTGGAAATGCAGCATGCACTCACCCTCTGCGTCTTCAGTGAGAGCTGCAATCTTGAATTGCTCCTATAGTGCCATCTTCCCCCTTCCTCCCTCAGTGTAACTTTTACATCTAAGTAGCACGTATGAACATTGATATAGGTGAAGAAAGAGGGAAAATAGGAATGATCTGGGAAAATTTAAAGTAAGCAGTAGTGTGAGTGATGGAGATTTCTATCTGAAATTTAATGAACATCACCTTATGAGATTATAAAAATTTGAGGACAGCTTTGTTTTCAGGCATGAAATCAAGTTATATCTAAGAGGTACACACAAAGAGTTGTATTGCATGTTTGTAAAATGATGGAATAACTTATATTTTTTTCTTTAGTAGCAATAGTGTCAATCACTTGCATGTGCTAAATGTTCCTCTTAGTTCTTTATATATGTTATCATAGTTTTTCTTCAAAGGAAGTCTATAACGCAAGGAAGATGAGACTCAGAGGTAATGTGTCTAAGGTCACACAGAAAGTAAATAGAGGAGCCAATATATGAACCTAAGACATTCTGACTGTATATCTGTGCAACAGTTCTACTTATTTAGGCAGAAATAAACCAAATGTTTGGGGAAAAAAGCCTCAATATGTATGTTTGAAATTTAGAAATAAATAACCTTTACATAGAGAAATAAAATATTTGGAATTAAATCTAATAGAGGATGTAAGTTTTTAATAATTGTTGGTGAGTTTGCTGAACTCATGGTGTAGAATTTTGGTAAAAAGATTATCACTCAGTTTTGCATACCTGTGCTAAGAGCTGCCTTCAAGAAGAAAGTAATACAGAAGGCATTTTTAATTCTAAAACTATTAATTATAATATCATTTGAATCCATGCTTAACAGACAGTAGTTCTATAATATGAAATTTAAAACAGTACTTAATTCAACTCTTAATAACAATAGAATCATGCATTTGTTTTACAGCCTTGTATTTACCCTTTATTTGTATTGTCAAATTTGCTAAAATCTAATGTTTCATATAAGAAATTATTAAAACCAGGTTAAACGGATTTGCATTAGGATGTTGATTTGTCTTTTCATGTATGATACATTTTCAGAGGCAAAGAAGATGAATCATGGTGCAGTGATTTACACTGTGAAATTTTTAAAATATACAGTTCACTTTCAACCTCTTCACTATACCACTCACTGCTATGTCAAATATAATTGAGTTTTAGACTAACAAATAGTCAGTATCCTTTTGTTGTTGCTATGAATTTGTTTCAGTCTGTTCCAAATGATATTTAGGTAATTCAGTAAAACATTAAATTAATTAATTAAATATTAATTAAGTATTAATTAATTAAATATTAATTTAATTAATTAATATTTTATTAGGAATTAGATTTCAGAATGCAGATAAATTTAACATGTTATAATCAATTATTGATTATCTTAACTAATAACAGAATTATGTCTGTTGTTGATAGAGATTTTGCTACCATAAGCTAGTTGTCATTTTGTTCTGTGTTGTAAGAATCTTAGTAAATATCCAATCCAATAAGCTAAGAAATGAGCAAGAAAATAAACTGATAATTTAAGGGAAGTAAAGAGAAGATATAAATAAATTAGAATGCAGAGAAACAATAGGAAGTAATTCATACTCTAAGATCTTGTTCTCTGGAAGATCAGCAGCTTTTGGTAAGGGTAATGTAGGACAAAATAGAGAATCTCTAATATGTAATTTTAAGAATGAGAGTTATAACTGAATATATGCCTAAATAATAAAACACTAATAGTATATATGAAAATCATACTAATATATATGCTCCTTCTGGGAAAATATCAATGGCCAATATTGGCCAAAGAAAATATAGAAAATCTCACTCAAAAACCTTGGAAAATTTTGGAAATAACCTTAAGGAATTTTTTCAGCAAGGAAGTAAGTCAAGACGTTTCACAAGTGTCTTCAATGAAGTGATAATTCGTGGAATAATTAGACTTGCTATGTATTTTTTATGAAGCTAGATTAAACCGATTGCAAAATATCTGACTAAATGTAACACACACACACACACACACACACACACACACACAGACACACACACACAGACGCACACACACACAGACACACACACACACAGACGCACACACACACAGACACACACACAGACACACACACACAGACACACACAGAGACGCGCATACACACACACACGCACAAAGAAAAACAGAACAAAAAGCAAATGAACAAGAACCAAACAACCCACAAGAGGCTAGTTAGACAACGAATATAAATGCATGCATGTCTTAAAATTAATATGGTGGATGTAGCACAAATTACAGATTTAAACAGCACTATCAGATAGGCTTTAGTCTAAGATTTAATGTTACAATTCAGTTACTATACTCTTTAAATTTAAAAAGTCAGAGGATTAAAAAAAAAAATCTCCAGAAATGTCAAGAAGGTATTTGATCGGCAGTTACCTTGGAAAGGAAACTCATAAATAAATATTTCTATATCATAATAAATAATATCTGTCAAAACTTAGTAATAATTGTTACATTTAATGTTGAAACATAGTGGCCATGTCCATTAATATTCAGCGTCTTGGGTTAGTAGCATTCCCTTATTCATTATAGTATACCCCATGCCTAGAAAATTTCCAATTGCATTGATTTTTGAAGTGAGTTATGAAATCCATATCAGAGCAGAAAATATCCCATTTTTCACTAAGTGATGAGTAATGAGTATTAGGATAACCACATTTTTTGAATTATGTAAGTATATTTTGATCATTATCACTAAACACTTCTGGCTTATAAAGACCCTTGTTGAATTGGACATCTGTTCCTGCATTTTTCTTGCAGTTTCAGAAACAATCACATTTATATTAGGGTAGACACCAGTATTCGTTTCCCAGGACTGCTATAACAAAAGTACCACAAGGTGCGTAGCTTAAAATAGAAATTTATCATTTCACAGGTCTTAAGACTGGAAGTTGGAAATCAAGGTGTTGGCAGGGCCATGCTCCCTTTGAAACCTGTAAAAGAATCCTTCCTTGCGTTTTTCTTGTGGTTTGTTGGCAATTGTTAGCATTTCTTGGCTTGCAGCTGCGTAACTCCAATCTCTGACTTCGTTGTCCCATGATGCTGTCTTGTATATTTCTATCTTCACATGGCCATCTTCTTAAAAGGACATCAGTCATACTGGATTGGACCCTACCCATAATAATGAATTACATCTGTAATGATTCTGTTTCCAAATAAGGCCATATTCTGAAATAGTAGAGGTTAGGACTTCAACATATCCTTTTTGGAGGATGAGGGGGACATGAATCAACCCATCACATCTCCTTACTGCCCTACTAGTACCTTCAGTGTAAAAGAGATAGGGCCCAGCCAGTAACTTTTAATGGGGAGAGTGAAGTAGTGGGACAGGTAAGACTCCCTTAAAAAGCTAACATTTTGAATAAATGTCAATGGTGTATATATAGATATATATGTGTGTGTGTGTGTGTGTGTGTGTTTGTGTGTATGTATGTGTGTGTATATATGTATACACATATATACACATGTGTATGTGTGTGTATATATGTATACACATATATACACATGTGTATGTATATATGTGTATACATACATTATATATAACGTGTATGTATATGTATATATGAACATATGTTATATGTAATGTGTATGTATGTGTATGTATATATATGTATGTTGCTGATAGAGATTTTGTTACCGTAAGTTAGTTGTCATTTTGTTTTGTGTTTTAAGAATCTTAGTAAATATCCAATCCAATAAGCTAAAACATGAGCAAGAAAATAAACTGATAATTTAAGGGAAGTAAAGAGAAAATATAAATAAATTAGAATACAGAGAAACAATAGGTAGTAATGCATACTCTAAGATCTTGTTCTCTGGAAGATCAGCAGCTTTTGGTAAGGGAATGTAGGACAAAATAGAGAATCTCTAATATACAATTTTAAGAATGAGAAAAGAGTTATAACTGGATATATGCCTAAATAATAAAACACTGATAATATATATGAAAGTCATACTAATATATATGCTTCTATCTGGGAAAATATAATATATATATATATATAATGTGCATGTATGTGTATGTATATATATATATATATGTACACATACATATATGTATGTGTGTATATGTATGTATGTGTGTGTATATATATAATGATGCCAGAAAATCTCCTTAGGGAGAGGAAAAGGTAGTTTAATTTGAGATAACAATGAGAGAAAGATGTGGTGAAGAATTGACACCATAGATTCAATCCTAATAAGGGTATGAAAGCAAGGTTTTTTAGATAGTTTGAGAGGTTAGAAGGGTCAGAGATTACAGAATACAATTGGTGAGACTACTTGGCATAGAATTTAAAAACAGAGGTTGGCCCATGAGAAGTGAGGACTGGTGGAAATGTAGGGAAAAGTAATACCCTTGATCAAGTGCTTAGAGTTTGGCACAGGGTTTCTTTTGGGGAGTATGTGTTGGGGTTAGAGGGAGGTGTCTAGGTGATGCCAGGTAAGCCAGTTGGTCTCCCAAAATAGATAATTCAGAGAGATTATCAAGCAGGAGTTTCCAAAAGTGTTGCGCATGTCTGACATAGAGCGAATGGTACTGAGGGATTTTGTTATAATGCTGTTGGGTTGAGGTTACCAGTGTTCTTGGTGTACAACTCAGCTGGTCCTTTACTCATTCCTGGAATGAAGTGGGGCAGCTGATATCTGTGAATTCCTGTGGCAAGAGCAAGGCCTAACACCTAATATATAATGTTCATTTTGTTTTAATTGATAAATATCAATTAATACACAAATATACTCTTGTGAAACATTCAAATAATACTGAAGAATATGGAGCAAAATGTAGAAGTCCCTATTGTTGCATTCCTCATATCCTTTTTCTCCTGTAGTATAGATCTTACCAGGTTTTTGGTAAGCATTTATACATGTGGTTATGTATACACTTTCAAGGATTTCCCCTGCATATATGAATCATTATTAATTTTTGACTTTTTTATGTGTGTGCACATGTGTCAGAATTTGTATAATCATCCCCATTTTAAGTTGTTTATATTGGAGCTGTTAAGATCAACATTAATGAATGCTCAATGGGATGATTTCAAAACTATATTGCTTTATTTTCCATTTTCCTAATTACAAGTGGAGTTGAGTAATTTTTCTTATGTTAATTGGCTCTTTGTAATTTTCCTGGGGATTAACTGTTCATATTTCTTGCCTAATTTTCTTTGGTGTAGGTTTATGTTTTTCTTACTGATTCATAGGGTTGAAAACTTACGTGTAAGCACACAAACCTATTTTGCATGTATTTTCAACTAATTTTTAACATATCATTTTTACTTATAGCATTTATTTTATGTAACTTTAATTTCTATATAGAAAAAAATTCCAAAGTTTTTTCATTTAAACCCTCTGTATTTTCTGTCTCTCTAAAAATGACTATTTGCAGCCTATTATGCTTTTAAGTTTGTCATTTTTTGGATAGTTTTAAAGTTATTTTTGCTTTTTTGTTAGGGCATTAGTCTACTCTGGATTCATTTTTTTTTTTTTTTGTATTAAGGTATAATTTTTTCCAATGAAAACTAAAATTCCCATTATAATGTATTGGATATTTACCTATCCCCTAGAATAAAATTACCTAAATTGCGTAAGTTTACCTATCCAGTTTATTTGATAGCTACCTATCACATAGAATAAATCCTAAATAAACATAGTTCATTGCTATGGACTCTATTCTGGTCTGTTGGTAACCTCTGTCAAGAACAAGTTATTTCATATACTATAATTGCTAGGAAACATATTTTAAAAGGCAAGCCTCTCATCCTTGTTATTTGTTTCCCACACTTCTTGATTATTTCTGTGTGTTATCTTCAATGTGAACTTGACCACAGATAAATACTTCTTTTTTTTTTGAGATGGAGTTGTTGTTCTTGTTGCCTAGACTGGATTGCAATGATGTAATCTCTGCTCACTGCAACCTCCGCCTCCTGGGTTCAAGGGATTTTCCTGCCTCAGCCTCCCAAGTAGCTGGGATTACAGATAGGCATGCACCACCATGCTCAGCTAATTTTTATATTTTTTGGTAGAGACAGGATTTCTCCATGTTGGTCAAACTGGTCTGGAACTCCTGACCTCAGGTGATCCACCAGCCTTGGCTTCCCAAAGTGCTGGGATTATACAAGCATTAGCCACCACTCCCAGTGAATTATAGACTTCTTAAGTTAATTGGAAGTCCAGTTAGGATTTTCATTGGTTTTGTATTGACTGTATATTAAAGTGAGGAGAGTTGAAATTGTTATACTCTTGAATTTTCTCTTTCAGATATGTGTATTTCTACCTTTCTTTCCATTTTCAAAGTTTTGTTAAAATTTTATATTTTGTTCTCAAAGGTCTCATATGTTTGAGGTTAATTATTAGGTTTTTAGAAATTATTTTTAGTAATGTGAATTAGATATTTTTCTCTTTTGTTGTATTTTAAATTGGTCATTCGTGATTGTTTAGATTTTATGTTTTTCTAGATATGCCTAATTTTGTTTTTTTGTTGTTGTTATTTCTGTATTATAAACCTTATTTTGTTGGAAGTTTTTTTTTTTTTTGGAGTTTTCCCAAATATGCTATCTTTTTTTTCCTCTGATGGGGCCTCTGCACATACTATTTGTGCTGCCTGCAACATTCTCCTTCTTTTCTTCCCCTTCTAATCTCTTTCCACCCCTTAGGACATCTTTCTGTCCTTCCTCCCACCTTTTTTGCCTAATACCTTTCAATCCTTTTTTTCTCAGCTTACGTAATACTTCCTGGTGAGATTTCGGGATACCTCTCCCACCTTCAGAAGTGAAAGGTAGATATCCCTCCTAGGTCTCACAAAGCCGCTAATCCTTGTCTGTTTAATCTGGATTCTATTAACATTTGTGACAGCATGTTCCTCTTTATATAAAAGAACATAGTATCACAAATGTTAACATGACCCAGATTATAAAGAGCCAAGTATTTGTGATACCGTGTCCTATGCCATGTAAAGGAACATGGTATTGCAAATACCATAAAGAAGAATACATAAATATGATATAAAGGGAACATAATATCATATATATAAAGGGGAACATGGAATCACGATTTTTAATATTTAGATTAGAAAGTGCCAAATATTAGTTGCATTGTGATATTTAGGAGAGAGATCTATCTTTCTTATCTTTTTTTTTAAAAGGTAGGGTCTTAATGTGTTCCCAGGCTAGATTTGAACTGCTGCACTCAAGTGATCTTCCTGCCTCAGCATCTAAAGTAGCTGGGGCTACAGGCACATGACACCACACCTGGCTCAGTGCCCATGTATCATTTTTACTCTAGCACTGAGCACAATACTAGGCACATAGGCTTCAAACTGTGTATATGTTAATAAACTAACAAAGGGATTAATAAACTAATGAGATAAATCATGCATATTTTGATTAATAACCTAATGGGCTAATTAATGAGATGATTAAAAACTAATGAGTAATCGAATGAATGGAAATAAATAAACAGTTCAAGTTTGCTGACCCCTTTCCTGTCCATGCCACTTAGCTGATCCACGTCTTTTCTAGCTTGTATTACTGGCCACGTGTTCTTATCTGGTTCTGCATGTCAATTGATTCCACACCTTTTCTCTATTATATATGTCTTTGAAACAATCTCTGTCCACAAAGCATAAGCACAGTAAAATTCCCTCCCTGAGACCATTGTTATTGTACTGATTTGGGATAATGATTTTTTGTTGTTGTTTTTGTATTGTTTTGATTTTTGAGATGGAGTCACACTCTGTCACCCAGCTGGAGTGCAGTGGCATGATCTTGGCTTACTGCAACCTCTGCCTCCCAGGTTGAAGCACTTCTCCTCCCTCAGCCTCCTGAGTAGCTGGGATTACAGATGTGTGCCACCATGCCTGACTAATTTTTGTTTTTTAGTAAAGATGGGGTTTCACCATGTTGTCCAGGCTGGTCTCGAACTCCTGATTAAATGTAATCCACCTGCCTTGGTTTCCCAAAGTGCTGGCATTACAGGCATGAGCCCACCATACCCAGCTGGGGTAATGATTTGAAATATAGTCTTGCAAACTTTACTGTAAACAATTGAATTCTCTTTTCTTTCTTCCTACCAAACGCTGGAGATATTTTCTTTATTACATACACATTGAAATCAAATATTTTAACTCAGAATTCATTAGAGAATACAATTAATACGTTACTTAAACAGATAATCAGCCAAGGGATGTTTCCACAAAATACATTTCAATAGCTCCATTTGTTAATCAGAAAAAATTGAATAGTAAATTATGAAGTATATAGTTGTATTCTGATTCATTATTAATAGGAAGATAAGCTGTTTCATGGTTCTTAAAATAACAATCTCTCCTTTAAAGACCTACTTGAGGTATAAGTGGCTATACAGCTGACTTTTGTTCATAGAAACACATTTTTTTAAAATTTGTCTTTTAGTTTTTCAGTTCTAATTTGTAGAGTTACTATAATATTTTTCTACAGGAAAAACATAAGTATATAAATAGCCTTTTGAAAAATATTTTGAAAGTAAAAATCAGTGATTATTTAAAACTAGGACAAATTGACGATGTTTAATGATTTCATCAACCAGCTATACATTTGTGAATGTAAATTCTTGAATACATTTTAACATTAAATTATCCATTCTTGAGTTTTGGCCAAGATATACTATGCTGAAGAAATTTAGCTAAGTCATTCCTGTCAAGATGCCAGACATGGATTAAGGAAATAATTACTACATGATGACCTAGACGTCTGCAGGATGGTAAAGGAGAAGTCAGAAAGGATTTTATGGAGAAGCTGGAGCTAATCTTTTATTTAAAAGACCAAACAATGAAACATTTTCTTTTCTTTTTTTGGACGGCGTCTTTCTCTGTCGCCCAGGTTGGAGTGCAGTGGCACAATCTCGGCTCACTGCAGCCTCTGCCTCCTGGGTTCCAGCAATTCTGCCTCAGGCTCCTGGGTAGCTGGGATTACAGATACTCGCCACCATGCCTGGCTATTTTTTTTTTTTTTTTGTATTTTTGGTAGAAATGGGGTTTCCCCATGTTGGCCGGGCTGGTCTCGAACTCCTGACCTCAGGTGATCCGCCCAGCTCAGCCTCCTAAAGTGCTGGGATAACAGGCATGAGCCATCAAGCCTGGCCAAGATGAAACACTTTCTATTGCAGGTTTTATGGTGTTAAGAATTCTGTGTGATTACTAGTTAAAATTGTAAATTATATATAACGTTAAAGTTTATCAAGTAGCATTCAGTGGTTTTCAGTAAGTTACTACAAGTAGTCTTACTTAGGAAAGAAGCTGATCTGTTCAGGTGCCTGGTGCTTAGTTACCTGGGGTGATTAGTCCTGGAGAGAGCTGTTAGATAAACAAGGCATGCTGATGGCTAAGAAAATCCCCATGTCCGTGTTCTTAAGGGATTTTATTCATTATATTGTCATAGGTACTAGAATGACTCAAAATCTGAGCAAGTCTATATGGGAATCACAAGTTTGCTTGACAAACTTGTCTCTCAATGTGTTGAAAACATTCAATGTATAACAGCATCATTCCAAGTAGTATTGGATGAATAGATTTATAATGGCATTAGTCTAAGACAGCCTGCTGCTAGGAAACCTCTTGGATGCAGTTCCTCCTTTCCTGGAAAGTGCTGGGACAACTGCTATTGGCATTTGACTCTAAATTTACTTTTCCAGGACTTTCAAGGTTTCATCACCTCCTGTTCCCTACTCACTCTTAGATTTTGTACTCAAGTTGTTGCACTAATATGGTCAGAAAGTTACACTTCATACCTGCTAGTTTTTTTTTATTGCATTTTAGGTCTTGGGGTACATGTGCAGAATGTGCAAGATAGTTGCATAGGTACACACATGGCAGTGTGTTTTGCTGCCTTCCTCCCCTTCACCCACATTTGGCATTTCTCCTCAGGCTATCCCTCCCCAGCTTCCCCCGCCTCTGTCCCTCTGCTATTCCCCCCAATAGACCCCAGTGTGTAGTACCCCCTTCCCTGTGTCCATGTGTTTTCATTTTTCCTCACCCGCCTATGAGTGAGAATATGTGGTATTTCATTTTCTGTTCTTGTGTCAGTTTGCTGAGAATGATGTTCTCCAGATTCATCCATGTCCTTACAAAGGACAAAAACTCATCATTTTTGATTGCTGCATAATATTCCATGGTGTATATGTGCCACATTTTCCCAGTCCAGTCTATCATCGATGGGCATTTGGGTTGGTTCCACGTCTTTGCTATTGTAAACAGTGCTGCAATGAACATTTGTGTGCATGTGTCCTTATAATAGAATGATTTATAGTCCTTTGGATATATACCTAGTAATGGGATTGCTGGGTCAAATGGAACTTCTATTTCTAAGGCCTTGAGGAATCGCCACACTGTCTTCCACAATGTTTGAACTAATTTACACTCCCACCAACAGTGTAAGAGTGTTCCTATTTCTCCACATCCTCTCCAGCATCTGTTGTCTCCAGATTTTTTAATGATTGATCACCATTCTAACTGGCGTGAGGTGGTATCTCAATGTGGTTTTGATTTGCATCTCTCTAATGACCAGTGATGATGAGCACTTTTTCATATGTTTGTTGGCCTCATATATGTCTTCTTTTGAAAAGTGTCTGTTCATATCCTTTGCCCATTTTTGAATGGGCTTGTGTGTTTTTTTCCTGGAAATCTGTTTGAGTTCTTTGTAAATTCTGGATATCAGCCCTTTGTCAGATGGGTAAACTGCAAAGATTTTTTTCTATTCTGTTGGTTGCCGATTCACTCTAGAAACTATTTCTTTTGTTGTGCAGAAGCTGTGGAGTTTGATTAGGTCCCATTTGTCTATTTTGGCTTTTGTTGCCAATGCTCTTGGTGTTTTGGTCATGAAGTCCTTGCCTATTCCTATCTCCTGAATGGTTTTGCCTAGATTTTCTTCTAGGGTGTTTATGGTGCCAGGTCTTATGTTTAAGCCTTTAATCCATCTGGAGTTAATTTTAGTGTAAGGTGTCAGGAAGGGGTCCAGTTTCTGCTTTCTGCACATGGCTACCCAGTTTTCCCAACACCATTGATTAAACAGGGAATCCTTTCCCCATTGCTTGTTTTTGTCAGGTTTATCAAAGATTGTATGGTTGTAGATATGTTGTGTTGCCTCCGATGCCTCTGTTCTGTTCCATTGGTCTATATCTCTGTTTTGGTACCAGCACCATGCTGTTTTGATTACTGTAGCCTTGTAGTATAGTTTGAAGTCCAGTAGTGTGATGCCTCCCACTGTGTTCTTTTTGCTTATAATTTACTTGGCTATGTGGGCTCTCTTTTGGTTCTATATGAAGTTCAAGGTGTTTTTTTCCAGTTCTGTGAAGAAAGTCAATGGTAGCTTGATGGTAATAGCATTGATTCTGTAAATTCCTTTGGGCAGTATGGCCATTTTCACGATATTGATTCTTCCTAACCATGAACATGGAATGTTTCTCCATCTGTTTGTGTCCTCTCTTATTTCATTGAGCAGTGGTTTGTAGTTTTCCTTGAAGAGGTCCCTTAGGTTCCTTGTAAGTCTGTTATTCATGTATAGGAATGCTTGTGATTTTTGTACATTGATTTTATATCCTGAGACTTTGCTGAAATTCCTTATCAGTTTCAGGAGTTTTTGGGCTGAGGTGATGGGGTCTTCTAGGTATACTATCATGTCATCTGCAAATAGAGACAATTTGGCTTCCACCTTTCCTATTTGAATACCCTTTATTTCTTTTTCTTGCCTGACTGCTCTGGCTAGAACTTCCAGTACTATGTTGAATAGGAGTGGTGAGAGAGGGCATCCTTGTCTAGTGCCGGATTTCAAAGGGAATGCTTCCAGTTGTTGCCCATTAAGTATGATATTGGCTGTTGTTTTTTCATAAATAGCTTTTATTACTTTGAGATACGTTCCATCAATACCGAGTTTATTGAGAGTTTTTAGCATAAAGGGCTGTTGAATTTTGTCAAATGCCTTCTCTGCGTCAATTAAGATAATCATGTGGTTTTTGTTTTTGGTTCTGTTTATGTGGTGAATTACGTTTATAGACTTGCGTATGTTGAACCAGCCTTGCATGCCTGGGATGAATCCTACTTGATCGTGATGGATAAGTTTTTTAATGTGCTGTTGCAATCGGTTTGCCAGTATTTTATTGAAGATTTTTGCATCTATGTTCATTATGGATATTGGTCTGAAGTTTTCTTTTCTTGTTGAGTCTCTGCTGGGTTTTGGTATCAGGATGATGTTGGTCTCATAAAATGATTTGGGAAGGGTTCCCTCTTTTTGGATTATTTGGGATACTTTCAGAAGGGATGGTACCAGCTTCTCTTTGTGTGTCTGGTAGAATTCGGCTGTGAACCCATCTGGACCAGGGCTTTTTTTTGTGTGGTAGGCTCTTAATTGCTGCCTCAACTTCAGACCTTGTTATTGGTCTATTCATAGTTTCGGCTTCCTCCTGGTTTAGGCTTGGGAGGACACAGGTGTCCAGGAATTTATCCATTTCTTCCAGATTTACTAGTTTATGTGCATAGAGTTGTTTGTAGTATTCTCTGTTGATGGTTTCTATTTCTGTGGAATCTATGGTGATTTCCCATTTATCATTTTTTATTGCATCTATTTGGTTGTTCTATCTTTTCTTTTTTATCAGTCTGGCTAGTGGTCTGTCTATTTTGTTGATCTTTTCGAAAAACCAGCTCTTGGATTTATTGATTTTTTGAAGGGTTTTTCTTGTCTCTATCTCCTTCAGTTCTGCTCTGATCTTAGTTATTGCTAGTTTTGGAGGTATCTCTTTCATCCACAGTTGATTTTTCACCCCTGTTTTCTGATTCATTTTGAGTTGATTTTCTAGTTTAGCTCTCAAGGTGAAATTTATTTTCCTGCCACTCTAAAATCCGCAATTCTTATAGCTCCTATTTCAGACATCACTAGTTTTTACATAATTCTGCGAAAGAATGAATAAATCTAAAGTTCATCAAGACTGATTATGTATTTCAAGTACATTTATAAATATGAATTTACATTTTGAAAATAAGGACCCATTAATTTAGTCAACAAATACTAAGTCCCTTCAGGGTGATAGACATTGTATTAGAAGCTAGGAATAAGCTGACAAAGTGTAGTTTCTACTCTCAAGTAACTTTAAGTCTGGATTTAAAAATAGAATGTTAAGTAATAAAGTGACATCTTTTCTGAGGGACATACTTATATTATTATGACAAAATATACAAAGGAACTTAAATTTGCCAGAAGGATAAAGAAATGAAAAAGAAAAGAATGAAGGAATCATACTGGAAAGATGGGTGAGCAAGGTGGTTTAGAAGAAGTATTGTTCAGTTTTGGCTAAGTTTGAGATGGCTATTGGACATCCACTGGGCAACTGGAATGTGTTTCCATAGTTCATAAGAGCATTTTGAACTAACAGGTGTAGATTTTGGTGTCAGAATTATATAAATTGAAACTGACAATAAATAATGCATGTGTGAATAATATGTATAAGAATAAATGGAAGAACCATGGGTGGAATCCTAGGGAATACCAATATTTAAGTAGATTGGCAGGAAAAGTAGAAACCTAAAGTTGGCTTAAGGGGTAGGATAAAAGACTAAGGTGTGTGACGTCATTGAAGCTGTTGGTTAGGACAGTAAGATGGGAGAAAATTATCAAAATCATGTACTGTAGAGAAGTTAAGTATTTTTGTAATCTTTTTTTGTGACCCCATTGGGAAAAAAAAAGATAGTGGCGTTAATCCTAGGTGTAGAAACTTAAATATGTTACTCACTTCTCCTCCATGTGGTATTCAGAGAACAGCATGTTGCTATCACAAAGCTACAGGCTATCCCAGATAATAATTTTATCTTATTGAATGAAATATATGGACAAAAAGACCAAAGAAGTAAGATTCACACTAGGAGGTCCTTGATGGCTGGAGATGTAAATTAATATGTATTTGTTTCTATCACATAGCAAAGTCTTCAGTACTTCCTTGTTTCTTAACAAATGCTTTCAAATCAAATTGAATTAAATGACTGATTTCACAGTCAGTCCTCTTATAGCAATGGAAATTGGTGTCTAGAATTGCCTGCTGAACTATTAAGCCTTGCCCTCCCCCCTCTATCCCAAGGCAAAATGGGGAAATCAGGATCCTTTTAGAAATTGGAACCCAGCAAAAGAAAGACTGACTCATTCCCATGCTCATTTGTATTATAGGTTTTCTCTTACAAATGTAGCTGCAAAATGGTAGTATGTAGAAATATTCATTCAAGAGCATAGAGTGAGTTAAACTATTTTCCATGTTGGAAAAATGGTGCAAGACATTTTTCTGCAATCTCATTGAAAGGCCTTTAATTTTGTAGTCATTTTCATCTAGGACACTGTAGGTAAATTTGAGAATTATATTAGAAAACCCATAGAAGAGGTAGATAAAGTTCATACTCACCTCCTGTTTTAATGCCTTGTGTTTGGTTTAACTTTAAAACTGATTGAAAGTTGCTTACATGGCCAGAAGCTTTCTGTTGTTCCTAAAATTATACTCACATGGAAAATTCAGGCTGATGTGCAGCAGAATTTTGAGTAAGTTAATTTCAGTTTTCTCAGAAGGAGGTATTGCATTATGAAAAAAGTTTCTTATTTATTTGCTCCTCAAGAAAAACGAACAGATGTAAATTTATTTGTGTAGTTCCAATCAGTCCTCTGCAGATTTCCAATTATTGTGAGTTAAGAATTATTTCTTAGACACTCCAGGAAATATAGTAATATTGTCTTTAGTTAATTTACTTTCTTTCTTGTACAAAACCTAACTGTGTTTCCCTGTATGATGGAAAAGTTGTATAAAGTATAATTGAAGTTTGAAGTCATCTGGATATTTAGATGACGATGAATTTAACAAATGAATATTGTGTCATCTGCTGCTTATTTTTTTCTTTTTTCTTTTTTTAAATTTTTTCTTATATATTATTTTTATAGCTAAATTATATCACTTATTTCTTTCAATTCTTTGCTTCAATGTTACTCTCTGAATAAGGCTTCCTAGCCAATTCTATTTAAGTTAGCAACCCCTCTACCACTGTCACACTTCTGTTCCTCTTTACTTTATTCTTTAAAACATTGCAAGCCAGGAATGGTGGCTCACATCTGTAATCCCAGCATTTTGGGAGACTGAGGTGGGCAGATTGCCTGAGGTTAGGATTTCAAGGCCAGTCAGGCCAACATGGTGAAACCCTGTCTTTACTAAAAATACAAAAACATTAGCCAGGCATGGTGGCGTGCGCCTGTAATCCCAGCTACTCAGGAGGCTGAGGCAGGGGGATCACTTGAACTAGGGCGATGAAGGTTGCAGTGAGCTGAGATTGCGCCACTGCACTCCAGCCTTGGCAACAGAGCAAGACAACATCTCAAAAAAAAAGAAAAGAAAAATTGCATGTATTACTTTCTAGTGAACTATGTAATTTACTACCTGTAATGACAAATAATGAATGATATTAACATAAATATAAACTTGGTTTACTTTTTATATGGCTAAAATGTAAGCTTCACAAAAGCATTGTTTGTATATATTCTTAGTGTCTAAAATAGTGCTTAGCTTATGTGTTCAATTAATATTTGTTCCATGCACACTGATTTAGGTACATACATGTTTCTTAAATTCCTTATGTGTGGAGAGTGCACCATAGATTACCTTAGAATCTTTCCTTCCCCCTTTCTCCCTTCTTCTTCTCTTCATTTACCTCTGCAGAGTTAAAGACTACTTACTTAAGGATGCCCTTTTTGCTTCACATCTCCATTACTTTTAATCATTGTGGCTCTGATTTCACTTTGCCTCTAGTGACCCTTATTATTAGAGATGATATGCTGAGGGTGTTTCATGGCGCAGGGTTTGGAGTAGAAGTAATCCCATCTTGCTATTCTGATAGTAAGGAGAACAGTGTGAGGGAATGTTCACCAGCCATCTAGCAATAGAGAGCCAGATGCAACCTTGTGATAGTAACCATATCTCATCATCAGACTCAGAGTAATAGGCATGCACTTTCTTTAACAACAGAAATTCCTGGCTAGAAGAATAATCCAAGCTGTCTTAAGTCTACAGGGTTTCTGGGTTTCAACTCCATTTTTAAGGATAGCCTTTAAAAAATGATATTGTGTTTGAACGTGTCCCCGGAACATTTGCCTGTTTGAAATAAAATTCTTTAGAAAAATCTTTAAATCTTCAAAGACCAGCGTTAGTGGTAGGTGCAAACCTGGGCTGCAAAGTGTGTTCTCAGTCTCCTGAAACTGGGTATTGGAGCAAAGAGTGCACTTTTAATCAAAAGCAACAATCGATGGCTTGGAAAAACAAGCAAATCGGTCAATTCTTATGCCCTCTTTTTTTTGTTGTTGTTGTTTTGTTTTAAAGAAAAGTCAAGGGAAATAAGACCAGTAGCCTTATTAAACATGAAGGTGGAGTGAATAGAAAAGAGAATAAAAGCATGTGCTGCTGAGTGTATTTGCCATTTTTCTCTTGATTTGGCACCTTGATCCCCAAACCTCCATCATTCTGTCCACATTTCTCAGCGTTTTTTCTCCATCGTTCAACCTTATCTGCCAGTTTGGCTCCTGTTACCATGACTGAAACTTCTAAATGATGTCTATGGCCATGAGTTGATCCTCATTCTCTGTGAACCCTGAGTTCAGTGAAGGGGGACATTCCTTTTCTGTACTAAAATTAAATCAACAAATGTAGCTTTAGAAAGATTGTTATAGGCCATGCTCAGTAGCTTACATTTGTAATCCAGCACTTTGGGAGGCCAAGACGAGAGGGTTACTTGAGCCCAGAGTTGGTTCAAGACCAGCCTGGGAAATACAGTGAGACCTTGTTTCTATTTAAAAAACAAGAATAGCCAGGCCTGGTGGCAAATGCCTGTAGTCCCAGCTACTTGGGAGGCTGAGGTGGATGAATTGCTTAAGCCCAGGAGACTCAGGCTGCAGTGAGCCATGCTTGTACTACTGCACTGCAGTCTGGACAACAGAGTGAAACCCTATCTCAATGAAAAAAAGATTGTTATGAATAGTGTTTTTCTTCTAATTCTGAAGTATTCAGGATAAACATGCAAGTGAATTGTTGGTAAGTTGAAAAAATCTATTCCAAACTATATATATAGCTTCAGACTTTCATTTTTGCAACTCAACTTTCTTATTTTTAAGTTAGAAACTGCCTGTATGACCTAACACCTATTCCTGCTGGTCCATAAGATACATGATACCTTTTCCCCTTTTATAATTTATTGCTTTAACAGCAGACTTTCGTTAGTGCACTGCTGTTAAGGGACAAAGAAAACACCCACTTTGTTGAACATTTATGTTTAAAGTGAGTACATTGCACTAAATCACTCTGCGCCTATTGGGACATCTCTAACCCAAATTTTAACCGTATCTGTGATGGAATCTTGCCGTGAAGCTTTTTTTTTTAGTGTAATTTTTTTGAGTGTTTTCATTCCTGCAGAATTCTTGAAGCTAATTTTATTTATTTTTTTCCTTTTTCTTCCCTCTGCCTGAACAAACTTGTTTAAGTTAGGTTCCCTTGCTGTGGGCTTCCATGATGTATTTTACTATCCCAAAGCATCCTCAACTCAGCATTGGTGCTGCTTTTTAAATAAATTATCTTTTTCACTCATCATTAAACCTTCATAATGGTACTTTCAAAATATATTTTGAATGAATAAACAAGTCAGTCTAATTACATTGAATTTTACTGAGCAAGCCAGGTTTTGGCCTATGCTTGTATTCCAGCATAGGGATTCCTCTGCAGAGATTACACACACTCCAACTGATAGGGGATTTCTTCTCCAAGAAATTACATAAAGATAGACATCCATGTTAGATAGCACCTATAAATAGCAAAGAATTGGTAGTAAATCACTATACAGATTTAAAGTTAAATCATTTGTGGTTAGTGCCTTTAACTTGTGTTAGATGCTTTTCATTTCTTAATTTTGTTTGTTTTAAATCAAAAGTGTCCCATAGGGTTAAGTAAATACTTGAAAGAGATTTGCCTGTGATTCCAGAAGATATATATGGATCTACCAGAGTCATATTTGTTTTCATGGGAAGGGTGATGGGGAAAAGGGAAAAGTTTCCTTTTTAAAACATTAAATTATCTGGCAGCGTTGCACTTTGGAGGCAGCTTAGTGAAATACTTCAGAGCATGGGCTTTGGCTTTAAACAGACTGAGCTTCAAATCATTCATTTATTGGTCCTGTGCCTGATCTTAGGCAAACTGTTTAATCCTTATTCCTCATCTGCAACACTGGGTTGAGTTAGTGTTAATGTAGAAGATTAAATAATATAATGTCTAGAAATATGATATAATTATATGATGATAAAATCTGAAGGGTTCATTAGCTGGTAATTTTATTCTATTTCTTAATGTTCCCTGGCTGTGCCATTTGAGGGCTATATCTTAGCCCACTGGCAACCACTGCCATGAGCAGGAGTGAGTCCAAAGCACACAAGTAACTCAAGGAAACCCCTTTACTTTAAGCCTATTGGTTGTAATGCATTTCTTAGTATAATAGTGGTTGACTGTCATTGGGAGGCTGCAGTTTATTTGCACATGATGCAAATTCAAGATGTTTATATGTTGGGAAGTGCATTTATATAAATAAGAAGATAAATTTGTTGATTCAGATAATGAAGAAACAGTGGGTATATGAACCAGAGAGAAAGGGCAGGTGTTAATACTTAAGCTAAAAGCAGGCACCTATTACCAGTGTTAGTGATTTGAAGCCTGATACCTCTGAATTTGAATCTCACCTTGAGTCTTGCCAGCTGTATTATCATGGACAAATTATTTAACCTCTCTCCCACCATTTTTATACCTCTAAAGTAAAAAGAATAATAATTTCTATTGCTAATTACAAGGATGGAAAGAAATAATATGAAAAACTTAAACCCCCAAGTAGTCATCTTCATTACTTCCTGTTGAGTACAGTTTTTAAACTAGGAAAATGTATTCATGTCTATTATTTTGACATGTGGAAGAAAATAGAGTTTTAATTATGTATTCAGAAGATAGGTACAAAGTAAATTATGCACATATTAATACACAATATAATTCTCCAAATCCTAGATCCAGCACTAACAACTAGCTGCATAGATATAAGTTGCTTAACCATTGTGATCTTTGAACTCTTCATTTTAAGATGGGTTGATACCTTTATGGGTTCATTGTGGGAAATACATAATAGTTGTAAAACATCTTGTTCAGCACCTGTCACAAAGTAGTAATGGACTAATTTGGAATATAAAGGCTTATTTAGATGTCATAGTCCATATTCCATCTCAGGAGAAGCACCTTTGTAATGAATACTGCATTTAATGAAGACCTCACAAATTTTTACAAAATGATACTATAGCAAGGATATGTTTCTCTTTCTTTAGACCCTAAGGAAAAACTCATATAAAAATTGTTTTTAAAAGCTGCAACTTGTTATTTCTCTACTAACGTTAAAGGATAAGGTTTTTGGCAATCCATCTGAAATATTTAAAAGGTCATTTAGATCGAATGCCTACTGTCTCATATTGACAGGTTAGAATTTAAAAACAAAAAACTTCTTTATGAAAGAAGGCAGCATTATTGTACTTTATTTAGTTGTCCAAGTCGAAACAAAATTCAATTCAGAACAAATAATCAGGTCTGTGTCAAAAAAAAAGATACCAGAGATGTGGCTTAACCGTATTTTCTGAAACCTACTTAGCAGTTTTGTGACACAAGTGACATACTCTGAAATAGGTTTCAGCTTTGGGGAGCTGTGTAACAGAATTGTATGCCCTCATTTGCCTAGTTTATGTGTGACATGGTGGTGGTTTTTCTCCCCATCTCCTTTTTTTCCATTGTTCTTAGTTCAATGAAAATATAGAGCAGGGAAACAACTTGCCCAACCTTTTAAAGAAGGATACATCTTTTAATTTTGCTCTCAGTGTGTATGGTATGCAAAAATCACGTAGAATAACATAGCAGTATTTTAGAAAATGTATTCAATTATGCCTTTTGCAGCAAGCGTGTTATGCATTTTTCTCATAACTCGAAAGTATGTCTTAAAGAAAGTCAGTCATTTACATGTGCCTCCTCTATTGCTTTTCTACCCCCATCTTAGTTAAAATGTCATTTTTACCAGTATTTAAAATAGTTTAATTAAGGAAAAGAGAAAAGGAAAGAAATGGAGCATATGATTTGAGAAAAAATATATATGAGTAAGGAGAATTCTTTTGCTTAGTTTTCAAATACAAAGTCTGTTATCCTAGGAAAACCTAAAAGTCACAGAAGTGCCTCATGAGACCAGAAACTATAGTTTTGTCTATGGTATATCCCGTAGAGCTCAAATTAAATATTTCAATCTCACTGAACTTTTTTTTCTGTGATGAAAATTCTACCTATTTCTGTTCCACTTAAATTCTGAGTTCCCCTCTTTCTAGTATTTGGATGTTAAGAGGATTGATATCCCTTAAAAAATACTACTAATGTCATTATTCTTTTGGGCAACAGTGATATCTCTGACCACTCTTATGTCTAGGAGCTTAATTTAAGAGTTCCAATTTCATACACCTATTACATTCTTAAATTATTTAATTTTAATTACATACTTTAATTCCAAGTTTTATTCTTGGCAGCTCCCTAATCTGGTTATCACTCCAAACCAGGCAACTCATACTTTGTATTTATTCAAATGTAATTAAATGAAGTTTTTATTAAAATTTCTCTATGAGAGCTATATTTGATGTTACATATTTTATAGCATTATATACACATGGGGTAAGGGAGTAATATGTATGTATGTGTCTGTGTGTATATATATAATATATGTATGTATGTATGTATGTATGTATGTATGTATATAGTTTGTTTGTTTGAGACAGAGTCTTGCTCTGTCGACCAGGCAGTAATGCCATGGTGCAATCTTGGCTCACCACAACTTCTGCTTCCTGGGTTCAAGTGATTCTGCTGCCTCAGCCTCCCTAGTAGAGATGAGGTTTCACCATGTTGGCCAGGGTGGTCTCAAACTCCTGACCTCAGGTGATCCACCCACCTCAGCCTCCCAAAGTGCTGGGATTACAGCTACGAGCCACCATGCCTGGCAGCATTATACATTTTTTTTTTTTTTTTTTTTTTTTTTTTTTGCTACAGAGTCTCTCTCTGTCACCCAAGCTGAAGCGCAGGGGTGTGATCTTGGCTTACTGCAACCTCTGCTTCCTCAGTTCATTCAAGCTATTCTCCTGCCTCAGCCTCTTGAGTAGCTGGGACAGGCACTTGCCACCGCACCTGGCTAATTTTTGTATTTTTAGTAGAGACGAGGTTTCACTATATTGGCCAGGCTGGTCTCAAACTCCTGACCTCATGATCTGCCCACCTCAGCCTCTGAAAGTGCTGGGATTACAGGTGTGAGCCACCATGCCTGGCCAGCATTATACATTTTTGAAAACATGAATAATGCATATGCCATTTTGTCATTTGAGAAGAGGCAAGTGATTAAAAAAAAAACAAAATAACAGTAGCTTAAACTAGTTACAGATGTTTTAATCTGTCTATCAAAAAGGAAGTCCAGAGATGTGCAGTCCCTGCTCATTGGTTAGTTTTATAAAGGGCTCAGATTCCAGTGCTTGTTTTAGTTTTTGTTCAACCTCTGTTTTCCTCAACACAGAACTACCTCACAGCTAGTGGGAAAGAGGAGGGGTAAGGGAGGAAATACTCTCACTCCTTAAAGGTTCTCTAAAGTAGTGCAGGATTCTTCTGTTGCTGGTCACATGACCAAACCTAACTGCATGTGTGATCATGATGCTTTTTGTGTTTTCAGTTCCTGACAAAGTGGCTAGTGCTTATTAGGTACTTAAATCCTAAGCTCTTGTGTCTCCCTAAACTTTAAAATTACTCTAATTAATTCAAATAGTAGCTACTTATTTTATTTACAGTGTGTGAATTTAAAAAGGATTTTGAATTGAATTCCATTTATTGCCAGTGTAGTCACTTGAGAATTTTGCCTCATATCCATTTTATCAAACAAGATTTGGGATTATGTTTTATGTGTGTACCATGCTATTAAATTGTCACTGCTGTTGAATGATAGAGATTAAAGATTTATTTTTCCAAGTGTCATATTATAAACATTGCTTAAAACTAAGCATAATTCTTGAAAAAAGTGAGCAAATGCATCTGTAATCACATTTAATGGTTAAATCATGTAAAATCTCATTATTAAAGCCATTAGCTAAATAAGCAAATTTGGTTAGAAAATTTGGATTAATGCAATGTTCAAATATGACTGGAACCAATGTTGGTTCATTTCACTTTGCAAATTTCAAATGCATAAATAACCTTAGGAAAAATATGTGAATATCTAAAATTTATGTTTTATCTCTGAGGAAAAAAAAAAAAGCCCTTAGTTTCAAAGTCCTTACATGTGTTAAAGGACAATCAAATGAAATAAAATTCAGAAACATCTTTTAGTTTAAAATGAACATATTTTTTTAAATAGCTGGGCAGTAGGGATTAAAACTATTCTGTGAATTATTGCCTATAAACATTGTTATCTGACTTATTTTGATTGTTGAGTATTTTTTCTCAGGAAATAGCAAGACTATTTCTACTGAATCTCACTCTCAATAATATAATTCGAATTTTTAGTTGTCTTAGTTTTTTGGTTTTCTAAATGCTTCCTACATAGATTACCTCATTTTATTATCATGAAGCCTATTATTATTGCTATTGCTAGGTCAAAATTGCTATCCTCTGTAACTCTAAGTTTTCATTCACATGGCTTGATCTGTCTGGAATGCTGTTGTCTGCATTCTTGACTTGGCCACCTCACCTGTTATCTTGGATAGGTGTTCCCTTCGTGGGTTCCCAAAACACCTTCTATTTTATCATGAACCTCTTTACACAGTATTGTGATTGTCTGTCTTCGCCATGAGGCAATTCACTGAAAAATTATTTATTCATTACTCAGTAAGCTTATTGTCAATGTTTAATATATTGTAAGAGTGCCAGACATTAGACTTTAATGAAATCAAAGCAAAAAAGAAACTGTTTATCCTTCAGCATTTACTGGTTTTGAAAGTGTGTGACTCTTTTAGGTGGAATCCTGTTTCCCTTTGGGCCAGGCGCGGTGGCTCACACCTATAATCCCAGCACTTTGGGAGGCCGAGGCGGGTGGATCACAAGGTCAAGAAATCGAGACCATCCTGGTCAACATGGTGAAACCCCGTCTCTACTAAAAATACAAAAATTAGCTGGGCATGGTTGTGCGTGCCTGTAGTCCCAGCTGCTTGGGAGGCTGAGGCAGGAGAATTGCTTGAAACCAGGAGGCAGAGGTTGCAGTGAGCTGAGATTGAGCCATTGCACCCCAGCCTGGGTAACAAGAGTGAAACTCCATCTCAAAAAAAAAAAAAAAAAGAAGAATCCTGTTTCCCTTGCGCTTTGCAGGAACATCAGCCTTGTTACTGAAATATGTACTCTTGAAAAGTATACTTTCATCTCCTAATGTGCTTTATTCATACTCAAACTTGAATCTTTCCGATTTCAACCGCTGTTTAAGACCTTTGTTAGAACAAGAGGCAAAAGCCCGCTTTACTTAAGGATTTGGATTGACAGTTCTATCTAGAGGGCAGTCTTACTACAAAGAGTCACTGACAATTTGGTCAGATGTGTTGTTAGAAGTAGGAAAAGGTATGCCTTTCTTTTTTAATTTTTAGAAAATTTCATTTTTCGTTTACCTTTTTCTGTGAAGATAGTAGACATGGTAGGTTAGTTTTTTAAATGAAAACAATTTAATTTTTTAATTTGCTTTCCTGTAGTCTATCTTCTTGTATAGTTGGTGTGTATGATTAGAAGAGATACAAGGTCCTTATTTTCTGAAGAAATGTATTGTAGTTAGTTGATATAAAATTCTAATCATGGTGTTTCAACTTCAGTGCTGTTGACATTTTGGGCTAGGTTATTCTTTACTGTTGATGGCAGTTCTGTGCCTTGGAAGATGTTTAAAAGCATTCCTAGACACGACCCACTAGATACCAGTTCCATTCCCTGAGTTGTGACAAGCATAAATGTCTCCAGACATTGCTAAATATCCCCTGGGGGGCAAAGTCACCCCTGGTTGATAATATGTACTAAATAAATGTTCCTCTTTTGTCTCTGTCAATGTTTAGGATCAGCTAGGGACCCATATGCCTATTTACATTTAATGTTTGTATTCAACCCTGTTCAATCCACTGTTTTTGTGGGTTTAACTGTTCCTCCTTAATCGAGTGCCCAGATTATTGCGATTTCATAAAATAGTATCTGAGACAAAGACAGGGTTGTCAGGGGAGACAGGAGAAAGATGGGCAAAACATTCCTAGGAAAAGGAAATACTACACACGCAGTATTCCTAGGACATGTGATCATTATCAGGAAAAAAACTCTAAATGGATTTAAAAGAGAACATTTTGTTATTTCTTTTGTTTTTAAGTACATGATTTTCTAGAATATAGGTCTTAGAAATAGTAGTAGTTCATATGTCTAGGCACATTTTCTTTCTTTGACAAAAACATACTCTTTTTCTTTTCCCAATTTTTTTTATCACTAGCTGCTTAATTTCATTCTCTGTTGTTCTAAAAGATAAACCATTGGAGGAGAAATCTGAGAAGCAAAATTTTCCTTTAAAAATACTGTAATATATTCACCTACACATAAATATATAAAATTGACCCTATCACTTAAAATTTAAGAGATTAGAAATTTTTTTTTTCAATTTCTCCCCCAAAAGGCACTTTAAATTCACATTAATGTATAGTATGGACCAATTTGCTTAATTTTTAGGCAACTGCATATGATATGGACTTACTGGCATATTAAAATGTATTCTTCCATTTGATCAACTTTATATGAAATCCTTGAGTTTAAACATGGAAACAAAAGAGTGATACTTGCTACCACAAAAACACTCAAGTATATAGCCCACAGACCCTATAAGACAACCACACAATAGAAACTACAAAGCATGAACCAATAAGTTCATGATAGGATCAATACCTCCCATATTAATATTAATCTTGAATGTAAATGGTCTAAATGCTCCACTTAAGAGACACAGAGTAGCAGGTGGAGTTAAAAAAAAAAGGAAACAAAACATGTCTGCTCTCTTCAAGAGACACATTTCACATATAGTATTACACCCACAGGCTCATAGTAAAGGGTTGGGGAAAGATGTAGTAGGCAAACAGAAAACAAAAAAGAGCAAGAGTCACTATTCTTCTATCAGATAAAACAGAATTTATTTATTTATTTGAGATGGTGTCTCTGTCACCCAGGCTAGAGTGCAATGGTTTGATCTCAGCTCATTGCAAACTCCATCTCCCAGGTTCAAGTAATTTTCCTGCCTCAGCTTCTCTCCCAAGTAGCTGGGATTACAGGCGCCTACCACCCTGCCTGGCTAATTTTTGTGTTTTTAGTAGAGATGGAGTTTCAGCATGATGGCCAGACCAGTGTTGAATTCCTGACCTCAGCTGATCCACCCGCTTTTGCCTAACAAAGTCCTGAGATTACAGGCATGAGCCACTAAGCCTGACCAGATAAAACAGAGTTTAAATGAGTAAAAGTAAAAAAAACTACAAAGAAGGGCATTCCGTAATGATAAATCAACAAGTACATGATAAATGCAATGTGGAATGCATATTTATTTAGGATAGTTAAGTCTTCAAAAAAAAAAGAAGTCTTTTAAAAAGAAGACTTAACTATCCTAAATATGTATACATGCCACATTGGAACACCCACATTCATGGAACAAATACTTTTAGACCTACAAAAAGATATAGACAGGCACACAATAATAGTGGGGACGTCACCCCACTGACAAAATTAGGTCATTGAGGCAGAAAGCTAATGAATTCTGGACTTAGATTCAACACTGGACCAAATGGACTGATAGATACCTATAGCAGACACTACCAATAAACCACCCAATATACATTCTTCTCATCTGTACGTGGAACATTACCCATCATCAACCACATGCTTGGCCATAACGCAAATCTCAATAAATTAAAAACGAAACTAAAAGCATGTCAGCCACCCTCTTGGACCACTGTGGAATAAAAATAAAAATCATTACCAAGGAGATCTGTCAAAACCACAATATTACATGACTTTTGTGTAAACAGTGAAATGAAAACAGAAATAAAAATTTTTTAAGTAAATGAAAACTGGGATACAGCATACCAAAGTGTCTGGCATACAGCAAAAGCAGCATTCAGAGGAAAGTTTGTAGCACTAATGCCTACCTCAAAAGACTAGGAAGATCTCATATTAATGACCTAGCATCACACCTAGAAAATTAGAAAAACATTAGCAAGCTAACTGAAAAGGCAGAAGAAGAAAGGAAATAACAAAAGCCAAAACAGAACTGAATGAATTTGAGACCCCCAAGTCTATACAATGAATCAACAAACCCAAAAGTTGAGTTTTTGAAAGGATAAAGATCAATAATAGACTACTAGTGAAGTTGACAATGAAAAAAGAGGGATAATATTAGGTTGGTGCAGAATATAAATAAGCACAATCAGAAATGACAAAGATGACATCACAACTGATCTCAAAGAAATATAAAAGATCCTCATAGACTATTATGAACACTTCTGTGCATGCAAGCCAGAAATCCACAGGAAATAAATTCCTGAAAATACGTAGTTTCACAAAATTGAACCCAGAAGAAATAAAAACCCTGAACAGACTAATATTGACTTAAAAAATTGAATCAGTAATTTTAAAAAAGTAAAACACACAAAATAAAAACTTACCTACCAAATGTTCCTAGACCAGATAAAGTCACAGCTGAATTCTGTCAGATGTACAAAGAACTGGTTCTAATTCTACTAAAACTATCCAAAAAAATCGAGGAGGAGGGACTTCTCCCTGACTCATTCTATGAAGCCAGTGTCACTCGTATGCCAAAACCTGGCAAAGACACAAGGAAGGAAGAAAACCAGGCTAGGCACAACGGCTCATGCCTGTAATCCCAATACATGAGCAAGCTGAGGAGTGAGGATTGCTTGCCCTTAGTAGTTCAAGACAAGCCTGAACAACAGAGCAAGACCTCATCTCTACTAAAAATCAGAAAGATTAGCCAGGCATGGTAGCACACACCTGTAGCACACACTCGGGTTACTGAGACAGGAGGATCGCTTGAGCCTGGGAAATCAAGGCTTCTGTTATCCATGATCACACCACTGCATTCCAGCCTAGGTGACAGAGCAAGAGTCTGTCTCAAAAGAAAACTTAAGTCAGCTATTGTCCAATATCTCTAATGAGCATAAGACACAAAAATCCTCAGTAAAATACTAGTGAACTGAATTGTGCAGCACATCAAAATGGTAACCTGCCACAATCAAGTAGGCTTCACTCCTGGGATGCAGGGTTGTTTCAACATGTGCAAATCAAAAAATGTGATTCACTGCATAAATAAAATTAAAAACAAAAATGATATGATCATCTCAATGTATGCAGAAAAAAACTTTCAATAAAATTTATTAGCCGTTTATAATAAAACCCTCAAGAAAATGGGCATTGAGAGAATTAACTGCAACATCTTAAGAGCCATCTTTGACACACCCACAGGCAACATCACACTAAATGGACAAAAACTGGAAGTATTCCCTTTGAGAATTGGCATAAGACAAGATGCTGACTCTCATCACTCCTATTCAACGTAGTACTGGAACTCCTAGCCAGATCAATCAGACAAGATAAAGAAATAAAAGGACTCCAATAGGAAAAGAAATCAAACTCTTTACTGACAATATTATTCTATATTCAGAAAACCCTAAAGACTCTGCCAAAAGGCTCCTGGAACTGACAAATGACTTCAGTGACATTTCATGATACAAACACTGATGTAAAACAATCAGTAGCATTTCTATACATGAATAATATTCAAGCTGAGAGCAAAATAAGGAATGTAATCCCATTTACAATAGCCATATACACACACACAAAAATACATAGGAATATTTCTAACCAAGGAGATGAAAGATCTCTACAAGGAAAACTATAAAACACTGCTGAAAGAAATAACAGATGACAGAAACTATGGAAAAGCATTCTGTGCTCATGACTTGGAAGAATCAATATCATTAAAATGACCATAATGCCCAAAGCAATTTACAGATTCAGTGCTATTCCTATCATACCACCAATGTCAGTTTTCACAGAATTAAAAAACACTATTCTAATATATGGAACCAAAAAAAGCGTGAATAGCCAAAGTAATTCTAAGCAAAAAGAACAAACCCAGAGGCATTGCATTATTCGACCTCAAACTCTACTATAAGGGTACCATAACCAAAACAGCATGGTACTGATACAAAACAGACACATAGAGCAGTGGAACAGAATCCAGAATCCAGAAATAAAGTCTCACACCTACAGCCATCTGACCTTTGACAAATTTGACAAAAAAAAGACAACGAGAAAAGGACTTACTGTTCAATAAATAGTGCTGTGATAGCTAGCTAGCCATATGCATGAAATCAGACTGGATCCCTACTCTTCACTCTATATAAAAATTAACTCAAAATGGATTAAATATGTAAATGTAAGTCCTCAAACTATAAGAATCCTAGAAGGAAACCTAAGAGACACCATTCTGGACATAAGCCTTGGGAAAGAATTTCTGACCAAGTCCTCAGAAGACATTGCAACAAAAACAAAAATTAATAAGTAGCACGTAATTGTAGTAAAGAGCTTCAGTGTAGCAAAAGAAACTATCAACAGAGTAAACAGGCAGCCTACAAAATAGGAGAAGATGTTTGCACAGTATGCCTCCAACAGAGGTCTAATATCCAGAATCTATAAAGAATGTAAATAATTGAACAAGCAAAAGACAATGCCATTAACAAAATAAAAACAGGAGAATGAGCAGATGCTTCTCAAAAGAAGACATGAAAGCTGCCAACAAACGTAGGAAAAAATGCTCAGCATCACTCATCATCAGAGAAATGCAAATCAAAACCACAGTGAGATACCATCTTACACCAGTCAGAATGGCTGTCATTTAAGAGTCCAACAAACAATAGATGCTGGTGAAACAATGAAGAAAAGGAAATACTTATACATTGTTGATGGAATATAGTTTAGCCACTGTGGAAGACAGTTTGGAGATTTCTCAAATAACTTTAAACAAAATTATCATTGGACCCAGAAATCTTAGTATTGGCTATATACCCAAAGGAAAATAAATCATTCTATCAAAAAGACACATCCACTCACATGTTCATTGCAGCACTAGTCAAAATAACAAAGACGTGGAATCAATCTAGGTGCCTGTCAGTGATGGATTAGGTAAAGAAAAAGATGGAAATAGATACCAGGAATACTATATACAGCCATAAAATTATATAATTATGTATTTTGCCACAAGATGAATGCAGCTGGGGGTCATTATCCTAAGGAAATTAATGTAGGAACAGAAAACCAAATACTGTATGTTCTCACTTGAAAGTGGCAGCTAAATATTAAATATTCATGGCCATAAGATGGTAATGAAAGACACTGGGGATTACTGGAGTAGAGAAGGAGGGAGGGGAGCAATGGTTGAAAAAGTAACTAATGGGTACTTGGTCAGTACCTGGGTAATGGAATAGGTTGTACCTCAAACCACAGCATCATACAATATATACATGTAACAAACCTGTACATGAACCCCTTGAATCTAAATTAAAATTTTAACAAATACATGGGAATCAGGTTTTTTTAATTAAATTTTTTTAATGTGTTCCTGCTTTTCATACACGTAGAAACCAGAAGATTTTGACATAATCTGCATGTAAACAAACGATGTCATTTTTAAACAGTCATGAAAAGTTATAAAAGCCTTTAGCATGAATGATTTATTAAATTACAGGTCCTCATGTATATCCAGACTACTGGTCTTGAATTTTGGCATCTTCTTGCCACTTGTTTGACCTTAGGTATGTTACTTAACTTTTTCTTGCCTAAGGTTCATTATATGCAAATGAAGAAAGTAATAATATCCTACCTCATAAGACTATTGTAATAAATCAATATATGTAAAATGCTCCATACATTCTAAGTGCTGAATAAGCTTCTCTGCCACTATCACTATTATTGTAACATGAAGGATTTTTGTCTATCATGTTATAGGTAAAATAAAAAAGGATTTTATTCTGGAAAACAACACTAACAGAGTCCTAGTCATAACAATACTAGGATTGGCCCAAATTTATCCAGAATTTCCAAAATGGCACTTGATTCCTTTTTCATGTGTCAGCACAATTTAACATTTGGAAAGTTTTAGAGCAAAAAGAAATACAACCAAGCACACATGTACCTGGAATTGAACGATTTCATCTCTTTTCTCTTCTTTTTCCTTCTAGAATGAGCATGGGATTTAGTATCAGAAACTGTTCTGATTCTGGCTTTGCCTCTTATTAACCATAAAAACTAGAAAGAGTTGGTTAATTCTCTGAGCCTCTCTTTCTCCCTTTGTAATGGAGAGCTGATAACTCTTTATTGTGGCGTGCTTTCAGCCTCTGCCAGTATCATTTTAACTCTAGACCTTTCCTTGTTCATTCCTGGGCTGGGCGATATTGGTCCTCTGTCCTCTATGTTTTCATATTCATCTACCTCGGTAGATTTTGCATCCATAGGCAAGTGCATGTCTGTCTTGTTCACATTTGCAGCGTCCATTCTTGGGCCTAGTTAATGCTCAATTAAATCCTTAGCCCATGAGAAGTCAGTCACAGTAGCCATCTATCTTAGAATCACTCCATTGTTAACTTTATTCAGAGTATGTAGAGGATGATCATATTCTAATTCAAAGAATCACAATATGTATATTCAAACGACTTGCTGAATCACTCTGAGTGACTAGGATCCGTCCCCTCCCCGCAAGAATAAGGGAGGTAGAACAGGGTTGTCCCAGTGTGGTTATTACACTTTATCATTTTCTTTCTTCTTTGTATGTTTTATGAATTGGAAAATGACAGGAATATAGTCTGTCTGCGTTGGGAATCCCATGAGGCTAAGTACATCCGTTTTCAAGGTTTATAGGCTTTAGGTACATTGTCAGAGATATGTGCTCATTCCCTTCGTGGTCATTCCATCTAGCCTAACAGCATATTTGCCCTTTAGAAGTGTAATTATGTGGAGACTAATTAGTGGGCAATTGCAGTTATTCAGGTGACAGAAAAGATAAAAAGGGCTCTCTCTGACAGGGGCATAAAGATAAACCTTGAGGGGGAGAGTAAAGAGCCTTAGAAAATAATAAGATGGGCTTAGGAGACAAAACATGGAATTGTGAAGATAAGTGAAGACCTAAGAGTGATAATTAAGTTTCTCATTTTAGCAACTGGAGTGAATGATTGTGTTAATTATGAAGATTTTTTTCCCCTATTTTATTTATTTCATTCATTTATTTTCAATTGGGAGATACTGATTTCAGTTTTTGGATGTATTGATTTTGAAATTTTAGTGAGCCTCTATCTTGATGTGGCTCAGTCAGCTTTTGAAAGCAGATCTGGGTGTCAGGAAGGAGATAAGTTTTTCAGAATTGTGAGCAGTCAGCATATACATGAGCCGCATTTATGCATGACATCATGCAGAGACTGTATTTATCCATAGAGACTGTATTTATTCCTAGGGACAAGTACAAAATCCTGTAAAACACCAACTCCTTTTAAAGAAGTACATGAATAAAGAGACATTTTCTTTCTCATTCTGTGTAAGAAGAAGAGACTGGTCTCCCAGGAGCTGGGAAATACAGAATTTCTGGAAGGAAGATGAATTCAGTAGTCTGAAGTGTAATAGTTGAGTGGAGTTTCACATAAGTGCGCTATTTGGGGGTTCAGTGATTAGTAGAAATTGAATAGGACATATCAGGGGAATTCTGGGAAGAGACTCTAAACAGAATTTAGAATTTAGGGGTAAATGGGATTTGGGGCATTGGTCATATACGCCACATACAATTCTCAAAGAAAATCTGGCTTTGAAGGGAAAAACAATCATAAGCAGTAGTTGGAGGTGGATACAGAATGAAGAAAGGTTATACAGATATTTTGTTCTCGTATGTCTAAGAGGCATATGAACATTTTTGTAGTCTTAAGAAAAGAAACTGTATGGTAAAAGCAGCTGAAGATGTTGGACAAAGAGGGGTTGATTGAAGAATATAAATTTCTAAAGAAGCTGGGAAAAATAGAATTAAATATCTAAATGGTATTTCTCCCCTGGTGCCCTTAGACTTATATCAAAGGAGACCCCTGCCTTTATCTGAATTTTAAAGCAAACCATGAAGACATTTAAAGTTGTAGATAAGTTTCAGAAGTTAGCTAATATATATGAGTTTAATTAATGGGAAGGCATTATGTCAATAAAATTATTGTCGTAAAGAATATTATTCCTTTTTAAAAATTTGTTCATTCTCTTTATCAATTTTACCCATGTTTGAATAAAACTGACCATTTCCACAAATACTTTACTACTACAGGAAGCTTTATTCTCTCTTATTCCCAGCAGCTGGCAAGTACACTTAACAGCACAGCATATTAATTTCATGATTAAATTAACTGTTGCTCACATTTTTTAATAGAAATATATATATGTGAAACTGATGTTAATGTGTTTGGGAATTCTTTATTCAGATGACATTTTAACAACTATGAAAAATTGTGAAGTTGTTAATATATGCTTTTGACACAAGTGAGCATTCTTTAATTTAAAATATTTTCTCAAGATGCTCATTAAATGATGTATTTTAAAATGCTCAACAGAATGAGAAGTTTTTATTAGTAGCCTTCTCTTTTCTCTGACCTCCGTTTTACCAGCCTTTCAAAGGCCTCAGCAGCTGCCAAGTTGAATCTGCAATTTGAGATGATAACAGCAGTATTCAGGCTCAATAGATGTGCAAAATGTCTGTAAGATACTTACTGATTATGAGAGAATGGGAATAGGCCAAAAAGCCCTCTGTGAGAGCTTTTTGAACTTAGTTCAATTCTCCAACACCTTGTTTTCATAGACATGAATGTAATTGATTTCATTCGGTCATGGGGGTGGATTCTGGCATGGCTGAGATAGTACATGTAGTTACTACCTTAGAGCCTTCTAAGAAAGTCTATGGAATCTTCGGATCTACAGAGACAGATGTTTTTCAGAACAGTGAACTGAAATTTGTGCAGTGTTCTGAAATCCAGTCTTACCCAACTAAATCCAGATATCAAGAAAAGGGTGATGTGGATAGCCTTTGGTCTTTTTTGTTGTTGTTATTTTTTTAGCATCTGATTTTTAGCATCAGAGAGTTTTCTGACTCTTTGTGCTGTTGAGCCAGACTACCTTTTGCCTTTCAGGCAGCCAAGCACCAATATTTCTCAAGCAATACAGCTAGTGAGAGATGGATCTCATGTTTCCATATATTCATGTCTCACTGCCTTAGACAGGTTTCCTTGCTGAAGTGATGGGAAAATGTGCATGCTCTAAGAAGAAATCCAGGTGGTTAGTAATTCTAGTGGGAGAGAAAAGACAGCTAGAGAAGGGGAAAGTTCAATGGTGGTAAAAGGCTTTTAGAAAATACCTCCTAATACGTTCTAATGCAGCACAAATGCAACTGATACCTATTCAGGATTTTCCCTCCTGAGGATTTATTTCCTTATATTTAGAATGTATTTTTATACTACCAGGTTAGCATTTTTATTGCATTGTTAACCTTTTTTATTTTTGGAATATAAAATAAAAATTTGTGGGTTTATATATAATAATACAGCCCTTTCTCTAAATTTCTGTTTTCCTCATGCAGAGGGCTACTTCTACAGGAGAACAGCAGGTTTGCAGAAGCACTACATTATTATAAATTGGCCATTGGGAGCAGGCCTACCCTGGCTTGTAAGTAATGTTCAAGATTTTATTTCTTATACCTCTTTCCGTATTTGAAAATTAACTCTGTAATTTACATCCTCACTGAGAAAACATTTGGTGCTCTTATTTCTGAATACTTGCTACTCAAATTATGAACCTCTAACAATTATATCTCTTTCAGTTGCATCATACTTCTGTTCATTGATCGTTTTAAAAAATTATGTTATCTATAACTTTTACTCAGCTAGATTTCAAGCTTAAAAATATTTGGGATTTCTTGCTGGCAGAGACTATTCCATATATTTTGCAGTGATAAGTGCAGTTTCCCCTACCATTATTGATCCCATGAGTATTTGTTCCATAAGCATTGTTTTCTTTTTTTTTTTTTTTGATGAGAACTAAACCATAGAAACCAGATAGAAACAAAGATAAATTTATTTTATTTACAGTGTATATCATCTTCTCACACTTTTGTTTCCACTGTTCCCCCCTCAGCTGCATATTTAAATACTGGTATTATTCTGATGAACCAAGGAAGGACGGAAGAAGCCCGACGTACATTCTTAAAGTGTTCTGAGATTCCAGACGAAAACCTAAAGGACCCTCATGCACACAAAAGCTCTGTTACCAGTTGTCTGTACAACCTGGGAAAGCTGTATCATGAGCAGGGACACTACGAGGTCTGGCCAATGACTCTCTTTTTCCTTCCCTCTTCTTCTGATCTAGTCTCAGTATTTTCTAACCTACGGCCTCCTTTCAGACCCTATACGTATTCAAATTAAACTATTGTCCTTTGAGAAACTGCTATGTGATGACATTAGAAGGGTTTGTGATCAAATTTGTTTGGAAGAATCTTCTGCTAAATAAAAACTTAATAGATTTATTTCCTGTCCATTTCTCAGAGCAATTATAGTATGTCAATATGTATTGTGATTATTCAAGAATGGGGAAATAACGTGATGTTACTCCAGCTTCTTTGTTCCCCATTTCTTTGGTTTGATGATCCAAGACACACTTTCTAGAATTGTTACCCTATACCCAATGTTTGCTATTTTAAAAAATATATCTTTTTACTTTGTATATTAAGGAAATACTACGTTGCATATTAAGGAAATGCAATTAAGAGAAATGCCACCCATTTCTCTTAATTCTTTAAAAAACTGTACTAAAATAAAATTTTATTTTATTATTTTTTAAATGAGTGGTAAGAAAAAGTGGTATAACAGGATGTTGCACAGTGAGTTAGGAGGTGACCCAGACTGGTCCTCCCTTCCTCTGACAGGAAGCATGTTTTCATGAGTTCCTTATTGCCCCTCTCTCTCCTTCCAGCTGCTTTCCCCTGACCTCCCACTCACATACTCTTACACAGTGTATTAAAACTGTAATATAAGGATAAAAATACAACTTTTAAAATAATTGCATTTAGGAATTTCAGCGGGTCTCAGGAGCTGGAAGATTTGTTAGCTGACATTATATTTAGATCCTAACAGATTTTCTGTCTTAAAGTAATTATGGAATTTAGATGACTAATGGGTAACTTTTAACTATTTTTTTCTAACTTTTTCTTTTTAGTTTTTCTAGTTGAATAATCTGTATGAACTAGAAAATTTGTATTAAAAGAGCATTGCTAATATTTGATGCCTCGTTAAGCTATGGCATTCTTCACTGACTGGGCTGAGTATTTTCACTAGTGGAATTGAGACAGTATGTCACAAAAGGACAGCTCAATTATTTTCCTCTATGGAAACAGCAGTGGATGGTTTTAACTTTGGAAGAATGTTACTATCTTATTTGTAGTGAAGATCCCTGCACATTAGTGATGATTTATCTCTTTTTTTGTTTTATAAATTAGGAGGCCCTTAGTGTATACAAGGAAGCAATTCAGAAAATGCCAAGGCAGTTTGCCCCACAGAGCTTGTACAACATGATGGGTAAGTAAAACATCAGTATTTTAAATTGATATTTCAGGGACCTGTAATGGAATTCTAGTAAATCATATTAATCCTCACAAAGAAACGTTCACAATCTCGCATCATGCTGAAATTCTGACACAGCATATTTATTCTGACATGACAAATAAATGCGTTAATGCAGCAATTCCCAACACATTGGTCATATCCCAGATTTATTGCAACGGACTCTCAAAATTATCTGGGTATTGATATTAGCTAGACCCTAGATATTGTAAAAATAATCTACATATGTGTAATTTTTTAATAATGGTTAGTGATGAATCAAGTATACATTAATTTTAGTAGGTTTATCAAATTCATGATAATTTTTATATTATTTTCTTTTATTGCATTTTAGGTTTTGGGGTACATATGCGAACATGCAAGATAGTTGCATAGGTACACACATGGCAGTGTGTTTTGCTGCCTTCCTCCCCTTCACCCACATTTGGTATTTCTCCCCAGGCTATCCCTCCCCAGGTCTCCCACGCACTGGCCCTCCCCTATTCCCCCCAATAGACCCCAGTGTGTAGTACTCCCTTCCCAGTGTCCATGTGCTCTCATTTTTCATCACCCGCTTATGAGTGAGAATATGCGGTATTTCATTTTCTGTTCTTGTGTCAGTTTGCTGAGAATAATGTTAACCAGATTCATCCATGTCCCTACAAAGGACACGAACTCATCATTTTTGATTGCTGCATAATATTCCATGGTGTATATGTGCCACATTTTCCCAGTCCAGTCTATCATCGATGGGCATTTGGGTTGGTTCCAGGTCTTTGCTATTGTAAACAGTGCTGCAATGAACATTGGTGTGCATGTGTCCTTATAGTAGAATGATTTATATTCCTTTGGATATATACCCAGTAATGGGATTGCTGGGTCAAATGGAATTTCTATTTCTAAGGCCATGAGGAATCGCCACACTGTCTTCCACAATGGTTGAACTAATCTACACTCCCAGCAGCAGTGTAAAAGGGTTCCTATTTCTCCACATCGTCTCCATCATCTGTTGTCTCCAGATTTTTTAATGATCGCCATTCTAACTGCCGTGAGATGGTATCTCAATGTAGTTTTGATTTGCATCTCTCTAATGACCAGTGATGATGAGCATTTTTTCATGTTTGTTGGCCTCATGTATGTCTTCCTTTGCAAAGTGTCTGTTCATATCCTTTACCCATTTTTGAATGGGCTTGTTTGTTTTTTTCCTGTAAATCTGTTTGAGTTCTTTGTAAATTCCGGATATCAGCCCTTTGTCAGATGCATAAACTGCAAAGATTTTTTCCTATTCTGTTGGTTGCCAATTCACTCTAGTGACTGTTTCTTTTGCCATGCAGAAGCTGTGGAGTTTGATTAGGTCCCATATGTCTATTTTGGCTTTTGTTGCCAATGCTTTTGGTGTTTTGGTCATGAAGTCCTTGCCTACACCTATGTCCTGAATGGTTTTGCCTAGATTTTCTTCTAGGGTTTTTATGGTGCCCGGTCTTATGTTTAAGTCTTTAATCCATCTGGAGTTAATTTTAGTGTGAGGTGTCAGGAAGGGGTCCAGTTTCTGCTTTCTACACATGGCTAGCCAGTTTTCCCAACACCATTGATTAAACAGGGAATCCTTTCCCCATTGCTTGTTTTTGTCAGGTTTATCAAAGATAGTATGGTTGTAGATATGTTGTGTTGCCTCCGATGCCTCTGTTCTGTTCCATTGGTCTATATCTCTGTTTTGGTACCAGTACCATGCTGTTTTGATTACTGTAGCCTTGTAGTATAGTTTGAAGTCCAGTAGTGTGATGCCTCCCGCTGTGTTCTTTTTGCTTAGAATTGACTTGGCTATGCGGGCTTTCTTTTGGTTCTATATGAAGTTCATGGTGGTATTCTCCAGTTCTGTGAAGAAATTCAATGGTAGCTTGATGGGGATAGCATTGATTCTGTAAATTCCTTTGGGCAGTATGGCCATTTTCACGATATTGATTCTTCCTAACCATGAACATGGAATGTTTCTCCATCTGTTTGTGTCCTCTCTTATTTCATTGAGCAGTGGTTTGTAGTTTTCCTTGAAGAGGTCCCTTACTTTCCTTGTAAGTTGTATTCCTAGGTATTTTATTCTTTTTGTAGCAATTGTGAATGGCAGTTCGTTCATGATTTGGCTCTCTTTAAATCTGTTATTGGTGCATAGGAATGCTTGTGAATTTTGCACATTGATTTTATATCCTGAGACTTTGCTGAAGTTGCTTATCAGTTTCAGGAGTTTTGGGGCTGAGGTGATGGGGTCTTCTAGGTATACTATCATATTGTCTGCAAATAGAGACAATTTGGCTTCCACCTTTTTCTATTTGAATACCCTTTATTTGTTTTTCTTGCCTGCTTGCTCTGGCTAGAACTTCCAGTACTATATTGAATAGGAGTGGTGAGAGAGGGCATCCTTGTCTAGTGCCAGATTTCAAAGGGAATGCTTCCAGTTTTTGCCCATTTCAGTATGACATTGGCTGTTGGTTTGTCATAAATAGCTTTTATTACTTTGAGATATGTTCCATCAATATCGAGCTTATTGAGGGTTTTTAGCATAAAGGGCTGTTGAATTTTGTCAAATGCCTTCTCTGCATCAATTGAGATAATCATGTGGTTTTTGTTTTTGGTTCTGTTTATGTGGTGAATGACGTTTATAGACTTGTGAATGTTGAACCAGCCTTGCATCCCCGGGATGAATCCTACTTGATCATGATGGATAAGTTTTTTGATGTGCTGTTGCAATTGGCTTGCTAGTATTTTATTGAAGATTTTTGCATCTATATTCATTATGGATATTGGCCTGAAGTTTTCTTTTCTTGTTGAGTATCTGCCGGGTTCAGTATCAGGATGATGTTTGTCTCATAAAATGATTTGGGAAGGAATCCCTCTTTTTGGATTATTTGGAATAGTTTCAGAAAGAATGGTACCAGCTCCTCTTTGTGTGTCTGGTAGAATTTGGCTGTGAACCCATCTGGACCTGGGCATTTTTGTGTGTGGTAGGCTCTTAATTGCTGCCTCGACTTTAGACCTTGTTATTAGTCTATTCATAGTTTCGGCTTCCTCCTGGTTTAGGCTTGGGAGGACACAGGTGTCCAGGAATTTATCCATTTCTTCCAAGTTTACTAGTTTATGTGCATAGAGTTGTTTGTAATATTCTCTGTTGATGGTTTGAATTTCTGTGGAATCTGTGGTGATTTCCCCTTTATCGTTTTTTATTGCATCTATTTGGTTGTTCTCTCTTTTCTTTTTGATCAGTCTAGTTAGTGGTCTGTTATTTTGTTGATCTTTTCAAAACACCAGCTCTTGGATTTATTGATTTTTTGAAGTGTTTTTCTTCTCTCTATCTCCTTCAGTTCTGCTCTGATCTTAGTTATTTCTTGTGTTCTGTTAGGTTTTGAGTTTTTTTGATCTTGCTCCTCTAGCTCTTTCAATTTTGATGATAGGGTGTCAATTTTGGATCTCTCCACTCTTCTCATATGGGCACTTATTGCTATATATTTTCCTCTGGAGGCTGCCTTAAATGTGTCCCAGAGATTCTGGTATGTTGTGTCTTCGTTCTCGTTGGTTTCGAAGATCTTTATTTCTGCCTTCATTTCATTGTTTATCCAATCAACATTCAGGAGCCAGTTGTTCAGTTTTCATGAAGCTGTGCGGTTCTGAGTTAGTTTCTGAATTCTGAGTTCTAACTTGATTGCACTATGGTCTGAGAGACTGTTTGTTATGATTTCAGTTGTTTTGCATTTGCTGAGGAGTGCTTTACTTCCAATTATATGGTCAATTTTGGAGTAGGTGTGATGTGGTGCTGAGAAGAATGTATATTCTGTGGATTTGGGGTGGAGAGTTCTGTAAATGTCTATCAGGTTTGCTTGTTCCAGGTCTGAGTTCAAGCCCTGGATATCCTTGCTAATTTTCTGTCTTGTTGATCTCTCTAATATTGACAGTGGAGTGTTAAAGTCTCCCAATATTATTGTGTTGGAGTCTAAGTCTCTTTGTAAGTCGTTAAGAACTTGCCTTATATATCTGGGTGCTCCTGTATTGGGTCCATATATATTTAGGATCGTTAGCTCTTCTTGTTGTATTGATCCTTTTACCATTATATAATGACCTTCTTTGTCTCTTTTGATCTTTGTTGCTTTAAAGTCTATTTTATCAGTGATGAGAATTGCAACTTCAGCTTTTTTTTTTTTTTTTTTTGCTCTCCATTTGCTTGGTAAATCTTCCTCCATCCCTTTATTTTGAGCTTTTGTGTATCCTTGCATATGAGATGGGTTTCCTGGATACAGCACACCGATGGGTTTTGGTTTTTTATCCAATTTGCCAATCTGTGTCTTTTGATTGGTGCATTTAGCCCATTTACATTTAGGGTTAATATTGTTATGTGTGAATTTGATACTGCCATTTTGATGCTAGCTGGCTGTTTTGCCCATTAGTTGATGCAGATTCTTCATTTTGTTGATGCTTTTTTAGCATTCGGTATGTTTTTGGAATGGCTGGTACTGGTTGTTCCTTTCTATGTGTAGTTCCTCTTTCAGGAGCTCTTGTAAAGCAGGCCTAGTGGTGACAAAATCTCTGAGTACTTGCTTGTTTGCAAAGGATTTTATTTTTCCTTCACTTATGAAGCTCAGTTTGGCTGGATATGAAATTCTGGGTTGAAAGTTCTTTTCTTTAAGGATGTTGAATATAGGCCCCCACTCTCTTCTGGCTTGTAGAGTTTCTGCCAAGAAATCTTCTGTGAATCTGTTGGGCTTCCCTTTGTGGGTGACCTGACCTTTCTCTCAGGGTGTCCTTAGTATTTTCTCCTTCATTTCAACCCTGGTGAATCTGACGATTATGTGCCTTGGGGTTGCTCTTCTGTGGTGTTCTCTGTATTTCCTGGACTTAGATATTGGCCTGCCTTGCTGGGTTGGGGAAATTTTCCTGGATAATATCCTGAAGAGTATTTTCCATCTTGGATTCATTCTTTTCGTCACATTCTGGTACACCTATCAAACGTAGGTTAGGGCTCTTCACATAGTCCCACATTTCTTGGAGACTTTGTTCATTCCTTTTTGCACTTTTTTTCTCTAATCTTGGTTTCTCATTTTATTTCATTTAGTTGATCTTCAACTTCTGATATTCTTTCTTCTGCTTGGTCAATTCAGCTGTTGAAACTTGTGCATGCTTTACAAAGTTCTCCTGTTGTGTTTTTCAGCTCCTTCAATTCATTCATATTCCTCTCTAAGTTGTCCATTCTTGTTATCATTTCCTCCAATCTTTTTTCAAATCTCTTCTCAAGGTTCTTAGTTTCTTTGCATTGATATAGAACATGTTCTTTTAGCTCACAGAAGTTTCTCATTACCCACCTTCTGAAGTCTGATTCCATCATTTCATCACACTCATTCTCTGTCCAGCTTCATTCCCTTGCTGGTGAGGAGTTTTGGTCCTTTGTAGGAGGTGAGGTATTTTGGTTTCGGGTGTTTTCCTTTTTTTTGCCCTGGTTTCTTTCCATCTTGGAGGATTCATACACCTGTCATCTGAGTAGTTGTTGACTTTTCGATTGGGTCTCTGAGTGGATGCCCACATTGTTGATGATGAAGTATTTCTGTTTCTCAGTTTTCCTTTTAACAGTCTAGCCCCTTTGTTGTATGACTGTTGAGGTCCACTCCAGGCCCTGCTTGTCTGGGGTGCACCTGTAGCAGCTGCGGAACAGTGAGGGATGCTACCAGTTTCTTCTTCTGCTATCTTTGTCCCGGAATGATGCCCACCAAATGTCAATCTGATCAGTCCTTTGTGAGGTGACTCTTTGGATATACAGGGGTCAGGGAGCTGCTTGAGGAGACAGTCTGTACTTTATAGGAGCTCAAGTGCTGTGCTGTTTGCTCCGTTGTTCATTCAGGGCTGTTAGGCAGGTACATTTAAGTCTGCTGCAGCAGAACTCATAAACCCCCTTTTTTTCCTCAGATGCTCTGTCTCAGGGAGTTAGGGCTTTCTTTATGAGTATCCATTGCACTGTCCTGCCTAGCTAGGAGGCAGTCTAGTCACTATTTGCCTGCCGAGGCTCCGCCCTGTTGTCGTGGGCTCCACCCTGCTGCCATGGGCTCTGCCCTGTTGAGGACTTTGCCCTGTTGCCGTGGGCTCCGCCCTGTTGCCATGGGCTCCACCTTGCTGTCGTGGGCTCCACCCTGTTGCCGTGGGCTCCGCCCTGCTGCCGAGTGTAATTCCCTTTAGTCCTGTTTATATGCGTGTCGTTTAAACTGCTGTGGTGATGGTGGCCTGCCTCTGTATTGTCGGAGTCTGTCTGTTATGGCGGGTTGCCTCAGCAATGGCAGGCTGCGTCCGAAATGGGAGTGTACCTCAGTAGGGGTGGAATGCCTCAGTAATGGCGGATGCCGCTCCCCCACCAAGCTGCACCGTCCTCAGTTCAGCTGTGCCCCCAGTGAAACTCTCAACCCCCAGCGTTTCGAATCACCATTTTGTTTGTCCCTGTGGTGGTTGGACCCACTGAGCCTGATCACTGGACTCCCTGCCTCAGAGCCCTTTTTATTTATTTTTAAGTTGAATGGTTGACTCTCTCCCGGGTGTTTCAGTCACCTGGTGATAGGACACTGGGATCTGTGTGATTTCCTGTGCAGCAACCCACTGCGCCGGCTCAAACATCGCTTCCCGGAAATCTCATGGTCTGGCTCACCGTACAAGTCCCGTTTAATCAGATGGATGTGCTAATCTGCCCTCCCAAATCTCAGATTGCCGGTTTAACAGGGCACCCAAACCAGTGCGTTTTGTGCGGAGTGCCGCTGTGCTGTGGCGCCGGCCAAAATGGCCATGCCAGCTGAAACAGCTGCGCTGGAGTCCCATGTCTCTCCTACACCTGGGAATTTCCCCGTTCTGTGGACAACAAAGATCCTTCTGGAGATGCGGCTTGCACTCACCCTCTACATCTTCACTGAGAGCTGCAATCCTGAGTTGCTCCTACCGTGCCATCTTTTTTTTCCCCCCCATATTATTTTCTTAATCAGAAGATTCCCAAAACTAAACATGCTATGACAGAGTGATTAATGAACTTTGATGCTTGTAAAATAGGATAAATAAGCCAGAAGTGTGGTTTTTATTGATGAGCACTTGGATTTCAGTAGGACTTTTCAGAGTAACATGTTAGAGTAAAAACGAGATTATACAGACTATTAATGTGCTACAATAGTTATTCTATGTTTTATGTTGAATAATTAGCTTAATACTCATTAATCAGAAAGTATATAAATCTGGGCATGGATTTTTCTGGGTATAAGAGGTGAAGAATGAGAAATTATAATAAAATATCCTATCTATCATCTGTGATTGAACCCTGCCTGCCTTGTAGTAAATTGTTGCCACAGCTGTTTGATCATGGTTACAACTGCAAACTACATATTCAGCATATCACCCTTGGAAAAAGATTCCTAAAGCCAGGTGGCCTAATGATTGATCAGTATTGCTGCTTGGATATAATAAAGAGAAGAGAAGCATTTACTTTTGTCCTCAAATCAAATATTTCTTTTTTTCTAAGCACAAAATGCAAACTCAGATTTTCCCTTTTTATTAAACCTGCTTAAGTTGTTTAATATTTCTAGGCCTCTCTCATGCATAGAAAAATAAATGAAATTATACAATATAATCTCCAGGATTATTGTACACTTCTACGTTCTATAATTGGAGGAATTTAATAGTAGCTACATCTTGAGCACAGAAAAAAATCCCAAGCTTTCCCAAACTACAAAATACATACTTGGCAAGAGCACTCATGTTCTCTTTTTCCCCAAAGGATAGAAAATTTAGAAATAGTTTAGAGATAGAATGGAGCACTTGTTCATAAACAGAAAAACAAAATTATTTGGAAGAGGTTAAAATATTTATTCCATGTTTGTGGAAATCTCACCCCCAATTTGCCTGTGCAGCAGTAGAGTGATTAAATGTCACATTAAAAAGCACACTAGAGTGTCTTTTTATTTGTCATTTTTTTCCTGTTTGGTATAATTACTAAAATGTAAAATTTAGCTTCATTAACTATATTCTTGCCATTACATTTTTATAAATTAAAACAGTGCATTTCACTATCCAGCCTTTTACCATCAATCTATCTATATGAATGAAATACGCATGTCCATAAAGCTTGTGCTTAGGATATGTAGATTTATGAATTGAATTAACTTTTTTACTTCAATGGTAGATGTTTTTGCATTAAAATAAATACTGAAAGAATTGCTTTCTCTAGCTTTGATTTTAGCTTATTATTTTATTCTTAATTCTAGTGCTTGCAAAGCCTTATTTCCAATTTTCCTCAGTTATCAAATAAGACATCTTTCTTTAAATTAGGATAGGTCTCTAAAATTATTGGCAACAGCTTGTACGTAGTATATTTGTTGTTGTTAATTGGAAGTGGTGTTGTTCACCAGAGTTAGCTATTTCAAACATTCATTCAATCATTTTATGCTAATAAATTTGAAAATTCAGCCAATACTTTGGGATCTGTCTCTCATATGGTTACACAGATGCTCAGCTCACACAGGCAGCAAAAGATAAGTGTGTCTCTGGGGGTTATTGCTTAATCTTTTGTCTTATTTTCCATTAGAGAAGGAGATGGTTGCTTTGTCCAGACTCTGAAAAGCACCCTCACAATTTTTAAAGGGAAGTTCTTAGTATTTAACATTCCTGATTTTTTCTGTGATTATGGTGGCTGCCTTCTATTTAATTTTATGTCAAGGTCTGTTAGCCGATCAGGTTTTATAGTTTCAGTTGTTCAGGAAACTGTAATTTTCTCAGAGAGTGAATTCACCTCCTAATCAAAATGGGTTAAATCCCCCAAGTGTTTGCTTTGACTCCTAATACATTTTGATTAGCCTCCATTTGACGAGAAAAAAAAATGACCCAGGAGATAAGCTGCCCTATCAGTTCATCAGTTTCCTTAGTCTGTCAGCATGTGCTGATTATCCTATCAAGTTTATCAACAGCCTTGAATGTGTTTTCTAATTCACACATTTACATATTATTAGTGCCCTTTAGGGATCAGTGATGGATTATAATGTCTGGCTAGATTTAGCCTGTAAGTGTTCATTTTTCTTATGTCTCATTTATTTACTCCTTCACAACCACTACCCCCAAGCCCTTGTGTGTAGATACACAAGCATTATGGTTTTTTTCCTATTTTTTTTCTTTTCTTTGGAGATGAAGAGAAATAAAGGAGTGTGTGAAAAAATACAATTATATTTTAATGTGACTATTAGTGTAATACTAAATCCACTGCAGTTGCTTTTGTTAGAAAACACTCTAGTCCTTTGAATTTAATCTCCCCTTGAACATTTTATGAAAAACATATTACATACCGTATGCTACATGCCAGTTGACTTATTCTGAATGCCAAATGAATGTGTTTTTCCTGTTTGTGTATTAATAGAAAAATAACAAGTTTGATTAATTTCCCAACTTAAATTTTCTATATTTTAAAACTATTAATTTAATTTTATGTGGCAGTTTATAAGTAAATTTGTTAAAGTGTTTAAAAATCTATTCTCATTTATCCTCTTCAATTTCAAAGGAGTCAGTGTTTGAGTAACAATAATTGAGAAGTACCTTCCCATCCTGAATTAAGTGAATTACAAACACACATTAAAAACATAAACAGATAATAAATAATATTTTATAAACAAAAGCTAGAATTTTTCTTAGATGCTTATAATTAGGAAGATATGAGAATACATGAAATATTAAGAGACCAAATCACAAAATGTGTGTTAAATTGCTTCTAGACAGTTGTGTGACGTAATACTGTGGACCTTATTTCCTCTTGAGAAAACAGGTTAGATTTAATCGAGATTCACCCTAAGGTAGTCCCTGAAATCAGATAGCCTGGGTTCAAATGACGACTGACACTTTCTCCGTGAGCATCCTTGGGCAAATTACTTAACAGAAGCCTCAGTTTCCCTTTCACACAATTACTGTAATAGTAGTATCAGTTTGAGGATTGATTAGAATGATAACTTTGAAAAGATAAAACATATTGGTCCAACTGCCTAACATAATTAAGTGTTTTATAATAGGACTCTCCATTGTAATTATCATTTCCATAGGCTTTTAAACTCCAAAAGTTGATTGTATTCTCTGTCACTTTTTTTGTATTTAACAATGTAAATATGACTACTTCATAGATGAGATTTTTGTCATCAGTATGCCTTGTGGTCACCACACTCCAATAGAGATTCTGTTTAGTTGTATCCTATTTGGAATTGCTATATTTTTTTCCCCAGGCTCACTTCCCTTTTTCTCTCAGTAACTACAGTCAAAATCCTTCTCTTACCATTAGCTATATTAACCAAAATTAAAACAGTATATTTCTTTATTGCCAGTTAACTTGGTTTCATTAATAGAGTGCTTCCTCCAGAGTAAAATTCTCATATGTAGGCTGGAGATTTTTTTCTTTTTCTGTCATGATGTATTTTTCATCTAGACCTAATCAAAATTATTCTTTATTCTATCACTCAGAGGCATTTATTGGATCTCAATTTCTCTTTTCTTCTGAAGTTATATATGTATTTTAGAATCATAGAATGTTAAAGATAGAAGACTCACATCTTAAAAGCCCTTATAAAATAATCTCTTTTATATTTTAAGATAAAAATTAACACCTCCATTATTTTATGAAGTTCAGATTTACAATTTGTATTAGAACCAGGAGTATAGTTTCTTGACTTAAATTCAAATGCTTTTTCTGCTTAGTCCTTCTGTGTTACAAAAACTATTACATATTTTTACTATGTCAAAATAGTTTTCCTTTGCACTTAAAAATTAGCAAAAATTAAATATATAAAAACCTCTTCTTCAGTTTTACTATAAAGAATAAAACAGCTGCCAAATACTTTAGGTATACTGAATATTTTTAAAAAAATGAATGCAGGATAATTTATCAACAGTCTCAGTTTTTCTCTTCTTTCTCTATAATTGTTTATTTCTCCTATTATCTCTACTTACGTATTATTTTTGAATAATTCTAAGGGATTATAGGAAACTAAATTAGGCTTCAATGTCCAATTATTTTTATCTGTTTGAGCACTTCCAATCCCAGAGGTCGTTTTAAACCTATTTACTGTTTAAAATAAAATTACTTGGCTTTCTCAATGCAAAGTAATTGTTGGCTTTAATTATACAAGCAATTTGCATCATTTCATCTTGGTAATATATCTTGAGAACAAAAGTGTGTCATGTATTATATGGAGTAAGAGAGAACCTAGGGTAACTGTCTTGTCATTTCAGTCTCTAATAACTGTTTAGAATAACCTCTGTATGCGAAAAAAAAATTAAGTGACAAGGGCTGGGATGGCAGAGAGGCAGCAGACATATGAAATGTAAATAGTTGATATAGTTCTTGCTCTCAAAGAACTTCCTGGGAGAGCTCATGGTTGGTCCAAAGCTTTTTAGGGCCTCTCTGTAATAAGTAAATGCCTATAAATAAAATAGAATACTATTACTCTAACCTTGAAAATATTTTGTCTGTAGACTCCACTATGTTGACTAAAGAAAACCAACAAGAGAAACTCAAGCTTTTTAATTTCTAATGTGATGTTAGTATCACAATTCACATACATATTCATAATTTCCTGTTCTCTAAAATGTGTGTTTATGATGGGCAATATGCATTTATCTTAGGGAGAGATTCTTTTTTTCCAGGAGATATGTGTGATAATGGCCCATTGCTTTTTATGATCTTATTTGCCTTTATTTTCAGCATACTGTTCTGATTCTCTTATGTTAATCTCGTGTTTTATATATCCCTTTTAGTTTTTAGTCCCAGCTCAGTATTGGGAAATATGTTTTCCTCCCTCAGCCTTCAGCCAATAAGACTTTTACTTAAATAGATTAGAAATCGAAAAAATGTTTTCTCCCCATATCTTCAATAAGAAGGGGAAACATTTTGATTTAATTTTCAGCTCTTTACAACAGCTCTTTAATTATGAGCTATTTTTCCAATTTTATTTGTCCATTCACAGGGAATTAGGAAGAAAAACAATAGGAAACAAAAAATGAATTTGTTTGGGCAATTTTTTGTGTAAAAAGTTTGCATGAATTTTAGAATTGTATTTTTGAGAAAGAAACTTATGGTATGAACGAGTTAAGTGTCACAAATAGCAAAAAGTGATCTTAAGGTTTTTAAACTATTTTTTTAGGTGAGAAGAACTGACAGATCCACCTTCTGAAAACAAAATGCAAACATTCTCACTCTTAAATGCAAATTCTGCTTTAGGTCTGCACATTATGTTCTGAGTTCAGTCTGCAGAATGAGTATAAAGGAAGTCTGTTTCTTTCTCAGCCTTCTGTGTGGCTTGTGCTTAACTAAATCATTTATTTTTGTTGGATTCTTCTGTGTTCGTATGTGTATGTGTGTTTACCTCACCTTGTTTCAGAATATATTTAAAGTGGGGATATTCAGAGTAAACTTTTGACATGATGGTTTACATGCTTAGCGTTTCCTCCTGTGTTTAGTTGTTCTTAAGTGGATTGCTCAAGGCATTTAGTGTGCTGACTGTGAAAGAGATGGTTTTTAACTGTGTGAGATTTGAACTTTCACATCTTTCAAGTGTGGAAGCATTAACACTCCAGTAGTGTTAAGCTTTTTATACCACCTGCTTCCCCTGTTTTGAGTTCTGGTGATTTTCCTATGATTGCTTCCATTGGCACTCTTGAAAAATCAATGAGGCAATCCTACAAATATGAATATGACCAGATGACTGGATTAGTCATTAACCTATGAAATCCAAAAAGAATATGAACTTCTAAATTTTTAAGATAACTCTCTTTATTTCATTTCATTTTTCCATTTTCAGAAAGGATACAACCAGGAGACCAATGCCAGGTTTTCAGAGTTTGGCAGTCTGGAAAGGCAAAATATAGATTTGAGAGATTTTAGAAGTATACTTTGAAGATTATATGTCAACAAGATAAGGAAATCATCAATGTTTGGCTGTGTATCAAAAATAATGATAGGTAAAATTTATGAGCAAAAAAATATATCTTTTTCTCCTAAAACTTTCTCATTTAAAAAAACAGCAGTTTTTTTAAAAAATTATTTTTCTACCTTTTACACTTGATATAAACTCTACATTATGAACTACCATTACAGATGTTAATTTGCTAGGCATTAGTCTGTACACTACAAAGGCCAGCATCCAGTTCAGTTGCATTAAGTAGGTAATATATTTTGTTTAAAGTTTCAATTAAACCCAGGGCCAGAAGATATATAGCCCCTGAGGGGAGTTTGAACACTTTAATGCCAATAGTAGGATTGCCTAAGGATCATATGTAGGTCTAAATGTCGCTTGCTTTCCTGGAAATTTGATATGAGACAGTTGATTATATTTCATTGCTGTTAAAACCACAAGAGCCTACCTGTTACATTAATCCATCCTCCTGCCAGTTTTGTGGTGAAGAAAAAGATCGAAGCTTAAAAACTTTGTATTTAAATTGAATTATAAGGGAATGAATATACTCAAATTATTTAATACCTAATTATATCCTTCTTATTCTCTGATTCTCAAATAGTTTCAGTATGTTCTGCTCAAAAAAAATTTGTTTTCAGCCTGGGCACAGTGGCTCATGCCTGTAATCCCAGCACCTTGGGAGCCCACGGTGAGAGGATTGCTTCAGCCCAGGCGTTCGAGACTAGCCTAGTCAACATGGTGAGACTCCATCTCTACACAGCCACACCTGTTTTCTGAGACTTTGATAGAAATAAATGAAAAAATATGTATTGTAATCTTTAATTGGGGCAATACATGTCGAGTAAAACTTTCACTCAGTAGTAAATACAGGTTGGATTTTAATTTAGAAAATTGAGGTAATTTTGTTATACCTGGGAAAGTCATTAACTGGATTTCAAAATCTAACATTTTAAAAGATGCTGACAGTGACGTCAGTAAGATGAAATAGACATAGTCATGTGGAAGAAGATAATTTTGTGTGAAGGATACAATCTTGAAAATCAGTGTCAAGGACATGAGAAGTTATTCTTGTACATTAGAATAGGCAACTGTAGGAGTAGAAAAGTGTGATAATTTTCCTCAGTCATCATAAGGGTCATGGCCAAGACTCCTATAACAAGACAGGTTAACTTGACAAAAGCATAACAAGTTTATTTAATCAGAGGTTTACATGACAGAGGAGACTTCAGAAATGAAGATCAAAGACCTAGAGAAAACCATCTATTTCATGCATAGGTTTGACGAAGCATGGACAGCCTTACAGAAATGTGATTGGACAAAAGGGTGTGATCTAGTGGTAATAGACTGAGTGGGGAACCCCAACAAGACCTGTCCAGATTTTTCTTGGCCTTTTTGTGTAGCATTCCTTCCCTCAAGGTATGGGGCAGCACCCCTTTGGAATGAGGGTCTTCATTCCAAGGGAGAGGGGAGAGGGAGGAAGTGATCTTTCTACGTTTTATGCCCTGCTGTGGGGGAGAAGAGTTCTAATTTCTGTGATTCACTTTGGGGAAGAGTATCTATGACTGGTATCCATGGCTTGTTTCAGGGGAGACAGAGAACTGGGAGACGGGAGGACAAGAGAACTTCAGAAAGACTTTGTTTCCTTGATAGGTATTAGAAGGCTTTGTCTGCCTAGTGTCTTTTAGTTCAAAGCATTTCCCATGCAAAGGTGCTATACTTTGGGGTATTGCGTTCAAAGCCTTAACACATGAAATGTAAATTAAGTTTAAAATTAAATACATTACTAATTGTATGTATTTGGCTGTGTAGTCAAGTCTGATTTTCCTAATAAGTAAGGGAAAGTTGTTTTCTATATAAAAACCTCATTTAACTCTTCCACTGAGCTGTCATTTGGTTTTAATTTTATCTACACTGATAGAACCCATCACCATATTCACATGATCTTTGCCAAAAGGCTGAGAAGCAATAACTGCTGCCATATTCAAATTAAATAAAGTATGAAAATAGAACATGCAGAGTTTTATTCCAGAATGCATCATTTTTGCCAACATGTTAATTATGGGAGTGGGATTTTTGTGGATTATTACAGAATTTTATCCTCAAGAATTCATTAAAAGTTGGATGAATTTTTCAATATGTGGTATGCCTTAGTAATTAACATTAATATAACAATGTATAATATAAATAAATAATTCATTGCCTATTATGGGGATATATTGCTTGACTCAGGAATACACATGAAATATATTCCTAAAAAGATCTGTGTTGAGTTGAAAAGCCTTGCATTATACTCTTTTAACTCAGGACAGTGCTTTTTCATTTATCGTTTTCCTGTAACTATTCAACTCCTGTTTCTCTGAATACTATTTTCATTAATTCTTTCCAGGTTAGTATAGTATTCTCTCATTTTTTTTTTCCTTTTTCTGGTATAAAGCTTTCTTTGTTAAAAAATAATAATACAATTTAGCACTTCTTTGCATGTTTCTAGTTTTCCCTAATTATCTCAGTTTTATTTAGCCGTTTTATTCACTCCATTTTAATTCTCCTGAAGACACTATTATATTTTTGGGGAAAAGATCCTCACCTCTCCCAGCATACCCATGAAGATGTGCACACACACACACAGTCTCATGCTGTACTATTTGAAAATTCTGAGTGCTTAATAGAATTGGCTTTGACATTTGTGGATTGATTATTCTAGTGATTTTATTTCTTTGAAAATATAAAGGAGATTGATTAGCCGAGAGAACTTCAGGATCCGTAGTTGCAAAGAGAAATATTTACACAGGCCTCTGGCTTTTATTCAAGTTAAAGTTTGATGGAACATCAGATGTTTCCTGTATATGACCTTATAATAGAAATTGTGAACTTTTTAAACTTTCACTGAAGTTTAACTTACTTCTTAACAATTAGTGTTATTCCTTAATGAAACACATATTTTTTTCCCCTGTATTTCCTGTGTTTACTTTCAGACTTCAGGAGTTTTCCCTTAAGTTTAATGCTGTAGGACTTTAAGAGTTGTATATTGAAACTTTTTATAACATTTCTCAAATTAAGACTTGGATAACATCACATTTTACTTTCAATACTGCTGTACAATAGTCATTAAAGGATTTCCAATCAGAAGCAGTTTATCTGGGGCAACTTGTGTTATTTTTATAAGAATAAGATGACAATATTAGGATGGAGATATAAAAGTCACAAAATTCGTTGGCATAAATACACTTTTAAAAGGCAGACGCTAATGTTCCTTGTGTTTCGAATGCTTCTAAACACTGTGAAGTAAAAATGATCATTCAGTTTTTCAGCAAGTTATCTCTTAATATAATCACCCTTACGTCATATGACTCCATCAGACTGCAGGTTCTGGAAAAAGGAATTATTTGGAAATTTCTCTTTAAGGACATACTTAGTAAAAATGTAACATCTAAATTCAAGTAGATACATAATATGATCAATTATCTGTCAGCTATTTATCGAGGACTCTCTGGAGCCAATGCTTTCTAGACTTTACGTTGGAAGACAGAAAAATGTAAAAGATTCTGCGTCCCGTTCCATGCATCTCATAGTCTAGTTTTGTAGCAGAAGGATTATAATTGCTTATGTAGGTTTCATAAGTACATAAAAAGTGGGAGAGAGAGTTTGAATAAATCAAGAACTGAATATTATTCTTGAATGGGGAAACTCAATTTTGTAAAAATTCTCTTTTTCTCACATTTACAGATTTTAATTTAATAGCAATAAACATTCTAAAAAGAATTTTATCAAAAACTTGACAAAATGATTATAAAAGAGTAATATATAGCCAAGAAGGTCTAAAGAAGAATAAAGGGCAAGACTTGTTCTACTAGATACCGAAATAGTAGATGACGTGATTAGAGCAATATTGTACCCATATAAGAAAAGAAAACCAGAACAATAGGACAAAGTGGAGACCCTGGAAATAATAACAAACTATTTAAGGTTGTCATAGATAATAAATGTAGAACTAAATATTGGTCAGGGAAGGAGGAAATTTTTATAATGTTGATCTAGACAACTGAGTAAATGTTTGAAAAAGAATAAAATCAGATACTTGTCTCATGCCACGTAGCAAAGTATATTACAAATGGAATGCACAGTTAATTTTAATAGTGAAACTATATAATTAGAAAAGGATACATATCTCCATCATGTAGAGAATAATGTTTTGTGTATAAAAGATCGTTTAACAATATTTTATATAAAAGATAGTTCCAAGAATTCTCCTGCTATACATTTATTCTGAAGCTGTAATAAGAGATGTGCTTTTAAAAGATAATTAAAAAACACTATGATAATTGTGGAAGTGCAGTACTTACATAAAGTGTTGGGAGGGGAATTTGAATAAACAACAAACTGAATACTGATTTTGAATGAGAAAACTGAATTTTGAAAAAATTGGCATAGTTTTCTTTAAAATAACAAAATACTGGAAGGAACCTAGATGTCTAAGGCTAGCAAAATATTTTGCTCTATAATTGATTTTTCAATATGTAAGTCGAATTCTTGGAAAACACATCAAAACTTGCCAGTGGCTATCTATGTGTGCTAGAATTCTCTCCATCTTATAAAATTATGATCTTTTAGACATTCTTCAGTGAACAGGTATAATGTTTATACTTAGAAAACAGATTTATAACTATTAAAAGTAAGAGCCAAGACTTGATCTAGATGCAGTCAATCTTGAATAGATCAACTAGAAATTATGAATGAGACAGAATATTTTAAACCAACTAGGATATTTTTACCTCTTTAGAAAATTAATAAATATAAATATCTGAACACTGGTGAACCTAAAAATGATTATCCACTTTGGGAATTATAGAGTTATTTATTCTTAGCCCTATATATTGTAAATGATAAAACTGAGGATCTGTGAAATTACTTATTTTTCTAAAACATACAGCTATTAGTGGCAAAATGATGATTCAAAACAAAACCAAGCCATCTAAAATATTATTTTGGTATGTATGTTTAATTTTCATGTGTTTGTGTAGTTTTAAAAATTCCTCTTGTTGTTATTTCTAGTTTTATTCCATTGTGATCAGAGAATATACTTGATATAATTTCAGGATTTTTTAGTTTATTAAGACTGCTTTGTGGCATAATATATGGTCTATTCTTGACAATGGTCCATGTGCTGAGGTGAAAAATGTGTATTCTGCAGCCATTGCAAGAAATGTTCTGTAAATATTTATTGGATCCATTTGCTCCATAGTGCAAATTAATCCCAGTGTTTCTTTGTTGACTTTCTTTCTGGGTGATATGTCCAGTGCAGAAAATTAGGTTTGAAGCCTCCAGCTATTACTGTATTGGGGTCTCTCTAGCTCTCACAATACTTGGTTTATATCTCTGGATTCTCCAGTGTTGGGTGCATATATATTTACAATTGTTATATCCTCTTTCTGAATTGACACCTGTATCATTATGTAATGACCCTCCTTGTCTCTTTTTATAGTTTTTGTCTTGAAATCTACTTTGTCTGATGTAAGTATAGCTACCTCTGTTCTTTTTTGCTTTCAATTTGCATGGAATATCTTTTTCCATTCCTTCATTTTCAGTCTATGTGTGTATTTATAAGTGAAGTGTGTTTCTTATACTCAAGAGATTGTTGTTGTTGTTGTTTTTAATTCAGCCACTCTGTTTTTATTGGACAATTTAGTCCATTTATATTCAATATTATTATTTATCAGTAAGGACTTAACTCTTGCCATTTTGTTGTTTTCTGATTATTTTGTGGTCTTCTTTCTTTCCTTCCTTTTTGTCTTCCTTTTAGTAAGGGTAATTTTCTCTGGTTGTATGTTTTAATTTCTTGCTCTTTACTTTTTGTGTATCTTTTGTATGATTTTAGTTTGAGGTTACAATGAAGCTTGCAAATAATATTTTATGACCTATTATTTTAAACTGATGACAAAAGTTTAAAATAATAGGTTATAAATGAGAGCAAAAATTTAACTGAGAGCAAAAAATTAATGAAAAGAAAACAGAAAACAAATAATAACTCTACACTTTAGAGTGTAGAGTTTCATCCTGCTGGCGCAGGCATGGTGGCTCATGTCTGTAATATCAGCACTTTGGGAGGCCAAGGCAAGTGGATCACCTAGGTTGGGAGTTCGAGATCAGCCTGACCAACATGGAGAATCGCCGACACAAAATTAGCTGGGCGTAGTGGTGCATGCCTGTAATCCCAGCTACTCAGGAGGCTGAGACAGGAGAATTGCTTGAATCCAGGAAATGGAGGTTGCCGTGAGCTGAGATCGTGCCATTGCACTCCAGCCTGGGCAATCAGAGTGAAACTCCATCTCAAAAAAAAAGAAAAAAAAATCTTCCTCCTGCTTTTTAACTTTTAATTCTTTCCGTTTATGTCTTATTATACTGTGTATGTCTTGAATAGTTGTTGTAGCTATTTTTTTTGATTGGTTCATCTTTCAGTCATTCGACTCAAGATGTGGGTAATTATGTACTACAATTGCAATTTTATAATATTCTGTGTTTTTCTGTGTACTTACTACTACCAGTGAGTTTTGCACTTTCAGATGATTTCTTACAGCTTATAAGGATCCTTCTCTTTCAGATTGAAGGACTCCCTTTAGCATCTCTTGTAGGACAAGTCTGTTATTGATTAAATTCTTCAGCTTTTGTTTGTCTATGACAGTCTATTTCTTCTTCATGTTTGAAGGGTATTTTCACTGGATTATGCTATTCTAGGATATAAGGCTTTTTATTTGTTTGTTTTTCCTTTAGCACTTTAATATGTCATGCCACTCCTGGCCTGCAAGGTTTCCACTGAAAAGTCTGCTGCCTCACATAGTAGAGCTCTATTGTATGCTGTTTCTTTTCTCTTGCTGCTTTTAGGTTCCTTTATTTATCCTTGACCTTTGGGAATTTGATTATGACATGTCTTAAAGTAGTCTTATTTGAGTTAAATTTGCTTGATGTTCTATAACCTTCTCATTATTTTGGTATGTAATTTATAACTCAGTGCTGGATCATAGTTATGAATAATTTCAATAAGTAGATAAACCAAGTTCAATTGATTAATTAAAATGTACTTATTTCATTTTAAAATTATGTTGCAAAATTAGTTCCTAAGGAGCAAATTAAAAGTCACCTGTAAAAGGGAACTAATCATAGCAAACCAGAAAATTGCTAAAAAATGCTAATTAAAAGAAAAATGACCAGCACATAAAAAGCATTATAAAAATCATCAAAGTAAATCTAATATATTAGAAGGAAAATAAACATTACTTTAAAGTAGAATGAATACCTTAGCAACCATCTAAGTTCTCAAACTCCTTGGAGAGCCTAGAAATTTGGTAGATTAAGATAGAATGCCTGCTTTTCCAGCAAAGCATTCTAAAATTAGCCATACTGGCAATGAGATGCTTTCACTGTATTAGGGGCTAGAAGCCTGCTAGAAATCAGTTGGGACCGTTTTATAAGTGTCCTTGTTCTTTAGAGACTAGGAAAAAATATAATTTGTGTGAGTCCTTTAGAAAAATAGGCTTTTTCCCCCATGAGCAAAAATTAACTGGGCATGGTGGCACGTGTCTGTAGTCCCAGCTACTTGGGAGGCTGAGGTAGGAGAATTGCCTGAACCCAGGAGGCAGAGGTTGCGGTGAGCTGAGATCACGCCATTGCACTCCAGCCTGGGTAACAAGAGTGAAACTCCATCTCAAAAAAAAAAAAGAAAAATAGGCCTTTCCCCCCATGAGCTTGTCTGGCAGCTTTTTAATAAAGAAAGTTCTAAAACTTGTATAAGTTTTTGAATTATAGTTGGTGTGCGCAATTTGTTGTCTGCATGTCGGTCACATATGCATCACTCTCTCAGTGTCATAATAGTGCTCACAGCCACTTACTGTTGAGATATCATTCATTTAATAGTTTTCTTCATCCTGAAGCACAATGTTTATGTTATCACAAATCAAATCAAATTCATACATACCACATTTTTCAAAAGGTTTTTGTTTTATTTGTTTCCTATAAGCAAACTTGGGGAAACGCCAGTAAATTTATTTATTTGTCACTAGATTGTAAGTAGGAACAGATGATATCTACTTAACCTTTATGTCTACCATCATATGCTTTGTTTGTGTTGGTTAACCAGCACTGATGTGCAAGATATATGATCAAGTGTTTTTTAAAAAGGCATTTAACAATTACTATAGGGATTGAGGAAGGGATAATTACTTTTCATATGAGTGGTCACATAAGTTTCCTTAAAAATTAGGAAATCTATACTGAGTCTTAATAATAATTCCTACTACATGCTTTGTTTTTATCTACAAGCAGGAGCTGTCCAGTAATTTGAAACATAAGAATCAGTGAGATCTAGCTATTACATCATCAACCCAAAACATTCTTTCCTTAAGGAGTTAGCCTTTGCCTGGGTTGTTTAGACCTGGGGCTTTTTAGAGAGAGAGTGCATTATTTGTTCTACATCTGAAACTGGTTTATATCTGCCTGAAGTCAGCCTGGAGACATCCAAATTCCTTTTGTCTGTGAATGAATTGGAAATAAATCTGGGTGATGAACCTGATCACTCTATCATCCCACAGCAAATCTTCTCGTTCTTATGAAAGTACCTTTATTATGTCATTTCTTATAGAATGAGAAGGGAAAATAGTCATTATTGCTTCTTTCCTCCTGGGCACCATAAACATTTTTTTCTATTGTTATAAGTTAAGAAAAATTACAGTACCAGAGGACATGACTTAACCTTTATCCCCTGCCCTATTCCGACCAAGTGTCTTAGTTTCCTTCCTTATTGAATTTATTGAACTTTCTTTTCCTGTGGCCATTTCCTTTATGGAATTGTTATTATTTTAGCACTTTAACCAAGCTTGTAGGATTACATATATACTACTCTGTCCTAATCTAAATGCACTGATGGTACTTTTTGCAGTTATCTTATTCCCTCTCTGAATACTTTTGGTAGTATTTGTACAGAATGGTATAGTGTAAAGAGCCAGATAAAACTGTAATCTGAATCCTGATTTTGACATTTGCTTTTTTTTTTAAATCTCGAGTGAGTTTGTTAAGCTGTCTGAAGCATAATTCATTTGCAAAATGAGAGTGATAATAATTAAAGTGTAGGGATAATGTAAAGGTAGAAAATAATATATTTAAGATGTTAGTAGGTACTCAGTAAATAATCAATTTTATACGGCAGATAGCTGATGCAATGGGAAAAAAATTATGGTTTTGAAGCCATTTAATCATTTTAGGATAGGATTATTAACTGTCCTTGTACAAGTCACTGATCATTCCTGAGCCTTTGGTCTTCATTCATAAAATGGGTATTCTAACCTCTATAGAGGATTAGAAATGAGAAATGTAAAGTTCTTACCTTTCCAGTGCCAGGGATATAGCAAAGACTTCTTCTTTTTTTTTTTTTTCTTTCTTTTGAGACGGAGTTTTGCTCTTGTTACCCAAGCTGGAGTGCAGTGGCGCGATCTCAGATCACGGCAACCTCCGTCTCCTGGATTCAGGCAATTCTCCTGCCTCAGCCTCCTGAGTAGCTGGGATTACAGGCACGCGCCACCATGCCCAGCTAATTTTTTGTATTTTTAGTAGAGACGGGGTTTCACCATGTTGACCAGGATGGTCTCGATCTCTTGACCTCATGATCCAGCCGCCTCGGCGTCCCACAGTGCTAGGATTACAGGCGTGAGCCACCGCGCCCGGCCCAAGGACTTGTTCTTATAGTGTTTGTTGCTTGAATCTTTATTGAATTACCTTTTTAATGTATTTAAGTTATCCACTATCTTTTTTTTTTTTTTTTTTTTTTTTTTTTGCATTTTAGGTTTTGCATATTGATTTTATTATTACCTTTTTAGACTTTTGTTTTTGTTAAGGTTAGCCTTAGAACTAAAGTACATCTTCTAGACTTAGAACTAACGTGTCACGTATTTCCCTCTTACGAATTGAATTACATATGCATAGAAAGCATTTTTAAAGGTCACTCATAGATTACCATTGCTCTTCCTTATTCTCTTAATTCAGTAGATAAGCCTAAGGCAAAGTGAAATAAATCTGCTGGCTGATGTATCACAAGCTAGAAAATAATTTTCTGTGAGTGAGAGACAAAGAGTATAATTCTCACCTGAGCCAGGGATTTGGAAAATTTATGGTTATTCTCTACTAGCTGGTAAAGGCAGTGTGTTAAGGTCAGCTAGTCCTGGGTTTTAATTGCAGTTTTACCATGTTACATATTCATGATTTTGAATGTATAATTTAGCCACACTTCTCAATTTTTTTCCATCCGTAAAATCCAAATAGTGACATTCCTTGGTAGGAAATGAGATATGTTTACAAATAAACTAATTTAGAAATTGAAAAACTGTTTCATCTTGTGGACCTGCTTTGACCAGTTGGTAGTGGTTGAGTGGGACAATGTGTTAAGGCCACTTCAGAGGCTAAGTGAGAAAAACATTCTACATGTCCAAAGGTATGGAGTAGGAGGAGTAAGTGAACATGAGTCAGACATTTGTCACCTGTAACTTGCCACTGTAATCCATAGTAAACACTCAATTATCATTGTCATAGTCATCATTGTTATTATTAAGACATGATGAATGGTTACATAAAGTTCTTCAAATTTGTAATAAGTGGTACCTGCCTAGGCTAGTTATTTCTCAGTTTTCATCTACTTGCCAAGATGTAGGATATATTACATTACTTATTTGTAGCCCTTTAATATTTTCTATCTTGCAAGCTTTACAAATTAATAAGTTGATTAGGGTTTCTTAAGAAAATGGACCAGTCATTAGTTATTGAATAAATTAATCATTCTTTTTTTTTGAGATAGAGTCTTGCTCTGTTGCCCAGGCTGGAGTGCAGTGGCATGATCTTAGCTCACTGCAACCTCTGCCTCCCAGGTTCAAGCAATTCCCAGCCTCAGCCTCCAGAGTAGCTGAGATTACAGGTGTGAGCCATGGTGCCCTGCTAATTTTTGTATTTTTAGTAGAGACGGGGTTTTCATCATGTCAGCCAGGCTGCTCTTGAACTCATGACCTCACGATCGACCCACTTTGGCCTCCCAAAGTGCTGGGATTACAGGCATGAGCCACCATGCCTGGCTAATATTTTATTTTAAAATAGATTTTAAAAGTGATAGATTTCTGACTTGGGAAAAAGCAAGTATACTTTCTGAAATAATTTTTAGATATTAACAATAATAAAGATTTCTATTTCAAAAATACTCTGGAAATGGGGTTATCTCACACTCTTTTTCTGTACAGAAGACCTACTGTTATTATCCTAAGAATCAGTTAAAGTTTTATGTGAAAAGTAGAAGCTATATTAAATAAAATGGTTTTAAAACTTTTTAAAACTGACTTATAAGCACTTGAAGAACCCAAGAGAATTTCAGGTTGATTCCATATGGATCCTGTAATTCAGGCCCATATTCCATCTGGCTTTATAATCCATTTAAGAGATAAATATATGGATATGTTTTATCATACTTGCTTTACATTTGTCAATACTTTAGGTTTATATTTTCTGTTATATAAATCATATAGTATTGTTTGAGTATGAAGTGATTCACTTTTCCTAAGAAGTTATTTGGAAACATTTGTTAGTTCAATATGGCAAGAAAAAAATCCATCTGACAGTGTGTCAGTGCTTATAGAGATATGAAAATAAAAACAAAATTATTATGGAAATGTATGGAAATTTAAAAGAAATTCATTTCTAATCTATCATTTTAACAATTGTAAGCATTTTTGTGGATTTTATTCCAATCTTTGATCTTTGCTTCAGTATTTCTTTTGTCTTACCTTAGACATGTAATTTAACTTCCCCAACTTCTTAAGTGCAGATATGTTTTAAACTTTGAGGGGAAAAATCAAACATTTTCAACTATCATTTTTTATGATAATATAGTTTAAGGATTGTTTATCGAACTAGAAACACATAGATCTGTGTGAGTGGGTAGAAATGTATATTTTTGTGTATAATGTGTATTTTTTGTCACCAATATTTTTTACTATTCAGCAAAGCAAAGGGCATTCAAAAGATCAAGGGACTCAAACCAATTCATTCACTTAGTTAAACATATTTGTATTTATAATACCGTGGCAATATAAGGTGAGTATGATTAAAACAAAGGGAGTGAGTTCTTCCTTTCAAGCAAAAAATGTACATCCAATGTGGGTAATTCATTTACAAAAAGCCTCTGATTATGCCTCTTAAAAAAAAAAAGCTTTCATGATTATGATTTCTTACGCTATAAAGGTCTGACGGGAAAATAACGCAGGTTACCAGTTTGTTGCTTGGTCTCAGAAACTGAGTGGTGTCTCTACATTTGCGGTGCTTAGTAAAACTACAATATTTAACTTAAATATATAAATTATCTTAAAATACAATTTTTGCATCAGTTGGCTATTTTGTTCACCATATAAACATATAAGGGAAAGGGGAATGAAAATTCATAGGCAGCTGATACACTTTTGACTTTATTTCCAGCTTTTTTCTCCTGCTTGGCTCTTAGGGCAATGCTGTTAGGTAGCTGAAACATATATTATTAGAGAGTAATGACTCGTGGTGAAAATGCCTCATGCTCATGTTGTATGTAGTGCTGGGCATGCTTGATAATTGTCATCTGTTTATCGAGTATTCCAAATGAAACTGGTAAATTTTATTTACTTAATTATATTATTGATAATTAATAATTTTAACTTTAATGAATTAACAAAAATAATTTCATACTTTTTTTAGACAGGGTCTCACTCTCTTCCCAGGTTGGAGTGCAGTAATGTGATCAGTAATGTGATCTCTTCAGGCTCAGGTGATTTCCCACCTCAGCCCCCCGAGTAACTGAGACTACAGGCGTGCAACATCACACCTAGATAATTTCTTGTATTTTTTGTAGAGATGGGTTTCACCATGTTGCCCAGGCTGATCTCTAACTCATAGACTCAAGGTATCCACCTGCCTTGGCCTCCCAAAGTGCTGGGATTACAGGCATGAGCCACCTTGCCCTGCCTTTATTTACTTATCAACAATATAAAATTCAAATAGTTTCTAAAAAAATTTAGCAGCAGTGTTTAATCTACATATACTTTTAAATCTCTCAATTATTCTTTCTCAAAAAGGTAAGTCCTTTGTGGATAGGATCTCACACTTCTTTCATATAGTTCCTCTATAAGGCTCTCCACTTAGTTATTCTTTAAATACTTGAATTTCTAAAGGAATAAGTGAATGTGAATAAGAAAGAACAAAAGACTAAAGAACAAACATAGCTTTCAGAAAGAAAAAAAATGATAACAAGGGACATATGTCTGGTAATCAGATGTTCTATGTTAAAAATCAAAGCTTTACTATCAAATTTTTGACTTGAGCCATTTTACTTCATTTTCTAAACGTGATTTTTCTTCTGTCAAATGGAAATCAGGATGACTTCTTCGGGAATCAGATAAGAACATGAATGAAAGTACTTCCCACAGCATCTGAAATTCTATGCACTATGATGATGACAATGTTGTTGCAAATATTATGGGAAAACTGTATCCTCCCTTTGATCTTCATGATTAATTATCTTTCCAGGTGAAGCATACATGCGTTTAAGCAAACTCCCCGAAGCAGAACATTGGTATATGGAATCACTGAGATCCAAGACTGACCACATCCCTGCTCATCTCACCTATGGGAAGCTGCTAGCTCTAACAGTGAGTAACTGCCTTCCTTGGTCTTTAAAACTTGGTTTTCTTGGCCAGGCGCGATGGCTTTTACCTGTAATCTCAGCACTTTGGGAGGTCAAGGCTAGCAGATCACCAAGTCAGGAGTTTGAGACCAGCCTGGCCAACATGGTGAAACCCTGTCTCTACTAAAAATACAAAAATTAGCCAGGTGTGGTGGCAGGTACCTGTAGTCCCAGCTACTGGGGTGGCTGAGACAGGAGAATTACTTGAGCTGGGGAGGTGGAGGTTGCCGTGAGCCAAGATTGTGACAGTGCAGTCCAGCCTTGGCAACAAAGTGAGACTCCATCTCAAAAATAATAATAATAAAGTAATTATAAAACTTGGTGTTCTCCATGCAGACTTGGATAGATGGGGTTCGAAGTACCATTTTCACGGCCAGTTAACTCAGCTGGTAGGGATATAATGGTGATGATACTATGTTAGAATCCCTTACAGAAAATACAGAAAAATGTGTTACTTTCTCTATGATGTGTAGTCTAGACAAGATGTGAGATGTCTGTATCTCACATCTTGGTCTAAAGATGTGAGATGTCTGTATCTCACATCTTGGTCTAAAGATGTGAGATGTCTGTATCTCACATCTTGGTCTAAAGATGTGAGATGTCTGTATCATGCCTGCATCAAAACATCTCCTGTATCTCATAAATATATACATCTACTGTGCACCTATAAAAAATGTTTAAAAGAATTAAAAAGATAAACAACCAAACAAAAAAGATGTGAGATGCCATGATCCTTGAAGTAACTTAATGGAAAAATATAAATGGAGAATCTCATACATTTGCGGTGCTTAGTAAAACTACAATATTTAACTTAAATATATAAATTATCTTAAAATACAATTTTTGCATCAGTTGGCTATTTTGTTCACCATATAAACATATAAGGGAAAGGGGAATGAAAATTTTGTTCCCATATAAACATATAAGGGAAAGGGGAATGAAAAATATAAATGGAGAATCTCTACATTTGCGGTGCTTAGTAAAACTAACTCAAATATGGAGTTACATAATTAATTTTTGTTCTAATAATGACATTTGCGTAAGTATTAGGTTCTGCAAACCAGTGTTAGCCCCAAATTGGCTATAATTAGAATTAAATCTGATTCTTGTACATAGCCAACATTGTATAAAACTATATGTGCTGAAATTCCTTCCAATTGAAATCAGTCTGTAAGAGAGGTAGAGCTATCCTATGGCCTCTCACTGTGTGACAGGCACCCCTGGAAGCCACCATTCCATGAAAGTGACATGAGTATGGAGCATTGGAAATTACTAGTATTGCACCACTATGACCTATAAAAATGGTAATTTCATATATTTCAAAGTAATACTAATGTCTTTATTTTACACAATAGGGAATAGTTTAAAATTTTAAGTAACGTTTCTGAGCTCACATAGCCAGTAAGTGATAGAACTAGGCTTCAATCCTAGTCTAAATCAAATATCTGTTATTTTAGTTATAGTACCTAATCTCTCTCCAATATTAATAAAAATAAATGAATATTAGAAAAACATCTAGCAAATGATCACGAAGGTGATTCCTAAGTGAATTCACAGAAACGTATTTTTGTATTACTTCAAAAAATAATAACATTTACTTTCCACAGCAGATGGTAGATAACACTTAAAATTGTCATGTATCCATTCTAAGATACCATGAAATGGTCTTAAATAAATCACATAACATTTTAGGAGGCTGAGGCAGACAGATCTCCTGAGATTAGGAGTTCGAGACCAGCCTGGCCAACATGGCGAAACTCTATCTCTACTAAAAATACAAAAATTAGCCAGGTGTGGTAATGCATGCCTGTTACCCAGCTACTCAGGAGGCTGAGGCAGGAAAATCACTTGAACCCGGGAGGCCAGTGTTGCAGTGAGCCAAGATCATGCCACTGCACTCCAGTCTGGGCAACAGCATGAGATTCCATCTCAAAAAAAAAAAAAAAAAGGAAAGAAATCATATAGGTAGACTAAGTAACCAGAAAACTTCCCACTAAAAATACTTAGATATACTTAGTAAAATATAACAGATATGTTTTAACACTAAACTGAGCTTGAATAGTAAGAGAAATTCCTAGGGGCTAGAAATAAAGTGATAACTGAATACCAGAGAAGTGGACAGCAGGCTGGTCCTGAAGCTCATTTGGGATTATTTACTGATCATGGAAACCAGTGAAAGGTGGTTTTCATTTGTTTGTTTTCCTTATTTCTAGAATAGGAAACAACGCTTCGGGCCAATGGAAGGCCAGGAATTAATTGCGTAAATAAAGCAGGGAAATTCATACCTGCAGTTGAAGGGACAACATAAGTTTGTCCACAGGTATAAGAAGGCAGCGTGAATGTTTGCCTATCTCAGAATGGGATCTGGGTGGAGAGTGCACAAAGTATCTGCTGGAAATTTGTTGTTCCTGTCCTTCCTGTACCATGCTTTGGATTTTGAATTTACCTACATGTCCCTGGAATTCCCAAGCCAGTAGATTAAATAAAATTTAGTCTACTAAAAACTTTTGCTGAAGAAGTTACTGGAGATGTTCTTCAAAAGACCATAAATCTAGAAGGAATGATAGAGTGAGGTGAATAAAAAATGTTGGGCAAAGATATTGGAGATCATGTGGGGAAATCAGACTAAGCTTTTAATGAATAAAATGTTGATGGAATAACTATACAAGAATAGTCGAAATGGGAAGACAAATTTCAATGGATAAGAGATTACAGCTGATTTTTGGACTTATAAAGCAGTTGCAAGTATTACAACTGACTTATCTGAGAGAAGGAAATGAAAATCTAAATAAGCTTTGGATAACGATGAAAAGAAATCTTATTTACACCAAAGAAACCTGGAGAGGCTTGAGACATGGAGGCAGCTGACACAGGAAAGGATGAGTTAAGGGACATAAAATGGGGTAGTAAATTGCAGCCAATGAATGGAGTAGTCAGGTCTCTCCCCTTTGTCCACAAATGCCAGCAACTAGGCACCTGCCTTCAAGGTAAGGGAAAGGTGCCCTAAGAGGTAGAACAAGTAAATAAAGAGAAGTTCAGGATTCAGGAACAGCTTGCACAGTTGAAGGCAGAATGAGAAGAGGAGTGAAAAGAGGACTGATTGAGGGTCCTCCCAGGGAGTATTCAGATCTTTAATACCCCTCCCCTACCCTATGCAAAATACCAGCAACACAGGGTTTACTCTCTTTCCTCCAGCCCACCCTTTTTGCTTAGACCTTACCTCTCAAGAAGTTGTTGAATTTTGACCTAGAGAAACTAACTCATAGTAAGGAATAGGTTTTCAAATACCTACATTTAGAGGTCCCCTGTAAATGACTGGCTCCCAAACCAGACACAGCAGAGTGAATCTATTCCATCTAGAATGCCTTTCTATGCCTTAGGAACTTGATTCAGCTTTTATTGATTAACTCATTCTTAAACATCAGTGGGTAACCAGGGTTTGTTACTCATATCAGGAAAGACACAAATGAAAAAGACTGGAACTAAAACAAATTATTAGGAGAAGGAATCCTAAGGAAGTAAAAGAAATATTTAAAGGAATAATAATCCTTAGAAAGAGATAGAAACACATAGCATTTTATGAACTGGAATGCCTTGAAAAAAAGAAACCAAAAAAAAAAAAAAACAAGGAAGAGCTTTTAGAAAAATATGATATAAAAATATTTATATAATCAATAAAAAATATGATAGCAACATGATTTTCATTTGGAGGACAGAAGAATGAAGGTAATGAAATCTTATATGCGAACAAAATGATGAGGATGCAAAAGAGGGAATTATGAAATAAATCAATATGGGGTCCAAATGGCAGAGAAAGTACAGAGGAAGGGAAAGAACCGTAACTAAGAATTGAAGAGTACAGTCGCTATTTCTGCTATTTACAGAGACTTCTAGTTTAATCACCTGGGAAAAGTTTTTTTACCCTATGAAAACCTTTTCCCATTTCCATACTGATGATTCTGTGTGATGTGTGGTGATTCACACAACTCCACGTAAGCATTAAATTAATGTAGCTAAATTAGATTGATAAATGACCACCTTAAAAAAAAAAATCTCTAAAAGTTTCAGATGCCTGGTTCACTGCCCCCCACCCAAAAATAATGTTAGAAGAGAAAAAAAGTAAGCTTAAATTTCCATGAATTTATATATGCTTAGACCATAACACTGGATATGGAAACCATGTGACCTTTCTAAAAAAAAATGTCAAGCCTGAATGCTTAGGTTTCCTGTACCAAAAATATGATTTTAAAGGCTGTTTTATTCTTTTCAGAAGGCTTTTTTTTTTTTTTGAGATTTAGAGGTTTTAATTTACCAAACCATATGGAAGGGAAGGAAAGACTCCTATACTACAATCCAAATTTTTAATCTCCCCCACCAAGACTTTTATAGTTTCCGATTTGCTGATTAGATGAAATACAAACCCCATTATGGAATGGCTTAAACTCACAGTGCCAAAACCCCACAACCATCTTTAACAGTTTCTTTCTAAATTATGGCATTTGGCAAATTTCTGATCCCTATGGATAGCTTTTGTCTAATTTGGGGTTTCTTGGCCTGGTAGAGCCCACTGGCTCAACACAGAATTTGCAAAGGTAGAAAATACCACACATTTTGACTTCTGAATGCTTTAAATATATTATAAAATGGAATTGGCTGCTAGTCTCAGGAGAAGAGGAATAAAAATTAAGTGGTGTTTTCACTCTTTCATCAGAACTGACCAAAGGCAAAATATGTAAAAATAAAATGCAACTATATTAGACTTAGACTGTAGAGTAGAATTTTATATAAGAATTGTATGTTTATAAGATACATTGGAACAAAATGTTGATTATTAGTACTTTTATTATAGTCAGTGGAATGATTCAGTACATTTTTTTAAGTTTTTATTTAAGAATTTGTGTAATATTTACAGAATTTAGTAAAGGTCACAGGGATTTAAGGTTTTCCAAAATGCTTTGGCACATTCTATAGATCAAATCCTCTTTTATTTCTCTGCCAAAAATGTCCTTTCCTCTCTTTACCTGTTCAAATTTGATTTCCTCTCTGAAGTCTTGCCTGACTTTCTTAAGCAGTTTTTTATTGCTGTTCTTTCTCTATACTTTGTTAATACTGGATTTAGTATCTCCATCATACGGCGCTTCCAAATAGAATGACACGTACATATATGTCTGTCTTTTGATGCTAGAAAGGGGCAGGGAGTGAGTCTTAATTTCTTCAGTACCTGGCATTTCAATGTATTAGTTACTATGCCTGTACCCCTTGTGCCTTTTCCTTTATAAATTAGTTAAGGGCCGGGTATATGGCTTTTAAATATTTTTGTTTCCCCACCTGATACTCATTCCCTCATTAATCCCTTCATTTGGTCAACACATGTATTGAGATTTATTCCATCAAGCTGGGCATTGCTTTAATCCTCAGTGATCTGTGCTGAAAAAAAAAATGGATGAGAGTGGCATGATTATAGAGTAGACACAGAGTAATCTTTCAAAATCCTAGATGGGAAGGTGGACTCAAGAGGGGTGTGCATCTCTTTAGTGCCTGTGCTTGACATGTGTTATTTAATAAAAGCTTGAAAGCAGTTCTTAGGAAGTATTATCCCCTCTTTATAAATGAAGAATCTGAGCTCCAAAGGTTTGAGGAGCATCCTCATAAGTCATTTCTCTACTAAATAATAGAATTGAATATCACTTCAAGGTTTTCTGAATCAAGTGTCATTAATTTTCTCTCCACATTAAATAATTTTAAGAATGGAGTTTTTCCCACTTTGTATATGTGATTAAACTGATTGGAGATCAGAAAAGTAACTCAACTACTTAGTTACTTAGTAAATTACAACTTACATAGTTACTCAGTAACTACTTATCCCCTCATCTTCTTTTTATAACCTATTTTTAGAAACTAACTTTGGATACTGGTTTAATTTGAGTGGTTAAACAGAATTTTATTATTAGGCATGATAGGTCATGAACTTAAGACCTCAGTTTTAAGCTACTGACACTTTTAGATCCTACATTATACTTCTAATACGAAACTTTCAGGCTACCCTGAGGAATAGATTTATATTTGAGTCATGTAGCCTCCATGTTTAAATATAGTTGGGCCCAGGTGACATCTTTCTAAAATACATAGAAATTTCATACCAATGTCATGTCCAATTAAAATACTAAACACGGGATGAGTTTGAATTGCTCTGCTTAAAATTGTGATTTATTTCTTGTTTGAACTTTGTTACCTGGGGCAAATGCCATGAATTTAAAATTGGGCATGCATTAAGAGAGAAAGGAAGGAATAACCTTTCCATCAATACGGTATTTCAGATGATTTTATAGTTGTTTCTAAAGTTGTGTGGGTTCTATAGTGGTGTGCACATGCTTACTTTGATTTTTTGTCTTCCTTTCTTTTTGTCCTTTTTATTTAAGCCAAATATTTTTCAGTTTTGTGAGCCAATAAAATTAATATTTACTTAAATTGTAGTAAGAGTTACTTGGCTGTTAGCTTATTTTCCAGATTTAGGTTAGTAGGAGAGTGGGAAGGATATTGGAGACTCTGACAGTAATTCTTGATACAGAAAACCTTTTTTTTGGCTATGGCATGAGAGCACTGAGCCAGACTTCTGTGTCTGGCCAAAGTTAACTAGACTACATAAAACTCCAGTTGTGGAAGTACCGGAGGTTCCACAGAAAAGCCCCATACCCCAGGCTAAAATGGTGTCAGTGTAGTTTATCTCGAAATGCAATGTAGTGTGTTTCCACGGCTCTTTTGCTGTTATTATTTAGAGCTAAGACTTCTTGTTCATTCATCTGACCCTCTCCAGAGAAGAGCTACTTCCAGATTGGAAGCTGACCAACATTTGGGTTTTTGTTTGTTTATTATAATTACTGCACAGCCATGTTTAGATTGGAGCTAGATAGGAACAAATGGTAATTTTTCCTGTTAATCTGATTGAATAATTATTATGGATATATATAATTCAAGTTGCTAAATTTGTTCTTTGAAAAAAGGAAGGTATAATATCACATATATCATGCTACTGAAATATTGGATGAAAATATAGAAGGAAGTTTAATTACTGCAGTATTCGGCTAAGCCTTTATTTGAAGTTGCTGTAACTAAACTTTATGACTTACTAGTCTGGACCTATAGAGTTATTGTATTATTTTTACTGTGAGGCATAATGAATCTGATAGTTCCTTTTTTAGTATCTCCCTTCCACTCCAAATATGTGTTTGTTATCTAGTATCAGTCTTATTGTACTTTCTGTCACTGACACAGGAATCTCCAAAATCTCTCAGGCTTTTATTCTACTTTTGTACGTCACTTAGTAGAAATCATCATTAGAGCTATTTCTTTTGCCTGATATTCTCAGGAGTAATAAAAATTAAAATACTCAAATTCTTTGAATTTAAAGACCAGATGAGATAATTTCAGCCATATCTACATATATGTGCTGCTTTGCTTGAAAAGTTCGCTTTTTATTTATTTATTTAGAAATAAGATTAGTTAACCCTTGAATAATCCAAGTTTGAACTGTGCAGGTCCACTTATACACAGTTAGTTTTTCAATAAATACATTTGAAATTTTTTTTGGGGGGGAGATTTGCAACAATTTGAAAAATATGCAGACAAACCTCATAGCCTAGATTTATTGAATATTTTTTAAAGTTAGATATGTCATAAGTACGTAAAATATGTGTAGATCATTTACTGCCGTAAGATATACACAAATACATTATAAAAAGTTAAAAATTATCAAAATTTATGCACACAAACACAGGCTATTAGTAGTTAAGTTTTGGGGGGAGTCAAAAGTTATATGTATATTTTCATCTGCATGAGGGTTGGCCCCTCTGACCCCTACATTGTTCAAGGGTAAATTGTGTATTGCTTTTAAGGTACAGTAACTCTCTGAGGCTGTCATGCAGGTGGTAAAGGAATTTACCAAGACATTAATGAATTTAGAAAGTCAGATTTATTTAGAGATATGGGAGATACCTTTCAAGAGAGCAAAGGGCAAGACAGCAGAGGGAAGGCTGTCTGCTGCCTGCAAAGAGGCAAGGGCTAGAGGGGAGTTTTAAAAGGTTGTGCTGCTTAGGCTGAATGCTTGCAGATAGGATGCTTGGGTCCAGAAGGGCTGTGAGCAGGGAGCTTGTAACAGTATGCTTGGGTGCTAGTGAGCCTTTTGGAGTTGACCCCATTTCTAATATGCTGCCCTTTCTACCCCTGTTTCTATTCCTGCTAGTTACGCCCATTTTAAATTTTTTTATTAACTCCCCAGAGGTCCACACATTTATTTTATTTTATTTTATTTATTTTAGAGATGAAGTCTAGCTCTGTCGCCCCAGGCTGGAGTGCAGTGGCACAATCTTGGTTCACTGCAACCTCCACCTGTCGAGTTTGAGCAATTCTTATGCCTCAGCCTCCAGAGTAGCTGGGACTACAGGCGTCCACTACCAAGCGACTAATTTTAGTAGAGCCATGGTTCCGCCATGTTGGCCAGGCTCGTCTCAAGTCATCTGCCCACCTTGGCCTCCCAAAGTGCTAGGATTATAACAGGCATGAGCCACCGTGCCCATCTCACACATTTTATTATTGTTATTTAACTTGTCTGTTTGGTTTCTGTATTTGGTCTACTGTCATCATTTAATGCAATTTAAATAGCCAGCTGGCTCAAGCCCTCATAATCCCTAGTACTCTGATATCCCATGTTAATGGAGGCATATAGATGGAAAAGTGCTATACTTCTTAAATATAGCTTAGCTTTCTTAGATAACTCAAAAAAAAAGCAGTCTCTTATAAAAACTTGCATTGGATGTACATTTTTGTTGAGCCTGAACTGTGTCTCTTGCTAAGAAGCAGTGGAGATACAAAGACTTACAGCATTCCCTTGGTCTCCATGTATTTTATTTTAGTGGATTTCATAATAAAAGCTAGTCTACCATACTTATGACTGGTGGAAATCACTTTTGCTTCAGAAAGGACTATGTAGGTACATTCATTGTATTTCCTTACCCTTTAATTTTTATCGTAGGCACAGGATCCCATACCATTTGGAAGATTCCAACCCCTCCCCCAATTTTACAGCTTTAATTTGTTGAATAAGCCCTATTGATACTCTGTGATACTTCATGGCTTTTAGCTTGTTATTCTTTCTGCTCTATCATTGGCTCTCCTATCATACAATAAAGCATAAAAACATTTTAACATGAGCTAAACTGTTTTTAATTCATGCTTTATGTTTTCTTGGCTTGGTAATGTTTTTCTAATAATATATCAAGTAGAACATTTGCATATCACTCCTTGTTAAAATAGCATCCAGTCTAAGCCTATGTTCACTCTTAGGAGTGATGATATAGACAATATACATTTTTAGAAACAAACATATTTCTTCTCAAGTGGTTGGGCCAATGCTTTTACAAAAGGAAATTGTATTTTTTCCTTATGGCATTTGGATATGGAGATATATATACACATACACATATACACACATGCACATAAATGATGCCATGTCTGTTCCAAGATGTGAAAGTCTTCATTTTTGCAGACTCATAAATAGGTTTAAAACCTACCTGGCCATGAACATGTTCACAAGTCCATAAAGTTTTTGTGAGTGTCCCTTATGTTTACCTGTATTACATTTGAGGCCCATGAAGCTCAGCATCCTGAAGGATGAAGCCTGCAGAGCTTTAGATTGTATCCTTAGTTTTTAGTAAAATTATACTCACTTCAAACACAGTTAATTCTGGATTCAGATTCACATTTTTCACCAAGTCCTGAGCGTCTCATTCATTTCACGTATCCCTTGATATATTAAATAAATCTTCATCTGTTGTTTTTCTACCTTATAAAGAATTAAATATTACATGTAAGGTGGCTCCTTTTGTGAAGTGGCTCCCTCCTGTTTTCTGCAAGCAGTAGTTTAAATTGCTCTGTTTGTTTGTTTTTGAGACAGGGTCTTGCTCTGTCACTCAAGCTGGAGTGTAGTGATGCACACCTCCTGGGCTCAAGCCATCCTCCTTCCTTGGATCACCCAAGGAACTGCTGTTAACAGTTGTGAGCCACCACACCAGCCCTTTAAAATTGCTTGTTAGCTTTTTGGCTATTACACTGAAATATACATATGTGGTATTTCATGTATGTAAATGCCTGACTTCAAAATTTATAAAAACATTTTCAAAAGAAATCTTCATTTGGTTTTAGATTTTTCTTCTAATACAGTTCTGAAAGGAAAATGCATTTTCTGTGTATATTTTTGAATGAAAAGAATTTTAACATAGCTACTGATAAAAAGGATTTATATATTTGTATATGTGATAGAAAATAGTGACAGTGGAGTTTAAAGCTGAATTTTTAATATAAATGTGATATATATCATTTTTCTCATATGTGAAGTTTTGAAGGAACCATTATGATACTCCACATTGAAAGAGGTGAGGGTGAAGGACATGGGAGACCTGAGTGAAGTGGCTTGACCTTTATCTGGTAAACATTGAAGTGGTAGAATGTTGGGTAGGAGCCAGAGCACCTGAGCACTTACCTGCCTAGTAATTGATTTCTTTTCATAGTGGAAGGCTTAAAATACTTTCAAAAGGCTTAATATTGCAGGCTCTCATTTCTGTGACATAATTGAGGCTCTTTGTCAAAAGGGACAGGATGAGGTACATTCTTGAGCATATACTGTAATTCAGCCTGTGTGGTAATAACGATACTTTAGGTAGAGGACCACAATATGCAGAATGACTCATGTATAAGTAGGACTGTCTGGTCAGTTTGACATTAGCTGTGTGGCGTAGAGTTTACAGTGGGCACTGACTATTGTATAAAGCCATATATAATGATGTCATGTAGTGGAGAAATAAGTAGTCTGGTTTTTAGATGTAACATCACCAAGAAATTTTTTGCCTCTGAAAAACAAAACCTGAAGATATATCATCTGTTTTTATAGGTTTTTATATTTCTCATCGTTTGAGATGAAATAGCAATAGCTAGAAGAGGAAAAGACTTTCCGTCTGCTTGAATCAGAAATATACTCACTTAAAGCAGAAAATTACTTGATCAGAAGCCTATGGCATTACGGCCGTATGTTGTAAGATTTCCTCCTATACCTCAAAGAGGTTATATCAGCAGAAGTAAAGGACTAAGTTGAAATCTATCACTTTGGCTCAAGATGATTTCCTGAGGGTGTCTGTCTTCCCCTTTTCTACCTAGGGTACACATTTGCCAAAAGTGGTAATCATCTCCTCCACTCTCTCTCTGCTGATATGGAAGAGGACTCTTCCATCTTGACTCCTGCACCATCTTAACACTCCTCTCTCTCTCTGTCTCTCTCCCTGTATGTGTGTGTGTGTGTGTGTGTGTGTGTGTGTATATATATATAGTATAGTATATGTATATAGTTATATATACACACACACACACACACACACACATATATATATACACACATCCATATAGTTATGTGTATGTATGTATGTATAGTTATGTAGTTTATATAGGCATATATAACTGTATTTATACCTTTATACATTTGCCTTGACTGTGTGTGTATACACACACACACACACACACACATATATATGTATATACATATATATATGTAGAGAGAGAGGTATAATATATATATTTTTATATTCTTGTATATGCCTATATTTTATATATAGTTATATATGCCTATATAGTTATATGTAGACACATAGCCTATTTATATAGGCATATATAGCTGTATTTATGCCTTTATATATTTTCCTTGTCTGTGTGTGTGTGTGTGTATACATATAGAGAGAAGTATAATATATATTTTTATATATAGTTATATATGCTTGTAACTTATGCCTTTAAACATTTGCTTTGACTGTAAACATTAGCAAAGCTGACTCAACAAGTAATGCTGCACAGCAAGGACTGGTTTTATGTAAGAATAAAATGAAGAATTTCAAATATGCTGAAGTTTAAGAATGCCAAGAAGATTTTACTACTGCCATTATTTTACTATTGCCATTATTGCTTTGATAGGAATTATCAAAGCAATATTCCTAAAATGTACAAAATACATTTCCAAATGTATTCTACATAACTATAATACATCTAGATGTCCATTGGGAAAAAATCCAGTTGTCAAATTAGTGTGAGAAAAGATACAGACTATATTTCATTCTTAAAATATGTATACATAGTATCTGTTAAAGACGCTGAAGTCTTCTTTGTATTTAAAGCCCTATTTAGCTTATTCATCATATGGAACAGTTTTTTTTTCAAGTTGAAACCATTTATCCCAAGAAAGCAGTATTCTGCCAAATGTACTTTGGAGAATTTGATACCAAACTGAAAGGGAGCAGGCATGCAGAATACAAAAGTTTAAGAAATAAATATAGGTGAAAGAAACCCAGTATTTACCTGGTAAACTGGTAGACCTTGAGTTGTAGACAGAACACCAACACCAAATTGCTTACTCAGTAATTTATTTCTGTCAAGTGTGTAGTCGGTATTTAGCACTGAAAAATTTACTAAAAATAAGTGTGATTCATTGTCTTCTCTGTGATTGGTATGATGGGTGGACGGAGATAATAGGACAGTTCTAGGAAATCAGTATGGAGATGCCAACAAGGTCAACATTTTGAAAGACAAAGATTTATTATTAACATCGGGGCTGTAGCTATGCTGAAAATAGCCATTTGTCTAGATGAATCCAAAAGAAAAGGGTTGAACTACCAGTTGACAATGTTATAATGCATTTAAAAGGATGTATATGAAATATTCATAATCCTAGTTAAAAGAAAAAGCATTGTTTTCATGCTCACAAAACTTCAGCCATAAGCTTGAAAGAGGAAATTGACTTTATTAATTTGTGACCCTAAGCAAATTGTAATTATTTTCCCTTTCTCAAATAGAAACAGCATTTGGTGATTGTAATATTTAAAATCTTTTCCTCACATATCTTTGGCAAATGTTGTTACTTAAAACATTTATAAGTATCCTATATAGAATAATAGATCAGAGGAAGCAGTTATGACTTCGAGATTCTTCCTTTAACTGGAATGCTCTCACCCTCCACATTTAGCAGTTTGAGTCATAATCTTTTTTTTTAAGTTTTATCTTATGAATTTATTTGTGTTGCAAACTATTCCAACATGAAAAAAAAATTATGAGGCACCTATGTAGTTTTAACTCAGATAAAATAAAGGCTATAATTTTGTGGCATTTCTATTAGATTTTAAATGAAATTAATTTTTAATAAAGTCTTTATTTTAGAATAGTTTGATCACAAAATCGAAGTTAGTATAGAGAGTTCTCATATGCCCACACTCAGTTTCCCTTATTATTATTATTATTATTATTATTATTATTATTATTATTATTTTGAGACAGAGTTTTGCTCTTGTTACCCAGGCTGGAGTGCAATGGCATGATCTCGGCTCACCGCAACCTCTGTCTCCTGGGTTCAGGCAATTCTCCTGCCTCAGCCTCCTGAGTAGCTGGGATTACAGGCATGCGCCACCATGCCCAGCTAACTTTTTGTATTTTTAGTAGAGACGGCATTTCACCATGTTGACCAGGATGGTCTCGATCTCTTGACCCCCCCCGCCTCGGCCTCCCAAAGTGCTGGGATTACAGGCTTGAGCCACCGCGCCCGGCCCCCTTATTATTAATATAATACATTAGTATGATATAGTTGCAACAATTAATGAGCCAATATAGATACATTGTTATTAACTAAAGTCCATATTTTATCCAGATTTCTTCAGTTTTTCTTTAATGTCCTTTTGTTATTCCAGGATCCCATTTAGGAAGCCACATTCCATTCAGTACTCATGTCTCCTTGGGCTCCTCTTGCTGTGACATTTTCTCAGTCTTCATTTTATTTTGATGAGCTTAACAATTGTAATAGTAAATGTCATATATTTTGTAGTATGTTCCTCAATTGGTATTTGGCTGTTGTTTCATCATGATTAGACTTGGATTATGGGGTTTGGGAGGAAAGCCATCAAAGGTGAATTGTCATCCTCATCCTATCAAGGGTATCTGTTAGCAGTGTGACTTATTACTGTTTATGCTAACCTTGATCACCTGGCTTGAAGTAGTTTTTGTCAGATTTGCCTACTGTAAAGCCACTCTGTGTATTAGTTCACTTTCATGCTGCTGATAAAGGCATTCCCGAGACTGCGCAACTTAACAGGAGAAAGAGATTTAGCCATAAATTATTTGCCAAGGCTGATATCAAGAAAAGTATTCTTTAGGTTTTCTTCTAGGATTTTTATTATTTGAGATCTTACATTTGAGTCTTTACCTTGAGTTAATTTATAGGGAAAAATGACATTGATAGTTTGATAGGCATAGTATTGAATCTGTAAAATGCTTTGGACAGCGTGACGATTTTAATGATGTTGATCTTCTAATACATGAGCTTGGGATGCTTTACCATTTCTTTTTGTAGTCTCTGAGTTCTCTCAGGGGTATTTTGTAGTTCTCCTTGTAGAGATGGTCATCCTTCTTATTTAGCTGTATTCCGTGTGTGTGTGTGTGTGTGTGTGTGTGTGTGTGTGTGTGTGTGTGTGTGTGTGTTGTAAATTAGATGGCATTCTTTATTTGGATCTCAGCTTGAATGTGATTGGTGTATAGAAGTGCTACTGATTTTTGTATCATGAAACATTACTTAGGTTGTTTGTTAGCTCTAGGAGCCCTGTGGTGGAGTCCGTGACCTTTTCTAGGTAAAGAATCATATCCTCAGTAAAGAGAGGTAGCTTGAGCTATTTTCCTTTTGAGTGTCTTTTGGTTTTTTCTCTTACCTAATGACTCTGGCTAGGACTTCCTCTACTATGTTGAATAGTTGTGCTGACCGTGGGCATCCTTGTCTTGTTCTGGTTCTCAAGGGGAATGCTTTCAGCTTTTGCCCATTCAGTATAATCTTGGCTATGAGTTTGTCAGAGATGACTCTTACTGTTATTTTGAGGTATGTTCTTTCAATGCCGTAATTAGTCAGCATTTTTATCATAAAGTGTTGTTGGAGTTTTTTGAACTTTTTCTATAGTGATTAAGATGATTATATGGTTTTTGTTTTTAATTCTGATTATGTGCGAACTGCGTTTATTGACTTGCATATTTTGCATCAACCTTGCATCCCAGGAATGAAGTACACTTCATCGTTGTGGATTAACTTTGAGATGTGCTGCTGCATTTGGTTGGCTAGTATCTTGTTGAGCATTATTGGCCTGAAGTTTTATTTTTTGTTGCGTCTCTGCCTACTTTTGGCATCAGAATGATGCAGGTTTCGTAGAATAAGTTAGGGAGGAGTTCTTTTTCCTCAATTTTTTTGGATATATTCAGTAGAATTGGTTCCAGTTCTTCTTTGTATATCTGGTAGAGTTTTCTGTGAATCCATCCAGTGAAAGGCTTTTTTTGGTGGGTAGGTATTTTATTACTGATACAATTTCAGAACTCATTATTGGTCTGTTCAGGTTTTCAAATTCTTCATGGTTTAATATTAAAAAGTTGTCTGTTTCCAGGAATTTATCCATTTCCTCAGGATTTCATAATAATTTTGAAGGATCTTTCCTATTTCTGTGGGATCGGTTGTAATGTCATCTTTGTCACGTCTGATTATGCTTATTTGGATCTTTTCTTTTTCTTTGTTAATCTAGCTACAATCTATCAACTTTGTTTTTTCTTTCAAAAAGCTCACTGTTGGTTTCACTGATAATTTGTGTGGATGTTTATGATTCAGTTTTATTCAGTTCTACTCTGATTCTAGATATTTCTTATCTCCTGCTAACTTTGGGGTTGGTTTCTTCCTTTTCTAGTTCCTCTTGGTGAGATGTTAGATTTTGAATTTGATATCTTTCTAACTTCTCGATGTAGGCATTTAGCATTGTAAACTTTCCCCTTAACATTGTTTTAGCATCCCAACAATTTTGGTTTGCTGCATCTGTTGCCAGTTATTTCAAATACTTTTTTTGTTTCTGTCTTAATTTTGTTGTTTACCCAAAAGTCATTCAGAAGCAAGTTGTTTACTTTCCATGTAATTGATTGGTTTAGAGTAATCTTCTTGGTATTGATTTCTATTTTTGTTGCACTGTTATCTGAAAGTGTGCATTGTATAATTTTTTTTTTAATTTATTGAGACTTGCTTATGGCTGTGCATCTGGTCACTCTTAGAGTGTATTCTGTGTACAGTTGAGAAGAACATATATTCTGTGGTTGTTGGGTGGAATATTCTGTAGGTGTCTATTAAGTCCAGTTATTCAAGGGTTGAGTTTAGGTCTAGGTTTTGTTGTTGTTGTTGTTTCAGTTTTAGTTTTTCTGCCTTAATGATCTGTCTAATGCTGTCAGTGGGGAGTTGATGCCTCCCGCTATCATTATATGGCTGCCTTAAGTCTTTTCATCACTGCAGCAGAACTTGCTTTATAACTCTTGGTGCTCTAATATTTGCCGTGTATATATTTAGGATAGTTAAGTCTTTTTGTTGAATTCAAACTTTCATCATCATATAATACCTTCTTTGTCATTTCTGGCTGTTGTGGGTTTAATATCTATTTTATCTAATATGAGAATAATGACCCCGTCTTTTTCTTTCCTTTCCCTTTTTCTGTCAGATCTTTCTTGATCCCTTTACTTTGAGCCTGAGGGTATTGACACCTGTGAAACAGATCTTTTGAAAACAGCAGTTGGGTTTTGATTTTTTAATATAACTTGCCATTCAGTGCCTCTTACATGGGATGTTTAGATCATTTACATTCAGGATTAATATTCATATGTGATATTTTAATTCTGTCACTGTGTTATTAGCTGTTTTTATGTAGACTTGATTGTGTAGTTGTTATATCATGTCTGTGGGCTATGTGCTTAAGAGAGGTTTTTTTTTTTTTTTTTTTTTTTTGAGATGGAGTTACACTCTTGTTACCCAGGCTGGAGTGCAATGGCGCGATCTCGGCTCACTGCAACCTCCACCTCCTGGGTTCAGGCAATTCTCCTGCCTCAGCCTCCTGAGTAGCTGGGATTACAGGCACGTGCCACCATGCCCAGCTAACTTTTTGTATTTTTATTAGAGACGGGGTTTCACCATGTTGACCAGGATGGTCTCGATCTCTTGACCTCGTGATCCACCCACCTCGGCCTCCCAAAGTGCTGGGATTACAGGCATGAGCCACCACGCCCGGCCACTTAAGAGAGTTTTTATGGTGACAGGTATTGTTCTTTCATCTCCATGTTTAGTACTCCCTGAAAGACCTCACTGCTAGTGGTAATGAACTCCCTTAGCATTTGAATATCTGAGAAGGATTTTATTTCTCCTTTGTTTATGAAGTTTAGTTTGGTGGGATATGAAATTTCTGGTTGGATTTCATTTCTTTAAGGATGCTGAAAATAGGTCCCCAATTTCTTCTGGCTTGTAATGTTACTTCTGAGAAGTCCAGTGCTCACCTGATAGAATTTCCTTTGTAAGTGACTTGGCTCTTCCCTCCAGTTGCTTTTTAAGATTTTTTTCTTTCATTGACCTTGTACAACCTAATGACTATATATCTTGGGGGTGGTTCTTTTTTATGTGATCTTTCAGGAATTCTCTGATTTTCTTGAATTTCCATGTTGGCCTCTCTAGTAAGATTGGGAAAATGTTTGTGAACTATTATATATCCTCAAATATGTTTTTCAAGTTGCTTACCCTTTCTCTTCTCTCAGGAATGCCAGTGAATTGTAGGTTTGATCTCTTTACATAATCCCATATTTCATGGAGATTTAGTCATTTTTCTTATTCTTTATTCTCTTATCTCACTGCATTGATTCAAATGATTAGTCTTTGAGCTCTGAGATTCTTTGCTCAGCTTGCTCTGTTGTGTTAATGCTTCCAACAATATTATGAAGTTCCTAGTGAATTTTTCACTTCCAGAACTTTCCAGGTTTTTTGGTTTGTTCTTTATTAAAATAGCTGTTGCCTCTTTCAATTCTTGGATCATTTTACTGGATTCCCTAGATTCTTTGGATTGTGTTGTGACTTTCTTCTAGATCTCATTAAGCTTCCTTGACATCTAAATTTCTGAACTGTATGTCTGTCATGTCAGCCATGTCAACCTGGTTAAGAAGCATGTCTGGGAAGATAGTGAGATCATTTGGAGGTAAGGAGACAGACGAGTTGCCAGAGTTCTTGTGCTGATTCTTTCTCATCTGAGAGGGCTGGTATTCCTTTATCTGTTTTAGAATTTGCTGTTACTTGCATGGGGCTTTTTATATTCTTTATTTTCTTTAAGGGTTTAACTGTGTGTGTGTGTGTGTGTGTGTGTGTGTGTGTGTGTGTACATATAATCTGAATGTGATATATATATATCATTGTGATATATATAATTAATATATATAAATATATAAATATATAAATATATAAATATATAAATATATAAATATATATATATATATATATATATATATATATATATATATATATATTCATTTGGCTTCAATTCTAGGTCCTGACTGAAGGCCATGGCTCTGCACAGGATCATCATTTGTGGAAAGATTCCTGCATTTTGTTTCACAGGCAGAATATACTGGCCGAATTTTGGAGGTTGAGGGTGTAATTCAAGTTCCAATCCAGTAGATGGCGTTTTACAGTAATGACTGGCAGGCGGGAAGCGGTGGCTCCTGCCTGTAATTCCAGCACTTTGGGAGGCCAAGGCAGGTGGATCACTTGAGGTCTGGAGTTTGTCACCAGCCCGGCCAACATGGTGAAACCCTGTCTCTACTAAAAATATAAAACTTAGCAGGGCGTGGTGGCGCGTGCCTGTAATCCCAGCTACTCGGAAGTCTGAGGCAAGAGAATCACTTGAACTTGGGAGGCAGAAGTTGCAGTGAGCCGAGATCACACCATTGAGCTCCAGCCAGAGCGAGACTCTGTCTTTTTTTTTTTTTAGACGGAGTTTCGCTGCTGTTACCCAGGCTGGAGTGCAATGGCGCGATCTCGGCTCACTGCAACCTCCGCCTCCTGGGTTCAGGCAATTCTCCTGCCTCAGCCTCCCGAGTAGCCGGGATTACAGGCACGCGCCACCATGCCCAGCTAATTTTTGTATTTTTAGTAGAGACGGGGTTTCACCATGTTGACCAGGATGGTCTCGATCTCTTGACCTCGTGATCCACCCACCTCGGCCTCCCAAAGTGCTGGGATTACAGGCTTGAGCTACCGCGCCCGGCTGAGACTCTGTCTTTAAAAAAAAAAAGAGCCTGGGAGGCAGAGGATGCAGTGAGCCAAAGTCGAGCCACTGCCATCCAGCCTGGGAAACAGCGAGACTCGTCTCAAAAAAAAAAAAAAAAAGAGTAATGGCTGGCAGATTGGCTCTTAGCATAGCACCTCTTTTGTAATTCAGCACCTTTGCAGCAGTGCTCTGTGGTGGGGCAGTTGGGAGAAAAGAGATGACCCCCTTATCAGATACGTTCTTGGACCCTAGGGGAGCCCGTCCAGTCACTGGTGCCGCGCCCATGAATCCCAGCCTCACTTTTCCCAATGCTCTGAGAGTGAGGGCGCTTCCCCAGCTCTAACCACAAATCTCCACTCTGCATTCTGGATCTGCGTGCTCTGACCGGAGAACTTGGGCCGGCGGACCCTTTGAGATTCAGCACCAGCTGTGCTTGGCAGGGGAAGAGGATTTTGGCAGGGGATTGCCTCAGCATGGGGTTGCTCCCAGGCCACTGGCAAAGCACCCAAAGAGGTATGTCTGCTCCTGTGTAAGCAGCCAGGCAGGGGACCCAAGAAGGCCCAGTGCACAGAGGGATGTACAGATCTGACGCATCTTGATATCCCAGGAAAGACAGCCCTGTTCTTTCCCAGTCCAGTCAGCAAAGTCCGGAGCCACTCAGACGAATATGGAGAACTCTTGTATATGGATGCTTATTGCCATATTTTGTTGCAGCTGTCCCCATGCAAAACCCCCTGGGCTTTACACGTACATGCCCAAGCTCTGTCTCCGTTTACTCTCTGGGCAGTACCCTCTACCAGCTCAACTGTCTATAAGGGTGGTGGCATCTCTTACAGCCAGGATCCCAGAAGTCCATGGTAAGAGTGAGTTCTTCCACAGGTTCTTCACTTACCACTTTTGTAGGAGCCATTCAAGGCCAAGGAGTCCTTCCTTTGCGCTGGCAATTCCATGCAGCTTCTAGTTGCCTCCCTTTTTAGCCCTGGTGCCTGCGTTGCCTCTCTGTCAACTCTCAGTGTTTCCTCCCAAAAGATGTGTTTTGAAGTATGTTGATTTACTTGATATTTTGATCTCACTCGGTGGGAGAGGCTTTTCCTGGGTGTTTCTAGTTGGCCCTCTTTTCCCGCCTCTTCATAGGATACTTTTTATTTCTTTGCTATCAGTTGTGAAGTTTCCTCTTTCATTTCCGATTTTTGTTATTCGAGTCTTCTTTTTGCATAGTCTGGGTAAGAATTTGCTGACTTTACCTTTAAAAAACAGAACTCTCAGTGTTGTTGCTGCTTTGCTACATTGTATTTCTTTCTTCTTACATTTTAATTGAGCATTTAATATGATTTTATTTCATTTCCTCTCCTCGTATGGTAATTATATTTCTTTTAAAAATTTCATGGTGGTTACCCTGGAATTTGTGATGTACATTTTAAACCAAGTGACATTAAACCACTTTATGTGCATACAGTTACCTTGTAGTGGAGTATTCACAATAAACCACTTTATGTGCATACAGTTACCTTGTAGTGGAGTATTCACAATAAACCACTTTATATGCATACAGTTACCTTGTAGTGGAGTATTCACAATAAACCACTTTATGTGCATACAGTTACCTTGTAGTGGAGTATTCACAATAAACCACTTTATATGTATACAGTTACCTTGTAGTGGAGTATTCACAATAAACCACTTTATGTGCATACAGTTACCTTGTAGTGGAGTATTCACAATTGCTCCCTCCTGTCCCTGATGACATTGCTGTCACTCATTCTACTTACCTGTATGCTGTAATCATGTAATAAATTATAACTAGTACTACTTTAAACAGTTCTTTAGATAAGCTAAGAAAAAGACAAATATTTTAGTTTACCTTTATTTATTTTTTCTATAACTGTCTTCATTTATTAATATAGGTCCAAGTCTCTTATATCATTTTCCTTCTGCCTGAAGAAAATCTTTTAAGGTTTCTTATAGGAAAGTCTGCTTATAATAAATTCCCTCAGTTTTTTTGTCTAGAAAATCTATAGTTCTGCTTTACTTTTAAGGGATAGTTTCACTAGATAGAAAATTCTAGATTTGTGGGGTTGTTTTTCAATATTTTGAAATATTTGAATATTTTACTGTCTTCTTGCTTGATGGTATCTGATCAGAAGTCCACTGTGGGAAGGACAATTTGGGGATGAGACTCTTCCCCCTCAGATCAACAGGCATTAGATTTTCATAAGGAGTACACAACCTAGATTCCTCACATGTGCAGTTCACAACAGGGTTTTGTGCTCCTATAAGAATCTAATGCTGCCAATGATCTGACATGAGACAGAGCTCATGTGGTAGTGTGAGCAATGGAGAGCAGCTGTAAATACAGATGAAGTTAAGCTCATTCACCCACCACTCACCTCCTGCTGTGCGGCCTGATTCCAAACAGACCATGAACTTGTACTGGTCCTTGGCCCTGGGGGTTGGGGACCCCTGTGTTACAACATTGGAACTGCTAATATTGTTGTTCAAACATACTCTCTCTATTTCTGGTTTTTTTTTAATCTCAATCTGAAACCAGCTCAATTGTCCCATACATCTGATGTTTATGATTTTGTTTGAATAAACATAGAAATTGACCTTCCCATTCTTAAAACTTGTTTGTCTTATCTAAGTTCCTTTCTCAAGAAACCAACCATCAGCCCTCCCAGATAGTATCAAGAACTGAAATTCACCATATCATCTCGTCTAGCCAGTGAGACACCAGACCGCTTACCCATCACGATTGCCTGATCAACAGCCTGCTTTCTGTTGAGCTCCTCTTTCTTTCCCCTCCCCAATTCCTGTTTTCCTGTATGTAGTTACATTTCTTCCCTGCTATGTAAAAACCTAATTTTAGTTGGTCAGGGAGATGAATTTGAGACTGATCTCCCATCTCCTCAGCTGTAGCACCCAAATAAAGCTTCTTACCTGGTGATAGTCATTGTCTCAGTTATTGGCTTGCTGTGCAGCAAGCAACAGGATCTAGACCAAACCCCTGTCATTTCAGTAACAAATCTATATGTGTATCTAAATCTGTATCTTAATTTATCAGGAATCACAGAAATTCATAAGCTATGCCATATATTTTTACTTTCCCATGGCACAAACCATAATGTGTGTTGTATGTAGTAAATGCTCAGTTGATGTTGTCTTTTTTTTCCCCGAGATGGAATTTCGCTCTTGTCACCCAGGCTGGACTGGAGAGCAATGGTATGATCTTGGCTCACTACAACCTCCACCTCCCAGGTTCAAGCAATTCTCCTGCCTCAGCCTCCTGAGTAGCTGGGATTACAGGCACCTGCCATCATGCCCATCTAATTTTTATATTTTTATAAAAATTAAAATTTTATAGAGATGGGGTTTTACCATGTTGGCCAGGCTGGTCTCGAACTTCTGACCTCATGTGATCCACCCGCCTCAGCCTCCCAAAGTGCTGGGATTACAGGCGTGAGCCACCATGCCTGGCCTGATGTTGTTTTAATATTTCAAAAGTATAGAATTAGATGTTTATAAAAATGTATTTGATCATGAAGCCTGACTTCCTTTTACATTAGCTCTCCATCATTTTAGGGTGGCTGTACTTATATGAACAGTGGTTCTAGACTGCCTGGATTGTTCAACTACCTGTTAGCTCTGTGAATTGGGGAAAGTTATTTAACTTCTCTTTATCCCATCCTTTTTTGTCTATAAAATGAGAGAAAAAGCATTTTCTTGTTGTGCAGTTAAATGAGTCCATACATGCATGTAAGGCATATAGAACAGTGTCTGGTCATCACATTGTAAGGACTCAATAGTTGTTAACCATTAGCAGGAAGAACAATGTTATTGTTATCTTTGTTATTTATGTCTTTGCATGACATGGAACGTTGTTAAATATTTAACCATAACTTTACTTGTGCAGCCTCATCAACCATCATCTTCCACAGTATTAAACTTATGGTAACTCCCTAAGTATGTTTCGTTCGCTCATTCTTTGTCTTTTCCAAAGTTGGTGCTGCCTCTGTCTACAATATCTTCTTCATGCCTCTCCACTTAGCAAAGTCCTACCCATCCATACAGCTTCATCTAAAACACTTCCTCATTCATAAAATAGTTCCTGATTCTTCCAGTTAGCCTTCGAATTCTTCCACTTCTTCTTTTTTTTTTTTTGAGGCGGAGTTTCGCTCTTGTTACCCCGGCTGGAGTGCAATGGCGCGATCTCGGCTCACCGCAACCTCCGTCTCCTGGGTTCAGGCAATTCTCCTGCCTCAGCCTCCTGAGTAGCTGGGATTACAGGCATGCACCACCATGCCCAGCTAATTTTTTTTGTATTTTTAGTAGAGACGGGGTTTCACCCTGTTGACCAGGGTGGTCTCGATCTCTTGACCTCGTGATCCACCCGCCTCGGCCTCCCAAAGTGCTGGGATTACAGGCTTGAGCCACCATGCCTGGCCTCACTTCTTCTTATTGCATATGAATGCATGATACTGAATCCTAACAGATTAATAAATATAGCCTCTTTATTAGATAATGAGAATAGATACAGCGTTCATTACTGCTACTAGCTTGGTTCTTAGTTCATAGTTGTTCAATAAATATTTGTTGAATGAATGCAGGTGAAATGACTCTAAAGCGGGGATTGGCCCAATTTTATGTGAATTCCAAAGCGTCTCCATGGATACTTTCAGTCAGTCCATAACACTCACTGACACATCACTGTCCTTCCCTAAGTTAATTATCCTGTTATCTGTGCTCCGATGAGAGTAAGTAGGTCACCTTATTATTAACTATTATCTATTATTAACTATTATTATTATTATAATTAATATATATAAATAATATATATTAATATAATTAATTATAATAATATATTGATATATTAATATAATATTATTAATAATTATTAATTATTATTAACTATTATCATGTCTATCTTACCTACTGGACTGAGAGCTAGTCTAGTGTATCAGCTTGGTCTTATTTTTATATGCTGAGAGAGGGCCTTGAATAGCAATAAGTATTTGTTGAACAAAATAAATTATTTTAGTGTTACATGGTGGAAGGAAAAATGAGAGAATAAAAAAATAAATATTAAAAGTTTGAAGGGGTAAATGGCAAAGGTGAAGTTTTATACAACTAATTAGACAAAAAGAAACAAAAGATGCTTTAAGGGGGTTAAAGGAAATAGAGCCTGAGAACATATCTTTTAATTTCATTCTGTTGGTTAAATTCTGTTGGCAGAAATCTGCAGCATTAAGAAGGGATTGAAAACTGAATTTAAAGGGTCAAATAGTTGGATAACAACATGTTTGCATGTAAAATCATTTCTTTCTTATCTTTGTCTCAGTAAAAATAATGTGGTAGTTCCGTGAATATAGAAGCAATTATTTTTGAATGTAGGCATGAAAAAACACAAAATTTATTTTGTTCATTTTTTTATTCACTTGATAACATAGAAGAGTATGATCTTCTGGCCATCTGTTTTGCTCTGATAGGCTTGGAATGGGAATCTCAGCAAAGTGTGTAATATAAGCCATTCACTTCAGAGGGAATTTGTAGAATTTCATGAACAGTGGTAGTGATGATAATGAATATGTACAGTATTCTTCTGACAGGTATAACAGAATACAGATAATCCTCTGTTCTTTTATTAGGTATGAAGTATGGCAGCTAGGAATAATGTGATCATTTATAGGAATTGTAATATTTATATATTTCAGCTGATGAATCACCTTGACATATAAATGTGAAGGGATAGAGAGCAATGTGAAATATTTTCCACAGGAAGCGATTAGGTTAAATTTACACAGATAAAGATTATAGAAGAAGCAACCTTTTCTTTTTAGGGTTTTGCTGTAGTTTTGCTGAAGTTCATTCTGATCTTAGAAATTATTAACTTTTGCTTAACATAATATTACTTAATTTGTAACACTAATTATTATTACAAATATTTAAATAACTACTGTAGTAAAAATCGTTATTTGGAAATTTGAGAAATATTTTTTTCCTAATGATATTACAGATATTTAGATATTTGTGAAATGAATAGATTATTATTTTAAGACAGCCAAATCTGAAATGACATTTTCTAAAAGAATGAATATCTAAATAAACCACTTTAAATAAACCACACCACCTCTTAAAAAAGATTTATATAAAATAGATTTATATAAAAGATTTTATGTAAATCTTTTTTTAGAGATGATGTGGTTTATTTAAAGTGGCCCTTCTTTAGACACATAGCTTATTCTACTTATATTTTTCTAACTTCATTTTATCATAAATCCACCTAGTCTAGGAATACTTCAAACTATCTTTTCTACTCTTTCTTGCTTATCCTTCAGTACAGATGCTATCTGCTGGATATAATGCCTTCTTTGCATGTTTTATGGACTTTCTTTTTTCCCTCCATTGCCTATCCAGTACTTGTGATCGTATTGTTACATTTCTAAAAACAAAATAATGTTAACATGCTCATCTGTAGCCATTTAATTTGAAGAAAGATATGTGAAATATGACTGATTTGAGTAAAATAGTATTTTGATTAACACAATTTTGCTTCTGTGAAATAGCAGGTATTAATTTACTGTAATATTCAAAGTCAACTAAAATTCTCCAACTCTCTTATAATTCTGAGATTCATAGCAGCTTGAACCCTGCTGACTATTTCAACCTGAGTTTGCCAAATCATATCAGTATTTCATAGAGACAATGGACCTTTTAGGAAATACATATTTCCAGGGAGAGGCAGATGATGTATTCTTAAACTGTCTCTGGTATTTATATGAGTTTTCCAGTTTGATCAAAAAGCCCTTCATTCTTCTAATTTTAAATTCATTGTTTAGCATTGGTCCCTGTTTAGTCTTTTTTTCAAATTCACTGAACCCTAAGGCAAATTTTGCCTACATTTTTCTAAGACCTTCCAGAACAAGTGACCAGTTCGTTGATAATGAAGTTACTTTAGATTACAAAATTATTTGTGTTGATACATTATAAGAATACCATTTTATTATTGTTATTATTATTGAGACAGGGTTTGGCTCTGTCGCCGAGGCTGGAGTACAGAGGTTTCATCTCTTATGGTAACCTCCACCTTCTGGGTGGAAGCGATTCTTTCATTTTAGCCTCCTGAGTAGCTGGGACAACAAGCATGTGCCACCATGCCAAGCTAAGTTTTGTTTTTTGTTTTCTTTTTTTTTTTTTTCTTGAGAAGGAGTTTTGCTCTTTTTGTGCAAGCTGGAGTGCAGTGTGATCTCAGCTCACTGCAACCTCCACCTCCCCGGTTCAAGTGATTCTCCTGCCTCAGCCTCCAAGTAGCTGGGACCACAGGCACCTGCCACTACACCCGGCTAATTTTTTGTATTTTTAGTAGAGACAGGGTTTCACCATGTTGCCCAGGCTGATCTCAAACTCCTGGGTTTGAGCGATCCACCCCCATCAGCCTCCCAAAGTACTGGGATTAGAGGTGTGAGCCACCTCCTGGCCAAGAATGCTATTTTAAATACATCTAAAATAATAATATATATCTATGATTTGCCTCTGGATAAATAGATTTAGGTATAAAACGTCTAGTTAAGAAAAGAACTTCTTTCTTTTTGAGTGCTCACAAAGTATTACTGTACTATACTTCTTAAATATATGTTACCTTATTTAATCCTTTAAAGATGTGGTTCTTTACTGCTATCTCTATTACACAAAAAGCATAATAGCTAGCATTTATTGAGCTCTTGCTGTGTACCATGCACTGTTTTAAGAGCTTTACGTGTACTATCTTTTTATCTCATTGAGAGGTATATTATCCCTATAAAGAATTGAATTTCTGGAGATTTTAAGTAACTTGCCCAAGAAGTCCTGCTCTTCTGGGAATCAACCTTGAAGAGATAATCAAGCTCATGTCTGATTCCCAAGCCCATATTCTTTCCTCTAGGTGAATGCTTCTCTTTTTATAACATTTCAATGCTTGTTTTAAAAGAGAAATTACTTTAGGTAATTTAATAATTTAATACCACAGATATTCCCTCAAATCTTCAAAGCTTCATGTTTGGGTTTTCCATGGAATGACACCACATATCCCAGTGTGTCCGTGCATTCCATTTTGAGAAGCTGAGCAGGTCAACATATTTCTTCCAAAGCTTGCACTGTATTTACAGCATTTGCACAAGAAATGATGTCAGATTGACTAAACTGCCATCCTATGTACCTTGAATTGCTTTGGTAAAAATGCTCTAATAATTGGGAGTGTCTGTTCAGTCCCTCTTGTATCTCAAAGATAAACCTGCCAACTCAGGTGACAATTAATCTGCACGATGTGATGAAGAGAATTCAGGAGGATGATGTTTAGCGAGACCTGTGCAGCTCACATCACACATTTTTTCCTTCTAAGGTCAAGAGTGTCTTCGATGTTGACAGTGGTAATTTAGAGCTGAGCTGAACCACTATTAAATTGTCTATATAGAGGCAAAGAAGTTCAGACTTTCTGTTCTGCATCATCGTGTCACCTCTGTACTCTATGTTTTCCTGAGTGGCCCACATTTTCGTGTGAAATTACACATTTTCTCTCACTGTCAGAGAGAGAGAAAGAGAATTTCATTTTGCAATAGTGCCAAAACACATGTGTGTGCTTCAGCTAGCACACTGTAATGCTGGAACTTGGGAATGGTCCAGTCCGGCGATATGCTTGTCACTTATATTTATACATACAGACTTGTTCTGCTGGTCATATGCCAGGCTCTGGCCATTTGTGCATGTTTTCCCCTTTCCACTTAGTTTAAAGGTTTCTATAATTTTATGTGCACTACCTCTAGTCACTTCACACTCTAGAAGTGAAAGTGAATGAGTATTGCTTACTAAACATTGCTGTTTTCAATAGATCTTTCTTTATTTGTAAGTCACAGAAAATTATTGTTCACAGAAGATGGCTCTAGAATCTTTAGCCTGGCAGGAAGGAGAAATCTGATGAAGTTTACTTGTTATATAACACTGTTTTGTCAAATAAATATGTTTTGAGTTGATTGGTATCAAATTAACATTTGTAAGCTGCTAGTCCTTTTAAATAGTGTTAAATTAAGAACAATTTTTCCTTAAGCAGAATTTCTAAATAATTTTCTTAATTTGGATCTTGTAAAGATAAATTTTAAGCCACCAGCCCTTGCACTGACTAGATATCCCATTGCTTTGATACCTGGCCAATTTTTCCTCCATCTGTGAGTCAGCTTAAGTAGGCCTCCTCTTTTTTCAAACCTCCCCTCACTCACTCATGCAGAATAGATGTCCCGCTCTCTGTTTTCTCCTTATGTACTTACTGTGCACATGTCTAACAATAGCCCTTTTAAGTATAATCTTCAGTTTGATAAGGGCCTACCTCTGGAGTTGGCATATTACACCATGTATAAGAGTATTGCCTCAGTTTATCTTTACCTGTCCTGTACTGCACACAATGCTAGGCATATAGTAGGTACTCTCTAAATACATGATAAGGATGGGTGGATGCATGAGTTTGTCTTTAAACTATAAAGTTAGTTTTTAAATGACATAATGATTCCTGGTAGTGAACTTCTGGAACATGCCTATAATGTAGTAACATGAACTGTGAAGCCATATTGTTTCTGTGTGAATGAATCCCAGCTCTGTCAAATTGAGCTTCTCTACCTTGGCAAGGTACTGAACCTCCTGTGCCTCGGTTTCTTCTTTTGTAAAACCAGGATTATAATAGTATCTTAGGGTTCTTTTTTGAGGATGTAATGTAACCACACATCAAAAGTACTTAGAATAGAGCCTGATGCATAGTAAGTTGCTCTATAACGTTTCTGTTCTTACTACATGACCTACAAGGAAAAAGTAGAATTGCTATCTGCTGTGACAACCGGTCACTGGAAAAAATGTGTTTTGGTAGCAGAGAAGATGAATGGAAACTTAATTATGCCTAGCAAATTCCCATGGTCTTTTGCCCTGACAGGATGTCTTTGTTAATGCTCTCTTTGTTATGAGCGTCTTAGGGAATGGAAAGCTGGGGTCACAGTGAGACCTCCCTGATGCTGCTGATGGAGCCTAGTGGCTTCATCTGGTGAGACATGGCAGTGTCGTGGAGCCATCATTTGACTTACCTGATTCAACTGAATTATTGTGAGAGAGAAACAGGAATTAGGGTAACTATAATTGTTCAAACCAGGAAGGGGATGCTATTATAAATATATTAAAACAGTGGGCCTAGAAAGAGCAGTTTCAGGCAAACCAGAATGATTAGGAGAACCATTTAGACTTTCAATACATTTGTGGCCTAGTTCACTCAAGAAATTTTCTGAGATACTTAGCCTTTTATGAGCATCGTTACCTTGAAATTGCTTTCAGAAGATAAGTGAGTCATTTACCCCTCCTCTGTTCAGTTTCATTCATTAGTATACAGAATGTGAACTATAGAGTTGATTTTAGGTCTCACTACTTTCCCCATTCTCAGTGTCCGCTGCGTGGGCCTGGCGAGAAAAGCTGATTCCTTTCCCCCGTGGTGGACTGGAGCTCAGTGGAAGCAAAAGAGGATGACATGAATTAAGAAGTTACTTTTTCTTTAATCTAAATTTTTAACCACTTCCCCTGAATTGAATTCCATTTTCCTAATAGAGAATTGCAACCAGTCATGTTCAGTTAACCCATTTCCTTTAATTTACAGCTGAAGAAAAATGAAATTTATTCAGACCAGTGGTTTTTCATGGCTTTTTACCTTTATGTTGTCAGAACCAGACTAGAACTTAGGTTTTTGTTATTAAATCCAATGCTGTCTTCAGTACACTGGTAAATCATCAGCGAATTTAGTATCTAAAATATTAAACCTCTACGTCCTTTATAGCTGAAGCTTTCTACTATATAGGGTATATTGTGTGTGTACATATATATAATATATAAAATTAGAGAATTATTTACATCTGGTTTCATCCTCTTACAAGAGCATTTGGATTTGAGCGCAGCAAGTGGCACCCTGCCAGTGACAAATGGAAGCACTGTGATTGCCTTCCCATCATTCGCTACCTTTTATGGTGTCGAGGGATTTCTTGCTCTCCTTTGTGACCCAGCTGGAGAGCAGCTGTTGTTTAGGCTTCTGCCTTTCCACTCTCACAAGACAGCTTTCCTTACCATCCCCACATGGTTTAAACTTCTGCAGTACAAGTGTCAACTCTGTTCTGTGAGCTCAGGCCTGCCCTTTGAGAGCCAAACAGCATAGCACTTCTCATGGAAGGAATGATCCAGTGAATGCTTATAGTACTGGTGATAACGAATGGGAAACACCCATTGTACTTATAGCCAAGAGGAATGGTTGGAGTCATGGCTAATAGCTAATATTTCAGGGTTTTCTAATTGCAGTAATTCCCTAAATGGAAATCACCTTGACCACTTTATCCAGCTAAAGTGAAGCTGCCTATTGGAAAACAGTTTTTCATGAACTTTTGGTGCCATCTTATGGATCACAGAACGATAATAAAATATGTGGTTTTTGTTTTCTTTGTGGGGAGGAAGTGTCACCAATGATGGCAGTGGCATGAAGCTCTGAGTATCACAGAGGTCTCAAGATTTATGCAGGCACGGTGGTTCATGCCTGTAATCCAGCACTTTGGGAGGCCGAGGCAGGTGGATCACGAGGTCAAGACATCGAGACCATCCTGATTAACATGGTGAAACCCCATCTCTACTAAAAATACAAAAAATTAGCTGGGCATGGTGGCACTTGCCTGTGGTCCCAGCTACTCAGGAGGCTGAGGCAGGAGAATTGCCTGAACCCAGGAGGCGGAGGTTGCGGTGAGCCGAGATTGCGCCATTGCACTCCAGCCTTGGTAACAAGAACAAAACTCCGTCTCAAAAAAAAAAAAAAAAAAAGATTTAGTCAGATTTACCACTGGAAACTGTACCATCCATCATTTAGGCAACACTTCATGAGGAGAGTATGCATTTAAGAAGTGTTTTGAGTGTCTGCTTTTGCAAGATGTTTACCATTCTTCATGCATCTTTGACCACCTACTATGCATCTGGCCCTTGGCAAAGTGTTGATTAAACAATTATCCTAAATTGGCATACAATGAGTAAAAGAGATTACAAATGGTAATTAAAGTACATATGGTAAGTGCCACAACAAAAGTAGGAATCAAGTGTCGTTAGAGCACCCAGGAGGGAAAAGACTCAGCTTAAAGAATTCTGGGCAGGCCTTAATTTGGTCACGGCCATAATTGGCAAGTTATCTAAGACTTCTACAAATAGATTTTGGGGTTATTTTCTCTTCTAATTTTAAATTAAACTAAAAAAAAAAAGATGTTTATTTTTATGCCCCCTTGTCGTTTAAGTTTTATGTTCTTTTTAGAAAACCCTCATTGTGTCTCCTCTCCTTCCACTGACACACTTTTGCTCCTCTTTCTTCACAGCCAGGTATGTTGGGAGTTGTCTGTAATTGTTCTATTTCTTTTCTTTTCTTTTCTTTCGTTCTTTTTTGAGACAGAGTTTCACTTTTGTTGCCCAGGCTGGAGTGCAATGGTGCAATCTTGGCTCACCGCAACCTCTGCCTCCCAGGTTCAAGCAATTCTCCTGCCTCAGCCTCTTGAGCAGCCGGAATTACAGGCATATACCACCATGCCCAGCTGATTTTATATTTTTAGTAGAGATGGGGTTTCTCCATGTTGGTTAGGCGTTTCTCCATGTTGGTCAGGCAGGTCTTGAACTCCCAACCTCAGGTGATCTGTCTGCCTCAGTGTCCCAAAGTGCTGGGATTATAGGCATGAGCCACCATGCCCGGCCCTGTGTCTACTCTTAATCACCATTTTCATCCTAGGGCCCAACACAGCATTGGGCATATGGCAGGTGCCCAGTAAATATTCATCGGAATAAAAGGAATCAATGAATACATTTAATGTCTTGTGGAAATTTCATTGTTTTACTTAAAAGCAGACACTTTGGTTTGTAATTCAGGGAGAATTATATGCATAATTCTAAAGTCTAAAAATAGCCCATTTTAATATCTAAAATGATTTGCATAATTTAAAAATAAAATTTTAGGATATACTTGTGCTGTAACTTAATTATAAATTTTATTCAAACATAATTTCTACTTACTTCACCTTAGATTCCTCAGATGTTTTAATGAAATGTCTGAATACTCTTCTCATCAACTGAGATTGTGGCTGGATAAGCCTTATGAAAAGATGTTGGTTTTAACCCTACTTTGAGCTTAGTGTCATGTCATGATATAGCAACTTAAGTAATTTTCCCAGATAGAGCTTAAGATGTAGTTGTAGCCCATCAACTTAGCTCCACTGAAATGTTACTACAGTGTATGTGGGTGACCCTTTTACGTTTGAAGGGAAAATATACAAGTGAACAGATACAGAAAGGAAATTAAAATGGTAACATTACAGGAAATCTGAGTAAGCTAAACATCTTCATTTATGTAATATTTTTAGAAGTGAACCATGTTGTGTTTATACCTTAAAATCTAACTTTTTTTGCTCATAATATCAAAGCTGTGTAGAAAGCAATGGTTCAGTTTGAATTCTAAGAATATCAGATATTTAATATGTTTTTTTGAAAGGTGAGTTATGTATAATTTGAAATGGTTATTTAAAATGAGTTCAGTATGTATGTTTACTTTTTATAATGCTTTTTATTATGTTTTTAATTGAAAACATGATTAGAATGTAAGTAGGTGAGTTTTTTGCTATCGTTTTTCCCATTTTCCCTCCTTCTTGGCATTCTTGCAAGTCTTCTCCTTTTACTTACTTCTCACTGAAAGGTGTCAGATTTCGAGTATTCTTATGTCTTGCCAACTCTCGGTCTGTGGCACCCTATATAGTCGGTGTTTCTGAATTTCTTCCATACCCTTTTGTTCTAGCATCTCAATCACACAGAACTCTATCACTCCACTACATATGCACCTTCCTACCAACACTTGCCTTCATACAGACTTCCCCATGTGAATAAATGACACCTGCCTTCACCCATGTACAGCAAGTGAAAATTTCTGAAGTCAAATTAGACGGGCATAGTGGTGTGCACCTGTAGTCCCAGCTACTTGGGAAGCTGAGTCAGGATGGTCACTTGAACCCTGGAGTTCAAGCTGCAGTGAGCTACGATTGTGCCACTACACTTCAGCCTAGGCAGCAGAGTGAGACCCTCATCTGTAAAACTTTTTTTTTTTTTAATGTGAAGTCATCTTTGACTCTTCTTTTTCTATTAAATCCACACCTGATCCCCTGGCCACTTGTCTTCAGAATAGATCCTGAATCATTTCTCACTGCTTCCACTGCTGTCACTTTGGTTTAAGCTGTGGAGTATTTACCTTCTAAGAGGTCTTCCTGTTTATTGTACCCCCTACAGACAGTTTTCTACCCTAAATTTAAAGAGTTTTCTAAAATTTCTAAGTGAGATCATATTGTGCCTCTATTTCAAATCCTCCATGATGTTACTTCCTCATCAAAAGATATTCCCGGGCTCAATTCAGCAGCATACACACTAAAAGGGAAAGGACACAGAGAAGATTTCGTGGCTCCTGTACAAGGAGGTCACATAAATTTGTGAATCCATATTTGTATAGTTCCCAGAGGCTGTTCTACCCTTTCTTGGTTAACACCTAAGCAAACAATATAAGGAAAAGCAAAACATGTGACATTCAAATTGAAACGAATTTTCACTACCAAAAAGAGAAAAACAGGAAAAAGAAATTTCAAGCTCCTTACAGAACCTATACTAGGCCCTGTACAACCTGTCCTTCCTGTCGTACTCCTGACTCACAATTTTTTATGGGATTTGCTCAACTGCTGCCATGATATTTTCCTCTATAGGCCCCAAAACTCCAAACGTTCCAGGTGTTTCCATGCCCTGTTTACTCCCTTATGTAACGCCTCAAATGTCAATAAAGGCCTTCCTTTGTCACTTTATCACCTCCCCCCTCACCAACGTGTACATTATTCTCTTCTGCAATATTTTTCACAAAAGCTCTTAAGATTGACTGTGTTACCTATTTATGTGTAAACTAAGGATTCCACCACTAAAACTGTGATCTGCACCAGGAAGGGCGCTTTGTCTTGATTACCAAGGCCTGCAACCCAGCCTATCACATAGCAGGCACTTAATCTGTTGTTATAGAGTCAAAACATCGCATCTCTGAAGCCTTCTCTTTCATTTCTCTGTAGTTAGGTATACTGTGGTCTTGAGGCACTTATTTTGACAACTAGCAGAGTACATTTTTTTTAACAGTCTACACTATGTGTGTTCTTCTCTGCTGAAAGATCCAGTGACTAATCTTTTTATTCACCTTTGAAATCCCTATAGTAAAATGGTCTAATTATACAGATGGTGCTATTAAGAAAATGTTATTAGGTTATAAACTATAATTTACAGCCTGCTTATCTCATTTAGCACTGGATCATGAAGAACTTTTAGGGTTTGCATAATTTTCTACAAAATCATTTTAGTAGATACATTGTATTTCACTGAAATGATTTTTTGGCTAATCAAGTTCGTGTTGGTGGACATTGAGTTTGTATGAACAATACTATAATAAAAATGAATACCGACTTCTTTGTATTTACAGGTATTTTCTTAGGACAAATACATAGAAATAGAATTAGTTGGCCTAGTGTGTCTGTGATTTAATGCTTTTCATATGTGTCAAATTTCCCCCAGGATGTTTTTGTTACATATTACTGTATTTCAAAAATGTGTTGTTTGAACACCTGTTTTTATGAACCCTCAGGAATATTGAATTCTCTCTTTATTTGGGAACTTTTTTGATAGATGAATAACATCTCTTTGTATCAGTTTGCAGTTTAGGTAAGTCAAATACATATTTCTTTAGAAATTCTGGCCATTATTTTTTGATACTTGTAAACTGTTCATTTGTGCCCTTTGCTCATGTCCTGTGTCTGGCTCCCAGGCCAGAAAGGCAACTGAGTGTGAGATCCACTTCTGTATCCTGGAGTGAAACTCATTCTGTTGCAGCCTTTTATTCCCACTTTGTCAGTCATTTCATTTCAGCCAGTTTTGTGACCTCCTCCTTTCCCATTATGCCTCTGGGAGGCTGGAAAGGAGGGTGTCCTGGCCATCTGATCTGAGCTGACACCACCTTAAAGGCTGATGTCTCTTCAGTGGCCCTGGGAATGGGCTTCAGGGAAGCTTTGCTCAGGGTGAGAGTTCTGGCTGTGGAGTCAGCCTTGTCCTGGGCATGCCACAGAACCACTCCTCCCTTGTGAGGGCTCTTCACCTACTCTGGATATTGTCCTTGAACAGAGTGAAACACTCCCTTTGTCCTCTAGCTGCCCGTGATTGATGTAATTTTTCAGTGCATTTAGGTCTTATGACACTATAGGTGTCTTTCAGCCAGCCTCTGCTTTAGGATGTTTAGGAAAAGAGGGCACAGAAGACCTGACGTTTATGGAAAGCGGGACCTGAATGACAATTCCAGGAGGACAAACACTAATGTCAGTTAAACTCTTCAGCCAGATCATTTCTGTATCAGGTAGCTTTATTCTGTAATTCTTATTCTGATGTTTATATAGCATTTTATTATATTTTAAAAGCTTTCTGGAAGATGTACTATTCAAGCCATAAAAAAAATGAAAGTCATGGTCAGAATTTGGGTATCTGACAATTTGATGGGGAAATATTTTGTAATATGCAGATGAACTCTTTCATCATGAAAGTTACCACTGCCCCTGCCCCTGCCCCTTTACTTTGCCTCTAATTACGGTTAGCTCCAGCTCATAATATATAACACTGTGGAGAGGCTATTATAATTAAATGGTTTTATATGAATCATCTTGGTTTGTAAGAATAACTTGAACTTTTAGGGTTTTCTTTTAATGATTTTTTTTCTTTAGAGGAAGAAACACTTTTTTATCCTGAAAGTGTATTATATAAAAATACTGTGATGCTTAAAAAGACTCAGATACTAGAGTTTGCGAAGGGTGCATGTGTGGTAGTGAGAGGGGGAGATGAAGAAGGGGATGTTGATGGGAACAAACATACAGTTAGATAGAAGGAAAAAGTTGTAATGTTCAATAGCAGAATATGGTGACTGCAGTTAACACCAATGTATTGTATAGTTCAGAATAGCTAGAAAAGAGGATTGGAAATGTTTTCAGCACATAGAAATGATAAATATTAATACTCAAGGACACCCCACCTCAACATACTCTGACTTAATAATTACACAGAATATCACATGTAACACGTAAATGTGTACAAATAGTTGTATCAATAAAAAAGTTTTTTTTTTAATTTAAAACTTTCAAGTAACGTTCCTTTTATTTGTAAATGACGGTTATCACAAATTACTTTTTACACTCATTTAACTATAATGCGTGTTTAAACAACATGTTTTTCAAACTACACATAGCTTTTGGACCTGTTTCATCAGCTACTTCCTTTTCATATTTGTTGTTAGTATAGAGATACATTTGAATGTGAAATGAAAATGTGATTTGCATTTGTTGTGAAAAATAACAGACACTCATAATTGTCAGAAATTCCCAAAGAGTAAACACCAGACATAGGGAAGTAGCTGCTAGAACATACTACAGTAAGACACTGTTCCTTCCCCAAACTTGAAGCAGCCTCTAAATAAAGAGTAGGGCCACTGAATTGAAATTCTCTGTTTTTTTCTTCATTTTATTCTAGTTGGTATTCCTACTGATGCTGAAGGTATAGGTAATCCCCAGTTAAGATATAAATATTTGTTTGAGAATGTGAGCTAGTTCGGAAAGAACTCTTTTTATCATTTTAGAAACCTTAGTTGGTATGACAGTTTTCAGATATGAAATGGAGAAGTTACTACTTTGTTCACAGCTCTATAATTTACTAATAACATGTGAACATAAGTAATTAGTAGCTATAAGCTACTAAGTTATATAAAGAAAATAGGGCCGTGCATGGTGGCTCACACCTATAGTCTCACCACTTTGGGATTCCAAGGCAGCCAGATCACTTGAGGCTAGGAGTTTGAGACTAGCCTGGCTAACATGGTGAAACACCATCTCTACTAAAAAATACAATAATTAGCTGGGTTTGGTGGTGCACGCTGTAGTCCCAGCTTCTCAGGAGGCTGAGGCATGAGAATTGCTTGAACCCACCAGGCAGAGGTTGCGGTGAGCTGAGATCGCACCACTGCACTCCAGCCTTGGTGACAGAATGAGACTTTTGAGACTCTGTCTCAAAAAAAAAAAAAGAAAAGAAAAGAAATCATAGTAGCCTATTTTTATGTGTTGACTGGTTATTTATAGAATAGTTGGATGGCTATAGAAGAAAAGGTAAAGATTTATGTTAATTTATAGAATAAGATTAATGCACTATTTGCATTTGGGGAACAAAGTATATATACATATATTTATACATAAATGTATTATATATATTTACATATAAATGTATTATATATTTATACTTATGTATAATAGAAAAAACTATTTTCTCCTATCATACTCTCAAACACTTCTGACACAAGTGTCAGTGGGGGAATTTCCCACAAACCAAGCCATTGTCCAGCAGACACCAACAGGATGGCCTCGTATTAAATTCTGACACTAACCAGAGTTAGTGCAGACCTCACAATTTAAGGACTCAGTCTCACAAGACTGCTGCCCCACTTTAGGTGCCAATCCAAGTTGTAGGTTTCCAGGTTACCCACAGCTTCTATACAACATGACTACAAATTGGAGGTTCCCAGGATCCTCTTCTTGAGTTCAGTTTGCTACTGTGGCTCACAGAACCCAGGAAAACAGATTACTTACTATTGCCAAATTACTACAAAGGCTATTTTAAAGGATACAATTCAACAGCCAGATAAAGAGATACACAGGGGGAGGTTTGGAAACACCCTCAGCATAGAGACTTCTGTCCTGGTGGAATTGAGGTGTGCCACCCTCCTGCAGTGTAGACATGTTCTTGTTCACCAATGCAGAAGCTTTCCAAATCCTGTAATTCGGGGATATTTATGGAGGCTTCTTCATGTAGGCATAATCAATTATTAACTCAATCTCTATCCCTGCTCCTCTTCCCAGAGAAAAATGGGAAGGGCTGGAGCTGAAAATTCCAAGTTTCTAATCATCGCTTGATCTTCCTGGTGACCAGCCAGCATCCAGGAGCCTATCAAGATTTGCCTCATGGAACCCCCACTATTACTAGTAAGTGAGATTCTCAAAGCGAGAAAATGAGGAAAGAAACCCCTCTTTCCTGTCTCTTGTCTCAAAGAAGGAGGAAGTAAAAGTTGAGACATAGCTGGTATGAGCTCAGTGGCCTGAAAGTTAAACCACCCCCCTACCCTTAAGAGCTAAGGTGATTAAATTGTTCCCTCTTGGGGGCCCAAAGTGGCTCCAGCCGGATGTCATGGCGCTTACGAAGGCGAGGCCAAGAGTTCAAGGCCAACCAACCTCAGCAACCTTACAAGCTCTCATTGATTGGCAAAAAAAATAAAATAAAATAAATTGTTCCCTCTATTGTTCCCATTCAGTCTTGCTCAAACCCCTAGGCTTACTTCATCAATCAGGACTCCCTCACATGTACTTTCTAAATTGTAAACCCAAGACCCTTTCACATGGAGTTATATAAAGAAAATGTAGTGTTGTAAGCCTATATAAAGGCAGAGGTTTCCTTTGTGAGACAAGCTTGGCTGTTAGGCAACTATGCTACCTTGCTCTCAGCCAAATAAATCACCCCTTCCTTCCTTAAAAAAAAAAAAAAAAAAAAAAAAAAAAAGAGAGATTTGCCTCATGAAAACAAAAGACAGTCTTATCCTCTAGGAAATTTCAAAGGATTAGAAGCTATGTGTCAGGAAACCAGGGTAAAAGACTAAATATTAGAGCAAAAGATTCTCCTAGCACCCCTATAGCTCAAGAAATTGCAAGGATTTTAGAAGTTCTGTACCAGGAACTGGGAATGAAGACCAAAATACACATATTTCTTATACATTGAAATATCAAAATTTATATATTTAAAGATATAAAACATATATGCATATTTACATAAACACTCAAAGTCATAATTCAATGCAAGAATGTAAGGGCTTGGTGTCTTCAGGTGTCATTTAGTAAAGTATTTCTGAGATGTGGTTCTCAAGACATACTACAGAGGTGGGTAGTTGATGTAATACATAATTTCAATAAAGATAAGGGGCAAAAGCGTAAGTATAGTTTACTTTTTTAAAAAAACAATTTAAGCTAAAGCCATAATAGTCTAATTCTTTCTTATATTTAATATTCCTGCTTGCTTTAAGGAAAGTTCTAGAAATAATTGAAGAGGGGCGTGTATGTGTGTATGTGTGTGTGTGTGCATGTGTGTGTGTGAAAATATATATTTTTATATTTATTTGTGTGTTTTGTAGTTAGATAAACCATTGATCTGTCAGTCAGTCATTGAGAGAGATGCTGCTTGCCTTGCACACCCACTCAGCTGGGCACCTGAGCTGAACAGTGGTAGTGGCATCCAGTTTAACAAAGAAAACAAAATGAATTGGCTTAATACTGATCCCATGATATAGATTAAGGCTAAACAAACTTTACTGAATATTTCTCTTACATTTATGTTTTATTGATGCCAATCAGAGTGGACATGACCAGGCAATCTTCTAATTGGGATGGTGGTTTTATTCCCAAGAGTTTAGTAAATATTATTTGTTTATAATACTCAATACTGTCTCTTTTTCTTGATTTCTGAACCAGTTCATGTGTCCAAACATGTCAACCAGTAAACAGCATGAGTAATAACGCTTGTTTGTGCAGAATGCTCACATAATCTAAAAGACACCAGGAAAAATCTGCTGAGAAATGACTTTTTCTTCACTTCAACTACCAAACCTCTAGAACAGTAAGAGTTGAAATAGTAAATGTGATTAAGTATAATATTACCTCTTGTTCCTCATGCTTTCCTCCTACAACCAGCAACCTTTATCCTTGGTTGGCTTATGAATTTGGTTGACTTTTAATTTTGTATACAGTAAGTCTTCACTTAACATAGTGGAAACTTTAATAAAGCAAAAGAATGTATAGCAGGTCCTTGAAATAACATTGTTTTGATGATGTTTTGTTATAATGCTGATGAGGGGGGAAAATGGTTTCATTATACGTCATTTTACTTGAAGTTGCTGTTTCTGAGAGCCTATTGACCACATTAAGTGAGGGCTTACTGTACTCTCCTAAGAATTTTCTTTTCGTTTTTATCATTTGGCACTTGGCTAAATAAATAGTGGTCAAAGCAGAAAGATGGATTTTTGTGTGATGGTACAATATCTCCCCCTTTAGAGCGTTCTGGCCTTCAGTGGGTTTATTTTGCATCTAGGAAAGCATGAGACTCATTGCATTTAAAAATTTGGTCCACTGAGCAGCTAGAGACTACTGTCCATTGAGTTTTGCTGCATGTTTTAAAAATTTTATAATATTGTTTTGCCGGTGGACTATACAGAGAGATTTTACTACCCTGTTTACTGTGACTTTGACCAAAGAGCCAGTTTCTTCTTTTTTGTTCTTGAAAACTTAAGTGAAAGTTTCCTTTTTTAATCTTTGTGTATGACATTTGTATAGACACTGCTTTACTGATGATAGCTTTCATTTTACATCTTTTTCCTAAAGTATCATTTTTTTTGCAAGTTCTTTGTATATTGCTTTCCAGTGATAATCTTGCCAGATCACCCTGTGTTTGGGGGCTTTATATAAAATAAAATACATTATTTGTCATTTATAGCTCTTCATTTTTTGCATACTATTCAATATATATGTGTATATGTGTACATATAAAATAACAGTTAACATTTATTACAAACATATATGTAGGTAGTATGAAAGTTAATTTATATGTATCATATCAGATAATTCAGTAATCCTAGGAGATAGGTTTTATTGTTAACCTTTTTAAAAATTAAGACTATTTTAGAGTAGTTTTAGGTTCATTAAAAATTAAGCAGAAAGTACAGAGTGTTCCCATAAACCTCTTCACCTTCCTACAACCCCAAATATACAGTTTCCCCTATTAAGATCAACTTACTTTGGTGTTGAAGATTTGTTACATTTGATGAGTGAATTAAAGTCTATAGTTTATATTACAGTTCACTCTTTGTGTTGTGCATTTTGTGAATTTGGACAAGTGCTTAATGCCATGTATCCACCATTATAGTATCAGATGGAATAGTTGCATTGCCCTAAAAGTCTCATGCCCTGCCAGTCCTCTTTTTTTTTTTTTTTTTTTTTTTTGTATCAAAGAAATTGTAGCTATGAGATGAAATAATTTTCCAAGGGTCATGTGGCTAAACAAGTATGGGAGCTGTTCTGTGTCCCTAGAATTTGTACTTCTAATTCATACATTAGGCTGCCTGATTTGCTACAGTTATTAAATCATTTAGGGACCCCTAGTTGGTTCCCTAATTCTTTTTATTTTTTACTTTATGAAAGTGTATGTATAGGAAACATTCTCTCTGTGCTTTCCTTTGAAGTTAAAATGTTATGGGAAACATTGCAGAGAATTTAAAAATTTTAGTTATTGGTATTTGACAAGACTTCTGATTTAAAAGGGAGTTACTGAATAGAGTGGCATTACTAAAATGATAGAAGAAATGAGAAAGCCAGTTGTCTGATCATTTGGTTATCACTAGCTGTAGGTGGTAGAGACGACGGCAGGCTATGTCCTAACTGCTAGAATAATGAGTTAATGAACGAGGTAGTAACTGAGTTTTTTAAATGGGGGAATGAACAAAAGGAGAGGGAGTATGGAGAAAAGAGTCAAACATGCATAGCATGTAATACAAGTTGTCTAAACCGCAGCCTGCAGGCAGCATGTGGCCCAGGATGGCTTTGAATGCAGCCCAACACAAATTCATAAACTTTCTTAAAACATTCTGAGATTTATGCATGAACCTTTAAAAAAAAAACTGATCAGCTATCATTAGTGTTAGTGTATTTTATGTGTGGCGCAATTCAATTCTTCTTCTTCCAGTGTAGTCCAGGGAAGCCAAAAGATTGGACACCCCTAATGTAGCATATTAGGTTAATTATATACCTCTAACTTCAGAAAATTGATCTTCATAACAATAGTTTTAAAAGTATATGCAAAGTGGGCTGGGCGTGGTGGCTCATGCCTGTAATCCCAGCACTTTGGGAGGCTGAGGAGGGCAGATTACCTGAGGTCAGGAGTTGGACACCAGCCTGACCAACATGGAGAAACCCCATCTCTACTAAAAATACAAAAAATTAGCTGAGTGTGGTGGCACATGCCTGTCATCCCAGCTACTCAGGAGGCTAAGGCAGGAGAATTGCTTGGACCCAGTAGGTGGAGGTTGCAGTGAGCTGAGATTACGTCATTGCATTCCAGCCTAGGTAACAAGAGTGAAAGTCCATCTCAAAAAAAAAAAAGTAAGAAAAAAACATTGCTTGAAGTTATGTAGGTAAAGAGAATATAAATTATTTGTCTTTACCATGGTCTGTGGCTTTGGGCACCACCCAGTGCCTTGGTATCCTTCACAGTCACTGTACATCTTCAACCCAACCGTGCCAAACAAGATAGAACTGCTCCAGGAAAGTGCTTCTTAGGGGTCTTCTCCTATCTTGTGCCACCCCTCTGTGTTACAGTGGAAGTAACTGTGGTTCAGAGGCCACAACTAGGTGAAGAATGTATACTTTGAGAATCTGTTTAGACTACGGTGTTCTTCATGAAAAATCAATTTATTGTATGTAAAGGTTCTCCCCTATTTTTTGCTTATTTTCCTTGTGCATATGATGGTAATATTTACTTAAAACTACAACAAAGAAGGTGACCTAATTTTACCTTATTAAATCCTGGATTACCAGAATTTTAGCCCTGAATAGTAGCAATAAGGATATATAGTAACCGTTTGAGAGTCACCAAATTGTGACTCTTTTCTTCATAAAGTGAGTAAGGCCATTAAAATGCACACAGTTCTTTACAAGGAAGAAGAAGGAATAAAGAGGAAACAAATCAAAGGGAGAAAATAAAATGGAAAATGACAAGAATATTTCTTTAAAACTGTCTTGTCTTTCTGGTTTCTGTGAAAGGTTTTTTTTTTTTTTTTTTTTTTTTTTTTCACTTTGTCTCTTGCTTTCCTGGCCTGATCTTTTTGGTGGGCCCTTCTCATCTTCTGTTATATATTCCTCATGCCTTCCAGGGTTCAGACCTCAGTGCTGTCTCTCAACACTTTTTCCTTGATCATCCTCATTTAGATAAAAACAAAATGCTTTTTTTTTTCCCCTTTCCTATCATAATTACCAAGTAGACATTTGGCTACTTCAGTTAGGCCTGGGCAGTGAAGAATCCCTCATGACCTGTTACTGAATCATCCATTTTCTCTGTTTTTCAAGGGTCGTAAGACTGAGGCTGAAAAGCTCTTCTTGAAGGCTATTGAGCTGGATCCCACCAAAGGAAACTGTTACATGCATTATGGTGAGTGGTTGATAGTTTTTTCCATGTCCTCCACATTTAGGATATTAACGTTGATACAAGATCTAGGTTTTGCTGGTAAAGAACATTTTAAGAGGAGATGGACTTTGTTATTGCAGAATTAGCCTCATGTTATGTTCCTACCTTCTCATTCAAAACAGTCCTGTTACAAGGGCTGTGTGTTAACTTTCCTTTAGTAATTTTATTAGGACTTTAACAGGGATGGCATTGGTCAGTTATTTTTTTCAAGTTCAGTGTGGAGTTTAAATGAGATCTCATCAGGAAAGCATCTAGCTCCTTGCCTTATGCATAGATTATAATAAAACGTTTGCTTCTTTTTCATTCTAAATGATAATGTATTGCTCTTCGAGCATGTCATTTTGAAGTTTTAGAAGTTTACATTTTGGCTTCAAAAATCTTGCTTTCTGGAAGATATGGATGTACACCAGCCTATAAATGCCAAATATTGAGGCCAAGGATAAGCTGTAAAGGGTACAAAAATATGGCTGTCTCATTTCGTTTAGCCTTAGCCTTAATCAGTCTAGAATGAGGTTACATAACAATTCTGTCACACTCTGCTCTGTCATTAGTAGTGAGTCATGTGTTTAGTGAGGCAAAGTATATAGCTGGTTTGGTATTGTGTAAGATGTGCTTATTTCTACCAGATTTGCAGTTGGAATTTCTTTTAGGGAGCCAGAAAGCATTAACTTTTGCTGATCCCTTGTGGGGGAAAAGTGGCTTTTTGATCACTGTTGGCTTTGATATATTAGTGACTGTCAAGTAGTAAACTTAAAAGTGGATAGAAATTAAATATAAGGAACTAAAGCTAGTATACTAATAGGATATTTAATTCCTTTTCCCAGTGTCCAGCTGTAAAAATGAATTGGTGACAGACTGCAAGTGTAGAAGAATAGAAATAATAAAATGATGGAGACATTCAAACAACCACAAATCCATGCTTTAATTTATGTTATTGTGTGTCTATGTTTACAAACCTAGGATTGCAGCACATTATCTTCCCAGCATTAATGCAAGATGGTACACCTCCTGATTTTGTCTCACAATGCCATTGTAATGATATGTTAAAATAGTAGTCAACTAATTGGAGTTTGCGACAGATTTTATTTTTATTTTTATAGGTTTTTCTATTGAAGTGCTTCAGGATTTTCTCATGCCTCGTATTTTTGGGTACCTCAGCTGTGCATGAAAGTAGTTTCATGGTGATCTTCCCTAAGTACTAACGGGCTGCCTGTCATTGCGTGTTATAAAATAGGAGATTTTTTTCCCCCTATTTGCTGCCTGCATTTCATTTGCCTCATACTAATTGTACTTACTGCATCTTCTAAGCTTAAGTATAATATTATGGAAAACATTATATATAGGTTTTTCACAATCAATTTCATTAAACATTATCATTGCTCCATTTGGATTGCAATTTCATTATTTTATTAATTTTAAAAGTCGGCTCCCTTATTAATCTGGCTATGTCCATCTTCTATCTTATAAAAAAAAGTTATTATGATTTTTACATTATATAATGCTCCTAAAATATTATTTTCCGTGACGATACTAGTAGGTGTTTCTCCCTTAAGAAATTTTTGGATTTAGTTGAACAGAAAGTTCTACAAACTTTTTTTTTTGAGATGCAGTTTTACTCTTGTTGCCCAAGCCAGAGTGCAATGGTAAGATCTTGGCTCACTGCAACCTACACTTCCCAGGTTCAAACAATTCTCTTGCCTCAGCCTCCCGAGTAGCTCAGACAACATGTGTTCGCCGCCATGCCCAGCTAATTTTTAAATTTCTTTTTTATTAGTAGTAGAGACAGGGTTTCACCATGTTGCCCATGCTGGTCCCAAACTCCTGACTTCATGTGATCTGCCTGTGCCTCAGCCTCCCAAAATGCTGGGATTATAGGCATAAGCCACTGCGCCTGGCCTGCAAACTTGAATTTTATGTAGTATTTGGAAAGCAATGATAACAGATGTCTTTAAATGTGTCTGTAAAAACTGATTCTTCTTAGTACTCTTGATTTCTTTTAAGTTTTTTTGACATACATACATTATGAAAGGTATTTTATTTTCTAACGGAGGAATGATTGTATAATTCAATATAATTTTATGAAATATAATGTTAGGTATGTTATGAAATTTTACAAGCTTCAATATTTTTTTCGTACTTTGGAGTTGGTAATAGAACTCCAAATGAGGTAGTAGTTAGAGCAAAAAGGAATAGTAGCTAGGGCAAATTAATCTACAAAAAGAGGGGAAGCCCATAATTGAGTACATGATTTTCTTTGCTCACTGTGCTCAGATTATAAACCATGCAAATTTTCATTTAGAGGGATCTATTTCAAAGGATTGAATTTTAGAACTGGAAATGTAACGTTCTTTTAGTTTTATTTATTTATTTATTTATTATTGCATTTTAAGTTTTGGGGTACATGTAAAGAACATGCAAGATTGTTGCATAGGTACCCACATGGCCATGTGATTTGCTGCCTTCCTCCCCATCACCTATATCTGACATTTCTTCCCATTCTTTTAAAAGTATGTCATATAACCTGTCTTTTAAAATTATGTCATATAACAAATGAATAGATTTAAGTCTAGAGAAATGAAATTGACTTGCTTGAGTTAATTACAGTTAAGTTTTGGATTCCTTGATTACTGTCATGCTTTTTCTTCCATAAAATATATCCTGTTTCGTTTAGGTTTTTTGTGGTTTTATTTTTGTTTTTTTTTTTTAATTTTTTAATTTTTATTTTTTTCAAAATACTGGCAAATAGGTAGGTAGATATTTTTGATCAGTAGGTCCTACTGTACACAGTTTTAGAACTCAAATTCATATGTCATGACTTAGCTTAAAGTTCATAGAGGATGTTTTTTAGTAATTTTAATATTAATGCAGTGTGTCTTCTAGGCCCAACCACATCGTTCTGCTTTCAGAAAGTAAGTCATGCTCTATAGGAAATAAACAGGATGATGTCATCTTTAGAAGATGATGAGTTAAGAAGTTGGATACTCCTTGAGACAAGGTAGTCAGATAAAGCATCTTTTATAATATGATATTTGAAATCTCTATGTTAATCCACCTATTAAAGAGCCAGGTTCATATAGAAGAAATAGAAAGTACAAAGGACCAAGACAACATCAAGCTTGTGTTCACAGCAGAGAGAAAAAAAGCTAATGTAACTGGAACACATTGAACTAGGTGGGAAAATGGGAGGAAAGGAGGCCACAGGGGAATCAGAGGTAAAGCCCATAGGGACTTGGAGACTGAACTAAGGAGTTTTGCATTTTATTCTAAGTGTACTGGAAGGAACCATGTGGAGAAGACAGGGCTAGAGAAAGGTCAGAATAGAACGAGGGAAACTGTAGATAGTTTTTGTGATATTTTCGTCAAGAGATGATGGTGTCTTGGACTTAGAAGGAATTGTGGGAATGTAAATATTTATACTGAAATTATATGTTTACTTTCTTTAGAAGATTCTAACATAATTAAGAGTAGGGATGGTGTGTTTTCCATTCTTGTATCATCAGTATCTACTATATTGCTGTTCACACGGTAATACGCAACGTTTATTAATTAGGAAAATCCTCCATTCTAGAATTGGATCTGGATTACAAAATTGCCCGAAAGAATGGTCTATTTGAATTTTTATTTCTTGTTTAAGAAAATACATACTATGATTCTTGTATCAGTTCCTTGCCAACTTGCTGGTTATATATATTCTTAGATTGTTATGCCAACAGATTGAATGAATAATAACATTTCCTTGGCTTAAAAATAAATGTTTAAATGAAATATATGTGTTTTGAGTCTTTTTAAAATGCTTTTGCAAATGCCAGTGAAAATGCCAGCGTTAGTGAGTTTTGTTGTATGGGAAATCCACTCTCTTGTGTGATTTTGTGATTCTGATTTGCTTTTTAATGATACAAGTATGTGGAAGATACCATCCAGTTGGGATTAGACAGAAGGAATTTTCAGAATTTGCGTTTGCTGTTGTGGTGATTAGAAGACAATATTTTTAAATACTATCAGTTACTTGTATTTTTGTATCCACTAGTGTTGTTTGGGGGAAAGGACTGCATTGCAGATGGCCTTTTTTTTTCGGATTGGCTTACAAGAAAGAAAGTTAGGCAGGTTTATACAGTTGGTTCAGTCAGTTGGTTAAATGTCATGCTGTGTGGTACCTATAGTCTCTGGGATTCAGATTTATCATCTGTAAACTGAAAGATTGACATGGACTCCAAAATGTTTTCCAGTACTGTGATTTCTTGTTGTCTGTAACATATACTCAATTTCTCACAGCTCTTTTATCAAAATTGTAAGGAATGCAATTGATTTCAAAGTGTGGCATTAGTAATAATGTAATATTGTGTATTCGTATGTTGTCAAGTATCCCATGTTCATGTGAAGCAAATAATGTAAAGTCTTTATTTAATTCAGTTTATAAATCTCAAAGGTGAGGGTTTGGTGCCTTGGTGTCTCATGTGGGCCTATAATTCAAGGAATTCTCTGTAGATTCCCCTGTGCCCTCCAAAAGAATGAGGGTGAAGACACGAAGTCTCTCTTTCAAAATTACTAGAAAAAAACTTTTTCAGACAGAATGCATTATAAATGTTTTCTATAGGTGTACAGTAGTAAATTTGGTCTCCATTGAAACAATTTAAATCAATGAATATTTGTTATAAGGTACCTATTGTATACAAATTCTGGGAGATGGGGAATTGATGACATATTACGGACTGATGTGTGAAAAGTTGAAAGGGAGCAGATTTAGTGCTATTGAAAAAAAGTACTTTTTTATGTACACCTTGGACAGTTTCTTTCCTGTTTTCCTCTTAACAGTGAGTTTCTACAAACCTATGGCCCTGTTATATTTGCTATTGATACAGTGACATAGTTCACTTCCAAGGGATCAGCTGTGTAGTGATGAGTCTTGAACCTCTTACTTTTAGCCTCCAGCTCAGTATATATTCAGCATTATACTAGACATAGGGACACAGTAGAGAATAAGACAGGCTGGAGTGGATCTTACAAACTGGGAAGGAGGCACAAACTGTAAAAATAATAGTTTAATTAGTTTTAAAAAGAGTCAGTTATTCTATCATTTTTACTTGTGAGCTCATAGAAAAGTATAGATTTTTTTCAACTTATAATTATCTGGATTATTATTATTTGGCTCTCTTGTCCCTTTTAGAATGCTACCATTATATATTTATTAAACACTTGGCCATCTATCTTATGTTTTCTTGTCCCTGAATCTTTTTTGCTCCATCATCCAACCCCTGTGAGGTAGGAATGGATTCTAATTAAATTTGACTGAATTTGATATCAGAATTTTTAAGTGACTCTCTATTATAGAAATTTTTAATGTGTTTAGTGGAGGAAGAACTTTAAAAGCCCAGCTCTTTCAACTTTTAAATCCAGAACTTTCTACCATTATTATTATACTCTGTTTTTCTCTAGGATGGTGTCCCAGTCCATTTTGTATTACTATAAAAGAATACCTGAGAGTGGGTAATTTATAAAGAAAAAAGGTTTATTTATGTCTGCAGGCTATAAAATTCAAGGACATTGCCCTTGCTTCTAGTGAGGGCTTTTGTGCTACCTCATAACTTGGTGGAAGAAGGTCAAAGGGGAAGAAGAAAAATGAGAAGAGAGAAAACCAGAGGAGCATCCTGACTTTGTAAGAATTCACACTCATGGGAACTAATCCATAGTCATGAGAACTAATCCAGTCGCACCAGAGAACTCACTACCACTGTTAGGGCACCAAACCATTCGTGAGGGATCCACCCTCATGACCCAGACACCTTCCTGTAGGCCCCACCTACCACTGTCACCATATTGAGGATCAAATTTCAACATGAGCTTTGGTAGCAACAGGAAACCATATCCAAACCATAGCAGATAGTTCACATACTATTTGTTTCACTTTTCAAAGCAGACTCTGGAGGACAGTGTTAAAATAATAGGTTTGGTCTTTCATCAATGAGCACTGAAAGTAGAGGCTTGAAATACGTAATGAATTGAACTGGTGAGTGGCCTGTATTATTTTTTATTATTCATAACTAAGTCGACGTAGAAGATGGTAATGGATTGAGGCTATGTTTTATCCTTTCATTTTTAGTCACTTCAAAAACAGAAAGAGTACTTTTTAAAATAATGAACCAAATAACAATATTGCCTTAATTAAAAATGAAAATACACTTGAGTCTGCAAAATTATGATGAGATTACAATTATGTTTAATACTTAAGACCAAACCATCTTTTTTTTAAAAAAATCAATGTTTAGTGTCCCTTTGAAGCTCCAATAAGAGCATCAGCAGTTCACAGATATATAATTAGATTAAGGTTTTGCTAAAGATTGTTCCAAACTATTTCATTCCTCATCTGTGATTTTTTATTTCTAAATTCCCTATTATTAAAATATGTCTATTAAATTAATACAATTTAATCTTCATACCTCTGTGTATTTTACATAAGATATTTTCCAAAGCCTTTTATAATTAAAACTTTCCCATAACTAAAATGGGAAGAAATAGGAAATGGTTTTTGCTTAAAAGCAAAGAATTAAGGAGAAACACTAATTTGTTTCTGAAAAGTCATATGATTAAGAAACAATAAACTCTTAAAGAATAATTTCTCTAAAGGCAAAAACTAAAAGATCAATGTACTTAAGACATTAGAAACTATACAACTACAAGGAAAATAGAGTATAAAGACCAAGTGACATGAACAAATGACTTCTTAAAGAGGAACTACAACTGGTTTATTTGCTTATTTTTTTGAGACGGAGTATTGCTTTCTCGGCCAGGCTGGAGTGCAGTTGCGCAATCTTGGCTCACTGGAACCTCTGCCTCCTGACAACTTGTTTGAAAGTTAGGTAAACATTCAATTTCATTGGAAATCAAAGGAATTCAAATTTAAATAATAATGAATTCCCTCAAGCTGCCCTAACACTTATTCTCAATAATTCTCTCCTGAGAATGTATTTTAAGGAAATACAGGTATTTTTAATGTTTAAGAGTATCAGCAAAGATAGAAATTGAGCTTTGACTTTGCTACTTGTTAGAGGTAAAAATGGGAAAGCATATATCTGAAATATCTGAATATCTGAAATATCTGATCTAAGTATCTAAAAAAGGGAGACCGTTAAATGAAGTGGGATTATTCCCATTTGATGAAATCTTTTTAATCCTAAATTAAGGTTATGAAGGATACCCAATAATGAGACAACTGCCTATGTTACTATGTTAGGTGAAAAAAGAATAAAAATTATACATGGCGTATGATTAAATTCTGCAAAACAACTAAGTCATTAGAAAGCGAAAGAAACTTTTTAAAACATCAGAGTGTTTAGAATGGATGTATTAGCTTTTTAGACATGAAACCTATTGTTTTCCTTTGTTTGGAAGGCCTAATTTTTCCTATTTTAAATTTTCTATAATGAGCACATTACTTTTATGAAGGATATATACTTCAATAAAATATGAAAGAACAAGCATTTTTTGTTGTTTTTTTTTGAGATGGAGTTTCACTCTTGTCACCCAGGCTGGAGTACAGTAATACAATCTCAGCTCACTGCAATATCTGCCCCCTGGGTTCAAGCAATTCTCCAGCCTCAGTCTCACAAGTAGCTGGTATAGGGGCTCGCCACCATGCCCAGCTAATTTTTGTATTTTTAGTAGAGATAGGGTTTTACCATGTTGGCTAGGCTAGAAATCCTGACATCAGGTGATCCACCTGCCTTGGCCTCCCAAAGTGGTAGGATTACAGGCATAAGCCACCACACCTGGCCAAGAACAAGCATTTTAGTCTAAAGTTCAAGTAGATAGCAGGAGAATTATTACAGTCACCAACCAATTATCCAAAATTATTTAATAGAACTCAACATGTAAACTTTAAGACATAAAAATTAATAAAAAGTAGAGAAAGACCGCTGGCATGGAGTCTCTATTAAATATAATATTTTCATTATGAAATCTTCAAATATTACAATATATTTGATGAATATATTATATATATTTGATGAATTCATAATATACTATAATGGTACATTTATTGAGTACTTTTGTGTCCTGAGAAATTCACATATAACATCTCATTTAATTCCCACAGAAACCAGATGGAGAGAGTATGTGACTATGTTAATTTTACCAATGAGGAAAGTGATCTCATCCAGCAGTAACTTTGGGGTATATTACCCAAGGTATCAGTGCCAGTTAATAGTAGTTAAATTCTTTACAGGGCCATTTGTGCTATACTGCAGTGTTATCATCTCTTATGTCAACATATAGTATGCTAAGACCATGCTAAGATGTGGTATGATGACATTCTATGGTGATGTTCTTTCTGACCCACAGAGTTTTATTATAGCTCTGCCAACAACCAAGAAATAAATAAAACTGTGTTGTAGAATAGGATTGCAAAATGCTTCACAATATTAGGATGAGTAAATGAATTCAAATAATATGGTGTGTCCTTACTCCAGAGTTAATGAAAATTTACGGAAAAGAAAGAGCTTGGCATCATGCTGGGTGCATATGTGCTCATTAATGCTAGTGCTGTTATTACTGAAGCTGAGTGTTTAACAATTACGTTCCTGATCAAGCATTGGGTGCATTTATGCATATTTTTTGTCAGTTCCTGAGTCCTGTGCAGAAATAACATTACTCATATTTTACAGATAACAACATTTAAGGTTCCACAAGCTTAAGTGGCACATCGAAGGCCCTATGACTAGTAAGTTGGCAGAGCAAGAATCTAAGCCTCTTCTGACACTCCAGCTCACAATATATTTACGGTTTTCCTTGTTCTGTCAAATATATGCTCTTACTAAATGTGAGCCTTATGGGTCCCCAGTGGTGACACAGACCCAGAGCCAGATTGCTCTTAGGGAGGACTGCTGGTGAAGAAACCCAGCGAGCTCTGATCATTGTGTTCTTGAAGGCCCCAGGGAGGAAGGGCAGCTTGAGAACCTGAAAGGCGCAAAAGGAAAGGAGTTCATGGAGAAGTTAGTAAAATGAAGAGGAGGCAAGGCACTAGACCTCACCCTCCATGGTTTTCTTTACACTGTCTCACTTGTTTCTTCTAATAACTACGTAAGATTACACCTATGTGAAAAGCGAAGAAACTGTAACTCAAAACCCAACCCAATAACCAAAGTGGCTTTGCCGCAGGGGTTCCAGCCCGATCACAGTGCTTCGCCTAGGAAGGTTGGTCAATCAACTTCTTTTCAATACAAGAATGAGTAAAGAAGGGTAGACTGCCCTTTGGTTAGTTTTCAACTTCCCTTTTCTCGTCTGTGCCCCCTTTTTTGTGTACAGGAATAGAATCCACTTTTTGAAAAAAAATGTCTATAACTAGGTCATGCTTTGCTAAGGAGAAGTACAGTTATATAAAATTAGCGTACATTCTTTTGAATCTGTCTTTGTATAAGACTCTAGAAGCCACAAAGGCAAGATGATAAGAACTAAATTAAGACGTGGATGTAGGGAGTAAACAGTGCAAAAGATTTTTAACAGTGAGATGGATTTGGAACGAGGCACACCCAGCCCTACTGCAGATTATCTCGCTAAGTGTGATGTAGCTTCCACACTCTCTGCTCCTCAGTGTCATAATCTGGAGATTACTATGGCCTAAACTTGTAAGTATTTATTTACAGTTTTATAAAGTAGCATATAATAAATGCTCAGTTAATTGTAACAATGGGCATTTATTATTTTTAAATTATAATGAAAAACATAATAATATCCTGGAGAATGATTCAAAATATGAAAAAAAAATTGAATAAAGTGTATAAATAAAGAGACAAATTAAGGGAAGAAGAGACACTTACGTGTAAACAAAAAGACCAGAGAAAGGGAATAATTGTTTGCAGGAAGACTGAAGATTATAAGTCACCTTACAAATAAGAGAGTAGACATTGTGCTCAACAGTCCAAACAGTTCTTTAAGGGAAAAATAATGGATTGTTCCTATTATTTCATTATTTCCATAACTATAGTGTTCATTTAACTGGGTAAATCACAGAGACTTTTCTCTGTAGCTGCAAATCTCAACATGGCTCATCTTGGAGAACTCTGTAGTGTCTGTGAAGTTTGCGTGTTGTCAAGATTCACACACACACACACACACACACACACACACACACACACACACACACACACACACTGGTGGGGTAGGGAGAGAAATACTATTTTTCCAGTCTTACCTGTTTTGACTCAGCAAGCGAATGTACTTTGAGATTCTCGTTTGCAGTTTCTTATTCTGCCTTAATTAAAACAATTGCTCTCAAAGTTTGTGTGCCCTGCTATTAAATATTCTGTCCTTTGCTTGACACATCTTGAAATGAATATCTCAGAAAAGCCTACTGAGATGGTGTGCGAGCACAGTAAGAAGACCTGGAGCTCTTCTGGGAAGAGGATGTAAGCACAGGGTCTTTGAGCTGCCTCTCTCCATTCTCATTACTGCTCTAACTTAGTCTGAGTTCCTTTCTTTAGTTACTCAGAAAATGTGTTCGAGTCCTTTTGTGTACCTCATCTCTTTCCTTACAACTCCCTAGTGTAAGAATGCACCCCATCCTGTAACTAAATGGGGCTGCTCACCTCTGGGTCTTTGATGAGGTTGTATTTCTCATCTAGTTGCATCCTCCTTTTCCTCTTTAGGTGACAAAACACTGCAGATAGTTGGAAGCCCAGCATGGACTTATTTTCTCTTTTGAAGCATACTTGATCCCTGTGGAATCTGTATATTACTTAAACCTATGATGAGATTGTGTTACCTTCTATTCCTTGTCTCTCCCCGCTATTCCTTCTCTCTCCCTTGTATCTTCTCACCTCCTCCCCAGTCTCCTCTCTTGTTCTTCACCTGCAGAAATTCCCACACCCCATCAGACAGTCATCATAACTCCCTCAATGGTTTTCTGGCATTTCATAACCCTTAAGACTCAGGGGAGAAATAAATTCAGTAAGTACTTCTAACTTTCCTGACTTCCTTTCCAGTGGAGCACAGGGCCCTGGACTTCTGTTTCTCTAATCTTCTTCACACTAGACACCTTCCTTGCCACCTTCCAAATCAGGACAAATTCTTGGTGTTGTGTTCACTTAGGAACAAATCCAGGGCCTCCCAGTCTTACAGTAAGCTGTCCAGATTGATCCCTTGGTGTCTTTTCCTTGTTCACCAGGCCACCTGTTTTCTTGGCCAGTAACTATGGCACATTCATCACGTTAGGTCTGTCCCATGAAAAACAGCATTTACTAACTCAGGCTGCCAAGGGCATAAAAACACAGAGCAGCAAAATGAATAAAGGAAAGGCTAGAGAGATTAGCCTTAAAAAGCATATTTGAAATGCCATGGTGACTCAGAAAAAGACACTCAGCAATGCTCCTTTCAGAGAGGCATATTTTTAATGATCTCAGACATAATTAGCATTAACAAGCTACCTCTCTTTGGTAGCATCCCCTGCCTACAGCTAGTCTAAAACCTGACTGCTGCATTATCATCAACCCACTCTTACCAGGCGTGCGTTACTACCCTCCTATAGTAGACACACCCCATAAATAACTTGCCTCAATTACCGTTTTGTACTCATCTTGTTACCACTAGATGTGACTAAAACCAGTTAGCCTAAATACTTCCACCTTGGCTTTTCCCCATTTCTAATCATCAGAATATTTGAAAAAGCCCCCAGGTACAGATAATTGCTTCTGGGATGCTGGCAATGTTCTGTTTCATGATCTGGCTGCTGGTTGAACCAAAGCAAACAAAAATTACCTCCATTCAGAAATGAAAATGATGCATTTGGTCTGTGATACCTCTCACCTCCCTTTCAAATTTATATGAGTTTTGGGGTTAAAGTATGTCTATAATCTACTCCCTTCTTTAATAAAATGAAACTGCTTCAAAGATAAATATTGTATTTATCTTTGTATCCCCACTGCAAGTACTACCATATTTTGTGTATAGTAGCACAGTATTAATTTGGGGGGGGTATATTAACCTATGGATGAAACTATCTCTTGTTTTCAGATAATTTCTTCTTCCGTTCCCAGTCTGTTGAATGTATCTCACAATACGATAACATATAATAGATGTTAGACAAATTGCATAGTTTGAATTGCTCTGAAATTAAAATATCTTTGAAGCTATGATTGATATGTAGATTTATTTTGTTGTGTTCCAAGGGAAATTCAGACTCCTAATACCAGAGCCACCATGTTGCTCAAGCTCAGGAACCACTATTCATGGAAACTGCACTGTGAATGGCATGCTTGGAAAGCATGTGTGGCCATGTACTGCAGCTCTGCCTAAAATCACTGCAAGATGTGGAAATGTGAATAGGAAAACTTCTGGTGACAAATGCTGGATAGGTTCTAGCTTGCTCTTGAAGATGAGAGCCACGTAGTAATATTAGTTGGTTTAGTCCTTTCATTGAACATGCATTTATTAAATCCCCAAAATGTGCCAATAAGTAAGAGAGCAAACCACTGGGATATCTGGGGGAAGAACATTGCAGGTGGAGGGAAGAGTGAGTGAAAAGACTGTGAACCAGGAGTCATTATTCCTCTGATACATTATAGGAACAGTAAGAGAGGGTGGGGAAGAACCCGTGCTGATCATAGCTAGCTGTGTAGGCCACTGTAAGGGTTCTCAAATCAACTGTAGAATAACAATTCAATTTCCATTTTACCTAGATCACTCAGACTGCTGTTTTGAGAATACCCTCTAGGTAGAAGTGTGGGGACTATTTAGGAGGTTATTGCTGTCATCCAGGGTGATGTGGTGGCTTAAGACAGAATGGTATCAGTAGAATTCAGACGACTCTGGACGTGTTTCTATGATCAAAAATCTTCTTCCAAAAAGAATTGTTTTAATGCAAATGCTGTTTTCTGGTTGTCTTATAAAAAATGTTTTTGACATTGAACATTTTTTAAGCTACATTTGAATAATTCTTTTTCTAAAGAGAACTGTATCATAACACCTATTACAGATTGTTTTAGCTCTTTAGTTGCAGTGATCATGAGTGAATTTTTATAGTATTTTAGTAAAAAATGCCAGTCAAAATTAATCTAGGGAATTTATAAGTAGATTTTTTACAAAGCAGGATTTGAGCCTGTGGCTTAAAGCCAGCATACGGTTTTATGGATTTCTACATTGCAGATAGCTTTTTAAATCCAGGAATTAATGAAAGATTGGTCTTCACAAGCTTGTCATATTGAAATGTTGGTAAAAACTACTAAGTACTTTAAATGGTTCAGTGAGAGAATTGTACAGAGAAGAACTGGTATTACTCTGATGCTGAACAGTTCAATACAAAACAATCACTGTTTCCCTCTTCCCTCATTAGCCCATGGGGAGACTTTTACACTCTGTTTCTCTGGATCTCTAGAGAATTCCTCCTTGTTTTATATCATCTGTTTTTCCCTACTCAAATTACTTCCAAAAAAAATTCGTCTCATTTTTTTCTTTTCCTCTTTTTCCTCCCTGTAATTTGTGATAATTAAGATAATTAGCTTGGGTAAGACAAATTACAACCAAAGAAAGTGGCAGGAACAGTGCACACATGAAAACAAAATATATTACACTGTTTGTGCTTTCTTTATTTGCAGTTCAACTCAGTTATCAACTACGTAGAATGTTTTTGCTGTATATGAAAAAGAAGTGGTTTCTCAGATACCTATTGTATCATGTGAAGGATAAAACATTTACCTTTCCTTATTTTAATGACTTTAAGAAAGCAAGCTGATATTCAGTGAATACATGTTATTTATATACATGTATCTATCTTACACATATGTGTAAACTAGTCATTATGCCCCATAACTAGGGAAGACATTGCTGCTATAGATAGCTAGTCGGTTATGAATAGGGCAGGAGGGGGATTTTTCCCACACACACAACAGAAGTGTCTGGTGACCATCAGGTGACGGTCGGGCAGGGTTTTTGTTTTGTTTTGTTTTGTTTTGTTTTGTTTTTGAGATGGAATTTCACTCTCGTGGCCCAGGCTGGAGTGCAATGGCTTGATCTCGGCTCACCACAACCTTCACGTCCTGGATTCAAGCCTCCCGAGTAGCTGGGATTACAGGCATGCACCACCAGGCGCAGCTAATTTTGTACTTTTAGTAGAGATGTGGTTTCTCCATGTTGGTCAGGCTGGTCTTGAACTCCCGACCTCAGGTGATCTGCGCACCTTGGCCTCCCAAAGGGCTGGGAATACAGGAGTGAGCTACCACGCCCGGTCAGTCAGTTTTTAACTGTTTCTCTGAAGTAATAAATGTTCACAGCCAGCACCAGGGAAAAGCTGGCTCCTAACAGAAGACACCGGAAACCAATGATCAGCACCTTCCTGATAAGATCTCAGGAGTTGCCCGAGTAGGGAGAAGTAACACATGACCCCGGAAATATGCCAACCTATGAAACCCCAAGTGAAGATCAAACCACTCACTTGCCTTTCAAGTCACCCATTTAGCTCTCTCCCATGTATACTTTCCTTCCTTTTATTACTGTCCTAAAGCTTTTTAATAAGGTATCACTTCTGCTCTAAAACATGCCTTGGTATCTCCTTCTGCCTTATCCCCCTCTGTCGAATTCTTTCTTCTGAGGAGGCAAGAACAGAGGTTGCTGTAAACTCATACGGATTTCCACAATGCCAGGTGCAATTGATTACCAGAAGAGCTCAGCCTGCTAGCTAATCCCAGATGTCACCAGAGTCCAGAGTACGGTGAAAAACATTTATTTTGTTTTTCCCAGAAGACACTGATTCTCCAAGTGTTGACACTTATCTGGCAGCATCAGCATCACCTGGGAACTTGTTAAAAATGCAAATTTCAGGTGCTATCCCAACCCCACTGAATCTGAAACTCCGTTTTAGTTCAAGTCCGCCAGGTGATTCTGATGTGCACTAAAGCTAGAGACTAATGAAAAAGGTAACCTTGCAGGTCCTGTAGAATCCATCAGTGTAGATGGACTCCCCGAAGTACGTGCCTTCCTCGAGTTTCTCTTCTCTGTAGTCCTGGCTCTACCTTGTAGTATAAGTGCACTACCTGAGCCTCATTAGCTGTTTCTACTCACTGAAACTTAGGGCCTGTCTCAGTGTTGATGGGCTTAACGTAACAGTAATTCTTCAGGGAAAAGCAACTGGCTTTCATAGTATATTTGTTACTTCTGCTAGCAGCGTTTCAATGCCTTATTGTACAAACAGTTCAGTTCCCAGTGGTGATGAAGATGAGAGGACTGAGACACACTTTCTGCCACATGTGCTACAAGTGGGGTGGCCATATTGGGACAACTCTGGTTTCCACCCATTCAGCATAATTAATATTTCCTTTTACTCTTCTAGGTTCTCTAGTTTAGTTGGCAAATTATATTACAGTGAACCTAAATCATAAGCAGTCCTAACACTGTTGGAAACGATTCTAAGAAGGTTTCACTAAGAAGGAAATGTTTTAGGGGATAAAAATGAAAGCTGTCATTTTACAATAGGTAGGCAAGACAGAACTGGAGATTGGGATGGGACAAACTTAGAGGCTGAGATCTTAGGGGCTACAGGTTCCAGACAAAGGTGGGAAGTAGTAGGTTCCTCTGTGGGAAGCCTAATTCCTAGTCTGAAGGGGCTGGAGTCTGGGGGAAGTGGTAATAGATAAAGCTGATGGGAGAGGGGTGTTTTGAGGTAAAGTCTTCCAGAAGGGGGAAAGAAAAATTTTGTTTCTTATTGTCGCCCCAATAGCATGTCACTTTAGGAAGATACCCACTACTCTTTGTTTCCCTGTACAAACAGTTCCCTGCACAAACACAAGTTCTATGTATTCAAAATGTTTATTGCTTTATTTTCTATCAATTCTCGGCTATATTTCAAACAAGCATTCATTGTGTAACATAGCAGAATAATAATTTACTTTCACCTTGGTTGAAATATTCAAATTCAGTTTAAAAAATACCAGCCAAATGATTCACATTCCATAATATTCTGTGCCTTTATCATAGCAGAACACTAATGTACGACTGTTGAGATTTGTGGCCTGTCAAGAACAGAATAGAGGAAAGCATGCAAATACCTAACTAATGTGTTGTGATATTATTTTTCTGAATATTAATATGGTGAACGAATTTTGCTGTTATAAAATGATCATATGGGAATTTTTTTCTATCACCGTGTATACCCTACTAAAAATTGTGTGTTCTATATAGTTTTTGGAAATTGTTTACAAAGCACAGGTTGCATGGCAAAGCTAATTTAAAGCATAAATAAACCTTATTAAATTATGATAAAAATTGTTAATTAATTTTACAAAATTAAGGATATTTCCTTTTTTGTTGAACATTAAAAAAAAATTGGCATTGCTAAAGCTTCAAAGACTTTGCCCTGGACACTAATTGTAAAGGGACCCCTCGTAATGGGTATCATTACCTTCGCCTTATAGATGACTTGTCAATGTCCTTCACTGTTTCCATATGTACAAAGTAGATACCGTGTTCTTTTTCTCTTTCTTTTTAACCGGAGCTAATCTTCTTTTCTCTCTACAGTCTAGAGTAATGAATTTCAGGAAAAAAAACCTTCATTATTCAATTAATTGTTACATTTTTCTAACTATTAATATAGATTACATTTCAGTGTTAATAGCTGCCTGCAAAGGAAAAGAACAATTAATAATTTTCTATATTATCCTTTGTTTCAATACCATATAAATAATGTATTTATTAATGCTTTTGCTTAAATATTAAGTTTTGAATACAAGTAGTAATTAATATTGTATTTTAATTTAAAAAGCAGTCTCTAATAACTATAACTAACTGAAGGATGGAGTTAGCCTGGAAACCTTTATGAAGCTATATATAAGGAGATAATATTTCAGTATGCTACAGATTATTTGATTCTTATTTTACTGTTATGTAAAAAAGCACTATTACTTAAATTTTATTTCATATCTGTATTTGTAGAGTTAGCTTATACAGGAATGTATAATTCTGTTTCCTTAATTTCTAACCCAAGAATTAATGTTTATTTGTTCTGGGAGATAAAGGCACAGAATGTTAGGTGACAAACTAACGAAGTGATGTGAAACTTTTTGTAGAAATAGCTAAGTGATCTCCAAGTCCTAATCTTAAAATTTTGTCACTTGCTTTTGAAAAAAACAAAAAGGCTTAATAATCTTGGGCTTATCTTTGGTGGTATTTATTTTCTTTTCCTTTGTTAGTTTGCTTTGGATTATGGCCTCCAGCTCCACCCAGCTTACTGGAAAAGACATGATCTCCTTCTTTTTTATGACTGCATAGTATTCCATTGTGTATGTGTGCCACGTTTTCTTTATCCAGACTACCGTTGATGAGCATTCAGGTTGATTCCATGTCTTTGCTCTTGTGAATACTGTTACAATGAACATATGCATGCATGTGTCTATGGTAGAATGATTTCTATTCCTTTGGGTATATACGCAATAATGGGATTGCTGGGGAAAATGGTAATTCTGTTTTAAGTTCTTTGAGAAATCAGCACACTGCTTTCCACAGAGGCTGAACTAATTTACATTTCCACCAGTAGTGTATAAGCCTTCCCTTTTCTCTGCAACCTTACCAGCATCTGTTATATTTTGACTTTTTAATCATAGCTATTCTGACTGGTGTGAAATGGTATCTCATTGTGGTTTTGATTTGCATTTCTCTAACGACTAGGGATATTGACCATTTTTTCACATGCTTGTTGGTTGTGTGTATTTCTTCTTGACATTTTTTTAAGTTTTATGTTTCTGTGTGCAGCTCAGAACTTACTAATCATTTTTATAACTATTTTTAGTACTTTTAAATTCTTGAACTTCTATTTTTTTTTAATTTAAGTGAAATACAGTTACTTCTTTTTTTTATTTTTTATTTTTTATTTTTGAGGAAGGCAGGAAGGGAGGAAAGGAGGAAGGGAGGAAGGGGGGAGGGAGGAAGGGAGGGAGGGAGGGAGAGAGAGAAAAGAAGGAAGGAAATCAGGCAATGAAAGAGACATTGCCGACCTGGATCTAGAGGTCTACAAGTTGATTTCTTTTTTCTTTTTTCTTTCTTTCTTTCTTTTTTTTTGAGAGAGAGAAGGAAAGAAAAGAAAAAGGAGTGAAGGAGAGGAAGAAAGAGAAATAAAAAGAGGGAGAGAGAATGGAAATGTTGCTTTATTCTAAAAGAAATGGGTATTAATAATGGCCAATCAATATTTCATTTAAACCTATGAGTAGGTGTGATGTGGTATTGACAAGAATGTATATTTTGTGTGTTTAAACTGGAGAGCTCTATAAATATTTATTAAGTTTACTTGTTCTGGATCTGAGTTCGACTCCTTGATATCCTTATTAATTTTCTGTCTCATTGAGTCTAAGTCTCTATGTATCTGGGTGTTAGGATCATTAGCTCTTATTGCTGCATTGATCCTTTTACTGCTATATCTTTGTTGCTTTAAAATCTATTTTATCAGATACAAGAATTGCAACTCCTGTTTTTATTTATTTATTTATTTTTGCTTTCCATTTGGTTGGTAAATCTTTCTCCATCCCTTTGTTTTGAGTCTTTGTGTATCCTTGCATGTGAAATGGATCTGGATGTAGCATACCATTGGGTTTTGGCTGTATCTTTTGATTGGGGGATTTAGTCGATTTAAATTTAGGATTACTGCCATTTGTTGTTAACTGGCTGTTTTATCCATTCGTTGGTGTAAATTCTTCTTTATGTTGATGCTCTTTACTTTTTGGTATATTTTTAGAAAGGCTAATACTGGTTGTTTCTTTCTATGTGTAATGATTCTTTCAGAAGCTCTTGTAAAGCAGGCCTGGTGGTAATAAAATCTCTGAGTACTTGCTTGTTCATCAAAGATTTTATTTTTCCTTCAGTTGTGAAGCTTGGATATGAAATTCTGGGCTGAAAGCTCTGTTCTTTAAGGATGTTGAATATTGGCCCCCACTGTCTTCTGGCTTGTAGGGTTTCTGCTGAGAGATCTGCTGTAAGTCTGATAGGCTTCCCTTTGTGGGTAACCTGACCTTTCGCTCTGGCTGCCCTTAGTATTTTCTCCTTCATCTCAACCCTGGTGAATCTAACGATTATGTGCCTTGGGGTTGCTCTTCTTGAGGAATATCTTTGTGGTGTTCTCTGTATTACCTGGGGTTGAATGATGTCCTGCTTTGCTAGTTTAGGAAAATTTTCCTGAATAATATCCTGAAGAATATTTTCCAGCTTGGATTCATTCTCTCCGTCGCATTCTGGTACACCTATCAAACGTAAATTTGGTCTTTTCACATAGTCCCACATTTCTTGGAGACTTTGCTCATTCCTTTTTATCCTTTTTTCTCTATTCTTGTCTTCTCGTTTTATTTCACTAAGTTGGACTTCCACCTCTGATATCCTTTCTTCTGCTTGAACAATTCGAGTGTTTAAACCTGTGCATACTTTTCGGAGTTCCCGTATTGTATTCTTCAGTTCCATTAATTCACTTATATTCCTCTCTAAATTTTCTATTCTCATTAGGATTTCGTCAAACCTTTTTTTCAAAGTTCTTAGTTTCTTTACATTGGACTACAACATGTTCTTTTAACTCACAGAAGTTTCTTATTACCCATACTCTGAAGCCTGATTCTGTTATTGGGATGCGCTCGTTCTCCATCAAGCCTTGTTCCCTTGTTGATGAGAGACTGTGATCCTCTTCAGAGGGAGAGGCATTCTGATTTTGAGTATTATCAGCCTTTTTACGCTGTTTTTTTTCCATCATTGTAAGTTTATCCACCTGTCGCCTTTGTAATTACCACCTTTCAAATTAGGTCTCTGAGTAGAGGTCCAAGTTGTTAGTTCCCAGGGCCGAAATATGAGCAACCCGCTGCGCCAGCCAAAACAGCGGCGTTAAGACTGATGGTGCTTTTCTGCCCTGGAATCTCCAGTCTGACTTCCTTCTTGAGTCTGTATAGGCAACTCTGCCTTCCCGGAGCTCCAAACCTTGGTCAGAGGGGGAACCATTCCCGTTTACTCTGCTTCAAGAGCTGCCATGCCGAGGTGCCGGCAAAACCGCTGCGCCGGCCACAAGAGTCGTGCTGGCGACCCGTGCTGCTCCTCCACTGGGAATCTTCTGCTCCATGAGTGACCAAAATTTGTCTGAAAGTGTGGCGTCTTCTCGTTCTCTGTGTTTTCACTGGAAGCTACAATCTTGAGTTGTTAGCGGTCAGCCATCTTGGATTGTTCCCCTCTTAAATTCTTGAACTTCAAACATGAAACCTCAAACAGGAAGAGATAATAATTAGCCTACAACTTGATAAGCTTGGCAGTTACATGGATGAGCTTCAGCGTATTTTTGTCATCCTTAAAATTGGTATTTATTTGAATATCCATATCAGATAAGGCTTAACATTAGTACTGTTACTGTTAATAAATCTCTATTTAAAAAGTGGCCTTTTGTCTCTGTATATTTATGGCATTAAATTGGGCCTAACTTTTGTTTTCTTTACCTTCGCAATATGTTTCTGGGATGACATTATATCATAATTCTTGAGGTTCAGTTGAAAGAGTTCTGTGACTTTGTCTTCAGTAATTCTAACCTTGCAAAGCTGATTTTAAAGTAATCACACACATATGAACTTGTTAATATTTATTCCCTAAGTATTATTAAATCTGAGGAAATTAACGTTTAACCTACCTTCCTATGTTTATCAGTAATTTAATATTACTTAAATATAAGAAATGAATATTTGTTAACATGAATATACCTGTTTGTACATATGCATCAGAGATAGGAGCTGTTTTAAAGTACCGGCCAGGCACAGTGGCTCATGCCTGAATCACAGCACTTTGGGAGGCTGAGGCGGGCAGATCACCTGAGGTCGGGAGTTCAGGACCAGCCTAACCAACATGGAGAAACCTTGTCTCTACTAAAAATACAAAAAATAGCTAGGTGTGGTGGCACATGCCTGTTATCCCAGCTACTTGGGAGACTGAGGCTCGAGAATTGCTTGAATCCCAGAGGCTGAGGTTGCAGTGAGCTGAGATCACACCATTGCAATCTAGCCTGGGCAACAAGAGTGAAACTCCATCTCAAAAAATAAATAAGAAATACATACATACATACATACATACATACATACATACATACATTCACAAAGTACTAACAGTTGAAATCAACTTAACTCATATTTATAATATAGCTTTAAATTTATTCATCTTATATCTTGCTGAATAGTCTATAGATTTCTTTTTAAGAAAAAATGTTTAAGTTAGCAAATAAAAACCTTGAAATATCCCACAATTAAGTGAAAGATAAATAATCTTTAAATAATAGGTATTATCTTAGCTTCAAATCACCTTTATCACTGTACTTATTTTTCTTTAATAACAACGTTATTGTTTCATGGGATTTTCTGAGTTGAAGCTCACTGGTTTTTATATCTTGCAGGTCAGTTTCTTCTGGAAGAAGCTCGTCTCATAGAAGCAGCTGAGATGGCAAAAAAAGCAGCTGAACTAGACAGCATGGAGTTTGATGTTGTCTTCAATGCTGCCCACATGCTCAGGTTAGTTTTTGCTACTGTGCCTCAAAGCCTTGGCTTTGAGAAGGTAAGTCATTATACGAATTTCCCTGTCATACTGCCTTATTCTACATTCTGAATGTGAATCATGCTGCTTAACTATGTAAAAAATTAGAAATATTGTATTCATTATAGGCTATTCAAGCTTATCCAGCCCATGGCCCGTGGACCACCTGTGACCCAGAATGGCTTTGAATGCATTCCAATGCAAATTCATAAACTTTCTTAAAACGTGATTATGAGGTTGTTTTTTGCTTTTTCTTTCTATTTTTTTAAGCTCATCAACTATCATCAATGTTAGTATATTTTATGTGTGGCCCCAAGACAATTCTTCTTCCAGTGTGACCCAGGGAAGCCAAAAGATTGGACTCCCCTAGTCTATGTGCATCATGTGTAGGGCATATGAGCTTTTAGGACTTTCTGAAAATTACTGTCATCTCCTTTCACTTCCCTCCAAAAATTCCTAGTCATACAGTACAAAAAAGAAAACTGCAAAATTGAATATACCACATGTCTAATTAAATGTCTCCAAAGGAAAACATATGTCAGTCAACTGCATCTCAGTATTTGTGTTTTTATGTTAATTATATTGAATGTGGCATGTGGATCATTTTTAATGTTTGATAATGGAGAGGAATCTCAAATACAAGTATACTTAAAGCCTATGAAATTCTCAAAATAGCCCCGTAATCAGCACTATTGCTTTGTCGATAAACAATACATTTTTTTTACTTTTAGTGGTTCTGTTTTCAGAGGACTATTACAAAGGCAAATTTTAATGGGAGCAAAAAAAAAAAAAAAAAAAAAAAAAAAAACGGAAATAAAAGGCCAGATTATCAGGGTTTTTTCATGAATGTAAAGAAAATCAGTTCATCCATAAATAGTTCTTTAGGTTAAAGGAGGATGTTTTTAAGAAACTGTTTTTAGTCAAATGATGTGTATGATTGTTAAAAAAAAGCATTATTTGTCGTGGTAGTTATATGTATAGGTACATATAACTTCTCCCGTATTCTTACTTGAGTATCACCTCATTAAATCCCCATCTAAATGCTTCACTAAATGACTTCTATACTGTGATCTCTGTGCTTGGCTTCCATGGATAGATTTGTAATTATGTAGATTACTCTTAAAAGGAAAGAATAATAGAGAAGTTGGTTCACATTTGGATGTTTTTTAAATGAGGACATTTGAAAAAAGTAGGACTATTTTTTTAACTTTTATGATGATTATAGGTTCACCCGTAGTTGTAAGAAATAATACATAGAGATTTTAGTTGAATGCCCTCATTCAACATTCATGTTACGGTCCCTAAAGTACTTGTTTTGTGATGAGCCCAAGAAAACTTACAAAGAGAAATCAGGATTCAATTGACTGTTGGTATATTTATAAAATAAAGTGTAAGCAATCTGCAAGAACCTTCAATGCAAAGATAATTTTTAAAAGACACCTCAGTTTGTGTGACAAGGTTAGGTACTGTGACAGAGATTAAAAACTTTTTGTTCCTCATGAATAAAACACTATGCTTTCAGTCACAATAAGTAATTTGCAAGAATGGGAAATTCACACAGAATGGGAATACACACAGGCAAATTCATCTTGATAATAACAGATACTTTTACCAACAAGGCATTTTGCTATAGATTAAATCCATATCTGAAATTCAAGGTCTACCAATGGAAACCCATTATAAGTATATTACCAAAAAAAAAGGCCTTGTTAAAGACATCACTTATGATTTCTTTTCTCTTAGTTGCCTTAGTGCTCGAAACCAGTGGAAGGTTTTTGTTATATGTTGGCAATGAGAAAAGGTCTAGGATTTATTTTCAGAGCCTCCTTTCTAGCTTTCTCCAGTCTGCATACCTCATTAAGTTGCAATCAGTCAGTGCCTTCCTATATTGACTGCAAGAATAACCACAGCAGCCTGACTTTCTTCAGCTCAACTCGATGGTGGTCTTCATGAATGTTTTTACTTAGCTTTTCCGTTTTTCATCTCTGTCAAATTCAAGTATTTCTGGAGTGCTTGCTGTCAAGCTGAACACCAGTCTCTTTCTGTATTAGTTGAGAACATTCAGGGCTCTGTTTGCCTAAGGAATAAGAAAGGTTATTGGTTCCCCCTTGAATATGGTTTTGTCAAAATGGTTAATCATCAAAATATTGCTTATTTAATGTTACATGTAACTTTTCCTCTGGGAATGCCACATAGTTCTAAAATAAGTTTGATATTAATTTTTTTCTCAAGAACTCTGTTCTTTTGCAAGGTATTTAAAAGACAAAATTGACAGGGATTGATGACGATTTGGGTGTGAGAGGAAGAGTGGATGGCTCCTGGTTGTGCCTCACTTGGTTAGCTGGATAAGTGGTTTACCTACTATCCAAAATCAGCAATTTACGAAAGTTCAACATAAAGTTTGAACATACAGATTTAATTTCCCTTTTCTTTGCAAATTCCCAGTTTAATGACCAAAAGAATCTGTAAAAGGTGCAGGGGTTGGGGGATTGGGGGGTTGGGGGAGCTGCTCATTACAAATGTAGTGAAAAGAAAAAAAGGTCATTCCATCTGAATGAGATTATATTGGAAGAACTGAGGTCCTGAGGCCAGCCATCAAGGAGCAAGTTTTTATCTTACTGGGACCTTCAAGAGTCTCGAAATTTCAGAAATTTCCAATAAACCATTTCAGCTACCAGAAGTGGACAAAGATCTTTTGCTATAGAATAAGTTAATACAACGTTTTGAAATATGTTCTTCAATTTGGCAGTTCAGATAAGAATGACAAGTCAGAGATATCAAAATAAATGGTCTCAGTGAAGCAGGTTTACATTAAAAACAGAAAAGCCTCTTAGCGGTCTCTAAATTCCTGTTACCAAAATGCTTCACAAGAACACTCTGTGGTAGAAATAGTATTAAGGTCATTCATCAAGTTCGCTTGGCCCTTTGTTTTAGAGAAACACAGTAGGTTTGCACTTCCCTGCCTTCCTTGAAATTGAAGTCTTGCTTGCCTCTTATTTATCACTGGATGTGTGTGAATGTGACGTATGCCACTTTTGAGCCAAAGCTCTAAGACTGAGTGCTTTTCCCTTTCTCTGACTAGAAATTATGGAAATATAGATCCTGAAGTGACCAAAGTGAGACAAACGTCCCTTCTCACATGCATTGGATAGGTTGAATGAGTGAGAAGTAAACTTCGTTGTCTTCATTCAGTGACATGTAGGTGGTGTTTATTACCAAAGTATAACCTAACTTAGCTGATACAGAATGTATCTGTGCAAAGAAATAGATAAACAGGAGGAAGAATATTATAATGTCAGGAAAAGATTACTAAGAGAGTAATAGGGTCTCTGAATGTATAACAGCAATGGAGGTAGTTTACAATTAATAAACTAATAATTTAGATAGAAACTATAAATATTTTCCCAGAAATTAATGGAAAATCCTAAAAACTTGAAGATGGTGACTGAATAAAAGATTGGTGGATAGATTGGGAACTCACATGCATAATTAAAAGTGATTACACTTGCAATATATATATATATATATGTTTGTATAGTTCTACGTACTATATATACTTATAATCATGTATTTATATATAATTATATGTTGTTTATATGGAAAGCATATATATTATGATAGTTTTATTTATGTATGTATAAATATGCATCTGTAATTATATACTATATATTTGTGCATGTAGCTTTATATAGCATATATGCTGTATACTATTTTACTTGTGTATTCGTAAATGTTAATAAGAACAGAAATTTCTGAAAAAGAGCATAGAGCAGATAAAGAATTATCAAGAGATAGAGAAAATTTCCAAAATGGGATAAAGATCATTCATCGTAATGAAGGCAAAATCAATGAAAATAGGTTTATTTCTAGATTGTTTTCACGTAGAGATCACCTTTTAGTGTATACTAAAGAATCACTCTTGCTAGTCTGTGCAGCAACAAGATTTTTTAAAGAGTGTTGTATAACCTATAGACTCTTACCAGTGGTATTGGGAGCTCTCCTCTACACAGCTAGGAATAACTCCCAATCATCCAGAATTCCCTTGGGCTCAGGAGCTGTGCCGCCATCACCCACAAGGAAGTCAGCAGAGTGTGCATGACGTTTACTAGAAGATGATGCTCCTGAGCCTAGATGATTCCTGTTATGCTTACCTCTGAATTCCATTCTCTTGAGATTGCATCTGATGGGTAGAACCTGAGTCCTGTGCTAAGCGAAAGTTGGAAAATGAGTGAATTTCTAACTTCTGCCTTTCTAGGGAAGGTGGGACCCTTGTTCTGGCTAATTACCAAGTGTATTCACAGGGAAAGTGATCACACATGTTGAGTGGCCTCACGTAATAAATATTGATAATACATGGTGATATTTTTAGTACTTCAAACAAAATGAAAAAATACTAGCTGCTTCCAGATGAGAGCATAAAACAGACTGGCTATCATCAAAGAAATATCAAAAGAATTTAAAATGCTAGAATACAGTAGAGTTATGTCTATAGCATTATGAGAAGAAACTATTGAATTAGTTATTTTATTAGAAACATTTCCTATGAATGGATTTTTACAGCTTTTCTGAAAAACTGGGAGCTGGAGAGAACATGAAGATACTTAATATTTGAGAGGAAATATAGAGGCACTAAAAACAAATGTTATATGGTTTACAGCATTCATAGGCTCTGTTGGAAGGGATGTGTGTGGGGGGGGCGGTGTGGTATGGTGTGGTATGGTGTGTTTAATCTACTTACAGGGTGAGGGATAAACATAGTCTTTATTCAAACATCTTCTGTCTGCCTGGCACTATACTTTGTATTTTGTTCTGTCATTCTCTTACTTCTAAGTGTACATCTGTGACACTTAGATTTACAAACATTAGTAAATCTTCCCATCTTAAAGATGAGCATACTGAAACTCAAAGTCAATACTTTTTTCTGTATTTACAGTTGGTATAGCAAGGGTCAGGCTTAATGTAATATGATACTGTTTCACTATGACACATGGACTCCCTCATATTTTACGCCGGACTGACTGCTTAGACGCTATGATTCTTGACTTTGTTGATAGAGAAAAGAATTTACAGAGTAACAGTTTGTTAAATATGTAAATAAATGCTCAGTAGTTAGATCTTTCCAATATTATTAAATTATACTTTTATATTAAATTTTATAAAGTAGACAGGGTCATTGGAGAGAGAACTCCAACTTTGTATTCTCAAAGGGATACTACATTTTTAGAAATATCATCATGATGTAGTGTCTGATGTGGGTCACACGTGCAGCTGAGATGTGTGCACTTTCCTTTTTTCTAGGCCTAAGGGTAGAAATTATCGCTGTTCCCCAAAGGTAGTAAAAATAGCAGAACTCCACCATACCAACTGGTTCTAATTTCTTCCCTCATTTCTAGAGAGCAGAGTGAATATATGAGAAAGAATCATTATCTTTTAATTATTATATTCAAATCACATAATATGTAATTCAATGTATTGAAAACATAAAATTTAGAAATGCTAACTTGTTTATACATTTTCCTGGAAGTCACATAAAATTTAAATTCTTAAATAGGAAGAAAGCAAAATCAGATTATTTCCACAAATCAGATTGTGTATGTGGACATGTGTGCATCTTGGGAATGTACATGTATTTCCAAGGCCCTCTGGGCCATATATTTTCTTCCTTAATACTTCCAAATTTACCAAAACCACTCAAAAGTCATTGAATTTTCCAATTGTAAGTTACATTTTACTGCCAACTTACAAGCACAAGGCTCTTGTTTCAACCATGTTGTAATGGACCATAGGTTCTTCAGAGCAAAGTGGGGTGGCAGATGAGGTTGAAGGTGGGTGTCTTTCAACTCTGTGCCTTTTCAGTACTAATATACAAGATGAACACGTGGGGATGTTGTTAAAATGCATGCTGTGATTTAGTAGGTTGGAGTGGTACTTATGATTTTACACTACCAACAAATCCAGGAGAAGCGTGGAATGCTGATTCTCAGACCCCACACTATAAGCGAGTTCTGTCCTGCCGCTTCTCTTTCTCCCGTCTTAATTCCTTATCCTCATCCAAACATTACACCTTGAAAGTAAGTGGTAATTTACTACATGTGAATATAACAGTTGACATTGCCAATACATGCATCCTCTCTTTTAATTTTTTCCACTACACATCATTATGCAGTCTTTCTAGATAAGGGTTTAACTCTGCCCTTAGCAGTCCCTGAACAGTTTGAGGCCATGAAAGAGTAGTCTTAAACTCTCATGGGGCATCAAGGAATTTCTGACTCAGAGGGACATTTTTAAAAATTATGTTGTCAGCATAATGTTTTTCCTCTTATCGCTAAAGGAAAGTGTTTTCCTTTAGAATTCAGGTGGAGATACATACAGGTCATGAATCCATTTTTAGTGTCTTGACAGAAAGTTTTCTTCTAAGAAGGCTTATTGGTTATAAACAATTTATTGAAGAAGTTTCATTGCAAGGATCTTTTCTGCTCCATTGTTTTTACATATGTATGACTCTGGTTTTGCTTTTTTAAGATCTTCTATACATTTTTATGTCCTAGATTATTTCAGTTCTACTTCAATTCCTACTGTATAACATATCAACTAGAATTAAAATTTAGTGCTGCTTTGAGTAACTTAAAACTAAGCATCAGAGCCTGGCAAGATTCCAGGAAAACCCAGCTATAAAATAATTACCAAGACTTTATTGAAATATTATCTTTTGTATGTATCAGTGGTTTTTATATTAATTTTTAATTCAAATTGACCATTCAAAACTATTAATAATTGTAGTTAATGAGAGTTTTACTTCTAAGTGCCACTGGAGTTTTTACTTTTTATATTTCTAAAGAAGAAATTTTAAATTTAACAATTTTATAATTCTCACAGAATACATAAAAATGTTGGTAATTTTAAGTGGTTCTTTTAATCAAATTTGCTTCAGACATTTTATAAGGTATATTAAGTTGTTATTCCATTACATTATTGATTCCCAAATTTCTCTTATACATCTTTCTTTATAAGATTATTGGGCCATAAACATGTGTTCCAAAATACACTTTTCTAAAATAATACCAGGGAGTGGAATAAGATATAAGAAATATATATTTTTAACAGATGCAAGTTTTATAGTGTCATGTACAAAAAACGGAATTCTGCAGTACCCAAGTGATGAAATTTGTTTGTGAGTTTTGTTATTGTCTGTTTGATTTTGACCTGAGACTTTATTTTCACTGATGGCAAAAAATGAAAGCCAACCAACAAACAAAAACCCTGAATCTAAAGGCTTAAAATATAATCAGCTCACTCCAGCGATTTCCTGACAATCCAGAGTTTACTTCCTAGACCAGTTCACAAATACTATCTGGACTTTTTTCTTCTTCCTTACCCTTCCTGGCCCTGAGAGACCAGAGGTAATGTGAAGAGTGGAGGGCCCAACAGCCATGATGGGTAGGAGTTGGTAATGAGAGAGACGCTTCCGTCTAAGTCTCCAGTTTATGTCTATTGCTGGCATGGTGATTAAATTTTTAATGCTCTAGATATGTGACATAACAATGTTGACTCCCAGGGTGGCATGTTAAATGGGGCAAGTTGCCCCTCTGGATCTATTGTAGGTTCCTTGTATGAATGATTTTTCTTTCTCAGCACCTCATTCCTGGCTTTGTAAAGTGTGTTTCCACTAGAATACAAAGTTGTTTACATCTGGCCTGCATATGTCTTGCAGAGCCTCGGCTTTCATCTTCACCCACCTTCAAGGTCTTCTATTAATACTTGAACCCTTGGGAAATGTTTCCACTATATCTAATTGTGATCTTTTAAAAATGAGAGATTTCAGGAAGTAAGAAAGTGAGCAGCACTGTTTTTGCATTATCCTCATCTTTAAAATGTGGTTAATAATACTTATTGCTTCGTGATGGTATTATAACCGGTAAATGAAACAATTCCTGGATAGAGGATTTAGAAATTTTCTGTCCCAGAAAAGAAATAGGGAAGGAAGAAGGGATACGAGTATGTAGGAAGTATTATTTTGTCATCTGCTTTAATAGTCTTGAGAACCTGAGTCCTTCCATCAGTCCGTAACAGTCTTATGGTTGAAGTTCTTGACAGTATTTAGTAGAATCCCCAAGCAACTGGCAGAATACTGCTGAATTCTTTACTTTGCAAATGTTGATTAATGATTCAATCATCTATACAATTCAGATTTATTAAGTACTCCCAAGATGCTGTATGCAGAGGCATGTACACTGTAAAATGGACATTGGACAGTTCCTCATGAGTTCTTCTCTTTTGTCTAGAGAATAAAATGAGGATATAAATGAGCATTCTGTGGGTGTAACCGACATATTTTTTTCCCTACAGTTTTCCGTGTGCTGCCATAAATACATGCTGATTAGTAGTTTATAAAGACTATTTAATATCAGAAGAAAAGGGTCTTACAGTGAAAATTAATTTGCATAGTTATATGACATAGACAATAAATCCTAGTGGGTTTTTTTTTTAACCACTTCATTAGAATTTCATCAATTCTACTTCTAGCTTAAGAAATTAGGTCTTCTAACCTAGATATTTCCTTTGGGAATTAAAGCACTGAATAATATGAAGACTTTAAAAACTAATAAACATTTTAGGGGGCAGTAAAACCTTTTAAAAGTTGAGTTTATTGTTATTTTCAAGGCATTTTATCTGATGAATCTCCCAGTTTCTGTTTTGATCCTTATCTACCTCATGAATTAAATGTCCATAAGCAGGAATATTAATGGTAGCTATACTTTCCATATTAGACATCTATTGGTTGATCTCGCTTCAAAGTAACTGACTTCTCTGTAGTTTTAAGTTACTCCAATTTCCTACCTCCATGCCTTTTCTTTTCCTCTGGAGAGAACTTTTCCAGGGCATGACCTAATAAATTCTGGTTCATATTTCCAAATGAATCTGCACCAAATTGATTCTATAATTTGGTGGGGGAGAACCTTCATTAAATACCCTAGTAAGGGAATTTTTACTGTTTCATACCAGACTAAACTACTTCTCTTGACATAGTGAAATTGAGCTATAACATTTATGAGAATATAAATTGCAACAGCACATTGTAACATGTCATGGGTCCAGTAGAGCCTTAGGTCAAGGGTTTTTACTTTCTTTATAACCTCTATTAATTTTTCCTTTAAAAATTAGAAGAATATGTCCTGCTCTCCAGAGAGATGTTATCTTCAGTTATTTCTATAATTTATATGGTTGCATGGAGTATGTCTTTATAGTTTGTATTTGGCTTGACCAAAGTGCAAATTCACTTTTATTGGTATGGCTAGTTAACCTTCTCTTTTAAAACTTGAATATGTTTTTCTAATTGAGAAAGTTAATTTTTGTGTTCTCTTCATCCTTGACCTGTCATCTTCTTGCTTCAAAAGCTTTGTAACATCACGGCTTCGAGACTATTCCACCATTTTAACTGCAGGACCCCCAGCCATTTACTACTATTGTCACATCATAGATAAACTATACGTATCATCCAAAATTGAATTTGGCATTTTCCTATAGCACTTTTTCTCTGCCACTCAAATACAGTCACCAGATTCCAGCTCAACCGTCATGAGCTTCTTAGATCTTATTACTTGCCATCTTAGAAGGTCTTCTGAAGCAGCATGGTATGATAAAAAATATGTATTGTTTGTTAAAGAGTGACTGGCTGGACTTCCTTAGAACCCTGCTTCTGGTCATGAGTTGGCTGAACCTAGGTCTTTGCTGTGAGTTACAGGAATAGGCAGTGAACAAATCTATCTGTAAATTTCAGTGCACATCTTATTGTACAAGTCAGTTGCACTACTTACAGTATTTGGCTGTGAGCAAGTGAAACTGACTGTAGCTATAAAGGGTATGAGAGCTACAGAATTCACTGTAGGCTGGAAGGCTTAAATCAACAGGAAACAAGGTAGCCTCAGTGGCCCAGCAGTGAGATATACAAAGGCAGTTCTTTATAGGAGGAGTCTGGCTAGTAAGTAGTCCCATTGCTTCTACCATTGCAAGTAAATTCTGGCCATCCTTTCATCTTTTTGTCCCTTAGGAATGAAAGTCCTAAGTAACGAGAACATCTATTTAGCTAAGGTTAAGTCATGTGCTAACCCTGGTGGCCAGAGTCCAAGGGGAGACATAATCTGGCCTTTTTATTTTATTTTTTTCTGTTGACTACACACCATGGAAAGTTCCCTCCATGCTGGAAAAAAAAAAAAAAGTGTGTTTCTAGACAGATGTTGAATTTTGAAAATCCTGCAGATGTTTACTGTTTTCATTAAACAAAGCAACTAATTACTAATTCTGACTATTTTTTAAATTGAGATTCTTCTAGGGTATGATGTCGATGCTGGAAAACCCCAACACTATAATATATTACCTAATTTTGCATGGAAAAGGAGAACAACTTTTCTAATTCCTAATATGTAAATGTAAAATAAGAACACCCACTGAATAGGATTATGTTAAGATACTATTTATGATGCCCTAAATACAATAACAAGGGCAATGCAAACACTCAAATTTTAAGTCTTTTGCTGCTTAAGCAACGTATTGTTTAGTGTGATCAGAATTTTTTTAAATTAACGTTATTTTGCTGCACAATGATCCTATTTGTAATTCTAAAATAAATGCTATAGTTGTATTTTATTTTTTCTTTTACAGACAGGCTAGCCTCAATGAAGCAGCCGAGAAGTATTACGATCTGGCAGCCAGGCTGAGGCCTAATGTAAGTACTTTCCTAGTGAGAAACATTTTCAGAGGGATAAACTCAAAGCATATGATAGATTTAAGACAAAGAAGTGTCGTGATACTGGTTTTTTATTTTTATTTTTTCTTTCTCTCTCTGATCTCTTGTTTTGAATACCTGCTAAACAGCTAATTCAATAATAAAATCTTTCAGTCTCAAGCTTCTTTTTCTAGAGGTAGGTTTGCTGTTTTCTAGCCTGTGTGAAGCTCCGTAAGATTTTTATCACTTGAACACAGGCATTAGCATTACTAAATATTTCGTATTTGGATGACTTTTAAAATTAATTCCTTGACGGTTTATTTTGGCTGTGGCGTTAAATACCTATTATTTTTTGATTCTCATATATCGTCAGACCTCAAGCTGTATGCCCCTTTTCTATTCCACAGTCCTCATTTCTAATAGCTGTGCTTTTCAACTTTATCAAAAATGTTTTCATTACAGTTTTTCTTGGGGTAATCACACTTCCATAAAGTAAGATGGATGTAAATTAGATCTCTCCTATTGAAATAGAGTAACCATTTATGAGAAAATAACTGGTTTTGTCTCGGTCTTCTAAGCACATTTTATTTGCAACACATCTCTGAACTCCAACGCATTCCTTTTATTTTCATACACATTCTGCATCTCTCGCCAATACTAAAATCTTCTACCCTGTTCTTCACATCATGACCATCTATTGGGAAATGTCATTTTGAAACAGTAATGAAAGTGCACATGTGATGTGAGTGCAAATAATGGGATCAGTCTCATTTCTTTACAGTAACTCATCCATTGGGCAAGCATCTATAGAGTGCCTGCTTTGTGGTAGAATACAGAGGTCTCATATCCTAAAGGACCACACAGTGTAGCAGGCAAGACTGAACACAATCAACTAATTGAAATACAGTGTAGTGATTCTTATACAGAGGTATATACAGTCCTCTGAGAGCACAAAAGAAGAGGATTAATGGTCCCCGAAAGAGACCTATGTGGGAGGTAGCTATTTTTCTTTCCAGGAGATTCATCCACTTGCAAACTTAGCACTGAATCCCAATGCCTCCGAGTTTTATTTGTAGGGACAAAAAAAATACCTTTTTCTTAAACATCCTAAGGCCCATCACTGAGACCCCAAAAACAAAAGACAGATTAACAATAGAAAAGCATAGAAATTTATTTAATATACATTTTACCTGATATAGGAGCCTTCAGAAATGATGATCCAGGAAAATATTTTTTGTAGATATCATGCAGCGGTATGATTAGAAGACAAAAGGTTATAATCTCATGGTAATAAATTGGCAGGAACTTAGAAAGTCCTGTTTTTTCTTCTTCTATTTTTCCCTGTGTATTCAGCAATAAGGTGTTAATGAGGGTTTTATTAACTACTACAGGGGAGAAGGTCATAGAGTGAGCTTTCTTCTTCTGCAATTTTGTTTCCTTCAGCTTAAAATAATAATACAAGGAACCATACTTTGGGGTGGCTGTTCTGAACCCTGTGACATTAATTATGAGATGTTTCAAGAATTGATAAGCAGTTTGCAACAGAAGAAAATAATTTCATAATCATATGGTGAGAGCAATGACAGCTAAACTTTATTGAGCACTTATTATTACATGCCAGGCACTGTGCTAAGTACTTCATTTCTCACAACAACCCAAAGATACTTTTGTGATCCCTATTCTGTGGAAGGGCTAAGAAGTCAAGAGCTTACCCACAATCAAAACTAAATGGAATCACACTGTAACTTAGGCCACTGAATGCATAAGAGAAGGCTTGATATGCAGCCTTATCTTAGAGAGGAAAGACAAGCCAGAAATTTGGAAAACCTAAGTAATAATAGTCATATTATGTATTTATTCAGAATATTTGCAGAGTACCAGCTATTACTCTAGGCAGTAGCTATACAGCAGTGAACAAAATGATTAGGAGCTCACAGTCTAGCCTGAGGAGAAGGACCTAGTAGTATGTCAGACAGTGAGTGATAAGTGCTTTAGAGAAAGCTGGAGCAGCCCAAGTGGGTTAGGAGTTGCGGCAGGGAAAGGGGTGGTGTGCGGCATGGAAGGAGGGGTGATGTGCAGCAGGCATGGTTTTGTAAATGTCCAAATGGGCAGCTTTTTGCAGTATTTCTGGGAAAAGAGTTGAATTTGAAGTCTTAAACTTATTGTAACTTCATTAAAGGCAGAGATCAGAGTTTTTGTTTTCTTTTTTTAATTACCTTCACATTAATAGAATGCTCTAAATATACATAATGCGTGATACATAAGGGCAATTGTTTTTTGAGTACTTGTCACTTGAGTGTCATGTTTATTTTTTGTCAAGTGGTTGGTGAAATGATTCATCTTCAGCATATTATAATGGATTAGTGAGAGAAGAGCTTACCTGACCTGAACTAAAAAATGAAAGACACCCAAATATTATAAGATTTGAGCCTGATTTGTGAAATGGTTAATACTAAAAGACTGACCAAATCATATAATTAATATTTAATTTCCAACTCAAAGTCATTTTTTTCTGAACCTTCAAAATATTTCTTCATAAACCTGCTGCAGACTGACTTTGAAAATTTGTTTATTCAAATGATACATTCCTTATCTGGCAACAATACATTTAAAATGGGTGGGATAGAATAAAATGTTTATATTTAACAGCAAATAAATGGTATTACAATTGATGGATTAACAGATACAGTCTTTTTCTAATCCATTTTCAGAATTGTGTTTTGACTTACAGTATGTGATCTAGGTGAGTAAAACACCACAGCACAGAGGAAAGAGTGATAAAATACAAACCATGGCAGTAATATAAATTTCTGTTCTGAAATGAAGAGACCTATTTAAACAAGAATCCATGTAATGATTTATTAGCGATTATATCTCTGATCAGAATTAAAGCATTCATTTAATATTCTTCCTGTTTATAGCTGTTTATTACCTTTGTTCATAAAAAACGTTCTTTGTTATTTATCTGCTTTTAACTTAATAAATTTGTTACCTGCCTATATGAGAGCATAGCTAACAGACCTCAACTCCAGTCTTCTAGTTAAGAGTTCCGTTGTTTTTTCTAGTTTTCTCCCCTACAAAGTAATCTAAACTTACTCTTATTTTTTGTAAAGGATTTTCTTCTATTTTTTAAGTGCCCCTAAAGGGTAATAATCAGTAGCTTATTCAGGAGATTGTGTGACTCTCTTAAAAGTCACTACTATATGAAGTAAAATATGAAGCTGCAACCTTTGTGTACTATCACTTCTTACCGTCATATTTAAAAGACTGCCAATTGTCTGCAGAATATTCTTTTTTAATAAAATACCTATTCCATTTCTTCAGTATGTCCCCTGATGAATTTCTGTATTTATTCTATGCCGTAAAAGCCGTATTTTTTCACATAATTTACTTTGAAACTGTTAATTGAATTTTTGCATCATTTTATATACAAAGAATTCCAGTGATCAAATACTAAAATAATGAAAGATGTCTACATTAACTGGCACAAAATAAGTTTTAGATTCTAATGTTGTCTGTTCGTCAGAGATGTTCAATACCTTGTCATTTACCAAAATACATAAAGAAGTCTATTTATTTAAAAAAGATACCATTACCCTTTTAAAATTTTATTTACTTGATACTTGCGGCTGATTGTGCTAAAATTAAACCTTATAATAGATTAAAACATGTTACTATAGTAAGAAAACTCCTTACCAACATTGCCATTTTAAGTTTTTATAGTTTTAATTTTCTATTGTTCTAAATAAATTGACCTTTCTTTGGAGGTTACTTTAAATAGACAACAGTGTTCTCTGTCTTCTCTCTCACTTATGCACATCAAAAAATGCTGACTCTGGAGGACTGTAGGGGACATTTAAATGAAAGTGCTTTGTTCTTCCTGTGGGAATTAAGCCAAATTCTACATTAACTTATGGATTTTTTAAAAATGGTTAATGTGAAGAATGAGAAATTTGCATAGTACAAAGTCACCTGCTTTTACTTGGCTTTTAGTAAACTCTAGAGTAATGAGAGGGTACTTATCAAGGATAGGTCTGTGCGTCTTATATTTTGAGGGATGTAATTGTTTTTAGTATGAATTTATTCAATTTATTTTTTATCAAGTTCCAACATTTTGTAAGACTGTGCTAAAGGCAGTAGGATTTGAAAGTTATGAAAAATTAACCTTGTCCTTGAGACATGTACAATCTAATGGGGGAGGGAGTGGAGGAGAAAACATGGGGTTGGGGTTCCTTTGTTCTCTCCTCCAATCCCAATCAAACATCAGGGCCATAAATAATGCCATCTAATAAGTGCTTTGTGAGACATATGAGCTAGGTGTAAGCAAAGTGCACAGGAGAGAGAAATGACTTTAAGCTGGGTTGAGCTGAAGAGGCACTCAGTCACAGTTGACTAGCTAAGAGAAGCTTGAAATGATAGGATGCTTATAGGTGAGGATTTTAGCAAGAACAAGGAGCGAATTCTGGCAGATAGAACTGCACACATGAACCAGGGCAAGGGGCAGGGTACAGAGAGGAAGGGTATGGGGAAGATAGAACTGGAAACTAGCACAAAACCAGAGGAAAGGCAGTAAGTACTGTACTAAAAATTTGGAGTTTAAGCAAAGTGACATAATGAAAAGAGTAATTTAGGATGGCCATTTATGTGATGGAATGAAAAAATGTCGGTTGTGTTTGAGGAAATAGAGTTGGGAGATACAGCCTTGGGAAAACTAAATAAAAGGTCACGGTAATAGTATCGGCATAAAGTAGTGAGATTAAAGTATAGAAATGGAGAGGAGTGGAAAAGAACATAAAGATAAATTAAGCCATAGATTATTTCACAGGATGTGAGTAAGATAATTAGCCACTATAAGTGTTCCAACATTTTGATTTTAGGTAACTTGGAAGAAAAGAAACACCACAAAGATAAGTATTGTAATTAGTCAGAGGGTTATATTTATTCCAAGAAGAAAATGTTTAGACTGAGCAAATTCTGAGTGAGAGAATATGCTTACTATAATTTTGTAATGGAGCATTTCTATTAAAGAAGGCAGTGAGAAGAAAGGCCATAGTTAGGGATAGAGATGTGGGAGTCATTTGCAAAAAGGAAATGGTACCAAACAAGTGGATAAGATCACCAAAGGAGGGAATATACAGAAAAGAGGAGAGTCCATTTCAGATATTTGGGAATTTCTACATTTGAAATTTACAGTGAGGAAGGCAGCCAAGACAGTGACAGGACATGGAAAGAAAAGTTGATGAGCAGGGGACAGAAAAAGTCCATCGACTTCCAAGAGTAAGGATATTTGTGGCCTCTGGGAGTACAGCTTCACACAAGTGATATGAGCAGTTAAAGAAATGGAGAATTGGAAGTGAGCAATATAAGACTTACTCTATAATGATGTTTGTAAATAAATATTAAGTTTGAGTTTCTCACAAATTAAAGACAGATGTTGAATGTTTGTGACTGGTGTTAAATAGGATGCTGAAAGTGTGTGTATGCATGCAAATATGAGACTGAAAATGTGTCCAAGGTGAGGGGGATGCAAAGGAAATATCAGAGATCTTTAAGCGTTGCTTCCTCCCTAGTGACTCAAGAAGAAAAAGGAGACTGTGAAGATATAGAGGGAAAAACAAAACTAGAAATAGAGGGAGTTAACATTAGGTGGTAAATTATTTTAATTATGCTCATTTGATTATCTGCTAATGCTGTGGGGGGAAAAAGATAGAGTTTTATGTTAAAGACTTGTGGACAACTCCATGTTCTGAGGAGCACAGAGGTAATATTTGATTCAGGCCTGAACTGTCTACATGGGATAAGTAAGTATCCATGAGAACACAGTGTTTTTGTGATGTCTGGTAGATTACTTACAGTTTCGACTCAGCTCTCTGATTTTTATGCTAAATGTTGTATTTTCACTTTGCATTTCTAATATCTAGAATATTTTACAAATATTCAATGTGTATTTAGTATATGTGAATTAAAGCGAAAATATCTTTCAAGGATTATATTATTCTATAGAGAACTTCATATATGTATTATACCTTTCCCAAGTACCTAGAACATAAATTATATCAGAACATTATCATAAAATCAAAGCCAGTATTATCCATTTGGACTGTTTAGCAATGATTATATGTCAGAAATTAAAGTTGGAAATATGGGAAGAGAAGATTCAAATAAATGAGTTTATTGACAAAGTGCAGCTGTGTTAAAGGTAGTCCGCATATTCTGTAATACATTACTTTCAATTTGAAGTATAGTTTTTCTGGTGAATATGGTGGTAGAGGAATACTATGGAGTGGAAATAACCTCTAAGACCGAGATCTGAGGGAAAAGGTTAATTACTTAATTGAGCTATTATTAATTGAAGGGATATAAAATTTCCCACATATATATGTATGTTCTAATGGGAAAGATATTCTTCAACCCTAATTAGAACAAAAAAAACCCATAAAACCAAGTTTAATGGGACAGATTCGGATTTCACCATATGAAGGATTATTATTTTGTTGGAAAATAATGACATGGTTAACAATAATTTGTCTGGGAAGCAGTTAAACCACATTTCTGCTTGTAAATGGAGGAGGAGCCATACGCCTCTTGCAAAACTTTCCACAAGCCTCTGTGATATGGGAATACTACATACCATATGTCTCTTGACTTTTAGGCGTTGATTTTATGTGGATCCCAGAATCACCAGATTTACTTTATGAGTAAGATTTATTTTAATACTGCACATGTATATTCCACTTTGACTAGTTTTTTAATTTACAAATGCATCGGTATATTTTATTTATTTTTAATGTTTAATTTTTTTATTTTTCCAAAAGTTGGGGTACCAATGGTATTTGGTTACATGAATACTTTAGTGGCAATTTGTGGGATTTTGGTGCACCCATCACCCGAGCATTACACACTGCACTATATTTATAGTCTTTTATCCCTCACTCCACTCCCCTTCTTTCCCCCAAGTTTCCAAGGTTCATTGTATCATTTTTATGCCTTTGAGTCCTCATAACTTAGCTCCCACATATCATTGAGAACAAAACTATGTTTAATTTTCCATTCCTGAGTTACATCCAGGTCACTGCAAATGCTGTTAATTTATTCTTTTTATGGCAGCATAGTATTCCATCATATACATATACCACAGTTTCTTCATTCACTCGTTGATTGATGGGCATTTGGGTTGGTTCCACAGTTTTGCCATTGTGAATTGTACCACTATAAATGTGTGTGCAAGATTCTTTTTCAGATAGTGACTTCTTTGTCTCTGGGTAGATACCCAGTAGTGGGATTGCTGGATCAAATGGTAGTTCTACTTTTAGTTTTTTTTTAAGGAAGCTCCACACTGTTTTTCATAGTGGCTGTACTAGTTTACACTCCCAACACTGATATAGAATTGTTCCCTTTTTGTCACATCTGTGCTAACATCTACTGTTTTTTTTTCTTTTTTTTTTATTATGGCCATTCTTGTAGGAATAAGGTGGTATCTCATTGTGGTTTTCATTTGCATTTCTCTGAACATTAATGATTTTGAGCATTTTTCATATGTTTGTTGGCCATTTGTATACCTTCTTTTGAGAATCGTCTATTTATGTTTTAGCCCATTTTTTCTATGGGATTATTTGCTTTTTCCTTACTGATTTGAGTTTGTTGTAGATTCTGGATATTAGTCTTTTGTGAGATGTATAGATTCTGAAGATTTTCTCCCATCCTGTGGGCTATCTGTTTACTCTGCTGACTGTTCCTTTTGCTGGGCAAAAGCTCTTTAGTTAGGTCCCAGTTATTTATCTTTGTTTTCATTGCATTTGCTTTTTGGGTTCTTGGTCATGGAATTCTTGTCTAAGCCAATGTCTAGAAGGGTTTTTCCAATGTCATCTTCTAGAATTTTTATAGTTTCAGGTTGTAGGTTTATGTCCTTAATCCATCTTGAGTAGATTTTTGTATAAGGTGAGAGATGAGGATGCAGTATCATTCTCCTACCTGTGGCTAGCCAGTTATCCCAGCACCATTTGTTGAACAGGGTGTCCTTTCCCCACTATATCTTTTTGTTTGCTTTGTCGAAGATCAGTTGCCTGTAAGTGTTTGGGTTTATTTCTGGCTTCTCTATTCTGTTACACTGATCTGTTTTCATACTAGTACCATGCTGTTTTCTTGACTATGACCTTATAGTATAGTTTGAAATCAGGTAGTGTGATGCCTCCAGATTTGTTCTATTTGCTCAGTCTTGCCTTGGCTATGTGGGCTCTTTTTCGGTTCCCTATGAATTTTATGTTTTTTCTAATTCTGTGAAGAATGATGATGATATTTTGATAAGGGTTGTGTTGAATTTATTGATTGTTTTTGGCAATGTGGTCATTTTCAAAATATTGATTCTTCCCATCCATGAGCATGGGATGTGTTTCCATTTGTTTGTGTCATCTATGATTTCTTTCAGCAATGTTTTGTGGTTTTCCTTATAGAAGTCCTTCAACTACTTGGTTAGGTATATTCCTAACTATTTTAGTTTCTTTGCAGCTATTGTAAAAAGGATTGAGTTCTTGATTTGATTCTTTGCTTGGTCACTATTGTCATATAGAAGAGCTACTGATTTGTATGCAATCATTTTGTATCTGGAAACTTTGCTGAATTATTTTATTTATTTTATTCTAAGAGCTTTCTGGAGAAGTCCTTAAGATTTTCAAGAAAAAGGATCAAGTCATCAGCAAACAGTGACAGTTTGACTTCCTCCTTATGGATGCCCTTTGGATGCCCTTTATTTTCTCTTATCTAATTGTTCTGGCTAAGACTTCTAGTACTATGTTGAAGGGGAGGGGTGATAGTAGGCATCTTTGTCTTGTTCCAGTTCTCAGAAGGAATGCCTTCCACTTTTCCTTAGTCAGTATTATGTTGGCTGTGAGTTTGTCATAAATGGCTTTTATTACATTAAAGTTTGTCCCTTGTATGGCAATTTTGCTGAGAGTTTTAATCATAAAACAATGCTGGATTTTGTCTAATGCTTTTTCTGCATCTATTGAGATGATCATGTGATTTTTGTTTTTAGTATTTATTTATATGGTGTATCACATTTATTGACTTGTGTATGTTAAACCATCCCTGCATCCCTACCATGAAACCCACTTGATCATGGTAAATCATATTTTTGATATGTTATTGGATTTGGTTAGCTAGTATTTTGTTAAGGATTTTAGTATCAGTGTTCATCAAGGATATTGGTCTGTAGTTTTCTTTTTTGATTATATCCTTTCCAGGTTTTGGTATCAGGGTGATACTGGCTTCATAAAATGAATTAGGGAGGGTGCCTTCTTTGTCTATCTTGTGGAATAGTTTCAAAATAATTGGTACCAATTCTTCTTTAAATGTCGGCAGACAATTCTGCTGTGAATCTCTCTGGTCCTGAACTTTTTTTTTGTTGGTAATTTTTTAATTACTATTTCAGTCTTGCTGCTCATTGGATCTTTTAAAGTTTATTCACACCCAAATTAACTCCTCAAATGCTTCTTCTACTTCAGTTCATAGATACACTTCATCACATTATCATTACGTATATTTTTGCACACGTCAGTAGAAATCAAATACCTAATTCCAGTAAGATAAATGCTCACTTTCCTGACAAGCTCAGTTATATCAGGGTCAATTTTGGTCCCATCCTGCCCATCATATCTGTCTTCAAATTCCTTTCCATTTTAGGCCTCTTTTTCAAATTACATTCATGCTGCAGTTATTTTCTTCTGACAGGTTACAAGTCTAGTTTCTGATGTATTCACTTCTCTCTGCTTACATTTTAATTGCTTTGTGCTGTACTTCTGTTTTGCAAATTTCGACAAACCAGAAAAAAAATATATTTCTGAAGTGTTTACTGTAGTTTTTCTTCTCTGTAAGTTTCCATGCTTATGGAAAGATAGCGAATACAGCCCACTTGTTTACTAGCTATTGGTGTGGGCAAGTTGCAGCCTAGACTGAGGTCAGATTGTCATACTGACCAATACTAAATTTACAGTTTTTCCAGTCTTGAGGTATTGTTATTCATCACAATCTATATGCAATCATTTTTAAAGAATATTTTTTCAATATATACTTGTATACTCTCTGTATTAGTGTGTGTTTTAGATTTACAACCAGAAAGATCAAGGGAGTTGAAGCATAGCCGGAACATAAGTAGCTCTTGGCTATAAAGAAAATCAGCTTCAGTATTATAGCTCAGGGAACGTCAAAACCTTTGGGAAATTTCACTTAATTATATTCTCTGACTCCCACATGTTTACTTTTACTCACATTTCTTTGTAGGGGTATCTTTTGCGTGAAGTTACAGCTATAATTGTTCAAACTGTGGGACCACACACTAAAATTACAGTTAGTCTCTTTTCCTCCAAAGAAATCAGATAACTGATTTTTTCGAAGTTCCAGCTGATGAAACCACACTGACCCACATTCCTACCTGGGAGTATCAGTTTAGGTTACTAGTGGCTACCAACTTTGGAAGGCTATGCCTTTTCCCCATCACCAGTCACCACATTCTTTATAATTCTCCTTGGTTGTTCCTATAGCCAGCTTCCTCCATTTCTATGATTTCACAGGTATTTATGTTTTTCTAAATATACACGAAACATTAAACAAAAGTCACTTACATGTGTAAGTCTTTGTTCTCTCCCTCCTGCTTCTAATCATTTCTGTAACACTCCACCCCTCTTTTTCTACTTCTTTACCTTCCCTGTACTCTTAACTCCTTGTTAACTATCTAAACCCCAATCTATATTATACCTTATCTTAAGGCAAATAAACATTAGATACATAATTAAATTTATAGGTTGATAGATTAATTTCTATTGAAAGTTCCATATCCTTGTTAAAGAAAAATTATTCTTAGATTTTTTTAATGGAAAAGAAGATTTTATTAAAGACTATTATGAGATGGGTCAAGACTTGTGATAGGGGAGAGAAATTAGGCTCAACTCTGTAGCAAATACAGCTGGGAATTTATAGTGAAATAGTTCAGAAAATGCTACCCCAAAATATGGCATCTTAGCATACTGACTTTTTTTCAGCTGAAGGAATTTCAGAAATGGCATGTGCAGAAAGGACTGTCTGATCTTCCACTGAGACAGCCATAAGACACTCACGGGCATGGTGCCCATGCTGCACCTGGAGGATAGGAGCTTCATCTCTGCAGGTGAAATGAGATGGAGAGAAACCTGAACAAACAGGCCTTGCCTGCTTTTCCCCAGTGTCTCACACTTATATCCCTCTGTCCTATGATATTTCTCCACAGCTTTCCAGTACATCAAACCTACCATAAAACACACTCGGCTTTATACAGATGTCTTCATTTCCTTATGAAGGCTGTCATATTATGTAAAACTCATGTTATATAAATTTGTGTGTGTTATGATTTTTTTTATTTTTTATTTTATGAACTGTGGCTTTGTTGTACATGAATTATTATGTAATTTTTCTTTAACATGTTAATCTTTTTTTTTTTTTGAGACAGAATCTTGCTCTGTCACTAGGCTGGAGTACAGTGGCATGATCTTGGGTCACTGCAACCTCCGCTTCCTGGATTTGAATGATTATCCTGCCTCAGCCTCCTGAGTAGCTGGGACTACAGGCATGCACCATCATACACAGCTAATTTTTGTATTTTTAGTAGAGACAGGATTTCACCATGTTGGTCAGGATGGTCTCGATATCTTGACCTCGTGATCCTCCCACCTTGGCCTCCCAAAGTGCTGGGATTACAGGAGTGAGCCACCACGCCTGACTGGTCTTTTTCTTAACATGGGCCTCAGCCAATGAACATAAGATAGATGGAAGGAAAAGATATTTTTCCTCCCCTATAATACCTAACTAACATAGTGAAAGATCAGTGGATGGAAAATTACTAAGGGAATTCATCAAGGATAGGAGAATTCTTGCTAAACTGACTTAACAGGGTTCTCACTGAAGGTAAGCCAGGTGATCAGATATCAAAAGGTGTTGGATGAGAAATTTGATAAGACAAACGAAGATGATCAGATATCAAGTGTCGGGGGATTCTTGGTAAACTTACTTAGCATACTTTTCATGGCAACTGAACTAGCCAGGCTGATGACAAGACTCAAGGATGAGGCCTAGTCCTCCAAGCCTTTATCCAGACTTAGAGGAGCTTGTCTAAAGTTTGTTCTAGGACATTAATTTTCCCAGACTGTGTTGTTAAACTGTTAAGCTCCTTATCCTTGGAAAATGTAAGAATAAACAGCTTTTCTTTATCCCTTGAGAAGGATTTGGTAAAATATATTGCCGTAACATTGTTTGATAAGCCCAAGAAGAGAACCGAGAAGAGTGACATCATTAAGAGGGGAAAAAATATGTGCTGCAAAATTTTTCAGTTTTTGTCTTATAAACAGCTATTATTTTCTTAGATACCAAATGCCAACAAATATCTGCTATGGCACAATATTCATAGTTTTGTAAGTAATAGTGAACCTGCATTTTTGGTGATACCAAAAAAGTAAAACTACAGAGAAATCAGTTTCTTAACTATCTGTAATTCTATGTTTTAAGTATTCTTAATTTATATTTATATTTATGTTTGACGTTTCACCAGCTCTCAGGTGGTTTTTATCTTCGCTTTTTTATTCTGTCACTTGCTTTGATGATCTATACTGAAATGACTCTGAGATGCTGCTTTACAACATGTTTACATTTCCTTTTTGAAGACAAATGACAAGCCAAAAAGGGCAAATACAGTGACATTAGAGAACTTGTGACAGGAAAGGATTAGAAATGATTATTTACTTACTAAATTAGTTACTTGGAAAGTAAATTGTTCAGCTTAGGGATGCTGACTTTTAAAGAGAGAAGCAGTTTTGAAAAAAAGAAATCATTAGAATGATTTACAAAATAATATACATGTATAAGCTACTTCCAACAATTAATAACTACAAAAAATTAATTGCTTAAATCACAGGAAGAGATGAGAACAGGTCCCAACAAGTTCTAGAATTGATACATTTAGAATATTACTGCTACTTCTATCAGTTATTTTTTTTTCTTGTTCATCAGTCCAAGTTGCTCTATCATTATCTACTTAAGGATTTAATCACGTTAGAGATAGCAGATCTTCTCCTATGGAATCTATATGTATACTACAGTTTATTTCTTGATTATATTTGTAATTTTCACTGATTGTTTATAGCATAAGGAGTCTAATAAAACTCACTAAAACAAACATCTTATTTCTCCCAATATAAGAATTTGTTTTCCTGAGACAAATTATTTCTTTTCAATAGACAGTGCATTTTCCACTATAATTCCAGGAACCAATGGCTGCTTTCCCTTTTTTCTTAACAGAGTTCAATTATCATTTCCCAAATTGTTAAACCATTTATTGTATTTTTGTAATAATAGGTTTTACCTTCTACAACTGTCTCTGCTTTTACTTGTAACCACAGGTATACTATGAAACTATTAGCAAATTAGACCAGCAAAAACAAATAAATATATAATAGGCATTGATATTTCCTCACTCCTGATGGGATAGACTTTTAAAATAATACCAGAAGTTATTCAAACTGTATTTGGAAAGTGTCAATATACAAATATTGAAAGACAAAAAGGTTTGTAAAATGCATTTCTGTAGATCACTCTACTTAAACAACAAATCCAAAATACATGGACATCTATCTTAATTTATTAGTTTTCTTATGAGTAAAGAGATTATTAAGAATTTATAATTTCTTACCCATATTGAGTTACCATTCTGTACATTACTGCCTCATTTTTTATATAGTTCTTTAGGCTAACATTGAGAGAAATAGATTCCTCAGGTCTTGAGGATGAAATTATTTTGCTGCCGAAGGAAGATCCTGTACTTTAATTAGTCTTGGAAAACTTTACTGGAAACACGTGCATGTGCTTAGTTTTCCCTTCATTACGTAGTACAACATTATCATTTTATTTTCCAGTGTGCTGATTGACACAGTAACTCCCAACCATTTTTTATAGCTAAGAAACTTTTATGAACAACAGATGATGGATTGTACTCTCAGCACAATGGTACCAGATCATTACTTTAAATCTATTATGATTACCCTTGAATTTGTATAAACGGTATCTCCATGTTTGAAGGTTAGAAATCTTTTTTACACAGTGCTATAAAAGCAAATGTTCACCTAAATGGGAATCATAGTATTAAGAGGGTCAAAACTGATAATGTGTATTCAAACCGGTATTTCAGGTTCACCTTTCTGTGTGTGTATGTGTGTGTGTGCGTGCGTGTGTGTGTGTGTGTGTGTAATGAATTATTACCTAAGGTTTTTTCTATCTGTAATTTGTAGAATAAACATAATATTGAGTACCATAAAATTGTTATTTAAAGAAGGAGGAAATGTCAGCTTTACAGCATCTGCACTGATTAAACATTAAGTCTCCCCAGTTTTTATAGATGGAGAAACAGGTAATGTAATTTGCCTGGGGTCTCACAGCTAGTGGCAGAAACGGAATACAAATCCCCATGCAGCTGGGTTTTCGAACCTGTGTCTAAACTCCCTACTTCATGTATAAGATTACCTACCAAAACTACAATAACCCTTATAAATAAAACTCAGGGCACTGAGATCACTGGACAGTTCTTGTCTAAAATATAGTGATCCAAATTGTCCAGAGTATCTAATGACCAATAAATCATTGGAGTGGAGAAGAGCTGTTTGTCAAAATTGACAAATTGTTGAGGTTAATTCACAGACCCTTGAATATTTGCCTATAACCCACCCAACACCACATGGTCTATGGATTCCAGTTGGAGAAACACTGGAAAAGTGAAATGACACAGACTTTAAAGCCAGACAAGCAGAGTATGAAATATATGTCAGTTTATAAAATAGGCCCTATGGATATAGGGAGAAATAACGGTGTTTGGTCCCTAACCTCTCAGAGATGGCAAATGCACTTATATCACGATCAAAAGTCTTATAAGGCTTTTCATTGTTCCATCATTTTTTATGAATATTTTATCAAGTTAGAAGCCTGTAAAATTTGCATCTTCAACAGCTTAAACAGCAATGTCTAAAAATGCAAGAACTGAGTCACCTTCCCCTGTTGTATCTTCAAAGACTATTTGGGAAGTTCAAGAAACATAGCAAACAGTAAAATAATTATTTCTTATTGCATGAAACATATTGATGACTCTGCCCTGGCCTGTCTCATATTATTACACTAAATATGCTTCTCACATTTTTATAAAAATAATTTATTTCCTTTTCTTTAACAAGCCCTCAGAAATCTAAGCAAGCTAAATGATGTAATGAAATGTTGGCTTACTATTTGGAAGGCCAGATACTTTTAATAGTAGGTTCTCCTTACCTGTCCCATTGTTTGGGAAGACTTTTTATTATTGAATAAAATGAGAGATGAGAGAATAATCTGGATGTATTGTATCAGATTTTCTTTCTATTATAAATGTTTATTTTGATAAATCTGGAGATATATTTGAGAAAATGTTTATATATTAAAGCTTGGGTGATTTCAAAAATGGTAAAAAAATGTTTAAATGCACAAGAACCTAAAATTTTCTTACATATAGATAAAGCAACAGACATTCACCTTTAAGGAAATTCCCTGAGATGGGAAAAAATAACCTACTTAGAAATTTATGCTAAATCGGCCTGGGTACAGTGGCCCATGCCTATAATTCTAGCACTTTGGGAGGCCAAGGCAGGAGCATTGCTGGACCCAAGGTTTCAAGACCATCCTGGGCAATGTACCAAGACCCTGTTGTTACAAAAAAATTTTTTTAAAAATTGACAGGCAGGGTGACATAGTTAGAGGGTACGGTGAACTGTGATCACACCACTGCACTCCATCCTGGATAACAGAGACCCTATCTCTGAAAAAAATTTAAATGGCTTTAGTGAAATTTTATTATTAGAGTATTATAACAAAAAGCTTTTACTGGGTATTTCAGAATTTATAACATTTACTTTTAGTCCCTAATATTAATTTGTTTGATCATAGTACTTCTTTCATCTAAATTGAAGCTGCTGAATATGGTGCAGATGTTTATGTAATAGGAACTAGAGCATGAAGATGTTATATAACTCAATTCTTTTCAAAACATCATTTAAATTTTCAACTCTGCTTTAATGCAAATTTGTTACCTCCCCAAACGTGTGTGCTATATCATTTAAAGCACTCCCTATTGCCTCAGAGCCTAAGCTCTGGGAAGAGCCACACTCTGCCGGATAGGTATTTGTGATGGTTTTAGACAAGTCAGGGTCCCTCTAGGAAGGACCATAGGGTTAATCTGTTCAACAAAACATCATGACACACACTGTCCCTGAAGTTTGACAATCGAAGTGCAAGTTTTTAAAGCCCATTTTGAAGTAAATGTTTTGATAAAGTACTCGTGCAGAGAGTTGTATATCCTTGACAATATAGACTGCGCCTTCAGATATATATCGTTTTTATTTAATACTATGTTTTCAGTAATAGCCATAGGTTAGCTTGTATATGCTGTCTCAAAAGTATAAATTTTATCATGGAATGTATTCCGTGTATAGTAACAGCATCAAATTTATTAAATATTTAAGCATGTACTATATTCTGTTCATGATATGGCAGCATATAAAAAAGCTGTTCACTCCCAGCATAACACTTCACAAAGAAACTGGGTTTTTGGGTTTTGCCTTCCTAAATTTATAGAGAAACGTAGAGCACATAGGATTTGTCTGTTTACTAGGTGTTGCTATAAATAGCATGCCTCAGTGACTTCCCCTATTTGAAAAAGCATTTTATACAGTGCAGCTCCCAGTGGAATTATGTCATTTTCACATGCCCCAGTAGGCAATACCGCCTAGCAGTTTAGGCTCTGGAATCAAATGGGTTAAACCCTAAGCGAGGCTTCACCTGCTTCTGGCTCTGAGATCCTCTGCATGCCGCATAACATTCCTGGACTTCATTCATCCATTCTGTAAGTGGAAGTCCGTAATATGACAATTGACTCAGAGGGCTTTTTACAGGAATCAGCAACCCATAGAAAGCATTTAGAATGCTGCCTGGACCATAGGAAGTGAAGTGCTTAATTGTTTACATTACAGGAATTTGTCTGCAAATTCTTCAAACAGAGTGAATTTTAAAGAAGTCAATTCCACCTGCCAAGCTATATTGACAATTAGCAGATTGGCATTTATCTCTGGTTCAAACATACTTCTTCCTTAGGGCATTTATACTGGTTTTTTTTTTTCTGCAATTCCCATGCTTTTCTTTCGAGAAACAGCATAGCTTGCTGGAACACTGACTTAAATACCTGCTCAAATACCATCTCCTATCAGTGAGACTTTGCATTCCCAGCACACCCTCTCTTTTTCTGCTGTACTTTTTCTCACTGGTGCTTATTACCATCTACAGCCTGTATATTTCTTTGCATATTTGTGTTATCTGGCTTCTCTCTCTAGAACCTGAACTCTATGATGGCAGGTACTTTGCTCCTCTCACATTGCTTTCCCTAGCATGTAGACTCGTGCCTGAAGGTTCTCAGTCAATATTGTGAAGGAATTTGTAGGAAGCTGTTGTCCTCTTCGTGCCAGCTTCTTGTGCTTTCGCAGGGTGGATGGACATCTTGCAGCACTGAGTGTGGTTCTAACATTTTCAATGATTAAATTACATCCTCCACTCCCCTCAATTCAACTAGGGCTCTAAATGCAAGCCAACCACAACATGGGATGCTCAGCACAAGACAGCAGTCTTTTACAGTGTTGGAAATAAAATCAAAACACAACAAAACTGACTGCCAAGAGCACATTGAGAGGCTGTACTTCAAGGTTTATTTCAAGGGTAATTCAAGTGATTTTTACAAATTTTCGAAGATAATGTTGACTTTTAACTCTTGGTGAATATAGAAACTTGAAATATTCTCTTTACCCCGACATGTATCCTCTGGGATACATGTTGTTTTGGTTGTCCTGGTCTCTCTATGTGAGTATGAGAAGGTGTTAGTCACAGTGAACTAGGAGCTCTATTTAATTTCGAATGAATTCATATCACTCTCATGAAATTCAGAATCACTCAGTTTGGGCTCCTGTTAAGTAAGTGTTCATAAATTTAGATTCTGAAACACAGCCCATAGTAGAAGTAATAGCACGTCTAATAGAATACATGGATATGAATCTTTGGGATAGCTATTACAGAGTTGTACATGCTAAATAGAATGCACATGTTATCTAGAAAAGCTATATAACACTTAAACTTTCCTTGCCCTAATGGCATACATGTTTTTTAACCCCCCTATTACTCTTAAAAACCTAATTTACATAATAAAGATTATATTCCCTTAGTTATTAAAAACTTGTCCATCGTTTTCAATGAAAATTCCAAATGGACATCTCTCTCACTCAACAGGTGATTTACCCCACACAAAATTTCTTTAAAAAAGAAAATAATGATGGAAACATTTCAATGCCAAAAATGAGGGTATGTGAAAAATTTTAGGATATGAATAAGGAGCCAGAGTTTTCCTATCATTAGTCGATTTTATAAGAAGAGAAATAAAGACTAGAATTCGTAACATGTTTTCCTGTGCTATTGTCTGTTGATGACCTACTTGACATTTGGAGCCATAATAAGAGGAAAACACTAGTGAGGGAGGAAATGACAAATATTACCGGCAAGGCACCTACACTGAGTGGGACGGTATGCAAAGTACCTAACAGGTCAAAGCACAGCTCTGTAAATCAGTGATTTTGTGTCAACTATAAGACTGAGAGAAAGGCATAGTCCCTAAAAGAGAAATACCCTGCACTTTTAGAAATCTGACTGTGGTTGAGAAATAATTTTATAAGATGTAATTATCAAATTGGCTAAGCCTGCGTGCTTTCTAGGTACAGTAGTTTTTCCAGAACTTGTGCTGTCAGTGTGACTAGCCTAGAATGTTGGCTCTACCATGGGGGCGGGGGTTGGTTGTGATTTTTATATTTAATGGGGTCATTGAATCAACACTCCATCGTGGGTAAAGAGCTCTCTATTTTAATCCTGTTTGTAATTTCTATTTACTGTTTGTTCTGTGAGTCCCTTTGGTTGAAGAATTTTAAAATAAGGGGGGAAATATCAGGGAGTTTGGTTACATTTTGTTAACTATGCCTTTGAGAAACGGTGTTGATGAAATCAATGTTTGTTCTGACTTCCCTTGACAGACAAGATTTACCTAGCATTACTCTTTATCTGTATTACCCTTTTTTATTGCCTTTTTATTTGCCCCAGAGAGAAAGGGCCTACATTTTTAATTGTAGTCGGAGACAGTTTCCATCATGTTACAAACCACTTTTCATCCAAGTTTTTTCTTTCAGATTTCATTTGGTTTTGAAACCCAAGTTATAAAATGGGCAAATAGAGGTGAAGTGTATATTCACTTGTATGAATAGTAATATTTCTTTTTGCTTTGAAAGTATTGCCCTCTGTGCTATCAAAAATAAAATGCCATGAAAAATAACACCCACAGAAAAATATTGGCATTTGAGAATTAACCAACTGAGCTCAATTTTTAAAAGATATTTTAAGGCCTTTCCCAACATGGTTTTCTTGAACTGTGTGTGGAAATAATAGGGTGAATTTGCTATCCAATTGAGATTGATAAGAAAGTCAGATTTGACATTCATTAAATAAACTCAAGACTACATCCACTCTGGGATTCTTTATTTTAAGTTATCTATAATTTTCTTGCTTACAATCAATGCTAATAAATTTCCTACCACAGCAAAGGCAATAGTCTATTATTTACTGCTGATTTTTAAATCTACCTCCTGTCATAGAACTTGAGCACAAATGTTATTTGTTGGGAATATAAATAGTAGTCTTGCCTTTGTGTGATAAAATGGTTCTCAACCTTGGCTGTACATCAGGAATCATCTGGGGAACTTTTAGCCTATTGAGACCTAAGTCTTATCGGGAGTTCCGATTTTAATTGGTCAGAGACAGCCCAGCATCCTCATTTTAAAGTTCTTCAGGTCATTATAATGTATAGTTAAGATTGAGGACCTCTGGTAAATGAACAGCATTCTGTTCCTGATGGGCTTTGGTTCTATCACCCAGTTCCAGATAAACTGCTGTGTGACCTTGGGCATCTGCTTAGCCTCTGTGTGTTTTAGTTTCCTCATCTGTCAAATGAGGCATTAATTAATAGCATAAAAATGCCTCAAAGATATGGCAAGATCAGTTTCAGACCACTGCAGTATAGCAAATTTCACGATAGAGAGTCACACAAATATTTTGATTTCCCAGTGCATATAAAACTTATGTTTACACCACACAGTAGTCTATTAAGTGTTTAATAAACATGATGTTTAAGAAAACAGTATACATACCTTAAATAAAAAAAACACTTTATCACTAAAAAATGCTAAAGGTCATCAGAGCTTTCAGATAGTTGTAATCTTTCTTTTGCCGGTAGAGCATCTTTCCTCAATTTGATGGTTGCTGACCCATCAGGGTGATACTTGCTGACGGCTGGTCTGGCTCTAGCAGTTTTTTCAAATAAGACAACAGTGAAGTTTGCTGCATTGACTGATCACTTCCTTTCACAAAAGATTTCTCTGTTGCATGCAATGCTGTGTTTGATAGCATTTTACCAAAACTAGAACTTCATTTACTATTTGAGTCAGTCCTCTCAAGCTGTTTCACTACTTTATTTAAATTTGTTATATTCTAAATCCTTTGTGGTCATAGCAGCAACATTCACAGCATCTTCCCCAGGAGTAGATTCCATATCAAGAAACCACTGTATTTGCTCATCAATCAGAAGCAACTCCTCATTCATTCAGGTTTTTTTCCCTGAGATTATAGTAATTCAATCACATTTTCAGGGTCAAGGTAATTCTCTTATTCTATGTATCATTTCTGCAGTTCTTCCTCCACTGGAAGTTTGACCTCTCAAAGTCATCCATGAGGGTTGGAATTAACTTCTTCCTAACTCTTATTAAGGCTGATCTTTTGACCTCTTCCCATGAATCATGAATGTTCTGAATGGCATCTTATAATGGTGAATCCTTTCCAGAAGGCTTTTAATTTACTTTGCCCAGATCCATGAGAGGAATCACTATCTATAGCAGCTAGAGCCTTAAAAAATGTATTTCTTAAGTAATAACATTTGAAATTTGAAACTGCTCTTTGATCCATGGCTGCAGAATGGATATTGTGTTAGCAGACATGTAAGCAACATTCATTTCCTTGTGCATCTTCATCAGAGCTCTTAGATGGCCAGGTGCATTGTCAGTGAGCTGTAATATTTCAAAAGGAATCTTTTGGTCTGAGTAGTAGGTCTCAATAGTACACTTAAAGTATTCATGAGGCCATACTGTAAACAGATGTGTTGTCATCACCAGGCTTTGTTGTTCCATTTATAGAGTACAAGAAGAGTAGATTTAGTGTAATTCATAAGGGCCCTAGGAGTTTTGGAATGATCAATGAGCATTGGCATCAACTTAAGGCACCAGTTGCATTATCGCCTCACAAGAGAGACAGCAGGTACTTGAAGCTTTTAAGCCAAGCAATGACTTCTCTCTGCCAATAAAAGTCCTATGTGGTATCTCCTTCCAATAGAACATGATTTTGTCTACACAGAAAATTTGTTGAGTGCAGCCACATCCATCAATGGTCTTAGCTAGATCTTCAAGATAACTTTCTGCAGCTTCTGTATCAGCACTAGTTGCCTCACCTGGCACTTCTATATTATAGAGATGGATCTTTCTTTAAACCTCATGAACAAACCTCTGCTAGCTTCAAACTTTTCTTCTGTGTAGCTTTCTTATCTTTAAGCCTTCATAGAATTAAAGAGAGTTAGGGGCTTGCTCTTGATTAAGCTTCGGCTTATGGGAATTTTGTGGCTAGTTTGATCTTCTGTCCAGACCCTTAAAACTTTTTTGTATCAGTAATAAGTCTGTTTCCCTTTCTTATTTGTGTGTTCACTCGAGTAGCACTTTGAATTTTTTTCATAACTTTTCCTTTGCATTTACAACTCTCCTAACTATTTGATATAAGAGACAAAACATTTCGGCCTGTTTTGCCTTTTGACATTCCTTCCTCACTAAGTCTAATTATTTCCAGCTTTTGATTTATAATGAGAGATGTGCAACACTTCTTTTTAATGAACACTTAGAGACCAACAGAGGATTATTAATTGGCCTAATTTCAATATTGTTGTGTCTGTAGGAATGGGGAGGCTGGAGGAGAGGGAGAATGATGGAGGAACAGCCAGTCTATTGAGCACTCAAAACACCCACAACGTTTATCAAATATATTTACTGTGTTATATGGGCACCCTAAAGGAATTCCAATAATAACATCAAAGAATACTGATCACAGATCATCAAGACAGATATAAATAGTAAAAACACTTGAAATGACAAGACTTCTGTTCTGGGGTGAGCTGGTGTAGACACACCTCTGCCCAAAAGCTAAGGGAGCTAAAAGGCTGAAGAAAGAAGCTCATAAGTCCAGTTTCTCAGAAATAAATATTTATTTATTACAAATAAATAAAAGCTCTATCTCAGGCATCCACGAGATATGGAATGCCTGTACCTACCCTTCAGAAAATACCTTTTTTGTTATCAAGCGTTTAGGTCAAAGGCTTGTGCAACTGGTCATATCTCATGCTTTCTTGCCAAAATCATGAACACTGGGAAGACTAAATAAGCACCTTTATAAACTGTGCTCCCAGCACTATTTAAAGACCTTGCTGCAGAACACTTTGGTCTGTAAGAGTCAAACGTTGGTCATCATGGTGATTTCACTTCAAAATGGTATCACCCTTGCCAGGCAATAGGCTGCTTTTCTACAACTTCATAACTTATGCTCTTTTGGAGCATTTGCTCATTTGTACTATTTTACAAAACTCAATAAAATGTTTGCTTTCATTCTAGTTTAGCAAGTTAAGTGTTATTTTACACAAATTAACTTGATTTCTTGATCGTATCCATTTCAAAGGGTTGTTGTGAGAATTATTCAAGAAAACTGAATGGCACATATTAAACACTGAACAAATGTCACTGAAATTATTGCATTTATTAGCTTTATGGTACTATGGCTATTATTAGCTTTATGGTGTTTCGCTTGTTAACTAATTCACAATACAGCACACACATTTTTTGTATTTTTTTATGAACCTTTACATAAACTAAGTAATCACCAGGGTACCATAAGTACCCCAAAACTCAACCAAACAAATAGTAACAGCCTGCTGTTTAGCCAGCATGATGCCTAGATAGGGAGTATAAGAACCACAACATAAGCCGTGTACTAATCTTTAGAATCTTGATATCTCATGGAGAGAATTTCAGCTGGAAGCATTGGACAGTGGTGAGCAACAGGAGATTCTCAAAGCTCCAAATGTGGATCTCCGTTAAGCCATGCCCTTTTTGTAGGCAGTGCTGACTCAGGGTTTTCAGTCACGTACATTGGCTTGATAATAGTGAAAAAAGACATATTTTAATCTCATTTTTGTCCTTCTGTACATGCTCTCTGTACTCTTATATTTTGCAGAATATAGTGCATATATCCTAGAATTGCATTTTGCAGGAGTTCGTGGGCCCCAACTGAGTCATGATAGCAGACAGAAAATGCAAGTGTCTTTTAGTTCCCACATTGAACATTTTTTTTCTATCTTTATTTTCACACCAAATCCTTAATAAGAAGGTCAGAAAGGGTACAGACAGTCATAATATTCCATGAGATTGTTGCTATAGTTGGGGTGTTTTCAGTATGACATTAAGGTATCTAATTTTCAGAAGCTTTAGAAAAGGAAGATTAGATGTAGATATACTTTCCTAGATTTAGTTTGTGTCTTGAAGATACTACTTCAATCCATGTGCTGAATGAAGGAGAAAAGAAGGAAACCAATTACAGTTAGAGAAATCAAATGAAATATAATCACCAAAGTACTCTCTTTTAACATCATATTCTGCTAAGAGTGTCACATTCAGGCCCTTTAGAGAGAAAACTCATTTGCTGTAATTTAATATTGAAGGTTATGTTCTCATTGTTATGCATTAAGAGTCATGCAGCTGACATACCACAAGTCTCTGCATAGTTAACCTCTTTGGTTATGATGATTTTTCTATCATTATCTCTTTCTCCTGAATTCTGAGAGTTTATGAATGATACCATATCTGCCCATACACTGAAGCAAGAGACTCAAGAAGCAGCCCCAATTCCTTCATTTTGCTAGGCGCTCTACCTCTCATTTCTCAAATCTGTCTTCCGCCTCCTCATCTTTGCTTCATCGCCTTTGTACTGGCCCTCCCCATGTTCCTACCATTGCACAGTTGCCTGCTTCCTTCTTAGATCCATTTCCTGGGTTGCTGCACAGTGATATTTCCAAAATGTAATTCTACCTACATCACTCTCCTGAATTAAGTTCACACTTGTCAGATTCCTCATACACCAGCACTCCAGACATTGAACTGTTCATAAATCAACAAGTACATCCAGCCATATCAGACATAAACAAGATAGCCCAGGACCTTAACATACTGTGACTGTCAATTTCACATTGCCTTCAATATATAAATTTCAGTAGCTGAATATTACTACTTACATAATTTTAGGGAATCCAGAAAAAATAGCTATATGTTCTACTTAAGTGTCTGGGTGGTTTATTAATCACCACAACCAGCCTTCCTCTGTCTAAACTTGCATTATTCTAAAGCCCAGCACATCATACTTTGCCCTCCCTTCATGGTGCTCTCATCCTGTGCTTTGACCCCAAATCCCCTTTTTAACTCCCTTTGGCACAGGTGACACTAGTCTTTGGCATTGAACTAAACATTTTAAGATGCCGAAGCATAACCAAAGATCATTTTAAAGAAGAAAAAAACCCAAGATATTATCACCATTTTGTCAAATTTTACTCTATTAATACATGTTTATTTTATTTATTTCTTTTTGTTTTTTCTCCCAACTACTATTATAAACAGTGTGGAAGAAAGTCTCCTTTTGCATATTTCCTTACATATTTATTTAATTCTCTAAGATAAAATTCCACAATTATGATTGGTGAGTCAAAGATGGACGATTTAAATGTTTAATAGTTGCTATACTGCCAGATCGCTTTCCAGAAAGCATAGCAGTTCACATTCCCACTGGCACAATTGCCAAATTTGAATAATGTCCATCTTTTATGTTATTATGGATCTGAAGAATTAAAGTTGCTATCTTATTGTTTCAAGCTGCATTTTTTTGGCTACTACTGTGGTAATAAGACATATTTTCATTTATTTATGTATTATCATTTGGCATCTTCTGTGAGACTTGATTTTCATGTCTTTTGCACATTTTTTAGTGAGTTTTGTTATTGTATTAAGATGTCTATCTTTTTCACTGTGGCATTTGAGTTACCTATCTTGTTTAAGAAGGCCTCCCTCACACTGATATGTTGTTTTTTAAGTTAGGTTTTTAATTCATGTAGAGTTTATTTTTTTATGGTTTCTAGATGGAGTCCATATCGAGCTTGTGACACAGTTATTAAGAAGCACACACTCTGCTTGTAAGCTTTCATCTGGAAATAGATATGTGATTAGTGAAAATGCAAGTTGTAGATTTATCCCTGTAGTTAAACACTATTGGCATATGTGCACAAAGAGGAAAGGGGCGAGAGGGTAAGTACCAATGTGTACACATCATCTTGCAGGGGAAGGGAGAAATGGAAATTGTTAACATTCTTCTGAAGTATATATTTGTGTGCTTCTTCTCACTGGGCATCTCTAACTGGCCTCTTACTCGCTCCCTGGCCTCCAGGATGCCATTGTGTTATAGAGATAATCCTGCCCTCTCCCACAAGGTGTGCTTTGGCAGTGTTCCTCTTATACAAACACCAGGCCCAGTAGCTCCCAGCCTCAAATAGAGCTTAAAGATCTCCTCCTTCCATGCTGGCATCCTGCCTCCCTTAGAGCATTGGTCTCTGCTGCATGATCACAGCTGATTGCAAGCGTGTCTCTCTGTCCTAGTGTGTTGGAGAACAAAAGAAAGGACGTTCAGGGTAAGAGTTTCCTTTAATGGAAGGTACACATATCCATTCAGGTCATATCTCATTGATAATAATTTAATTATGCCCCTGAACCTAACCACAAGAGACACTAGGAAATATTCCATCTAGCTAGCAGCCATGTACCCAGAGAAAAAAGGAAACCAGACTGTATTGAGGGACCAATCAGCAGTCTCCATCATACTGTTTATAGTATTCTCGTTATTTACGCTTACCGTTTTACATACAAGTTTCTGTGTATAATAGGTTGTTTTGAATAGATCAATCAAATAGAAATACCATCTGTGTTCTTGCTTCCATGATTAAAGGGGACTGTCTTATCATTTGTTTCTTATCAGGCACCCCTCTAGCAAATAGTGTCAAGTTAGATTTACTAAAGCTGTAAAGAAACAAATGCAAATTATTGGGTGTCCTTTGTCTTGAGAAATAAACCAGTGGCAAAGCTGAATAAAAGCAGGAAGGATTCTTCCCTCTATGGTTACGCAAATAGATATTTGAAAGCCGTCTTGAAATTTACTGGTGGTAATGTAGCAACATTTTTGAGACATGTGTTCAGTACTGAAATATCACTGTGTGTCAAAGTGCTCTCTCTTCAATAGTTTTTCTCTGAGAGCTCACCACATTCTCCTTTGCAGGATATGTAAATAACTCTATGGCCGATTCAGGATGTCACTCTCTTTGTGTGCATGTGCACATACATTTGCATGCACACATTCACGTGTTTCCCTATCAAAGTCTCTCCTACCTTAGAAGCATGTGGACCAATCTACAACATAATGAATAAGAAACAGTAGAAAAGAAAATTCTTTCACACATAAGATACACATCTAAATTTCTTGTCATCAAGTCTATAAAGTAGCATTTTAAAAATTTTATTTTGGCTGGGCACAGTGCCTCACACCTGTAATATCAGCACTTTGGGATTCCGAGGTGGGTGGACTTTTTGAAACCTGAGGTCAGGAGTTCAAGACCAGCCTGGCCAACATGGTGAAACCCCATGTCAATTAAAATAGAAAAAAATTAGCTGGGCGTGGTGGTGGGTGCCTGAAATCCCAGCTACTTAGGGAGGCTGAGGCAGGAGAATCGCTTGAACCCAGGAGGCAGAGGTTACAGTGAGACGAGATTGCGCCATTGCACTACAGCCTGGGTGACAAGAGTGAAACTCTGTCTTATAATATATGTGTGTGTGTGAATATATATATATATTTTTTTTTTCTTTTTTTTTTTTTTTTTTACTTGTTCTACCCTGTCTGAACTTGACCAAAAAAGAAAAAGAATAAAAGTGAGGGAGAAAAAAGTCAAACACAACCCTCCAGATGTTTCTAGACTTTTCTATTTCTTCTGTGCCCAAAAGCTGAAACTGCTGGTTTCAATGATTGAAACAGCACTATGAATGAATTCCCAAATGTATTGTACAAAACAGGCAAGCAAAGACACTACATCTTATTTCACACTTTTTTTGTGTGTTAAGTAAATTGTTGGCTTATTGTTGGGTTTGTCTCTGGGAGATTCTAGAGCAATACCTGGTATGGTAATCCCCTGCTGAATCTGTGCACGGGAAGCTCTCTGATGGGCTCTTCTCTTGAACAGCACAGGAAGTAAATTATGGTCTAGGAAATGAGAGATTTAATAAGCTCCCTAAATCCAACAGTAGAGAGAAGAAAACAGAACTGTCTTATGTTTGAAAGTCGAAGATGATTTTTTTTCTCTGTTCAATCAATAAATACTCACTGGGTACCAATTATGAGCCATGCATTCTTCTAGGAAATGGGGCTTTAAGAGTTAAACAAAGAAGGCCTACTTGCCTTCATGAACTTTTGAACCTGGTGCAGGGAAAGAGACAATAATTAATAATCATGGAAATATGAACCATACTGAGGCTAAAAACACATATACATATTGCTATGAGAATGTGGAATGGAGGGAACTCATGTAGACTTGGCTGTTCAGTAAATGAGTGTGTCAGTGCCAGGCACCATTCCAGGAAAATGGGGTGTCCAGGATAGAAGAGCAGTGGCCCCTGCCTTTGAGGAGCACACAGTTTTGTGAAAGGGAAAAACACTTCTTTACATAGAAGTAGACAGTGCAGTCCTGTAGATTCAGCATCCTCATAGGCCCTGGGGGCAAGAAATGTAGTTAGGCCAATCAGTTGAGAAGGCCAAAAAAGCCAGAGAAGCTGTCCTAGGAGAGGAGAATGCCTAGGCTGAGCCTTGAAAAAGGAACAGGATTTAACCAGGCAGTACATGCTATGGGGAGCATTTTCACTTTTTAAGGAAGATATAGACAGTACTGTGGTTTGTTCAGGAAATGACAGCCACTTTATGCTTTAAGATTGTAAATATTGACATCTATAGTGATAGGCGAAGAGGCTATACCATGAAAATCAGTGGCGAGATTATCAAATGCCCCACCTGCCACACTAAAAGGATCCTTCGATGGTTAGAAAGAAAATAATACAATTGAGAGACATTTGTTCCACTTGTGACGTAGAGGATGAATTTTGTGGGCACTGGATGGGCGAAGAAGGACCAATGCTACTGCAGTTCCAGGTGAGAAAAGACTTAAACTAGGACAGTAGTAAGTACAAGAGGGAGGAAAAGGTATATTTGAAAAGTATTTAGGAGGCCGGGCACGGTGACTCATGCCTGCAATTCTAGCACTTCGGGAGACCGAGGTGGGTGGATGACAGTTCAGGAGATTCAGATTATCCTGGCTAACATGGCAGAACTCCGGGTCTACTAAAAATATTTTTTAAACATCAGCCAGGTGTGGTTGTGAGCACCTGTAGTTCCAGCTACTCTAGAGGCTTAAGTAGGAGAATCACTTCAACCCAGGAGGCCGAGATTGCAGTAAGCTGAAATTGTACCACTGCACTCCAGCCTGGGGGACAAAGCAAGATTCCGTCTTAAAAAAAAATAATAAATAGGCCGGGCGCAGTGGCTCAAACCTGTAATGCCAGCACTTTGGGAGGCCGAGATCAGTGGATCACGAGGTCAAGAGATCGAGACCATCCTGGCCAACATGGTGAAACCTCGTCTCTACTAACAATACAAAAATTAGCTGGACGTGGTGGCATGTGCCTGTAGTCCCAGCTACTCAGGAGGCTGAGGCAGGAGAATTGCTTGAACCCAGGAGGCAGAGGTTGCAGTGAGCCAAGATTGTGCCACTGCACTCCAGCCTGGCACCTGGCAACAGAGTGAGACTCTGTCTCAAAGAAAAATAATTAATTAATTAATAAAATATTTAGGAGATAAAATAGATAGTGCTTGGTAATTTCTTAGCAGAGACAAGGGAGTAATGAAGAGAGAGAAGTTTCTAGCTTGGGCGGCTAAGTAGGTTCTGGTATTAGTTAGTTAGATTAGGAATCTTGGAGGTCAAACATATCTGATGGGAAATATAATGTGTTAAAGTTGACTATTGGATATTCTGGAAGTCTGTCATGCAACTGAAGATTAGAGGAGGGTTTGGGGATGGAGATACAAAGGCCTACTTTTTAAAGTCACTGTATAGAACTCAGAACACTTAAAATAGATGCTCTAAACATAAAGTTCCTGAAGAGATACAGGAAATTCTGTGATCTAAAACATTTAAAACACGACACATTAGTGCCAGTTGGGTAAACTTACAGGGAATTATTCAAAAAGTTAGAGAATTGTGTGTGTGCACGTGTCTGTATGTGTGTCTTAAAGCTGGAGGGCCTGCAGTATTGGCTGACAAAAGTTTGATGTGGGGTCTGAGGGACAGAGAAAAGCTAAAATTTCATGTTCTTTGGCGTGAGTAACTTTCAGAAGGATGGAATTGCTGTATCCTGAGATGGGGAAAGACTCGAAAGGAGATTTCTTGAGTGAGTGAATGAATGAGTGAGTGAAAGAATTAATTAATTAACTGTAGATTTACCAGTTTATCACAGTGAGTTACCTAGTAAAAACATATTTCTGAGCCTTACTAGATAACTGTAATGAACAAATTTATATTTAGTAACTTCCATTTGCATGTAAGCCATCAATTATAAAGTAGTTGGCCCTGCAATTAGGTTAAATATGCCTCCAAGGCCTCCAAGAAATCCTCTTGACAATATTAATTTGCTTAACAAGATCTTTTCTCTTCAGCATTAGGAATGGAAGTTTAAGCTCAGATGAGGAAGACTGCTTCTAGAAATCAGAACTCATAGTTTATTGCTATTATAAAAAATTTGACATCATGAGCATGTATGTTAATGGGAGAAATCTCTTGCAAATGTAAAAGATTTACTCTTTTGAAGCAATGCAAAGATAGGTTACTTGAATTCAATTCACTTTACAGGCACTTCACAGATTATTCAAATATGCCTTCTACATATTTGGCAGAGTATATAGTTTGTATTTATAGTTTTTACAGCCACAGTTTGAAATATGTTTTCTACCACATTCAGTAAGTTTTCCATAATCACATACCAAAATATATCTGGTATTATCAGTGTGAGAAATATGAAGCTACCAGTGAATGGCAGCACATACGGTCTCCTTCATTCACTGAAGTCCTTCACATGGCCTTCAGGCCCTGCATGATCTGATCTTGGCTGATCTTTGCCATCACATCTCACATTTCTGTTTCCTTTGTTCCATAATCACTCATCAGCGTGATTCTCTGTCCATCTTGGTCGTTGTATTAGTCTGTTTTCATGCTGCTGATAAAGACATACCTGAGAGTGGGTAATTTATAAAGAAAAAGAGGTTTAAAAGACTCAAGAGTCCATGTGGCTGGGGAGGCCTCACAATCATGTCAGAAGGCAAAAGGCTTGTCTTACATGGTGGCAGACAAGAGAGAAATGAGAGGTTTTGTGCAGGGGAACTCCTGTTTATAAAACCATCAGATCTCATGAGACCTATTCACTATCACAAGAACAGCCAGAGAAAGAATTGCCCTCATCATTCAGTTACCTTCCACCTGGACCCTCCCACAACACAAGGGAATTATGGGAGCTACATAATTGAAGATGAGATTTGGGTGGGGACACAGCCAAACCATATCAAACATGCTATGCTCAGTTCCAACTTGAGATTTTGAACCCTTACCTCTGCCTTCTTCACCTATTAGTTTCTACCCATTCAGCTGATCTCAACAATTATATTCTAGGGAAGTCTTCCTGAACTCTAGTTGTACCCTACACTTTGCCTTACATTCATAGTTCTTATCATAATTAGTCTTTATATATTTGTATGATTAGTGATTATTTATTACCCTCACAAGTGCTTCTTGAAAGTAAAATCCATGTTTATCTGTTTCAGCATTACATACTTAACATGTGGCACAGTGTCTGTTCATGGTAAGTGCTGAATAAATACTTATTGAGTGAATATGTGAAGCTATATGATCTGCCTGAAGTCACACACCTGTCAAGTGGCAGAACTAGGATCTCAATTCAGGCTACTGGTCATATAAAGGGAGACAAAGGAGAAATGGGATTTAGTTTGCATCTGTGTCCTGAAAAGGATATAATGAAGTTATTTGCAAGTAATCATTAAGGGAAAATTGTTCTTCTCAAACATATACACACACAGAAAAGCTCATACTCACCCATGCAAACATAAATGAGAGCTGAGCCTAAAAGCTATAAATCAGTCATAGTTCAACTGTACCTAATTTCTGTAACTCTTTTCTCCAGGCTTTCTTTTTCCCTTGGGCTCAAAACTCCTTACTCTAGCTATTTGCATATAGTTGTACCATGGGCCACTTCAAACGCAGCATGTTTTCTTTCATTTAACAAATATTTATTGAATATCTATTCACTGTCAAGACTACCCTAGGTGTTAGGAATGAGCAGTAAACAAGTAAGTAAAGTCCCTTCTATTTAGTAAAAAGGATTTTCATTCTGAGGGTAGAGAGACAAAAAATATATAATCAAATGATGCATGCTATATTTATAAGACATAAGAAAATAAACATAAAGAGGGAGGCATACTTTACAATGTATAATCACTCTTTCACTCCTCTAAAAGCTGAGATTTAACCTGGGACAGAAATAAAAAGATTCAGCCATGCAAATATATGTGCACACACAGGAAGAACAGCTTGTATAAAGGCCCAAAGACAAGATGGAAAGAAGCTTGGAGCATACACAATGCCCGAGCTGGAAGTAGCATATGAGAGAGAGAGGGAGGCACAGGAGCTGAGGCTGGAGAGATTGGCAGTGGAAGATGGCATTGACTTGGGATTTTATTTTAAGTGCAGAGGGAAGCCTCTTTGATAATATGAACATGAGAGTAAAATACTTTTATTTGCATTTTACAAAGATGTTGAGGGCTATTCTATGGAGAATGGATTTGAGGGACAAACTGGAAGCAGAGAAAGTTAATTGGCTGTTGGAGTAGTTCATACTGTAGAGTTTAGTCCTATATACAGATGGGAAGAAATGGACACATTCAGAATAACTGACTCCAGCCTATCAGCCCAGCACACCTCTTCCTTGTGAGTTCTTCATATTACTTATTACATTGACTTTCCCCTCCAGCAGCTTTGCTAGTAATCTGTTATCTTCAACTTTTTTTCTCTTCCCTTACCCTTAATCAGCAGTTCATTAAATTCTATCAGATAAACACAATAAAGCCAAGTGGCTTGTAACAGTGTTTCCTCTTCATCTCTCCTTCCACTGCCTTAGCTTAGGGTTCCATAAATCCTTGAGTGAAATGTTGTAAGAGATCCCTAACTGCTCTCCTTGCTTCAAGTCTACAGTCCTTCAAATCTGGTCCTCAATCCTGTCACAAAAGCTGTATCTTCCTAAAACACATCTTTTGTCACATTTCTCTTAAAAATACCCTTGTGTCAGAAACAAAGCTATGTTTTTAACACAAGTTTTATCAGAAACCAAATATGTAGATGAGCTCTTAGTAAGCTCGAGCAAGGGTACCCGACCCCCACCTTCATGCTCATGCACTGCAACTCTCATTACATCCTGACCTCCCAGCATCTCTCACCATCCATGCTGAGTGCAACATTCTCTGATTTCATGCATATTACCCTTCTAATCCTTTGAAATTCTCCTTCTGCCCATATGTTCTGCTGTTCTCCCTGGCCCCATGAATCTGTCTTTGAAAATCTGTATCAAATACCATCTCTGTGTACTTCTGTTATTCCTCATGGCAAAGAAAATAGAAACAACTTAATATCCACTGAGAAGACTTGTTAAGATAAATTTGGATATATCATAGCCTTTCAATGAACTACTAGGCCACATGAGAGAAAGAGATATCCATTTCTATTGCTGAAAAATAACGCTTTTTCTTCATAATCATCAGATGTTCTGAATGCCAATATTCAATAAAGATTCCGTACTTTACAGAATTTTCTGCTTTTCAAATGAATGAAATATAAAATAATCGCCTTTTTCAGCTATTTCCCGGGGAGCTCCTAACTTCTTGATTAAAACCCTAATTTCCTTCCTACACAGTAGGTGTTACTCTTTGGCATTTAGGGTGAAGATTTATAACAGTAATGAAAATTTCCAAACTTAATAGAAACAACCCATAGGCAAACAAATGAGTAACAACATTTAATTCTTTTTCTGTAATAAAATTCTTACTGTGCACATCTTCTCTGTATCCTCACTTTGCATTTTAAATGTACACTTGTGATTTAGAGCCAAAGTTTAAGCATATGCTGTTTTGAATCTTCTCGTGCTATTATTAAAATATTTCACTTTTTCCCAGAGTCTAAATTTGTCCAGCATTAGGAAGCAAATTTTAGTGTATAAACCAGATTTTCAGTTTTGTGCTTAAATATATTTGTATGTGTTACATGCAAGGATGTTTATGTCTCCTGAGATGCCTCCTGAGAAGCCAAATTAAGAGATTCTCCAAGGCCTATTCTTGTTATTCATCAACTGAAAAAAAAATCACAAAACAGAACTTACGTTTTACACTTTTTTGTAATGTTGCTTTTCTTCCAATTTTGGGTAACCTTACCCTTATAAATAATGTATTCTCACTCTTGATCTTGTTTTATTCTGGTAAAGAAGTACCATCTGAAAGTTTTCACATTACTACTGAATTATTATAGCTTTTATTTTGAGAATATGCTGTAGAATAATACTTACATCTCTGTAAAGTTATATGTGTACATGTGTATATATATTTGTTTGTTTCTTTGTTTGTTTGTTTGTTTGTTTTTTGAGACAGAGTCTCGTTCTGTTGCCCAGGCTAGAGTGCAACGGTGATCTCGGCTCACTGGAACCTCCACCTCCCAGGTTCAAGTGATTTTCCTGCCTCAGCTTACCGAGTAGCTGGGATTACAGGCACCGGCCACCATGCCCAGCTAAATTTTGTATTTTAAATTGAGATTAAAAATGGGGTTTCACCATGTTGGTCAGGCTGGTCTTGAACTCCTGACCTCAGATGATCTGCTCACCTCAGCCTCCCAAAGTGCTGGGATTACAGGCATGACCCACCACACCCAGCCTTCTCGGAGTTTTTCCACCTGTGAGCGTGTTGCTGAGTCACTTTCAAGATTTACAGTTTTTTAAACTTTTTCTATACTTCCTCTATTACTTATTCCTCATAACACCTAATAAGTGAGGTTGGGCCACTATTTGCAGAGTTTTTTTATTTGTTTCTGTTTTTATTTAGAAAACTGACTTGGTAATGTTAGGTAGTTTTTTCATAGTCACAGAGGTAGAAAATGGTAGAGTGAATATTAAAATTCAGATCTTCTCATCCTAATCCAGAATTATTCCCACTTGCCATTTTGGACATACATATATGGTTTTGAAATAAGTCTTTGAAACCGTTTCTCCTCATTTGATATTAAGTTTATCAATATCCTTATAATCTGAGACTTTTTTCCAGCAGGAATGATCTGTCTGAGCAATGTAAAATTAGGTAGATAAAACAGCTTGGGAGAATGTATGTGGGACTATTCTCTATTTTACTTATCTGAGACACTATTTTTGTCATTAACAAATACTAACAAAACTGAGCTGCAATTAAGATAATCTTTCCACTTATGAGATCTGATAAACACTGAAATAGTTTATCACCTCTGGAACCTTCTCTCAGAAAGTAAGCATGGCACTAACAACATATTCTAAATGCTTCTAATTAACACATTTATTTATTATTGGGTTGTGTTAGCAGCATTCCAGTTCATGTTTTATGGTCTTAGTTTTCCTCATATTTTAGCAGCTAGCTATAAACAATATTGATCACATTTTAAATGTCTTCTCTCAATAGAACTTGACAAATGGGAGATAAATGTATAAGTCATGTAAATTACATTAACACAAGCATACAGCATGATTGCTTGTGACTTTATTTTACATTTAAGGACAAAATTTCAATTGAGCATTTGATGGGATTAAATAATCTTGGACCACTAGTGTTTTTTTTTTCAGTATCTAACCATTACAATATTAACCCTGCTGTTTGTAAGTAGTAGGCCAATTGCAAAGCTATAAATTTTGTGTTTCTTCAAGTAAGCATTGATTTACTTTGCATCTTAAAAAGGATGAAGCAGGAACTAAAGGCTAAACTGAAAATGATTTCGTAGACCCCCAAATACTTTTTAATATATTTCAGAAAAATCAGAAAATTCATGTTGACGCAAATAGATTTTTAGCATCTCTCAAGAACTCTGTCACTCCTTCTCTCTTTCAGTTAGCCTTATGCCCCTAAATTATAAAATATTGTCAATCCAGTCTATCCAAATACTTGTGATCAACATTGTGAATCACCACCCAATGTTTACTAAAATGAAAACTACTGCTGTATCACATCATAATAAATTGGAATCATGGAGTAGAAAGGAAAGAGGAAACAGAATGGGAAGAATTGGATTTGGGACCCAGCAGTACTGCTTACTGGCTTTGTTACATATGGTCCACATCTCTCTAGGTCAATTACAGTGATCAGTTGAGATCATATAAGTATATATGTTTCAAACAGTATAAAAGTAGTAAACAAATATATGGTACCTGTCAAGTAAGTAATGGAATACAGACTTTCTGACCCACTAAGATAAAGGAAGATCTAGGGGCTTTGTATATAATGTATATTGGACAGATAATTGCATGAGAATAAAAATGACTTGTCTGGCTTTAAAGGATAGCAGCCAACTGTTTTCACTATGGAAATTGCATGGGGAAAGCAGGCAATAAATTAACATTATGAAGATGATTCTAAAATATTACGATGGATGGTAATACATATGACTAGTTTAGAAATTGGCATTATCTCCTTGGAATTGGGTAGACCTTTGTCAGTTTCAGGCCTGCAGGGTGCAAATATGCCTGAGAGTGCATTTGCCCCCACAGCAGAAAAAGTTTCATTTTGCATAGATAGCAAGAAAGGAACACACATGAGTTCTTTATTCATCCTGTCAGTATCAGTACTGGCAGCAGAGAATATACTCTATTTTTTACTCTTTCTATAAGTGAAGAAAGGAACAAATATATTTAGTCTGTGAAGTAGTAGTGCTTATGCTGAAATGGGGCTCTATAATTTGCTGCTTAATGATAAAGAGAGAGGATAGTCGAAGGAAGGCAAATTAGACTTTATCTTGGCAAGAGGTAGAATTGCTTTGCTGAAAACATAGTATCAAAATGAAATTTCCCTGTATTAACAGAAAGGGATTATGTCAAAATGCAAAACAGTCATACATGTGAGAAGTGTTCTTTATAATAAAAAATAAACTGTGGTTTGATACTTCTGATAAATAAACTGTGGGTTGCATAGTGGTTCTCAGACGTAAGCTAAACAAAGTGGAGTATTTCCAACAGTGAATAGCATTCCAGATGGATGTTAGAGTGCTTCATCGCTGTCTATGTTTTGTTTATGTTGCTTATCTGTATGTGTCACTTCCTCTCTTGTCTTGAGTTTGAAAACATTTCATGAGTAAGACCTATTTTCCTTTTTTACTCTCCTCTAACTTAGAACTGTGATATACTTAAGATGCAGATGCAGTTCCATAATTGTCAATAACCAAGCTTATGTTAAGAGGCTAACCTAAATTATTCCAAAGCCAAGCCTTAAGATCATCAAAATTTCAATGATTTTTATAATTATTTCTGTCAGCACAGCAATGCGCAAAGATTCTCTCCCTTAGATTCTTTCCTCTGGTAGAGGATAGAATAATGTTCTGAAATGCTGTTGGGTTTTCAAGTGGGAGATAAGAAATACCCTTCTGAAGGCAAGGAAGAAGAGGTTGGCAGCATTAGGGAAAGAAAAGAAAAAAGATTAGGGAAGGAAAAGAAAAAAGAACTACTGCAAACTAAAGTTTGGGATCTAAGTGGTGGGTAACCTATAGAAGTGACCTGAGGATGGAGGTCCAATATCCTGAGGATAGAGTCCAATAGCAGCCCTGCTTGCCAGCTAATAACTTTGTGCCTGCACCAATGTAGTGAAGCAGAGCCTGTAACTCCCAATACTGAATCAACACCCAATGTAGGAGTTTCGGGTGTGTGTTAGGCTGGTCTTGCATTGCTATAAAGAAATGCCCGAGACTGGATAATTTATAAAGAAAAGAGGTTTAATTGGCTCATAGTACTACAGGCTGTACAGGAAGCACAGCACCAGCATCTGCTCAGCTTCTTGGGAGGCCTCAAGGACCTTTTTCTGATGGTGGAAGGTAAAGCAGGAGGAGGAGAGAGTAAGAGTAAGGGAGGAGATGTCACACACTTAAACAACAAGATCTCACAAGTACACACAATTGTAAGGACAGCACCAAGCTATGAGGGATCCACATGCATTTCCCAAACACCCCTTACCAAGCTCCACTTCCAGCACTGGGGATTACATTTCAACATGGGATTTGGGTGGGGACAAATATCCAAACTCTATTATTCTGTCCCTGGATTCCCAAAATTTCATGTTCTTCTCACACTCCAAAATATAATCATGCCTTCTCAACAGTCCCCCAAAATCTTAATTCCTTCCATCTTAACTCAAAAGTCTATAGTCCATAATCTCATCTGACATAAGGCAAATCTCTTCCACCTATAAGCCTGGAAAATAAACAGGTTAGTGACTTCCAAGTAAAATAAAAAACAAGTAGTTACTCCCTGATACAGTTTTCTATACAAAGAAGGTATAGGCATTGGGTAAACATTCCCATTCCAAAATAGAGAAATCAGTCAAATGAAAGGAACTATAGGCCCCATGCAAGATCAAAACCCAGCAGGGCCGTGATTAAATCTTAAATCTCCAGATAATCTCCTGTGACTCCATGTCCCACATCCAGGGCACACTGGTGCAAGAGATGAGTTGCCAAGGCCTTGTGTAGATCCACCTCTGTGGCTTTGCAGGGTTCAGCCCAGAGGCTCCTATCACAGGTCTTCGAATACCTGTGCCTTTTCTGAGGCCCAGAGTACAGTCTCCTGTTGGATCTACCATTCTGGGGTCTAGAGGGCAATGATCCCCTTCCCACAGCTCCACTAGGCAATGGGGGATTCTGCATAGAGACTCCAACCCCACATTTCCCCTTGACACTTCTCTAGTAGAGGATCTCTGTAAGGGCCCTACTCCTGCAGCAGGCTTCTGCCTGGATACCCAGGCTTTCTCATGTATCCTCTGAAATCTAGGTACAGGCTGCCAAGCTTTTCCTCCTGCAATCTGCTTCCCTGCCAAAGGAAGGGAGATATGTAGAAGCTGCCAAAGCTTACAGCTTACATTCTCCAAAGCAGCAGCTTAAGCTGTACCTGGGCCCCTTTGAGTAAAGACTGGAGCCAGAGTGGCTGGGATGCAAGGAGCAGTCTCCTAAGGCTGCTCAGGGCAATGGAGTTCTGGGCATGGCTTCTGAACCAGTCTTTCCTCCTAGAATTATGAGCCTGTAAGAGGAGCTGCTCTAAAGGTCTCTTTTCCCCATTGTCTTAGCACTTGGCTCCCTTTTGGTTCTGTAGATATCTCCAGCAAGTGGTTGTTCCATAGTCAGCTTGAATTTCTCTCCCAAAAAACCTTTTTTTTACTCTGTCACATGGCCAGGCTGCAAAATGTACAAAATTTTATGCTCTGCTTCCTCTTTAAATGTAGCTTCCAACTTTACGTCATTCCTTTACTCCTGTGTCAGAGAGTAGGCTGTTAGAAGCAGCCAGACCACTTCTTGAACACTTGACTTCTTAGAAGTTTCTTCTACCAGATTCCCTAAGCCATCATTCTGAAGTTCAAATTTCGCAGATTTCTAGGACATGGACACAGTACAGTCCTAACAATGGTGACCTTTGTTCCAGTTACCAATAAGTTCCTCATTTACATCTGAGACCTCAGCGGCCTGGACTTCATTGTCCATATTACCATCAGCAGTTTGGTGACAATCATTTAACTAGTTTCTAAGAAATTCCCAAACTTTCCCTCATATTCCTGTCTTTTTCTGAGCCCTCCAAACTCTTCCAACTTATGCCCATTACCAGGTTTCAAAGATGCTTCCATATTTTCAGATATCTTTATAGCAATGCCCTTTCCTTGTTACCAGTTTTCTGTGTTAGGCCATTCTTGCATTGCCATAAATACCTAAGACTGGCAAATTCATAAAGAAAAGAGATTTAATTGGCTCACAGTTCTGCAGGCTGTACGGAAGCACGGTGCCAGCATCTGCTCTACTTCTTGGGAGGTCTCCAGGAACTTTTTCTTATAGCAGAAGATGAAGCAGGAGTTGGCACTTCACATGGTGAAAGCAGGAGGAGGAAAGAATGAAGGGGAGGTGCCACCCACTTAAACAAGCATATCTTGCAAGTACTCACTATCGCAAGGACAACACCAAGCCATGAGGGACCCATCCCATGACCCAGACACCTTCCCCCAGGACCCACTTCTAACACTGGGGATTATATTTCGACATGAAATTTGGGTGGGGACAAATATCCAAACTGTGTCAAGGTGGTAGTATTCTCTGGCTTTTTGCAAAGTCAGATACAAATCCTGCTATGAGAAAAGTACCTGCAATTTAAACCTGCTGAATTCCTCAGAGTAAGATCAAGCAATTTGTTAAGGAAAACACAGAAATCACAAGACCCTAAGGAAGTAATCACTGTAAATGAGAATCAGCAGAAATAAAAAGTTTAGACCTCTAAAGACTGCAGATAATGAAATTATCAGAAACAGAATATGGAATAGCATAGTATGAAATATTTAAGAAATATACAATAGAATTATCTTGAAAGGAAAAATATTGTTGAAATCAAAACTCAATGATTAAATTAAATAGGTAAGTCACAAGTGAGAATATCAGATATATGTGAGCAAATTTCATAAGAGGCCACACAGAGAGGGAAAATTAGGAATATGAAAGAGAAGTTAAGAAACTGAATATCAAAAGATCCAATGTCTATTTTCAGCCCCAAAATATAAAATAGTGAATATCTCAGAATTTTCTAGGGTAGTTAAAAGACTCAGTTTGGGAGGCTTAGGCAGGCAGATCACCTGAGGTCAGGAGTTCAAGACCAGCCTGACTAACATGGTGAAACACTGTCTCTATTGAAAATACCAAATTAGCTGGCCTTGGTGGCACATGCCTATAATCTCAGCTACTAAGGAGGCTGAGGCAGGATAATTGCTTGAACCCAATTCCTGAACCTCGCTGCTTGGAGATTGCAGTGAGCCAAGATTATGCCATTGCACTCCAGCTTAGGCAACAAGAGCAAAACTCTGTTTCGAAACACACACACACACACACACACACACATACACACACACACACACACAAACTTACCTATGAAGACACACAGTCCAACCAAGAGCACATAAAATGCACAATAATGAAAGATAGAAGGCAATAGAATAATCACTTTAAGTTGTTAAGGAAAAAATATCTGTAATACTCTCATCATTTAAGATTATCTTTCAAAATGATGGTGAAATAAAGACTTTTTAGATAATCAAAAACTGAGAAATATTGCCTCCAGCAGCCTTTTACTGCAGAAATCCTTAAAGCATATACTTTGGTAGAATAAAAATAACTCCAGAAGGGGAATCTAAGATGTGACAAGAAATGGTGAGCAAACAAAACAGCAAATTAATGATATAAATTTAAATAAACCTTATATAATCTGATGACATTAATAATGTTTTGTGTGGTTAATATTAGTGCAGAGGATGATATAGGCATCTTGCCAGAAATACACAGTGTTCATGTACCCCATTTTGACTGAGAATGTATGTGTGTTTCAGGGGAACTTTTTCTCTGAGCATGTGGGACTTTGGACTCATGCCACCAGGGAAGCCCAGTGGAAGTGTGATCTTACAATAGAATATTTGTAAATGTAAATCTTTATGATATCAAATACTCCTAACTCGTGTATTAACATATGCCTTAGTCCATTTCTTGTTGCGACAACAGAATACCACAACCTGGGTAATTTGTAAAGAAAAGAGATTTGTTTCTTACAATTCTGGAAGTTGAGAAGTCCAAGGGCATGGTGCTGACATCTCCTCGGCTTCTAGTGAAGGTCTTCCTGCTGCATCAGAACATGGCAGGAGGTGTCACTGGGTGAGACAGAGGAAATGTGCTAACTGAAGTCACTTTTCTTCTCTCTAAAAAATTATTAATCCCCTCATGGGAGCCCCACCTTGATGACCTAATCTAATCCCAGTTACCTCCCAAAGGCCTCACGTCCAATCAACATATGAATTTGGAGATTTAGTTTCCAACACTTGAAATGTAGAAGACACTTTCAACCCACAGCAACAGATATGTATGTTAAGTAAAGGTGGATAATAAAAAAATCATAAAATTCATATCTGTGAACATATAATTAACTCCAAAATTAACCATTTTAGGTAACTTTTATCTACCTATGCACATCTTTTTCTGTCGCACACCCACAAGAGATAATCACTGTTTGAATCACCGCACCGAATCTTGATGTTTAGTCTGTGATATGATTGGGATTTGCGTTCCTGCAGAAATCTCATGTTGAATTAGAATTCCCAGTGTTGGAGGAGGGGCCTGGGTGGGAGGTGATTCATTTCAGGAGATGGAATTCACCCCTTGCCATTCTTTTGATAGTTAGGAGATATGGTTGTTGAAAAGTGTGTAGAACCTCCCACTTCTTTTCTTCCTCCTACTCTGGCCATGTAAGACATGCCTGCTTCCCCTTCGGCTTCTTGCTGTGATTGTGTTTCCTGGGGCCTCCCCAGCCATGCATTTTGTACAGCCTATAGAACCATGAGCCAAGTATGCTCCTTTTCTTTATAAGTTACCCAGTCTCAGTTCTTTATGGCAATGGGAAAATGGACTAATACAGTCTTTAAATGAAAAGTAATACTACTAATCATTAGGTACATAGTTCTTTTAATTTATTTGATTTATATATTAATTAATTGTTTATTTAAAAATCTACCGAATAGACACCAAGTAAACATGTGATCAGTATTATTTTTAGCTAGCCACCAAAGTACAGGAAAAATTAACATTATAAAATGTGAACTACAAGACAACTGGAACAATCCAACAGTAACATTAATAAATGTGTTACTCATTTATTAGAACATCTTAGGACCTGCTGTTGGTACTATATTTGCTTTCTTCGTAAAGATCACCAAACTGTAAGCAACAGCTGCTTCAGTGGTTAAAGTTAGGTGCTAAGAAGTGAAGATTATCTTTTAAAAGTCAACTTTACTAAAAAAGCTTTTTTAGCTCAAGTTTGTTCTTACTAATATTTGTTAATGAAATTGTGTTATTTTCTTCCTTGGTACAATGAGGACTAATATCAGTCATGTTTTTTATCTCTGTTCATGTAAGTCACCTGAAAACGCCAGGTTCTCTCAAATAATCTCTCATTCCCCAGAATCTAATGCCCGAAAGACTGTATCTCTCTTTTCTCTGCATCACCAGTGTATTAGTTCATTATTTGGGTAGGGACACAGATCCAAACCATATCAACCGGTCACTCCCCAATTCTTTATATATTTTCACTAAGTTTGGTCTCTCAAGAAAGCTCTCTTACGAGGCATTCTCTTCCACAACACCTCTGTGATCTCATTTCAAACATCTCTTCCTTGAATACTATCTCCACCTCTAGTATCAACTTCCCAAATGTATCAGCCACACCTAGGACTTACAGTCTGTGGAAATCACCAGTGTTTCACTGTGATTATACCAGTGTTAACACTGTGAAATAACCAGTGTTAACACAATTTCATTAACAAATATTAGTAAGAACCATTAGTTTCATGGTTCTTCACATTATGACTCACATCCCTTTTTAGATTAAATTCTCACATCTATCATTATAATTGCTCTTACCTATGTAACCTCTACTCCTTCGCCACTTTTTGCCTTATCATATATACTTGGCAAAAATCAATACCCAGTTAAATCCATCTCTGCCTATTCCATGCCTGCATCTTGAAGCTAAACATGACTAAAGAAAAATATGACTCACTTTAAATCCTTATCAGTAACCTCATGTGAGTCCTCAAAGCTGGGTGGCAATTGTACTGTAGTTTTCTAAACAGTTGTATCTCAACATTTTTCTAGACATTTATTCATACCTTATTTTCAACTCTAAAAGTTCTAGTCTCTCTTCCCCTGTCATAATATTCAGCTGATGAGCTTGCTTTTCTGTCACTGAGGATATAGAAGTAATCACAGAGAACTTCCAGCCACTTCTGTCATTACATCTAACCATCTATTAACATCTGCAATGCTACCTTTCCTTGTTATTCTAGATAAATTATTCACGCTTCTAACTCAAACCAACCTCTTTATCTCTTCACTAGATGCCTTTGGTCTTGACTACTAAAGGACACTACTCCAGCAGTTACACTTCCCCTTCCTCTCTTTCTGTCACTGTCTCTCTGGAATTAATAAATGTTTCCTCTCTGCCAGATTTTTCCCATCAGCATTTAAATATATTATTTCTACTAAAATTGAACAGCAAAAAGCCTCTCAAGCTATTTCTCCTTCTAAATACCCCTCAATTTTTCTCCTTCTCTTTATAGCTTTGCATTTTCATTTCAACCCTCTCAGACATGTTATGTCACCAAAACTGCTCTTACCCAAGTTCCTAGACTTTGACTAGTAAGTACAACACTCAGCATCGTCAGATCCATTTGTTCTCACTTCTAATTTTATTTGTCCTGTCAGCAGCATTTGACACAGATGATTAATCATTCCTCCCGGAAACATTTTTTCCCCTTAGTTTCCAGAAACTTCTCTCCTTTGCAACCACCTAACTCCACTGCCTCTTGTCCTTTACCCCCTTGGCTGATTTCTTTTCCATCACTCCAATGTCTTTAACCTGGGAATTCTCTTTAACCCACTTCACACCCAAACTCCCAGGAATCTTGCCCTCTTTCATGGCATTAAGTGACATTGAGACACTGATGACTTTCAACCTTATCTCCCACCCAGGTCTTTTTCTTGGAATCCAAACTAATCTGCCCAATGTCTGCTTAGTGTCTTCACATGAAGAGGCCTGTCAGACTACTAAACTGAATTCCTGATCATCCTCCTATACCTTCCCTTCCCATGGTCTTTCCCATTGCAATAAATGGCTTCATTCTTCCAGTTTTATAAACCAACTTCCACTGCTGCTGTCCTGGTCAAAATACATTACCATCACCACTGACCTATAATTTATAATATAGTTTTATAAAACAACTTCCACTGCTGCTGTCCTGGTCAAAATACATTACCATCACCACTGACCTATAATTTATAATATAGTCTTATAAACCAACTTCCACAGCTACTATCCTGGTCAAAAGACATTACTGTCACCACTGACATATAATGAAATATACTCCTTCTTCCTTAATGTGCTTTTAACACATCCCTCAAAGTGACCCTTTGAAGGCATGTCTAATGATGAACTTTGTGCAACTCACTTTCTCACTTCTTTAGTTCTTCACTCAAAGGCCATCTTCTCCTAAGATCCTTCTAGTTCTTTCCATTTGATGTTGTAAACAAGGGTCCAGCAAAGTTTTGTTGTAATGGGCCACATGGTAAATATTGCAAGTTTTGTAGCCATAAGCTCTCTGTTGTAGCTGCTCAGCTCTGTTTTTATAGCATAAAAGTAGTCATAGAGAGTACATATATGATAATTGTGGTTATGTTCAAATACTTTATGTCCACTTAAATTTGAATATAATGCAATTTTCATGTGTCATGATGTATTATTCTTTTCAGGGTTTTCACTCCAAAGGGTCAGCAGTAGGCCAGATGTGACACACAAACTAGTTAACTGACCTCTCCCATACCTTCTGTAAATCCTTCCTTTCTTTTTTTACCTTAGAGTGTATCACAGTATAAAGTGTCACGTATTTTACTTACTTCTTTTTGTTTATTATCGATGTCTTACAAATAAAATACAAGCTCCATGAGACTAGAGTTTTTGACTCTATTATATACTGCTGGATCAATAGCTACTAAGTCATTACATCATGAATGAATGAGTGAATAAATTACATTTAAAAAGGAAAAATTAAGAACATGGGTATGATTGATGGGACAAACTCTATTTTATTTTAAAAATTATAATCTGAGAACCGCAGGAGTGATACCATTTTAACTATTTACAGTCTACAAAAGGCTCCTTCAAGCCTGGGCAACATGGCAGAAACTCATCTCTACAAAAATACAAAAAAATTATCCAGGCATGGGGGCACATGCCATTGATCCCAGATACTCAGGATTCTCGGATGCTGAGGGAGGAGGAGGTTTTAGTGAGCTGAGATCATGCCACTCCACTCCAGCCTGGGTAACAGAGTCTCAAAAAAAAAAGAAGACTCTTCCAGTGACTTTCTTATTAAAATTTTCATCTTACTCCTTTTTTTAAATTCCATTTTTATAAATTTGTTTTTCATCTCTACTAAATCCTATTTATATATTCTATTGTAAGAGGTACCTCAGTGTATCAATCCTCTGCAGGTTTTACAGTTGAATAGACCTGAAGACTGGCCACGTGCACGCCTGCATCTCTGCTGTAGGTTACTGCTACAAGAGAGCATGCTCATTTAGCATCGAAGACTTCATTTTTCTAAGAAATTACCTTTAATTTCTATATCTCTTGGATGAACCAAAGAAGTTAACAAAGTTTTTAAACTTCTGTCTTTTACTGAAGTAAATAAAAGTGTCAAATTATAAGCATTAGAGCATAGCCTAATTTCCATCAGCCATTTCAAGACAATGCAATTGGATTTAATTATTATATTCATGGGCATTAAACATTTATGAAACAAATGACCTACAATTTAATTAGATAGTTAGTGAAGTATTCGTAAGATGCTTCATTTAAGAATAACTAATATTTAATAGCAGAAAATGATCTTGCCTCTGGTTTCTTACATTAAAGAATTGAAAAGATATCCCTTCTTTGTCCTTCTAGAGAAGTGGTTTTTGTTCTGCTTGTTCAGATGTGAATCATAGGCAGAGGTGATATGTGGCCCGGCTTTAGTTTAGTCAAATATTAGATCGCTATTTCAAAGTTGTCGCATTCCAATACAAAATTATGTTTTTTGAGTAGTTAAAAATGTCATTTTGTGATTTTGTAAACATATTTGACACATACCTTATAATCATTATGATCTCATAACTTGGTATTAAAGATGAGTCTAAAAGAAATCAGAGTAGCGGCATCTGAGAAGTAATCATTGGGTTTGGAATAATTTACTTTGTTCTGCCTTCTTTTTCAAGCTTGGTTTTGGTTGTTATTTGTGAGTATGGGTGAATAAGTATGCAGTAAATACATTCGAGGCCAGCAGTTGCGTGGGCTCTAGGTCTGTGTGATTGCTTTATTAATTGCTAGTTACTTGCTTCCTTCCTTTTTTATATTTACAGGGTAGAACAAGGAAGATAAGGACCAGGTTTTCAAAAATGTGGCTGTTCAAAGAAGAGATAAGACATTGGTAGATTAGGTAAAATCTATGTAAATTCAGAATTAGATAAGAAGTTGGAAGCTGTAACTCAGAAAATGCCATTGAGCCAGTCTTTAAAACCCTATTGATTAAACCCTTGCTTCTTACAGATAAAAACTTTAACTTAGGAGATACTAGAAGCAGTCTGATTGTGGCCATATTAGATATTATCAGAAATAAAGGCAAAATTTGCAGTAGAATGGAGAGATCTTGAGGATGATATGTGAACCTTTACTATGCGAGTAGCACAAGTTCTGCCATTAAGCCTATCTTGATTTGCCATGAGCTTAGAGACACACAAGCCATGTTTATTTTTGCACTTTCAGCAGGCACGACAAGTGTCATGGCTTAGAGTACAGCTTGGCTTCACCTTGATTGGTGTGTCCTGATGGAAGTTATTATGTGTGAAGACCTCGCATCGTTATTTTTCCAGGCATGTATCAACAAAGTCTTGGCCCTATAAAAGAGCAAATAGAATGCCATGCATCAGTCAGTATGTTTCTATTTTACTTTTAGTCCCTGGAAAGATTATAGTTTCTGGAGAAATTGCTGCACTCCTGCCTGTTATGTTTGATTTGGTCATCCTAACTCAAAGCATTCAAAATACTTCCCACTTGCTTTGTGCAAGAAGTCTGTGGTAAATTCGCTCGCTCAGTGAAACATATTTCTTCATATTCATTCTACAAGTGGACAGTTGCTTCTTTCTAATGTCATGTTGAAATGTGATTGCTTTGAAGGAAGCTGTCACTCCTGCATTAATCCTGCCTGTTCACACCACAGTCCCCATCTGCTTTGGAAGATGAAAAAACATTGTCTCACGCATCTGCTGTGGACTGAATGTTTGTGTTCCTCCAGAATTCATACGCTGAAACCCTAATCCCTAATGTGATGGTATTTGGAGGTGGGCCTTTGGGAGGTAATTAGAGTAGGTTAGGTCATGAGGGTGTGGTGTTCAAGATGTGAGTAAATCCCTTATAAAAAAAATGAGGAGGAGGAGGAGGCACAGGGATTCTTTCTCTGCCTGCACACACTAAGGAAGGCCATGCAAAAACATAATTAGGAAGGAGACTCTCACCAAGAACCAGACTATGCTAGCAGCCTGATCTTGGACTTCCAGACGGCAGGAACTGTGAGAAATACATGTTTGTTGTTTAAGACACCCAGTTTTGAATCTCTGTTATAGCAGCCAGAACTGACTGAGAAACCATCTTTAGAATATGTGTGACTAACTCTAAATTTTTATTTAAATCTGCTATTTGATATCTCTGATATGATCATTTCCAGGATTTTTTAAAATAAGTATTTTTAGTAAATCCTACTTAGGAAAAATCTGTAATTTACAAAATATATAAATTAATATATCTCAATTGATCTCCATCAGACAGCTATTTATTGGCAAACAGACATTAATTAGAAAAGTGATATACATAGGTTAAAAAAATTCTTCTGAATTTGCTTGTTGTGGCATCTGTTGAGTCTTTAATCCACTATGGCATTATGTCCATGTACACTGTAGTATGTCTATACTTCTTGCTGTCTTCAGATAGATATCTGTGTATGTGTATATATATATGTGTGTATGCATTTATATATAAAATATATATTTACATGTATATATCAGATCCGTTTGTGTAGCAAAAAATCTAGGGGAAGAAAGTGATTCTCTGCTTGTATCTTCCATGACAATTGAGTTTTTAAATATTATAAGAACAAATCTCAATTTTCAACTTATCTCTAAAATATATTTTAACAACAACATGACTATTCCAGTGACATATTCCCATTCCTTGGAATGAACAGTCATGTATTATATATTTTTAAACTCATGCCTCACACATACACTGTTGGGTGGGCTGTACAGCTGGAAATCCTTCTGTGTAATATGATTATGATTGAGAAAGCATGCACATGTTCCTTCTTCCCTTCATGCTAAAAACAAACAAAGTGTAGAATGAATTACGTTGCTTAAATCGTAATTTGATTCAAAGGAAAGAAAAAAAGATACTGTAGGATTTTGTAGCAGCTATCTAGGTTAGTAAGGGCAGATAGCTCTTGGTGTTTTAGAGAGAGAGATAGATGATGCTTGCCTGGTGTGCATATTCTTTTCTAAATTTCTTAAATTCTACTTATTTTTATTCTTTTTCTATTCTATATGTACTTTGAGACATCAGATATTTTATGTAGAACTTTTATGTGCCAGTTTTACTTCAAATGATGAGCTGCACACTTACTGCAAATTAAGATGGAGTACTGATTGCATTTTATAAAAACTGAAACTTAGGTGGCCTCAGTTCTAGGTTTTCCTTTTTTTTATTATTATTATTTTTTTATTTCCATAGGTTATTGGGTAACAGGTGGTGTTTTGTTAGATGAGATAGTTTTTTAGCGGTGATGAGTGAGATTTTGGTGCAGCCATTACCCAGGTAGTATACACTGTACCCTATTTGTAGTCTTTGTTTTTTTTCTTTTGAGATGAAGCTGCTGCCCAAGCTGCAGTGCGGTGGTGCAATCTCAACTCACTGCAGCCTCCACCTCCTGGGTTCAAGTGATTCTCCTGCCTCAGCCTCCTGTGTAGCTGGGACTACAGGCGCACACCACCATGCCTAGCTAATTTTTGTATATTTAGTAGAGATGGGGTTTCACTATGTTGACCAGGCTGGTCTTGAACTCCTGACCTTGTGTTCTGCCCATCTCGGACATTTTATTTGTGGTCTTTTATCCTTCACTCCCTTCCCACCCTTTCCTCCTGACTTCCCGAAGTCCATTGTGTCATTCTTACACCTTTACATACTCATAGCTTAGCTCCCACTTATGATGGGCATTTGGATTGGTTCCACGTTTTTTGTAATTTCGAATTTGCCACTATAAACATGCATGTGCAAGTATTTCTTTTTTTGTATAATGATATCTTTTCATTTGGGTAGATACCCAGTAGTGGGATAGTGGGATTGCTGGATCAAATGATAGTTCTACTTTTAGTTCTTTTTTTTTTTTTTGAGACGGAGTTTTGCTCTTGTTACCCAGGCTGGAGTGCAATGGCGTGATCTCGGCTCACCGCAACCTCCGCCTCCTGGGTTCAAGCAATTCTCCTGCCTCAGCCTCCTGAGTAGCTGGGACTACAGGCGTGCATCACCATGCCCAGCTAATTTTTGTATTTTTAGTAGAGACGGGGTTTCACCATGTTGACCAGGATGATCTCGATCTCTTGACCTTGTGATCCACCCGCCTCAGCCTCCCAAAGTGCTGGGATTATAGGCGTGAGCCACTGCACCCGGCCAATTACTTTTAGTTCTTTAAGGAATCTCCACACTGTTTTCCAGAGTAGTTGTACTAGTTTACATTCCCACCAGCAGTGTAGAAGTCTTCCCTGTTCATCACAACCACACCAACCTCTAATATTTTTTGATTTTTTGATTATGGCCATTCTTGCAGGAGTAAGGTGGTATGGGATTGTGGTTTTTATTTGCATTTCCCTGATCATTAGTGATATTGAGCATTTTTTTATATGTTTGTTGGCCCTTTGTATATCCTTCTTTTGAAAATTGTCTATTCATGTCCTCAGCCCACTTTTTGATGAATCGTTTGTTTTCTTACTCACTTGTTTGAATTAATTGTGGATTCTGGATATTAGTCCTTTGTCAGATGTATAGATAGTGAAGATTTTCTTCCATTCTGTGGGTTGGCTCTTTACACTGCTGACTATTCCTTTTGATGGGCAAAAGCCCTTTCATTTAATTTAAGTTCCAGCTATTTATCTTTGTTTTTATTATGTTTGCTTTTGGACTCTTGGTCATGAAATCCTTTCCTAAGCTAATGTCTAGAAAGGGTTTCCTGGTGTTATCTTCTAGAATATTTATAGTTTCAGGTCTGAGGTTTAAGTCTTTATCCACCTTGAGTTGATTTTTGTGTAAGATGAGAGATGAGGATCCAGTGTCATTCTCCTACATGTGGCAAGCCAATTACCCAAGCACCCTTTGTTGAACCGGGTGTTCTCTCCTCACTTTATGTTTTTGTTTGCTTTGTCGAAGATCAGTTGGCTGTAAGTCTTTGGGTTTATATCTGGGTTCTCTATTCTGTCACATTGGCCTATGTACCTGTTTTTATGCCAGTACCACACTGTTTTGGTGACTGTGGCCTTATTTATAATTTGAAATCAGGTACTGTAATGCCTCCAGATTTGTTCTTTTTTTTTTTTTTTTTTTGTCTTGCTTTGGCTATGTGGGCTCTTTTTTGGTTCCATATGAATTTTAGAATTGTGTTTTCTAATTCTGTGAAGAATTAGGTGGCAGTATTTGATGGGGATTGCATTGAGTTTGTAAATTGCTTTTGTCAATATGGTCATTTTCACAATATTGAGTCTACCCATCCATGAGCATGGGATGCGTTTCTATTTGTTTGTGTTGTCTATGATTTATTTCAGCAGTGTTTCGTAGTTTTCCTTATAGAGGTCCTTCACTTCCTTGGTTAGGTATATTCCTAAATATTTTATTTTATGTTTATTTTTGCAGCTATTTTAAAAGAGGCTGAGGTCTTGATTTGATTCTCAGCATGGTCACTGGTATAAAGAAGAGCTACTGATCTGTGTGCATTAATTTTGTATCCAGAAACTTTGCTGAATTATTTTATCAGTTTTAGGAGCTTTCCAGAGGAGTCTTTAGGGTTTTCTAGGTATGCAATAATGTCATCAGCAAACAGCAACAGTTTGACTTCCTCTTTACCGATTTGGATGCCCTTTATTTCTTTCTCTTGTCTGATTGCTCTAGCCAGGACTTTCAGTACTATGTTAAAGAGGAGTGGCAAAAGTTGGCATACTTGTCTGGTTCCAGTTCTCAGAGGAATGCTTTCAACTCTTCCCATTCAGTATTATGTTGGCTGTGCGTTTGTCATAGATGGCTTTTATTACATTGAGGTATGTCCCTTGTGTGCCAATTTTGTTGAGGGTTTTGATTATAAAGGGATGCTGGATTTTTGTCTAATGCTTTTTCTGCTTCTATAGAAATGATCATGTGATTTTTGTTTGTAATTCTGTTTAAGTGGTGTGTCGCATTTATTGACTTGCATATGCTAAACCATCCCTGCATCCCTGAAATGAAACCCACTTGATCACAGGGAATTATCTCTTTGATATGTTGTTGGATTCAGTTTGTAGTATTTTGTTAAGGATTTTAGCATCTATGTTCATCAAGGATATCAGTCTGTAGTTTTCTTTTTTAGTTGTGTCCTTTCCTGGTTTTGGAATTAGGGTGATACTGGCTTCACAGAATGAATTAGGGAGAGTTTCTTCTTTCTCTATCTTGTGTCAATAGGATTGGTATCAAATCTTTGAACATCTGGTAGAATTCTAATGTGAATTTGTCTGGACTTGGACTTTTTTTTTTTGTTGTTGGTAACTTTTAAATTACCATTTCAGTCTCACTGCTGGTTATTGGGCTATTCAAAGTATCTAATTCTTCCAGACTTAAACTAGGATGGTTGTATCTTTCCAGGAATTTATTAATCTCTTCTAGGTTTTCTAGTTTATGTGCATAAAGGTGTTCATAGTATCCCTGAATGTTATTTTATGTTTCTGTGACGTCAGTTGTAATATCTCCCATTTCATTTCTTATTGAGGTTATTTGGATTTTCTCTTTTCTTGGTTAATCTTGCTAATGATCTATCAATTTTATTTATTTATTTCAAAGAACCAGCATTCTGTTTCATTTATCTTTTATATTTTTTTGTTTCGATTTCATTTACTTCTGCTCTGATCTTTGTTATATAATTTCTTCTGCTGGGTTTGGGTTAGGTTTGTTCTTGTTTCTCTAGTTCCTTGAGGTGTGACCTTAAATTGTCTGTCTTTGCTCTTTCAGACTTCTTGATATAGGTGTTTAGGGCTATGAGCTTTCCACTTAGCACCACCTTAGCTGTATCCCAGAGTTTTTGGTAGATTGTGTCACTATCGTTGTTCAGTTTGAAGAATTTTTTAATTTTCATCTTGATTTCATTTTTGACCCAGTGATCATTTTGGAGCAGGTTATTTAATTACCTTGTATTTGCATGGTTCTGAAGATTCCTTTTGGAGTTGATCTCATTTTATTCCACTGTGCTCTGAGAGGGCTTGATATAATTTCAATATTCTTAAATTTTTTTTGAGGCTCATTTTATGGGCTATCATATGGTCTATCTTAGAGAAAGTTCCATGTGCTGTTGAATGCAATGTATAACTTGCACTTGTTGGATGGAATGTTCTGTATGTATCTGTAAAGTCTATTTGTTCCAGGGTATAGTTTAAATCCATTGTTTTGTTGCTGTTGTTGTTGACTTTCTGTCTTGACCTGTCTAGTGCTGTCAGTGGAGTATCGAAGTTCCCCACTATTACCGTGTTACTGTCTATCTCATTTCTCAGGTCTAGTAGTAATTGTTTTATGAATTTGGGAGCTCCAGTAGAAGTGCATATATGTTTAGGATTGTGATATTTTCCTGTTGAACAAGGCCTTTTATCATTGTATATTGTCCTTCTTTGTATTATTTAACTGATGTTCTTTAAAGTTTGTTTTGTCTGATTTAAGAATAGCCACTCCTGCTCACCTTTGGTGTCCATTTGCATAAAATGTCTTTTTCTACTCCTTTACCTTAAGTTTATACAAGTCCTTATGTGTTACGTGAGTCTCGTAAAGGCAGCAGATAGTTAGTTGGTGAATTCTTATCCATTCTGCAATTCTCTATCTTTTAAGTGGAGTGGTTAGGCCATTTGCATTCAGTGTTAATATTGAGATGTGAAGTACCATTCCATTCATTGTGCTATTTGTTGCCTGTGTAGTTTGGTTTTGGTTTTTGTCTTTGCTTTTTAACTTGTATTTTGTTTTATAGGTTCTGTGAGGTTTATGCTTTTCTGTTTTGGTGTGTTTTCAGGATTTGTTTCAAGATTTAGATGTCCCTTTAGCAGTTCTTTGAGTGCTGGCTTGGTAGTGGTAAATTCTCTCAGCATTTTTTTGTCTGAAAAAAATTATATCTTTCCTTCATAGATGACTATTAGTTTCACTAGATACAGAATTATTGGCTGATAATTGTTTTGTTTGATGAGGCTGAAGATAGGGCCCCAAAGCCCTTCTAGTTTGGAGGGTTTCTGCTAGGAAATCTGCTGTTAATCTGATGGGTTTTCCTATATAGATTACCTGGTAGTTTTGTCTCACAGCTCTTAAGATTCTTTTCTTCCTTTAACTTTAAATATCCTGATGACAGTGTGCCTAGGTGATGATCTTTTTGTGATGAATTTCCCAGGTATTCTTTATGCTTCTTGTATTTGGTTGTCTAGGGTCTTTAGCAAGGTCAGGGAAGTTTTCCTTGATTATTGCCCCAAATATGTTTTCCAAATGTTTAGATTTATCTTCTTCCTCAAAAACACTGATTATTCTTGGGTTTGGTTGTTTAACATAATCCTAGACTTCTTGGAGGGTTTGTTCATATTTTCTTATTCTTTTTTCTTTGTCTTTGTTGGAGTGGGTTAATTCAAAGACCTTGTCTTTGAGCTCTGATTCTGTTTCTTCTGCTTGTTCAGTTCTATTGCTGAGACTTTTCAGAGCATTTTGCATTTCTGTAAATGTCCTTGTTTCCTGACATTTTTATTGTCTTTTATTTATGCTATTTCATTGACTATTTCTCCTTCACTTCTTGGATCTTTTTTTTCTTTTTTTCAATTTCCATACTTGGGGCTTCGGTTTTTCTCTGGTGCCACCCCAATTAGCTTAATAACTAACCTCCCGAATTCTTTTTCAGGTAAATCAGGGATTTCTTCTTGGTTTGGATCCATTGCTGGTGAGCTAGTGTGATATTTTGGGGATGTTGAAGAGCCTTGTTTTGTCATATTACCAGAGTTCGTTTTCTGGTTCCTTCTCATTTGTGCTGGCTCTGTCACAGGGAGAGTCTAGAGCTTAAGGTTCTTGTTCAGATTCTTTTGTCTCATGAAGTGTTCCCTTGATGTGGTACTCTCTCCTTTTCCGATGGGTGTGGCTTCCTGAGAGCTGAGCTGTAGTGATTGTTATCCCTTTTCTGGATCTAGCCACCCAGCAAGTCTACCAAGCTCCGTGCTGGTACTGGGTGTTGTTTGCACAGCATCCTATGATGTGCACCATCTTTGGGTCTCTCAGCTGTGGATACTAGCACCTGTTCTGGTGGAGGTGGTAGCGGGGTGGTGAAATGGACTATTTGAGGGTTCTTAGCTTTGGTGATTTAATGCACTCTTTTTGTATAGTTTGGCTTTGTGGATGTGGTGCTTTCCAGAGAGCATTAGCTGTGGGTAGTATTGGGATGAACAGGCAGTGAGCAGGGCCCTAGAACTCTTAAGAGTATATGCCCTTTGTCTTCAGCTACTAGGGTGGTCAGGGGAGGACCATTGGTTGGGGGCAGTGCTAGGCATTTCTGAGCTCACACTCTCCTTGGACAGGTCTTGCTGCAGCTGCTGTGCCGCCTGGGAATGAATTTCCCAGGTCAATGGAGTTATGTTCATAGGAGGATTATGGCTGCCCCTGTTGTGTCATGCAGGTTTTTGGAGAAGTAGGGGAAATCTAGCAGTCACAAGCCTCATGTAGCTCCCACACAATCCAAAGGGCCAGTCTCACTCCCGCCATGTCCCCATCCCCAACAGCACTGAGCCTGTTTCCAGGCAGTAGGCAAGCAAGGCTGAGAACTTACCGCATGCTACCCACTTCCCAGCTGTGAAAGCACTATGGCTTTCCTTCTTCCCCCACCTTTGGAGTCGGCACACCAATTCGTTCACTCCCCTGAGTTCTGGCCAGGAGGCTTCTTGATCAGTTCAAATTGTTACAAAGTTCAGCTGGAGATTTCCTTCTCTGGGACCTTTTCCTTCTCCCTGGGGCCTCTGGCCATCCTCCTGAAGTACCCCTGTGAGTCCTGCCAGAGATGGCTTGCTATGGAGCCTAGCAAGCACACAGGGCTCTTTCTGCTGCTTCCTCTAGCCCTGTATTTTGCTCAGCTCTCTAAATCGACTCAGCTCCAGGTAAGGTCACAATCTTCTCCTATAATCTAGACCTTCATTTTCTCCAGTGAGGGTGTGTGTTCAGGGGTGGTTGACCTTCTTTTCCCACTTCCACAATTTGGGTACTCACAGTATTTGGGGTGTCTCACAGGTCCTGCAGGAGCAATCTGCTTCCTTCAGAGGGTCTGTGGGTCCTTTTGGGTTTCCTGATTTATTCCTGCAGTTTTTCTGGAGCAAAATTCAACAGGCGAGCCTCGAAGTGCTGCTGTATCCAAGTCAGAGCTGCAGTCCAGTCCTGCCTCCCATCTGCCATGAGCTCTGTCAGTTCTCTAGATTTTTCCATTTGAGTTACATGAAAGATGTTCCTGTGACATTAAAGACATCAAAAACCCCAGCTTCGAAATAGGATCATCTTCACTGAAGAATAATTTCTGGGGTAATATTAAGTTAGTAGATGCACTTTAAAGTCTGTTAGAAATAACTAGCACCTTTGAAATTGTTCTGTTACAGTCACTGTTTGCTATCCCCAAACCACAACTGTTGGCATTTTGATAGCCATAGAAATGTATAGCACCCAACACTGTGACAATCAGACCCATCCTAAAAGTTAAATGAACATTCTTGTAACACCCACTGGGACAGGGCAGACGTAGGAGGGAAGGATTGAGCACACAGGATAAAATGTGTCTCTGACAAATTGGAAGTACTCCCTTTACACAGCTTTGTTGTCTTTGTTGTCATCTCTATCTGTTTTGTTTTATTCAAAACTATTCGAAAAGTACAAATACTGTGTTGAAACTGAGAATCAAAATGAATCATTTCTATGATCTGTCAGAATTTGCTTTGCCATTGCTAGATTTCCTGTGTTGTTTCCCCATGCTATGTCTCAATTTGGTAAATCTTTTTGATATATTCAAATTATGACTGTACTCAAAACAGGACTACAAAGAGCTGTCATTTCTGAATTGGGAGTGTTGCATTCTTATAGGGTTTTGTTTCATGTTAGCATTGTGTGAACATTGTTTAATTGTATTAATCTTGCATTTTAAGTAAGGATTTATTTTTTCATTTTGGTTTGGTGCCAGAAGGGTTAACGTCATGAATATCACTGCTGACAGCTTAATCTCCAAACTAATTGAAATTCAGACTCCTCTCTATTAGGGGACTCTTCACTCCTGCTTCTGCTCTTAGCAGTCAGCTAAAAATGTTTTTTAAAGTAACAAATTGATTTTGATGCTACCCACCAATTTCAAAAGTTCATTCTCATTCTCAAGTAATATTCTCATTCTGGGAGTCTAAGAGACTTGAAGCAACCTGACAATGCATCTTGTCTAATATTCTCATCCCCATAAGGAAATAATATCCCCTCTCACCCGCAGCTCAGTCTTAGTATCTCCTTTGTAGACATACCTGGTTCTTCCTTTGGAGTAGAAGAATTTGTCTTCGTGCACCGGACTGTAAACTCCTTGAGGGCAGTGAATCCGTCCTCTGTGTCATCCTCTTCTATACTGCTTACATGGATGCATGGATAACAGTTTCACCTCCCTCTTTCAGTCTGAAGGGCATAAACGAGACAATGAAGTTATACCTCCTAATTGGTTGTAGTAGATCCTAAGTATGCACTTAAAAGTACTTAAAGCTACATACAGACTAAAAACACATTTCTTTTGTTTACTGCGTATGCATTATCAGGCAGAGACCCTGACCTATAATAAGTGGTCAAGAAATGTTTGTTAAATTATTTTTTAACAATGTTTGTTAGATTGGTATAGAATTTACCTCTCCTACATCAGGTTTTTCTGCTAGCCCATACAAATTTGTCTTCTTTCAGCAAACATTCATTGAGAGTTTATTTTATATGCCAAATTCTAGCACTAGCAGTATAAAGGTAATTAAGATAAATACACTGGCTTTTCCATCTTCCACCAAAGAAGACAGACACTTATAACAAGTAGCTATAATTCACTCTGGTAAGTGTAGCAATTAATGCATGTAGACAGTACTATGGTAACATAAAGAAGTAAACTATGAATAAGAATTTGTTAAAATCTTTTTTTTTAATGAGCGGAAGTTTGTCAAAGAGAGGATGGAAGAAGGACTTTGTCAGAGGAGCAGTCTATGATAAGGAATGAATGCTCAAAAGACCTGATGACAGAAATAGAAGTTTCAGCTGGCTCAGGCAGAATGTACGTTGAGGGCATGTTTTGGATGCCATGTAAAAAAGGGGCTTCTTAATACTAGCTAAAGAGTCTGGATCCTTTTCTATAGACAAAACCTCAGAAACATAATTTGCATTTTAGAAAGATGAATATCAGGTGGGAGATAGATTGGAATAAGAAGAAACTGAAGATAGGGAGAATTATAGGAGGCTGATGGAGGTTAAAGAATGAGATGAGTTGCTAAATTTACATGGTGCCAGTAAAAATGGAGAGTAGTAAAGAAAGGTAAAATATGACACATACTGTTCATCTTAATTCTTTTTTGTTAACCCTGGAAAAGGAACTAAGAAGAAAGAAAGGATTCTAGATACAGAAATGCTATGAAGGTTATTCAGCATGCTGGCTAACTAGGAGCTGCTGTCCTCCCATATACATTCATCCAGGATTTCCCATAGTTACCATTGAGACATCCATGGAGATCTCACTGCCTCTCCCAGAGGTCCACTGTCTGGCTGCCCAGATTTCTATCATAACCTTAAGTGAAATTCTATCAAAGATTCTCTATTTTGTTTATAACAGATTTTTCATTTTAGAAGCAGTGATTATCTGGTTCCCAATATTAGGAAGCAACAAGGCAGTCCTATTTAGGACCACTTTTGAGGCAGTCGGGGCTCTGTGTTCCTACCTTTCAAATATTACCATATAGGTGATAATTTGTACAATGTTAGGTTATTATCTTATTTTGTACAAATGTTAAGAGCAGGTGTGTCACTAAAGAGGAAACATAAAAAAGCTTATAAGCTTATGAAAATATTTCTAACCTCTCTAGTAATAAGGGAAAAGAAATTAAGTGCACAAAAATATACACACTGAGTATTCCTTATCCAAAATGTTTGGGACCAGAAATCCTAATCTCAGATTTCAGCTTTTTCACATTTTAGAATATCTGCATTATACTTTTACCAGTTGAGAATTGAAACTCTTAAATTTAAAATGCGTTTTCTTTGAGCATTATGTCTGCATTCAAAGAGTTTTAGATTTTGAAGCATTGCAGATTGCAGATTGTCAGATTTGGGATAGCCAGTTCACACTATTTTGCAACTTTCAATTCAACAAAAACTTTGAAAATTAGACAATACCAAGTGTTATTAAGGATATAGAATAAAGGGTCTCATGTTACATGTTTGTATTAGTACATTTTGATAAAACCACTTTGAAAAGCAATTTTGTAATAGCTAGCAAAGTATAAGAACCCCTGTGATCTCAGAGCTCCATTCCTAGAAACTCTTCCCTAAGTATGTGTAGACATGTGCACAAGAATTGATGGCAGCCCTCTCTTAAAGGATCTGTCTTCCATCATTAAGAGAAGGTATTTAATGTAATTAACGTGAAATAACAAATCTTACATATATCAAAATGTCTAAGTCTGAAAAATAAAATGTTGAACAAAATTTCAAGTTTTAAATGGGTATTCGGCAGGATGGTATTCCATGATGGATGATGCCCAATATATTTAAAACTTATAAATGATATTTACATTTGCCATGGGTATACAAATAGTAAAAATGTGGAACGTGTACTGGACTGTTAAGTACCAATTTCAGGATGGTAGTTTTCTCCTGCAGATGGTTAGGAATAGGATAGGGAGAGAGATTTAGGGGCTTCAGTTGTATTTATAAAGTTATATTTGTTAGGCAACTATACAGTGTTGCATTCTCTGAAATTTTTATATGCCTAAAATATAATTTTAAAAACCTGCATATGACTTTAGTCATACGTTTCTTTATTCATTTTGTCAATCAGCCATCAATGTGTTCATCTACCTATTCATTTATTCTTTTATTTCTGCCAGAATAATTTTATTTAAGTAATCCAAGAAGAGATGATGAAGGCCTGAGCCAAGTTGAAAGAAAGGGGTAGGATATAATTAGAAGACAGATTTAAGAGCAATCTGGGAGTAAAGTTCTCAAGACTTAACAATTGGATATGAGTATGTATATTGGTGGTGAGACAAGGAATTCAAGATAATTTATGTATGTTTCTATCTTGCATCAAACCATTAAGCATGCCAATGAAACAAAGGAGAGTGATGTTCAATGTGAGAGGAATAAGGTATTTAACATTTTTTTTCCTGTATTTAACAGGTCATCTTAAAAACTTTAATTCAGTAATTATTTATTAAATATCTGCCATGTATAAGGCACAAATGAATATAAAGAGATCCACTAAATTTATGCATAAATGCCTTTCATTAATATGTTTCTTTAAATGTTTAGACCATTTTTAAGCAGTTGCTGCTTCAGTAAATTCAGTTGGGTTAGCAATTTCAACTGAATACAGTTGAATGCCAGTTTGCAGCCTTCATTAAGTTATTTGATTTATTTGATAGCTACTTTAAAAAGTGAGAATCCATCAAAAAGTTCAGACTACAAACTAATTTAAGTTTGCAAATTATATTCAGAAGGAAAGTTGAAGGTGGTTATCTTGAAAATATTCCAAGAATGTGTTGTATATGAATTGAATAATGACTAGGTACGGTTAACTTCAGTCACTCTTTTTGTTGTTGTTGTTGTTTTAAGATGGAGTCTCTCTGTCACCCAGGCTGGAGTGCAGTGACACGATATCCGCTCACTGCAACCTCCGCCTCCCAGGTTCAAGCAATTCCCCTGCCTCAGTCTCCTGAGTAGCTGGGATTACAGACGGCTGCCACCATGTCCAGCTAATTTTTTTGTATTTTCAGTAGAGATAGAGTTTTACCACATTGGCCAGACGGGTCTCCAACTCCTGACCTCAGGCAATCTACCCACCTCGGCCTCCCAAAGTGCTGGGATCACAGGCATGAGCTACTGTGCCCGGCACTCTTTTTAAAAAGTTATATAGTGTACACAACAAAATATATGCACCTCTGAATAATTTTAGCAACATGAGTAAACCCTTTGAATGGAAATAAACTTATTTAAGCAATTATAAATATTGGTCTATTACCTCTATCTTCACCTTTCTCATAATTTCCCTTGCCTGCTGACTGTCCTTCATAAAAGGGAAATGGCCACAGGACTAATGGGATACAAGACAGCCCAACTACTGCATGGCTATCCAACTCCTGATTAAATAGAACATCTCAACCAAACCTTTTTTGGTTTTGTTTTCCTCTGGGACCCCACTCAATTACTCTATTCAGAGTTCTGCGTAACTCCTGATCCCAATAGAAACATGGATTCCCAACCCTAAATTCCCATGTAGTCTTACTATTCCTCCTCTGTCATTTTCTTTGCAATCCTACATGATAAGCTGAGGCCTGAACAATGATTTTGTGTTCTGATCCTGTGTGTCCATGATACCCTGTGAGCTCAGCTGCATTCCTTGAGAGCCTCAAGGGCCTTAAACAAGAATCAGTCCTCCATAATCTTGTCTGTGCCCTACCCACCACAATAGACATCCATTATTTTAATTTTGTATATTTCTTCCAAAGTTAAAGAAGCCAAAGACCACAGTAAAATAACAAAGAAGGCAGAATACCCTGGAGACAAATATATATATATATCATTTTCTGTTTCAGTATGGCTGCCAGTCAGCTCCTTTGATGTAAAGCATCTGTCCTCATCAAGGAAACAAGGAATGTCTGGTTCTCCTTTCTAGCCTGTGAAGTAGGAGACGATGCCATTTGTTGTACAGAACCAGGAGCCCCATGTTACTGGGCTGCAAACAACTGGCTGCTTTGGTTAACATACTGAAAATTTAATCACTTGTCTTTAGTAAAAGACCATGTGTATAGGGGAAGACCTGAGCAGTTGTCATTCTCTTCACCAGCTCATGAGCTACACCTGGCAGAGAGCAACGACACCAGTATGTAATCAAACAGGTTACCTGAAATTTTTACATTTCAGTTTTAGAGTTTGGTAGTCTTTGAGTCTGTTTGGAAAACTTTATGTGTTCTTATTTGGTTATTAAAAGGCTTTCATATCTTCTCCTTCTGTCTAATAATATTTAGTCATTTATGGCTTCTGCTTAAAAAAATAAAGATTATTTGAACATTTTCTAACTTAAATAATTGAATGACCAAGAGAAGAATTCTATTTTGAGGGAGGATAGGTATTCTGACATACGTTGTTCTATACTTTATAACCTCTTATACGAAATTTAATCACAGAAGCTACAAAATGATATAATCTATGATCTAGAAGTGACCTTTAGAACAGTGCTTCTCAAATTTTAAAGAGCATACAAAGCACCTGGGGATCTTGTTAAAATTCAAATTGATTCATTAGGCGGCACCTGAAATTCTGCCTTTCTGTCAAGCTGCCAGGTGATGATGATGCAAATCCCTAAACTATGTAGTTCTGTGTTGCTCAGCTAGATGACCTGAAGGAATTCAGTCCAGTGGGCTTCCATTAAGCTTCCCTAGAACTGATATAGAGGGAAGACATGACAGACTTAAAAGACAAAACCCCTGTCTTTGAAGAGAGAAAAACAACCATGTTGTAAAAAGTAGAGTCTATACCCAGTCTTATTCATCAATTTTTAATAAATATATGAAGTTTTTTATGTCGGAATAAACATTGACACTTTCAAAGCAGTTATCTAGGGTGATGATATTCATTACATATGTTATATTTTAGCATACCTGTGTATCAATTCCATATTTCCATTCACTAAGAAGATACTGTGATGTTTTGAGCATTACATAATGCACATTTGTAGGGTTTTGAAATAAAAAGTTTTATTTTACTGAAGTAGCCATTTACATTCACACCAAAATGTTATAGCTGAACCTGAAACGTATAGCTGCTTAAATATATTGAACGACATTTTTAAATATGCACATTTTTAGTTCTCATATTTTTAGTCCTTAGGGGAAGCAATTAATGAGTCTATGTGGGCTTTCATGACAGTTGTTATCCTATGGTAACTATGATTTTTTTTTTGTTTAATGAGTAACACAGTGGTGTGGATAATGCAAAATTAAAGTTATTACAAAAACCCCATTACAATTAGCATTTAGAACTCATTCAACAGAACAGATTTCACTTCCTAGATGAGTTTTATTAGAATAATATTAAAATACAAAATGTGTTTCATCATTTGATGGTGGGTAGGTCACTCCATAAGTGTTTCAAGGACAGAGAAGCCTCGGGCTGCAATTTAGTAATAATAGTAAAGTCTATTTATGTGGCATGATCGACTTTACCAACCATTTTCACATTTACCTCTTACAGGTTTAACCTTAAGCAGGCTAGAAAGCTAGCAAACATGAAGCCAGTTCAGAAATCCTCAGTTTTTAGGTTCAGTGGTTCTTCAGGCACACTAACAAGGAGGTTCTGCTTTGTGTTTTTGAAATGATAAAGAAGAAATGGAAAAAGACAATAATGTGGGTATTTTCAAATGATATTTACAGCAATAAAATGCTGGCATCCCAGTTATTAAGGAAACTGAGATCACAAGCCCTCACCCAACTTGTTCAAGTGCCCACATCTCTGTGGTAGAGCTGCTGTTTGAACCTAGGCAGCCTGACTCCGTAACCTCTGAGTGTTTTTCATAATCCCTTTGAGTTGAAATCATAGATACAGACACGATAGGTACAGACACTTTGGCCATAAAGTGATTCAAGAAATAATGACTATCCCACAGAGCCATCTGTTTTCTCTCCACCTCATCACTGGGCCTCTTCCATTTCTGGTAAGCAAGGAATGGTCTCCAATAGTGGTTCTTCCTCCCTGTTTCCACTCTTCCCACTCAGGATAGCAGGAAGTCTGAACATTGTATCTACTTAGCATCTTTAGTAATTCAGGCTGTGAGCACACTTCACCCTCCATTTAATGGCTGTTTATTGATAGTTGTGCTAAGCACTGTGAGGGAACATAATTCAGAAATGTGTCCAAGCTTTAAGGAACTCAGGATAATAGCAGTGGTGTGATAACAAAGTTCTTTTAGGAAGACAGAGTAGGTGGTGTTATTTTCAGTTTCCAATGTAGAGCTTTTTACTGCACATAACATTTAGAGCTATGTTTATTTGGGTTGGTGTTTAAAATTAGAAATTGACCATCTGCATTTTTCTTGATAAGTATGGAGTTGTCCTGACCAAAAAGGTTTGTGAAGGTCAGGAATAGCTTATATTTGCAGCATTATTTTTTATAAAAGAGAAAATTATATAGGAAAGTTTAAAAATAATGCCCAGTAGTTGAAGACTTAAGATTTTAGAATATATATCCAGACACATATGTAGCCATTGAAATCAAAATTTTAAAGACTGCACAACAGCATAAAAATCACAAACATGTATGTGCTAGACTTGAAGCAAAATGAGATAAGGAAAAGTAATCTTGATATTTGTAGAGTGTCTAATTTATACCTGTACTCTGCTATGTATATTTAATTTTCTCATTGTATCTTTCTAACAGCATGCAAAGAAGTTGATGTTATGTCAGTATTTCACAATTGAAGGAAGGGCACAGATATGTTAGGGGACTTCACCAAGGTCCTAGACAGTGGTTGAACAAGAGTTCAAACACACATCTCCTAAATATCCGTATCCCCTAAGTCAGTTTATTCTGAGCTATTCCACCCTCCTCCATAGCATTGCTTTTGGTTCAGAAATAATTAGTTTGACAGTAAAGAGTAGAGTCACATGAATTCAGCTGAAGAGTGCATGTCTTGTGAAAATACCAAATCTTAAAAATAATTGTGAATTATTTTAGGCTGTAGTACAGAATTGAAGGACAATTGATAGTTGACACTATCCAAAAAATAAAGTGTAATCATAGCATAAACACCTTAATTTTATCTGATATTTGGAATATGCATTTGTGTAACTGCCAAAATATTAGCTGCTTTCTGTTAGCCAGAATATTCCAGGGACAGGAGCAAAACAGCCTTTATTTATAAAGAGCAAGCAAAATATATTTTCCTTTGGGAAGGACTGTTGTTGTTAACTGATGTCTGAGAATTTGGGCATGAAAATCTTTGTATTAAACTGGTGCACCATAATTCATGCCATTTTAAAAACAATTGTAAGCTTTTTTCCCCCATTCAATAGCTTTGTATTGCAATTATTATGCATTACTGAAAATTCTATGAGAATTATATAACTGCTTTTTAATAGTTTTAAGAACAAGATAAAATTGTTCTTAAAAAAAGTTTTATTTTTCTCTGCCATATTTTATCTATTTGAATGCTTTTACTTCACTCTGTGGTAAACATTCATTATTATAGAAGTTAAACACGGGCTTTTAAAAATAAAGACTTTGTCTTGTTAAACTATTTAGGTTTTGGAGGTGCTTTCGGGGTTGCATTTTCATTTTTGTTAGGATTTTTACCCAAAAACATCAGTAACATTTCATAGTTTAATTTTGTGTTAAAAGCCTGGGATATGGCTAAGAAGAGAAAACAAAGAATAAGTAGTTAGAGATTTACCAACTTTAGCCACTTATTTTTTGTTTCTTGTCATTGAAATGTTTAAAAATTCTTTTGGTACTCAGCGACCAGGCCAAAACAAAAAAATTCTTTCCATCTGAAATTATATCATTTTTAAACATTTTTTTTTCTCAAATAGTACTGTCTGATTAGGCTATTAGGTTTTCATATGTTACCTATGCTTTCTCATTAAAGAAAAAATTACTCTTTCTTTAGATGTCTGTCCTTTTTAAAGCACAGAGTACACAGCAGCTGTTTAAAAACTTTTCTTCTTCCTAGTTATCTTTGTTTGTATAAATTGCTAAATTGCTTTCACAAAATGCCTCTAGACATAAGGGAATAATTTGCATAAGTGGATGAAGGTTTTTGTTTTCCATGAAGGAAAGCTTGAAATGGCCTCCTAATTGTTTTCCTTCCTTTCTCTTGTGCAGTATCCCGCTGCTCTGATGAACCTGGGAGCCATTCTGCACCTCAACGGCAGACTCCAGAAGGCCGAGGCGAACTACCTGCGGGCCCTGCAGCTCAAGCCAGATGATGTCATCACACAGTCCAATCTCCGCAAACTGTGGAACATCATGGAAAAACAAGGCTTAAAGACTTCTAAGACCTGACACAGGAGGCAGAAGCCCATCCTCCTCCAGTTTTGAAAGCTGGCTTCCTTAGCAGACCGAACTTCCCAGCAGTGCTGTGACAAGAGCTCCTGTTGAACTTCAAGACCAGGGCAGAGATCACTGAGGTCCCTACCACTTCCGGAAAAATCTACTTTGCTGTCGGCACAGCTGTTAACACCAAAAAGGGGAACATTGGAAACCTCATGGAGGATGTAATTGTTACCCATAGACTATAAACCAGAGCACTTAAAACAGAATCTTTTGTCATTCTTAAAAGGGAGGGGTGGGTGTATAAGTCACAGATTTTGTTCTTTTCCTGAAAGCTAATTTCAAAATTATCTTGTTCCTTAAACACTGTGAGAGGAAGTCAGAGTGTCCATTCAGCCATGGTAAACAATTAGGGTTAAGTGTAACCAGGGAGTGATAAAGGCGTCGTGTGAGTCCCAGTGAGCCGCTGGTTGTCCTAACGCTGCTGTCTTCCCTCTTTGGGACAGCCTGCTTATCAATTTCTGAAGCTTAGAAAACCTTTTTCCTTTTAATACTGTGTCAAGATTTGTCCAAATCCGCTATTGTTTCTTGACTAGTGCACATAATGTTTTATGATTTGGATGTCAGAGGCTTCATTCTTTTGGACATTATTTGCTTTTTATGTTCTGAACAGGCTATGAAGAGCAAGCTAATCATCTTCACACTCGAGTTGTATAAGGGACTGGGGAGGCCTTATATGTGTCAGGCAGGCATTTTTTAAATTTTAATGTCGCCAATATTTTCCGCCAAGCTGCCCAGTAGAATTAATTGTATTAATTCTTTAGAAATTACCTTTTAAAATGGCTATTCCTGGATAATGTGCAAGCTTACATAAGGATAAAGGACAGGGACGTTTGTAAGCCTTCCAGTTCCAATATCTAAGCAACAGCTATTAGACAAAAGGGAAGGTGTTTTGTGCTTCCCAGATGTTGCTGGTTAAAAAATCAACTCTACTCAAAGGAGTGTATGATGGTGGTTGCCAGTGATTTTGTATTTTGGAAAGAGTAGGTGTCAAATTTTAATCACTTTCTAATAGGTACCTAAACAGCAATGCTGATAAATTTTCAAGGAATTATTTTTGTCTTACTTTGCTCTTCTCAAAAGGCATCAAAAACAACTTATTTTAAGGTGCAATAGAGTATAGCATTAGCCTGCATGTTTCTAGGTCTTCTGCCAAGTGCTTTTCTCAGTTGAAAACTATTTCTCACTAGCAAATTTGGTATTTTATTTCATTACCTGTTAGTAACCACTTCAATGATCATTTCACAAGAAAAAGACTACAAATTAGGTAGAGAACAACATTTTTATTGAACATTTTTTGGCTTGCAGTTAAACTTTGCCACTAAAACTTAACTTTATAAAACACTAGACCATTATCAACTTCTTCATAGAGAAAGTAGCTATACTATACCCTACATATTTATTTATTTATTATTCTACCATAGCAAATAACAAAACTTAATGCATTAAGCCGGTTCTTTGCAACTGAAAATCACCTGTTTCTCCTTCCCTTTCACACTCCAGGTATATATGATCAGCATCTCCATTAAAAGGAAGCTAGACATGCAAATACATCATATTATGTTTTCTCCGTATTTTATGTTTTTCTATGTATCTGAATACAGTGGGATAAATAATTGAAAGTAGTATTCCTACAGTATTAGTGTTATTGTGAGAAGGGCAAATGTAGTGAGAAAGGTTTTTTTCATGCCATTAATAAGAAAGCCCTTCTGTAAGATATATATTATTTTGTAAACATTTCATTGAAGGGCCAAAAGCTAAATTATAAATTAAATCACTGTGTTTTCAGAATCATATTTAACAGCAACAAACCCATGATCAAGCCAAAATAGTGGGTTGAAGTGTATTAATTTTTTAGTGCATTGGCAATTGAAAAAAAAAAAAGGAATTTAATATAAGGCTATAGAGATTAATTCAGTGTCTAACATTTGTATTTATTTAAATAGCTTTGACCTATGATGACTTTCTAGTCTTAACATTTTATCTTTTTATTGTTATTGTTCCTCCTTTTGAAGACCTGGTCCTTAACAGGTTCACTGAATGCGTAGTTGAGGCACTTCTTGTGACACTGGCTCCCAAGTAGCATTAATAATTGAGCCTGTGTCATAAAATGCACGGATCGTTAATAATTAAATGTCCCTGACACTTTTCACTATAGGGCTGGACTTAGTAACCGACCAACTTGGTGGGGGGAGGGTGGGGAGGGGCATTAGAACATGATCAAAAAATGTCTCCGCTCAGGGATTTATGGTGGATTATTGCAGACAGTGCTAAAAATATAGAGCACAAGACAAGTTTACTAAATTAAAATTTTATTTTTTGAGAAACTGTTATTTGTATAAATTATCAAGATTTGTAGGCTTTCCTTTTGTAGAAATAATTGTTTTATGTGCCAGAGAATTTCAATTTTGTTTTCAACAATAAAGCATTGATAACAAATATATTGTGTAAGCCTTGTTTAAATCTTCTACAGCAACAACACAAACTCTGAAATTTTAACAAAACTACGTGAAAGGTTAAAAAGAATGAAGATTGGGCATCAAATAGAGATACATTGTGGTAATGTATAATTAATAATCTCCATTTTTAAAAGTTACTATGCAAGTAGGCATTGCCAATATCACCAGGTTTACCATGTTTAGAAAAGATGATAAAGTTGGTTTTGTTTCTTTGATTGATGAACTATGGGAAAAGATGCTATGAAGTTTTCCAGGAAGGGCATATTTATAAGTTTCTGGCTTCAGTAAGTTGTTAGGTAAAAAGGGCTGTATTTAGAAGACACAATCTCTAGTTCTGGTCTTGGATGCAAGCACAGCCCTATTCTGCTGTGAAATGTGGGTGTAGTGCATTCAGGAGTCAGTTATAAGGAAACATTGGGTTCTAGACATGGTGCAAAGCGACAGAGAATTCAGCAGTCTTGTGAAAATTTTTGTCACATGCTTATTGCCTGTTTCCTCTATTATGGGATAAAAGTTAGCTGTGAGGACTTTTTTTTATGTTAAACATCCTATGGATGTGTGAGGTTATTTTCCACTTTTACAGATAAAGAAACTAAGACTCAGCAGTATGAAACAACCTACCCAATGTCACTAAGCTAGCAAGCCACAAGCCTGTCCCCAAATTGACTGATGATGTACCCTGGGTCATGTGGGCACTCAGTCATTGAACCAAAGGTCTGGGTATCAACCTTCTTGGCATTTCTCTAGCAATTTTATTTCTACAAATCACATTCTGTACCTCTCTCTCTACAGATGATCGTGAAGATTAAAGGAGGTAATTTATTTAAAAACTTAAAAATTTAGATTGTAACGGCCAGAAAAAAAGAGACTTCGGTGTTCATGTAGTTAAATCCATTTACTTTTCACCTGAGGAATATTAAGCCTCACAAGTTAAGTGATTTAACAAAGATCCCAAAACTTAATAGTGGAAGCAAATATCAGGCTAAAGAAATTTGTTAAAAGGTCTTGCTATATGAAGAATTATATAGTTGATTTTTTAAATGAAGGTATAGTTTCAACTTGAATGAGCACTGTACTTGGAAACCAATGAAGGCAGCGACTGTGATTTTTGGGGGAACATTATTCTCCAGCCTAGCACATTGTTAAGTAGAAGACCCTAAAATATACCATAAATGAAAATTCTGTTATATGCTCATGAGATACAATTTTTTTAAAAGTCACTTTCTAAAAAAGTTGAGATTTGGGGATTTGCTGATTTACTATTTTCAGCTGAATTATACCAGTTTTCACATAGTATATTTTTGCAGTAAAAAGAAAAAAAAATACATCTAAGTCTTGGTTGTTCTTTCTATTACAAAGAAAGGAATTGGGTTTCCATAAATAATTTAAGAAATATGATAATTTCAATTTATTTGTATGTACCTTTGTAATGGGATTTATCAATTTAAGTATTATTTTCAGTGCTATAGAATGTGCTTCCTACTATTCAAAACTCTAATTATTTTAATAAAGGGACATTGCTAGAAAACTTGGCTTATGCGTTGGAACTATTACACACTGTAAAGCTACAGCAAGCTGAATGGTAATGCAATTGTGCTATTATGCTTAGATTTGCAGTAGAGAAAGATGCATGTGTACTAAGATTTTAACTTGCTGTGTCATTTTGGGTGGTCTTCCTGCAGGATGCAATCAGGGAGGCCTTAGAGTCAGCTTTCATTCCATCTGCCACTTTACCGCATATTGGCCTTTTGTTGTTGTTGTTGTTCTATAGAGATTTGAGATGTATTTTTTCTCTCTGGAGGACTGCTGGGTTTAAGTTTCTTGTTAACTTGAAATTCCTGCGAAGTTTTTCTTCTGTGTTTCCCAAAACCTTCCCCCAACTTCTTAGATCTGCTCTCTGATGTTATTGCTATTTAATTGTCTGCTTCCAAAGAGTGGAAAGAAATACTAACTACTTTTTTGCTAGAAAGTTCTTGGATCCAAATGAGAAAGTTATATGTGAGACGATGTGGTGAGATCATTTAAAAATACCTATAGGAATGTAAGTTAATATGGTATCTAAAATGGTGTTTGGGAAGAGTTTCTGGAGGTTCCCAAAAGGAAAGAAGTAAGGTGGAGAGATAAGGCATAGACACATAGAAAACTAACAGCTAATTGTCCTTAATAATTATTAAGCTTTTGTTGGAGGGATAGAGGATTTAATTAGAACACTTGGAGACTGTATTCTTTTTGGTTTCCCAATAATCTACCACGAGTGGGTCTGTGTGTTGGAAAAGAAAGTGTCACAAGAGTGAATAATACAACCACAGGAGAAGCTGGAAAAATGTGCAACCAATTTGAAGTCTAGACTAGAACTAGCTATCAGTTCTGATAGGAAATATATTTAATTTTTCTCCTACCTTTTTTGGATTTGACAGATTTATCACTTATTCAAGGCAAAGCTATCAACCATTCTCCATTCAGATGGAGTGAACAGAGTTCTATATATCTAATAATAGCTCAGGACTTGTAGAAACACTTTTTCTAATAATTTTCTATCATGTCTCTTTCTTTTCCATCCTAGTAGACTCAAAATGAAGTAACTCCTCTGAGTTCTTTCTCTTGGCAATCTCATTGAATAACTAATGACTATAATAAAAATTTTCAAAAAATGTATTGAGGGAGAAATCAAGCAATTTAATTTGTTTTCAAAAATGAGTACCCAAAAGAAATTAAAGTGTCTTTTTTTGCAGCTGAACACTTCTCCCATATAATATAAAAGACAATTTAATACCAGAAAATCAGAATTGATGAGGGATGAGGAAGCAAGTGTGTGTATGTAGGGTGTGGAAATAGTGATCACCTTTAACTTTAATGTAGGCCCTTTTTCTAATTTCACTTAGCATGTAATGGCCATATTGACTGTAATCATAATTAGCTTTTTCATTCTGAAGACATCAACTTATTGAGTAGTTAGAGCCAATTAGTAATCTCAATAGGTTTTTATTTCGTTATGTTTTGTGTTATTTTAAAGATGTTGTATGCTTAATGTCTGTGGACATTTTATGCTTCCTTTACAATGATAACTTGCTATTCTATAAATTTGCCTTTGCCATATAGTATATTAATGATAATTTGGGAAATTTCAATTTCAAAGTATATTTTTAAAAAACTGTCCTATGCCAATAAATATTTTGATATTACTACATACTATTCTATTAAAATTTCATAATTTTGCATTATATGATATGGAAGAGTATAACAATGTTAGGTTCTATTAGAACCCCTTGATGCTATTTATCATCATTACCCACTACCCTGTTGATGATATTTGTAAAATGTGATTATACCAGCAAAGCTTATATTTTTCTATAAAATCAGTTAAGGGAGTTTCTTGGTTAATTTATTTTCATTTCTGATTATAGAACCGATTATATGAACTATTCCGAATTTTTGCTTCTTGAGTGATGATGCTGAGGATGAGTTAATCTGCTGCTCTTTCTCAAATACCTAAAAGTGATACTCTCAGAAGTCAATCACAATATTAGAGAGCAAGAGAAGACACAGAGTTGGCCTAAGCATCATACAAATGAGAAGATGTGGCTTAGGGCAGTTGATTGTTATGGCTAAACTTACTGATTCACAGTACAGCCAATGTAACATATAAATCCAACGTTGAGGTCGTAGCTGCAGGTTATATCCTGCAGAGCCCAGTACTAACCAGAACTCTTGAAATCATCGCTTCTTTAGAGAAGAGGGAAAACATACAGCTCCTACTAAATTTGTTTTGAGTCCCTGGTTAAAGTCAGAAAATCTTAACTTTAGGACAAATTTATGGATCACACCTAACCAAACACAGCCGGCCTAAGTAAAAGACATTGAAGCAATAGGATAGATTAAACCATTTCCAATGATCCAATAACACTGCTTGGGTTTATCTTCTGACCTGTCTGTGATGCATCAGTGGTCCAAGTTTCATTTGCCTATTGCAGACTGGTGCAATGTGCAAGATCCCACCAATCATAGCAAGTCAGATGTGAACCTTCATAATGAAATAATGAGTTAAGTTTATTATGAAATAATAAGTTAGTTTTTTTTTTCTTTTGTAAAATTAAAGGTTTTTGGATCATACTATCTGGATGAAAGCTCTTTATAGCCCAGAGAATAATTGTAAAATATGAATAGCATGTCACTTTTCTATGGCAATGTAACAACAGTAAATACATTTGCTACAAGTACGTAAGATTATTAGCTAATCTATTTGATTCCCTTTAACCAACTTTCTTCACTTTCTCTGTTATGTATGTGTGCGCACACACACACAAACACATTAAAACAAAAAACAAAAAACAAAACAAAACAAAAAAAACCTCACTGCATGTCTGGGAAATCCATAGCTAAACCAGTCTTAAGTATCTGTACAGTTGATCCTCCAGGAGAGGAAGTCATTATGAGGAATGAGACATAATTTGAAATATCTTGATTAAAACAGGAAATAAAGTGTGATCAATCCTTTGTCCTTGGGTGAATTGGCTTCAGACAATCAAAGGTCAGAGGAGATGAGGGCAGATATTGCCCTCATCTTATTAAGATATTGTTACAAACATCTTGGCACATTTCTTTTTACATTGTCCTATGCTGTCACAATCAAGCTGCTGCTATGATTCACCAAACCAACTCTTTATATACGGTACTTTCCTATTCTAGGAAAAAAACACTTGGAGAAAGAGGAAATAAGATAAATGTAGATTTGTATTTTCCAGATAAGAAAAATTACCAAGTTGACCTTTAAATATCTTGATTTTAAATGTATTTTATCTTGGGGACATTAGCCAAATGATCAAACAATATAGATTCTTAAATACAGGAAGCAAAACCCTTGGTAATTCTGAATACTGATGAGTATCCCACTGGCAGACCCCAATTATATCAGCTTTCTATTTTGGCCTTAGTTCCTCAGGTAACATTTTATCCCCTAACGTGGCAACTTCATTCAACTTGCTCCTTGGAATTTCAGCACAGTGGGGTCCTTTCCATAGATAGAAATCTGAATGAATAGTTTTAATGATTTCATTCCTTCACTCTCAAGGAAATGTTTTTCTGTCATAATTATATTTTTTACATGCAGAGTGTTTTACAGTTCTCAAAGGCTTCATAACTCTTATATTTATCTCTTTAAAACAATCTGGTGAAATAGGAGAAATATAGTTCTCAAATCGAGCTCTAGATGAGGATTCAGAAGCTCTGAATCACTGTATAACTTGCCCAAGATCACATGCAGTATGAAAACAGATCTCTGTCTCCTGTTTAGCTTTGGTCTAAACCTAGAGCAAGTATTGAGGGGTATGAGCACAATCAGTACATTAGGGGAGTCTTGCCTCCTTTCTTACTCCCTTAGCCTTTGAAGTTCAGATGTAATGCAAAAGTGTTTCCATATGAAAAACGTTCATTCATAACTGGAGACTGATTCCAACTACATCCCTATATGGTAAGAGGGTTGAGGAAGAAGGAGAGTATCATTCTAAACTAAGGATACAAGTGCTCAAAAAAATAATTTTGCTTTTGTCCAATCACCTTACTTTGTTTACCAGTCTTGGGAGTTTAATTTGCTTCTATTTAAAATGCACCTTTTGAAACTTTCTCTTGCAATATAAGTATTAGCAGAGCTTGGCCTGATTTGGGCCATTCCATGTTTCTATAAGATGTGTGGTACTATTTTCCAGTTTTGGTGACTATCAGGCTCTTGCATTCTGAAACCCTTGAGTCTATTCTAATTATCTCTTCTGGCTATTTCTTCTTTGTATTTTTCCATTTAGCAATTGAATAACATAGACTCTTTTCTGGTTTCTCTGAAATCGTTGCCACAGGCCAACATTAGGGTTTGTAGTGGCAGAGTGGTTTTAATCAACTAACTTAAAATTGAATAATGGACAAACTGGTTCTTGATATTCCTCTAGCTGTCAATGATAATTTCCCACTGGTTACCCATTGCCATGAGTTTTATGCCCCTACAAGACAGGGTTCTCTCCCATGCTCACTTCCATCTCAAAACTGCTATTACCTTCTTATGCAAAGGCCTCCAAACCCATCCTATATACAGAAAGCAATTTTCCAAGTGTTTTCCTGAAGCAGAGTTTAAAACCCTGCAGCCTACAGACTGGATGTAGCCTCTGTACATGTTTTGAAAAATGTGAGCATACGTTTAGGAATCGGGAGGTTTTTTGGGGGTGTGGGTTCCTTCTTTACTTGACATGCAAAATATCTGGCAATTGAACATGTCATCTCTATGTGGCGACAGAGAGTTAGTGGACTAGCTGCTATTCCATTTAGAAAGGACTGGAATCTCACATGTTTGACTGTCCCAAATACTCTGCTTCTACGTGGCCTTCAGATGCATTTGGGTATAAGACTCCTGCTCTAATCAAAGACAGTTCCTCCCTTAACAGGTGACTTTGGCATCCACTGTTCACATGTCTGTTTTTTCTGTACTACATGATCTTGTAAAGATGCATTGGAAATGTTCAAAAATGATTGCTACCGAGAATTTTTTAAATATTTGACAATTTCTTTAGGATCAAAAATTCCATCATACCAGTGTTTTAACTTTTATTTTAGTAACAATAAAGTATAGAGATGAATTGGGGAAATAAGAGGCAATATTGTGAAATAGTTCTTTCTTTTTCTCTCAAAAAACAAATTCATATCATGCCTGGCTCATAAAACTTAATTACTCATTGGTGTTTGGCTAATGGATTTTTGCGATTCATCATGCTAGAGAAAAGACCCCCTTCTTATTCACTGTAGTCCTCAAAATAGTTATTTTTCATATCCCTTATCTCATGACCTTATACTATTCGGCTGCATTTATACAAATAGCTTTACATGCCTTTTACTGCAGAATTTAATTCTGATTGATGGAAACCCAGACCTAAACCTACAAAGAGTGTGCCGCTGTGGTAACAAAAAAAAGAGACAAACGTTTAAGAACATTCATATTCTATTGAACCTTTTTAACTTTAACTAGAAATAATGGATGAACACCAATAAAGTAGCCCGTGTGCAAACATTTTGCTCTTTAATTTGGTGCATTTGGTAGGTGGGGGAGAGCCCAATTAATCAGAAACAGTAATCTTTGAATTCATAAATACCCAATATATGTAAATTGTGAGGTGGATAAAGTTGGTTTACTTAATCACCTTCTGTGCAAAAGTCTATGCCAAACCCTATTAAAGGCTCCATCAGTTTAAGAATTTCTTATCTGACGGGTCTGTTTGCCTTCTCTCTCCAGAAAATTGTCTTCCATAGAGTCAACTTGATTAATGGGCTGTTTCATTTTTCAGGATAAAGCTAACATTTTCCTTTTCCCAGCAGCACTAGCAAATTACTTGATTAATATCAAAAAGCTCTCATTCACACATAACCTTTGAATAAACAAGTTGTGATACTGTTGGCAACATGCTAAGAAGTATTCCTGTAAGTAGGCTATAAAGGAAATTGCCTTTGTAATTAGATGTATAAAGAGGGAGCCTGTTTTTGCTTGCTCGAATCTTTTTTTTTTCTCCTGTAAGTGAAGAATATATAATGAGAGCTTACCAAAGCAAAATACAAAAATTCTTTTTCTGTGCTAAGGTTCTATTGCATTTTCCTCACTTCTGGAAGCCCAGGAAGAAAACTGTGCAACATTTATGAAACTTGAATGAAGCTTCTAATTCTTAATTTTAGTTCCAATGTTTTCTTTTCCTTTTTTTTTTTTTTTTTTTTAAGACAGCGTCTCACTCTGTCACCTAGGCTGGAGTGAAGTGGCACGATCTTGTCTCACTGCAACCTTGGCCTCCTGGGTTCAAGTGATTCTCATGCCTCAGTTTCCCAAGTAGCTGGGATTACAAATGTGCACCACTATGCCTGGTGCACATTTGTAATTTTTGTATTTTTAATAGAGACGGAGTTTTGTCATGTTTGCCAGGCTGGTCTCGAACTCCTTGCCTCAAGTGATCTGTCTACCTAGGCCTCACAAAGTGCTGGGATTACAGGCCTGAGCCACCACGCATGGCTTCTAGCTTTCTCTTAAAGTTTGACAATAAGAAGTAGTCAGTCCCCTGTTGATTGAAAAATACCTACACCTCCAAAAGACTTTCCTAATAATTAATTACATGAAAATCAGAGTTGGAATATAAGGTGTTCTAATGTGGCAGCAGAGAGCACCTCATATTCAAAGCAACCTTTGATTCAAAGGCCTTTGAGTAAGAAAAGATTCTATACTAAAATGCAGGAAGAAGAAACAAACTAAAATATTATGCCCTGACCATATACCAAATGGTATATAAAAGTCCTATTTCGTGGCTCACGCCTATAATCCCAGCACTTTGGGAGGCCGAGACGGGTGGATCACGAGGTCAAGAGATCGAGTCCATCCTGATCAAAAAGGTGAAACCCCGTCTCTACTAAAAATACAAAAATTAGCTGGGCATGGTGGTATGCACCTGTAGTCCCAGCTACTTGGGAGGCTGAGGCAGGAGAATTGCTTGAATCCAGAAGGCGGAGATAGTGCCATTGCACTCCAGTCTGGGTAACAACAGCGAAACTCCGTCTCAAAAAAAAAAAAGTTCTATTTCATGTAGAAAATTAAACTACTCTTTATTGCAAGTTAATTGCATACCTACTATTGATTTCTCCCCTATAGATAACTGCTGAAACACTACGTGTAATAGCATTTTGCCCAGATCCAATCAATGGGTTGTCATTACTGCAAGCCAGAGGTTGGCAAACTATGGGCTTGTAGGCTAAATCAGGCTCACCATTTATGAGCTAAGATTGGTTTGTACATTACCGAATGGTTGAAAAAATCAAAAGAGGAATATTTCATAATATGTGAAAGTTATATTAAATTTCATTGTCCATAAAATTTATGAGAATACAGCAACACTCAATCATTAACGTATTGACTATGGCTGCTTTTGTGCTACAATGGTAGGATTGGGTGATTACAACAGAGACTGGCCATATGGCCTGCAAAGCTTACAATATTTACTCTCTAGCCTGTTACCAAAAAAAAGTTTGTCGACCCGTGGTCTAAGCCAATTGTGATACTCTTGTATCTTGCTTTTCCAGGCTCCAATCCAGCTGGCAGTGCCCATGTGACAATGAAACACAAGTAGAGGTCTGCCAGAAGGAATTCTGGAAAAGCTTGGCCTTCTTCATATAAGGCTGGCATCTGAATTCCCCTTCCGGCCTTGAATTTGAAAATAAAATCTAGATGTCAGAAAAGCCATCTTGCAACCATGGAGAGTGATGAATATAAAAGTAAAAACCAGCACCAGGAGGGGTAAGTACCTTAGTCCCTGATAGGATTGTTGAGCAGCTGAAGCAAGGCCAATTCCTGCTTACTGCCAGACTTCCTCTTATGTGAGAAAAATTAACCCCTCTCTGTAAGACATTCTTCACTGGGCACGCATTGAGCCACTTACAGGCTAATGTCATCCTTGCTGACCTTACATCCTGTTTCTTTCCTTTAGGCCGAGCCTATTTAGTCTTAATCTTTATAAAGAGAGTTGTTGGGGGGCAGAGGACCCGTCCTGATATTCTTTCACTACACAGTGATTAGGTAGCCATCTAATATCTCCACAGCCAAAATCATACTGGAGTTTGCTTATCAGTCAAAAACTCATATCCCCAGCAGCATTATTTTGATATTTGGGGGAACGGCTATGAGAACAGTCTATTTCTCAGGGCAGAAGGACTTCTGCATTGTTCCTCCCACATTCTCCCCACCCAAGTTAGATGCCCCATCCTCTGTTCTCCCATAATGTTTAGGTCCGGATGCCATCACACTCATTACACTATATTTTATGTATTGTGTTAGATTATATACTCAACTGTGAATGCCTTAAGGACATCGACCATGTCTTATCTCTGTCACTCTAGCATCTAGCACAGTGCCACAGATATTTTAGATGGTGAAGGAAAGTAGGCAGCACAGTTGTCATGTAAAACAATACAATGTGTAAGGCAACAAATATATTTGTTAATTTATCAGATATTTATTGAGTGCTTAGTATATGGCTTTTTCTAGGTGATGGGAATAAAGTGATGGATAAAGCCAGTATCATAATAAAAGCAAGCATTTATTGAACACTTACTAAATTCTAAGATCGAATTCTAAGCACTTTACATATATTGACTTAATTATTCTTTGCAATACACCTACTGTCATTACCATTTCAGAGATGAAAACCCTGAGTCAAAGAGAAGTTAAGTAACTTGCCTAAGGTTACACAGTTAAAAGTGATACAGTTGGGTCTTTATATTCAAAGGTGTAGTTCCAGGATATTTACTACCATACTTTGAAGCTGCTTCTCTGACACATTACATGCAGAGAATACCACATGAAGAAAACAATTGCTCTCCATTATGGGATTCCAAAACAGAATAAGATAAGCTATAGTTTGCATACTGGAGTAGAGCACAAGTCTAGGGTCAGTCTACTGGGTTTTAACTTCTGGCTGCAGCAGATACTGTATACTTTTCAGTATGTTACATAACCTTTCTGTGTCTCAGTTTCCTTATAAATGAATTGGGATCATAATATCCAACTCAGAGTGGTTATAAGGATTGCATGCATTAATACATGGAAAGTACTTAAATTAATGCCTGGAATATTTTAAGTGTAAAACAAGGGTTAAATATTATTACTATTGTTGCAGATGTATATGATTATTATAGTATATAAATAAAATATTTAAATAATTACCATTAAATTATTATAGTATATAATAAAAATATATTATTATAGTATATAATAATAACAATAGCTATTGCCATTATCCTTACATGTAAGGGACATGTAGTCAGATCATAAATAGTGTAACAAAAATTATATAATGACAAATAGTGATTGAATATTAAGCAGGTGCATTAGTCAGGGTTCTCTAGAGAAACAACCAGTAGGATGTGTGTGGGGGTGTTTTATACAAGTTTGTGTGTGTGCGTGTATGTATGTGTGTGTGTATTCGTTACAAGGAATTGGTTCACCCAATTATAGAGGCTAAAAAATCCCAAGAGGTCTGCAGTTGACAAACTGGAGACCCAAGAGAGCCAATGGTATAGTTCTAGTCTGGCATAGTAGTTCCCTTGGTTGTCTGTTGATTCAGAGGCATGAGAAGACTAAAGTGGCCAGATGGCCATCTTAGCTTCCAGTAATGGAGTCATTGTTGTGTCTCTTAATGGAAGCATTCCTCCCTTTGGAACTAGGCCAGTAGAGCATAAGGTCATGGGAACAGGAAGCAGAAGTTTTGCTAGTGGGTTACTAGGGGTAGTAATGAATGCTGCAATTCTCATTTCCAACCCTTGATTTCTGGACCTGTAAGTCTTGGCTATAGATAAACATCACCATAGATTTTATCAGATGCTGATTCTGAACATATATAGCCTTCAGGAGAACCTTGCCTCAGTCCTGCAAGGTGTTGCCACCAAGCTGTCACTGTAACTGAGTCTTCAAAAGTCTATTCTACCATTCTATCAAGTGAGCTGCTTTCATGCTGGTGGGGGACATGGTAAGACTGGTGAATTCAATGAGCATAGACCTATTGCCACACTTATTTTGCTATGAAGTGAGTTCATTGATCTGAGGCATGCTGTGTGGAACACCATGACAGCAGATGAAGCATTCTGTAAGACTATGGGTAGCAGTTTTAGCAGCTTTCTCTATGAATTCAAGATGGTCTCTGATACTGAGTCATCAAGTGCTTAGCCATGTCCATTGTACACATGTTAAAGTTATTGCTTATATAAACAAGACTTTTACCAGATGACCACATTCTTTATCCTCTGACTTCTTGGATTTTAAAAAGTTTTATGTTGTGTTGTGTTAATGTTTGCTGCCATGAGGAAACAATGTGATGATGAAAAGACAGGGATAAAACTATCAGCACCGTGGGGGAATATGTGTGATTAAACAGGGAGAACAGTCTTATCTTGAGCAGTTTTTCAATGGACAGAAAGCAGGAGTTTGAGACTTGGGGATTATGCCTGGAACCAGGAGAGAAATGGGACTTGAAGGAGGAAGAGGCAGAAGACCCCGGTGGTGTGCCTCAGCCTAGACCTGGGAAAACTGGGAGGACTCAAGCTCAGAGAAACAACCTTCCTAGGCCATTAAGTCTAAGCACTGGAGATGAAATCAAAAGTGAGGAAAAAGATCCCTGAATCAGAACCTGGATCCAGCTATGCAGAGGTTAAAAATGCTGGGGCAAATGAAGGTAGTTCCAGCAACTGTCGTAAAAGTACCCAGAGTTCCCTGGGTTCCTCTCATGGGCCACAGCCTTACAGTACCTTTCCGAAGACCCATTGGCCTATGTTGCTTTAAAGTATAGAGTAGAGTAAAATGTGGCATGTAAGGATAAGTAGCATCACCTGATATTCAAAACACCACTTTTTATAGCCCTAAATTATCTCAGGTTGTTCGTGCTTTCTTCATTTCTCTACAGAACTATTCATTTGTTAATTCCTTGCTCATTTCATAAGGAGTAGAAGAGATTTAAAATGCCCTATGTAATAATAGTAAGTTATGCAATGGGAATAGAAGTGGAGAATTATAAAAAAGAAAATATAAATATAAATGGGATATTGAGACAAAGTATATAGAAGACAGGGGACAACGTTTTTGTTTAATTCCTCAATGTTAAGTGAAAAGGCTCAATTAAAATATAACAGCAGCCCATGTTACAATATATTATTGTGCAATAACATAAAAATAAAGACTGAACTGGCTTTGCATGAGCCCAGTTGTCTCATTCCAGTCCTGTCACTATCTAGCTGCATCATCCTTTTCAAACCAATTAGGAGTCCTTTTCTCAGCTCCCCCTTACATAAAACAATACACCATTCCTTAGTGCAATGAGCCAAGGCTAAGTATCAGCAATTGCCAGGTCTTCCTCCAACCCTTGACATTGAAAAGCAGATTTTCATTTTTTTCCTCTGTTAAATATAGATAATGTAGAAATTAAACAATATAATATATCTGGTGCACTCAGCAGAACTCCACAGCATTTGAAAATATTCTATAATCGTAGTTGTTTAAAAATGAAGTGTTGAAGTAAGTGATCTTTAAGATCTCATGTAGTAAAAAAAATCTTATTCTTTGAGATGACTCATTTTTCACGTGAGTTTTCAATAAGTGTTACTCTTTTATCAGAATTTGCTGCAAGAATGTATTTCTGAATCACATAACTGATTGTATTTTTGGCAAAACCACTAGAGAACTCAAGTAAAAGAAATGCAAATCAACAGCAAAGCTGACTGTAAAAGTTTGTAAATCCTTATAAAAGAATGAATTACAGATGAAAAGCTTTGCCTTGGTTCCATATGAAACTTGGATTGAGACAAACACTTAGACTAAAATACCACAGTGTAAAGGAAAAGTACATAAGCTCTCTCTAGCTCTCCCTCTCCCCTCATTCTCTTTTGCAAAACACAATAATAATTCTAATAAGAAATGAATTGGAAAGTTACACTGGATCACAAGAGAATACATACAAGAGAGTATAAAAAAGATGGCTTCTCAAATAAGTCTCTTTGAAGTTACAGGAAGAAAAGCAGAACACTTTTTCTAGGGAAAATGTTTTTGTGGGGGTGAGTCGGAGTACTGTTTCTGTGTGGGTGAAGTCTGTGGTGGATGATCCTGATAGTTTCTTGCTGCTGCCAAAGGGTAGAAGATTGGGGATGAGATAGAGGCAGGAATCACCTTTTACTGATGACCTAATAAGAAATCAAAACTATGGCAGAAACTTCACTATGCTTTCTCACTTAATCCTTAATATCCTGAAAGGTAGTTCCATCCTTTCAGATTTAGCAGATGGAACCCAAGAATACAAGAATTGAGTAACTGCCCAGGATTCAACTGTTTGTAGATAAGATATGGTAATTAAAAAATGAGTTTATTGCACTTAAGTTTCCTGCCAGGCTCAGAGAGCTTTTGTCTTGTGTAGCGAGTTGCATACCTACTTCAGCAAGGCTTAGCTGATAGGTATCACAACCACTGTAGCTGCCATCATCGTGATTGGGATACAAGGCTTTTAGCTGACTGTGCAGAGGGAGGAGTGTGTACATCTACTCTTTTATCTCTTTGCAGGGGGTTTGGGGGAGGGAGCACCAAGGTGGAAAACACTATGGTGAAAATAGCCAGGGCAGAAGAACACCTGCAGATGGCATCTTGTCACTCCTTTCTCAACTTTCCTGAAGAGAAGGGAGAGGTTACTGACAATAACAATGTAAAAATACCATATACACAAACACCATAATTTACAGAGAAACTTAGTGTATATTATATTTTATATATATAAACATATTATGCTATTAATCTTCATGGCCATAATTTGTGGTTATGAAGATGATACTAAACCACAGGGACTTAAAGTCCTAGCCAGTGGCAGACACATGCACAAACCCAGATTTCCTAACTACTTTGCATTACAATCCCAACATTCTCTAAAAGGTATCTGTTGGTTTTCATATAACTTTCCAGTTTAACAGGGAAATTGCAGAGCTTACTTCCTATTTGAAATTAAGATCCTTTTCTCCCTCAGAAGAAAGCTTCTAAATACCGAACATAATGGCATAGCAATGAACTTTCCTGACTAAATCAGCCATCTCTCATACCCTCAAATATTACCCTCCCTTTACTTCCTGCAGTGTCCAAAGTAAGTTCAACAGGAGCAGTAGGAGGCTGCAGGGCATAGAAATTGGAAGTTGAAAGAGGCTGAATAACATATAAGAATGAGCCCTTATGAATAGTGAAATCTTGGTTTAGAAAAACTACCTTTTTTGAAGAGCCCCCAGGGTGAAGAGAAGTGACCCTGTTACTTAGAGACAGATCTGGAACTATGAACAATCTCTTTTTTTAGTTTCTTGTCTTTCAAAATGCACGATCCATTCTCAGCCAATTGAATATCTATTGAACAAAAGACATAGATGGCATTCTGAGTAGGTAGGAGATTCTGAGATATATTTTAGATGCAGCTTCTCTGTTTGTTGCTAATTACATTTGATCACTGATATCTTGAGATTAGTGCAAGGCTGTCATTGGAGGTGGAATTAATATGTACCAGCAGTTTGGTATAAGATATAATTTGTATTCACCTTATATCGGCTGACAACCGATGAGAAACAGTGCTGTGCAAATATAATAGGAAAATTCTTTTGGGACTCCTGAAGAATCATGTGGCAAAACATGGGATTTGGGTACAATAATTTATTCATCTTTATTTCTTTATTGAAGAACATCGAAAGCTAAGAAAATGGAAGACCAACCCAGTTCATCACAGTTATTCAGAATTAGAGAAGTAGAGAAAAGAAAACATTTATGGCAATGATTCTGAACTAATACTGAAACTGAAACATTACTTGATCTCAAATTACTTCTTTTAAGTCAACTTGGGAAATGACATAACCATATTTAATTCCTCTGAGAAGAATTGCACAGTTCCAACCATCTGCTAAATTAAGCATCAGTGATTATAATGAACATTTACAACAGACCTGATACAAAAGGGGATAATAACTTTATGCATAAAACAAAGTCCTCAGAGTCTGTTGCAAACTCCAGGCTGAAGCTCAAAATTAGGAGAACAGATTTTTCAGTGTTCTGAAACTGTAAGGATAGTGAAGGTCAAATAATTTAAAGAAGTGTAATAGCACATTTCTTTAAATTATTCATTTATTTATTTTAGGAAAACAACCACCAAATATGATTAAACTGTTGTCCAGATTCTTTCTTTCACATGTCTCACCAGACCTCTTGTCTTGATCTTTTACTTTTTTCTGGTAAAAATGTAAATTTTCTTTCTGACTTTTTTATTTTCCCCCTCTCCGTACAGGTGAAAAAATCCTCAGCATAACCTCTGACAGATAGAACAAGACCCAACAAATTACAAAGCTAATCTCCTAAGTACCAGTAACATTGAGAGATTGTTATTTATCTAGTGGTTTTCTTCTTTGGTCTCGAAAAAGTGTTCCATATTTCTGCAGTTTTCTGGGAGTGTTTATGTATGTGTACAGGTCCATGTACTTTTTCCCCCAGACTGGAGGTAAAATTGTATCAATAATAATTATAAGATATTTGGCCTTAGTGGTCCTAGTATGTTGCCTCTGTCCATTCTTCAGCCAGGAAACATATTTTCAATGCACAGTGTTATATTACTAAATACTAGTGGAGAATCATCTCCAAAAAAGAAAAGAAATTTGTGTGTATGTGTAGTCTCAATATCACAGAATATAAAATGCCTTAAAAGTTTATTTTTTCTCCAAATGCCAACAAGGCTAATATGCGAGTGACACTAAGGCATGTGAGAGAGAACTAATTTATGTTCTAGATTTTCACAGACATACTTCTAATTATGTTGCTGTCCTACTGTAAGAATATGAAAGCCTGATAACAGGATGACCTCCCTCTTTTTCCTTACGCACACGCCCAGCACTGCAGAAGACATCATTTATTGAATAGGAGTGGTAAGAGAGAGCATCCTTGTCTTGTGCCTGTTTTCAAAGGGAATGCTTCCAGCTTTTGCCCATTCAGTATGATATTGGCTGTGGGTTTGTCATATATGGCTTTTATTATTTTAAAGTATGTTCCTTCAATATGTAGTTTATGAAGAGTTTTTTGTTTTTGTTTTTTTTTTTTTTTTTTTTTTTGAGATGGAGTCTCACTCTGTCACTCAGGCTGGAGTGCAGTGTCATGATTTTGGCTCACTGCAACCTCTGCCTCCCGTGTTCAAGTGATTCTCTTGCCTCAGCCTCCCAAGTAGCTGGGACTACAGGTGCGAGCAACCATGCCCGGCTGTTTTTTTTTGTTTGTTTGTTTTGTTTTCTTTGTATTTTTAGTAGAGATGGGGTTTCCCCATATCAGCCAGGATGGTCTCCATCTCTTGACCTAGTGATCCACCCTCCTTGGCCTCCCAAAGTGCTGGGATTACAGGCATGAGGCACTGTGCCTGGCCTATTGAGAGTTTTTAACATGAAGGGATGCTGAATTTTATTGAAGATCTTTTCTTCATCTATTGAGATAATTATGTGTGTTTTTTCATTTCATTTGTTTATATGGAACAAAAAGAGAGTCCATTCTGAAGGGATATTGGGATATCAAATAATATTGAACTTTGTAGAGCCAAAGACCACAAGAAAGTATTTGGCTATTACCCACCCACTCATCCATTAAACATTTATTTTTTAAAACAAATATTTCTTCAATTACTACCATGTTCCAGGCACATAGTGGCCAAGAAAGATATCGTTTCTATCTTCATGTGTCTTATATTCAAAGTAGACCAGACAGAATATTGAAAAGAATGATTGAGAAGATACTTTTGACAAATGCCATACCCAGTCCAAAGTGATAAAACTTTCACCGTTTCACCAGGGTATGGCTTCTCGTGATGCAGCATCCTGCACACAGGACCTCACAGCCTCTCTAGAGGTCCTCACACTCTGGCTGGGACTTACAGCAGAAGTCTTCAGACCCTAGGGACCACGTGGGATGGTCAAATGTTCATCTTTATGGTAGCCTGTGAGAGCAGACACCAGAACTTAGACGATGGGACAGCAGTGGCAAAAAAGACGTGAGTGGTGAAAATAGTAGTATGCCAAAGCTACACAAGTGGTCATTATTTTTGCTGACAGGCATAGTATTAATCACCTGATGAATGTTAAAGTGAATGCAATTATATTTATTTGAATGACAGGTGAAGGGGTTGCTACTCTATAGAAGGAAAAGGTGAATGCCCATCAGCTGGAGAGGAGGGAATAGGTCTAAGACTGATCCTGGCCCTCTCTTCTTTAGAAGCAGCACCTCTCTTTCCTGGGGGCATTGCAAGGAACTGCATAGGGCCCACAGGCTTTTATTCCTTCCCTAATTTGGGGGTTCTCTCTCTCCCTCTCCTGCCCTGTGGTTACAAACGTGGCCCTGGAAGACAGCAATGAATTTGCAAGTAAACAGGTATTTGCAATCTACTTGAATGTTTATACACTAAAATTTTTCGTTCTGCCTCAGGTTTTCCAGGAGCTGGTCCGTGCTGAATTAGCTCTTCAATTTTGAGGCAATATTTGCACTGTCTTGAAGAAAAAAACTAGGTGCCTAGCTGAACAGATCTTCTGGAAATGAATGCATTCAATGAATTATTTATGGAAACTTTTGGGATATAAATGCTGCCTTGACAATAAGTGAATTATCTTGAATGAATTATAGGGTTTAGGATATTGGCCCCAAGGAATGTCTGAGAAGGGCAAGCAAAACAATATGTTTTATAACAGTACTTGAATAAGAGTAAAAGATGTGAGAGTTAGTAGGTTTAAAAAACTGCCTCTTCAAACTGCTTTTATTTTTGTTATTTTTGTCAACTCTGTATACAAAAGTGATATTCAGACCATGAAATAGTTAACAGAAAAACTAAAACAACTAGCTGAAATGTGGGAGTTCAGTCAGTTCAGTGATTTAGGATCAGGGAGACAAAATAACCCATTTGACTACAATTGATTCTTAGGGGAAGAGATATTTCTAGATGTGTTTATTTAGCTCTGTGCATATACGTAGCATAAACAAGTATTTCCTTAAGATGTAGATTATCTACAGCAATTGCTAAGGTACAGACAAGGTGGAAGACAGATGTTTTTATTAAAACCCATAGATTGTTTGCAAAGCTTTATCTCTTTATAACTTAGATCTGGCCTTATTTGAAGATCTAATACACCTCACATTTGTGCATTTTGGATGAAACTAATAGTATATACCTCTGCTTTCTAGCTTTGTCACCTCACACAGAATTGTGAAAATATTTTATTTATCTAATCTTTGTAATCCAGTGACAAAATATTCAAATGTCTGCATGGTAAGACAGCAATAAGAGTTACTGTTCTTTATTTCTGTGATTCTGCCCCTACCTCCTCTGTGATAAACTGCCACTTTCTCACAAAGACTTGTAAATGTAGAGCTCCCAACTGAGACTTGACATTCCATCATTCCAGTCTCTTCTCTGATTGTCACAGCAATGCCTCCTGCCCCTCAAAAGTCCAGCGTTTGATGCCAGATCTTATTGATCCTGCCTGTGGCTCATACAATTGTGTGTCCAGTTCCATTCTGCACCAACTTTGACACCAGATATGGAAAGTTGAATCAGCACCAACCAAGTCACATAGACTTATATGTGCCACAAGGCCTTGCTGCTTTATGTCCTCAGTGTCTTACAGATCTGTGGTAATGAGACTTCAGTTTTATTTTTTTTACAATTTCATGAATCTTGCCCTCAATTTTCATAAGGTTGTAGGGGACTGGGAGCTTGGCTGGCTACCTAATACTACTCACAAATATGTCCCTGATACTTTCATTCTCTGGTGACTATTTATTGAACCCCTGTTTGCTAGGCATTGTGTGGGTGCTGGAAATAGAGTTTATGATGAGAAAGATGCAGTTTCTACCCTTAGAGACTCAGAGTCTAATGGGCATGATAGATACAAATAAGTAAATCAATTCACCAATTGTTATTTGAGGATATATGTTAAACGAATAATTCAGAGTGTAAGGGTTGCTACAAAACGGGAAGTAAAGACGACTTTGGGAAGTTATAATGAAGGAAAATTAAACGGCCTGAGAGGATGAGGAAAGGATTCCTGAGGAAGTGACATGTAGCCTGAGATCTGAGAGATGAGAATGAAATAAACAAATAAATAAATGGCCTTGTGAAAAACTGGGAAAAAAGAAACAGTTTTGAAGAAATAAAATGTTTTATCCCAGCTAAAATCTTAAACCCGTTTATCTTCTTCCTCCCTGTCTTCTCTTCTTTCCAGATAACTACAGTTGGAGTATATCATTCTTGTGCAATGACACAGTAGCTACTGAAGCTCAAAATGTACAATTCCTATGATCTTGCAATTTGTTTTCTAGGTATTCATTTTAAAGACACTCTCACACATGTGCACAGGAGATGTTTTCTAGCAACTTAATCGCCGCATTGTTCATTGCTATGAAAAAGTCGGACAAATGTAACAACCCTCAGTGGAGGGATGAATAGAGAAACATGCTTTGGTCATACAATGGAACACTATTCATCAGTTAAAAAAAATGCCTTGGAGCTTATGTATTAACGAGGATAGCATTAAAAAATAAGATGTTTAGTTAAAAAGGCTAGTTCTAAATAAATATGTCATATATGTTTTATGCATATAAAGTTTTAAAACATGATCTATTGTTTGTGGAAGCAAATCTGTATAGTAAAGGTAAAAAACACTGAAGATTTCCAGCAGGGAAGTATGTACTAGCAATTGCCTTTTAAAACACAGTCTAGCTACAGAATTGAGAATGCATTCACAAGGTAGCCAGTTAGGAAGCTATTACTGTAGAATAGTTAAATAATGACTGTAAATTTGATTACAGAGAAAAGTATACAGATTCTAGAGCTATTTAAAAGATGGAATTTTTAGGATATGCTATTTGGCTATGAAGGCATGAGAAATGGAAAGGAGTTGAGTGATTTTCAAGTTTCTGGCTTGAGTAATTTGTTTATTTGTGTTTCTATATACTGTTTTAAGGAACAAAGATTGTGTGACAGGTTTGGGGATGGGTGGAGGTAATAAATCCAGCTTTTGAAAAACTTATTTGGGTAACTTTCTTTAACTGTGGAAGTCAAGGACATATGGGAAAGGGCTGAAAGTCAAAAGAGAATTCTGAATTGCAGATAAAGTTTGAAAGTTATTAGCATGTACTGGAAGATAATTAGTAAGGGTAGATAAAATTGATTAGTTTGAGTATAAAGAGTGGAAAGAAGAGATGGCCTCAGACTGAGCCCTGAGGTATCTTGTTTGAGTAGTTTGGAAACAAAGGACAAAAGTGGGCAGGAGCTGGGGACTATAGACTGAGGGAGAAAGGAATAATAATTATTATTTTGTATGTTTCTTTAATATGAGGCTAATTTGAACATGTTTAAATGCTACTGGGAGGGATTTAGTAGAGAGAGGCCAACATTATGGGAAAAAGAAAAGATAACCAGTGTATGTATTTCCCCAAAGAAGAATCCAACACATTCAACAATGACATATTATTGAATTAATTGATAAATGACTTTGACAAAAGATGCCATTTCTCTAGAAACATCAGTAAAGTTGTAAAGGATGGCTGTGGATACTAATAGGTTTACTGATTTTGGTAGTGGGAAGTTGAGGGTTTTCATATCTGATTGCTTCTATTATGTCTTTGAGATAGGAAGTAAAGCCATGTGAGATGGGATAGGGAGAGGGGAAGAATTTAAAAGTATGTAGGAGAGCAGAGTTTGCAATTGTTGTGGAGAATTGGAATGAACAAATCCTCCTGATTGGGAAACAACACAGAATTTTTGTCGTTGCTCAGTTTCAAATTGAGGCTGACGGTTTTGAATTTATGGTGGTGCTGATCTCCTAGTACCACACTTGCGTATCTACACTCCTTGGGTTAATTCTTTCACAAGCGTTTCTTCATTTCTTCCTCGAGACAGACTACCTTAATAGACGTACCACCCGTCTGAATTTATGGTGAGTGTAGAGTATAGGTCAGTTTCAGAGAGCCCTGTTGTTTTCTTAATCTATGTTCAGCATCGTTGAAACAATCCTATTCAAGGGCAATATTCTTAATCTTAGCTATCATGAAGTGTGTCCTAAGCATACGTGGACTTCCAAATTTGTTGTGTTTTCTAAGCACTGTAGGAAGGATTGAGTATTTGCTAAGCTCTCTGTAAAGGGCAGTGTGAGACTAAAGCATTATATATTTTATGAACAGTTTATGTAGTCTATGACATAGGTTTGACCAACTTGTTCTAGGAACAAGGAACCTGTGGTATTCCTTTCAAGTGTGCCAGAGTTTATGTTGTATATGTTTTTATTGTTGTTATCATACAGTCATAGTCTTAATTTGGGGAAATAGGTATTCAGGAGTCTGAGAACAACACTAAGTATTCTACTATGGTTACTGTGGTCTGATTGACTAAGCAGCATATTGACATACATTTGCTTTTCCCTATATTCAAAAGAACCAATGTTTTCTTTTTTAAAAGTGACTTCATCTTCCATCATAAATGCCTCTACTCTAAGGCCTGGTGAGAGAATTCTTTGGAAACCAAAGAACATTTAGTCATGTAATGTGTATGTGGGGTTTTTCTCTTTAATTTATGAAGTTCTTTGAGTGAGTAAATTAAAAAGTGGTGTGTTAGTATTCTACATTTTGTTATTTTTGAGGAGATTGTTTCATAAGCAAGTTTATAATTTAAAAAATGTTTGTGATCTTCTGTGAAACTTTTAATTACCTCCTTGCTATGCAAACTAACTGAACCATTTTACTGGCTTTTGATCAGAAGAATATAGAGTAGTAGAATGGGATAAGAAACTTGGGTTCTAATCCAAACCCTGACACTAACAACTATAACTTTCAGTAAGTCTTTGTTTAGGTCCCAGTTTCCTGACTTGTGAAAAGAGGAGTTTTATTAGGTGATTCTTAAAATACTTTCCAGATCTTAATCTCATTTTTAGTAGTTGACACAGCTGTTTGGCCGCATGAAAAATAAAAGTCTAAACATTGTAAGATTATTCATTCTTACGTGGTGCAATTTAAAATGTGCATGTTCGAGCCTGAGATTTTAGTTAATAGTATTCATTCATTCATGCATACTTTCACTCAATATGAATATCGGAAATTTGAGAAACAATGAAGAACATGTATCAGTCCTCAAGTGGGAAGACAGATATCTTAGCTGATTACTAGATAAATATGAGAAATGATCCTTCTATGATATCTACATTTCAGACTCTCCTTTTAATATATCCAGCCTCCTGTGTGGAATCTTCACTTGGCAGGTTTACGGCCATCCAAATACATACCTCGGGTTGAACAGTTGACTCCGGAGCTTGCTTTCAAAACCTTTTCCTTCTAATGACCCCATCATTTACTACTTGCTCAAGTCAGAAATCTGGGAGTCTTGCCTAATTTCTGCCTCTTCTTCATTTCTCCTGTATCTATTCTATCAGCAAAGTCTGACCCAATTATATTCAGAACCTTCAATTCCCATGGCTGCCATTCTAGTCCAACGCACCATCATAGCTTGCCTGGATCCCTGTAAGAGCCTCCTTACTGTTGTTCCTCTTCCTTCATTCCCATTTCATTCCAACCTAGTCCCAAAAAGCAAACAAAGCAATCAATTAAAAATATAAATTTAATCATATCACTCCCTCCTTGGGGCTCCACTGGCTTCCTGTAGTATCTTAAATGAAACCTAAATATTGGCATCTACTGCCCTCTTCCTATGTATCCAATCCCATCATGACACCGTACCTCTTGGGTCACCCTGGGTTAAGCTCTTCCTACCACAGAGTCTTTATATGTGGTGTTCCATTGACTGATGTTTTCATCTTTCTAATCTTACCAAGTTTGGCTTCTTCTTATTCTTCAGGTTTCAATTCAGACAACCTCTTCTCATTGACAACTTCTCTCACCTTCTAAATTAACTTTTCTTACCTTTTTCTATTTCACTACCACTTTTACAGCACTTAGCACAATGTTTAATTTTCATTGTATTTTGATTCCTTTATATATGGACTTACTCACCCGAATGACACCTCCATTAGGGCAGGAAATTGTGAGTTTTATTTGCTTAGCATTTATAGTCTTTATTGCACAACTCACTAACAATTATATGAATCAAATCACCCCAATTATTACTACTTTTTCTATTTTGCAATATAAAAATATTGAGGAAGTGGAAACAAAAGATTTTTTTGGCATTTCTTATAAATAATGTGTCTAAACCAGTTGCCAGTTATGCACAGATTGACATGATTAAAATAATAATATGCAATTTGTAGTGTGATCACATTCTTTGTTCTTTAAAACCATACATTTATGGAGAACCATATAAAGAAAATTCTAAGTTGAACCAAGTCAAATTCTACTTCAGTATTTATTCACATAACAAGTTGTAGAAGAGTTTTAATTAGTAATGCACTTAATAACTAACAATTTTCACAGGATGACAGTTCAACTTTGACTCTTGTGCTCTTAAAAATAAATAATAATATAATATTTCTGCTCATTAATTTCTCACTCATAAAGGACTACATACTAATGTGCTTGTAAATTGCCAGTGTTGGTGTGAAATAATTTATTTACTTTGTGGTCTTTTCTCTATTACATTGTGATCTTATTTTTTAATATCATATTATGATTATAAATCCTATTATTATAAATAATAAAGACAAGAAAGGAGATATAAAAATAATAGAATTTTTTTGCATTTATAGAGTAATTTGGAATTATTAAACTTGTGAGTAATACAGATGAAATTGTTTAATAATTATGGCTATGGATAGTTCAAATCTTGTAACAGTAAACTACAGCATGTTTTCCATAGCAGATACACAGTAGGCTACTTACATCCTGTTGATACAAAGCTGTCTCTTCTTTTGTGTTCCTCTTACTTCCTGGAATACTCATACTTCCATGAAGACCCACCACTCATAATTTCCATATGAGTGTCAGAACTTTGGGAAGCAATGAAGAACATGTATCAGTCCTCAAGTTGTTCACACTGTAGCAAGGAAGACAGATATCTTAGCAGATTACTAGATAAATATGAGAAATGATCCTTCTATGATATGTACATTTCAAACTCTCCTTTTAATATATCCAGCCTCCTATGTGGAATCTTCACTTGGCAGGTGTACAGCCATCCAAATACATACCTTGGGTTGAACAGTTGACTCCAGAGCCTGCTTTCAAAACTGTTTCATCTTTCGCATTCTTAGTATACGAGTCTATCACATAATAGGTGCCTAATAAAATTTGTTTTCCTGAAGTAAAATATTTCTCCAAATCGTTATATTTCTTACATTGCTTATAGAATGTGTCATATGAATTATCAAAATATATCTAAATTATATGCTGTCTTATAAAAATAGGATAATCACTGACATCTTGTGATTTGTAGTTAAATTTTATTTAGTTTTTGGGTAGGTAGTACATGCTCTACAATGAAAAACAAGTTTCTCTCTTATTCCTCTCCCTTGGCCACTCTGTTCTTCTCTGCAGGAATTTCTATTATCATCAGTTTCTTGGAAATCTTTGGAGGAATTCTACAGAGTTCAGGTCAGCATATATATTCTTTTTATTATACAAATTGAAGATTTTGCTTTTATCTTTTTTCAAAGTGTTTAATAGGTTTATCTAAAATCATACAGAGTTTTCTTATTCTTTTCATGACTGCATGGTATCCCACTAAACAAAGATGCCATATTTTATTACCTAATCCTATGTTAGTAGACATTTCAGTTTTCACTATTCTATTATAAAACTGCTATAGTGAATATCTGTGTTTGTGTATGGATACCTTCATACATGCATATATGTTAACACACCACTCAAAACAATTAGAAGTTACATTTCTAGGTCAAAACTATGTTCATTTTAAATTGTATAGATAATGCCACAGAGGTTTAATGTCCCCAATTTACACTCAGATTAGCAGTATATAAATATTATTTTTTTCTCCACCTTACCAAGAAACTATGGATCAAAATGTTGATGTTTGCCAAGTGAATAGTATAATCTGGAACATCTAGTATTTAGAACGTCTAGCCTATTCTGTAAGACATGGATCAGAAACAAGAGAAAATCATTTTTTATTTCTTTTGAAATAATCTTTCATACTGCTTAAGACATTGGTTGCTTAGTAATCTGAATTGTTTTCCAGGGGTGGAAATGATGTGAACATCTATCCATATATTTATCCTACTTCCTTTTGTATCCAAGGGCATATGTTGGTGGGTGTATGAACTAGGTAAGTCTATGACCACAGAGCAAAGAAAATCTAACAAATCTACTAAGAAATTGAATGCATTTTTACTGACCTCTTAAGAATGCCTATGTAATTTCAGCACTTTGGGAGGCCGAGGCAGGCGAATAATCTGAGGTTGGGAGTTCGAGACTAGCCTGACCAACATGGATAAACCCCATCTCTACTAAAACTACAAAATTAGCCAGGCATGGTGGCTCATGCCTGTAATTCCAGCTACTTGGGAGGCTGAGGCAGGAGAATCTCTTGAACCCCAGGAGGTGGAGGTTGTGGTAAGCCAAGATTGTGCTATTGCACTCCAGCTTGGGCAACAAGAGTGAAACTCTGTCTTGGGAAAAAAAAAAGAATCACATTCCCATTAACTTAAGCAACACATCACATGTTGGTCACTATTATCAGTTTAAAATGAAAACTTGTAACCTGAATGGTGCTAGTCTCTTAAAAAGTGCACTGCCTTTCATATTTTTTTCTTTTCATTTGCAAACACTTTTTTTTTACTGACAAAGAAAAGTTCAGTGATCAGCTTCTGTCCTTAAAAGCCATTTGAAGGCTCAACATTTGAAGAAATTTGTATCTGTGCACATATACTCTGCATTGAATTAATATATAAATCTTGCAAAAATTTTAGAAAATATTTTAATTTCTTTTGTAGTAGCCTTGTTTAATATCTTAAAAGACTAGAAAATGCATATATAATCTATCCTTTTTCCAAACATGCCCCTTTGAATTAATAGTTCTCAGTAGAAAGCAAACTATAAAAATCCTTTGCATTAGTACTTTATGAGTTCTATACCATAAATACTTGTTTATTCATATATTTAATTATGTTCATATTCACATATTCACTCACATCACCAACTACTCAGTATATTTCGCTTAGCTGAGACTTATTGATTTAACGGAAATTATTGAGGATATATAGCACGTTTTTGAGGAACTCACATTTTTATAAGTTGGAAGGGCATAAAGACCATATCATTGCCATTTATTGGAATTGAAACTCAGTTTTCTTTTAAAATTGAGATTAGATAGGCCAATATAGATGATGTATACCTATCAATATATAAATATAAGTACTTTTTAATATTATATACTAAATATATATTATTTGTACATAATATAAATTATTTTTAATGTTTTAGCAATATAGTCATGAGTTTATATTTATTGTACAGATATTTGATAGTAGAGAAGATATGAAAAACAGAAAAATATGCCACTTGTTATGTTTTAGGGAGAGCTCAACCACTATTACTATCTTGGCATACTCTATTTCCTTTTAGTCTTTTATCTAGTTGTGCTTTATTTTGTTAAGGTCATACTGCAATAAGGTTTTATTGTTTTTGCTTAATGATGTGTCAAAATATCATCACAGTGATTTTTTGTAACTACAGAATATTCTATCTATAGTTATGATTTACTTAATTATTATCCTATTTAGAAATATCTGGGTTAATTTTACTTAAATTAACATAAACCATACAGGGATCAATTTCTGTAGTGTATATCTTCGTCTGCATTTTTTTTCCCATTGGGTAAAATTACTGGGATACATTTAATATAGGGATATTTCTATGCCTTTTTAGACATGTTGAAATAGCATTAAAAAATTCAGCAACTTTTAATAACAATACATTTCCCATTACTCCTTTTAGGTAGGTGTTGTTATTATTATTCATCCTGAAACTCAGGCAATGGAGATCTTAAGTAATGTGGCCCAGGTCACATAGCTAATCTGTGCTGAACCCAGTTTTCAAGTCTGGATTATTTCTGCCTATAAAGATAATACTGTTTGTAATAGTTTGCTAGAACTGCTATAACAAAATATAAGTCTGGATGGCTTAAACAATGGAACCTTATTTTGTCACAATTCTTGAGCCTGAGAGTCTGAGATTGACATGTCTGCTGGTTTGGATTCTGCTGAGATATCCTTCTTTGGCTTGCAGATGGCTGCCTTTTTGCTTTTTCCCCACATGGTCTTTTCTCTGTGCATGTGCTTGTCTGTGCCCTAATCTCCTTTTCTCATGAGGATGCCAGTTACATTGAATTACAGCCCACTGATATGACCTCAGTTTACCTTAATTAACTTGTTAAAGTTTCTGTCTTCAAATACAGTAAGCTTCTGAGATACTGGGGATTAGGTTAGGACTTCAATATACAAATTAGTGGAGGAGAACACAATTCAATCCAGAACATTATTCTATGATAAATACTACTTTCCTAAAGGAATAATCTATATGATAATTATGCACAAAATAAATGTCAGTTTCTATATAATACAGAATAAAAGAAAATACTCATTTTTAATTTACATTGTTTTTTATATTTTCTGGAACCTCTAGACAAAACAGTTTATCATGAAACAAAAAACAAGAAGTGCAGGAAAAAGGAGGACCAAAAAATTATTGTCTATAGGTGATACGACTATACAACAGGAACTATACCTCACCCTGAAATATTTAAATAACCCTTTTCAGCTATTTTGAGATATTCCTTAAGATTCTGTATGCAAAATGAATACTTAAATGAGTAGTTTTTTCACTATTAATAAAAAGGATGCTATTCTAGCAACAGTTATTTCATTGTACAAAATATATTATGAAATACAGTCATATCTTGGAGATATGGGTTCAGTTTCAGACCACTGAAATTAATTGAATATTGAGAGAAAGCAAGACACATCAACTTTTTGGTTTCTAAGTGCATATAAAAGTTATGTTTACACTATACTGTTGCCTCTTTAGTGTTACTAAGCACTAGCGTCTCTTTAGTGTCACTCACTGTTGTCTCTTTAGTACACAATAGCATTATGTCTATGGCAATATATATTTCTTAATTTTAAAACATTTTATTGCTAAAAAATGTTAACAATCATCTGAGCCTTCAGCAAGCTGTAATCATTTTGCTGGTGGAAGGTGTTGTCTTGATGTTGATGGCTGCTGACTGATTAGGCTGATGGTTGCTGAAAGGTGGGGTGGCTGTGACAGTTTCTTAAGGCTGCGACAATTTCTTAAAATAAGAATTGACTATTCCTGCATCAGTTAACTATTCCTTTCACAAAAAATTTCTTTGTAGCATACAAACCTGCTTGATACCATTTTGCCCACAGTAGAACGTTTTTCAAAATTGGAGCCAATTCTGTCAAATTCTGCTGCCACTTTATCAATATATGTAATATTCTATGTCCTTTATTGCCATTTCAACAATGATCATAGCATCTTCACTAGCAGTAGATTCCATCTCAAGAAATCACTTTTGTTGCTGATCCATAAGAAGGAAATCCTTACCTGTTAACATTTTATCATGAGATTGCAGCAATTCAATCTTTAGCCTCCACTTCTTATTTTTATTCTAGTTCTATTGATCTTTCCACCACTTTTGCAGTCCCTGCCTTCACTGAAGACTTGAATCCTTCAAAATAATCCATGAAAGTTGAAATAAACTTTTTCCAAACTCTTGTTAAGGTAGATATTTTGACCCCTCCTATGAATTGCAAATGTTCTGAATGGCATCTAGAATGGTGAATCCTTGCTAGAAGGTAGTTAATGTACTTTGCCCAGATGCATCAGAGGAATTCCATCTATGGCAGCTATAGCTTTACAAAACATATTTATTGAGTAAGAAGACTTGAATTGGAATCACTCCTTGATCCATAGGCTGTAGAATGAATATTTTGTTAGCAGGCATGAAAACAATATTATTCACCTTGTGCATCTCTGTCAGATCTCTTCAGTGACCAGGTGCATTATCAATGAGCAGAAATATTTTCAAAGGAACCTTTTTGTCTGAGCAGTAGGTCTTAAAAGCACACTTAAAAAATTCAGTAAGCCATGCTATAAACATGTGCTCTCATCTACACTTTGTTGTTCCATTTATAGAATACAGGCAAAATAGATTTAACATCATTCTTAAAGGCCCTAGGATTTTTGGATTAGCAAATTCTCGAGCATTGGATTCAACTTCAGGTAACCAGTTGCATTAGCCCCTAGCAATAGAGTTAGCCTGTTCTTTGAAGTTTGAAGCCAGACATTGACTTCTCTCTGGCTATGAAAGTCCTAGATGGGATATTCTTCTAATAGAAGGCTGTTTTATCTACGTTGAAAATTAGTTGTTTAGTGTATCTACCTCTATCAATTAGTTTAGCTAAATCTTCAAGATAACTTGCTGACTTTTCTAGATCAGCACTTGTTACCTTGCCTTGCACTTTTATGTTATGGAGATGGGATCTGTCTTTAAATCTCATGAAGAAACCGTTGCAAACTTCAAACTTTTTTGTAGCTTTTCACTTCTTTCAGTTTTCATACAATTAAAAAGAGTTAGGGCCTTGTTATGGATTTGGCTTTGGGTTAAGGGAATTTTGTTGCTGGTTTGATCATCTATTTAGAGCACTAAAACTTTCTCTAGAGTGGAAATTAGGCTGTTTTGCTTTCTTGCTGTATGTGTTTACTAAAGTAGCACTTTCAATTTCCTTCCATAACTTTACCTTTGCATTCACAACTTGACTAACTGTTTAAAGTGAGAGTTTCAACGTTTGGCTCATCTTGCTTTCAACATGGCTTCCTCACAAAGATTAATCACTTTTAGCTTTTGATATAAAATGATACATGTGTGACTCTTTCACTTGAACATTAGAGGTCATAAGAAGGTTATTCATTGAACTAACTTCAATAATGTTGTATCGCAGCAAAGAGTGAGTCCCAAGGAAAGGAAGGGAGATGAGGGAATGGCTGGTTTGTGGAGCAGTCAGAACACACACGTTTATTCACTAAACTCAACGTTTTTTATGGACAACGTTTATGGTGCCTCAAAAGAATTATGATAGTAACATCAGAGATCACTGATCACACATCACCATAATGGAATAATAGTAATTAAAAGGCTTAAGATATTGCTGGAATTACTAAAATGTGACACAGGGACACAAAGTGAGCTGTTGGAAAATGGCACTAATAGACTTGCTGGAAACACGGTCGCCACAACTTACTGTTTGTAAGAAGTGTAATATTTTCAACACAATAAAGTGAAACACAAGATACTGAGGTTTGTCTGTATACAGTGCTACCAAAAACTGCATGTATTTTACACATAAAGTATAATTACAAATAAATATATGTATGTTCATGTCCGCTTAAGAAATGGAATTTAAACACTTCCTTTGAACTCCATGTGCCATCTGCTGTGATATATGCTTTTCTCCACCAAAATATAATCATCATCCTCATGTATTTATCATTTCTTTGCCTTTCTTCATTGATTGTTCACAAGTACGTGTATCTCTAAGCCACATATTTTTTATTTGGATTGTTTTGGAAATTCATATATATGTAATAATTCTGTATATTCTCTTCCAGGAGTAGTTTTTTCATTTGACATTATGTTTTTGAGATTCATTCATGCTGTTTTATATAGCTATCATGTATTCAGTTTTATTACAGTCTAATACTCCAGGATATGAAAATACCAGTTATGGATAAGAAAATACTTTCCATTTTCCTGTTGAAGGATTTTCAATTTTGTTTTATACAACATGGTGAAATAACGTTGCTATCAATGTTGCTGTTTCTTAGGATACATATCAAGAGTATTCTAGGGCAGTGGCTATCAAGCTGTTTTGTCTCCAACTCTCAACATTGAATTCATTTTACATGGTTGTACATTACACATGCAAGCCTTTCACATGTATACATGTATATAACTAAAACAATTTTTTTCAAAATAATATATGCAAGGCATCTGATATTTTCTATTCCAATTATATTTTCAAAAATGCTGATTATAGCCCAATGAATTGATTTTTATGGTGTCAAAAGCAAGAAGGAGGCTAGGTACAGTGGCTCATGCCTGTTATCCTAGCACTTTGGGAGGCTGAAGTGAATGGATCACTTGAGATCAGGAGTTCAAGACCAGCCTGGCCAACATGGTGAAACCTCATCTCTACTAAAAATACAAAAACTAGCCAGGTATTGTAGCATGTGCCTATAATTCCAGCTACTTAGGAGGCTGACGCAGGAGAATCACTTGAACCAGAGGGCTGAGGTTGCACTGAGCCGAGATTGTGCCGCTGCACCCCAGCCTGGGAAACAGAGCAAGACTCTGTCTCAAAAACAACAACAACAAAGAAGCAAAAGGGAATCCTATAGAAATTTATTCAAGGTTTGGTGAGCAGAATAAGGATAGCTTTACAGTTACATTAGTGTGGTAAAACTTCCTTTAAGTCAATCTTAATTATTTCTGCTTTTGTTCTCAGAGTTCCTTTTAATCTGGTAGCTATACATTATACGTTCCTCTCTATCAGTTTTTCTGCTTTTCTTTCCCCATTTCTAGTGTTGATCCACCACTCTCCTTGCCTTTCTTGTTTGGTTTTTGTTTTTTTGAGATGGAGTCTTGTTTTGTCACCAGGCTGGAGTGCAGTGGTGCGACCTTGGTTTCCTGCAATCTCCACCTCAAGGGATTCTACTGCCTTGGCCTCCCGAGTAGCTGGGACCGCAGGCACATACCACCATACCCTATTAATTTTTGTTATTTTTAGTAGAGACCGGATTTCACCATGTTGGCCAGGGTGGTCTCGATCTCTTGACCTCATGATCCACTTGCCTCAGCCTCCCAAAGTGCTGGGATTACAGACGTGAGCCTGGCCAAGTCTCCTTGTCTTTCAGAATCTTTCTCTTTGGCTATCTAATTTTTTATCATGTAGAAAAGTTTAGTCCTGGTATCAGTCATCCTACAAACAGGAGGTTTTATAACATAGTTCCCAAAATGTATGTATTCATCCACTAATACATCCTAAAAGCAATGTAGTAAGACCACTGCTTTTTCTTTGTAGCTGTATGGATTAGAAAATAAGTTTATTCTGTTAAACTTTTGCTACAGTATATGTGTGTATATGTATATGTATATGTGTGTGTGTATATATATATATATATATACTTCCTCACAGTGTATTGCACTATTTCTGACAAAGAGTCCAACCTCTCCCTAGTTTATCACTGAAACCTCCAGGGATTTTGTTATGTGACTAGAAACTTTGGGACATTGGAAGATCCATTGGTATTAGAATTTCAGTGGGACTGTGCAATAACTTCCCATTCTTTTTTTTTTTTTTTGAGATAGGCACAGGCTGATATTGAACACCTAGGCTCAAGCAATCCTCTTGCCTCAGCCTCCTGAGTAGCTGGGATTATGGGTGCGGACACCACCAAGCCCAGTTTACCTGCCCTCTTTAACACTTAGCTCTACCTATGTCTTCAGTAGGGATGAGTAGGTGTTTCTCAGAGTTACTTACCAACAATGAAATCTCAGAGAATTCCCATCTCTCAAAGCTTGAGCAATATAAAATTTTGTCTTGAATGTTACTGTCAACCTTGTGGTCTGGTTCTAGATGAACATGGTCTAGGTTATCACGATAATCTTGTTTGCTTCATACTTTGCTGCATTTCATGCAGATTCAAGGGCCAATGCTGGCTCTGACAGGCCTCAGATTGGGGTTGGAAACTTGTTGGTTCTTTTTCCTGGGCAACTGGTCCAAAAGCCAATCTGGGGTTGCTAAGGGAGGTCTATACGAGCTAGGTGAACTGGTGTTCTCTGTGTTTTCCTTATTCCTTCAGGGTAAGTACCCTCTACTTTTTTCCCTCTTTGTGGATTGGCTTCACTAATGTGTAAGGGTTATATAGGCTCTTGGAAATCCTAAGCCTTTTTAGTCACTTGTGACAATGTACTCATATGTTGTTCGTTTTTTATCTGTTACATCCCTTTCCAATTCTTCAACCTGCACTCCCTACAACCTTCTAATCTTAATATTAAAATCCTTGAATTTTGTATAAATGTTCAGGAAAACTCTTTCTGTGATTTTACATATTCTTATAACTGTGAGAGTCTATGTATTTCTCTACCTTTGCTTAAGCTCTTTTGAATTAAGTGCAACATTTTATAGACATAGAGCTTTGAGATGTTGAGTTCCCATAGAATTACTATAGTGAGACCCTATACACTCCTAGATCATCTCTATTACGTGTCTTCCTGTGAGGCTTATTATACCAATGTAATACTCAGAGGCATGTTTTAATCATGATTCACAAGTAATATCCCATCTATGGGTGCATCTTCTAGTTATAGTATTTTAGGTGTGTAACATAACTAAATATAAATACAAATATGTTACGTGCCTAACATTGCCCAAGTCCCAGTGTCTCTAGTCAGTCTGTTCCAAATAATAACATTAGCCTGTGCCTATCTCAAAAAAAAAAAAAAGAATGGGCAGTTATTTATCAAGTGATAAAGGTGGCTAAAATTGTTTTACATAATAAGGATTAGAGATACCAAAGGGAAAGATTTTGAAATAGCAAAGAGGCTGGTGGAGTAGTGTCTTTAAGATTTACATGATAGGTTTACCCTCAGCCTCTAGACATTTATTTCTCTGAGAGATCACTTTTGATCAGGTGAAACAGAGCAAGGCTCTGAACCAGTTCAAATCTTTATGCCTCATACCCAGTGGTATGCAGGAGACTGCATTTGCTGACTCAGGGGAGCTAATTGTGTGCAATCATGCCTGACTTTGCCTTCAATAATGACATGTTGGTAGCTTGCAAATAGCCATAGTGGGAGTATTTACACCATATAAATTGGAAAATGTATGGTACAAATAAGTGCCCTTAAAAAGGCCATTGTTAAACATTTGTCAGCATATGTCTGCTAATACTTGATCTTTCTTTGCTCTTTTTCTCCCCCAAGAAATAACGATTTATAACCCACCTCTCCAGAGAGGTTAGGTTAAACTGCAGTTTCCAGTCTGGATTTTCACACCAGTTGCTCTGGGATTATGTCATTAGAATAGGCTTTTGTATAATAGCAATGCATCCATCTGCCTCTTCAAAAGAAATGGCCAATCTTGAACACTATCTTAATTTTCCAGAGCTTCCACAATGTTATTCTAAATTCAGTGTGCTCTCTCATTATTGCTCCTGTCAGTTCAATATTCATTGACATGCCCTTTGCAGCCATTGTAAGGCATTTCTGACTGAAATCTACCTTAATAATTCAAACTGGGTTGTAGCTAAACCTGCATTTTAGGGCACATAATTTAGACAACGTGCAAGGATTCATCTGAATGTAGTTGGACCCATTTGGAAACATTTGCTCTTGCCTTGGTCTGCACTGGGACCAATCCACACCTCCAAGGGAATAAACAAATTACAACACTAAAAAGTAAATTAAAACATTATACACATATACTTACTGAACTTACATGACACAAATAATGAATATAGACCTTTATCAAAACTTCTGAGATGAATTCCATCATTCTCAACTGAGGGTAATTTTGCCCCACAGGGAACATTCACCAAGGTCTAAGGACATTACTGGTTGCTGCAATTAGGGGAGAGATGCAATCTCACATGGGTAGTATTAATATTTGTTGCTAAACTCCCTAGAATTCACAGGAAGGTTACCACAGTGAATAATTATCCAGTCCCAAATGCCAATAATGCCCCAGTTAAGAAACCCTAGATTGGATTGAAATGAAAAGTTTACAGAACCTAGCACCTTGGAAAATGTCCTTTAAAATGCATTTCAAGGCCCTCTAGTCAGTCTTTGGCAGCTGTGACATCTGTTTCCACAATTCCAATCTTCAGGCCACCCCACCCTTCCTCTCATATGCCATGCTTCCTTTTCTTATTTGGAACAATTTAGCAATGATTTATTCCTCTCCTTGACAACCTTCTCCCCTGCCATTCTCCGAAATTATTTTTACTTGCCATTCAACTCAGCAGGACAAGTGAATTTCCTTAAGGTCTTCTCCTTAGAGAGAGAGTTAAGGGAAGAGAGTAAGGAGGGAGGTTGTAAATAATAAATTTGTTATTCTTCTCTCATATATGGGAGAGTTAAGTTCATCTTAGAATGCATGAGTAATTTCCTTTTACTTTAAATTTTTCTTTTCTATTTTTGTCATGCTTTGTACTTTGTTCTTTAGTTGGGTAATTAAAAGGTAGTAACTTAGCAGGTGAGTTTTTCCCAGCTGTCGGAATTCCTACTAAAATATGAGTTAGAACACCTTGACTCAAAAGGGACCTGACAATTAATGTGGTTTTAAAAGATTTGCACAACGGATGTGCTCCCTTGGAAAGTTTATTTTCTATCCATTGCTATACTTTGAAGTAGAATTACTAATTGTTTTTAAACTATATTTCATTATTGTTAATTGGCTTCCAACATTTGAAAATGATTTTTCCCACTACTTCAGTAGTTACTCATAGCAGCCCCGAAATCACAGTCTTGACAGAGCAGCTTTATTTTTGTTTCCTGATTACCTTGTCTTTACAATTCCAAATTTAACAAGGTGATTACATGCTTCAATATTTGTACTTTGTGTTTTTAGGAGCAGTGATATGGCAATGCTAAAAATAATCCTATTTTTAAATTGAATCTTAAATCTTATTCCTCTGAAATCATAATCCCAAATTTTACCATTCAAAGCAAAATAGGCCCAGCGGGTTTCTGGGAAAAGCCAACGCAGTTCTGCAAGGGCATTTACATATGACAACATGACTAGACCTAGAAGCACTTCAAAAATAAATTTGCTTCCTTCTTTACAACTCCATCTGCAGTTCATGGAAATCGAATGTAGTTACATACACTCAAATCACTGGAGACATCTGGAATCTTCAAAAGAATATTAAATGGGCAGACACTGGAGAACAGAGCTGTTACTCTTCTTTGTTAAAAGAAAGTAGACAATGAGATAAAACCAAGGTTCTGCTCCTGTGTAATCCATAGTCAACTCACTTTACATTTTGGAACTTCTGTAAGATGGGAGCAATTAGTATCTATCATGACTTGCTTACATTGCTGTATGAATGATGTGGGGAGTTGATTATTCTCTTAATAAAGACTTACTGGAAATCAAGCATGTGCTGGACACACTAGTAGATTTAAAAGTGGTGAATGAGAAAGTAAAGGCATTTGCCCTTTAGCAACACTTGCTATCTGATCTAACCTTTTGCCATTCAAAGTGTGGTCTACATGCTAGTAGCAGTGGTATCCCTTGGGAGCTTGTTAGAAACCCAGAATCCTAGTCCTTTCCAGACCTATATAATCAGAATCTGTATTTTACCAAGATTCCCAGTTGATTCACGTGTATGTGAAAGTTTGATAATCATTTGTTTAGCAGATACTATACAAAGTAATTCCGAAGTTAGAAAAATGTTTTGTAACTATTTTTAAAAGGCCAGTTACTCATAGACTGGGTAAAGAAGACTCAAATTTTATTAAAAATTTCAAAGAAATGTATGTACACGTGTTTACCTAGATCAGATAATTTTTGTGAAAACTACAGGAAAATATAAGTTATTGTCATTAGGCATTTATTTTAATACTAGAAGAGTTCAAGAATAATGGCAGGAAAATATATGATATCTCTGGAGGAAAACATCCATTGAAGCTCACATAAAAAAAGACAAGAGGGACTGCGTTAGCAGGTTCAAATCACTTTAATCATAGAATCATCCTTAGGTGATTCTTGGGAAATATCTCACAGTGCTAGCTTTTTGTGGAATCACAAATGAAAAACATGAAGGCATGAAATTTCTTTCCTTTTGGGGAAGAAAGTGCAGCTAAGGCAGAGAATAAGAAACAGAGATGAGAAAGGAAATAACAGAGATGGCATGAGACAAGAAATGAGACTGAAAGGGAAAGAATAATTTAGAAAGTATATACAGTGTCTCCTGTGGGTGCTCCAGACATCAAAAAGAAGAATATAATATATTTCAGGGCTTGATATTACTGAACAGTCAGAACAGCCACAAAATGCTGTCAGCAATGTAGCAGAGACACTATGTCAAGGACAAAATCCACACCCACAACTTTATGCTCAACCAAATTGCATGCAATTGCCTATGACAAGTCTTTGTTGGAATCCTCTTATCATGGCAAACATCCTCAGCATTCTAAATAGCGTCAGAAAGGAAAAAGAAAAAAGAAAAAAACTGCTGAGCCTAGAGCACAAATTTTCTGTAGAAATAAAGAAAAAGATTGAATGGCTCTGTAAGAAACTGTTGCTCATGTACCAGATGGTTGTACATTTTTTTTAGACAGTACACATATAAAATACACACTCTGAAGCACCGTTCTCTAAAAGTTTAATAAATAAATAAAGGTGCTGTTTGTTGTTATAGAGTAGTCAGCTTCTGTTCAAGGACTGAGAAGATTCAGGAACGGGCCAACCTATTCTCGATTTTTCAGCTTGCTAGAAGAAGTTTTAAATTATTGATTTTAAGCTTGCAAGAAGAATGCAAGTTACTGGGAACATAGCCAAAAATATTGTGCCACAGTGTGGAATTAAACACTTTCCAAAGTCTGCTACTTAGGCAGTACACGATTCAGTGATGGAGTGCTTAATAACAGAATAGAACTGATTCCAGTTCACCTTGTCCGTGGGCGGTATTTACGATGTGATACAAATACAACCTCCATTCCTCTATTCAACAAATATTAATTAGGCCACTAATATGTGTCAGTTTATAGTGAGGTAAGGATGTATTCAATCAAACTGAATTATGTAAACCATAGTAGCAACTGCATGAATATCAACCCTGAAGTCTGAGAAGTCAACACCAGACTTATTGTAGGTCCTATGGCTGGGCTATCAGCAATGTGTTTGATAGTGTCAACAGTGAGATCTGTTAACTGTAAGTCTGTCAAGTGACTGGAGGGTTGTATATACAACATTGACCTGGAGGGTGGAGGTGAGAGCAGTGTTAAACAGGAAAGGAAAAACTATTGATTGCCATGTTTATTCTAGGGTACCTTTCTGCCTTATTCATCTTTTCAGCAATGAACTCCCAGAAATCAGGAATTGAATTTATCTTGGTTACCATTTATAGCAATAGCATAATACTTGACATTTATTTCTGCTGAACTGTTTTTGAGCATGTGCTATATGATATTGTTGTACTAGCCCCTAGAGAGAATGAGGGGGTTAATAAGAAAATTATGGTCTCTGACTTGTTAATTCTTACTAACAAATGTGGAAGAAGGATATTAATCAAAAGATTTCATTTGAGATGAGGATCCAGTGCTATTTGAATGTATTATGTGGCTGCCTGTTTAAATGTAGGACCAGGGAAACAATATTTTAAGGAAGCAATTTAAGCTGAGACCAAAAGAAAGTGTTAGCTTATTAATGTGGGAAAAGAAGAAGTGTTCCAAGCAGAACAAAGGCTCTGAGTCTTGGAGGAGATCAGCCCAAAGAATAAAAAATCAAGGCTCATCTGATTGGAGCATAGAGAAAAAACACAGGGAAAATAGCCCTGGATAAAGTTGGAGATTTCTGGCTAGAGGCGAACTTATAATGGCCTCAGGGGTCACTTCAGGGTCTTATCCAGCATAATAGGATTTTAAGCAGGGGCCTGATAGGATATAATTTTTATTTATCAAAAGATGAACTCAGCTGCTGTGGGAAGACTGGAAGAGAGCGAACCTCACTGAATGAGGCAGGACTGGTTAAAAGACCAGCAGTAGTGAAAGTCTTCAGATTCTAGTTGAGGAACTGAAGAGAGTGGCTGTCTAGAACTATTTTTGAGAATTCTTTTTCCTGAAATAGGACAATCATGACGATAAGTGAAATGCTGCCCAGCTCAAAATATCTAAAATTGCTGGATACAGTCCAAGAGACCTTTCATTAAATATATTGATGATGGGGTTTGAAAGTAAGGGAATTCTTCAAAGGCTACAAATTAAAAAAAAAATCGATTAATCAATCTATAAGGCATAAACCAGCTTTCAAGATTAGGCTATTTAGTGGTATTGTACATTCCCTAGAGGTTTAGAGCCTGGCTTTCTTTTTTAATGAAATTTTTCTTCCCTCCCCTCCTTTTTTTTTTTTGAGACAGAGTCTCTCTATGTCTCCCAGGCTGAAGTGCAGGGGCGCCATCTGGGCTCACTGCAACATCCGCCTCCCAGGTTCAAGCAATTCTGCCTCAGCCTCCTGCATAGCTGGAGTTAAAAGCATGCGCCACCACACCAGGATAATTTTTGTGTTTTTACATAGATGAGGTTTCACCATGTTGGTCAGGCTGGTCTCAAACTCCTGATATTGTGCTCCACCCGCCTCGGCCTCCCAAAGTGCTAGGGTTACTTACAGGCACGAGCCACTGTGCCCAGCCTAATAAAAAATTTTAAATATACACAAAAGTAGAGAGAAAAGTATAATGAACCCCAGAAATCCATCTTTGTCAACTCAGGACTCATTTCATTTATGTCGCTATCCACTATGCCCCTGCCTACATTAAATTGTTTTGAAGCATATTCAATAAATTACATCATTTTGTCTATATTTTAGTTTTTGTCATTAAAAGTTAAAGGGTTTTCTTTAATTATAGCTGTGACCCTATTATTACACCTGAAAAATGAACATAATTCCTCAATAACAACAAATACCAAGTCAGTGTTCAAATGTTCCCAATGGTCTGGCTTTCTTGTTTGTGTTTCATTTTTACTTTTTTGAATCTAAATCCAAATAAGATCCAAATTACTATGGATTGACATGTCTTTTATAATCCATATGGGACTCTATCACTCTGTTTTCCTGATAACCTAACTTATGGTAGAGACCAGGTGAAGTCTTGTCAAGTTTCCCATATTCTGGAATCTGCAGGGCCTAGATTTAAAGGACCACTCATTCAAAGATCAGGAGATAAATTCTGGAGCGAAGAGGGCAATCACTTAGACCAAACAACCTTGTTGTAAACAATATCGGGAAACACAAAGTGACACCCTCAGTAGAGGAATTAAATAACACGCTTTTCAGAGATAGAGGAGATATTTGTCTGTCTTGTCTTGTGAGCAGAGGAAACTGGCAGAAGGAAAGCAGACGTTCTGAAAGGACGTACTTTAAAATCAGTGTTAAAGAATTTACACATAAAAGTACCAGAGGATATGAGCTCATCACCGACAATTACCAACATACAAGGAAAGTAAGACCATGAATAAAAATGATTAGAAGCAACAAACCCAGAATCAGACTATCAAAACTGCTGATTTTGAAGTTGTCACATAGAGAATTTGAAGTATTTAATAGCTAAAAAAGATATGCTAAAATTATGAAAAAGGAAAAATTATCTTTGCTATTAGATTAACCACATCTAATTTTTTCTGATTTCTAAATTAAATGCACATAGTAGTTACTGGTTAGGATAGAAAAAGAAAATTTCTAAATTATCAGTTCTCATAGTCCAATTTGAAAAGTCTGATTTGTCAGAAAAGAAAGAGAACTCACTGGAACATTTAGAATTTAAAAGAAACTGACATATTAGAAAATAGAATGTAGAGACACAGTAAACAATAATTACACAGTTGAAGAAGCAGTAGATAGGAGATATATCTGAAGAAATTCTAAAAAATACAACCCAAACCATTTAATACAAAGAGAAATTCCACTATACAACTAACTGAAGTTTCAGGAGAAGGTAAGACAGGAAAAGGGAGGAGTTGTAATTAAAGAGATAAATGGTTGACATTTTCCCCCAAATTACGACAAATGTCTAATCCCATATTCAAGAAGTACTCCCTTAGCCCCCTAATTTCAATTTAGAAAAAAAAAAAGTTAAAAAAAAAATCCACCTAGAACCAACATAGTGAGAATCTAGAACATCTGGGGCAAAGGACAGATCTTAAAAACAGACAGAAAGAGAAAAGAGATTACTTCTAAGTGAACTACAATTAGAGTTAGATTTTCAGGTAATTTCTCAATAACATTGAGAAATTCTCAATAATGTAATCAAGAAATCCAAGCAAATTATCTTCAAAGTATTAAGAGAAAATTGTTATTGTAGAATTTTATTTCCAGTAAATTCTTTCCAAGAAGGAAAATAAAATATCCATGTTTTCAAACAGAGTATGGATCATTATTTATAAGAGACTGTCACTGAAGGAATGTCTGAAAATGTACTTTAAGAATAAGGAAACTAATTCCAGAAGGAACAATGATAGGCATTATGTGAGAAAATCTAAACAAGTACCATTCAAAACAATAATTAAGATGCTTTATATTCCAGATTCTTAACTAGAGAAACTCTTGAACATGTATACCAAGAAACATTTACAAAAATACTTAGAATAACTTTTTGAGTAATAGCCAAGAACTTAGAAAAAAAGCGTCGTACTTATTGACAACAAAACGTATTGTTAACTGTGCTGTATTCATGCATTAGCTATTAGACAGCAGTGAAAATGAATAAACTGCAGCTGTTTACATCAACGTGGATGAAGCTAAAGAACATAATACTGAGTCAGAAAAGCAGATTTCAGGCAGGATGCAGTGGCTCATGCCTGTAATCCCAGCGCTTTGGGAGGCTGTGGTGGGCAGATCACTTGAGGTAAGGTGTTTGAGACCAGCCTGAGCAACATGGGGAAACCCTGTCTCTACTAAAAATAGAAAAAATTAGCTGGACGTGGTGGTATGCACCTGTAATCCCATCTACTTCAGAGAATCTCTTGAATATGGGAGGTGGAGGTTTAAGTGAGCCAAGATTGCACCACTGCACTCCAGCCTGGCATGGGCAACAGAGTGAGACTGTCTCAAAATAAATAAAAATAAAGAAATAAAAGCAGATTTCAGAAAACATTCATTTTAACCTATTCTTAGAGAGTTTTTAAACAGACAAACGTAATTATACACTAACTTGTTCAGGCTTATATATGTGCAGTGAAGTTAAACTAAAAAGAAGGAATTATAAATAAAAAATTCAATCAGAGAAGGAAAAGTGATTGGTTTAGAAAACACAGGATTAAAACTATTAGTACACCTTTACTTCTTTAGCTGAATGGTGGGAAAGGGTATTTTATCATGATTATACTTTTATATGTATATATTTTACTATACTTTTCTTATGTATCTTATAATAATGTTTGTAGCTGAATAAATGAGAGAATGCTAAGTATCTCTACGATTGTAGACATATTATATATCTGAATATTATAATTTTGATCAGCATAAATAATTTGCCATTCATTTATTCTTTTATGTATGCAAAAGTATTCTTTTAATTCCACAGATCTATAATCTGATGGTAGAGTAGACTCTGAAAATAGAGCTTATTATTTAGCAGACAGAGCTGGTGATAAAAAGATGCTGAAAAACAGAAAATTTTACATATTGATAAATATTCAGGAAATAACAAGTAAGAAAAAAAGAAATGGATAGAGAGCACCTTGGGGAGTATCCTTATTGAGGGAAAGAGTGCTTTATATTAGAAGAAAAAGGAAGTTCCCTCCAAAGAGGTGACCCTGGGTGATCTGAAAACACTGACTGTTTAAATCAGAAACTGAGGACAGGATCCTGAACTTGTAGTGATGTCTAAGTTGCATTATTTGAATGTCCTAGTTTCAGCAGCCTGTCAGTATTTATCATTCTCTAACAATTTAAGTGCAATTGTGGATAACAGGCAATTAAACAAAAAAGACACTTTAGTCTAAATTACAGAAAAAGTAGCAGACTGACATTAGGAAATCTTGCGTTCTAGGTGGACAAATTATGCAATTTTCCACATCATCAATTCTATCGATTATAAAAGATAGAGTTGGACGAGATGATGTCTAATTCTTTAAGTGTAAAGCTCTAAAAGTGTATGATAAAATAAATTTGGAGGATTAAAATTTTTTTTTTTTTTTTTTTAATTTTGAGACGGAGTCTTGCTCTGTCACCCAGGCTGGAGTCTACACTCCAATCTTGGCACAATCTTGGCTCACTGCAACCTCCACCTCCCAGGTTCAAGTGGTTCTCCTGCCTCAGTCTCTGTAATATCTGAGATTACAGGTGCACACCACCATACTTGGCTAATTTTTTTTGTATTTTTAGTAGAGACAGGATGTTGCCATGTTGGCCAGGCTGGTCTCAAACTCTTGACCTCAAGTGATCTTTCCGCATCACCTTCCCAAAGTGCTGAGATTACAGGTATGAGCCATTATGTCTGGCCAAGGATTTTTTGGAAAAAGAAGTTATCATTTAGAGTAAGTGAAATACATATATTGGTGTGTAAGAATTATTTAAACTAGCTTGTGGCAATGTGACAATCGTTAAAGCTATTAGTAAATAATAGTGTGCCTGTTCAGATATAAAGCAAGTTATTCTTTAAAATAATAGAATTATCATTAAAATATTTTGCATATTCAAATCAGTGATTGTGAAATATGTGTACACATGCATGAAGGTAGAGATTCCATTAGATGGTGGTCCCATTATATAGATTTTCAGCTTCACAACTGGGTTCTCATTTGAAGCAGTCATAGCCACATATTACTTTTCTATTAAATGATGATCTCACCAAGAATGAAGCAAAGGCTATTTAGGTTTCCTGGAATTTAGCAATAATTTCTCAGATTTTCACAAAACTGTGGATTTGGTACCAAGTTGTGGTAGGAGAGGAAAATGGAAAACCATCTGTTTTTATTTGTAGCATGATTACAATGTCTGATTTTAGATATAATCTAATGAATGGGGCTACTTTGTAATTTTATCAGCCACCTTATCTCATCAAATCAGCAGAAGGCACCCTGGGTCAACCTTTTATCAATTTATTAATTATATGAATATTGTAGTATTCTTTGTTTTCTATTATCGCTAAACGTTTTGGTAAAATTAAACCTCACTTTTCAAATGTACTGCTTCTATTGATTGTCAATATTTGACAGGTCAGTTTGAAAATGTACAAAATCATCTACATACTAGTTTTTCTTTCTTCCCTTCTATATTATACTAAGTAATGGAAATGTTTTTTTCTCTATTAACATTTCACTGTATTAAAAAATACTTGAAGTTGGAGTTTTAAAGGATAGTTATAACAAACAAATTTTGAAGCAAAAGTTGAAAAAAACAGATAAAATTTTATCTGATCACAGCTTTAAAACACAAGAGCTTCATTGCGGCCAAGAATAACTTCCAGGCTACACATCAGCAAACAATATTTTATCATTTTAGTTTTCATAATCCTCTTTTTTTTCATTTGCATATATACACATTTTTTTCCTCAGTACTCTTGTGTAAGGTCAACGCCTACTTTGTGTGGATACAGACATTAACTTCTGTTTAAGCATGACTTCAATTATGAGAATTGATATAAAAAGAAGACTATATCTTGGCTACAAGTAATTAACACCCTTTACATTTTGGAGAAATGAAAAATAATGAGCAATTTGAAGGGTAATATAGGTATATGAAGAAAGGCGAAGAGCTAGTCTATTGGCATGTTAATTAAATAGAATAAGGTTAATATTTTATACCATCATTTGTTTCAATAACTATTTAAGCCCCTTCAACCTGTCAGTGAGAGATAATGGGTTTCAAGTTCTGAAATGCTGTAGAATGCCATACCATTTTTCAAAGTGTGAGTCATTCAATATTTGTTCTGCATGATGCTCTAGTAAATACAGGGTTTCTTTGTCAAGTCAGTTTGGAAATTTCTAAATACTCTTTTCATCTCTCAGAGAATAATAACATACATTCTCATATGAAGAGCTCTGAGAATTTATGCTAAAGAAAAATCTGTTTAACTTTACTTGACTGACATTTCCCTGCTATCCTTCCATATGGATCTCTTTTTGTTATTAATATTTTTTTCATGTAATGCCTGTTACCTTTCTATGAAACTAGAAACATAGGGAGGCTTTGTGTGGTGATAATAGGGTGAGTCTCATTTTTGTTTATAATAACAACATCTAATAGTATAATGAGTGACAATAGCTGACATTTATTAAGCACTTACATGTCAGATACTGTTCTAAGCTCTTTACATACATTAATTTGTTTGATGCTGAAAGAACCACCGTGTATTAGGTATTTTAATTTTCCCTATTTTAAAAATGAGGAAACTGGGCCTCAGAGTCCAGAAAATTCACTCCTGTGTCTTAACCCTTAACTTTTCAAGGGCGTAGTCTACTTTTTGGCTAAAATAAGAGACTGAATCAAACTATATCTCAGTGTCCTCTTCTATATGTGAAGTTTTGCATTTGTCAGAAAAATGTTGAGAAAAATAAAATTTCAACATAAATGCTGATGCTGTTTATGTACTGCTTTCTATGAAAATAACAAAAAGTTCTCTCTCAAGTGGAACTATACTTAGGATCTGAAATAATTATTTAAATTTTTATGGCCAGGCATGATGACTCACACTTATAATCCTAGCACTTTGGGAGGCTGAGGTGGGTGGCTCACCTGAGGTCAGGAGTCTGAGACCAGCCTGGCCAACATGGTGAAACCCTGACTCTACTAAAAATACAAAAATTAGCTGGGCATGGTGGTGGGCACCTGTAATTACAGCTACGTGGGAGGCTGAGGCAGGAGAATCACCTGAACTGGGAGGTGGAGGTTGCAGTGAGCCGAGATTGCACCATTGCACTCCAGCCTGGGCAACAAGAGCCAAACTCTGTCTCAAAAAAAAAAAAAAAATTATGAGCCTTTTTTGTTTATTTATGCTAATCTAAGGGTGTTTCCTAGTCATTTTACATATTTGGGCAAATACGCGTAGCATAATTTTTAGATTAATTTTGTCTACACTTTCAACATCCTTAAAGAAAAGAACTTTCAGCCCAGAATTTCATATCCAGCCAAACTAAGCTTCACAACTGAAGGAAAAATAAAATATTCTATGAACAAGCAAGTACTCAGAGATTTTATTACCACCAGGCCTGCTTTACAAGAGCTTCTGAAAGAAGCATTACACATAGAAAGGAACAACCAGTATTAGCCTTTCCAAAAATATACCAAAAAGTAAAGAGCATCAACATAATGAAGAATTTACATCAACGAATGGACAAACAGCCAGCTAACATCAAATGGCAGTAATCCTAAATTTAAATCGACTAAATTCCTTAATCAAAAGATATAGCCAAAACCCAATGATATGCTGCATCCAGACCTATTTCACATGCAAGGATACACAAAGACTCAAAACAAAGGGATGGAGAAAGATTTACCGACCAAATGGAGAGCATAAATAAATAAATAAATAAATAAATAGCAGGAGTTGCAATTCTTGCCTCTGATAAAATAGATTTTAAAGCAACAAAGATATAATGGTAAAAGGATCATCCCTAGACTCCCACACAATAATAGTGGGAGACTTCAACATCAATATTAGATAGATCAATGAGACAGAAAATTAATAAGAATATTCAAGACTTGAACTCAGATCCAGAACAAGTAAACTTAATAAACATTTATAGAACTCTCCACTTTAAATACACAAAATATACATTCTTATCAGTAACACATCACACTTACTCATAGGTTTAAATAAAATATTGACCAGCCATTATTAAGCACAATTATTGGCATAAGAGGTTTTCAATACCCATTTTTAAAATAAAACAACATTCCTGTTCTCTCTCCCTCTTTTTCTTCCTCTGTCTTCCTCTCCTTCATTCCTTTTTCTTTCTTTCTTTCTCTCCTTTTTTCTATTAAAAAAAACCTCTGTAAAAAAGAAAAACTATTTTTGTCTACACTTTTATTTTGGAAGAGATATTTCTGCAGAGATGTAACTTTTAATGCTGAGATTCTGTGATTAATTAAGCTGATAATGTAATTTAGTCTAACTTTAAAGATTCACCATGAATAGATTGAAACTAACTACAAAAGAGATACTGTGGAAAACATAACATTATTATTTATCTTTTGGGTCCTAAAGCCATGACCTTAAGGAATCCTTCTCTGATGGCCTTTTCCTCCCCATTCCATACCCCTCTCCCACCATCTAATTGGGGTTCCAATAATATTTTTTAGGTAGCTTTTATTTTTTACAGCAGTTTTTTGTTCACAGCAAAATTGAGCAGAAAGTAAAGTGTTCTGATGTATTCTCTGCCCCATCCTCATAGAACCTTCCCCACTATCAACATCTCACACCAGAGTAGTATATTCGCTGTAATTCATGAACCTATATAGATAAATCATCATTACCCAAAGTCCATAGCTTACATTAGGGTTCACTCAGTGTAACACATCCTATGCATTTGGACAAATGTGTAAGGACATGCATCTACCACAGTATCATACAGAACATTTTCATCACCCTAAACCTCTTCTCTGCTTCATTTGTTATATTTATCCTTCCTTTTCCTTGATCCTTGAAAAAGTGACTTTTTTTAACCTCCAGTTTTGCATTTTACAGAATGTCAAAAGAGTCAGAATCATTTACTATGCAATCTTTTCATGTGGACTTCTTTCACTTAGTAATCTGGAGTTAAGGTTCTTCCATGCCTTTTCATGGCTTTATTGTTCATTTTCTAAGCACTAGATAATATTCTATTGTCTGCATACACTGTGCCACAGTGTATTTACTCATTCACCTACTGAAAGATATTTTAGTTGTTTTCAAGTTTTGGCAATTAAGCTGCTATGAATAAAGCTACTATAAGTATCTATGTGCAGGTTTTTTGAGAATATAATTATTTAACTCATTTGAGTAAATGCCAAGGAGTTCAATTTCTGGATGCTATGAAAAAGGGCATGTTTGATTTTGTAAGAAACCTCCAAACTGTCTTTTAAAGTTTCTGTACCATTTTGCCAGTGTCCATGAAGGAATTCCTGTTGTGCCATGTCCTCATCAGTTTTTGGAGTTGTCAGTGCTTTGGATTTTGGCCATTGTAGTAGGTGTATAGTGGCATATCATTGTTTTAATTTACAGTCCCCTAATGATATGATGCTGCACATATTTTCATATCCTTGTTTGCCATCTGTATTTCTTCTTTGGTAAGTTATCCATTTTGGTCTTTGCCTATTTTTACTTGTATTTTTTGTTTTCTGATGATGATTTTTATTATTTATTTATTTTAATAACAGTATTTTATCTGATACATCTTTTACAAACAGTTTCTCCCAGCCTGTGGCTTATTTTCTCATTCTCTGATAGTGTCTTCTGTAGAACAAAAGTTTTTTAAATTTTGCAGAGTAAAAGTTTAAATTGTAATGAAGTCCAGCTTAGCAATTTCTTTTTTGATTGTCTTAGTCCATTTGGTCTGCTATAACAAAACACCACAAATTTGTAGCTTATAAACCACTGGTGGCTAATAAACATATTTATTTTACAGTTTCTAAGGTTGGGAAATCCAAGACCAAAGTGGCAGCAGATTCAGTGTCTGATGAGAACCTGCTTTCTGCTCATAGATGGTACCTTTTAACTGTGTCCTCACGTGGTAGAAAGGACAAGGCAATTCCCTGAAGCCTCTTTTATAGGGGCACTAATCCAATTCATGAGGTCCCTACTCTCATTATCCAATCATGTCCCGAATGCCCTACTTCCTACTGTCATTATTTTGGGGTTCAGGATTTCAACATTTAAAATTTGGGGAGGATACAAATATTCAGGTGATAGCAGTGTTGTATCTAAAATGTCACTGCTATACCCAAGAACATCTAGATTTTCTCCCATGTTATCTTCTATGAATTTTATAGATTTATGTTTTATAAGTGTAGGTCTATTTTGAGTTAATTTTTATGATAGGTATAAGGTCTGTATTTAGAATCTTTTTTTTTCTTTTTGCATGTTGATGTCCTGTTGTTTTCGCATCATTTGTTGAAAAGCTTATCTTTGTATTGCCTTTGGTCCTTTTTTGAAGATCAGTTGACTATATAGAAGTCTATTCTGTTCCATTGCCTGTCATTCTTTCCTGAGTACTTGTGTCTTGAATACTGTAGTTTTATAGGAAGTCCTGGCGTCAGGTAATGTCACTTCTTTGACTTTGTTTTTCTTCAGTATTGTGTTGGCTACACAGTGTTGTGTTGGTCTTTTACTTCTCCATATGAACTTTCAAATCAGCTTTTTGATATCCACAGAATAACGTATTGGGGTGTCACTGGAATTATCTTGAATCCATAGGTCAAATTTTGGAGAAATAATATCTTGACAATATTGAGTCTTTCTATCCATGGATATGGAATATCTCTCAATTTATTAGTTCTTCCCTGTTTCTTTTGTCAGAGATTTGTAGTTTTCCTTGTATAGATCTTGTATATATTTTATTAGAATTAACAGAATTTTTAAAAATGTAGTCATTTAAATACTTCTGAAGAATTTAAACCCACCTTTTTAGCTACACTATAGGCTGCGTGCAATCAAAGCCAATTACATTATATGCTACATATATCTAGTGGTACATGCTAGACATTTAAGATATATTTGTTAAATGAATGAAATAGTAAATAAATAAAAGCCATATATGCTGAGCTATATTATATACTGAATATTGGAATTGTCTCCCCAGTATGCATTCCAGCACAAATGAATGGTCTAGTCATATGGTAATGAATTAGTCCTTGCAGTGATTTTTTTCTGAAATGGGTAGGACCACTTTTACCCAAAAAATGCTGGGAGAAGTCTACTGGAAGTTTCTGGGAAAATTTTTTTCACCGCTAAAAGAGGGCAAATGAGGGGTTTTCCTTCTTCTTCAATTATGTTGTAGGATCTTGATCCAACATCTGGAATTTATGCAGCCCTCTTGCTACCAACTCCAGTATGAAGACAACATGAAGAATGAAAGTATAGAAAGACTGAGAAAAAGTAAATGTCACACTTAGTCTTGAATAATATTTTGTGCTCATGAATCAACCAATCTTGGAGTCTGCTTTTCCTCTGAATGTCATAGTAAGTAAGATCATAAATATCCTTGTTCTTTAAGCTAATTATAGTATCTGTATTACGATAAGTGTCTAGATATTTTAAAATCTTTTTACTTTGAAAAGTTTTCGTCTAGGGAATACCTACCTAAGCTAACAACAAATACTCCCATTAGTTAGAAGTGTAAAGATCCTGACACTCTTTTGTTGATACTAAGATATAGCCACTTCTTCACATTCACTTTCAGGAATATACTATGTCCTTTAGTTCTGTCTTAGATCATTTTTGCACACATATTTTAACTGGATTCTAAGAGGTAATTAATGAGTAATTTTCTTTATCAAAATGTATATTTTCTTGAAAAACAATCCAGAATATAGTAGTCATCACCAACTTGAATTGTTGACCTATAAAAATAATAACCTCAAAATTGACCTCCATTAAAAATTCCTAAAGTGTTTTAATATCTCCTCAAGCAGCCTTTGTCTTTTTTATTTATCAAATTTATTTACAGACACATACATACTCACTCCATATTCTCTGTCTCACAAACACCCTTTTAAATGCCAACAGTTATCTTTGTGCTGCCTGGATAACTTTGAAATGAGGGGAATTTGAACTGTGAAGTGGATTAAAAGGTTGATTGTCTAATCTTAGCTTCCTTCCTGAAAAGACTATTTTGATCTATACAAATTTCCTGCTAGGAATCTTTTGAAATATAATTAAATAAATCAGTTTTATCTCTAAGATTAACTGCTTATGCATAATAATTCCAACGTTAGTATCTTGGCAACAGATATTTTTTTACATACTCGTTTGTGGAAAAAAAGCCTCTATGTTTTTATGCTATTACATTTGGAAAATTATAATCTGTAAACTTTATTTCTATAACGAATATTTTGGAAAATGTCATAAACATTTGCATAAACCTTGTATATTTTGCTCTTCAAGATACTCACAGTCTGGAAGTAAGTAAACTCATTTGAAAGGTTAGAGCTATTTCAGAAAACAATTCTGCTTTCTATTTTTATTAAATTCTTATGATGACAAAGTGGCCCTTCAAAGGTGTTAGAGAAATACTTAATTTGCAATGTCTTACATTAGAAAAACCTCTGATAGGGCCCAGTATAATTCTCTAAATTGCTGATGAAAAATTGCAATTATTCTCAGAATACCATTAACATTTAAGCATTGCACATTAAGTAATGTGACTTGGAAGCATTTTATGCCTTAAATTTCCCCAATGTGTTATTGGCTTGCATTTTCACACTTTGCTTACATGATATAAAAATAAAGCTACTACTGATTTTACTTGGCTTGGAGTATCCTAAATGATCATACTTTAACTTCTACACATTTGAATGCTTTCATTAGCCTTCAAGAATATTTAAAATATACTGTTTCTTAGGGATATTAAAACACCAAACTGAAGAAGTGACATTTAAAAACTTGAATATTGATTTCACTCATGCATAATTTTTAGGAACTTAGAGAAGTAGAGAAAAGTTTGTGGTAGCACTGTTAGAATTAATGTCCTCATTTGATTACATTATATTTTCTTTTACCAATTACATCCTTAGTTAATGAATTTTAATTCTCCTTTTTCTAAAAGAGTAACTTTCATTTGAAAAGAAATCTGTCTGTGTTTAGACATTTCCATGAAGAAAATGTCGTGGAAAGAAAAGAACTAAATGAAATTGTTAGGAAGGGAAGAAGAAGAAAGCCAAAATGATTGGGCCTCAGGGTTCAAGGCACAGAAAAATGAAACAGTGAGAGAAAAACACAACTGCTTAAGTAGTCAGAGAATAAATGACACAACAGAAAAATGCCTTTGGTTCTGATGCAGGAAGTTTTCTAGGACGGGGAAATTTATCAGCACATGAGATGGTGATTAGAGAAAAAGAGCAAATAAAGTTGACTGAGTTAGGCTGGGAATAGTCATTACCTCATGAGAACATTTAATATGGCTTGTCTCTTAAGGCCAATAAACTAACACATGACCTGGCTGACACGAAGCACTGAAGCAAAATGGGTCAATACATCAGAGCAAGTCTGTCTAGGAAATTGGAATAGAAATTCATTTCCTATTCCTTTGGTCTTTAATTTTTTTTTGAAATATAAAATCCAAAAGGGTATATTAACAGTGCAAATCAACATTTCTCAAAACTACTTATGCATTAGAAACACTTGGAGGGATTTGGAAATATCGATACCCAGATACCCCAGCATAATGAAATTGGTATCAGGGCATTAGATTTTTGTTGTTGTTGTTTGCTTTGCTTTGCTTTTTAAACTTCTTAGGTGAGTCTATGGTTTAGTCTGAATTGTGAGCTGCTAGTAAAAAGAATGATAATAAAATAAATATGCATATCCATTATAAGCCTAGAAAATATAAAATTGCCAGTCAAAATTTTCTAGGTTATTTTTAATAGAACTATCAGCCATTTCTTTCTCTATCCCAAACATACAAAGTATCCATATCCTACATTTTGCATTAATAATTCTTTTTTTTCCTAGTATATATCTCTCAATATTTTTTTTTTTTTTTTTTATTTATTTATTTATTTTTTTTTTTTTATTGCATTATAGGTTTGGGGGTACATGTGCAGAATGAGCAAGATAGTTGCATAGGTACACACGTGGCAGTGTGCTTTGCTGCTTTCCTCCCCTTCACCCACACTTGGTATTCATCCCCAGGCTATCCCCCCCAGCCCCCCCCTGCTGTCCCTCCCCCATTCCCCCCAACAGTACCCAGTGTATAGTAGACCACCTCTCTGTGTCCACATGTTCTCATTTTTCTCACCCACCTATGAGCGAGTATATGCGGTATTTCTTTTTCTGTTCTTGTGTCAGTTTGCTGAGAATGATGTTCTCCAGATTCATCCATGTCCCTACAAAGGACACAAACTCATCATTTTTGATTGCTGCATAATATTCCATGGTGTATATGTGCCACATTTTCTCTCAATATTTTAACTATTAGTTTCTTATCTTTGGCCTTTATATAAATAGAATTACACTAAATGTATTCTGCAATATAATATTTCACTGAAATATATTTTTGGGATTAATGTCTTTGATGAATCTAGTTATGATCATTCATTTTCATTGTTTAGTATTCTGTTGTATGAACATAATTCATTTTATAAAAATATCTTGTACTGCCTTCTGTAAACCAAGCCTGAGTTTTTTCTCATATTCAATTGATCATAAAGAAATCTTTGACAGGATATTCCAGCATTCTCTACACTATCGGGCTTCTAGAAACTTCACAAGATGCTGGGCCTCTGGGATTTTATGGGGCTTTTCTTTTTCTGGTACTTCTGGTCTCCTAAGGTACTTACAAATTCTACCTCACAGGTCCAATTGCTATGATGACAACATCATAGTAAACCATCATGGAATGAGAAGATGAACAGGTTCTTTATGGGCTGATTATGGCAGAGAGTGTAAATATCAGAATAGCTTGAGGCAATGCAGTGAAGACGTACTGGGCCTGTAACTGGGGTGTCCATACCTACACTGCTGACCACACTGGATATTCCAGAAAGCCTCTTCTTCCTGTAATACCCTGCAAGCACCCTGTAGGGAGAAAGTTTAACATTGTGCTCCATTTAAGGGAGAAAATTTTGAAGGAATCTGTTGTTTGTCACAGTGCATATATTAAAGGGAGCATTTAGCTGGATTTAATAAACTGAAAACAGAAAGAGTAGGCATTAAGAAAATAGACAGCATGATTCAGTCCGTTGAGTCAGCCACTACTCTGATACTAGTGCAACAGGTCATGCATGAAACAGCAATAGTGTCAGGAATGGAATTTACACGAGTTCCCCTTCACTAAGAGTGCCACTGTTGAATATTTAACCTGTCAGCAAAAGAGACCAGTATTGAACTCTAGTATGGTACCATCCCTTGAAGAGACCAAATAGTTACTTGATAGGAAATCTAGTATACCAAACTTCTTACATCCTGGAAGTCAGTTTTTATCTTGACGGGAACTGACGCATATTTCAGATATATGTTTGTCTTTCTTGTGGGCGGAGCTTCAGCCATCACCACTCTATGATGGTTTACAATTGCTCCACATATTAACAGGATATGTGGTATATCATGCCTAGTGCCAAGAGCTTCTCTAAAACAGAGGAGATGCAACAGTGACCATGCCTTGGGACCACCTACCATGCCACCAGAAACTGTTAACCTGATACAGCAATGGTATGGGTTTTTAAAGGGGAAGCTGGGATGCCAGCTTGGAAATGGTACTCTGTGAGGATGCTATCCTCTGGGAGGCAGCATACATGCACCCTGATTAGCAATCATTAAAAAGTGCTCTGTTGCTAGTAGTTAGAATACAAGAAACCAGAGGCAAGGGCTGGATACAAGGACGACCCTACTTACTATCACTCTTGGTGATCCACTTGAAGATTTTATATTTTCTGGACCTGAAACTTTAAGTCTAGTGATCCTTATTCCTAGAGAAGAAATGCTTCCACTAGGTGACACAGTAAGATTCCTATGACATTTTATGCCATAGTTTCTGCCTGATTACTTTGGGTTTCTCAGTCCAAGAGACCAGCAGGCAAGTATAGGAGCCATGCTAACAGGGCTAATAGATTCTAATTCTTAGGAGAAGGTAGAGTTTTTGTTGCCCACCGAAGGTAGGGAAGGATATATTTTGCACCAAAATGATTAACTTGCATGTCACTTGATTTCTTTGCCCAATATTGAAGATAAATGGAGAAGGGGACCTATCATTGACAGAGAAAGGTATGGCAAAGAGGCTGAGTGATAAGTGTTTCAGCCACTTCACTATATAAGCCATCTTTATGAGCAAAAGTGTTATCCAAGGGCGAACCCGAAATTGTTAATAGAGAAGCTAAGAACAAACATCAGCTAAAAGTCAAAGAATACCTGTAATACTGAGGGCTGTGACTGAGGTGACTGTTAACACTGTGCTTATAAATTAATACAAGAAAAGAGATCCTAGACTGGGCATGGTGGCTCATGCCTGTGATCCCAGCACTTTGGGAGGCTGAGGCTGGCGGATCACCTAAGGTTAGGAGTTCAAGACCAGCATGGCCAACATGGTGAAACCCGTCTCTACTAAATATGCAAAAAACTAGCCAGACATGGTTGTGCGTGCCATCCCTGACTAATGTTTTACATTTTTAGTAGACACGGGTAAGACCAGGTACTAGGGGTTTGGGGGGTGCAGAGTGGGTGAGAGGAGAATCGCTTGAACCCAGGAGGTGGTGGTGTATTGAGCCGAGATCAAGCCACTACACTCCAGCCTGAGTGACAGAGTGAGAGTCATCACAGAAAAGAAAAAAAAAATGAAGGGAGAGGATAGGAGAAGAGAAACTCCTAGAGGAATTGTTTCCAGGTGGGTAAACGTCCATTTTAAAAAGTGGATTAAGCACACAGGTGTAAATTGTAGTGTAGGCTATAATAAAACACCAAGCTGCCCCCTGATTCTCTCAGCTGTGAGGAAGGTTGACTGCAGACAATTCACTGCTGAATCCCTTGCTTGGCATGGTCCTCACCAAAGAGATGTTTTGCCCACATTTATGCCTCCTTCCAGAGGCAACTGCATTGAGAGGTAAAAATGCCCAGTTACTTTGCTTTCCTTTGGGACATCTCTGAAAGGCCGTCCAGCTCCAGAGTTCCCACAGGATTGACTAAGGCCTTTCTTGCAACTGCATCTCAGTTTATGCTTCTGCTCAACCTTAACTTCACTCACTTCTTTACAATGTTGCTTCTGAGAGCTCTCCCTATAAATCTCCTGAATGTAGATCTTTTCATCATAATCTGTTCTCTGGGACACTTGAACAAAGACATTATCTTACAATTTTTACATGCGTGTATGTGTATCCTTTCCCATGCTCTTTTTCTTCTTGTTTGTTTTTTAAAACCTGTTTTCTAGTTCCTGTTTTCGAATTCGCCCTGTCTTCAGCTGTGTTCGGTCAAAGCATTTCTTCAACTTGTTGATTAATTTCTTAGTTTCAGATAGTCTCTTTTTTCATATAGAGTGTTTATTTGGTCTTCTCTTTTTTCATATACAGTGTTTATTTGGTCTTCTTTTACATAGATTTTCATTTATCTTGGAAATTCTCTAGCCTTTGACCTATTTTGTCCCTTTTTGTCTATTGGTTTTATCATATTAACCAGAGGTTTTGAAAGTCCTTGCTTACAAACTCCAATATCTGGGTCATCTCTCCTCTCCTTTTCTCATGAGTGTTGATCATCTTTTCTTGTCTCTGTGTTATTAATTTCTTAATGTATGTTGGACATTGCATGTAATGAAACTCAAGATGATGATGTATCTTCCCGTGTTGGCAAATACAGAGGCTTGGAGCACCTCAATCCAATCAGACGTTAATTGAAGTTGGTGCTGGGTTTCAGTTTTAGTAATCTCAGTCTGCTTCACCCCTGTTCATGTTTGCTGTGCTCCCCCTCCCACTTCATAGTTGTTTGTTTCTGATTCTGATAGATCTCTATCTCCCCAGGTTTGGAAGACTACCGAAAATTCAGCTATGCCCCTCAGAGATCTGAGCCCAGCTCTCTCGTCTTCTACCTTACATCACTCCAAAATAAGGCAAACTCCATGAAGGTAAGATGAGCAGTATTTCTCAATCAGGCCGTTTCCAAGAGAATCTGGAGATTTCACTTGGTCTTCCAGAAGCTTTTGGCCTTGTTTCCCAGACTCCCACATAGCAGCAAAACTTAGCAAATATTCTGTGAGGAAAAGCAGTTTTACATTTGCAGCCCTTCAGGTTTCCAGTTTGTCACACCAGCCTGGCAGAATCACTAAAAGTTATGCTGGTTTCTCTTTTGCCTAGCTGAGGCTCTCTGGACTAGTCATGCCAGGTTTTTAGCAAGCACCTAGAATCAGAAAATGCTCCAAGGGAAAAAGAAAAATTCTTTTTCACATAAAAGTGTTTCTTCTTTCTGGATTTTTAGTTTGTTGCTTCTGAAGTTCTCGGAGTCTTTAAAAACGTATTTATAAGTTATCTGGCTTTGTCCAGTTTTGTAGCAAGCGTGCTCTGTTGTCCTGACCTATTCTATCTCAATACAGAAGTCATTTTGTCATTACTTTTTAACTTCATCAAGTATACATACCATTATTTTATTTTTGATAAAGTCAGTCTTTCAATGCTGTATTCACATGTTTACTATTTTCTATGCTCAAAGTACATTTTTACATCTTAGCTTTTGTTCTTCGGTCAATGTCCTTGAAATACACTCTTCAGAAGTTCCTTTAATGAGCATTTGCCACCGGTAATACTCTTAGTAAATGCATAAAAATGTCTTTAATTAATGCCAATTCCTGAAATATGGTCTAATAAACTGAAAGATATCTTCTGTTTGCACTTTGAAGATTTAATCCAATTTTCCTTGCCTTCCATTGTTGGGAAACACAGAATATCGTCAGTCTGAATGTAGGTCCTTCGTAATTGTTTTGTTTCTTCTTTTGGGCTTTTAATATCTTCCTGGTGTATTTGGTGTTCTCCAGTTTCCCTGGATGGGACTAATGGTAGTATTTTCTTTTCTTTTTTTTTTTAAATTGTGCTTATGATGTATCTGGCTTCCTGAATCTAGTACTGGAGTCTTTTTATCAGTTCTGTAAATTTCTATAATTATGTCTGACTATCCTTCTCCCTATGTCTCTGTAACTTTCTTTCCAGGAATCCAATTATTTTATGATTTTGTCTCACTATATCCTTTAAATATTTTACTCTCTTGTCTCTATTTTGCTGCTTTTTGTTTTCCCCTGAGCTTCATTGGGGATAGTTTCTTTTGATGTACCTAATAGTTCTTGGTTTATCTCAGTCTATTCTACTGTTAAATCTACTCAAATAATTTTAATTGGGTTATGTTTTACCAATTCTAGAATTGGTTCTCTTTCTAATTACCAATGTCAAATTTTGTGCACAAATTTTAGAACACTTGATTATTGTACATATTTCTAAAACTTTCTTTTGTGTACCTCATATTTTTATTTTAGTGCCACTTTCTAAATAATGCCTTCATGTGTTTCATTTATTTTATCTTCAGGATTTAATTAGTGTCTAATCTGGAGTTTCTAGATTCAATTTTGACATATTTACTTCTAGAAATCACATTTTTTTTTTTTTTTTTTTTGTTTACAAATCTGCATGGTAAGATTAGAAATTCTTATTGCGTAATTATAATTTTAATTCAGTGTCGTATTAACCATTTTAAACATACTGATTTTATATTCTATTATAATCCTAACATTTGTAGCTTTTGCATTTCTGCTCGTGCAGTCTGTTGCTTCTGCTTTCTTGCTCATGGTGGCTTGCTAACTTCTGTGTAATTTTTCACATATCATAATGTGTGAGATTATGATCCTTGGACTCTTACCTTTTAGAATATTTGATCCTAGATTTAAAGTTTGCTTCTTGAGAGAGAATTTGCATTTGATTTTGCAAGATACCTAGGGCACTGTAATAGTCTGAGGCCACTCTAGTCTTTTTGCATGGACTTTCTTTTTCTGTCATACCTATATGCGCTAATTCCAGAATCATATCCATGTGAGGTATTCTTGTTATTTCTCTCTGTGGGAAAATTTATTCTCCCTAGTTCACTTATCATACTAGTCAAGATAGATAGATGCAGTTAAAAATAAGCCCCCAAACATTACAGTGGCTTAGAAAGATGAAGGTTTATTTTTCCTCCCCAAGTCAAATGTGGGGTGGGCTGTCCTTCTCTGTTTTCTAACTGTGCAGTCTGCAACAAGTCATTCCAAAGGGCCAGGTCTGGAAATAGAGTAGTCATTTCCACTCACATCCTATCAGCTGGAATACACAATCTCACAGTCCCAAACAAACTGCAAGGGAGGCTGGGAATGTAATGTTCCTCTATCCCAGGAAAGAGAAAGATTGTGATGAACACATATTGTCCACGTCACATCACTAAGGTTGAAAGTCTTTCAGGTGTTCAACATTTTCTTGGGAGTTTGCATTCTGACCTCCCAAGTTGGAGAGGAAATAGTTTATTGTTATTTTAATGCTCCATTAAATGAGGCTTGTGGGCAGCTTAAAACAAAACCTTTGGGATTGATAGTTTTGAGGCTTCTGGGCTTTGTGGGTTTGCCCTTTCCTGACACTTCTGGCCTCTGAGAGTTTTTTTTTTCATTTTTTTGCAAACTCATTCAATGAATTTTTTTGTTTTGTTTTAGATTCATGTTTTGTATATTATTCTTAGTTATTCTTCAACAGAAGGGTTTTGTATAACAACTAATCTGCGATATTGATTAAAATGGAAGTCAACCCCACTCTTTTTGAAAGATTATTCTAGCCCCAACTGCTAGCCCTACATTGTGGTTTCTCATCTTGAAGAAGGAACTGGGTGGTTTCCTCATGTAGAAAGAGTCTGATTTATTAGGCCCAACAGATAGTTGCTCCTATTTCCTAATAGTACGTACGTGCCTCTCTCAATTTTAAACCAAGTTTTTTGAACTAAGTTTCCAAGGGGGCTGCTGTTATTCAGCTTTCATTTAAACTAGTACTGTATCACTTATCTCATAGTGTTCCTCAATTTTAAGTTCAATGAGTATTCAAAACCAGAGATATATATTATTCTGTAGTGTTAAACCCATTTCTGTTGTGGAAAATGGATTAAAATTACTTTTGAAAATGTTTGTATACCTTTACATGAGCATCTGATTGAGCTCCATTTTGTATTTTAAATCTAAATTAATCTAATGTCTTGATAAAGTCACTTTATTCTGTTATAATAATTCTAAGAGAGTCTCAGTTTGGCAAAATTCTTTTAGCCACAATTTTCTTTACTTTTTCTGTGAACCAATTTCTGAAACTTCACTGTAAGTGTTGGCTGTAGATTAGAATCACAATTACATAATTAAATGTTATACATGAGGCAGACTCAACTTTCTTTAAACTTTTTTCATATCTTTCAGCTCTTCAAATGAACACTGTGACATTCTCTAACTTTCTATATTGCTTTCTTTAGATATTTTACTTTTCTTCCAGTTACTAAGAAAAGTTGATTTTCTGAGCTTATTGATTTAAGCTTACATATTACATTCTCAAGTTTTCAAATTCATGACATATATACCAATTCTGTAGCCAGTTTGGTTATAGAGGGTAGTTATTTCTCTTCAAATATTACCACTTTTGAAGTTTTTTTCTCTTTTAAATTTGATAGATCATATTTCCTTATCTCACTCATTTCTTTCCATGGCATAATGAATTGTTGCACAGATACAACAGACTGCAGTTTATCAATGGTACCTATAAGTCAGCTTACTAGAGAGCATGTGTTAGTGTCTGCACCAATAATGAAATGCTATTCTGTGGCCATGGAGCATGTTTTCTTTTGAAGACTATTTTCACTTTATTCATAATTCCAGCAAGGTTCCCAACCTCCATCATGTAATTCATAGTTATTACAAAAGGGAAAGATTGCCTGCTGAAGATAGATACATTGGCAATAGCTAGATATAAAATATAGCACCACTTGTTCAGCACAGAGGAAACCAGAGGATCTGAGGAAGGATCATGACATTTGAATTGGAAAAGTCAGGCAGGACAGATCCAACAAGGACGTACAACCTGAAATAGTGTATTATAGTTACCTCATATTTATACTTTTATATGATGCTCTGAGATTTCAAACTTTTTATGATGGCGTTTTTCATATTTAGTAGAAATTTTTAAAAATTATTTTACATTATGTTAACAAGGAACATTTTTATTCACACATCAAATGCATGGAAAATCACATATGACAATTCAAGTAGGTAGGTTTTTTTTTTTTTTTGAGATGAAGTCTTTCTCTATAGCCCAGACTAGACTGCAGTGGCGTAATCTTGGCTCAGTACAACCTCCGCCTCCTGGGTTCAAGTGATTCTCCGGCCTCAGCCTTCAGAGTAGCTGGGATTATAGGCATGTGCCACTGCACCTCGCTAATTTTTTGTATTTTTAATAGAGACAGGGTTCACCATGTTGATAAGGCTGGTCTTAAACTCCTCACCTCAGGTAATCTACCCACCTTGGCCTCCCTAAGTGCTAGGAGGATTACAGGCATGAGCCACCATGCCTGGCCAAGATACCATAGTAGATTTTTATATCTTAAGGGAAATCTCATTAGTGAACCTCAATCAGTTGTTTTCATCTGAGAAATTTCTGTGTATCTAACATTTTTCAAACAGTATATGGAAGTTCTTAGAACTTAACGTTTAACCACAGGTTAAGTGCTTCTGCTTAATATAATAATCTAGTACCAATGGAATATAGTTTGCAAGTCTTAAGAAAGAAAAGGTAGCCAGGTGCGATAGCTCACGCCTGTAATCCCAGCCCTTTGGGAGGTCAAGGCGGGAGTGTAATTTTGGTATTAAGATTTGAAGCATTTTGAGGATGAGTCCTCAAAGGGAGAGGATCCCAGAGCTGGAGATAGTATCCAGAGATCTAGAATAACTGACTTCTTATGCACAACTGTGTATCTCAGATAATATTTATAAGCTATTTCTCAAATCCGGTTCTATACAACTCATCTGCCCAAATACAAATTAAGAGTGTTGATGAAAAAAGCCAAACCCTATAAAATCTTTAAAGAGATTTATTCTGAGCAAAATATGAGGACCATGACCCATCCTTAGGAGGTCCTGAGAATGTGTGTCCAAGGCGGTTGGGTTACAACTTGATTTTAGACATTTTAGGATGTTACAGGCAGAGACATAAATCTATACATGCAGAGTATATATTGGTTTCGCCCAAAAAAGACAGGACTTATTAAAGCAGGGGCTTCCGAGTCATAGGTAGGTTCAAAGATTTCCTGATGGGGAATTGGTGAAAAGAGTTAAGCTTTACCTAAAGAGATAAAGTCAGCAGAAAAAATTATTGGGGTTAAGATAAGGGGGGTTGTGGAAGCCAAGGTTCTTGTTATGTAAGTGAGGCCTCCAGGTGGAAGGCTTCAGAGAGAATAGACGACAAATGTTTCCTATCAGACCTTAAAATGTATCAGACACTCTTACTTAAATCTCTCCTGGATCAGGAAAATACTTGGAAAGGGAAAGGGAATCTCTATAGAATGTAAATTTTCCCTAGAAGAGATGCCTTTTCAGGGTCATTTCAAAATATGTGAAAGAAATATATGTTGGAAGAAAATACTTCGATTTCCTTTAGGGCCTGTTACCTATTATGTGATGTTATACCAGAGTCAGGTTGGAGTTGGTATCTTATTGCTACAAAGAATCTGTTCTGTCAGTCTTTCTATCTCTATTCTAATGTTTTATTTTTGGTTTATGAGGGGTTCATTTGCATAATTACAGAAGCCAAATCTCTAGGATTTAGACAAAAATCTCACCTTTAAATAAGACCACCAGGTGATTAATTTTCATACCAAATATTGAGAATCAGTAACCTACATTATTTAAAAAGGAACCAGTTGCTGCTCAAGAAAACCAGTAGTTTTTATCAGAGAGATTATTTTATTGTGCATATATTAAACTCATAGTGTGTAAATTCATGCTTAAAAATACTCTAATAAACACTTTTTTTGCATCTAAACAATAAAAGAAGGTATTCTTGCTCTCTGAAAATTTACAATGTGGATTAGTTTTACTGAGAGTCTTGTTATTTAGGTCCATTTAAGAAAAATAAAAAGAAAAACGCCTTGTTCATTGCTATTATGATTGGCAGTAATTCCAAGGAGTGATTTATTGGAAATTAGTGCAAAATTTTGAGAAAGATAATGGACTTCTCATTGTATAAAAGAATCCTAATGCATCATTGAAAAACAGAACTTTCCTTTGAATTGTAAATATTCATCTCAATTTGCCAATTCGCAGGAGTGAAAGATGAAGAGAAAGTCTGTCTTATATTCGGTGAATTGATTTTTGCACTGTTGGATGTCCAGGGGCAAAAATCAAGCAGGAGAAACACGTTGCTGTTTGGAAAGTGTTAAAAAAACAACAGCCAGATTGTTTCTTCTTCACTTACTGTGCACGGTATGGGCTGGCACTACTGAGCAGCTTAGAAATCTCAAATGCTGTCAGGAAAAACACACCAAGCCTTCCAGATAGAATAAAAGGGTGAAAAGACAAGCAAAGAAGACCAGAATTTATCTGTAGTTAACAAAAGAATGATATATTTGCTGAAGGGCTGGTGGAAACTGTTCTGTGAGAAGGGAGTGATCTTAGGAAGTTTCTTTTATTTTACTGTCTTCCTCCTTTAGTGTAGCATAAATGTTGTTTTAATTAGCAGTGAGTTCTTTTAATATGTAAAATTTCCTTTAAGACCCAAAAACCTATGTAGCCTGCATGATGAGTCTTGAAGGGTTCATATATTATTTAGATGTTTTTGAAAAAAGTGTCATCTTGAGGCTTTTACTGAAAGAAAGAAAGCTGAGTAGATGGAAGAGAAAGAAATAATAAATGACCTCTTGTTACACTAAACTACTTTTAAGCTATTTACCTGAAGTATGCCGCAGGGCAAGCAAATGTTGTGTCAAATAATCAATCCCAAGCTCAATCTCTCTCTTTCTCTCCCCTCCTCCCTCCCTCCCTCTTACCTCCTCCATCCCATAAGAAAGATTAAATATCTGGAAATTTCCTTTTGGAGTAGTTGTAATGTCAATCACTATTATTGTATAGACAATATCAGCATAAACACAGGTTTAAATTGCTGGAGATATTTTGGTCACAGTGACTGGAAAGAAAGCTTTACCAAAATATTGACTCGGCCAGTTTTACAGAAACTGTAAGTTCTTTGACTTTCAATAACCAAAATAACCAGTTTCATGTTTTCTGTTGTTTGGTTTGTTTTTGGAATTTTTGTTTCCTTTTCGGTTAAACAGAAGCATTATAAAATCTTTACTCAGTATAGAACAGATTTTATCCTAATCATTTTCATAGCATTTTTAAGGAGTTGGGTTGATGGTAAGAATCTATTTCTCTAAAATAAGATCAAAAATTGTTTTTTTGCTTTTTGCTGCTTATTATGCTTTTTCTTTTAGCTGCTCATTAAGCAAATTGTTATTTGCTTTCAGCTGTTATATTATTGTGGTTTAATTTAAAAAACAGACATGAGAAGAGGCTTGCTACTACTGAGATACACTAATTGTGAATACGTAGACAGACGTTTTTTGATAATAGACCGATTTGCTAAATAACAAATTACTTAGGCAATAGAAGGTATCATGTTAAAGAGTTTTAACCCCAGGATTACTATAATCTAGATTGTGAAAGATTACTGTTATAGACACTTAGAAAGGGTTTGTAAAAGATGACAGAGGAGAAAAATGGGAAAATGAATGTAAAATTAATGTACTGTTTAACAATACAAGTTCACAAACATGTAAGTTCACAATCCTGATTGTATCACCACAAGGGTAATTTTCTAAGCTTAAGAATTTATTAAAAATTTTATAGCTAGATTTCTATAAGTTCAGGCTCATCTGTCAATTCTTTCTTTCCAACCACCAAATCAATCAGGTAGTAATGAAGAAAGCTGTATCAGAGAAGAGAAATAATTCAAACAATTTTATTATTTTAATGTTAACGACTATTTCATTGTTATAGTACAGTAGTCTTGAAACCTAATGTTGCAGAATGTTTTCGCATGTTCATGTTCAACACCTTATTCTGGATTATGTTTTTGACTAATAAAGGCTTACAAAACAGTTTTGAAATAATGAATAAATGAATGAATGAAGCCTTGTTAAACATCTTAAGAAGAAAAAATATGTATAATATTACAGAGACCCACTGTATGTTACAGAATCTATTATATCCAGTACATCATATATCTGTGTATTCATATAGATGTATATATAGGTACATGTATTTGCTAGTGTCTAATTATTGGCTCTGTATTTTTTGTCTCCTTAATCACTTACATACTTGTCATTTAGAGACACAAATAAAATATAAGTCACTCTGACTACTTCTCTTTTGAGAATCCACGTTCTGCTCTGTGCTTTCCCCTATTCCAAGACGTATTGTTCCATAGCTAACTTTTCAGTTCATTCTATTTTTTCCATACATGTTTTACCTCCGCACCGAATGCTTCTGTTTCACAGAGGGCTTCTGAATACCTTCTCACATTTGACTTAGTTTCCTTTGTCCTTTGATGGTACTTCATCTAGTAGTCATTTCAACTAAATACTATTTATTATTTTACATAGCCCTGGTTCTTAGATTTAATATAGATCAATTAAGCATTTAAAAATTATTTTTGAGTGATTTAAAAAGATTGCTCTTCTTTCTTCTCCTGTAAAACCTATTCATTCTTCTAGTCGAATGGAGCCCAGTTATACTCTCCTAGTTTTAAAAATGGCTCTCTTTTATCTTCAGTTCCTTCTCCATATGGAACAATAATTTTTATTACTTGCCTTAGTCTATCTCTCTCTTCATCCTTCTCCCTGGTTTAATATTTGTGTTCCTGGCTCACCTGATGTTTTAGCCCCAGTGTACGTATTTCTATTCCAACTCATGGTCAGACCATAGGTTTTGATATCCTCTAGAACTTTTAAATGTATAAATTCCAAAATTCTCCAATGTCTTCTATGACTAAAACTTCCAAACACTTAATTGGAGTCATGATTTTACATAATGTTGAAAATGTAATGTACATTACAGCCAAAAACTCACTGTGCTTTATCAGGAATTAAAATATTTACTTATTTGTTTGCTTAATAACTTATTTCTCTCTCTGGAATAGAAACTCTTGGATGTGAATTTTGTCTTGTTCACTACTAAATTCCTAAGCTCTATAACAACACACAATGCATAGTGGGAATTTGAGGACCTTATCTGTTGAATTGAGGAGTGAATAAAATAATTACAGTGAATCAGGAAATTACTTTTTGTTTTCTTAAGAAACTATTGTATCTCAGATTAACCAATATATTTCAATCATACCCACATCTGCTCTTGGTGGGTATCTGCTCTTGGCTTCAGGCTCAGTTTCAGTGGTAGGAATGCTTTCATTATGTGACTAAAGTATTGTTTCCCCCAAACCATTTCAGACATGTGCACGTTTTAGGACAACAGGTTTTTTTTGAGCATGTTTATGAATATAAATTATAGTAAATTAGGCAGGTTGTCATTTATGATTGAAGGACATTTTTGTGGTCTTGTCTACCTTAATAATCCTCAGTAGAAAAACTGCAAACATTAAAGAGCAAAAAGAATACATATTTAGTTCTTTGTAACAAAAAGTATAAGTGGGGACGTGATGTATATGTTAAATAAAGTTTTGGAACGAAGCCTGGATAAATGATAGATGAAACTGCTTTTGCTTTTCACCCGGAAATAAGAATACTCTCTAATGCATTTTAGTTGGGGTCATCTGAATTGGTTGCTTTCTTTCTTTTCTTTTGCAGATGAGGATGCAATGCTAATAAAAAACAGCATAATTCTGTTGTTAAATGAGAATTAAGAAATGATATGAGCTTTCAGGCTCTGCTGACATTACTTATTTACAAAGTATTGTGTAGAATGTAATTGAGAGCTCTGGAATGTCAGGGATAGCATTTTTATTAATCTTTGTGTTCCTCCAAAGGCAAAGATAGTGCCTGAACTTTGGCAAGCAATACTTGCTTGTAAAATGATCAATTAGATTTTCATTCTCAAGATCCGACATTTAATATAAATTGTAATTCATTTTCTCATAATTAGTGTTTGCTTTTTATCTTTCATTGTTCTTAAAGTAACTTGTTCTATGATGAATTATCACAGTACACTGAATAATAATATAGCTATACATTCAAAGTCTCATAGGAAGAATATATTAAAACCAGAATTTTAGGGCTGTATGGGTCTTTAGAGATCAGCCAATTCAAACTTTTTGTTTTACAGATAGGCAGAAATGTCCCAGAGAGCTGAGTTGACTTGTCTGAGATTTTATAGATTTTTAAATTGGACTAGAATCTAGGTCACTCAGTGCTGGGCTATTTCCACTGTATTAGATGATTGTGTACCATAAAGTACATTCCGAGAGTAATAAACTTATGCTATCCAATGTTCTCTTGAGCAATAATTTCAAAATTGTTTATGATATACCTTAATGAATAATTTTGAGAATACCCTCAATATGTCTTAACTTGTTAATTACTATAATTTTTATGAGATATATAAAATAATGATATAAAGAGTAACAACACTTCAAAAATAATTTTATTTTTATTAGTAGTACAAACATCCTTTTCTGCTTTCACCAAAAATTGTGAATAAAATTTCAGCGAATACAGTCTATTTGAATATGCCTTACTATTTTTGAAAATCTTGGTTTAAATACAATTTGACAAGTGTCTTAAAAATCAATTCTTGGCCGGTCACTGTGTCTCACACCTGTAATCCCAGCACTTTGGGAGGCCAAGGCAGGTGAATAGCTGGAGGTCAGGAGTTCAAGACCAGCCTGATCAACATGGTGAAACCCTGTCTCTACTAAAAATAGAAAAATTAGCCAGGTGTGGTGGTGGGTGCCTGTAATTCCAGCTACTCAAGAGGCTGAGGTAGGAGAAATGCTGGAACCTCTGGGAAGCGGAGGCTGCAGTGAGCCAAGATCGCACCGCTGCATTCCAGCTTCAGCAGCAAGAGCAAACTGTTTCAAAAAAAAAAAAAAAAACAGTTCTGGATTAATGGTTTTAATGGCTGTTATAGAAGTAGTAGATTTAAATGGAAGGAACATTTCACTGGCTGCAATTAACACAACATGAAATTCACTTTTAAATTGCATTCATCAATTATGCAAAGATTTATAGGTGAAATTCAGCTCATCAATTCTCATCTTCCTGAAAGTCAAAAATTTATTTTTGCAAGCAAGTTCTAGATTTTGAAAAATGGCCTAAATATCTAGCACCTTTCTTTAGAATGTTTTGAAAGTTTTGTTTTCAATTTTTTTAAGTGAAAAAAATAAGCTTTTCTTTTTAGATGCTGATATGTATATATTTCAGCAGTAATGACATATAAAGACAGGTATTTCTAAAAATTGTTTCTCTAAAATACTCTATCCATAACTTGAAGTTCTTTCGAAAACTACTTTCTCACTCATTAAAATCACAAACATTCTATAATACCACTCATTATAAATAATATATAAATTCACATTTCAAAAGCCTTTCAGAAAATTTTAACATTTTTGGCACCTTTTGTCAGCTCCAAGTAGATTATCACTGTTCATCTTCCAATGTGGCTGATGAAGTTTTTCTGCTAGAGAGTATAGGAATTAGTTTATACTTCTCTTATTGTTCAGTTTTCCTCCTCACAACTAGTAATATCTTCAATCCAAATTTTTACAGAAATATTCTATAGGGAAATAACTATAGAGTATTTTAAATAAGCTAATTCTTATTAGCTTATTTAAAACTGGATAATATAATCCATAGTGGTTATATGTGCACTGAAATATGACACTTTATGTTTAAAGCAAATAAATTAATAAGACCTTTCTTGTTACCCTCTGCAAGCTGTAGAACTTCTACTCTTTCTTTGGGATAAATCTTCTACATAACATAAGATCATCTAATTTATAGACTGATGAAGGTCATCCATATGGAGTTATATGAACATTTAAATACCTGTAAACATTAACTTTTTTCATTTTCAAAATTAAAAACATAGAGATTCTATTTTTTTCTCCTATCCTAATAAGTCACTTTGCATACTCAAGTAGGTGTGTACACTTCTTTTTAGAGAATGATTTTTTTGGTGGTGTGTACCTGATTTGCCTAATCTTCAAACCAGAATCAAGAAAATAGCCTAGTGAGAGTTTGCTGATACTAAGTACCTATCCAGATGTAACTAAGATAATTATCTCTATCTTGGTAGAGTTCAGAATTCACTTTGGGAGTCATCCAAATTTTGTTAGTGCTTTGAGTATCTTGTTTAATTTGTGCTGGGATATTATTTTCTTGCATTGGGATTGAATTACTATTAATTTTGTTGATTCATGTAATTATTCAAAATTAAAGTTTATTTGATACTTATAATGCACTATACACAATATTGTCATTGATATACCAGTTTTAATTGTTTCTTTCTTCAGAGAGTGCTCTTTTATTTCTATTACTTTGGCACTATTTTCATTTTCTCTGCTGTGAATGTTCTGTGAGCGACTCAAGATTCTGTGATTTGATGGTGTTTCCCCCAGGTCAGATGGAATACAATGCCAATTATAGGACATCTCAGTGTAGCTCTACTATGTACGCCTCTTTTTTTCACTAAGAATAATTTGTTAGCATTTAATTTAAAATTTTTAATATTTGTAATTTATAACTTTTTTCTTATTACAATGCTTCTCTTTTTTATTCATACAGATATTTATTCATATTTATGAAGTACATGTGATATTTTGTTACATGCATAGATTGTGTAACGATCAAGTCAGGGTATTTTGGGTATCCATAACATCAAGTATTTATTATTGCTAAGTATTGGTCATATTTGAAGTCCGCTTTTCTAGCTATTTTGAAATATACAGCACATTGTTGTTTACTATAGTCACCCTTTTCAGTTACTGAACATTAGAACTTACTGCTTTTATCTGTTTGTTTTTACCATTAACAAACCTCTCTTTATTCCTACCTACACCTTTCCCAGTGAGAACATGTGATATGTTCTCACTTGTATGTGAGAGGTAAAAAACTTGATCTCATGGAGGTAGAAAATAGAATGAAAAAGATACCAGATATTGCAAATGATTTATCCAACAAAGGACTAATATCCAGAATTTATAAGGAACTCAACAATAAAGAAACTTCACAAAGTGGACAAAGACATGAATAGATGTTTCTCAGAAGGCATACAAATAGCCAACAGATATATGAAAAGATGCTAAACATTACTAATCAGCAGGGAAATGCAAATCAAAACCATAATGAGATACCATCTTACCACAGTTAGACTGGCCATCATTATTAACAAGACAAAAAATAGCAGATGCTGGTGAGGATGCAGAGAATCAGGAACACTTATACACTGTTGGTAAAGATGTAAATTAGTGCAGCCACTATGGAAAACAGTATAGAGTTTTCTTAAAGAACTAAAAATAGAACTCCTATGTGATCCACCATTCCCACTACTGAGTATTTGTCCAAAAGAAAAGAAATCAGTATATCAAAGGATACCTGCACTCGTATGTTTATTGCAGCATTATTCATAATAGGAAAGATATGGAATAATCCTAGTTGTCTAGGAAAGGATGAATGGATAAAGAAAATGTGGTATATAAACACAATGGAGTAGTATTTGGCCATAAAAAAGCAACAAAATCTTATCATTTGCAGCAATGTAGATGGAACTGGAGGTCATTATCTTAAGAGAATAAGCCAGGCACATAAAATTTAATTCTTTAAAAAAATCTAGGTTATACAAATGTTTCTTTATGAAAATATATTGTATTCAACATTGAATTAGAAAAGATCTTAAAAGGAATGATATAATTTGGGTATCCGCATTACCTATATCAAAATATATTGTATTAATATTCCAGAGGATGGAACCTTATCTTGAACCCATATACACAAATTAACTCAAAGAGATCAAATACCTAAATGTAATAGGTGAAATTATAAAATTCTTAGAATAAAATATACCTCTAAATATTTGTGACCTTGAATTAAGCAAATCATTTTTACATATAACATCTATGTAAAATAAATAACAAGCAAAAAATAAATAAATTGAACTTCATAAAAATTTAAAACGTTTACATTTCAAAGGATGTCAACAATAAATTAAAAAGACAACTCAAAAAGTGGGAGAAATATTTCAAATCATATATCTGGTAGGGTCTAGTACTCAGAATATGTGAATAACTCTTACTATTAAACCCAAAATGACAAATCAACAAAAAATAGGCAAAGAATCTGAGTGGACTTTTTAACAATTTTTTTCAGATGAATTCTCACTCTGTAGCCCAGGCTGGAGTACAATGGCATGATCTTGGCTCATTGCAAACTTCACCTCCAGGATTCAAGCGATTCTCCTGCCTCAGCCACGTGAGTACCTGGGACTACAGGCGCATGCCAGCATGCCCAGCTAATTTTTATATTTTTGCAGAGATGGGATTTTGCCTTGTTGGCCTGGCTTGCCTTGAACTCCTGACATCAGGTGATCCACCTGCCTGGGCCTCCCAAAGCGTTGGGATTGCAGGCATTAACAACAAGTGCAGCTGGCTGACTTTTTTTTTCATCAAGAAAATATACAAATGGTTAATAAACACATGAAAACATTCTCAACATCATTTGTTATTAGGGAAACACATACAGGAATCATAATAAAATATCATTTCATACTCATTAGGATAAATAAATATTTTTTTAAAAAGAAAATTGGTGAGGATGTAAAATTGGAACTCTTATATATTGATGGTAGAAATGTAAAATAGTGCAACACCCTTGGAAAATAAATTGGCATTTTTTCAGAAAGTTAAATGTAAAGTTTCCATTTGTCCCAACAATTAAATATAGTATATACCCAAGAGAATTGCAAAAAAGTGTTCACACAAATACTTGTACACAAATGTTCAATTAGCATTATTTTTGATGGCCATATAGTGGAAATGTTAATCAACTGATAAATGGTAAACAAAACATGGTAATCTGTCCAATAGAATATTATTTGACTCACCACCAGGCCTGCTTTACAAGAGCTTCTGAAAGAAACACTATACACAGAAAGGAACAACCAGTATCAGTCATCCCAAAAACTGACCAAAAAGTAAAGAGTATCTCCATAATGGAGAATCTATATCAACTAATGGGCAAAATAGCCAGCTAGCATTAAATGACAATATTAAACTCACCAATATCAATATTAATCCTAAATTTAAGTGGATTAAATGCCCCAATCAAAGACACAGACAGGCAAATTGAATAAAAAGTTAAAACCCATCGGTATGCTGATCCAGATCCATCTCATAAGCAAGGACACACAAAGACTCAAAACAAAGGGTTGGTGGAAGACTTACCAATCAAATGGAGAGCAAAAAAATAAAAACAAAAAAAATCCCCAAAAAAAACCAGGAGTTGTAACTTTTGTCTCTGACAAAATAGATTTTAATAGTAACAAAGACTAAAAGAAACAAAGAAGGACATTACATAATGGTAAAAGGATTAATGCAACAACAGGAGTCAATGATCATAAATATATATGCACCCAATATAGGAACACCCAGGTACATAAGACAAGTTCTTAATGATTTATAAAGAGACTTGGACTCCCGCACAATAATAGCAGGAGACTTTGACACCACATTGTTAATATTCGACAGATTAGTGAGATAGAAAATTAACAGGGACATCTATGATTTGAACTCAGACCAGGAACAAGTAAGCTCAGTGAATATTTATAAAATTCTTCATCCCAGGTCCACAGAACATATATTTTGCTCAGTATCACATTACACCTATTTTGAAAGTTACCACATAATTGGAAGTAAATCACTCTTCAGCATTTGCATAGCATTTCATAGACTTAATTGAAATATTGGCTGGCTGGCTGTTTGTTATTTTCTTCCCTTATTCCTTCCTGTCTCCGCTGTTAAGCACAACTATTGGCATAAAAGAGGTTTTTAATACCTATTTTTAGATAGCATTTCAGCCTGGGCAATAGAGCAAGACTCCTGTTCTCTCTCCCCCTTTCTCTTTTTCTTTCTTTCTTTCAAAAAAAAAAAGAATATTATTTGACAATAAGAAGGAATGAAGTACTGATACATGCTACAACATGGGTGAGCCTTGAGAACTGATAAAAACTATCACTTCTCTTCCAGAGTAAGACATTTCTACATACATTCAACAATTTAAGCATACATTTCTGAGCATTTCCAAGCCTCCTTAAACACATTCGTGAAACTCTAAGACTCAAAGACCCAAAACAGGAGTCCCTAATCTGCAAGATAAGTAAATAAATAAAATGACTGTCCTAGAATTAATGGTTAAATTAATAAATGTTTTTAACAATCAAATAAAATAATCATGACCAGATAATTTCATTAGAAAAAATTTTCTGGTTATAATTAATTATTTAGGAGAAATTGTATTTGTTTATTTATTTTGACACAGGATCTTGCTCTGTCACTGGGGCTGCAGTGAATTGGCACAACTATAGTTCACTGTAGCCTCAGCCTTCCAAGCTCAAGAGAACCTCCTATTTCAGCCTCCTGAGTAGCTGGACTCTAGGTGTACATCATCACACTTGGCTAATTTTTTAATTTTCTTCTTTTTGTTGTTGTTGAGGCAAGGTTTTGCCATGCCCAGGCTAGTCTTTAACTCTTGGCCTCAAGGGATCATCCTCGTCAGCCTCTCAAGGTGCTGGGGTTATAGGTGTGAGCCATTATTACACCAGACCTTTAGCAACCATCTTTAATGTAATTACAACATTGAAGTGTCATTAACAACCAAAACAACTACAACAACAAAAGCTAAGATTTATTAAAATTTATTCTGTACCACGTAGTTTGGTAAGTACTGTACAAGTATTTTCTCATTTAGCCATCCTTGTTTTGCTGATAAAATCTCATAGTTCCAGAGCACATTCCTCTGATGTCCTATTACAAGATGGTGACAATAAAAACTACTCTGCCTACACCACGAATTAATTGTGAAACTTTTTAACATGGACAAGGCACTGGAGTAGAAATGTAGAATACCTGTTATTAGGTCAAGCTAATTCTGTTATTAACTAGCTTGTATGACTTTGAGTAGTTATGTCAGATTTCTGTACATCGATTAATTTTTTAAAATGGAAGCGGAGTCAGGATAGATTATTTAATTTTCTTACAAGCTCTTACATGTAATCATTCTAATATAAGTTAAATTTGTGTTTGTGTCTATATATACATGTTCAAATTTATATCATATGATACATATAATTATGCATCCTATATGACACATTTGTGTGTATATACAGATGCATATATGATTTTAAAGTAAGTAATTTCTATTAGTAAAATACATTTAACAAGCATATTTCTTCCAAATCAGATAACTATGTTTCAGAGGGTATTGGAGAGGAATACTAAAAATATCCAGCCTGCCCAGGCTTCAGGGTCAGAACATTCTGGGGATTAGAGATGGTAGGAATGTAAGATAACAAAGGAGGTAGGTGCTTTGTTGGTCTAGTTAAGTTAATTCTTCTACAACAAATCTTTTCCCCAAGGTGGGAAACAATTAGTTCTAACCATTTGCTTAAGCACCAGAGAGACTCAACAAAAGGATTAGCTAGAAAGTTTCAAAGGAAGATCAAGTGATTTGAATTTATTTACAGAATAAAAGCAGAGTTTAAACTGGCTATTTCCATAAAGTCTTAACTTTCTGAGTGAAAGTGTGACATAGCTCAGGCTTTTGTGCCTTCCTTCTCTCTGAAAGTTTTACAAGTCCCATATTGAGGAAGAGGCGAAATATCTAGCTAGAAATTTGGGTCATCTCTGTGAAACTTCTAATGGAGTAAAAGGAAAGTAAAATTAATACCTAAAGAATGAAAATATTCCCAAACTAAATTTATTCCCTCTGACAACTAGTCAGAAGTGGCCTGGAAATCAAATTGTCCCCAGTCCGATATGTATTACTGAGATAGCAGTTTCATAGTTAGAAATGGAGAAAATAAGCAATTGAGGAAATAAGAAAGAATATAAATAGCAGAAGGAAAAAAAAGGATGAGAAATTAGAGATACTGGTAGTTTTTACTGAGGGAGTAAATTGTATCTTTTACGGAGATTGAGGGAATAGTAGAATATTGTGGAAAATTTTAAACGGAGAATGTAATAAGCATAATCCCCTACTTTCCCCTCCCCTACTTCTGTAGGATTGAACCGGTCCCTTCATGCTTCTATTATACTGTGTTTATCTCTATATACTGTATACATATCAAATATACCACATGACACATTGTATTTGCTTATCTATAAGTTTCCTCTAACAGGATATGAGCCCCTTGAGAGAGGATCATGTTTATTTTACTAGTACCTAGCCTGCATCTTGGCATGTTACATTCAGCCAAAATGATAACTGATTTAATGAAAATTTATACCCTATAATCTTTAAATTTTCGGATATACAATATTGATAATGACTGTGACTTGATTTTTGCCATCTACTCAAAAGGGCAATTTTATGTTGATTTTGCAGCTATCAAAATTGTAGGCCTTGTGGTAATAAAGCCTTTTAAATTTCATTCTCTCTGGAGGCTGAAGCAGCCACTCAACTTTTCTAAAAGGTGGCAGAAGCTTATGATAGTCTAGAGAATAAAATGACCCAAAAAAGTATATATTTCAGGGTTTTACAAAAATACAATACACTAAAGTAGAGAGAATCAGCAGAGTCTCAGCAGGAGTGTAGTGAGGATAGGATGTGAGGAGAGAGGTGTAACACACAGATTCTACCTTGGAAATAGTGTAATGCTGTTCAGCTGGTTTCGGTGTTAAAAGTGGGTCACCAACTGTCCTTACCATCCCCACTGCTCTTTGCTTGCCTTATGCAAACAGGCACATGGAGACGGATGGGAACTTCATACATAGAGAAGGATTGTTTTTGACCTGGGTCATAGTGGTTCTTGTAGATCAAAAATAATAAATCCACACCACAGGAAGATGGAGAGCTACTCATAAAGAAAGGGAAAAGGCATTCCACTTGAAAAGTATAGTGGGAAAAAAGAGAAATGTACTATGAGCGCAGAATGGTTGGGTCAAGAAAATGATTTTCTTATTTGGAACTGAGAAAAATGCTTTCCAGTCAAGTCTGAAAGTCCCATAAAGTGATTTTGTACATTCACCCAACAGTTAGTAGGGAGATAAATAACCAATTAAAATCAAAACTAAAATGATAGGTTGAAAGCTAGTATGGGAAACTAAATTCAAATTAGAAAAGAAGACAGTCACTTGGAAGTTTTTTTTTTTTTTTTTTAGAAAACAAGATTATGTATCCTTTATATAAGATTAAACATTCTTTTGCGATAAAGAAGACCTCTATCAGTGGTTATTAGCTTCATCATTAATAATTACTGCTTTTATTCATCTATCCCTTCATAATCTTATATTTATAGAGAATTGCCAGCTCAATTATGTTTATTATAAACAAACCATGTCTCATTAAATACCATAGACAATTGCCAACCAGAGCTTCTCATGAGTGTGAAATAAGAAGCAACACTAAACCAATTTACTTTGAAATCAACCAAAAACAAAGATAATTTAAATTTTATTTAGCTTATACATTGTGATTTTAGGTAATTACACATTTTATTAAGCTTTTTAAAAGTTATTGAAAATAGCTCAATATCCATTGCTTCCTTTTTGCAGGGTTTCTCAACAGTCGCAGTATTGACGTTTGTGGCCAGATAATTCTTTGTTGTGAGGGGCTGTCCTGCGCATTGGAGGATGTTAAAGGGCATCCCTTGCCTGGATCCTCTAGATGCCAATAGCGCTCTCCTAGTTGTAACAATCAGAAATAACTCCAGCCATTGCCAAATGTCCCTTGGAGATCAAAACTGGCCCTAGGTGAGATTTGATTCAGAGAAGTCTTAGGTCCTTACTTGATAACCACTTACCTTAAGAAATCAAGCAGACAGAGAAATAAATAATACATAAAAGCAGATAATGCTTTCAAGAGGAGAACAGAGGGGATTACTAGATGGAACTATCCATTTTTCACAGGAAGCCAACACTAGATATAAAGAGAATTGCAAAGCTGGGCTTTGTCTGAACAGGGGTATATTCTACACAGCATCAGGTAACATAAATTCAAAGTAAGATCACATGCATAGGAAGGTGAAGGGGGACACCTTCTTGAAATCTTCCAAGCTGATCATTTAATTTAGAAAAAAATAAGTGATTATAAGGAAAAAAGTTAAGGTGCTCTGGATTTATCAATTCAGGCTGTTTCTAATTTAGTTGAAAGTGCTGTCTATCATAGTTTTGCAAAGTTAGAAGACTGATAGAGTTTACAAGATTTTCAGGCTTGTTAGGAACAGACCTTAAGTTACCTGATAGGCTGTTCAATTTTTTAAAAAAATGCCCTCTGCAGTAATGTGTACTGGAAATTTTCTTTTGTCTCATTAATCAAACACTTTCTAAATTTGGTGATTGAATTCTAATCAAAATCATTCCTCCCGCAAGGTTCCACTATCCAATAGAGATAGTGTTTACCACTTTTTAAGAAGTTAGGTGCTATTAATACAGTGGCTGGGCAGACTTAATAGCCGTCATCAATGTCCAGTTTCGTTTATTTTTATCACTATTTTCTACAGATTTAAATATTAAGGCTTGGTCTAAGAAAAGCTAGAATTAAAATTGAATTTGAAATATTGCTCATAGTCACTATCATTCTTTTTTTTTTTTTTTTGAGACAGAGTTTCGCTTTTGTTACCCAGGCTGGAGTGCAATGGCACAATCTCGGCTCACTGCAACCTCCGCCTCCTGGGTTTAGGCAATTCTCCTGCCTCAGCCTCCTGTGTAGCTGGGATTACAGGCACGTGCCACCATGCCCAGCTAATTTTTTTGTATTTTAGTAGAGACGGGGTTTCACCATGTTGACCAGGATGGTCTCGATCTCTTGACCTCGTGATCCACCTTCCTCGGCTTCCCAAAGTGCTGGGATTACAGGCATGAGGCACCGCGCCTGGCCGTCACTATCATTCTGTCAGTTGAAGAGTGAATCACTGGTGAGTGTGACCTTGCTGGCTTTGAACATGGAGCAGCACATCTATCACTAATGGAAGAACTGGCTTGAGCAACACATTACCTGGGATGGAGTAACCAGAAGTGATGTCAGACTGTGTGATGAAGTCATTAATTTTCAAGCTCAATTGTGGCAATCTGGGTATTATCTAAGAAAAATGATTAAAAGGCTCTAACAACATAATTTGTATAAACAAGAATGAGGAGGAAAAGAACATAGTTCAACTTTTTATATAGCAATAAGAGAGAACATTCTAATGTTACTAGCTAGATAGTTTTCTACTAACGTTGCTACTAACTCTGTTACTATTAATATTAGTAACAACAATGGCAATAGCATCGATGACTTAATGAGCATCTATTGTATGTCAGTGCTTGGCACTTAAAATCATTATTTCAAATCCTCCCAGTAACCTGTAGTCATCTACTTTAGATTCCTCAAAATTGAGGAAATTGAATTTAGAAGGTACTTTTCTCAGGTCAAATTATATTAAGTGCTGAAGTCTTGAATGACCAGGTTTGATTACCTCCAAAACCCATCTTTATTCACATTTTTATAATACTGTACAGAATCCAGAACCACGAAGGAAGCAAGAATGGAAAAGAAGAACCAGCCTGCACACATCTTGTTTCATAGAGGGCCTCCTACACAGAAGTTCTCTATTCTAGTCAGTGTTCAGGAATCCTCTGATTCTCTTGCCTTCCCACCCGGCTGAATATTTGGGTAGAGGATTTATTTTCTTTACTTTACTTAAATCTACTTGCCCTTTGATCTTTCTCCTAAAACTGCTGACTGGCAATGAGATCTTAATATACAGTTCAACCTTGTGGTGTTTTATTTAGGTTTGAAAGACCGAATGTCTTTAAGTTCCTATTTTTGCTTAGAGATCAATGTTACTGCATACATTAATTAGAAAGCTTGGGACTTTGAACATGTTCTGTCTAGGACTAAAAATAAAATTCAGAGTTGCACTGGAAAATGACAATTATCTTCAACCTTCAGTTGAAGCAGAAATTTCTATTTTTAAACATTCGCTTTACCTCACTACATCATGGGGAGGGAATTCTCATTTTTAAAAGAATGAGAATCATAAGCACCCCTTTTCTAGCAAACTTGTTCCACTCTAAATAAAAAAGATCATCTAAATGATAAATCTGACTAGTATAAGATTTTGGTGAAATTAGCTAAGAGTAAAATCTGAGCTGGTTGCTCAATTCTTTATTCCTTTTCCTTTGTGTATTTGTACATTATTCTTCTCTTGTGATGGAGAAGCCAAAGCCAATTAATATTCATTTAAAAATATTTAAGCTTATGTTTACTTATTTCTAACTTTTATAATGTTCAACAATTTTTATTGTGATATGTGTACAATTCGCCATACACACATATATTTTTAAATTTGTCTTATTTATTTTTATCCATGACAAACATCGAAAAGCACCATATAGGCCAGGCATGTTAGTGCATGCCTATAATCCCAGCTGTTAGAGAGGCCTAGGCAAGTGGATCACTTGGGTCCAGGAATTGGAAACCAGACTGGGCAACATGAAGAAACCCCATCTCTACAAAAATACAAAAAATTAGCTGGGCATTGTGGTACGTGTCTATAGTCTCAGCTACTTGGGAGGTGAGAGGGTCACTTGAGCCTAGGAGCTTAAGGCTACAGTATACCAATATCATACCACTGCACTCTAGCCCGGGCAACAGAGTCTTAAAAAAACACATATACACATACCAGATATAGATGTCAAGGAATAATATGCCTGTAAATTAACTATCATTTATTTAGTAATGTCTAGAAAATGGTTACAAGATCCCCAGCTATGTACTGTGGGTTCAGTGAGCAGCAAAAGCAACTGGATTCCTGTACTCACTGGACATGGGTTGGGAAAGGAAGGAGCATATATGTGTGTTTTTTTTTTCAATTTACTTTTTATTTCTCTTTTGGTCTGTTTGTGTGTTTCTCTGATACTCTGAAATAGAAGAGGGCTCAGAATTCGACTAAATTGTGCAAGTTCTGAACTTTCTCTGAACCTCAACTTTTTCACTTTAAAAATGGAGTGATTATAACTTCTCCCCGGAGAAGCTGTCAGATTACATGTAATACTGTATCTAAAGAACTCAGTATAGTGCTGGTTAGAGACATAGCTAATATTAGCTTTCATTACCATCCTTTCCATTTCAAATGTCCACTTCTCTGCCATCATCTATATTCTGTAAAATGATTTTCTATGAGGTTTTTAGGGGCATAAATACCTATGGGTACTAGAACTATGAATTCTAGTACTGGGATTAAGAATTTTGGATTAGAAAACTGGGAGGCTTGGTTCAAAGGCCAGAAGCAGGGAGATGAGAGCTTCATATATCTTACGATTGAGAATCCTCAGCATTATAAGGCTTTTAGTTCACCACTTTATGGAGGCACAGTTTTCCATCTGTTTTAAGCTTATTAAGTTAAGGTTAGCATTAGGTAAAAGCATAGCTAATGCAAAAAGAAGAAAAAAAATCACTGGAGAAGAAAAAATGGTTATGTGATTAAATATCTAGCTCTAGTTGAACCAAAAGCTTTTTATTCCCCCAAGCAGTTTTCTGAATGTTTTGGAAAACTATATATACCTGGTACATGGTTGATGCTCATTGTGTGTTTCTTGAACAAATAAATGAGAAAATGAATGGGTAAGAAACTTTGCCCTGGATTATAAAATTGCAAAAAAGCCACCTAAAAATAGTAATTTATAAGGAGTAGGGTAAACAGTTTTAGATTTTATTGATGTTGGTGAGGATTAGAAATGTGTACTAATTCTGCTGGTGTTGAACCTTTCAGAAGATACATGTTGGTTTTCAGAGATGTCGATCCAAAAGTACATAGGCACAAAGGCAGTAACTTTCCTAAAGGAAAAGAATTAAACTATGCTCAATAAAACATTTCTAGAGATATATTGTCCCAAATACAGTACAGAAGCTCCTTGATTTTTAGTGAGGTTATATAACAACAAACCCACTGTAAGTTGAAAATATCATAAACTAGAAAGGCATTTAATACACCTTAACCTACCAGACATCATAGTCTACCTCAATGTGTTCAGAATACTTAACATTGGCCTACAGTTGGGCAAATTCATGTAACACAAAGCCTACTTTATAATAAAGTATTGACTATTTCACATAACTTATTTAATGCTGAAAGTAAAAATATTGAATGGTTGTATGAGTACTTACCATTAACCTACATAGCTGAAAGCACACTGGGCCTGAAAAATGAAGCATTGAACCGAGATTAATTGCTAGATGATGGGTATGCTACAGCAACAGGGTCATCCATTTCTCTCTTCCAATGTGGCTTGAGACTAGCTAGTGGAAGCCGTTGGTGCATCCACATGTTGATGGTTTAGCAGGCATAGTGTTCCTCAGAAAGACATCAAGTTTTGATTATATAGCTGGCTGCTTCTTTACATTACATGTGCATTTCTATATAGAAGGAAAGAGCATCCTGTATCCTGTCAGCTCTTGAGAGTCCCTTGGAATTGATAACCATTTTTTCTAACATCCATATGCCACTACCAACAGTAGCAAACACATACACCAGTTTCTTTGCTGTGAACTTTCTTGGTGCCTTGGATATAACTTCTTCCTCTGCCCCAACTTCTTTCTTCCTCCAGTTCGATTAGCCCCTCAGCCCCAATGCCAACAAGCTCATTAATATCTTTTTCACCAGTGTCCAATTCTAGCTATTCCCAAGCTCTAAAATCTTGTTACTTACCATTTCATCAAGAGCAGAATCTTTGTTAAAGCCTTTGAATGTGTTCAAACATATCTTCAAAATTTTCTTCCAAATGCCATTCATGAATTGCTGTGTGACATCCTCCCATGTTGCAACAATGTTCCAGAGAGCATTTAGAATGTTAAAATCTTCCCAAAACTATCAGTGTTTGACCAGATTTAGTCACTCACTTCAGCAGCCTGTGCTGAACGTTTGGTGCAGATAGTATGCTCTGAATACAGTATTGTGACTTTGTCCTTTGGTTGAATGAGTGAAGTCAAGTTAGACAGCAAATACTCAACCTTTTGTTACATCAGGATGCATGTAACCAATTTGCTGTGGATACTTGGGTGCATTGTCTAAGATCAGAAGAATCTTGAATGAGATATTGTTTTGCTTACAGTATTCTCTTGCCTGTGGAATAAAACAGTTCAAAAACCAGTCTTCAAGCAATGGTAATGTCATTCAAGCTTTCTTGTTATGGTAATAATAAATAGGAAGGATATACTTACATTCTTGAATGCTCTAGGGTTCTGAGAAAGGTAGATTACTAAAGACTTTAATTTGAACCCCACAACATTTCCAACCAAAAGTAGCATTGCATGGTCTTTGAATGCCTTGAATCTTGGTGTTGTCTTGGGCTGCTGACGAATGTATGTATGCTTTGGTATATGCTTGCAGAACAAGCTTGTTTATTGACACCAAATATTCTGGCAAATATTTCCTATCAACAATTATCCTAATCAACTTTTCCTTAAAAACTTTGGTCCCTTCATTGTTGGCATCTGCTGCCTCACTACTGACCTTCATATTATAAAACTTCTGAGACCTTTTAAAGCCTTAGAACCACTGATGACTTGCTATCAACATTTGCAAGTAGAAAGGGTCATCAGTATGCTCTTTTAATGTTTTGAAAAAGATTTATTGACTTAGCCTGGATTGGCAATAGGCTAAGTGGTATTTGCGTCAGTATCTTGTCTTCCATCCACATGACAAGTAATTTTTCCATATCATTCATTGACCAAGGTTTTTAGTAATGATGGCAGTACATTTAACTGATGCTGATGATTTCACTGCATCACTGATTCACATCTTATCCTTTAAGGTGGTTGAGACTGTGGATTGTGAAAGTCCTAACTCACATGCAACAGCCGTTATTGGCTTGCCATCTTCTTGCTGAGCAATTCATTTGAGTTCTCAAGAGTTGCCTTCCCCTTTTTCTCACAGAAGCAGGAGACACATTGGCCTTTTTTTTAGACATAATGGGATCCAAAAACATAAAATACAATATCCAAACAATGCTGGCAACTCAGTATACTGTGGAATATCAGTTGTTTACCCTCATGATCATGTGGCTGACAGGGAACTGTGGATCACTGCAACTGCCCAGAATCATAAGTATCATGCTGCATATCACCATCCCAGGAAAGCATCAAAAATCGTATTTAAAGTATGATTTCTACTGCATATGTATCACTTTTGCACCATTTTAAAGTTGAAAAATCATAAATTGAAGCACTGTAAATTGGGGGCTGCCTGTATTCTAATATACAATGATAATGTAATATCTGGGTGAACTAATATAATTTCATTTAATTTTCATGCAGTCAACCCTGCAGTTGGCAACATTAAACAGAAAAATTTTGTGTTAACTTATAAAAAGAAGCATTATCCATTGGCTTAGGAAGTTCTTCAGACACAATTAATTTATTCAAAGCTTTTTAAATGTTATTTTAAGTTTCATTCAGTTTGTGATATAAAGGTTCTTGTTGAATTTTATTGTGGTTAAAAGCCATTTTTTTTCTCATGAAAGATAAATGCAAAATGGTCCATGGCTTCATGTCCCCTCATTGTATGATTTCATATTACCCTGAGCTTCGAATAATGTTTAATTTATTTGCATAATGATTTAGAAAATGTGAAGTGTTTAAGCAAACACATTTAAAATTATAGACCTCTACAGAACCAACAGATCATCTCATCCAAACCTACAGTTCAGAAACCAAAAATTGGAAGACTGGGAAGAAAAGGTTTACCTTGATTGGCAAACTGCTATTATTCTATTAAATTCTGATGCTTTGTCTTCATGGGCTACTTCTCTTTCAGATAAAAAAGATTCTGTAAGCTTACACGTATTCTTAACCTTGACTTAGTCTATTTGTATATTTGCTATTTAGTGTTTTGTGTTTTTTTTAGTGAATTGGGTCATATGGTTTTTCTATGATCTTATAACAACAAGGAATGTTTTAAGGAAGGAGCTGTAAAATGGTGATAGTTATTTGGAAGAAGAGCCAATGCTTGATATCCACCAGTTGATGGTAGTTAACCACACTGGGCTATGCTTCATGCCAACCCCAGTAACCATGTTTATAAACCATCCTCTGTTCGTCCCTAAAATAAATACACTAGTTCAATAATAACATAGCATTGTTTTTGTATACATTTTAAAAATTCTCCTAATATTTCATTTATACAAAACTGAGGTTTTTCACTTTCCTTAGTAGCTATTGACTAGAAATATAAACTCTTTCCTTTCCATTGATGTGTTTAAATATATATGACTGTATAATCTTCTATTTTATATGCAGCATTTCTTTAGAGAAACAGTAGGGTAAATTCAAGGTAGATAATGTGGTATATGTTTGATAACGAAAGAAGTCACTTAATGGAGAAATGTGTAATATATTCCTTGCTCATACCTTACTCAAATAAAATTGAGCCTATATTTCTTTCTGCAGTGCCTGTCAATTTTCCTCACAGTGTTGATAGACAGGAACTCAGTTTATTTTTGTTAGAAAAAGTTATTTCTCTAAGTAATGTAGTTTATGAAAAATTGTGACAGAGCAATAAAAAAACTAGAGAAATGTTAAAATTGCTGCTTGTCGTATACTATGAAAAACAATAAAATCTTACAATAATGTTTATCTTATTCCTTATCACTAAATCTAGAGAGGTCTTATTTTTGGCATTTTTTATTTGGTTATTTAGGATTTTTTGAAATGCATTTTCTTTTTAAAGAAAGTTGTATGTAACATAGTGCCTGCCATTTGAATACTGTTGACTTCAGTTTCCTCACCCATGAAATTAATGAGTTGATATTTAGATATTTCTAAGGTCTCTTCTAGTTCTAAAAGTCAGATTCCATCATTTACTTATCCCATTGTGAAACAGTTCTTCTCTGTTGCAATGAATATATTTGCATGTGTGCATTCAAGAATCCTATTCACAGTGTACTATTTTATTCAAATATTTGGAATTGCATACTGCATGCCTGACATGTTACATGTACTGTAGACCTAGTTTAAGTCAAGCCTTGGTAAATTGGTTTCCTGGCTAAATGCAGCCTGCTGCCTATTTTTGCAAATAAAGATTTTTAAAACATAGCTGCATCCTTTTGGTTGACTATGTCTGTGGCTGCTTTCACACTGCAATACAGAGTTGACTAATTGTGAGAGAATGTATTGCCCATGAAACCTAAAATTTTTGCTTTCTGGTCCTTTACAGAAAAAGCTTGTAAAACAAAAATGTATTTTATTGAGTCTGTTAGAGATTTTTATTGATTGCACTATAATAAGGATTGATTTCTGTTGGTGGTAGTGTTCTTGGAAGTGTGTGTGTGTGTGTGTGTGTGTGTGTGTGTGTGTGTGTGTTTTGGGTCTTAAAAGTGTACCTTTGTTTTGTTCATTTTTCAATCTGTTATTCTCTCTCATGCTAGTATTTCAATTGATTTTCCATTAAGTAAACAACCTGTAACTGTTTGTATTAGAGTTCTTCAGAAAAACAGAACAAATAGGATATACAGATATATATAAGAGAAAATTTATTATGGGAATTGGCTCACACTATTATAGTGACTGAGAGGTCCCACAATTTACCATTGGCAATCTGGGGAACAAGGAAAGCCAGTGGTGTAATTTAGTTTGAGCTTAAGGGTTTGAGAATCTCAGAGACCCTACTGGTGCAAATCCTGGAGTCTGAAGGCACAAGAACCAGGAATTTAAATGTTTGAGGAGAAGAGAAGATGGATGTTTCAGCTCAAGGAGAGAGAGAGAATTTGCCTGCCTTCCATCTTTTGTTCTATTCAGGCCCCCAACTGATTAGATGATGCACACCCATAGTGGTGAGGGAGAATCTTCTTTACTCAGTGTCTAGTTGAGCTTCTGTAACAAAATACCATGAACTCAGTGGCATAGAAACAACAGAAATCTATTTTTCACAGTTCTGGAGGCCGAAAAATCCAAGATCAAGATGCTGGCGGATTTGGTGTCTGGTGAGGGCCCACTGCTTGGTTACTAAAATGGAAACTTCTTGCTTTGTCCTCACACAGAAGAAGGGATTGAACAAGCTCCCTTGTACCTGTATAAGGGCACTAATATCATTATGCAGCCTTTGCTTTCATGACCTAATCACCTCCCGAAAAGCCTCACTTCTTAACACAGTCCTTGGGGGTTAGGATCTCATCACATCATTTTCTTTTTTTTTTTTTTTGTTGGGGTAACGATATTCAGACTGTGGTATACTGACTCAAATCATATTGTCTTTAAGATTACACAGATACATCCAGAAATAGTGTTTTACCAGTTATCTGGACATCCTTTAGACCAGTCAAGTTGATACATAAAATTAACCATCCCACTGACCATTTTACTTAAAATTATCAAGCCAGTAATGTATCAGTCTTGCCATTTAAGATGATTGTAAAAGATCTTAAATAAAACTTGTAATTTTGTCTATAAAAACACTGTCAGTGAATTAAAGATTTATTTCCAAGTTCTATGAAACCATTGTATGTTGCACTAGAATATTTTTCTGTAAAAATTGGAAGAGATTATACTAATTACAATCTCTTGTAATTAGTTATTATTATTATTATTTTGAGACAGAGACTAACTCTGTCACCCAGGCTGTAGTGCAGTGGCACGATCTTGGCTCACCGCAACCTCTGCCTCACAGGTTCAAACAATTCTCATGCTTCAGCCACTGAGTAGCTGGGATTACAGGTCTGCACCATCACGCCTGGCTAATTTTTGTATTTTTAGTGGAGATGGAGTTTCACCATGTTGCCCAGTCTGTTTTTGGACTCCTGGTCTCCAGTGATCTGCTTGCTTCAGCCTCCCAAAGTGCTGGGATTACAGGGGTGAGCCACAATGCCTGGCCTTGCCATAGGTTATTTTAAAAGTGATATTTACAGTCCTTTTGATAGATGGAAAGCAAATCCTGTTTGATTAAAAGAGTATATTTGGAGTGCTCTTTTCAGTCTAAAGTGAACTTTTCATTTAAGAGCCATTGTCAATTTTCTCCTTGCTTTTGTTCTTCCACATAATGTGTGGTGGGTAGGGGGAGGAGGGATGGAGATAAAATGAGGAAGTTGTAGGAACCCTAGTAACACTCTGAGGCACATGAGGAAAGAACCTCGCTTAAGTTAACATTTAGGTCTTACGGTTGCTTAAGCTTCATGGTTCCCTTCACCTTCTCAGGAAATTAGACTTAATAGAATTTTTACAGTTGACTCTATTATATCAGAGGATGATTAATGAGCATGACATTTACCCTGATTGTTATGCTCTTTAAAAAGATTTTCTCCATGAAGAGATTGCATTTCTAGGCCCCAGATGGAGATGATATTCCTTGGAGAAGAAATACAATTGAACTGTTTCACTAACCGCATTTTCAGATACCAATTTCTATCATGGTACTTCTTGTCAGACGCATCAGAAGAGATATACTTTCTTGAAAGTGCAGCACTCATCAGTTTCTGAGTACCAAATTATGTAACTCCTTCCCTTTTTAAAAAATTCATTGAAGATGCTAACATTCTACCTTAAATTAAACTGAATTGTTTGAAAAATTCCAGGAAACTTTTGCTGGAGAAACTTTAAAGGCTTTAATTGTAGCTTACAATGATAATTCAGGACATGAATACCTAAGAGCAGGGTAATTTCCCACGAAGTACCTTTTGCACCACACAAACAGGAGGACTAACTAGCTGTTCTGCTCTTATAGGGACTCTAGCATCCCTGTTCCTTGGAAATGGCTTTCAGCCACAGTTGCCAATTGACATCAGATATCTAAAAATTTAGATTTTTTTCTGGAGTTATTGGAAGCTGGAAATTGGTGTTACTTTACTTGGGTGTGATTTTATAGCCACAGAAGGCAATACTGATTCTGTATCAGATGCAAGGTAGTTTAGTAAAGGAGGAAGGTGCGTGACTCTCTCCCCACGACAAGCAGATTCACTGGTTTTGGGGTCTGGACTAGAATTATTTGTTAACTAATGTATTATTAATTGAGTTCCTCATACATATCCACTATTGTATTTGTTCCTATGGAGCTCAGAGTTCAACTAAACTTCAGAGGCCTGGGCTGTGCCTCAGATCTGGGCAGAACAGATCCATAGGACTGATTCGAGGGTGCTAGATAATGATATCCAATGTGATGTAAAAGATAATTTTTTTTCCTCAGAATTTTTTTTTCGTACTTTAAGTTTTGAGGTACATGTGCAGAACATGTAGGTTTGTTACATAGGTATATACGGGTCATGGTGGTTGGCTGCATCCATCACCCCATCATCTTCATTAGGTATTTTTCCTAATGCTATCCCTTCCCTAGCCCCCTATATCCAAAGGTCCCTGGTGCATGATGTTCCCCTCCATGAGTCCGTGTGTTCTCATTGTCCAATTTCCACTTATGAGTAAGAACGTTCGATGTTCAGTTTTCTGTTATTTTATTAGTTTGCTGAGAATGATGGTTTCTAGCTTCATCCATGTCCCTGCAAAGGACATGAACCCATCCTTTTTAATGGCTGCATAATATTCCATGGTATATATGTGCCACATTTTCTTTATTCAGTCTATCTTTGATGGGCATTTGGGTTGGTTCCAAGTCTTTGCTATTGTGAATAGTGCCGCAGTAAACATATGTGTGCATGTGTCTTTATAGTAGAATGATTTATAATTCTTTGGGTATATATCCCATAATGGGATTGCTGGGTCAAATGGTATTTCTAGTTCTAGATCCCGGAGGAATCACCACACTGTATTCCACAATGGTTGAACCAATTTACACTTCTACCAGCAGTGTAAAAGTGTTCCTATTTCTCCACATCCTCTCCAGCATCTGTTGTATCCAGTTTTTTTTAATGATCGTCATGTTAACTGGTGTGAGATGGTATCTCAATGTGGTTTTAATTTGCATTTCTCTAATCACCAGTGGTGATGAGCTTTTTTTTATATGTTTGTTGGCTGCATAAATGTCTCCTTTTGAGAAGTGTCTTCTCATATCCTTTGCCCACTTTTTGATGAGTTTTTTTTTTTTTTCTGTAAATTTAAGTTCTTTGTAGATTCTGGATATTAACCTTTTGTCGGATAGGTAGACTGCAATAATTTTCTTCCATTCTGTAGGTTGCCTGTTCACTCTAATGATTGTTTCTTTTGCTGTGCAGAAGCTTGTTAGTTTAATTAGATCCTATTTGTCTATTTTGGCTTTTGTTGCCATCGTTTTTGGTATTTTAGCCATGAAGTCTTTGCCTATGCTTATGTTTTGAATGGTATTGCTTGGGTTTTCTTCTAGGGTTTTTATGGTGTTAGGTTGTATGTTTAAGTCTTTAATCTATCTGGAGTTAATTTTAGTGTAAGGTGTCAGGAAGGGGTCCAGTTTTTGCTTTCTGCACATTGCTAGCCAGTTTTCCCAATACCATTTATTAAACAGGGAATCCTTTCCCCATTGCTTGTTTTTGTCAGGTTTGTCAAATATCAGATGGTTGTAGATACGTGGCATTACTTCTGAGGCCTCTGTTCTGTCCCATTGGTCTATATCTCTGTTTTGGTACCAGTACCATGCTACTTTGGTTATTGTAGCCTTGTAATGTAGTTTGAAGTCAGGTAATATGATGTCTCCAGCTTTTTTTTTTTTTTTCCATTAGAATTGTCTTGGCTATGTGGGCTGTCTTTTGGTTCCATATGAAATTTAAGTTGTTTTGCTCCAATTCTGTTAAGAAAGTCAGTGGTAGCTTGATGGGGATAGCATTGAATCTGTAGATTACTTTGGGCAGTATATCCATTTTCACAATATTGATTCTTCCTAACCATGAGCATGGAATGTTTTTCTATCTGTTTGTGTCCTCTGTTATTTCCTTGAACAGTGGTTTGTATTTCTCCTTGAAGAGGTCCTTCACATCCTTTGTAAGTTGTATTCCTAGAAATTTAATTCTCTCGGTAGCAATTATGAATGGGAGTTCACTCATGATTTGGCTCTCGGTTTATCTGTTACTGGCATACAGGAATGCTTGTGATTTTTGCACATTGATTTTGTATCCTGAGACTTTGCTGAAGTTGCTTATCAGCTTGAGGAGATTTGGGGCTGGGATGATGGTGTCTTCTAAATATACAGTCATGTCATCTGCAAATAGAGACTATTTGACTTCCTCTTTACCTATTTGAATACCCTTTATTTCTTCATTTTGCCTGATTGCCCTGGCCAGAATGTCCAATAATATGTTGAATAGGAGTGGTTAGAGAGGGCATCCTTGTCTTGTGCTGGTTTTCAAAGGGAATGCTTCCAGTTTTTGCCCATTCAGTATACTATTTGCTGTGGGTTTGTCATAAACAGCTCTTCTTATTTTGAGATACATTCCATCCATACCTAGTTTATGGAGAGTTTTTAGCATGGCAGGTTGTTGAATTTTTTTGAAGGCCTTCTCTGTATCTATTGAGACAATAGATGGTTCTGTTTATGTGATGAATTATGTTGATTGATTTGCATGTGTTGAACCAGCCTTGCATCACAGGGATGAAGCTGACTTGATAGTTATAGATGAGCTTCTTGATGTGCTGTTGGATTCAGTTTGCCAGTATTTTATTGAGGATTTTCACATCGATGTTCATCATGTATATCAGTCTGAAAATTTCTTTTTTAGTGTGTCTCTGCTAGGTATTGGTATCAAGATGATGTTGGCCTCATAAAATAAGTTAGGGAGGATTCCTTCTTTTTGTATTGTTTGAATTATTTCAGAAGGAAAGGTACCAGCTCTTCTTTGTACCTCTGGTAAAATTTGGCCATAAATATATTTGGTCCTGGGCTTTTTTTGGTTGGTAGGCTATTAATTGCTGCCTCAATTTCAGACCTTGTTATTGGTCTATTCAGGGATTCAGCTTCTTCCTGATTTAGTCTTGGGAGAGTATAAGCGTCCAGGAATTTATCCATTACTTCTAGACTTTTCGTTTTATTTGCATAGAGGTGTTTATAGTATTCTTTGATGGTAGTTTGTGTTTCTGTGGAATCAGTGGTGTTATTGCCTTTATCATTTTTTATTGCATCTTTCCCCTCTTTTCTTTTTTATTGGTCTAACAGTCTATCTATTTTGTTGATCTTTTCAAAAAACCAGCTCCTGGATTCATTGATTTTTGAAGGTTTTTTTTTTTTTTGTGTGTGTGTGTGTGTGTGTGTGTGTGTGTGTTTCTATCTCCTTTATTTCTGCTCTGATCTTAGTTATTTCTTGTCTTCTGCTGACTTTTGAATTTGTTTTTTCTTGCTTCTCTAGGTCTTTTAACTATGACATTAGGGTGTCAAGGTTCAATCTTTCCTGCTTTCTCTGTTGGGAATTTAGTGCTGTAAGTTTCCCTTTTCACACTACTTTAAATGTGTCCCAGAGTTTCTGGTATGTTGTATCTTTGTTCTCATTGGTTTCAAAGAACATCTTTATTTCTGCCTTCATTTTTTATTTATTGAGAAGTCATTTAGGAACAGGTTTTTTTCAGTTTCCATGTAGTTGTGCAGTTTTGAGTAAGCTTATTTATCCTGAGTTCTAATTAGATTGCACTGTGGTCTGAGAGACTGTTTGTTATGATTTCCCTTCTTTTGCATTTGCTGAGGAGCATTTTACTTTTAATTGTGATCAATTTTAGAACAGGTGTGATGTGGGGCTGAGAACAATGTATATTTTGTTGATTTGGGGTGGAGGGTTCTGCAGATGTCTGTTAGGTCCACTTGGTCCAGAGCTGAGTTCAAATCCTGGATATCCTTGTTAATTTTCTGTTTTGTTGATCTGTCTAATATGACAGTAGGGTGTTAAATTTTCCAACTATTACAGTGTGGGAGTCTATGTCTCTTTGTATGTCTCTAAGAACTTGCTTTATGAATCTGGGTGCTCCTGTATTGGGTGCATATTTATTTTAGGATAGTTAGCTCTTCTTGTTGCATTGATCCCTTTACCATTATGTAATGCCCTTCATTGTCTCTTTTGATCTTTGTTGGTTTAAAATCTGTTTTATCAGAGACTAGGATTGCAACCCCTGCTTTTTTGTTCTTTCCACTTGCTTGGCAAATCTTCCTCCATCCCTTTATTTTTGAGCCTATGTGTGTCTTTGCATGTGAGATGGGTCTCCTGAGTACAGCACACAGATGGTCTTGACTCTTTATCCAATTTGCAGTTTGTGTCTTTGATTGGGGCATTTAGCCCCTTTACATTTAAGGTTAATATTGTTATGAGTGAATTTGATTCTACTATTAAAATGCTAGTTGGTTATTTTGCCTGCTCGTTGATGCAGTTTCTTCCTGTTGTCAATGGTCTTTACCATTTGGTATGATTTTGCAGAGGCTGGTACTGGTTGTTTCTTTCCATGTTTAGTGCTTCCTTTAGGAGCTCTTGTAGAGCATGCCGGTGGTGACAAAATCTCTCAACATTTGCTTGTCTGTAAAGGATTTTATATCTCCTTTGCTTATGAAGCTTAGTTTGGCTGGATATGAAATTCTGGGTTCAAAATTCTTTTCTTTAAGGATGTTGAATATTGGCCCCAACTCTCTTCTGGCTTGTAGGGCTTCTGCTGAGAGATCCACTGTTAGTTTGATAGGCTCCCCTTTGTGGGTAACCTGACCTTTCTCTCTGGCTACCCTTAGCATCCTTCATTTCAAGCTTGTTGACTGTGACGATTATGTGTCTTGGGGTTGCTTTTTTTAAGGAGTATCTTTGTGGTATTCTCTGTATTTCCCATATTTGCATGTTGGCCTGCCTTGCTAGGTTGGGGAATTTCTCCTGGATAACATCCTGAAGAGTGTTTTCCAACTTGGTTTCATTCTCCTCGTCACTTTCACGTATGCTGATCAAATGTAGATTTGGTACATAATCCCATATTTCTTGGAGGCGTGTTTATAAAAAATATAAACTCTTTTTTTCTCTAATCTTGCTTGTCTTCTCTTTTTTTCATTGTTAATCTTCAATCTCTGATATCATTTCTTCCGTTTGTTCAATTTGACTATTGAAACTTGTGTATGCTTCATGAAGTTCTCCTGCTGTGTTTTTCAGCTCCATCAGGTTGTTTATGTTCCTCTCTAAACTGGTTATTCTAGTTATAGCATTGTGTCTAACCTTTTTTCAAGGTTCTTAGCTTTCTTGCATTGGGTTAGAACATGCTCCTTTAGCTCAGAGAAGTTTGTTATTACCCACCTTCCGAAGCCTGCTGCTGTCAATTTGTCAAATTCATTCTCTGTACAGTTTTGTTCCCTTGATGGCAAGGAGCTGTGATTCCTTAAAGGAGGAGAGGCATTTTGGTTTTTGGAGTTTTCAGCCTTTTTGCACTGGTTTCTTCCCATCCTTGTAGATTTACCTTCCTTTGGTCTTTGAGGTCAGTGACCTTTGGATGGGGGTCTCTGAGTCCTTTCTGTTGATGTTGAAACTATTTCTTTCTGTTTGTTAGTTTTCCTTCTAACAGTCAGATCCCTCTGTTGTACGTATGCTGGAGTTTGCTTGAGGTCCACTTCGGACCCTGCTTGCCTGGGAATCACCAGTGGAGACTACAGAACAGCAAAGATTTCTGCCTATTTCTTCTTCTGTTAGCTTCATTCCAGAGGGTACCTGACAGATGCCAGCCAGAGCTCTCCTGAATGAGGTGTCTGTTGGCCCTTAGTGGGTGGTGTCTCCCAGTCAGGATACTTGAGGAGGCAGTCTGTCCCTTATCAGAGCTCAAATGCTATGTTGGGAAATTTACTTCTCTCTTCAGAGCTGCCAGGCAGGGATGTTTAGGTCTGCTGAAGCTGTACGCACTACCACCCCTTTTCCCAGGTTTCTGTCCCAGGAAGGTGGGGCTTTATTTATAAGTCCCTGCTGGATTGCTGCCTTTTTGTTAGAGATGCTCTGCCCAACAAGGACATCTAGTGAGATAGTGCCTGCAGCTGCTGAGCTGTGTTTGGCTCTACCCAGTTTGGATTTCTTGGCAGCTTTGCTTACACTGTGTTTTTGAAACTTGAAAACGCTGAGGACTGCTAGAGCCTCAGCAATGGCAGACGCCCCTCCCCAGACTAAGCTTGAATGACTCAGGTCAAGCTCACACTGCTGTGCTGGCGGCAAGAATTTCAAGCCAGTAGATTTTAGCTTGCTGGTCTCCATGAGAGGGGTACCCTCCAAGCCAGACCACTTGGCTCCCTCAGGCCCTTTTCCAGGGGAGTGAACAGTTCTGTCTCGCTGGTGTTCCAGGTGCCAGTGGGGTATAAAAAAAACCAAAAAACTGTGGCTAGCTTGGTTTGTGCCCAAATGGCCACCCAGTTTTGTGCTGGAAACACAGGGCCCTCCCTGATGGTTGTGTGGTACTGGAGGAAATCTCCTGGTCTGCAGCTAGTGAAGACTGTGGGAAAGCCTCAGTATCTGAGCTGGAGTGCGGAAACAGTCCCTAAAGGCTTCCCTTGGCTAGGAGAGGGAGTTCTCTGGCTCCTTGGACTTCCCAGGTGAGGCGACACCCCACCCTTTTTTGACTCACCCTCCTTGGGCTACACCCACTGTCCAACCCAATGAGATGAACTAGGTACCTCAGTTGAAAATGTGGAAATCACCCACCTTCTGTGGCGATCTCACTGGGAGATGCGCACCAGAGCTGTTCCTATTCAGCCATCTTGCCTGGGGACTCCTAGAGATACTTTTAATGAAGCAAAGATGAAAACAAAATTTGAGGCAGATAGTGCAAATGAGACATCTTTCCAAAAGGGACATGGTTGAGAGGCAGTCTAGATATGAGGCTATAGGAAATACCAGAGTTTCCAGCCAAACCTGAGAGCTTTTGGATTGAACCATGGAATGAAAGGAACTGGAAGAGGACCTAGGAGGGAGTTATTTGGAACACTTGGATGCCCAGGCAGACCTCACCTTTTTAATGCAGAATAATCCAGGGGAAGAACCTCCAAAATAAAGAATAGTCTCAACTACAGAAAACTTCAGGAAAATTGTTTTGTTACTTTAAAGGAAATGTTTATTGTAATATATTAATTTAGAACACCAATGTAATGTCCAATAGTGACATGTTAAAAATGGTCTCAGTGGTCTGGGTGCATTGCCTCACACCTGTAATCCCAGCCCTTTGGGAGACTGAAGTGGGTTGATCATCTGAGGTCAGGATTTTGAGACCAGCCTGGCCAACATGGTGAAGCTTTGTCTCTATTAAAAATACAAAAATTAGCTGGGTTTGGTGGTGCATGTCTGTAATCCCAGCTACTTGAGAGGCTGAGGCAGGAGAATCACTTGAATCCAGGAGGTGGAAGTTGCAGTGAGCCGAGATTGCTCCATTGTACTCCAGCCTTGGTGACAAGAGTAAAACTCTGTCTCAAAAAGAAAAAAAAAAAAAGAAAAAATGGTCCTAAAGAATAGGTGCTGTGGATTGTAATTAAATTTCATATGTTTTCTTATTTGTTATTGCTTCTAATGTATTTTAAAATGCTTTTTGCCCACTTAGGCACAGCATTTTTCTTGCAATTATGTTTGCATTATTAGTTAACTCTTTTCCTATGCATTGTGAAAAATCAACTTTCTTTTAATGCTGCAACTACAGGATCACAAATTTCAGGTTATTAGACCAAAAATGAGCTTTGAAACATCTTCCATGTCACTCTAAACTAGTAGAAAGGATAACTTTTTATTTTCCATTCTATTCATTGTTAATTACCACCAGGACCTTATCTCATTGCAATGAAAACTTAATAGTCAGCAAAAACTTACATATCACAACAAATTTAGGAAGATCCTACTATAAATCTGTTGAGAATATAAAGGGATTCAAAAAGAAAACTCGTCTCTTAAGATGATGAACATATTTCTTCAAATACATTTCCATATTTTAATATTTCTAGAATCTGAATGTCTTTCATTATAAAAGAACTTTGCCAGACCCAGTTAAAATTCGTTTTATCCCTTAAACTTGTCATTTAATTGATAATATGCCTTGCCATTGAGGGTATTTGGGAAATAAGAAAACATTACTTTTAAGATTTTTGACATTCCCATAATTCAGAATTATTTGCTTCTTTGGATCTAATTTCAACCAATAGGTCTGAGATAAACTTGATCTTACTACTAAAGTGATTTACTTCTATTCACCTCTTCTTTTGGCCAGTCGAAAGCACCTTTACTTAGTAACTTAATACCCAGTCAATTCCTTTTCCTGTTTCTGACAGGAACTGTTACCATTTTCTTTAAGGTTTTCAGTTTATTTTTGAGTCTTCACTGTCAAAAGATGACTTTTTGATCTTGATCAGATAACATTGGCTTGTCAAATTTCTTCCTATCTTCTCCACAGCAAACTCTACCTTTATCCATTTTTACTTTTATTATTCTTGTCAGAGAAAATGGTCTTTTCATCCACATAAATTTGTTATAGCTTTGCCCCATTCTTGACTCCCTATTTCTGTAATATCTGTAATGCACTTCTATTTTCTCCATTTTGATTCCTCCTCTTCAGGTTTTGAATATAACGGACTTCGCTTCGCTTCAGTGCCTTAGTTCTTCCTCAGAGTGCAGAAGTCTGAATTCAACTCTTTGTTAAAATCACTTTCAGTGGTCAACAATACTGTTCTGGTTACAATATCTCATAGTTTTTTTTCTTACAAATTTATCCTTTTGACATGTGCAGAACTTATACTGATGACCTCCCTCAGATAACATCTGCTGTACTTATTACTTCCTTTTCAGTAACCTCAACTGACTTTTAAAAATCTATTCCTTAATTGTTCTTATCTTCCAGGTTTCTAATTCATTGTGTTGGCTGTATGGTCTCTTTTGTGATTCCATATTAATTTTAAAGTAGTTTTTTTCTAATTATGTGAAGAATGTCAATGGAAGTTTGACGGGAATCACATTGAATCTATAAATTACTTCGGGCAGTATGGCCATTTTCATGATATTGATTTCTCCTATCCACAAGCATGAAATGTCTTTTCATTTCTTTGTGTTCGCTCTTATTTCTTTGAGGAGTGGTTTGTAGTTCTCCTTGAAGAGGTCCTTCCCCCTCCCTTGTTAGCTGTATTCCTAGGTATTGTGATTGGGAGCTGATTCATGATTTGACTCTCTCCTTGTCTATTGTTGGTGTTTAGGAATGCTTGTGATTTTTGCACATTGATTTTCTATCCTGAGAATTTGCTAAAGTTGCTTATCAACTTAAGGAGCTATTGAGCTGAGACAATGGTGTTTTCTAGATATAGGATTGTGTTATCTTCAAACAGAGACAATTACCCTTTATTTCTTTCTCTTGCCTTATTGCCCTGGCCAGAAATTCCAATATTATGTTGAGTAGGAGTGGTGAAGGAGGGCATCCTTGTCTTGTGGTGGTTTTCGAAGGGAATACTTCAAGCTTTTGCCCTTCTGTATGATATTGGCTGTGGGTTTGTCACAAGATATGCTCCAACAATATCTAGTTTATTGAGAGTTTTTAACATGAAGAGATGTTGAATTTTATTGAAGGCCTTTTCTGCATCTATTGAGATAATCGTGTGTTTTTTTTCATTAGTTTTGTTTATGTGATTAATTTCACTTATTGATTTACGTATGTTGAACCAGCCTTGCATCCCAGGGATGAAGCCAACTTGACCATGGTGGATAAGGTTTTTGATGTGCTGCTGAATTTGGCTTGCCAGTATTTTATGAAGGATTTTTGCGTCAATGTTCATCAGGGATATTGGTCTGAAATTTTCTTTTTTTGTGGTGTCTCTTCCAGGTTTTGTTATTAGAATAATGCTGGCCTCATAAAATGAGTTAGATAGGAGTCCCTCCTTTTCAGTTGTTTGAAATAGTTTCAGAAGAAATGGTACCAGCTCCTCTTTGTACCTCTTATAGAATTTGACTGCAAATCTGGCTGGTTCTGGGCATTATTTTTTGCTTTGTTTTGTTTTGTAGGCTATTTATTAGTACTTCAATGTCGGAACTTGCGATTGGTCTATTCAAGGATTCAACTTCTTCCTGGTTTATTCTTGGGAGGGTATATGTGTCCAGGAATTTATCCATTTCTTCTAGATTTTCTACTTTATTTTCATAGAGGCATTTATAGTATTCTCTGATGGTTGTTTGTATTTCTGTGAGGTCAGTGATGATATCCCATTTATCATTTGTTTATTGTGTCTGGTTCTGCTCTCTTTTCTTCTTTGTTAGTCTAGGTAGCTCTGTATTTTATTATTATTTTTTTTTTTTCAGAAAAACCACCTCCCAGATTCATTGATGTTTTTAAAGAGTGTTTCATGTCTCTATCTCCTTCAATTCCTTGATTCATTCTTTATCTCTTCTTATTTTGCAATTTAATTCACTTTAATGTCTTCCCATACTTTCTGATATACTGATTGCTACTAAATACATATTTACTTGCTTTCTGGATATCATCACTGAGATGGGTATCTTAAACTCAAAGTGACCTACCTGACTTTCAAAACTGACTTTGCACTCTGCATCCAGGAAACAAACAAGATGCTGCTTATTTTAATTAACTCTTCTACTCTGTTAATCTCAGTATATTAGAAAAAAAGCTCTTCTAATTCTACTTTAGAAATATCTTTATTCAGTCTCTCCTTTTGTTTCTATTTTTATTACCAAATCTTTAGTTTAGTTTCTCATTGCCATAAAAAATTATTCAAACCCCTATGTCTGTGTCAAAGCTGTTCAAATCCTATTTCTGACTGACCTTTTCCTAGTATTCTCCTGCCGTTCCCCCCTCATTCTTGATACTGTGGGCCATATAACATCTCCTTAATTGTAGTTTAAGGAAGCAAATGTTAGAAAGCATACTACTTTTATGCTTTTGATCATTTTGTTTCCTTTGCTTGCTGTGCCTATTGTACCTTCTTAGCAAGCTATAGCTCTACTCATTACATAAACCCCAGTGCATGTGTTCTGTTTTTAAAGGAAAACTTGCTTACTTTTATGACCAGGTAAAGATAATTTCTCCCTTCTCCATATCTCATTGTGCCTTTTGTTGTTTGGAAGTAACATGGAAAATCCTATTTATATTGTTATATCTTGCTAAGTAACAGATTAATCCAAAACAGTGTGGCTTAAAACAATACATGTTTATTATACCACAGTCTCTATGGATAAGACACTTAGACATGGCTTAGCAGTGTCTTCTACTTCATAGTGTTATTAAAAGCTGAAATTAAGGTGTTCGCAAGGGTCTGCAGTATTAGCTAAAGGCTTGACTAAAGAAAGATTCACTTCCAAACTCAGTACCAACCCCTTAGTTTTACAAAGGCTGTTGGACTGAGGGTCTTAGTTCCTTGCTGGCTATTGGCTGTAGGGTACTTTCATTTTGTTGCTATGCAAGCTTCTACAATATGGAAGATTTTTTCATCAAAGCAAACAATAGAGAGAGTCTTACAGCAAAAGAGAAGTTAAAATGTTGTAACCTAATCATGAAAGTGTCATCCCATTACCTTTGTTATACTCTGTTGGTTAGTAGCAAGTCACTAGGTTCAGCTCACATGCAAGTGAAATCTATACAGGAAGTAAAGATCATTTGGTACCATTTTAGGAGGCTGTCTACCACAGCATTCAATCCTCACAACCCTGTGAGAGAGATAGTGATACTATCACTGAGAGGTTAAGTAACTTGCTTGTGATCACATAGCTATTAAGGAAAAGAGCTCAGATTCAAAATCAGAAAGTCAGTCTCAATGATCTCTGTGCTTAATCACCATGAGTTCTCAGGAAAAGAATATGCTAGTGTAACTGTGGGAACAGCAGCAATAACTCTGGGCAAGCAGCAGTAACGAAGGTGGTATTTTATGCTAATATTTCACTAATAATATCACTCAGCTCCCACCTCTCTGAGTCTATGTCAGTTGGAACCTATCCTTACAAGAAAGTTCCTATATGCCTGCTAGCCAGTGGGTAACCTCTTCTAGTCTGATTTCTGCCTTTGGCCTAGGTAATGTGGCCAAGAAGGCTATGAAGAAGAAAAGTAGTTTCTCTAGGTTATATATTTTTTAATAGAAAAGAATTATATCTCTTATATAATTATAGACATATAGTAATTATACATATAAAGATATAATAATTATATATATATATCAAGTTATAAAGATATAATAATTATATATATATTTATATAATATATTTATATATTATTTATATAATTATTATATCTTTATAACTTGATATATATATATAATTATATCTTTATATGTATAATTACTATACATATAAAGTAATACATTGTATTACAAATTTCACAGAGATGTGAAAATTATATTTTAGATATAATTCTTTTCTATTAAAAAATATATAACCTAGAGAAACTACTTTTCTTCTTCATAGCCTTCTTGGCCACATTACCTAGGCCAAAGGCAGAAATCAGACTAGAAGAGGTTACCCACTGGCTAGCAGGCATATAGGAACTTTCTTGTAAGAATAGGTTCCAACTGACATAGACTCAGAGAGGTGGGAGCTGAGTGATATATGTATAGTATATATGTATAGTTTATATGTATAGTAATTATACATATAAATATATAATTATATATATATAAAGTAATACATTGTACAATGATATTACATTGTACTATCTCTTATATCTTATATAGTACAATGAAGTTTCTGGATTTCTGCCAGAAGAGAATTTCACAGAGATGTTATTCATGGGCCAAAAAAAGAGGTTTTGGGTCATGCCCTTACACAGTATTCACCATATCACACTGTATCACAATGAATTGCTAATATACCTGCCTTCCAAAGCTGTTTGTAGATAAGACTGACCATACCTCACTTATCTCTTGATTGTCAAATGTCTGGCGCAATGAAATTGAGCCTTTTTGAGATGTTTCGTGTCAGTTTAGTCACAAATGCTTTTAATCTTCATGAAACTGTCAACTTTAAGAGGGAAGCAATCTGAACAATTTTCTCCTCTTTTTTTTTTTTTTTTTGAGATGGAGTCTTGCTGTTCTTGCCCAGGCTGGAGTGCAGTGGCATGATCTTGGCTAACTACAATGTTTGCCTCCTGGGTTCAAGCTATTCTCCTGCATCAGCCTCCTAGGTAACCGAGATTACAAGTATCGCCACCACACCCTGCTAATTTTTGTGTTTTTAATAGAGACAGGTTTCACCATGTTGACCAGGCTGGTCTTGAACTCCTGACCACAGTTGATCCACTTGCCTCAGCCTCCCAAAGTGCTAGGATTATGGCGTGAGCCACCACACCCAGCCATCAGTTTTCGTACATTATTCTTATTGGTGATAAGGACTACAAATAAACAAATGATTTTTTTCCAGGGTCTTTCACTAAATAAAGTTTGGTTCTATTGTCTTTTATATGTATTGTGTAATTGGGGCTCAACATAAAGAGTTTTGTCCCATTCTGTGATATTAATAAGTGGTCAAAATACGGGTAATAGAACTGTAGTGGTAGTGGTATCTCACAATTTCTCCACTTTGGAATATTGTCCATTAAACACCTTTGTTTTTGAAAAGTTTATAGGGGCTACAAACCCACCTTCTCTTTGAAGCCTGCAGTGATAATTTGACAGATACTATAAAATTTGTGTTGTACATGAACTAAAGGGCTGGATATTGTTAGCATGATGAATACAGTTATTTCTGCCCCCAAAAACTTTGTCCACTGGAAGAGATGTATTGGTTCACAAATATGAAATCATTGGTTAATTTGTGGAGTATTTATAGGAGGAATAGTCACAAGTAAACTCATTTTCCTTGAAGATCCATAGTATTTGCCTGTATTAGTTATGCTTTAAATTACTTATTTTAGTTGCTTTTGTATTCAATTTGTTTCTTATATTAGTATAAAATTCCTAAAGAGCATGTGACTGAATAAGATTTTTACTTTCAAATTTCAGCTCAAGAGTCCCTTTTCTAAGTAAGCTCTTCCTGGCTTCTCGCTTCATATGCTTCCTCTTCCCAAAGCATCCTGACTATATTGCCATTTCTTTCTTTAGCTTGTAAACTTTTTTTATGGAAAAGAATTATATCTGTAATATTTTAATCTCAAAATTTCTGGCACAGTAATAGCTTTTGGCTAGTCACAGTGTGATTCTTGGACTGATCACATTGGCACCACTTCTGAGCTTGTCAGAAAAGCAGGATGTCAGGACCCACCTCAGACTTACTGAGTCAGAATCTGCTATTTATCACTGTCTGTAGATGAATATGTGCATGTGAAATTTAATTAACACTATTTTTGAAGATATTGTGTATCACAGTAAAGGGTTTTTTCATATATATAGAAGGGTTTTTTTTTATGTAGAAGGACTATATAAGAATCGCTGCATTCAGACTTGGCTGATAGTTTTGTAACAGTGATGTGGTAGTTTATGACTTTGTACAAATTCATGTTTCTTACCCCACACCAGTACCTACCCCAAAAGAATGACATTTATGCTTTTGTATTCTTAACAAGTTCACCAAATGACTCTTATCCTCATAAAAGTTTAATAATTGATGTAAAACTTTTGAATGGAATGATCCAAGATGGCTGACCAATAACATCTCGGGATTGCAGCTCCAAGTGAAAGTGCAGAGAACGAGAAGATGCCACAATTTCGGACAAATTTTGGTCACTCACAGAGCAGAAGATTCCCAGTGGAGGAGCCACACGGGTTGCCAGCACTACTCTTGTGGCTGGTGCAGTGGTTTTGCTGGCACCTCGGTGCGGCAGCTCTTGGTGCAGAGTAAACAGGACTGGTTCCCCTTCTGACTGAGGTTTGGAGCTCTGGGAAGGGAGGGTCGCCTATTATGGGACTCAAGAAGGAAGCCAGACTGGAGATTCCTGGGCAGAAAACACCATCAGTCTTAACGCCGCTGTTTTGGATGGCACAGTGGGTTGCTCATATTTCAGCCCTGGGAATTAACAACTTGAATGTCCACTCAGAGACCTAATTTGAAAGTTGGTAATTACAAAGTTTATCCACAGGTGGATAAACTTACAACAATGGGAAGAAACCAGCATAAAAAGGCTGAGAATACTCAAAATCAGAATGCCTCTCCCTCTACAAAGGATCACAGTTCCTCATCAACAAGGGAACAAGGCTTGATGGAGAACGAGCTCATGCCATTAACAGAATCAGGCTTCAGAAGACGGATAATAAGAAACTTCTGTGAGTTAAGAGAACATGATGTAGCCGAATGTAAAGAAACTAAGAACTTTGAAAAAAGGTTTGACGAAATCCTAATGAGAATAGACAACTTAGAGAGGAATATAAGTGAATTAATGGAACTAAAGAATACAATATGGGAACTCTGAGAAGTATGCACAGGTTTTAACACTCGAATTGAACAAGCAGAAGAAAGGATATCAGAGGTTGAAGATCAACTTAATGAAATAAAACAAGAAGACAAGAATAGAGAAAAAAGGATAAAAAGGAAAGAGCAAAGTCTCCAAGAAATGTGGGACTATGTGAAAAGACCAAATTTACGTTTGATAGGTGTACCTGAATGCGACGGAGAGAATGAATCCAAGCTGGAAAATATTCTTCAGGATATTATTCAGGAAAATTTTCCTAAACTAGCAAAGCAGGACAATATTCAACCCCAGGTAATACAGAGAACACCACAGAAATATTCCTCAAGAAGAACAACCCCAAGGCACATAATTGTTGGAGTCACCAGGTCTACTATAAGGACACATGCACACAAATGTTCATTGCAGCACTGTTTACAATAGCAAAGACCTGGAACCAACCCAAATGCCAATCGATGATAGACTGGACTGGGAAAATGTGGCACATATACACCATGGAATATTATGCAGCAATCAAAAATGATGAGTTTGTGTCCTTTGTAAGGACATGGATGAATCTGGAGAACATCATTCTCAGCAAACTGACACAAGAACAGAAAATGAAATACCACATATTCTCACTCATAGGCAGGTGAGGAAAAATGAGAACACATGGACACAGGGAAGGGGGTACTACACACTGTGGTCTATTGGGGGGAATAGGGGAGGGACAGCAGGGGGGGAGCTGGGGAGGGATAGCCTGGGGAGAAATACCAAATGTGGGTTAAGGGGAGGAAGACAGCAAAACACACTGCCCTGTGTGTACCTATGCAACTATCTTGCATGTTCTTCACATGTACCCCAGAACCTAAAATACAATTAAAAAATATATATACAAAAAAAAAAAAAAAAAAGAATATACTAAGGGCAGCCAGAGAGAAAGGTCAGGTTACCCACAAAGGGGAGCCTATCAGACTTACAGCAGATCTCTCAGCAGAAACTCTACAAGCCAGAAGAGAGTGGGGGCCAATATTCAACATCCTTAAAGAACAGAACTTTCAGCCTAGAATTTCATATCCAGCCAAACTAAGCTTCACAACTGAAGGAAAAATAAAATCTTTTATGAACAAGCAAGTACTCAGAGATTTTATTACCACCAGGCCTGCTTTACAAGAGCTTCTGAAAGAAGCATTACACATAGAAACAAACAACGAGTATTAGCCTTTCTAAAAATATACCAAAAAGTAAAGAGCATCAACATAAAGAAGAATTTACATCAATGAATGGATAAAACAGCCAGTTAACATCAAATGGCAGTAATCCTAAATTTAAATCGACTAAATCCCCCAATCAAAAGATACAGCCAAAACCCAATGGTGTGCTACATCCAGACCTATTTCACATGCAAGAATACACAAAGACTCAAAACAAAGGGATGGAGAAAGATTTACCAACCAAATGGAGAGCATAAATAAATAAATAAATAAATAAATAAATAAACAAACAGGAGTTGCAATTCTCGTATCTGATAAAATAGATTTTAAAGCAACAAAGATATAGTGGTAAAAGGATCAATGCAACAATAAGAGCTAATGATCCTAACACCCAGATACATAGAGACTTAGACTCAATGAGACAGAAAATTAATAAGGATATCAAGGACTTGAACTCATATCCAGAACAAGTAAACTTAATAAATATTTATAGAGCTCTCCACTTTAAATACACAAAATATACATTCTTGTCAATACCACATCACACCTACTCATAGGTTTAAATGAAATATTGATTGGTCATTATTAATACCCATTTCTTTTAGAATAAAGCAACATTTCCTTTCTCTCTCCCTCTTTTTCTTCCTCTTTCTTCTTCTCCTTCACTCCTTTTTTTTTTCTTTCCTTCTCTTAAAAAAAAAAGAAAAAAGAAAAAAGAAATCAACTTGTAGACCTCTAGATCCAGGTCAGCAATGCCTCTCTCATTGCCTGATTTCCTTCTTTCCCTTCTCTCCCTCCCTCCCTCCCTCCCTCCCTTCCTCCCTCCCTTCCTCCTTTCCTCCCTTCCTGCCTTCCTCCCCCCCAAAAAAAACTTTTGAATGGGTTAATCTCTCATTTGTAAGAAATTCTACACTCCGCTGTACACCAATAATGCCTTTTGGATGGGTTCCGACTTACATCTCTGACCTAGCTCTCTTCTTCATCCAGGTCTCCTTCCTATTTCCTGAACACACTGTAAGAAAGCTACTCAGTAAATATTTGTTAAATTGACTAAATGTACATATGAATACATAAATGATAAAAGGATGAATGTTGTATTGAATGAATGAAAATGCTTTGATTTTTCTTTTTTCCAACTAAGTCTATGTCTACAGAATTAAATTTAAATAGGATTAAAAATGCATCTGTTAGTATAGATAAATAGTAAGACTGATAGAGATGGATAGATTTATCTATTGGACTATGTGGTTTTTCCTCTAGATTCAGGTACCTCTTTTATGAAACTGAGCCTCAATTTCTCATTCTATAAAACAAGCCCATTTAGTAAGTTAGCTCCTTTGTAGGAGACATTAGCCTGTATCAGTTATTCCTTGGTATTTTAGATTGAAACCTAAACTTAATTAAAAAATTATTTATTTTTAACTTTTATTTTAGGTTCAGGAGTACATGTGTAAGTTTGTTATATGGGTAAGCTGTGTGTCCTGGGAGTTTGGTGTATACAGAATATTCTGTCACTCAGGTAATAAGCATAGTACTGGATAGGTATTTTTTTTCTGACCCTTTTCCTCTTTCTACTTCCACCCTTGAGTAGGCCCTGGTGTCTGTTGTTTCCCTATTTGTGTCCATGAGTTCTTGTTGTTTAGCTCTGACTGGTAAGTGAGATCTTGCAATATTTGGTTGTCTGTTCTTGTATTAGTTTGCTTAGGATAATGGCCTCCAGCTCCATCCATGTTGCTACAAAGGACATGATCTCATTCTTTTGTATGGATCATTGTATATATTTACCACACTTTCTTTATCCAGTCTATCATTCATGGGCATTTAGATTGATTTCATGTCCTTGCTATTGTGAATAGTGCTGCAGTAAACATATGTGTGCATGTGTCTTTATGGTTGTATTAATCCATTTTCACACTGCTGTAAAGATAATACCTGAGACAGGATAATTTATAAACAAAAAAGAGTTAATTGACTCACAGTTCTGCATGGCGAAGGAGGCCTCAGGAAACTTACAATTGTGGCAGAAGGAGAAGGGGAAGCAGGCACCTTCTTCACAAGGCAACAGGAGAGACAGCATGCAGGGAAACTGCCATATTCAAAACTATCATTTCTCATGAGAGCTCCCTTATTGTCATGAGAACACCATGGGGGAAACCACCCCTATGATTTAATCACTTCCCACCAGATTCCTCCCTTGACACATCGCAATTACAGTTTGAGATGAGATTTGGGTGGGGACACAGAATCAAACTATATCAATGGTAGAATGATTTACATTCATTTGGGTATAAAACAAATAATAGGTTTGTTGTATTGATTGGTAATTCCATTTTAAGATCTTTGAGGAATTGCTAAACTGATTTCTAAATTTCTAAAAGTGGCTTATAAGTGTTCCTTTTTTCTCCACAACTTTGCCAGCCATCTGTTATTATTTGACTTTTTAATAATAGGTATTCTGACTGGTGTGAGATGGTATCTTGTTTTGGTTTTGATTTGCATTTCTCTAGCAATTAGTGATGTTGAAAATTATTTCATATACTTGTTGGCTGCATGTATGTCATCTTTTAAAAAAGGAAGTTTGACTTTCTGTCTTCTTATTTGGATGAATGCATTGTTTCTCTTGTCTTCTTGCTCTGGCTAGGACTTCCAATATGATGTTGAATTGAAGTGATGGGAATTGGCATCCTTGTCTTGTTTTGGTTCTCAAAGGAAATGCATCCAGCTTTTGCCCAGTCAGTATGATGTTGACTGTGGGGTTGTCATGGATGGCTCTTATTATTTTGAGGTCTGTAACTTTAATGTCTACTTATTGAGGCTTTTTTAACATGAAAGAATGTTGAATTTTACCAAAAGCCTTTTCTGTCATGTCCTTTGCCCATTTATTAATAGGGTTGTTTTTGTGGGTTTTATGGTTTTAGATTTTACATTTAAGTCTTTAATCCATCTTGAGTTGATGTTTGTATATGGTGTAATCTTCTGCATATAGCTAGCAAGGTATGCCAGCACTATTTATTGAATAGGGAGTCCATTCTCCATTGATTGTTTTTGTTGAAGATCAGTGGTTGTAGGTGTGTGGATTTATTTCTGAGCTTTCTATTCTGTTTTACTAGTCTATGTATCTGTATTTGTATTCATACCATGCTGTTTTGGTTTCTAAAGGCTTGTAGTATGGTTTGAAGTTGAATAATGTGATGTCTCCAGCTTTGATTTTTTTTCTTAGGATTGCTTTGGCTGTTCGGACTATTTCCTCTTAGTGCACATGCAGGGAAAGAAATGTGCTTATTAAGGCCCACTGTTTTACTGGGGCCCATTGTATGAGAGTGAAGTTTGGCAGTTACCCAAGAGACTTTCCCCCCTTCTTCTTTTGTGCCTGAACTGTCTTATCTGTGTTTTACTGTCTGTTTCTTCTGGTGGCTTGTAGTTAGAAGAAAAGTGATTTCCTTAAAATGCATGAGGCTAGAAGGGGAGCTGAAACTTAAAAGTGGTGGTGTTGTTCAAGATGACTGTGTTCCTGCTCTGTTAGTTTTCATTTACATTTTAAAGAAGTTTCTTCTAATTCCATGAAAAATATTATTGGTAGTTTGATAGCAGTAGCATTAAATCTGTAAGTTGCTTTGGGCATTGTGGCCATTTTACTACTGATTCTTTGTACCATGAGCATGAAATGTTTTTCTTTTCTTTTCTTTTTTTTTTTTTTTTTTTTTTTTTGAGACAGAGTTTCGCTCTTGTTACCCAGGCTGGAGTGCAATGGTGTGATCTCAGCTCACTGCAACCTCCGCCTCCTGGGAACAGGCAATTCTCCTGCCTCAGCTTCCTGAGTAGCTGGGATTACAGGCATGCACCACCATGCCCAGCTAATTTTTTGTATTTTTAGTAGAGACAAGGTTTCACCATGTTGACCAGGATGGTCTCGATCTCTTGACCTCGTGATCCACCTGCCTCGGCCTCCCAAAGTGCTGGGATTACAGGCATGAGCCACCGCACTCGGCCAGAAATGTTTCTCTCTGTGTTTGTGTCTCTGATTTCTTTTAGCAGTGTTTTGTAAATCTTGTTGCAGAAATCTTTCACCCCTGGTTAGTTCTATTTCTACATATTTTATTTTTTATTTTTGGCTATTATGAATGGGATTGTATTCTGGATTTGACTCTCAGCTTTGACAATTTTTGTGGATAGAAATAATACTGATTCTGTATATTGATTTTATATCCTGAAACTTTGCTGTAGTTGTTTATCAGATCTAGAAGATTTGGGGAATAGTCTATGGGGTTTTCTAGGTATAAAATCATATTGTCTGCAAATGGAGATAGTTTTACTTCTTATCTTCTTATTTGGATGAATGTATTGTTTCTCTTGTCTGCTTGCTCTGGCTAGGACTTCCAATACTATGTTTAATAGAAGTGGGAATTGGCATCCTTGTCTTGTTTCAGTTCTCAAAGGAAATGCTTCCAGCTTTTGCCAGTCAGTATGATGTTGACTGTGGGGTTGTCATGGATGGCTCTATTATTTTGAGGTCTTTAACTTCAATGCCTACTTTTTTGAGGGTTTTTAACATGAAGGAATGTTGTATTTTACCAAAAGGCTTTTCTGCATCTATTGAGATGATCATGTTGTTTTGCTCTTATTTTTCTAGTTCCTTTAGGTGTGATATTAGGTTGTTAATTTGAGACCTTTCTAACTTTTTGATGTGAGCATTTAGTGCTATAAACTTTCCTCTTAATATTGCTTTTGCTGTGTCCCAGAGATTCTGGTAAGTTGTATCTTTATTTTCATTAATTTCAAAGAAGTTTCTGATTTTGGCCTAAATTTTGTTATTTATCTAAAAGTTATTCAGGAGCTGATTGTTTAATTTCCATGTAATTGTATGGTTTTGGGTTATCTTCTTACCTTTGAATTTTATTTTTATTTCACTATGGTCCAAGAGATTGGTTGGTATGATTTTGTTTACTTTGAATTTGCTCAGAATTATTTTATGATCAATTGTGTGGTAGATTTAGAGTATGTCCCATGTACAGAGGAGTAGATGGTATATTTTATTCTTTTCAGATAGAGAGTTTATAGATGTGTGTTAGTTCCATTTGGTCAGTTGTTGAATTCAGATCCTAAATATCTTTGCTAGTTTTCTGCTGCAGTAATCTGCCTAATGCTGTCAGTGGTGTGTTGAAGTCTCCCATTATTATTTTGTGGTTATCTAAGTATCTTCATAGATTTGTAAGACTTTCATTCATAAATATTTGTGCTCCTGTGTTGGGTAAACATATATTTAGGATGGTTAAGGCTTCTTGTTGAATTGAACCCTTTACCATTACATAATGCACCCCCCCAACTTTTTTTTGCTATTTTTGGTGGTTATTGGTTTAAAGACTATCAGTATGATTTGGCTCTGTATTCCCACCTTGTGATACAGTTCTTTTGAGAAGTGGTTATTAAAAGTGTGTAGCACCTCCACCTTTGCCTTCTTCCTCCCTCTCTGGTCATGTAAGTGGTGCCTCCATCCTCTTCTCCTTCCATCATGATTGTAAATTCCCTGAGGCCTCCCCAACCATGATCCCCATACAGCCTGTGGAAACATAAGCTGATTAAACCTATTTTCTTTATAAATTACCCAGTTTCAGTTAGTTATTTATAGGAGTGTGATAATGAACTAATTCAGAAAAGTAGTAATGAATTAGTGGGATATTACAATATAGATACCCCAAAATGTGGAAGTAACTTTGGAGTTGGATAATAGGCAGAGGTTAGAACAGCTTGAAGGGCTCAGAAGATAGGAAGATCAGAGAAAGTTTGGAACTTCTCAGAGAGTTGTTAAATCATTGTGATCAAAATGCTGATAGTGATATGGGCAATGAATTCCATGCTGAGGTGGTCTTAAATGGACATGAGAAACTAATTGGGAACCAGAGTAAAAGTCACAGCTGCTATGCTTTAGAATAGAGTCTAGTAGTATTGTGACTCTGCTTGAGAGATCTGCGGAACTTTGAACTTGAGAGAGATGATTTAGGATATCTGGTAGAAGAAACTTCTAAGAAGCAAAACATTTGAGATGTGGCCTATCTGCTTCTTATTTATGAGCTTCTATTCCTGAGAAAAGACATGATCTGAAACTGAACTGGAACTTATATTTTAAGGAGAAGCAGAGCATAAAAGTTTGGAAAACTTGCAACCTGATCATGTGGTAGAAAAGTAAAATCTATTTTCTGGGGAGTAATTCAAGCCAGCTGCAGAAATCTGCATAAGTAATGTTGATTCAGCCTAAGCTGAATGTTAATAAATAAGACAAGGGAAAAAATGCTTTGAAAGCATTTGGGAGACCTTCACAGCAGCCCCTTCCATCACAAACCTGGAGGCCTAGGAGGAAAGAATGGTTTTATGGGCTAGGTTGAGGGCCTTGCTGCCCTGTACAACCTTGGGACACTGCTCTTTTCATCTCAGCTGTTCCCAGATACAAAGGGCCCCAGATACACATTAGGCCACTGCTCCAGAGGGTGCAAATTCCAAACTACCAAGGCTTCAACATAATGTTAAGCCTACAGGTGTGCAGAGGGCAAGAGCTGAGGCTTGGAAGCTTCTGCCTAGAATTCAGAGGATGTATGGAAAAGCCTGTATGTCCAGGCAGAAGTCTATTGCAGGGGCCATAACCTTACGGAGAACCTCTATTAGGGAAGTGTGGAGGAAAAATGTGGAGTTAGAATCCCCTCACAGAGCCCCCACTGAGGAATTGCCTAATGGAGCAATGAGAAGAGAGCTACTGTTCTCCAGATGTCAGGATGGTAGATTCACCAACAGCTTGCACCAAGCACCTGAAAAAGCCACAGGAACTCCACACCAGCCCATGAAAACAGCCACAGGGGCTGTATCCTGCAAAGCCACAGGCATGGAGCTTTTCAAGGCCTTGGAAATCCACCCCTTGCATCAGTGTTGCCTGAGACATGGAGTCAAAAGAGATTATTTTGGAGCTTTGATATTTAATGACTAACCTGCTAGGTTTTGGATGTGCCTGGAGCCTGGAGCCTCTTTGTTTTCACCAATTTCTTCCTTTTGGAATGGGAGTATTTACCCAATGCCTGTACTCCCATTGTATCATGGAAGCAACTAACTTGTTTTTGATTTTACAGGCTCACAGGCAGAAGGGACTTGGCCTTGTCGCAGGTGAGACTGTACTTGGACATTTGAGTTAATGCTGGAATGAGTTAAGAATTTGGGGGACTGTTGGAAAGTCATGATTGCATTTTAAAATTTGAGAAAAACATGGGATTTGGGAGAGGCCAGGGGCAGAATAATGTGGTTTGGCTCTATGTCCCCACCCAAATCTCTTATAATCCCCAGTGTTGGAGGTTGGGACTGGTGGGAGGTTATTGGAACATGGGAGTAGTTTTTAGTGGTTTAGCACCATCTCCCTGGTGTAGTATCATGATGGAATTCTCATGAGATGTGGTTGTTAAAAAGATAGCCCCCCTTCACTGTCTTCCTCTTGCTCTGGCCATGTAAGACATGCATCATCCTTCTTTGCCTTCCACCATAATTGTAAGTTTCCTGAAGCCTTCCAAGCTATGCTTCCAATATAGCCTGTGAAGCTGTGAGCTGATTAAACCTCTTTTCTTTATAAATTACCCAGTTTCAGGTAGTCATAGCAGTGTGGGATGAACTAATACAACTATTTTGTCTGAAATTAGATTAGCAACCTCTGTTTCTCTTTGGTTTTTGTTTGGTTGGTAGATTTTTCCTTGTCACCTTACTTTGAAACCATAAGCATCCATGCATGTAAGATGGGTCTCTTGAAGACAGTATATAGTTGGATCTTCTCTATTCAACTCACCATACTGTGCCTTTTAATTAGGGCATTTAGCCCATTTACATTGAAGGATAATATTGATGTATGCAGATTCGATCTGGTCATTGTTTTGTTAGCTGGTTATTATACAGACTTGATAGTGTAATTGTTTTATAGTGTCAATGATTTATGTATTTTAGTGTGTTTTTGTGGTGATTGGTAATGGTATTTTATTTCCACATCTAGCACTCCCTTAAGGACCTCTTATAAATCAGGTCTGGTGGTAATAAATTTCCTTAGCACTTGCTAGTCTGAAAAGGATCTTATTTCTTCTTTGTTTATGAAGCTTAGTTTGGCTATATATAATATTTTTGATTGGAATTTCTTTTCTTTAAGAATGCTGCATATGGGCCACCAATGTCTTCTGGCTTGTAGAGTTTCTGCTGTAAGTCCTGCTGTAAGCCTTATTGGGTTTCCTTTGAGGGTGACCTGACCTTCTCTCTAGCTGCCTTTAATATTTTTTCTTTAATGTTGACCTTGGAAAATGTGATGACTATGTGTCTTGGGGATAGTCACCTTGTATCTTGCAGGGGTTCTCTGCACATTCTGAATTTGAATGTTGGCCTCTGTAGTGAAGTTGGAGCAATTTTCATGGACAATATCCTTAAATATAGTTTTTAAGTTGTTTGTTCTTTCTCCCTCACTTTCAGGTATATCAGTGAATTTTAGATTTAATCTCTTTATATAATCTCATTTCTCTGAGTTTTTTTCATTATTTTGTTTCTTTTTTTCTTTATTTTTAGCTGAGTTGATTCAAAAAACCTGTCTTTGAGCTCTCAGATTCTTTCCTCAGTTTGGTCTATTCTGCTGATAATACTTGTGATTGTCTTGTAAATTTTTTCAGCTCTATCAGATCTATTTGATTCTTTCTAAATATGAATGTTTTATTTTTCAGCTCCTGTATTATTTTATTGTGTTCCTTAGATTCTTTGGATTAGGTTTCAACTTTCTCTCAAATTTTTATTAATACTCATCCTTATCCAAATTCCTCATTTGTTCAACTTATTTCTTCCCCAGGAGTTACTGGGGGCCAGGAATGGGTCCCACTGCTAAGCAGCCTCTTAAAAGGTTCACGGCTTCCTTCCCCTTCAGTCTGATGTTTGTATTCTCCTTCTATCCTCTCTCAATGTCTTCCATCTAAAGATCTCAGAGTATGCCAGTCTTTGCAATGTCCTGGTCTATTGGTGGGAGATGTTCTTTCTGGCTATGTCTAGTTGGCTATCTTGGCTCCTACACCTCCATTTTTTATTTTTATCATGTAATTCATCATTAAATTGATAACCTGATGCATTGCTTATTACATGAGTTAATGTAGTTTGCATGTGAATCATTACTCAGACTTCTGGGATCTGGTCCTCATTTTCTCTGTGACCCATTTATAAAATACCTAATGCAAACATGTAATAATTATAGCAAAATATTCCCAACATTCATTATTTGATATTTCATGAATTTAATGAGAGCTCAATGAGGGGAATGATTGGGAACCAAAGTATCTTCTTTTATTTATCTCTGTATTCGAACTCAATATTTTAAAACAATACTTTATACTGAAAACATTTGCCAGTTCAGGAAAAAATTTGTGATTCACATGAGAGAAGGGTATGTGTAAATTGGAGTGGTTCAGAGAGAGTAATTCTGATTAGAATCAGGCTGTAAGGCATTTTGGTGGTACATCAATTTCTTCACATAAAGTAGTGATACCAATTTTTGGCTTGCCCAATTCCATTCAGCTAAATAGATGAACCAGTTCCAATGGAGTTCCTTGGTGGCAAAGAGACACAAAGTTTTTATAGGCTTTGAAGATTTTTTGCAGAATTTTAATGGGGAATTGGGAGTGCAGATTTTTTTAGCCTGTGTCTATTGAGATTCATAAATAAATTCACATTTCAGTTGCAGGCCACATATCTTGCAGTGGATGTACTTAGGAAAAATCAGAAATACACATATGCACCATTTACACAGAAAGGAAAGGACTGTGTGCAGAAAGATTAGATATTTCTCTCTAGTCATTTTTTAATTAGTCTAAATTGTTACTTTTGGCCACCAAGGATACTTTTATTCTCTTTTCTTTTGACATTGTTAGTGCAATGCATTTTAATATAATTCAGTTGCGTTTTCATTTATTTAAACTAACAAGCTACACTGAGAAAATCTGTTAAAATATGTGAAAGCATCTGTCATAAGTAGATTACCCCATTTCCTCACTTTTGTTTCCATTATTGGTTTTATTTATAGACAATAAAACTATCTAAATCTCTGTTTTCAGACAAAATGAATGCATTGATTATAGAAACTACCTTGCTAATATTTAGTACATAAAAATGGATTTTTTTTTGCTGTTTTTGAAAGTAATTATAGTGAGGCATGCTAGTTTTTTGTCATAAATTGTTGGTGTGAAATTTCAATGTGAATATAAAAACTAAGCAAAGAGAATAAGAAGACAAGAAGACATAGAAAAGCTGCTCTGCTTGAATATGTAGCATTAGAAGTTGGCCTAGCATTGTTTACAAAAGAATTCAATTCATAGAAAAAATAACACTGAAATGAAATACACTTTCAGCTTTGTAGGTTTCAATCAACCTGATTTTTAAATTTTCTTATGGGTAAGGGCTTTTAGCTCGGGGAGGGAGCTGAGACCTAAATTAAATTTCCCTTTACTTTATGAAAATGGAATTCAAGTCAAAAAACCTTATAGACAATATACTTTGTCCACCCAAAGTCATGTGTCTATTTTGGATCTCAGACAGAACTAGAGAGGTGAATTCTTTATTCCACATCTTTACTACAATGCAGTACCACTTATGAAAATGAACTTCTGCCTAGAACTATTACATATTTTTATGCCTACATACATGAAGAAATTCGTCATAAAAGACCTTCCAACATTGTTCACTCTATTAGTTATCTATTTTGTGGAACATATTATCCCAAAACTTAAACAACAAATATTTATTCCCTCAAAATTGTTGTGGGTTAGGCATCCAGGCATGACTTTGCTGAATTGTCTGGCTCAGAGTATACCAGAAGGCTGCGTCAAGGTGTCACCCAGGGCTGTAGTCATCTCAAGGCTCAACTGGAAGAGGATCTGCTTTCAATCTTATTCATGTGGTTTCTGGCAGGATTTGGTTTCTCTCAGGCTAGAGCATAGAGGCTGTCTCCTGTTCCTTGCCATCTTCTACATCCTTGCCTTGCCACAGGACAGCGGATAATATGGCAGCTTGGAAGATGAACAAGAAAGGCCAGAAAGAGAGAGTGAAAGCACGAGAGAAGTCAGTGTTGTTCATAACCTAACCTTGCTGTATTCTATTCATTGGAAGCAACTCATATATCCAGCTCACACACTAGAGTGTAATTCTAGAAGTTAGGGATGACTGGAGGCCAGTTTAGTTGCTGTGCACCATGTTGACTAAATACTTCCCTTTGTAGTTACTTTGTGGTTGCAATATTACATGAGTGGAAAGAGAGATTGAACGGTAGGCAATAAGCAGTGGTCTTTCTATTGGTTTCATTTAATTGTAGTCTGTGCTGGAATGTGACATCTTGAGATATGGGGGCACCTGCTGAAATAGCCCAGGCTCTGTTCCAGTCACCCCTAGAAACATGATGTCTTTCTTGCTTTAGCCCAGTGAATCCTGTTGCCCTGGGGGATAAAACCCAGGGTGGGCTACTTTCTGGGACTCCTTTGCTGTGGTACAGGGGGTACAATCAATATAAACTTTATCTACCAGGAAAACTTTTCTGAGTCTTAGGGGTATGGTTTGTGATGAATTCTAGGCATCTATCCTTTGCTGCCAATGTGTAACTAATAATGTCATGTAACTTCTGAATGTGTTCTGTCTCACCAGACTTAGATGAGTTGGTAACTAATGCACAGTTAACTTGTTTTATAGTCAGATTCCTTGCTCGTCCTACCCTTTGTCTCCCACCCTCTCCCCTAACTCAGACATACACATAAGCACACACTCATATCTCCAGGACCTCTCAGAGTGAATGACACTAATATGAACATAATAAATAATTTGTGAATCGATGATTAGATTGTCCTCAGAGAACAGTAGCCTTGCATACAGATCCCTGTTGCAGATAGAGATGTGTGTGTGGAATCACACAAAAGAAATAAAGGCAGTTCCATAGCCTGTTAGCATTCTTTAGTGTCTTGTTTCTTTACACAGGAGATACCCTATGTAGCATATATTCACATGCTAAACATCACTGTAAACATAAGAGTTATGTTTAATGAGCAGACACTTGGGAGCAAAGCTGGACTGTTATTTAATCACTTATTCACTCACCATTCAATCAGTGCAGTGATTTTGGAGACATTATGTGTTTTGAGATTTAGTTAATACTCTAAGTGGTCTATATTTAAATATACAAAATGTTCTCTGTTGTGAAAGAACTTTATCTAATTAGTGAATTGAAACTAATAATTTGAAAAGGCAATTAACTTTATGTTTATACTTTAAGTGTAAAATAAATGAAAGGGACAAAGAGGTTAAAAGGGGAAGAGAATTTTCAATTGAACTAATCAGGAAGGCTTTACAGAGGGTTCTCTTAGTTTATCTATGACTTCAAGGATGAGTAGGGTTTAGATGTCTTAAGGAAGTCAAGGGAGAAACATCACTTTTGGAGAAAATACTGTGGACAGCAGAGGAGCTCAATAAATTTTAGAAAAAAAAAAACAAACGGGGAAAAACAATGCTTGAAGCAGAGGCAGTAGTATCTAGGGTTTTATTCTTATTGGCTTCATTTTGAAAGGCAAAAACAGAAATATAATGGTTATTTTTTAAAAGACCTTTAACTCTGGCCCATCTCTAATATGCAGCTGATAATAAGGCCAACACTTGGTAAATTTTGGAAGAAGGGCCTATATCTCTAGTATGTTTCTGAATTCTTAATGCATTAATTTCTTCCCTGTATCATGTCAATTAAACTCTTTTGCTTCAAGCTTACTTTTTGTCCTTTCTCTCATTTTTCAGATTTTGACCAATCTCAGTTATTTCAGAAAGCAGACAAAACAAGATGTGAATGACTGATATCCCTGCAACTCACTTTAAATTGAAAAACACTCCAGGAAGGGTGTTAATGCCATTTTTCACTTCAGGAAAATGAAAGCTTAATTATTGTTTTGAAGGTTCAAGAGGCAGGCCAATCTACATGCATTCATCTCTTTCAGATATTTAGTTTCTTCAAAGGAACCCCATGGCTCTTCTGCCCAGTGCACTCATCATGTCAGCTTCATTCAGCTGAAACCAATGATGCTTTCTCCACTGAGCATTTATATGCCCTACCCAAACCCAGGCCCAGGATAGCATTTTTTGTGTGTGTGTGAGTTGGGATACAATGAATTTGCTAGGGCTGCTGTAACAAAATACCATGGACTGGGTAGCTTCAACCACAGAAATTTACTTTTTTTCTGTTCTAGAGGCTGCAAGTGTAAGATTAAGATGCCAGCAGGAGTGGTTTCTCCTGAGATCGCTCTCCTTGGCTTGCAGATGGCTGCCTTCTTACTACGTCTTGACAGAGCCTTTTCTCATGCACACATATCCCTCAGGTCTCTTCCTCTTCTTATAAGGGCACTGGTCATATTGGATTACCACCCTTATGATCTCATTTAACTTAATTATCTCTTTAAAGGCCATTTCTGCAAGTAAAGTCATACTGGGAATTAGAGCTTCAACAGATAAGTTTTGGGAGACACAATTCAGTCCATAACACACAGATAACTTTCACTGGATAACATCTCAAGAAACGGTCTTAAGGTTATGCTGGGCAGTAGCCTAGAGAAGTACACAAACAAGACCCAAAGTATTTCAGTTTAATAGACATTTATTCAGCACTTATTGGAGATAACGTTCTAGGCTAGACTTAAACATCAAAGGCAGTCAAGATACTATCATATCCCTTGCTTCCTCAGTCTGACAGATAAAACAAATATTAATATGTAATTATAAGATATAATGGTTAACTTTACATATTCAGCTTGGTTGGGCCACGATGATGCCTAGATTTTTGGTCTAACTTGATTCTGGATGTCTCTGTGAGGGCTTTTTTAGTGGATGAGATTAACATTTTAAATTGATGGACTTTGATTAAAGCAGATTGCCCTTCATAAGGGACATGGGCCTCATTCACACAGTTGAGGTCTTCCTAGAGTAAGACTGACTCCTGGAGGAATTCTACCAGCACAGGGCCTTCAGACTTGGACCGCACCACTGGTTTCTCCATGGGTCTCCACACTGTTGGCCCACCCTGCAGATTTTGAACTTACTTATGTGAGCCAATTCCTTAAAATAGATCTTTCTCTCTCTATATATATACACACATCCTGTTGGCTCTGTTTCTCTAACGATCCCTGACTAATACACAGGTAGATTTTAATAACAGGGTTTACCCCACTCCTTCTGTCACTTGCCTTTTCTTCTATGGGGTTTAACTGTTCAGAATATGTCTCCTTTGGAAAGTAGGAGCAGATGAAAGGAGCTAGAATGGCAGTTAATTGAACTCCGTTCAAAGAATCAATGAGAACTGGCCCTTGTGTCTAGGTTTTCATATTATGGGATTTGATTTTATGAAATTAATAACTTTATGAAAATTAGAATAAACAGATAATAAAATCATTCTTTCTGATCTTAATTGGGCTAACTCTAGTGCAGAGATTTCTCTATATGAGAGTGTGTTGAAAATTGTGCATATGGACATGGTACAGCACTGTAGGAAGACAGTATACATAATATAGGCTGGGCTGGGCCTGCATTATGTATACTGTCTTTGTGTAGTTGTGTTCTGAGAATAGCATAAGCCTCCATATCACCAGAGCATGTTTTTTGTAAGTCACTAATTTATAGTCATTTCCAGTTAGCCTTCTAACCTTGCCTGAAGGGGATTGGTGATAAGCATTATTAACTCCTTAGTGGCATCTAGGGACACTGAAATGCAAGGAGGAAGGTGACCTGCCCTATATCATCCTGCAGCTTTGGAGATAATTTCACTGCACAAAGCAATCTTCTCCTGTGTTCATCATTTGAAGCCACTGATGGGGCCTGAAAGTTAAGTAATTACAGGAAACAATATGGTCCTTCTTCTGTTCTTTGGGAAATATTGTTTGTTGCAATCTTTTATGTAATGAAAGAGAGAAAAAAATAACTTCTCAATGAGTACATAAATAGATGTTATATTTTTAATTCCTGAAATGGCAAAGTCAACCAGTATAGGACTGTGTTGACTTTGAAACAAAAAAGGGAAACTGCTGCCCTGTGTGTTACTTTCACTTAAACTTTGTCTGCCACAACTCTTTGTTAAATAAAAAGTTTAACAAAGTTCACATTATTGTGATATTTATTTCTCTACTCTGTTTGCATACAGTACCACAGGCTCCATGGGAGCTGGACAAAAAAGATGATTGCCTTATCTAGAGATTGTTTATGGGGAACAAGATGCAATCATCCATATTTCACTCCTATAAATGAAATATATAATTATTGTCTCTCAAAGTATTTTCTTTCACCTCACTAAAAGCATGATATGCATACTGCATTTTAATATTTTAGCTTTTCACCATCTTTTCCAGCACAACTGCCTTCAAGGAAACTTGAAAATAGTTTTCTTTCTCTTGCATTCCATAATCCTAGCATCTTGCCAAATACTCATGAAGGATAAATGACCAGCCATTTATTACACAGCTGTTTGAGTTTTATTTTATTTTCAGTATGTATGTATGTATGTGTGACTGATAAGGGTAACTTACTTTCAATTCCAGCATAGTGAAAAGATTCCACATGCAAAAGCAAAATAATGTTTGCTGCCCTGTGTGTTACTTTCACTTAAACTTTGTCTGCCACAACTCTTTGTTAAGTAAAAAGCAATTGGTAGAGCCTAGTATTGTAAGTGACTGATGGGTGCAATTGAATGCAAGCCAGTAGTTAGAATGGGCATTAGTGGGTATTCAGAATGGAGTGTTCTTTTCCTTTAAGAGTGTTCTCTCATTACACTCATTGCTGAAGGAGTAAAAATGACTCCCAAGCCTCCACACTGTCTTCTCAAACTATCGTACAATGGGTAACAGCAAGAATTTTGATGTTACAATAAACCTAAGTTTCAGTTCTTGCTTTTCTATTGTATTTCTATATGAGTTTGGGAATGTGAATTAACTTTTGATGGTATGATACCTACTTTCGAGTATTACAGAGATTAAATGTTATAATGCATATAAAGTACTTCCATAAATAGCTTCTATTTTTATGATTTTTATTGTTATAATTATAAAGTTATTTTCTCTTTTGATCTTATGTATATTTTTATTTCCTCTGTGTTTTTGTCATAAAACCTAAAATGTCTATTAGTAGACAGAACTGTTATGGTCAATGCAAAAGCCAGGAGTTTGGGTATATCCCAGGGAAGATGGAGGAGTCAAAATCCACATTGGGGAAATAAATTACCTGTTTACCTTCTTCCAGATAAATGAAACTAATGGCATCAGAAAACCACTTCCATTTATTAAGTACTTATTCTGTGCAATATTCACTGTTAAGTGTTTTGGTTAAATTAGCTTATTTGATCTCTATTATAAATACTATAAAATTGTTATTCCAACTTTTTGGACAAGAGAATTGAGGCTCAAAGGGTTAGGCGATTGCTTAAGGTAAATTAATTAGCTAATTGCAGAGTTTGGATTTAAATCTGGGTGTGCCTGATTTTAGTACTATAAATATTTGTCATTATCTTTCAGTATTCTAGAATAAAAAGATGAGATTGGAAGTTTATAAAACTTAAATAATGATGTGTTCAGTTGCATGAAAACCATATCCTCCTGAATCTTTGCCATACAATTTTCATCTTTTCTCTACTGATAAGCTCAGGAAAATGTGTCATACTTTGTCAGCAGAAAAATAAGGATTTTTCAATAAGTGATATGGAGACAAAATAAAATTAAAATTAAAAAATATCAGCTGGGCATGGTGGCTCACTCCTGTAATCCCAGCACTTTGGGAGGCTGAGGCGGGCAGATCATGAGGTCAAGACCATCCCAGCTAACATGGTGAAACCCTGTCTCTACAAAAAATACAAAAAATTAGCTGGGCGCGGTGGCATGTGCCTGTAGTCCCAGTTCCTCAGGAGACTGAGGCAGGGGAATTGCTTTAACCTGAGAGGCGGAGTGTACACTGAGTTGAGATTGTGTCACTGCACTCCAGCCTGATGACAGAGAGAATTTCCAAAATTAAAATTTACTAAAAGAGACTAATACTTTCAACTGATTAAAAATAAAATGACTGTTATAGGAAAAGATACTATAAGTAAAATAATAACAAAAGACACGGGAAGTTTTTGTAGCACATACATAGCCAACAAAGTTTTCTATGCAGAACATGTAAAATACACTAACGAATGAATAAGAAAATGACCAAAAGCTAAAAAATAACCTGAAAAATAGACAGAATATATCAGTTAGAGTTACTTTTGGCTACAAGTGCCAAAAAGCCTGTAAACAATCAAGGGAAATTAATTTTTCTCATATAAAGGAGTAACAAGATAATCAGTCAAGATCATCAGTAATTAGTTCGAAGGCTGGTTGATAACTTCACTGTCATTTCACTCACATGACTGATAATGATTCTGTCATTTGAGATTCTTTTAACCTATTGCTCTGCCATCTTCCACTTGTGACATCCACCCAGTGATCTAAAGTGGTTAGTCCTGCTCCAGGAATCATAACCATATTAAATCCCATAAGAAGGGGAAAGGAGAAGAGATGGGCAAGTTCTCTCACTTTATGGACTTTTGTTCGAATTTACACACCAGATTTCTGTTTATATCTCATTGGATATAACTGTGGTGCATAACTACACCTAACTTCTATAAAGACTCAGAAATAAAGTCTTTATTTTGGGTGGCAATGTGCTTAACTACAAATAGAAAGATCTATTTCTCAAGAACACAGTTTTGCTGAAGACAAACAAGAAATTCATCAAAGTAGCAACACAGAAGGGCAATACATATTTTAAAATGTGATCAACCTCTTCAAAAATCAGAAAATAAAAATGAAAAAAAAAATGACATATAATTCACATACATTAGATGGGCAAAAATTTAAAAGCCTAAAATATTTATGCAGATATAGAGCAATAGAAATTTTTTGAGCACTGCTTACAAAAGTGTGTAAGTTGGTAAAAAACAATTTGACAGTATTTATAATGGCTAAATATATATACACCTTCAACCAAGTATTTCCACTTTCAAATATATTAACCAGTAATAACCTGGCATGGGTTCAAGAAAACATTGCTTCGAAATGCCATTGCAGTTTGCAATATTGCAATATTATACATATATGTTTGTGTATGTATATGTACATATATGTACACGTAAATACTGCATATTGCAATAGCATTCTTAAGCACGTTTTTATATATATGAATGCATATATATATATATATATATATATAATAAATCTGAACTATATATGTAATGGAGACTGAATAGAAATAATCTAAATTTTATCAGGAGAATGAATAAATTGTGGTATATTTATAAAATAGAATATATGTATAATATTGAAAATAAATTAACTAGAGCTAAATGTATTAATAAATATACTTTCCAAACAATGCTGAGTGGAATGGTAGCTGTAAAAAATGCATATATTGTGATAAAACTCATAATAAGTCTAAAAAGAAATGAAAATGCCAAAGATCAGATGGTTGTAGATGTGTGGCATTACTTCCGAGGCCTCTGTTCAGTTTCATTGGTCTATATCTCTGTTTTGGTACCAGTACCATGTTGTTTTGATTACTGCAGACTTGTAATATGATTTGAAGTCAGGTAGCGTGATGCCTCCAGCTTTGTATTTTTTGCTTAGGTTTCTCTTGGCTATGCAGGCTCTTTTTTGGTTTCATATGAAGTTTAAGGTGGTTTTTTCCAGTTCTGTGAAGAAGATAAATGGCAGGTTGGTGGGGATAGCATTGAAAAAGCTCATCATCACTGGTCATTAGAGAAATGCAAATCAATACCACATCGAGATACCATCTCATGCCAGTTAGAATGGTGATTATTAAAAATCTGGAGACAACAGATGCTGGAGAGGATGTGGAGAAATAGGAATGCTTTTACACTGTTGGTGGGAGTGTAAATTAGTTCAACTATTGTGAAAAACAGTGTAGTGATTCCTCAGGGATCTAGAAATAGAAATTCCATTTGACCCAGCAATCCCATTACTGGGTATATACCCAAAGAATTATAAATCATTCTATTATAAAGATGCATGCATATGTTTATTGCAGCACTGTTTAGAATAGCAAGGACTTGCAACCAACTCAAATACCTATCAATGATAGACTGGATAAAAAAAATTTGGCACATGTACACCAGGGAATACCATGCAGCCATAAAAAAGGATGAGTTCATGTCCTTTGCAGGGACATGGATGAATCTGGAAACCATTATTCTCAGCAAACTGACACAAGAACAGAAAACCAAACATTGAATGTTCTCACTCATAAGATGGTGTTGAACAATGAGAACATATGGACATAGGGATGTGAACATCACACACTGGGGTCTGTTGGGGGATGGGGAGGCTAGGGAAGAAATAGCAGGGGTTGGGGAAACTGGGGAGGGATAACCTTAGGAGAAATACCTAATGTAGTTGACTTGGGGATGGATGCAGCAAATCACTTTGGCTTGTGTATACCTATGTAACAATCCTGCACAATCTGTACATGTATCCCAGAACTTAAAGTATAATTAAAAAAAAAATAAAGAAAATGCCAGCTATTATTTACTGATAAACACACAGATGTAATAAAAGTATTTTAAAATGCATGAGAATGATGCACAACAAATTCAGGGTTGTGGTTACCACTACTCAGCAGGAGAGAAAGGGGACTGAAGAAGAGGATGTGGCCACTTCAATTTTATTTGTAATGTTTTATTTACTAAACTGAGTAGTGGGTACATTATGATTTATTATATTTTCCTTATGTTTCTGTGTGACTGAACTATTTTGTAATAAAAATACATGAAAACTGAGTAACTTCAGTCATTAGGAGAATAATAGATTAAGAAAGAGGAAAAGAATAGCTCAGTACTCTCCTGGCAAGACATCTACTTCTTGAGAAGAGATTAGAGGATTAGTCAAGAGGTAAATTTAAGGAGCGGAAAACATCTGGCTCTTTTTCCTGTTTGTCCTTAAAGTAGTCAGCAAAGTGGTGATTACTGCAATATTTGACACCATTTAGAAGAGTTTTCTGACATATTGTGTTTCCTCAAGGCAATTTCTCATAGTTAACTTGATTACCATACATGACTCCTGCAGTGCCTTCTTGAAGGGTGATGGTTATAAATGTAGGGGTGTTGTTTGTCCTGTTGAGGAAGGAATAACACCACTATTTGGTAAATAAGGATCAGGGAAGCTCCATGTACTTTGTATACAGCTCAGTACTGCACAAAATGCCACGAGCTCCTCTAGTGGGCTGAGGAGGGGTGACACTGGTAGAACTACCTTTAATCTCAAGGTGTGTGTTTTTTGTGTGTGTGTGAATTACAAGAAATTTATCACCTTAGAACTCTACTTCCTATCAGAATGACAGGTATGTAAAGAAAAAAACCTCCATAACCTCGGGGAAATTATTACAAGCCCCTCTACACTAAAGATTTGTACAACTAAACTTTGTAGATTAGTTTTACAAAGGGTTTGTTCCCCCCAACTTCTTGTTGTATCCTTATAAACTTGAAGTTTCTATATAGCTAGTTTTCAGACACTTCTTTTTGTTCAGAGTGAAAGATAAAGACAGTAGAAAAAATCAAAGAAGAATATTCACATGAGACATGAGTAACTGAAACCAGGTAGATCTGATTGTGTGTCACAACCCATCATAATGGTTTAAGTTAACTACCATTCTAGTATTTATGCAACAAGTGATCCTATGGTATCAACATGTAGGCCAATTGTTTAAAGGCCCTGTTTGGAAAAAGCAAGCAATATTTAATGTGAAAACTTTATCTTCTAAGTGTTGCCTGGAAGTGAGTTCTGTATTGTCTAAGTGTCTATTACTGATGCCAGAGAACTTTACATCTGCAGATAGAGCAATTTACATTCACTGTGGCTGCTACCAAAGAGGCTGATCCCTAAATTATTTATGCAAAGCAACGAATCCTTCTGTTCTTTCTCTGAAATTATGCCAATTGCAAACTTAACAAGGCTAAATTTTTCACTGAAAATTTAGCTTCATTTTCAGGCTTGTATTTTTTATCTTGTCACTAACTATTCACACTTATGAAGATGAATCATGGTCACAAGCACAGTGCTTTGCCCAGGCTCTTGAGAGGATAATAGAAATCATGATAGCAAATTCCTCAAGCAAAAAGTAACAGGTTTTTACTCCAGTCAACGGGGTATTAATGCTTCCTGAAGTTATACTGCTGAATAAACAAGTTTTGAGCATTATTATTTTTGCTCAACAGAATGTATTCTTAGTCCAAAAAAAAAAAAAATGGATAAAAGACTGTCATTCAAAATCTGTTTGCTATAAAACTAATGAGCTTCATGTGCCAAAGAAAACTAAGAAATATCAGAGTAGGAATTTGGTTTAGTAAAGAAGTTGAAAAGAACATAGCCCAAGTAATTTATAAGATATATAACATTTTTGAAAATCAGAATTAGTTTGGACATTAATCAATAAACCCAAAGCAAAACAACACATTAGACACTCATATTTACTTGATATTATGCCCAGTATTTTTTGTATAAATGGTCTCATGTGTAGTTTGCAATCCTTTGTGTAATTCACACGATTATCCAGACTCTGACAAGAGAAATAGCTTAGTCACAGTCAACAATTAGTTGATCACAGAGTAGAACTGAAGCTCTGAAGTTTTATTTTTCACAGTGGGCTTCTGACACATTACTTGAAAATTTGTCATTTTACAGGTTTTCTGCAGTACAAGCAAGACATTTAATATCTTCCTTTGTATTTGTGTGAATCATTAAAAGAATATGAATTGATCCTAACAGATCTTTTTCTTTGGATACCTAAGTTGAATGTGGTTTGCTCTTTGTCATAAACTGCATGACCTCTTAACAACATAACTTTGCCTAAGCTCACAGCAAGAAGCAAAGCTATTTGGAGACAAAATAAACCAAAATTAGTATCTTTAAGTATGATTGAACAAACCTAGCTTCGTTTGGTTCTTGTTCCATTGGTCTATCTAGTTTTCTCTTTCTAGGCCAGTACCAAACTGTTTTCATTTCAGTGGCTTTAGAATACCGTTAAATTGTGCTTAGAAGTAAAGCTGCTATTTCTTTCTTTTCTCTATTCTCTTTTTCTCCTTGAACATCCTTGGCAGTTTTGCTAATTTTATTCTTTTATATTTAATTAAATATTTTTCTAGTTCTGAAAATGAACAACATATAATGTTGAGTTTTTAATTGAAATTATATTACTTTAATATTAATTGGAGGGATAATTGGTTTTTTTATTTATAGGCCTTCTCATCCAAGAACATGGCATTTCCAGTTGTTCAATGTACATGATTTTATGATATTTTTCACCATTGCAAATTAAATATTTAATATTTTTCTATTTCTTATTGGTTACTGTCACTAGGAAAGTTTATATATATATATATATATATATATATATATATATATATATATATATACACACACACACACACATATATATATGTGTATATGTGTGTGTGTGTATATATATATACACACACACACACTGTCACCTTTATTTTCTTACTAAATATAGTAGTTTTGCTAATAATTCATAGAACTGTAGAAAAAAGAAGGATCAACTGAGAAAGCTTATCTAGGCATTGCAATATCACGATTGAAAGAGAATACTTTAATAAAGGAATTTTGGTCAAGTGTGTTATATATTTTCAAGAAGTGAAGGAAACTGAGGATTAAGAAAACCAGAATAGGATTGAACAGCTAGGGTGTAGTTTTATACTTTATGTTAGGAATATCATATGATACCATCCTCTTGATTAGTCCAAAACTATAAATTACCTGACCACAATTTTTAACTAGAACATTTGAATTGGAAATCACATCAGTAAGCTGCATATTACAGTCTTACGTCATTTCATTGATTATCTCTTGACCTTTCAAACTGACTTCAGTGATGTTTTTAAACAACATAATTTCATGCAGGTAACTATTTTTCAGATACAGCTTGCTAAATAATACTTTGACCATAGTTTTCATTTTTAATAAATTGTTTTAACGTCACACAGGATATTTCATGTCAACTTTAGGCCATCATCTGAACTTAAATGGGCTTTTCCATGTGCCAAGCATTGTTCTGATGCTTTTACTTGTCCCATCTCATTTAAATTTCATAGCAATACTATGAGGAAGATAACATTACTATCCTTGTTTTATGGATAGAAAAGTTGAAACACAGAAAAGTTAAGGAACAAGTCCAAGTTTCTACAGCTAGTAAGTGGCCCCAGCAAATGTGCTTTTAACCAATGCACTGACTACCTCATTTTAACTCCTAACATGTTTATGTATGACAAAAGAGAAAATATTCATGATAAAATGAGACAAATACAGCCATAGTACACAAGTATCTCTCCAGTTTGTGGGTTTTTTTTTTTTTTTTTTTTGGTAGGGGTTTTTTGGTTTACAAGGATCTACTTTATATAATGTACTACATATTTTATGTACATAAATTTTGTATGTAAACTTAAATCTGATATTGAAAATGTAGGTTTACAAAAACTCAATACCACAGTGCAACATAACAATATATGGCCATTCAGTAGGATATTCCTATATTACAATTTTTCTCTCTGTAGCATTCCTTGTCTGTGATGTCCCTATTGAGAGAGAGGATTTTATGTCCCAGCACTACTGAACTCCAGAAGTAGTCATGAGACTTTTTCTAGCCAAAGAAATATGTGTGGAGATGACTTGCATAAAATAGGAGCATCAAGGGCCTGTATATGATTCTCTATATTTTGTTTCTCTCTGCCAAAGACCATCAATATTTCAGATAGAGAACTTCATCTTGGAAAGAAAACAACATGACACATTCACTGAAGCTATGCATGGGTCAAGCATGGTTAAGACTTAGCTGCACATTGTCATAACTCACTGAGACTTTGTGTCACTCGTTATCTAGCACATTTTAGCCAATTCTGACTAATAAAGAGTTACAACTTGTTGATGATATTTTTATGGTTTTGCATTAAAATTACCGTTTTGTGTAATTACTGAGAATAGTTTTGGAGATGTCTCGGACTTAGTAATCCAGTTTCTGAGTGCATTAGAATTTTAATCAGGCCATTAAACAGCTTTAAATAAATAACCAATAATATCAGGATGATGAAATATCCTAAAGGGATATGTTTTTTGTGAGTGTGTGTGTATATGTGTGTTTTATTTCTAGTGTCTTTTAACCTTACTTTGCCAATTAGACTTCAACTTTTTCTACTGCATTCCTCTGAAGAAGAATGGCCTTTTTGAAGTGCCTACTATCATGGACACCCTAAAAGAATTTTGCATATGATAAAAATATTACCTTTTAGCGCCCAAATCACCAACTTGGGTAAAAAAACTGCTAAATCATTTTTGTTGTTATATGTAAAGAATAACAATCAAGACATAATTTTCATTTGTTAATTATTTAGATGTAGAGATAGATAGGAAAGTTGGTAGACAGGTAGATGATAGATCAATAGATTGATCAGTAGATAAATAGTTAATAATGGTATTTATTTCAGATAGATGTACTACGTTGCCTTGTAAAAGTTTCCAATTAGGACCATCAGTTTAGAGCTGCTTAGGACAGTTGTCTTGATTTACATTTTTAGGCAAAATAATAATGAAAATTTGTGACTGATAGAATGGCAGAAAAAGTTTTAAATCAGAGGAACTTATTTTTACTAATGACATCCTACATTTTAACTAATGTAGACTCTATTATTTTGTCTATTATTTTTATTTTACAGATTAGAAGTAAATAACATTTATATTCTCTAAACAGTTTTATTTTGTACAATTATAAAATGTTAAAGCTAGAAATCTTGGTGACTATATGGCTGAATCTCTCTTCTCTATAAGTTAGAAAACAGGCACAGAGAGTGACTTGTTAAATGCCTCATAGTTAATTCAGGACAGACTAGGAGATTGGACTTTTAGCCCACTACTCTTTCCCCTTTGTTATTAACCCATGCATCTGTATAGGTTGAACTATTTGTAGATTGTAGATTTTCTATAATTTATAATGTGATCAATTTATAAATAATGAATTGTTATTTGCAATTGAATAGTCAGTGGAAGATTAGCTTTGGAGGAAAGTAAAATATGAAAGAAACAAAGTGAGGAAATTTGTTGTTGCATCTGACTTTCAGTGAGAAAAGCAACTTGGTAGAGGGACATGAGAAATTATCTGACATATCTGTAAATCTAATATGTGAGGGACAGAGTCAAGAGAGATAAGTCTGGCCGCTTGGCTTTTAAGGAAACCACAGCCGGGTGCAGTGGCTCATGCCTGTAATCCCAGCACTTTGGGAGGCTGAGGCAGGGGTATCATGAAATCATGAGATCAAGACCATTCTGGCCAACATGGTGAAACCCCGTCTCTACTAAAATACAAAAAATTAGCCAGGTGTGGTGGCGTATGCCTGTTGTCCCAGCCACTAGGGAGGCCGAGGCAGGGGAATCACTTGCACCTGGGAGGCGGAGGCTGCAGTGAGCCAAGATCACAACACTACACTGCCTGGTGACAGAGCAAGACTCCATCTCAAAAAAAAAAAAAAAAAAAAAAAAAAATAGAAAAGAAAAGAACTGCATAAACCAGTACTACTGACTGAGTCGGCTTTTCCCAAAAGGTTGTATACTTTCCTGTTTAAAGACAGGTATCATGCAGCAAATACATGAAAACAAAAGTAAACATCAAGCAGTGTAAGGTTTATTCCGTGGCCGTTGAATTTAGAAGTGGGAACACAGCTCACAAATCAACTCAGCTCCTGAGAGCTGTAAAGCCACAGACATAGGGCATCTGTAATGAAAGGGATAGGCATTAAAAGCAAGGGAGGAATATTCATGTCTTTTGTGAAAATGACTGGAACACTTCTTAAAATCAGAGTGCCACTTTCCTTTTTGTCTTTTTATGGTTTCTTCATGTTGATGTCATGGTGATTGTCAACTGTCAAGGTGCTGGTGGGAATGTCATTTCCCATAGATTATAATGAAATTAGAAGTTCTTCAAAGATCAAGTCAACCATCCTCTTGGATCCTCCCAGTTTTAGATGGTTTGGTCATGAGGGGGAATTTCTGACCTCTGACATCTTGTTTCTTAAAGATAAGTAGAGTTCAAGCGGGGTAGAAATTCGCTTTGGTCACATAGGCATTACACTGGGTAGCACTGGCATGCAAATATCTATATTTAGCAAGAATCTTCCTTAAAATATCAGTATGTATACAGGTTAGGAAGTAAAAAAAATAAAGATAGATATTCCAGATCTTACCAGAAAGAGTAAGACTAGCCAGTTTGATTAGTACCTTTAGACCCGTAAGGTCTATCACACTTCTAAAGCCAGGATACAAAGTCATATGAATCCTCGCATTTGGAAAGAATCTAGATACATCGTGCAGTGATATTTTCCTCATCTGAAGACTAAGTGACTCCTTCTAGACAGTTATAAGATGGGATGTTTCCCGTCCTCCAGCATTGAAATGAAAAACCTACACTTCACCTACTTTCCAGGGCATCTGGAAGGTCAGGAGGAGCTAATATCCGAGGTGGTTTATGAAAAAGGTAAAAAGCATGTAAATTTTAAATCAGTGTTTTGTAAATCACTGAGTTTGGAGTAGTTTATTGCTTCTATAAGAACATTCTGTTGCTCTACCAAGAGGAGAAAGTAGCACTGGCAGGTAATTTATAGTTTAGGTCAATAAAGGTAATTTTTGTGCCCTGCACAATCCTTGATTAAAATAGTAAAAGCTATGTCTGACCTATGCTATGAGTTTTAAAAACTATACGTTTTATATAAATTTGCAAATTATTTCAATGTGATATGACCACAAACTAAAGTCTCAGTAGTTTAACTGAACAAACAAGCATCTCTTTTTAATCTGTAGCCTCATTATTATCAAGTGCATACAAAAGAGAAGAAAATTGAAAATAGCAATTGGTGCCTATTTAGGAGTGAGCAGTAGAGACCACATTTGCATCCAGTTTTATAAATTGATGGTGATGAACACTACTTTTGAATATAACCTCCTCAAGTTCAAATGCTGCTTTTAGTTTGGCATTTAGTTACTTTTTAAAAATTGTTAATAGCCTTGTTCATTTGGAACATGTTTGTATTTTATAACTCTGTATGTCAGTATCATCTATTAAGTTAGAAAAATATTTGGATATGATTCCATAAACTTTTATAATATTCTTTTGAGATCACTCATGAGAAGAAAACAATAGCAACCTGAGTGACATGAAAAAATGTAAATTCTGCCAGTTGTTATGTGGCTATAAAATAAGCACCAACATACTATTATTTTTTGTATTTCTGAGATACTGATTCATGTGAGTATAAATTTATGTATATCTTTGACATAGCATTTTGAAAGGAATTTTTAAAAACTTTTCTTATGCAATAGTTACAAATTGTAGACAAAAATTGTTGACCATACTAAAAAGTTATTTAATAAAACATTGGAGAAAATGGATGACTATATAATATTGATAATGGGTATATATAATGCAAAGAGGGAATCATATTTAGTAGACCATTCCAAGTTATATATTGTAATTATAACTACCAATAACATATGCATTAGATATATCCATTTCTCTCTCTGTGTGTGCACACACATAAACACACACATACATAACATTAAATTTTATAAGAGAAAAATTCTGTTTTTAGCAAACTGTTATTAAATGTTTATTCATCTATCAAGTATTAATTTTTCTATTCATTCAATGTATATTTATTAAACATAAATATTTTCTCTGAAATTTCTAAATTTCACTCACTTTAAGTTTGCTGAATTTTTAAATTAAAAATTCTATTTTCTCGCCATGTATTCATGTCTGTATCATTTTCCAAATCATTTAATACATATAAATTCTAAGTTCTAGTGAATTTTCATTAAGATAACATATTAACTCCTGCTTGACTTATTTCTCTCCTGGTAGGATTGTGGCAAATCAGAGCTTTTTATGGGTGGTCTTTTCGGGGGAGCATCAAACTCAATACAATATTTGGCTAGTTCTCCAGAGAGAAAAAAATAAAGCTCAAGAGGTATGATATTCATCTACTGTGCTATATGACAGTTCCTAATGGCTCCTACTACCATATAGTCATTTCACAATTTAACCTGATATAAATGTCTTTCCTGGAAAAATATATATTTTAAACTACATACGTACTACATGTATGTAGTAGTCCCCCAAACACAGCCTAAGTATATTTCACCTTTTCTTATAAATTTCGGTTTGAAATTTGATGCCTGTACCTAGAAATTCATGTTCTGTTGCATTTATTTTACAATATCTAATCTAGAGGAAACTGTTTTCTCTAGCTATAGTTTAAAGTTCAAAAATCTTTTATGTAAAATAAGAATAAGAATAAATTTGCAAGATAAACCAAATGCAGGATTAGTATCATAGAGTGTAGTCTCTGTAGTGGCTTTCTGTCAGAAAATGATCTTATAGACCCTTTATAGTTCCCTAAGAACTCCTATTGACAAATTAGTCTGCCATTAGGGTCATTTACTGCAGGTCACTTCCGTTCTCTCCAGGTTTTTATTTTTTTTTTTCAGGCCTGTTACAAAGCATGTATTTTATAGGTAATACTTATTGAATAGATTTTTCTTTCAATAGGCAGTAAATTCCAGTCACACTTCTACTCTGAAAATACTTACTAAGATAACTGTGAAAGTATTCATGAAAAATTCAGCTTTTAAACACTGAAGGATCTGAAGTTTTCTGAGAGATAGGCCAAGAAAGGACTGCGAGAAACATAGAATTTAAAAGGCATGATTAACTGAAATTCCAGTAAGAGTCAGTGAGGCTGGGTATCATTTATCACACTGATTTGACATGAGGGATATGGGATTTCAAGGTTAGGCAGGGTGAGGTGGGAATTTCATGGAAGCAGTGCTTTTTATTCTTTTCTGGACCAAGATTGTCAACCCATAATAATCAAAAAGAAAAGAAAGAAAGCCCTTACAGAAACTACACTCTATGATACTAAATCCTGTATTTGGTTTATCTTTGAAATTTATTCTCATTTTACAGAAAATATTTTTGAACTTTAAACAATAGAGGAAACAGTTTTCTCTAGATGAGACAAAATCATTGCTCAAATGTCTTAAAGTCATGCTACTTTCATAAAAGGATGCAGGTAAATACTTATTGATCAAACTGTCTTACCGTGTAGCAAATTATAAGAAAAATTAATAGGGTTATTGGTAGGTTGGTAAGTCAAGGCATAACATCACTTTCTCTCTGCTTGTATTTGAAAGCACCTAAGAAACAGATGTTTGAATTGTGTCTCAAAACTGTATTTGGTAAAATGTGGCTCAGCCTATAGCATAGAAGTCCTGTCATTACTTGATATTTGAATTTACCCTACAATGTAGTCACAGGCATTTCTAAAAATCCAGTGACCTCCCCTCTGGACACTTGATTATGTAACATTTAGGGTAAGTTCTAGGGGACAGATATTATGTGCTTCCTGTGGGCACCTGCCTCTCACAAAGAGAAAGGAAAGATGAGGGTCATCCTGACTCTTTCTTCCAAACTCACAAATCAGATGAGTGATTAGTCTTCCCTGAAGAAGACTAATTAAGGGTGCATGGGGATAAAGGCCAGAATTTTACTTCAGGGAAGTCTCTCTGGATGGAATTCTAAAGAGTAGAGAATGCATGTACACCTTTGCTAGTGGAGAATATATGTACTTCTTTACGTCTTGCAGATTTGAAATAAATCAAACCTGTTAAACAATTTAATAGTGTATCATATTATGCTAGAGCCAAAAGAAAGTTTATTAACTTAATTTCGGTTACAAGAGACCTAGAATTTACTTTCATTGGTTAATAATATAAAAGGTGCAGCAAAGTTTCAGAAAGGTAAATTTTGAGCTGATTTCTCTTTGCTTTATTTTTGGAGAGAATAAAATATTTGTTTTACTAATTCTTAGCATGGAAGAAAAATAAACCAAAAATCCCACAAACATTTTAAAAGCATACTTAATTCAAGTATTTAATATAGTGTTTGGCAATGAATATATCTATCTACCACTTAAGGCAGGTTCAAAGAAGATTTTCCTTGCAATGTTTTGTTAGACAAACTAGCGATAGTATATAAGTGTAAAAACAGTCTACTTCTTTAAAAGTACCCAGTAATCCAGATTTAAATAAATTAAGAGTGAGTCCAACTCTTCATATGGATCAATTTATTTTACCTCTCAAGCATACGTCCCACGTATTCATGTGGACAAGATAACATGATAGCTGCCTTTTGGAATATTAACAAGGTTTCTTCCTGTCTCCCTTTATGGTGGATGACTTATGCCTATGACCTAAGAAAAACTTGCATTCTTAAAACAAGCATTCCTCTAGCTTCATTTAAAATGCTGACCATTTTGTTTAAGACAATTTTTATTCTTTACTTTTTTATAAACTAATTTATTTATTCAATAAGTAATGCACACAGGTAGTAAAATTTCCAAAGTTCTGAAGTGAAAAAATTCATTTTCCTTGCAAGTCCCCTAGTTATTCTCTCCAGAGGAAAAATTCAGTGGTCTCTTGTGTATCTTTCCAAACATGTCCTATGCTTATAAAATATTATTCCCCTCCCAAGAAAAATACTAGTCTATTTTCACTATCGTTATGTACCTTTATAGGTAAATCCTGGTCTATCAGAAGAAGAACATCGAATAACTTTTAATTTACTGTCTATTGGTAAATGATACTGTAAAATGAATGAAATAGAAGATGAATTTCTCAGCTACAGGCATTGCTGGGCCTCGTGATGGTCAAGATAGAAGGGTGTGCCCAGAAAGAGTGAACAAATACTTCAGTGGGGAGTATTTGCTTGCATACATAAGCAAAGTTGTATCCTAAGAAGTGAGTCTCACAAAATTTTCGGGAGTGGATTAAATTGCAAAACATATGATGCTTATAATTATTGTTAATCCCTTCCCTTATATAGGAATCTTGGGTTGTATTAGGCAAAAGTGTCTGTTTACTTGTGTGTAATTCTCCTCTGCAGAGAATATTTTTTAGTTGTAGCTGTGGCATGTTTTGATAAAGTGTTTCTTCAGCATTTTAACATCAATAAAAACAGAAGTTTATGTTGTCTATTAAATACCAGACTGTCCTGGAAGTTAATGATTTCATCATATTCTAAAACCTTTTTGGCTACTTGTAAGTCCACAACTAAGGAATGCCTTACAACAAAGGTGATAAGTCATCTTAGTAATGGTTTTATTTTATAGAGGAAAACAGAGTGAAAATAATGTGTTTCTAGAAAACCTTGAAAATATTGCTCCATTTTTGTTGCAAAGTAGTTAGAGAAATACTAGTTTAAAATCTTGATATCTCAGTGGTTTAATATAATTTAACTATATTTCTTGCTCATATGAAGTCCAAAATGGGTGTGTGTATAAGTTAGGGTTCTCTAGAGGAACAGAACTAATAGGATATATGTGTATATATATATATATATATATATATATATATATATATATATATGGACATATATATATATGGACATATTTATATATATTTATATATATATATAAAGGGAATTTATTAAGTAGTATTAACTCATACAATCACAAGGTCCCATGATAGGCCATCTGCAAGCTGAGGAGGAGAGCCAGTCTTAGTCCAAAGATGAAGAACTTGGAGTCTGATGTTCAAAAGTAGGAAGCATCTAGAACAGGAGAAAGATGTAGGCTGGGAGGCTAAGCCAGTCTAGCTGTTTAATGTTTTTCCACCTGCTTTATATTCTGGCTGCACTGGCAGCTGATTAGATGGTGCACACCCAGATTAAGGGGATGGGAGTCTGCCTTTAGCAGACCACTGACTTACATGTTAATCTCCTTTGGCAACATCCTCACAGACATACCCAGGATCAATATTTTGCGTCCTTCAATCCAATCAAGTTGAAACTGTGTACTAATCATCACAAGTTCACTCATTGTCAGCTTGAACCCATATACATCTCCTGAGATCATACATAATCTTCAAATAAAGGCAATAATGTCATAATTACGCCTAACATAATAAAACTATCCTTCATACAACTGGAAACACACCAATTCTCAATCAAAATGCTATTACATAAAGTTAACAATACTTAAATGCTGATATGAAGTCAATAAATCTTATGTCACATGATAAAGGAGAAAGGAAATACAATGAAGATTTTTTTTATTACAAGTGTATACATGCACAAACATGTTTTTAACAAAAGAAGGAAGAAATACTTATGATAATTACAGTCCTTGTTTCTGCAACTGGTTACATGGTCATAGCTGGTATTGATTACTACCTTCTTTTACTACCCATTCTATATTCCCTTTGTCTTCAACAAGCACCTCAACAGGTGATGTATTTTTTCCTGGTGGAGTGACCCAAAACTTCATTTCTGAAGGGTCTGAACCATTTGTAGCCCTGCCTGGACTGAGCTGTTGTAGTTCCTCATTGATGTTAATCACAGCACATGATAATACTAAGAGACACTCTAATGGATCTCCTGCATTCCATATACACTCTTTCTTACCTCCACTGTGGAGTAGTAGTCTCATTTCATCTTGGTAGACCAGGTCAGTCACCCCAACCAACACTGTAACCCCTTCTTAGCCTGTTGACTTAAAGGCAGGAAGAGCCCAAAGTGTCCAGGTGGCAATCTTAACTTCCAGTTTAATAGAAACATTGCTGTGTCTCCTGATGGCAGCTTTCCTCCGTCTGGAACTAATACCTCTAGACCAGCAGAACATAATGCTGCAGGATCAGAAAGCAAAAATTTTCCTAGCGGATTGCTAGGAGTGATGGTGAGTGGTACCACTTCTGCTTCCATCCCTTGATTCCTAAACCCATGAATCCTTGCTATGGGAGAATCAGTACCATATATTGGATGCTGATTCACAGCATATATGGCCTTCTGGAGAGCTATTTCCCAGCCTGCAAAGTATTGTCACCTAATTGACATTGTAATTGTGACTTCAAAAGGCTGTTCCATCATTCTGTCAACCCAACTCCTTCAGGATTGACCCCAACCCAGTGATGGATTAACAAATGCTCTTAGACACAGATATCTAGTGAAAGAGCAGGCTTTGGGGTCCAGGCCACTCACAGATATGAGAAGGGTCTGGTAAAGAGTTGGCAGCTGCATCCCTGACTAGCTAGTGAAGTTTGCATTTATTTAGTACAGATTAAATTACAGAGGTCTTGAGAAACACTACTAGTGGGTAATTAACTTTGCCAACCCTTCTAAAAGAGAGTGGTTCCCCAGGCATAAGATTTAAGTTTGGTCCTAGGACCACCTGAGTAAACAAGTTGTTTAGATAAACTCCTCTACATTCCTATGTATTTATGCCCTGAGCTTTTCTTTAAATTGTACTTTAGGTTCTGTAGTACATATGCCCTAATATTTTAAGAGAATTCAGCTGCCTTCAGCCAAACCTTTTACTGAAGCTATGCAACCCACCCTCCTCAGCCTTCCAAGAAGGTTTGTTTCTGTTTCCTATAACTTTATTTTTGTAATTTCTCTTACAACTTTTCCCACCACCCTGACTGAACCTCTACGCAGGATGATGGAGAACATGGTAAGACCAGTGATTTTCATGAGCATGAGCCTACTGCTGTACTTTAGCCATAAAGTGACTGTGCTGGTCAGAGGCAATGCTGTATGGAATACCATGATGTTGGGTAAAGCATTCTGTGAGTCCACAGATGGTAGTCTTGACAGAAACATTGTGTTCAGGATAGGCAAACTCATAAATGGAGTAAGTGTCTATTGCAGTGAGGATGGATATCTGCCTTTTTCATGATCGAAAATGTTCAATATAATAAGCTGCCACTGGGTAGCTGGCTGATCAGCCCAAGGAATTGTTGGAGATAAAAGTGCTCAGTGCTGCAAAGTGGAACCAACACTCAGACAAAAGTTTCCTCAGCAAGGCAATTTAATTCTATAGAAGGACATCTCCTGCATGCAAGGCAGAGGTATGGGAGAGTACCTAGAACAAAGGAGAGCAGCAGTTTTTATTCCGTCATGCAGACCCTGTTCCTGTGTCCTCCCCCTGTGGGCTGGGGTCAGACCACACAATCTAGGCTAATTCCAATTGGCTACTGTTGAAATCATCAAGGGGGCAAGGGTGGGCTTTTGACAGGAAGGACGATTACATAGGTGGTGGGAAATGCTTGGGCATGTTTGGTCACAGCAGAGATAGGGAGGGCTGATAGATGAATGAGTAAGATTACTTTATAGAATAAAACAGAGTGCCAGAACCCAAAACACTTAGAAGGAAAGCTATTTGTTCTTAACAAAAATTTCCCCCACTCTGAAATGTATACGTTTTCTCCTTCAAACTTAGCTAACATGACAAGGGTTTGTTGTTCTTCTAGGATAAATAATCTATTAGTATAGGATTGGGAGAAACTGGGGAAGGTTTTGGTAACAGTTGTTTTTATAAGTGTCTGAACTAGTCCACAAATACAGGGTATGATGCAATATCTGACAAGAATAAGCACACTTATTACTACTGCAAGATACGTAAGAATTGAGGCCAATATACTACTTCCATTTGATGACAGAATGCTGCTGTGCATGACTCACTTTATGTCTAGATGGGTCTGAAAGCCTCCAGTTCATGATAGGCTGTTCAGGTTGCATGGTGACTTGATGACCCATCGTCAAACATTCAGTTTCCAGCAAAGCCCAGTAACAGGCTAAGAGGTGTCTTTCAAAAGGAGAGGTTATTTGCAGAAGGTGACAGGGCCTTGCTCCAAAATCCTAGAGGCCTCCACTGTGATTCACCTATAAGGGCCTGTCAGAGATTTCAGACAGCATCCCTGTTTGCCACTGACACTTCAAGTACCATTGGGTCTGCTGGATATTTGGCCCAAGTGGCAGAGCTGCTTGCATAGCAGCCTATAACTGTTGAAGAGCCTTCTCCTGTTCTGGACTCTACCCAAAACAGGCAGCCTTTTGGGCCACTCAATAAATGGGCCAGAGTAACACACCCAAATGAGGAATGTGCTGCCTCCCAAATCCAAATAGGTCCACTATGCATTGTGTCTCTTTCTTGGTTGTAGGAAGGACCAAATGTGGTAACTTATCCTTCACCTTAGAAGGAATATCTCGATAGACCCCACACCATTGGACCCCTAGACATTTTACTCAGGTTGAGTTTCCCTGAAATTTAGTTGGATTTATTTCCCATCCTCTGGCACACAAATCTTTTATCAATAGTCCATTTTGTTTCCTACTTGTTGCTCATTGGATCCAGTCAGCACAATGCTATCAGTGTAATGAACCAGTGTGATATCTTGTGGGAGCAAAAAGCAATCAAAGTCTCTTTGAATAAGATTATGAAACTGATATGGCTTAGCTGTGTCTCTACCCAAATCTTCCAGATTTGAGTTGTATGTCCCAAAATTCCCAAGTATTGTGGGAGGGATCAAGAAGGAGGTAATTTTATAATGTGAGTCAGTCTTTTCTGTAGTAGTCTTGTGATAGTGAATAAGTCTCATGAGATCTGATGGGTTTATCAGGAGTTTATACTTTTGGTTCCTCCTCATTTTTCTCTTGCTGCCACCATGTAAGAAGTGCCTTTTGCCTTCTGCCATTATTCTGAGGCCTCCCCAGCCATGTGGAATTGTAAGTCCAATTAAACTTCTTTTTCTTCCCAGTTTTGGATATGTCTTTATCAGCAGTATGAAAACAGACCAGTACAGTAAATTGATACCAGTAGAGTGAGTGGGGTGTTGCCGAAAAGATACCTGAAAAATGTGAAAGTGACTTTGGAACTGGGTAACAGGCAGAGATTGGAACAGTTTGAAGGGCTCAGAACAAGACAGGAAAATGTTGGAAAGTTTGGAACTTCCTAGAGCCTTGTTGAATGGCTTGGCCTAAAATGCTGATAGCAATATGGACAATAAAATCCAGGCTAAGGTGGTCACAGATGGAGATGAGAAACTTGCTGAGATCTGGAGCAAAGGTGACTTGTGCTATGTTATAGCAAGGAGACTGGTGGCATTTTGCCCCTGTCCTAGAGACTTGTGGAACTTTGAACTTAAGGAAGATGATTTAGGGTATCTGGTGGAAGAAATTTCTAAGCAGAAAAGCATTCAAGAGGTGACTTGGGTACTAATAAAGGTATTCAGTTTTATAAGGGAAGGAGAGCATAAAGGTTTAAAAAATTTGCAACCTGACTGTATGATAGAAAAGAAAAACCCATTTTTCTGGGAAGAAATTGAAGCTGACTGTAGAAATTTGCATAAGTAGCAAGGAGCTGAATATTAATTCCCAAGATCATGGGGAAAATGTCTCTAGGCCATGTTAGAGACCTTCATGGTAGCCCCTCCCATCACAGGCCTGGAGGCCCAGTAGGAAAATATGGTTTTGTGGTTTTGGGCCCAGGGTCCCCCTGATGTCTGTAGCCTAGAGACTTGGTACCTTGTGTCCCAGACACTCCATCCATGGCTGAAAAGGGACCAGGATGTACATAAATTATCAGAAATTGCAGGCCAACAAAATTATTACTTGAAATTATATAAAAACAGTCAGTGAATAACATATAAGATATTTTCTCAAACAGCTTTTTTTTTTTTTTAATAGGATTGAAGAGTTTGCTTAATGCACAACTAGATATGAGTACTTCTGAAATTCAGGTACTATAATTTCACCACTAGTCTTTCTATGCCTTATTTACTATTAAGCTTCATTTTCAAAACAACTGGACTGATCCTTCAAATGTCTGTTTGTTATGAGGACACCTATTAGATTAAATATTACTTACTTTGTTTATCCTTAAATAGCAAAAAAAAAAAAAAAAATCCCTGCCTCCAAGTATCTTACATTTTGGTAGAAAGAACACAAAATAAACACATAAATACAGCATGAATCAAGTAGCAACAAGTGTTGTGAAGAAAATTAAACCTGGCTACAGGGCAAGAAGTTGACAGAGGAGGTTAAATTAGTTAGTCAGATCTTATAAATCTTCTCTGAGGTAGTATTTTAGAGATGAGACTTGAGTAAAGACAGGTGAACATCTTTGTAGAATAGTACTGTAGGCTAAGGAAAGAGCAAATGCAAAGGCACTGAATGCATGTCAGATATACTGGATATGTCCAAAACATAAAACAAGCCCATGTGGCTGGCATGGGATGAGAAAAAAGAAAACCAGAAGGTAATTATGTTAGATAGCATCCAGGGTCTAGATCACAAATAACATCACAAGAACTTAGGATTTTAAGTAGAGTGAGAAGTTATTAGAAGATTTCAGTTCTAATTATCTGATTTAAACTTTAGAGGTATTACTCTGGCTGATGCATTGAGACTAAATTTTTGGAGGGTGAGAGAGGAAGCAGGAAGAAAATTTATTCAAAATATTTATGTAGCGCTTATTATATTTCTACTTTAGCAGCTGAAGATACGTCAGTGAATTACATGGAAAATGTCCCTGCTTTCATGATGCTTAGATGAAAATGAAAATATTTTGTATAAAATAACACCATATAGAGAAATAACACAGGATAAAGGCATAGAAAGTGGTAGTGGAGGTGTATGGGTTTTTTATATGGAGGTGATATTTGAACAGACACTTGAAAAAATTGAGGATATTTCAGGGAAGAAAGCTTAAGAAGAGGAAGCAGCAAGGGCAAAGGGCCTGGTGAAGCATGTCCCTGAGATGGGGTCAGACTGAAGTAGATAAAAGGGAAGTGGTTAAATGAAGTCAGAGGGACAGTGAAGGAGCAAATGGTGTAGTATCTTCTAGGTCATGGATTTTATGTTAAGTGACATGAAAAGCTATTGAAGGTTTTTGAACAGAGTAATGACGTGATCTGACTTACATTTTAAAAGTAACATCTATCTGCCACATGTAGAATAGACAGCAGAGGAATAAGAATTGATGGTAGATGAACAGAGGCTTTCTGGCAGAGAAAGACTAGTATCACTTCAATCCCCTTTAAGACGGGACTTACTTTCCCAAATTTGAAATGTGTGGTTAGCTGACTGCCTCCAGTTATTAGCTTCATGAGGGTTCAAGCTTAGTTTTTCAGGTGTAATCAAACACTTCTTTTTTTAAAAAAAAAAAAATTTACTGCATTTTAGGTTTTGGGGTACATGTGCAGAATGTGCAAGATAGTTGCATAGGTACACACATGGCAGTGTGTTTTGCTGACTTCCTCCCCTTAACCCACATTTGGCATTTCTCCCCAGGCTATCCCTCCCCAGCTCCCCCACGCTGTCCCTCCCCTATTCCCTCCAATAGACCCCAGTGTGTAGTACCCCCCTCCCTGTGTCCATGTGTTCTCATTTTTCTCACCCGCCTATGAGTGAGAATATGCGATATTTCCTTTTCTGTTCTTGTGTCAGTTTGCTGAGAATGATGTTCTCCAGATTCATCCATGTCCTTACAAAGGACATAAACTCATCATTTTTGATTGCTGCATAATATTCCATGGTGTATATGTGCCACATTTTCCAAGTCCAGTCTATCATCAATGGGCATTTGGGTTGGTTCCAGTTCTTTGCTATTGTAAACGATGCTGCAATGAACATTCGTGTGCATGTGTCCTTATAGTAGAACGATTTATAGTCCTTTGGATATATACCCAGTAATGGGATTGCTGGGTCAAATGGAATTTCTATTTCTAGGTCCTTGAGGAATCGCCACACTGTCTTCCACAATGGTTGAACTAATTTACACTCCCACCAACAGTGTAAGAGTGTTCCTATTTCTCCACATCCTCTCCAGCATCTGTTGTCTCCAGATTTTTTAATGATTGCCATTCTAACTGGCGTGAGATGGTATCTCAATGTGGTTTTGATTTGCATCTCTCTAATGACCAGTGATGATGAGCATTTTTTCATATGTTTGTTGGCCTCATGTATGTCTTCTTTTGTAAAGTGTCTGTTCATATCCTTTGCCCATTTTTGAATGGGCTTGTTTGTTTTTTTCTGTAAATCTGTTTGAGTTCTTTGTAGATTCTGGATATCAGCCCTAAGTCAGTTGGGTAAACTGCAAAGATTTTTTCCCAATCTGTTGGTTGCCGATTCACTCTAGTGACAGTTTCTTTTGCCGTGCAAAAGCTGTGGAGTTTGATTAGGTCCCATTTGTCTATTTTGGCTTTTGTTGCTAATGCTTTTGGTGTTTTGGTCATGAAGTCCTTGCCTACTCCTATGTCCTGAATGGTTTTGCCTAGATTTTCTTCTAGGGTTTTTATGGTGTCAGGTCTTATGTTTAAGTCTTTAATCCATCTGGAGTTAATTTTAGTGTAAGGTGTCAGGAAGGGGTCCAGTTTCTGCTTTCTGCACATGGCTAACCAGTTTTCCCAATACAATTTGTTAAACAGGGAATCCTTTCCCCATTGCTTGCTTCTGTCTGGTTTATCAAAGATTATATGGTTGTAGATATGTTGATTTGCCTCTGATGCCTCTGTTCTGTTCCATTGGTTTATATCTCTGTTTTGGTACCAGTAGCATGCTGTTTTGATTACTGTAGCCTTATAGTATAGTTTGAAGTCTGGTAGTGTGATGCCTCCCGCTGTGTTCTTTTTGCTTAGAATTGACTTGGCTATGCGGGCTCTCTTTTGGTTCCATATGAAGTTCATGGTGGTTTTCTCCAGTTCTGTGAGGAAATTCAATGGTAGCTTGATGGGGATAGCATTGATTGTGTAAATTACTTTGGGCAGATAGCCATTTTCATGATATTGATTCTTCCTAACCATGAACATGGAAGGTTTCTTCATCTGTTTGTGTCCTCTCTTATTTCATTGAGCAGTGGTTTGTAGTTTTTCTTGAAGAGGTCCCTTACTTTCCTTGTAAGTTGTATTCCTAGGTATTTTATTCTCTTTGTAGCAATTGTGAATGGCAGTTCATTCCTGATTTGGTTCTCTTTAAGTCTGTTATTGTGTATAGGAATGCTTGTGATTTTTGCACATGGATTTTATATCCTGAGACTTTGATGAAGTTGCTTATCAGTTTCAGGAGTTTTTGGGTTGAGGTGATGGGGTCTTCTAGGTATACTATGATGTCATCTGCAAATAGAGACAATTTGGCTTCCACCTTTCCTATTTGAATACCCTTTATTTCCTTTTCTTGCCGGATTGCTCTGGCTATAACTTCCAGTACTATGTTGAATAGGAGTGGTGAGAGAGGGCATCCTTGTCTAGTGCCGGATTTCAAAGGGAATGCTTCCAGTTTTTGCCCATTAAGTATGATATTGGCTGTTGGTTTGTTGCAAATAGCTTTTATTACTTTGAGATATGTTCCATCAATACCAAGTTTATTGAGAGTTTTTAGCATAAAGGGCTGTTGAATTTTGTCAAATGCCTTCTCTGCATCAATTGAGATAATCAAGTGGTTTTTGTTTTTGGTTCTGTTAATGTGGTGAATGACGTTTATTGACTTGCATGCCCGGGATGAATCCTACTTGATCATGATGAATAAGTTTTTTAATGTGTTGTTGCAATCAGTTTGCCAGCATTTTATTGAAGATTTTTGCATCTATGTTCATCATGGATACTGGCCTGAAGTTTTCTTTTCTTGTTGAGTCTCTGCCTGGTTTTGGTATCAGGATGATGTTGGTCTCATAAAATGATTTGGGAAGGGTTCCCTCTTTTTGGATTATTTGGAATAGTTTCAGAAGGAATGGTACAAGCTCCTCTTTTTGATCTTGCTCCTCTAGCTCTTTCAATTTTGATGATAGGGTGTTAATTTTGGATCTCTCCACTCTTCTCATGTGGGCACTTATTGCTATATATTTTCCTCTGCAGACTGCTTTAAATGTGTCCCAGAGATTCTGGTATGTTGTGTCTTCATTCTCGTTTCTTTTGAAGAACTTCTTTTTTTCTGTCTTCATTTCATTGTTTACCCAATCAACATTCAAGAGCCAGTTGTTCAGTTTCCATGAAGCTGTGCAGTTCTGAGTTATTTTCTGAATTCTGAGTTCTAACTTGATTGCACTATGGTCTGAGAGACTGTTTGTTATGATTTCAGTTGTTTTGCATTTGATGAGGAGTGCTTTACTTCCAATTATGTGGTCAATTTTGGAGTAGGTGTGATGTGGTGCTGAGAAGAATGTATATTCTGTGGATTTGGGATGGAGAGTTCTGTAAGTGTCTATCAGGTTTGCTTGTTCCAGGTCTGAGTTCAAGCCCTGGATGTCCTTGTTAATTTTCTGTTTGGTTGATCTGTCTGATACTGACAGTGGAGTGTTAAAGTCTCCCACTATTATTGTGTGGGAGTCTAAGTCTCTTTGTAGGTCATTAAGAACTTGCCTTATATATCTGGGTGCTCCTGTATTGGGTCCATGTATATTTAGGATCGTTAGCTCTTCTTGTTGTATCAATCCTTTTACCATTATATAATGACCTTCTTTGTCTCTTTTGATCTTTGTTGCTTTAAAGTCTATTTTATCAGAGATGAGAATTGCAATTCCTGCTTATTTTTGCTCTCCCTTTGCTTGGTAAATCTTCCTACATCCTTTTATTTTGAGCCTTTGTGAATCTTTGCATGTGACATGTGTTTCCTGGATACAGCACACCAATGGGTTTTGGCTTTTTATCCAATTTGCCAGTCTGTGTCTTTTGATTGGTGCATTTAGCCCATTTACATTTAGGGTTAATATTGTTATGTGTGAGTTTGATACTGCCATTTTGATACTATCTGGCTGTTTTGTACCTTGGTTGATGCAGATTCTTCATTTTGTTGATGCTTTTTAGCATTTGGTATGTTTTTAGAATGGCTGGTACTGGTTGTTCCTTTCTATGTGTAGAGCTTTTTTCAGGAGCTCTTGTAAAGCAGGCCTGGTGGGGACAAAATCTCTGAGTTCTTGCTTGTTGGCAAAATACTTTATTCTTCCTTCACTTATGAAGCTCAGTTTGGCTGGATATGAAATTCTGGGTTGAAAGTTCTTTTCTTTACGGATGTTGAATATTGGCCCCCACTCTATTCTGGCTTGTAGAGTCTCTGCCGAGAGATCTGCTGTGAGTCTGATGGGCTTCCCATTGTGGGTGACCCAACCCTTCTCTCTGGCTGCCCTTAGTATTTTCTCCTTCATTTCAACCCTGGTGAATCTGACGATTATGTGCCTTGGGGTTGCTCTTCTTGCAGAATATCTTTGTGGTGTTCTCTGCATTTCCTGGAGTTGAGTATTGGCCTGTCTTGCTAGGTTGGGGAAATTTTCATGGATAATATTCTGAAGAGTTTTTTTCCAGCTTGGATTCATTCTCTTCGTCACATTCTGGTACGCCTATCAAACGTAGGTTAGGTCTCTTCATGTAGTCGCACATTTCTTGGAGATTTTGTTCATTCCTCTTTGTGCTTTTTTCTCTAATCTTGGTTTCTCTTTTTATTTCATTGAGTTGATCTTCAACTTCTGATATTCTTTCTTCTGGCTGGTCAATTCAGCTGTTGATACTTGTGCATGCTTCGCAAAGTTCTCATGTTGTGTTTTTCAGCTCCTTCAATTCATTCATATTCCTCTCTAAATTCTCCATTCTTGTTATCATTTCCTCGAATCTTTTTTCAAATCTTTTTTCAAGGTTCTTGGTTTCTTTGCATTGATTTAGAACATGTTCTTTTAGCTCACTGAAGTTTCTCATTATCCACCTTCTGAAGTCTGATTCTGTCATTTCGTCACCTCATTCTCTGTCCAGCTTTGTTCCCTTGCTGGTGAGGAGTTTTGTTCCTTTGTAGGAGGTGAGGTGTTTTGGTTTCAGGTGTTTTCCTCCTTTTTTCACTGGTTTCTTCCCATCTTTGTGGATTTATCCACCTGTCGTCTTAGTAGTTGCTGATTTTTCGATTGGGTCTCTGAGTGGATGCCCACTTGTTGATGATGAAATATTTCTGTTATTTAGTTTTCCTTCTAACAATTTAGCCCCTCTGCTATACAAGTGCTGAGGTCCACTACAGGCCCTGCTTGTCTGTGGTACACCTGTAGCAGCAGCGGAACTGTGAGGGTTGCTACCAGTTTCTTCTTCTGCTATCTTTGTCCCAGAATGATGCCCGCCAAATGTCAGTCTGATTAGTCCTTTTTTGGGGTGGCTCTTTCGATATACAGGGGTCAGGGAGCTCCTCGAGGAGATGGTCTGTACTTTATAGTAGCTCCAGTGCTGAGCTGTGAGCTCCGTTGTTCATTCAGGTTTACTGGGCAAATGTGTCTGCTGCAGCAGAACTTATAAAAGCCACCCCCTTTTTTCCCTCAGATGCTCTGTCTCAGGGAGTTGGGGCTTTCTTTATGAGTATCTGTTGCACTGTCCAGCCCAGCTAGGAGGCAGTCTATTCACTATTTGCCTTCCGGGGCTCCACCCTGCTGCTGCGGGGCTCCGTTCTACTGTGGTGCACTCCACCCTGTTGGCGGCGTCTCTCTGTTATGCTGGTTGCCTCAGCAATGGCAGGCTGCATCAGCAGTGGGCGGTACCTCAGTAGGGGCGGATTGCATCTGTAGTGGTGGATGCCCCTTCCCCACCGAGCTGCACCATTTGAATTCAGCTGACCCCACAGCAAAACTCTCAACCCTGAGTGCCTCGAATCTCTGCACTGCTTGTACCTGTGAGGGTGGGACCCGCCAAGCCCGATCACCTGGCTCCCTGCCTCAGAGTCCCTCCTCTCTCTCTCTCTCTCTTTTTCTTTCCAAATTGAATGGTTCACTCTCTCACAGGCGCCCCTGTTGCCTGCTGATTGGGCACTGGGATCCGTGCGATCTCCCCTGCAGCAGTCCACTGCACCAGCACAAATTGCTCTTCCCAGGAATCTCCTGGTCTGGCTCACCATCCAAGTCCCATTCAATCAAATGGACATGTCAATCTGCCCTCCCAAAACTCAGATTGCCAGTTTAACAGGGCACCCAGACCAGTGAGCTTTGTGCAGGCTGCTGCTGCGCCACAGCGTGGCGCTGGCCAAAGCGGCCACGCAAGCAGGCTATGCTGCTCTTTGTGTCTCTCCTACACCTGGGAATTTGCCAGTTCTGTGGGCTACAAAAGTCTGTCTGAAAATGCAGCTAGGACTCACCCTCTGTGCCTTCACTGAGAGCTGCAATCCTGAGTTGTTTCTATGATGCCATCTTGGAACCGCCTCAAACACTTCTTAAAGTAGCTCTAGTCACTTTAAGTGCTCAATCACTGAGCAAGTAGAGGTACAATGGGCTAGCCATTTCCACCAAATATGGTGTTTTCCAATTGGCAGTCTTTGCTTCAGAGTCTCCTGTTGGCTCAGCAGACACTTTGTCAGGTGGCATCACTGTCTGACAGCAACCTCTGCCCAATCTGGCTTCCTTTTCAAGATCTTATTCCCCAATAAAGTTTTTGTACTTTCCATCTTAATATCTGCTTCCTGGAGAACCCAACCATAATAGATGGGAAGAGGGAGATGAATTAAGAAGCTAATTCAGGTGAGAGATGATGGTGCCTTGTCTAGGTTAATGAGAGTAGAGATCTTGGGAAAAAGATTGCAGGTATACTCTGAAGGTGAAATCAATAGTAATTGTTAAGAAGATGAATGTGGAATGTGACAGAAAGATTGGAGTCAAGGTTGACTTCACATTTTGGTCTTGAACATTTGGAAGCATGGAGTTGCTTCTCTTTACCAAAATGAAGCAAATGGTCAAAGGAATAGGCTAGGAAGATCTTAGCAAAAGTTGAGTTCAGTGGTAGCATATTAATTTTGTCATGTTAAGTTGGATTTTCCAGTCTTGATTTTGGGTAAATGGTCACTGATGAATGCATACATTTGGAAGTTACCAGTCTATTGTAGTATTTAAACTACACACATGGAAAGCTCACATAGAAAATGGAAATGGATAGAAAAGTATTGCATTTTATGACACTTCAACATTTAGAAGTCATTTAAAAAAACTAGGAGAAGCTGGTTAAAAAGTTTGAGAAGACATTACTGGGTTAGTCAAACAGGCAAGAGAGCTTGTATCAGGCAATAACTGAAGGAAGTGTTTCAAAAAAAAGGAAAGACCATTTGATTCAAATGTTGCTAAAAGATATAATATAATGAAAACTGAGAAATCACTATTGGGTTTAAAACCATGGAGTTGGTTAATAAACTTCTAACTTTATTAAAAATTGTTTCTTTATGTGAAATGTAGTTATTAAATCTCAATGAATAGATGTTTTACCAGAGTAAATTAAAATAGTTTTAAATTTGTATAAGCCATAGGAATGCTTCTCTGTGTGTTTAAAACATAAAATGATTCTTCTAAATGAATATTTGTTAGTTAGTAGTGCTGATGGTGTAACAGGCAAAGTCAGCATTTGTCTATACTGGTGTGTGAAATTTAAAAATGTAGTAAGTAATAAAAATTATATTGATCTTATGTAATATTATTTAGAACTTAATACTATCATAGTACTGTGCTTAATAATATTACATGTGCTATCTCTGAACTGATTGTTGATACCTGTGGGATGGAATTCACTGGTAGCTAGACCTGGGTCTGGAAGGGGTGGCATTAGTCCAATGTGAAATTTATGAGCTGAGTTGAAAAGATTGCCTCTTAAATGAAATTTGAAATGTCCTTATTACAAAAAGGGGAGCTGACCGTGAGGTAGGCTTGAACCAAAAATCCATTACTATTATTGACCACCTTTAGTAATCTCATAAGATCACTTTTAGGTTTTCATTTCATCTAAAACAGCCTAATGAAAGGTCACTGAGTATTTGTCAAGACTAGGAGAGTCAGCATTATTTATATTCTTACTGGTAGATGATTGGTACCATTAGAACAAAATTATCAAAATTTCCTCCTAGCACTTTTTAGTCAAATCCTAAATGTTTGCCAATTTGCGAGGTTTTGCTCAGTGTGCTTTACCAAATTTTGCTCCACTTTTTTAAAATTGAGACAGAATTTTGCTCTTGTTGCCCAGGCTGGAGTTCAATGGTGAGATCTTAGCTCACTGCAACCTCCACCTTGTAGGTTCACACTATTCTCCTGCCTCAGCCTCCTGAGTAGCTGGGATTACAGGTGTCTGCCACCATGCCTGGCTAATTTTTTGTATTTTTAGTAAAGACTAGGTTTCACTATGTTGGTCAGGCTGGTCTCAAACTCCTGACCTCAGGCGATCCACCCACCTCGGCCTCCCGAAGTGCTGGGATTACAAGTGTGAGCCACTGTGCCCAGCCCACTTTTGTTTTATTTAACTGCAACTTGCACTTATATAATGATACCACTGAAGGAAGCATTTTTAATGGTGCTTGGAATAAATAATAACTATAATTTCATGTACAGGGAGACTGTTCTGAAAGATTAAATAATTCATTCCAAGATTCACATCGGCTGAGATAGAAATAAATACTCAGCTTTGACTTTTCATTTTAGTTATTCTCACCTATTCCCATTCTTCCTTCAATGATTAATTTTTCTGTTAAAAAATGATGAAATTTGATTTACCAATAGAAGTGACTGGTATGCCACAACAGAAAGCAGCACTGAATAAGACTTACCAGTGCCCATGAAAGGAGTATATAGACCAACTAAGATAGAGGGGAATAATCTATCCCAGCAGTCAGAACCTGAAGTCCAGCAAGCCTCACTACCATGGACTAAAGTGCTCTAGGGTTCTAAATAAACTTAAATTGCAGGCTAGACCACAAGAACTGCAATTCCTGGGAAAAGTAATGAGGACTTTATCTGCAACGTGGATACCACCTCAGCCACAGTAGGTAGGGCATCAGTCAGAGTCCTGAACCCTCTATTCCACACCCTAACTCCCAGCCAATATCTCCAGGCATACCCTGGGCTAGAAGGGAACCTACTACTTCAAAGGGAAGGACTGAATCTTATTAGGATTCATCACCGTCTGACTATAGAGCCCTTGGGCCCTGAATAATCAGCAGCAATGAGCCTGCTGTGGGCCTTGGGTGAGACTTTCAGATATGCTTGCTTCAGGTGTGACCCAGCACATTCATAGCTGTGTTGGATACAGGCAGAGACCTCTTCTGTTGGAGAAAAGGAGAGGGGAGCTTTGTTTCAGAGTTTATGTACCAGCTCAGCCACAGTGGAGTAGAGCAGGGAGCAGAATTTTGGGGTGTCTGATTCTAGACCTTGGCTCCTGGATGGAATTTTGGACTGTCCCTGGGTCAGAGGGGAACCCACTGCCCTGAAGGATGGGTCCTGAGCCTGTCAGCGTTTGCCATAAACTTACTGAAAAGCCTTTAGGCCTTGAGTGAACATCTGGCAATACTTGCTGCAGGCCTGGGGTGGTGGTGGCCACAGGGACAGACTCCTCTGCTTGTGTAAAGGGGAGGGAAGAGTGGGAAGGACTTCATCTTGTGGCTTGGGTGCCAGCTCAGCCACAGTGGAATGGAACACCAGATAGATTCCCAGGGTTTATGAATATAGGCCCTGGTTCCCTGATAGAATCTTCGGATCTACATGGGGTTTAGGGGGAACTTGCTACTCTGAAGGGAGGCCCACAAGCTGGCTGGCTTCACCACCTGCTGATTATAGGGTCCTAGAGTCTTCAGCAAATATGGACAGTAGCCAGGCACTGGGCTTTGGGTGAGACCAGTGCTGTGTTGGCTTCATGTCTGACCCAGAACAGTCCTAGTGGTGGTGGCCACAGGGATGCTTGTGTCACCCCTCCCCCAGCTTCTGGGAGCCCAGGACAGAAAGAGAGAGACCCCATTTATTTGGGACAAAGTAAGGAAATTTCTGTTCTGTATGGTGATCCAGAGAATTCTTCTGAGTCTTATCCAAGACCACCAAAGCAGTACCTCCATGAGTCTGCAAGAGCTACAGTGTTACTGGGTTTGGGGGCCCCTCTAATGCAGTTATGGCTGCAGTGACCAAAAACTTAAATCAAAACACCCAAGTCCCTTTGAATACCTGGAAAGAATTCCCAGGAAGGATGAGTACAAACAAGCCCAAATGTGAAGACTACAATAAATACCTAACTCTTCAATACCCAGACACCTGTGAACATCCATGTGTTAGGCCATTCTCACATGGCTATAAGGAAACACCTGAGACTGGATAATTTTTAAAGAAAAGATATTTAATTGGCTTATAGTTCTGTAGGCTGTTCAGGAAAAACAGTGTTAGCATGTGCTCAGCCTCTGAAGGAGCCTCAGGGAGCTTTTACTCATGGCAGAAGGCAAAGAAAGAGCAAGCATGTCACATGGCAAAAGAAGAGCAAGAGAGAGAGAGAGAGAGAGAGAGTACCACAAACTTTTAAATGACCAGATCTTGTGAGAACTCACTCACTCTGATGATGATAGTACTATGGGGGTGATACTAAATAATTCATCAATAACTGCCCCTGTGATTGAATCACCTCTCACCATGCCCCACTGCCAATGTTGGGGATTTTATTTTGACATGAGATTTGGGCAGGGCCACACATCCAAACTATATCAATCCATAAGCACCAAGACCATAGAGGAAAACACGATCTCACCAAACAAACTAAATAAGGCACCAAGGACCAATGCCAGAGAAAGAGAGATGTGACCTTTCAGAGAATTCAAAATATCTCTTGAGGAAAGTCAAAAAAACTCAGGATAACACAGAAAAGAAATTCAGAATCCTATCAGATATATTTAACAAAGCGAAATAAATAATTAAAAAGAAACAAACAGTAATTCTGGAGTTGAAAAATGTGATGGGCATACTGAAGAGTGCATTGGAGTCTCTTAATGGCAGAATCAATCAAGCAGGAGAGAGAATTCATGAGCTTGAAGACAGGCTATTTGAAAATACCCAGAAGTGTAAAAGAAAAAAGAAGAAGAAAATGAAGAATGCTTACAAGATCTTGAAAATAGCCTCAAAGTGGCAAATCTAAGAGTTACTGGACATAAAGAGAAGGTAAAGAGATAGATAAGGGTAGAAGACTTCAATGTATGAAACTATTAAAAGAAAACATTGGGTAAGGATTTCTTGAATAATACTCCACAAGCACAAGCAACCAAAGGAAAAGTGGACAAGTGGGATCACATTAAGTTAAAACTCTTCTGCACAGAAAAAGAAGCAATCAACAAAGTGAAAAGACAACCCAAAGAATGAGAGAAAATATTTGCAACTATCTATCTGACAAGGGATTAATAGCTAGAATGCATAAAGAACTCAAATAACTCTCTATAAAAAATCTAATAATTAAAAATGGGCAAAAGATTTGAGTAGACACTTCTCAAAAGAAGACATACAAATATGGCAAGCAGACATATGAAAAGGTACTCACGTCACTGATCATCAGAGAAATGCAAACCAAATTACAATGAGATATCATCTCACCACAGTTAAAATGGCTTATATCCAAAAGATAGGCAATAATAAATGCTGGCAAGCATGTGGAGAAAAGGAAACTCTTGTATAGTGTTGTGGAAATGTACATTAGTACAACCACTGTGGAGAACAGATTGGAGGTTTCTTAAAAAATAAAAATAGAGATACCATACTATCCAGCAATCCCACCGCTGGGTATATAACCGCAACAAAGGAAGTCAGTATATCAAAGAGATACCTGCACTCCCATGTTAGTTGCAGCATTGTTCACAATAGCCAAGATTTGCAAGCAATGTAAGTCTCTGTCAACAGATAAATGGATAAAGAAAATGTGTTACATATACATAATGGAGTACAATTTAGTCATAAAAGGATGAGATTCTGTCAGTGGCAACAACATAGATGAAACTCGATTTCATTATGTTAAATGAATGAAATAAGCCAGTCACAGAAAGACAAACTTTGTATGCACGTTCTCACTTATTTGTGGGAGCTAAACATTGAACCAATTAAACTTTGGAGATAGAGAGTAAAATGATGATTAACAGAGGCTGGGAAGGGTAGGGAAAGTGACAATTGTTAATGGATAAAAAAATAGATATTTAATGAATAAGAGCTAGTATTTGATAGCACAGCAGGGATGATAGTCAATAATAATATCTTCTTCTTCAGTTTATACATTACCAGTATGCTATTAACTATAGTACTGTAAAACTTTCTTTTGCAGTCTTAAAATCACAATAATATATTTGTTTGATTTTCTGGTTAAAATTTTTAATCAGATTAAAATTTGTTACAAAATTTTGTTGAATTTAAAAGAAAATTTGTTGGATCTCCTGGTTTTTGAGAAAGTAGAACTAGTATAAATGTACTTGACACAAAACAGAAATTTAATTAATGTGTTTTTGAGACCTATTAAGTATATTGTCCATAAATACTTCAGAAATGGTTATTTAATTAAACTAAAAAAATACTCACCAACTTTTAGAAATTGCCTGGATATGGTTGTAGGCAGATTACAACAGACTAACACTATTAAAGTAAAACTTAAAGAAGGAAAAGCTAAGTTATAAGAAAAGAAATAAGCTAGTAGGTTATTCATTGGCTGGTTTAGTTATGCTCCTGCTGAAAGTAAGAGGGTTGGGCTGATTCTTTTAGTGTACAATGCTATAAGTAAACTCTGTTTTCTCTTAATTAAATGCAGTGTGTGTGTGTGTGTGTGTGTGTGCACGCGTGTGCACATGTGTGCACATGTATGTGTATTAGTATTTAATGATGCAGGATAACTTAACAACATATTTTGTTTAACACTGAAATATCACAAAGTGAAAAAAAATAAACATGACTTTGATTTCCAAAATTTTTATAGGAGACCATATTGCCATTTCAAATACAACAAACCATGAAAAATGACCCCACTTCTACTTTAACTTTACCACTTGTAACAACATTGGGGATGAAGAGAGATATTCTGCACTTTGATCATTAATATGCAGTGTCCATATAAATTTAGATCTGACATGATGGCATTATGGGAGCTGATACTTGCAAAAACATAGTGGGATAAAGTGTAATCTTATCTTTTCATCCTGAAAATTTCATAATTCCCACTTTAAGAAAAGTTCTCCCTACTAATCTTCCTCTGCTTTCCCCACCACCACTAATGTTGAAAAAATGTAGAACTTTCAACAATATGTTTGGTCTCCAAATTGCCAGAAGTTGGAATGCAATATTGTTTATATACAAATCTGATTAGTATTCTTTGGAGAGTATGTACTTCATTGGTTCTACTTAGTCTGAGAGCAGATGGAGCCCTAAAATGAGACTATTATTATTTTTCAAAAGCATAACCTATTCTGGAAGTGTTCTCTTTTGAATGAAGTGAGCCATCAGAAATGGAGAAGAATGTCTTACTTATCTTATGACTGATATGCATGGATAATGATTTTCTGGAGTGAACTATCTAATCTACTTTGGAAATCATGTTTTTACCCAAATCTGTGGACAAGATTTATTTTAAAATTTAAAATATCACCTGGTTTTGTCTCCCTTTTAATTATATTAGGATTTTATTGAGTCCTTTCAGTCTGGACACTGGTGTTTCTGAGTTCATTGTTTTGTGTGCTTTTTGGCATGTAAGGAAAAGGCAACTTGGGCAAATCATGGAAGAGGTCCTTTTAAATTAGCTATACCATCAAATGCAAAAATCCTCTTCCAATTCCAATAATTTTTTTTTTTTTTTTTTTTTTTTTGAGACAGAGTTTCGCTCCCGTTAGGCAGGCTGGAGTGCAATGGCGCGATTTCGGCTCACTGCAACCTCCGCCTCCTGGGTTCAGGCAATTCTCCTGCCTTAGCCTCCCGAGTAGCTGGGACTACAGGCACGCGCCACCGTGCCCAGCTAATTTTTTTTTTTTTTTTTTTTTTTTTTTTTTTTGTATTTTTAGAGACGGGGTTTCACCATGTTGACCAAGATGGTCTCAATCTCTTGACCTCGTGATCCACCCGCCTCGGCCTCCCAAAGTGCTGGGATTACAGGCTTGAGCCACCGCGCCCGGCCCAATTCCAATAAATTAACCAAACTCTGAGATTTCCTGTGTTCTTAAAACCTTTCAAAAGTCACAAGAACAATGGGCTGATAGCAATGTCATTTCTCACTTGTATTTGCAAACATTAATAAAAGTAGCCATACAATGACTGCCTTTCAGTTTGGTTAATTAAACTATTCTAATTAAGAAACAGGAGCTCTGGGAGAAACATGAGCATTTATTTGATCACTCCTTCAATATTTAATTTAATAAATATTTATTATCAATAGTATGTTGCATCCTGTGTTAAGATGCTAAAACTAACATTTTGGATGAGATACACTTGTACTTTATACCATGTATCTATCATCATGAAGTCTAAAATATAACTCACTATGATGGTAACTAATAATTTGATTTTGTGCTTAAAGCATAATTCCCCAAAAGTACAAGCCAACTGACTTTATGAAACTCTGTGCCAATAAAATTTATGTAGTAATTTTATAAAAGTGGTAAGTGCTAGTATAAGCATGTTAAACTCAAAAAGAACTTACGACAATACCATACTTAGCTATTGAGAAGTCGTTCTTATCACATTCTACTTTCTGTATGAATTTGTTTGTGAGAGTTTTAGAACCTAAAACAGACTGACATGTAATGAAAAGTGAGTGAATAAAGCAGTAAATTATCAGTATCTCAGTTGTAGATACTCATTGGAAAATTTGTCATTAGATAGCTGTTTCGTTTTGGATAAATGGTTTCTCTTGCCCCAAATAATCAAGTTGACAAGCAGCCAATTAAACTCATAAATATACCTTTCTACTTCAATATTCAAAATTGATGATGTAGTATCAGGAATACAACATGATCTATAACATTAAGTTATGCTAACAACTGAATTTTAATGGTTGTATGGTCTTTTCCCACTTAATATATAAATTTATTTTACTTTATAGTTATATAGAGTTACTGTAAAACATGTATAAGTACTTATGGTTGTTAAATATTGTTCTCCTTGAAGAAATGAGAAAACCAACCTGTCTAGACTCACTTTTGACGGTCACCACAGATTGTAAAGGGCAAAGGGTGACATTTACTGTGAGTGCATGAATGGAGTGGCAGAGACTTTAGAGGGTAAATGAGGATGGAGAACTCAGCAATCTGTATTACTATTTGCATGGTCTGCCTCTGCTTCCTGAAAAGCACTGGGACATTCTGTTTTTACTTTTCAGAGATTACATAAACTGAGAGCAGAAGGGAGCATTTTTCCTTATTATTCTGTTATGATTATAAATAATCAGTTTGGAAATGGAGATTGAAAGCATTAAAAAATCATAGTTTAAAGGCAGAAATATTCAGGATAAAAATAAAATAATCCAGAGTATTTTTGAGCACCAAATGTGAGCCTGCATTTGTAAGCACATGTATCTGGCAGTGTAGACATCAACCCCCCTTAACTTTATGGATTGATATTTCTACCCGAGGAAAGATAAAAGGGAGGAAAGAAGACTCAAATGATAATTTGGAATTGTGCCCACTCTGGTGCTAATTAGCTTTTGACATTTTCAGGCATTTTACCTTTGCTTACTCACTCATAAAATGTTTTGAAGTTGTAGTTTGTATTTGGAAATAATTTCAAACTTACAGAAAACTTGTAAGAACAGTACAGAAAACTCTCATACCAAAATTTATTCAAAAGGATTATTCACTAGCTATTGAAATAATGCCTTTAATAGCAAACGGATATAATCCAGGATCTCATGTTGCATGAAGTTGTCATGTCTTTTCAGTTCCCTTGTATATAGAACTGTTCTTCAATTATTCCTTGTTCTTCATGACCAATATGGTTTGGTAGTGTCCCCACCCAAATATCTTGAATTGCAGCTCCCATAGTACCCATGTGTCATGGCAGGAACGTGATGGGAGATAATTGAATCATGAGGGCAGTTTCCATCATGCTATTTTAGTGATAGTGAGTTCTCATTAGATCTGATGGTTTTATAAGGGGCTTCCTCCTTCACTTGGCATGGCAGTCATTCTGTCTCCTGCTGCCTTGTGAAGAGGTGCCTTCTGCCATGATTGTAAGTTTCCTGAGGCCTCTCCAACCATGGTAAACTGTGAGTCAATTAAAACTTTTTCCTTTCTACAATACCCAACCATGGGTATGTCCTTATAGCAGTGTGAGAATGAATATGGACAGTGAAGACCAGGCTGAGGTGGTCTCAGATGGAGATGAGAAACCTGTTAAGAACTGCAGTAAAGGCCACTCTTGGTATGCAGAAAGACTAGCAGCATTTTTTCCCTGCCCTAAAGATTTGTGGAACTTTGAACTTGAAAGGGATGATTTAGGGTATCTGATGGAAGAAATTTTAAATGAAAAAATGTTCAAGAGGAAGCAGAGTATAAAAGTTTGGAAAATTTGTAGGCTGATGGTGCAAAATTAAAAAAAAGACACCTATTTTCTGGGGATAAATTCAAGCCCACCAGAGAAATTTGCATAAGTAATGAGAAGCTGAATGTTAATAAAGAAGATGTCTCTAGGACAGGTCAGAGACCTTCACGGCAGCTCCTCCCATCACACTCAGAGGCCTAGGAGGGTGAAAAGGTTTCCTGGTCTGAGTTCAGGGCCCCCTGGTGTGTGCAGCCTGGGGACTTGGTACCCTGCATGTAAGCTGCTCCTGCTGTGGCTTAAAAGAGGCCAAGTTACAGCTCAGACCATTGCTTCACAGGATGCAAACCCCAAGCCTTGGCAACTTCCACATGGTGTTGAGCCTGTGGGTGCACAGAAGTCAATAATTGAGGTTTGGAAACCTCCACCTAGATTTTGGAGGATGTATCAAAATGCCTGGATGTCCGAGAAGAAATTTGCTGCAGGGGTAGAGCCCTCATGGAGAACTTCGAGGGCAGTGCAGAAGGGAAATGTGGGGTTGGAGCCCCCACACAGAGTTCCCACTGGGACACTGCCTAGTGGAGCTTTAAGAATGGGGCCACTATCATCCAGATCCCAGAACGGCAGCTCCACCAACAACTGGCACCGGGTGCCTGGAAAAACCACAGACACTCAATACCAGCCTGAAAGCAGCCATGAAGGGGGCTGGACCCTGCAAAGACACAGAAGCGGAGCTGCCCAAGGTGTGGGAACACACATCTTACATCAGCATAACCTGGATGTAAGACATGAAGTCAAAGAAAATCATTTTGGAAATTTAAGGTTTAATGACTGCGCTATTGGATTTCAAACTTGCATGGGGCCTGTAGTCCCTTTGTTTTGGCCAATTTCTCCCATTTGGAATGGGTGTATTTACCTAATGCCTGTACCCCTATTGTACCTACGAAGCAACTAACTTGCTTTTGATTTTACAGATTCATAGGCAGAAGGAACTTGCCTTGTCTCACATGAGACTTCGGACTGGACTCTTTTTTTTTGAGACAGTCTCACTCTGTCGCTAGGCTGGAGTGCAGTGGAGTGATCTTGCCTCACTGAAACCTCTGCCTCCTGGGTTCAAGTGATTCTTGTGCCTTAGCCTCCTGAGCCCAAGTAGCTGGGACTTTAAGCACATTCTACCATGACCAGCTAATTTTTGTAATTTTACTTTTTTCTTTCTTTTTAGTAGAGATGGGGTTTCACCATGTTGGCCAAGATAGTCTTGATCTCTTGACCCTGTGATTCACACACCTCAGCCTCCCAAAGTGCTGGGATTATAGGCATGAGCCACTACACCTGGCCTGGACTTGGACTTGTGAGTTAATGCTAGAATGAGTTAAGACTTTTGGGGACTGATGGAAGAGCATTATTGTGTCTTATAATGTGAGGACATGAGATTTGGGAAGGGTCAGGTGTGGAATGTTATGTTTTGGCTGTGTGCCCACCCAAATCATATCTTGAATTGTAGTTCCCATAATCTCCACGTATCATGGGAAGCACCCAGTGGGAGGTAATTAGATCTTGGGAGTGGTTTTCCTCATGCTGCTCATGCTGTTCTTGGATAGTAAGTGAGTTCTCATGAAATTTTATGGCTTTATAAGGGACTTCCCACCTCACTTGGCACTCATTCTCACTCCTGCTGTCCTGTGAAAAGTTACCTTCCACCATGATTGTATTTTTCCTGAGACCTCCCTAGCCATGTGGAACTGTGAGTCAATTAAATCTCTTTTCTTTAGAAATTAGCCAGTCTTCAGTATTTCTTCACAGCAGCACTAGAATTGATTAATATAATGACCTTCAGATATTTGGAGATTACAGGCCAATTATTTCGCATATTTTTGTGTTGTCTGGTGTATCCTCTTACTATACTCAAATTAGGAATGTCATAGGAATGATTCTGTGCTCTTTTCACTGCATTCCCTCAGCGGGTACATGAGGTTGTTTCATTCTGTCATGGTAATGTTAGCTTTGACCATTTGAGGAAGGTCATAATCATCCATGTTTCTCTACTGCAAGGCTGTTTTTTAAAAACAAAACAAAACAAAACATTTTTTTCACTCCTGCTTCTGCTTCTGCTTCTCTCCTCCTCCTCCTCCTCCTCCTCCTCCTCCTCCTCTTCAACAGGTGAGACTCCAACTACTGGGCTCAGTGATCATCTGACCTCAGGCCTCAGCCTCCTGCGTACTGAAACTCCAGGTGTGCACCACCGTGCCTGCTTTGTTCTTTTCTCTTTCTTAATTTGCACGTTTTGCAGGAAAATACACTACATATACATCCCATTCTTCATTCCACCCACTTGTTACAACTTCCGCCCACCAGTTTTAACTAGTTTTGTTGATGTTTCTCATGTGAATTATTATGATTGTAGTTGATAAGCAGTAATTTTCAAATTTCATCATCTGTTCTACATTTATTAGTTGTCATTTTACTATTTGGTAAACCTTATCTCTTTCATCATTGCAGACTTATAGATTCCTATTTTATTCAGTGGGATATGATCTATTACTATCACTAAGTATTTCAATACTAAAATGTCCCAGGTTTGGCCAGTAGAAACCTTCTTCAAGCTGGCCTCTATGTCTGACAGGGTTCTAACATTCTTTACATATTTCCTTAATTTCTGGCATAACACATTCCAGGCTTATTTTGTGATTTTCTTGGTCTCATCCTGAAATTAGCAATTATAATCCAAGGAACCCTGGCAGGTATTAGTGATGTGTATACTCATTGATGTGGGGTATCACTTTTCCAAGATCCTCTCAGCATACAGAGCTAGTTGGTGGATCTCTGTATCTTATCTGAATGCATGTATATCTCATCTAGGCTTGGCCTTTCATTTATAACATTTCATTTTCAATGAGAAAATTGGACTCCATTCTCAATTCATTATTTTGTTTGTTCAATTTCAAAATCCTCGTGGGTTGCTGTCCCACTTGGGGGCCTGCCTTGCCTTCCCTCAATCCCTGTCGGACCTTGCTTTTTTCTGACTGGGACCTCCTGATGGCTTTTTGGCTGCATTATTAAGAAGAAGAGAAAGCAGGAAAGAAGAATGGAGAATACTAATTTTGAACAAGGACAATAGTGGCTATGCAGATTTTTCTAACTAGGATAAAAGGTATTTAATTTTGCCTATTAATTTGACCTATTAAGTTAAAGCACTAACTTATTGTAAATTGGGCTAAATCGCCATTTGCATCAAATTCATCTCATATTTTCAGCATTTTGGATATTGACTAAATTCAGACTTTGGATATTTGGGATTTGTGATGTGGATCAGTAATATAATGCTGTATTTATAAAGTGAAATACAGACTATATTTTTAGTTTCTATATGTGTACTTTCAGCTGCCTTGTCCCGTAAAATCTAACATTCTTTTCTAGTGCCTATAGAAATGTCTTTGGACTCCACATTTGCTGTCTACACTGCTTTTCAGTCTTTAAAGGGGAAATAAGTAAATACACAGAATTCTTGATTTCCTTTGGCTAACTACTAAGGAATATGCTATCAATTTTTAAAAAAATGGGCATTTTTAATTTAAAAATGAGTAAATTAAAGGTAGGCTTCCTAAGCAAAAACGAATCCACTATTTCCTAATGGTTTGTAAGCCTTAAAAGAACTTAAAAGAGGAAATGCCTTCACATTCTTATTTTCAAAAGTTGAACTTAAAAGTAGCTTGACAAAAACAAACCATGATTAGACATTGTACCATAACATTACAAAAACAAATAAGTCTGAGAAAGACAGAAGAATGCTGAGGGTAATAGTCTCCCAATGGGAAAATAGTGAGTAAAGTCTAAGTGTATTTCAGCAAGTATTTATGATTAGATAATATTCTGCGTGGGGTTGGGCTGACGTATTTAGTGTTTTATCTAATGAAAGAACCACAGCTTGAAAGACTTGCTTCTTTGATGTTTCTCAGCTATTATTCACTCATATAATCTTTCTAACACCTGTAAACCCATCACTTTTGACTTACAGAAGCATTTCATTTTCAGTTTTTCCACAGGCACTTCTAAATCTTCAAAGCCTTGTTCTTATTTTAAAAGAAGCCTGTTTTTAAATACATAATGCATATTCCCAGCTGTTTCCCAGGCTCTTTGTTCCTGATTTTCCCTTCTGCCATGATGAAGATCTATCACAGGCTTGTTCCTGCACTGGCTGGTGGTTATCAAGTTTCCTGAGTGAGAGGATTTATTCAGTCATTGAAACTGTTTTTAGAGCACCTCCTATGTGCAACGCCCCCAAGAGACAACGTTGTTCTAGGACAACTGAGATGGTTGATCACTTCTTCAGAAACAGTTGTTGGAAATTCTATCCTTGTACAAGAAAGAGATTTAATGTATCAATATTATAGAAAAGTATGTATCAAAGTCAATATCCCAAATTCTGAAAATATGAGGTGAATTTGATGAAAATAGCAATTTAGCTTAATTTACAATAAGTTAGTGCTTTAACTTAATAGGCCACTATAGATAGCCTTATTGATCCATAATTTGATGTAGGCGCAGCCACAGTTGAATTTATATAAAATCTTTCCACATACTTTATGCTCTGTATTAAACTCCCCATTCACTGTAGAATTATTCCTAACAATTCTGGTCTTTCTCCTACTCCAACTTTTGTATTTGTTATCAAAAATATGGACTCTACATTCTCTCTTATTTATTGACTTCCTTTGGACAGGTGCTTTGCTGAGTGTTCTGTCTATATTATCTCATTTAATTCTCACAACTCTATGAAGTATTGTGGTATTAGTACTTTACAAATGAAACAATTGAGTCAGAAAGGTTTAGCTTGCTCACAGTTACCTAACTAGTAAGCAGAAGAGCCAAAATTTAAATGCGCATTTACTTGATTCTAGAACTTAAGAACTTCATCTAAATTGTCTCCCACTTGTCCCTGATATATTTTTTTAAAAAGGTATTTTTTTTTTTACATAATGCCTTTGAGTGCAGGTGATATCTCCTGCAATAGCTGGTATAGTTAATAGAATGATGATTCTCTAACCTAGGGAAGGTTTAAAAGTATCGATGTCTAGGCTTTCCCCACAGAAATTCTGATTTAGCTCATTTGGTGTCAGCCCTGGTCACTTAATGTATTAAATATAAACCTCACCAGATGTTCTTATATGATGCCAGTGTTGAGAAACCATTGGTATAGTGTATTAACTAATATCTCTGCAACCATGGGGCTCTGAAACATTGAGAACAAGGAGCTGATCCTAAAGAAGCTGAGGTAGATTTGAAAAATCAAATAAGTATCTAAGCAAACTATTGAGCCTTAATTTTGGTACTCAAACTAAATCAAGACATATACAGAAGATCAGGGCTTAGATAAGCTCAAAGCTACATGGAGAGACAATAATCAAGCATCTTAATTTCCTCATTCCAATAGATAAGATTCATAATTTTATCCTTAAGATGCTTCAATCAGAAGGAGTAAATATTACCTTTTAGGCTCAATTTACAGCTCAAATATATATATATATATATATATATATATATATATATATATATATATACACTCTTAGCCTCAAATTATATATGTGTGTATATATACACACTTACACTACATATGTGTACATTTAAGAATATATGTGTGTGTGTATATATATATATGCACACATACAGCTTATATATGTAATGTACATACATGTATATGTAAGCTATGTATGTGTATATGTATATGTGTGTATATATATATATACACAGCTTAGCTATATATTTATGTATGTATATATACATATATATAAATGTGTGTATGTACATATACATATATACAGCTTAAGTATATATGTACTTAAGTATATATAAGCATATATTTAAGTGTGTGTATATATATATATAGGTGTATATATGTATATATATGTGCATATATAAGTTCATATATACTCATATATATACACTTATATGGCAAATATAAATAAATATAAATTATTATTTATATGGTAAATCTAAATAAGTATATATACTTACAAAATACATATATTTGCATAAGTATATATATTTTATATGGTATATATTATAATATATGTATTAATATATATATTATTTATATGGTAAGTCTAAATAAGTGTATATACTTATACAAGCAAGCTAAACCTTTCTGACTCAATTGTTTCATATATGTATCATATACTACCATATAATATGGTAGTATATGATATATATATAATATATATGGTAGTATATGATATATACCTATATAAGTATATATATGGTAGTATATGATATATGCTTATATAAGTATATATATGTATCTTTATATATTTATATATGCTTAATTATACATGTATATAACATATATGAAATTGAAGATAAAATATTATTGAACAATCAGCATTTGATTTTATCAAGGTTTTCCTGAAAAATAATGATCTGTCTTTTCATATCAGCACCAACACTGTATTTATTTCAGCTGTTTTCATATTTTATTACATCCATTCCCTTGATCACCCACTGTTAAAATGAAAATGCACAGAACCACTGAAACAAACAACTTGTTAGCAAATCACCATATTGCTCCCTTAAATTAGGTATGTTTTCTAAATGAAATTGCATTGCATCTGATGATGAGTGAGTACAGCATAAATTACACTCCTAATTTTGATTTCTAAATATCCAATTCCAATTTTGAATTCTTCTCTGGTAAGAGAAATAGACTACTGAGAAAAAGAACAAGCTGGAGATTCCCAGTCTAGATAGCTGGGAACTGGAAAAGAAATCAAAAGTCTAGGTAAATACACAGGTGATATACAGGCACTAAAAGACAAAGCAAAATAAATAGCCAGGAAGGCAGCAGAGGTAACTTGGAGATTGTCATAACTGGTACCTTCTGTCCCAGAGCAGTAGCATTTCTGGAATCCTATTAAAAACTTTATTCGTAATTTAGCTAGTTTGATTGTCTGGTTGAGTTATTTGAACATCGTAGACTGAGAGGCATAGAAGTAAAGTGATTTTTGACAGCATAATGGATGACTGTAAATCCTTTTTCATTGAATTATATCATGGGTAAAGATAGTACCATTATATTCTCTTGAAACAATTAACCAACTTATGCTAAATTATCTGCATAACATAGCTCTTAGAAGCTAAAAAACAAGAAAGGCACAGTGGATTTTTTGAATGTTTTTCTTCTTGATTTGAAATGACCACATTGAAATCTGAGTTGAAAATGCTTTCTCATAGAGGATTATATATATCACTTTATAGGAAAAACACAAACTCAGTTTGAAAGCAGATGTGGTACTTCAGAGTAGCACCAACAGGGTAATATAGTTGTTAAATTGGCCCCAAATACCAGCACATATATTAAAAAAAAAGTTGACAGAAAAATCATATCTCTTGGGAATGTAGGCTAGACCATCTGTCACAGGGAGAATTAAATCCATTTTTCCATTAGAAGTGGTCATTGATCATTTGGTGAAGATTTTTGTAGACAAATTGCATAGACTATGTCATCTGCTAGTATCTTATCTTACATGTACAGGCCCCAGACATTCTTCAAGGAAAGTCAATTTGGTGCTTAGAATTTGAGCAGGATTGTAAAAAATGTGATTCCAAGGAAAGGAGCTCTTCAGACATCAGCTGGAGAAAAAGTACTTGGAGAAAATGGATAGAGGTTGTATGTTCCAACCTTACTGTAGAAATTAGTAAGGTTGATCTGTACACTAACCTGCAAAATGTTTATACCATATAGACACTAAGGTAGGTATTATTATACATATGAAAGATTTAAGCACAGAAAGTGCTAAGATTCACTATTTGCTGAGAAGAAAATGTTCCAACCTTACTGTAGAAATTAGCAGGTAACTCTATTTTTTGGGAAGGGATATATAAATTTTCTGTCACTCACTATGATTTTTCAAGGTTAATAATGCTATTAACATACTGTTGGTGCTACCTTGAAGTACCACATCTGCTTTCAAACTGAGTTTGTGTTTTTCCTATAAAGTGATATATATAATCCTCTATGAGAAAGCATTTTCAACTCAGATTTCAATGTGGTCATTTCAAATCAAGAAGAAAAACATTCAAAAAATCCACTGTGCCTTTTTTGTTTTTTAGCTTCTAAGAGCTATGTTATGCAGATAATTTAGCATAAGTTGGTTAATTGTTTCAAGAGAATATAATGGTACTATCTTTACCCATGATATAATTTACTAATTTGAGCTGGGCACCAGTAAATCAGCTAGAGTACCCTCAAAGGCCAAATCCAAGAAGTAGCTCTGATTTGAAGACATATTTCTTTTCATTTGCTTATTTGGTATATAAATGGGAACAATCTATAAATGACTTAACTGAAAAATCAATGAAGAAAGATCTGGATTTTTCTTCTTTTTGGTGGTGATACCTGGAGATAAACATTACTACATTACATAGAAAGACGTTAAATCATCCAGTTTTTTTTTCAGATATACTTATGCATACAGATAGTATGTTAATAGCATTATTAACCTTGAAAAATCATAGTGAGTGACAGAAAATTTATATATCCCTTCCCAGAAAATAGAGTTACCTGCTAATTTCTACAGTAAGGTTGGAACATTTTCTTCTCAGCAAATAGTGAATCTTAGCACTTTCTGTGCTTAAATCTTTCATATGTATAATAATACCTACCTTAGTGTCTATATGGTATAAACATTTTGCAGGTTAGTGTACAGATCAAATAAGAAATACTGTTCATACTATCATTAATATCTAATTATTATTTAAATTTTCCCATGTATACAAATTATTTGTCCCATAAAAGGACCGGGAATTCTATAAAGCTGTGGATGGGTAGCTCTACTTTCATATATTCTCTATTGCATTTACCACAGGGCTACACAGTTAGTTGATACATACACTTATTTATTGATGTTATTTAATATGCAGGTGAGTAATATATATGAAATTGACTAATGGAATTTTCAGTATTCAATATACGTAAATTATTAATACACTTATTACTTAATCCTATTCATTCACATCTTCTGCTATGGCCAATACTGTCCTGTGATTAGTAAACTAGACTGTGCCATTTTTTGGAAGCAATACACAAACATTTTTTTTTCCTCTCTTACTGTCAGTGTTCACAGATAATGTAAAGCATTTAACAAATGTGAGTTTTTATTTGTCTTGAGAAGTTGTCTCAAAAACTTATGGCAAAGCAATACTTATCTCCCACTGTGAATTGACTTGCTCTATGTATGTCACTTGACTACACATACAAAGAAGAACAACTTTCTACCCAAAAACAATGTAACTGGCTAACTTCTGATCCTCAGTGAGAGTGAACACAGGTAGGTACTTTTGTGGTTATTCAGCCTGAACAATTTAGGTTAACCTGTATTGACATGTACAAGAGCAAACAAGGCTATGTGTATTGTACAATGTGAAAGCTGAGGGCGAGAAGGAGGATGAAGTCTGAAAAGTATAGAAAGGTGTGATGATTAATGCTGAGTGTCAACTTGATTGGATTGAAGGATGCAAAGTATTGATCCTAGGTGTGTCTGTGGAGGTGTTGCCAAAGGAGATAAACATTTTAGTGGGAAATGCAGACCCACTCTTAATCTGGGTGGGTACCATCTAATTAGCTGCCAGTGTGGCTAGAATATAAAGCAGGCAGAAAAATGTGAAAAGCCTTGATTGGCTTAGTCTCCCAGCCTACATCTTTCTCCTAAGCTTGGGGATGGCCTATTGTAGAACCTTGTGATTGTGTGAGTTAATACTTAATAAACTCTATCTTATACATGTATATAGCTATCCTATTAGTTCTGTCCCTCTAGAGAACCTGACTAATATAAAAGGGAGAAGGTACAACATCTTCCTGTGATTGCTGAATAGATGGCCTCTTCTTCTGTCTACCTCTCTGGGAGGTGACAGACAGAACTTTAACTGTGCAATGAATGTTTTTAATCTTTGCTATATTAAGGAGAATCTTAGAGATAAGCTTTTTTTCCAATTGCGTCTCAGTGATCAGTCTTGATTGTATATATTCATTATGTCCCTATGTCTTAGTAGACTAATTTTGTATTTCTCCATTCTCACACTGCTCTAAAGAACTACCTGAGACTCAATAATTTATGAAAATAAGAGGTTTAATACAGGAAGCATGGCTGGGAGACCTCAGGCAAGCTTACTATCATGGCAGAAGGGTGAAGGAGAAGCAAGTACATCTTCAAATGACATCAGGAGAGAGAGAGAGAGAAAGTGAAGGGGTAAGTGCTACACACTTCGGAACAACAAGATCTCATGAGAACTCACGCACTATCAGCAGAACAGCAAGGGAGAAATCCATCCTCATAATCCAGTCGCCTCCCACCAGGTCCCTCCCCAACAATGACGATTATAATTCAACGTGAGATTTGGGTGGAGACAGAGAGTCAAACCATTTCAAAGGTATTAGGAAAGAAAATAGAATATATTTGGAATCAAATATGATGGTAATTTGAAAGCACTTGCCTGATTATAATTTTGACCTAGAGCATTAGTGTAGGAGGTTTCAAATTATTCAAAACTGGATATTTTAACCCATTATTATCTTCATAAATCTTATAATATAGATGCCTTCCTCACACCATTATACACAACATTTTCAAAGTCTGCATATGAGTGAATAAGTTTTTGAAATGTTCATATTTTTCAAAATATAAAAATTTGGACAACCGTAGTATAAATATTCTGGTAACCAGAATTTGTATTTAATCATCAGGTATATCTTTATTTCTTCGTATTTAGACATTTGTATAACGGGCAAGCTGATCTTTAAAAATCATTTAAAAGTTCCATCACATACCCACCACAAACTTTGTGCTGTGTATACCTCAGCACAAACTTTAGTAATTCTAAAAAACTTTTGACAATATGATAATTTCCATTGTTTGTTTTAAAACTTTTATAATTATAGACTTTAGCCACTAATTGAAATATTTTTAAAGCTTATTCTAAGATCACCTACTTTCGTGAGATAAATCAAATGGTTACTCTTTGCGTAATTTCTTCCCATCCAATTACAAATAACACATTTTTATTTATAATTACAAATTCCCTTTCACTCATTACTCCTGTTCCTTAACTCTTACCTTTAGTTAAAATCTTATTTTCTAACACACTCTTCTAACATACAATAATGACAGAATATCATGCTAATGTCTACTTTAAGTGCAAAGATGTATTTTACATGGAAATAGTTTTTTAGTCTTTGTGGGGAATGACTTTCCTACAGACTTAATTAAATCTGATTCAAAGTGTAGCATTTCCCTGATATTCAGTTAATAGAGCTAGGATAAGTAAGAGTCCATCTACAGAAAATATAACATAAATTTCATTTACATTTTCATTTAGCTACTCAAACTATACAGTGATTTCAAAATAATATAAAAAGCCAAAGATTTTAGAGTTCTAAAAATAAACCTAACTAAAGAGAGTCATTCAGATGTTTAAAAATAAAATCATTTCACTTATATATTACAGCTCTCCTAAACATGGTTAAAGAAAGAAGACTTAGGATAGCATCACATTATTATTATTATCATTTCCATGATAAAAATGTCAAATTGGAAGATATATTCATAGAGCATATCCAAACAGCATTTCAGTGAATGAACAAAGACCAGACTGTCAGGACATTTCTCTCTGAGAGAACTTCTTTCCACTGCTCAGGCAAATGTACCACATTTTGAAAGGCTAGATCCTGTGGATAGAATAAAGCAATACAACATGAATAGGAAGAGCCTTTTTCTCATGCTGTTATTAGCATCCATCAAAAACCCAAGGTCTACTTTCAAACTGACTCCTTCCCATCAAACAAAATTACTTCTGACTTCATTCATGAAAACAGGGTTTTGGTTTCCCGTCAATAAATGACAAGATGTTTTTGCCAACCCAGCCAACATGTTGGTCTATTTTACATCAGTTATACTATGCATTTTCAGTCAGTGAAATCATTTATAGATAAAAAGCAGTAGAAAGCTCAAAGTAGACAGGGGCTAAATGTGTTTAATCCACCATGTGTATTTTGCTGCCCCAAAGGAATCAGATGTAAAAGTATTTCCCTCCCTAAGCCTTCCTTCACCATTTAGAAAGGAAATATGAAATATGTTTATTATGAACTTTTGAACTGTCTGAACTTATTCTATCCACTGAATTATTGCCTTGAAAATACCTTTTTCTGTCAGCTAGTGACATGACAACTAAAGCTGTTATGCTCTGTATTATACAGCTGGAAACTCTGAAAATTATATTTGTTACCATTATCCTGAGTTCCCTGAAAATGGGTAAGCTGCATAGTGAATAATTAATATTGGCAGAGTCATTATAAACCTCTGTAGATAGACTCCATCGTACTCTATTGGAGTACATCCCAAGTACAAAGCAGCTTTGATTTAATTGATTGTCCATTCCAGATTTGTTTTTCTTTTACTAGCCTTCCCTCTATGTAAGACATCATATAAATAAAATTACTGCTTCTGGCTTGAATCATCCCTAGACTTGAGTTAGTGGTTGCATGAAAGACTAATTTAAACAACAGGCAGGGACACTGCCTTATACAGAAGACAGGAAGGAGCTCTGTCCATGACCATCTTTGGCAGTAATGCTATGTGCAGTTAGAATGAATCATATTCACATTATATGTAAAATATATCATTCTAAGGTAAACTATGAGTTGCTCTTATAGAGTCAGGAATGAGAGAAAGCTTCAAAGGTCATTAGCCTGTCCTCTGGCTTTCACAGGGCTACAATTAAAAAGTCCTTGAGAATTATCTGCCAAGTCCTTAAAATTATTCAGACAAGTAGGCACCACAGTCTCCTTCTGTAAGTCATTACCAGGTCTGCCAGCCTTTATAGTCAATAAGGTCTGCCTGCTATTTATCCCAGCCATGAAAATAGTCTCTAGCCCAATTAAAGGGGGCCCAGAAAAGATAGGCAGTGGATCTAATTTTTAAGTGGGATGGAAATATAACTATTTTTTTCTCTCTCTACTTTCCAGCTCTTTTCCTTTTGGTTTTCCTGGTAATCAGCCTTTTTTGAAAAGCTTCAGCCTATTAATCTGGTGAGAAAGGCTCTTATTACAATATGAAATTTTGTCTGGACATAAATATGCCCCCAATCAAAATATATTCCTTCAAGAAGAGCACACAGTGAAGAGAAGTCTTCCTGAAACATGGACCCTTGTCATATCCCCAGATATCAGCAAAATAACAATAACATGTAGAGAGTTTACTAGGTATCTATCAGACATTGACTTAGCATACTGCATTATATAGAATTCTCAAAATATTCTATGAGATCATTCTTCCCATTTGACAAGTGAAAGCATGAGATTTAGAGGTCAGTAACTTGCTTAAGTCATCCACTAATAAGTGACAGAACTTGGGTTTGAACTCAGGCATTTTGGAATCAAAGTCTATTTAACCCCAACAAAGTAAATGCCATTAGATAAGTAGGACTTTTCTTGTTTCCAAGCATTTGGAGTGAAGAATGAGATAAGAAGCAAAGAGTAAAGCATGGAGGGTCATATTAAATTTTAGAAAATAGTGAAGAAAAATTAACTTTATACATATTTATCATATTAAGAATTATGAGAGAGGTTTCAATATGATAGAAAACAACTTGTCACATAGGTGCAGGAGAATTCTGAGAAGTATTTCTGGCAAACCGTAACTTGCTATTTACTTTGATTATCGTAATTCCTGAGCAACAATGGATAGAATTGGGCCATTCCAAGGTAAATTTTCAGATATGATGATGTAACTTTTTGTGGTTTTGAGGAACTTTCCAACAGGGAGTAACTCATTCTTTAATGTAATAATCTCTTTCCACCCTAATCCAGTCAGGAGTGACTTTACAATGTCTCTAAACATTTTTCTTTGCCTATTTGTTTTTCAAGTCTGCAGTCTTTTTCCTGATTTTCATAAAATATGATTTGAAACCTTCTCTTCAAACCCTTGACCTTCCTTCTCTTCCTTCAATTTCAGCAGATGGCTGTATATCCTATTTCAATGAAAACATGATGATGTAAAATATAAACTGTCTCTTTCCCACCACTCAACTGATAAATATGCTCATATTCTCCTGTTTTTCACTTCTCCTTTCCAGGATTTCTCTTTCCATTTCCACTTGTTTTCCTAGGAACTACTTTCTAGGAATTCATCCCTCTCTTTTCCTCTTCTTCCTCTGCTTCTTTTTCCTTGGTAACAATGTGTAAATAGGACTGTCTCTCTTAATATCAAAATAAACAAGTAAACTACACAAAATAAAATAACGTTATTTTTGACCTATTGTCTACCTCTAGTTACCTTCCTATTTCCTCTTATCGTTTGTGTGCAATTTAAAAAGTAAGTAGACAACTATTTCAAGAGAGTTGTCTATACGCCTCTTTGTCTACCTCCAGTTACCTTCCAATTTCTCTCTTAAAAGGAATGCATTATCAACTTCTAATGCATTTCTTCCTCCTTTCTGGCTTCTGGCCCCCAATATGCCATTAATATTTCTCTTGACAAAATTATTGCCTCCGTTTTGGAAAATGCAATGGGTGTCTCTCAGTCACCTTTCAGCATCATTTACTGCTATTGAGTGTTCCCTTCTTGAGGCACTGTCTCTCCCGAGCTTCTATGACACGAAACTAGCTTGGTTTATTTCTGCTTTCTTTACTCTTAAAAGGATTCCTTCCCTGTACTCCTTCCACTTGATAATGTAATTAGCATATTTCATTCTCTCCTCTCTTGAGGGAGAAGTCTCCCCAACAAATTGCATCTAACCCCATGACTCTAATCCCAAACAATATGTTAATAATTTCTTAATACATAATTCTAATCAAATACTTCTCATTAACTTCAGATCTATTGATCTAATTTTCTACAGGACACTATATGGGGTTATTCTGACTCCTCAAATTTAACACACAACTTTCTTTTTTCTCTCTCTCTCATTTTTTTTAGAGCAAAGCTCTTTATCTAGTTGCCAAACTATAAACTTGAGTGTTGTTCTTGACTTTCCACTTCCTCATCCCTCATATCCATTCAATTTCAGTGTCCTGGCTGTTCCATCTCTTGCAGATTTTACAACTAGTCAGCTTTTCTCCATCGCCATGACCCAGGTTCAGGCTTCCAACATCTTTCACTTGGATTCCTGAAACTCCTAACTTGTCTCTTGACATTTAATATTGTCCCAGCTCATTTTCCAGATTGTATCTTTCTAAAAGGTATACCTGATCGTGTCATGCTTTTTTAAAAAATATACTTTAAGTTCTGGAATATGGGTGCAGAATGTGCAGGTTTGTTACATAGGTATACACATGCTGTGGTCGTTTGCTGAACCCATCAGCCCACCATCTATATTAGGTATTTCTCCTAATGCTATCCCTACCCTAGCTTTCCAACCTCTGACAGGCCCTGCTGTGTAATGTTCTCCTCCCTGTGTCTATGTGTTCTCATTATTCAACTCCCACTTAGGAGTGAGAACATGCAGTGTTTGGTTTCCTATTCCTGTGTCAGTTTGCTGAAAATGATGGTTTCCAGCTTCATCCATGTCCCTGAAAGGACATAAACGCATCCTTTTTTATGGTTGCATAGTATTCCATGGTGTATATGTGCTACATTTTCTTTAACCAATCTATCATTGATGGGCATTTCGGTTGGTTCCAAGTCTTTGCTATTGTGAAGAGTGTATGTGTCTTTGTAGTAGAATGATTTATAATCCTTTGGGTAAATACCCAGTAATGGGATTCCTGGGTCAAATGGTATTTCTGGTTCTAGATCCTTGAGGAATCGCCACACTGTCTTCCACAGTTGAACTAATTTATATTCTTGCCAGCAGTGTAAAAGCATTCCTATTTCTCCACATCCTCTCCATCATCTATTGTTTCCTGACTTTTTAATGATTTCTCTTCTAACTGGTGGAAGATGGTATGTCATCGTGGTTTTGATTTTCATTTCTCTAACGACCGGTGATGATGAGCTTTTCTCATATGTTTGTTGGCTGCATAAACGTCTTCTTTTGAGAAGTGTCTGTTCATATCCTTTGCCCACTATTTGATGAGGTTGAAATATTTCTCATTTGATATACCTCTAGTTGTGTGAATAACTAAAGAACTTCATTTAGAGTTGACATTTTTTCTGGGCCAAAGGACACATCTGCCACAGAAAGGCAGTAGCGAGAAACTGCTTTCAATATCAGAGGGAGCTGAGAAACTGCTTTCAATTCCCTAGGCCTTTGCTGCTTCCTCTGAGACTTTTGATATGATTTTAATTGGGTAAGATTTCTGGCTTTTGTAAGTCTGATTTGACAATCTGATCATCTGTGTTGGCTTGGATGCAATACTTCTTTAGACTTATTTAACAGTATTCTGTTGATATTTATAAAAATGTATATGACTTTTACCAAGGCAGCTGAATTCATGCCTCTCCCTCTCAATTTCCTTAGGCAGAACACTTTAGAACACTTTATTTTCTCATTTGATTATAAAATATTTGAAGGAAATTCAAGCTCAGCTTTACAATCCATTAGTAACTCAAACAGTTTGCATTTTAAGCAGATTTAAATTGCATCAGTAACTTTTATTTCAAAAACACATATATTCTTTCAGAGAACAATGCTAACTAAGGACATAAATGGGTAATTGTTGAACTTAGTATTATAGACAGATGATTCGTTAGATATTATAATCAGATATCTGTGAATAAAGACTCCATCACACACTGCACTTGGCATTACAGTATAAAAGAGCCAAGTATCCACTTATTACAAATGGACTGTGGTGACATTAGCTGTTCTGAGAGTTCCTGGAAATATGGTTATTCTATATACCTCTGAAGGGAAACAACTGATATTTACTGCCTCAGAGGCTCTGATGAGTAGATGGAGAATGGCATGGAAGGGGGTAGTAGAATCAAGTTATGAGAACAAGATGTATTGCCATGTTTGCTGCAAAGGCAGACTGAACACAGTGAGTCTCAGAAGATAGCATATAAATCAGGATATTCTGACATAAGAATATAGGAGAGATCTTTAATGGAACTGATTTCATAGTCTTGGTGAGTCATAAAAAGTCTACTTGAAAAACTGCAATAATAATTAGACATCTGCCAAATTTTCAATGTTGATGTTTGCTGGAAGACTGCAAACTCTCCTGAAATCTGTTTTGTTTTTTTTTTTAAACATTTTCTCAGCCAATTACAAAAGTTTTTTTTTCTACATCAGAGTATTCTATTTGAAACCTTTTAATAAAAAATACAGATACACTAAGAAGAAAGAAGAAATATGATATAGTTCTCTGTTGGAATTTCTGTTAAGTTAAAGATTTCAACTCTATTGAAATGCAAGTTGTAATTTTAAAATAGCTATATTGCCGCGTTTTAAAAGTTCTTGTGACTGTCTTACTAAAATTTGCTTTGTAAAAATCAAAAAGGAATCTGTATCTCACAAAAATAACTTTTAAGAAAATAGCAAGCAAGGGTGGAAAGAAACACATTTGCCCAATTCATCACAACACAGATAATTTTACGCTAAATGCATTAGGTTTTGAGAAGTATGAAAATTCAATTTTTTTGCCATCCCATCAGCAGAATTTCTTTATTCATTGCTTTTTTAAAAAGTGAATAAATTGGGCTTTTCTGAAATACAGTAAAGATATTTTCTCATAAATTAGAATCCTGTGAAGGATATTTTTTCTCTGCCCACTCGTGCAATTACCACTTCATTTTAGCAGTATGTTTTGATTTGTTCTTATGTGTGTGCACAACATGTTCAGAAATGGTGAAAGAGATGCCTTTATAGTAGTTTCATAAAAATTCTGTGAATTTAAGAATACTTCTTTACTTCTAAGCAAAATGCTGGAGATGTAAGTGTGCAGAACTAGTAATCTGGCTTACACATGAATCCTGAGATGCTTCTGGTGCACAGTATAGTTGTTATGTCCCCTCTTCTATGTGTCTTCCATCTAAAAGCAATGTGAGCTATCTAATCCTCTGAGAATGAAGACCACTCAGGTAATTAAAATAAATGAAGGAGGCCAGATGACAGACAGAAGTCACAGATCCAAACACTGTCTAAGGCTGCAGTCTCTATTTAGTACCAGCTGATGGTGGCCATGCATGTATCAAGTCCAGTCAGGTAGAATCTTCGTTTCAAGGCATTTGTGAGAGATTACTACTGATATGTGAAATCTCTTCATTTTAAATGTTGATCAGGAAAATAATAAGCGTAGATTATTGGAGGCCTAAAAACTGCTAGTTTTCCATATCTAATACATAGGGAGTTTGAATTACATGTTCCTACCAAGCTAAACAAACAAACAAACAAAAAACCCTGAGATGTAAAAACCTAAAATTAATTAGCTTATCTTCCTGATATAGCATCTTCATTAAATTTTATTTAATGTTATATATTTGGTTCCCATTGAGAATTGATATGAAAAATGACACTATGAAGAATACATTTGAATATGCTATAAAACAGTTCAATAGATATGGTTTATTAGCTGTTAACTGTTACTTTTATCAGGATTCATGAGACAAATTAATTTTAGATTTTTAAGCCCAGTAAAATTATTTTTAACATAATGAGAATTACATAATACATAATTCCCTTTAAGAATGAGCAAATATCAAAGGAAGTTCACTTAAAATTTATTCTCAGAGTAATTACATATATTCTAAAGAGTGATAATTTGTATCTTTCTCCATTTACAAGATTTTGGATTTCTTAGTCTCTCAGTAGCTTTATATATATATGTGTGTGTGTGTGTGTGTATATATGTGTGTGTGTATATATATATGTGTATATATATACAAACACACACATATACACACACATTATTTATATATATTTATATATATATATTTATATTTATTTATATATATATATATATACACACACACACACATACATACATACACACACAGATAGATAGATATTGATATACATATGTTTATGTGTGTTTTAAGTGCTTTGCATCATAATTTGGGATGTAATATACAATTTTAAGGTAGAAATAAAAAATTTTTGAATTTTTTCTGTTACAGTATCTGTAAAATGTTGATACTTTATCAAAATCTTAAGACATCTGAGTAAGAATCGAATTTTGTAATAAATTGGGAAGTGGCAAATTACATTTAAATGCTTTTTCTTTTCTTAACTAATCTACAGTAATTTATGAATCAATGATAATCAATGGTAATGGCTAATATTACCCCTCTAGAAAATGCTTATTGTTTTAACATGTATACTTCTAAAACATAAAGAAATAAGAGTATACACCTTCAAAGAAGATATTGTGGGCTCGTATGCTTTTTAATACCATTCTGTTGTATTCCCCCCTCAATAAAGTTAGTGATATGTATGTGTGTGTGTGTGTGTGTGTGTGTGTGTGTGTGTGTATCAGAAAGTATATAATATATACTCTCTCTCTCTATTATATATATATAAATGGACTGTAGTGATATTAGCTGTTCTGAGACTTCCTGGAAATATTGCTATTCTATCTATGTCTCACTGGTTTTACTCTGTGTTGTTATTTGTATAATTTCTCTATTTAGGTAGGCCAGCTTACATGAGCTATGAAAATTGTATTTATTGTTGAGGAAAATTATGCTGGGTAATTTTAGACAGAAAATAAATCTTCCAAGAAAATGTTAGAAGTTTGGGATTGGATTCCTTTTTAAAATTAGCTTTATCTGGGCTGGGCGCAGTGGCTCAGGCCTGTAATCTCAGCACTTTGGGAGGCCAAGGTGTGTAGATCACCTGAGGTCAGGAGTTTGAGACCAGCATAAGCAACATGGCGAAACCCTGTCTCTAATAAGAAATACAAAAATCAGCCAGGCATGGTGGTGCACACCTGTAATCCTAGCTACTCCGGAGGCTGAGGCAAGAGAATCACTAGAACCCAGGAGGTGGAAGTTGTCATGAGCTAAGATTGTGTCAGTGCACTACAGCCTGGGTGACAAAACGAGACTCTTTCTCAAAAAAAAAAAAAAAAAAAAATAGCTTTTTGTGTTTATTAAATTCACTAGATAAACTGTATCAAGTTTAATTAGATCATATATTTTGTAGGGGGTGGTTTTGGGCATGATTGCAGGTGGGCTTAAGTTTTATTTTAGAACAGGTCCACTTCTTTTGAACCTTTGTATCCTTTGTAACCTAAGGAAAATGATAGGTATATTTTATGTGTTCTACAGAGTTTTTTTGAAATCTATTAAAGATAGACCACATTTAAATAATTTTGAAAACAGTGATATCAGAAAAATATTTTGTGCATTACTATATACTTTTGAGTTAAGCTGACATAATTTGTATTGACATACTTATTTCAGGTTAGAAACAAAGCTTTCTGAATTATTATTAAATAATTGTCTTCTTCCTGTATTTTGATAATAATAAATGGAATTAGATATTGTTTTAAATTCCCATTTTTAATATAGCCAATATATGTTCATTATTGAGATGTTCATAAAGTCCAATGGGAATGCTCTAAATTGGTCTTGAAAACCATTAAGAAATTGCACATTTTCAAATTTGTTTCAAAATTTATACGTTTAAGATACTTATTTTAAAGGCCTTTACTTTTGCAAATATTTCTGCTAGGATCACACTGATCACATGACTTTTTATTGACTCCAAAGGGAACATTTTCTTTCAATGATTCAGAGAAATTGCTTTTGCTAGCAATGCTAAAGAAACAGGTTTTTTTCTTACGTCTAAAAGAAGCTTTATATTCTCTATCAAGGGCTTTTTTCCCTGTCCTAAGTAAATAATGGATTAAAAGAGAGTTGCCAGCTTCCCCACTTTGCCTTTCTAATCTTCACAGAAGAAAAATATGTGCTTAGGAAAAAAGGCTCAGTAGTCATAATTTTGTAGTAATTTTCAGAAAGTTAACGTAACATATTTCTAGGTTTCCTAGTCGCTGCAAACTTGAGTATCTCTAGGGAATCGGTGGAGTACATATTAATTAATTTGGCCCAAATGCTACTTGTAATTGATATCCTTTGAGATAAAGACCTTAGTTTTGTGTATTAAGTTGTGTTGCTATTTCTTTGGTTTGCTTTGCCTCTGAGTCCCTTACTCTTGTTCACACATCATGTGAAGAATATTGCACTTTCAGTTCTTGATTCAATTACATGTTTTTCTGCCAAGTCCCATCTAGGCATCTGACATGTAAAAAGCATACATAATTGTACAGACTAATAGCTAATAAATAATTAAACTTTCTCTTCATTCAGTTTAATGAGAATATTTCTATGGTAAAAGTATCCTACTGTTACCAGAATGCAGTAACATATTGTGTGGGGAAGGGAACTGAATGCATGGATTCATCATTAATGTCTAGAGATTAGTTATTTTCTAGTTAAAGTATATTAAGAGCTGGCTGATGAGTTTCTAGCTTATGACTTCTTTGAGATTCTCCATTGTTCAGGTCTACTATTCATAATCATGTATAAAACTGTTCACATTTCCATGTGGTATAGTAAAAGAATCAAATTGTTCTGGGAAGGTCTCTCTTTTCATGTCAGCTTTGTTTTTATTTGCATACAATTTTCATGACTTTGAAGAAGTCACTAGACTTCTATAAGCTTTTACTTTCTTATTCATGCTAGCCTTTCTTTATGGAACTAACAGGAAATTCAAGTGAGATAATGTATGCATTATTATTTTGTAGTCTAAAAAATGTTATGTAAAATGTCAGGGCTTTTGCCGCTTTTGTTAGTAATCATTGATTTGACTGTCTAAACATTCTGTGAGATAGTAAAGACAAATTCATTTTCTTATTTAACAAATAATTATAAATCAACCATAGTGCTTTACATCTTAATCATTCAACAGTGATTAAATAAAACAGGAACTTCTGCCTTCCTGGAGTTCCTATCCCAATGCCAGAAATAGAAAATGTGTAGTTAAATAGATAATAAATAAATATGTAGTTAAAATACAGAATACATAGTTTATAGATAATAAGTAAAGATCAGTCACTTATACGTGTAAAGATGAGAATAAAACAAAGTGATGTGTTTGAGACTTCTTAAGATAAGAATTAAGAAAGCTCTGAGTACTAATGTTAATTGAGATTTGAGTGATGAAGAGGAGCCACTTACATGAAGAACTGGAACAAGAACATTTCAATACACAAATGCCCTGGGTAATCAAGGAATAGAAATAAGTCCTTTGGAGTTGAACATAATGAGCAGTGGGACCAGGGAGGGAAATCTTGGATGCCACTTTGTGACGTCTTCCTTGCACTCCAGCTCCTAGATCATCTTGTGCATCCATGCTATGCATTCTCATTATAACCCCTACTTCTTCTGTAATATCACACTTAGTTGTCATTGTTCTATTAATTGTCAATTATTCTTATTAAACTCTAAGCTGGGAGGAAGCCAGGGGCATTTTTTGTTTCTCATTGTTATATCCCCAGTACCCAGAATGACTTAGTCTCTGGTCAATACAGAAAATTATTTGATGAAATGAAAAAAATTTAACCAATTAATGAAGTGTTATCAAGGCCAGTTGTTCATGGGGTCAAAAATATTTATCTTTTTAAATTTTTAAAAAAATATATTTAAAAATTTATTATGACTTTTGTAGAGAGAAAGTCTTGCTATGTTGCCCAGACTGGTCTCAAACTCCTAGATTCAAGTGAGTCTCTCACCTTGGCCTCCCTAAGTGCTGGGGTTGCAGGTGTGAGCCACTCTGCCCAGCCAAGAATATTTTCACTATTCTTTCCACTACTCCTTAACTACTGTCTTAGTTTTTTGTGCCGCTATAAAAAAATACTTCAGTCTGGGTAATTTATACAGAAGAGATATTTGTTTCTCATAGTTCTAGAGACTGGAAAATCCAAAATCAGGGTGCTGCCAGATTCAGTTTTTTTCTCTTCTTTTCTTTTCTTCTCTTCTTCTTTTTCTTTTTATGAGATGGAGTCTCACTCTGCTGCCCAGGCTGGAATGCAGTGGCACTATCTCGACTCAATGCAACCTCTCCCTCTGGGGTTCAAGAGATTCTCCTGCCTCAGCCTTTGGAGTACCTGAGATTACAAGCATCCATTAACATGACCGGCAAATTTTTTTATTTTTAGTAGAGATGGGGTTTCACCATCTTGGCCAGGCTGGTCTCGAACTTCTGACCTCAGCTGCTGGGATTATAGGTGTGAGCCACAGTGCCTGGCAGGAATGGTGAGGGCCCATTCCTCACAGTTGGTGCTGTCTAGGTGTCGTCACATAGTGGAAGAGATGAAAGGGGCCCCTGGTCTCTTTTGCCTTTATGCCTTCTGCCATGTGAGGATGCAGCAAGAAGGTGTAAGACCTTATTAGACACCAAGTCTGTGGGCTCCTTGACCTTCAACTTCCCTACCTCCCTTACACAGACTGTGGTGTTTTGTTGTAACAGTGGTATTGGACTAAGACAACCACCTTCATTAAAAGAAATGATCTGTCTTAAAAGTCTGACAAATATCTTCTATTCTCTAATTTAATATATACTAGTGAAGATATGTAATTGTTGGTTAGTGAAATATTTGAAATAATGGTAAATGCTTTTTCCAGTTGGAGTTGCATTTGTGGAGAACTTCAGTGAAACAAAATAGAGATTCCTAGGGTTTGTGTGAATGAACATTTGTTATTGAGATCTTGTGTCTTTATAATATTATATTACTCACATGAATACATATAAATAATTATATTATACATAACATCCCTTAGTGACAGGTATATTCATTTTTACAAGGAAATGGAAGTACACAGTATTTGAGACACTAATTTGAAATCATAAGGCTTCAAGTTGTCCATGTTAGTTTCAAACCTAGATTTTCTAACTTTGGTAACATTTCTGTTTTTAACCTCACTTACCTCTGTTGTCCTTATATTTGCATAATGCTATATATGGCTACTGAACTGTTATCAAAAAAACTCATGTTTTGAGTCTTTTTTTTTCTTTTTAAGATTATAAATGTGTAAATGTTGATTTGTTTACTTATGCTCTCTTGCTGGTTTATGTTTAATTTTCCTAAGATACATGTGGCAATATTACTAGAGGACCAGGAAAGATTCTAGTCACAAATGCAAACAAGTTTTAGATTTACTTATATCAAGTTCTCATTAAAGAAAGTATGAAAGACAATTGATATGGTTTGGCTGTGTCCCCAGCCAAATCTTACCTTGAATTGTAATAATCCTCATATATCAAGGGTAGGGCCAGGTGGAGGTAATTGAATCATAGGGTGATTTCCCCCACACTGTCCTCCTGATAGTGAATAAGTGTCATGAGTTCTGATGGTTTTATAAATGGGAGTTCACCTGCACAAGCTCTGTTGCCTGCCTTCATGTAAGATGTGTCTTTGCTTCTCCTATGCCTTCCTCCTTGATTGTGAGGCCTCCCAAGCCATGTGGAATTGTGAGTCCATTAAACCTCTTTTCTTTATAAATTACCCAGTCTTGGCTATGTCTTTATTAGCAGCATGAGAACAGAGTAACACAACAACCAAATTTATTGTGCCTATGAATGAATTATGAAGCTGACTTCTATAATTCTCCAACAAATAAAGAATGGTGCTGAGAATTTAAAGAAATGCAGAAAATGATAGTGATGTGCTACTAATTTGTTTTGCTTTCTGGTTGCTGCCAGGACATTAGCTTAACGTTAATCCTTTAATAATATAATATGAAACAATTATTTTTATAATAAATTCATTATGTTTCAACAATCAACTCTCAGGTTTTTTTTTTTTTTTTTTTTTTTTTGAGATGGAGTCTCAGTCTGTCACCAGGCTGAGTACAGTGGCACAATCTCAGCTCACTGCAATCTCCTACTCCCTGGTTCAAGTCTGCCTCCCAGGTTGCTGGGATCACAGGCATGCGCCATCATACCCAGCTAATTTTTGTATATTTAGTAGAGACAAAGTTTGACCATTTGGCCAGGATGATTTCCATCTCCTGACCTTGTCATCTGCCCACCTCAGGTTCACAAAGTGCTGGGATTACAGGCATGAGTTAGTGTGCCTGTCCTCTTTTTTAAATTGTATGTTCATTGTAACAAGTTTGAATAAGTCAGAGAGGTATAAAAATGAAACTTCTATACATTAATCCCAGTGGTTTAATTCTAAATAATTTCTACTTCTGCATTATTTTTATTATTAGAGAAAGTATTATATTAATCTGTTTTTAATAGAGAATCATTTCTCTCATCAATTTGAAGAAGCAAAATTGATTTTGGAGAATGTATTGATATTTGAAAAACGGATTTGAAATTCAGAGCTGTGAAATATAATTGGTATTATAAAGTACTCTCATTACATTTTAGAAACTAAAATGAAGAAAGACATGTAATAACTAAAAATAACAATACATGTAAAACATATTTTAAATAAAAATATTGTTTAACTGTTACCTTTCTTGAGAGTGAGATTTATCACAGTAATTATCAGAGGATAATCACCAATTTGGTCCTTATAGTTTCCAGAAAATAAGTTTATTTAGAGAAAATTGACTGTAACATTACAAATGCAACATAATAACAATTCAGAATTATTGAATTTATTTGTGATAATAACATGACTAATAATTGATATTATGGTACAATATAAAAAGTTTTTCTGAAAAGTTCTGCCAGAAATACTTTCAACCAAAATCTATGAGTCACAAATAATGAGGAAGAAAGAAAGATGAAAGTCTTAACAACCTTGCATTTGAGACAGAGAAATTATTCAGTAAACATCAAAGAGGTTGAAGCACACTTATTGAATGGGAATTTTCCAGTTCTTATTGCTGATTATACTTCAAGAGACAGCCACAAGGTATTTCATCTAATGTAAATTATAGTCACAACTTATAAACTATCTTTCTGATGATTTTGTTTCAACTTAACTACAGAAAAAAAAAAGAATGAGAATTTTTATAACACCTAGAAAACTTTGTTCTGTAAAAGCCAGCAAGAAAGATGAACTTTAACTTTTTTTGAAACTAAATGCATCGATTTTCTGATTTTTCTATTAAGGTCTGGATATTGTAAATGGTAGATCCTGTATCCAAGAAACACAGATCTTTATTTTTTCTCATCTCAATTAGAACAATTTAGATCAGATAGAGATGGATTTAGTACTTGAACTAAGAAGGCTTATTGTCCATGTTATTGTGCTTATCTGTCCCAGGCCTTCTTGATTAAATCTTGTTCTAAGGCTTACCTGACTTATTCACTGTTCAGTTTCATGTTTGCCTCTTTTCCCTGTGTCCCTATCTTACCTGAAACCACAGTTATCAGCCAGAGATATTCGTTTTACCAGTATTTATTCTGCAGCATCTTCACCGACTGGCCACATGAATACCTATCCCATCACAGCCTCTTTATTTAGAAAGGGATGAGGAGGCAGTGACTGGTGTGTTGTGTGCATGGATAGGCAATGGTGGGCTGTCAAGTATTGAACAGCTTGCTCTCTAAAAACCAAAGTTCTGATGTGTATTTGCCAATTTCTGTAATGTAAACACTCCCACCAGTGCTGATTTCAGAGACATTACTTAATGCAGAATTGAGAAGAGATATGCAGTAGTCTTTCAACATAGTATAATATTTCCATTCTATAGATGCAATTGAGGCAAATAAACTCAATACCATAAAAATAGAAAAATGTAGAAAGTGGAAAGGTATGCATAATTATCACCTTTATTTACAATGCAATTTATTTAAGTATACATTTATATATTTCTATATTTAATAATTACTTTGTTTAAAATCAGCTGGCACAATTCATAAAAATTTAACTATCTATTCTCACCAACTGTTACAGACTGACTGCATCACATCACTGGAAGAGGAGCAGATAGTAGGCTAGGACTCTGTTGCCTCAATTAAGATGTAGAGCCTGGGCCATAATGGTGATGGAGACCCAGAAATGGAGGAAAGCTTGAGATGATGCCAGGTTCATGGGGTAGAAATGAGAAACTGCTCAAGGCAAGAGAGGTCTCTCTTTTAAGAGATGGAAAAACTGTAATCAAATGAGAATATGATATCTGGAATTGAGAGCAAAATTGGAAAGTCTCTTTGGTCTGGATCAAACTGCTGCTAAATTTACAAGTGTTTTGGTAAAATAATAGCAGATAATTAAAGATGGTGGTAAAAGAGGGACTCAAAGCTAACTATTTGAGCCATATGGGAGTCAAGGCTATGAGGGGAAGTTAGTGAATATAGACCAGTCTTTTAGAAGAGTATGCATATTTTAAATGTTGAAGAGATTTTATTTTATTTTAATAAAAAGAAAATCAGTGTAAGAATTAAGGTTAAGGCTACTAGAATGGTATAATTTGCTGTGTATTGAATCTAATTTTTCTATTAAGAACTCAGAAGATAAAAATCAGTGTTTAAAATGAGCTCTTTCCAATGTGATGTTATATCATCTGAAAATGCAATAACTAATAAAAATTTCTTATTGAAAAGATAAGATTAATGCCAAGAGAGATTGGAAAAACTGGCCTAATGACCACAATTTCTTCTTCTTCTCCTTCTTTGACCTTTATACTTTAAAATATCTCTTTAGGCTCACCAGGTTAAAGTGGGTTCAATTAAATTTACTGGCTGTTAATTTAGAATTTGTTCAGCATCATCTATTTCTTAAGAGAGTTTTGTTACTTAGGGGAATTTTAAAAGAATCCAGTGTTGCAGAACCATTTATTGGCCCACACTTCAAAAACAAAATGCAATTTCTTTTGAGACTCTATTGTTGAAGAGCCCTGGAGGCCTGTTGTGTTGTGAAGTCTCCTGTCTTTTTTCAAACACTGATGTTCCACATCTTCCATGATTGAGCAAGAAAGTGACAGCAGGCGAGTTGTAAATTTACAGGTCAACAGATGCTCAGTGGTGTAAATTACATTACTTTGAAGGGTACAGCTATTGTTGATCTCTTTGGAAATCTAATTTTATTCAATAAATTCCTTCCGTCTTACAAATATTATTTTCAAAGAAGAGGTGACATGGCTTTAGAGAATAGTAACATCCATAGCAGGATACAACAAAGGGAAGAAAAATTTAACTTTATTTTAACTATGTGTTTAAGGACCTAAGTCTCTGTTAGTGTCACTAAATAATACACATACAAATTAGTTTATCATTTTTGCCTACGATGAATGAGGGAGGGTACAGAGCAAGATTAGAGATTCCATTAAAGTGCTGAATAGAATTGGTTATTTAGCAATCCATATCAAGAAATTACTAACAGAATTATTTGTATAGACCCAGATTTCATCTTTCTCCTTCTTTCATTTGGCGATTTCATCTAAAAGTGGTGTTGCATATGTTTGTGATTGGTGTGTTAAAAAAAGGGTACTTATGTATCTACTAATCTCTAATCTGTGAAATGAGAGTTAACAAGTTTGCTGGCTGTACTCCCAAAAGCCCTATCGGTAATTCTTGCAGCCTTTACCGAAGGACATAATGGAGAACAGTAGACAGGTTAGGAGATATGATAGGCATCTAAAGTGGCCCCCTATGATGTCCTCCTCTTGATCTTAATGGTCATGTATAATCTTCTGCCCTTGACTGTTGGCTGGACCTATGAACTTGCTTTTAGTGAATACAATACAGAAGAAAATGATGGGATGCCATTTTAGAGATGAGTTACAAAAAGACTCTACTTCTGTCTGTAGTTTGTCCTCTCTTGCTATCTCAGTTGCTCTAAACAATTAGTTGCCTTCTTATGTGTTGCCATCTGAAGAAGTCCATTGCGAGAAACTGAGTTAGTAAGGTGATCTCTGACTAACAGCAGCAAGAAACTAAATTCTACTGACACTCACCTGAGTGAGCCTGGAGCAGATTCCCCCAGTCAAGCCATAAAAGATGAGTGCTGGCTGGGCGCGGTGGCTCACGCCTGTAATCCCAGCACTTTGGGAGGCCGAGGCGGGTGGATCACGAGGTCAAGAGATCGAGACCATCCTGGTCAACATGGTGAAACCCTGACTCTACTAAAAATACAAAAAATTGGCTGGGCATGGTGGTGCGTGCCTGTAATCCCAGCTACTCAGGAGGCTGAGGCAGGAGAATTGCCTGAACCCAGGAGGCGGAGGTTGCGGTGAGCCGAGATCGCGCCTTTGCACTCCAGCCTGGGTAACGAGTGAAACTCCGTCTCAAAAAAAAAAAAAAAAAAAAAAAGGATGAGTGCAGCCCCAGTTGACACCTTGATTATAACCTGTGAAAGACCCTGAGCCAACTAAACTGCATCCAAATACCTTCCTTAAAGAAACTAAGAGACACTAATTTTTTTTTTTTTTTTTTTTTTTTAGTCCACTCAGTTTTGGTGAATATGTTATATGATAATAGGTAACTAACACTGAGTCAATCCCTTTTTATGGTTACTACATATCCACCATTTTGCACAAATAGGCACCTAGTAATTATCTGCTGAACTAAATTAGTTCCTCAGTAATGATTGTATCAACCAAGGGCCAGGTGGGAAATAGAAGATACCTCAAAATGAATAACTGAGGAAAGTTTAATAAAGGGAATAATGAATAAAGAATGGAAAGAGTTACAGAAACCAACAACAGATAGTGAAATATTCAGAATCTAACCTTAGTGGAAGCTGTCAACACCTGCAGGCCTAAAGGGCCCAGAGGGAATGGTGTTATGGAAGAGGACAAAGATTCTATTCCAAGGATTTCTGCTGTTCTGTGTGTATGTGTATATTTACATTAAAAATGAGAACATTTTGTAAATGTTTTATTTCTTGCTTTTTGCCATTTAACTTTGTATTGTGGGTGTGTGAATACATATATGTGAGAAATATTTAAGCGATACAGGCACATATGCACATACTCCTATTAAAAACTTTTAAAATACCATTTTAATGACTGTATTCACTTCAGATGTTGTTTTATTTGATGTTATAACTAGCTTGGATTTTGGAGTATAATACATTTACATTAATGTTGATGCAGGATTTTCCTTAGCTCCTTCGCCAGAATTGTGACAGGGATGCCCTGTTTACTCTGTCCACAATGTTCAACACCTTGCGGTAGGAAAGCCTGTGAGTGAGTGAGTGAGTGCGAGATCCTGCTGGCCACTGTAGGCACTGGCAGAAGCAAGCTCTGAGCGGGGCCGGTGGTGTGCTCAGGTTGGGGTGCCTGCAATCCCAAAGCTCCAGAGGGGTATTACAGTGCTCTCTCAGTTCTGCTGTCCATGGATGGGAGTGTGTTAGCAGCTCAGCTGGCTTCTTGCCTCATCACATGGGGTGGCTGCCCTCTGCTAGTGAGAGCAAAGGCCTGGTGTGATAGCTTTTCTGGGTACCTGTACTTGGTGGTTCCCAAGCTCTTGTCTGGTGTCCAAGAAGAATGAGGTTGCACAGACAATTGAAGAGTGATGAAGGTGGAGAATTTTATTGAGTGATGAAAATGGCTCTCAGCAGAGAGGGAAGTTGAAGAGGGGATGGGAAGGGCAGATCATCATCCCCAAAGTCTGGGCATCTCTTCCCCAAATTCCATTCATCTCTCTCTCTCTCTACCAATTGAATCTGGGATCTTTATGGGCACAGGATAGGGGTGGGGTGGGCTATAGGTAGTTTTGGAAAAGGAACAATTTGATTGGTTAAAAAGGCAGTATTCAGAAAGAACCAATCAGAGAGAGTGGGTAAGCTGGATGGAAGTTCTTACTTTGGGCCACAGGTTTTGGGCCACAGGTTTCAGGGTGTGTGTGTGTGGTTTTTTTTTTTTTGCTTGAAGGTGGGGTTTCCTCAGGGACCTTCCCTATCTGCCTAGACATTTGGCTGCCTCCTGTCACTATCAGTGTGGCTCTACAGTGTACTACCTACTTGAGTTTGAAAAAATTGTCTAAATCCTGGAAATAATAATGGTTCCTCTTTATTGAATACTTGCTATTTGCTGGTCTGCTCTAAGTGCTTTACATGTTTTAAATCAATTTTTCTCTTTTGACAAATGAAAACTCTGAGGCATAGAGAAGTTAACAATTCCTTGAAGGTACAGGATGAGAAAATGGTAAAACCAGGATTAAACTTTAGGCAAGTGGACTCCACAGCCTGTGCTGTTAGCAATGCCATTACACTGCTACATAGTATTAAAGGTGCATATTTCTCAGACAGTGAGTATAAGGTTTAAATAAGATAATGCATAGAGTAAGCAAACATTAGATAGTATTTTCTCTATAGTTTGCCACCTTAAAATCTAATTGTAGTAAAATTTCCATAATAATACAATTTCTAAGTGTACAGTTTACTGGCATTAAGTATTTCACATTGGTGTGCCATCACCACCATCATCCCTCTCCAGAACTCTTTTTATTTTGTGAAAGTGAAACTCTGTATCCAACATATAGAGTTTAGCAATACCTCCTCATTTTCCTCTATGCTTAGACTCTGGCAACTACTTTCTGTCTTTATGAATTTCATTACTCTAGGTATCTCATATAAGTTAAATCATATGGTAGTTGTTTTTTGACTGGCTTATTTCACTTAGCCTAATGTTCTCAAGGTTCATCTGTATTGGACCATGTATCAGCATTACTTCCTTTCTAAGGCTTAATTATGTTCCATTGTATGTATGCACCATCTTTTAAAAAATCTAATCTTTCATTAGTGGACACTGGCTTTCTTCTATCTTTTGGCTATTGTGTACTCCTCCTTTGAATGTGGGTGTACAGATATCTTTTTGAGATCCCAGAAGGGAACCCAATGGGATCCTGTCCTGGCAGGATTAATCACCTGCTGAGTGATGAGCTCTTGGGTTCTGAATAACCAGCAGCCATACCCAGGTACTATGTTGAGGGCTTTGAGTGAGACACTAAAAGCTAGCTTCCAGTAAAACCCAGCACATTCCCAGCTGTGGTGGCTAAGGTGCGAGGTCCTTTCTGCTTGAGAAAAGCAGAGAGAAAAGTGAAGGGGACTTTGTCTGACACCTTAGGTACCAGCTCAGCCACAGCTTGAAAGAGAACCAGGTGGGTTCTTCGGGTCCCCAGTTCCAAGACTTGACTCATGGATGGCATTTTTGGGCCTTCCCTGGACCAAAAAAGAGACCACTTCTTTGAAGGGTGAGTCCCATGCCAGGCAGCATTCACCACAAGCTGATTGAAAAAGGCCTTGGGCTGTAAGGGAATATTGGTGGTAGTCTGGCAGTATTCTCCATGGCTCTGAGGTGGCAGTGGCCATGGGGAGAGGCTCCTCTGCTTTTGAAAGTAGAGGGAAGATCAGAAATGAATGCATCATGTGGTTTGAGTGCCAGCTCAGCTGCAGTACAGTAGAACACCAGGTAGACTCCTAAGGTTTTTAACTCTAGTCCCTGGGTTCCAGAGGCGCCTCTGGACCTACCAGGGGCTGCAGAGAACTCACTTCCCTGAAGGGAAGGATATACACCTGACTGTCTTTTTCATCTGCTGGTTGTAGATCCTTAGGGCTATGAGTAAACAGAGACAGTAGCCAGGGAATGAATGGTTAGAAAGGGTTTTGGGTCAGACCTAGTGCTGTGTTGGCTTCAGGTCTGATCCAGTGCAGTCCTGGGGAAGGTGGCGAGAAGGAAGCTTCTGTCAGTACAATCCCAGGCTCCAAGTGGCTCAGAACAGAAAGAGAGATTCTATTTGTTTGGAAGACAATAAGGGAAAACAACAAGAATCTCTGCCTGGTAATCAATAGGATTCTTCCAGTTCTTCTCCAACTAAGACCATGAAGGCAGTACCTCTATGAGTCTGCAAGAACCACAGCATTACTGAGCATGGCATCTCCTCTAAAGCAATTGCAGCTTAGATTATGACACCTAAGTTCTTTCAAATACCTTAAAATCCTTCTCAAGGGGGATGGGTACAAACAAGCCCAGACTGCAAAGACTACAGTAAATACCTAACTCTTCAGTGATCAGATACCGACAAACATGTACAAGTATCAAGATGATCAAGGGAAAGATGACTTCACCAAATGAATTAAATAAGGTATCAGGGACCAATCCTAGAGAACTAGAGATGTGTGACCTTTCAGACAGAGAATTCAAAATAGCTGTTTTGAGGAAACTCAAAGAAATTCAAGATAACACAGAGAAGGAATTCAGAATTCTATCAGATAAATTTAACAAAGAGACTGAAATAATTAAGCAGAAACAAGAATAAATGCTGGAGCTGAAAAATGCAATTGGCATGCTGAAGAATACTTCTGAGTCTTTTAATAGCAGAGTTGATCAAGCAGAAGATAGGCTATTTGGAAATTCACAGTCAGGGTAGATAAAAGGAAAAAGAATAAAAACAATAAAGTGCACCTATAGGATTTAGAAAATAGCCTCTAATGGCAAATATAAGAGTTATTGGCCTTAAATGGGAGGTAGATAAAGAGAAAGGGGTAGAAACTTTATTCAAAGGGAAAATAACAGAGAATGTCCCAAACCTAGAGAAATAAGTCAATATCTAACTACATCAAGGTTATAGAACACTAAGCAGATTTAACTCAAATAAGACAACCTCAGGCATTTAATGATCAAACTCCTAAAGATAAAAGGTAAAGAAAGAATCCTAAAAATAACATCTTAAAAAAATTGGAAAAACTAGAACAAACCAAACCCAACATTAGCAGAAGAAGATAAATAATAAAGATCAGATCAGAAATAAATGAAATTGAAATGAAGAAAAAAATGTAAAAGGTCAAAGGAACAAAAAGTTTTTTTTTAAATGAGTTAAATAAAATAGCTAAACCTTTAGCCAGACTAAGAGAAAAAGGGATAAGACCCAAATAAATAAAATCTGAGATGAAAAAGGAGATGTTACTAGTGATACCACAGAAATTCAGAGTTTCATCAGTAGCTACTATGAGCAACTGTATGCCAAAATAAGGAAAAATCTAAAAGAAATGGATGGATTTCTAGATACATACATCCTAACAAGATTGAACCAGGAAGAAATTCAAAACCTTAACAGACCAATAACAAATAACAAGATTAAACCTTTAATAAAAATTCTCCCAGTAAAGAAAAGCTGGGATCCAATGACTTTGCTGATTAATTCTATCAAACATTTAAAAAACTGACACCTATCCCACTCAAACTTTTCTGAAAAATAGAAGAGGAGGGAATACTTCCAAACTCATTTTGCAAGACCAGTATTACCCTGATACCAAAAACAGACAAAGACATATCAAAAACAAGCAAACAAACAAAACTGTAGGCCAGTATTTCTGATGAACATTGATGCAAAAAAAACCTCAACAAAATACCAGAAAACTGGTTCAACAACACATTAAAAAGATCATTAATTATGACCAAGTGGGATTTATTCCAGTGATGTAAGGATGGTTCAACATATGCAAACAAATTATTATAAAACATCACATCAATAGAATGAAAGATGAAAATTGTATGATAATTTCTGTTAATGTTATAAAAGCATTTCACAAAATTCAGCATTCCTTTATGATAAAAACCCCACAAAAATTAGTTATAGAAAGAATATGCTTCGACATAGTAAAAGCCATATATGACAGACCTACAGCTAGTATCATACTGAATGGTGAAAAACTGAAAACCTATACTCTAAGATCTGGAACATGAATGTCCACTGTCACCACCATTATTCAATTTAGTGTTGACTAGTCACTACAGTCATAGCTAGAGAAATCAGACTAGATAAAGAAATGAAGGGCATCCAAATTGGAAAGGAAGATGTCAAGAACTTTCTATAGACTCGTTGAACAGTTGTGACCAAAATGCTGATAGTGGTATAGAAAATGAAGGTCAGGCTGAGGCTGGGCTCTCAGATGGAAATGAGGAACTTACTGGGAATTGGAGCAAAGGTCACTTTTGTTATGCCTTAGCAAGGAACTTGGCTGTACTTTGCCTCTGCCTTAGGGATCTTTGGAAGTTTCAACTTGAGAATGATAATGTAGGGCCTCTGGCAGAAGACATTTCTAAGCAGTAAAACATTCAAGATGTAGCCTGACTGATTCTAACAACCTATGCTCTTATGAATTGTTGAAACTTACTTTTTTTAAAGGAAAAGCAGAGTGAAACAGTTTGGAAAATTTGAAGCATGGCCACATGGTGGAAAAGGAAAGCCCATTTTCAGGGCAGGAATTCAAGCAGGCTGCAGAAAATTGCATAAATGAAAAATGAGCCAAGTGCTAAAATCCAAGACAATGGGGAGAAGTCCTTGAAGGTATTTCAGGGACCTTTGGAGGTAGCCCCTTCTATCACAGGCCCAGAGGTCTAGGAGACTGAATAATTTTATGGATGAGGCCCAGGACCTCTGTCCCCTGTACAGCCTCAGGACACAGTTTCCTGCATCTCAATAGTGCCACTTATAGCTGTGGTTCAAAGGGGTCCAGATACAGCTGAAGATGCTGCTTCATAGGGGTCCAGATATAGCTAAGGATGCTGCTTCATAGGGGGCAAGCCTAAACTGTGGTGACTTCCACTTGGTGTTAAGCCTAAGGGTGCATAGAGTATAAGAATTGAGCCTTGGAAACCTCTGCCTAGATTTTAGAACATGTATGGAAAAGCCTAGGGAAGAGCCCTCATGGAAAACCTCTATTAGGGCAGTGCAGAGGAGGAAATGTGGAGATGAGCCCCAACACAGAGTCCCCCACTGGTGTACTGCCTAAGGTAGTTGTGAGAAGAGGTCCGCTGTCCTGCAGACACTGGAATGGTAGATCCACTGATTACCGCTGGCATTCTATGCCTGGAAATGCCACAGACACATTCTATGCCTGGAAAAGACACAGCCTGTGAGAGAAGCTGTGGAGACTAAACCCTGCAAAGCCACAGGTTTAGAGATACACAAGGTCTTGGGAGCTCACTCCTCACACCAGTGTGCTCTGGATGTGAGACACAGAGTCAAAGAAGATGATTTTGGAGCTTTAGGATTTAATAACTTTTCTGCTGGGTTTCAGACTTGCGTGGATCTTCTAGCCCCTTTCTTTTGGCCAATTTCTTTCTTTGGAAATGGGAGTACTTACCTAATGCCTATACACTCATTGTGTCTTGAAAATAACTAACTTGTTTTTGATTTTACAGGCTCATAGACAGAAGGGGCTAGCCTTATCTCAGTTGAGACTTCGGACTTTTGAGTTAATGCTGGTCAGTTAAGACTTTGGGGATTATTGAGAAAGCATGATTGTATTTTGAAATATGAGAAGGACATGAGATTTGGGGGTGAGCAGGAGGAGAATTATGTGGTTTGGATTTTTGTCTGTACACAAGTCTCATGTTGAATTGTAATCCCCAGTGTTGGAAGTGGGACCTGGTGGGAGGTGATTGGATCATGGAGGTGCTTTTCATGAATGGTTTAGCATCATATACTTGGTGCTGTTCTTTTGATAGTGAGTTCTTGCAAGATCTGGTTGTTTAAAAATGTGATCTCTCTTGCTTCTGCTCCTTCCATCTAAGACTGACCTTTTATTATGATTGTTAGTTTCCTGAGGCTTCCCCAGAAACTGAGCAGATACCAGCAGCATGCTTTTTATAGAGCCTGTGGAATCATGAGCCAATTAAACTTATTTTCTTTATTGATTACCTGGTCACAGATATTTCTTTATAGTAACGCAAGAACAACCTAATACAGGAAGAATCACATTACCTGACTTAAAATTATATTACAGAGTTATAGTAACCCAAACAGCATGATACTGGCATAAAAACAGACACATAGAACAATGGAACAGAATACAGAACTCAGAAGCAAATCCACACAGTGAGCTCATTTTTGACAAAGTTGCCAAGAACATACACTAGAGAAAAAAACAGCCTCTTTAATAAATGATGCTGGGTAAACTGGATACCCATATGCAGAAGAATGAAACTAGACTCTCACCGTATACAAAAAAAAAATCAAAATTGATTAAAGAGCTAAATCTAAAACCTCAAATTATGAAACTATTACAAGAAAGCATTGGAGAAACTCTCCAGGATATAAGTGTGGGCAAAGATTTCTTGAAGAATGCCCCAGGAACACAGGAAACCAAAGCAAACATGGACAAATGAGATCACATCAAGTTTAAAAGCTTTTACACAGAAAAGGAAACAACAATCCAAGTGAAGACAACCCACAGAATAGGGGAAAGTATTTGCAAACAACTTATCTGACAAGGTATTAAAAACCAGAATATATAAGGAACTCAACTATGTAGAAAAAAAATCTGATAGTCTGATTTAAAAATGGGTAAAAGACTTGAATAGACAAAAGAAGACATATAAATGGCAAACACACATATGAAAAGGTACTGAATGTCACTGATTATCACAGAAATGCAAATGAAAACTACAGCAAGATATCATTTCACCACAGTTAAAACTGCTTATATCCAAAAGAGAGATAATGACAAATGCTTGCAAGAATGTGGAAAAAACAGAACCCTTGTATACTGTTGTGGAAATGTAAATTAGTACAACCACCAAGGTGAACAGTTTGGAGTTTCCTCAAAAACCAAAAATAGAGGTACCAGATGATCTTATACCCACAAGAAAGGAAATCAGTATATCAAAGAAACATCTGCACTCCCATATTAGTTGCAGCACTATTCACAAAAAAATAGCTAGGATTTGGAAGCAACCTAAGTGTTCATCAATAGTTGAATGAAAAAAGAAAATGTGTTACATATACACAATGGCGTACTATTCAGCCATTAAAACATATGAGATAGAGTCATTTGCAGTAATATGGATGGAACCGGAGGTCACTATGTTTAGTTAAATAAACCAGGCACAGAAAGACAAACATCGCATGTTCTTACTTATTTGTGGTATCTAAAAATCAAAACAACTGAACTCATGAACAGAGACATTAGAAGGCTGAGAAGGCTAGTTGGGGGTGGTAGTGCTGGGGAGGAAGAGGGGATTGTTATGTTAATGGCTAAAAAATGTTAGAATGATTGAATAAGGCCTAGTATTTGATAGTGCAACAAGGTAACTATAGTCAATACTAATTTAATTTTGTATTTTAAAATAAAGACTATAATTAGATTATTTATAACCAAAGGATAAATGCTTGAGGGAATGGAGACCCTGTTTTCCATGAAGTGATTATTATGCATTGCATACCTGTATCAAAACATTTCATATTCCCTAAATATTTACACCAACTATGTACCCACGAAAATTAAAAATGACAAAGTAACAAAATTATGAAATTATTGCATCGCTCTTCTCACTTTTTGAAGGGTACTAAGAGACATAAATTTAGAAGAGAATTGTCTTGAACAGTGCTGAATACTTGTTTATAGTTAAGTAGCTGAGAAAATTTTGAAGGTTAAATTAAATAGCATATTATAAATATCAAACATCAATTTGCGACCAGTTTTGAAAAACAGTACATGGCCAGTTTAATTATTTTCAGCATTATGTCCTCATAATTAGAATTCATTTCCCTTTCAGATTATACTTCATCCTGGAAAGTGTGCTTGCTGCAGAATTAGGCAAAGAATACTAAATGTTTAATGAAAAAAGTCTGCGTAAATGCATTGTTAAGAAGTGGTTGTAACAGAAGCCACTTTCATTACTATGTCCTCCTTTGATACATACTAAGTTTGCTAAAGATGGAGTGCATTTCCTGATATTTTAATTTTTCCTTTTCTATTTATAACTTGTTTGACCTTTGATCAGGACATTGGAACTGTCCCTTCATTAGCACAAACCATGCTATAATTCAGTGCAGGGCTGTTTGAGAATTGAATTAATCAACATGCTTGAAAGCATGTAAATATATGGTTCTTTAAAAAGAGAGTGGAGAAAGGTTTTAACATAATCCTTTTTCAAATATTTTTTGCAAACTTCGTTTCCCTTCCTCAGGCAACAGTCTACCTACCAGCCACCTCTCCCCATTGCCATTTGAGTAGTAATTATGGATTTCTCTCACTGCCTTCAGACAGGAACGCTAGAGAGCCAATGAAGAATTAAGATTTTTATCCCTTAAGATGATTACTGGAAGCTCTAGAAAAGGCCTTATGCTGAGAGCCATGGCATGGGGTTGCCGTTATCCATTGGTAAAAGATATGCATGTTAGCGTGGTTTTGATTCCAAAATCTTGGCTTTAACTTTAAGCATCAAATTCTAGAGAACACAGAGCTTAGAATACACTCTATAAACCTAAGAATGAGAAAATTTTTGGTTTAACTTCTACTTTCCATTAAAAAGCACACAAGAATGAAAGGAAAAGTAATTGGAGCATGAGTTCTTAAGAAAGATCTAGTGTCCCATTTTCTACGCTAAATTCTTGAGAGAAAGTAGGGTGACACAAAGTTCAATGGAAATGCCAGAGAAATAGGGGGAGCCAGGTTCTTTAGTACCCAGGATGGTTGTCAGGCCAGCTTTGGTGTAACCTGGTCACAGTCTTGTTGAGAAGGCCAGAGTCTGGCATGTGTGACAGCAGCATTCCAGAGCCCACTCTGTATTTCATTATATATCCTAGGCAGGGTGCAGAAATGGCTAAGTGAGACAGATGCCTGGAAGAGATCTTTTAATGTGCTTGGAAGTTATGGAACTAGAGTGAACATAAATATTTGTAGCTGGGTCAAATGATGTAGCCCAACACACACGAGGACAAAGAACAACTCAGCAGAGGCATGGAATGGCAGAAAACCACCCTGGGTTAAATGTAGAGATATTCCATGTACAAATGGACAATAGCCTCACTATAAATAAAAATAGAAATCTGACCCACAACCTTTGTAGCAAACAGTCTGTGAAGCCAAACCAGAATGTCTATAGCAATCAGCCCAAAAAGTTAGGATTTGGATCAATAACTACAAACTTCTCTAATGTTTATGTTGTTGCTCTCCCCGCTTCCAACCTAGGATAAAGCTGAATGCACTCTGCTAACCAATCACATAGGATGCCCTGCTTCAAGTTAGCCCATCTCCAGCTTTCCCATGCCAAAAATATCTAATCAGGGCATGCCTAAAGCCTTTTTTCTACTATAAAGTTTTCCCACTCTTCTGCCTGCCTTGAATTTCTGCCAAACATAAGCGATGGTGGCTGATTCCTTTGCTATATCAAGCAAGCTCTGAATAAATACCCTTTGCTTCTTCCTGTTTAGGTGTCTTTATTTCCATAATGCACATTTTTCTTCTGATGCCATGAAATTATTTATAGGCCTTTCCCAAGTCTGGATGCTACCTGGGGATATGGCAAGATGAAGGGGTAAGATAAACCTAAATTGACTAATAATTAATCTAGAGAAACTCAGATTTAAACCAAATGAAACTGAGTTTTTTGCACTTGTACAATTAAATTTTCTAAAACTAGGCAGAAATGTGAGGTCATGAGCTAAGTTTAAATTTGAAAAGTTTTTCATTTGCTGTTTTAAAAATGTTTCAGTGTTATAAAATGCATGGCCACATACACTAATATGCTGGATAAAATATTAATTATATTAGATTTTATTGCCTTTTTTCGTTTATTTTATACCAGACAAAAAAGATCTAGCATTATTCTTCATTCCTTCATTCATTCACCAATTACTTATTGAGATTCTACTATTTTCTGGATACCACAAGTACAAAGAATAATGAAAACAGCAACATGGACTAGCAGCCCCAATGGGAACACAGCCTTCTCCTACTACACACATGTGACACAGGGTATGTGCTAACACAGATGTGTTAATGATATTATTTTTGTCAGATGTTGTTTACTCCAGAGCTTATGACTATTAGAAGAAATGGTGGGTGGGGATGGTGGCCCATATCTAAGTGGACATTATAGCTCTTCTCTTATATTCCTAAGGAGCTGCAATGTTTAAAACTTTTAGAAAATTAATGCATGTTCTCATGATATTGTCTAAATAGGTACAATTGAGTGCAACAGAATATCTGAAACTTTCAGTTCCAAATATCTGAATAACTGAGCACTTAAGTTGCCAGTTCAGCTCACAATCTTATTGAAAGTGAATTTAAGATGAAAAACAATACAAGGAATTATAATAATAATATGTATTTAATATATTATAATATATAATATATTATTATATAATAATAATTATTGCAGGAGTTGAACCTACTGTGTTCAATCAAAGGTAGTAGTCAAAATAATTAGGAAACAGATACGTAGTTTACATAAAACCTATAAAACACGTTTTTAAAAGTGCAATTCATTTTTTATAGAGCAATGAGAAATTCAAATTTAAGATTTTGAGATTCTAGTCCTTTTTGAGTCTCCAGTCATTTGAAGATTTCCAGTCCTTCTAACTGATACTTTCTTCATCAGATGCACTGGATTGCCTTTCTCATAAAACACTTATTTTTTCTTCTCCTTGGTTGGATGGCTTCATGTTTTTCTCTGTGATGTGATTCTTTACATTGGCAAATTTTGAAGAGATGGGAGCTGTCAGATTTTAATATAAGTAACACACTCAGTAATTGAGAAATAATAGTTAAAACAATATAAAATTATGTAGGTTTAAATGTGTTTCACCTGTTTGAGCACCTGATATATACCAAACATGGTACCAAATCCTGAGGGAATACAAGCTTGAATGACCTAGCTCTTATTATCAAGGAACTTATAGATATCTTGATATCTATGAGATAATATATGAATGAGAGAAAAAAACAATAGTGGTTCTATTTAAAACTTAATTTGTTTTAAAGTTTTGCACACATGTTACTAGATATTCTTTACTATATATTTGATAATATTGTAAATAGTATCAATTAAAATATTTTATTTTCTGTTTGCTTAGTATTGATCTATATAAAAGCAATTTATTATTATATATTGGCCATTATACAATGACCTTGCTACATTCACTTATTTTGTAGATTCTTTTGATATGTAGTGGGTAAAATTTACATCATCTGTGGATAATGACAGTTCATTTTTTCCTTTCTGATACATATGCTTTTTATGTCTTTTTATTGTCTTACTAAGTTAGTTAGCTAGGCATTTTATTGTCATATTGAATAGAATTGGTGGTGGTTGGCATCTTCACTGATTTCCAATCTCAAGGGAGTTTGCAATGTTTTCATGATATTTCTTGAAGTCATTATTTTTTATAGCTTTATTTATCAAGCTAAGAACAATTTGTTCTCTTCCTAAGCTAGAAACAGTTTAGATATTTTAAGCAAAAAAGACTATAATAATGTGCTTACAAACACTGCACTTAAGTAATGCTGTGTTTACAAAATAGTTGGAAGTCCTGGGGGAACTGGATTCAGGAGGCTAACACTGGTGCTGTTGACTTCGAAAACACATTGCAGTGTCTATAACACAGGGATCAGGAAACTGTTGTTGCCGTAGCATCATAAACCACCCCTTAATACTCTTGTCTTTGCTAACTTAATTTTCAGGAGACTCAACAGCAACAAGATCACTGCATTACTTCTGTTTTCCAAGTGTCCTCTGAGTGCTTCTGATTGGCAGAAAAAAATTTATCCTAGGCTGCAAGTAGAGGTGGAAATGCCAGATTTCTGCAATATAGAAGATGTGTGGAGGGAGGTGTAAAATGTGCTGGGTAAACATCATTGACCAATGGACAATATCCAGCACAGTTCTTTGATTTCTCAGTATTCCTGCATATACACCCCTTTATCTAGTCTAAGTCTTTTAAATAGCAAAAGCAACAATCATATGCTCCTGATTAACACAACGTAGCTTTCTGTTATAAGATGACAAATGATCTTATCCTTTCTTGTACATAGCCCATTAGTCACTGTATCTATCTCTAGGTGGGTGATGTTCCTTACTCCAGTAGTTTATTTATTGTTCTAACTTGATATCTTTAATAGAAGTAGTAAATTATTAATAGCAATCAACATTTAGTTATGTATTAGTACAGCACATGTGTATATGGAAGAATGAAACCATCCTCATTTTTAGGGACATGAAACCCTAGTTATGCTCTGTCTTTCTTTCCCCATGACTCATTCCATGTGTCTTTATCACTAGCAATCCCTTCGTTGGTTGAGGTTTTTCTTCTGGTGTGAGGACACATGTCTGTATTCCTTAGAGGTCAGAGTCATTTGGGTTGGATTGCTATAGCCTTCTGTTAACCTATGATACTCGATGTAAACTTAGGAGGCTTCATATGTAAATTGCCTTCCCCCTACCCCTTCTATTGTGGAAGTAATATTTTTCCCTTACAATATTCAGAATGAAATCCACCAGGTACTATAGTCATCTCCTTTATTTGATTGCTGCTTTGATGGCATCAGTATCCAAAATAGGGCTTTCTGAAATTCCAGTTCGGCAGAATAATTGCTCTGTCCCCAGGAGGTAGTCAGATCTCTAAAATCTCAAAAATAGCCAATCTGGAGTTCTGTGGTCAGGAAACAAAATTGTTTGATGGGCTTATCGGATGCTTTAGTAAGAGGTAGTACTCTCATCATCTCTACCTCTTATTTCCAAGTTCCATGCATCCTTGCTATGTCAGTAATTTCATCATAAATTGATAACTAGTTCAAAGCAAATTACAGCATGTAGGGGAGCACTGACCACACAAGGTACTATCTCTCAGTTGTAACTGAATTGTCAGTAAGACCTTGAAATCCAGCTACTTTGGGGTGTTAAGGTATATGCTAACCCCATGACTCTTCAGGGCAATAGCCTATTGTATAGGAAGATTTATGCTATTTAAGTCCCATGGTCAGATGCAATATTTTCTTGAATATCATGAAGAGGAATAAAGGTATTCATTAAGCCCTCAGTTGATGATGGTGGTAAGAGCATGGCAGGCAGACTAAGGAATATACCTAGAATTTATCTGTTCCAATGAGGAAAAACTGTCTTCTGTGAGTTTTGTTTTCTTCTTTTCTTTTCTCTTCACTTTTCTCCTTCCCTCCATTCTTTTCTTTGTTTTTCTTTTTTCTGGTGTGTGCTAAGGCTGGAATATATCTGTTTTGCCATAGTATCTAGGGTACATTCTGATTATTAGATCCATGAGCATGATGGTGTCAATGTAGCTGGTCAGTGAGATAATAATGACTTCTGATGAGAAAATTACATTGTCATTGAAGAGTTGATGCATTCCTGAGGAAAGACTGCAGAAATGACCTATTTTTCTTGTCAAGTGAAAATAAACTGATTCTGGTATGTTCTATATTTGGGATGGAAAAAAGTTGTTTCTTTTCTGTAGCTGCATACCAGGTTCCAGAGGCTGTTTTGTTTGAAGAGACTGTACCTGGAATAGTGGCAGCTGAAACTGAAGTCACTGAACAGTTAGATATGTAAAATTTGACTGTAATTCTTGAAGATCCATCTGAGAGGCCAAACAAATGAGTTAAGGATATGATAGAAATCACTACTTCTGCATCTTTGAGTTATTAATAGTGGCAGTATATTTGATTTTATTGAGAATTTTCTATACCTATTTTATTTTAACATTTTGGTAGAAAGAGGTATTTGTATGGATTTATATATGACATTTCTGTTTTTCTGATCATGATAGCTCTCAATCCATGGATGAGAAGATAAGTACGGTAAATTTTCCAAATGCTGAACAAGGCTTCTCTAGCCGTGCACTCTGCTTTTGGAGAAAAATTGTGGGGTGAGATTTTGGAATTATTTAGCTTACTATGAGGAAAACTTAGTTCCAAAATGGTGGTTTTTACCCGATACACATAACCTGTTAGTCTGACTGGTGAATTCAAGGTCATTTGTGGTAGAATTACATAATTCTCTTTCTGGTGTAGTTGGAACCACATTCATTCAAATGTAGTATAACAATGGCAATGGCAGAGAAATAAGATTTGAATAAAGGATTATGATTCCAGTTGATGTGGAATCAAGTAAGACTTCATTTTCTTAAACTCAGACTTTTTGTCTTTCTGTCTGTTTAGATCATACAAACCTTTCTTTTTCTTTCTTCTTTTCTTTCCTTTTTCCTTTCTTTTTTTTTTTTTTTTTTTTTTGCTACTTATCTATCTCAGTCTTAGGAATCCCATATTAGTTTTCTGGGCAGGGCAAGATGGCTCATGTCTGTAATCTGAACACTTTGGGAGGTCGAGGTGGGCAGATTATGAGGTCAGGAGTTTGAGACTAGCCTGGCCAATATGGTGAAACCCCGTCTCTATGAAAAATATAAAAACAATTAGCTGGGCATGGTGGGGCGTGCCTGTGGTCCCAGCTACTAGGGAGGCTGAGACAGGAGAATCTCTTGAACGTGGAGGCAGAGGTTGCATTGAGCCAACTCTACCAACTCTGGCCTGGGTAACAGAGTGAGACTCTGTCTGAAAAAACACAAGAAAATCTTATATTAGTTTTCTATTATTGCACAACACATTGCCACAACTATCCATGTAAGAGAACACAGACTTATAATATCTTACAGTCTCTATGGGTTAGGAGATGGGGCACTGTTGAGTTGGGTGTGCTTCTTGGAGCTTTGCAAGGCTGCCTTAGAGGTATCAGCCAGGCTGTGTTCTATCCAGAGGCTCAGCCGGGGCAGAATTCACTTTCAATCCCATTCAAGTTGTTGGCGAAATTTATTTCCTTTTGGCTCTGTGGCTGGGATCCTCAGAATGTTTTTCTGCCTGTCGGCTAGAGTTTGAAGTTGGTTCCTAAATGCCTCCTGCAGTTTCTTGACATGAAGTTTTCCAACATGATTATTTCTTTCAAGACCTCAAAGAGATTATCTAGCCTCTCTTCTAGCAAGTATGTGTGTGTGTTGGTAGTAATTGTGAGAGTGACTTCTCATAACCTTTGCCATATGACATATAATAATAATAGAGACATCCATTACCTTTGCCATATTCTATTGGTTAGAAGCAAAGTCCTACCTGCACTCAAGGGGAAGAAATAAGTAAGGCATGAAACTCAGAGATAAAGATCACTGGGGTCATCTCTAGGTTTCTCTTGCACAGATGCCATATTGAGTCACCAAAGTTCAGTGCAGATCATATCTAGTTTGTGATCACTACATAAAGGTGAAATGTGTTACCTTCCATTCAAAGGTATTATGTTGAATACAATGATGCTTCGCATACCAAATAATTTGAGATAAAGGGTATTGCTCACACAAGGGACTAGGGATAGCAGGGCAGGCACAAGCAGGTCCAGGTTAACCAGATCTTATGTGATTTGAATTTCCTCTGGTGCTAAAGGGAGGAGCACCCAGGCTTTCTTCTCAGCTTGCCCAGGTAGGAGGCAGAAAGGAAAGAGGGACAGATGGGCTTAAAAGCTGACAGCAGTCAAACATCAAAAAATGCAGTCATGCTCGTTGTCATAACATCATATTAATTATCGTCTGGATTCTATTGTAGTAATAGCAATTGACTTGCTCTGGTGGTTAAAAGCTGCTGTTGTCATTCTGGGATTTGATTGTACCTCTCAGTCAGGGAGCCCATTCAATAGCAGCATTTCACTTGTGAAGGTCTAATTGATAGAGGACAGCTAACTGCAGTTTTCAGGGGTTTAGTGCTTTCCTTCACAATGGGTTTCTCAATGCTTTAATAAAGAAAGTGCTCTGAGTCATCTCAGGGATGCTTGAATAGCTCTTAGTGGTAAATCCATGTTAACTATTCTATCTTCCTAAGTCTTTGAATTATTTCTTCTATGTTTTATCAGAGAAGTTTTGGAACCTCATTACTAAACCTAGGTCACAGTTGAGTTCAAGTTTTATGCAGCTAATTGAGCAGGTATTAGAGGCATGCCCAGATGCTCTCTCTCACTTTCAATCCAGAATTTCTGATCAGTGTATCTGTATAAATAACTTTGGCCTGATCTAAATTTATGATATTCATTTCCTGGACTAACAATCCTTTGAATCAATTTCCACATAGTTTAACCAAGCTTCTACTGATTTTGGTAAATTAATGAAACTCTTAGGTTTATAAATTTTGGGACAAAATTTGGCTCTTGGTTGGGGCAAATATTTTAAGATTTGCATTGTGAATGTGACAATGTATCAAACAACAGAATATAAATTAAATAGCAATATATACACACAAACAGTGACAATGAGTAACAGAAGAAAAGTAGGGACATTTAATTGAACAAAATCAAATGAGGTTAATTTTCCTGCAGAATAATACAAAAGCTTTTTCTTTTTTTTTTCCATGAAGAGTTGGGTTTATTTTAACAGTAAATTTGAAACTCTTGCCTTAAGCAAGAGTACTACAGTAATTATATCAGGAATAGACAATAGACAATTTCCTACACTGTCAAATATATAAAAGTTCCTTTTGCACTTTCTTCAACACTGATCAACAAGCAGATTCAGTCCACATTTGCTTTGATCTATCTACTGAGTTAACCCAAGCTGCCTCTGCAGAGACTCTGGCATCCCAGGTGGAGGAGGGCGAGGGAGCCTGAAGAAGACCTTCATGGAGTCATAGATAAACCACTGTAATACAGTCAGAGTACCAGCCATGATGATACAGGCAAATGGTTCCTTCCATATACCTTTAAATCCAAGTCTCTTGAGGACCTGAGAAGCACAGCTACCTTTTTCTTTATTCAACACAGATACCACAGCACGGTAAAAAACAATTGCACAAAAGACTCCAGCTATGTAACCTGCTGCAAATGTTACAACCCGCTGCTCTGGCTTTGAACATTCACTGCGGGGCTTGGGAACCACAAACTTGTACAGTGCTTCAACAGTACGTTCAAAGAAGGCAAACTTCATCATGGTGTATGGTATCTGTCTCATCCAGAGAGGAGCAACCCCCTTGTAGAATGCTTTTAGGCCTTCTTCCTTATACATTTTAACAGCTGCATCCCTCAAAGTGTTGGCATAACCTGGTTGGGTTTGAATTTGAACCTTAGCAGCTTCTATAGGAGCCAGGGCAATGTCAGCAAAGAATTCAGCACTGGCAGAGGCAGCCAAATATAATCATGTGCACCAGAGATAAGTATTCTCCTCTCCAAGCATGTTGCTATACAAGACTTTAAGGACTTCATAAAAGCCAAACTTGCAGAGCCCTTGCAGGGAGTAGCCAATGAAAGTTGGAGCCCATCCTTTGGCCAAACCACCGAACACCATGCTCCTTAAGTGTAACTGAGAATTCGCTAAATATGTCCTTGTACTTTTGGGGGTCCACCTGCATACATTTCACTAAATCCAGGGGAACGACAGCAGTGTGTGTCAGACCACAACTTAAGACCCCACCAAAGCCACATAGCGCACAATACTTTGCAGAGCCAAATTCACAACTCCTTTTCCACGGCAGCGGCTGCCAGGTTGCGAGGGTGGCGGGGCTGGCCTGTGGGCCCCGGAGGGCTGCTACGGAGGTCCGCGAGGCTATCGTGCACCAGCTGCAGATGAGGCGTGTTGAAGGGGTTCGCTGGCGCCAAGTGCGCCACGTGACCCACAGACGAGAACATCTTTTCTCTAAGATGGCCATCACCCATCCACTCCCTCAGAAAGGTTACTGCTCACAGCAGCCGAACGTCCTCCGGGCCCTAAGATGTGTCCAAAAGCCTTTTCTTTTGCTAACTTGCTTAGTGAGTTATCCAAACTGATTTTGGATAAGTCCCTTTGTCTGATTATGCTTTGTTGTTTTTGATCTATAAATTAAAGAATATGGATTCCATGGAATCTGAAGTCCCTGCTGACCCAATATTACATAACTAGAATGATTCTTGAAGCATTTATACAATTATTCATGACGTTTCTTGATTTTCATCTATCGTCTTTTTAGTGAAATATTTGAAAAATAATAAATGAAGATGGATAGAAAAATCTGATATTTTAACTAGTTTTGTATTTTATATATAAGGAACAGAAAAATCTTTCCCCGTTTGGAGATAATTCAATTACAGACAATTGAGGATAAGTAAAATCCTAAATCATTTTTTTCTCCAGCCATTACTGGCTTAATAGTTGACCTGTTTATACTCTCACACAATTTAATCCATATGTTGGAATAATAATACTTAAAATAAGTAAAATGATTTGTAATAACTGTTTGAGGTTTAATTTATGGAGGTCAGCTGAAGCCCTTTGAATTATCTTTAATCAGCTAAAATTTTCTTTCTTTAGATTCTGGAGAGTATATTTTTGTCAAAATTAAATCAATATATTTCCAGTCACTTGGCTTAGGAAATAAGACCCTGAGTAATTCTGAATGCCTCTTGTAAATTCTTTTGTTTTTCTGCTTGTTTACCAGAATAGGCATTTCTTTTTATAAACTGCTCAATAAAACTAGTTGTAAAAAGCCTTCTCTGATTAATCTGGAATGAGAGTTTTCAACTAGTTAAGGAATTCAGAGATTGCTGAGTAAAATAGACCCCTACCAAAGATAAGAAATTTCAGATTCAAAGAAAGTAAATGAGATTCCAGGTCATGCAGCTAGTGTGCAGTAAAGTTAAAATTAGAATCCATTTCTTTACCATGATTTTGTAAATAGTGCATATTTTAGACAAATAATACCCTGGCTATTAAAAATCCTCTATTTCTTCCTATAATCTCTTTTTTCCTATTTAATAGTAAACTAGAGATTTCAATACAGAAGCTTTCTTATTCTTAAATTTATATGTGTATTCTAAATTGGGCCATATTAATGTTTAATAGTAGCATTTATATATTTCATTAGATTAAGTCATGTAGTTAAAATTTTAAAGGACAAGTCCAGTTTGTACAAAATCCTCCTTCTAGCCATTTGAACTTCATATTGTCTATATTTTGACAGGAAAAGTAGAAATATGTTTAATGTGCCTGATGAAGTCCTTGATTCTTACTACCAACTTTGGTTTCTATTTTGTATGATTGCAAGGAAAAGAAAAAAATCATTATGGGCCTCCTAAGTCCTGGCAAAGCTTAACTTCTTGGAGAGGCACGATTGTGAAAAGAAAAGGCATGCTAAGATGCAGTGTTTGTTTTCAGCTTCTTTAATGTTTATAAAATACCCATGTTAAGGGACAAAAATGGCTCTAACTGGTTTCCTAAGTATGGACAAATTAGACTGAAGAAATAAGCTGGACTTGAATTGGAGCCTATTGGAGGAACTTATTTTTCTAAAACTTTCCTTATAGTAACTACTTATTTGATTACTGCTTATAATGTGTTCTTTCTTGAAGCATCTTTGTAAGTGAGCAAATAGGACCCAGAAGGTGCACAACAGTGTTCACTTTGTCCATTATTGTTATTATAACAAGCCATCTAATATTGATGTTACATTTTAAGAGAAAAGGTCTCTAATTTTATTGGGAGTCAGAATTGGATCATCTAGACAAAGTATTTCTCTGGATATCTTCCTTTGAAATTGTCGTTCCTAATCTAGTGACAGGAAGTGTCAGCCTAGGTTAAATGTTAGTTTGCCAGTATTAGTGCCAAGAATGAAACATGGGCAGTTATATTTTCCATTTATCTTTGCAAAGGCATTAAAGACAGAGTGCCCTGAGGGACCTAGTTAGAATATGCACTTATCCCTAGGTCTCCACCATTTCCTTAAGCTTGCTATAATAATTCTCCCATATTTGAGTTGAAGAACCTAAATTACAGCTTCAAAGTGTGGTCCAAATACTACTTGAGGTGTTTGTTGGAATGCCGATTACTGGGCTACAATATTGGCTTATTCAAACAGAATCTATGGAGTTCAGATCCTGGAATATTCTTTTTTAGAAAGAAACCATCTACGGCCATACCACCCTGAATGTGCCTGATCTCTTCTAAAAAGAAACCCTGCTCTTTATAGTGTTCCTGAAGTTTATGAACCCTTTTCCTAAAGACCTATTCTGGCATGCTTCTGTGAAGAGCTTTTCAGAAGTCCTATTCTATAAACAATGACTGATTTTCTTAAATTTTTTTGAATAGGTTATGTTCTCCTTCTAAATTATGATCATCTTGATTTCAAGAAAAAATTCATTCAAATTTCTCACCTGGGGTATTGAAAAGTTATGATACGATTGATGATGATTTGAAAATTCTTTTCTTTTTCTTTTCTTTTTTTTTTTTTTGCTTTTTATTGCATTTTAGGTTTTGGGGTACATGTGCAGAACATGCAAGATTAGTTGCATAGGTACACACATGGCAGTGTGTTTTGCTGCCTTCCTCCACTTCACTCACATTTGGCATTTCTCCCCATGCTATCCCGCCTGAGCACCCACCCTGGCTGTCCCTCCCCTATTCCCCCCAATAGACCCCAGTGTGTAGTACTCCCTTCCCAGTGTCCATGTGTTCTCATTGTTCATCACCCACCTATGAGTGAGAATATGCGGTATTTCATTTTCTGTTCTTGTGTCAGATTGCTGAGAATGATGTTCTCCAGATTCATCCATGTCCCTACAAAGGACATGAACTCATCATTTTTGAGTGCTGAATAATATTCCATGGTGTATATGTGCCACATTTTCCCAGTCCAGTCTATCATCGATGGGAATTTGGGTTGGTTCCAGGTCTTTGCTATTGTAAGCAGTGCTGCAATGAACATTCGTGTTCATGTGTCCTTATAGCAAAATGATTTATAGTCCTTTGGATATATACCCAGTAATGGGATTGCTGGGTCAAATGGAATTTCTATTTCTAGGTCCTTGAGGAATCACCACACTGTCTTCCACAATGGTTGAACTAATTTACACTCCCACCAGCAGTGTAAAAGTGTTCCTATTTCTCCACATCCTCTCGAGCATCTGTTGTCTCCAGATTTTTTAATGATCACCATTCTAACTGGCGTGAGATGGTATCTCAATGTGGTTTTGATTTGCATCTCTCTAATGACCAGTGATGATGAGCATTTTTTCATGTGTTTGTTGGCCTCATGTATGTCTTCTTTTGTAAAGTGTCTGTTCATATCCTTTGCCCATTTTTGAATGGGCTCGTTTGGTTTTTTCTTGTAAATCTGTTTGAGTTTTTGTAAATTCTGGATATCAGCCCTTTGTCAGCTGGGTAAACTGCAAAAAGTTTTCCCATTCTGTTGGTTGCCGATTCACTCTAATGACTGTTTCTTTTGCCGTGCAGAAGCTGTGGAGTTTGATTAGGTCCCATTTGTCTATTTTGGCTTTTGTTGCCAATGCTTTTGGTGTTTTGGTCATGAAGTCCTTGCCTACTCCTATGTCCTGAATAGTTTTGCCTAGATTTTCTTCTAGGGTTTTTATGGTGCCAGGTCTTATGTTTAAGTCTTTAATCCATCTGGAGTTAATTTCAGTGTAAGGTGTCAGGAAGTGGTCCAGTTTCTGCTTTCTGCACATGGCTAGCCAGTTTTCCCAACACTATTTATTAAACGGGGAGTCCTTTCCCCATTGCTTGTTTTTGTCAGATTTATCAAAGATTGTATGGTTGTAGACATGCTGTGTTGCCTCTGATGCCTCTGTTCTGTTCCATTGGTCTACATATCTGTTTTTGTACCAGTACCATGCTGTTTTGATTACTGTAGCCTTGTAGTATAGTTTGAAGTCCAGTAGTGTGATGCCTCCCGCTGTGTTCTTTCTGCTTAGAATTTACTTGGCTATGTGGGCTCTCTTTTGGTTCTATATGAAGTTCAAGGTGGTTTTTTCCAGTTCTGTGAAGAAACTCAATGGTAGCTTGATGGGGATAGCATTTATTTTGTAAATTACTTTGTGTAGTATAGCCATTTTCACGATATTGGTTCTTCCTAACAATGAACATGAAATGTTTCTCCATCTGTTTGTGTCCTCTCTTATTTCGTTGAGCAGTGGTTTATAGTTTTCCTTGAAGAGGTCCCCTATGTTCCTTGTAAGTTGTATTCATAGGTATTTTATTCTCTTTGTAGCAATTGTGAATGGCAGTTTGTTATTGATTTGGCTCTCTTTAAGTCTGTTATTGGTGTATAGAAATGCTTGTGATTTTTGCACATTGATTTTATATCGTGAGACTTTGCTGAAGTTGCTTATCAGTTTCAGGAGTTTTTGGGCTGAGGCAATGGGGTCTTCTAGATATACTATCATGTCATCTGCAAAGAGAGACAATTTGGCTTCCTCCTTTCCTATTTGAATACCCTTTATTTCTTTTTCTTGCCAGATTGCTCTGGCTAGAACTTCCAGTACTATGTTGAATAGGAGTGGTGAGAGAGGGCATCCTTGTCTAGTGCAGGATTTCAAAGGGAATGCTTCCAGTTTTTGCCCATTAAGTATAATATTGGCTGTTGGTTTGTTGTAAATAGCTTTTATGATTTTGTGATACGTTCTATCAGTACCGAGTTTATTGAGAGTTTTTAGCATAAAGGGCTATTGAATTTTGTCAAATGCCTTCTCTGCGTCAATTGAGATAATCATGTGGTTTTTGTTTTTGGTTCTGTTTATGTGGTGAATTATGTCTATAGACTTGTGTATGTTGAACTAGCCTTGCATCCCCAGGATGAATCCTACTTGATCATGATGGATAAGCTTTTAGATGTGCTATTGCAATCTGTTTGCCAGTATTTTATTGAAGATTTTTGCATCTATGTTCATCATGGATATTGGCCTGAAGTTTTCTTTTCTTGTTGAGTCTCTGCCTGGTTTTGGTATCAGGATGATGTTGGTCCTTTAAAATGAATTGGGAAGGGTTCCCTCTTTTTGGATTATTTGGAATAGTTTCAGAAGGAATGGTACCAGCTCCTCTTTGTGTGTCTGGTAGAATTCAGCTGTGAACCCATCTGGACCTGGGCTTTTTTTGTGTGATAGGCTCTTAATTGCTGCCTCGACTTCAGACCTTGTTATTGGTCTATTCATAGTTTTGGCTTCCTCCTTTAGGCTTGGGAGGACACAGGTGTCCAGGAATTTATCCATTTCTTCCTGGTTTACTAGTTTATGTGCATAGAGTTGTTTGTAATATTCTCTGATGATGATTTGAATTTCTGTGGAATCTGTGGTGATTTCCCCTTTATCGTTTTTTATTGCATCTATTTGGTTCTTCTCTCTTTTCTTTTTTATCAGACTGGCTAGTGGTCTGTCTATTTTGTTTTCTTTTCAAAACACCAGCTCTTGGATTTATTGATTTTTTGAAGGGTTTTTCTTGTCTCTATCTCCTTCAGTTCTGCTCTGATCTTAGTTATTTCTTGTCTTCTGCTAGGTTTTGAGTTTTTTTGATCTTGTTCCTCTAGCTCCTTCAATTTTGACGATAGGGTATCAATTTTGGATCACTACACTCTTCTCATATGGGCACTTATTGCTGTATATTTTCCTCTACAGACTGCTTTAAATGTGTCCCAGAGATTCTGGTATGTTGTGTCTTCGTTCTCGTTGGTTTTGAAGAGTATCTTTATTTCTGCCTTCATTTCATTGTTTATCCAATCAACATTCAAGAGCCAGTTGTTCAGTTTTCATCAAGCTGGGTGGTTCTGAGTTAGTTTCTGAATTCTGAGTTCTAACTTGATTGCACTATGGTCTGAGAGACTGTTTGTCATGATTTCAGTTGTTTTGCATTTGCTGAGGAGTGCTTTACTTCCAATTATGTGGTCCATTTTAGATTAGGTGTGATGTGGTGCTGAGAAGAATGTATATTCTGTGGATTTGGAGTGGAGAGTTCTGTAAATGTCTATCAGGTTTGCTTGTTCCAGGTCTGAGTGCAAACCCTGGATATTTTTGTTAATTTTTTGTCTGGTTGATCTGTCAAATATTGCCAGTGGAGTGTTAAAGTCTCCCACTATTATTGTTGGGAGTCTAAGTCTCTTTGTAAGTCATTAAGAACTTGCCTTATATATCTGGGTGCTCCTGTATTGGGTCCATATGTATTTAGGATCGTTAGCTCTTCTTGTTGTATCGATCCTTTTACCATTATGTAATGTCCTTTTTTGTCTCTTTTGATCTCTGTTGCTTTAAAGTCTATTTTAACAGAGAAGAGAATTGCAACTCCTGCTTTTTTTTTTCTCTCCATTTGCTTGGTAAATCTTCCTCCATCTCTTGATTTTGAGCCTTTGTGTATCCTTGCATGTGAGATGGGTTTCCTGGATACAGCACACCAATGGGTTTTGGCTTTTTATCCAATTTGCCAGTCTGTCTTTTGATTGGTGCATTTAGCTCATTTACATTTAGGGTTAATATTGTTATGTGTGAATTTGATACTGCCATTTTGATGCTCGCTGGCTGTTTTGCCCGTTAGTTGATGCAGATTCTTCATTTTCTTGATGCTCTTTAGCATTTGGTATGTTTTTGGAATGGCTGTTACTGGTTGTTCCTTTCTGTGTGTAGTGCCTCTTTCAGGAGCTCTTGTAAAGCAGGCCTGGTAGTGACAAAATCTCTGAGTACTTGCTTGTTTGCAAAGGATTTTATTTTTCCTTCACTTATGAATCTCAGTTTGGCTGGATATAAAATTCTGGGTTCAAAGTTCTTTTCTTTAAGGATGTTGAATTTTGGCTCCCACTCTCTTCTGGCTTGTAGAGTTTCTGCCGTGAGATCTGCTGTGAGTCTGATGGGCTTCCCTTTGTGGGTGACCCGATCTTTCACTCTGGCTTCCCTTAGCATTTTCTCCTTCATTTCAACCCTGGTGAATCTGACGATTATGTGCCTTGGGGTTGCTCTTCTTGCAGAATAACTTTGTGGTGTTCTCTGTATTTCCTGGATTTGATATTGGCCTGCCTTGCTAGGTTGGGGAAATTTTCCTGGACAATATCCTGAAGAGTATTTTCCTGCTTGGATTCATTCTCTTCATCACATTCTGGTACACCTATCAAACATAGATTAGGTCTCTTCACATAGTCCCACATTTCTTGGAGACTTTGTTCATTCCTTTTTGTGCTTTTTTCTCTAATCTTGGCTTCTCATTTTATTTCATTGAGTTGATCTTCGACTTCTGATACTCTTTCTTCTGCTTGGTCAATTTGGCTGTTGAAACTTCTGCATGCTTCACGAAATTCTTCTGTTGTGTTTTTCAGCTCCTTCAGTTCACTCATATTCCTCTCTAAGTTGTCCATTCTTGTTATTTCCTTGAATGTTTTTTCAAATCTTTTTTCAAGGTTCTTAGTTTCTTTACATTGATTTAGAACATGTTCTTTTAGCTCACGGAAGTTTCTCATTACCCACCTTCTGAAGTCTGATTCCATCATTTCATCACACTCATTCTCCGTCCAGCTTTGCTCCCTTGCTGGTGAGGAGTTTTGGTCCTTTGTACAAGGTGAGGTGTTCCGGTTTTGGGTGTTTTCTTCCTATTTGTGCTGGTTTCTTCCCATCTTTGTGAATTTATCCACCTGTCATCTGAGTAGTTGCTGACTTTTCAATTGGGTCTCTGAGTGGATGCCCAGATTGCTGATGATGAAGTATTTCTGTTACTTAGTTTTCCTTCTAACAGTCTAGCCCCTCTGCTGTATGACTGCTGAGGTCCACTCCAGGCCCTGCTTGTCTGGGGAACACCTGTAGCAGCTGCGGAACAGTGAGGGATGCTACCAGTTTCTTCTTCTGCTATCTTTTTTCCAGAGTGATGCCTGCCAAATGTCAGTCTGATCAGTCCTTTTTGAGGTGACTCTTTGGATATACGGGGGTTAGGGAGGTGCTTGAGGAGATGGTCTGTACTTTATAGGAGCTCAAATGCTGAGCTGTGAGCTCCATTGTTCGTTCAGGGCTGCTAGACAGGTACGTTTGAGTCTGCTGCAGCACCACCCATAAAACCCCCTTTTACCCTCAGATGCTCTGTCTTGGGGAGTTAAGGCTTTATTTTTGAGTATCTGTTGCACTGTACTGCCCAGCTCAGAGGCAGTCTAGTCCCTATTTGACTGCCGAGACTCTGCCCTGCTGCTGTGGGGTCTGCCCTGTTGCCATGGGCTCCACCCTGCTGTCGTGGGCTCCGCCCTGTTGCTATGAGCTTCACCCTGCTGCTGAGTGTAATTCCCTGTAGTCCTGTTTATATGGGTATGGTTAGAACTGCTGTGGTGATGGTGGCCTGTCTCTGTGTTGGCAGACTCTCTCTTTTATGGCGGGTTGCCTCAGCAACAGCAGGCTGCATCAGCAATGGGAAAGTATCTCAGTAGGGGCGGAATGCCTTGGTAATGGCAGACGGCCCTCCCCCACCAAGAGGCACTCTCCTGGGTTCAGCTGTGCTCGCCATTAAACTCTCCAACCCCGAGCGTTTTGAGTCGCCGTTTTGTTTGTTCCTGTGGGGGTGGGACCCGCCGAGCCTGTTCACCTGGCTCCCTGCCTCAGAGCCATTTTTTTTTTTAAGTTGAATGGTTGATTTTCTCCCAGGTGTTTCAGTCACCTGCTGAAAGTGTACCAGGATCTGTATGATTTCTCATGCAGTGACCCACTGCACCGGCTCAAACGTCGCTTCCCAGGAATCTCCTGGTCTGGCTCACTGTCCAAGTCCCATTTAATCAGATGAATATGCTAATCTGCCCTCCCAAATCTCAAATTGCCAGTTTAATAGGGCACCCAGACCAGTGCATTTTGTGCAGAATGCCGCTGCGCTGCAGCGCCGGCCAAAATGGCCATGCCAGCCGAAACAGCTGTGCTGGCATCCCATGTCTCTCCTATACCTGGGAATTTCCCTGTTCTGTGGGCAACAAAGATCTATCTGGAAATGTGGCATGCACTCACCCTCTGCACCTTCACTGAGAGCTGCAATCTTGAGTTGTTCCTACAGTGCCATCTTCCCCTGCTCTGATGATTTGAAAATTTTATGTGTGTAAAATTTTACCTTAAACCTTGCTTCACCTTTTTCTTCTGATGTTTTTGTTAATAAAGAGCTAGAAATAAAGACCAAGCATGACAATTTTGCAAACCAATATTTTTGAAAATATTGTTTCAAATAAAAAGGAAAAGCATATTGAAATAGTCACTATGAGAAATAGTTTATAGACAGTACTTTTTAAAAAACTACCTTTAGAAACAGTTCATTTTTAAAATGTCTTTGTTTTTTTTTTTTAAAGAAGGTAGACAAATTCCATGAACTTAATACTTGAATATGAAGTTAGCATAAGTATATAATTGAACATCTGTTGAGTGGAAGTAAGCTAAATCTGAAAAAGTAAACATATTTGAATTTTGGCAAATGAATGTGAATTGCTAATACTCTCAAGCTTAACCACAGATAGTTTAGATTTTTATGAGATTAAACTTTGTTTCTAACTATAGATTCTGGAGACTTTCTTTGAACCCAGAAGCTCAGGAAAAAAGAGAGAGAGAGAGAAAGAGAGAGAGAGAGATATCTGTGGTTCAAGTATAAAATAATGAAGTGTTAATGAGAAAGCATTTGTCTTACTGATTGGAGAGTAACAATATGAATTGTAGTAAATCTTGTAGTAAATTTGCTACACATGGTAGCAAATCTTGTAACTTTGGTTCCTCACTCTTCATAACAGACCTGAGAGCAAAAACAGTCTTTTAATGATCACCATTGACTGATGGTGAGACCAAAATAAGTGCAACTACCTGACCTTTGTCTACTGCTCCCCAAACTGGCCTAACTATAATCATCTGGACTATAGACTTAAGAAATAGATTTTTAGGTTGTTCCCCTGTAGATTCTAATTTATCTCCTCCATGATAGGGCTTTAGGAAATTTGATTAAAAAATTATGCCACTCTTATAATCAGGTAAATCTGGGAAACACTGTTGTAGTCTATTTTCTTCTTGGTCAAAATTTATCTTTTCTAAAATATGCAGATTTACTTCAGAATGAATTCTTATAATTCTAATTTCAGCTTTTTACTTCTTTGAATTATTGAGTTAGTTTGCTATGACTAAAACCAGATTTCTGTTCTACTCCTTCTTCTGCTCTTTAGTCTGAATTAAAGCAAGTCATATAAACTCTTACCTTTAACTTCATTCATTTTATTCCACAAATATTTCTTTGTCACCTCTTATATGCAGGACATTTATAAAAGGATGGAATCAGGGGAGACAATATTTTAGGCCCTTTTCAGCTCAAAGATACTATGAAACAGATTTTTTTTCTATCCTTATGCAGAATTAGGTCTAAAGATACAATGGACTTTGTATTTTCTTTCACATTGACAAGGTATGTCCGTACCACATTCTTGGCCTTTGACCTTTGGTTTGTTTCAATAATTCTTATGTCTAAATAATCCAGTAACCTTGAATGGAAGTACTCCTGAATGTAGGTCATATTTTGGACAGCAAACCTGTTATATATCACAAAATACCTGGCTTTATACAGCAGTTTTAAGAAGTCAGAATTTTGCTCAAGTGTTCCTTAGTAGCTGGGATGACCCTCAGATATGATTCTGCTTCTGTCAGTGACTGAGTAAAGTACAGAACTTGAACTCACAGAGTTTCCCAGTCCTGCTTTTGTCATAGAGTATTTTTTTGGCAGTTAAAAATAAAACCAATTTTGTCTGCAAGATTTGGTGATTTTGGAAGTGAAAATAAAGGTATAATTGATAAGCTGCATCTTCAGAAGATATTTCCTTCACAAGAATCATGAAAAAGTATTTTTGAATCTCAAATTTGATTGTTTCCTCCACAGTCTTCTCAGTTCAACATTCTGCAAGATACTTTTCGAGTGTCTTCTCTGTGCCAAATATGCTGGGGAGACAAGAAAGCAAAATGCAGACTTCACCAGCTTTCCCTGAAAAATTTGCCATTTTTTTTTTTTTGGAAGCTTAAAGTCTAGTGAAAGAGGCAATAAATTAAAACAAAGGAAGTTATATAGTTCATAGAGGTGGATTATGCATTAGAGAGAAATAAACAGAAAAGGAGGATAGAGAGTGCTGGGAGATGGGATGGGGACTTGTGGCTATGAATGGTCTCACTAAGAACATCTCTTCAGCATACTTGAAGGAGGTGGCGATTTGGGCTACAGTGTTATCTGTAGCAAGAATGTTCCAGGCAGAGGGAAGAACACATGAAATATACTGACGTGGAAGCGCCTTTGGTGCGTTCTTAGAACTTTCAGGATTGCAGTGGGACTGGAGTAGGGTATGGATGTGGAGAGTATGATATGAGGTCAGAGAAACAACTGGGTCAGATCATGTAGGATATTGTAGGTCATTGTAAGGATTTTAGCTTTTACTCTAAGGGACATGGGAGCCTACTGAAGGGTTTTGAGTGACATTGACTAAAGATGGATATTTAATAAGATTGCTAGGACTATTGTATTGCTGTGTGTGCTCCTCACTGCTTTTTGCCCATTTTTACCATACATAAAATGTATGGATACACATGCCTTTGGATAGCACATGAAGCTCACTAATAACAAAATGTAGCAGAATAGTTTCAGCCATGATATAATGATGAAATTATGTGACAGTGGTGAAACTGGTAACATTAATAAATCAGAGTTTTTTTTTTATTTGCATAAATAGCCACTAATGCATTATGTGTATATTGGTATATTTAATTTCAAAGCATCTGTTAAGTTGCCACTAAAAAAGATGTAGGTATTTGTACTTGCATTTTGCTTATATTTGGTTGTACTCATGATTAGGAAATGAGATGATTAAAGAAGAAATGAAAAACTAAAGTTTATTTTTAAAATAAAAAACATATTCACTTGAATTGTATAATATTTTAAATTTTAAATGCTTGAATAGTTTTGTGACTATTAAGTTCATTTCTGAATGTGTTTAACACAAGATGTTAATACTAATAGACAATTTAATCAGATTGATTTAGAGAACTCTTAACTGCTAACAGTAATTTAAGAAAATATTCTGTTACATCCATGATATTCAAACTGAGGTTAAAAATTTAGCATTAATTTAGAACTGAAGTTTTTCCTTTATTTTTAGAAATATTATAACCACAGTTTTCTTAACTTCTTAGTAAGGATTTGCAAGGGCATATTAAATGTAACATAAGCTACTGGATATATTTAAAAATCTGTAGAGCAATAAAACTTTAATATATTTTCCAACATGAAAAGCAAATCCTCATATCTATATAAAGTTTAATAAAAAAGGATTCTTAGATTGTATAGAATGGAATCATTTCATTACCAGGTTTCTTTCATTTTCATTAGAACAATGTTAGATAGGTGTGAATAATGACTCAATTATTTAAAAAGTTTTTATTTATAAAAGCATATCCCTATTCATGAACTACTATGTGTACTAACATAATAAGGCATACAATACTAGTTTTAAATGAAAACAAACATCCAGGGGAACCTGGAAAGTTTATAGGCTTCATTTCCATTGTTTAGTTTTACAGAATAATTGCTTATTTTTTTTAAATCAACATTAACTCCTCTCGTTTTAAGCATAAGTTTTGCCATTCATTTGGATACCAAAACTAGGTCTAGGAGGTGATATGGTTAGGTTTTGTGTCCCCACCAAAATCTTTAATTATAACCTCCCATAATCCCCGCATGTCAAGGGAGAGACCAGGTGGAGATAATTGGATCATGAGGACAGTTTTCCCCATGCTACTCTCACACACGAGTGAGTTCTCACAAGATGTGATGGTTTTATAAGGGGCTTCTTATAAAGGCTTCTCCTTCCTTTATCTTGTGAAGAAGGGGCTTTGCTTCTCCTTCATCTTCCACCATGATTGTAAGTTTCCTGAGGCCTCCCCAGCCACACAGAGCTGTGAATCAATCAAACCTCTTTCTTTATAAATTACCCAGTCACAGGCAGTTCTTTATAGCGGTGTGAAAATGAAAATGAACTAATACAGGAGGTATAAATTGGTAGAACATGTCAGTAAATTAAACCAATTTATATGTGTGTGTGTGTGTATGCATGTGTGTGTGTGTTTATGTGTATATATGTGTACATATATATATAGCCATTTTTCTAGGAATACATCTTGTTGCACAAATATTGTTTGATCTCACCATATGTTGTTTTAAATGCAAAGCACATTTTTCTATCTGATATTTCCTAATCTTACTACAACAAAGTCAAATGCTTTCAATTTTTATAGACTTCAGAGAATGTTTTTTAGAAACACCCAGTAATTTATTTTTACATTATTTTGCAGTATAGCTAGATTACCTCACCATGGTTAACAGATGTTTTTTCTCCACAACAGTTTGCTGTTGTTTCATCAAACACAAAGATACAAAGAAATGCAGTAAGAGATATATATTTTTTTCTTTCATAACATTTATCACAATCGATACAGTACTGGAGCAATACTAATACAGCTGTGGTCCTTAGAGGCTGGAAACGTTTGTAGTGTAGCAGTGGTGCTCTGAGCTGGTGCCAGGATAGATTCATGGAAACACTTAACGATAATACTGTTTCAGTAGAGGCAGTAATGGTATAAACAGGGCAGAGGAAATACCAGGATTGCAACAGATGCAATTGATTACATGCCTTGGGGAATATTCCACTCATTTATTTTAAGGCCAGTTCATGTAAATCAAAAGGCTGTGATGTTGTCAGTAAGACATATCACAGTCGTTGTAATATGCGATGACAGTGCTCCTGCATTACTGATGCAGCAGCTCATGCCTTCGGACATGAGAAGTCATCTGAAGTGTAGCTCTTACACTGTCAATTGTAGAAAATAATCTGACTTAAGCATCTGAATCACTGCTAACAGTGATATGACTTGTTCCCAAAATATAAAGTGATAGAACTGCTTTAGGTAAAGTTAACCTACGTATTTGAACTTGGTCTTACATCTCTTTCTTGCTAAGGAAACATAATAATTTTCAGTAACACTCATACTACTTGTCATTCTACATTACAACAGTGCATCTGTCAGCAAAACAGTTAACTATGGAAAATAACTCTTAAAACAAAGGTTTACAATGACATTTTCTCTTGGAGAGATGCTTTCAGCACAAGAGAGTTTGCTTCATGAAGATCAAGTGTCTTTTTCTTATTCCTTCATAGGCAACTTGGTGTTTTCAGAGTTACAAATTTTGCTTACTCTGTCAGAGTTAACAGATTTGTGCCAGAGTAAGAAAGCTACACAACATTTCTCTAATAAGATGCAGGGATAGCACAGAAATTAGGAAAAATAATTTATATTTCCTTTTATCTTTTTCTGATTTAAAGATCCAGCATACCCCAGATTCACCTTGCAAATATTAGAATGGCCAACTGGTTTTTTGAGAACTGGGGCTTAAAGGAAATTTCTAAGCATTTCAATAGAGGAAGAAATGGGAAGTCTTGTAATTAATGCTAATTTATGGCCTCCTATGAAATTATACATTACATGCACATTAATTATGATTAGCATTCCTTGAATGAATAGCAAAGAAAATCATAATGATTTGGTACTTATTATACAATGCTGTCACACAATCTTTTGTAAAAATTGGGCTTTACTTGCCCTATGGATAATAAAAGGATGCTAAATTCTAGTATGATGACTCCTTTCATTACATAGTTCATGAAATAAGCAGGCAGTGAATGATTTAGCTTCAACTCTGATTTTTTTTTTTTTTTAAATAACACAATGTGGCAATTTAACCTGTGACTTTGAAAAGAAGCCTATCATTTTCTTTAAGTGAAAAATAGAAGGTCATCATCTTTTTATTATTACATTTATACTACTTTTGGTCCAAAGACACAACATAAGCTCTCATTCAATCTTGTAATAACTTGGGACTCATGGAGGTAAAAATTTGAAATTTTGTGTATATATGTATTGCAAATATACTTTTGCTCATTGCAATAACATATTAATATTACACTTTAATGTTATACATTATTGTGTATAAATTCAGATTGGCAAGAAATGTCATATACACATAGGTACCCACACACATACATTGTGTGTGGTACAATGTATGTGTGTGTCTACCGATGTATATATATGTATGTATATATATATATATACACACACACACACACACACACACATAGATAGATAGATAGATAGATAGATAGATAGATAGATAGATAGATAGATAGATATAGATGTATATATGACATCTGTATCCATACACATATCCTATTAGCTACATGTGTACACATGACTAGATCTGACTTGGAGCTAATGAGAAAGAAAATTTTAGTCATTTGGTTATTGGGGGTAATCCCCTTCTTTAAGTTGCACAAAAATCTGGCAAAATAAGGCAAGGCGGCTCCTCATTGGAACTTGAGTTAATCATCTCTCTTGCTTTTTTTGCCCAAATCTGGGCACAGGAATCTTCAGTGTCCATAATTCCATGTGGTAGGTCCAGCTTTCCCAAATGCAGCCCACAGCTGAAATTCTGCCATGTCATGGGGTGCTTCCAGGAACAGTAAGTGGGTTCCCGCTACTCTCAGAATCTAATGATGTCCATCACCCTCGGTTATGAGGAATCTCAGCTTTTTCCTTATTTTTCCTTGATCCCGTTCCTGTCAAAGTATTCTCTTCACCCTATCACAGTCTTCTCATCCTTGAAATCTAGTTTTCAAAACACAAAAATTGAGAAAGGAATCTCCAGGCAATTATTGCTTTGAGCCCTATAACCACAGCCTTCACTGAGATCAAGGGCCAAAAAGGCCCTGCACACTCTGTAGAAATGTGGGGAGGGAAAATACCATGAAAATTAAACACAAATTAATAACTCAATAAATTATCCTGCCTCACATTGCTTGAGAATTCCACCTGGATTTTTTTAAATGTATCACTATTTATAGTTAAAATTTGAATTATTCAGATGTAGGAATGGAACACACACAAAGGGGAAAATGTGCATTGGTTCAATCATTTCCAATCCAGAGATTTTGAGTCTGATTCACAGAGAAACCTCAGCAGGCAAGTTAACCACTGAGGAGGTGTAGATTATGCAGTTTCTAGTACACATATATTTCCAAATAAGGTCTACCTTTCAGCAATTCTGATTTTATCAAGGATTTTGTGGCTTTTGGTGTTTTGAACCACATATTATGAAATCTGGTAAATAGTAGTCCACCATCCAATTTCCATCCTATTCAGACATGTTAAAAAAATTCTTCCTTGGAGACAAATCTGGTTTCACAGAGCATTTAAAACTTAGTTGCCAGTTTGGTCTGACTTTACTTTGAGTGTCATTTACCACTGTGACATAATGTTCATAACATAGCTTCACTACCTGATATAAAAAGAAAGCAAAGCCCAAGTTTGATACTGGATGTAGGGAGATGGAATAAATGACCCCTTAGGATTCTGTCAATTCAGCAGAGTGGTGTTAGCAGTGATGCTAATAGCCAGCCCTTATGTGTGCTTGCTATGTGTCCGGATGGTTTGAAACGCTTTAGAGGTATCAACTACTTTCGACTTTACAATTAATTGATGTCACTATTATTATTATTCCCACTCACAGGTAGGAAAACTGAGTCAAAGAGTTTAAGTGATTTGACCAAGCTCACGTAGCTGATAAGAAGTCTGTTGGAATTTGAGCCTAGTAGTTTGATTCCTGACTTGCCCTTCTTAAGCATTCTACTAATCCCTCATCAATTTTGATAGTTTTTCACTATATTCTTGTAGGCTATACAAACGTTCTAAGATATTAAAAAATAGTCTTAACCATCTAAAAATGAATTTTATCTTCTCTCTTTTTAATTTGTATAGGTCATTGTTTTGTTTTATAGTATAGGTAAAACTTCCTTTCTTCTTTCTGATAATAATTGTTCAGTCTTAAGGAGAGTATTAGCTACTGTTGAGATAGTTTTGAATATTTATTAAGCAGCTAATTTGTTCCAAGTATTCTTGCAAATTCTAGATGAAGAGGCAAAGAATAAGCAAGATGAGTAAGTAAATATATTAAGTTAGTTAATGACACATGTTAAGAACAAAAAATATACAAGAAAAGGGCTGAGCTGTTTGTGTCAGTTTATTTCAGATAGTACAGCCAGGGAAGAACTCACTGAGAAAAAATTTTTTGAGTAGAAACCTTAAAGATGTGAAGGAGTGAGTCATGTTAATATCTGGGCAAAGAACATTCCAGGAAGAAGTAACAGCAAATGCAAAGGCCCAGAGGTAGGAATTTGTCTGAAGTATTTAAAGCATAACCTGAGTTACTTATAGATGCTGGCTATTAGACTTTTGTTGAATGCATAGTTTGCAAATATTTTCTCCCTATCTATAGATTGTTTGTTTACTATTCCACTGTGCAGAATCTCTTAAGTTTAATTAGAACCCATTTTTTACTATTCCACTGTGCAGAATCTCTTAAGTTTAATTAGAACCCATTTTTCAGTTTTTGCTTTTTATGCAATTCCTTTTGGTTTATTTGTCATGAAATATTTGCCAGTTCCTATATCCAGAGTGGTATTGCCTAGGTAATACCTGGTTGATGAAATAATCTTTACAACAAACCCCAGTGATATGAGTTTATCTATATAACAAATCTATACATATACTCCAAACCTAAAATAAAAATTTAAAGTAGAAGAATAACATGAAGGCCAGTGTGACAGACTCAGAAAATTGAAGATAAGATCTGAAAACAAAGGGAAGACCAGACCATGGAGCCTTAGAGGTTCCAATAAAGTCTTTGGCTTGTATTCTGAGTGAGGCAGGAAGTTGTTAAGAAAGGGTTCTTACCTAGGTGTGGTGATGTGTGCTTGTAGTATCAAGCTAAGGGAAGCTGAGGTGAGAAGATCACTTGTGCTGAGGCGTTTGAGGCTGCAGTGAGCTATAATCACACCACTGTACTCCAACTGCACTCCAGCCTGTGTGACAGTGAGATCCTGTCTCTTAAAATGGGGGTCTTGGCTTATTAAGAAGTTTTTTTTCTGGCCGGGCGCGGTGGTCAAGCCTGTAATCCCAGCACTTTGGGAGGCCGAGGCGGGTGGATCATGAGGTCAAGAGATCGAGACCATCCCGGTCAGCACGGTGAAAACCCGTCTTTACTAAAGATACAAAAAATTGGCTGGGCATGGTGGCGCTTGCCTGTAATCCCAGCTACTGGGGAGGCTGAGGCAGGAGAATTGCCTGAACCCAGGAGGCAGAGGTTGCGGTGAGCGGAGATTTGCACTCCAGCTTGGGTAGCAAAAGCGCAACTCCGTCTCAAAAAAAAAAAAAAAGTATTTTTCTTTTTTAATTAGGAAGTGATATTGAATCAAGGTTAAAACCAAAGGTTTTATTATGAGAATTTAAACAAAAAACTCACGGAATCCTCTATATCTGTCTTAGAGTAAAAGCAAAAGGTGAAAGTGAACATTGAATAAAGGTTAGTAAAAATGAAAGACCTTTCACTATAACAATGTGGTGCACACTTTGGGGAAAACAGGCACTCTCCTTAAGGAGTGTCACATACTACTAGAATTATTTGAATGCAAGTTATATAGCAAGAGCATTACCATAAGAATATATGCAATATTGATTTAAAAAACTCTAAATTTGACTTTGAATATAGAATTAAACTTTATTAATAAAGTAATAAACATTATTTTTTAAATTTCCAGTCATGTAATTTTAGGACGTTTCCTTAATGATTGATTTAGCCTTATAGTAAATCTGTCTTTGCTTAAGGGTAAATTCAAAGTACTTTTAAATATTAAAATATGAGCAGGGAATCTAGTCTTTCCTGAAAAACCAGCATGTTAAATCAGGAACACACTATGTCATTATTTTTGAACTCTGCTCTTGTATTGAAATACTATGGACCCAAGAGAGAGAAGATAGCAAGCTTTTCTATCTTGAAAACATGGAATTTTTCTAAATTTTTGGTGTCTCTTGGAGAGAGTAAGAGAGGAATGATAATAATAAAGGTGTGTGTGTGTGTGTGTGTATGTGTGTGTGTCTGTCTGTCTGTGTGTGAATGTGTAAAGTCATTTGGGCATTAGATGATCTCTGCACTTGTTGTGTGTCCATATATTCCATGGGCTACATTGCAACCAACTTCCCAAAGAAATATTTCAGAATTCTTCAGAAAAATGAGAATTAGTAGGCTCATTTTGAAAATATCACATTAGTAGTTTTTCTTGATAGCATTCTAGCTTAGTGGCACCCAAGCCAGCCTGAATCAATGGTTTATGAGGTGGTTGCTCACTTTCTGAAGGTCTGCCCTTGATCTGGACTTTATTTTAAAGTGTTTTATATTTTCAAGCATTCTGAATGAGTAACTTACATTCTAGAAACAAATAATAAGAGAAGCGTGTTTTTTAGCCTTTGTAAGACATACAATATGATAAAGAATACCTGCATTATCTCTTCTCTCATGTTCGAGGGTTTTGCTGTAAGTTAAGTCTAAGCTGAAAGTGACAAGAAGACTTTATCTCTTGGTGTCTTGTTGAGCACTACATAAGAAATCTCTTTAGTTGTGCAGGTATATAGCAGTTTCTTGCATTGTACCCTAAAAGAAAAGAGATCCGAGGTAAACACCCTACCTTACAATCAGCCTAAAAAAAGTCTAAAAAACCACTTACTTTTTCCATTGCAAAAATGCTAAAAGGAAGATAAATAATATGATCAGGAATATGAGCATTTAGGAAAATTATATTTATTAATATATTTAAATACTTCAAATTTTGACTGTGCTTGTTCTTGCAAATTTAAGGTGACCAGCCCCATAAATGAGAGCCAAGTTCTATTCACAGGTCACATGGAACCAAACTGTGCTTCAATGTTAATGAAGGCTGACATCTTGTGATTTTCTGTTGCTCTACCTTCTTTTTGAGTAGTTTGAGGTTATTTTCCATATGACCTCTTAGGGTTGTGGACTTTCAAGTTACTATATAAAGCATTTGCTTTACAATTCAATACTAATAACAAAAGAGACATTCTGATATCTACAACTGTAAAACTGATCATATTTTTCCCTTTTCACTTTGATTATCAAGGAACTTAAATGCAAAAATGAAGCCCAGTTTTGTATACCCTATTGTGGTTTACTTACTAAAATACTTTTCTAGTCTTAACTTTCTCTTCTAATAGGTTTTCTTTTTTGGTTTTGATTTTAAAATTGTATTTCTATTTTCTTACATCTGTTGAGTTGCTGTCCTAAATTTTTGTGGGTGCATGTGTGCGTGAATAAAGGTTGTATAAATGAATGGATAATAAATGTTGCATGCTCAAATTTTCTAACTTTAGAAACTTTTCAAAATTGCTTCTACTCAGCCGTAGGATCATCCACAGAAAATTAAAATTAAACTCATTGGAGACAGACTAACAATCACTCCTAATTACCAAAGAATTAAATTAGGAAGGTATACCAAGTAACAGCACACAAAGTAGTTATAACTTGATACAATTAGTAACTTAAAAGTTTTTTTCTCAGAATCGTATTTTGTAGTAAGCTAGTAATGACAAGGAATATAGTAAAGTTTTACCATAGGCGTGATAGTTGGAAGTACACAATAACCCCTCAATAACCTTTGAATTTTTGAAAACAAAGGAGTATCCAAATACATAAGACAGATATTTCTTTTATTTTAAAATAATCACTATTACTTTAAGATACAAAATTTGTATATACTTTAATAATTTCCAAAAAAATAGTCACTTTTTTTCTCATGAAACACCAATTCCTACACAATCTTTGAAAAATAATTTTACTTGAATATTGTGTTCAATTTGAAATCATACTTCTAGAAAATGGAAATACAGTCTAGAAAGCATTGAGTATAATTGAGGGAGTGCAAAAGTTGGAAGGAGTTGGCACTATTTATTCTAGAAAGATAAATCAGAAGGAGTTAATTAATACCCTCTTTCAATTAAAAAGAAAAGCTTTTTCTAAGGTAACATTCTCTCCTGCTTACTTCTTCATCTTCTCAGGTGCAGACAGAAAAAAGGCATGGACTACATTTGTTGTTCAGGAAGCTTTCACTCATAGAGAAAATGTTTTTGACAGTAAGATAGATCAAATGCTGACATAGGTTACCGAGAGTTGTTAGGTTGTTGTGAATTCTTAATCTGTAGGGAATTGCTAAATTCAAACAGACAGCTATGTGATTGAATGATTTAGACAGTGGCACTTGGTATTGAATCCCTAGATGGGATGAAAATTGTGTGCGTATTTTAAAACTTATGATCCAATAATTTTACTGAAGCACATAATAGCATATCCAAAGAAGTATTGCTACTTACCCTTAAGTACAAACACTAAATTTCTAAAACAATATATTAAAATCAGTTATCTATTTTTTTAAACTGTCTCTTCCTCCACTGGTATCCTATACCATGTTGGTTACTCATCTATTGAAGCATTTAACATGTTACATTTGGGGTTATGAATTCATTTCTTTCACTAGTAGTACTTTTTCTGTCTTTGTCAGTTGAAACCATAGTGAAAATTATTTGCATTTCCAGAAACTAGCACTATGTTCCACATACCTGTAAGAAAGATGTTGTAGATGAATGGAAAAAATAAAGAACCAAATAAGGAAAGAAAATAAATTCTCTTTCTGGCTCATATCTTAAAAGGAAAAAAGAAATAGAAATTCATTGAGGCCAGGTGCAGTGGCTATGCCTCCCTCCCTTGGGAGGCCAAGGTACATGGATCACTTGGGGTCAGGACTTTGAGACCAACTTGGACAACATGGTGAAACCCTGTCTGTACCAAAAAATAATTAAAAAAAAAAAGGAAACAATTTAATTCATTGATTTGCTCATTCTTTCAGTCATCTTATATACGCTCAGGAGCTTTCCCAGTTCCTTTTCCCCAGGGCCATGATCTTTTCAGAGTGCTAGTAACTAGAGAAGACAGTTAATACTCTAAAAAGCATCTAACACAATAAATATTTGTTCACAGAATGACTGAAATTTTAGGAAAATAAAATTATATTGATGCTAAAAATGAAGCGTTCTCATACGATTTTTTCTCTCACATTCTTGATTTTTAGGTAATGGATGAGCTATTTTTATTTCAAGTTAAAATAATGAAAATATTCCAGTTTAGCTGAAAATATTCTTCACATTCAGTGTTTCTATTTTAACATTTATGTAAATTTTCACTTGGTGGTGAGGCAAAGACACTTCCTTTATTGTCGAAATGGTTATCATTCATTATGGTCCCATGAGATATCTCTCACTTCATCTCTTGTTTTTATATTTGATTGAATAGATAAATTCCTTTTTATAAGTGAGTAAATTGAGTTACCTAATACGTAAAGAACTTGCTCAATGTTACATGTGAAGTTAAGGGAAGAACTAGGGATTTGCACATTCTTTGGAGTTCTTGTATCTTTGCGTCCACCCATCAGAATGTACTACTCATATAGAATGTTTTTTAAAATTTTTATTTGCTTAAATTGCAAATTATATTTTTATTTCAATCTACAAAGTTGTGATGATCCAGTTGGGTACTTAGAATTCTTATCACAGTGCATTATAATTGTACATTCACAGGTCTGTTTAATCAAAAGATTGAGTTCTCAGAGGGCCAAGATTGAAACTTCTTTCTTTGTATTCCCAGCATCTGGTAAAGTGTATGATAGGGAGAAAATACTCAATAAATATTTGTCAAATAATTGAATAAATAAGAGTTCTCTTATAAAAGATTCAGGTTTCTTTTTTTCCCCTAAATTTTCTCTTTCACTCAAATGCTCGTAGTTTTATTAAAGTCAGAATATTCCTGCAGCAGGCACTGTTGGTTATAAACATTTCTTTCTTTTTAGAATTTAGCTGTTGGGAAGTTTCATGTTTCAGAGAAGTATGAACCGGAGAGGGAATGGTTAAGGTAATTCTATCCCCTTGTCAGTGGTTGAGTAAGGAGGACATACGTGGTACAATGCAAATAAGATAATGCCTGTTGGGAGCTTACTGGAAGAGTTTTTATTACCTTTAAAAAGCAAAAGAAAGGAAAAGATTCAAGTTCTTCGCCTGTGTATTTCAGCAAGAGGATATGATGTTTGAAGCCGTTTCTACTTTTAAGGATAGAAACTAAAATAACGGTAATAGAACAGAAAGGTGAAAAAAATACTTGACTATATTATAGATTTCTGAATGAATAGCTTTTAAAATATCCTAATCCTTTCTTTTGAAATACGTCATTTAATCATAAAAGTTATTGGAATTTGTTTATCTCAGTTTGTTATGAATTTTCCTTTAAGATCAAATGTAGGCACAGCTGTGACATATAGGCATCAAGACTTAAAAAAAAGATTCCTCTTTCAAACTAGCAGTCAGGGACTTCTATTACTGTTAGAAAAGATTAACATGCTACTCACTTCTAAGAGATAAAGCTGCTCCATATAGGTCTAGAACACACTTGAAACAACTACTTATTCACCTGTCTCAGGTCAATATGGTGACACAAAATTTGTGATTTACTGGTAAAAATTTAACAACTGGCTTTCTAAAAACAAAACAAAAAAGTGCCTATTTATGAATAATGAATTTATTATGAATTGTACTGAGTAAAGGATGGGTAGCAAACAATTTACAAATAATAGTAAAACATACATTATCCTTTTGTGAGTTCCATATAGCCAATTGATTCCCACATAATGCTTGATTTAGTTTTCTTTTTCTTTGTTTTAAATTATACTTTAAGTTCTGGGATACATCTGCAGAATGTGCAGGTTTGTTACACAGGTATACATGTGTCATGATGGTTTGCTGCATTCATCACCCCATCATTTACATTAGGTATTTCTCCTAATGTTGTCCCTCCCCCATACTCCCACCCCCTGCTATCCCACCCCTAGCCCCCACCTCCTGACAGGCCCTCATGTGTGATGTTCCCCTTTCTGTGTCCATGTGTTCTCATTGTTCAGTTCTTACTTATGAACTGAACATAATGTGGTGTTTGGTTTTTTGTTCTTGTATCAGTTTGCTGAGAATGATGGTTTCCAGATTCATTCATATCTCTACAAAGGACATGAACTCATCCCTTTTTATGGCTACATAGTATTCCATGGTGTATATGTGCCATATTTTCTTTATCCAGTCTATCATTAATGGGCATTTGGGTTGGTTGGTTCCAAGTTTTTGCAGATAGACAGATCCCATTTGTCTATTTTGGCTTTTGTTGCCATTGCTTTTGGTGTTTTAGTCATGAAGTCCATGCCCGTGCCTATGTTCTGAATTGTGAACAGTGTATGTGTTCACAAGAACATACATGTGCATGTGTCTTTATAATAGAATAATTTATAATCCTTTGGGTATATGCCCAGTAATGGGATTGCTGGGTCAAATGATATTTCTAGTTCTAGAACCTTGAGGAGTCAACACACTGTCTTCCACAGTGGTTGAACTAATTTACACTCCTACCAACAATCTAAAATCATTCCTATTTCCCCATATCCTCTCCAGCATCTGTTGTCTCCAGATTTTTTAATGATTGCCATTCTAACTGGCATGAGATGGTATCTCATCGTGGTTTTGATTTGCATTTCTATAACGACCAGTGATGATGAGCTTTTTTTCATATGTTTGTTGGCTGCATAAATGTCTTCTTTTGAAAAGTGTCTGTTCATATCCTTCAGTTTTGAATAGGGTTGTTTATTTTTTTCTTGTAAATTGGTTTAAGTTTTTATAGATTCTGGATATTAGCCCTTTGTCAAGTGGGTAGATGGCAAAAATTTTTTCCCATGTTGTTAGTTCCTGGTTCACTCTAATGATTGTTTCTTTAGTTGTGCAGAAGCTGTTTAGTTTAATTAGATCCAATTTGTCTATTTTGGCTTTTGTTACCATTACTTTTGGTGTTTTAGTCACGAAGTCCTTGCCCATGCTTATGTCCTGAATGGTATTGCCTAGGTTTTCTTCTAGGGTTTTTATGATGTTAGGTCTTATGCTTAAATCTTTAATCCATCTGGAGCTAATATTATATAAGGTGTAAGGAAGTGATCCAGTTTTCATTACTGTAGGCTTGCAGTGTAGTTTGAAGTCAGGTAGCATGATGCCTCCAGCTTTGGGTTTTTGTTGTTGTTGTTGTTGGTTTTTTTTTTGCTTAGGATTGTCTTGGCTATGTGGGCTCTCTTTTAGTTCCATATGAAATTTAAGGTGTTTTTTTCTGTTTCCAATTCTGTGAAAAAAGTCAATCGTAGCTTTATGGGGATAGCATTGAATCTATAAATTACTTTGAGCAGTATGGCCATTTTCATGCTATTGTTCATCCTAACCATGAGCATGGAAGGTTTTTCCATCTGTTTACGTCCTTTCTTATTTCCTTGAGCAGTGATTTGTAGTTATCCTTGAAGAGGTCCTTCACATCCCTTGTTAGTTGTATTCCAATGTGTTTTATTCATTTGCAGCAATTGTGAATGGGAATTCACTCATGATTTGGCTCTCTGTTTGTCTGTTTGGTTATAGGAATGCTTGTGATTTTTTGCACATTGATTTTGTATCCTGAGATTTTGCTGAAGTTACTTATCGGCTTAAGGGGATTTGGGGCTGAGACAATGGGGTCTTCTAAATATACATTCATGTCATCTGCAAATAGAGACAATTTGACTTCCTCTTTTCCTAATTGAATACTTTTTATTTCTTTTTCTTGCCTGATTGCTCTGGCCAGAACTTACAATACTATGTTGAATAGGAGTGGTGAGTTGAATAGGAGAGGACACCCTTGTCTTGTACCAGTTTTCAAAGGAATGCTTCCAGTTTTTGCACATTCAATATGATAATGGCTGTGGGTTTGTCATAAATAGCTTTTATTATTTTGAGATATGTTCCACTGATACCTGGTTTATTGAGAGTTTTTAGAATACAGGGCTGTTGAAATTTGTCAAAGGCCTTCTCTGTATCTATTGAGATAATCATGTGTTTTTGACTTTGGTTCTGTTTATGTGATGGATTACATTTATAGATTTGCATATGTGAAACCAGCCTTGAATCCCAGGGATGAAGCTGATTTGATCGTGATGGATAAGCTTTTTGATGTGCCGTTGCATTTGATTTGCCAGTATTTTATGGAAGATTTTTACATCAATGTTCATCATAGATATTCACCTAAATTTTTCTTTTTTAGTTGTGTCTCCACCAGGTTCTGATATCAGGAAGATGTTGGTCTCATAAAAGGAGTTAGGGAGGATTTTCTCTTTTTGTATTGTTCAGAATAGTTTCAGAAGGAATGGTACCAGCTCCTCTTTGTACATTTGGTAGAATTCGGCTGTGAACCCATCTGGTCCTGGACATTTTTTCATTGGTAGGCTATTAATTGCTGCCTCAACTTCAGACTTTGTTATTGGTCTATTCAGGGATTCAACTTCTTCCTCGTTTAGGTTTGGGAGGGTGTAAATGTCCAGGAATTTATCCATTTCTTCTAAGTTTATTGGTTTATGTGCATAGAGGTATTTGTAGTAATCTCTGATGGTAGTTTGTATTTCTGTGGAATTGGTGGTGATATTCCCTTTATTATTTTTTATTGCATTGATTTGATTCTTCTCTCCTTTCTTTTTTATTAGTCTGGCTAGCAATCTATCTATTTTGTTGATCTTTTCAAAAAACCAGCTCCTAGATTTATTTATTTTTTGAAGGGGTTTTTGTGTCTCTATCTCCTTTAGTTCTGCTCTGATTTTAGTTATTTCTTGTCTTCTGCTAGCTTTTGAATTTGTTTGATCTTGCTCCTCTAGTTCTTCTAATTGTGATCTTTGGGTGTCAATTTTAGATCTTTATTTGCTTCTCATGTGGGCATTTAGTGCTATAAATTTCCCTCTAGACACTGCTTTAAATGTGTCCTAGAAATTCTGGTAGGTTGTGTCTTTGTTCTCATTGGTTTCAAAGAACATCTTAATTTTTGCCTTCATTTCATTATTTACCCAGTAGCCATTCAGGAGCAGGTTGTTCAGTTTCCATGTAGTTATGCGGTTTCGTGTGAGTCTCTTAATCCTGAGTTCTAATTTGATTGCATTGTGCACTGAGAGACTGTTTGTTATAATTTCCATTCTTTTGCTTTTGCTGAGGAGTGATTTACTTCCAATTATGTTGTCAATTTTAGAGTAAGTGTGATGTGGTACTGAGAAGAGTGTATATTCTGTGGATTTGGGGTGGAGAGTTCTGTCAATGTCTGTTAGGTCCTCTTGGTCCATATCTGTATTGAAGTCCTGGATAGCCTTGTTGATTTTCTCTCTCGTTGATCTATCTAATATTGACACTGGAGTTTTTAAGTCTCCCACTATTATTCTGTGGGATTCTAAGTCTCTTTATGGGTCATTAATAACTTGAATTATGTATCTGGGTGCTCCTGTACTGGGTACATAAATATTTAGAATAGTTAGCTCTTCTTGTTGCATTGATGCCTTTAAAGTATGTAATGTCCTTCTTCGTCTCTTTTTCTTTGTTGGTTTAAAGTCTATTTTATCAGATACTATGTTTGCTACCCCTACATTTTCTTTTTTTTTGCTCTCCATTTACTTGATAAATCTTCCTCCATCCCTTTATTTTGAGCCTATGTGTATCTTTGCATGTGAGATGGGCCTCCTGAATACAGCAAACCAAAGGATCTTGACTCTTTATCCAATTTGCCAGTTGGTATCTTTTGATTGGGGCATTTAGTCCATTTACATTTAAGATTAATGTTGTTTTCTGTGAATTTGATCCTGCCATTTTGAGGCTAGTTAGTTGTTTACCTGTTAGTTGACACAGTTTCTTCATGGTATTGATGGTCTTTACAATTTGGTGTGTGTTTTGCAGTGGCTGGTACTACAAAGTACCAGCACTTCCATGTTTAGTGCTTTCTTCAGTAGCTCTTGTAAGGCAGGCCTAGTGGCGACAAAATCTCTCAGCCATTACTTGTGGGTAAATAATTTTATTTCTCCTTCGCTTGTAAAGCTTATTTTGGCTGGATATGAAATTTTGGGTTGAAAATTCTTTTCTTTAAGGAAGTTGAATATTGGTCCCCACTCTCTTCTGGCTTTTAGGGTTTCTGCCAAGTGATCCACTGTGATTCTGATGGGCTTTCCTTTGTGGGTAACTCGACCTTTCTTTCTGGCTGCCCTTATCATTTTTTCCTTTGTGTCAGCCCTGGAGAATCTGATGATTATGTGCCTTGGGATCTTGGCTCTTTATCCAATTTGCCAGATACTTCTTGCGGAGTATCATTGTGGTGTTCTCTGTATTTCCTGAACTTGAATGTTGGCCTGCCTTGCTAGGTCGGGAAGTTCTCCTGAATAATATCCTGAAGAGTGTTTTCCAACTTGGTTTCATTTTCCCCATCACATTCTGATTCACCACTCAAAGGTAGATTTGGTATTTTCACATAATCTCATATTTCTTAGAGGCTTTGTTCATTTCTTTTCACTCTTTTTTCTCTAATCTTTCCTTCTCATTTTATTTTATTGAGTTGATCTTCAATCTCTGATATCCTTTCTTCCACTTGATTGATTTGACTATTGAAACTCGTGTATGCTTCGCAAAGTTCTCATGCTGTGTTTTTCAGCTCCATCAAGTTGTTTATGTTCTTCTCTATGCTGGTTCTTCTAGTTAGCTTTTCATCTAACCTTTTTTCATGGTTCTTAGTTTCTTTGCATTGCATTAGAACATGCTCCTTTAGCTCAGAGAAGTTTGTTATTACCCACTTTCTGAAGCCTGCTTTTGTCAATTCATAAAACTCATTTCTATCCAGTTTTGTTCCCTTGCTGGTGAGGAGTTGCAATCCCTTGGAGAAGAGGCATTCCAGGTTTTGAAGATTTCAACCTTTTTGCACTGGTTTCTTTTCATCTTCATGGATTTATCTATCTTTGATCTTCAAAGTTGGTTACTTTTGTTTGCGGTCTCTGACTGGATGTTCTTTCTGTTGACATTGAAACTATTTCTTTCTGTTTGTTAATTTTTCCTCTAACAGCCAGGCTCCTCTGCTGCAGGTCTGGTGGAGTTTGCGGGAGTCCCACTCCAGAATCTGCTTGCCTGGGAATCACCTGCAGGGGCTGCAGAACAGCAAAGATTGCTGCCTGTTTTTTCCTCTGGTAGCTTTGTCCTGAAGAGTACCTGCCAGATGTTAGCCAGAGCTCTCCTATATGAGGGGTTCCCCCCGCCGTCAGTGTCCCAGGGGGTCAGAGAGCCACTTGAGGAGGCAGTCTATCCATTATCAGAGCTCCAGCACTGACTGGGAGATTCGTTAGTGCCTCCAGAGCTGCTAGGCAGGGACATTTAAGTCTGCTGAAGCAGAATCTATAACCACCCCTTTTCCCAGGTGCTCTGTGTCAGGAAGGTGGGGGCTTTATGTATAAGTCCCTGATGGGCTACTTCCTTCTTTGAGCAATGCCCTGCCTAGCAAGAAGAGAGTCTACCTGCAGAGGCCTTGCTGAGTTTCCATGGCTCCACCCAGTTGCTGTGTAAACTTCCAGGAGACTTTGTTTACACAGGTGAGTTTAGAACTGTCTGCTGGAGCCTCAGCAATGGCATATGCCTCTCTCCCTCCCTACACTGAGCTCAAATGTCCCAGGTTGAGCTCAGACTGCTGTGCTGGCTGCAAGAATTTCAAGCCAGTGGATCTTAGCTTGCTGGTCTTCGTGGGGGTTGGACCCACCGAGCCAGATCACTTTGCTCCCTGGCTTTAGTCCCCATTTCAGGGGAACGAGTGGTTCTGTCTTGCTGGTATTTTAGGCCTCACTGGAGTATGAGATAATAATAATAAAAAAAGCTGCTGCAGCTAAAACAACCACTCAGTTTTGTGCTGGAAACCTGGAATGTTGGTGTTATTAGCGCTGGAGGGAATCTCCTGGTTCGTGGGTTGTGAAAACCCTGGAAAAGACGCAGTATCTGAACCAGAGTGTTGGGAAAAGTTTCTAATGGCTTCCCTTGGCTAAGAGAGGAAGTTCTCTGGCCGCCTGCACTTCCTGGGTTAGGTGATGCTCCATCCTGCTTTGGCTCACCCTCTTGGGCTGCACCTACTGTTGAACCAGTCCTAGTGAGATGAAAATGGAACCTCAGTTGGAAATGCGGAGATCACTTGCCTTCTGTTTCCTTCTCATTGAGAACTGCACTCCAGTGCTGTTCCTTTTTGGCCATCTTGGTGGAAAATCCACTTGATTTAGTTTTTACCAAGTTCACATATCCACAGACAAGCTGCAGTTTCTGCTGATGAACAATTCTATTTCCAACATAACTGTTGGTTGATATTTTCATTTGTGTTAATAAAAATATAAAATGAAACAAAGACATATGTTGGAATGTCACTCAATTGCCAATGACATGAACAACTTCTTTGTTAAATTGGATAACAGTTTTTAAACAATGGAAAAATATTTCCTCAATTTTTTGTGCTGTTCACAATGTAACAGATACAACCATAATATACTTTATTTATTCCTTTCTAATAACATTTTCTCCATCATTTTTGTTAATCTAGACAATAAAACAATCAATGTATTAATTAAGTTCAATATGCAGTTTTTTTCAATTACTGGGGTATAAATATTCTTGTGATAGCTAAATTCAAGCTGATGGTATGATGTCAAAGAACAAGAAATTGAGTAGAAGTGTGCAGTGGAACACTATTTTCCCCATATGGAAGCAAGAGAATTAAATAATCTCATATGTAAAGATAATTGTGAGCTATACTAAAATAACTGAGAAGTGATGAGGTTTGAATATTTAATATGTACATAATTGATTGGATTATACATTTATATAATTTAATTTTAATAATAACTGTGTTTAGCAACTAGCAAAATTCCTGAAATTAGTTCTTGGAAGCTGGTATGGAACAACTCAAGCACATCATTGCACCAAATGGTGATACCTTATCCCAGAAATAAGTGATTTATTTTCCTAGTTTAGTTTAGCTAGATTTGAGTAATAAATTGTCTAAAACCACTTGTTGCAAACAGATGTATTTTTCTAGGCTAACAATTTTGACAGACTCTCTCCTTCTCCCCAAGAGCTAATACCATAAGAGACTTGATATATTATTTGAGGAATGAGATCTAATTCTTAAAAAGCTTCTCAGTTGTCCCATATTCCTAAATTTACCTATAGACTGAAATACTATGATTTCTATTGTAAGTAGTGGTGGAACTCCTCTTCAAGGAATATATACTAATGAAAACTTTACAATTGAGAGTTTATTTTAAGGGTTAAGATTTGGCAAATTATTTTTCTGTGACATTGGAATAAACATAAATCTTATTTAATTTATATATTATTGATGCCTAAAACTTCATATATTTTCAATTTTTATTTACAGAGTTAAGGCTTTTGTGGTTAAATTTGATGAATATTTGAGGATAATTTTTGATTAAGCCCAGATAAATTAAGTGATTCAAGATTAATATAGCCTTCACTTTTCAGGTTTATTTAAATCAGACAGGGAACAAAGTGAAAGGGTTGCAAAATGATAGCAACAGTTTCATAAAACTTTTCTATAATTTGTCATCTTCAAATTTATGATCAGAAATAACATCTCATTATGTTCCTTCTTTACCATTCCTATAGAGAATTCTTGATATTCATAATACATTCTTTCTTGGGGTTGTCCACAAAGTATTGATTATATGCACCATTTCATTTATTTTGTTTCAAAATAAATCATTGTAAAGAAAATATAGAAATTGCCTCTCATTCTTTAAATTTTATATTCAATAAAATATTTAGGTTTTAATCTGAGGAACTAGCTGGTGTAGAAGAAGATATACATAAATTTGGCATTGGATAAAACAGTATCTAATTCTGCTCCAAAATCTTGAGAAACACATGAAAATTAAAGAATCATTGAAATTGAGCCTTCTCTTATCTCAGTAGGGTAGGGAAACAGATAAATAGTTCTTTTTCCCATTATTTCAGAATGGGATCTAGCTGAATTTTGCCTACCCCGCTTACTGACTTATGTTTACAGATACAATACACCTGAATGCATGTGAAGCTGCCTACATGGATTGTTGAACAGGAGAAAAATGTTTGGCTGTAATGGTATAAATTTTCTCCAATTACAGTAAGACTGTTAATCTTAGGCAGTAAGTGCTTAGGTAATTCAGGAATAGTCCTTTCTATTACCTAATTATTCACATTATTGAGAAAAAAATGGGGCTATATTGCTGACCTCTGTATTTAAATCCAACTCTGCATTTTTGTACTTGCAAAGAATTACTTTGAGAATTAATTTTCTAATATTAATTTTGTACATTTTTTTCTATTTCTTGTATAAATTTATAAAATAGATTTTCCCCTAAGAATTTATTTGTTTCTCACAACTTGGTACTAAAATCATTATGAAATGCTTATGTTATTTCCTCAGTAATAATTTGTCCCTGTTTTTTCCCAGCACTTTGGGAGCCCCATTTTTTCCCAGCACTTTGGGAGGCTGAGGCGGGTGGATCACGAGGTCAAGAGATCAAGACCATCCTGGTCAACATGGTGAAACGCCGTCTCTACTAAAGATACAAAAAATTAGCTGGGCATGGTGGCGCATGCCTGTAATCCCAGCTACTCAGGAGGCTGAGGCAGGAGAATTGCCTGAACCCAGAAGGCGGAGGTTGCGGAGAGCCGAGATTGTGCCATTGCACTCCAGCCTGGGTAACAAGAGCGAAACTCTGTCTTAAAATAATAATAATAATAATAATAATAATAATAATAATAATAATTTGTCAATATCTCTAATTGAGAAACTTTTAAATATAAACTCTAAGATTCAAAAGTTCTGTTTCTGAGTATGTCTATTGCTTAGAAATTATAAGATAGAAGAAAAATACTTAATGATGTTTTTCAAAAGAGAAATATATTGATATATTAGAAGTCATTTTCCACCCAATTATTCCTTTAGAATATGTCTTGATTGAAAGAATATACATCCTGGATCAATTTTTACTTGTCTGGCTTATGGTATATAATGTGCATAAAATTCTTGATAATTTCCAAAGCAGTTAAAATGATGTTTTACTTATTAATACTGACAATTTGACATAAAATGAAACAGTGAAAACTGGTACACTGAAAAATTATTCACAGATCCAGCATAAAACAAAAAAGAGGACATTTTTAAATTTTGTAAAGCTTTCTCTTTTTACTGATAGCTTGATGCAAAATAAGCCAAATGCAGACCCAATATCTTAGGAAAACACTCCAAGATATCAGGTTACAGAGTTCCAAACTGCCCTTACCCTTTTCTTATCATAAAAAAGGCACAAGACAATAAAATGACCAGATTTCATTTCACTCCTTGGTTAACAGATAACAATTAAATCTAGTTAAGTATTTATCAGATTGCCAGCACATTTATTAAATAGAGGATCCTTTCCCCATTGCTTGTTTTTGTCAGCTTTGTGGACGATCAGATGGTTGTAGGTGTATAACCTTATTTCTGGGCTCTCTGTTCTGTTCTCTTGGTTTATGTGCCTGTTTTTGTACCAGTACCACACTGTTTTGGTTACTGTACCCATGTAGTATAGCTTGAAGTCTGGTAACATGATGCCTCCAGCTTCATTCATTTTGCTTGAAATTGCCTCGGCTATTTGGGCTCTCTTTGGTTCCATATGAATTTTAAAGTAGTTTTTTGTAGTTCTGTGAAGAATGTCATTTGTAGTTTGATACAACTAGCATTAAATCTGTAAATTTCTTTGGGCAGTATGGCCATTTTAATAATGTTGATTTTTCCTGACCATGAGGATGGAATGTTTTTTATTTGTTTGTGTCGTCTCTGATTTCTTTGGGCAGTGTTTGTAATTCTCATTGCAGATATCTTTCACCCTGGTGAGCTGTATTCCTAGGTATTTTATTCTTTTTGTGGCAATTAAAAATGGGATTGTATTCCTGATTTGGCTCTCCACTTGGCTGTTGTTGGTTTATAGAAATGCCAGTAATTTTTCCTGTTGATTTTGTATTCTGAAACTTTGATGAAGTTGTTTATCAGCTAAAGCAGCTATTGGGCCAGGACTACAGGGTCTTCCAGATATAGAATCATGTTTATAGTCAACATGATTTAGTCAACATGAATAGTCAATATGATTCTGTATCTGAAAAACACCGTAGTCTCAGCCCAAAAGTCAAACGGAGGGATTGTTTGACTTCCTCTCTTTCTATTTGGATGCCTTTTTTTTAAATTTATCTTTCTTGATTGCTCTGACCAGGACTTTCAATGCTATGTTGAATAGAAGGGGTGAGAGAGGGTATTCTTGGGCCAGTTTTCAAGGGGGATAATTGCAGCCTTGCCCATTCAGTATGGTGTTGGCTGTGAATGTGTTGTAGCTAGCTCTTATTATTTTGAGGTATGTTCCCTCAGTACCTAGTTTATTGAGAGTTTTAATATGAAGGCATGTTGAATTTTATCAAAGGTCTTTTTGCGTATTTTGAGATACTCATGGGTTTTTTGTCTTTAGTTCTTTTATGTGATGAATCACATATATTGATTTACATTTATTGAACCAACCTTGCATCCCAGGGATAAAGCCTTGATTGTAGTAGATTAAATTTTTGATGAGCTGCTAGATTCGGTTTGCAAGTATGTTGTTGAAGATTTTTGCATTGATGTTCACCAAAAATATTGGCCTGAATTTTCTTTTTTAAAAAGTGTCTCTGCCAAGTTTTGGTATCAGTATGATGGAATGTGTTGGGGAGGAGTCCCTCCTTCTCAGTTTTTTGGAATAGTTTCAGTAGGAATAGTATCAGCTCTTCTTTGTACATCTGGTAGAATACAGCTGTGATCTGTCTGGTCCTGGGCTTTTTATGGTTGGTAGGATACATATTACTGATTCAATATCAAAGCACATTATTTGTCTATTTAGGGGATAAATTTCTTCCTGGTTCAGTCTTGGGAGGGTACATGTATCCAGGTTTATTATCCATTTCTTCTAGGCTTACTAGTTTTCATACACTGAGATATTTGTAGTAATCTATGATGGTTGTTTATATGTCTGTAATATTAGCAGTAACATACTTTTTGTTGTTTCTAGTTGTGTTTATTTGGATTTTCTCTTTTATTCTTCATTAGTCTAGCTAGTGGCTTATCTATCTTATTAATATTTTCAAGAAACAAACTCCTGGATTCATCTATCTTTTGAATGATTTTATTTGTGTCTTCGTCTCCTTTATTTCAGTTCTAATTTTGATTATTTTTTGTCTCCTCTTAGCTTTGCAGTTGATTTGCTCTTGCTTCTCTAGGCCTTTTGGTTGTGATGTTATGTTGTTAATTTGAGATGTTTCTAACTATTTGATGTGGGTGTTTTGTGCTATTAAATTTTTTTCTCCTAACACTGCCTTAGCTATGTCCCTGAGATTCTGATATGTTGTGTCTTTGTTCACATTAGTTTCAAAGAACTTCTTTATTTATGCTGTAATTTTATTATCTAAAGTCATTCAGGAGCAGGTTGTTTAATAACCAAATAATTTCATGGTTTTGAACAATATTTTAAAGCCTTGATTTCTATTTTTATTGTTCTGTGATCTGAGAGTGTATTTGGTATGGTTTTTTTTTTTTTTTTTTTTTGCATTTGCTGATGATTGTTTCGTTTTCAATTGTGTTGTCAATTTTACAATATGTGCCATGTGGTAATGAAAATAATGTATATTATGTCGTTTGGGGTGGAAAGTTCTGTAGCGGTCTATGAGATACATTTGGTCAAGTGTTGAGTTCAGGTCCTGACTATCTGTTAATTTCTGACTCATTATTCTGTCTAATACTGTCAGTGGGGTGTTGAAGTCTCCTACTATTATTGTGTTGGATTCTAAGTCTCTTTGTAGGTCTCTAAGAATTGGCATTAGGAATCTGGGTACTCATGTGTTGAGTGCTCGTATATTTAGAATAGTTAGGTCTTCTTGTTAAGTTGAACACTTTACCATTATGTAATGCCATTCTTTTTTTTTTTTTTTTTTAATCTTTGTTAATTTAAAGTCTGTTTTGTCTGAAATTAGAATTTCAACATCTTCTTTTTTCCTGTTTCAATTTTCTTGGTAGATTTTTTAATTCCATCTCTTTATTTTGAGCCTATTGGTGTCATTTCATTTCAGGTAGGTCTCGAAGACAGAAGACCCCTAGGTCTGACTTTTTTCTTGTTTTCAAGCTTGCCACTCTGTGACTTTTAAATGGGGGCATTTAGCCCATTTACATTCAGGGTTAGTATTGATGTGTGTGTGTGTTTAATCCTGTAATTGCATTGTTAGTTGGTTATTATGCTGGTGTGTGTGTGTGTGTGTGTGTGTGTGGCTGCTTTGTAGTGTCACTCGTCTGTGTTTTTGTATTGACTGGGACAGTATTTGGTTCTCCTTTAAAGATCTCTTGCAAGATGGTTCTGGTGGTAACAAAATCCCTTTCGTCTGTAAAGGATCTTATTTCTATTTTAGGGGGAAGCTTAGTTTGGCTGGATATGAAATTCTTGGTTGAAGATTTTTTTTTTTTTTTTTTTGCTGAGAATGTTGAATATAATCCCCAATCCCTTCTGTCCTATAAGGTTTCTTCTGAGAGGTCTGCTATTAGTTACTATTGGAAGACCAGCTCCCAATATATCAATGTGGATTCGAGATCTCTCAAAGTGATCAAGTGGTTGGTGAAAAAGCAAAAAAAGACAAAGAAACAGTTTTCTTTAAAGGTGGGCCCAGGGGAGACGCCACATAATGCTGCTCCATGGATGTCTAATGTTCCCCTAAAATCCTCAGCTTTTATTATGTTCTTTCATCAGGGGAGGGGAGTGAAGTTACACAAAGTTTCAGTGATAATTATGCAAAAAGAAACATAAGCAAAAACTGTTGACCAAAGATCACAATATGGTATTATAAAAGCACAACAATGTAAAGGTTACATTCTGTGTGTCAGCATAGAAACCATACACCTTAGCAAGAATAGAGGTTAAACATAAACTTACAGTTAGCAGTAAGAAAAGCACAGGCTGGTTGTCCTGTCAGATTCTGTTCTCCCTGCAGCTGTGTGTGTGTTTGTGTGGTGTGTGTGTGTGTGTGTGTGTGTGTGTGTGTGTGTGTGTGTGTGGCTGTCTTTGTAGTGTCACGGCTCACAGCTGCAGAGGGAACAGAATCTGACACAGGACAACAAGCCTGATCACAAAACTGCAAGATAGGGGAGACCAGCATGCAGGCCTGGAGGAGCAATGGGAGAAGAAAGACTTTTACATCCTTATCTCTACCACGGAGGCTTTTCCTCACAAAAGACGTTCCTCATGCGTCTGTTTATAGGCTCTCCATAAGGGTTGCATTCCCTTTACAGGGCCCTAATCAATACACCTTTTCTGGGAAAGGATTCTGGGTAATAAGCCTCTCTATTACATGTCCGTTTATAGGCTCTCTGCAATGAGAAGCTTATTATGTGTTGTTATCTCTCTCTGGCAGTCAGGCTATGTGGTTTGTCTTTTACCCAGTGTTCCTGTTTCTACAAAACATCTTAGCCAGGGGAAAAGTCACAAGCTACATTTTAACTCTTCATATTATTCTTCATTTTCTCAAATATAATCAATACAGTAAGTAACAAGCATAACAAAGCAAATAACTCATTTTGGGGAAACCAAATTCTGAGAGAATTTACAAGTTAAAAATCAACAACAATTTCTTCTTGTTATTTCAGATAGCTCAGGTTTTGCCAATTCTTCTGGAAGCTTGGGGTTGCTCAGTCACCACTGAGGGGTCCACAGTATTCCCAGCAAGTTACCCTGATATAGTTTTCTTTATAAGTGACCTGTCCTTTCTCTCTAGCTGCCCTTAATATTTGTTTTTCATTTTAACCTTGGAAAATCTGCTAATTATGTGTCTTGGAGATGAGCTTGTGTAGAATAGTGCAGGGTTTCTCTGTATTTCCTGATTTAGTGAGGCTGGGGAAGTATTCATGGACAGTGTCCTGAAATATGTTTTCCAAGTTGTTTACTTACTCTCTGTCCCTTTCAGGGATGCCAGTTATTATAGATTTAGCCTCCTTACATAATCCCATAATTCACAGAGGCTTTGTTCATTCATTTTTATTTATTTATTTTTTAAATTTATCTGTCTTATTTCAGAGAGCCAGTCTTCAAGTTCCAACTTTCTTTCCTCAGCTTGTTTTTTTTCTGCTGTTAATACTTGTGATTGAATTGTAAAATTCTTGCAGTTTGTTTTTTAGCTCTATTTGATCTGTTAGGTTTCTGTTTGTGTGTGTGTGTGTGTGTGTGTGTGTGTGTGTGTGTGTGTGTGTATGGCTATTTTGTCTGTCAACTTCTGTATTGTTTTACTGTGATTCTTAGTTTTCTTGGATTGAGTTTTGCCATTCTCCTGAATCATGATGATCTTCATTCCTATCCACATTCTGAATTCTATTTCTATCACTTCAGCCAGCTCAGCATGGTTAAAAACCCTTGTTGGAGAACTAGTGCATTCCTTTGTAGGATATGAGACACTATGGCCATTTGAATTATCAGAATTCTTGCACTGGTTCTTTCTCATCTCTGTATGTGGGTGCTCCCTTAACTGCTGAGCTCCCTCTGATTGAAGTGGTCAGGCAGGGGCAGGGTGGTTGTGCTGGATTCCAGGTCAGGCATCCCTGCCCAGTGAGGACAAGTTGTTGATAACTCTGGCAGAAGGTGGCTGGACATACAGAACAGAAGGGCCTACCCAGCGAGGAGACATGAGATTGGAGACCCATGTAACAAACAGTCTGGCCATAGTTCTGTATGGCTGCTTCAGTGTGCCTAAGGTCTGCCTCAGTCCTTAGTCACTTCAGAATGTCCAGCACCTAAAGGTATCAATGGTGAAGGCTGCGAAACAGCAAAGATTGTGTCCATCCCCTCCCTATGGGAGGTCCACCCCAGGGAAGTATGGATCTGTAGCTAGTTCAAGTACATCAGTGGGGTTGGTTGCAGAACTTGATTAGGAGATTCTGCCCAATAAAGGAAAATGGGATGTGGAACCCACATAAATAATTGGTCTTGCTGCTTCTTTGGAGAGCAGCTGTACTTTGCTGGTAAAATGCTGTAGTCCCTAGTCTCCTTGGACTCCCTAAACCCCAAAGGCAACAGCTAAGGCTGTTAAAAAGCCAGTAGGATAATTCTTAATCACACTGAGAAAATGTGTTCTGCTACAAAAGAGAGTGTATAAGCTTGGAGAGGACATAAATGTAAACAGTAAAATAAATGCCAAGGCTGGGGAATTTGTGAGACAACAATTTTCTTTTTTAGTTAATTGTATTTTGGGGGTATATGTGATAATTTAATATATCCAATTAATTTCCAAAAGATAAAATCAGCATAATTGGGATATCCATAAACTTAAATATGTGTCATTTGTTTATGCTAGAAACACTTAAATTATCTTATAGCTATTTTGAAATATACAATAGATTATTATAAACTATAGTAAACCTACTGATTTATGTGGCACTATGTCTTATTTCTTCTATTAAACTGTATATTTGTACCTATCCAACAATTTATTTTCCACTGAACTCTATGCCCCTCTCTGATTTTCTTCCTTTAATATTCAATGGATTTTAATAACATAAAATGGAAATAAGCTTTTGTTGACAACATATGTAGAATAAAAATTCACACATCTAATATTTATTGAATATTAAATATAAACTTGATATTATTAGGTTTATTATTGCAATTTTGTTTTGTGTATAGAGAACTAGGTCCCATGTGGTATGAAAAAAAAACATAATTATTTGATGAGTACCTCTATTTCTGGTATAATCATGATTCACTCTCATTGTTTCACTTAATCAGTGAAGATATCTAGGACTTACCCTCATTTTCTCTGTAGCCATGACCCTAGGGTTTTAATTAATGTAAATTAAAGCAGAGATCATTATGGTGGAGAAAATAGGTAACGATGAAGACAAGGTCTATGATTTGGTCCTATTTTATATGCCATATTAGAAAGTTCAGTGGAGTTTGATTTAATGAATTATCACAGATTTTTCAGTCTCCTCTCAATCTTTCCTCCCTTCTTCATAACTACCAGATTCATAAGAATGTAAGGGAAGTGTAGAATAAAACATTTTAGTGGTTTCTCTCTTTGAATTTTATCTTGTATCCCAAAGAGGTTGCAGATTCTTTCTTTTCCAATGGTCGTGCTCATCCATTGATTTTCCAAATACATGACTCTGTGCCATATCTCTATAATATGAAACAAATAATGAACAGCTGACATTCTTCACCTATCTAAATAATCAAATGGGCATATCTCTACAATCAGCGGGCAAGTCAGGTCACAGTTTAAAGACAAATTAGTGTTTCTGGGGAGCTTTAAAAAATTAGTGTCTTAGACACACTCAGGATCAATTACAGTCAGAAACCCTGGAGGTTGAACATAGGCATCACTAGTTTTAAAACCTCCCCAGTGATTCCTATTGCAAATAATTAGACACCCAGTGACTCCTCCTTGAAGGTACCACGTTAATTCGTGATCTATCTTTACTTTCATCCTTGACCAACCCTACTTCTCCTGACTTGGAGGTCATTTAGAATTCCTGAGGTGACTCTCAATCTCTGCTCCAACTTATTATTAGTTGATTTATAGGCTTGCTTTAAGAAGTGTACCTTGTTTTCTTTGGGCATAGTTGCTGAGTAAGGGGAAAGGGATGCATTTATGTCACCAGTTTTAAAAAATGCAGACAAACAATGATAACAAAAGTTCAACATTGTAACAAACTTTTGATAACAAAAGTTCAACATTTTAAAGTACAGAAAGGTTTAAATGATACCCAGAACAGAGTAGGATCTCATTGAAGTTTAATTTTTTTCTACCTCCTAGAAGTGGAATTGGCTGAACAGATTGTAGTAAGAAATTTATCTGGTATATGTCTCAATAGAACCTTTCAGACTGCTATAAAACATGCTTAGCATGTTTTCACAAGGAACTATTAACATTTTCTAGAACCTTAAAAAATTGACTGTTTTTTACAAACAAGATTCACCTTATAAAAAAATTAACTCAAGATGGATTAAAGACTTAAACATAAAACCTAAAACTTTAAGAACCCTAGAAGAAAACCTAGGCAATACCATTCAGGACGTAGGCATGGGCAAAGACTTCATGAATAAAACAACAAAAGCAATGGCAACAAAAGCCAAAATTGACAAATGGGATCAAACTAAAAAGCTCTGCTCGGCAAAAGGTTGTACACTCATCAGAGTGTACAGAAAACCTACAGAATGGGAGAAAAATTTTGCAATCTATTCATCTGACAAAGGTCTAATATCCAGAATCTACAAGGGACTTAAAGAAATTTACAAGAATAAAACAGACAACCCTATTAAAGAGTGGGCAAAGGATATGAACAGACATTTCTCAAAAGAAAACATTTATGCAGCCGACAAACATGAAAAAAAGCAGATCATCACTCGTCATTAGATAAATGCAAATCAGAACCACAATTAGATATCATCTCATGCCATTTAGAATGGCAATCATTTAAAAGTCTGGAAACAACAGGCTGGTGGGGATGCAGATAAATAGGCACATTTTTACACTGTTGATGGGAGTATAAATTAGCGCAACCATTGTGGAAGACAGTGTGGCGATTTCTCAAGGATCTAGAACTAAATGCCATTTAACCAGAAATCCTATTACTGGGTATATACCCTAAGATTATCAATCATTCTACCACAAAGACACATGCACATGTATGTTTATTGCAGCACTATTTACAATAGCAAAGACTTGTAGCCAACCCAAATGCCATCAATGATAGACTGGATAAAGAAAATGTGGCACATATGCACCTTGGAATGCTCTGAAGCCATAAAAAATGATGAGTTCATGTTCTTTGCAGGGACATGGATGAAGCTGGATACCATCATCCTCAGCAAATTAACATAGGAACAGAAAACCAAACACCACATGTTCTTATTGATGAGTGGGAGTTGTAATGAGAACACATGAACACAGGGAGGGAAACATCACACACCGAGGCCTCTCAAGGATTGGGGAGCAAGGGGAGTGACAGCATTAGGACAAATGCCTAATACATGAGGGGCTTAAAACATAGTTGAAGGGTTGATAGGTGCAGCACACCACCATGGTGCATGTATACCTGTGTAACAAACCTGGATACTCAGCACATGTATCCCACAACCTAAAGTAAAATAAATCAATAAATAAACAAAAGAAATTTTTAAAAAATTTGGGTCAAATTCTGTCATCTCCCTGCTTGGCCATCTTAAAAATGCATATTCCTGTGGAAACAGCTTTGTCACATGGGTAGGTGGCTATGAAGACATTATTTCTCATCACAGAAGGGAAACTATGATCATTTTTCTCACTAATGAGAAATTGTATACTGTATTTTTGTTCTTATAGCTTTCAGGGTGTAATTTTATTTGATTCTCTTAGATAATGTAGTCTAATAGAAATTTTTATTAATAAGTTGGGGAATTAGGTAGAAACAGTATAACATAATTTTTTGCAAATCATTTGAAGTTTATGGAAAATGCTATACATAATTTATATAGTTCAAAAGCTACTTAAACTTCCATTTAATTTCCAAGCTTTCTATGCAGAGGATACTTAAATTTTTCTATTTAATAGATGTTCCAGCTTATCTTCAAGCAAAGTTGGCTTTGAGGTATTTTATTCTGCATCTTCAGAAGTACCTTTTTCTATATATTGACTTTGATGTTTAATTATTACAAAGCAATCATAATACAATGAAATTGTGTTGATGCTTTCTGAAAGTGTTTATCTGACATTCTCATTATAGTTTAATTATCCTATAGCAAATATCTAGTTATAATATATGTTTTTTATGATTGCCACTATTGTCTTTATCACCTAATGAGAGAAGGTTCAGGGTGCTCTTTCATGCCTTTTAAAATTCTTAATTTCAATTATTCAAATATATGAGGAACATGGAAGTTATGTCATTTTGGATGATTTTAATGCTGCATATTAACAATTAATTTCATCCTAGATTATGTAATATTTCATTTAACTGGAAAACTCAGAGCTATGCTAGCTTCAAGCAAACTTGCATCTAATGTCTAGTAATGTTATCAAGGTTCAAGTTTCTATTTGTCACTCTCTTTCTTTGATTCAAGTTCATTTTAAGTTTGGTTCTTTTGTGATTCCAAGATTCCTTCCAGCTACTCCGGGGGTTACATGACTCCTTAAGCATTGTTCATCAACATTCCATGTAATGTCTTAAGATTGTCTATAAATGTGCAGTTTAAGTCATGTGTCTAAATTAAACCAATCACCATTTATCTAGAGATGAAAGGCACTGATTAATTTTGCCTACGTTATGAATTATATCACCAGTCCTAATAATGTAATCAACTTTCTTGAAAACTTACTACTAGTTGTATGAGTGCTCTATTGCTATATAATAAAATATCTCAAAACTTAGTGGCCTAAAACAACCACATACACAATTTCACAATTTCGGTGGGTTAAGATACAGTTATGTCTTAGCTGGGTCCTCTGTCTCAGGGCCTCTCACAAGCTGCAATCAAGGTGTCAGGGATGTAATTATCTCAATGCAGCAAATGTATCTGCTTTCAAGCTCACTTATGTGGTTGTTGGCAGGAGTCAGTTCCTTGTGAATTGTTGAATTTAAGAACTCAGATCCTTGCTTGCTATTGGCTGAAGGCCTCCCTCAGTTCCTCATCACATGGGTCTCTACAATATAGTGGCTTGTCTCATCAAAGCTGCAAGTAGAAAAGGGAATAGAGAAAGAATGCTAGCAAGACAGAACTTATAGTTTTTTAATAATCTAATAACAGAAGTGATATTCCATCAATTTTGCTGTGTTCTATTTTTTATAAGCAAGTTGTTAGTTCCAGCCCAAAGGGAGAGGATTATACAAAGGGAGAGGATTATACAAAGCAAAGGGAGAGGATTATACAAAGGCGTAAATACCAAGAGGCAGGGATCACTGGGAGTTCTGTCAGAAGCTGTCTGCCACATTCCCTAAATTCACTTTTGTTGACTAGTTGTTTTACATATGATTGCCAAAGAATTTTGAAGTTATATCCACTCATAGACCCAGTTTATGCTTACTTGAGTTAAAATGTCAGCTATGTGATGCTTTTTAAGCTTGAAATATTTCTCTCCTTTATACCAGACATTGCATTAGTTAACTAGAAATCAATTACACCAGGAAGAAAAGCAATAATCAAATTTCTGAAGGCAGTAGGCTTGGGAAATACAATTTATTTAATTAAGTTTTGCTCTAAGTTTTAAATTGCTAATTGTAGGCATCTAAATGCCTTTAAATGGATCCCAGGCAAATATCCTGAAAGTTGAACATGTTTCTTTTAATCAGTTTAGGGCATCCAAATTATAGCAAAATAAATGGTTGATATATGAAAGAAAGTAGCCTTGATATCTATCAGTCATCTGCCAACTATGGTAACATAAATAAGAGAAAATGTTTCTTCCTTACTTATTAATAGTTGAAATTTAAAGGCTGCATTCCATTAGAGAAGTGAGGTGGGATGTTTTAATCCTAAAATCCTTCTTACCAAGATCAAAAAGAAATATTTTAATGATTTTACAGACACACACACACACAAAAAAAACCATGTGTCAATACTAGTTGCCTTATTGTCTATGTTCATTGCCGTTTATTTTGTTGGGACTTATTTTCAGTGAGTACATTTGAGTATGTTTTGAATTAAAACAAAAAGGATCTGGGAGTAGTGGCTCATGCCTGTAATCCCAGTACTTTGGGAGGATGAGGAGGGAGGATTGCTTGAGCCAAGGATTTTGAGATCGGCCTGTGTAACAAAATGAGACCCCATTGCTACAAAAAAAAAAAAAAAAAAAAAATTAGCCAGACGTGGTGGTGCACACCTAGAGTCCCAGCTACTTGAGAGGCTGAGGTGGGAAGATCACGAAATCTTGGGAGGTCAAAGCTGCAGTGAGCCATGATGGTAACCGCTGTGTAACCCAGGTGCAATCCACTGCAGTTGAGCCTGCACTTTTATTTTTTACATAAAGAGCAAATGTTGTCTAAAAAAATAAAAATATAGTATGATAGAAGAGTTCAGAACCACTTTGTTGAAAGCTTGGAAATGGCTTCTTAGAGATATTACAGCTGAGTGAATGAAGCAAGTGATCTGAAAGTTGTCAACTTGAATCCTAGCTGTAACTCTTCTTTCCCCTGTGACTTGGATAAACCATACATCCTCTATGCATATGTACTTTCTCATTTGTAAAAGACAGATGCTAAAGCCTCAGCACAGCTTGTGGAAGCTTCTGAATCAAATATCGGTATGCCAAATGAGTTATTCTATTCTCTTCAATTTAGTACTGAGATTTGCAGTAACTATTTTTTTCTAGTTTAAGGTCTATCTGAATATGACACATTTAGATCAGATTTTAAATAGATGAAATTTTCAGTATCTTAATTGCTGTTTAATTTCAGTAGTATTTTCTATACAGCAGTTATGCATAAGGCAGGGATTTTCAAATTCCTTATATTCACATATAGATTCCTGTGGTTCAAGAAAGAAGAATGTCTAATAAATGAAGGCAATTCAGAGTGGTGAGCATTCTCAATAATATTAGGCTTATGAAAGGGTTAGAAGTAAGGAGCCATAAGAGGGACAGTTTTTATCAGCTAGAGTGATGAAAGAAGGCTTTAAAAGGGAAGCTACATTTCATGTGTGACTTTTAAATTGTGGAGCTGATAGATCAAAACTGTTACTTTAGAAGGAAAAATAGGGTCAAATATGGATGGCAGAAATGTCCAAGTAATATGAATAGCTAAACATCTCAGTGTAACTTGATTTGCATATAAGGTACACCTAGTAAATTACTGGTGTTTAGATCTACTAAGTGGGCTTAGAGTCACACTCTGGAGAGCCTTGAAAGCCACTTGAAGGAATTTTCATGTTATTTTGTGAAACAAGGATGGTTATTAGGGGTTCTGAGTGCCATGACTGACAGAGAGAGACTGAGTTAGAAAGCAATTCAATAGTCCAGAAATGGTTTCCCACATTAAGTATGGTTTCTCTCACAAGCAGCTGCTCTGTAAATATTTGAATGACTAGCCCTGAAAAAAGCTTCCAGCTTTAAGTGGCTGACATCACTTGAAATTATTTTCTCATTAAATTTATAATAGGTTATTTATTGCTTTCAAAATAGATTTTTTTATTTCTTTTGGAAAATCTCAATATTTTTAAAGAAAATTTAATTTTGCTTGTTTCCTGTGTATTCCTTGCTCCTACTACAGAATTTTCTTTTCAAATAAGAATTCTTGTTTATTTCAGGCCCATGTAGATTTTCTTTCTTCTTCTTCTTTTTTTTTTTTTCATCAGGCAGCAAATTTATAATCCAGTGACATCTTGTCTGTTTCCATGGGAATGGATATAATAGAGCATATTTAGCACTGTGGACTTGATCCAACTAAAAATATTTGTAAGAGTCTGAAATGTGAGGCTGTATAAGGCCATGGGTGTTGTTGGCTCGTCTTGCTCTTGGTGTTGATGTCTTCATTGAAAATGTCAGCTTTTTGTGCACATCGGAAAATAATTAAAATGACACAGAGGTAACAACCCTCAGCCCTGCAGAGGTGGCTTCTCTGCCACCTGATCTAGGTTGAACGGTTTGTTCCAGGGTTGGTTTGTTAACCATAACCAAGTTAAAGGAGCCTTCAAAATCCCTGTTTAGATGGGGTGATTTTTTTTAACTACAGTAGAAATAAAATAAAAAATGCTTACATGGAGATGTAGCTTTCTCCTTCTTTTAAGAAAAAATTTTCTTTAAATTCTTTTAATACCACATGTGAAATCTACAGAGAAATAGGGATTCCTGCAGATAATACTTTTCAACATAAACAGTGTGAGTTTGAGTGCCCTAATTTATGGCATGTTTAAATGATCTATGAAATTGTGGACAAGAATATGGATTTCAATACTCCTTATGTTTAGTTCAAGTGATTATCTTTAAGAATATCTTTAATAGTTTTATAATTATAAATTTAAAAAATAGGGAAATACTTTTTAAGTAGAGCTGAAATTTCATTATAAAATGAATAATGATTTCACTAGTTAGCAATTAATTACAGTGGGCATCTGTGAGTCACTGCTCCTTAGGCATTACTTTTTTTTCCATGTAGCTATATATTGAATTTCTTCCCATCTAATCAGTCATGTGATTTATGTAGGATTGATTTTATCCCCAAACCTTGATGAGGGCTCTCAATGCCCATTCCAATATCAATGCTTAGTAATTTAGTGATTGCTTCAGAGATTTACAAAATAGGTTTAGTAGATTACATGATTTTGACAAATATTTACACACTCCTACCCACATGTGAGGATACGTCCTCATACCACTGATGTTTGAATTGGCCATGTGACATGTTTTATCCAATGCCAGTGGAACATGGGAGACTGATGATCTATGCCACATTCAAGCAATCAATTTAAATGTAACCTCCTTGTCTATCAGTGAATGGGTGTCAGTTAGGATTCAAAAGAGAAACAGAGACAGTATAACTTTCATAGGATAAGGGATTTATGAATTACAATTTACACAAACATGGAAGGGGATGAAAAAATTGAAGACCTGGAGGAGATTTGAGGGTCAGAAAAGAAGTTACTAGCATTCTGAGAAGTCAAACACATTTTGCCACAGCAGTGAAAGCTTGTGGGGTGGACTTTCAGCATGTTCATCCAAAACCAAACATCTGGTGGTGATCCTGAGGCCACTATTGGATAGCATTTGGGAAGGATAATTAAATGCCAAGTAAAAAAGAGCATAGATAAAGCAGGGGGCATATTCTTATCTGTCCCTTACGGCATCTTATTTTGATAACCTTCAGAAAGTAATGACCATTGCTTCACTTCTGCCAAATATTTGTCTGGCCAGCCCTAACATGGAGCTTTAGAGGGAAGGGCATTGCATCTAGAAAAGATTTCCCAGCTTTAACAAACATACATATTACAAGTTACAAAATGGGCAAGTGCCGTATTGGAACTAAGCCTTCAACCTGGATTCGAATAAAAAGCATGTGGTATGGAACCCCAGCTGGAGCAGAGCCCCAGCCAACCAGCAGCTCTTATATAATGTGAACAAGAAATAAATATTTGATGGTAGTAAGCCACTGAGAAGTTGAAGTTGTTTATTATTGCAGCACACTTGACTAATAGTAAAACTGATGTTGAAAGTAAGGGAAATTGCTCAAATGAGAAGCCAAAAATATCTTATTTCTTTAGTTGTTGGCTAGAAAGGAACAGAAAGTTGGGGAAAGTGAGCAACCTGTGTTTTCAGTGTTTGGGATGTTTTGCAAAATGCCAAAATGGATAACTTGGAAGAGATACAATTGATACAGGATGCTGGGAAGGGAAAAATATTGTCCCTTTAAATGATAAGGAAGGGAGGAAGGGAAGTGCTGGGTGGAGGAGGGCGTGGTTCCCGGCTAGGGCTCTACCACCAGGGAACTAGGTGAGGACAGGCACTTCTGCCTTCTTGCCCAAATGTTACATTTTCCAAGACCACCCTGGCCTGCCATGAGCCCATCCTGGGCCTATAAAAACATGAGACCTTAGCAAGGCAGAGACAGGCTGCTGGATGGTGAGAGGAACACATTGGTGGAAGACAAGTGGCTGGACATGGAGAAGACAAGGGGAGCATGCCTGCCGGCAGGAGAGCACACCAATAGATGCCAGCACACCAGCAGGCCATCCACTGGCAGGGCAAGGAGGAGTTTGGCTGGAGCAGTCAGAGGAGAGCCAGGGCCACCTGGCAGCCCAACTTTAGGGGAAAACCATCTCCCTTCTGGCTCCTCCATCAGGGAAGAGCTACTTCCACTCAATAAGACTTTGCACTCATTCTCCAAGCCCACATGTGATGTGATTCTTCTGTACACCAAGGCAAGAACCCAGGATACAGAAAGCCCTTTGTGCTTGTGACAAGGTAAAGAGTCTAATTGAGCTGGTTAACTAACACAAGCTGCCTATAGATGGCAAACTAAAAAAGCATCCTGTAACATATGCCCACTGGGGCTTCAGGAACTGTGAACATTCACCCCTAGACCCTACTGTGGGATCAGAGCCTCACAGCCTGCCTGTCTGTATGCTCCCCTAGAGGTTTGAGCAGCTGGACATTGAAGACGTGAGCCATACCCCCATCACATGCCCTGTGAAGGGACAAGGGAATCTTTCCCATTTCACAATGACATGTTGAGTTGAGCATTGGTTGAAAACATTTTGGAAAAATAATGTTAGTAGTGTAATCTGATTGTTATTACTGCCTTTAATAAGGTTCTATGAGAAAGACATGTACTCAAGAAAGAATTTTTTTTTTTTAAATGATGAAAAACACAAAAGAGAAATTTGAGGCTTGCAGATTGGAAATATTTGTATTTAACATTTATGCTTAGATTCTGTTATATTTAAAATAAAATAAATTGTGCAAGACAAAAATCTAATTCATATTGACATTAAAATAGTTTTCTGGTGAAAAAAATCATGTTGTGGTCACACTACCTTTTATTAAATCTTTAAAACCTTTTTATTAGATTAATGTGACCCTAAGTAACATTTTTTGTATTAGACAAAATTGCTCAGGAAAATAGAATAATAATTTTATCTTGGAATCCTAAATAATGTAGCTATAATTAAGTTTGAGAGAGAGGGGGAGGCATATAATTAAGTTGAGAGAGAGAGAGGGAGGCATATTTGCTGAAAGGTTGGCAAAATATTATAAGGGTAGCTATTGCTACATGGACCTCAATGGAATCAGACCGATAATGAAGCAACAAATTTTTGAGAGAACTATATGGCCAAAAGCAAGATCAGGCTGTATTAAAACCTGACTTTGACTGAAGTATTAAATAACTTTTAAAGTTCATGGTAAGACCAAACAACTCTAAATGTGTATGGACCTAATAACAGAGCTGCAAAGTACATGAAACAAAGCCACACAGAATTAACAAAAGACAGAAGAAAATGTATGTAGTGGGAGAATTGTTTAACCCTTTTTCAGTAACTGAGTGAACAAATAAACACAAAATCAGAGTTAGTAGACAAGATCTGAGCAGCACTATCAACCAACTTGACCTAATTGACATTTAACACTACCAACAATGGCATATCCTTTCTTCTTAGTATATAGAAAACATTCACCAAGACAAAACATACGTCATACCATAAAATAACTAAATAACTTTCAAGGCATTGAACTCTTATAGAGTATTTTTAAAACCAATGGAATCAGAGATAAAAACTGTATTTGTAGAAAATCTTCAGAGATTTAAAAATGAAATACACTTCTAATTAATACATGTATTAAAGCAGAAATAAGCATGGTTATTACAATATAACATAATTTCAAACTTCATGATAATAAAAAATAAAATTGTGGGAGATGCAACTAATTAGTGTTTAGAGGAAATTTGTAATTTTTAATTATTTGTTAAGGGAGGAAGGAAGATGAGATACCAAGTTTTAAATTTTGGAATCAGTTTTTTTTTTTTTTGGACCCGTATTTTTCCTTTCGAAATAAGAATGGGGGAAAAGATAAATATAATAAATATAATTATGAAAAAAAAATTACTGGTATAACAATTTTAACTTTGGCATAATTTAAAATAAAAATATGACTGTTTCTTTACCTTCGATGTTATTTATATAATAGTAAAAAACAGTGATTCTATGGTTGTATACTACATTGCTACTTTTCATAATATTTATGTGTGACAAACATGATTAAATTGAATAAATGTGTTGAAGTGCTATAAAAGTCATTATTTTAGCTGTCTTTTAAAGAAAGCACTAATGTAATTTTAGTGAAATCTCAATATTTGAAGTATTTCTCTCAAGTTTTGATGACTGCATGGGGAAATGATTAAAAACAGGGCAATAGCTGCTTCCCATCTTTATTGTGGAGGGTGAAAAAATCTAAGCTCAAGATATGGCATAACTAACTTTGAATTGACAACATAAAGTATGTCTTTACCAATGCAAAGGGTAACCCTCATGAAAGGATTTCTGAGCATTTCTGCTTGTGCAAAATAGCTTGCATATATAATATTTAAAGGCACAAGTTTTCCCTTATTCATTTCATCACAATCCCCATAAACCAAACAAGTAGATCAGAACAGAGGGTAAATCCTCTCACACATGTCTCTGTAAGTTGGGCATATTGTATTTGGTAACTGGCCTTTCTTTTTGAGATCACCAACTTTAATAAAGCTTGGATAGTTATAGGATAGGAAATTTCACAAATATATAAAAGCTGCATCATACTAGCATAGAGTCTGGAATGATTTAAAATATTTTCTTTGATATGATTCCCAAATTCTATATAAAAGTAAAGTAATAGTACAGAAATAAAATGTGGTGTGGCATGTTTAGAACTTTTATAACTATTCTGACTTTGAAATTGAGTGAAATGAGTAAGAGATCAAAGTTTTCATGACTTTAGTTTTTTTTTTCCTCTCTCCGGTTTTTCTGCTTTTGGAAAGGCTGCTGTTCTATAAGGAGACTAGAATAATCTACACTTCAAAACAAAATAATATATTTTGTTAAGTATGTAACATTGTTCATCTTACGGTTTATGATGAGAAAAATTTCATTTATTTTTATTGCATTTTTCAAGGTAGTTTAGATAAAGCTGGCTAGACCTGTGTTGAATAAACAGGAGTAGAGCAGTTCTAAGTATAATAATAAAAAAGCATATCATAAATGCAATGGTATAAAAGCATATTCTTCAGCTTGAATAGTCCAAATCTCTAGGAAATTATTGCTATATGTTATGATGAAATAAAATATATCACATACCTTTTGTTTTTCTCTTTATATAAATTCTTTCATTTTAATATTGCAGATTGTGTGTTCCAGAGGAGGATCTAGCAAAAGTAATCTCAAAGAGAAATTTAAATCAAAATGACTTGGCTTTGTATAATATTCCTAATTTTGATTTTTGTAATAATTTCATCTTCCTATATGTCCTTTTGGGGGAATCATTTATAATAAGGTTGAATTGTTTGGGCATGCTCAAACTGAATGATTTAATTACCCGTGGGTGATCAAATTTTAATTGTTAACCAGGCTTCCCCTCATGAAGCCATCACAGATCTCCACCTGAAACCAATAATTTCTGCTACATCTGTAACCATGGCTCTATCAGTGGCTCTCAAACTTGAGCATGCATCCGAATAATCTGGAGGGCTTGTTAAAGCACAGATGGCTGGGCCCAAGCTCCGGAGTACCTGATGTAGTAGGTGTAGGGTAGAGCCCAGGGATTTGGAGATCTAACAGTTCCCAGCTGATGCTGATGGAGGAGCTTTAAGAACCATTGGTTTATATGCTTTGCTTGGTTTCTAGTAACTTCTCCTTCCTCTCTTCAAATGGAGGATATCTGCTTCAGAACCTAATGCCTTGGAATTTCGTCTTTAGGACCAACTGAAATCTAAGTGAGAGGTAAGTACTAATCCAGTTCTCAAGAAGTCGGCGTCAAGCCCACCATCCTTCTAAATTTTGCTCAACTTGTACTGCATTTCTGAGGTAGCTTTATAATTCTTACTTCCTCTCCAGTGCACCAGCCTTTTTCCTTTGAAGTCTTCTTCAGTGTTTTACTTTGTTTCATGTATCAGTATTTTATGCTCCTCCTTCCTTTAATCTTTTCCTCTTCTAAATGATTTTGTAAGTCTTATCCAGATGAATTTCCCACAACTCTGCTTTGTTTACACCACTCCTTTCTGGTTAAGTGAAATAATTTATGTGAACGTTTTTGTACTCTAATGTATTGTTTAAGTTATTATTATCCTTAAATCATTTACTTCCTTCCAATGCTTAAAAACGTTTCTCAGTTACTGATCTGCACAGCAGAAGGGTGTGAATTTTTCCAGAGTGTGACCACTCCTTTACCTTGGAAACCTAGGGTAGTTGTCCCTAAGATTCTATCTCTCTGATATCCATCTAAAGGTATTTAGTTTATATACTTAGTCACAGTGGAGTTAATGCTGGGAAATTTGAGTGGAAAACAAACCTCTAAATCTTGAATGTGAAATATAAGTCTCCTTCTATTTTACCTTTCACTTCTCAAATTCCCCTTTATTCTCTAGGCAGTCTGGATTTACATTTTCCATCAACATACTTATAAGTCTTTATATACTGTCTTTCTGCTGCATAAAGTTCACTCTTGAATTTTATTCCTTGATTTACCTAAAGTTCTACTAAGTTTACTCCTAAGTTCTATGCTTGCTTTCTCTGCATTATCCTCTACTCTGTGAAATTATTTATTGACAAAACCTGTGGGGTTTTTTTTTCCTGAGCCTCCCCAAACTCCGAAAATGTATCTTTCCACATCTCTGCTGTGGTTTTCTTATCTTAATGTTTCTATTCTTCGCATACAGTAGACTGGCCTATACAAGTTAGAGTTTCCGAGACTGCTATTATGGTCAGTGTGTCCTACAAATTATGTTTGGTAATGATGTTTGTTTAATATTGTAAGAAAATAAAGTATCAAAGACTCAGCACCCTGTTGAAACATGGAATTAGAACCAAAGTTTTGGGCTTTTTAATGGAAAGTTGGCTGTAGTAATTTTATTTGAAACGGAAGAAGGCTTAAAGAGACTCGCTTATGCAAATATCCATTATCATCTCCGGAGAATGGTTTAGTATTAATGTGGTTTGACCACCCTGATATACAGATATCAAGCTGCTGATACTGGATACCAGCCATGATGTCTTACCGCAACCTTCTTCATGATTTTCTCAGGCTAACATTATAGGAGTTAGCAACTTAGGAACATACTCTTTGAAATTTCTCCTAATATAATGAAGGTTTCACTTGAGCTGTACCTAAGCTTTCTTTTTCTAATTTTAGCTCATCACTTTTTATTGGGAAACTGTTAATTATATTTTTTAAATAAATAAGCATTGCTTTTAGTGTCTACATTCTTAAATATGAATAGACCATTAGATATTCAAAATGTAATCGATATTTTGTTTATTTAATTAAAACTGATAAGTTCTAAGTTCTTAATGAGTTCTGCTTTTTCCCTTCTCAATTTTATATTTATTTAAAAAAAATTCAGTTTAAGGCCAGATTCTTCTATTACCATTATAGTGTTTCCACCAAAAATTTATCTAGAAATTGTGCTAATGATAAAAATGAGGTAGTTGCCTAAATATGGACTATTATCTTACCTCATTAAAATAATGAGAAAGAAGAGAAAAGTAAGAGGAAAATCGGGCAGTTTTCTAACAGAGTATATCTTGGGATACAAATGGTTTAACTATTTGACTTGATTCATGAATTAATTGGTCAAATAAAGAAGAAAATTGCATATAGGGCTGATTTGACTGTTTTTGCTATGCTTTTTATTTTTGTAGCCAAATCTAACAGCAAATCTGCAAAGTACGAAGCTCAGTCACTTTGAATGTGGCAAAGCCCCAATGTGTGAATGCTACAGCAGCTTGACTGCATTTAGGGATGTCATTTTGTGTGTCAAAAAATAAGAAAATCTTCTTTTAAAAACATTCAACATTGTATGTGTAAAGGCTACACCTTTGGCAAAAATGTCATGATCAGTCTGAATTACTCTCCTTATTCTTATTCTTTCTGAATGTAGAGAATTCAGTGGGACTATAAGTCCCATAAAGGAACTAAGAAAAGTGGCAAAATAGCACTGTCCAATTTACCTCTCAACCCAGCATTTTAGAACCATCTCTTCTCCTAAAGTCAACCAGAACCAAAAAAATCTCTAACCAGTAAGATGTTCCACAATATCACATTTTCTAAGATTTAAACAAAAATACTTAAAGATTTTACGATCACTTTGTTTAGATGTGCTTGAATATCTAAGTAGAAAATGACACGGCAATATTACTTCTTTGACCAACTGTGTCCTTGGGCACTGCCTGTCTGATTCACTACTCCTGTAACTGCGGCAAGACTTGCAAAGCACTGTATGAAACGGACGTATAACACATGACCAATGTTCATAGACGTCAGTTTTGTTTTTTTTTTTTTTTTTTGAGACAGAGTCTCACTCTATAGCCCAGACTGGAGTGCAGTGGCCTGATCTTAGCTTACCACAACCTCTGCCTCCCAGGTTCAAGCAATTTTCCTACCTCAGTGCTGGGATTACAGGCATGCACCACCATGCCTGGCTGTTTTTTTATTTTTAGTAGAGACTAGGGTATCACCATGTTGGCCAGGCTGGTCTCAACTCCTGACCTCAGGTGATCCATCTGCCTCTGCCTCCCGAAGTGCTGGGATTACTGGCATGAGCCACCACACCCAGCCAAATTTCTCTCTTATGTGGTATCTTTTATGCGAGTCTGACAGGCTCAAACTCAGCTTGCTAGTTTCACCAACAACTTCAAGGTAGCATTGGTTAAAGTTCAAACAAGGTTTCACTTAGCACATTTACCATAAACCCTACCTAAGTAATTCCGTACTCTGTTCCAAGCTGTTCCAGTATTGTTTCCATGGCTACCATACTTTTAGGGTGAAACAAATACAGGGAAGAGTAAAATCAGAACAATTGGGGTTCTTGGGCTATCAGACTCTTTTTAATCTTCTTATAAACTGTATTTCTTCAGTAATAAATAAAAACATTTGTAAAATACAGTATTTTCAGTTACCTGGTTCTGCAGTTCTGATTTGATGACAAATTGTGAAAGTTGTTCTGAATATTAAATTCTTGGTTTTGAAAACAAATTTATTCATAGAAAGAGATTCATGAATATGAAAAGAGTGAACTGTGAAGACATGAAATTTGTTTTTTAGAGAAACTTCAATTCTTTGAAAATTCAAGTACGTTTGATCACGTTGAATAAATGCATTCTAATTAAGTTACCTGTAAAGTGAACTCATATACACATAAACCATATTAGTCAATATATTTGTACATGTTCACTTTACAGGTAACTTAATGTTTTTTTTTCTTTTCCTGAGTCACCATTTACTTATGGTTGGAGAGACAGCTTCTCTCTGGGTATGGCAGGTGGAGCAATGGGCACCCCTCATTCTGCAAATATCTAGGTGCTAAAGAAGTTATCTTTTTTTTTGGACTTTAGGTTCTGGGGTATGTGTCAGATCATGCAGGGTTGTTGCATAGGTACATACATAACCAGGTGGTTTGCTGCCTCCATCCCCCTTTCATCTCTATCCAGCATTTCTCCCCACATGATCCCTCCCACCCTCCCCACCCATGCTGTCTTTACCCTAGCACCCCCCCAACTTCCCCCAGTATGTGATGCTCCCCTCCCTGAGTCCATGTGTTCTCATTGTTCAACACCGCCTATGAGCGAGAACATGCAGTGTTTGGTTTTCTGTTCTTGTGTCAGTTTGCTGAGAATGATGGTTTCCAGATTCATTCCAGTCCCTACAAAGGACATGAACTCATTATTTTTTATGGCTATGTAGTATTTCATGGTGTATATGTGCTATATTTTCTTTGTCCAGTCTATTATAGATGGGCATTTGGGTTAGTTCCAGGTCTTTGCTATTGTACACAGTGCTGCAATGAACATACGTGTGCATGTGTCTTTATAATAGAATGATTTATAATCCTTTGGGTATATACCTAGTAATGGAAAGTTGATTATCTTTTAAAGCCTCCAGAAGGAACACAACCCTCTCAACACCTTGTGAGACCCATTTCAGACTTCTGACATCTAGAACTGTAACATTGTGTTATATTTTAAGTCACTATGTTTGAAGTCATTTGTTATAGCAGAAACAGGAAATGTACACAGTGGGAGACCCAGTAGGTGAGTGGAAATTGTTGCCAAATGAACAGAACCCTGGATTGCTATTATCCTGGATGGGAGCAACTTCATCCCCTCTAACTCCTAAATGCAGATTTTCCCTGAAAAGTCTTTCTCAAGAACCGTATCCCATCCTGGAAGATAACCAGACTTCTTTTCAACTTTCAGACTGAGTTCTTGACAGTACTTGGTGGTTGGTAGAACCCATGTTCTGCTATCTGGAGGCTTCTTGCTGTTCGGTATAACACGTGATATACACATAATTACTGCTTTAGTTGAGAATTGCTCATTTGTGGTTCTGGACTATCCTCATGAAAATAACTTGGGGTGCTCCACCCATTACTTACTGAGTCATTATCTTTGCGGATGGACTATGGTATCAATACATTTAATTAGCATTTTAAGAGCTTTTAATACATGCTAAAATTTGAAATCAATTGTTCTAACATACAGAGTGTGTATGAGAACAGTTATGTTAAAATATGCTTAAGAATAAAATAATCCTATGTGGATATATACCTAGAAACAAAAATTATTGATTTCTAACTTTCACATGATTATAAACTCTTGGCCACATATTTCTTAGAAACTGTTTCCATCAAGTTTCTATCTTTATACAATATACCAGTTACTTACAAAGAAAGCAATTACTTTTTTTGATGTTTTCAGAAAGCCAAGAATTTTCACATTTGCCTTAAGGATACACTTGTACTTTCATTTTCCCCTTATATCATGTTGTTCCTATACATCTCTGTTTTAGATTATAAGGCTTGAGATACACATCTCAATATTTCCTTGTAATATTTTTTTTCCTTTTTTTAATTGCATTTTAGGTTTTGGGATATATGTGAAGAACATGCAAGATAGTTGCATAGGTACACACGTGGCAGTGTGATTTGCTGCCTTCCTCCCCTTCACTTATATCTGGCATTTCTCCCCAGCTCCCCACCCCCTGCTGTCCCTCCTGGAGCTAGAAATTTGTGACTATAAAGAATATTACATGGCACATATACACCATGTAATATTCTTTATAGTCATGAATTTCTAGCTCCTTAGTCCAGGAGTCAGCCCACGGTCTGTTTTTGTAAATAAAGTTTTAATGGAACACAGCCATATTAGTTCACTTATGTGTTGCCTTTGGCTGCTTTATTGCTCTAACAGCAGAATTGGGTAGTTATGAGAGAGATTTTATGACCTACAAAGTTTAAAATACTTAAAGGAGAAGTGACTGATTTGAGTATGAAGGCAGGGGAATACAAGATAGGCCTTTAACATCCTGTGCTAAAAAAATTAAGGAAATGCTCAAAATAATAAATGGTACAGAAAGGGAATGCTCTTCCTCACAGAACAGTTTCAACTAATGTTAGATATAGAAAATCTCCATCAGTCATCAGTGCTATGCACCTAAATGGGAGAAATATCTGGTATTCAAGAGTATGTAAGTCCAATGTTAATTAAGCATGGACTCATGGAGAACCAGGACAGCTGCCTTGTCCTTCCTGAGTTCTTTAAGCTTTTGTTATTAAAGGTCTACATTCTCTGACTCATCATGGAAAATAAAATAATTTAAATTAAATGTAAAAAAAAATCATTGACTGTCATCAGAGGAGTTCGATTCAGTTGGGAGTTGTCCATGGATGCTAAGGCTGGTGGGCATAATTTGAGGAACAGGATATTACTGTACTCTTGGGGTAGCTTCCCACTAAAAAACTAAGTCTGATTATGAGGACTTTTGAGATGGACCCTATAATAAAGGCCATCTTACAAAGTCTAAGGCCTGATGTCTTCACAACTATCAAGAACATGAAAGACAGAAAAAGACTGAAGAATTGTTCCAGAATGAAGGAGTCTGTAATACATGACTAAATGTAATACCTATTTCTAGGATATTTGACTGGACATAAAACAATGAGACATTGTGAGATATTGTATCTATTTTTGGGTAAAAAAATATTCCATGCTTAGTGATGCAAATCAATAGCCATTGAATTATGTTTCGTGATATTTTAGGTTAAGAATTTGAGCTAGCATTAATTGAACAATTCTACCCAATTTGGTGTTTACCATTGGCAGGCAGGAGGATCTGGAAGCCCCAGTTTGGCTGCAATCACATTGCTAAGGAATTGGCAAAGATGGTTAGAAGGCTGGGTTCAGTAGGGTGTATCAAAAAGTGTGCTTACATGTGAGCTCTTCTGCATGGCGGTCTTAGGAAATCAGACGTCTTATATGAAATCCGTGCCTTGTATTGGTAAGCAATCATATTGACCCAAATTCAAGGGGAGAGAAGCAAAGATATTGCAGCCATTTTTCTTTTTCTTTTTTTTATTATTTTTATTTTTTTATTTTTATTGCATTTTAGGTTTTGGGATACATGTGCAGAACATGCAAGATAGTTGCATAGGTACACACATGGCAGTGTGTTTTGCTGCCTTCCTCCCCTTCACCCACATTTGGACAGCAAGGCGGGGAGATGGGGAGGGATAGCATGGGGAGAAATGCCAAATGCAGCCATTTTTCATGTACCACTGTGGGACAGTAGGCAAATTTGGAATTGGGTCTGAGAAGCTGATGGCAGTGCTATATCAATGTTCAATACCTGATTTAGAGGCTTATAAGGTAGATATGTAGTAGTATGTTCTAATTTGGGTGAAATATACATTAAAGTACTTGGAATATACAGGTATAATGAGACGCCATATTTGCAGTTTCCTCTCAAAAGTTTCTATAAAGGACTAATGTGTATGTGTATTCTCTCTGTGTGTAAATATATCAAGGGAGCGAGGGTTGGATGGGGAATGGTGATGTGGCAAATGTAAAATGTTAGCCATTGGGTATTCTGGTTGAATGGAATGTGAGAGTTTTGGTTACTTTAGTATAGGTCTGAAATTATTTAAAACTTTTGAAGCATATTTAAATGTAAAGGAAATAAGACAATGATGGGAGTCTGAAATAAAGAACCTGAGTGGACATGAAAGAAGAAGATGAATTTGTGATGAACAGGATTGAGTGGCCAAATCGACATGGCACTGAGTGGTGGGCTGCTTGGAACACTGTCATCAGCACAGAAGTTCCACTGGCTGCTCACTTATACAGAGAAGCAAACAAGCAAAGTTTGCCAATAATGCTGCCGCTCTTTTTTTTTCTGCTTTGTCCTTTAACGATCACCCTGGAAAACAAACAATAAGCCAAGTTTAATTTTACAAAGCATCAAGACTATTTAAACAGAGTCAAATTTACTCCAACGCATTATGGATTTCTTAGTTCAGAGCAAAATCTGTGGCTCTCCTTTATTTGTTGGAAAAGTTCTTCTATATAAGCTTATTCTAAATGGATAAATAGACTAAGAATGAGTAATGTGGTTTATTTTGTGCATAGTGTACACTTTCACCAGAGAAGAAATTTTTTCCAGGATAAAAGCGGTGTATTAAAATGGAAGTAAAGTATATTTCAGGATTTAAAACAATTTGATTGTATCAAATACAGTATAGAATCTGTGGTGGACTTCATAAAACACACACATATATGAGATACTTAAAAGGAGCAAGGTACAAAGCAAACTTTTTAGTATAAGCAACTCAAGGACAATATTATAAAAGGTCTAAATATATGAATACATAAAACCATTCTTTAAGTGAATGATATATGTGGTAGGAAGGTAACCTTATAATATTTTGAAACCTTAAAGTAAATCATTCAATAACTTTTAGTATCTATGCTCAGGATACAGTGCTGGGGTTTATCTCCATGGGAGGTGGTGACATTTTGCTGAAACCTTATAAATAGAGGACTCCTGCTGTGGATAGGAAATGCTATTCCTTTGAGAATGAGAAATCAGGAGTCATATATGCTGTAAGAAAGTTCTTATCAGCTTTATTATTACTCTGTGGTCATTTTAACTCTGAAGAAATTCTTAAGACTACAAATGTTATTTTACTTCATAGACACAAAAACATCTGGAATTGTGACAGAAACTAAATATTTCTATTAGTTTCCGTGAGTCAAGGTAGTTACCAAAAAATAATAAAATGGTAATTTTTTTTTGCTAAGTTTGAATTATAATGTGAATCATCTCAGGTACTTTCACCTGAATTCCCCAATAATAGTGAATTTGGTTAGTGATACAAGAAGTTTCTGTGTGTGCACATGTGTGTGTGCACATCTATCAGTGTGTGTCCATGAAGGCACTTATGTCTGCAGTGTGGGGAATGAAAGTGGAGATGTAGTTAAAATAGGAATTCAGTGAAGGTCGTAAACATGACATATAGAAAATGGGAAAGTCTCATCAGAGTATGGCTCTGAGTTCATTTTATTTGTTTTTTTTTTTTTTTGTGTATATATATATATATATGTGTCTGTATACAAACCATAATCTTGAGGTTTCCAAAACTGATTCTTAAAGAACTCTGAACTTGCATTTTGTATTTCAGTGGGTAATAGTCACATAGTGAGCACGTAAACAATTACAGCATTAGGTAATCATGTCTATGATCCATTGCTACGTAACAGATAATCTCTAAACTTAGCATCCTAAAATACAAACATTTATTACTTCACAGTTTTGGGGGTCAGAAATTCAGGCACACAATTAAGCTGTGTGCCTCTGACTCAGCCTTTCCCAAGGCTGCAATCAGGTAAGGGATAAGACTGCAGCCCGGTTAGTATAAGGAGCTCTAAGCCCACTCACATGGCTGTTGGCAGGTGTCAGGTTCTTGCTGGTTTTTGGTGAAAGACCTGAATTCTCTGCCTTGAGGGCCTCTCCATGGGGCTATTCATGACATGGCAGCTTTTTTTCACCCAGAGTGAGGTGATAGAGAGAACCGTCTTTTGGAATTTAATTTTGGAAGTGATGTCTACTCACCTCTACAGTATTATTTGTTAGAAGCAAGTCACAACCCAGTGCACAAACAGATTACAATATACACAGTGGCATGGATGCCAGGAGGCAGGGATCTTTGGGAGCCCTCTCTGAGGCCTATCACAATGACTTCAACAGCTTTTTGGTCATGATTTTATGAATTTCTCCCTGTCCAGCTTTCTACTAGGCTCTGGCTTAGTGCCAGGTTAAACCAATTGCTGCTTCTCTTTCTGTTACTCTTCTCTCCCATCTTTTCTCAGCATTATCCCATTCCCCAAATTCATAGTTTAAGTCAGTGGTCAAATTGAGAATTTTCAGTGATACACAGGCCGATTTCTAGATGTTCAGCTTAGTTTTCTTTCCTAAAGTTGCTTTGCCTGAGGTATTCCTGAATTCGATTTAGCCTTTTGCTTTACAAAACTAAGACATGTGCTTTCTTTGATTTCCAGTCTAGCTATGGTGCATTTCTCCTGTGTGTAAAAACCTCTGGACACAAATAGGAAGTGTGATTTAATGATTAAACAAGGTATCATACAGACTAACTGCTTCCCCACTGTATTAGCACATTTTCATGTTGTTCATAAAGACATGCCTGAGACTGGGTAATTTATACAGGAAAAAGTGTTTAATGGACTTGGAGTTCCACGTGGCTGGGGAAGTCTCACAACCATGGTGGAAGGCAAGGAGGAGCAAGTCATGTTACACATGGATGGCAGGAGGCAAAAAAGTTTGTGAAGGGAAACTCCCTTTTAGAACCATCACATCTCATGTGACTTTCACCATCATGAGAACAGCAGGAGAAAGACCTACCCCCATGATTCAATTATCTACCACCAGGTCTTTCCCACAATACATGGAATTCAAGATGAAATTTGAGTTGGAACACATCCAAACCATATCACCCACTTTCCTTTCCTTGTGCATACTACCTTTTAAAAGTGAAGCATTAAAAAATCAGGAGACAACAGATGCTGGAGAGGAGACATAGGAATGCTTTTATACTGTTGGTGGGAGTGTAAATTAGTTCAATTATTGTGGAAGTCAGTGTGGCAGTTCCTCAAGGATCTAGAAATAGAAATTCCATTCTACTCAGCAATCCTGTTACTGGGTATATACCCAAAGGATTATAAATCGTTCTATTATAAAGACACATGCACACATATGTTCATTGTGGCACTGCTTACAATAGCAAAGACTTGGAACCAACCCAAATGCCCATCAATGACAGACTGGACAAGAAAAATGTGGCACATATATACACTATGAAGCACTATGCAGCCATAAAAAGGATGAGTTCATGTTCTTTGTAGGGACATGGATGAATCTGGAAACCATCATTCTCAGCAAACTGACATAAGAACAGAAAACTAAACGCCACATGTTCTCACTCATAGGTGGGTGTTGAACAAGGAGAACACCTGGACACAGGGAGGGGACATCATACACTGGGGTCTGTTGGGGAGAGGGCTAGGGGAGAACAGCAGGGGGTGGGAAGGTTGTGAGGGATAACATGGGGAGAAATGCCAGATATGGGTGACAAGGTGATGGAGGCAGCAAACCACCTTGCCATATATGTACCTATACAAATATCCTGCATGATCTGCACATAGACCCCAGAACCTGCAGTACAATAAAAAGTGAAGCATGATTTTATAATTTGGGTATTTTGATCTTTTGAGATATTCTGAATTCAGATACATGGCAGTGTAGGGCCTTGAATATAATAACACATTTTTTTCAATAATTTTGCTTTCTAACACACTCATTTCCACCCCCATCATTACAAATATTTCTTTTCCTAGAAGGAAGAATTCCTTAAAACCAAAAATTACTGACCGTTAAAAGCAGCATTTTCGAGTAGGTAAATAAAAGCAATTATTCTCAGCTATTCTAATCCCTCACCTCTGGGATGTGTGATTAGCTAGAAATAAAAGCAGCTACAAAATGCCAAAGTAGAAAAGATTAGTGATGCTTATTCTTTTTAACTAAAATGTTTTCTGGGGCTATAAAACATTGTCAAGCTGCATGACATTGGATAAATCACAAAGATAAAACTTGGATATTATTTCTTCTAGACAATATGGATTACTTTTATAAGTACAAACTGATTTTTATTAAATTGTTATCAGAGAATCTTTGTTCTAATAACAAAGTTCATTTTATTGTCTTCTATAAAATGTTTAATGCTTTATGCTTTCTTTTAACAAAATTATAGCTGTACTCAGTATTCTAGCAAATCATACCCTGATTAATAATGGGAAAGTACAATAATGCATAATTAGTTATAGGTATTGACAGTTTTGTTAACCGTTGTTTGGGTTTCTTATTTTATCCTTTCCAAAAGCTGAACTTCAGGGTTTTGAAGAATATATGAATTCACAAAAAAATACACATATGGTCCAAAGAAATTCCTTACCTCATAATTAACTTTTACTATTAGCCACTCATTGCACTGAGGTGTTATACAATAATAAACAGCATATTTATATCTTTTATAAAATAAATGAATTAGATTATAACATTTTACTTTTAATGAAATGGCTTTTTGTAATCTGATCTAGTTAAATGCTTATCTCAGCATTTTAAAATGAAATTTATTAAGTTAGATTGAAAAATAAAGTTAGATATTTTTTTTGAAACACAAATTAAGATTTTACTGATTGACTTGACAACATGGACTGTTTTTGCCAACTAGCTTATATAGTAAATATTAAACATGAGCAAAATCTGTAGGGGAAAGTTTTAATTAAAATGTATTTATTATATTACAAATGTCATTTTATCATAAATACTTGCAAGTTTATAATTAATAATGGTTTGAGTTTTTTCCAACTGTTTCAGGTATCTGGGTTAAATAAAGTACCACTAAGAGAAAACTAATAGGTAGAGGTAATAATTACTTGCTAAGTAATTATTTTGGTCTCCTTTTAAGGAATGGAGAAGTGAATGACTCTGAACACGGAGTCACAATTGTTTGGTTAATATGGTTATTGCCAATTTTTTGCTTTTAATAAAATTGAAAGTGGACTTAATGGAAGAGGATGGATCCTTAAAGAGTAATTTTTGATTTCAGATCACTATGTGGATTTTGGCACATATACCAAAATGTGTTAAAAGGTTGAAAGGCAGCTGTGTAACAAAATAAATCTCATTTCCACCTACTTATTTATATGAACATGATTTCTCATTCTTTACATATATTAAATCAAGAATAGGACTGATGCTGACAACCGTATAATTCCAGGACTAATCCGCCTTTATCCAAAGATAAAGCCTAACTAGTAAAACGTCCCTCATACTAACTTGGGAGGTTAATCTCCAATTCAATTTTGAAAATTTGTTTAAAATTTTGAAAAATTTGTTATATTCTGATCAATTGTAAAATAACACATTATGGTAGAAGGAAAGTATTATATTTGGGCAAAATTTCATTGGGACGTGGAAATAAGATAGAAGTAAATTTAATATTACCTTTGTTTCAATTTTTATTTATATTCAGAGGATTTGTGCAGGTTTCTTCCATGGATACATTGTGTGATGCTGAGGTTTGGGCTTCTATTAATCACACAACCCAGATAGTGAACACGGGACCAACAGGAAGTTTTTTCAGCCCATTCTCCTCCTTTCCTGCTGCAATCCTTTTGGGGTCCCTGCTGTTTATTGTATAAGTCTCATAATAGTCTGTTCTAATAAAAACATATCTGGCATTGGGTAATTTATAAAGAAAAGTGATTTAATTGACACAGTTCTTCATGGCTGGGGAGGCCTCACAATCATGGCAGAAGGCAATGGCAATGTCTTGTCTTACATGTTGACAGGCAAGAGGGAACTTGTTCAGGGTAACCCTCACTTAGAAGTCTCCTGAGACTTATTCACTACCACTAGAACAGGATGGGGCAAACTGCCCCCATGATTCAGTTACCTCTACCTGGCCTGCCCTTGACACATGAGAATTATTACAATTCAAGGTGAGATTTGGGTGTGGACACCACCACACCATATCAAGTTTTTGTGTCCATGTGTACATAGGATCAAAGTAAGTGAGAAATGCAATATTTGGTATTCTGTTTCTGCAATAATTTGCTTGAGATAATAGCCTCCAGCTGCATTCCTGCTGTGAAAAAAAAAAAAAGAGGCCAGGCACAGTGGCTCACGCCTGTAATCCTAGCACTTTGGGAGGCTGAGGCAGGCAGATCATGAGGTCAAGAGATTGAGACCATGCTGGCCAACATGGTGAAACCCTGTCGCTGCTGAAAAGACACAAATTAGCTGGGTGTGGTGGTGTGTGCCTGTATCCAAGCTACTTGGGAGGCTGAGGCAGGAGAATTGCTTGAACACGGGAGGCAGACATTGTAGTGAGCTGAGATCACGCCACACTGCACTCCAGCCTGGAGTGCAGATTGTTTTTTGACAGAGCAAGATTCCATCTCAAAAAAAAAAAAAAAAAAAAAAGTATGTGTGTGACTGTGCAGTATCTCATGGTGTATAGACACTACACTTGATTTATCCAGTCCACCACTGATGGGCACCTAGATTGACTCTATGTCTTTGCTATTATGAAGTCCTGTAAGGAACATATGAGTGCATATGTCTTTTTGGTAGGACAACTTATTTTTCTCTAGCTATATACCTAGTAAGGAGATTGCTGAGTTGAATGATAGCTCTGTTTTAAGTTCTTTGTGGTGCCTCCAAAATGTTTTTGACAATGGTTGAACTAATTTACATACATACCACCAATGCATAAGTGTTCCCTATTCTCCACAGCCTTTCCAGCATCTGTTGTTTTTTGACTTTTTAATAATATCCATTTTGACTTGTATGAGATGGCATCTCATTGTAGTTTTGATTTGAATTTCTCTTATCAGTGATGTTGAGCTAAAATAATTTTTCATGTCTGTTGGCTGCTTGTATGTTTTGAAGTATCTGTTCATGTCCTTTGCCTACTTTTTAATGCAGTTGTTTTTTTTTTTTTTTTTTTTTGCTTGTGGAATTAATTTCCTTAAACATTCTGAATATTAGAACTTTATCGACTGCATAGTTTGTGAATATTTTCTCCTCTTCTGTGGGTTGTGTGTACTCTGTTGATGGATTCTTTTGCTGTACAAAAGCTCTTTAGTTTCACTAGGTCCCACTCGTCAATTTTTATTTTTGTTGCAATTGCTTTTTAGGCCTTTGTCATAAATTCTTTCTCAAGGCTGATGTGCAGAAGGTTATTTCCTAGGTTTTCTTCCAGAATTTTTATAGTTTGAGGTCTTACATTTACATCTTTCATCCTTCTTGAGTTTATTTTTGTATATGGTAATAGATAGGCATCCACTTTCATTCTTCTTCACGTGGCTAGCCAGATAGGGAGACCTTTCCGCATTGCTTGTTTTTGGTGACTTTTTTGAAGATCAGATGGTTGCAGGTGTGTGGCTTTATTTCTGTGTTGTCTATTCTATTCCATCAGTCTATGTGTCTGTTTTTGTACCTGTACCATGTTGATTGGGTTATTGTAGACTTATAATATAGTTTGAAGTTAGGTAATGTGATGCTTCCAGCTTTATTCTTTGTGCTTAGGATTTTGTTTTTGGTGGCTGTTTGGGCTGGTTTTGGGTTTCATATGAATTTTAGAATTGTTTCTTTTTTAATTTTGTGAGAAATAATATTGATACTTTAATACATATTGCATTCAATCTATAGATTACTTTGGGTAGTATGGCCATTTTAATAGTCTTTCAGTCCATGGGTGTGGAATGTTTTCCCATTTGTTTGTATCATCTTTGATTTCTTTGTCATGTTTTATAGTTCTCTTTGTAGATATTTTCCATCTTGTTGGTTGGATACATTCCTAGATATTTTATTCACTTTCAGCTATTATAAATGGGATTGTGTTCTTGATTTAGCTCTCAGCTTAACATTACTGGTGTATAGGAAGGCTACTGATTTTTATGTTGAGTTTTGTATCTTGAAACTTTATACTAAAGTAATTTTATCAGATCTGGGAGCTTTTGGCAGAATCTTTAGCATTTTCTAGGTACAGAATCCTATTGTCAGTGAAGAGTGATTTGACTTTTTCTTTTCCTATTTGGATGCCTTTTCTCTCTTTCTCATGTCTGATTGCTCCTTCTAGGACTTCCTGTGCTCCCCTCTGTATTTCAGTTAGTGTGCAGCAGTGCTCTGGGAGCGGAGGGGAGGGATGAGATTTTACTCCCCTTCCAAGAATGTTCTAGGTCCTTGGTGGTATCCTCTTCAACTGCTAGTGCTGTGTCCATGTTTCCTTTAGCCTAAATGGGGCTTTTCCCAGCTGTACTTCTCTTCTCTTTGGCGTGGTCAGAACTGAGGTTTAGGTTACCAGCAACCAGGCGATGAACAACTCCCGGGTGACCTGTGGTTGTCAGAATTGGAGCAGGTTGTAGGGTATGTCTGCAAGCGGTATGGTGATGCAGTGGGTCAACTGCAGAGAATCACCCCCAGGGCAGTAATACTCTGTATGTGCAACTGGAATGACTTCTGTGGCCTGAGGTTTTTGGCCCATCAGATGGCTGTGGGTCCTGCCCAGCTCATGCTTTCCTGACTCAATGGATCTCTCTTGGGCATCCCCCTATGAGCAACCTCCACTGGCATGGCCTGTCTCAAGCCTTCTGCACCCAGATTGCTGAAATGTTCCAGAAATTCTAGGCTGTGTGGCTCTTGAAGGAAGAAGCTGTGGTTGGTTGTGATGCCATACTCTTCCTAAACCAGTCTTGTGAAGGTACGGCAGCGGGCAGCTTCCATGCTGGCACACAGACTCATGCCACACTCCTCTCTGTGTTCTGAGAGTGGTTACTCTTCACTTGCTTGAAGTCAGACCACAGATCTCGGCTCCTTATCCCTGGAATGTTGAAATCCTAGGGAGTTGCATCTGGGTCCAAATATTTGTCCTCTGGCCCTTGGAAGTCCGCCACCACCTGTGCTGAAGGATGCTGAACTTCTTCTAGGCTGCCAACAAAACACTCAGGCTGTTAGCATTGGAGGTTGTACTGTGGGTACCCTTCTGCAGGAGCAACCAGGCAGACAATTGTGAGAGGTGCCAGCAGGCAAGGGACTGCATGGCTCAAGTGTTCCCCAGTTCTGTGACAATGGCAGCCCTGCCCTCTCCTGGCCTGGCAAACTGCAGCCACTCTGCAAGATAGAGCACTTTGGGGTACAGGCTCCTATAGTTGCATTTTACTACAGCTATATCATGTGGCAGAACTTTCCAGCGTTCTCCTGGATGTGAGCTGTGCTTCTGCCTGATTGCTGGGTGGCTTATTCTGCCAGTTCAAAGATCTATATGAGTCATGGGAGCTCCTGTAGCTAGGATCCCAGAGGTCTATGGTAAGAGTGTAGTACGCTGGGGTTCCTTCACTAACCTCTTCCTTAGCTCCAGTTCAGGACTGGGGCCAGTGCTGTTGCCAAGGGACTCAGAGTAGACTGCCCAGCTTCCTCCCTCTTCAACTGTGGTATCTGTGTCACCTCTTTGTCAACTTTCAATGTTTTCTCTCAGAAGATCTGTTCAAAGTGTAGTGGTTTACTCTATATTTTGATTCCACTTGGTGGAAGAGGTGTCTCCTGGCCGCATCTCTTTGGCCATCTTGCCTGGTTCTTGGTAGTGCTTTTTAAAGCCAGAAATTGAAAGAAAACTTAAATTTCCAAATATTATAAAAATTTTTATTTAAAATATGTTTACGGTTTTAAATTATTTGTATTTATTGGATTCATTTCTATACTGAATATATTTGGAGCATGAGTTTACATTTATACTGCTAATATGTTTGCTATAGTTTCAATTTCATCACTTGCAACTACTTATCTTTATGAGGAAACTTTTATATATCAAAAAAGAAAAATGTGCCAGGGTTATAAAGTTTTTCAAAATTCTTTTCCAGTGTAGGACAGCAAAGAGAAAGACAACTGTAAGATATCTCAATGCATTGTATGCTTGCTTGTCAGAAATACCAGCATGTGACTTGCTAATAACATTTATTGCTTATTGTGTTAGAAAGTTTAGTACATCAATAGCATCTTTGTTTTTTTTTTTAATCATACTTTAAGTTCTGGGATTCATGTGCAGATCTTGCAGGATAGTTAAACGGGTATGCACATGACATGGTGGTTTGCTGCCTCCATCGCCCCATCACCCACATTAGGTATTTCTCCTAATGTTATCCCTCCCCAACCTTCCCACCCCCTGCTATCACTCCCCTAGCGCCCCATCCCCCAACAGACTCCAGTGTGTGATGTTCTCCTCCCTGTGTCCATGTGTTCTCATTGTTCAACACCCACTTATGAGTGAGACCATGCAGTGTTTGTTTTTCTGTTCTTGTGTCAGTTTGCTGAGAATGATGGTTTCCAGATTCATCCATGTCCCTGCAAAGGACATGAACTCATCCCTTTTTTATGCCTGTGTAGTATTCCATGGTGTTCATATGCCATATTTTCTTTATCCAGTGTATCCTTGATGGGCATTTTGGATGGTTCCAAGTCTTTGCTATTGTAAACAGTGCTGCGATGAACTTATGTGTGAATGTGTCTTTATAATGGAACGATTTATAATCTCAGTTATATACCCAGTAATGGAATTGTTGGGTCAAATGGTATTTCTATTTCTAGATCCTTGAGGAATTGCCACACTGTCTTCCACAATGGTTGCACTAATTTACGCTCCCACTAACAGTGTAAAAGTGTTCCTGTTTCTCCATGTCCTCTCCAGAATCTGTTGTCTCCAGATTTTTTAATGATCACCATTCTAACTGATGTGAGAGGGTATCTCAATGTGGCTTTGATTTGCATTTCTCTAATGACCAGTGATGATGAGTATTTTTTCATTCGTTTATGGCCACATAAATGTCTTCTTTTGAAAAGTTCCTGTTCATATCCTTCACCCACTTTTAGATGGGGTTCTTAGGGAAGACAGGCAGAGACAGGGAATACATGAGATCTTGTAGCTCTAGTTTAAGACAGGTGTTTCAATGTGGGGACTTGATTTGAAATGGGTGCAGTTCACATAGCAATTTGGGATTAGTAGACAAACCAAGACTTTGTTTTTGAGACTAGGTTTTCAAAGTAAGTTTTGCAGAAAAAAAAAAAAACAGTCATTTGATGTTCCTTACTATCAGATGAGTCTTCTAATGCTGTCATAAATGTATTTTAAGGAAGTTCCTGAATCAAATAATTAAGGATGTTTCCAAGTTCTAGCCTTCTGAGCAATGATTCTTTTTAATTAAAGTCATGTTGATAAAAGTCAACTGTGTGAATGCAGATGATTTTGTTTCCAGTTGTTTATGTGTTTCATTTAATTGACGAAAGTCGATACAATACTTCTTCCTTTTCTTCTCATTATCATAGTTATTTGATGCTCTATATCTGCACCTTCTGGAACTGCTATTTGGTATATGTTCCATTTAAATAGACATATTTGATGTATTTTCACTTTTAGTCTTTATCTCCTTTCTTTGGTAGGATATTCTAGCATAATCTTAGTGTATTTTTCTAGTACAGTAATTACTTTTTCTACTAAATTCCATTATTCATCTAACTTACTGAACTTTAAATTTTAGTAATGTTTTTAGAAATGTAATTTAAAAAATAATGTCCCACATTTTTTAATATAATATTTCTTCAAAATTTTGCTCATGATACCAACTATTTTTTTTATTTGAAGTTATTTTGTGTTCTATTTTTATCTGAATTGCAGTTTAGTATCTTTTTAATTTTTAACTGCCTTCAGTATTTGGTAATTCTGTTTAATTTTAAATGAGATTCTAGACAAAACTTGGATTATATTTCTTTAGCATACATAAAAGTTTCAGTTGCTATGGCAGTGAGCACAGATTTTGATTATATGCTCTTCACTTCCAGTTTATTGTTGAGGGCAGGGGTTCATGAATATGAAGCCAGGTGAGATTTACTCAAGGGTGGAAGTCACTGTGCTCCCATTTCACATGGAAATTACTAGGCAGACTGCTCAACTTGCCTCTTTCTCACTCTGGGAGTCTCAGCACTGTGTATGTTGCAGTCATCTCAACTAAAGTATCAATCTTGGTTCAGCTGTTCTATAATGCTTTAAGGGCCTCACTGAGAAATGCATAACCACCTGCTTTTCTAACTCCCTCAGATCTCAGATACTCAATTATTATAGAATCCCACTGGGTATAATTACTTTCTCAAAGACTCCCAGTTTTTCCTTGACCATGTGATGGCTAGATTCACATAATTTGTATAGGATGCTTGTGTTCCCATTATAATTGCTGTGTAACAGCTATCTCTAAACATACTGGCTTAAAATAACATTGTATTATCTTATAACATTATGGGTCATAAATTTATGTGGAGTTCTTTCTAAGCAATTCTGATCTTCATGACAAAGACTAGGGCCACTGGTGTTATGTTACATGCAACTGGTCCAGACTGGAGGGTTCAAATTGGGTTCACTCACATGCCTGATGTTGGCAGGCCCAATTGGAAAGTTGGACTTGGTTGGATCCCTCTCTTTCTGCATGTGTTATTAGGGTTTCTTCATGTGTACTCCCCTGAAAGTTGGTTTAATTTCATATGTGAGGCTGTTTTCTGCTAGAGTGAGCATTCTAAGAAACCAAGGTGATACAGTTTGGCTGTCTCCACCCAAATCTCATCTGGAATCCCCACATGTTGTGGGAGGAAATGGTGGGAGGTAACTGAATCATGAGGGCAGGACTTTCTCATGCTATTCTCATGATACTGAATAAGTGTCACAAGATCTGATGTTTTGAAAAATGGGGTCTCCCTGCACCAGCGCTGTCTGCCTGCTGCCATCCATGTAAGATGTGACTGGCTCCTCCTTGCCTTCCACCAAGATTGTGAGGCTTCCCCAGCCAAGTGGAATTTTAAGTCCAATTTAACCTCCCGTTTTTGTAAATTGCCCAGTCTTGGGTATGTCTTTATCAGCAGTGTGAAAACAGACTAGTACAGTAAATTAGTACCAGTAGAATGAGGCATTGCTGAAAAGATACACAAAAATGTGGAAGCAACTTTGGAACTGGGTAACAGTTAGAGGTTGAAACAGTTTGTAGGGCTCAGAAGCAGACAGAAAAATGTGGAAAAGCCTGGAAATTTCTAGAAACTTGTTGAATGGCTTTGACAAAAATGCTTATAGTGATATGAACATTAAAGTCCAGGCTGAGGTGGTCACAGATGGAGATGAGGAACCTGTTGGACCTGGAGCAAAGGTGACTGTTGTTATGTTTTAGCAAAGAGACTGATGGCATTTTGACACTAGAGATTTGTGGAACTTTGAACTTGGTGAGATGATTTAGGGTATCTGGAAGAAGAAAGTTCTAAGCAGAAAAGGATTCAGGAGGTGACTTGGATGCTGTTAAAAGCATTCAGTTTTAAAAAGGAAACAGAGCACAAGACTTCAGAAAATTTGTAGCTTGACAATGTGATAGAAAAGGAAACCCTGTTTCTCTGAGGAGAAATCTAAGCCAGCTGCAGAAGTTTGCATAAGTAATGAGGAGTCAAATGTCTGTCCCCAAGGTCATGGGGAAAGTGTCTCTAGAGAATGACAGTGGTCTTCATGGTAGCTCCTCCCATCACAGGCTCAGAGGCCTAGGAGGAAAATGTGATTTGGTGGGCTGGGTCCAGGGTTCCCATGCTGTTTGCAGTCTAGGGACTTGGTGCCCTATGTCCCAGCCGATCCAGCCATGGCTAAAAGGGGCCAATGTAGAGCTCAGGTCGTGGCTTCAGAGGGTGCAATTCCCAACCTTTGGCAGCTTCCATGTGGTGTTGAGCCTGCAAGTGCACAGAAGTCAAGAATCAAGGTTTGGGAACCTCTACCTAGCTTTCAGAATATGTATGAATGCCTGGATACTAGGCAGACGTTTACTGTTGGGGCAGGGACCTCATGAGGAACTTAGCTAGGGCAGTGTGGAAGGGAAATCTGGGGTCAAAACTCCCACTCAGAGTTCCTACTGGGACACCCACCTATTGAAGCTGTAAGAAGAGGGCCACCGTCCTCCAGACCCCAGAATGGTAGATCCACCAACAGTTTGCACTATGCCTGTGGAAAAGCTGCAGACACTTACTGCTAGCCCATGAAAGCAGCCAGGAGTAGTGGTATACCCTGCAAAGCCATAGGGGCAGAGCTTTGCAGGGTTGTGGAAGCCCACCTCTTATATCAGCATGACCTGAACATGAGACATGGAGTCAAATGAGATCATTTTGGAGCTCTAAGACTTGACTGCCCTGCTAGATTTTGGACTTTCATGGGGCCTGTAACACCTATGGCCAATATTTCACATTTTGAATAGTTATATTTACCCAATTCTGTACCCCCATTGTATCTAGGACGTAACTAACTTGCTTTTGATTTTACAGACTGATAGGTGGAAGGGACTTGCCTTGTCTCAGATGAGACTTTAGACTGTGGACTTTTGAAATAATACTGAAATGAGTTAAGACTTTAGGGGACTTCCAGGAAAGCACAATTGGTTTTGAAATGTGAGGACATGAGATTTGGGAGGGGCCAGTTGCAGAATGATATAGTTTGGGTGTGTGCTCACCCAAATCTCATCTTGAATTCCCACGTGTTTTGGGAGAGACTTCATGTGAGGTAATTGAATCATGGGGTCAGATCTTTCTCATGCTGCTCTAGTAATACTGAGTAAGTCTCACAACATCTGATGGTTTTGAAAAACAGGAGTGTCCCTGAACAAGCTCTGTCTGACTGCTGCCATCCATGTAAGACCTGACTTGCTCCTGCTTGCCTTTCACCATGATTATGAGGCTTCTGCAGCCATGTGGAACTATCAGTCCCATTAAAATCATTTGTTTAGTAAATTTTCCAGTCTCAGGTTTGTTTTTATTGGCAGCGTGAAAGTGGACTAATACAAAAGGAAGAAACTGCAAGTATTTTTCTGTCTTAATCTCATATATCATTGTATTGTCATATTTATAACATTCTATTGGTTAGAAGCAATTCACTAAGACCCTGCTAGATTCAAGGAAAAGATAATTTAAATTCACTTCCTAATGGAATGAGTTTTAAAATATGTGTGGTTACCTTTAATCTGCCATAGATTCTTTTACTGGTAAAACTTCTAAGTTGGAATGCATAGTTGAATGAATAATTTTTAAATTGATATTAGTCAATGAATCATATGCCTTCATTTGGTATTAGTGTTATATACAGAAATCTTTCTAGATTAAATGTAAGGAATTATAAAATAAGACTTGCATTATATTATTATGCCCATAACACATGAAGTATAACTACACCCACGAAACAATATTATATATTTCTATCTTCTCTATTGGTCTATCCTCTCTGTTGGTAAGGTTTAGTAATCATAACCAAAGGATGCTGCAAGTAAAAATTCACGATATATTCTAACACAGTAAAATGTGTAGGATTTTGTTCCTCAGTAAATGCATTCAAATTCTAACTCCCTAGATACTGTAAATGTGACCTTATTTAGAAATAGTATTTTGGCAGGTGTAATCAAGTCAAGATGAGGTCCTACTCGATTATAATGGGTGCTATTCCAATGATTGAATAGCACATTGAATTGCTATTCCAATGAATAGTTCTTATAAGAAGAAAATTTGGACACGGACACAGGGAAGAGGGCACAGGAAGACAGAAGCAGAAATTAGATTGATGACGCTACAAGCCAAAGACAGTAGCAATCACTGGAAGCTAGGAAAGAGGCATGAAACGGGTTGTCCTCTAGAACCTAAGAAAGAGCATAACCCAACTGACACCTTGTTCTCAGACTATTGTCCTCCAGAACTATAAGAATAAAATTATGTTTTGATATCAGTTTGGTACTTTGCTATAGTAGCCCTAGGAAGCTAATAGATAATATTATCTCATATTAAATCTAAAACCCGGAATAGTATGGACATATGCTTTTATTAAAATGATTCTTTTAAATATATTGATAATTAATCTTTATTCCTGATAATTTAACATAAAGTAGATCTGAATTGATGGCTTCTTAGATTCTTCAGAGGCCTAAGTTCTGCAGTGATTGGGGAAAGGAGTCAACATTTATTGAAACTCTACCCTATGACAGAGTGTGCTTGATATTTTGTGCTTATTATATCGTAACCTTCACAGTAATCATATGATGTACACATCATTTTCCATGATGTAGAAACTGACCAAGCATAGTATCTTTTCCCTTCAATTGTAAGTTTATCTGTGTGAAGTTCCATTTATCATGTTTCTATAGTCATCAGTGTTTATAATATTATCTAGTACATAGTAATATGTGTTTAATGATAAAAATTTGAATATTACAAAACAAAAAAGCATTTGCTTTCTAATTAGAAGTTAAATTAAGACAAAAATTCTCATATTGGCCTCTTTTAGTATTACTTATTTTGTAGGTGTTTATGGCCCAAATAACTTGTTTTATTAATTAATAAACTTCCTTTCTTAGAGCAGTTTTAGGTTCCCGCAGAATTGGGTGGAAAGTAGAGAGATCTCATTTACTCCCTCTTCTGGTCCTCACACAACCTCCCCCACTATCAACATCCCACATCATGGTTGTGCCATGGATAACTTTGTAGCCATTTGAGAAACTGTGGCATGGCTGGATTTTGAATTGAATTTCATCATGCCCCTATATCCATGTTCATTCCACTACAATATATCCTATTAGTATAAACAATAAGAGAAGCAGTAGGAGAGGCAAAGGGTTCGCTCACACAGCATCCAGTGATTGTGGACCTCTCTGATATTGCTGCCTGTTTCAAAAAGCAGATACCTCTTTATAACTGGCTTTACCTGTTCCCACATAAAAGTTAATCTCTTATTCTAAGACATTGTTGAATTTTGTGTATATTTATGTTGATACATGTGCCATATTATAGCAGAATCATTTTTGAATTGTCCAGTGGTCTTTTTGAAGGAAGGGACCATGTCTTATTTCCCTTTTTATCCCCAATGCATACATGGCACAATGCCTGGTAATTGAACGTATTCAAGATATTTATTAACTTAAGTTTAATAAATATTCTGTGTGTCAGACTTTGAAAAAAAGTATTTAATGAATGGTAACAGTCCTCAAAACAATATGTAAAAATGCTACTTGATCTTATTTTAGAAATGTGAAAACAGAAATGGAGAGAAATTAATTGATTTGTACAAGGTACCACATATAATTGAGCTGGTATATCCAATAGACACTATAAATACTGTATCTAGAGCCCACGGTTTATTAATGTGTACAAAATGTTAAAATGGTGTCAGAAATATAAATAAATGTTTAAATAAACACTAAACTTGACAGCCTTCATACATGTTACGTTTGGTCTTGATAAAAATGTCATTGTATTTAAACATAATTTGTAGCTAGATTTCTCCTTTCCTACAATGATTATGAAGAAATCATAGCCCATTTAAATTCAGTTATTCACTATCAATGGTATCAAAAGCAAGTTTATTTAAAAGTTTCAAAATTATAGCAAACATAGTTAAATGTTGGATGCACTCAGTTTTATATTCATTTAATAGAATGTAAAGGTGGAGCGTGCTGAATTTAAGTGTGTTCAGTGCCTAACAAGCATTAAAGTATGGCAGTGAAACAAATAAAGAACTGGCTTTGACAGTCTCACTATTCTCCATGACTTCTGCCATGACTACATTAATTTGGCAATTAATCAGCATTTTGATAATTAAAACTACTTGAAATTTATTAGAAAAAATATATTTTTTCTTGTATAAGTATTTACTAAGAATATATACATTTGTTCATAGCTGTCCAGTTTATAATTAAGCATTCTTGACCTTTGAAGTATAAATATATAAAGCTTAATTATGCCTCAAATACTTGTAATGAGAGGATTATTTTACATTTCTATTTCCTGTGTTTTTAGCATCTATCATGATATTTAAGCTTATATTAATTATTAAATGTTCTGATTAAAATGTCTTTCTATAAATTGAGTTAAATAAATATAGCTTTCAATCACTATTAACCTTTATTTGAATTGCCTAGTGATACAAATTGCATTATAATACTACTAATAATTTTCTTTTTTATAGTTTTATTGAGCTATGTTTCATGTGTTATAAAATTCACCTGTTTAAAGTGTAAAGCTCAGTGATTTTTAATGTGCTCAGAGTTTTGCACCCATCACCACAATTGAAGTTTGTTTAGTATAGTAGTTGCCAGTTCCATCCATGTTGCTGCAAAGGATATAGTATCATTGTTTTTATGGATATATGGTATTCAATGGTATATATGTATCACACTTTTTTTTTGCTTTTAACTTTATAGCTTTAATTAGAAACTAGATTTAGTGGTTTTCAAAATGCTCTGTGCATTGTGCAGTGTTACAGCAATCCAGACAGTGATATGTCCATCCAAGGTCTACACATAACATAAGAAGGCAGATATCTATTGAAGTTAATTTTTTTTTTTAAGTTTCAGGATACAAATGTAGAATGTGTAGGTTTCTTATATAAGTATTCATGTGTGATGGTGGTTTGCTGCACCTATCAACCAGTCAATTAGGTTTTAAGCTCCACATATATAAGCTATTTGTTCTAAAGCTCTCCCTCCCTTCACCCCCAACCCTTTGAGTGACCCTAGTGTGGGTTGTTCCCCTCCCTGTGTCCATGTGTTCTCATTTATCAACTCACTTATAAGTGAGAACATGTTGTATTTGGTTTTCTGTTCTTGTGTTAGTTTGTTGAGAATGATGGCTTCCAGCTTCATCCATGTCCCTGCAAAGGACATGATCTCATTCTTTTTAATGGCTGCATAGTATTCCATAGTGTGTATGTACCAGATTTTCTTTATCCAGTCTACCATTGATGGACATCTGGGGTGGTTCTGTGTCTTTGCTATTAGGAATAGTGCTATAATAGACATATGTGTGCATGTATCTCTATAAAATGTTTTATAATCCTTTGGGTATATACCCATTTATGGGATTGCTGGGTCAAATGGTGTTTCAGGTTCTAGATCCGTGAGGAATCACCACACTGTCTTTCACAGTGGTTGAAGTAATCTATATTCCTACCAACAGTGTAAAAGCATTTTTATTTCTCCACAGCCTCTCCACCAACTGTTGTTTCTTGACATTTTAATAATTGTCATTCTGACTGGCATGAGATGGTATCTCATTGTGGTTCAGATTTGCATTTCTATAACAATAGTGATGTTGAGCTTTTTTTCATATGTTTTTTGGCCACATAAATGTTGTCTTTTGAATAGTGTCCTGTTGATATCCATTGCCAACATTTTGATGGAGTTGTTTTTTTCTTCTAAATTTGTTTAAATTCCTTGTAAATTTGGAATATTACACCCTTGTCAGATGGGTAGATTGCAAAAATTTTCTTCCATTCTGTAGGTTGCCTGTTCTCTCTGATGATGGCTTCTTTTTCTGTGTAGAAGCATTTTAGTTTAATTAGATCCCATTTTTTCAATTTTGACTTTTGTTGCCATTGCTTTCGGTGTTTTATTCATGAAGTCTTGCCCATGCCTATGTCCTGAATAGTATTGCCTAGGTTTTCTTCTAGGATTTTTATGGTTTTGGGTTTTACATGAAGTCTTTAATCTAGAGTGGAAGGTGTAAGGAATAAGTCCAGTTTCAGTTTTCTGCATATGGTCAGCCAGTTTTCCCAGCACCATTTGTTAAATAGGCAGTCTTTTCCCCCTTGCTTGTTTTTGTCAGGTTTGTCAAAGATCAGATAATTGTAGATTTATAGACATATATATGAGTTGTCTGTTCTGTTCCATTCGTCTATATTTCTGTTAGGACCAGTATTATGCTGTTTTGGATACTGTAGCCTTGTATTATAGTTTGAAGTTAGGGGAGCATGATGCCTTCAGCTTTGTTCTTTTTGCTTAAGATTATCTTGGCTATAGGAGCTCCTTATGGTTCCATATAAATTTTAAAGTATTTTTTTTCTAATTCTGTGAAAATGTCATGGTAGTTTGATGAAAGTAGCATTGAATCTATAAATTATGTTGGGCATTATGTCCATTTCCAAGATATTCTTCCTGTCCATGAGGATGGAATGTCTTTCCATTTGTTTGTGTCCTCTCTTATTTCCTTGAGCAGTGGTTTGTAGTTCTCCTTGAAGAAATCCTTCATGTCCCTTGTTAGATGTATTTCTAAGTATTTTATTCTCCTTGTAGCAATTGTGAATGGAAGTTTATTCGTGATTTGACTCTCTGCTTGTATGTTGTTGGTGTATAGAAATGTTTATGATTTTTCCACACTGATTTTTGCATCCTGAGACTTTACGTTGCTTATCAGCTTAAAGAGTTTTTCAGCTGAGATGATGGGGTTTTGTAAATAAACAGTCATGTCATCTGCAAAGAGAGACAATTTAACTTCCTCTCTTCCTATTTGAATATGCTTTATTTCTTTCTCTTGCCTGATTGACCTGGCCAGAACTTTCCAGTACTACGTTGAATAGGAATGGTGAGAGATGGCATTCTTATCTTGTGCCAGTTTTTGAAGGAAATGCTTCCACCTTTTGCTCATTCAGTATGATAATGGCTATGGGTTTGTCATAAATAGCTCTTATTGTTTAGAAATATGTTCCATCAATACCTAGTTTGTTGAGATTTTTTTAGCATGAAGTGATGTTGAATTTTATCAAAGGCTTCTTATGCATCTATTGAGATAACCATGAGACTTTCATCATTGGTTTTGTTTATGTGATAATTACATCTATTGATTTGCATATGTTAGACCAGCCTTGCATTCAAGTGATGAAGCTGACTTAATTGCGGTGAATAAACTTTTTGATGTACTGCTGGATTTGGTTTGTCAGTATTTTATTGAGGATTTTTGGATTGCTATTTATTGGTAATATGACCCTGAACTTTTCTTTTTTTGTTGTGTCTCTTCCCAGTTTTGGTATCAGGTTGATGCTTGCCTCATTTTCATTTGTTTGGAATAGTTTCAGAAAGAATGATACCAGCTCCTCTTTGTACTTCTTGTAGAATTTGGCTGTGAATCTATCTGGTCCTGGGCTTTTATTTTGGTTGGTAGGCTATTAATTACTGCCTCAATTTCAGGCCTTCTTACTGGTCTATTCAGGGATTCAGTTTCTTCCTGATTGAATCTTGAGAGAGTGTATGTGTCCAGGAATTTACCCATTTCTTCTAGATTTTCTGGTTTATTTGCATAGGGGTGTTTATAGTATTCTCTGATGGTAGTTTGTATTCCATGGGGTTAGTGGTGATATCTCCTTGATCATTTTTCATTGTGTCTATTTGATTCATCTCTCTCTTCTTATTAGTCTAGCTACCTATTTTTTTTTTTTTTAATCAGCTTTCAATTCATTGATTTTGGTTTTTTTTCCAAAGGATTTTTCATGTCTCTAACTCCTTCAGTCTGTCTCTGAACTTAGTTATTTCTTATCCTCCACTAGTTCTAGATTTGTTTGCTCTTGCCTCTCTAGCTCTTTTAATTATGTTAGGGTATTGATTTGAGATCTTTCTAGTTTTCTGATGTGGACATTTATTGCTATAAATTTCCCTCTTAGCACAGCTTTAGCTGCATCCCAGAGATTCTGATATGTTGTCTTTTTGTTTTCATTGGTTTCAAAGAACTTCTTGATTTCTGCCTTACTTTCATTATTTACCCAGGAATCTTTCAGGAGCAGGTTGTTCAATTTCCAAGTAGTTGTGTGGTTTTGAGTGAGTTTCTTTGTCCTGAGTTCTAATTTGATTGCACCGTGGTCTGAGAGACTCTTGTTTATGATTTTACTTCTTTTGCATTTGCTGAGGAGTGTATTATTTCCAATTATGTGTTCAATATTGAGTAAGTTCCATGTGGCACTGAGAAGAATGTATATTCTGTTGTTATTGATAGAGAGTTCTTTAGGTGTCTATTAGGTCTGCTTGATCCAGAGCTGAGTTCAAGTCCTGAATATTCTTGTTAATTTTCTGTCTCATTGATCTGTCTAATATTGAAAGTGGGATGTTAAAGTCTCCCACTATTATTGTGTGAGAGTCTGAGTTGCTTTGTATGTCTATAAGAATTGGTTTTATGAATCTGGGCTCTCCTGTATTGGGTGTATATATATATTTAGGATAGTTAGCTCTTCTTGTTGTGTTGATCCTTTCACCATTATATAATGCCCTTCTTTGTCTTTTTTGATCTTTGTTGGTTTAAAGTCTGTTTTGTCAGGGACTAGGTTTGCAGACCCTGCTTTTTTTCTATTTGTTTGTTTGTTTTTCTTGGTAAATTTTCCTCCATCTCTTTATTTTGAGCCTATGTGTGTCTTTGCCTGTGAGATGGGTCTCCTGAATATAGCACACTAATGGGTCTTGACCTTCCATCCAGTTTATCAATCTCTATCTTTCAATTGGGGCATTTATCCCATTTACATTTAAGATAATATTGTTATATGTGAATTTGATCCTGTCATCATGATGCTAGCTGGTTGATGCACACTAGTTGATGCTGTTTCTTCATAGTGTCAGTCTTCATATGTTTAGTATTTTGCAGTGGCTGGTGCTGACTTTTCCTTTCCATATTTAGTGCTTCCTTCAGGAGCTTTTGCAGGCCAGGTGGGTGGTGATGAATTCCCTTGGCATTTGCATGTCTAGAAAGGACTTTATTTCTTCTTCCCTTATGAAGCTTAGTTTGGCAGGATATGAAATTCTGGGTTGAAAATTATTTTCTTTAAGAATGTTGACTATTGGCCCTCACTCTCCTGGCTTGTAGGCTTTCTGCTGAGAGATTTGCTGTCACTTTGGATGAGGTGTTTGTGGGGACTATTTTTTCGGTTGATGCTGTTATTGTCAGTCTGATGGGCTTCTGTTTGTGAGGAACTTGATCTTTATCTCTGGCTGCTCTTAATATTTTGTTCCTTCATTTTTACCTTGGAGAATCTGACGATTATGTGTCTTGGGGTTGATTTTCTCATGAAATATCTTAATAGGGTTCTCTGTATTTCCTCATTTTGAATGTTGTCCTGTCTTGCTGGGTTGCAGAAGTACTTCTGGATAATATCCTAAGTATTTTTTCTAACTTGATTCCATTCTCACCATCAATTTCTGGTACTCCAATCAGTCATAGGTTCAGTCTTTTTACATAGTCCCATATTTCTCAGATGTTTTATTTGCTCCTTTTTATTCTTTTTTCTCTAACCTTGTCTGCCTGCTTTATTTCAGCAAGATAGTCTTTCATCTCTGATATTCATTCTTCGTCTTGATTGATTTGGCTATTGATACTTGTGTATGCTTCAGAATTCTTGTGGTGTGTTTTCCCACTCCTCTCAGGTCATTTATGTCCTCTTTATACAGGTTATTCTAATTTGAAGCCCCTGTTACCTTTTATCAACGTTAGTAGCTTCTTTGCATTGGGTTTGAACATGCTCCTTTACCTTAGTGAAGTTTGTAATTACCCACCTTTGCTTTGGGTTAGAACTTCCTCCTTTACTTCAGTGAAGTTTGTAATTACCCACCTTCTGAAGCCTACTTCTGTCAATGGGTCCATCTCATCCTCTGTCTAGTTTTGTGCCCTTGCTGGAGAGGTGTTGTGATCATCTGGAGAACAGGCACTATGACCTTTTGGGTTTTCAGTGTTTCATTCATTCTTTCTCATCTTCACGAGTGTCTGGTTTCATTCTTTGAGGATGCTGACCCTTAGATGAGGTGTTTGTGGGGACTTTTTTTTGGTTGATGCTGCTGCTGTTGCTTTCTGTTTTTTTCTTTCAGTAGTCAGTTCCCTCTTCTGTAGGGCTGCTGTGGTCTGCTAGGATTTCACTTCAGGCCCTATTCATCTGGTTCACTCCCACACCTGGAGATGTCACTCAAGGAGGCTGGAGAACAGCAAAGATGGGTGTCTGCTCCTTCCTCTGGAATATCTGACCTCAAGGGGCACTGACCTGATGCCAGTAGGGATGGTCCTGAATAAGGGGTTTGACCACCCCTGTTGGTGGGTTTCACCCAATTGAGTGGCACAGGAAGCAGTACCCATTTAATGAAGCACTTTGGCTGCCACTTGGTGGAGGAGGTGTGCTGTGCTAGAGAGGAACCCATTCATCTGGGCTGCCTGGATTTCTCAGAGCTAGCAGGAGGAAATACTAAGTCTGCTGGTCTGCAGAGAGTATGGCTACCTCTCCCTCTGGGGCTCAGGCCCAAGGAGATCAGAGTTCTTTCCCAAGTTGGAGTCCTTCAGGGAGGCCCTGCAGCTGCAATGTTGGCTGTTTCCCTCCCCCAAGAGATCATCCAGCAGAGACAACAGGCAGCCACAGCCGTGGTGATGGCTATTGCTCCCCCAGAAACTAAGCAGGCTTAGGCAGATTCAAGCTGAGTGGCTGATAAGAATCTGTGCAGCTCTGTGGTTGGAAGCCAAGGCCCTGGAGGCATGAGCTTACGAGTGGGGTCTTCCAATCCATGGGTCAGATAGTTTTGTGGGAAAAGCATGGTTTCCCAGGCTGGGTAGCATGTTCACTCAGTGCCTCCCTTGGCTGGGGGCAGGGGCTTCTCTGCCCTGTGTCACTCTCAGGTGGGCCACCACACCACACTGCTCTTCCTTCCCCTCCATGGGTCATGCCAGCTGCCTAGTCAGTCCTAATGACAGACTTGGATACCTTGGGTGCTGGTATGGTATTCACATGCTGTTTTGGATCTTTTTGATGGGAGCCTCCAATTGCCACTGATTCTGTCTGGTCACCTTGGCCCTGCCACCCCCTGATCATTGTTTTGTAGTTTTCAGTGTATAAGTCTTTCATCTCTTTGGGTAAATATTTATGTCTTGGCATTTTTATTTTTTGTATGCTATCACAATGGGATTATTATTTTTTAAAAATTTTGGGCTAGGTCATGATTTGTATATAGAAATCCCACAGATTTTTGTATGCTTATTTTGTATTTTTCAACTTTACTAAATTTATATATTAGTTTGAATAGTTTTTTTGGTGTAGTCTTTGGGGTTTCTACATAAAGAATCATCCCATCTGCAATTAGAGATAACTATTTCTTCCTTTCCAGTTTGAGTAATGTTTATTTTTGTCTGATTGCTTTTAATAGTATTTCAGGTAGTATGTTGAGTAAAGTGGTGAAAATGGGGTATTCTTATCTTGTAACAGTTCTTAAAAATTTTCAGTTTTTCCATTCCCAGTTCTTAGAGGAAAAACTTTCCATTTCTACCCATTTGTTATGATGCTTTCTATGAGTATTTCATAAATAGCCTTTATTATGTTGATGACAATTAGCTTTTATATCTAACTTATTATGAGTTTTTAATCAAGAAAAGATGTTGAATTTTATTTAATACTTTTTTTGCACCAGTGTAGATAATCATGAGGGTTTTTTTTGCCACTGTTAATGTGATCTAGCTCACTGATTTAATTTCATTAAACTAGCTGTTCATGCTAGGGATAAATGTGACTTGATCATGATGTATAATCTTTTTGATATGTTGTTAAATTTGATTGGCTATTTAATTGATAATTTTTGCATTAATACTCAGATTTTGACCTGTAGTTTGCTTATGGTATTTGTCTTAGGTGATACTGGCCTTGTAAATGTGTTAAAAGTTCTCCCTCCAACACTGTGTGTGTGTGTGTGTGTGTGTGTGTGTGTGTGTGTGTAAAAGTTTGAGAAGTACTAGCAAACATTTGAGATACTGTAGATTTAGTTCTACAGCACTGAAAGACAGTAAATATAATAATAAAGTGAGTCAAACTAACTTTTTAGTTTCCCACTGAACAAAGAAGATATGTTTCCACTACACTGTAGTCTGTTATATTTGCAATACCACTATGTCTAAAAAAATTGTACAAACCTTAATTAGAAAATACTTTATTGCTAAAAAATGTTATCAATTATATGAACATTTAGTAAGTCATAATTTTTTTGCTGTTGGAGGGTCTTGCCTCACTTTTGACAATTGCTAATCAGGGTGTGGTTACTGAAGGTTAGGATGGCTGTGGAAATTGTAAAAAAAAATAAGAACAATGAAGTTTACTGTATTGATTGACTCTTCCTTTAACAAAAGATTTCCTGTGGCATGTGATGCTGCTTGATGGTATTTTCTTCACAGTAGAACTTTTTTCAAAATTGGAGTCAGTCCTTTCAAAGCCTGCCACTACTTTATCAGCTAGGTTTATGTGTTATTCTAAATCGTTTGCTGTCATTTCTACAACATTCATACCATCTCCATGAGTAGATTCCATCCAATAAACCACTTTATTTGGTTCTCCTTAAAAAGCAATTCCTCATTTTTCAACTTTTATGATGAGATTGCAGCAATTTAGTGACATCTTCAGGCTTCACTTCTAATTCTCTTGCCGTTTCCACTATAATTGCAGGAATTTGCTTCATTGAAGTATTGAACTCTTCAAGATTATCTGTGAAGTTTAGTATCAACTTCTTCCAAACCTCTGTTAATGTTAATAATTTGACCTTCCTTCCATGAATCACAAATATTATGAATGGCATCTAGAGTAGTGAATCCTTTCCAAAAGGCTTTCAATTTACTTAGCCCAGATCCATTGGAAGAATCACTTTCGGTGGTAGTTGTAATCTTATAAATGTATTTAAGTGGTGAGATTTCAAAGTCAAAATTATTCTTTGATCCATGGACTCCAGAATGGATGTTGTGTTAGCAGGCATTAAAACATTAATCTCCTTATACATCTCCATCAGAGCTCTTGGGTGACCAGGCACATTGTCAATGAGCAGTATTTTGAAAAGAATATTTTTCTTAGTAGTTTCAATGATGGGTTTAAAATATTCAGTAAACCATGCTATAAATAAATGTGCTATAATCTCATTTTTGTTCCATTTATAGACCACAGGTACAGAAGATTTAATATAATTCTTTGTTCCATTTATAGACCACAGACAGAGTATATTTAACATAATTCTTAAGGGCTGTAAGATTTGGAATGATCAATGAACTTTGGCTTAAACTTAGTGATCAGCTGCATTAGTTCCTAAAAAGAGAGTCAGCCTATGTTTTGAAGGTTTGAATCCAGGTGATAGAGTTTGGCTATTCTCCCCACCCCCCCACCCCCCACCAAATCTCATCTTGAACTTGAATTTTAATCTTCTTAATCCTCCGGGTGTCAAGAAAGAGACCAGATGAAGTTAATTGAATCATGGGGGTCATTTCCCCTATGCTGTTTTTATGAGAGTAAGTACTCATGATGTCTGATCATGAGGACTTAGTAGTGTATGTACTTTATAAGTACTTTATGTGTTTAGTAGTTCCTCCTGCATTCATTTCCCCTCCTGCCTCCCTGTGAAGACGGTGCCTGCTTCTCTTTCACCTTCCACCATGATAGTATGTTTCCTGAAGCCTCCCCAACCATGTAAAACTGTAACACAATTAAACTTCTTTTCTTTAAAAATTACCTAGTCTTGGGAATGTCTTTATAGCAATGTGAGAACAGACTGCTACACCAGGCATTGACTTCTGTCTAATTTTGAAAGTCCTAGGTGACACCTCTTCTAATAGAAGGCTGTTTTTTTTCACAACAAAAAATTTGTTGCTCTGTGTAACTACCTTCATCAGTTATCTTAGCTAGATCTCAAAAACTTGCTGTAGGTTCTATATCAACACTTGCTTCTTTATGTTGCATTTTTATGTTATATACCTGATTTCTTTCTTTAAACATCATGAACTGATACCTGCTAGCTTTAAACTTTTCTTTTGTTTTTGAGATGGAGTTTCCCTCTTGTTGTCCAGGCTGGAGTTCAATGGTGGGATCTTGGCTCACTGCAACCTCCACCTCCTGGGTTCAAGCAATTCTCTTGCCTCAGCCTCCTGAGTAGCTGAGACTACAGGTGCCTGCCACCATGCCTGGCTAATTTTTTGTATTTTTAGTAGAGATGGGGTTTCGCCATGTTGGCCTGGCTGGTCTTGAACTCCTGACTTCAAGTGATTTGGCCGTGTCAGCTTCCCAAAGTGCTGGGATTACAAGCGTGAGCCACCATGCCTGGCCAGCTTTAAACTATTTTTCTGTAGCTTTCTCACCTCTTGTAGGCTCATAGAATTTAAGTTAGGGCCTTGCTCTAGATGCAGCACTGATTTAAAGGAATATTGTGGAATGTTGGATAGCCTGGGGAGAAATGCCAAATGTGGTTGAAGGGGAGGAAGGCAGCAAAACACACTGCCGAAAACACACCTATGCAACTATCTTGCATGTTCTGTACATGTACCCCAAAACCTAAAATGCAATAAAAATAAAAAATAAAAAAGGAATGTTGTGGCCAATTTGATCTACTGACTACTAAAACTTACTCTATATTAGCAATAAGGCTGGTTTGTCTTTCATATAATTCATCTGTTCACTGTAGCGAAACTTAGTTTCCTTTAAGAAGTATTTTTTTTTTTTCATTCTCAACTTGTCTTAGCTGTTTGGCACCAGAGACCTGACTTTTGGTTTTTCTTGGCTTTTGACATGCCTTCTTCACTAGCTTAATAATTTCTAGTGGCCGGGTGTGGTGGCTCAAGCCTGTAATCCCAGCACTTTGGGAGGCTGAGGTGGGTGGATCACGAGGTCAAGAGATGGAGACCATCCTGGTCAACGTGGTGAAACCCCGTCTCTACTAAAACTACAAAAAATTAGCTGGGCATGATAGTACATGCCTGTAATCCCAGCTACTCAGGAGGCTGAGGCAGGAGAATTGCCTGAACCCAGGAGGCGGAGGTTGCGGTGAGCCGAGATTGCGCCATTGCACTCCAGCCTGGGTAACAAGAGTGAAACTCCGTGTCAAATAATAATAATAATAATAATAATTTATAGCTTATTATTTAAAGTGAGAGACATGCGACTCTTTTACTTGAACACTTAGAGGTTATTTAGCTTATCTTAGAGGATTGTTTAACTTAATATTTTTGTAACTCATGGAATAGGAAAGTCCAAGAAGATGGGGAGAGATGGGAAAATAGCTGGTTAGTAGACGAGTTAGAACAAATACATTTAGTAAGTTCTTCATCTTATATGGAAATGGTTCTTGGGATCCCAAAACAATTACAGAAAATAATGTCAAAGATCACTAATCACAGATCTTTATAACAGATTTAATAATAATAAATTTTAAGATAGTGAGATAATTATCACAATTTGACAGACATGAAGTGAGCATATGCTATTGGGAAAAATAGTGACAGCAGACTGAAGCAGGGTTGCACAAACCTTCAATTTGTTAAAGACAACACATTTTCTGTGAAGCACAATAAAGCAAAGTGCAATAAAATGAGATATGCCTGTATTGATATTAATTTTTCTTTGACAGTTTGATGGAATTCAACTGTGAAGCTATCTGGTCCTGGGCTTTTCTTTTTTGGGAGATTTTAAATTACTGGTTCAGTCTCCGTGTTTGTTGCTGTCTGTTAAGGCTTTTTGTTTTTCCTGATTCAGCCTTGGCAGTTGTATTTTTCTAGAAGTTTATCTGCATCCTCTGTGCTATCAGGTTCATTGGTGTATAATTATTCCTATAATCGTTTCAAAAAAATTCTGAGATATCTACTGTCATGTCTACATTTTATAGATTTGAGGTTTTTCTTAGCCAGGGATTTATCAATTTTGGTTATTTTTTCAAGAACCCAACTCTACTTTTATCTATTTTTTTCTCTTTTTTTAAATCTGCTGTTTTATTTCTAGTCTGAATATTTCTTCTGCAAACTTGGGTTTATTCTTTTTCTAGCTCCTTGAAGTATAATGTTAAGCTATCTATTTGAGATCTTTCTTTTTTATTGTAAGAGTTAATTGTTATAAACTGAATTTTTTTTTTTCTGCATCCCGTATGATTTGGTGTGTTTTGCTTCAATTGTTTGTCTTGAGATATTTAAAAAAAATTTATTTTGATTTTTTTACTTGACCCATTATTTACTCAGGAGCGTGTTTAACTTTCCTATTTGAGAATTTTCCAAAATTTCTCCTGTTACTGATTTCTACTTTCATATCATTGTGGTAAAAAACAATACTTGATATAATTTTTGTTGTTTTTTATTTTTTTTGGAGATAGAGTCTTACTCTGTCACCCATGCTGGAGTACAGTGGCATGATCTCAGTTCACTGCAACCTCTGCCTCCCGGGTTTAAGTGATTGTCTTGCCTCAGACTCCTGAGTAATTGGGATTACAGGCACCTGCCATCACCCTGGCTAATATTTGTATTTTTAGTAGAGACGGGGTTTCACCATGTTGGCCAGGCTGGTCTCAAACTCCTAACTACAGTGATCTGCCTGTTTCAGCCTCCCCAAATGCTAGGATTACAGGGGTGAGACACTGCACCTGGCCAATTTTGATCTTTTTAAATTTGTTAAGACCCGTTTTGTACTCTAATATATGGTCTATCTTGGAAAATGTTCAATGTGCACTAGAGAAGAATGTGTTTCCTGTTGCTGTTGGATGAAAAGTTCTGTACATATTTGTTAGATCTATTTTCTCTAAAGTGCAGTTCAGTTATAGTATTTTCTTATTATTTTGTCTAGCTGACCTGTTCATTGTTGAAAGTAAGATATTGAAGTCCCCTTCTATTATTGTATAGCTATCTATTTCTCTCTTTATGTCCATTAATATTGGCTCTATATATTTAGATGCTCTAATGTTGGATTCATACATATTTACAATTGCCATGTCCTCTTAGTGAATTGAGTTCTTTATCATAGAAATAAACTGCTTTGTCTCTTGATCTGAAGTTTATTTTTTCTGATATAAATTAGTAGTAACCTGGATCTCTTTTGGTTATAATTTGCATGAAATGTTATCTACTATCTCTTCAGTTTTCATTCTATATATGTCCTTAAAATTATAGTGGATCTCTTGTTGTTAGCATATAGCTAAATCTTGTTTATTTTTCTATTCTGCCAGTTTTCGAATTTTGACTGAAGAATTGAATCCGTTTACATTTAAAGTAATTATTGAAAGATAAGGATTTATTCCTGCCATTTTGTTGTTTTCTTGTTTCATAGATTTTTTTGTCTTCCTTTTTTCTTCTCTTACTTTTTGGCTTTGGTGATTTTCTATAATGCATTTGTCTATCAGTATCATAAAATGAGTTAAGATGTGTTCACTTTTTCTTCTTTTTCTTTGAAAGAATTTGTAAAGAATCAGTAACAATTCTTCTAAGATGTTGCTAGAATTCATTTGTGAAGCCATCTGGACCTGGGCTTTATTTGTTGGATGTTTTAATATTACCAATTCAATCTATTTAGTCTCTTTGCTTGTTGTTAGTCTATTCATATTATGCACTTTTTAAAGTCCATTTTTGTAGTTTGGGTCTTTCTATGAATTTGTCCATTTCATCTAAGTTGTCTTATATTTTTAAGAAGTCCCTTAATTTCATTCTTGACTTATTAATTTGAAACCTCTCTATTTTTTCTTTATTATTATTTGGTTGAAGTCTATTTTTTAAATCTTTTCAAAAAATCAACTTTTGATTTTATTGCCTTATTCTCTATTTTCTCATCTCTATGTCATATCATTAATTTTACTTCTAACCTTTTACTTTTTTTCTGTCGATTTGCAGTTAGTTTGTACCTCCTTTTCTAGTTTTTAATATTAAAGGTTAGTTTAGCCATTTGACACTTTAAAAAATGTATTTGCAGCTGTACCTTTCCCTCTGAGAACTGCTTAACTCCCTGTATAGTTTGCTTGTACTTTAATGTTTATCTGAAAGTAATTTCACTCATAATTCGAGTCATTGATTATTTGGATGTTGCCGGATTTACTTGTTATTAATTTCTACCTTAATTACATTGCAATTAGAGAACATTAATTGTATGGGTTTAATTCTTTTAAATTTATTGAGGCCCAGCATATAATTTATCCTGATACTGCATTGAAATGGAAATTTTGAAGTCTTCAGCTATTATTGTTGAATTGTCTACTTCTCAAACCAGTTATGTCGGTTTCACTTCATACATTTTGAGACCCAGTAAGTTCATGTGTATTTGAAATAGTATATCTCCCTGATGAAATGAACATCTGATTATTATAAATGTTGTTCTTTGTATCTAATAACAATTTTGGCCTTAATGACTATTTTGTCTGATATTAGTAAAGGCACTGCCAGTTGCTATTTGATTGCTAATACCTTTTTTTTTTTTTTTTTTTTTTTTTTTTGAGACGGAGTTTCGCTCTTGTTACCCAGGCTGGAGCGCAATGGCATGATCTCGGCTCACTGCAACCTCTGCCTCCTGGGTTCAGGCAATTCTCCTGCCTCAGCCTCCTAAGTAGCTGGGATTACAGGCACGCACCACTATGCCCAGCTAATTTTTTGTAGTTTTAGTAGAGACGGGGTTTCACCATGTTGACCAGGATCGTCTCGATATGTTGACCTCATGATCCACCCGCCTCAGCCTCCCAAAGTGCTGGGATTACAGGCCTGAGCCAGTGCACCTGGCCGATATCTAAATATCATATATTTTTCTCCCCTCTATTCTTCATTTCCCATTGTTGTTGTCAAGTAGGTATTTTCTCATGTATGTCTTAAATTTTCTTTTTTTTTTTTTTTTAATGACTTCGTGGTCATTTTTCTGGTTATTCTCCTTGGGGAATTTAATTGGCATCTTAAAGCAATCTCGTTTGAATTAATACTAACATATTTTCAGGATACTACAAATCTTTGCTCTAATTCTGTCCTCCCATCTTATCATAAATTTCATCATTAGATTATAAATCAATGAAAACAAATTTATAATTATTAATTTATGGCTTTATATAGCTATCCATTAAAATAAATAGAAGAAAAAGATACAAGTAAAAATAAATTTATACTGAGTTTTATAATCACAGTGTAATTACTTTCACTGGTACATTTTATTTCTGTCTGTGAATTTGAATTACCAACAAATGCCCTTTCATTCTGAAGACCTCCCTTAAGCATTTCTTAAAAGACACATTTGCTATCAATGAATTCTGTCAGATTTTGTTTATCTTAAAATGTCTTAACCATTTTGAATGGGAATTTAGCTAAACAGAGAATTATTGGTTGATAGTCTTTTCCTTGCAAAAACATTGATGATGCCATCCCACTGTCCTTTTGGTTGAATGGTTTCTAATAAAAAGTCAGCTATTAATCTTAATGAGTGTTACTTATGTGTGTCATTATTCTGCTGCTTTCAAGATTTTCTATTTGTGTTTTCTTCCCCCAATTTACATAAGATGTATCTGGGTATAGATTTCTGAGTTTATTATGTTTGAACTTCTTGAATGAGTAGACTAGTATTTTTCACCAACTTTACAAATCTCTGATTCTCATTTCTTCAAATATTTTTTCTGCTTTTTTCTTTTTATCTTTTTCTTCCGGAACTCTCATTAAGTGTACATTGGTATGCTTGATGGTGTCCCATAGGTGGGATTATTTGATTATTTAGGCATGGTTTTTCACTTAAAACATTTATACTTGTTGATAATAGTCTTTGTCTAATTCTAATATCTGAGCCTTACTTTGGGACATTTTCCATTGGCTGCTTTCCACACCCCTCACCATTGTGCATGAGATCTACTTTCTTGTTTGCATGTCTCTTAATCTTTTTTGCTGAAAACTGGACATTCGGATAATGTATGAACTTTTGTATTAGATTTATTCACCCTCCAGCCTTTGTTTTTGCTGTTATTTTTTTCTTATTTCTGCTTATTGTTCAGCAGTTTTCCTGAAATGATTCTGTAGCTTCTACATTTTCTGCAGTGTGTGGACTTTAAGTTTTCTACCAGAGTAATACGGTTCTGTGTACACACCCAAATATCAACTTGAATTGTATCTCCCAGATTCCCACATAATTTGGGAAGGACCCACTAGGAGGTAATTGAGTCATGGCAGCTGGTCTTCCCCTGCTATTCTTGTAACAGTGAATAAGCCTCACCATATCTGATGGATTTATCAGGGGTGTCCTCTTTTTGCTTCTCTCTCATTTTTCTCTTGCCGCCACCATAGAAGTAGTGCCGCCGCCACCATAGAAGTAGTGCCTTTCACCTACCACCATGATTCTGAGGCTTACCAAGCCATGTGGAACTGCAAGTCCAATTAAACCTTTCTTTGTTCCCAGTTTCAACTATGTCTTTATCAGAAGTGTGAAAATTGAATAATAGACTAAATTGGTACCAGGAGAGTGGGGTGTTCCTGAAAAGATATCCCAAAATGTGGAAGCAACTTTGGAACTGGGTAACAGGAAGAGATTGGAAGAGTTTTGAGGGCTCAGAAGAAGACAGGAAAATATGGGAAACATTGGAACCTCCTGGAGACTTGTTGAATGGCTTTGACAAAATTGCTGATAGTGATATAAACAATAAGGTCCAGGCTGAGGTGGTCTCAGACGAAAATAAGAAACTTATTAGGAGCTGGAGCAAAGGCGACTCTTGTTATATTTTAGCAAATAGATTGGCCTAACCTCCCAGCCTACATCTTTCTCCCATGCTGGATGCTTCCTGCCCTCAAACATCAGACTCCAGGTTCTTCAGTTTTGGCACTTAGACTAGCTCTCCTTACTCCTCAGCTTCTAGACAGCCTATCGTGGGACCTTGTGATCCCACAACATATATATATATATATATATATATATATATATATATATATATATATATGTATATATACACGTATGTATACACACATATATATACACATATATATACATACATATATATATTACATAAAAAATATAACTATATTTTATATTAAAAAATATATATAATAGGATATATATATCTTATTAGTTCTGTCCCTCTAGAGAACCCAGACTGATACAAATATTGGTATAAGGATTTTTCCCCTGCTCTAAGAGATTTGTGGAACTTTGAAATTGAGAGGGATGATTTAGGGTATTTGGCAGAATAAATTTCTAAGCAGAACATTCAAAAGGTGACTTGGGTGCTGTTAAAAGCATTCCATTTAAATAGGGAAACAGTATAAAAATTCAGAAAATTTGCAGCCTGATGATACAGTAGAAAAAAACCGACTTTTTTGAGGAGAAATTCAAGCTGGCTGCAGAAATTTGCATAAGTAGCAAGGAAACTGATGTTAATCCCCAAGATCATAGGAAAAATGTCTCCAGGCCATGTCAGAGAGCCCATTCCATCACAGGTTCAGAAGTCCAGGAGGAAAAAGTGGTTTCATGTGCTGGCCCCAGGGTCCCCATTCTGTGTGCAGCCTAGGGACTTGGTGCCCTGGGTCCTAGTTGCTCCAGCTGTGGCTAAAAGGGTACAACTTGGGTGCTCCAGCCATGGGTGAAACGTAAAACTTGGGCTGTGACTTCAAAGGGTGTCAGCCTGAAGTCTTGGAAGCTTCCCCATGGTGTTGTGCCTGCGAGAGCACAGAAGTCAAGAATTGAGGTTTGGGAACCTCCATCTAGAGTTTGGAAAATATATGGAAATGCCTGGGTGGGGGCCTCATGGAGAACCTCTGCTAGGGCAGTTTTGAAAGAAAATGTAGTGTTGGAGCAGCGTCTCTACTGGGACACTGCCTGGTGGAGCTGTTAGAAGAGGGCCATCATCTTCCAGACCCCAGAATGATAGATCCACTGGCAGCTCACCCTGCACCTGGAAAAGCCCCAGACAGTCAATGCTAGCTCATGAAAGCAGTCAGGAGGGAGGCTGTACCCTACAAATCCATGGGGTAGAGCTGCGCAAGATCTTGGGAAGCCACCTTTTGCATCAGCATGACCTGGATGTGAGACCTGGAATCAAAGAAGATAATTTTGGAGCTTTAAAATTTGACTGCCTCACTGGATTTTGGACTTGCATGGGCCCTGTAACTCCTTTGTTTTGGCCAATTTCTCTCATTTGGAATGGCTGTATTTATCCAATACCTGTACCCCTATTGTACCTAGGAAATAACTACCTTGGCTTTGATTTTACAGGCTCATGGGTAGAAGATATTTGCCCTGTCTCAGATCAGACTTTGGTCTGTAGACTTTTGGATTAATGCTGAAATATGTTGAGATTCTAGGGGACTGTTGTGAAAGCATGATTGGTTTTAAAATGTGAAGACATGAGATTTTGGAGGGGCTAGAGGTGGAATGATATAGTTTGGCTATGCCCCTACCCAAGTCTCAACTTGAATTATATCTCCCAGTATTCCCACATTTTGTGGGAGGGATCCATGGAAGGTAATTGAATCAAGGGGCTGGTCTTTTTCATGCTATTCTTATGATAGTGAATAAGCCTTACAAGATCTGGTGGGTTTCTCAGGGTTTTTCTCTTTTGCTCCTCTCTCATTTTTCTCTTACCACTGCCATAGAAGAAGTGCCTTCTGCCTCCCACCATAATTCTGAGGCCTCCCCAGCCATGTGGAACTGTAAGTCCAATTAAACCTCTTTTTGTTCACAGTTTTGAGTATGTCTTTATCAGCAGCATGAACACTGACCATTACATAGGGTTTTTGCTTTAATTTACTTTTAGGCTTGCATTTTAGGTGTCACACTTGGGTCAATATAATTCAGTAGTCTGATAATGATCCATCAGATTTTTTAAATGCTTGTATGTTTCCTGCTTTTTGCTAAGACGATCCGTTTGAGAATGCTCACTTCAGACTGTACATTTTGTAACATGACCTTCAGTTTTACTTCCTGGTTATGCATGCTTTAAGGCCAACCAAGGTGTGCAACTGGTGCCTTATTCTGTTTCATCTTTCTTTAGCATGTATACATTCTTCTAGAACCTCTAGAATAGGTCTGGTGACCTTTTTTAAAGTTTCCTAGTCATGTAGTTCTCCAGGTTATCCTTTTAAATTACTTACTACACTTCTGTTTTTCCTAACTGAAATCGTATTCTTAGGTAGTTGATGACTTGGCTGTGGTTCATTATTACTTCAGTAATGTACTGGAGGTAGGCTTACCTTTCTTTCAACAACTTAGTGGATGACTGAATGGTATAATGAATTACTGATTATTTCCAAGAATTATCTATGCTACTATTGCTGTCTATGAGAACTGGTAATTATTGGTTTCCATTTTCCTTTCATATGCATTAAATTCATGAGATCTTAATTATGATGTTGAAGAATATAGACATTTAGCTTGCCAGGCACTTCCTAGGGACTTGGTACATAAATAATAAAATGTATTTGGGAACTATTAATTAAATTTTGTATATTATTAATTTTTTTGTGGTTACATAGTAGGTGTATATATTTATGGGGTACATGAGATGTTTTGATACAGGCATGCAGTGTGAAATACAGAAACTATTTATTGAGTAAATGTTATGTTCAACCCAGTGCTTGCCTGAGGATACATAAATGACATGTGAATTTTAGAAAACATTACAATTTTTTATTTAAATTTTTTATTTGCATTTTTATTAAAAAACTATTTAAAAAATAATAAAATGCTCACTATCAGTCCTCATTTATCTAGCTTGCAACATCATAACCAGTAGGAGATAGGCAGGGGGATGGGCAGAATTGGTGGAAAATGCCAGGGTTTTATCTTATGTTTATTACTCATAGGTAGGCTAAAGTCCAGATCCATTAATTACATTATTTTCTGTGCTTTTTTTTTCTTTCTTAGATTTCTACACTCTTTCTCTGAAATATAAGACTTAGGAATATAGAAACCATGTCTTTGTCACTGGTGCCTCCCATACTCTCTAGCATAGGTAGTGCTTAGTGTATATTTTACTGAATTAATGAATGCTACCTTAGAGCTGCTCACCTTAAGCGGGTACACTTTTTTTTTTTTTTCTCATATGATAAATTGCAAAACACTCACAGAGAGTAAATCAGTGTAATGTAGAAGACTGCTGAAGGCTTCTTCCTTAGAATATTTGTCACAACTAGTTGTGAATATCTTCTTTTCTATTCAACAATTTGCCACGGTTGTTATTCTTTTTAAGGCAAACACCACTTTGAGAATTCAGTAAGATATATGCAGACCCTTTCCCTAGGATGAGAGAAGGAGTCCATTTATTTATCCATACGCTATCTTTTCCATACAGTTTTGTGGTTATGAGGGAGAACATTAGATCAATAACCCATTAAGATGGTATTAATTAAGGCTAGTTTTGCTGTAATATTAGAAGTTGTGAAATCATTAAAACAAACAAAGCTTCTCCTGTATTCACATTTAGATTCAATGCTTATGAATTAGTCACAGCTTTAGTACCTTTACCTTTTCACTCTGAGATTCAGTAGAAAGAAGCAGTGTCTTTCTAGGACATGCTATTATTCATGTGGTAGAAGGAAAAGAATATGTTTGCAAATAGTACTGTTCATATCCACTCACTTGTCATTGGCCAAAGCGAGTCACCTTGGAAAGTCTTATGTTAATGGAGTGGGGAGGTACAATTCTCCCATAAGAAAAGGAACCACTAAGCACATAGCTAAGCTGGACTCTGGTAGTCTTACCAAAGGGTGAGTCAGCAATAATAGCAGTTACTGCAAAACCTATCCATAGCCCTTGAGTAAGGACTTATTACTCTTTTCTCTATGTATATTAGTTATGGTTCTCCAGAGAAGCAGAACAAATAGGGTACATATATATGTTTTGACAGAGAAAAATTTGTTTTAAGGAATTGGTTCATATGAAGTAGAGACTGACAAGTCCAAACTCTGTGGTTTAAGTCCAAGGGCTGTCAGACTGGAGACTGAAGGAAAAGCTGATATTTGAAACTCAAGTCTGAAGGTTGTCTGCTGACAGAATATCCTCTTTCTGGGGAGAGGGTCAGTCTTTTTGTTTTATTCAGGCCTTCACCTGATTGATGAGGCCCACCCAAATTGCTCAGAACTATCTGCTGAACTTACAGTCCACCAACTTAAATATTAATCTCATCCAAAAACAACCTAATAGAAACATCCAAAATGTTTGGCCACATATCTGGGTAACATGGTCCAGCCAAGTAGACAAGTAAAATTAACTATCACACAATGTATAAAGCTGGTCTAGCTTTTATATATATATATATGTCATATAATATAAATAGGTTAGCCCTGACAAGAGATATATTGTTCATTTACTTCAATTATAACATTATTCTTAGCATTGAAACAGATTCAAGATACATAAAATTATCCTTACTGTTTCATGTGGCCAGAGTCTTGAATACCCTAATTGCTATATTTCTAGTACTTAGAATAATTCTCTGCAACATAGAACAAGCTCATAAATATTTTGTTAATGAAAGAAAAACTAACACCATTAGCTGAAACACCCCAAGGAATATACAAGTAGCTGCAAAAGAAACTGGGCTATATTAAGTGTTAAAATAAAAAGCCAACCATATTCTAGGGAGAGTCAAAAGAAGTACAAAAATAGAGTTGCAGATATTGGTAATATTTAAGATACTCTGAATATCATTTAGATGGAAGTAGAATCATATATAGAAAGGGAGAAAATATTAAGTGGAGAACATAACACAAACCAGGCACTAATGTATAAAGGGGTATACCATATTTCACTTGCTTGCATAAATTTGCAAAAAAAAATGATTTGGTGCCTGAGAAATGGGAGAGAAAAGTGGGAAAAGAAGTTGGATAGCCCTAGTTCATGGTTCTTCTAGTAGGAAAATAAATGATGTGATTTATACTATGTTAAAGGAAGGTTTTTCTTACAGTTGTTTAAAGAACAGATTGTGCCTGAAATTCTTGAAATCAAAATAGTTATAAGGAAGAAAGCTACTGGATCCCAAGCCTGGCCTGTGTGGTGATAGGGGAAGCGTAAATATGTCACCAATAGGAGGCACTGCAGTAAGAGTTGCCAAGTCCCAAGAACTCTGAACTAGACAAGGGAGGAGCAATGTCCAGTCTTTATCAGCATTCCAAAACCTATATTGCCCATAATAAATGAAAATAATATATCTGATTATAAAAGAAGGACAGTTTTGCTCCACTTGGGTACAGCGTTGGGATGCCAAAAAGGTGAGACGCTAGAGAAACCAATTAAAGACATGAAATGAAATTTTTAAGTGAAACCTTAAAAATAGCTTTGACTGGATATTAAAAAAATAACTCTAGGCTTTAAACATGTTGAGATTTCTTTGGGTGTCTGAAGAAACACAAGGTAATTAGGTTAAATATTGGGGGCAAAGGTATAGCCCTTTGGAATAATTCAAATTAAAATGTGAATGTTCCATAATCCAGAAGTTCTACTACTTGGTATCCTCTCAAGGAACCAACATACCATCTGTCTAAGAAAGCAGGTAAAAGGGTATTAACCACAGCATTATTGAAATAAATACTTTAAGAGACAAAATATGCATTAATGAGAATAATCCATTCTGTAGATTATATAACAGTTGAAAAGAATAAAGTGCATGATATATTTCTAAGATATTATTTGTAATGTTTATGCTATAAAACCCTCATATAACAATACATGTTTTCCTATGCATGCATATATGGATGTAAATGCACAGAAATGCACACAATAGAATAGATATGTAAAAATAACAATGTTACATCTGAGGAGTAAAATTGATAATGAGGTAAATGGGTCTTCAGATTTTCTGTAACATGCTGATTTTTAATAAGATTGTATTGGTGTATTTCTTTGGTAATTAAAATCAAATGTATAGAGGGGAAATGTAATTGAGGCAGAAAAATGTTTGTCTTGTATGTGCCTTAGCAAAGAGGAAAATAAGTTATAAATTTAAAGCTCTGAGGCAATTAATCAGAGGCAGTCTCTATTGTCACTTTGTATTGAGAGTTGTTAAAAAAATGCCATGTGAAAGGACAATCTTGGAATCAAAGTAATGAAATAAAAGCAAATTACAAATAGGGAGAGTTGGCAGGAAAGAAATGATAAATTATTGGCAAATGCAAATGTGAATTTCTGAACTCTAATTGGGCAGAGTAATTGGCTAGATCAATTAGTTGTCACAGTGGTTTGGAAAGAGGAATGATATTTTAGACTATTCATGCTAAGACTAAAAGCTACAGATGCCTTTTTTGGGGTGTTGTACACATAACTGAAAAATTACCCCCACACTAAAGATTTCATTAGAAAATGAAAAACATTTGTTCCATTTTCTGCCAGGTTTTGACTTAGAAAAACTGCTATGATTTGTGAAACAATCTCAACTCTTTCTTTTTAAACATATTAAATACAATGTTTGAAATATATGCAATATTATTCCTAAACACAACCTAGGGCAGTAGTAGTAAGTTCAATTTGCTATATAAGAAAATACATCAAGTAGAATATGGTTTCCTACAAAAAATAAACATTTGTGAAACAAGATGCAAATAACAAAATAGAGTACTAGAGGGCTTTTTACCCCTTCCTTTGCCCTTTGTTTTTTTTTTTTTCCTTCTATTTTTTTTTCTTCTGCCCTTTGTTTTTAAGGAGAATGTTACAGTGTTGTGAAATAAGCAAGAGATGGTAGAAGATAATGGAATCATAGTCTCCAGATCTGAAGGTGATCTAACATACATGATGACTCTGTTTCTCTCACCTCTCCAGTTCTCCATCAACTTGGACGCTTTAAGTTCATCTGTACTATGTGCTTGAATAGCTCTAGCCATGGAGAGTTTATTCTCAGTAGCAAGATTTCTACCCTTGAATTCTATCTTTGAATGGTCTACATTGTCAGGAACATTTTTTTTTTTAGTTTTCTTGTGTCCTGGTCTTTACTGAGGAAATAGGTTATTTTACTTCTCTGTTTTGAAATATCATTTTATAAAAAAATTATGAATAGCATGTTAAATAATGACATATAAATAAAATAAGCTCCTATTGATACTTTAGATGTAAAAAATTCCCTAGAATTAGATATTTATTTCAGTGAAGTTATGGAGTCAGCAAGTTGGTAGGAACTCTAATAAAGGATAATAATGCTAAAGGCATAAATAAGTATGACCTTCTGGTAGGGAGTGAACCTGGTTTTTGTAAAGGAAAATCATGCTTGGCTTGTAGAGCTTTGAGTGGGTAAGTAAAATAATGGATAAGTGAGGGCTAGGGAATATATGTTGTTTAGCCTTCATTTAAATTTTGGCAAAATTACCTCATCAAAGGCTGTTTCCTTAGTATGTGAATTACAGTGAAAATGAGGTGGGGATGGGAGATTTGTTTAGTCATGGATAGGGAATTAGCTTAGTGACAAAAATGATGAATAGGCACTTTTTACAAGGATAGTAATAAATGGTAGAGTACTCCATAGATTGCTGCTGGACATAGATTTATTTAACCTAATCTGGAAAAAGGGCAGTGCCACAAAAACTCCCACCTTACATATGTTCTGGAGCTTTTCTGCATAACAATGCTACTTTAAGATCTCCTGAGGCAGGGTGTGTATAGAGAAGTTACATATGGCTTTATATATGAGCAAGGTTAAGGAAAAGTAACCTAAACTCTTTATATGTTTATAGGAAAGTAGGCCACAAACAAGCTTTATGACTCAGGAGTGGGATTTGTACTAACTGTGTACAGAAATAAAGTCATTCTTTTGTAGTCAGTGAGGTCATTATGACTGGGAGCCTTACCAGAATGACTAAAAGAAAACAAAGGTGTCTACATTCACTTGTAATAAACCATATTTCCTCCTAGATTGTTAGCGAAGTTTTTATGTTCTTGACCCAAAGGAAGCAGTCACAGAGTCTAGGACAAATAATTTACATAATCAAGGAAAGCAAGGAGGAAACATTTAAAAAATGGTAAACTTAAATCAACAAAGCATAAAAATTAAAGGTTTATAAATCTCTAAAGCCTCTGCAAACCAAAGAATGCTGAAGGGGCAAGGAAGGATCCTTCCCTAGAGGCATCAAAGTGAGCATGGTCTTGCCAACACCTTGATTATGAATTTCTAGCCTTTAGAAATTTGAGGGGAAAAATTCTGTTGTTTTAAACCGTTTAGTTTGTAGTGCTCTGTTATGGCATCCCTAGGACACACTAATACACGCAGGTCATGGTGGAGTCTAGCTCCTCTCTGCATAATATTGTAGTCATGTTGCAATAGTTGTCTAGAGTGTTTAGGTGTGTTTTCTTCCAAAAATGGACCTTGATGGTTTAGTCTCTGAAAACTGAAAATAAAATTATTTTCTTTGAAAGAAAGTATATAGTTTACTTAAGTAGATATTTGACAGAGCAGGTTTGAAGATAAAGCTGCCTAGAATTGACTTGATGAGAACGGAGCAAGGTAATGAAAATAGGCACAAGGCAATTCCCCTCAGAAGAGTTTAATATTTTGAATGACTTCCCTTTAGACTGAAGCAACCACAGTATCAAGTCTACAATTTCTCCCTTTTCATGTCTGTGTGGCACTTTTGTGGTGGTAGAAGAAATTGTGTCCTGTTCTACATTAAGCCCTCAGAAATAGAACCATTATTGATGGATATCCTAGTACACGTTTTCATGTTGTGACCAGCAAAAAAAGTGAAATCTCTGAGCAGATGTGAATTATGTTTTGCACATATCAGCAGTGGACAATGTTTTCAAAAGGAGAGGAAAAGTTGATATTGAGTTTAATACAAATAATTTTAAACATTTAGAAAATATATTTAATACCTGCTAGATGGCAGAATTGATATAGGACAAGGAAATGAATAGATAAGATCCCTTTTGTTAGCAACTTAAACCATAGTACTGTTGAAATAGCTCATACAAAGTTGCTAAATGGATATTTTCAGAATGTCTTAAGAGTAATCTTTAGGGAAGGTACAGAAAGAAGCTGTTAAAATAACCATTTTAAATGTCAACCACAACTTTTTTGATTAGCACAAGATCAAACATTGTTTTAGATGCTGGAAACAGAAAATAAGTTTCATTAAGATTGTATTGATTTGTACAAGGATGAATATACATACACAGCAAAATGCATTTCAGTGGAATGGGCCATGATAAAAACATACACTGGGTTCAGTTGGGCACAGAAGCAGGAATGGTTGATTGTACGGAATGGACTGAAACTTCATCAGGTGTTTCAGAGAGGGATGAAACTTGAACTGAAAACATGAACAAAGAGAAAAGAAAGCAGAGAAAATAAGTTGGTGAAGAATAGAAGAGTGAAATAGCATAGCACATTCAGATTTTCTTACTTTGACGTCTATATCACCACCTCCCACCTTTGTTCTGACAGCTAATTTCTGTACTAAGCCAGAGCAATTTTTTCCAAACAAAACTTTGATAATATGGATGGCTTTCCCTTAGGCTTAAGATAAAGCTCAACTCCTTAAAAGGCTTACACAGCCCTGTGAAATAGTTTGAAGTATATAGTTTACACTATTTCTATTCTTGTATTGTTCTCTTCACATACTCTGAACCCTCGAGTAAAGACCCTACAGCCTTTCTGTGTGTAAATGCTAATACATGAAATGTAGCTATTGTAGTCACATAAAGCAAAAATTTTATAAGTTTTTCTTAAATACCTAAATAATGGAACAGAAAAGTTCACATTTTTGAGCATGAATTATCAAGATAATGACATCACTTCTTCACTTCATTCTGGGTACTTTTACACACAGCATTGGTTTAATTATTTGAAAAATTGAGTTGTCAGGTTTCTTTTTCTTTTTTTTTAATACTTGCTTGGTATCCATTCCTCAGGCTAGCCTGGCCACTATCTGTTCCACTATTATTATTGCTGGAAGCAGGACATGATTTTTTTTTTTTCTTGGCCTGATACTATTCATTCTATAGATGTGGCATTTATTTTAAAATTTCAGGAGGGTTGATGTAATTATTACATCCTTCTTGATGGGTTTGTTAGACAAACACAAGGTTTATTTTCTTAAGGTGATTTTCTGGCATATTTTATGTTTTGATTTTACAAGATCAATAACCTTTCTGTATATTTTTGCATACATTTTGATATTTTTCTTGCTGTTTAGGTTTAGTTCATGCTTGGAAACTTTTGACCTCTGACTGTTACCACTGTGGAAAGAATTGTTCAAATCTCTCATCTACTTGGGCAGACAATTCAGAAAAAGAAAACATATAGAAGCTCTAAGAAAAATAAATTCACAATAATTTTTTTTTGCCACAGTTACTAAAAAGTCTAAAGGCAATATTTATTTGAATTCTATTGAAGAAAAATATTTCACATAAAAATATGTGTTCATATGAGACTTTCGTGTGTGTCAATATGATTAAACTCCATTCAAAATGGTAAAGAATCTCACTTTATATCTTAAACCAGTATTTAAGTATGTGTATAGTTTAGAAAATATTAGTCTGTTATAATGCATATTCTAAATGTATTTATAAAGAAGTGTATGCTTTTATTGTTTTCTAGAGAGAAAGTTTAAATTTCAGGTATGTAGGCACAATCCCCTTTGAAATCAATAAGAACTTCATGTATGCATGTTAGGATAGAATACCTCATTAAATTTGCAATATTTATAAGCCAAGGATGGAAATAATTTTAAATGATTTTTCTGCAAACCAAACAGTTCTTACATCTTTTTCATGTGTGATACAAATTTATTTTATCTTCCTTAGGTTACTCTATTTTTGTTTTAAAGTGAATTACATACTTTTTTGGTAGAAAGGCACCAAGACTTTCTGTTTTGGCTTTAAAATTTATTACAACTTTTTAGTAGTTTATGTCAGAAGCTAGCCAAGCTAGGTGGGGGTTTTATAATTCTAAAAATAAAACATAATTGGTTTTTATTTTCTTCTATTTGTACTACACAGTAACTTTAAAAATACTTAGCTGTCTTATATTGACATGTTTTCAAATGTGTGTAAGGAATATTGTTTATATGAATACATAAAGAGAAAAGTTACAAAATTTTACATAGAATTTAGAATTCAAGTCATCTGTATTAGCTTTCTATGCTTTGTAACAAATTATCACAAACGTGGTGATTATGTGTCATAATTGTTATTAAAATTCTCTACAGAGAATATATTATAAATATTTATGATAATAAACATGTATTATCTCTGTTTCTGTGGATCAGAAGTCCAGGCATGGCCTAGCTGATTCTTATCTGGAGGCTCTACTTAGAAAGAATCTGCTCCCAATCTTTCTCTGGTTGTTGGTAAAACTCATTTCCTTGTGATTATAGGATTGATGTCAGCTTGCTTTTTCAGAATCCTTGGAAGGGAAGGGGAGACAGAGAAAAGAGTACCCTAGAGTGAGTAGGTTGCATTATATACAAGTTACATAATACCATGGAAGTTACATTCTATCACCTTTCCTATATAATACAACATAGTAACAAGATTAACATCCTGTCACATTTGCCATATCCTATTTGTTAGAAACAAGTCATAGGTTCCACCCACTCTCAAGGGAAGGCAATTTTACAAGGGAATGCAACAGGAGGTGGAATCACTGGGGCTATGTTAAAGTCTGTTCACCATGCTACGTCAATTACATAGACTATACTAAGAAAAACAAAAATACTTTGGCTTGATGCAATTTTTCTTTCCTATTGAAGGAAGTGAATGTTTATACGTGTGGACATTGTACATGTATAAAGAGATTTTTTTTAAATAACACTATAATAAATTTTGTTTCTACAACATTATAATAGCCTGGATGTCTGTCTATAGAACTGTAGCTCTACTTTATTCTTTCTAATTGCTGTTTTTCCTTTTAACTGTGTGTCATAATTGTTATTAAAATTCTCTACAGAAATGACATTTTCCATTTGTATTCTAAAATACCATCTTCTTATTAGTTGAGATTTTGGTTTTAAAATGTCATAAAATCCAATTAAAACCAGCTTAAATAGAAAAGAAAATTTATTTATTTGCCATCACAGTTCCCCCCCAAAAAACAGTTTAACTAACTTTGAGTGTGTTTGGCTCCATGGCCTCAATGTCATCTGTAACTAGTTTCTCTCCAATCTTTCAGCTTGACTCGCCTTTAGACCCGATTCTCTTATTAGGCCGACTCTCCTTTCAGGATGGCAGAATGACTGCTGGAATGGCTGCCAGCAGCTCCAGACTTAGTCGAGTCCCAGGGAACGAGCAGAAACATAGGCCCCTCTCCTCTATTTAAGCAGAAGTGATAAGCATAATTCTACCTGGATCTGATTTGGTTCATAAACTTTTCTTTTAATCCATTTCTCAGGTTTGGGGAGGTGATATTCTGAGTTTTCAAATTTGGGTCATGTCTTAGTCCATTCTGGAAGCTATTATAAACGGTGTGGCTTCTTTTTGTTTTAAACAAAAGAAATGTATTTCTCACAGTTCTAGCGGCTGGGAATTCCGAGAAGAAGGTGCTAGCAGACTTGGTTTCTAGTAAGGGCTGCATTCTGGTTAATAGATAGTAGCTTCTAGCTGTGTCCTCATTTGGCAGCAAGGACAAGGGAGCTCACTGGGGCCTCTTTTATAAGGGCACTAATCTCATTCAGGAGGACTTCACCCTTGTAACCTGATCAACTCCCAAAGGCCCCACCTTTTAATACTGTCACCTTTGGTATATAACAGTATATAATAGTATGACATTATATTCTGAGCAGACCTGATGAGTTACTAAGAGGATTTACTGAGGTTTCCCAGGGCTTGGTTTGGGGTGACTGCAGCCCATGTTTGCAGGCTGCCCAGAGGAAGAAGGGTCATCCAGTAGACACAAAGCTAAGGGGTTAGTCCTTTTGAAGAGTGGGAACGCTGAGACTTATTTTGGGATAGGGGATGGCCAGAAGTCCAAATTCAAAGTAAATATTGAAGAAAACAAAGAGTAAAAAGCCCTGTGATCTAAAGCCTAACTGTTTTGCAGACTGCAAACACAATTAGCACCCAAAACACTACGGGCACTAATCTCATTCATGAGGACTTCATCCTTATAAACTGATCACCTCCCAGAGGCCCTACCTTTGAATACTGTCACCCTGGGGGTTAGGGTTTCAATATATAGAATTTGGGGTTTCTGTATGTTTTGGGATATAAACATTCAGATCATAGAAAGTCACATGCAATGCTTGGAGCATGGTGGGAATCAGCCCCACTAAAAAAACATGAACTAAGAGTGGGAGATGGGTAAATGAATATTGGCTAGGCACACACATACAAAACCATACTATTTTATCATGATCTATCCTTATAAACTTGTGTACTTTATGTGATACTTAAGTTATTAGAAGTATAAATGATATATTAACATATATATTCTAAATTTTTCTGTATATTTTGTATATTTATGTACAACAGGTACCTCAGTTCAGGCTGAGAGTGTACACTTAATGTCCATTCTCATCAGTTACTGATCATTTCCAATTAAGGAGTTAAAAAATAGAATCCCATTGTTTCATTAGACATTTCTGTAATGACTGTAGGTAAGCATGTTTACTTTCCTTATTTATATTTTTCATGAGTATTTTTATTTCCTTATTGTGAACTCCTTGCTTATGATTTTCTAATTGCACCAAAGCAAACAACATACTGAAGTGCTAAAATATTAACTTAACTTGCCGATACTTTTTTTCATGCATGAATGAGACTTATAATTTTGTGACCATATGAGGCAAAGAGAGGCTATGAAGAAAGATGTAAATTATGTCTAATGCCAAATTTTTTTTATATAAAATAAAACATGACATCTAGCTCCTACTACTATATTGCTTTATCAAATAAGTAAAACTAAAGATTAGAGTAGACTGGTTTGATGTTATATTCTGAGCAGACCTGATGAATTACTAAGAGGATTTACTGAGAGGTTTCCCAGGGCTTGGTTTGGGGTGACTGCAGCCCATGTTTTCAGGCTGCCCAGAGGAAGAAGGGTCATCCAGTAGACACAAAGCTAAGGGGTTAGTCCTTTTGAAGAGTGGGAACGCTGAGACATATTTTGGGATAGGAGATGGTCAAAAGACCAACTTCAAAGTAAATAGTGAAGAAAACAAAGAGTAAAAAGCCCTGTGATCTAAAGCCTAAAACATTGTTTTGCAGACTGCAAGTATGCAGAGGTCAAGAGGGAATGTTGCAATTTCAACAGCAACAACAGTAACATAAAACTTTTGTCTGATGAGTTTTGCAGGCAAACTGTAATATTGGTATCTCTGAAAGATCAGATGTGGTCTGAAAGCCTACAATGAAAGCCCTTGATGTTATGGAAAAGTGTCAGAAGCCCAATATTAAGAGATGATTTTTTTAAAGACAAGTAGAAAATAAAAAATGATGTACACATGAATTTGGAAATGTGTGTCTTAAATGTTTTAGTAAGAGTGAATTGAGGATTAAAAATGCATAGTTATTTATTTATTTATTTATTTATTTATTTATTTATTATTATTTTTTGAGACGGAGTTTCGCTCTTGTTACCCAGGCTGGAGTGCAATGGCGCCATCTCGGCTCACCGTAAACTCCGCCTCCTGGGTTCAGGCAATTCTCTTGCCTCAGCCTCCTGAGTAGCTGGGATTATAGGCATGCACCACCATGCCCAGCTAATTTTTTGTAAAAAATGCATAGTTATATAATAGATTCCTTACAAATGCATCTGTATGAGTGAATGGCTAAAACACATAGTTAAGGTAACAAATTACATTTTTGTCTATAATCAAGGGGAAAAAATCCAGTTAGATATGTCTTTATGTAGGAGCTCTTAAATCCAGTCAAACACAATTTCTTGTTTCATAATTTATTGCATATCTACCATGTTCTGGTTATTTTGTTTGTTACTGTTTCCAGTGACATATTTAAAAAAACACAAATATACCCTGCTTAATAATGTTCTTAGTCATCTAGGGGACCGATTATAAACAAAAACAAAAGCAAATTTATAAATGAGTAATAATAAATTGAGAAGTCTATGAAGAAAATAATAACACTTATTGAACATTGACAAAATGGTGACAGAGTCAGTTCTAGGTGTTTACTCATTTTAATTTTTAATCTTAATAATTTGAGGTAGGTGTTATTGTTATTGGCACTTTCAAAATGAGGAACAAGAAAGTACAAATAGGTTAAATGAGTTTTCCAGTATCATAAAGTAGGAGGAGCCAAAACTAATGTGGGGATATGAGCCTGGGTGGGGTCTGTGCTCTTAACTCTTATGCTTTATTGAAAAGACAACTGTGGGAGAGAACAGACAATATGGACGTGGTTAGAGAAGGTTTCGCTGAGGAGGTATTTCAGTTGACATTGGAAGGATGTGATAGAGCCAGCCATGTTCAGAGCCTACAGACCAGCATTACAGGCAGAGGGAAAACATGTATTATGTCTCTAAGTTGGTAGGAAACCTGGCAAATTCTAGGAGATAAAATACTACTAGTAATTAAGAGTATATAAAATGTTTGGATGCAGCAAAGAGTCACACTTTCAGTAACTTGTAGGTTAACACTGGAATTTGATTTAAGGTGCAATAGGGAGATGTAAAGCATTTTACAAAGGGGCCTGAACTGATCTGATTTGTGTTTAATTGGCTACTGTATAACATTTAAAAAGACCACAGTAACATACAGGAGGATAACAGCAAGAAGGTTATTTTAGTAGACTTTAACAAAGGTGGTTGGAGAGAAAATAAAAGTAAACATATTCAAGATAGATTTTTGAGGCAGAAATCATAGGATATGCTCACAGATTGAATGTGGGTGGTGAGGGATTACTTGCAGTGTTGTTGTATTATTACCTATGTGGTATCACTTTAAGCAACTTTGGTCTATGATGGTACCACGTAAGTGTAGAAAAGACTAGGTTAAAACAGTTTGCAGAGAGCTGGGAGAACAGTTTGCAGAATTAAGTTTGGAATTTATTTAATTTAATATGCCTGTGGACATTCAGTTAAATATATAGGAAATTAGATGCGAGGGACTGAAATCCAAGGAGAAGTACAAGCAGGAGATAGAGTTTTGGAGTTGTCAGCATAGAGATAATTAAAGCTATTAAAGATAATTAAAGTTACCTGGATAACATCCATGATATCCACACAAGAGACTGTCAGAAGATTGGTCATTAGTGTCAAAGGGCTTTGAGACATTAAGTAAACTGAGAACACAATAGCAGCAGCTATTTTATGTTGACCCTTTCAGGCCATTAATGACAAAGCAGTAGGCAGCAAACTGGGGCATGCCTTTGAGTTCACATGCTTCTACATGTTCAATAGCCAGTTGGTTATTATCTGGTATTTCATTTCTTTCCATTTATCTCAAAAATATGAACAAACAGAACCTATGAACCATTTGTGTTTAATGTAAGTGAAGCCTGTCAAAATATGTGTCTTTGAATAATTAGCCTAAAAAGAAAGAGCAAATATTTAGAAACCTTTGGAGAAATGGCCAAGGAATTGGCTTAGAGTCTTAGGATTCACATTCAAGAATGATACTGATGGAATCAAACAAAAAGGGGCCAGTACTTTCTGAGCTAATTGTTTAGAACTAGATTTTTGCTCCAGCTGCAATAAATTGGAAGATGGATGATGTGAGAATTTGTAATTTGTAATTTAAAACTTCATGAACCATGAAACTTTCTGAAGACATTGGTCAGTCAGTTGATTTACTAGAAATGATGAGACCACCAAAATCCATAAACTCTCTATTTTCCCACCACATGGCAATGAAATAGAGGAGGAAAACATGCAAATTGCTCATTTATGGTTTTTTTAATTTTGCTTTCCCAAATTGCTTCTAAGCTCACTGAGTCGGATTTCTATAACATCTTTAATTATGATGAAGTCTTGGCTTAAAAAAAGAAAAGTTGTTTAGTTAGAATTTCATAATTGGCAATGAAACATTTAACCAAAGTGCCAGCTTTCAAATTTGTTATATTTTGGTTTTTTTTATTTGAACTATGAGAACAGCATCATGGTGATCTGCAGAATTTGATATTGAGAACTTAAAATGTTAGATTTGTAAAATAATTCCAGAAACGAGCCATCATGAATTACTCTTAAAATTGCAAAACAGATAAGATTTTGAACATGTTTGGATAATACAACTAATACATATGAGAAAAACAATGGATTACACAGGTTTTTCTCTTTTGTGACTTGTGAGGCAAGAATCAGCCACTAAACTAGGAAATTGCAAGTCTCTAAAGTATCTATGGGAATTCTTTTGCATAACTGAATTGAATAGCCTTTGTAGCCCTAATGTAATATTTTAAAATCTGATGTTTTTGGTCATAGAATTATCAAAAATAATGATGTTAGCAATCCGTACAATGTTCTCACAACTAACATTTGATATAACTGATTTTTATTTAAATAAATATCACACATTTAAAAATAAAAGCTTAATCTCTGAAAAGAAATCATTTGAATGAGCAGTTTTAATGTTTCATTTATGGTGGTAGTAAAATTAAAGGGATAGTTGCTTCGAAACTTTTTTTTTTTCAAAAAGTATACCCTCAAAAGATTTCACAAAACTTAATGTTTCAGATGCTGCAGGTAAAACAAATTGCATGTTTATCTTTTTCTTGTCAATCATTTAATATTAAAGGTGCTATAAATTCTTTATAATTCTGCTTCCTATTTAAGGGCAATGTTTTTCTTCAGTCTGAGATCCCATTATGCTGTTTTCTAAAATATTCATTCTACCTCTGAGAAGAATCACATTAATGTCCTAATGATTAGGTTTTTGCTTCAAACGATTAAGGCACAATTCAAGGTTCAAAGTAACTCGTGACATTTTTCCATCGCACTCTCTGTCCTTTCGCTTGCCTGCCTCTCCCTTTCATTCTCTTCCTTCCTTTTGTTTTTAAACAGTTAACACAACCCATTACAAACATCAGAACTGATTTACAAGGAAAGCATTTCTAGTTAGAGATTGATTAATAAATGCAGATTAGGTTTCTCTAAAAATAAATGAAGTATAAAGACACACAGTAATTTGCTTTGGGGACTGGCAGGATGGGTGTGTTTGCTCTAAATTAAAAAACACATTTTTCTTTAAGAAATACTTTCACTCATTGCATTTCTTTTTTTTTGGCAGTGAAGGAAATTTTGTTTTTTTTAATTTTTATTTATTTATTTTATTGCATTTTAGGTTTTCGGGTACATGTGCAGAACGTGCAAGATAGTTGCATAGGTACACACATGGCAGTGTGTTTTGCTGCCTTCCTCCCCTTCACCCACATTTGGCATTTCTCCCTAGGCTATCCCTCCACAGCTCCCCACCCCGCTGTTTCTCCCCTATTCCCCCCAATAGACATTGCTGTGTAGTACCCCCTTCCTTGTGTCCATGTGTTCTCATATTTCCTCACCCACCTATGAGTGAGTATATGCGGTATTTCATTTTCTGTTCTTGTGTCAGTTTGCTGAGAATGATGTTCTCCAGATTCATCCATGTCCTTACAAAGAACACAAACTCATCATTTTTGATTGCTGCATATTCCATGGTGTATCTGTGCCACATTTTCCCAGTCCAGTCTATCATCGATGGGCATTTGGGTTGGTTCTAGGTCTTTGCTATTGTAAACAGTGCTGAAATGAACATTCGTGTGCATGTGTCCTTATAGTAGAATGATTTATAGTCCTTTGGATATATACCCAGTAATGAGATTGCTGGGTCAAATGGAATTTCTATTTCTAGGTCCTTGAGGAATCGCCACACTGTTTTCCACAATGGTTGAACTAATTTACACTCCCACCAACAGTGTAAGAGTGTTCCTATTTCTCCACATCCTCTCCATCATCTGTTGTCTCCAGATTTTTTAATGATCGCCATTCTAACTGGCATGGGATGGTATCTCAATGTGGTTTTGATTTGCATCTAATGACCAGTGATGATGAGCATTTTTTCATATGTTTGTTGGCCTCATGTACGTCTTCTTTTGTAAAGTGTCTGTTCATGTCCTTTGCCCATTTTTGAATGGGCTTGTTTGTTTTTTTTGCTGTAAATCTGTTTGAGTTCTTTGTAAATTCTTGATATCAGCCCTTTGTCAGGTGGGTAAACTGCAAAGATTTTTTCTGAATCTGTTGGTTGCCGATTCACTCTAGTGACTGTTTCTTATGCCATGCAGAAACTGTGGAGTTAGATTAGGTCCCATTTGTCTATTTTGGCTTTTGTTGCCAATGCTTTTGGTATTTTGGTCATGAAGTCCTTGCCTACTCCTATGTCCTGAATGGTTTTGCCTAGATTTTCTTCTAGGGTTTTTATGGTGCCAGGTGTTATGTTTAAGTTTTTAATCCATCTGGAGTTAATTTTAGTGTAAGGTGTCAGGAAGTGGTCCAGTTTCTGCTTTCTGCACAAGGCTAGCCAGTTTTCCCAACACCATTTATTAAACAGGGAATCCTTTCCCCATTGCTTGTTTTTGTCAGGTTTATCAAAGATTATATAGTTGTAGATATGTTGTATTGCCTCCGATGCCTCTGTTCTGTTCCATTGGTCTATATCTCTGTTTTGGTACCAGTACCATGCTGTTTTGATTACTGTAGCCTTGTAGTATAGTTTGAAGTCTGGTAATGTGATGCCTCCCGCTCTGTTCTTTTTGCTTAGAATTGACTTGGCTATGCGGGCTCTTTTTTGGTTCCATATGAAGCTCATGGTGGTTTTTTCCAGTTCTGTGAAGAAATTCAATGGTAGCTTGATGGGGATAGCATTGATTCTGTAAATTACCTTGGGCAGTATAGCCACTTTCACGATCTTGATTCTTCCTAACCATGAACATGGAATGTTTCTCCATCTGTTTGTGTCCTCTCTTATTTCATTGAGCAGTGATTTGTAGTTTTCCTTGAAGAGGTTTCTTACATTCCTTGTGAGTTGTATTCCTAGGTATTTTATTCTCTTTGTAGCAATTGTGAATGGCAGTTCGTTCTTGATTTGTTTCTCTTTAAGTCTGTTATTGGTGTATAGAATGCCTGTAATTTTTGCACATTGATTTTATATCCTGAGACTTTGCTAAAGTTGCTTATCAGTTTCAGGAGTTTTTGGGCTGAGGTCATGGGGTCTTCTAGGTATACTATCATATTGTCTGCAAATAGAGACAATTTGGCTTCCACCTTTCCTATTTGAATACCCTTTATTTCTTTTTCTTGCCTGATTGCTCTGGCTAGAACTTCCAGTACTATGTTGAATAGGAGTGGTGAGAGAGGGCATCCTTGTCTAGTGCCAGATTTCAAAGGGAATGCTTCCAGTTTTTGCCCATTCAGTAAGATATTGGCTGTTGGTTTATCGTAAATAGCTTTTATTACATTGAGAAGTGTTCCATCAATACCGAGTTTATTGAGGGTTTTTAGCATAAAGGGTGTTGAAGTTTGTCAAATGCCTTCTCTGCATCAATTGAGATAATCATGTGGCTTTTGTTTTTGGTTCTGTTTATGTGGTGAATGACATTTATAGACTTGTGTATGTTGAACCAGCCTTGCATCCCCGGGATGAATCCTACTTGATCATGATGGATAAGCTTTTTAATGTGCTGTTACAATAGGTTTGCCAGTATTTAATTGAAGATTTTTGCATCTATGTTCATCATGGATATTGGCCTGAATTTTTCTTTTCTTGTTGAGTCTCTGCCTGGTTTTGGTATCAGGATGATGTTGGTCTCATAAAATGACTTGGGAAGGATTCCCTCTTTTTGGATTAATTGGAATAGTTTCAGAAGGAATGGTACCAGCTCCTCTTTGTGTGTCTGGTAGAATTCGGCTGTGAACCCATCTGGACCAGGGTTTTTTTTGTGTGGTAGGCTCTTAATTGCTGCCTCAACTTCAGACCTTCTTATTGGTCTATTCATAGTTTTGGCTTCCTCCTGGTTTAGGCTTGGGAGGACACAGGTGTCCAGGAATTTATCCATTTCTTCCAGGTTTACTAGTTTATGTGCATAGAGTTGTTTGTAAGATTCTCTGATGATGGTTTGAATTTCTGTGGAATCTCTGGTGATTTCCCCTTTATCGTTTTTTATTGCATCTATTTGGTTGTTCTCTCTCTTCTTTTTTATCAGTCTGGCTAGTGGTTTGTCTATTTTGTTGATCTTTTTGAAAAATCAGCTCTTGGATTTATTGATTTTTTTGAAGGGTTTTTTGTGTCTCTATCTCCTTGAGTTCTGCTCTGATCTTAGTTATTTCTTGTCTTCTGCTAGTTTTTTTGATCTTGCTCCTCTAGCTCCTTTAATTTTGACGATAGGGTGTCAATTTTCGATCTCTCCACTCTTCTCATGTGGGCACTTATTGCTATATATTTTCCTCTGCAGACTGCTTTAAATGTGTCCCAGAGATTCTGGTATGTTGTGTCTTCGTTCTCATTGGTTTCAAAGAACTTCTTTATTTCTGCCTTCATTACATTGTTTATCCAATCAACATTCAAGAGCCAGTTGTTCAGTTTCCATGAAGCTGTGCAGTTCTGAGTTAGTTTCTGAATTCTGAGTTCTAACTTGATTGTGCTATGGTCTGAGAGACTGTTTGTTATGATTTCAGTTGTTTTGCATTTGCTGAGGAGTGCTTTACTTCCAATTATGTGGTCAATTTTGGAGATGTGATATGGTGCTGAGAAGAATGTATATTCTGTGGATTTGGGGTGGAGAGTTCTGTAAATGTCTATCAGGTTTGCTTGTTCCAGGTCTGAGTTCAAGCCCTGGATATCCTTGTTAACTTTCTGTCTGGTTCATCTGTCTGATATTGACAGTGGAGTGTTAAAGTCTCCCACTATTATTGTGTGGGAGTCTAAGTCTCTTTATAATTCATTAAGAACTTGCCTTATATATCTGGGTGCTCCTGTATGTGGATCCATATATATTTAGGATCGTTAGCTCTTCTTGTTGTATTGATCCTTTTACCATTGTGTAATGACCTTCTTTGTCTCTTTTGATCTTTGTTGCCTTAAAGTCTGTTTTATCAGAGACAAGAACTGCAACTCCTGCTTTTTTTTGCTCTCCATTTGCTTGGTAAATCTTCCTCCATCTCTTTATTTTGAGGCTTTGTGTAATTTTGCATATGAGATGGGTTTCCTGCATACAGCACACTGATGGATTTTGGTTTTTTATCCAATTTCCTAGTCTGTATCTTTTGATTGGTGCATTTAATCCATTTACATTTAGGGTTAATATTGTTATGTGTGAATTTGATACTGCCATTTTGATGCTAGCTGGCTATTTTGCCCATTAGTTGATGCAGATTCTTCATTTTGTTGATGCTCTTTAGCATTTGATATGTTTTTAGTATGGCTGGTACAGGTTGTTTCTTTCTATGTGTAGTGCCTCTTTCAGGAGCTCTTGTAAAGCAGGCCTGGTCGTGACAAAACATCTGAGTACTTGCTTGTTGGCAAAAGATTTTATTCTTCCTTTACTTATGAAGCTCAGTTTCACTGGATATAAAATTCTGGGTTGAAAGTTCTTTTCTTTAGAGATGTTGAATATTGTTCCCCACTCTCTTCTGGCTTGTAGAGTTTCTGCCGAGAGATCTGCTGTGAGTCTGATGGGCTTCCCTTTGTGGGTGACCTGACCTTTCGATCTGGCTGCCCTTAGTATTTTCTCCTTCATTTCAACCCTGGTGAATCTGATGATTATGTGCCTTGGGGTTGCTCTACTTGCGGAATATCTTTGTGGTGTTCTCTGTATTTCCTGGACTTGAGTATTGGCCTGCCGTGCTAGGTTGGGGAAATTTTCCTGGATAATGTCCTGAAGAGTATTTTCCAGCTTGAATTCATTCTCTTTGTCACATTCTGGTACACCTATCAAACGTAGGTTAGGTCTCTTCACATAGTCCCACATTTCTTGAACATTTTGTTCATTCCTTTTTTTGCTTTTTTCTCTAATCTTGATTTCTCATTTTATTTAATTGAGTTGATCTTCGACTTCTGATATTCTTTCTTCTGCTTGGTCAATTCAGCAGTTGAAACTTGTGCATGCTTCGTGAAGTTCTTGTGTTGTGTTTTTCAGCTTCTTCAATTCATTCATATTTCTCTCTATGTTGTCCATTCTTGTTATCATTTCCTCAAATCTTTTTTCAAATCGTTTTTTCATGGTTCTTAGTTTCTTTGCCTTGATTTAGAACCTGTTCTTTTAGCTCACGAAAGTTTCTCATTATCCACCTTCTGAAGTCTGATTCTGTCATTTCGTCACACTCATTCTCTGTCCAGCTTTGTTCCTTTGCTGGTGAGGAGTTTTGGTTTTTTGTAGGAGGTGAGGTGTTTTGGTTTTGGGTGTTTTCCTCCTTTTTGCACTGGATTCTTCCCATTTTGTGGATTTATCCACCTGTCATCTGAGTAGTTGCTGACTTTTCGATTGGGTCTCTGAGTGGATGCCCAGATTGTTGATGATGAAGTATTTCTGTTACTTAGTTTTCCTTCTAAGAGTCTAGCCCCTCTGCTGTATGACTGCTGCGGTCCACTCCAGGCCCTGCAGTTGCGGAACAGTGAGTGATGCTACCAGTTTCTTCTTCTGCTATCTTTGTCCCAGATTGATGCCCGCCCAATATCAGTCTGATTAGTCCTTTTTTGAGGTGCCTCTTTAGATATACAGGGGTCAGGGAGCTGCTTGAGGAGATGTTCTATACTTCATAGGAGCTCAAGTGCTGAGCTGTGAGCTCTGTTGTTAATTCAGGGCTGTTAGGCAGATGCATTTAGATCTGCTGAGGCAGAACTTATAAAACCCCCTTTTTTTTTCCTCCAATGCTCTGTCTCAGGGAGTTAGGGCTTTCTTTATGAGTATCCGTTGCACTGTCCTGCCCAGCTAGGAGGCAGTCTAGTCACTGTTTGCCTGCTGAGGCTCCGCCCTGCTACCGCAGGGTTCGCCCTGTTGCCTTGGGCTCTGCCCTGCTTCCATGGGCTCCACCCTGTTGCCGTTGGCTCCGCCCTACTGTTGTGGGCTCCACCCTGCTGTCATGGGCTCTGCCTTGTTGGTGGAGTCTCTCTGTTATGGCGGGTTGCCTCAGCAACAGCAGGCTGATTCAGCAATGGGAGTGTACCTCAGTAGGGGTGGAATGCATCAGTAGTGGCGGACGCCCCTTCCCCATGGAGCTGCACCATCCTGGATTCAGCTGAACCTGCAGTGAAACCCTCAACCCCGAGCGTTTCAAATTGCGGTTTTGTTTGTTCCTGTGGGGGGTGGGACCCACTGAGCCTGATCACCTGGCTCCCTGCCTCTGAGCCCTTTTTCTCTCTCTTTTTTTTAAGTTGAATGGTTGACTCTCTCACAGGTGTTTCAGTTGCCTGCTGATAGGGCACTGGGATCTGTGTGATTTCCCATGTAGCGACCCACGGCACCAGCTCAAATGACACTTCCCGGGAATCTCCTGGTCTGGCTCACTGTCCAAGTCCCGTTTAATCAGATGGATATGTTAATCTGCCCTCCCATATCTCAGATTGCCAGTTTAACAGGGCACCCAGACCAGTGCGTTTTGTGCGGGTGCCGCTGTGCTGCGGCACCAGCCGAAACGGCCGTGCAAGCCTAAAGGCTATGCTGGTGTTTCGTGTCCCTTCTACACCTGGGAATTTCCCCGTTCTGTGGGCAACAAAGATCCGTATGAAAATGCAGCTAGGACTCACCCACTGCACCTTCATTGAGAGCTGCAATCCTGAGTTGTTCCTACCATGCCATCTTGGAAATCCCAAAACCCCTCATTGCATTTCTTGAGCACATTTCTTCTGCAAGTGCTCTCATAAGATGCTGACATAGAAAGCACATCACAGAAGGTGATACCTTGGATCTTGTATTGACTACAGTATGATATTCTAGGCAGATCATCTTATCTTCACTATGAAAGCTTTGTGGTTCAAAGCCTGAGAAGTGGCTTGGAAGTAATTTGATTGTAAAGGTGATCTCAATTAAAGTAAATAGGATTTCTTCAAGCTTATCCCTAATATGGGTTTACAATCTTAGTTTCTTAAATTCAGGTTTTATTTTTTGGATAGTGTGCATGTTCAAATTTTATTCTAAGACTAATGCTTATTTTCTTCTCCCTTTTCTCTGTCATATAAAGGTTTACTCTGAGTTTGGAGGTGTGTGATACATCTTCAAGGATGCGTTTAACTCCTTCATTTCATACTGAATCTCTTTTTTTTCTTTTTTGAGACGGAGTTTCACTCTTGTTACCCAGGCTGGAGTGCAATGGCGCAATCTCGGCTCACCGCAACCTCCGCCTCCTGGGTTCAGGCAATTCTCCTGCCTCAGCCTCCTGAGTAGCTGGGATTACAGGCACGCACCACCATGCTCAGCTAATTTTTTGTATTTTTAGTAGAGACAGGGTTTTACCATGTTGACCGAGATGGTCTCGATCTCTTGACCTCGTGATCCACCCGCCTCGGCCTCCCAAAGTGCTGGGATTACAGGCTTGAGCCACCACGCCCAGTCCCATACTGAATCTTTAAAGTAATTTTTGATTTGTACTTTTGCTCCCTGAAGAGTATGTTGGTTTTACCTGAACTTGTTTAATAATCTTTTAATAAATTAAGCCTCTTACTTAATAATATAAAACAGTCTTGTCATTTAGTTGGATTTTAGAATTATAAAGATTAAAGGATAGATCTTATATATACACTGGTATATATATAACATACTCTATTATGAATTATAAAAAAGATACCATAATTTCATTTTATAGTAAATTTATTTCTCTTTATACCATTTTGTGTTATCCCCTATTGGAAAAAAGCAGAAAATGACTCCTAGTTGTTTGCAATTCAAAATCAATAATTAGGAATCATTTGAAACATCTGATCTTAAAGTCAGGACTATTGAGAACTGTAGATTTTATCTTGGATATAAAATGCTTCTGGAAAATATGGATTTTTACGGTTTTACATTAATGTTTCTTTCAATCTAAAATGATTGACACCAAAGCATAATTTCATAACAAAAATAATTATAAAATAAGTAAACAGATGTATTCTCAGAGGTGCATTTATTTGCATAAATACATATCTATATTTTGGTAACAAGCAATCATTAAATACTCTATTAATGCTGATCCTCTTGATTGATTCTGATGTCACTATTTTAAGTTTTGTATAATACATATATATACAATTTTGTTTTTTTAAAATAGGATTATTTTAAACTAATTTGAATAAAAGCCAAAATGAAAAAATGTCCTATAAAGATAATAGTAGAGATACTGAAACAAACTTATTATTCATTTCATTAATCAAAGGAGAAAAATCTTAGCCAAAGACGATAAAAACATCCAAATACAGAAAAGATGAAAGAATTTAAACAAGTTACTACATGGAAATCTATTAAAATGAATTTTGTAGCCTGAAAAAGTTGGGTTCTCCCTAAATTTTCAAGTCACTAATTCAATTTAGATCTTTACTCACTAAAAATTTGAACTTAGCCTTTTCAACAAGGCTGTTTAAGTAGGGTTACTGAATAAAATAGAATCTTACACATTTCAACTAGATTTTTATTCCTCATAAGGCTTTAAATATCCCTCAGTCTGTCTACTCTTAGCAACAGACATTTTGCAGATGAATTCTGGTACATCACAGGAAACCATGAATTATTATCATTGTCATTTCACATTCATAGAGCACATTTTCTTTGAAAGTGTGAGTGAGTGATGCACATGACATAAAGCAGAGAGTTGGTGCCAGATGGGAAAAAAAGTAATTATGTATTTTGAAAATGTCTTAGTTTATAATGCTGGGAGAAAAAATTCAACAGCAGAATTTCTGTTAAGGACAGATGTTATTTTTAAAAAAATTACATTGAAGTACTCTTTAGGAATGCAAAGGAAAAGGCTTCTGTGACATGACAGCTATGGGGGTCATTGAAACAAAGATTTTTGAGATACACTGCGTTTTGCATGAGTAGAATTTAGAGTTTCCTGTGGCAATCCTATGAGAGGGGCTAAGGTGATACTGAGTAAATAAAGGAATTACACTGCAGTGTTGTGAAGGTTAAGAGGGCAGAATAAATATTCCCTTTCTTAAGGTCAGAATGACCAGGTTTGGCACAGGGATGATCATTAAGTTTGAAGTATTAGGCTGGTACAAAAGTAATTGCACCAACCTAATATTAATAACTTCAACATAACCCCTATTTCTTTCCTGCAAACAACCAGTCTGTTACAATGAGACACAACTGTTGGGTGAAGGAAGGCTGGAAGTGAAATTAAAGAAAATTAAGGAAATAGATTCTTTATTTCATTGGAAAATAAAGTAAAACGATTCAGAGGCTATACGTGAGACTAAAATTTAGCAAAAGCAGTAAATTAGGGCAGATTTACTTGAAGAAAAGTGCTAATGATTCTCAGGAAGGATTTGAGGTTTTTCAGTTACAGATGGAACATGGGAAACTTTATGAAAGAGTGTGTGTTCTATTTATACTTGAAGGTAAAGAGTGATTTTAAAAAATTGGTGGACTTGGAAACATCTGGGTGGAATTATTTATAACTTTCTCTTTTAACTACAATTTTATATTTGATAAAACAATATTGTACCAAAACAGACCAACTGAGTGAAGTTCAGTTTGAACTAGATATTTTAAAGCTTTAGAGCTTTAAAATAGGATTATTATTTTTTTAATGACTTATATTGACAATTAGAATTGAAAAGTGCTAGGCAAGTGATCTGGTCTTGATCTCCCTCTCTGAACTCACATGGTGTCTTTCTCAGTATTAGTTACTTTTTTCCCAAGCTGGTTTTCACCATTGGGGCCTTTTCTTCAACTGTACCTTCTACCTGGAAGGCTCAAATCCTATCTCCTTGAGAAACCTGCCCTGACAACCCAATCTAAACCAGAACTAACTTCTGCCAACCCAGATACCTTGGTGTTCTCCATCATATGACTTTGTTTGATCAACATCTGAAATTACCTTAATCTTTCATGTGTTAACTTACTGCTTATCTCCCACTATTACTATGTAGGCTCCTTCACAGTACAGGACACTAAACTCACTAAACTGTGCTGATTATCACTGTTATCTCTAGTATCTGCAGTTGCAAAGACATAAAGTAAATATATGTGAAATGAATAAATAAAACAGGGGCTATATATTAGTTAAGAAAGAGAAGAATTATAATTTTAAAAACTTGTGTTTTGCCATACTTTGGATATTTGACCTTCCAAACCTCATATTGAAAACTCTTTTTTTTTTTTTTCTTTTTGAGACAGGATCTTGCTTTGTTGCCCAGGATGGAGTGCAGTGGTGCGCGATCACAGCGTACTTCAACCTTCTAGGCTCAAGTGATCCTCCCACTTCAGCTGCCTCAGTGGCTGGGACTACAGGTATGTTCCACCTCACCTGGCTAGTTTTTAAACTTTTTTGTAGAGTCAATTTCTCATTATGTTGCTCAGACTGGTCTGGAACTCCTGGGCTCACATGATCTTCCCACTTTGGCCTTCCAAAGTGCTGAGCTGCTCCAAAGACTCTCTTGTTGAAATTTGATTCCCAGTGTTGTAGGTAGGGCCTTATGCAAAGTGTTTGGATCATGGCTGAAGTTTTCTCATGAATATTTTGGTGCTGTCCTCACCGTAGTGACTAGTTCTCTATTAGTTCTCATGGGAGTCCCCCTGAGAGCCTGTTGTTAAAAGGAACCTGGTATGTTCCCCCTCTGTCTTGCTTTTCTCACCATGTGATCTGCACATGCCTGCCTCCCTTTGCCTTTCACTATGAGTAGAAGCTTCTTGAGACCCTCATCAGAAGAAGATGTTGGTGCCATATTTCTTGTACAGCCTGGAGAACTGTAAGCCAAATAAGTCTCTTTTCTTTGTAAATTACCCAGCCTCAGGTATTCCTTTATAGCAACACAGACAAAGACATGTCTGACACATAATTTAAAGACAAACTCAAATTATGTGCTTATAAAATATAAACATCATTACAGTCAGGTTGTTAGCATTACTTTAAAAGTACTCAAAATTATGCAAAAGTCAATGGCAGTTAGGTTACATATGTTTGTCATAATCTTTAAAGAAGTCCAGAGTAGTAATATTTAATGTCTGCCTATGTCTGTGGTAGGCAGAATTACCCCGCTTACTCCCCAGCCCACAAAATGTCCACACTCTCATCACTGAAACCCATGTATACATGTTACATTTTATGTCAGAGACTTTGAAGATGTAATTAAGGTTATAGATCTTAAAATAGGAAAATTACCCTAACTTACCTGGGTGATCCCAACCTAATCACATGAGCCTTAAAGGCAGATGATTTTCTCAGGCTGGAGTCAGATGTGGTAGAAGAAAAGGCAGGAAAGACACTATAGAAAGGGAAGTCCAAGAGATTCTGAGCATGAGAAAGAGCTGATACACTTATGCTAGTTCTGAGACATAGGGGGCCAACCAAAGGACTAGAAAAATGCCTTTAACCACTAATATATCCCATAGTGACAGTTAGCAAAGAAAGAGACATTTTTCCTATAAGCACGAGGAACTAACTTCTGCCAAACACATAAATGAGCTTCTAAGTGCTTCTAACAGCCACTAGAAGAGAACAAAGCCCAAAGCCCTATGAACATCTTGATTTGGTTCCTGTGAGACCTGGATCAGAGGAGCCAACTGAACTACACTGTGCCCAGACTTAAAACTGATGAAAACTGGGAGGAAATAAATGGATGTTGTTTAAGATGCTAAAGTTGTGATAATTTGGAATGGCAGTAGAAAACTAATGCGTAATGACAATCATAAGAAAAGTAACATGAAATCGTTCATCAGTGTGTTACAAACTTCGATAAGGACTTTGAGTATTTTATTTAACTTTATGATTTCCCGTGAACTCATTTTAAGAAATCTGTTCAACCAAAACCACTTATCTCTGAAAACTACCCTTCTACACTTACACAAAGGAGTGAGGCTTTGGCAGTGATGTTAGTATTCTGTGATCTTATTGCTCAAAATGGACCAATGGTGAACACTTGGCCTAAGACTGACCAAATAGACGATCCCCTTGAGTTCGGAATTGCAATTGAGACATGTAAGTTTCATGAACATTGAGTCTATCAAATCAGAAGCTGTGGCATGGTATTGACATGGAAAAGAAATAGGATAATGTAAATTGACAGCAAAAAGGTGTTGCTGGAAATTATGTGGTCAGAGACAGGAGAGATTTTAAAAATGGACTTCTTAGGTTTTAATGGCGTTCTTGTTTCTGCTTGCATTGACTCCTGAGTCCCAGCTACATTAGTGGACCATCCCATTATTATGGAAAATTCCTTTATTTAACTTAAACTAGCTTGTGTGGAATTTTGCTACTTCCAACCGAGAGAATGTTAATTAATAGGGAGTATTGCTATCTTTTTATTTAGAGAGATGTTGTAATCATTAGGGTTTGCTAAACTGATGTAACAGAGTTCAGTGACAATACATTCAAGAGATGTCTCAAGTTAGGAGGAGGCTCTTCTCTCCAGTGATGCAGGAAATCAGGCTTCTTTCAGTTTGTTTCTCAACCATCCACTAGAGTCTGTCTTGGCATCTGAATTTAGCCTGTATTAAAAAAGGAAAATAGAGAAATGTTGGCTTTTAAAAGCTTTAGCCTCAAAGTGCCATCCGTTGCTTTTCTGTTCATGTTCTATTGGAAAGAATTGGTCAGATGGCTGCAATTAACTGCAAGAAAGATGGAGAGAGAGAGTCTAGTCAGGACCTCGCAAAAGTGAAAGTAATGGTAATGATTAGCTAGCAGCCTTTGTAACAGATGTTCACTAACTTGTTCAGTATATCAGCTAATACTGGCAGAGGTGGGGATTGAAACAGATCTCGGACTCAGGAAGTTAGGATTTTAACCATTTTTTTTCTACTATATTTTTATTTTACCAGATGGCTTCCATCTGTGTAATTAGTTGACTTAAAATTCCACTAAACCTGTTAAATAGCCAGCTTAATCTTCTATCCTTGTTGCTTTACTTTTAACTTAGATAATATCAGAAGAGAAACTCAGTACTAAGTGTATTCAAAGGGGGTCAGTGACAAATTACACAAGAGTAGCTGAGACCCCAATTAGGCTACTAACTGCAAAGTTCAGATGTAAGACCACCGGCTAGGTTATTTAATAAAAAACAGTAGCCAAAAATTCATACCTTTATATCATTATTTACATGATTACTTCTGATTGCTCAATAACGTGAATTACTTTGTTTTTGCTATATTAATATAAAACAATTAAGTGGTAGTGAATAAACTTAATTTGCAGTTCATTGACCTAAAATGAAAATAGACTCTGAATATATTCTGGCATTCTTGATGTTTGTCCTGTTACTCTTTTAGGGTTCTTTGTTGATGTATTGGTGGGATGGCCAAGCCAGGGTCTGCCACTAAACTTAAAGAAGTGAGGTGTGGGTTGAGCTTTTAGTAGCAGTGGTGGTACAGATGGCCTGCTTGAAAAAGAAGCTTACTGACACAGACATTCTGTTGAGGGCAGCCAGCATGGGATTCCATAATCTACAAGTCATCTAGATTTATTGTGGAGGCAATAGTTGGCTAAGAGGTTCCAAGATAAAGAAATGGAGCAGGGAGAAAAGAATTATGAGTAATCTAGATGGGTACAATGGAGCTGATTCCATCTACTTGTGTGAAGCCAATAGTGTATATCTCTTTCAACTCTGCATTAAGTAATATTACATTGGTAGCTTGAAGCTGGCCATGGTCTCAATATTTACTTTAGGAAATTTATATATACAGTTGGCCCTCTGTATCCATGATTCCACATCTAAGGATTCAACCAAGAATCACAAATATTTGGGAAAAAATACCAAATAATACAATAAAAAACGATGCAAAAAAAAACAAAAAACAAACAACAATACAGCATAATGACTTCTTACTGTGTTAGTTATAAACTAGACATTTGAAGTATACTGGGAGGATGTGCATAGGTTGTGTGTAAATATTACACCATTTGACATAAGGCATTGAGCATCTATGGAGTTTAGCATTGATGGGGAGGTTTTGGAACCAATCTTTTACAGTTATTGAGGAACAACTGTACTACAAATCATGGTGCTCTCTGTCCTCCAACCAGAAAGCTGACTGTTAAACATTTACCTGCATATCACTGGTAGTATCTGTTATCCAGGTAGACTGGAAGAGACCATCTGGAAAAGTGTTTTGTAGGTCATATTCTTACTGGCACTGGCTAGCATTCAGAGGTGTACGTGCTGATTTTAGAGTAGAGGCCTGACAACAGCAGGTCAGTCTCAGTTAGTGGTTACTAGCATAATCCTTCTGGCGATAAGCATTTTCATATAACAACTTGGTAAGGATGGCCTGCAAACCCTACAGTTGGAATGTGTAGGTGGTAGAAGAGTGGGTAGTATATGTGAGTGAACTCTACAGGAGTCTCAGAGCTTATGCTATTATCAGAGGGTAAAGATGATTTAATACTAAATTCTACTTTATGTATTACTTAGGTTGGATGGGGAGAAAGTAAGTCCACCTGCAGAGAAGATGAGAAAACACAGAACAGGGTTTATATATGTGTCATTTTAGATCTTCTCCCATGTTGTCTCAGTGGCACTGTGAGAATCTATTTTTCCCCCTTATTTCTCACCTTGCAACAGCAGAGACAGCTCATTATTCAGAAGCAGAAACCAAAATTCAAGAAAGAAATGATAGAAATATAAGTCAGATTTGGATGCAAGTTTGCTCTCAGGGAATAAGCCTAAAACTGGGGGATGGAACTCATAGAAGAGAAAAATGACTGGAGGAGCTTCAGTTCTCTAGACATGTGTGGGAGGTAAGGGGGAGGACACAGTGAATACCACTGGCCATATTATCATCTGAAGATCTGGGTACCACTCTGATTAGAGTGTGGGATGTGGCTAATTTGTATGGCTGTAGGGTGACATGGAAAAGCCTTGTCCTGATTACAGAGCCAGCGGAGGGAAAAACAAATCTTCTATGTATTGAATCAGCATAATCCTCATTGGTTTTTGGGGCCCTTCCGTGACACATAGATACAGCTTTGCCATGAGTCAGATAAAAGCTGTCAATCCTGTCTCTTTCTGTTTACATTTTAATCTATTTGTATAAGTAACTTACTCATCTGCCTTTCAATGTAGTAAATCGAAAGGTAAACCTGAATTACTTCACAGGCATGATAGCACCCCTATACTAAAATAAAGTTTCTCTCTCTTGCCTCTCTAGCATCAGACAGAATAAACTCTAGAGTGAGAGAAGACTAATACAGAGAGATGAAGATTAATTTGATAGGTTTTTGGAGGCAGGAATAATGACCAACTGTGAATCGGACTTATCAGATCTGAAAACTTCAATCGGAATCATACTAGACATGGGTACTCAGGATGGCTATACCAGAGAGATGGTTTCCATTCAATTATCTACTTCATGTGCTAGCCTGTTGACAGGAAGAAAGTTTGTTGGGAACTAATCTGGAGTTAAATAAAAGTTACCAGGTTTTCCTTCTGATGCATCCTTTTTTAAAAAATCATTTTCTTCTTTGAAGGAGGGCCTGATGATAGGTAACCTTAAAGAGCTGAAAACATTTCCAGTCAAACTGATGAAAGCACCTCAGCATCAGGACACATACTTTGAGAAGTTACTTCATCTTTTACTAGAAGAAAGCATGATCAAAAGCTGGGATTTGTTTTCAGAAAACCTTACCCTGGCTTTAAGTCAGAGGCCTTTGAACCATGACTCAGTTATCTGATTGAGTTGTTACTCAACAAACAAGTATCAGAGATAGAAAACACTAGATCTGAGCATTTCAGGCCAGACCTAAGCATGTTAAAACAAACAAGTCCGTGACTGTGGAAGAATGTGTAAAAGTCCTCAAGTAGGCTTTTTGCTGAGTAAAAAGCTGGAGGGCAGCTCTAGCTAATTTTTAAAATCATTTCCCAGAATGCTAGGGGACAATGTCTTTACAACCTGAAACACTATGAAATCTGGAAATGAGTTTAATTTTTTTGGATAAGTTTCAGGCTTAAGCTTTTCCAAGAGAATTGCTCTATTAAGAGTATTGCTCCTCCTTCCCGCCACAATTCTTTTCTTTTTTTAAAGCTGATCAAGGAAAGAGAGAAGGCAGAAATTGAAGGATGTCAGAGAGTAAAACGAAAAAAGAAAAATGCCTAGAAGGGTGCCTGAGAATGACACTGGCCATGGCTCAACCTCAGTAGTGCCAATGAGAATATATCAAAACAGATATAAGTTTCAATGATATTTTTTATAAGCCTTCAGATAGCCTAGGGGAGATACTGGAGGAATGCCACCTTGATCGGCTGTCATGGCCCGAGGTGATGAAACAGTGTGGTGACAAGGAGGAATCTGTGATCTCAGATAGCAGGATTAGTTCTTTGAAAAATATAAGAGACACCTCCTGGTTTAGATTTTGCCTTTATTTTTTATAATCACATATCTCTCATACATGCTTTTCCTTCCTTCTTTTCTGCTTAGGTTCTGGAACTTATCCATATTTAGGTAATGGTATCATTTAATCATTTAATTGGAATTTCCTTAATGGATAATAGCAGCATTCAGTAGGTAGAAACTGCCACACTTATATGCTTAGACTTGGCAAGAGTTCAGAAAGTGCAGACACTGATTGCAGTGAATTCCAATGTTATTTTTAAAGTGCTGGCTAAACATTTTCAGCAGCAGGAAGGCTCCCGATAACTGGATGCCCTTCTTTTTCACATTTTGTGTAGTAATGCAGGAGAGGCAGAGCAGCATGACTGACTAGTACTTATCTGCTATTTCTCTCTCATCAGGGGTGGTAACTTGAGTATTCCCTCTATCAAAGCCTAAGAGCTTTGATTTGGGAGCCTTCCCAATATATTCAGAGTAGAAGGAGTATCTATGGAAGAAATGCCAAACCAAAAGAGATGTCTTCTTCCATGGAGGAAATAGAGGATAGAATTAAATAGTTTTACGAACTCGCTGTCATGTTGTTTCTTGGGTTCTCAGTGTGCACTAGCCAGTCTGCTGCTGCCTCCTTACCTTTTAGAATCTTGTTATACAGATAATTGTTCAGCTTACATTTTTTTGACTTGAGGATGAATTTATCCAGATGATATCCCATCGTAAGTCAAGGAGCAGCTGAACTTAACAATGATTCAACTTAAAAAAATTTTCAACTTTATCATGGGTTTATCAGTTGTATTAAATTTACTTTTGACTTGTATTTTCAACTTATAGTGACTTTATTCAGATGTAACCCCATCATAAGTTGAGGAGTATCTGATTTTGTTTTATATGTAATGTTGGGAGTTCTTAGATGTGATTAGGTGAAGGAATGAAAAAAAGTATGTATTTATCTTCCTAGAAGGAGAAACAGGATTTTTTCTTTTAAATACATTTACATAATGAAAAAATATGTGTTTTTTACCTACATACTATTTGTGGTGATCTTCAATATATTGTTTATGTATAGACATTATCAATTTCACCCTTTTTTATGCTGTAATTTTTTTATTGTACTTTCTGGGGTACATGTTCAGATCATGCAGGATTGTTGCACAGGTACACAAATGGCAATGTGGTTTGCTCCTTCCAACACCCCATCACCTACATCTGGAATTTCTTCCAGTGTTATGCCTCCTGACCTCCCCATCCCACCGCTGTCCCTCCCTTGGCCCCACACAACAGACCCCAGTGTGTGATGCTCCCCTCCCTGTGTTCATGTGTTCTCATTGTTCAACATCTGCCTATGAGTGAGAACATGTGGTGTTTGATTTTCTGTTCTTACGTCAGTTTGCTGAGAATGATGATTTCCAGATTCATCCATGTCCTTACAAAGGACACAAACTCATCATTTTTTATGGCTGCATAGTATTCCAAGGTGTATATGTGCCACATTTTCCTTGTCCAGTCTATCGTTGATGGGCATTTGGGTTGGTTTCAGGTCTTTGCTATTTTAAACAGTGCAGCTATGAACATATGTGTGCATTTGTCTTTATAGTAGAGAGATTTATAATCCTTTGGGTATATACCCAATAATGGGATTGCTGGGTCAAATGGAATTTCTATTTCTAGGTCTTTGAGGAAGCACCACACTGTCTTCCACATGGTTGAACTAGTTTACACTCCCACCAACAGTGTAAAAGTGTTCCTATTTTTCCACATCCTCTCCAGCATCTGTAGTCTCCAGATTTTTAAATGATTGCCATTCTAACTGGCTTGAAGTGGTATCTCAATGTGGTTTTGATTTGGATTTCCCTAATCAGTGATGATGAGCATTTTTTTCATATGTTTGTTGGCCTCATATATGTCTTCTTTTGAAAAGTGTCTGTTCATTTCCTTCACCAACTTTTAGATGGGTTCGTTTCTTTTTTTCTTGTAAATCTGTTTTAGTGCTTTTTAGATTCTGGATATTAGCCCTTTGTTGGATGGGTAGATTGTGCAAACAAATCTATACAAATAAACCAGTAAACCTGGAAGAAATGGATAAATTCCTGGACACTTTCACCCTCTAAAGGCTAAACCAGGAAGAAGTTGAAATCTTGAACAGACTAATTACAAGGGCTTAAGTTGAGGCAGCAATTAATAGCCTACAAACTAAAAAAAGGACCAGATGGGTTCACAGGACCAGATGGGTTCACAGCTGAATTCTACCAGATGTACAAAGAGGAGCTGGCACCATTCTTTCTGAAACTATTCCAAACAATACAAAAAGAAGGAATCCTTCCCAAATCATTTTATGAGACCAACATCATCCTGATACCAAAACCCGGCAGAGACTCAACAACAAAAAAAAAGAAAACATCAGGCCAATATCCATGATCAAAATCGTTGCAAAAATCTTTAATAAAATATTGGCAAACCAACTGCAACAGCACATTAAAAGCTTATCCATCACAATCAAGTAGGCTTCATCCCAGGGATGCAAGGCTGGTTCAACAAGCACAAGTCTGTAAACGTAATTCACCACATAAACAGAACCAAAGACAAAAACCACATGATTATCTCAATAGATGCACAGAAGACCTTTGACAAAATTTTAAAGCCCTTTATGCTAAAAACTCTCAATAAACTAGGTATCAAAAGAAAGTATCTCAAAATAATAAAAGCTATTTATGACAAACCCACAGCCAATATCATACTGAATGGGTGAAAACTGAAAGCATTCCCTTTGAAATCTGGTACTAGACAAGGATGCCCTCTCTCATTGCGCTTATTCAATATAGTATTGGAAGTTCTAGCCAGAGCAATCAGGCAAGAAAAAGAAATAAAGAGTATTCAGTTAGGAAAGGAGGAAGTCAAATTGTCTCTATTTGCAGATGACATGATTATATAATTTAGAAGACCCTATCATCTCAACCCAAAATCTCCTTAAACTGATAAGCAACTTCAGCAAAATCTCAGGATATAAAATTAGTGTGCAGAAATCACAAGCATTTCTATACACCAATAACAGACTAACAGAGAGCCAAATTATGATCAAACTCCCATTCACAGTTGCTACAAAGAGAATCAAATGCCTAGGAATACAACTAACAAAGGATGTGTAGGACCTCTTCAAGGAGAACTACAAACCACTGCTCAAGGAAATAAGAGAGGACAGAAACAGATGGAGAAACATTCCATGATCATGGTTAGGAAGAATTAATATCATGAAAATGGCCATACTGTCCAAAGTAATTTATAGATTCAGCACTATCCCCATCAAGCTACCAATGACCCTCTTCACAGAACTGGAAAAAATCACCTTAAACTTCATATGGAACCAAAAGAGAGCCCACATAGCCAAGACAATCCTAAGAAAAAATAACAAAGCTAGAGGCATCATGCTACCTGATTTCAAACTATACTACAAGGCTACAGTAATCAAACCAGCATGGTACTGGCACCAAAACAGATACAGACCAATGAAACAGAACAGAGGCCTTTGAGGCAATGCCACACATCTGCAACCATCTGATCTTTGACAAATCTGACAAAAACAAGCAATGGGGAAAGGATTCCCTGTTTAATAAATGGTGTTGGGAAAACTGGTTAGCCATGTGCAGAAAGCAGAAACTGGACCCCTTCCTGACACCTTACACTAAAATTAACTCCAGGTGGATTAAAGACTTAAACATAAGACCTGGCACCATAAAAACCCTAGAAGAAAATCTAGGCAAAACCATTCAGGACATAGGAATAGGCAAGGACTTCATGACCAAAACACCAAAAGCATTGGCAACAAAAGCCAAAGTATACAGATGGGATCTAATTAAACTTCAGAGCTTCTGCACAGCAAAAGAAACAGTCATTAGAATGAACCAGCAACCAACAGAATGTACTGGAATTTTCTATGTTCCTAAAAGTATTCTTGAGTTTGTTCTGGAACCTAGTTGAGCTAACTGGAAAACTGCTTGATCCTTTTAGGTATTACTTCTAAGATTGTTAGATAAAATCCAGAGCAATGTTTATTCTATGGCTAATTACCTTTTTTTTTTTTTTTTTTTTTTTTTTGGCTACTGATCTTTCTGAATACTCTACCCAGTGCCTTCTGAATTAAAGGTTTTTAATTCTGGCTGAGGTATAAGCACTATTCTTGTCTCCGTGTGTGCTTTGAAAATGTTTTATCTAATCCTTCTGGGTAGTTCTTTCCTGAATTGGGGTTATTTCCTCACACATGAGCTGATCATTACTCTGCTAAATATTACAGGGGTGCAGCCACAGTTCTCTGAGGTTCTTATTCTGTAAAATTCCTCACCGGTACTCTCCCCTGTGAATTCTAGTCATTTTGGTAACCTTAGCTCTTAGCTCCATTTCCTCAGTTCAGCAAGACTGTTGGGCCTTGTAGGGGTTCTCCTTGTCTGTATCATTGCCTAAAAACTCTCCAAAGGTAATAAGAAAGTACAATCCTGGGGCCGCCTCATTTGTTTCTTGTCTCTCAGAGATCACTGTCTTTTGTTGCTGGATATCCAATGTCTTAAAAAAACTGTTGATTTTATTTAACTTTTTTTCATGTGATTTTAGGCAGGAAACTTTTGTAAATATTTAGAAAGATATTTCAGAACTTGGGTTTTGGGGAATTAGACATAGGTGTGAAAATCAGCATTGTCCTTTTCTGCATGATTTTGCAGTAAAGCAATGTACTCAATGGTTTCAGCTGCATTTTTCAATTGTTGAGTATATAAGATTATATTAATTAAGAGTATATAATAAATTATATAATGTGGTAGTGAACATTGAGATGCTTTAGCACAGTGCCTAGCATGTCATGAGTGCTACATCAGTGATATCTGTTACTAAGCATTGCTTTATAGCTTCTTTCATACAGCGTAGCACAAATAGAATTTGTAGTTTTTTTTTGGTTTGTTTTTGGTCACAGTACCTAAAACAGTTAGTGTCAGATAGGTTTGATAGTGTCCATTGGAAGCCGTAGTTAGGAGTAATTGGTACCCCATAGAACTTTGATGGTTACTGGACTAGAGGGCGTGGAGAATAAACAGTGGTTTCTGGAAGAGATAATATTGTCAAGGGGGAACTCTACTTCTACTTGAAGGATTTGCTGTGTACCAAAGAAATGCCAAGTAGAGACTTTTCTGGATTTCAGCCACCTGTTAGGGGTTCACTATAATTGTAAATGGAGTAACACTAGAAAGGACTGAGAGTCCTACTTTGGCATATGGAGGAAACAATGAACAGAGCTTCTTACTCATAATGAATCCTGATATTAAAGTTTGGGCTTGTATGGCTAGGAGTAATAGCTACTTAGGCAATTGGTACATAGTTGGTCATTATGCACTTAAAAAAAAAGAATAACCATCTTTCCAATTAAATTTTAAAAAAGAGTTATCTGGAGGTGAAAGTTAGGTGAATTGAAGAAATAGATGTTAAAACAGAGAAAGTCTGAATATATAGACAAAGGGTTGGTAAATATTACAACACAACTTTATATTCATGTAATCGTGATGCATAGACACGTTCTTAGTAATACTGAACCATGGAAAGTTTTGTTTGTTTCACTGGTTTGAAGGCAAGGGTCCTTCACCTTCACTGCACCAGCTAATAGAAATACACAATATAGCCGTAAAGTAATTATTTTAAGTACAGCCACTGCTTTTAGGTAACAGCCTCTGGAGAGAAACTATAAAAGCACCCTTCTAAACATAAACTTTACTAGAAGAAATGTTATATCAGTAGTGAAAGATAACAATGGTTTTCTTACGGTTCAGTCTTCCCTTTACTGTTGAGCTATCCCCTTGGGTTACCTATACCACGTATGTATTTATGTATGTAGATATGTGCTGATACTCTACAGATACATACACCAATATGATCCAGAATGCTAAAATAATTAGTAGCATTATTAACAAAATTGGCCCCCCAAACTTACTGTTTTGAAAATAATATTTAATCAGGATATTTACCAGATCTTTCAAAGTGAATATTGATTGTGACCATTTACATTTTGCATAGTAGACACAAATTATGGGTGATGATTATCATGTCCAGATAAACTCTTGCCACTTCAAAGATACTCTGTATTTTTATCCCAGAACAATTTTTTTTTCAGGGAAAAATTATGAATTCTACTTGAAGGCAAAAATAAAGACTTGAGAAAATTAAGTAACTTATCAACACGCATGTGGTGATGTAGCAAGCATTTATACCTATATTTTAATTTTGCATATAAGTAGTTTTACATTTTTATTGCTAACAGTTAATGTAAATAAATCTGGATATGTCTTTTATAATTATGTTACATTGTCCTGATTGCCAGTATCTTCCCTTCTTTTGAGCAAAATAACTTTGTCTTGACTTGTGGTCCAAATGACAACTGACAGATTTACCATGGAATTTGCTTTCTGGCCACAGCAATGGATTGAGGTGTCAACTAACCCATTTACAGTCAGTCATATTATTTCCCTAAGAAAATTAGAACTACTGGTGAAGGAAGAGCATCATCAGCTCTGTCGCTAACGTGTGCAAATTTAAGCTCAATAGTTGTTGTCATCCCCACTGACTGGCAAAAGATACCTTTTAGCAACAAGAGAAAATTAAGACAACATGCAAGGAAATGCAGAGATGAAAATGAAATGCACACATTCACTGAACGGTTCCAGAACCTGAAGTCTGCAAAATTGCCCTGGGCCCTGCTTTTCCAAGAATCCAATTTTGCTGATACCATAACAAAACCATTACCTACTAGATAAAATTTTATTTTGATCTTTGAGAGTATGTAAGGATTTAACATATGTATTTGTTTCAATTTATCTATTTTTGTAGCTTGTTTGAAGAATGAATCTTCTCTTTATGAGTAATGATTTGTAATATTTTCTTTTTCACATATGAAGTTCTTGTGTATACTTTATATATTCATATGCCAAAGTAGACAATTATTTTAACTTCTATTTTAAGTTCAGGGGTACAAGTGAATGTTGTTACATAGGTAAACTTGTGTCATGGGGGTTTGTTGTACAGATAGATGATTTCATCACCCAGATATGAAGCCTAGTGCCCATTAGTTGTTTTTCCTGATGATCTTTCTCCTCCCAACCTCCACCCTTCAAAAGGCCCATGTGTGTTTTTCCCCTCTATGTGTCCATGTATTCTCATCATTTAGCTCCCACTCAAAGGTGAGAACTTGTGGCATTTGGTTTTCTGTTCCTGCATTAGTTGGCTAAGGATAATGGCCTCCAGCTCCATCCATGTCCTTGCTAGGACATTATGTTATTCTTTTTTATGGCTGCATAGTATTCCATGGTGTATATGTATCACATTTTCTTGATCCAGTCTGTCACTGATGGACATTTAGGTTGATTCCATACTTTTGCTATTATGAATAGTACTGCAATGAACATATATGTGCATGTCTTTATAATAGAATGATTTATATTCCTTGGGGTATATACCCAGAAAGGGATTGCTGAGTTAAATGGTATTTCTGTTCTTAGGTCTTTAGGTCTTCAAGGAATCACCACACTGTCTTTCATAGTGGCTAAACTAATTTTCACTTCTACCAACAGTGTATAAGCATTCCTTTCTCTCCACAACCTCACCAGCATCTATTATTGTTTCTGTTGATTTTTTAAATAGTAGCCATTTTGACTGGTGTGAGCTGGTATCATCATGGTGTTGATTTGCATTTTTGTAATGATCAGTAAGGTTGAGCTTTTTTTCATATGCTTGTTGAGTGCGTGTATGTCTTCTTTTGAAAACTGTTCATATCCTTTGCCCACAAAGTGAATAATTTTAAAACTACCTGATACTGAAAGGGAAGACAAGTGATGAAGGATCATCTCAAGGTACAGAATGAATCACATCATTGCCCTCCATTAAAGAATGATGATGGTGATGTTTACAAGGTGTATAAGGACACATACTAATTTTGAAAGAAAACATCTGAATTGGGTATTGGACAATCAAACAGGTCAAGGAATGGAAATTAATAGAAGCTGATATATTTTGTGTAGATTTCAGACTTTGAAATTTATAGTGAAATTAATCTCATTTTCTTTTTTTACACCTTGGATTTACTGTGTTTTTTAGAGATAGTCCATGGACATTTTGTTTTATTTGTTTGATAGAAGAATTTCTGAATTGCTTAAGAATGATGGTTGATGTACTTGTCTCTCTCTTTATATAGTTAAAATGGAAATTTTTTAAATTAAGATTTAAAAAAATTTATAATCTCTTATTTCCTTCTAGCATTAGTTGTGATAAGAGATAACACCCATGCCTAACATTGCAGTGTATATTTATGACCTGATTTTCTACTTCACTTAAAACTTTGTATGAATCATATAATTTTCTCATCTCCAATTTTCCTATTTTTAAAAGTGATTATGGTGATAACCTAAGACCATTAGTGAGATACAGAAAAACATATTGAAAGGAAATTGATAATTAAGTCACATATTTACATGCACTGCGAACTAACCCTTTTAGTACTATTACTAGAGGTTGCTAAATAGGAAAAACACATGTTTAGAAATAACCAGTAGTACAGTAGAATCTTAAATTAAGAACTGACAGATAAATTATACATTGCAAAAATTTATATCCTTAATGTATTATTTTATCTTTAGACAAAGGGCATGAAGCTGGTATGCATAGGTTTCCCTTCTTTTTCTCCTGAAAACTTTATAGTTTCAGAGTTGTCAGAACCTACACTCTAAAACTCTGTTGTTAATGAATATATTCATTGATTCATTAATAGTTTCCTTTATTCAAGAGATAATTAATTTTTCATGCATCAACTACTATTTTAAACTCTGAATCAATGTATGTTGGATTTCACATCTGAATAAAGGGTTTTAAAATACATTTACTCTGAAATTTAATTATCCTAAACTTTTTTGTATTTGAATAAAAAAGGACTCCTCTAAAATTTGTTTTTGTTGTTTTTAGATAACAGAAAACATTTTTCTGCCTTAAAAATATTAAAACTTCAGATTGCTAGAGCATGCTAACATTTTTTTGTGAAATATATAGTTGAGGTCAAAGAGAAAATTTCTATAGGAAGATATGGCTTTAGCCAATATAAAATTAAATCTATAATTTTCTTCATCAGTAAATGTTCTAAATGTCTTTAGCAAGATAATATTTTGTGGCTCTTATCAGAATAGGTAGAAAATTGCACTTAACAGTACTCAATTCACAGGGTTACTTGTGTCAGCACAATACAAGTAAAAGTTGATCAGCAATTTTGAGGATTCATATAGAACTATGATCACATAGACTTGGTCATTACCAGATGTCTAGGTACTCAAATGCCTCTAATTTATAAAAAAAAGATATGATTTTTAGCACATGTACATCAGAGACCATTCTGAGTTAATGTTTATAAAGCTAACCCTGCCTAGGTAACCAAAAGCTCTGGGAAATCATGTTAGCATCAAAATAAGGCAATTTTATCTAGATGATGGTAAATCAACATTTTAACGATTGTTCTTGAATCTTACAGTAAACTAAATAATAGTTTCTAAATGGAGTAATTTACTTCTCTAAGCAGCAAAGTCCTTCAAACCAGCATAGGATCACAGCTTCCTGAGTTATTTAGTCTTCAGAATTCAACTTTAATATCGATATAATAAATTGAACTGAATCTGTTGACAAGTTAAGGAGAATGATGGCTTTGGGGAATGTCAGTTTTGTTTTGTAGCAGGAATACCACTCTAGATTTTCTCTGTTTAGAGGGCTTTAGGAAAGGAGAGTAAAACCTGTAAGACTTGAAATAAGCAGACAGTCAAATTCACTATAATAAAAACACAATGAAGACCTTGACATATGTTAAGATGCAAAAAGCTACCAATACGTTTTTATATTAAGATATGAAAACTAACCACAGTATGTTTTTGTTAAAAATATTTACAGGCAAAATGTGAATTTAGCTATGCATGTCATTTATGATTCCTTTCATTAAATAAACTTAGTGAATCTTTTTCCTTGCTGATATGGTTTGGCTGTATCCCCAACCAAATCTCATCTTTAATTGTAACTCCCACAACTCCCACTTGTGAGAGGAATCGGGTGGAAGGTGATTGAAATATATGAGCAGGTCTTTCCTGTGCTGTTCTCATGATAGCAAATGAGTCTCATGAAATCTGATGGTTTTAAAACCAGGAGTTTCCCTGCACAAACTAACTCTTTGCCTGCCGTCATCCATGTAAGAAATGATTTGCTCCTCCTTGCCTTTCACCTTCCACCATGATCATGAGGCCTCCCCAGCCACATGGAACTGTAAGTCCAATAAACCTCTTTCTTTCGTAAATTGCCCAGTTTAGGCTATATGTCTTTATCCATGTGAAAATGTACTAACACAATTGCTTAAAATATAGTTCAACAGATGGTTTAAATGGTTAAAGAATTCTCTCAGTAAATATTCCCTGAAAGCTTATTATGTATAGGATACAGTGTTACATTCCATGGAGTATATATAGTCTGTTAAGCCTGGACCTTGCCTTAAGAGAACTTTATTTCCTTAGTGAACCAAACTCACCTAATTTCTCTGAAAATATGCTGATTTACGTCTGGCGTGCACTAATTACTCATGGTGACTCTTGAATATTCATGTACTTTTGCTCTCAGTAATTGAGTTGTATGCCACTGAAAATCAGTTAAGAGAGTTCCAAAATCAGCTGTATTTTCTTTGGTAATAAGGTAATTTAATTACATTGTGTTTTGGGTCCCCAAGATTTCTTCCTAGTCCATTGATTTGCTAGAAGGGCTCAGTATATAGTTATAATCACAACTAAGATTTATTATAGAAAAAGGATACAAAGCAAAGTCAGCAAACGAAGAAGCTGCCAAATGCCAAGTTAGGAGAAAATCAGGCACAAGCTTCCAGGAGTTGTCCCCCAGGGGTGTTACACAGGGAGGATGCACTTAACTCCTCTAGCATCTAGTTGTGAGAACCTACATAAAATGTTGTCTTCCAGGGAAGCTCATATGAGCCTGGGAATTCAAGGTTTTTACTGAGGCTCAGTCATATTGGTACTTTCTGTCTAGCATGTACCCAAATTCCTGACTGCAAGAGTGAGCAGTTATTAACCATAAAAGGCATTGTTTGTACACTTTAGGTATAGTGAGACACTTTTATCATTTAGGGACAAATTTATAGCAGTTTAGAGACGTTTGCCAGTCAAGTTCCCTAAAATCAACCAAGGGCCAACTTTGCGAGCAATCCTTTCTAAGGATAACTAACTCAGGCCTGCTATATCAAGTGTTTTCTGTATATACTTAAACCAGTAAAATATGAATACATAAAAGAGAGAGAGCAAGAGAGGAAGGTTTTTACATAAAAAATAATATTTTGAAGAGACTTGGTTAAGGCAATTTGTTAAAAATTCAATTTGTAATTGAATTAGACATATGCTAGACAATTACTTATTCAACTTTCAGGTTTACAAGAATCACTTGGATTTTGTTAAAATGTGGATTCACATTGAATTAATTCTGGTATAGGGCCTCAGACTGTATTTTTCTTTTATAAATTAAAAAAATATTTTAATTGATACATGTTTGTACATATTTATGAGGTACATGTGAGATTTTGATACATGTACAGAATTTCTCAAAAGATGACATACAAATAGCTAACAAGCATATTAAAAAATAACATCACTAATTATCAGGGAAATGCAAGTCAAAACCACAGTGAGATATCATCTTACCCCAATTAAAACAGCTATTATTAAAAAGATTTTAAAAAAATAACAGATGCTAGTGAGAATGTGGAGAAAGGGAACTCTGATACATGCATAGAATGTATCAAATTATCACGTGTACCTTATAAGCATTATAAAAGGTATGTAGGCTATCCATCACTAGAACATTTATCTTTTCTTTCTTTTGGGAACATTCCTAATGTTCTCTTCTAGTTATTTTAAGATATATATTATACTTTTAATTATACACTTTACTGTGCTATTGAACACTAGAACTTACTCCTTCTATCTAAATATGTTTCTATCCATTAACCAACCCCTCTTCATGTCTCTAACCCTATAGACCCTTCCCAGGCACTGAAAACTGTTGGTCTTCTCTCTACCTCCATGAGATAGAGACTTATAGCTCTCACAAATATGAGTGAGGACATGTGACATTTGTCTTTCTGTGCCTAGCTTATTTCTCTTAACATGATGACCTCCAGTTCGATTCATGTTGCTGTGAACGACAGGAAATTCTTTTTCCTGACTAAATAGTATTTTATTGTATATACGTGCATATTTCCTTTATCCATTCACCCATTGATGGACACAGGTTGATTCCAAATCTTAGCTATTGTGAATAATGCTACAATAATCAGGAAGGTGCAGGTTTACTTTTAATACAGTAATTTCTTGTCCTTTAAATAAATACTCAGTAGTGGAATTGCTGGATCCAATTACAGTTCTACTTTTAGTTTTTTTTTTGAGAAACATACATACTGTTTTTCCATAATAGCTGTACTAATTTACATTCCCACCAGCAGTATTTAAGAGTTCCCTTTATCTGCATTCTCACTAGCATCTGCTATTAAAAAAAAATCTTTTTAGTAATAGCCATTTTAATCAGAGAATGATAATATCTCATGTGGTTTTGATTTGCATTTCCCTGATAATTAGTGATGTTGAGCATATTTTTATATACCTGTTGAGCATTTGTATGTCATTGTTTGAGAAATTAGGGGCATTTGCTTACTTTTTAATGGGATTATTTGTTTTGCTGTTGATTTGTTTGAGGTCCTTGTATATTCTGTATATTTATTAATCGCTAGTTGGATAAATAGTTTGTAAATAATTTTCCCCATTGAACAGGTTGTCTCTTCACTCTATTGATTTTTTCCTTTGCAGTGCAGAATATTTTTGGTTTAATATAGTCCCAATTGCCTGTTTTTATTACCTGTGCTTTTGAGGTCTTAGCAATAAAATTTTTGCCTAAACGGATGACCTGGAGCATTTTCTATGTTTTCTTTCTAGTATTTTTAGTCTTGGGTCTTCTGTTTAAGTTTGTAATCCATTTTGAGTTGATCTTTGTATATGGTGGGAGACATAGGTCTATTTTCATTCTTCTGCATATGGATATTCCAGTTGAGACAATGTCTGACAAGTTACAAGGTATGATAATGAGGAAGCTGATCCACAGATTATACTTTAAGTAGCAATGTTCTAGGGGACACTAAAAGGCAGAAAAACAAACAAATTCACTGATTTTTACCCTCAGATTTATATAGTGATTCCTTTAAATTGCTGTTCAATATTAAATAAAATTGAGATTAATTGGCAAAATGAGTGTTTGGGGGGACCATTTTACAGAACTCTAATCAATGTATCCTCAGAGAAAAGGTCTCAATCCTACATGAAAATATTCATGTAAAAAGTACAATTACATATTTTAATTTAAATATGATATAAAAATCTCTTTTTTAATGATTCCCAATTTTATAGACATTTTGATTGTTTGATTACTAGACAGTTGTGTCAAATAGCAATATTCCCAGAAAATGACACAGAAATAAGTTCTCATGGAGAGAACAAAAGGATATAGAGATTTGATAGATGATTTATTTTAATCAGAAATGTCACTTTTGTGAAACAGGTGGCATTTGAGTCTTAGAAGCCTTGAAATATCAGTAAATTTTGATATGCAGTGACCAATGTAATTGGCAATTATGGATTTTTTTTCCCTAATTAGGATTTATGAAAGAATATAGTTGTGATAAGTCTGGGAAGGTAAGATTGATTGGTTATGGACTGTAGAGCTTTGGCAAACACAATAAAAGCATGCATTAATAGCAAAAATAATGGATTCAGTATTCTTACACCTCTTGTTCAAAACCATCCAATGGTTTTTCACGACACTGAGAATATAGTCTCAAATCTTGACAAGGCCTCTAATAATTTCTCTATCTGATCTTGGTGCAGGTTACCTCATTGTTAGCCACACTGATCTTTCTATTTCTGAATGTTTCAAACACATTACCAAGTCCAGGCTTTTGTACCTGCTGTATTTAATTATTAATTTACAATTATACTTTAAGTTCTGGGATACATGTGCAGATTGTACAGGTTTGTTACATAGTACCATGGTGGTGGTTTGCTGCATCCATCACTCCCTCATTTACATTAGGTATTTCTCCTAATGCTATCCCTCCCCAATACCCCCACCCCATGCTGTTCCTCCACTATCCCCCATCCCCTAGGCCCCAGTGTGTGATGTTCTCCTTCCTGTGTTCTTATTGTTCAACACCTGCTTATGAGTGAGAACATGCGGTGTTTGGTTTTCTATTCTTTTGTCAGTTTGCTGAGAATGATGGTTTCCAGATTCATCTATGTCCTTGCAAAGGACATGAACTCATCCTTTTTTATGGCTGTATAGTATTCCATGGTGTATGTGTGCCACATCTTCTTTATTCAGTCTATCCTTGATGGGCATTTGGCTTGGTTCCAAGACTTTGCCATTGTGAACAGTGCCACAATAAACATACATGTGCATGTGTCTTTATAATAGAATGATTTATAATCCTTTGAGTATATACCCAGTAACGGGATTGCTAGGTCAAACAGTATTTCTATTTCTAGATCCTTGAGGGATCACCACACTGTCTTCCACAATGGTGGAACTAATTTACACTCCCACCAACAGTGTAAAAGTGTTCCTATTTCTCGACATCCTCTCCAGCATCTGTTGTCTCCTATTTTTTAATGATCACCATTCTAACTGGTATGAGTTGATATTTCCATGTGGTTTTGATTTGCATTTCTCTAATGACCAGTGATAATGAGCTTTTTTCCATATGTTTGTTGGCTGCATAAATGTCTGCTGTTAACTCTGCCTGGTAGAGTGCTTTCTCTGTTATCTCTTGGCTTTCTCTCTCCCTGTTTAGTTTTGGTTTTGTTCAGATGCTGCCCACTCAAAGAAGTATTCCAGAATAGCCTTATTTAAAATAGCAAATGTCTATCACCATCTGTCCTTTTACTCTGCTTTCATTTTCTTACATAACACCTATAACATTATAACATTATAACCTGGCATGATTTTTTATATTTTTGTATACTTGTTTTTGCCTGTAAAAAACAGTTTCATGTAAGTTGAATTCATTCAGGTATCCCTAGAGCCTAGAATAGTGAATGAGACATGATAGGAATTCAATAAATATTAGATGAATAAACAAGTATCTCAATTTATTATGCATTGAAACCTGTCTTATGTCAGAGCTGATTTAATGTATTTAATATGATAAGATCTATAAAATGAGTAGTGTTCATGATGTAAGGTTTCTCCCCAGAGTTAAAACAATTCTTGATGTATCATAGGTGTTCAATAAATATTAGATGAATGAAATGTCCTAATATTTTATGCATTGAGCTTTTTATTTCTATGTCATAGCTAATTGTAATAAGGAGAAATACTATATTTATGAACTGGCTAGCATTAACAATATAGACTTGTATCTTACTAAATGACATTTTGTTTAGGAAACAAGCTGTAAAGCCACCTTCTTCCTTAAAGAATTACATGACACAGTAACATCTTAATTTGGGACGCTATCACAAAATTGCCTAGACCAGGTTGCTTATACATAATAGAAGCTTAATTCTCTCTGTTTTAGAGGCTGAACATCTGATATTGGGGTACCAGCATAGTCAGGTTCTGGTGAGGGCCTTCTTTCTGATTGCAAGTGACTGAATTTTTATTGTGTCCTCATGTGGAGGAAAGAATGGAGAGAACTCTCTAGGGGGTTCTTTTATAAGCATTAATCCCATTCATGCAGGCTCTGTTCTCATAACCTAATCACTTCTCAAAGGCCCCATCCCCTAATACTATCACTGGAAGGTTAGAATTTCAACATAAAAATTTTGGTGAGATACAGACAGACATTCAATTCACTGCAAACAGTAAGATTATAGTTGACATAATGACAAATAAAACAGGTTACAACAAATGTGGGCTCAAGATATTAATAAAGCCTCTCATTTTCCCTAAGCAAAAATAATATATGCAACCACTCAGGGCTGGCTTCATGGGTTTAGGAACTGGGCAATCACACAGAGGCCCATGTTTAGAAGGGCCACAATTTGGTTTAATATGTGGTTGTTACCTTCTTAAATTCTTAATAATTTGATCTTTGAACTTATGTTTTGCAAATGAAAATTGCCAGGATAATGGAGCATGTACTGTGAACAGAAGTGAAATGCACAATATGCCAGTGTCCCACCACTGTTCCTTGTCACCCGATCAGTATATAGTATTTGCAATACTCCATGGACACAGAGTTTTGGTGAACTCGCAATGTGTGGGAGTTCTGCAAGGCTTAGAGTGAATGCAAGATAAATGTGTTATATCTATGATTAAATAAGCAGGGCATGACAACCTTGAGAGGCCATACTTTTTAGAACCAGAACTTGCTTCAAACGCATACAGGGGGCAGTGGCATTGTAAGATACACGAACTATAAAAAATCCTACCATATCCTTTTATATTTGTGTTCCTTCCCTGTATTGGCCAAGCACTTACAGTCAAAATGATGACATGGAAAGAAAGGGAAAGATAGGGCAACCTATACCTTCTATTTTTTTTACTCATAGTGAGATAAAAGTAGGGTGTGAATGGTATAATGTATATATATCAACATATAAAATAAGAACAGTCGTATTAGCTTTGTATATTTCCATATGCATGACATAATAATTGTATAAGTTTTATGATTCTATATACCAGTTAAATGTTCGTAGTTGCAGTTTAAACTCTTATTGCAAAATACAGTAAAAATTATGCTAGTAATTAAAATTTTAGTTTTTCTTAGAAGGACATTGTATAACAAATAGAAAACATCATATCAAGTCAGTAGACTAAGAAGAATGGAAAAAAACTTTATTTTTTAGTATTATAGTGATTTTTTCCACCTGCTTTTCAAACAAGGGGTGTTTTAAATTTGCAGTAGACCCTACAAATTATGTAGTCAACCCTTGAACCAGTTTAAAAATGGAGAAGGTTGAGCATGTCTAAGCCTATGTGAAAGACAAGAAATGATAAATAGTACGCCAGGGTAATTCTAGCCGTAGCATGGGTAAGCCCTGTTTACTTACGTACTTGGACACAGGAAGGTAGGCTGCACAACATATGTTTATGTATTCATAACACTTTTAAAATACATGCCCTAAAAGTTTCTACTTGAGAGAAAGAGAATCTGTGGGATGAAATATTAATTTTATTCTGTTATGTATTAAATTCTCCTTCTTCCCACTTTTGGGAGTACTAAAATGAGGGATTATTTGAGATTTTGTTGTAATCTATAGAAATTTTATAGTAATAACTAACATTACTGAAAATTGAACCTTTTATAAGAAAAGTGCAATTAGCAGTAAAATCTAATATAGAGGAGAGAGACAATGATGTGAGTAGGTAGATTATGCAAAATAGCCGATGATCTTCTTTATTTCATTACTTTTCAATGTGACTGTTGTTTTCTTTCACGGTTCCCAGGTAAGAATATTTAAAAAGATTGCAGTTCTATTCAAAGCCTTCCTATAACAAATGCTCTAACCATATAAAAATTTCCCAGAGTTTATTCAATTATGTCCTCCTTTAGTCATCACATCTCCATTGTTCAATATTTAAGGTAATCATGATTTATTTGTTTTGACACCTCTTTCCTTTACTCAGTTAGATGAAAATAAATGCTTTAGAATCTGGACCAGCCTTAAAATCCTATCAATTAAGGAAAGAATAGAGAGCATTGCCATTTCTAATACATTTTGAAATAGGAATAAAATAGGCATTTTTTTTTCTTTTCAGATTTAATGGTTCCTTGAGGCAATTATCTATTTTTTTTCTATCGAAATAAGGTTAATTATGAGTAGAGATAACTATCATTTGCATGCAAGTTTCCCTTTCAAATTTGCCTTGCTTTTTCTCACATTGGCTTGGTTCTTAGTACTTGTGCACCTATGAAATTCTTCAAACATTCTATTATTTCAGTATACTACTTGTTCCTGGTGGTAACTACCCAAAAGCTTTGGCTCATAGGTCCCCTATGGAAGAGTGCCTCTGCAGTTGTGGGTTCTTTTTATAATTATGTCAATGTATTTCTATTTTCATTAAAAAATACTTTGTAGTTACATGTAATATCATCAATACTTTGCTTTCTCTGAAGATCATGAGTTTCACTACTTAGTTTTCTTACTGTTAGTAAATTAGGTCTTAACTTTTGTAAAGTACAGAATTTACAAACTCTTTGAAAAACAGGATGGCCAATTGTTCTTGTCATTTGTTTCCTGAAATATTTAAGAAGTAAAGCTCCCATATTTGTGTTTATAAAACACTGCTTGTAGTTTACTTATATTTATTATAAAGGTCATTTACGAAAAATAATTTGGCCTCCTGCAAGTAAAATTGTGAGCTTTGGGCAGGAAACAGGTAAAACAGTGTAAGCAGAAATTATGGCTTGTTTATTTTGCATTCTCAGTACTTAGCATGTTATTTTGTATAATAGACATTTAATGAATCTTTGTTGAATAAAAGAAATGGTAGAATTTTAACCCAGATTTTCCCCAAGGGGATCACATTCACAGTCATAGCTCAAATGTCACTGGCTTGCTGTATTTACTTGCATACTGCAGGAATTCCAGCTCACTATTTTGGTCTCTGGATACATGCAATGGTGATTTACATGGCTTTATAAACAGTGTTGCTGTTGCCTTCTCTATAAAACTATTTGAATGAAAGCTATGCATTATTGGCATGCTATGGGTGGTACCATTCATAGTACAGTCTTCTTGCATAGGGCATGGACTTTCCAAAGCTGGAAAACCTTGAGCTGTTAAAATAGTATGAGCTTCTCTTTAGTCAATACTGTTCACAGGCTATACTATTTTTCAGGTAAAAATGGGGACCATGTTTTCTGTCCAAATCTGTGATAGACATTGTCACAATTACTTCATTTATTCAGTTAACAAATACATATTATATGTTCCATATGCCAACTACTGTTCAAGTTCCTGGAGATCAAACAATGAAGAAGAGAGTAAAGGTAAAAAAATAAAAAAGGTAGCCAAACTCCTTCTAAAATGACAGTCACATTTACGTGAGAGGTGAAATAAATCCTTGACATAATTTTTATAGTAATATAACACAGCCTGGGTCCCATATCCCAAAGCCTTATTTTTTTTTTTTCAATCTGAGTCACCAGTTTCTTTCCTATTTTATGATTTCTGAAATCAGGATTTCTGAATACATTGATACATAAATTTAAGGTAGTACCTCCCATCCTTTCATGTTATTTTCTGTGAAAACTTGTTAATGGCATATGTGATGAATGGTTTCTTGGTTTAAAGAAAATACTGCAGTATCTTGGGAAAACACCCCTTTAAAGTTCTTGGTGAAACTTCTCATGGCATATTGACAAAGAGTTCATTGGAATGAGCTGAGAATAGCTAGCACACTATTCACCAACTGTCTTTCTTCTAAAGTCCTACATTCATACATTTTCTATAAAGACCATATCCCACCCCTTTTAATTAGCTCATGCTGTATATGCATGCTAGGTCTGTATGATAGCTTTGCTAGTTATACTCAGACGTGCCTCAGACTTAACCACGGGCTCCATCTAGGCTCAAGTTGTAATATCTTATAGCTGGAAATGATCATATCACTTGTATCCTTTTTCAATATGAGAACTGAAAGCCCAGAGGTTAAGTGTGAGATGTTCAAAATCTGCTCCAGTTCAGGATTGTAGCATATGTATTCTCAATTTAGAATCCATTTATCTTTCCATAACACTATGCTACCGCTTACTTTAAATACTTTAAAAATTATTTTACTTTGCCTCTAGACATTATTCTTTCTAAATAACAAATGTGAAGTCCTCAAAATAAAATTTCCAAGACCTTAAAACAGGCTTTGAAAGATAATGTTGGATGGCTCCTCTGTAGTGGGGCTACAGGATATCGCAAGGTGTATAAGAAGCCATCAGAGCTCTGAGAATCAACCTTGTGAACAGCTATCATGGCATTGTAAATTATAATCTTCTCTAAATGTTGCTTGCTCAAGAAGAATATGTTAGGGTTATAAAATAATTTGTTTAATAATTGCTTAAAATGTTAGTCAATCATTTGTTATACCTAGATTGGGTCTTGCTACATACAAAGGGCGGGAAAAATTCTGAGTAATCTATCAGTGTAGGTTTCAATGTTTAATTAAAAAAGTCATGCACAATGCATTTGAGAGGGCTTTATCCCATTCCTTCTCTAGAGTTCAGTTTCAGCCAAGCAGTGGTAAAGCTAATAAAATTCTCCCTTTATGGAAAAGCTCAAAATCATATTTATTTTCCATCTTTTAATAAGCTACATACATTAAAGTATCAACAGGGAATGATGGTGGAAAATTTTACTCAAAAGATAATTTCCTTTTCTTAGACTGCCATGAAAAAATATGGGATATACTTTGGACTTTTGTTTTAAGTTAGTGACTATGAATAATGCTATGTTTTTATAACAGGTAGAAGGATGAGTTATACAGATTTACTTGGGAGATATTGCAGGTATGGTTTTAGATTACTGCAATAAAAAAAGTTTCATATCACAATAAAGCAAGTCACAAAATTTTGTTCTATCACATGTAAGCTATGTATATACTACACTGTAGTCTCTATTAGGTGTGCAATAGCATTATATTTAAAAAGTATTTATCTTAAGAATAATTTATATCTAAATATGCTAACAATCACCTAAGCCTTCAGCAAGTCATTATCTTTTTTCTGGTGCAGGGTCTTGCCACAATGTCAATGAGGCTGACTGGATCATGCTGGTGGTGGCTGAAGGTTGGTGTGGCTGTGGCAATTTCTTAAAATAAGACAATAATGAAGTTTGCCACATTAATGGATTCTTCCTTTAATCAAAGATTTCCCCATAGCATGTGATACTATTTGAGGTCACGTTAGCCATAGTAAAACTTCTTTCAAAGTTGGAGTCAATCCTCTCAAACCCTGCCACTGTTTTAGTAACTAGCTTTCAGTAATCTTCTAAATCTTTTGCTGTCATTTCACCAATGTTTGTAAGCATCATCACCAGTACATTCCATCTTAAGAAACCACTTTCTTTGCTCATCCATAAGAAGCAACTCCTCAGCCATTCAAGTTTTATCGTGAGTTTACAGCAGCTCAGTCACATCTTTAGGCTCTACTTCTTATTCTGGGTATTTTGCTCTTTCCATTATTTCTGTAGTTATTTTTTCTACTGAAGTCTTTAACCCCTCAAAGTCATCCATAAGGGCTGGAAAACTTCTTCCAAGCTCCTGTTAATGTTGATATTTGGACCTCCTTCCCTGCATCACAAATGGTTTTAGTGGCATCTAGAATAATCAGTCATTTTCAGATGTTTTTCAATTTACTATGCCAACATCCATCACAAGAATCACTATCTATGGCAGCAATACGCTAATAAAATATCAGCCTGCCCTTTGAAGCTTTGAGCCAGGTATTGACTTCTCTCTAGCTATGAAAGTCCTAGGTAGACTCATCTTCCATTGGAACATTGAAAATCTGTTGTTTAGTGTAGTCACCTTCATCAATTGTCTCAGCTAGGCCTTCTGGATACCTTGTTGAGGCATCCATATTAGCACTTGCTGTTTTACCTTACACTTTTATGATACAGAGATGTCTTCATACCTGAAATCTCATGAACCAACCTCTGCCAGCTTCAGACTTTTCTTCTGCAGCTTCCTCACCTCTCTTAGCCTTCAGAGAACTGGAGAGAGTTTGGACTTTGCTCCAGATTGGGCTTAGGCTAAAAGGAATGTTGTGGCTGTTTTGATCTCTCCAGGCCACTGAAACTCTCTATATCAGCAGTAAGGCTATTTTTCTTTCATATCGTTTGTGTGTTCACTGGAGGAGCACTTTTAGTTTTTTTTTAAGAACTTTTCTTTTGCATTCACAACTTGGCTAAGTGGCACACAAGTGATCTAGCTTTCACCTATCTTAGCTTTTGACATTCCTTCTTCACTAAGCTTACATTTTCTAGAATTTGATGTAAAGTGAGAGACCTGTGATTCTTCCTTTCATTTGAACACTCCAGAGGCTATTGTAGGGCTGTTAACTGGCCCCATTGTGATACTGTTTGCCCCAGGGAAGAAGAATGCCCGAGGAGAGTGTGAGAGATTGGGAAATGGCTGTTTGGTGGAGAAGTCAGAATATACATATTTATTGATTAACTTCACTGTCCTGTATGGGTGAGCTTCATTGTACTTCAAAACATTTACAGTAGTAATGTCAACGATCTCTGATCGCAGATTGCCAGAACAGATATAATAGTAATTTAAAAATCTGAAATATGAGAATTAAATCAGACAGAGTGACATGAAGAGAGCATGTGCTGTTAGAGATATAGCACCAATAGACTGCTCCAGGCAGGGTTGCCAGAAACCTTCAATTTGTTTAAAAAGAAAAAAAAGCATCCCCATTCCCACTCTAAGGCCAAAGGAATTATATTAGTCTTGATGTACTACCCAAAGCTGCACCAACTGCAGGATTTTTACATTTTTAATTTATATTTTCAACCTGCAGTTTCTCCTTGTAATAGCAATTAGAGGCGTTTGTGATGCTGTCTAAAGGCTACCCAAGGGAATATCTAGTGCATATGCTCATGTTTAGCGGTGATATAAATGAAGTATATGTTGGGCATTGAGCTGCAGATATTCTGGATGCATCTCTTTATACACACACACCATACACACCCACAAAACACATGGATGTTCTACATATTGGTAGACTAAAACTTTGACTTTTTCAATGTAACAGATTACTTACCTGTCTATTCTCTGATTCTACGTGTTTTTTTTTTTTTTTTTTTTTTTTTTTGAGACGGAGTTTCGCTGATGTTAGCCAGACTGTAGTGCAATGGCACGATCTCGGCTCACCGCAACCTCCACCTCCTGGGTTCAGGCAATTCTCTTTCCTCCGCCTCCCGAGTAGCTGGGATTACAGGCACGCACCACCATGCCCAGCTAATTTTTGTATTTTTAGTAGAAACGGGGTTTCACCATGTTGACCAGGATGGTCTCAATCTCTTGACCTCGTGATCTACCCGCCTCGCCTCCCCAAGTGCTGGGATTATAGGCATGAGCCACTGCACCTGTCCTTCTACTTTTTTTTTTTTTTTTTTTAAGTAAAAGCAGTGTCTTTCACATCTTCTAAACATTTTCTTTCTGCGAAACACTATACAGTGAAGATCAATAAAATGAGATATATGCACACTGAGTACTGAAAGAATATTGGAGAAACCCTTTATTCTCAACCAGATAACTGGTTTTGTCAATTAATATCAACCAGGAATTCTATCACAAAGAATTACACACACCATCAAGTAAGCATTGATACGAATCTTGGAAAAAGAGATCTCTATTTGTAGGCCATTATTGCTTAACTTGGAATTCTGCCTAACACTTTTCTCAAAGATATTAATAGGAGAGCTTGTGTTAAGCAAACAGTAGACCAAATAAGTTCAAGAAGTTCTATACTGTAATTTCCTGACAATTCATATGCCCATTAGCATGTATGTTAGAATTGCTGTAACAATCTACCACAAGCTGTGTGGCTTAGAATAAAGAAATTTGTATGACAGTTTTAGAGGTGGGAAGTCTCAAATCAAGATGTCAGCATAATGCTTCTGAAGTTACTAGGGAAGGATCTGTTCCAGGCCTCTTATCTAGCTTCTGGTAATTCCTGGCTTAAGAGAGAATAACTCCAGTCTTCACATGGTGTTCTTTCTTTTTGTGTGTCTATGTCTGTATGTTCCCTTCTTATAAGGACACTTGCCATATCGGATTAGGAGCCCTTTGTACTCCAGTGTGACCTTATCCTAACCTCACTAATTATATCTGCAATGACTCTATTTCCAAATAAGTTCTTAATTTGAGGTCCTGTTGGTTAGGACAAATAAATTTTGGACAGACACAAACTGATAGATAATAATAAAATCTTTTTGAGTTCTAGTAAAATATTTAATTTTGGTTTTATCTAGAAATATTTTTTTCTTTGAGAATAGAATATTTACTATGGTCTTATCTTTGTGTTCCCTGAAATTCATATGTTGAAATCTTAGCCTCCAAAGTGTTGTTATTAGGAGGTGGGGCCTTTGGGAGATGATTGCAATAGCGCCCTTATAAAAGACATCCCAAATCTCCCTTCTGCCATGTGAGGACACAGTAGGACCATACCATCTATAAACAAGAAAGTTGGCCTCACCAGACACTAAATCTGCTAGTTCCTTTGTCTTAGACTTCCTTGCTTCTAAACCTGTGAGCAATACTTTTCTGTTGTTTATAAGCCAAATCTTTGTTGCTTAATACCCAGTTATGACATTTTGTTACAGCAACCCAAACAGACTAAAATGACAGTGTATTACTATGTCCTATTAATATAAATCAGCATTTAAGAAGAGGCATAAGAGAAGGTATGAAAAAATATGCTTAAATTTAAGGTGGTGATGGTAGGAGTTGAGAAGGAAGTTGTGTTATCAGTGGACTTTTACTGCATGACATCACCCCAGACCTCAATGCCTTAAAACAGTAAACATTTATTTCTCATATCTGTGGCATTCAGATAATCTATGCTGAACTTAGCTGCTCACTGTTTTCTCATGTGACAATGGGTTGACTCTGCTCCATGTATCTCATTCTGCTCCTGAAACTCTCAAGTATGTGCAGCATGTTTGTCTTATGGCAATGTCAAAGGTGCCAAGAGTGCAAGAAATGTACCTGAGGCCTCTTGAAGCTTGGAGCTGCGCAACTGTGCTTTTACCTGGTGCTATTAATCCAAGAAATCACATAACAGAATCCAGAATAAGAGTAGGAGGGAATTTATAACTGAAGGCAGTTTATAACTGAAGGCAGTTTTCCACTGCCCTTCCCCACCCCAAACTGAAGGCCAAAGGAATTATATTACCGTTGACCTGCTACCCACAGCTGCATCAACGTTAAGATTTTTACATTTTTCATTTATATCATCAACCTGCAGTTTCTCTTTCCAATGGCAATTATAGAGTTTTGTGTGCTGTCTAAAGGTTGCCTAAGGGAATGTCTAGTGCATATGCTCATTTTTAGCAGTGATATAAATAAAGTGGATGTTGATGGGCATTGAGCTGCAGATATTCTAGATGCATCTCTATATACACACACACCATGCACGCCCACAAAATACACAGACACTCTACATTTGGTACACGAAAACTTTGACCTCTTCAGTGTAACAGATTGCCTGTCTATTCTTTGATTGTCTTTTTTTTTTTAAGTACAAGCAGTGTCTTACATATCCTGGTTAAACATTTTCTGATACTCTGTACTCCAAAAAACAGTTCAATGACCTGAAATATGAAAGCCAAAAGTGTCGTTGGAGAGAATTACAGCTCTTGTAAACGCCATGAATTTCTCCAATAACTTGTTCAGTAATATATCAACGTCAGAATAAAGGTCATGAGCGACCACGCTTACCTGAGCAATGTGCCAGAATGCCAAAGCTTTCTAACAGGTAAACTCAGGAACATAGACAGATGCTCAGTGGATGATATGGTTTGGCTGTGTCCCCACTTGAATAATATCTCTGAGAACTCCCATGTGTTGTGGGAGGAACCCAGGGGGAAGTAACTGAATTATAGGGTTTGGTCTTTCCTAAGCATTATTGTGATTGTGAATAAGTCTTACGAGATTTGATGGGATTATCAGGGGTTTCCACTTTTGCTTCCTCCTCATTTTTCTCTTTCTGCTGCTTTTCACTTCCTGCCATGATCCTGAGGCCTCCCTAGCCATGTGCAAGTGTAAGTCCAATTAAACCTCTTTTTGTTCAGTTTCAGGAATGTCTTTGTCAGCAGTGTGAAGACAAACTAATACAGTAAATTGATAGCAGTAGAGTGGGGCATTGCTGAAAAGATACCCAGAAACATGGAAGCAACTTTGGAACAGCCTAACAGGCAGAAGTTGAAACAATTTGGAGGGCTCAGAGGAAGACAGAAAAATATGGGAAAGTTTGGAACCTCCTAGAGACTTGTTGAAAGACTTTGACAAAAATGCTGATAGTGATATGAATAATAAGGTCCAGGATGATGTGGTCTCAGATGAAGATGAGGAACTTGTTGGGAACTGGAGCAAAGGTGACTCTTGTTATGTTTTAGCAAAGAGACTGGCAGCATTTTGCCCTGACCTAGAGAATTTTGGAACTTTGGACTTGAGAGAGATGATTTAGGTTATCTGGTGGAAGAAATTTCTAAGCAACAAGGCATTCAAAAAGTGACTTGGGTGCTGTTAAAAGCATTCCATTTTAAAAAGGAAACAAAGTATAAAAATTCAAAAATTTTCAGCCAGACAATAAGTAGAAAAGAAAAACCCATTTTTTTGAGGAGAAATTCAAGACAGCTACAGAAATTTGCATAAGTAGCAAAAATCCTCTAACCCATTATTAATCCCCTTCATGGCAGCCCTTCCCATCACAGGCCTGGAGGCTTAGAAAGAAAAGGTGGTTTTGTGGGTCAGGCCCAGGGTCCCGATGCTTTGTGCAGCCTAGGGACTTGGTGCCTTGTGTCCCAGCTGCTCCAGCCATGGCTGAAAGGGGCCAATGTAGAGATTGGACTGTGGCTTCAGAGGGTGGAAGCCCCAAGCCCTGGCAGCTTCCACATGGTGTTGAGCCTGCAGGTGCACAGGAGTCAAAACTTGAGGTTTGGGAACCTCTGCTTACATTTCAGAAGATATATGGAAATGCCTGAATGCCCAGGCAAAAGTTTGCTGCAAGGGGAGGGGCTCCTGGAGAACATCTGCTAAAACAGTGCATCAGGGAAATATGGGGTGGGAACCCCCACACAGATTCCTTACTGGGGCACTGCCTAGCAGAGCTGTGATAAGAGGGCCACAATCCTTCAGAAACCAGAATACTAGATCCACTGGTAGCTTGCACCATGGTGCCTGGAAAAGCCATAGACACTCAACGCCAGCCATGAAAGCAGCCAGGAGGGAGGCTGCATCCTGCAAAGCCACGGGGGCAGAGCTACCCAATACCATAGAAACCTATCTTTCTCATCAGCATGACATGTATGTGAGACCTGGAGTCAAAGAAGATCATTTTGGAAGTTTTAAAATTTGATGTCCCGCTGTATTTTGGAGTTGCATGGGACCTGTAACCCCTTTGTTTTGGCCAATTTCTTCCACATGGAATCGCTATAGTTATCCAATAATTGTCTGCCCATTATATCTAGAAAGTACCTAGGTTGCTTTTGATTTTACAGGCTCTTAGGTGGAAGGGACTTACCTTGTCTCAGATGAAACTTTGGACTGTGGACTTTTGGGTTAATGCTGAAATGCATTAAGACTTTGGGGGACTCTTGAGAAGGCATGATTGGTTTTGAAATAAAGGACATGATATTTGGAGGGGCCAGGGTGGGATGATAAGATTTGGTTTTATCTCCACCCAAATCTCAACTTGAATTGTATCTCCCAGAAATCCCACATGTTGTGGGAGGGGCCCAGGGGGAGGTAACTGAATCATGGGGGCTGGTCTTTCCCATACTATTCTTGTGATAGTGAGTAAGTCTCATGAGATCTGATGGTTTTATCAGGGGTTTCTGCTTTTGCTTTCTCTTAATTTTTCTCTTGCCTCCACCATGTAAGCAGTGCCTTTTGCCTCTTGCCATGATTCTGAGGCCTCCCCAGCCATGTGGAACTGTAAGTTCAATTAAACCTCTTTTTGTTCCCAGTTTCAGATATGTCTTTATCAGCAGTGGGAAAATAAACTAATACCCTGGGAGCAGTGTGTAATTGGATCTGTCCAATCCTTGGTTACTTAAATATAGCCACCTTTCCCACATATGTCACAGGGATTTTCCCAATTTCTCTCCTGATGAAATGCTTTTAATGCTATTCATTGATCAAGTTGTCTTGTTCTTTTTTCCTATCTTGCTATTACCTGTGTCAGTCTCTCTCCTTGTTTTATAATCATAAGCATGTTTTTTTGGCTACCTTTGCCTGCCCATAAGGCTGTGTATGTTTCCTTTGCATATATTAGATATTTTCTTTAGATAATCCACAACAGAAGTATGGTGAGAATTTGATTGAAAGATAGGTCCATGACCAAGGTGTTGGGTAAATAAGGAGTTGGATGAAATACAGAGCTAAGGATAATAGAGAGGAACAAGAAATCAAAATGAAGATCAGATTCTGTAACATTGAAGGACTAGTAAAGAGGAAAGACGGGACGTTATGTTCAGGAAGGGGAAATCAGTTTGAGATTACAAAAACTCAAAATGAAGATGTGAGACTGTGGGTCGATTGACTGACCTGTATTGAAGGGCTGAAGTTGAGTGAGACAAAGGACTTTTGTTTTGTTTGATCATAGGAGAATAGAAAGTGCTTTTCAGAGGTTTTAATAATCACTGCAGGGTTTTTCAAATCTTGAAATGTTTTTCTTTAAGCAATCAAAAGGTAATTTCGTGCTTAAAAGCTGCCCCATTAAGGGAGCCGTTATCTTACCTTTCTCAATGCCCTAATCACCCATAAATTGAATTAAAAGTACTGGTTTCCAGATTTTCTTTTGGATTAATCATAATTACCCAGCAAATAGTTTTCAAAAATCATTAGGTTGCAAAAATGGTATTTATTTGGTACAGTATGCTTTAATTCCATCAACATTTATCAGTCAGCTGTATTTCCTGCTGACCTTGTGCTGTACATTAGAGAAAACTTGCAAAATTAGACTTACAGAGCAAGAATATATTGAAGCATTCACTGTATACATGTCTTTTCACATCATAAAACTATGTGGCAAGTATAAAAATTAATTCAATTAATTTTAAACTTAAGATTTTAAATAATTTTCTTGATATTCTAATTAATCAATTCTTTTAATGCTTTGCCCTAGAAGTAATTTTCAACAAAGACTAATCAAAAAATAAATTTTATAATGTGAGTAGTTTTTCTTACTGAGTGGGTCTGATGCTATTTCATCAGATTTCTTTTTGGGAAACAACATTTTTTGTTTTTCCCCAAGGACCAACTCAGCAAAAAACAAAGATGTTTGCTAGACATGTTAAAAAAATTAACATAAAACTTTCTTTTAGTGAGTGCCGAAGAAAATGCGTATTCTAACTAGATAGATGAATTATATATTAAATAGTGGAATGTATTTTGAAAAGTAGCACTATATTTGGGCCACTAGAAATTTAATATTTGCTGTGTTTTAGAAGTAACATTAAGGCTATTTTCTAATTTTTAATCTCTTTTATTTTTAATACTTAAAAATATGTCCACTTAAGGAATTTCACTTTAAGACAACCCTAAATGTAGTTATTATTTTCAATATTAGGTGTAAAACTACTTAGGGCAGTAAAATAACTTCCTTAAAGTCACATGGCAAATTATCTACAAATCACATGGCAAATTATACACATGGGAGGCCTCAGCCAAGCGGCTGGGATTTAAGAAGGACTTAAAATAATTTATTTTATTAAGTAAAATCGTGAAGAAGAGACACAGGGCTATAGATATACATTAGGATTTAGTAGAATATAAATGGTATAACATTATGAGACAAGATGACGAACCCAAAAGTTATACCCAAAGACGCTCTAAAATTTAGAGTTTGAGAAGATAAGGAGATTCTAGCAGAGTAGATCAAGGACTCTCCAGTAAGATAGTTGAACCAAAAGGGAGTGACATCATGGGGGCTAAGTGAAGAAACTGCTATAAGAAGGAGAGTATGATTAACTGTGTCAAACGCTGCTGAAACAAATGAGAACCAAAAAACCAACCATCTTCCAGCAACATGGAGATAATGGCCAAATTCATCAACTGTTGTTTCACTAGAGTAGCAAAGCTGAACGCTAAGTTGGGTTCAAGAGAGAATGAGAGAACTGGAGCAGAGATGACTGAAACATTCAGCTTTTGGACTCTTGGACTTAAACCAGTGGTTTGCTAGGTGCTCTTGCGTGTTCGGCCACAGACTGAAGGCTGCACTGTCAGCTTACCTGCTTTTGAAGTTTGAGGACTCGGACTGGCTTCCTTTCTCCTCAGGTTGCAGACAGCCTATTGTGGGATGAGTGAGTCAATACTCCTCAGTAAACCCCCTCTCATAAATACCTTTATCCTATTAGTGCTGTTCCTCTAGAGAACCCTGATGAATACAGATTTGGGTTCTAAGTAATTCTAGAGGAACATAATTTTATTTATTATTTTATTTTGAGGCTGGAGTACAGTGGCATGATCTGGGCTCATCGCAACCTCCGCCTCCCAGGTTCAAGCTATTCACCTAGCTCAGCCTCCTGAGTAGCTAGGAGATTAATTTTGTATTTTTAGTAGAGATGGTTTTTCTCCACGTTGGTCAGGCTGGTCTCGAACTCTCAACCTCAGGTGATCCGCCCGCCTTGGTTTCCCAAAGTGCTCGGATTACAGGCATGAGCCACCACCCCCAGCCAGAGGAACATAATATTAAGGATGGATTTCTGTAGTTGGTTTTGAGATTTCTGGAGTTGGCTGCTCAATCTGATTAGACCCAAAGACTCTAAGGACTCTACTTATAATAGTACAATGAACACATAGTCCTTGGCATAAACTGTTTCGATAATTATGCAAAATAAATGCTTTTGATACTCCTAATTTACCACTCATTAGAGGCAAGGAGTTCAGCGACTCTACACATAGCACCTTTGACCATATGAGGAGAACCAGAGAATATAATGAACTTCATTGGTTACTCCTAAGTTAGCAGGACACAGTGATGAAAGAACATGATGAACTCAGAGATTCTAACTCCCAGCTCCAGAAGCACACACTGAGCTTCAAATCTAAGATTGCACTGAATAAGAGTCTTATCTCCTGTAGACAAAAGGCTGGAATTGTGTAAAATCATACATAACCTCTTATGCAAATGGCTGACCTCCAATGAAAGGTGCATACTCAGCCTCACCAGGTGTCCACTGTTAAAGTGAGGTGATTGATTGGGAAAGACTGGGACCCCACAGCTTTGAATGGGGGATGTGTGGGAGGACCCTCATGAAACTAGGGATACTGAACTCCTGAATTCGGATGAGCCTGTTTTGCCATAAGAAATAACCTCTTTACCTTCACCCCCTACTGGTGGCAACCTCTCCTCTCCTACCCATGCTGCCATCAGCCTTTCCATCTTTGTCTGAGGATATTAACACTGCAAGCCTGGGGCAACAGTGGTGGCCTCCCCTGAGGCAGTTGCCAGGTAAGACAATGCTGATTCTTCTCAGGACCCACCCCCAACACTCCCGTTTACTTCTAGACTTATAACTAGACTAAAGTGGCAGCAGGTCCCAAGAGGTGAGGTTCAGAGTGTGACCCACAAGTAGGTGCACTACACTCCAAAAGACATGCTTGAGTTTTCTAATTTTCATTAGCAGAAATCTGGAGAACAGGCATGGGAATGAATAGTAAGGGTGTGGGATAATGGTGCAAAGAACATAAAGTTGGATCAGTCTGAATTTATTGATATGAGAATAGTTTGAGTTGTGTAGTGTAGATCTCTGGCATTGGATAATTAATCAGTGTTCCTAGAAGTGAAATTGATAGGAAGCCTACTGAATTCTTAATTATATAAGCAGAAAAATTCCAGGCTGAGTGGAGCAGACTAATTTGAACTATAAAAATAGAGAACTATGACCGTGCAATCAATTTGCAAACTTGGACAAATTTACAGACAAGAACTCCTTGAATAGAGGGGATGCAGAATCACATTGAGAAAGGAACTTGCTACACTACTGACAATGTATGCTGTTAATTTTTCCTCCCATCCTTCCCTAGGGAGACCTCTGTCCTTATATCAGGGTAACTGTGCACTGGGGAAAGGGAAATGAAGAGACTTTTCACGGACTACTGGACAGTGGCTCTGAGCCTACATTGATTCTAGGGGACCCAAAATGTCACTGTGTTCCTCCAGTAAAAGTGGGGGCTTATGGAGGTGAGGTGATTAATGGAGTTTTAACCCAGGTCTGACTTATAGTGTCTGACTTACAGTGGGTCCAGTGGGTCCCCAGGCCCATCCTATGGTCATTTCCCTAGTGCCAGAATGCATAATTGGCATAGACATACTTAGCAGCTGGCAGAACCCCCACATTGGTTCCTTGACTGGTAGTGTGAGAGCTATTATGATGGGAAAGGCTAAAAGGAAGCCACTATAGCTGCATCTACCCAGAGAAATAGTAAATCAAAAACAGTATCACATCTCTGGAGGGATGGTGGAGATCAGTGCCTCCTTCGAGAACTTGAAAGGCACAGGGGTGGTGATTCCTACCACATCCCTCCTCAGCTCTCCTGTTTGGCCTGTGCAGAAGACAAATGGATCTTGGAGAATGACAGTGGATTATCATAAGCATAACGAAGTGGTGACTCTAATTGCAGCTGCTGTACCAGAGGTGATTTTGGCAAATGTCTTTTTCTCCATTCCTGTCCATAAGGTACACAAGAAGCAATTTTTCTTCAGCTGGAAAGTTCAACAATATACATTTACCATCCCACCTAAGGAGTATATCAACTCTCTGGCTTTGTGTCATAATCTTATTCAGAGAGATCTTGATCACCTTTTGCTTCTGTAAGATATCACCCTGGTAGGTTACATTGACAAACTTATGCTGATTGGATACAGTGAGTAGGAAGTAGCAAATACACTGGACTTATTGGTGAGGCATTTGCATGCCAGGAGATGAAAATAAATCTGACTAAAATTCAGGGACACCTTCTACCTCAGTAAAATTTCTAGGGATCCAGTGATGTCAGGACTGTTGAGATATTCTTTCTACAGTGAAGGATAAATTACTGCATTTGGCTCCTGCTACAACCAAGAAAGAGGCACAATGCCTACTGGGCCTATTCAGATTTTGGAGGCAACACATTCCTCATTTTGGTGTGTTACCCCAGCATATTTATTGAGTGACCTGAAAGGCTGCCAGTTCTGAGTGGGGTCTAGAAAAGAAGAAGGCTCTGCAACAGGTCCAGGCTGCTGTGCAATTTGTCCTGCCACTTGGTCCACATAAGTTAAGAGATCCCATGATGCTTGAAATCTCAGTGGCAGATAGGGATGTTATTTGGAACCTTTGGCAGGCCCCCAAAGGTGAACCACAATTGAAGCCTCTTGGATTTCAGAGCAAGGTTCTGCCATTTTCTGCAGAAAACTACTCTTCTTTAAGAGACAGATCTTGGCCTGTTACTGGGCTTTGGTGGAGACTGAACGTTCTACTATGGGTTATCAAGTTACCATGAGACCTAAACCACGTATCATGAACTGGCTGCTTTCTGACTCATCTAGCCACAAAGCTGGGCATGCAGAGCAGCATTCCATCATCAAATGGAAGTGATATATACATGATCAGGCTTGGGCAGGTCCTGAAGGCACAAGTAAGTTACATGAGTAGGCAGGGTGGCAGGAATGGAGACTATGAGCATTTGAGTGGAGACTATGAGCATTTGAGTTCATAGTCTCCACTTCTGCCACCGTGCCTACTCTCCCCCAGCCTGCACGGATGGCCTCATGGGGAGTTCCCTATGATCAGTTGACAGAGGAGCAGAAGACAAGGGTCTGGTTTACAGATGGCTCTGAATGATATGCAGGCACCACCTGAAAGTGGACAGCTGCAACACTACAGCCCCTTTCTAGGACATCGCTGAAGAACAGCAGTGAAGGAAAATCTTTCCAGTGGGCAGAATTTCAAGCAGTGCACCTAGTGGTGCACTTTTCGTGGAGAGAGAAATGGTCAGATATGTGATTATGTACTGCTTCATAGGTTGTAGCCAATGGTTTCACAGGATGGTCAGGGACTTGGAAGAATCGCGACTGGAAAATTGACAACAAAGAAATTTGGGAAAGAGGTATGTTGAGGGACCTCTTTGGTCAAAAACTGTGAAGATATTTGTATCTCGTGTGAGTGCTCACCAATGGGTGACCTCAGCCGAGGATCATTTTAATAATCAAGTGGATAGGATGACTCATTCTGTGAATATCACTCAGCCTCTTCCTCCAGCTACCCCAGTCATTGCCCAATGAGCCTATGAACAAAGTGGCCATGCTGGCAGGGATGGAGGTTATGCATGGACTCAGCAACATGGACTTCTACTCACCAAGGCTGACCTGGCTATGGCCACCACTGAATGCCCAATTTGCCAACAGTGGAGACCGACACTGAGCCCTCAATATGGCATCATTCCTTGGGGTGATCAGCCAACTACTTATTGGCAGGTTTATTATATTGGACTTTCATCATGGAAAAGGCAGCCATTTGTTCTCACTGGAATAGATGCTTATTCCAGATATGGGTTTGTCTATCCTGTGCTCAATTCTTCTGCCAAGACTACCATCTACGGTATTCCACACAGCATTGCCTCTGACCAAGACACTCACTTTACAGCCAAAGAAGTGCAGCAATGGGCTCACGCTCATGGAATTCACTCTTCTTACTATATTCCCCATCATCCTGAAGCATCTTGATGTATAGAACAGTGGAATGGCCTTTTGAAGCCACAATTACAATGCCAACTAGTTGACAGTACTTTGTAGGTCTGGGGCAAAGTTTCCCAGAAGGCTGTGTGTGCTCTGAATCAGCATCCAATATATGGTACTGTTCCTTCCATAGTCAGGATTTATCTGGTCAGGAATCAAGGGGTGAAAGTGGAAGTCGCACCACTCACCATCACCCATAGTAACAAGGGAGAATTCTCTGGTTCCCTTTGTGGGACTTGTGACAGGGGTGTGGCTTGCTTACTTGGCTGTGGTGCTCCAACTCCTTTGCGAGGGGTGGCACACAGAGTAGTGGATGCTGGGGCTGGATCAAGTGCTTTTGGGCTCTGATCCCATCATGTGTCTATGGGTATAATACAATTAATGCTCTTTTAGCAGTTGCTGTCCATGGGTTGCTAAGTGGAGAATTAGAGTGACAGCCTTTTTTACCCTACCTTTACCCAGCTCAGTGGAGAGTCAAGGTGACAGCTTTTTACACCCTACCCTTTTGGTACCTGGGTCCTTGTCCAGCATCCAGGAAGAATCAGGCCACATATTCCTGAAGGATGATGAATGCAGAGGTTTTATTAAGCAGTGGAAGTGGCTCTCAGAGGAAGGAGAGCTGGAAAGGGGATGGTGCAGGAAGAAGGTGATCTTTTCTTGAAGCTCCGCCATCTCTGGCCAGGCTCCTCACCAAAGTTGTGCTGTCTGATGTTAGCCATGTCTCTTTGTAGTCTCCAACACTCAGTTGCTGCTACTTCTCTTGACTGCTTGTCCCTCTGCCAGCTGCTTGTCCCTCTGCCAGCTAAGGTCTGGTGTTTACATAGGCACAGGATGGGGGTGGGATGGGGTGGGCCAAAATGCAACATAATGCTTGGGCACAAAAACAGGAATGCCTATTCTTATTTAGGGCTGGGGGTCCAGGCTTAAGGGTGGAGCCCTCCCCAGGGACTCCACCCTCCAGCCTCCTGTCCATATCACTGGTAACCTACTAGCAACATTTTTGCTTTCTGTCACTGTGATATTATCTTCTGCTGACCTAGAGGTCTTATTTATTTATTTATTTTTTATTTTTTCATCACAGTGTACACAAATTTTGACCCTGTATATTCTGCTAAATTTATAAGCATTTCCATGTTTTTATGTAAGCTTCTTAACTATCATTTTAAATAGCACATAATATGAAGTCCAGGATTTTGTCCTGGAACCTAGGAAAGCCGGATCCTGATGTACAGTATGCAATATATATTTTTTAATGAATGGAATGAGTAATTGGGCCATAATTTGTTATTCTTCTACTGAGGGATATTTAAGGAATTTGTTTCTGGTTTTCCAACACACTGTCTTATTTCTTTCCTGAACATCCTTCTTTTCCTTCTTCATTCAATTTCCCCAAGATAGTCTCAAACTGCTCTTTGACCTAGAGGTCTTAGTTCCAGAGGGAGGAATGCTGCCACCAGGAGACACAACAATGATTACATTAAATTGGAAGTTAAGATGCCACCTGGCCAATTTGGGCTCTAAGTCAACAGCCTAAGAAGGGAGTTACAGTGTTGGCTGTGGTGACTGACCTGAACTATCAAGATGAAATCAGCCTACTACTCCACAGTGAGGGTAAGGAACAGTATGTGTGAAGTGCAGGAGATCCAACAGGGTGTCTCTTAGTATAACCATGCCCTGATTAAGGTCAATGGGAAACTACAATGATCCAAGTCATGAAGGACTAGAGATGGCACAGACCCTTCAGGAATGAGGTTTGGGTCACTGTGCCAGGTAAAAAAGTATGACCACTAAGGTTCTTGCAGAAGGCAAGGGGGAATACAGAATGGGAAGTGGAAGTAGTGGTCATCAGTACCAGCTACAACTCCATAACCAGTGGCAGAAATGAGGACTGTAATTGTCATGAGTATTTTTTTCTTCTTTGGTTAAGAACATGTTAATGCACGTATACATTTGTGCTAAGAAAAATATCTTCACTTTACTTCCTTTATTCTTCTGTTATCATGTAACATAAGATTTCTTGACTTCACATAAGCATTTAAGTGCTGTTAACTTTATGTAATAGCATTGAGGTTAAGGATTAGCGTGCTTCCAGCAGTGTGTAACCACTCTGTCGAACACTGGTTCTTTGTCAGTAGAGTGGTGGTGTGGGAGGCATCAGGAATCACAATGTGACTGGTGAGGATTTTCTAGGCTTGCTCACAATCTGCCGAGCAAAGTAGGAAAGGGGAGAATAAACAGAAAAACAAGTGGTTGAAATAATACAAATCTGCAGTCACCAATGAAGATCAGTGTTCTCCCACACTCTGCCTTGATGATGCATTTTCTGAGAGAATTTGGTGACCAGGAAAATCAAAATAGATACACATGAAATGAGTTATTGATATGACCCAGTATCAATACTGACATAACTAATTGATGAAATATTATGGATGAATTATTAGAACATGAGATTGCTATATCCTGGTTCTTCTTAAGAATTGCTGAGTTTTCCTTTAGCCTCAGATAGAAGTCTGCATAACCTCAAAGTCCTCAAACCTACATTTCACACACATTGATTTGGAGGAAGAGCTTCAGCAAGCCATCAAAGACTGCTAGGATAGAGGCTGTGGGAATGGCACATCTCAGATTTACAACATCCTTACATGAGTTTATTTAACTTAGCTCTCTAATTAAAGGTATGATAATTTCTTCCCAATGTCTTCCTAATTGCTAGGGTCTGTTTTGGGGCTTGGGCATTCGGTCGCACAGGGAGTGAAATGAGATGTGGTCAGAATGATGTTTTATGATGAATCTCAGCTTTCCCTGTTGGGCAGTCATGGGATGATCTGTGAGGAAGTGACCATTTTTTTCTCCTTTATGAAGGTCTAAGGATAGACCTGATGGCAGAGTCTCACTCAATTAAAGAAAAATTGTCAGCTGCTGAGGACTCTGATACATCATTTCTAGCAACAAGAAAGTGTTCCTTTCTAGCAACCAGAAAGTGGTGAACATTCTGTTGGTTAACAATTTCACATTGAGCTTAAGTTCCTCTCCTCTATTACAAGGTCAAGCATGAATTTGGACACACCCACACACACACATACCCTCCAAATGCTCTTCTAAGATTCCTTCCCTTTCTGTGGCCATCTGGAATTCCATCTAGTTACCCTCCTACTAGGTCTTCGTACCTCTGTTTCTCAAGATCCCTTTTATTCCTCTATACAGGTCTTAGCCTCACCTTGTTTCTTGTTATAGTGCTTAATGAACTAGTAAGTCCAAAGTCTGGACTATCAGCAAACAAAAATGAGTTTCCTTTTCCTAAGGCCAAGGAGATACTTTCTTCAGATGTTCAATTTTATCACCATAAGTGAGTTTGGAACATTTTCATATTATTCTAAAAGTGATATGAGGACTGGCAATAATACGTTATGCTTTATTCCTCTTAGAATGGTTTTAGTCCTTCTAAGGCTGTCAACATAGAAACAGTTATAGTCTCTTTGTCCAAACAGACTGAATGTTTGTATCTTGCTTTATTTTTAGGTCATTAATCTAGAACAGGAATTTCTAGATGCTGTGCTCAGTGACTGATGGTATTTCTGGAGCCAAATGCACCTTGCTCTACCTGAATAGAGTTAGGATCATCTGAAATAACATCATCTTCTACCCACAGGGTCTAATAGGAAGAGGCAGGAAGGAGAGGACAAGGAAAAGAAGTAGAGAAAGGAGAAAAGAGGAGGGGGAAGAAAAGAGAAAAGGAAGCATTTATAGCACACATACTGAGATGTACAGCACAAGAGGAAATCTTTGTCCTCAAACCTTTGCTCAGATTTTCTTTTTTAAAATAAGCACCAGGGATTCTGTGGGTCAAAGTCTGATGGAACCCCCAATGAAAGGTACGGACAGAAGTTAAATTTCTTAGGTTAGGAAGAGAGAGTAATCTTGTTCAGAATAAAAAAGATGCTGCTTACCAGATAGGTTAGTAATTCCAAGCTTCCCCATCTAAAAATATTTTGCACTGGATACTTGCCTGTGATTTCATGCAGCTGGGGTGTCACATTTGGTGGGCTTCACAGAGAGGGGAAGGGACAGGCTGTACTGACAGCAGAGATGAGGTGTACAAAGAATGAACTTTTTTATGAGAGTAGAGTGTAGGTCTGTGTGATGGTTAATACTGAATATCAACTTGATTGGATTGAAGGATGCAATGTATTATCCCTTGTTGTGTCTTTGAGGGTGTCGCCAAAGGAGATGAACATTTGAGTTGGTGGACTGGGAAAAGCAGACCCACCCTCAATCTGGGTCAGCACCATTTAAGTAGCTGCAAGCAAGGCTATGATAAAAGCAGGCAGAGAAATGTGGAAAGATTAGAGTGGCTTAGTCTTCTGGACTTCATCTTTTTCCCATGCTGGATGCTTCCTGCCCTCAAACATCGGACTCCAAGTTGTTCAGCTGTGGGACTGTCACACCTTCACCACAGACTGAAGGTTACACTGTCAGGTTCCCCACTTTCAAGGTTTTGGGATTTGGACTGGCTTCCTTGCTCCTCAGCTTGCAGATGGCCTATTGTGGGACCTCACCTTTGATCGTGTGAGCCAGTATTCCTTAATAAAGTCCACTTTATATATACACCTATTCCATTAGTTCTGTCCCTCTAGACAATCCTGACATACAGTCTGTGACCAGGAAAGTTAGGACACTAGGGAGCAGAAATAAAGGAATGGAGTTTAAGGCTATTGATTCTTACTTCCTAATGTCTTTGTGATAGAATGAAGAAAAAGAAGGAAGAGATAAGAATAAATAAGGGCAAATAATGAATGCCTACTATAGTCAAGGTTACTTGTGTTACTGTGATTAAAAAGAGAAAACCACACAACTGTATGAGGCAGATATGATCCCTATAGTATAGAGAAGAGAATGAACAGTGAAGGAGGTTAAGTAGTTTGCTCAAGTTAAACAGCTGGTGATAGTAGGCCCCAGGTAGTTTTCTAATTTCAAATCTGTGTTCTTAACACCTGTTTTCCACTTTGGAGGCTTGGAGAAGTGTGATACCATTAAGAGAAACAGAAAAGCCAGTGTTGACTGTGTGAGGGCAGCGTCGTGGGAGGATGAGAAGAGTGGCCCAGGTGGATTTTGTTATTACCATAGTGATGCATTCACCTTTTACAGACCATTACTGCCTTCACATTACAGATAAGATTACTTTGAGTATGTGTTTGGAGGGACTCTTTATGCATACAAAACAATCGGGAATCTTTCCAAGAAAGCATAAACATCAAGCCTAGAAATTCTTCAGATAAACCTCTCCATTCTTCTTTATTTCTTGGAACATAAATTAGTGGCCTGCCACAGCTGACATCTGCAGAAAATCACTATGAAGAAACGCTTCTTCCTTAGCATGATTTAGTAATATTTGTTACTTTTTGTAATAGACCGGGGAAATATGTTTTTACTTTTCCCTTCACGCTTATTTTTCTTGCAGATTGTTTTGCTCCACACCTAACCCATTGTTCTTTGCTTTCCATTTTTCTTCTAAATAAACAATGTTGCTTTTCTGAAGTAGTATTTTCAAATCCAAAATTAAATTCCCAGTATGCCTCAGGGTACCTTTTAAAAGTATACCTCCCGTGAGATATTTCCAGCCAATGCTTATTTGCTTGTCTAGTTCTTTATTTATCTTCTGACTCTGTAACTGAAATGGATGGGGAGACTTGGGCTAATCATAGTCATATGCTTCGGAAATTTAAGAAAAAAACAAGACGAAACAAAAATAACACAGAAGCACTTGGAAAAGTTAGAATGAGGATTAGTATAATCGCCTGGGTGTGCTCTAGCGAGATAAAGGTGTACATTTCTCTTACTAAAATTTCTGTGACATTATATAGAATGGAAAACAAAAAATTTTAACATTTCCTCTAAAACAGAGCAGAACCACATTTTAAAATAATGCCAACATAGATTTAAGATCATTTAGTGTCATATAAACATGATATTTTTTATCAGTACTGCATTTTTTTTTTTTTTTTGGAGACAAAATCTTGCTTTTTTGCCAGGCTGGAGTGCAGTGGAACGATCTCGGCTTACTGCAACTTTCACCTCTCAGATTCAAGTGATTCTTCTGCCTCAGCCTCCTGAGTAGCTGGGATTACAGGTGCGTGCCACCACAGTTGGCTAATTTTTGTATTTTTAGTAGAGATGGGGTTTCATGGTGTTGGCCAGGATGGTCTCGATCTCTTGATCCCATGATCTGCCTGCCTTGGCCTCCCACAGTGCTGGGATTATAGGCATGAGCCACCATGCCCAGCCTTGAAATTTTGTTTTATCATTTAAGAGCATATTAAAACTGTCGCAGTGAGTAAGTTTCTAATTGTTCACAAAAATAATGAGCAATCTTTTACCCTCCCTCATTCTCTTATGGAACTGTCTATTACTGCTTGAAGCACTTTCATGTTTTCTATCAGTTTGTGACATTGGTCATAGTTGTTATTAATTGTTCAGTGTTTCCTGAGAGCAGTGAACATTTGTGTCTAGTTGTTTGCCTGCCATTAGCAAGAGAAATGTTTGAAATGTGTGTATTCAGAATATTTGTAGAATGAATTATTGAATAGGAAACATTGTTTGAGTAGATCATATATACATAAGCCCAGTGGCTTTGATTGCAAACAAATAGATGATAAAAATGCTCTGAGTCACTCAAGCTGTGGGTTTGAAATATGTGGTTATGCTTCTCACTGCAGTTTATAGGTGAACAGGAAATGAAGTTTCCACTCTGAATTACCTTGTGTTTATTTTATGATACAAAGCCTTACTAAATCTTTTGAAACATATTATTTGATTTATGATCTATATTTTATAACTTCATATAAAAGATAAGTATTGAATTGAGTTTGTGATTTCTAATTGTATTTCTACCTGTAATAATCACAACTTTTTTAAAAAAATTGTAGCATTTCTGATAGTGGCTCTTCTGTTTGTGGAAATTCTATTGTGTGTCCTTCTGGTTATTTCTGCAAAAGAAAATATTGTTTAGGTAAATATAGCAAATGTTATCTACATATTCATGTGATTAGCCCATGAGAGGTTCATTGTAATTTTATTTATTATTTAATATAAACCAGTATGCCTAATGAGCACACTCATGATTTTATCAAGACACAACTGTTTTTAACTTCTACCATCTCTGGAAACCTTTGCCAGTACACTAATTTTCCTCTGCATTAAGATGCCATTAAATCTTTGAGTTTTCTGCTCAGACCAGTAGCCCTTCCAAATTGCATATAATCTCAACTCAGAAATTAGAATATCTACCACCTATAATTAAACTGCAAATTTGCATCTATTAAATCTTTTCTCCTTCTTCTATTACCTACCTCTAGGTGCAGGGATCTATTTTAGACCAGAAATTACAGGAAAAGAGGGGAAGGGGATGGAAAGAAACATTGGCTTCTCCTTCCACATTCCCCTAATAACAGTTGCTTTGACCTCCACAAGGTGAAGGAAGGATTGATCAGGGGCTAAGACAAAATAAACCTTCATTTGGTGTGGTTTGGTAGTAAGCTGTTTCCTGCATTGTGGCCTGGACAACTATGGCTTCTGACTTAGAATTTGCATTTTGAAGAGAAATTTCAGTCATCTGGAGAGATTTTGAGGTAATATGTGAATAGTAGATGGGAGGATATACCACATTCTGACAAAATGTGTCTTCATAACTCAACAAAGTGATTATATTATCACAAGATTTTTATCATAAATTCATTTTATTTGAGGTCAAATATCACAAATTACTATTTTTGTCTGTATTCCAAATATTTTACTATATCCTAAATTTATTTTGACTCCCTTTTAATCTTATATAAATTTATATAAGTAAATTATAGTTAATGAAATGAATTATCACTATTTTTGGCATAAATGGGAGGTGTTCATAAAACACATGCACAGCACAAGACCAAAACTAAATCAGTCATGAAATTTTAGTCTAAAGCTGGCCCTTTCTTTGTTAAAATGGGAGCTTAGCAAGCCATAGAAGGTCTGAAGACATACTGGCACCAAACTGTGAAGTTTTCTTAATGTAATCAAAAGCTTTGGAAGAGGACAATTTTCTCACTGTGTAACTCAGTGTAATTTAAGGCCAGGCCTGTATGCCACCTGAAATCAATTTGTGTGCTACCAGTGGGTATTTGTCCCACATTCTGGAGAATACTGCACAACATCTCACCTTGCATGATCACCTCTTAGGATGATAATGAGTTTCAGAAAAATATATGTTAAAGCACTTCAACAGCATTAGCAATAATTGCTAACTGTGTCAGAACCTATACTAAGCCATTTACATATATTATTTTGTTGCATAATATCTACAATCTTATGTAGGTATTAGCCTCTACATTTTAATGATGAGGAAATGAAAGTTTATAGAGATTAATTTACTAGAGGTTAAATGATTAGTAAAAAGTGCTGAGATTTGAAACCTGGTTGGCTAAGTCCATAGAGCATGGATACAAACACAGTAACATGTAAATGACTCACATTTACTATTACATTAAAACTAGTAAGAATATTGTGCTGCTTCTATTTTGTGTTTGGCTACTTTTGCATTCTAGAGGAGATACAGATTTTTTTTTTTTTTTTTTTTTTAGACAGAGTTTCGCTTTTGTTACCCAGGCTGGAGTGCAATGGCGGGATCTTGGCTTATTGCAACCTCCTCCTCCTGGGTTCAGGCAATTCTTCTGCCTCAGCCTCCTGAGTAGCTGGGATTACAGGCATGTGCCACCATGCCCAGCTAATTTTTTGTATTTTTAGTAGAGACAGGGTTTCACCATGTTGACCAGGATGGTCTCGATCTTTTGACCTCGTGATTCACCTGCCTCGGCCTCCCAAAAGGAGATACGGATTTAATTCTTTTAAATTAATTCTTTAATTCTTTGAAATTTTGTTTTATAATTTATGCCCCTATATTTCCTTTACATAACTTTGTATGTAGATACACAGACACATATAAACACATGCAGAAAAATGCCGAAATCATAGAGATACAGAGGTGAATAAATTTTTACTAATTAAACACAACCATTTAGCAACATGCAGATGAAGACACAGGTCATCAGAAGCACCCCAGAAATTTTCTCCTGCACCCCACTAGTTTTGATCTTCCCAAGAGTCACTCATGTTGACTTCTAACATCAGTTTTGACTTCTAAGATGAGTTTTGCCTATGGTACATCTGATAACAAAGTCATGCACTGGGAACTCTTTAGTAGTTGGTTGCTGCTGCTTAACATTATATGTGTGAAATTCTTCTACGTCATTGCATGCAGTGCTTATCCATCCTGCTATTTGTGGACATTTCCATAATTACCAGTTTTATCTACTACCAAAAATATTTCCCCAAATGTTCTTGTACATATCTTTTGGGAACTTATGTATACACTTCATTTTGGCGATCATCTAGGGGTGATATTACTGGGTCATAGGAGATGCATATCTGTAGTTTAGTGGGAAAAAAAATTTAGTTTTCTTATCCACTGTCAACCAATGTTCATTTGTCCTTTGGACCTACATCCAAATATCCTTTGAGGGAAGGACTGACCATGACATGCAATCTTATTAATGCAATAAATCAAGTTTTCCATCTCCAGAAGTGAAAGAGTTCCTTGGAGGCTTCTTTTACTAGAACTTTACTAGAATTCTTAGGTAAAATACAGAAGTCTATGATCAAAACTTTTTAAATAAGATTCTTCAGGAGGAATATGAATGGCACATAGAATAATTCAAAACAGAACAAGCGGTTGACATTTGATATTAGTAACAGTAATGGTAACTTAAAGTCTGGTAAGATTTGTTGTTGTCTGTTTCTTGTCAGTTTTAAGCCTGCCTTTTTTTTTTTTTTTTTTTTTTTTTTTTGCCTTCCCCTGACCCTGCGAACTCCTCTATATCCTTCAAAGATATATTCCATAAAAGATTCTATATTGGTTTTTGTTGCTTGCAATCAAAGAAACCTATGTCATATATAAACTCATCTACTGCATATCAATGATAACTTTTCTCTTTGTATGCTACAAATAATTGCCCATTTTACTGTACTCTGAATGATATGGACAGGAGGCAGGGAAATGCAAAATAAAAGAGGAGGGTTCCAAGGCAACGGCCCCATCCTCAAGCTTGGAAATGTGTGGCCCTAAGTGGGAACAGCCATTCCTGTTTTCTTGCCCAATGTTGCCTTTTGGCTCACCACAGCCCCCTATCCTGTACCCATATAAACTACAAAACCCAGGCTCCAAAAGCAGATGAGCAGAAGAGTGGCAGAGAAGCAGAGCAGTTCAGTTGAGAAGCAGAGAAGAGAAGGAGTGTTTGAATGTCAAGAGGAATTCATCTGGGGATGGTGGGAGAGGAGGCTGGCTATGGGATGGCTGAACTGGAGGGGAAGAACATCTTCCCACTCCATTCCCTTTCCAGTTTCCCATTCATCCCACTGAGTGCCACCTCCACCACTCAATAAAATCCCCTCATTAACCATCCCTTAAGTCCGGGTGACCTGATTTCTGCTGAACACTGGACAAGGACCCAGGAACCCAGAGTTTAGGGTATAAAAGGCTGTCACCTTGACTCTACACTGAGTTGGCTTAACACTTAGGTATCTGTGGATGGCAACTGCTAAAGGAGCATTAATTGTAACATATCCCTACATGCTACCGTGGGGCTAGAGTACAAAAGCACTTGCCCCAGTTCTGCATGCTTCCTCCCCCCATAAGGAGTTTGAGTATGGCAGCCAAGCAAGCAAGCCATGTCCCTGTTGCAAGTCCCACAAAAGGGGTCAGGGAACTCTCTCATCTCATGAAGAATGTGATGAATTCTGCAATTACCTTAGCAGCTACATATAGATGAGTATATCTATAAAATGTATTTGTGATTTCTGGACAGAGTGTAAATGCTTTCTACAAATAAGGCTTGGGGAAGAAAATGACCAGGATTATGCCTCTCTTCCTTAATCACACTAAGAAGTAGATATTAAAGAAGAGAGTATTTGGCAGTAATGCAAATTTTGTCTTCTATAGTTGATGTTAACTACAATATTGATATGCTATTTATAAATGTTACTTTACATTTTGGACTAAGTACATTAAATGGTAGTGTTCACAACATCACTTTTTGTCAGGAGTGATAAGGACAAGAAGTTAATGGTCATTTGCCATAAAATTAATAACTCGGAAAGACTTTCTGTCAAGTATCCTGGAATGTATTTCACCTGGGTCAAATGACATTACCTTTGCTTAAAGTTTTAACAAAGTGTTTTCTACTTAATTCTGAAATTTTAAACTTGTCTACTAACATTTGGACTTGAGTTTTTAAAAATCAGTTTGTCCACAGACAGGAATCATGAACCTGTGATGTCCTTGTTTAATAGCTGTTTGTAAGCTTTAGCTCTTTGGAGCATACATTTATGGTCTTCAATAAAGATTGTTCTAATTAATAAGCATTGAATTTCACATACCAGTTCTAAACTGAAAGCGAACTTCAAATGACATTTCACAGGATAATATGAGTAGAGCTGTTAACTACTTGAATCACATTAGCCTCCATTGTTCCTCAGCTGACTGATTGTGCCATTAATAGTCAACATTCTCCTGTCTTGCTTTTCCCAATTTCATCTCTGCTTGCAATGAGAAAGGCTTAGCTGAAAAATCCTGGGGATACTTTTTAGGAGAGTTATGCCCTAGAGCTATGGATATTAGTCCTGGAGTTTTAGGTCAGGCAGATAAATTAGGGTTGAGCTATAGGAGGTGACATAAGCAAAAGCTAATGAGGTAGGTTCTTGCGGGAGACTGCTGGTCCAAATTCTGATACCACCACTTACTAGCTTTGTGTTCTTGAGCAAATTACATAACCCACTAAGATTCGGATCCTAATCAGTAAATGTAGATTTGGAATATTATCTGCTTTGATATGATAAGACTATTAAAACACTTAGTTTAAGCTACATTGGATATTAAACATTATTATATCCAGGTTCCTTCATTGCTGTATCGGTAGGTGTCAAAAGTCAGCGCTCCAGCTTACAAACTGTGAAATCTCAGAAACTAGACAAGATCTTTCTGGTTGTCTCTTCTAAAGCCTCTTGCACTTATTCTTTAATATACTTTTCATAATATATATACACTTAAAATGTTGTGAACTTTATGTCTGTTTTTCAGACTAAGGTTTAAGTTTTATTTGGGCAGGGATTATGTTTATTTTCTATTCTCAATAACTAAGCAAATACTTGGCATATATTAAGTGCCAAATCAGTATTTGTAGAATGACTGTATGGATGAACCAATGGAGAGATAGATTGGCAGTAGTCATTTAGTGCAGTCATAGAAATATTAAATGTCTCCCCAAACTGCAAAGCTTACTTTACTTACACGTCAGACTTTAGTTTGACTCACATTATATCTTTATTGATTAGAACTGATTCCTAAACACAGAAGTGATTTGATGAATATTAAGTTGAACAATATGAAATTGCCAATATTCAACTATTTCTAACCTCTAGAAATGACAATTTCTTATAGTTCAATTTAATATTTGTTGAACAGATTAGAAATAGATATTTTAATCCTAAGGTAATTCCCTATTCTGACTTTTGATTTTAACTATATATATTTATGTCTTAATTTTGTATCATAAAAAATGAGAACTATATAATAGACATTAAAGGACTCCACCCCATTATTATAATCTCAAAACATCCAGGATTAAATACTGAAAGTTGGTATTATAAATAAAGCTTTCCAGGATTTTTGAATATTTTCAAAACTTTATTACTAATATTTATTTTGTCATTCGAGGCTCATTGAAACAAAATTAAACCTCCATCAGCTGATCATCTTAAAGGGTATTGCTTACCTGTTTTTTCAATTCGGTCTGTATTTTGGGAATGGACACCTAGCTCATGCAGCTTTGTATAGCAACACCTGGAGAGTACGACTTTTTTTCTTTTTAAACTTAGGATTTACTGAAGATGATAAAAAGATTTGTTAGCAATAACTGAACCTATTAAGGAATGAGCGATATGTATGTTTTCTACTCAGGCATAATGGTGAACAACTGTGCATCTGTAGACTGGGTTTCTGATACCAATTTCTACTTCCTCTGACATGGAAAGTACTTGTAATCATTAACCTTAGAGTGAAAGCACTAGGGTCTCTTCTAGTGATTGACATCCTTTTTCTAAATTCTGCTTTTCCTCTCTGCGTCTTATGACAATGATTTTCCTGAGCTATCTGCTTTTAAACATATACCATTATCAATCATGTTAAATTTATTATCTTATGCATTTGTTGAAAACACATTTTAAAAAATGAGCCTTTTTGTGATCTATGTAGAAGAATTTACATCTATCAATGTTATATCACAAAGGCTGTAAACTTGCTTAAAAAAATTTTTTTTGAAGTTTACATGTGCAGTCATCCCTCATTAGCCTCAGAAGTTGATTCCAAAACTCCGACTTATACCAAAATCCACGCATAGGCAAGTTCTGCAGTTGGCCCTGCAGAACCCTTATATTTGAAAAATTCGGCATATAGGTGGGTTTCACATACTGTGAATACTGCATTTTCCATCTGTGTTTAGTTAAAAAACAACTCCATGTGTGAGTGAACCCATGTAGTTCAAACCCGTGTTGTTGATGAGACACTTATATTTATTTTTAATTAGTGGTCATGGCCTTGGCTTCTTGAATATATGTCTCTCTCCTTAATATGAGTGTGCATGTCTAGGTTCTTTCTTCTTGTTAAAAATTAACTTTATTTTTTTATGCTATGGCCAGGGTGAGTGCAAAGGCTGGTTCAGCTGGAATTCAGAATTGCACCCTTAGATTCTAAATTCTGAGTTTTATTTTTTGGAATTCCAAACATATTTCATGCTCATTAAGAATAGTGAGGTACAGTTTAAAATAGATGCCAAGCCAAAGAGTTTTTATTAAATGCCAGGTGATGAGCCTATTTTTTAAATTTAATAATTATAGTCTTGGAAGAGACCTACAACAGTTTACTGAACATCTTAGCATTTCTGGAAGCACTGTATACCAGCTGTATCATCAAATAAAGCTACCTTAAAATGTAACAGCTATGTTAAAATCTCTCTGGGCAATTTCACGTTACAACTTAAAATCAGTCTGGTGTGTACCTATCCTTACTGTCAGAATATTTTGGTATATGTTTAAGTATTTTTCATTGTTCCCTAATCCCATATTTTGTTCAATTTTGAATATACTTTGGAAATAATTATTCATCATTTTTTGATATATATTATTAAGTCTTTCCAGTGCCTCAGACTTACTCTAGACCTCTGCTTTCAGTATTTCCTAACCCTTGCATGTTGTTCTTCACTTTGGTAATTTAGAAAGCTTCATTTTCCATCTATGTTGCCATTCTATGTATAAAAACACCTTAGTTACTCATTGGCTTTAGTAGAAGCACACCACTGATTTATATTTCTTTAGCATGTTAATCAGCATGACCTTCAGGACTTTGGTATCTTTGGGGAGACTTACAACAAAGCATTTACTTTAATTATTTACTTGAATATTGCATTTCACTTTCATTTTGCTATTTATTTATATTTGTTAATCCAGTTAAATTACAAAAGACCCGTGTTTTCGCACAATTTAGTATTATGAAGGTTATAAACTTGAGTATAAAATGAGTCATTATTTTTAATCTCTTTCATTCTTAGCACTTATATTACCTTTTTTGACCTTCAAATTTATAAATATGTAAACAAATTTAAAAGTTGGAGATAGGCAGCAGTGGGCAATGTATACATTAATGTGGACTATGTCAAAGTAAGGTATTTTTAAAAATATATTTTCAAGCAGTATATTCAAACATGGAAATAATTGAGTATTGCCTCTTACTACATTGTTCTAACTGAATGTTTCAAATGAATTCAATAAGAGAATTCTTGAACTATAGCAATATAAATTTATATTGGAATACTGCATTTTTAATTTATTAAGTAACATACAATTATTTTATTTGCTTCAATTCTAACTCACTTTAAATCAAACAGTATAATATAATACAACATTATAGTTACTACCAAATTTTGGGAGGAACTAGTTAGCTTCTGAGAATAACTGCTCTCTCAAAATATTTTTTAAAAACCAAATGCAACTCATTTTAATAGAAAAATCCTCTTGATATAATCATGTAAATTATTTAGTATGAGCTTTAGGAACATTAGTTTTAGTGATACGTATGGGAATAAATGGATGTAAAGGAGAAAATGTCCTCTGAAAAATAAATATAGCAAAGTATAATAAATTTAGATATTGACATGAGATTGAATATTTTATTGCTAAGTCTCCAAACAACAACTATTCTAAAAGGTGTGATATATTAACCTATTAGAATAAATATGCAAGCTTGTAACAGAATATAATTTAAAATGCATCAAGATCTGACAATAGCAACCAGAAATCTGGTTTATAAAGTCTGAGTGTAACAGATACAAGTACTAGATTTTAATATGTATAGAGATCTGGCAAGTGGCACAAAGTGTTGTTATATTATCTGGTAAGTAGTCAGGGGATGAAAGAAGGTAGGCAAGTCCTGGAAGGGTCCCTGAATAGGAGAGGTTGGCAGATCCCTGAAGTCTAGGAAGGTTAACAGAATTCAGAATTTGAGCGGTAGATATTCAAGAGTAATATCATAACCAAGTGGGGCTGGCAAGTTCTAATTCTAGGACTATTGATTTCTCATTTTTAAACCTCACCTGGTGTACCATGAAATAATTTATAGTGAGAAGGAAGTCAATTTCCCTAGACATACATTAAGTCAAGGACAAAGCAGGAGAAACCTACTGAAATTTATGTGTAATAATAAAAGGCAATAAATTGTGTGTGGAAGTTGGGGAAAGCACGTTCAAGAAAGGATTTCCTTGGTAAATTTGAAAGAAGACCTAAATAGTGAATGAACAAGGCTTCCAAATATATGAAGGAAGAAGGAAGAGTATACAATAAATACAAATGTATTGACTTCAGAAAACAAGAAGATGAGTTTTAGGAGATATGGTTAAAGAGACAGAAGGGAGATTATGGAGGACTTACCAGACCATAGTTTAAGGCTCTCATGGTGAACTAGATAGCCATGTGGGGGGACTGTATGTCAGAAATGTTATAATTGGATTTGAAAAGAAAAATTGCTCCAGCTTCCATGGAGTTAATGCCTTAGACTGAAAGACTAGCAGTAGAGGTAAAGAGAAGTAGTCACTTTCAGATACATTCTAAAGGCAGAGCTCAATGTAATTGTTCATAATGTAGGATTTCAATTTTGGATATAAGAGAAAGAAAATATGACTCCAATTTTTTTGGCTTGAGCAATTGGAAGAATGGTAGTGCCAGGTTTGGAGAGAACAGAGAGAATTCAGTTTCTATTTTAGAAACATTAAATGTGAGAGGTCTATTAAAGATTCAAGTCAGCACACTGAGATTTGGCAGTCAGATGTACAAGTGAAGAGAGAATGAGGAAGTTCTGAATGAAGATATAAATTTAGTAGTTATCAAATTGTATAGACAGTTTCCAAAGCCCTAAGACTAAATAGCACCTCCTAGGAAGTGAGGGATGACAGAGAAAGCAGAGAGAAAAAGATTGAGCTTTGGGTTATTCTATTACTCAAGAGTCAGGAAAGGGAAGAAACAGAAAATGAGTCAGAAGAATAGGAAGATAAAAACTGGGAGAGAGTAACTTACTGGAATTGAAAAGAAAATGTTTCAAGAAGAAAGAAATATCTATATTAAGTGATGCTGAGAAGTGAAGTTAGGACTAAATACAGACCACAAAGCCATAGAATTACCAACATGGAGATTGTTCATACCCTTGAATAAATCCATTTTAACAAAATGGTTGTGATCAAAGCCCTAAGAGATGAATTGTAGACAGTAAACTCTTTGAGAAATTTTGCTAAAATGAAAATAGAGTAATTGGGCAATAACCAGATGGGCACATATAATATTAAAGGGGTTTCTTTTTTCTTTAGTGAGAGTTATTATAGAATGTCTGTATGCAACTATAAGTGATCCAAGAATGAGAGAAAAAACAAAATTATGCTTGAAAGTGAGGAGCTAACTGAAGGAACAAAATCCTTGAGATGGAGAGGAAGATGAAATGCATGTAAGTGGATGGGTTGACCTTAGGTGGATGGAGTGATTTTTCAGTACATTTTAACAGGAGAGATATTTAGGATACATAGGTGTAGCAGGAAACATAATAGCAGACATGGGAGAAGAGATGAAAGTTCTATTTTGACTGCTTCAAATTGCTTAGTGAATTAAGAATGAAGTTTTCACCCAAGGGTGAGGAGGAAAGGTGGGTGCTGGAAATTTAGGAGTTTCCTCTTTAAGATTGAGAGAGTTAAATCACTAAGGATATGTATTGGAATCAGGAGGAGTACTGCTGAGGTCCCAGTGGAGATAAGTAGTCACACATGAAAGGACACTTAGAATGGTTGTGTATATGCTTTCTAGAGTCATAGTGAGCAGCATGGGTGCAGGTATAATGTGGTAAGATAAGTTTAGTCTTTTTTTTTTTTTTTTGAGTTAGTATAAGTAAAGGAGAAACTACAAGGGAGTTCAAGTTTTATTCAAAGAATACATAAGAAATATGGGCCAGAAATCTGAACTGGATAAAAAGTAAATGAGAAAATGAAGGGGCTGATGGCTACCAAAAAATGGTAGTATCAATGAATTAATGGTCTCAATGGCTTAAGGAGTTATTGGAATGGGGCTAATGATTACAGTAAGTGATATGAAAAGTTAGGAATTGGTGTTCAGAGGTCTGAACCTGTCTCGGACATTAGATCTTTGAAATAAAAGGAAAATATTGTAAGTTAGCTATTACAGACTTCAGGCTACTGAAGTCATAGACAGCTGGACCTGCTATTGCAGCTGCCTGCACTTAGGGTAACATTCTTCCTTCCAATATTAATAATTTAAATAGATGGATCTGTAATGTGACCTGATCGAGTGATGGAAAAATTGAACTTGGTTTTTGACATGGCATTCATAAAATCTATACTCTCTCTCTTTTTTTTTTTTTTTTTTGAGAGGGAGTTTTGCTCTTGTTACACAGGCTAGAGTGCAATGGCGCAATCTCGGCTCACTGCAACCTCCGCCTCCTGGGTTCAGGTAATTCTCCTGCCTCAGCCTCCTGAGTAGACGGATTACAGGCACACGCCACCATGCCCAGCTACTTTTTTGTATCTTTAGTAGAGGCAGGGTTTCACCATGTTGACCAGGATGATCTCGATATCTTGACTTAGTGATCCACCCGCCTCGCCCACCCAAAGTGCTTGTGTAAAGGCTCTTCATGGAGATACTCTGCAAGTATCACTTTAAAAATGTAATCCATTACTCAATTCTGAGTGATTTTTTACTTAAGCCACACAGGTTTAGATTATTTTCATGCAATGTAACAAAGTTGTCTTTATGTAAGGAACTACAAAACCTTAACACACACCTGAAGTCAACCAGGAGATGATTTAACAAGTTTCTACAATTTTGAGACAATGGTTTAGTTAACATCCTACTAGCGAAAATTGATTCTTAGTATTGGCTTAATTTTATATTAGTAATCTTTATAATTTACTCTGTGGCCCAAGATAAATGCCCATAGCTTTTATACATTTGTAAGCTACAAAAGCAGTACAGTTAAAAAAAAATATCTGCTTCAAATTTTTGATTTTTGTTAAGTACATTCTTGGTACATGGAAATATTAAATAATTGATGAATTATTAAAAAATTACTGAAGTTTGAAAATGTTATGGTGTTATCACTTATTTTACCTATGTATGTATACATAAGTATGTAAATAGTTTTTGTTTTTTTTTTTTTAAACAACAAATGGGCCGGGCACGGTGGCTCATGCCTGTAATCCCAGCACTTTGGGAGGCCGAGGCGGGTGGATCACGAGGTCAAGAGATCAAGACCATCCTGGTCAACATGGTGAAACCCCGTCTCTACTAAAAATACAAAAAATTAGCTGGGCATGGTGGTGCGTGCCTATAATCCCAGCTACTCAGGAGGCTGAGGCAGGAGAATTGCCTGAACCCGGGAGGCGGAGGTTGCAGTGAGCTGAGAGTGCGCCATTGCACTCCAGCCTGGGTAACAAGAGAGAAACTCCGTCTCAAAAAAAAAAAAAAAAAAAAAAGCAAAAAATAAATAGTAAATTCATTGAACTTAGTTATTTTGGAAAAAGATACTGTCGATGTTTTCTCTTGATACTAGCAAAATTACTTAGTTGTCAGAAATTAAAAAAACACTAAATGTAAATTTATAATTTCCGAAGAGTCATGTAGTTTCATAAAAATTCTTTTAAATATTTAGAAATCATAACAGGTTATTGGCGCTAGTTTTTTCTTGTAATTTAAAGAGTATTTTAAATACAGACAGCATATCCAATATTTTTCCTAGCAATCACACAGTTGGATATCATATATCTAGTAAGCAAACCTTAATATTGCCAGTTGGACCCTGTGAAAGTCTTTTGATTTTAATACACTGTAAGATGGTTTCTATAACAGAAGAAATATCATCTAGGCATCTATCTACGTATATGTATACATTTATTTACTTTACATTATATGTTTACATTATTTACTTGTCAATTCTTACTGGTTCCATTTTATTCTTTCTGTTCATTTGAAGTAACAATCTAGTAAATCATTGTATATAGGCAAATGTTAGATGTCACGTATTTATAGATACTGAAATTTTATGTCTGAAATTTTTTGCATAACAGATGGGAGAAATATGAATAATTTCATTGGAGTGATATACACGTATATGCAACTATACTGTTGAAACCTTTTCTTACATCACTGATAAAAGATACTCTCTTACTCACATGAAAGTTCAAATACAAATGACAAATTTGTGGAAATTTAGCAGAATAAATTGGGTTATTAGTCTGGGTTCTCATTCTATGAAGATTTTGCCATAGTTTATTTTAAATTTTTGTAAATAAATACATAGTAGATGTATGTATTTATGGGGTACATGAGATCTTTTGATATAGGTTTGGCATCATTTTTTACCCTGATTTGATTGTTTAGTCTACTATTGCTACTTGTATGTGCTTCTATGTTTGTATCACAGAATTTTAAAGGTTAAAATGACTCTTAGAATCCTTCTGTTTTCCACAGGTGAAAACTGTAGTCTAGATAAACTGAGACTAGCTCAAGTACTACATAACTAGCCAAGGGAAATCTCTGATCTAAAACTCTGCTTCAAATCATGTGCCTTGTCATGTTGAGTTGAAGCAGGTCCTGAAGTATTGGAAGAGTGTAGTGAAGGCCTTGATCAAGAGGAAGTTTATCTGGGAAAGAAAGCAGGAGCTTTATTACATGCTGCTAGGGAAAAAGCAAAGTAAAAGGCAGTGTGACTTGAAGTTTGGAGGCCAAAAGAGTGAATGAAATATGGATAACTTTAAAATAACATCATATAAGGCTGCTAGCTACATCAATCCTTAGTGTTTACTTGAGCAAGCTGGTGACATTTCGAGAGAAGTGAAGGTTCCAGCCATTTTCAGTAGGTGGTCAGTTTGACATTTCTGTATAATGTCTCTTGGGGCTAATAAAAATTGTCAATTCCTGCTGGTTCCAGTTTTATTTTGTTCTTCTGTTCATGTAAAGTAACAATGTAGTAAATCATGGTATATAGGCAAATGTTAGAAGTCAAGTATTTATATATACTAAAATTTTGTAAGCCTGAATTTTTTGCATAACAGATGGTAGAAATATGAATAATTTCACTGGAATTTTGTAGCCTTATTTTTTTAAAAAAAGTTCATTTAGCAACATTTAAATATTCAGTTTACATCCAATAAAACAAACTGTATTTTTAAATAAGCCCCACAATTATTATCAAAACAGATTCATGTGACTTGGCAATAAGCAAATTACATGGACATCTGTTACTGGGAAAATAAACCAAAATAAATGGAGTCATAGTGAATGTTGCTATAATTTGGTAATGAATTGTTATTTTAAACTGCAAATTTGTACTACCTAACATCAGCTAGATCTTTTTAATGGTGTCCTATTTACAGCATGTCATATCACACAGAGATCTGTTTTAAAGATTCCATGTATATTTCAAATCCCAAAGAATACACCCACTACCATCCCAAAGAATAGACCCACTACTCTACCCAGCACTAACTTTCTGGAAAATCACCTAGTCTCTTATACTTAAGTGAATATTGTTGCAATCCAGCTGGTTCCCCAATTTATAGAATTTTCTCCCCTGTATTTCAATTCCCTTTGATTTCTTCTCACCTCTGAGTAAGTGTTTCTACTTCCTCATATATGATTCAGCATATATATCTTTGCTCTTAATTTCGTTGGCCCTTTTAGGATATTTTTATAATAATTGTCTTCTTTTTCAAAAGTGTAATTAGAATAGGTCTCAACACTGTCATGGTTCTAGGGTGTGAGGACTCTGGATCTGGCTCTGTTGATTCCCATACAAGTCCAGTGGCTTATGGTAAGAACCTTCCCCTTCCCTCCACTTTTAGGTGACCCCTCTGGTTATCCAGGACCTTATCCTATTTGGAAAATATGTGAATATCGTAGAGGACTAAAGAAGGCATTATCCAGTAGGGGTTTATGAAGGGAATGCATCCTGCAGAAAATTGGCAAGCATTATACAAGCATCTGCAGAGGTACCTTTACCTACCTAGTGTGCAGTATGGACTGCTTCAGCAGCTCCTCAGCACAGGCAGTGTCTCCCTCATCCTGCTGCTGGTGTAGACAGTACTTTCTCTTGGAAGAAGTGGGGTACTCTTATGGATGTTTCCATTACTTATCAATCATGGTCCACTTAGGTTGGGAGTCTTTACTTTCTCTGATTTTAAATATTGTTCTTTGTCTATTTCATAAAACTATGTTTATGAATAAAATCCAGTGTTTTCTTTCTTTAAAATTTTGGTTTTTTGATTCTTGATCTTCTTCCTGTTTATTCTTCTTCACTAGTTCTATTCATGCAAATCAAAAGCTTTTGCTGGTTAGTAATGAAATTGGCTTAAGAAGCCTATTTGGAAGGCAAAATTGTTTATTAACTCTTTCCTTTGCTCTTCATTTCAGCTGTAGCAATCTTAATTCCGCCAAGGTAATGGTACTTGCAGGGGAATGGTGGGAAGTTTATGCACAGGTGTTTGTGCACAAGAAAAGCATACTAATTTATTAAAAAATATTATGTATCCAAAATTGTACCTTTGCTGCTTCCATTCATTGAATTCTTCATCTTTTCATGCTCTGAGCATTCCTCTGAAGTGCACCAACAACAATGACAATGACGACAACAAAGACAAGTCTTTCTACTTTGTAACCAATGAAGACACCCTATATATTTCCTTTCCTACATTTCAAACATTTGAAAAGAGAAGTAAACTTATTGGCTAGTCTTCAGTCCTCTTATGTTCTTCTGCACGTCACCAGAATTTTTTTTTTAAATCTCACCACAGATATATATATATATATTTTTTATTGCATTATAGGTTTTGGGGTACATGTGCAGAACATGCAAGATAGTTGCATAGGTACACACATGGCAGTGTGTTTTGCTGCCTTCTTCCCCTTCACCCACACTTGGTATTCATCCCCAGGCTATCCCCCCCAGTCCCCCCCACTGTCCCTCCCCCATTTCCCCCAACAGTCCCCAGTGTATAGTAGACCGCCTCTCTGTGTCCATGTGTTCTCATTTTTCTCACCCACCTATGAGTGAGTATATGTGGTATTTCTTTTTCTGTTCTTGTGTCAGTTTGCTGAGAATGATGTTCTCCAGATTCATCCATGTCCTTACAAAGGACACAAACTCATCATTTTTGATTGCTGCATAATATTCCATGGTGTATATGTGCCACATTTTCCCAGTCCAGTCTATCATCGATGGGCATTTGGGTTGGTTCCAGGTCTTTGCTATTGTAAACAGTGCTGCAATGAACATTCGTGTGCATGTGTCCTTATAGTAGAACAATTTATAGTCTTTTGGATAGATACCCAGTAATGGGATTGCTGGGTTAAATGGAATTTCTATTTCTAGGTCCCTGAGGAATCGCCACACTGTCTTCCACAATGGTTGAACTAATTTACACTCCCACCAACAGTGTAAGAGTGTTCCTATTTCTCCACATCCTCTCCAGCATCTGCTGTCTCCAGATTTTTTAATGATCGCCATTCTAACTGGTGTGAGATGATATCTCAATGTGGTTTTGATTTGCATCTCTCTAATGACCAATGATGATGAGCACTTTTTCATATGTTTGTTGGCCTCATGTATGTCTTCTTTTGTAAAGTTTCTGTTCATGTCCTTTGCCCATTTTTGAATGGGCTTGTTTGTTTTTTTTCTGTAAATCTGTTTGAGTTCTTTGTAAATTCTGGATATCAGCCCTTTGTCAGATGTGTAAACTGCAAAGACTTTTTCCCATTCTGATGGTTGCCGATTCACTCTAGTGACTGTTTCTTTTGCCGTGCAGAAGCTGTGGAGTTTGATTAGGTCCCATTTGTCTATTTTGGCTTTTGTTGAACTGGAAAAAACCACCATGAATTTCATATGGAACCAAAAAAGAGCCCGCATAGCCAAGTCAATTCTAAGCAAAAAGAACACAGTGGGAGGCATCACGCTACCAGACTTCAAACTATACTACAAGGCTACAGTAATCAAAACAGCATGGTACTGGTACCAAAACAGAGATATAGACCAATGGAACAGAACAGAAGCATCGGAGGCAACACAACATATCTACAACCATATTATCTTTGATAAACCAGACAAAAACAGGCAATGGGGAAAGGATTCCCTATTTAATAAATGGTGTTGGGAAAACTGGCTAGCCATGTGCAGAAAGCAGAAACTGGACCCCTTTGTGACACCTTACACTAAAATTAACTCCAGATGGATTAAAGACTTAAACGTAAGACCTGACACCATAAAAACCCTAGAAGAAAATCTAGGCAAAACCGTTCAGGACATAGGAGTAGGCAAGGACTTCATGAACAAATCACCACAGATATTTTAAACCATTGCAGACATGATAATATGCCTAACGATTTCCTGAATTTTTTTTTAACCACCATTTTTGCTAAGCAACATCCACATTCAAATTCATCCATATTGAAATGTTCACTGTCATGTGAAATGTTTCTCCTTCTAGTCAAGGTTAATTTTGACACTTATTCGATGACTCCATGACCAATATTCTCTCCATCTCCTGGATATTCCAGCAGCAACTGACTTTTTTATTTTTCCAATTTGTATGTTCAAACTCACTAGTCCTTTGTATTGGCTCTTGGCTTTTGCATGAAAATAGGTGAAAGTCCTTTTTTTCTTTTTAGATGGAGTCTTAATTGCCAGGCTGGAGTGCAGTGGCACAATCTTGGCTCATTGCCACCTCTGACTCCCTGTTTCAAGTGATTCTCCTGCCTCAGCCTCCTGAGTAGCTGGGATTATAGGCATGTGCCACCACACCCTGCTAATTTTTGTATTTTTAGTAGAGACAGGGTATCATCACATTTGCCAGGATGGTCTCAATCTCCTGATATTGTGATCTGTCTGCCTCAGCCTCCCAAAGTGCTGGGATTATAGCCACAAGCCACCACACTTAGCCATAAAGTCTTTATAAAAGAATGATTTCACTTGATGCAAGTCTTTGCTCTAGGTATTTCCTTAATACCCCTTTGCAGTGAATAATTTCATTCATTCCTTCAGTAGATGTTTATTGTCTACTGTGTGCCAAACACTGTTTTAAGCACTAGGGATAAATAATGAACAAATTCACATCTTCAAGGAGCTGTTAATACTTGTAGGAGCAGATGGCAATAAACAAGTAAAACATAATATGCCAAAGGCTTCATGGAAAAATATGAAAGTGGGGAAAGAACCCCTTTAAAAGGGGACCATTTTAAATGGAAAGGTCAGGAAAGGCCTCCGTAAGAAGCCTTTCGATTGAGTTAGGTCTATATTCTAATGAGTTCTTCAACTCAACGCAACCTCTTGCAAATGGAACAAGTCACTAACAACTCTTTCTACCTGAAAATTTCTTTCTGATTTGATTGCTCTAAAATATTTGAGACTCTAACCACTCAGGCTGGATTACATTAATCCCTTGGATTACATTACTCCTATATTGTAATTCGGTCCCCCTTGATATTTGCCTCTCTGGTCACCAGAGAGATTCTCTGTTACTGTGTTTAACCCCTAAACAGTAGTGTCCCTCAAACTTCTCCTTTCCCTCTTGTTTTGCTATTTTCAATCTGTGTAAGTGTGATCTATATTAACGTTTAATGACCCTGTCTTCAGTTGGTCACTCCCAAATATAAATAGAAAATGTAAATACCTTATACCTAATACCTATATATTACTTTATCTTGCTTTAGTACCATTACCACAGTAGCCTCGGTAGTATCTAGTACTTCATACTTTAGTAGTACTCCTAAAGTAGCTAAAAATGTTGATTAAGGAGAAAAAGGTACTATTTGTAGTTAGCAAAATAATTTGCTAATGAAGGCACTCAGCAACACAATATTTTAATTTTGCATTTTTGTTCTATTTTCTAGTTTGAAAGGTCACATATTAACTCTGAATTTCAGTCTAATTTATCATAATATGCTGTATAAAATGCTTTTTGAGCTGTTCTTGAGCACAGCATGAAAGTTCATTTTTACTTTTGCTTGCTATGAATGAGACAGACCTTTCTAAATTATTAAAGTACAGGTGATTTCTCCAAGGTACCATTTTATGATGTTACTTGAGTTTTGGCAATTTTTTTTGACCTTTTTTTTTTCACATAATGTTAAATATCTTGTTAAATTCTAGGAGTTTTCTTACTTGTGAAATTGCCTTAAGGCATCTCATTAGCACCTTTGATTCAGGCAATGAAATATGAGAAATAAAATGGACTTCTTGTCTCTACTCATATAGGACAAGTAAATTTCACCCTTGCTACTAATGAATAATTAAGTCCTTTTAAGGAATGAGTAAGGTTTCCATAATATAATCCAGGGTCTAAATTATTTTAGCATTATCAAAACTATTAAGGTAATCCTTCCAATTAGGTTAAAATACTGAAGTAAAGGTAAACAGATATCAACAGATGTACTTTAATTGTAATGGAATATGTAGCCCTCAATTTTTGCATATGTAAGAACATAGGTAGGAATAGAAGATGAGAAAATGAGAAAATGTTTTACTTGACTGAAAAGCCTACCATCTTGACCACAGTTACATATTCAAATTTCTTAATTTACTTTCCTCAAAATGATAATAATTTGGCAACTACTTGGAGAATAAGCAATTTGAAGTAAAGTATTTTAAAACACCTAATGTTTAGATTAGAATCAATTTGTCCAATTTACTCAAAGTTCTATCTATAGATATGTAAGAAGTTTGTTAATTTAATGAATTTTATCACAAAAAGACAACAATTTTCTCAATAGAATTTTATGTTGTAAAATATATTTCCTCAAAATAGGAAGGATGGTAAGAATTAAAATTAGTTTGTTTCTCAATATTGTAAATTGCTAGAAATATTAGTTGTAAAGACTATCTTGCACATTCTGCACATGTACCCCAAAACCTAAAATGCAATAAAAAATTAAAAAAAGACTATAGTTTTGCTTTTTAACATATTTTTTTCCATGTATTATTCCTAGAAGGAACAAACTAAGCTGTAAATATAAACTATTTGATTTAAGGGAAAGTGGGGAGGTAAAATCAAAGCAATGAAATAAACACTTCCTCCACTCAAAAACTTTTTGGTACTATTAGAAAAGACAGCATCCCTTTAAAAAATTACCAACACAAGGACATTTGGCAAGACTTGAATAGGAGGAACTTTAAGACAAAGCTAGTAAATTGGGAGTTTGAATGTTTGAAAGTGCATGTTTTAAGTCATAGTAATTTTAACATAAAAAATTCAAAAAAAATGTAAAAACCTCTATTGAATCAAACAAAAAAAAAGGATTTTAGAAGTGGAGTAAGGGTATTTTTTCATAGCCTAGGAGTGATCTATTTAAGCTGATGGAGAAATTAGAATTTCAAGTCTCAGAAACAGGAGATAATATATTCTGATTCCCAGAGACTTAAATGAGGAAGCTATTGATACCAGCGGATGCTCAATAATTAAATGACATTATTTGGTAGTTGGCCACCTGAGTATCTGCAGATCATAGATTCTTGTATATCTATGGTGTGATATATCAGGAGAAAGTTTCTACTAGATCACATCCTTCGTTAAAACATAGGCTCTATTTTGGTAGCAGCAATGTACAAATAAATGTTTATCAGGAAGGACTATTCTTTGGGGGGGAATAGTCCTCATAGGGCCAATGTTGGCATAAATATATGCATTCTCTATGAATTTGGGTTACAAGGTCTCAATATATAATTTACATTTTGTTCAATATAAATTCATTTACCAATTGAATAGTGAACTTGCTATGTTTAAGATGAGTTAGTAGACCTTGAGAGATATAGCATTGAGTAGGCCATAAGAAGTTTTTAATATAAGAGATGAGGCAGGAATAATATGTCTATAAATATAACAAAAAGTTACAGCAATTTTGTTTGACAGTTTTTAAGATTGCCTGAAACAATATCTACCACTTAGTAGGTACTCAATATATATATTTGTTGTATGAATGGATATGATAAATGTTATGAGTGTAAGAGTGTTCCAGATGTTCAAAAGGTAGGTAATAGTGTATGATATATATAACAATGATTCATGAGTCACATTTGTGGCTGTTGCTTAATACAGTGTTCATTGGTGCTGGTCTTAACACCTGTAATTAATATGAAGTAGGATATAAAGTTTTACATGTCTTCATCTTATTCATTTGTTCATTAATTTTTCAGTATTTTACTGAACTTCTTCAATATGACAGGACCATAGCACTGAAAAAATAGGATTTACCACTTACAGGGTCACCATGAATTGGGTGATACAGAGAAATAAGCAATTAAAATACACAATAAGTGCTACCATAGGTTGTATGAATGTTTTTATTTGTGTGCATGTGCACATCCAATGTATCAGTGTCTGATGCATCTGATTTTGTCTCCCAACTTCTGAGTTAGGAAAAATAGGAAGTACTTTGCTAAATTTATCTCATAGAGTAATGTTTTACTAAATTCAATTCAAATTCTCCTCTTATCCTCTCAAATTATGTCCTCAGCATAACCGTTATGCATCTTGTGTTGAATGTATACAACTGTCCACAACAATGATACTTTGCATTTTAACTTCCAATTGTATGTACCATAATTGATATTACATTTCATCATTTCTAACTTCCTTGATTGCATTTATAAATTTTTACATGATTATATGTTCATTCTAAATAGCAAAAATGGAATTTTCCTTGCTAATTGGTCCTATGTATTTTAGTAAGTCACATTAAAAATGCATTGTTGCTTTGACACACGTAGAAAATTGACTCAGTTTTTATTTTGCTTGGCATTTCTTTAGTTGTTTCTTTTTCACTTGTCAGGCTTACCGTAAAACTTTATGTATTTGTTTGAGCTGCCTGAATAGTTTGTGGTATTCGGGCAGCTCAACACTGACCCTGTAGATTTACCTTGTCTTTCATTTCCACCAAGCATACTTCTATAATCTTCATCAACTCCCTGTTCAGATATTTGAAATATTTGACAGTTCTTTAAAACTTAGGAAACAGGGAATACGTTTTTAGTTTCAAGAATAATCTGAGAGGTTGGCTGCATAAACATAATAGAGAGTTTGCGCCTCTGCCATTTACTCTCTGTGTGACTTAAGTCCATTGAACTCTGTGGGCCTCACTTTCCTCATTTGAGAGATGGGTTTAATAAGAAAAATACATAAACAATAAAGTTGTTTGTTGTAAAACAAATTGATATGTGTCATTAAATTCTTAGAATGACATTTACTAATATTAGTCACTTACCCAGTTTTTCGGACAAGATTACCTACCCTTTATTGAAATTAGAGCTGCTACTGAAAAAAATGGCTAATATTTAGAAATGAATTTTCCATGAATATAATACAGCTTAATCTTTAGGATTCCTTACTTATATAGGTCTCTTACAAGTCATGCATTTTTGGTAACATTTTAAGAAGTGTATAAGAACTGCAATCAGTTGAGACTATTGCTTCCCCATATGACTTTCCCTTCCATCATACTTCTCCTAGTAGAATTCCTGTGGATTGGCCACAGGCATTATTGGGATCCAGTTAAGGTAAAGTTGAGTTTGAGAGATACATAGTTTGGGTTTAGAAGAATGTGATTAAATGGTCATGGAAATTCTGGTGCACAACTAAAGAACTGCAAGCTGTCCCAGTTATGAATAGCTTTCAGGAATACTTCTGCTCACTGTGCAGAGCTACCAAGGCATTATGACAGGGTTAGAAATTGTAACGAAATATGCATTTGTCCTATGGCTTTCAGCACCAAAATACGTGTGTAGTAAAGGAAATACAAGTTTGAAATGCATGAGGCCAGAAGCTAGTTTGTGGAAATTCTTTTAATCATAAAAACTATACAATTGTATGGCGAGATTTTGTGTCTTATCAATATCTTGTTAAAACTATCAATATTAACAAAATAGATGTAATGAATTATTTATGGAAACTATTACAAAATAATTTATATGAAATGACCATTAAAGTGTATGTAGCCAAACATGTAGAAACATGTTAGAGTATATCAGGCAATTCATTAAAACACAATATATTTTCTAGATTTTATTATATGTGTCAGCTTTTCAAATTTTGTAGTTTGTGATTTTTCATGTTCTATACAAATTAACAGAAATGTATATAATTTAGAATTTGCAATTTTTATTCTTTTATTTTTCATCATAGTCCTCCGAATTATATAAACTTCTGGTCCCACCAAAATCTGATCCACACAGGCTAACATGTAACCAGTACTTTTACATGCTAGGTGGTTTTACCAGATCTTACAGGTAAATCTCACATTTTACAAATGTGAATGTTAAACAAGTTTTACAAATGAGGAAACTCCATTCTCAGGCCTTTCTCACACCAGGCAACACTGAGTATTTCTAATCCCTCAAATCGTTTTCTTTCCTGCCACCCAGTTCTCAATCTTTTTTCTCTTCTCTAGCATAACTGCAGATTTTTAAATCTCTGTGATATTCGTGTCTTTTTCCTCTTAAATTTTTTTCTTTCCAGCCATCTGCTACTTTGAGAGATTATTTATAACTTAATCCCCTTTATTTAAATCTCCAATTCCTGTTTTAAGCACCACCTAAGCAGACATTTACATTTTAGTTCCTTAGTTTTCAACCTGCACAGTATGTTAAAATCACCCGGAGAGGTGATTAAAATTTTTCAATACCCTGGTGACACCACAGAGCGACTAAATAAGAAATTATGTGGTAGGATCAAATAATTAGTAATTTTTAAGAGTGAATCCAATGCTTAAGCAAGATTGAGAACCAGTGGCTCAGTTGACAAATTTATGTTGCTGATTTATGATGAAAATGGAGAACATTTCCCCGAGAGAGAAGAAAGTACCCAGAAAGAAAAAAAATGGTGAGTACAGTAGCAAGGCATCTTCACAAAAGTGTCCTTTGCTTTGTAATATCTAGTAGAGAGAATAAAGTATGAAATGTGATTTTATTTTCTCAGTCATTGTACCAGATATGTGAACTCAGAAGGCATTAAATTTTGTGCAATCTCAAGGTCCTTACTTACAATATGGGTATTGTGTGTACCCTATGGATTGTTATGTGAAGATTAGAGATAACAAATGTAAGGCAACTGTTCATTGAAATTGACACTTAATACTATCGTTATTAGCTATAAAGGTTTATAGCACATAGGGGTTGCTTTTCAATGCAATTTTAACTTTTAATTGCATACAGTTGTATAATACTTTCTAATAGTATTATAGTCATTTTTGTGACAGCTGGTTCATTTCTTTTTTCCTGCTATGATCAGAGTCGCCAACAAATTGCTTTACACAGATGATGAGTAACTGAATGAGTAAGTAAATGAATGTGTCACATAGCTTACTTTTAATGGTCCAAAAAATGGATGATGCTACATTTATTTCTTTTTTATTCTCCTGCAACCATTTTTTCTCTTACTTGATAAATAGTAAATTGATAGCAAGAGTTTACTATGTGTCTGGTAATGTTCTGAGAACTTTACAAAATCCTGTTGATGTGGCTTCTTTTACTCCGGTAGCTCAGTGAGTGGGAGGGAGTGTTACTGCTCTTTCACTTCCATGGTTTGCAAGTTTCAAGTTCTTGTCTCATGACAAAGAGGAATGAGGTATGTGGACACCTGAGAGTAAGCAAGACATAGTAGAATTTTATTTAGCAACAGGAAAAAAGCTCTCAGCAGCAAGAGGGTAGCCGAAAGTGGGTTGCCAGTTGTGAGCCTAAATCGGGAAATGCATGCTGAGTGGTTTATGGGTAGGCTTGGAGAAAGCACTGTTCAGAAAAAGGTATGATAGTGTAAAGAGCCAATCAGGGGCTAAAGTGAAGGCTTGACCCAGGAACAATCAGGGGCTGAGCACACTGAGGAGGAATGGAAGTTCTCACTCCAGTGAGTGTACTCTATCTCAAACTGATACTTTGGTGTGAAGACTTCACTCTGGCCTTGGCTTGAAGGTCAAGTTTCACCAGTGACTCATCCCTATCTGCCTCCTATTGCTATCACTGTGATTTAGGTATTATAATTGTTTACATTTTACAGATAAGAAAGAGGAAAAACATAGAGGATAAATAACTTGTCCAAGTCATATAGTTGTTAAGCTCTTGAGTTGGGATTTGAATTTACATAAACAGAATTGAGAACCCTTTCAGTCGTTAATCTTCCTGCTGCAATAATCACTTCACCTGTGTAAAAGCAGCTGTTTCTATGAAGTACTTAAAGTCCTTGAAGGAATAACGGTCTCTTAAAGTTCTAAACACGTTTTAACTTGTAGGCTTCTTAGGAACTACTCATAACTCACAGAGGAAACAATATATGGAGTAAAAAGATGTAATATTTCCTTTGGGTGGAGAAATCAATTTTGCTTTGGAAAAACAATGCTACTAACTCTTATTTGGCATAGACAAATGCACATGGACTCAAATCAATACAGTTTTATTTCTCATGTTTAGATATTCTCCTGGAAGTAATGGCAAATTTAGACTGTTTTCGTTTTTAGTTTTATGGCACAGTTAGAGAGTTAATCGTATTTCACTGTCTTTACATTGGAAGCAATGGGTTTTAATTATTAGAAAATGTTCATTACTTCTGAGGTATTCACTACAGGAGAGCTCATGTAGTGAGCTTTTCCTAAGAAAAAATGACAAAAGGCATAAATGCCATGGATTATGTAATCTAATTTTGCTCAAGCCTCTTTGGAAGATAAAATCTAGGTTGAAATAAAATTTCTCTGTGCAATTACAGAACTCAAGACAATAGCAGAGGTATTGCTAACCATTAATTCATAAGGAGAAAAGTATCTTCCAAGTCTGAAGTTATTTTCTGATGGATAAAGAAAAAGATTGATTGTATATTGAATTGTGGATATTCTGTTTTATTTATATTTATAATCATTTTAAAATGAATTATAAGTCTTCTGTCTCATCTTTATTTCTGAATTATATGGATGCAGAACAAAGATTATGGAATTATAAAAAGTTTTTTAAAAGTTCATTTATTTGAATGCAACACAGTTGGAATTTCAGGGAACGTTAAGAAAATGGTTGCCCATTCCTAATAATATAAACATGTTTGTATAAAGTGGATGGTAGACAGTTTTGGTGATGGACCACTGACCTAGTTAAGAAGTGGGGAAATAAAATGGCCCATCTCTCTCTTTACAGCAGCAAATGTTCCTCTGCTAATATTGAAATAAGCATTTCCCTTGGAAACATCTATCAGAGTAACATTTCTATAATTGAAATGAATATTGAAGATATTAAAATGTACCAAAATATACCCATTAACTGAAAACAATGTAATTTTTGAAAAAACTGAGGTACAATTTCAAGTATAAATTTCAGTTAACAATCTTTATTCTGAAAAGTTTTGTATAGAGAACTGCCCCACATGTTATATGCAGCAGCCACTGTTCATGATATTTAATTTGAAATGCTGAATATATATTTTTATGAATTCTGTTTGTATGTCTTGCCAAACAATATGGCTTGCTTCTTATTTTGTGTAATTTGATTTACTCTAACAGAGAACAAAGTATTTATTCATAAATTATAGGAGAAGTGTTTATCATTGTGGAAATTAAGATTTAAATTGAATAGTCCTTTCCTCAAAATATAATATGGAACTACATTTCCAGAGATGTCCAGACTAGAAAAAGAAATCTTAATTTTAAAAAATGGTATATTTTCTTTGAAGTAGAATTAGCTGATAGAATAAAATGGAAGAAAAGAACTTGAATCCCTTCAACCAGTTCAGTGTGTTGATTTCATTTATCTTAATGAGCAAAAATAGTTCGTGTGATTAATATTTTAAATGGTTAATATTAATATACTTAAAAATCACATCTGCTCTTTTCACATAAGTACCACAGCATCATAAGATGTAGTTTTAAACTCTGGCTTTTCATGTACACCCATTTTTTCCAAAATACTGACCCATTATTATTTTGGTGGTCTTCTATGCTGCTACCCAAGTTCACATTACAGTTCTTTACATCTCAACCAAACATACAACACAGACAGCTATGTGCTTACCTTTTACTCAGGGGCATAAAAGTAGATGGTATTTCCCAGCCTCCCTAGAGTTTTGCACAGTAGAATGTAGGCAAAAGTGATTATAAGTCATTTCAAAATCCAACTTCTGAAAGTCTTCCTTACAGTATTTAAATATCCTAATCTTTATCATCTGAATGGAAATACTGGACAAGGTCAGAGCCACAGATGTAAAGAGCATACCTCCTAGATTACATGAAGTACTTAATAACAAGAATTACTGCATTGAAACAATGCATTTAAAAAAAATCATATGAAGCTATTAAAATTTTTAGATTTCTTATTACAGCAGCTTGTATTGTTTGTCTTATTTAGGAATACCAGTAAGATAATCACATTATCATCTGAAAATTCACCTGTATAACATAATGTCATTGTAAATTCTAAAATTTCCAAACAGAATTATAATATTCCTTACTACTCAGTTTTTTTAAGCAACATATCTGTTTTCCCACTAATGGCATCACAATTCTAGAAGGTAGATGTCAAAAAGAAAATATGATGCAACTTACCCAGTTTGGAGTGGTGAGGTTGAAAACAGGTATATCAACATCTTACCCTAGAAGAATTAATTCTTCCAGAGACATTGGATGCATTCAACTGTTGTATTTCAATGTATATTATTTGGCCACAAAATAAAATTTCTTGTTATAATATAGCATATTTCTACAATTACACACACACAACTTGAGAACTTGAAAAGTTGAGTAGATAATGATATAGCAAGCTACACTATACTGAAATATAACACAATTTGAACCTTTTGAGAGTATTAGTGTATCATCATCCAAAATCACTAGAATTGGTATCATCATAAAAACTATATGGTATCCATTTCTTGAGTTCATGGTGCTGACTACTCATATAGATACCATTGGGTAGTAAGGAATGTAAGAGAAGTTTCTAATCATGAGAGTCATGTCATTTCTGCAAATGCAGATGATGTATATAATTGTTTCTCTCTCCCTGCCTCTGTCTCTCTATCATAATCAAAGACATAGCTGCAGGCATGCCTTATTATAAAAAAAAAAAAAACCTGGTAAGTTTCTATCACTGTAGCTGGACTGGCAGCTGGGCTACAGTTGATAGAATGCCAAATCCCAGACATGGCATGATTAAATCCAGTGTCTAATCATTCTGTTATAGTAAATTCACAAAGCAGTCTGATTACAGCATGCCTTGACTTCATGGTGGTACATGTGTTATACATTTGCTATGAAATTACTAGTGTGAATTTATAACCAAAATGTATTGTTTACAAAAGATTTTTTCCCCTCCAAGTATTTTTAAACTGATTTATATATTCCACTAGTATTGTTGGTAAAATCCATGAAATTAATTGGACTACTCACTACTTTACTGTTAGTATTTTGTTTTCTTATTTAACCAATTTAATTTTTTCTGTGTTTTTCTTTATGTTTACTATAAAATTTTCATACATAAGATGCAAAAGTCAGCTGTTTAAAGTTAGAATGTTTAACATATAGGACTAATATTAATTTCTTAAATATAAGTTTTAGAATTACTTAAAATACATTATTAATGAGTTTATAAAAATAGATTATGTGGCTTTAGGCTATAATGAAGAAATATTTAGAGTTACAGGTTATTTTAATATTTTGGCCAAGAAGACATAGAAAGATTTTAAGAAAATATATTAAATCATTTTATTTGTTTCTGCATACTACATTAATGGGCAATAGAACACATTTATTAAACCCTCTTGACAATATGCAATACATTAAATAAATCATTGAAGTTTCATTGTGGATCTACTGTTATTATAATGTGTTTTTTAAATCAATAAATTTGCTATAAATATTTTCTTCAAGCCTATTTTTACATAAGAAAAACAAATCTAAAAATTTGAATTGTACTTTTCATTTGAGACAGTTTTCCTTCTGTGGTTTTTCTTTGTGTTAAAATGTCACTTCATATGTGAAATGTAAAATAGTCAAACTCATGGAAGCAGAGCATAGTGGGGTGGTTGCTGGGGGTTGGGGACAGGGAAATAGAGATACTAGTAAAGAGGTACAAAGTTTTAGTTATACAAGATGCATAAGTTCTGGAGACCTAATGTAAAATAATGAGACTATAATTAACAATGCTGTATTATTTAAGTGGATAGACCTTTAGTATTCTTACCAAAAAATAATTGCAGTGTGTATGTCTGTAGTCATCAAGTTGTACAGCTGAAATATGTATAAATTTAAATTATCAATTATACCAGATTAAAGCTGGGGAGAGGGGAGACACTGACTCTGATTAATTGGTAGAAAATCAGTACAAACTTCTGTACTTGACTGAGAGTTGATCATGGTAGGAGAAATTGGGGTTCTGCTGATCTGGTTATCTATCCAACTAGCCAGACACATTTGTGAATACTTTGTTTTAAACTCAAGAAGTATTTTTTTTTTAATTTTTATTGCATTTTAGGTTTTGGGGTACATGTGCAGAACATGCAAGATAGTTGCATAGGTACACACATGGCAGTGTGTTTTGCTGCCTTCCTCCCCTTCACCCACATTTGGCATTTCTCCCCAGACTATTCCTCCACAGCTCCCCCCCCCGCTGTCCCTACCCTATTCCCCCCAGTAGACCCCAGTGTGTAGTACCCCCCTCCCTGTGTCCATGTGTTCTCATTTTTCTCACCCGCCTATGAGTGAGAATATGTGGTATTTCCTTTTCTGTTCTTTTGTCAGTTTGCTGAGAATGATGTTCTCCAGATTCATCCATGTCCTTACAAAGGACATAAACTCATCATTTTTGATTGCTGCATAATATTCCATGGTGTATATGTGCCACATTTTCCCAGTCCAGTCTATCATCGATGGGCATTTGGGTTGGTTCCAGTTCTTTGCTATTGTAAACAATGCTGCAATGAACATTCGTGTGCATGTGTCCTTATAGTAGAACGATTTATATTCCTTTGGATATATACCCAGTAATGGGATTGCTGGGTCAAATGGAATTTCTATTTCTAGGTCCTTGAGGAATCGCTACACTGTCTTCCACAATGGTTGAACTAATTTACACCCCCACCAACAGTGTAAGAGTGTTCCTATTTCTCCATATCCTCTCCAGCATCTGTTGTCTCCAGATTTTTTAATGATCGTCATTCTAACCGGCGTGAGATGGTATCTCAATGTGGTTTTGATTTGCATCTCTCTAATGACCAGTGAAGATGAGCATTTTTTCATATGTTTGTTGGCCTCATGTATGTCTTCTTTTGTAAAGTGTCTGTTCATGTCCTTTGCCCACTTTTGAATGGGCTTGTTTGTTTTGTTCTTGTAAATCTGTTTGAGTTCTTTGTAAATTCTGGATATCAGCCCTTTGTCAGTTGGGTAAACTGCAAAGATTTTTTCCCAATCTGTTGGTTGCCGATTCACTCTAGTGACGGTTTCTTTTGCCGTGCAAAAGCTGTGCAGTTTGATTAGGTCCCATATGTCTATTTTGGCTTTTGTTGCCAATGCTCTTGCTGTTTTAGTCATGAAGTCCTTGCCTACTCCTATGTCCTGAATGGTTTTGCCTAGATTTTCTTCTAGGGTTTTTATGGGGCCAGGTCTTATGTTTAATTTTAGTGTAAGGTGTCAGGAAGGGGTCCAGTTTCTGCTTTCTGCACATGGCTAACCAGTTTTCCCAACACCATTTGTTAAACAGGGAATCCTTTCCCCATTGCTTGTTTTTGTCTGGTTTATCAAAGATTATATGGTTGTAGATATGTTGTGTTGCCTCTGATGCCTCTGTTCTGTTCCATTTGTCTATATCTCTGTTTTGGTACCAGTAACATGCTGTTTTGATTACTGTAGCCTTGTAGTATAGTTTGAAGTCTGGTAGTGTGATGCCTCCCGCTGTGTTCTTTTTGCTTAGAATTGACTTGGCTATGTGGGCTCTCTTTTGGTTCCATATGAAGTTCATGGTGGTTTTTTCCAGTTCTGTAAGGAAATTCAATGGTAGCTTAATGGGGATAGCGTTGATTCTGTAAATTATTTTGGGCAGTATAGCCATTTTCATGATATTGATTCTTCCTAACCATGAACATGGAATGTTTCTCCATCTGTTTGTGTCCTCTCTTATTTCATTGAGCAGTGGTTTTTAGTTTTCCTTGAAGAGGTCCCTTACGTTCCTTGTAAGTTGTATTCCTAGGTATTTTATTCTCTTTGTAGCAATTGTAAATGGCAGTTCATTCTTGATTTGGTTCTCTTTAAGTCTATTATTAAATATTTGTTGTGGATGCTTACCACAAATCCTGCCATTTAATTTCTTGGTGGACATTCCATTTCATACCAAGAAAGTACAGTATCTCTCTCTTTACCTGCAAACATTTTTTCTTCTTTTCCTATGAATTGTAGAGGTTTTTTTTTTTTTTTTTTTTTTTAGAATATTCCACTTCTTCTTCTTTTTTTTTTTTTTTGAATCAGAGTTTTGCTCTTGTTACCCAGGCTGGAGTGCAATGGCATGGTCTTGGCTCACCGCAACCTCCGCCCCCTGGGTTCAGGCAATTCTCCTGCCTCAGCCTCCTGAGTAGCTGGGATTACAGGCATGTGCCACCATGCCCAGCTAATTTTTTTTTTTTTTTTTGTATTTTTAGTAGAGACGGGGTTTCACCATGTTGACAAGGATGGTCTCGATCTCTTGACCTTGTGATCCACCCACCTCAGCCTCCCAAAGTGCTGGGATATTCCACTTCTTAAACCATGAGTTCCTATTTGTTTTCCATCAGTCTTGCCTTTCCACAGTTCATGCATGATATAGCCAACCCTCTACTAAACAACCACCTACATAGGTAAATTTAACAAGCTACAGTTGAGCTTCATGGCACCCTTCAAGCCTGCTGCTCCCACAATGAACCCCATCTCAATAATAGCATCACGAGGTACTCAGTTTTTCGGTCCTAGAAGTCATGCTTGTGTTCTTGTTCTTTATCCACAAATTTTGTGAGCTGTCTCTTTAAAATGTATCCATAATCTGATGATCACTTTTATGTCCTTTATTGTCACTCTTGCCAATATTACTATTTTCTATGGACTTCTCCACAGGCTCCTAAATGATCTTATGTTTTTATACTCTTGTCCCACTTACAGCCTCTTTATGCAGCAGCAGCAACAAATCATGTCATTCTTCCCCCAGTGAAAACATTTTCAATGAGTTCACATAAGTATTTGAAATACAATCTGACATTCTGGATATGTCCTCAAAAATCTACATGATTTGGCCCTTGCTTCTGCTCCTACCCCCTACCCAACTCTGCTTTTGCTAATTCTGCTGCAGCCCTGCCAGCCTTCCTGCTATTTGTTTAAATGTTCAAGCTTAGTCTGCCCCCAGGCTTTAACATCTGCATTTTTGTTTTCTCTGCCAGAATATATTGTCTCAAAATCTCCAAATTGAAGGCTTCCTTGCAAAATTATTTTTTTGTTGAGATATTTCCACTTTATAATGGCCTTTTCTGCTCATCCTATCAACCATCACCAGTTATTACCTCATCCCTTACAAAGCTTTTCTTAATAGCTCTCACCACTACTTAAAGTTATAAATTTACTTTGTATTCTGTCTTTTCTACCAGAATTTATGAGACAGGTTCTCTGTTTTGCTAACTGCTGTATTCTCAGTGTCTGGAAAAATTACAAAAAAAATTTGCTGAATAAACAACTAAATCATATCAGATTTAACTTGGGAATGAGCATTTGTACAATCGGATTAAAGTGCAATTTATTTTACTATCTCATTAACCTTTTGAATGAACATCAGCAAAATGCTATAGTACACAGCTCCAGCTTTTTTACTGTTTCTCCCATTAACCATTTTGACCTGCTTGCAGCTGCCCCTCTGACTCAGCTGCTAACTAGCTTTCTTATATGGGAGAGTTACTTTGCAGAGCAACATCTATTGCTGTAATTTTTAAATTTTAACATGCATAAGAATTGCCTGCAGAGCTTATCAAAACAAAAATGGAAGAGTTTCATCCTAGGGTAGGTCTGGAGTAGGGCTAGAAAATTTGCCTTTCTAACTAGTTTTCATGTTTAGCTGATTCTGCTAATCCTGGAAGCAAAATTTGAGAACCTATAGATTGTCTGGATGATGGCCATCTTCTGTTATGACTTCCTTCCAGAGATACCTGAGGAAACTGGGGTGGAAGCTTTCTATAAAAAAGGATAAGTTAAGGCTTAGTTGTGTATTCCAGCTGGAGAAGTGAGCTGAACAATTGTTAGAGCAAAGGTCCTGAAGAGTTTTCAGGACTGACGTATGCTTTCTAACAATATAGGAAATACCTGAAATGCCTGAAGGAACCAGCTGAGGCTGACTTGGTGAAGCTGATGTTAGCAGCAAATTTTTTAATGGTATTTATGGAGGCATATTTAGAAAAGATTACCTGGGAGGGTGAGAGAGTCAAGAAACTAACACAAAGCAGAGATCTTCCATCTCCATATTGTTTAGAGGCTTGCATAAGATAGCATACCCCATGTAACAAAAAATTGCATTAGTTTCTTAGGGTTATTATAATAATGTACTGTAAACTTAGTGACTTAGCAACAGAAATGTATTCTATCACAGATCTTCAGGCTAGAAGTCCCAAATTAAGGTGTTGGCAAAGAACATGATGTCTCTGAAGGCTCTAGGGGAGTATTCTTCCTTGTCTTTTCTGAGATTCTAGTAGTTGCCTACAATCTTTGGTGCTCTTGTCTTGCAATTGCTTCCCTCCAGTATCATGATATTTGTGTCTTATATTCGTGTTATTATGAAAGTTAAGTTTAAAAGCGAAGCTGTGTTGGTAAGATATTTTATTTATAACTTTTATTTTAGGTTTACATATGAAGATTTGTTACATATGAAGATTGTTATGTAGGGTGTATGTAACACTAAATGAAGATTTGTTACGTAGGTAAACTCATGTCACAGGGGTTTGTACAGATTTTTTCATCACTCGGGTATTAAACCCAGTACCCAATAGTTACCCTTTCTGCTCCTCTCTTTCCTCCCCTCTTCCCTTCAGGTAGACTACAGTGTCTGTTGTTTCCTTCTTTGTATTCATGAGTTCTCATCACGTAGCCCCCACTTCTAAGTGAGAAAATGTGGTATTTAGTTTTCTGTTCCTGCATTAGTTTGCAAAGAATAATAGCCTGTAGCTGCATTCGTGTTCTTGCAAAATATGTGATCTTGTTCATTTTTTATGGTCGCAAGATATTCCATGCAAAAGGAACTATGTGGCTTTTTCCTTTTGGCCCAAAAGACTTGCTCCTTGCAAATAATCAATTATGATACATTTGTTAACATCTTTATATCGTCTCATCTGTTGTTTCTATGTTCTTTGTTCAGTAATCTAAAATTAAGAGTTCTAATTCTCAATCACAACTATTTAGTCAGGCAGAAAATCTCAACTATTAAATCTAATAAACTCACAAATTTTGATGTCGATGTAAAAGCTCTTTAGGGATTAAGAGTAAAATCCAAAAGCTTACATATATTTAATGCTTGCTAGGTGATTGTTTCAATGCTCAGTGTTTTACATATTAATCAACTAATTTCCTTGTCTTTTAAAAATAAAGCCATCCTATCCCAGATTTATTATTCTAACCTAGAATGACTTTAATAGCTAGCTTTAAGGATGAGAGAATCAATTCATTAGTCAATGAATAGAAAGGAAAGAATTCTGAATCTGATCAGTGTGTTGGGATTCTTTAAACCGCATTACGTACATGGTTATCCACTCTTTTGTCTGCCTTTTTTTATCACTTTTATTTGTATCTTTCTTATGTAATACAAGTAATATTGAATTAACAGGGGAGCATTTAAGAACATAATTTTGTTTTGCTAAAATAATTTTTATTAGTTTTTATTTAGACTTAATTTTCCAAGTTGGTATTTGTATGTGGGCTTCTGTGTGCGTATAAAGAAAAGCATATCTGCCTGTAGAAATTCCTGAGTTTAGTGAACTATATTAAGCAAATAAAGAGTCATTTTTAATATTAGACTTCTATTGTTATTGCAATAAAATCAGTTTTAGTATAAGCCATTTTGAATGGCTTCTGGTTTTCATCAAATTTTATTAAATTTTTTGACTTGACAAACATATTTTAAATTTTGCAGGAAGTTTTTCAACCAGAGCCATTTATTTGAGTGTCACAGGCTGCCTCTCATATGTCAAAGCCTTTTATAGCTATATATATTATAACAGGTTTATTGGAGACTTTGAACTTTGTGAAGTACAAACTTTGAAAAGATTTTTTTTTTCTAATCAATGTCCCCAACTGTGCAATGTCAATTTTTCCTTCCCTAGTGGGTAGCAGATCTTTTATTGATGTCTTGGGCACATTCTATAACTTCTATGGAAACTTATTAAGTCTAGTCTAGTTTACAATCCAATCTCCTCTCTTTCTCAGAATACGGGACTGGTTGTGGGGCCAAGAGACTTGTAGTGGGGAAGTGTAATCTACTCTTTATTTTATTTATTCATTTATTTACTATCGCTAGGAGTCATATGGGAGGCTATATAGTATGCTTTTCCAGGACATCTTCCTACCTTCTGTCTTAATTAAGTCTTTGGTACCTCTAGAAGCTCTGAGAAGAACTACAGAGTAAAGGGACAAGAATCTCTTTATTAGGTTGGCAAGAGCCATACTCTGTTTCTCTTACTGTTAACTTCCATATTTTCCTGGATAAAGGCTGAGAGACCATGAAAATCCTGAGTGATTGGTCTGTCGGTTTCTAATGAAGCACATGGGTAAGTTCTTTGGAGGTCTTCTCGGGAACCTGTCCACTGCAAAATTCTCTGACTTAAGAAACGTTTAAGAAACAGAAAAGATGACTTTAAAAAATGAAGGACTTTAGAAGATTTAATATCTACAACACAGGGAGACATGGGCATCCCTGAACAAGACAATAGCTCAATGCCCATTCATATATTACTCTCAAAGTGGCTGTTGACCACTCATTTAGAGAAGAGGCTAAAACTTGCAAGGAAAAATGCTGGCAGAAGACATTGCCTCAGTTTGAGTGTGCATAAGCTTCAGTTAAACAAAAAGTCTTAGAGTTAATGACCAACATCTATATAAAGCTGTTTATCAGCAGTTTTCATTGGAAGGTGAGTCTCCACAGGCTCAAGGAGTTTAATCAAGTATTATTTTCATAACAGCATCCCCAGAAGAAGTCTTGGAAATTTGTTTTTCTCATTCTAATGCTCAGTGACATTTTAGTCTTTATATATTGACATTCTGAACAAGTTAACTAACTGCCTGGCCCAAGCCTCAGCTGAACCCTGAAGTCACTGGAGCCAGAGATGAGAGAGTTTCAAATGAAAATGAACAGCTGCAGAATGTTCAAATATGTCCAGCAGATTAAGAATTAGAGAATTAGATCCTATAATTATCAGGTCATTTTGATTTTGTAGGAGGAAATTAGGGTCATTCATTTTCCAGCTGCATGGCATGTTATTATAAAAATTTAACCCTTCACTATTTGATTCATTTTGCCATTTTCCTAGTGTGTGATGTGAGGTATAGGTGCACATTTATTTTTTAATAGACAGTTACCCAGTTTTTACAAAACCTTTTATAGAATGAGCCATTTCCCCCCTAGTATTTTGAAATCCAAATTGTATCATACATTAAAGTATCATATATATATACCAGGACATATTTCTAGATATTTGCTTCTTCTCCATTGTTCTATTGATGCACTATATTACTATGAAAGGTTGATAGTTTATTTTCAGATTAAGTGGCTAGTGCTCCTCATTGCCTTCCCATCTGAAAAGTTTTTCTTATTACTCATGTTATTTTTCCTTATAATCTTTAGCCTGAGTCTGTTTAGTTCAAAAATATTTTATGGAGATCGCATTACATTATAAATTGTTTGAATCTTCTACCTTCATGAGGGTTTTAAAGTTTCTAATCAAAGAATGTATTCATGTCTGGTTATGTTCTTTTATTGATAGTGTATCTGTTTTTGTACTTCTGTAAATAGCATTTTGTTCTTCCACTCTATCATTTGACAGTTGCTGTTGGTGGTGGTGGATTCAGTCAATAATATATTTACTAATTTTGACCAACAATAAAAAAACAGTTCTGTATGGTTCAAACTGTTTGATTTGAAATCTCCTTATTTATGCATGTTAATGTTTTACTCTGTATTATGAGTTGTTTTTATATAACACGTTTTATGTTTTCTTCTGTTTTTCAGATATTTAAACACATCAACTGTAAATAGTGAGGCTACATTATTTCCAAATTCTATACCTTCAGTTTATTTCCTGTGTTAAATTATTTTGAACCATAATTCAGGTACAATGTTAAGTGCAAAAGAGATACAGGTCATTCTATTGTGCCCTTGACTTTGCTAGAGATAACTTTTAAAGTGAGCGACACAGTAAGGATATCATCTATCTTATTACCTTTTGAACTGGGATGAACATAATTTGTGATGTTAAGAGAGTATCTAAAAAATTCTCACACTGAATATTTTTATATTTTATTAATATCTATGGATATTATCTGGACTTTTCTCCTTAGGTCGAGTAATATAAAATGATATTAATATCTGATTTAATTTTGAATACTTACATTTCTGAAATAAAATTCTCTTTAATTTCCTTCTATAATCTCAAACTTTTCTTTGCAGATATTTATGTTGGATTGTTTCATCGTGATTCATAAATAAGGTTGATCTGCAATATTTTTGTTTGGCACTTGAAAGGTTTGAATATCAGTGTTATGTTGGCTTGAAAAAAATTAGTTATTTTTTTAAATCTTTGTTCTAGAAGAGTTTACATAGCATTGAAACATTATTTGTTAAAGGTATTGCAAATTTCCTATGTGAAATCATGGAAGGCTATCATTTTTGGGGTGGAAATATTATTTTACCATTATTTTTCCTGTAGAAATTGGCTTGTTTAGAATTTTATTGCAAAGTTACTTTCCATTTTCCTCAAATTATTTATTTTATCTCAGTTTTCAAATCAAGCAGATTGCATGATTTTGAATTTCCTCAGTTTTTCATATGTTAAAATTTTGTGTATTTGCTCTTTTTCCTTTTTTCATAAGATTGGCTCATAGTTTGTTGACTGTATGGTTATTTTGAAAACTAAACTTTAATTTGTTGCTTATGTTTTTTCAGATTTCTAAATGTTTTCTGCATTTATCATTAATGATTACTCCCTATGTTACTTTGTGGCTTAATTTGTAATTTATATTCTAGTATGTTGAATCAGTTTAATTTTTTTTATTGGCATGCTATTTACAGCTATGAATTATATTCTCAGTATTTCTTTAGCTGTATTCTATCTATCTTCCTTTAAATATTTTCTAGATTTTCTTACATTTTGATTTGATTGTGCTTTTTAGTAAAAAATTGTTTTATAAAGGATTTACTTAAGTTTCTTTTGGTAAGGTATTTTGCCATTCTGATGATGTTCAAGTGTTGTAGTTTTCTTTAAACAGATAATTGTATCTGTACAATATTTTTGTCTTGTGATTTTTAGAGCATTTTTTTTTTTCTGTAGTGGAGAGTTTGATCCTGTTTATTGTTTTATGAGCTCATGGGGAAAATGTTGTAATTTTTCTTTTCGTATGTGAGAATCAATGTATTTCAATGAGACTTATTACATTTATTAGCTCTTCTACGTCTTTACTTTCCAATATTTCTATTATTGAACTAGAAATAATTCTATTATATTCTACATATATGTTATATACATAATATATTGATTGATAATAGATTATATATTATAATTATGTAATACATATATTTCTATTATAATTCGATTATTATATTACTGAAATAGAATAATTCACCTGCCTGAAAAGATGAATTAAGTTTCCTTTCAATAGCTATTTTCTAATATTCCTTTACTTCTGTAGTTTTGCTTTATAATATAGCTTTTTGTTATTCTTTGTACGAAAATATTCCAAACTGTTATAAGTTCATTTTAAACAGCACTCTTTAGCATCATAAAGGGCCCTTCTATTCTTTTCTAATGCTTTCACACAGATTTGACACTTTGTTCCATAATTTCCTGATTCCTTTTGTGGCTGTTTTTAAACAACCAGAAAAATTATTTTGCGTTTATTTTTGCAGTCTCTGAAACACTTCCTTTTATAGGTTTTAAAAATATATTTGAATTTTGCTTTTTAAAATTATTTCTTCTGTTGTTTTTCTTTTTTTTTAATTTTTATTGCATTTTAGGTTTTGGGGTACATGTGCAGAACATGCAAGATAGTTGCATAGGTACACACATGGCAGTGTGTTTTGCTGCCTTCCTCCCCTTAACCCACATTTGGCATTTCTCCCCAGGCTATCCCTCCCCAGCTCCCCCCCACTGCTGTCCCTCCCCTATTCCTCCCAATAGACCCCAGTGTGTAGTACCCCCCTCCCTGTGTCCATGTTGTTTTTCTTAAAGGGATAGGGTCTCATTATTTTTCCTAAGCTGGTTTGGAACTCCTGGCTTTACATGATCTGGCCTCCTGTGAGATTTTGCTTTGTTATTCAAGCTGCAGCCTCTCTCTCCTTTTAAAGAATTTCTTTGAGCTCATAATTTTATTAAATCAAAATATTTAGTACTAGTTTCTTCATACTATTTTTAGAAAACATTTTCTCTATTTTAATATTTGCATAAAATAAGGTATTTAAGATGTACTTTTCCTTGAGGCTTAGAAAGAATATTGGCTGTTGGTTTAAGAGGAAGGTATTTATTTATTTTTCCAGTGACTATTTACAAAATATATACTATGTGTTAATTACCCTACACTGAACAAAATAGAACATAGATGTTCTATGGTTGTACTTCTTTTATCTCAGGAGGACTAAAGTTAGACAGTTGAGTATGTAAACTACATAGTATCCTTTTGGATAAGATATGGTAAGGAACAAAAATAGAGTACAATAGAAGCAAATCATGGACACTGTAAGTGGGCTAAGGGTTTCCATTTTAAATAGGATGGTCATGGTAGACCACATTGAAAGAACATTTGAGAAAACACTTGAATGAAGTAACAGGATTATCAATATAAAAATAAGGGGAAGTGTAGGCTAGGCAGAGGGAATCCAGTGAGCCAGTTACTCTTCTGATGCCTGCAAAAAGAGGAGGAAAAATGATAATTGGTGAAAATACAGATGGGATTTGGAGTAGAATGTGTTCATGCCTAGTTATATCACAGAAATAGGAAACAAATTTATCATTTGAGGATGAGTTGAAGATACATGGAAGTTGATAAAACATATAAGAGTCATTGTGGGAAAGAATATGGGACCCAACTAGGGATAGATAAGACTTGTGCTCAGCAGGGATTTGGACTGGGAAGAGAGTGATTTTTCATTTTCAAAAGGATCATTCAATGCAATTGGGCATTGCTACAAAATGCTTTTTGGCGTACATGTAGCTGAGAAGGGGGTGACATTTGTTCATTACACATTAACTGTAGTCTTTTGTAGGCTGTTTTATATCACAAACACTAGTGCACAATTATTAGTTTTTCACATGAAGTAATGTAGATTCAAACAGAGTAAGCTAGCTGATGTTAAACATACTTTCAGGTTGATTTTAGGTGATGTTTTCCTATAATAAGGTAAAAATGCTAGAGGACCATGCTGATGAAAGAACAGATGAAAAAAGTGATAATGTATATAGACAAGTGTGCCAACAAGTCAAGATCTAGGAGCAGCGAACAGGCAAAAGGTTGAAGATGATGATTAAGAGAAGAACAAGGAGAGTCGCTTCTTCATATGTAGGTTTCAGTTGTTTTTATCACAAGAATTTCAAAGTTTATAATGGTGAACAACAGTGTATACTTTATACAGTAAAATATTTGGAAACAGTTACTTTTTGTATCGTAGTATAAAAAATCATAGTTGTGAAGTGAATTTATGTGTAATTTTTTGTTTACACTTTTTGTTACTAACGTACAGCATTAATACAAAAGTCCAAGAAGCTTATATTTGTGGATTTTTTAAGCTTATGTTACACTTGCAGATGGAAATGCTTTCAAAATTATATCAAATACTATCTCTTGCTGCTTTCACATGCATTGCTTCTGTTGTAAATGCCATTATGGATATCTTGCAGTGGCCATAAAGTATTTGGAATGGCATTTTTAAAGTAATGCCTGATATAAGTGATATGACTGGATAGAATTTAATATTGTGGGAATTTAGTATTTTCCAGCTGGAGTGTAATACTCTAATCATTCACTCTTCTGTTGAAAGCAATTTTGATTGAGATCACAAATCAGATGTCATTTGGGGCACAGTATTAATGACTTAACTCTCAAATTTTTATGTAATTATCAATAAATATACATACCATTTATGTGATACAGTGCTGCTTCAGTTTTCACAGTTACACTTTAAATATCCTTTTCAATACAGTGGCATATCTCATAAAGATACTTCGGCAAGTAAGATACAATGTGAGGTTGATAAATATGAATTTTCTTAAATTTATTTGCTATGAAATTGAACAGCCGACCCAAGGTCTTAGGTTAAGAGACACAACTAAATGTATTGTACAACATCATTTTTTATTTCTTTTGGGTTTGATTTTTCTCCATGATTTGTAATAAAATAGATTAATGGGCCAATTCTAATACTGATTAAATGGACTTGGCTCAGGCCTTTAACAGGAAAGTCATAATAGCAGTCAGTTTCAGATCAAAAGCTTTAGAATACAAATGAAAGACTATTCAGGGAGAAGGGAAACTAGACAGTGATACAGCAGGAGACTCCTTTAAATTCAAATGATTAAATGCAGGGAATAACTTTAGCATGCTGCTACATGTTGATAAACATATGCACAAAGTAGGTACTATTAAATTATGGAAATACCTCACATGTAGACCATTTTTCCATTTCTTCAAATATGTGAATACCTACTATGTGACATGCATTATTAGCTATGAGTTGAATTGTGAATCTCCCCCGACAACCAAAAATGATATGTGGAAGTCTCTACCAAGAATACCCATGAATGTGATTATATTTGAAAATAGTATTTTTACAGATGCAATCAAGTTTTACAGATGCAATCATAGTTGTTGTGAAATGAATTCATGTGTAATTCTTCATTTACATAGTTAGGATGAGCCCTAATCCAATATGGTTGATGTTCTTCTAATAGGGAAATCTGGACATAGACATACACAGTGAGGAAAACGGCCATATGTAAAAGAGAAACATACAAGAAAGAATGCCTTGTGATAACAAAGTGGAGCTTGCAGTGATGCAATTGAAAGCCAAGGAATGCCCAGGATTGACAGCCACCATTAGTAGCCAGCGAGAGGTAAAGAAGAATTCTTCCCCTTTGTGTTTCAGAGGAAGCATGAACCTGCCTTGAACTTTTAACCTCCAGAACTGTGAGAAGATAAACTTTTGTTGTTTTTAGCCACCTAGTTTGTAGTACTGTATTATGGCATCACGATATTAAAAAAACTAATATAGCTGTTATGTATTCTGATAGGCTTTGAAAAAAAAGCTAAATGGTTTGATAAATTTATGAATTAGAAAGATATATCTGACCGAGATACAATCATATGTTTATTTATTTCAGTCTTTAGAGCTAAGACACTTTGGTAACCACTAGTGAGAAAAAAGGACTAAGGCACAGTAAAGAGAAGTAGGGAAAAAAACAACAAAAAGTTGAAATCTTTACTTCTCAAAGTCTGTAAACCTATGGTAGTGACAATGTTTTGAAAAAAACGGGTTTCAATTGTAAGAAACGCAGACTTGAGACAAAAGTTGTTCTTCTTTTAATTGCCAGAAGCTTCCATTTAAATATCAAGAGCTGAACCTTGTTGAAATTTGAGCCAATAATTGATTCCATCGAGTAGGAAAGTGAGGTTTAGACTGATTTGTATATGGGAAGAGAAATCACAAAGGAATGTGACTAGACTCTGGACACTGTGGTCTCTGGGAAGTGCCCTGTCTCCTGTTTTTTGGATCAAACCTCAAAGAGTGGAGGAGATGATGCAAACTTTGTTCAAGAAAACATTATACAAACACTTGCTAAAGATAATAAAGTAGACCTTATTCTAAGGGGGGGCCATTGCAACAGACATTGCAGCATGGGTCATGCAGCAGAGAGAGATCGGATTCAACTCTGACTCTAACAAGGACAGTTGAAGATTTAAAACCAAGACCAAGGATTGGGGTGTGTGTGGGAGTGGTCAGTGGATGAAAAATTACAAAGAGGAAACATCAAGGATAAGGAGGATTCTAAATAAACAGACTCAGTAGGATTATTGCTGAAGACAGGTCAGGATGATAAGATATTGAGAGGGGGTTGGATACAAAGAGTGGGGGATTTTTCATAAATTGAATTGGCAGAATTCTTGCTCAGACTGCATTCTGTAAGGATAAGAAGGGAAACCCAAAATTAGGTCTAGTCAGAGGACTCAGAGGAGTGTAGCTAAACCTTTGGTTAAAGGAGAGAAATTATGTCAACACCAAGGTTTGGCTTCCCACAGTGTAAATAGTGGCAAGTCTTTTTTTTTTTTTTTTTTTTTTTGATAATGATTGCTTTAATTATTTTACATTGGATGTTGTATTAAACTTTTTTTATAAAAAATTTTTATTGCATTATAGGTTTTGGGGTACATGTGCTGAACATGCAAGATAGTTGCATAGGTACACACATGGCAGTGTGTTTTGCTGCCTTCCTCCCCTTCACCCACACTTGGTATTCATCCCCAGGCTATCCCCCCCTGCCCCCCCGCTGTCCCTCCCCCATTTCCCCCAACAGTCCCCAGTGTATAGTAGACCGCCTCCCTGTGTCCATGTGCTCTCATTTTTCTCACCCACCTATGAGTGAGTATATGCGGTATTTCTTTTTCTGTTCTTGTGTCAGTTTGCTGAGAATGATGTTCTCCAGATTCATCCATGTCCTTACAAAGGACACAAACTCATCATTTTTGATTGCTGCATAATATTCCATGGTGTATATGTGCCACATTTTCCCAGTCCAGTCTATCATCGATGGCATTTGGGTTGGTTCCAGGTCTTTGCTATTGTAAACAGTGCTGCAATGAACATTCGTGTGCATGTGTCCTTATAGTAGAACGATTTATAGTCTTTTGGATAGATACCCAGTAATGGGATTGCTGGGTCAAATGGAATTTCTATTTCTAGGTCCCTGAGGAATCGCCACACTGTCTTCCACAATGGTTGAACTAATTTACACTCCCACCAACAGTGTAAGAGTGTTCCTATTTCTCCACATCCTCTCCAGCATCTGCTGTCTCCAGATTTTTTAATGATCGCCATTCTAACTGGTGTGAGATGATATCTCAATGTGGTTTTGATTTACAAAGAACTCAAACAGATTTACAGAAAAAAAACAAGCCCATTCAAAAATGGGCAAAGGATATGAACAGAAACTTCACAAAAGAAGACATACATGAGGCCAACAAACATATGAAAAAGTGCTCATCATCATTAGAGAGATGCAAATAGTGGCAAGTCTTACAAGGAAAACCCACTGTCCAAAAAGGGCACCTACGATTAGAGAATAGCAGTGGCTAAAGGAGATTCTTAGATCAACATTAGGACAGTCTCACAAAGTCATGAACTCACAAAGCAGTGAGGGAAAATAAACAAAATTTCTGAGCACTCAACACCACCAAAGTTATCATGAGAACCAAGGTATCAAAAGAAGGCTCTGGGTGGGAAAGAGAGAATGCAGATTGTTTGGTTCTGGCAATTAAAACCCAGGGTGGGGCCATCAACTAGGTCAGTGAAGGCAATGAGAGCATTACTGACCTGACAGATGAGCTTCATTTTGGTACAGACCAGAGGAGCAAGAGATGGCGTAAAAATCTAATTGTCCTTCTAATGCCAGGATGACATACAACCCTACTTTCGACTCCAGGTTTTAGATGAATTCAGAAGCTAAGAATTAAAATAATAATTAGGTATATGTGTATGTGTGAGGGAGGTGAAATTCTGAGAGATTCATTTTTTTTTGTTTTCCAAGTATAATAGAATAAAATTAGAATAAGTAACAGAAGAAATTTGGGGATATTAAAATATCTACATAAATTAAACACACAACCAACCAATGGGTCAAGCTAAGGAAATTAGAAAATACTTTGTTAATAAAAACAAGAATACAATATACTGAAACTTATGACATACAGCTAAAACAGGAATTAGAGGGAAATTTACCATGCAAATGTCGACTTTTTAAAAATTTATTTATTATTTTTGCATTTTAGGTTTTGGGGTACATGTGCAGAATGTGCAAGATAGTTGCATAGGTACACACATGGCAGTGTGTTTTGCTGCCTTCCTCCCCTTCACCCACATTTGGCATTTCTCCCCAGGCTATCCCTCCCCTATTCCAAACAATAGACCCCAGTGTGTAGTACACCCCTCCCTGTGTGCATGTGTTCTCATTTTTCCTCACCTGCCTATGAGTGATAATATGTGGTATTTCATTCTCTGTTCTTGTGTCAGTTTGCTGAGAATGATGTTCTCCAGATTCATCCATGTCCTTACAAAGGACACAAACTCATTTTTGATTGCTGCATAATATTCCATGGTGTACATGTGCCACATTTTCCCAGTCCAGTCTATCATCGTTGGGCATTTGGGTTGGTTCCAGGTCTTTGCTATTGTAAACAGTACTGCAATGAACATTCGTGTGCATGTGTCCTTATAGTAGAACGATTTATATTCCTTTGGATATATACCCAGTAATGGGATTGCTGGGTCAAATGGAATTTCTATTTCTAGGTCCTTGAGGAATCGCCACACTGTCTTCCACAATGGTTGAACTAATTTACACTCCCACCAACAGTGTAAGAGTGTTCCTGTTTCTCCACATCCTCTCCAGCATCTGTTGTCTCCAGATTTTTTAAAGATTGCCATTCTAACTGGCATGAGATGGTGTCTCAATGTGGTTTTGATTTGCATCTCTCTAATGACCGTGATGATGAGCACTTTTTCTTGTGTTTGTTGGCCTCACGTATGTCTTTTTTGTAAAGTGTCTTTTCATATCCTTTCCCATTTTTGAATGGGCTTGTTTTTTTCCTGTAAATCTGTTTGAGTTCTTTGTAAATTCTGGATATCAGCCCTTTGTCAGGTGGGTAAACTGCAAACACTTTTTCCCATTCTGTTGGTTGCTGATTCACTCTAGTGACTGTTTCTTTTGTGGTGCAAAAGCTGTGGAGTTTGATTAGGTCCCATTTGTCTATTTTGGCTTTTGTTGCTGATACTTTTGGTGTTTTGTTCATGAAGTCCTTGCCTACTCCTATGTCCTGAATGGTTTTGCCTAGATTTTCTTCTAGGGTTTTTATGGGGCCAGGTCTTATGTTTAATTCTTTAATGCATCTGGAGTTAATTTTAGTGTAAGGTGTCAGGAAGGGGTCCAGTTTCTGCTTTCTGCACATGGCTAACCAGTTTTCTCAACACCATTTATTAAACAGGGAATCCTTTCCCCATTGCTTGTTTTTGTCTGGTTTATCAAAGATTATATGGTTGTAGATATGATGTGTTGCCTCCGATGCCTCTGTTCTGTTCCATTGGTCTATATCTCTGTTTTGGTACCAGTAGCATGCTGTTTTGATTCCTGTAGCCTTGTAGTATAGTTTGAGGTCTGGTAATGTGATGCCTCCCGCTGTGTTCTTTTTGCTTAGAATTGACTTGGCTATGTGGGCTCTCTTTTGATTCCATATGAAGTTTATGGTGTTTTTTTTCCAGTTCTGTGAAGAAATTCAATGGTAGTTTGATGGGGATAGCATTGATTCTGTAAATTACTTTGGGCAGTATAGCCATTGTCACAATATTGATTCTTCCTAACCATGAACGTGGAATGTTTCTCCATCTGTTTGTGTCCTCTCTTATTTCGTTGAGCAGTGGTTTGTAGTTTTCCTTGAAGAGGTCCCTATGTTTCTTGTAAGTTGGATTCCTAGGTAAGTTTTACTCTCTTTGTAGCAATTGTGAATGGCAGTTCATTCTTGATTTGGTTCTCTTTAAGTCTGTTATTGGTGTATAGGAATGCTTGTGATTTTTGCACATTGATTTTATATCCTGAGACTTTGCTGAAGTTGCTTATCAGTTTCAGGAGTTTTTGGGCTGAGGTGATGGGGTCTTCTAGGTATACTATCATGTCGTCTGCAAATAGAGACAATTTGCCTTCCACCTTTCCTATTTGAATACCATTTATTTCTTTTTCTTGCCTTATTGCTCTGGCTAGAATTTCCAGTATTATGTTGAATAGGAGTGGTGAGAGAGGGCATCCTTGTCTAGTGCTGGATTTGAAGGGGAATGCATCCAGTTTTTGCCCATTAAGTATGATATTGGCTGCTGGTTTGTCATAAATAGCTTTTATTACTTTGAGATATGTTCCATCAATACCGAGTTTATTGAGGGTTTTTAGCATAAAGGGCTGTTGAATTTTGTCAAATGCCTTCTCTGCGTCAATTGAGATAATCATGTGGTTTTTGTTTTTGCTTCTGTTTATGTGGTGAATTACATTTATAGACTTGCGTATGTTGAACCAGCCGTGCATCCCCAGGATGAATCCTACTCGATCATGATGGATAAGTTTTTTAATGTGCTGTTGCAATTGGTTTGCCAGTATTTTATTGAAGATTTTTGCATCTATGTTCATCACGGATATTGGCCTGAAGTTTTCTTTTCTTGTTGAGTCTCTGCCAGGTTTTGGTATCAGGATGATGTTGGTCTTATAAAATGATTTGGGAAGGGTTCCCTCTTTTTGGATTATTTGGAATAGTTTCAGAAGGAATGGTACCAGCTCCTCTTTGTGTGTCTGGTAGAATTCGGCTGTGAACCCATCTGGACCTGGGCTTTTTTTGTGTGGTAGGCTCTTAATTGCTGCCTCAACTTCAGACCTCGTTATTGGCCTATTCATAGTTTCAGCTTCCTCCTGGTTTAGGCTTGGGAGGACACAGGTTTCCAGGAATTTATCCATTTCTTCCTGGTTTACTAGTTTATGTGCATAGAGTTGTTTGTAGTATTCTCTGATGATGGTTTGAATTTCTATGAAATCTGTGGTGATTTCCCCTTTATTGTTTTTTATTGCATCTATTTGGTTGTTCTCTCTTTTCTTTTTTATCGGCCTGGCTAGTGGTCTATTTTGTTGATCTTTTCAAAAAACCAGCTCTTGGATTTTTTGATTTTTTGAAAGGTTTTTCGTGTCTCTATCTCCTTCAGTTCTGCTCTGATCTTAGTTATTTCTGGTCTTCTGCTAGCTTTTGAGCTTTTTTGATCTTGCTCCTCTAGCTCTTTCAATTTTGATGATATGGTGTCAATATTGGATCTTTCCATTATTCTCATGTGGGCACTTATTGATATATATTTTCCTCTACAGACTGCTTTAAATGTGTCCCAGAGATTCTGGTATGTTTTGTCTTTGTTCTCCTTGGTTTCGAAGAACTTCTTTATTTCTGCCTTCATTTCATTGTTTATCCAATCAACATGCAAGAGCCAGTTGTTCAGTTTCCATGAAGCTGTGTGTTTCTGAGTTAGTTGTTTCTGCATTCTGAGTTCTAACTTGATTGCAATATGGTCTGAGAGACTGTTTGTTATGATTTCAGTTGTTTTGCATTTGCTGAGGAGTGCTTTACTTCCAATTATGTGGTCAATTTTGGAGTAGGTGTGATGTGGTGCTGAGAAGAATGTATATTCTGTGGACTTGGGGTTGAGAGTTCTGCAAATGTCTATCAGGTTTGCTTGTTCCAGGTCTGACTTCAAGCCCTGGATATCCTTGTTAATTTTCTGTCTGGTTGATCTGTCTAATATTGACAGTGGAGTGTTAAAATCTCCCACTATTATTGTGTTGGAGTCTAAGTCTCTTTGCAAGTAGTAAAGAACTTGCCTTATATATCTGAGTGCTCTTGTATTGGGTCCATATATATTTAGAATCATTAGCTCTTCTTGTTGTATCGATCCTTTTACCATTATGTAATGACCTTCTTTGTCTCTTTTGATCTTTGTTGCTTTAAAGTCTATTTTATCAGAGATGAGAATTGTAACTCCTGCTTCTTTTTGCTCTCCATTTGCTTGGTAAATCTTCCTCCATGCCTTTATTTTGAGCCTTTGTGTATCCTTGCATATGAGATGGGTTTCCTGGATACAGCACACTGATGGGTTTTGGCTTTTTATCCAATTTGCCAGTCTGCGTCTTTTGATTGGTGCATTTAGCCCATTTACATTTAGGGTTAATATTGTTATGTGTGAATTTGATACTGCCATTTTGATGCTGGCTGGCTGTTTAGCCTGTTAGTTGATGCAGATTCTTCATTTTGTTAATGCTCTTTAGCATTTGGTATGTTTTTAGAATGACTGGTACACTTTCTATGTGTAGTGCCTCTTTCAGGAGCTCTTGTTAAACAGGCCTGGTCATGACAAAATCTCTGAGTACTTGCTTGCTGGCAAAAGATTTTATTCTTCCTTCACTTATGAAGCTCAGTTTGGCTGGATATGAAATTCTGGGTTGAAAGTTCTTTTCTTTACGGATGTTGAATATTGGCCCCCACTCTCTTCTCGCTTGTAGAGTTTCTGCCGAGAGATCTGCTGTGAGTCTGATGGGCTTCCCTTTGTTGGTGGCCCGACCTTTCTCTCTGGCTGCCCTTAGTATTTTCTCCTTCATTTCAACCCTGGTGAATCTGACGATTATGTGCCTTGGGGTTGCTCTTCTTGCAGAATATCTTTGTGGTGTTCTCTGTATTTCCTGGACTTGAGTATTGGCCTGCCTTGCTAGGTTGGGGATATTTTCCTGGATAATGTCCTGAAGAGTATTTTCCAGCTTGGATTCATTCTCTTCATCACATTCTGGTACACCTATCAAATGTAGGTTAGGTCTCTTTACACAGTCCCACATTTCTTGAAGATTTTGTTCATTCCTTTTTGCGCTTTTTTCTCTAATCTTGGTTTCTCATTTTATTTCATTGAGTTGATCTTCGACTTCTGATATTCTTTCTTCTGCCTGGTCAGTTCGGCTGTTGAAACTTGTGCATGCTTCACGAAGTTCTCGTGTTGTGTTTTTCAGCTTCTTCAATTCATTCATATTCCTCTCTAAGTTGTCCACTCTTGTTTATCATTTCCTCAAGTCTTTTTTCAAATCTTTTTTCAAGGTTCTTAGTTTCTTTGCATTGAACATGTTCTTTTAGCTCACTGAAGTTTCTCATTATCCACCTTCTGAAGTCTGAATCTGTCATTTTGTCACACTCATTCTCTGTCCAGCTGTGTTCCCTTGCTGTTGAGGAGTTTTGGTCCTTCATAAGAGGTGAGGTGTTTTGGTTTCAGGCATTTTCCTCCTTTTTGCGCTGGTTTCTTCCCATCTTTGTGGATTCATCCACCTGTCGTCTTAGTAGTTGCTGACTTTTCAATTGGCTCTCTGAGTGGATGCCCAGATTGTTGATGATGAAGTATTTCTGTTACTTAGTTTTCCTTCTAACAGTCTAGCCCCTCTGCTGTATGACTGCTGAGGTCTACTCCAGGCAATGCTTGTCTGGGGTACACCTGTAGCAGCTGCAGAACAGTGAGGGATGCAACCAGTTTCTTCTTCTGCTATCTTTGTCCCAGAATGATGCCCACCAAATGTCAGTCTGATTAGTCCTTTTTTGAGGTGACTCTTTGGATATACAGGGGTCAGAGAGCTGCTTGAGGAGATGGTCTGTACTTTATAGGAGCTCAAGTGCTGAGCTGTGAGCTCCATCGTTCATTCAGGGCTGTTGGGCGGGTGTGTTTAGGTCTGCTGCAGCAGAACTTATAAAACCCCCTTTCTTTTTTCCCTCAGATGCTCTGTCTCAGGGAGTTAGGGCTTTCTTTATGAGTATTCGTTGCACTGTCCTGCCCAACTAGGAGGCAGTCTAGTCACTATTTGCCTGCCAAGGCTCCGCTCTGCTACTGCAGGGCTCTGCCCTACTGTCGTGGGCTCCACCCTGTTGGTGGAGTCTCTCTGTTATGGCGGGTTGCCTCGGCAATGGCAGACTGCTTCAGCAATGGGAGTGTAGCTCAGTAGGGGTGGAATGTGTCCTTATTGGCGGACACCCCTCCCCCACCAAGCTGCACCATCCTGGATTCAGCTGAGCCCACAGTGAAACTCTCAACCCTGAGCATTTCAAATTGACATTTTGTTTGTCCCTGTGGGGGTGGGACCTGCTGAGCCTGATCACCTGGCTCCCTGCCTCAGAGTCCTTTCTCTCTCTCTCTTTTTTTTTTTTAGTTGAGCGGTTGACTCTCTCAGAGGTGTTTCAGTTACCAGCTGATAGGGCACTGGGATCTGTGTGATTTCCCGTGCTGCGACCCACTGCACTGGCTCAAATCATGCTTCCCAGGAATCTCCTGGTCTGGTTCACTGTCCAAGTCCCTTTTAATCAGATGGATATGTTAATCTGCCCTCCCATATCTCAGATTGCCAGTTTAACAGGGCACCCAGACCAGTGCGTTTTGTGTGGGGTGCCGCTGCGCTGCGGTGCTGGCCGAAATGGCTGCGCAGGCCGAAATGGCTGCGCAAGCCGAAAGGGCTGCGCTGGTGTCCCGTGTCTCTCCTACACCTGGGAATTTCCCCGTTCTGTGGGCAACAAAGGTCTGTCTGAAAATGCGGCTAGGACTCACCCTCTGCACCTTCGCTGAGAGCTGCAATCCTGAGTTGTTCCTACTGTGCCATCTTGGAAATCTCCCTGAGAGATTCTTTTTAAATTTTTATTGCATTATAGGTTTGGGGGTACATGTGCAGAACGTGCAAGATAGTTGCATAGGTACACATATGGCAGTGTGCTTTGCTGCTTTCCTCCCCTTCACCCACACTTGGTATTCATCCCCAGGCTATCCCCCCCAGCCCCCCCTGCTGTCCCTCCCCCATTCCCCCCAACAATCCCCAGTGTATAGTAGACCGCCTCTCTGTGTCCATGTGTTCTCATTTTTCTCACCCACCTATGAGTGAGTATATGCGGTATTTCTTTTTCTGTTCTTGTGTCAGTTTGCTGAGAATGATGTTCTCCAGATTCATCCATGTCCTTACAAAGGACACAAACTCATCATTTTTGATTGCTGCATAATATTCCATGGTGTATATGTGCCACATTTTCCCAGTCCAGTCTATCATCGTTGGGCATTTGGGTTGGTTCCAGGTCTTTGCTATTGTAAACAGTGCTGCAATGAACATTCGTGTGCATGTGTCCTTATAGTAGAACGATTTATAGTCCTTTGGATAGATACCCAGTAATGGGATTGCTGGGTCAAATGGAATTTCTATTTCTAGGTCCCTGAGGAATCGCCACACTGTCTTCCACAATGGTTGAACTAATTTACACTCCCACCAACAGTGTAAGAGTGTTCCTATTTCTCCACATCCTCTCCATCATCTGTTGTCTCCAGATTTTTTAATGATTGCCATTCTAACTGGTGTGAGATGGTATCTCAATGTGGTTTTGATTTGCATCTCTCTAATGACCAATGATGATGAGCACTTTTTCATATGGTTGTTGGCCTCATGTATGTTTTCTTTTATAAAGTTTCTGTTCATATCCTTTGCCCATTTTTGAATGGGCTTGTTTTTTTTCCTGTAAATCTGTTTGAGTTCTTTGTAAATTCTGGATATCAGCCCTTTGTCAGATGTGTAAACTGCAAAGATTTTTTCCCATTCTGATGGTTGCCGATTCACTCTAGTGACTGTTTCTTTTGCCGTGCAGAAGCTGTGGAGTTTGATTAGGTCCCATTTGTCTATTTTGGCTTTTGTTGCCAATGCTTTTGGTGTTTTGTTCATGAAGTCCTTGGCTACTCCTGTGTCCTGAATGGTTTTGCCTAGATTTTATTCTAGGGTTTTTATGGTGTCAGGTCTTACGTTTAAGTCTTTAATCCATCTGGAGTTAATTTTAGTGTAAGGTGTCAGGAAGGGGTCCAGTTTCTGCTTTCTGCACATGGCTAGCCAGTTTTCCCAACACCATTTATTAAACAGGGAATCCTTTCCCCATTGCCTGTTTTTGTCTGGTTTATCAAATATAATATGGTTGTAGATATGTTGTGTTGCCTCCGATGCCTCTGTTCTGTTCCATTGGTCTATATCTCTGTTTTGGTACCAGTACCATGCTGTTTTGATTACTGTAGCCTTGTAGTATAGTTTGAAGTCTGGTAGCGTGATGCCTCCCGCTGTGTTCTTTTTGCTTAGAATTGACTTGGCTATGCGGGCTCTTTTTTGGTTCCATATGAAATTCATGGTGGTTTTTTCCAGTTCTGTGAAGAAATTCAATGGTAGTTTGATGGGGATAGCATTGATTGTGTAAATTACTTTGGGCAGTATAGCCATTTTCACGATATTGATTCTTCCTAACCACGAACATGGAATGTTTCTCCATCTGTTTTTGTCCTCTCTTATTTCGTTGAGCAGTTGTTTGTAGTTTTCCTTAAAGAGGTCCCTTACATTCCTAGTGAGTTGTATTCCTAGGTATTTTATTTTCTTTGTAGCAATTGTGAATGGCAGTTCGTTCTTGATTTGGTTCTCTTTAAGTCTGTTATTGGTGTATAGGAATGCTTGTGATTTTTGAACATTGATTTTATATCCTGAGACTTTGCTGAAGTTGCTTATCAGTTGCAGGAGCTTTTGGGCTTAGGTGATGGGGTCTTCTAGGTATACTATCATGTCGTCTGCAAATAGAGACAATTTGGCTTCCACCTTTCCTATTTGAATACCCTTTATTTCTTTTTCTTGCCTGATTGCTCTGGCTAGAACTTCCAGTACTATGTTGAATAGGAGTGGGGAGAGAGGGCATCCTTGTCTAGTGCCGGATTTCAAAGGGAATGCTTCCAGTTTTTGCCCATTAAGTATGATATTGGCTGTTGGTTTGTCATAAATAGCTTTTATTACTTTGAGATATGTTCCATCAATACCAAGTTTATTGAGGTTTTTTAGCATAAAGGGCTGTTGAATTTTGTCAAATGCCTTCTCTGCATCAATTGAGATAAACATGTGGTTTTTGTTTTTGCTTCTGTTTATGTGGTGAATTACATTTATAGACTTGCGTATGTTGAACCAGCCTTGCATCCCAGGGATGAATCCTACTTGATCATGATGGATAAGTTTTTTAATGTGCTGTTGCAATCAGTTTGCCAGTATTTTATTGAAGATTTTTGCATCTATATTCATCATGGATATTGGCCTGAAGTTTTCTTTTCTTGTTGAGTCTCTGCCAGGTTTTGGTATCAGGATGATGTTGGTCTCATAAAATGATTTGAGAAGGGTTCCCTCTTTTTGGATTATTTGGAATAGTTTCAGAAGGAATGGTACCAGATCCTCTTTGTGTGTCTGGTAGAATTCAGCTGTGAACCCATCTGGACCTGGGCTTTTTTTGTGTGGTAGGCTCTTAATTGCTGCCTCAACTTCAGACCTTGTTATTGGTCTATTCATAGTTTCGGCTTCCTCCTGGTTTAGGCTTGGGAGGACACAGGCGTCCAGGAATTTATCCATTTCTTCCTGATTTACTAGTTTATGTGCATAGAGTTGTTTGTAGTATTCTCTGATGATGGTTTGAATTTCTGTGGAATCTGTGGTGATTTCCCCTTTATCGTTTTTTATTGCATCTATTTGGTTGTTCTCTCTCTTCTTTTTTATCAGTCCGGCTATTTTGTTGATCTTTTCGAAAAACCAGCTCTTAGATTTATTGATTTTTTGGAGGGTTTTTCTTGTCTCTATCTCCTTCAGTTCTGCTATGATCTTAGTTATTTCTTGTCTTCGGCTAGGTTTTGAGCTTTTTTGATCTTGCTCCTCTAGCTCTTTCAATTTTGATGATAGGGTGTCAATTTTGGATCTCTCCACTCTTCTCATGTGGGCACTTATTGCTATATATTTTCCTCTACAGACTGCTTTAAATGTGTCCCAGAGATTCTGGTACGTTGTGTCTTCATTCTCGTTGGTTTCAAAGAACTTCTTTATTTCTGCCTTCATTTCATTTTTTATCCAATTAACATTCAAGAGCCAGTTGTTCAGTTTCCATGAAGCTGTGCGGTTCTGAGTTAGTTTCTGAATTCTGAGTTCCAACTTGATTGCACTATGGTCTGAGAGACTGTTTGTTATGATTTCAGTTGTTTTGCATTTGCTGAGGAGTGCTTTACTTCCAATTATGTGGTCAATTTTGGAGTAGGTGTGATGCGGTGCTGAGAAGAATGTATATTCTGTGGATTTGGGGTGGAGAGTTCTGTAAATGTCTATCAGGTTTGCTTGTTCCAGGTCTGAGTTCAAGTCCTGGATATCCTTGTTAATTTTCTATCTGGTTGATCTGTCTGCTATTGACAGTGGAGTGTTAAAGTCTCCCACTATTATTGTGTGGGAGTCTAAGTCTCTTTGTAAGTCATTAAGAACTTGCCTTATATATCTGGGTGCTCCTACATTGGGTCCATATATATTTAGAATCGTTATCTCTTCTTGTTGTATCGATCCTTTTACCATTATGTAATGACCTTCTTTGTCCCTTTTGATCTTTGTTACTTTAAAGTCTGTTTTATCAGAGATGAGAATTGCAACCCCTGCTTTTTTTTGCTCTCCATTTGCTTGGTAAATCTTCCTCCATCCCTTTATTTTGAGCCTTTGTGTATCTTTGCATGTGAGATCGGTTTCCTGAATACAGCACATCGATGGGTTTTGGTTTTTTTATCCAATTTGCCAGTCTGTGTCTTTTGATTGGTACATTTAGCCCATTTACATTCAGGGTTAATATTGTTATGGGTGAATTTGATACTGCCATTTTGATGCTAGCTGGCTGTTTTGCCCATTGGTTCATGTACATTCTTCATTTTGTTGATGGTCTTTAGCATTTGGTGTGCTTTTAGGATGGCTGGAACTGGTTGTTTCTTTCTATGTGTAGTGCCTCTTTCAGGAGCTCTTATAAAGCAGGCCTAGTGGTGACAAAATCTCTGAGTACTTGTTTGTTTGTGAAGGATTTTATTTTTCCTTCACTTATGAAGCTCAGTTTCGCTGGATATGAAATTCTGGGTTGAAAGCTCTTTTCTTTAAGGATGTCGAATATTGGCCCCCACTCTCTTCTGGCTTGTAGAGTCTCTGCCGAGAGATCTGCTGTGAGTCTGATGGGCTTCCCTTTGTGGGTGACCCGATCTTTCTCTCTGGCTGCCCTTAGTATTTTCTCCTTCATTTCAACCCTGGCGAATCTGACGATTATGTGCCTTGGGGTTGCTCTTCTTGCAGAGTATCTTTGTGGTGTTCTCTGTGTTTCCTGGAGTTGAGTATTGACCTGTCTTGCTAGGTTGGGGAAATTTTCCTGGATAATATCCTGATGAGTGTTTTCCAGCTTGGATTCATTCTCTTCGTCACCTTCTGGTACGCCTATCAAATGTAGGTTGGGTCTCTTCACATAGTCCCACATTTCTTGGAGATTTTGTTCATTCCTTTTTATGCTTTTTTCTTTAATCTTGGTTTCTCATTTTATTTCATTGAGTTGATCTTCAACTTCTGATATTCTTTCTTCTGCTTGGTCAATTCGGCTGTTGAAACTTGTGCATGCTTCGCGAAGTTCTCGTGTTGTGTTTTTCAGCTCCTTCAATTCATTCATATTCCTCTCTAAGTTGTCCATTCTCATTATCAATTCCTCGAATCTTTTTTCAAATCTTTTTTCAAGGTTCTTAGTTTCTTTGCACTGGTTTAGAACATGTTCCTTTAGCTCACTGAAGTTTCTCATTATCCACTTTCTGAAGTCTGATTCCGTCATTTTGTCACATTCATTCTCCGTCTAGCTTTGTTCCCTTGCTGGTGAGGAGTTGTGGTCCTTTTTTAGAGGTGAGGTGTTTTGGTTTCGGGTGCTTTCCTCCTTTTTGTGCTGGTTTCTTCCCATCTTTATGGATTTATCCACCTGTCGTCTTAGTAGTGGCTGATTTTTCAATTGGGTCTCTGTGTGGACACTGAGATTGTTGATAATGAAGTAGTTCTGTTACTTAGTTTTCCCTCTAATGATCTATCCTCTCTGCTGTATGAGTGCTGAGGTCCACTCCAGGCCCTGCTTGTCTGGGGTATACCTGCAGCAGCTGTAGAACAGTGAGGGATGATACCAGTTTCTTTTTCTGCTGCCCTTGTTCCAGAATGATGCCAGCCAAATGTCAGTCTGATTAGTCCTTTTCTGGGGTGACTCCTTGGATATACAGGGGTTAGGGAGCTGCTTGAGGAGACAGTCTGTGCTTTATAGGAGCTCCAGTGCTGAGCTGTGAGCTCTGTTGTTCATTCAGGGTTGTTGGGAGTTTGTTTATGTCTGCTGCAATAGAACTCATAAAACACCACTCTTTTTTTTTGTTTGTTTCACCCTTAGATGCTCTGTCTCAGGGAGTTGGGGCTTTCTTTATGAGTATCTGTTGCACTGTCCTGCCCCACTAGGCGGCAGTCTATTCACTATTTGCCTGCCAGGGCTCTGACCTGCTAGCGCGGGTCCGCCCTGTTGCTGCCTGGTGGAGTCTTTCTGTTATGGCAGGTTGCCTCGGCAATGGCAGGCTGCGTCAGTCCTGGGCGGTACTTAAGTGGGGGTGCACTTCGTCAGCAATGGTGGATGCCCCTCCCTCACCAGGCTGCACTGTCCTAGATGCCAGCAGCAAAACTCTCAGCTCCTAGTGGCTCCAGTCGCCACCCCGCTTGTCCCCGTGAGCGTGGTACCCGCCGAGCCCGATCACCCAGCTCCCTGCCTCAGAGTCCATCCTCTCTCTCTCTCTCTTCCTCTCCCCAAGCTGAAAGGTCGACTCTCTCACTGGCGCCCCAGGAGCCTGCCGATAGGGCACTGGGATCCGTGCAATCTCCTGTGCCGCTGCCCACTACCCCGGCTCAGATCACGCTTCCCAGGAAACTCCTGGTCTGGCTCATTGTTCAAGTCCCGTTCAATCAGATGGACATGCCAATCTGCCCTTCCAAATCTCAGATTGCTGGTTTAACAGGGCACCCAGACCAGTGAGTTCCACGCCGGGTCCCGCTGCGGTGCCAGCCGAAGAGGCGGCGGGAGCCGGCTGCGTTAGCCGGCTGCACTAGGGTCCCGTGTCTCTCCCACACCTGGGACATTCAACACTCTGTGGGCATAAAAGATCCATCCGAGAATGCGGCTAGGACTCACCCTCTGCGCCTTCACTGAGAGCTGCAATCCTGAGTCACCTCTACGATGCCATCTTGCCTCCCTCCCCTGAGATTCTTTTTTAAAACAATTTAATTACTGTGAATTAGTACAATTAAGCATTATTAAAATCCATGAAGTTTGGATCTCAAGAACATTATTTCCAGTTATAGTCTTATTTTACATACCTAATTTTGTGAAGTATTTTGACCACACAGCTGGTATTTCCTATGGAAGGGGTTGACATGGATGTTACAATTAATGAGTTAGCTCAAGGTCCTTTTTTTTATCCTACTGATAAGTGACCACTGATAAAGGGTCACAGTTATGAAAAACCATCTTAGTCTGTTTTGTGTAAGTGCGTGTTTTTTTTTTTGCTATATCAGAATACCTGAGACTGAGTAATTTGTAATAAACAAATTTATTTTTCACAGTTATGGAGGCTGGGATGTCTAAGATGGAGGCGCTGGCATCTGCAAAGGGCTTCTTGCTGCATTTTTCTATGGCATAAAGTGGAAGGGCAAAAAGAAGGCAAGAGAAAGTGAGGGGGCAAATAACTCTTCCTTTTAGAAAGGCAGCAATGCCACCTGTGAAGGGCAGCCCTCATGGCCTAATTACATCTTAAAGTTTCCATGTCTTAATGCTACTATAATGGCAATTAAAATTCAACATGAGTTTTGAAGGGGACAAATGTTCTAACCCTAGTAAATACCATATTTGTATCAGATATGCTGAATACTTTCATACTGTTCTTCTATAATCTTCAGACAGCTTTTTGCTGATTGGTCAGACAGGAAAACAGAGACATTAATGTTTAATTATTTGAGATAAAAAAGTCAAAATTGGTGTGAGAACCTGTATCAGTCTGAGATTTTAGTTCCCCTGTCATAGTTCATTCTCACTTGGACATTTTCCATATTGCCCAAACTAAATTATTTACGTCAAATGGCTATAGGGGGAGGTGTGTTATTTTACTGAGTTTCTTTCTCTGTAGCAGTCATGGTTTTTCAGTTTTGGTCACTATAATTACATATGTTTCCTTGTTCTTTATTTGCTTGTTCTCAAACTTCTTTTCTTGCCTATAAATTAGTCTCAAGAAAAATGGTAAGTTGTGATAAGTCTCTGCTTATGAAAATCCCGTCATTATTAGTATCCAAATGGGTTAAGAGTTTCTCCTTAACAGAAGTGAAAAATGTATGCTTGCCTCTATTATTTTACAGAATAATCTGGTTCTTACATATATTCTAGTACCCAAATTTAAAGAACACATTATTTGTCTGAACCAGAATATGGTTCTGTCAGTAAAATTAAGCAGGTAATCAATCCATGTTGGGTAATGTGGTCTTGCTTTCTACTGATGTCAGAATTTAGTTAATTCAGGAAAATAATGAAATATTTGTAATGACTGTATCAAAATCACAGGTGATTTTGAGTTAGAAATCATGAATGTGCTCAATATGATAGTCATGTGATTAGCTCAGACAAAATGCAACTATTAGTATTAAGGACAAAAATAGCTGAAATATCACATTGTCTCAGCCATGTTTCATGTCAGCTCTTATTTTTGACTGTAGACACAGTTATGTGTTGATAGCATATTTGGACTGTTAAATTTTATCTATGCTTGAGTAAAGTTCAAAATATTGTAAGATAGTATAGCTTTTTCTTGGGAGAAAAACACAAAGATATAAGTGAGCAGTTAATGTTTTTATTACTAGCAAAATAATTTCAGAGATTGACATTTTGAAAACTAAAGCCAAGATAGATTTTCATATACTATATTTTTGATAAGATGATAATTTCATATTAAACAGAATTTTTTATATATTTTCGATATTCATGCTTTAAGTTTGAACAGTTTGGTAAACTTTTATAAGAAGAAAATTTGGAAATGGCTTATGTGATTATTTGTCTATTCTTATTCAGAAATATTAAACATTTGGTGGTAATTATGCAAAATAACCTGAATGAAAGAATTCAAAAAGACTAGGTCTAGCTTGTTCTGTTCATCACAGAAGAAATATTGATTTAAGGCTCTTTTTGGCACATAATCTTTCAGTCTTAATATTTCCTTTGTTGAAGTTCTGCTTTTAATGAATAAATATGTAGAATATCCTTTTCACATTTATGCAGCTTTAGAGCCTATCAAGACAATTCTCAAATTTTCAACCTGCTGCAAGTTATTTTTTACAACTTGCATTTTGCAACTTATGGCAAATATTAAAATCTGACATCACCTTTTAGTATTAATGCTTAACTTAGTATGTTCTAAACTGGAGAAAAATATACATACTATATTTCTAAAATTGTGCAAGCTGAAAACTCTCTATTCCCTGGCTTTAAAACATTGTCCCATTTTTATTTGTAGGACTGGAGTTCTTCCATGACTCACTGCAGGGTGAGTGGCATAGTAGGTGTAGTCAAGGGAGCAGAAGTGAGTCAGATGTGAGGAAACAAGATAAGTACAAGGGAGTAATGTCTAACATCAATTGTGAGAGGTGAGTATAAGGCCATCAACAGTACATGAAGCATGTGAGAGGGAATCAAGTTGAGCATATTAGAGAGCTCAAATGAGTAAGGAAGCATCAAATCTTAGCCATGAATGTGGTAAGGAGGCCAAGATCATTTTCGATGGGTTCTAATTCTGAGGTCTATGTCAATAAGGTCATAGGCAAGTCTGGGATAGAAGTCTTCAAAATGTTACCTAAAGCTTCAAATTCTACATTGATAAGTGACTATTCTTTTAAAACATTTATTTTACTATTTTGGCTTTGTGTATCATACTCGTACATATTTTTCCTAATTACTGAAGTTTTAGAATTACACTTTTTCCCTTGCAAAAAATCTCTGAATGACAGAAGGCTATACAGTAGGAACCAAGATTAGCTACTATGTATCACACACGTAAGCCTTATTACTTGGTGCCCAACTGTTTGAAGTTATCTGAGTTAGAAAATTGACTAATGGTCATTAATCAGTTTAGTTTGTTTGCTAAGATACCTCAAAATCTTCTAAGATCACCACGTATAAATTATCTTTGTCATTTGTAAAGTGAGTAATTCTGAGATCACCAAGAATTGACTCTAATGTAAGGATCACAGGTTACTGGAGAAGTTGATTCATTGGGAATTAGAGAGACTCCTGACCTGTTCAGCCCAATTCAGATTATGTAAAACAAATAATCAAACAAAACTAATGTAATTTTGACCTTTTATTTTTATTATTTTTGAGAAAAAGTTTCACTCTGTTGCCTAGGGCTGGAGTGCAGTGATGAAATCTCACCTCACTGTGACCTTCGCCTCCTGGGTTCAAGTAATTCTTGTACGTTAGACTCCCAAGTATCTAGGATTACAGGCGACCCCCAGCACCCCCAGCTAATTTTTCTATTTTTAGTAGAGATTGGGTTTCACTATGTCAGCTAGGCTGGTTTCAAACTTCTGACCTCAGGTGATCCACCCACCTCAGCCTCCTGATGTGCTGGGATTACAGGCATGAGCCACTGTGCCTGACCTCATTCAGTAAGCATGCTGCTATTTTTTGTGACTACAGAATACGTAATATTTTAGATTATTCAGTTATTAAGCATACTATGAATAATCTAAAATATTATGTATTCTGTAGTCATGGATCTTTCATGGGAGCACTACTAGAAAATGTATTAATTGAAATATCTTAAAAAATGTAAGCTAGATTTTTTAATTGGAAATATATCTAATTTATATGACTAACCAATGCTTTAAAAATGATTTAGTTCCACTCTTAATAAATTTTCAATTATATATTCAAATTCCCATAAGATATAATTTATATTTCTTCATGGACTGTTCATTGATTATTGAACTTGTATGAACTTGTTTTTACAAGTTTATTTCTTCAGATAATAGCAAATAAGGGGACACAGCAATCCTAGAAAGATACTTTTTCTTAACTTATTAATATATATAGTGAGATTCTTTTTTCCCCAGTGTCCAAGCTACTACTACTTGTTTCATGTTGGTACTTTCAGAACTCAGATGCAACGTGGTGAAATTTATTCTTGAGTACGTCCATTTATTTCGTTATGCAATATATATTGAACAATAGGCATTGGAGCAATTTTTAGATATTAGAACTTTAAAAAAAATAATAGACGTTTCCAAGGCTTCACTATAGCACAGTGAAGTGAGTTATCACTGTGTTACAAGCTAGCAGCTATCACATTATATTAACAGCTAACATTTATTGAGCGTTAAGCAGTTATGTGTATTAACTCATCTATTTCTTATAACAACCCAAAAATGGTGGACCTTTTTATTATGATACTTACTGGGCAGATGATAACAGTGAGTCATAGAGTAATGAGTTTAACGGCACACAACTAATAAATACCAGAGCCAGTATGTGAGCCCAGGAAGTCTAGCTCCAATGTCTGTCCTCTAATCCAATACATAAGGAAGAAAATGCACAGGATGCAGTCAGGACACAGAGAAAAATCCATGTCAGATGGGTGTTTTGGCGAAGGGAGAGGAAGAAAAGCTCTTGGACTGATGGAAACCACCTGCATAATAGCATGAGGAATAAAGTCCATTTGTTTGAGGACAGCAAGAAGTTCTGTGGGGCTGATTAGAAGTGTTCATGTGGGAAATAGAGCTGGGATTTTAGGGAAAGCATCAGAATATGATGGACTTTAGGTGCTAATCTAAGAAATTTGAACTTTATTCTGGAAGCTGTGGGGAACTACTGAAATATTTTAAGGGCTTTAAGAAAGGCAGCAATATGATCATATTGCCTTTTGGAAAGTTCATTTTGCCAGATGAGTTAAAGTGCTAGTTAGGAGACAATTAATGCAAACAAAAATATTGATATGGTAAAGAAAAGGAGACAAAGGCATAGGTTGAGTACTTTTCACATTTAAAATGGCTATCAGTTAATATGCACTTCAATATGCATTTTACTTGGCACTTTACATAAGTACTCACTTAATCCCAAGTACTTCTATGAGAGAGATTTCATTATTTATGTTTTATAGTGAGGTAAATAAGGGCTGAGAGAGGTTAAGTAGCCTTATGAAGAGTCATATAGCCAGTCAATGATGGATTTAGTGATGTTGCTAGTCATGAGTGTCTTTAAGGACACCTGGTAGAAGAATGCTAAATTAGAAATATGAAACTAGATTAACATTCATGTTTCTCGTATACATGTGAATTATGATGTCATTCACCAAAATATGGAGAAGGTAAATTCTTCCTCAAAAAAAAAAAAACAACAGGATACATGTGAAGAATGTGCAGGTTTGTTACATAGGTATACGTGTGCCATGGTGGTTTGCTGCACCTAATGACCCATCCTCTAAGTTCCCTTCCCTCACCCCCGACCCATCCCTGGTGTGTGTTGTTCTCCTGTGTCCATGTGTTCTCGTTGTTGAACTTCCACTTATGAGTAAGAACATGTGGTATTTGGTTTTCTGTTCCTGTGTTAGTTTGCTGAGAATGATTGCTTCCAGCTTCATCCATGTCCCTGCAAAGGACATGATCATTTCTTTTTATGGCTGCATAGTATTCCATGATGTATATGTACATTTTCTTTACCCAGTCTATCATTGATGGACATTTGGGTTTGTTCCATGTATTTGCTATTGTAAATAGTGATCCAGTAAACATATGTGTGTGCATGTGTCTTTATAGTAGAACAATTTCTATTCCTTTGGGTATATACCCAGTAATGGGATTGCTGGGTCAAATGGTATACTGGTTCTAGATCTGTGAGGAATAGATCTTCCACAATGATTGAACTAATTTACATTCCCACCAACACTGTAAAAGCATCCCTGTTTCTCCACAGCCTTGCCAGCATCTATTGTTTCTTGACTTTATAATAATTCCCTTTTTGACTGATGTGAGATGACTTCTCATTGTGGTTTTGATTTGCATTTCTGTAATTGAGCTTTTACTTGTATGTTTGTGGCTGGGTAAATGTCTTCTTTTGAAAAGTGTCTGTTCATACCTTTTGCCCACTTTTTGATTTTTTTTTCTTGTTTAAGTTTCTTGTCAGATGGTTAGACTGCAAACATTTTCTCCCATTTTGTAGGTTGCTGTTCACTCTCATAATTTATTTTGCCGCCCAGAAGCTCTTTAGCTTAATCAAGTCTCATTAGTCAATTCTGACTTTTGTTGCAATTGCTTTTGGAGTTTTTGTCATGAAGTCCTTGTCCATGCCTGTGTCCTGAATTGTATTACCTTAAAAATCCTTAAAAGAAAACCGAGGCAAGTTCGAATGAAATCTTCTCAAAAGAGATATTTATAATTGCTCTATTCATTTATTATACATCAGTTTTCAAACTCTGATCTGACATCAGGCTCCTCAATTCTACCATAACAGCTCTTCATGGGATCAGCAATTACCTTCTGTCTCTAAATTCAAAGAAGAGTTTTAATACGTTTCTTCGTAACACTTTGCACTATTTTCTACTTTCTTGCATTAAAACAGTCATATTTGAAATTTTTTGCAAGAATACCATTTGATTTTCTCACAACCCCTTTGTATCTTGTTCAGGTTTCAGTCTGATGCGTTAAATAGTGAAGTTACTTAAACTTAATTACAGAACCTCTCCTCTTCTGATATTTTTTTCACTTTCATGACTTCAATTATTACCTATAGAGAGGTAACAGACACAATTACCCAGGCCTCTTCTGTGATATTTATTCTTTGCAATCTCAATGCCATCCCAAATACAGGAGATCTGAAAAAATAAACTTCTAACATTATCCCTCACTTCTAGTCCTTTTTCACTTTTCACTCTCTGTGAATGACGCTGCATTCTATTTATTTCTATAAGCAAGGAACTTAACAGTCATCTTGGATACAGTATTCCTCCCTACCTACTGAATCTAAACCACTACCAATTCTTGTCAATTATATTTGCTAAGTATTTCTCAAGTCAGTGTGTTTTAAGTCCATGGCCAATACAACATTCCCTGCTGTATTCATTGCTAGCATGGGATTCTCCATGGCCTATAAACAGGTTTCCCCAATGTTCCCTAAACTTTCCTTTAACTCATTCTCCATATTACATTGCAGAGTGATTTGTCAAAAACACATTTGGGATCATGTTTCTCTTCTACTTAATGCCATTGAACATGATGCGAATTGCTGATAGGTGGCAGAATTATTATCATGGCCTTCAGCACACTGCATCATGTAACCTCTACCTTCTGCTTCTACCGTTCTTCTCTTATTCTCTTATCCAGTCCCATTGTCCTTCTCTCTATCCTTCAAATTCACTATTTTTATATATTGGTCCTTTTTCTTGGAACACTCTTTTTCTCTTTACTAGAACTCATTTTATAGCTTTCAGTTTCCATATCACTTCCTCTAGTAATGTTTCTCTGACCTTCTTATGCCAAATCACTCTATTCTAGAGCCTTATAACATTTTCTCCATTAGCTTTTTACTACTGTAATTTTATATTTTTGCCACCATCAATTGATCAATACCTATGCCCCTTCTTATGTATACCCCCCATTCTTATCTACAGTGGAAAGTGGATCCTGCTCTGGTCACCACTGTTTCCTGAGACTCTTGTATTGCTCGACACTTGGTAAGTATTCAATTAACTTACTCAATTTTTATAATCTGATATAATCCTTGTAATAAGTGTTCATTGTACACCTGAAACAATATTACTCTAGCACGTAAGTCATAACCTCTCTAAACTTATCCTTCTGTGAATACCCAATTTTAGTTTTATAGAGAAGCAAGTCTCTTTATGTTCAAACTTCCCAGTAATTTGCAGAAATTTCAATGCCTAAGAGCTGGACTGTTTGGAAGTCTCTAATAACATGTGAGTATTAAATTAAATAAGAATACAAATGCAGGTCCTCAGTTGCACTAGCTACATTTTATGGGCTCGATAACTATAAATGGCTAGTGGCTACATCAAATAGCATAGATATAGAATGTAATCATCATCATAGGAAGCTGCACTGGATAGCACTCCTTTAAGAAAAGATCATTCTTTGTTGAAATTTTAGTTCTCTAATTGACCCATTAATGTAAAATGGGAGTAGATTTGATTTGTAAATCAAAACTGGATTTACAGGTTCAGTTTTCTCAAATATTTTAAACCTTAAAAAAAGGCTTTTATCCAAAGTCTGTCTTTTTTTGAATAAAATTCTGTACCAAATTTCACATCACAAAGTTTTGTGTGAATACTGGGGAGAGGAACTTTGTGTGCATATACAATTGTGTGTATATATTCATGCTTAAAGGTAATGTATCCAGATTTTTAAATACCATTTTACAGGTTAAGTCAGAAGCAATAGTTATAAGAGGGAAGATATTTTGGGAAGAATATATTAATGTACAAAGGACTTGGAAAAGACCAAGTAGGGCAACTGGGAATGAGAAAAACAGATGATGTCAAAGTAATGAAAAAGACAATAACTCCAACTCCAGCCAATTAAAAATAATTAAGCACATTGGACTAAATACATGATTTCTTCCAAACATATTTATGTCTGATCTGGTGAAGGGAGGCCTTCCTAGACAATGGCTCTTTGATATCCTTCCCTTTGACTTTGAATTGCTTAGCTAGCTTCAAAGAAATGGCCTGAAATTGTTCTCATTCTCTTTTTATTAATTTAAATTTTCCCCTATGGTTTTTATAATTAAAAATACTTTCTTTGTCTTGCCAAAATCTTTAGAAAAAATAAACACAACTAGACATCTCTCTCAAACTCAGACAGAAAATAAAAAAAATTATTCACCTAAGGAGTTTATTTTTTTAATGAGGCATAAAAGGAGATACATTATTAAAAATGAAATTCTATAGTTAAATCAATGTTTTTAGTAGACATATCTTAATATTTGTTATTAAGATATAAAGGTAAGTGTAAACATGGCTATAGTAGCTTACAAACACTATTGACAAATCCTTCCTAAGTTAACCCAGCAGAATACCCTATGTTCCTTTCGAAAATTCACAGAATCACATTCTGATTAAAGAAGGATGTAAACAGAGTGAAAGAATATGTGTTGAGGTCAGATAGGTCTGGGTCCAAATCTTCATACCCTTATTTAACATCTTGGATAGTTACTTCACTTCTAGTCCTTATTTCTTTTGCCCATAAATGGAGATAGAAATCCTGTATGTCATGCTATTGTGAGAACAGGGAGGGACAGAGTGTATGGTGTAAAGCCAGTGTGCATACTAGTTGGGTATCTTCATAATGTTATCATCATGACATTGTCATGATCATCATAAATAAAATTTCTCCCTTTTCCATGTAGGTAAGAATTCTATTGATAACTGTTAACTTTGCCTTATTCATCTTATCCTTAAAACATAAACAGACTTTGGATTTGTCACTATTAAAAGCCATTTGATTTGTTCACCCTTTCATCAGAGATTATAATTTTTTGATTAAAAAATCTCTGATATAAGGATGAAAATATATTAAAAAAATACATCCTCAACTGGATATACTCTCATCAAAAGAGTGGTGCCTTAATTATGTGTTCTTGTGCTTACCATAGTGTTCTGTACATCCCAGTACTTCATGCATACTTCCTTGTTAAATTGCTTTCTTTCCAGATAGAATTTAGCTCTTGTTGCCTAGGCTGTAGCACAGTGGCACAATCTCTGCTCACCACAACCTCCAACTCCCTGGTTCAAGCCATTCTCCTGCCTTATCTTCCTGAGTAGCTGGGATTACAGGCATGCACTACTATACCTGGCTAATTTTGTATTTTTAGTAGAGACAAGGTTTCTCCATGTTGGTCAGGCTGGTCTCGAACTCCTGACCTCAGGTGATTTGCCCACCTCGTACTCCCAAAGTGCTGGGATTACAGGTGTGAGCCACTGCACCAGGCCAAATTGCTTTCTTTAAACAGTTCCATCACTAATCTTCCTATTTTACTTAATAATTTGTCACAAAACACTTATGGCCATCTTTTTCTCACTCTCACTTTTGCCTAAAATCCAATCAAATTTAAGCTATATCAGTTTGCATTATTCTCTACTTCCTCTAAACTAACTGCCTAATGCTTGAGAGTAAGGATTTGGTAATTTTTAAAAATCAATTTTGCTCCTTAATTCCTTCCTTTACCCTGTTTTTCATTCCACTCATATATCTGGAGCAAGACTCACTCTTCCCTTTTTTTGTTTTACAAGTTACTACATTGGAGTCTTTTTTGCTGGTTCTTTATTTTCTTGACCTCTCAGCTATATGATACTAGCTTCCTATTTGCACATATAGTGGTGGCACAAAACTCAATCTCCAGTTCTTTATTACTGTTTACTTTTTAGGTGATCTCAGTTGATTTTTGGGGTTTAAATACCATCTGTGTCCTGGTGACACTCATGTATGAATCTCCGATCAAGATCTTACCCTGAACTCCAGGTTTGTTTATCCAACTACCTAGACAACTTTTATACTTAGATATACAGTACAACTACATTTTATTTGCTTACTCTCTATATTTTACTACTCAAATATAAGCATTGTGAGGTGGAGATGCTGTCTGTTTCATTTTCCTCTTATTGCAAAAGAACAGTACCTAGAAGATGGCAGTACTTCACACACATAACATACTGAAGAGTCAGTCAATAGTATATATTCTTTATTTAATTTTCAGTGCTTTGAGTATATATTCTTAAAATTGATTAAATGTCTACTTTTCAGGTTGAGTTCGCAGGATGCACAGTCTGAGATAAAGATTAACGGTATAAAATCTTATTGGGGGATACTCTCAGGATAAACTCCTGTGAGGTGAATAAAAAAAGCAGGATTAGATCAAAACACAAGTTAGTCTGTGATCTCAAGATATGGCACTGTAGCATTGTCCAGAATTGGGGCCAGGATAAGTGAAATATTTATAACTTGCATTAAGGAGACATTCGAAGCAAGTTCTTTTGGAGAAGGAGGCAATGTTGAAATAAAGGTGATCTCTGCCTGAGTCTCAGCTATATGATACTAGCTTCCTATTTGCACAGTATCTGAAGGAACAAGTGTTTTAGTACCAAGAGGCTCCACAATATCCACTGTGTTATTTTTTTCAAGGTTAGATAATTCACAGAAATAAACAAAAGGTTTCCAAACTGTACGAAGAGATTATAGTGACTCACATGATGAATAAGAATGCATCTTATTCACTGAAACATTAGAGATTATCATAGAAGTCAGAAAACCAAGTAGAGCAGAACCTGAAAAATATGTAGGATTTTAAAAGAGCAGGTGTTCAAGTAGGGACAAGTTCATGTACAAATGAAATAGAGCAATTAGGAAGACAGCCATCTATTTTCAGAACTTTTTCAACATATGTTCTACTCCTTTTCTATGTGAATGTCAAGTGTTTGCTACTTCTGCTGACCTCTTAATTGTTTGAAGTACAAGACACTCTTCTCTCCAAGTATCTATGGTCTCTTGGATTGTTCCTTCTCAAGATCCTTCAGAAGACCTGTGTCTTCTGATAACCTATAGAGCAAACTTCTTATGTGTTTGCGGGGGGATTCTGGTAATTACCTACCATTAGCACTTTCAACTCTTTTTCTTACTAACAGAAATAGGCTTGCTTGAGATTACAGTATGCTGGAATAATACTTTTGCACACTCTTTCAGATAGTTGTAGTCATGTGACAATTTTTGCTAATGAGATATAATCAAGGTTTCTAGGGTAAATAAGTTTTGCTTTTCTTATATTGAAATTGCCTCTTTCTACATTGCTGTTTTCCTGTCTAGAATGTGGATATGAGGTAGAGATGCAGCATCTTATTGTTATCATGAAGTGGTAAATATGAACATGAAAGCCAACACACCAGTAGATTCAAAGTAGAAATATAAAAACAACCTAGGATCCGGAAGGCAGCATAAATAAGTGCAAAGACCTGGAGTGATAACTTCTGGATTTCTAGTTATGTGAGAAAACTGAGTCTTTATAAAAATAATTATTACTAATTGGGTATTCTGTTATTTGTTGCTAACCACATTTTTAAATGTTGACCTTTTCTTGGTTCACTTCTGTTTGCATTCTGCATTTCTCTCCAAAATAGCTATACATAAACTCCATGTACTGATAACTCATAAATCTCTATTTTCATCTGGATCCCATTTCCTGAGATCCCAAATGATATTCAAACATATACTGAGCTTCTTTTTGGGTACGGAGCATTCAAAATCAATAACTTTATTCACAAACTCATTATTTTCCTCAAAGTTGTCCACCTTTCTTTACACTTACAGGCATTACTACCCAACCAATTATTAAATAGTGAAATCTAGAAGTTAGCCAAGACTTCTTCCTCTTACTTACCCCATTCAAATGATCATTAAGTCTTCTGTCACCACCACAATTTAACTTTTTATTAACAGGATCATTGATTTGGTCTAGTCTCTGATCATCTCTCATTTGAACAGTGGTTCTTTAATAATAAGCCTTTAATGCCTCTCAAATTTTCCCTTGATCATGATGGAACCAAATGACCTTTCTAAGTTGATTTACTAAGTTAGCTTAACAGCAACAGTTGTTTCCTGTAGGCTTTGGAATAATGCTGAGATTCTGTGTCTGTCATATAAGAGCTTAAATGTTCTGACCTCTTTCTGCTTTAATGCATTTCTGCTAAATACTTCTTCCAACTCTGTGTTTAATTCACCAGTCATGCCAAATTACTAACAGTAGCCCACATGCATGCAACATGTCATCTTATCCTTCTATATTTGCACATGTCAACTTCTCATGGAGGGCTCTTTATACTCTTAGTCCACCTGATGTACTTATGGTACCTTAAGTTTCAAAGGCATGCATTTTTACAACCTCCTCTGGCATGTTTTCTTTCAGGAAAAATTGATCATCTGCAACTTTGTTTTACAACTTTTCTATATGCATTGCTTTTCAACAGGTTTTAGGGCAGAATGGCTTCTATGTTGATGTCACGAGAGAGCTTCAAATCAGTGTCAGCAGTCATTCTGGGTAGGCATGTCTGCCTTGTAAAACCAAAATTTCATGTGGTAAGCTATTTTAAGATCAACAGGGGCTGCAAAAGAGCCAGCTAAACTGTGAATCTCACACTATTAATAATTTTCAAACAACTTTATAGTAAAAAGGAAATATGCTGATTTATATATTTGTTTCAATTGGTTCTGAAAAGGGATTTCATTTCCAACATTTGAGGCATTTATAATATTTGAGAAATAGATAAGAAACAAAATTTGGAAACCAGTGAACACCTGGAGGTTGATGCTTTGTTGAGAGCCACAGCAGGTAAATTTACATAGATGGGTACAGTTTCTTAGTTGTTAAGACCCATTTAAAAATAGCTTCTGTGCATAAGATATCTAGGAATTTGTTGACAGAATCATTTTGTCTCTACTGTTGTGTTTCTCAGCCATGTCTCTAGCAAACTAGAAAATATGTTTTGGTTAAATGATAATCTTCAAATAGAACCAATGAACTAGCACAAAAATTAGACTAGGCCATCTCTTCTCCATGATATTTTACTCTTCATAGTTTACAAATTGTGGTTGTGAAACTTGGAGAACAGATGCACCATTCATCTAAATAGAGGGGGAGCTTTATTGGCAAAAATAAAACTTTATTGGGAATATTTTCTTACTAGAACAGTGGTAAGAAGAAAGTTAAATCATTACAAAAATGAAAAATAACTAAAATGGGCCTGTATCTGAGATGTCTCAATCTAGGAATTTAGATTATCATAGATGGAAAAGACATACCTTGGAAAATAAGGAAGTATGATTATTGTTTATATTAGTATTTTTTCTTGGATGTGATATTGGTATTTTAAGGAGAACGGTGTTGGAGATAAGCCTGATTATGACAGTATATCTGACATTTCACTCTTAACCTCACAAATGCGAAATAGGCCCTCAGATATTGTAATAAGCCAAAGAGTCCCCTTTCACTTCCAATCAACCCTTTATGTTAAGGACCATTCCTTTTAATGAAATAGGATGTTTTCCAGGATATGTTTTGAAAAAGCATTTGTTCTAGAAATAAGAAAGAATACATTTGGGGAAGAGTTGAGGGTGCAGCTAGAGGCCAATATCCTAAGCAGATTAACACAGAAACAGAAAACCAAATACTACATGTGCTCACTTACAAGTGGGAGCTAAACATTAAGTACTATGGCCATAAAGATGTGAACAATAGACACTGGGGACTACTACTTGGGGAGAAAAAACTAGGAGCGGGGGCAAGAGCTGAAAACCTACCTATTGGGTCCTGTGCTCACTATCTAGATGATGGGATTGGTACCCCAAACATCAGTGGCGCTTAACATACCCATATAACAAAACTGTGCAGGTACCCCCTGAATCTAAAATAAAAAAGAGTTAAAAGGCACATGCTTTAAAAATACTGCTATCAAGAAAGACATTTTAATGGTTACTATGTTAGGGAAAGCAATACCAACTTAAAGAGGCTCAAACAGGAAAGGGTGAGATACTATAGAAAACCTAAGATAAATAATCTGGAGAAAACTATGGTGCAAAAAAATATTAACATTTAGACTGTCAAGTTGCAGATAGAAAGATTTATTTAAAAAGCCAGTTGGGGAGCCACTGTTTGAAGATTGGGACAGCTCTAGAATATGATTACATAAAATTTGGACAGCCTAAAATACTGAAAACATTGGGTGATTTCAAGGTGACTCATTTATTGAGATGCAGATGTTTCTTGTGCCCTGGGGGAAAATTCTCAATAGATTTATGGAATTAAAAATCTAACAGACATTATAGAAGCATGATGTAAAACTAAAGGGGAAACAAGCAAGACTACAATTAGAAGAAACAAATCCTGGGCTAGATATTGGAATGAGTGGTTTTCCTCTAGATGTAATAACTCTATGCAAGAGAGATAAGATATTTTTCAACTAGTGGTATTTCATGTCCAGGCCAGCTGTCGGCCTGACAATGCATGAAAAATATAACACAGCAACTATAACTGAGATTTAAAACTAACTCTTCAGTGCTGAAACATTTTACACCCAGTCTAATGGTGTAAAAATAGTGGCTTGTGTTTTTCTATGTATTTATGATCTGGCTGTTTACTCACTCATAGCAGATTACATTTACCGTAAAACTTTGTGCGTATTTTTATAAGAACCTGGAAGGTATTAGGGGGCTTGTTCACATTGTATATATGCTGTGCATTGCTTGTTGATGTTTCAGTAGTTAACTTTCACTTTCAGTGAAAGTAACCTAAGCCAATTTTGAGTTGTATTTCTAATCATGCTTAAAATGAATGCTCCCAGATAATAAAGAACTCTTAAATTTAAAAACCTTTAGCCAACTTTATATGGTTGGATTTGGAGACACATTTGTGGGATGATACATATAAATTAAGAATACTAAGATGTCCAAGTTTCTAAATAGCAGAAATGTAGATCATCAGGACCCCAAAGGTGAGCATTGTTTCCAAAGAGGAGGCATAAATAGAATAAAATTGAAGGAATTCAGGGACCTCAGGAAACTGAGGACAGCCAAAAATGACTGGATGAGGTTAGAGCACCATGTAACAAATGACTATAGTAATCCACATTACAAAGCTACAAATGTTGCCAACAGAATTATCTGCTATAAATATAAATTACCCCAGTCTAAGGAGAAGTCAGGGGTTTAGAACTGGTTAAAAGTCCAACTGGAATAACTGATAAACATAATGAGACAGAGGGCAGAACAGTTCCATGTGCTGGCACTTTGCTAGGACTAGGGTGTCTATCTTATTATACTCAGGGGATAGTGGATAAGTTCAGTCCATGGGACTTCATTATTAATGCTGGGGCTTTACTATACAAGATTGAAGCTATCCTTTCTAAAACTGAAAGATTTGGAGGTTATGAATTCTGAGGCTATTCCGTTTTCAAAGTCCAGTTTAAAGCTGAATAGAGAGGAAGGACATTTATAAAATTCTCTTAGCCTAGAAAGTGTTAGAATTCTTACTGAATTAAGAATTATCAAAGATTTAACAACAGACAAATTTATAGGGGTAGAGGCATGTCATACCCATATCTTACACATCTACAATTGCTAAATCCCTGGGCAGTTATAAGAATGATTTCAGATGAATACAATGTAGAGAAATAAATGTTTTGGGCCAGGTGTAGTGGCTCATTTCTGTAGTGTCAGCACTTTGGGAGGCTGAGGCAGGTGGATCATTTGAGGTCAGGAGTTCGAGACCAGCCCGGCCAAAAAACAGTCTCTACTAAAACTCCAAAAATTAATTGAGCATAGTGGCACATGTCTGTAGTCCCAGCTACTTGGGAGGCTGAGGTAGGAGAATTACTTGGACCTGGGAGGTGGAGGCTACGGTCAGCTGAGGTTGTGCCATTGCACACCAGCCTGGGCAATAGAGGGAGGATCCATCTCAAAACAATAAAAAAGTTGGGGCCCAGATTTAGGCAGGTGATAAGTCCCAATATGTCAAACTCCTAGGAGGTTCTTTCACAAACTGTAAACAATATAGTATACCCTAAGATGCAGTAACTGAACTCAAGCGGATATACATAAAGAGGACTGATATGCCTTGCCTCTGTACCACATACCCAAATGGACTTGAAAAATGTATGGTCAAGTTCAGGTAGGGTAATCTTATCTCCCAGTTTGTCAGGATTAAAAGGTATCTTTTAAAAAATAAATTGTACAGTCATCACCTTAAGCAATTATCAAACTCAGTTACTTCCATGGTAGCCATAGAGATTTCTATAAAATATGAGACCCTGAGAAAAGAACTTAAATTTATCAGATAAATCCTGAAAGAGATAAAGCATTTTGGTGGAAGCTATATGATAGATATAATTCTTATTTTCTAAATTTTCTAGTACATATCAGGAAACTTCAGTGGATAAATTAAATGATAGAATTATTTTATGAATGGCCACAAGAAAGGATAAATGTAAAGAAACAAGACTGGCTTAATGAATTTGGAAACAAATAGGGAAGAAGCAAGTAATCCTTTGGAATGAACTCTCTTCCTGGAGAGAAAAGAATAGATCAAGACAAGGCTAAGTTAATTAGGTCACTGCTTAGGCCATCTGTGATATATCTACCACTGCTTCTTCTTTTACTGGATTCTACCACAAATTTAAACACAAGGTAATAAAATGGCCCTTCCTGAAGACCCAGATTGTGGATGATACCCACTAGAAATGGACTGTTTATTGCAGAAGAATGAGAAGCTGCATTCTTAGGCAAGTGTTTCTGCTTTTTAGACCCCATCCTTCAGAGTATTGGTATCCCAATGTTTATTCTTCTCTGATAGGTGGAGAGGATGACACAGAGCTGGCCTTTGGGACCCATTGGACTTTAAAACCACACAACCTTTGTCTTACAGTTTATTTGCCTCTGTCTTCCTCTCTTTGTGTTGGTTTTTAGATTAGGAGGGACACTGAGCACAATTTATCATACCTTCTCAAATTTTAAAATTAGTCCAAATGTGATTCTGTCCTGTTCTCCATAATATTTATGATCCTTAGTATGGGTCTGAGAACACAGTAACATTTCTTTTGAATCTTTAGGATAGCTTTGTGAGTAAGGTATAAAGAAATTCTGTTTTAACAAAATAGCAAATTCTAGCTCAAAAAGTTAAGTAATGAAAAATTAAACTCAAGTCTGTCCTCACATTTTAGTCCTCCTCTGTTATGCCAGGCTTCCTCTCCACAGAAACAAGGAATGAGATAACCATCTCACTGAATAACTTCATAATGACATAGCAATGGGAGATAAACTAAACAGACATGTTGAGGGAAATTTTGGAATGCTTTAAATACCAGAATAAGAGGTCTGAAATTATTTTTGTAGATTGAGAGTCATTGAAATAATATTGAGAAGAGTGACACGTGATTAGAGTTGTAAAGACCGTAGATTAGATGGGATGGACCAAGTTTAAAGAGCATTTGGTGAGGTACTGCATTGTTCTCTGCATGAGACAGTAGTGGCTTGAATTAGAATAGGATAGGAGTTTTAGGTTATTTAATTTTTGTAAAATAGAAAAATACTAAAAATATAAGTGTATTGGTAATGTTAGTTCAGATTTATATTCTTTGTCTCCACAAAAACTTGTATGGACAAATATTTACACAGTCCCAGATCATTCGTTAAATATGTAACAAATGCCAGAAAGTGAGCTCTTCATTATAAACTTATGAACAGAATCATGGAACAATGTTATTTTGTTCAAAAGCGAACTCAATACTACCATTTCCAAAGGTTATAACTTTAAAGCAGTTTTAAAATGAACACTGACCATTAATCATCTTTCCCTTTAGCCATCATGTTGATTTTGTAATTCCTCTCCAGGGTCCCAGTGTTTTCAATAATCCATAATTATTTCATCATAATTTGGACTTAACTAACCAAACTTTTTATCCCTCTCTCTCCTATTGTCCTATAAAAAGTCCCTATAAATAGGAAAAAGCCAGGAAGAATCACTGCATCTGATTTCACATTTACCATCTTTGTATATTTGAATGCTTGCAGGATTCCCATTTTCAGTCACAACTCTGATGTCAGCCTGGTCAAGTTTGAATCAGTGTAAGTCTTTTTACAAGTTCTATAAATTCCCTGTGCCTTGATCTCTTCATTGTTTTTTGCAAGGATTAAATAGGTAATATGTAGCTAGGTTTATAATCATGTAGAAGAGATAGTAGGCACTCAAATATGAGCTGTTATCAACATTGTTATTTTGACAAGCAGGCCTGATCTGTTCCAGAATAAATAATATTGCTTGCAGTACAGAAGTCATATTCTTTCTTTTGAAGTTTTTGCAGTCGATTTAATTAAAATATTATTTTTCCCATCTTTCAATGTGAGGTATTGGAACAGGAGAAGAACATGGTTAATTCATTAGTTTTTTGAGCTACTAAAGAGATCAGCTTTTTTTTTTTCCCCTCTAAGCAGCCACTCAACATATTAGAAGAAACTCCATTCTAATAGCTATTTAAGACATGTGAAAAGAAGGGAATGCTAACTCTTGATATCTTTATTTCTGATCCCCACAGAAGCATAAAGGCCCATCCTAGCTGAGGTAAATTTAATCCTGCTGACTTGACACTTTTATGACAGATGAAATTCAGCAGCACACCCTAATTTTCTGATTAATACTCTAAAGGTATTCTATGAGAAATTCTTCAGATACTATAGTAACTGTACAAATACACAAGAAAGATTTTTATTTTAGACTACATTAAGAATCTATTGAAGATGCTAATATTTCTTGAGTAGAACTGAAGCAAATAGGGTCTTTTATAAGTTACCTACTGAAATGCAACTTCCTCATTTCAATACAAATAACAAGGCTTGCTATCTCATGCTTTTGACTTTGAAATATTTGTATTCCTATTATAAAAGATTATACTTTTCAAATGCCTAATTTGGACTTTTCAAATAATTGACTTTGCTTTGTGAACAAAATTCTGTTAATTAAAGAAGTTAGGTGGTATGCAACCATTTATTTATTTATTTATTTATTTATTTATTTATTTATTTATTTATTTATTTTTTGAGACGGAGTTTTGCTCTTGTTACCCAGGCTGGAGTGCAATGGCATGATCTCAGCTCACCGCAACCTCTGCCTCCTGGGTGCAGGCAATTCTCCTGCCTCAGCCTCCTGAGTAGCTGGGACTACAGGCACGCGCCACCATGCCCAGCTAATTTTTGTATTTTTAATAGAGACGGGGTTTCACCTTGTTGACCAGGATGGTCTCGATCTCTTGACCTTGTGATCCACCCGCCTCGGCCTCCCAAAGTGCTGGGATTATAGGCGTGAGCCACCGCGCCCGGCCTCGGTATGCAGCCATTTATAATAGACTGGTACTTGAATCAATAAATTATCTCTACATAAACAGTGATAAATGTTAATGTTTTGAGATTAAGATGGCAAAAAATGCATGTGAACCTGCTTTTTGGTGTACTTTTTATTTGGTGTATTGAAAGAATTGTTTCCTGAAGGATTAATGCTTCATTTAAATTAATATGTCCCTATAAGAGATTAAAAGATAAATTGAAAGAAATAAAGATCACCCCTTATCTCAACGTATAAAATATCACAGGTATATCAGATTAAATCATATAAAATAGCTACTTTTGTAGATAAAAACATGATCAAGTATTGACCACACCATGTTGCTCAACTTAACAATATACTTTTATATCCTTTTTTTTTTTTATTTCTGTGATTTGAAACAGTTCAAAAATTGGCAATTTAGCATTACTTTCTCAGGCATAATTTATTTTGTTTCTCTATGTTTGGACATGTGGATTGCTTATAATTTTTTGCTACTACAAAAACCACTATGGTAACATTATTATATGTAGACAATTTTTGTAAGTGAAAATGGTAAGTAGAATGATGAGACTTAAGAGGATCATTATAAGAGACCATTTATAATTTTTTTCTAGAAATATAGTAATTTATCACTAACAATATCTGAAAGTACCTATTCCTCTCCATGCTCACTACACTGTTTATTATTTCACTTTTTCTAATTGATAGGTAAATTAGTGTTTTTATATTGCTAGTGGTATTTAAAAATTTTACATATTTATATTTTACGGTCTCATAACATCTCCCTCCAGTTTCATAGAGATCATAATTACTTTAACATATGTAAGTTGCTTTGAATGATACCTGAGAAGATAGTATTTATTTGAATTAATTGTTGTCATACTCCTATTCTTTCATTTTTCCTTCTCCTGTTTCTTCTTCTTCCTTCTACTACTATTATTAAATCGAGTAAGTAATAAATTTAAAATTACTCTTTATGGTTTTCAGCCATACAAAAGTGAAATAATGTAATTTATCATTTTATAACATCATGGCTACTACTAATCCAGAAGTGTAATTTTAGCCCTTCAAGGCAATATTGAATCAATATTATAATTGTCTATGCATGTAAATTCTTAAACATTTCTCTTGGTTTTCTATTCAATAATTTTCAAAAGTTGGTATGCACAGAGATAGACTGTGGCTTTACCATAAAATCAAATATCATATATGGGAGATCATGGCAGATGTGAGGCAAGACTAGATTGCAGCTCTTGACAGAACAGCATGCAGAGGCTTGCATTGTAAATTGTAGGTCCAGATTTCAAGAACAAATGAGCAATCCTGAGAGCAACCACAGACCCTCTGAAGAAAGCAGACTTCTCCTGTAGGACCTGGGAGACAGCCCAAATACTGTGAGTTTCCCAGCTGCAGAAGTGGGAAAGGGATACCCTCCTCTCCTGAACACATACCCCTACTGGAGAAACTGACCGTCTGTTTGTGGGAAAATTTTTTCAGTTTTCCTGGAGCTGAGTCAAGTTAGAGAGCTGAGCTGAGGGAAAGGCCCTGGGAGCTTGTTGAGTCCCCAAGCAGCCCATTCTGGCCTGGCACACCACAAAGATTCATCAGGAGGGTGGCCAGAGGAGCAAGGGGTAAAACTCAACAGGGAGAAGGAATTCTCTAGCTGAATTTTGTAACAATTTAAATGGGGAGAGAAGCCACCTGGCCAGAACTTGTGAGAAGGCATGAATCCGGGTTGCAGACTTCACAGGCTGGAAAAGAACTAAAGCCCTTTCTTTTTACAGCTGGGAGGCAGAAAGCCTTGGGCAAGTTTTCAAGCCCATCTCACCCTCTGCCTGGAAACAGACTTGGTACTGTTGTTGGGGGGGCATGGTGGGAGTGAGACTTGGCCTGTAACAGCTGGCTTTCCCCTACTTCCTTGGCAACCTCTATGACTCAGAAGATTCAGCCATAATCCTCCTATGTATACAACTCCAATAACCTAAGTATCTCACTCCCATTCCCCACAGCAGCCATAGCAAGACCTATGCAGGAGAGTCTGAGCTCAGACATGCCCACCTGATGGTCTTTCCCTACCCACACTGGTAGCAGAAGACAAAAGGCATATAATCTTAGGAGTTCAAGGGCCCCACCCACTGCCAGTCTCTCTCCACACTGCTATAGATGACAATTTCTGGAAAGTACCACCTCCTGGCAGGAGGCCAATGAGCAAAAAAATAGAGATTAAACCATCAAAGCGAAGGACCCTCATGATGTCCATTGAACCCTGTGCCACCTTCACTGGAACACATGCTGGTATCCATGGCTGAGAGATCCATAGATGGCTCACATAATGGGACTCTGTGTAGACAACCCCCAATACTAGCCTGGAGCCAGGCAGACTCACTGGGTGGTTAGACCCAGCAGAGAGACAAAAATTACTGCAGTTCAGGTCACTGGCAGCCACATCCATAGGAAAAGGGGGAGAATACTATATCAAGGGAACACCACATGGGCCAAAAAAGTCTAAACAACAGCCTTCAGCCCTATGCTTTCCTTCTGACAGAGCCTACGCAAATGAGAAGGAGCCAGAAAACAACCCTGGTAAGAGGACAAAACAAAGCTCTTCAATACACCCCTTCCCAAATCACACTAGTTCACCAACAATGGATCCAAACCAAGAAGAAACCTCTGATTTCCCTGAAAAATAATTCAGAAGGCTAGTTATTAAGCTAATCAGGGAGGCACCAGAGAAAGGCGAAACCCAACGCAAGAAAATCCAAAAAGTGATACAAAAACTGAAGAGAGAAATATTCAAGGAAATAGATAGCTCAAAGAAAAAAACTATCAAAAACTCAGGAAACTTTGGATGCACTTTTAGAAATGTGAAATGCTCTGGAAAGTCTCAACAATAGAATTGAATAAGTAGAAGAAAAAAATTCAGGACTTGAAGACAAAGTCTTCAAATTAAACCAATCCAACAAAGACAAAAAGGAATAGGAAAATATGAACAAGACCTCCAATAAGTCTGGGATTATGTTAAATGACCAAACCTAAGAATAATCAGTGTTCCTGAGGAAGATAACAAAAAATTAGAAAATATACTTGGGGGAATAATCAAGGAAAACTTCCCCAGCCTTGCTAGAGACCTAGACATGCAAATATAAGAAGCACAAAGAACACCTGAGAAATTCACCACAAAAAGATCTTTGCCTAGAAACATTATCATCAGGCTGGCCAAAGTTAAGATGAAGGAAAGCATGTTAAGAGCTGTGAGACAGAAGTACCAGGTAACCTATAAAGGAAATCCTATCAGGTAAATAGCAGATTCCTCAGGAGAAACCCTAAAGAGGGTATAAGGGATTGGGGCCTTATTTTCACCTTCCTCAAACAGAACAATTAACAGCCAAGAATTTTGTATCCAGCAAAACTAAGTATCATATATGAAGGAGAGATACAGTCATTTTCAGACAAATCCTGGAAACACATCAAAATAGAACATCTTTAAGGCAAAAATCACCAAGGACCTATAAAACAAAAATACAGGTTAAAAAGCACAAACAAACAAACAAACAAACAAAAAAACCCAAAGAAAACCAAAATACATAGGAAACAAAGAGCATGATGAATGCAATGGCACCATGCATTTCAATACTAATATTGAATGTCAATGGTCTAAATGCTCCACTTAAAAGATACAAAATCGCAGAATGGATAAGAACTCACCAACCATCTGCTGCCTTCAGGAGACTCACCTAACACATAAGGACTTCCATAAACTTAAAGGGAGTGGAAAAAGACATTTGACACAAATGGACACCAAAAGCATGCAGGGGTAGCCATTCTTGTATCATACAAAACAAACTTTAAAGCGACAGCAGTTAAAAGAGACAAAGAGGGACATTATATAATGGTAATAGGCCTTGTCCAACAGGAAAATATCACTATCCTAAACCTACATTTACCTAACACTGGAGCTCCCAAATTTATAAAAGAATTGCTAATAGACTTAAGAAATGAGATGATAGACAAGAACACAGTAATGGTGCGGGGCTTTAAGACTCCACTGACAGCACTAGACAGGTCATCAAGACAGAGTGAACAAAGGAACAGTGGATTAAAACTATACCTTGGAACAAATGGACTTAACAGATATACAGAGAACATTTCATCCATCAACAACTGCAGAATACACATTCTATTCAACAGCACATGGAATTTTCTCCAAGGCAGACCATATGATAGGCCATAAAACAAGCCTCAATAAATTTAAGAAAATGGAAATTATATCATGCATTCTCTTAGACTACAGTGAAATAAAAGTGGAAATCAACTCCAAAAGGTACCTTTAAAACCATACAAATACATGGAAATTAAATAATCTGCTCCTGAATGAGCATTGGGTCAAAAATGAAATAAGATGGAAATTAAAAAAAATATTCAAAGTGAGTGAAAATAATGACACAACCTATCAAAATCTCTGGCATACAGCTAAGGCTGTGCTAAGAGGAAAGTTCATAGCCATAAATGCCTATATCAAAAAGTCCGAAAGAGCACAAACAGACAATCTAAGGTCACACCACCAAGAACTACAGAAACAACAACAAACCCAGCAGAAGAAAGGAAAGAACCAAGATCAGAGTGGAACTAAATGAAATTTAAACCACCACCACAACAACAAATTACAAAAGATAAATGAAACAAAAAACTGGTTCTTTGAAAAGATAAATGTAATTGATAGATTATTAGCAAGATTAAGAGAGAAAAATCTAACCTCACTAGGAAATGAAACAGGAGATATCATAACACACCACTGAAATATAAAAGATCATTCAAGGCTACTATGAACATCCTTATGGAACATAAACTAGAAATCTTGTAAGAGATGGATAAATTCCGGGAAAAATATCACCCACCTAAAATCAGGAAGAATTAGATACCCTGAACAAACCAATAACAAGCAGTGAGATTGAAACTGTAATTACAGAATAAACAAGGGCTGGTGCAGTGAGTCATGCCTGCAATCCCAGCACTTCCAGAGGCTGAGGTCAGGAATGCAAAACTACCCTGGCCAACATAGTGAAATGCTGGGTTCCTTCTTTCTCTATCTTGTGCAATAGTGTCAAAAGGAATGGTACCAAGTCTGAGAACTGGAACAAAAGGATGCCCACTCTCACCACTCCTCTTCAACAGAGTCCTGAAAGTCCTAGCGAGAGCAATCAGACAAGAGAAAGAAATGAAGGGCATCAAAATTGGTAAAGAGCAAGTCAAACTGTCCCCTTTTGTTGATGATATGATCATTTATCTTGAAAACCCTAAAGACTCTTCAAGGAAGCTCACAGTACTGGTAAAATAATTCAGCAAAGTTTCCAGATGCAAAAGTAATGTACACAAATCCATAGCTCTTCTATGCACCCACAGTGACCAAGCAGAGAATCAAATCAAAAATTCAACCCCTTTTATAATAGCTGCAAAGAAAACAAAATACTTAGGAATATACCTAACCAAGGAGTTGAAAGACCTCTACAAGGAAAACTATAAAACACTGCTGAAAGAAATCATAGATGAGACAAACAAATGGAAACACATCCCATATTCATAGATGGGTAAAATCAATATTGTGAAAATGACCATACTGCCAAAAGCAATCTGCAAATTCAATGCAATTCCCATAAAAAGCACCATCACCATTCTTCATGGAGTTAAAAAAAAAATTCTAAAATTCATATGGAACCAAAAAAACAGCCCACATAGCCAAAGCAAGACGAAGCAAAGACAACAAATCTGGAGGCATTAAACTATCTGATTTCAAATTATACTGTAAGACCACAGTCACCAAAACAGTGTAATATGTATGTGTGTGTGTGCGTGTGTGCGTGTGTGCGTGTGTGTGTGTGTGTATATATATATATATATATATATCCCCATATACATAGGTTGGAATACTGCACAGTCATAAAAATGAATGAATTAAAAGCATTTGCAGAGACCTGAGATTGGTTTTCCATTCCTGAGTTACTTAGAAGAATGGTCTCCAAACATCTTATGTTCTCACTGATATTTGGGAGCTAAGCTATGAGGAACACAGAGACATAAGAACGATACAATGGACTTTGGGGACTTGAAGGGAAGGCGGGGGAAGGGATAAAAGACTTACAAATATGGTGCGGTGTATGCTGCTTGGGCAATGGGTTCACCAAAATCTCACAAATACCCACTAAAGAACTTATGTAACTAAATACCACCTGCATAACTTATGAAAAAATCTTATATTTTTAATGGAAATGGTAAAATTCTATATATATATATATATATATATATATATATATATATATATATAGAGAGAGAGAGAGAGAGAGAGAGAGAGAGAGAATATAAAGTTAACTATTTATTTCCTAATTAGCTGGGGACTTTCAGGAGTGTTGGCAATGTTTTACATTTTTGGACATAAAATCTTGTTTTATAATTATCATACTCTACAATATCCTTTTTTCTGTGTTTTGTTTGCAATATGTAAAGAACATTTGTGTTTGTTCTACTTGTTAAAGCAAAAGTTTAAAAATTGTGTTAAAGTTTGAATAATTAGTACATTTTTAATTTGTCTTTGTGTACTTTTGAGTTGTTACCTTTGAAGCTGTTTGAAATCACACAAGACAAAAATTTATGGTACTGTGTATTTTTAGCAATAAAAATAAACTAGTTTTTGTCTAGAATTCTGTGTTACATAAGGTCAGTATTTTTGTTCTCATTTCTGTTAAGCATATGAATATGTAACAATTTTATACAGACTTCAAAACAAATTCCTGTAAAACCTAACATGTTGAACTTTGTTCATTCTCTTTCCACTGTAATATTTTATTGTGTGACTATACTGTAATTTATTTATCCATCCTATTGTTTATAAGAATTTGGATAGTTTACAATTTGAAGCTGTATTATCTTCCTAATAGAAAAACCCTTTGTCAGTATGAATTCTCTCGCTCTCTTCAGATAAATATACAATGCCTAGTACAGCAGCAGCTGTGATTAGGAAAGTTTACAGAAGTCTACTCTGGTAGACAGGCACTGAGGTAGCCTCCCTTGATTTCCATGTTCTTCTATCCATGCTCATGTATAATACCTTCCCTTGACTTCCTTCTAACTAATGGAATATGACAAACATATTGGGATGTCAGTAACCTAACTTTGTTATGATGTAGTGTACAACAGGAGACCAATCACAGCTATAAGATTAAATGATAGCCATAGGCTCATTCCAATATCTCACAAAGCCAACACTACATATTGCTTTACAATATGATGCAATCTGGCCTAAAGCTTTCCAGGAGAAAAGGCCACCTCAGCACAGATGCAACTTTTACAAACATTAAAGCAAAACGTACCCTTACAAGAATCACTTACAAACTCCCTTATGAAAGACACACCTGGTAATTGGCCTGAACTGAATACAGTTACAAGAAAGGGGGAATAATCCCCCAAACTCTGAAAATGGTCTCTGGATGGAGATCCTCCTGGTAGTGATCATCTGACCCCTGACTGTACCTGGCCTATGTTGCTGGCCCGTGCCAGCTCTCTTGTAAGAGTGCCACCAAAATAAACTTCTTGAACATCAGACAGGACTCACTTTTGACACAAATCTTATGAAAGGAAAATAATCACCTCTGGGGAAGCTTATTTACCAGGACTATCTGAGAACCCTGAACATGGCGTATGATATATGTGAATTCCATTTTACTAGCTGATATGCTAGAGTGAATTCCCTTTACTGGCCTTGGTGAAGCAAACTGCCAGGAAATAAAGGCCATGTTAGAGAAGCCCACGTGGTAAGGAACAGCAGGCAAACTATAACAGCTTTCTTCACCTAGAAATGGAAACCTCAATCATGCAGACATAAGGAAATGACTGTGTCAGCAATCTAAGGGGGCTTGGAAGCAGATGATTCCATAATTGACCTTCTGATGAGATCTGAGTCCCAGCCTACATGTGGATTGCAGCCTCCTGAAATCCTGAAGCAGAAGATCCAGTTAAACTGTACTTATGACTTACAGAAACAATAATAATTGTGTTGTTTTCAGCCACTAAGTCTGTGCTGATTTGCTCTGAAGAAATAGATTGTGAACACATTCACAATTACCACCATTATCCTAGTTTTTGCAGGGACATGATAGAGAAAACCACTGAAGCATACTTTAATTGTATCAACCTGTAGGATAACAGTAATCTCTGCCATTCCATCTGGAATATGGTAGTACTACAACTCACATTTTGGCAAGGGGGATCTATGCATTTTAGGCTTTTCCACTCAGCCTTTGCTATCATGATAGCTCTTAATCTACAGTTCAGGCAATTAATGAGACAGTGCCAACCGCTGCTTAGTACATCTGTCTCAATTTAGCACTCAGAAATAGGAAATAATCACAAGAAAAGTCTACAGAAGAATTGAACTGAGAGAGACTGGGCCTTCATACAGCTTGAATCTATTAGGGAGCCATGGTGGCATGTGAGTTCTCTATTATATCAGCTTCAGCTTATACCCTATAGCAGTAGCTCTTGAAAAATTGGTCATTCCCTTTTCCATAGAGACAGTCTGGTAAATTGCTATAGGACTCTTTGTTGAAATGATAGAGTAATTGCCACTATATACACTTATTAGATGTTGCAGGTTTCTTTCTCAAGAGGACTCAGACACTCCTTTAAATGACCAGCTCTGGCTGGGCACAGTGGCACATGCCTGTAATCCCAGCACTTTAGGAGACTGAGGCGGGTAGATCAACTGAGGTCAGGAGTTCCTGACCAGCCTGACTAACATGGTGAAACCCTATCTCTACTAAATACAAAAAAAGTTAGCTGGTTGTGGTGGCTCATGCCTGTAATCCGAGCTACTCGGGAGGCTGAGACAGGAGAATTGCCTGTACCTGGGAGGCAGAGGTTGCAGTGAGCGGAGATAGTGCCATGGCACCCAAGGTTGAGCAACAAGTGAGAAACTTTGTCTCAAAAAAAAAAAAAAAAAAAAAAAGGGCTGGCTCCTAGATTGAGAACAAAGACAGCTGTAACTCTAGGAAGGGTTTCATAATTTTCCATCACAGCAGCTATCATTCACTCTGCTCTTTATTTTTCATCTGTATCTAGCATATATTTTTTAACTTTGAGGTATAATTGACAAATAGGAATTGTATACATTTAAGGTGTACAAGTTAATGTTTTGATATGTGTACATTATGAAATAAGCACCAGAGTGAAGCCAGTTAACATATCTAACAAATGACATAGTTCCATTTTTTTCTTCATAGTAAAAACACAAGGTGCAGTTATAAAAATTTCAAGTATACAATACAATATGGCTAACTGTAGTCACCATGTTGTACATTAGGTCTCAGGAATTCTTCACCTTACACAACTGAAACTTGGCAACATTTGTAGGAGAGCAAGGCAGATTTTACATCTTTCCTTTTAGGGTTTCTTTTTAGCTTGGCTTGAGAATTAAATTGACATGACAGATCAAAAGAAGAAAAGCATTCAAATGTATTTGCAAGTTTTACCTGAAACAAGAGCCTTCATAAAAGAAATTAAGATGTAGTTACTTACTTACATATTAAATTGAACAAAGAATAGTAAGCTGTGAAAAAGCAAATAAATTATGTGGGGAGGCTTAAAACATGAGTTATTTTAAGATCTGTACAGAATACTCTTGGTCTCAACTTTCCATCCTTGATGATAAAAATGTTGTTTTTCTTCTAGTATAGAGGGAATACCTTTCTTATCTGCTTTTAAGAAACAGAAGGAAGAGCAGAATAACCTATCTTCTGCTATTTTTCAAGTGCCTTTAATTCACAATAGTATGTCATAGTGAAATATTTTTAACTCCTTTACCTTTGACCAACATCTCCCCTTCTTCTGGCAACTACCATTCTATTATTTGCGTCTATAAGTTTGACTATTTTAAATTCCACATATAAGTGAAATCATGCAGCTGTTCTGTGGTTTATTTTACCTATCATAATGTCCTCCAAGTTAATATAAGTGGTCACAAATAGCAGAATTTCCTTTTTGGTTAAGGCTGAATAATGGTCCATTGTGTGTGTGTTTGAGTACGTGTGTAGACACACTACATTTTATCTATTTGTTGATGGAAATTTACATTATTTTGATACTTTGGCTACTGTAAATAATGATACAATTAACACCAACATGTAATTTTTAGTTTTGATATAAACTTAGAAAAATAGCAGTACAAAGCACTGTGGTGTACTTCTTACTCAGATTTCCCAATTGCTTATATTTTGCTCTAAGTTTCTCATTGTGTGTGTGTGTGTGTGTGTATGTATATGTATATATATATATATATATACACACATACTATATATATATATACACACACTATATATATATATACACTATATATACACACACACTACATATATACACACACTATATATATATGTGTGTGTGTGTATATATATGTGTGTGTGTGTGTGTGTGTGTGTGTGTGTATATATATATATATATATATATATATTTATTTCTGAAGAACCTGAAAGTAAGTTAGAACTAACATGTTTCTTCAACTCTGATGTTTCATAATTCTTAACAAGGACATTATCTTAATAGAAAAATTATCTTAATAGACATTGTAACATTGATATAATCCTTTTAAAGATATTTTTCTATATATATTTGGAATCCATAGTTCAGATATCACATACATATATAAAATATATTTTAAAGGATAATCTTGGAATCAGAATTTGGAGTCAATCAGAATTGTTGAAAATTATAGCAATAATCCTAAAAATTTTCTTATTTTACAAATAAGGATATCAAAACACAGAACTGTGGCCTTGGATTTATGAATGGCAGAGTTCAACGTAGAATGTAGTTTGGTTGGCTCAATGCTTAATGTGTTTCTCTAGGGTATTTTATCTTAATGGTAGCCATTGTTTATTATATACTGGATGATTGCATAACTATTTCAGAGAAACATTACTTTGTATTCTTGGTACATAAGCCAAACTTAATGATTGTAATGTTTGTTTCTCCTTAAAGTCACATATTCTAATTCTATGTGTATATGACACATATTATCTGGTTACAAAAGGAAAATGAAGTTGGTAAGTGGTTGGCTGGTTCACAGCTATATAAACATTATGAATGAGATTAAGTTAAATTTGGGGGTCATTTTGGTCTCTTACACGTTCTCTTCTTTCAATCTGCACTCATTTTACTGTCATCAGGCAATTTTCTGCCTCCTCTCTAGAAAAATCAGTGGCAATGTATTTGTAATAAAACCTCAGGAGCCAATTTTATTTTTCTCACCCACATATTCTCTTTCCACAGTTACTCTATATATCTTTGTTTTTCTTGTTTATCTAGAGGTCTCTGACACCACACTTCAGCAACTCCTTAAGTTTTCTTCCTACTTGGCAATACTTTCTAGAGAATAGCTCTCCAAGGAACATAAGAGTATCTGGGAAATTTAACTGGTCTGTAGAGCAGCACAAACTTGGATTTATACCCTTGAAGATTTCTAGCAGCAAAGTTAATTGGCTCAGAGATATCAGACCTATGTATGTTTTTTAAAATAAAGCTTAGATATATATTGATAGAGTTTAAACAATTTTCAAGTGATTTAGTGTTTTTAAAGTTATATAACTTAGATGTCATGACAAATTTCTAGTTCCAAAGATTACAGTTTTATCATCCACATTTAAGAGTGTGGAATGACTTTTACATTAGGGTCAGGGCATGTAGTCAATTTTACATTTTAAAGATTCTGCATTTTACCCACCAGAATATAATTTCACATTTGTTAGAGATAAAAGCTAAAGGTCGGGCATGGTGGCTCACGCCTATAATCCCAGCACTTTGGGAGGCTGAGGCGGGTGGATCACGAGGTCGAGAGATCGAGACCATCCTGGTCAACGAGGTGAAACCCCGTCTCTACTAAAAATACAAAAATTAGCTGGGCATGGTGGTGCGTGCCGGTAATCCCAGCTACTCGGGAGGGTGAGGCAGGAGAATTGCTTGAACCCAGAATGCGTAGGTTGCAGTGAGCCGAGATTGTGCCATTGCACTCCAGTCTGGGTAACAACAGCGAAACTCTGTCTCAAAACAAAAACAAAACAAAACAAAAAGCTAATATTACAGGGTCCTAAATAGGATTTTTCTTAGTACGTCTCCAGCTGAAAACAGAGGTATTCTAAATACCACAACAAATAATTGGAGACATTTTTTTCCTTCAGGATTTATTAAGAGGCTGTACAGTGAGAGTTACCACACTCAACCATTAACCCCATCCTTCATTCTGACTATTTCTTGCCAGTTGCAGAGAAAAGAAAGAACGAAAATATACATCATGCTTTCGTTCCTACTTGAGGTCCCTTAAGGCAGAGAGATTTTGCTGAAGATGGAGAAAGGAATAAATGTACATATGTGTGTGTATGTGTGTGAACTGGAGATTTGCTCTTTTGTTACTAAATCCTTCAGTTTGTATCTTTTAATGAAATGGACCCAAGAGTCTCATAGACAGTTTTTGGATAAAGATAGAAATCTACCCTTCTGTTGTTAAAGGTTGAAAGTTACATTTGTTTTCTATAAGTTGCTCAGGAAAGAACTTTCAGACCTCTCAGAAAAGTATGAAAGAATTGAAACTCACCAGTTCACCACATCATGAGAGTGAGATGCTTTACCCCTCATTCATCATGAATGCTTCCTTGCCCCTCCTAAGTTCCTGTTTTCTTACATTATTACATTTCTTCCCTGCTATATAAACCCTAGTTTTAGTCTGTCAGGGAGTTGGATTTAAGACTTGAGCTCCCATCTCCTTGGCTACAGCACCTGATTGAAGCCTTTTCCTTGGCAATACTTGTCATCTCAGTGACTGGCTTTCTGTGTGGAGAGCAACAGGACCAAGACCAAACCCCTGGTGTTTCAGTAACATTCAGAACAAAAATATTCTCTTGCATAACTGTATAGTTAGCAAAATCAGGCAATTAACATTGGTGCAATATTATTTTATCTTTCACTGTCCATATTACAGTGTCATTGTTTGTCTTAATAATGCCCTTAATTTTATTTTCATTTTCCCAATAGAGGATCTAATACAAGATCACACACTGCATTTATTTGTTGTATTCCTTTAATCTGGAATAGTTTGTCAGAATTCTTTAAATGTATATATCTATGTTTATTTTAAATTTCAATTAGATATATTGTAGAATACCCCTTAATATGGATTTGTTTGATGTTTACTCATAAATACTTTCAACTATTACATTGTTTGGCAGGAAGATCACAGAAGAGATCATGTGTCCTGTGGAAGGCATCATAGAAGAAGCACATAATTTGTCATAATATTGGTGATATTAATTTGATCATGTGGTTAAATGTTATCTACAAAGTTTTTCTCCTGTGAAATTACTACTAAATAATGTGTGGAGAGAAACTTTGAAACTCTGTAAATATGGTATTCCATATCCCGTTTGTGCCTTCAGTCACTTTAACATTCATTGATAGCTCCATTTCTTCTGTGGTTGTTGTTAGGCATTCTAATGCAAGGAACAACTCTTATTTATATATCTGCATAGCTTTGGGGTCCTTGTTTCATTCAATGAGTTTACCTCTTTACTGGAACCATTTTGATATTCAAAAGATCTTTGGTAATTTGAGTAACTTCAGGCTGACATCCCTGTACTTTTTATGTGTTCTTAACATTCTTTGGCTGCTTTCCCTATACTTAAAATGAGTCTTTTTTCCAAGAGTCCTTTTTTCACCTTAGTGGGGAATGTCTTTTAGAAACCCAGATTTGGATTCTGAATATGCTTATCATTACCGATATGCCCCTTCAGTGGACAAAGCTAGGGAGTATTCAAATATGTTCTCCCTGTCTCTCCTTAGCTTTAGTATATTTATTATATTTATGCTGAATATAATACAAATGTAGTTTGAAAATTGATATATCATGCCATTTTGGCTCCCTCCAGTTTTCAAAATCACATTCGCCCTCTTAGAGTCCTGGCTGGCCTAGAGAAGTAAACTGACATTTGACCGATTAACAGGAGAAAATAGTACAAATTTAATGTCCTTTTGAGACATTGGAGCCTTCATAGGAAAATGGGGACACAAAGAAGTTGCTAAATCTATGTGCTTTGTGTTATGTTGTACAAAGAAAGGTAGTTATGGAAAAGTAAATAAATTATACTGGAGCCAAAGGAAGATAATTATTTTAACAAGGTCTGTTTGTACAGAATTTTCTCGGCTATAAGTTCTGATAGAAGAATATTTCCTTTCTCCTGGAACAAGGAAGGCATCTTTCACAAAAGAATTTTTATCTTCTGTTTCAGGAAGAAAAGGGACAATTAGAATTCTCTCCTTGCATCTGCTGTTTTTCCAAGTTGCCTTTACTTTGTAGTAATTATGTCAAAGTGACATTTTTTTGAGGTGGCATATTCTGTCATCCTTCAAAAGCAAATCTCCTAATTCAAAACTGTAGTCCTTTTAAGGTAAAATTTACGTATAGAAAAGGGCTCAAATTATAAATGTCCATTGCTGGATTTTGACAAATGTAAACTTTGTTAAACCCATACCTTTTTCAAGACGTATCTGAGAAAATTCCATTCTGCCTCTTCCTAGTCAGAGAGGATGATATGAAATCAGATTAGAGATTAGAATTTTAAAATATACTGAACTACATTTTAATTACTAAAGTGTAATTAAATACCAATGAAATTTTTTTTTCAAGCTGTAGTCTGGAAAGAAGAAAACGTTTTTCTTTGTATGATTAAAATAATTGGAGAATATAAAAGTATTTTGTGAACTACACTATTGAGGAATATGCCATTCTACAATGTTTGAATACAATAACTGCAATTCTTTCTCTTTACAGATAAGACTACTGAAGCTGAAAGAAGATTCAAGCTTATCTCAGTTCACACAATTTATTTGTACTGTCAGTAGGGTTAGACATTAAGGATTTTAACACCTAACTTGAAAATCATTTTTATCTTCTTATACAGAGGTCTATATCAGTTCTAGTTTAAAAAACAAAGCAGCATACAGGTCACTGGTTCAAGCTGATGACTCTTTAATAAGCTCCAACACAATCTCATTCAATTTTTCAGTAACATGTTATGGAAGAAACAAAGAAAATCAAAACTTACAGCACAAAAAGTGCAGATTGACATAATGAGAGTATAGAAGGAATTGACATGAATTATAAAGCAGATTAAACTTGGTACTAAAATGTTTATATTTCAACAAAAGGTGAACCTTGAGTTTGCCTCATGAATGTGTAGATGTTACCATTTTTAAAACCAATTCTTAACTTTTTTTCTATAAGAAAATTAAGTGAGACACTCTCGTTTGACTTTGCAGTAGGTAGTTCTTATGAGAGTGAACAAATATGTTTTCTTGCCCAATTTAGCTCAAACTTGGCAATGTAACTTGCTTTGGCCAAAGGAATATGAACAGATGGGACAGTGTAGTACTTCCAAACCAAGATTTTAAGAAGCACATTGTCACCTGTAATCCCAGCACTTTGGGAGGCCGAGACGGGTGGATCACAAAGTCAAGAGATCAAGACCATCCTGGTCAAAATGGTGAAACCCTGTCTCTACTAAAAATACAAAAACTTAGCTGAGCATGGTGGCGTGTGCCTGTAATCCCAGCTACTCGGGAGGCTGAGGCAGGAGAATTGCCTGAACCCAGGAGGCGGAGGATGCGGTGAGCCGAGATCACTCCATTGCACTCCAGCCTGGGTAAGGAGAGAAACTCCGTCTCAAAAAAAAAAAAAAAAAAAAGAAGCACATTGTCTTCATCCATTTGTGTTGCTCTAAAGGAATTCCTAAAGCTGAGTAATTGATAAAGAATAAGAAGTTTATTTGGCTGTACAAGAAGCATGGGACTAGTATCTGCTTCTGGTGAGGGCTTCTACTCATGGTGAAAGGTGAAGCAAAGCCCAAGTGGGAGAGATTATATGGGGAAAGAGGAAGCAAAACAGTGAGAAGGGGGGTGCCAAGCTTTTTCTAAAAAAAAAACAGATCTCATGGAAACAATACAGTGAGAACTCATTATTGTGAGTACAACACCAAGCCATTCATGAAGGATCTGCCCCCATGACTCAAACACCTCCCATTAGGCCTCACCTCCAACACTAAATTTGATTATGAGAATCAAATTTCAGCATAATGTTTGAGGGGATGAACATTCAAACTACAGCACATACAGTGTTTACAGTTTCTCCTTTTTCACTCATACCACTCTACCCAAGGGTGGCATGTCTACAAAGGGGAGGAGACGCATGGAGGACACCTGAAGCAAATTCTCTCCAGATGACCAACAGCTCAAGGAGGAAGGAAAATGAATGATACTGTTCTAAGTCACTGAAATACTGAGGGCTTATTTCACAGTAAAAACAGAATAATTCACAGAGATTACCTAGAAATAGTGTGCAAGACTGGGAAGCAAATTCTGATTTAGGGACACAAAGTATTTCTTCTTAGCTCTCAATAGCTATTTGGTGAAGAGGATGGTATGTTCTTTACACTATTTTTTTCTCAGCCCTCCCTGAAAGGAATGCTGCAGGCAGAGACTTCAGATTAAAACAAAAACAGAATTACTGGGAAGTTTGTATTGGTAAGAGGACCCGGTGTGCAGTTCAGGAAAATCTAAGAAAGGTAGGCACCAGCAACACATGACTTTCTTTAGATAAGTGCTGCCCCATGAAGACTTTGAGAGCAGAGTGTGCTAGGAATTGTAGTCTCTTGCATACTGTATCTGTCTGTAACAGAAGAAAATCATGACAGAAGTAAAATGCCACCTGAGTAGGGACAAAGCTGATGAAATCTAGTTAAAGATGAAGATTTGGATGAGGGAATTTAATTGGTATTTTATCTACAAAAAGAACACCATACAAATGAAGTGAGATTGAGATCAAGAAAAATTTATGAGCTACTTCTGCTGGCAAACACTGCTTCTAGACAGTTGTTTTCTTAACTGATGATCAGTGAAGAGAAAAAGCAATACAAACATCACAGAGCTCACCGGTGAAAAGTGCTCTGGGCAAGGGGAAAGATGTTGGAAAAGCACTTCATAAACTTAAAGGGGAAAGTCTCTCTTAACATATTCTACTATTAAATACAAAACAATCTCTAAAAAATCATTAGGTCAACTTAAAATAATTATATGCAAGGAGGGGGAATGATGAAAGATGTAACACCACAGAACTTGGTAAAAAAGTAATGATATATGTGTCATGGTAAAATAAGAATTTGCTAAATTATTTAATGACATACTAATTTTGAAAGCATATGTCACAACTTTGAGTGGTATTTATTGTTCAACAGAGGCAGTGTCTTGCTATGTTGCCCAGCCTGGCCTCAGAATCCCGGGCTCAAGCAATCCTCCTGCCTCCTGTGTAGCTGCGACTACAGGCACACACCAGTGCACCCAGTTTTAAGTGTTAATATTGCTCAATGTTTTACTGGTTTCCAGGTTTTAAAATTATAAATAAGGTTTTAACTTCTTGATAAAATGTTCCTATTCTCATTATTTCCTTCTGTTATGTTCCAGAAATTAGTATTTTGGCCACAGATTCTTAAATTTAGAGGTACTATTTAACTTCAAAATGTTTATTCATGTCTCTCATAGTTAATGCCTGCCTCTAAATATCAACAAATTGCCCTCTTATATAGTTTTATTATTTTATACTCTATGAACAATACAATTTATTGGGCTTTAAACATACTGAGCATTTCAATTGTTTTAATTTGGGAATTTGATAGAATTATAGCTATCTGGCAGCATTTTTTGGAAGTATTGGGGAAGATAAATTTTCTTATACTGTGGAGCTAGGAGGCCACGGCGACCAAGGACACTAACTGGGGCATAATGAAGCTAACACAGAGAAAAGATGAGACAGGTTTAGAGGAAATCCAAATTCTGATAACATCATCTAAATTCTAGTATTTTATAGTTAGTACCTGTCAGTAAATTCCTTTTATTGTTATTGCTAAAGCAGTTTGAGTTGGACTTTTGCAACTTTTCAAAGAATGATGTATCCTTACTAACACGTAGGTAAATGCTTTTCATTTATCAGACATTACACATATTTTAAACACTCAATTCTTATATTTTTCTCTAATTGTAATTTGTGATAACATCTTCAGCTATGCTAAATATGCCCAAGTATATATTAGCAACCTAGGCATTTCTGAGTTTTGATACGAGATTGACATAGAAATCCATCCACGCAACCTGAAGTTGCCTTTTATTTCAACACTAGAAACATAAATCTGATACCTATGTTTTGGGATTGTTTTGGTGTTTTGTTTTGCTCTCGTAAACTGTGCATGTGATGCATGGCTCTCTAGTAATATATGGATTTTGCTCTTTTTTTTTTTTTTTTTTTGCATGCCGAAAAATAAATTACAAATTTATTAAGAGTAAAAAAATGAATGTTCTGCTTCCTAAAACAACAAATTTATTTTGTCATCCCATTGATATTTTTATAAACAATTCTGTCATTTATTTTAGGAAAGTAGTATCTTCTAACTGAAATAGGACTTTTTTCTTTGTTAAAAAGACGAAGTCACGTAAAGAAAGTCTCAGATACATGCTTGTATTTGAGTCATTTATATTTTTTGTAGAGAAATATTTTGTGACTTATATTTCAGAATTTATCTATTCATTTAGATCCCAGATACATTTGCACATTTCAGCTACACTCATTTTTTCTCATAATTTCAAAGGCAATATCAATACAAATATATTTCCATCCAAGATATTTAGAAATTGTCTGTAATATTCCATTAAAAATTAATACATAATAAACTTTCTGCAAACCTGGACAAAAATTTGGGAGCTCAAAGGACCAAGAAAAGAATCTTTGTACAGTTTCTATCACATTTCCTTTTGTTTTCTTTTTGTAGATCAGGGGTCAGCAAACTTTTTTTTGTAAAGGATCAGATAAAGAATACTACAGGCTTCATAGGGTAGAGGGTCTCTTTCACAGTTACTCACTTCTGCTGTTGAAGAAAAGCAGCCATAGACAGTATGTAAATAACTGAGTGTAGCTGTGTTCCAATCAAACATTATTTGCCAAAACAGGCAGTGGTCCAGATTTGGCCCACCAGCTGCAGTCTTCCAACCCCTGTTGTAGATAGCTAGTTTTTTTCAACGGCAGTGTAGATAGGAGACATTAGGGAATGCGGCTGTAATACTTGCAGTAGTTATAGATTTCAAGTATCTATATTCATAATTTTTGCCTTCAAGACAAACAGGGTATTGTGAGATCTTTTTTTGGTGTAAACAATATGCAGATAATTTGCTAAATTTTGCCAGTATAAAAAATTTAGTTTCCTGAAAGATCTGCACATGTACCCCAGAACTTAAAGTATAAAAAGAAGATTTTTAAATTAGTTTACCTTGATCTCTAGCAAACTAGAAGTTTTCATAAAAGTACTTGAGTTACGAACATTCTATTTTTTTAAGAGCCACAAAGAAGGTTAATTATAGGTGAAGCAGGTAAAATCATTGTAGCCAAAGTCAAGAAATGGGACTTCTACACATACACTATCTAAGTGTTTTATCTATTATCCACAAGAAGAAAGCTAAAGGTAAGAGGGACAGAAGAGAAAGACACTTGCCATCAGCCTTCCAAGTCAGCTGATCAGAGAAATATGAGCATTAAGTCACCAAAAGAAGTAATTTCTAGGTAGAGAATTGTGTTAGTTTCTTGTGGATGATGCAATAAGTTACCACAAAATGTATATCTTAAGACAACAAAGTTTTCTCACAGTTCTGAAGTCCAGAACCCTGAAATCCAAGTATTAACAAAATCGTACTCCCTCTAGAGGTTTTAGGAGAAAATCTACTCCTTTCCTCTTTCAGCTTCAGGTGCTGCCAGCATTCCTTGGCATGTAGCTGCACAACACCAGTCTCTGCTTTGATTGTCATACACCTTCATGTGTGTGTATGTAAAATTTCCCTTGGTATTCCCTTTATCAGGCTGTATGAAGGCACTTCATACCCACCTAAGTGCCTTCATAGTCAAGAAAGGTGTCCTAATCTAAACATCCTTTATTTCATCTGCAAAGTCGTTTTTCTGAAACATTCACTGGCTTTAGGGATCAGGGTAGAGATATATTTTGGGAATTCCTTATAAGCTTGCCATAGGCAAAATGACCTCTTATATAGAAAATGAATCATTAGAAAATGTGAACATTAAAAACTGAGTAGTAAATCATCCCTAGGGTGGATAAGATCAGAGGGGAATATTTTCTAAACTACATTTTTAAATTGAAGCTGACTCAGCTTATGTCTTAAAAATGGGGATGAATAAAACTGCTCCCATTTGTATGTGACTAACAATCATAAAGAATTTAATGTATCTATTCCCATGTGTAACAAAAAAGAGGAAAGAAAAAGTCAAAGTCTCCTGGGGAAAAATAAAGGGAAATTGCTCCATAAAAAAGAAATATCAGGGAAAAAAATACCAAATCATTAAAATTAGAAATATATTCATAGAAAAGATAAATGAATGACACAAAATAATTGTATACAGCAATGCTCACAGAAATTATACATTACAAGATCATTACCGAAATGAAATACACATTAGAAGCAAAGAGAAGTTGATTGCCTATAAAATCAACTATGATGACAGATTTGAGGGAAAAGTGTCACACAAAAAATTTTAAAAATCAAGATAAACTAGATTAAATAAGAATAAGATGACGAAGGACCAATATATACATAATTACATTACCAAATAGAAGAGTACAAATGAGACATGAATAATATTTAAAGATAAAATAGTTGCTTTGAATGAAATAAAATTTTCAGTTGTAACCTAGAAGGGCAGAGCTTCATCAATAATGAACTGATAAAGAACAAAAAAACAGCAAAGCATATCCTGGTGAAGTTACCAAAATTCAAGGATATGGAAAGAATCTTACTTACATTTAATTAGATAAAATAAGAGGAGAAAGAAAAAGAAATATTGTGGCCACAGCCCTCTCCTCAAGCAATAAACTGTCAGGAAACAATTTAAAGTATCTATCACAAAAAGCATTTTAAAAGTGTGACCTGGGTTTCTGAGGGATCTTCACAAATTTTACTTAGTTCACAAGGTGAAACCCATTACACCAAAATATAATTTACCCTTTAATCTTTCATTTTCTATGAAAGTTTTCTAGAGAATATATGATTTGTGGTATTGCAAGAGATTGAGGAAGCAGATATGAGAGTTGACTCATTCGATTAAGCTAGACATTAAATATATTCACAAGAATGTAAACTATCAGTCACTTTTGAAAAATATGGATTTTCATAAAAATGTTATTTACACTAACATGTAACAGGTCTTTTTAATTAGTTGTTAAATATATCTTTGAAAATACTTTTTATCTTAATTTTGAGTAAATACTTATACAGATAACCCATATAAACTAAAGTTCAAGACTCTGTGCAACTATCTTGCATGTTCTGCACATGTACCCCAAAACCTAAAATGCAATAAAAAAAAAAGACTCAATACATTTTGAGGATGTAAAAAAATGGTTAGATAACAATTGTTCTACATGGTCCTTAAAGGAAAAAATTATATCAAGATACTGAATTACTATATATAGAGAGTATATGGCTTATTTATATAACATATGACTATGTATAGAACCATTCTCATTTCCAATTTAATACATGTATGTATTTACAAGCAAACAACATCTCCAATGTGATGAAATATTTATGTCCCAAAATCTGGGAGATTTAGCTAAAAATATGTACTGAGTAAAAGTCATAGACGTTAATATCAAGAATACATATACATTTAATTTGCAAATATTAGAAAAGAAAAACGGGAAGAAAGTATAAATTAATAAATTAAAAAACTAAAAATTTATAAGAAATCCCAAAGTTTCTTCATTAGGGTTAGAGGACCCCAAACTAGCATACTGTGAGTATGTATATCTGTAAGCAGTCTAAATCAAAAAAAGGGATGGCCAGCAACATGAACTATAATTTTTGAAATGACTACAGATATTTAGGAAAGTCATACATTATAGCAGAAAACTTTGAATTGCCCTGTAATAATACATTGCATAACTTCATTAAAATGGATGATTTTCTAGTTGAAAACAGAATACATAATTGAATTGGTATGAAAAAGAAGGCATCAGTTGGCAAAATAGCATGTAAGATACTGAAGAAATTTTATACTCTTCACCATACTTGGATTGTGGTAGGTTCACTTCTGAGAAGAAATTAAGAAGACGACTTTGGAATTCTTCTTAAGAAACTAGCATTACACTGAAACCAAAATCAGATAATTGTATTTTCAAAAATCTATATATGCATGTCAAGGAAGAAATACAATGAAATCTATCCTGAGAACATTTGGAACATAGTAGTTTTTTGATAATGAATTATTCCTAACATAGGATTAGATTAATATTTCTTGATATAGCTATGTGTATGTGTGTGTCTCAAAATTCCATGACTTTAATGATTCAAACTCTGAAAGGTTTCCATTAAAGTCAAGAAGGAGTAATGCATTACTAATAATTTTAGGCCATTATGAAAGTACTAGTAGTAGATGCACTGGTAATAAATGAACCAGAATGAGACAGGATTTATACATAACAGAAATTACATTTTCTTATTTCTTACATAATTTTTGTTCCAGAAAATCTAATTCAGAAATCTCAAAAACACACAGTAATAACCATATAAAACAGAAAATAAGCTTTCATTTATAGACTCAATTAAAAATATCATTAAAGCATAAAATCACCAGTAAAAAAATGAAAAGGGTAGGTCTATATGAATTAAACCTTAACATGTTAATAATATTAAAAAATTTAATAAATGAAAACATGTCTCTTGTTCTTGAATAGGAATACTTTAAATATTTCAATTATCCTAAAACAAATCTATAAATTGAATGTCAACAGACTAACAGGGTACTGGATTTTTTTTGTTTGATGACCAAGGAGTCTCTGGAAATGATGAGTTTAGAGAAGTGACTCTTGCAAACATTGACTGAAACAAATTATAAATTTATAGACATTAAATGCATAATCTTAACTCAGAGATAGATCAGTGAGACATAATAGAAATCTTGACAATATTTAGGGATTTATGGTATTACTGCAATAAAAAGATAAAATTTAAAACTAAAGGGAAAAATAGATTTAAAAAATAGTGTTGGGACTACTGACTATTACTTTGGAAAAATTGTATTTACAATTTTATCTCATTCTTAAAAAAAAAAAAAAAAAAAAAAAAAAAAAAAAAAGAGTCCTCCTGATTCAGCAAACAAAAGTAAAAATGGGCCAGGAACGGTGGCTCACGCCTGCAATTCCAGAACTTTGTAAGGCCAAGAAGGGTGGATCACCCAAGGTCAGGAGATCGAGATCAGCCTGACCAACGTGGTAAAAACCCGTTTCTACTAAACATACAAAAAAATTAGCGAGGCACGGTGGTATGCACCTGTAATCCAAGCCAGTTGGGAGGCTGAGGCAGGAGAATTGCTTGAACTCAGGAGGTGGAGGTTGCAGTGAGGGAAGATTGTCCCACTGCACTCCAGCCTGGGACAGAGCGAGACTCCATCTCAAAAAAATAGAAAATAAACTAACTAAATAAAAAGTAAAAATGATAAAAAAAAAGGCGAAGGATTTATGGTAACCTTAATATACAAAATATAAGGTCATAACTTTCAGAAGACGGGAATTTTGTTATAAGTACACAATGTTTCTGGCCAAAAAATAACCTTAAAGAAGAAAAAAGACAAAGAATAAGCTAGCAAAAAATATTTGTCCCATTTTGAATAAGGATAAGTTTCTTAATATACAAAAGCTGTTAACATAATTAAAAATGGCAAGGAGTCCAAGGATATGAAAGCAAAGACTATGAATAAGCAGCTTGAAGAAATACAAATTACAGTCTCTTCTAGTAAAGAGTAAAAATATGCTTTTCTCAATGACACAATGCAAATAAAAAATTAGACACCTCTTTTTTTCATTATTCACATTGGCAAAAAACTAATTAATAATATGATCCAGAATTGCCAAGCATTAACTTAGTCAATCAGGTATTCAACAAAATAGTACAAGAAATACAGCTGTTAACAGACTATATCAGGAAACTTTAAGTCTAGAGTGGTGTTATAAGCTGAATAATGGATCCCCTAAAATATCCATGTCCCAACCCCTGGAACCTGTGAATAGTCTACTTTCTATGATAAAAGAGACTTTGCTAATGTGAATAAGTTAATGATCTAGAGATGGGGGTATTATGTTAGAATATCTGAGTGGACCCAATATAATCATAAGGGTCCTTTGCAAGAGGGAGTCAGAAGTTGGAGAGATGAGTTTGAAGATGAAAGAAGCCACAAGCCAACGAATGCAGTGGCCTCTTGAAGCTGCAAAAAATGAAACATTCTCTCCTGGAGCCTCCACTGCAGATGCCTTAAATTTAGTACCATAAGACACACTTTGGACTCACAACCTGACAAAGTGTAAAATAAATTTGTGTTTAGCTGCAAGTTTGTATAAATCTGTTATAGCACAAATAAAAAACTTGTACATATGAAATTTTGAAATATTAAATAGAATTATGCAATAAAAATATCTGAATTACTTTAAAGCAAAGACAATGAGGTTAGAAGAGAAGTACCTGCTTAGAATGGCTAGGGAAATTTACTCTGAGGAACTATTTTTAAAGTGAGGCTTGAAGCATGAACTCAAGGTAACCACAGAGAAAGGCATGTGTGTTGCAGGTGGGGTGGTCCAGTAGGTAGGTATTTCAGATAATGGAACAGCATTTGTGAAGACCTTATTAAATAAAAAGCCTAGCATGTAGAGAGTACAGAAGTTCTGCTAGCTTAAGTCCAATGTTTCAGAAGTGTGAGGAGGAAGAGAAGGCATAAGTTAGGGGAGGTAATAAGGGCGAGTTCATTCAGTCTGAATTATACAGATCTAACATGGTAAGAAGTGTGCATATTACTTGAATGTCAGCAGGTTTTATAGACTGAATTTTGTCCCCACAAAGTTGCTCTATTGAATTCCTAATTCTGAATGTGACTATATTTGGAGATAAGACCCTTAAGGTGGTAATTACAGTTAAATGAGGTCATAAGGGTAGGGTCCTATAGAATTGGTCTCCCTATAAGAGAAAGAACTAGCCTTTTTCCATCTCTTCCACTCTGTCCCCGACTCCCTCTCACTGTCTCTCAGTCCTTGCACAGAGAAAAGGCCATCTACAAGCCAAGGGGAGAGGGCTCACCAGAAAACCATTCCTGCCAGCACCTTGTACTTGGACTTTCAGCCCCAGAAATGTGAAAAAATAAATTTCTGTTGTTTAAATCACCCAGTCTGTGGTATTCTGGTATGGCAGCCTGAGCAGATTAATGTGGCAGAAAAACCTAGAAGATTTTTTGCAGAGTAGTAAGAGGCTTATATTTTAAAGTGATCACTGTGTTTCATGGAAAACTGACTGGAGAGTGGACAAGAGAGAAATGTAAGGATATGGAAAAATGACTGGAATGTACATTGGTACAGTCATCTTAGAAGCCAGTTTAGCATTGTATATAAGTACATAATATTCGACAAATACCATCTAAAGCACGTTACCACACAAGAATCAAAAGATACTAATACCAAGATGTTTATTACATATTTTTTTTTTTTTTTTGAGTTTCACTCTTGTTTCCCCAGGCTGGACTGCAATGGCGCAATCTTGGCTCACTGCAACCTCTGCCTCCCAGGTGCAAGCGATTTTCCTGCCTCAGCCTCCTGAGTAGCCAGGATGCATGCACCACCATGCTCAGCTAACTTAGTTTTTTAGTAGAGGTGGGGTTTCTCCATGTTGGTCAGGCTGGTCTCAAACTCCCAACCTCAGTTGATCCATCTCCTTCGGCCTCCCAAAGTGCTGGGATTACAGGTGTGAGCCACCACACCTGGTCTATTAGAGCATTACTTATAATAGTACAAAACTGGGCCAGTCTATAAAAATGGTTATGTAAAAAGATTCCTATTTATAAAAATGGTTAAACCAATTGTAACAGTAGTGTAAAATACAGCAATTGAAAATTTTATATATTTATTCAAAGTGTATATATGTATATACCCCAATAGACGTGCATGCACATACACACAATACTTTACTGTGAATTAAAAAAAACTCTTAAAATATACATAAGATATAGTTAACAGTTGTTACCTATGGAAAATGGATTATGGAAATGGTTAGGTGGGTGACTGGAGTATATCAGGAAAGTGAATATTGCTTTTCCTTTAATGCGCTTATTCACTCTTCTAATTTCTTATGAGTATATATTTACATTAAATTTATTTATCAATTTTAAGCTAATAAAATGTTAACCTTATATATTGGCCTTTCCAACCAAGTTAAATTCTTTATATATCCGGTTTTATGTACATTAACTACAAAATAAGTTTGAAATAAATTTTGGTTTGTTCATAAACAACAAAACCTGTATTTATTAGCCAAAGAACTATTAAAATACAAATGCTTAAATATATAATATGATTTGAAGTTGATGACATAAATGATGCAAATGATGTGTACTATATCATTTTTAATGAATTAAAAAACTGTAAAGATACTTTTTGTCATAGGATACCTCTGGTCCAGCTGCCTCATTAATCACTAGGAAATTATCTGTGATCTTCATTACGGACTTTTTGTATTGCTTTATCATCTTAAGTAGAACACGTTTCTTCATTTCTCAAGGCAGTTAATTATTAAAAGACAAATGTCTTTAAGACAATAAAACTTCTGCCACATATCTGTGGCAATATAGCCAATATCATTAAAATAAATCTGCGTCACCCTCAAGCCATTCTTAGTGATCATCTCATGGGTAGTAATGCATTTAATAATCTGAATTGATTACTCTCATTTTTATTTGCTTTTGTCTATTATAATATCCTCAATATTTTCAACCTTAAGTCATAGTAATATGGGTTTCCATTAAGAACAAAATGATGTTTTCAAATTATTGTAACAAAGTATTTCTAATTATTGTAATTGTTCTTTTCCTGATTGACATCTACCCTTATTCCTTTATCATAGCACATTCTTTCTATACCTATTTTATTCATTTGACTGTTAAACTTTCTCCCTTGTATTGTCTAATTTTAAAGACTCTAACTTATGCGTATATAGTAAATCTCCAAATCATCTTCATTAAGTTTCTATGAGCCATCTGTGCAGTGAAGTACATTTGCCATATGGCATTATATTGTACTCATATTTTATCTGAAAATTTTTTCTCACCATTGTACATTTGTTAACATTTGACTGTAAATTATATAGGCCAGGCATTATTTCTTTGTTTTATATCTTTATCATCCTAGTAGGAGATAGTATAATTGAATGAGGGTTTCTAAGGGATTGGAATAAATGCTCCCTTTATTCTGACTTTTTTCCTGAAATGATATATTCTTTCAAAATTATGGTATTTTTATAGTAATTTAAATGTATATATGTAAGTTGTTCAACTGTCTTTCTGTTTTGGTTCTCATCCTTTTTTTAAATATAAGAATCATAATTGGGGCCTATATCTATCCATACTCCATCTATATATACCTTGGCAGGTTTTAATATACTTAAAAATGCATTTGAGTTCACCGAACCAATTTATCCTTTTTTCCACTAGTTGACCTTATGGCTAGCCCCTTTCATTTGCAGATGGGTTAAAATTTTGTTTTGTAAAGTAAAAGTTTTGAAAGGAGACATCTGTACTCAATTACACTGCCCCAAAGAGCCTTGGAAGAGTCCCTTAAAAATGTAAAAGTGTAAATTAGTTCAACCATTGTGGAAGACAGTGTGGCAATTCCTCAAGGCCTTAGAAATAGAAATTCCATTTGACCCAGCAATCCCATTACTGGGTATATATCATGGGTATATATATAGTCGCATGACTATAAATCATGCGACTACAAGGACACATGCACACAAATGTTCATTGCAGCACTGTTTACAATAGCAAAGACCTGGAACCAACCCAAATGCCCATCGATGATAGACTGGACTGGGAAAATGTGGCACATATACACCATGGAATATTATGCAGCAATAAAAAATGATGAGTTCATGTCCTTTGTAGGGACATGGATGAATCTGGAAAACATCATTCTCAGCAAACTGACACAAGAACAGAAAATGAAATACCACATATTCTCACTCATAGGCGGGTGATGAAAAATGAGAACACATGGACACAGGGAAGGGAGTACTACACACTGGGGTCTAATGGGGGGAATAGGGAAGGGACAGCGGGGGGCGAGCTGGGGAGGGATAGCCTGGGGAGAAATGCCAAATGTGGTTGAAGGGGAGGAAGGCAGCAAAACACACTGCCATGTGAGTACCTAAGCAGCTATCTTGTATGTTCTGCACATGTACCCCAAAACCTAAAATGCAATAAGAAAGTAGATAAAAAAATTAAAAAAATAAAATGTAAAAGTAGATGCTATCTTGTGCCTGCTTAATTAAAATGAGAGTTATTGGTTTTATCTATACCACAAGTATACAAACAATCCCCGATTTACATTGATTTAACTTCCAATTTTTTTTTTGGCAAAAATTTGAAAATTTGAAGATATTTATTAGAAACAATATATTTTTTTTCATTATTATACTTTGAGCTCTGGGGTACATGTGTAGATCATGCAGTTTTGTTACATAGGTATACATGTGCCATGGTGGTGGTTTGCTGTATCCATCGCCCTGTCATCTACATTAGGTATTTCTCCTAATGGTATCCCTCTCCAGTTCTGAGCCTTTCCTGAACTAGCAGTATGCTGAACAATAGTCTCAGGCTGCTGAACAGCAGTAGTGAGCCACAATTCCCAGTCATGCAGTCATGAGCATGAACAACCAATACCCAAGAGTATACCACTTTGCCAGATGATTTTACACAATGGTAGACTAATATAAGTGTACTGAGCACGTTTAAGGTAGAGTAGACTAAGCTATGATGTTTGGTATGTTAGGTGTATTGAATATTAAACTAAATTTTATGATTTTTTTTTTTTTTGAGACTGAGTTTCACTCTTGTTACCCAGGCTGGAGTGCAATGACCCGATCTCGGCTCACCACAACCTCCGCTTCCTGGGTTCAGGCAATTATCCTGCCTCAGCCTCCTGAGTTGCTGGGATTACAGGCACGTGCCACCATGCCCAGTTAATTTTTTGTATTTTTAGTAGAGATGGGGTTTCACCATGTTGACCAGGATGGTCTCGATCTCTTGACCTCATGATCCACCCGCCTTGGCCTCCCAAAGTGCTGGGATTACAGGTGTGAGCCACCACGCCTGGCCAATTTTATAATTTTTTAACTTATGACAGATTTATTCAGATGTAACCCATTGTAGTCAAGGAGCATCTACATATAATTTTCTCTTACTAATGGATAGTCTAAATATCTTAATCTATTACTCACTATAATAATTTCTCAGATGCCATAACCATAAATCTTTGGTAACAACTCTGTATCAAGTGGGTTATATCAGGACAAAATTTTAAAGTAGATGAAGCCTCTCTTGAGCACTCACATATATCTCTGATTAACCATTTAAAAATCCTTCTTAGCTACACCTGATTTTTACATTTGAAACTTCTATATTTTGGACTTTCCTGAAGCTGGTAAGTTTCTTCAAGGAAATTATCAATAATATATAATCATTAACTGACAAATTTAATTGAAACAGTAAGTACTGAAAATGCAGCTATATTTAAATATTTTAATTAAATCATATACGTCAGCATTGTTTTGCCACTCCTTTGAGTCAAGGCAAAGGCCATCTTTCTAGGCATGAGCTGCCTATTTGAGTTTTGTGTGGTCCTTCTATCTAAATTGTAGCCCATCACCTGTTTTTTGAGTGTGGCCATCCCTTAAACATTATCAAATCATTTGAGATTCATGATTGTTAACCTCATGTCAGGCCTTGGGTGTTGCCCAAAAGTCCTCTAACATTTCCTTATCTGTTCATTCTTCCATTCTTCCAAATAATTGCTTTTTCTCTCTTCTAACATCCAATATTTCCCCCACATCCATGTATCCAGGCGATGACTATAATTTTCTCTTTCAATAAAAAAGCAAATCAGAAGAGAAATTCTTTGCATTTCTACCACCACGTCCATCAGTTTCCTTCCATGGAGCTCATAACTTCATCTTCCCTCCTGTTCCTTCAGAATGATCTCTTCGTTCAGTCTAAGACCACGCGCTCCACAAATGCATCAGATTCCTCTAGCCTGTTTAAGAACACCCTTTGAGCAATTTTCCCTCTCTTGTCATAATTTTCCAATTTTTCCTTTCTATGCAATAATTTACAGGAACATGTGAACCATTTGCTATTTCATCTTATATAAATCATCTCTTGATTTCACATTCTTCTGTCAGTACATTTTTTGCTCGCATTTACATAAAATGCACGAAAAATTTGGAATAAGTTCTATCAGACACATTCCAATTCAGGGTCACCTATTGACCCTGTTCTTTATGTCTGATAAATTCCTTTTACTTACAATGGTCCACTTACACTTAACAAAATGTAAATAATTATTGAAGAGAAAAAGCCAATTTTTCTGTAAAATAGACATCTTTTTTTCCTTTTTAAAATGTAATCATAAAACAACATGAGCATACAACTAAGTGACATCAAAACATAAGACATTTTCAATATTTTGTCCTTATTTTGGAAATCCTACTTGAAATTTTTAAATTGGAGGTATAGTATTTTTCTTTTTTTATATTTTACATCTTTCCCTGGACAAGGATTTTTTTGTTTTAGGTTAGTGTGCAACTTCCATGCTATAGGGGAGCTGATAATACAGTACTGAAGACTTATCTAGGCACATGTCAACAAACAAAAATCAACTATCTGAATATTTACTCTACAAAGTGTGTTTTTCAATGAAGATCTCTATTTCCTCCATAATAGGGACAACTCTCTTGCTAATTCTGTTGTTTTGGTCTCTTAATCTATCCAGTATACAGGAAGAAAAGAATAAAAACATTCAGACCTATGAGAACCGAAGCCCCAAAGATACATCTGGCCATCAGAAGGGAGGGCAGAATGTGCCAATAGCAAATAGTCACACTTACACGATACCATCTGGTACAGCCGAACTAATGGAGAAAAGAAGAGAGCTAATCTAAAGTAAATGACATATAAGCATGTTGCTGATTCAAATAGAATGAGGTGAGGGATGTCACCCTTCCACATTAAGTTCAGTTCAATACGGGGGCAGTAACAATGATCTGAGTGATGTAAGTCACTTTGAAGTTAGAGAGCATTTCAAGTGATCAACATTTCAGAAGAAATCAAACATTTGGAGGAAGCAACTATGCCAATTAATATGAGCCAAGAAACCTGGGGTTTTAGGACAGTTTAGCTAGACTTTGAATGCGTGGATCATCTGGTCAACTAATGCTTAATAAATAAAAGAAAAAATCAATTAGTAAATTTTTCCGAGGTGCTGATATTCATCACTATTGGAAAGGCACTCACGAGAGCAGTCTTTTGATCCATGCTTGGCCACATTCAAATGGGATTTGGGCCCGAAATACTTCCTTGCCAAGAGATAAAGAGCCCATGCAGCCTGTGCTGGTTTACCACCTTGTGTGGGGGATATCTTTCCCTATTTCTGGCTCAGTATTTTTTGGTTTGGCTTAAATGTGTATGGTCATGCCCCTCAGGCATGCACACTTCCCAGCTTTTAGTATTTCAGAATCTGTGGGAGAGGGTCGGGATCCTTCTGTTGTGGGCAGGAGAGGGGTGCACCTAAGCCAATTGTGCTGCCTGGCTGCAGGGGTCAGAGGGGTGTGAGGGATGAGAACATGGGGTGCTAGTCAGTAGGGATCATGACAAACTGTTGGAGCAGATGTTTCTCTGTCTTTTCTGTGAATAAAGTGTTTTCTTGGGTGACTCTGATACTAAGATGCAGTGGGCAGACGTGTTTGAATTTCTGCTTATGATGGTTGGTACAGTAATGATCTTTGCTACCCTGCATGTTGTTGAAGCCCTCCTCTGGCACTCATAACCAATACACAGTGTTCTGCTGTACAATCAGCATAAGAAAGGCTATCCTTTTTCTCTGGGAAGCACAGAAAGGTTTTGTGGAATTCTTGTTACATTTACACAATTTCTGGCAGCAGCGTTTATTTTTCTTTCCTAAAAGTTGTGACTGTTGGCCCAGCCCCATTTTGATTCAGTTATAACTGTTTTAATTTTCTAAAAAGTGAGATAAAAGATGTGAATGTCGACGTAGGTAAGCAGAAACTCTCATGTGACATACAAGAGAAATATCATTGAGTAATTTGAAAGAAAGATAAAGTTTGAAGCATTGCCTTGTTGAACGTTCTATTGACAGTTTCTCCAGTGAACAATTTTATGTTGAGCTTAAAAAATGAAAGATCAGCTAAAACTATCTGGTTCTGCAACAGTAATACTTCAACCTCAATATTCTCAGAGCTGTCCGAGTCAATAAAGTTGTCAAACGATTGCGCAGATTTTTGAGTCCAGCAAAAGAAATTGCAACAGAAACCCTCTGGCATTGTAAAAGTAATGTTGACACTGATTTAGCATTGGCATAAGCTTCTTACATGTGTATAATTATATATGTTAACATTCCAGAAAACTTTACTAGAGCCCTAGTATTAGTACTTCGACAATAAAGTTAAGATCATAATTACTTTTTCTATCCTATTAGCAACTATTTCTTCCTTATCTCCTTGCTTTATACTATTAAATTGCCTCTGAACTGCAATCCATTAATCAATAGTAAAATATAATCCTTGCAATTACCTTTGCATAAAGCCATGTTAAGAATGTTTTGTGCCATGATTTACACATGGCAGCAAAAAGATAGCCTTTAACCATTTCACCCCCACCCATTTTAGCCTCAGCTTATTTCTATGGAAGATACTGATTTATGTAAGCAGCACTTGAATGCTTTCTTAAATAATAATTTTTTTCATTTGCATATCTCTGTAAAACCAAGTACATTGCTTATCCAAAGTGGAAGCATTTTAAATATATGTGGATTAGTCTTTGCTTTTTATTTAATGTAAGTTCATTCAAAAGTGTTATGCATTGGCCATTCTTTTGCAGTGTTAGAGATATTTTTCTCCATTTCTAATAGAGTTTATATAACTCACATATGGAGGAATATCATGTTTTTAAGATAGTGAATTGCTCAAAAGATTTAAAACGTTATAAAGTCAAATATCTCTTTCTGATGCTTCAGGTTTAGTTTTGGTGACCATATTTAAATGCACATGAAACCACTGGAATAACACAAAAGCAGATGCTAGAAAATGCTCACACTTGTGGTGGAGGGTGAGAAGACTTGATTTGTAATATTTTTGAACTTACAATATTTTTAGGTGTAGGTCCCAATTTGGAACTTGTATATATGATGATCAATGGCATCTTTTCTAAGTAGAAATTTTGTCTCTTTTTTTTTCCTATTTATGTGTCTGGCAATAATTTTCCTCTTGCTTTTTATAGTTTCTAAAAATATATCTTGAGATTTTCAAAATACATGAAAGTAAATTCCCAGCCAGTTTTTCACTTCAGCATATTTGCAAGTGTTATAATTCTAAAAATAATATTTATGTTTAATGTATCGTGCTTTGAAATTTGTACAAGAGGTTTTATCACTTTGTGAGTGGTTAGCATACATGATTATATAAATTTTAAAAGCCAATGCTAAATAAATGTCAGTGTAGTTGTTGAGAAAAAAAGTGATAATTTACAGCAGCTAACAAGTCTAAACATTGTATTTATATGGTAAAAGTTTTAAGCACTGCTCCTGAGAAAGAAGACTGGATTCTGTAACTATATAGTCTGCAGAAGATGGGGAAAAAATGGGGCCAAACTAACCTTCTCAAATTAATGAAGCTTTGGCATATCTCAACTTGTACATGTATAGGAAATTGAACCCAACTAAACCTGAAAAATAACGCTACAGTTTGATGCACTCTTCAAAGAAAAAAAAAGTCATCACAAACTTTTTTTTTATGCCATATACTTTTATATTTAATACTATCCTCATAACTATTTCTCAGTTTCTCATTTCTATTAATACCTATTGATGGTGAAGATTTCCTTCTTCAATCCCTCAATCTTGATTATAAGAAAGAGGACTCACTGTTATGTCCAAAAACAAGGGCAACATAATTGTTTAACTTAAAAAATAACCTCTGGATTCTGTTCTCCAAGGGGAAAAAAATCTTTAGTTACTGTTGCTGTCTTGTTTCACATTTACTTATTTATTCTATAGCAGAGTTTCTCCAGCTTGACATTGATATTCAGAGCCAAATAATTGTTATTTTGTGAGAGGTGATCCTATCTATTACAGGATGTATGGCAGTATCTCTTCCCTTTTTACTCAAAGGTGCCAGTAGCACCCAGTTGTGACAATCAAAAATGTCTCCAGATGTTGCCAAATGTCACTTAGTAGGCATTGTAAGCCAATGACCTACAGGATAGTTTGGGAATTTCAGAACTTACGGTATTAGAAACAAAGGGAATGGAAACACAATAGGTTATTTTACGGTGGAAGCTCCAAAATCCTAAAAAACAGGACAATCAGTATGGCAGTTGTCATATATATACATGTCCATGTGTCCCACACAAATAATTGGCATAGGTAATTTGTTACACAAAGAACTTATGGGGATAGTTTTAAGTATCTAGAAATCTGGATTTCCCTAGCATGTCAAATAAGTTAGGCTTTCTATTTTAGGAAAAAGTGATGTGGTTTCTTAACCTTAAAATATGGGGCCAGGCGCAGTGGCTCAAGCCTATAATCCCAGCACTTTGGGAGGCTGAGGTGGGTGGATCACGAGGTCAAGAGATCGAGACCATCCTGGTCAACATGGTGAAACCATCTCTACTAAAAATACAAAAAATTAGCTGGGCATGATGACGCGTGCCTACTTAGGAGGCTGAGGCAGGAGAATTGCCTGAACCCAGGAGGCAGAGGTTGCGGTAAGCCGAGATCGTGCCATTGCACTCGAGCCTGGGTAACAAGAGCGAAACTCCGTCTCAAAAAAAAAAAAAAAAAAAAGGGACCTCACATTTTATCATTTTTTTGGGGGGTATTCCTGTAAGGTTTGTTGCTGTGTAACTTTAGCTAATTAATACTTTTATTTTCATAGTATATGTGCAGTATAGTGTGGCATTTTAGTAAAGTATTGATACATTAACATCAGGAAATAAACTCACCTTTGTATCTCATATCAATTATTAGCTTTGAGGTATTTTATTCTGTAAAAGGTTTATACTGAATGTTAATTAAAACCATTAAACAATGTAAACAACTATAGATAATTAGTTGATTTAATCTGTTAAAAGACACAAATTGAAAACACTATGCTTCCATGACAACAGTTGAGTCCCCTTTGCCCTTACCGCTGCAGTTTTAATTATAGCTTCCTTCCTTACAGTAACAGCTATTATTTTCTTCCTGTTTTCTATACCGAATATCTTTTCTTGGTACCTGAGCCATAAAGTCTTCAGTCTCCAGAGGTTGGCTGTCAATTTAATGCATGTTAAAGCTGAATTTTTCTCTTCGATTCCTCACTCTGACAGTTAACACTGGAAAAGGTGACATTAAATCAAAGCACACAGATGGTTTCTAATGTAGAGTTCTGTATATGTATTACGTTCTTACTGAGATTTGTGTATTTATTCCTTCTTTCAGTGAACAGCCATAAAAATTAAATGCCTTTTTTTTGAGATGGCATCTCGCTGTCACCCCTGGTAGAGTGCAGTGGCACAATCTTGACTTACTGCAACCTCTGCCTCCCGGGTTCAAGCAATTCTCTGCCTCAGCCTCCCTAGTAGCTGGGATTACAGGCACCTGCCACCACCACACCCAGATAATTTTTGTTTTTAGTAGAGACAGGGTTTCACCATCTTGGCCAGGCTGGTCTTGAACTCCTGACCTCATGATCCACCCGCCTTGGCCTCCCATAGTGCTGGGATTATAGGCGTGAGCTATGGCGCCCAGCCTAAATAGGTTTTAATATTATTTCGGACTATCAAGAAAAGCTTTAAAACACTATTTAGAGAATATTTGTAGTTAAAACTATACTTGGTGAGAATGTTTTTTGAAGGACCTCCTGTCTGTGTCTAGTCATCCTTTTTACCTTGGCACCTGTCATCCAGGACATGTCTTCTTTGCTCCAAGTATTATGTTGATCTCCCAATGCTAAGAGTTGGCACTGTAAGTACCACTGTAAGTATCAGGGTTTGCATTCATTTTTTTTCTCCCTGCTATGCTTCATTATTGTTCTGCCTATTTTAGATTCAAGAGTGAACATTAATATGCCCTAAACACTGTTGGGAGCTTCCACAGGTCATCTCGCCTCATCACATTAATTTGTGAGGTATTTAGTGCCACTTTCATTTTGAAGATGAAGAAACTGAGGCTTAGGATTTTTTGAGTCATATGGTAATGGGCACACAGCCATTTCTTCTGTAACTTTCAGTTTTACTCACTCCCCTGATAAACTCATCTCTCTTAATGATGTGCACCAAAGAACAAGCATTTCCCTTTTGGTGTGCACATTTTTAAGAGAATCTTTTAAAATACTATGCCCAGATTTTTTTTTTCTTTTTTTTTTTTTTTTCCAAAAGGGGAAAAAATAGTGCTTAGATCAGGTGAGGAAAGCTCCTCTGTGGTTATGAGAGGTTTTGAAGTTATAAGAGGCTAGGTCATAAATCTCTGGATTTTGATAAAAAGATATGTATAAATATACATATAATGGCATGATGTCAAAGGCAGTTTAAATCAAAGATGGTTGTGATGTTTTAAAATGCAGTTTATGGAATTTTAATTATAATTAATGGCATGTTCTTGGAAAAAAATGGAATCCTCAATATGCCAAATCAGCTATGAACTATGTATGAGGCATAATTAATAATTAATAGTCCTTTTTGTCCTTGACTATATTTTCCCTGGAAAACTCAGCCCTTGAAGTCATATTATCAAGTATGAATCAATATGAGAAATGCAATTTTAACTACAAATGAAGTAAGGACTCTGCCTAGAGGGTAACTTGTCTAGGTTTATTATTCAGATGATAAAAAAGCATTTTATTGAGAATCCAAAAAAAAAAAAAAAAAGGAAAAACCCTGGTAAGTCTTTCTCTTAGAATAAATAAAGTACTGATGTTTCTACAAAAGAAATGTAGAAATTTTCACCTTATATATTGTTAATTTTATTAAATCAATAGAGCGATTTAAAGGATTTATAGTTTTTTTTAATGGTATATTCACTACTAGGGCTACAAAATGTATGAAGTCACAATACAAGTTATGGATTTTGGAATCTTGTTTAATAATAATATCTGGGGGGCATTTATTGCTATAATTTTCCCTCTAGACATAACTGGGCATATTCAATAAGGGAGGGAGGGCAGGGTGGAGCCAGATCATGGCAACTCTCAGGTTCAGTGAAAAGACCAATGTTGGCATAGAGAGAAGTCTGTTCACAAAGGCACTAGTTTGTACAATTTCTTCTGGACAGATGATTTTTGTTGGAGGTTAAAGGCTAAAACAGGCTGTAACCAAACCCCTTGGGGCACTGGGCCATTTCTGAGTTTAAACTCCAGAGCAAATTTGGTGGATCAGCCACCTGAGTATTGGTTTGAATTCTCAAGGCAATTATACAATGTTTGGGCCCTGCTAGCATTTTACAAACTCCTGCCTAAGTCCTGAGGCTCCAGCAGGGAGACTTTAATCTGTAGATGTGTATAAAATTCTTGTTGTTGTGGGAGGATATGAGTAGGTTACCTTGAATTTCATCATGTTAGTGACATCATTCCCCAAATTACATTATTCCAATAATAAAAGCATATATTTTGAAGAAAAATAACATTTTTGAATGTCCAAACATCCTAAAAATTTGAGGCTTAAAAAATTTGACACAGATTTTTTATTTTTCTGGTGTTTTATTGTTGCTGTTGTTGCTGTCTTAGAAAACTAATCCCAAGAGGTCAGGCATGGTGACACACACCTGTAATCCCAGCATTTTGGGAGGCTAAGGTGGGGGGATCATGAAGTCAGGAGTTTGAGATGGTGAAACCCTGTCTCTACTAAAAATATAAAAATTAGCTGGGTGTGGTGGCAGATGCTTATAATTCCAGCTGCTTGAGAGATTGAGGCAGGAGAATTGTTTGAACCAGTAAGGCAGAAATGCAGTGAGCCGAGATTGTGCCACTGTACTCCAGCCTGGCTATGGAGCTAGACTTTGTCTCAAAAACAATATTCAACATCCTTAAAGAAAAGAACTGTCAACCCAGAATTTCATATCTAGCCCAAACTAAGCTTCATAAGTGAGGGAGAAATAAAATTCTTTATGGACAAGCAGCTGCTGAGAGATATCATCACCACCAGCCCTGCCTTACAAGAGCTCCTGAAGGAAGCACTAAACATGGAAAGGAACAACCAGTACCAGCCACTGCAAAAACATACCAAATGGTAAAGATCATTGACACAATGAAGAAACTGCTTCAATTAAGGGCAAAACCACCTGCTAGTATCAAAATGGCAGGATCAAATTCACACATAACAATATTAACCTTAAATGTAAATGGGCTAAATGTCCCAATCAAAAGACACAGACTGACAAATTGGATAAAAAGTCAAGACCCATTGGTGTGCTGTATTCACGAGACCTTTCTCATGTGCAAAGATACAAATAGGCTCAAAATAAAGGGATGGAGAAAGATTTACCAATGAAATGGAGAGGAAAAAAAAGCCTAAGTTGCAATCCTAGTCTCTGATAAAACAACCTTTAAACCAACAAGATCAAAAGAGACAAAGAAGGGCATTATTTAATGGTAAGGGGATCAATGCAGCAAGAAGAGCTAACTATTCTAAATATATACACACCCAATACAGGAGCACTCAGATACATAAAGCAAGCTCTTAACGACCTACCAAGAGACTTAGACTCCCACACAATAATGGTGGGAGGATTTAACACTCCACTGTCAATATTAGATCAATGAGACAGAAAATTAACAAGGATATCCAGGACTTGAACTCAGATCTGGATCAAGCGGACCTAATAGACATCTACAGAAATCACCACCCCAAATCCAGAGAATATACATTCTTCTCAGCACCACATTATACCTACTCTAAAATTGACCACATAATTGGAGGTAAATCACTCCTCAGCAAGTGAAAAAGAATGAAAATCATAACAGTCTCTCAGACCACACGACAATCAAATTAAAACTCAGAATTAAGAAACTAACTCAGAATCACACAGCTTCATGAACAACTGGCTCCTGAATGTCGACTGGATAAACAATGAAATGAAGGCAGAAATAAAGATGTTCTTCAAAACCAACGAGAATGAAGATACAATGTACCAGAATCTCTGGGACATGTTTAAAGCAGTTTCTCGAGGGAAATTTGTAGCACTAAATACCCACATGAAAAGCAAGGAATGATCTGAAATCAACACCCTAACATCAAAATTAAAAGAACTAGAGGAGCAAAATTAAACAAATTCAAAAGCTAGCAAAAGACAAGAAATAACTAAGATCAGAGCAGAACTGAAGGAGATAGAGACACAAAAAAACCCTTCAAAAAGAAGCAATAAATCCAGGAGCTGGTTTTTTTGAAAATATCCACAAAATAGATAGACTGCTAGCAACTAACAAAAAAGAAAGGAGAGAAGAACTGAATAGATGATAGAAAAAAATGCTACCACTGCCAATTCCACAGAAATGCCAACAGAGATTACTACAAACACCTCTTTGCACATACACCAGTCAATCTAGAAGAAATGGATAAATTCCTGGACACTTACCCACTTCAAAGACTAAACCAGGAAGAAGTAGAATCCCTGAATAGACCAATAAAAAGGTCTGAAGTTGAGGCAGCAATTAATAGCTTACCAACCAAAAAGAGTCCAGGACAAGAAGGATCCACAGCCAAATTCTACCAAACATACAAGGAAGAACTGGTTCCATTCCTTCTGAAACTATTCCAAACAATAGAAAAAGAGAGAATCCTCTGTAACTCATTTTATGAGACCAACATCATCCTGATGACAAAATCTGGCAGAGACACAACTAAAAAAGAAAATTTCGGATATCCAGGATATCCAAAAATATCCAGAAAATTTGGAGTGCAATGGCACGATCTCAGCTCACCACAACCTCTGCCTCCTAGGTTCAAGCAATTCTCCTGCCTGAGCCTCCTGAGTAGTTGGGATTACAGGCGTTCACCACCATGCCCAGCTAATATTGGAGGATTTCATCCTCCAATATCCAGGATGAAAATTGATGCGAAAATCTTCAGTCAAATACTGGCAAAAGGAATCCAACAGCACATCAAAAAGCTTATCAATTATGATCAAGTGGGCTTCATCCTGAGGATTAAAAAACAGGTTCAAAATGCAGAACAATAAACTTAATCCATCACGTAAACAGAAACAGACAAAAACCACAGTGATCTCAATAGATGCAGAGAAGACCTTCCACAATATTCAATAGCTCTTTAACTAAAAACTCTCAATAAACTAGGTATTGATGGAGCATATTTCAAAATAATAAAAGCTATTTAAGACTAATGGCCAGGCGCGGTGGCTCAAGCCTGTAATCCCATACTTTGGGAGGCCGAGGCGGGTGGATCACGAGGTCAAGAGATCGAGACCATCCTAGTCAACATGGTGAAACCTTGTCTCTACTAAAAATACAAAAAATTAGCTGGGCATGGTGGTGCATGCCTGTAATCCCAGCTACTCAGGAGGCTGAGGCAGGAGAATTGCTTGAACCCAGGAGGTGGAGGTTGCAGTGAGCCAAGATTGTGGCATTGCACTCCAGCCTAGGTAGCAAGAGCAAAACTCCACCTAAAAAAAAAAAAAAAAAAAAGACTAACACACAGCCAATATCATACTAAATGGGCAAAAACTGGAATCATTCCCTTTGAAAACTGGCACAAAACAAGGGTGCCCTACCTCCCCACTCCTATTCAAAATAGTATTGGAAGTTCTGGCCAGAGAAATCAGGCAATAAAAAGAAATAAAGGGTATTCTATTAGGAAAAGAGGAAATCAAATTGTCTCTATTTGCAGACTACATGATTGTACATTTAGAAGATCTCATCATCTCAGCCCAAAATCTCCTGAAACTGATAAGCAACTTCAGAAAAGTCTCAGGATACAAAACCAATTGCAAAAATCACAAGCATTACCAATACACCAATAACAGACCAACAGAGAGACATATCATGAATGAACTCCCATTCACAATTGTTACAAAGAGAATAAAATACCCAGTAATACAACTAACAAAGGATGAGAAGGCCCTCTTCAAGGAGAACTACAAACCACTGCTCAAGGAAATAAATGAAGACACAAATAGATGGAAAAACATTACATGCTCATGGTTAGGAAGAATCAATATTGTGAAAATGGCCATACTGCCAAAAGTAATTTATAGATTCAGTGCTATCCACATCAAGCTACCATTGACCTTCTTCACATAACTGAACAAAAACCACCTTAAACTTCATAGGGCACCAAAAAAGAGCCCACATAGCCAAGATGATTCTCAGAAAACAAAAATAAAAACAAAGCAAGAGGCATCACACTACCTGACTTCAAACTATACTACAAAGCTACAGTAATCAAAACAGCATGGTACTGTTGTCAAAACAGAGTTATAGACCAATGGAACAGAACAGAGACCTCAGATGTAATGCCACACATCTACAACAATCTGATCTTTCACAAACCTGACAAAAACAAGCAATGGGGAATGGATCCCCTGTTTAATAAATGGTGTAGAGAAAACTGGCTAGCCATGTGCAGAAAGCTAAAACTGGACCCGTTCCTTACACCTTATACAAAAATTAAATCCAGATCGATTAAAGATTTAAATGTAAGACCTAATACCATAAAAACCCTAGAAGAAAATCTAGGCAATGCCATTCAGGACATAGGCATAGGCAAAGACTTTATGACTAAAACACCCAAAGCAATGGCAACAAAATCCAAAATAACCAAATGGGATCTAACTAAACTTAAGAACTTGTGCACAGCAAAAGAAACTATCATTAGAGTTAACCGGCAACCAACAGAATGGGAAAAACATTTTGCAATCTACCCATCTGACAAAGGGCTAATATCCAGAATCTACAAATAACTTAAATTTACAAGAATAAAAAACCTCATCAAAAAGTGGGCAAAGGATATGAACAGACACTCTTCAAAAGAAGACATTTATGCAGCCAACAAGCATATGAAAAAATGTTCATCATTACTGGTCATTAGAGAAATGTAAATCAAAACCATACTGAAATACCATGTCATGCCAGTTAGAATGGTGATTATTAAAAAATCTGGAGGCAGTGGATGCTAGAGAGGATGTGGAGAAATAGCAACACTTTTACACTGTTGGTGGGAGTGTAAATTAGTTCAACTATTGTGGAAGACAGTGTGATGCTTCCTCAAGGATCTAGAAATAGAAACACCATGTGACCTAGCAATCTCATTACTGGATATATACCCAAAGGATTGTAAATTGTTCTATTATAAAGACACATGCACTTGTATCTTTATTGTGGCACTTTATGTTTATTCTGGCACTGTTCACGATAGCAAAAACTTGGAGCCAACCCAGATGCCCGTCAATGATAGAGTGGATAAAGAAAATGTGGCACATATACACCATGCAATATTATGCAGCCATAAAAAAAGGATGAGTTCATGTCCTTGCAGGGGCATGGATGAAGCTGGAAATCATCATTCTCAGCAAACTGATACAAGAACAGAAAACCAAACATGGTATGTTCTCAGTCATAAGTGGGAGTTGAACAATGAGGACATATGGACACAGGAAGGGGAACATCAGACACTGGGGCCTCTTGGAGGGTGGGAGGGTAGTGGAGGGATGGCAGGGGGTAGGAGGTAGTGGAGAGTTGGCAGGGTTGGGTGGATTGGGGACAGATAGCATTAGAAGAAATACCTAATGTAGGTGACTGGGGATGGATGCAGCAAACTACCACAGCATGTGCATATCTATGTAGCAATCCTGCAGGATCTGCACATGTACCCAGAACTTAAATTATAATAAAAAGTAAAAAATATAAAACGTATAAAAACCAATGTAAGTTGTTTTTGGTATAAGATCAAACATTATCTAAAATTGGGCTATAAGTTTTTAATATATGTCAATTTAAAAAAATTCATTACAAAATATGATTGAGTAAAGCATCGCCTCAAATATCTTATTGCCTCAAATATTTTATGTTTTTACTTGATACACAAGTTTATTTGAAAATTATACCTTTTTTATTCTAGGCATTGTGCCTTATGATTATATTTGTATATGATACATATGTATATAACTCACAAACTAGAAGCTTTTAATAAACCTGTACATATAGTTTTTGAAGTCCTATTCTTAAACCTTCTCATGCTTATGGTATTAGTCTGTTCTGACCCTGCTAATAAAGACATTCCCAAGAGTGGGTAACTTAAAAAGGGAAGAGATTTGACTCACAGTTCTACAGGGATGGGGAGGCCTTAGGGAACTTAGAATCATGGCAGAAGAGGAAGCAAACACATCCTTCTTTGCATAGTGGCAGCAAGAAGAAGTGCCAAACAAAAGAAGGATAGGCCCCTTATAAAACCATCAGATCTTGTGAGAACTCACTCACTATCATGAGAACAGCAGCATGGGGATAACTGCCCCATGATTCAATTGCTTCCCATCAGGTCCATCCCATGACACGTGGGGATTATGAACTACAACTCAAGATGAGATCTGGATAGGAACACAGCCAAAATATGTCACTTACTTTAAGCATAATTGATGTTTGATATTGTTATGTAGAACCTGTGAACCAGAATGGTTTTTATTATGAAACTGATTAACAAAAGCAATCACCAATAAATTTAGTCTACAAATATTCATAGACTTGTAATAGTAGTGAAATGATGCATCCTCATCAATCACAAGAACAGCTACATATTGCAAAAACAAACAAAATTCTACTTAGTGATATACTTTGTTTAGGGCTGAGTCATGTCCTCACAAATTTCATATAAAGTCCTAAGCCCTACTAACTCAGAATATAACTGTACTTGGAGAAAGGGTCTTCAAAGAGGTAATAAGTCTAAAATGAGGTCACTAGAATAGAACCTTATCCAACTGATGTCTTTATAAAAGGAGGACATTAGAATATTCAGACACAGACATACACACAGAAGGAAGATCATATAAATACACAAACCCCCTGAAAATCAAGATGTGGATTCAAGATAAAACAACCTTGCCCACACCTTGATCTAAAATTTCCAGACTCTAGGAACACGAGAAAATAAAATTCTGTTGTTTAAGCTACTTAGTCTGTGGTACTCTGTTGTAGAAGCCTTAGCAGATTAAGAGTTTGTAAAATCCTAGTAAATGTACTTTGGTAGCAAAACAGCACATATTCCATCTTTCATTTTATCTGTTTAACAAGGAGTTGTATGTGACAAGTTTATGCATAGTCTTCCAGGGTCAAGGCATACAGTTTTGAAGAATACAAACAAGTTACATGCTTTTAAAGTTTCATTAGAGCTAGAATCAAAAGGGACAATCAATTGAGAAGCAAAAGAATATCATGAGGTTATTGCTATAAACCTATTCTTTTTTGTAAAAAAACAAGAACAGATTGTAGTGTGAATAATAGCTTTCTAGAGTCACAGATCTATGTTCTAATTGATTTGCCATAATTCAGTAAGACAATCACTTGTGTTCATTGGATATCCTTATTTTTTCAGGTTGCCATTATTTCAAATAACCATTTTAGCTGATTTTCTCATCTCTCTGATGGCTGACCTTGAGAGATTGTAGAGGAAACCTGTAATTAGTGAGAACATGCAAAGGCAAATATATTAGTCAGTCTTTCCTTGATGGGGATAGAAAGATTGTGCTGAGCAAGTGAATGGTGTAGTTGGAGGATCTGCTTGTGACAGCCCTTCTGCTCACTAACTCTGGTCATCTTTGAGCCTTTCTGCAAGGGTTAAGCACCTCTGCTCTGATAGCACTGTCTGCTCTTGCCATCTTCAGGCTTTCTATATGAAACATCCTTTTCTTGTACATGAGCCTCTACACATTTCTGAAGTCACCACAGACATCCTGGCATAGGGTATGCTATGCCAACTTTGTCTTCTCATTCTTCTGAGAGAGACTTGTAATGCATTTTTTTAATATGACTTGGTAACTTATTCATAAACAATATAAGAAAGAATTGTTTCTGGGCCACTTTATAGGCTCGAAATGTGTATGATTTGTATATAAGAGTTCATAATGAATGATTGCTTATAAACTACAGGCAGAATTTAGTATTACAGATAGAATCTGCAATCCCCTACCATTCCATGTAACTTCCAGCCACAACGCATATTGTATTTCATTCTTGGTTTCTAAATGAGTAACTTATGAGAGTTTATGCTTATGATGTGATTTCCATATTTCAGACTAGGCATGTAGTATTTGTTTTAATTTTTAAAACTGTAAACACACCATAAGAAAGATAGACTGAGTCAGGACCCAATTTTGGTTCTTAAATAGCATGTTTTGTTAAAGAATTCCACTCCAGTTTGCAAACATTACTTTTATTTTAAATTTTTCTTACGGGCTATGTGGCATGTACCACCTAACTGATCCCACTTAACTACAAATGTCAGTCAATGAAACTTTCATCTTAAGTGTGAATTTGGTTTAGGCCACCTCGTTTGATAATGCCATATTGAAGTTTTGTTTTAGCCTTAAATTCCTTAATTTTGTGCACATCTTTTCTCCTTGAGTTTATGACATCATATGAGCCTTTACCACTCTGGAAATTTTATGCAAGCCTTCAAATTAAAGGATGTATCAGCCTGTAAACTTTGATAATAACTAATTCACCAGAGGCTGTGTATGTGGTGTGATACATCCAATATGCAATTTTTTTCAAACATAATCTTGTAAAGGAAAGATACATGTTGTCAAGCCCATTCGGTGACAAGAAAAAGCAATGATTTCAGTCGCAGTAGTGGTCTGACAGTTCTGCTATACAGACGTTGACAAATTGAGGCTAATTTACACCTGAATCTAAATACTGATGCTCAATTTTATCTAGAGCCATAAGTAATTAAGAGAATGGATCTTAACTACTGCACTGAGACCCTGGAGAGAATTAAGATAAATTAAATGTCATGTTTCTCAAACAAATACATTTGTTGAATAATATACCTTTATACCCTGGGCCTCAGTGGAATTCTGGGAAAGAGGCATATATTGTTAGTCACAAATTTAATACAATGAGAGGTTCAAAATTATTCATCTGTATGTCTCCCCTTGTAAAAATACTCAGGGGATAAGAGTTTCTAATGCTTTATCTCTCTAAGCATATCATTGTTCAGCTAAGTTAAACACCTGATCTTCAGCAAGTAATAGGATTAAAATATTGAAAGAGGTCATTGGCCTCTAAAGAAAATGGCATTGCTATGTTAACATTAAACTTATAAACCACTTACATATGTCATCGGTTTTCCTATGACTTTTCACTTCATAAATATTGCTCAATCTGCATTACAAGCAGCACTAAAAAATTTAACTTATAGAAAGTGACAAAAATAATTTTGGTTTTTAAAATTTTCTCAAGAACTGGGAATCTGGGGCCTTTAATTTACCCATTCCCCTACCTGACATTCTTTCTTACAGTTTCTTTTAATGTAAACATGACCACATTATTTTCTCCAAAATACATTTCTATGCGTAGGTTATGAAAAGTGTTTTCATAACATGTTGTGTATCCATACTAAAACTTTGATACTGATTCCTAAATTAGTCAATTTTACTAGGTCTTACTAAATTGTGTATTTACATCAGAAAAAAAAAATCTGACAACTAATTAGTTTTTACTGCTATAAAATATTTTCTGCTTTTTTTCCCAACATTGTCTTCAATGCTCATATCTTTAACTTCTACATTGGCAAAGTTTTATTAAAATGATTCATCCTGCATCATTTTATTATACTCATTTTTTGGCATCTGTGATAGTAGAATCCTAAGAAGGTTCCAATATTCCTGCCTTATTGTGTAATCTCCTTCTCTTGAGAATATACAGGCCTTACCCATCTGGTGAGAAATCACTCTGGTGATTATATTAAGTTATATGGCAGAAGGCAGTTTACAGATGCAATTTAGATATTTAATCCATTGATTTTTCAGTTACTAAAAGGGGAGATAATCTTAGGTGGCCTGAAATAATCAGATGAGCCCTGAAAGTGGCCAGAGAGGTTCAAAATGAGATTCTCCTGTTGGCCTTAAAGGAGCAAACTGCCATGTTTTGGAGAGGTTATGCGTCAAGAACTTCTAAGACCTCAGAATGGCCCCTAGTTAACATCCAGGAAGAAAGCTGAGAATTTAATCCTACAACCATGAAGAACGAATTCTGCCAATGACCTATGAGGTTGGAAATGGATGCTGAGACCCAGATGAGAACACAGCTAGACTGATAGTTTGGTTACAGCCTTGTGAAACCCTAAAAAGAGAACCCAGTTACATCATTCCTGGGCTCCTGATCTACAGAAAATATGATAATGTGTTTATTGAAGTCACTATGTTTGTAATAACTAGTGGTCAGGTAGCTTCCACTATGTGATACATAGAGACCTATGTCCGTAAGCCACTATGTTTGAAGCGTCTTGTTACACAGCAATAGAAAACGAGTCTAGTGTCTTCTCTGGTAATGTCCGCTTCTAAAGTAACAAACCTGATGCAATTTGGCTTTTCAGGCAGTCATTATCTCTGCTAAATACTAGTTTTATGCTTTCTCAAACATATATTTCTCTGTAGTGAAGAAGAGAATACAAGTTCTGGGTCTATCCTGCTTGAAGTATGTAACACCCTGGAAGTTGAAAGAAACGATCATAAATTAAATTGGGTCAAACACACATTTTACAAAGAAAAAACTGAAGGACTTTATTTTTTCAATTAATACTTCAAAAACTGGTTGCATTAGTTTTGCAAATACGTTTTAATTATATTATAGCTTATCTGTAGATTATTCAGACTCATTTGTATTATAATCTTACAATAGTCCTTTCTCCTTTCCTCCTGAATTTTGATTATTTTATTGTTTTTGAGCAGAGAGTGAGGAATGCCAGAGAATATTCTCAAAAATGTTTTTAATTTTATTAACATATGTGATCAAAAATTTAGTGAAGGGCAAGGATGAAGTTAATGTTTAAAAATTAAGTTCCAGTACTGTAATACTTGTGATAACATGGCAAGTTAAAACAAATCATAAAAACCTTAATTTTGAAATACAATCCTGTTAAGCCAAAGTCCTTTTTATAAAAGCTGCAAGATTTTTAGCTAATGAGTGAGACTTGGCAGGACATAAATGGAAGTATGTTTTATTGGCCAACATGTTCTGAAGGCATATGAGTGTCTTAAATACATGATGCTCAAAAGAGTATTTTTGTCATCAAAGTGCCTCCAAACATTTTGATCAGAAATTTGATTGCCATATGTCCATATCCTCCTACTTAAATGACGAGCATACTTCAAGTCTCTTGAGATTTCTTACTTCCTTGCAATACTGACTCTTATCATTAAGCACCAGGGCTGGCAAAAATGAGTTGTTTTCCTTTGGTAACTATCCTAGTATATTAGCTATTTACACATAAACTGTCTAGAATTTGAGCTAAAGTAATAACTTACTGAATCTCTGCATTGAGAAAATCAGTCATGTTTAGTGCTTGGTCTTTGACAGTGATTCTAAATATCACTGTCATGACACAGATTGAACCTACCATATGCAGATTCAGTTTTAGTCATAGATGTCATAGATGTTCATTTTTCATCTAAACTTTTAGGTTATAAACCTTTAAAGTTCATTATATGTCATTTTTATTTTTGTTTCCTTTCTGAACCTTTAAAATGGAATATATCAGAAAATATTTGCAAATACATTACTGAATAACATATTAGGTATTTTATATAATACAAATAAATTTGTTTTAACAAAATAATGCAGATGCCACCAAAGGTAGAAACATGAGTTTGGAGGGAAGATTTTTGGGCCTGAGACTTTTCAAATGCATTAGAAACCTTCAGATCCCTTGCAATATTATACGAGGTATGGAACATTGTTAGTATTTTTCCAATTCATCTCCCAATATGTTTCAATTTTTTTTATTCAGTTATCATGAACACATTTAACATTTATAAGTGTGTGTGCACAAGCAATTTGCAACATGGAAGTCTTAAGAGCAGCAATGTTTTCATTTGCATTCACTTTTTAGATATGACACTCTTAAATATTCATTATAGGCAATTCATGGTTCATGTTCTCTTTTTTAATTAATAGGCTTTGTTTTTATGGAGAAGTTTTAGGTTTACAGGACAAGTAAGTGAAAAGTACAGAGAGAAAGTCTGCATTTTTGTTATAAATGCTTTTTTTTTTAGTTTTTTGGGTCTTGTGGACCTCTTTCTTTTGCAATTTCTATCCTCCATTTTATCTTTTAAATCAAAGTTTAGGCTTTGCCTCATTTTTTAAATGTCCACTTTTTGAATATCTGAGCTTCTAACATGGAAGTCTTATTATGGAACCCTGAGATTCATGTAATAAAAGGCTTCATCAAAATGGAATATATTTGATTGATTTATGCTACAAGCAAGTTGGCATTTCTCCTAGGCAGCAATAGAAAGGGTTCAATCAGGAGCTCAAGTGCTATAATTGAAAATAAAGGCTTTATATTTAATACCTTACCTTCTGAAAAAAGGAAATTTCTCTTGCATTAGATAGCTTGAGGCCTCAATCTCATATCTGATAGTGTCTGGGCCCATTTAAGATATATATCAAATTAAATAACTCCCTGGCTGGTAGACATTTATGAGTAGAATTTTGAATGATTTCAATCTTTCAATCTAATAAAGGAGATAGTATATCTTAATGGTTTTTGTGTTTGCAAGGGACTTTATAGAGCTCAGTGATGACTGAATACAAAGCATTTGGAAGACAAGAAGGATGACTGGTTGAATCGGAGATGCATTAAGTAGTCTGCTCACAATCTGTGCACCACAATCCTGATAATGGTGCATGGAATGACCTTGTGTCTCCCTGTGGCAAATTGCCATGTCTGACATCTGTGGAAAGTGTTGTATGCCTGAATACCTGAGAAACTATTCTACAACGTTCATCTCTTCACAGTACTTCTGTCCCTAGAGCCAGGTGTTTTGGCTACAGTTAAAAGGAACAGTACTTTGGAAACGAGGTCTAACTGCACAAAACACCATTTAACATGCAAATTGGATTTAGAAAACAGGTTCAGTCTCTTAACAAAGTGAACACAATGTACTGGTAATAGCTATCTACTTACACTGATGCAAAGATACATGAAGAAATATGTCTTTACTGCTTCTGTGAGTGAGTCTTGCCCCAGATTTGAACAAAGTTGTGAGTGTAATGTTTCCTTTGACATGCTGGTAAATCAGGCAAAAGAATCTCTCAAATAAAAGGTTCAGCAGGCTATGCCCTCCATCTGTTTATTAATCGGTTGATTGATCTGTCTCCCTACCTCGTGTAGCACCTCCTATAAAGCCTGTCACTATTTTTTCTACTTGTTTGTGTTAGCTCAATGTTTCTTTTAAAAGTATCTTCTTAAAATTTTCTCATGCATAGCACTAAGTCAAATGCTAGCTTCTCTGCAAGAGTAAAAGAACCTTACAATTTCCTCAGAGGTCTAATCTTATCTCCTTTATAGCTCGCCAGAGCTCTTATTATATCATATACTAGATTTTCTATCTAGTATTTATTGCCTAATTGCCTCACTCTCCAAGTAGATGGTAAGATTATTCGTAACAGTGACTACCTTTCATTCATTTCTGTCTCCTTTACTCTTTCTCACCTAGTTCTTTGTAAACAGTCAGAGCTGAATATATATTGAATTAGTGATAAATATCCCTTAAATTTTTACATTAACTTCTTTTAGAATATGAATATTTTGGTGCATCAGTAACTCAGTTATGAATAATACTAATAATCATGAATTCAATGTCAGACACTGTAACATACTTTATACATATCCTTCCATTGATTTCTAAGCCTGGGAGTTGCAAAAGGATAAATTCAGAGATCAAATTCGTGTTTAAATTCAGAGATCTGGTAAATGGTAAAATTATAATTTAACTCTGGACCTTTCAGACTTCTCATCTACACTGTGTTATAACTCCCTCAGTCTGGCATGTGACATAGGTCATTAAAGTTTTTAACGTTCTGGATATTTTATTTATGTACACATGGCCTAATTGACTTTTCCTACCCTATTTGATTTCAGCATGGCTTTAGCATGTGATTTCTTCTGATATGTAAGTAGTCAGTGTATCATCTTCCATGTTCTCTTCCCACTGCTGAAGTGATTCTAAGAACTTCTGTCAGCCAGATTTGGAGTAACTGCAACTAGCACAGCCCTAATGCTGGCGGGTGTTATGCTTATGCAATCAATGAGAAGAACAATTATTATGTTAAACCATTGACGTACTAGGGTTATTACTGAAACTCAACTAACTCCATCCTAATTGAAATAGCAACATCTGCCCTATGTTTCAATGCCTTTTTCTTCAGTTACCTGTGTTTCCTATTGAACGGCAATCTTTTTATGCCCAGATACATGATTTCAACATTATATTTATTCAAATGCTATAATAGTTGGAGGGTCAATTCTTATGGGACAAAGTTTCATTAAGAGACATGAGGACTCTTTAACCAGAAACACACCTGGGGACCTTTTTAATGCAGTCTGGAATCCACTGCATTAAAAATCTTACAGTAGGTCAGGGAATTTAGATTTTAACAAATAGCTTACAGGAGACTTATGGAAAGTCTGAGAATGAATGCCATGGTTATTAGAAGGCAATGGTTATTTTCATAACTAAGTCCTGGTCTCAGTTTACTCCCTGCAAGATGGCAGGAGCTATCTCTAGGCATCAGCTTAATATCATTGTAGTAAGTGATGACCGCAGAAGAAAAAAAAAAGGAAATCAAACTGCAGTACAAATTATTTAGGAACTTTTCAGTTTTCAACATTAAATGAGGTTTTAATTTTTTAAAGCTTGTTTAGAAAAATGAAATTGAGAGAATATAATTACTTTAGATCATGTTCCTTGAGTAAAAATCCAAGTAATATGTCTTCATTATGAAAAATAAATGGATACAAAATACAGCTAAAAAGTAAAAATAAAGTCAACTAAAGTTTGGTATGCTTTTCCAAAGTCCTTTTCTTTCCTTGCTATGATATCACACATAGAGCATGAGTGATAGTATGTATTAAATATATTGAGTACTCTGGGGGATATTGATTCCTTTTATCAAGAATATTATGCTATAGAAAAAACAATATCTAGCCTGTTTATAGGATATTCAAGTTTTATAATCTATGACAAATATGCTAGATATTTCAGTAGCCTCATGGTTTCTCAGTATGAAGGCATCTGGAAGATATGGATTTGAAGGTGGCTATTCTACTCCCTTATGTAACCCCGATTGAGTTCCTTCAGTTCTTCAAACCTTATTTTCTGGTACCATGAACCTGTTGATCATCCTTTTAAGTCCACACCACACCATAAGATAAGTATCATCCTCCCTTCACAGACATGAAAGCAGCAGTCTAGAGAGGTCACATAACTAGTAATTAAAACCAGTGCTGACTAGCCCTGAAGCCTTCAGACTTTCTCCCATATCTTCACCATGGGACTAATTGTCTTGATTGTTCATTTAAAAAAAAAAAAAGAACTCTCTGCCTTCAAATATGAAAAATTTGTCATTACAAAACTTAAAATAACTTATAATTTATCTTTGGGAGATATAATGAAAAAACAAAACAAAACACTGGTGGAACAAAAACTTACAGGATTTAAATACCACCTCTAGTGCCCACTAAGCTCTGTGGCCAAGGTCAAGTTTCTTCTGTACAAAGAAGATAATGAATCTAGTCGAATTTTCTTTTTAAGTTTGTAGAAAGTGAATACAAAGTACCTAGAACTGTGCTTGATAGGTAAGAAATGTGCAATGAATATTATGTTCTATTGATTTTTACCAGAACCTATAAGAAACATTTGAATAATTTATACATTTTCAAAGCATGTCCTTTAAGTAGAAGAAATATTTTTATAAGTAGGAATATTACTTTGTTTTTATTGGATATTGTTTTCTACTGCTCTTATCATTTTTATAGAGTATTCCAGTCATACTGAACAAGGGTGTAATGACTTTTCCCAGCACTTTTGAGCAGGTGCTTTTTTTTTGTGTGTGCTTACTATAGCCATCATAGTTCAAATTACATCTAGAGACTTAAAAGTAATCAGATTTATTATAAGTCACTGAAAGTAATTATGTGCAAAAAATTGCAGCTAAATGATCCTTAAGTCGAATAGTTTATTGAGAAAGGACACTGCTATCTATAAAATAATGTAAAATTTTATTCTATGAGTAAAGACAATCTTTACTCTAACAGATTTCTTGTTAGAATGCAGCTAAGTTAAAATATGGGAGCTTAGCTTGATAATAAATAAAAAGCATGCTCTTTGAGTTAAATGGTATATGGCCAAGCAAACTGCATTCATTTGACTTCCCAGAGAGCCAGAGCTGAATTCAGAAGCAGCTAATTGATCTGGGGACCTTCCTTTGGCATCTTGCCCCGTGGTTCTCTTTGTGGGAGGAACAGCTTCACACGCAGAGCTTAAAAGCATCTGGGTTGCTGTTCTGACTGCTACTGCTGACAGATTTACCATCTGCCTTAGAGAAAGACAACAGTCTGGGGACCTTTGACACAAGCATTCACATGATAGCCTTTGACAGTGAAAATCCTTCATTAAACACAAAAATAAATCCTATCTAACATAAACAACAAAAAATAAAGAACCATTGTTATTTTGATTTTAATTTTCTACAAATATAAGATGAAAACTCGCTGATCGTAGAGCGTTTGTTGAGCACTATATGTCAGCCTCGAGTACTTTATATTCACATATCTAATTCAGATAACCACTCTCTTAGGTAGGAACAATTTTTAACTTCATTTAGAAAATAATAAAGCTATACTTAGAGAAAAAAATTGCTCGAGCTTACTTTAGGTGACAGTAAATGTGAGAGCAGAAACTTGAATCAAGGTAGTCAGAATCAGTTTATTTATTTGTCACCTCTGTGTATACTGCACTTTTATCCATTTTCTCTAGGAATTTAATTTTCTGAAATGTCTTAGTATAGGCTATGTAGTAAATGAGAGATTATTTTTCTATTATAATAGATTACATAGGTAAGATAGATTATTCATAACATGGTTATATTGAGATCAAGGTTACAGAAGTATCCCTTTTGGCCTTCCAGAAAAAAATGTTACTCAAAGAGAGATTATACCCTTAATTCTTAAAATTGTGTGTCATAAGTAGGACCAGGAAATAATTGTGGATGACAAAAGTACACCCATTAAATAACCAGAGGACTGGTCATCGTGATGTGAAAGTACTTAGAAAAACACTAGAAGCTCTATGCAAATTTAAGGTATATCATAACTGAAGGACAGTACATTTGTTTAAGCACATTGTTTATGAACACTTGTAATTTATAGAGTATGCTTTTTATCATGATTATGTCTTGCTTTCATAGAGGATTGACAAAACACTCAGCAAGTGAGATGAGATAGACTTGTTTAATCACATTTGCACACAGTTGCAATGATATTCACTGCTTCTTTGCTATAACATTCTTGGCCTGATCTTACTATTGATGATCTCAAGCCATCAATTGGATATATATGTTAACTTTAAATAATTTAATTTAAAGTCTTTAAGCAGAAATTCAGGACTACATTTAGAATTGAATTGCATCTTTTAAAAATCACTCTCTGTGGACATTTCCTTCTGTTCAGTAAAATGCAGGCACATTCCAGCTGTAAGCACTTGCAGTTGGAATGCATATTATGACCCATAGTTGCCCTGCTTTCCTTTCCCTTGGGGAAAATCTACCAACCTGGTTTCAGACTGTCAGTAGGAAGATAGGTAGAATGATTTATAACCAGCCTCTGGCTGTTTACACTCAAGTACATATAGCCAAATCACACTGTAAGGCAGAATGGAGTGGAAGATACTGACTCATTTTTTAGGACTAGCCCTAAAGCTCACAAGTATAATTAATATTGAGAAAATTGAGTCTATTAATCAAAATATGCAGCACACTAAAGAACGTATTATATAATAATTGACAAACATTGAAGGCAACAAAATAACTTTCACATACAGAAAATGCAACATGCCAAAGTAATATAAATCCATGATTTAAGATTATTTGGTATAAATGAAATACCCTTCCCTAGTTTTATTTGTATACCTCAGATCCCTTACTGGTATCAAAAAAACAAGTTAATTTATTGGGTGGATATAAAAGGTTATATTAACCCAAGTCAAAGTTAGAGGAGGAGGAAGAATATGGTTTAGTTAAATCTACGATGATGCAGATGCAGAATTGCTAATCCACAAGAGCATGGGTTGGTGGTAAGAATTGAGTCTAAGTTTTACCAATGAAGAAAAAATTCTGAGATTTGAAGACAAATATACTTGAGGAAAAATCCTGATTCAACTAGCTACCTGCTAGTTATGCATCTCTAGATAAGTTAACTTTTCTTGCTTCTGATTTCTTAGTACCAAAATGATAATGACATCAGTTTTATGTTTCTTGTGAAGTTCAGATGGTTGCCACTTTGAAACATTGAATTGTGCTATTTTCCAACTTTCCTCTATATTTCACTGCTTACTGAAAATGTCTCAACCGGATGCTCCAGGCCTCCTCTAACTTGCTTCCACACCATTCTTCTGGCTTGATGCCCTACAATGTCCATTCAAAAGTGATATTTGAGATAAATTGGTTGATACGCAGTCCTCAATTTTCATGTATTGACTTTTGTACAATGTTTACTTTTTCACATTTAGAGTGAACCATTTTTAGACCTTTTTTAAGTTAAAACCAGTTTTAGTTGTCCGATAATGATTTGAAGTTTTAAAAAAGATACTACTTATCTTTATTATTTATTGTTGGTCAGAAGGCCTATATTTCTTAGGGGTTTTTGATTATTCATGTATTTTTAATTCTAGAGAAGCTTTTAAACTGGGTCTCCAGCATATTTTCAAGAGCATGATGGAGTAAGGATTTTCCTCCTGCCCACACCCTCCAATGTCCTTACTAGACAAAAGCAGATTCATGTAGCTTTCTGTAACTTTCTATCTGAGATATATTTTACTAAAGGAAACTAAAACACAAAGTAAAACAAAAACAAATGAGAAAAATTTTATTTGAAGGAGATTCAGATAGTGATCCAGAAATTCAAAAAATAAAATTAGTTCGGTTCAAAAATTCAAAAATTTTGACCTAATATTAAAGTGTTAAATATGTGGTTCAAAATACAATTTTCAAGGATAAAAAAATAATGATGTATAGTAAATCAGTATTTTACATAGAGAGTATTGGCAACAATCGCATATTAGAGAGTGCAGCCTTCATTTGAATTAATATGTCTGTCTAATCAGTCTTCCTACCTAATCTAGCAAACCTACATAGTCTACTTATTTTATCTGCCTATGTATTTACCTAGCTATCTAATCTGTCTAGCAAATCTATGCATGTATATATATAATTGTTCAATCCCAACTTATCTACAAGTTATCCCAACTTTTCTACAAGTCAGATTCTTTCAGAATCCAGACAGATTGTGACCTCTGCAATAGTACAGATAAGAAAGTATACTACCATTTCCCCTAACACACATGTAATTATTTAATATTGAAGGCAAGAGTATTTTGCCTTGAGAATAATGAGAAACATTGAATCAGAATATCAAGTGACTTCATTCTCCATATTCTTTTTCCCTTCTCTTTTATCCTATAGTTGTTTCATGATCTGATCTCCCATAATCTAGTAGTACCTCCGTCAGACTCTGGGCTTCACACAAGAAGGAATGTCCTATTTCTTGGGTCAGGGAGAAGAGACAGTAGAGGCAGCCTCAATAGGAGAGAGGATGTCCAGGCAGTGTGGGCATCCTATCAGGTAGATAGGGCCAATAGTCCCTCTCCCAGGGTGCTTAATAAAGGCTTCCTATGAGGCTGGACAGTGGAGGTGCTTTCAGATCAACATGCTTGTTGCTTGTTTGCCTAAGCCATTTAAACATTGCTAGGACAGACTTCTTTTGTTAAAATATAGTAGTAAATGGTGTAAGTGTATGTGTGTGTCTGCGTATATGTGTATTTATATATATACACATGCACATATATAAAGATTCTAGTAACAGTTCCTTTTCTGATATATTTCTTAATTTTCATATGTTTAGATTTTGGGCCGATTTTTAGAAGTAGGATGTGTATAAATCAGAGTATTTTCTAAACTTACTATTCTTAAGAAAAAATGCTTTATACTTCCCTCCTTCCTGCTCCTATCTCTGCCAAATTCCCATATGTCTCATTTGTCATTTGACTTCATACATTAATGCCAGATAATCCCAGCACATAATCACTGCTCTTCTAAAACTATAAAATGCTATTTTGATGCTTACCTTTTTGTGGCACTTACAGTATATGTAATTATTTGCTACTGTATCTCATGTTCTCTACTCTAATGCTGACTTTTAAAATCTTTGCTTTTCTCAATGTCCTGAGCTGAAGCAAATATGAAAAAGGGTAATTGACTATTAACATCTGTTTAGAAATCTGATTGATCATTCGAGAATATCTATAGATTTTTGATAATAATATGAAGGTTGAACAGCTCCTATCAATGTCAAGATCCAATTAACGTATGTGAGTCAAGAAAAGAAGTTAACACAATTAAATTAAATAAAGTTAATACTTTATGGTTTCTTTAACTTTAGACACCAATGTACCATAGAGCTGGATACATTTCCTAATATGATTCGTTCTTCTTCTATGTTCCTTAGCAGTCTTTTTCTGGGACTGTCAACACTCCACTCAAATTTCCAAGCATGCTTCTTTTTTTTTTTTTTTTTTCAGATTTTCTTTCCTTGGCACACTGACACAGGAGTATCACAGGAAAATATTTCCTATATTGTTATCCCAATTCAAAAGTTAATACATATACTACATTTCCTTCTCTACCTCCTTTTGTTTATGTACAAGTGGAACACATGCGAGCCTTGCTGTCGTCTTCACTGTCTTAAAATTTATTGTTCTCTTTGGCTTAACTTCTGAAGCTATTAGGTGAGGTACACATGCATTTGAGGAGAAAATGATGTTGTTAATCTCAGAGATTTTTCATCCTCTTTTTTAGAATTCAAAATCTTGGCAAATGTTAATTCTGTACCAGTTCCAGATAAGTAATTAAAATCTTAAGGAAAGGACTATAATTATAATTTCTTAGGAAGACTTCAGTGTAAATTCAACCAAATATACTTCATATCTTGAGATTTGTGTTAAAATACTTCTGTTTAACAAAAGGTGTCAATAATGAACTCAGAAGTAAAGTGAACCAATTTAATTTGCCCCATAGGAAGCAAATTAAAGCCTTATCTTTTTCCTTCTCTGAAGGCTATTAGACTTGAAAAGTAGGCTTTGTGAAGAACCTCACTTGCATTATTAAGTAACTGAAATTGAAAATAAAAAGTATTATTTTAGAGTATATCCTAATGACTTTGCAGTTTGAAGCACAACTGAGAATCTCTCATGGCTACTGTTTGATTTTACATTTTTGCACCATCTTTAAAAACCATAATATTTAAAAATGCACAAAGCAAAATAATATTAAAAGGAAATAAGATAAAATGAAAAGGAGTATCTTTATGATTACAATCTTTTATGACCACTGTTAATAATATCATGGAGACAATGAAAGGTTGCGTTTTATTGAGGATATGATGCTTTGTACTTTTCACATGTTATTTTATCCAGTCCTCACAATAATTTACTAAATTTGGCCGGGCGCGGTGGCTCACGCCTGTAATCCCAGCACTTTGGGAGGCCGAGGCGGGTGGATCATGAGGTCAAGAGATCGAGACCATCCTGGTCAACATGGTGAAACCCCGTCTCTACTAAAAATACAAAAAATTAGCTGGGCATGGTGGTGCAGCCTGTAATCCCAGCTACTCAGGAGGCTGAGGCAGGAGAATTGCCTGAACCCAGGAGGCGGAGGTTGCGGTGAGCCGAGATCGCGCCATTGTACTCCAACCTGGGTAACTAGAGCGAAACTCCGTCTCAAAGAAAAAATAATAGTAATAATAATTTACTGAATTTAGTGCTATCCAGTCTTACGGAGGAGAAAAACAGTGGTCAGTATATTTTAGGTTAATCATTTGCACAACGTCACAAAAGTTGTCGACTGGCAATGAAATCCACAGATCTCCTTTTCTCATTTTTAAATATTTTTTTTTTCTTAATACCAAAGCACAAAGATTTTGCCAAAATTGTTAGGAGACTATGAATGCCAAAGGAATTATCCAGCTCAATAATGAGAAATCAGAAGAATAATTTTATCAAGCTATTTAAATGGATCTTACAGGAAGGTAAAGAAGATGACGGGTAGCTATTTTTTCCAGGTATGTTTTCTTATTTTCTAGTATGATTTAAGGAATATAAAATAAAGGTTAATATGACAATATTTTAAAAAATATTTTTTGAAAAATGCAGATCAATGTGATGGTCACCAATTTCCTCAAGTTACTTAAGGTATGTTCTTAGAATGATTACATTCATTTCTATTTGTCAATAGTATTTTCATGTCTACTTGTCAACGGTATTCAAAGTATGGCTACACCTAAATGTAGAAGACTAATGATAACCAAGACTCTTTCAGCCTCACAAATCTATGGCATATCACTACGTGTCACAAAATCAATAACTTTTGAAAAATAAAATACTCTCATAATCGCTGTAAAGAAAATATTTTGTCATTGCTCTTAATTTATACTTTTACCTTGTATTATCTAAATTTTAATGATATCTGTAGATTTGATTCTAAGCATAGGTATGGATTTGCTTAATCATCTTAATTATTAATTTTTAATTATTTTATAGTTATTAGGCTTGCTCAATAAGAAAAAGAATACTTGATGATTAACATATTTAATAAGAACCAGAAAATGCACTATTTTAGTGCCTGGGGATACATAAAAGTCAAAAGACCACCACTATATGCTCACAGTATGCACATTATTGTGAGAGAGACAGGCAATAAAAGAAAATAAAATATTATACAAATAAATGGTGCAATGCATTGGATGAAGAAATGTTATGATAAAAAATTTAATTGGGTAAAGGTATAGAGAATGATGGGAATAGGTGGTGAAATCTACTTTAGTTTAGGGAATCTACAGAACTTCACTCAGGAGATACCACATTTTAGATGCTTGAAGGGTATAGATTAAGTCAAACCTTTGGGGAAACACTAACAATCTGAAGGCAGGTTACATATAAGGGTAAGAAAAATAAATTATGAGAACTCAAAGTACACAGGTGAGAAAGAATAATTATCAAAACCTGCATAGGAAAAATAATGTAAAAGTGGCAGAAATAGAAATGGGAGAAATTAATTTTATGTTGTGGAGGAACTGGCTGGATGTTTATCATTGTACACACAGTGAGTGTGTCCAACTTCTCCTGCAACCAGGTAAGTGTCTCCACGTGACAGGATTATGGTCAACGAAAGAGTTAGAAGTGTCACTTCTAAAACTTATTCAATAATCTGTCATTTGACATTCTTACCACTTGTCCTTTCCAGCTCTGAAGGGTTGCAGAATATGCCACTCCACAATATGCTACTTTCATATAATAATTATTTTGAGCTAAAGGTGCTTGAAAACCAACAGATGCAAGGAGAGCCCCAAATCACTACTTAGAAGAGAGCTTACCTACAGGGTTAACCGATATTGGACTGCTGCTAGTGATAAATGACCTTTTATTTTGTTATGGCACTGAAATTTGGAGCTTTATATGTTATTTAGTTTCATCCTAACTATTATTAGTCAATTTGCTATCATTAATAAGGTTAAAAGAGAGTCCACCCCCAGGGGAATCTGCCATTTTAGAAACAAAAGAAAATAAAGAAATTTAAAAGGTTAAGTATTTTGTATCAAGAGTAGGTTAGGTGCCAGGGACCAAAAGATAATTAAGACAGAGTAACTTCTCTTGTGATGATAGTAGAGATCATATTTTTTAGAGTTTTACTATTGTTCAGATGAAATTCTGTTTAATTTCTGACACATGTATGTCTCAATATGGAGCTGTGAGCAGGGTATTTACACCTGTCCTTACTGTCACTGATATAAATATTTTAACTATGTCCTCTGATCTGATTCTGGCTATCAAGTACCCCTGCCATTACAAATTCCCACAATGCATTGTTGGGAAGCCAGTCGTAAATCACGTAACCACTGGAGGAAATACTCTAAGTGTAAATGACCAGAATTGGATTTCATTTTATGTTTGTTTACTTGTTTTGTTTCGGTTTGTGGCAGTTGTTCATGGGTTTTGTTTGTATTAATCTATGTTTCTAGGCCTTGCTTGGTGAGAACAATATTTAAATCTGATGGTTTCATGAAGTTAGTGCCACCCTGTGAAAAACAACCTGGCCAGATGTCAGGCCTTTCTTAATTGCACTGCCTCCCTCTATCATGGCCTTCAAACTGTAACATTAATTATACTGCTTAACCTTTCACCACATGCTCTTGAATAATGCTATAAGTAATTTATTAAGTACTTATCATGTTGGACACTTCTCTAAATACAGAAAAAGTGTTGTATATGTAGCTGTCATTAAGTTTTGCAAATTATTTAGTAAAATTAAGTAACACTAATAGATAATGTTTTGTTCAAAATTCTTGATTTCTACATAATTACTCTGATGGTTCAGAAAGTTTTAAATGGTAAGTTTAGGGTAGCATGAAAAACTAAGGTGTGCAACAGCATATTTTAATCAATTCATCCTTCTGATACTGAATATATCTCAATCTTGATGGTATTTGTAGAATTGCTTCTTTTGGAAGATGTTTCAGGATAATCTAAATAATTCACTGATAATGCAATTAATTTCTTCTCAAAAGAGGCTAAATTATGGGCTAGAAAACCCTCAATGATGGTTGTAATCTTTTAAATTTCTAGGATCTGCCAACGTCAGCATCTAAGTTCTTTGTTGTTCACATCAATTATAACACCATAAAATAATTTTGACATTGCTTTCTGGAACTTTGATATCGAATATGAAGACAGTAAGAATAATATTATCACCTTTTTGAGTTTTATGTTATTTTAATGTATTATTAAAGTGAGATACCTTACCTGTGCTAAATTGTTCATCTCATCTCCCTTGCAGGGTATTAGTAATTCCATTTTGCCGTTACGAGTCAGAGAGTAAAGTAGCTTGCTAGTTAGAGAGGTAAATTAACTTACTCCAAATTGTTTAGTAAATGTTGACACTGCAATTTAACCCATGTGTATTAGACATACCCTCCCTCTTCTGCATTGGTTTCACTGTAGCATGTTATCTTAGTTCTAATGGAAAAGGCCAGAGGTTAAACACTGAGAATCCTCTCATGCCAGTTTAAGAAATTTCACCTTTATGTGCAAGGCAGTTAGAGAACCTGAAGCAGAATTCCTCCCTTATTCTGTGGCCTCATTGCCTATCATTCTTTCTTTTCCTGTCTGTGCTTTGACCATGCTAATCTTTCAGTTACTCACAGTTTCTCAGTCACTTTCAGTCTCTGTGCCTTTGCTTACTCTAATCTTTACCCATTTTTGTACTTACTTCCAACTAACTCTTCAAATCTCGGCTCTCATGTTATTTTTTATGCAAAGTCTTGGCTGATCATTTGTGTTCTTGTTAGCCATCAGGTTTATTTTTTGTTTACAGCAATCAAATATATTTGTTAAATGAACTATTTAATGAATAAGGTACAAAATATAGGTGCAGACTATTGGGAGAATGTGGGGGTACAAGAATATATTGTAAAGAGCTAGAAAGGAAAAGAAATAATTTTCATCAAAAGGAATGGTAAGGGTAGAAGCAGAAGAAGAAATTGAAGGGACTATCAACATCACACACCTTCAAACATTGGGTGAAATCTATTTTCATCTGATAAAAATATTGAAACTCTACTCCTCCCTACATATCATTTCAGAGTTTTAGGTAAATTGCTCTAAAGCTAAATATGTCAAGAAATTGATTTTGAAACTACTGATTTAAATGCCATCATGAACACACTCTTACATTTTTTTACATTGCAACAACAGCTATTTTAATCTATGAAACCAGTTTTCAATACATATTTAACATTTCACTTTCAATAATATACATAGATGATTTTACAAGATATTCTAACAAAAAAAACCTTATAACAGCCTGAACAATTTCTGAAATTATACTCAGTTCCATAAAAAAATATAAATTTCCACATAGATTTTGTAATAGTTTTTAAACATGCTGATGTGAAGAATAAGAATATTATATTATATGCCCATGACATTTCCCAGAATTATCAGTCAATGGGAACTTTTTAAACCTCCATATGTCTCAAACTGATCATATGTAAAATCATTCCTACCACAAATACCAAATTATTTCATGCAAGGTGACTGGAAGATAAAGGAATAGGATAATTACTGTCATTATTCCATTACATTTAAAATTGGTTTCTGCTTTTAAACATGTGCTATCTATTAGAAGAAATTTTCTCCATTATTTTGTTTTTCTACTTTTTATTCTTTCTTCTCTACATGTCCCCTTTATACGTATTCTTCAAACCCACTTTATAAGAAAAATGAAATAATAAATCCAGTATTAGAGTTGGTCAAGGTTTGAAAGGGTCACAGCTTTCCTTTTCTCATGAGCCCAAAAACACCAGAGACAAATGAAATGCTTTATTTTCTACTAGTTAAAAATTTCTTGGTGGGTGCGGTGACTCACGCTTGTAATTCCAGCACGTTGGAAGGCTGAAGCAGGTGGATCACTTGAGGTCAGGAGGTCAAGACCAGCCTGCCCCACGTGGTAAAACCCTGTCTCTACTAAGAATACAGAAATTAGGCCGGCATGGTGGTACGTGCCTGTAATCTCAGCTACTCAGGAGGCTGAGGCAGGAGAATCACATTAACCAGGAGGTGGAGGTTGCAGTGAGCCAAGATCTCACCACTGTACTCCAGCCTGGGTGACAGAGTCAGACTCCGTCTCAAACAACAACAAAAAAGTAAATAAATAAAAATTTAAAATAATAATTTCTTTAAAAACAAAGTCTTTAGAATATGAAGGTCATATTTATAATGCTTCACACTATAGTCAACCATAGACATATTAAAGCTAAAATGAAATGTTAACAATATAATACATATAGTGGGCATTCTAGGTCACCAATTAAGCTTCCATGAGCTTTTCTTTTGTTTTAACAGAAACTTGATTTTACCTGGATATATCCTTCTACAACAGAACCCTTCTTGACTTGATAAAAATTACTAACAGGGGTGGGCTCAAAAAGTCCATCGCTATTTTCTTATTCATGTTTAGATAAAGCCATTATATAGAAGAAAGTAGTTAACAGTGACATAGGAAGTAGAGATTGAATATGAAATATTCTGGACTTCACATTATTTGAGAGAATAGAATTTTTCATCTTATAAAATCCAAACAAATTTTATCTTTAATTACTTCCAAACAAAAACATCCTCAGTAAGTAAATGATAGGATTTGAAATGTTTAATGTAATAAGAAACCTTAGGCTCAATTTAGGCCTGGTGACATACCAAATTCCACAGACAGATTGTTGTAAAAAAATAGAAGATATTCTCAAATCACCTCGTTTCTGTTATTATCCCTTTTTTCATGGTAAGTACTTTGCAATAAAGTTCATAATAAAACAGGATAAACATAGACTTCCAATGTCTCATGATATTCCACAACACTGGAAACATATGAAAACCTTCAATCTGTCAGAGAAAGCAATGTCTTCAGTTCTTGTCCCCATGACTTTAATTACACAACTTCAGAAATTATATATTAAGCTCAAATATTTCAACGGAACTCTATAGCATCATGCTCACTTATTTTGTTTATTAGACGGTAATATGAATGATTTACATTAGTAAATCATTAGTAGGGACTACTAATGATTAGTCCCCCCCATTAGGGACTACTAAGACCAATTGAATTATCAATATAAAATGGAGTTAGGGATTTGTGTTATGAGAGATTTCTTACACTGTAGACTCTTTGGATATTTATTCCTGGAATGATAACATTGATAATTACTGTTTAAGTCTTCTTTTTTTTTTTTTTTGAGACTGTTTTGCTCTTGTTGCCCAGTCTGGAGTGCAGCGGCACAATCTTGGCTCACTGCAACCTCTGCCTCCCAGGTTCAAGCCATTCTTTTGCCTCAGCCTCCCAAGTAGCTGGGGCTACAGACACATGCCACCATGCCCGGCTACTTTTTGTATTTTTAATAGAGACTGAGTTTCACCATGTTCACCAGTCTGGTCTGGAACTCCTGATCTCAAGTGATCCACCTGCCTCAGCCTTCCAAAGTGCTGGGATTACAGGCATGAGCCACTGCATCCAGCCAATTCTTTTCAATATACTAAAGTTAAAATAGGCCTATAGCTACTTTGATTTACATTTAAAAAATTATTAATCTACTGGACAAGATAGTGTCTTTGACACTTTTCCTGACTATATCAGCTAGCTATTGCTGTTTAGTAGGCTACATGAAACTTAGTGTCTTGAAAAAGGAAAAAATGCAAGAGAAACAATATAGAAATGCAAATTAAACAAAAATGAAGAAAGAAAAAATAAAAAAAATCAAAAGGGATAGGCACAATAGAGAAAATAAATTTACATGTTGGCTGTGTGATTCTAACACGAATCATCTTCATACCTCTGTAGACAGAGAGCATCAGTTGAGATGATTAACTTTGATTCATCTCAGTGTTGAGGAGAATAGTCTGGGTATATTCTCATGGCAGAGGAAAGGTTCCAAGAAAGAGAACAGAAAGCATTAGAACCCTTGAGGTCTAATGTCTGAACTGGTATAGTGATTATTTTAACTTTTCTCAGTGTTACAATATCTATTTTTTTTATTCACCAATCCTTACAGAGTTACAGATTTTAAGGTCATTAGACTTGTACTGATCTCCCTTTAATATGAATAGATTGAGTAGAATAGCATAAGAATCTGTACCCCCAAAACTATAGTAAACCACCCTATGAAGAGGGCAACTGTATTGGAAGTTCCTACTATTAGAGCTTTCTTCTAAAATACATCAAGGAAAGGATCAAACATCTTAACAATTACCCATTACTTGCCCTTGAAAAGATGCAAGATGATTCTGAGGAAAGAATAGAATAATTAAATCTAAAAAAAATGTTAGAAAGTGAGAGTTATAAAAGAGGCTCCAAGACCAGATTCCTTCATGAAAGACACACAGGATTTAGCATACAGTATACTTAATGACTAAGATTTAATATAGTGACACATAAGAATACACAGCCAAATCTGTAGGAGAAAAAGACATCAAGCAAAATCTGGACAACTCCCTATGCAGGCATCTTAAGCTCCCCCTGAAGAGTAGTAGAGTATGCTCTTATAACCATGAAATGCAGAAATATGTGCAAAATATATTTGCCCAGTGTAACCTGTTTGAGTCTATTTTTTGGGTCTGTGTGGGGGTGCTGGTCACAAAAGTACAAAAAATAATGGTAAGTATTTAATACTGTTTAAGGAAAGCAGGTAACTAATACCCCGATGATAAAAATTAAAATCTTACAATGAAGAAACCGTTTAAAAGCCAGTTTCCCAGAAAAAACGAAGGACCAACTCTCTAAAAAGACCTTTTAAAGAAAAATAGCACCAGGCGCAGTGGCTCATGCCTGTAATCCCAGCACTTTGGGAGGCCGAGGCAGGTGGATCATGAGGTCAAGAGATGGAGACCATCCTGGTCAACATGGTGAAACCCCGTCTCTACTAAAACTACAAAAAATTAGCTGGGCATGATGGCACGTGCCTGTAATCCCAGCTACTCGGGAGGCTGAGGCAGGAGAATTGCCTGAACCCAGGAGGTGGAGGTTGCGGTGAGCCGAGATCGCGCCATTGCACTCCTGCCTGGGTAACAAGAGCGAAACTCCGTCTCAAAAAAAAAAAAAAAAAAAAAAAAAAAAAAAAATAGCTTCGCATATTATCTAAAATAAAAAGATAGTTGGAACCCAAATAAAAAGAGAATTGGATCCAGAGGCAGAGCAAGGTTGAATAGAACCCTCCAGCAATTGTTCCCCACCCCCAGTAGAATCGCCAAATTGGACAATCATCCACAGGAGAAAGTACCTTTATGAAGAACAAAATTTAGATAAGCCATCACAGTATCTAGGAAAGTAGCCCTGAAGAACAGTGGGAAAGACAGTCTTGAACTGCTAATACCACCCCTCCCATATCCCCCAACGGCCTGGCAGCAGTGCCCATGGTGTGGAGAGAATCTTTGTGCTTGAGGGAAAGATAGTGCAGTGGTCATGGGACTTTGTATTGGAACTTAGTGTTGCACAGTCACAGCAGAAAGCAACATGAGACGCAATCCAGCTGACACTGATGAAGGGATCAGTTTTGACCATCCCTAGCCAGAGGGAAATCATCCATTCCAGTAGTCAAAAGCTAAGTTCCAGTTAGCCCTACCTCCACAGGTAAAACACTCTGGGGTTCTAAATAAACTTGAAAGCCAGTCTAGGCCACAAGGACTGCAACTCCTGGGTAAGTCCTAGGGCTGTGCTAGACTCAGCAACTGGACTTGGGGTGCATGTTGCCTAAGAAGACCAGCAATGGTGACCAAGACAGTACTTGCATCACCCCTCTCCCAACCCCTAGCAGTGCAGCTTTCAGCTTTGTGAGGTGCTCCTTCCTCCCACTGGAGAAGTAGTGAGTATAGAATAGAGGACCTTGTCTTGAAATTTGGACACCAACTCAGTCACAGTAAAACAGAGCACCAGGAAGAGTCCTGAGATCCACGTTCAAGGCCCTAGCTCTCAGATGATATTTTTAGAGACAACATGGGCAAGAAAGGAATCCACTGCCTAGAAGGGAAGTGCCCATTTTTGGAGGATTGATAAGCTGCTGACTAAGGAGTCCTTGGGCCTTGAGTAAACATCAGCAATAGAAAGGAAATACTCACTGTAGGCCTTGGATCAAACCCAACCCATTGTGAGCCAGTGCATTTGCAGGTATAGTGGCCATGAGGAGAGACTTCTTACACTTAAGAAAAGGAGAGCGAAGAGTAAAGGAAACTTTGTCTTAACAGCTTGGGCACCAGCTCAGCTGCCATGGGATAGAGCATCAAGAGGCTGGGGTTCCCAGTTCTAGGCCTTGGATACTGGATGGCATTGCTGGAACTGCCCTGGGTCAGAGATGACTTCTCTGAAGGAAGAGATCCAGTTACTCAAAGTTCCACTTGTATAAACATGGCAACATCTATCCCTCAAGCACACAGATCACCACAGCTAACTCAAGAGCCTTGTGATTTAAGTGAAATATCAGTGTTAGCCAGGTAGTACTTGCTATTGACATGGGGAAGTTGGGGTCATAGGTAAAACTCATTCCACATGAAAAGAGTAGAATGGATTTAATCTTAGACTTTGAGAGTCTGCTCAACCATAGTCACATGGAGCACCATGTAGATTCCTAAGGTTCCTGACTATAGCCCTAGATTCTGGATAGCATTTCAGGATCTGCCGTGAGTTAGGAATGAACTCACTGGCATGAAGAAAATAACACAAGCATGAATGGATTGACCACCAGGTGACTGAAGAGCACTTGGGAACTGAGTGAACATCTGTGGTAGCCAGGCAGTGATTGTTGTGGGCCTTGGACAAGATCCAGGACTGTGCTGCCTCTGGGTCCCACCCAGTGCAATCCCAGTGGTGCTGGCCATGGGGGTGCCTATATCAACCCTCCCTCAGGCTCCAGGCAGCTCAGCACAGAGAGAGACATATGTTTGGGAAAAAGTAAGAAAAAAGAACAAGTCTCCGCCTTGTAGTCAAGGAAATTCTCCTGGATCTTACCTAAGTCCACCAAGGTGGTATCTCTACAAGCCTGTAAGACTCACAGTGTTACTGGGCATGTGTTGCCCCATAATGCAGATATGACTGTAGTGTCCAAAGAGTTAGAAGACAAGACTCAATTCCCTTGGATTACTTGGAAAGTACTACATTCTCAGGAAGTATGGATACAAACAAGCCCAGACTGCAAAGACTACAGTACCTACCCCTTTAATGTACTGACACTGATGAACATCCACAGGCACTAAGACCATTCAGGAAAACATGACCTCACAGCACAAAATAAGGGACCAGTGACCAATCTTGGAGAGACAGATATGTGAACTCAGAAACTTCAAAAGAGTTGTTTGAGGAAGCTCAACAACATTGAATATAACACAATGAAGAAATTAACAATACTGTCAGATAAATTTAGCTAAGATTGAAATAATTTTAAAAAATCAAGCAGAAATTCTGGGAATGAAAAATTCGGTTAACATACTGAAGAATACATGAGAGTCTCTCAACAGCAGAACTGACCACGTGGAAGAATGAGAGAGTTTGAAGACAGGATATTTCAAAATACATAGTCAGAGGAGAAAAAGGAAAAAAGAATAAAAAGCAATAAAGTATGCTAACAAAACCTTTTCTAGATTTTGTTAGTATACTTTATTGCTTTTTATTCTTTTTTCTGCAAAGTCTCAAAAGGGCAAATCTGAGTTATTGGTCTGAAAGAGAAGGTAAAGAGAGAGATCAGAACAGAAAATTTATTTAAAGGGTTAATAACGGAACTTTCCAAACCTAGAGAATCATATCAATATTAAGTACAAAAAGGTTATAGAACATCAAGAAGACTTAACCCAAATAACACAAATTTAAGACATTTAATAATTAAACTCCCAAAGGTCAATGAAAAAGAAAGTATTATGAAAGCAACAAGATAAAACAAATAACATATAAAAGAGTTTCAATATGTCTGGCAGCAGAATTCTCAGTGGAAACTTTACAGACCAGGGGAGAGTGGCATGACATACTTAAAGTGCTGAAGGAAAGGAACTTTCATCCTGGAATAGTAAATCCACTGAAAATATAATTCAAACATAAAGTATAAATAAAGGCTTCAGCAGACAAAGAAAAACCAAGGGATTTTGTTAAGACCAGTCCTGTCCTATACACAATGCTAACAAAATTCTTCAGTTGGTGGGTGGGGGTGGGCGGTGAGGGTACTAATCAGCAGTAAGAAATAATCTGAAGTATATAGCTCCCCGACACTGATAAATACACTGAAAAATGCAGATTGTAACACTGTAATTGTTGTGTGTAAACTATAATTTTGCCTAGAAAAACTAGACATAGACAGTATAAGATTATAAATAGAAATAAAAAGCTTAAAAAGTGGAAGAACAAAGTGTAAAGTTTTGTTATTAGTTTTCTCTTTGCTTGTTTATACAATCAGTAGTAAGCCATCACCAGGTTTTTAAAAAATAAGTTGAAAGATTATTTGCAAGCCTCATGGTAAACTTACAAAACATACAAGACACACAATAAAAAAATAGCAAGAAATTAAAAACATACTACCTGAAAAAACTTATCTACACAAAAAGGAAGATAGAAAAAAAAGGAGGAAGAGAAGAACACAAAACAACCAGAACATAAATAACAAAATAGTAGGAGTAATTTCTTACTTATCAGTAATAACATTGAAAGTAAATAGACTAAATTCTTCAATCAAGACAAAGTGGCTGAATGGATTAAAAACAAAAAAAAACAAGCAAGGCCCATTGATCTGTTGCCTACAAGAAACACAATTCACCTATAAAAACACACACAGGCCAGGTACAGTGGCTCACATTTGTAATCCTGGCACTTTGGGAGGTCAAGAGATTGAGACCACCCTGAATCCTGGCCAACATGGTGAAACCCCATCTCTAGGGTTCACAATACCCAGCTTATTTTCATTTTTTTTTTTTTTTTTTTTGTCACATAAATATCCTTTTTTCATATGTTTGTTGGCTGCATCAATGTTTTTAGAAGGGCCTGTTCATATATTTTGCCTACTTTTTGATGGGATTGTTTTTTTCTTGTAAATTTGTTTAAGTTCATTGTAGATTCTGGATATTAGCTCTTTGTCAGATAGATTGCAAAAATTTCCTCCCATTCTGTTGGTTGCTGATTCACTCTAATGATTGTTTCTTTGGCTGTCCAAAAGCTCTGGAGTTTAATTAGATCCATTTGTCTATTTTGGCTTTTGTTGCCAATGCTTTTGGTGTTTTAGTCATGAAGTCCTTGCCTATGCCTATGTCCTGAATGGTTTTGCCTAGGTTTTCTTCTAGGATTTTTATGGTTTTAGGTCTTATGTTTAAGTCTTTAATCCATCTTAATTTTTACATAAGGTTTAAGAACAGAGTCCAGTTTTCCGCAGCCAGTTGACTACCCAGTTTTACCAACACCATTTATTAAACAGGGAATCCTTTCCCCATTGATTGTTTTTGTCAGGTTTGTCAAATATCCGATGGTTGTAGATAAGCGGCATTATTTCTGAGGCCTCTCTTCCATTCTATTGGTCTACATATCTGTTTTTGTACCAGTAGCATGCTGTTATGGTTACTGTAGCCTGTGGTATAGCTTGAAGTCAGGTAGCGTGATGCATCCAGCTTTTTTTCTTAGGATTGTCTTGGCTATGTGGGCTCTCTTTTGGTTCCATATGAAGTTTAGGGTGTTTTTTTTTTTTTTCCAGTTCTGTGAAGAGGGTCATTGGTAGCTTGATGGGTATATCATTGAATCTATAAATTACTTTGGGCAGTATGGCCATTTTCATGATATTGATTCTTCCTATTCATGAACATGGAATGTTTTTGCATTTGTTTGTGTCCTCTCTTATTTCTTTGAGCAGTGGTTTGTAGTCCTCTTTGAGGCATTCCTTCACATCCCTTGTAAGTTGTATTCTTAGGTATTTTATTCTCTTTGTAGCAATTGTGAATGGGAATTCACTCATGAGTTGGCTCTCTGCTTGCCTATTACTGGTGTGTAGAAGTGCTTGTGAGTTTCACACTGATTTTGTATCCTGAGGCTTTGTTGAAGTTGCTTATCAGCTTAAGGAGTTTGTGGGCTGAGATGACAGGATTTTCTAAATATGCAATCATGTCATCTACAAACAGACAATTTAACTTCCACTCTTCCTACATGAATACCCTTTATTTCTTTCTCTTGCCGGACTGCCCTTGCCAGAACTTCCAATACTATGTTAAATAGGCATAGTGGGAGAGGGCGTGCTTGCCTTGGGCCAGTTTTCAAAGGGAATGTTTCCAGCTTTTGCTTATTCAGTATATTGACTGTGTGTTGTCATAAATAGCTCTTACTATTTTGAGATACATTCCATGAATAGTTTATTGAGTGTTTTTAGCATGAAGGGGTGTTGAATTTTATCAAAGGCCTTTTCTGCCTCAATTGAGAAAATCACTTGCTGTTATCATTGATTCTACTTATGCAACAGATTATATTTATTGATTTGTGTACATTGAACCAGGCTTGCATCCCAGGTATAAAACCAACTTGATCATGATGGATAAGCTTTTTGATATGCTGCTGGATTCGGTTCACCAATATCTTATTAAGAAGTTTTACATCAATGTTCATCAGGGATATTGGCCTGAAATTTTATTTGTTGTGTCTCTGCCAAGTTTTGGAATCAGGATGCTACTGGCCTCATAAAGTGAGTTAGGGAGGAGTCCCTCTTTTTCTATTCTTTGGAATAGTTCAGAAGGAATGGTACCAACTCCTCTTTATACCTGTGGTAGAATTTGGCTGTGAATCCATCTGGTTCTGGGCTTATTTTGGTTGGTGGAGTATTAATTGCTGTCTAAATTTGATAACGGGTTATTGGTCTATTCAGGAATTTGACTTCTTCCTGGTTTAGTCTTGAGGGGGTATGTGTCCAATAATTTATCCATTTCTTCTAGATTTTCCATTTTATTTGCATAGAGGTGTTTATAATATTCTCTGATAGTTGTATTTCTGTGGAATCAGCAGTAATATCCCATTTATTTTTATTTTTTTTGTGTCTATTTGATTCTTCTCTTTTCTTATTAGTTGGGCTAGCAGTCTATTTTGTTAATCTTTTCAATAAACCGATCCCTTGAATCACTGATTTTCTGAAGGGTTTTTTCATGTTTCTGTATCCTTCTGTTCTGCTCTGATTTTCTGGTAGCTTTTGAATTTGTCTGCTCTTCTCTAGTTTTTTAAATTGTCATGTTAGGGTATAAATTTTAGCACTTTCCCACTTTCTGATCTGGGCATTTAGTGCTATAAATTTCCCTCTAAACACTGATTTAACTGTGTCCCAGAGATTCTAGTATGTTGTATATTTGCTCTGATTGGTTTCAAAACTTACATGTTTCTGCCTTAATTTCATTATTTACTCAATTCATTCAGGAGCAGGTTGTTCAGTTTCCATATAGTTGTGCAGTTTTGAGTGAGTTTCTTAATCCTCATTAGTAATTTGATTGCACTGTGGTCTGAGAGACTGTTATGGTTTCCTTTCTTTTTCATTTGCTGAGTGTGTTTTACCTTCAATTATGTGGTCAATTTTAGAATAAGTCCTATGTGGTACTGAGAAAAATGTATATTCTCTTGATTTGGGGTAGAGATTGTATAGATGTCTATTAGGTCCACTTGGTCCAGAGCTCAGTTCAAGTCCTAAATATTCTTGCTAATTTTCTATCTCATTGATCTAATATTGATAGTGGGGTGCTAAAATTTCCCACTATTACTGTGTGGGAGTCTGGTTCAGTTCAAGTCCTGAATATTCTTGCTAATTTTCTATCTCATTGATCTAATATTGATAGTGGGGTGCTGAAGTTTCCCACTATTACTGTGTGGGAGTCTAAGTCTTTTGGTAGGTCTCTAAGAACTTGCTTTATGAATCTTGGTACTCCTGTACTGGGTGCATATGTATCTAGGATAGTTAGTTCTTCTTGTTATGTTGATCCCTTTACTGTTATGCAGTATCCTTGTCTTTTTTAAATCTTTGTTTAAAGTCTGTTTTATCAGAGACCAAGTTTGCAACCTCTGATTTTTTTTTCATTTGCTTGGTAAATATTTCTTCATTCCTTTATTTTGAACCTATGTATGTCTTTGCACATCAGAAGGGTCTCCTGAACAGAGCGCACCAATGTGTCTTGGCTCTTTATCCCATGTGCCAGTCTGTGTCTTTTGAGGCATTTAACCTATTTACATTTAAGGTCAATGTTGTTATGTGTGAATTTGATCCTGTCATGATGCTAGTTATTTTGCACATTAGTTGATGCAGTTTCTTCATTGATAGATCAAAGACTATCAATGGTCTTTACATTTTGGTATGTTTTTGCAGTGGTTGGTACTGGTTTTTCCTTTCCATATTTAGTGCTTCCTTCAGGAGCTCTTGTTAAGGCAGGCCTGGTGGTTGCAAAATCCTTCAGCATTTGCTTGTCTGTTAAGGATTTTATTTATCCTGTGTTTATAAAGCTTAGTTTGGCTGGATATGAAATTCTGGGTTAAAAATTCTTTTGTTTAATAATGTTGAATATTGTCCCCCACTTTCTTTTGGCTTGTACAGTTTCTGTTGAGAGATCCACTGTTAGTCTGATGGACTTCCCTTTGTGAGGAACTTGACCTTTCTCTCTGCCTGCCCTTAACATTTTTTCCTTCATTTCAACTTTGGTGAATCTGATGATTATGCGTCTTGGGGTTAGCCTTCTCAAGGAGTATCCTAGTGACATTCTCTCTATTTCTTAATTTTGAATGTTGTCCAGTCTTGCTAGGATGGAAATGTTCTCCTGGATAATATCTTAATGTATTTTCCAACTTGGTTCCATTCTCCCTGTCACTTTCAGATACACCAAACATAGGTTTGGTATTTTCACATATTCCCATATTTCTTGGGGGCTGTGTTTGTTCCTTTTCATTCTTTTTTCTCTAATCTTGTCTTTATGCTTCATTTTATTAAGTTGATTTTCAGTCTCTGATATCCTTGTTTTCACTTGATCGATTGGGCTGTTACTTATGTATAATTCATGAAGTTCTTGTGTTGTGTTTTACACCTCCATCAGGTCATTTATGTTCTTCTCTAAACTGGTTTATTCTAGGTAGCAATTCCTCTAACCTTTTATCAAGGTTCTTAGCTTTCCTGTGTTGGGTTAGATCATACTCCTTTAGCTCAGAGGAGTTTGTTATTCGCCACCTTCTGAAGCCTATTTCTGTCAATTTGTTAAATGCATTCTCCATCCAGTTTTGTTCCTTTACTGGCAAGGAGTTGGGATCCTTTGGAGGAGACGAAACATTCTGGTTTTTGGAATTCTCAGCATTTTTGTGCTTTTCTTTTCATCTACCTTTGATCTTTGATGCCAATGACCTTTGGATGGGGTTTTTGCATGGGTGTATTTTTGTTGATGTTGATGTTATTGCTTTCTGTTGTTAGTTTTCCTTTTAACAGTCAGGCTACTCTTCTGCAGGTCTGCTGTAGTTTGCTGGAGGTCCACTCCAAACCATGTTTGCCTAGTTATCACCAGCAGAGACTGCAGAACAGTAAAAATTGCTGCCTGCTCACCCCTCTGGAGGTTTTGTCCCAGAGAGGCACTCACCAGATGCCAGCTGAAGCTTTCCTGTATGAGGTGTCTATTGACCCCTGCTGGGAGGTATCTCCCAGTCAGGATGTATGGGAGTCAGAGACCCATCTAAAAAGGCAGTCTGTCCCTCAGCAGAGCTCAAGCACTGTGCTGTACTGGGAGATTCATTGCTCTCTTCAGAGCTGGCAGGTAGGAATGTTTCAGTCTGTTGGAGCTGCACCCACAGCCTCCCCTTTCCCATATGCATTGTACCAGGGAGATGGGAGTCTTATCTATAAGTCCCTGACTGGGGCTGCTGCCTTTCTTTCAGAGATGCCCTGCCCAGAGAAGTCAAATCTAGAGAGGCAGTCTGGCTACAGCAGCATTGCCCAACTGTGGTGGGTTCCACCAAGCTTATGTACTTAAGATTCCAACTGTATGTCATTCTGGAAAACGGGAAACAACAGAGACAGTAGAGACAGTAAAAAAAGGCAGTGAAAAGATTTTGCCAGAGGTTGTGGGGTGGTATTGAGAGAATGCATTATTTCCAGGTCCACAAGGGGGCATAGTTTTAAGGGCAAGAACTTCCCAGCTCCACGCGCCCCCCACCCTGCCCCACCTCTCTCTATTCAGGAGATTTAATGGTTTCTATTTAAATTTCATGGCACAGGAAGAAACTAAGAGTCAATCACCCCAGCGGAAGTTTAAGGGAACTCCTTTCATTGGGCAGAGGAACTTGGGGAGGTGGCAATTTCTCCCAGGATAAATTTCCCTGCTCCTTCACACACACCAATTTCCAGCTATCTGGAATCCCCTCCTACACCGTGGGAGCTCTCTTTCCTAGATTTTCTCTCTGGGGTCCCCTTCCACCCAGTGTGGAAGCTGTCTTTTCTCTCCTGGATTCCATCTTTCTGTATTCTCTCACTCAGTGTGAGAGGAGTTTTCCTTCTCTGGTTTTCTCCCTCTGGGAACCCTTCTCACTCTGTGTGAGAGTGACTTTCCTTTCTATCATTCAGTGTGAGAGCTGTTTCTTTCTCTCTCCTCCTTTTTCTCTCTCTGCCTAAACAAATCATCTTCTGCAACACTGGTCTGATATTTATTTCGTGATCGCACTGGTATTTGGGGTCTGGTATTTATTTCATGATCGCACTGCACCATGGTCTCCTCTCTCATTCTTGAGAGAGCGACAGACCAAGAACCTGGAGAAACGTCAGGGAAGCTGAGGGTTCCCTCGAACTCCTGAACCCCTGAACCCCAACAGTATATGGAATGATAAATAGGTGGAGCATGGAGGATTTTTAAGGCAGTAAAAATATTGTGTACTATACCATAATGTTAGATGTGTCATTATATACTTTTCAAAAACCAAAATTGAATCCCAATGTAATTATAGACTTTGGGAGATTATGATTTGTCCATGTAGGTTCATCTGTTATATCAAATATACCACTCTGGTGAGGGATGTTGATAATAGGAAATATTATACTTGTGTAGGAGGAGAGTGTGTATTATTAGAAAATAATTTCTAATTATTCTCTTCCTCTTATTTTTGTGAACTCAAAATTTTTTAAAAAATTAAGTTTACAGTGGTGCAATCTCAGCTCACTGAAGAAGAAAAATAAAAAAAAATAAGTTTAACACAAATTTTCAGGAAATCTCACATTTATATACATCCACAGAGAAAGCACAAAATAATGTAAATTATATGCAGATAAAATTAATAAAGATGTGGTAAGTTTTAATTATTTGTATTAACTTTAATTAGCCATACTATAAAAATTAAATTTATATGCAAACTAGAATCTTATTTTTTCTCTATCCTACTTGCCAGGCATTTCCCTCTTCCTGAAGGAAGTATTTCTTATGAGTATGATGTATTTCCTTCTTGTTTTTGCAGCTATGAAGCATAGTTACTTAACATTTATTCTACTTCAGAAAATATTCTGGAAACTAGAAATACATTTTTTAATTACCTCTGCTCTTATAGAATTTGTTTTAATGGAATAAAAAAATCAATTGAAAAATAAATGTGAGGATGAAAGAGAAAGTAGGATGAGCTTGATAATTTCATTGTCTTTTATAGAATACACCAAAAAATACTGTTTTCTGAAATTGATGAATTGAGAAATATAGAGTCAAGCATATTATTTAAAGGTACAAATTTATTCACTCTAAGATCTAAAAAAGGAACTTATACTGTTTACTTTTCCACAGCAAGAAAAAGAGGGAGAACAAGTAGTAGAAAACAAAAAATATGGAAAAGACAAAAGAAAAGCAGAAAAAAAAAGCCCAATACCACTACACATACAATTTTATAAAATTAAAAGACAGAAGACAGAATAGAAGTAAACAAACCCTCTGAAAATGAATATATAAATGAGAGTTACCTTGTAGAAGAGAAAAGAAAACAGATTGAAATTGGATTAAAAAAACAAAACCAAGTGTATGCTATCTTTGACACATACCTTAAACCAAAAGAATCAAGAGTGTAAGGGAAATATAATGAAACCTGTATCAGGCATATGGACTGTTGTATTTATTATCTTTAACTGCCAAGCAAGCTCCCCCAACTTCTTCTGTCCATCCTCCATCCTAAATGCTCAGACCTGTGGGGTTGGTTTTTTTCATATAAGGCAGCCCAGCAGAGCTCTTCTCTTTCACTATCAGTCTAGATTTTGAGGCCTTGCCTCTGTGTTCCATGCTGAAAAGGTATGATTGTGGGTCTGCTCTATTACTTGTCACATAGGAAGAACTGCTGATATTAGAAAATAAATCCAAGTAGAGCTAAGGCATGACTGAAATTGATTATAAAAAAGAATACTGGCTAAATTAAATCTTCATTTGGTCACCAAGGCTACATTTTTATAGCTGCTTCTTCAATCCTGTGTCAACACCAGTTCTTTAAGCCAATAAATTTCCTTTTATCCTTAAACTAGTTAAACTTATTGGGGACTTGTAAATGCAGGAGCCTTGACCAATATACTAAGCAAATGCTTTAATACTATAAAGTAGCATTTGTGGTATCATATTAAAAGAGTTGAAGACACAACATTCATTGAAGCAAAAAGGGTCATTTTATTATGACTATAAAGAAAATGTACAATGACAATGCAGCTGCTAAGAAATTTTTTACAACAGTAATTCCATAGCAAAATATGTAAAATGAAAAGTATATGACATAAAATAGAGATACAGAAAATTATCGGAGGAAATTTATATCTTTTTCTCCACAATTGGCCAGGTCAAGTATAAGAAAAAAATGTAAAGATGTAGAATTATGTAATTAGTAAAGATACTTTGATACATACAAAAAAGTGAACTTAAATTTTCACTCAAAATTTAAACTTAAACTATACTTTAATGAAAACTTTTAGCATTATATGAGAAAAGAAAGACTAAAAATCAGTGATCTTTTCACTCTGGAGGCTTCATCCCAGAGGGGCATCCACCAGATGCCAGCTGGAGAAGTCAAGAAAAGAAATCTTAGCCAATTAAACAAAGAAAACAAAGTGAAAGGAATAAAATAAAGCTAAGGGCAGCAATCTGTGAAAAGGAACTCTCTCAAAAGAGAGGATAGACCAATAATAAGTATACCTGGCTGACAAGACAGATCAATTATATTGTTTTCTTAGAGAAGACTGACTTTGCTTGTGGCTTGAAACCTCTTCTGGAGCCAAATTATCCTCAGTCCAATTATGAACTGAGATGGTTAAGATAGTGACTATTCCTTGTGACCACTAGTTTATTTCTACTTCACTCTCATTCCTGGAGTTGCTTTGGGACTTCCATCAGAAGCCTACAGTTTTTCACCAGAGGACCACCCTTCTCAGACCCCTAACTTTTCTCCCCAGTTCTATGAGATCACTAAAACTCTACTAAGTTTATATTTTCTGCTACTGATTATACTTTTAGTATCAGCATTTGCTTAAGAAAAAGTAGCCACAAATTTTGAGTTAACTTCCCCAAGATTCTCTTCTCAGTCCAATATATTCTCATTGTGTTGGTAATTTCCTGAGGCTTCCAAAGAGATTTTAAAAAATTATTCAGTGTATTGAATTCTTCTCAGCATGAGTTTTGATTGCAAAAAAAAAAAACAAAAAAAACTAGCCTGTTACTGCTGGATATGGGATTCCTCCTGAGTAAATTTTGGGACAGATTAAATAAAACTGCAATCTGTGGTACTGAGAGGGAAATTAAGAAGCCGCTTAAGGACTTTCTCTATTGGAAGAATTATATTTCTCTAATTTTTCCTGTCACAGCTGCTCTTCATGGAACCCCAGATGGCATAGACATTGCTATCTTCCAATTCTGAACCTGCTACAATCTCTAGAGTTTATTATTTCAATTTCTTTCCTCATTTGTCTAAAATTATCCCTGTCTGTCCTTCTTCCACTGTGGGCTGCTTCCAGTCTATCAGTCCACATGCTTCTGAAACTGACAAACTTCCTGGGGTTCTGACAACATATTGCTATCAGCCCTTGGCCATAGGTGAACTGGCTCTACAGTCTGGTTGCTGCCAGTATCTCTAAACACACGATAACACAACAGTCTTTGGCTGTTTTTATTTGGAAGATGTCTTGCTTAGTCTCTTCTTTATGCAGTCTGAAAGTGGGTAATTGATAGGGTGATGTGTGAGGGTCTTGAACGGCCACTGTTGAGTAATCCTACCATGAGGCATTCTGACAGTTTCTTGCCACTGTATGCAGTCATTTCATAACTATTGATTTTAGTTTTGGAGTACAACTGAAATTTCCAAATACAAAAATTTTGCTGCATTTGCTTGTATTAAATTTGGTTCACTTTGGTTTAAAATATCTAATGCATTAATCTAAGACTTTAGAAAGAAATAAAACCATAAATAACACTATTGAAAATCCCATCTAGATATACTTTTTAGTAAATGTAGTCAGATAATTTAACTAAATGTTTATTATGCAGATCTGATCTTATTTAACTGCCTGTTCCTTTGTACTAAGAATTGGTATCTTGCTAGAATGTGGCCAGTGTTGGAAGTTTTTATCTTTTCCAACAAATACATACTTAAAGCTAAGTAGAATGGGCAGCTATCCTGAGAATCTTGTATTATACTTAAATCAAATGTGGTTTATTTTTAATAAAATGAAAAGTAAGCACTCTCTATTACCCAATATACAAATAAAAGTGCCTCACCAAAAGAGTGAAATGTTTATCTGGTGTCAAATTTGGTTGGGGGAGGGGTATCCACCATTACTCAGGCTTGAGTAGGTGGTTTTCCCCTCACGGTGTTAAGGAAGTTGACTAAAAGTTCAGACTGGATGGAAATCACGGCAGTGCAGTTAAGTGGCTGTGACCAGACTGCCTCTCTGGATTCTTCCCCACTGGTCAGGACATCTCTGAAAGAAAGGCAGCAGCCCTAATGAGAGACTTATAGATAAAACTCCCATCTTCCTGGGGCAGAGCACCTGGGGGAGAAGGGGCAGCTGTGAGTGCAGCTTCAGTGAAGTAAACTACCCTGGTGGCTGGCTGTGAAGAGTGCAGCAGATCCTTCAGCACAGCGTTCGAGCTCTGCCAAGGGACAGATTGCCTCCTCAAGAAGGTCCCTGACCCCCATGCCTCCTAATTAGGAGACACCTCTTGGTAGGGTCCATCTGTATGATGGACACCTCAAACAGAAGAGCTCTGGCTGGCATCAGGCGAGTGCCCCTCTAGGATGAAGCTTTCAGAGGAATGAGCAGGCAGCAATCTTTGCTGTTCTATAGTCCCTGCTGGTGACACCCAGAGAAACAGGGTCTGGAGTAGACCTCTAGCAAACTCTAGCAGACCTGCAGAAGAGGAGCCTGACTGTTAGAAAAAAAAAAAACAAAACTATCAGAAAGCAGTAATATCAACATCAACAAAAAGGATACCCACACAAAAACCCCTACCAAAGGTAATTAGCATCAAAGACCAAAGGTAAATAAATCCATGAATATGAGGAGCAAACAGTGTAAAAATGCTGGGAATTCCAAAAACCAGAATACCTCTTCTCCCCCAGATGATCACAACTCCTCTCCATCAAGGGCACAAAACTGGGGAAAAAAAGATGAGTTTGATGAATTTACAGAAGTAGGCTTCAGAATGTGAATAATAACAAACTCCTCTAAGCTAAAGGAGCATGTTCTAACCCAATGCAAAGAAACTGAGAATCTTGATAAAAGCTTACAGGAACTACTAACTAGAATAACCAGTTTAGAGAAGAAGATAAATGACCTGACGGAAACATAGCACAAGAACTTTGTGAAGCATACAAAAGTATTAACAGCCAAATCGATCAAGTGGAAGGAAGGATATCAGAGATTGAAGATCAACTTAATGACATAAAGAGTGAAGGCAAGATTAGAGAAAAAAGAATGAAAAGAAACAAACACAGGCCCCAAGAAATATGGGACTATGTCTAAAGACCAAACCTATGATTGACTGGTGTATCTGAAAGTGACAGGGAGAATGGAACCAAGTTGAAAAACACACTTCAGGATATTATCCAGAACTTCACTGACCTAGCAAGACCAACCAACATTCAAATTCAGGAAATACAGAGACCACCACTAAGATACTCCTTGAGAAGAGCAACCCAAGACATATAATCATCAGATTTACCAAGGCTGAATTTAAGAAAAAAATGTTAAGGGCAGCCAGAGAGATAGATCTGGTTACCTATAAAGCAAAGCGTGTCAGACTAACAGCAGATCTCTCTGCAGAAACCCACAAGTCAGAAGAGAGAGGGGGCAATATTCAACATTCTTAAAGAAAAAAATCTTCAAACCACAATTTCATATCCAGCCAAACTAAGCTTCATAATTAAAGGAGAAATAAAATCCTTTCCAGAGAAGCAAATGTTGAGGAATTTTAAGGTCTTATAATGCCTGCCTTACAAGAGGCTCCTAAAGGAACCACTAAATATGGAAAGGAAAAACCAGTACCAGCCACAGCAAAAACATACCAAAATATAAAGACCATCGACACTATGAAGAAACTACATCAAATAATGTGCAAAATAACTAACTAGCATCATGATGACAGGATCAAATTCACACATAACAGTATTAACCCTAAATGTAAATGGGCTAATGGCTCCAAATAAAAGACGCGGACTGGCACATTGGACAAAGAGCCAAGACACATTGGTGTGCTGTATTCAGGAGACCCATCTCACGTGCAAAGACACACATAGGCTCAAAATAGAGGAATGAAGAAATATTTACGAACAAAATGAAAAAAAAAAAAAGCAGGGGTTGCAATCCTTGTCTCTGATATAACAGATTTTAAGACTTTAAACCAACAAAGATCAAGAAATACAAAGAAGGGCACCACATAATGGTAAAGGGATCAATGCATCAAGAAGAGCTAACTATCCTAATGTGTGTGTGTGTGTGTGTGTGTGTGTGTGTGTGTGTGTGTGTGTGTGTGTATATATCTCCAATACAGAAGCACCCAGATTCATAAAGCAAGTTCTTAGAGACCTACAAAGAGACTTAGATTCCCACACAGTAATAGTGGGATACTTTAACACTCCACTGTCAATATTATACAGATCAAGGAGACAGAACATTAACAAGAATATTCAGAACTTGAACTCAGTTCTGAACCAAACAGACCTAACAGAAATCTACAGAACTCTCCACCCCAAGTCAACAGAATATACATTTTTCTCAGCACCACACTGCTCTTATTCTAAAATTGACCACATAATTGGAAGTAAAACACTCCTCAGCAAATGAAAAAGAATGAAAACCATAGCAGTCTCTCAGACCACAGTGCAATCAAATTACTATTCAGGATTAAGAAACTCACCTAAAACTGCACAACTACATGGAAACTGAACAACCTGCTCCTGAATGACTACTGGGTACATAACGAAATTAAGGTAGAAATAAAGAAGATATTGAAAACCAATGAGAACAAAGACACAATGTACTAGAATCTTAGTGACACAGATAAAACAGTCTTAAGGAAATTTATAGCACTAAATGCTCACATGAGAAAGTGGGAAAAAACTAAAATTGACACCCTAACATGACAATTAAAAGAACTGGAGAAAAGCAAACAAATTCAAAAGCTACAAGAAATAACTAAGATAAGAGAAGAAAAGAAGAAGATAGAGACATGAAAAATGCTTCAAAAGAAAAAAATCAATGAGTCCAGGAGCTGGTTTATTGAAAAGATTAACAAAACAGACTGCTAGCCAGACTAATAAAGAAAAGAGAATACTCAAATAGACACAATAAAAATGATAAAGAGGATATCACCACTGATCCCACAGAAATACAAACAACTATCAGAATAGTCGGAACGCCTCTATGAAAATAAACTAGAAAATATACAAGAAATGTATAAAGTCTTGGACATATACACCCTCCCAACACTAAAACAGGAAGAAGTCGAATCCCCAAATATACCATAACAAGTTCTCAAATTGAGGCAATAACTAATAGCCTACCAACTAAATAAAGCCCAGGACAAGATGGATTCACAGCTAAAATCTACAAGTACAAAGAAGAGTTGGTACCATTTCTTCTAAAGTATTCCAAACAGAAAAAGAGGGACTTCTTCCAAACTCATACTATGAATCAAGCATTATCCTGATACCAAAACCTGGCATAGACACAACAACAACAACAAAAAAGAAAATTTCAGGCCAATATCCCTAATGAACATCAATGTAAAATATTTGCAAATCAAATCCAGCAGCACATCAAAAAGCTTATCCACCACGATCAATTCAGCTTCATCCCTAGGATGCAAGCTTCATCCCTATGGTTCAAAATACACAAATCAATGAACATAATCCATCACATAAACAGAACCAATCACAAAAACCACATGATTATCTCAATAGATTCAGAAAGGCCTTCAATAAAATTTAACACCCCTTCATGCTAAAAACACTCAAACTAGGTATTGATGGAATATATCTTAAAATAATAACAGCTATTTATGACAAATCCATAGTCAATATCATACAGAATGGGCAAAAGCTAGAAGTATTCCCTTTGAAAACTAGCAGGAGACAAGAACGTCCTCTCTCGCCACTCCTATTCAACACAGTATTGGAAGTTCTGGCCAGGGCAATCAGACAATAAAAAGACATAAATGGTATTCAAATATGAAGAGTGGAAGTTAAATCATCTGTTTGCAGATCACATGATTGCATATTTAGACAACTCCATTGTCTCAGCCCAAAAACTCTTTAAGCTGATAAGCAACTTCAGCAAACTCTCAGGATACAAAATCAATGTGCAAAAATCACAAGCATTCATATACCAAATAGACAAACAGAGAGCCAAATAATTAGTGGACTCCCATTCCAAATTGCTCTAAAGAGAATAAAATACCTAGGAATACAACTTACAATGGAGGTGAAGGACATCCTCAAGAAGAACTGCAAACCACTGCTCAAGGGAATAAGACAGGACACAAACAAATGGAAAAACATTCCATGCTCATGGATAGGAAGAATCAATATCATGAAAATGGCCATACTGCCCAAAGTAATTTATAGATTCAATGCTATCCTCATCAGGCTACCATTGACTTTCTTTGCAGAATTAGAAATAAAACTACTTTAAATTTTATATGGAACCAAAAAAGAGTCCAGGTAGCCAAGACAACCCTAAGCAAAAAGAACAAAGCTGGAGGCATCATGTTACCTGACTTCAAGCTATGCTACAAGGCTACAATAACCAAAACAGCATGCTACTATTACCAAAACAGATATATAGACCCATGGAACAGAACAGAGGCCTCAGACATAATGCCACACATCTACAACCATCTGATCTTTGAAAAACCTGACAAAAATAAGTAATGGGGAAAGGATTCCCTATTTAATAAATGGTGCTGGGAAAACTGGGTAGCCATATGCAGAAAACTGAAACTGGTCCCCTTCTCCTTTCAGCTTATATAAAAATCAACTCAAGATAGATTAAAGACTTAAATGTAAAACCTAAAACGATAAAAACCATAGAAGAAAATCTAGGCAATACTATTCAGCAGATAGGTATAGGCAAAGACTTCATGACTAAAACACCATAAGCAATGGCAACAGAAGCCAAAATTGATGAATATGCTCTAATTAAACTAAAGCGCTTCTGCACAGCAAAAGGAACTCTCATCAGAGTGTACAGGCAACCTACAGAATGGAAGGAAGATTTTGGAATCTATCCATCTGACAAAGGTCTAATATCTGGAATCTACAAGGAACTGAAATTTAGAAGAAAAAAAACACAAAACTCCAACCCCATCAAAAAGTGGTCAAAGTAAATGAACAGACACTTTTCGAAAGGCATTTATGTGGCTAAGAAACATGAAAAAAAAGCTCATCACTGGTCATTAGAGAAATGCAAATCAAAACCATAATGAGATACTATCTCATGTCAGTTAGAATGATGATCATTAAGAAGTCAGGAAACAACAGATGCTCAAGAGGATGTGGAGCAATAGGAATGCTTTTACACAGTTGGTGGTAGTGTTAGTTCAACCATTGTGGAAACAGTGTGGAAATTCCTGAAGGATCTAGAATCAGAAATACCATTTGACCCAGCAATCCCATTACTGGGTATATACCCAAAGGATTATAAATCATTCTAATATAAAGACACATGCACACGTATGTTTATTGATGCACTGTTTACAATAGCAAACCCAAATGCACATTAATGATACACTTTATAAAGAAAATGTGACATACATACACCATGGAATACTATGTACCTGTGAAAAAGGATGAGTTCATGTCCTTTGCAGGGACATAGCTAGAAACCATCATTCTGAGAAAACTAACACAGGAACAGAAAACCAAACACTGCATATTCTCACTTACAAGTGGGAGTTGAACAATGGAACATATGGACACAGGGAGGGGAACATCACACATCGGGGACTGTTGGGGGTTGGAGGGCAAGGAAAGGGAGGGCATTAGGACAAACACCTAATACACGCTGGGCTTCAAACCTTTATTATAGATTGATGGGTGCAGCAAACCACTATGGCATACCTATGTAACAAACTCATATATCCCAGAACTTAAATTTTAAAAAAGCATTTTACATATGGGGAAACTGAAGCACAAGGATGTTGAACAAGATATTTTGTCTCTGAACTTTTGCTCTATGCTCCCATGCCATATTGCTATGGGTCTGACACTGGTCTTTAATCCTTTACTGTTTATATGCTGCCCATCATGGTGCCAAGTACTTTTGATTGATACATTGGACTCTCAGACATTTGGTGCATTTGACCATCTTTTAATTTCTAACAGCATACTTCTTCATTTTACAAGACACAAAATAAACACACTGATGGAGTCTTTGTTGATGCCTAAACTTGACCACTCTTTTGTGCAGCTATTGTACTCTATATATACTTTAATCCTAGCATGTATATCTAACAAATTACCCCCGTATTTGTAAGCAGAAGAGGATACTATTTCTCATTATTTTTTATTCTCCTCTTTTCTCCATTTTCCCCTATATTTTCACTTCTTAGTTAGTCCTTTAGAAAGGCAATTATAGCTTTTTACCTCGCCTTTACCAGACAAGCTCATCTAACTATGTGCTTAGAAGTTCCAGAGTGGAACTCTCCAACCAGGAGACTACCTTAAGGGCCAACAGTCTATTTACAACCCAGTATATGCTCTTTACTAAACTCTTTCCCCCTGGAGAATTTTGGTCTCTTTTACAACTGGTTCTGCCCATGAAGATGCCAGCTCAACTGCTTGGTAGGTAAGGTACAGAAATGAGTATGCAGAAGCCCACCTACTTTCTTCCTCTTCTGCATGCCATTCATGCTAGTTCCCCCTTTTAAAGGCACCTGCTTTCTACTCCAAAATCAAAGTGGTACCAGTAAGTAAAGAAGCCTATACTTCTTCCTGTAAGCTAGCTTTGGAATAAAAAGTCAGTCTTAATACCACACCTCACTCTTGTTAATTGTACTCTGCAAGCCACATGTGGCTAAACCTGCATTTTGATTACATACACATACATTTTTCGGAGTGACTTCACTGTGACAAGCATTGTTCGATGCTTCACATAGATACTAAATAAATTGAAAATGGATTGTAAAATATTGTATAAAGAATATTTGAAAGTTAAAGTTTAAAAACAAAAGGTTAAGTTATTCACATATTATAACGTCCTAGGGCGATTTTTAATTACGGAAATAAATCTGGTAATTCTTATATATATTTGTCTATTATTTATATATACAAATACACACACATATATGGCATTTTTAGCTAACCATAATTGTGTAACTTAAGCTCAGACTTAAATCAGTAGCACCATTTTGATAGCTCATATATTATTTGCTCATCAAATAAATTCCAATCACTAATAATTACTGATATAAAAATGAACAATTTAAAGTATTTTAGATAGCCAATATCAGTTATTATTTTGTCTTTAAGTTCCCAAATTATTCAACATTTTTAAAAGGACTGATTTAATTTAGTCTTGAGGAGCTCAAATAACGTGCCTTCCATTCTGTTAGTGATAGTGCAAAACTTATTCCTCCTTAGTAACATGTGTTACCAGACTGACATACTGTTTTCTTAGGACTTTCTTGAAAATTATACTTTCTCTTAATTATGTAATACTACAGTGATTTAAAAGGCTCATATTGTTTTCTTCAGACCCTAACACTCTGAAGTCTTGCTGGAACTAAGGAGTGAAACGAACGAAAGTTAATGCTGTTTTCTAAAATGAAGCTTTTTTTTCTTCTTTTTTTTGTTGCTTTTTTTCCATTACCTTTTTTTATAAGGTAATGGATATAGATGAATCTTTGTCACATAAATATGAAAAGTATGAAAGCCTGATAAGATTTTTCTTGCTTTCTCATTCCCAATTAAAGAAAAAAGATCAATAGAGAATATATGTGGGTCTATATTTGCAATAGAAAACATACAAAATATTTTATTTTTCTTCTGTGAATTAGTCAAACTTTTAACCTGTAGGGTAAATGTTACTCTAATTGATTTAATAAGTCTTCATTAAGCTTTGGTTATGTGCATTGTACTGCTGCATGTTGTTAATAGTGTCACAAAGCATACGGTAAGTTCCTGCCTTTGACAAAATATAAATTCCTGTGTCTGAGCACTCACTTGTTTTGGTTTTGCCTCATAATATACTCACCTATCAAGAGAAGGTGTGAGCCACAATTTAAGTACAGCCAATAGAAGTTCGAAGTTTTGACACTGGCACAAAGAGATGTCTTTCAAGTGGGTTTAAGGATTTAATGGGTGTCTTAGTGGGGAGAGAGGGATGAAATAGAAATGTATTTCTGATCTCTGAACTGTATACTTAAAATGGGTGATGGAAATTTTATATTTTACCTCAACTGAGAAAGTACAAAAGAAGAAATTTAGAAAATCATTTAAACAGTGCCGTTAAGAGCCAAAGAAGAGCCAAGGTCATAATTAGATAATATAACATGGACTGAAGTGTCAAAGACAGAGCCATAGTCTTGTATTAGGTGTCAGGGATCATACACAATTTTGTGAGAAGGCAGAGAAATGAGTCTAATGACCCTCAGTGAGTCACAGTTGGACAGAGAATAGTAGAATTTTGACATGAAATAAAATGCTGCAACTTAGCTTCCCTTCCCAGTACCAGTATGCCACATTAAGAGTAAATTCTTGAGGGCCTCCTGGTTTAGCTAACACAGGTTTTAGTGGTAAATAATAAACTTTATAAATATATACATGTGGTTAAAGTAAAATGTGTCGTCACAAATCAAGGCAGCTTTTTAAGTTTACATAGAAATTCTGGCCTGATAAGGGCGTGGGATGCTTCTGCCAAACCCTGTTTTAAAAGCAGTAAGAGAAATATTTCTTTTGAGTTTGAATAAGATGTATTCGAAAAGCCAGTATGTTCCACTTAATGTTGATAGCCAAACTGGGGTGGCTTTGATCAGGCGTTTTGTGGCTTTTGAAAATAGTCATACAAGTAGGCATTTACAAATTTCTATAAATAGCTCAATCTATTATAGCTGAAAAATCTATTTAAAGAAAGAAAATCTGATGTTGAACAATCACATCCTGATTTAATGCTCATGACAGCTCTCAAAACTTGTTAACACTGCCATTTTATCTCAGCTTCCCTCAGAGTGGGCACAGTATATTAGCTATGTGTTGTGGCCTGATGATAAAAGCTGAGATAAGTTTTGGGATCTCTTAAAACCTTAAAGGATAAGTCTAATCTTTATTGTCCTTCTTTTAAAAAAAGTCTAAAGCCAGTGGGAAAAAACCATATGGTACTCCAAACCACAAGGGAAATTACACTTCTTTTTATAAAGCATTCCCACTAGAAAAAAAGAGTAACCTTCTGTTTATCATTATATTTTATGAGGTAACTTCAATGAAATCATGGAAGTATTATCACATGAACAGCAAAGGATAAAATCTATTTTGCCAGGGCCCTCAAAGGACAGGAAATTTGGAGTATGGCACAATTGGAACTTATTTTCCACACTGCAAATTAGGTTTGAGATGTGGTATGGGTGAGTGACAGAGGGTTCCTTGCCATCAAAGAAGATGGTCAACATCTTCAAAACATTTATATGGGATATAAGGGTGTATTTTACATGACCAATTCAGGAACTAAATTGCACTTTAATACAGTTTACATTGATATTTTATGTGGGCAGAGTTTTTCTGAGTTGATTCAAATGTTGACTCAAATGTTCCAATGTGTGAAGGAAGTACCAGCAAATATGCACAGGAGAGTTCTCTTTAAAAAGGATACATGGTGAAAAATTTTGGAGGAAAATTGATGAAGTCATAGCAAGGGCATTTTCCATAAGATGAAAACTACTAGCTCTGTCTATTCATTTCCTTTGGAAAACAGAAGATCAAAGAAAATCTTTTAGTAGAGTGTTTTTGTTCAGATTTAACGACATTTTTGCAATAATGCCTGTTTCTGCCTCTTTCTGTATGTTCCTTTATTCATTCATCAACTATGTGCTGTGTGACACTTCCATAATTATAGTAAGAGCTGTCAGCATTTATATTTCCCTATTGTGCCACTGAGGAAGATAGGTGCTCCAAGCCAATCTAAGCCACAAGAAAACTACAAGCTAAGTGTTCATATTTTACAGCTAAGGCACATGAAATTTAGTGAAGTTTTGGTAGTAATTTTCTCAACATTTGTTATGAAACCAATATTTGAATCCAAGGTATCTGATTCTATAGAACAAATCTTAATGACTTCTGTAACTGCAAAAACCTTGTGTCTCAAAAGAGATGCAGACAATTATTTGGTTCAGTCACCAAAAACATGGAACATTCACAAGGAATGAATAATTTACTAGAAGACGAAAGAAACTGTTATGAATTCTCTAAAAAAGGGGCATAATATAAATTCAGTAGTCAAGGGTCACTTGTTAAATAATCATTACAAAAATAGTATTAGTTCACTACATGAATATACTACACTTAACAAAACAAATGATTTCCTACTTCTAAAACTGTTGAAATGCACAATGTATGGTTAACTCTTCTTTTTAACTTAAGCTAGAGAGCAAGAACATTTTAATTTTCTCACTATGAAGCAAATAAACCTATGTATATTTACCAATCATCAAAAGCAGTCAGCTTTAAACAAGAATTAAAAGTCACTTTTTCATTTGAAATGGTTATGAGCTAAAGAAAAAAAGCTATTTATCTAATTACAGCTATAAAAAATGTTTTATAGGTAAAGCAATGACTTCATCTGAGAACAAAGTATTTATGATCAAATTTACATTAGCTATTATTCATGAGCAGTTTAAGAAGTTTATATATTTTTATCTAGGCAATATTTTTGTCATTCTAAATTACCCCATAACCAGACACCAATAACGGTATTTTCTCATTTTTGTTTTATAAGTCACCAGTATCTATAGAAAATAATGCCTTGGATAAATAAGTTACAACCTTATGAAAACTGTATCATTTGGGATTTGTAACTCACAATAATTTATTGAAAATTAAAGAAATAATCCCTTCCTCCTCCTCACCCAAATCTGTGAGATGTCTCTTCATTGCTGGGGGAAATGCAAAATGATACATTCACATTGGAAGACAAGTTGGCAATTTCTTACAAAACAACTCTTAACATAGAATCCAGCAAGCACACACCTTAGTATGTATCCAAATTGCAGGCACATTAATGTTTATAGCAGTTTTATTCATAATTGCTAAAACTTGGCAGCAGCCAAGTAGAACAGGACTGAATATGACTTGACTGACATTTTCTGGCTTTTAGGATAGAGGAAAGAGTCATTTCCTGGAGAATGTGGATGTCCTATGAACGTAAGGCACAGAAGCAGTGTTAACTATATCTTTATCCTAACCAGAGAATCTCTTTAGGGAATTGATTATTGCATCTCAACTACTTCACCTTAAAATTTACTTATTACTAGAGGAATTACTTGCTTTCAAAGGAAGAATATACATGAGAGTTAAAAAAAAAGACTATAGAAAAAAGAGCTCTAAACTTTTTTTCTTTGGCACATAAGCATAGAGAAGCAGAACCAAAGATAATTTCTTTAAAGTTAGGTTAGATTGTTTTCTCAGTTGATTAAAGAGTTATATGGAATGTTTCTGTTTATTTAAGCCTCACAATCCTTGGGCTTGGCAATATAATTGAATGCTTACTGAAGAGATTCTGGACCTAGACTTTCTGAATTCAAAATCACATTCTGCAACTTACTGTGAATTCTGAGATTTACTTAAAACTTTTGTCTGCATTTCCTCTTGTGCAAAAACTTGTTTATGAAAACAAGTTTTAATTAGGGATTGTGGTAATAAAAGTGTACCTGCCCCATTTCATCATGGTAACAATTGTTATCAAATGCATAGAGCACTGAGAACAGCTAGCCCATGGTTATATGCTGAGAGAGTTAATTATTATTTACTTGGAATATGTAAAGGAAATCTTTGCTTCCATTGTTTATTCCTATTGTAAAATTATAAGATTCCATATTGGAAAAGCTCTTATAAGGAAGTTCCTAAATCACAAATTGAGAGACCTCAATAATAGTAACAATAAGAAGCCGAACAAAAGATAGAATTCTTAACTGCTAATGACTGTGTAAGATACCATATACACACTTTATTCTTCTTTAAACTTTACATCTACTATCAGAAACAGTTATTTCTATTTTACAGAGGAATAAAACTTAATGTTTAATAATGTCCCAGTGGTCATACAGGTAAGAAAAACACAGTTGAAACCGGATTCCAAGATTATTATTTTCAAAGTTCATGCCTAACAACGAAGATAGAATTTTCCAGATAGCAACTGCTATCACACCTCTTGCCATTTTGCTGTATGGGAAATCAGGGGAATTATTATTTCTTAGGAAATAAGATGACACCAAGCATTTAAAATAGAGTAAATATAAACTCGGGATTGGTTACCTATATGACAGAAGAGCTGAGAAGGTAAAAAGGAGACCAAAGAGTCTATCCAGAGATTAGCAGCAGCATAAAGCCAAGGTGGATAGACAAAATGAGAGGCTCAGGATACCAGATTCAAGGGACAGCGAGAGAATGACCTAATGTAACCTATAATCAAGGTAGGCCTGACCTGCAGAACCCAAGAAAGAAACATAGTTAATGTCAGGGACAGCTACCACCCGGGGAAAGTGAAATGGAAGAAATTCCCTGTTGTACTCCTACACCTCCCGATCCAATCACCCACCAATAACTCTCATTGGCCAAAGCTAGCCAGAAACCCACTAACACGGAAACCTGGGAGCCAGATGTATAGGGGGTCAGCCCATCTTAATACAAAGAAGAGCAAGGGAGGATAGACAAATAAATGTAATTGCAGTTAGGCCTAGATCAACTGATTCTATTGTTCTCTTAATCTTTTCTTCCAAAAGATTAACAATTTTATTTAAACAGATTTCTAGTGTGGAAAATTCCTAAGATTCATCTGAATAAAATTTAGAATAATAGTCATAAATAGAAAGTAGTCATAAGCTTAAACACAATGAAAAAATATAGTAACTAACTAGCTTTAAAGTCAGATGGTCCCAGATTCAAATCTATTTTCTGTCACCTATACTGGTTGTTTTACCCTAGAAAATTAATTCAGTCACTTTCACTTTTCTGTTATTACCTATAAAAAGGAAAACTGAAATATACTTGGGGCCTACAAGAAGAACATTAAAAATACCGAAGTGAAATATGTTCCTTGATATAATTTTTAAAAAGGTAGAAAATTTAAAAGCGATTAACTTTCCTAATTTGTGCATCAATATTATTCAGGGATGTGTGTAGATAGTCCCAAATCATCCTGTGAAACACTGCTCAGAAATGCCAGGCAATACTGTCTCTCTCAATACATAAATTTTATCACTTTTGTATTTGTTAATTCAGGATATACTGATGCTTCAAAGGAATACAAATTTAATTCTTCTGTGTATTTGATAAACATATGCAATATGTAACATATATATTTATCTATATGATGTATTGTCCTGCATTCCTACATTTTAAATAGATGTTATTTATAGAGTCTTATGTTTACAGCCAAAATGTCATTAGGGCATACTTAATTTTAGTCAGCTGATGAAAATCATGTTAGATATATTAAAATTTAAGAAAACAAGTTTTAATTAGGAGTTTAAAGCAGAAAATAAAATTTTAAAAAGAAAGTCAATTGTATAGAAAAATGGAAATTAAAATCTTAACATAAAACTTTATGACATTTTATCTAGCTTTTAAAACAAACCTTAGTTTACTAACATTCTAAATTACAGAACACAGGGCCTTTCTTTTAATCAACTGAATTTGAGAGTTCTAGGGAACATGGTCACTTTACAAAACACTTCTGTGTAGATGACTGGAGTTGAGGGCCACAACTTCCTTCTATTCATTTAAATGAAATAATAATACATCAGTGAAAATAGGCCCCTCCAACTTTCAACAAGGGGCAGAGACAAGCTGAAACACTCTCCCATGAGATGGAGAAGACTGCAGTAGAAATGCAGCATAGGGTTGCTACCCACAAATAAAAATAGAAATTGGGAATTCAAATTTCAACTACTTCAAAAATTAATCTATAATGTTTAACATCCTTTTCTTAAACCTTTGAGCAAAAGAACTTTAACTTCTATACTATGATATTCCAAGAGGGTGTTTTTCCAATGAGTTATTTTGAATAATTTGTACAAACAAGCCCACAAAACTTCTGTAGCCTCAGTTTGCAACAGTTTCACTATATTCCATTCCATTATAAATATAATTTTTCTGTTTATTCCTCTTTTTACTACTTTAAACAGAACAGTACATGGAGGTTGTATCTATATAATTATATATGATATAGGAGAAATTTATATAATTCTTTATGACTTTTACTCAAGTGATTAAGAACTTACACCTTGTAAACATGGATAATTTAAAAAATTAAAAAAATTAAAAAAACAATTTAAATAAATTTTGTAATTTAAATTATTTTAAAAATAAATTAAAAAATAATTTAAAAAATTAAATAAAATTAAAATTAAAAATATATATTTTTTAAATATTTTAAAAATATATTTTTTAATAATTTAAAAAATAATTTTAAAATAAATTGTAATATCTGGATGAAAAGGTATAGTAAAAGACCATCATTGAACATGTATCTACTGACAAACTTTTTATTAATTAAATCCATTTTATTTTTGCCAAGGAATGAACATATACGCACATATATAACATTGTCTTTCTTTTCTTAAAAACACCACCACCACCACCACCACACTGAATGCCCATTACTTGGCTCTAAAACCTTACCATCAGGCTTAGTTCATGATTTCATGCCATTCCACCATGGACCTTAGGGGACTGTTAGACTGAGCTCTGGGATATTTCACCCATTCACATCTATCTTCTCTTGTCTGGAATGAAATAGCTCTCTTTCTTAGTCTAACACAAATATCATCTATTTGTGCCACCTTCTCTGATTTCCCTTAGAAGAATGGGTTGCATTCCACTACATGTTTATTCACAGTACATTACCACTGTAACACATATCAGAGCCTGACATCCATTAGAGTTGATAGTGATCTGCTGGAGAGGAGGAATGAATTTTCAGGTACTTTATTCACTTAGTAAGACTCAAAGTATAGGATGTATTTATTAAATAATATAGGTGGAATGGGAAGGTTAAAGGGCATGTCAGAAAAATGAGTATTATAAGGAATAGAGAAAGACATTATATTATAACAGGTCAATTGATCAATACGACATAATCTTAAATGTGCATGTCCTTAACAAGCCTTCAAAGTTTATTAGGTGAAAACTGAGAATGAAAGGAGAAATAGTCAAATCTATGGTTACATCTGATGACTGCAACATGCCTTTGAGAAATCACAAATAGACAGGGAATAAAAATATGTAAGACTGAAACATGTTGACTATTATTTATAGAACATTCTACCTAAGACAGCAGAATACACATTCAATTCAAGTACACATGGACTATTTACCAGCTAGATCATACTTTGTGTCATCAAAATAATCCTGACAAATTTGAAATAATTTAAGTCATAGATATCATTTTCTATGGTGACCATCGAATTAAATTATAAATCCATAAAAGAAAGATACCTAGAAAATGCCCAAATATTTGTACTAAACAACATTATTTAAATAACTGATATGTCGAAAAGGAAGTCAAAGTAAATGTTTTGAAATATTCTGAATTGAGTAAAAATAAAAAGAACATACAAAAGTATCCAGGGCACAGATAAGGCAACACTTAGAAGGAAAAAAATAAAAACATGGAACTGAAAATGGAATGGCAATAGTTGCAGGGGGTGGGAACAATGAAATAAGGAGTTTCTTCATTTAAAAAAAAAATCAAGTTAATTTTTAACTGGATTATGAACCTACGTGTAAAATCTAAGAGTTCTAGAAGAAACACAGAAGAATATTTTTGTGACTTTGGCAAGTATTTCTTAGGACATGAGCCATTAAAATTAAACACTTCTGCTTTTTAAAAGGCATTACCAGAATATATGCATACAAGCCACAGACAGAAAATTTACAAAATTTATCTATGATGACGGTCTTACTTTACGAAGTAAAGTAAGTCATAGATATCATTTTACAAAGTAAAGTAAGTTTGTTACAATATATAAAGAACTCTCAAAACTCAATAAAAATTATTTTTTAAAAGCAGAAGCTTTGAACAGATGCTTGCCCAGATAAAAATAATTGCAAATAAACACATGGAAGAAAATATGCTCAATACTGTTAATCAGAGAAGAGCAAATTAAAACCACAGCATACTACTACTATATACCTACTAGAGTGACTAAAACTAAGAAAAACTGAAATAAAATACAAATACAAAATTGAAAATGCCAAATTCTGACACATGTATGAAACAAGTGAAGTGACTTTCATACACTGGTTTTGAGAACATGCATTTGTACAGTCACTTTGAAAAATAATTTGGCAATTTCTAATCAAGTTAAATATCAACTTACCATATGACCTGCAAATTCACTTCTAGGTATTTACACCAGAGAAATGAAAACATATGTCCCCACAAAGCCTGTGTCTTATTGTTTATAACAGCTTTGTTTATAATTGCCCCAAACTGGCAAGAATCAAAATGCCCATCAATTGGCAGATGAATGAAACTTTGTGGTATATCCATATAAGAAAATCCTACTCAGCAAAAATAGTACTACTGAAAATAGTACTACTGAAAAATGCAACAAAATTGATAATTTGAAAAGGAATTATTTTAAATGAAAGAGGCTAGACTTAAAAGCCACATGCTGTATTACTCTACTGGTAGAAAATGTCGAGAATAGGCATATCTAGAGACAGAAAAATATTTGTGGTTTCCAGGACCTTAAGTGAGAAAAAGCAACTGACTACAAAACACAAGGAAACTTTCAAGAATAACTGAACTATTTTTAATTTGTTTGTAGTAATGGTTTCACAACTTTATAAATTTGTCAAAAATTCATAGACCTGTATACCTAAAAAGAATAAGTTTTACCCAAGTACATATCCTTTAGTGTACATGGTATGTGCTCAATTTCAGTTATTAGTGTTTAAATTCTAAAATAACTATATGTTCATGTCCATTTAGAAGTCCGCAAGTTTATCTATGTATTTTCTTTACAATGATTATAAAGTCAAGAAAGGGCATGCTTAACTGATAGTGATGTGCTCTTTGCCTTTTGAACTTTGGACAATGTTAAAAACAATCTAATTCATCAATGTCTTGTCAGTTTTTAAAATGTGATGACAGCCTGTCAGTTGACAAGACTGTAGGAAAGCATTTTTATTACTAAATTGACATTAGAACTTGATGAATCCTGTGTTTCAATGACAGTCATTCTTTGTCTTTGAACCAGCATGTTCTACTTGGAATTCAATATAAGACATACTATGATAAAGGTCATTGTTTTTAAAAGTCTCTGCCCTTATAAGCCTTTCCATTTTGAAATGAAAAATACAAAACAATTTCTCATATTCAGAATCTTGCATTTTTAGAATATTGTGCTTAGTTGCCATACATAGTTATGAATATTTTAAAGCTGCACAAATCAATATCCTATCAGCTAGAAAAGATATATGCAGAAATACTTTCTTTGATAACACAAAGTGATTATCAATTAACATGAAAAATAAGTGAAGGTAATTTTCTGTACTGAGAGATAGCTTAACTTTTCAAACCTCTAGATTATTTTAACCAATAAAAATTGACTCCAAATAGTCTTAAAACATTGCATGTGAAATGAATATTGTTCAGAATAGAAAATAAAACCTCCATAACAGATTTTACATTAGGCTGTATTTCTTTGAGCTCCCAAATCTCATGGAATTCCATTTCTATTACCAATATACATAGCCCCTATGTAGAATTTGATTGACTGATTTGTGCCTGAAGCCACCTTGATGGAAGCTCCCAATAATCCCATTTTCATTAACGTTATATGAGGTTGTTCTTGTTTCTTTGTTAGAGAATGGAGTACAAATACAAGTTTAAGGAGATAGCTTATGATGTGACCCCAAAGCTTTGAGATAAAAATTCTGAATCTTTAAAGCTTCAAGGAGGAGAACAATTATACCAGAAGAGAATTACATGCTCAAATAATCCCTGAGAACATTTCTTGGAAAAGAGATTTATTGGTTTCATATTTTATTTAAATATCACCTTAAAGCATCATCAGACTGGCCAGTACTCAGCTGTAAAACATAGAACAAAGCTCACACATGTCTTTGACACAGGATATACCAGTCATGGTGTTTTGTGGCTAATTTCATGTTTAAGAACATAGGTTTGGATGAGAAAAACCAGAGACTGAAAGTCTACCACTTATTAGCTGTACAGACTTGGACAAGTCACTCTTCTACTCTGAGCTGCTGCTTTGTGTGCTACTGTATATCCCTAGCAAATATTCTCTGGACAACAGTCTGTGCTCAGAACTGCAGAATCGTCTACCTTTTTTTCCACAAAATCATCCCCAGTTACTTTCTGCAGCTCATAGAAATGTTTCAAATATGCTTATGAGTAGAATTCTTGTGTTCCTTGGTCTTCAGTCTTCTCAATAATTCCTATCATTGGAAACCTGACATCAATGGGGTTTCTGCTGGTGCCCTCAGTAGGACTATGTGCTTGTCCCTGTTCTCTCCCATTACTTATTTAACCACTTCCCCATTACAGGCCTCCATCCCTGTGAAAAACATTAGGTCAGGTGAATGCAGACGGCAACGCATGCAATCAGCAGCAAAATAAAACAGTCTCATTCGAGGCCCAGTCAGGATCCATTCTAGGTAAAAACTGGAATAAGAATTCATATTGTATGGGTATGTGTGAAGATTAATGAGGTTATCTATACCTACTTATTACTTCTGAGTTTCAGAGGTTGTAACAGGTGGCAACTCATTAAAAACCTATAGCAGTGTAGGCTAGGCAGAATTACTATTTTCCCTATTTCATAAATGGGGCAACTAAAATATAAAGAAATTTTTCAAATGGAAACAGCCACTAAATAACTGAGCAGGATTTGAAAACTTGTCTGCTGTTGAGTATAGATGAATCAATATAGGGCATTTCTTTCTCTTTCTGATTTAATGAGTCTAATTATATGCAAATGATAGGTAAATTTATCATGGTGGTTTTTAATATTTCAAGAAATTAAGAATCTCAAGTATTAGATAGGGTTTAGGAACCACACATTTATATAAAGATTATTTTAAAAATAAATGTAAGTTATAAGTATAGACCTGCTCTGGAAGACTATTTAATATATGTCTATCAATCAATGGGGAAATATTTAAATATATTACGGTAGATCCAGCTAATAAAAATAAGTAGTTAATATACCAAAAATACATTCTCAATGCATGCTTTGTAGATCTTAAGGCTTTAAGATCATTTCAGGAAGTTTTAGTGTTAAAATTATTTTTATAACAAGATGTTACTTGTAATTTTTATTGTGTTGACAACTGCACTGACAGGATTAAAGACCATCCCAAAGCTTGGTAGCTTAAAACAATTTTATTTTAATTAAAATTAGGTCGATCAAGAATTTGGTAGTAGCACTGAGATCAGAGGTGGGACTGGACTCCAGAAGCATGGCTTGGACACCAGACCAGATTGAGGACTAGCCAAAATAGGGCTGAAGTGAAAGCAGCTTCTAATCAGGCATGCCCACCAGTGTGCCATGTCCATTTTTCATTGCCATTGCAATACCTCGGAGTTATCACCTCTTTCCATGGCAATGACTCAATGACCCAAAAGTTACTATTCGTTTCCTAGAAATTTCTGCATAAACTGCCCCTTAATCTGCATGCAATTAAAAGTGGGTATAAATATGACTAGAAAACTACTCTGAGCTGCTACTCTCTGACTACAGGGTAGTCCCACTCTGTGGGAACAGTCATAGAGCTATAACACTGCCTTTGCAATAGAGTTGTTTTCTTATACTTCTCTCGTTCTCTTGAGTGCTTTCCATGGGAAAGCCAAGAACTCTCGTGGGTTAAGCTCTACTTTGGGGCTCGCCTGCCCTGCATCATTGTGGCTAGGTGGTTCTTCCTATTACTGAGAAGTGCAAGTCCTCAGCTCTTAGTCCTACTTTTGAGAGAGAATTCAACCAAGAGACCACCAATTCATAATGTGAGCAAAAGTGCATTGAAGAAAAGTTAAGAGCAGAAAATAAAAAGCAGAGAGTTTGTTAAAAGTACACTCCAAAAGCGAAGCAGAGTAGTCCAGTTGAAAAACAGCTCTTGACTGGTCTGGCTGGGGACAAAACAAAACGAAACAAAACAAAACAAAACAAAACAAAACACAAAACAAAACACAAAACAAAACCCAAAACAAAAACAAAACAAAAAACAGTAGCAGCTGCAAGATTAAGTAACAGCAGAGATACTACACCCTAAAAGACAGGCAGAGTGGGCTGTTCAAGAGAATGAGCCAGCAACAGCCTGGAGAATTCTACTTTGCAGATATTCTGTTAGACTGTTTCTTTATGGTCTCACCTCTGCCTAAAGTCTCTGCCTTTGTCTAGTTACCATTTCTGCCTCAAGTCTCCACCTTGTCCCTGCCTAGTTCTGGGGTCAGGTTTATGGGATTCATTCTATCAGTTTATGTGCATGTGCGGGTTTGGCGTTAGATGTGAATTTTACCTAATGGCTGCAGTGCTCATTACCACCACCCAAGGAAGGCTGTATAGCAGTTAAATCTGTACTTATTGTAAGTGAATATCTCTTAAGAATTTCTCATTTGCTTGTTCCCTTCTAATCAGTAGCTAACTCCATTCTGACAGGTTAACTACAGAGTGAGTAATCATTGGGCACCTAAAGGAGGTGTTTCTTTCTACAATAATATCTCCTCTCCTCTCTCTTCATGTCTAGCACACGTTTAAATTGTTCCCTGAGATATGAGATTTTCCAGGCCTCCTTTTTTTGGGGGCTACCCCTCCTGCTCCTTTCTAGGTATCTTGCCTACTCTAATACTTCTTATAGTTTCTCATAATACTCAGATGTTGGGCAAGGCAAAGTACTATGAGGACTTGACTAAGACTGGAGGATTCTTATAAAAATGCCTGTTTCCATGACTAGCGAGATGGTGCTAGATATTGGTAAGAGATCTTAATTCCTTTTCAGTTGGATTCTCAGTGCACATCATAACTTTCACACCATTTCATTCATTTTACAGTTCAGGCCATTTCAACTTTGAAGGGGAGTATTCAGGGCATAGGTAGCAGATGAGAAGCATTGAGGGTAATTTTGGAGGCAGTGAGCTAATCTGCAGGCACCGTAGCATGAATGGGATCAGTCCCATCATTTAGTACTAAGTCATTGTATTCTACACTACTCATGTATATATTCTTATATAGGTTAGATTTGGCATTTGCAATATTAAGTGAATAAAGAATTGTATGTACCCTCTTGTATCTTGTTCCGATCATTTAAACGGATACACCTTCTGGTGTGTACTAACATGTATTTCTCTCAATGACATATCTAAGATGAAAATGACTGGTCATATGTGTGAATTTGCAAATGTAATAAAAAAGTGTAAACTGTGTAAGTGAATGTCTGCATTTATATTCATGAGAAATTATGTTGCTCCCCATCCTTGTCAATATTTGATATCAAACTTCAGTTTCTCCCCAATATTTGATATCAAACTTTAGTTTTTCCCCAATCTGTTATAACTGTTCCATACATCATTTTCATGAAATTTGATGGAACTTATATTTGGGGTTGAATACATTCACGTTTGTTGTAAATATTCTTTTATAAAGTGGGGCTTAGTACATATTACACAAATTTTTATTTAACCATTTAAAATTATAAAAGAAATTTTATATATTATTTTTTTGCTTATAAAATACAGTTATTGCTTGTGCTATAGAGTTTTCTACTCTTTAATATAGTGTCTTTGAATAAGATTAATTTCAATGTTGTCCAGTTTATCAACATTTTCCCTTATGGCCAATATTGTTTTTATTCAAGAAATTTTTCCTAAATTGAGATGATTAAAATATCCTCCTGGCATTTTTTTTAAGGTTTTTATTGTTTTGCCTTTCACAATGAGGCCTCTTATCTTTTTAAAATTGAGTTTGGCCAGTTATTAAAGAATCCAGTTTCACTTTTTTTTCCCATGTGGCTATCCTCTTGTATACAAGTGCCAGTTTTCCAGTTTTTAATGTTTTTAGTTTTTGATCTACCCATTTCCTCCTGCCCCACAATTAATAAAAGGTGTTAGTTTCTTGTATATTATTTCATATATAACTTTAAAACACGCAGAAGCAAATCAAGATTAGCTATTTTTCTCCAGCTACTTTTATCTAAAATGTAGCTTGCTCTACCTACTAGTGTTTTGTACCTACTTTTTTTTAGCTAAGATATCGTAAAGGTCTTCTATAATAGTAAAAAAGATTGTTTTTATTTTTAATAAGTACATATCGTTTATAATAAAATGTTCTGTGTTTTCTGCACTCTTTTGCAGTATGTCATATGTCACACATTGATAGATGTTGGGACTATTTTTTCTTCTGTATGTTAGTTTATTTTTAATTCCTGTGCTAATACTATGTTCTCTTAATTATTATAATTTTAAAATACATCTTGCTTTATGAAAGAACAAAGACCTTTTAGCTGCTTAATTCTTGCAGCAACTATAATTACAGTGATTTATTTCTTATATTTATTTTCACTCCTAATATTTGTTAATTTTATTCTTAAGTTTCCAATACTATGGAAAATTGTTTTTAGAGAATCGACTTGCTTTTATTCACTCCATTTTCTTTTTTAATTGCATTTTAGGTTTTGGGGTACATGTGAAAAACATGCAAGACTGTTGCATAGGTACACACGTGGCAGTATGATTTGCTGCCTTCCTCCCCTTCACCTATATCTGGCATTACTCCCCATGATATCTCTCCCCAACTCCCTACCTCCCGCTGTCCCTCCCTATTCCAACAGACTCCAGTGTGTAGTGCTCCCTTCCCTGTGTCCATGTGTTCTCATTGTTCAACACCTGCCTATGAATGAGAACATGCGATATTTCATTTTCTGTTCCTGTGTCAGTTTGCTGAGAATGATGGTCTCTAGGTTCATCCATGTCCCTACAAACGACATGAACTCATCATTTTTGATGGCTGCATAATATTCCATGGTGTATATGTACCACATTTTCCCTATCCAGTCTATCATCGATGGGCATTTGGGTTGGTTCCAGGTCTTTGCTATTGTAAACAGTGCTGCAAGGAACATTCGTGTGCATGTGTCTTTATAGTAGAACAATTTGTAATCCTTTGGATATATACCCAGTAATGGGATTGCTGGGTCAAATGGAATTTCTTTTCTAGGTCCTTAAGGAATCACCACACTGTCTTCCACAATGGTTGAACTAATTTACACTCCCACCAGCAGTGTAAAACTATTCCTATTTCTCCACATCTTCTCCAACATTTGTTGTTTCCAGATTTATTAATGATCACCATTCTAACTGGCATGAGATGGTCATTAGAGAAATGCAAACAAAACAACATTGAGATACCACTCCATTTTATTTTCTATTTTATTAATTTTAATAGTTTTTTCCTTCTTTCCTATGTGTTTATTTTACTGCTTGCTTTCTAACCTTTTAAGGTAGTAAATTTTCTTCTTAATCTTCAGCTTCATTCTCTTCTAATTTTAATTTTAAAACTATAACTTTCCTTGTGGAGTCAGTCCAAATATGTATGTGGCGTTTTCATTATGATTTCATTAAAGGATTTTTTTTTATTCATATTATGCTTTCTTATTTGGCCCATGGGTTACTTAGATGTATAAATTTTGAAACACACCATGATGTTCATAGTTATGTTTTACTACGTATTTATAATTTAATCATGAGTTTATAAACATGTATATTCTTTCATAATCCTTTGTATTTGTTGAAACTTATTTTATGCCATTAGAAACTTCAAACAAAATGATCTTTAAATATAACAGTCGTTTGAATAAACAATGATTCAGGAAACGGACAGCATTCAAAAGCAGAAGAAATTCAGATTGCTCTGCTCTGCAACATGGGGAGTATTTAAAGGCAGACAAGAAAGAAGTATATAAATAGCCTGATTGGTTAAAGCAAGGCCTTTGCCTTATTTGGGCATAGTCTGATCAGTTGGCTGCCTTTTGGCTGAAGCTTGGCTGTTTGTGATTTGCTGAGATCTGGCTGTGAAGGAATGAGTACTCCTAAGTTGGTACATGGTAACAACCCAAAACCTCAGTTACGAACAGTTAATTATATAGGATCTCAAAGTACAGACCTGAATACAAACTTAATTTCTTAGTATATTTGACTTTTGCATGTGTATTTTTTGTATGCTTGGGGAAAAACATCACTATTCTGCAGTTGAAGGCAGAATTCTAAATGTGCTCATTGTGTCCTGTTTTAATCATATTAATTAAACCTTTTATATTTCTCCTGAAGTTCTCACCGACTTTCATCTATTGCAGAATGTGAGATTTCCACTTGTCTGGCTTTTTGTCAATAGAGTTTTATATTTGAGGTTTTAATTTTTTTTAAAAATTTAAGGATGCTATATTGTTAGATGCATAGAAATTTAAACACAGTATATCTTTTTAGAGAACTGAACGTTTTATAACATCTCCCTCTCCATCTCTAAAAGCTTCTTTCCTTAAAATTTAAATTGTCTTTAAAATATCTACTAAGTAATATGTACTCTACCCATTTTAATTTTGTGTATGTTACCCATATTTAGTGCCAACCTTTCTGTGCCCTTGTTTCAGATATGACTCCTTTAAACTGCATGTATTTGCATTTAGTTTTTAGCAGAGGTTGACAACCTTTGTCTTTTCCAACCAAGTATTTAGACTGTTCATATTTAACCCAATTGTCGCTGTATTTTGATTTAAATCTATGATTTCATTTAGTGTTTCTATTGGTCCCTCCATGAAACATTTTTTGCCTTTTTAAACTTTTAACTGAATTCATGTACCGATTTTTAATCAATGTAATTCACCTGAATGTATTAATGATTCTGTAAGGATATAAAACTGTAAACAGTAGTTAACTAGGAGAATGTAATAGAGTTGGAAGATAATTAATGTTGTACCTAAAGACAGTCTCTTTCTGCCTTTTTAAAACTATGGTAAGCGCACATTTTTATATTGACCTTTTGAAACCGAAACTGCAGTAATTCTGCTAGAAAAATAATTATAAAATGTATGCAAAAGCAAATACAAATTGTTAGACTTTTTGACTTTTTCTCATTTTCCATTTATGTACAGGCTAAACAGCATCTATGTAAATTTCCACAGCAACATCATTCAGAAAAAATAATCAGTTTTATGATACACTTCTCAGCATAGTATTTAGTGTTTTCAGTGCAACTTTGTTGGGTATAGAGTCTCTAGAACTGCCCTGGCCTTTGGATGACCCCTTGTTTTCATTGGGTAAATGAATAGCTCATAGTAAATGTGATCTAGGAAGAAAGAGTAGAGTAAATGAAGATACATGGAAAGGAGATGATTCTTTTTGACCTTTGTCAAGCCTTCTTACATCTGTATGCCTCATTTTTTTCATCTGCAAATAAAAGCGGTCGGCCAGATTTGGCTTATTTTAAGGCCCCCTAGTATCCCTAAATGCCTTATAGTGGAAATACTCTGAAGGCAGACAATCCAGTCCTCCTTTCAAGTTTGTCGTTTCCTAGGTATGTGATTTTGAAAGTTTTCCAATTTCTCTGGAATGTATTTCTCTTTAATAAAACCTGGGTTATTTTGAAAAGTTAACAGTAAAGCACTTGGGAGAGCCTGGTGTTACCTTATAGCAGATATGCTATTTAATGTTCATATTTCTAGCAGATAATATGTTACTGGTAATTATTAGTTTTTACTTATTGACATCTTAGAATGGTATTAAAGGAGTTCCAACTTAGCATTATAGAGCATTGATAATATTTCATTGTCTAAACAAGACTTTGAGTGATCCCCTCACCCCATATTAATAACATATGGGATATTAATGTGTCTTAGAATATTTTTCTAGTCCTTGCACAGCCATGAATCTACATTAAGAAATTTTTAAGTTTACACATTTAAACTGTGGTATAATCTTATAAAGAGTATATTATTGGGAAAGGTAACAAAGAATCAGGAAAAAGTCAACCAAGCAAAAAAAATGAAAATTGAGTCTAAAAATGTTTTTGCTCTATTTTCAGATATTTTTAAAAAATTTTGTATTGTGTCACAGTTGTAATAAATTTTATTATAAAGTGGTCAATTCAGATTTGAAAGTCACTTAGGTAATTGGAGGTGAGAGTCTCCAGTAGTGATGGCAGTTGGAAAGCACAACATTTTACTTTTATGAATGCAGTGATTTAGTTCTTTAACCTCTAGTGGTTAACATGATATATGGTAGAACATTTCACTTCTGATATATGCATGTGAAACCCTGACAAGAATTAAAGGCAGAGTGCAGATTTAAACTTTTGGCATTTCTCACTCTGCTTGAATAATTGCAAAAGTTATTTTCAAGTACTTTAGAAAGAATGAAAAGAGAAAAAAGGAAAATGAAAAGGAAAGAAAAAATTAGAGAGGAGAATGAGAGGAAAAGGAAGGAAGAAAGGAAAAAGGCAATTGATTTGCTTATTTTCCTTTCTGCACAAATTACATCTTAAAGAAAAAAAATGGTTTGAAAGACCGTAAATGTAAACATGGACAGCTGTTTTAAAGATTGTAGTATATTCAAGTTTGAAAGATACACCATGAAAAAAAAAAATCCATGCTGAAATGTCAATTTTATAGCTCTAAGTGAAAGGTCCTAAGGTTTAGAAGTTAAAAGTAAGTTAACTCCTTGTGTATTTGAACATTAAGCTGTCAGCATGGAAGTAAGTTTAAAACTTATGATGGTCTCAAAATGTGGTGCTAAATGAAGTCTGAAGACCTATTAACCTGCTAGAGATGTAAACCAGGAAGTATTATACTCCACTGTTTAGCATGTATTAAAGTACTTTAGTGTAAAAACTACTAAGAGTTGGATAATGAAGCTGACTAGCATCTTTTTTTTCCCCTAAACATAATGATAATGAATACCAAAAACAGCTAACATTAAGAAATTTCATGCATATAGGAAATCGAATACTTGCTTGAATATGAGCCAATATCCCTTCAAAACCTTTTAAAGTAGTAACACAGAACTGAATTCTTTAACAAATTGACCAATAGTCAATCTTTCCCTTCTTTTTGAGTTTTGAGGATCTGAAATGGAAATATAACATTTGTAAACAAAGCTGCCTTTAGGTGTTAAATATTTTAGAATTTTTTTCAATTATTAATTATTCAATTAATTATTTTTCAATTATTATTCAATTAATTATTTTTCAATTATTAATTAAAAATTAATTATTTTCTAATTAATAATTTTTCAATTATTAATTAAATGGAATAACTTTAGAATACTTTAAAGAAATTTAAATTTAATAAATCATTAAATTACTTAATGTGATCAGATTTTCTTTTGCATTTAAAATATAAATTGATGCTTATTCAGTACTGTCAAGCAAGTATACTTTTTAAAAACTTCACTAAGACATTATTTTCTAAAAAACAATGGCATCAATTTTGTTTAACATTTGAAAAGACAAATGAACTAAATCCAAATGACATAAATTGCAATAAACAGTCAAACAAGCTACCCCTTTCTGACTGAAAAGAAAAACAAACTTTGTTATAAAAACATTTTTCTAGACCCACCATTTATGAGTTCTAAAATTTAAGTGGGAAAGACAGTAATGAAGTTTGTATCACAAAACAATTCTAAAAGTGTTTTTGAAGGGTTATTGTAAAACATTTGAGCAAGAAACCAGTGAATGTTGATTCATATTGTAATCTAGAAAATACTGTAATAGAAAAAGGTCTTACTAACATAATATGGGGTAAAGCAAGAGGTGGCTAAGACACACTTGTTTCTCATCGAGTTTATAATCAGCCTGTGGAAAAGAGATGAGGCCAACGAAAAGGTAATAAAAGCTATTACATTATAGCATTAGGTGTCTAGATATGTGATAAATTCATATTTCCATTCCAGAAAATATGAAAAGGGAAAAAAAATTGGTTCAGGCCAGTGATGGTACATAGATTGGATTTGGAAGAATTAATAAGATTGGATGGTTTTCTCCTCTTTCACCAACAGGATAGGCAAGAAATAGGTGTATATTTTAATCTGGTTCTACAGGATGAGGTATTTCCAAGTTGTGAAAATATGGAAAGAACCTCAGTGACAATGGAGCTTTCATTTTACATCAGCTCCTTTGTGGTATGGTGAATATCTTGATTCACACCAGCAGGAATAGAAGATGGGCAAGAGACACTGTCAATATTTTTAATTCAGTGAGTGACTTGGTTGTCATCCTCCACTTTCCAAATAAATTGCTCATTGTGTATGAAAAAAAAACGAGCATTTAATTAATTTCTATGTCTTTATTTATATATGTCCTGTCATTTGCAAGAGTGATAAAAGTATACATATAATAAAACTAGAGAGAACATATAAAATGGTAAGAAAAGTTAGAAAAAAAAACAAAATTGTATATTTAAATACACAACATTAACTTCTACAAGCTTCAATACACATTTTTAGGCGCTCTGCCCTGGCTCCTGTTCCTTTGAGGTTTTGTTCTTTTCTAAAGAATATTATCTTAACAAGAATTAATTTGACATGGAATTTTGAGAATAGTGTCTTAACTCCCCATAAAGTGACATGAATTCACGTACAATGGACATAAGGGTTTCAGTTCTACTTAATACAAGGACACCATAGAAAGCAATGGTGTGACTTTAAGCAAGTGACCTATCTTCTCTCTGTGCCTCAGTTGTCTTAGCATTACAGTGAGGCATAATAATTGGTTACCCCATGGAGATGTCAGGGTTAAATGAGATAACCCATATGGAACATGCCAAACTTAATATTAATCAATAAATGTTAATTCTAAGTTATTACACCATAATACGGTGAATTCCTAATTTGGTTTCTAGGTTTGACAAAAATGCCACTCTAATTGGAATATAGAAAAAGGTCACATCTTGTTAACTTCAATATGTCTCTATCCATTGTTTTGCTAAGAAGCAAGTGGAGTAATTGGCAGCAATGCTACCCTTCTTGCTCCCCTTGTTCCTGAATACTCTTTGCTATAATCTGACCCTAAAGACAGAGTGATACTGGTCAAAATTCTGTTCATGTCTACCTCATTTCATTCAAAATTTATGATACAATAATGGATCTCACTATGCTATTGTGGGGCCATGATGTAAATTGGAGTTTATGTTATTGCTTCTATACTCAAAATGTGGTCCATTGACATGAAGCATTAACATCCCTCTGGAGATCAGAGATACATAGCTCCTTCTAACACTTGCTGAATCAGAATAGTTGATGCCCCAGCATCTCTCCCCACAAAACTGCAATTAGAAACTATTCGAAGATAAAAATACTATCCTAAGTCTGCCAGTACTTGGGGGAGAATTGGACAAACCTGAGCCCACAGGATTAAGAGAAGCAGTGAGTAATAAGAGAAACAGTCATTTTAGGCTGCACTGACCCCTTCTGAGAGTTAGCATTGCGACAACTAATAGTTTCCCAAGACCTGTGGTTTCTGAGGTGAGAAAAGGAAATTGGAATCAACACTTAGTCTCCTTGCTGGCTTGGAAATCTTCCCGGAAAGTCCATTCTGGTTTCACCCTACAGGTATCATAGAGAGTGTCAGGAGGAATAAACCACCTGGGGTGAACTGATAAACAGCAATGACTAGAACATGGATATTGGTGACAACTCTGCACTTTGATCAGGACAGATACCATTTTGAAGAGATTGGCTGGCGGCATGTTGCTGTTTGGGGTAAATCCATGGGAAGGCCCAAATCCCTGGCCAGATTTTCCACTTAGATGCTCATGCAGAGGCTTTTCTTAGCCCAGAAACAAGTCAAAGGTTGGAATTAAGTTTTGGTGAATGTTTAAGTCTTCCACAGACTGGGAAAGGATAGCAATAAAATGAAAGGTAGCAATATAGTTTTGGAGCAGTGTTTAAGTTTTGATACTCACTGTAAGTCTTTCTTAAATAATGGCAAGGCAACAAGTTAGTTCCAGTGTAACATTTTAGTTTTAATGCTCACCGTAGGTTTTCCCCAAAATGGGAAGAAACAACTGGCCAGTGTTTAAGTTCTGATACTAAGAATTAACCACCAAAAAACACTTGCAAAGACTGGAAGAAGTGGATGTTTCTTCTTACAAGCAGGTGGAAATGTAAAGTTTCAAGAACTGAGAAAACTCAGGAAACATGACACCACCAAAATAAACTAACAAAGCTCTAGCAATGGGCCCCGACTAACTGATGATCTATGAAAAGTTGGAAATAGAACTCAAAAGAATCTTCTAAAAACATTTAGAAAATCATGAGAAAATACAAATAGAAAACTAAATGAAATTTGTTAAACAATCCACAAATAACATGAAAACTTAAACAAAAAATACTTAAAATATTAAAAATCCTAGAAATAAAATATACACTAAAAGAACTGAAAAATTCATTAAAAAGTTTCAATAGCAAACTTGACCAAACAGAGCAAAGAATGAGCAAGCTTGAGTACAGAACACAGAAAGTTATCCAACAGAGGAACAAAAGGAATGAAATAATAAAAGAGCAAAGACAACATTTACAGGATATGATCAAGCAAACTAAGCTCATAACAGGAATTCCTAAAGCAAATGAGAGAAAAGGTTTAGAAAACAGAAAATAATGCCCGAAAATTCCCCAAATCAGGAGACAGATGGCACCACTTAGGTACAAGAAATTCGAAAATCACCAACCAAAATCAACCCAAAGAGGAAATCCCCAAGGCACATTATAATCAAAACAGCAAAAACAAAGAGAAGGAAAGAATAACCAAAAGCAGCAAAAGAAAAGACATCACATTCAATAATGCTCCAATACCACTTTTAGAATATTTTCAGCAGAAACCTTGCAGGCCAGGAGAGAGTGGAGATAAATTTGAGGTGCTGAAGGAAACAACCAGCAACCAATAATACTATGCCCTGCACATGTATCCTTCAAATGCAAAGTAGACAGATTTTCTCAAACAAATAAAAGGTGAGGGTATTAGTTAACACCAGATCTGTCATATAATAAATCCTAAAGAGAGGTTTGTAGTCTGAAGTAAATAGACACGGACTTGTATCCAAAAATGTCTAATGATATTAAACTCACTGGTTAAAAAAAAAAAAAAGAAAAAAGAAAAAGTGACAAATTCAGAATACTCTAATAGTATTACTAGACTAAGTAAATGACTTAGGTATGAAGACTAAAAGACAAAACTATTAAAATCAACAATTGTTTGAGATAATCAATATAAATAAAATTAAAACATTAATAAATCATGATTTGGGGAATGGTGTTAAGTTCTAAGTTTGTTTTTGTTACATTTTGTGGCAAAGTTAAATTGCCAACAGTTTAAAATAACCTGTTATAAGACTTTTTTTTGTAAGCTTCATGGTAACCACAAAACAGAAATCTATGTAGATAAACTAAAAATAAATAGGACAAATTAAAAAGCACTACTAGTGAAATAACCTAACCTCGAGGGAAGAAAATAAGAGGAATAAAGGAAGAAAAATATCTATAAAACAATCTAAAGTAAGTAACAAAATGGCAGCAATATACGCTTTACCTATCAATAAGCTTGAATGCAAATGGATTAAATTATCTAATACAGAGACATAGTATAACTGAATGAATAAAAACAAAACAAGACAATAAACAAGACTGAACTCTATGTTGTTTCCAAGAAACTCACTTCTTGGACACACAGATTGAAACTGAAGGGATAGTAAAACATTTTACATTAAATGAAAACTGAAGAAGGGCAGAATATCCACATGCCAAAGAATAAAACTAGACCTCTATCTCTCACCATTTACGAAAGTCAACTCCAAATGGATTAAAGACTTAAATGTAAGTCCTTTTAAAATGCTGGAGAAATACTTCAGAATACTGGTCTGGGCAATTATTTTTTTAAGTAGGACTTCAGGAGCATGGTAAACAATAGCAAAAATTGACAACTGGAATTACAACAAGCTTAAAAGCTCCTGGACAGCAAAGGAAAGAACCAACAAAGTAGAAAGACAAGCTACAGAGTGGGAGAAAGTATTTACCAACAATATGGCAAGGGAATAGTATCCAGAATACACAATGAAATCTATTTAAGGGCAAAAATTTAAAAAGTAATAATCTAATTAAAATGGGCAAATGATTTGAATAGGCATTCACAAAAGACACAAATGGTCAACAGGTACATAAAAAAATACTCAACAACACTAATCAGCAGGGAAATGTGAATCAAAACCAGTGAGATCATTTTACCCTTGTAAAAAACGGTTACTATCAAAAAGAAAACAACAAACCCTGGCGAGAATGTGGAGACAGGGTAACGCATGAACACCATTGGTGGGAATTTAAATTAATATAATCACTATGGAAAACAGTATGGGGGTTCGAAATAAAGGTAAAAATAGAATGACCATATGATCCAGCAGTCTCACTGCTGATCATGTATGTATAAGAAAAAAAAATCAGTGCATCAAATAGATATATGCACTCCCATATTTATTGCAATACTATTAATAGTTGCAAGAGATCCAACTATTCACACACTTCCAAGAGACGGAAGCAAGCTAAGTGCCCAGCAAAGGATGAGTGAAGAAATTGTGGCATATATACACAATGGAATATTAAGCTATAAAAAATGAAATCCTGTCATTTGTAGCAACGTGTGTGGAACTGAAGGACATCATGTTCAGTGAAATAAACCAGATGCAGAAAGACAAATATCACATTCTCACTCTTATATGGGAACTATAAAATTTGATCTAATGAGGTTAGAAAGTATAATGATAGCTACCGGAGGCTAGAAAGGGTAGGCAGCTGGTAAGATGGAGAGGTAGGTTAATGGATACAAAAATACATTAGAAAGAAAAAGTTTTACTGATCAATAGTACAGTAAGGTGACAATAGTTAAGAATAATTCATCCTATGTTTCAAAATAGCTAAAAGAAAAGATTTGGAATGTTCCCACATACAAAAAAAATGATAAATGTTTGAGGTGATGAATATTATAAATATGCTGATTTGATCATATGTTGGATGCATGTATCAAAGTGTCACATATACTCTATACATACGTGCAATTATTATGCATGTGTCGTAAATTCTTTTTAAAGAACTTAATTCTGGGTTACATTTCTCTTTACATACTTTTGCTCCAACATCTATCCAATTTGAAGCAGTTATCTACATTCCTAAATACCAACAATTATACTCATTTTTATCATTTCCTCTCTATTACTCACTCTTTAATGTTCTCCATGTATCATTTTGTAACTCACTTTGATTTCATGTTAGGTATTACTGAAGGCCTGAAATAATCAAAGGACTAGTTGAATTAAGACATACCTATAGATTACATTGATAGTGTACAGAGTTGCTGAACTAACTTTTTCTAGTTCTTTGAAATTAATTTCAATCTTTGTGGTATCATAGAATGAGGTTCTCTCTTTTGCTTTGAGGCTATTTTCCTCATTCTTCTACAGTTTTGCTGCAGCTATTCTTTTCTTCCCTTAGTCCCATTTGAAATTAGTATTCTTTATTACTTACTTAACTTCAAAATTCACCCTAGATGAATAATTTTCCCAAGCGTATTTTTACTTGGTGGAATACCATTGCTGTCTAGATAAGTGCTGTTTTATGGATATTAAGTGTAAATGCCAGATATATTAATGTTAATGATTTCATGGGCCAGAAGACTTATTAAAAAAAAAAAACAAAAAGAGTAGAGATCAATTTTGCAATGTGCATAAGTAAAATAGACAGTCAAACAGTAGAGGGCAAAGATCTAAATATGGGAAAAAATCCTCACATAAATCAGCTAAAAGATAAATGACTATATTTTAATAAGGTAGAAGTTAAAAAATAGCCATTGGGATATTAAGCAAGTCTATACACTTATGTAAGAGTCTCCATAAAAAATAATTTAAATAAGGTTTATTGTTCTGATGGCTCATAAAAAGGCACAGTGAACTCAAAGAAAACTCAATGTTTCTTATGTTGTGCTACTAAAACACAACAAAGCTTTTAGTAAAGAGGCTTTGGGATTTCTATAGCTTCTATTCTTTTCCTAGGTAGTACCATTGATTCCCCAAGGAATCAATTATCACCTTTATGCAAACGAATCACTGTTCAGCTCTAGTCCAGATGTTTCCTTTGCTCTCTAGACTGAATAATACACTGTCTCCCTGATAATTCTTAGATGTTTAGAAAATTCATTAAAATCAGCCTACCTAAAATTGAATTTATGATCTTTTTTCAAATGGCATCCAATTTCTGTGTTTTCTTGATCAATATGAATCATCCTCATACAATTAGATGCACAATCCAGAAGCCTAGGACTTAGTCTCGAAACTATCTGTTTCCTCGTTTTCTGTATCTAATCCAGTACCAAATGCTTTTAATTTCACCTCTAAACCAGTTGACCAATTTTTCTGTATTTATTCCTCTCCCCCGCACCATCACTTATTCTACTACTCTCTTATCTACACTACCAGAGTAACCTTCCAAATAGTCCTTATGTACTTGTCTCCAGCTTCTCTATTATCTACAACCAAAACAATTTTTACCCAACTGCAGATCTGATTTGGCCTCCCACTTACTTTAAATATTTCTGCAACTACCAAGTGGAATATGATAAAGACCAAAACCTTAGTAAGGTTTATAAGATCTCTCTCTGACCTTATCTCATATGAGGACTCACATTTCTGTGTTCACTCCTTGTGCTTCAGGCAAATTGATTTATTTTACATCCTTGAAGGAGCTATGACCACAGGACCTTTGTATACACTGTATTAATTCTCTCTCAATTATTTCTATTTTATGACTTCCCTTTTACTGAAACTTCACTCATGATGCATTATTTGTACTAAATCTCCTAATTATCATTGTTTAAATGAGTATTAAAAGATAATACCTTTTTTTGTGATGGAGTCTTGCTCTGTCACCGAGGCTGGAATGCAGTGAGACGATCTCAGTTCACTGCAACCTCTGCCTCCTGAGTTCAAGGCATTCTCCTGCCTCAGCCTCCCCAGTAGCTGGGATTACAAGCACGTACCACCACGCACAGCTAATGTTTGTATTTTTAGTAGAAACGGGGTTTTACCATGTTGGCCAGACTGGTCTCAAACTCCTGACCTCCTGATCTGCCTGCCTCGGCTTCCCAAAGTGCTGGGATTACAGGTGTGGAGAGGTGATACTCTTAAAGTACTTATCATAGACTGTTGATAACTACAGAAAATGCTTACTAAATGTTAATAATTTTTAACATTCTTTATATTTCTTGGGTCAGGTAGCAAATTACTATATTTTAATAGATGCCTAGATATGATACCATAGCTTCTTCTATATGAAGACTGGCTTTTCCCAAGGCAATACTTCAAATTCATTCTGAAGTTCATGACACATGTAGTTAAATAGGTATCACTTCCTGGATCAGACAGGTCTAGGACTTTATTGGCATCTTGCTTCTCCATGCCTTTTTTTTTTCCCTTTCTAGTTCTGTGACTTCTAGAGTTTCTAATGTGTCTCTAATCTATATCTTCTTTCTCTTTAGTTTCATGCTTTCTTCTCCTTTTGTTTTAGTCTTTACCTTCATATGTTACAATAGCAATAGGAGATAATATTTTCCCTTTGTCTTCCAGTTTAGGAATAACTTAGAATCTATCTATCTAGCATCTGTCATCTATATCAGGCACACAGACATATTGATACCATGACTTCGTAACACAAACATCACTGAATAGTTCCCTTGGTTGTCTCAGCATTGCTTTTTTTTGTTTTTCCTGCTTAGAACTTTATAATATAGACAATAGTCACTTAGAATAATTTATATTAAAAACAGCAGTTATTTGAATACTCAAAATTATATACTATTTATGGGTAGAACAATGACCTTAACCTTGTAAAGTACCTTTTTAGTAAACCTTTGCATATAGTTATAAAACTTGACCTTAACCTTGTAAATTATCTTAATAAACCTTTGCAGAAAGTTGTAAAACTTGTTATTTTAAAACTAAATTTAGCTTAAGAGTTGGTTTATATTTAGAATCAGAAATATGATTATGCAGTCATAGTTAATGATAATTCACTCATATTTAAGAACTTGGTTTTACTTTTGGTCTACCATACATCTGAGGTTAATTAGATAAATGTAATCTTTCATGGCTTGCTACTTAATTAGAAGTGATCATTGTTGCAAAAATGTTGGTTACGAGCAATGAAGAATATTGTACAACTCATTTTATCATATCACCAGCAACATTTTATACATCACCATAAACGAACAAACAAAAAAATGAACATTTTCCCTCTTGCTCTGGTGGCTTGCTGTTCCATTCTCCATCCTATAAGTACATTTTACAGGATTTGTATATTTTATATAATTTGTATATACTATTTATGGGTATGTTGGCACTCTAAGTTTTCCAGTGAAGACACATTGATTCGTGTTGGCCATTTGTTTGAGTTTGTTCCCTAAGTAAATGCAGAATCTCTTTCAAAGATAATGTATTGCACTGCATTGGAGTTACACTTTTACTATAGTTTAAAAGGGAATGGTTGATGATGCTTTTTATAGTTTCTACAGAAAGTTCAGCCAGGATTTTTCTTGTAATAAAAAGCAGGGCAATGCTGTTGTAGTTGTCGTAGTCAACTTTCTGGCTTTTTACGTGATAAAATATATATCATAACACTGCTCTCAGTATGTCACACAACTCAAAGTACTATGTGAATCTACTTGCCTTGGTGTTGCAAATTTCATCTCAGCTTTTCACATATATGGAACAAGATCTTGCCAACAGAATATTGTACATATACAGAAACCTGTCACCACCTTTGGAGTTTAGAGGTATTTTAAAGTACTACATAGAGTGTCAGATTTCACAGTAGGAAGTTTATACACCTGAAAGGAGCTGACTTACGAGTTGCACAGAGGTCATAAAAGTTGACTTGACACTAGTGTTAGTTTGGTATATAAATGTCCCATGACGTCCTCAAAAGAAGTCACACACTCAACTATGCATGACCCTCCTTTATAACTGAACACCTTTTAGAACAGGCTCTAGTATTTTAGGTACTTATTCTATTAACATGACTATTTGTTGTTTTCTCAATGGAGAAGAGTTCAGTGTATCTCTAAATACCCCCTTGCTTTGCTTTAGTAAAACACATTGACAATAGTTTATTTATTGTACTTTTAAAATTTGTCTTTTCAGAGGAACAAGATGGTAAGCTAAGAGGAAGAATGTTGAAGTACATAGAGGTAGAGAGAATAGATAAAAATGACTTTTGATTAGGCGATTCATTTAAGCAAAAATAAGGTTAATAGATTGTTTCACATGAAGGAACTAGACCTGCAGCAATGCTGGCTTTTACCTAAATCTCCTAGCACATATGTAAGCACATAGTAAATGGGATAAAAGAGGGTCTTAAAAATTCTGCCACAAAGTCACCTTTCAATTATCAATGCAATAAAAATGAAAGCTTCTCATTATTAGACATATAAATGAAAAATCTTACACAGTGGTATCATTGTTTCCCTCTTTTGCTTCTTAAACATATGTATACACAAAAATGTACAACCTTCCCACCCAGGAAAAGAAAGCTTATTCTGACTTTTCTTAAACTGTTTTCTTTAAAAATAAGTTTAACCATTAATTTCTCTCTGGAATGTTAAATTTAAAATATTGCAGCCCTCTCTAGGTGAGGGCCTCCCTCAGAAGTGCTTTAAAGGACCCATTAAGTCTACACAGGCTTGTTATTTTCACTAACATTAGAACTGCTTTAGTTCACCTGGTGTTCTCCCACCTGTGGGAGATACAGTTAAACTGTCCCCCAGGATTCATCTTCAACATTTCCTTTTAGTAGTAGGCACTATGGTCCCCCTCTCTGCTCACACTCACCCCATCCTCTCTGGGTTTTGACTGGATATGTTTCTTAGCCTCCCTTGTATTTAGGTGTGTCTATGTAACTAAGCTTCTGCCAATGAGACACAACAAAAGTACAATTACTTGGTCATTTTCAACTTAAAGACAAGCGGTTTGTTGTAACTCTCCACTTTATCCTCTTCTTCTGGCATGAGAATCACAGCTACAGAAGAAAGCTTAGGTACAGAGATGAAAGTCACTTTTTATGCAGAGGGGGCTGGCCTGGAAGCAGAGTCTACCCGTCAGAGCCTGCCTGGCTGCCTACATTTAGAATGCTAAATTAAGAAAGAGGAAAACTTCTAGCTTATTTACACCACTGTATTTTTAGGCCTCTTTTTAATAGTAGTTGATTCTTTGTCCCAATTTACAACAAATCAAAGTATGAGATTAGAATAATAATGTTTTGAGTTCTAAGCGTATAAAACTGTCAACACAAAGAAAAGGTATTTTAAGAAGTAGAGTGCAAAGAAAGGACAGCATTAAAAATATATATCTTTGCAAAAATCTCAGCAGTTTGTACTCTTGGTTTTTATTTCATAAGAAGTAAAATCACAGAAAAATGCAATTCTTGAGAATACAGGTTGAACATTCCTTATCGAAATTTGCTTGGGACAAGAAGTGCTTTGTGTTTCAAAAATTTTTTTTTTAATTCTGGCATATTTGCATGTACATAATATCTAGGGAGGGGACATAAGCCTAACAGGAAATTCACTTGTGTTTCATATGCACTTTATACATATAGCCTGAAGGTAACTTTGTACAATATTTTTTAATAATCTTGTACATGAAACAAAGTATTGACAGTGACTTGTTACATAAGTTACATGTGGAATTTTCCACTTGTGGGCATTCAGAAAGTTTTGGATTCTGGAGCATTTCAGATTTTGGATTTTCTGATTACATATACTCAACCTGTTCAGATTACGGATGCTCAACTATAACATATCACGTATCTGTTATACTATTGAACTTTTGCTTTTGTTGTACTTTCGGTGTTTTGGTCATGAAATCCTTGCCCATTTCTATGTCTACGATGATGCTGCCTAGGTTGTCTTCTAGGGTTTTTATAGTTTTGGGTTTTATATTTAAGCCTTTCATCCATCTTGAGTTGATTTTTTTTTCCTATGGTGTAAGACAGGGGTCCAAGTTCAATTCTGCGTATGGCTAGCCAGTTACTTCAATCACAACAAAAGCAAACATTGACAAAAGGGATTTAATTAAACTTCAGAGCTTATGCACAGCAAAAGAATCTATCAACAGAGTAAACAGACAACCTACAGAATGGGAGAAAATATTTGCAAACTATGCATCTAACAATGGTCTAATATGCAGCATATATAAGGAACTTAAACACATTTTTGAGAGAAGAGCAAACATCCCCATTAAAAAGTAGGCAGAAGACATAACATACTTTTCACAAGAAGACATACATGTGGCCAACAAGCATATGGAAAAAAAAAGCTCAGTATCCTTGACCGCTGGAGAAATGCAAATCAAAACCACAATGAGATACCATCTTACACCTGGCAGAATGGCTATTTTTAAAAAGTCAAAAAATAACAGATGCTGGCAGAGTTGAAGGGAAAGGAAACACACAGTGTTGGTGGGAGTGTTAAATTAGTTCAGTCATTTTGGAAAGTAGTATGGCAATTCCTCAAACAGCTGAAAGGAGAACTACCATTTGACCCAGCAATCTAATTACTGGGTACATACTCAGAGGAACAGAAATCATTCTACCCGAAAGGCACACACATGCATATTCATTGCAGCACTATTCACAATAGCAAAGACATGAAGTCACCCTAAATGGCCATCAATGACAAATTGGATAAAGAAAATGTGATACATACACACCATGGAATGCTATGCAGCTATATATATATAAAAAAGCAGATGATGTCTTTCAAAGGAACATGGACGCAGCTGGAAGCTATTGTCCTTAGCAAACTCACACAGGTGCAGAAAACCAAGTATTGCATCTTTTCACTTATAAGTATGAGCTAGGTGATGAGAACTCATAAACACAAAGAAGGAAACAACAGAAACTGGGATCTACTTGAGGGTTTCAGGGGAGGGAGAGAAGCAGAAAAGGTAACTATTGGATACTGGGCTTAATATGTAGGCAATGAAATAATCTGTACAACTCCCTCAACATAAATTTACCTATATAACAAAACTTCACATGTACCTTAGAACCCAAAATAAAGTTTGAAAAAGTTTAGCAACATACACTATACACTTCTAAGAGCACACTGCATGCAAGGCAAGTACTAGCATTGATATTTTATGGCATTAAAGAGACATTCCTTTGTGTTTCATGCCATCATTGTAAATCCATTATCGTTTATATCAGTGGTTTTCAAAATGAATTCCCCAAAGCAGCAGCAGCATCACCTGGAAACTTGTTAAAAATTTAGTACAGGCCTACTTAATCAGAAATACGGGGTGTAGAGTCCAGATATCTGAGGTTCAACAGTCCCTCCAAGTACCTTTATTTCATGAATGTTTGAGACAATGGCTCTGCGTAAAAAAGCTAACAGGGAAAGTAAAATCAGCAGAGTTGTTAATACAAGAAATTTGGGGGAATTATAACGATTTTAAAACAGTGCTCTCAAAGTGTTCTTTAAAAATATAATCCTATTTTCACTTGTGACACTCCATTTATTTTGTTGGATTATGTAAGCACTGTTGCGGTTATTTCTATTGTTACCGTTTCTAATTTAATCTTGAGGTCTCTCTAGAGTGGCCATAGACCAAGGGAGTCATTTTCCAGGAGGTCTATTATGGCGCAAAGCAAGATTGAGTTGTGTTGGTTAGGTGAGAAACAATGAGAAAGTGTAACCAAAATGCATGATATAAAAGAAACATATTACTTACAGACCCAGAGATGTTAGTGGTGTCAAACGGAGGCGGACAGGAGGACGGGAGGCAGTAGGGCGTCAGCGAAATAGGCGGGGCTGCGGAACTCTGCCTTTAAGTAAGGTCCACCGGCCTTATTCTGTAGGTTCACCTGTGGGGGTGTTGCGTTGCCAGCTTAAAGAAAACACCTGTGAAGAAGGAACGAACTTACTTGACTCGGATGCTGATGCCTTATTGTGGTCAGCTGTTGTGGGGTAGGCTGGGATTTGATCCAACGGGGTAAGTAACAAACAGGCTATTTCACAGTCACAGAAGGAGGGGAAGTTTTAAGTAGGCCAAAGGTGACAGGGTGCTTACTGCTGGATTTGGAACAACTTTTTTCAGGCCTAAAATTGTATGCTTATGCCGTGACTATTTTAATCAACTTTGTGACAATTTAGATTTTTTAAATTATGAAATAAAGACTGTGAGATACTTTATTTTTTAGATTGGAATAGGCAACATCATTTAAATATCATTATTTTTCATATTTATGTATTTTGTCAAAATATCCTTTTTTTCTGTTTTATATCTAAGCAGTGTTCTTAAAATGTCATCAAGCTCCATAATACTTTATAAAATACATTGATAACTCACATCTATACTTTCATATTTACGTGATTGTCCTTTTATTGCTATATAATTTTCAGAAATTATTAACTTGAATTTGCTTATTTTACTTTACATACATTTTCACATTTATTAACTCATTCAAGAATCCTATTTTATTAGCTGTGTCTTCATATAAGAGCAAATAAAAGGAATTATGAGATTTTCCCAAAATTACATCCCTAGGAAGAGGAACAGCCTGGATTAATATTAAGGACTTTTGAATTCAAATTTAAAGCTTTGCACTCATAGAGAAATTTAAAAAGTAAATAAACAAAATACAAGTCCAATCCAAAAACAAATATTATCCCTGTAATTAGTCTTGCAAAGAAGGAGTTTCTTAGAATAAAACAGTGTGGGCATCCTTCACAGACAAGCTGCAAACCGGCTGAAGGGTCTTGGGCAGTTAGTTAACCTTTAAAACTTCTCTATGGGGCGAAAGAAGACATCTGGTGACAGCTTCAGAGGGGTAAGAGAGAAAGAACTCCATTCAGAAAGTTAATTTATGTAATATGACTGGGATACACATTTGGCATTCTCTAAAAGAAGCCAGTAAGTTTTGATTCTCTCCCCCCCCTCAATCTTACTGAGGTATAATTGATAAAGATTGTATATATTTAAGGTGTACAATTTGATGTTTTGAGATACTATATATATATCTCATATATATAGTGAAATGATATATATATATATCTTATATATATAGTGAAATGATTATCCCAATCTAGCTACTTTATACATTTATCACTTCACATGGTTAACACTTTTTTGTGTCAGATGAGAACCCTTAAGATCTCTCCTAGCAAATTTCAAGCATATGATACATTAATAATAGTCACCATGCTGTGCATTGGATCTCCAGAACTTACTCATCTTATAACTAAAATTTTATACACTTTGACCAAAATTCTCCCATTGCCCCATCCCACAAATCTTTGCAACCACTTTTTATTTTTATGTATGTATGTATGTATTTATTTTGAGATGGAGACTTGCTTCGTAGCCCAGGCTGGAGTGCCGTGGCACGATCTTGGCTCACTACAATCTCTGCCTTCTGCATTCAAGTGATTTTCCTGCCTCAGCCTCCCAAGTAGCTGGGATTACAGGTGCCTGCCACTACACCTAGCTAATTTTTGAATTTTTAGTAGAGATGCGGTTTCACCATGTTGGCCAGTCTGGCTGGCAATCACTTTACTCTCTCTCTCTGAGTTATCTTCTTTAGAGTGCAAATATACGTGAGAGACCATTCAGTATTTTTTTCTGTGCCTGGCTTATTTCACTTTATATAATATTCTCCAGAGTCATCCATGTTGTGGCAAATGGCAAAATTTCCTTATTTCATAAGGCTAAATGGTGTTCCATCATATATATATTTACATATACATATATATCTACATATGTGTGTATATATATGTACATATATACATATATATCTACATATGTGTGTGTATATATGTACATATATACATATACATATATATACATATATATATCTTACGTTTTTTAAATCAATTCAACCATCGATATATACTTAGGTCATTTGAATATCTTGGCTATTGTGAACAATTTTGCAATGATGTGGGAGTACAGATTTTTTTTATGATAAGGATTTCATGTTTTGGGATATATATGCACACACACAAATATATTATATATATATACCCAAAAAATATATATATACATATTTGGATATATATACACGCACAAATATACATAATATATAATATATATATCTACCCAAGTATGTGTGTGTGTGTGTGTGTGTGTGTGTGTGTGTGTGTATATATATATATATATATATATGTAAATATATCCAAAACCAGGTGGTATTCTAACTGAAGATGAACAAATCTGTTTTCATCATCTATATATATGGGAGATTGCTGGATTATATGTTGGCCTTTTGAGGAAGCTTCACAAAATTTTTCATAATGGCTGTGCCCTGTGCCAATTTATGATCTTACCAACAGTGTACAAAGGTTCTCTTTTTTCCACATCATTGCAAATGAATACTCTTTTGTTGTTTTTCTTTTTTTTTTTAATAATAGCCATCCTGACAAGTGTGAGATGATAAGTCATTGTGGTTTTGATTTGCATTTTTCTGATTAGTGATATTGAGCACCATTTTATGTACCTGTTGTTCATTTTCATGTCTTCTTTGAAAGAATATCTATCTTTTTTTCCCTATTTTTTTTTTTGCCATTGAGCTGTCTATGACAGTGGCTGGTAGAAAAGTACTTTGTTGAATGTACTTAAGTATATTCAACAGTACTTTGAAAGTACATTCAACAAAGTATATTCAAAAGTACTTTGTTGAATGAAATTAACTTTGGAGATTGATATCAAGGTGAAAGCAAACCAGTGTATTATTTTTCTAGTTAAATTCAAATTAAGTCAAAGACAAATATATTGGGCAGAAGAATACCATATTTTCCCGAAAATGTGGGATATGATATGCTATTTCAAGTGAATATTATGCTTCCTGCTGTGTTTGATACTGCTCTTTGATTCTTCTGCTACAGTAGTCCACTCTGTTCTGCTCTGAAGGAACCTTGGTTGAAACAGACACTGGGCTAGAGATTTATTTTAAAATTATCTATAATATAATTTAAAAAATTTTTAGTAGACAGGTAAAATTATGGCTATAAACCTAAATGGAGTCAACACCAAAATACACGTATGTATTCATAAATTAAATTGGAATAAAAATGCTATTTTTTGTTTTGGAAATAGGATTATCACTTATTTCCATCAAAATTTTAAGTGTGATCTTTTCTTATTTCCTATAAGTGCAGGGTAGTTAATCTTAGGGAGGCTGTCTCCTCCAATGTTCCAGTGTACTGGTATAAGTAATGTATTCTTGTACCAATTCTGTAGGCTTCTCTTTCCTTGGCTTATTGATATGCAGAACTGACTTTGCACTTTTTTATTTCTGTCCCCTTCTTATGATTATGTTAATCATTAATGAACCCTATAGAGACCCGGTTGATTGGAGTCAGCTACCTGCTAGTGACACCATTGTAATAACTCTCCAAAAACATGCTTTTCTCCCTTTCATTCACCTGAAAGTTGGTTACTCCCTGTTATTCCTAAATTTGTAAGGAAAGAAGAAGCAGGTATGTTTTTCTACTGTCAGGTTTTAATTACAGGTGGTATTCTAACTGAAGATGCACAAATATGTTTTCATCATCTACATATAGACAGTAAAAGAGGTTAAAGATCTTGTTCTACTGACCAGTGACAATGAGCTTTTTTTCATATGTTTGTTGGCTGCATAAATGTCTTCTTTTGAAAAGTGTCTGTTCATATCCTTGGCCCATTTTTTGATGGGTTGTTTTTTTTCTTGTAGATTTAAGTTCTCTATAGATTCTGGATACTAGCCCTTTGTCAGATTGGTAGATTGCAAACATTTTTTTCCCATTTTGTTGGTTGCCGGTTCACTCTATTGATAGTTTCTTTTGCTGTGCAGAAGCTATTAAGTTTAACTAGATCCCATTTGTCTATTTTGGCTTTTGTTGCCATTGCTTTTGGTGTTTTAGTTATGAAATCCTTGCCCATGCCTATGTCCTGAATGGTATTGCCTAGGTTTTCTTCTAGAGTTTTGATGGTGTTAGGTCTCATGTTTAGATCTTTAATCCATCTAGAGTTAATTTTTGTGTAAGGTGTAAGCTGGAAACCATCATTCTCAGCAAACTGGCACAAGAACAGAAAACCAAACACTACATGTTCTCACTCATAAATGTGTGTTGAACAATGAGAACACGGGGACACAGGGAGGGGAACATCACACACCGGGGCCTGGTGGTTGGGGTGTTAGGGGAGGAAAAGCAGGAGGTGGGGGGATTGGCAAGGGATAGCATTAGAAGAAATACCTAATATAGATGACAGGGCGATAGATGCAGCAAACCACTACTATGGCACATGTATACCTATGTAACAAACCTGCATGATCTGCACATATATCCCAGAACTTAAAGTAAAATAAATGATTTTTTTTTAAAAAAGAGCTTATTCTAACATTTTTATGAGGTTACAAATGTCTTGAAGGTTGATTTTTGGATGTGGGTTTAAATCCCTGCAATTACGGTTTGTAAAGAGATTGCTAAGCAATGTTAAAGTGCTCTTTATAAAAAGTTAGTAAGAATTTTGGTGTTGGGTCAATCAAACCCAAGTGAGAAGGAGAAGGGGAGGAGGCCAAAGAAAAAGAGGCCACCAAGCTACAGAAGCTGGAGATCATTAAGAATTGTCTGAAAAGATCATTATAATGTGGCCAAAGGATCTGTTAGAATCAATAAATGTAATTTACAGTATTAATTTCTTCATAGTGATGCAATAGCAACTGTTTTTGTCCCAATTTTTAATAGAGTATATCCCAAAAATTATGATTTTGGATAAATCAAGGAAAAGGGGTTGTATTTCAGTGATGCTGAACATATGCACCTGGAACAGCAACAGCATCACCACCTGGGAACTTGTTAGGAATGCAAATTATCAGGACTTAACCCAGACCTACTGAATCAGAAACTCAGGGAGTAGAAATTAGTAATCTGTGTTTTACGGAGCTCTCCAGTTGATTCTGATGCAAACTAAAATGTGAAAATTGCTGTTTTATTACATAGCTAGATTTAAGTGGAGCTGAGAGAAAAGAACACTTGTAGGAAATTAAATGTTATGGCGATTAAGAAATTTTCAGAATAGGAATTTAGTATTTATTTGATTAGGATACACACAAGAGAAGTAAGAAGTTTTCTGATTCTTGAGAAAGACACAGCATATCCTATTAGGTGGTAGGTAGTCTAAAATCTTTATAAACAATGATGATATACATTTTTTAAAAGAAGATGACCGTAGCTTATACTTGGATTATACTTTTTTATATAAAAGTATAAATTTTGATGCTAATAATCTTATTTTTATATATACTACATTACCTCTAATGGTGCAAAAATTTCTAATAGCACCAGATGGTTTTCTCAACAAAAGATACTAGACATGTGAGTCCATTTTTATATTGCCTTGGATAATTTTCCTTCCATGTTTTAAGTTCCACATATTCAATATGTACAAACAAAAACAGGCATTTGATTTTAAGGCACAATTAAAACTGCCTTAAATATTTTGAAGAAATATCTATTTTAGACCCCAAAAAAACTCTTTAAGTGTAGTGTGTATTCTCTCTTTAATATTTTATTTCTTTGTGTATGTCTATTTAAATTACTATTTCTAATAAAATATTCTGATTCTATAAGAATGAGCAAATGATCTATTATTAAAAGGAGATTTAAATGGGGAGTAACAAAAGATTTGTGATTGTTAAAATATTTTATTTTTAACTTAAAATATAAAAATGTACATTTATCAATTATTTCATCGGAGGCCAAGACAGTTTTTTAAAAAAACTTTGGGTCCATTAATGAGCAATTCTGTCATCTTCGGGATGTAATTTAAGACAGTGTGAAACAACTTGCATGCAAAATTATTTCAATGTTTTGTTTCTCCCCAAACTTATATTGTTGTCTTACCTACACATAATCAGATAGCAACTTTTAAAACTAGCTCATCTCTCTCACCACTCCTATTCAACATAGTACTGGAAGTTCTAGCCAGAGCAATCAGGCAAGAAAAAGAAATAAAGGGTATTCAAATAGGAAAGGTGGAAGCCAAATTGTCTCTATTTGCAGATGACATGATAGTATACCTAGAAGACCCCATCACCTCAGCTCAAAAACTCCTGAAACTGATAAGCAACTTCAGCAAAGTCTCAGGATATAAAATCAATATGCAAAAATCACAAGCATTCCTATACACCAATAACAGACTTAAAGAGAACCAAATCAAGAATGAACTGCCATTCACAATTGCGACAAAGAAAATAAAATACCTAGGAATACAACTAACAAGGAACGTAAGGGACCTCTTTAAGGAAAACTACAAACCACTGCTCAACGAAATAAGAGAGGACACAAACAGATGGAGAAACATTCCATGTTTGTGGTTAGGAAAAATCAATATCGTGAAAATGGCTATACTGCCCAAAGTAATTTGCACAATCAATGCTATCCCCATCAAACTACCATAGAATTTCTTCACAGAACTGGAGAAAACCACCATGAACTTTATATTGAACCAAAAGAGAGACCGCATAGCCAAGTCAATTGTAAGCAAAAAGAACACAGTGGGAGGCATCACACTACCAGACTTCAAATTATACTACAAGGCTACAGTAATCAAAACAGCATGGTACTGGTACCAAAACAGAGATATAGACCAATGGAACAGAACGGAGGCATCGGAGGCAACACAACATATCTACAACCATATAATCTTTGATAAACCAGACAAAAACAAGCAATGGGGAAAGGATTCCCTGTTTAATAAATGGTGTTGGGAAAACTGGCTAGCCATGTGCAGAAAGCAGAAACTGGACCCCTTTCTGACACCTTACACTAAAATTAACTCCAGATGGATTAAAGACTTAAACATAAGACCTGACATCATAAAAACCCTAGAAGAAAATCTAGGCAAAACCATTCAGGACATAGGAGTAGGCAAGGACTTCATGAACAAAACACCAAAAGCATTGGCAACAAAAGCCAAAATAGACAAATGGGACCTAATCAAACTCCACAGCTTCTGCACGGCAAAAGAAACAGTCACTAGAGTGAATCGGCAACCATCAGAATGGGAAAAAATCTTTGCAGTTTACGCATCTGACAAAGGGCTGATATCCAGAATTTACAAAGAACTCAAACAGATTTACAGGAAAAAAACAAACAAGCCCATTCAAAAATGGGCAAAGGATATGAACAGACACTTTACAAAAGAAGACATACATGAGGCCAACAAACATATGAAAAAATGCTCATCATCACTGGTCATTAGAGAAATGCAAATCAAAACCGCATTGAGATACCATCTCACGCCGGTTAGAATGGCGATCATTAAAACATCTGGAGACAACAGATGCTGGAGAGGATGTGGAGAAAGAGGAACACTCATACACTGTTGGTGGGAGTGTAAATTAGTTCAGCCATTGTGGAAGACAGTGTGGTGATTCCTCAAGGACCTAGAAATAGAAATTCCATTTGACCCAGCAATCCCATTACTGGGTATATATCCAAAGGACTATAAATCGTTCTACTATAAGGACACATGCACACGAATGTTCATTGCAGCACTGTTTACAATAGCAAAGACCTGGAAACAACCCAAATGCCCATCGATGATAAACTGGACTGGGAAAATGTGGCACATATACACTATGGAATATTATGCAGCAATCAAAAATGATGAGTTTGTGTCCTTTGTAAGGACATGGATGAATCTGGAGAACATCATTCTCAGCAAACTGACACAAGAACAGAAAATGAAATACCACATATTCTCACTCATAGGCGGGCGAGAAAAGATGCGAACACATGGACACAGGGAAGGGGGTACTACACACTGGGGTCTATTGGGGGGAATGGGGAGGGACAGTGGGGGGGGGGCTGGGGAGGGATAGCCTGGGGATAAATGCCAAGTGTGGGTGAAGGGGAGGAAGGCAGCAAAACAGACTGCCCTGTGTGTACCTATGCAACTATCTTGCACGTTCTGCATATGTACCCCAAAACCTATAATGCAATAAAAATTAAAAAAATAAATAAATTAAAAAAAACTAGCTCATCTTTTTAAGCCTTTCTAAAACATTCAATTTAGTTACCATGGAAATAACACATTTTTGTTTTTGTTTTCAGTTTAAATACTATTAAATACATTATGGCCTGGTGCCTTGGCTCACTCCTGTAATCCCAGCACTTTGGGAGGGTGAGGCAGACGGATTGCTTGATTCTAGGAGTTCAAGATCCACCTGGGCAACATAGCAAGACCTCTGTTTCTACAAAATTTGTTTTTTCAAAAATTAGTTTGGTGTGGTGGTCCATGCCTATAGTCCCACCTACTTGGGATGCTGAGGTGGGAGGATGGCTGGAGCTGAAGAGTTCAAAGCTGCACTCCCACCTGGGTGGCAGAGCATAACCCCATCTCTGTCATGCTCTGTAAAAGTAGATAAATAAATAAACCAAGAAAGCACATTACATTATTTAAAAACAAGTTAAAAAGCATGGTTTGGGCATCACACACAGCATGACCATGCAATTCTGCTGCCTGCAGTTGAGTTGAATTCTATCTTAACTGCAGGCAGCAAAATTGCATGGTCATCCTGGGCAGCAGCCTCCACCGGTCTGCTCAAGATGTGAAGGCACAGTTAGTATGTCTTCCAGAGGAATTGAGCGTTATTAATTATTGTGGTGAGTCAGGAAAGTGGAATAGAAGTCCATTGCTATTGATATTTCCTTGATTTAAAATTCTGATGTTTAAATTATTAAAAGCTTCCTAATTAAAGGTCATGATTTTTAAAGTTATATTAGATTTTAAGTAAACCATTTTATTTAATTATTTTTCCTTCTAAATTTGAATTTTCTACAGAGTAATACTGAGCTTTTGCCTCTTATATGGAAAATCGTTGTGGGATGGATTGGCAACCTTCTGAGAGATCTACTCTGCTGTTCAAAATGTGCTGCAAAACCTCTTGCACAGTATTCTGACTGGACAGGCAGCCTGGAGGGCAGGACCAATATGTTATTGTGCTTGTTTCATAAGTGCCTGACACAAAGTGTAGCAATGCACTCACTGAGTAATTGCTGAGTAACTGATAAAGAAATTTAGAAATGGTGTGATACAATCATTTCTCTTATTTTATTACCATTTCTCCTAGTACTTTTTCCTTTACTCTGATTTCTTCTCTTGTTTCTACAAACTGTCTTATCTGTAATGTAATATTTATTTTCCTGAATCTCAATTACAAGATTATCACAACACATTATTCCATTATTCTGAAAAGAAAAAAAGCGGGAGACCATACGTTGGCTTTCAGAATTGGAATAGAAAATTGACACTTCCCATGAACATCAATTTCTAACACATTCTACATATGCTGTGCTTTGCTTTTTGGTCTATAATTAAGGAAACAAGTTTTCTTTAGAAAAAAATTGTTGGAACAGTAATGAATTCTATTATGTAGTGCCCAACATTTATGGACTTAGAGGAGATTTGAACTAATGCAAAAGCATGTTTAATTAAAACTTTAAAAAAAAATTTTTAGACTATAGATTCTCAATTTATAAAATATGCCAAATACCAATTTATAAGATATGTCACAATATCTGCCTCCTGGAAGCTAGAAACCTATTTTTCTTTGCTCATTTCGTGAAAAGATGTGATCTACAGAAATACATTTCTCAAATAGATCTGATTTTTAAAATATTCTCCTTGAAATATTACATTTTTAAAAATATAACTTCATCATGCTAAGCAATATCAGCTTTTAGTTTTCAACCTTATTTCTCTGACTTCTTAATATGTAAATAAAATTCACAAGTGGAGTCTATATGTGACGTCTATTTCAGATCATAAACTCCCTTCCTTATCTCTTAAAATATGCTTTATTTTCTTAATTTTAAAATATAATTCAGTTATATTTGATTTGAATGACCCACAACGTATTTTATAAAATACATTTTTAAGAACAATTATTTTAATTTTTGAGAATTATTGTGTAACATAACTTTTGAGTATTATGCATATTAATGATCACACCAACTGGAAAATTTGGGCGCATAGATAATCTAATGAACTAGAACTAGAAATGCCTAACCAGGTCCCAAAAAGTCTTGTTAACATGCATAATCTCTGGGAAGTAGGCAGGGAAATTGAAGGTTCTGACCTTCTACTGGAAAGGTGTAAGGTTTTTTTTTTGATATTTGAGGTGATTTTTTTTTTGGGGGGGGCATATTTTTCCTGTCTCTATACTTAGAATTAGTCCAGTTCTTTCTCTGTATAGTTTTGGGAGTTAGTGAAGACTACATAATTTGCAAAGTACAGTGCAAACTATGTGGTGTACTTGTTCAAAAAGCAAAACCAAAATGTCCAGTTAATGTACTGAAATATAAAGATATTTCTTTATATACACATATATCAGCATTTGCAAAAAGTAATGAGATAGTAATGCTAAATGAGTAACACTATAAACATAGAAATTAACACACTGAACTTTGGTGTCTTCATTAAATTCACTGTCTACCTCCTAACTGGGAAAGTTTGCTCTACTTCTTCATGTTCTTCTCTTCTTTCGGCTAGTATATTCTTACCTCTAATTTGCTCTTTAAATATCACTTCCTCAGGAAACTCATGTTTTGTTTTATACAAGCATTCTTTACTTTTTCTTAAAGCACATATCATAATATTTAAGTAATTCTTTATATAATCATTTAATGCCTTTTACCCTACTGAATTGTAATCTTCAGGAGGGCACTGAACACATTGCTGAGTTGAAGATATTGGGATATACATCTGACAATGACATTTATTTATTTTACTCTCAGCCTAGACAAAAATGTTGATTGGTAAGTAACCTCACCTTCTTCAAGAGAGAAAGACCAAATTATTGGCATTTGGTCAGCGAAAGCACTGAAATATGAGTAATGTCACGGCAGAGGTATTGATTACTGTGGAGGTAAAGAAGTATCATTAGTGAATTCTGTAACCATCGCCCTGAAGAAGACACTGTGTACATTTGCAGTTGGCCTTGTAAGCAAAAGCATAATGTCTTCAGCTACGATAAAGATTCCAGGAAATCAAGTGGCCAGGAGAAACATCCAAGTTGTAAAAATTAAAATTGAGAGTTTATGAAAAACTAGAATTTATTGAATAAGAAATTTGGGACATATATCTACTCTGCTTATTAAAAATAGAAGTAAAACAACTAAGTTAGTTGGTTTATACAAGCCTTTTTAAAGTAACTGAACCATTGAAGCTAAGTCTATTACAATGATTGTGACTATGGAACTTACATAGAAAGATTCCCATTAATTTGTATAACCACTATTATTTGCTGCAAATGCATGTGGTATTTTTTAGGTATTTAAGATTCAATACTTATTTAAAAAGAAATTATATAAGAGAGTTTGACTGTCTTATAATTTTTTCTTTTTGCTACTATTATCACATTTATTTTCACATCATTTTACAAAAACAAACATTTCTCAAAACAGTGGAAGTTCTCGAAATGGTTTAAATTTTGAGCATCTAAGAATAAAAAGGTTAAACATTTCTCTTGCCTGCTACTAAGAGCTAAAAAACCAGAAAACAAAGGCCTTGATTTCTGATCCTGTCCTTTCATAATTAAAATAAAAGAAAGAGCCATATAAAAGAAATTCCTTTTCTCACAAGTCACTTTTTGATCTCCTTTCATCTTTGCCTCTGCTCTGCCCTTAGGTATTTTAGAGACGCTTCAATAAAAACATGCATTCCTGTTGGTGTTTCTTTAAATGCCACACAGCTCTGGGACTGACTAAGGGAATATCTGCTTCTCAAGTTTATACCCCTTACCAAGTGATGGAAACAATTGCAGAATTAATTCCTGAGGCCAGTGAATCAAGAAACTGGGCACCCTGCAGCTCTCTTTCCAGCTTACCGAACAGAACAATAATTTATCTTAAGTAAGTAGGACTTTCTGATCTTAGCTTTTTTTTTTTTTTCCTATTTCCTTAGTTGCTCTTTGTTTACCACATAGAAATTATATTTGTTTCTTAATTACACAGATTTGATTTTTTTTTTTTTGAGACGGAGTTTCACTCTTGTTACCCAGGCTGGAGTGCAATGGCGCGATCTTGGCTCACCGCAACCTCCGTCTCCTGGGTTCAGGCAATTCTCCTGCCTCAGCCTCCTGAGTAGCTGGGATTACAGGCACGCGCCACCATGCCCAGCTAATGTTTTTTGAATTTTTAGTAGAGACGGGGTTTCACCATGTTGACCAGGATGGTCTCGATCTCTTGACCTCGTGATCCACCTGCCTCGGCCTCCCAAAGTGCTGGTATTACAGGCGTGAGCCACCATGCCCGGCCCAGATTTTATTTTTTTTTACAACTTTAGGAGAGTCATCTATAACTAGTTTGATAATGTCATTATTGATATGCCTTGGAATTTTGTGATATGCCATTTAAACTAGGTCCATTTTAATTTTGTCAACACTGCTATATTTATAATTTAATTATTTTATTTTCCAGTGTCAGCTTTTCAGTCTCATGTAATACTATCAAAGACAGAGGTGCAGAGTTGGTCTTTGGATTTACATGTTTGCTGCCAGAGCCGTGACTTGTCTTTCTGTTACAGAAAGGACTCATTCTAGTCTCCATATAAATGATTTAGAATGTTCTGAAAGTAATATTGCTATGTATCAGCATGTCTTGATTAAGCTATAGGATTGAAAGAAATTTCAGAGTTTGGGTGACCATATTTCTTTACCCTGAGAGAGTCCAGATTTACAGTTATTGGCCATCATAATTATTAATTTTGTTGCTGTTCACTCTCTTTTACTTTTCCCAGTTAAAATGGTAAATTGTCACTCTATCCTCTGTCATTTCTTCCCCTCTCCCACTTCTCAGGGATCTCTTCTGTGGCATAATTGACAGGTAAACTTCTGCTTGAAAACTTATAGAGATATATATCACTGCTTACATAGGGTGGTCTGTCTTCCTATATAGTTCCATTTGCTCTCATTTCTTCTACTGAGATTGTATTAAACTAACTTTTGTTAGTTTTGGCTTTAGAAGAAAGCAAGTACTTGAAGGAGTGAATAAAGCCACAGAAGGGAAATTGCCAAAGTGATCTTGAGCAAAATGAACAACACTGAAGGAACTATATTACTTGATTTCAAATTATACTACAGAGCTATAGTAACCAAAATAGTATGATGTTGACATAAAAACAGACCCATAGCCAAATGGGACAGATTCAAGAACCCAGAAATAAATCCACACATCTAAAACAAACTCATTTTCAACAAAGGTTCCAGGAATATACATTGGGGAAAGGACAGCCTCTTCAATAAATGGTGCTAGGAAAATTGTATATCTACATACAGAAGAATGAAACCGGATCCCTCTATCCCTGTATATAAAATCAAATCAAAATGGATGAAAAACTTAAATCTAAGACCTCAAACTGTGAAAGCAGTAAAAGAAAACTTTGGAGAAACTTCAGGACATTTGACTGGGCAAACATTTTTTGAGTAATACCCTGCAAGCACAGATGACCAAAGCAAAAATGGGCAGATGGGATCACACCAACTTAAAAAGATACACAATAAAGGAAACAATCAACAAAGTGTGGAAACAGCTCACAGAATGGGAGAAAATATTTGCAAACTATCTATCAGACAAGGGATTAATGACCAGAATATATAAGGAGCTCAAACAACTCAATAAGAAAAAAATCTAATTTTCAGATTTAAAAATGGACAAAAGATCTGAATAGACATTCCTCAAAAGAAGACATACAAATGGCAATGAAGTATGTGAAAATATACTCAACATCATTGATCATCAGAGAAATGAGATATACTCTCACCCCAGTTAAAATGGCTTATATTAAAAATATAGGCAATAACAAATGCTGGTGAGAATGTGGAGAAAAAGGAACCCTCACACACTACTGGTGGGAATGTAAAATTAGTAAAGGCTACGGAAAACAGTTTGAAGTTTCGTCAAAAAACTAAAAATAGAACTACCATATAATCCAGCAATCTTACTGTTAGGTATAAACTCAAAAATAAAGAAAATCAATATATCAAAGACACATCTACATGCCTATGTTTACTGAAGCACTATTCATCATGGTCAATTTGGAAGCAACCTAAGTGTCCATCAACAGATTAATGAATAAAGAAACTGCGGTACATACTTTTTTCAGCCAGAAAAAAAATGAAATTCTGTCATTTTCAATATCATGGATGGAATTGGAGGTCAGTGCGTTAAGTGAAATAAACTAGGCACAGAAAGACAGAATTTATGTTTGCTCACTTATTTATGGAAGCTAAAAATATTAAAACAGTTGAACTCATGGAGATAGAGAGTAGAATGATGGTAACCAGAATCTGGGAAACGTAGCTTGGTGTGATGGATGTGGAGATGGTAAGTGTGTACAAAAATATAGTTAGATAGAATGAATACAATCTGGTATTTAATAGCACAAGAGTGACTACAGTGAACTAGAATAATTGGATTGTTTGTCACACAAAGAAAGGTGACAGATTCCCCATTTTCCCTAATGTGATTATCATGTGTTGCATGCCTGCTTCAAAATATTATCTCTTGTACTCCATAAATACATATACCTACTGTGTACCCACAAAAATTTTCTTTAAGTTTTTTGCATTACTTCTTTCTTTTTTCTTTATTTTTAACAATATACATGAATTTGTTATATTCATATGTGTCAATAATCTTGATTTTAATACTTGCTTTAGAGACACTCATATTTAACACAAATAAATAATGTTGGTTTTGTGGAAATAAAAGTGATTTTTGCCTCAGGTAAAGATGATAGCCTCAGAGAATATATAAAAATTAGCTGAGGACAGAAAAAAGGTGAGTTAAGAATATAGGAACAAGTAACTACTTGCCAGTGCATATGGTTGACTTCCTCTACTCTCCACGTGCCTATTTCTTTTAATCCTTATTTCCTTTGTCATGTATTTTAAAATCTGTCCTGTTTAATTATTTTTCTATTTTAATGTAGGAATCTTTAAATTTTATATTTCCTCCCTCTCACTTCTACTTTTTGTCCTATGTAACATCTTATTATTTTACATACTTTTAATAATCTCTATTATAATCTCTGTCTTCACGAATTCCTTTTCAATGTTTGTATGTATATGAGTGTGTGTAATTTAGCTACATCATATGTTAGTTAGTTGAAATGTAAATGTATATAAAGGAAGATATTTTTGTCTTTTTGTTTATTCCTGTATTCCTAGCACACAAATCTATTCCTAGCATGTGGAAATTGCTCAGTGACTTCTCTTTAAGTGAGTAAATAAATGTATAATTTTCTAAATCAAAATTTGCATTTGAGTAAAAAATTATAGTACTTTCTTTGGCATTTCTCTAGAGAAAAGTTATATAAGCTGCTTATATATATATGTATATATATATGTATATATATACATATATATATGTGTACATATATTTATTTATATTATGTAAATACTAATTGTATGTAAAAATATTTCTTATAAATTAGAAAGAAAACCCTGTCTGATTAAACTCACATTTCCTGCTTTTCTGGCTTTCACTCCCATGCTGCTGTATGTGGTTTAAAAATGCCCTTCAAATATGCTGTCTTAGTGGATTTCTCCCAAAGCAGAACCTAAGACATTTCATGTCACTCCTCATTGTAGCCTCTTCTATCACCGTATTTTCTACTTCTCTTGGCCTTCTTTCACTCTTCACCAGCCATACTGACCAACTTGATGGTCTTCAGAAACAGTAAGCTCTTTTCTGTGATGGTGCCTTCCACTTGCATCTTTAGGCCCAGAATGCTTTCTCTCCAGATATTTTTATGGCTTCCTCTTTCAATGCACTGAGGCCCTACTCAATGCCTCTTTTCAGAGGAACCTTCCCTGACCACTCTGTTTATATTTGGTATCCTCTCCCTTATTACTTATTAGCCTTTTAGCTTTATTTTTTTTCTTCCTAGCATTCATGACTTGACTTTTTAATATTTGCTAGTTGTTTGTTCTCCTACTATAATGTAAGCACCACTAGGCAACAGTCTGTTTTTTCTTTTACCACTGTATGCCTGGCAGCAATAGTTATAACAGTATGTGGAACCTAGAAAGTACTCAGTGATTGCTGAAGACATGAAAGTTTTAATTCCAAAAACTCTATATTACTAAATCTTTTGTTTCACCTTTCACAGACATTTAATGAATAAGCATATATTTATAATATCAACTTTAAGAAGCAAATTGGGTATGTGACATGAGTGATTATAATATAAAACAGAAGACAATTGTAACATCCAATATAATTTAACAAAAAATGTGGGGAGCCAACTTTATTATAGACATCGAACATTCTCAATGTGATGTTTGTATTTGAGGTGTTTCATGAGCTCTAGTAAAATCCAAACTGTCCACGACTGATAGTCAAATAATCTCTTTCAGATAACAAAAGAAGGACAGGTCTAATTTAGAGTGACAAATTCAGTTTCCTAGTCACTGTCTTTGAGACATTATTATACAAATATCACTGCATGTACTATCAGGTGATTCTTCTTTAGACTTTGGCTTTATAAAGTGGAATGGAAATAATTAGCACATGTTTTATCAGAATCTTGGTCCTTTGTTTTGCCTTCCCTGTTCCCCTCATTTCCTCCTCCTCCCTATTTCCCTCTTCCCTTCTCGCCCTTGTTCCTCTATCCCAGGCTCCTCCTTTCTTTTTCTGCTTTACCCGTCTGTGGACACATTCCAGTACTTAGCTTCAATTAACTGACAGACAATATAGGGTTGGAGAGAAATATGTGGAGCCTGAAAGTTAACTCTGTGGATGTACATATGCATGACATGACTTGCTATTTTTACATTTTATTTTTTTCTCTAAGAAACTGATTAACTTATGTGTACTTGAAATTCATCACTACTCAAAATGGGGTCTTTCCATCACAGCATCTAAAACTCTGGAAGCATGTTAGCAAGGAGCTCCCTTGAGGTCTATTGAATCAGGATCTACATTTTTGCAAGATCCCCTGCTGGTTTGTGTGTATATTAAAATATGAGAAGTACTGGTAGTACATGTAAAACACAACAGCATTTTTATGAAACATGACCTCCCCAAATCCTATTCCTTCTAATTATACTAACAGAAATATGGATTGAGAAAAATATGTAGTATTTTATAGAAATTAATTTGTTCAAAGCTATTGTGTATATATATGTGTGTGTATATATAGATATATACTTAAACTCAGTGATAAGAATATTCAAAATTTTCTTATTTATATCTCATTATTTACATTAAAATTATGCAACTTGAGGTTTTATTTGTGGCTGTGTCTAGTTAGAGAGAGGGAAAAAGGGAGAGAAGGAGATGAAAAAAAAAACAGATTTTTGAGGCCTCATAGTTGGTAAGGGAAAAAAAGATTGTTTTGATATTAATTGTTCTCTTTAGAAAAACAGTTGGTGAATAAGAATGTGTTAAATTGCCCTTTAAAATCCTACCTGTAGTACTTTAAAAAGAATCATTTTATTATCACTCTACTTTGTTGGATGTGTGGAATCAAAATTTTCTTCTGAACACACTGGTATGTATGAATTATGTAAAGTAGAGAATCCATACTTTGCTTAGACTTACATAGAATTACACAGAACAATATACAATTTTATTTTTAAAAGCCTACTTGAGATTGAATGTAGTGTCAAGGCCGTATAGATTTTAATGGAAATCATGCTGCTTCCTTTTACCACAAAAAAAGTATTTACTTTTTAATTAAAAAATATATACATTAAACTGGATTCAAAGCAGTTATTTTCATTAATCACCTAGTGTGCTTATGTACTCTCTACTACAGAGAATGAAAGACAGCATCCATTTTCTACATTAAACTTTTCAGAAATATTGCTCACACAGTTTACGACATTACCTAACAGCCTTTTCGAATTAAGGCAAAGTAGGAATCAGATTCATTTTCTCCTTTCTTATTGGCACCAAGATGTAAATATAGCAATGGTAGCCTGTTCAATATTACTATTAGTCATTTTTGTAGCAACACGTTATTTGTGCCCAGATGTATGCAAATGTTCAGGTTTCTATTCCTCCCGATGGTATTTAATAGGTTAAAGTCGTCATATAAGCTGAAGCAAGTGCTCTGCTATGTTCACACAAAAGCAAAAGCAAAACAAAACCAACACCCAACAGCCTTAAATTGATTAATGTTTTCGATGTCCTATAAATTTTAAGAAAATTTCAGAATCCACAGGAGATGTCTGAAATTTCAAAAAATAGATTAAAATGAAATAACCATACTGCAATAATATTTGTGCAATAAAATTGTATTCTTTCTAAATTATCTGATAAAAAGTCATTGCAGTTGTCATAAACAGTCAAACTTGTGTATCTTGGATATGAAATTACATGCGTTTTTATCTTTTAGTTCAAATTTCATTTGGATTCGGACAGAGTATTATAAAAATAATTTTATTACCATTTGTATCTGGGAAAAGAAGAAATTAATTCTGTTAGGTGTCTTGTAGAAGAAATGTAAGACAAAGATCCTGAAGACTTACAGTAATATAATAACTCAATTTTCATAATAAAAGAACATTAACTTTAGTGTACAGGGAAACTTCTTATGGAGGCAACTATATTTTGTTTTTCTAATATTCCCTTTTTTCCTGACTTTTAAATTTAGGAGGCAAAAATATTTGCAAATTTTGTGTTAAAAGAGAAACAGAAAAATAGCACATTTTGAAATGTGTATAAACATATACAATTTTATTGTATATTTCATCTCGAATGGTTACAAACATTTTAAAATCTCTGAATCCTATTAAAATGTTTATATACTTTATCTAAATTATGTAGGTTTTACTATTGCATTCATTAGGGAAAAAAGTCAATTTATTATAATGCTTTTGTAACTTCCATGAGCAAAGTGATTATTGCACAAAACTTGGTTTCAGAGAAGGAATTTGCTAATATTAAAAGACTAACAGAGGCAGAGACATTTTAAATTAAGCCTCTTTGGCAATAGAACCCACACTCTTAATGTACTAGATCCACTCACCTCTTTCGTTCTGAATGTATATTTGATATGTAAATCAATTGGTATTCACTTTAAGCATTTTGAGGACAAGAACTATGTTTTACTCATCTTTGTATTTCAGCACTTATTATAACAGACACATAATCCAATCTCAGTATTTACAAACTATATATTAACTAATGAATAGTAAATGACTCAAATATAAAAGATATGTGAACTAAATAATACAAGCTGAATTAAACATGCAATTTCAACTATTAAATTTTATACATCTCTCTGTGATCTCATAATAAATGACAGATCAGTTCATAATTTTTTCTAGGTATTATTAGGTCTTGGTTCTGATTATGAATTATTTGTCTGCACTCTCACTTTTTGAGGTTTCTATGGTACACTCACATTTAATTTATATTTTGTCACAGTCCAGATATTAAACAACATTTTTCTACCCTTGTCATGAAAAGATTTTCTATTTCATTTGAATTGTCTTCTCTTAGTTATTGTAAATCTTTGTTTATGGAATGCCCCATCACGTGTTAAGTTCCTACGGTCCATTTTACGGGTTGATTAGAAATTTGTGCTGAGGTTTAAACTCATCCTAGACAATTTGCTTTCATAATGGTAAGTCTCAGATTGCTGCTGCATTTTGTGTAGAGTTCCACTGTGATCCCATGCCAAGACGTAGTGACTTCACTACTCAAATTCTTCTGATGTGGGTTTTTAAATGATAAGATTGCAATGAAGTATTGTCCAGCTCACTTTCTCGGCGATCTTAGAAGATGATAATACTTGTTCTCTCATTAAGTTGAACATTTTTCTAGTATGGAGTAGACACTCCTGTCTGAGTCTTTCTTTTAGTCTTTTCTTTTCTGATCACTAGCTTACTGCATTATACTTTCTCCAAATATGTTATCTTGTGATTTGCAATTGCAAACAGGAAGACTAACACCAGGAGATAAATGCCTTAGAAAATATTGTTTTGTTTTCTTCTAATATTCATTGATATCTCCTACTTCCTTCTCTCATAATTTTATTATTGTTATATCTGGCTGAAATTCTGCATGTGTGATGGCTTGATCTGTCCCTCCAAAATTTTTTGTTAAATCCTAACTATGATTACCTCAGAATGTGACTTTTTTTTTTTTTTTTTTTTTTTTGGAAAAGGAGTCTTTGCAGATCTAACTGTTTAAGACGAGTTCATACTGATGAAGGGTGAGTCCCTAATCCATTATGATTGGTGTCTTTTTAACAAGGGGAAATGTGGACATAGACACACACACAGGGAGAACACTGTGTGAACATGAAGTTAAAAATTAAGGCGATACAGCAAAGGCCAAGGAACGCCAAATATTGATAGCAAATCACCAGAAACTCTAAGAGAGGCATGGAACATATTTTCCTCACAATCCTCAGAAGGAAACAATCCTGTTCATATCTTCATGTCGAACCCATAATCTTCAGAGCTGTGAGACAATAAATTTCTGTTTTGTAAGTCAACTAGTTGTGGTACTGTATTATGACAACCTACCAAATATGCTGACTATAACTTAATTGTGTTTTTAAAATTTTTACATGAAATACTAAGGAAGGACTATCTAATTTATTGGACTTAATTTTAAATTTCCTACCACATTTCTTTAGAATTTTTTTAGTCTATTTTATGCAATCCTTTCATATTTCTGTCTCTTTATATAGCTCATTCTTACCTTCAAAATTAAATATGGCTCATATAGGAAAGCAAGGCCACATATTCCAAAATCTGTTGTCTTCCTTTTGCCTGTTTTTACCACATCATCAATTTTCCATATGTACCACATTGTCGAGGTGTTAGTTGATGGTTAATCAGGGTAGTTTGGTGTAAAAGGTCATCTTATGAAAGCAGAAATAGTGCTTCAAATGTCAAATTACTATCAAAATGTTTGTTTCTTCATATGTACCTGCATTAATAATTATAATAAGTTGAATTTTTTCTATCTACATGGATAATATACATCCTAGTTCTAGTAATTCGTGATATTTTATCGTTGAAGGAGTGAAAATAATGTCATATTTGAAAATAAGATTTGTTATAGTTAATTAAACTGAGTTCTAATAGTCATCCCATTTGTGAAGTTATTTGAGAGTCTTACTTTACTTGATATGTGAGGGCTGATGATTGTGGTTGGTGATAAGTGAAAGTTAAGACAGATATATATTATCATTCTCTAAAAATTATAAAGTGTAAAATGTATAATAACCTATCTTCTCACTTCCCATGCCACAATCCTGAGTCCAAAACATTTATTGTTACAAGTTGTCTAGAGCTTTCTAGGGTAGCAATTTTTAAACTGTATTCCAAGGAGTCTTAAAGATTCTGGAAGTCTGATTCAGGAGGCAAAAGGGAAAGGTCAGGATTTTAATGGATGTGCAACTCCGCAATCTTTTTAATAGGAACAATACATCTTTTATCTATTTTTATTTGTTTTTTCCTCTTTCATAAGATTTCATTTGAAAGATGGTATTTGCTGCTAAAACACTTGTAAACCAATTATCTGGTTACTTGCAATGTATAAATAACATAATTAAAACTAATACATGAAAGCATACTTTTCTTGAAATGCCATACTAATTTATTGACTTTCAGAGATATGGATTATGGGTATTATTTACCTTAAATGCAGATGCCTACCAAAGGAGGAAATAAAAGACCAAAAATTTTAGTTGCCCTGTTCAAGATCATAGAGTTAATAATGAGCTAAGGATCTATACCAAAATTTTCTGTTTTTTTTTTTTTCTAAGATATAATAATGCTTCCTTCTATAAAAATCACAGGTTTCTTAATATAGAACTGGTCTTTGGTCAATGCCAGTTTTATTACTTTCACATTTGCTTTTACAAAAGAAGTTATTTTAGAGGCAAAATATTTGTGACTTTCTTTATTTTGACTGCTGAGGAGAAAATGTTGTTTGGAATGGTTTTCTGTGATACACCTTGAATAAAAATAAGCATTCTAGTCCTGTATGGAATATATTCAATTTGGATAGGTTTTCAGTTATCAAGAGGCTTTATAAATGGTCAGTTCCCTCCTGCTAGGAAGTAGAAAGGATTTATTATTTTAAATTGGAGACATTTAAATTTCTAAATTAATTCATCATTTTTTATTTGGCAGAGTTAAAAGCTGGCTGTATGTAGAGATTCTGGTAAAATTTCAATAGTCTTCAGCTGCCAAATTCCTTAACAAAATATACTTAAAACCAAATATTTGCTAGAGCTTGTTGAAGTCAAAAGGTAGACCCCATGGAATGATCTAGTGTGTTACTCAGTGAGTATTTTGGCATTTAAGTCTGGGGAAAGATATGAAATGAGTGGTTATGTAGCAATCATAGTAAATTAAAAGGAAAACAACCTGGGGAATTAGGCAAATTACTGTATATTTAGAAATTACATATACAGTAAGATGATTTTTAAAATAATTATTGTCTGGGCTTTACATCCTGCTTAATATTTAAATAATCTGAGCCAAATGTAACAGTGGCACATTGAACAAAACCCTCAAAGTTTTTGGATTTGGTTTCCAGGGTATACAATACAACCTTTTTTTGCCATCTGGCATTTCATTTGGGAATATAGCCTTTGCTTGAAAAGTAGAAATATCACAAGCTAAAATTATAGTTAATATAGGATAAACTGCAGTAACATCTGTGCACATGACAACTTATATTTAGTTGCACCAAAATGTCTTCGGAATTCTAATGACCGTTTTGAAATTTTGTGAGTTTGTAGGCTAAAATAACCCATATTTTACAGGCACATTGGTTTTCTCATTTGTATTCTCCCATTTCAATAAAGTATATATGGGCAATCAGCTACAGATTTATTTTGAAACTTTTCTTGGAATATTGTTAGTTCTTTTTAATTTTGAAGTTGGCACTTATGTTTTTTTTCTTCTTCTGGGTTTGCTGATGCCTTTTTGAAATGGTTATCTGCACTCATCCCCATTACCAAATGTGCCGTGATTTTCACATCAAGCAGACACAGCCATCATATTTTCTCTCTCGTTAATCTGAGATTACTTATTACATTATTTCATGTCACTTTTATTCATGTACTTAATATTTGTTCATATTGGCATATACTTAAAATTTGTGCAAAGAAAATCGTGCACAAGTATATGCCTTGACAGTTTTTGAGAAAGTGAAAACACTAGTGTAATTAACACCCATATAAAAAAATAAAACCTGAGCTCCTGCATGAGCTCTGTTCTAGTCATGACTACTCTCCTTCCTAAAGTTTACCGCTATTTAGACTTCTAAACTCATTGTTCGATTTGGAGCTCTATGTAAATAGAATGATACATTAGGGATTATTTTGAATCTGGATACTTTTACTTAATATTATATATGTGATATTCCTTCACATTGTATACAACAATAATTAATTCTGTAGGGTAGTTCATTAAATGAAGTAAAATAATTTATTTTATTTTGATTAATTCCAGACTGGGCAATTACAAATAAGATTGATAAAACCATCATTTATGTTTTGGGTTGACATTTTGTATATAAACATATACACACACACGACATTATATATGGTTGTATATGTGACGTTATATAACATTTATATCACATATATTTACTGTTAGACATATGCCTGGGGTGGAAGTTTCCACAGTTTCTAAATTTGTTCAGCAAATCAATTTGTCAAATTGTTTGAAAGAGTTCCAACTTTTTCAAGTATAGTTTTATCAATTTACTTTCCCATCAGTAGTATATGAGACTTTCAGTGGCTCTACACATATACTAATGTTTGGACACAGCAATATTTTCAACATCATATTTTCTGTTGAATGTACTATAATATCATTTGGAAAAATATCTTACTGTAGAGCACATATAAACTCCATGTTCTGCATTGTACCACATCTACTAGTATACCAGTATCTGGACGCACACCCCTTTCCTGCTCTCCTGTTACTATGGGGAAAATTAATATCCACCTGGCTCTAGTTTCCCTGCTTTCTAACAATCTCTGTTGCTACAACTGGGATTTATCTGCTTGCTGTATGGATATCTCTTTCTCTGGTGTGTATTCCCATCAGCTTATGAACATGTTCTAGAAATTCTTACATTGTAACTCTCCCTTGACCTCTAACTGTTCTTCAAAGCATCACCTTTATAGTAAAACTTCTTGAAAGAAATGACTATAATTACTGTTTTTACTTTCTAGTTTTGTATTCTGTCTTTAATCCCGCTCTGTAGGGTTTTGATTTCACCATATTCTGGAAATTTTCTATAGCAAAAACAGTATTCTTGTTGCCTATTTATAAATCCATCGAATGTCCTTGATTTATCTTAATTAGCTTAATTAATAGTAATTGACATGGTTGACCAAAACCACTTTTAAAAACCATGTACATTTCAATTTAATCATGTTCTTCAACAACAAAATATTATTTATAATTTTTCAGCAATATTCTTAGAGAACTGCTGCAAAACTTATGACTGTACAACTTAATACATGATCACAAAGTTAATACATCCTTATCTTCACCCAAGTGAAGATATAGAATATAACCAGCAAATCACAATTTCTCTCATGCCCTAGTTCATTGCACCCGAACTAGTTCTTCCTTAAAAGTCATTACTAGTCCATCTTGTAAAATCATAGATTCATTTTGTCTGTTTTTGAATTTTATGTAAATGTTATTAGACAAGTTTTTGAATGACTTTTTCCAATATTTTATTTGAGATTATTGTATTTTATAGCATGTTTGTTTATTTTTATTATGTGTAACATTCCATTATATACAATATACTGCAATTCATTGATCTGTTTTACTATAGATGGAAAGTTTGGTTGTTTCAAGTTAGAAGTAATTATAAGCAATAATGTTATGACCATTGTGTAAATATCTTACGTGCACATATGTGCTGATTTATGTTGAGTATACAAGTAGGAGTAAGATTCCAGGGTCATAGAATATGCACAAGTTTGGAGTTAGTGGAGGTGTCAAACAGATTACCAAAGTGCTTGTCTAAGTATATAGTTTCAGCAGCAGTAAGTGTATACATTCTAGTTTCTCGGCATCATGGCCAAAACTTGCTATTGTTTAGTCTTTTTCATTTTTGACAATCTAGTGTATGTTTTTTTGCAGTATAATTGAACTTTTTTTTGCTTTCCCTTACACTGCTGATCCAGTTTCTTGTTTATTTATTTTTTATTTTTTTTGCTGTCATTATATCTTATATTCCATTACTGCTCATGGGTAAAGTTTTAAAAAGTATTTATTTTATTTTTTAGGGGTTTGGAAAGGGATGAAATTAAATGTATGTTTACCATCCACTATATTTAGAAAAATCTATGTAAATCATTTTTAATTGAAAAGAAAAGATACAATAAACGTGAACATATGTTAAAAAAAATTCGAGTGTCAGTCTCAAATGGGAAACATTTCTGTAAATGGTGATTAAATTAAATTCCTTTCTATTGTTATTTTAGTAAAGTCTAATATATCAGGTAGAAATAGTTTAACTCAGGATATTTTAGGTACTCTATATTATTTGAAACATTTTATTCTATGTGGGGTGTTCCCCATAGGTTGATTAAAATTTTAGCCATACATTTTAAACCTAGCAACTGTAGAATTTGATCATGTCATCTTATAATGTTATGTTTCTTGTTGCTCATTTTAACATACTTAGATTTTATTCTTTAATAAAAGGAATTCCTTCAGGTCTACATTTCTTATTATACAATATAGTATATTGAGTAAATAATTTAAAACAACACACATAAAATAACAATTTCTTGGTCTATGGAATCCCAATTTAATTATTTCTGTTTAGAGCCTACTTTGGAGATATAATTTATAACTCTTTTAGTTTTAAAAACTATAGACTTTAATATACAATAGCTTTTTTTTTTTTTTTTTTTTTTGCTGAGTACTAAAAGCAATCAGGTAAGTGGCCACATTAAAGAAAAATATTTTGACATTTTAAAAAAGCTTTATTTTAATCAATTTCAGGTGATATGTTCTAGTACCTCAAATTCCATCCAGCTCTGTAGTTTTCTTTACTCATGAGTACATGAAAAATAGATACTGAGTTGTTAGAGTAGCACGTATTTAATAGGCAGTTTTAAAGGATATATAATACTTATTTGAGTTAAGGTATTGAAATTCAGGTCACACTACTTCTTCTTTTCCCAAATTTATTTGAATTGGTAAGCAATAATAAAGCAAATAAGATAATGCTTTTATAAATCACCAAGCAAGTTCCCAGCATCCTATATTTTAAGTGTAGTTTTGCTGATACTACTTATTGGTTGAAGGAATACAGTTCACACAAAAGGTCTAAACAGATGTCCTAATTCTAGCTCTTTTAAAGTGAAATGAATGCATCTGAGAGATGGATTTGAGTTCATTTTTCTGGGCACCAGCATGAACATGTATGATCAGACCTTTGTTAGGGATCTGACAGGTGTGTTTGTTATAGGAAGTCAATAAACAGAGAACCCACAGAGAGTGCTGGCTTTCACTAGAGTGACGTGGCCTGCTAGTAAAACATGGATTGATGAATGTAATGAAATTTAGGAAAAATTCATTATTTTATTGTCTGGGGACAGAAATGATGTGAGACAGTAAAAAGAATATATTGGCTGGGCACAGAGGCTCACGCGTGTAATTCCAGCTCTTTGACAGGCCAAGGCAGGCAGATCATTTGAGGTTGGGAGTTAATGCTCCTGCACTTCAGCCTGGTGACATTGCAAGATTTCATCTCAAATAATAAATATAAATAAATAAATTAATTAATTAAAAAATGAACATAAAAAGAATATCCTTAAGGATCCTATCTCCAAATACAACCATATTCTAAGGTACTGTGTGCAGAACTTCACCATATAAATATGGGAAATGGGGAACAATTCAATCCATAACCAAGGGGCAGAATTTTGAGTAGATATTTATTTATTTGAGGAACAGAAATGCCCCGTGTCCTTTCCAGCTAAGATGTAGAATACTAACCTGAATTTATGCTTCTAATAGCAATTATTCAATGAAGGCATGGAAGCCCCCACAGGTTTGGCTATCCAAAAGCTCATCCAACTCAATTTTGGGCTATAATAAAGGCTTCATTATGTAGGTGTGATTAATTAATCATTGGCTATTGGTGATCAAGTTATCCTTGTTCCCCCTAAGAAAACAAATCCAAGTTCTACTGCATGATAAAAATTGCCTGAGGCAAATTTGAAATAATTATTTTTATTAATAAAGCACTCGAAAGATAAATCAAAGTAAAATTGATCCATGTCTAATAAAATTTTTTTCCAAAAATCTTAAACTGTTAAGGTGGACAAGAGGTTAGGAACATGACTCCTGTATGGCGGAAGTAAATGTATAACTAATGCTTGGACCTAAATGGAATAAAAATATCTAGCACATAGTAAATAATATTTTTTTTTGGTTGATGATAATGAAATGGAAAAAAAGCAGAAAAATCAAGATGGTATAGTAGAAATATTAATAATTCATTTCATTTGTTTATTTATTTATATTTTTCTAGAGACAATGCTTTATTCTGTTGCCCATGCTGAAGTGCAGTGTTGAAACTATACCTCATTGCAGCCTTGAACTTCTGGGCCCAAGTGATCCTCATTCCTTACCCTCTTGAAGAGTATCTATTCTATTTAAAATATATAACTAGGTATCTCATAAACACTTCAAAGTCACCATTTTTCACCTTTACCAAGTTTACTCGTTCTTTGAAATTCAGTTTCTTGCAAAATGTCATCCCCATTCTCTCTATTAAACCAGATAGAAACTTAAGAGTCATTATTACCTTTCCAAATTCACACTTCCAGTCACCAAGCCCTCTAATTTCTATCTCCAGAAAACTGACATACTTAGGTTTCTTTATCTCCATGCTCAATGATACTGTTCTCTGTAGAGACACACACACATATAAAAATATTTATAGATATGTAGCTATTTTAGCTTGCTTTACTCTATTACTTACCAAGCTGTTTTACCAGTCCCTATTTCTACTGCTCTCCTACCAATTTCCCAGTTTGTTTCCAGAGAGATCTTTGTAAAATACAAATCTGATAATACCAATTAGTAACAAATGTTGGGGAAAGGATTCCCTGTTTAATAAATGGTGTTGGGAAAACTGGTTAGCCATGTGCAGAAAGCAGAAACTGGACCCCTTCCTGACGCCTTACACTAAAATCAACTCCAGATGGATTAAAGACTTAAACATAAGACCTGGCATCATAAAAACCCTAGAAGAAAATCTAGGCAAAACCATTCAGGACATAGGAGTAGGCAAGGACTTCATGACCAAAACACCAAAAGCATTGGCAACAAAAGCCAAAATAGACAAATGGGACCTAATCAAACTCCACAGCTTTTGCATGGCAAAAGAAACAGTCACTAGGGTGAATCGGCAACCAACAGAATGGGAAAAAAATCTTTGCAGTTTACCCATCTGACAAAGGGCTGATATCCAGAATTTACAAAGAACTCAAACAGATTTACAGGACAAAAACAAACAAGCCCATTCAAAAATGGGCAAAGGATATGAACAGACACTTTACAAAAGAAGATATACATGAGGCCAACAAACACATTAAAAAATGCTCATCATCACCAGTCATTAGAGAGATGCAAATCAAAACCACATTGAGATACCATCTCACACCAGTTAGAATGGCAATCATTAAAAAATCTGGAGACAGCAGATGCTGGAGAGGATGTGGAGAAATAGGAAAACTCTTACACTGTTGGTGGGAGTGTAAATTAGTTCAACCATTGTGGAAAACCGTGTGGCGATTCCTCAAGGACCTAGAAATAGAAATTCTATTTGACCCAGCAATCCCATTACTGGGTATATATCCAAAGGACTATAAATCGTTCTACTATAAGAACACATGCACACGAATGTTCATTGCAGCACTGTTTACAATAGCAAAGACCTGGAACCAACCCAAATGCCCATCGATGATAGACTGGACTGGGAAAATGTGGCACATATACACCATGGAATATTGTGCAGCAATCAAAAATGATGAGTTTGTGTCCTTTGTAAGGACATGGATGAATCTGGAGAACATCATTCTCAGCAAACTGACACAAGAACAGAAAATGAAATACCACATATTCTCACTCATAGGTGGGTGAGGAAAAATGAGAACACATGGACACAGGGAAGGGGGTACCACACACTGGGGTCTATTGGGGGAATAAGGGAGGACAGCGAGCGGGGGAGATGGGGAGGGATAGCCTTGGGAGAAATGCCAAATGTGGGTGAAGGGGAGGAAGGCAGCAAAACACACTGCCATGTGTGCACCTATGCAACTATCTTGCATGTTCTGCACATGTACCCCAAAACCTAAAATGCAGTAAAAATAAAAAATAAAAAAAAATGTTTTCTTTCATCATCTGCAAGATGCAACTGAAACCCCTTCAGAGGACATATGCATCTTTTGACCTTGCTGTTGCTGACATTTCTGACTCCTATAATTGTCATATATGTATATATTTTACTAAAATATTTTATAGGTTGAAACCTTATATTTTATATGTTAATTAATCTTCCAGGAGACATACCTGTTCTCTTTTGAGAACACACTTGGCAACTTCTTCCTTGTCCTTAAGAATGAAAGTTTCTTCCTCACAGGAAACTGTTCCCATTACTACCTCTTCCTTTAGGATTTAAGTACTTGCCTATTTTATTACTATAGCAACCCATGTATAGCTCTACCACAGGATGAACACCATACCATATTGTTTGCTCATGTATGCAAATGCCTCTTTAGAATGTATATACCTTGGACCCATGAGTTAATATCTGTTCTTATTTGTTTGCTTATATTGCTTACATTGCTTTGAGTAGAAAAATCAGTTTTTCCTACTACACTGACAACATGCTGCTAACAACCAATGTGTAGAGATTTTCCCCAGCAGCAGACAAGCAATCAGCTATGCAGTGGATACCAACTGGGTGTCCTCTAAGTCAATTAAATATCTGACACTACCTACCTGGGATCGTGACAGGTGACACAGATTGAGGTCTCAATCCTAAAAGATGGAACCCCATTTCTGATGCCAATCACAAGCCCCAGATTATTTTGCCTGTGCTTCTGAATAGCTATAACTTGGGGCTCCCACAGCTCCTTCCTTGGGTTTGATTAACTTGCTAGAGTGGTTCAGAAAACTCAGGAAAACATATTTACTAGTTTATTACAAAATATATTTTACATAATACAAATAAATAGCCATATAAAAAGATAATACAAGATGAGGTCTGGTACAATCCTTAGCACAGAAACTTCAGTCCTGTGAAGTTAAGGTGCACCACTCTTTCTGGATATACATCTCTTCTTTACCTTCCTGGAAGCCCCCATGTGTGTGGCTATCTGCAAGCTCATCCAAACTCTATCATTTTGCACTACTATGAAGGCTTCATTATGTAGACATGATTGATGAAATCACTGGCCATTGGTGATCAACTTACCCTTGTTTCCCCTAACAAACAAATCCTAGTTCTATTGCATGATAAAAATTTAAATTCTAGGTTTTGAATCTCCTAGGCAAAGAGTGCAGAAAACAATCCCTTCAGTACAATGAACTAGTAAAATAAGCAGGTCTTCAGTGGTGGAATTTTGGAATTAGTTAAGAGATGCTCATAAATTAGAAGCCTGCTTGGATTTAACAAATATTATACAAATGCATAGTTAATGAAACCTTTTTGGATACTTAACTATTTTAGTTACACATTGGTATGTACAAATCATCAAAATCTCAGTCACTTACAATGACAACTTCTATTTATGATCTGGCATAATTCTCTGGGTTGCCTGAGCTTAGCTGGAATAGTTTTGTCTGATCTACATGGCACTGGCTGGACTACTTTGATTTAGAGGCTTGGCTGGGGCTGAGCCAGTCAAGATTACTCATTTATTTATCTTCCTGCCGGTGCTGGCTTTTGGCTGGGGTTTAGGTACGGTTGTTGAGAGAGCTTTGACTTGCATAGTAAGATTAAGATAAAAGATGAGAAATATGTTTTAAGAATTAGGTTGTGAAGAGCTTGAATGTCATGTTCAAGAATTTGACTTTTAATTATTGGAGGATGACAAAAGATATTGAATAAGAGATTGACTTTTAAATTTACTTTCTTGTTACTTTTTACTGAATGGAATTTTAGTGACTGGACAAAAGTTGCATGGGTGTTAAAGGAACCACTTAGGATGCTATTGCCATATACTAGTTGAAAGTTTATAAAAGATGGAATAAAACAATAACATTGGTTAGAGAAAATAAGCAGATTTGAAAGACATTGATAATATAAAATTAATATAACTTGATTAATTGCCTTGGGGAGAGAAGAGAGAGCACATTTGAGGATGACTTTGAAGCTTCAAATTTGGAGATTTAGATGGTCCTGACATTATTCATGGAGTTAGGAAACAGGAAAAGTCATAAACTTTCTAGGGAAGGTAAAGAGTTCAGTTTAGTTTATATTAAGTCTGAGGTGGCTTTAGGGCATCCAAATACTTTGAAATATGCCTTTCAGCATGAAAGAGAAAGAGGGAGTAGAAATACAGATTTTACAGTCATCAAAAATGGACTTTGGAAAATAGCATTACTCAAAATGAGACTGGCACAGTTCTATATTATTGTAGGATTATAAATAGGTTCAATGATATCGTCAAAGAAACTAAATAGCATGAGAAATGCTCCTGTTAGAATAAGTAAAGGAATGTGTCCTAAGCTGGATATATAATATGCATTTAACAATTGTCTTTTAGTTCATTGGAATACTTTGAAATGGAAATTTTGTTTCTCCTGACAAAACAAATCCTAGTGCTACTGCATGATACAAGTTTGAATTCTAGGTCCAAAGTTCCTAGGCAAAGAGTATTTTTTAAAAAAGAAACTGCCTTCATTACAATTAACAAGTAAATTAAGCAGATCTTGAAATTATAGTTTCTCAAGCCTAAGAAATAAATCATAATGGGCCATTAAATTGTCTTTTATTCAGATAAATGTATTATTTAGTAGCACAGGAAAATGGCTGCATAATGTCTGTCTCCTTTTGATCTAAGTCACATACAGTGAGTCAGTGTGCATAATGATAATTTATTTGTATAAGTAAATTATACAGTACTCCAGGCCTACTTCTTTTCCAGTTGTTCTTCATATTAAACAGAATATAGATATTTAAAGATCCAATGAAAGTATAATGACAGGATTATCCCTTGTAAGTATCAAAGTTACCACTGAAGGAAAAAATCAGATTTTGATTTATTATTTTTGTAAGTAGACATTTGATGATCAATTCTAAGGCTAGTAATAAGAGACCCAGAAACCATTTGCAGATTTTTTTTTTTCTTGAGATGGAGTCTTGCCCATCACCTAGGCTGGAGCACAATGGCATGATCTTGGCTCACTGCAACCTCCACATCCCTTCAACCTCCACCTCCCATATTCAAACAAACTCCCGCCTCAGCCTCCTAAGTAGCTGGGATTATAGGCACCCACCAGCATGCCAGGCTAATTTTTGTATTTTTAGTAGAGATGGGGTTTCACCATGCTGTCCAGGCTGGCCTCGAACTCCTGACCTTGTGATCTGCCCACCTTGGCATCCCAAAGTGCTGGGATTACAGGCATGAGCCTCCACTCCCAGCCTTGCAGAAAAATTTTAAGCAGGGCTTCCTTAGAATGTTGACACAATAGCCTGGAGTGTTTATAGCAAAGGTCAGAAAAAAAATTTATGATTTTCCACATAATACCTACCTCGAAGCCAGGGATTGATTGTAACACCAGCACCAACCTTCTAGATGAAAACCAAAGTTAGATCCTGTTATAATAACAGTACTTGTAGAAAGATAACATAAAATAAATGTAACAAATGATAAAGATGAAATAATGAAGATATTCAAAAATGTTCCATGACAAAAATATGTAACTATATCTAAAAAGTACATGTCCAGTGTTTTTCTAGTCCTAATCTATTTATATTATCATTATATGACAAACTAGTGTTTTTTACAGAATATCTGAAATTACAGAAAAGTGTAAAGAATGAAATTAGTTACTCATTAACCAATATTAAAAGGAAAGCTCTATAAATATTTAGGTATATAAATATATATCATATACTAAACATACGTATCTATGAACATATACAACATATACTTTATAATTTAAAGAATTACCAATGTTATGAACATTTTTCTATGTTACTAGAGAATGCATAGAAGTCAATTTTATGGCTCCATTATAATTTATTTCTTAATTATGGAAAATTATAATATAAAATTATTGGATGGCAGGCAGTGGTATAGTAGTATAAGAAACAGTTATCAAATATGCAGTCCCTATAACTGAACAAATATATTAAAAGCAAAATGAGGATAAAATAATTATAGGATGTTTTTATGCAACAGTAATCAGATAAAGCTGGTGGGAAGAGAGAGGATAGGTGGGGAGAGTGAGGGTAAGGAAGGACTTTCAAAGCCACACTTACTGAATACAAATTTTATCCTGAGGACATGCTTATATACAGAGGCATCCCTTAATAAAACAATGTTTTTGAAAGATTGATCATGTGGTCATTTGTTGTGAGAATAGAATAATGAAATAGTGAAGACAAGACTAGTAAAGAGGTTATTGCAGTAATACATGCAAAAGATGCAAGGAATAGTGACATAGAGATTGGAAAGAAAGAACAAGGTTTGCTTCAGCAGCACATATACTAGAATTGGAACAATATTAAAAAGATTAGAATGAATCTATAAACATAAAAAGCAGTATTAGGAGAAATGTTTCAGATAACAGTCACATAACTGAATCATTCTGATCAGAGAAACAAAAAAACATTACCTAGATTAGGAATAGAAAGTTTGAAGCTATGATAACACTCTTACCATAAAGTCGTGGTGTCTATTTGGAGTGTATGAAAATATTCTGTTCTGCAATTCTGAATAGATAGTAGTGCATTTAACTTTGCAAGAGTCATCTGTAACATCAGAGCCTTGTGCAAGAATAAGCTTTCTTACAAATGAAAGAAAAGGATTAAATAGCAAAAGTTTTGGACTACATCCAAGGGAAGGTCCATAGATAGGAAGGCAAGAGGATAAAATATAACCAGGGAGAGAAGAGAGAAAAGCAAAAGCAGCTGGATTGGGGCAACATTATCAAATTGTAGATAGGAATAAAATAATGAGAATTGGAAAACCTGCTGCACATGACAAAGAGTTCTTGGGTGATTTTCTAGAAGGCAGGTTCGTGTCACATGGAAGGCTGGAGTTGGTCCATAGATTAAGGAGAATAATGAATTCCCTTATATGTCCTCACTCAGCCTAAAAGAATGACTAAAGGATTGAGAGAGGAGAGTAGCTATACCTATATAAATCAGTAGGAGGGAGTTGTTTCTAAAAAGGGAGTTAATGAATACATTTGAAAAGAAAGATATTTGCCAGAAGAAACCCTTCCATCTCCATTGCCTTTTTTTTTTTTTTTTTTTTTTTTAAATTTACCTTGAGAATCTGGGGCCCATATATCCCTTAACTTTTGACCCCAAAGCCATCTCCAGGATACATGGAAGACAGAATACAGAGTGAGGTTAGCAGAGGAAAAAGCAGGCACTTTCATATTATCTGCAAGGAGCTACACATTTATATATCACACCTTTCAGGAAATTTCCTGCTCTATTTTTTTGTTGTCTCCTATAGCTGCTCCAGTTTATTTCAAAATGTTTTTGAAACTTTAATAGCTTTAAGGGTATAAGTGATTTTGATTACAGAGATGAATTGTATAGTATGAAATCTTGGATTTTAGTGCACCTATCAACTGAGTAGTGTACATTGTACCCAATAGGTAGTTTTTCACTCCTCATCCCTCTCCCACCTCCCCTCTTCTGAGACTCCAGTGTCTATTATACCATGTTGTATGCTTTTGAATACCCATAGCTTAGGTCCCACTTATAAGTGAGAACATACATTACTTGATTTTCAATGTATGAGTTCACTTAAAATAATAGCCTTCAGCTCCATCCAAGTTGCTGCAAAATAAATTATTTTATTGTTTTTTAGGGCTCAGTAGCATTCCATGGGGTGTGTGTGTGTGTGTGTGTGTGTGTGAGTATACCACAATTTTTTATCCACTCATCTTCTGATAGCCACTTAGGTTGATTTCATATATTTGCTATTGTGAATTGTGCTGAGATGCACATGCAGGTGTCTTTTTGATATAGTGGCTTCTTTTCCTTCTGAGACTAGATTTTTCTTGACCCCTTTGCTAGCCTTGCTTGGGCCCAGGCTCATGGCAGGAGACACCCTGTCTACTCGGCCTACTGGGGCACATCTGGCTTGCACTCCAGCACAGATCTGGTGACTGCCATGACTGCATACTCAGCCCCTGGTAGGAGTGGTTGTGTGAGCAAGCGAGCACAGGGTCCAGCCAGCTGTTCTAAGAGCCAGCACAAGAGCAGGCTCTGTGCAGGGCTTGTGGCTGGACCAGATGTGTCACAAATGTCTTCCACAGTGTACTCTGATATCCAGATGAGGGGAAAATGGTGATGCCACAGGCCGAGTTGACTGCAACCCTGAAGTCCCAGAGAGGGTGTTACAGCATGCTAATTGGCTCTTTTATCTCCCACATCTACAGCCCTTTATGGCAGTGTGTGGACTGCTTAGTGAGTTCTGTCACTCTGCTCTGGCCTGCAGCTCCAAATGACTGGCTCACTGTTGTTTCCCACTGTGTGGGGTGGCTGCCCTCTGCTGGCAAAGGGCCAAAGTGTTACAACCTTCTTTGTACCTAAGTTTGGTGGGTCACAAGTTCTTGTCCCACATCCAAGAAGAATGAACTTATGCTGACTATGGAAGGATGACGAGGGTGGAGAATAATTTTATGGAGCACAAAATGGCTCTCAGAAGAGAGGGGATGTGAGAGTGATCCTCCACCTGAAGTCAGGTGGTCTGTCTCTCTGTGTGGCTGGGTCTGGAGCTTTTATGGGCTCATGGTGGAAAGTATGTGCTGATTGGTTTGTGAGTGTGCAAAAAAAGGCTGAAAGGCATTACTCAAAAGTGGGCATGACAGTGTAAAAAACAAGTTAGGGAAGAGTAGATATATGTAAAACAAGTGAAGGGGGAGGATTGATCAGAGTAATGTGCACCAAATGGCAAGAGAGTTTCTCAATCCAGTCCTTGGATTTGACTTGTAGCTTGGTTTTCAGGCTTTGAACTGTCTAGAGCTTGAAGGTGGGGTTTCAGCAGGGACCCAGACATGGGTTTTGTCTGCGTCCTTCCTGTAGCTATCACTTTGGGTATATATTCAGTAGTGGGATTGCTGGAGTAAATGGTAGATATACTTTTAGTTCTTTGAGAAATTTCCATACTATTTTCCATAGAAGTTGTGCTAATTTATATTCCCACTAGCAGTGTTTTAAGTGTTCCTTTTCATCTTGTCCACAGCAAGGTATATTGTTTTTTGATTTATTTGAAATTGTTATTCTGGTGGGGGTAAGGTGGTATTGCATTGTTGTTTTAATTTTCATTCCCTTGATGATTAGTGGTATTTGGCTTTTTTTTTTTCATATTTTTTGGCCATTTGGATATCTCCTTTCGAGAAATGTCTATTCATTTCCTTTCCCTGCTTTTTAACAGGATTTCCCCCCCAGTGATTAATTTGAGATCATTGCAGATTCTGGATATTAGCCTATGATCAGAAGCATAATTTGTAAATATTTTCTGCCATTATATAGGTTGTCTGTAAACTCTGATAAGTATTTGTTTTGCCGTGCTGAAACTTTTTAGTTTAGGTCTCATTTATTTATTTTTGTTTTTGCTGCATTTGCTTTTGGGGGTCTTAGTCATAAACTTTTTGTGTAGGCCAATGCACACAAGAATGTTTCATAGGTTTTCTTACAGAATTTTTATGGGTTCATACAATTTCTGTGGCTGATTTTTTCAGCATAATTTATTGAATTGGGTATCCTTTCTCTAATGCATGTTTTTGTATGCATTGTCAAAGATCAGTTGGTTGTATTTGCAATGGAGAATATCTGCATTCTCCATTATGTTCTATTGATCTATATATCTGCCTTTATAACAGGTACCATGCTCGTTTGGTTACTATAGCCTTGTAGTATAATTTGAAGTTGGGTAATATGATACCTCCAGATTTGTTATTCTTGCTTAGAATTGCTTTGGGTTTTGGGGCTCCTTTTGGTTCTATATGAATATTAGAATTGCCTTTTCTATTTCTGTGAGGAATGATGTTAGTATTTTAATAGGAATTGCATTGAATCTATAGATTGCTTTGAGCGGTATAGTCATTTTCATGATGTTAATTTTGCCAATGGATGAATTTCCATTTGTTGGTGTCATCTATGGCTTCTTTTAGCTGTGTTTTATAATTCTCCTTGTAAAGATTGTCCAACTCCTTAGTTAATTATATTTCTAGGTACTTTATTTTTTATAGCTATTATGAAAGAAATTAAGTTCATCCATCTCACATGCAAGGATACACAAAGACTCAAAACAAAGGGATGGAGAAAGATTTACCAACCAAATGGAGAGCAAAAGTAAACAAATAAATAAAAGGCAGGAGTTGCAATTCTCACCTCTGATAAAACAGGTTTGAAAGCAACAAAGATCAAAAGAGGCAAAGAAGGTCATTACATAATGGTAAATGGATCAATGCAACAAAAAGAGCCAATTATCCTAAATATCTATGCCCCCAATACAGGAACACCCAGATACATAAGACTTATAAAGAGACTTAGATTCCCACAAAATAATAGTGGGAGACTTCAACATCAATATTAGATATATCAATGAGACAGAAAATTAATAAGGATATCCAGGACTTGAACTCAGATCTAGAACAAGTAAACTTAATAAACATTTATAGAACTCTCCACTTTAAATACATAAAATATACACTCTTATCAGTACCACATCACACCTACTCACAGGTTTAAATGAAATATTGGTTGGCTACTTGTTTGTTATTTTTTTCCTGTCTCCATTATTAAGCACAATTATTGGCATAAAAGAAGTTTTTAGCTAGCCCGGGCAATAAAGCAACACTCCCATTCTCTCTCCTTCTTTCTCTTCCTCTTTCTTCCTCTCCTTCATTCTCTTTCCTTCCTTCCTTCCTTTCTCTTTCTTTCTTTCTTTCTTTCTTTCTTTCTTTCTTTCTTTCTTTCTTTCTTTCTTTCTTTCTTCTTTCTCTTTCTTTCTTTCTCTTTCTTTCTTTCTTTCTTTTCTTTCTTTCTTTCTTTCTTTCTTTCTTTCTTTCTTTCTTTCTCTTCTTCCCTTTTCTTTTTAAAAAACAAAAGAAAATTTGAATTCGGAAAATTAGTAGAGAAAGTTGCAAATCCATCTGGGAAAGAATCCATCATCTCTTACTAATGATTTCAATTAGTCTGACTTTTTACAAGCTTAAAGCAAAATCAACAGACATAAAATATAATAACTGATCTCATTATAAAAATCTGATCTTTACCATCTTTACATACCTAAAAATTTTATTTCTATGGAGGTTTTTTTAGTATGATTAGTGGTTAATGAATGTTATTCATGGATATAGAATTCAAGATCTACCTATGCTACTTAATTACATGAATATGGAGAAATATGTCAACTCCCTAAGGCTCAGTTTCCTCATGGGAAAATAGTGACGACAATAGTGTTATCTCATAGGACTTTTTAAATATGAGTTAAGTGAATAAAAAAAAGAAATTAAGTTCTTGATTTGATTATCAGCTTGATCATTGTTAGTGCTATTGATTTGTGTACATTGATTTTGTAACCTAATAATTTACTAAATTTCTTTGCCAGATCTAAGAGTCTTTTAGAGTCATTTATGGAATGTTCTATATATAAGATTATATCATTGGCAAACAGAAATAATTTTACTTCCTCTTTTCCAATTTGGATACCTTTTATTTTTTACTCTTCCCTGCTTTGTCTGGCTAGGACTCTCAGTAATATGCTAAATGAAAGTGGTGAAGTTGGAAATCTTTGCCTTGTGTCAGTTTTTATGGGGAATGCTTTCACATTTCCCAATTCAGTATGACAGTGGCTTTAAGTTTACCAGATATGGTTTTTATTATTTTGAGATATGTTCCTCCTATGCCTCATTTTTTGAGGGTTTTTGTCGCAAAGGGATGCTGTATTGTATCAAATGCCTTTTGGTATCTATCGAGACAATAATAAGGTTTTTGTTTTTAATCCTGTTTATGTGATGAATTATATTTATTTGTCTGCATGTCTTAAACCATCTCTGTATCCCTGGAATGAAACCCACCTGACCATAGTGAATTATTTTGTTCTATGTGCTCTTGAATTTATTTTGCTGGTATGTTCTTGATAATTTTTGCATCTACATTCATCAGGGATATTGGACTGTAATTTACTTTCTTGTTATGTCTTTTTAGGCTTTGATATCAGGGTCATACTGGCTTTATAGAGTGAATTAGGTAGGATTTCATATTCCTCAATCTTTTAGAATAGTTTCACTAGAATTGGTACCAACTCTTCTTTGAATATATAGTAGAATTTTCTGTGACTTTGTCTTAATCTGGGCATTTTGTTTTTTTTGGTAGTAATTTTATTACTGATGTAATCTCACTGAATGTTATTTGGACTGTTCAGGATTTCTCTTTCTTGCTAATTCAAACTGGTGTCTTGTACGTTTCCAGGAATTTATCCACTTCCATTAGATTTTCCAGTTTTGTGTATAGAGATATTCATGACAGTCTCAAATTAACTTTTTTATTTTTATGGTGTTAGCTATAAATGTCTCCACTTTCATTTCTAATTTAGTTTATTTGAGTATTCTCTAAAGATTAAGTGTCTATGAATTCTGTTCATCTTTTGAAGGAACCACCTTTTTGTTTCATTGATCTTTTGTATTGTGTTTTGGTTTCAATTTTATTTGGTTTTGTTCTGCTCTTTGTTATTTCTTATATTCTACTAGCTTGGGGGTTGCTTTGTTTTGTATCTCTACTTCCCTGTGGTCAATATGTAACTTTCAGAGTTTTTGTTGCAGGTGTTTTACGTTTTCAATTTTCTTCTTAGTACTGCTTTTGCTATATCTCAGAGATTTTTATAACTTGTGTCTCTATTACCATTCATTTTAATTTTATTCTCTATAATTTTCATCTTGACCTCATTATTAACCCAAAATTCTCCAGGAGCAGATTATTTAATTTCCATGTATTTGTATAGTTTTGAGGATTACTTTTGGAATTGATTGCTAATTTTATTTTGTTGTGATATGTGAAGATAATTGATATAATTTTCATTTTTAAAAATTTATTGAGGATTGTTTTATGGCTTATGTGGTCAATCTCATATTATGTTCCATGTGCAGATAAGAAGATTGCATATACTGAATTTCTTGGTTAGAATGTTCTATAAATATCTGTTAAGTCCATTTTTTTTTGTAGAGTGCAGTTTAAGTCCAGTGTTTCTTTTTAGACTTTATGCCTAAATGGTCAGTATGGTGCTATCAGTGTTGAAATTCCTCAATATAACTGTGTTGCTATCTCTTTTCTTAGGTTTAATAGAAATTGCTTTATAAATCTGGAGCTCTGGAGTTAGGCATGTATATATTTAGGATTTTTACAACTTCTTGTTGAATTGATCCTTTTATTATTATATAATTACTTTTATTGTATTTTTAATTTTTTTCTGTTGTTGCTTTAAAGTCTGTTTTACTACTATAAGAAGAGCTACTCCTGCTTGCTTTAGGTTTTAATTTGTGTGAAATCTCTTTTTCCATCCCTTTAACTTGACTCTATAAGAATCCTTCTCCCACACAATAATAGTGGGAGACTTTAATACTCCACTGTCAATAGCAGACAGATCAACCAGACAGAAAATTAACAAGGATATCCAGGACTTGAACTCAGACCTGGAACAAGCAAACCTGATAGACATTTACAGAACTCTCCACCCCAAATCCACAGAATATACATTCTTCTCAGCACCACATCACACCTATTCCAAAATTGACCACATAATTGGAAGTAAAGCACTCCTCAGCAAATGCAAAACAACTGAAATCATAAACAGTCTCTCAGACCATAGTGCAATCAAGTTGGAACTCAGAATTCAGAAACTAACTCAGAACCGCACAGCTTCATGGAAACTGAACAACTGGCTCTTAAATGTTGATTGGATAAACAATGAAATGAAGGCAGAAATAAAGAAGTTCTTTGAAACCAACGAGAATGAAGACACAACGTACCAGAATCTCTGGGACACATTTAAAGCAGTCTGTAGAGGAAAATATATAGCAATAAGTGCCCACATGAGAAGAGTGGAGAGATCCAAAATTGACACCCTATCGTCAAAATTGAAAGAGCTAGAGAAGCAAGATCAAAAAGGCTCAAAACCTAGCCGAAGACAAGAAATAACTAAGATCACAGCAGAACTGAAGGAGATAGAGACAAGAAAAACCCTTCAAAAAATCAATAAATCTAAGAGCTGGTTTTTCAAAAAGATCAACAAAATAGACAGACCACTAGCCAGACTGATAAAAAAGAAAAGAGAGAACAACCAAATAGATGCTATAAAAAACGATAAAGGGGAAATCACCACAGATTCCACAGAAATTCAAACCATCATCAGAGAATACTACAAACAACTCTATGCACATAAACTAGTAAATCAGGAAGAAATGGATAAATTCCTGGATGCCTGTGTCCTCCCAAGCCTAAACCAGGATGAAGCTGAAACTATGAATAGACCAATAAAAGGTCTGAAGTTGAGGCAGCAATTAAAAGCCTACCACACAAAAAAAGCCCAGGTCCAGATGGGTTCACAGCTGAATTCTACCAGACACACAAAGAGGATCTGGTACCATTCCTTCTGAAACTATACCAAATAATCCAAAAAGAGGGAACCCTTCCCAAATCATTTTATGAGACCAACATCATCGTGATACCAAAACCTGGCAGAGACTCAACAAGAAAAGAAAACTTCAGGCCAATATCCATGGTGAACATTGATGCAAAAATCTTCAATAAAATACTGGCAAACCGATTGCAACAGCACATTAAAAAACTTGTCCATCATGATCAAGTAGGATTCATCCCGGGGATGCAAGGCTGGTTCAACATACGCAAGTCTATAAATGTAATTCACCACATAAACAGAAGCAAAGACAAAAACCACATGATTATCTCAATTGATGCAGAGAAGGCATTTGACAAAATTCAGCAGCCCTTTATGCTAAAAACCCTCAATAAACTTGGTATTGATGGAACATATCTCAAAGTAATAAAAGCTATTTATGACAAACCAACAGCCAATATCATACTTAATGGGCAAAAACTGGAAGCGTTCCCTTTGAAATCCGGCACTAGACAAGGATGCCCTCTCTCACCACTTCTATTCAACATAGTACTGGAAGTTCTAGCCAGAGCAATCAGGCAAGAAAGAGAAATAAAGGGTATTCAAATAGGAAAGGTGGAAGCCAAATTGTCTCTATTTGCAGATGACATGATAGTATACCTAGAAGACCCCATCACCTCAGCCCAAAAGCTCCTGAAACTGATAAGCAACTTCAGCAAAGTCTCAGGATATAAAATCAATGTGCAAAAATCACAAGCATTCCTATACACCAATAACAGACTTAAAGAGAACCAAATCAAGAACGAACTGCCATTCCCAATTGCTACAAAGAAAATAAAATACCTAGGAATACAACTCACTAGGAATGTAAGGGACCTCTTTAAGGAAAACTACAAACAACTGCTCAACGAAATAAGAGAGGACACAAACAGATGGAAAAACATTCCATGTTCGTGGTTAGGAAGAATCAATATCGTGAAAATGGCTATACTGCCCAAAAAATTTACACAATCAATGCTATCCCCATCAAACTACCATTGAATTTCTTCACAGAACTGGAAAAAACCACCATGAATTTCATATGGAACCAAAAGAGAGCCCGCATAGCCAAGTCAATTCTAAGCAAAAAGAACACAGCAGGAAGCATCACACTACCAGACTTCAAACTATACTACAAGGCTACAGTAATCAAAACAGCATGGTACTGGTACCAAAACAGAGATATAGACCAATGGAACAGAACAGAGGCATCGGAGGCAACACAACATATCCACAACCATATTATCTTTGATAAACCAGACAAAAACAGGCAATGGGGAAAGGATTCCCTATTTAATAAATGGTGTTGGGAAAACTGGCTAGCCATGTGCAGAAAGCAGAAACTGGACCCCTTCCTGACACCTTACACTAAAATTAACTCCAGATGGATTAAAGACTTAAACGTAAGACCTGACAGCATAAAAACCCTAGAAGAAAATCTAGGCAAAACCGTTCAGGACATAGGAGTAGGCAAGGACTTCATGACCAAAACACCAAAAGCATTGGCAACAAAAGCCAAAATAGACAAATGGGACCTAATCAAACTCCACAGCTTCTGCATGGCAAAAGAAACAGTCACTAGAGTGAATCGGCAACCATCAGAATGGGAAAAAATCTTTGCAGTTTACACATCTGACAAAGGGCTGATATCCAGAATTTACAAAGAACTCAAACAGATTTACAGAAAAAAAACACACAAGCCCATTCAAAAATGGGCAAAGGATATGAACAGAAACTTTACTAAAGAAGACATACATGAGGCCAACAACCATATGAAAAAGTGCTCATCATCATTGGTCATTAGAGAGATGCAAATCAAAACCACATTGAGATACCATCTCACACCAGTTAGAATGGCAATCATTAAAAAATCTGGAGACAGCAGATGCTGGTGAGAATGTGGAGAAATGGGAACACTCTTACACTGTTGGTGGGAGTGTAAATTAGTTCAACCATTGTGGAAGACAGTGTGGCGATTCCTCAGGGACCTAGAAATAGAAATTCCATTTGACCCAGCAATCCCATTACTGGGTATCTATCCAAAGGACTATAAATCGTTCTACTATAAGGACACATGCACACGAATGTTCATTGCAGCACTGTTTACAATAGCAAAGACCTGGAACCAACCCAAATGCCCAACTATGATAGACTGGACTGGGAAAATGTGGCACATATACACCATGGAATATTATGCAGCAATCAAAAATGATGAGTTTGTGTCCTTTGTAAGGACATGGATGAATCTGGAGAACATCATTCTCAGCAAACTGACACAAGAACAGAAAAAGAAATACCGCATATACTCACTCATAGGTGGGTGAGAAAAATGAGAACACATGGACACAGAGAGGCGGTCTACTATACACTGGGGACTGTTGGGGGGAATGGGGGAGGGACAGCAGGGGGGCTGGGGGGGATAGCCTGGGGATGAATACCAAGTGTGGGTGAAGGGGAGGAAGGCAGCAAAGCACACTGCCATGTGTGTACCTATGCAACTATCTTGCACATTCTGCACATGTACCCCCAAACCTATAATGCAATAAAAATTAAAAAAAAAAAAAAAAGAATCCTTACATATTATGTGTATATGCTGAAGGCAGCAGATATCTTCAGGTTTGTGATTTTTTAAAATCCGTTATGCCAATCTGTGTATTTTATATATTATTTATATTTTTAACTTTTAAGTTCAGATGTACATGCGCAGTTTGTTATATAGGTAAACTTGTATCATGTAGGTTTGTCGTGTATTTTATCCCCTACATATTAAGCCTAGTACCTATTAATTATTTTTCCTGATTTTCTCCCTCCTCCTACATTCCACCCTTCAATAGGTCCCAGTCTCTGTTGTTCCCCTCTATGTGTCCATGTATTCTTATTATTTTGCTCCCATTTATAAGTAATACCATGTGTTATTTGGTTTTCTATTCCTGTGTTGGTTCGCTAACAATAATGACCTCCAGCTCCATCCATATTCTTGCAAAGGACATTATCTCATTCTTTTGTATGGCTGCATAGTATTCCATGGTGTGTACATACCATATCTTCTTTATTCAGTCACCATCAATGGGAATTTAGGTTGATTCCATGTCTTTGCTATTGTGAATAGTGCTGCAATGAACATATGCATGCATGTGTCTTTATGATAGAATGATTTACATTCCTTTGAGTGTATACTCAGTAATGGTATTGCTGAGTCAAATGATATTTCTGTTTTTAGGACATTGAAGAAATATTACACTGTCTTCCACAGTGATTTAACTAATTTACATTCTCACCAACAGTGTATAAACATTCCTTTTTTTAAATTGCAACCTTGCCAGCATCTGTTATTTCTTTTTTTTTACTTTTTAATAATAGCCATGTATCTGTTTTTGTACCAGTACTATGCTGTTTTGGTTACCGTAGCCCTGTAGTATAACATTGGGTAGGATGATGCCTCCATCTTGTTCTTTTTGCTTAGGATTGTCTTGGCTATCTGAGCTCTTTTTTGGTTCCATGTGAATTTTAAAATAGTTTTTTTTTTCTAGTTTTAGAAGAATGTCATTGGTAATTTGATAGGAATAGCATTGAATCTATAAATTGCTTTGGACAGTATGACTACCTTAATGATAGCAATTCTTCCTATTCATTATTATGGAATGTTTTTCCACTTGTTTGTGTCATCTCTAATTTGTTGGAGCAATGTTTTATAGTTCTCCTTGTAAAGATCTTTTACCTCCCTGGTTAGCTGTGTTCCTAGGATTTTATTCTTTTTGTGGCAACTGTGAATGGGATTGCATTTCTAATTTGGCTCTCAGCTTGACAGTTGTTGGTATATAGGAATGCTAGTGATGTTTTACATTGACTTTGTATCCTGAGATTTTGCTTAAGTTGTTTATTAGCTTACAGAGCTTTTGGGCTGAGACTATCAGGTTTTCTAGATACAGGATAATGTCATCTGAAAACAGAAATATTTTAACTTCCTCTCTTTTTCTTTAGATTAAAAACAATCATTTCTCTTACTTGATTGCTCTGGTCAGGATTTCCAATACTATGCTGAATATGAGTGGTGAGAGAGGGCAACTCTGTCTTGTGCCAGTTTTCAAAGGAATTATGTCCAGCTTTTGCTTATTTAATATGATGTTGGCTGTGGGTTTGTCATAGATGGTTTTTGCTATTTCAACAAATGTTCCTCAAATAACTAGTTTACTGAGAATTTTTAGCATGAGGAGGTACTGAGTTCTATCAAAGGCTTTTCTGCCTCTATTGAGATAATCACTAGTTTTTTGTCTTTAGTTCTGTGTATGTGATGAATCACATCTATAGATTTGCACATGTTGAACCAACCTTGAGTATTCCTTTGAGTATATAAACAGTAATGGGATTGCATCCTAGGGAGAAAGCCTACTTGATCATGGTGGGTAAACTTTGTGATGTGCTGCTGGATTTGGCTTGCCAGCATTTTTTTGAGGATTATTTTATATTTTAACTATGTTCACTGAGGACATTGGCCTGAAGTTGTCTTATTTTAGTTCTATCTGTGCCAGCTTTTGTTATCAGAATGATGCTGGCCTCATAGAATGAGTTGGGGAGAAGTCTTTCCTGCTTAATTTTTGTGACAGTTTCAGTAGGAAAGGTACCAGCTCTTCTTTATACATCTGATAGAATTTGGCAGTGAATTAATCTTGTCCTGGACTTCTTTTGGTTGGTAGGCTATTTATTTCTGATTTGATTTTGGAGTTCATTATTGGTCTGTTCAGAGATTCCATTTCTTCCTGGTTTAGCTGTCGGAGGATGAATGTGTCCAGAAATTTATCCATTTCTATGAGATATTTTTAGTTTGTGTGCATGGAAGTATTCACAATATTCTCTGACAATTATTTGTATTTTTGCAGAGTCAGTGGTAATATCTCTTTTGTCATTTCTAATTGTGTTTACTTGGACTTTATCTAGTTCTTTATTAGCATAGATAGCAGTATCTATTTTATTACTTTTTTTTTTTTTTTTTAAATCCTGGATTCAGTAATCTTTTGAATAATTTTTGTGTCTCAATCTCCCCCATTTCAACCCTGATTTGGGGGGTTATTTCTTGTTTTTTTTTTTTTTTTGCTGGTCTTGGTTTGCTCTTGATTATTTAGTTCTTTTAGTTGTGATGTTCTTCAGCTCTTTTAGTTGTGATATTAGGTTGTTAGATTGAAATCTTTCTAACTTTTTGATGTGGGCATTTAGTGCTACAAATTTTCCTCTTAACACTGCTTGTACTGTCTCCTAGAATTTTTGGTATGTTGTATCTTTGTTGTTATTAGTTTCAAATAGCTTTTTGATTTCTGCCTTAATTTTATTATCTACCTAAAAGTCAGTCATGAGCAGGTTATTCAATTTTCATGTAATTGTGTGGCTTTGAGAAAATTTGTTGGTCCTGATTTCTAATTTAATTGTGCTGTGGTCAGAGAGAGTGGTTGTTATGATTTCAGTTCTTTTGCATTTGCTGAGGAGTGTTTTGTGTCCAATTAATGTGGTTGATTGCAGAGTATGTGCCATGTGGCATGAGAAGAATATCTATTCTCTTGTATTAGGGGTGGAGAGTTCTGTAAAGGTCCATCAGATTCATTTGATGCAGTGCCAATTTCAAGTCCTGATAATCACTATTAATTTTCTGCCTCAATATTCTGTCTAATATTGTCAGTGGGATGTTGACATCTTCCAGTATTTTTGTGTGGGAGTCCAAGTCTTTTTGAAAGTCTCTATGAACTTGCTTTATGAATCTGGATGCTCCTTATGAATCTGGATGTTTTGGATGCATAAATATTTAGGATAGTTAGGTCCTCTAGTGGAGTTGAACTCCTTACCATTATTAACTTTCTTTGTCTTTTTGACCTTTGTTGATTTAAAGTCTTTTATTTTTTTTCCTGAAATTAGGATTGCAACCACTGCTTTTTTTCTGTTTTTTTATTTTCTTGGTAGATCTTTGTCCATCTATTTTGAGCTTATATATGTTATTGTATACAAGATGGGTCTTTTGAAGACAGCATACCAATGGGTTGTGGTTGCTTATTCAGCTTGCCACTCTGTGTCTTTTAATTTGGGCACTTCACCCATTTACATTCAAGGTTAGTATCAATATATGTGGATTTGATCCTGTCATTATATTAGCTGATTATCATGCAGACTTGTTTGCATGGTTGCTTTATAGTGTCACTGGTCTGTGTACTTAAGTGTGTTCTTGCAGTGGCTCGTAATGGTCTATACTTTTCATTATAAGGAAGGTCTGACGGTAACCAATTTCCTCAGCGTTTGCTTGTCTGAAAAGGATTTTATTTCTCTTTCATTTATGAAGCTTAGTTTGTTAGATATGAAATTCTGGGTTGTAATTTCTTTTTATTAAAGAATGTTGAATATTGGCCCCCAGTCTATTCTGGCTTGTAGAGTTTCTGAGATGTCCATTGTTAGTCTGATGAGCTTCCCTTTGTAGGTGACCTGACCATTCTGTCTGCATTTAATGTTTTTTCTTTCATCATAATGTTGGAGGATCCGATGATTATGTTTTTGGGATTATCTTCTTATGAAATGTCTCACCGGAGTTCTCTGCATTTCCTGAATTTGAATGTTGACCTCTCTGGCTAGGTTTGCAAAGTTCCCATGGATGGGAAAGTTCCTGAAATATGTTTCCAAGTTGCTTCAGTTCTTCCCATCTCTTTCAGGAACACCAGTGAGTCATGGATTTGGTGTCTTTACATAATTCCATATTTCTCAGAGGTTTTGTTCATTCCATTTTCATTCTTTTTTCTCTATCCTTGTCTGACTTATTTCAAAAAGCCAATCTTAAAACTCTGAGATTCTTTCCTCAGCTTGATAATCTGCTTTTAGCACTTGTGATTCCATTATGAAATTCTTGTAGTGTGTTTTCTGGCTCTACCAAGTCAGTTATATTCTTCTTTATACTGGCTGTTTTGTCTGTCAACTCCTATATAATTGTATTGATTCTTAGCTTCCTTGGATACGGTTCCAATGTACTGCATCTCAATGTTCTTCATTTGTGTCCATATTTTAAATTCTATATCTGTCATTTCAGTCATCTCAGCCCAATTCAGAACATTGGCAGGAGTGGTAGTGTGGTTGTTTGGAGGAAAGAAGGCACTCTGAGTTTCTGAGCTGTCAGAGTTCCTATGCTGATTATTTCTTACTTTAATGGGCTTATGCTTCTTCAGTCTTTGCTGTCACTGATCTTTTGGTGGATTTTTTTTTTTATCCTATCTAACAACTTTGATGATTTGATTGTGGTTTAAGATGGGTTCACATGAATTGCTTTGTTTATGGAAGATTTTACTGGTCCAATGCTTAGCTTCCAATGTCTGGACTGTGTGCTCTAACTGGGGAATTTGTATTGAGCTGCTTCTTCATTCTCTGGCCCCTCAATGTTAGGAATCCACTATGCTGGGGGTGCTGAGGTATTTCCAGACTGCTGGTTACTACACTGTGATGATGGGATGTCAGCCAAAGTGTTTTATACTGCAGTGGCTGTGAATTCCCTCCTCATTCAACACGTGCCAGCAGCAGCAGCAGCAGTGGCAACATGTGAGGTGCATGCTTGTTGGGTGTGGTAGGGTGCTAGTGGGTGCTGGGGTTCCTGCCTCTGTGTAGACATTCATCACAGTGGCAGAGGCAGCATGGCTCAGGAGTCAGGGGGCCCTAATAGTGACTGCATACAGTCACACTATGGTGATGTTAGCACAGGAGCAGGGTGCTGGCAGGTGCAGGTCTGTGTGTGCTCTCTGTGCACCCTAGACAGGGTGGTTGCTTAGTATTGGGAGGGTCCACTGTTCTCTATGCCTAGTTTCACTCCCATGGTGGTGTTGGCCCAAGCACTGAGCACTTGTGGAGTTAGGGCTGCTGGCTCTGTTCCTGTGAGGGCTCTGACTACAATGGTAGTCCAGCTGGGGAAGAGGGGCAGGGTGCATTTCTGCTGCAGCAGTGGCAGGGCCTGGTGCACACACATGTGTTCTGACAGGGCAAGGAAGGCAAAACCTGCTCATACAAACATGCTGGCAAAGTGATATAGGGGGCTGGCATGGGCTCAAGGGAAGCTGTAGTGTGGGGAGTGAACAGGCAGGCTAGTACATAGCTGTAGAGGCCACCCCAGTGGAGCTCTTTGCCAGTCAGGCACAGTCTGCCACCCTCGGAGCTATGATGCAAGTGCCCAGGAACCCGAGGCTGCCCTGCAAGCAATTGTGGTCAGGCTGGTGCCTGGGAGAAGCCAGCAGACCAAGAGGTGCTCAGATCGAACCAGAATAATCTGATGGGAAACACTGCCCTGTAGAGTTCAGGTCCAACAGTTTCCTGGTGCTAGAGTTCCCTATGGGAACAAGTCGAGCCTAGAGTGATGGACATCCCTGGCCATGCTCTCTATGGATGCTCCCATACCAAACCCTCTAGGCTCCACATCATCTGGCATACCATCTCTACCATTTCTCTAAGCAGCTCTCTCTGCCAACTCAAGTGCTTATGGTGGTAGATGGGTCTCCTCCCTCTGGGACCCCAGAGGCCAATGGCAAGAGTGAATTTCTCCTTGCCAGTTCAACTCACCCATTCCTCCAGAGTCACTGGGGGCCAGAAACAAGTCCTGGTGCATGATAACCCTTGCAGTGTTGCCATTTTCCTTCCACTTCAGCCCAAATTCTCAGTCTTCCCTCCAACCACTCAGTGTCATACCTCTGAAGATCTGTTAGGAGTGTGCCAGACATCTTGGTCCCTTTGTGGCAGCTGCTCTACCTGGCTCCATCTAGTTGGCCTTCTTCAATCTGTATCTTATAATCTGTATAAGTAGATTATTTAGGCCCCTTACATTCAAGGCAAATATTGAGATATGAGGTACTATTTCAGTCATTGTGTTGATTGTTACCTCCTTACTTTGTTTTCTTCAATGTATTATTGTTTATAAGCCCTGTGAATTTTATGCTTTCAGGGGTTTCCATTCTGTTACATATTAGCCTTTTGTTTCAAGAGTTAGAACTCCTTTTAGCACTTCTGGTAGGGCTGGTGTAGTACTGACAAATTTTCTCAGCATTTGCTTGTCTGAGAAAGAAGTTATTTCTTAATTTATAAAACTTTATTTATAAAACTTAATTTATTTTAATTTTTCTGGATACAAAATATTTAGCTGACAGTTTTTTGTTTAAGGGGACTTAAAATAGGACCCAATCCCTTCTGGCTGGTAAGGTTTCTGGTGAGAACTTTGCTGTACTCTGATAGGTTTTCCTTTATAGGTTACCTGATGCTTTTGTCTCAATGTTCTTAGAATTCTTTCTCTCACTTGACTTTTGGTAGCCTGATGTCCTTTTTACAATGAATCTTCCAGGAATTCTTTAATATTTCTATATTCAGATGTCAAAACTTTATCAACACCAGGGAAGTTTTCTATTATTTCCTAAAATAAATTTTCCAAACTTTGTGCTTTCTCTTCTCCCTCATAAATACTTATGATTCTCAGGTTTGGCAATTTTACATCATCTTATATTTCTTAGAGATTTTGTTTATTTCTTCTAATACTTTTTTCTTTATTTTTATTTGATTTGGTTAATTCAAAAGCCTTGCCTTTTTTATTTATGCCTTACTCGGTTAGTTCAAAAGCCTCTGAAATTCTCTTCTAATTGGTCTCACCTATTGTTATAGCTTTCCACTGCATTTTGTAGCTCTCTAAATGTGTCTTTCATTTCCAGCTGAAAATTCTGATTGGCTTTTATTTAAAATATCTCTTTACAAAATTTTTCATTTACGTCTTGTTTTTAAAATTTCTTTATGTTGGTTTTCACCTTTCTCTTGTATCTCCTTGAGTAATATAATAATTAACCTTTTGAAATATTTATCTGTTATTTCAAGGATTTTATCTTGGTTTGAATCTATTGCATGAGAGTTAGTGTCATCTTTTGGGTGTGTTATTATATAATTCTGTTTTGTCATATTGCCAGAATTATTTTTTGAACTCTCTCTTTTGCATAGACAATTTATTCCTATTATTTTTGAATTCATTTTTGATTTCACTTTTTAAATTTATTTATTTCCCTTGAGTGACTTTAATATTTATAGTTTATTGTCACCTAGCTTCAGGTCTAAATGCTTTCAGCAGCAAAAATAAAATTGTGTGAGTTCCTTGGTTTTGGAGAATATTTGTGTAATGAATTTCTTAGATGCTGGTTGTAATAGCAATGTGCTAGGTGTTTGAGCATGTCCACTGTCGCCTGAGGGGCTGGAATGACAGAGATCTAATTAATCTTATCTCATTCCCCAGTGGTGAGCACTTTTTCACATTATTTTCCCTCAATATTGTATTAACTGAGTTGAACATTTAAGGTTTTAGGCCAGTAGGAGATGCTTATAGGCAAAAAGAGCTCTGTACAAATAAAGCAGATGGGTAAATGCAATACTCCAATAGTGGACAGAGGTACCAGCCTTTTCAGAGGTGGCTGGGGATGCTTTCAGTGAAATGCATTGACGTCTTTTCAGGGGAAAGGGAGGGAGTCCCCACAGCTCTCCTGCCAGGCCAGCAGGAAAGGAATCTGCCTTGTGGTCACACTCTTGACCTGCTGTTCTGGCTACTTCAATCAGAAACCACCTCTTTTCATCTGCAGGAATACTGATATTCCATGTAGAGAGGGACTGTGACTTTACCTGTTATGCAAAACTGAAGCTGGTGGGCACTCCTCCTGTGGGAGTTCAGTTACCCTGAAGTGTTGCATGAAGACTGTCTATTGTTGCAGTCATAATGAGCTCCTGTGGGGGAAGCCCCAGCTGTGTTTGCAGTAGTGAGAGAGGAGGAAAAATAATCACTCTTGAGGAAAATTAATCACTCTCAATTACTCTTCATGTGTACCAGGGCTGCCTGACTGTGGGGACAGAGACTTTCCCTACTGAGCCCAGTGTACCTGTGCCTCTGCTGACACAAACTTTCCACAAATGGAAAAAATCTGGGACTCAAGTCCTGCAGTCTGATTTCTTTTGTCACAAAGGTTTCTTCCCTAATGTGGTGCACTCTCCCTTCCCCTAGGCGTAGCAGTTGTTGAGGACCAGACTTCGGTGAATTCTGCTGCTCCTCTGACTCTAACCACCCAGTGGAGCTGCCACACTGACTACAGAATCTTAAAATATGATTCCACTACAAAAAGATAATTTAACCTCAACTACTGGTAATTCACGCAACCCAGCAGTTTTCTTGATGGGAAATCCAAATGTGAGACGAGAACACCTCTGTCTAAATTTAATTGAGTACCAAATAAAAGTCAGACTAGATCTGGGAGAGACCACTTTTGAAACAGGATGACACTTATTTATAGATGGTTCCTCCCAGGTAATTGAGGGAAAAAAAAGACACAACGGATATTGAGTAATAGATAGAGAAACTCTTGAAAAAATAGAGTTAGGAAAATTGCCTAATAATTATTCTGCCCAAACTTGCAAGCTGTTTGCACTCACCCAAGCCTTAAAGTACTTTCAGAAACAGGTAGGAATCATCTATACTGATTCTAAGTATGCCTTTGGAATGGCTCATACATTTGGGAAAATTTGGGCTGAACAAAGTCTCATTAATAATAAATGTCAGAACCTTGTTCATAAGGAGTTAATTATCCAAGTACTGGATAATCTTCAGTTGCCAGAAGAAGAAATAGCTATTGTCCATGTCCCTGGACACCAGAAAAATCTTTCTTTTGAAAGTCAAGGAAATAACCTAGCAGACCAGATAGCCAAACAAGCTTGTTTCCTCCAAAACTCCTCTGTTTCACTCAACTCCTTGTCTTCCTTTTCCTACTGAAATTCCTGTTTTCTCTTCTATTGAAAAGAAAAATTAATAAAGATAGGAGCCAGAGAAGACTCAGGAGAAAAATGGCTGTTACCAGACCAAAGGGAAATGTTATCCAAGCCCCTTATGTGGGAGATGGTCTCAGTTACATGAGGGGACACATTGGGGACCCCAAGCCATGTGCGATGCAGTTCTCAGGGGCTATGGGTGTATAGGAATTTACACCCTAGCCAAACAAATTACAGATAGTTGCTTAATATGTGAAGAGACTGATATGCAGATTCTAAGAAAACACTCCTTGAAGGAAGGGATCCAGGGCTATGTCCATTTCAAAGTGTTCAGATTGATTATACTGAAATGCCCCAAATTGGTCCTTTAAAATACTTATTAGTAATAATAGACCATACCCACTGGGTAGAGACTATCCCATTCTCAAGTGCAACCACCAGTAATGTAGTTAAGGCACCAATTGAAAACACTGTACCTAGATTTGGACTAATAGAAAACACTGATTCAGATAATGGAACCCATTTCACTGGGCATGTCATTAAAAAGCCCAGGTACTAGATATAAAATGGGAATACCATATCTCTTGGCATCCATCCTCTTTAGGAAAAATAGAAAGAATGAATAAGACTCTAAAAAGCCTCTTAACTAAATAAGTTCTAAAAACTCAATTGCCATGGACTAAATGTCTTCCTATTGCTTTTTTAAGAATCCAAACTGCTCCTTGGAGAGATATTGGCCTTGCCCTTTCTGGGATGGTCTATGGATTGCCCTGTTTACACTCCAATGCTGACATTCCTACATATGAAACAAAAGATCATTTCCTCAAAAATTATATGCCTGGTCTATCCTCTACCTTCTCTTCCCTTAAGACTAAAGGTCTCCTAGCACAGGCACCATCTCTGGAGTTTCCAGCACATCAGCATCAGCTTGGAGATCACGTCCTAATCAAAGACTGGAAGGAAGTGGAATTCAAACCAGCTTTGGAAGGACCCTAACTGGTGCTCCTAACTACAGAGATTGAAATCTGAACAGTGGAAAGAGGATGGGCTCATCATACCCAAGTCAAAAAGGCACCACCACCTCCAGAATCATGGACCATCACTCTAGGACTCACCTCCACAAACTTAATTCTTTTTTTTCTTTTTTTAAATTTTTATTGCATTATAGGTTTGGTGGTACATGTGCAGAACGTGCAAGATAGTTGCATAGGTACACATATGGCAGTGTGCTTTGCTGCCTTCCTCCCCTTCACCCACACTTGGTAGTCATCCCCAGAAAATTAATCCTAAAAAGAGTTTAATCATTACTTATTTCTTTTCTCTTTTCTTTCTAACAGAAGGTCATCTTGTCATCAATGTGACTCAAGCCACCCATCCTTTAACCCTTCAGTTTGACACCCATTCAGTCATCCCATGTGGAGACAAGCAACCTCAAAGGGAGCTATCCCACATAGATAAGTATCTATGTCCATACTGTAAAGAGTTAATCAAGTATAAGTATGGAGCCTCAAAAAGTTCCAGTGGTGACTGGGCAGATGTTTAGTGGATGACTTGCTATGAAGGGTGAACAGCCAGGCCCCCTTTTGCAAATAAGTTACAGGGACTAAAAAACTCCAACTAATTCATGGTCCTACCCCACCAAATGGTAAGCCATTGCAGTGTAACCTGTTATTGCTGATTACAGATAATCCCCAAACAATGGCTCAAGAATGCTCTATTATCGAACAGTATGAGTTTTAGGGTGGGATCCCACAGTAATCTTCTCCCAAAGGTTAGCTAAACCAGTGGTTAGCAATAATGCAGAAATCCAAACCCAGAATCTGGAAGATGTGTGGAACTCAATGCTCTTCCCACATATACTGAGCCCAGCATCCTCCTCCCATCTCCAGAAAGATGAACTAAAAGAACATGTTCTAAATCAATGCAAAGATACTAAGAACCTTGAAAAAAGATTTGAAAAAAGATTCGAGGAAATGACAACAAGAATGAACAACTTAGAGAGGAATATGAATGAATTGAAGGAGCTGAAAATCACAACACGAGAACTTCACAAAGCATGCACAAGTTTCAACAGCCGAATTGATAAAGCAGAAGAAAGAATATCAGAAGTCGAAGATCAATTCAATGAAATAAAATTAGAAGCCAAGATTAGAGAAAAAAGCACAAAAAGGAATGAACAAATTCTCCAAGAAATGTGGGACTATGTGAAGAGACCCAACCTATGTTTGATAGGTGTTCCAGAATGTGATGAAGAGAATGAATCCAAGCTGGAAAATACTCTTCAGGATATTATCCAGGAAAATTTCCCCAACCTAGCAAGGCAGGTCAATACTCACCTCCAGGAAATACAGAGAACACCACAAAGATACTCTGCAAGAAGAGCAACCCCAAGGCACATAATCGTCAGATTCACCAGGTTGAAATGAAGGAGAAAATACTAAGGGCAGCCAGAGAGAAAGGTCGGGTGACCCACAAAGGGAAGCCCATCAGACTCACTGCAGATCTCTCAGCAGAGACTCTACAAGCCAGAAGAGAGTTGTGGCCAATATTCAACATCCTTAAAGAAAAGAACTTTCAACCCAGAATTTCATATCCAGCCAAACTGAGCTTCATAAGTGAAGGAAAAATAAAATCCTTCATGAACAAGCAAGTACTCATAGATTTTTGACACAACTAGGCCTGCTTTACAAGAGCTCCTGAAAGAGGCACTACACATGGAAAAAAACAACCAGTACCAGCCATCCTAAAAGCATACCAAATGCTAAAGAGCATCAACAAAATGAAGAATCAACATGAACCAATGGGCAAAACAGCCAGCTAGCATCAAAATGGCAGTATCAAATTTACACATAACAATATTAACCCTAAATGTAAATGGGCTAAATGCACCAATCAAAAGACACAGACTGGCAAATTGGATAAAAAAACAAAAGCCGTCGGTGTCCTGTATCCAGGAAACCCATCTCACATGCAAGGATACACAAAGGCTTAAAATAAAGGGATGGAAGAAGATTTACCTAGCAAATGGAGAGCAAAAAAAGCAGGAGTTGTAATTCTCATCTCTGATAAAATAGACTTTAAAGCAACAAAGATCAAAAGAGACAAAGAAGGTCATTACATAATGGTAAAAGGATTGATACAACAAGAAGAGCTAACGATTCTAAATATATATGGACCCAGTGCAGGAGCACCCAGATATATAAGGCAAGTTCTTAATGACTTACAAAGAGACTTAGACTCCCACACAATAATAGCAGGAGACTTTAACACTCCACTGTCAATATCAGACAGATCAACCAGACAGAAATTAGCAAGGATATCCAGGACTTGAACTCAGACCTGGAACAAGCAAACCTGACAGACATTTACAGAACTCTCCACCCCAAATCCACAGAATATACATTCTCCTCAGCACCACATCACATCTACTCCAAAATTGACCACATAATTGGAAGTAAAGCACTCCTCAGCAAATGCAAAACAACTGAAATCATAACAAACAGTCTCTCAGACCACAATGCAATCAAGTTAGAACTCAGAATTCAGAAACTAACTCAGAACCACACAGCTTCATGGAAATTGAACAACTGGCTCTTGAATGTTGATTGGATAAACAATAAAATGAAGGCAGAAATAAAGTTCTTTGAAACCAACAAGAATGAAGACACAACATAACAGAATCTCTGGGACACATTTAAAGCAGTCTGTAGAGGAAAATATATAGCAATAAGTGCCCACATGAGAAAACTGGAGAGATTCAAAATTGACATGCTATCATCAAAATTGAAAGAGCTAGAGGAGGAAGATCAAAAAAGCTCAAAACCTAGCTGAAGACAAGAAATAACTAAGATCAGAGCAGAACTGAAGGAGATAGAGACAAGAAAAACCCTTCAAAAAATCAGTAAATCCAAGAGCTGGTTTTTCAAAAAGATCAACAAAATAGACAGACCACTAGCCAGACTGATAAAAAAGAAAAGAGAGAACAACCAAATAGATTCATTAAAAAACGATAAAGGGGAAATTACCACAGATTCCACAGAAATTCAAACCATCATCAGAGAATACTACAAACAACTCTATGCACATAAACTAGTAAACCAGGAAGAAATGGACAAATTTATGGACACCTGTGTCCTACCAAGCCTAAACCAGGAGGAAACTGAAACTATGAATAGACCAATAATAAGGTCTGAAGTTGAGGCAGCAATTAAGAGCCTACCACACAAAAAAAGCCCAGGTCCAGATGGGTTCACAGCAGAATTCTACCAGACACACAAAGAGGATCTGGTACCATTCCTTCTGAAACTATTCCAAATAATTCAAAAAGAGGGAACTCTTTCCAAATCATTTTATGAGACCAACATCATCTTGATACCCAAACCCGACAGAGACTCAACAAGAAAAGAAAACTTCAGGCCAATATCAATGATGAACATAGATGCAAAAATCTTCAATAAAATACTGGCAAACTGATTGCAACAGCATATTAACAAACATATCCATCATGATCAAGTAGGATTCATCCCGGGGATGCAAGGCTGATTCAACATACCCAAGTCTATAAATGAAATTCACCACATAAACAGAAGCAAAAACAAAAACCACATGATTATCTCAATTGATGCAGAGAAGGCATTTGACAAAATTCAACAGCCCTTTATGCTAAAAGCCCTCAATAAACTCGGTATTGATGGAACATATCTCAAAGTAATAAAAGCTATTTACGACAAACCAACAGCCAATATCATACTTAATGGACAAAAACTGGAAGCATTTCCTTTGAAATCTGGCACTAGACAAGGATGCCCTCTCTCACCACTCCTATTCAACATAGCACTGGAAGTTCTAGCCAGAGCAATCAGGCAAGGAAAAGAAATAAAGTGTATTTAAATAGGAAAGGTGGAAGCCAAATTGTCTCTATTTGCAGATGACATGATAGTATACCTAGAAGACCCCATCACCTCATCCCAAAAACTCCTTAAACTGATAAGCAGCTTCAGCAAAGTCTCAGGATATAAAATCAATGTGCAAAAATCACAAGCATTCCTATATACCAATAACAGACTTAAGGAGATCCAAATCAAGAATGAACTGCCATTCACAATTACAACAAAGAAAATAAAACACCTAGGAATACAACTCACAAGGAATGTAAGGGACCTCTTCAAGGAAAACTACAAACCACTGCTCAATGAAATCAGAGAGGACACAAACAGATGGAGAAACATTCCATGTTCGTGGTTAGGAAGAATCAATATCATGAAAATGGCTATACTGCCCAAAGTAATTTACACAATCAATGCTATCCCCATCAAACTACCATTGAATTTCTTCACAGAACTGGAAAAAAACCACCATGAACTTCATATGGAACCAAAAGAGAGCCCGCATAGCCAAGTCAATTCTAAGCAAAAAGAACACAGTGGGAGGCATCACACTAGCAGACTTCAAACTATACTACAAGTCTACACTAATCAAAACAGCATGGTACTGGTACCAAAACAGAGATATAGATGAATGGAACAGAACATAGGCATCGGAGGTAACACAACATATCTACAACCATATAATCTTTGATAAACCAGACAAAAACAAACAATGGGGGAAGGATTCCCTGTTTAATAAATGGTGTTGGGAAAACTAGCTACCCATGTCCAGAAAGCAGAAACTGGACCCCTTCCTGACACCTTACACTAAAATTAACTTCAGATGGATGAAAAACTTAAGCATAAGACCTGGCACCATAAAAACTCTAGAAGAAAATCTAGGCAAAACCATTCAGGACATAGGAGTAGGCAAGGTCTTCATGACCAAAACACCAAAAGCATTGGCAACAAAAGCCAAAATAGACAAATGGGACCTAACCAAACTCCACAGATCTTGCACCGCAAAAGAAACAGTCACTAGAGTGAATTGGCAATGAACAGAATGGGAAAAAAATCTTTGTACTTTACCCATCTGACAAAGGGTTGATATCCAGAATTTACAAAGAACTCAAACAGATTTACAGGAAAAAAACACACAAGCCCATTCAAAAATGGGCAAAGGATATGAACAGACACTTTACAAATGAAGACATACATGAGGCCAACAAACACATGAAAAAATGCTCATCCTCACTGGTCATTAGAGAGATGCAAATCAAAACCACATTGAGATACCATCTCATGCCGGTTACAATGGCAATCATTAAAAAAATCTGGAGACAACAGATGCTGGAGAGGATGTTTAGAATTAGGAACACTCTTACACTGTTGGTGGGAGTGTAAATTAGTTCAACCATTGTGGAAGACAGTGTGGCGATTCCTCAAGGACCTAGAAAAAGAAATTCCATTTGACCCAGCAATTCCATTACTGGGTATATATCCAAAGGACTATAAATCGTTCTACTATAAGGACACATACACACGAATGTTCATTGCAGCACTGTTTACAATAGCAAAGACCTGGAACCAACCCAAATGCCCATCAATGACAGACTGGACTGGGAAAATGTGGCACATATACACCGTGGAATATTGTGCAGCAATCAAAAATGATGAGTTTTTGTTCTTTGTAAGGACATGGATGAATCTGGAGAACATCATTCTCAGCAAACTGACACAAGAACAGAAAAGAAAATACCACATATTCTCACTCATATGTGGGTGAGAAAAATGAGAACACTTGGACACAGGGAGGGGGTCTACTACACACTGGGGTCTATTGGGGGGAATGGTGGAGGGACAGCTGGGGGGGAGCTGGGGAGTGATAGCCTGGGGATGAATGCCAAGTTTGGGTGAAGGGGAGGAAGGCAGGAAAACACACTGCCATCTGTGTAGCTATGCAACTATCTTGCACATTCTGTACATGTTTCCCTGAAACCTAAAATGCAATAAAAATTTAAAATAAAAAACAAAAACAAACAAAAAAAATTAAAAGTAGCTACTGTAGAGTAAAAATATTTAAAACACTAAAAGCATTGGCAACAAAAGCCAAAATAGACAAATTGGACCTAATCAAACTCCACAGCTTCTGCACGGCAAAAGAAACAGTCATTAGAGTGAATCAGCAACCAACAGAATGGGAAAAAATTTTTGCAGTTTACCCATCTGAGAAAGGGCTAATATCCAGAATTTACAAAGAACTAAAACAGATTTACAGGAAAAAAACAAACAAGCCCATTCAAAAATGGGCAAAGGATATGAACAGACACTTTACAAAAGAGGACATACATGAGGCCAACAAACATATGAAAAAGTGCTCATCATCACTGGTCATTAGAGAGATGCAAATCAAAACTACATTGAGATAGCATCTCTCGCCAGTTAGAGTGGTGATCATGAAAAAATCTGGAGACAACAGATGCTGGAGAGGATGTGGAGAAATAGGAACACTTTTACATTGCTGGTGGGAGTGTAAATTAGTTCAACCATTTTGGAAGACAGTGTGGCGATTCCTCGAGCACCTAGAAATAGAAATTCCATTTGACCCAGCAATTCCATTACTGGGTATATATCCAGAGGATTATAAATCGTTCTACTATAAGGACACATGCACACAAATGTTCATTGCAGCACTGTTTACAATAGCAAAGACCTGGAACCAACCCAAATGCCTACTGATGTTAGACTGGACAGGGAAAACATGGCACATATACACTATGGAATATTATACAGCCATCAAAAATGATGAGTTTGTGTCCTTTGTAGGAACATGGATGAAACTGGAGACCATCATTCTCAGCAAACTGACACAAGAACAGAAAATGAAATACTGCATGTTCTCACTCATAGGTGGGTGTTGAACAATGAGAACACATGGATACAGTGAGGAGAGCACTACATACTGGGGTCTGTTGGGGTGAATAGGAGAGGGACAGTGGGGAGTGGGGAGTTGTGGAGAGATAGCATGGGGAGAAATGCCATATGTAGGTGAAGGGGAGGAAGGCAGCAAATCACAGTGCCACGTGTGCACCTATGCAACTATCTTGCATGTTCTTCACATGTACCCCAAAACCTAAAATGCAATAAAAATAAATAAATAAATTAAGATTTAAAGCATCCTATAGCTCTAGAGACAGGATACCAAGATGCAAATGCTTGGCTGAAGTGGATTAAATATTCCATCACACTTTAAACAAAAGCAACTGTTAATGCTTGTGTGCATGGTAGACCAGAGGCACAGACTGTCCCCTTTCCACTTGGATGGTCTTCCAACCAACTGGGTATGAGCTGCATGGTATCTCTCTCCCAAGACCCCTCTGCCTGGGGTAACAAATTATGCTAAGTTCTTTCTCTGCTGTTCCCTGAAGTTAACAACCTGTGGGTCAGCCCCCAAAAGCCATCCAGCTTCTGTCTCTGAATACCAATTTACTTCGTGTCTTTTACAACATGGGGAAAACTTGGTGTTCCTTGGAGCCTTAATGGGGTGCAGTGAGCTTAAGCCCTTCCAAGAGCTTACCCATCCATTTGCCTTTAGTCACTCTTGAGCAGATGTATGGTGGTACTGTGTTGGATCATTATTGGACACTCAGCCAAATAACTAGAGTGGAACTTGTGCTCCAATTCAATTGGCCATCCCTTTCATTCTGGCATTTCAACAACCAAGAAATATAGAAAGCAAACATTGTAGAACAACAGAGGCCCCTCATGAGTCCTTTGACTCCCATATGTATATAGAGGCCATTGGGGTCCTATGAGGAGTACCAGATGAATTTAAGGCCCAAAATAAGATAACTGGAGGATTAGAATCCATGTTCTTCTGGTGGTTAACTATGAATAAGAATGTGAATTGGATAAACTACATTTATTACCATCAACAATGATTTGTTAATTATACTAGGGATGCTCTTAAAGGGATAGCTGAACAATTAAAACCCACCAGTCAGATGCCCTGAGAAAATAGAATAGCATTAGACATAATACTAATAAAAGAGGGTGGAATTTGTTTTATAATTGAAATCCAATGCAGTAGTTTTATTCCTAATAATTCTGCTCCTGGCAGGGCCACAACAAAAGCATTACAAGGTCTGATTGCCTTATCAAATGAGCTAGCCAAAAATGCTGGACTAAATGCCCCTTCACAAATTTAATGGGAAATTATTTTGGAAAATGGAAGGGATTTATGTCCTCAACACTCATCCCTCTTGCCATTCGAATAAGGTTGCTTATTCTTACAGCATATTGTGTTATACTCTGTGCCCAAAGACTTTATTGAAACAGCTCTCACCAAAACCTCCCTCGATCCCTCTCCTTTTTATTCCGATTAGCTTTTTCTTCTAGAAGACAAAGTAGAAAAACAGAATCAAATTATGCTAAAAAGGTTTGAAGAAGAAATACTATAAAAAATTAAAGGGGGAATTGTTGAATACACTAAGAAATTCTTCTTCAAAGGTTTAGCATGCTTAAGCTTCCTTGTCCTTTGTTGCCTGCTTTCAAGGACAGATTTCCTTACTCTCTGTGTTCCCACTGCCCTAATAACCTCAACAGTGTTTATCTATATAGCCCATATTCCACATCTGCTACCCACTCTATGAATTACCCCCTCCCATCACAAAGACTACTCCCCCTGAAACTAAACTTCCTGCCTTTCCATGGGTGTAACTGCAATCCTGGATTTATCAAGTTAGCCAATCAGATTTAGCTTAGATTCTGTGGTCCAATTCCAGCCAATGGAGGCAGGACAAGATGTATTAGAGATAATAAAAATGCCCTGCTTTCCTTTGTTCTTGTATGCTCTTGTGGTGACCCACCTATGAGGACACCCTCCTGCAGGAGTAAATTTTGCCTTGCTGAGAAAATTCTTTGTTTGAGTGCTAGTTCTTCCTTTTGGCACCAAGGAACAAGCATTTGTTGCTAACAGTTTTTAGTCCCCATTTCACCACTTCTTGAGCCCCATGCTGGGCACCAGAAATGTTGTAGAATTTTTCCTTAGTTTAGTTAAAGATGGGGGTTCTTTTTACTACAGCCACAAAAATTCAGGCTTGCAGACAATTTGAAGGGTGAGGAAGACAGGGTTTTATTGGGTGAAAAGGAAGAAAAGGAGAAAACAGGGCCTCTAAGCCAGAGTCCTTCCTAGAGTGCTACCCATTCACAGCTTCAATCCCAGGTTCCACACAGAAAGAGGAGGGGCCAGGCTCCTCCCCACTGCAAACAGCATGAATTTCCTGAGGTTCTTCCCTTATGTGCAGGCTAGTTGGAGTTTTTCCAGGGGTGCCCTCCCACATGTCTTTCTCAGTAGGATCAGGAATGACTTCCTACTATTACTGCTGGAATCTGGGAGTCCATGCAAAGCATGTTCGATGCCACTACTTCTCATATATTCTGCCGCTTTCACTAAATCGGCTCCAACATTGGGTAGATTTAAGGGATTTTCCCATGGCCTAGATTGCCTGGTTCCCCTGTGAAAGCTGTGTCACAGAGGCAGTCTCTCCCTCTTTAACATTCTGGATACTCACAATTTTCCATCTGTCTTATGGTGTGGGCTGCTGCCCACCACTTCTTTCATAGGATCTGTAGTTTCTTCAGTTTTTTTAAGTTCCTGTGTTGCTTCTTAGAAAAAGGTACCCAGATTCTGATCACCCAAGATGGCGTCATAGAGGCGACTCAGGATCGCAGCTCTCAGTGAAGGCACAGAGGGTGAGTCCTAGCCGCATTCTCGGACAGATGTTTTTGGCCCACAGAATGTTGAAAGACCCAGGTGTGGAAGATACGGGATGCTAGTGCAGCCGGCTCACGGGGCCGGTTCGGCCGGCGCCGCACCTCAGTGGCACCCGGCACTCACTGGTCTGGGTGCCTTGTTAAACTGGCAATCTGAGATTTGGAAGGGCAGATTGGCATGTCCATCTGATTGAACGGGACTTGAACAATGACCCAGACCAGGAGATTGTGGGAAACGTGATCTGAGTTGGTGCAGTGGGCAGCGGCATGGGAGATCGCATGGATCCCAGTGCCCTATCAGAAGGCTACTGGGGCATCAGTGAGAGAGTCGACCGTTCAGTGTGGGGAGAGGAAGAGAGAGAGAGAGAGAGAGAGAGGACGGACTCTGAGGCAGGGAGCTGGGTGATCGGGCTCGGCGGGTCCCACCCTCATGGGGACAAGCAGGGTGGTGATTGGAGGTGCTCAGGGCTGAGAGTTTTGCTGCTGGCATCTAGGATGGTGCAGCCTGGTGGGGGAGGGGCGTCTGCCACTACGGACGCAATTCGCCCCTACTGAAGTACCGCCCAGGGCTGACGCAGCCTGCTGTTGCTGAGGCAACCTGCCATAACAGAGAGACTCTGCCAGCAGGGTGGAGTGTGCAACAGCAGAACGGAGCCCCACAGCAAAAGGGCGGACCTGCGCAAGCCAGGCGGAGCCATGGCAGGCAAATAGTGAATTGACTGCCTCCTAGCTGGGCAGGACAGTACAACAGATACTCATAAAGAAAGCCCCAACTCCCTGAGACAGAGGATCTAAGGGGGGGGAAAGGGTTTTATGAGTTCTGTTGCAGCAGACATAAACACATCCTCCCAACAGCCCTGAATGAACAATGGAGCTCACAGCACAGCACTGGAGCTCCTATAAAGCACAGACTGTCTCCTCAAGCAGCTCCCTGACCCCTGTATATCCAAAGAGTCACCCCGAAAAAGGACTAATAAGACTGATATTTGGCAGGCATCATTCTGGAACAAAATAGCAGAAGAAGAAACTGGTAGCATCCCTCACTGTTCCGCAGCTGCTACACGTGTACCTCACACAAGCAGGGCCTGGAATGGACCTCAGCACTCATACAGCAGAGGGGCTACACCATTAGAAGGAAAACTAAGTAACAAAAATACCTCATCATCAACAATCTGGGCATCCACACAGAGACCCAATGGAAAATCAGCAACTACTAAGATGACAGGTGGATAAATCCATAAAGATGGGAATAAACCAGCGCAAAAAAGGAGGAAAACACCCAAAACCAAAACACTTCACCTCCTACAAAGGACCAAAACTCCTCACCAGCAAGGGAACAAAGCTGGACAGAGAATGAGTGTGACGAAATGACAGAATCAGACTTCAGAAGGTGGATAATGAGAAACTTCAGTGAGCTAAAAGAACATGTTCTAAATCAGTGCAAAGAAACTAAGAACCTTGAAAAAAGATTTGAAAAAAGATTTGAGGAAAGATAACAAGAATGGACAACTTAGAGAGGAATATGAATGAATTGAAGGAGCTGAAAAACACAACACGAGAACTTCGCGAAGCATGCACAAGTTTCAACAGCCGAACTGACCAAGCAGAAGAAAGAATATCAGAAGTTGAAGATCAACTCAATGAAATAAAATGAGAAACCAAGATTAAAGAAAAAAAGCACAAAAAGGAATGCAAAAAATCTCCAAGAAATGTGGGACTATGTGAAGAGACCCAACCTATGTTTGATAGGTGTACCAGAAAGTGATGAAGAGAATGAATCCAAGCTGGAAAACACTCTTCAGGATATTATCCAGGAAAATTTCCCCAACCTAGAAAGGCAGGTCAATACTCAACTCCAGGAAATACAGAGAACACCACAAAGATACTCCGCAAGAAGAGCAACCCCAAGGCACATAATCGTCAGATTCACCAGGGTTGAAATGAAGGAGAAAATACTAAGGGCAGCCAGAGAGAAAGGTCGGGTGACCCACAAAGGGAAGCCCATCAGACTCACCGCAGATCTCTCGGCAGAGACTCTACAAGCCAGAAGAGAGTGGGGGCCAATATTCAACATCCTTAAAGAAAAGAACTTTCAACCCAGAATTTCATATCCAGCCAAACTGAGCTTTATAAGTGAAGGAAAAATAAAATCCTTCATGAACAAGCAAGTACTCATAGATTTTGTCACCACTAGGCCTGCTTTACAAGAGCTCCTGAAAGAGGCACTACACATGGAAAAAAACAACCAGTACCAGCCATCCTAAAAGCATATCAAATGCTAAAGAGCATCAACAAAATGAAGAATCAACATGAACCAATGGGCAAAACAGCCAGCTAGCATCAAAATGGCAGTATCAAATTCACACATAACAATATTAACCCTAAATGTAAACGGGCTAAATGCACCAATCAAAAGACAAAGACTGGCAAATTGGATTAAAAACCAAAACCCATCCGTGTGCTCTATCCAGGAAACCCATCTCACACATAAGGATACACAAAGGCTCAAAGTAAAGGGATGGAGAAAGATTTACCAAGCAAATGGAGAGCAAAAAAAAAAAAAAAAAAAAAAAAGCAGGAGTTGCAATTCTCGTCTCTGATAAAATAGACTTTAAAGTAACAAAGATCAAAAGGGACAAAGAAGGTCATTACATAATGGTAAAAGGATCGATACAACAAGAAGAGCTAACGATTCTAAATATATATGGACCCAATGCAGGAGCACCCAGATATATAAGGCAAGTTCTTAATGACTTACAAAGAGACTTAGACTCCCACACAATAATAGCGGGAGACTTTAACACTCCACTGTCAATATCAGACAGATCAACCAGACAGAAAATTAACAAGGATATCCAAGACTTGAACTCAGACCTGGAACAAGCAATCCTGATAGACATTTACAGAACTCTCCACCCCAACTCCACAGAATATACATTCTTCTCAGCACCGCATCACACCTACTCCAAAATTGACCACATAATTGGAAGTAAAGCACTCCTCAGCAAATGCAAAACAATGGAAATCATAACAAACAGTCTCTCAGACCATAGTGCAATCAAGTTGGAACTCAGAATTCAGAAACTAACTCAGAACCACACAGCTTCATGGCAAAGGAACAACTGGCTCTTGAATGTTGATTGGATAAACAATGAAATGAAGGCAGAAATAAAGAAGTTCTTCGAAACCAACGAGAATGAAGACAAAACTTACCAGAATCTCTAGGACACATTTAAAGCAGTCTGTAGAGGAAAATATATAGCAATAAGTGCCCACATGAGAAGAGTGGAGAGATCCAAAATTGACACCCTATCGTCAAAATTGTAAGAGCTAGAGGAGCAAGATCAAAAAAGCTCAAAACCTAGCTGAAGACACGAAATAACTAAGATCAGAGCAGAACTGAAGGAGATAGGGAGAAGAAAAACCCTTCAAAAAATCAATAAATCCAAGAGCTGGTTTTTCAAAAAGATCAACAAAATAGACAGACCACTAGCCAGACTGATAAAAAAGAAAAGAGAGAACAACCAAATAGATGCAATAAAAAAAGATAAAGGGGAAATCACCACAGATTCCAAAGAAATTCAAACCATCATCAGAGAATACTACAAACAACTCTATGCACATAAACTAGTAAACCAGGAAGAAATGGATAAATTCCTGGACACCTGTGTCCTCCCAAGCCTAAACCAGGAGGAAGCCAAAACTATGAATAGACCAATAACAAGGTCTGAAGTTGAGGCTGCAATTAAGAGCCTACCACACGAAAAAAGCCCAGGTCCATATGGGTTCACAGCCGAATTCTACCAGACACACAAAGAGGATCTGGTACCATTCCTTCTGAAACTATTCCAAATAATTCAAAAAGGGGGAACTCTTCCCAAATCATTTTATGAGACCAACATCATCCTGATACCAAAACCTGGCAGAGACTCAACAGGAAAAGAAAACTTCAGGCCAATATCCATGATGAACATAGATGCAAAAATCTTCAATAAAATACTGGCAAACCGATTGCAACAGCACATTAAAAAACTTATCCATCATGATCAAGTAGGATTCATCCCGGGGATGCAAGGCTGGTTCAACATACACAAGTCTATAAATGTAATTCAACACATAAACAGAAGCAAAAACAAAGACCACATGATTATCACAATTGATGCAGAGAAGGCATTTGACAAAATTCAATAGCCCTTTATGCTAAAAACCCTCAATAAACTTGGTATTGATGGAACATATCTCAAAGTAATAAAACCTATTTACGACAAACCCAAAGGCAATATCATACTTAATGGGCAAAAACTGGAAGCATTCCCTTTGAAATCCGGCACTAGACAAGGATGCCCTCGCTAACCACTCCTATTCAACATAGTACTGGAAGTTCTAGCCAGAGCAATCAGGAAAGAAAAAGAAATAAAGAGTATTCAAATAGGAAAGTTGGAAGGCAAATTGTCTCTATTTGCAGACAACATGATAGTATACCTAGAAGACTCCATCACCTCAGCCCAAAAGCTCCTGAAACTGATAAGCAACTTCAGTAAAGTCTCAGGATGTAAAATCAATGTGCAAAAATCACAAGCATTCCTATACACCAAAAACAGACTTAAAGAGAATCAAATCAAGAATGAACTGCCATTCACAATTGCTACAAAGAAAACAAAATACCTAGGAATACAACTCACAAGGAACGTAAGAGACCTCTTCAAGGAAAACTACAAACCACTGCTCAACGAAATAAGAGAGGACAGAAACAGATGGAGAGACATTCCATGTTCATGGTTAAGAAGAATCAATATCGTGAAAATGGCTATACTGCCCAAAGTAATTTACACAATCAATGCTATCCCCATCAAACTACCATTGAATTTCTTCACAGAACTGGAGAAAACCACCATGAACTTCATATGGAACCAAAAGAGAGCCCACATAGCCAAGTCAATTGTAAGCAAAAAGAACACAGTGGGAGGCATCACACTACCAGACTTCAAACTATACTACAAGGCTACAGTAATCAAAACAGCATGGTACTGGTACCAAAACAGAGATATAGACCAATGGAACAGAACAGAGGCATCGGAGGCAACACAACATATCTACAGCCATATAATCTTTGATAAACCAGACAAAAACAAGCAATGGAGAAAGAATTCCCTGTTTAATAAATGGTGTTGGGAAAACTGGCTAGCCATGTGTGGAAAGCAGAAACTGGACCCCTTCCTGACACCTTACACTAAAATTAACTTCAGATGGATTAAAGACTTAAACATATGACCTGACACTATAAAAACCCTAGAAGAAAATCTAGGCAAAACCATTCAGGACATCGAAGTAGGCAAGGACTTCATGAATAAAACACCAAAAGCATTGGCAACAAAAGCCAAAATAGACAAATGGGACCGAATCAAACTCCACAGCTTCTGCACAGCAAAAGAAACAGTCACTAGAGTGAATCAGCAACCATCAGTATGGGAAAAAATCTTTGCAGTTTATGGATCTGACAAAGGGCTGATATCCAGAATTTACAAAGAACTCAAACAGATTTACAGGACAAAAACAAACAAGCCCATTCAAAAATGGGCAAAGGATATGAACAGACACTTTACAAAAGAAGACATACATGAGGCCAACAAACACATGAAAAAATGCTCATCATCACTGGTCATTAGAGAGATGCAAATCAAAACCGCATTGAGATACCATCTCACGCCAGTTAGAATGGCGATCATTAAAAAATCTGGAGACAGCAGATGCTGGAGAGGATGTGGAGAAATAGGAACACTGTTACACTGTTGGTGGGAGTGTAAATTAGTTCAACCATTGTGGAAGACAGTGTGGCAATTCTTCAAGGACCTAGAAATAGAAATTCCATTTGACCCAGCAATCCCATTACTGAGTATGTATCCAAAGGACTATAAATCGTTCTACCATAAGGACACATGCACACGAATGTTCATTGCAGCACTGTGTACAATAGCAAAGACCTGGAACCAACCCAAATGCCCATCGATGATAGACTGGACTGGGAAAATGTGGCACATATACACTATGGAATATTATGCAGCAATCAAAAATGATGAGTTTGTGTCCTTTGTAAGGCCATGGCATTCTCAGCAAACTGACACAAGAACAGAAAAAGAAATACCGCATATTCTCACTCATAGGTGGGTGAGAAAAATAAGAACACATGGACACAGGGAGGGGGTCTACTACACACTGGGGTCTATTGGGGGGAATGGGGAAGGGACAGTGGGGGGGCTGGGGAGGGATAGCCTGGGGATAAATGTCAAGTGTGGGTGAAGGGGAGGAAGGCAGCAAAACACACTGCGATGTGTGTACCTATGCAACTACCTTGCATGTTCTGCACATGTACCCCAAAACCTATAATGCAATAAAAATTAAAAAAAAAAAATGGAAAAACGTACCCAGTGTGAATCTCAACACAATATTTTGTCTTTATAACTAGAAGAGGCAAGCTGACAATACCTCTAATTTGTCATCTTATGCCAACCTGTCTAGTTTCTGCTCTGTTATTGGGTTTGAATTGTGAGCATTTTGACACTTTGATAATATCCTTTATCACAATATAATACATAATTTATCACAATATAATACATTATTTATCATAATATAACCTTTTTCACAATATATCAACCTATATCACAATAATGTGAAATATGTCATATTGAATGTGTCCTATATATCAAGCACACTCAAATTCATTTTATTAACTAACTTGACCTTTAGAAAATTGTATTGTGTACTCACTATTAGGCACTATTGTGCTAATTTTGTGAATCTGACACAAATGTTTGAAGAGATGATGAAATTGTTTTCGGTCACATAGATCACAAATAAGAATTTAATACATGATTCCTGCTTTGTTTGATTCCAAAGTCAGGTTATTACACTAATAGGTGCAATATTGGGAAATGTTTTATAGCAATCATTTCTTCCCAGATACATTTTATAGTTATTTATTGAGCATCGTTTATGAGATGGGGAATTTAACAAGAATCATGGTAAATGTGAAGGAGAATATAACGCAGATCTTGTTCAAGAGATGATTATAGTGTGTTACAGAGTCAGTCTTCTGGAAGCACTGAAGTATATGCAGAACAGGCATGAAAGGCCATGAGGTGGTTGTGTTGTAATCTGCCAGCATTATATCAGAAGAGCTTTCAGTAGACATTCCAGTTCTAGGACAGCAAGTCTCAGAAAACTAGACAGTGTGTTTAATGATGACCACAACTACTCACAGAACAAGTGGAATCAAATAAAGATCCTCATACATACTTGAAGGTGTGAATAAAGTTTGAACTCCCCAAAAGACATTTGTAATTTAAAAAAGGAGACCATCCAAAATTGTCTGGCATTTGAAGAAATTTTGGACAGTATACTAACATCACTGAAGAAGAGAGTCAAGCCTACCCTTGGTCATCTTGTTATGCCCTCTGTAACTTTTGTGCCTTTGAGGTTACCCCTACTTAACAAAATTAACCAGAATGTAAAATGAATATGCCCATAATTTTACATGCACTCCTTCCTTATTTCCTTACCCCAGATCTTTACAAAGAATGCTGTGTATTCATCCTAAACTATCATTGATTCTGGAAAATATTTAAAAGGATAAATAAAAAAATCCTGAATGTGAAAGCTATGTATGTTTTATTTTCCACCATGTGGCATGGCATTATGCTGGGTGCTTGCAGATTTTAAAAAAGTGAAAATTATTTCACAATATCCATCCTCTCATTTAGTAAAAACAGAAAAAGGCATAGGTCTTCATGATATATATTTGATAGTAAGCAATAAAAGCAGACTCTCTTTAAAGTTTATTTTTCAAAATTGGCTCAGAGAGTTACTAAATGTACACGATTGTTGTGTGTCTGTGCTTAATTTTCTAATATCCATTTTACCTCTAATAATTATTATAAGCCTATCCTCACATGACTGTTTTATTGCCAGTGATTGGCATATGACCCAACCAGTTGGGCACATAGTATAATTGTTATCAATGAGAGCTAAAGAGAGATCTTTTATGGGATTCCGAGAAAGGGTTATGTGTTTCTGTAAAAGGGGAGAAAGGGTTATGTGTTTCTGTAAAAGGGATTTGAAATATATATATATATATATATATACATCTTCCTCATATGGTCACTGTTAATAACACATGTTAAGCTGATCCATGACCATCTCATTACAAATCTGGTAAAATAGCAACATAAAGAGAAGTAAAGAACCAAAAGGAACATAGAGACCTGGGAACAGCATACCAGAAAACAGATCCTTCTTAGACCTCCATCAGCTGTGGTGTCTTTTATATTTGAGTTTACATGTTTTTTATTATTTAAGCTTGTTTTAGTCAGAATTTTCTGCTACCAGCAAATTTACCCACCCAAAACTCTAGCCAAAAGCCAAGGCTGTGTTGGGGTTGAGTGAGATTGCTTTCACAAATGCACACTACAGAAAATAATTCCAACATTTACTAACAGTGCTCAAAAATCATACAGAGGTGCATGTATTTTACCTTTGTAACTCCTTTGTCTACACATTTACATTTAACCCCTTTTATTCCTGAAGAGTAATTATATTGCTTTTTCATACTTTATATCTATTACACAGTGTGTTCTGCAAAATCTCTGACAAAAACACTTCCTTATTGCATGCAATATTTTAGTGAATGTTGATCCTTTCTGTCTTTCGACACTGACTTTTATTTGGAGAATGTACCAATTCTCCTATATGGCATTTGTCCATCATCTTTTAAGAAAGTCGAGTGAAACAGGGAAAGTTAGAAGTCAAAGACAAAATGTTATATCAGATGGGGGTAAAGGTATTGGAAAGAGATGGTAGGAAGGAAAAGCAATACATATTTATTTATATATGTGCCTTAATAGGTACATAGCATTTTCCAAAAATAAACTGCCAAGTGCAATGAACTGAATGTTTGTATTCCCCTAAATTTTACATGTTGAAATACTCACCCCTAAGATGATGGTATTAAAAGGTGAGACCTTTGGATGTAATTAATTCAAGGTAGTAGAGATTTTAGGTATGGGATTAGTATCCTTATAAAAGGGCCCCAGAAAGTTCTCTTGCCATCTTCCACTATAGTGGAAGTGAAAGTCTGTAGTCTGCAACCTGGAAATGGGTTGTCACCAAAACCTTGCTATATTGGCATCCTGAACTTGGATTTCCAGTTTTGAGAAATACAGGAAATAGATTTATATTGCTTATAAGCCACTCAATGTATGATACTCTGTATAGCAGTTCCAACTGACTAAGACATCAGGAATTACTAAATATGCATTGGGAAAAAATAAAATAGAAATTTCAAACTCAGAGTTACTGTTTACTGTTTTGAACTGCAACAGATTAATTTCTGTTGAAATACCTCCTAAGACTGAATTGTGGTTACTTTAATTATAGAAAGAACTATTATTACTTTATAGGCACTAGTATTTATATTTCAATACCACCTGCGTTTATAGCTTTCTGAAGTGATTAAAAATTGAGTGGCTATCATTTGCCCTTTGTCTATGATTGAATCATTCTGTAAATCATTGTAACATTGTATGGATTAAGGCCATGTTTCTATTCATAGCATTCTTACAAACTTAAGTAGTAAACAGAGATGAGTTTTTAAACATTGAATATATAATAAAAGAGGCTATTTGACTTCTTTTATGGCTTCATTTTATTTTCATTACTTCCAAGTGGCTAATTATCTCTTTTCTATTAATAAAGTCTATTTTTAACGACGTTTTGCAATCTGTTAAATAGCATAAGCTTACTTTTAGTTTTTTACAGTGAAGTTAGTAAAGTAATATCAACTTCAGTGGAGGCTCTAAAATAATACTCATTTCTTAAAACATTATAAGGATAACTTTCTAGTGCAGATAGACATATTAAACAACTGTCTAAATGGTTCTTCATAGCAAAAAGAATACGAATACTCAGAATAGATATGGAGACATTACTAATGACATTGGGCATATAAGAGTATACTGCATGACTCTGACTTTCCTACAACTCTTTCCCTATTACTTTTTTAAACTCAGAAGTATGTTGTCTTGCTTAGAATCATCCAATTTTTAGTTTCTACATTTTTGAAACTAGGTACATTTAGAATACATTTTAGTTGAGATATTGTGTGTTTATTGAGATATTTTGTTGATTTGTGAGATAAGACAATGATACAAATATTTATTAAAGACACATACACAATCACACATGCACGTGCACACACACACACACACACACACACACACACTTCAACCATAAAAAGAAACTTTTCCTCAAACACTTCATAGTCTATTGCTGAGTGGACAGTCATCCAGGGTAGTAAGTGCTACAGAAGACATAAAGCAGAATAATCCTGATGTAGACTGAGTTAGTCAGAAAAGATTATTTGAAGTGACTCTAGAGGTTAAATGGAGAGAATAAATTAGAGTTAATCAGAAAAATCACAGTCTATTTGTAGCATAGGGAATGCTGGATACAATTCTATATATCTCCAAGAATTTGGGTATATATAACAAAGGTAGGCCAGGAATACCCTGTGGAAACTTTTGATGTCATAATAATTTGTTATTTTCTTCAATGGTTTCAGAAAGTATTGTCAGGATTCAAAATTATAAAATGACTTGTTCATTTGTGTTATTTGTGATCAAGGAAATTCACATGTTCTGACATAGGATAGTAAAAGAGAAAAAAAGAAAATGTATGTGGATACAATAATGCAGCTAAATTATAAGAGATTAAATATAAATTAATTTTAGGCACTATTTGGGGGAAGAAAGCATGTGGATCTTCTTGAGGTTTTGACATTGGAAATGAAGTGAAGATGATGAATTAGAAGGAAATAAAAGAAATATTCAACTCATGAATTAACACTAAAGGACATAGGACATAGTGTTTGATTTTAGGAGAGACATGGGTAGAAATCAAAAGGGTATGTTGGAGGAAATAAAAATGGTACCTAGGTCTGAGATTATGAACAATGAATATATGATGGCAACATTCTCTTAGACAGGTATTAAGAAAATTTCAGGACACTTCAAAAGTCAACATAAAAATCTAGTAACTTTTGCAAAAATTCTTAGCTAATAAAATATATGCCAAAATGTTAGAAAGAGATTTGTCTCAATTATTCACAGATAGTATCATCTATGAAATGAAAACTAATGATTTAAAAGTCTCTCAAGATTGAATGAAGTTGCTGAGTCAAGCAAAACTTGATGTGGAATCTGCATCTCTGAGACTTGACATTTCCCTATATATATATCTCAGGCTCTACTGTCTGATTTTAAAAAAATAAAAAACTTGCCACCACCACCATAACAGCAACAACAACAACAAAAAAAACATACTATAATACAAGCCCTAAAAGTGACACATTACTTCCTGGTGTTTGAAGCCAGTCTGGTTATGGTTAAGATCTGTATGAAGAGGTATGAGATTTCTGAATAGGCATTCAGTTTCTCCCCAAGGACACCTCATGATAGTCTCTTTGCTATGAGATGCTGCCTGTCATAGAAAATGTTCTATCTTTGTAGCCTCAGCACATAGGAATCACTTATTCATAACTGATCTGCCACTGCTCTTTATTTCTCTTTGATGTTGCATTAAAAATGGCTTTTAGCTAAAGGTCTTTCATTTGATTTTTGGAGCTGTAGTAAATGCCACCGATTTTAGGAGGAGTAAGTGTGTGCATATGTGTGTGTGATGGACTGTATAAGTTCTTATAAATTATATTTCCTCTTTTAAAGAAAATTTGAAGAACTTTTGTGTCCATTATCCCAGCTGGATGTCATTTGGCAGAATGATTACAACAATGGTAAAATATTCCAGCCCTACCTATTTTCATACATTTTACAGTGTGACTTTGCAGTTCCTTCTATTATAAGCTGGAGCTTCTTTCCCCACATCTTGAATCTGAGAAATGACTGTTTGGGTCAGTAGAATGTCGCAGAAGTGGCAACTTGCAAGTTCAAAGTTTAAAGCTCAAGTGACCTTGCCCACTTTCGTTCTCCCTCTTGCTTCTCTGCCTGTATTATGAAATCAAGCCTGAGCTAGCCTTTTGGAGGATGACAAAGCACATGGAGGGGAGTAGATTTTCCCTACATGATGGCAGACTGAATTGTGGGAATGTTCCAGACAGAATTAGCACAGTTGTTTACCTGTCCCACAGATGACTGCAGATGCATGAGGAAGCGAAGACAAAACCAGAACTGCAACCCATGCTATAAACTTATTAGCAGTAAGATGCAGATTATTTGAAGCCACCATGTTTTGGGGGCGGTTTTTAATGGAACAATAGATAACTAATGAAGTTCTTTATGCACCGTGATTGTGGAGGTACCATCACTAAGGTAGATAAAAAGTTTCTTGGTTTTTTTTTTCATTTCTCATCACAGCCCTCATAATGGACTCAATTTTTTCCACTGATATCATGACTATAACTCAAATGAATTTATAAATGATATCATGACAATGCTCTTTGCCTTCACCCTAAATGGGACCATATTAAAAGTATATATATACATTTATTTTAATGACAATCTTTACATCTATGCCATTGAGTAAAAAAGAGGCACGTGCTGTGGCCAAAATATACCTTGCACATAACAGGCTTATGCTGCCCTTTTATCCACCACTTATTTTCTTCAATCTAATGGGCTCAGGCATTCTCTGAACAAACTATCTCCAAATTCTACCCAAGTCTGTCTCCTTTTCTGTTTTGTGTCAGTAAGAAAGCAAAGTATCTTATAAAATATAAAAATAATCATACCTTGTTGGAAACTTCATCTGTCTTCCTCAAAAAATTCTTTTATTTTTGTAGATTAAATCAATTTTGATTAATTATAATTCAAGATTTTTGAACTGCTAAAGCTATGATATGTGTGTGTGGGTGGGAGGGGTCTGTGTGTCTATTTCAAAATATGCCTGGTCACATAACTTTTACTTAGATTATGTCTAATAAGATATTTTCTCTATAGTTAACAATGTATCTTTAGAGTTTAAACAAATTTTCTGACTAGGAGAATTCATTTTCTTGTTTTTCTTCATCTTAACAATTTACATACATTAACTTTATACATCATGAATGTCCCTTTATCTTAGAGCCTGAAACAGATTAGCTTACAATTTTTCATACTTATTAACCTCACCAACTGAGTATTTCTACATACAAATAGCCATGATCAACTTAATCCAAGAAGGTCAGAAGCAATGTTTTCATGTAAATGAGTGTGTATGTGTGAAACTGAATGTGTGTCTACGTGTGTGTGTGAGAGAGAGAGAGCGAGAGCTATGGAGAACTATTTCAAAGGTTATACTGAGTGAGGCAATCACTATTAGGGAAATGTTTCAAACTGCTGACCCCGAGAGGAATTTTGTCTGCAAATCTACAGATGTGTTTTGTTTGGCACACACAGCATTTAAAACAAACTTGAATTAATCACCATATTTAAAAAAATGAGAAAATTTTTTGAAAATATTCCATCTTCTCTCAGAAAATCAGAAAATATATCCACACTGGGCCCACATGCCTGAATGACAGAAGTCTGCTGTAGCCTTATAGCAGCTGCTCCTTCTGATAGGGGATGAACCCTCCAGATCTGTCATTCCAAATGTTCTATTGCTTGGTACATTTGTCTAAGATGAGAGGAAACATAGAAATCCTTCTTTAAAAACAGTAATGTTTTACAATTCTTTTGCATAGGACAAAGTAGGAGTTTTCAGGGCTGTGGGAAATAAAGGAGTATTTATCTGGGTTTCCTAAACTATTTTCCTGCTTGACCCCTATAGGCCTCTCAGTTTTAAGCCCTGATTTAAGATTTTAGAATATTTGAGATAGCTCTACTTTTGGGTAACAAGTGGTAAAACCAACTTAGATTTCCTTAAAAACACAAAAATGGCAAGTGATTGGCTGGCATTATTTGAATCTGGGTATATAAAATCATGTCATCGGAAATCTACAGGTTTTGTTTTCTATTTCTTAACTCTGTTGTCCTCATTTCTTAACAATGTTGGCAACATTGTAAGGCTGGTTATAGCCATGAGATGTTAGAGACCACTGGGTATCTCCAGGCTTACATAGTCTCTAATCCAATAATCCTAGGAAAAGGGAAAGTATATTTCCCAACGATTCCAACACAACACATTTGAGACAGCTTTTTTTTTTTTTTTTTTTTTTTTTTTTTTTTTTTTTTTTGAGATGGAGTTTTGCTCTTGTTACCCAGGCTGGAGTGCAGTGAAGCGATCTTGGCTCACCGCAACCTCCACCTCCTGGGCTCAGGCAATTCTCCTGCCTCAGCCTCCTGAGTAGCTGGGATTACAGGCATTAGCCACCATGCCCAGCTATTTTTTTTTCTTTTTTTTGTATTTTTAGTAGAAATGAGGTTTCACCATGTTGATCGGGATGGTCTCGATCTCTTGACCTCGTGATCCACCCGCCTCAGCCTACCAAAGTGCTGGGATTACAGGTGTTAACCACTGCGGAGACAGCTTTTTTGACCTGTTTCAGGCCACATGACCCACCCAACCCATTGCTCCTGTACAGGGGCTTGGTATTCTTATCGGTTGGGCCTACATTTCCGGTTATCTAACTATCTCTGTGGCAGAAGACAAAGAGTGAATTTAATCTGAAACTCATAAGATAATATGCCCAGAGTGAAGGAGAATTCTGTTAATGAAAGAAGAAAGAGATTTCATCTGGACAAAATGACAGTTGTCCTAGACAATTACAAATTGGGATATTCCACTGGGGAACTCTGTGCTTATTCAGAAATGCATGCTTGAGTTACTAAATGAGTTTCTAGGACAAAGTAAAAACATTACTTATATATATTTCCCATGAAGTCTATGAGGTATGTATAAACATATAGTATATTTTTATACAACTGGGCCACCGTGGAATAAAAAGAATGAGATGTTATCAAGGAAGTTAAATAAGTCACATTGTAATGGAAAGAATAACATACTGGGAGCCAAAGATTGTATCTGTTATTACTAGCTGTGTTACCTTAAGTATGTTGTTTATATTTTTTTGGATCTTAATTTTTACATTTTTTAAACTGTGAAATAGATAATATATAAATATAAATGTACAAATATATGAACACATTTTAAGAAATAATGGTAAAGCAATCATCCTTGTTACCACCACTCAACCTAAAAATGAAAATATTGCCATCTACCTAGAACTCCCTGAGGTGCCCTTCTTTTATTGCTTCTTCTTCCCTTCTCTCCCTGAAGTCTGAATAATCACCAATCTGAATTTTGTGTTACCCATTCTCTTATTTTCTTTTTATTTTTATCAGACACATATATTTATGCCTAAAGCATATCACTTGGTTTGGCCTGTTTTGGAAATTTATAAAAATAGAATAATACTTTAGGTTTATTTCTGTAACTTATTTTGTTCAAAATTATGTAATATATGTAAAATTCATTAATGCTGATACACATACCTGTTATTAGGTTTCATAGAAATTTTAAATTGCTATGTCTGCTTTACAAAATTCACGTTTACTTATTACAAAGTAAAAGTCCTTATCTTTGGTAATGCCTTTCCTTATATATTTTCTTAGTAAATTATATAACAATCCCAATTTTCTTGGTTTAACTCCTTCCATTCTTTTACTTTCTATATTTATTTTTTAAATGCATAAACAGCATATACATTGATTTTTAAATTCAGTCTTAAAATCTTTGCTCTTTAGCTAGAGAATTTTATCTAGTTATATTTAGACTGATTTATAATATAATTGGATTAATTTTTCTTTGTTGTTTTCCTGCTGATTCTTAGTATCCTTTTTCTTATTTCTTGCCTTCTTTGGAATTAATTTTGTCTCAGGATACTGTTTTATTGTTACCATAGTAGTCGTACACACATTTTTACTGTGATAGGGATTACCATGGCAATTACAAAATACACATTTTCAATATTGAACTCTAACCAGTATCATTGCTTTCTTCCAAGACTATATAAAACCAACAGAATGATTTAATTTGCTTTGCTCATAGCAACTTACTTCTGTTTAATATTTTAATTCTACATATATAACTCTATTAAACATTACATTATACATTTTACTCAGTAACAAGTCATTTAGATTTGCTCACATATTTTTCACTTTCTGTGCTTTCTTTCCTCCATTGATTTTTACCTCTTTATCTGGGACCTCTTTCTTTTTGTCTAAAGTAGTGGCTCCCAACCTTTTTGGCATCAGGGACTGGTTCCCTGGAAGACAATTTTTCCACAAGGGGCTAGGTGTATGGTTTTGGGATAATTCAAGTACATTACATTTATTGTGGACTTTATTTCTATTATTATTGCATTGTAATATATGATGAAATAATTATGCAACTCGCCATAATGAAGAAACAGTGGGAGCCTGGACCTTGTTTTTCTGCAACCAAAGGGGGTGATGGGAGAGATTGATGGATCATCAGGCATAAGATTTTCATAAGAAGCATGAAGGCAGCAAAACACACTGCCATGTGTGTACCTATGCAACTATCTTGCACGTTCTGCACATGTACCCCAAAACCTAAAATGCAATAAAAATTTTTTACAAAAAGAAGCATGCAACTTAGATCATGTGCATGTGCACTCCACAATAGGGATTTTGCCCCATGAGAATCTAATGCCACCTGTGCTGTGACAGGAGGTGGAGTTCAGGCGGTAACACAACATTGGGGAGTGATTGTAAATACAGATGAAGCTTTGCTTGCTCACCCACTGCTCACCTTCTCTGTGCGGCCAGGTTCCTAACATGCCACCCCTGGCCTAAATTACATTATTTAGACTTTAGCCCAATTTCACCTGTGGAAATTCATTTTTATTTCCTGAAATTTTGTTTTTAAACCTCCATTCTTGAAAGAGATTTTACTTTTCCTATATTTTTTGAGGTTGACATTTGTTTCTTTGGAGCCTGTTGAAGTTATCATCACTGAATTCTGGCTTCTATTATTGCTATTGAGAAGTGAGCTCTCTGCCAATTTATTACTCCTTTAAATAATATGTTTTTTAGCTTTTTTGTTTTCCCTGTATGCCATTGATTTTCTTCAATTTTACAATGATATGCCTAGGTGTGGAAGTTCTTTGTATTTATCCTACATTGGGTTATTTTGACTTGATGTATTTTATCAGTTTTTGAATGTTCTTAGGCTCTATATCTTCAAATATGCATCTATGCCATTCTCTTTCTCTCACCTCCAAGAGCTTTAAATAGACATGTTAATTTGATTCTATTTTTTTGGCTCTCTCTATAGGTTATTCTTTTCTGACTTATTGTCTAATTCACCACTTTTTTTTCTTCACCTAATTAATTGAGTTTTCAATTTATGATGCTTTTATTTCTGAGCTATTAATTCTTTTCATATTTGTACAATTATTTTTGTAGTTTATCATTCTCTGTGGATATTGCCAATCTTGTCTGTTATTTATTTAAACATTTTATCACTGTCATTACTTTATAACCTGAGTTGGAAAGCTTCAACTCAACACACTGTGGCTTGGTTTCTGCATTCTGTTACATAAATTGTTTCTTGAGCACACTACATTGTTTCTTTTCCTGCTTAGTTTATTTTGTTTGGGATCTTTTTTCTCTGCTTGGAAAATTGTGGGAATTCTTTGTGACTAAGTTGAAGCCAAACACGTCTAGAGATTTTTCTTTGCTTCTCTGAATGGAGCAATTGAAATTCCAATTTGTTTGGCTTTTCTTTTTAACTATCATACTCAGGTGAGGTGGGTTTGGGCTGAGAAGGATTGTATGTGGTTTCAACGTCTAAGGAATGGTTTATGATAATCTTGTTAATGACATAATTTGAGTGAAAAGAGGAGAGTTCAAGATCCACAAGAAACTGCACTATACTCTGTTCACTATCTTTAACAAAATAATGTTGACTAGAGACTGACTAGATAGAGCTTTTTCAAACGACTTGTATTCATTATGGAACAATTCAATGTACCACAAGATTATCTAATATAATATACCTAATTTATTTAAGTTAAGCCTTCCTGTTAATACATACCTCACACACATATTTCACTGGGGTGGAGGCAAACACCTCATCTAGCTGGATATTTCTGGTGGCCCATTATTCACCCTGGAGATATGGATTCAGATTCTCTCTCTCTCTCTCTTCCTCCCCACTTCTGTCTTATCCTCTTCCTCCTTCGGTCTGTGTTTATTTCTGTCTCCCTCCCACTTAATTATGACAGTGGTGTAGGTCTCTTACAAGGTCTTTCATTAGAATGAGGTTGGGACCCTCAGAGATTTCATCATCTACTGTTAGAAAACTGAAGAAATCTTTCCAGTGGAAACAAATGTCATTGAGATATGAAGTTTTGGGGTTTATATATGAATAATTTGTGAACCATAATAAAATGTTTCTCCATATGATAAGTACACATACTTGTGGTTAATACCACCCAACTGGTTGTGAGACTTACCTGTATGTAAATCAGAGACCTCTAAAATACTAAACCTTGATGTGATTTCCAAATATCTGGTTGTGGTACTGCAGCCATCTTCCTTGAGTTTTATATATATGCAAATCAAACAACCATCATATGGTGGTGCTGATTAGATGTACGGCATTTTCCTGAATGAAGGCAGCACTTTTGTGTTTGTCATGATAAAGTGTTACAGCCACAACTGAGACTTAATTACACACCCACACTCAAATACTCTACACACTACCAACTCTGCTTATTGTCAAATTACTTTCCTTGAAATTCCTTGGGAATGGAGAAGTGTGGATAGGTTTACTCCTGATTCGCTTTATACTGAGGATGTAGCCTCTGGAGTCCTAGCTTTCCTGGTAGAAGAGTACGAGTGGTTTTCTATGTGTACTCTGAACCATGGACAGCTCTAGGTCTTTGGGTTCTGTCCTTAATGCCTTACAATACCAATAAGCATTAGTACAGTATTACCATGATTGGCAGACGTTTTCAGGAAAAACGTGGTTGCCGTGCTCTGTTTGCATTTCTGGATAATTTCATACTTCTATTTTGGTGTATTGATTCATTTTATCAGTACTTTGAAGCTTTTAAATAATTTTTTAAATATTTTAATTAGTATCTTAATTGTTTTCAGAGGTTGTATGGGATTATAATGAATAGGAAATCTGATAGTTACCAAAGACTTGTTGACAATTTTTCCCATTGGCAATGCCTGCGAGTAGAGTGGGGATTGGTAGGGCTCCAACTCTAATTCTGTGATTTGGTGAAGGAGTAGGATCCAAACTCTTACTTCTTCATCACTACCTTTAGCTTCACTACAAAGAACACAGGAATGTTGAGACATTCTCTTCTCTTTTCCTAGGACTAGTAGGAAAAAATTGTAGTTGACACCTTTTCCTGGAAGTTTCTCATAATCATTTAGTATAAGAATTTCTACACTTTGGAGGCTATTTTCTCTACATATAAATTATGTGAAATAGTATAGGTGGCACTTGGCTGATGAAAATTAACCCGAAAGACTATTCCACAAATGAGAAAGATCTTACAGTAATGAGTAAATTCAAAATCACATTCTGCTTCTTTTGCTGGTGATATACTTCAGCAATATTTAAGCCTCATTCTGTTTTTCTTAAAAGGAATTATACATGTAAGACGTATCATTTATTTTTGCTAATCATTAATTGTAGAAGATTGCAAGGTGCATGTCTTCATATTGTGTATTGAGTTGAGAGTAGTGAATATGAACCAACTTCAAATTAAGATCATTTCATATATTTTATGAATATGGATCTGGTTTTGAATATTTGAGGCAACTTTATATACTAATATAAACTTTTATGAAATTTTGCACTAATATTCTCTAATACAATAACATTGGACACCATTTGACAGATTCTGCTGCAAAAGGCTCTGTAACAAATAAACTTTAACTTTCAGTGCCTTGTATAACTATAGAGTAACTTCTCAGTTATACTTCCTGTCAGTGTCTGTGGGTTTGGTACTGACTCTGCTCCAAGTTCAATGGCAAATTTAGAGTAACTTCAATGTTTTATCTCATTCTGTGACCAGTGTGGTAATGCACACATGTGGGATGTAATGTTTTTGTGGGAGTGTACAGAAACAAATGGTAATCAGAAACTTGACATGCTTTTTACAGTCTTTACTCAAAACTGGCAACTTGTCACATATGACCATATTCTGTTAGCCAAAAAAAAAAAAAAAAAAAAAAAAAGCTGATGGCTGAGCCACATATCATTGGGTAAGGAAAAAAAATATGCTTCTTATGAGGTGAAGCAAGGGGAGTGTGAAAGTTCATAAAAAAAATCTACCTCAATGACACTTTGGTTATTATTTTATTTATTTTTCTAAAATAATGGAGTATTTCAAACAGAAAGAAAATTGTATAGCAATATAAGAAACAATGTGCCAGCCAACTAGTTTTAGGAAAACTTTTTTTTTTTTTACCATCTACAACAGATAGTCTTTAAAATAAATCCATTCCAGATATAGTTGAAGTCCCATGTTTAAGATATTATTCATTTCTTTGTCATCTGTTTTCCAGTGTTAATCACCAACCTGAAATTAATGTTTCTGCTTTTCATGGATGCGTACACATTTACTAGGTATGAATATACACAACAATAAGAATTGTGTAGATGTGAAAGTTTTCATTTTTATAAAACTATATTATTATATTCATTACATTCTACAAATTGTTTTTATATCCTAATTTTTATATATTAACACATAATCCTAGTTTTGCTTATTTTTTGATACAAGTATTTGCAGATATTTATGAGGTAAATTTAATCTCTTGTCAGATGAATAGTTTGCAAATGTGTTCACTGGTTTAACAGGTTGCCTCTTCACTCTATTGATTGTTTCCTTTGCTGTGCTGAAGTTCTTTGGTTTAATATAATCCCATTTGACTATTTTTTGTTTCTTTTGCCTGTGCTATTGAGGTTTTAGCCATAACATCTTTGATCAATGAACTAAAGTGTTTTCCCTACATTTTCTTCTAGTAGTTTTATATTTTTGGTCTTCCATTTAAGTCTTTAATTAATCTTGAGTAAATGTTTGTATATGGTAAGAAATAAGTGTTCTATTTCATTTGTCTGTCTATGAATAACCATTTTCCCAGCATCATTTATTGAACAGGATGTCATTTCTCCCAAGTATATTATTGTTGGCTTTGTATAAAATAAGTTGGTTATAAATACATTTATTTCTGGGTTCTACATCCTGTTACACTGGTCTATGTGTCTGTTTTGATACTAACATCATTCTGTGTGGCATATTCTCCGGAGTTTTCTGTATCTATCTTCATCGGTGATATTGGTTGACTGTTGTTTTTGTTGTTGTTATTGTTCTGTCCTTGTCTGGTTTCAGTTTCAGGGTAATGCTGACATAGAATGAGTAAGGGAGAATTCTCTACACTTTAATTTTTTGAAATAGTTTGAGAAGAATTGGTGTTACATGAAAGTTTGGTAGAATTTGCTAGTAAAGCCATCAGTTCTATAATTGTCCTTGGAGACTTTTTATTACTGATTTACACTCATTAATTATTATTCATTTGTTCAGGTTTTCTATTTCTTCCTGATACAATCTTGGTAGGTTGTATGTGTTCAGACATTTATTCATTTTCTGTAGGTTTTCCAGTTTATGTATGTATATTGCTCATAGTAGACTAATGATCTTTTGTATATCTGTGGTGTCAGTTGAGATATTTCCTTTTTTTTCTCTAAATTGTTTATTTTGGTCTTTCTCTTCTTGGTGAGTCTCGTTAGTGGGTTTTTAAAAATTTTTTATTTTTATTGCATTTTAGGTTTTGGGGTACATGTGCAGAATGTGCAAGATAGTTGCATAGGTACACACATGGCAGTGTGTTTTGCTGCCTTCCTCCCCTTCACCCATATTTGGCATTTCTCCCGAGGCTATCACACCCCATCTCCCCCTGCGCTGTCCCTCCCCTATTCCCCCCAATAGACCCCAGTGTATAATACCCCCTTCCCTGTGTCCATGTGTTCTCATTGTTCATCACCCGCCTATGAGTGAGAATAGGCGGCGTTTCATTTTCTGTTCTTGTGTCAGTTTGCTGAGAATGATGTTCTCCAGATTCATCCATGTCCTTACAAAGGACACGAACTCATCATTTGTGATTGCTGCATAATATTCCATGGTGTATATGTGCCACATTTTCCCAGTCCAGTCTATCATTGATGGGCATTTGGGTTGGTTCCAGGTCTTTGCTATTGTAAACAGTGCTGCAATGAACATTCTTGTGCATGCGTCCTTATAGTAGAACGATTTATAGTCCTTTGGATATATGACCAGTATGGGATTGCTGGGTTAAATGGAATTTCTATTTCTAGGTCCTTGAGGAATCACCACACTGTCTTCCACAATGGTTGAACTAATTTACACTCCCACCAACAGTGTAAGAGTGTTCCTATTTCTCCACATCCTCTCCAGCATCTGTTGTCTCCAGATTTTTTAACGATCGCCATTCTAACTCGCGTGAGATGGTATCTCAATGTGGTTTTGATTTGCATCTCTCTAATGACCAGTGATGATGAGCATTTTTTCATGTGTTTGTTGGCCTCATGTATGTCTTCATTTGTAAAGTGTCTGTTCTTATTCTTTGCCCATTTTTGAATGGGCTTGTTTGTTTTTTTCCTGTAAATCTGTTTGAGTTCTTTGTAAATTCTGGATATCAGCCCTTTGTCAGATGTGTAAACTGCAAAGACATTTTCCCATTTTGTTGGTTGCCGATTCACTCTAGTGACTGTTTCTTTTATGGTGCCAAAGCTGTGGAGTTTGGTTAGGTCCCATTTGTCTATTTTGGCTTTTGTTGCCAATGCTTTTGGTGTTTTGGTCATGAAGTCCTTGCCTACTCCTATGTCCTGAATGGTTTTGCCTAGATTTTCTTCTAGGGTTTTTATGGTGCCAGGTCTTATGTTTAAGTCTTTAATCCATCTGGAGTTAATTTTAGTGTAAAGTGTCAGGAAGGGGTCCAGTTTCTGCTTTCTGCACATGGCTAACCCGTTTTTCCAACACCATTTATTAAACAGGGAATTCTTTCCCTCGTTAGTGGTTTATTGATTTTTATTATCTTTTGAGAAAGCCGACTTTTCATTTTGTCAATGCTTTGTCTTGTTTTTCTTCATCTCTATGTTGTTTAGTTCTACTCTAATATTTATTATTCTTTTTCCTTGCATGAATTTTGTGTTTGGTTTTGTTTTGTTTTTCTAGTTACTTGACATGCATTGTTAAATTGTTTATATGGAATCTTTCTACTTTTTAAATGTACATGTTCATTGCTATAAACTTTCCTCCAGCACTGCTTTTGCTGTTATCTCATAGGTTTTGTAATGTTATGTTTTGACATTTATTTATTTCAAGACTTTTTTTTTATTTCTTAGTTCTTTCTTTGAGGCAATGGACTTTCAGGAGAATGTTGTTTAATTTCTATGTAGTTGTATGGTTTCCCAAGTTTCTCTTGTTACTGATTTATATTTTTATTCCCTTGTGGTCTGAGATTGTACTTTATATAATTTTGCTTTCAAAAATATAATAACGTGTGTTTTGTGTCCTAACATATGATCTATTCTAGAGAGTGTTACATGTGCTGATGATGTATTCTGTGGCTATAAATGTCTTGTAAATGTCTGTTAGGCATATTTGGTCTAACGTGCAGCTTAAATGCAATGTTTCTTTGTGAATTTTCTCTCTACCTAATCTGCCTAATGCTGAAAGTAGGGTGTTGAAGTTCCCAAGTATTACTATATTAGAGTCTAACTATCCATTATATCTGATAATAATTGCATTATATATCTGAGAGTTCCACTGTTGGGTACATGTATGTTTAGAATTCTTATATCCTCTCATTAAATTGATATATCTGTCAATATATAATGACATTTTTGTCTTCCTTTACTTTTGTTGACTTAAAATCTGTTTTATCTGATGTAAGTATTGACACTCCTATTGGATGTTGGTTTCTGTTTACATGAAATATCTTTTCCCATCTCATCATTTTCAATCTCTATGTTTCTTTACAAATAAGATACATTTCTTGTAGGAAGCATCTAGTTGAGGTATTTTTTTAAATTTTTAAAATTTTTATTGCATTATAGGTTTTGGGGTACATGTGCAGAACGTGCAAGATAGTTGCATAGGTACACACATGGCAGTGTGTTTTGCTGCCTTCCTCCCCTTCACCCACATTTGTCATTTCTCCCCAGGCTATCCCTCCCCATCTCCCCCCCCACCGCTGTCCCTCCCCTATTCCCCCTAATAGACCCCAGTGTGCAGTAGACCCCCTCCCTGTGTCCATGTGTTCTCATTGTTCATCACCCGCTTATGAGTGAGAATATGCGGCATTCCATTTTCTGTTCTTGTGTCAGTTTGCTGAGAATGATGTTCTACAGATTCATCCATGTCCTTACAAAGGACACAAACTCATCATTTTTGATTGCTGCATAATATTCCATGGTGTATATGTGCCACATTTTCCCAGTCCAGTCTATCATCGATGGGCATTTGTGTTGGTTCCAGGTCTTTGCTATTGTAAACAGTGCTGCAATGAACATTCGTGTGCATGTGTCCTTATAGTAGAACGATTTATAGTCCTTTGGATATATACCCAGTAATGGGATTGCTGGGTTAAATGGAATTTCTATTTCTAGGTCCTTGAGGAATTGCCACACTGTCTTCCACAATGATTGAACTAATTTACACTCCCACCAACAGTTTAAGAGTGTTCCTCTTTCTCCACATCCTCTCCAGCATCTGCTGTCTCCAGATTTTTTAATGATCACCATTCTAACTGGCGTGAGATGGTATCTCAATGTGGTTTTGATTTGCATCTCTCTAATGACCAGTGATGATGAGCATTTTTTCATGTGTTTGTTGGCCTCATATATGTCTTCTTTTGTAAAGTGTCTGTTCATATCCTTTGCCCATTTTTGAATGGGCTTGTTTGTTTTTTTTCCTGTAAATCTGTTTGAGTTCTTTGTAAATTCTGGATATCAGCCCTTTGTCAGATGCGTAAACCGCAAAGATTTTTTCCCATTCTGATGGTTGCTGATTCACTCTAGTGACTGTTTCTTTTGCCGTGCAGAAGCTGTGGAGTTTGATTAGGTCCCATTTGTCTATTTTGGCTTTTGTTGCCAATGCTTTTGGTGTTTTGGTCATGAAGTCCTTGCCTACTCCTATGTCCTGAATGGTTTTGCCTAGATTTTCTTCTAGGGTTTTTATGGTGTCAGGTCTTATGTTTAAGTCTTTAATCCATCTGGAGTTAATTTTAGTGTAAGGTGTCAGGAAGGGGTCCAGTTTCTGCTTTCTGCATGTGGCTAGCCAGTTTTCCCAACACCATTTATTAAACAGGGAATCCTTTCCCCATTGGTTGTTTTTGTCTGGTTTATCAAAGATTATATGGTTGTAGATATGTTGTGTTGCCTCCGATGCCTCTGTTCTGTTCCATTGGTCTATAGCTCTGTTTTGGTACCAGTACCATGCTGTTTTGATTACGGTAGCCTTGTAGTATAGTTTGAAGTCTGGTAGTGTGATGCCTCCCGCTGTGTTCTTTTTGCTTAGAATTGACTTGGCTATGCAGGGGTATTTTGTTTTTAATCCATTCGACCAGTCTGTGCCTTTGAAGCAGAAAGTTTAACTTATTGACATTAACATTTATTTGACATATTCCTGTTATTTTATTAATTGATTTCTGGTGTTTTATTTCTCCTTTATTTCATTTTTTCTTACTGTTTTTCATTATGGTTTGACGATTTTCTATGTTGGTATCATTTGAGTCATTTTCTCATTTGTGTGTTCTTTGTACCAGTGGGTTTTACAGTTTCATATGTTTTCATGTTGGTAAATATCATCCTTTCACTTATTTTGTGTAGAGCTCTCATAAGCATTTCTTGTAGGGCAATTCCAGTGATTATAAAGTCCTTTAGTTTTGTTTTTTCCAGGAAAGACTTTATTTCTTCCTCATTTATTAAGGATAGCTTTTCTGAGTGTAGTATCTTGGCTAATGGGTTTTTTCCCCCAGCACATTAAATATATCATCTTATTATCCCTTGACCTGTAAAATGTCTGCTGAAAAATTCATTGTTCATTTCATGGCAGTTCTGCTACAAGTAGCTACAATGCTTTCTCCTGCTGTTTTTAGATTTCTTTCTTTGTATTTAACCTTTCACAGTTTGAGCATGATGTGCTATGGAGAAGACTTTTGGAGATTTTTGTGAGCTTTCTGCATCTGTATGTCTAAATCTCTTGCTATAAATTTTCTCCAGTGATTATTTTGTTAAATTGGTTTTCTATTCCTTTGGTATTTCTCTTCACTCTCTGGGACACCAAAAATGCAAATATTTGTTTGCTTTATGGTGACCCAAATGTCCAATAAGATTTCCTTATTCTTTGAAATTCATATTTCTATACTTTTGTCTGGTATATTAGGCCTTTCTTTCATTGCTATAAAGAACACCCAAGACAAGGTAATTTACAATGCAAAGAGGTTTAATGGGCTCATGATTCTGCAGACTATACAGAAAGCAGGGCACTGGGCATCTGCTTGACTTCTTATTTCGCCTCAGGAAGGTTTCAATCATGGCAGAAGGCAAAGAGTGAGTAGGCACATTACATAGAGAAAGCAGGAGTAAATAGGAGAGAAAGATAGTGAGGGGTCAAGTGGGAATCACATCCTTTTAAATGGCCAGATATCATTTGATATGGTTTAGCTATGTCCCTGCACAAATCTTATCTTGAATTGTAGCTCCCATAATTCCAATGTGTTGTGGTAGGAAATTGGTGGGAGGTAATTGAATCATGTGGGTGGTGAGTCTTTTCCATGCTGTTCTCATAAATAGTGAATAAATCTTATGAAATCTGATGGTTTTATAAAGGGGAGTTCTCCTGCACATGCTCTCTTGCTTGATGCCATGTAAGATGTGACTTTACTCCTCATTCACCTTTCACTATAATTGTCAGGCCTCCAAATCATGTGGAAATGTGAATCAATTAAATTTCTTTCCTTTAAAAACTACCCAGTATTGGATATGTCTTTATTAACAGCACGAGAAAGGACTAATACAGTAAATCGGTACCAGATAGTGGGACACTGTGTAAAGATACCCAAAAGTATGGAAGCCACTTTGGAACAGGGTAATAGGCAGAGTTTGGAACTGGTTGGAAGGCTCAGAAGACAACAGGAAAATGTGGGGAAGTTTGGAACCTCCTAGAGACTTGGAGGGCTCAGAAGATAGGAAGATGTAGGAAAGTTTGGAACTTCCTAGAGACTTGTTGAATAGCTTTGACCAAAATGCTGATAGTGATATGGACAATAAGGTCCAGGCTAAGGTGGTCTCAGATAGAGAAGAGGAATGGGTTGGGAACTGGAGTAAAGGTCACTCTTGTTATGCAAAGACACTGATGGCATTTTGCCCCTGCCCTAGAAATCTGTGGAACTTTGAACTTGAGAGAGATGATATAGGGTATCTGGTGGAAGAAATTTCTTAAGTGGCAAAGGATTCAAGAGGATGCAGAGAATAAAATTTTGAAAACTGTGCAGTCTGACTATGCAATGAAAAGAAAACTCTATTTTCTGGGGGGAAATTCAGACTGGCTGCAGAAATTTGCATAAGTAATGGGAAAACAAATGTTAATCAACAAGACAACAGGGAAATGTCTCCAGGACATGTCAGAGACCATCATGGCAGCCCTACTTATCACAGGCCTGGAGGCCTAGGAGAAAAAAATTGTTTCCTGGGCTGGACCCAGGGCGCCCCTGTTCTATGCAGCCTTGAGACATATGTCCTGCATCCCAGCTGCTTCAGCTCCAACCATGGCTAAAAGGGCTCAATAGACAACTCAGGCCAGTACTTCAGAGGGTGGAAGCTCCAAGCCTTGGTGGCTTATACATGGTATTGTGACTGTGGTTGCACAGAAGTCAAGAATTGAGGTTTGGGAACCTCTACCTAGATTTCAGAGGATGTATGAAAATGTCTGAGTACCCAGGCAGAAGTTTGCTGCAGGGGAAGGGCCCTCAGGGAGAACCTCTGCTAAGGCAACATGGAAGGGAAATGTGGGGTTGGAACCCCCACACAGAGTCCCCACTAGGGCACTGCCTAGTGGATCTCTCAGAAGAACATCACCATCATCCAGATTCCAGAATGGTAGATTTATGGGCATCTTGCTTTTTGCATCTGGAAATGCCACAGCCACTTAGTGCCAGCCAATGAGAGCAGCCAGGAAGAGGCTGTACCTTGTAAAGCCACAGGAGTAGAGCTGTCCAAGGCTCTGGGATACCACCTCTTTCATCAGCATGACCTGGGTGTGAGACATGGAGTCAAATGAGACCATTTTGGAAATCTAAGGTTTAATAACTACCCTATTGAATTCTAGATTTCCATAGGGCCAGAAACCCAGTTCATTTTGTCCAATTTCTTCCATTTGGAACAGGTATATTTGCCCAATGCCCATGCCACCATTGTATCTGTGAAGTAACTTACTTGCTATTGATTTTACAGGCCCATAGGTGAAAGGGACTTGCCTTGTCTCAAATGAAACTTTGTACTGTGGACTTTCAAGTTAATGCTGAAATAAGTTATGACTTTGAGAGACTGTTGGGAAGACATGATTTGTTTTGAAATGTGAGGACGTAGGATTTGGGAAGGGCTAGGGATGGATGATATAGTTTGGCTGTGCCCCCATCAATATCTCATCTTGAATTGTTAATTCAAGCTCCCATAATTTAAGCTCTCATCTTGAATTGTTAATTCAAGCTCCCATAATTCCCATGTGTCCTGGAAGGGACTTGGTGGGAAGTAATTGAATCTGGAGGAGGGTCTTTTCTGTGCTGCTGTTGTGATAGTGAATAAGTCTCCTGAGATCAGGTGGTTTTATAAAGGGAAGTTTCCCTGCACATGCTCTCTTTCTGGGCACCATGTAAGATGTGACTTTTCTCTCTTCACCTACCACCAAGATTATGATACCTTCCTAGCAATGTGGATCTCTGAGTCAACTAAACCTCTTTCCTTTAAAAATTATCCAGTGTCAGGTATGTCTTTATTAGAAACATGAGAACAGATTAATACATCATGTGAATTCAGTGAGAGCTCACTTATCACCAAAGGGGATAGCCTAAGCCATTTATGAGGGATTCATCTCCATGATCTAAACACCTCCCACCAGGCCCTACCTTCAATATTGAGAATTACAATTCAACATGAGATGAGCAAGGACAAATATTCAAACTATATCATTTGGTTCCTTCAAAAAACCTGTCTTCAAATCCAGAAATTGTTTTTTCTGATTGAGCTAGCATATTATTAAAGGTTTTAAATGTATTTTGCATATCATTCTATAAATTTTTCAGTTCCAGAATTTGTTTTGTTATATTAAAAGGTACTTTTTAATAAATTTCTCACTCATATACTGAATTGTTTCTCTTATTTCTTTGCACTGATTGTCTGAGAACTGTTATATGTCACTGACCTTTTTTTAATATTATTTTGATTTTTTCTCCAGAATTTTATACATTTATTTTTTATTGGAATTTATTGCTGTATAATTATTGTGTTCCTTTGAAGATGGCATGTTTCTTTGCTTTTTTATGTTTCTTTGGTCCTTACATTGATATCTGCTTTAATAGTCAATTCTTCCAGTTTTAAAATGTGTTTTCATAGCAGAGAACTTTTTCCTGAATATATGTATATGTATGTATATGTGTGTGTATATATATATATATACATGTATGTATATGTGTATATATATATGTATATGTATATATATATGTATATATATATGCATTTGTGTGTATATATATGGTGTTGGTTGGGTACATGCAGTAGTATAGTCTCCATATGATTTCTTGAGCTTCAAACAATATCAGTAATTTCTGTGATTTCCTTAGTGGCTTAAGTGTTGTTGTTAGTGGAAGTTGTGGCAAAATTTTGCTGGGAACAGGGAAGTTGGGTGGGCCAAACTTCATGTTCTATTGGTGGCAGTGGTGGGGCAAGCATGCTTGTCCTTTGGCCCCAGAGCAGCATACATTGGCACTGGCATTAACGGCTTCAGGCAGACTGCTAATTTGGCCTCCAAGGAGCTTGCAGTGGCCATGGTTTGCCAGGTGCATGGGTGGTTCATCCAGCTCAAGCATGGAAATGATATGACTTATGGAGGTAGCAGTGGTGGGACAATCCTTTGGCTCCCAGGTGGTCTGCACTGTTGTTGTTGGTGGCTGTGATGATCTGGATGGTCCAATGCCCAGGCCTACAGGTGGTCTATGTGGATGGGTACAGGTGTGGTGGTAGCAGCAGGTTGGGTGGGCATGTCCTCATGTCCCTAAGAGGACTGTTCAGGTACCACCTGAATACTGGTAGTGGATAGGGAAGAGAGATTCTCAAGCTTCCAGACCATGTGCTCAGGCTCTGGGGTGGGTAAAACTGGGCTGGGTTGGTCTGTCTTCAGGCTCCGGGTGGTACCTGAGTAAACACTGACTGTGGTAGGCAGGGGCAGGGTAATCTACCGGCATTTGTAGAAATCCTTCGGCAAGGGTGGCAGTGGTTACACTGCAGTCCTGTTCCTGGGGAGGATGGGGTTGTTGTGAGTGGCAAAAATAATAAAAAGTTGGCTTGGGAGCATGAGCTTTGGCCCATGTGGTGATTGCAAGCAGGGCAGCCTTTCCTTAGGGCACTTATGAATTTGGTACAATCCTGATACTGGGGGAGGTGGGATCACTGCCAATGTCTTGTACTTTGCATCTGGCAGCAGCACCCAGCAGTGATGCCCAACAGAGGTCAGGGGATGTCAACGGGGCTGCAGAGATGTGGATATGCAGGAGGTGTTGGGTACCAGGGCAGGATGCAGTCTGGTAAGGGCTGGACTCTCCAAATGACATTGTAAAGCAGCTGCTTAGAATGTGGAGGATGTATGAGACCCAGTGTGAACTTATATGGAGTACTGTCATTGCATGCACTCCAGGCAGCTTCCTATGTTACTTCCACTTGAGTTGAGAGGCTCTCTCATGGCTAGGATGGTGAAAGTCTGTTGTGGGAATATGAACTGCTAAGGGTCACTCACCCTCTCCAACTTTGGGGTGCCTCTCAGGGCTCCCAGCCAATCACAGCAGAGCAGGCTTCCTCACTGCTCTTTCCTTCCTTGCCTTGGAAGTTTTCTCTCACTTCTCTGTTGAATTGCAGAATTCTCTCGTAGGGGATGTACTCAAAGTTTATCTACTCATTATTTTGCTGCTTCTTTGTTGGGGAAGCAAGAACCAGATGCCTTTAGTCAGCCATCTTGAAGCCCATTCCTCTAATACAGAGTTTTGATGTATGTATACATTGTGAATTGGCAAGCATATTAACATAAGAATTACCTTCTATACTTTTTTTAATGTGTGATGAAAAGATTTACAATCTACCCTCAGCAATTTTTGAGTATACAATATGTTGTTATTAGCTATATTCATAATGATGTACAGTAAATCTCCTATCAAAATTATTTCTCCTAGCTGACATTTTGTATCTTTTGACTAACATCTATTCAATTTCCCCTTCTAGTAACCATAACCTTCAAAAAGAAGGAAAGAAAATCCTGTCATTTGTGACAACATAGAACCTGGAAGACATTATTGTAAATGAAATAAGCCAGGCACAGAAAGGCAAATGCCAAATGATCTCACGTGTATGAGCATTCTCAAAAAGATGAACTCTAAGAAGCAGAAACCATAATGTATGTTAAACACTTATTTTTGAACAGTTATTACAGCCCCAATGTTGTTTTGAATTTAGAGATCATGTCACAGAAAGTAGAGTTGAAAATACCATCCTTAAAGGGCAGAAGATATACCTAGTTTTCCTAGGTTGGAGGAAAGACAGTGACAGCAGGTATAATTGTAAATAAAATCATAGAGGACAGCAATTTAAATAAGTACATTTTTGGTAGCCATGATCATTTCAGTGATGCCACATGTAATCAGTTTTGAGATAGAAAACTTTTGTATATTAGAAAAATTTTATCTAGAGAAATAAAATGTACATTTTATTTTAAAAAAGCTTTTTTATAAAAAGTGTGTACCAACTGGTTAATGGTACCTGAAAGCAAGTGCTTGAGAGGTCCCTGGGTTTAGCGAATATTAGAGAATTGGGGAGCGGGGTGCCACCACCCTCCAGGATTGTATGCACCTCTGTAACATCATTTGGAAACCAAAATTTAGGAGCAAATGACATGCAATCATCTCAGTTAAAAAGCACAGGGTCCCATGGGATACAAAGGTATGAATATCATGATATAGAATGTTAGCAAAAGAGTGTATATAATGTTGCATTTTATTGTTTCGGCAAGGAAATGATGCCATTGAAAGGGTGAGAAAGAAGAAATTGCTACTTCCATTTCTGTTTCCCATGCTTAATTGTGAGTGCTTTGAGATCAAAGTGTATATTTCTTTTTGCTATGTAGGCATAGTACGTTCCCTCGCATATAATAGTAACGAATACATGGTTATTGAATTGAATTGAATTTGTAAAAGAAGCTTTGATTTAAAAATTGACACAACTTCCCCAGTTAATAAAAAATACAATTTTGAATACTGAAAATAGGTTAAAACCACAGTATCCACATTTTCTTTTATAACCAGATACTAGTGAGGCAATGGAAATTGCTTTCTGTAATGAGTCACAATGATTTCTATTTTGGGGCAGAAGTTGTCCACTGACAGCCTAGAATTTCTCACTGAAATCTCTCCAAAACCATGTATTTTAAGCTGTTTCAGAGAATATTAAATAAAGAAATGAAAAGTAGAAAGGCTAACACAGAAAAGAATGGCATGATACATTGTGTTAATCTTTTTCACGTTTGAAATGTAATAGAGATAGAAAGACAAAAAGTCACTGATAACATTTAAAGAAAATCAAGTGAGGACCATAGTGTGGGTATATTTAAATTTCCTAAATACAAAAGGAAAGTAATAACCTATCATGAGGATAAATTCTTTTTTGTTCTGCTTCTGCTTTTAAATACAGCATGTGGCATGTTCTGCAGTAACATAAGACTTAAAAGTAATACAGGGCTTGAAGTAGAGCTTTACACTTTGCCCAGTGAAGAAATGTATATGTTGACATGAGTTTTTTCTTAGTATATATTAGCAACATTTTTACAATGCAGGTTAAGCCAATGTTTCACTAATGTACAAATAATAAATGTGTTTATCAAAGGCAACTATTGTATAGCATCAAGAGAATTTTGCTATAAAAATTAAATTATATTGGTGAGCTTCATTTCATTCTAGTAATTATTGCCTTAATGGAATTAACATTTATTTATTTATTTTTATTTTTGAGATGCAGTCTTGCTCTGTCCCCCAGGCTGGATGGAGTTCAGTGGCGTGATCTCAGCTCGTGGCAATCTGCATTTTTTGAGTTTTAAAGCAACTCTCCTGACTCAGTCTCCTGAATAGCTGGGATTACGTGTGCCACCTACCATATCTGCCTAATTTTTGTATTTTTAGTAGTGACAGAGTTTCACCATGTTGGCAGGGCTGGTCTTAAACTCCTGACCTCAAGTGATCCACTCCCTTTGACCACTGAAAGTGCTGGGATTACAGATGTGAGCCATCATGCCTGGCCTTAACTTTAAAAGCTTAGCTTTATTGTCACAACTCTAAAATTGAATACTTGTAAAGATAGATAGATTTTCAAATTCAGGGTTAAAAATGTCCTGTAAAACAAACTATGTTTTTCTTTCTAAAACATTATTTTCATTTTTCTGGTAGCAAATTTTGTTTTTGTTTCAAAATGTGCTTTGTAATAAAAATTATAAAAAATCATTAACAAAATACCTAGGCATACAAGTAACAAGGGATGTGAAGGACCTCTTCAATGAGAACTACAAACCACTGCTGAAGGAAATAAGAGAGGACACAAACAGATGGGAAAACATCCCATATTCATGAATCAGTATCATGAAACTGGTCATACAGACCAAATTAATATATAGATTCAATGCTATCCCATCAAGCTATCAATGACTTTCTTCACAGAATTGGAACAAGTCACCTTGAACTTCATATGGAATCAAAAAGAGCCTGTATAGCCAAGACAATTTTAAGCAAAACAACAACAACAACAAAAAAAAAAAAGAAAAAGAAAAAGAAAAAACCAAGCTGGAGGCATCATGCTACCTGACTTCAAACTATACAACAAAGCTGCAGTAATCAAAACAGCATGGTACTGGTACCAAAACAGAGATATAGATCAATAGAACAGAATAGAGGCCTCAGAAATAATGCCACACATCTACAACCATCTAATTTTTGACAAATCTGACAAAAACAAGCAATTGGGAAAGGATTCCCTATTTAACAAATGGTGCTGGGAAAACTGGCAAGCCATATGCAGAAAGCTGAAACTGGATCTCTTCCTTACACCTTAGACAAAAAGTAACTCTAGGTGGATTAAAGATTTAAACATGAGGCCTAACAGCATCAAAACTCTAGAAGAAAACCTAGGCAATACCATTTAGGACAAAGTCATAGGCAAGGACTTCATGACTAAAACACCAAAAGCAATGGCAACAAAACCCAAAATAGACAAATGGTATCTAACTAAACTTAAGAGTTTCTGCACAGCAAAAGAAACTATCAATAGAGTGAACTGACAGCCAACAGAATGGGAAAAAATGTTTGCAATCTATCCATCTGACAAAGGGCTAATATCCAAAATCTATGGAGAACTTAAACATATTTCCAAGAAAAAACAACCCATCAAAAAAATGGGCAAAGAATATGAACAGACACTTTTCAAAAGAAGACATTTATGCAGCCAACAAACATGAAAAAATGCGCATCATCACTGGTCATTAGAGAAATGCAAATCAAAACAAGAATGAGATACCACCTCATGCCAGTTAGAATGGTGATCACTAAAAAGTCAGGAGACAACAGATGCCGGAGAGGATGTGGAGAAATAGGAAGACTTTTACACTGTTGGTGGGAGTGTAAAGTAGTTCAACTGTTGTGGAAGACAGTGTGGCAATTCCTCAAGGATCTAGAACTAGAAATACCATGTGACTCAGCAATCCCATTACTGGGTATATGCCCAAAGGATTATAAATCATTCTATTATAAAGACACATGCACACATGTTTATTACCCCACTGTTCACAATAGCAAAGACTTGGAACCAACCCAAATGCCCATAAATGATAGACTGGATAAAGCAAATATGGTACATATACACCATGAAATACTCTGCAGCCATAAAAAGGATGAGTTCATTCCCTTGCAGGGACATGGATGAAACTGGAAACTATTATTCTCAGCAAACTGATACAAGAACAGAAAACCAAATACTGCATGATCCACTTATAAGTGGGTGTTGAACAATGAGAACATATAAACACAGGGAGGGGAACATCACACACTGGGGCCTGGGGAGTCAGGGTCTAGGGGAGGAATAGTGGGGCAGGGGGTTTGGGGAGGGATAGCATTAGGTGAAATACCTAATGTAGATGATGGGGCGATGAATGCAGCAAATCACCACCATCGCACATGTATATCTATGTAAAAAACCTGCAGAACTGCACATGTACCCCACAACATAAAGTATAATTAAAAAGAAAAATCACTTCTTTGCTTTTTTGCTAAGATTAAGTATAAGAATCAACATATTCAAACAACTCCATTATGTATGTTTGTTTAGATATATGCGTATACATGTATATTTTATTTAAGTAACAAAACAATAGATTCTATAGAATCATAGGGTAAAAAAAACATTTTTAGAAATCTTCTAAAATAATCCCTTTATTTTATGGGAAATCAAGTGAGGCTTAGAGTGATAAAATATCCCAATAAATGGATTTAATTTAAAACTATTTTCATTTTCAGAATATACATTTACATTCCTCTGTTTTCATGCTGCTGATAGAGGCATACCTGAGACTGGGAAGAAAAGGAGGTTTAATTGGACCTGCAGTTACACATGATTGGGGAGGCCTCAGAACCATGGCAGGAGGCAAAAGGCACTTTTTACATGGCAGTGACAAGAGAAAATGAGGAAGATACAAAAGTGGAAACTCTGATAAAACCATTGGATATTGTGAGACTTATTTCACTATCATGAAAATGGTATGGGGGAAACCACGGCACAATTCAAATTATATCTCCCACTGGATCCCTCCAACAATATGTGGGAATTATAAGTACAATTCAAAGTGAGATTTGGGTGGGGACACAGGGCCATACCATATCAAAATTCATGTACCAGCTGATATTTTTTGAAGAAAAAAATGATTCTAAATGAAAATATACACATAAATTGAAAAATTAATACAAAATATCAGACTACCATTAGAACTGAGGAAATAATTATTGCACTGAATATGTCCAACTCATACTGTTTGGGGATAAGAAAAATATACTGACTCCTTATTTTTGAAGGTTTTATGAAGTGAAAGTTAGAAAAAGCAAAAGCAAATTGAATTAATGCGACACAAATTCTTCCAACTTGTTCCTTGTGAGAAATTTAGAGGTACAATTATATGCTTATGTGTCTGTATTTCTAATTTTTGGAAACATGAATATAAAGACTATTATGTATATAGATCAGTTAAGTCACTTATTTTTGACTTATTATCCCAGCCTATTTTAGAAAGAGAAAAGGAGTAATTTTAGACAAGCTCATAGTTGCCTCTTCAGTACCTAGCATTGTGCTTGACATTGAAAAATGATTTTGAATGAGTTAGTGAATGAGTAAATGCTTGATGGAAGAAAGATGAGTTAGGCTCACATGTGGTGTATGTTCATTGTATCTTCTAACAGCTGGCATCTTGCTAAAGCTTAAGCAATTTATGGCATCCCTGCCTAAATACATTTAGGCAACAAGAATAGCCATTAGTCAATTTTCATAACATATTTTGAGCCTATTTCAATGTTGAGGTAAACAATAGAACCACTACATCCAAATGCTGGTAGAAAACTGAGGTCACTTATTCTAGACACAACATTTTGCTGTTGAAGCTGGAGCCCAGCAAAGTTGAATAACTTACCTACAATCACACAGCTAATAGGGCAGAGAATGGGGGTGCTTGCCGTTTTCTAGTTCAGTGTTCTTGTCACACTATCCAACACTGTAAATAAAAACTGGAAAGCTCTCATTTTTTCCAGTTTTTTTTTACTGTTTTTTTTTTTCATGTAAGCCCAAATCACTTAAAAAATAAGTTAAAAATGGTCTTTAAGTAATGGGCATCTAATTAAAGGAAGTTTAGCTGAAGCTGTGATTGGAGGTAAACTCAACTCAAATATATGTAACTACCATTTTTACTACTGAGCTTTCGCTGTATGTAAACCCAAGTCTGAGTGCCTTATAACTTTACCCTTATTATTTTATTTAGTCCTCACTCTAATCCTATAAAATTAGTTCTCTATTAGCACCACTTTTTAGGTAAAAGAAAATGATAGTTGTGGGAAGTTCAGTGGTTTATCTAAAGTCACAATAAACAGGAAGGCTAGCATATGGTTAGTAGTGCCAGCTACTTCCAGAAGAGTTTAAGAAGTTTCCTTTTTGAAGCTAGCTTGGTCATCATGTCCCAGATTACATGTTTCTCACCCTAATTGATCTTGATGGGGTTCTTTGGGTATTTTTCAGCACAGCTCTAAAAAGAAATGCTTGTGTGGCAGGTAATGCCAGATTACTGACACCTATTTAGCAATCATACATATTCTTTACATAGTTCAAATATACTGTTATAGAATATTACATTTTAAGGTAAATTCATATATTTTTATTTATTTTTATTATTTTGGACAAAATGTGCTCACTTAATTCAATGCAAGGGAAATTTAAAAGTTTTATAAGCTGGTTATTGACTTATTGGACCTCACAGAGCTCTTACAAAACACCATTGAAATAAGCTAAGTGTAAATATACTGGAAACATATGAATTAAATTTCCCTTGAAATGTCGTGGGTTTAAAATTTGGGAGGAAAGTGTTTGGCCAAACCATTTTATGTTTTGCCAAACCCCAAGTGTCTGAACAAATAGTTTTAAACATTTTATTGAAGCAAAATGCTACTGAGGATACACATAACTTAAAAACTTCTATTTATTTTTTGACTCATAACCCATATTATATTGGTGAAAATTAAAGGATTTTGGGACAATGCATCAAACTATTTAAAGTATTATTGTAAATTGTTTGCTAATTTAGCAGTGGTCAAGGATTGTCCAAAGTGTCTTCTATTCAATCTAATATCCATAGAACAGCACACTTATAAGGTTAGTTTTTTCATGAGAAAAAAATCAGAGACAATGATTTTAGAAAACAAAAAACTTGTTCTCAAATGATTCTAATAATTATAAATGTAGCTTAAATTGCATAAATGGATAATGAAACAATTTTGAGACTTACCTGGCCACAACGGAATATTGATCTCTCTCTCTCTCTCTCTCTCTCTCTCTCTCTCTCTCTCTCTCTGTGTGTGTGTGTGTGTGTGTGTGTGTGTATTATTTAGTCAAATTAGAACCAAAGCACATAAAATATAATCAGTAATACTCTACTTCCTTCACAGTGAATAAGCCCTAATTTTTAAGTACTCTGATGGGAAAATATTTAAAAAACTAGCTTCTGTAATTGTGAGTGGGCATGACCTACCAAATCCACACTTCTGCTGGGTGATCCATTACTGCTTCACTCCTTTGCAGCTTAATGAACTTATGTTTGCCTTGTGTCTACTTTTAAAAATTAAATATCTCAGAGTGCTAGGTTATTGTTACCCAATTCCTTAGTAAGAATTGTTTGAAAACTATTGGTGGGTGGATTGACAGCCTACTGGAAACAAGGCTTTGTGGGACTAGACCCTGGCTTAAGAATCAGATGGAAAATGTCTGGGCAATGTAAAAACTCTCTCTCTCAAAGTTCTGCAGCATGAAAAGGCTTGCCTGGCTCTTTTTGTCAGAAATTCATCAAAATTTCTCCATGTGTGCATCTTGGGCTCTTTAAGGGGCATAGTAGTTTCCCATGAGCACATCAGGGTACATGCTAGACTATTCTTCCCTAACTCTGCTCTTAGGCAGCAAATTTATTCTTCTTTTGTTTCTCAGATTAAACATTACTTACAAGGAAATAATTGGGACCACTCTAGCTAAAGGTGGTTCCTAGGGGTTTCAGTTAGCTTCTATTTTATCTGTTTTTTTCTTTCTTTTATAGCACTTACCAGAGTTTTGAATTCATATGCTTATTATTTGTTTAAAAATTTTAAATTTATGTCATCCACCAGAGGAGTTCTATGGAGAAGGTAATGTCAGTCAAGTTCAGGGCTGCCTGCCTGGTGCCTAGAGTTGTGCTTGGCATTGAACAAATATCTTTGAATGAATGAGTAATTGTCTGATGAAAGGTGAGCAGGCTTCGATGTGGTATAAATTCATTGTAGTTAGCAACTGCAAGCATTTTGCTGAAGCATAAGCAAATTATGGGGTTCCTGCCAAGGAGGAAATTAGCAAATGAACTTTGCATGAACTGAGCCAATGGCCACTGTTACAGCACCATATTCTGTTTCTTTACTGAGGGTAGGAGCTTAAATAAATGTATTTCCTGGATGGCATTTCAAGAAGGTTTGGCAATTTCCCCACAAACTCTTGATCAGATTTAAAGACATGATCAGCGATACCCAGAGAGAAGCAGATTGAGGAAGAGGCTCCAGTTCTAAAGGCCTGAGATTCTGTATTTCAATTAAGTACCTTTAGCCTTCCATGTGGTCAAGCAGCTGAGTGGAAATGAAGGGATGATGGAGCAGGGTGTAATGCTTCCTGAAAAACTGACTGAATATTCTTTCACCTTGGAAAAGACTAACAAACATCTCTACTGACCTGTAATCAGTTCATTTCCTAGGCAAAGACTTCATAGAAAACAGTGGCCAAAATCACTGAGTTTCAGTGGAGTCCTCTTGCCATGAGAAAAACTCTGATTATTTTCTAGCAGACACATGAGATTTATTTGGACATTCAAGCCACTGAAAAACAAATTCTCAGGACTTTTCTATTTACCATCATCAAGCTCTGTCTTCTAACATCTTTTATATTTCACCCCAATTTTATTTATTTATTTATTTATTTATTTATTCAATTTTTATTACATTATAGGTTTTGGGGTACATGTGCAGAACGTGCAAGATAGTTGCATAGGTACACACATGGCAGTGTGTTTTGCTGCCTTCCTCCCCTTCACCCACACTTGGTATTCATCCCCAGGCTATACCCCCCAGCCCCCTCCGCTGTCCCTCCCCCATTTCCCCCAACAGTCCCCAGTGTATAGTAGACTGCCTCTCTGTGTCCATGTGTTCTCATTTTTTCCCACCCACCTATGAGTGAGTATATGCAGTATTTCTTTTTCTGTTCTTGTGTCAGTTTGCTGAGAATGATGTTCTCCAGATTCATCTATGTCCTTACAAAGGACACAAACTCATCATTTTTGATTGCTGCATAATATTTCATGGTGTATATGTGCCACATTTTCCCAGTCCAGTCTATCATCGATGGGCATTTGGGTTGGTTCCAGGTCTTTGCTATTGTAAACAGTGCTGCAATGAACATTCGTGTGCATGTGTCCTTATAGTAGAACGATTTATAGTCTTTTGGATAGATACCCAGTAATGGGATTGCTGGGTCAAATGGAATTTCTATTTCTAGGTCCTTGAGGAATCGCCACACTGTCTTCCACAATGGTTGAACTAATTTACACTCCCACCAACAGTGTAAGAGTGTTCTTATTTCTCCACATCCTCTCCAGCATCTGCTGTCTCCAGATTTTTTAATGATCGCCATTCTAACTGGTGTGAGATGATATCTCAATGTGGTTTTGATTTGCATCTCTCTAATGACCAATGATGATGAGCACTTTTTCATGTTTGTTGGCCTCATGTATGTCTTCTTTTGTAAAGTTTCTGTTCATATCCTTTGCCCATTTTTGAATGGGCTTGTTTGTTTTTTTTTTTCTGTAAATCTGTTTGAGTTCTTTGTAAATTCTGGATATCAGCCCTTTGTCAGATGTGTAAACTGCAAAGATTTTTTCCCATTCTGATGGTTACCGATTCACTCTAGTGACTGTTTCTTTTGCCGTGCAGAAGCTGTGGAGTTTGATTAGGTCCCATTTGTCTATTTTGGCAGATGACATGATAGTATACCTAGAAGACCCCATCACCTCAGCCCAAAAACTCCTGCAACTGATAAGCAACTTCAGCAAAGTCTCAGGATATAAAATCAATGTGCAAAAATCACAAGCATTCCTATACACCAATAACAGACTTAAAGAGAACCAAATTAAGAACGAACTGCCATTCACAATTGCTACAAAGAAAATAAAATACCTAGGAATACAACTCACTAGGAATGTAAGGGACCTCTTTAAGGAAAACTACAAACAACTGCTCAACGAAATAAGAGAGGACACAAACAGATGGAGAAACATTCCATGTTCGTGGTTAGGAAGAATCAATATTGTGAAAATGGCTATACTGCCCAAAGTAATTTACACATTCAATGCTATCCCCATCAAACTACCATTGAATTTCTTCACAGAACTGGAAAAAACCACCATGAATTTCATATGGAACCAAAAAAGAGCCCGCATAGCCAAGTCAATTCTAAGCAAAAAGAACACAGCAGGAGGCATCACGCTACCAGACTTCAAACTATACTACAAGGCTACAGTAATCAAAACAGCATGGTACTTGTACCAAAACAGAGATATAGACCAATGGAACAGAACAGAAGCATCGGAGGCAACACAACATATCTACAACCATATTATCTTTGATAAACCAGACAAAAACAGGCAATGGGGAAAGGATTCCCTATTTAATAAATGGTATTGGGAAAACTGGCTAGCCATGTGTGGAAAGCAGAAACTGGACCCCTTTCTGACACCTTACACTAAAATTAACTCCAGATGGATTAAAGACTTAAATATAAGACCTGACACCATAAAAACCCTAGAAGAAAATCTAGGCAAAACCGTTCAGGACATAGGAGTAGGCAAGGACTTCATTCACCCCAATTTTAAAGCAGTCTCTTATGTCCTCCTCTCCTGCTCCACATATTTTAGGCTCTGCCATGTGCCCAGACATAGGAAATACTGTAGTAAACTTGACAAGTTTCCTTTTCTCATGGAATGTATACCCTTTTCTGTGAACTTCAACAACCTAGCACCTTATCCATGAGAGGAAAATCTCAAAGCAGGAGGGCTGTTCTATGATTTCCCTACCTTTCAGGTCCATCTTTATACTTCTTATGTTGAGAGGAATACATGAAAAGGAGGGATCTTGGAGGCTGAATTCCTGCACAGAGGTTGGTGTCATTTTCCTGTTGCCATAAAAGAAAAAACCCCAGTGGGTAATGAATGGGAGGGTGGCAGGCATAGTGACTCTGTGAAGTGTTAGAAGGGAAGTATAAGTTTGCAAAGAAGCCAGAATCCTCTCCAGAGTTGGCTGGTCGGCTGCTGAAACTGTCTTGGGTTTTCTACTAGCATACCTGCCTCTCACTTGCTTCTAGCCTCATTTTTAGACCCCCACAGTTCCTCATATTTAGTGTCCATTCATAATGTGAGTTAGAAATCCAAATCTTGGTCAGTTTCTAGACAATAACCTTATAATTTCAAATTGGACTGCAACTGGCTCACAGCTTCTCTATTTTCCCAATTTATGTTTTGAGATGCATGAAATCACATTGGTAAGTAAAAGGAGAGGCCAACGGTTTAAAGGGACAAGAACTCTCAATGACTTTTCTTAATTAGCAGAAGTTGTAGTGAACACTAAGTAACAGTTAAGATGAAAAAACACTTGTTCAGCCAATAAAAATCCCTTTTTTATTAGAGGTATTTACCAAAACTTCGATAGTTTTGATGAGTGTTCATTTTATAGGGCAGATTAGGTTAACATTAAAATCAAAGTTAAATATCATCAGATTATCTGGGGTCTCACACACATACTTTTTTCTTTTTGGTAAAGTGAGATGGGTGTATTGAAAGGTAAAATATTTATAAATAAGTTATCTTTTATTTATTTATTTATTTATTTATTTATTTATTTATTTATTTAGATATAGAGTTTCACTCTTGTTACCCAGGCTGGAGTGCAATGGCGCGATCTTGGCTCACCGCAACCTCCGCCTCCTGGTTCAGGCAATTCTCCTGCCTAAACCTCCTGAGTAGCTGGGATTACAGGCACGTGCCACTATGCTCAGCTAATTTTTTGTATTTTTAGTAGAGATGGGGTTTCACCATGTTGACCAGGATGGTCTCTATCTCTTGACCTCGTGATCCACACGCCTCAGCCTCCCAAAGTGCTGGGATTACAGGCTTGAGCCACCGTGCCCGGGAAATAAGTTATCTTTATAGTCCTATATACTCATTCTACATTTGGAAAAATACTTTGCTTATTTTTATTTGTAACTAGCATAAATTATTTTTTCCTGGAGTGAAATAATGTTACCACATTGAAAAAAAAACATAAGGGAATTATGAAATTGAAATCTGGTATATCGGACAGGTCTGCAGACATATATTGAGTATTTATTTAAATTAATTTAATGTATTTTATTAATAACATAGCCCTGTCTGGGCAACTACCTTTTTTCACTTTTATTTTAGGTTTAGGGGTATATGTGGAGGGAACCACATTTGTCCTCTGATCAGATTTCCAAGTGAGAGAACTCTCTGGCTTAGAGCAATAAATAGTTCCTTTCCCATTACTCCCTTACAAGCTCATCTCCATAGCCAGAGGACTAAATTACTTGCAAAATTTGATAGAAGGAATTATGTACATTATTCTTCCTTTTCCTATTTTGGTGGCAGCCTCAAAAATCACGTATTTTGTGCTGTCAGTATGAAGCTTGCTGGGGGAAGCCTGGACTTTTTTACATCTGTGCAAGTATGTTTAATTCTAGTTTGAAGTGTTTGCAAGCCCTTTATGATGTAAATTTAAATCAAATTCTTTAAATAGCTTTTCAGTAATAAACCTGATATTTTCATCTCAGTGTCTCTGTGTTTTGTGCTTCCTATTTCAATTAAGTCCTAACTCAAGTGGAGAAGAAAGATGTTATTCAAATTCAAAATCTCAATACATAAAAAGTTTGTTTTAATTTTCCTTTGCAATAGTACGATATATATTTTATATATTAACCTAATCCAAATGTGTAAACACTAAAATGCATATGTGTCTGTGTGTGCCTGCACATGTATCTACACATTTAGGAATCCTCATAAAAGTTTTCTGTAAAGAAATTGTTTTCCCACATCGAATCAACTCTCAATTGGACAATAAAGTATGTTTTTATTATGATTAAATCTTGGTTTTCATAGATTTAGGCAATGTATAACTTAAAAGTAACTTTCTCATGAAAGTTATAATTTTTCTCATGGCAATCAATTTACTACTGTGTAAAAGCTATAGAGTTGATGCAATTCATGAACTAATTGTCTGTCCAACAGAATACTTTTGAGTTAAAAATGATGACTAGGAGGTATATTTAATGAATTAAGTTGGAAACATAAATATGGTTCCTTCTATATAATAAATAAAAAGACTATTTCAGCTTCAACCTTTTACTTTTACAATAGTTTGGAATTTTTTTTTTCTTGAGACGGAGTTTTGCTCTTGTTACCCAGGCTGGAGTGCAATGGCGCAATCTCTGCTCACCGCAACCTCCACCTCCTGGGTTCAGGCAATTCTCCTGTCTCAGCCTCCTGAGTAGCTGGGATTACAGGCACGCACCACCATGCCCAGCTAATTTTTTTGTATTTTTAGTAGAGATGGGGTTCACCATGTTGACCAGGATGGTCTAGATCTCTTGACCTCGTGATCCACCCGCCTCGGCCTCCCAAAGTGCTGGGATTACAGGCTTGAGCCACCGCACCCAGCCCCTGGAATATTTTTATAGTAATGAGTCAATGTAGTTAAACCATACTAAGGTGAAAAGATGAATGTAACAAATAAAATTATGCTTAAGAACTTCAACGGGACAATTGACTCTCCAATATAATCTTCATCCTTTGTAAATTAATTAAATTAATTGAAGCTACTCAAATTATTTTACTTATTTGAATTTGTAAATATTCTTAATATTCAAAAGTTAACATTATATTGAAGCAGTTTAATTTGAAAATATTTTCATAAAAGAATCTGGGTCTACATGAAACAATTGTTTTGAAATTATTAGGCCTTAAAGACCTGTATTTCTTATTTCTCCATTATAATTTTTCTCATGGCAATCAATTTACTAATGTGTAGAAGGTATAGAGTTGATGGAATTCATGAACTCATTGTCTGTCCAACAGAATACTTTGAGTTAAAAATGATGACAAGGAGGTATATTTAATGAGTCAAGTTGGAAATATAAATATGGTTCCTTCTATATAATAAATAAAAAGAATATTTCAGCTTCAACCTTTTACTTTTAGCAGCATGTATCTCGTTAGTTGTTCTCATTTTGTATTCTTTTTCCCCTATGTCAATGAAGTTGTGTCATTTCTTTCTTCTACATCTCTGGTATCTCTTAAGTCATCTACTTTATAGGTGTGTCTTCTGCTCTCTGGTTATTAAATATTTATGTTTCTGAAGGAACAGCCCTACGTCTCCTTTCTACTCAATATGCATTGTCTCCCTAGCTGTATACATGCATTACTCATGAACTTTTCTAGCTTAGAAAGTTTGCATTTATATTGCTAATCTTAGTCTTTCCTCTCAGGGCAGATGGATATAATTTCCCCTTGCTTGGCATTATCACCCATTTATATAAAGGCTTCTCACATGTCAGAATATCTCTACTATTCCTTCAGTTTCACAAGTTAGAAATTGAAGGGTCAGCATCAACAACTTCGTTTTCCTCAGTCTCTATATCCAATCCTTTATCATGTCTCAGTAAACATGTCTTCTATGTCACAATAATCTATTTTCTTTTTTGTTGTGAACATCTTAGTCCAAGTCACATAATTTCAGCCATTATCAGTAGTGATTTAACATGGCTATTATTATAAACATCTGACTCTTTAAAATATGTATGTTAATTTCAGCAAAATTAAAGGGAAAAGTACCTAGGATACAATTTTGGTTATGTAATGTTATATAATTATTATGATTTTAGTCAGAAAAATGGGGAGTACTAATTGATTCATTTCTCTGGAGATGTTAGCATCTAAGCACAAATACTTTGCAACCATATGTAACATTTAAATCATTTATCCTTCTGGCTACTTAGTAAACTGCAGTAAGTCTGCCAAGATGAAGATCTTTTGGTTATATTGAAAACATAATAGATATTCTAATAAGACTCAAATTATTTTTAAGTGTGTGTATGGCATTCCTTGTAGGAATTGGTGACCTGTGAACATTATTAAATAGTGGGAGAGAACTTTGTATCTGAGTTAGATCCTAATTTAAACCCTAATTTGGCTGCTTTCTTTTGTATAATCTTGCATAGATTCTTTAATTACTTTCTACCTCAGTTTCCTCATCTGTAAAAGAGTAATAATAATATCTTCTTTTGGATTGTTAGAAGTATTAACTAAAATACAAGTCACGAAGCACTTACTTATTATGAGGTCTAGCACCCAGAGCACCATGAGCAATGCTAAAATTACATGTTATGGAAAATATTATTTTAAGTTTTCATTTTATTTAAGTTGAACTGTGCAGACAGATTAGAACCTAATTTAATCCTAAATTAACTTAATTCTATTAAGAAAATCATTTGATATATGGTCTGCTTGTTTAATATATGCTAATTAAAACTTGAGCATGTGCCTTTTATCTTAAAGTGCTTTAAATACGAGAAAGGAAGTAATTAGTCATGCCTTATAAATTAATTAATTAAACACATCTGGTACCTGTCTTTCACATAATTCTTTACAACCTGTCATAGTTCTGTTATAAGTTACTTTAAAAAGTACACTTCTAGTAATGCATATTTATCTTTATAATACCATAGTAGAACACCACTTGTGTCAATGTGCAATTTTGTACTAAATTTTAAATCATTTGAATTTTGAATTTGGAAATTTCAAGCCAAAAGAACCAATTAAATATAATTTGCCTTTTTGGATGGAAAAATTGTGCAATTGTTCTGCTCATATTTTTTTTTCTAAGTAGACTGTTTCATGCCTAATTTTCTTCATTCAACATGTTTTACAAAAAGCATATGGAAAAGTTTTTTATATCTCCCCTCAGGCATGTGTAGGTTGGTGAGAAAATAGATCATAAGAAAACATTTTAAATATATTCAGGATGTGAAAGAGAAACTAAAGGCAGATTTTGCATGGCCTGACATATTTAGGAGTGAGAAAAACATTGGATCCAAAGCCATGATTATACTTTTGCTCAAATTACTAAATATAAATAAATTGTACAGCAATGTCTATTTTCTGTTTTCTATAATTTTCATAACCCAAAGAAAAATTATTCAATTACCTTTTGAGAGAGGCTACTGATTTTTAGTATATTTTAGGCATCTGCTAACATTGAAATGAAACAGAAAAAGCAAATACAATTCTTCTGGAGCAACAGCCATATAACAATCATTTGGATTAGAAACTGAAAATCTTACAGCCACAGACATCCACACAAATAATACAATTTGAGGAAACAGAAAAAAAAATCAGTATTTTTTTCTTGATCCCTTATCATGGTGTCTGAACATGTGTCAAATAATGCTTATTTCTATACTTTCATAAAAAATAAGATTCCTAAGTTCAAACCACTGTATTAATAATTTGAAATCATTTACTCATTTAACTGTCATAGCATTATTATATACTGGTGAGGTAAAATTGATAGTTTTTAATTTTTCTACTTAAGGAAACTGAATAACATATTAAGAAGCATGTCTAGAATTATTCTTCTATAAATTGATACGGTTGATGTTTAATTACAGTGTTTGGCTTTGAGAGCTTAGTTTTTAAATCACTAAAGTGTATTTTATGTAAGAATATAGGTATATTCTTAAACAAATGAACAATTGTTAACTATTAAATTATATGTAAATCTTACATAATTTTATGCTTACATACCATTTGCACATAACATATATGTTTACATATAATTTACATATGACACATATGTTTACGTGTAATTTACATATAACAATTGTTAAATATTATATGTAAGAATATAATAAATATATTCTTACATAAATTAATATATTCTTTTATGTAAGACTATATTAACACGAATTTACATATAAGAATTGTTAAATATATGCAAGAATATAAATATATTTTTACATAAATTAATATATTCTTTTATGTAAGAATATATTAATAATCCAAGAGGAGGCTTTTTTTTTTTTTTTTTCTGCTGTTTTATATTGTACTTTAGGTTCTCGGGTACATGTACAGATCATGCAGGATTGTTGCATAGGTAAATACACGGCAAGGTGGTTTGATGCCTTTATCCCCCCATCAGCTACATCTGGCATTTCTCCCCATGTTATCTCTTTCTAACCTCCCCACCCCCTGCTGTTCCTTCCCTACCCCACCAAGAGACCCCAGTGGGTGATGCTCCCCTCCCTGTGTCCATGTGTTCTCATTGTTTAACACCTGCCTATGAATGAGAACATGCAGTGTTTGATTTTGTCTCAGTTTGCTGAGAATGATGATTTCCAGATTCATCCATGTCTCTACAAAAGAGACAAATGCATCATTTTTTATGGCTGCATAGTATTCCATGGTGTATATGTACCACATTTTCCTTATCCAGTCTATCATCGATGGGCATTTGGGTTGGTTCCATGTCTTTGCTATCATAAACAGTGCAGCAATGAACATATGTGTGCATGTGTCTTTATAACAGAATGATTTATAATCCTTTGGGTATATACCCAGTAATGGGATTGCTGGGTCAAATGGAATTTTTATTTCTAAGTCCTTGAGGAAGTGCCACACTGTCTTCCACAACGGTTAAACTAGTTTACACTCCCACCAACATTGTAAAAGTGTTTCTATTTCTCTACATCCTCTCCAGCATCTGTTGTCTCCAGATTTTTTAATGATTGCCATTCTAACTGGCGTGATGTTATCTCAATGTGGTTTTGATTTGCATTTCTCTAATGACCAGTAATGATGAGCATATTTTACATGTTTGTTTGGCCTCATATGTCTTCCTTTGAAAAGTGTCTGTTCATATCCTTCATCCACTTTTGAATGGGGTTGTTTTTTTCTTGTGTATTTGTTTTAGTTCTTTGTAGATTCTGGATATTAGCCCTTTGTCAGATGGGTAGATTGCGAAAATTTTTCCCATTCTGTTGCATGATTCTGTTTTGACTTTTACATACAGTTATGTATCTTCATAATATAAAACATGTATGCATAAGATATGTATTTTCTCATTTTAGTTTAGAAATAATCTGGAACCACTTAGTACCATGAATTTTACAGATAAAGCAACTAAAATTTAGGCTAGGTGACTTTTTTTTCAGCTCAAATAGAAATATGCAGAGTTGGAACTTAGGCCCTCTGACTATTCATGCCTTGGATGGATTGTTATTTTACTTGTGTGGATTGTCCAATTTATACTGATTAATATATATGGTTTTATATATGTTGTTTTTAGAGAATGTCATGTATTCATATGTTTACTTACTATATTTTATTTACCCCTTTTATTTCAACAGAAATGCATTTCCTGCTATTTTTGAGATGTATGCTATGCATACAATTTTTAAAAGTTGAGCATTGAGCGTGGTGGCTCATACCTGTAATCGCAGCACTTTGGGAGGCCAAGGCTGGTGGATCACAAGGTCAGGAGATTGAGACCATCTTGGCTAACACTGTGAAATCCATCTCTACTAAAAATACAAAAAAAATTAGCAGGGTATGGTGGCACACATCTGTGGTCCCTGCTACTTGAGAGTCTGAGGCTCCTGCTCTCAGCTGGGAAGCGGAGGTTGCAGTGAGCCAAGATTGTGCCACTGCACTCCAGCCTCGGTGACAGAGCAAGACTAGGTAACAACAACAAAAAAAAAAGTTGAGCATTAATGGATAATTTATTTAATTCTTCTGAGGTTAATATTAGTACTTCTGGTATGTATCTTTTTCAGGTTAGAAAATCGAGGAATTAGAGAGTTTAAATATTTTGGCAAAGGACATACATCTACAGAATAGATTGCCAGAAGGTATTTTTACATCAATCTGGTATTTCTCAAAGTGTGGGGCATAGATAAACTTGTATAAGTACTTTTGATGTTTTCAGAATGCCTGTTTCCCGGCTTCATCCCAGACATATTAATTAGATTATTTTAATGTGGCAAGTAATCCACATTTTAAAGATCCAGGAGAAACTTACATGTATTGTAATTTGAAAATTATTGCATTACCTATATTATAAGAATTCAGATATGAGCCAAGCTATTAAACATATTTTTACATAAGTTAACTAGGTCACCCTCAGTCTTCTCATCTACAGTGGGAAAAATAATAGGACTTGCTTTATATAATTGTTTTGAGGATTAAACAAATAAGCATATATAAAGCCCTCAAAACAATCTGGCAAATTTTTTATTGTTCAATAAGTATTAGTTACCTTTGTTATTTGGCCATTTTCTTTAAAATTTCATTAAGCTAGACGAGACCTTGGAGACCAGTTTGTGTATTCAAATTGTTCCTCTCTCCACATTCATTTTCTTAGACTGAAGAATCCCAATCTGGTTTTTCAGAGAGGCATTCTGTCATCTTGGCCATTTAAATTACACATTCTCAAGATTCTTCCATCTACATTATATCTTTGATTTCACTAAAAAATTATACTACAAAATATTGCGGATGAGGCCTCAGCATAATTTCACATTAGCATAAGTTTATATTTAGTGTTAGATTTTTACCCTTCTTAATGTTACTGAGGGTTTTTTGCCTTCTGTGCACATTAAGGGGAGAAAAAGCCAACATTATTCAGTTTCCTTTCCTGGTTTGAAACTGAGAGCTCAGATCCCATCATCTCAAAAATAGTGCTGACATCTATTCTCTCTAAATATATACAAATTAAAACAATAACATTTATTATTTTAGTTAATTGGGTCCTCACAGTGCTTTAGGATGCAGAAAATCTATTTAATCAGAGCTATAAAAGTTCCATCTCATAATATATTTCTTAAACACACACATATATCCACAAACATATGAAAAGCCAAATCAATTATCCCTGCCCTCATTCCAAAGGTTAATCTACAACCAGTATGAAGTAGGATTTAAAAATGATTCCTGCAGCATGCATACTCTGTTTGTAATCAGAGGTTCTGAGATTTTTGTGAAAGATTAAGAATAGAAGATTATATGTATCATTATTAACGAATTGTGATTAAACCAAAGCTTCTTGACTTCTAATGCAGTTTTTAAACTCTGTTCAACTGAGTCCTGGTGGAGCCACAGAGGTGTCCTGGCCAGCTTGTCTCAGGGAGTAAGAGGATCTATGGACACTAGGCAACCAAGGCTTTCCATCCCTTCACCTGATTACCTCCATTTTCATATGTTATCAGATACACAATGATACTTGCAGAAAGGATGATATGGTTAAAATAGGATTTTAATAGGTTAAAATAGGAAAACTACTGCACTGGGTAAAGGACACACAATACAAAAAAAAAAATCGTTAGAAAGCAGAACAACAAGAGTAGTCAATAAGGCTAGATAACAGCCAACTCCAAAATCTTAGGGACTTAAAATTTGTACTATATATTTAACAGAAGGCCGTGATACATTCTGTCTACAATTAGAGACCATCTTTTGCATCTTTGCTCACTCTGGCAGAGAATAAGGAAGATGACAAACCATTTACTACTGCTTAAGGTCTTCTTCCCAGTAGTAACAAAAAGCACTGTTGTTGACATTTCATTGCCCAAGCAAGCAATAATTATGCCTAACTTCAAGAGATAAAGACTTTTATTCTAGGTCATGATGTAGAAAAACTGAAAATATCAGAAAACAAAACTAATAATCACTACAAAAGCCAAATTTATGTAAGAGAATGTTCTTGTCCATTTCTGCTGCTATAATAACATAACTTAGACTGGGTAATTTACAAAAAGCGTAAGTTTATTGGTCAGTTATGGAGAATGGGAAGTCCAAGACAAAAGTACTGGCATGTGGTAACAGATGAAGACCTTTCTGCTGGATCCTCATATGGAAAAATACAGGAGGGTAAAACTTCTGTCTACCTAGTTTTCTTCAGGTCTTTCATATATCATTAATCTCATTCATATGTGAAAAGCCCTCATCTCCTAATTTATGCCCCATCTCTTAATACTGTTACAATGGAGATTACATTTCAACATAAATTTTGGAGAAGACCAAAACATTTAAACCAGGGATGTCCAATCATTTGGCTTCCCTGGGCCATATTTGAAGAAGAATAATTGTCTTGAGTCACACATAAAATACACTAACACTAACAATAGTTGATGAGCAGAAAAAAAATTCACAAAAAATCTCATAATATTTTAAGAAAGTTTATGAATTTGCATAGGGCCATATTCAAAGCTATCCTAGGCCGCATGCAGCCTGCTTGATTGACAAGCTTGATTTAAACTATAGGAGAGAGTATGATCAATAAAGTGGAAGATATAAACCCCAACATAATCTCTACACTTATAATTTTTAAATGCATCAGTGGATTCTGTTGAAGGACACTTGGTAGATGGATCATGTCCACCTTCATCATACTCTAGATGTATAAATGTAGAATCTTCCAGAACATTGAAAGTAAAACATGGAAAATGATACTTTGAAGCTCATTAATAATGTATAACATTGTAAAATATTTCAAACTTCCTATTTCACAATTTCCCTGATAGAAACTATAATTAAATGTAATATGACAAATGTGATTATGTCATAACAATGATTTCAACTATCAATAAGAAAAATACCACTTTAAAAATATGTGCTTCAATTTTTCATAAAATACCCAGTAAAATACATTCAAAAATCCAAAAGCTTAAATCAGAAAGCAACATTTTTAGATTAATAGCTTTTTGTATTGAACAAGAAAATTATAACTGGTACTTTTCATTTCTTTGCATATACCCTCCCTGCAAACATGTGATAAATGCATCATTATAATTTGCATTTATTTATACCACAGATCTGAATGAAAATATACATTTTCATATCTAATCCAAGAAGTTACAAAAGTCATTCATTTATCAATTCCACATATACTCATTGGATAACCTCTATGTGTTGAGCAAAGTGCTGGGAATAAGAACAATGGTAAATAGAGTCATGCTTCTAAGATACTCCCAAGTTGCTTATGAAGATCAGACAACTGCCATTCAAAATTGCTAAAAAGAGAATAAAATACCTAGGAATACAACTCACAAGGAACGTAAGGGACCTCTTCAAGGAAAACTACAAACCACTGCTCAATGAAATAAGAGAGGACACAAACAGATGGAGAAACATTCCATGTTCATGGTTAGGAAGAATGAATATTGTGAAAATGGCTATACTGCCCAAAGTAATTTACAGAATCAACACTATCCCCATCAAGCTACCATTGAATTTCCTCACAGAACTGGAAAAAACCACCATGAACTTCATATGGAACCAAAAGAGAGCCCGCATAGCCAAGTCAATTCTAAGCAAAAAGAACACAGTGGGAGGCATCACACTACCAGACTTCAAACTATACTACAGGGCTACAGTAATCAAAACAGCATGGTACTGGTCCCAAAACAGAGATATAGACCAATGGAACAGAACAGAGGCATCAGAGGCAAATCAACATATCTACAACCATATAATCTTTGATAAACCAGACAAAAACAAACAATGGGGAAAGGATTCCCTGTTTAACAAATGGTGTTGGGAAAATTGGTTAGCCACGTGCAGAAAGCAGAAACTGGACCCCTTCCTGACACCTTACACTAAAATTAACTCCAGATGGATTAAAGACTTAAACATAAGACCTGACACCATAAAAACCCTAGAAGAAAATCTAGGCAAAACCATTCAGGACATAGGAGTAGGCAAGGACTTCATGACCAAAACACCAAAAGCATTGGCAACAAAAGCCAAAATAGACAAATGGGACCTAATCAAACTCCACAGCTTTTGCACGGCAAAAGAAACAGTCACTAGAGTGAATCGGCAACCAACAGAATGGGAAAAAATCTTTGCAGTTTACCCAACTGACAAAGGACTGATATCCAGAATTTACAAAGAACTCAAACAGATTTACAGGAAAAAAACAAACAAGCTCATTCAAAAATGGGCAAAGGACATGAACAAACACTTTACAAAAGAAGACATACATGAGGCCAACAAACACATGAAAAAATGCTCATCATCATTGGTTATTAGAGAGATGCAAATCAAAACCACATTGAGATACCATCTCACGCCAATTAGAATGGCGACCATTAAAAAAGCTGGAGACAACAGATGCTGGAGAGGATGTGGAGAAATAGGATCACTTTTACACGTTTGTGGGACTGTAAATTAGTTCAACCATTGTGGAAGACAGTGTGACGATTACTCAAGGACCTAGAAATAGAAATTCCATTTGACCCAGCAATCCCTTTACTGGGTATATATCCAAAGGAATATAAATCGTTCTACTATAAGGGCACATGCACAAGAATGTTCATTGCAGCACTGTTTACAATAGCAAAGACCTGGAAACAACCCAAATGCCCATCGATGATAGACTGGACTGGGAAAATGTGGCACATATACACCATGGAATATTATGCAGCAATCAAAAATGATGAGTTTGTGTCCTTTGTAAGGACATGGATGAACCTGGAGAACATCATTCTCAGCAAACTGACACAAGAACAGAAAATGAAACGCTGCGTATTCTCACTCAAAGGCGGGTAAGAAAAATGAGAACACATGGACACAGGGAGGGGGGTACTACACACTGGGGTCTATTGGGGGGAATAGAGGAGGGACAGCGGTGGGGAGCTGGGGAGGGATAGCCTGGGGAGAAATGACAAATATGGGTGAAGGGGAGGAAGGCAGCAAAACACACTGCCATGTGTGTACCTATGCAACTGTCTTGCACGTTCTGCATATGTACCCCAAAACCTAAAATGCAATAAAAATTTAAAAAAAAGAAATATTAAAAAAAAGAAAATATTTTCTTAAAATGTATGACAACATGTAGCTATAAAATGAGCAAAACACATTCAAATGCACCTAAATGGATGAACAAGTCCACATTTCTACTTAATGTGTAGTGTGGTGGTATCTGTGGGAGAAATAAAGGATTGAAGTGTTAGGTAAAAAATAATTTTATGAGAGACTATATTCAGTTTTAAGGAGAATGAAGATGAGAACAGTCAGATTCAGGGTGACTCATTTAAGATACTGAGTGTTATGCAGTGTTAGGGGGTAGAACTGAAAGATATTTATGCAGAAATTTAAAATTGATTTTTTTCAATAAGTAGGAATATAATCCAATGAAGACATTTGGTCTCTTTACCCAGTGAGTACGGAAGAAACAGCTTATTTATTAATTTTGAAAACATTTATTGTATAGCCACTTTTTTGCCAAACATGGTTAAAAATGGACACAGGTAAAGAAATAGTCTGAAATTCTGGAAAATATTTGTGATAATATAGAAAATTTAGAGATAATCCTGCATTAGTAATTTTGAACGCCACAGAAATATAGTAACAGATTCATGCATGAGAAAATTTGCATGAGAAAAAGTCTGCCCACTTTGCTGCTCAGAACCTCTTTTCACCATTTTCTCTATATTTATCTGTTATGTCACAGTGATTTAATACTTTGGTCTAACATGATCCAACTTTTTCTTCACACAAGTGAAGATGCTGTAACCCTTTCCCCTAAAATAGTGACAAAGTCTCATGGATCATTGGATTCATCTCAAGTCCAGGATCTCCAAGTTCAACACAGTCCTCCTTTTAGGTCCACATTCATCTCTTCCTGATATTTCTGATTACTAGTCATAATAAATGGTGAAAGAAAGAACAAGAGAAAAATAGGAAAACCAAAAGGAGAGTCTATTTTTTCATTCATTTATCTAGCTGTCACAGGCCTAGCTTCTGTAATGATCAGCAGCTCATAGATCAAGGTTGATGTTCCATACTTACTATTTTGAACCACATATTCTGTGTTATCCTTGCTCCCTATGTTCACCACAATTACATTCACCATAATCACATTCAGTATTTTTCCTGATTGAATGACCATTTACAAGGTTAAGTGAAAAAAATTCCTGAAAGATCTCAGTCTATAATGCTCCTGTTTTTATTAGGTTGATGAAGACTTCTGTTAACACCTATTTTTGAACATACAATTATTAAAAGGTAGCCAGTGAATACCCTGCATTATAGACAATTCTCCATGTTCCCTTTGTGTAACAACATTCTAATTTTCTTTTGGTAATTGAGATCAGTTACCCTAGGCAGGCCGTAACCCCTCTTTTAGCCTCTTTACTAGGTAGTGACAAAGCCAAAAATATGTAAAAGGCGATTTCAATTTATAATTCAATAGAAACAATGTTTGCATCTTGTTGAAAGAAATTCTGTCTTTGAAACCTGAAACTCTAACCTAGAAGAAACCAAGTTTGCAGGGATAGAAATTAGAAATTTTACTATTGCATCATTAGGTGTAATAGTGCTAATGACCCCTTCTGTTTTCATCCCTTTGTTCCTGTTTTCTGTATTTAGGTTGTGGTCAATTCAGCATAATATGTTGCAGGGATTGGGACACATTTTTTTCTGTAAGGGCCTTTACACTTTGTGGCCTATATGTTCATTGTTGCAAATACTCATCTGTACCATCATAGGGCTAAAATGGACATATGATCATGTTAACAAATGATCGTAGTTATGGCCCAATAAAACTTTATTTACAAGAACAAGCAGTGGGCCAAATTTGATCCATTTGATCCATCAAAGTTTTGCTGACCCATGACATGTTAGTTACTGATTCAAGGCATATACTACTTTTTTGTAGAATTACATTTAAATCTTGTTGGATGTAACCTCAACTAATGTCATACTTGAGTTTCAGTAGATTATTCCATAGTATATATTAACTCAGTTGCTTCAGGACAATAAATGTCAGAAATGAAAATCACATACATTTGACCTAATTGCTTTTTGGTAAGCATTTAATTGGGAAACAAATATCTTCATACTTTGTGAACATTTAAAGAAGCCCACTCACATACTTCTTTTCTGATCTGTAACTAAATATAATTTTTTTCTTCTAAGTCTCTGATTGCCTGACCCAGTTATTAGCTACTGTTCATAAATCAGTATTTACCTATACTGTAAGTCATCTCTTCTTTCAAGAATGTAGACAACCAGATGGACAGATTTCTTTTAACCTTCCTTTCAGGTCTGCCCCTTTGTTGGGTTATAATGGACTGTACATTTCTGGCTAATGTAAGCATATGTCGAATATTTATCTATAAACCAAGACCATGCATCTTCTTCTAACAGCTGTTGATAGTAACACTCAACAGGGCCAGATGCATGTGCTGAGGGAGGTATAGCAATAAGGTAGGGAGGTGCAATAATAAGGTAGTAATAGGTACCATATAAGCCTACAAAGTCTACACCACATGCTTATGTAACTTACATCTGTCTTCTGGACCTGCTTGAAGCCCATTGAAAAAATATTCTTCTTTGACGATAAATTGCTGCTATTCATATCCAATCTTATAGCTGGTTATATCAGCTAGCATTCAGGAAAACCATGATTAAAATTTTAGCTGTCAACAGTGATGTTTCAATCCAAAATAGAGTTGATGAAGAAAAACAGTCATCACCAAAACAGGCTTTGTGCCACAAATGAATGAAAGTAGTGATATAATGTGGCTCACAGAGACTTCATTTCAATATCCATATTTGCTACCCTAGGTTCTGCTGAATCAAATTCTGATTCATCTGCCAGCTAGCACTGCAGCCTGAACCTACCTCTGAGCTTTCTCTTTCCCTTTGTGCTTTTAAAACTAGCAAATGTTCCTTAAAAATGGGTCAAAATAGCATATCCAACTAAATTATGCCAAATCCAAAAAATTTCACCAAGCATTATGCCTCCTTTGTCATGGTGGTCAGAACATAGTGGAGCATATCTCCTCTCATTTAGGGATATCAGACAGCTGGAGTTCCAGAATTTTCATCCTACATTTTCATGGATTTTATCACTCTCAGATGTGCATGTGTCTTTTTAAAGCATACAGAGTAATTGTTACTTTCTACTCACTGTTTTGAACTAGCACAATATCAGTGGTGCATTTTGTGAAGTTAAGATAATTAAAAGACTTGTGAATAAGATGTTGTAAGGACATTTGACATAGTCTTGAAATAAAACAGTATAGGTGTACTGCTGCTCCTGGCAGCTAAAAGGAGACTTCTAATTTTCCATGCTAATTGATGGAGAAAAAAACAAATGGACAAAATAAAACAAGAAACTTTTGACAGATCAATAGATGCATACCAGATGCTTAGTGTCTAATTTCATTTCCTTAGGAAAGAGATCATATGTACAAGAGCAACTATAGATAAAGTTACCTCCAAATTAAGCTTAAAAATGCAATCTGTTCAATATTTATTTGGCTTTTTCTAAAGACAACTTTTTAACACTTTAATGATGGCATTACTCTTATCAGTTCTGAGAGATACAATATTGCATTTGCTATATGATATTGGAGGAATAGTCTGTGGGGAACTCCCTTTTGGCGATTTTTGTCAAAATAACATGTAGTTCATAGATCCCAGAGTCAATTTGGGAATATTTTTCAGTTTCTGAATATGACTATTAAACTAGACAGTCAGGAATGAAGAGCATAACTATAAGAAGAGTCTGAAGATTGATTAGCCCATTATGATATGAGTTGAGTCAAAATTACATTTAGTAATTTTGTAATTAATAAGCATCTACTCTGAATTCCATAAGAGTGAAATTTTGTCTTTGCATTGATTAGTGCTAATTTAGAGCCAATGAATAATAATTTTTTAAAGCTCTGCATATGTTCCTTATCTAGTACCCTAGAAAATACTGCAGATCCCTTTGGGGAAGGCTTGTGGAAAATATTAGTATAAAATTGTGACTGTGGATATGTTCCTAAAGAGAAATTGGCTTCCCATTCATTTAAAGCTCTCTAGATAGGCCTAATTATGTGAACAGGGCAAGAGGCTATGACTGACTCTGTCATGATGATTAAAGGAAGGTCACGCTCAGTGAACCTAGTATTTAATTAATACTTCAGCAGGTACCTTTAAAAAAAACTTTTAAGTTCAGGGGTACACGTGCAGATTTGTAACGTAGGTAAACTTGTGTCACTGGGGTTTGTTTTGCAGGTTATTTCATCACCCAGTTATTAAGCCTTTTTATTTTTTAGGACAACATGATAATTTTGTCACCACCACAGATCTTTACAGATCAATTCACTGACTCCAGTTTCACTGCTGATACACATTACTACAATTGCTTCTGCCAGCTAAGTGCTAGTCCTTGAACTTTGCTACTCTGGGATATCAATTCCATTGCAATCAGGACACTATTCCAATTTTGGCATCGTGCACCACCACTTCAGTTTATTACAATCAGCTAATACAAGTATTTCAAGGATTCTGCTGTTATATTTTCCAATAAATTTTTCATTGATTACTGAAAGGGTGTGCTTGGGGCCTTCCCAAGGACATAATTATGGAGTGGTTAGTGAGTTTTCCATTTCAACATTCCTCTAATTACCAATCTTAAGACAGGAAAGAGTGATAAAGTTGGATATGATCAATATTTTCTTCCAAACAAATGTCTCAGGTAAACTTACTATATCATCTTTAGAAAGGGAGGCTTGTCTCCTCAGATAGTGAAGGAAGGGTGCTTCTGCTGGTGGGCAGTTTTCAACAAAATTTGAAGGCTCAAATTTTTTTAGATTAATCTGTCTTCTCAATTTTTCCCACTCCAATCATCAGGTTTTAACTTTCCCAAGGCAATGCCCCAATAATAACACAGAAAATGTAAGTGTTGAGCATATGAATTACATTTTAATTATATAATCCGTCTAATTGGATTTTCGGTCTAACTTTCAGACATGTCTCCCTTATAGCTACTGAAAAATAAGAAACTTATTTAGCGACACAATAAGAAATCATTCATTCTCTAATTTTTTTTATATGGAAATGTAAAAGTCTGGGAATATCATTATGATTTTTTAAGTTCTCCACATGTATGAGAAGCAGCCAGAAAATACTTGACATCTCAAAGCTCATCCCTGAACTGGCCTTTCAACCTGAACACAAGAGAAGGTGACCACTATAGGCCATCCTGCAGCATCTGCATGCCACAGGTTACTTGCATCACATTTTCCTTTAGCAAAAAAGCTGTGATGTGATCAAGCCCCATGAGGAGAAATACAATCCTAGAATCCTCTGTTGAAAGTCTCTTTTGTGGATTCATTCCTGTTATTAAGACTGTATTAATAAAGAGCTAATTAATAAACAGACCACATTTTACATAAAATAATAAACTGAAGTAGTTACAAAAATGATGGAAGACCTGGAAAGCCAAAGAAGAATTGATGAGGCAACCAAAGATTAGTAACATCAGGAGACCACGGTTACCTTTGGAGGAATTAAAGACTGAAATGTTCTGAGCAGAATGAGTACCAGCCAGTGGTAATTGTAAATATTGTGGGACTACCTAATGAAAACTGGAACATTTTGGAGGAGAAACAGAGTGATTCCTGGTTATTTCCCTTCCTCAAGCCCTCCAGACAGTTGATAGTGTTTTTAGTGGCTGAAGTCGATTAGAAAAATTTGGCAAGGAATCCCTGGAAGAGTAATTGAAAAATTCGGTACTCATTAGTGCAGATTAGATTGGGTGAAGTTCGGAGAGTGTATTGAGAGCAAATGGAGGAGTGACAAGATACTCCATTTCATGCAGTATTTGAATTATTCAGAGGTAATCACAGCATTTTTAGAATACAAGCAAATAAAAACATTACTGGTTCTAGAAGAAAGGTTACATTGTTTCAACGATTTCCTTGGTATTTAGTTACATGATCTAACTGTGTCTCTTTGAATCCTGAAGTTCCTGTTTCTATTTCTATTCTGGTAATTTGAAAACAATTTCTACTGGGTTTGTTAGCTGAGAAAGTGAGTATAAAACATAGTCATGCCCATTTTTCTTCTTGACTTCTTAGAGTTAGCACAGTAATACTTTGCATTCTTACTTGATGTATGTGTCACCACTTAAAATCATTGATGCATATCCTGGAGGCTTCTGCTTCCTCTCTAATACCTTCCCTGTACCAGCTTTGATCTATATTGATTCTAAATCATCAGAGTATGTTTCTTTATGAGCTAGATATCCTGTGCATGAAGAAATGAACTCATTCTGGATAACGTTAAAAATTTTATAATAGTGAATTTAATTCATAGTAAAAATTTCAAGAACTTACTTCATGTTTGAGAAAGAGACATCAGTTAGAAACCAAAAAGCATTTGATTCTTCCCATTTGCTTACCTCAGTTACTCCATGAAGGAACTCAATGGAGTAGATATATATTTTTTGAAGCTTCTTATTATTACATTGTGAAATGAAATTATGAGTATATCAAGGTCATATATCAGGACAGTACCAGAACTAAAGGCAGGAGGCAATGTAGCAAAGTGGAAATATAATAGACTTTGGAGCCAGATTAATCTAAATGTGGAAATTGGCTCTATGACCCACTTGATATGTAGCCTTGGGAAGGTTACATATTTTACATATTTTATATCACTGTGTTTCTTCAGACTGAAAAATTAGTGTTAATAACAGCTATATTTTAATTATTATAAAAATTAAGTTACATGTATATAATTATGTATTTAACCCTTATATATGTTAAAAGGGTTAATATATATATTGTACGTACATGCACACACATATATATACACATGCATATTATTGTAGTGCATGACATTTTATGTTTGATCAATAACTTGTCTGAATCATTTTAATTAGTGCTATGCTGATAATGCAAATTAATTCAGATTGTGATCTTCAACCTCTTTCTTGTGATAACAGTTAGATTTGGGATTGACTAATTCAGACTTCTTAAGATGGTAAAGGGACTTCCAATCTAGTATTGAGTACATACTATGTGATAGGTTAATTTTGGCATTTTAGGGAAGCAATTTATATAATTAAGGGCAAGAAAAGTTATTACTGGATAAAAAGCTTTTGATCAGGTAATCTAAAGTATAGTAAGGCATATGAAGAATTAAGATAAGACATATTTATAACATCATAAAATATCAGAAAGATATCATCTGGTTTTTCCTTTCTTTGATAATTTTTGTATTTGCCTCATTATGTTACCTCAGAAATCAATATAACAGAAATAAGATGTTTCCATTATCTTAACTGTGGGTCCATAATTTCTTCCTTAAGATATCTGGAACCATATATGTGCTTTAGGACTGAGAAAAATTTTAATAAAATGAACCATAGTATTAGATAGCAATTTTTTTATTATACTTTATGTTCTGAAGTACATGAGCAAAATGTGCAGTTTTGTTACATAGGTATACACATGCTGTTATGGTTTGCTGCATCTATCACCCCATCATCTACATTAGGTATTTCTCCTAATGCTTTCCCTCCACTATCTCCCCGTGCTATCCTTCCCCTAGCCCCCAGCCCCCAACATGCCCTGGTGTGTGATGTTCCCCTCCCTGTGTCCATGTGTTCTCATTGTTCAGTGCACACTTATGAGTGAGAACATGCAGTGTTTGGTTTTCTCTTCTTGTGTCAGTTTGCTGAGAATGATGGTTTCCAGCTTTACCCATGTCCCTGTGAAGGACATGAACTCATCCTTTTTTATGGCTGCATAGTATTCCATGGTGTATATGTACCACATTTTCTTTGTCCAGTCTATCATTGATGGGCATTTAGGTCGGTTCCAAGTCTTTGCTATGGAGAACAGTACCAAAATAAACATACATATGCATGTATCTTTATAATAGAAATATTTATAATCCTTTGGGTATATACCCAGTAATGAGATTGCTAGGTCAAATGGTGTTTCTATTTCTAGATCCTTGAGAAATCTCTACACTGTCTTTCACAATGGTTGAACTAAGTTACACTCCCAACAACAGTGTAAAGGCATTCCTATTTCTCCACATCCTCTCCAGCATCTGTTGTCTCTTGATTTTTTTTAATGATCACCTTTCTACCTTGTATGTGATGGTATCTCAATATGGTTTTTCTAAACCTGGAAGAAGCTAAATCTCTGAAGAGACCAATAACAAGGTCTGAAATAGAGGCAGCAGTTGGTAGGCAGTGTACCAACAACAACAAAAAAGTCCAAGATCAGACAGGTTCACAGCCGAATTCTATAAGCAGTACAAAGAAGAGCTGCTACCAATCCTTCTGAAACTATTCCAAACAATACAAAAAGAGGGAACCCTCCCTAATTCATTTTATGAGACCAACATCATCCTGATACCAAAACCTGGCAGAGACACAAATAAAAAAGGAAATTTCAGGCCAATATGCATGATGAACATTGATGTGAAAATCCTCAATAAAATACCAGCAAACTTCTAGTCTGCAGAACTGTGAGTAAACAAATTAGTATTGTTTAATATACTCAATCAGTGGTATTTTTTGATGGCAGTCCTAGCAAGCTAAGATACATGCTTAATATTCTTTATGTATGCTAAACTAAATTTTACATAATAAGTTTAAACTTCTTTTAACTTGTTATGATACATATACCACTTACTACATAATTCTTAGAAAAGTCTAGGACAACATTCCCTAACTCCATTAATAAATAGCAAAAACTATGAATATTCACACAAAGTGGGATAAATAAAGAGCATAAATAGCCTCACTTCCATTTTTGTCATATTTAACTGGTAATTGATTTTTGGCATCAAACTTAAACCTAAAATTTTAAAAGAGAATAAAAGAATTCCTTCCATTTTAGAGCTTTGTGGATTTGGAAATATGGAAGAGGCATTGTGGGCCTGGTCTAAAATAATTTTAAAATAAATGTACAATAACGTCTATTTACAAATGCTGTTCTCCAGTATAATAACCCCAATTGCCTTCTTAAATAACTTTGGAATTTTCAGTGTCGTTTGAACTACCAGGATCCTTAAAATGTTTTAGTTACCTTGAGTTACAGCATAGTAAATATAAACACAAGGTCTTTGTGAGAAGACTTAGGGTCTACTGTGAGCCTTGTAGTATAATACAGTGAATATATTAAAAAGGTAAATAAAGTGAGGCTAAAAGAATAAAATAAGTTATGAAGTTTCATGAAATATGCCCCTGGAAATTGTACTCCGTTGAGCCCAACTTCAATTTCTAGTAAAACTACAGCTTTACCATAGAAGACTACTGGGAATATTAAATAGGTTTAAATATATCATGAGTAAAACTTGATAGTCTTTTACTAGAATTATAAAATGGAACTGATTGAAAAATAAGACTTTTATCCTTATTCAAAACGTTACTTGATCATGCCTCAGAGAAAATGTTCTGATCTCACTTCAGGCTAAGGGAGACATATTTCATCATAAGCACCATTAATTAATAAACCCTCTGCTGGTTTCATTTTTCTCTTATGTAGTCAAATTCATTTGATACTGAAAACAACTTTTTTTTTTTACTTTTATTTGCTGAACAACATAGTTTCTTATATAAATGAACAATTTCACAAATAAAATTGTTATTTCAATAAATTACCAAATGCTAATATATATCTCTCACAAACTGTGTAATTTGCGTTTCTTTAGAGAGAGTAAGAATCTGCTGAACATATCCATGTAAAAATTATTCAAAAACAGAACTTATGTTAATGTGGGAGCAGAATGGTGGAAGTCTGGGTTAAAGAAAGGTTCAGCAAGAGAGTAATGAACTTTTATTTTTTATTATACTTTAATTTCTGGGGTACATGCACAGAACATGCAGGTTTGTTACACAAGTATACACATGTTGTGGTGGTTTGCTACATCCATCCCCTGACATTAGGTGTTCTCCTACATTAGGTATTTCTCCTAATGTTATCCCTCCCCAATTCCCCTACCCCCTGCTATCCCTCCCCTAATCTCTCAAACCCTCAACAGGCCCTGATGTGTGATAGTCCCCTCCCTGAGCCCACGTGTTCTCATTGTTCAACATCTACTTATCAGTGAGAATATGCAGTGTTTGGTTTTCTGTTATTGTGTCAGTTTGTTGAGAACAATGGTTTCCAGCTTCATCCATGTCCTTGCAAAAAACATGAAATCATTTTTTTTTAATGGTTACATAGTATTCCATGCTGTATATGTGCCACATTTTCTTTATCCAGTCTATGCCCATCAATAATAGTAATGACTTTTAGAAGAAGGAAGATGGTATTGTTAAGGTATCTTTGATATCATTCAAGTCTTCAAAACTTCATTTTAAAGCTCTGGCCTTCTTCAAACATGTATTCTTAATAGGAATTTCTTAAATGGCAAAACTGGTGAGTATATTCATGGCAATGATTTTTTTTTGTTCACCTTAAGATATTCTTTACATTCCATTTTGATTTCCTCTTCAACTAACTGGTTGCTCAAGGGTATGTTATTTAGTATCCATATACTTGTGATGTTTCCATTTTCTGGTTGTTATTGATTTCTGGTTTAATTCCATTGTGATCAGAAAATATACTAGATATGGTTCTGACCTTAAATTTGTGAAGACCTGTTTTTTTGACCTAACATGTGCTCTACCCTGGGAGAATGTTGCACATGTGATTGAAAAGAATATATATTCAGCTACTGTTGAATGAAATGTTCTGTAAATATCCAGAAAGTTCATTTGGCCTGTAGTGTTTTCAAGTCTTTCGATTATTGATTTTCTCTCTGGATGATCTATCAATTATTAAAATTAGAGTATAGAACTCTCCTACTATTATTGTATTGCTGTCAATTTCTGCTTTATATACATAGGTGATTTGATGATGGGTACATACAGAAAATAGTAGTGTGTGTTATATAGTTTCTTTAAACTTATATAAAGTGTGAGATTTTTAGAATCACACCCAAAGCCTTGGTGAAATTATGTAGATTAGATTTTTTTTTCTTTTTTTTTTTGAAAGGAGAGGAGGAAAGAATAAAAGGGGGTGAAGGAGAGGAAGAAAGAGGAAGAAAAAGAGGGAGAGAGGACAGAAATATTGCTTTATTCTAAAAATGGGTATTAATAATGGCCAATCAATATTTTGTGTATTTAAAGTGGAGAATGTATATTTTGTGTATTTAAAATGGAGAGCTCTATAAATATTTATTAAGTTTACTTGTTCCAGATCTGAGTTCAAGTCCTCGATGTCTTATTAATTTTCTGCCTCGTTGAGTCTAAATCTCTTTATGGGTCTTATGTATCTGGGTGTTAGGATCGTTAGCTCTTATTGTTGCATTGATCCTTTTACCACTATATCTTGGTTGCTTTGAAATCTATTTTGTCAGATGCAAGAATTGCAAGAATTGCAACTCCTGCTTTTTATTTATTTATTTATTTTTGATCTCCATTGGTTGGTAAGGTTTTTAATTGTTATACTTTCTGTTGAGTTGATCCTTTATCATTTTGTAATGACTTTCTTTTTCTTCAGAGACAGTATTTTACTTAAAGTCTACTTGGTCTGATATAAGTAAATATACGCCTGCTTTCTTTAGTTTACCATTTGTGTGGAATATCGTTTCCTAGTCCTTCATTTTCAGCTTATGTATATCCTTAAATTCAAAGTGAATTTCTTATAAACAATATATAGTTTAATCTTCTTTTCTTAATCATTCTGACATCTGTATGTTTTCATTGGGCAGTTCATACCATTTCTATTTAAAATAATTAATGAAGAAGAATTTGTTATTGCCATTTTGTTAACTATTTTCTGTTTTGTGTCTCTCGCTTTCTTTCTTAGTTTCTTCTTTTGTATTTTATTGTATTTTGTACCAGTAAGTTTTATTCCTTTCTCCTTTTCATGTGTAACTTCTATTGGTATTTTTGCTGTTACTATGGGGTTTACATAAAATGTAGTTACAATAGCCTATTTGAAATTAATGAAAACTTAACTTCCCTTGTATACAAGAACCCTTTATCTGTCCTCATTCCATAGTACATGCTGTTGAATTCACAATTAACAACTGTGTATATGATGCATTCATTAATGTAATTTAATTATAGTTGCTTTTCATACATTTATATTTTTACTTTTATAGTAATATTAAAATTGACAGTACTTACAGTTGTTGTAGTACTTAAATATTCTTTTTTGCTTATATATTCACCTTTACCAATGAGTTTCACATTTTCTTATACTCTTATATTATTGTTTAGCATCTTTTCTCTTCAAGAACAACTTTAAATGCTTCTTGTAAGGCAATATCTAGTGGCGTTCCACTCCCTCAGTTTTGCTTATTTGTCTTTATAGCTCCTCCATTTATAAATAATTGATTTTCTGGGCCCCAAAGGTCTATTGTTTATCTTCCCTAGTGGCTCCCATCTGCAGGCTAGTTAGAAGCCTGACCCTCAGCCAGCAGCTAAAAAATTTTGCAGAAATTTTGCAGGGAGAAACTAGGAGACAGGAGTTGCAGCCTATTCTCTTGGCACTGTTTCCAGTGTAGGGTTGTGTGCCTGTAGTAATGTTTGTGCATGACCAAGTCTCAGCTTTTTCTACCTATTTTGATGTGGATATTTTCTCATTTTTTGAGTGCACAGGAGTCTCTCAATTAGTTTCTGACTTTCTCTTAGATGAAGCTGATCTGTGTGTAGATGTTTACATGGAAGGAGGGAAAGTCATCAGCATCCTATCTTGCCATCTTGCTCATATCCTGCCCCTTCTAGTGACTCTGGATTCTAACTTGTAATTACTGTCTATTGCCACAGCATGTGGATGTCCATGTTGTGTATAAATACTCTGTACAATACTAAGAAGAGATGTGGTCCTGGTCCAATTTATTATTTATTCATTTCTATACTTTATTATATGTAATTTTCTAAAATAACTTATTTGAGAAATAGAATGAGTTATAGACAGACATAATAAATATAAATTTAAGTTCCAAGTTTTATGTAAATTATACCTAGAGAGATGAAGATTAATACTAAAATAACTAGAAAATGCAGTGAATTTATTTTTTTCAAATTTTATCTTTATTCTATCTTGGGTTTGAGTAACTAAACTTCTCTTGGACTTATTAGCATTTATAAATTTATATACTGAGTGCCTGTTGAGACACACCAGTGAATAAAAGAGCAAAATCAGTAGACAAAAGAACAAAGAAAAGGTAGTTCCTGATTTCATGGAATTCTCATCAAAGAAAATTTGATAGGTGTCCATCAATAAGGAGAAGAAATAAGAAAACAAATTAGTGCATTAGAAATGAGAAGTGCTATGAATAAAGAATAACTGGTACATAATGGGGTGGAGAGCACAGTAAAGACTATAGCAGGACCAAAAACATTAAAAACGTAACACACTATATAGATTACTCCGAGGCTAATTCTCATAGGAAAGTCCACGGAACTTGGGGAGATTTTCTGGGCTAAGGTCAAACATGGTTGCTACTTCATTGATAAAAGAAATCCTAGGTTTTGTCTCAACATTGGAGGTAAAGTTCATGTTAAGAGAAACTATAAGAATATACTAGTCTGTATAATAATAAAGCATGACATTTGTTTAATGCTAATTATGTAACATTGTGCTGAGTTCTGTGAGTTATTTGTTCCAGACTATGGTAATTGCTTGGTGTACTCATTTGCTTACATTAGAGAGTGTAGACGCTCACATAGTTTTCAGGTTGAAATTTGGTAAGTTTAAAAGTTTGATGATATATCTAGGATGTTTAGGCAACCAATTGATATGAACGAATCATCTCACTTATGTTTCAATAAACTTTTCTGATTTATGAAAAATATCAATCCAAATTTTATGTAGAACTATTTATTAAAACACAATAATTACTCTAGAAAAAAAATATTTAACCATAAAAATACCCTCTAGGGGTCAAAATTGCTGCCGTTGATCAGGTACTAAAACACTATAGCACCAGTGCAATAGACTAGATGGATATACTTTCATATGAAACATTTTTCAAGATGCGTTTAATGTCACAAATTATTCATTATATTTAGTGAGTGTCAGTCTAACTGTCTAAAACGTACCAGCTTATTTTTATTGTTGTAACTATATTTGCCATTTGTTTCAGGAATGTCAGGTATTACTGCTTAATTAAAATATTTTCTGAATTATTTACTAAGAGTCCATAGGACACTCTTAAGAATTATATCAGGATGTACAGCAGGGTAGAAGGGGTGCTTTCATGTTTTATTCACTCTGTCTAAATTTAAAATTTAAGAATCCCATTATACCCAAAGGATTATAAAGCGTTCTATTATAAGGACACATGCACACGAATATTCGTTGCGGCACTGTTTACAATAGCAAAGACTTGGAACTCACCCAAATGCCCGTTGATGATAGACTGGATAGGGAAAATGTGGCACATATATACCATGGAATACTATGCAGCTATGAAAAATGATGAGTTCATGTCCTTTGTAAGGACAGAGAAGAACCTGGAAACCATCATTCTCAGCAAACTGACACAAGAACAGAAAATCAAACACTGCATGTTCTCACTAATAGGCAGGTGTTGAACACTGAGAACACATGGACACAGGGAGGGGAGCATCACACACTGCAGTCTATGGGGGGGAATTAGGGGAAGGAAAGTGGAGAGTGGGGAGTTGGGGAGGGATAACATGGGGAGAAATGTCAGATATAGGTGATGGGGAGGAAGGTAGCAAACCACATTGCCATGTATGTACCTATGCAACAATCTTGCGTTTTCTTCACATGTACCCCCAAACCTAAAATGCAATAAAATATATATTAAAAAAGGAATATGATTTACTTTATAATTCAGACCACTCATTAAAAGTAAATGGCATTTTGAATTGAAAACATTACTTTGAACTGAATTTTTAATTGAGTATATACAAGAGATTGTCATTACCTTGTTTCCAAAAATTTTTTAGCAAGGAAAGTATATTTAACATGTTTATTCCTCTCTGTTGCTGAAGATTCTATTGTCTGGGGAGTTAAAATTTCTCAACACCTTTGGTAATGACATAAGTCTGATGTTCTTCATGCTCTTGGTCTTCCATGAGTAGAAGATAATAGCTTTGCTATTATCTACATTAGTGTTTTTAGAACTTCCATTATTTCACTTTGGGAGTCCGAGGAGGATGAATCACAAGACCAAGAGTTTGAGACCAGCCTGACAATCATAGCAAACACTGTCTCTACTATAAATACAAAAATTAGCCAGGGATGCTAGCATGTGCCTGTAATCCCAGCTACTCAGGAGGCTGAGGCAGGAGAATTGCTTTAACCCAGGAGGTAGAGGTGGCAGTGAGCTGAGATTACACCACTGCACTCCAGCCTGGGTAACAAAAGGTGACTCTCGAACTCGAAATTAAAAAAAAAATAATAATCTTAGCTAAGAATGTACTTTTTTAAATCTTATAGTTATTTTATTTTATTTTTTATTGTACTTTAGGTTCTGGGGTACATTTGCAGAACGTGCAGGATTGTTGCATAGGTACATACATGACAATGTGGTTTGCTGTCTCCATTCCCCAGTCACCTATATCTGGCATTTCTCCCCATGTTATCCCTCCCCAATTCCCCACCTCCCACTGTCCCTCCCCTAGACTCCCCCAACAGAACTTAGTGTGTGATGCTCCCCTCCCTGTGTCCACGTGTTCTCATTTTTCAATACCTGCCTATTAGTGAGAACATGTGGTGTTTGATTTTCTGTTCTTGTCTCAGTTTGCTGAGAACAATGGTTTCCAGATTCATCCATGTCCCTACAAAGGACAGAAACTCATCATTTTGTATGGCTGCATAGTATTCCATGGTGTATATGTGCCACATTTTCCTTGTCTAGTCTATCATCAGTGGACATTTGGGTTGGTTCCAGGTCTTTGCTATTGTAAACAGTGCCACAATAGACATATGTGTGCATGTGTCTTTATAACAGAACAATTTATAATCCTTTAGGTATATACCCAGTAATGGAATTGCTGGGCCAAATTGAATTTCTATTTCTAGGTCCTTGAGGAATCACCACACTGTATTCCACAATGGTTAAACTAATTTACACTCCCACCAACAGTGTAAAAGTTTTCCTATTTCTCCACATCCTCTCCAGCATCTGTTATCTGCAGATTTATTGAGGACTGCCATTCTAACTGGAGTGAGATGGTATCCCAACATGGTTTTGATTTGCATTTCTCTAATAATCAGTGGTGATGAGCATTTTCCTATGATTCTTGGCCTCATATATGTCTTATTTTGAACGTGTCTGTTTATATCCTTTACCCACTTTTGAATGGGTTTGTTTTTTTCTTGTAAATCTGTTTTAGTTCTTTGTGGATTCTAGATATTAGCCCTTTGTCAGATGGGTAAATTGAAAAACTTTTTCCCATTCTGTTGGTTGCCTGTTCACTCTAGTATTTGTTTCTTTTGCCGCACAGAAGCTCTGGATTTTAATTAGATCCCATTTGTCTATTTTGTGTTTTGTTGACAATGCTTTTGGTGTTTTAGTCATGTACTTTTTAAATCAGTTTTAAGCATGAAAATCTTGGCCCTTCCTCTCCATCTTTGTAGCTCAATTTGAACAATTTTTTAACTGCATCAATAACTAAAATCCATTAATCTTTTTTTTCTTCATTTTTAAAGACCACTTTCTTCTTTTCCAGATTAAATGATATAGATACAGTTTATGCATTAACTTTTCCTGCAATGATCCTCAATTCTCTTGAATCTCCAATTGCAAAACTGGTTCAATTCAAATACGTGTTTTGTAGCTGCTTGTTCTGATCCAGCTGGGTAATCTATACAATCATGCTGAATTCACAATCATAGAGAACAGTACACAATCATGTTGACTTTCTCATTTTAAATTCATTTATGTCAAGTAGTCTTCCTACTCATGCATTCTTACAAGGCTCTGTTTTACCTTTACATTTTAATCAATCCAACAAAACTCCAACTCCAGGACTCTTGCCCTAGAAATAACTAGTATGTGATAGAAGTCTTTGTTGATGAATGAAACTCTATTTTGACTTTTTCAGTTTTGTGTTTATTTTTCACATTGAATCATCCCAAAAGAAAAATAAAAGCTTTTGAAGATGTATTTTTCCTATTTTTAATGTTTTTGAGATTATTTTTAGATATAAATTTCCTAATTTTTTTTAAATATTTCTTTTTGGTTTATCTTCTTTCTTATTCCATTGTTTTGTTTTTGTGATGTTTGATATTCAATAAAAAAACTTAAATTAATATTTTCAATGCTTCTAACACTGTCTTTTAGTAAAATGAATGTGATTTTTGATGCTTCTTATTGTTTTAAATGAAGGTAGATTATTTATTTTAGCTAGTATTTGTAATCACGTAATGCTCACTGAACATATTAGGCAAATTCACACACATCCAAAATAAAAATAAGTATTCAGTCCTCCTTTTTAAGGTAATGATAAGAAGAGTTATTACTCCAAAATATTTACTCTTTGTAGAAAAATATCTACTCAAATTCTAGGAAGAGAGACCCTTTTATAAGTAAGGGTCTTACTTATATGCCTCACCCAACAACTGAAATAAAGACAAGTTAGCATCTTGGAAGTTGGTAATAATTTTTTTAAAATACAATTGACTCTATTGTTTCCATTAGGAGACAATTTTGAAAATAATTCTGTCAGAAGATTGGGAGATATGCTTATTTTTAATTGCTATCTCTCCTACTATGTTTTTCATCAATGTTTTTAGATTGCTTCTGTAAAATTTGCCAGTAACCCACAGTCTAGAAGGCTCTAAAACACTGTGAAAACAAGAAAGGTCTTTGTCAATCAATAATATTCTTATTTTTCTTTTCTAGTTTTCTTTAAGACGAAACAATAATATCAGTATGAATTACAAAGTAGCATTCAATAAAAGACTATGTAGTATTCAGACATAAAGAAAATATTCTTTTATATTTGTGCTTAATATACATAATGTGCCACAATGTTTGAGATTGGCTCCACGATCTCTCATTTATGGATGCCATTTTGCTTTAGAAATGTTGATGTATTTTCTGTCTTATATTCTATTTGTATTGTATGTTTTTCCAAAATGCAACTTGATAAAAAGTAATGCTTTTACATTATATTATTTGTTGCAAGTCTTATTTATCAGGCATTGGCAATTTGCTCCTAAATTCAAGAGAGCAATATAATAAAAGAAAGTAAGTTACATAATCAAATATGTATTTGTGTACAACAGAAATACGTTTTTATAATATAACTTTTAAAACTCATAATATATTTTAATGTAAATGTAACAACTTAAAACACTAAATCAAATGCAATATATAAAAATGAAAAAGTGTCAGTAAAATTAGTATTCCTGTCAATTTTGCTCAGAACTTCAACATATAGGTTCTAGCTATAGTTGCCATAATGAGGCAATTAGTAAATCTTAAGGTTGAAAAGAGCTCAGTCATTTAATTTTGTAATTTTTAAACTTTGAAAGCGAATTTGATAGAATGTTATAAGAAATGTGAGCAAACAGACAAAAGCACAGCTGTTATTGTTGCAGCTATTTAACTCATCTGTGAGTTTGACAAATATTTAGTAGCTCAACAAGCTTAAATGGCCATTGTTTTGGGATCCCTGACGGAAAACTCATTTTCCCATGATTTCCCTTCACCTTGCTGATATTAATTGGATAGATTTTACAGAGTTTGACTATATTTACTTAAAGTGACACATTTCAAATGTGACCTAATCATATTAAAAAGTTTTTTCTCTTGTATGTTGCAGACTTTATGTAACTTAATGCAACATAAAAATTTAAGCATGTATTAACTTTTATTCAGCCACTAAATAAGTTTATCAGTAGCTATGGGGTCACCTCAAACAATATCCTAACATTAAGAATACAAAGTTAATGTTCCCATCTTTGTTACCTACCCTACTTTCATTGATTTTAGTTTGCATATATATACATATTTATAATGTGTTTATAAATATTTTTGTAGTAGCTGCCAAAGTCATGATCAATGCTTTTGTGAAATCATCCTGAAACTAAAAATGGGTCTCAGTGATCATATCTATAGTGACCAACTTCACTTCATATACAGAACTAATAATCTGTAGGTAAACATCTAATTGTGACTATCAGGATTCTTTGCCATTACTTTTTAGAAAGGGTGTAGAAAAACAGGAACCTAACTAACTCTTATATATGCCAGGTAAGAGTTGTTGGCATATATATGAACATGGTATGAACTATGAATTGACAGATGATTTGTAGTAGGAAAGAATGAAATTGATATGGAGATGGAGGCAGCTATATTAGAAGAAAGAGGAAAAGATAGTGAGAGAGAGATAGTGCCTATTATCTACTTCTACATGTCCATAATCCCTGAATGCATTTATTCATTCACATCTTGCTACAGGTTTGGTTCAAATGAGAAAACTGAATATATTTTCAACGAATTACCTTTTCTTAATTAAGGAAGCTCAATCCAGCCATTTGATCTCTAGAATCAAATGAAAAATTGACTAATATTATGTATATATTTTTTCTTTGTATACAAAAATATTATAATGTACATATTGTTCTACCTTTTTATCTCATTCAACAATGTGATATGAACTTTATTTTATGTAATTTAATAACTTTTGGCATTGATTTTTAGCAGCCTTTTTATCTTATTAGGTATTCAGATACTTTGAGGCTGTTTTTCTTTTTCTGTCATGCTTACCTTTCCTTAATTCTGCCACCCAAACTTGGCTGTTATAATGTTATTCCTGGAAATAAAAGAGTAATATATTCTGAGGTTTACCATTATTTTCATTTTCTATTATTAAAGGTTGGCCCTTTTATATAACTGAAACTGCAATCTTTGGACTGCTCTATGTGTATCAACAATATATCTAATAACTCAAGCACAATGTAAGTTATAAAATAAAGAATCAAAACTAAAATAAATATAAACAAAAACAACAACAATAATGGCAGTTACCACTTGTTGAATGTTTACTATAGGCCAAAAGTATATGTTTTTATAACATGAATTAGCTTGTTTAATGCTCATAAAAATGGCTATTAGAGATCATCTTTTTATTTTATAGTCAGGAAACTCATCCTAAAGATGTTACATTCCTAGTCCAGAGTCTACGCACTAGGAATATGAGAGATTATGACAGAGATGGTATTCAGTCCAATGTCTGACTACACATGTTTATTGAAAGAATGTACAATGAATTAATATAGGAGGCATCAGATACCTCTGAAATCAATTTTAGATGATAGATTATTTAAAATAAATTATAAATTTTAGAATAAATCCAATTTATAGTGACTAAGATAAATTCAATTTTTATATAGTAAAAATCAGACACTATTTGCCACTAAGTAAGTTTGGAATCAAGATTAGTTCCTAAGCAAACTTAACTGGCATCATTCCATTTGATGGAAGCTTGATGAAGCTGTCATTAATTTAGTCAATACTTAGGGACCAATATTTTAAATATAGTATAATGGATAAATTATGAACAATATATTATCTTTATTTTGTCAAAGATGGAGCAGTTATGCCTTTAATGTTATAGTTGTGTCTACTATATTACATTATTACTGTATATTATATAGTTCTTTTGGCCCTATGAGACAAACTATATTTTAATTTTATAGTGAGATTGAGGAATTTTTGAGATCATCAAGAAAAGAGATATTACCATAAGGTGGCAGCCACCTACAATGTTTTTTTTTAAACTACACTTTGACAAGTTTGCATAGGAGAAAGGGAAGTTTCTCACAGAAATAGACCTTCAGAGGCTATGGCACGGGGGCCACTACTCAAAAGGGGAGAAGGACAAGTGAACTCCAGGAGACAGAGGAATCAGAGAGAGGGCATATGTGTCTAGGTGATGTCACTCAGCAGCATGGCAGGGAGTCTCTGGGCCAGAGTGTTCCAAAGAACAGCAGCAGCTTTGGGATTTTATAAGCCTGAGGTTTATTTTATCTGTGGCTAACAGATGTTGGGTTCAGTTTTACAGTATATTCAAAGCTGACAGGCTCTACATGGCTAGAAATCTGCTTATTTGGGCTATATTAAAAACATTAGATTTATTTCAAAATTTTACTTTTGTGCTGGCAGGATTATCAGTTAATGAATCCTACCTGTGGTGAAGAAGAAAACAATATTGAGCCCATATAGAGAGGTCATCTTTGGCTCATGTATATAACACCTTTTACCACTTTTCTCAGTCTTTCATGTATCTTAATTTCACAAAGAGTTTATAGAAAATGCTTATTCAAAGGGAGTTGATATATACCTATATATAATTCACAAATTAGAATTAGTGTTCCGTTTCTCTCTCTTTCTCACACACACACATACATGTACTCACACACAAGGAGATGACAATAGCATGAACTGTTTTATGGGTACATTGTGAAATTAATTACTAGGTCAGAAAGTCTAAGAAAAAAAATAAGGCAGCTCTTTATAATTGTTGCAGTATTTAAAGTGGACATATATTCAACATGTTAGCTTGAGATTTTGAGCCAAAATGTATAGCATCACTTTGAGAGACTTAAAATGAACACATTTGCATTTGTGTAGGGTTACTAGGATATTTGTGCCTCTTTTTCCATACTCAGTTTTATATGTGCATAAGATATGTCATTGGGGCAAAATTTCAAATACCGTAATAAATACAGCAAGTAATATTAAGCAATACATTTGGAAGTTACAAAAGGCAATGCAGTGTAATAAAAGCAAAGTTTTGGACTTTGAGAAATTGGCTAACACTGGCTTTAAGTCTTCGTTTTGCCACTTTCTGTCTGTAGGATTTGGACAAATAAGTTACATTCTATGAGCACGGTTTTCTCGTGTATAAAATGTAGCTCATAATCAAGTATAACATTGCTAAGAGGTATAGATGTAATAAGGTACAGTAAGAACATGGTTAGATAACTCCAGAAGAGATGGTAGCTAACAAAAGACTACAATTATCAAGCACTTATTATGTGCCAGTTGTAAAATCAGTACATGAATGAACATATTTAATTCTTGAAACTATGTCATGAATTGGCTGCTATCAGTATTCCCATTTTACAAGTAACAAAACTGAGGTAGAGAGAGTTTAATACTGTCTCTAAAACACAGAGCCAGGGTTTGAACTCAAGATAGTTTTGCTGCAGTGTATGAATTTTAACCAAAATGACATTTTTTTCTTATGTGAAAAAAATCAACATGCATTTTACAATAAAAAAGAGCATAAAATAAAAAAACTACAAATATCAAACAAGTGAAATAAAATTAAAAGTGAAAATAAAATGTGATATGTGCTCATGGATTCCACCCACATCAAAGAATAACTGCCAGATATCAAATGTGGAGAAATCCAAAAAAGGAATTTCGTATAGAGCCACACTTCTTAGTTTAGAAGAAGTATATGAGTCCTGGAAGATTGGAAAATAAAATATTTAAGATTCCTCCAATGATAGCAAGATTGTCTGCAAAAAAGCAGATGTATGTAGGCTCTATGAAGGTATCAAAACATGTCTTAGAGCTAATTATTTTGGGAAGCTACATTGGAAAAGAAGTTATTCAGCTTGCATTTTTTCTTTTATTCTTCAGAATCAGTTTTCTAACTGGAAGGGGTGAGGTGTGTAGGTAATTTTACTTTTTAACTACCGAAAATATGTATCTGGGCAAAGAAAATCCTGCATTTAACTACACCAGTGTAGTCCATGAACTATAGCCTGTGGCCATAACTAAATATCTCACCAAACTGGTAGCTCTTCCTAACCAAGAGATCAAATCAAAACGCTAGTGGCATTTTGTTATCTCTCACAGAACAGGCTAAGCATCCCACCTGGAGTATATCCCAAGCGTAGAACTCATAAAACATTTTAAAAATCAAACAAAACACAAAAGTACAGTTTCCACAAAACTCTTATCCCCCTCCTGACAATATTTATGATGGTGGCATTAGTGAGTTTTACTGGAAAAACAAAATCCCAAAACTATCCAGCTGGAAATATAAACTCACTTCCAAAGGATAAAACAATAAAGATGAGATTAGGATAAATTTACTGAAGAGTAAATAAAACAATATTTTTATTGATTTTAGTGCAAAAGGCAATGAGCCAGGAATTAACAAATTGAACCAAATTGCCACTGCATGTCAAGGCATATTAGGAGACACTAAGAAGTGATGTATGCCATTTTAACTCATATCCTGCTACTCAAAGTAAGTCATATGGCCACAACGAACTTCAAAATGGAAAGCAAGAACAATCCTCCCATGTTTCTGGAGGAAGCAAACTATAGACCTCTCCCTCTTCTCTCTTTCTCTATGTCCTTTTTCTTCCTCCTTTTCTCCTTCCTTTCCTCCCTCCCTTCTCTTGCTGTCTCTTTTTCTTTTTTTTTTTTTTTTAATTTTTATTGCATTATAGGTTTTGGGGTACATGTGCAGAACGTGCAAGATAGTTGCATAGGTACACACATGGCAGTGTGTTTTGCTGCCTTCCTCCCCTTCACCCACACTTGGTATTCATCCCCAGGCTATCCCCCCCAGCCCCACCCGCTGTCCCTCCCCCATTTCCCCCAACAGTCCCCAGTGTATAGTAGACTGCCTCTCTGTGTCCATGTGTTCTCATTTATCTCACCCACCTATGAGTGAGTATATGCGGTATTTCTTTTTCTGTTCTTGTGTCAGTTTGCTGAGAATGATGTTCTCCAGATTCATCCATGTCCTTACAAAGGACACAAACTCATCATTTTTGATTGCTGCATAATATTCCATGGTGTATATGTGCCACATTTTCCCAGTCCAGTCTATCATCGATGGGCATTTGGGTTGGTTCCAGGTCTTTGCTATTGTAAACAGTGCTGCAATGAACATTCGTGTGCATGTGTCCTTATAGTAGAACGATTTATAGTCTTTTGGATAGATACCCAGTAATGGGATTGCTGGGTCAAATGGAATTTCTATTTCTAGGTCCCTGAGGAATCGCCACACTGTCTTCCACAATGGTTGAACTAATTTACACTCCCACCAACAGTGTAAGAGTGTTCCTATTTCTCCACATTCTCTCCAGCATCTGCTGTCTCCGGATTTTTTAATGATCGCCATTCTAACTGGCGTGAGATGGTATCTCAATGTGGTTTTGATTTGCATCTCTCTAATGACCAGTGATGATGAGCATTTTTTCATATGTTTGTTGGCCTCATGTATGTCTTCTTAAAAAAAAAATAACAGGTTTATTGACTTTCTAATGGTATTAACAGATATTCCATGAACAAAATGCTTTTCTTCTTTTATTGTAAAACACAAGGAAAAAAGTCTATCTTATAGATTCTGAATTATGTTGGCTTGATAAGATGTTATCAGATACGGTACTGTAGTACTGAAGCATGTGAAGTGGTATCGTGAAAATAAAACATGTGTAATGCTAAACTTTCTTTCTTTTTATATTTCCTTTTGGATGCGGTCCAAGGAAACAATTCTGAAACAGGGTTTCATGAGGTGATTTTAAAACAATTTTTAGTGGGGGAAATATTCCAGACCTTTCCTATGATTGAAAATTTATTTGTAATATGGCATTCTTGTTTTTAGCAAACAGTAATCTGTGATTACAAATATGATATCTGACTTCTAACTCACAGTTAACTAAAAATAAATAATGCACAAACATTTACCTATATTCATATTTCATTATTAGTATATTTAATATCATTAACATTTACTTTCCTCATCTATTCATTGGAAACAATAGACTTGCATATACTGTGAGAATTAAATAGGATATTACATATAAAGCACAGACCATACTGCTGCTTTGTGATGGTACCTGCTTCCCCTTCACCTTTCGTCATGATTCTGTTTCCTGAGCTGGCCTTGCAGAACTGTGATTCCATTAAACCTGCTTTGTTTATGAATTAACCCACTATCCAGTATTTCTTTATAGCAGAGTGAAAGTGGACTAATACAGTTTATAATCTAACTAAGGATATTCCCTGTTAAACCTGAAACCTTTTACATAAGTGAACCCCTTTTAAAACTAATGCTTGCAAAGAAGACAATAACAGAAATTGAAAGCACAGTATTAATATATAGAAGATGAATAATTATTTCAGAAAAGGGTGGATTTTTCAAAAAACAGTTTCCCCACTTTGAAAGAACTGAAGAGTATATGGGCTCGGAAAATTTGGGAGGAGCTGGTGGGGGAGATTCAGAAAGAACAAAAGAGAATAAGCTAAAAAGATAGTAAAGAACACGATTAAAGAAACAATGATAGATAATTAAGAAAGAAAAAAGGAAACCCATAAGCATAATTTATATTTTTTAAAACTCCAAAATAACTAATGAACTAAAAAAGAATTCTAATATAAAAGGAGGAAACTTTCTTGAAATAAAGCAATACACCAGAAGCATGTTTTGAGATGAGGAATGTATGAAAAGGATTAGGAAATTTTCCGAGATAAAAACAGTAGGGGAGTAAAATGGGAACAGAAATGGAAGGAAGCCAAACAACAGTATGATACCTAGTAAAATACCAGAAGAGTAAAACATCGTCACAATCTCATAAAACAGCTCTGGAGATAGTACAGCTCAGGAGTGAGAATTGTCCCAGTCAGAAGCAAGGGAACTATAATATTTATACTCTGCATGCACCAGTCCTTGTTTAACAGCTACTCCCGGGCAAGGTGGGAATATAAATTCTAAGAACTAGTTTTCCAAGAGTAGGAAAATGAATCTGGTGACCTGAGGACAGCACTCTAACAGAGACTCAGATGCTTATTGTTGTGTGTGATGCACACTAAAAGTTGATGTGTATAAAAATGTTAAGGTACTTGAGATGATATAGGTATAACAGCATTTTCCATAACAGGCATCTTTAGATTGAAGAGACACACCAAGCTCCAAGAAACCTTGGTAGAAGATAATCAACAACACGACCGAATCTTATTTTTTTAATTTAATAAACAAAGAAAAATTCTATAATTCCCAAGTACAAAAAGCCAATTACTTATTAGTGAAACAACAACAAAAAAAAATCAATGGGATTTCAAAGCTTTTTCCATATAATTCATTAATCAGTAATAGAAGATACATCTGCCAGGTCTACAAAATTTTTAGATAGAAGATATGACTGAATAATTTTATTCTCAGCTAAGTTATTATCAATTTTATATTAAACTTAATAAAACACTGTGGCTGTAATACAGTCAACTAGAGATATATCAAAATAATGATGATAAAAATAATAATATTATGCTGCTATTTTGGAGAAACTGTGGTAAAAATGTGACAACGCACAGGAAAAGTATTTAGATATAAAACTCTACATGAAGATGTCTATGAATTTTGTGTATACATCATAAGTATCTTAAGTATTGAAAATATAATAAAAATGAGTGCGAGTATCCGGAAAAAAATGATGAAAGGGAAATGACAGAAATGTACATAGTAGGCTAACTTCCTTATATTTCGCAGGAGAGTCAACAAGAACTGTCCAAAATACAAAAGTTATAAAAGAAAGATTTGTATCTGTAAGGTATACTATTAAGTGAAAAGTCTCAGGTACAGAATAATGTAAAAATAAGACTAATAAAATTTTGTTAAAGAATCAAAGATTTTTGAATAGTAGCTATTTTTCAGCAATGGAGAGAGATGGGGTGGTGGAATGGAGGAGGAAGGAATTTAATTTTCATTTTATCTCTTGTACTATGTAGATTTTTACACAATCATGAATTAGTTTAAAAAGTAAAATCTGTAGATATATTTATTCTACACTGTTATGTTTTGACAGCATTACACATGAAAAAGAATACTGGAGGAGAATATTTTGGAGTGTTCTTTCCAAACAGTTTAATGCTCATAATGTTATTGATTAAAGTTTTGAGAAGTCTTCTTTGGGAATGGTCATTGTAGGAAATCTTATTTCTTCTCAAGTTTACTAACAGTTTCTGAAAGAAATTAACTTTGCATACTCAGAGAATTCTATTTCACTAAAAGTTTTGTTACTTGTTTCCTGAAATAGTTATTTCTGAATTTTCAAGTTGAAAAGATATTAGACCTATCTCATGGAATTGTTTTAGCACCTCTTGACACTGATGAGGATCAGACTGAGATTTAGATTTAAAAAGGAATTACTCTACAAAGATTTTACATATCTTACAACTTATATAAAAACTTTGTAGTTATTTCACATATCTTCATAGGTTTTTAATAAACTTCATCTTTGCACATGGAAATTGTGATTCAGTAATAATGTAGAATTTTCCATTTATAATAGACTTAATCTCAAAATATCCATTAGTAAAAATCAATCAGTATTGAAATATTCATAATATAATGACAAGAAAACAAATAACTCGCCACTTTAATTCTAATAAGTTAAGCTGTACTAGAACAGTAGGCTCCAGTAGGTAAAAGCATGATATTAAGTAACCTTTTAGTTTACTCAGTTTACTCACATGCAGTTTAGGATTGTTTCAGGAAGGTGGGGTAAGGGTGGAGTAGACGGAGATGTTCTGTTTTACACAGCCATTCAGAGACTCAGGCTTAAAAACTTTGTTCTTCATTATTACCTGCTTTTCATGGCCTTAAACATGTGATTCCAGTGAACTGGAAGGGAAAAGAAACATGGAAATACATCCATGGCAGTATTTATTGGCTAAGCCTGAAGGTAGCCAACATCATTTTATTTAAGTATTTAGAACTCATTCAGGTGGCTACACCCAAGGTGATCAGAGGTTTGATTATGTTTCTAGTTAAATTACGTATCTAAAAACCTTGGCACATTTCCACAGCCTCTCCCATCCAGTGGTGGAATCTTTTCCCCCTATCCTTTGAATCTGGTCTTGTATAAATGACTTCATTTAACTAAAGGAATATGAGACAAGTGACTTATGCAGATTTTGAGCTTTGGACAAAAACAAAACAAAACGAAATTTGCACCTTCTGCGTTCTCCCTCTTGGAATATTGCCAAGATTGGGAGTCAGTCTAAAGCTGAACAACAGCCTACCAACCACCATATATGTGAATGAGGCCATCCTAGTGAAGCAGGATATTTCCCTGACTCCTTCCCGGGACGCATGAAAGGGGTGCCTCATTTACTCAGCCCACAGCTCTCAACTGCTTCTATGAGGGAAAGTGCAAGTGAAGAAGATATGAACTGGAGTGCTGGAACTAGCCGGCCATTTCAGTGTCAGCAGGGCAAAGTCCACTCACCCAGACCCACCGTACTCCACACCTCATGGCAGAGAGCACACAGGTGAGTGGGTGCAGGAGGCAGGGTGAATGCTTTTGGGCACCTGCAGGAGTTAGCTGTGTCTAGTAAATGACTAGGTTTTGCAAATGATTCACGTTGCAATAGAATAAAATCCATATCATTCTTTGAGCTACCTTGTTTCATTTACATAATTGTCCATTTTCTTTTGACCTTTCTATGATAAGAATTGTTTCAGCAAACATAAACATTGTGATTTTATAGACAAAAGTTTATTAATTAAATGTATACTATAAGCTTATCTAAAAATTAATTGAATGGACAGTCAAAGTAAGTAAGGGGTATTAATGCTGGCTTTATCAATAGAGTTTGTACCTTAAAAATTGTCATTGAAGGGTCTGAAAATGGATTTGCTTAATGGAGCATTTTGATGAGGGCAGATTTCATGACATACGAGAGAGAATAAAGAAATTAGTTTCCTTTTACAGTCTAAGTACATGTTGGAACTACAGAAGCAAAGGTAAATTGGTTTCTCTGCTATAGGGCTTCCTTCTCCGAGATTTTAATATGTTAATATTTTATGGGAATTTTGAAAGGTATGGCATGATATGTATGATTTTCAGATATGTATGACTATGTAACCCATTCTCAATAAAGATCTAATTAAAAAGGATTTGCAGTGCCAATCTAGATAAACTATGTGTACATATGAATATAGAGTATGAAATTATAGACATTGGAGACTCAGAAGAGAGGGAAGTATGAGGGGGATAAAGCATGAAAAATAACTTCATGGGTACAATGTACATTATACAGGTGATAGTGACACTAAAAGCCTAGACTTCATCCCTATGCAATATATCCATGTGAAATAGCGTGGATATTGTTACCTCAAAATCTCATGTTGAAATGTGATGCCCAATGTTTGAGGTGGGGACTGATGTGAGGTGTTTGAGTCATGAGGGCAGATTCCTCATGAGTGGCTTGGTGCCAAAATGAGCGCGTGCCCTAGCTCTGTTAGTTACTACAACATCTGATTAGTAAAAAGATCCTGGTACCTCCTCCCCTCTCTCTTTCATTATGTGACACACATGCTATCCCCTTCACCTTTCTTTATAATTGGAAGCTTCTTAAGGTTCTCACTAGAAGCAAATACTGGTTCCATACTTCTTGTACAGTCTGCAGAACCATGAGCTAAATAAACCTTCCCTTATCAATTAATTACCCAGATTCAGGTATTCCTTTATAGCAAGGCAGATGGACTAACATACCATGTAACAAAACTATACTTGTACCCCTTAGGTTTTTACACATAAAAATAAATACAATCAAAAATAAAATTGGGAAGAGTGTCACAGGCAGATGGCACAGCCAGAGCCAATATCCTAAGACATAGCATGCTGGCTTGTGGGGGGAACAGGAGGGAAGACAGAGTGGCTGCAGCAGAGTGAGGTGGGCGTAAAGTCATGGCAGGTGAGGACCAGGTTCTTTTAATTTTTCCTTTCGGTAACAGCTTTATTGAGATATAAATCACATATCACATAACTCACTGACTTAAAGCATACAATTCAATCGTTTCAGCATGTTTAGAGTTATTCAACCAACATCACGATAAATTTTAGAGCATTTTTATTACCCTCAAAATAAACCCCATACATTTTTTTAAAATTTTTATTGCATTATAGGTTTTGGGGTACATGTGCAGAACGTGCAAGATAGTTGCATAGGTACACACATGGCAGTGTGTTTTGCTGCCTTCCTCCCCTTACATTTTAGCTATCCCATGCTAGTCCTCCCAAGTCCTCTGTCCTGGGCACCCACTTATCTAGTTTCTGTCTCTACAGATTTGAGACCCAGGTCTTTGAGGACTGCTGTAAAGGTTCAATTTTTGAGTTTTCTATAAGTAATTGATATAATTGACATAGCAATTTAATAAAGTCCTTCTCTAAGCCATGCTGTGAGTAAACTGATAGAGGTGGTCCTGGGACTAATACACCAAACAATGAGCTTGCCTTGGAATGGAGTAATATTGGTGGAAGTGGGAATTGGATATCCTTTATGTTTAATAAAAAGTAACTTATTAGCTGATCTCAGAGTTGGGGGCTCTTAGTGTATTCTGATTGTATACTCATTTTCTCAGGAATATGTTCTGAACATACAATTATTTCTTAGCACTTTCCTTTGGCACCATATTTCAGACAAAAGACTTGCTGAGTATCTCAAATAGAGATTTTGGGAAGTCATTTTCCGAGCAGAAATCAGTTTAGATCTCCCTTTTAGGACATGTAGGTGTTTGATATGTGTGTTGGGATTGAGATTAGGGGTGAAAGAGTAATATCTACTAGTGAGACTTTTGTGTTATTTTACGTTTTTCAAAACAATAAGGTAGAGTGAGGTGTAATTAATATCCTTATACCTCAATTTTAATGATAAGAAAGCTGAATGTAGGCCAGGCACAGTGGCTTACTCCTGTAATCCCAGCACTTTGGGAAGCTGAGGCAGGCAGATCATGAGGTCAGGAGTTTGAGATCAGCCTGGCGAAATGGTGAAATTCCATCTTTACTAAATATACAAAAATTAGCCTGGTGTGGTGGCTGCACCTGTAATTCCAGCTACTCTAGGCTGAGGCAAGATAATCACCAGAATCTGGGAGGCAGAGGTTTGAGTGAGCCAAGATGCACCACTGCACTTTAACCTGATGACAGAGTGAGACTCCGTGTCAAGAAAGAGAGAGAGAAAGAGAGAGGGTAAGAGAGACAAAGAAAGAAGAGAGAAAGAAAGAGGGAGGGAGGAAAGGAGGGAGAAAGGAAAGGAAATGAAAGGAGGAATGTATAGAGATGAAGTACCCTACCTAACTATAACAAAAAAGAATCATAAATCAGAATTTTGACCAATGTCTGTGTGCTTACGGACATTCTTAACAGCCATGCAAAATAAATAAAAATGTAAGAATGGTACCACATAGCTATATATGTCATCAAGAAACAAAATTTCTCTATTTTGATCCTGCTTCTAATTTAATAAAAAAGGAGAGTTACATTTTTCAAGTAAAATTACAAGAAAATAAAAATCATTTTAAAAGTTGCCCTGATTTGCTCTGTAAGGAGAGAAATGAAGTTTTAAAATATTTTAACTGTCTTTGGAATTATGGACATAAAATGGTATAAAGCTTTAAAGTTTATATCATAATTTTAATATTAACTGTTTATTATCTGAACTTTTTATGACTTAAAATATTAAGATGTTTCTAGAAAGTACATATGAGAGCTATTCTGTGAATTTAGTTATTTAGTAAAAACGTTTTATTTTATTTTACTAGGGAAATATTCATTACAATGGAATTTTTATTAACAAAGAAGAATGTTTATAGTATTAAGGTTGTGAAGTGCATTTTTCATATGGATATTAAATATTCAACGACTACAAACATTATTTTATTAAATTTACTTCAAAAGAAAAATAGGCATGCATATATACATGTTTATAGAAGGAAATGGTATAACCAGCTAATTTATTGTACTCTAGTTTTTCACTGGCATTTGATACTGCCTTTTAAAAACTTGGGATACTTATGTTATTATAATTCTTAATATCAGATAGTTTCCACAATATAATCCACATTAAATTTTTATTTAGGTGCTATAATGCATTTTTTCTGAGCTCACAATATTAAAATGTGCAGTTTCTTCAATCTCCCCTTCAGAGTTACCCTGCACCTTTCCCATTCTAATCTCTAATGAATATGCTGCTATTTATAAATTGAATAGTTGTAGTCTGGGCCCTGTTCCTTCCATTTAGGCTTTGTCATGGGGACAATGATCAGGATACTGGGGAAAAGGTGAGGGAAGTTATATACTTATTTCATTCTGTGTTCCTGGACGTCATCACTACTGACTTTCCTTTCATTGCTCTTCTTTGTGAGGCCAGTTCTTCATAAAGCTCCATCCTGCTGGTTCTAATCACATCTCTCCCTCTATCTTAAGGTGATGAGAGACTGCTGATGCTACCTTCATATTTTGGTACCCTTTTACTTCCTCTCTATCCATTTATACTAGTGCAATTAATCATTTATCTATAAGCCCTCTTAAGATTGTGCTAAAAGTGAGAATGTCATCTGTTTTATGTTGGTTTCTCAATGGACTTAGAAACAGCAAAGCAACAAAATTCAAGGAAGATGTACTTTAGCATCTATCTGCTTTTCCTTAATGTTTTGAATCCAGAAGGTATTACTGAGGTTGATATCTCACAACACTGTAGAATTGAGGATATAAATTTTGATTCTATGATTCAAAATTTTAAAAGTAATTATTATGGGATATATAGCAAACATTGGTGTAATTGCAAAAACAACATACTTTAGGTAAGAAAATGTATATTATCCTCTCATATTTTGTAGACAGAAGAGTATGAAGCAACAGATGTTGAAATTATTAAGAATAATCTAACAATGTCATGATATTGGTGTTTTATTTGGTTTGGCTAGAACCCATGAGCTCAGATATTACCTGAATCCTATCTGAACTAACTTAAGCAAAACTTAGAGGCTTTGGTTCATAGAAGTTGTGCTGAATCTTTTTTCTTTTTTTTTTTTTATTGGATTCATTTTGCTATTCATGAGTTCATGAGCTTTACTTAGAAGTTTGGGTTTGCTCCCAAAAGGATTTTCAGAAGTTATTTCTAGAACCATAGAAATGTTAAGCATTTAGTAATAATGCAAGAATAACTGAACAAATGGGGGAAGAGATTTGACTCATATGAAAAGGCATAATATGGATTCTATTTTACTATTGGTTTATGAAACTATGTCATGTAAGTGGAAATGGCTGTTTTCAAAATAGATGTAAATTTCAGTGGTTCCATGGAACCCAAGCCAACAATTTACTTTGGTCATTTTATTTCAAAAGCATATCTCTGATTGACTAAAATATTAGTCTGTAGAAAAGAATATATATAGTGTTTTGTCTTTTAAAAAGGCTTATAAATTGCACAGTGTACTTTTTATTTTATTTATTGATATAATTATCTATTTTACTTATGAATTATGTGAGCATACTATGATCATCCAGGATTATTTCAATTCTAACTTATCTTTTAAAATCACTAGGTTAGATATTATTGTTATTGTTTTATACGGCCAATGTTTATTTAGTTATCCAGATGTCAAACATTTTATTTGAAAATCATCCCTTTCTGATTTTATTTCAAAAATCATCCCTTTGAAAATCATCTCAGTCCTTTCTTTGGGAATTTCCCAGAGCCAAGGCCTCGGTAGGTGTGCCCCTGCTCTTGGGCAGATTTCTTTCTGACACACCCATGGAGGCTGTACCTCTTCCTAGACCCAGACTGTTTGTGAATAGCTCTGTTCTGAACTTCCCTCCCTTGCCCTCTGCTTAAGTGTCAGGCTTTGGCTTCTGCACTAGGGTCATTTGATTAATCTAAAGGCACATTTTAGTACTTCAGAGATGAGCACATACATCAGGCTGATCATTGGTTCCAAAGTTTTTTCCATAGATTTGTGTCTTTAAAACCTCAGGAAAATATCTCTAGTTTGGCTGCATAAAACTGAAGATTAGAAAACTATATTTAAAACTCTACTTTACTGTTTTTAGTTGTTTTAGGTGTTTTCTGATATCTGGTTCCCTATATTGCTAGAAATACAAGCCTAAACATATATGCTTCAAGAATATATTGCATAAGTATTTTCTTAGGTCTACATTCTTTTTACATATATTATTCTTAGAAATAGACACAGAGAGGGGGTCTACTACACACTGGGGTCTATTGGGGGGAATGGGGGAGGGACAGCGGGGGGGGGCTGGGGAGGGATAGCCTGGGGATGAATGCCAAGTGTGGGTGAAGGGGAGGAAGGCAGCAAAACACACTGCCATGTGTGTACCTATGCAACTATCTTGCACGTTCTGCACATGTACCCCAAAACCTATAATGCAATAAAAATTAAAAAAAAAGAAATAGATGTGTGAACAATATATTCATTAATACATTCTCAAAGTTTATCATTTGATATAAAGAATTCACATTATAAATATATACTATGAAGTATGCATTTTTATAAAATGTTTTAAAGTAAATAGTTAAACAATTTAGCCAATTAATCATTTCACAAAGGTTATTTAGCAAATTGACCATCTGCAGCAATTAGTTGGTTTTCCATGAATTCAGTGGAATTGGCAAGGCAGTGAATTAGTTAGGTGAATTGAAATTCTAGTCATGTGGGATTTTTCATGTGTGGAAAGGGCCTATATCCATCTGATATTCCTATCTAAAAATAAATCTTCATCTGCAGAGTTTAGGTGGACAAGAAGGAGGTGACTTTGTTGTGAAGCTAATGAAGAGATCTGAGTTTCTTAACTACTTTTTAAACAAACTTTCACTTATTCTTTTTGGTGCTTAATCTATTTTCTTTCCATCCTTCAAAGATTCTTATTGCTATCTGTGAAACTGAAGCTGTCAGTTAAATGCTCCTGGGATTCTGGGTCATAAGTCCACTTTCATCTTCCCAACTTTGTCCTACTTTAGGCGGTTGGTTTCATCTTACTGTGTTAACTTAGCTATCATTGTATTTCTCTATTTTATCTTTAGAAATTTATTGACATCCTTCTCTGCTATCTCTACTACCAGTTATTGGCTAATGTAAGTTGTTCCTTTTCAAAATTTATTCCAGAGTTTGTAATGGAGCTACAGTTGGGATTAGAAGTAAATGCTTATTTAATTATCGGGGTTTAACTGGACATCTTACTCTATTGGATAACTAATTTTAGAACATATCATAATAAATAATGCAATGATTAAATTCCTTGTACTAACATTTTGTGTGCATAATAACTTTTAAAAGATGTTGACATTTTAAATACTAACAGGCATTTTGATTAAATCCTTTAAAATTTATTTAAATAATTACAATGTGTATTTTATTTTTCTATATACATTTAATTTTATAACAAAAGTGATCCCAAGTAAATTCAAGACCTCTTGAAAATTTATGTAACATGCTGCATATCTTAATATTTTGAACACTTGCTTATTTTCTAGGAAAAGAGATTTTAATTAGATTCTTAAGAAATGCCATAACAGAAACAAAATCTGTTAAGTAGATTTTGTATACTACTTTAGATAAGAAGAATTAAAATTAAACTTGCCAAGGTTTTTCTCTTTGACCCACTATGACTGTGAAGTATTCATAATTATCATGCATAAGAAAACCTGAATGTTGAATACAACCTGCATTATATGTCTTCAAATTTTCTTAGGTTTTGCTAGAATAAATGACTGTTAAGATGCTGTGTTTTCCACAACCATCTACTACAATACGTTTTAAGATAAATATTTGATTACATATGGATTTTTTTTCAAATAAAATATGAGACTAATAAAATAATTATACATTGTAAAAAACTTCCACTCGACTATTTGTATCAAGAATTTATTTTTTATAGCTTATCATAACACTTTTCCCATACTTATAGAAAATATTGTATAATGTACCTTCACCAAAATATGTTAATTATTAAACTAAGAAAAAGACTGAGTTTGGTATTTCCAAGACTTTCAGGTGATTTAGTAGTTACAAGTATTTATTTGTCATTTTCATTTTTTCTTCTTTAACTAGCTATATATGTGGTTAATTATTAATTTTGTGAGTATATTTTTTAAAAAAAGCATCACTCTGTCACCTAGGCTGGATGCAGTGGCTTGATCTCATCTCACTGCAACCTCCACCTCCTGGGTTCAAGCGATTCTTCTGCCTCATCCTCTCAAGTAGCTGAGACTACAGGTGTGTGCCACCACACCCAGCCCATCTTTTAAATTTTTAGTAGAGATGGGATTTCACCATGTTGGCCAGGCTGGTCTTGAAATCCTGACCTCAAATGATCAGCCCATCTTGGCCTTCCAAAGTGTTGGGATTACAGGTGTGAAACACCACTCCCAGCCCTGGTTAATTATTTTTTAAGCTTCTATTTATGTATAGTATATATATCTTCTGAATTTATTCATATAATTTAAGGTTTATGATTTTATTTTTACCTAAGTGTTAAAACTCCAACAGATTTAGTCATGTATAAATGACATTCTGTTCAGAATTTGTAGTAAATATTGAGAAGAAAATTAATGATGGTATAAAGTGATGTATTTGAAAATAAGTGTCACAAAATAATATGACTGTAATTTTATTTTCTTAAAAGGTGTTTTATTTTTTTTCACCTCTGTATCCCAGGCTGGAGTGCAGTGATGCCATTGCAGCTCACTGAAGCCTTAATAATCTGGGCTCAATTAATTTTCCTGACTCAGCCTCCTGAGAAACTGGGACTACAGGTGCATGCCACCATGCCAGGCTAAGTTTTTTATTATTTCTACAAGTGAGGAATTTGTTTTTATTATAAATGTAAAACATAACTTTCTGACATTATTAAACATAAATCTAGGAAAATCATCTGGTTAAAATTTTATATAATACCTCACAAACTGTTACATTTGTTAATGAAAGTAGCTAAGTAGCCCAGGCTGGCCTCAAACTCTTGGGATCAAAGCCATCCTCCTTCCTCAGCCTTCCAAAGTGCTGGATTTACAGGTGTGAGCCACAATGCCAGACTATTTTTTTTTTTACATTTTCTATAGCAATATATTCACTTATAGATAATACTGCATAATAATATTGAGCATTGATAATTCAGATATGAAATAGAGCAATACATTCAAGTTTGGTTTATTTAAATTTATATTAATAGCTTTCATTAACAAATGTAACAGTTTGTGAGGTATTATATAAAATTTTGACCAGATGATTTTCCTAGATTTATATTTAATAATGTCAGAAAGTTTTGTTTTACATTTATAATAAAAACAAATTGCTATAATCCTTTCAGTTGGTTGTCTATTCTATTACTCATTTCTAATTGCATAAGGATGATTTATTTAAATCTACAATTCCTCGGCCTGGCGCGGTGGCTCAAGCCTGTAATCCCAGCACTTTGGGAGTCCGAGGAGGGTGGATCACGAGGTCAAGAGATCGAGACCATCCTGGTCAAAATGGTGAAACCCCGTCTCTACTAAAGATACAAAAAAATTAGCTGGGCATGGTGGCACGTGCCTGTAATCCCAGCTACTCAGGAGGCTGAGGCAGGAGAATTGCCTGAACCCAGGAGGCGGAGGTTGAGGTGAGCCGAGATCGCGCCATTGCACTCCAGCCTGGGTAACAAAAGCGAAACTCCGTCTCAAAAAAAAAAAAAAAAAAAAAAACAAAAAACAAAAACGACAATTCCTCTTTTCTTAACTACTTTTATCAAATGAGAGAAATCAATATATTTCTTCATTTGATAAAATCATATATATATATATATATATATATATATATATATATATATATATTCCATTAAAATATCATAGAAAGTAAGGAAAAAGAAAATCCCCAAATCTTTATAACTGTAATTTCAGTGATAATTATGGTACATATTAATCTGTTTATTTGATTTATTTAATCTTTCTGACACTATATGACAGAAAAATTAAATTTCTATCTAGTCTTATTTACACAATTGAGAATATACTACATATATAACTTTATGTTTTCTTTTTTTTTACTTAACCACATATGTTACATGTTTTCTCATGAAATTATCTACATTTTTCTTTTTGAAATATGTAGAATTATATCATATTCTATCTGATGCATGTGTCATAACTTGTTTAACCAAATGGTTTTTCACAGTGAAAAATATGAAATGTAAAGATACAGAAATACTTTTAAATATATTTAATACTCAACGATACAATATTCCTGACAGTGCATTCTCCTCACCCTGTGATATAAGTGCACTTATTACCCTTGTTTAGAAGAAACTGAGGCATGCCAAAGTCCTATAGTGTTATAAGTGATGACTCTGAGATCAATTTTTGTCAAAGTTTCAGATTAGTTTCTTATGACATATTCATAGTCAAGTTATGAAAATAAATACTTTTATGTCATTTGAAACTGCTAACAACTTTCTCAGAGTAGTTGTAGGAATTTACATTCCTATTACATGCTCACAAGCAAGTATTGGTATTCTCACTGGGGGATAGATTAACAAGAAGAATAAAAGGAAAAAATGAGGAATCAGATCTTAGAAAAGAAAGACTTAGGGAGGCTCTGCAATTGAGGTAGAAGGGAAAAATGCTTTTCATAAAAGCAGTGAACATCTATTATTTTGACTAAGAAGGTCTTTGTTTTCTTGTGGCAATAGTGCTGTAATTTTAAAGGACCTGATATTGTACAATTACCATCACTTATAATGTCACTAATAGGCAATGGGGAAAATACATATATTTATATGAGGGAACATTGAAAAGTTTCTGGAAAATGAAATTAGAAGGTAAAAATGAAAAAATATAAACATTATTTCTTAACATAGGCTCCATCAAGTCAAGCACTTTTGTAAATGATAATACCAGTCATTTAGTCTATTGCCATAGAACTGAGGGTCCGGGAACTTAAACCATGGTAATGTAGTCTGTTTTGCATTATCAACTGAGGAAAAATGAATGATCTTTACTTTTTTTTTTGAGACGGAGTTTCGCTCTTGTTACCCAGGCTGGAGTGCAATGGCGCAATCTTGGCTTACCGCAACCTCCGCCTCCTGGGTTCAGGCAATTCTGAGTAGCTGGGATTACAGGCACTCGCCACCGTGCCCAGCTAATTTTTTGTATCTTTAGTAGAGACGGGGTTTCACCATGTTGACCAGAATGGTCTCGATCTCTTGACCTCGTGATCCACCGGCCTCAGCCTCCCAAAGTGCTGGGATTACAGGCTTGAGCCACCGCGCCCGGTCGATCTTTACTCATTTTTTTAAGATTAGAAGAAACAATTGGAATAAGCCATATCAAGATCATAAGGTGGATGCCTAATGATTTTTCATGGAAACTCTCACAAAGTGTGCTTGCTTAATGAGACAAATGAGTGGGAGCATTGTCATGGTGGATGGGAACTCATTGGTGAAGCTTTCCCAGGCATTTACGGCTAGAGCTTTGGCTAACTTTGTTAAAACACTTCTATAATAAGCAGATGTTATCATTATTTAGCCCTCCTTAAGTCAGTAAGCAAAATGCCTTGAGCATCTCAAAAAACTATTGCCATGACTTTTGGAGTTGAGTGGTTTGCTTTTGCTGTGTGACTGGATCACTTCCACCCTTGGTAGCCACTGCTTTGATTGCACTTTATTTTCAGGATTATACTGATAAAGCAATGTTTCATCTGTTAACTGTTTTTCCAAGAAGTGCTTCAGGACCTTATCTGGCTTGTTTAAAATTTCCACTGAAATTTCTGTTCTTATCTGTAGCTGATCTGGGTGCAATGGTTTTGGCTCATATTAAGCAGAAAGTTTGCTTAACTTTAATTTTCTGTTAGGATTGTATAAGCTGAATCATGTCTGTGGTGTTAGTTATTTTTATGCTTTAATTGTTAGTCCTCTTCAGTGAATTCATTGAAAAAGATTCAATGAATGTTTTTCCTCACAGATTGATGTGGGTGGTCTGCTGCAGTGGGCTTCATCTTTAACATCATCTCATGTCTTCTTAAAATGAGTTATTTGTTTGTAAATTGTTGATTTCTTGGCGCTTATTTGCATAAAATTTCATGAATAATCAATTGCCTCATCATTCTTCAACCCAAGCTTCGCCATAAGTTTGATGTTTGTCCTTGCTTCAATTTTAGCAGAATTCAGGTTGTTCTTATAGGTGTTCTTTTCAAAATGATGAGTTACCCTTTTTAGTGCTTCAGATTAGATCATGTTTAGATATGTTATAATAAGTCAGCACAAGTGTATTTTGATGCAAAAATTTGAAATCCATGAATAATTTTTTTCTTATTATACATTTTCCATGGACTTTTTGTAATCATCTTCTATTTCCCTTCTGGAAATATAGTAACCTGAGTTCCTTGGACCAATCACATTGATGAACACAATTTAGAAATGAAAAAGACACTAGTGGCTAGTCTGCCTATATTACCCATTATGAATGAATGCATTTGTTTCCCCAGTATTGGGAGAGCTGTCCTGCCCAAATTTATACCTTTCTTGGATATACCTCTTAATGTAATGACTACTCAATGGGGTAGATCACAAGCACTGTTGCTCTTCTTGACATTTTCTGATCCAAACTTCAGAGCTTCCCAGAACATCAGGTAATGTTTCTCCCTCCTACCCATCTGTTTTTCTAATTTCTCTACACATAGTACTTCAAGAACACTTCCCTATAAATACCTGGAAAAAATTTAATCTCTTGATGTTAATTTCTTGGACAACCTCCTAAAAACATGGTAAATTGGATATCTATCCAAATATAAAATTCTGGTTTTGATGGTACAACAGGGAAAGAGAAATGAAGTAAAAAGCCAGAGTCTCTTCAAGGGGGGAAGACCAATAAGAATACTTGTTCAACTTAAGCTTGATTCCAAAGGGCTATATGCAAAGAGCAAGCCTGAAAGCAAAACAAAAATTCTCTTCCCAGCTACACACACACACACACACACACACACACACACACACACACACACACACACACACACACACACACAGAGTTTGCTTTGGTGCCAAGGAGAGACAAGGGGAAAACCATGTCCATCTCGATGATATTGAATCCAAAGCTAATAAAGTGAGCTTTTCCAGGGCGGGGATCATGTTTCTGAAATGCTTACATTCCTAACACACTGTAGGATATCATTAAGTTTTTGCCAAATGAACACTTAGAAAACAAGCATCTTAAATATCAAGCAAGAAAAAAAACAAATGTATTTAGAATAATAAAGGAAATTTCAGATTGCAACAAAGGATTATAAGGGTTAAATTACAGTATGAGTTTTCTTGTTAGAATGGTAATAAATTATTTTTTCAAGATATTATCTTAACTTTTACTAACTATAGTTAATGTGATGACATGAATGCTGTAAATGTTCTTGTCTGAGAAATAATTTGTACTAATTTGAATGGGAGACTAAAGATGATCTGGTTAAATGAACATAACATCTGGTCATTACACCAACTTCATGGTATACTTTAGATGAGCAACAAAAGGTAAAATCCTTTGTACAGAAAAACTAAAATAATAGCACTCCTTCTTTTAAGAGTTTTAAAACTTGTCTTAAAACACGTATTGAGTGCATGTCTCAATAAATCAAAACAAACCTCTACAGGAGAAAAAATGTTAATATAATTGAAAAGTATGAGTGTATACTGTGTGTGTTTTTGTGCATGCACGTATATCAAAATTTTATTTTCTTATTCTGTGAATACTAACTAAATTCAGTTCTCTAGAGAGGAACTGTTGAAACTGTATCATTGTTCAGGAAGCAGGAACTGGCTTTTGATAAAAGGCTTCCCTTTCTCTTCCACAATGCATCTGGGACCTTCACAGTTGATTACTGTAATATTTATATAATATAGCTTTGACGTACAATTGAGAACTGTAACACATTTTATACAGAAAAAAATTGGCTAGCTTCAGATATTTTTAATGAATTGGAATAAAGCCTATTTTGTTTCATCTGAAATCAAGAAAGAGTGCCAGGCTAGTTACTAAATACTAGTCAGTTTCTTTTATAAAGAATGCTTAGAACTTTTTTTTTGGATGTGGGTCCAAAAATCCTTCATTGTTGCACTATAAAACTCAAATAATAATGGTGCCTTCTTACAGAACCCATTAACTGCAGTATCAGATTGATGATGGCCTTGCTGTTAGAAAAACCAAGATAATTGTACTGTGTTTTTTCAGATCATCAATTTTCTTTGTATGAATATAGAGATACATCTTATTATACTCAATTGAAAAGCTAAAAAATGATGAGAATTCTTTTTCTTTTCAGCATGCCTCCATTTATTTATAATAAACACTATTCTAAGGTATTTCACATGAGTATTAAAATAAATTAAACATAATAAAACTGAAAACTAGAAACCTCACTAGGTCAATATACTAGGTTAAAATAATTACTACAGAATCTCCAAACTTTCATTGATGGTCACTTGTTTTCATTGATTATATAACACTGATGCTTAGTATAAAAATATATAGGATACATTTTAAGAAAATAATAATATGTGAAAATCTAATTTCTTCTGTCATATTAAGAAGCCCTGGATATGTACTGAGAAGGGTATATCACTCTTGTGGTATTCTTGCCAAAAAAGGTATACCCTCAAACCAGTTATGAGAAAATGTTAGACCATCCAAATTTAGTGATATTCTGCAAATTATCTGGCCACTACTCAATAAAAAATGTGAAAGTTTTAAAAGATAAGAAAACACTAAGGATCTGTCACAGATTATAGGCAACTTAGAAGATGTAATGATTAAATGTACTGTGTAATTCTGATTTACTCTAGGAAAAGACAAAATGTAGTGGGAAAAAAAACAAAAATAAAAGCTGATAAACGAAAAACAAAAACACTGGAATAGAATAATGTCTGTTGTTTAGTTAATAGCCTTATAATGATTCTCTGTGCCTACGAATATTCACACACATCTTTGTAAGTGATTATTTGTGCTGCTCTTTATAATAAACAACTTTTAAAAAGCTATTTCTGTTTGCTTTCTCAGCCTAATTCATCCTCAACTAAAGGAAATTTAACAAAGTAGGTTGCCTTCTACACTTTTCTCCACAGAATCATACAAAAAACAAAAACTCTCTTCCAAACACACACATACATTTACAGACAATTTCATATGATTTTTTTCTTTATGAATAATATATATCATTTAAGAAACATTTTCCTCTAATTTTAAAAAATATCTCATGGAAATATTTCAAGTCAATGGCATAGATATAAATATATTTTTGGGGAAAATATTTCATGCTATTTAATAATATACCAGCATTTTTTCAACCATTCCCCTAATGATGGCCATTCATTTTGTTTCTGAGTCTGGTTTTCAGCCAGCAGATCTGTAAGAGACTACCTTTTGACTTTCTGGGCATATTCATACTTTCATTTCTATGAGAGAGATCCTCATTAATAGAAATATTAGAATAAAATATATGTATTTTAGCTATAATTGACTATAACATTTCCCTTGAGGTAATGATTCAAATTTCTACACTATACAGAAGTATATCTTTCCACTTATTACTGACAGCCATAAATATTACCATCTGGTAACATTTCTTCCATATAGATATGAAAGAAGGTGCTCAAGTAAACTTTCATTGTTACTTCAGTTTCTTTTGAACTTAGTTTTGTCTTCAACTAATAGTAAGATTGAGTATCATCAGGTATACTCATAGGCATACTCTTTGAATTATTAATTTGTATATTTTCTATGAGAATATTTGTCTTTTAGTTTTCAATATATAAGTGACTTTTTAAATGACTTTTTTTGAGACTGGTTCTTTCTCTGTCAAGCAGACTAGAGTGCAGTAGCATGATCAGCTTTCTGAGTACCTGGGAATACAGGCAAACACCACCGTCTGCAGCTAATTTTTTCATTTTGTAGAGTCAGGGGTCTTACTATGTTTTCCAGTCTGGTTTCAAAGTTTTGGGCTCAAGTGATCCTACTCTTATTTTAGAATGTACTCCTTCTACTTATTTTTTTTTTTTTTTTAGTTAACTGGAAAACAGCCTCAGGCATATATTCAGGAGGTATTCCAGAAGAAGGCATTCTTATCATAGGAGGTGACAGTTCCAGCAGTAAAGTACCATCAAATATTCCTCTGAAATACTTTTACTGTACCTGAAGACCTCTTAGTGAAAAAAGATATGGAAGTGGAAGACAGTAATATTGATGATCCTGACCCTGTGCATACCTAGGCTAATGTGTGTGTATGTGTCTTACTTTTTAATATGAATATTTAAAAATAAAACAAGTAAAGTTAGTAAAACACTTGTACAATGAGGATATTGAAGAAAGAAAATATTTTCGTATGTCTGTGTAATGTGTTTGTGTCTGAAGCTTTTATTACAGAAGAATAAACTTTTTTTTTGAGATGGAGTTTCGCTCTTGTTACCCAGGCTGGATTGCAATGGCACGATCTCGGCTCACCGCAACCTCTGCCTCCTGGGTTCAGGCAATTCTCCTGCTTCAGCCTCCTGAGTAGTTGGGATTACAGGCACGTGCCACCATGCCCAGCTAACTTATTGTATTTTTAGTAGAGATGGGGTTTCACCATGTTGACCAGGATGGTGTCGATCTGTTGACCTCGTCATCCACCCTCCTTGGCCTCCCAAAGTGCTGGGATTACAGGCTTGAATCACTGCACCCGGCCAGAAGAATAAACTTTTTAAAAATAAGTTTATAAGTAAGTTACAGTGAGCTAACATTATTATTGAAGCAATAGTTAAAAAAATAAATTTAGTGTAGTTCAAGAGTACAGTGCTTACAATATCTATAGTTGTGGAAGGTAATGTCCTAGGCCCTTGCATTCACTCACTGCTTACTCAGTGATTCACCAAAGAAACATCTCATCCTGCAAGCTTTATTTATCTTAAGTACCCTATTCAGGCATACCACTTTTTATCTTTTATACTATATTTTCACTGTACTTTTTCTCCCTTCCACATTAGTACCAATCTATTTCAGAAGGCCATTTATTTCTGTTTGGATTAATAAAATTATCTCCTGACTCAGCCTCTTGTCTTATTTCCCTCAAATTTACTTATACTGATAATTCCTTAGGAAAATAAATATATTCATGTCATTCTCTGATTTAAGTAACTTTTAATGGTTTCCTATTGCTGTTCAGCTACAATGCAAAAGACTTAATACTTTTTTAAATGGTTGTTTTGATTTATTTCTTCTCATTTATCTCTTAGTACTCCTAACCTGTCTTCTGTCTTATGGCACCCATCAAAGTCTTTCAATTCTCAGAACATACCATTCACTAATTTTTCCTCATACTTTTATGTCTTCTGTCCCCACTGTATTGAACATCTTACTGCTACTCTCCTCATCCTTTGTGATATATTTAAAACATGTCATTCTTTATATCTCATTATAAATGTCACTTTCTCAAGGACACCATCCTTCAAACCTTTCAAGATGGGCTAGTGGCAAGGTACTTCTTTACATCCTGCACTTCCTCATCATGTGAACTTTTACACACAATTCTAAATGCTATGAGGAAGAGGAAACAAGCAGGATTGAATATACAGTCGCAGAAGAGGCAAGTCTTTATGTTGTTCCATATTCCTGAATTCATCGAAGATATTTTTCTTCATCATATAAATTCCCAGCACTGGTGCTTATGTGCATTATGTGGTAGGTGCTCAAATAACTACTACAGTATGAGGAGCAATGTGTTGGACTGTATTCATAGTTCATAAGTCACTAAGAATTTATCAGAACTTAATATGAGTTGGCACCCTGTGACAGGTTTATCATTAAATAACTAAGCATAAGACATATTCCTGGGCTCCCAAAAACTAGAATCAGGTAAGAATATGACTGTTTTCTACTATAGTATGGTAATCTATTTTTCTTTTTTTTTATTGCATTTTAGGTTTTGGGGTACATGTGCAGAACGTGCAAGATAGTTGCATAGGTACACACATGGCAGTGTGTTTTGCTGCCTTCCTCCCCTTCACCCACATTTGGCATTTCTCCCCAGGCTATCCCTCCCCAGCTCCCCCCACACTGTCCCTCCCCTATTCCCCCCAATAGACCCCAGTGTGTAGTACCCCCTTCCCTGTGTCCATGTGTTCTCATTTTTCCTCACCCTCCTATCCTGGCACCATAATCTATTTTTCATACTGGGAAGTTGGTAAGGTCTTGATTTAGTGAGGTGTGATCCAGATAATTACATAACTTTATTTATTTCTAAGTAACTTTCAGCTGAATGAAAGTTAAATTTTTGAGGCAGTCATTATGGTATATTTCTATTTCATCACCAAGACATTTACTCAAATAAATAGAATAGAATAATGAATGAATCATTGAATCAGAATTGAGAGTTGGCACTATTCACTTCATAATTAATTTTTTCCAGATCACTGCCTCTGGAGCAGCAAGTAAATTTTCATTAATTATGAAAACAGTTACCTCAAATCCATGTCTCTTTTGAGCAATATATTGGAAGATCATTGAATATGAAACCCCATGAAGCAAGGTCCATGAATGTTAACAATTTAGAACTGAGAATTACTATTGCTTTACACTAAATTGATATGCCTCACTTGTCTAAATTATCATTTACTGAATTCTTCCTTTGTGTTCTTTCATAAGAGTCACGGTGGCACATGTTTTAGGGAATAGATTGTTATTTTTTAATTACACTAACTATTGTGAAATTTGTAGTATATAATAAAGCAAAATTAAATCAAAGTGATTTTGAAGTGATCAACTTTTCTGAAAATAAACTCATATTAACACAGTTTGCCCTAATCTACATTATTTTACAATTTTAATAAACAAATATGAAACAGAATCAATGTGTAAAAAATAGATATATATGGAAAATAATATAGCTATTTATATTTATATAGAATATATACATACAGGTAATACAGATATATCTATCATCTATTTAAATGTAGAGATGGATGAAATGTTTTTTGAAGTACTAGAAAGAAAGTTGAAATAATCATGCAGCTCAGTACTTCAGAATGTATTTCCCATGAACAAGGACTTTCCTTAAAACATATTTTAAAACACATTTAATCATGTTTAAGCTGGAAATGTAACATTGACACAATATTTATAATCTATGGTACTTATTCAAATTTTGTCAAATGTCCCATTGACAATTTTCTGCCAGGTTGTAAATTAAATCTAAGATCATGCATTTTATTTGTTTTATTTCTAGTAAGTCTCCTTTCATTTGGAAACTTTCAGCTCTCCTTTCTTTTTTTTTTTACGATTTATTTATTTATTTTTAAGTTTGATATTTTTAGAGTACAGTCTGTTATTTTGTAAAATGCCTCTCAACTTTGGTCTCTGTCAGGAGCAGCACTGAAATAACATCCAATAACATATATTGCATCATATTGGGAGCCACAAGCTGAATGCTTACCCTCTTATGGATGGCGGTTGGCTTTGATAATCCCCTCCCCTCTCTTCCCCTCCTCTCCTCTCTTCCACTCCCCTCCCCTCTCTTCCCTTCCTTTCTCTCTCTCATTCCTTTCACCCTCCCTCCTTCCCTCCCTCGCAGCCTCTCTTTCTCTCTTTTTCTTTCTTTCTCGAAGTTTCCTTCTTCTTGCATAGGCTGGAGTACATTGGCGCAATCCCGGCTCACTGCAACCTCCGCCTTTAGTGTTCAAGCGATTCTCCTGCCTCAGCCTCTCAAGTAGCTGGGATTAGAGGTGTGCACCATCATACCTGGCTGATTTTGTATTTTTGGTAGAGATAGGATTTCACCATGTTGGTCAGAGGCTCACCAGGTTTCTCCGCTGAGAAGAAACTATTCATTCCTTTGAAGGGAGATATTTTATGCCTATGTAAATACCTTGCTTCTCACCTAACTTTCACCAAATATTTTTGTGGACTTTCTCTAGTATCCAGCCTATATCCTCTTGGTGAGTGAAATTAAACCCATAAATATATCTGCCAAATGAATATAACATTAAATTTTCTTTCCCTGAGTTTAAAGTGCAAATCAGTTGCTTACTTTTATATATAACTATACATTTAAGCTATTTTTTTCTTCTGTTTAATTTATCCAATACCTATGTGTGCCTCGAAGTGACAATGGAATAGAGAATCTGAAATTTTAAACTAAAAATTCTCTTGTCCTTTCTCTCTACATTTTCTCTTTTTTCCAGAGGTATTCTATAAATAGTAAATATATATTTCTATGTACGCACATTTTTCATCTAAAGTAATGCATTTAATAACATATATGGAGTAAAATTTAATTTTTAAATTGTTGCAGAGCAGAAAAATATGTATCAAAAAATTAATAAAATCATTTAAAACTATGCCATAGTCTAACATACAACTGTCAGTTTCAGTCTACAAGAGCAACCCATTTTCTTTAGGTATGTACCAAGTAAACAAAGTAAATTCACAGCTTTACATTATCTGTGCCAATTAAAGGGAAAGAAAATTAATCCTAAACAATAGATAATGAAACAAATTACTTGCCTTTATATTAAAAAAATCACTTTATATTTTTCTCTGTATAATTACCTTTCCTAGTTAATCATATGTGGGTTAATTTTAACCCATATTTTGTATACCTTAGAAACATATCTGCTAGGGAACCATCACAATGCATAAATGAGCACTGAGTAAGAATTGTACTTTTAGATGTATAGGGGAAGGTTGGAAGGCAGGACCTTCTTGATGAACATAAGATAGTATGTTTTGGGAGTGTAAATTAGTTCAACCATTGTAGAAGAAAGTGTGGTGATTCCTCAAGGACCTAGAAATAGAAATTCCATTTGACTCAGCAATCCAATTACTGGGTATATATCCAAAGGATTATAAATTGTTCTACTATAAGGACACTTGCACAAGAATGTTCTTTGCAGCACTGTTTACAATAGCAAAGACCTGGAATCAATCCAAATGCCCATCAATGATAGAATGGACTGGGAAAACGTGGCACATATACACCATGGAATATTATGCAGCAATCAAAAATGATGAGTTTGTGTCCTTTGTAGGGACATGGATGAACCTGGAGAACATCATTCTCAGCAAACTGACACAAGAACAGAAAATGAAATACTATATGTTCTCACTCATAGGTGGGTGTTGAACAATGAGAACACATGGACACAAGGAGGGGAGCACTACACACTGGGGTCTATTGGGGGGAATAGGGGAGGGACAGCAGGGGGTGGGGAGTTGGGGAGAGATAGCATGGGGAGAAATGCCAGATATAAGTGAAGGGGAGGAAGGCAGCAAATCACACTGCCATGTGTGTACCTATGCAACTATCTTGCATGTTCTTCACATGTACCCCAAAACTTAAAACGCAATAAAAAATTTAAGATATATTTATTGAGCATTCTTTGTACTCAATTGCAGTCTCTCATCTCAGCTCTAGGTTTTAAGAGTGAATATAACAGGGAAGTCTCTCTCTCTCATGGAGCTTATATTATAGTGAAAGGAAATAAGCAAGAAATAAATAACATCTATTTGTTGCATTTACTAGACATTAATTGCAATGCATTCTGCCACTGCCAGTATCTCATGAGGTGATAGAGCCCAAGGGTGCTGCTGTCTCCTAAGGGACTCAACAAGTTAGTCCTAGGAGTGCCACAAGGAGCTGGAAGCTGGAATCAACTGCCTATTTTACAGTAAATTGCCTTAGCTAGGTAGATGCTGGAAGGATCTGCAAGGAACCAGAAGATGCAAGTACCCTCATCATGCTGAATTTTAGTGTTCCCTATGGCAGGACATAACAGGAAGCCAGCTGGTGAAGAAGAAATGTATTTTCTCAGCACCTGTATTTCTGAGCAGATTATGGAAGGATGAAAATTGAATAAAAAAAAAACAATAACTTCCTAACCTGATCAAGTAAGTTATAATGGCAAAATACAAAATATACTGATATAGCTAAATCCAGCAGGATATGGATGCTCAAAGCCTGTCCATTTCCTTTAGGCTTACTTTTGACCTGTGCACTGTTTTTAAAGTGCTTACTGTACATTTATGCAGAATCTTCATGCATGTTTTTCTTGTGTCCATAATTCAAAAGCTTGGACTCTTCTTGGTATCCTCTGCCAAAAAACTTCATTTATTATGACAAAACCTTTTTTTTTAACAATAGTTTCATTAGAATTTTAAATGTATTTTGAAACCGTTCTGTCATTTTTCTATTAAAGGTTTAATATTTTATTGGTGCTTTAGTTAAAAAGTTGCATAAATTTTTAGTATCTGCTCCTATAACACCATTTTACCTATAAGAATTATTAAAGGCAAAACCACCATTTTACTTATCAGGATTATTTGGGGTCAAGATTTTACAGAATTCAAGGTTTTTTTTTTTTTAATTTTTATTGCATTATAGGTTTTGGGGTACATGTGCAGAACGTGCAAGATAGTTGCATAGGTACACATATGGCAATGTGTTTTGCTGCCTTCTTCCCCTTCACCCACACTTGGCATTCATCCCCAGGCTATCCCTCCCCAGCCCCCCCACGCTGTCCCTCCCCTATTCCCCACAATAGACCCCAGTGTATAGTAGACTGCCTCTCTGTGTCCATGTGTTCTCATTTTTCTCACCCACCTATGAGTGAGTATATGCAGTATTTCTTTTTCTGTTCTTGTGTCAGTTTGCTGAGAATGATGTTCTCCAGATTCATCCATGTCCTTACAAAGGACACAAACTCATCATTTTTGATTGCTGCATAATATTCCATGGTGTATATGTGCCACATTTTCCCAGTCCAGTCTATCATCATTGGGCATTTGGGTTGGTTCCAGTTCTTTGCTATTGTAAACAGTGCTGCAATGAACATTCGTGTGCATGTGTCCTTATAGTAGAACGATTTATAGTCCTTTGGATATATACCCAGTAATGGGATTGCTGGGTCAAATGGAATTTCTATTTCTAGGTCCCTGAGGAATCGCCACACTGTCTTCCACAATGGTTGAACTCATTTACACTCCCACCAACAGTGTAAGAGTGTTCCTATTTCTCCACATCCTCTCCAGCATCTGCTGTCTCCATTTTTAATGATCGCCATTCTAACTGGTGTGAGATGGTATCTCAATGTGGTTTTGATTTGCATCTCTCTAATGACCAGTGATGATGAGCATTTATTCATATGTCTGTTGGCCTCATGTATATCTTCTTTTGTAAAGTGTCTGTTCATATCCTTTGCCCATTTTTGAATGGGCTTGTTTGTTTTTTTTCTGTAAATCTGTTTGAGTTCTTTGTAAATTCTGGATATCAGCCCTTTGTCAGATGTGTAAACTGCAAAGATTTTTTCCCATTCTGATGGTTGCTGATTCACTCTAGTGACAGTTTCTTTTGCCGTGCAGAAGCTGTGGAGTTTGATTAGGTCCCATTTGTCTATTTTGGCTTTTTTTGCCAATGCTTTTGGTGTTTTATTCATGAAGTCCTTGCCTACTCCTATGTCCTGAATGGTTTTGCCTATATTTTCTTCTAGGGTTTTAATGGTGTCAGGTCTTACATTTAAGTCTTTAATCCATCTGGAGTTAATTTTAGTGTAAGGTGTCAGGAAGGGGTCCAGTTTCTGCTTTCTGCACATGGCTAGCCAGGTTTCCCAACACCATTTATTAAATAGGGAATCCTTTCCCCATTGCTTGTTTTTGTCTGGTTTATCAAAGATAATATGGTTGTAGATATGTTGTGTTGCCTCCGATGCTTCTGTTCTGTTCCATTGGTCTATATCTCTGTTTTGGTACCAGTACCATGCTGTTTTGATTACTGTAGCCTTGTAGTATAGTTTGAAGTCTGGTAGTGTGATGCCTCCCGCTGTGTTCTTTTTGCTTAGAATTGACTTGGCTATGCGGGCTCTTTTTTGGTTCCATATGAAATTCATGGTGTTTTTTTCCAGTTCTGTGAAGAAATTCAATGGTAGATTGATGGGGATAGCATTGATTGTGTAAATTACTTTGGGCAGTATAGCCATTTTCACGATATTGATTCTTCCTAACCACGAACATGGAATGTTTCTCCATCTGTTTGTGTCCTCTCTTATTTCGTTGAGCAGTGGTTTGTAGTTTTCCTTAAAGAGGTCCCTTACATTCCTTGTGAGTTGTATTCCTAGGTATTTTATTTTCTTTGTAGCAATTGTGAATGGCAGTTCGTTCTTGATTTGGTTCTCTTTAAGTCTGTTATTGGTGTATAGGAATGCTTGTGATTTTTGCACATTGATTTTATATCCTGAGACTTTGCTGAAGTTGCTTATCAGTTGCAGGAGCTTTTGGGCTGAGGTGATGGGGTCTTCTAGGTATACTATCATGTTGTCTGCAAATAGAGACAATTTGGCTTCCACCTTTCGTATTTGAATACCCTTTATTTCTTTTTCTTGCCTGATTGCTCTGGCTAGAACTTCCAGTACTATGTTGAATAGGAGTGGTGAGAGAGGGCATCCTTGTCTAGTGCCCGATTTCAAAGGGAATGCTTTCAGTTTTTGCCCATTAAGTATGATATTGGCTGTTGGTTTGTTGTAAATAGCTTTTATTACTTTGAGATATGTTCCATCAATACCAAGTTTATTGAGAGTTTTTAGCATAAAGGGCTGTTGAATTTTGTCAAATGCCTTCTCTGCATCAATTGAGATAATCATGTGGTTTTTGTTTTTGCTTCTGTTTATGTGGTGAATTACATTTATAGACTTGTGTATGTTGAACCAGCCTTGCATCCCAGGGATGAATCCTACTTGATCATGATGGATAAGTCTTTTAATGTGCTGTTGCAATCGGTTTGCCAGTATTTTATTGAAGATTTTTGCGTCTATGTTCATCATGGATATTGGCCTGAAGTTTTCTTTTCTTGTTGAGTCTCTGCCAGGTTTTGGTATCAGGATGATGTTGGTCTCATAAAATGGTTTGGGAAGAGTCCCCTCTTTTTGGATTCTTTGTAATAGTTTTAGAAGGAATGGTACCATATCCTCTTTGTGTGTCTGGTAGAATTCAGCTGTGAACCCATCTGGACCTGGGCTTTTTTTGTGTGGTAGGCTCTTAATTGCTGCCTCAACTTCAGACCTTGTTATTGGTCTATTCATAGTTTCGGCTTCTTCCTGGTTTAGGCTTGGGAGGACACAGGCATCCAGGAATTTATCCATTTCTTCCTGATTTACTAGTTTATGTGCATAGAGTTGTTTGTAGTATTCTCTGATGATGGTTTGAATTTCTGTGGAATCTGTGGTGATTTCCCCATTATTTTTTTTTATTGCATCTATTTGGTTGTTCTCTCTTTTCTTTTTTATCAGTCTGGCTAGTGGTCTGTCTATTTTGTTGATCTTTTCGAAAAACCAGCTCTTTGATTTATTGATTTTTTGAAGGGTTTTCTTTTCTCTATCTCCTTCAGTTCTGCTCTGATCTTAGTTATTTCTTGTCTTCGGCTAGGTTTTGAGCTTTTTTGATCTTGCTCCTCTAGCTCTTACAATTTTGATGATAGGGTGTCAATTTTGGATCTCTCCACTCTTCTCATGTGGGCACTTATTGCTATATATTTTCCTCTACAGACTGCTTTAAATGTGTCCCAGAGATTCTGATACGTTGTGTCTTCATTTTCATTGGTTTCAAAGAACTTCTTTATTTCTGACTTCATTTCATTGTTTATCCAATCAACATTCAAGAGCCAGTTGTTCAGTTTCCATGAAGCTGTGCAGTTCTGAGTTATTTTCTGAATTCTGAGTTCTAACTTGATTGCACTATGGTTTGAGAGACTGTTTGTTATGATTTCAGTTGTTTTGCATTTGCTGAGGAGTGCTTTACTTCCAATTATGTGGTCAATTTTGGAGTAGGTGTGATGTGGTGCTGAGAAGAATGTATATTCTGTGGATTTGGGGTGAAGAGTTCTGTAAATGTCTATCAGGTTTGCTTGTTCCAGGTCTGAGTTCAATTCCTGGATATCCTTGTTAATTTTCTGTCTGGTTGATCTGTCTGCTATTGACAGTGGAGTGTTAAAGTCTCCCACTATTATTGTGTGGGAGTCTAAGTCTCTTTGTAAGTCATTAAGAACTTGCCTTATATATCTGGGTGCTCCTACATTGGGTCCATATATATTTAGAATCGTGAGCTCTTCTTGTTGTATCGATCCTTTTACCATTATGTAATGACCTTCTTTGTCCCTTTTGATCTTTGTTGCTCTAAAGTCTATTTTGTCAGAGACGAGAATTGCAACTCCTGCTTTTTTTTGCTCTCCATTTGCTTGGTAAATTTTCCTCCATCCTTTTATTTTGAGCCTTTGTGTATCTTTGCGTGTGAGGTGGGTTTCCTGGATACAGCACACCAATGGGTTTTGTTTTTTTATCCAATTTGCCAGTCTGTTTCTTTTGATTGGTGCATTTAGCCCATTTACATTTAGGGTTAATATTGTTATGTGTGAATTTGATACTGCCATTTTGATGCTAGCTGGCTGTTTTGCCCATTGGTTCATGTAGATTCTTCATTTTGTTGATTGTCTTTAGCATTTGGTATGCTTTTAGGATGGCTGGTACTGGTTGTTTCTTTCTATGTGTAGTGCCTCTTTCAGGAGCTCTTGTAAAGCAGGCCTGGTGGTGACAAAATCTCTGAGTACTTGCTTGTTCATGAAGGATTTTATTTTTCCTTCACTTATGAAGCTTAGTTTGGCTGGATATGAAATTCTGGGTTGAAAGTTCTTTTCTTTAAGGATGTTGAATATTGGCCCCCACTCTCTTCTGGCTTGTAGAGTCTCTGCCGAGAGATCTGCTGTGAGTCTGATGGGCTTCCCTTTGTGGGTGACCCGACCTTTCTCTCTGGCTGCCCTTAGTATTTTCTCCTTCATTTCAACACTGGTGAATCTAACAATTATGTGCCTTGGGGTTCCTCTTCTTGCAGAGTATCTTTGTGGTGTTCTCTGTATTTCCTGGAGTTGAGTATTGACCTGTCTTGCTAGGTTGGGGAAATTTTCCTGGATAATATCCTGAAGAGTGTTTTCCAGCTTAGATTCATTCTCTTCATCACATTCTGGTACACCTATCAAACGTAGGTTGGGTCTCTTCACATAGTCCCACATTTCTTGGAGATTTTGTTCATTCCTTGTTGTGCTTTTTTCTTTAATCTTGGTTTCACGTTTTATTTCATTGAGTTGATCTTCGATTTCTGATATTCTTTCTTCTGCTTGGTCAATTCAGCTGTTGAAACTTGTGCATGCTTCACGAAGTTCTCGTGTTGTGTTTTTCAGCTCCTTCAATTCATTCATATTCCTCTCTAAGTTTTCCATTCTTGTTATCAATTCCTCAAATATTTTTTCAAATCTTTTTTTCAAGGTTCTTAGTTTCTTTGCACTGATTTAAAACATGTTCTTTTAGCTCAATGAAGTTTCTCATTATCCACTTTCTGAGGTCTGATTCCGTCATTTCTTCACACTCATTCTCCGTCCAGCTTTGTTCCCTTGCTGGTGAGGAGTTTTGGTCCTTTTTAGGAGGTGAGGTGTTTTGGTTTCGGGTGTTTTCCTCCTTTTTGCGCTGGTTTCTTCCCATCTTTATGGATTTACCCGCCTGTCGTCTTAGTAGTTGCTGATTTTTCAATTGGGTCTCTGTGTGGATGCTGAGATTGTTGATGATGAAGTATTTCTGTTACTTAGTTTTCCTTCTAGTGGTCTAGCCCCTCTGCTGTATGAGTGCTGAGGTCCACCCCAGGCCCTGTTTGTCTGGAGTATACCTGTAGCATCTGTGGAACAGTGAGGGATGATACCAGTTTCTTCTTCTGCTGTGTTTGTTTCAGAATGATGCCCGCCAAATGTCAGTCTGATTAGTCCTTTTTTGCGGTGACTCTTTGGATATACAGGGGTCAGGGAGCTGCTTAAGGAGACGGTTTGTGCTTTATAGTAGCTCCATTGCTGAGCTTTGAGCTCCGTTGTTCATTCAGGGTTGTTGGGAGGTTGTTTATGTCTGCTGCAATAGAACTCATAAAACACCACCCTTTCCCCCCCATATGCTCTGTTTCAGGGAGTTGGGGCTTTCTTTATGAGTATCTGTTGCACTGTCCTGCCCCACTAGGTGGCAGTCCATTTACTATTTGCCTGCCGGGGCTCTGACCTACTAGCGTGCGTCTGCCCTATTGCTGCTGGGCTCCCTTCTGCTGTGGAGAGCTCCCCTCTCCTGGGAGTCTCTCTGTTATGGCAGGTTGCCTCGGCAACGACAGGCTGCATCAGCCCTGGGCGGTACTTCAATAGGGGCGAATTGTGTCAGCAATGGTGGATGCCCCTCCCTCACTGGGCTACGCCAACCTAGATGCTGGCAGCAAAACTCTCAGCCCGAAGCATCTCCAGTCACTGCCCTGCTTGTCCCTGAGGGTGGGACCCGCCAAGCTCGATCACCCAGCTCCCTGCCTCAGAGTCCGTCCTCTCTCTCTCTCCCTCTCTGTGAGCTGAAAAGTCGACTCTCTCACTGGCGCCCCAGGAGCCTGCCAATAGGGCACTGGGATCCGTGCGATGTCCTGTGCCGCTGCCCACTTCACCGGCTCAGATCACGCTTCCCAGGAAACTCCCAGGAAACTCCTGGTCTGGCTCACTGTCCAAGTCCCGTTCAATCAGATGGACGCGCCAATCTGCCCTTCAAACTCTCAGATTGCCGGTTTAACAGGGCACCCAGACCAGTGAGTTCCGTGCCGGGTCCCGCTGCGGCGCCGGCCGAAGCTGCGTTGGCCAAAGCGGCCGCGCGAGCCGGCTGCGTTAGCCGGCTTTACTTTCTAGCATCCTGTGGGACTTTCAACGCTCTGTGGGCTAGAAAGGTCCATCCGAGAATGTGGCTAGGACTCACCCTCTGCGCCGTCACTGAGAGCTGCAATCCTGAGTCGCTTCTACGACGCCATCTTGCCCTCGGTTTTTTTTTTTTTTAAGCATGAATGTTAAATTTGTGTTAAAGCAGAAACATGTATTCATATGGCAATCAATATTATGGAGTAAAATAAAGGCATCTAAGGGGTGTATGGAGTACTGGTGAAAGGGATGTGGCTTTATGTTTTATGGTTAGGAGAAAACTTCAGATTATCATTTGAGAATAAACGTAATGGAAGTGAGGATGTCAGTATGTGAATTTATGTGGCAAGCACTTTTCAGGTAGGGTGAAACTACAAAGAATCCAAGAAAAGAGAGTTACTCGTCTATGGATAAGCATCACTGCCTCAGAGGGAGAAAATTGAAGAGTATGAGGTTATGAGGTCAGTGAGACCTCAGGGGACCAGATGATCAAGCAAAGTTGTATTTTTTTTAGACAGAGTCTTGCTTTGTCACCCACATTGAAGCGCATTGGCACTATCTCGGCTCACTGCAACTTTCATCTCCCAAGTTCAAGCATTTCTCCTGCCTCAGCCTCCCCAGTAGCTGGGACTACAGGAGTGTGCCACCATGTCCAGCTAATTTTTGTGTTTTTAGTAGAGACGTTTTGCCATGTTGGTCAGGCTGTTCTTGAACTCTTGACCTCAGGTGATCCACCCACCTCAGCCTCCCAAAGTGCATTTACTTAGAGTTTATGAGAAGTCAATTTGGAGTTTGAACAGAGGAGTAAGCTAACATTATTTATATCTCATTGAAGCTATGACTGCTTTGATGAGAACAGGCAAGCAGGTTGGTGTGATTCTTAATATTGAGTGTCAACTTGATTGGATAGAAGAATGCAAAGTATTGTTCCTGGGTGTGTCTGTGAGGGTGTTGGCAAAAAAGATTAACATTTGAGTCTGTGGACTGGGAAAGGCAGACCTATCCTCGATTTGGGTAAGCACAATCTAATCAGCTTCCAGCATAGCTAGAATAAAAGCAGAGAAAAGAATGAGAAAAGACTACACTGGATTAATGTTCTACCTACACCTTTCTCTCATGCTATGTCCTGTCCTTGAACATCAGACTGCAAGTTCTTCACCTTTGGGATTCAGACTGGCTTCCTTGCTCCTCAGCTTGTAGACAGCCTATTGTGGGGCCTCACCTTGTGATTCTGTGAGTCAATACTCCTTAATATTCTGACGTTTCTTGTGATTCTGTGAGTCAATACTCCTTAATATTCTGAAGTTAGCATATTTTCTAAGTAAAAATTTTTGTATATGTTAAACCTCAGGGAAAACAAACTAGGAACATCAATATATAAGTTGACTTTCTGATAGTGTAATATAAAAGTATATGTGAGTGTTTTTCTTTTACATTTATTGTTTTGTTGATGATGTTTTTATTGCTTTAAATGCAAAAGAAAATAAATGAACCATAATAAAAACATTTCACATTTCTTAAAATTCTACTGAATTGCAGTACATTTTAAATAACATACATAAATGAAAGCTCTATAGAAAAAATACCAGTTATATAATTAATTTGAATATTTTTCATCACTGAAATATTTAAAACTTTTTCTCAAATATTTAATTCCAAGAAAGATTTGAACTTAAAATATGCCTATGATATTCAGTAGGGAATAATAACTTTATAGTTTGTTTTTTTCTGGATCAAAATTCCTAGCTTTTATTCATGAGACATTTGAATTTCTAAAGCCATTTAACAGAGGCCCCATATAAGGACAATTGTGATTTTCTTTTAGGGAGACAAAAATAATTTTATTACATAGATAAAAGATGTAAGTTACATACATTTAGGTAGTATCAGGAAGCACCAGCCACCCTTAATGATAGAAACATGCCTACATGTTTTAAAGTTAGTTTTAAAATTATTTACATGACCAGCAGAACTCTGCATATGACAACAAATAATGAAAATCAGAGAGTAATGAATTTCTATCAGATGTGAATCTCAAAAACACCAACTGATAAAGAAGGAAAAGTAAAGGAGAAAAACAAACTGGGGAAATAAGCATATGATACTCTCCAGAATTTATTCACATGCTCCAAACTATTAACCTATATTGATAATAAATAAAAAAATAACAAATGAGAAGAAAAATTATGTTTTATTAAAAATAGTGAAATCTGTGGCCGGGCACGGTGGCTCATGCCTGTAATCCTAGCACTTGGGGAGGCCAAGGTGGGTGGATCACCTGAGGTCAGGAGTTCAAGACCAGCCTGACCATCAGGGTGAAACCCCATCTTAAAATAAAAAATAGTGAAATCTACTAACTGAAAAATTATGAATATGGACATGTAATATGAATAACTCATGTGGCAAAAAAGCACTACAATTTTCCCAAATAATATAAATTTAATCATAAAGATTATGTATGTATGTATGTGTATATATATATTTCTTCCCAGAATCATTAATTTTACATATGAAAGAAGGAAAAAAATTCTTAATTCTATAGTACCCTGTAATTTCTCTGGTAGTAAGCCTCAATGTAATTTTTCATTCAGTTCTAATTCTTAATATCGTTTTATAACATAAAAAGCTGCTGAGTGAAATGCTCTTGAAATGCTTAACTTGATTTTATGTGTTAATTACACTGCTAATAGTTTTTTCTGCTGTGACTTCTCAAATCCACGTGACCTTTTATCATGACAAGAAACATTTTATGTTATCTTTTTATTGCTGGAAATTCATTCTTTGTGGAGAGATTCCATGTCTTATGCCTTAATCTCTTTGGTTTCTCTTCTTTCTTTCTCTTACACACATATATGCCACACTAAATAGGGTTTTCCAACAAATTAAAGTAGATTCTATTTTTGTTTCCTATGATGATTTTACATACTACTTTTAGTATTTAATGATTAGAATTATTTTTTTATATTTCAATTCCTCACAAATTTGTGATAATTGAAAATATTCTTGCTTTTTATCAGTTGCATTTTATATGGTCTGAAATCCTCAAGTTGGTCTTTTAATTAACTGAATATCATGAATCCATGTCATCTTGTTTTACTAAATATATTCCATATATCAGTTACTTCTTCTGTCCTGTTTTTCTTTATCGTTCATTCATTGAGTATATACTATGTAACGGTTGTCTGCTAAGCAAGGAGTTTACAGATTAAGAAACCATACAAAGCTTATAACATTGAAAGGAGAATCAGTACATAGAAGGCAGAAAACGTCATATTGTGTGTGTGTGTGTGTGTGTGTGTGTGTGTGTGTGTGTATGTGTATGTGTTTGGTGGGTGACAGTGGAGGGAATGCAATTGTAGGCAGACTGCCTAGCATAAGTTGGAACCATGTCTAGGAAACATATGTAGTTTTGTGTGGCTGGAGTATAGGATGCAACTTGTTTCAACAAATGCTGAATAGCACCTTATGCTCCTTGTCATCAAGGCAAAGTTAAATATAAAAATCTACTTCTTACTCATATAAATTACCACTATACAGAGCAGCTTAGCAAATCCAAAAAGCAGCCAACATCTATGATAAATGCATTTCCAAATTTTGTGCCTAATGAGGTGTTCATCTTGATCACTTAATGTTTATTTTCCCCATAGCATTCAGAGATTTTATTCAGCTGCTTTATTAGTGATATAGCAAAGGTTTAACTGGTCAATTGCATGAAAGCATCCAATAGAATGAAATCTATTTGATATTATATACATTCTGTATTCGTTAATTGGAAGACTTAATATTGTTTATATGTCTATATAACTCAAGCCACCTACAGATTCAACGCTATCCTTACCAAAATTCAAATGGCATTTTTTACAGAAATAAATTTCTTTTAGAAGAAATTCCAAAAGATTCAGAACAGACAAAGTAATCTTGAGAAAGAACAAAGCTTGAGGCATCACACTGCCTGATTCCAAATTATATTATAAAGCAACCATAAGACAGTATGGTCCTGGCATAAATAGACACATAGAACAAAGGAACTGAACAGAGAGTCCAGAAATAAACTCATGCATATACAGTCAACTGTTTTTCAACAAGGGGGCCAGGAATACATAATGGGAAAATAATAGTTTCTTCAGCAAATGATGATAAGAGATCTGGATGTTCATATCCCAAAAAAATGAAATTGGATCCTTATGTTATACCATACACAAAAATACAACCATAATGAATTAAAGGCCAAGAAGAAAACACAGAGGAAAAGTTTCTTGACATTGATCTTAGCAATGAATTTTTTAAGCAAAGCAAAGACAGACAAGTGGCATTACATAAAACAAAAATGCTTTTGCATAGTGAAGAAAAAAAAAGAAAACAATCAGCAGAATCAAAAGGCAATTCATGAAATGGGAGAAAATATTTGCAAATCATACATCTGATAGGGCATTAATATCTAACACTTATAGGGAACTCCTATAAATCAATAGCAAAAAAATATGATTAAAATTGGGCAAAACTTTGAGAAAATATGTTTTTAAAAAACACACAAATGACTAACACGTTTATGAAAAGGTACTCACCATCACTTATCATCAGGGAAATGTAAATCAAAACCATGCTGAGCTACTTCTGTAACTCCTATTAAGATAGCTGCTATGTTAAAAACAACAACAGCAAAGATAAGCATTGGTGAGGATGTGAAGAAACTAGAATCTTATACATTGTTGGTGGGAATATTTAGTGCAGGAGCTAAGAAAAACAGCATGGAGGTTCTTCAAAAAATTAAAAATTAAATTCCCATATGATTCATCAATTCTACTTCTGAATATATATCCAAAATAATGGACAGAAGTATCTTGAAGGAATATCTGCACTACTATGTTCACTGCAACATTATTCATGGTAGCCAAGATATGGAAACAGACCAAGTGTCCATTGACAATTGAATGAATAAAGAAACTGTGGTATATACATTCAATGGAATATTATTCAGCTTTCAAAAAGAAGGACATCTTCCCATTTGTGACAACATGGATAAACTTGGAGGACATTATACTAAGTAAAATGAGCCTGTCACAGAAGGACAAATCTTCGATGATTCTACTTATATGAAGTATGTGTAATAGTAGAAATTACAGAAGTAGATAATAAAAATAGTAGCTGCCAAAGGCTGTGGGGATGGAAGAAATAGAATTTTTTCAATAGGTATAAAGTTTCAGTTATTCTAGAAGACTAAGTTCTAGAGATCTGCTGTATAACATATTGCCTATAGTAAATAATACACTATATTATTTACTATATTTGAATATGCACTTCAAAATTTGTTAAAATTATAGATCTCTCATTAAGTGTTCTTGCCACAAAAATGACAAAAGAAACCCCCACAAAAAACAAAAGCAAAGAGACACACACAAAAAATTTCCTTGATTTTAGTGATGTATCACAGGTGCTTGCATATGTCCAAATTTATCAAATTGTTTATTTTACATATTCTTTATCAGTTATACCTCAATAAAGCTGTTTTAAAACTTGCAATTAAAATCAATCACAAGCAACTGTAATAACATTCTTGACCATTGATCTCCCTGGTAGAAACATTTCAGAAAAATACAGTTTCCAGTGAAATCTGGGTAGCTTGTTTTATGTACAAAACAGAGGGAGTCAGAGCTTGGTGATATGAATAAGACATTGATTACAAATGATGTTGGCCTTTTCCCAGGCTAAATGCCAAGTTCTCCTGGGGGATCTCAATGTCAACTGTATTTTGTTTTTAGCTAGAATTATAGGCTGATCTGAATATGGGCTGTTCTTTCCATATCATTGCCTGTCCTGAAGCATAGGTCTTCACTGAAAGAAGCCTACAAATAGCACATTACCTTGCATAATAGAAAGGGGTAGTGACTTGAGAATCCAGAAAGATGAAAGGAGATGAAGTGTGAGATGCCACACACACACATATTTAAATTTAATATTTTTTTACATTTTTGAATAATGAAAGACCCAAGGAGAGTAATGGGTAGAAAAGAGTGATGTTTTTAACTAAATATGTTTCAGATTTTTTGAATGATTTAGCATTAGAAAAGAGGTCTGTGACTTTGTTAAAGGCAGTGGGTTATGTCTTAGCAATTTTTTCACATTTATAACTTGGAGCAGAGCCTAGAATATGAGAGGAATTCAGACATTTTATAAATTAATTGAGCAAATTTAAACTATTTTTCCCCTTGCATCTACCTACAATCTAAGTTTCCAAAGGAGCACTGAATATTCTAGAACCTGAGCATTATTCTGCACATCTTTGTGAAGGCCATCAAAGTGCTAATGTTTGCATGCTGTGGTTTGAAAGTCTATTCAGAGAGGGGCTGGTGGCTTCACCTGATTAGAGCCATACCAGATTGCAAAGACCATCGATACTATGAAGAAACAGCATTAACTGATGGGCAAAACAACCGGCTAGCATCAAAATGGCAGGATCAAATTCATACATAACAATATTAACCTTAAATGTAAATGGGCTAAATGCCCCAATTAAAAGAAACAGACTGGCAGACTTGATAGAGTCAAGACCCATCAGTTTGCTATATTCAAGAGACCCATCTCACGTCCAAAGACACACATAGGCTCAAAATAAAGGAATGAAGGAAGATTTACCAAGAAAATGGGGAACAATATAAAGTAGGAATTGCAATTCTAGTCTCTGATAAAACAGACTTTAAACCAACAACGATCAAAAGAGACAAAGAAGGGCATTATATAATGGTAAAGGGATCAATGCAACATGAAGAGCTAATGATCCTAAATATATATGCACCCAATACAGGAGCACCCAGATACATAAAGCAAGTTCTTAATGACATACGAAGAGACTTGGACTCCCACACAATAGGATACAGATCAATGAGACAGAAAATTAACAAGGAAATCCAGGACTTGAACTCAAATCTGGACCAAGCAGATCTAATAGATATCTACAGAACTCTCCACTCCAAATCAACAGAATATACATTCTTCTCAGCACCACATCACACTTACTCTAAAATTGACCACATAAGTAGAAGTAAATCACACCTCAGCAAATGCAAAAGGATGGAAATCATAACAAGGAGTTTCTTAGAACACAGTGCAATCAAATTAGAACTCAAGATTAAGAAACTCACTCAAAACCACATAACTACATGGAAACTGAACAACCTGCTCCTGAATGACGATTGGGTGGATAATGAAATGAAGGCAGAAATAAAGACATTCTTTGAAATCCATGAGAATGAAGGCACAACTTACCAGAATCTCTGGGAATATTTAAAGCAGTGTATAGAGGGAAATTTATAGTACTAAATGCCCACATGAGAAGCAGGGAAAGATTTAAAATTGACACCATAACATCATGATTAAAAGAACTAAAGGAGCAAGAACAAACAAATTCAAAAGCTAGCAGAAGATGAGAAATAACTAAGATCAGTGTGGAACTGAAGGAGAGAGAGACAGAAAAGTCTTTAAAAAATTATACATCCTGGCGGTGGTTTTTTGAAAAGATCAACAAGACAGATAGACTGCTAGTCAGACTAATAAAAAAGAAGAGAGAGAAGAATCAAATAGATGCAATAAAAAATGATAAAGGGGATATTACCACCAATTCCACAGAAATAAAAACTACTGTCAGAGATTTACCAGAAAGAAGTTGAATCCCTGAATAGACAAATAACAAAGTCTGATGTTGAGGCAGCAATTAATAGCCTACCAACCAAAAAAAAGTCCAGGACAAGATGGGTTCACAGCCAAATTCTACCAGATGTACAAAGAGGAGCTGGTACCATTCCTTCTGAAACTATTCCAAACAATACAAAAAGAGGGAATCCTCCCTATCTCATTTTATGAGACCAACATCATCCTGATACCAAAACCTGGCAGAGACACAACTAAAAAAGTACATTTCAGGTTAATATCCGTGATGAACATTGATACACAGATCTTCAATAAAATATTGGCAAATCCAACAGCACATCAAAAAGCTTATCCATCATGAGCAAGTCAGCTTCATCCCTGGGATGCAAGGCTGGTTCAACATAAGGAAATCTATAAACATAATCCATCACATAAACAGAACAAAAGACAAAAACCACATGATTATCTCAATAGATGCAGAAAAGGCCTTCAACAAAATTCAACAGCACTTTATGCTAAAAACTCTCAATAAAGTAGGTAATGATGGAATGTAATGCAAAATAATGAAAGACATTTATGACAAACCTACAGCCAGTAGCATACTGAATGGGCAAAAACTGGAAGCATTCCCTTTGAAAACTGGCACAAGACAAGGATGCCCTTTCTCACCACTCCTATTCAACATAGTATTGAAAGTTCTGTCCAGGGCACTCAGTCAAGAAAAAGAAATAAAGATTATTCAATTAGGAAAAGAGGAAGTCAAATTGTCTCTATTTGCAGATGATATGATTGTATATATAGAAGACCTCATCATCTCAGCTCCAAATCTCCTTAAGCTGATAAGAGACTTCAGCAAAGTCTCAGAATACAAAATCAATGTGCAAAAATCGTAAGCATTCCTATACACCAATAAAAAACACAGAGAGAGCCAAATCATGAGTGAACTCTTATTCACAATTGCTGCAAAGAGAATTACATACTTAGGAATACAACTAACAAGGGATGTGAAGGACCTCTTCAAGTACAGCTATAAACAATTGCACAAGGAAATAAAAGAGGACACAAACAGATGGAAAAACATTACATGCTCATGGTTAGAAAGAATCAATATTGTGAAAATGGCCATACTGCCCCAAGTAATTTATAGATTCAGTGCTATCCTCATCAAGCTACCACTGACTTTCTTCACAGAACTTGAAAAAAAGAAAAAACACCTAAAACTTCATATGGAACTAAAAGAGAGCTCACATAGATAAGACAATCCTTAGCCAAAAGAATCAAGCTAGAGGCATCATGCTACCTGACTTCAAATTATACTACGAAGCTACAGCAATCATAACAGCATGGTACTGGTACCAAAACAGAGATGCAGATCAATGGAACAGAACAGAGGCCTAGGAAGTAATGCCAGACATCTACAACCATCTGATCTTTGATAAACCTGACAAAAACAAGCAATAGTGAATGGATTTCCTATTTAATAAATGGTGTTGGGAAAACTGGCCAGTCATATGCAGAAAGCTGAAACTGGCTCCCTTCCTTACACCTTATACAAAAATTAACTCCAGATGGATTAAAGATTTAAACATAAGACCTAAAACCATAAAAAAACCCAAAAAACCTTAGGCAGTACCATTTAGGACATAGGCATAGGCAAGGATATCATGACTAAAACACCAAAATCAATGAAAACAAAAGACAAAATATACAAATAGGATCTAATTAAACTTAGGAGCTTCTGCACAGTAAAACAACAACAAAAACAAAAGCAAAAACAAAAAAAACAAAAACTATCATTAGAGTGAACTGGCAACAAAGAGAATGGGAAAAAAATTTTGCAATCTACCCATCTGACAAAGGGCTAATAACCAGAATCTAAAAAGAACTTAATCAAATTTACAAGAAAAAAAAACAAACAACCCCATCAAAAAGTGGATGAAGGATCTGAACAAACATTTCTCAAAAGAAGACATTTATGCAGCCAATAAACATATGAAAAAAGCTCATCATTACTGGTCATTAGAGAAATGCAAATCAAAACCACATTGAGATACCATCTCACACCAGTTAGAATGGTGATCATTAAAAAATAAGGAGACCACAGATGCTGGAGAGGATGTGGAGAAATAGGAATGCTTTTACAGTGTTGGTAGGAGTGTAAATTAGTTCAACCATTGTGGAAGACAGTGTGCTGATTCCTCAAGGATCTAGAACTAGAAATACCATTTTGCCCAGCAATACCATTACTGGGTATATAACCAAAGGATTATCAAATATTCAATTATAAAGGCACATGCACACATATGTTCACTGTGGCACTGTTCACAATAGCAAAGACTTGGAACCTACCCAAATGCCCATTTAATGATAGACTGGATAAGGAAAATGTGGCACATGTACCCCATGGAATACTATGCAGTCATAAAAAAAGATAAGTTCATGTCCTTTGCAGGGACATGGATGAAGCTGGAAAACATCCTCAGCAAACTGACACAAGAACAGAAAACCAAACACCACATTCTCACTCATAAGTGGGTGCTGAACAGTGAGAATACATGGGCACAGGCAGGGGGTCATCACACACTAGGGCCTGTTGCGGGGTGGGAGGGGTATGGGAGGGATAGAGTGTGGAGGGGAGGAATTGGGGAGGGCTAACAGTTGGATAAATACCTAATGTTGATGAAATGGGGATGGTTGCAGCAAACCACCATGGCACATGCATGTGTACCCACATAAAAAAACCTGCACATTCTGAACATGTATCCCGGAACTTAAAAGTATAATAATAAAAAAGTCCAGTAGATAAATTTGAAAGAAACAATAGATCCTAAGCTTTCTCATTCAGTGTCATGTGGCTTAGTGTAAGGATTGCCAGTTTGCTGTTGGAGTGGCTGTTGGGTTGAGAGCTTCACATATGTCTCTATTTATGTATTTGGTATGAAAGTAACTATAAAAGTAATTAAATATTAAAGTAAATATTGAGGCTTCAGGCACCTAGCCAGCAGACAATGAAAGTGTTTACCTAGAACTAGTGGAAGCCATTTTATCAACAGCATAACTGTGGTAGTAAGATGTGTATTGCACAATGTTGTGTCTGAGCCTAAAAGTGAGTAATTTGTTTGAAATAACTTTGTAAGTTTTATCAAATAAAAATGGTACACTTTTTATATCTCACATTTTGGGGAGACCTAATTTCCTCCTTTTTTAAAAAATGTAAAGGATCTATTCTGATTTTTAATGTGATGACATTTTTGGTTATATCAGAGACAAAACACTCATTGTGAATAGTGATAGCTTAAACTGCAGTATGGTTTGGCTTATACTCTAAAAATTTGCAAAACTTCTATGACTTTTGTATCCTTCTCATTGGAATGATGCACTAATTTGATGGTGGTAAACTTTGTCAAATTAAAAATCATGGCATATAAAAGTACTTTAAATACAAAGAACTAAAATCTGTAGCTCAGACATTAAACATCAATTTATATATATAACTGAGTATATATTATGTGTATATATTTATGTATGCATATGTCAAAACCCAAAATTAAAGAGAACAAATCAAAGACAATTGAACATACACTGAAGCAGAAGACAGTTCTAAGAGTTCACTTGTGAATCTCTTGTTATCCATGGTTTTTGTTCATTTTTTGTGTGTTTTACATTCTATTGTAGTACAAAGCATCAAATAGTAATAATCATGAATGTACACACCAATTAATTTTCATAAAGCAAGCACATCTATTCAATCAGTTCCCATATGAAGAAATAGAACATGTATTTCTATCTAGCTTCTTCAGGCTCCCTTCTTATTATTACTCCACTTCTCTCCTAAGATAATACCTGTCAGATTTCTGCTTTAAAAGGCATGGAAAGATGAAAAACAAGGCCTTATGTCTCCAATTTGTTTAGTTTAGATTGGGAAGAAATAGGTAACCCCACCTAAAGAAGTACTGCTGTTAGATGAAATAATAAGCTTGACAGCAACAAAATTCAGTCCATAAAGAAAATTGTCTGTCTTGGTCTTGAATTGGGAAGGAGACTTCTCTGAATTTGATGTCATAAATATCAAGGATCAAAACTTATTTCCATGTTACCTGAGTCTCCATAGCAAGCTATAACCAAGAGATTTTTCCTAAAAGTTATCAGGTGGTTTGCATCATAGCAGAAACTGTAATTTCCAAATATGTCCTCACCAATATGTAACCAGCTCATATACTTTTCAAACAAAGCCCCCTCCCTTGAACCTGGGTGGACCTCTGTAACTTCATGTAATAAAGCATGGAAGACATTATGTTATATGATCTTTGAGGAGAGGTCATAAAAGGCAATATACTCGACCAATCTTTCTCTCTTAAGGCAAATGTCTTGGGAACTCTGAACTGCAATATAAAATTATCAGAACTCTGAACCTTTCTTGGTGGGAAGGACACAAGCATACAGGGAGAGTGATGTGAGAAGGCCCAGGTGTTTCATTCTCCAGATATTTGAGCCTTCCCTTGTAAACACCATGCATGAGAGTGAGAAGCTAAACTTTCAGTAAGTCCAACTATTAAGCTGCCCAGGCAGCTGGTAAATATAATACCATTTTGAAGAAGCATGAGCTCAGGGAAGCCATCATGGCATTCCCATGAATCGTCAGATTCATAAAGCCCAACACCTTCTATGTAGGACTAATTAAAGAAACTGTAGATTCAGAGTCAAGGAGAATAACTTAACGGCAGATAGAGAAGAAAATCACTATTGCCTACAATAAATTAGACTGGCAATTGACTTTTGTGCAGCAATAGAGAGGGCAGAATAAAGGAGAATAATGTATTTAAAGTAATAAATAAACTTATACCTAAAATATATGCAAAGTAGGTTGACGCTAGATATGATACTGACTATATAATATTCAATTTTACAGATTAAAACAAAAAAGATTTAGAACAACTTTTATAGTACTTAATGCATATATTTAAAAGAAAAAATGACTAAAAATAACAAACTCAGATTATAGTTTAGATATTGCTATGTAATATATATGCCATTGCTATATAATATATATAATATATTATCTATTGCTATATTATATATAATAAAATAGAATAAAATATGCAAAATATAAGTAATGAAATGATAAACACAAGAGCAGGGATTAAATAATTAGTCAACAAGTAAGTAATGAGGATCAACAAATTGAAAGTAACATCTCTGAAAATTTAAAAAAATTTAGCAACCTCTCACAAACGTCATCAATAAAAATCCCTAGAAAAAGGCACACATAAAATTGTGCAGAATGACAAGAGGAGATAACTACAAATACAGTTGGGAACATAATGTGTAATACAAAGAAGTGCTACAAAAGTATGCATTGTAAGGTTCAATTTAAACAGAGGTTAACAACTAGCAAGGTTGTATAATGTATTATTCAATTAAAATTATGAAGATAGAAAGAAAAATAATAAACAGTAAATGTTAGGCAGTGAAGGAAAAAAGAGGAAGATAAGAATATTAAAATCAGTTTCCATATCAAGAAATAGAACATTATTTCGATGTCCTATTGAAAAATATTTGAAATTTACAAGTATTCACGGTATATTTTATATTACATAGTATACTTACTCATTCTGCTTTACATATTAAATATGTCATAAGGAGATTTAAAAATATAATTTTCTTAGAAGGTGATAGTTATTCAGAGAGCTAAGTGAATATATATAACTATATGAAAGTAATAGTTTGTGAATTCATAACACATCATATTTATGTTTTTAATTAGAAATCTAGTTTAAAGATAGACAAAAATATAACTGATACTATAGTTATTATTAGATACATTGGCGAAAACAACTTGTGTCTTGAATATTTTACCTGTGACTATTTTATCATTAAACTAATCTTCTCTATGAAAAGAATATCTAATTAAAACAGAAATGATTTCTGGTTAAGAAATAAATAATATTTTATTGGAATGTTTATATAATAAATATTCCACAATTAGCATTTTAATAAAATAGAAAATAACCTTATTTTAAGAATACTATTATTTCTCCAATGAGTTTGCTTGGGCAATTTTCTATACAGTTTCAGTGGGCATTTTTTTTTTGTTCTTGCCTTGCCTTCATGATCCAGAAATTTAAAAGGTATTATGACATATTAAATAAGTTGTTCAAGCCTTGAAATATTCAAATAATGAAAAATATGCCTTGATAAAACACAGGCATGTTAGTCTTTGATTCTTTTTATGGTTTAGACTACTTTATGACTTTCTCTCAATAAAATCCATAAAATTAAAATGACCATGCAAGGGTTTATGAAGCGCCTCTGATCCAACATCATGAAGCTAATGGTAGCAAAATTGTTTCCTGAATCTGCTAAAATGTCTGGAGGCAACTATTTTATAATATATGGATTGAGAGGAGGCCTGTGAAATCCATTTTGGGGGAAACCTCTCCTCTATCAGCTATACACAGAAAGAAAAGTGTCAATGTCTACAATTATATTTTAAGCATTTTGAATTATACGTCAAATGACACCTTACTCATCATGCCTTAAAGAGAAATAAATGAGAAAGACCCTGACAAAGTTAAAATATAATTATTACTGATCATATAATCAGTAGTAATTATTGTCTTTAACAATAAGAAATGAGTGACAAAGACATCAGATCTTTAGATTAAGGTCTTCTCATCATTATTTCTTTCCTAAAAAATAAAAATTGAACCATCTTAAAGATTTGAGTTTAGAGGAATGGATTCTACAGTCAAATTCTACTAAGAAAGTTTTTTCACTAAGCACTCTTATAGATTTAATACTCTATGATAAATATTTTGATGTAATATGTTAGAAACTTACACATATTGTGATCTCTATATACATATGTACACACACACACACACACACACACACACAAAACAACTAACATTTGTGGCTACAGATGTCTTACAATCACTGGCTATGCATTGTCTGTTGAGGGAAGCCAAAATCTGAGAATCAACAAAAAGAGGCAGTAAAATATAACAATTAATTGGTGTAGTTGCTGTATTTGAGTGGTAGCTATAACCTAGCTTTTGAAATATTTTATTATAGTATATGGTTCTGCTAGATAATTATCAGAAAAAACCTGCCCAACAGTGGCTGAAACAAGTTAGTTTTTTTAAAATTATTTTTATCACATACCAAGAAGCGGTAGTGATGGTAATAGCTATAACAGCTCAATGATCTAGTATTGCTGAATCTGCAGTTCTCATGGTCTCTGCTCAAGACCCTAAGCTGATTGCCATGAACCCAGTAAAAATATCTATATTTAAGGCAGAAAGGAAAAGAAATGGTGGTTCAAGCTATACCTGTCTCTTTTATAAGGAAGCAAAGTATTCTCATGAGCATTCCTTGTAGACTTTCATATGTGTACATCTTAATGTCCAAAACTGTTTTATATTACTCTCTCTAAGGGCAATGAAGGCTGTAAGAATGAGACTTAACTTTTTGGATTCTATAGTTAGTAGATGGGAGAAGCAGAAGATTTCTGGGAATGGAAATTCAATTAGCTGACCACTAGGATCTGCCAAAGTCATCTAAAACTTTATTCCATCATTCAGTATATATTTGTTCAATGTCAATTATTGTTCTATTTAAATAATATATACACATGTTAAATAGATAGACTAGCTGATATGTATAAAATATGTGTTTATAAATACCAAAGGATTAAAAACAATTTAGGAAAAATGGTGCATTACTTCAGATAAAAAGATCAGAACACAAGTTTGCATTGTACATTTTTGAAAATGTACTTTTAATAACTGCACCTGGATATTCTAGAAAATGTTATGGAAATAATTTTTGTGCTTTAAATAGTGCTATACTAGAATATAGAAGTATATATTTATAGAAAGCTTATCAATATAAATATGTTTCTGTAAAAAGATAAGGAAATTAATGCACCCATAATGCATATGACAAAGAGCTTAATGTACTACTAGGCATTATACCTTTTATATACTTGTAAGTTATTCGATACTACTATTATAATTATTTTTCTTAATAAGGCAATAGAATAGACTTAGGGTAGATGAAGATAATACATTTTGTTCTGTAAGAAAATGTGGAGAAATGAAAAAGATAATTAAAGGGAATAATTTAATTGTGAATGTATGCATGAAATCCTGAAAGAGATAGGTATTATGAAAGGAAGAGTATCATTTTATAATAACAAAACTGTTTATGTGATAAATTTAAGGCAAACATTTACTATTTTGTTTAAGATATGTGATTTTTTGGTTCTGATCTCAGCAGGACTCCTATAAGAAAAATTGAAGCAAATTCATTTCCTTTTTTGAAACTTAGAAAAAACAATTTTGGAAGTTTCAAAAATAGAAACACTGCTATAATGTGTTCCAATTAATTGCTTTTTTTATATAAAAAATGTGTGCTTTGAATGTCTAAACAATGTATGTGTGTCACTTTACTATTAATTGTATCTCTCAAACATCTTTATGGGATCAGCACATAAATGAACTGTTTTCCTAGCTAGATCTACATTTGTTTATTTATTTATTTATTTATTTATTTAGAGACGGAGTTTCTCTCTTGTTACCTGGGCTGGAGTGCAATGGCACGATCTCGGCTCACCGCAACCTCTGCCTCCTGGGTTCAGGCAATTCTCCTGCCTCAGCCTCCTGAGTAGCTGGGATTAAAGGCACGCGCCACCAAGCCCAGCTAATTTTTTTTTTATTTTTAGTAGAGATGGGGTTTCACCATGTTGACCAGGATGGTCTCGATCTCTTGACCTCGTGATCCATCCGTCTAGGCCTCCCAAAGTGCTGGGATTACAGGCTTGAGCCACCGCGCCCGGCCCCATCATTTCTTTTTCATGCTCACATTCTGCTGAAACACTGCCAATATTAGGTGGAGAGAAGATCATGACAAGGATGCATCTGTTTAGCTTGTAACCACCATCTTTGTTTCTCCTTAAAACAAATTTGTTTACTTTCATTATCAAAATAATTTCCCCTTCACTATGTGATGTTTATCATGTGTTTGCTTTACTATAAAGGAATATCTGAAGCTGGTTGGTTTTCAATGAAAGATGTCTATTTGGCTTATGGTTCTAGGGACTGTACAAGAAGCATGGCACCAGCATCTGCTTCTGGTGAGGATTTCAGGAAGTTTCCACTCATGGCACAAGGGAGAGGGGAGCAGGCATGGTGTGATGAGGGAGAAAAAAAGAGAGGAGGAGGCTCCAGGTTCTTTTTTTAACAATCAGAGCTGGGCCCAGGAACTCAGAGCATAAGTCACTCATTGTTCCTTCCACCAAGCCCCACCGTCAATACTAGGGATCAAATTTCAACATGGGATTTGGAAGGGACATATATCCAAACTATATCAGCCTTTCAGTAGTCCCTTATTCTTCCAAGAATTAGCACATGCATGTACTAAAATCTATTATATAATGCTAAGTGATAAGCTCTTAAAGTAAAAGTAAAAATAAAGAGGTGAAATTAATTTTAATGATAGATTTTATTTAACCCAATATTCCAAAATATTATAATTTCAACAGATTTCAATAGGTCATATATATAAATGTAAAATCATGCTAATTATAATAATGTCATAACATATGCTATAAATCATGTTTATTTATACAATAATATATATAACTGTATATATTTAATGTACATATAACATGCCTATTAATTTGTAATTATATATACATTATAAACATATTAAACATATATAAATAGAATAACATTATATGCAATATTATGTTGTATTAATATTACATAGATATTTTTTTTTTTTTTTTTTTTTTTTTTTTTATTGCATTATAGGTTTGGGGGTACATGTGCAGAACGAGCAAGATAGTTGCATAGGTACACACATGGCAGTGTGCTTTGCTGCCTTCCTCCCCTTCACCCACACTTGGTATTCATCCCCAGGCTATCCCCCCCAGCCCCCCCCTGCTGTCCCTCCCCCATTCCCCCCAACAGTCCCCAGTGTATAGTAGACCGCCTCTCTGTGTCCACATGTTCTCATTTTTCTCACCCACCTATGAGCGAGTATATGCGGTATTTCTTTTTCTGTTCTTGTGTCAGTTTGCTGAGAATAATGTTCTCCAGATTCATCCATGTCCTTACAAAGGACACAAACTCATCATTTTTGATTGCTGCATAATATTCCATGGTGTATATGTGCCACATTTTCCCAGTCCAGTCTATCATCGATGGGCATTTGGGTTGGTTCCAGGTCTTTGCTATTGTAAACAGTGCTGCAATGAACATTCGTGTGCATGTGTCCTTATAGTAGAACGATTTATAGTCATTTGGATAGATACCCAGTAAAGGGATTGCTGGGTCAAATGGAATTTCTATTTCTAGGTCCCCGAGGAATCGCCACACTGTCTTCCACAATGGTTGAACTAATTTACACTCCCACCAACAGTGTAAGAGTGTTCCTATTTCTCCACATCCTCTCCAGCATCTGCTGTCTCCAGATTTTTTAATGATCACCATTCTAACTGGTGTGAGATGATATCTCAATGTGGTTTTGATTTGCATCTCTCTAATGACCAATGACGATGAGCACTTTTTCATATGGTTGTTGGCCTCATGTATGTCTTCTTTTGTAAAGTTTCTGTTCATATCCTTTGCCCATTTTTGAATGGGCTTGTTTGTTTTTTTTTTCTGTAAATCTGTTTGAGTTCTTTGTAAATTCTGGATATCAGCCCTTTGTCAGATGTGTAAACTGCAAAGATTTTTTCCCATTCTGATGGTTGCCGATTCACTCTAGTGACTGTTTCTTTTGCCGTGCAGAAGCTGTGGAGTTTAATTAGGTCCCATTTGTCTATTTTGGCTTTTGTTGCCAATGCTTTTGGTGTTTTGTTCATGAAGTCCTTGCCTACTCCTATGAATTTTTCTACAATTAATACATACCCAGAATACGTAAACTAAAAAGTAAAACTAAAATAAAGAATGTAAATAAAAGATTCAGGCAAAATAAATACAACTTTAAATAAAATCAAATCATCAACTAAGAGATTAAATTAGTATTTACAAAGTAAGACTAAAATGAAGTGAATCTTATGAGCTAAATGATAATTTAGAATAACTAGCAGAAAAAAATAACAGATAATAAATGAATGAAAATAAACTAGGTATAAGAATTGATAAGAAAGTTATTGGAATGGTTTGTGATCCTTACTAACTGGGGTTTACAATCTCTGTTGTGGCTTCTCATCAGCTTCCTATTGTTACATGCCATCTGCAACCACTTCCAGGTTCAGATGTTGTTGATTCTTTCTGCCTTTACTCCAGTACACATATCTTTTTCATCTGCTAATGGAAGAAAGACTCATTGACTTAAATTTGAAGATACAAACTATAGCTAAGAAATATTTTGAGCAATAACTTTCATCAGGAATGTACAAGCTGTACACTTAATTTTTCTTTTTCTTTTTTTTTTTTTTGAAAAAAAGGAGAGAAGGAGAGGAAGAAAGAGGAAGAAAAAGAGGGAGAGAGAACAGGAATATTGCTTTATTCTATGAATGGGTATTAATAATGGCCAATCAATATTTTGTGTATTTAAAATGGAGAATGTATACTTTGTGTATTTAAAGTGGAGAGCTCTATAAATACTTATTAAGTTTACTTGTTCCGGATCTGAGTTCAAGTTCTGGATATCCTTATTAATTTTCTGTCTCGTTGAGTCTAAATCTCTTTATGGGTCTTATGTATCTGGGTGTTAGGATCCTTAGCTCTTATTATTGCATTGATCCTTTTACCACTTTATCTTTGTTGCTCTGAAATCTGTTTTATCAAATGCGTGAATTCCAACTCCTGCTTTTTGTTTATTTATTTATTTTTGCTCTCCATTTGGTTGGTAAGTCTTCCTCCAACCCTTTGTTTTGAGTCTTTGTGTATCTTTAGATATAAAATGGGTCTGAAGGTAGTATACCGTTAGGTTTTGGCTGTATCTTTTGATCGGAGGATTTAGTCGATTTAAATTTAGGGTTACTGCCATTTCATGTTAACTGGCTATTTTATCCATTCGTTGATGTAAATTCTTCTTTATGTTGATGCTCTTTACTTTTTGGTATATTTTTAGAAAGGCTAATACTGGTTGTTCCTTTCTGTGTGTAATGCTTCTTTCAGAAGTTTTTGTAAAGCAGGCCTGGTGGTAATAAAATCTCTGAGTACTTGCCTGTTCATAAAAGTTTTTTTTTTTTTTTCAATTGTGAAGCTTAGTTTGGCAGGATATGAAATTCTGGGCTGAAAGTTTTGTTCTTTAAGGATGTTAAATATCAGCCCCCACTCTCTTCTGGCTTGTAGGGTTTCTGCTGAGAGATCTGCTGTAAGTCTGATAGGCTTCCCTTTGTGGGTAACCTGACCTTTCTCTCTGGCTGCCCTTAGTATTTTCTCCTTTGTTTCAACCCTGGTGAATCTAACGATTATGTGCCTTGGGGTTGCTCTTCTTGAGGAATGTCTTTGTGGTGTTCTCTGTATTACCTGGGGTTGAATAGTGTCCTGTTTTGCTAGATTGGGAAAATTCTCCTGGATATCCTGAAGAGTATTTTCCAGCTTGGATTCATGCTCTCCATCACAGTCAGGTACACCTATCAAACGTAGATTAGGTCTTTTCACATAGTCCCATATTTCTTGGAGACTTTGCTCATTCCTTTTTATCCTTTTTTTCTCTACTCTTGTCTTCTTGTTTTATTTCATTAAGTTGGTCTTCGACCTCTGATATCCTTTCTTCTGCTTGATCAATTCGGCTATTCAAACTTGTGCATATTTCACTAAGTTCTCGTGTTGTATTTTTCAACTCCGTTAGTTCATTTATATTCCTCTCTATATTGTCCATTCTTTTTAGCATTTCATCAAACCTTTTTTCAAAGTTCTTAGTTTCTTTACATTGGGTTAGAACAAGTTCTTTCAACTCCCAAAAGTTTCTTATTATCCACCTTCTGAAGCCTACTTCAGATAATGGAACACAGTCCTCTTCCATCAGGGCTTGTTCCATTGCTGATGAGGAATTGCTATCCCCTGTAGAGGGAGAGGGGTTCTAATTTTGGGTATTCTCAGCCTTTTTAGGCTGTTTTTTTTCCTTTATTATGAATTTATCCATCTGTTGTCTTTACAATTACTGCCTTTCTAATTAGGTTTCTGAGTGGACATCCAATTTATTGATTCCCAGTGCTGGAATCCGAGCAACTCACTGCACCTGCCAAAACAGCAGCGATAAGACTGATGGTGCTCTTCTGCTGCCTGGGAATCTACGGTCTGACTTCCTTCTTCTTTTTTTTTTTTTTTTGAGATGGAGTTTCGCTTTTGTTACCCAGGCTGGAGTGCAATGGCGCGATCCCGGCTCACTGCAACCTCTGCCTCCTGGGTTTAGGCAATTCTCCTGCCTCAGCCTCCTGAGTAGCTGGGATTACAGGCACGTGCCACCATGCCCAGCTAATTTTTTGTATTTTTAGTAGAGACGGGGTTTCACCATGTTGACCAGGATGGTCTTGATCTCTTGACCTCTGATCCACCCGCCTCCGCCTCCCAAAGTGCTGGGATTACAGGCTTGAGCCACTGCGCCCGGCCCTGACTTACTTCTTGAGTCTGCAACAAGCAGCTCTGCCTTCCCAGAGCTCCAAACACCAGTCAGTAGGGGAACCAATCACGTTTACTCTGAACGAAGAGCTGCCGCACCGAGGCGAAGGCAAAACCGCTGCGCTTGCCACAAAAGTCGCGCTGGCGACCCGTGGGGCTCCTCCACTGGAAATCTTCTGGTTCGTGAGTGACGAAAATTCGTCTGAAAATTTGTCTGAAAGTGTGGCGTCCTCTCGTTTTCTGGGCTTTCACTGGGAGATACAATCCCCAGCTGTTAGCGATCAGCCATTTGGATCTATTATCTGTACACTTAATTTTTCTACATTTGTTTCTCCTCAATTTTAAGTTATTTTCTCTTAGATGAGATATTGACAAGTCTTTCAAATTAAACTTTTCTAAAAAAGAGAACAATTTTCATTGTGAGAGACAAATTTCAATCGGTTAGTAAGAGTAAATATTCAGAGACATATATTCTAAAATTTAGTGACAATATCCTGGCAGTCTAGTTTAAATACAGATTGGTGTACCACAACTAGTTTCTGATTCAGTAGGTCTGGATGGGGCCCAAGAATTTGTATTTCGAACAAGTAGTCAGGTGATAATTGACATTGCTGGTCTAGAGACTCCAGTTGAGAATGACTACACTCAACTGAAAGATACATTCTACTATGAATTGCAGAAACACATTCTTTTCTTTTTCCTGCAATTTATTGGAATAATTTACCCATACATTCTTCAATATCTGATTATCTTAGAATGTTATTGATTCATGAGGCAATATTTCTCACAAGTTAATTTCATATATGATTGGCACCTATTCACATGGCTGAAAGTTACTTAATCTGTCTAAATTTTTATTTTCTTACTAAAAGAAGAGAGAGAACATATCTGGATTGTTAGAGTTTGTACATGTGGTGGGATTAAATAAGACATTCTATATAAAGTGCTTGATATAATGCCACAGAAGTATGTACTCAATACTGTTAAAAGAATGAAAAACAAAAGACAAAAGGAGAGCATTAAGAGGATAAATATTCAAAATGGAACACATAAGTGCAAGCAAAACACAATATCTTAACTTCAAAAACCTCTACATGACATGATATTTTTATATGTCTTACCCAATTCTTCACTCTAAATCATAGTATTAATAAAATGAAAAAGTTTCTTTCTATACAAATCAATGAAATAATTAAACATTTTTATTACACTTATAAATACATTGCCTATATTTAGAATTTGAAAACTGCATAAGTGTATTCATATGCAATGACTATACTCAGTAAATTTTACATATGGGCATATTTTGATATTTTTCCCATGGCTTATGTATTAAATACATACAATATACTAATATGTGGTAGTGATTTATTTCTTCTTTTACTCCCTGATTTTGTGACTTCCATCTGAAGTTGTTGAGAATGAAAGATTCTGCTAGGTATTAGAGAAGTAAAAATATTCCCTATTTACAAATAGAACTAAACAAATTAAATTCCTGGATAACTGTCTTAACAAACAAATAAAAAAATTTTAATGAAAACCTCCATGCTATTTTTAGAAATGTAAGTTTTTACACTAAAAAGTTAGTCATAATTATTTTATTTCAAATACATTTTTCTAGTTAAGATTATGTGTGCTGCCTCACATTTACTTAGCACCAATTCTAAACTCTGTTTTATGTCTACATTGAAAGAGTTTCCAGAACTTTTCTCCTGATACCTGGAAAGGTAGAGGAATTAATGTTAACTGTTTCTCAGTCTGTCTTGAATGAAGTGAATGAAATTGTATTTTTAGCTAATGTAGCTGTAACAATTTATAGTAAAATGAGGGTAAAGAAAAAGACATACAGCCATTAATTTAAATAATCCTTAAAAGGCATATATATTATCATGATTTATGAGAATATACTTACTGGGGACACACTCAAATTCTGTTGATATGTAAAATAAATATCCTGGTCTACTGTACTATGAATTCCTGCTAGGTCTCACTGTGAGTCAGAGCTGTTTTGACTATTAAACAGCAAATAGTAACATCTGGAAATGTGAAGGTCAAAGGTCATTTTACTCATGAAACTGCATAAGCATGATTCATAATAACCTGGATCTAACCTTCACATGAATTGAAGACTGCTGCTGACATTGCTATATAAATAAATTTTAAAAATCCATTCTTTCATTCTGTTGTAATTTTATTTTGATAACTTATGTTACTTAAACTAGTATAGAATTCAAAAATTCTAAATACTACATTCTTCTGTTTAAATTGAAAAGTAATTTTGCTGAAATTAATTCCACTGTATGTATGTTATAATAATTTTTGGCAAAGTTTGCTAAAGTAAAAACTTTTCCATAAAATTTTAAAGTTTACATGTTATTGTCTAGAACTTCCTTATTGTGTTGATAATTGACTGTATTACATTTACATTTGAAAGCATGCACTACTTTAAATAATATTTTAAGCACAACCCCTGAATCTTCTTCTTTCCTTTCATTATTTCCTTCTTATCTCACAACATGCTTTATATGAGATTGAATCTTTTTGTCCTCTGCCACTTGAAATGTATATGTTAAAGCCTAGTGTTGCTGTATTTAGAAATGGGACCTCTAAGAAGTAATTGAGGTAAAATGATTCCACAGGGTTAGTGGAATTCCACCTATAAGAAAAGGCATCATAGAGCGCTCAGTTTCCCCACCCTCAATAAGCAGGCAAGGAGAGTTCATGTTAGCACATAGCAAGATGGCTGAAAGGAGGCCTCACCAGACACTGAAGATGCCAACACCCTAATCTTGAAATGTTAACTTCCAGAACTGTGAGAAAATAAATTGATTTTTTGAGTCACCCAGTCTGTGCTTTTTCTGTTTGTTTTGCATGGCAACTCAAGCTGACAAATAACAGCAGTTTACTTTGGATTTTTCAGAAGGTGATGTGTGCAAGACTATCCTCCCCACAGTATTTCACTGAGTTAAAGCATGGGGTTGGAAGGCACACTGTTCACAGATATTGGGTAATTTTGTTGGTAGATTTTAGAATTACCTAGTGACTATTAAGAAGTCAACATTTAGTGGGCCAATTTCTAAATATTATCTGTAGCTGACTGAAATGTCATCTCTTAGAAGAAGCCAAATAAAAATATTTTAAGAGTTCCATATATAAGAATATTTGTGTATGTAATTAGGGCACAGAAAATTTATTTCCCCCCTTTCCCTTTTGTGGGTAAAATTGTCTCATCTCTGTTTCACCCAATTCAGACTGCTGAATATAATTTTTTAATGTCCTCTGACTGAAATTCCGCTGCACTGATCCACAATAATCAGTCTAAAAAACTTCAATGCACAGGGTGCAAATTCATTTGAAAAAGCAGAACTTCAAGATAGCAGATGTTCCACAAGCATGTAAATTAAATACTACTGAGAAATCAATATTTTACTGTTCTCAGCTCAGTTCTTTTGCCAGTATTGAGCACTCTTAAACCAAAAGATCAGGTTACTATTATTTAACTGCTTGCAATTTACTAAAATGGATGAATCTCTGACTGGATATAAAGGCGTTTAAAAATCATGAGGTTATTTCACTTGAGTTGTTTCTTATTAGAGAGAAGAAATTTTAAAACATTCAATGATAATAATCTCAATATAGAGAGGTAAGTGATTTGTTACTAAATTGGGTTGGGTGAAGATTGGTTGGCTGTAATAGTTAGTCATAGTTTCTAAAGAGAGTGTTATCCAAGTTGGTGAAATAAATTATAAATAATTGGTCCTGGTGACATGAGGATGTTGTTCTTAGAAGAAAAAGGGAAAAAATATAAAGAATATCATTACATTTTAGTTTTTAGAACATTTAAAAATTATAGTTCCATCACAATTTATATTTTGTCTCCTATATTTGAAAAGTGTTTTAATTTGTCTTTGTATTGAACTTTATAGCTATAAGGGCATATGCTTTATGATTAGTTGTAGATCTTGTTTAATAAGTACCAGGTGCTTGTCAGTTAACATTTGTCAGTTTTCTATCATTATCTGTGTGCAAATGTTTCTAGTTAAATAAAATAGGAGAATTGGGGACTATGAAAGGGTGAGCCTATACCTGGGTCATAGCTGGTTTCGTTTGATATGCTAACATTGAATGTCTGGTTTCTTTAAATAACATATTAAAGCTAAAGGATTGAGAAAAAATGACAGGTTTTAACTTAAATGTAGAATTTGCAGATGAATTTTATTTTGTAAGATAAAATGAAAATGCAAAAAGACTGGTTTGACACAAAAAAATAACATTGTAATACAATTACATTTGGGTCAGCATGTTTTTGGTAACAAATAGAACTTTGATATTACTTTGGCTTTTTGTGTAATATTATATGAAAAGTATTCTTAAAAACTACACATTACTTAGAGTGTTAACATTCCTGATGAAATATCTAAGGAAGTATACAGAAACATGCAATCTAAACAGACAAATAATACTACACTGGTACTGGGGAAAAATAAATAGTTCTTGGTAATTTTTCTTAATTTGTCTTAGGATTTTAGAGCTCGATGGATGTTTGTGTGTGTGTCTGTGTGTGTGTGAGACAGAGTGAAAGAGACAGGTAGAGAGAGAATGTGTGTGTTATGATAGCAGATTTCCAACATTCAACTGGTAAATATTGGTGAGAATTTATTACAATGAAAAAGTGCTCAAGTTTAGAATAATGGTATGAAGTTTTAGACTTTTGTCTAGTGTCTAACTTGGTTTTCAAAAGGGGCTAAATATCTGTGTCTTGTTTTTTTTTTCTCAATGACTTTCTGCTACTGCTTTTTTTTCTCACTTTTTGACTGTCTTTCTAAGCTCAATCTCATTAAATAATCACTGAATCTTACTTTTAATATAATATACTTTATTGAAGAACTTGATGTATTAGAAAGGATAGCATCATTGTGTCAGGCTTTCTAGAAGACATAATTCTGCTTACTTCCTATTAATGTTTTTTTAATTTTCCATTTCTGACCAGTGGTCTAGACACACAACTTGACTTGCTCGCTTGATATCTTTATCCAATCTATCTCTAGAGTGAAGCACACTTAACTTGCTTTAAAACTTTTATTCACCTTATATAGTCAATTGATACATCTTTTGTGTCACAAATATAATTTTGATATTATCCAGAGTGTCACGGAAGTACCTCCCATTTCAATTATCACAAACAGTTATGAGGTTGGTATGTGGAATAAATAGGAGAGGAGCAAAAACATAAACTGTTTTATCAATTGAAGTGAGATGAGTTGCTATAAGTAAAGATGGAAAGGAGAGGAACTTTTAAAATTATTTTGGAATTTTTGGGAGTGCAAATTAGTGCAACCATTGTGGAAGACAGTGTGGCAATTCATCAAGGACCTAGAAATAGAAATTCCATTTGACCCAGCAATCCAATTACTGGGTATATATCCAAAGAATTATAAACTGTTCTATTATAAAGACATGTGCACACCTATGTTCATTGTGGCACTGTTTACAATAGCAAAGACCTGGAACCAACCCAAATATCCATCAACAATAGACTGGATAAAGAAAATGTGGCACATATACACCATGGAATACTATGCAGACGTAAAAAATGATGAGTTCGTGTCCTTCATAGGGACAGGGATGAATCTGGAAACCATCATTCTCAGCAAACTGACAAAAGAACAGAAAACTAAACACCACATAGTATCACTCATAGGTGGGTATTGAACAATTAGAACACGTGGTCACAGGGAGAGGAACAACACATACTGCCATCAGTTGGGGGAGTATTAGGGGAGGGACAACGTGGTGACAAATACCAGATATAGGTGATGGAGGGAGGAAGGCAGCAAACCACCTTGCCATGTATGTACCTATGCAACAATCCTGCATGATCTGCACATGAACCCCAAAACCTAAACTATAATAAAAAATAATAATAATAACAGTTCTTCAAGTATGATTAAAATTCTGGGTGAGAGAAATTAAAGGCTAATAATGGTATCTAAATTATTGGTGTAAAAAACTGGAAAAAAGAAGATATATAACGATGAAGAAGACTGAGAGAAAATGTTGAGGCATATTGTCTTTCTTCCAACAGAATAGACAAGCATGGGATTGGATAAACATGATATCTTTGGAGTAATTCTAAGTGTTTTCATTTTAATCACTAACCACTGTGAGCATCCTCTGAAGTTTCCTATGATTCCTGAAACTACCTGATACCTTGGAAGGAAGCAGCAAACGTGAGTTAACAGTGACTTCTGTAGCTTTATGTGTCTGTTACACAGTGATTTTGTAAGCATCTAATTCCCTGTATCAAATCTATTCCTGTTTCAAATAGCTATAATGAGTTCTGTTTCACAGATGCAACCTTGTCTAATCCGTCCTCTCTGGTTTAATCTTTCCTCTCAATTACTTAAAATAAATGCATTATTTGAAAGAAAATATGCCAAGAAATTTCAATAATATCACCTGTTGAAATAGAGTGAAGTGATTCTTGACAAAATCATTTTGGCAAATATTTTTATTTTCATAAATTTAAATATTTAGAAGCAGTTAAAATTTTATAATCAAAAAATTATTCTGTATAGTCTGAATTTTATATAATTTTAATAACAATATTGATTAATGAATTAATACATTACCTATTGCATGCCATGCACTGTTCTAGGTATTGAGTACACAACTTTGTTCAAAGCAAAGCACTTGTGTTCATTTAGCTCACAATTGTATGTCAAGAAATAGAATAATAGAAAACTGTCAGGGAATTGAGAATGGACACATTTTAGGCTGAGCCTAATGAACTGAAATACTGATTGTGCTGAGCCAAGAGTTGCAAGTGCAAAGGTCGTGAGGTGGAAATTTGCTTGGCTTGTTCAAGAAATCTCAAGAAGATGAAGGTAAATGGTTTTGTGTGAGCAAGTGGAAGAGGAGCAAAGTCTAAAACTAAAGGTTTTGGTCTAAATGCAGTAATAAACCACTGGAGTGCTTGCATAGTTGTGCACATAGATGCAGAGCAACATAATTTAACTCACATGTTAAAAGCATTCTTTAGCTAAGCTAGTGTGAGCAGGGTTAGGATGCAGGAGTGAAACCAGTTGCCCTGGCAGGACAAATCTACAGGGAGTCCAGCCTAAAGATGTTGAAACCTCAAACAAAGGCATTGTAGTAGAAATGACAGAGAAAAATACAGTTCAGTTTATTTTCAAGATAGAACCATAATTATTAGTCCCGAGGAAAAGAGAAGAGTAATTGATAGGGACAGGAGGCAGGGAAATTCTGGACAGAAGAGGGTGGGCCCCAGGTAAGAGCCCCACCCTCAAGCCTGGAAGCACATCTCAAGATGAGAACTTACATCCTTGTTTTCCTGCTCAAATTTTGCCTTTTTCAAAACCACCCATGCCTACCCTGCCCCTTTTTGTGACCATAAAAACTCCATGCTCAGCCGGCAGAGAGAGGGAAGCAGCTGGATGTCAGAGGCTATGGTAGGATGTCAGAGAGAAGCAACTTGACTTCAGAGGGACAGCCTGATGGTGTGGCTTTGAAAAGGAGTCCAGCCAAGGACAGCCAGACTTAAGGGGAAGATTGCCCTCCTGCTTTGTCCATTTTCAGCTCCAAGAGCCACTTTCATCGATAATAAAATTCCCCGTATTTACCGTCTTCAATTCATTCATGCAACCTCATTCCTCCTGGATGCCAGACAAGAACTTGAGTGACATGAGTATGGGTGCAAAAGGCTGTCACACTGAACCTGCGTTGAGCTGTTAACACTTAAGCCACCCACGGATGGAATTGTAACACTCCTTCTGGAGCTTCAGGGGTCATGGGCTACACCCACCCCAGATGCTGCCACAGGACCCACATGGAATTTTGCCCCTGCTGGTGCCCAAAAGCACTTGCCCCAGCTCCTGCACCTGCTCACCCACACTCCCCCTCCCATGAGGGGTGGAATGCTGAGGGTTCCAGTGGGTGGAGTTCACCAATGCAAGTGCCAAAGTGACCAGCTTGGTCCAGCACTCCTGTTCTCCAGTTCCTATTGGCAAATGGGTCAGAGAAATATCTTGCTTCATAATGGTGACTAGATTTCACATCTAAGTAACAAGTTAAATAATTGAATGTTGCTATATTACAGTGCTAGTAAGGACCTATATATGTCAACTTGTTAAGTTTTCGCAACACTGTGAAAAATATGCTACTTAATAAACTTTTTAAAAATTAGAAACTGAGATTTAAGTATATAAAATAAGTAGTACGGGGTCACAAAATTACTAAATTAGTAGAGAAGAAAGTAAGTTCTCCTAAAGTTGTTCTGCAATTGTAACTAGAATGTAGTATTTGGCTATATTTTATTGACCAAGAAAAATATCTCTGCTCCCGCATTTTCTGCCAAATGGCTTAAAGACCATCAAATGATTTATAATCCTTTATCCTTGAATGATGTTATAAATTTACTGATATAATTGAAAATGAATATTAATTTATTAATGTATACCAAAACTTTCACATAATTAGCTAGGGAGAAACCTCTAGCAAACATTCATTAACTTTGGCAGCTCAGAAATTTCCCAGTTTAAAATATTATAGACAACTTTTATCAAGGGAATATTGTTGGTATATTATTGAAAAAATTACTCACAAAATTTATATGATTTAAGACTTGGAGATGCATACATTTGTATATATTTATAATAGCTAATACTTATTATGGGCTTACTGTTTGTATACAATGTTTGTTAGTCACTGTTGGTAGGTGCTAGAGGTGTATTAATTCATTTAGTATTCATAATAACCCTAAGAATTGCATTACTAGTATAGATAATAATAAGCTATTTTAATTTTAAAAATCAGAAAGCCAAGGAGTATAGAGATTACAGCACTTGTCTAAAGTTGCATCTAATAAGTGAAAGAGTTTAACCTGAAGACTCTGCTGTGGCTTCAGGGTCCTTGCTCTTATGCACTGTACAATGCAAAGTACTTATCACTTGTTTCTTTTCCTGGACTTATCAAGCTGAAAAGTATTTTCTATTGTTATGGAATATATCATTTTGTCATAGTAACTACAATAATGTTTTAGCAATTTAATAGAAAATTAATGTGTATATTTGATTCTGACCTAGAATTTTTAAAATTATACATGGAAACTCATCCTTTCACATAGTAACATTTGTTTATATTCTTCAGGAGATGATTAGATTCATATTAATGTGAAAATAAGGCTAAATATGTGAGACACATAAGATAGCAATATGGTACCTAATTGAAGAAAATGGTAACACCACAATAATTTTTAAGAGTTATTTTGGGCATTCGCTGATGTATTTGTATTTTGCGTTGTTTCCTTCTTTTTGTACCTTAATTAGGCTCTACAGTTTCTGAAGGAAGTTGTTCATTATATGTAGTTGTGAATAAACCTGAAGTTACCCATGATATTTGTATTGTTTCATTCTTTTTTTAATTCCAAAAAATGTGTGGAAATTGTGAAGAGCTTATATTGCTTGACCTTAAAATTATATATCTCTTAAATTGCATTTTCTTGAGTATTCATTCTCATTTCTAAGATGGTGTACACATATTTCCTATCATTGAACTCATAAACATTGAAATGACAATATACAAAATGTCAAGGATATGAAAATAAATGATCTGTTATCTCCCAAGATGATGAGTGGAGATCCCCATATATTTTAACATGTACACAACAGAAGTTTAAATGTCACAGCACAACATTATATAATACAGTAATTACATATGTTTTCTATGTGAATGAATAAAACTGGGAAAAAGAAAATGGGTTCTCTTCAATGATCAGCATAGCTTATCTTCCTTAGGTATTTTTCTACTTCAAATTTACATTTTAAGAACAATATTTTAAATAAAAACAATCAAAGAAATGAATACAATGACTTTTTATAATAATATTTAGCAGAAAATTATGAGCATCAACAAAAGTTTTGAGTCCCAAATATACCCCAAACACTATTTTAGGTTTTAACCTACTCAATTTTTATAACAAATCTGTTGAATAAGTGCTACTGTCATTTTGCCTAGAGAGAATAAGTAACTTGTGCAGTGTGCAGAAATGAACTAAAATAGAGATTGATTACTGTGTCTAGTCTCCTTAAAAAATCACCATTTCCAAAAAGCAACCACTTTTGCTTTTCTCTGTTTTTCCCATAATAAAAATTACTAATTAGATATAATAGATACTGTCAGTTATGTGCCAGTTATGAATTATTACATTCAATTCAGTTCTCTCCACAAGCAGAACATATTATTATTATGCTTAATTTACAAATGTGAAAACTGAGGCTTAGATAACTGGGGGCTGGGTGGTAAACCTGCAAAAGTCTAAAAATACTGTCAGAGCTTGTTTTAAATCTAGAAAATCTGATCAAGTCCATATTTAAATACTTTCTTCAGTGCTTTCTCAATAATTATTTATATGCAGACATTTTATACTAGTATAATAATAATGCAACTTGTATTTTATGTTTTTATTTTCACATTTAGTTTAGTATTTAAAAATATTTTCTTATAGACCTAGATAGAGTATGTAGTCAATTTTTAATTTAATTATGGTCCACGGAGTTGATATGCCACAATCGTCCTAATTATTTTTTAATTAGATAATTGGATAGATGTTATAAACAAATTTCTTTTCTAGTTAAGAAATAGCTCTTTATCTTATTTAACTTACCCCATACATTTTAGAGAATAAGCCATAGTTTTCTACCCTGGAGGGCTTTTGCAGCTCATCGTCTGCATCTGCTAGTTGATTTTATCCTTTTAATTAGCTTCTGCTCCACCTGTAATATGTGATTTTCAATTCTCTTTCGGAGCTCTGGCCTTTTACTTAAATGCCAGAACTAGAGGCTTCTAAATGCTACCTTGATATCTTAACTTTACTGTTTCATAGGCACCACAAATCAATATTTTCAAAGTAATTTTTTTTTTTCATGCAGGCATTATCTGGAGTAGAGTAGTTTTTTTTATTATTTTTCCTCTCAGGAAGTGAACATAATTCTTAGGTCATCTCTGAGTTCTCCTTGATTTCATATGTAATTACTTAAAATAAATTGTGGCATTTCTTTCTCTTTAATATTTCTATAGTCTATCTGCTTTGCTTCAGGCTGACTAGTAAAACTTAAGTTCATACTCTTACTCTATATATTTATTGCAATAATTTCCTAACAAGGTTGTCTCCAGTCTCTCTTCCAAATACTGCCAATTTTCTTTCTAAAAGATACATATGATATCACATATTATCTTAGAAATGTCAACCCCATGTACTCTAAAATCATATATGTTATGATATGGGAAAAGATAATTACTCTTCTCACTGGGAAAAAGTCACTTTTAATACAGTGCCTTTTGTTAGTAAAGGCAAACCCAGATGCCCGATTGTATTATGCCGCTTTTTGCATTATTATTGTAAATCAGAGATAAATTTTTCAGTCTCCTGACTGACTGAATGGACACTTCCTTTCAACCAAGGACTTTCCAAAATTAACCTGAAAAACAAATTCAGTCCATGATGGGAAGACAGCTGGGACATGCCTCATTATGTTCTCTTCCTTTGGAATTCAGGTACAACTGACTAGCACTAGCATTAAAACAGAGATCTTAGGACTGACAAAACAGACTCTTTGTAGCAATAAGATACCAAATTCCATTTTGACTCTAGTATAGCATTACATGACAGAAGACAGGCCTTGAAAGAAATACAAGTATTTTAACCCAAAATATATTACTTTGACATATTTTAAAATGGCCTGGAAAAGCTGTCTTTTGTGGGGTAAATTTACTTTCTTTGGAGAATCTTATTCCCTTACTAGATATTTTCAGGAGTGTCTAGCACCTTTTAAGACCTGATAGAAGACATTTACCATCTATCGTTTCTGAAGACTGCCACCTGGAGGCTTCTGTCTGCCTAACATGAACCTTGGCTTCCACAATCCCCCTTATCTTAACCTCAAGTATTATTTCTTTCTACTGACTTAAATTCCTTAAGTAAAACTTAACTTTTTCAATTAATTGCCAGTCAGGAAATCTTCGAATCCACCTATGAGAGGGAATCCACCCCCCTTTTCTAGATGTCACACCTTTCCTGACCAAACTAACATATACCTTACATGTATTAAATTGATATCTGCCTGTAACTTCTGTTTCCCTGAAATGTAAAAAATCAAGCTGTGACCCAACCACCTTGGGCACATGTCCTTAAGACCTCCTGAGGCTGTGTGATGGCCATGTCTTTAGCCTTGGCAAAATAAACTTCTAAATTAATTGAGAGTTGTCTCAGATAATTTTTGGTTTGTAGTATAAAGGAATACCTGAAACTGGGTAATTTATAAAGATAAGAGATTTAATTGGCTCATGGTTACACAGGCTGAACAAGCATAGCACCAACATCTCCTTGGCTTCCGGTGAGGGCCACAGGAAACTTATAATCATGGTGAAAGGCAAAATGGGGCAGGCACATTACATGGTGAGAGCAGGAAAAAGGCAGCGAGGGTGGGGAGGTCTCAGACTTTTACACCAGATCTCATGTGAACTAGCTGAGCAAGTACTCACTTATCACCAAGGAAATAGTGCTAAACTATTAGGATCCACCCCCAAGATCCCACCACCTTCCACTGGGTCTCTTCTCCAACACTGGGGATTGCATTTCTATATGAGATTTGGGGGAAACAAGTATTCAAACCATATCACTGATGTTATAGTAAATTGGTTATATTAATTTTTATTATAGCCTTAGAGTTTGGGTTAAAAAGGTTTGGGAACTCTGGAATCTGAGAAAGAGAAAAGAATCAAGAAAGGATAGAGTTATCTTATGAGAAATAGGGACCTAATTGAAGTATAATTTTGAGAAAGTGCAAAACAGGGGGAAATATCCAGCTATGGGGATGATCAATGCCACCTTGCCTGTGATTCTGTTTACAAATTCTATGCTATATCTTTTTAGCAGATAACTTACAAAGTAGTTAATGATACCAAGGATATTTCTAGATACTTTTAGCAAAGTAGTACAGAGAAAAGGCAAAAATTGCTACCCTCAGGGAGCTTATATTCAAATACTAATGAAGCATATAAACAAAAGAAATAGTATATACTTTTAAGCTATATTTTAAAATATTTCACCTTTATACTTACTTATGAATGTGTAAGACCAATAGTAAAGCTAAGACAAAATTTTTAAAAAATTGGCATTTTAAATAAATGCATACTACTGGATATGATTTGGCTGTGTCCCCGCCCAAATCTTATCTTGAATTATAGTTCCCATGATCCCCACGTGTGTCCTAGGAGGGATCAAGTGTGAGGTAACTGAATCATGAGGGCAGGCCCCGCATGCTGTTCTCATGATAGTGAGTGAGATCTCTCAAGATCTGGTAGTTTTATATGGGGCTTTTCCTTCTTTGCTCGGCACTTCTCCTTGCTGCTGCCATGTGAAGAAGGACATGTTTCCTTTCCCTTCCCTTCCACCATGACTACAAGTTTCCTGAGGCCTCCACAGCCATTCTGAACTATGAGTCAATTAAACCTCTTTCCTTTATAAATTACCCAGTCTTGGGTATGTCTTTGACAGTATGAGAACAGACTAATACACCACTCTTTCAATTAATCAGAATAAGCTTCTGTCCTGGCATATGAAAAGTTAACATCACCATTAGCCCCAAAACTCTGAGTAAAAATAGACACCAAGGAGGAATATCTTGGTGGTGTGGGAAAAATATGGATTTTGAAGTGATGGAATAAATTCAGCACCTGTGTGTCATGGTAAGGTTACTTAGTTGTTCCAATATAGCAGTTCTTAAAGTTTCTGGTCTGAAAATGCTTTCACACTATTAGAAATTATAGAGATCCCAAAGATCTTTTTCTCATATGGGGATGCATATTTTGGAGTTATGTTAAAATGAAAACTGAGGAATATTTAACATATTTGTACACCATATCTTTTTAAACACCAATAATAACCTATTTTAATTTAATATAGGTATCTTTTAATGAAACATGATTATGTGTTCCAAACTCACAAATATTTAATGAGAAAAGTAGGTTTTTTTAATTTTATATTTTTACAAATCACTATAATGTCCAGTTTTATATATTGTCATATCTACTTTGGTATATATTTTGTTAAAAAATGTCTTTCTTGAATTATGTAAAATAAATTCAACTTCACAAATATAAACAGTTTTTGTGTAATCATGGAAAATCTCCTTTGATACTAAATCTTGACTCAGTCTGTATATTTTCTTCATGGTTTGTTGCAATGTGGAAACTGAAACCATATCAAGGAACATTCTTACTTTATTACTTTAAAATTCATTGGTCTATCTTTCCCTTTGAACAGATTACATACTCATGTATTATTTTGGAAAATGCTGGTTCATTGAATTATGTACATCTTCTAAATGTCTCCACAATTCATGATATAGTTGAAAACTCATATTAATATGTCACTATTGATATCATCAGAATAAGTCTTAAATATTGAGTGCATGTCAAGCTCATGGCGATAGCTACAAGGTTTCCAAATGTCTAATTTTTCTTGACATCTCCAGCCAGTGTTTTCAGTTGTGGTTTCTGCACTTACTGTTCAGGGGATTCCCTATGCTTTCTCCCAAACAAGGCTTTCTGTTTGATTACTTTTATTTTGTTCAGAATTTTATATAATGTATTGGTAAATATTGATCTTCCAGAAACTAGTCATGCTTCAATCAATTTTCAGTCTTCACAAAAGAAAAAAATACTCATACATCTCATAGGCTATATTCTGCACCCTATCGATTTCCTTGTGGATTTAAATCTTATTCTATTTGGAAAAAAACAAAAACAAAAACAAAAAAACGGAATCTCACTCTGTCACCAGGACAGAGTGCAGTGGCATGATCTCAGCTCACTGCAACCTCAGACTCACTGTTTCAAGCTATTCTCCTGCCTCAGCCTCAGGAGTACCTGAAATTACAGGCATTCACCACCACACTCAGCTAGTTTTTAGATTTTTAGTAGAGATGGGATTTCACCATGTTGGCCAGGATGGTCTCGATCTTCTGACCTCATGATCCACCCGCCTCACCCTCCCAAAGTGCTGGGATTACAGTCTTGAGCCACCGTGCCTGGCTCATTCTATTTTTTTTTAGCTATTATTTAAGTGTGCTGTACGAGGCAAAGAGATTGGACCTGGGTGACTAAACACTCCTCTTTAATTGGAATTTCAGTACTTTGTGGTTTAAAAGGAGAATAATGTTTTCTTCATCACTTATGTTCATTATTCCCTATCCATTTATTTCCTTACAGACAAAGGTAATTAGAATCCCCAATGAAACTTCAAGTAGTCACTAAATAAGCACTTCAACACTACTTTAGAACTAAAAGTACACAAGTACGAAATTAAAAAGTATGTCATGTGTTGAAACATGACCAAGTGATATGTATATTCTGAAATTACTGTAAGGATGTGAAAAATGAAGTGCCAGCCTCTATGTGTCACATTTTCTATGAATTGCTATCCTGGTTCATTCTCAAAAAGGTGTTCAGCACAATAATTAAACATTTATTAAAATCACAAAAATATTTAAAACTTTAAAAGTACATTAGGTAGAATTGCTTAGAATGTTAATAAAATGACATAAATTAACTGCATAAACAACTTAGAATATTTTATATCAAATGAGGATAATGATGTTACATATGATCCCAATAGCATATGTCAATGACACATACTCAATCACTTTTTATACATCAAATTTATTCTCACTTACATATTTGCCTATAATAGTAAGGATAGCTGTGTCTTTTTTTTTTAAATTGTCATCTCTAGGACAATCAGACAATCTTATTGTCTCTAGGACAATAAGAAAATGAACTCTAAATGTTGGAGATCTACAGAGTAATTTTGAGTTTAAAATCAACAAATGTGGGTTAAGGGGAGGAAGGCAACAAAACACACTGCCATGTGTGTAACTATGCAACTATCTTGCACGTTCTGCCCATGTACCCCAAAACCTAAAATGCAATAAAAATTAAAAAATAAAATAAAATCAACAATAGAAAATTAAGAGATTGGAAAAGGGAGATAAACTTGTAATTTGCATAGGGTAAAAATCTAATAAATGATATTGGGAAGTGAGCTGTATGTAAACAAATAACTATTTCTTATATTTCTGTTGCTGAAAAGCCTCTAAATGTAAAGACAAATGTTCCATGCATGGTGAGTCAAGGCCGCTTCCCATTCCCATTTCAGATAGAACCAAAGAAGATTAAGGAGACAAGTGGTTAGATGGGATGCTGGAAATACTGACAGCGAGCAAATACTCAAATCTGCTGAGAAAGTCATTGCTTTTAACCTTCAGTTCCATACAATCTAGAGTCTCAGAAATTACCTCCAGATCCTACTGAATATATGAAAGGAGATTTTGAACACAGATGTTTGTTTTATGAACCACCACAATATGAAATTTAGTTGAGCAATGAAACTGTCGCCATATAATTTTTGTGTTAATCAGTTTTTCAATAGTTCAGAAGGAAAGTTTCATTCAACTGAAAAAGGAACAAAGAAAATGTGGGTTAGGGATTTTTACTTTTAGTTACTTTACTGTCATTATACCTGTTTGTTTCTACTCAATAAAATGAAAAGGTGGACTTTCTTCTTGTCTGCATTGACTTACAAGGTCTGATCTCTTCTGAGATATGGCACTGATTAAGAAAGATTTTCAACCCTTTGTAATGCTTTACTAAAGTTCTTATGGAATACCTTTTCTTAAGAGCTTTAGGAACATGGTTAAAAACAGTTTTTCTTTGTATATAATACAGGGGAGTTAACAAAATCAAAGGTCCTAAACTCTTTGAAACTGTATATGTAAGTGTGTGGGAGGGGGCCTTAGTGTATTATTATTAAGAGAGTGTACACAGCTTTCATCAGATTCTTAAAGGCATAAGAAAACTTTACAAAAGGACAACAAACATTTGATGAAAACAAAGACTTTCCAATTTTATGATTGTATAACTCTGCTTATATAGTCAGGTTAACAAAAAGTAACTAAACTAGTTAACAAGAAGGAAAAGCTTGACTACATAAGACTTTTTTTTCTTGTACTTTAGATTCTGGGGTACATGTGCAGCTCATGCAAGATTGTTGCATAGGTACATTCATGGCAAGGTGGTTTGCTGCCACCATCCCCCCATCAACTATACCTGACATTTCTCTTTACGTTATCCCTCCCCCACCCTCTCAACCACTATCCCTCCTGAAGCGCCCCCACCAACAGACCCTAGTGTGTGATACTCCCCTCTTTGTGCCCAAGTATTCTCATTGTTCAACACCCACCTATGAGTTCTTGTGTCAGTTTGCTGAGAATGATGGTTTCCAGATCCAACCATGTCCCTACAAAGGACACAAATTCATCATTTTTTATGGCTGCATGGTATTCCATGGCATATATGTGCCACATTTTCTTTTTCCAGTCTATCATTGATGGGCATTTGGGTTGGTTCCACGTACTGCTATTGTAAACAGTGCCACGATGAACATGTGTGTTCATGTGTCTTTATAATATAATGATTTATAGTCTTTTGGGTATACACCCAGTAATGGGATTGCCGGGTCAAATGGAATTTCTATTTCAAGATCCCTGAGGAATAACAACACTGTTTTCCACAATGGTTGAACTAATTACACTCCCACCAACGTGTAAAAGTCTTCCTATTTCTCCACATCCTCTCCAGCATCTGTTGTCTCCAGCTTTTTTAATGATCACCATTCTAACTGGTGTGAGATGGTATCTCAATGTGGTTTTGATTTGCATTTCTCTAATGACCAGTGATGATGAGCATTTTTTCATATGTTTGTTGGCTTCATATATGTCTTCTTTTGAAAAATGTCTGTTAATATCCTTTGCCCACTTTTGGGTGGGTTTGTTTGATTTTTTCTTGTAAATCTGTTTTAGTTCTTTGTTGATTCTGGATATTAGCCCTTTGTCAGATGGGTAGATTGCAAATTTTTTTTCCCATTCTGTTGGTTGCTGGTTTGCTCTATTGATTGTTTTTTTTTTTATTATTGCTTTTTAGGTTTTGGGGTACATGTGCCAAATATGAAAGACAGTTGCATAGGTACACACATGGCACTGTGTTTTGCTGCCTTCCTCACCTTTACCCACATTTGGCATTTCTCCCCAGGCTATCCCTCCCCATCTCCCCCGCCACTGTCCCTCCCCTATTCCCCCCAATAGACGCCCCCCTTCCCTGTGTCCATGTGTTCTCATTTTTCCTCACCTGCCTATGAGAATATGTGGTATTTCATTTTCTGTTCTTGTGTCAGTTTGCTGAGAATGATGTTCTCCAGGTTTATCCATGTCCTTACAAAGGACACAAACTCATCATTTTTGATTGCTGCATAATATTCCATGGTGTATATGTGCCACATTTTCCCAGTCCAGTCTATCATCGATGGGCATTTGGGTTGGTTCCAGGTCTTTGCTATTGTAAACAGTGCTGCAATGAACATTCATGTGCATGTGTCCTTATAGTAGAACGATTTATAGTCCTTTGGATATATACCCAGTAATGGGATTGCTGGGTCAAATGGAATTTCTATTTCTAGGTCCTTGAGGAATCGCCACACCATCTTCCACAATGGTTGAACTAATTTACACTCCCACCAACAGTGTAAGAGTGTTCCTCTTTCTCCACATCCTCTCCAGCATCTGTTGTCTCCAGATTTTTTAATGATCGCCATTCTAACTGGCGTGAGATGATATCTCAATGTGGTTTTGATTTGCATCTCTCTAATGACCGGTGATGATGAGCATTTTTTCATGTGTTTGTTGGCCTCATGTATGTCTTCTTTTGTAAAGTGTCTGTTCATATCCTTTGCCCATTTTTGAATGGGCTTGTTTGTTTTTGTCCTGTAAATCTGTTTGAGTTCTTTGTAAATTCTGGATATCAGCCTTTTGTCAGATGGGTAAACTGCAAAGATTTTTTCCCATTCTGTTGGTTGCCAATTCACTCTAGTGAGTGTTTCTTTTGCCGTGCAAAAGCTGTGGAGTTTGATTAGGTCCCATTTGTCTATTTTGGCTTTTGTTGCCAATGCTTTTGGTGTTAATGATTGCTTCTTTTGCTGTGCAGAAGCTCTGAAGATTAATTAGATCCCATTTGTCTATATTGGCTTTTGTTGCCATTGCTTTTTGTGTTTTAGTCATGAAGTCCTTGCCGATGCCTATGTCCTGAAATGGTTCTGCCTAAGTTTTCTTCTTGGGTTTTTATGGTGTTAGGTCTTCTGTTTAAGTCCTTAATCCATGTGAAGTTAATTTTAGTGTAAGGTATCAGGAAGGGGTCCAGTTTCTGCTTTCGGCACATTGCTAGCCAGTTTTCCCAACACAATTTATTAAACAGGGGATCCTTTCCCCATTGCTTGTTTTTGTCAGGTTTATCAAAGATCAGATGGTTACCGATGTGTGGTGTTCCTCTGAAGGGCTTTGTTCTGTTCCATTGGTCTATGTCTCTGTTTTGATACCAGTACCATGCTGTTTTGATTACTGTAGCCTTGTAGTATAGCTTGAAGTCTGGCAGCATGATGCTGCCAGCTTTGTTCCTTTTGCTTAGTATTGTCTTGGCTGTGTGGGCGCATTTTTGGTTCCATATGAAGTTTAAAGTGGTTTTTTTCCAGTTCTTTGAAGAAGGGCACTGGTAGTTTGATGGGGATAGCATTAAATCTATAAATTACCTTGGGCAGCATGGCCCTTTTCTCAATATCAATTCTTCCTAACCATGAGCATGGAATATTTTTTCCATCTGTTTGTGTCTTCTTTTATTTCCTTGAGCAGTGGTTCTGTAGTTCTCCTTGAGGAGGTCCTTTACCTCTTTTGTTAGTTTTCCTAGGTATTTTATTCTCTTTGTAGCAACTTCGAATGGGAGTTTGCTCTTGATTTGGTTCTCTGTCTGTTATTGGCTTAGAGGAATACTTGTGATTTCTTCACCTTGATTTTGTATCCTGAGACTTTGCTGAAGTTGTTTATCAGCTTAAGAAAAGTTTGGACTGAGGCAATAGGTTCTTCTAAATATACATTCATGGTGTCTGCAAATAGAGAAAATTTGACTTTCTTCTTTCCTAACTGAATACCCTTTATTTCTTTTTCTCGCCTCATTGCACTGGCTAGAACTTCCAATACTATATTTTAAGAAAAAATAAATATTTAGAAATAAAGACATGTTTCCTTAGAGTAGGTAACATCATAGTACACTTTTATAATTTAGAAAGGAATTTTTTTTACTTTGTTTAGTGCAAAATAGACATACAGAAATGCATTATTTATTTTTTATTTTTTCAAAGTTTTTCAAAAAGTTAATTTTCACTAGTGACTGATGATAGCCTAATATCAGGATACTCTTTGGCAGAGAACGAGGCACCAATAAAACTGAAGATAGGATTTGTTTTCCTTTTCTATTATTTTGGGAAACTATATGTCATTGTGAAGAAATCATTTTCTGTTTAACACAAGAAAGGAGGGTCCCTTAAAAAACTTATTTATTTTATTTTTATTTTGAAATCTATTTATTGACATTAGTTTTTCAAACATTTAATTAGCTCATACTCATTAAATATCTTAAGGTTTATTTGGTAACAATTAATAAACCATATTTTGTAGTTACGTGCTAAAGATCTTTAAATTAAAACTATTTGAAACAAGTTTTCCAAAAAGAATAAAATCAGTTTTTGATTTACAGATTCATTTAAACTTTAGAATGTAGATTTTCTTTACTTGGCTTAGGATTTAATTGTTATTAATCGTCATTTGGACAATGGCTTAGGAGTTAATTATGATTAACTCCTAATGTGACTTATTTTGCATTTACATGGACCAAGAGCAAAGTTGTATGAACCTGTAAGAAATAAAACACTACTTAAAAGTCGCTAAAATCCATACTTATAGAGACTTTTGTTAATGTCAATCACATTTATAAGACTGGAGGAAAAAAGTGCCATTGTTTTCTTCTTAATTTTTTCTATATTTATTGATTATATTTAAGTTAATGTCTATCATATATAACTCTATTTACTTTATTCACCTTTTAGTAGAATTTTTCAAATAATAATTTCATGGTATTTGAAGGACACAGTAGTACTCTTACATCAACATATTGTGGGGACAGAGGCAAGAAAATTGAAAAGTAATAATGACTAGGGATGTAAAGATTTTTTTGCACATACTTCATTTACGTCATCCCTGAAATGCAAGCAGATCCTTGGAATTCAATAATTGAGTGTTCTGGTACTTCTTCAGATCTGATATATTGCATCTTTGTTATCAACTATCCTGAGTTTCCTTAAGTTAACTTTATAGAAATGGCAACATGCAGGTTTCTGTTTGGGTTTACTAACATCATTAGAAAGTATTTACTGTCTAAAGTATGCCAATGGAGTTTGATGAGATAAAGTCCCCTCTTCCAGTAAATCTAACATGTCCTTACATACTGTTTTATTTGGGTCATTTACAAGAACCTCCACCATACTGTAATATAAACTAATGATCACAAATAACATAACCAGAACTATTCACTGAATGACTACTTCTAATAAATAATAAATAATGCCAATAGATTCAACCAAAATTCACATCAGATCGGTTTTATTTGTTATATTTGGTGCAGCTTTAGGATATTTACCATGACAATAATAATTACTATTACTCCAACAAGATACCAAAGTAGGTGCTTCACAGATACAAAAATAAGTAATGTGGTCTGCAGCCTCAAGTTCATTATCTGGTAAATAACCTAAAACACTGCATTGATTATATGAGACCAGTAAAATCCATAATTAATTTGCAAAGTGATAGAAGGACTGAAGATATGGAAAGATACTCTATCAACCAAAAATTATAAAAATTTGTTTTCATAGTGTTGGAAAATGACATCCACATCTACCCATACGTTTTTGACCATATTGAGCACATTTTATGAAATGTGGTTCCCTCCTGTTTCTCTGGATTTATTTTCTATTTCTTTTCCCATATGTTATGTTACAATCGAGGGTCTTTCCTTTTTGAGACTCATGCAAGCCCATTTGATTCCCATATCAGGGCCTTTGCAACTGCTGTAACCTCAGCTGGAAAGTTTCCCATCTCCACTTCCACGACGTTTAACATGTCTGGCTTCTCTTCATCATTAACACCTTGCTTCAAATATTATCTCTTTAGTGAGGCTGAGCTGACCACACCATCTAAATTATATTCTTTATTTGTCCTGTGTCCAAGTTTCTCTCAACTATATTACCCTTTTATGTATTATGAACTATTACCCTCTTATTTTCTCATATCACATTCCAATAGCTAAAATTATAATATAGTTGATTATATTTATTTGTCTGTTGGTTGTATCTTCCCTGATTAGAATATAAGCCTCATGATGGCACAACCATACCTTTCTTCTTGACTGCTCTAACCTCAATGCTTAAAATGTAGCATTGACATATAGTAGACATTCAACAATATTAATTAATTTTACTTAGATATGGTTGGGGAGGTCACTAAGCTGAAGAAAGTTTTATTTGACTCACTTTATATTTTAAACTAAACAGATATAGTTTTGCTCTTATTTAAATATTCTTGATGAATTTCATTTTTTTTCAGTGCAAAATATTAGCCTCGTTTCCCTCATGATTTAAACCCCCAGTGAGATTTTCACAAACAGAATTTACCAATTGATATGGTTTGGCTGCATTCCATTAAAATCTCACGTTGAATTGTAATAATCCCTCTGTGTTAAGGGTGGGGCCAAGTGGTGATAATTGATAAAAGAACAGTCAGGGGTGGTTTCCCTCATACTATTCTTGTGGTAGTAAATAAGTCTCATGAGATCTTATGACTTTATATATAGGAGTTTCCATGCACAAGCTCTCTTGCGGGCCATCATAAAAGACATGACTTTGCTCCTTATTCACCTCTGTCATGATTGCGAGGCCTCCCCAGCTATGTAGAACTATGAGTCAATTAAACCTTTTTCCTTCATAAATTACCCAGTCTGAGGTATGCCTTTATTAGCAGCATCTGAACAGACTAATACAACCATGCATATAGATCTTAAAGATATTGAAGGAATTTCGAAGGCTAGAGAATTAGCGAAAAGTGGAGAAAGAAAACTATTCAGTGATCCAGCTTAAAGACAGGGAAGACAAGAAAGCATTTGAGAAATGTCAAATGGTTGAATTACACTGGATCACAAGGTTTGTGCAGCAAAATGATAGGAGATAAGACTGAAAAGGAGAGAGAAGATGAGATAAATTAAAGGATTCTTTTAGGCTAGCACTTTAAATTTTACAAAGATCACATTTGAATTGAGGGATACAAAAATAATTTAGGAAAGGGACATTTCAAGTACAAGAAGCTTGTGAGCATGAACAGAAGTAGGAAAATCTATGCACTGTTCTTAATTCAATTTGAGCTCAAACATTAAAGGTACACAACTTTCAAACCCAGTGTAATATAATAGGTGTCCTCATTCTTACCCAAGGCCACCATGGAAACTTAGAAATATAAGTCTTCCATGTCCCTGCAAAGGACGTGAACTCACCCTTTTTATGGCTGCATACTATTCCATTGTCTATATGTGCTACATTTTCTTTATCCAGTCTATTATTGATAGGCATCATTCTCAGCAAATTAACACAAAAACAGAAAACCAAATAACTCGTGTTCTCACTCACAAGTGAGTGTTAAACAATGAGAACACACAGACACAGGGAGGGGAACATCATACACTGGGGCCTGGGTGGGGGTGGGGAGTTAGGGGAGGGATAGCAGGGGGTGGGGGCATAGGGGAGGGATAGCATTAGGAGAAATACGTAATGTAGATGACAGGATGATGGATGCAGTAAACCACCACCATGGCACTTGTATACCTATGTAACAAACCTGCACGATTGCACATGTACCCTAGAACTTAAAGTATAATAAATAAATTTTTTAAAAAAGAAATCTAATTCTTATGACTTCATTCATATCTCTCATTATGACTGTTGGTATTTATATTTGTATTTTCTTATGGGACTGTTATTTAATAGTACAGTTTATTTTGTTTAATTTTGAATACAATTTTTTTTCTGCTTAGAAATATAATGTTTATGTAGAAAAAGACTTCTCCTTTTTAATATACTCTCTAATAATGCCTAGGATTAACCCTTTTATTTTGTGGTTAGAGAAACAAAATCTTTTCCTCATCCTCACTCTACACTCCCTGTCATGCTGAGCTGTGATCTCACCATGGCACTTTATCTATGGTTATAGAAAAATGTTCCTCACAGTTTTACTCATGAATAAAGTTTCTGGGAATGAATTTTTGTGTGTTTAATTTCTGTTTGTTTTTAAAGTGTATTCTACAATTCATAGTCTAAAATCATCTTTCCACATGCTTATTACATTAAATCTGTGAACAAATTTCTGCTCAAGAGATTTCATCTCCCTTAGGATAGTATTTTTTCTACCACTGAGAAACCATTCTAAGATTCCCACTGGGGCAATCTGACCTTTATTGAGATCTAATCTTTGCTAGTATACCTTACTGACCTTGACTCAAATATCTATTATTTATTGGTCTCCTAACTTCTATTTCACAGTTAATGGCCACTACGTGCTAGACTGACATTGGCATCTTAAACTTATTTTTCATCTTGACCACAATAGAAGTGATGTATTTTTTAAATACAACCAGCAGAAAAAGGTTCATTTTAGTGACATATAACACTGAGACAAGGTTGTAATTCAAAAACAAAACAAAACAAGCCTTAGCAGACAAGTTAAAAACTGGTTAAAATTAATGGACTTTGGGTTTTATAAAGGCTTAACACCTGCATGGAATACACAAGGTGAACAATGTAGTAATAAGAGATTTGTCTTATGAAATACGATTTATCATTTGCATAGATTTTTAAAAGTTTTATTGTTAATTGACAACAGTTGTGTATAGACTTTAGTCATCATACTATGCAACAGAACACCGGAATTTATTTCTCCTATCTAACTGAAACTTTGTACCTTGACTAAATCTTTTTTCCCTCATCTGACACCTGCCTCCATTCTCTGGTAACTACCGTTCTTCTTTCTACTTCCTTTGAGTTTAATTGTTTTTCATTCCACATATAAATGAGATCATATAGTATTTGTCTCTTTGTGACTGGCTTATTTTATATAACATAATGTCCTCCAGGTTTAGTCATATTATTGAAAATGACAGAATTTTCTGTCTTTTAAAGGCTAAGTATTATTTTAGTATCTATGTAGAGAATATTTAAAAACCCATTCATCTGCTGATGAAGATTTAGGTTTAAGTCTGGCAAGGATTTATTAGAAAGCTTATTAGTCACAGTGAATAAAAGCCATGAAAAGAACTCACATCTCCAAATTCTGGCATTGGATTTACAAAACTAGTTAGGAGCTAATAAACATTAAGGAGGTTCCAAGGGAGTCTGAGTCTCAATCAGACTCAATCAACTCTCAAGGTTCCAACTGAGTCTCAATCTCACCGACCAGATTACCCCCCCACACACAGAAATGATCCCAATGCTCTCCCCAGACTGCTTAGTTAGGCAGTGGAAAAGACCTTCTCCCCAAGCTTAAGCTATCACGCATCAGCAGGAGACTCCCTCCCTTGTAGCTATAACCACAGGACACTTGTGCATGACAGACAACTCCAAGCTGGGCAACCTGACAACAATGCTGAACAATGAGAGGGAAGAGGAGCAAGCAGGAACAAGTGCTTCTAGTTGGAGACCCTCCTGACGGCTACTACTAACACAATCATGAGGCACTGGAAAGTTTCCTGCAGCCCACAAAATAGTTTCTATTTCTTTTAAAAACAAGTCACACTACAATCCTACTACAAAGCAACATGACACTTGAAATCACGTGGCCACATCAACTGGAAAAGTAAGCATTATTTGTGACTGTCAGATGCCACCCAGCCCAAGACCCAATTTCCACAGTGTCCTAGAGAACCACGATTTTCCCCTGGCACCCTTACAATACACTGTTCATTACAATAATACTGCAATGAACATGAAAGTGCAGACCACTCTCCAATGCACTGATTACAGTTCCTTAAGATATATACCCAGAAAGAGAATTACTGGATCATACAGCAGTTCCATTTTTAGGTTTTTAGAAAACTTCATACTGTTTTCGAAAGTGACTGTACTAATTTGTAGTACTACCAACATGGTACAAGGGTTCCCCTTTCTCCACATTCTCACCAACAGTTATCTTTCATTTTTATAAATAGCCAGTGTAACATGTGTGAGGTGATATCTCATTGTGGTTTTAATTTGCATTTCCCCCAAATTAATAATAAGCATTTTTTTCAAATATTTGTGGGTCACTTTTATATCTTCATTTGAGAAATGGCTATTCAAGTCAATTGCCAATATAAAAATGGCGTTTTTTTCTTGTTATTCAGTAGTATGAGTTCCTGGTATATTTTGGATCTTAGTTTCTTATCGAAAGCATTTTATTTTTGCAAATATTTTCCCCAATCTCTTTAATGTATTTGTTTTCTTTGCTACACAGAAGATTTTTAGTTTGATGAAATTTCATTTGTCTATTTTTGCCTTTGTTGTCTGTACTTTAGGATCTTATTCAAGAAATCACTGCCCAGTTCAGTGTCATGGGGACTTTTCCCCTATGTTTTCTCTCAGTAGTTTTATAATAACAGATCTTAAATGTAAGCCTTTAATGTATTTTGAGTTGATTCTTGCAGAACAGATGAAATAGCATACATTTGTATCTTCTGGATGTAAATATCCAGTTTTCTGACACCGTTTATTGAATAGACTGTTCTTTACCCATTGTGTGCTCTTGGCTCATTTGTCATAAATCAACTGACTGTAAATCTGATGACTTATTTCTGGGATCTTTATCCAGTTCCACTGATCTATGTGTCTGTCTTTATGCCAATACCATGCTGTTCTGAAAGTTAGCATAAGGAAAGAAATGCAAAGATCAGAGCAGAAATAAATAAAATAGAGACTAGAAAAATGAAAGATCAATGAAATTAATAATTTGTTCTTTAAAAAAGCTAAACAAAATTGACAAACCCTTTCCTAGACTAAAAAATGAGAAGACTCAAAATTAGAAACAAAAAAGGAAACATCACAACTGATAACATAAAATACGAGGGACCATAATAGACTACTATGAAGAATTATGCATCAACAAATTGAACAAAATAGAATAAATGAATGAATTTCTAAAATATATAAACTACTGAGACTGAAGCATGAAGAAATTAGAAATCAGACCAAACCCACGACAAATTCGAAGATACAATCAGTAATTAAAATTACCTTATCAAACCTTAAACCAGAAGGCTTAATGTCTGAATTGTACCAAACAATTAAAAAACTAATACCAATCCTAAAACTCTTTCAAAAAATTAAAAAACAATATGTTTAAGGTCATTTTATGATATCAGCACTATCTTTTTTTTTTTTTTTAATTTTTATTGCATTATAGGTTTGGGGGTACATGTGCAGAACGAGCAAGATAGTTGCATTGGTACACACATGGCAGTGTGCTTTGCTGCTTTCCTCCCCTTCACCCACACTTGGTATTCATCCCCAGGCTATCCCCCCCAGCCCCCCCCGCTGTCCCTCCCCCATTCCCCCCAACAGTCCCCAGTGTATAGTAGACCGCCTCTCTGTGTCCACGTGTTCTCATTTTTCTCACCCACCTATGAGTGAGTATATGCGGTATTTCTTTTTCTGTTCTTGTGTCAGTTTGCTGAGAATGATGTTCTTGATACTAATGCTAGACAAAGACACCACAAATAAAGAAAAGTACAGGCCAATGTCACTAGTGAACCTGGATGCAAAAATTATCCACAGAATACTAGTAGACTAGATTCAGCAGTACACTAAAAGGATAATTAACCTCAACCAAATGGGATACAAGCTTGGTTCCACATATGCAAATCAATAAATGTGATTTACCATGTTAAGAAAATAAATGCAAAACCCATATGATCATCTCAGTAGATGCAGAAAAGTATATGACAAAATTCAACATCCTTTCATGATAAAAAAAAAAAAACTAATAAATTAAGGCTGAGTGCAGTGACTCACAACTGTAATACCAGCATTTTGGGAGGCTGAGGCGGGTAGATCACCTGAGGTTGGGAGTTCAAGATCAGCATGGACAATATGGTAAAACCCTGTCTCTAATAAAAATATAAAAATTAGGTGGGCTGGTGGTGCACTGGTAATCCCAGCTGCTCAGGAAGTGGAGCGGGGAGAATCGCTTGAACCAGGGAGGTGGAGGTTTCAGTGAGCCAAGATGGCACCACTGGACTCCAGCCTGGGCAACAGAGAGAGGCTCTGTCTCAAAATAAATAAGTAAATAAATACCTAACAAATTAGGGATAAAAGGAATGGCATTCGGAACAATTCCAATAAAGTTAGAATTTGCAGATACCTGGTTTGAATGCATAAACCAAAGAGCAAAAGGAACATTCAGGAGAGTAAACAGACGACCCACAGAGTGGGAGAAAATCTTCACAACCTATACATCTGATAAAGGACTATTATCCAGAATCTACAATGTATCAAACAATTTATTAAGATAAAAAACAAATAACCCCAACAAAAAGTGGGCTAAGGACATGAACAGATAGTTCTCAAAAGAAGATACACAAATGGCCAACAAACATGACAAAATGTTCAACATCACTAATGATTAGGGAAATGTAAATCAAAACCATAATGTGATACCCCCTTACTCTTATAAAATGTACAATAATAAAACAATCAAAAAATAACAGGTGTTGGCACGGATGCAGTGAACAAGAAACACTTCTGCCTTGCTGGTAGAAATATAAACTAGTGCAACCACTATGTAAAACAGTGTGGGCATTTCTCAAAGAACTAAAAGTAGATCTACCATTTGATGCAACAATCTCATTACTGGATATCTACCCAAAGGAAAAGAAATTACTATACATAAAAGATACTTACATATGCATGTTTATAGCAGGACAATTCACAATTGCAAAATGTGGAACTAACTCAAATGTTCATCAATCAATGAGAGGATAAAGAAACTGATTTATATACCACCAATGTAGTATATCCATAAATACAAACCTGGCAAAGGCCTAGAGGTAAATGCATGTAGAGGAACTCTCAGAATGGCAACTCATTTTAATTGCTGAATGAATGCTGGCTTGTCTGGAATGTTTTCTAACGGGAATGACACATATAATCTCCATGTAGTTTCTCACCTTTGAGCAGCCTTCTCATATCCGGATTTGTTCTCATGGCAACGGCAGAGATGATGTAGATTCTAGAAGAATACAAAACCTCTGGTATATTATATATAATCTCATATATAATAGAACATATATCTTATATATATATTAATCTATATATGTCATATATTAATCTCTTCTATATTATATTATAGATTATAGATTATATGTATTATATATAATCTCATATATTATGAGATTTATTATGATTATATATTATTTTTTATTGTATTACATATTTAATATATATCTTATATATGAGATTATATATACTATATATAACATAATATATATGTAAGAAATTATATATGTTTCATATACTATATATTATATGTAAGAGATATATATCTCTTTGAATATATAATATATACAAGAGATTTTGTATCAATCTAGAATATATATGTATGTATTATATATAATATATAATCCCATTACTGGGTATCTATCCAAAAGACTATAAATCGTTCTACTATAAGGACACATGCACACGAATGTTCATTGCAGCACTGTTTACAATAGCAAAGACCTGGAACCAACCCAAATGCCCATTGATGATAGACTGGACTGGGAAAATGTGGCACATATACATCATGGAATATTATGCAGCAATCAAAAATGATGAGTTTGTGTCCTTTGTAAGGACATGGATGAATCTGGAGAACATCATTCTCAGCAAACTGACACAAGAACAGAAAAAGAAATACTGCATATACTCACTCATAGGTGGGTGAGAAAAATGAGAACACATGGACACAGAGAGGTGGTCTACTATACACTGGGGACTGTTGGGGGAAATGGGGGAGGGACAGCGGGGGGGGGGGGCTGGGGGGGATAGCCTGGGGATGAATACCAAGTGTGGGTGAAGGGGAGGAAAGCAGCAAAGCACACTGCCATGTGTGTACCTATGCAACTATCTTGCACGTTCTGCACATATACCCCAAAACCTATAATGCAATAAAAATTAAAAAAAAGAAAAAAATATATATTTAATATATAAATATATATAATGTTATATATATTAGTAATTATATGTTTTCCTAAATGACTGTACTAATTTACAATACCATCGACATAGTATAAGGGTTATTATATATGTATATATAATGGAAAGGAAGGTTATTATATATAAATATAATGGAAAACTACTCAGCTACAGAGGAATAAATTAATGGCATTTGTAGCAACCTGGATGAGATTGGAAACTATTATTCTAAAGAGCAACTCAGAAATGGAAAACCAAACTTTGTACTTTCTCACTCATAAGTGGGAGCTAACTTTTGAAGCTGCAAAGGCCTAAGAATGACACAATGGACTTTTGAGGACAAGGAGGAAAGGGTGGGAGAATGATGAGGGATAAAAGACTACTAATTGAATACAGTTTGTACTCCTTGGTTAATGGGTTCCCCAAAATCTCACAAATCACCACTAAAGAACATGTAACCATACATCACCTGTTTTCCAATTACCTAAAGGAATAATAAAATTAAATTAAAAAAAAGAAAGTTGTAATAGATCCTTAGCATGGAGCCTCCAATATTTCATACTCTTCTCTTTCCCTGTCCTTTGCAATGTGACTCTGATTGTCTGACCAGTAAACCTTTTGAAATTAGACCAGACTTGTGAGCACTTTGGCTAATAGAATGCCAGTGTACCAGTTTTAACTCTAGGCCTCAAGAGATTCTGTATCCTTCTAGAATCTACATCATCTCTACCATTGCCAGGAGAACACATCCAGGTATAAGAAGGCTCCTGAAAAGTGAGAAACTACATAGAAAGGATACATGTCATTCCCATTAGAAGGCATTCCAGACGAACCAGCAGTTATGCAGCAATTAAAATGAACTGCCATTCTTCGAGTTCCTCTACATGCATTTGCCTCTAGGTCTTTGCCAGCTGTTACAAATTATCCCTCATGCTTCATGCTTGACATTGCCGTTGGCATATAGCCCTTTTTTCTTTGTCACCAACACTCTCCGTCCCATCACTTCCAGTCTTCCACTGTACCCTTCATGTCACTGCTGAGATTGCTCTCACAGAGATGGCTGAAGCACCCTTTCACTTGGGAGACTTCTGCACTCTTCTTATCTTATACCTTCCAATGTCAAGCAATTCTTCTCCTCTCCTGCTCACGGAATATTTGCACGTTAACACTACCTGCACTTGAAAATGTTCTCTTGTTCTTTTCTGGGTTCTTTTAAATCCTTAGATCATTACTAGACCTTATATTTCTGTTCTCATCTCAGTTGAGTTTCCCCATCCTTCATCCGTATGCATTATCTAATAGGACACTGATAATCTTGCCCTAGTCCTAACATTTATTTATATTATGTCTCAAATAGTAACACCATATTTTTCCATGTATTTATGTTTTGTTTTTCTTACAGGAAGTATATCTGCTCTCATGTACACAGATGTCTTGATGGCCCACCCATGTGTGCTAGTGGAAATATAGGATATTGGGTCCAGAAAGAAAAGGTTGTTCAAGGGGGATAGCAACTGTTCTTTCATATTTTTTTTTTCTCTACAGAAAGTATCATTTCATTTTATATATAATAAGTGTATATATAAATATATATGTGCATAATATATAATATTAAATTTTGGAGATGGGGTCTTGCTCTGTCACCCAACCTGGAGTGCAGTGGCATAATTTCAGCTCACTACAACCTTTGCTTCCCAGGTTCAAGTGATTCTTTCACCTTAGTATCCCAAGTAACTGGGATTACAGGCATGTGCTACCACACTCAGCTAATGCTTTTTCTGTGTGTTTTTGGTAGAGATGGGACTTCACCATGTTGATCAGGCTGGTCTCAAACTCCTGACTTTAAGTGATCTACTTGCTTCACCCTTTCAAATTTCTGGGATTATAAGCATGAGTCACTGTGCCCAGCTGATATTAAATATTAATTAATTATACACATGCACATACATATACACACACATTACTGAGTAGAACATCCCACTAGACTGCCCATATATTTTTTCCCATTTGATCAAGAAGGATTTCAAAAATCCCATGGAAATTTTTTTTTTCTTTTTTTCTTATTGTTTATTGTACTTTAGGTTCTGGAGTACCTGTGCAGATCAGGCAGGATTGTTGCGTAGGTACATACATGGCAATGTGGTTTGCTGCCTCCATCCCCACGTCACCTACATCTGGCATTTCTCCCCACGTTATGCCTCCCTGACCTCCCCACCCCCCGCTGTCCCTCCCATGGCCCACCCCAATAGACCCCTATGTATGATGCTCCCCTCCTGTGTCCATGTGTTCTCATTGCTCAAAACCCACCTATGAGTGAGAACATGTGGTGTATAATTTTCTGTTCTTGTGTCAGCTTGCTGAGAATGATGGTTTCCAAGTTCATCCATCCCTACAAAGGACACGAACTAATTAATGACTACATTAGTAATACTTCTCCCCTCACTTAAACCTTCAACTAATCATCTATTAAAGTTTTACCATCTACCTCCTATGCAAGAAGAGATTATTGATATTTTATAGATGATTTTTATAAGTCGCTATGAGACAAATTGCATCAAAATTACATGAGATTAAAAGTGATTGAGGGAAATTATACTTATAAAAAGAACATTTTAGAGATTAGTTTTAAAATGAATAATAATGTTTCTTTTAGAGTTTTAAAGACTAAGGACATATTAATTGAAGAAAATTAGAGACACATAGAACAATACAAAGAACATATAAATATTATGTAAAACATGAGTGTCCAAACTTTTGGCTTCCCTGGATCACATTGGAAGAAGAATAATTGAATTATTTTGGGCCATGCATAAAATAAACTAACACTGATGAGTTAAAAAAAAAGAGAGAAATTGCATGATATTTTAAGAAAAAAAAAATTTGTGTTGGGTCACATTCAAAGCCATCCTAGGACTCATGCAAACCACAGGCCATGGATTGGATAAGCCTGATGTAAAATTCTACTTCATAGAAATAGCCACTGTTAATTTCTTCTTACATATATATTCATGTTTATATACACAGACATGAACGGATTTGGAATCACATGGAACATATTTATTTGTATACTCACTGTAACCATTCTTTCCATTTCATTTATTTTATACATTTTTAATATAATATATTGTGAACTTTTCCTTAGCTTATAGATATACTTCTAAGTCATTGATTTTAAAGAACAATGCTGTGGCTTGATTTTTTCTTTTTTTTTTGCCAATAAGGCAAGAAATTATCATGTGGATATTAATAATGGGAAAAGGCAAAGGCCGTAGCTAATTGAAATGTTATTTTGATGAGATACAGTTCTCTTTCTTCCCCCTTAAATAAGCATTTGATTAATAAACCATCAGCTAGGGATTCTAACTCTGAATCTTAAACTACCTAGGTTATATGGAATAAAAACTCATAAAAGCAAATTGATGGCCAATATACACCAAATCATTTTAGTAATTTATAAATTTTGCAGCATTCAAAACTTCCCACGTAATAGATCATTGTGTAGGTAAAGATCATTAAGAAAAAGTTAATAGGTATTTATTTTGCATTATTTCTAGAACCAAAGGAATATTTTGAATGAGGTACCAATGTATATAACAGTAATGTCAGAATGATAAAGGATTTCAAAATGCACATTAAAAGCTTGACTATTAGGAATACTGCTAGTAGTCATATTTACAACAAATATCTGACGAATTCCTCATATGAAATGAGCAAAAAATCTAAATTGGTAGACAGAAACTTTTATTTGAAAGTATTATTGCAAGGAGAGAAAGGAACTATTTATAATAGGGAGAATTTTCTAACCCAGAGATCTTCAAGCATCTCAAGAGTTAGGCAGAAAGGGGTTTTCCTTTTACAGAGAAGAGTAAACAATGCTGGATAGAACCAGGTGTAGGGAACTGGGATGAAAGAGAGTGACACCATTGGAGAGCATTCCAAAGAATATTTTAACCTAAGGTCATCCTATTTTCAGAATGTATGCATGCTGGCTCAGATTGAGGGTTGGCCAAAGCTCAGAGGTCTTCAGATACAGAATATTGAGAATCTGTCATTGGCCTTGTAATAGGTATCATCATTAATGTTGTGTGTCAAGTTGATTAGGTAACTGGGTGTCCAGATATTTGGTTAAACATTATTTGTGAATCTGTCTGTGAGGGTGTTTCCAGATGAGAGGAAGAGATTATCATTTCAATCAGTAGACTGATTAAAGCAGATGGCTCTCCCCAGTGTTAGTGGGCACTAGCCAATTTGCTGAGGGTTGGAACAGAAAAAAAGACAGAGGACAGGGAAATTCACTCTTCTGTCTGAATGCTTGAGCTGGAGCCTCAATTCTTCCCTGGACTGAGATTTATGCCATCACTACTCCTGGTTCTTATATCTTTGGACTCAGAATAGAATTGTATCACAAGCTTTCCTGGGGACTTCTGCACCAACTCTTAATCATAAATTTATTTGTGTATACACGCACTCACAAAGGAATACAGACATATGTACCTACATACATGCACACACACACACACAGAGACAGGAATTACTTAACAAAGGAATACATTTTATGAAATGCATCCTTAGCCAATTTCATTGTTGTGTGTACATTGTATAGTGTTACTTTCACAAATCTAATTTGTCTGTCTTTCCACACACCTAGGCTATATAGTATAGCTACTTGCTTCTAAGATGCAAACCTGTACAATATGTTATTGTACTAAATACCATAGACAATTATAACACAATGATCAGTATTTGTGTATGTAAACATATCTAAACACGGAAAAGGTACAGTTAAAGTATTGTATAAAGGACTTGAAGAAATTACACGTGTATAGGACATTCGCCATGAATTAAGCTTCCAGGACCCAAATTTGCTCTGGGTGACTAAGAGGAGTGCATGTGAAGGCCTAGTACATTACTGTACAATACCGTAGACTTTATAATCATTGTGCACTTAGGATACATCAAATTAATTCATAAAATTATCCTTTTTCTATAAGTTAAACTTAGCTCACTATTACTATTTTACTTTATAAAGTTTTAGATTTTATTTTTTTATTCTTTTGTAATAATACTTAGTTTAAAACATAAACACATTGCAGAACTGTACAAAAATATGTTTTACCTCCTTATTCTATGAGCTGTTTTCTATTTTTGAAAATTTTTATTTTATTTTTTATTTTTAAAACATTTTTTGTTAAAAAGTAAGACTCAAACACACATGTTAGCCTAGGCCTACACAAGGTCAGGATTATCAATATCAGGGTCTTCCACCTCCACAGCTTGTCCCACTGAAAGGTCGTCAGGGGCAAAAACACATATGAAGCTGTCATCTCCTACAGTAACAATGCCTTCTTCTGAAATATCTCATGAGGGTCCTGCCTGAGGCTGTTTTATAGTTAACTTATTTTTTTAGCAGGAGTACACTCTAAACTTGCAATAAAAGTATAGTGTAGTAAGCAGATAGTATAGTAAATATATTCACTAATATCATAAGTCATTTGTTACCAAGTATTATGTCACTGCATATATTTGTATGCATTATGCATTTATGTGACTGGTAACACTGTAGATTTGCTTACACCAGCATTACCACAAACACGAGTGATGTGTTACAATATAAAGTTAGGTTGACTATGATCCTTCCAGGTGACAGAAGTTTTTTATTTCAATAAAAAGTTAAAATCCTTTGAGGTTACATTACATTACAACCTATGGGATCATCATTATACGTACAGTCCATTGTTGACCAAAATGTTATGTGTCACATGACTGTACACATATATATCCTATAGGATAGGTCACTATTGCTCTTTCTCTTGCTATAAAAATCAGTCTACAGGTCACCTTTCCCTTCACTCATAGATACTGAACTGATAAGGGGATTTCTATATTTGGGTTCTCACTGATTCTATTACATTGATACCTCATTCTCATTTTTCCTGTTACTTCAATTTATTATAGAATATCCAGTCTGCTATGCATGTTCTCTATAAAATTTAAGGTATGTTTCTTATTATGTATTTGAGTTATTGTACTTATTTTATATCCATACCTTTTAACTAGGATAATAAATGGAGATATGGTCTCACTTTTAAATGCTTTGTTGCTAGGTTTTATTTTTTCATGTCTGTGTTTCTTTTCCTGTTTGCAGTCTATTTGGAATATTTTTTCCCATCCATCCTCAGACTTCCTTCTCCAATAGCACTTCATTTTTCACACAGTTTGGTCTTGATTAATAGTTTACTGATTGTGATACAACCTACTAATTACCTTTACATTCACAGAATTTGAAAAATAATGTACTGTATTTACGGTTTCATCAGACTAAACTAGGTTACATGCTCATTTCTATTTTCTCTATCAAAATCTTTCATCTTTTTTTCATAATTATTTATTATGAGCTCAATCAAATTAAGAAAAAGAAGAAAAATAAAAAATGTGTAAACTCTGCAGAAATATTTCCTATTCTCCAGTTGTAACTAGAACCCTAGATAAATGCAAACAGCCTTATGCTTCCACAAACATGTTGGGTAACATATTGAAAGACATTGAGAAATCTATTAAAGTTTTAAAAGCAGAGCAGTTTTATCAGAGATAGCTCCTCAGGCTTAGCTTGTCTGAAAAGCAATATAATTGAAACTAAACTGCAAAGTCTAGTTTAGGGGAGGATTAAGCTGAGTACTTGAAGAAAGCTTGTATGATGCCCGCCACTATTCGCTCACTTCATTGAGGGCAGATTTCTTCTGCTGATCTTCCTGGTCAATTGCTATGTCCTCAAGAATTGTGTGGGGGACATTTAAAAAGTTACCTATATCAATACTGAGAGGCCATTCGTGCTAACAGTACCCCTTAGTCTAAACCTGAATTTCTGAATATGAAAAAATAGTAATTGAGGAAAATTGACAGAAAAAAAACAATGAGTAATCATAGAAAATGATTTTTATTGAAGCAGAAATAACTTAGAAAACAGACTAGTGCTTTTGAAAATAGTCTAAGTAGTACTCTAAGTGAGATAATAGACAATATTAGATAATTAGATTATAGGCAAAAAACAATGTTTTAATAAATGAAGAATATTCAGCTATGAGGGAAGAAAAATTGCATTTTTAAAATTAACCAAAAAGTCTTGGTCATTTTATAAGAAACCTGTTGGCCTGGCTGGGTTTGGTGGCTCACTCCTGTAATATTAGCACTTTGGGATGCCAAGAAAGGTAGATCACTTATGGCCAGGAGTTTGAGACTAGCCTGGCCAACATAGTAAAAGAATACTCCACATTCAAGAGAGTCATATGCTATGAGTGAAAAGTTGTTGCCTACTTCAAGAACCATTAAAAAATCCTGCTTTGATAGGTAAGAGCAATATTGCCAGAAGAATTTAAGGAGGAAGTCTGGGATTCGACCTTAGGGTCTTGTAAGTCATGTTAAGGAGTTTGGAGTTTCTTGCAATTGTTATGATATACCACTGAAATAAATTAAATAAAAAATTTGACTTTAAAAAATATCTGTTGTATGCATTGTGCAAAATAGAAATGAGCAGCAAGAGTAGAATTATGAATACTACTGAGGAAGAAATTATTTTAGTCAATTCAAGAGATAAGAGTATTCTCTGTACTAGAATGGTGATAGTGAATAATGACATGAATTCGAAGTGTATTTTATAAGTAGAATTGATAGGTATTTTTTGATACCTTGGTTATGGAAAAGAAGGTGTAAATAAAGCAGAAGAGAAAGTTAAGGAAAACAATCTGCTATTTAGATAAATTTGTCATATGGTAAAGATAACAATTCAGATCTCTGAGGAAATATAAATTAACCTTTCTTTGGCTGAAACAATTGACTGAACCTTTGAAAATATAACCTCTATACCTACCTGACACAACTTATAAATCTCAGATGGATTAAATATTGAATGTTTGACATTTAAAACTCAAGGAAAATGTAGAATGGTTTTATAAAATAGAATAGGAAAAACCTCTCTGACACAAACCCAAAACTAAAACCATCTGTATAGCAACAAACACCATAATAAACGCTAAAAGAAAAATCATAAACTGGAAAAATATCTCAACATAAATGCAGACAAAGGATCTCTGTACATAATATATGAGCTCAGTCAAATCAATTATATAAAGATAAAAATGATAGAAAAAACGTTAATTATATGTCTATTACAATAGGTGTTTTGTCAAACATGTCACAGAGAATATTCCATTCACATACAAAACATCTGTGATACAGGAATTATTTTGAATCCTCATTCTACAGATGAGAAAACTCAGCCTCAGTATGTTTAAGTGATCTGCCCAGGACTGCATAACTATGATAATCTGAATTTTGTGCTTGTACATGTATTCAGAAATAAAATGTGATGCTATTTTCAACATGTTGTACTCTGTTCTACTTTACTCTGTTATGCTACTGTAATATACTGTAAGATACTCTTATACTATACTGGAACACCATATCCTAAAATATTGTTTTTTTCCTGTATCACTTTCAACTTTACTATGCAGTACAAAACATACCACAAAATGCCAAAACACCTACATGCAATATGATTAAAAGCAAATATACTTCAATTTATAACATACATGTTATGAGCTATTTTCTTTTTGGTAGCAAAGAGTCTAATTCATATTTAAAGCATACACACACAGACACATAAATATTGCCTAATATCTTTCAGCAATGCTACACAGGTTATTCAATAAGTAATAATTTTTAATGAAATTGTGCAGAGCACTTTTTAGTATGATTTTGTATTTCCAACATGAATTCATTATTATATATTAGAAAAAAAGTTGATATTGAGAGGTAAACTGAAGGAAACCAGTCCAAGAAAAAAAAATGTATTCTATATTAAGAAGTTTTATTGACTTGATAAGCTAAAATTATTGTTTCTCAATAACAATTAAAAACATAGCTCTCTCATGTGACAGCATTCCTCATTTTAAAGTTATCAATTTACTTGTTTAATGATTGTGAAATCACATATAAATATATGCTACAATGCTGCATATAAGCATCTAAACATTGCTAATTATTTTACCTTCAGATTAAAGAGCACAGTTTTTATACCTAAATGAATATACTCAAGAGTTTATCGCTAAACTATTGAAAAAGTTAAACTGCAAACACTACATAAATATTTTCAAGTATTCTGTAGAAGAAACAAACATAAGCTAAATTATGCCTTAGGTTCAAGAAAATTAGAAATGTACATAGAATGTCATAGTTGTGCTCTTACAGTTCCTTTTTGTAAAAAGAGAATCTGTCTGGGTGACCTGGCTGTCAAGTGCTGTGAGACTGATCACCTCACTAGACAATTTACTAGCTTCTTATCAGCACAATCTATTACTGCTTCAGCCAAAATATTTGATTTTGGCAGAGGAAATCAATGCAAAGCTGGCACCTGTGAGTCTGTTAGAGCTGCACTTGTTTCATTTGAGACAAATGTGCTTAGTTTGGTAACTCTAACTTGGTTTATGGAAATAAATGAAGGATAACTGTTCATAGGCATCTTCTAACATATATTTGGAGCTAACAAAAGCATTTTTAAAGACATTTGTTTATAAATGTCATAAAGTATTTATTATTTATAATAAAAATACTAGCATTCTTTGAAGTAGATTCCCTCCTGTTTTATGGCATCATTTTTTGGCACTGTACCAACAAATGCAGTTTGAATAAAAATAAACTTCTTCCAAAAGCTAAAACAAATTGTCAAAAGCAGTTTTTAAAATGTTGTCTACCAATCATTATCATATCACAATCCTCATAATAAGCCTATGCTGTATTTTTAGTATTACTGTAACCTATGTAAAGAGAGACGAGTGAAACTATCCTTTAAAAGTAAGATTTGATATCCTCCAGTGTCAAAATGGATTGTAGCAACACAAGATATAATTCCTTTGGCAGAGCATCATATTTAGTTTCTTTAATGGCATATTATCTTAGTTGGGCCTGACGTAGATATGATGGACAGAATTTAGAAAAGACAAAATTCTTTACAATTGATACATGATTGGTTGCATTAGGATTTAAAACATGTAAATGTGTGTAAAGTGCAAAGCATTGAGCTGAGTTTAAAGAAAATCAAGGATGTACCTAAATCACAAGTGATAAGAGTTTAGCTCTATTGAAGGTATCTGTAATATTGATTTAATTTGGAAAAAAGTTAAGAAAATATGAGTGATTATATAATTTGATGTGTGCTAACATAAGCTTCAGTAAGATATCTAGACAGGGAAATTTTTTCTTTTTTCTAACTTGCGTGTTGTTGTAAGCAAGGGACCTAGCACTTTCATTTGTCAGATTATCCATCAAAACAAGGTTTAAAAATGTTATATATTTGATTGGCTTATAGAATCAGTTTGTCTAGTTTTCTCATTTCCCTCAATCAATTCTAGTCTCTCTAGAAGAGAAATAAGGATAGCAAATAAAAACCTTTGAGTCTGTCTTTATTTATCTTGTAAGCAGGTGTTTATTGATTGTACACTGTGTTTAAAGCAGATTTTTACCAATTTTACTTTTAATTAGAGTACTACATGTTTGGATCTTAACATAAATTGAGGACAATTCTTTACAGTATACAGAGACAGTCGTTTGTTTCCTATATATAAGAGTGTCTTATAGGCAAATTGAGCTAAAGAAAAAAACTGTGTGTGTGTGTGTGTGTGTGTGTGTGTGTGTACAGACACATATTTATATGTACACACATAATTACAGAAATGATTAAGTCTTAAAATTTGATTTCATGGAACACAACTTATATGAATGCAATTCACAGAATGGAGTATCTTAGCAATAATACAAAGAAGTGAGGAATAGAATACTATTAAAAAGACTTTCAGATGAGTATTTCTAATATATACCTTATCAGTGCCTACAAAATAGAGGCTAAACTTAGGAAATAATTCAAGGTTAATATCTCTTTCACTTCTAACTTAGAGTAGGTTTATATTACTAAAACATGATCTTTAAAAATAAAATTCAAATTTCTTCATAAATTATTGAAGGACAATTAACCACTGTCTCATCTCTAGTCATTTTCCGTGCACTTACAATGCAATCTTGCCACATTGAACTATTATTTCTTGGTGATGGCCCAGGCTTTGCTTGCATCATTTCTTGTTCAACATTCTTTTCCTTAAGAAGCGTACTTTTTATCCAACCTCTCTCATCAAAATAAAATGTATTTGTCTGCATTCAGGTCAAATGCCATGTCCTCTATAGTTTTTCAATTCTTTCTATTAGAAATAACATCTTTTTAATTTTTTTTTATTTTTTATTGCGTTTTAGGTTTTGGGGTACATGTGCAGAACATGCAAGATAGTTGCATAGGTATACACATGGCAGTGTGTTTAGCTGCCTTCCGCCCCTTCACCCACATTTGGCATTTCTCCCCATGCTATCCCTCCCCTGCACCACCCCCGCTGTCCCTCCCCTATTCCCCCCAATAAACCCCAGAAATAACTTCTTTTAGATGTCCAATATCACTTGTTAAAATATATTTTTCATATTATACTAGTAACTACAGTCATGGCCTGCTTAAGGGAGGCATGAATATCTGAACAAACTCAGAACTCTGTTAGGTAAAAGCTTTATATAACAGGACAGGATAGAATTCCCAAAATTACCACACCAACTACTTAAACAGTATTCTGTTGGGAAAATGGAAAACATGGAGTAGGGATACTGCTGTGGCTTCTCAATATAGAGTACAAATTTTTAAAAATCACTTTAGCCTGGTAGGCTGTTGCCTTTTAAAATTATTTTATGTTTTTAGTTCAGTGGCAATATGTACCTACTATTTGTCTCAGCATTCTCTAGTCACCTGTGAAACTGTTTGTCTCCAAAGGAATATGTTTGTAAATGCTGCATGCATGTTTTTCAGCTCAGAACTCATTAATAATTCTCACGACTCTGCATTCTCTCCATGGAATCCTCAGAAAGTGGAAAGCTAAGGACCGTAGATCTTTTGGTGATTTATGGAAGATGAAAACAACAACCAGAAAAGAGCAATAACCAGAATTTTTAGTCCAACCACTGAGACAATGATAGGTTTTTGATGGAAAAAAATTACCGTGCAGCCAAGAAACTCCCTAAACAATTATGAACTTGAATTCTTAGCACTCTAAAAAAAAACTACACTTTAATTATTAAAGGTTATTGAAACAAAATAATGGAGAAAACAACTAAACAAATATAACTTTCATAAATTATAAGATAATAAAAGTGCTAATCAACATTTGGTTTGCTATATTTCATTTGGTGTTAAGTTAAAGCAACATGTACTTATTCCAGTCTCTGAAACTGCAGAGTTTGATTCTTATGGCCTTAACTTAACTTGATAAGATGCTGAGAAAAGAGTTACACAAGATAAAAATGTAATACTGTCTATGCTATTAAATTCAATTTTGAAGTTCATCTCTTAGTTCTGTATTTTGCTTATCCATAGCATTCCTCTGGTATCATTTGAAGACTTTGAATAATGCAGTCAATAAACCAAGGGTAGTTTGCTATATGTTTATAAAACGAGTACCTCATTTGGCAAAGAATACATGCCTAAAGATAAAACCCTGGGCAAATAATACAGACATAATTAGTAACTGTATAATTTTATTGACTCAAGCATGTAAATAAATTAATTATCTTAACATGTATGCAAACGGAGTGATCATCATAAATGAATCCTTGATAATGCCTAAAACCCACAAAATGTACTTCAAAAATAGCATGCATTTAAAAATGCAGAATTATACTTGATAACTGTTATTGTATAGCTTTTAGAATCAGCCTCCACACAAAATTAGAATTTAGTTGCTCTAAGGATTGACTTTTAATTCAAAATTATGCAAATTTCATCTAACAGAGGTTAATTGCTCATATTCCTCAGGCTGCAGAAAGAACTAAAAAACTCGGAGATCTTCCAAGATGGCGTCGTAGAGGTGACTCAGGATTGCAGCTCTCAGTGAAGGCGCAGAGGGTGAGTCCTAGTTGCATTCTTGGACGGACCTTTTTTGCCCACAGAACGTTGAAAGTCCCAGGTATGGGAGAGACACAGGACGCCAGCGCAGCCGGCTCGCGCAGCTGGTTCGGCCGGCACCGCAGTGCAACCCGGCACAAAACTCACTGCTCTGGGTGCCCTGTTAAACCAGCAATCTGAGATTTGGAAGGGCAGATTGGCATGTCCATCTGATTGAACGGGACTTGGACAATGAGCCTGACCAGGAGATTCCTGGGAAGCATGATCTGAGCCGGTGCAGTGGGCAGCGGCATGGGAGATCGCACGGATCCCAGTGCCCTATTGGCAGGCTACTTGGGCGCCAGTGAGAGTCAACTGTTCAGCTTGGAGAGAGGAAGAGAGAGAGAGAGAGAGAGAGGACGGACTCTGAGGAAGGGAGCTGGGTGATCGGGCTCAGCGGGTCCCACCCTCACGGGGACAAGCAGGGCAGCGACTGGAGGCACTCGGGGCTGAGAGTTTTGCTGCCCGCAAACTTGAATCTAGGACAGTGCAGCCCGGTTGGGGAGGGGCGTCCGCCACTATGGATGCAATCCGCCCCTACTGAAGCACCACCCAGTGCTGACGCAGCCTGCTGTTGCCGAAGCAACCCGCGATAACAGAGAGACTCCACCAGCAGGGTGGAGCACACCACAGCAGAACAGAGCCCAGCAGCAGCAGGGCAGACCCACGCTAGCAGGGCAAAGCCTCAGCAGGCAAATAGTGAATAGACTACCTCCTAGCCAGGCAGGACAGTGCAACAGATACTCATAAAGAATGCCCCAACTCCCTGAGACAGAGCATCTAATGGGGAAAAAAAGGGGGGGTGGTTTTATGAGTTCTGTTGCAGCAGACATAAACACATTCTCCCAACAACCCTGAATGAACAACGGAGCTCACAGCTCAGCACTGGAGCTCCTATAAAGCACAGACCGTCTCCTCAAGCAGCTCCCTGACCCCTGTATATCCAAAGAGTCACCCCAAAAAAAGGATTAATCAGACTGACATTTGGCGGGCATCATTCTGGGACAAAGATAGCAGAAGAAGAAACTGGTAGCATCCCTCACTGTTTTGCAGCTGCTACAGGTGTGCCCCAGATAAGCAGGGCCTGGAGTGGACCTCAGCACTCGTACAGCAGAGGGGCTAGACCATTAGAAGGAAAACTAAGTAACAGAAATACTTTATTATCAACAATCTGGGCAACTACTCAGAGACCCAATTGAAAAATCAGCAACTACTAAGATGACAGGTGGATAAATCCTTAAAGATGGGAAGAAACCAGTGCAAAAAGGAGGAAAACACCCCAAACCAAAACACCTCACCTCCTACAAAGGACCAAAACTCCTCACCAGCAAGGGAACAAAGATGGATGGAGACTGACCGTGATGAAATGATGGAATCAGACTTCAGAAAGTGGATAATGAGAAACTTCATTGAGCTAAAAGAACATGTTCTAAATCAGTGCAAAGAAACTAAGAACCTTGAAAAAAATTTGAGGAAATGATAACAAGAATGGACAATGTAGAGAGGAATATGAATGAATTGAAGGAGCTGAAAAACACAACACGAGAACTTCGTGAAGCATGCACAAGTTTCAACAGCCGAATTGACCAAGCAGAAGAAAGAATATCAGAAGGCGAAGATCAACTCAATGAAATAAAATGAGAAACCAAGATTAGAGAAAAAAAGCACAAAAGGAATGAACAAAATCTCCAAGAAATGTGGGACTATGTGAAGAGACCCAACCTACTTTTGATAGGTGTACCAGAATGTGATGAAGAGAATGAATCCAAGCTGGAAAATACTCTTCAGCATATTATACAGGAAAATTTCCCCAACCTAGCAAGACAGGTCAATACTCAACTCCAGAAAATACAAAGAACACCACAAAGATACTCCAAAAAAAGAGCAACGCCAAGGCACATAATCGTCAGATTCACCAGGGGGTTGAAATGAAGGAGAAAATACTAAGGGCAGCCAGAGAGAAAGGTTGGGTCACCCACAAAGGGAAGCCCATCAGACTCACAGCAGATCTCTCGGCAGAGACTCTACAAGCCAGAAGAGAGTTGGGGCCAATATTCAACATCCTTAAAGAAAAGAACTTTCAACCCAGAATTTCATATCCAGCCAAACTGAGCTTCATAAGTGAAGGAAAAATAAAATCCTTCATGAACAAGCAAGTACACAGAGATTTTGTCACCACTAGGCCTGCTTTACAAGAGCTCCTGAAAGAGGCACTACACATAGAAAGAAACAACCAGTTCCAGCCATCCTAAAAGCATACCAAACGCCAAAGAGCATCAACAAAATGAAGAATCTACATGAACCAATGGGCAAAACAGCCAGCTAGCATCAAAATGGCAGTATCAAATTCACACATAACAATATTAACCCTAAATATAAATGGGCTAAATGCACCAATCAAAAGACACAGACTGGCAAATTGGATAAAAAACCAAAACCCATCGGTGTGCTGTATCCAGGAAACCCACCTCACATGCAAGGATACACAATGGCTCAAAATAAAGGGATGAAGGAAGATTTACCAAGCAAATGGAGAGCAATAAAAAAGTAGGAGTTGGAATTCTCATCTCTGATAAAATAGACTTTAAAGCAACAAAGATCAAAAGGGACACAGAAGGTCATTACATAATGGTAAAAGGATCAATACAACAAGAAGAGCTAAAGATTCTAAATATATATAGACCCAATGCAGGAGCACCCAGATATATAAGGCAAGTTCTTAATGACTTACAAAGAGACTTAGACTCCCACACAATAATAGTGGGAGACCTTAACACTCCACTGTCAATATCAGACAGATCAACCAGACAGAAAATTAACAAGGATATCCAGGACTTGAACTCAGACCTGGAACAAGCAAACCTGATAGACATTTACAGAACTCTCCACCCCAAATCCACAGAATATACAATCTCAGCACCACAACACACCTACTCCAAAATTGACCACATAATTGAAAGTAAAGCACTCCTCAGCAAATGCAAAACAACTGAAGTCATAACAAACAGACTCTCAGACCATAGTGCACTCAAGTTGGAACTCAGAATTCAGAAAATAACTCAGAACCGCACAGCTTCATGGAAACTGAACAACTGGCTCTTGAATGTTGATTGGATAAACAATGAAATGAAGGCAGAAATAAAGAAGTTCTATGAAACCAATGAGAACACAGACACAACGAACCAGAATCTCTGGGACACATTTAAAGCAGTCTGTAGAGGAAAATATATAGCAATAAGTGCCCACATGAGAAAAGTGGAGAGATCCAAAATTGACACCCTATCATCAAAATTGAAAGAGCTAGAGGAGCAAGATCAAAAAAGCTCAAAACCTAGCCGAAGACAAGAAATAACTAAGATCAGAGCAGAACTGAATGAGATAGAGACAAGAAAAACCCTTCAAAAAAATCAATAAATCCAAGAGCTGGTTTTTCGAAAAGATCAACATAATAGACAGACCACTAGCCAGACTGATAAAAAAGAAAAGAGAGAACAACCAAATAGATGCAATAAAAAACTATAAAGGGGAAATCACCACAGATTCCACAGAAATTCAAACCATCATCAGAGAATACTACAAACAACTCTATGCACATAAACTAGTAAACCAAGAAGAAATGGATAAATTCCTGGATGCCTGTGTCCTCCCAAGCCTAAACCAGGAGGAAGCCAAAACTATGAATAGACCAATAACAAGGTCTGAAGTTGAGGCAGCAATTAAGAGCCTACCACACAAAAAAAAGCCCAGGTCCAGATGGGTTCACAGCCGAATTCTACCAGACACACAAAGAGGATCTGGTACCATTCCTTCTGAAACCATTCCAAATAAATCAAAAAGAGGGAACCCTTCCCAAATCATTTTATGAGACCAACATCATCCTGATACCAAAACCTGGCAGAGACTCAACAAGAAAAGAAAACTTCAGGCCAATATCCATGATGAACATAGATGCAAAAATCTTCAATAAAATACTGGCAAACCGATTGCAACAGCACATTAAAAAACTTATCCATCATGATCAAGTAGGTTTCATCCCGAGGATGCAAGGCTGGTTCAACATACGCACGTCTATAGACGTAATTCACCACATAAACAGAAGCAAAAACAAAAACCACATGATTATCTCAATTGATGCAGAGAAGTCATTTGACAAAATTCAACAGCCCTTTATGCTAATAACCCTCAATAAACTTGGTATTGATGGAACATATCTCAAAGTAATAAAAGCTATTTATGAGAAACCAACAGCCAATATCATACTTAATGGGCAAAAATTGGAAGCATTCCTTTTGAAATCTGGCACTAGACAAGGATGCCCTCTCTCACCACTCGTATTCAATATAGTACTGAAAGTTCTAGCCAGAGCAATCAGGCAAGAAAAAGAAATAAAGGGTATTCAAATAGGAAAGGTGGAAGCCAAATTGTCTCTATTTGCAGACGACATGATAGTCTACCTAGAAAACCCCATCACCTCAGCTGAAAAACTTCTGTAACTGATAAGCAACTTCAGCAAAGTCTCAGGATATAAAATCAATGTGCAAAAATCACAAGCATTCCTATACACCAATAACAGACTTAAAGAGAACCAAATTAAGAACGAACTGCCATTCACAATTGCTACAAAGAGAATAAAATACCTAGGAATACAACTCACAAGGAACATAAGGGACCTCTTCAAGGAAAACTACAAACCACTGCTCAACGAAATAAGAGAGGACACAAACAGATGGAGAAACATTCCATGTTCGTGGTTAGGAATAATCAATATCATGAAAATGGCTATACTGCCCAAAGTAATTTAAACAATCAGTGCAATCCCCATCAAATTACCATTGAATTTCTTCACAGAACTGGAAAATACCACCATGAACTTCATATGGAACCAAAAGAGAGCCCTCATAGCCAAGTCAATTCTACGCAAAAAGAACACAGCGGGAGGCATCACACTACCAGACTTCAAACTATACTACAAGGCTACAGTAATCAAAACAGCATGGTACTGGGACCAAAACAGAGATATAGACCAATGGAACAGAACAGAGGCATCGGTGGCAACACAACATATCTACAACCATATAATCTTTGATAAACCAGACAAAAACAAGCAATGGGGAAAGGATTCCCTGTTTAATAAATGGTGTTGGAAAAACTGGCTAGCCATGTGCAGAAAGTAGAAACTGGACCTCTTCCTGACACCTTACACTAAAATTAACTCCAGATAGATTAAAGACTTAAACATAAGACCTGGCACCATAAAAACCCCCATTACTGGGTATATATCCAAAGGACTATAAATCTTTCTACTATAAGGACACATGCACACGAATGTTCATTGCAGCACTGTTTACAATAGCAAAGACCTGGAACCAACCCAAATGCCCATCGAAGATAGACTGGACTGGGAAAATGTGGCACATATACACCATGGAATATTATGCAGCAATCAAAAATGATGAGTTTGTGTCCTTTGTAAGGACATGGATGAATCTGGAGAACATCATTCTCAGCAAACTCACACAAGAACAGAAAAACAAATACCGCATATTCTCACTCATAGGCGGGTGAGAAAAATGAGAACACATGGACACAGGGAGGGAGTCTACTACACACTGGGGTGTATTGGGGGTAATGCGGGAGGAACAGTGGGGGGGCTGGGGAGGGATAGCCTGGGGATAAATGCCAAGTGTGGGTGAAGGGGAGGAAGGCAGCAAAGCACACTGACATGTGTGTACTTAAGCAACTGTCTTGCACGTTCTGCACATGTACCCCAAAACCTATAATGCAATAAAAATTAAAAAACTTAAAAAATAAATAAAAAATAAAGTTGCATTCGAAATTCACTCTTTCCACTGAGTCTACCAGCTATGTTTATCCCTCTACCTACTATATTCTGTCCTCTCCTCCACTCCTGCATTAACTCTGTCTTTTCCGGAGTTCTCAACTATTTCCTTCTTGATAAATTAGAGAGCATTCTTTGGTATGTGCATATTTGGTTTTCATTAAGTTTCTCTTCTCTTCCAAAGTAAGCATCTCTTGCTTTTCAAGAGATACTGCTGTTTTGTTGTTGCTGCTGTTGTTTTTGGTGTACATTGGTACACCAAATGTACCATTGCTGCTGTGGTGTACATTGGTCAAGGATCATCCAGATCCATTTCACATGCAAGGATATACAAAGACTCAAAACAAAGGGATGGAGAAAGACTTACCAACCAAATGGAGAGCAAAAATAAATAAATAAATAAATAAACAAATAAATAAATAAAAGCAGGAGTTGCAATTCTCGCATCTGATAAAATAGATTTTAAAGCAACAAAGATATAGTGGTAAAAGGATTAATGCAACAATAAGAGCTAATGATCCTAACACCCAGATACATAGAGACTTAGACTCAATGAGACAGAAAATTAATAAGGATATCAAGGACTCAAACTCAGATCCAGAACAAGTAAACTTAATAAATATTTATAGAGCTCTCCACTTTAAATACACAAAATATACATTCTTGTTAATACCACATCACACCTACTCATAGGTTTAAATGAAATATTGATTGGCCATTATTAATACCCATTTCTTTTAGAATAAAGCAACATTTCTGTTCTCTCTCCCTCTTTTTCTTCCTCTTTCTTCCTCTCCTTCACTCCTTTTTTTTTCTTTCCTTCTCTCAAAAAAAAAAAAAAAAAAAAAAAAAAAAGAAAAAGAAAAGAAAAGAAACAAGAAATCAACTTGCAGACCTCTAGATCCAGGTCGGCAATGTCTCTCTCATTGCCTGATTTCCTTTCTTCCCTTCCCTCCCTCCCTCCCTCCCTCCCTTCCTCCCTCCCTTCCTCCCTCCCTCCTTTCTTCCCTTTCTGCCTTCCTCCAAAAAACATAAAAAGGATAGCCTGCTTTCCCACGTTCTGGAACCTAGAACATAATCTTTTAGACAGGGTATAGAGGGGTACAATATAGCTCTCCATATATGTGCTGCTTAATTTTTTAAACAATATATAATCTATAAATAAGGCCAGTAAATGTTTACACTTATTGGCCAATTACATTGTGGATCTACTCTGCAGTGAGATTGGTTGAGCTTAAGCATTGTAGAAAGGTTTAACTCACACTATATATATATATATATATATATATATATATATATATATATATATACACACACACACACACACACACACATATATATATCTGAGTTAATTATATTATATATTATATATATATTTATATATATTATTTATATAATTATGTATATAAATGATATATAAAGACATTGAACCAACTACTTAAGATTGTTGAGTTATGCACAGAGGATGTCTGTACTTGTGCCCAGGTAAGAGAAACTAAATGTCGTGTTTCTGCTAAGTAGCTTAAGAAAAAGGCATGCTAATATGTGAATTATTTAGTTGCATTACTAAAATTGTGCTTGGTGGGCACCAATAGTGACTGTTTAATCACATGCAGTGAAATTATGGTGGAGGCTATAATTAGTGCAAAGATCTTTTGAAGATACATTCTCACAAATTTTTTTAAGGGCACTAGAAAAGTCTCCTGCCTGACTTAGAAAAAATATGTTCATGCCTTGGGTTCCTTTGTGTCCCCATCAAACCAGTTGAACTGGAAAGTAAAAGTCTTTTGAATTTTCAAGGCATAGATGACTTTTATTCTCAGGATAGTAAGGAGGTTTTTCTGCAGAAAAATAATGGCTTTAACATTTGAGCCCTATTCTTGGGTTTGAGAAGTTAAAAAGCAAAATGGCTGAATGTATGAGGGTGATCCTTAGGACTCGAACGGGCCATAATAAACTGTGAGTCAGTTGTGATACAGTGCTGTTGAGGTGGGGTGAAATTGAGTAAACTTACAAGCCAATGACTATGTGAATAACCTAAAGAATAAGGCAATAGAAGCACCTGCATAGAACCTAGTGAGGAACACATGGGAATAGAGTCATCCAGGGGGTCAGTATTGAAAGATCAACAGCATGTACCATCGGCTCCCCCATCAGACTTGTGTTAAATTTCTTCACCCTCAGTTGGATGTGTTAGTTTATATACATACACACACACACACACACACACACACACACACACACACACACACCCCTACATATTTATAGGATTAAATAAATGTACTTTATGTTTTTAAATAATAAGGTATCACTGATATCAGTATAATATGTTACCCCATTCAGAAGTATTAGCATTTGTCTTTGTAGGTTTTGTGCTGCTGTAACAGAATAAGTGATCATGGGTAATTTATAAGCAACAATAATTTATTTTCTCACAGCTATGGAGGCTGGAAAGTCCAAGATCAAGGTTATGGCCTCCGGTGTGGGCCTTATTATAGCATCTACACATAGCAGAAGGCAGAATAGCAAGAGACAGATGAACTCTATGTCCTCACATAGCTGATTAGAAGAGGGTGAACCCAATCTCACAGGCCATTTTTATAGCAGTATTTATCCATTCATGAGGGTGGAGCTCACATGACTTAAACTCATATCAAAAGGCCCTAGGCCTCGTTCAACTCTTGCATTGAGGATTGTTTCTAACACATACATTTTGGAGGGTACACATTCAAATCACACAAGTGTGCTAACATTTAATAAATAATTATTGCTCAGGGGATCAATGTCTTTATTTATATTGATACATATAACTATATGTCTTCTAATTGAAGACCTACCATTTTCCTGTTGAACAAGAATGGTACTTTGAAAAGGTATTGAATTCTTATATATAATTGGTAAAAAATAAATTTAAAAACTCACAATCTCTGACATATTTCTAATTATTGTTTTTCTATTATTAGTAGGACCACTGAATCTTAGATGAAAGTATATTAGAAAGCTATATATTGTTTTAAACAATATTAGCTGTTATGCTTAGTTTTTTAATCTTAATAATTATTTCTACATAGAAATATACAAATAACAGTTTATAAATATAATAATGTGTTCTTTTATTCCAATTTTTTTAATAGAAATTATAATTCCATAATTTGTGTCACATTTAACTTTAGAAGGGAGAATAGCAGAGGTTTCTACAGATAGAAATAAAGAAATCAACATTATATGATTATTATATTCTGGATACTAAGCCCATGACTAGTCAACTCTCAGAAGTAACTCCTCTATTTGAGAGGTCATTAAATAAGAAAACCATTTTTTTTAAAAAAAAGGAATTTTTGACAAAATATATTCATTACTTGGAATAAAATATTTCAGTTTCAGATATAAAAACACAAAAAAGGATCTAAAGAGCATACTGTGTTTCTTGATAAGCTCAATATAGCGAAAAGTAGACTAAGGCAAGAAAAGAGTATATACAGATAAATAGTAGCTTTTAAACTATGCTCCTCTATGTTCCCACTATAAGAGTAAAAATATCAAAGTAAATATATAGAGAAGAAAGAACACTTAATGATCATATTTTTTAGTTTCTTTCTATAACTAGGAAGCATAATGATAAAAAGTTAATAGAGAATCCATATGTGATGGTGTGCACCTGTAGTCAGTTAATCAGGAGGCTGAGATGGAAGAATTGTTTGAGACCAGGCATTTGAGACCAGCCTGGGCAACACAGAGAGACCCCATCTCTAAAAAAATATTATATAAAATAAAAAAATTAAGGGAGAAATGCAATTAAGTTAAAAAGGATTTCTAAAGATGACCAATTTGAGGGACTGAGGTGGGGAATTTTTTGTTAATTAAAATTAAGAGTCAACTTCTCTTTAGCTCCAACATGTTAAAAGCTGGGAAGTTGTCACTGTAGTCCTTATGACAAGAAAACAAAACTAAATAAACTGAAAAACAATATCTTTTTTAGAGTTATAAAAGAACCAAGGTCCTAGGAGAGACTGGAACTTTAAAACCTGAACAGACAGACACATAGAGAAAAATCACAACTGAGACCACCTTACATAGAGCATATGCCACAGGAGCCATAAACTTGTAGGAATACTAAAAATGGCAATTTGCTGAAGACTGAGTGTGGATTAGCTTGAACATGAGAAACTCCTGGTGGGCTAGTCTGAGAAAGGTCTTCATATTTTTATGATTTTTACCTCTAGGAATCCTATCCTGTTCTCAAGTCAGAGATATGAGAAAGCATCACTCATGTTATGAGCAGGGAACAATAAAGCAACAAAATTGGGTTATGCCTACAGCATTCTGTATAACAAAGGCCTGCTCTCCAAAGGATACTAGAATACCAGGACCCAATTTCTTGGAGTAAAGGCAATTAGCTAATTTTGGCCTCTTCTAAACTCTCTCGATTGTCTAAGGAGAAAAAATAAAAGACTATGAAACACATGTTGAAACAGAACTCACAAACTCAGGCTGACTAAATGAATGAAATTGAATCATAGGAATACAGAGTGCTTCCTTCTCTCACACTTTACTACAATGTCAGTAAGGCTACAGTATAGTATCAGTGGATTGCAACTGAAAAAGCTGCAAGACACCTATACTGTTTCAGAAAAAGTTTATGGACAAACTCAAGACAAAAGGGAAAGGAACAAAAGCAACAACAAAAATACTATAGGAAATGGGAGCCACTGGTACCTACAGCTATAGTTAAAAAGTTAATGGAGAATCCATATGTGTTTATGGATACAGCTATAGTTATATTAAACACAGTTCAGATCCTATGAAGATTAGTGTGAATTTTCATAATAATGGCTTATTAACTTCAATGTCTGTTACCTGATTTAAAAAAAATCAATTACAAGACATGATATGAGGCTAGAAGAAATACAGTAAGGAAAGGAAATCATTAGAACCAGAAGCAGATATGACATAGATTTTGAAATTATCAGGTAGATAATTTAAATAACTGTGGTTAATAAGTTGAGGGATAGAGAATATAAATAACTTTGGCTTACAAGTTGAGGGCTCTAGAGGGATAAAGTAGGCAACAGATAGACATATAGAGAAAAGTCACAACTGAGACCAGTTTACCCGGAACATATGCCACTGGAGTCACACAAAATGTGTGACCTATACATAATAGAATTACCAGGTTGGAAAAAAGAAAGCAGAAGGAATATTTGAAGTAAAAACATCTGATAATTTTTCAAAATTAATGACAGATACTAAACCATAGACCTAAAAATCTTATTGAACACTGAGGATCAATACCAAAAAATCTACATGTAGGCATATCACATTCAAACATATACACCATGGAATATTATGCAGCAATCCAAAATGATGAGTTTGTGTCCTTTGTAAGGACATGGATAAACCTGGAGAACATCATTCTCAGCAAACTGACGTAAGAACAGAAAACGAAATACCACATATTCTCACTCATAGGCGGGTGAGAAAAATGAGAACACATGGACACAGGGAGGGGGGGTACTACACATTGGGGTATATTGGGGGGTATAGGGGAGGGACAGTGGGGGGTGACTGGGGAGGGATAGCCTGGGGAGAAAAGCCAAATGTGGGTGAAGGGGAGGAAGGCAGCAAAACACACTGCCATGTGTGTACCTATGCAACTATCTTGCATGTTCTGCACATGTACCCCAAAACCTAAAATGCAATAAAAATTAAAAACAAAAACAAAAACAAAAACAAAAACAAAAAAACAAACTGCTACAACAAAAGACAAAGAGAAAATTTTGCTAGAGGCCAGAAGAAAAAAGAAAGATACCTCACTAATGGAAGAATAAGGAGAAAAATTATATCAGACTTATCTTCAGAAACCATGTGAACAAAAAGATAGTAAAGCAAAATATTTAAAGAATTGAAAGAGGAAATCCACCAAGCTACAATTTTAAATTTCAGTAAGAGTATCCTCTCAAAATGAAAGAGATATACAGACTTTCTCAGACAAGTAAAAATGGAGGGAATTCATCACCAATAGACCTACCATGCAATAAATATTAAAATAAAAATTTCAGAAAACAGAAAATGTATATGTTTCAGAAGCTGGTATCCACATAAAGACATAAGAATGTTGGAGAAGGAATAAATAAAAATCTAGAAACATTTTTTCTAACTCTCAACTTATCTAACAGATAACTATTTAAAGTAATAATAATAATCTATTGAGTGATTGTAGTATATTGAAAAGTGAAATGAATTACAACATTATAAGGGATGAGAGGAAAGAATGTGACTACTCTGTCGTAAAGTACTTCCACTACTTACGAGGCAGTATAGTGTTATCTATAAGTGGACCACAATTGTTAGCATACATCAAAAATTCTAAGATACTCACTGAAATACACACACACACACACACACACGCTTTATATATAAATATATATATATATGCATATAAATACACACGTATGTACATTAAAGTGTAATTAATAACCTGAGAAAATAAGGAAAATTTATATCAATGTACCCAGAAAGAGCTTAAGTAAAAAAGGATACAAAAAGGAAATACACACACACACACACACACACACACACACACACACACACTTTATAAATATTTATATGCATATATATACACACATATGTACATTAAAGTATAATTAATAACCTGAGAAAATAAGGAAAATTTATATCAATGCACCCAGAAAGAGGTTAAGAAAAAAAGGATACAAAAAGTCTAAAAAATATCAGAACTTAATGTAAAAATATTGAAAGCAAGCTAACTACATCAATAACTACTTTAAATCTGAAGATCAAAATCTCAAAAATATAATTCTGAAAAAAAATTAAAGTTATTTAAAGATACTTTTTACATTTTAAGAGGAGATCTATTTGAGAAACATATTAAAAAACACACACACACACAAAAGCTCTCCCAGGCCACTCTACCCCATAAAATAGGCAGTATCACACATTATTTTGGCAATCATAAATACTCTGGTGTACTAAGGACAGTCACAGGTGTAACAGGAACAGATGAACTGCATCACAAAGAATAGGTCAAAAAAATGTATACACATGTATCACTATAGTTGGCAATCATGTGCACTTAGTTTTGTAATGCTGACAATTTTAAATCGTAAAAAAAAACTTTTAAAAAGCGAAATAAAAGAAAAACTAAAAAGAAAATTTGACATATGAATAAGAGTCATGGGGACATACTTATGGGCAATTGCACAGAGATAGTTTCTGAAAGGTGCCCAACATTTATAATCATTAACTATATTTTGAAGTTTTGTATCATGATGAATAGCTGCTTTTTTTTTTTTGTTTAAGGACATGGCTATTTTTGGAGAATAGGTTCACATTCATTTTCTACATTGTGCTGCTTTTTTTTAGAAATTCTTCTATGATATGATATACACTGACATGAACACTCTATTAAATTTTCCCATTTTCTGTGCCATGTTTCTATATTGATTTCAGTGCATGGAAATCCATTCTGCATGTACTCATATACAAAACCACAAATTTGTCAGAAACAATACTGGTTATCAAAAGGCAAGATTGTTTTATAAGTGTCTTTTTTCCCTACCCTGCACAAAATAATTATTTTCAAACTAGTCAGTGTCATCATTAACTTCTTTAGGCAAATGTGGCTTAAATTCATTAAAGCTCCTGAAATGTCAACAGCTGGAAAGAATACTAATGCAGACAAATAACAAAATTATTAAGTGAGGTACTCATTGCGGCCCTATGGCATGGCCATGACTCATCTAAATTTTCTGCCAAATGTGCCAAACCAAATGAATGAAACGAATTTTACTGGTAATACCTTGAAATTCACTTTTAGAAGCCTTGATTGTACCAAAATTGATATTTGTCATTATGATTTGTAGATTCAGTTGAAATTCATTTTCTTCTGCATAGTCCCCCAAGTCTTTAAATAAACCTTTCCAAAGAACTTCACATTTCCAGTTATTAATATACAAATAATCAGAGTTCTAGCATTTTCAAATCCAGCAGGGGTATGAATTGTATAAAGTTGATAAAAAACAGTGAGGACAGTTTTGAAAGTGGCATCCCTTAGCCAAAATGAAGCATATATTTGTTTTTCTATGTCAGATTTAGTGGTAAAAACCAGAAGTCAATCTTCTTTGACAGTCAAATCCTTAATCAAGAATAGTTCACCATTTAATATATTTTGTAACACTGAGGAACTTCAACATTAGCAACTGTCTGTCTAAGAAGGTATCTGAGCTTGTCAAATTATTTTTATTTTCTGAGAAAGGGAGTTTTTTGAAAGCGATCATGACACACTGTGTGTGAAGGGTCAGAAGTTGTATATGGTTGGATAATTTGGGAGAGGAGATTTATAATTTCTTGCCTGATTTTCACTTCTCTGATCTTCAAAATTCTTACACCTCTTGTCTGTGAAGATTAGTTGTCATCTACAAATTGTGTAAGTATATGCTGTCCATTTGAAGGTTTGGTTATTGTTTAGTAATAGTACTACCATTAAAGCATTTTTTTTTTTGCTTTTATAATCCCAATAAGCATTATCTTTTAAACTTTATATTTTATAATTAAGTAGGCTTGTACACTTGACTTACACTTTCTGTGAGGGAAAAATTTCAGCTTTCTTCCATTGTGTTTCAAGAAATACAGTAAGAAGGAATAATATTTAGGTTTTCCAATACCAAATCTGTTTTAGTCAAGATTACATGATAGACTGACTGATTTTTTTGTAAACTGGAGTCCCTGGGATACTGGTAGAGTGGCTCAGGCCAGAAGCTTCAAAATCCAGGAGGCTGCTGGTTTAAGTTCTGGAGTTCAAAGGCCAGCAAGCCTGGAGTTCTGATGGCCAAGTCAGGAGAAGAAAAGGCTGTCCCAGAAGACAGAGAGAGAGAGACTTCTGTATTATTAATTCTCTCTGGGTCTCCCACTGATTAAACTGGATGCTGCCTACCAACCTGGAGGGCAAAACTCCTCTACCTAATCCACCAGATTTACACACGAATCACTTCTGGAAACACCTCACAGACATACCCAGAATAATAATTTACCAGATTTTTTTTGGTATTCTTTAATACGGCCAAGTTTAATACAGCCTAAAATTAAATTCACAAGTCTACCTGCTGTCAGCTTGCACCCATATGCATCTCCTAAACCATACTTAATTTCTAAAGAAAGATAAGAACATAGTGATAGTTCTGCCTGATATGATACAACTATCATGTGATTATGCTTTTGGGGGATTTTGGACATTAAGGACTTTCAGACATTAAGGATTTAGACTTCAGGAATTTTGATCATTAGGAATTATGGCATTCAGAATTGTGTTTTTTAGAATTGGGTTCCAAACTTGTGATTCTCCTTCCCAAAGCACTCCCCTCTAATAATGAGATAAACATCAGGCAAATTTCAACAGAGTCTCCTGCAACATATAAGATTTGTACTTATGAACACAAAGTTTGTCAAAAACAAGAAAACTCTGATAAACTCACTGTTAAGAGGAGCCTAAGGAGACAAATATAATGTGTTATCCTGGTTGAAATCCTAGAAGAGAAAAATGGCAATAAGTAAAAGCTAAGGAAATCTGAATTAAATATGAACTTCAATTTAATAATAGTGAATCAAAATTGGCTTATTAGTTGTACAAATGTACAACTAATAACTTCTCATGACTCAGCAGGAGTATCTGAGAATGAACCAATGATTCTTACATGAAAACTTTGAACCAGATCTTTTAAGCTAAACAGAGAACAAGATATAGCTGACTCTCTTTTAGACATTTAGCATTTGAGGAGATTTAAAGGAAGATATCTTTTTAAACAAAATAAATTTAAATATTTAAATAGTTTTCAAAGGAAGTTGTAAAATCTCTTCTTCTGCAGGTATTCATAAATAAGATTGTTTAGAATGCAATCTAATCAGGAGACAAAGTGATGGATGAGGTGCCTTAGATTTACTTCTTCTGATAAATTTAATATTACAGTAGTAAGTTGCCATCCTGAAGAAAATAATTGAACACTGGAAAATGATGAATAGTAGGAAGACATGTGATTCATGATTAAGTATGGTTTAGGAGATGCATATGGGTGCAAGCTGACAGTAGGTAGACTTGTAGATTTAATTTTAGCACCTATATTTCATAGATGAAATATAGGCTTACACTGTACCTTAAACTATCAGCAGGATGAAAAGCCTGCATTTTGGTACTGGACAGGTATTTATGTCCATTTTACAATGTCAAAAACCCATTCATTCAATGATACATTTGTTCAACATTGCCTATAATTAAAGCACTTTCCTAGTTGGTAGGTGTTAATACATTTTTAATAAGATTCTTGTTTGTAAGGGAGAATATTTCAAATTTTAGAATAACAATTATGATGATTTATGCCATATTTTTTCCAAAAAAAAAATCTCTAGGATTATAACTTATTCAAAAAATTTTGTCATGACTAGTTAAAATATAAGAACAAAGGAAAGGTAAATCTATGTTTTGGCATGCCTCACTTACAAATTAATACTTTATCAATGGTGATGAGATATTACTATATACTTAATAGAACTGCTTTTTTTTAACAAAATGCCATGATTTATTTAGTCATTAAAAGAGTACAGCTACATTTTAAATTTAGTTAGTGAATCATCATAAGCTTCATGGTAATGTCTAAATTCAGTATGTTTAATGTCTTAAAATGTTTATGTGTCTCTAAAAAAATATTTCAATAGCTCTAGGGATACAAATGATTTCTGGTTACATGGATGAATTGTATAGTGGTGAGAACTGAACTTTTACTGGACACATCACCTGAATAGTATGCATTATACCCAACAGGTAATATTTTATGCCTCACCCCTCCCACCTTTCTGGCTTCTGAGTTTGTGGTGTCCATTATACTGCCTTTTCCATACCTGTAGCTCAGATCCCACTTCCTTCCTGAGTTACTTCACTTAGGATAATGACCTCCAGTTCCATCGAAGTTGCTGCAAAAGACATTCTTTCACTTCTCTTTATGCTTTAATAGTATTTCATGATATATGTACTACATTTTCTTTATCCACTCGTCAGTTGATGGGCACTTACACTGATACCATGTTTTATCAATTGTGAATTGTGTTGCAATATACATATACATATATATGTATCATTTTGCTATAACAACTTTTTTGCTTTGGCTAGATACTCATTAGTGGGATTCCTGGAATGAATGGTAGATCTGCATTTAGTTATTTGAGAAATCTCAGTTTTTTTTTTTTTAAATTTTTATTGCATTATAGGTTTTGGGGTACATGTGCAGAACGTGCAAGATAGTTGCATAGGTACACACATGGCAGTGTGTTTTGCTGCCTTCCTCCCCTTCACCCACACTTGGTATTCATCCCCAGGCTATCCCCCCCAGCCCCCCCTCGCTGTCCCTCCCCCATTTCCCCCAACAGTCCCCAGTGTATAGTAGACCGCCTCTCTGTGTCCATGTGTTCTCATTTTTCTCACCCACCTATGAGTGAGTATATGCAGTATTTCTTTTTCTGTTCTTGTGTCAGTTTGCTGAGAATGATGTTCTCCAGATTCATCCATGTCCTTACAAAGGACAAAAACTCATCATTTTTGATTGCTGCATAATATTCCATGGTGTATATGTGCCACATTTTCCCAGTCCAGTCTATCATCGATGGACATTTGGGTTGGTTCCAGGTCTTTGCTATTGTAAACAGTGCTGCAATGAACATTCGTGTGCATGTGTCCTTATAGTAGAACGATTTATAGTCTTTTGGATAGATACCCAGTAATGGGATTGCTGGGTCAAATGGAATTTCTATTTCTAGGTCCCTGAGGAATCGCCACACTGTCTTCCACAATGGTTGAACTAATTTACATTCCCACCAACAGTGTAAGAGTGTTCCTATTTCTCCACATCATCTCCAGCATCTGCTGTCTCCAGATTTTTTAATGATCGCCATTCTAACTGGTGTGAGATGATATCTCAATGTGGTTTTGATTTGCATCTCTCTAATGACCAATGATGATGAGCACTTTTTCATATGTTTGTTGGCCTCATGTATGTCTTCTTTTGTAAAGTTTCTGTTCATATCCTTTGCCCATTTTTGAATGGGCTTGTTTGTTTTTTTTCTGTAAATCTGTTTGAGTTCTTTGTAAATTCTGGATATCAGCCCTTTGTCAGATGTGTAAACTGCAAAGATTTTTTTCCCATTCTGATGGTTGCCGCTTCACTCGAGTGACTGTTTCTTTTGCCATGCAGAAGCTGTGGAGTTTGATTAGGTCCCATTTGTCTATTTTGGCTTTTGTTGCCAATGCTTTTGGTGTTTTGTTCATGAAGTCCTTGCCTACTCCTATGTCCTGAACGGTTTTGCCTAGATTTTCTTCTAGGGTTTTTATGGTGTCGGGTCTTACGTTTAAGTCTTTAATCCATCTGGAGTTAATTTTAGTGTAAGGTGTCAGGAAGGGGTCCAGTTTCTGCTTTCTGCACATGGCTAGCCAGTTTTCCCAACAGCATTTATTAAATAGGGAATCCTTTCCCCATTACCTGTTTTTGTCTGGTTTATCAAAGATAATATGGTTGTAGATATGTTGTGTTGCCTCCGATGCTTCTGTTCTGTTCCATTGGTCTATATCTCTGTTTTGGTACCAGTACCATGCTGTTTTGATTACTGTAGCCTTGTAGTATAGTTTGAAGTCTGGTAGCGTGATGCCTCCCGCTGTGTTCTTTTTGCTTAGAATTGACTTGGCTATGCGAGCTCTTTTTTGGTTCCATATAAAATTCATGGTGGTTTTTTCCAGTTCTGTGAAGAAATTCAATGGTAGTTTGATGGGGATAGCATTGAATGTGTAAATTACTTTGGGCAGTATAGCCATTTTCACAATATTGATTCTTCCTAACCACAAACATGGAATGTTTCTCCATCTGTTTGTGTCCTCTCTTATTTCATTGAGCAGTTGTTTGTAGTTTTCCTCAAAGAGGTCCCTTACATTCCTAGTGAGTTGTATTCCTAGGTATTTTATTTTCTTTGTAGCAATTGTGAATGGCAGTTTGTTCTTAATTTGGTTCTCTTTAAGTCTGTTATTGGTGTATAGGAATGCTTGTGATTTTTGCACATTGATTTTATATCCTGAGACTTTGCTGAAGTTGCTTATCAGTTGCAGGAGCTTTTCGGCTGAGGTGATGGGGTCTTCTAGGTATACTATCATGTTGTCTGCAAATAGAGACAATTTGGCTTCCACCTTTCCTATTTGAATACCCTTTATTTCTTTTTCTTGCTTGATTGCTCTGGCTAGAACTTCCAGTACTATGTTGAATAGAAGTGGTGAGAGAGGGCATCCTTGTCTAGTGCCGGATTTCAAAGGGAATGCTTCCAGTTTTTGCCCATTAAGTATGATATTGGCTGTTGGTTTGTCGTAAATAGCTTTTATTACTTTGAGATATGTTCCATCAATACCAAGTTTATTGAGGGTTTTTAGCATAAAGGGCTGTTGAATTTTGTCAAATGCCTTCTCTGTGTCAATTGAGATAATCATGTGGTTTTTGTTTTTGCTTCGGTTTATGTGGTGAATTATATTTATAGACTTGCATATGTTGAACCAGCCTTGCATCCCCGGGGTGAATCCTACTTGATCATGATGGATAAGTCTTTTAATGTGCTGTTGCAGTCGATTTGCCAATATTTTATTGAAGATTTTTGCATCTATGTTTATCATGGATATTGGCCTGAAGTTTTCTTTCCTTGTTGAGTCTCTGCCAGGTTTTGGTATCAGGATGATGTTGGTCTCATAAAATGATTTGGGAAGGGTTCCCTCTTTTTGGATTATTTGGAATAGTTTCAGAAGGAATGGTACCAGATCCTCTTTGTGTGTCTGGTAGAATTCAGCTGTGAACCCATCTGGACCTGGGCTTTTTTTGTGTGGTAGTCTTTTAATTGCTGCCTCAACTTCTGACCTTGTTATTGTTCTATTCATAGTTTCGGCTTCCTCCTGGTTTAGGCTTGGGAGGACACAGGCGTCCAGGAATTTATCCATTTCTTCCTGATTTACTAGTTTGTGTGCATAGAGTTGTTTGTAATATTCTCTGATGATGGTTTGAATTTCTGTGGAATCTGTGGTGATTTCCCCTTTATCGTTTTTTATTGCATCTATTTGGTTGTTCTCTCTCTTCTTTTTTATCAGTCTGGCTAGTGGTCTGTCTATTTTGTTGATCTTTTCAAAAAAACAGCTCTTAGGTTTATTGATTTTTTGAAGGGTTTTTCTTGTCTCTATCTCCTTCAGTTCTGCTCTGATTTTAGTTATTTCTTGTCTTCGGCTATGTTTTGAGCTTTTTTGATCTTGCTCCTCTAGCTCTTTCAATTTTGATGATAGGGTGTCAATTTTGGATCTCTCCACTCTCCTCATGTGGGCACTTATTGCTATATATTTTCCTCTACAGACTGCTTTAAATGTATCCCAGAGATTCTAGTACGTTTTGTCTTCATTCTCGTTGGTTTCGAAGAACTTCTTTATTTCTGCCTTCATGTCATTGTTTATCCAATCAACATTCAAGAGCCAGTTGTTCAGTTTCCATGAAGCTGTGCAGTTCTGAGTTATTTTCTGAATTCTGAGTTCCAACTTGATTGCACTATGGTCTGAGAGACTGTTTGTTATGATTTCAGTTGTTTTGCATTTGCTGAGGAGTGCTTTTCTTTCAATTATGTGGTCAATTTTGGAGTAGGTGTGATGTGGTGCTGAGAAGAATGTATATTCTGTGGATTTGGGGTGGAGAGTTCTGTAAATGTCTATCAGGTTTGCTTGTTCCAGGTCTGAGTTTAAGTCCTGGACATCCTTGTTAATTTTCTGTCTGGCTGATCTTTCTGCTATTGACAGTGGAGTGTTAAAGTCTCCCACTATTATTGTGTGGGAGTCTAAGTCTCTTTGTAAGTCATTAAGAACTTGCCTTATATATCTGGGTGCTCCTACATTGGGTCCATATATATTTAGAATCGTTAGCTCTTCTTGTTGTATCGATCCTTTTACATTATTTAATGACCTTCTGTGTCCCTTTTGATCTTTGTTGCTTTAAATCTATTTTATCAGAGATGAGAATTGCAACTCCTGCTTTTTTTTGCTCTCCATTTGCTTGGTAAATCTTCCTCCATCCTTTTATTTTGAGCCTTTGTGTATCTTTGCGTGTGAGGTTGGTTTCCTGGAAACAGCATACTGATGGGTTTTGGTTTTTTATCCAATTTGCCAGTCTGTGTCTTTTGATTGGTGCATTTAGCCCATTTACATTCAGGGTTAATATTGTTATGTGTGAATTTGATACTGCCATTTTGATGCTATCTGGCTGTTTTGCCCGTTGGTTCATGTACATTCTTCATTTTGTTGATGGTCTTTAGCATTTGGTATGCTTTTCAGATGGCTGGAACTGGTTGTTTCTTTCTATGTGTAGTGCCTCTTTCAGGAGCTCTTGTAAAGCAGGCCTAGTGGTGACAAAATCTCTGAGTACTTGCTTGTTCGTGAAGGATTTTATTTTTCCTTCACTTATGAAGCTCAGTTTGCTGGATATGAAATTCTGGGTTGAAAGTTCTTTGCTTTAAGGATGTTGAATATTGGCCCCCACTCTCTTCTGGCTTGTAGAGTCTCTGCCGAGAGATCTGCTGTGAGTCTGATGGGCTTCCCTTTGTGGGTGACCTAACCTTTCTCTCTGGCTGCCCTTAGTATTTCCTCCTTTGTTTCAACCCTGGTGAATCTGACGATTATGTGCCTTGGGGTTGCTCTTCTTGTGGAGTATCTTTGTGGTGTTCTCTGTATTTCCTTGAGTTGAGTATTGACCTGTCTTGCTAGGTTGGGGAAATTTTCCTGGATAATATCCTGAAGAGTGTTTTCCAGCTTGGATTCATTCTCTTCGTCACATTCTGGTACACCTATCAAACGTAGGTTGGGTCTCTTCACATAGTCCCACATTTCTTGGAGATTTTGTTCATTCCTGTTTGTACTTTTTTCTTTAATCTTGATTTCTCATTTTATTTCATTGAGTTGATCTTCAACTTCTGATATTCTTTCTTCTGCTTGGTCAATTTGGCTGTTGAAACTTGGGCATGCTTCGCAAAGTTCTCGTGTTGTGTTTTTCAGCTCCTTCAATTCATTCATATTCCTCTCTAAGTTGTCCATTCTTGTTATCAATTCCTTGAATCTTTTTTCAAATCTTTATTCAAGGTCCTTAGTTTCTTTGCACTGGTTTAGTACATGTTCCTTTAGCTCACTGAAGTTTCTCATTATCCACTTTCTGAAGTCTGATTCCATCATTTTGTCACATTCATTCTCCGTCCAGCTTTGTTCCCTTGCTGGTGAGGAGTTTTGGTTCTTTTTTGGAGGTGAGGTGTTTTGATTTCGGGTGCTTTCCTCCTTTTTGCGCTGGTTTCTTCTCATCTTTATGGATTTATCCGCCTGTCGTCTTAGTAGTTGCTGATTTTTCAATTGGGTCTCTGTGTGGACACTGAGATTGTTGATAATGAAGTATTTCTGTTACTTAGTTTTCCCTCTAATGGTCTATCCCCTCTGCTGTATGAGTGCTGAGGTCCACTCCAGGCCCTGCTTGTCTGGGGTATACCTGCAGCAGCTGCGGAACAGTGAGGGATGATACCAGTTTCTTCTTCTGCTGTCCTTGTTCCAGAATAATGCCAGCCAAATGTCAGTCTGATTAGTCCTTTTCTGGGGTTACTCCTTGGATATACCGGGGTCAGTGAGCTGCTTGAGGAGACAGTCTGTGCTTTATAGGAGCTCCAGTGCTGAGCTGTGAGCTCTGTTGTTCATTCAGCATTGTTGGGAGGTTGTTTATGTCTGCTGCTATAGAACTCATAAAACACCACCCTTTTTTCCCCCCCTTAGATGCTCTGACTCAGGGAGTTGGAGCTTTCTTTATGAGTATCTGTTGCACTGTCCTGCCCCACTAGGTGGCAGTCTATTCACTATTTGCCTGCCGGGGCTCTGACCTGCTAGCACGGGTCTGCCCTGTTCCTGCTGGGCTCCCTTCTGCTGTGGAGCATGGAGTCTCTCTGTTATGGCAGATTGCCTCAGCAATGGCAGGCTGTGTCAGTCCTGGGTGGTACTTCAGTGGGGGTGGACTGCGTCAGCAATGGTGGAAGCCCCTCCCTCACCGGGCTGCACCGTCCTAGATGCCGGCAGCAAAACTCTCAGCCCCAAGCATCTCCAGTGGCTGCCCTGCTTGTCCCCATGAGCGTGGGACCCACCGAGCCTGATCACCCAGCTCCCTGCCTCAGAGTCCGTCCTCTCTCTCTCTCTCTCTTCCTCTCCCCAAGCTGAAAGGTCGACTCTCTCACTGGTGCCCCAGTAGCCTGCCGATAGGGCACTGGGATCCGTGTGATCTCCCATGCCGCTGCCCACTACCCCGGCTCAGATCACGCTTCCAAGGAAACTTCTGGTCTGGCTCATTGTCCAAGTCCCGTTCCATCAGATGAACATGCCAATCTGCCCTTCCAAATCTCAGATTGCCGGTTTAACAGGGCACCCAGACCAGTGAGTTCCGCGCCAGGTCCCACTGTGGCGCCGGCCAAAGAGGCGGTGGGAGCCGGCTGCGTTAGCCGGCTGCTAGCGTCCCGTGTCTCTCCCACATCTGGGACTTTCAAAGCTCTGTGGGCATAAAAGGAACATCCGAGAATGTGGCTAGGACTCACCCTCTGCGCCTTCACTGAGAGCTGCAATCCTGAGTCGCCTCTACAACGCCATCTTGCCTCTCCAGGAAAACCTTATTTTTTTAAAATTGTACTTTAGTTTCTGGGGTACCTGTGCAGATCATGCAGGACTGTTGCATAGGTACATACATAGCAAGGTGGTTTGCTGCTTTCATTCCTCCATTACCTGTATGTCATATTTATCCCCTCATTACCCCTCCCCACCCCCCACCGTCCTTCCCTAGCCTCGCCCAACTGACCGCAGTATGTGATGTTCCTCTCCCCTGTCTACCTGTTCTAATTGTTCAAAACTGCCCATGAGTGATACCATGCGATTTTTGGTTTTCTGTTTCATTCTATTTTTAATAGAGGCTATACTAATTTACATTCCCACCAACCATGTATAAGCATTCCCTTTCACCACATCCAAACCAGTATCTATCGTCTGACTTTTAAATAATGGCCATTCTGGCTGGAGTAGGTGGTATTTCATTGCAGTTTTAATTTGCATTTTCCTGATAATTACTGAGATTTTGCATTTTTTCTTTTTCTTTTTTTTTTTAAAAAATATTTCTTTAAGTTCTGGGGTACATGTGTAGATCTTGCATGATTGTTACACAGATTTTGCATTTTTTCATGTGTTTGTTGGCCACTTGTATATCCTTCATTACAAATTTCTGTTTATATACTTTGCTTATGTTTTAATGGGATTATTGTTATTTTTCTTGATGTTAAGTTCCTCATAGATTCTAGCTGTGAGCCCATTGTTGATGTCTAATTGACAAATGTTTTCTCTTATTCTGTAGGTTATTTACTCCGTTATTTATTATTATTATTATTATTTTTTTGATATGGAGAAGCTTTTTTCTTAAAACAATTTTGTGGGTACATAGTATGTGAATATATTTATGAGTTACATGAGATATACTGATACAGGTATACAGTGTGTAATAATCACATCAGGGTAAATGAAGTACCCATTACCTCACCACAAGCACTTATCTTTTCTTTATGTCACAAACAATCCAATTATACTTTCATAGTTATTTAAAAATGTAAAATAAATTATTGTTCACTGTATTTACTCTGTTGTCCTATCAAACACTAGATCTTATTAATTCTGTTTATTTTTGTACCCACTAACCATCACCATTTCCACCTCCCACTACCCTTCCCAGCCTTTGGTAACCATAATTCTACTTTTTATTTCATGAGTTAACTTGCTTCAATTTTTTTAGCTCCCACAAATAAGTAAGAACCTTTGGTTTGTCTTTCTCAGGTTACTGCAAATGACACAAACTCATTTTTGTAGCTGAATAGTAATCAATTGTGTATATGTGCTAGTTTCTCTTTATCCATTCATCCTTTGATGGACACTTAGGTTGCTTTCAAATGTTGGCTATTGTGAATAGTGCCAGAATTAACAGAATACAGCTATCTGTTTTATTCTTTCTATGAGGTTTGTACCTAACAGTGAGATTGCTAAATAACATGGTAGTTCTATTTTAGTTTTTTGAGGAACCTCTAAGCTGTTCCTCATAGTGGTTGTACTAATTTACATTCCCTTTTCTCTACATCTTTGCCAGCATTTGCTATTGCCTGTCTTTCAGATAAAAGCCATTTTAACTGAGGTAAAATTATATCTCACTGTAGTTTTGATTACCATTTATCTGATGATCGATGATGTTAAGAACCTTTTCATATACTGTTGGTCATTTGCATGTCTTTTTTTGAGAAATGTCTATTCAGATCTTTTGCCCATTTTTAATCAGACTATTTAGACTTTTTTTGTTCTATTAAGTTGTTTGAGCTCCTTATGTATTCTGGTCATTAATCCTTTGTAGGATGAGTTGTTTGCAAGTATTTTCTCTCATTATGTGGGTTTTCTCTTCACTTTGTTGGTTGTTTCCTTTGCTATGAAGAAATGTTTTAACTTGTTGTTACCCTATTGTTTGTTTTTGCTTTGTTAGCTTGCACGTGTGGGATATTATTAAAAAAATCTTTGCCCATTTCAATGTCCGGGAGATTTTCCCCAAAGTTTTCTATTAGTAGTTTCATAGTTTGAGGTATTAGATTTAAGTATTGAATCCAATTTAATTTGGTTTTGTATATATGGTGAGAGATAGGAATCTAATTTTATTCTTTTGCATATGGATAAGTCCAATTTTCCCAGCACTATTTATTTATTTATTTATTTTTTATTGCATTATACGTTTTGGGGTACATGTGCAGAACGTGCAAGATAGTTGCATAGGTACACACATGGCAGTGTGTTTTGCTGCCTTCCTCCCCTTCACCCACACTTGGTATTCATCCCCAGGCTATCCCACCCAGACCCCCCCCCTGCTGTCCCCCCCCATTTCCCCCAACAGTCCCCAGTGTATAGTAGACCGCCTCTCTGTGTCCATGTGTTCTCATTTTTCTCACCCACCTATGAGTGAGTATATGCAGTATTTCTTTTTCTGTTCTTGTGTCAGTTTGCTGAGAATGATGTTCTCCAGATTCATCCATGTCCCTACAAAGGACAAAAACTCATCATTTTTGATTGCTGCATAATATTCCATGGTGTATATGTGCCACATTTTCCCAGTCCAGTCTATCATCGATGGGCATTTGGGCTGGTTCCAGGTCTTTGCTATTGTAAACAGTGCTGCAATGAACATTCGTGTGCATGTGTCCTTATAGTAGAACAATTTATAGTCTTTTGGATAGATACCCAGTAATGGGATTGCTGGGTCAAATGGAATTTCTATTTCTAGGTCCCTGAGGAATCACCACACTGTCTTCCACAATGGTTGAACTAATTTACACTCCCACCAACAGTGTAAGAGTGTTCCTATTTCTCCACATCCTCTCCAGCATCTGCTGTCTCCAGATTTTTTAATGATCGCCATTCTAACTGGTGTGAGATGATATCTCAATGTGGTTTTGATTTGCATCTCTCTAATGACCAATGATGATGAGCACTTTTTCATATGTTTGTTGGCCTCATGTATGTCTTCTTTTGTAAAGTTTCTGTTCATATCTTTTGCCCATTTTTGAATGGGCTTGTTTTTTTTCTGTAAATCTGTTTGAGTTCTTTGTAAATTCTGGATATCAGCCCTTTGTCAGATGTGTAAACTGCAAAGATTTTTTCCCATTCTGATGGTTGCCGATTCACTCTAGTGACTATTAAAGAGTCCTTTTTCCAATATATGTTCCTGGCAGCTTTGTTGAAAATGAATTCACTGTAGATGTATGGATTTGTTTCTGGGTTCTCTACTCTGATCCATTGATCTATGTGATTGTTTTTATGCCAGTGCCATGACGTTTTCTAACTATACCTTTATAGTATAATTTGAATTTGAGTAATGTGATTCCTCCAGGTTTGTTCTTTTTGTTCAGGATTGCTTTGACTATTCTGGGTCTTTTGGGCTTCCATATAAATTTTAATATTTTTTTCTATTTCTTTGAAAAATGTCATTGATATTTTGATAGATATTTTGCTGAATCTGTAGATTGCTTTTGGTACAATGGACATTTTAAAAATATTGGATTATTTTAATCCATGAACACGGAATATCTTTCAATATTTTTGTGTTCCCTTTAATTTCTTGCATCAGTGTTTTATAGTTTTCATTGTTGAGATCTTTCACTTATTTGGTTAAGTTTGTCACTAGGTATTTTATTTTCTTTGTAGACATAATAAACAGGATTATTTCTTTGATTTCTTTTTCAGATTGTTAGAGGTTGGCATATTGAAATGTTACTGATTTTGTATATTAATTTGTATCCTGAAAATTTACTTAATTTGTTGATCAGTTCTAATATTTTTTTGTGGTGCCTTAAGATTTTTCCAAATATGAGATTATATCATCTGCAAACAAGGATAAATTGATTTCTTCATTTCTAATTTGGAGACCCAGTATTTCTCATTCTTGTATAGCTAGGAATCTTCTCTTTCTTTATCTAGCTAGGACTTTGAGTACTTTGTTGAATAAGAATGCTGAATGTGTGCATCCTTTTGATTTTCCATATCTTAGAGGAAAGAATTTCAAATATTTTCTATTTATTATGATACTGCCTATGGGTCTCTTAGATATGGATTTTATTGTGTGGAGGGATTTCCTTCTATTCCCTGGTTTTTGAGAATTTTTAACAATAATGGTGTTTAATTTTATAAAATGTCTTTTCAGCATTGATTAAAATAATCATACGTATTTGCCTTTCGTTTTGTTGCTATGATATATCATGTTGATTAATTTGCATATGTTAAACTGCCCTTGAATCCTGGGGTAAATCTCTTTTGGTCATAATGAAGAATCCTTTAAATATGTTGTTGATTTTGATTTTTTCTGGTATTTTATTGAGGCTTTTGCATCAATATTCATCAGAGATATTTGCCTGTAGTTTTTGCTTTCTTATTTTTTATTTTTCTTTTTTGATGTCTTTTTCTGGTTCGGTATAAGGGCAAAACTGGTCTTATAGAATGAGTTTAGAAATACTCCCTCCTTCTCTATTTTTTGGAAAAGTATGAGTAGGATTGGTATTAGTTCTTTAATATTTGGTAAAATTCAGCGGTGAAGCCATCTGGTCCTAGGCTTTTCTTTGCTTGGAGAGGTTTTGTTATTTTTTGATCTTATTACTTGTAGCAGCTCTGTTCAGGTTTCAGATTTCTTCATGGCTAAATCTTGCTTGGTTGTATGTGTCTAGAAATTTATCCATTTCTTCAGTGTTTTCTAATTTACTGGCATACAGATGTTCATATTAGTCTTTAATAGTCCATTGAATTTTTGCAGTATTGGTTGTAATGTCTGCTTTTTCATCTGTGATTTTATGTATTTGGATCTTCTTCTTTTTCTTAGTTGAGCTAAAGGTTTAATTTTGTCTTTTCAAAACAACTTTTTGTTTGATTTATGTTTTGTATTTTTTCATTTTAATTTCATTTATTTCTGCACTGATACTTATTATTTATTTTCTTATACTAATTTGGGGTTATATTTGTTTTTCCTTTATTAGTTCTTTAAGATGCATTATGAGGTTCTTTTTTTCCACTTTTTAATGTAGTGCTTATTGCTATAAACATTCTTTTTATTACTGCTTTTGCAGTATGTCATATTTTTGGGTACATTGTGTGAAATGGTGTGGCTCTGTGTCCCATTTTAATCCCATCCCCCTTGCTGTTCCTGTGATAGTGAGTTCACAGGTGATCTGGTTGTTTGAAAGTGTGTACCACATTCCACTTTGCTCTGTCTCTCCTGCTCCACCATGGTAACACATGCTGGCCTCCTCTTTACCTTCCACCATGATTTAATGTTTCTTGAAGTCTCATAGTTGCTTCCAGTTAAGCCTGTGGAACTGTGAGTCAATTAATCCTCTTTTCTTCATTAATCATCCAGTCTTACGTAGTTCTTTATAGCAGTGTGAGAATGAACTAATTCATAGTGTTTCCACTTTCATAAACATTTTTACCATTCTTTTTAACATTTTTACTGACTTGCTGGTTATTCAGGAGCATATTTTTAAATTTCTATGTGTTTGTGTAGTTTCCAAAATTCCTCTTGTTATTGATGTCTAGTTTTATTACATTGTAGTCAGTTAAGATATTTGATATAATTGTAATTCTTTGAATTTGTTAAGATTTATCTTGTGGGCTAATACATGGTCTGCCTTTGAGAATGACTCATGTGCTAAGGTGAAGAATGTGTACTCTGTGGTCATTGAGTGATATGTTCTATAAATATCTATTAGGTTCATTTGATCTACAGTGTAGATTAAGATTCTCTGTTAATTTTCTGTCTGGATGACCTAACCAATGTTGAAAGTGGGGTATTGTAGTCTTTAGCTATTATTGTATTGGGATGTATTGCTCTTTAACTTTATTAACATTTGCTTTATGTAACTGGATGCTCCAGCGATGGATGCATATATATTTACAACTGTCATATACTTATGCTGAATCAATGCCTTTATTATTATAGAGTTACCTTATTCATTATTCTTATAGCTATTACTTTAAAATATATTTTTTCTGATATAATTATGGCTATTCTTTTTTTTTTTTTTTTTTTTGTTATGTTTCATTTCTATCTGCATGGACTATTTTTCCCATTCCTTTATATTTGGTCTATGGAGTTTTTATAGAAGTGTGTTTCTAGTAGGCAACAGATCACTGGATCTTTTTTTTTTTTTTTTAAGCTTGCTCATTCTTTCTTTTTCTTTTTTTTTTTTTTTTTGAGACGGAGTTTCGCTCCTGTTACCCATGTTGGAGTGCAATGGTGCGATCTCGGCTCACTGCAACCTCTGCCTCCTGGGTTCAGGCAATTCTCCTGCCTCAGCCTCCTGAGTAGCTGGGATTACAGGCACATGCCCTCATGCCCAGCTAATTTTTTGTATTTTTAGTAGAGACGGTGTTTCACCATGTTGACCAGGATGGTCTCGATCTCTTGACCTTGTGATCCACCCACCTCGGCATCCCAAAGTGCTGGGATTACAGGCTTGCTCTATCAATTCTGCTGTTTTGTGACTCTGATACAATTGTCAGTATGTCAGTTGCATTTGCAGATGGAGAATTTCTGCTTGTTTTTAATCACTTTAATCTGTTTGTTAAATAAATTCCTTCTCTGTGTTATCTTCAATTTCATAGAGTTTCCTTGAAGCAGCTATTTTTAATTCTCTGCCTGAAAAGTCTCATGTCTCTGCCTCTCCCAGATTGGTCACTGGTGCCTTAGTTATTTTGTTTGGTAAGGTCATGTTTTCTGAATGGCATTGGTGCTTCTGAATTTTTATCAGTGTCTGAATATCAAAGATTTAGGTATATCTTGTAGTACTCACAGTTTGCACTTGTTTATATCTGTCCTTCTTGGTAAGGCTTTTCCAGGTATTCAAAGGGATTTGGGTATTGTGACTTAAGTCTTTGGTCACTGCAGCCATATCTTTTAGGAGGCACTGTAAAACCATTTATGCTGTGGATCCTCCAGACTTGAAGAGGAACTACCTTGCCAGTCTTGAATAAGATCTTGGAAAGTTGCCTGGATTCCTAGGAAGAGACTCTTTTTCTCTTCCCTTATTTTCTCTCTCTCTCTCTCTCTCTCTCTCTCTCTCTCTCCCCACACACACACCCCCACCCCCAACACTCTGTGCTGAGCTTCATGGAACTAGATAATTGCTTCTCTGTATACAATACTACTGGAATTGCACTTGTTCAATCTCAATTCAGCACAGCACTGAGTTTCCCCCTCAAGGATCACAGTGACTACTGCCCAGCTACTGCTGATGTTCACTTAAGGCACAAGGACTCTACAATCAGCAGGTGGCAAATTCAGCCAGACTTGCATCTTTTTCTTAAAGGCAGTGAGTTTCCCCTGGTCCTGGCCTGGTTCAAAGATGCCACCCAGGAGCAAAGGCCTGGAGTAGGAAACCTTTGGAATCTACTTGGTCCTCCATCCTACTACAACTGATTTGGCATCCATGCTACGTTACAAAGTCCTTTCCACTTTTCCTTCTCCTTTTCTTAGGCAGAAGGGTCTCACTTCATGGCTACCACCAATCCTACCACCAATCCAGACCTATGGCAAGCACTTCTTGCCTACTGCTAATATCTACTCAAGGCCCAAGGTCCTTTAGTTAGCTTTTGGTGAATGCTTCCAGGCTTGAGTCTCTCCCTTCTGGGCAGTACACTGATTCCTTCTGGCCCAGAGTGTGTTCAGAAATGCTTTCCAGTAGCCAAGGTCTGAAACTGGCAACCCCCAAAACCCCCTAACCCACTTTGGCCAAGCTGGTGCCCAAGTTCCAAGAAAATATCCCCTTTATATTTTTCTCTAATTTCCTCAAGAATAATTGATCTCTTCCTGTATCTACCACAGCTGGTGGTGTGCTGGGTCACACCTTTAGACAGCATAGCTCTGAGTCTCATCCAAGACCTATGGCAGGTATTGCCTGGCTACTACTACGATTATTCAGGGCCCCTAGGGCTCCTTAGTCAGCAGGTGATAAATTCTATCAGGCCTAGATTCGTCCCTTCAAGGCAACTGGTCTTCTTCTGACACAGGGTGTACTTAGAAATGTTGTGGCCAGGCGTAGTGGCTTATGCCCAGCACTTTGGGAGGCCGAGGCGGGTGGATCACGAGGTCAAGAGATCGAAACCATCCTGGTCAACAAGGTGAAACCCCGTCTCTACTAAAAATGCAAAAATTAGCTGGGCATGGTGGTGCACACCTGTAGTCACAGTTACTCGGAGGCTGAGGCAGAAGAATTGCTTGAACCCAGGAGGTGGAGAGTGCAGTGAGCCGATATCGTGCCATTGCATTCCAGTCTGGGTAACAAAAGCGAAACTCCATCTGAAAAAAAAAAAAAAAAAGAAAAGAAATGTACAGCTATTAGGTTCTGGAACAGGGGCCTCTGTACTCTGCCTGGTGGTCTGTTGTACTGTGGATAAGCTAGTATCCAAGTTTCAAGTAAAGTAAAAGTAAACTTTTACTTCAAGTAAAGTTCTCTTTATTCTCTTCTCGTCTCCTCAATCAGAGGGAAGAAGTTTCTCCAGGAGCTTTGAGCTGTGCTGCCTGGCACTGGGGAAAGCTTGCTGCAGGCACTCCTTGGCTGTTCCATCTGGTATCTCATTAGGTTATATGTACCACAAGTCCCCTGGCTCTGAGCCCAGCACAACAAAAGGACTTACCCAGGAATTACAATCTTTGTGTTGCAGACTGGCTTTCAAGTTTATTTAGAAACCCAGAACACTTAAGCCTGTAGTTGCAGGACTTGCCAGAACTCAGGTTCCAACCTCTGGGATAGACAATTCCCCTCTAGCTAGAGCTGGTCTAAGTGCTCCCTCTGTGAGCACTTGTGAATTCTGCTCTGTATTCCTTTCTGATGTTTCTGGCAGCACAACGTAAAGTCCCACAATCACTGCCCTTTCTCCCCCAGGACTACAGATTTTCTTTCCATGCTATGGGGCCATTGCTAGGGGATAGAAAAGAAGTAAAGTACACGGTTCAAGAGTACTTTTCCTACCTTCTTCAGTGCTATTCCCTCAATATGATGTTAAAACCTGATAATATATTCACTCACCTGCATTTTTATTCTTATGAAGGTGTTTTTTGTGTGGATAATTGTTCTGTTTGGTGTTCTTGTAAGGAACTGGTGGCTTCTCTTCAGCCTTTCTCTGTCTCTGCAGAAAATTTTTAGTTTAATTATGTCCTATTTTTTTTTATCTTTGTTTTAGTTGCATTTGCTTTTGGGTCTTAGTCATAAATTATTGGCCCGGTCCAATGTCCTGGAGAGATTTTCTTCTGGAATTTTATAATTTCAAATCTTAGATTTAAGTCTTTTATTCATCTTGTGTTAATTTTTGTATGGTGAGAGATAATGGTCCATTTCATTCTTCTACCTGTGACTATCCAATTATTCCAGCACCATTTACCGAATAGGGTGTTCTTTCCTCAGCATAGGTTTTTATCTGCTTTGTTGAAAATCTTGATGTTAAGTATTTGGCTTTATTTCTGGGTTCTCTCATTAGGTTTCATAGGTCTATGTGTCTACTTCAATACCAGTGCCAGACTGTTTCGGTTTCCATAATTCTGTAGCATCATTTGAAGTTAGGAAATGTTGTGCCTCCAGATTTGTTCTTTTTGCTTTGGATTGCGTTGGCTGTTTAGGCTTCTAGTTTCATATGAATTTTAAGATTTCATTTTCTAATTCATTAAAAAATGGCATTGGTAATTTTATAGCACTTGTGTTAAATCTGTTGATTGCTTTGGACCATAGGGTCATTTTCACAATATTGATTATTCTAATCCATGAGAATTAGATGTCCTTTTTTTCTATTTTTTGTATGTCTTACATGATTTCTTTTATCAGTGTTCTGTATTTCTCTTTGCAGAGATCTTTTATCTTCTTAATTTCTTGTTTATGTTTTTTAATAGCCCTTCTAAAAAGACTTGAGAACAGTTATTTTTTTTTTTAATGTGACAATGTCCAATACCTAATGCTGGTAAAGAGAGAGAAAAATTGGATCTCTCATAAATTCTGATTGGAATGTAAAATGTTACAGCCACTGTGGAGAAGAATCTGTTAATTTCTTTAAAAATAAACAAACAAACTAAGCCAGGTATAGTGGGTCATGTTTAATTCCAACAATTTTGGAGGCTGACTCAGGAGGATAACTTGAGGCCAGGAGTTCATGATCAAGATGGGCAACATATTAAGGCCTCATCACTAAAAATCTTTTTTTTTTTTTGTATAGCAATGTGTCTTTAATACTTTTCTCAGCGTGGGGCAAAAGAGAACTTTACATATTTATTTACTTGTACTTTACATTTTTTTGTCTGCTGTACAGATCTGTAGGCCTTATTATTATTTTTCCCTCCCACTAATTTGGAAGCATCTCAATTTATTTTATTTTATTTTTTTTTAAGGCTATGTGCTTCTATTTTTATTTTATTTTATTTTATTTTATTTTATTTTATTTTTTAATTTTTATTGCATTATAGGTTTTGGGGTACATGTGCAGAACGTGCAAGATAGTTGCATAGGTACACACATGGCAGTGTGTTTTGCTGCCTTCCTCCCCTTCACCCACTAAAAATCTTTAAAACAACAATTAAACAGGCATAGAGGCACATGCCTGCAGTTACTTTAGTGGTTGTGGCGGAAGGATTGCTGGAGCCTATGAGTTTGAGGCTGCAGTGAGCTATGACCATGTCACTTCACTTCAACATGAACAACAGAGCAAGACCCTGTCTTTAACCAAACAAACAAGCAAACAAACAAAAACAGATAAATCTATATTCACCATATGATCCAGAATTGCATATCTGCCTATTATCCTAAAGATATGGAAACTTATGTCCACAGATAAAACTATACATGAATGTGCATAGCAGCATATAGCTCAAACCTGAAAACAACTAAAATAGTCCAGGCTGGGTGCGGTGGCTCAAGTCTGTAATCCCAGCACTTTGGGAGGCCAAGACGGGTGGATCACGAGATCAAGAGATCGAGACCATCCTGGTCAAAATGGTGAAAACCCATCTCTAATAAAATACAAAAAATTAGCTGGGCATGGTGGCGCATGCCTGTAATCCCAGCTACTCAGGAGGCTGAGGCAGGAGAATTGCCTGAACCCAGGAGCCACAGGTTGCAGTGAGCCGAGATCGCGCCATTGCACTCCAGCCTGGGTAACAAGAGCGAAACTCCATCTCAAAAAAAAAAAAAAAAAAAAAAATTCCTCCATAGGTGAGTGGTTAAACAAATTATGGTACCACTACATCATGTAATACTACTCAGCAATAAAAATAAATGGACTATTGATAGACAGAACAACTTGGATGAGTCTCAAGGGCATTATGTTGAGAGTAAAAAAGCCAATATAAAAACTTAATGCACTGTATTATTTCATTTTTATCACATTCTTGAAGTTACAGAAATTATAAATTATAGAAATTAAAGGCTAATTAGTAATTGCTATGGGTTGAGGATGTTGGGAGTAAGGGCAATGAGGGTGACTATAAAAAGCAATTTGAGGAAGATTTTGCTGGTGATTAACTAGTTCTTCACCTTGACTGAATGCTGACTATACAATTTATACATATTAAATGACATGAAACTGTACACACACTTTGAACCAATAACTAATTCCTGATCTTGATATTGTACTATAATTGCAAGATGTAACTCATTGGAGAAACTGAGTGAAGCGTATCCTGATCTTTCTGTAGTGCTTTTGTAAATCTATGACTATTTCAAAATAAAAAGCTAAAATACAAATACACATAGAAATATATGCACGCAAATTATAATACTGTTGAACATGAGTACAAATTTAGGGTAAGTAAAGCCATTAAGTTGATGGAATAAAGTTATGTCAAAATACTTAGGTGTCTTTTTATATATACACCCTTTCTTTCAAATGATTTTCATACCTTAATGCAGAATTTGGTGGAAAATGAGATTATGTATGTGAGCACAAGCTTGAAGCTGGGGATCAAAGGCAATGCTGAAACCTGTGGTATCCCACAGATGGTGGATTACATAAAAGAAACATTTTGAAGAGGGTTTATGTATATGTGTATGTGTATGTGCTCACAACACAGATTTGTCTACTCCCCACCAGCTGCCACTGGGAGTAGTACTTTATTAAGGTGTGAACCAGCTGGACAGATGTCTGGCACCAGTTTACAAGGAGGATAAGCCATCACTAGAATATATTTAAAATATGAAGCCAGTAATTTAGTTTCTCATAGTCACTTATTAACATAACTGGCAGAAAGTAATTTTGTTTTGGCTCCAATTAAAGTGGCAACTTAAAACTTGGTGGGAAGTACTATATTTGTAAGTATTTTGGAAATCAGCAACTTCATGTTGTGTATTGTAACAGAAGGCTGCATCACTAACTTAAAAATAAGCCCGATTGTGGTATGATCTTGGCAGGCACAAACGGCTGAAATTGTGCAATAAGTTTTAAAATGCATGGCATAATACTATTTATGGTGAAGGGATAATTTATTTTTATAAAATCTAAATTTTATACAAATTAGTATTCCTCTAAAAATATTGTCACACTGAGAAAGCTAAAATTGAAAAGAGAAGGGACTACCCAAGTAGAAAATATTTTCTCAAATTGAAAATCTGAAAAATATGTTTTAAGCATATTTCATTCCTACGTATCCCAGACCCCAAGTAGGTATGCATTTGAATGCCTTTGTATTATTTCATATGAAAAAATAATCAGCAGTCCAGTACTAATTTGAAATGTTACTTTTTTTTTTTTTTGCTGGTTTTATATATATAGTATAAAAAAGAAGGAAGAAGACAAGGATGCCTTCTCTTACCACTTTTATTCAACAGAGTATCAGAAGTTCTGGCCAGGGGAATGAGGCAAGAGAAAGAAATAAAGCCCATCAAGTTAACAGCAGATCTCTCAGCAGAAACCTTATAAGCAAGAAGAGAGAGAGGGCCAACATTCAACATTCTTAAAGAATTTTCAATCCAGAATTTCATATCCAGACAAATTAAGCTTCATAAGTGAAGGAGAAAGAAAAGCCTTTCCAGACAAGCAAATGATGAGGGTTTTCATTACAACCAGGCCTGCCCTGCAAGAGTGCCTGAAAGAAGCACTAAACGTGGAAAGAAAAAACTGGTACCAACCACTGCAAAATCACACCAAAATATAAAGACCAATGACACTGTGAAGAAACTGTATCAATTCAGGTGCAAAATAGCAAAATAGCATTAAGATGACAGAATCAAATACACACATAAAAATACTAACCTTAAATTTAAATAGGCTAAACGCCCAAATTAGAAAGCACAGACTGGAACTTTGCATAAGGAGTTAAGACCCATCAGTGTGCTATATGCAGGAGAACGATCTTACATGCAAAGGCACACATAAGCTCAAAATAAAGAGATGGAGAAAAATTTAATCTTTAAACCAAGATCAAAAGAAGACAAAGAAGGACATTACATAATGGTAAAGGGAACAATACAATAAGAAGAACTAACTATTCTCAACATATATTACCCAATACAGGAGCAACCAGATTCAGAAAACAAGTTCCTAGAGACCTACAAAGAGACTTAGACTCCTACACAATAATAGTGAGAGACTTTAACACTCTACTGTCAGTACTAGACAAATCAATGAGACAGCAAATTAACAAAGATATTTAGGACTTGAACTCAGTTCTGGAGCAAGTGGACCTAGTAGACATCTACAGAACTCTCTACCCCAAATAAACAGAATTTATATTCTTCTCAGTGCCACATGACACTTACTCTAAAATTGACCACATAATTGGAAATAAAACACTTCTCAACAAATGCAAAAGAACTGAAATCATACCAAACAGCCTCTCAAACCACAGTGCAATCAAATTAGAACTCAGGATTAAGAAACTCACTCAAAACCACACAATTTTGTGGAAATTGAAAAATCTGCTCTTGAATGCCTTCTGGGTAAATCATGAAATTAAGGCAGAAATTGATAAATTATTTGAAACCAATGACAACAAAGAGACAATGTACCAGAATCTCTGGGACTTAGCTAAAGCAGTGTTAAGAGGGAAATTTATAGCACTAAATGCCCATATCAGGAAGCTAGAAAGATCTAAAATCGACACCCTAACATCACAATTAAAAGAGCTAGAGAGGCAAGAGAAAACTAATCCAAAAGCTAGTAGAAGACAGGAAATAACTAAGATCAGAAGAGAACTGAAGGAGATAGAGACACGAAAAACTCTTCAAATAATCAATAAATCCGGGACAAACTTTTTTGAAAAAAATAACAAAATTGACAGCCCAGGCCAGGTGTGGTGGCTCAAGCCTGTAATCCCAGCACTTTGGGAGGCCAAGGCGGGTGGATCACAAGGTCAAGAGATCGAGACCATCCTGGTCAATACAGTGAAACCCCGTCTCTACTAAAAATACAAAAAATTAGCTGGGCACGGTGGCACGTGCCTGTAATCCCAGCTACTCAGGAGGCTGAGGCAGGAGAATTGCCTGAACCCAGGAGGCGAAGGTTGCAGTGAGCCGAGATCACTCCATTGCACTCCAGCCTGGGTAACAAGAGCGAAACTTCGTCTCAAAAAAAAAAAAAAAAAAAAATTGATAGCCCACTAGCTAGACTAATAAAAAAGAAAAGAGAGAAGAATCAAATAGACACAATAAAAATTAATAAAGGGGATATTACCACTGACCCCACAGAAATATAAACTACCATCAGAGATTACTATTAACACCTCTACATATGTAAATTGGAAAATCTAGAAGAAATCAATAAATTTCTGGACACATACACCCTACCAAGACTAAACCAGGAATAAGTCAAATCCCTAAATAGACCAAAAACAAGTTCTGAAATTAAGGCAGTAATGAATAGCCTACCAGCCAAGAAAAAGCCCAGGAGCAGACAGATTCACAGCTGAATTCTACCAGAAATACAAATAAGAGTTGGTAGTATTCCTTCTGAAATTATTCCAAACAATTGAAATGGAGGGACTCCTTCCTAACTCATTTTATGAAGTCAGCCTCGTCCTCATAACCAAAACAGGAAGAGACACAACAAAAAAAGAAAATTTCAGGCCAATATTCCTGATAAACATCAACATTATTTATCCTCAATAAAATGCTGGCAAACTAAACCCAGCAGCACATCAAAAACTTATCCACCATGATCAACTAGGCTTCACCCCTGGAATGCAAGGCTGGTTCAACATACACAAATCACTAAACATAATCCACTACAAAAAGAGAACCAAAGAGAAATCTCACATGACTACCCCAATAGATGCAGAAAAGGCCTTTAATAATATTCAACATCCCTTCATGTTAAAAACTCTCTAAAACATGAGGCCTAAAACCATAAAAACCCTGGAAGAAAGCCTAGGCAAAACCATTTAGGACACAGGCATAGGCAAGGACTTCATGACTAAAACACCAAAAATATTGGCAACAAAAGCCAAAATAGACAAATGGAACCCAATGAAACTCCAGAACTTCTGTACAGCAAAAGAAACAATCATTAGAGTGAACTGGCAGCCAACAGAATGGGAAAAATTTTTGCAATCTACCCATCTGACAAAGGGCTAATATCCAGAATCTACAGAGAATTAAAACAGATATACAAGAACAAAACAAACAACCCCATTCAAAGGTGGACGAAGGATATGAACAGACACTTTTCAAGAAGACATATATGAGGCCAACAAACATATGAAAAAATGCTCATCATCACTGGTCATTAGAGTGATGCAAATCAAAACCACATTGAGATACCATCTCACACAAGTTAGAATGGCAATCATCAAAAAATCTGGAGACAGCAGATGCTGGAGAGGATGTGGAGAAATAGGAACACTTTTACACTGTTAGTGGGAGTGTAAATTAGTTCAACCATTGTGGAAGACAGTGTGGTGATTACTCAAGGACCTAGAAATAGAAATATCACTGGACCCAGCAATCCTATTTCTGAGTATATATCCAAAGAATTATAAATCATTCAGTTATAAAGACACATGCACATGCATGTTAACTGCAGCACTGTTTACAATAGCAAAGACCTGGAACCAACCCAAATGCCCATCAATGATAGACTGGACAAGGAAAATGTGGCACATATACACCATGGAATACTATGCAACCATAAAATTGATTAGTTTGTGTCCTTTGTAGGGACATGGATGAATCTGGAAACCATCATCTCAGCAAACTGATATAAGAACAGAAAAATCAAACACCACATGTTCTCACTCATAGGTGGGTATTGAATAATGTGAACACATAGACACAGGGAGGGGAACATCTCACACTGGGGTCTGTTGGAGGGGGCTAGTGGAAGTACAGTGCGGGGTGGGGAGTTTGGGGAGGAATAACATGGTGAGAAATGCCAGATATAGGTGACAGGGGATGGAGGCAGCAAATCACCTTGCCATGTAAGTACCTATGAAACAACCTTGCATGATCCACACATGTACCCCAGAACCTAAAGTAAAATAAAATAAAATGAACCTCTGAATAAACAAGGTATTGATGGAACATATTTCAAAATAGTTAAGTGCTATTTATGACAGGCCCACAGACAATAGCATATAGAGTGGGCAAGAACTGTAGGCATTCCCTCTGAAATCCGGTACATTTCAAGGATGTCCTCTGTCACCACTCCTACTCAAAATAGTATTGGAAATTCTGGCTTAGGCAATCAGGCAAGAGAAAGAAATAAAGGGTATTACTATAGGAAGACAGGAAGTACAATTTTCTCTATTTGCAGATGACATGACTTTATATTTAGAAAAGCTCACCATCTCAGCCCCAAAACTCCTTGAACTGATAAGCAACTTCAGCAAAGTCTCAGGATACAAAATCAATGTCCAAAAATCACAAGTATTCCTGTACACCAACAATAAACAAACAGAGAGGCAAATCATGAATGAACTCCCATTTACAATCCCTACAAACATACTAAAATACCTAGGACTACAGCTAGCAAGGAATATAAAGGACCTCTTCAAGGAGAACTATAAACCACTGTTCAAGGAAATAAGAGAGGACACTAACAAATGGAAAAACATTCCATGCTTATAGATAGGAAGAATCAATATCATGAAAATGGCCATACTGCCCAAAGTAATTTATAGATTCAATGCTATTCCCGTCAAACTACCATTTACATTTTTCACAGAATTAGAAAACACTATTTTAAATTTCATGTGAAATAAAGAAGACCCCATATAGCCAAGACAATCATATGCAAGAAGAACAAAGCTGGAGGCATCATGCTACCTGATTTTAAACTACATTACAAGGCTACAGTAACAAGAACAGCATAGTACTGGTACCAAAACAGACATATAGACCCATGGAGCAAAAAATAGAGCTCAGATATAACACCACACATCTACAGCCATCTGATCTTTGACAAAATTGACAAAAACAAGCAATGGGGAAAGGATCTACTATTTAGTAAATGGTGGTGGTAAAACTGGCTAGCCATATCAGAAAACTGAAACTGGATCCCTTTTTTATACCTTACACAAAAATTAATTCAAGATGGATTAAACACTTAGGTCCTTAAACATGAAAGCCCAAACCATAAAAACCATAGAAGAAAACCTAGGCAATACCATTTAGGACATTGGCATAGGCAAAATTCAAGGTAAAAATCCCAAAAGCAATTGCAACAAAAGCCAAAATTGACAAATCGTATCTAATTAAACTGAAGAACTGCCACAGAAAAAGGAACTATTATCATAATCAACAGGGAATATACAGAATGGGAGAAAATTTTTGCAATATATTGATCTGACAAAGGTCTAATATCCAAAATTTATAAGGAACTTAAACTTATTTATAAGAAATAAAATCCATTAAAAACTGGGCAAAGGATATGAACAGACACTTCTCGAAAGAAGACATTAATGTGGCCAAAAAATAGGAAAAAAAGCTCAACATCACTGATCCTCAGAGAAATGCAAATCGAAACCACAATGAGATACTATCTCACACCAGTCAGAATGGTGATTATTAAAAAGTCAGGAAACTATAGATGCTGCCGAGGCTATGGAGAAACAGGAACACTTTTACACTGTTGGTGGGAAAGTAAATTAGTTCAACTATTGTGGAAGACAGTACGGCAATTCCTCAAGGATGTAGAATCAGAAATACCATTTGACCCAGCAATCCTATTAGTGGGTATATACCTAAAGGAATATAAATGATTCTACTATAAAGAGACATGTACACATATGTTTAATGCAGCATTATTTACAATAGTAAAGACAGAGAACCAACCCAAATGTCCACCAGTGATAGACTGGACAAAGAAAATGTGGTACATATACACCATGGAATCCTATTCAGCCTTAAAAACAAAGCAGATAATGTCTTTTGCAGGAACATGGATGAAGCTGGAAGCCCTCATCATCAGTAAACTAACACAGAAACAGAAACCAAACATCACGTGTTCTCACTCATAAGTGGGAGTTGAACATTAAGAACATATGGACACAGAGAGAGGAACAACGCACACCAGGGGCTGCTGAGGGGTGGGGTGTGAGGGGAGGGAATATAGAGGACAGATTGGTAGGTGAAGCAAAACACCATGGCACACATATACATATGTAACAAAACTGCACATTCTGCACATGTATCCCGCTTTGTTTTTTAGAAGAAATGAATAAAAAAATTCCACTTTATATTTAATTATTGAATAGTAATAAAATAAATCTGGTTACTAAAGAGAGCATGATATTTTAGACATATTTTTCTGGGTCAAGAATGGCAATATTAAAATTGGTTCAACCTAGTTGAAGAAAGATAAATATGTCAATAATAAACACAGTATTAATTTTTTATTATAGTAGCAATAAACTTTCATTAGAGAATCTGAAAGGACTAGTTATATATTTAAATACATCTTTTAGATTTTCTGAGGGCTTGAGTATTTAAAAGTATACTAATTTTTATTATCTTAGCAATAAGCATGATAAATAGAATTTAAAATCAATAAATTAGTTTGGGTAGGTATTACATCCTGATTAAATATCAAGGCAATTTGATAAGCTCATACATACTGTGTACTCCTTTTATTCCATGTACACTCATTTGTATGTATGTGTGCACTACCTATGTGTTTTTCTCATAGTACAGTGTACTTGTGCTTAGAAAATTGTGCTCTTAGGTCAACTGGTGCCTCAGAAAGAGAATTTTGAGATGGGTGTAAATCTAAAGGCTGTGGTAGAAACATAAAGTTGCTTATCCTACACAAGCTTTTGCTTTAAAGCTATATTTTACATTTTTTAAAAAAATTCTATATATAATATAAATAGACAAGTGGAAGTCTTAAAAGATGCCAATACAGTTATTTTTATAATAAATACTCAAATCCTACAAAAGGTTCAAACAGAATTCTCTGATCCCAGTCTCTATTAACACATCAGAAAATGGTATGTGCTGTGGCCTATGCTTTCACAAAGACCTTCTAGAAATGTACATTTAGATAAACTCAAATTTCATTCTAAGCTTTCATCATCTCAATCAAAAATCAAATTCTAGATGTTCTGTGGGAAGCATGAGTAAATGTTGCAGTGTATACAATCTATCTTCAAAATGCAATTCCAGCTGGCCACCCCCTGCAAAAGTGTTTATAGATTGAACTCTCATAACTTGGAACACATAAATAATGCTATTCACAGTGGTTTGCTTTCAGGCTAGTCTTCAAATCCACTTAACCCAAAATGTAATTTAAAAATTGATTCTAATCTCCATATGTAACTACTTTTTATGGGAAAATCCATCAATATGTCTTTCTCACTGAAGCACTAATGTCTAGTTATTATTTTACTTTTTGAGTCTTTTAAGCTTTTGAAAAGAGATTGCAAACACTCTACTTGGCATGGTAGATTAGATTCTTTTTCAGCAAATACTCTCTACTTAGTGTATCCGCATATTTCCTTATTCTATTGATGTTTGTTCTTGGTATCTCCTTAGAAAGAGTGCACTCTCCTCCCTCCTTGACTCAGGGATTGCCCTTCTGACTTGGTTTGGTAAGTGCATGGAATTCATGCAGGGCCTTTAAAGGTGCTTGCCATCCTTGATATTTGCCATTGTCTTAGGAGACCACACATATACCCTGAGCAGATCCTATCCTTCCATTCTTGGCCCCAGAATGAAATATGTGGAGCAAAGGCACCCAGGAAACCATAGATGTAGGAGTAAGAAATACATTATTAATGTAATTTGTCACTGGTCTTTTGTGGCTGTTTGTTATGAAGAATTACTGAAACACATACTGAAATAACCACTTACAAGCCTATGTGGGACCCCTCAAAGTGACTAAAAGTTTGAAAAAAAAATACTACTAGATCTGTGTGGAAGTTAAGGGCATAAAATTTTGCATATAAAAGGAATGATGCTCAAAATTGTATTACTTAAATTGGTCTCCATTCTTTAAAAAAGAAGGTAGTGAATTAAAAACCAAGGCAACAATTCATTTTTGGAAATTACCCCCTTCTTCCCTATTTCCTTGCTATAACTGGTTCTACCACAAATGACCAAGGGGAATATGAACAATTAAAGAAAACGAATGACTGTCATTTTAAAACATTAACCAATGAGAATAAAATTAATGAAAGAAATAATGGTATATTGGTATAATAAAGAAACAGGCGCTCTGAAAACAAAAAGATGGAAAGTAACCAGTAGTCAGGAAATGAAAAAAAAATGGTGACATGAAGTGTAGATAGAAATCAGGGGCAAAAACAATGAAGGAAATACTATAAAATTGTGAAGACACATGCAATATTAGTTCTGAAAAAGCAAGAAAAATATTACAACTCAAAGTTTTATGCCAAATGACTCTGAAGAAGAGAGCCCTCTAAGTAAGCTTAACAAGGGTTTACCATCATCAGAGGGGAACATCCTTGCTCACCACTGGAAAGTTTTTAACAATGAGGTTAGAGAGAAAAGGTATATTGGGATATCTGATAGCATACAAGGAATATCCAGATAAACAAGGTATCTAGGTCTTAGACTCATTATTTGTGTCATACTACTTTTCTAAGAACGATTGTGCTCCAAACCCCACTGTGACTACTAAAAAAGAATTGGCATTTGATTTCCATGAGCAAGTCATCTATTTCATTGGTTGCTAAGGAGGCAAAAACAATCAATAATAAGCACCTTTAGTGCATTTAAAGGCACACTGATGAGCTAAGAACATTCATTTTTAAAACTTGATGATGATAGTAATTCAGATGTTATAGAATTGAAAGCCAAACAAGTATAAAAACAGAACATTCCTAAGAGATTTGTGGGGAAATGTGATTGTCCAATACTTTTATTAATTTTGACATGATGCATCACAAATTTCCCCAGGTAACTTGTCTAAATCTTTGTTTTTTACCAGGAAATAATACATGGATTTTTATTTATCAGAGAAAATCTTCTCAAGAGAAATCACATAAAACAAATTCCATTTGATTGTTGCTTTTTTATGACGAATTAGAATTTGCTTCATGTTTCAGGTATTCTTTCAAATAAAAATTCACACTCCAGGCATTCCCTAGCTCTTTCCCGAATTTATATATTTTAGACTAGAATTAACAAAATGAGAAACACATTTAATTTGCATAGGTGAATGTACAGATATTTGGAACATTACACTCTTTCTACATGAAGTAAAAATTAATTGTAAATAAATGCCTATGTTTTAACTTTTCTGAAAAACACATAAGTAGTAGAAATAACTATTATTCTAGATATAGAATTATTTTTTCAGTTATTATGATGACAATGTATAGAGATAAATTGAGGGAATTGTAGTTATGGTACTTCAATGGTCAGATATTATTGTACTTCCCTGAATGATTTTCTGTTCTGTTTGCCAAAAGGCCAGAAAGTAAAACATTTATAATAATTAATTGAGGTTTTCCTCAAAAGTTACTATTGTTGCTGAATTTTTTTCTGTTAAATGTCCGATTTTTAAATAGTTCCATTGAGGTATAATTGACATAAGATTAAACAATGTATTTAAATATGAAAGTTGATGAGTTTTGACATATGTATGCACCCATAAACCTATCACTGCAAATTATAAAAATGAACATATGTGAAACCTGCAAAGTTTACTTGTATGACTTTTTAATCCAGATTCTCCACCTCTGCCCATTATCCAGAGAAACACTGTTTTGCCTATTATAACTATAAATTAGTTTGCATTTTCTAAAATAGTATATAAACAGAATACAGTTCTCACAGTCTCACAGAATACAGTATCTGCAGGTAATTAGCTCCAGAACTCCCAAAGGTACTAACATCCATAAATACTCACATATCTTATGAAAAATAATGTAGTATTTCCATATAACCTATGTACATCCTCCTGTATACTTCAAATCCCCTCTACATTACTTATAATACACAATAAAGTGTGAGTGCTATGTAAATAGTTGTTATCCTGTATTTCAAACTTTGCATCATTTTCTATTATTGTATTTTTTTATTGTTTTCTTTTTTCAAATATTTTTCATCTTCAGTTGGTTGAATCCACCGATGCAGAACTTATGCATACAATGGAACAATTGTAATAAATTATATATTATTTATGTTACCCAGCATAATTATTTTGAGAATCGTTTGTTATGTGTTTTGATAAATTGGTTTTTATATTGATGAATTACTCCACCATAAGTATATATCACACGGTGTGTATCAATTTCCATTTGATGTACCTTCAAGTTGTTTCTTATTTTGGGTATTACAAATAATGCTGCTATGAATATTCATGTTCAAACCTTGATATAAGCACCTGCCATCATTTCTCTTGAAAATACCCAAGAGGTTAATGGTTGGATCATATTACTAGTAGATGTTAAACTTTTTAAGAAACTGTCATCTTGTTTTCCAAAATAGTTATGTCATTTGACATTCCTGCCAGAAGTCATGATAGAAAATATGTGACCTTAGGTTAGGAAAATATTTCTTAGATATAACATCAAAGTATGACTCATTTTTTAATGATGATTTAGACTTAATTATAATTTTTAAATTGTGGGTTTTTTTTTTTTCAGAAGACCAGAAGACATAGGCTGAAAGAAAACATTTGAAAATAACAGATAAACGACTTACATCCAGAATACATAGTAATTTCTCAATACTTAATGAGTAAACATAAACAAGGAAAGTTAAAACAAAGTGGACAAAAGGACTAAGACATTTCACCAAAAGGTGGATGCCAATTACACACATAAGAAGATATCAAACATAATTGGCTACTAGGGATTTGCAAATTAAAGTTGCAATGAGATATCATTATATACCTATATTTTTAATATAGCCATTATATTAAAGTGGCTATATGAAAAAAACCTGAGAATACCAAGTGCTAATATGGTTACAGAATAACTGAAACTGTCATACATTATTTGTAGTAATTATTTGGAAGAAAGCAAAAATGTCATAGATATTATGGAATATTGTGGTGGTTTCTAACAAACTTAAGCATTTACTTACTCTGTGACTCAATTATCTTATACCTTAGATATTTACTCAACAGAAATGAAAACAAATGTTTATTAAAAACCTTGTCCCAGCACTTTAGGAGGCCGAGGTGGGCGGATCACAAGGTCCAGAGATCGAGACTATCTTGGCCAACATGGTGAACCCTCGTCTCTACTAAAAATACAAAAAAAAAAAAAAAAAAAAATTAGCTGGACATGGTGGCACACGCCTGTAGTCCCAGCTACTCAGGAGGCTGAGGCAGAAGAATTGCTTGAACCCAGGAGGCGGAGGCTGCAGTGAGCCAAGGTCGCGCCACTGCACTCCAGCCTGGCGCCTGGTAATGGAGTGAGACTCTGTCTCAAAGAAACAAAAACAAAAACAAAAACAAAAAACCTCGTATGGGAATATGTATAGCAGTTTAATACATTATTTCCCAAATCTGGAAACAACCCAGCTGTTCTTTTAATGATGTTTATATAAAGAAACTGTGCGATGTCCATAAAATATACTACTGTGTATTAAGCAATAGAAAGAAACAAGCTTGATACATAGAACAATAGGTCTGAATTGTACATGTGTTAAGTTAAATGAAAGAAGCCAGATTCAAAGGATATATATTGAGTAATTCTGGAAAAGGCAAAATTATAAGAACAGTTAATTAGTTGCCAGGGGTTAGGGGAGGAGGAAAGATCTGGCTGCCAAGAGAGTAGCTAGCATAAATGAGTATTTCTGGTCTGTTGTAGCTGTTCTGCATCTCAATTATGGTGGTGATTATATGACTGACTTTGTGAAAACTCATAGAACTAAACATCAAAAAGTGAATTTTACCATAAGTAAATTTTAAAATCCGTTAAAAAAAATCCTGTCTTTTGACCCATAAATTTTAAAAATATAATAAAATATATCCATTTGATTTTTACAATTTGTTTTTATTAAAAAATTCATTTGTATTTCGGGTTTATAAATATATTTAAAATTTTTGTTTTGTTTTTCACATGTAAATCCTTCACTGAAGGATTTTTATTTTTTAATAAATGAATTAATTAATTTATGTTTGAGACAGGGTCTCACTCTGTCAACCAGGCTGAAATGCAGTGGTAAAATCGCAGCTCACTGCAGCCTTGACCTCCTGGATTCAAGCGATCCTTTCCACATCACCTTCTAAATAGTTGGGACCACAGACACACCACGATGCCTGGTTAATTTTTGAATTTTCTTGTAGAGACAGGAATTTTGCCATGCTGCTCAGGCTTCTCTCAAGCTCTTGGACTCAAGTGATCTGCTCGCCTCAGCCTTCCAAAGTGCTGGGATCACAGGCAGAACTCTCCTAACCTGGCCTTTTTTCTTAAATATTTTAACTAATTAAAAGATTTGAATCATACTTAGAACATGTAGTAAATTAGTTCTGCCTTCTAAATGTTTTAGTTACTTCACAGTCTATTCTTTAATGTACTTATTTGATGATAGACTTTCTTATGTGGTTTGTGTATTTTTCCATTGTATTTTTGATTGGTTATTGCCCTTATATAGGAAAATTCAGCTACATGTACACATTCACTTGTGTATTTGCAGGGCTGAGATAATCTATTGAGAATCTTAATACCTTTTGAAGGTATTTGCTTTCTACTAATCCTTTTGGTTGTACTATCACTTTTAATATTCAGGGCAAACCCGAAAAATAGCTATTATTTCCCTCTGTTCTTCAGGTGAAGAAATTTATGGCCATTAGAAGTAAATAACTTTTAAAAGATCCTATTCTGTAAATGATGATGCTTAGGCTAACCCCAGGCTTATTTGTTTTCAAAGGTTGTTTTTTTCCCCCTCTATAATTATTACTATTTCTATTACCTATTACTGATTCTAGCTGTGTTTTTATTTGTACTTCAAAAGATGATGTCATAAGCATGTGATATTAATTTTGAATCTTGTATTTTATTAAATATTTTTTCTTTCATGTCATATTACATTATTAGAACTTTCAAAACTATATCAACAATTGAACAAGCAAACTTCTTTATATTTTATAGACAAGGATGGATTATGCTCTACCAGTGCTTATCACTCACTAAAGATCTTTCTTTTTTTATAATAAAATGTAAATGCCTTACATTTGAGGCCTTACATAAAGAAACCACGTTTCACTGATCAAATGGACTCTTATGAAGTAATTGAAATGAAAAAAAGAATAATTGATACACATAACATGCCTGCATTTCATATGTACAATTCTCAATGAAGTCAGATGTGACTCACATATACCTTGCTCTCTGGGATCTCTTTCATCCTCTCCATTTGTCCACTCTGCTGAACACCTACTGTACTCTTTAATGTGCCTTACACAAGATGCTTTTTCACAGAGCTGGGACTACACACAGGCAGTATCTGCAGCATCAAAATCCTAGGCACTGTTTTTATATGCCTGTTTTTTTCTTTTCTCCAAACTTAGTTTAAATATTACATCGTTAGAAAAGTCCTTCATGATCACACAAGTCCAATCTATTCCATCATATTACTCTCTGTTACAATCTGTCTAGATCCTGGTAATTCCTTCTCCTATTTTTCATTAATGAAAACTAAACATAAAGCTATAAAAATACTCTGTTACACATATTACAAAAAAAGTATTTTATATTATTTTTCTAAAAAAACATAATTTCTATATTTTTTTCATACAGTTTTCTGTCAGGCTGCAGAATCACTTGAAAAAATGTCAGGTTAGGCAATTAAGCAATATTTAGAGAAATTTCAGAAATAAGTAAAATAGCTTCTTTAAACACTACAACGGATAGAATGCCATGGACATAGCAAATGACTTTCATAGATATGGCACAGAAAGCCATATAAAGTGATTCTCAGATGTTAGCATGCATCAGAATAAAAATCTAAAACCTTAATTTGAGCTCAAATGCCAGAGTTTCTAGTTAGGTGGATCTGGCTAAGAGCTGACATTTTACTTTTGTAACAAGTGCCAAGGTGATACTGGTTTTGCTAGTCTGTGGACCACATATTGAAAATCAGTATAATATTGACAGTAGCAGAAGACAGACAAATTCCTAGGCAGAAAGGGATGGGTCCTTGTTGAAACCTGCCCTTCCAGTCAGAAATAGCCCCAAAACCAAGCTGCTGGTTTGGGATTGATACTCCGATCAGAGTCAGAAATTCCTGGATGTTTTTTATCCAATACAATGGTGATTTCTCCAGACTCACAGATGGACCAATCAGCATATATTCCTTCATTATGAGCCCCCCCAAAAAACCACGACTTAGCCACACTTTGGAACTACCATCCTTCAGTGGGGAATATGCACTTCAGGTCCCCTCTCCACTAAGATGTGTTCTGTTGCTCAATAAAACTCTTTTCTGTCTTGCTCACTCTTCGATTGTACACATAACCTCATTTTTCTTGGATGTGGGACAAGAACCTGGGAGGCCTACTGAACAGCCCGTGCCAAAGGAATTGCTATAACACTATAGCCCTCCTGCCCCAGCCCTTCTGCCCCATGCAACAGGAAGCTGTGGTGGGGTGTGCCAGCCCAGGAACAATGGGACCAAAAGAGCTAGGACACATCCCACTTGCCAAAGTGTGTGGATGACAGAAACAAATGAGCTGCAACACAAACGAGCTGTAATGCTTCCAGGGATCCCAGACTTCAGGATTCTCAGAACCAGAGCTGTAACATGCTGTAACACCTCTTTTGGGGAACCATGAGTTCTCGGGTCTCTGAGTTTTTTGAGCACCATCACGCTCTGCTTGTCCAGACACCAGCACCCATGGTGGAAGCTGCGTGTGGTATATATAGCCTGCTCTAGCTGCAGCCTCTCTCGTAGCCAGTACCTGTAATGGCCTGGAACCATCGGCCAAACTGAAGCTGCCAGTGCACTTGGCTTGCCTTTGGCAGGTGTGAGATCAAGGAAAGTATGTGACCCAAGCATAGCCTGCCAGAACAAATGGGTAGAGCAAGCCCAATGGGCCTGAGTGAAACTTCAGCAGGAGGCGCCTTCTGTTGTGGAGGTTTCTGGCTGGCAAAGTGGCACCAAAAATATCCTGCATCATTTCAGAGTAAATATTAGAGAGGATGAAGGAAAATACTAGCTTCTAAATTCAGGACAGAGGGAGAGGAAGCCAGAAATTGGCACTTAAGGGAGCAGCAGGAGCTGAGGAATAAAAATTCCAAGATTAATTATTGACTGACATTTTTATTGATGATATTTAAAAATTATTGAATGTATGAACTGATAAAATTGTCACTCAAGAAAATGAAAATATATTGTTTGGGATATATTCAAGTATAGTTCCTTAGAAACATATATAAATATTTCTTTTATTCCTCACTCCCTTTCCACCCCTCCCCATTGAGGTATCAAAGTTCAGTATCTCACTTTGTATGCATTTGTGTCCTTACAGCTTAACTGCCACTTATAAGAGCATACAGCATTCGGCTTTCCATTCCTAAGTTATTTCACTTAAAATAACAGCATCCTCTCTCTCTCTCTCTCTCTCTCTCTCTCTCTATATATATATATATATATATATATATATATATATATATATACATACACACACACACACACACACACACATACATATTTGATATATACTTAAAAAATACATATCAAGGAACTATACTGGAATATATCTTAAAGAATATATTTTCATGAGTGTCAATTTTATCAGTTCATTCATTCATATGCCTTGTTATCTGGCATCTGCATACCAGAGGATACTTGACTTAAAACCTTGAGCAAAACACTTCCTCACCAATATTAGATTTAATAAATTTGCAATAGATTTTAAAAACATATAATCACTAATGCAAAATATTCTAAAGAACCATTACAAAATTTAATTTAAATTCAATTTTTGAGCAATTCTGATTTTAACACTTTTTCCATGAATAAGAGGCAGGTTTTTTCTTTCTCCACCTCTCTGTATGTGTCATTATTTAAAAGCTTTACTTCATTCCCAGAAAGGTAAAATGGAAAGTCCATGAAATTAGAGTAGAAATACATCACCTCTACTTTTTTCACCAGGATATTTTGAAGGTTAATGAGATTTCCACTTGTTGCATGTTTGATGTCTTTTAATAAGAGAAACTATATAAACATTAAATATTACTCTAAGCAAAGTGTTCATTAGTGCTTTGTTTTTCATTAATATTTGCCACTACCAAATTGACATTGAGTGGACTCTACAGAATGTTTGGCAACTGCTTGTTTTTTGTCAAAGTCATGTCAATATACAGATGAATTCCATTTTCACAGGAACCCCAATAATGTTATAGTCAAGATTAAAGTTTGGGTATGAAATAACTATTAAAGTGTAAAATACCTTTAAGCATTTATACAGTAATGCAAAACTGTAGTGAAATGCAATTAAAGCTAACTAAACTATAAAACTACTCAGAAAAATAGAGTTGAATATATTATTATGATGACCATTGGCAATCTCATGTAATTGTAGTATAACAATAGAAAAGGGAATATTTTTCAATTGCACAATGTATAATTTTTAGAATGAGGAAATCTGGCCAGGAAGAAATTTTAATGTTTATATTTCCTTTGGGAAAAGTGGTGTTTGTTATTCTTAAAGCACATAGAAATCCAATGACAGATTGTGAAAAACTGTGTGTGTGTGTGTGTGTGTGTGCATACACATACACATGTAAGGGTGAAACTAAGAGTCGTGAAGGGGATGCTGTGTAGGTGGACTGAGCTAGCAATCTAAGGCATAACTTGCTTGATCTTTCACAGGACTGAGTGTGAGTTAAACTATGCTTTAAAATTGATTTGAGATTAATGATTTTAAATCTATTTAAAAAAAGGAAATTAATTGCAGCTTCCATAAATATATGAACTGCTCTTACTTCATTTTCTCAATATCTATTTATTGATGGTAAACCATGAAGGTGAAAGATCTTAGGCACTAAAGATGTAGCAACGAACAACAAAATATCAGTGCTTCCAAAGGGTTCTGCTTATATTCTATTAGGGGAGCAGACAATGTTTTAAAAAAAATTTTAGGGTAATACATTTTATTACCCTAAAATTTTATTTTATTTTATTTTTTAATTTTTTATTGCATTATAGGTTTTGGGGTACATGTGCAGAACGTGCAAGATAGTTGCATAGGTACACACATGGCAGTGTGCTTTGCTGCCTTCCTCCCCTTCACCCACACTTGGCATTCATCCCCAGGCTATCCCTCCCCAGCCCCCCCGGCTGTCCCTCCCCCATCCCAATAGACTCCAGTGTATAGTAGACCGCCTCTCTGTGTCCATGTGTTCTCATTTTTCTCACCTACCTATGAGTGAGTATATGCGGTATTTCTTTTTCTGTTCTTGTGTCAGTCTGCTGAGAATGATGTTCTCCAGATTCATCCATGTCCTTACAAAGGACACAAACTCATCATTTTTGATTGCTGCACAATATTCCATGGTGTATATGTGCCACATTTTCCCAGTCCAGTCTATCATCGATGGGCATTTGGGTTGGTTCCAGGTCTTTGCTATTGTAAACAGTACTTCAATGAACATTCGTGTGCATGTGTCCTTATAGTAGAACGATTTATAGTCCTTTGGATATATACCCAGTAATGGGATTGCTGGGTCAAATGGAATTTCTATTTCTAGGTCCCTGAGGAATCACCACACTGTCTTCCACAATGGTTGAACTAATTTACACTCCCACCAACAGTGTAAGAGTGTTCCTATTTCTCCACATCCTCTCCAGCATCTGCTGTCTCCAGATTTTTTAATGATCGCCATTCTAACTGGCGTGAGATGGTATCTCAATGTGGTTTTGATTTGCATCTCTCTAATGACCAGTGATGATGAGCATTTTTTCATATGTTTGTTGGCCTCATGTATGTCTTCTTTTGTAAAGTGTCTGTTCATATCCCTTGACCATTTTTGAATGGGCTTGTTTTTTTTCCTGTAAATCTGTTTGAGTTCTTGGAATTTAGATAGTAGAGACTGAGAATGTATCATTTTTAAAAATTAATTCATTAATCGTTTAATTTCAATAGCTTTTGGGATACAAGTAGTTTTTGGTTAAATACAATTCATAGTGGTGAATTCTGAGATTTTAGTGCACCTGTCACCCAAGCAGCGTACACTGTACCCAATGTGCAGTCTTTAATCCCTCACTAGCCTCCCACCTTCCCCCGCCAAGTCCTTGAAGCTCAGTATCTCACTCTGCATGTGTTTGTGTCCTCACAGCTTAGCTCCCACCTATAAGTGACAGCATACAGTATTTGGTTTTCCATTCCTGAGTTATTTCACTTAGAATGATAGCCTTCAGCTCCATCTGAGTTGCTGCAAAACACATTATTTCATTCAAGAAGTTCATTTGAAGAGAATGATAAAGGCAGGTATCCTTGAGATAGTTATATTTGAGTAGAGATCTGAAAGTGGGTGACAACCTAATTATGAAAAGAGATATCTAGTCGGAGAAAACAGAGGAGCATGAGTGTAAAATATTTACTTCTTTCAAAGAATGGTAATATGGCCTATGTAATCAGAAGAGTGCCTGGAGGGAATGATGGCATAGGCCAAGTCATGTAGGCACAAAACACATACTGTTGGCAATATAAAAATTTACATTTTCATCTATATTAAATATAAATCCATTAAAGGGTTTTGAGCAACAAAGTGACATTATTTGACTTATTTACATGTGAGAAAATAAATAAAATATTTTATCTAAATGTGGAAAGTTGCAGATTTAAGTAACTTTCTTAGAATATAGAAACACACTGTTAAACCTACTAAGGTGCTAATGTAATCCTGATAAAATATTAATTCAAAATAGTACTTAAATCCACTTTACCTAATGGGAAAAATAACTTGATATATGCCAAGTATGTCCTCTAAATAGCTTATTTTATTCTTTCTAATAAACATAAGATCAACACACAGTTTTAATAGTCATAATAAAATGGACACATATGTATTATCTACCCAGCTTATATTAAAGCTCCAATATCCCCTTTCAGAGATATTTTATGGCTTTTGGTAAATATATTTCAAAGAATGTTACATTGTCTGATGTTGTAAGTGGAACATTTAACACACATTTTTAATATTGTGACACTTGTATATAAAAATTGAGTTTTATAAGTGAACCTCCTATCCTATGATTTTGCTAAATTGATTTATTAGTTCTAGTCATTTTTCTAGCTTGCTTATGATTGTCTATATGAAGAATCCTATTGTCTACAAATAGATACAGTTTTATTGTTATGCTTTAATCTTTATGCATTTTATTATTTCTCTTTTCTGTTTGTGATGGCTGTTACCTCCAGAAAATGTTGATAAGAAGTAGTATAATCAGCCACTCTTTCCTGCTATCTTGATATTAGGGGGAATTTGTTCATTTATTTATTATTAACTATTTTGCAAGTGTAGCTTTGTAGATACTCTTCATTGAATTGAAAAGGTTTTCTTCTATTGTTATGTTTCTGAGGATATTTATTATGAAAACAATTTAATTTAATCAAATAAGGATTAAATTATCACATTGGATTTCTCTTCATCTCTTTAGATCATCCAAATGGATGGAGGTTTCCTTTGACTGTCTTTTTCCTTAACTGTGGGTCACATTTATCTGGTTTTTGCATCCAAAGTAATTTTGGACTGTATTCTGTACACTGTGAATGCTGTGTTAAAAAGACTCTACATTCAATTTTGTTTTGTATGTTATTCTATGAAGACTGTTGATTTTGGTTGGTCCATTTGTCTTAGCAGGCATTTTCTTGGCTATACTCAAAGGAAAAACTCTGTCTGGGGTAGAAGCTTATACTGTAATTCAGATATTTTATTTCCAGAAAAGTGTGCTTAGTACATTTGTAATTCGTGGGTCAGCAAAGTATTTGGAAAAAATGTGTGCACAGTATATGGGGTTTCCAATATATACTTCTTCTTTTATTTGGATTTAAAATTCATTTTCTAGAAAAAAATGTATGTATTACACTCTGCATCTAATTCTTCAGTCCAGAAAAATTATGGGATTTCCATTAGTGTTTCATCCCTCATAGAGTGTACTGTCTCTATTCAGCCCTCAGGCTAAAAGATGGAAAAACATGTAACAGTATCTTTTCTTCTCATTACTTCTAAGTGCTGATTGGTCTTCAGAATCTGCCTGTCTTCAGATAGCTTTAGTGTCCACATGTATTTGTGTGTGAGTGCATTTTTAAAAAAACATATATTTGCTATCTGTGTAATGGTTGAGTCTGGTAGAAACAACTCAGTCAGATAAAAAGCGGGCGCGGTGGCTCAAGCCTGTAATCCTATCACTTTGGGAGGCCGAGGCGGGTGGATCACGAGGTCAAGAGATCGAGACCATCCTGGTCAATAAGGTGAAACCCCGTCTCTACTAAAAATACAAAAATGAGCTGGGCATGGTGGCGCATGCCTGTTATCCCAGCTACTCGGGAGGCTGAGGCAGGAGAATTGCCTGAACCCAGGAGGCGGAGGTTGCGGTGAGCCGAGATTGCGCCATTGCACTCCAGCCTGGGTAACAAGAGCGAAACTCCGTCTCAAAAAAAAAAAAAAAAAAAAAAAAAAGCAAAAGTCTTTTTCATTTCCATTTAGTCTATCTGATTTTAATTATTTATTTATATGTTTTTTGAGAAGGAATCTCACTCTGTCACAAGGCTGGAGTGCAGTATCACGATCTCGGTTCACTGCAAACTCTGCCTCCTGAGTTCAAATGATTCCCCTCTCTCAGCCTCTGGAGAACCTAGGATTATAGATGCCCACCACCATGCTCAGCTAATTTTTGCATTTTTATTGTATTTTAAGTTCTGGAGTACATGTGCCGAAAGTGCAGGTTTTTTACATAGATATACATGTACCATGGTGGTTTGCTGCACCCATCGACCCGTCACCTATATTAGGTATTTCTCCTAATGCTATCCCTCCCCTAGCTCCCCAACCCCCAACAGGCCCTGGTGTGTGATGTTCCCCTCCCTGTGTCCATGTGTTCTCATTGTTCAACTTCCACTTATGAGCGAGAATATGTGGTGCTGGTTTTCTGTTCCTGTGTTAGTTTGCTGAGGATGATGGTTTCTACCTTCATCCATGTCCCTGCAAAGGACATAAACTCATCATTTTTTATGGCTACATAGTATTCTATGGTGTATATGTGCCACAGTCTCTTAATCTGGTTTATAATTGATGGGCATTTGGATTCGTTCCAAATCTTTGCTATTGTGAACAGTGTTACAATAAACACACATGTGCATGTGTCTTTACAGTAGAATGATTTATAATCTTTTGGTTATATACCCAGTAATGGTCAAATACTCAGTAATGGTTATATACCCAGTAATGGCCAAAAAAACTGGGTCAAATGGTATTTCTGGTTCTAGATTCTTGAGGAATCACCACACTGTCTTCTACAATAGTTGAACTTATTTACACTCCTACCAACAGTGTAAAAGCATTCCTATTTCTCCACATTCTCTCCAGCATCTGTTGTTTCCTTTAGGAACTTATGCAGTAATGCATAAATTATTAAAAATAATTCCATTCTAACTGGCAGGAGATGGTATCTCAGGGTTATTTTTATCTGCATTTCTCTAATGTCCAGTGATAAGAAGCTTTTTTACATGTTTGTTGGCCACATAAATGTCTTCCTTTGAGAAGCATCTGCTAACATCCTTTGCCCACTTTTTGATGGTTGTTTTTTTCTTGTAAATTTGTTGAAGTTTCTTGTAGATTCTGGATATTAACCCTTTGTCAGATGGATAGATTCCAAAATTTTTCTCCCATTCTGTAAGTTGCCTGTTTACTCTGATGATAGTTACTTTTTCTATGCAGAAGCTCTTTAGTTTAACAGAATCCCATTTGTCAATTTTGGCTTTTTTTGCCATTGCTTTTGGTGTTTTAGTCATGAAGTCCTTGCCCATGCCTATGGCCTAAGAGGCATTGTCTAGGTTTTCGTCTAGGGTTTTTATGGTTTTAGGTTTTAAGTTTAAGTCTTTAATCCATCTTAATTTTTGCATAACATGTAAAGAAGGGATCCAGTTTCAGTTTTCTGTATAGGGCTAGCCAGTTTTCCCAACACCATTTAGTAAATAGGAAATCCTTTACCCATTGCTTGTTTTGGTCAGGTTTGTCAAAGATCAGATGATTGTAGATATGTAGTGTTTCTGTGGCCTCTGTTCTGTTTCATTGGTCTATATCTCTGTGTTGGTACCTGTATCATACTGTTTTTTTTTACTGCAGCCTTGTAGTATAGTTTGAAGTCAGGAAGCATGATGCCTCCAGCTTTGTTCTTTTTGCTTAGGGTTGTCTTGGCTATATGGGCACTTTTTAGTTCCATATGAAATTTACAGTAATTTTTTGAAGAAAGTCAATGGTAAATTTATTGGGATGGCATTGAATCTATGAATTAGCCTTCCTATTTATGAGCATGGAATGTTTTTTCATTTGTTTATGTCCTCTCTTATTTTCTTGAGCAGTGGTTTATCATTCTCCTTGAAGATCTCCTTCACATCCCTTGTAAGTTGTATTCCTAGGTATTTAATTCTCTATGTAGCAATTGTGAATGGGAGTTTACTCATGATTTGGCTCACAGTTTGTCTATCTTTCGTGTATATGAGGGCTTGTGATTTTTGCACATTGATTTTGCATCCTGAGAATTTGCTGGTTTCTTAACAGCTTAAAAAGATTTTTAGGTTCAGACAATGGGTTTTTCTAACTATACAATCATGTCATCTGCAAACAGAGATGATTTGACTTCCTCTTTTCCTATTTGAATACTCTGTATTTCTTTCTCTTGCCTGATTGCCCTGGCCAGAACTTCCAACACTATGTTTAATAGGAGCCTGTCTTGTGCTATTTTTCAAAGGGAATGCTTCCAGGTTTTGCCCATTCAGTATGATAATGGCTGTGGGTTTGGCATAAATGACTTTTATTATTTTGAGATGATTCATCGATACCAAGTTTATTGAGAGTTTTTAGCATGGAGGGATGTTGAATTTTACTGAAGGCCATTTATGCATCTATTGGGATGATCATGTGTTTTTTTCTTTTTTTTCATTCATTCTGTTTATGTGATAGATTGCATATATTGATATGCACATGTTGAACCAGCCTTGCATTCCAGGGATGAAGCCGACTTGATCATGGTAGATTAGCTTTTTGTTGTACTGCCAGATTCAGTTTACCAGTATTTTATTGAGGATTTTTGCATCCATATTCATCAGGGATATTGGCCCAATTTTTGTTGTTGTTGTTGTTGCTCTCCCAGGTTTTGGTATCAGAATGATGCTGGCCTCATAAAATAAGTTAGGGAGATGTCCCTCCATTTCAATTGTTTGGAATAGCTTCAGAAAGAATGCTACCATATCCTCTTTGTACCTCTGGTAGAATTCAGCTCTGAATCTATCTGGTCATGGGCTTTTTTTGGTTGGTAGGCTATTAATTACTGCCTCAATTTTAGAAATTGTTATTGACTATTCAGGGATTCAAATTCTTTCCTGTTTAGTCTTGGTAGGATATATGTGTCCAGGAATTTATCCATTTCTTCTAGTTTTTCTAATTTATTTGTGTAGGGTGTTTATAGTATTATCTGACGGTAGTTTTTATTTCTGTGGGATCAGTGGTGATATCCTCATTAACATTTTTTATTGTGTCTATTTAATTCTTCTCTATTTCTTCTTTATTAGTCTGCCTAGCAATCTATTTACTTAGTCAATCTTTTAAAAAGAAAACAGCTCCTAAATTCATTGATTTTTTTTGAAGGTTTGTCATATCTCTATCTCCTTCAATTCTGCTCTGATCTTAGTTATTTCTTGTTTTCTGCTAGCTTTTGAATTTGTTTGCTCTTGGTTCTCTAGTTCTTTTAATTGTAATGGTAGGGTGTCAATTTTAGATCTTTCCTGCTTTCTCTTGTGGGTATTTAGTGCTATAAATTTCCCCCTAAACACTGTTTTAAATATATCCCAGAGATTCTGGTACATTGTGCCTTCATTCTCATGGTTGTTGAAGAATGTCTTTATCTCTGCTTTCATCTCATTATTTATTCAGTAGTCATTCAGGAGCAGGTTGTTCAGTTTCCATGGAGTTGTGTGGTTTTGAGTTTTTAAATCCTGAGTTCTAATTTGATTGCACTGTGTTCTAAGAGACTGTTTATTATTATTTCCATTCTTTGGTATTTGCTGAGGAGTGATTTACATCCAATTATGTGGTCAAGTTTAGAGTAAGTGCAATGTGGCACTGAGAAGAATGTAGATTCTGTTGATTTGGAGTATAGAGCTCTGTAGATGTCTATTAGGTCTGCTTGGTCCAGAGCTGAGTTCAAGTCCTGAATGTCTATGTTAATTTTCTGTCTCCTTGATCTGTTTAATATTGACAGTGGGGTATTTAAAAACTCCCACTATTGTTGTGTGGGAGTCTCTCATTGTAGGTCTCAAAGAACTTGCTTTATGAATTTGGGTGCTCCTGTATTGAGTGCATATATATATATATACACACACACACACACACACATATAAAATATATACATATATATATATATATAACATATATATTTTTCAAGCTATTTCCATTATTTATTTATTATTTTTTATTTTATTCATTCATTCATTCATTTATTTATTTAATTTTTTATTTTTTATTGTGTTTTAGGTTTTGGGGTACATGTGCAGAACATGCAAGATAGTTGCATAGGTATACACATGGCAGTGTGTTTTGCTGCCTTCCGCCCCTTCACCCACATTTGGCATTTCTCCACATGCTATCCCTCCCCAGCTTCCCCCCAGCTGTCTCTCCCCTATTCCGCCCAATAGACCCCAGTGTGTAGTACTCCCTTCCCTGTGTCCACGTGTTCTCATTGTTCATCACCCACCTATGAGTGAGAATATGCGGTATTTTGTTTTCTGTTCTTGTGTCAGTTTTCTGAGAATGATGTTCTCCAGATTCATCCATGTCCCTACAAAGGACACTAACTCATCGTTTTTGATGGCTGCATAATATTCCATGGTGTATATGTTTCACATTTTCCCAATCCAGTCTATCATCGATGGGCATTTGGGTTGGTTCCAGGTCTTTGCTATTGTAAACAGTGCTGCAATGAACATTTGTGTGCATGTGTCCTTATAGTAGAACGATTTATAGTCCTTTGGATATATACCCAGTAATGGGTGCATATATATTTAGGATGGTTAGCTTGTGTGATCAATTTACAATGGCATCCAAAAAAAAAATAAAATACCAGGAAAAATTTTAATCAAGGAGATGAAAGTTCATACACTGAAAACTGTAAAATTTTGCTGAAATATATTTCAAAAGACCTAAATAAAATTGATAGATAGTCTGTGCTCATAGATTGGAAGATGTAATATTGTTAAAATGACAATAGTACCCTAAGTGATATATAGAGTTAATGCAATCTCTATCAAAATTCTCAACAGCCTATTTTTCATATATGGAAATGTGGATTCTAAAATTCATATGTAATTACAAGGAGACCCAGTAGGCAAAATAATATTGAAAAATAAAAACAAAGTTAGTTGACTCATACTTACTGATTTTAAAACTTGTTACAGCAATCAAAATTGTGTGATATTTGCATAATTATAGGAATTTAGACCAATCCAGTAGAATTGAAAATCTTGAAATTGAATCTTATATATAGTTCTCATTTGTATTGGACAAGTGTGATAAAACCATTTAACGGAGGAAGAATTATCTCTTCAACAAAGAATGTTGAGACGATTAGATATCTATAGTCAAAGTGAAATTGACCTCCTACCTCACAACATAGACAAAAATCTGTTCAAAATAGATCAATGACTAAATATAAGAGTGGAAAATGTAACACTCTTAGAAAAAAATGTGGAATAACTCTCCATGACCATGAATTAATCATGGGTTATTAAATATGGCACAAAAATATAAGCAATTACAGAAAGGAAATTATAATTCATCAAAATCAGAAACTTTAAGATAAGCAAATATTGAACAAACACAAGAAAATATTCTCAACATTATTAGTTACTATGAAAATGAAAATTAAAACCAAAAAAAGATACTACTTCACACCCACTGGGGTAATAATAATAATAATAATTAACAAGTTTTAGTGAGGATATGAAAAAATTGGAATTCTTTTTCATTGCTAGTAGGAAGTAGTATCATGCAGCAATATGGAAATGTTTTGGTGGTTACTCAAAAAATTAAACATAGTATTGCTACGTTACTAAGTAATTTCACTCTTACATACAGATGGAAAATAATTGAAAAGATATTTGAACACTTTCTTGTAAAATAATGACAATAGAAGCATTGTTCACGATAGTCAAAGAATGAAAAGTAATTATCAAGAGATGAATGAATAATCAAAATGTGGCATATACATTCAATGGAATGTCATGAAGCTGTTAAAATAATGAAGTACTGATGCATGCTACAATTTGGATGAAGTCCAAAAAATCATATTCTACATGAAAGAAGTCAGACACAAAATCACCACATATGATTCCACATATTTGGAAATATAAATATATTCCACATATTTACTTTCTATTTGTATGGACTTGCCTATTCTAGGTATCATATATATTTTATATATAAATTTTATATATTACACATATGTTTGTATATGTATGTCATACATAAAATACATATTTGGAAATATATATATAATAACCAAAATATATTATAAATTGTTATTATATGTGTGTGTGTGTGTGTGTGTGTGTGTGTGTGTATGTGTATAAATGAGGGATGATAGCTAATTGAGTACAATGTTTTTTTTGGAAGAGCGATGAAAATGTTTTTTAACTAGATAGTGATGGTGGTTGCACAACATTGTAAATATACTAAATCCCACTGAACTGTACACTTTAAAATGGTTAATTTTATGTTACATGAATTTCATCACCCCCAAATAGACTGAATTGCCTGTTTCTTTACATGTTAGATTCAAAAAAATCCAAATTACACAGCATGTTCTATAAGGAAGTGTGTGAGGAAACAGGTGTACCCATAAATAGCTGATGAGAATGCAAAATAGTACAGGCTCCACTGAGGGAAAATTTGCAATAGCTAACAAAATTACATGGATATGTACCATTTGATCCAGAAACCTCACTTCTAGGACTAGATATCAAAGATGCAGTGGTACAAATACCAAACGATATATGTACAAGGCTCTTAGACAAAACCCTATTTGTAATAGCAAAAGTCTGGGAGATGAGTAAATGTCTATTGATAGGTACTTTTTGAATAAGCCAGGGTTTATTCACACAATAGGGTACTCTGAAACTATCAAAAGAAATAAAAAGGATAGATAGATTGCTGCCGAGAAATCGCTGGGGTGGATTGCTCCCTGAAAAAATATAAGATGAATGCCAGAACAGGCAAATCTATGGACATAAAATAGATTAACCACTGCCTACAGTGAAGAGAAGGATTGGAAGACAGAGATTTTGGTGGGTGGGGGTTTTGTTACTAAGGAGTATGGGGATGTTTTGGGGGTAATGAAAATAAATGCTCTAAAATTTAGTGGTGATGAGCATACAACCTTGATAAAATATTAAAACCATTGAATTGTATAGTTAAATGCATGAATTGTATGGCATGTGAATTATGTCTCAATGAAATTGTAGAAAATGAGATTAAGTGATAAATCTGCCATGTGAATCCTGAAATCTAATATTAGAATGAACAGTTTTGGTCACTGAGCTGTAGTAAATTAATGGCCCAGAGGCAATGTTTAAGGCTAATGAAGATTTTTCCACAAAATATTGCTATTTGGAGAGACTTCCAAGAAGGAGGCCAAGGGGCAGGAGAGGAAGTAATTTCAAGTCTAGGAGAATTCAACATAAAATTAAGAAAAATAATTTTTAAAAAGTAAAGCAGGAAATGCTTCCTCAACTACAAGACCAAGAAGCAAACCACTGGAAGTTAACTGAAATAAGAATTCATGAGAAATATATTTCTAATTGAGAGTTATTTTAGAGGTCTTACCAGACAAATAAAAAATATATTTCAAACTGGCTCAAAAAAAAGACAGAAAAGAAAATAGAAAATATAAGTAGACTGATATGTATTTAATATTGCCAACATTAGTTATAGATGATTTGTAAGAAAAAGGAAGAATTCAGCAAGAGAATATTAAAATAGACTAAATAAAATAAATAAATAAAGATAATAAAATAAAATTAAAATAAAATAAATATATAAATATAAAAATAAAATAAATAAATAAATATAGAATTACAGAAAGAGTTTAGACTTGTTGTCCTTCCTCTCTTTGTGAATGAATTCTCATATGAATCTTCATTCTACACTGTAAATTCCCTTAAAATAGTTTATTTATGAAGCTTTCACAGTCAGAAAGAAAGAAGAAAAATAAAAAACATGAGGTGAAAACCAATGGCATATAAGGTAATGATAAAATAAAGAAGCATGCCAAATTCTTGCAGGCTGCAAGATGCTAGGTAACAATATAAATAGACAGAAAGAAGCTGATTACAAATTAACCAACCAGAATAATTTTACAGTGATTTAAAAGCAATTAGAGTCAAAACACCACATTAAAATGACTTTAATATTCAACTTATCTGTCACCTGTCAAAACAAGTTTTCTTTTTTTTTTAAAAATAGTTTTCATGTAAAATATATAGTTGTGAATTCAAGAAGATTCAATCTTTGATTATATTTTAATCAATAGAGGACATGAATAAAATGAATACTGCCAACAATTGGATTGATTTTTAAAATAATATATACTGACAATTGAAATTTGTGGGGTTTATTTTATGATTAAAATTTATGTGCCTGGATATTCCTGAAACCAGATAATAAATGCACAGAGAAATGACTCACCTTCAGTCTGGCACATTAACTTTATTGATTTTGCAAGAGATTTATGTTAAGGACTTTCTAAAGTTACGTTTTTTAATGACCCCCAAAACCGACATGTTAACCTTGCATAGAAAGAATTATTGGTCATTAAAAAAATTTTTTTTCCTGACCAATATCCAATTCAATATATCGAAAACAATGGGAGAAGTTTGTTGAATGAAGAACAACATTTCATAGGAAGAATTTATGACTGCTTATCTTAGAAAATATGGTTTTGCTCATTTCCTCCACTCACTTCTTCCTAAAACATTTTGGATACTTCCCAAGTGTTATTTCATATACTTAAATCCAAGGTGTAATAAATTACTCTACTTCCCTGTTGATTTTAACTCTAAAATATGGATTCAGTATTAAACTCTACCTCTCTATTACTAGTTTAGTTTTGGCATGTTATCTCATTTCAAATTTTATTCTAATGTAATGAAATTGCTCTCTAAGAATTCATAGATGAAAACAAATTGACGTTTTGCTTAATTCTTTAAATTTTTTTTCTCATTTTTACTGCTATATACAGACCAATCTAAAGCTGTGTTTTATAACTGAGAAAATAAATCTTGCATGGCAGACACCAAGAAATTTTCTTATTCAATATGTAGTAGCTGAAAACTATAATCTGAATGTTAGATGTTCTTTTATTATTGTTATTATTATGTCATTACAGTTCAAGAAACGTATGTCAATTTATCCTTTCAGGTAAAATATCATCCCTTTGGTAGCTTTTATTGTTGCAAGAGATAAGCTTTTAATTATTTTTATTAACTTGATATACAGTCTTCTTCTTCTTCTTTTTTTTTTTTTTTTTTTTTGAGACCGAGTTTTACTCTGTCACAAGACTTGAGTACAATGGCATGATATTAGATCTCGGCTCACTGCAACCTCCACCTCTTGGGTTCAAGTGATTCTTGTGCCTCCTTGACCTCCTGAGTAGCTTGAATTATGAGCATGAGCCACCACGCCCACCTAATTTTTTTATTTTTAGTAGAGAAAGGGTTTCACCATGTTGCCAAGGCTGGTCTTGAACTCCTGACCTCAGGTGATCCACCTGTCCTGGCCTTCCAAAGTGCTGGGATTACCGGCACAAGCCACTGGGCCCACCCTCATGGGCATTTTGTTAATAGGCTATTTGAGGAGCTTTTTACACAGTTACTACTCTAGCATTAATCAGCAACATGTAATCTATATTTGAAATCTTAAATCTAACTATTGAACAATTATTTCTGTATTTTTTATCTTTTTATGAAAAATATATTTCTCTAAATTTTTTTATTTCAACATTTAAGAGATACAAGCACAGCTTTGTTACATGGATATACTGAATAGTGGTGTAGGGGTGAGTTCTGGGTTTTTAGTGTACCTATCATTCAAATAGTAACTGCTACCCAATAGGTAGTTTTCCAAACTTCCCACCCTCTCATCCACCTTTGGAAGGCTCCAATAACTATCTTTTAACTCTGTATGTCCATGTGTACCCATTGTTAACTCTCATTTATACGTGAGAACATGCAGCATTTGGCTTCCTGTTTGAGTTTTTTCACTTAATAGCTACCATCTCCATCCATGTTGCAAATAAATAAAATAAAATAAAAAACATGATTTCATCCTTTTTTATGGCTTAGCAGTATTCCAGGGTGTGTGTGTGTGTTTGTGTGTGTGATGCACACCACCTTTTCTTTACTCAGTCCTCCACTGACGAACACAGGTCGGGTCCATGGGTTTGCTACTATAAATAGTGCTGCAATAAACACACAAGGGCAAGTGTCTTTTTTTAATGTAATGATTTCTTTTCCCTTTGGTAGATATCCCATGGTGAGATTGCTGGATCAAATGGTAGTTTTATTTGTAGTTCTTTGGGAAGTCTTGATACTGCTTTCTACAGGAGTACTAATTTACATTCACACCAACAATGTTGAAATGGTTACTTTTCTCCTTATTCTTGCCGACATCTGTTGTATTTTGACTTATTAGTATAAGCCATTCTGACTGGTGTAAGATGATGTCTTATTGTGTATTGTGGTTTTAATATGCCTTTCTCTGTTCATTGGTGATGTTTAGCATTTTTTATGTACTTTTTAACCACGTCCATGTCTTGTTTTGAAAAATGTATGTTCATGACCATTGCCCACTTTATAATGGAGTTATCTGTGTTTTTCTTGTTGAGTTGTTGGAGTTCCTTGGGGAATCTAGGTCATATTCTTGTCAGATGCACAGTTTGCCAATGTTTTCTCCCATTCTGTGCATTTTGTTTACTCTGTTGATTATTTTGCTATACAAAACATTCAAAAGATAACATAACACAATTAAGTGGGGTTCATTCCTGGTATATAGGGATGGTTGATGAGAAATGGATTTCTAATAAACTCCACTGTTCTTCAATGCAAATATTCAGATTTGAATAAAAATAAAGTTTATTTTTGCTGTGGCTCCAAGTAATTATTAATTTTAATTTTGCAAATATATTTGTGTATCTACTACATGCAGTCACTAAGCATTGAGGTGGAATGGTAAGTCAAATGAAAGTTGCCTCAGACTCTCTGTTAAGTATAAATTTCATTAGGAAAATTGATATTCTAATATAAATTAAAATAACATAATTTCAAAGTAAGAAAATGGACATGGTGCTGTGAAACTTTAAAAGGTAAAAGGTGAACTGCCATATTATGGATGTAATGTAATGGATGAATTTCTTGAATAGGTGAAGATTTAGTTGAATTGAAAGAAAAGGTAGGAGTCAAGAAAGCTAATAAATGATGAAATGTGTAAAGTTCCAAAAGAAAGAGGCAGAACAGTGGTGTCAAATAACCGAAAGAAAGTGACTGTTATCCCCATTTTGAGTTAAGGCTTAGAGTGACATTATCTTACAGTAGTGTAAGGTGACCTTATCAATATCTCACTGCTAAGCAGATGGAAGTATATATAAATTCAAATTTTTTTTTTTTTTTGCTTTTGACAAAAGCTCCAGATAGTATAGTTAAAACCAAAATTGTAATCACAATATAACTGTTATGGTCTGGACTTTTTTACAATCTAATTTTCGATTCCGTTTTATCATATAACATATATTCCAGCCAAATAAAATGGTAAGATTTTAGAAATCACAAAGCAAACCTGATTTATATTTCTAGCACCCTGAGGACCTGGCAAAATATCTTGCTGTTGTAGAAACTCAATAAATATTTATGGAATTTTCAGTGAAATTTCTATTGCTATGAAAGTGTGGTTTCAACTAAAAAAAACAATACGTATAGTGCAAAGCAAACAGAAAGAAGCAATTTTGTTTGTTATTGCAATTATTTGTTTTGATTAGATAAATGTACTTTGCCAACATATGATAAATAAATTTTTATGAAAACTGTTGCCAAACATAGAATGGGTCATTTTCAGTAAAGGATTAATTAATCCCTTAGGAAAAGAAATAGGGTCTCAAATATGTAAAGTTATTTAAAATATTTGAAAGGTTTTTATAAACAAATAATTTACGTTATTTTGCTTCATCTTACACAGTTTAAAAAAGTCTTATATGTTAAATATTTTGGAAACATAGTGGGCTATGAAAAACAATAATTAATATTTCTTATCTCAGAAACCCAGTTCATAGTTGCTTGCAATTCTGTGACCTGCTTTGTATAGTTAATTTATAAAAGAGAATTGTCATATGAATTAATAAACTGATAAGTTCACTTTTCAATTATGCTTACAAAGTGACATTACTAAATGAAAAACTCATTTTCTCATTATAAAATACAATTGAGATATTATTTGAGTTACATTCTTTAGTAAAGTTTCTAATTCAATTCTAAAGCTTGATGGTTGGCATTTTATTATCATGACTTACATTCTTGGTATATGGTGGTTTTGCTATATTATTCCTTGTGATTTTTGTGTCCCTACTGCACTTATGCCTTCTAACCAATTATCAGACTCTAATCTCAGTCTGTTTAGTGAGAAATCTGTAACAAAGCTTAGGACAACAACTTTGAATGAAGACTTCTCTATGATAAAGCACGAGTTTTTATTACTCTTCTGCTGGTAGATGGGGTAGGATGAGAGTTCCACAGATGGTCTGCTAAATATTTACTTAAATCTCATAGCAATCTTTTCTGGAATAAATACTTCCTATTCTCGTTTCCTCAGGGACCTAGAAATAGAAATTCCATTTGACCCAGCAATCCCATTACTGGGTATCTATCCAAAAGACTATAAATCGTTCTACTATAAGGACACATGCACACGAATGTTCATTGAAGCACTGTTTACAATAGCAAAGACCTGGAACCAACCCAAATGCCCAACGATGATAGACTGGACTGGGAAAATGTGGCACATATACACCATGGAATATTATGCAGCAATCAAAAACGATGAGTTTGTGTCCTTTGTAAGGACATGGATGAATCTGGAGAACATCATTCTCAGCAAACTGACACAAGAACAGAAAAATAAATACTGCATATACTCACTCATAGGTGGGTGAGAAAAATGAGAACACATGGACACAGAGAGGCGGTCTACTATACACTGGGGACTGTTGGGGGAAATGGGGGAGGGACAGCGGGGGGGGGGGGGGCTGGGGGGGATAGCCTGGGGATGAATACCAAGTGTGGGTGAAGGGGAGGAAGGCAGCAAAACACACTGCCATGTGTGTACCTATGCAACTATCTTGCATGTTCTGCACATGTACCCCAAAACCTATAATGCAATAAAAATTAAAAAAAAAAATATGAGGAAAGAGGTACTCTTCTGGACACACGGCAGTAAGAATTACTGGGCTGTTTTCCTCCTGTAATTAGGGTCCATATAGTTATAGCCTCTGCAGTTATTTATGAAGCTATGTTACTTCCAAGGTGGTAGACCCACTAGCCGTATTTTTTGCATGCAAGAGCTTAAGAGAGTTCTTACTCTTCCATGTACTATCTTTTTGAGCTTGGAAAATTTATGTAAGCTTCCTAAGATCCAGTTTATTTCTACCTAAATTAAAGATAATTGTAACAGTCATATTTTAGGGCTACTGCCATAAGTAAATAGCATAAATTGTGTAAAATACACAGCCTGCTGCCTGACACTGAATTACTTTTGCTGTTATTATTTTTAAAATTAATTAATGTTTTTAAAATTGACAAATAAAATTGAATATATGTTATTGTGGATACCATGATGATTTAAAATATGTATACATTACAGAATAGCTAAATCAAGTTAATTCCCCTCAGGATCTGGCAAAATATCATGCTATACTAGAAACACAATAAATATTTATTGAATTTTTATCAAAATTTCCATTGCTATTAAAGTGTGATTTCAACTATAAAAAACATATTTGACAGTGTATATCAAATAAAAAAGCAGAAGATATTTTGTTTTGTTTGAGAATAAACACTAACTTAGCTGAAAGTATATGATAAGTAATATGCACTAATTTCCATACTTATTTTTCTGTGTTTGGTGAAAACACTTAAAATTTATTCTCTTGGCAATTTTCAACCACACAATGTATATTTTTAAATACAGTCTCCATGCTGTACAACAGATTTCAAATTTTTCTCTTTATCTAACTGAAATTGTGACAAACTGTTATTATTCTTAATGGCAGAAACATTAGAAACTATAACTAATCAGGATTTGAGGCTCTCTTAGCCTCTTGTGTTTAATTGAGTTGCCTCTAATCCAGGCATCTGTATAATAAGAACAGGTTTATTACCTGTAAGTATTTTTTAAGGTTAAAAATGATACAGATATAGTTCTCCTAGCACACTGCCTAACATAAGGCCTTCACATATAATTATTTCTTTTTTTTTTTTTTTTTTTTTGCCAATCATTGAGAGCTTGTAAGGTTGCTGAGGTTGGTTGGCCTTGAACTCTTGGCCTCGCCTTCGCAAGCGCCACGACATCCGGCTGGAGCCACTTTGGGCCCCTAATTATTTCTTACTAGTTATTATATGAATTATATTGCTTACAACTTTAATGAAAAGGGAATGGTGTCATCAGCAGATGCAAGGACCACCAGCTGAGTTTTAAATCTTTATGATTTTTTAAATCTTTATGGGACAGTATTTGTGTAACAGTATTTGGGTTGGGAGAGATCCTCAAAGGTGCCAGTTGCAAGTGTGTAATTTATATGGCTGTTGAGAGTAATAGGTTATAAAGAAGCTTGGCTATTAATGTGGCAAATCTGCTTTTAAAAGTTTAACTGCATTACATAATTAAATCAGAACTTACGTTTTTAATGTATAATAATGCAAATTTTACAACCTTTTAGAATACAGGTTTTTAAATTAATTTTGCCAGAGCAAATACCTTAAAATATATAGACTTATTTAAGTAACTATCGAAGCACATTTAGCAGCTACCTTATTATTATTAAAGTAGCCTCAATGAAATTACAAGTATGGTTTTATTAAAATACTTTACCAAGTATAAAATTTATTTATTTTTGTTTCTGTGGAAGGCTATACTAATTACCAAGAGACATATGTGGAAACACTGTAAGCTGTAAATGACTCACCATGCCAAAATCATTTTGGTGATCAACTATAAGAATCTGGTGATAAGAATCAACCATTATATAATTAAAGATTTAGAAGTTATTATTTGTATAAAATTAGCTACTAAACACTTTCTATTATCTTAGAATATTACTCAGCAAAATTTACATTAAAACTATTTTGACTTTACTAAGTTTTATACTATTTCATTAAATCATATCCAGAGATGAGTCCTTTCTAAAATTTCTGGAAAACAATCTAAGTGTCATAGGTGATGAATACTGTGTATATGAACACGAGCATTCCCATACAAGTTATTTAACTAAATTCAACTATATGTGATCACTTGCACAGATAGATGTATATATGCATGTACACACACACACACACACACATATATACACACACATATATATTAAAGTCTTAGAACTTGTATATGTATTCTGCTAAATATGACAAGTTTATATATTTCAACATGTTAAGAACATAAGCAGGACATTTACAAAAGTATAAAAGGAGATTTTTACTATATGTTTCATACATACTCATTTTAGAACTTGGCTCAAATAAAATGAGGCACCTCTACATTTGTTTTCAACATTTGTGGAAAACAACATAATTTTAATGGACATTTTACTCAGTGTGCTATACTGCAAAAATTTATCAGTGATAAAATAAAAATCATTATGTTTTTAGTTATGTGATTACTTTCTTCTATTTTACTTTTAGTTTATAGAGGTCAACTGAAAAATAATAATTTTATATAATTAAAGTGTACAAGGTGTTTTGATATACTTATGAAATGATTACCACTATGAAACTAATCAATATATATCCACCTCCTCACACCATTACTGTTTTGCATGTGCTGAGAACATTTAAGTTCTCTTAGCAAATTTCAAGTGTACAATACAGCTTACTGACTCCAGCCACCTGCTGTACATTAGATCTCCAGCCTCTACAAAATTAAAAGTTTCTACTCTTTGATCAACATCTTTGACCAACATTTCATTTGCCCAACCCCACAGCCCCTGGTAACCACCTTTCTATTCTCTGCTTCCATGAGTTAGACTTTATTAGATTCCACATGTAATGAGATCATATAGTATTTGTATTTCTGTGCCTGACTTATTTCACTTAGCATAATGTCCTCCATGTTCTATCATGTTGTTACAAATGACATGATTTTCTCCCTTTTTTGTAGGGAAGGGACAGGATCTCTCTCTCCCCCAGACAGACTGGAGTGCAGTGGCTGGATCTCAGCTCACTGCAACCTTCGCCTCCCAGGCTCGAGTGATTCTCCTGCCTCAGCCTCCCGAGTAGCAGGGATTACAGGTGAATGCTACTACCATCCAGCTAATTTTTGTAGTTTTAGTAAAGATGGAGTTTCACCCTGTTAGCCAGGCTGGTCCTGAAGTCCTGACTTCAAATGATCCACCCATCTGGGCTTCCCAAAGTGCTAGGATTACAGGTGTGAGTCATCATGCCCTTCCAATTTTCTTTACTTTTTCTTTTTGTTTTTTAGAGGAAAATATTTTAGAAGCATCTTTTATTGTATATACACATTACCATGTTTTTAATCCATTGATTCATCAATTAGCTTAATTCTGTATCTTGGGTATTGTGACTAATACTGCAGTAAACATTGGGATGCAGATATCTTTTGAAGATATTAATGTCATGTCCTTTGGATATATAACTGGAAGTAAGATTGTTAGGTAATATGGTGGTTTTATTTTTAAATATTTGAAGAACTTCCATACTGTTTTTAACAATGGCTTTATCAATTTGCATCCTCACCGAAAATATACAGGTCTCCGTGATCATTCTGGTTACTTAATGGTTTCCATTCAGGAAAAGACTGGAGGTATTTAAAGGTGAAAGCTAAGACACTAGTTGGAAGACTAGTGAAAATAAATCAGGAAAAAGATGATGGTGGTTTAGGCTAGGATGGAAGCAGTAGAAATAGTGAGAAGCGATCAAGATTGCTAAAGGCCGTTGTCTAGGCAGGATGTAATATAAAGAGAGGAGTCAGGTAAGACACTGACTTTTATAGCCTGTGCAGCTTGAAAATAAAATTGTCTTTTTCAGAGATAATGAAGAAACAAACTTAGAGGAATAGAAAGGATAAGGAGCTCAGTTTTTCAGTTTGCTGATTGGATATTCTTGTTAGACATTCAGATGGAGACACCAAATAAGGAGTTCATTATAAATAAAGTGAGGAGAGAACTGTGGTCTCAAGATACCAATATAGAAGTTGTTGAAATATTTAAAGAAATTAAGTATTTGCCAAGGATTTAACAGAATTAAAAAAAAATAAATAAGAAGGAAATTCAAAGAGACAGACACATTTAGGATTTGGGGAGGATGAGTTCATAAACCAAAGATGAACAGAAACCCCAATAAATATAGAAGATAAACCATTAAATAGCAGACTACAAGAGACTAGATGAAAATAGGTGGTGGGAATGAGAGATGAATTTTGACAGTAGAATAGGTACTGAGAATTGATTTTAATCTAAACTTCTAGTTAGAATTCTCAAATTTGAAGGAATCAAACTTTTAGTTAGATTGCTCAAATTTGAAGAATAAGAACTGATTCTCAAACTACACATATACAAATCCATGAGTATAGCAATGAAATTTTCTAGGACTAAAAGCACGTAAAACAAAAGAAGAGAAAGAAGACATGATTCTTTGGTTCTTTAAAAAAATTACTCTGAGACGGAAGTATCCACTCTTAGATACACTTGTGTTACTTTTTCTTCATCCTTTGCTCATTACCTTCTTTGCTTTTCATGTCGCTTTTTGTTTTTCCTTTGGACACCTTCCCTACTTGATGGACTTTTGCTGCTGCACTCAAAAGTGTAGAGCTTGGTGGCACACTGAAAATTTTTCTCTTGCCCTCTGAATTAAATCTGTTGTACATGGGTCTCCTTTTAATTATTTGATCTCCTTTATTTCTCCTTGTTGCAGTTTTACTGAGCCCCTTATTTTGACAGGTATGACTGATGTTCTTATAACACGTTTATAATTTCTAGCTGATTGGCATTCAAACCACAGATTGCTGGGCACTTTCCCAAACTTTCTAATTTTTAAATACTTTTATGTAAGAAGGAACAATCTTTTGGTCACTTGCTGGACCCCTTCAAGGTTTAGTCTCACCATGTGACCAATTCTGGCCAATGAACTGTTAAAGAATGTATACTAACACTTCCAGTCCAGGGCACTCAGTTGCCAATAATAAGATCCTCCAGAGTTTCCTCCACTCTTGCACACTGATGGCAATCTTGAGATGGGTGTTGCTCCATCAGTCAGTGTTTTTGCGAACTGTGATAAGCAGAGCATGTTCTCCCCTCTCTGCTGAACTGTGATAAACATGGTGAAAACAATCAAACAAACGATATGTCTTTTTTAAAATTGTTTTATTAGGGAAAAGTGCTTCTGACAAAAGAGCACATGCAAAATACAGAGACCTCAGCCACAATTATTTGTTTTGTCTTAAAGTGAAAGAATGAGTGGGATCCAAGGAATCAAAGCGGTAGATGACAAAACAGAAGCATTCCTGAGTTATTTTCAGGAACCAGAGCAATAAAACACAAACACTTTAGTTTAAGGTAGTTTTGGTATTTGTTTATTTGTGTTAGCACAGCAAATTCTAGCTAATCCTGCCTGAAACAGACTTGTAAGAAATTTGTTTTCAAAATCCCTTAAACAAATTATTAATCAGTGTTAGGTTGACCAGGCATAGTGAAGCTGGCTTCTTTTTTTTTTTTCTTTCTTTTTCATTTAAAGTATGTGTTTCTTAAGTACATTTTCACATTGCTAATTTTTATTGTAAAATATTAGTTTATTTGTAAAATTATTTAAGAAAGTTTAAATTCTAAAAATATAAAGTGAAGTTTTAGATAAAACCATCATTAATATTCTCAACATGTTGTCTTTTAGTAATTATTTTTCAATCTTTTTAGTCTTATTTAAAAACCATTAAGATATTATTAATGGAAATTATAATAAAATACTCCTAATAGCTTCTCTGGGGCATTAATTACCTTCCAGGCACTGTTCAAAGAGCTTAATATGCGTGAATTTGTCAAATGTTTACAACATCCCCTGAGGTAGTTATTATCTCCATTAAAAGGTTTAGAAAACAGATAAAAAGAGAGAACAGCTTGCCCAAGACCGCTCAATTAGTAGTTTGTAGAAGATAATTTGAGTGAGTAGTAGTGGAGAGTCTAATAGGATCTGCACTCTTACTGATTAGACTACTTTCTTGTGTGATTAAATGTTTCTTATCCACATTTGTTTTAGATGTTTCATAACGCAATTGACATTTCAGTGATGTTGGATATTGATATTGTTTTCAATATTTTATACTACTCATTTTGAAATAAATATTGTTTGGCAAACTTCGCCCCTTATATTTTAGATTATTCATGATTTAACTGCCTAGAAGTGTATATCTTGTTGCAAAGAACAAAAATATTCATGGCATTTGAGTAAAAATTGCATATACATACTTTTAAAAATTATTATATTAGCTTAAACAACTGCTAGCAGTATATGAATGATTGCTCTTGGTAAGAACTTGAGTGATACAGTTGTAGCCCAGACTTTTGAGAGAATATAAGGTAGATGGATGAAGGCTGTCTCATCTTTGAGACAAGAAATCTGAAGGACAATATTCTATTATGCAGTTCCTTTAATCTGCCTATCTAGGGACTTACCCAAAATCTACTTTCCATGCGTCTATCCATAAAATAGTCATATTCTGAATTCACATTGTTTTGAACAAATGTAAAATAACGCAGCGCCCAATATTAGGAAATAAACTGATAAACTGAAGAAATCCAGTGCAATGCTGTATCAGAACTAATAAAACTGTCACACTGAAACTTTAAGAGGACAATATAAACCCATAATATGGTAGATCAGTGCATGAACATAAGAAAATATTTACAAGATTGAAATAACAAAGAACAAATTAACCTAATCAAGGAACGGATAACAACATTACTATGCTTCTTTTTTAAAACATTAATTTTTCGTAGGCTTTAAAAGGATTTGACTAATTTCCTGTAGTCACAGAATCTCTAAAATTCATTGCTAGTGACACCCATTATTATGTATAGTGAACTTGATGGATTTATTAGCAATGAAATGAAGCATGCTTAAATGTAGGGAGTGATGCTGAAAGAATCCTCTGAACCCTTTTAATTTACATTGTAAGTAGATCTTGAGAGGTAATTGGTTTACTAGAAGAAAGAATATTCTTTATTTTTTCCCTCTCTATTACCTTATGTTTGAGTTGAGCATTGGCTGTAATTTGGAACAGTGCTAGAAGAGTCCGTTACACCTTTCTTTAGCAACTCTTATGATCCTGCATAGTTTCTATGGTTTATTCAGAAACCATAGAGAAAAAGAAAAAAATGATTGAAATTTTAAAACCGTTTTGCAGTCTTTATTTCTAAGAGGAAACTACGTCCCAGTCAGTGTCTAAAATAAAACCTTGGCTGTGTTTAGCTGTGACAAGTTACTTAAATTTTCTGATTCTTAGTTACTTATTTTAGAAACAGTGTTAGTAACCTCTCTGTCTCCTCTAAAGGCTGTTGCAAGGTTGTGAACTTTGAATGAGCAGGAATATGTATAACTGTGTAAGTAATGAAAAATATATAAGATGGAAAAATATTAAGTATTATAAGGAATTCAATATTTAACAAATGTTTACTAAGCAATTTTTTTCTTACTATAAATTGTATGTGATTAGATTTTTAAAATCCCATTCCTATCATGAACTAAATGGCTTTTCACAGTGTTTTAGATCACTTTGCTTTTGTTTATTTTTGTGACCTCAGTGGTTAACCCACTGGAAGTACCCAGTAAATAGTTTAAATACTGAAGTGACATCCCACTGCTTCAGGTAAAAACTGGATTTCTCAGAGTGACATTCAAGATACCTTATTACTGGTATCCAACATCATATTCAATCTTCAGTTATAAGAATTTTGGGGGGGGCTGGGCGCGGTGGCACACACCTGTAATCCCAGCACTTTGGGAGGCTGAGGCGGGTGGATCACAAGGTCAAGAGATCGAGACCATCCTGGTCAACATGGTGAAACCCCGTCTCTACTAAAAATACAAAAAATTAGCTGGGCATGGTGGTGCATGCCTGTAATCCCAGCTACTCAGGAGGCTGAGGCAGGAGAATTGCCTGAACCCAGGAGGCGGAGGTTGCGGTGAGCCGAGATCGCGCCATTGCACTCCAGCCTGGGTAACAAGAGTGAAACTCCATATCAAAAAAAAAAAAAAAAAAAAAAAAAAAGAATTTTTTGACTTAGTGACTTAATATCTCTCATCCATTTTTATTTGTTTTTCCTAATCAATGTAACTATGAACAAAAATAAATTTGTGATAATTCACCTTTAATAAACCTCTTGACTGCTATGTCAATGAAACCAAATTGTATTGTGTAACCCAGTGGACGATATCACTCCCCTTTCTGAATACATTTAGCATATATTATACCCTTTGGAATTTGATATTACCTTGTTAAATTGTCTGGAGATATGTTATTTCCTCAACTCAGTTGTAAGTTCTTCAGTGTCAGAGACTGTGTCGTATGCTATACATAATTTCCCATTACACCATGACAAAACCACATAAATAATATATAATAATCAGTAATTATTTTATGTATTAATTTGTGTGTGTGTGTGTGTGTGTGTGTGTGTGTGTGTGTGTATTTTTGAGGTGGAGTTTCACTGTTGTTACCCAGGCTGGAGTGCAATGGCTTGATCTCGGCTCACCGCAACCTCCGTCTCCTGGGTTCAAGCAACTCTCCTGCCTCAGCCTCCCGAGTAGCTGGGACTACAGGCACGCGCCACCATGCCCAGCTAATTTTTGTATTTTTAGTAGAGACAGGGTTTCACCTTGTTGACTAGGATGGTCTCGATATCTTGACCTCATGATCCACCCACCTCGGCCTCCCAAAGTGCTGAGATTATAGGCGTGAGCCACCGCACCCGGCCTGTATTAATTATTTTTAAATGTTATGCTCTGAGCGCCATAATTTCAAAAATTTTTGTTTCATTTTTACAGTGCTTAAAAACTATTATACTTCTATTATAACTCTACATGGTACTTAATATATACTTTTAAATATAATATGAGGTAAAAATGACTATTCTTGAATAGAAGAGCCATGCTAAATTTCTTCCTTGAGACATTAATGAGACTACAGAGAGCATTCTTTGGAAACCAAGGATTTGCAAGAATGCTTAGCCAAGTTTAATAAATTATAGATATTTAAGATGATCCACTATCTTCTAATTCCAAAGATGAATCAGTATGAGAACAGAGGAATCAGCAAGGTAATTAAGAAAAACCATCATAGGGTTTACATACAATCTTGTTACAAGGTTTGGTGATACCAATTGTTTTGCAGAATTTCCTTGAATTTGAAAGGACCACTGGGGTTCTTGGCTATCTGAGAAGAGATACACTATATAGTTATGTGCTATATGGGAGAAAAAGAGCTATCATATGAATTGATTCTATAAATAAATAGTAATAAACATGCGTTTCTTTTTTCTAAATGTTATTTTCATAGAATTTCTAAGTATGAATTGTACATCTTTTCTTCTATTATTGAATATAAAATCAATATGTAACTACCTAATAATATGTCATTTAGAAATTGCTTAAGCCTAGATTTCAGGGCCTATATCTAGATAGAATATAGTTATCTGAGAATATACTAGTTAGTAATCCTAAAACCCAAAACTGATCTGGGAGTAGAGATTTAAAAGCCATGGCCATGATGCATGTTGAATGGTGCTCAGATAACTTGCTATTAGCAATATTAGAAATGATCTCTGCCATATAATGGAAGCCATTTCCACTTTTGACATTTCCTTTGATGTTTACACAATGTATATTTCAGAAATTATCAAACTAAGTGCTAGTTTATAGCACAGAAAGTAAAATTTAAATTTTGATGTTTACTTAGGAGCTGATGTAGAACAGTAGAAATGTATTATGCTCTATTGAATCCCGTATTTATGCAAACTTTGTGGAAAGTCTCCAAGTAATAAGATTTGTAGGCTTCTATGCACTCCTTCAAGGATCTGCATGAGAAGAAAAGAAATTTTACTTTATATAAGTAAATTATAACGTTATATGATTTTTAGCTTGAAATGCTGAATCCTACACTAACATAGATGATTTAATGGAAAAATAAATTTTGTTACTAGTTATATTTTATTACTTTTATGTAGAAATACAGGTTAGAATTGAACTCTGTTGTTGATGTTTTCCTGTTTCACAGATGTCCCTGCTTTAAATTTTAGTACAGTATTTCTAATGCTAATTATTGTTATACAGTTTGAGAATAAAGATAAAATTTCATATCTCTGGTTAAGTATTATACTATTATTTCCTTAGGGAAATGTGTCAATTTCAACTTAAGTACAAAAAAAAAAAAATTAAAGGTGTCTGTAATATGCTGATTGTCAAACAAATAATGAGATAAATTTTACTAGAAGCTAGTTCAAAGGGACATGGCACCACTTAAAGCACACACACACCCCTGGCTCCTGAAATTTAATCTGTTTTTCCAAAAAATGAAATTGAGAATTTGTTCACAGGAACCTATAAATAAAACTATGCTCTAATAAAAGTGTAACATAAAAATTAGGCATCTGTGTATCTGAAAATCAAGCTGCCTTTGAACATTAAAACAACATTTAATTGCTTCTAAAGTGAATAGACAATAAGTCTATACTGTTATTTAATAGTTTTATATGGCCATGAGCCTTCTGCAGGTGGGTTGTTGAATTATCTAGCTGCTTGGTTTTAAAGTGGACATTTTCAAAATAAATCTTGTATAGCTGTTATTAAAACAATATGACCTGGGTCTTTGGTTAGGTGATGACTTTGATGTGTTTATTTAACAATTTACTAAAAAGGGGAAGTTAAATTGTCTTATTCATTATTCGTAGATTGGTTATTGTACTGCATTTATGTTTGTCTTTGACTCTTTGTCAAAATAATGGGAAATCTCAAATTGGAATAAACAGGATTGATTTACATTAGAAAAATACTTTTATTTATTTATAATATCCACTGTATAATATTTTAAACTGGACTGAATTTTCAAAGTTTTATTAAAACTAATGAATAAGGGATGATAAGAGATAATTCAAAAAATGTTATTTGTCCTCTCTAATTAATATTCTGCATTAACAGTCATGTGTCAATTATAGAAAAAGGAGAAATGCATCAATAGGCAATTTTGTTATGTGCAAACACCATAGAGTCAAAAATACAGCACTAGACGAGGATGCCCTCTGTCACCACTCCTATTCAATATAGTATTGGAAGTTCTAGCCAGAGCAATGAGAAAAAAAAAAATTAAAGGGTATTCAATTAGGAAAAGAGGAAATCAAATTGTCTCTACTTGCAGACGACATAATTGGATATTTAGAAGATCTTACGATCTCAGCACAAAATCTCCTTAAGCAGCTTCAGCAAACTCTCAGGATATAAAATCAATGTGTAGAAATCACAAGCATTTCTATACACCAATAACAGACTAACAGAGAGCCAAATTATGAGCAAACTCCCATTCACAATTGCTACAAAGAGAATAAAATACCTAGGAATACAATTAACAAAGGATATAAAGGACCTCTTTAAGGAGAACTATAAACCACTGCTCAAGGAACTAAGACAGGACACAAATGAATGGAGAAACATTTCATGCTCATTGTTAGGAAGAATCAATATCGTGAAAATGGCCATACTGCCAAATTTATAGATTCAACACTAACCCCATCAAGCTACCAATGACCTTCTTCACAGAACTGGATAAAACCACCTTAAACATAATATGGAACCAAAAGAGAGCCTGCACAGCCAAAACAATTCTAAGCAAAAAGAACAAAGCCAGAGGCATCATGCTACCTGATTTCAAACTATACTACAAAGCTACAGTAATCAAAACAGCATGATACTGGTACCAAAACAGAGATATAGACCAATGGAACAGAACAGAAGCCCTGGAGGCAATGCCACACAATTACAACCATCTGATCTTTGACAAACCTAACAAAAACAATCAATAGGGAATGGATTCCCTGTTTAATAAATGGTGTTGGGAAAACTGGCTAGCTGTGTGCAGAAAGCAGAAAATGGACCCCTTGCTGAAACCTTACATTAAAATTAACTACAGATGGATTAAGGACTTAAACATAAGACCTAACACCATAAAATCCCTAGAAGAAAACCTAGGCAAAACCATTCAGGACATAGGCATAGGCAAGGACTTCATGACTAAAACACCAAAAGGAATGTCAACAAAAGCCAAAATAGACAAATGGGACCTAATGAAACTCCACAGCTTCTGTACAGCAAAAGAAACAATAATTAGAGTGAACCAGCAACCAACAGAATGGGAAACATTTTTTGCAATCTACCCATCTGACAAAGGGCTAATATCAGAATCTACAAAAAACTAAAACAAATTTACAAGAAAAAAAACAAACCCATCCAAAAGTGAGAGAAGGATATGAACAGACACTTTTCAAAAGATGAGGTCAACAAACATATGAAAAGATGCTCATCATCACTAATTATTAGAGAAATGCAAATCAAAACCACATTGAGATACCATCTCATGCCAGTTAGAATGGTGATCATTAAAATATCTAGAGACAACAGATGCTGGAGAAGATATGGAGAAATAGGAATACATTTACACTGTTGGTGTGAGTGTAAACTAGTTGAACCATTGGGCAAGACAGTGTGGTGCTTCCTCAAGGACCTAGAAATAGAAATTTTATTTGACCTAGCAATCCAATTACTGGGTATATTCCCAAAGGATTATAAATCTTTCTATTATAAAGACATATGCACATGTATATTCATAGCAGCACTGTTACAATAGCAAAGACCTGGAACCAACCCAAACGCCCATCAATGATAGACTGAATAAGGAATATGTGGCATATATATACCATGAAATACTATGCAGCCATAAAAAACGATGAGTTTGTGTCCTTTGTAGGGACATGGATGAATCTAGAAACCATCATTCTCAGCAAACTGACACTAGAACAGAAAATCAAATACCACGTGTTCTCACTCATAGGCAGGTGTTGAACAATGAGAACACATGGACACAGGGAAGGGAGCATCACACACTGGAGTCTGTTGGGGGGGTGTCAAGGGAGGGACACTGCAGGGGTAGGGAGGTCAGGGAGGGATAATATGGGGAGAAATGTCAGATGTAGGTGATGGGATGATGGAGGCAATATACCACATTGCCATGTGTGTACCTATGCAACTGTCCTGCATGATCTGCACACATGTACCCCTGAACCTAAAGTGCAATAAAAAAAAATTCTGAAAACTAAATACAAAGAAAAATTTTGAGAGAAGCCAGAGCAGAAATGACACATTGCTTATAGGGAAGCAACAATTCAAATGATGGCAAATTTATTATCTGAAACCAGGAGGGCCAGAAGAAAGTGGCACAGAATCTCTCAAGTGCTGAAAGAAGAAAACAATCAATTCAAAATTTTATATCTAGCAAAAATATTCTTTAGAAAAGAAACAAAAATTATTACCTTTTTAGACAGAGTCTGGCTCTGTCACACAGGCTGGAGTGCAGTGACTACAACCTCTGCTACCTGGGTCCAGGCAATTCTTATGCCTCAGCCACCCAAGTAGCTGAGGCAATAGATATGCACCAGCATGTCCAGCTAATTTTTGTATATTTAGTAGATATGGTTTCACCATGTTGCCCAGGCTGGTCTTGAATTCCTGGACTCCAGTGTTCTACCTGCCTTGACCTCCCAGATACATTCTTGTACTAAGAAAAACTTAAAAAAAAATGTGAATGGCAGTTCGTTCTTGATTTGGCTCTTTAAGTCTGTTATTGGTGTATAGGAATGCTTGTGATATTTGCACATTGATTTTATATCCTGAGACTTTACTGAAGTTGCTTATCAGTTTCAGGAGTTTTTGGGCTGAGGCGATGGGGTCGTCTAGATATACTATCATGTCATCTGCAAATAGAGACAATTTGGCTTCCTCCTTTCCTATTTGAATACCCTTTATTTCTTTTTTTTTTTACCTGATTACTCTGGCTAGAACTTCCAGTACTATATTCAATAGGAGTGGTGAGAGAGGACATCCTTGTCTAGTGCCAGATTTCAAAGGGAATGCTTCCAGGTTTTGCCCATTCAGTATGATATTGGCTGTTGGTTTGTCATAAATAGCTTTTATTATTTTGAGATACGTTCCATCAATACCGAGTTTATTGAGGGTTTTTAGGATAAAGCACTACTGTATTTTGTCAAAGGCCTTCTCTGCATCAGTTGAGATAATCATGTGGTTTTTGTTTTTGCTTCTGTTTATATGGTGAATTACATTTATAGACTTGCGTACGTTGAACCAGCCTTGCATCCCTGGGATGAATCCTACTTGATCATGATGGATAAGCTTTTTGATGTGCAGTAATAAAATACCTAGGAATACAACTTACAAGGAACATAAGGGACCTCTTCAATGAAAACTACAAACCACTGCTCAACAAAATAAGAGAGGACACAAACAGATGGAGAAACATTCCATGTTCATGGTTAGGAAGAATCAATATCATGAAAATGGCTATATTGCCCAAAGTAATTTACAGAATCAACATTATCCCCATCAGGCTACCATTGACTTTCTTCATAGAACTGGAAAAAAATACCTTAAACTCCATATGGAACCAAAAGAGAGCCCGCATAGCTAAGTAAATCCTAAGCAAAAGGAACACAGCGGGAGGCATCACACTACCAGACTTCAAACTATACTACAAGGCTACAGTAATCAAAACAGCATGGTACTGGTACCAAAACAGAGATATAGACCAATGGAACAGAACAGAGGCATCAGAGGAAACACAGCATATGTACAACCATACAATCTTTGATAAACCTGACAAAAACAAACAATGGGGAAAGGATTCCCTGTTTAATAAATGGTGTTGGGAAAACAGGCTAGCCATGTGCAGAAAGCAGAAACTGGACCCCTTCCTGACACCTTACACTAAAATTAACTCCAGATGGATTAAAGGCTTAAACATAAGACCTGACACCATAAAAACCCTAGAAGAAAGTCTAGGCAAAACCATTCAGGACATAGGAATAGGCAAGGACTTCATAACCAAAACACCAAAAGCATTGGCAACAAAAGCAAAAATAGACAAATGGGACCTAATCAAACTCCACAGCTTCTGAACAGCAAAAGAAACAGTCACTAGAGTGAATCTGCAACCAACAGAATGGGAAAAAATTTTGCAGTTTACCCATCCAACAAAGGGCTGATATCCAGAATTTACAAAGAACTCAAACAGATTTACAAGAAAAAAACAAACAAGCCCATCCAAAAATAGGCAAAGGATATGAACAGACACTTTACAAAAGAAGACATACATGAAGCCAACAAACATATGAAAAAATGCTCATCATCACTTGTCATTAGAGAGATGCAAATCAAAACTACATTGAGATACCATCTCATGCCAGTTAGAATGGCGATCATTAAAAAATCTGGAGACAACAGATGCTGGAGAGGATGTAGAGAAATAGGAACACTTCTACACTGCTGGTGGGAGTTTAAATTAGTTCAACCATTGTGGAAGACAGTGTGGCGATTCCTCAAGGACCTAGAAATAGAAATTCCATTTGACCCAGCAATCCCATTACTGGGTATCTATCCAAAGGATTATAAATCGTTCTACTATAAGGACACATGCACACGAATGTTCATTGCAGCACTGTTTACAATAGCAAAGACCTGTAACCAACCCAAATGCCCACCAATGATAGACTGGTCTGGGAAAATGTGGCACATATACACCATGGAATATTATGCAGAAATCGAAAATGATGAGTTCGTGTCCTTTGTAGGGACATGGATGAATCTGGAGAACATCATTCTCAGCAAACTGACATAAGAACAGAAAATGAAACACCGCATATTCTCACTCATAGGAGGGTGATGAACAATGAGAACACATGGACACAGGGTAGGGAGTACTACACACTGGGGTCTATTGGGGGAAATTGGGGAGGGACATCGTGGGGGGAGCAGGGGAGGGATAGCAGGGGTAGAAATGCCAAATGTGGGTGAAGGAGCGGAAGGCAGCAAAACACACTGCCATGTGTGTACCTATGCAACTATCTTGCATGTTCTGCACATGTACCTTAAAACCTAAAACACAATAAAAAATAAATAAATAAATAAAAATATATTAAAAAATAATAAAAAGAAAAAGAAAAACTTAAAAAAACATTGTCGCCAGCAAACCTACTCTTGAAAAATCACTAAATAAATTCTCTAAACAAAAAGGAAATGAAAATAGAAGATAGTTTGAAACTTAAGAAAGAGTATCAGAATGGGTAAAAAAAAACGTGAGATAAACATAAGACTGTTCTCAAGAATTTCTTAAATTGTATTTGATGGTTGAAACAAAAATCATTATACCTTCTGATACGGTGCTCACTATGTGTAGAAGAAATACTTGAGAAAATTATATTTTAAAAGTGAGAAATACAGAGGAATATCAGGGAAAATCAGGTTCTTTTGACTTCATTTGAAGTGATAAAACATTGAGATTAGTAAAGTGTGATTTATAGTCTGGAATAAAACAACATGTTTTTTTCTAAAACTAAAAAAAACAAGCTTGATAGTAAGCTTAACATACATCTAGGCTATTAGATATAGCCTATTGCTTCCAGACTACAAAACTGTACAGTATGTATATTAGTTCATTTTCACACTGCTATAAAGAACTTTCTGAGACTGGGCAATTTGTAAAGGAAAGAGGTATAATTGACTCACAGGTCTGTATGTTTGGGAAGACATCAGAAGACTTACAATCACTTCTAAAGAGGAATCAGGCATGTATTCTATGATGGCAGGTGAGAGAGAGAGAGAGAGCAAGTGAGACTGCAGAAAAAAAAAAACTACCATTTATAAAACCATCAGATCACATGAGAATTTACAAGATCAGCATGGGGGAAACAGCCCCCATAATCCAATCACTTCTCTCCTTCTATAGGTGGGGATGACAATTCTAGATGAGATTTGGCTGGGGACATAAAGCCAAACCATATCAGTATGTTACTGTACTAAATATTGTAGGTAATATAATACAATGGTAAATAGTACCTAAACATATCTAATTGTATAAAAGAAACATTAAAAATGAACTATCATAATTTTATGAGATCAGCATCATATAGCTCTGAAACATTGCTATACACCATGTGATTGTATTTATACATAAGGAGTCTCTGAGTATGAAGACTTTTGTTTGCTTTGTTGGAGTTATTTAATTTTTTTACTACTATTTTAAGAAAACAGTAAAATTTAAAGGAGCAGAATACTAGACAAGCAGAAAAATATGAAGAATAAGCAAATTGCTTTTCAGACTATTCATCAAATTTATAACATGGTAAAATAAAGAAGTTCCTTGTTAAGGACTAAATGTTTGTGTATCCTCAAACTTCACATGTTAAAACCCTAACCCCTATGGTGATATTAGAAAATTGATCCTTTGGTAGTTAATTATGTGGCAGTCTCCATGAATAGAATTAGTGCCCTTATAAACAGAGACAAGAGACCTTGTGCTTTCTCTGTTCTCCACTGGGTGAAGCTACAACGAAATCAAAAAACAGGCCATCACTAAACACTAGATCAGTTGGCATCTTGATCTTCAACTTTTTGGCTTCCAGAACTATGAGAAATAAATTGTTTAAACCACACAGAGAATGGTAATTCGTTATATCAGCTTGATCTGACAAAAACACACCTTCTCTTTATTATTTATAAGATCGATGTTCCTTTCCACTGTCCTCAAAATGTGAAGGAAACTATTCTTAAGTCATGCTGCAGATACATTCATGCTAACACAGAATCATCTACCTTATCTTATTTGGGACAGCAGGGACTGTGAGCGATATTTCTGGCTATTGATTGAGGCTGGAAGTCAAAGCTTAGAACTGCCTCAGAAGCCAGGGAGAAGCTTTACTATGAGGAGGTAAATATCAGTCATGGAATCTATAACCTGAACTACTAAATGAAAATAACCAAAATGTTATGAAAGTCAAATCCTAAGAGATTCACCCCAAAGCCATGAATGAGTTCAGAATTAAACAGATAGAAGACAGATGACTATACCTATCCTGTGTCTGCGATGCTGAAAACCAGATGAGAGATAGGCTGGCTAGGGCTTCATGCCTTAAAAAGTTCTGAACAATTTTTTTGGTACCAAAAGTAACTTGGAGAACCCAGTGTGAAAAAATAATATCAGCAATGTCCTCAATGCTTTTGATCACAATATTAATAAAGATGTTTAAAAGTTAGTTATTGTAAAATAATTTCCCTTAGTGTTGATCTTGAGTTTCAGTTACCGTTATAGCAGAATGGAATAATTTATATGTGTTTTAAATGCAACTAAATAAATTTCAATAACTGATTCACTTTTACAATTATTTTTCTTATGTTGATACTAAGATCCAGTTTCATCTAGATACACCCAAAGATGTTTGGTGGTGATTGTTATTGGCAGCACCGGTCACAGGCAGTAGTTGATCATGGGAGAAAGTTATAGAAATAGACTGGAGAAAAAATGACCCAAACATAGAATTACATTTAAAAGCCTGTATTGAAGCTAAGTGTGCATATCAAGAGACAAGAAGCCTTATATAAATTCAAGTGAAAATGTGAATAAAATTAAAAATCAGGAAACATACAGGTGCGACATATCACGGAAACATAATCAGAAGTCAGATGGCATGATTGAATGGGTGTGGGCATAAGCTATAAAATAGGAGTGTAAAACTTAGCTGTACTTCTTACTGGCTATAATATATGAAACTCAGTTTCATCATCTAAAAGATGAGATTCATAATGCTCAACTTACTGATTTCATATAAACATTAAATTTAAAAATGTATGTGAAACTTTTAGCAAAATATCTTAGTAAATAAAACAAGTAATTGCCTGGCAAGCAGTCATGCATTAGAGAGTCAAGAATAAGACTGAACTGTTATATCCTCTTTTGAGAATTGTCTATTTATATCCTTATCCCATCCTTTTGATGGGATTATCTGTTTTTTTTTTTATTGCTGATTTGTTGGAGTTCCTTGTAGATTCTGGATATTAGTCCTTTGTCAGATGTACAGATTGTAAAAGTTCTTCCGCTCTGTGAGTTGTCTGTTTACTCTGCTGACTGTTCCCTCTGCCATGCAAAAGCTCCTTAGTTTAATTAAGTCCCAGTTATTTATCTTTTGTTGCATTTGCTTTTGAGCTCTTATTCATGAAATTCTTGCCTAAGCCAGTGTCTAGGAGGGTTATTTCAATGTTATCTTCTAGAATTTTATAGTTTCAGGTATTAGATTCAAGTCCATAATCCATCTTGAGTTGATTTTTGTATAAGGTGAACGATGAGGATCCAGTTTCATTCTCCCACATGTGGCAATGTCCAACAAGCATATAAAAATGCTCAAAATTACTAATAATCAGAGAAATGGAAATCAAAAACACAATGTGATACCATCTTATTCCCACAAGAATGGCCATAATCAAATGATAAAAAAAAAAAAAAATAGATGTTGGCGTGGATGCCCTGAGCAGGGAATACATCTACACTGCTGGTGAAAATGTAAACTAGTACAACCACTATGGAAAATAAGTAGAACTATTATTTGGTCCAGCAATCCCATTACTGGGTATCTAACCAGAGGAAAAAAAAATCATTTTACTAAAAAGATACTTGCACATGCAAGTTTATAACAGCACAATTCACAATTGCAAAAACATGGAACCAGCCCAAATGCCCATCAATGAACGAAGGGATAAGGAAACTGTGGTATATGTATATGATGGAATACTACTGAACCATAAAAAGGAATGAATTAACGACATTTACAGTGAATGCCTAGTTGAGACTGAAGGCTATTAATGTAAGTGAAGTAACTCAGGAATAGAAAACCAACCAAACATAGCATGTTCTCACTTACAAGAAGTGGGAGCTAAGATAGAAGGATGCAAAGGCATAAGAATGACACAATGGACTTTGGGGACTCAGGAATAAAGGGTAGAAAGGGAGTGAAGCATAAAAACTACAAACAGGGTGCAGTGTATACTGCTAGGGTGATGGGGGCACCAAAATCTCACAAATTACCACTAAATAATTTACCCATGTAACCAAATGCCCCCTGTTCCCCAATAACCTAGGGGAAGGGGAGGAAAGAGCTGGTAGTAATAAAAGAAGTAATTTTACCAAACCTACTGAAATACAAAATTGCAGGAGTCAGGATGTGACCAAGCAGTTTAGACAGTAACAAATGTATTTGAGACACATTTATCTTTTCTATAAATATAGACAATTATAATTTAAATATTTTCTGATGTCTTTGATATTTTGCCTAAAATATAGTGGATGATCAATAATAAGTTGAACTAACAAATACATGTATAAAGCAGATAATAGGATGTAGCGAATCAGTGAACCTTAATCAAGGTCCTGAGCTCCAGTACCAGGTAAGTAACTAGATAGGTGTGAGAATCTGAGTAGATGATTTACTTCCTGGAATCTGTATGGTCAAATAGATGAAGCAGTTTTTAGAATGTAGCATATTTGATTTTCCCAAATCACAGAAGAATTTAACTATTGTTTTCTTAATTCAGCTGCAAATAATCCCTCAGTTGAGTGCTTCTTGGGTTCTGATTGCCAATATTGGAAATAAGTCCCCCCATGACATCATCAGACATCCTATTCAAATACAATACAATTGCTACTAACCTGTGTAAGACACAATTTAAAAAGTAAAACTACAGCCACAACATCTGGGATTTTAAAGATAATATACATGATATTAACATCACCTATACTGTATATTACTCTCTCTGAAAGGGAAACTTGAGAAAGGATTGGGCAATCAATAATTGAGAGAGATTGATTTTATACATACATATATATAAAATGCTAATCATCATTGTCTGTTTAATAAACCACTGTATGGCTAAAGACAAATGATAATATCTGGCAGTATTTTTCAACTTTGCTCATGTCATTATGGCTAGAAAACGGCAATGTTAAGAAAGACATTAATGGCTACAGAGGAACTAGAATATAGACGTTTAAAAACATTAGGTCAAAATTGTAGTGCCATATAGCCATTTTGTTGTCAGCCAGTTGTTAAACAATATTTATTAAGCACCAACTATGCTGTAGACCATACTGGGAACGTGGCCTAGTGATACAAGGAGAATGAGACAGACATGGTCCCTAAAGCCTTCATTTCTGTAGGTCAGGCTGGCAGGCAAACGTGAAACAAACACCTAAATAAATACTAACAAATAACAAACAGTGATGAGTAGAATGCATACAATTAAAATGAAGTGATGCAATTGAGAGTATCTGACTGTTTTCTTAGATTAGGTGACCAGGGAAGGTTTTTTGGGCTTCTGTGTAAAGAATGAGTTATAAATGACAGAATAAAAGCAGTGATAGCTAGTAAAAGAGTATCACAGTGTTCAGTTGTGGGAGGGTGGTGGTTTGAAACAGTTTCAGATTAGTGAAAATTGAGAAAATTAGAATTAAAATTAATTATATTGTTGATATATTTTAAATAGTATTGACAGGGCTTACTTTTACTGCATGAGGGAAACCAGAGTAACACTGAGATATTTGGCATGAGCTTTTGATTTAATAGCAGAGCTGGGAAAGACTGAGGGATGGGAGATTTGAAGAAGAAAACCGAGGGCTTCCTAGGGGAAGGTGAGTTAGAGTTTGAGGATCCTCTTCTATATATTATGGAGAAGGTCAAGAGACAGTTGGAATTCTGAAATCCACAATTGGAGATGTAGATTTTAGTGGAGCCAATGTGTCTTAATAACTATGCCTATCTCAACCTCCATGGCTTTGCACAACTCCCTTTTACAGCCCAAAACTTCCTCAAATTGAATTCCAAGACCTTTCCCACCACCTTTATTGGCTCTGTATCGTTAATTTCAGGAAATCTGCAGAACACTTTTAATTCTTAGACTGTAGTTTAAAACATGGTTTCATGTATGAATAAAACAAAAGAACATTTGTGCCAGAGTCATTGGGCTCTCTCCACTCTGGAATTTTTGTTCTTTCTGTAAAGAGTAAAAGTTGGTAGTGTTTTTAATTTTTTAAAAAATTTCTTTGAAACTCTGGTTTTAAAACTAGTCTCTAATGGAACCCCAGGAAACAGAAGAGGTAAAGCAGAGATGGTCTGTGTGAAGGCGACTGGTAGAGTTCAGTTTTTCAAGCTAATACTCTATGCCCCTTGCTGGTACTGAGAGCTGTCTGCTTAGGGCTCTGTTTCTATGTCATAAGATTAGATCATATCTAAGGCCCCCTCAAAGACTAACTTATGATTTTATTAAGATATTGCCTCAGGAAGGAAAGATCTCCTATGAATTCTGCTGGGTCAGAATTACTTTTAGACTGTTGCCAATTCCAGAATCTGAAGGTGGTAACCTACTCATGTGGGAGCACCTGGATAGTCAGGAGTTAGGGATGGAGACAGAATCTGACACTCAGAAATGTTCTGCATCATGCAGAGGAGTTGCTATGTGATTTGAAACACATGATACATAATGCACAGAGTGGAAAAACTACACACTGATAATTGAGATTTTACAGTGTCATATCATGCATCTCTTCTTTAGATTCACAGGCTAAGGAGATCATTTATATCAGTATTTTCTGAATACCTGAAAGATTAAACATTTATGCTTTTTAACATTCAAACTGTATTCAATTTATGAAGTAAATAATGATGAATAAATGCATTATCTTCTCTAAATTTTTAAAGCACACATGGAATGTATTTTAACAGCATTTCCTCTATGAATGTCAAGTCATAAGAGTAATAATATTTATGTTGTGCTGTAGATAGAAAAGATAGAAGTTAATGAAGTTCCAGAGGACTAATTTAACACATCATTGGTTTACAAGTGTATCAATTTGTCCTCACATACTTTTGAATCATACTATGGTTAATAGATATGCTTAGGAATTACTAAGACATATGTAACTATTTTTCAATCCTGCTTTTACTACTTTGCTGGAGCAAAAGACTATCATTTCAAAGGCATTTGTAATCAAAGTGGTGGTTGCTCTTTCCTTCCAATTCCTTCTCTAAAATTTATTGAGCATCTAATATATGCCAAAAAATTTTTTAGGCACTTGGGACATAGTTGTAAACAAAACAAAGAGTTTTGCCTTATATTCTAGCAGTGAGGGAGACAAAAAAATACTTAAAAACAGATAAAATATTGAATATATTAGAACATGTGCTAGTTTTATAAAGGAAATTAATGGAGGATAATAGAGACTGAGAGCATTGGGTGTAAGGGATGATGGCGGAAAACAAAGTTGCAACACAGGTGGATCTCATTAAAAAGGTGACTTGAAGCAAATATTTAAAGGAAGTAAGAGAATTAGTCATGGTGACACCTGGGAGTAGAGCCTTCCAGGCAGCAGGGAAATTAGCTAAGGCCCTGTTCTGGGAGCCTTCCTGGAAGAGCATTGATGCCAGTGTGACTGGAATAAATAGTGATGGGGAAATAGCACAAAATGAGGTCAGAGAGAGGACAGAGGACAGATCATGTAAATCCTTGTAAGTGATTGTGAGAACATTCATTTTTACTCAGTTTGTAATACAAAGATACAGCTTTTAAGTTGGAGGTGATGTCCTGGCTTCCTGAAGCTCACTGAATCTTCTAATTCTTCACTGATGTATGTAGTGGGCTTCTGAAACTCAATAGGGTTTATCTTCCTTCCCTTGAAGTACATGTGTTTTATTAAGGCTTCCATTTATTTTCCAGTACTGGCTCCTCAAATCCTATTGACATGACATCATTGATAAAATCAGTATTGGACTAACATAATATTCTACAGAATGTCCAGTTCGTATAGAGCTGTTTGGAGTATATTAGAGGGCAAAAAGGCTAACATAGCCTTGCGCAAAGCTACAAATTTGTACTGCGTTTTCTATCCTGGTCAGTGGTGAACTGCCTCTGGTTCTTCTTAAGAAGTTGGGGTGGGGGAAAACATTTGCCATATCAATGACCCCATACCATGCACCTGAGTCTTTGTTCATTTGTCCTAGCAAAGATTCCATGTCTGGCATAGTGACCTCAATTGGTGTTACTATATAGTTAATTTTGTAATAGCCCACTGGTGTCTTCCATGATTCATCTGCTTTTTTACGGAAACAGAATTTGTACATTAAAAGAAGATACAGTGGGTCCATTGAATAATTTGCATCTTTAAGTTGGTACTAATCTTTACCATTCCTCTTTGGAGGTAATATTTTATTTTATTTCATATTTTGGCTGAGAGGTGGTGTAGTTTTTTGAGAGGTGTCTTTCTACTTGACCTCTGCCACTGTGATGGCTTTTATCCCAAGAAAAACACAAAACAAAACGAAACTAAACTAAATGAGTGTTCTGCCAGCTGTCAGGATGGGTGTTCTAATTAGGTATGGGGAAATGATTGCAAGATTTTTCTGGAAGTCCAGGAATCCCACAGCAGGCCTGAGCCGAGGCAGATTCAGTTTATTACCCAGCATGCACATTTTTCCATTCTATCTAAGTGGCAATGATAATGATTTTGGTAACTGTAATCAATGTAAGCTTGAAACCTATAGCCAAAAGTTATTTAAATGTCTCCCTTATGCTTTCCCAGTGAATTGTTACCTGAGTAATGTTTTGGGGAAGGCCTGAGAGTTTGTTTACACTGTACACTTGTCATGGTATTGTTGCATCCTTCTTCTAAAGTTATAAACCCTTTTCAGTGAGTGGGTGCTTCATGTGAGAACTACCCCAGACTTAAAAATGGAGAGAAAAAGTCTGCACTTGATTGGTCCATCCTCTCTTTTAATCCCAATTATCTACTCTTGATTTTGTTGTTGTTGTTGTTGTATTACTATAGTGATAAGCTTTTTGGCTGGCCATCTATCTTGCCCTAAATTTTATTAACTATCTCCATTGCTCTCCATAGTTAGGCCTATCGGCCTGCTCTAAAATTTTCCGTTCTTAATCATCACTGTCTGACTCTATAGTTACGTATGAACATCTAGCCTCTATTATGGTCACTACTATCAGTGAGCTCAGGGCAGTGATAGCATCTTCTCCACTGATTCTGCTATCCACAGGGACAACCTTACTGATTTAGAAAACGTTATTTTCTGGGACCTCACACAAGAGATAATTGGCTAGAATGTTTTGGTTTTATGTCGTAAATACATACTAGTATGAACACTTCTCTGAGGCTTTTGATCTTTTGCCACACAACCTTTTGGCATTTCTACTTCACTGAAAGTCGAAAATACTTTCAGCATGCTTCTAACTTCCAAGCTCCAACATACTAACATAACTTTGTTCTTCCAGGGTGCTTACCACAGAGTTAAAGACTCCTTCATGGAAGAATGCACCATGCTGATAAACTGATAATTTCTCCTTTGTCTCAGCCTTTCTCTTTAATTCATTAGTTTCATTATCCATTTCCATAAATATATACCATATTTATTCTGGTACATGTTAACTTGGTCCAGCAATCCCATACTTTTACTGAGTATAATCCTTTCACTTTCAGAATCCCAGTACTCCCTGAGATATGTTGTAATTTAACCCTAATTACTGGTCTGAGGACCAAGAAAGAAGCAGGGGATATATCCTGGGGGAGCACGTATTGTCTTTCAAGACAGACACATCTGCATCATCTTTCAACAAGAGCCGGGAATTGGATCACATCTCTAGGTTTTCAAGTGCATTGAGCCAGATGTACACATCCCAAGTCTCAGATTCCCTTCTTTTCTAATTAGAGCTTGGACCGAAAATTAAAACTTCCCTGGAATTCTACTACCCTTAAAATTACATCCTGTGCCTGATCCTTAGCTTCATCTGTCCTTTAGCTCGAGGAGAAGAGAATCTCTTTAGAAACTGCCAAGAGAGCCCTCTGTTTTTCATATTTTACCTTAATGATTAATTACTCTTAGCCCTTTATTGTTTTCCTCCAATGCATTAGTAAAATCTAAAATCTAGCATGATTCATCCAATGTCATCCTATGTAATTAGGACTTGCTCTAAACTTCTAAAATGCCTGATATATTATAGACAAGACCACATTTCCTTTTACTAAGGCATTTTTATGTCTGTAAAATGTGTAACAATGGCACCACCAGGTTTTGCCAGAGGCTGTCAGTACTCTAACACCATTGACAGTATCCTCATTGCCAGCCAGCTGGCTGGTGATTCTGCTCCAAAATCCCATGTTAGAGTCTGCTTGCTAGGAACAAACTTAGAACAAATTCTCTTTAGTCAAAATCCCCAGCAAACTGAATTTAAAATGGAAATTGTACCCAGGTGGTTTCTTGGAGGACAATAATGGAGTAAGGGAAGAAGGACAGGGTAGAGGTAGAATTTGAAATATGATTCAGTTGCAACAGAGACCTTAGCTGATCCTACTAGATATTCTGGAGCTCAGATGGGCTCTTAGAATAGTGCAAAGTTTAGGCAAGAAGGTTGGGCCTCTATATCCCTGTGAATAATTTTTACTGGATACCAACTACCTCTTGAGGAGGGGTATAATTTTGTTACTTCAGCTTCCGTCCATTTGGATCAGGGAAATTCTTTTTCTTTTTATTGCATTTTAGGTTTTGGGGTACATGTGCAGAACATGCAAGATAGTTGCAGAACATGCAAGATAGTTGCATAGGTACACACATGGCAGTGTGTTTTGCTGCCTTCCTCCTCTTTGCGCACATTTGGCATTTCTCCCCAGGCTATCCCTCCCCAGCTCCCTCCCCGCTGTCCCTCCCCTATTCCCCCCAATAGACCCCAGTATGTAGTGCTCCCCTCCCTGTGTCCATGTGTTCTCATTTTTCATCACCCGCTTATGAGTGAGAATATGCAGTGTTTCATTTTCTGTTCTTGTGTCAGTTTGCTGAGAATGATGTTCTCCAGATTCATCCATGTCCCTACAAAGGACATGAACTCATCATTTTTGATTGCTGCATAATATTCCATGGTATATATGTGCCACATTTTCCCAGACCAGTCTATCATCGATGGGCATTTGGGTTGGTTCCAGGTCTTTGCTATTGTAAACAGTGCTGCAATGAACATTCGTGTGCATGTGTCCTTATAGTAGAATGATTTATAGTCCTTTGGATATATACCCAGTAATGGGATTGCTGGGTCAAATGGAATTTCTATTTCTAAGGCCTTGTGGAATCGCCACACCATCTTCCACAATGGTTGAACTACTTTACATTCCCACCAACTGTGTAAAAGTGTTCCTATTTCTCCGCATCCTCTCCAGCATCTGTTGTCTCCAGATTTTTTAATGATCGCCATTCTAACTGGGGTGAGATGGTATCTCAATGTGGTTTTGATTTGCATCTCTCTAATGACCAGTGATGATGAGCATTTTTCATGTTTGTTGGCCTCATGTATGTCTTCTTTTGTAAAGGGTCTGTTCATATCCTTTGCCCATTTTTGAATGGGCTTGTTTGTTTTTTTCCTGTAAATCTGTTTGAGTTCTTTGTAAATTCTGGATATCAGCCCTTTGTCGGATGGGTAAACTGCAAAATTTTTTTCCCATTCTGTTGGTTGCCGATTCACTCTAGTGACTGTTTCTTTTGCCGTTCAGAAGCTGTGGAGTTTGATTAGGTCCCATTTGTCTATTTTGGCTTTTGTTGCCAAAGCTTTTGGTGTTTTGGTCATGAAGTCCTTGCCTACTCCTATGTCCTGAATGGTTTTGCCTAGACTTTCTTCTAGGGTTTTTATGGTGCCAGGTCTTATGTTTAAGTCTTTAATCCATCTGGAGTTAATTTTAGTGGAAATTCTTAAAGAAGGTTCACATGTGAGCTAAGGGAATCTAATACTCCTGGTAGGTAGCGAAACAAGTAGCTCACTACCTATGAAGGGATCTTGGCAGGAAGTACAATATGCAGTATATCAGCAGAGATATGGAAAGTTGTGAATGAAAGTGATTTGAGAAGATAGAACTTAGCTTGAGATGTATCTCCTCAAGTAAGAGAGGTTTATTTGACATTTAAATGGAGATTTAAGTAGGCAGTTTGAGAGGTCTGGGGTGTAGGAGAGAGGTCTTGGACTGAAAAAAAAAGAGAGATTTTTCTATGTGTGTGCTTTCAAGAGCTACAGGGTTAATGCCAATACATATTCTAACTCTCAAACTGTGTTCTACTGTGTGCCTGTTTGCTATTCTATCCTTTTCCACTGCCGGAGCGTCCAATAGTCATCACAGCCTCCTGCAAATTATAAATTAAGTTTATCTGCTGTCTATCATCATCCTGTTTCTGTTCATCTTTCTCTTTTGGTTTTCTGTGTCTTTGTGCCTCTCAAGTGTTTCTTAATTTCTCATATGCTAATCACTAGCAAGTGCCATTGAATTATTACTCAACTAATGAAGTCTAGTCCTGGGACTCTGAATGTCATTAATCCTGCAGCAAAAGACTTCTATGGAGGAGGCCTAGAATTCTGAATAATAAAGGACTTCAGTGACAAGAAAAAAAGAGAACAGATGCTAAGTTGGTAACCAACATTGTATACTGTACCTTTCTTATATTTCCTGCATTCCACTTCATAAATTAGTTCTTCAGTTATAAATTCTCATCTCATACCTTGAAATTCTTACAGCATTATGCTACATAAAGTTATTTAATTTTGGACTCTCAGATTAGCATACAAACTCCACAAGTTTTTGGTTCACTATCGCTCCCTAGTGTTTGGCACATAACAAATGCTCAGTGTAATTATGTTCATACCTATGCCCAGTCAGAACTCAACTTTGTCTCTGTCATCACTTAAGTTAATTAGACTATTTAAGGGAAAAGCATTTTGATTTTATTTTCTTTACATTATTTTTGGATATAGAGGATCTGCTTTAAAAAAAATACTTTGTAACTCAGACCTCTTGCAGAAACTTGGGGGTTTTGGCTTAGGGTTAGCCAAGAATTGTCTATAATTCACTATATGTTTAGAACAATTCTTCATATGATTTAGGGGTCTTTACATTATTCATTTTTAAATGTTTAATTCCATGCATGCATTCATGCATAATAAGCATATTGAAGGGAGCTGCAATAATTCTTACTAACTGGGAAAAGCTATTGATGTGCTTTAGTGAATCTGGAAAATAGATGAGTGGTTCACTATTTTTAGCAATCATTTATTAGAAGAGTATAATCAAGCTTTTTTTAAAAAAATTGTTGCTTATCTGTTTTTGCAGAAGAGATTTTATCAAATTTTATGACTTGATTCATTTAAGTCTACTATAATGAGAATTGGGATATCTTACTGTTCTTTCTAAAAATTATGTCTTTATTTCAATTAAGTTAAATTCAAAGAAATTGGATTATTCTCCAAGATATTTAATAAAAGGAAATAGGGCATATTTTTATCAGTCACTTCAAAAGTTATTAATTTTCTACTTTTAAAGATGACTTTGTAATTATAGCTCAAATAATAAGCATACCACTCTCAAGATCAATGAATTAACAAAAAAAACTTAAAAATTAAATCTGTATCTATTGTAAAGTGTTGGTTACCAGCACAAAAATTTGGGATGTGACTGTTTACTCGATTGTAGTATATTACAGTTGTGATAATAGTCAATAACTCAAACTCAATATTAAATCATTTAAAATGTGACTGCACATGAGAAATGCACATACATGTAAACACAGAACAAAGCTACACATAATATAAAATAGAGTAGCCTAAGATACATAAAAGTAAATGATTTCTAGTAGAAAACCATTCTCACAACAGGATCTGGTAAGAATTACATGAATAATTTCAGAAAGGTATTATTTACTCTAATTTGTGAGACCTTTATTTCATTTTCCATGGAGTGACGTTGGAAAGAAGAATATATTTAAACATAGGTGGGTGTTTTTCTTAAATGAGTTATAGATGATCAGATTTCTTACACTGATTATATTATTATTAACTGGAATCATTGTCTTATGATCAGATATTTAAGGAATATTGCCCAGACAGTGATGCAACAATTTCTGTTCTTATAATAGTTTTTTGGAAATGGTTATGACAAAAAATAACATACAAATAAGGGGGAAAAAACAAAACTTTTTCACAATCTGAAATACTTTATAAACAACTGCATATTAGCTAAAAAGTGCATTTCTGTTCAACATTTGTCTTTTGAATGTCTACACTTAGCATTTTACTATTTTCTGGATAAATGACATCTGACTTGTAATTCCAGAGGTCATACAGACAGGAGGAGGAGACAGACTTAATGGCAAATGTGGGTGAAGGGGAGGAAGGCAACAAAACACACTGCCACGTGTGTACCTATGCAACTATCTTGCACGTTCTGCACATGTACCCCAAAACCTAAAATGCAATAAAAATATAAATAAATAAATAAATAATGGAATATCAAAAAAATAATAATAATCATTGAAGCATGAGTGCTGATAGGCTGTGAGACAATCTATAATACAGGTAGAAAGTGTTCTGTAGGTTTATAAAGGTTTATTCTATTTGTGAATATCATTAATGGCTTCTTAAAGGAGGAGAGTTATTTGAGTTAGCTTCAAAGAGCAAAATAAAAAAAAAAAACCTAGCAAGAGAAAAAGAGGATTCTAGATAGAAGAGCTTTTAGAAAGATAAAAATTATGAAAGAAATATAAACATGATTATAAGGGATTTGTAGTCTGCCATTTGAACTACTAGAGATTTGTTCTGGTGGTATCATGTCCACTTCGCTTTCTGTTCTAAATAGAAATATTTAAAAGCCATGTAGTGACTTCCAAGTTTCCACTGAATCTGCTTTCTTTATATTTCTAGACCATTGCTTATTAAAAAAAAAAAGAGAGATACTTTATGTCCTTTCTATAAGTAGGCCAGCTCCAGGAAAATTCAGAATTTCACATTTCTGTCAGAATACTTCAACAAGTGTGGTCTATTATATCATGGCTTTCTGCTTATGTTGGCACTCCCAGACCTAGGATCCTGGACTACCACATAACAAAGACTACCTTGGGAGGTTTTCCTTTAAGCTATCCCCATTCATTGACTTATTATACCCAAAGTGTATTATTTCAGCTTGTGAATTGGATCATCTAAATGTACTTAATTCTTTTTGAAACAGAAATTAATTTTACTGTTACACTATCAGATGAAAGGGAGACATCAGGATCTGTTTCATCTTTATAGTGATTCTAGAGATTTTTGTAAAAAAAAAAAAAAAGTAGAATATAAAGGTTAAGCCATGAACTTTCAGCAAAGCCAAAGTTCATGACCATTACTTCTGCTTGTTCACTGCTCCTGTTGATTCAGTGTCTACTGCTTGGGAAGAGCAAGTTTGCAGGAGACAGTGAATTCAGGTTTGAGTATGATGGAATTCAGGTACTTATTGAATCTCTATTATAAATACTACTACTAATAATGGCCACCATTAATCAATTGCTAGGTTTTTAACTGGGATGAAAATATGTTCTTTACATGAGTTGACTAGTTATTTACATAAAGATACCTTATGTTTATAGATAAGAAAATTAAAACTCATGGGAAGAATCAAAAGAAAAGTTTTAAATATTCCATATATTTGAAAGTCATCTAAAGATATGATAGTTGAGGGTTTGAAAGTGTATATAATTGCTAAGAGAGAGTGTATACAGTGAAAAAAGAGCTGCTTGTTAAGTCTGTCTAAATCCTTATTCATATACAGATGAATTGTTTCTACATTTGGCTCATTTCTGCTGCTTATGTCAACAGGCTAAGGTGATTAAGAGCCATTTAATGGTCCAGAAGCATGGTAAAGAGAAAGTGATAATTTGCTTATCTTTCAGGGTTAGGTGCCAAAGAAAATGACATTACTGAAAATGAAAATTCATAGATATATACAAAGTTCGTTATCTGTCAATGCCCTGAGAGGAAACAGATGGCATATTTTAACTGGATAATTAGAAAACAGTGTATGAAAACTGTATGAGATACTAACCATAGGGTTAGTAATTGCTGGAGCCTACTAATACTACTAACTCTCAAGAAGAGACAATTGCTAGCAGACTCAGAATGGAAGAACTGTGTGAAGAAAACCATTGATACGAGCTATGCCATTAAGTCTAGGGATACAGCCAGCCTTTGGAAAGCTCACTGAAAGAAACACAGTACACACAAAATTGTCTTTACTTTTCTACCTTCCTTTACCTTCAGTCAGTAGTCTCCACTGGCAAAATCCAATCATATCCTGAAGGTTAAGAGAGTACATAGATATAGATCAAATAAGTCAGCTTCCTGAGACAATATAGCAAGATGCAGAAGGGCACATAATCATAAGGTCATGTAAGTTTGCACACAAGAATCAGATGTTTATCAGCAAGTTGTTAAGGGTCTATAAAGACCCTTCCCCAGGCTAACAAACAAGAGATGTACGTTCAGAAAATAAGAAGAATAAAAATGTAAGAGTTCTGAGGAGAAAGCTCAAAAGAATACCAAACCAAAAGAGGCAAGGAGAAGCTCTCTTTTATGTTATTACTTCTCCTATAGGATACCATACAACCATTCCTTTCTGTTCCTCATTCTATCCCCTGTACTTTTTATAATACTTAGGGATACGTTATGAATATAGAAATACAGATGGCATTATCAGTTATATCACATACTTCAATGTCAGTATGCACAAAAAGGACACTTTATTTTGTGAAAATCTGGTCATTAATGACATGAAAGATAATTTGCAATAGAGAAATTGAGTTGAAGTAGTATTTCAGAAGAAAGGAGGCATAAGTGCTCCCAGAAATATTAGAAGACATGAGTCTAAGTGATCCATTCAGGAAATTTGATGGTTAATAGACAATACCTTAATGTAAATATATAATTCTTCCTTAGGATGTAAAAGAATAGAATATGTTTCTAAAATATAGAAGTTCTAAAAGAAGACATTCAAGTATGGAAAAATAATAAAAGGGGTATTCAGAGAAGATATCTTGCAGGAAATGTAAGAAGGTGCAAATTTAGATGACAATAGAGTTGGCTCCTCAGTGAAGAAATGACATTTTTTTTTCTTCAAAAGCAAAAGACTTAATGATGAGTTGGAAAACATATGAAGCAAAAAATAAATAAATAAAAAGATATATCATCATAGTTTACACCCAACTAATGTAAGAAGTGTGTCATCTGGGTGAGTGATTTCTGTGCTAGAGTATTTTCATTTTAAGAGCTTCTTAAAAGGAACAGAGATTCACTCAAATCATTTTAATTAATAGAGTTATTTTGGAGCTACATAGATAGATTGTAAGGCCATGAATCACACAAAATATAAAAGAACAATTAGACCTTGAAAAGAGCCAAAAGACAGTAGTAGATTCAGATTTTTTTTCAAAAATAAAAAAAGATTACTCTGAATTCTGTGCTACAGGCTATGGATATACATTTTAAGCATTTTATTGCTTTGTCATGAACATAATTCTTCTACATTCTTTGTGTCTATATTCCTCACTGTAAACTGGATGTTCGTTTCTATGCTACTTGGTTAAATTATTCTGACTAGTTTTTTCATTTTCTGAACTTTGCATTAAACTGCTGATGTGCTAACCTGTGATTTAATTAGTTTTGCAGAGGATTTGGAGTCAGAGAACGTTGTTACCTACAGCTACTTTTCAGTGCAAAATGTGAGCATAGCATAGCAGGAGGAGGTAGTCATCTGAACTGATATATCTCGTATGAAGTGTGAGATACTAAGATTCTAGATATATCACCACAAAAATGAAGAGGTAACTATGTGAGGGGACGATAATGTTAGTTAGCTTGATTGTGGTCATCATTTCACAGTGTTTATCTAGATCAAGTATCATGTGTATACTTTAAATATACATAAAATTCCTGTAGTAGTTCTCATGCTTCTCTGGAAAAATACCCAAGACTGGGTAAGTTATAAAGAAAAGAGGTTTAAATGACTCACAGTTCTGCTGGCTGGGGAGGCCTCAGGAAACCTGCAATCATAGAGGAAGACACCTCTTCACAGAGTGGCAGAAGAGAGAATAGAGCCGAGCAAAGCAGGAAACCCCTAATAAAATAGTCAGATCTCGTGAGAACTCACTCACTATAATGAGAACAGTATGGGAGAAACCGTTCCTATGATTCAATTGTCTGCACCTGGTCCCACCCTTCACAAGTGGGGATTATTGCAATCCAAGGTGAGATTGGGTAGAGACACAGAGCCAAACCGTATTAATTTATATTTGTCAATTACATCTCAATAAAGCTAGAAAAAAAAACAAAAAAAAAGAAAGAAATGAAACCTAGGGCCAGTCACAAAAAGCCTTCTCTAAATTGCTCAAATTTGTACAGTCAAAGAAATTGACAGCTCTTACGACCAGAGAAGTAGTCTTTATTCACGGAGTACCTTCTAGTTTTTTAAAGATAAATGATAATGTATCTAAACCACATAGACATGCTTCACACAAAATAGAGTCATATTGGGAATTTGAATCTAGATTGTAAAGTTAAGATTCTAATTGAATTTCTGACCTCAAGATTTGCATTTAATACTGTCCCTCTTCCCCTCAATTTATACCCAGAGTGAGTCCTGTAAGAAAGGAGGGAAAAGATATGTTCCTCCTCAGTCCCTATTTTAAAAATGCTTTGTTCTACCGATATTTATGGAGTGGCTGCTATTGGGTGCTATAAATTAGCTGCTTGTTTAGTATTCTTGTATTCTCTATTGCCATTGATCATAACATACTGTATTTTACTGCTCTGCGTACTCATCAGGAAGTTGCCTGATAACTAGTGAAAGGATAAGTTATTTATTTAGGGAAATTAAAATAGCTAAGACCTTCTTTTATGATTACTGGGAACATTCAATACATTTTAAATTAGACTTGTGTCTATGTGGCAACAAAAAAATTAACTAGAGACCTGTGAAGCCTGGATCAGTGTCAAGTTTAATATCAGAAAAATGTATATGCAGTGATAAAATTTTCTCCTCCAAGTCCTAGCAAAACAAATTAGCAATTTATTTTAAAGAATTAGAGAGGGGGGAGGGAGGCAAGATGGCGTCGTAGAGGTGACTCAGGATTGCAGCTCTCGGTGAAGGCGCAGAGGGTGAGTCCTAGCCGCATTCTCGGATGTTCCTTTTATGCCCACAGAGCGTTGAAAGTCCCAGGTGTGGGAGAGACACGGGACGCTAGCAGCCGGCTAACGCAACCGGCTCCCGCCGCCTCTTCAGCCGGCGCCGCAGCGGGACCCGGCGCAGAACTCACTGGTCTGGGTGCCCTGTTAAACCGGCAATCTGAGATTTGGAAGGGCAGATTGGCATGTCCATCTGATTGAACAGGACTTGGACAATGAGCCAGACCAGGAGTTTCCTGGGAAGCGTGATCTGAGCCGGGGTAGTGGGCAGCGGCACGGGAGATCGCACGGATCCCAGTGCCCTATCGGCAGGCTCCTGGGGCGCCAGTGAGAGAGTCGACCTTTCAGCTTGGGGAGAGGAAGAGAGAGAGAGAGGACGGACTCTGAGGCAGGGAGCAGGGTGATCGGGCTCGGCGGGTCCCACGCTCACGGGGACAAGCAGGGCGGCGACTGGAGGCGCTTGGGGCTGAGAGTTTTGTTGCCGGCATTTAGGACGGTGCAGCCCGGTCAGGGAGGGGCGTCCACCATTCCTGACAAAGTGCACCCCCACTTAAGTACCGCCCAGGACTGACGCAGCCTGCCGTTGCCCAGGCAACCTGCCATAACAGAGAGAGTCTGCCGGGCAGCAACAGGGCGGACCCGCCTTAGGAGGTCAGAGCCCCGGCAGGCAAATAGTGAATAGACTGCCACCTAGTGGGACAGGACAGTGCAACAGATACTCATAAAGAAAGCCCCAACTCCCTGAGACAGAGCATCTAAGGGTGGAAAAAAAAAAAAAGAGTGGTGTTTTATGAGTTCTATTGCAGCAGACATAACCTCCCAACAACGCTGAATGAACAACGGAGCTCACAGCTCAGCACTGGAGCTCCTATAAAGCACAGACTGTCTCCTCAAGCAGCTCCCTGACCTCTGTATATCCAAGGAGTCACCCCAGAAAAGGACTAATCAGACTGACATTTGGCTGGCATCATTCTGGAACAAGGGCAGCAGAAAAAGAAATTGATATCATCCCTCACGGTTCTGCAGCTGCTGCAGGTATACCCCAGACAAGCAGGGCCTGGAGTGGACCTCAGCACTCATACAGCAGAGAGGATAGATCATTAGAGGGAAAACTAAGTAACAGAAATACTTCATCATCAACAATCTCAGTGTCCACACAGAGACCCAATTGAAAAATCAGCCACTACTAAGACAACAGGCAGATAAATCCATAAAGATGGGAAGAAACCAACGCAAAAAGGAGGAAAGCACCCGAAACCAAAACACCTCACCTCCAAAAAAGGACCAAAACTCCTCACCAGCAAGGGAACAAAGCTGGACGGAGAATGAATGTGACGAAATGACGGAATCAGACTTCAGAAAGTGGATAATGAGAAACTTCAGTGAGCTAAAGGAACATGTTCTAAACCAGTGCAAAGACACTAAGAACCTTGAAAAAAGATTTGAAAAAAGATTCGAGGAATTGATAACAAGAATGGACAACTTAGAGAGGAATATGAATGAATTGAAGGAGCTGAAAAACACAACACGAGAACTTCGCGAAGCATACACAAGTTTCAACAGCCGAATTGACCAAGCAGAAGAAAGAATATCAGAAGTTGAAGATCAACTCAATGAAATAAAATGAGAAACCAAGATTAAAGAAAAAAGCACAAAAAGGAATGAACAAAATCTCCAAGAAATGTGGGACTATGTGAAGAGACCCAACCTACGTTTGATAGGTGTACCAGAATGTGACGAAGAGAATGAATCCAAGCTGGAAAACACTCTTCAGGATATTATCCAGGAAAATTTCCCCAACCTAGCAAGACAGGTCAATACTCAACTCCAGGAAATACAGAGAACACCACAAAGATACTCTGCAAGAAGAGCAACCCCAAGGCACATAATCGTCAGATTCACCAGGGTTGAAACAAAGGAGAAAATACTAAGGGCAGCCAGAGAGAAAGGTCAGGTCACCCACAAAGGGAAGCCCATCAGACTCACAGCAGATCTCTCGGCAGAGACTCTACAAGCCAGAAGAGAGTGGGGGCCAATATTCAACATCCTTAAAGAAAAGAACTTTCAACACAGAATTTCATATCCAGCGAAACTGAGCTTCATAAGTGAAGGAAAAATAAAATCCTTCACGAACAAGGAAGTACTCAGAGATTTTGTCACCACTAGGCCTGCTTTACAAGAGCTCCTGAAAGAGGCACTACACATAGAAAGAAACAACCAGTTCCAGCCATCCTAAAAGCATACCAAATGCTAAAGACCATCAACAAAATGAAGAATGTACATGAACCAACGGGAAAAACAGCCAGCTAGCATCAAAATGGCAGTATCAAATTCACACATAACAATATTAACCCTGAATGTACATGGGCTAAATGCACCAATCAAAAGACACAGACTGGCAAATTGGATAAAAAACCAAAACCCATCGGTGTGCTGTATCCAGGAAACCCACCTCACATGCAAAGATACACAAAGGCTCAAAATAAAGGGATGGAGGAAGATTTACCAAGCAAATGGAGAGCAAAAAAAAGCAGGAGTTGCAATTCTCATCTCTGATAAAATAGACTTTAAAGTAACAAAGATCAAAAGGGACAAAGAAGGTCATTACATAATGGTAAAAGGATCAATACAACAAGAAGAGATAACGATTCTAAATATATATGGACCCAATGTAGGAGCACCCAGATATATAAGGCAAGTTCTTAATGACTTACAAAGGGACTTAGACTCCCACACAATAATAGTGGGAGACTTTAACACTCCACTGTCAATAGCAGACAGATCAACCAGACAGAAAATTAACAAGGATATCCAGGACTTGAACTCAGACCGGGAACAAGCAAACCTGATAGACATTTACAGAACTCTCCACCCCAAATCCACAGAATATACATTCTTCTCAGCACCACATCACACCTACTCCAAAATTGACCACATAATTGGAAGTAAAGCACTCCTCAGCAAATGCAAAACAACTGAAATCATAACAAACAGTCTCTCAGACCATAGTGCAATCAAGTTGGAACTCAGAATTCAGAAAATAACTCAGAACTGCACAGCTTCATGGAAACTGAACAATTGGCTCTTGAATGTTGATTGGATAAACAATGAAATGAAGGCAGAAATAAAGAGGTTCTTTGAAACCAATGAGAATGAAGACACAACATACCAGAATCTCTGGGACACATTTAAAGCAGTGTCTAGAGGAAAATATATAGCAATAAGTGCCCACATGAGAAGAGTGGAGAGATCCAAAATTGACACCCTATCGTCAAAATTGAAAGAGCTAGAGGAGCAAGATCAAAAAAGCTCAAAACCTAGCCGAAGACAAGAAATAACTAAGATCAGAGCAGAACTGAAGGAGATAGAGACAAGAAAAACCCTTCAAAAAATCAATAAATCTAAGAGCTGGTTTTTCGAAAAGATCAACAAAATAGACAGACCACTAGCCAGACTGATAAAAAAGAAGAGAGAGAACAACCAAATAGATGCAATAAAAAACGATAAAGGGGAAATCACCACAGATTCCACAGAAATTCAAACCATCATCAGAGAATACTACAAACAACTCTATGCACATAAACCAGTAAATCAGGAAGAAATGGATAAATTCCTGGACGCCTGTGTCCTCCCAAGCCTAAACCAGGAGGAAGCCGAAACTATGAATAGACCAATAACGAGGTCTGAAGTTGAGGCAGCAATTAAGAGCCTACCACACAAAAAAAGCCCAGGTCCAGATGGGTTCACAGCCGAATTCTACCAGACACACAAAGAGGATCTGGTACCATTCCTTCTGAAACTATTCCAAATAATCCAAAAAGAGGGAACCCTTCCCAAATCATTTTATGAGACCAACATCATCCTGATACCAAAACCTGGCAGAGACTCAACAAGAAAAGAAAACTTCAGGCCAATATCCATGATGAACATAGATGCAAAAATCTTCAATAAAATACTGGCAAACCGATTGCAACAGCACATTAAAAAGCTTATCCATCATGATCAAGTAGGATTCATCCCGGGGATGCAAGTCTGGTTCAACATACGCAAGTCTATAAATGTAATTCACCACATAAACAAAAGCAAAAACAAAAACCACATGATTATCTCAATTGATGCAGAGAAGGCATTTGACAAAATTCAACAGCCCTTTATGCTAAAAACCCTCAATAAACTTGGTATTGATGGAACATATCTCAAAGTAATAAAAGCTATTTATGACAAACCAACAGCCAATATCATACTTAATGGGCAAAAACTGGAAGCATTCCCTTTGAAATCTGGCACTAGACAAGGATGCCCTCTCTCACCACTTCTATTCAACATAGTACTGGAAGTTCTAGCCAGAGCAATCAGGCAACAAAAAGAAATAAAGGGTATTCAAATAGGAAAGGTGGAAGCCAAATTGTCTCTATTTGCAGACGACATGATAGTATACCTAGAAGACCCCATCACCTCAGCCCAAAAGCTCCTGCAACTGATAAGCAACTTCAGCAAAGTCTCAGGATATAAAATCAATGTTCAAAAATCACAAGCATTCCTATACACCAATAACAGACTTAAAGAGAACCAAATCAAGAACGAACTGCCATTCACAATTGCTACAAAGAAAATAAAATACCTAGGAATACAACTCACTAGGAATGTAAGGGACCTCTTTAAGGAAAACTACAAACAACTGCTCAACGAAATAAGAGAGGACACAAACAGATGGAGAAACATTCCATGTTCGTGGTTAGGAAGAATCAATATCGTGAAAATGGCTATACTGCCCAAAGTAATTTACACAATCAATGCTATCCCCATCAAACTACCATTGAATTTCTTCACAGAACTGGAAAAAAACACCATGAATTTCATATGGAACCAAAAAAGAGCCCGCATAGCCAAGTCAATTCTAAGCAAAAAGAACACAGCAGGAAGCATCACGCTACCAGACTTCAAACTATACTACAAGGCTACAGTAATCAAAACAGCATGGTACTGGTACCAAAACAGAGATATAGACCAATGGAACAGAACAGAGGCATCGGAGGCAACACAACACATCTACAACCATATTATCTTTGATAAACCAGACAAAAACAGGCAATGGGGAAAGGATTCCCTATTTAATAAATGGTGTTGGGAAAACTGGCTAGCCATGTGCAGAAAGCAGAAACTGGACCCCTTCCTGACACCTTACACTAAAATTAACTCCAGATGGATTAAAGACTTAAACGTAAGACCTGACACCATAAAAACCCTAGAAGAAAATCTAGGCAAAACCATTCAGGACATAGGAGTAGGCAAGGACTTCATGAACAAAACCCCCAAAGCATTGGCAACAAAAGCCAAAATAGACAAATGGGACCTAATCAAACTCCACAGCTTCTGCACGGCAAAACAAACAGTCACTAGAGTGAATCGGCAACCATCAGAATGGGAAAAAAATCTTTTCAGTTTACGCATCTGACAAAGGGCTGATATCCAAAATTTACAAAGAACTCAAACAGATTTACAGGAAAAAAACAAACAAGCCCATTCAAAAATGGGCAAAGGATATGAACAGAAACTTTACGAAAGAAGACATACATGAGGCCAGCAAACATATGAAAAAGTGCTCATCGTCATTGGTCATTAGAGAGATGCAAATCAAAACCACATTGAGATACCATCTCACACCAGTAGAATGGCGATCATTAAAAAATCTGGAGACAGCAGATGCTGGAGAGGATGTGGAGAAATAGGAACACTCTTACACTGTTGGTGGGAGTGTAAATTAGTTCAACCATTGTGGAAGACAGTGTGGCGATTCCTCAGGGACCTAGAAATAGAAATTCCATTTGACCCAGCAATCCCATTACTGGGTATCTATCCAAAGGATTATAAATCGTTCTACTATAAGGACACATGCACACGAATGTTCATTGCAGCACTGTTTATAATAGCAAAGACCTGGAACCAACCCAAATGCCCAACGATGATAGACTGGACTGGGAAAATGTGGCACATATACACCATGGAATATTATGCAGCAATCAAAAATGATGAGTTTGTGTCCTTTGTCGGGACATGGATGAATCTGGAGAACATCATTCTCAGCAAACTGACACAAGAACAGAAAAAGAAATACCGCATATACTCACTCATAGGTGGGTGAGAAAAATGAGAACACGTGGACACAGAGAGGCGGTCTACTATACACTGGGGACTGTTGGGGGGAATGGGGGAGGGACAGCGGGGGGGGCTGGGGGGGATAGCCTGGGGATGAATACCAAGTGTGGGTGAAGGGGAGGAAAGCAGCAAAGCACACTGCCATGTGTGTACCTATGCAACTATCTTGCTCGTTCTGCACATGTACCCCCAAACCTATAATGCAATAAAAATTAAAAAAAAAAAAAAAAAAAGCTGGAAAAAAAAAAAAAGAATTAGAGAATATCTGGGTTTATTTACATATTTATTTATAATTTTCATAAATTGCTTGTGGTTATTTCTTTTCCCCTAAAATGATTTTGTTTTAGCTCTTTGCTTTGTTTTGTTCTCATATATTAAACATACTACTTCATTTTCTTCTCATATCTTAAGCATACTGTCTTCACTTTATTCTTGTCCCTTTTGGATGCAGCAAAATTCCTCTAGGAGTACTTGTAGAATAATCTCATTCTCTCTGTTATTCATAGAATGTGCCCTACATTTCTAAATTTTGAATTATAATTTTTTAAGGATTACAATTATGATTATTTTAAATCAGTGTTTCTGTTGGCAGTAGCTTTGGCAAGTGATGGTGAGAAACTTCTGATTGTCAAACGTGAATGTTAGTCATCAGTTCTCATCTACCAGATAAATATCCTTGGTTTGTTTAGTTCTTTACTAGCAGTCAAATCATTCAAATATGATGATGGTGTTCTCGAAGTAATCTTAATACAGTCAAGAACAACTCTCTATCTATATCTTAATTTTCTTATTGTTGGTGCTGAGAAAATCAACAGTTGGCTAATAAATGAAATAACCATGTTAAAAATTATGTTGGAGTAATAGCAGAAAATCTTATAGGCCTAACACTCCTGCAAATAACAATTATAAACAACAAAATAACAATGACAAACCTGTTTGAAAGCACTGAAGAGACTCAAAAGCTAGGAAGAAACTGAAGGGGATATGACCCTTGAAAGTAAGATAATACCCTCACCAATTAATTAAGACTCACCTTTAAATAGCCTTTTAAATTTAGGGCATTCCCCAGCCTTTGCTGTAGGCTTTAGAATTTGAGATCAGAATGGAGTTCAGGGCTTCCAAAGTGGCTGAAAATTGAGAAAGCTATTTCTGGATGGGGCCACAGAATCTGTCAGTACACTTCCCATGAATGGTTTGTATATTTTGCCTTCATAAAAGAGATACTAAGGAGCCTGGTGGAAATCCAAAGCTATAAATTTGAAAGAATTAACAGAGACATCAACTCCTTTCCACTAGGGAAAAAATAAGTTTGGAGTTAGGATTAGTCAAGTTATAGGGGCTTGATACGTGCCTGGGCTTTCCACGAACTGGCTAATCTAAGCATAGAAGCCATTCTCCACAAATTCAAGGAATCAATAATTTAACTTCCTGCCAGAATAATAACTAAGAATCTTCAGGAGGAATTAACAGCAACCAGAGTCTCTAAAATGTGTCATATATAATATCAGTACACCTTTAAAATTACTAGATATGCAGAGAAAGGGTGAATGACCACAGACAAGTAAAATGTAGTCCATAAGAACAGAACCCAAGATAAATCAGGTCTGTTCATAGTAGACAAGAACTTAAGCAGATATTACAAATATGCTCAATAAAGTGTGCAGAAGGTGATCATAATGAAGGAACAGATGAGTAACATTGGTAGTTCAATAACAAGTATTAAACAGAACTTGTTATTAAAATGAAAATGATAGAACTGAGAATTACAATAACTAACCTGAAAATCGTTGAATGAACTTAAAAATTATTAGATATTGCAGAAGAAAAATTAATGAATTTGACAGTTTATTATAAAATTACCCAATTTGAAGAAAGGAAAAAATACTAAGTGTTCTAACAAAATTGTAATTAGAATTCCACAGAAAAGGAGAAAAAGGTCAAAAAACAAAACAAAACCCAAAACCCATGAAGATATATGTCAAAGCTTTTCTGAAGTTTGATGAAAAAGTTTAAATTTCAGATTTAAACATTTCAACAAACAACACTTCTAAATACTTAGAAGAAATAAAGACAATGTCCACATAAAAGTTGCATAGAATGCTAATATAGTCTATATTTATAATAGCTCCCAAAATGATTAAAAAATTGTTTATAAAGATGAGGATTGGAAAACTACAGTGTATTTACACTATAGAACACTGCAGAGCAATATTGAGAAAGTTTAGACAATGATACGGTTAGAGGAACCAATTTTTATAAAACTGCTCTCACTTCTGATACCAATCACAAGTTTAGGGGTTCCAAAAACAAGCCTCAGGATTGATAATTCTCTAGGCAGAATTATTAATTCACTGAAAGCTGTAATATCCATACTTAATGCTTTTTTACTGGTAAAATATAAAAATTAAAATCAGAGAAAAAAGTGCATAAAATTAGAATTCAGAAAAGGTCCAAACTTGGAGACTGTGTTGTCTGTTCCTGAGAAATTACGGATACATTATTTTCCAGGTATTAATGTGTGATAAAACATAGAGTATTCCCAACAAGTGAAGCTCACCCGAGCCTGGGTACCCAGATGTTTTACTGGGGCTCTGTAACATCCTACCAAACCTTTAGCCTTTCTGAAGTTTGGGCCAATAATATTTAGTCTCCAGTTTCTCTTAAAAAGAGCTAATACACAGAGCTCAAAACTCCAACTATAAATCATGTCGTTAGACAATATAATAGCCAAAGCCCACATGCAAACAAAAACAATCCTATTAGATGTAATATCCCAAGGGCTTAGGTATCACCTGAAGTTAGCAAAGAGCAAAAGCCAGAGGTTAATTCTTCATTACACGAAGCGAAAGGAATAAACTAGTGGCATGTATTACAAGTTCGTTGTATCTTGAAACATTTTATTGCATGCGAATAACCAGACAAAAACACAAATGTTATATGATATTATTTATATGAAGTTCAAAAGCAGACAAAATTAAGGTATTATGACGAAACTCAGAAAAGTAGTTATTGATAGGACTTGAGATAGAACTAAAAGGCACAAGGGGCATTTTCAGCATGTTATAAATGATCTATATTTTAGTCGTAGGGGCAGTAATCACACGGATGTATATTCTATATATTTATCGGAACAAATTGCATAAATAGTTCATGTCCAAATTTTTCCTTGATCAAAAAATAAGCTGGATATTCAAGATTATGGTTAAATCTGTATGATGTAACTAGATAGGTTATGAAAGAACACGTTTAAATGGTCTGATTTCCCAGAAAATTGATCTAGTGCTTTTGGATCATATTAAAATGTACAGGCATGAAATATTTGCTGAAACTTCATCTGATACATTTCAACTGCTGTAATATAGACATGCTCTCTTTCTTTTTCTAGAAATTTAGTGAGGCAAAAGTAATAGTCCCATTTTCAACCATTCCACTCCAAAGCATTACTAAATTGGTTTATTAAAATGACATATTCATGCTAATTTAAACACTTTCCAAAAAGTGAGAATTATTTCATGTGGAACAAAATTTCAACACTTTTATTAATATAAGTTATAACAAAAATTTTATGGCTGTGATAATTATAAAGTGAGAATACCAAGAGCAATATCAATTATTTTCAGAATAACTTTGATACAATAGAAAGCACACATGTTGGTAATACCTTTTATGTTATATATTTGAAATGCTTGAACATATGATAGTTTGCATATGGTTTGTATAAATTAGTTCAGATCCCTAGATAGTTTTTAATTTCTTAATAATCAGAATCTTTTTCGTACTGTTCAGTTTAATTGGAATAGACAACTTTCATCTATATTGTTTATACAACGTTCACTTCAATTAATCCTATTAATCTCCTGTGTATGCATTTATAATAGATGAATGAGAACTTCATTTAAAAGATAATTTATCAAAATAAACATTTATTTTGATAAATTATAAAAGTGATTTTAATGAAAGCATAATAATTATAAATCAAAAACTTAGGTGAGAGTATAAAATTTTCAGACATCAAATAAAGAAGTAGGAGGTAAGTAGGAATGTGGAGGCACTTCTAAGAATAGAAAAAATATTTTCCTATTTATGAACACCTACAAGCAAAAAGAATGATGTAGTAGAGGAACCAACAAAATGGACTATTTGTATTGTATAAAACCATTTTATATTACTGGTGAATAAAAATTGGAAAATATCAAAATAAAACAGGCTGTTTCAAATACAGTAAACACAATGGTTATGCATGAGCTCTGGAAAAAAATTTCTACCTCAGTTTTAAGATAATCAGGTTGGACTTTTCTATGAGCTTTTATTTTCATTCTTCAAATGTATCTCAACCACGGGTAGCTGCCAGCTCATGAATATTTATAGAACATTTCCTTGTTTCTCATGCAAGATAAACTTTAAAGAATTTCATAGATGGAGAGTTGGATTTTGCATGAATCCCAGTTGCATATTTCTTAGAAGTGAAGCAATATTAAATCGAAATCACAATACCACCACATTTGTCTAAAAGTAAATTTAGATTATGTGTAATTTGAAAAAGGATTGACTGAGATACAAAAGCATACTTTTGTATTATTCTATTAAATACTTGAATATTTTCTCTGTGAATATTAAAAATATTTAATTGACGATAATTTTACTAGTGAAAATTTGGGAGAATAAATGGGGCAATCATAATTATGTACCAGGCAAGCGTGGTTGGGGCAGAGATGGTTTTATTTTCCTTCCTCTCTTAGATATGTCTAGAAAGAATCTGGGGTTCCATGGATTCAGACAAACATGATTAGAGTTATATTATTATTTTTTTTCATAGAGGATGTTCAGAAACTGTTTGGGGTTCTATTTATATACAAGTTCTATTTCTGTTCAGAGTCACATTTTTAGTATTTTTTTTCTCTGTTTGAAATACTGGTAAGGTTAAAATAGGGGAGATATCCTATATGTTGCAATGAAAGCTTTTGGGAAATTTAAGAAATCATACTCTTCAGGTTCTCTATCTTGATTTATGCTTGAGTTGCTATATGCCAGATATGCTTTGAACTCTGATTATCAGATGTTTTACTAAAATTTTGAAGAAATAATTCACTTTCATCTACTTTCTAGATTTCCTACATCTCAGTTCATAAAGCAAAGCTTGTTGATAGTGTAGTTTCCTACATGATGCAAATTTGCAGCCATTAACTCTACAAAGAAGTTTGGATGAGGGATTTTTTTTCTTTGTTAAAATAGTTCATGTTTCTGTATAATTTTCATTTTTAGATTAAACTGTGATTGATGAGCCATCATAGTTCAAGTATATATATATATATATTTTTTCTATCAGATATTCATTGTCATGCAGTAGTACTAAAAACATCAAAGATGCAGCAGTCTTATGAAGTACTATTTTCTAGAAGGAATAGGAATCATTTTCATCTTTATTATTATACTTTTGGTTTTGAAAACACTTTGACAATATAAACAGTTACGTCCCCTATAAATCTTGTCAGAAACCTGTTTTGATTTTGTCGGGTAAGTTAAATAGCCCACGGTAGATAAAGTACTGGGTACAAGTGGTCCAAACTAAGATAAGAGACTAAAATGAAATGCTAAATCTTAAGAAAAGATGATCTTTTAAAATGATTATTCTAACCAAAATCCAATGCCAAACAATGATAAAATAAAGCTACAGGCCAATACTTCTAATGAAAACTGATGCAAAACTATTCAACATGATTTTAGTAAACGAAATTCAGAAGCATACTAAAAAGTTATGCACTATGACTAAATGAAATTTAATCCTTTGTTTTTCTCTTCCAGAATTCTTTTGGCTATTTAGGCTTTGCTAAAATTCTGTAGGATGCAATTGAGCATTTTCTATTTCTGTAAACAATGTCACTGGAATTTTGATAAGGATTTCATTAAATACTAAAGATTACTTTGGGTGGTAATCTCACATATATGGAGAGGTTATTTTTAACAATGTTGCCAAGACTATTCAATAGATCAAAGTCTTTTCAACAAATGGTGTTGGATAAATCAGATAGTCACATGCAAAATAATCATGTTGGACTCTGACCTAACACTACATTAAAAAATTAACTCAAAATGGATCCATAGCCTACATTTTAATAATATTGTCTTCCAATCCAATAGCATGAAATATCTTTCCATTTGTTTTTATCTTCTTTAACTTCTTTCAGAAAAATTTTGTAGTTTTCATTGCAGAAATCTTTTACTTTGTTGATTAAACTAATTTCTAAGTATTTATTCTATTTATTTTTTTCATGTATATATTTTGTATTGGTTTACTTTTTGTTTTTTCTAATTGTACTTTAGGTTCTAGGGTAAATGTACAGAACATGCAGGATTGTTGCATATGCAGGGCAAGGTGTTTTGCTGCCTCCATCCCGCCCCCCATCACCTATACCTGGCATTTCTCCACACATTATTACTACTCACCCTTCCCACCTCCTGCTGCCCTCCACTACCCCACCAACAGACCCCAGTGTGTGATGCTCCCCTCCCTGTGTCCATGTGTTCTCATTGCTCAACACCCACCTATGAGTGAAAACAGGTGGTGTATCGAGACTTCTCTTGTCTATTTGAGTCCATGTAGCTAAATGTTTGTCTATATTTTTTTCAAGAAATCAACTTTTTGTTTTAATGATTTTCTCTATTTTTTTCATCTTTATTTGTGTCTGGTCTTTATTATTTTCTTTCTTCTAGCATGTTTGGGCTTTTTTAATTTTTATTTTTCTAGTTTAAATTAAAGTTAGATTTTTGATTTGAAATCTTTAGTGTAGGCATTTATAACTATATTTTCTCCCTTAGCACAACCTGTGTCGCAATAGTTTTGCTATGTTGTGTCTTCATTTTTATTTGTCTCTACATATTTTCTAATTTTTCTTGGGATTTCCTTTTCAATATGCTGGGTTTTGATAGTATATTGTTTAATTTCCACAAAATTGTAAATTTTTCTGGTTTCTTCTGTTATTGATTTCTAACTTTATGCCATTGTGGTCAGAGAAGATATCTTGCATGAAATATATATTCTTAAACTTAATAAGATTTAAACTGTGGCCTAACATATGTTCTATCCTGGAATATGTCCCATGTTCCTATATGCACTTGAGAAGAATGTATATTCTATTGTTGTTGAATACAGTGTTTTCTCTGTGTCTGTTAGATTTACATGGTTTGTTATTGTCTAAAGCTTCTATTTCCTTATTTATCTTATGTATGGTTATTCTGTCCATTATTGAGAGTGAGTTATTGCAATAGCTAACTATTATTATGGGATTTTCTATTTCTTTCTTCAATTTCATCCTTTTTTGCCTTATATATTTTGACAATTTCTACTATGTACATAATTGCATGTAAGTGTTATCTCTTCCTTCTCTATTGAAAATTGTATTAATATACAATGTCCTTCTTTGTCTTGTAACTTTTAAAAAATTTAAGGTCTATTTTGTTTGACATTGATGCAGGCATGTCTTCTCTTTGGTGGTTAATATTTTCATGGAATATTCATTTTCTCTCTCTCTCTTTTTTTTTTTTTAACTTTCAAGCTATTTGTGTCTCTGTATCTAAGGCAAATCTTTAATAGATGTTATATAGTTGTATAATATTTAAATGTATTCTGCCAGTCTCTTTTGACTGAAGAGTTTAAATTAATTGCTGTTTAAAAGTAATTTCTGATAAGGAGGGACTAACTTCTATGGTTATGCTATTTGTTTTCTTTTCTTCTTCTTCTTCTTCTTCTTTTTTTTTTTTTTTTTTTTTTTTGAGATAGGGTTTCGCTCTTGTTACCCAGGCTGGAGTGCAATGGTGCGATCTCGGCTCACTGCAACCTCCGCCTCCTGGGTTCAGGCAATTCTCCTGCCTCAGCCTCCTGAGTAGCTGGGACTACAGGCACGTGCCACCATGCCCAGGTAATTTTTTGTATTTTTTGTAGAGATGGGGTTTCACCATGTTGACCAAAATGGTCTCGATCTCTTGACCTCGTGATCCACCCGCCTTGGCCTCCCAAAGTGCTGGGATTACAGGCTTGAGCCACTGCGCCCGGCCCTGCTACTTTTTTTCTATATTCCTTATAGCTTTTTGTCCCTTGTGTCCTGCATTACTGCTTTATTTTGTGTTTGGCTTTTCTTGTAGTGAGACATTTAAATTTATTTCTCACTTAATTTTGCATAGTTTTTAAATCTATTTTCTTTTGAGTACCATGAAGACTGCATTAATATTCTGAAGTTATAATACTTTAATTTGAATTTATACCAGTTTAGCTTCAAAGCCTCTAATTGTTTATAAGCTTTTTTTCCAGTCTTTTAAATTGTTGATGTCACAAAATTACATCTTTATGCATTGTATACCTAAAACCTTAAACTATTTTTTGTGTATTACTCTCTTAAATATTGTGAAAAACATAATGTGAAGTTACAACCCAAAGTTACAATAATACTGTTAAAGGATTCCTTCAAGGCCTCTTCGTCAGATGGAAATCCCTGTGCCACTGCGTCCTCTGCCGGGAACTCACTCATGGCTACCAGCCTTGTTCTGCCTGCTTGGCCAGGCAGACTCTGCTTGGCTCATGCGCCAGTCTAGATCCTGTGCCCACCACAGAATCTGCATCCAGCCCGTGGCTGAACTGGGTGTGCCATGAACAGCTTCCCTGTTGGGCATTGGTGTCTAGGTGAGGGCATGTGGCTGCACTAGAAAACCTGGAGATGCCAGCAATCACAGAGCCTCAAGGGGTGTTACAGCTGTTACTAGGGTGTCCTGAGGTTGGAGCCTCAGAAACGTCACAACTCTTTTTTTCCCCCCATAGATCAGCCTGCAGGAGTGTGTGGTGGCCAGTGGTTTTTTCACTTTCATAGTTCAGCGGGCAGGAGTGTATGTTACAACTCTTTTCACACCTGCTTCCTGCATCTCAGCGAATGGGGCATGCCACAGCTCTCTCGTTCCTGCTGCCTGCTCCTTGACCAGTTGGTGAGAAGCCTCACAACTCTTTTCATACCTGCTATTTGGCAGGTTCTGGGTTCTTTTCCTGCCACCAAGAGGATTGAGGTACATGGACACCACTGTACAAAGCACAGAAGAATTTTACTGAGTGACAGAAACTAAGTCTTGGCAATGAGAGAGAGCCCAAAGTGGGTAGCCGTCTGCTGTGAGAGGAGGTCCGAAGCAGTTATATATCAAATCCTCCCTCTCTCTACATGTATATAATTTTCTTGATTAATTGCCTGAAATAATTTTGACATTATTTTGTAAGAATATAAATATCCATACATATACATGTGTGCGTGCACATCTGTGAGGCTAAGTGTGGGGTTTTTATGGACTCTGAATGGGGGAATTTGTGCTGATTGATCCATGAGTGAGCTTGGGAAAAGCCCTATTCAATTGGTTAAAAGGTGTCTTGGGGTCTACTTGGAACTGGCAGCTCAGTTTTCAGGCTTTAAACTGTCTTCAGCTTGAAGGTCGGGTTTCATCAGGGATCTGTCCCTATCTGCCTATGAAATTGTCTGTTTCCTGTCATTATCATTACTAGTTTTTAGTACAAGTTTTACTATTAATTTCTCTTTTACTTACTTGACGAGTGATAGAAAGATCTATTTATATAGACCAAAATATATCTACAGTCATTTATTAATTCAAAAATGTTTATTAAGTACATTATTAGGGTTAGGTGCTCTATGGAAGATTTATTTATTTATTTTTAATTTTTAAAATTTTTTTGAGATGGAGTCTTGCTCTGTTGCCCGCGCTGGAATGCAAGGGCACAATCTAGGCTCACTGCAAACTCCACCTCCTGGGTTCAAGTGATTCTCCTGTCTCAGCCTCCCGAGTAGCTGGGATTGTACACACACAATGCCACACCTGGCTATTTTTTGTTTGTTTGTTTGTTTTTTAGTAGAGATGGTGTTTTACTGTGTTTTCCCGGATGGCCTCGAATTCCCGAGCTCAGGCAATCCACCCGGCTCAGTCTCCCAAAGTGCTAGGATTACAGGCATGAACCACCATGCCCAGTCTTGATACATTTTTTAGAGTACGTCTTGATAGATTTTTTTAGAGTACATCAGTAAGCAAACTTGGGGGGTACAATCTTTGTCTCTATATAACTTGGTATATGAGGTAAAACAGACAGTACTTCGTATTTGACAAGTTTTAAATGAGGTGGAGGCAGAAGGGGATACAGTTCTTGCTTGAATGGATAGATATTTGTGCAACTGCTCAGAAAGTAATGTTGCAAGATGACCAGGTTTAGTGAGGGAATATGTTGATGTTTGTTTTGTTTTGTTTTGAAATGTCTAATATTAGAATCTACTCTCCAATATTTAATATCTACCTTCTAACCTGAGGCAAGAACACCTGGGAAAAACTATAGGTAGAACATTCATGAGAGAGAATTACAGAAATTAAACATAGATCCAACTGAACTGACCTGAAGTCTTACCTTCTATAGGGTTAACTAAACTCCTTGTTTGGTGTGTTTGAGATAGATTTTCTCTTACTTGCATTCCAAACCATATATATATATATATATATATAATGTGTGTGTATATATATGTATATAAACATATATATGTGTGTCTGTGTGAAAGGGAGAGATGTGCATGCACACATGTATATGTATGGATATTTATATTCTTACAAAATAATGTCAAAATTATTTCAGGCAATTAATCATGAAAATTATATACATGTAGAGAGAGGGAGGATTTGATATATAACTGCTTCTTAAGAAGGCAAAATAGTAATATGGTATAGGCATATAATTCTGTTACTGAATTTAAACTGTTTGCTAACAGCTAGTATCTGCATATCCTTAGAAAAGTCATTTGTTCACTCTAAGCCAGTGTTTCTTTATATGTAAAATGAGGATAATTCCATTATCTGCACTTTGCTATTGTTGTGAGGATTAAAGGATACATATGTATTGGCTACAGTGCATGGCAGTGATAGTTAAGCACTCACAAAGTATTGGTAGAAATAGTTAAGATACAGTATCATTGAGAGTACTTATAAAGGAGAAGTGTTCACTCTTTTCTTGTTTAGCCGTAATTAATATTTTAGTTTCTCCTATTCATATGTCTTGTCTAAGTGATAAAAGGGTGAAAATAAAATCTAAAATATTATTGTCACCTTCCACGGGTGTACAGTCTATTTGAGGACACTTCATATACTAAGTAAACAATTAAGCACAAATAGCACTCTATATATACAAGTGACAAAAAAAGAATGGCAATTATAATGTAAGAAATAAAGTTAAGAAAAAGTAAATAGTTTGAAGTCAAGACTTCAAACTATATTACAAGGCTACAGTAATCAAAACAGCATGGCACTGGTACCAAAACAGAGATATAGACCAATGGAACAGAACAGAAGCATCGGAGGCAACACAACATATCTACAACCATATTATCTTTGATAAACCAGACAAAAACAAGCAATGAGGAAAGGATTCCCTATTTAATAAATGGTGTTGGAAAAACTGGCTAGCCATGTGCAGAAAGCAGAAACTGGACCCCTTCCTAACACCTTACATTAAAATTAACTCCAGATGGATTAAAGACTTAAACATAAGACCTGACACCATAAAAACCCTAGAAGAAAATCTAGGCAAAACCGTTCAGGACATAGGAGTAGGCAGGGACTTCATGACCAAAACACCAAAAGCATTGGCAACAAAAGCCAAAATAGACAAATGGGACCTAATCAAACTCCACAGCTTCTGCACAGCAAAAGAAACAGTCACTAGACTGAATCGGCAACCATCAGAATGGGAAAAGATCTTTGCAGTTTACGCATCTGACAAAGGGCTGATATCCAGAATTTACAAAGAACTCAAACAGATTTACAGGAAAAAAACAAACAAGCCCATTCAAAAATGGGCAAAGGATATGAACAGACACTTTACAAAAGAAGACATACATGAGGCCAACAAACACATGAAAAAATGCTCATCATCACTGGTCATTAGAGAGATGCAAATCAAAACCACATTGAGGTACCATCTCACGCCAGTTAGAATGGCGATCATTAAAAAATCTGGAGACAGCAGATGCTGGAGAGGATGTGGAGAAATAGGAACACTCTTACACTGTTGGTGGGAGTGTAAATTAGTTCAACCATTGTGGAAGACAGTGTGGCGATTTCTCAAGGACCTAGAAATAGAAATTCTATTTGACCCAGCAATCCCATTACTGGGTATATATCCAAAGGACTATAAATCGTTCTACTATAAGGACACATGCACACGAATGTTCATTGCAGCACTGTTTACAATAGCAAAGACCTGGAACCAACCCAAATGCCCAACAATGATAGACTGGACTGGGAAAATGTGGCACATATACACCATGGAATATTATGCAGCGATCAAAAATGATGAGTTTGTGTCCTTTGTAAGGACATGGATGAATCTGGAGAACATCATTCTCAGCAAACTGACACAAGAACAGAAAAAGAAATACCGCATATACTCACTCATAGGTGGGTGAGAAAAATGAGAACACATGGACACAGGGAGGGGGTCTACTACACACTGGGGTCTATTGGGGGGAAAGGGGAAGGGACAGCGGGGGGGGGGGCTGGGGAGGGATAGCCTGGGGATGAATGCCAAGTGTGGGTGAAGGGGAGGAAGGCAGCAAAACACACTGCCATGTGTGTACCTATGCAACTATCTTGCACGTTCTGCACATGTACCCCAAAACCTATAATGCAATAAAAATTAAAAAAAAAAAGAAAAGAAAAAAGAAAAAGTAAATAGTGATTTATGTGTTCATATAGACCTCATGGAAGGGTTGGAAATCTACCTAGATGAATAATATAAGTGAATGCTTTAAATTTCAAACTGAATAATAATAATATCTCTCTCTCTCTCTCTCTCTCTCTCTCTCTCTCTCTCTCTCTCTCTCTCTCTCTCTCTCCGTGTGTGTGTGTGTGTGTGTCCCTGTCTCTCTATGCCTCTCCTCCCTCTTTCTCTCCCTCTTTCTTTCAAGGCTTACAGGAGCAAATACATCTTAGGGAAAGTAAAAAGTGTGCTTTTAGTCCCAATTATTTTCTTCACAAACGTATTCTGAAAAATATTTGAGAGCATAATGTGAAAAGAAGATTTTGATACACAGAGATAATAATTAAAAAGCAAGTCATACTTTTCTTGACTAATACAGATCTTTCATTCTTAACAGAGCCAGACCTGTGCAGTAACTGTGTGCTCAGGTGATTCATGTACAACACAGGATCCACCCTCACTCACTGTCAATAAAAACAAACGCAACGATTTGGCTCTCTCATATTTTTTTCCAAGAGAATGAAAAGCTGTGCTTTTATTGTAAGTGTAAAAATAGAAGAATAATTTTTGTATCTCCTCCCCACCATTCTCCTTCCATGCTACTACCAAGCTCAGCCAACCTGGCACCATCTGACATTTGGGGAGCCTGAGGCAGAGGTAAAATTGGAAGGCCATAGATAAACATTAACACTTAAATGATATAAATTGTTACAAAACTGTAAATATGTTGTACTCATACCTTGACAAATATATCATCATGTGAACAAAATTTGAAAAAATAACTAAACCTGTGTTATTTGTATGGATAACAGTAAGCAAAGTGTCAAACATCTGTATGTAATTGCTGCCTGTGTTTATGTGTTCCTTATTTTAGTTAATTTATTTGGAGGTGGGTGTTCTTGTTTATACATGGATAAATTTTTTTATGTAATATATATTGAAGTGCTTTTTTTTTTTTTTTTTTTTTTTAAGAGATGGAGTCTTGCTCTGTCTTCAGGCTGGAGTGCAGTGGTGTGATCTCAGCTCACTGCAACCTCTGCCTCCTGGGTTCAAGCAATTCTTGTGCCTCAGCCTCTCGAGTAGCTGGGACTACAGGCACACGCCACCACACTCAGGTAATTTTTATATTTTTAGTAGAGACGGGGTTTCACCATGTTGTCCAGGATGGTCTCCATCTACTGACCTATTGATCCACCTACCTTAGCCTCCCAAAGTGCTAGGATTACAGGCATGAGCCACTGTGCCTGGCCTGAAGTGCTTTTGAAAGTATTCCTCCTAGCTTTGCTTTTTAATTATTTTGTCATTAGGAAAGGTGTGTCATTAGAGAGTGTTCATTTTTATTTTTCATTTATTTATTTATTTGAGACAGAGTTTCGCTCTTGTTACCCAGGCTGGGGTGCAATGGCGCGATCTCGGCTCACCGCAATCTCCGCCTCCTGGGTTCAGGCAATTCTCCTGCCTCAGCCTCCTGAGTAGCTGGGATTACAGGCACGCGCCGCTGTGCCCAGCTAATTTTTTGTATTTTTAGTAGAGACGAGGTTTCACCATGTTGACCAGGATGGTCTCGATCTCTTGACCTCGTGATCCACCCGCCTCGGCCTCCCAAAGTGCTGGGATTACAGGCTTGAGCCACGGCGCCCGGCCCATTTTTATTTTTAAGAAACAATTTTTGGCAACCACAGAGATGTACTATTTGGATCTCCCTTCTAGAAATAACCTATTAGAAGGAATATAATTCACTGATATGACAGTCTGTCATGTGGCTCTGGCTTGACTACATGACTTGATTTAGCACAGCAGAGATAGTGCCTGGACATTACTGCCTATCACATGACACTTCTCTAGATCATCTATGAACCACATCTATTTTGGGCTGGCCAAGTTATCAGAAATGCACCACAATCTGCAACTTTTCTTGCCTAATAATATTATTTTCTACCCACTCTTCTTTCACAGGTGGTAGACTGCCACTATGTCCTGGAATTTTCTCAGACTTCTTCCCCTCCCTCTTTCATTTACTTTTTATAGGGACTTCCCCAGATAAATTTCCTGACTTTCATCTTCTCTTGATGCCTGCTTGCCTAAAGATCCAAAGTGACATGGTTGGTATTAGGAGCCATTCCAAATAGAGGTGCTAAGATGGGATTTGGAGACTGGATTACTCACATCCAGCTAATAAAGAAAGCACATATTCCAAATGACATGTGAGAAACCAATAGTCTATGGTACAAGCTAGAAGCTCAATTGCTAAAAATTTTGTGCATGCAAGTTTGTGAAAACCTCCTTGTAAAAGAAATGAACTTATGGGTGCAATGGCTGAGACATTTAACAGATATGAGTAAAATGGTACATGTAAGAAAGCCGAAGTGGTCTGGTTATGGCAAAATTGCATTGAACCTAACAGATATATCAAGAAACTCATCATGGTAAATACGCAAAATCTGAAAGCCTGAGGGTCTCATTAATGGCTTACAAAGAGGTCCTTCACTCATGCGCGGAGAGAGCGCACCCAGGTGAGGAATAAACTCAGGATTTGATAGTTAAGCTCACGGGGCTTCAAACATTATTGAATGTTCAACCAAGCAAGTCTGCTATGCTAAGGTCAAGTCTCTGGTTCATAAAACTTGAGACCTTAGAAATGTGAAATGTGATTCCTAGTAAGTACAGGAAGATAACAGTGCTTGATTGTGAACAAACACACTACTTTGCAGTGAAGGAAGACTTGAGCAGTGGAAGCAAAAAAGATAAGAGGAGAAATTAATTAACTTGTCAAGTCTTTATTCTAATATAGCATAGCAATAATACACACTATCATTGAATTTGGAAGGACGGAATTATTTGCACCTGCAGTGGTAAAAACAATGATCCTTAGCAGAAGAATAATCAACTTCCAGCAAACATGGCCATACCCTAAAAAGATGGTGAATGATCCTATAATATTGTGAACTAAGTGAGACAGTAGTAGTGCCCAGAAAATCCGATGACAGTGAATACAACAATATGCAAAAGAAGCAGAATTAGCTGTGGGAGAGGACGAGTGGAAGAAACACATATACTCTACGTAAGTAAAGATGACTGGAAAACCAAAGAGAAGAGGAAATGAAATAAAACAGAAGTGCAAATATCCATCCTTCTTATTGGGTTTATGCAATTGACATGAAACAAACTCCTGCAATGGCGGTATTGAGTTTCTGCCATGGCAGTATTGTTCCATATCAGTAAAATAATTAATTCTGTGACCCCAGATTCTTTTCTGGCTAACAATACAGTTAATTTCTATTTATAGAAAATCCATACTTGCCCAAAGTCTTCTCTGAGTGGATTGTATCTGAATAGTCTCTACTACTTTTTAAACCTTTCCAATCATTATTTTCCCTAACAACGATGGAGACTGTGATCTTTTCATACTACTATGTTGCCAGTCTACATACTACTAGAGTATTAGCAGCCTTTCACATGGTTTATTCAGCCTTCTTCAAACAGCCTTTAGTTCAATTTGGAAAAATACTCCACGGATCTCAAATATCTTTCTTTATATCTTTCTCAATGATTTCTTATTGTTTATATCTCTAAACACTTGAATATTCTAGGACATAGTCCTCGAAACTTTCTTCTTCCTTTATTTATCCTTACATATTAAGTGATTTAATTTAGTCTCATGGCTTTAGATGTTGTTTATATTTTCATGACTTACACATTTTACCACTATTTCTTACTTTTCCTACAAGCATCAGTCCTATGGCCATTGCCTATTCTTCATCTTCATTTCCATATCTAATAAATATCTCAAACTTAACAGATCCAAAACTAACAACATGGTATTTGTCCTCTCCCTGCTCTATTTGCAGATTTCCCTGCCTAAGTAAATGCTCATTTCATTCTACCAGTTTTTCAAATCAAAACACAAGGCGTAATCCTTAATTTCCCATTTGTGTTATAAACCTTATCTTATCCATTGGAAAATCATGACACAATCTGCCGGAATGTATACATAGAATGGGAACTATACAAATGTCACGCCCGTCCAAGGCATCATCGTCATTAATCTGTATTCATTTTTCTGAATTTCTTTTTCTTTTATTATCAACTGGCATATTTTTTGTGCAGACGTGTTTGATATGTACATATGTTAGTGTATATACAAATATATAATTGTTAATATATTCTAGGTGTCTTTTTATTTTATTTATTTATTTATTTTAATTTTTATTGCATTATAGGTTTTGGGGTACATATGCAGAATGTGCAACGTAGTTGCATAGGTACACAGATGGCAGTGTGTTTTGCTGCCTTCCTCCCCTTCACCCACACTTGGCATTTATCCCCAGGCTATCCCTCCCCAGCCCCCGCGACTGTCCCTCCCCCATTCCCCCAATAGACCCCAGTGTATAGTAGACCCCCTCCCTGTGTCCATGTGTTCTCTTTTCTCTCACCCGCCTATGAGTGAGAATATGCGGTATTTCTTTTTCTGTTCTTGTGTCAGTTTGCTGAGAATGATGTTCTCCAGATTCATCCATGTCCTTACAAAGGACACAAACTCATCATTTTTGATGGCTGCATAATATTCCATGGTGTATATGTGCCACATTTTCCCAGACCAGTCTATCATCGATGAGCATTTGGGTTGGTTCCAGGTCTTTGCTATTGTAAACATTGCTGCAATGAACATTTGTGTGCATATGTCCTTATAATAGAACAATTATAATCCTTTGGATAAATACCCAGTAATGGGATTGCTGGATCAAATGGAATTTCTATTTCTAGGTCCTTGAGGAATTGCCACACTGTCTTCCACAATGGTTGAACTAATTTACACTTGCACCAGCAGTGTAAAAGTGTTCCTATTTCTCCACATCCTCTCCAGCATCTGTTGTCTCCAGATTTTTTAATGATTGCCATTCTAACTGGCGTGAGATGGTATCTCAATGTGGTTTTGATTTGCATCTCTCTAATGACCAGTGATGATGAGCATTTTTTCATATATTTGTTGGCCTCATGTATGTCATCTTTTGTAAGGTGTCTGTTCATATCCTTTGCCCATTTTTGGATGGGCCTGTTTGTTTTTCTCTTGTAAATCTGTTTGTGTTCTTTGTAAATTCTGGATATCAGCCCTTTGTCAGATGTGTAAACTGCAAAGATTTTTTCCCATTCTGATGGTTGCCAATTCACTCTAGTGACTGTTTCCTTTGCCATGCAGAAGCTGTGGAGTTTGATTAGGTCTCATTTGTCTATTTTGGCTTTTGTTGCCAATGCTTTTGGTGTTTTGGTCATGAAGTCCTTGCCTACTCCTATGTCCTGAATGGTTTTGCCTAGATTTTCTTCTAGGGTTTTTATGGTGCCCGGTCTTACGTTTAAGTCTTTAATCTATCTGGAGTTAATTTTCATGTAAGGTGTCAGGAATTTGTCCAGTTTCTGCTTTCTGCACATGGCTAACCGGTTTTCCTAACACCATTTATTAAACAGGGAGTCCTTTCCCCATTGCTTGTTTTTGTCAGATTTATTGAAGTTCATATGGTTGTAGATATGCTGTGTTACCTCCGATGCCTCTGTTCTGTTCCATTGGTCTACATCTCTGTTTTGATACCAGTACCATGCTGTTTTGATTACTGTAGCCTTGTAGTATAGTTTGAAGTCTGGTAGTGTGATTCCTCCCGCTGTGTTCTTTTTGCTTAGGATTGACTTAACTATCTGGACTCTCTTTTGGTTATATATGAAGTTCAAGGTGGTGTTTTCCAGTTCTGTGAAGAAAGTCAGTGTAGCTTGATGGGGATAGCATTGATTCTGTAAATTACTTTGGGCAGTATAGCCATTTTTCACGATATTTATTCTTCCTAACCATGAACATGGAATGTTTCTCTATCTGTTTGTGTCCTCTCTTATTTCGTTGAGCAGTTGTTTGTAGTTTTCCTTGAAGAGGTCCCTTATGTTCCTTGTAAGTTGTATTCCTAGGTATTTTAATCTCTTCGTAGCAATTGTGAATGGCAGTTCATTCTTGATTTGGTTCTCTTTAAGTCTGTTATTGGTGTATAGGAATGCTTGTGATTTTTGCACGTTGATTTTATATCCTGAGACTTTGCTGAAGTTGCTTATCAGTTTCAGGAGTTTTTGGGCTGAGACAATGGGGTCTTCTAGATATACTATCATGTCGGCTGCAAATAGAGACAATTTGGCTTCTTCCTTTTCTATTTGAATACGCTTTATTTCTTTTTCTTGCCTGATTGCTCTGGTTAGAACTTCCAGTAGTATATTGAATAGAAGTGGTGAGAGAGGGCATCCTTGTCTAGTGCCAGATTTCAAAGGGAATGCTTCCAGTTTTTGCTCATTCAATATGATATTGGCTGTTGGTTTGTCGTAAATAGTTTTTGTTATTTTGAGATACGTTCCATTAATACCGAGTTTATTGAGGGTTTTTAGCATAAAGGGCTGTTGAATTTTGTCAAAAGCCTTCTCTGCATTAATTGAGATAATCATGTGGTTTTTGTTTTTGGTTCTGTTTATGTGGTGAATTACATTTATAGACTTGCATATGTTGAACCAGCCTTGCATCCCCAGGATGAATCCTACTTGATCATGATGGATAAGCTTTTTGATGTGATATTAGATCTTATATTTAAGTTTTTAATCCATCTGGAGTTAATTTTGGTGTAAGGTGTCAGGAAGGGGTTCAGTTTCTGCTTTCTGCACATAGCTAGTCAGTTTTCCCAATACCATTTATTAAACAGGGAATCCTTTCCCCATTGCTTGTTTCTGTCAGGTTTGTCCAAGATCAGATGGTTGTAGATATGTTGTGTTGCCTCTGAGGCCTCTGTTCTGTTCCGTTGGTCTATACCTCTGTTTTGGTACCAGTGCCATGCTGTTTTGATTACTGTAGCCTTGTAGTACAGTTTGAAGTCTGGTAGTGTGATGCCTCCTGCTGTGTTCTTTTTGGTTAGAATTGACTTGGTTATGTGGGCTCTCTTTTGGTTCCATATAAATTTTAAGGTGGTTTTTTCCAGTTCTGTGAAGAAGGTCATTGGTAGCTTGATGGGGTCTTCTTTTTCAGATATTTCAGGTTTAGGCTTGGGAGAAATTCAGTCTTGAATAATTTTTTTTCTATAATTGATTTAAGCATGGGATGTTATTGGAATTGAGGGAGGCAAATAGGTTGATATAACTGGTATATATCCAGCATCTAAGTTCACTCACTTCTGCTAGCGTTCCTCTACATATGTTCTTTTACACTTGCTAAAACCTCTACATTGGTTATTGTAAAGTTATTTTTATAACTATAAGCAGGGCCTATATCATAGAATTGATTTATTTTCAAGCCATTGTAAACATTAGAGGCTAGATTAAATTCATTTTCATCATTTGTAAAAGAAATAACTTACTGGTTTGATTTAGAAACAAAGGAAAGTAGCCAAACTCAGTTATGTAAACAATTTTCCTTTTTTGCTTAAAATATTTAAGTTTCTTTTGAAAGGTTAAGAAACCATGGAGAAAATACACAAATAAAACCTAAATTATATATCTTTAGTTTCTTAGCCTAGAAAATACCAGGAATTATTATAAAGGGAAGGTAACTCAATTTTTCTCGACAGGAAATGCCTGAAGGACATTGGTACAGCCCAGTAGGGAAGGTGGGATATACAGGCCAGCATCCTATCACCCAGCAAGAAGTGAAGGCTTCATTTCATCTTCAGGATTTAATATTAGCCCACCACTTTTCATATGGTTTTGTTTTTAAATATAATTATAAATAAGTTTACATTCTATAAAATATGTAACTGTAAATACCACTATTTGGCAAGAAATAAATTTAAAGTATAATATTAAGATCAGTAACATCTGAATTTGTGTTTAATTAAAATGCACACAAAAATAATGATAATGTTTTAATTATATGAGTTATGTATTCTCAACCACAGTGTATTTCTCATGGTAAGATATATTTTCACCATGTTATTGTAATTTTCTGTATGGTCTCTCATGGAACATGTAAAATATGCCATGTAATTTAGATGTGTATATAATTAATATTTTAAAAATAATTTGAACTAACTCAATATTTAGAAAACTAACAGATAGGTCATTGACAGTTCCAGGTCTATAACTTGAAAATTAAAAAAATATATATCTTCCTGAATTGACCTGAGGGATCAAAAACAGTGAAATCAAGAAATTGAGTACTTCTTGCCTTATGTTACTTTCAAGATTTGCAAAGCTTGTCCTTTGCCAAGTGCATAAAATTTTCTGATGGCTTTTAATGACCTTTACAATTATGTTCTGTATTATTGAGTGAAATAATTTCCTACTTAAATTATCCATCAAAACAGGGTCCATTCTTCTTTATAATGTTTTGTGCTTCCTCTCCACTAGGAACCTTTAATTATTTAGTTTCTTATTACTTGAATAGATTTCTTCTCCAGTGGAATTCAAATTGTATTCTGCTTACCCTTATGTTTGTGGTGTGTTTACCACAGGGCAGGTGTAGAACTTTGGGGGAAATGTTCCCAAAGGTTAAATGATTTTTTTGAGTTAGTGCCAAATTCCTCAATGTCACTTCAGCTCAAGCATTTATCTCTGTCTGTCTGTTTCTGTCTCTCTCTTATTTCCTCTCTATTTTTATTTTTATTTTTTTAATTTATTTTTATTATTTTTTTAATTTTTATTGCATTATAGGTTTTGGGGTACATGTGCAGAACGTGCAAGATAGTTGCATAGGTAGACACATGGCAATGTGTTTTGCTGCCTTCCTCCCGTTCACCCACACTTGGCATTTCTCCCCAGGCTATCCCTCCCTAGCCCCTCCCACTGTCCATCCCCCATTCCCCCAATAGACCCCAGTGTGTAGTAGACCCCCTCCCTGTGTCCATGTGTTCTCATTTTTCTCACCTGCCTATGAGTGAGAATATGCGGTATTTCCTTTTCTGTTCTTGTGTCAGTTTGCTGAGAATAATGTTCTCCAGATTCATCCATGTCCTTACAAAGGACACAAACTCATCATTTTTGATTGCTGCATAATATTCCATGGTGTATATGTGCCACATTTTCCCAGTCCAGTCTATCATCGATGGGCATTTGGGTTGGTTCCAGATCTTTGCTATTGTAAACAGTGCTGCAATGAACATTCGTGTGCATGTGTCCTTATAGTAGAACGATTTATAGTCCTTTGGATATATACCCAGTAATGGAATTGCTGGGTCAAATGGAATTTCTATTTCTAGGTCCTTGAGCAATTGCCACACTGTCTTCCACAATGGTTGAACTAATTTACACTCCCACCAACAGTGTAAGAGTGTTCCTATTTCTCCACATCCTCTCCAGCATCTGCTGTCTCCAGATTTTTTAATGATCGCCATTCTAACTGGCGTGAGATGGTATCTCAATGTCAGTTTTGGTAATTGAGATTTCACATAACATTTTGGATGATAAAGTTTTGCCATTATACTTTAAAAAAAATATGTTATTTGTTTCTAAATGTTACCCAAATTTATGTTTACTTTTAAAGTTCATGTTGTATAATTTTCAGATGAGAATTAGTTTATAATGTTTAGCACAGTATTGGAGAAGTAATAGACTAGTTGATTGGAATCCGGTTTATCTGAGAGTTGCTCAGATGCCTTTCAATTAACAATGACTCATATTGTCCATTTGTATTTTAAATGTATTTTTATTTCTCTAAAACTGTGGTGATATTCATTACTAGAATGGTATTTAATAGAAATTTTGGTTGTCAAAAATTAAAGTTATTTTTTTCAGATCTTTTTGCTGGAACCATAGAAATCCTAGCCACATTCAAATTCCCCCTTCCTTCACATTCATCCGTCAAAAATGGATGGTTCTATATGTGCTTAAAAACAAGTCCTGTCAAAATTTAGCATTTTTGTTTGAGTTTTGCATACCATGTTCTAAATATGCATATATCACCAATACTATTTTAATCTTTTATTAAACTGACTAACTTTTAAATTTTAAATATTTGCTTAAACTTTGAGCTACACAAATAAATTTTGGTATTATTCAGTAAGCAAAGGCAATAAAAATCCATTAATGTTCCATTTAGTGATTTAAAATGGCAGTGAACAAAAAGAGCTAACTTAGTAACTCCAAGTATTAACACGAAAGAGAAAGTAACATTCTTTCAGGGAGTTATTGTTATCTGTGATGGATCTGGATGTGAATATACTGCATTTTGTCATATAAACATTTTTCAGAGGGCTGTTGAATTACAATACACTAAAACTTTCCTTTTTCTCTATTCTTTTGTCATTATACACAAAATAAAAATCACTTAGAAACTCACATTAACTTACTATATTATTTCATTCTGATGATTGTATTTTTGGATTTTCTGCTTCATGGAAGAATTGAATGCTTTGATAAAAGACATTACAAATATGTTAGAATTGTGTGTGTTAACATTTCTTTACATTTAATATTATGTTTAAAAATAAATCTTATAAAGCTTCTACTTTGTTCATATTAGTCAGATGCAAGCAATAATCACTGATATTATTATATGTACACTCTTATTTATGTTATAATTATTGTTTGACTAAAACATCTCATGTATATGTGAAAAAGTGACAAAAAGATAAAAATTATAATAGTATAAATATTAAGAAATAAATTTAGGTATAATATGATTTATTTTATTTTTAAACACTATTTTATGTTTTAAAATATTACAATTTTCTTTTAGGAGATGAGAAATAAATCAAATTTATAATATCTACTATGTAACAGGTAAGGATGTTGTACATTTCATCTTCATTGAGATTGGTATAGTACGTACACTATGAGATTGGTGCGGTGGTAATGATAATTGCAATAGCAATAACCATGACAATGTATTTAAGGCTTACATTTGTTTCGGATGCTTTTCTAAATATTTTACAAACATTAAATTATTTTTCCTCACAATCAACCTCTGAGATAAGGTTTATTAATATATCTTTTTATTTCCATTTGTTCCTTCTATTTATTTTATTTCTATTTATTTTGTTTATTTTTAAAGTATTTTATCCTAATCTGATAAAATAATTAGCCTTTCCTTTCTCAAGTCCATTTAAATGTTAATTGTATAACAGGTTTTAAGAGCTGGATCCTCTATTTGATTAAAGGCATTTTGTTATCGAATATTGAATATGTGCTATTATATAAATGGTCTGACTTCCATTTCTAGCTGTTCTATTATAAATATGATATTTATAATAGAAAAATATAATTTTCTATATTTAAAATATAATTTCAGCTTTCTAATTCTCGGTTTACTTAACAGTAAAACAAGGTCAGTAATAGTTAATAACTCATCAGTATATAGAAATAATTCAGATTTCATGAATATTCAGGTCTTAGAAAAATACCTGGATCCTAGCACTTTGAGAGGCCAAGGCAAGCAGATCACTTGAGGTCAAGAGTTCGAGACTGCCTGGCCAACATGGTAAAACTCCTCTACTAAAAATACAAAAATTAGCCCAGCATGGTGGTGCCCACCTATAGTCCCAGCTACTCAGGAGGCTGAGGCAGAAGCATCACTTAAACCTGGGAGGCAGAGGTGGCAGTCAGCCAAGATTGTGCGATTGCACTCCAGCTTGGGCAACAAAGGAAGACTCCACCCAAAAAAAAAAAAAAATCTGGAACATGAAAGCGATTGATACAAATGATCAGTCATCTTACATATAACAAATTTTCTTACTATAATAAATTGTTCAATTAAAATTTTAGATTGTTTCATAGAATATGTGATTTCTCAATCAGATGAAATGTGAAAACAACAAAAAGTTCATTCATATAGGACGATAGGGCTTTTTATGTGAAACAATAAAATCTTTAGGAAATACTTCATGTATAAGTAATATATGGAAAGGGTCTGGAACTATTTGAAAAAAAAAATGCTTTTGTTTTGCTCTTCAGATGGTATAGAATAGTAACTGGGAGATAGAATTCTAGGTTTTGGTACATGTGATAGTTTGACAATTTAGAAATTACTTTAAAACTTTATAAAAGCAATCATGGTATAGTGGATGACTGTGGTTATTCAAATAGTTAGATGTTAGCCTGCCTGCATTCCAATCCTTAGTATATGAAATGATTCTGAAATTGTACCTTAGGAGACATTCTAATTCTATGCATACCCTTGCTTAAGTGAGAGGACATTTTCAGCAGGAATATTCTAAACTGTAAAGAAATACTTCACCCATAAAATGCAATTTAAGCAGCACTTTTTAAACTTCATTGTGTATGCAGCACCTGAAAATCTTATTAAAATACAAGATTCTGACTCAGTTCTGAACTAGAGATGGATTCGGCATTTCTAACATGTTTCCAGATGCTGCTGATGTTGCTGGTCCATAGACCACACTTGGAGTAGTTTAAGACGTATTAAAAATTATCCAACCATCCTACAGTATCTTTTCCATCTGTTTATCAGAATGATGGAAATTTCACCATTTCAGAATTATTACTTTGAGCTGTCTTGTCTTGTATACAAATTTGAAATTGAAATGCCATTGGGGAAGTCTAAGAAGCAACTCCAGCCTAGACGTAAAGAAAAAGGAAATTTTGCTTGGCATGATTTGGAATAGGTGCACTCATCTTGAAAAAGCTATCACTGGTAGAAGTCTATCCTAGATATTTGTCTTTGGATGGCTTCTGAAAGAAAGGAAATAAGAAGAGGCAGAAACGTAGAGAAAAGAAATATAGAAATCAGTTAAGTCAAACTTTACCCACCTTTCCATTTTCCTTATGCAAAGTCAAGAGGACAAGTATTTTATTAGTTTTTATTGCTACCATTACCATAATTTACAAAAAAAAAAAAAAAAGAATATCTTAAAACAATACCCCATTTGTAATCTCACAGTTCTGAAGGTATGAACTTCTGTAGCATCTTGACTGGATTCTCTTCCAGGGTCTCATTCAACTGAAATCAATGTGTTATATCTGCTGGGGTTGTCAGCTGAGTTTTGGGGTCCACCACCAAACTCACCAATTGTTGGCAGAATTGATTTTCTTCTATTGCGTTTTCCACATTGTCCTCTTTACCATCAAGCCAGCAGAGGTGGGTCAGTGGGTCGAGTCTCTCTCATGCTTTTAACCTCTTGGTCCTTCTGGTACTAGCCAGAGAAAGTGCTATACTTTTGATGGCAGCCATGGCCCATCTGTAGCGCCTTCTGCCATGATGCAGGCTGCAGTGGGAGAACCGCGCAGGGGCTCCATAGAGCCACCTGGAGCCAGGAAAGGGCAGAAGCCCCGCCTTTTTCTGAGTTGGAGGTTAGGGAGTCCAGCACTCCTGGGCACAGCTGCAGCCAACTAGTCTCAGCTATAGACCTGGACATTCCTGCACTAAGAGTCCCTGGAAGCCCTGCTTTCCCTGCAAGCTCTGAAGTGTCTGCTCTTGCTGCCTGGCCTCTCCTGGCTCCCGGTGACCACTCCAGTTTTGGAACAAAGTTGAGGCTGAGCCCTAGTGCTGTCACGATCTGGCTAGGTGTGCAAGCACTCGGGTCAGAGCTGACTAACCAGCACCCCCCGCCGCCCCCCACTGCCTTGGCTTGCTCTCTATTTGGGCACTGATGACCATGGGAGGACACTAAGGTGGGGGCGGAGGGCAGCTCACCATGGGCCTGCAGGCACCATGGAGGGTAGGTTGATGGCAGTAGGAGGGGGACAGTCCCTAGTCTGGGTAGAAAGGGGTGAGTCCCTAGTTAAGCTCCACTTTCAAGCTAGTGAAAATCAGAAGCCTGGGGGCTGAGCTGCTAGATCCACTGACCCCAGTGAGAACTGGTGGCTTTTTCTGGTACAGTTCATGGCCACCCATGGACCAATTAGCAGGCACTTCTTACCCTCTGATGCCCATGAAAAACCCAGACTTAAACTGACTCTGGAAGATGATGGGACCATCTGCCTGCTAATAGGAGCTACCCACTCCGGATCTCCTGAGAACTCTTCTGCTGCTCAATGAATCCCCTCTCCACCTTGCTCACCCTCCAGTTGTCTGTGTACCTCATTCTTCCTGAACATGGAACAAGAACTTGGACTGATGAATGGCAGAACTAAAATAGCTGTAACACAAACAGGGCTGAACCTACCCCACCCCACCCTGCACCCCCTCCACTCTCTGGAGCTGCAGTGACAAGAAGGAGAGAAAAGCTATGGCCCTTTGGGGAGCCCAGACCTAGAGACTTCCTGAGCCAGGGCTGTGACACTTCTTTGAGGCTCTATAATTTCTGGTATCTACAAGCTTCCGGGTGCCACTGCATTCTCCTCGTCCAGACGTGGGTGCATGCAGCTTCTGCTCCCTCATGCTTTCCCCACGTGGTCCTTTTTACCATGATGTCAACAATGGTGGGTCGGTGGGTTGAGTCTTTCTCATGCTTTTAATCTCTTGTTTCACTTCTGTTACTAGCCAGAGAAAGCAATATAATTTTGATGTCAACAGAGACCTGTCTGGAGCGGCTTGCCACTCTGCACCTGGTTCACACTTGGCAGATGTGGGATTCAGGCCATAGTGTGACCCTAGTGTAGCCTGCAGGGCTAAGTGGGCAGAATGAGTCCAGCAGGCAGGAGCAATACTCAGGCAGAGCAATACTCATGCAGAAGGTGCTGCTGGCCACAGAGGTTTCTGGCTGGAGAAGCAACACCTGAAGGATCTTGTGATACACTTAAGGGCTCATATGATTACATTATGGCCATTGAATAATCCATAATAATCTCCCTAATTTGTGGAATCATAATATGATTCTAATCTTAATTACATTTTCAAAGTCTCTTTACCATGTAACATAACATATTTATGGGAGTCACGCCACGTGCCAAAGGCCATGGGGACAATCACAGTAACACAATATTTTTTAAGAGAAACCGTGAACATATTAGAATGAAAAGTTTACTAATTTGGATTCTCAACAGGGTTTAATTACATGCTAATCCTTTTATATGAGAAAAACAAACACTGAATTATTACTTCTTTCACACTTTTTTAAAAACAAAAAATGTGTGGCCTGACTTAATGCTATACAATACCAAATTTATAAAACAGCTTAAAATGTTATTATTTCACATTCTAACTAACACCAGTCACAGGATTTTGCAAACATTAACTAAATGAATTAATAAATTGCTACATCTGAAGGCCATCAATAAGTAAAGTATTTCAAGGCCAACGATATAGTACATGACATTTGATTGGAACTTTACATCAGCCTTATAATTAAAAACTTATGAGATCTGCTATTTCCAATAACTGCCTTTTGCAAATTACAATAGCATTCATCAGAGTGACTTACAAAGACTGATTTTTACAAATAAATTAAAGATATTTAATGCCTCAAGAAATCTCATTGTAACTGGCAAAAAGCAGTTATTGGAAATAGAAGTTATTAATTTTTAATTATAAGGCTGATATGAAGATCCAAGCACATGTCATCTACTAAATAAAATTTCACTATAGTCTTGATTATAATACAGAGAAGACTATGGAACGTAAACTGTGTTTTTTAAGAAAAAATATGTTGCTACAAACAACAAAATTTCTTTCATTTTTTTCATATTTCGTTGTAGTCTTTATGCAATTCCTTGCACATTTTTCAGTTATAATCACAGTATTCATAAAATTGTGTGTTTATTTCCACCACATGTTACATGATAAACACTTTTTTATTTTTCTACATGGCTTTAATAGAATAATTCTGATAGATGGCTGGACAAGAATCTATCAATTTGATGGAATGTAAATTTCTTAACTATTCCCCTATTCTAGGATATTTATATTGTAATGTGTTTTTAATAATATGAATAATGCTGAATTTTTAATAAGTCATTTTTTTCAAAAAATAATGTTTATATATATCAAATTATTTTGAAAATGAATTAGACATCATAAAGAAATTGGACAATTATTTTGAGAAATATCATTGAAATATCATTTTTGTTATTACATAAAGGTTATTGGATACATATCTGTCATCCATATATGAGGATTGTTTTGACTGTAATGATAAGGCCACCCACAAAAAAGATTTGTTTTCACACTCCATCTGTTTGGTATGTACTGTTTAGATTAGAAAAAAAATTTGGACCCCAGTGAGACACTGTTTGGTAATACTTTTATCATATTCTTCAGTTTCTTTGTGAGTCATTCTCTCCATATGCCTAACAGGATGTAAGCTTTGCAAAAACCTTTGGGAAATGGAATCTATTTCTCAAAAATGAATAAAGTCTAATGAACACATTGCATTCATTCATCACAAAAAGTGCTTCTTAAATATCAAACAGTGGTTGATGTGCAACAAGTGTGGAGAAGCAGAAGGAAGACATATGGACTAGGTTTGCTGTCTGAGTTGATGATAAAAGCAAAACATCCCTGAATGGGGGTGTTTGTTTGTGTAAAAGACTGTTTTAAATATTGTTGTACAAATATTTTATCTGCACTAACTATTTGTATTTGTGCTATAAGTTTTAACTAAGTTTGATTTAATGATATACCCATTACCTTCTATTACATTTAAAGGGTTAAATTAACATTCCATTCAAGTTTCATACATAAATAAACCACAAACCTTAATGAATTTGAAAGGTATGATGGGATATTTTATACAACTCAAAAATCACAGACACCTATACCTTCATCAGTGCACTGATGTTTTTGTATTTTGGGTTTTTTTTTTTTTAATGTTTTCCTTTCTACCTCAGAAGAGATATATTTTTATTTTTGGCAGTATTACTATTATTAACTTATCCAATTTTGATTTTGAAGACTTACCAAAAAGGTAGTGCATCTAAAAAGTAAGCCCTATTCTACTAACAATTAAGGAACTTCTTTAAAATTCCTGAGACTATAGATAAGAGCGTTAACATGTTCACAATTTATGTATCAACAAGCAAAAACAAATAACTCCATTAAAATGTAGGCAAAGGACATGCATAGACACTTTTCAAAAGAAAACATATATGCAGCCAACAAGCATGTGAAAAAATGTCCATCGTCACTCATTAAAGAAATGCAAATCAAAATGAGATACCACCTCACACCAATGAAAATGGCTTTGATTAAAAAGTCAAAAAATAGCAGATGCTGGAAAGGTTGCAGAGAAAATGAAATGCTTATACACTGCTGGTGGGAATGTAAGCTAGTTCAGCCACTGAAAAGAGCAGTTTGGCAATTTCTCAAAGAACTTAAAACAGAACTACCCAGCAATCTCATTCCTGGATATGTATGCAAGGTAATCTAAATTGTTCTACCATAAGGATACATAAGTATACATGCATTCATATGTTCATTGAAACACTATTCACAATAGCAAAAACATAGAATGAACCAAATGCCCATCAATGGTAGACTGGATAAAGAAAATATGGTACGTATACACCATTGAATACTGTGCAGCCATAAAAAAGAACAACATAGATGGAGCTAGACGCCATTATCCTAGGCAAATGGATGCAAGAACAGAAAATCAAATACTGCATGTTCTAACTTATAAGTGGGAGCTAAACATTGGGTAGACATGAACAGAAAGAAGGAGCAATAAATGCCAGAGTGTACTCGAGGGTGGAAGGTGAGCGAAGGATGAGAATCAAAAAACTACCTTTCGAGTAGTATGCTTATTACCTGGGTCATGAAATAATCTATATCAATCCCCATGACACAAAATTCACCTATATAACAAACCGGAACATGTACACCTGAAAGTAAAACAAAAGTTAATAAAACTAAAATGAAAAAAAATAACAATTTTGTCAGGCTTAGAGAAAAAAGTCAATGAGCTTGTTTTCTGCTCTACCTTACTTTAATTGTGCCATATCCATGTAAAAATATAAAAATGAATATCAAGGTTTTTGTCAAATTATTCAGCCTGAAAACATTTACTTCAAGTGGTAGAGAAATTCCCTATGATCCTGAGTTAATGTGATGTCAGAGTTGATTGTTTATTACACAGTTGTATTTTTACCCTTCTTTAAACAACTTCCATTTTTTTGACTTTTCATTTTCTCCTTTGCAGAAAATTAGAAAAAGAGCATGATTTATAAAACCTCAGTGGTTGATCATGATTGTTTATCTTGGGCTCCCTACTGTTGATCATTTTTTAGTCTACTGTCACAGAAATATGAGTATAGAAGTCTTAGTGCCATAAAATATAGGTACTTGTTCTTTAATTCAGACAATTTTAAACTGAATTTGTCTGATTTTAATACTTAAACATGAACATGTTAATATTTCCCTGACAAGGTACTGTCCTAGTTCCCCTCTCCCATGAACATGTCTTTGTCTCTTCACCACTTCCTTTGCCTGATCTTGATCTCAATTGTGGCCATCTGCTAAGACTAAAGCCTTGGCCTGTTGATCTTCATCCATTCTGTGTCCTGTGAGAAGCAATGAATTCAGAATTTGCATTTATATAGATAATTTCTGAGTGTGCCACTTCTACTAATTGACTAATTGAGCTTTATTTTGATTTCTGAGAATAAAAACTCTCTAATGCAAGATCATTGTCATTGCAGGTTAATAAGGTCAAAAATGAAGTCATCATTTGCTCTCACAAATTCAATTGTTCTTACATGATTTTGGTAAATGCTATGGCTGTCATGTTAATATTTCAGCTCAAAAGATAAAATTTCTAGTTAATGTCTCCTTCCGTTTGATCTTCAAGAAGGTGCTCATTATCATTTACAATACATATAAAATGCTTTACTTCTTTTCCAGTCTCACTTTCAATATTCCCATGTGGATCCAATTGGAAGTAAACTTGAATTGCTGGAAAAATCTACAACTAATCTTTTTAGATTCTATGTTTTTCTTTTGTTTAAATGTGTTAAGTCTCCTGATGCCTAATAAATAACTGGGAAGAAGTGTGCTTGTTAATGATGACTCTTAAAATGTGAGATGGCAGGGAGAAAAGTTCAAGGCACACTACATACACAAAATATCCCTAATATTACAAAGGATCATAAACATGTTACATTTCTACAACTTAGCTCACAGGAAAGGTGTGTTACCACATACATTTCATCTTTTTGCAATTCAGACAGCCCTTGACTTAAAATGGGTTTACTTACTATTTTTTTTTCCTGATAGTGGTGCAAAAGGAATACATATTCAGTAGCCTTCTTAATATACAATCAAATTACGTGCCGATGTACCTGTCATACATTTAAAATATGGCAAGTGGCTTTGATAATATTTTCAACTTACAATGGGTTTATCGATTGTAACCCATCATACATCAGGGAGCATCTGTATATCCTCTATTTGCCTACATCCAACATTGATACAGATACAAATACACACACACACACACACACACACACACACACACACACACACATCCACCACTGAATAAGTTTAGTCAGGTATCACTTTTGAAGATGCTTTTTAAATGTTTTATCGTTAGGCAAATTTTGCAAACCACAGAGCCACAAGCCAACACATATTTAGAAGCTTCATGATACACACTGATCAATTATTTATGAATTAAATTTAGCTCTTTAGATACCTGGCCATTAAATTATACATCTAACATAGTATAGGTTGTCAAAACATCTGAATTTTTTGTCAAGATTTATTAGTCTACTTTAGCACATAGATTTAATTTTTTGAAAGGACAGGCTAGAACTTCCTTTCTCCTGGGCAAATTTTATTTTTTTTGAACAGTTTAATATGTTATATAACACTGAAACACCCATTTTGCAGTTTATTTTAATATAAAATTAATATTCAAATATATCACACCAATATAGACTTCAGGTGTGAATGTAAGAGACAGATTTAATCATGTTCATCTCCAGAATTTAGGATGCATTTACAGATATTTCAGTAACTTGTACTACTGCCAAATGTGTTTTATATAGCTGCTAATTTTGAAAGATTAGAAGTTATTCAGGATTGAAAGATTCATAGTTTACACTTGGGGGAAAAGTCATTATCTTATGGAAAACTAGCAATATTCAAAAAGCAGAGCTTCCTGAAACTAACATGAAGTTTGAGGAAATTCTTAGTGTGCAATGACTAGGCAACAATGAGAACACATGGACCCAGCGGGGGAGCATCACACACTGAGGTCTATGGCGGGAGGGGGGAACTAGGGGAGGGACAGCAGGGGGTGGGGAGTTGGGAGGGATAACACAGGGAGAAATGCCAGATATAGGTGATGAGGAGGAAAGCAGCAAACCACATTGCCATATATGTACCTATGCAATAATCTTACATGTTCCTCACATGTACCCCCAAATCTGAAACACAATTTAAAATATATATATATATATATATATATATATATATATATATATATATATAATTATATGTAGATGTTTGACTCAGGAAGATATTGGAGAAACAAAGCAAGGCCAAATAATGAGGACTCTTGTCATAGCTTGGATTTATCCTTGTTAGTAATTTCAAAACTGGAGACACTGAAAGATTTTACTATGAAAATTGCAAAATAAGATGACATTTAAATTTTTTTTTCTAGAAAATTAGAGAAAATACTATAAAGGTAGGTTTTAATGAGAGGTTAGAAAACCATATATAAAAATAATTTTCAGCATCCAGGTAAAAGAGGGAAATAATATAAATGATGACTAGAGAAGAGAAAGGGAAGATTTCAAAGGAGACACAATTGACTGAGAATTGAGACCACCTGTATCAATCAGCACAACTTAACCATTTATTCCAGGAAATTCTTAACAAGGGAAGTAATGCTTTAAATCAATAATTACTTTAAGCATTTGGTTGTTTGCATACGGAAATCCTTGCAAACAAATGTATTTGATCAGTTTTTTAACATGGGCAAACCTGTCTTCCATTTAGATAACATCTTTCTTACACTAGCAAACACTTTGCTTTATTCTTGTCTCATGGAATCCACAGATCTTAAAATATTATAAAATGAATTTTGCCCAATTTCAACCAATTCTCATCTTGGAGAAGCACCTAACCCCACTTGAACCTAGACCTCAGACTCTATGCATGTCTTTCTCTAACTTCTGAGATATTATTGAAATTCTTTTAAGATGGTATTCTTCCTTGTTGCAGTAAATTCAATAAACTCAACTTGATAAAAATATTTTCTGGTGATCTTTGTGGGAGAGTTGACAACCTAGGTCATGTTTATTGATTTCTTAGACATTATAGGTGCAGGGAAAGAAAGGAAGAAAGGATGTATATAAATGAAAAAAAAAAAGTAAAATACAATCCATTTTTTTTTTCTCAGTGAGTAAGAATTTGTGATCTCATAAGATGGAGATAAAACCTGTAGAAGAAAAATTGGGAATTGTCCTTTCAACTAGTTCAATAGAAAATTAATTAATTATTTGTGTATTAAATACTTGACAACTTTTTTCACTGTATAAGGTTTCATGCACTCTATAATATAGTACACTAACTTCCTAATACTTCCCCCATTTTGTCACTTGAAAATAAGGCAAAATAATGGCACTTTGTCAACTTTATCATGTTATTATTGAGCCCGTTTATGGAATTTGATTAGTTTATTCTACTTGCAACTATTTCTGGTCCAACTAATTTTTCCTGCAGATAAACATAAAGATTATATTTACTAAAAAACTATGTATTTATTTTTATTTACAATATTTAAACTACAGTATTGTTTATTATATGTTAAAATTGTTTCATGAAGCATATCAAGGACATTGCCTATATTACATAATTTAATTATCTAAACTAAGCAGTGGGGTAAGTGCCATTATTTTGCCTTATTTTCAAGTGACAAAATGGGGGAAGTATTAGGTTAATTTACCTTAAGATTATAAAGATAGAATGTGGAACAAAAAGGACTAAACCCAGGCTGTGTGAGTCAGAGCCTATATGCTTAACCTGTATGTCATACTTTTTTATTTTATTTTATTTTATTATATTATATTTTATTTTATTTTTGAGACAGAGTTTAGCTTGTTACCCAGGCTGGAGTGCAATGGCGCGATCTCGGCTCACCGCATCCTCCGCCTCCTGGGTTCAGGCAATTCTCCTGCCTCAGCCTCCTGAGTAGCTGGGATTACAGGCACACGCCACCATGCCCAGCTAATTTTTTGTATCTTTAGTAGAGACGGGGTTTCACCATGTTGACCTGGATGGTCTCGATCTCTTGACCTCGTGATCCACCCGCCTCGGCCTCCCAAAGTGCTGGGATTACAGGCTTGAGCCACCGTGCCCGGCCCATACTTTAAACTACTAATAAAAATAACCAGTATACACATCTCTAGGAATATCAAGGCAGACATTACATAACATAGAGCATACTGAAAAGATTTATGCCAAGTGTAAATGAAACAGAGCTCTCATCTTTTCTTCTGTTATACTTTGCAAACTTTTATATTAATTAACTCTTCTGGAATTGGCTAAAAAGGCACTATCCTTGAAAAATTTTCTGAAAATGCAGACATTTAAAGTAATCTTGATTCAGCAATTTATACACTGTAGTTGTTGTTGTTTTTAATATCTGGAAATTGAATGTTAAAAGTAGAAAAATCTGTTTGGTATTATGCTACATAATTTTTAAACCATAACATTTCCTTATTTAAATATAAATTAATAGACCAGTCCACTTTACAATGATTCAGTGATAACAGTGTGGGGTGAGTAGGAAGAGTTCAGTTGCTATTCCAGTTTCTGATTCATCCTATTAATATTCTCCACTTTCATTTTTATATTTTATAAAATGATTTTTAAGTGTCCTTAATCCTTTATTCCTGGGGTTAGGAGGTTCAGAAATCCTTTCAAAGACTGCACATGTGGCAAACATAAGCTTTAATTTTAGATTGTAAAGCAGTTTTGGAATTATTTAAACATTCCACTTAAAACCACCTAGTAGCCCATATTGAGTTAGAATTCTCTCCTCTATAACAACTCAATTTCAACTGTTTAAGATTAACTCACATTTCATGAAATCTCAATGACTATTATTTAACATTTACTTTGCAGGACTGAATATTAACACGTGCTTGCATTTGTACTATTATTGGCTGGAGTTTAGTATTAAATGTAAGACAGAAGAAAGAAATACACATGGTTTAAGGGCTTTTCATACCTAAGTACATATATTAAAATGTACAGCCATCATTTTTTAGTTTGGTAAAAGGAACACTTTTTTAAAGGCTAATTAGATAATTTTATATTTATGCTTACTGAAAGAGAAAGATATGCTTAGATGTGGTCGCATCGTGAACTTACTTTGAGAAAAAATGAATTTAAGAAAATGAAAACCACCTATTTGCCTGCTCTAAATAAAATGTTGTTATATGCAAATCCATAAACTAAAGTGGTTTACAGTAGCTACCTAGGTTTGCAGAGGCTAGAAATATATAGGCTTTTGAGGATAGCAATACATTTTTAAAAGATGATAACTTTGTGATAAAGAATAGGTTATTTGTAATAAATATGCTATAAAACTATATCTCTTTTTTTCATCTGCTAGCTCCTTCTAGCCTTTCTTCACCTTCTCACTCTATGAAGATTTTTTTGGTATCAGCCATTTTCTCTATTTGTTAATTAGTTATTTACAGTAAGTGTGACCTAAAATGAATTTTTTTTTCTGAGATTATGTACTCAGTGTTATTATTTACAGATAAAACTATTCAGTTTATCTTGCAGCTTCTATCTGTGGAGTCACATGACAAATGTGCAAATGGATTACAATAATTTAACTAATTCAAATATATTTAGAAAAGTGATTAATTTATGTTAGTACTGGATTTTGAAGGTTTAAAATAATTTTAATAATTTAGTTACTTCTCATTTTTTGAAGATAATTATCTTTTTTCTGTTATATCATCTCCCATGACACCTCCCACAGATTTTTTTTCCTGGCATAATTTAATATATTACACTTTTAAATATGTTACATTTGGAGCCACAGCTATAGAATGTTTAGCTATGTATATTCTTGAAAGTCATCAGCTGCTCAAATGTTCTAGTCGTTTTAAAGAGATAACACTTGTCTGAGTCATCGTTATCAGGTATCCAAAGACTGATGATGAGGATATTGGTATGACTGTACATTTGAAATGCAATTAGCACAACCAAGACAAACAGCAAATGCAAAACTTCAGAGTTTCTTTAGCTCTTTAGTAATACGCTCCCTCTTACTCTCTCTGTTTCAGCAGCCAGATCCTCCCCTTTCTGAGCAGATGCTGATCTGTTTTCTGTCAGAAAATATTACTTTGTATGTCTGGAAGTTTGAATAGAGTGAGTGAGATGCTATATTTAGGAGTAAGAAAGAGTCTTCTAGCTTGCTGAAATTTATTAGCCTGAACAAATATTGCATTTATCAACAAATAGACAATGTACTCTCTTCTGTGACTGCCTTATTGCATTCAACATAATTATTTTGTGATTAATTCTTATTGTAGCATGTATCATTCCTTATTATAGCCAAGTAGTATTCCATTACATGACTATATCATAGTTTGCTTATGATTCACCCATTGATGAGCATAGAGCTTGCTTTGACTATTTGATATTGCAAATAAATCTTCTACGAACAATTGTCTACAGGTCTTTGTATGAACATATGTATTCATTCTTTTGGGTAAATACCTAGGAGAACAGTGGCTGGAGCAAATTGTAACTGCATGTTTTAACTTTTTTGGAAGCTGCCAAACCATATGCAAAAGTGAATATTTCAATCAATTAGCAGTTCAAACTCCTCTATATACTCAATAAAATTTAAGTTTAATATTTTAAATTTTTGTCATTCAAATAGGTGTGTAGCGGTACAGCATGTAATTTATTTGAGTTGACATTTTTCTTTTTCTTTTCTTTTCTTTTTTTTTTTTGAGACGGAGTTTCGCTCTTGTTACCCAGGCCGGAGTGCAGTGGCGCGATCTCGGCTCACCTCCTCCTCCGCCTCCTGGGTTCAGGCAATTCTCCTGCCTCAGCTTCCTGAGTAGCTGGGATTACAGGCACGCGCCACCATGCCCAGCTAATTTTTTGTATCTTTAGTAGAGACGGGGTTTCACCATGTTGACCAGGATGGTCTCGATCTCTTGACCTCGTGATCCACCAGCCTCGGCCTCCCAAAGTGCTGGGATTACAGGCTTGAGCCACCGCGCCCGGCCGAGTTGACATTTTTCTAATGACAATGATATCAAACATCTTTTCTTGTGTATATTCATATACTTTCTCTTGTCCTTTAAGTGACTTCAAATTTTTAGCATTTATTTTTCTGGGTTGTTTTCTTATTATTGAAATTTGAGAGTTATTTATATATTCTGAATACAATTATTTTATATGATATATGCCTTAAAAATATTTTATCCAGTCTGTGGCAGAAAGGTACTTGATAAATGCAATATTTGTTCAGGCCAATAAATTTCAGCAAACTTGAAGACCCTTTCTCACTCCTAAATATAGCATCTCACTCCTAAATATAGCTAATAAATTTCAGCAAACTAGAATACTCTTTCTCACTCCTAAATATAGCATCTAAAAAGAAATCTAGAGCTAACATCATATTATTGACAAAATATTGAAATCGTTTTCTCTAAGATCAGCAACAATATAGGGTTGTCTATTGTCATCACTCATATTCAACACTCTTTAGATATTCCAGTTAATGCAATAAAGCTAGAAAATAAATTTTAAAAACCTTCATACTGAAAAGGAAGAGTAAAGCCATCTTTATTTACAGAAGACATGGTCATCTATATAGAAAATCACATTGAATCTGCATGAAAAAATTTATAGGCTAAAAATATTGATTAAGGATGCAGGTTATAAATACTATTTCACAAAAATTAATTGCATTTCTTTATATTAGCAATAAACACTTGAAAATTAAAATTCTACACTTTGAGAGGCAAGAGGGGAGGATTGCTTGAGGCCAGGAGTTCAAGGACAGGTGTTCAAGGCTAGCCAGGGCAACATAGCAAGACCCTGTTGCTAAAAAAAATTTAAATAAATTAGCCAGGTGTGGTGATTCATGCCTGTAGTTCCAGCTACTCAGGACTGAGACAGAAGAATCACTTGAGCTCAGGAGGTTGAGGCTCCTGTGAGCCATGATTGTGCCATTCAGCGTCAATGTGGACAACAGAGTGATATCCTGTCTCAAAAAAAAAAAAACAATTAAAATGTCATACTATTAATTACTTAGAAATAAATCTGAAGAAGACATGCAAAACCTATACACTGGAAAATAAGAAACATCGTTGAAAGAGGTTTTTAATGGCGTAAGTAATGCAAAAATATACTGTGATCATGAACTGGAAGATACAATAATATTAGGACACCTTTTCTCTCAAATTTGATCTCTAGATTCAAGACAAAAACAATCAAAATCTCTGAAGGCATTTTTTTTCTGAAATTTAAACTGATTTAAATTGTACATGAAAATTCAAAGTACCCATAAACTCAATTTGTTAAACAAAAGAAGGACAGAGTTATAAAGCTGCAGTAATCCAGCTATGTGGTATTGTCATCAAGAAAAACAAACAGAGGAGTGGGACAGAATAAAGAGTTTAAAAATAGCCCCAAATGGTTTTCTAAATAGTGTAAAGGCAATTCATTGAAAAAATAGTAGTCTTCAAAAACTGTTGCTAGGAAAATTGTTTATTCATATTAAATATAAAATGTATTTATACCTCATACCACATCAAATCAAATCAAAATTAATAATTTAATGAAAAACCTACAAAACTTCTAGAAGAAAACATATAACAAATTTTTGTGACATTAAGTTAGGCCAAGACTTCTTTGACAGATTAACAAAATTATAGCATATTATCAAAAATAGTTAATATTAGACTTCTCCAAAATTAAAATTTTCTGCTCCCTCAAAGACTCTCTTAAGAGAATAAAAAGGCATAAATTGAAAGAAAATATTTACCAAATACCCAGAAAAAGAATTATATTGAGCATATATAAAGAACTCTTAAATAAAAACCTCAAAAATAAGGGAATGACACATTGAAAACATTTTAGCAAATAATTTGAGCAGTTATTCAGACTATTTTTGAACATATACATCAAAAATTTTTGAATATATATTTCACATACATATATGTCAAATGAAAACATGTTCAACATCATTAATCATTAGGTAAACAAAAGTTAAAACCAAAATAAGTTACCACTATATACTTATTGAAATAACTGAAATTAAAGTTATTGATTATACCAAATATTGTCAAAATAGTAGTGCAAATTAAAAGTAGTCAAAAGTAGTGCAATTAAAAGTCCTATAGACTGTTGGTGAATATGTGAAATTGTACAACTATTTTGGAAAACAGTTTGTCAGTTTCTTAGAGATTTAAACACTTACCCATTATATGACCCAGCTTTCCAGCTCCCAGATTAGAAGAGTAGAAATCCTGGAAGAGAAATGTAAACAACTGTTCACACAAAAGTTGTACATGAATGTCCAAAACATTTTGATCTGTTTAACACGCAAAATTGGGACCATCTCAAATTTCTATCAGCACTGGAATGGATGATGAACAATCTTTGGCAGTTCCATACATGGAACATTAACCAGGAATCAAATTGCACAAACTATTTCCATCTACAACACCATGAATGAATCTCAAAGTAATTAATGCTAAGTGAAATAAATAGAAAATTAGGAAAAATAAAATAAAAAGGCTATATTCCATATAACTCCATGTACATAAATACAAACTAACAAAGAGTGATAAATTAGTGGATTCTAAGGGATGGTGGAGGAGACTGGTGATTATAGTGGTGGTACTGCTTGTGGTATAGGGAGGACAAGGGAAAAGGCTTACAGAGAGGCCTCAGGAACATTTTAGTTTTTACGTGTTCACATGTGTGTCAACTGTACCTGACCAAATCCACTTTAAAAATCTATCCTATTGCTTTTTCCAAGATTCTGATAACAACATCCACAAACTAGGAATAATCAAAACTGAAGCAAGTGGATAACTTACTGGAGATGATAGTTAAGGTGTAGCTCAGATGAAAATAAGGAATGATTCTGGAACTATGACTTGTAGAGCATTCCAGTCAGAGAGGAGCAAATCAATGGTATTAAGTTATAAAATAACTTGAGATATTTGAAGGAAAACAGAGTCCAATCTTGCCAGAACAGCTCTGGCATTCAAACAGAGTGTTGGAAAATCAAGTGAAAGAAAATAAGGACACATGGTCATTCCAACAAGCCTGATGGAGAGGTTACAGTCCATTCCCTAATGATCAATAAACCACTGAAGATGTGAGACAAAGGAAGTGGCATGATCAAATTTATGTTTGAAACTGGCTGCAGTATAGGGAATATATTCTGAGATCAGGTCAGGTTTAGAAGACTATCACAGAGTTAGAAATAGTGGCTGTGGTAACAAGTGTAATGTCAGGATATCTTTTTGCAATACAGGCAATAAGATTATTGGTCAATAAGATGTAGTATATGAAAGTGCAGGTCACCAATTATATAAAGGTTTCTTGGACTGAGGATCTGAGTGAATGCCATTACTCTTTTCTAAGATGCAAATCGTTAAGAAAGAAGAACATTTGGAAGGTATTTAATAAAAACGAAACAAAACCAATACCCTGCAAGTATTTCATTGTAGATATCAGGATGAAAAAGCAGCATAATCAGTTAATACATGAAACTGGAGTTCAGAAAAGAAGTTGAGGTTGGGGTTGATCACCAACGGTATTTGAAACCAGATTCCAAAAGAACCAGATTCAAATAGAAAATAAGGAAGCCAAGGGAAGGTGATAGGCCTTAGTTTTGATTCCTAGAACACTACATAATTTATTGAGATCAGACAGAAGAAATAAATTCATCTAAGTATACTAAGAACGAGAGGAAGTTTAGGAAGAAATCTAGAAGAAATATATAATACTGAAAGCAAAGGTAAGGAATTAGTAAGAAAAAAAGAAATATCAAAAGAAACAGTCACTAGAGTGAATTGGCAACCAACAGAATGGGAAAAATTCTTTGCAGTTTACCCATCCGACAAAGGGCTGATATCCAGAATTTACAAAGAACTCAAACAGATTTACAGGAAAAAAAAACAAACAAGCCCATTCAAAAATGGGCAAAGAATATGAAGAGACACTTTACAAAAGAAGACATACATGAGGCCAGCAAACACATGAAAAAAATGCTCATCATCACTGGTCATTAGAGAGATGCAAATCAAAACCACATTGAGATACCATCTCACGCCAGTTAGAATGGCGATCATTAAAAAATCTGGAGACAACAGATGCTGGAGAGGATGTGGAGAAATAGGAACACTCTTACACTGTTGGTGGGAGTGTAAATTAGTTCAACCATTGTGGAAGACAGTGTGGTGATTCCTCAGGGACCTAGAAATAGAAATTCCATTTGACCCAGCAATTCCATTACTGGGTATATATCCGAAGGACTATAAATCGTTCTATTATAAGGACACATGCACACGAATGTTCATTGCAGCACTGTTTACAATAGCAAAGATCTGGAACCAACCCAAATGCCCATCGATGATAGACTGGACTGGGAAAATGTGGCACATATACACCATGGAATATTATGCAGAAATCAAAAATGATGAGTTTGTGTCCTTTGTAAGGACATGGATGAATCTGGAGAACATCATTCTCAGCAAACTGACACAAGAACAGAAAATGAAATACCACATATTCTCACTCATAGGTGGGTGAGAAAAATGAGAACACATGGACACAGGGAGGGGGGTACTACACACTGGGGTCTATTGGGGGCAATAGGGGAGGGACAGCGGCGGGGGAGCTGGGGAGGGATAGCCTGGGGAGAAATGCCAAATATGGGTGAAGGGGAGGAAGGCAGCAAAACACACTGCCATCTGTGTACCTATGCAACTATCTTGCACGTTCTGCACATGTACCCCAAAACCCAAAATGTAATAAAAATTAAAAAAAAAGAAAATAAATAAAGAAATATCAATGTTGGCAAATGCAAATATCCACTTGAGATTTTTCTGGAAATGGATACTCTTATTTAAGGTAATGGTATCCAAACACAATGATAATTAGATATATAGGCATATATGGCTTATTTCTATACGGTTTGGAGCCAATCTAATATATCGGATTTGTTTTTTGCCTCAAGTGAGATCTGCTCAGCAATGCCACATTTTCTCCTCTCTTCATGAACATCTTACTTGTCAGTCCAAGTCAGCTCATGATTTTAGCTGGATGGGACAGCCCAATCCTAGAACAGAAAGCCTCCTATGAACAATCTAGACTGCTTCCATCGCCACCAAAACAAAACACAAAATGTCCCCACACAGGCTGGGCGCGGTGGCTCAAGCCTATAATCCCAGCACTTTGGGAGGCCGAGGTGGGTGGATCACGAGGTCAAGAGATAAAGACCATCCTGGTCAACAAGGTGAAACCCTGTCTCTACTAAAAATACAAAACTTGGCTGGGCATGGTGGTGCGTGCCTGTAGTCCCAGCTACTCGGGAGGCTGAGGCAGGAGAATTGCTTGAACCCAGAAGGCAGAGGTTGCGGTGAGCCGAGATCGTGCCATTGTACTCCAGTCTGGGTAACAACAGCGAAACTCCATCTCAAGAAAAAAAAAAATGTCTCCACACAAAGCCTCAATTAACAAGAAACTGCCCTGCTGGCATATGGCCATTGGACCTGTAGAAGCTACATCTTCCCCGTGGCTTGTCAGGAGAAGACTGCATACAAATTTGAAGAGCATAGGAATTGATGCCTCATAAGGGAAGATCTTGCTTAAGAAAAGGCAGGCATGGGAGAGAGTTGGTAGATAAATTGCCTAACTCTTCTCCTTCTCCATACTGCAGGATGTTTGAGCTACAGTAGTAGCTCTGACAGGACTGTTAAGAGTGTTTTAGGTGATATGGTGGCCCAGCAAGAAACGCAGTGCTTTGTAGTTGCTCTCCATATTTTTGAATATCAGTTCCTTGTTCCCTTCACTTTTCTGCAGCTGTGCTACCTATCTTGACAAGTGACACTATTTAAGTTTCTGCTTTAAGCTCTGGTATTTTTGGCTACCTTAGGTAAGAGACCTGAGGAAGAATAGCGAATTTTTTTTCCTTTGCCCCTTTCATGAGTATGCCACCAAAATGCAATGTTAAAATATCACCTAGAGCTTGCTCATGTCTGAGATACGAGAGGCCCCAACATACTACGTCTTCTTCATTTTTGTTTGGTCAATGTAAACAGTAAATTATGTGGTTGTATATCCTCCCTGTTAGGCTATTTCTGGTCCAGAACAGCCACTTAAAAGAAAAACCCACACATCAAAAAGCTTAAAATGAAAAAGCACTTTCCCCCGCTGCATGGATAAGAGCTCAGAGGAATCTGGGAAGCCTCGTATTTTGATTATTCTCCTTGTCCTAATCATGCCAGACAATGTAACATCTTAGTTCTGAAGCCTCTGCAGTATACCTTGTGACTAGACATCCCTATAAAAACCGGCTTCACTTGCCTAAGAAATGTATATGAGTCTTACTCCAGATATATTTTACCATTTCTGGTCATTCTTTTCACTTTGTCCTCTCTTTGCCTTATGAATTCTAATACCTTCCACTTAAAACCTTATGCCTAAACCTCAGGGGATATATACATATTAAATTTGTATGGCCATGAGTATAAAACTAAGCATTAATCTTGAGTTATTTCTGTAAAATAGAGAAAACGGACTCATTGTTTTGAAAGCACAGACAAAGTTTTAATACTATTATCTCCTTTAAGACACGTAGGACAATATTAATATAACCTGTCACAAGATAACTTTGTTATTTTTATCATGACACGTGCAATCAATAAAGGATCAAATTTTATTTTCTGAGCCATACCTTAGACTTGCTCTGCCTTAAAAGAACCTTGAGTTTTAGGGAGCATGACTGTATCATAGCTCTAGGAAATTTTATATTAGGGTTTATGACACAGCATAATGAGAAAAACATAAAGCCTATTTCAGATATATTAAAATCATTCCAGTGTGGTTCATGACACTTTTTCAATCTGTGTGATTTATGCAAAGCTTGTAATTTAAGCTTTTTGGGGGACATTATACCACTTCAGTGTTCATTTATAAAATATTAGCTTTTAGTGGACGTTATACCACTTCAGTGTTCATTTATAAAATATTAGCTTTTAGTTAGAATCAGTGAACTAGATTTAGAGCATAGAAAATATCCCAACTGATGACAAATAATAGAAAAAAGAGATTAGATATAGCTAATTAAACGTTATGAAGTTTTTCATTTGAAATCTTGGATGGATTTTAGGAGAATATTGTAAAGAAGAGCAGAGACCCTCTATAATTATTACATTGGGTTTTTTAAAAATAAATAATTATTTTCTCATAACAAAATTTGGCAGACCTGGCTATGAATTCAATACATCTTGATCAACAAAATTCAAATTATGTGACAAGAGAAGACATAAATATAGGACAGAATTAAAATGTAATTAGGTCGACATGCCTCCCTTCCTTAGGTTATATGAATTTTAAAGATACATAGTTTTCTTTTTTTAAAGTTACCTTGAGCTAATTGTAGATTCAAATGCAATTTTAATAAATATGCATATGCTCAATTTCCCAAGTGGTATCTGTAATAACTTGCACAATGATAAAAGTCATGAAATAGATATTGATAAAATCTACCAGATATATTCAGATTTCACTAGTTTTATAAGCACTCATTATATATGTACATAAAAATTAGTTTTATGCATTTTATTCCATGTGTAGTGTCTTGTATACACCACCACAGTTTTTATTTTTAATTTTTATTGCATTTTAGGTTCTGGGGTACATGTGCAGAACATGCAAGATAGTTACATAGGTACTCACATGGCAGTGTGTTTTGTTGCTTTCCTCCCCTTCACCCACATTTGGAACTTCTCCCCTGGCTATCCCTCCGCATCTCCCTACCCCGCTGACCCTCCCCTATTTCCCTCAACAGACCCCAGTGTGTAGTACCCCCTTCCCTGTGTCCATGTGTTCTCGTTTTTCCTCACCTGCCTATGAGTGAGAATATGTGGTATTTCCTTTTCTGTTCTTGTATCAGTTTGCTGAGAATGATGTTCTCCAGATTCATCCATGTCCTTACAAAGGACACAACCTCATAATTTCTGTTAGCTTCATAATATTCCATGGTGTATATGTACCACATTTTCCCAGTCCAGTCTATCATTGATGGGCATTTGGGGTGGTTCCAGGTCTTTGCTATTATAAACAGTGCTGCAATGAACATTCGTGTGCATGTGTCCTTATAGTAGAACAATTTATAGTCCTTTGGATATATACCCAGTAATGGGATTGCTGGGTCAAATGGAATTTCTATTTCTAGGTCCTTGAGGAATCGCCACACTGTCTTCCACAATGGTTGAACTAATTTACACTCCCACCAACAGTGTAAGAGTGTTCCTATTTCTCCACATCCTCTCCAGCATCTGCTGTCTCCAGGTTTTTTAATGATCGCCATTCTAACTGGCGTGAGATGGTATCTCAGTGTGGTTTTGATTTGCATCTCTCTAATGACCAGTGATGATGAGCATTTTTTCATGTGTTTGTTGGCCTCATGTATGTCTTCTTTTGTAAAGTGTCTGTTCATATCTTTGCCCATTTTTAAATGAGCTTGTTTGTTTTTTTCCTGTAAATCTGTTTGAGTTCTTTGTAAATTCTGGATATCAGCCCTTTGTCAGATGAGTAAACTGCAAAGATTTTTTCCCATTCTGTTGGTTGCCGATTCAGTCTAGTGACTGTCTCTTTTGCTTTGCAGAAGCTGTGGAGTTTGATTAGGTCCCATTTGTCTATTTTGGCTTTTGTTGCCAATGCTTTTGGTGTTTTGGTCATGAAGACGCTGCCCACTCCTATGTCCTGAATGGTTTTGCCTAGGTTTTCTTCTAGGGTTTTTATGGTGTAAGGTCTTATGTTTAAGTCTTTAATCCATCTGGAGTTAATTTTAGTGTATGGTGTCAGGAAGGGCTCCAGTTTCTGCTTTCTGCACATGGCTAACCAGTTTTCCCAACACCATTTATTAAACAGGGAATCCTTTCCCCATTGCTTGTTTTTGTCAGGTTTATCAAAGATTATATGGTTGTAGATATACTGTGTTGCCTCCGATGCCTCCATTCTGTTCCATTGGTCTATATCTCTGTTTTGGTACCAGTACCATGCTGTTTTGATTACTGTAGCCTTGTAGTATAGTTTGAAGTCTGGTAGTGTGATGCCTCCCGCTGTGTTCTTTTTGCTTAGAATTGACTTGGCTATGCGAGCTCTCTTTTGGTTCCATATGAAGTTCATGGTGGTTTTTTCCAGTTCTGTGAAGAAATTCAGTGGTAGCTTGATGGGGATAGCATTGATTCTGTAAATTGCTTTGGGCAGTGTAGTCATTTTCACGATATTGATTCTTCCTAACCACGAACATGGAATGTTTCTCCATCTGTTTGTGTCCTCTCTTACTTCGTTGAGCAGTGGTTTGTAATTTTCCTTGAAGAGGTCCCTTACGTTCCTTGTAAGTTGTATTCCTAGGTATTTTATTCTCTTTGTAGCAATTGTGAATGGCAGTTCATTCTTGATTTGGTTTTCTTTAAGTCTGTTATTGGTGTATAGGAATGCTTGTGATTTTTGCACATTGATTTTATATCCTGAGACTTTGTTGAACTTGCTTATCAGTTTCAGGAGTTTTTGGGCTGAGGTGATGGGGTCTTCTAGGTATACTATCATGTCATCTGCAAATAGAGACAACTTGGCTTCCACCTTTCCTATTTGAATACCCTTTATTTCTTTTTCTTGCCTGATTGCTCTGGCTAGAACTTCCAGTTCTATGTTGAATAGGAGTGTTGAGAGAGGGTATCCTTGTCTAGTGCTGGATTTCAAAGGGAATGCTTCCAGTTTTTGCCCATTCAGTATGATATTGGCTGTTGGTTTGTCGTAAATAGCTTTTATTACTTTGAGATGTGTTCCATCAATACCGAGTTTATTGAGGGTTTTTAGCATAAAGGGCTGTTCAATATTGTCAAAGGCCTCCTCTGCATCAATTGAGATAATCATGTGGTTTTTGTTTTTGGTTCTGTTTATGTGGTGAATTATGTTTATAGACTTGGATATGTTGAACCAGCCTTGCATCCTTGGGATGAATCCTACTTGATCATGTTGGATAAGTTTTTTAATGTGCTATTGCAATCGGTTTGCCAGTATTTTATTGAAGATTTTTGCATCTATGTTCATCATGGATATTGGACTGAAGTTTTCTTTTCTTGTTGAATCTCTGCTGGGTTTTGGTATCAGGATGATGTTGGTCTCATAAAATGATTTGGGAAGGGTTCCCTCTTTTTGGATTATTTGGAATAGTTTCAGAAGGAATGGTACCAGCTCCTCTTTGTGTGTCTGGTAGAATTTCACTGTGAAGCCATCTGGACTTGGGCTTTTTTTGTGTGGTAGGCTCTTAATTGCTGCCTCAACTTCAGACCTTGTTATTGGTCTATTCATAGTTTCGGCTTCCTCCTGGTTTAGGCTTGGGAGGACACAGGTGTCTAGGAATTTATCCATTTCTTTCTGGTTTACTAGTTTATGTGCATAGAGTTGTTTATAGTATTCTCTGATGATGGTTTGAATTTCTGTGGAATCTGTGGTGATTTCCCCTTTATCATTTTTTATTGCATCTATTTGGTTGTTCTCTCTTTTCTTTTTTTATCAGTCTGGCCAGTGGTGTGTCTATTTTGTTGATCTTTTTGAAAAAACAGCTCTTGGATTTATTGATTTTTTGAAGGGTTTTTCGTGTCTCTATCTCCTTGAGTTCTGCTCTGATCTTAGTTATTTCTTGTCTTCTGCTAAGTTTTGAGTTTTTTTTTTTGATCTTGCTCCTCTAGCTCTTTCAATTTTGACAATAGGGTGTCAATTTTGGATCTCTCCACTCTTCTCATGTGGGCACTTATTGCTATACATTTTCCTCTACCACCACAGTTAAGATACATAAAGTCTTCTCACAAAAGCCCTCATGCTACTCTTTATCAGCCATAATCACTTTCTCCCTGTTGTTCCCAATCCTTGTCAAACATTAATATTTTCTCTATCTCTATATTTTTGTCATTTTTAGATTTGTATATAAATGGAATTTTAAAATATGTGGCCTTTTGAGATTGTTCTCTATTTATGCACCATATCTTATCTCACTTGTCATCAATCCAAGTTGTATGTCTTAGTAATTTTTTCCATGGTATGGATGTATCAGTTTGTTTAATCAACCGTCTACTGAAGGACATTTCAGTTGTTTTCAGTTTTTGACTATTATGAATAAGGCTGCTATGAACACACATGTATTGGTTTTTGTTTGAATATAAGTTGTCATTACCTGGGATATATTTTCAAGAGTGTAGTTTCTGGGTCTTAAGGTAAGTACATATTTTTTTTTGTATGATATTATAATGTTCTTTTTCAGAATAGCTGTACCAATTTACTTTTCCACCAGAAAGAGATGCATGATCCAATTTATTCATATTAGTTCACTTTTTCTTTAAATTTCAATAAGATCCATTTATTAATATCTGGTTTTATGTTTTCTGCTTTAGAGGTGTAAAAACTAAAAACTCTTCCCCTAGTCCTAGATCCTGATGATTTTCTTCTATGTTGTCTAGAAGTTTTGCAGTTTTGTTGCTTTATATTTTAGTCTGCCATCCATTTTGAGATGATTTTTATATAACATGTGAGTTTCCTTTATGAAAAAGTCTGTATTTTTTGAATATTTAACTTTATTGCTAGAATTTTAAAGTAATATTTTAAAATTTCCAATAAAGGGGCTTTAAACTTTTTATTAATTTCTAGATTTATCATACTGTGATCAAAGAGTGGTATTTACATTTTTTAACTTATGTACCTTAATTTTACTTTTAATAATTTTTTTGCTTGATTTTGTGATTGCTTCTTGCATATACAGCTAGGAAATGATAAAATATAGATGAAATCCCAAAAGACATATCTCTCAAATCGGTGGTCTTAACCATTATGATATGCTGCACACTCAAAAGAAACCAAAAATACATTGTTTATTTAAAAAATAAGATCTATTTATCTACAGGTTAGTGCAAAAGTAATTGTGATTTTCGCCACTACTTTTAACTGCAAAAACTGGACATACTTTGCACCAACCATCATCATCATCATTACCAATCTATCTCTATATTTTCCTGTCAATTGGGAGGAATGTATTATGTACTACTGTGAGCAAAATTTAAAAGAAAGTGTAATGTGTATAGAGTGCTTCTATTTTTATATAATATGTAGGTATTTGTGTGTATGTGTGTTTGCTTGAGCAGATATATTTGTTTTAAAGATATATAAACAGATTGCTTGGTTGCATAGTAGAAATGGAGATTGGAGGATAAGAAGAAAAGTGGTTCATTTTTAAAAGAATTTTCTCATTTTCATGTATTATGGCATTGTCTCTTACAGTATTTATTTCTTATTTTTAAAAAGAATCAATAAATTTATAAACAAAATAAATTATACCATCACTGGTTTATTTAAAATTACAGCATTAAATTGCTTTATCTACATATTTTTCCTATAATTAAACAATTTAGGGCCTAAAAGCAGTCTTATTGCATTCTCTACCTTACATACTTCAAAGTTAAAATGATGAGTTTTGAACCCTGTTTTACATTTTACTCTGTCAACTAGACTACTTCTACATTAAATTATAATGTGTGTTTTGTATTACATTTAATAGAAACAGCCACTGTTTATGCTACAATTAAAGCTTGGAAGGATACATAGTTTGTACATTTAGAGTACTTTTTTTAAAAATTTTTTCTTTAAGTTGAAGCTAGTAGTAGAAGTCCTAACCAGAACAATCAGGCAAGAGAAAAAAGCAAAAGCATCTAAGCAGAAAAATAATTCAAATTATCTCTCTTTGCTGATGATATAATTCTATACCTGGAAAATCCTAAAAACTTCACTAAAAGGCTCCTAGAAATTATAAAAAAATTCAGTAAACTTTCAGAATACAAAATCCATGCACAAAAAGCAATAGCATTTCTACACACCAATAACGTCCAAGCTGAAAGCCAAATTAAGAATCTAATTCCATTTACAATAACCACATACACAAATAAAACAGCTAGAAACAGGTCTAACCCAGGAGGTAAAAAAATCTTTCCAAGGAGAACTATAAAACACTGCTAAAGAAATCAGAGATGTCACAACAGACGGAAAACATTCCATGCGCATAGATATGTAAGAAAGAATCAATTCTGTTAAAATGGCCATAATGCCAAAAACAATTCACAGATTCAAAACAGTTCCTATTAAACTACCAATGCCATCCTTCACAGAATTAGAAAAAAAAGCTATTTTAAAATTTATGTTTAGTGAAAAGAAGAGCCTGAATCACCAAAGCAATCTAAGCAAAAAGAACAAAGCTAGAGGCATCACATCACTTGACTTCAAACGGCAAGGCTACGATAACCAAATATCATGACAATGGTACAAGAACAGACACACAGTTCAATTGAGCAGAATAAGGAACTCGTAAATAAAGTCAAACACCTACGTCCGTCTGATATTTGACAACATTGACAAACATATGCAAGAAGGAAAATATATCCTATTAAATAAATGGTGTTGAAAATACTACCTAGCCACATGCAGAAGAATAAAAGTGAGCTACTACATTTTAGCATATGCAAAAATTTACTTAGAATGCATTAAATACTTTAAATGTAACAACTATAAAAATCCTTGAAGAAAACCTAAAAATTATCATTCTGGACATAGGCCTTGGGAAATAACGTATGACTAAGACCTCAAAAGCAACTGCAACCAAAACTAAAATTGGTAAGTAGAACTCAATTAAAACAAACAGCTTCTGCATAGCAAAAGAAACTCAACAGTGTAAACAGACAACCTAAAGAATGGAAGACAATATTCACAAACTATGCATCAACAAGCAAAAAACAAATAACTCCATTCAAATGTTGGCAAAGGATGTGAACAGACACTTTTCTTAAAAAGACATACCTGCAGCCGACAAACAAATGAAAAAAATGCTCCACGTCACTAATCACCAGATAAGTGCAAATAAAAACAAATAAGACACCTGAGATGTCATACCAGTCAGAATGGCTAATATTAAAAATTTAAAAACAACAGATGTTGGCAAACTTGTGGAGATAAGGGAATGCTTATACATTGTTGGTGGGAATGTAAATTAGTTCAGCCACTGTGGAAAGTAGTTTGGAGATTCCTCAAAGAAAGAAAAGTAGAACTACCATTTGGCCCAGCCATCATATTAATGGTATATACTCAAAAGAACAGAAATTGTTCTACCAAAAGGACACATACACTGCTATGTTCATCGCAGAACTAGTCACAATATCTACAACTTGGAATTAACCCAGCTCCCCATTAACAGTGGATTGTATTATGAATATATAGTACCTACACACCATGGAATATGTATGCATCCATGAAAAAGAAAACATGGTACATATACGTCATGGAATACTAAGCAGCCACAAAAAAACTGTTTTTTATAGCAACATGGATGCAGCCAGAGACCATTATCTTAAGCAAGACAGAAACTGAAAACCAAATACAGCATGTTCTGATGTATAAGTGGGAGTTAAATATTGGATACACATGGACATAATGATGCAAACAATAGAGACTGGGGACTACTATCAGGGGGAAGAAGAGCATGAGAGAAGGACTGAAAACTACCTGGGTGGTGGGTCTCTCATACCCCAAACCTCATGCAATAAACTCATGTAATAAGCCTGCACATCTACCCTCAAATCTAAAACAAAAGTTGAATTTTCTTTTTAAAAATAATGAAGTCCAAGGCTAGGTGACATATGCCTGTAATCCCATCACTTTGGGAGGCTGAGGTAGGTGAATCACTTGAGGTCAGGAGTTCAAGTTCAAGTCCAGACTGGCCATCATGGCAAATAGCATCTCTACAAAATATACAGAAATAAACCATCTGTGGTGGTGCACACCTGTAGTCCCAGCTACTCGGGAGGCTGAGACATGAGAATTGCTTGAACCTGGGAGGCAGAAGTTGCAGTGAGCCAAGATCATGCCACTGCCTTCCAGCCTGGGAGACAGAGCAAGACCCTATGTCAAATAATAATAATAATAAAGTCTACACAACTGGGAAAAAAGATGGAGCATAGGAATAAATTAAATGGCTCCACCAAAGGTGCTGATGCCTAACTGAAAATAAAACTTTCAATGGCTTCAATTCTCAACTAGGAACCTTGAGCTTAAAGGCCTTTTGAGAAACAACTCCAGCCTACTTACTATTTTATTTTATTTTTCTTTTTTTTTGAGACGGAGTTTCGCTCTTGTTACCCAGGCTGGAGTGCAATGGCGCAATCTCGGCTCACCGCCACCTCCGCCTCCTGGGTTCAGGCAATTCTCCTGTCTCAGCCTCCTGAGTAGCTGGGATCACAGGCACGTGCCACCATGCCCAGCTAATTTTTTGTATTTTTAGTAGAGACGGGGTTTCACCATGTTGATTAGGATGGTCTCGATCTCTTGACCTCTTGATCCACCCGCCTCGGCCTCCCAAAGTGCTGGGATTACAGGCTTGAACCACCGCACCTGGCCTGTTTTAAATATTTTATTGTATTTTAAATGAAGGCATATATTTACTTAATCTTGATGTCAAATACATTCATGTACCACATAATGATGTTTTGGTCAACATATACTACAGTAGACTTCATATACTACAGTGGTCTCATAGATTATAATGGAACTTAAAAATTCCTATTGCCTAGTGTTAGTATGACATCATAGCCATCATAATGTCATAGTGCAAGGCATTACTCACATGTTTGAGGTGATGCTTATGTAAACAGCCCTACAGCACTTCCAGTCCTGTAAATGCACAGTTTGTAACAGTTTTGTATGGTACATAATACTCAAATTTGATAACAACTATGTTATGGGTTGGTGTATTTACTAGAACATAATTTTTATTGCTATATGAGAGCTTATTCCTACTTATAAAAAGTAATTGCAAAACAGCCTCAGATATATCCTCCAGGGGGTACTCCAGAAGAATACATTGTTACTATAGGAGATGGTAACTCCATTCTTGTCATTGTCCCTGAAGATCTTCTAGTAGAAAAAGATGTGGAGGTGGAAGACAATGATATTGATAATCCTGAACTTTTGTAGGCTTAAGCTGATGGCCATATCTGTGTCTTTGCTTTTAACAAAAAATGCTTATAGAATAAGTATATAAAGAATAAAATATTTTTGTATGACTGAACAATGTGCTGTGTTTTAAACTAAATGCTATTACAGAAGTCAAAATATTCAAAAATTAAAATTGTATAAAATAAAATTTACAGTAAACTAATATCTACTTATTATTGAAGGAGGAAATATTTAAAAAACAAATTTGGGATAGCCTAAGTGTACAGTGTTTATGAAGTTTACAGTAGTGTATGGAGATGTCCTAGGCTTTTACATTCACACATCTCTCACTCACTGACTCACGCAGAGAAAATTCTAGTTCTGCACAAGTCTGGGGGATTAGAACTTGGAGATTTATTGAACTAAAACAGAGAAAAGCAGCAACCATAATATATCAGTCTTAAAACAACAATTAAAACATAGTGTTTATAAGTCCTCACAAGCCTTACAAATAAATCTGTGTTAAAACATTCCTACCATAAAAGGCACTAAAGTCTTTTATGAAATGCAATGTTCAGTAAATGGGGGATCAGAAACAATAGAAGAGGTTTAAAATTGCTTTGACTTTATAATCCTTTGATCTTAAACTTTTGTTAATGACTTTCACCTGCCCTATAAGTTAGATGTGGAGAAATAGAAACAATTTTACACTGTTGGTGGGAGTGTAAACTAGTTCAACCATTGTAGAAGAGAGTGTGGCACTTCCTCAAGAGCCTAGAAATAGAAATTGTATTTGACCCAGCAATCCCATTACTGGGTATATACCCAAAAGATTATAAATCGTTCTATTATAAAGACACATGCACACATATGTTCATAGCAGCATTCTTTACAATACAAAAGACCTGGAACCAACCCAAATGCCCATGGATGATAGACTGGACAAGGAAAATGTGGCACATATACACCATGGAATACTATGCAGCCATACAAAACGATGAGTTTGTGTCCTTCATAGGGACATAGATGAATCTGGAAACCATAATTCTCAGCAAACTGACACAAGAACAGAAAATGAAGTACCACATGTTCTCACTCATAGGCTGGTGTTGAACAGTGAGAACACATGGACACAGGGAGGGGAGCATCACACACTGGGGTCTTTTGGGGGGTGGGGGTCCAAAGGAGGGACAGCGAAGAGGGTGGGTGGGAAGGTCGGGGAGAAATAACATGGGTAGAAATGCCAGATGTAGGTGACAGGGGGATGGAGGCAGCCAACCACATTGCCATGTGTGTACCTGTGTAACAATCCTGCATGATCTGCACATGTACCCCAGAACCTAAAGTACAATTAAAAAAAAAATTTCCAAAGCCAAAAAAAAAAAAAAAAAAAAAAAAATCAAGTAGTGTTAAAGTTTTGGGGTTTGCCTAAAGAAGATTATATTAACTGTGCTTTTATTATTTAACAATGCAGTCATTTAAATATGTTTCTTTTATAATGTCTTTTTAATTAAAATTTAAAAATATGTAAATACATTTTTGGGCACCTGAATGTCCCCTGATGTAAGCTAGGCCAAGCCAAGGCTGCTCAACTGGGACATCTTTGTTTCATAGGCCTCTTACCATCTTCCTACATGGATTAGTTAGTTATGTTCTTCTTAACAGTGTGTTTAGAATGTTGTAGTTAGTATTACAACCTCATTCGTAATTTATAAAATGTATTTTCTTCATATAATTGTATTTTATGTGGAAGTATTCTTACATGTCAGTATATACAGTGGCATTAACATGACAAAATAAAAATAATAGTTGGTGCAAAAATCATATACATAAAGAATGACAAATAGCATGAGGAGTATTCTTTAAGATAATAATGTTTTCCACTTTTCCAATTCCTCATTATTAGAGCAATATTAGACATCTATCAAAGATAAGATTATGGACATTTTGAGTTTGGGCTAATGCACTACCATTTATCCTTGGCTGAATTTTTTTTTTTAAAGTAATTAAAAGAAAAAAAAACAAGGTACCTTCACATTAGAATCATAAGCCAGGAAATAAGTGTTCTATAATTAGTATACAGTTGAATTATAATCTACAAAAAATTACAAATGGAAGGAATCATCACCTAGGACAAACCACACAGTTTTTCAGTTAAATCAATTGGGATTCAGAGACTGAGGGTTTAATCATTGTCAGGGCAGGAAGTAACCTCCCTCCTCTTGAGTCACACAGAAGCGTTTATTGCAGCTAGAATATACTATATTAGAATGTCTTTTTAGTTTTAGATTAAAGCTGGATTGACTTTTAATTATTAAAACAATATATCTTTACTGTAGAAAATCTGAAAACTCTTCATCAAGGAGAAAAATTTAAAAGCTCATAATTAAACGATTTTGTTTCTTTTCAAATGCATCAAACCTTTATTTATATTATAATTTGCAAAAAGAAAAATCTATAGTATGCACTGAGGAAACATTTCATACAAAATAAATTCATTCATTAGTCAAAGTGCATTTAAGAGAGATTCGTTTATCAGAAAAATATAGACTAAATATTTATAAATTAGAAAGCATAAAATTTAAGTTTCCTTGTTCTGAAATACAGGCACAAGCTCATCCAACTTGTAGGGCAGGTGAAAGTCATTAACCAAAGTTTAAGATCAAAGGATTATAAAGTAAAAGCAATTTTAAACCTCTTTTATTGTTTCTGATTCCTCATTTACTGAACACTGCATTTTGTAAAAGACTTTAGTGCCTTTTATGCCAGGAATGTTTTAACACAGATTTATTTGTAGGGCCTGTGAGGACTTATAAACATGATGTTTTAATTGTTGTTTTAAGACTGATGTATTATGACTGCTGCTTTTCTCTGTTTTAGTTCAATAAATCTCCAAATTCTAATCCCCCAGACTTATGATTCACCATTTTAATACACAAACCACATTTTTTTCTCTGGCTTTATTCAGGAAGAAGGAATAAAAACATGGCACATATTAAATAATTAAGGTTTTCAGGTGTTTTGTATATATTACAGATTTTTAAAAACATTTTGAAATGTTAATCCTGATGAATCATGACTAGGAAGGCATACCATTTTAAGCATTTGATTTTAGAAATTTTAACATTGTTTAGTACACTTTTAGATATTTCATTGTAATTATTTTTATATTTTTATTTTATACATATTAATAAGTTAATGAATATGCTAACAATTCACTTTTTAAAAATTTTAATAAATTAAAATGCTAACATGCTTAGTTGCTGATAACAACAAAGCTGAATTTATACTATCTTGATAAATTGAAGTAGAGCATGGAATAAATTTCACATGCTGATGTTTATTGATGTACAATTATCTTCAGACTTTCATATACCCATCCAATTTGTCCAACTATTTTCATGAATAGTATTTATTCCAATTCAGTAAAAATAAATTGGAAGGCAGTTTGGTTTTGGTGTAGCACTTTGAGTGTAACACTATAGTGAGGTATATCATTAAACGATGGCAAGTTGTGTACAAAGCAACATTTCATCTTAATTTATTGTTCACACTCTCATCCGGTTATATTGAAAGAGAACATATTTATTAATCTTGTGCTCTAAGTATATTCTTAAAGTTGTATAATCATGAATGAATAATAGATTTTGGTACTGAAAAAAAAATAATCAGACACATAGGGGAAATATTTCAAAACCTAAAACTGGAAACCAATTATTTAGCTGAATTAAAAAACATCCATTTTTTTTTTTTTTTACATAGAAAACTCTCTTTGTACATGCAGAATCCTCTGAGTAGAACTATAGGGCTTAGTCGAATAAGCATCTTTAGGTAAAAGGCTTTGGTAATTACGAATTGACACACCTGGTTCATGGAAATGATGTGTCAGCAAAGTCAATCACCACATTAAAATGACTAATTGGTCTAACTACTAGAATCCATCAGAGATTATCAAGAGGGTGTGAACTTCTCACTAGTAAATGATGTAAAATATGACCTTTGGCAATGGAAAACTCCAGATGGTTTATTGCTTCCCTGTTAGCTTCAAAATGATGTTTTAAATTTTTTAGTAAATGAGTTGTCTTTGCTTTCCAAAAGAATTGCTCATAATTTATATTGCAAGTATTGTTAAAAAAAAAGAATTTTCCATTTCAAAGGAAAAGAAAATTAACTAATATTATGGGAATGTTTATTTTTAGGCTGAAAATAATTTTTGAAATCATGCAACTCATCAAAGGCAGCCCCAAATAATGTGTTATTAAGTGAAGTTTTCTGCTCTTTTGCACACTTCTTTATTACTTTGACAGTCTTGGGAAGATTAGATGACACAGGCCTACGGCTTTACATGGAATTCCCTTTATTTATTTGAGTCTCTTGTAACTTCTTTTGTAAATCATAACTCAAGTCCACTTAACAAAACAATCTTAGACGATATAACGCCATGTGCCTGAAAATAGTGAGAAACAATGCCCTAGTACATGGTTGCATGTGACATTCTGGTTTAAGCCACTACAAAGGCGTTCAAATAGAATGAAACATAAATCAGTACAAGCTGTGGAAACAATGGCTTTCCAAATATTGTACTCTAGTGTCTACATCGTGCCACAACACAAAACCATAACAGAGTTTGAATTAGACCACACTAAAAATTTCAAAGGAAAATATACATTGCTGCACAGCACAGATGCCATGTCTTTCTTTCTGGTATACACATATCTGTTGCAATTCTGGAATAGGTCTATAGCACAGTGATGGCATCACCATTAACTGATTTCAGTGATGTTTGCATTAAATGGAAATATTAGAAGAATTTCTGAAGTGCTTCTTGCTGACACTTCTTTCTTATTTTAATATTTACAAAGAGCCAATTAAAAACATATTATGATGGAGACTTTCTTTGGATAATCTCCAGTGGCAATTATGCCCAAAATACGTAAGTAAAAATGATTTTTATACAAGACATTCTACAGTAGTTAACATATTTATATGTCTAACCTAAGATAACCTAATAATATTGTACATGCACTGCCCTAAATGCTGAACCATGTTAAGATAAGAAATCAACCAGGCTCCACTTAAGAGACCTTACATATTTTAGTTATCATATTTTATAACTTTTTACCAATCACTTAAGTAGTCTTATCAAAAAATGTATGTATACATATATGTGTGTGCATATGTATACACAGAGAGAGCGAGAGACAGACAGACAGAGAGAGACATCCACAGCTACAGTTTGACTGGATAATCAACTTATTCCCCAATATTTGGAGAAGATTGAAGCTTGGTGGAAAGATGGTAATTCCAAAATGGGGGACTAAAGAAGACTAATGTTTAAAAGATAATAATGTGTATAAAGGTCCATATATGGACTTTTATCTTTTATCATTGTTATCTTTATCATTATCATCGTTATCATTTTATCTTGGTTATCATTAATTATTGTTATCTTTTAACCTCATTTTCATTACATATGTCTCCAGAAATTTTATTTTGATTATACCTCTTGTAATTCCTATTTATTTATTTATTAAAGTTGACTTAAGATACATACTATTGTGTGATTTTTTTTACTGCGTGACAAGAAAGCCAGAAAAAAAATGGGCTGCGACTCAGCATTCCCCTAAAGACTATCCCAATGATTAGTGGTACAATGGAAAGAGTAATGAGAATTTTTAAAAGTCTGAACTTTTTCATATATATGTATATATAGACACACACATATATATATATATATATATATATATGCATATGTATATTTACCAATTAGAAGTAACTGAAATTTCTTGCATGCTTATTATACTCTAGGCACCAGGCTAAGAGCTTTATACATACATCTTAATTAATTTTTGGAGAAGTGCTAAAAAGTAAATAACATTAAAAACTCATTTTATGAATGAGTAAATCAAAGCACAAATAGTTTACCCAAAATTATATATGCATAGAAATTATAATTAGTAACTAATGGACTCTGGCATTTGCTTTTTAAACTATCATGTACACAGGGAGGGGGTCTACTACACACTGGGGTCTATTGGGGGGAATGGGGGAGGGACAGCAGGGGGGGCTGGGGAGGGATAGCCTGGGGATGAATGCCAAGTGTGGGTGAAGGAGAGGAAGGCAGCAAAACACACTGCCATGTGTGTACCTATGCAACTATCTTGCACGTTCTGCACATGTACCCCAAAATCTATAATGCAATAAAAATTTTAAAAAATAATAAAAAAATAAAAACAAATAAACTATCATGTTTTAAACTATGAGAAAGAATAATTTATTTAAATAATTTTTAATTTAATATAATCAACAGCCACCACTTCCTAATAACTTACATTTCTCTATTTTCTATACCATAAGTGACAAAAATCACTTGGAGCTACAGAGAGTATTTATAACAGTGGTACAGGAGGTATCTCATGCAACTGAAGCCATAGAAATAGACTAGAAACAGGGTCTCAAGAACAGAGCTTTGAATAGAAAGAAAAAGACACAAATAATTAAGAGCACAGCGTGGGAAATCGTTGCCAACAAATTACATTTTCTCACCACTCAGAGACGAGATATGAATTTTTTCTGACCTACTTTTTGGAAACTCTGGCAAAAAAGTCTCAATGATATTGGCAGGGCTGTTATCTGTGAGATGAGATGTATGGGAGAAGATGCAGATATGTCAGGGAAGACCTCAGAGAAGAGAAATTTTACATCCATTTCCAAGATTTATTTTACATCCATTTCCAAGATTTATTTTATGAAGACTCTTACACGACCCTTATGGAAGTCCTGGTCCCTCAAGAACTTGTACATTTGCAGGGGAGGCTTTTGCCTCCGTAGGACATCATGGAAGCACATCAAAAATAGGTCACGATCAACTGAAGGGCCAGAAGCCCAGCTAAGAGCAGGTGTTATGGAACAGGATATCAAGAGAATATAATATGACTGTGGACATAAACAGCATATGAAGTGTAAACAAAATTTGTCTCAAATCCTTTTAATTTTTGTATATTTTTTTAAATCAATTTGTTCAATAAACATTTACTGAACACACACTATGTGCAGCATACTATTCCAGATGCTAGGGATACAAATATTCTCTGCCTTCATGGAAATTACATCTTTAGGGGAAGATTGACTATAAACAAAGAAGTAGATGGATAAAATACAAGACAATGGTAAGTACTTACTGACAAATGATGGCTAGGGAGGGAGCATTTGTTATTGTATCCTATAGTCTGTCCAGGGAAGAACTCTAATAAAATGCCACCTGAGAACAAACCTAAGGGCAGTGGGAGGGCACCTTACATGTATGTCTGGCATAGGAAGCATGAAAACAGCAAGTGCAAAGGCCCCATAGGAGATGTGTGAAGTATACAAACTTTAGCAATGAGGCTGATGTGGCTAAAGTGAAGATGGGAAGAGTGGAAGAAGGAACATCCAGTAGGGTCAGTGGAGACCAGTGAGCAGAAATAAAACCGCACATATCCTATATATTCTGGTGTTACATAAGCCACATCTATGTTCAAACACCATTTGGAAAGAAGCTAAAAAGAACGGAATGGCAGGAAAATTTTGATTGAGAAGTTAGCAATAAAGATTAAATCTCCAAAAAGATGTTGCTCTGAATAACGTTATGATTATATTTATCTAGTAAATAGGGTCCATCGCATAGACTGAATTAATTAGGAAGAAATACTAACAACGTTTTCAGGTTTTCTTTATTATCATTCTTTAAATGTAACTATATTACTTCATTTTCAAGCTGCTAATAAAGACATCCCAAGACTAATTTGTACAGGAAAGAGAATTAATGTACTCACAGTTCAACATGGCTGGGGAAGCCTCATAATAATGGCAGATGGCAATGTGGAGTTAAGTCATATCTTAAATGGATGGCTGCAGGCAAAAAAGGGAGCACATGCAGAGAAATTAAAACCATCAGATCTTGTGAGACTTATTCACTATCAAGAGAACAGCACGGGAAAGACTCATACCCCATGATGGTAGTTGATTGATTCGTAATTTCTCTCGTCTTTTTTCCCTCACAAAGTAAAACAATCTCTTGTACACTTAGAGAGTGAAAAAATTTTGCTAAGCTACTTATAAATGAATTTGATGGACCAGGATTATCAGGATTAATTGATACATGGATAAATGAATAAATGGATGGATGGGTGGATGGTGGATTGATAAATAGGTGAGAAATGCAATCTACTCCTGAAAGTTTGAGATGCACTTCTACTAAAAAGCGTATGTTCTCTGTTGTTCCTGGTAGACATTAGGATAATGAAAATCTGTGAGAATTAAGAAAAAAAATTACTGCACCTGGTGTCAGCGGCAATGAAAGAAAGTAAGTTATAAGGGTCATATAAATAAATAAATAAATAAATAAATAAATAAATAAATAAATAAGGTTGTAAAGCAGACCCTTCCAGTTTGGGCTTTGATGCTGGACTTCCTCTCAAAACAGCAATGAGAATAGAGTAATCAATCTCAGCAGGTGGAAGTGTCAAATGGAAACATTTTGATGAATGGAGTTGGCAGAAACACAGCAGAAGAATTCTCTGGTTAGTCAAGCTATTTTGCACTTATATACACTAGGCAAAGCTGGTTTCACCCTTATCAACTCAGGGTGGAAGAGACAAGTGGGGTTGCCTATTTCTTGATACATCCTTTTATCCTTTTAGGTAAGTTTATAAAAGAAATATTGATAGTCCTGGCTGAAATCAAAAGGATAGTACTGGATGAAATCAAAAGTAACAAGGGAGATTGATCAGAAAATTTGTATATGTGTGTGTGTATGTATATATGTATATATATATGTGTGTGTATATATACATACACACACACACATATATATACATATATATACACACATATATATCTGTCTATATAATATATATAGATATAGCGATATATGTACATATAGATAGATATAGATATATAGATATAGATATAGATAGATAGCTGTATATATATAGATATACTTGCATTTAATAGTTATTCTGGGCTTTTGTGGCCTGAGGGAAAGGGTTATATTTTACACCCCCAATACTATACTAATTTTATGATTTATCAATTAAACTATAATATGAAGGGAAATTTGAGGTGGGAAGAGGAGTATTTTTTGTTTCAAAAATTGAGCAAATTAGGTGATTCATAATGTATAAAAAACAGGGTTCCAGAAAGTAAAAATATTTCAGATCAAATTAGGAAAAATATGTAAATTAATAAATAGAAAATGCTAGACATCAAATTTAATTGAATATTAGACACATGGAAATGCTTTTGCCTTATATTGTATGGGACAAAGACCATTTCAGTACTCAAAAATATATCAAACTGTAGTGGAATAGTTAGTGTGTTCAACTGTGATAACTAGGACAGATAATTGATTTAAATATAATGGTAATATTGTAGTATGACGACCATTATTATAACAGTTTTCTAAACTAAAGAATTGAAGATTAGAAAAGTTAAGCAACAGGCTTATAGTCATTCGGCTGTTGAATTGCCATCCAGGAGACAAAAGTCATTCTTTTTGTTGTTGTTGTTGTTCATACCAAAATCTACTTGTTGTGTAGAGGTGCCTTATTCAGTAACATATGGATAGATACTACTATCCAAAACCAATTTAATGTTAAACAACTCCATGGGTTGCAAAGATATATTTTTCATTTAAATCAAATCTATTTAGAGAATGGGGCAACCATTTTTAACTTTGAAAAAAAGTTGTAAATTATTTCCCTGTGGTATTATTTTGGAAAATCATAATGCTTTTTCTGTCTTTAGAATTCGGAACACATAATGAGGGGTAAAAAGTTAGAGGGGGGAAAAAGAACATGCTAGAAAGTTTCTATTTTATCTTTATTCAATGTGAATAGCAATCTGAATGGTGCAGTCAGAAGAGTGTATTCGATGACAAGTCTGGTCATTATTAGACAAACTATTCCCTTATATTCAGACTCATGAAATGGGACTATATCCTGAGCATGAAAATATTTTCCACTTGTGGGGGAAATGATGAATAGGATTTAATTGCCTATTCACTTTTTTCTCTGCCACAGTGAGTAGAAGATTTGATTTGAACAAATTTTCAACAAATAGACATCTAGTATCCTTGAATATATAAAATCAAATATCTCCCTTCTTTTTTTTAACCTCAACTTACCCCTGAATTGTAAAATCATTGCAAGATAAGACTTTTTAAAATATATACAAACTTTTAATAACATATAATTTAAAAAGCTTTTTTTTAAAAAAAAAATTTTATCACAAATGAGAAAACTGAATGGGTATAAAGTGGATTTTTATGTAGATAAGCAATAACAGTTTTTTAGCAAGTATTTTGACAGTTAATATTTGAAGTGAAATACTAACAGATTATTGTACATACTACTGTTCTTTAAGACTATAAAGTCATGAAGTATTTGCTATAAATGTGGTACTGCACAGCTTTATTTTCAAGTTTCATGTGAATTAACAAAGCACATAATTTTCTAGCCATGAGTTTGTGTTCAAGCAACATCTTTATCATTCATCAAGCTCAGCGATTTTCAATGATTTATTCTCTATCACCTTACTTTACTAAATACAGTCTCTCTTTCTGTCTCTCAATCCCTTTAAAGTTTCTAATTCTCATGTTTGAATATTTTCCCTTGCCTTTCAGCTATAGGAAGTTATCTACTTATTAATGGAGATTGAAATGAAGACCATTCATAGGGCAAGTAAATATTTTATGTAATTTAAAGTTATTTTGTTATTTTGTTATCTGTATTATAATTTGGTTATGTAGGATTGCCATATTTATTGAATATGTAAATACAACTTAACAGGCATTTTTTAATTAATTTATGAACTTACATTGTATCATCCCATGAATTCATGCAAAATTAACAATCTATTCATTTGGGCTCAACAGTTATGCTAATTCATAACTTTTGGTGTATTCTTGAATTGACTCAATTTCAGATTCTAAGATGGACAAGATGTTTTCATTATTACATTGTACAAATAATTTTAATCATATCTAGATTTAAATTTTTTAGTTAAATTTTTAACTTTCTTGTCTATAATTTCCTGTCAAGGCCAAGGAATTCATTGGCACAGCTTCATACAGTTCTGTTTTACCTTTTCCAAACAACTGTACTGAGATTGTTGCTGTCAGCTCAATAATGATGCAACATATATTCATAACAGAGGCATTTCAGCAAAGAGGTGGGTAAGATGGGTAAGGAAGAAAATCAGTTTACATTGGAGGGTTTGAGACATATATTCTCAAATGTAACCTTGGAGCATTGTACTGGTACATTTTCTAAATTTAATGTACCCTGTTTGGCATGAAATGTTCTTGAGAACATAAGGTTTTTGTTACTCCAGTTTTCTCCAACAAAATCTCAGGTAGTACTTGTACATACTAGTTACTAATTAATATTTGTTTCAACGAATCAAAGGATCACATGGTGTTGAATTAGGCATAAACAATAATAATTACATTTTTTTAGTGTTTATATCTCCATCACTGGGCTAAACATTGAACACATATCACATTTCATGTTTAAAATAAGTACATGAGGCAAATATTATCCCCATCATATTATATTCCCTAATCCAAATTCAATGTATACTTAGATTTTTGTAGTTATTTGATGATTTGAAAGTATTGAGACTAAGGATTATTAGCTGCAATTGGTATTATGTAATACCAATTAGATTCTTCCTGGTATTAGCTAATACTACAAGGATTATTTATTTGGAATGGGAGAAGAGAATCGTGTGATCAATTAGACCTACATAAACAGATAATTTGATATATTTAATATACTTCTATCTACCATTTGAACATAAGAAATCGATATACTATATGATATAGAAATACTTTACTAGCTGAGACCAAAAATGGTGGAATATGTCATTTTATTCAATCTGCAGGTCTTGGCATTTCATGTTAAGTCATTTGGTCATGAGTGAGATGGTGCAGATTTGTGATTACATTCCACTTTGGAAATTCAGAAGCTAACATATATCTTAGAATTTATTATCAGTAAATATCATTTGCCATAATGTTAGAACAACCTATTCGTATAAATCTTTTATCAAGACAAAAGTCAAACATACGCAAATTACATAAAATGGTGTAATGCTATACAACGTCTAGATCTAAGAAGTATACATTTATTTATCTACAGTTTTGAATAATTATTTGAAAGTAAGTGAATATAAACAACTTAATGGCTTAGTATGAATCTCTAAGAAGCTTACCAAAATACTTAGACTATTATAAATACTTCTCAAAATCACATTTTTTGGGGAAATCCGATAATGTCATTTGCAGCTGATTATTTCAAATCAGAATCCAATCAAGAATCACATGGTACATTTATTTAGACCAGATTAAAAAAATAATTTGACCTGGGAAACTTGTTTCAGATATTTGTGGCAGATTAATAAGGATAGGAAAGGAAAATCTATATGTGGTGTATCAGTTATCTATTCCTACCTTACAAACCAACTCAGACATGGTGACTTGAAGCAAGCACTATCAATTTAACTTACAATTTTGTGGTTTAGCAATTTGCACTTCAGCAAATAATTTCTTTTGTTCTTGGCTGGATTCTCTAATACATCTTTGACCAGATGCCAGCTAGTTGCAGGATGGCTGAGAGAGATGAGCCTATAATATCCTTATTTACATATATGATGGTTGGCATTGTGTCAGCTAAAGCAGTAGGAGCAACCAGTCATATGTGTTTCATCAACTATCAAGATAGCCTGAGTTTGTTCAAATGCTGTCTCAGCCAGGTTCCAAGAGAAATCCTATTGGAATATGCAAGTTTCAACATCTCTCAGATTCAATGTATGGAGAAAGGTTTTACTTTTAAGTGGAAAGGACTGCAGAGTTTCATTTGAAAAGGATTTGCATAAGATGGGTGAGAAGAATCATGACCCATTTTTTGTAATCTACCGCTCATATATTGCCTTAAGATGTTCACCATGTGTAGAATATAGTGGAGCTAACTCTGTTTTTAGTCATTAGAAAAAAAAAGTATTGGTTCAAAGTGCTTGAGTAAAACTTTACTCAAAACTTACAAAACTTTTCATTTGGGAAAATTTAGACAAGATTCTTAACATCTTATGTGTATCAAGGAAAGGAAGAAAAGAGAAAGAAACCCCAGTACCCCTAATCCCTGACTTCAAGAACCTCAGGCAAAGGCTAGGCCAATATTCAAGATAGAAAAGGGGAGAATGAGGAAGTTAAATTAAAAATCAAAATCTTAAATGGATTGTGTTGTGATGACTGGGGAGCAATGAGGTGTTCTAGGGTTCTCATTAAGAGACAGAATATGGTTTAGTTAAAACGAATGATTGAATATAAAATACTTTTGTTTGTACTCTGCCAAGGTTTTTTAAAGACCAGTTTCATTTTGTGTGTATCTTTTTTATATTTTTATATATACCTGCACTTCATTCCAAAAAGTGTATAGAGACTCTGTATATTAAATAATTAAATTTTTGTGGCAGAGTGGTGAAGAAGTAAAGCAACAGGAAAGGCATTAAGAGACAAGGAAGAGAGTATACCAAAAAATACCCACAATTTGTTATTATTTGCTAGAGTGGTTGATATAGCCAATTTCAAGTGTCCTAGTAACCAATATAAAAACAAAAACAAAGCAAAACAAAAATATATTCAATTTCAGTATTTACAGTGATTGTGAATAAAGGCAAACTAGTTGCTATGGATAAAACAAACATTTATTAATTGGCTGCTGTATGTTAGACAATGAGAACTTTGTGAGCAGATAAGTTCCTTACCTTTATGGAGCTCACAATCAATGTGAAAAAATAATCACTAGACAAATATTTAGAAGTGTAAATGAGAAGTACAGCATATAAGAAATGACTGTTTCCTCTATTATACTTGCTTGGTATTCCTGTGGCATGTAATAATTATTGGAATTTGTATCTATTTGGAACTGGGAGTGTATATGTATTTCCATGTGTATAATGTACCATTAACCAATATTTAACAGGACGTTAGCCTTTCTCAGATATCAGAAATTGTTTAAGGTGAGAATATATGTAATTCAAAATTTTTATCCCTTGCAACATCAACCACAATTCAGTTATTGAATTACACTGAAATATGTCGGTGATTTTAGGTGTAGTCATTGGAGTTCTACACAATAATTGTGGAATCTGAAACGTTACTTCTGTCCTTAATTCAGTGGCTTTTTCATATATAACACATTGCTCATTTTCCAAGAAAACTACAGGAATGGCTAACAGAAGTGGAAACTAGTTTTAGAAACAAGATTATTTTAGCAGTGATCCAATATAAACAAATAGAAATGTGGCTAATTGTGAGAACTTCACTGTTGTACTGACTAGAAACTTCTGTCCTTTTTATACTGTCAGCCTAAAGAAATCCTCATGAGATTTTATAGCCCATATCCAGCTAGTTGAACAGAACTTTTTCAGATAGAAATATTTCAAAGCAATGTTTTAAGTTTCAAATAAGCAAATAAAAGACATTTGGGGAAAATATTCTGAATCTAAGAAAGAGTGTAAATCTGAAGCCAAAAAATAATTAAGGATTAAAGTACTGCTATGTTAGCTTAAGTGGTCAGGAAATAGTTAATAAGTGATAATGTCAGAGGATCCTTGGGGTTTTGCTTCATCAGTCAGATACTTCTTTGGACAGTGGTACCTTTCCTGAGTATTGCTTGTGCCTGCTGGGCTTGTTCTGCTCCCTTGTGTGGGCAGGCTTCACTCAGCTCATGCTACTGGCCTAGATCCCATACCTGCCAAGAGCGAGCCAGGTGTGGAGCAGCGAGGTGTGTGTGAGCAGGGTCCAGCCACTGTACACAGTCAGGCACACCAGCTGCTGCAGCACAACAGGTAGATCCAGGTGCTGGCATAGGTGCTAGCTCCACACAAGACTGTGGCTGGACCAGATGTACCACATGGAGCTTCTGCTGCAGGCACTGCATCTGGATGAGGGGAACACAGTGGCACCTGGAAGCTTGGAGATGACAGAAACCTTGGAGCCTCAAGAGAGTGTCCCAGCTCTGGCTCAGGGAACTCTTACGACTGGGCTCTTCAAAGGGCTGCAGAACTTCTCTCCTCCATGCCTGCAATGTGGCAACTGGGTTGGGGTACCGTTTCAGCCCTGATTTTATTACAACTCTTTCAGTTCCACCATTCTGCAGGTCCCAAGTTTTTGTCCTGCGTCTAGGAAGAATAAGGTATGTGGACAACTGAAGAGTGAGCAAGGCAGAGAGGAGCTTCTCTCTGGATAAGAAAAACTCTCAGGATACCTGAAGTGGGTAACTCCTTTCTGCAGGCAGGTCACCCCAACATCTGTTTGACTCTGGCTGAGTCTAGGGTTTTTATGGCCTTATAAGAGAAGTGTGTTCTATTTGGTCCATGGATGGTCGTGAGTGGGTCCAGAAAAAGCACCATAATTTCTCACTCTGGGCTGCGGAATCCCTGGGAACTGCCAGCCCAGGACCCAGACTTTAGGCTGTCCCTGGCTTGAAGGTAGAGATTTTCTGGGACCTATCCCTTTCTAACCAGGAGCCTGTCTGCCTCTTACTACTATCAACATACCCTCCACAACACCCATGTTGTTAGTGCTGAGGGAACCTGTAGGCCCACTCCAAGCCTCCCTCAGACCACCTTTAACCTCTCTCAAATGCTCATCAGTGCCCAAAGTCCAGAAGTGGCTGAAGCAAAAAGGGGCTGGTGTGTTAGCACTGGCCCAGGTGAGCACACACCTGGCTGGGTCACATCAGCTATGCAGGCTTGGCCACAACATTGTTCCACCTCCATTCAGGTGCTGGGAGCTGAGAAAGACAGCAGGAGCAGGCACTTTCAAGCCTGTGAGGGCAGGGGGCTTCCTGATCCCCCCTGAGAGCATAGGGATGCCCAAGTCTGGACATGGATGGGTGGCTGCAGCTGAGCCTGGGAATGTGGGGCTCCACCCCCACCAACTCAGTAGGGAGCGGGGCTCTGCCTGTTCCTGGCTCCTGCCTGGTCCACGGACAGTGCAGTCCTAGCCACACCTCCCCTACTGCATCTGGCATCTCTGCTGCAGCTGCTGTAGATGGGCCATCACCACCATTAATAAGTTTTGATAAATGTATTAGAGTATAAGATAAGATTCTGTTAACCAGAAAAGAAAAAGGGACCACTAAATCAGTGCATAAAAAATATAAATTTACTACCACTAATCCTAATGGATAGGGCAAAGGTTTGACAGGGTAGTTCTGATGGCTTCAAAACTTGACTTTCAACTTAGAGTCAAAAGGTGCTGATCTAGGTCATGTTATCATTCAGACAGAGGGAAGAGAGAGAGAGAGGGCCATAGGAATCCATGGCGAATCTTTTCAAGTTGAGTCATGGAAATGGTAATTATCACTTAAACTCAACAACTATAGGAGTGACAAAAACTTAATCTCAGGGGTAGCTCCTCCAGGGTGGCTGACACTTCCTGGTACTTTCAGCCAACCTTGTGTTTTTGTGCCAAACTCAATACCTGGTTTCTTCTTCAAGCTTCAGTTCCAGTAAATGATTTCAAATTCTAGACACAGAAGAGAAACCAGAAGGAGAGAAGCATTCTCTCTGCCAGTTCTCTTAAGGGTGGATACTAGAAGTAACATATACTGTTAACATGTATGTCCCACTTAACAGAACTTAATTACCTATAATTACAAGAAAGCCCAGGAAATATTCACTTGTATTCAGAGATATTTCTACTAAGTTTAAAAAATATATGTTAAAGTAGATAATGGGGGTCCATGATTTTCTGGAGAGCATCTCAATTTAATTGTCTTCAATAATATGAAGTCTTTTCTTGTGTAATTTATCTAAGTACACTTTAGAATGATTATCTCAAAGCCTATTTTAAACACCTGTAGAAAACCTAATAGATTATTTTGGGGAGAATTTATAACTTAAATTTTCTATACATAACATTGCATACTGAGAAATCTTGGAAGATAGAGAAAATTATAGAAAGTTGATGAAAAGGGATAAAATTTCAGAAATTATTTGCATTTTTATACACCCACATAAAACAGAAAATATGACTTAGAAAGATATCATTTATATTAGCAGCAAAATATGTAAGACCATGAAGAATGCCATTGAAATATCTTAGTAAACAGTGATATTTTTTACTGAATTTTTATATATATATGCATATACATATATTTATATTGTTATATAAATACATATAGTATATGTTATATATGTGAAACATATATATTTTTATATATGTATATATAAATAAATATATTTTTATTACCAAACACTTGCAGAACATTAGGCAGAATCAGTGACAATAGTCATTCCCTCTAATTCTTTTGTTTATTTTAAGGTGAAGTTTTTAAATTTTTATCTTATATATTATATTTTAGACATTGTTTATAGAGTATTAAAGAAGGAAAGAAAGAAAATGTGTGAGCTAATCATCTATTTTAAGGGATAAGACTCAGAGCAACAACAACAAAAAAGACCAAAAAAAGTAGAAGAAATTTTAGCAATACAACAATAATAAATGTAGATCAAAGGCAGTGAATAAAATTCAACAAATAAACATTTTTTTTTGAGATTTGTGTACTCACACAAGAATATATAAAATGTGGAACCCAAGTTTAGAAATGTAATTACAGCCAGGTGCGGTGTCTCACACCTATAATTCCAGCACTTTGGGAGGCTGAGGCGGGTGCATCACTAGGTCAAGAGATTGAGACCATCCTGGTCAACATGGTGAAACCCCGTCTCTACTAAAAATACAAAACTTAGCTGGGCATGGTGGCGCAGCCTGTAGTTCCAGCTACTCGGGAGGCTGAGGTAGGAGAATTGCTTGAACCCAGGAGGCAGAGGTTGCAGTGAGCCGAGATCGTGCCATTGCATTCCAGCCTGGGTAATTAGAGCGAAACTCCGTCTCAAAAAAAAAAAAAAAAAAAAGAAAGAAAAGAAAAGAAAAGAGAAAGAAATGTAATTACAGACTAATCTCAGTAGTGAAAACAGATTCAAAAATACTAAATAAAATAACAACAGAATCCTCAATCGAAAAAAATAAAGCAAATTAAAAAAAAAAAAAATCTACAAGGCAACAAAGCCATGACCGTGGTGATTTTTCCCAGATGTGATAAGAGGAAGAAATGGTTGCATATTGGCATCTATTAAATATACATGTAGGGTTTTGACAGTCACTTTAGCATCTTAACTGATTTACCTGCTGATTTGTGAAGTGCTTTTATCTTAAATAAATTTCGAAATTATCTAATTACTTTTTTCTTAACATATTGAAATAACTATTTGGTCTCTTTCTTTTGCTATTTTAATGGGTCAATTAATATCATGTAGTATGAAACCATTTTTTTCTCTCATAACATCTGAAGTAAACCACTATGGTCATGGCTTTGGTATTTTTGTTTTCCAAATTTGCTTTATTTTATATTTTTAGATTTAGGGTTTTTGTTGTGATTGTAATTAGTGTTTTAGAATCTATTTTCATTACGGAGATTGGTCTGTAATTACACTACGAAACTTAAGTTTCCTGTTTTACTTTGTTTGCTTTGGTGAGCGGGAGTATACAAATCTCAAAAAAAAAAAAAAAATTGCTTATTTGATGAGTTTTATTCACTGGTTTTGATCTACATTTACTATTGCTTTTATTTATATAATTTCCCTTCTTCTATTTTTATGAGTGTATTTTCCTTTTCTTAGTCTTACACCTTGAAATAGATGATTAGGTCATACATTTTCTTTCTTTCCTTTTTAAATATTGCATAAACAATGTCTACATATTTTTTTTCTGGTATCCCTTTAGTTGTTTTCCACAACGGCTTTTCTAAATTCCATTGTAATTGCATTTATTCAATTTTTATTTATAATATCAGTTTTTAAATGTCTAAATTACATTTATTAACTTATTTTTTTAGTCAGTCTATGTGACACCGATTCTTTGAAAACAATTGAAAGTACTTTTTGAAACTAATATATAACTTTAAGGGTCAAATGTAAATCAGAAAATTATGCATATTCTTCAGCTTCTGTGACATGTTTTATATATGTCCATCAGATCAAGTTTGTTAAGTATATTTTTCAAATTGCCTATATTTGGTTACTGAATTTTGTTACTTTTATCAATTATTATTTAAAGATGATAAAATACCACACTATTATGGTGTTTTTCACACACTTATTGTAATATCATTTTTAATTTGTGCACATTAGTAGTTGGATAAATGTTTTGAAATACATATATATATATATATATAATCTTTCTCAAGATGTAGTAACCTCTTTTTTCTTTATGTTTGGATAAAATATATTTTATTAAATAATTAATCTTTATATTTCTCAGTAATTTTAAAGTATAAAGTTCCCCCTTTTCAGTATATCTTTCTGTGCACTTAGATTTTTGGTGAATATTTTATATATGATTATGGTATATGACAATTGAAATACATATGAAATATTTGGAATTATTTTTACCACATTAATTTATGCTATGTTTCCTTCTTTAAACTTTTTGTCTTCTGTTTAATTTTTATTATTATACTTTAAGTTCTGGGGTACCTGTGCAGAATGTGCAGGTGTCTCATATAGGTATACACATGCCATGATGGTTGGCTGCATCCATTTCTCCGTCATCTACATTAGGTATTTCTCCTAATGTTATCCCTTCCCAATCTCCCCACACCTTATTATTCCTCCCCTAGCCCTCCCCCACCCTCAACAAGTCCCAGGGTGTAATGCTCCCCTCCCTGTGCCCCCATAGAATACTATGCAGCCATAAAAAGGATAAGTTCATGTCCTTTGTAGGGATATGGATTAAACTGGAAGCCATCATTCTCGGCAAACTAACACAAGAGCAGAAAACCAAACATCACATGTTCTCACTGATAAGTAGATGTTCTATTTTAGTTTTATAATTCATTTTTTCTTCTAACATTTAAAAAAATTATTTCAGTTCTTCTATTGGTTACCTTTTTTTTTTCTTTACTCTGGTTATTTATAAGATGTTCTTGATGTCATCGGTGTTTTGCAGTTTTACTATGATAAGTCTAGGGGTGGAAGATTTTGTTTTATTCTGCTTCATGTCCATCATCTCTTAATATTTTCTAGAGCATCAGAAATAATGTTGGATCCTTATTATATTGTTTTTTAACCTCTTTTGTATTTCTTCTGTGTCTTTGTGTCTTCTGTACAATCTGCTACTTGACACTTCTCACTTTTAAATTCAATTTTTAAACTTCTAGATATTCAGTGAGGGGATGTGTGTGGCAATTCACTACTTGGAGTAGATCCAAGGCTCCCAACACCATCTCATGTTCCTGAGCAAGTATTATAACTCAAATCTCCAGGTTTCTGAAATCATCAAAAGTTTTCAAGCCTACCAGATTTTCTGCAACGGCTTATCACAGTGGATTTTTTTTAATTTATTTATTTTACTTTAGGTGCATACTATATCTGGCATTTCTCCCCATGTTATTCCTTCCCACCCTCACTCCTTCCCCAACCCCCCTCCCTCCCCAACCCCTGCTGTCTCTCCCCTACCCCCACCAACTGCCTCCAGTGTGTGATGCTCCCTAAGTCCACATGTTCTCATTGTTCAACACCCACCTATGAGTGAGAACATGCGGTGTTTGGCTTTCTGTTCGTGTGTCAGTTTGCTGAGAATGATGGTTTCCAGATTCATCCAAGTTCCTACAAAGGACAAGAACTCATCTTTTTTATGGCTGGGTAGTATTCCATCGTGTATATGTACTACATTTTCTTTGTCCAGTCTATCATTGATGAGCATTTGGGTTGGTTCCAGGTCTTTGTTATTGTACACAGAGCTGCAACGAACATATGTGTGCATGTGTCTTTATAGTAGAACAATTTATAGTTCTTTGGGCATATACCCAGTGATTATATTATATTTAAAAAAAATGAATACACACATTAAGTTTCACTCTGTACTGTAATTTAAAAAAAAATTTGACAAATGCATAATGCCATGCATTCATTATTATAGTAGCATAAAAAATAGTTTCAACACAGTAAAAATACTTTGTGCTTCACCTTTGTGAGCCTCATTCCTTACCCACTACCAAACCTGTGGAAACCATTGATCTTTTTGCCATCTGCATAGTCTTGACTGTTTCAGAGTGTCGTATAATTAGCATCTCTGTAGATTGGTTTCCTTTACATAGTAACGTAAGTTTAAGTTTTCTCCTTGGATTTTTATGACTGTGTAGCTCATTTCTTATCATTGCAGAATAATATTCCACTGTAGGTACCATATTTTATTTATCCATTCACCTACTGAAAAATATCATGTTTGCTTCCATTGTTTTTGAGAATTATGAATAAAGCTATGTAAACATTTATGTGCAGGTTTTTATGTGGCAGGAGCTTTCTAGTAAATACTCAAGAACATGAATATTGGTTAGTGTGGGAAAATAATTTAGGGCTTTGTAAGAAACTGCCACGCTGTTTTTCAATACATATACCATCTTTTATCCCCACAAACAGTGAATGAGAGGTCCTGTTTCTCTACATCTTTGTGAGTATTTTATAACATCAAGATTTGCTGTTGTTATTTTTTATTTTTTTGACATGGAGTCTCACCCTGTTGCCGGGGCTGGAGTGCAATGGTGTGATCTCGGCTCACTGCAACCTTTGCCTCCCGGGTTCAAGCAATTCTCCTTTCATCAGCCTCCAGAGTATCTGGAATTACAGGAACGTGCCACCAGGATCAGCTAATTTTTTGTATCTTTAGTAGTGATGAGATTTTACCATGTTGGCCAGGCTGGTCTCAAACTCCTGACCTCGTGATCCACCCATCTCAGTCTCTCAATGTTTTTGTTTGTTGTTTGTCTCTGCTATTCTAATAGCTATATAGTGTATCTCATTGTTGAATGAATTTGCAATATCTAATGACAAGGATGTTTAAAATATTTTTATATGCTTGTTTCCCTTTTATAAAAGTTGTCCATTGCTTAATGATAGAACACATTCTTAGAAATGTATTGCTAGGTGACTTAATCATTGTGTGAACATCATAGAGTGTACTTCACAAATCTAGATGTTAGAGCTTACTACATGCCTAGGCTGGATGGTATGGCCTATTGCTCCAGGTTACAAACATGTACTGTATATTACTGTATTGAATACTGTTGGCACCTGTAACACAGTAGTATTTGTGTATCTAAATAGATCTAAGATAGTCTATGATATATTTTATATCACTGGCAGTGCAACAGGTTTCTTTACATCAGCATGCCCACAAACATGTGAGTTGAGCTTTCATGTTACCATGGCTATAATGTCACTATGTGATAGAAAATTTTCAGCTGCACTTTAATCTTATAGAACTACTGTTGCACAGGCATTCTGTTGTTGACCAAATGTCACTATGTGGCACACAACTGTATCTTGTTCAATGAAGTTTTTGCTTATATCTTTTGTCCGTTTTTTTCACTGGATATTATGTTTAAAGTATTAGAAGGTCCTTGTACATTTTGCATATAGATCCTTTATCAGATTTTGTTTTACAAAAGTCTCTCAATCATTGGCTTGTCTTCTCATTCTCTGAAGTGTCCTTTACAATCAGATGTTTTCTATTTTAATAAAGTCTAACATCAATTTTCTCCTTCATTGACTGTTATCTTGGTGTTGTGTCTGTAAACTTCTCAAAAAACCTAGCTTAAACAAATTTTCCCTGTTTTCTTCTGGAAATTTTATGGCTCTGTATTTTACATTTACAAGTATGATCCACTTTGAGTTCCTTTTTGTAAAATTTGTAAGGTCTGTGTCTAGATTTATTTTTGCATGTGAATATCTGATTATTCTGACACCTAATAATAAAACTCCCCTTAATGCATTGAATTGCTTTTTCCCTTTGCTAAAGATAAATAGAGGACATTTGTAGGCATCTAATTGAGTGACTCCCTATTCTATCCCTTTGATTTATGTGCCTCTTGTTATGCCGATCTTTTTGTTTACTTATTACTGCACATTTATACTAAGTCTCAAGGCCAGGTAGTGTAAATGCTCCAGCTTAGTTTTTCTACTTTAGTATTGTGCTGTATATATTGGGTATTTTGTCTTCCCACATAAACTTTAGATTCAGTTTGCCAATATCCACAGAATAGCTTCCTGGAATTTTTTTTTTTTTTTTTTGGTTTGTGTGTGATTGTATGAAATGATCAATTAGGGAATAATTGACACCTTAACAATACTGAATCTTCTAGTTCATGAGCACAGAAGAGCTCACATTTATTTAGGTATTTGTTATCTCTCTTACTAGAGTTTTGTAGTTTTCCACATATAGAGCTGTACATGTTTTAATAGTTCTATACCTTATTATTTCTTTGTTTGTGTTAATGTAAATAGTATTATGTTTATTATTGCAATTCTTCCATGGATTCAGAGTCCAGAGTGCTCACCATTACACTATAGAACCTCACACTTTAATTACACTTCTTAATTGTTCATTGTGGATATCTAGGAAAGCATTGAGATTTTGTAAAATTTGTATTCTGTGAACTTGATGTACTCACTTTTTGTTTCCAGGGTTTTTGTCTTTGGATGTTTTCTTGCTAATTATTTGAGACTTCTATAAGAACAATCATGCCATATGCTACTTAAGACAATTACGTTTTTTTCCTCCAATCTTATTGCACTAGTTATTTTCCTTCCAATCTTATTGCACTAGTTTGTACTTCCTTATAATGTTAAGAGAAGCATTGAATGAGGACCTTTTTCTCGGCCATTTCCTCAGTCTTAAGAGAAAGGCATGCTATTTCTCACAACTATGTCTGATGTTACCTGTAAGTTTTTTTGTAGATATTTCTTTTCAAGTAGGAAAAGTTTCTATTTCAATTTCTATGAGTTTTCCTCAAAAATTGACATTGGGTTTTGTCACATGATTTTTCCACATTAATTAGTATGGTCATATAATGGTTTTATAGACTTTTGATGTGGTGGGTTAACTTAATTAATTGAATGTTGAGTTAGCCTTGCACACCTGAAATAAATTCCACTTGGTTATGTTTTATAATTCTTTTTACATTTGTGCATTCACTTTGCTAGCATCATTTTGCATTTATATTCATGAGAGATATTGAACTGTGATTTTTCCCTGATACTATGTTTATCATATATTGTTATTAGGATAATGCAGACCTCATATAATAAATTAGAAAATGTCTTATTTGCTATTACTTTTCAAGAAGACTGTAGTATATTGGCACCATTCATTCTCTTAGAATTCACTAGTGAACCCATTTTGGCCTTATGCTTTCATTTTGGAGAGATATTAATTATTGGTTAAATTTCCTGATTGCTATAGATTTACTTGATTATCTATTTTTCCTTGTATTAGTTCTGTGCCTTTTAAAAAATGTATTAACTTTATGTAAGTTATCAAATGTATGGGTATAAAATAATTCATAAAATTTGTTATTATTTTAATGGTCATGGGATTCTCTTTCATTCCTGATATATATATAATTGTGTCCTCTCCATTTATCTTGGCTAGCTTGGCCAGAAGCATATCACTTTTATTATTGTTTCAATCAGCTTTGATTTAAATTTTTAACTCTACGGTTTCTGGTTTATATTATTACCAATTTCTGCTCTAATTATTTTTTCTGCTTGCTTTAGCATAAACTTTTTCTCCTAAAGTCAAAATGGTCAAAAATCACTATAGCTGCATTAAGTTGTTAAGGAACACATAATATTTAAAGTTCTAAATTACGGCAACAAAAATATAAATAATGGGGGTAGAGCAAATGACTAGAATATTTTTATGCAGTCAAAGTTAAGTTGTTATCAGCTTAAAATAGTCTATTACAACTACAAGATTCTTTATGCTGGTGATAGTAACCATAAAGAAATAAATTGCAGCAGATACACAAACCAGACCCAATTATATGCTAACTACCAGAAACTTACTTCACCTGTAAGAACATGCACAGAGTGAAAGTGAAAGAACGAAAAAGATGTTTTATGCAAACTGAAACAAAAATGAACAGGAGTAGCTATAATGATACATCCTGAACCTGTAAATAAAATACTCAAATGCCCAAAAATCTTAAACGTGTTTGAGCACTAACATGTAGCTTCAAGTTCATGCTCAAAGGAAATACCTACTGAAACATTTCAAATTGTCCATTTGGGGTACTCAGCTGGATAAATGTAATATAAATATTCTAAAATTGAAAAAACAAATCTAAATTTTAATTATTTTTTTGACAAGGTCTCACTTTGTCACCCAGGCTAGAGTACAGTGGTATGATCTTGGCTCACTGTAGCCTTGACCTCCCAGGTTCAGGTGATCCTTTTGCCTCAGCCCCCCAAGTAGCTGGGACTACAGGCACATGCCACCAAAGCTGGCAGGCAGAGTTTTTGTATTTTTCTTGTAGAGAGGACATTTCACCATGTTTCCCAGGCTGGTCTCAAACTAATGAGCTCAAGTAGTCCAGCTATTTCAGACTCCCAAAGTGCTAGAGTATTACTGACATAAGCCACCATGCCCAGCATAAAAAAGTCAACAGATTAACACTTCTGGTTCCACTCATTTTTGATATGTAATGCTCAATCTGCATCAGATATAATACACTTTAAGTCAGAAAGTATAAAAAGAAACAAATAAGATCATTATGTAATGATTTCCCAAGGCGTAATCTTGGTTATAATTTTATGTATTGCTTTTTTTCTAATGTATTTATAGCTATAATTTTTTTATCCTAAGAACTCAGTTGCTACTTTCACCAAACCCTATAAATTTTGAAACCTTACGTAAACTGTTACATCAAAAAGTTTACCACTACTACCAAATATTTAAATATTTTTTTCTTGAAATTTCCTGTTTGGCCCATATTTTATTAAGAAGTGTGTGGTTTAATCTAATATTTTCTTATTTTAGAGCTAGGCTTAGTAGTAACAAAAGTTTAAAATGCTCTCTGGTTCCCATCTACTATGGACTGAATGTTTGTATTCCCTTCCCAAAATTCCTATGCTGAAAATCTAATAAACAGTATAATGGTATTAAAATGTAGAACTTTTGAGAGGTAATTAGATCATAAGGGCAAAGCTACCTGAATGTCCTTAGAAAAGAGGCCTCATACATAAAAGAGGTTTTTAATGCCTATTTTTAGATTGCATTCCAGCTGGGGCAATAGAGCAAGACTCCTGTTCTCTCTCCCCCTTTCTTTTTCTCTTTCTTTCTTAAAAAAAAAAAAAAAAGAAAGAAAGAAAGAAAAAGAAAAGAGGCTTCATAGAGCTGCCTGTTTCCCTTCATTGCATGAGCACACAAGAAGGCATTATCTATGAACGAGAAAATAGACCCTCTCCAGACACTTGTGGCACACTGATCTTGGATCTTTCCAAATCTAGAAGTGTGAGAAATAAGGTTTTGTTGTTTACAAGCTATCCAGTTCATGGAAATTTTTTTATGGCAGCCTGAACAGACTAAGACATGATAGAAAAATCTAATTTGCTTGTTTAAATAATTTTAAAATTTAAACAATTTTAAAATTATTTGAACAATGGCAGAAAGGAGGAACCCATTAAGTTAAGTCCCAGGTGCAGTGCAGCTGTTCTGGCTGATATGTGAGCTAGACAGATGGACTGCCTTTTATACTAGGTGGAAAGCATATCAGATGAGAGCAGAAGAACTCATGTTAAGGCCTTTGGGACTCTGTGAAGTACAAGGAAGTCAAGACAGCACTTGAAATTCTTTACCGTAGTTCACATTTGGCTTAATAGTAATCAAATTTGTAATCTCTTGTATTTGTTTCACTTGTTCTTTGTTTCTGATTTTTTTAAACTCTTTTTCTTTTTAACTGAACACTATATAATTCTATCTTGTCTTACTTTAACATATCAATTATACTTATTTTGAAAAAAATATTTAGGCTCACCCTAGACTTTCCAACATACATTTACAGCTAATGTAATTTTAGTTTCAAATAACACTACATCAGACTTTATAAATCATGTCACATGGAAGTTCATAAGGTTATACTGGCCATAGTGACATCACTGAGGTAATGAGGCAAAGATCAGAGTTTGGGGCTGCTTCAATGGTTGTATTGCAGGGAAGCTTTTCCACAATGACCAACTGTTCCCATGAGGAGGATCTTCTCTCCATAATTCTGCTAAAGAGTTTCTCCTTTGTCCCTATCGACGGCTGGGCTGAGAGCATGATCAGGGCGTGCCTCTGCAGGGCTTAGCAGAAAATGGCTGCTATTTACTGAGAGATGAACAGCAATGCTAGTGATCACGCAGGGCTAAAAAACAGACCACTGGGCCAGCCAGAATGAAAAGTCTTCTTGAGCACTTCCATCATTCAGTAGAGACTCAAGAAAGGCCATGCCTTAAGTGGAAAGGCCCTAATCTAGAGCAAGCTTGTCCAACCTGCAGCTTGTGGCCCAGAGAGTAAGGGTAACGCAATGTGCCTAAAAACAAAAATTATTACATAAGCCCTAACAAACAATAAAAGGAAATTTTAGGGGATCAAAAGGGTCTGCCAGTTATTTAGCTGCCTACCAAGCCTTATTCAAATCTCTGTCAACATTCATTAAATAAAAATTGCATAATCCATACTCTATGATATACATGTACAACATCCCTCCTAAAATAAGTAAAGGACTAGCTGTGCAAGGCAGCAAATAAAAGGTGAACCTCCATCAATAAATTGTGACTGATTCACAAATTCAGAGATGACTTAGGTATTAAAGTTAGTAGACAAATACTTTCAGATATAATAAATCTGTTGTAGGCCTAAAGGAAGAAATATGCATGATGAACAATAAATGAAGAATGTCAGTAGAGAAATGACTACTGCTAAAAAAAATGAAATGACTACTGTTAAAAATATGAAGAACCCAGATAGAAATTTTAGAATTGAAAAATATAATATATGAAGTAAAAAAAAATTCTGGATTGGTTTAAGAGCAGATGAAGACTGCAAAATAAAATTTCAGTAAAAAAATATATATAAACCATTCTGAAAAACAGAAAAAGAAAGACTGAAAAACAACAACAAAGGCACAGTCTTGAAGATGTGACAAAAATATCAAGTATTTTAGCATATGTGTAATATGAATTCCAGAAGGAAAGAAGAGAATGAATATGATATGAAAAGATATTTGATAAAAAGACTAAAAATTCATTCAAATAAGTAAAAAAAAAACTAATTACATATCAAAGATGATCTACAACTCCATATAAGAAGGAAAACTTCAAAGAAATGCAAAACTAGTAGTTAAACTGCTATAAGCCAAAGGCAAAAAAGAGGAAAAATTACAAAATCTGAAAGAGAAATAACATAAGTGCATAAAAATAATACAGATGTGACCCAAAAATGGAGGCCAGAAGATAATGGAATGACAACTTTAAAATTCTAAAGAAAAAATAATCATCTTAATATTTTATGTTCAATAAAATTTATTCAAAGTGAGCAAAATATATATACATTTTTAAATTAATTAAATATAAGAGAATTCATTGAGTACAGGACTGTACTTGAATTTTTTACATTGCTAAAGGGAACAATACCAGATAAAAACTTGTATCTACATTTAAAAAACCCAGATATTTAATGATTTGTATAAATATAACTAGCATCATTTTTTCTTACTTTATTAGAAATACAATTGTTAAATACAAAAATTATAATACTGTATTGTGAGTTAAATAATACATGTATAATGTAGAATATATAACCCTGATAGCACAAATAATGGGTTTAAATTACATTTTGTTGTTCAAAGTGTCTTATGTTGGCCAGGTGCGGTGGCTCACACCTGTAATCCCAGCACTTTGGGTGGCTAAGCCAGGTGGATCACGAGGTCAAGAGTTGAAGACCAGCCTGGCCAAGATGGTGAAATCCCATCTTTACAAAAAATATAAAAATCAGCTGGGCTTGGTGGAAGGCACCTGTAATCCCAGATGTTTGGGAGGTTGAGGCAGAGAATTTCTTGAACCGGAAGTGGAGGTTTCAGTGAGTGGAGATTGCACCATTGAATTCCAGCCTGGGTGAAAGAGGAAGACTCTGTCTCAAAAAAAAAAAAAAAAAAAAAAAAAAAGTCTCATGTTTACATGAATTGCTAAAATAATGTTTCTACATGGACAGCAATCAGTTAAAGATGTAAATTTTATTTCAGAATTTATCATTAAATTAAAAAGTATAATTAAAGAGCCAGCAGATGAATAAAATAGCTTGGTAAAAATTTTTGACAAATTAAGAAGAAAAATCTGATGTGACAGCTAAATACAAAAGTAAGATGCTTATTTTGACTAAAGATATTACTAATAAATGTAAGTCTATTTCTGTCATCTCATTGTACATTTTTTATTTGACTGCCTGTTTTGTTTGCCTTTTACTTATTTTCTTTCACTTGGAACAAATATTTATTTAATATTTTATTTTCTCCTTACAAATAGTAAAATACCTAAGACTAAAATTGTGTATCTAAAATAAAAGATTTATTTAACTTTATTGCATTTTATCAAAGGACATTACAAGTCTAAGTCTCTCAATATTATAAACATAGCAGTCATTCCATTATATGTTATAATATTTTAATTTAATGTAGATAAATGCAGGACTTGGGTGAACCAATAAATATGAAACCAGAAGGATTATTAAAAATAATAAATGTAAATTGCCTTACATGATACTACTACTTATTACAACCATTCTATAAAATATAGACAACAAATGAATAGAATTGAGTATATGTAATAAAGAAGTCATTATATACCAAAATAGTTTAAATTGTAGAAACCAAAATTAGACAACTTTTACTGCAAATATTTTAAATTTTTCTGCATATTATAAAGTTTTTAGAGAGACTGCCCTCCTGGGGAGTTATTAAAAGTAACAAAGGGCTCAGTTTGAGCATGTTTTTTGATATGCAAACTAACCAACCTAGAACCATAACTCCTCTATCTGGCCTGTATACCACAGGAGACAATATTTCTTTGCCTTAATTATTCCAAGACTAGGTACCAGGCAACTAGGAATCACGCCTTTATTCTAAAGCTGACCAAAATTATTCAAACTAGCCAATTCTAATTATTCACTCTGCCATGCTTTGCCTTTCCCATGGAAACTCCAACATACACAGATGTCTAAATCTTCCCCTGGCTCCTGTCTTCTGACATTTGACTATCCTGGTGTCTTTCTTACATGCTTGCTTGTCCTATTATACCTCTTGTCTCTAGGACCTATCAGTATTAGGAACTCTGTTTTCCTGAGCCTATTCTGTGGCTCCTCTTGTAGCCATACTTTGTTCACCATATCATAAAAGAATTATAAAATATAATACACAAAATGAGATGCTCCAAATATTTTAAAATCTAAAAAGAAAATAGTAGGAGAGTTGGGGCAGTCTGTACATCTTGGGTAAAGTCGAAGCGAAGCAATAAACTGATAATATCTGCAACATATGCAACAGATGAAACATTATACATAGTTCATAAGTTCACCTATCCATTTATAATAAAAGGATACAACTTCAATAAGAAAAAGACAAATGATTTAATTAAGCAATCCAAATAATAAAAATTAAAACCTTACAGGCATTGTTAACTCAGTACTTAAATTTATAAAGAACAATCAAGGAAACAATCTGAACCTTTAAAAATAATTATTTGGGAGAAATTAGAATTATGATACCCCAGTGAAATAAACAGTACTCTCACACATTGGTTGTAGTAATGTGACTCTAAAATATTCTGGACAAATTCATTGTAATATTCATATTCCCTTCTCATTTAGTAATATCCTTTCTGGCTTTCTATCTTGAGCAAAGATAAAATGCATCTACACATAAAAATAAATAAGAAGAATTAGAGCAACATAAGTGACAAGGAGGAAATTATGAAAAGAACTAGAATGTTCATCAAGAAAGGAAATATGAATGTACTGTATTATAATTACACCATAGAATATTATGGAGCCATTAAAAATATCCATGTCACTGTATAATACTCATGATGTCTTCATAAATGAAAATGTAGGTGCAGAGAAATGTCAGGAGTAGTATACAATTCCATAAAATTAGATTTGAAAAATTATATGTGTTTAAGAATATTTTATGTATGTATGTATGTATGTATGTATGTATTTTGGTAAGAACATTGGAAAAGATTAGTTCATGAAGGCAACAATATTTTTATATTAGTTATATTAATTAAAATATTGGGTAAAATGGAATAGGAGATATATGAAGAGAAAAAACTATACATGAATGAGAAAATGCTTTGTTTTATATTATTAAATAAAAATGTAGTATAGTATAATGTAAGAAACATATCATGGCTATAAGCCATACCACTCACTGAAGAGTGTTGTAGGCCCAACACTATGTGTTTGTTCTCAATGTAGTACAACATGGCCTAGGGCTTTCCAACCCTGGTCTGCAGATTTCTAGGACACAAGACCACCTCAGCACCAATGCAACTTAAGCAAACCTTAAAACAAAGCTTTCCCTTACAAGAATAACTTAAACTCCCTTTATAAAAGGAACACCTAGCAACTAACCCTGACTGAATACAAGAACAGATGTTCCTTGAATTATAGTGAGCTTATGTACTGATAAATCCACCATAAATTGAAAAATATCATAAGAAGAAAATTCATTTTGTACACCTAACCTACTGAACATCATTAGCCTAGCCTGTTTTAAACCTTCTTTGAACAGTTACAATAGCCTACAGTTGGGCAATATCATCTTGCATATGGCCTTCTTTTAATAAAGTGTTGACTATCTCATGTAATATATTGAATACTATATGGAATGTGAAAAACAGAATGTATAGGTACTTGAAGTATGTTTTCTGCTGAATGTATATGGCTTTCGTGTGCTATTGTAAATTGAGAATCCTAAATAAAATCATCTTAAGAATCCCCCAAACTCAGAGAATGTCCTTCATATAGAGACCCTCCGGATCAAGCAGTAATTTTGACCTCCTGACTGTATCTGACTCATACAACTGGCCTACTTCTACTATCAGTCTTGTAAGTGTTGGAGAATATATTGAGTTGAGTAACAGAGGGTGTCTAAGACACCTTAGATACAAATCAGACTGAATAAAAGTGGCCCTTGGAGAAGCCAGTTAACTTGGGCTACCAGAAACCTCCTGGTAATGGGAGGTTTCATGTATTTGTATCATATATTGTGACACTTCTACAATATGTGATACAAATTATGCAAATAAATAAAAACTAGAAGCTTCAGTAGAAAAATAAAAAAGCTGGTTTTATTACTGTTCTTTCAATATTTGTTTTGCAGTAAAGATTTTGTTTTAGCCCATAAGGGAAATAAATAATTAGTAAGTTTCCTAATATGGCCATAGGAGTCATTAAGGTGGATAACACCATAGCATGCCCCACCTACAAATAAAAACATAACTTAATTATTTTCAGTCCTTAACCACTAACTGATTTAGTGGAAGATGCTTTTTCCTTGAATGGGTTTAGGGGGTATGGTTTTGGAATAAAACTCTTCCACTTCAGATCATCAGGGATTAGATTTTCATAAGGAATGCACAGCCTAAAGCCCTTGCCTGCACAGTTCACAATAGGGTTCACTCTCCTATGAGAATCTCATGCCACAGCTGATCTGACAGGAGGCAGAGCTCAGGCAAAAATGCTGGCTCACTTGTTACTTATCTCCTGCTATGGATCCAGTTCCTAACAGGCCATGGAGCAGTACTAGTCTGTGGTCTGGGGACTGGGTACCCCTGATCTAAGTGATTCCTATAAACAAATAAAGCAAGCAACAAATGCATACATGCATATTGTAAATATTAAAAATAACATGGAATTAAAGTATACTTTATTCCTTATATGTGCAATCTAAAGTATATGTTCTATCCTTCTGGAGTATTTTCTGTGTAAGTGTGTGTACTTGTATACATTTGGATGAAAATATGTGCAGGGGGCAGGGCAGCATGATGTTTTCTTGCTGGCTTCTGTTCCACAGTGGAATCACAGAACTGATTGAGCCGAATTATGAGTCTGAGTGGTGTTAGCTGATCTACTGGGTACAGGATTTAGAAAATATCTCAAGCACTGATCTTAGGTTTTATGATAGTGATGTTATTCTCAGGAGCAATCTGTAGAGGTTCAGAGTCTTGCAACCGGAGGCTGCATGACCCCTAAAAAGTAATTTCTAATCTTGTAGCTAATTTGTTAGTCCTACAAAGGCAGGCATTTTCCAGGCAAGAAGGGGTTTTTTTTAGGAAAAGATTATTATCAATTTTGTTTCAGAGTCATATCATAAACTAAAGTCCTTCCCAAGGTTAGTTCAGACTACATCCAGGAATGAATAAGGACAGCTTAAAGGTTAGAAGCAAGATGGAGTCAGTTAGCTCTGATCTCTTTCACTGCCATAATTTCCTCAGTTATAATTTTTGAAAAGGCAGTTTCAGATGTAAAGATGAAAGACAAAATGAATTAGAGAGAGAAAGAGAAACTATGTTTTTATGTTCATGTCTTCTATGTGTATTATTCCAACAAAACTTTTGCTGCAAAGTTAAAGAATAATGCAAATAATACCTACATATATAACAATTAATATTACTGTATACAATTATTAATTAATAGGAAAATTTATTTTAATAAACTGTAAATGGAAGTGTATATGTATCAGAAAAATACCTTTAATAAAGAATACTGAATTTTTATGCAAGTATGTAAAATTGAGGTCTGAATATAGACACAAGGATAAGTGATATGAAAAAAACAAAAGATAAATTATTTCATTAAAATGTTTTTCTGAAAATGTATTTTAATTTTGTTTTTTAATTATTTATTTATATTGCAGAGTCAACTGAATGAGTTTTGCTGCCATAAAACACAAAAAAACCACTGTTACTCTTACATAATATAAATAATTTTTTTCTTAGATCTTGGCTCACTTGGTTCTATTTGCACATGCTTCTGTGTTGTGTAATATAGCTTGAATTTGTTTCTCAATTTTGATCTTAGGGTCTAAATGAATTTTATGATGTGTCTATAAATGAAACACATCATAAATATTTCAAATGTTTTATTTTATGGGAAAAACTGGAGAGTAAATACACTTATTCCTGAGTAAAAACATAATTTTAAATACTTGGCAAAAATATATTCATATTCACATTGAATTTTATTTTACTTTTGCTTAAACACACATATTCACATATTGAGTTTGTTTAAAGGAGAAAGATGTGATGTATGAATAGTGATTTCAAAAAGCTCACAAATCTCCTCAAAGTCAAAAAATTTTTGTTAAACAACTTTCAAATTAGCCAACCCTAAGTGAATCTAAAAGGCTGATAAGTTTAACTTTCTAATATAATACACATAGACCTAAAAGTTAATAAAAATTATATTTAGCATCACACATTTTAAGGTCAATTGACCTTCAAGCATTAGGAATATAGGTGAAATGCCTATATGGTTCCAATTCCATAGTCATCAAAAAAAATCTGTAGTAATTTGCATTTCATTATGGAAGCTTTTAAGATTTATAACATTAGCATTTACTGCAACTTATTTATAAATTTCAATGTCTATTTTCTACTACAAAACTTTAGTTAAACTGTAGAAAACAACTTTAGTTAACTCTCCTTTATCTTCATTTAATTACATAGTATGTATATTAGTCTGTTCTCATACTGCTATGAAGAAATACCCAAGGCTGCATAATTCATAAAGGAAAAATATTCAATTGACTCACAGTTCAGCATGGCTAGGAAGCCTCAGGAAACTTAAAATCATGGTGGAAGGCACCTCTTTACAGGGCAGCAGGAGAGAGTATGGGAGCAGAGCAAAGGGAAAAAAGCTGGTTATAAAAACATCAACCTCATAATTCAATTACCTCTTACTGGGTCCCTCCCACAACATATGGAGATTATGGGAACACAAATCAAGATGAGATTTGGGTGAGGGCAGAGCCAAACCATATCATCCTGCTAATGAAAACGAATATGTTCTATTAAAGCTGTGTTCTAATTCTATATAATCAATGTGGATGTGTATATTGAGTCAGTTCAAAAATACATTGATTTTTGCCACAAACCTAAAAGTAAAATAGTTTGCAAAAGGAAAATAAAATCTCAGGACTCCAATTCACATATCAAAAGGAAAAATATTAAGCCAAAAGCTGACTCTTTCAATAATTGCCTTTCCTTTGATTTCCAAGCAGATAGCTACAGATAAAAGGTTAAATATCTCTACAGAGAGCTACCTTATCTTATGTAAAGCACTAATTTACTAAGTGCAAGACTAACATGTAATTGATTATTCTTCTATCTGTTCCTTGTAGATTGCAACATGTGGATCCACTAATGTGACCATATCCTCCTTTTCTCTCCTCCAGCCTGCTATTTCCCTTTAAATATGGAAGCTCTCAAAATCATCTCTGGAGAAAGGGAAAGACCACAGACTGTTTCTGTGAACCTTGGCAAAAAGAATTCTGCTACGTTGATTAAGACCTGTTTCAGACACCTTTGGTTTACAGGTTCTTCTTAAAATGTGTTTTTGCATGGCTAGTAGACTGTCAAGCTCTAGATACTGATCACCCACCTTATGAAAATATGTATTTAAAGTTAACACCATTAACTGTAAGTTAATAATATTTTTGCAGTGGAAATGAAAAGATTATAAAAATGTATCTAATGAGAGATTAATGCCATAAGTTGCTTATTTTATTATATATTTGTATTTCTACTTGTTTAAACTCTGAGCAGAATTGTAATTCAATCAATTTTAAGAATGTTCTTCATCTCATATATTTATTAATCAATTTGAAAATTGATTGTATAACCACATCGAACATGATCAGCCTCTTGATAAATAAAGTTAACAATAAAAATACTCAAAGCTATCAGTAATATATAAACATTTATCAACATTTAGATAGCAAAAAACAATGTTATATTATTTCTATATTACTGACATATATAGCAACCCAAAGAATAGATGTTCCCTATTATTTTAAAATTCTCAAATCATGTTTTTAAAATATTAGGCAGAATAATTCTAACACAAAGGCCATTATTCAGCAATCTAGACATTTACCGCTTTTCTATGGGGTGCATGGTGGAGTAATTTTTGTTCTTATATAAAATGAATGATTTCCTTTATTGTTAAAATCTATAAAAGACTGTATTTTGTAGAAGTTACTATTTCACTATTAAAAACAGTATCTTCTGATTCCACATCTTCCACTTCTGAAATCAGAATTTCAAGTGGTTTTTTCTTTTTTTCTTTCCTCAGAATTCCATGTAGCATAGTCTAGCCATAGTACATATCTTAGATTTTAGGCCTGTATATTGTCATATTATTTGCTCCAAGGGACAAAAATACCTGCTCAGATAAAAGTTTACTTAAGACATGGTGGCCAGTAAAGCACCTTAAACAAACATATGACTTATTATGTAAATTTAAAATAATGGTATGAGTTTCTAATGCACATAGGTAGACATCCTTAAAAGTAGATATTTCCTTTATAGATTTTGTTTTGTTTTGTTTTTTACAAAAGAGTTTAGATAGACAAATTCCAGAAAGGTGTATTTTAGTTCAATAGGGTGTTTTTTATAGCTTAGCTACAGTTTCTTAGCTAAAATTACTGAGTTCCGGGTGGAGTCCATTAAGTAATAGGGTCAATAAAGCATTTTCTATGACTGACTTCTTCATGAATATATCTAAAAAAAAAGAAAAGAAAGAAAAGCATGTCTGTTTTACCGAGGCTCTACCTTTTATAAACACTTAATCTAAAGATAGCTTTTTTTCCCACCTTTCGGGCAGGATAGTAGCTAAACCAAAAGGTTAGAAGATTTAAGATTTCTTAAGAATTGGTCATTTAAGCTTTTCATTTGCCCTTCATATCATCTTTAAATAGAAACATTAAAGTATTTTTAGAAGCTTCTGTGTGTCAATAAGCATCCCTAGATGAGACTAATTTGAGTCCTCCTTTTCAAATGTATTTCTTCAGTACAGTGTTGTTTATTTGAACATTCTGCTGTAACCTATCTTTAGTAAGATTTTGTCATTTCTGTAAAACTTTGCTGCTTCTGGGGCCTAATACTTACACATGTATAAGCTGGTAGAACCCAGTTCTTCACAAGTTAATCCCATTTTTACTTCAAATATTGGCTTATGCTCTCAGATTCCCTTGATTAACTTAGCCAGTGATATTTTTCCCTACCTAAGCACAAGTAAAATGAAACAAAGGGTTGAAAACAAAAATATCTGTAAATTTCCTAAAGCCTAATTTTATAGCCCCTGCAATACTGTCATTTGCTACTGGTTTCTTTCTGATCCAGTCAGACATAAGAGGACTCTAACTGAATACAAGCCAGTTAATTATCAGATTCAATCTGATTCTGGACCCAGTTTAATTTCTGTTGTGACTTCTGAACCCAGTTTGGTTCAGAATTTGCTCAAAGAGACTTGGATAGCCCAAAACACAAATCTGTGGAGATTCAGAATCTCAGGGAGAACTTACAATGATCCCCTGCTGCTCCAAAAGAGCTATGGCCACAATGGACGTCACAGGTACCTTGATTGGTCACTCAGTGCACATGGGGTCATTAGAAGATCTACGTTGGATTTCATATCTGACACCAGTCAAAATAAAATAAAAAGTTTGGTAGAATTAAGTTAATAGAAGTTTAGTTGAGCAAAGAATGATTTGTGAATTGGGCAGCTTCCCAAGACAGAGGAAGCTCAGAGACTCCAGTGTAGCCACGTGGTGGAAAAAACATTTGTGAAAAGAAAAAGAGAGTAATGTATACAAACACTAGATTGACTACCTTATTTTAATGCCAAATAAGGCAGTTGCTTTATTGGAACATGATTTGAACAGTTGGCCCCTTTTGATTGCCTATAACTCACTGACTGGTGCAATAGTAGGCTACAGTCTGTTTACAACTCCATTTGAGTTATAGTTCATGATGTAAAGAGAAACATATAGGCTCATCATAAAATATCTAAGGAGGTAACTTTAGGCTAAACTTGATTTAACAAGAGTTTGACTTTTTTCAACAGAATATTGATCTATCAGAACGTTTGCAATGAATTTTAGTATTAACATCAATAGAAATTTCTACAGTATTTTTCACAGAAAATACTTTTTGTAGGTACATCATTTGTGTTTTATGTTTACAATGTATTTTCTTGTAAGAATATATTTTTTGATTTTCATTAAATGTTGAAAAACAACAAAATTTTACTAATACATGTGGAGGTATAAAGTAGAGCAATAATTCAAATTTCAAATTTTATTGAGCCATTACCTATTTTCAGAGAGCACATAACCTTTTCATTGCAAGCACTCATGTGCTGGAGGTTATTATTTCCCTGCATTCTTTTTTTTTAAAATTTTTATTGCATTATAGGTTTTGGGGTACATGTGCAGAACGTGCAAGATAGTTGCATAGGTACACACATGGCAGTGTGTTTTGCCGCCTTCCTCCCCTTCACCCACACTTGGCATTTATCCCCAGGCTATCCCTCCCCAGCCCCCCCCCCGCTGTCCCTCCCCCATTCCCCCCAATAGACCCCAGTGTACAGTAGACCGCCTCTCTGTGTCCACGTGTTCTCATTTTTCTCACCCACCTATGAGTGAGTATATGCGGTATTTCTTTTTCTGTTCTTGTGTCAGTTTGCTGAGAATGATGTTCTCCAGATTCATCCATGTCCTTACAAAGGACACAAACTCATCATTTTTTATTGCTGCATAATATTCCATGGTGTATATGTGCCACATTTTCCCAGTCCAGTCTATCATCGTTGGGCATTTGGGTTGGTTCCAGGTCTTTGCTATTGTAAACAGTGCTGCAATGCACATTCGTGTGCATGTGTCCTTATAGTAAAACGATTTATAGTCCTTTGGATAGATACCCAGTAATGGGATTGCTTGGTCAAATGGAATTTCTATTTCTAGGTCCCTGAGGAATCGTCACACTCTCTTCCACAATGGTTAAACTAATTTACACTCCCACCAACAGTGTAAGAGTGTTCCTATTTCTCCACATCCTCTCCAGCATCTGCTGTCTCCAGATTTTTTAATGATTGCCATTCTAACTGGCGTGAGATGGTATCTCAATGTGGTTTTGATTTGCATCTCTCTAATGACCAGTGATGATGAGCATTTTTTCATATGTTTGTTGGCCTCATGTATGTCTTCTTTTGTAAAGTGTCTGTTCATATCTTTTGCCCATTTTTGAATGGGCTTGTTTGTTTTTTTTCCTGTAAATCTGTTTGAGTTCTTTGTAAATTCTGGATATCAGCCCTTTGTCAGATGTGTAAACTGCAAAGATTTTTTCCCATTCTGATGGTTGCCGATTCACTCTAGTGACTGTTTCTTTTGCCATGCAGAAGCTGTGGAGTTTGATTAGGTCCCATTTGTCTAGTTTGGCTTTTGTTGCCAAAGCTTTTGGTGTTTTATTCATGAAGTCCTTGCCTACTCCTATTTCCTGAATGGTTTTGCCCAGATTTTCTTCTAGGGTTTTTATGGTGTCAGGTCTTATGTTTAAGTCTTTAATCCATCTGGAGTTAATTTTAGTGTAAGGTGTCAGGAAGGGGTCCAGTTTCTGCTTTCTGCACATGGCTAGCCAGTTTTTCCAACACCATTTATTTAACAGGGAATCCTTTCCCCATTGCTTGTTTTTGTCTGGTTTATCAAAGATAATATGGTTGTAGATATGTTGTGTTGCCTCCGATGCTTCTGTTGTGTTCCATTGGTCTATATCTCTGTTTTGGTACCAGTACCATGCTGTTTTGATTACTGTAGCCTTGTAGTATAGTTTGAAGTCGGGTAGTGCGATGCCTCCCGCTGTGTTCTTTTTGCTTAGAATTGACTTGGCTATGCAGGCTCTTTTTTGGTTCCCTATGAAATTCATGGTGGTTTTTTCCAGTTCTGTGAAGAAATTCAATGGTAGTTTGATGGGGATAGCATTGATTGTGTAAATTACTTTGGGCAGTATAGCCATTTTCACGATATTGATTCTTTCTAACCACGAACATGGAATGTTTCTCCATCTGTTTGTGTCCTCTCTTATTTCATTGAGCAGTGGTTTGTAGTTTTCCTTAAAGAGGTCCCTTACATTCCTTGTGAGTTGTATTCCTAGGTATTTTATTTTCTTTGTAGCAATTGTGAATGGCAGTTCATTCTTCATTTGGTTCTCTTTAAGTCTGTTATTGGTGTATAGGAATGCTTGTGACTTTTGAACATTGATTTTATATCCTGAGACTTTGCTGAAGTTGTTTATCAGTTTCAGGAGCTTTTGGGCTGAGGTGATGGGGTCTTCTAGGTATACTATCATGTCATCTGCAAACAGAGACAATTTGGTTTCCACCTTTCCTATTTGAATACCCTTTATTTCTTTTTCTTGCCTGATTGCTCTGGCTGCATTCTTTTTTTAAAAAAATTGTACTTTAGATTCTGGGGTACACGTGCAGATCATGTAAGATTGTTGCATAGGTACATTCATGTCAAGGTAGTTTGCTGTCACCATCCCTCCATCACCTATATCTACATTTCTCCCCATGTTATCCCTCCCCACCCTCCCTGCCACTATCCCTCCCATAGCCCCCACAATGGATCCCAGTGTGTGATGCTCCCTTCTCTGGGTCTACATGTTCTCATTGTTCAACACACACCTATGAGTGAGAACATGCGATGTTTGATTTTATTTTCTTGTGTCAGTTTGCTGAAAATGATGGTTTCCAGGTTCATCCATGCCTGGAAAGGACATGAACTCATTGTTTTTTATGGCTGCATAGTATTCCATGGTGCATATATGCCACATTTTCTTTGTCCAGTCTATCACTGATGGGCATTAGGGTTGGTTCCAGTTCTCCCTGCTTTCTTTATCTTTGAGTGAAAAGCCAATTTTGCCATGGTGAGCTTGTTATGCTAGAGTATAGATTACATAGATATACATAATTTTTAAATTATAAATATTGAATGATATAGTAGTATGTTTTCTTCTCTGATTTTTTTTCTTAACAGCATTTTAAGTTTCCTGCTGATACTGCTAAAGTTAATTTATTCTATTTCATTCTGTTTCATAGTCATATTATGTATGATGTATAGTTACGTGTTAATTTATTTATTTTATGGATATATATTTTTTCTGGCTTACCCAGAATTTTGTTGCTACTGATTTAAATCTCATGAAAATTAACCTAAGTCTTGTTATACAAATTAAGACTGTCGTCCCTTCTAGGTTATATGTCCTAAGAAACATGTATCTAGAAATAACATACTATCAAATATTATTTTTCAGCAGCATTTCCCTCTCCTACTTGCTTACCAACTATTGAAATATTTAGGAGTGAGTGAGTGAGTGAGTGAGTGAGTGTGTGTGTGTGTGTGTGTGTTTAATCAATTAAGTTTACAATGGAAATTTATTGGTTTTATTTTCACTTCTAATTATAAATTAACTAAAACAACTTTTCTGATACTTTTTAGACATTTTTATTTTTTTCTCCTCAGCACCTCTGGAAAACTTTCTCCATTTACTCTTGCATTGTTTGTCATTGTCCAAAATGCTGTAAGAATGTGTATATACATACATGTTTGTGTGTGTGTGTTTGTGTGTGTGTGTATAATAATATAATCTTTGCATATGAACCATTTGTCAAATATGTGGGGAAATTTCTTTTTTTTCCACTTTATGGCTTATATTTGAACTCTCTTTATGATGTCCTTAATGTGAAAATGTTCTAAATTTTAGAATTGTAGAATTTACTCATATATTTTATATTGATTTGTGTTCTTTCCTAATTTAATATCATATTCATCATATCCATATCAATATCATACTGACATAAATTTGTTTGTATATAAGGGATATGTGTGTGTGTGTGTGTGTGTGTGTGTGTGTGTGTGTGTATAAATAAAATATTGCCATGATTAGGCTTTGTGTCCTCACTGAATTCTCATCTTGAATTATAGTCCCCATAATCCCTATGTGTTGTGGGAGGGAGCAGGTGGAAATAATTGAATCATGGGGGTGGTTTCCCCTATTCTGTTCTTGTGATAGTGAATAAGTCTCACAAGGTCTGATGGTTTTATAGACAGTTCATATGCACATGCTCTCTGGCCTGCCACCATGGAAGACATGACTTTGCTTCTCATTCACCTTCTGCCATGATGGTGAGGTCTCCCCAGCCATGAGGACCTGTGAGTTCATTAAACCTCTTTCCTTTATAAATTAGCCAGTATTTGGTATGGTGTCATATATATATCTATATTATTGTACTTTAGATTCTGGGGTACATGTGCAGATCATGCAGGTTTGTTGCATAGGTATATACATGGCAATGTGGTATTCTGTCTCCATCCCCCTGTCACCTATATCTGTCATTTCTTCCCATGTTATTCGTCCTTAACCTCCCTACCTGCTGCGACCCCCCTCTATTCCCCACCAACAGACCCCAGTGTGTGATACTCCCCACTGTGTATCCATGTGTTCTCATTGTTCACCACCCGCCTATGACTGAGAACATGTGGTGTTTGATTTTCTGTTCTTGTGTCAGTTTGCTAAGAATGATGGTTTTCAGATTCATCCATGTCCTCACAAAGGATACAAACTCATCATTTTTTATGGCTACATAGTATTCCATTGTGTATATGTGCCACATTTTCCTTGTCCAGGCTATCATCCATGGGTATTTGGGTTGGTTCCAGGTCTTTGCTATTGTAAACAGTGCTGCAATGAACATACATGTGCATGTGTCTTTATAATAGAATTATTTATAATCCTTTGGCTATATACCCAGTAATGGCATTGCTGGGTCAAATGGAATTTCTGTTTCTAGGTTCTTGAGGAATCACCACACTGTCTTCCACAATGGTTGAATGAATTTACACTCCCACCAACAGTGTAAAAGTGTTCCTATTTCTCCACATCCTCTCCAGCATCTGTTGTCTCCTGACTTTTTAATAATCTCCCTTCTAAATGGCGTGAGATGGTATCTCAATGTGGTTTTGATTTGCATTTCTCTAATGACCAGTGATGATGAGCATTTGTTCATATGTTTGTTGACTGCATAAATATCTGCTTTGGAAAAGTGTCTGTTCATATCCTTCGTCCACTTTTGAATGGGTTTGTTTTTTTCTTGTTAATCTGCTTTAGTTCTTTGTAGAGTCTGGATGTTAGCCCTTTGTCAGATGGGTAGATTGTAACAATTTTTTTCCATTCTGTTGCTTACCAGTTCTCTCTAATGATGGTTTCTTTTGCTGTACAGAAGCTCTGAATTTTGATTAGATCCCATTTGTCTATCTTGGCTTTTGTTGCCATTGTTTTTGGTGTTTTAGTCGTGAAGTCCTTTCCTATGCCTATGTCCTGAATGGTTTTGCTTATATTTTCTTCTAGAGTTTATATGGTTTTAGGTTTTAAGTTTAAATCTTTAATTCATCTGGAGTTAGTTTTAGTGTAAGGTGACAGGAGGGGGTCCAGTTTCTGCTTTCTGCACATTGCTAGCCAGTTTTCCCAATACCACTTATTAAACATGGAGTCATTTCCCCATTGGTTGTTTTTGTCAGCTTTGTCAAAGATCAGATGGTTGTAGACGTGTGGTGTTGCTTTTGGGGCCTCTGTTCTGTTCCATTCGTCTTTGTCTCTGTTTTGGTACCAGTACAATTCTGTTTTGATTACTGTAGCCTTGTAGTATAGTTTGAAGTCTGGCAGTATGATGCCTCCAGCTTTATTCTTTTTGCTTAGGATTATCTTGGCTATGTGGGCTCTCTTGTGATTCCATGTGAAGTTTAAAGTGCTTTTTTCCAGTTCTGTGAAGAAAGTCATTGGTAGCTTGATGGGGATAGCATTGAATCTATAGATTACTTTGAGAAGTATGGCCATTTTCACGATATTAATTCTTCCTAACCATGAGCATGGAATGTTTTTCCATCTGTTTGTGTCATTTCTTATTTTCTTGAGCAGTGGTTTGTAACCCTAAAATAATTTTTAAGAGGACAATTTAAAAATAAATCCTACAGAAATAATAATTTTGTGTAAGGTTCTGAAACAGAAATGCTTGAATCAGTCTTCACCCTTGTTCCTCCTGACATGTCCCCTTCCTTGTTGTACATTTATAAATTATTTATTTAACATGAATGCAATTGAGAAGACCTCTAGGTATTTTTTTTTGTTGCCTTTCTGATCTGCTTGACACATCACCATGTCACATGAATAATGACATATAAGTAACTTGGCTATTTCTAGACTGATTTTAAAGCTTTTTTCCCCTTCTTTTATTCTTCCTTTTAAATATTTTAAATTTATAAAAACAAAATTTTATTTAAAAAATTTAATTAAAAATACAATTTCATGAAAGATTACACCACAATATATGCATGAATTGTTGGAAAAGCATAACCCAAGACATAGAAATCCATTTTACTACAAATAATTCCACAGATGCATATACAATATTAGTGATCAATATCTGTTCAAACTACATCTTGTGAGTTCAAGATGACACTTTTTTTTTAGTCAAAGGATAGTCATGATATTGCAAAGCACATCTGCTTATTAGTGTCTAGTTTTTGGCAAGATTGCATTTTTGAGAAAAAAAAAACATTTCTTCAGTTCCTTGATAGATAATGTTAACACATGGAAAAATGATTTGTCTTTTCCTCTGAGCTCATGACTACCATGATATACTGAGTGTTTTGCAATAGTTCTGTGTGCTGATTGAGCTTCATAGTGAGGTTTTTCTTATATTTTGATTTGAAATATAAATTGATTTGACAGAATCTGTTACTTCATGTATTTCTTTCCAAGCAATATGCACATGTGTTTATATCATTTTCCTTTTCTCCTAAGCTTTTGTTTAACCAACATTGAAATATTATTTATGCAGAGAAAATTCTGTATTGGCAAATACATTTTCTCCACTATGGTTTTCCAATGTCTTTGGCTTTCATACGCTGCAGTGTATGTATGTGAGAGAAAGAGAGAGAGAGATAAAGAGCAACAAATTTTGTTCTCCCTCCTGTCTTCCTCCATCTGAATATATTGAGCTGGCACTTAAATAGTAACAATTGCTACACTGAAAATTTTACTACCTATAATGTCATGGTAGGCTGAGAATCCTTTACAATCAATATAAACCCAGTAGTGATGTCCCCATGGTAACATAAATTCTGGAAGACTTATTGCCTGAAACTGAAATAATTCCACAATAACATGACAACGTAAAACTTACATTCCTAGTACCTTTTTTCTTTATAATTTTTCCATTATATACCCAAGGTGGGTGTATTTTACAAAGGGAAAATACATAACACTTTACAATAATGTAAACATGTCAAAATATGCATGTCTCTAATTGAAAGATCTTCACTTGAAAGAGTGAAACTTTTTGGTGGATTAATGGTGCCATTATAAGGTAGAAAAGGAATTCATTGTTCATACAATAGATGTGTTTTTGAAAACATCTGTCAAAAAGACATTTTGAAAATAGTCATTTAATGACCCAAAGAGTTGCCATTTAAAGATAATATGATATAAATCTCATTTAAAAAGGATATGGTATAATTTATTCAAAATAAAATAATTCATATTGTTGTACATTACATTTCTAACAGTGAATCGCTTCTTTCAGAAAAAGTTAAGAATTCAAAATAAGCAATTAATATAGTACATTAACTAAAATTAATTTAGGGATGTCATTTTAAGGTATTACAATATTTATATCATAAAAGAAATAAAATCATTGTGTTTTAATTAGGAATTTGATTTTCTCTTGTCCTTGCTAATGAACAACATGATCAGATATTTTCGGTCAATACCTATGGAAAGATTTATAAGACTAAATTATTTCCACAAGGCACACTCAAAAATGAAAGAGCACCTGTCTTACCTAAATTTTTCTCAGAAAAGAACTTGAAAATATATTATCTCAAAGAGCTGAAGTGCAGAAGATGGGAAGAATAATGGGAAAAGTGGAAAAGCAAACACAAGAATGCTATATTGATTTGACCAATGCTATTAAGGAACTGGTGCTTTAGTTCATGAACATCTTGTAAGAGGACTTATGTAATACATCCGAGAACTGTCCGTCTGAGGGAACAAATTGAAGACATATTTGTGTATCTGTTCTCATACCTCCTTGTTCAAATGTGCCATCATGGGCTTTGACTATACTGCACTCATAATTTATACATATGAGACTTGGACAGATTTTCAAATTTATCTATGCCACAGTTTCAGGGAAGCTCCAAGGCAGAAAGCAGGGAGTAAGTGGCTGAGCATGAGAAAATGTGCTGTTCAATTACACCTGCATGAAGCTAGTGAGATTCTGCAAAGAATTCTTTGCTGTAACAATGCCTAGAGTGTGAGATGGGGTCAATAAGATTTTGAAGTGGTTACAAGAGTTGTCCAAAAGATTTTAATTTTATTTACCATGCAAAAGACAAACAAAACAGTTAATATATAACTCAGACATAAATGTAGATCTTGTTAGTTAAACTCAAAGGGCCATCACTTACCCTCCCGCCACTTCCACAATTTCTTCCAGTTGACATTTTGTAAAATACAACAACTAAATTTACTTGCTGTTGTTATTGTACATGCATTTTCCTATTTTGTAAATGTTTTTTAAATTAGATCTCCAAAAGAGGTCTAATTTAAAAATTTACTTTTCATGTTAAGAAAAGTAAATATAACATTTTCATTTAATAAATTTCAACTACTTGGTGTATATACAATTGTCTTGCTATATTTTAGATATGATGATTCTAATTATTTGCTACTGCAATGCTTTTGAAAAGTATATGTTTGGGATGAAGGGGAGGAAGGCAGCAAAACACACTGCCATTTGTGTACCTATGCAACTATCTTGCACGTTCTGCACATGTACCCCAAAACCTATAATGCAATAAAAATTTTAAAAAAAGAAAAGAAAAGAAAAGTATATGCTTGTTTCATTAACCTAAGATTCTCTGTGGAGTTTCTTATTTCTATTGGTCTACTATTGAGTCTTAAATTTCTTAAGTCAAGATCTGAAATAAGATTCTTACAAATGAGTAATCAAAACTCAAATGATGATATGAAAATAATCATTATAAATAGACTTCTTTCTTTTAGTTTTCTGGAAGCTCTGCATATATTTTTTAAACAGCAGAATCCATTGGCAAGTGAGGCTGGCTCTCTTACCTCCCTATTTGGCTGCCTTTGGGACAATTTGTCAAACTACAAAGCCTGATCATTGTAAGGTTAGCTGCAATTACTCATCTTCCTAAGTACATTTTCAGTTAGAAATTTATAAAATATATTTTTTCTTAGCAGCATCCAGAGGAGTTTTAGGGACATGATTAAAAAATAGACTTTAAATTTTATTTTCTTTGGTATTATGAAGTTATGGATGACTGATACAAAAACTGTTGCATTTAATGACTTCCTTTTAAACTATTTAATACATAACAAAATTTATGTAACAAACTTTTCCCATTTTCCAAAGCTTCCCCCAAGCCTCAGAATTTATTCCATGCAAAGTATTTATAATAGCTTAAAAAGCATATTCAGAAATTCTAAAGCAATAAAATGGCTATGAGAAGAAATGTAAAATCAATATTCTTTATGCAGACAAAAGAAAAACTATTCTAGGAGTATAAATGTTTGGTTTTATTTGCCCTTAATCAAAGCCAAATATGGCCAACATTTTACCATTTTTCCTAGATGTTAATTTCTCACATAACAATATAATCATGGCAATTACAATAATACCTTTCATTTCTGTAGTGATTTATAATTACATATTGCTTTCACTTTCTCTATTGTCTAAGGATCACAAACAAGCATAATATATTATTATCCATATTTAACAGAATAAAATTATGTCTTATAGCTATGAAATGAATTGCCTAGTAACTAAAGTTATATGTAACTAAAGTCATATGTAGGAACATTCTTTCCTACATTAATAAAATAAATCAACATGAAAATATAATTGATAAATACAAACACCTTAATTAGTTGATTACAAATAATGATCCCTGAATTATTAGGATGTTCTGCATTTCATTAATTATAAATGACATACCCACATTTCAGTTTTGAAATGTGTGTGATTTCTGGTCACATACAAAAATACCAGCAATAACAACCAAAATAAACAAATAATATGCTGATGTGTGAAAGCCACTGTTGAGAGTATGAAAACACAAGTCATAGAATGAAAAACAAATTTGCAAATCACATATTGGAAATAAGATTTGTGTCCAGAATATAAAATATACTCTCAAAACTCAGCAGTAAAACAAATGACAAAATACAACAAAAAATAATGGGCAAAACAGCTAAAATCTGAACAAAAGAAGATATACACATGGCATATAAGCATATTAAATGATGCTCAATTTAATTACATATTACATAATACAAATTAAAATCACAGTGAAATACCACTACACACAGACTATAAGTGAGAAAAGAAAACTGACAATATGTAATACTGACTAGGAAACAACTGGAATTCTTAATGCTTGTGGCAATAAAAAGTGGCATAGCCACTGTGAAGAATAATTTGGTAATGTTTTTAATATTGAGAAAATTCAGAAGATTTTTAAAATTTAAACATATGCTTGCTGTATGATCTAGCAATCTTTCTCCTAGGTATACATGAAGAGATATTAAAGGTAGGTTTATGTTTCTGAACAAACATGTACATAATTGTCTATAGCAGATTCATCCATAATTACCAAAACAGGAAACAAAGAAGAATTTTCTTTTATTTAATTCTTATTTATTTTTTAAGTTTTAATTTTTTGTGGGTACCTAGGAGGTATATATAATTATGGGTACATGAAATGTTTAATACAGGCATGCAATGTGGAATAATCACATCATAGAGAATGGGGTATCTATCCCCTCAAGCATTTATCCTTCGTGTTAATACAATTATACTCTTTTATTATTTGCTCTCTCCTTGTTTTAAGGTTTCCACTGAAAAGCCTGCTGCCAGACATATTGGAGTTTCATTGTATCTAATTTGTTCCTTTCCTCTTGTTGCCTTTAGGATCCTTTCTTTATCCTCGATCTTTGGGAATTTGAGTATTAAATGCCTTGAAGTATTCTTCTCTGAGTTATATCTGCTTAGAATTAAACAACCTTCTTGTATTTGGATATTTATATCTTTTTCTAGGATTGAGAAGTTCTCTATTATTATTCATTTGAGTAAACTCTCTACCCTTATCTCTTCTACTTTTTTTTCTTTTAGGCCAATAACTCTTATATTTGTCCTTTTGAGGCTGCTTTCTAGATACTGTAGGTGTGCTGCTGTTGCTGCTGCTGCTGCTTCCTCTTTTTAATTGTACTTTGGGCTCTGGGGTACATGTGCGCATTCTGCATCCTGCAGGATTGTAGCAGGCATACATACATGCCATGGTGGTTTGCTGTCTCCATGCTCCCCCACCCCATTGCCTACATCAGGCATTTTTCCTGGTGTTATCTCTCTCCATCCTCTTCTCCCCTACTGTCTCTCCCCTCCTCTCCTCTCCACCCCTCCACCTAGCCTAGTGAGTGTTGTTTCCTCCCCTGTACCCAAATGTTCTCATTGTTAGTGCTTCATTTTTTTATTCATTTTTTATTTTGTTTCCTCTGTGTAATTTCAATTAGCCTGACTTCAAGCTCACTTTTTTTTTCCTCTGCTTTATCATTTTATTAAAAGACTCTGATGACTTTTGCAGTATGTCAATGACATTTTTCTTCTCTAGAATTTCTGCTCAATTTTTAGTTATTTCACTCTCTTTGCTAAATTTATTTGATAGCATTCTGAATTCCTTTTTTGTATTATCCTGAATTTCTTTGAGTTTCCTAAAAACAAGTATTTTAATTCTCTGTATGAAAGATCACATATCTCCAGGATAGGCCTCTAGTGCTTTATTTAATTCATTTGGTGAGATTATGTTTTCTATCATGGTGTTGATGCTAATAGATGTTCTTTGGTGTCTGGTCATTAGGGATTAAGTATTTCTTTTAGTCTTCACTGTCTAAGCTTGTTTGTACCCCTCCTTCTTGTAGATATTCAAAAGGACTTGGGTATTGTAATTGAAGTTATATCTGCATTAGGGTGCACTCCATGCCTAGTACTGCCGTGATTATTGCAGACTTATAGAGGTACTGCCTTGATGGTTTCAGACAAGGTCTGGGAGAATTCTTTGTATTACCAGGCAGAAACTCTTGTTCTCATCCCTTACTCTATCCTAAACAGTGTTTCTCTCTCGGTTCTGAGCCACTTAAAGCTCTAGTTAAATGACAAAAGCATCTTTGTGTCCACCACCACCATGACTGCACTGAGTCAGACCCGAATACAGAAGAGCGCTGAGTCTCACCCAAGGCCTGCTGTAACCACTCCCTGGCTGCTGCCTATGTTCACTCAAAGCCCTGGGGCTCTACAATCATCAGGTGGCAAAGCCAGACAAACCTGTGTTCTTCTCTTTAGGATGGTGAGGTACTCCATGACCTGAGTGGGTCCAGAGTTTCTGTGTGTGTGTTCGGGACTGGAGTCAAAAACCTTAGAAGTCTATCTGGTATTGCATTGTACTGTTCCTAAGCTGACACTCAAACTGCAAGACACAGTCTTTCCCACTCTTCCCTCTCCTTTTCAGAGGCAGAGGAGCCTCACCCCGTAGTCACCACCACCATAGGTCATGGAGAGTACTACCAGACTACCACTGATGTTCCCTTAAGTAGGCTATGGTGAATACTGCCTGGCCTGAGGCACAACTTTCAGGGCAGTGGGGTTCCCACTGCATTCAAGAAGGAATGCAGGTCCAGAAATGTCATCAGAGTGTCAAGTCTTGGAATTAGGGACTCCAAGAGCCTGCTTGGTGCTCTACCCCTCTGTGGCCAACCTGGTACCTAAAGTGTAAGACAAAATCCTCTTTACTTTTCCCACTGCTTTTCTCAATGAGAAGGACTCTGGTTGCCTCATAGCTACCATAGCTGGGAATGCGGTGAGTTTCCCCTGAACCTAGGAAGTCTCAGAGGCTCACCCTCAACATAGTCCTTGGGTACCACTGCTGGTTATTTAAGACCCAAGGACTCCTCAGTTAGTAGGTGATGAATATTACCAGGACTGGGTCCTTCCCCGCAAGGCAGCAGGTTCCCTCTGTCCCAGGTGTATCTAGAAATGTTGTCCAGTAGCAAGGCTCAGAAAGGAGGCCTCACAACTCTGATACATGTTCTATCCTGCTGTAGCTGAGTTGGCATATGAGATAGAAGACAGTCCTCCCCATTCTTCCCTCTCCTCTCTTCATGTGAGAAGTGGTCTCTTTTGGAGCCACAAGATGTAAAGCCTGGGTTTAGGGATGAGATAATGCTTGCACTCCAATTAGCCTCCCTAGCTGGTGTCCTGGTGGGTTGCATGCCTCCCAATTCCACTCTCTCTGGCTTTGTTTCAGCACTAAGACTTGCCTAAGAGTTGCAGTTTTTGTGGCTTTATACTGTCTTTCAAGTTTCTTAGAGGCCCAGAGTGCTTTGGCCCTCAGTGGGGAGGTTTGGGAGAACTCAAGCTTGGACCACAGGGATTAGAGATTCCCCTGAGGCTTGGACTAGTTTAAATGCTTCCTCCCACCAACAGTGTAAAAGTGTTTCTATTTCTCCACATCCTCTCTAGCATCTGTTGTCTCCAGATTTTTTAATTATTGCCATTCTAACTGGCAGGAGATGGTACCTCAATGTGGTTTTGATTTGTATTTTTCTAATGACCAGTGATGATGAGCATTTTTTTATGTTTGTTGGCTGCATAAATGTCTTCTTTTGAAAAGTGTCTGTTCACATCCTTCACCCACTTTTTGATGGGGTTGGTTTGTTTTTCTCATAAATCTGCTTTAGTTCTTTGTAGACTCTGGATATTAGCCCTTTGTCAGATGGGTAGCTTGGAAAATATTTTCCCATTCTGTAGGTTGCTGGTTCACTCTAATGATTGTTTCTTTTATTGTGTGTAAACTCTTATGTTTAATTAGATTTCATATGTCTATATTGGCTTGTTGCCGTTGCTTTTGATGTTTTAGTCATGAAGTCCTTGCCTATTCCTATGTCCTGAAAGGATTGCCTAGGTTTTTGTCTAGGGTTTTCATGTGTTAGGTCTTATGTTTAAATCTTTAATCCATCTGGAGTTAATTTTTGTGTAAGGTGTAAAGAAGAGGTACAGTTTCAGTTTTCTGCACATGGCTAGACAGTTTTCCCAACATCATTTATTTAACAGGGAATCATTTCAACATTCCTTGTTTTTGTCAGGTTTGTCAAAGATCAGATGGTTGTAGATGTGTGCCATTACTTCTGAGGCCTCTGTTCTGTTCCATTGGTCTATATCTTTGTTTTGGTATCAGTACCATGCTGTTTTGATTACTGTAGCCTTGTAGTATAGTATGAAGTCAGATAGTGTGATGCCTCCAGCTTTGTTTTTTGTTTGTTTGTTTGTTTGTTTGTTTGTTTTTTGCTTAGGATTGTCTTGGCTATGTGGGCTTTTTTTGGTTCCATATAAAGTTTAATGTGGTTTTTTTTTGAGTTCCATGAAGAAGAGCAATGGTAGCTTGATGGAGATAGCATTGAATCTATAAATTACTTTGAGCAGTATGGCCATTTTCATGATATTGATTCTTCCAAACCATGAACATGGAATGTTTTTCTGTTTGTGTCCCCTCTTGTTTCCTTGAGCAGTGGTTTGCAGTTCTCCTTGAAGAGGTCCTTTACATCCTTTGTTAGTTGCATTTCTAGATATTTTATTCTCTTTGTAGCAACTGTGAATGGAAGTTTGCTCATGATATGGCTCTCTGTTAATCTGTTATTGGTATATAGGAATGCTTGTAATTTCTGCACATTGATTTTGTATCCTGAGATATGATGGATTATGTTTATAGATTTGCTGATGTTAAACCAGACTTGCATCCCTTGGATGAAGCCTACTTGATTGTGATGGATGAGGTTTTGATGTGCTGTTGCATTCAGTTTGCCAGTATTTTACTGAAGATTTCTGCATCAATGTTCATCAAAAATATTGGACTGAAGTTTTCTTTTTTAGTTGTGTCTCTGCCAGGTTTTGGTATTAGGATGATGTTGGTCTCATAAAATGAGTTGGGAAAGATTCCCTCTCTTTGTATTGTTTGGAATAGTTTCAGAAGAATGGTACCAGCTCCTCTTTGTACATCTGGTAGAATTCAGCTGTGAACCCATTGGACCTGGACTTTTGTTAGTTGGTAGTCTATTAATTGCTGCCTCAATTTCAGCCCTTGTTTTTGGTCTATTTAGGGATTCAAATACTTCCTGGTTTAGTTGGAAGGGTGTAAGTGTCCAGGAACTTATTCATTTCTTGTAAATTTACTGGTTTATGTGCATAGAGTTGTTTGTGGTAATCTATGATGGTAGTTTGTATTTCTGTGAAATTGGCGATACTATCCCCTTTATCATTTTTATTCCATCTATATGATTCTTCTCTTTTCTTTTTTATTATTCTGGCTAGTGGTCTCTATTTTATTGCTCTTTTCAAAAACCCAGCTTCTGGATTTATTGTTTTAATTTATTTTATTTGTTATTATTCTTATTTTTTGTTGTTGTAGAAAAGTCCAACAATTCCGTTTACTTATGATTGCTATAAAGACAGGACCACATTTGACAATAGATCCTAATATAATTAGGAACTCAATAATGAAGTGGGTTTTTTAAAAAAATATTTTTTGAAGGGTTTTTTATGTCTCTATCTCCTTCAAGTCTGCTCTGATCTTAGTTACTTCTTGTCTTCTGCTAGCTTTTGAGTTTTTTGATTTTGCTCCTCCAGCTCTTTCAATTTTGACCACTGGGTGTCAATTTTAGATCTTTCCTCACTTCTCATGTGGGCATTTAGTGCTACAAATTTCCCTCTAGACACTGCTTCAAATGTGTCCTAGAGATTCTAGTATGTTGTGTCTTTGTTCTCATTGGTTTTGAAGAAAAAATTCTTTATTTCTGCCCTCATTTCATTGTTTATTTAGTCATCATTTAGGAGTAGGTTGTCCATTTTCTATGTAGTTGTGTGGTTTTGAGTGAGTTTCTTAATCCTGAGTTCTAATTTGATTGCACCATGGTATGAGAGATTAGTTGTTATGATTTTCATTCTTTTACATTTGCTGAGGAGTAATTTACTTCCACTTATGTGGTCAATTTTAGAGTAAGTGCAATGTGGTGCTGAGAAGAATGTACATTCTGTGAATTTGGGGTGGAGAATTCTGTAAATGTCTATTAGTTCTTCTTGGTCCAGATCTGAGTTCAAGTCCTGGATATCCTTGATAATTTTCTGTTTTGTTTATCTGTCTAATATTGACAGTGGAGTGTTAATGTCTCTTACTATTATTGTGTGAAAATCTAAGTCTCTTTGTAGGTTGTTAAGAACTTGCTTTATGTATCTGGGTGGTCCTGTATTGAATGCATGCATATTTAGGATAGTTAGCTATTCTTGTTGCATTGATCATTTTACCATTTTGTAATGCCCTTCTTTGTCTCTTTTGATCTTTGTTGGCTTAAAGTCCATTTTATCAGAGACTAGAATTACAATCCCTGCCTTTTTTTTTTCTTTCCATTTGCTTTGTAAATCTTTTTTCTTTATTTTGAGTCTATGTGTGTCTTTGCACATGAGATGGGTCTCCTGAGTACAGGCCACCAATGAGTCTTGACTTTTTATTCAATTTGCCAGTCTGTGTATTTTTATTGGGGCATTTAGCCCATTTACATTTAAGGTTAATATTGTTATGTGTGATTTTGACCTGCCATTTTGACATTAGCTGGTTATTTTGCCCATTAGTTGATGCAGTTTCTTTATTGTGTTGATGGTCTTTACCATTTGGTTAGTTTTTGGAGTGGATGGTACTTGTTGTTTTTTTCCATGTTTAGTGCTTCCTTCAGGAGCTCTTGTAAGGCAGGTCTTGTGGTGACAAAATCTCTCAGCAATTGCTTGTGCATAAAGAATTTTATTTCTCCTTCACTTTTGAAGCTTAGTTTGGCTGGATATGAAATTGTGGTTTCAAAGTTCTTTTCTTTAACGCTGTTGAATATTGGCCCCCACTCTCTTCTGGCTTGTAGGGTTTCTGCTGAGAAATCCACTGTGAGTCTGCTGGGCTTCTCTTTGTGGGTGACCTTTCTCTTTGGCTGCCCTTAGCATTTTTTTCTTCATTTCAACCCTGGTGAATCTGGCAATTATGTGCCTTGGGATTGCTCTTCTTGAGGAGTATCTTTGTGGTGTGCTCTGTATTTTCTGCCTTTAAATGTTGGCCTGCATTGCCAGGATGTGGAAGTTCTCCTGGATAATATCCCAAAAAGTGTTTACCAGCTTGGATTCATTCTCCCCATCACATTCAGATACATCGATCAAATGTAGATTAAGTCTTTTCACATAATGCCATATTTCTTGGAGGTTTTGTTCATTTCTTTTAACTCTTTTTTTTTTCTCTAATCTTACCTTCTCATTTTATTTCATTGAGTTGATCTTTAATCTCTGGAATCCTTTCTTCTGCTTGATCGATTCAGCTATTGAAACTTGTATATGCTTTATGAAGTTCTCATGCTCTGTTTTTCGGCTCCATCAAGTCATTTATGGTCTTTACTAAGCTGGTTATTCTAATTAACATTTCATCTAACTTCTTTTCCCAAGGTTTTCAGTTTCTTTGCATTGGGTTAGAACACGATCCTTTATCCCAGACAAATTTCTTGTTAGCCACCTTCTGAAGTCTACTTCTGTCAGTTCATCAAAATAATTCTCCATCCAGTTTTGTCCCCTTGCTGGTGAGGAGTTGTGATCCCTTGGAGGAGGAGAGACATTCTGGTTTTTGATGATTTCATCCCTTTTGCACTGGTTTTCTTCCATCTTTGTGGATTTATCTACCTTTGGTCTTTGAAGTTGGTGATTTCAGATGAGTCTCCGAGTGTACATCCTTTTTGTTGATATTGAAGTTATTTCTTTTTGTTTTTTAGTTTTCCTTCTAACAGTCAGGTCCCTCTGTGGTAGGACTTCTGTAGGTCTACTCCACACCCTGCTTGTCTGAAAATCACCTGCAGGGCCTTAAGAACAGCCAAAGGAACAACCAGTACCAGCCATTCCAAAAACATACCAAATGCTAAAGAGCATCAATGAAATGAAGAATCTGCATCAACTAATGGGCAAAACAGCCAGCAAGCATCAAAATGGCAGTATCAAATTTACACATGATAATACTAACCCTAAATGTAAATGGGCTAAATGCACCAATCAAAAGACACAGACTGACAAATTGGATAAAAAGCCAAAACTTATCAGTGTGCTGTATCCAGGAAACCCATCTCACATGCAAGGATACACAAAGGCTCAAAATAAAGAAATGGAGGAAGATTTACCAAGCAATTGGAGAGCAAAAGAAAAGCAGGAGTTGCAATTCTCATTTCTGATAAAATAGACTTTAAAGCACCAAAGATCCAAAGAGACAAAGAAGGACATTACATAATGGTAAAAGGATCAATACAACAAGAGCTAACAATCCTAAATATATATGGACCCAATGCAGGATCACCCAGATATATAAGGCAAGTTCTTAATGACTTACAAAGAGACTTAGACTCCCACACAATAATAGTGGGAGACTTTAACACTCCACTGTCAATGTTAGATCAACCAGACAAAAATTAACAAGGATATCCAGGGCTTGAACTCAGACCTGGAACAAGCAAACCTGATAGACATTTAAAGAACTCTCCACCCAAATCCACAGAATATACATTCTTCTCAGCACCACATCACACCTACTCTAAAATTTACCACATAATTGGAAGTAAAGCACTCCTCAGCAAATGCAAAACAACAGACACAATAAAAAACAGTCTCTCAGACCATAGTGCAATCAAGTTAGAACTCAGAATTCAGAAACTAACTCAGAACTGCAAAGCTTCATGAAAACTGAACAACTGGTTCTTGAATGTTGACTGAATAAACAATGAAATGAAGGCAGAAATAAAGAAGTTCTTCAAAACCAACGAGAATGAAGACACAACATACCAGAACCTCTGGGACACATTTAAAGTCGTCTCCAGAGGAAAATATATAGCAATAAGTGCCCATATGAGAAGAATGGAGAGATCCAAAATTGACACCCTATCGTCAAAATTGAAAGAGCTAGAGGAGCAAGATCAAAAAAACTCAAAACCTAGCATAAGACAAGAAATAACTAAGATCAGAGCAGAACTGAAGGAGATAGAGACACGAAAAACCCTTCAAAAAATCAATAAATCCAAGAGCTGGTGTGGTGTTGGGTGCTTGTAAACTCAGCTATTCGTGTAGCTGAGACAGGAGAATTGATTGCACTCCAGCCTGGGTGGCAACAGTGAAACTCCACCTCAAAAAAATGAATAAGTAAAATTTATTATACATTTAGGATGTAAATATGAGGGGAAACTGGTTAAAAAATGTATGGAACTCTGTACAATTTTCACAACTTTTATGTAAAACTGCAATTATTAGAAAATATAAAATTTTTTTAAAGTTATGTGGATTAATGAAAATTTTTTTTGTGGCTATAGATTCTCCAAAGTTAAAGTTATGACAATTTCTTTTGGTTTGAATTAAATTTAGGAACTTGTTATCATCCTTTATGATATAATATGCATGTTTGGATATTATATATTTATATTTTCAAAGTACTTAATTTTTTTACAACAGTCATATACACAGAAAAACTGAAGAGATAGTATAGTCAACTGTCTTACATCCCACAGTCACTTTCCCTATTATTAATATCTTATATTAATTAGTATATTTGCTACATTTAATGAACCAATATTAATGCAGTTGTTTTAAATAACGTATATAACTATTAAAATCTTCTTAATTTTAGCTAATGTTTGTTTTCTATTCCATATTGCCATTCAGGATACCTCATGCAGTATACCACATTACTTTGAGTTTTCCTTTCTTCTTAAGCTTCTCTTGCCTGTGAGTTTTCTTACTTTTTATACATTTGATGATATTGGTAATTTAAAGAGTACTGGTCAAGAATTGATAAAAGGTCAATCTATTATAATTCGTCTGCCTTTTTCTCATGAGTATACTAGAGAGTTGAGATTTAGGGAAGAAGGTCATAGAGGTAAAGAACCATTTATATCACCTCATAATAATGACAAATACTATTGATATTATTTATGACTGTAATGTTGACCTTGATCACTCAGGTAGCTGAGGTACTATCAGTTAGGCTTTGCCATTTTTTTTAAATAGCTTTAGGGATACGAATTGTTTTTGGTTACACAGATGAATTATAATGATGAAGTCTGGAATTTTAGAGTACACATCACTCAAATAGTGCACACTGTAGCCAATAGGTAATTTTTGACCCCTCACTCTCCTTCCACCATCTTCCTTTCTGAACCTCTGATATCCATATGCCTTTGCATACCCATAGCTTAGATCCTAGTTATAAGTGAGAACATGTGTTCTTTGGGTTTCCATTCCTGAGTTACTTCACTTTGAATAATCACCTTTAATTTCACCCAAGTTGCTGTAAATGACATCATTTTGTTCTTTTATATGGCTGAGTAGTATTCCATGGTATGTATTTATATATGTATATGTATATGTATATGTATATGTATATGTATATGTATAGTATGAACACATATATACATGTATTTTGTCTGCTTGTTTTAGGCTTAAATTACTCTTCTTTAGTTTCTTAATGTGCAAGACAAAATAATTATTTTAGATCTTTCTTCTATTTTATCATTTATATTTAATGTTTAAATGTTATCTATGTACGTTTTAACTGCATTTAACTGATTAGTTGTATTTTCATTTTTGTTTATCTTATTTTTCTTTCTAGAAAAATTTTTTGACTTATATGTTATTAAGATATGTATTGTTTAATCTCTATGTTTGGTATTTTCTAGCTACCATTTGTTATTTACTCTGGTTTAATTATTCTGTGATATTAGAACATACTTAATTTTAAATTTATTAAAGTGTGTTTTTATAACCTAAAATATGGTGTATTTTGGTGAATGTTTTATGTGAGTCCAAGAATAATATGTATACATCTGTTGATGAATGGGTTATTCTGTAGTTGTTAATTAGACTAAGTTGATTGATTATGCTATTCATCAGCTACATCTTTTTTTATTGTAACATAAATAAGATGTGCCAAGACTTTATTTCTTCAAAAAAAAAACAATAAACAAAATTCTAGAATTGAAAATGATTATATATAATACCAAATTGACTGCCACCAAAAACCTAGACCATTGCCCCTTAAAGAGAAGAAGGTACTTAAGCCTATTCGATACATTTCTAAATACTTTACAATTCCTTATCTCCACCTTTCTGTTATTCATGCAGTTTGGGCTCTCAATAACAAACAACACCCTAATAAAAAAAGATCTCAATCCTCTACCCACTCCAGCCCCCCAAAATAGCAATCAATTTCTTTTCCATATAACCGTTGTAAAAGAACTGTTTGTCCAAATGAGTTGCTTCACTGAAAATTAAATGGATGGTTAACATTTTATCACAAAGCAAACAATCGTTTTTCATTGTTATCAATTTTAATGGAAACATTGCTCTTAACATCTTTGCCTATGAATCGCGAACTTTAAAAATACATATTTTGCAATTTTTTCCATAGCATCATTTCAGAACTGCTGCAGTTATTACACCGCTATATAAATGTTATGGATAATTGTGATAATTATGAATTGAACTATATACAGCAAACAAATCACCCTTTGCCTTCCAAAATTGTAAATGGACTATGGTTCTCTTAAGAAGCACTTTATTTATTTATTATTATTTATTTTATTTTATTTTATTTTATTTTATTTTTTAATTTTTATTGCATTATAGGTTTTGGGGTACATGTGCAGAACGTGCAAGATAGTTGCATAGGTACACACATGGCAGTGTGTTTTGCTGCCTTCCTCCCCTTCACCCACACTTGGTATTCATCTCCAGGCTATCCCTCCCAGCACACCCCCCCGCTGTCCCTCCCCCATTTCCCCCAACAAGCACTTTAATCATAAGTAAGCAATGCTCAACTGGCCTTACTTATCACCACTGCTTCAGACATAAGCTATCTTTTGAAAATATATAGATAGCTACTAGATAGATTTGATAGGCAGATTAGATAAGTCATAGATACAAACATATACAGGTATATGGGTGATCTCTAGAGTTCTGTCTGTTCATCAGCTACATCTTTCCTGCCTGACTGATTTTCTGTTTGTAGGAGCTATCAATTTAAAAAAGTATATTAAATCTCCAACTATAACAGTGAACAGTGTTGCAATACACATACACATGCATGTGTCATAATAGTAAAATAATGTATATTTCCCTGGACGTATACTCAGTAATGAGATTGCTGAATTGAATGGTATTTCTATCTTTAGGTTTGAGAAATCTCCATCCTGTCTCCCACAATAGTTGAATGATTTACACTCCCGCCAACAGTTCGTATGGGTTTCTTTTTCTGCACAACCTCACCAATATATGTTATTTTTTAATTTATTAATAATAGCCATTCTGACTGGTGTGAGATGATATGTCACTGTGATTTTGATTTGCATTTCTTTAGTGATCAGTGATGCTAAACTCTTTTTCTTTTTCTTTTTTTTTTTTAAATTGCATTTTAGGTTTCGGGGTACATGTGCAGAACATGCAAGATAGTTGCATAGTTCCACACATGACAGTGTGTTTTGCTGCCTTCCTCCCCTTCACCCACATTTGGCATTTCTCCCCAGGCTATCCCTCCCCAGCTCCCCCCGCCTCCGCGGTCCTTCCCGTATTTCCCCCAATAGACCCAAGTTTGTAGTACCCCCTTCCCTGTGTCCATGTGCGCTAAACTCTTTTTCATATGCTTGTTGGCCATATGTATGTCTTCTTTTGAAAAGTGTCTGCTCATGTCCATTGCCCACTTTTTAAAGGGATTGTTTGTTTATTTTTTCTTGCAAATTGGCTTAAGTTCTTTATAGATGCTGGTTACTAGACCTTTCTTGGATGCATAGTTTGCAAAAAATTTCTCTCTTTCTGTAGGCTGTTTGTTTACTCTTTGATAGTTTCTTTTGCTGGGGAGAGGCTCTCTACTTTAATTAAATCCATTTGTCAATGTTTGCACTTGTTGCAATTGCTTTTGGCATCTTCATCATGAAATCTTTGCCCATGTCTATGTCCTGAATGGTATTACCTAGGTTGTCTTCCAGAGTTTTTATAATTCTAGATTAATTTTTATTTTGTTTTAACAGATTTAATATTTTATTCCACTCTTTTCTTGTATGCTTGGTTTGTGGTGAGAGTCTAATGTTACTCTTATTGTTGTTCCTCTATAAGTGAGATTTTTTTTGTTGTCTCTGTGGCTTTTTAAAGACATTCACTTTGTCTTAGATTTTCTGTATTTTTATATGCTATTATTCTAGGTAGATTTTTTTACATTTAGCTTATTCAGTGTTCTCTGATATTTCTTCATCTATGGTTGGGGTCTGGAATTAATTTTGAAAAATTTTCAGCCATTGTTTTTTTCAAATAAATTTTTCTGATAAATGCTGTCTGATAATACTTTCCTCAAAGTATTATCATTATGTGAATGTTACGCATTTTGAAATTACCCCCAGTTTTGTATGTGCTGATCTATTTATTTTCCTTTCTCCCTTCCTCCTTCTTTTCTTTCTTCTCTCCTTATCTTCTTCATTGACTTCTGTATCTTTTTCGCATTTCAATTTAGTAAGTTTTTATTAAAATATCTTGTAGTTCACTGGTTCATTCTTGGCTAGTCCTGGCTAGTTGAGCACATCAAATATTCCTTGTTTCTCTATTTATTTTTATGCTTCTATTATTATTTTAATTGGCATGTCATAATTGTATATATTTATAAGGTACAATGTATTATTTTGGTACAAATTTTAAAGTAATAATCAAATCACGGTAATAGCAAATTCATTATCTTAAATGTCTATTATTTTGTGGTTTGGGAGCATTTAAAATTCACTTTTCTAGCTATTTGAAAACATACAATGTGCTGCTGATTATAGTTACCTTACAATTCTATAAAAACTAGAATTCCTTATTTATTTTTAGATGTAATTATATATCCATTAATCTTCTTTTCTGTTTTTATTTTGTCACTCTCTTTTGACTAAGTGTAATTTTATATTTATTAATATTCTTTTATGTTAGTATTTTTGATATTTAGCACTTTCTTTTGATTATTTCTTAGAAATTCTGTCTCTCTGCTTATATTATCCATTATTGCATATTGTTTACTTTCTCCACCAGAAACCCTCTTTTATTAATTTAATTATATTACATTTTCTGTCTGATGATTTTAATATCTTTATTATACCTGAATGTCTACTTCTAATATTAACTTTATGTCTTCAGACTCTGCATGAATTTTCTTATTTATTTATTTGTCTTTTATGCCTTGAAATCATATATTGAAAGCTGAGTATGTTATGTAACAAGAACTAAGTTAAATAAGCCTTTAGTGGGAAGTGATCTGTTGATTTGGTTAGAATTTGAAATTTGTTTCTTATTTTAAAATTTGCTCCGTATTTTCCATGCATGTAGGTGCCAGATGCCTTAATTCACTTTAATATTCTTGCTTTTGTCTCATATATTATCTTTCCTCCTTAGAAGGACTGTGCATCTTGTAGTTCTTCCAGCTATAATCCACAATTATCCTGAAAGTCTGTTAAAATGTATAGATGAGATATGGGTAAGGTAAGTGATCTGTTATCTTATAATTAAATCTCGGTCTTTTTGTGGGCCTATGTACCTGGTTCGTAATGTTAACAAGTGTTTTTCAGTCCCTCTGCTTGGTCAAGTAGCAAGCCTAGAGATGCTGAAGTTGGACTGATAAATCCAACTTTGAATGGGTAAATCTCTAACAGTCTTATATTCCGGCATATAAAGCTTTCATTATGGAGAATGTTCTAAACCTATTTCAGAATGTTTATATTTCTCATTTCTTTACCAGGAACACAAGAGTATTCTTCCTGATTCTTCATCATAAAGACCTGCTTGGGTTCAAGGAGTTTAAATCCACAAAAATGTGGAAGACTCCCTAATACTGTGGTCCCCAGAAGTTTGTCAATCTCATGCTGTCACTCTCACACTCAGTATCCAGCAATTCATCAAAACTGCCACTTAAAGTCTTTTATGAGTATATGGACTCAGCTGCTTTTGCTCAAAGTAAACTAATCTTATCAGAATTTGTGTGCGTTTGTGTGTGTGTGAGTGTTTGCCTGTCTCTATAGATTTTAAGTGCCACATTGGCATTAAATTCCAATTCTTTCATGGATTCAAGAAAATTTTTAATTATCAGTTTGTTCAGGTTTCTGACTTATTGTAAGGAAAGAGTGACAGCTTCTTGGGTCAATCATATTTGTGAATTTTATATATTTGTCCCTTGAATTTGTAAAATGTAGTGTCCTAATTGTGTTATAATATTTTATTATCATTATAATATTTATCAAATAAGCATTGATATCCCCTTTTTTATTTCTGATTTTCAGGTTATGTATCTTTTTTCTTCAATTGTTATGAATAGCCATGTTACAGATTTATCAATTTAATTAACTTTAAAGTTTCAATTGTCTATTTTCTATTTCATTGACATTTGCTCTTATATTATTTTTTCCATCTGCTTATTTTGGGTTTGTGTGCTATTACTTTCTTCATTTCTTAAAGTGAATAGTTTATCGATTTTAGGTCTTTTTTTCTCTCTTTCTTTCTAATGTAGCCAATCAAAACCAGAGACTTTCCTGTGAGAACTGATAGGTTTTACCTTAAGTACTTAATATTTAATAAGTTTTATATTCAGTATACATTTTGTTAGGTTTTATATTCAGTATACCCCTTAAAACATAATATTTTCTTTGTCATTAAGTAATTTGGTCTATAAATTATGTTAAAATAAAATGTTAATTTCTAAAATGTGACTTTTACTGACAGTCTTGTTATTTCTAATTTAGTTTCATTTTTGTCAGATAATATACTTTGTTTTCTGATTTATTGAAATTTGCTTCATGATGTAGTATATTGTCTACCTTGATAGTAGCCAAATATGAACCACCTGTTACATATAGTTAGTTTCCAATAAATGCAAAATTCATTTTGGTATTAGTTTTGCAAAGCTCTCATATGATTTATTTATCCAGATGACTTGAAAATTACTGAGAGGAAGACTGTTAAAGTCCACAATTATTGCATTACTTACTGAGGTAATTGTTAATTTTTGCTTTGTTTTTAGATTGTGTTATGTATGTAATTTATTAAAATTTTTATTTTTTATGTATTAACACTTTAATTATTTTTATTAATATTTTGGCTAATAATCTACTGCATGTGATATATAGCCACTGCAACCCTCTTATGTAATAATATTATTTACTTTTAGCCTACATATGACTTTACATTTAAAGTCTGCTTCTCTTAGAAAAGATGTATCTGGTTGTTGTTTGTTTATGTGCTAGTTATTATTCTAAGTTATTCTGATAATCAGTACCATTTAATTAACCTGAATAGTCCATTAACTACTATGATTGCTGTTATTGTTGAGTTTGGATCAAAATTTTATTATTTGATTTCTACTTGTCTCTCTTGCTTTCTTCCTTTATTCCTCCTGCTTATCCTTTCTTGCATTTTATAACTTACTTGAATGCAACTTTATACTTTAAATACTTATATAATTTATAAAACAAATTATGGGAAAAAGCACAGGAAAAAAATTTTATTTGCCCTGGATATTTACTATTGATGTCTTTCATTTTTTTCCTGTGGATCTATAACAGTCTTCATCTGGTATCACTGTCTTTTATCCTAAAGAGTTTCCTTAAATATTTATTTAGTTGCTGGTATGATTGAGAAAAATTCTCATAATTTAGTTTTCTATTAAAATCTTTATTTTTGGTGGATATAAAATTCTGGGTTGATAATTCCTTAATTTTATCACATTAAAGATATTTGTTCACTCTCTCTAGGGCTCTGTAGTTTCCGATGACAAATCAGCCCCTGAGTGAATGGTTGTTCCTCTGTATAAAATATTGTAACCGGGTGTCCCAGGTTCTTGGCCTCCCTGCCCCAGGAATGGAGAAAGAGGCCCTGGAGGTGCAGTGGGCTTACCATTCCTATAAATAACACAGACCCAAAGAGTTTTGCAGAGAGTGACTTATTAGGCAGAGAGAGAGAGAGAGAGAGAGAGAGAGAGAGAGAGAGACAGAGAGAGACAGAGAGAGAGAGAGAGACAGAGAGAGAGAGGTAGAGATAGCTCCCATGCTCTTGTGGGAGGGGATTCCAGAGAGGGAAACCCACACAGGTTAGGTGCAGTGGAATTTTAACTTTGAAGTTATTCCCACCCAACTTACGCTCTTGTCCAGTGAGAGAAGTTTTTTCAAACTTCCTCTGGAGTGATTGATCTTTGACTCTGATCCCATATTGGTTGCTTGGGCCCTCAACAGAGCCCCTCTTCCAGGGCTTTTGGCGGTCTTTTTAAACAAAGAAGCACACCTGGAATTTTACCTATCCCAGGTAGGAAAGATAGACAAAGAACTCTAGGTTCCCAGATGTGGAGGTGGATGGAGGCATGGCGCTGGGAAGTTCTTGCCTTTGAAACCAAGCTCCTTATGGACCTGGGAAGATAAATTAACATAGTCCCTCAATACGTCACATTTTTCTTTAGCTGCTTTTGAGAGGTACTTTTAATTTTTAATTTATCACTATTTGACTCAGAATTTCTCAGAGTGTTTTTCTCTGGTGTTTATTTTAATTGTTATTAGCTGAATTTCTTGCATCTATAAAGTTATAACTTTCTTATAGTTTAGGAATATTTTATCTATTATTTTCTAAAATTTTTTGCCTTCATCTCTCTCTACTATTCTTTTAAAATTTCAATTACGCATGTGTCTATTTGATATTACATTAAAAGTTGATGAGACTGTTTTCTCCTTCTGTTATCTACCTTGAATAATGTCTATTAATCTATTTTCTACTTCACATGCAAAGTAATTGTCATCTTTTATTGGCTGTTAAGACTCTTTCACACATTATATAATACCTGGAATTTCTTTTTTTTTTTTTTTTTTTTTTTTTTTAAAAATATTCTCTTGGTTTATTGTGTTTTTTTTTTTTTTTTTTTTTTTTAAATTTTTATTGCATTATAGGTTTTGGGGTACATGTGCAGAACGTGCAAGATAGTTGCATAGGTACACACATGGCAGTGTGTTTTGCTGCCTTCCTCCCCCTCACCCACACTTGGTATTCATCCCCAGGCTATCCCCCCCAGCCCCCCCCGCTGTCCCTCCCCCATTTCCCCCAACAGTCCCCAGTGTATAGTAGACCGCCTCTCTGTGTCCATGTGTTCTCATTTTTCTCACCCGCCTATGAGTGAGTATATGCGGTATTTCTTTTTCTGTTCTTGTGTCAGTTTGCTGAGAATGATGTTCTCCAGATTCATCCATGTCCCTACAAAGGACACAAACTCATCATTTCTGATTGCTGCATAATATTCCATGGTGTATATGTGCCACATTTTCCCAGTCCAGTCTATCATCGATGGGCATTTGGGTTGGTTCCAGGTCTTTGCTATTGTAAACAGTGCTGCAATGAACATTCGTGTGCATGTGTCCTTATAGTAGAAAGATTCACAGTCTTTTGGATAGATACCCAGTAATGGGATTGCTGGGTCAAATGGAATTTCTATTTCTAGGTCCCTGAGGAATCGCCACACTGTCTTCCACAATGGTTGAACTAATTTACACTCCCACCAACAGTGTAAGAGTGTTCCTATTTCTCCACATCCTCTCCAGCATCTGCTATCTCCAGATTTTTTAATGATCGCCATTCTAACTGGTGTGAGATGATATCTCAATGTGGTTTTGATTTGCATCTCTCTAATGACCAATGATGATGAGCACTTTTTCATATGTTTGTTGGCCTCATGTATGTCTTCTTTTGTAAAGTGTCTGTTCATATCCTTTGCCCATTTTTGAATGGGCTTGTTTGTTTTTTTTCTGTAAATCTGTTTGAGTTCTTTGTAAATTCTGGATATCAGCCCTTTGTCAGATGTGTAAACTGCAAAGATTTTTTCCCATTCTGATGGTTGTCGATTCACTCTAGTGACTGTTTCTTTTGCCGTGCAGAAGCTGTGGAGTTTGATTAGGTCCCATTTGTCTATTTTGGCTTTTGTTGCCAATGCTTTTGGTGTTTTGTTCATGAAGTCCTTGCCTACTCCTATGTCCTGAACGGTTTTGCCTAGATTTTCTTCTAGGGTTTTTATGGTGTCAGGTCTTACATTTAAGTCTTTAATCCATCTGGAGTTAATTTTAGTGTAAGGTGTCAGGAAGGGGTCCAGTTTCTGCTTTCTGCAAATGGCTAGCCAGTTTTCCCAACACCATTTATTAAATAGGGAATCCTTTCCCCATTGCCTGTTTTTGTCTGGTTTATCAAAGATGATATGGTTGTAGATATGTTGTGTTGCCTCCGATGTTTCTGTTCTGTTCCATTGGTCTATATCTCTGTTTTGGTACCAGTACCATGCTGTTTTGATTACTGTAGCCTTGTAGTATAGTTTGAAGTCTGGTAGCGTGATGCCTCCCGCTGTGTTCTTTTTGCTTAGAATTGACTTGGCTATGCGGGCTCTTTTTTGGTTCCATATGAAATTCATGGTGGTTTTTTCCAGTTCTATGAAGAAATTCAATGGTAGTTTGATGGGGATAGCATTGAATGTGTAAATTACTTTGGGCAGTATAGCCATTTTCACAATATTGATTCTTCCTAACCACGAACATGGAACGTTTCTCCATCTGTTTGTGTCCTCTCTTATTTCGTTGAGCAGGTGTTTGTAGTTTTCCTTAAAGAGGTCCCTTACATTCCTAGTGAGTTGTATTCCTAGGTATTTTATTTTCTTTGTAGCGATTGTGAATGGCAGTTCGTTCTTAATTTGGTTCTCTTTAAGTCTGTTGTTGGTGTATAGGAATGCTTGTGATTTTTGCACATTGATTTTATATCCTGAGACTTTGCTGAAGTTGCTTATCAGTTGCAGGAGCTTTTGGGCTGAGGTGATGGGGTCTTCTAGGTATACTATCATGTCGTCTGCAAATAGAGACAATTTGGCTTCCACCTTTCCTATTTGAATACCCTTTATTTCTTTTTCTTGCCTTATTGCTCTGGCTAGAACTTCCAGTACTATGTTGAATAGAAGTGGTGAGAGAGGGCATCCTTGTCTAGTGCCAGATTTCAAAGGGAATGCTTCCAGTTTTTGCCCATTAAGTATGATATTGGCTGTTGGTTTGTCATAAATAGCTTTTATTACTTTGAGATATGTTCCATCAATACCAAGTTTATTGAGGGTTTTTAGCATAAAGGGCTGTTGAATTTTGTCAAATGCCTTCTCTGCGTCAATTGAGATAATCATGTGGTTTTTGTTTTTGCTTCTGTTTATGTGGTGAATTACATTTATAGACTTGCGTATGTTGAACCAGCCTTGCATGCCCGGGATGAATCCTACTTGATCATGATGGATAAGTTTTTTAATGTGCTGTTGCAATCGATTTGCCAGTATTTTATTGAAGATTTTTGCATCTATGTTCATCATGGATATTGGCCTGAAGTTTTCTTTTCTTGTTGAGTCTCTGCCAGGTTTTGGTATCAGGATGATGTTGGTCTCATAAAATGATTTGGGAAGGGTTCCCTCTTTTTGGATTATTTGGAATAGTTTCAGAAGGAATGGTACCAGATCCTCTTTGTGTGTCTGGTAGAATTCAGCTGTGAACCCATCTGGACCTGGGCTTTTTTTGTGTGGTAGGCTCTTAATTGCTGCCTCAACTTCTGACCTTGTTATTGGTCTATTCATAGTTTCAGCTTCCTCCTGGTTTAGGCTTGGGAGGACACAGGCATCCAGGAATTTATCCATTTCTTCCTGATTTACTAGTTTGTGTGCATAGAGTTGTTTGTAGTATTCTCTGATGATGGTTTGAATTTCTGTGGAATCTGTGGTGATTTCCCCTTTATCGTTTTTTATTGCATCTATTTGGTTGTTCTCTCTTTTCTTTTTTATCAGTCTGGCTAGTGGTCTGTCTATTTTGTTGATCTTTTCAAAAAACCAGCTCTTAGATTTGTTGATTTTTTGAAGGGTTTTTCTTGTCTCTATCTCCTTCAGTTCTGCTCTGATCTTAGTTATTTCTTGTCTTCGGCTAGGTTTTGAGCTTTTTTGATCTTGCTCCTCTAGCTCTTTCAATTTTGACGATAGGGTGTCAATTTTGGATCTCTCCACTTTTCTCATGTGGGCACTTATTGCTATATATTTTCCTCTACAGACTGCTTTAAATGTGTCCCAGAGATTCTGGTACGTTGTGTCTTCGTTCTCGTTGGTTTCAAAGAACTTCTTTATTTCTGCCTTCATTTCATTGTTTATCCAATCAACATTCAAGAGCCAGTTGTTCAGTTTCCATGAAGCTGTGCGGTTCTGAGTTATTTTCTGAATTCTGAGTTCCAACTTGATTGCACTATGGTCTGAGAGACTGTTTGTTATGATTTCCGTTGTTTTGCATTTGCTGAGGAGTGCTTTACTTCCAATTATGTGGTCAATTTTGGAGTAGGTGTGATGTGGTGCTGAGAAGAATGTATATTCTGTGGATTTGGGGTGGAGAGTTCTGTAAATGTCTATCAGGTTTGCTTGTTCCAGGTCTGAGTTCAAGTCCTGGATATCCTTGTTAATTTTCTGTCTGGTTGATCTGTCTGCTATTGACAGTGGAGTGTTAAAGTCTCCCACTATTATTGTGTGGGAGTCTAAGTCTCTTTGTAAGTCATTAAGAACTTGCCTTATATATCTGGGTGCTCCTACATTGGGTCCATATATATTTAGAATCGTTAGCTCTTCTTGTTGTATTGATCCTTTTACCATTATGTAGTGACCTTCTTTGTCCCTTTTGATCTTTGTTGCTTTAAAGTCTATTTTATCAGAGATGAGAATTGCAACTCCTGCTTTTTTTTGCTCTCCATTTGCTTGGTAAATCTTCCTCCATCCTTTTATTTTGAGCCTTTGTGTATCTTTGTGTGTGAGGTGGGTTTCCTGAATACAGCACACTGATGGGTTTTGGTTTTTTATCCAATTTGCCAGTCTGTGTCTTTTGATTGGTGCATTTAGCCCATTTACATTCAGGGTTAATATTGTTATGTGTGAATTTGATACTGCCATTTTGATGCTATCTGGCTGTTTTGCCCATTGGTTCATGTACATTCTTCATTTTGTTGATGGTCTTTAGCATTTGGTATGCTTTTAGGATGGCTGGAACTGGTTGTTTCTTTCTATGTGTAGTGCCTCTTTCAGGAGCTCTTGTAAAGCAGGCCTAGTGGTAACAAAATCTCTGAGTACTTGCTTGTTCGTGAAGGATTTTATTTTTCCTTCACTTATGAAGCTCAGTTTGGCTGGATATGAAATTCTGGGTTGAAAGCTCTTTTCTTTAAGGATGTTGAATATTGGCCCCCACTCTCTTCTGGCTTGTAGAGTCTCTGCCGAGAGATCTGCTGTGAGTCTGATGGGCTTCCCTTTGTGGGTGACCTGACCTTTCTCTCTGGCTGCCCTAAGTATTTTCTCCTTCGTTTCAACCCTGGTGAATCTGATGATTATGTGCCTTGGGGTTGCTCTTCTTGCGGAGTATCTTTGTGGTGTTCTCTGTATTTCCTGGAGTTCAGTATTGACCTGTCTTGCTAGGTTGGGGAAATTTTCCTGGATAATATCCTGAAGAGTGTTTTCCAGCTTAGATTCATTCTCTTGATCACATTCTGGTACACCTATCAAACGTAGGTTGGGTCTCTTCACATAGTCCCACATTTCTTGGAGATTTTGTTCATTCCTTTTTGTGCTTTTTTCTTTAATCTTGGTTTCACGTTTTATTTCATTGAGTTGATCTTCAATTTCTGATATTCTTTCTTCTGCTTGGTCAATTCGGCTGTTGAAACTTGTGCATGCTTCACGAAGTTCTCGTGTTGTGTTTTTCAGCTCCTTCAATTCATTCATATTCCTCTCTAAGTTTTCCATTCTTGTTATCAATTCCTCGAATTTTTTTTCAAATCTTTTTTCAAGGTTCTTAGTTTCTTTGCACTGATTTAGAACATGTTCTTTTAGCTCAATGAAGTTTCTCATTATCCACTTTCTGAAGTCTGATTCCGTCATTTCGTCACACTCATTCTCCGTCCAGCTTTGTTCCCTTGCTGGTGAGGAGTTTTGGTCCTCTGTAGGAGGTGAGGTGTTTTGGTTTCGGGTGTTTTCCTCCTTTTTGCGCTGGTTTCTTCCCATCTTTATGGATTTATCCGCCTGTCGTCTTTGTAGTTGCTGATTTTTCAATTGGGTCTCTGTGTGGATGCTGAGATTGTTGATGATGAAGTATTTTTGTTACTTAGTTTTCCTTCTAGTGGTCTAGCCCCTCTGCTGTATGAGTTCTGAGGTCCACTCCAGGCCCTGTTTGTCTGGAGTATACCTGTAGCAGCTGTGGAAGAGTGAGGGATGATACCAGTTTCTTCTTCTGCTGTCTTTGTTCCAGAATGATGCCCGCCAAATGTCAGTCTGATTAGTCCTTTTTTTGCGGTGACTCTTTGGATATACAGGGGTCAGGGAGCTGCTTAAGGAGATGGTTTGTGCTTTATAGTAGCTCCAGTGCTGAGCTGTGAGCTCCGTTGTTCATTCAGTGTTGTTGGGAGGTTGTTTATGTCTGCTGTAATAGAACTCATAAAACACCACCCTTTTATTTCCCCCCCTTATATGCACTGTTTCAGGGAGTTGGGGCTTTCTTTATGAGTATCTGTTGCACTGTCCTGCCCCACTAGGTGGCAGTCTATTCACTATTTGCCTGCCGGGGCTCTGACCCACTAGCGCGGTTCTGCCCTGTTGCTGCTGGACTCCCTTCTGCTGTGGAGAGCTCCCGTCTCCTGGGAGTCTCTCTGTTATGGCAGGTTGCCTCGGCAACGGCAGGCTGCTTCGGCCCTGGGCGGTGCTTCAATAGGGGCGGATTGTGTCAGCGGTGGTGGACGCCCCTCCCTCACCGGGCTGCACCGTCCTAGATGCCGGCAGCAAAACTCTCAGCGCCAAGCGTCTCCAGTCATTGCCCTGCTTGTCCCTGTGAGGGTGGGACTCGCTGAGCCCGATTACCCAGCTCCCTGCCTCAGAGTCCGTCCTCTCTCTCTCTCCCTCCCTCTCCGCAAGCTTAAAGTTCGACTCTCTCACTGGCGCCCCAGGAGCCTGCCGATAGGGCACTGGGAACCGTGCGATCTCCCGTGCCGCTGCCCACTTCACCGGCTCATATCACGCTTCCCAGGAAACTCCCAGGAAACTCCTGGTCTGGCTCACTGTCCAAGTCCCGTTCAATCAGATGGACGCGCCAATCTGCCCTTCAAACTCTCAGATTGCTGGTTTAACAGGGCGCCCAGACCAGTGAGTTCCGTGCCGGGTCCTGCTGCGGCGCCGGCCGAAGCGGCGCCGGCCGAAGCGGCCGCGCCAAAGGGCTGCGTTAGCCGGTTTTACTTTACTAGCGTCCTGTGGGACTTTCAACGCTCTGTGGGCTAGAAAAGTCCATCCGAGAATGCGGCTAGGACTCACCCTCTGCGCCGTCACTGAGAGCTGCAATCCTGAGTCGCTTCTACGACGCCATCTTGCCGGGTCTCCAATACCTGGAATTTCTATCTTGTTCTTTATCACTTCTGTTTCTCCTGAGAGTTTATATTTTTCTTTCATTTGGTGGGTCTATTTGATATGACATCATTGAGTACAGTAATAATAGTTACTTTAAAACTTCTATCTGATAGTTTGAATATGTAGTTTATCCTTATTCAGACTTTAATTTTTTTTTTCTTTTCTCTTGGAAATGCATGCCATTGTCATAATTCTCTGTGTGTCACATAGTGTTAGATTGTGTTTTGGACATTATGAATATTAAGTTATAATGATATGGGTTCACATATTTCTCTGATGAACTTGTTCCTTTTACTTTAGCAGATAATTTTCTTGCTTATGCATAAATTATCAACTATTTTCACAAAAGGCAGCTTCAGTGATCATTCAGAATTTTTGCCTCTGGGTGAACTACTTTGAGTCTGTTCTATGTATGCATGGCTCAGACATCAGTAAAAAATGTAGGAGGTCGTATTTTGGGCATCTTTTCTCTGCCTCTTTTCTTTTTTAGTTCCCCACATTTATTGTTATAATGGTCTTTGCCAACAGTCTTCTCTTTCCCCCAACTTAGAAAGATTATAGTTTTCTCCACCAGTGATGCTCTAACACTGAACACGCAATTTGTTCCAGGCTAAAAGCCACAGAAATGAGGTGATAACTTTAATACTCTTTTCTCCTCTGAGCATATACCATTCTCCAGTGTCTGCCTGCTTCTATTAATATCTAATGTCTTCAGGTTGTTTCCTAATATATGAAGGTTTTATAGTTGTTTCCACGGTGAAAGTTCTTTAGTGGGGTTTTGCTGGAGCATAACTGGAATTCATAGGTTGAGAAATGTTTTACTAAATGATAGAAACCATACAATTGTTGCATTTATTTAATAAAAATAAATGTGATACAAAGAAGAGCATAAAATTTGCTCAGTTTTCAAACAAAATTAAAAATAAAAAACTCTTCCAGGTAAGTAAGCTGTTATTTACTACATTACTCATAAGAATGTTGCCAAAAAGTGTGATTATAGTCAGATAGCTAACTGCACTCATATTTCCTACAAACTAGCTTATTTCTTAGAAAGACATAAACGATCTAATATTATACATTATACTCAATACAGAGAAAATAAAACACTACACAATGATCAAATAATGGTATTCAAGAACATGAAATTCTTTCATCATTTATAAAAAGCTCTTCATAGAGTTTATTTTGTAAGTAAAATTTCTCTGAGAAGAAAATAGATACCAGTAAATAACGTAAATTGTTTAAAACTTGAAATAATGTACTCCCTAAATCCACATACTAGTAGTGAACAATTATAATAACATTGTCTAATATCATTTTATGCTACTCACATGGGCAAGTATTCTATGATATTTAAAATGTCAGTTTTCACAGATGCCATTTTGATCCTTATGAAAACAATTTCATTCTACTTTCTTTGGCTGACAATATTAGTCCATTCAGAATGCTCTAATGAAATACCATAGATCAGAATTGATTCTTCCTAACCATGAGCATGGAATGTTTTCCATCTGTTTGTTCCTCTCTTATTTCCTTGAGCAGTGGTTTGTAGTTTTCCTTGAAGAGGTCCTTCACATCCCTTGTTAGTTGTATTCCTAGGTATTGTATTCTCTTTGTAGCAACTATGAATGGAAGTTCACTCATGATTTGGCTCTCTGTTAGTCTGTTACTGGTGTATAGCAATGCTTGTAATTTTTGCATGTTGATTTTGTATCCTGAGGCTTGGCTGAAGTTGCTTATCAGCTTAGGGAGATTTTGGGCTGAGACGATGGGGTTTTCTAAATATACAATCATGCCATATATAAACAGGGACAATTTGACGTCCTCTCTTCCTATTTGAATACTCTTTATTTATTTTTCTTGCCTGATGGCCCTAGCCAGAACTTCCAATACTTTGTTGATTAGGAGTGGTGAGAGAGGGCATCTTTGTCTAGTGCCAGTTTTCAAAGAGAATGCTTTCATCTTTTGCCCATCCAGTATGATATTGGCTGTGAGTTTGTCATAAATAGCTCTTGTTATTTTGAGATATGATCCATTGATTCATAGTTTATTCAGAGTTTTTAGCATAAAGAGTTGTTAAATTTTGTCAAAAGCCTTCTCTGCATCTATTGAGATAATCATGTGTTTTTTTGTCTTTGATTCTGTTTATATGATGGATTCTGTTTATAGATTTGCTGATGTTGAATCAGTATTGCATCCCTAGGATGAAGCCAATTTGATTGTAATTGATAAGCTTTTGGATATGTTATTGGATTTGATTTGCCAGTATTTTACTGAAGATTTTTACATCAATGTTCATCATGAATATTGGCCTGAAATTTTCTTTTTGGTCACGTCTCTGCCAGGTTTGGGTATCATGATGATGTTGGACTCATAAAATGAGTTAGAGAGGATTCCCTCTTTTTGTATTGTTTGGAATAGTTTCAGAAGGAATGGTACCAGCTCCTCTTTGTATGTCTAGTAGAATTCAGCTGTAAACCCATCCAGACCTGAACTTTTTTTGGTTGGTAGGCTATTAATTGCTGCCAATAACAAGGTTGGTCTATTCAGGAATTTCTGTTCTTTCTGGTCTAGACTTGGGTGGGTGTAAGTGTCCAGGAATTTATTCATTTCTTCTAGATTTACTGGTTTATTTGCATAGAGTTGTTTGAGGTAATCTCTGATGGTAGTTTGCATTTCTGTGGTATCAGTGGTGATATCCCCTTTACCATTTTTATTGCATCTATTTGAATCTTCTCTCTTTATTTATAGAATCAATGCTATCCCTATCAAACTACCAATTACTTTCTTCACAGAATTGGAAAAAAAGCACCTTAAATTTCATGTGATACCAAAAAATAGCCTGCATAGACAAGGCAATCCTAAGCAGGAAAAAAAAAAAAAAAAAAAAGCTGGAGGCATCATGCTGCCTGACTTCAAACTATATTATAAGGCTACTGTAATCAAAACAGAATGTTACTGTGGTACTGGTACCAAAACATAGAAATAGACAAATGGAACAGAACAAACATCTCAGAAAGAATGTCACACAACTACAACTATCTAATCTTTGAAAAACCTTACAAAAACAAGCAATGGGGAAAGAATTCCCTGTTTAAAAAGTGTTGAGAAAACTGGCTAGCCATGTTCAGAAAGCTGAAACTGGATCCCTTTTTTACACTTTATACAAAAATTAACTTTAGATGGATTAAAGATTTAAACATGAGGCTTAACACCATAAAAACTCTAGAAGAAAACCTAGGCAATACCATTCAGGACACAGGCATGGGCAAGGACTTCATGATTAAAACACCAAAAACAATGGCAACAAACGCCAAAATAGACAAATGAGATCTAATTAAACTTTAGAGCTTCTGCTTAGCCAAAGAAACTATCAATAGAATGAACCAGCAAACAACAGAATGGGAAAAAATATTTGCAATCTACCCATCTGACAAAGGGCTAATATCCAGAATCTACAGAGAACTTAAACTAATTTACAAGAAAAACAAACAAATCCACCAAAAAGTGGGCAAAGAATATAAACAGACATTTTTCAAAAGAAGACATTTATGGAGCCAACAAACATGAAAAAAAGCTCATCATCACTAATCACTAGAGAAATGCAAATTAAACCACATCAAGATATCATCTCATGCCAATTAGAATGGCAATCATTCAAACATCAGGAGACAACAGATGCTGGAGAGGATGTGGAGAAAAGGGATCACTTTTACACTGTTGGTGGGAGTGTAACTTAATTCAACCATTGTGGAAGACAGTGTGGCAATTCCTCAAGGATCTAGAAATAGAAATTCCATTTGACCCAGCAATCCCATTAATAGACATATACCCCAAAATTATAAATCATTCTATTATAAAGACACATACACACATATGTTTATTGTGGCACTGTTCACAATAGCAAAGACTTGAAACCATCTCAAATGTCCATCAGTGATAGACTAAATAAAGAAAATGTGGCACATATACACAATGGAATACTATGAAGCCATAAAAAAGGATGAGTTCATATCATTTGCAGGGACATGGATGAAGCTGGAAACCATCATCCTCAGCAAACTGACACAATAACAGAAAATGAAACACTGCAGGTTCTCACTCATAGGTGGGTGTTGAACAATAACACAGGGACACAGGGAAGGGAACATCACACACTGGGGCCTGGGGGTGGTGGGCTGGGGAGGAATAGCAGGGGGTGGAGGAATTGGGGAGGGATAGCATTAGGAAAAATACCTAATGTAGATGATGGGATGATGACTGCAGCAAACCACCACCGTGGCACATGTATACCTATGTAACAAACCTGCAGGATCAGCACATGTCCCTCATAAGTTAAAGTATAATAATTATGGAAAATAAATTTCATAGATCAGGTGGTTTGAACAATGGATACTTATTTCTAACAGTTCTAGAGACTAGGAAGTCCAAGATTAAGGTGCCAGCATGTTTGTTTCCTGGTGAGGATTTTTCTTGACTAGCAAATGATGGCCTTCTCATTGTCTCATTGTCTTCACATTGCAGAACTCTGGTGTCTCCTTCAGTTTTCTTTTCTTTTTTTTTTTGGCAGAGTTTCGCTCTTGTGGCCTGGGCTGGAGCACAGGCTCACTGCAACCTCCACCTCCCAGGTTCAAGCAATTTTCCTTCCTCAGCCTCCCAAGTAGGTGGGATTACAGGCAACCACCACCATGCCCAGCTAATTTTTTTGTATTTTTAGTAGAGATGCAGTTTCACCATGTTGGCCAATCTTGAACTCCTGACCTCAGGTAATCCTTCTGCCATGGCCTCTCAAAGTGCTGAAATTACAGGCATGAACCACCACACCCAGCCATCTCTTCCAGTTCTTTTAAGGGCACTAGTCCTATTATGAGGTCTTCACCATTATGACCACATCTAAATCTAATTATCTCTTAAAAGCCTCATTTCTAAATACCATTATCACATCAGGAGTAAGGTAAGACTTCAACATATAAATTTTGGAGAAATGTAATACAGTTTATAGCACTGAGTTTTCTTGTATTATATTCAAACTTATATAGCATTAAATAGGCATAGCACAAATATCTTTGCATGTGCTTATATAAGAATGAGACGTATTTGTAACATTTTTCAAACTGTCAGTAACAGATGGCTCAGATTCAGTTTAAAAATCTAATTAAGGTTGCAGATAATCACAGAAGGGCTTCCAAACATCCCTTTATAATGTCTGTTGTATGGGTTGTTACAACATGAATTCTTTGGTCACACTTTTTTCAGAAAAATATAGATTATTATGACTGAACTTCTTTCTTCTTGTTTTAACAGGTAAATATAAACTTAAAATCACAACTCTCACTTTTATGAACAAAACTAAAATAGAGGGAAAATAGTCCTATCATAACTTACTTTAAATCTATAAAAGTTTTTGAGGAGAATTTCAGGACTATTCTTTTTAATGAAAGACATTATATTTCATGTCTCTAAGAAGCAGGGTTATATTTCAGCCATGTTGAATTGTGGATGAAATCAAACTATTTTGAAATTACAATAATGCACTCTTTCCATTGTAATATTTGTGATTTGGTTCAAAACATGTGTATCTTTCTCATACCATAGTTTCTCAGTGTTTTAAAAGTCCAAACTTCTCATACTTATTTTAGTTATTTAAGTATGTATAAACAGAGTACAATGGATTTGCTGATAAGTCTTATATTCTCTCTTACACATCTTTTGTAGGAATTATAGCAATGCTTAGTATGATTACCAAATAAGGTCATTTTGAAAATCAGTTGTGATAAATATAATAGTAATTATTTTGAAAACAAAAGCATTACACAAATACTAGTAATTATACAATTTTATAATTGCCTTATTCCTGATTTAGGAGCACCAGGCTTATAACTGGAACAGTCTTATCAAAGCCATTTCCCATACTGTTTATCTATATATATGCTTATGTTATTTCATCTCTCACAGTGTACAATACCTTCATTTCCTCCATCAATCCATGTTCAGTCACTACTTTTATGATGAAGAGCTTGAGTTATTATTGTTCTCCAATTATTCTAGTCTTCGATTATCTTACACTATATACTTTTTCTATTATGCAGCAATGTATTCTGTGAAAATATTTATTTTGACCTAGAAAAAAGACTAATATATATTTTAATTATATCACAAAGCTCCTTTGTTACAGATTGCATACCGTTTGTAATTGAAAAAGACTTAATAGTCAGGCTACTTTTTAATGTCTTAGAAAGTAGAGGGCTAATACAGTTTTAAATAGGATATGTTCTCTTGCCAATGAATATAAATTTTTATATGTTCTTTGAGAAATTCATTTACAATTTTTCTGTAGGTGTACATTTAATGTAAAAATAATACTTCGGAAGAATGATTTTATTAATAAATTGCAGTAACAAACCTATAATTTTAATGAACTAAAATATAATTAAACTCTTAATATTTATAGAATTATCATTTATTTTTGAATTAATACAAAGCTTAGATTTGAGTACATTTTGAGCTTAAGAAAGCTTGTCTTTGTTGGTTTGTTGGTTTTGTCTTCTGAAATCTATTACCTTTACTTTTGGAAAAATTATTGTCTCAAAACACCTAAAAATGAAACAAAAATTAAAAACAAATAAAAAATCAAAAGTTTTGTGAACACAGTAAAACATTTAAAGTAATATTTATTCTCAAAAGTTTGAAAATAAGTAAAGCAAAAATATTCAACTTCACATTATTTAAATACAATCGTATAAGTATATTAATTTAGATTTCATTTTATTAGGAGAAGGAACATTCTAACAACAAAATTATCTGAAAAGTTAAGTTGTGCCTTACAGAATATTGATGTCCCTGTCTATGAAATCAAAGCATTTATGCAATTAAAGCAAACACAAATTGATTTTCAGTGAGAGTTATGGTTGGAAGATTCCTCAAGTGTTATGTAGTCATACTCAGTGACAAAATTTTCTTTTCTTTTTTTTTTTTGTTTGTGTGTGTGTGTGTATGTGTGTGTGTGTGTGTGTGTGTGTGTGTGTGTGTGTGTGTGTGTCACTGAGAGCTGGGGAGCTAGATCATTGGACATGAGCGCCAAAAGAAGAAAACAAATGTGAGTGATTAAGTGATCTTCAGTGATACTTAAAGGATAAAGTGATTAAGAACAAGTAAATGGATTGGTAAATTTAATAAAACCACATGTAATTAGAGATTATATGTTCATAAGTATTTCCGATGCCTTTTTTTTTTTTGTCTTCAGCAAGTTTCAGTAACTCAGATTCCTGGACCAGGGAGTACAACTGTAGAATTGATCAAAGAATAAGAGATAGTGAAATGAGAGTTGTAAGAAGAGTATAGAGCAAAGTGGTTGGGTTGCTGCCAAGAGAGCAGTGATGTGATGCACCCTTTAAGCTGGGGTCCTGCAGCCTGCAGCCTGGGATGTATTGGTTGAAATACGTTGAAATGAAAGAATAGGAGAAATAACGATGGTAGGGCAGAAGTCAAGAGAGAAACTCAAATGCTAATATGAGGATATATAATACATGATTTAACTATACTACCAAAAGAAGGAACTTATGTATACTTATAGGATAAAGGAGCACAAACAGTGGAGAGAAAGATTAATAACCCATGCAGAAGTCCAGATGCTTGGATTTTAAATGCTGCATCATATCAAAATCTTTATGTATGCTCAAGTGTTTATTTTTCAAGAACTTGAACTTTAAGATCTGTGAAAAAGCCAATTGCATGTGCATTTTCCATCAAAACATGAAAAATGTTTTTTTTTAACTGAAAATTCAAGGGAAGCATTTTATCTTCTCAAAAAATGGAGGCAAAACACTTCAATGTGTTATGTCAGTAAATAAGCAGACTCTTTACTAGGTCAAGTTTTAGAGTCAAGGACAACTGTTAATGCTTAGTTCAGAGCACTTACAACAGTTTCTCTGTAGATAGGAAGTTGTAAACCAACTGTTTCTTATTATTTAAAATCACCATAAACATACTGTATATAAAACTAATGAGAAATCTTTTTTGCCAAAATCTCCAACAATAACTGCTTACTGAACTCTCAAAAAAGACACATCAAAAAATAAATAAGTAGAATTTCATCTCACTCTAGCAACATTTCTTTGGGTTACTCAGCACCTTGAAGAGTAGAAAATTAGCATTATTTTATTAACAGTGATTATAAACAATACCTATCTAAAGCCAGTATTACTATATTATGAAAACACACACACACACACACACACACACACACACACACACACACACACACACAATTTATAGCCAGAAAGATAATTGTAGATCATATAGGAAAATATTCTCATTTTGCAAATTAGGAAATTAGGTCTGGAGATGAGTTGTTTTCACCTTAAAAACAGCTATAAGTAGAATATTTGACTCAAAACCTGAGATTTTTGTTTCCAACTTCCAAAACAATATTATGTGCATTCTTTGCATGTTTTATTATGTCAGTATTTCTAAACATGTCTGTTTGTATGTACATATGTATGTATATACATATATGTAGTACAGCATTTGAAATCCCCTTAATGATCCTCCATGTTAAGGATATACAAAATACTTTAAAAATGTATTTATCTGTGTCATTATAGTTTCTACAGATAGTTCATTAGTACTTATTGTAAAAGTAGCTAAAATCCAAAACAACCACCTTAAGGTAACACAATTCTCATTTACTAAAATCTGATGAATAGATCATGTAGATTAGCAAATGTAACCAAAAATTTATGAAATGTCAGTGTGTACAGTAATTCTAAGTGTATTGCAAATTAAATAAATATGTATATATAAAGTCATTTCATTCACTTATTAAAGTCAATGATAAGGAGTGCAATTGCTAGGTCATATGGCAAGAATATGTTTAGTTTATAAGAAACCGTGTACTAGAGAAACTGGACACCAGGTCTGGGGAAGTCGAATGTAAAGCAATACGATAGGATTAAGAGGGAGGAGATAGTCTGGTTATTTGCACAGAAAAGACTTGAAAGGACACACACACACTCACACACCAGTGTAAGTCTTTAATAACTCACGAAGAATAATAGAAAATGAGGGAGGTTTTATAGAATATGAATAAAAGATCAACATTCTGCGGAGAGTATATAGTCTTCAGAAATTATTATCCTTCTTGGTTCCAGAAAATTTCAAGGAAAACTTGCCTAAATGTTCACAGCTGGTGAAAGAGAACTTCTGGCTTGGTAGTAAGTGCCTGAGAGAAACAACAAAATTCTATTATTATAAAAATTAGACTTGCTCACATAGATCGTGTTGCATTATTACAAACTTATATATACATGTGTATATATATTATATATATGTGTGTATGTATGTGTATATATGTGTGTGTGTGTGTGTATATATATATATATATATATATGTGTGTGTGTGTGTGTGTTTATTAAACATTAACTCACAGGATCCCAAGATTCCATAATAGGTCATCTGCAGGCTGAGGAGCAAGGAGAGGCAGTCCGAGTTCTAGAATAGAATTGAAGAACTAGGAGTCTGATGTTTGAGGGCAAGGGAGGAAGATGTAGGCCAGAAGGCAAGGCCAGTCTCTCCTTTTACATTATTCTGCCTGCTTATATTCTAGCAGAATTCCAGCTTATATAGATTGTGTCCACCCAGATTAAGGATAGGTCTGCCTTTTCCAGCCCACTGACTAAAATGTTAACTTTTTTGGCAACAACCTCACAGACATACCCAAGATCAATACTTTGTATCCTTCAATCCAACCAAGCTGACACTCAGTATTAACCATCACAGATAGAAATAAGAACACCATTCAAATAGTTGTGTAAGAGAGTCAGTATCTGATAAAAATAGTGTCATAATATGATTGCCAATAATACCTTGATTTTATAGCAAATAGAAAAATGCTACCTTTATATTTCCTTGGCAACATTCTTGTTACCTAAATGAATTTTGCTCCTAGCTTGATGTCTCCATTAATTTAATATTGACAAAACATGAAACATATAACCAGAACTGTCCAACGCAGAATTCTGCCCAACATAACATCTTAGTATTAGTACTGCATAGAAAATATAAATGTTATAAGAAGGAATTTTAAAAAGAAAGTATAATTATCCAAAAATATAATTCATGCTATGACTTTTTAAGGAATATTGACAAATTTCTAACATTAAACAAATTTGTATTTACCTACACAACTCATAAACATCTACTTAGATATAATAGGCATGTATACATAAATTATAGATAAATGCTAAATGTTCCAAATGTTCCTGCACTATGAAATTCTACTATGATATGAATCATAGTAACTTTCTTACATATTTTTTAAATATTCTATATTATTGGACTTAAAATTGTTTTAATATTCAACTTTTATTCGAAGTAAAATAAATTAATAATTAAGAAATATCCAGCTATTACCAATAATGAAAATAAATGGTTCGATGGTTTTTGCTTGGGTGTACCTTGCCCATCTAATACAATAACTTTAATTATTCTACCTTAAAGGTTTTAATGGGAACCTTAAAGGTTTTAATGGGAACAGTTTTAAATTACTGAGCTAATGCTAGCTCTTATGTTCTATTCTACAACATGTAGCTCACTCGAAAAAAATATCTACCGAGTTATTGCATGCCAGATACTGTTGCAGATACACTAGACAAGCACTAAAAAGCACAGACAAATCCCTTCCCCTCAAGAAAAGTAAAACCTAGTTGATATGATTTGACTGTGTTCTGACCAAATCTCATCTTGAATTGTGGTTCCCATAGTCCCCATGTGGCGTTGGAGGAACCCAGTGAGAGATAATTGTATCGGTGGGTGGTTGTTCCTATGCTGTTGTTCTCACAATAGCGAGTCTCAACAAGATCTGATGGTTTCATGTAGGGCAGTTTCCCTGCACTGGCTGTCTTACCTGCCACCATGTAAGACCTCCCTTTGCTCCTAGTTCACCTTCTACCATGATTGTGAAGCCTCCCCAGCCATGTGATACTGTGAGTCCATTAAATGGACTTTTAGATGGCAGTAGGGGTGGTGTTAATAATAAACAATGAGCACATTATGAAATATATCTGTATCTATAAATTCATATATCTCATTCTAGATACAGGTGTATTGTTTCTTTGGACACTAACAAAATTAAGATTTCTTGGCTAGATTTTCAGATATTTTCCACTTTTTTTCTTTTTATGTGGAGCTTGGAAACAATCTTCATCTTTTAATATCTGTGTTATAAAAGGCAAGTGCTTTTCTTACAATATGGTTAATTTCTCAACCAAATATCAGGTTCAAATGATGAACTTGCTTTCTATCTTATGCACACCATGAGGATTCAATTTTTCAATAAAGCATTATCACCAATTTCTATTTAAAAGTTTAACGATCTCCAATATGTATTTTAAACTGAAATTAGTCAAGGACAGAAAAAAGTCACTGTAATAATAAAATAATTAATATAATTTTCAGTAATTTACTATGTATGAAAAGCAGGGACTAAGATTTTCTATATTTTAACTCATTAAATTAGCATTTTAAATCATTTTTCTTACTTTAAGTTAGCTTTTAATAACTCCTTTTATAAATTGAATAAAATAAAATTTAAAAATTGTAAATAACTTGTACAAATACAAAGAGCTAATTAATTTGGATATAATTTGGATACAGATTCAAATCTGTACTATGAGTTATTTAAAATTCATAAACTTCTCAAATAAATTTGAGTATGACCAGAAATTTTTATGTAATGCAAGTGTGGCTGGGGGAGAGCTTTATGGAAAGCCTGGGTACAAAAACAGCCATTTTTTTTTTAAAGCAAGTTTGCCTCCTTGAGATAGAATATTTTTTCTAGACCCTAAACTCTTGTTTAAGAAGCTCCTTCTACTCATGAAGACTTTCTAATACTTCTTGAAAGCCATAAAAATATTTCATTTTTATGAAATAAAAAAGCTAAACCAAAACTTCATTATTCTGAATAATCAATTTTATAAAATAAGTTAAAGGGCCAGTTTAACACCATTTCAATCAGTTTGCTAGAATAAAATTCTTCTCTGCTATTTAGTTTTTAAATTGTAAGCAAAACATTGACTATTTTTAAATGAATTGTTTTTTAAACATATGTGGTAATGATTTTGAAATAGTGAGATGTTGACCATCAAATGTTTTATTTATATAGATGTTAGAATATTTTGCAATGCAATATTAATTTATCTAAGAAATTATCTCACAAGGAATTGAAACATGTGTTTCTCACTACACTTACTACTTTAAAAGCTTGACAAATGACAACCATGGGAAAAAAATCTTTAAAAGCATAGACGAATTGGCTGAACATATCATCTCTTGGGTCAGAAACAACAGCTGTGCATAGACATTAAGACAAAATATGAGTCAAGAGGAACAGATAACAGCAAATATGTCTGTCATTTTAGGTTGAAAGATACAGCAACTCTTACTTTTTTTTTTTTTATTTCTCTCCTGCATTCTGCTCATAGGCCAACATACTCTGTCAGTGAGTAACAACTTGTCATCCCTTATGGTTTTTTTGTTGTGTTTTCCTCTTTCTGTGCTTTCCCACATTGTAGTTCTTCTCCATGTCTGCTCAGGTCTTTGGCACAATTCATCCTGCCATATGGAGCCAAATCAGAGGAGCAAGTATGATTCTCTTCCTACACTGTCCTTTCACTTTTTAGGATTTCCATTGAGCTTTTTCACTTTTGAACTATTTTCTTCTTTTTAAAAACCACAAGAAAATTTTTCATCATATTCTTGCCTAAATTTTACACCTCATCCCCATCCCTGCACACTGCACCCCACAATTTACTTAAATGTAAGCTGACTGAGAATTTAACATAAAATTGAAATATACATATGCAAGACCCTAGTTAAATTGGCTTCCCCAGAATTATCCAGTCTTTAAAATGGCACATTCAGCCATTCAAATCTGGTTTCTGCATATGCCTCTCCTGCTCTGTTTTTCTGAATAAATATTAGTAATTTTTTAAAGATATCTGCTGAAAAGTCATGCTCTCTACTTGTACTTCCAGAATTTTTGCCTATTCACCAGGTTCCTCATTTTGTTTAGCTGAAGTAGGTGCTCCTACAGTATCTAGAACTTCTGCTGCCACAGCAACACGTTTTTCTGTATTATGTTTTAATTACCTGCTTTCTTTTTTATATTGTAAGCTCCCAAAAGAAAGACCATATCTATCTTCCCCTTCATTTCAAATTTAATTCCTAGCAGAGTCAAAATAATTATTTGTTAAATGAATATTTCAAATTTGTAAATTATTTACAAAGCCTGTCCTTACCTTCTTGCTTACACATATTAAAATTGTCAGGAATGTCAACGTTTATTTCAAAGTCAAGGGGGTTTGGAAATCTTCAATGGAGGCACACTATATTCACATAAGATATCAAACATGTTAAAGTACACCTAATTCAAAATAATAAGTATATTTTTATAGCTAAATGTTAGGTTTGTTAACAAGAATAAGATCATGTGTGTGTGTGTATACCACTTTAGCCAAACTTTCTTCTAAATTCTCAAATTAACAAGAATAAGATAAATTGTCTTTTATTTTTCTAATCAAATGTATTGTGTTTACTGAGATCTGAAGGTTTACGTGTAAAACCTTAGTTAAAATGGCAGGCAAGCATAGTCTATAAGCTTATGAAAGGCTACATAATTTGCAGTACTGAATTTAAAGGTTTAATTACAACAGGTAATTATGAGATTTAAACATAAGTATTACAAATAGTTAATATATTTATTAAAACACATTTAAAATAAATTATTTCACACAATTCAATATTAGACACTAATGAGTGAGTATGTGAAATGTGATATATTAATTTTTCAGATTATTATCTCTTTTTTAGAACCAAATTTTATGAAACCTAATGTATAAAAAATAAGAATATAAATCCCAGGAGAACAAATATTAATTATTGATGAATTGCCAGGTTTTTTTTTTTACAGCTCGTATTTCAGAAGCAGCAGGATATTCAGAACCAGTAATGATTAAAAAAAAAATACTTTTGAAAAAGAGCTGCAATTATAATTGAAGTTAAAGGCATTAAAATGGGCAAGTTCCAACAGTCAGTTTATGCCCTATGGATACTAAATGAAAATAAGCAAACAAACAAAAGGTGAAATGAAAATTATAGAAAAAGAGAAATGCATCAGTTCAAATCTAAAATAAACATTAAATAAAATATAAAATGGACAGAATAAATATCCATATGTAAAATAGCAAGACTAATTATCTTCAACTTCTTTTTTTTTTTTTTTTTTTTTTTTTTGAGACGGAGTTTCGCTCTTGTTACCCCGGCTGGAGTGCAATGGTGGCACGATCTCGGCTCACCGCAACCTCCGTCTCCTGGGTTCAGGCAATTCTCCTGCCTCAGCCTCCCGAGTAGCTGGGATTACAGGCATGCGCCACCATGCCCAGCTTATTTTTTGTATTTTTAGTAGAGACGGGGTTTCACCATGTTGACCAAGATGGTCTCAATCTCTTGACCTCGTGATCCACCCTCCTCGGCCTCCCAAAGTGCTGGGATTACAGGCTTGAGCCACCGCGCCCGGCCCTCTTCGACTTCATTTTAACGTTGAAATTTAAAGTGAGCTATAATTTTAAGAAAGTCCTTTCTAATTGGCAATTTTGAATGTACATTTTATATACCTTATGAAATAATTTCTGAAATAAATAATCACACTACTAACATTATGAATTTAAAACATGCAAATGTTCATTCAATATCTGTTTATTGAGTTTATTTCTGTGTAAAATATTGCAATGAATGAAATGCAAGATTTGAAATTGACTAAAAATTTAATTCTGTTCTAAAGAAGCTGGTAATCTTGTGTAACAACAGGAGCAACAGGTACTGGGCAACTGATGTGAGATATTTGCTTTGTACTTACAGAAAAGTGATTTTTATATTCTTTAAAGAAGAGATACATTAATTCTACTAAAAGACTTGATGTCTTTATTTTAAAAATGATATTTAAGACTAGCAGTTGTATAATTTTAGCTGGTAAGGTTTTGAACTGGCCTGAATTTAGGAAATAAAATATAGAACTATAGTTGACAAAACTGATATGATACATTGAAGAAACATGTAACACCAGTCTATCTAGAGGAGTGAAAGTAACAGGTTGCTTTTAGTTTTTCTTTCAGCAAAATTTTCTGTTACTGTTTATTTTTATTTTAAGTTCTGGGGTACATGTGCAGGATGTGCAGGGTTTTTACATAAGTAAATATGTGCCATGGTGGATTGCTGCACCTATAGCTTACTGTTAAGAAACAGACGTTTTTTTAAAAAACGCAGGAGGCAGAGAGGACATAAGTAGCATAGTATAGAACAGGCAAGTGTAGATCAAATCATGGAAAGCCATGAATGGGGCTCGTTTTTGGAGGAGTGGAGAGTCAATGCAGAATTTTAAGAACGGAAGTAACAGGATCAGAGAAGCTATATTTGAAAGAGCTGTCAGGTAATCAATTTCTAAGGGAAGAGGCAACAATAGTCTGAAAATCATAGGATAGAAAAAAAGTTGTGGGTAGAGATATTTGTGAATTACAATTAAGAATTGTGAATTAGAATGAATATGTATTCATCGCCTTAAATAGTATTTAATGATAGCTATGTGCTACGCACTTTCCTAGGATGGGAAATACTTTTTTAGGCAATGAAAATGTTAAATATTTTTTAAGGCAATTAATACATATTCATTCACATATTCATGACCATAGAGCCTGATTATAGGAAAGTGCCTGGCACACAGCTATCATTAAATAATTTTCTGAGTTTCCAATCAAATAATTTCCCCACTCCCCGTTCTTGGGGAGCTTCCGTCTAAAGCAGGCTGGTCAGAGAGGGCATTTCTGGGAAAATTACATTGAAGATGGGATATGATGGGAGAAACAGAGCCATAACATGACAATAAAAGGAAAGAGTGATCCTGGTAGTGATCCAGGGTATAGTCAGTGGAAAGGCCTACTGAGAAGGAAATGCAGAAACCAGCTGATTTCAAAAGACAGGAAAATGCTCTTTATGCTTCTAGCTTCAATAGCAAGGGATGGAATCATAAGAGGAATAGGAATGGGGTAGAGCTTTGTAAGTCAGCATAAACAATTTGATTATGTTTTGAAGTGGAATTGCAGGAAATTAAACAGAAAAGTGAAATATTTTAGTGTATTTAAAATCTTACACAGGGCTTCTTATTAAAAAAATAATCATATGAGGTGGAATCAACAGTAGACCATGTCTCCAGTGCCTTGAATCTGTCTGACATAAATTGTGATTCCATTATGAGAAAAGAAAAATGACGAAGAGGATTGGGAATGTAAATAATGGGTTCATTTTATCTTATTCTTGAATGTAAAAAGTTAAAAGTGTAACATCACAACTTTGTAGAGAGGAAAGCATCACAGAGGACAAAGGCTATGCTGACAAATACTATAAAAAATAAAAAGTGATTAAGACAGAGAAGACGCACATTAATTTATCAATTATAAGGTCACTATAAATCATCTAGATAGCAGCTTGCTAGAGTGAAAAGGGCAGCCAAATTATTAAGGTGAAGTGAGAAGTGAGAATGAGAGATAGCAAGAAAATTCTAAATTAGTTATGAAATAAAGCAAAACATCCATGTATTTCAGATGTTTTATAGCATAACAAAGAACCGTTTCTCTAAAATATGGAAGAAACATTTAAAAGTTGATCTCTGATTATTCTGAACAACTTTCTGTATTTTAGTTGGGAAGTAATATGTCACCTATTTCAGATTTACACATACTTTAAATTTAAAAATAAGATGGTTACCCATATTGGTCTGACTGTGTTTTATTACTTAATATAATGAAAAGTACTGAAGAGTATTTGAAATATGGAAGGCAATTTAATACATATAATTTAATTTATAGTGTTTTATTTTATTTTTACATGCTGAAGTTCATTTAAAGATATAATTTAGGAGAGGTGTGACATAAATGAAGAAAACCTTTAATGTTTCTAAGCCTCTGTTTTCTAACAAGTAAAACAAAGGAGTTTGAATTCAATTTGTAAGGCAAATGTCTAGTCTAAAACACTATGATCAAACATTTCTGAGAAGTGTTTACAGTTCAAATGACAGAAATAATAGAATTGCCTGATTCCATAGCACCTTTTGATCTCCACAGCAATTCTGTAACTACTCATATTTATGCAAAAGTAGAGGAACTTGAATCTCAATGAGGGCTATTTTAATTTTATGGTTTAGCAATAATAGAATTAATCTTTGGTCCTAGTTTTCTAATACTTAAATTAGAGTACTTGTCAGTGAACAATATCCTCCACTAAAAAAAAAATTTCCAAGAAATGCTGTGATGATGCCAGTGATATTTAGATTTACCCATTTTTTTCTGCTATAGTTTTTGGAAAGTTCAGAGTGAAATCTTAGAATTAAAAGGGGATTTATTAATGTAGTTCTATATTATCTCAGTACATTATTGTTGTTTTCAATTGTTTTCACAATATGTATTAATTAGTCTCATCAACTTTATTTAATCAGAAATTTAAAATGTATTTGAGACTAAACACCATGATTATAAAGGATGAATAAATGAATGAAATAATTCCTTAAAATTTTTGCATGTATTGTCAGGAACATTTATTCAGCTGGGATTTCCATTTAGTAGCATATTCAAGTATAATTTATTTTTTAATATTTATTGACTGCTGCTTAAACATATTAATGACTATAGAACAGTTAAAAGAACACTGTGGTGCACAATATGAGGCTGAGAGCTGTAGTTGCGAGCTATAAGATTTCACAAGACTGTCTTTGCCTTAGCAAGTTTACCTGGGTCTAACACCAATAAACATGTAGTAAACACATAGTTTTATACCTAGAGGCCTGACGTCCCTGCCCAATGAAAGTGGTTTTTTCCATCAAGGATGAATATATAATGGGTGAACCTATAACAAAAATAAGATCCTCAAACAGTGGAAATATGTCCTGTAAAACAGGGAATATAAACAAAGTTAAAATCAGATGGCATATTAAAAGAATATATTTTCCCAGTATATAACATGCAATGGATTGCTATAGGGACAATCATTCTTACGATTCAAAAAGTAAACGAAATCAATAGAGTTAAGATAAACACATAACTTTAGAATAGAAAGAAGAGGCTTGGCATGGTGGCTCACACCTGTAATTCCAGCATTTGGGGAGCCAAGGTGTGGGGATCACTTGAGGTCAGGAGTTTGAGACCAGCCTGGCCAACATGGTGAAACCCCACCTCTACTAAAAATACAAAATTAGCCAGGAGTCGGGGTGGGTACTTGTAATCCCAGCTGCTGGAGAGATCCAGATAGGAGAACTGCTTGAACCTGGGAGGCAGAGGTTGCAGGGAGCAGAGATCACACTATGGCACTTCAGCCTGGGAGACAGAGCAAAACTCTGTCAAATAAATAAATAAAATGGGCCAGGCGCGGTGGCTCAAGCCTGTAATCCCAGCACTTTGGGAGGCCGAGGCGGGTGGATCACGAGGTCAAGAGATCGAGACCATCCTGGTCAACATGGTGAAACCCTGTTTCTACTAAAAATGCAAAAAATTAGCTGAGCATGGTGGTGCATGCCTGTAATCCCAGCCACTCAGGAGGCTGAGGCAGGAGAATTGCCTGAACCCAGGAGGCGGAGGTTGCGGTGAGCCGAGATCGCGCCATTGCACTCCAGCCTGGGTAACAAGAGTGAAACTCCATCTCAAAAAAATAAAATAAAATAAACAAATAAATAAATAAATAAAATTAAAGAAAGCAGACTGCATAGGAGACCAAACGAAGATATACAAATGACCAATGATGAGTATCTGAAAGTATGCTCAACCTCATTATAAAATAAATAAACAAAAATTAAAATAGATGGTTATGATTGCCTACATTAAATTGGCGAAATGAAGAACTAAAAATTTGTATGATCTTATTCCTGGAATAAAGTCCTTGTAATTTATCTTTGTAAAACAGCTTTGTGTGCCATTTAGACAAGCCAGGCAGACTCTTTAGTTCTAAGAAGTTTTTCCTTGAATGAAACTTGAAATGCCCTTGCCTCAGTAAATGTCCTACTGATATGTTCCAGTAGTAATAACACCCTTAGTGGATTGTCTCACTTTTTAATATTTTATTCGCTCTTGCCACTTATGTGTCAATGTCTAAGATGTCATTCCAGTTGCTTGTCGTAATTTTGTTTATTTTTTCATGATTAATTTTGAAATGATTTTATAATTTTGGCCTTAGAGAACAGACTTTTCTCATTCTCAGGTTCTAAGAGATCATGTCTGTTTCCACTTAAGAAAAATAAATAAAGGTTTTAATGTACTATTAGAATATGCACATTTTTTTAAAAGGCCTATCGGGTTTTATAGAAAAAAAAAGATTAATAACAGTTATCCATAAGTGATAAAAGACGCATTTGTTTTTATGCAATTAAGCAAGTAATATTGCTATTATAAAATACTCTGTATTAAAGAATGTTGTTTAAATTGTAATGATGTGCTTGTTTTACCAATAAAAAACTTTAAATTGAGATTTATTCAAAACAAAACTGTAAGTGGAATCACTAAACTGATTACTATTCAACCATTTCAATATGCTTTCTCAGTTCTCAATCTTTTGACACTTATCTCAGTGCATAACTGAACATGCCGCTTTGTAGGACTCTCTGGAGGTTTAAAAATAGAATGATTTTTAAAAACATTGATTCTAGTATGTGTGACCTCTTTTGTCTGTGTATATGTGCATGCTTATGTATTCAACACAACCTGAGGCTGAGGATTGTTGCAAACTGGATAGCATAGAGTCATTCATCACAGGGGGCAATCCCTTACAGATTGCTCCATCCGCTTTCCAAATGTGGAAATGTAACTGACCAAAGATAGTAAGGTTATTTATACAATAACCATATGGGTGCAGTCATTTGCAAAGAAGATATAGACATATACACATACAGATGCTCTTTAACTTACAGCAAGTTTCTTCCTAATAAATCCATTATAAGTTGAAAATATTTTAAGTTGAAATTGCATTTAGTACACCTAACTGACCAAACATCATAGCTTAGTTTATGCTACCTTAAATGTGGTCAGAACACTTACATCAGCCTATGTTTGGTCAAAAAGAATCCAATACAAAGCCTAATTTATAATTAAGTGTTTAATATCCCATGGAATTTACTGAATATTGGAGTAAAATTTTCTACTCAATACATATCATTTTTATGCTATCATAAAGCAAAACCAAAAATCTCATGGATGGAGTCTAAAGCTTGTGAAACTATGGTAAGTTAGTGACCATCTGTATATACTCACATATATACACATGGATGATTTAAGCTCTTAAATAGTTAAGTTTGCATAGTTTTATTTTAAAGAATAAAGATAGATTAAACTTAAGTTCATAGGAAAAGTAAAATGTAATTTTGAATTAAAAAAATCAACCATAATTTCAAGCAACAGTTTCTGGTTATGTCAAATGTTATTTACATGGACATTTAAATGAATGGGGGGAATAGTAAGCTGTTACACTATTTAGAACCTATTGGTAACATTTAAACAGTGTTGTAATAGCTTATTTTATAATGCCAATCATTATAATTTCTCTATAATTGTTAAAACCTGATGAAAAATTTTATATTTTATCTTAACAGCATGTGAATGTATACATTGTTTTTCAAATTACTTTAGGGTGTAATTGAGCAAGAAAAACATAACAACACTTGAATTGCACAGAATGAGAAGGAATAAAATAAATAATAGCATGAGAAGTAAAGAGAAGATGGATGCATTTCACATTTCAAGAGAAAATTCAGTACAACATAGTAATTGATTGCTAGAAATAAGTTGATGCTGAGCAAAGGAAGAAGGTGTTAAATAAAATGCCAGATTTAGAATCTGAGCAACAAGAACTTAGGAAAATTGGGTGTGCTTCATCAGAAGAAAGTTTTTAATGTTTTTCTTGATTTCTATTTGAAAATATTCATCTAAAAAGATTTTAGGACATGAGTCAATCAGTTTCCTCAACTATTTAACCTTCATCCAGTAATGTTACTTTAAGAAACTTCAGTACTTAAATATATTGTTGCATTTAAGGAAAATAAAACATCTGACTTTGATCAACTGAAATGTATGGGATGAATAATCTTAATGTTTGATTCACAGGATCCTACATCACTGGAAATGAACTCAATATTCTCTTTAGTGTATTGTTTCCTTTTTGTTTTGGCTTAACTGAAATTTTGATAAGATTATCAAAGCTTACCACCATCACTGCTCCCTGCCCCTCAATATAGAAAATCAAATTTCCCATTTACTATCATGTACATGACTATTAATATAGTCCTAATGCCACATACATACACATACACCTCCAAATTCAGCTTCAGTAGATAACTGCTAAATATTATACCAAATATCTGCTAAATACTGTATTAAGTACCAAAGAAACCCAAATAAATAAGACATTACCCTGCCCTCAAGTTTTTCATAGCCTAGTAGAAAAGATAGACCTAGAACATAATTCAAATATTCAGTAATATTAAAAAAAATTGATTAATATTTAATGCATAGAAACTCTTTAGTGTTTAAGGTACAGAATAATTCCATAGTGCGAGTGAAGAAAGGCTTCAGAGACTAGATAAAATCAGAAAAAAATTGCAATAGGTTTACAAGGTAAACTGAAGGAAGAGGTGTATTCTGAGTGAAAAATAAATCTTAAGAGAGCTTGTTACATTTTTACTATATCTGTTTATTATTGTTCAAAAGAAAGGAAGTAACTGTGAAGATTAAAATATGATTGTTTATGAATGAGGTTGGTAAGAGAGGTTGAGAAAGCATTACAAGATGGCAATGGTGATACTTGCAGGGCCAAAATAACGAACCCCATCTGAGCACTTTGGCCTCAAAAACTCTGTCTTTCCACTGCCGCTCGCCAACCACCCCTAGACTATAGATTGGAGCAGGTCTACACGAAAGGAAATTTAGATGTATACATCTGTTACTATGTGCCAGCCATGTCTCATGAATCAGCAGGTCCTGAAGGCTTCTGGGCACATTAAAATGCTAAGATCTTATCTTGCTTGACGGGTATTCTATGGAAACATTTATAATTATAAAATGTAATATTATTCAGATACTTGCATCTGAAACATCACTAGCAGCAGCAAAGAGAATGCATTGGAGGGGTATTGAGAACAAAAATGGAAAAGTATATTTAAGGTATATATATTCACATACAGTTTAATGCTTTTAGTTGTTAGCAGATAATAGTTTGCTCAATTTTAATCACCATAAATAACACCAGGTAACATATTAGAAAGAAAACCTCAATTTTATTATTTACTTTTGGTAAACCAGATGTTAAATACACATATTTAAGCATGGATATTATAAACTGGGGGACAAAAATCCAACTGAATGAGAAAAATGGAACAGCTTTAAATGAAATATTTTTTTAAAACGTGTTCAAACTCAATTGTGAATTCTACTTATTGTTCTTGCAAAAGCTATTGCTTCATTGTAATTTTTGTTTTTCAAGGAAACCACTAATAAAAACTAGCAATAATGATACGATTAATTGTCTCTAATGGATTTCAGTACATTTCAATAATGGCTTATATAACAAGACAAAAACATATAGGAACGAATAATCAGAAAATATGTGTTCATATTATACTCTTTATGGTCTCATTTCATATTATTAAATATTCATAAATTGTGTATGTAATAAAAATCTACCCATGACAATGCTATTGAAAAAGAATTCCATAATTACAGCAGGGAGAATGTTCTTCGAAAGTAGGAACAACAGTTAAACTTGAAAGTATTTGTAAAGAAAAAAAAAGGGTGATTTGGGGAATTTTTGTATACTTTGATTCTGTGCCCAAACACCTAAATTATTGTGCCCCACAAAACTCTGGCATAATCTCACCACGGCTTGGCCTTTTGCATATCTGGATTTAGTTGGTGGCTTCAGTAACATGGACTTTTCCAACAGTAGTCTACATTTAGTTTTAGAGTTTTGTGTTAAGAGCATTCAAACAAATCTGAAGGACTGGAGAATAATTCCTTGAAATATGGGTTTCAGCAGAAACAAATTGCTATAGATAGCCTTTAAAGTTACACACATTATTGTTAGGAATACTATCAATACATATTTATTGAGTAGTCAAATAATTAAGAATATAAAATTATGATGTTTCTTCAATATACCTATCCACACTTTTAAAGAAAGCCAAGTGAGAACGGTAAAGGCCAAGGGTATATTTTCCTTTTGTTCTCTGAAGTTTCACTAACTGACTAAAGGCAGAATAAATAATAGAAGAAAAGGCATACAAAGTTATTAATGTGCCACAAGAGTCTTATAAAATAAGATCCCCCAAAAGGCAAAATGATTGACCCTTGTATACTATCTCAGAATTGTAGAAAATATGGGGGCTCGGTACATGGCCCAAAATAGGTTATAGTGGTAAGTCAGGATATGGGAGGGAGAGAAGAAGAAGTCTGGCTAGCAAAGGTTGTCTTGTTATATAGATGAGACCTCACAGGTAGCAGCCCTCAGAGAGAATAGAGGGAAAATGTTTCTTTCAGATTAGTAAACATGTGAGACTCTCAGTTAATCTTTCCTAGATGTAAGAGAAAGTCTCAGAGAAAATCTGGTTGCATCAGTGCTGATTCTCTACAGATGCAAATCCCCCTCATAATAAAAGATGTGCAGGGCTACTTTTGTCTACTGGCTCTCTGAACAGCCATCTTCAAATATGTCCAAGAAATATAATTTGGGGTGAAATATTTTGGTTTCCTTAAGAATCAACTAAAAGTAACTCTTGATTTAGTATATAGATGTAGTTGTAATAGAGTTTGGATTTAGGTTGGACCTCATCTTAAAGACCAGGAGATGATGGAAACAAATTAATATGTAAAATGTTCAGAAACATTCACATGGCATTCCCAATGGTAAATATGAAAAACAAAGGACATATATCTATTGATTAATAAATACCAATTAGCTTCACAATTTATATTTCTTTAATGTTTGAATCAGATTTCATTGTGCATTTTCATTTCCAATGTATAAGTGAGAAGACTGAAACATAGGGAGTGTTATTATTCTGTTCAGTAAGTGGTATTCGACATGTTATGATACTTTAAAATGTATGCTCTTTTGATCCCCTCTTCTATAATTCATTTTCCATGTGAACAGGAATTGTCAAAGTAAATGTTACGATGGACAAAGTTGTATAGGTAAGGAAAACTTTATTTAAGGCTGTTTCAATAAGGGAGAGGGAACAGAAAATATTCTGACCTCAACTCCACTGGAAAAGGGGATGCCAGAGATACTGAGAACTGGAATTGGGAGGCCATCTATACTTGTTAACTGGAAAAGTAATCTGTCTTTTATATTCATGTTAGAAGGTAGTTTACCACTAGAACTAGAGAACTAGAACTAGAATCCTAAGCCATCTGTTCTTGTGAACTCGCCTTACCCAAAGAAAAAGTAAACTTTTATATTCATGATAGAAGGTAGATTACCACTTGAAGAAGGATGCCCTAACCAAAGTTAGACTCCTAAACTCCCACAGAAGCTGGGAGACTGTGGCACACTCTTAATGATTACATTCCAAAGAGATTATCAAAGAGATAGCTCCCAGGTGCTTGAGAAAGACATTCATAGGTCTTAAAGTTGATAAGAGGCTTTAAAAAAAAAAAGATTTACTTATGAGAGTGGGTAGAAAAAGAGTTGACAATTACAAGATCTCTAAAGTAAAAGGTCAGGAGCCTAGAGGCAAGAAAAAGCCTGGCTAAAGTGAGCAAACTGGGAGAAATGTTAATGCTCTCCAGGTCAGATTGTTTCTCCTGTCCCACTGCAGTGTCAGTTTTAGGTAGGCCCTAAATCCTTGGGTCTTGGGAATGGAGCTTATTCGGTAACATTGTCCATTCTCTTTGTAGCGCGTACCCTTGGCAGGCAGCCAGACTCTGCCGTCTATCCTCAAGTAGGAGGTAGAGAATGCCCTGACCCTCTTCAGGGGTAGTGGGGTATTTTTTTTACCCTTTTTCCTTGCCACAGCAGGTCATTTGTCTTTATTCAGTGAGGAACAAGGTTATGGAAAGAACTTCCAGTCTTTCCCACAGGAAAAGCATCTCCCCAGGCCTTTACTTCTAATCTTTTCTCACAGTATTTCTCACTGGATCCAAGAAAGGTCTGCAGAGAAGATCGCAGAGAGTAGGAACCTAAGTGTCTGTAGCTTCTTCCTATGCTACAAACATGACATTTAGCGAATTCCTCAAACATTTGGCTGGTATCTTCTTCACTGTTGGTTTCTCTTCCTTACTTACTCTTCCACAGGCAGCCAAAACCTTCTGTTTTTCCCACATGTTGCAGTCTCCAGAATTTACATTAGGTGAGTAGTGGAAAAGTGGCCACCAGATGAAAATCAAGGTGTACTTTAATATGTGTGAAAGAATTCTGTGTATGAAGAAAATGAAGTGGTCACTGAAAATGTGAATTGTAATGTTGTAAGCTGGAGGTGGTAATCCATCTTACCACTTGGAAAACTATTGCAATGGCTGCACTAATCATAAATAAGTGATGTAATATAAACTAATGCAGAAGTATTAATGATATTAGTGTAATATGATTAAACTATAAGTATGTTAATATGCAATAACATAGAAGAACACATACATATGCTGTAAAATGGAATGCTATTAATTGAAGAAAAAGATAACAATGCTTCAGTAATTCTGTAATTAAAATGCAAACTAAGCAGTATTTTTACATTACTCTACAAGATTTATGTGTACATTAATATGTTTTGTAAAAAGTTCTTAATTCCTATAATATTTAACCTTATTTTTTGAAAAAGGCAGTTATAAAAAAGAAATACATGGAAATATAGAATAAACAATGAAAAAGCCCCTAAAGTTCATGGTATAAAAATTTTTGAGTCTAGCGCTTTCTAAAATCTATTTATTTCTTAGTGCATCATGATTTATATGTTAGACCTGCCAGCTAATCACTTGCTCACAGAGATAGAGGTGCAGTGTAGTGCTACTCTGAAGAGCCCACGCTAAGATCTAGGTTGCTGGAGCTTGAATTTCAGCTTCACTACTTACCAGCATGTGACTTAATTTCTCATGCTTCAGTGTCTTCATCTGAAAAGAGGCTTTAATTGAGGATTTAATTCAGGGATTAAACAAGAATACACACACACACATACATGCTACACACACACATACAACTACATACAAACTTAAAGCAGTATCTGGCATAAAGAAACCATTTCAAAAATTTTAAATATTGGTAACATAATTAGTCATATTAAATATAATGTGTATTTAAAATCACAACTATTTTCTAATGATATTTAATGTTTTATATAAAAATGATTAATACCCCAAAACCTAAAATGCAATAAAAATTTAAAAAAAATGATTAAACACTGCCAACTACATTTCAAGTTAAAAAAAGGTTTGTTCACAGGGAATTTGTATGAATATTAAAAGTATCTTTATTATAACAAGCAATTTCAAAGTGATTAAGTAGACTACTATAATACATTGTAATTGGGTTACAGTCATAGTAAAACACCAACAGTCACAGAACAATGGAACGCTGTTTTCTAGAATCATTATTACTTAGAATAGAAAATGTCTTCTATGTTCACTAGGATATCTATTTTTTTCTACCTTATAATCTTTTAAAATTTTCATCTCATTTTTCAGAAATTACATCCTTATGCTCTAAAAAACCAAGAAGTTATCCTCTGTAAAAGAAGAAAAGAAATGATTTCAAAGTCTATAAACATGAGGGAGACACATACACATGGACACATCAAGTATATGCTTACAAAATCTTTGAGAAACCATGAGAATGGATGGAGATTTTAATGGAAGGGTGGAAAAGAATAGAACTTTGGATAGAAAACGAAAAAGAAATCAGAGAAAAACAGTCTAAATTGTTGCGTTTTTCCACTTCATTGATTTGTTCAACAATCAGCATCCAATACTCAAATTTTTAGGGTCTCTATCTATCTGTAATTAAAAATAAAGCTTGTGCTGAATATCATGTGTATACATTTTAATCATGGAATCTATTGGTGAGTTACTGCACAGTAATAATTTAATTAAAAAATAATATCAACAATTATAATGTCATGTTCAATACATTCACATTCAAATGTATTTGTTAAAATAATTGCTGTCTGAGCAATATGTGATGTTAAGTAATCATATACTGTATTTGGAAATACTCAAAGTAATGTGATACTCTTTCAGTAGGTTTAAACATGCTAGTCGTATTACTATGACTTCTTAGAAATGTTTTTTAGAGTAAAATATCTTAAACAGATTAATTCATAAGTATGGCTTAATGAAATGTACAGTTTACAAGTTTGAAGACTGTCATCTGATTCTTGAAATTGACAGAGTTGCCTATCCTGGAATTAGTTTGGATTAATGGGTAGGAAAGTGCCTTGAAGTTGGACTAGAGTATTTGCATGTTGTATATCTGATAGTGATGCACTGAAGCCAACTTGTATTTTACCTTTGAGAGCAATTTTGTTCCAACTCCATGTTCAGGGACAATACACTGGTAGCTTGAAGTAGCACCCGCTGGGAGTTTTAACACCATAAAAATCAGCAAATACTACAAATGAAGGTTTATTCATCTATTTTTTTCCTCTAGAAAGCAAGTTGTTAAGTATTTACCAGCTTATCATTTCTATCTCCTTTAGGGTAGAAACATAGCCTTACATCATTGAGAAAATTTGGGAATTTGAGTATTTTCTCTCAAAAATATGGATGATTTGAAGTCTAGGGTCAGTGATTCCAATACTGGAGATGTGACTACAATACCATATATATGTGGGTGCCGTTAAGCACTCCAACCAAAACCAACAACAGCAACAAAAAATTGAAAAGACAAAAGTTATCAGTATTGTGCTTCATGTTTAAATCCACAGAAAAATGCTGAGATAGTGTGGTAATATATATATATATATATATATATATATATATATATATATATATATGTCTCCTATTAGTTCTGTTTCTCTAGAGAACCCTAATAAACTATCAAAAACTGTTAGAAAGAGATTCTGGAAAGATTCTGAGTGAAGGCATTTTCTAGTCATATCATACATTAAATATCAGAAAGATAATGGAATTTATTTCTTACATGAAATATAAGCTAAAAGATATCACTTGTAGCAGCAAAACTGGTAAATGGCATATCAATTTCCTTCTGCAGGCCAAGTTACTTGGTGTTTGGCTCTGATATAAATAGTTGACAGGAGACAGCATAAATTTATGAAAAGTGAAAGAGGGATATCAAATGGAATATTTTATCAGTTATCTGTTACTAACAGGATTGATTGAACAAGAACTGAACACTAATGAGGAATTTTATTATTGTTGTGACAATATTCTGTTAAGTCTTGTCCTCCTGAAGGGAAGTGAATTTATACTTATTTCTTTGACATCCCTTTACAAAGTACTGCAATTGTGATTTTTGGAAATGGAACAATCGTAGAAAGAAAACCTCATCAACAGTTCAGAATGGTAAGAAGCAACTGTAGCAACTAGGATCTGGTGAGAAGACAGTATGACATCAATTATTTTAGTAGAGAATATTTACTTAAATAATGTATTTCTACCGAAAAAAAACTCTCAGAAAAATGAAATCAGAATGGTAAAAAAGACTAGCTTCTACCCTTAGGGCAGAGGTTGGGGTTATCACCATTTTAGAAGCTTGGAGGAGATGCTAGGCAGCCCTGAAATTTAGACCTCTGATAAATGTGCAGTGCCCAACTCATGCTGATTCATCGGGGTTATCTGAAGGGGTAAGACAAAGTTGGTTTTAGAGGTAAAAATAAACCACTGCTGCCAGGATAAAGGAGCATTGTCGTCAGGACACTGTCAAGAATGGGAAGCAAACAGGTGGGAGCAATTTTTTCTTCTTCCAGACTTCCAGACGCCCTGCAGCATCTCATTTGGCAGAGCCTAACATTGAGTCCTCGAGTAGAACAGAATGTGGTTTGCAGGATCCCACTAATCCATCACAGATTAGTGGATACAAGAATGGGTTTGAAGCTGAGATTAAGCTGAAACTTGATCTGGATCAGCAGAAGCATGTAGTTTGTAAACTCATGAGCAATAATAACAATACATGGCATTTTAAGTTAATATAATTATTTTGTTGTGGCTAATTGTACAGCAAGAGATAACTAATGCACTACTGTTTTGGTAAAAATGCTATTATCAAATCCAAAGATTTTACCCCATGATTATATAGTCAACAAACAATTAGTGGATAAACTTCATTATTGGCATGTGATAAATAGAGAAGATACAGAATTATTGACTGTGCGTAAAATTACTGCCAAAAACAACTATGGAAATGATTACAGAATATAATGAGCATATTTTAAAGCATAAAAACATAGAATAATTAATTATATATACTCAAAAAGTAGAGATGAAAAGAGATTGTAGTGGATGCCTACTGAACAATACTCATTATTTTTTGCAAAACTTAACTCAGTATTTTTGTCTCCACATTTCCCTCTTTCTCATGATATAAGAGTTAATCCTACTCAGATAGGTTTACATTTATGAACATATCTTTCTCCTACTTGCAATTATTGGCAAGGTATAGGTACATCATTTACTATAGACCAGGATTTCTCAACCTCGGCACTATTGAGATTTTTCAGGCAAATAATTATTTGCTGTGAGGGGCTATCCTGCATACTGTAGGATGTTCAGCAGTGTTCTTGGTCTCTTCTCCCTAGATTCAAGTTATATCTACCCACTCCATGTCCATTGTGACAAGCATGAATGCCTTTAAATTTAGCCAAATACCTAATGGGTACAAAATTGCCCCTGGTTGAAAAATCACTTATTAAGACACAGAGGACAACTTTTTTTTAATTGCAGGAATAAACTTTTATTTCTTTTCAGATTATATGTCAGTTTCACAGTCACTGCAGCCATTTTGCAACCACAGGAGAAGAAGGGAAATGTGAAAAACTCAGCACCATAAAATCAAAGGGAGAAATTGAGAATTTTAGTCACATTAATAGAGCTCGAGATTTTAGTAACAGAAGGGCTTCTAAGCCAAAAAATCTCCTTTCTAATTGAAATTTTCTTTTCTTGCAACAGAAAGAGACCCAACATAAAATAAATTTGATAGAAATTAGTATATATGATATTTTTTCACATTTTATAATATTTAAACTATGAAGATATTATTTTTAAATTATATATCAAGTAAAAAGGAGTATATACTTTAAGTATTTATGGGCATTTGACAGTGGAGTATAAATATATTGTATTAGTCTATTCTTATCCTGCTATGAAAAATTACCTGAAACTGGATAATTTATAAAGAAAAGAGGTTTAGTTTACTCACAGTTCTACAGGATTTACAGAAATCATGACTGCAGGCCTCAGGAAACTTACAACCATGGCAGAAGGCATAGGGGAAGCAGGAATTTTCACACATAGTAGCATGAGAGAGAGAGAAGAGGAAAGTGCCACATACTTTCAATCGACCAGATCTCATGACAACTCACTCACTATCATGAGAACAGTAAGGGGAAAGTTTGCACCCATGATTCAGTCACCTTCTACCAGGCCCCTCCCCTGACATGTAGGATTACAATTGGAAATTAGATTTGGGTGGGGACACAGGGCAATATGTCTACCCTGTACCCCTCCCAAATCTCAGGCACTACTCAACATTTTTAAATAAACTGTGCCTTCCCAATAGTCCTGCAAATTCTTAACTCTTTACAACATTAACTCAAAAGTCCAAGTTCAAGTCCTTGTCTCATCTGAGACAAGACAAGTCCTTTCTGCCTATGAGCCTGTAAAAACACAAACAAGTTACTTACTTTCAATACACAATAGTGGTACAAGCATTGGGCAAATGCTCCCATTCCAGATGGAATAAATTGGCTAAAACAAAGCAGCTACAGGTTGCATCCAAGTCTGAAACCCAGCAGGGCAGTCATTAAGTCTTAAAACTCCAGAATGATCCCTTTGACTTCATGTTTCAAACCCAGGACATACTGATGCAAGGTTTGGCCTCTAAAGTTTTGACTATCTCCAACCATGTGGCTCTACTGAGTACAACCCCTGTGACTGCTTTCACTGGCTGACACCAAGTGATTGTGGCTCTTCCAGAGTCACAGTGCAAGCTGTCATTAGATCTATCATTCTGGGGTCTGAAGAACAGTAGCCTTCTTCTCACAGCTCCACTAAGCAGTGCACCAGTGGGGACTCTGTGTAGCGGCTCCAACTCCACATTTTCCCTCTGCACTGTCCTAGCAGAGGTTCTCAATGAGAGCTCCATCCCTGTAGCAGACTTCTGCCTGGACATTCAGGCATTTTCATACATCCTCTGAAATCTAGGCAGAGGCTTCCACATCTCAACTCTTGCCCTCTGTTCACTGTCAGACCAAAAACCATGTGGAAGCCACCAAGACTTGGGGCTTGCACCCTCTGCAGCATCAGCCTGAGTTGTAACTTGGCCCCTTTTAGCCACAGCTGGAGATGGAGTGGCAGAGACACAGAGTTCCATGTCCTAAGTCTGCACAGAGCAGTGGGGTCCAGTGCCCAACACACAGAATTATTTTTCCCTCTGGGCTGTGATGAGAGGTGCTGCCACAAAAAATCTGTGACATGCCCTGGAGATATTTTTTTCCATTTTCTTGGCTATTAACATTAGAATCCTCTTTACTCATGCAAATTTATGCAGCAAGTGGCTTGAATTTCTCCCGAGAAAATAGGTTTTTCTTTTTTTATTACATGATCAGGCTGAAATTTTTTTTAAACTTTCATGCTCTGTTTTCCTTTTAAACACGATTTTCAATTTCAGACCATCTCTGAATTTATACTTATAATTGTATGCTGTTAGGAGTAGCCAGGCCTCTTCCTGAACGCTTTGCTGCTTAGAAATTTCTTTGGCCGAGAGAGATCAAAGATGGCTGATCGCTAACAATTTGGGGTTGTAGCTCCAAGTGAAAGTGCAGAGAACAAGAGGACACCACACTTTCAGACAAATTTTTGTCACTCACGGACCAGAAGATTCCCAGTGGAGGGGCCCCACGGGTCGCCAGTGTGACTCTTGTGGCTGGCGCAGCGGTTTTGCCAGTGCTTCCGCATGGCAGCTCTTCATGCAGAGTAAATGGGAGGAGATTCCCGGGCAGAAGAGCACCATCAGTCTTATCACTGCTGTTTTGGCCGGTGCAGTGGGTTGCTCAAATTCCAGTGTTGGGAATCAATAAACTGGGCATCCACTCAGAAACCCAACTAGAAAGGCGGTAATTGTAAAGATGACAGATGGATAAATTTATAACAAAGGGAAGAAACCAGCCTAAAAAGGCTGAGAATACCCAAAATCAGAACCCTTCTTCCTCTACAGGGGATTACAGTTCCTCATTAGCAACGGAACAAGCCCTGATGGAAAAGGACTGTGTACCATTAACAGAAGTAGGCTTCAGAAGGTGGATGATAAGAAACTTCTGGGAGTTAAAAGAACTTGTTCTAACCCAATGTAAAGAAACTAAGAACTTTGAAAAAAGGTTTGACAAAATGCCAACAAGAATAAACAACATAGAGAGGAATATAAATGAACTAACAGAGTTGAGAAACACAACACAATAACTTAGTGAAATATGCACAAGTTTGAATAGCCAAATTGATCAAGCAGAAGAAAGGATATCAGAGGTCGAAGACCAACTTAATGAAATAAAACAAGAAGACAAGAATAGAGAAAAAAGGATAAAAAGGAATGAGCAAAGTCTCCAAGAAATATGGGACTATGTGAAAAGACCTAATTTACGTTTGATAGATGTACCTGAATACAACGAAGAGAATGAATCCAAGCTGGAAAATACTCTTCAGGATATTATTCAGGAGAACCTTCTGAATCTAGCAAACAGCACAATATTCAACCCCAGGTAATACAGAGAACACCACAAAGATATACCTCAAGAAGAGCAACCCCAAGGCACATAATCTTTAGATTCACCAGGGTTGAAACAAAGGAGAAAATACTAAGGGCAGCCAGAGCAAAAGGTCAGGTTACCCACAAAGGGAAGCCTGTTAGACTTACAGCAGATCTCAGCAGAAACCCTACAAGCCAGAAGAGAGTGGGGGCTGATATTCAACATCCTTAAAGAACAGAACTTTTAGCCCAGAATTTCATATCCTGCCAAACTAAGCTTCACAATTGAAGGAAAAATAAAATCTTTTATGAACAAGCAAATACTCAGAGATTTTATTACCACCAGGCTGGCTTTACAAGAGCTTCTAAAAGAAGCATTATACATAGAAAGGAACAACCAGTATTAGCCTTTCTAAAAATATACCAAAAAGTAAACAGCATCAACATAAAGAATTTACATCAACGAATCGATAAAATAGCCAGTTAACACCACAAGTGGCAGTAACCCTAAATTTAAATCAACTAAATCCCCCATTCAAAAGATACAGCCAAAACCTAATGATATGCTACTCCAGACCCATTTCACATCCAAAGATACACAAAGACTTAAAACAAAGGGATGGAGAAAGATTTACCAACCAAATGGAGAGCAAAAATAAATAAATAAAAAGCAGGAGTTACAATTCTTGCATCTGATAAAATAGATTTCAAAGCAACAAAGATATAGTGGTAAAAGGATCAATGCAACAAGAAGAGCTAACGATCCTAACACCCAGATATATAAGACTCATAAAGAGATTTAGACTCAACGAGACAGAAAATTAATAAGGATATCCAGGACTTGAACTCAGATCCGGAACAAGTAAACTCAATAAATATTTATAGAGCTCTTCATTTTAAATACACAAAATATACATTCTCCACCTTAAATACACAAAATATTGATCGGCCATTATTAATACCCATTTTTAGAATAAAGCTACATTCCCGTTTTCTCACCCTCTTTTTCTTCCTCTTGCTTCCTCTCCTTCACTCCTTTTTTTTCTTTCTTTCAAAAAAAAAAAAAAGAAGGGACCAGGTCCAGGTATTAGGGGACCCAGTTCTGACCAGGTCCTACAATGACTAACAAAAAACGAAAAAGAAAAAGAAATTTCTTCTGCCAAATACTCTTAAATCATCTCTCTCAAGTTCAACATTCTAAAGATCCCTAGAGCAGAGCACAATGCAACCAGTCTCTTTGCTAAAGCATAGCAAGAGTCACCTTTGACTGGAGTCACCTTTGCTCCAGTTTCGAATAAGTTACTCATCTCCATCTGAGACCAATTGTCCATACTATAATGGGCAAAGCCAATTCAACAAGTTTCTAGGAAGTTCCAAATGTTCTCACATTTTCCTGTCTTCTGAGCCCTTCAAACTCTTCCAATCTCTGCCTGTTAACCAGCTGTCTGTCACCCAGTTCAAAAGTTGCTTCCACATTTTTACATGTCTTTATAGCAGTGCCCCACTCTCCCATTACAAATTTTCTGTTTTATTCTTTTTTTACACTGCTATAAAGAACTACTTAAGACTGGGTAATTTACAAAGAAAAGAGGTTTAATCAACTCGCAGTTCTGTATGGCTGGGAAGGCCTCAGTAACTTGCAATCATGACAGAAGATTAAGAAGAAACAAGGCTTGTCTTTCCATGGTGAAGCAGGAGAGAGATAGGGCAGGAGGGGAAGTGCCGCACACATTCAAACAACCAGATCTTACGAGAACTCACTCACTATTATGAGAACTACAAAGAGGAAGTCCCCTCATCTATAATTCAGTCACCCCCACCAGACCCCTCCCTGATATCTGAAGATTACAGTATGAGATAAGATTTGGGTAGAGACACAGAGCCAAACAATATCACAATTCATGCCGAATTCTGGTAATAGAAAGGGGGATGGGTGGTTGAGGAGGTGACATTATAATAATTTCTTTACAGTTTATTCTGTGAAGTCAATCTGCAGTTTTGATGAAACAAAAGAAGAGTTATGAATGTAACCACTAGAACTTAAAATGGAATATTGACTTTTCAAACTACTGACAAAGAGAAGCAGATAAAAAAACCCAGCATGTATCATATTTTGACATTTAGCAATTTAAGCAGTGTTGAAATAGTATGCTTAATTTAAATATTAGATTAGCATTACAATTAACCATTAACGTTTCATAGATTTTCAAGTTTTATTAGCTATTCAACGAAGTGATTTTCAAATTATATAACAAAGCAAAATGTTACTGCATATAAGAGATGTACACTGAAAAGAATGATTTCAGTATGGCAAAATGTAATCTTTTCCCAAAATTATTTGCTGTTCTCATATTACATGTCTCAATGAATTGCCTTGTGATTTATAGCAGCTTCCTGGAGGGATGGGGCTTACTTCCCCTTCCCAGTGACATCTCCTTGGCTGTATGAACAGCTTTGGCCAATTGAATGTTGACATCTGTAAAATATACTGTACCTATGTTGTGCAGAAACTTTGAGGGGTATTCTTCTGCTCCTTTATGCCCATTCTTTCCTACCACAATAAAACATAGGTATAACAGTTAAAAGATGCTCCTTCAGTTTGGATCTTAGATCAAAAAAGACACAGAGGTAAGCTAAAGTTAGTTTACAATGACTTGTAGTCCTGTGCAACGAGAATCAAAAATTAACACTAGCAATGGTAAGCTACTGAGATATCAAGATTACACTACTGAAGAAGAACTTAGTGAATGCTATCTAATACAAAATCTGATACCCTAGCAATACATCTAAATGTTAGGCAATTGTGGAGATATTAGTAAACTGAAGAACTTCTTTAGGGCATGATCTTCAGGGAATATTCTCTATGGCTTCCAGAAAAACAATTCTCCAGAGAAAGGTAATATTTTTCTTTCATACTCTGACTTTAACTTCCCAGAACTTGTGTTTCCACAAATATCATCTGTATAGTTAAAACAAAAAAACTGATCATAAAATGTTAATTATAGCTCTAAAAGAGATCCGGAGTTATTTCTATTCCATCAAGAGAAAATGTGTGGTCATTTTTTGGGGAGAAACATTAGAATTTCATTTAACAACTATTCTTGAATAAAATGTATAATAAATAACAGCAGAAATAACAAAATACATATTACATGTTAACTCAGGTTCTAAGTTGGCATCATATTAGTTCAATTAATGCTCCTAACAATCCTATATGTTTTAACCCTATTTAACTATTTAGAATATTGTGACTCAGAAAGGTTAAATAAGGTCCAACATAATGGCAGTATTTTTTTTTTTTTTTTTTTGCAGTATTAAGTGTCAAGATTTGAACTCCAACTGGGTGACTTCAGAACCTGTCATTTTAATGTCTATATCCTTATATACATTTAATTCCTTTTAGAAAAAATATTCTAGGATATTCTAAGATATAAGCAATGCTTATCTTTCAGTAAACAAAAGATTTAATCAGAATACCAACCTATGTCCAATATTACATTATATCACAGAATATATTTCACATATATATTTCTTAACCATAAGTAAAATGGAAAACATCTGATACCTTTGAATATGAAAATTTATGAAAATAGAAAATTGAATGATGACAACATGCAGTTGTCTAGATTTTGTTAGGTGAATACTGAATGCTGTTGATGTCACCATGAAGTATGTTTTGTAAGGTATTTTATAATAACAAAACACTTAAACTCTAGTTTGTAAAGTTCTGGAATGGCTAAGTTATGTGAAAATGTGCATAACCCATATGTCTTATACACACATTGTTACATATTTAGAAGATAGTGGCCTGGTGTGGTGGCTTGTGCCTTAAATCCCAGGTACTGGAGGGGCTGAGGTGACAGAATTTCTTGAGCCTAAAAGTTTGAGGTCACAGCGAGATGTGATAGTACCATTTTACTCCATCCTGGGTACAATAGTAAGACTTCATTTCTAAAATAATAATAACAAAAAGAAGAATATAAAAGATAAGTGCATTTTCATAACCTTTTTGTTCTTACTGAAGTTGCAATTTTAGTTTTCACTCCATTAATTTAAAAAAATACATTTCTTTCCATTCTTTCCTCAATGACCGACATAATTTTAGCTGAAGAAATTTCATCTAAGGTAGAAATTCTGAGATCATGGAAGTTAAAAGGATCAAAGGTCCAACTGTTAATATGTACATCGATGATTCCAATTTTAAATTAAATAGAAGAATAATTTTATGAACATAACTTTACCCATCTTTTGTCAATTGATCCCTTTTCTGCTCATAGAATGGATCACATCTCAAAATTAACCCTAGTGTGAGTAAGGCTTTTGCTGCTAGAATGAATAAAGTCTACAAAACATCTAAGGGAAAACAAGTAGAAAACAATCTTCTGGACTTCATCTACATCATCTTTTCTTAGGCCTCCATGTCCTGGGTAATTTGGGATCTTTCAGGTGAGTCTCAGATTTTTTCCAGACTCACTTTTAAATTGTTTTCATATGAAGCTCCTACAAATTAACACATAAACCAGTTGCTAAATGTCTGGAATTTTTGTTACTAAGACACATCTAAATTTCTCTGTAAACTTCTCAATATCCTGTCTAAGCTTTAGAATGTCTTTAACACTGAATCTCAGCTAAGACTGAGACTAGAGCTTAAATTCAACCATAAGGGGCTTGGTCTTTTTTGAAGGGAATTAAATCTTTGAGATGTGATATAGCCTCAGTAATTTCTGACCTACAAGAGGGGTCATGACCCTGAGTCATGAGGAGACATAGGGGCAGATAGTAAACCAGAGAAAAGTAAGTACAGTAATAGGATTCAATCAGATGAGTATAAGCTTTCTCAGGACAATAAAAACATAAATCATTAGATGTTCAAATCTTTGCTTCCACTTGGTTCAAATGTTCCTATCAAGAAAACAATTTGGCTTACATTGGCAATTCTTCAAAGGAGGTACTAAAACTTTAAATTATACTTGGTGAAATTAGGCCATTTAGAAAGATAAATGCATAAATTATGGTGTGAACACATGTAAGAATTAAGTCTAACCTGGGGGAGAAATGGACTTAAATTAAAATGATCCCATGAGAATTTGGTAAAAGTTAATTAACTATATTGCTTATGTACTTCATATCTCAGACACCCAAACTAATCTGGCCACCGCTAATTGCAGAACTAATAAAGTCATAAAGCCATAGTCTTCAAATAATAAAATGTTTAAAAATATATTCTAATTCCAGAATTTTTTAAACAAAAAAAGGCAATACTAAGGAAATTTTTCATACAGTTTTGATATGTTTCAAAGACAAAGTTTTGTTCTTTTTTTTTTAAAGAAGCCAATCTAATGAAAATATTTATTTTATGTTTCATCATAGCTGGTTTTAATGAAATTATTAGACAATGTCTGTTTCTGTCCTATTAACATTCTTTTAAAGATGAAATTATTAGATGTATGTCTGTTTCTATCCTATCAACATTCTTTAAAAATTTTCCAATGCAAAGGGATGAAGACATCCATGAGTTCAAAAGAAATAAATTGGAATTAAGATACAGTGAGGGACCTACCTTGTCACCACAATTTGGAAATCTTGAAGCAGAAGTCCCGAGAAGCCTCAGGGAATCTTGCTTATTCCAATTCAAGGGTTTTAAGCAGAACCATTGAAAAGGTTTGGTTTACTGGAAATGGAACTTTCGAGATTGTTGATTTACCTAACCTGTGGAGATATACTAAGACATCTATTGATCAAGCAAAACTGAGTTAAATATAAATTTTCTCTAGTAAGATTATTATCTTGTTAAGTCTTAGTAGCATCTCAAAAAAGGTTTTGGTTTCTGAGTGCAAATTGTTCAACATAAAAATTTCAAGGTAACTAACTTTCGAATTGAGCTAATTCACACCGTATGCTTTACGGTAAGAGGACATATACTATATGCCATAGAATAAAGGTCTGAGATAAATTTTGGTAAGCAAATTATTGCCTTATAAGCAAAAGTTATTTTTTTTTTTTCAGAAGAGAAAACTGTTATTCAATAAGAAAGCTATTTGCCCAGATTAGAAAATTGGTTGCTTGGTTAAACTGGTTTGCACAAATATTCTAAAGCAAACAGTGAAGATCTGTATTTGTACTTTTATATTTCCTATAGTAAACAGATAAGTTATGTTTACACAGGTGGTCTTGGTTTTCGTGTATGTTGGGGAACAAGGGTCTGGTACCAACCTATAGGCATAGTTTTGTGGCACAATTTTCCTATACGTGTACCAAGTTGCTTATTATTAATTTAATTTTTTGATATCTTTTAGAAGATAGAAGGTTCATTTTTAAATTTTGTCTAGTGTATCACCATTTTTATGTATCTAGTGCAATTTTACATGGATGCTTTGAAAATCCCTATTCAAATGAACACCCTATCAGCCTGCATTTTCCTTTATGATGTATGCAGTTGACATAATTTTTCCACTTTTTTTCTGGGAACTTTTCTTCCACCACAAAATTCATGTCTTTAGAGTGGAAGCAGGCATGTTTAAGCCTGACCAAAGACAATTCAAAGTCTCTTCTCTGGGAACTTACTGCTAAGAAATAAATTATTTCTTAGTGACTTATATGACAACTAAAGTACCCCCAGAAACCATCTTTCTATGTGTTTGTGAGTGCATATGCATGTTTGCCTTATGGTCCAGAATATCAGAATGAGTTGAGCTCCAGAAATTGAAGAATAAATCAGATATTTAGAAAGTAGCAATGATGAAGTGAATAGGAAAACACTGCTAGTATCTAACTGGCTACACAATTTGTGGGCTCTGTGCAGCATGAAAACATGAGCACTCTAGTTCAAACAGCAGGAAAAAAGTACTGGTAAAAGGCACTGAAATGTAAACTTTTCTGCCTTTTTTTTTTTTTTTTTGTCAATCTCTCTTTCAACCTGTCACAATGTTTTAAAAATTGTCCTACTCAATGTTTTGCTTTCTTGTGAACAAATGACACTTACAAGGCAAGCAGGGACCCTCAGAAGTACCTACTGAAGCAAAGTTCTGGGTTTTTCTTTTTGCCAGTCACTGGACAGAGATGCTGTGAATCAGAGAGGGTGAAAAAAAGCTATGTTTCTTTTCTACAAGCCTAGACCCCCCAACCCACAGTGACAGAAGCACCCCAAGGGATTGTGACCTCTGCACTGAAATACATGTAGTATGTGTACTGACTTAATGATACAGAACATCCTCAACCTGCAGAATAAGTGGCAGGGCAGGGACCAAGGCTTTCAGGGGGCAGGAGTAGCAGGTGTCACTGAACAGTTGAGGGGTGATACAGGCAGGCCAGCATGCCAGAGAACATGGAGAGGATTGCCGGGAGGGAGAGGAGGAAGTGGAAGATGGGACCATACAAGCTTGTAGGCTTCAAGCCTTGACATGCTCTTGTGTCCTATAAAAATTCACTTATACTATAAATTTCAAAGATAAAATGCTTAAGAATTTGTTATTTTATTTTATTTTGTATAGAGACAGGGTATTACTGTATTGCCAAGGCTGATCTGGAACTCGTAGCCTCAAGGAATCCTCCTGCTTCAGTCTCCTGAGTAGTTGGGATTATAAACACAGGTCACTGCACCAGGGTAAGAATGTCATGGGGGTAATTACAGAACCTTATATCTCAAACACAGGCCTTCCTGGGTGAGAATCTCCAGATTGGTCACAAACTCATGAACCTGGCAAGTATTGTCGTCCCTGGTTCCAGTTTGCTCCTGAGACATAGCTATGTCCATATCCTTGGATTTTTGGAGATAGCCATGTATCCTTATAACTTGCTGTCATTCTCCTTTGAATGTTTAATCCTAGGATTTATTTTTGGATATGTAGTCATGAAATACCTACTATGTCTCCTACTTTACACCTGTGGTATGGGAAAAATAAAATTACCTCAGAGAGGCATCCCCTCCTTAAATTCATGATATTCTAGTATCTTTTCAGTTGGAATAATTAAAAACATGCTTATAAATTAATTTGAGCTCATTTATTGGTTCAGAATTCACTAAGACAGTAGGAAAACTTTTAATTAAAATGACTACTTCTTTAGTATAGAAAAACCTCTAGACTTTAATTAATATGAGAGTAAATAACGTATTTGTTTATCTTTGAATATTGAGTGTAAAAATGGTGCAGGTCAATGTAAACCATAGAAAAATAATGTTCATGTTCTTAACTAAGCAAAGTATGTCAGACCTAAAAATTCCGTCAGTAGAAAAATGATCTTTCTCTTCAATAGTTTCTGTTTCATATGTTGAATTCTTATACAAAGGGTCTCCAAACCAAAGGCATTGATATTCAAAATGCTCCGGGATACAACGGTAGTTTAGAATGCTTATTTGAAACAAAAATCCCATCTAGTAAATTTAATATACTTAGGCCACAGAATATATTCTTCAGTCTTAAATAACTGCCAAAGTATCCATAATGCTAATTCAATTGGGGCTTTATCAGTAAGGGACAGTGCCTGTCAGTATGTTAGCAGTCATAAAAAATGATGGCTTTTAGAAGCACGTTTTAGAGTAAAATGGAAGAATAGTCTTTGTAGGCTTCAAAAATGGTCACAGCTCCAATATCTACAATAAGTCTAAAACATTTCTCTTTTTTTTAAAAGAATACAATGATTGATGTGGTCTGTGACCTAGAAAAAGACTGCAGAACAATTCAGAAAACCCAAGAGAGCCATGTCGCTAATGAAACAATGGATCTATTCTAAGTTATTGTTTTATGTTACATTCCGTTCTTCTTTGTTAATTTGTAGTTTATAAAATACTCAAAGCTGTCTGAGCAATGATTTATCTGTACAGTTTTTTACTCTTTAAGTAGTTTTAAAACATACAACTCTCTGAAACTCATGTTAAAAAGATACAAGTAAAGTTATTTTACAGACAAATAAAATAACTTTAAATATTCATCACTATTGTAACCACCATTTCTGACCTCTTGCCATTCTTACTCTTTCAAAATTGTGTTTTTAGAATTGTTCTTCTCTCGTATATTCATAAGGTCTTACTTTTCATTGACACATTATTCTCAGTAAATAAACATTTGCCTGTGTTTCTTATATTAAGTAAGGCTTTCAAAGGAGTTAGAGGCCCTTCTGAAGCCGACACAATTGAACCCACCTTTTGCCACCAAAATTCTTAGTGTTGGTAGTGCAATTGATGTAGTATATTGGTTCAAATTTGTCATTTGCTCCACTCAATGGGAATCCTAACCCTGTAATGTTACCCAAATAAATTTTTCCAAAGACAGGTAATGACCTAACTGCCATATCACAATTCAGTCATCTTTCAAGGGGCTGTTTGCTAGTACTTAACTACCTCTTCTGAAAAAAAACAAAAAAACACACACACAGACACATACACACACACACGATCATCATCATCATCATTACCTTAGCCTCAAAAATAGTATTGCTTCTGTTCTCTTTCAATAAATCTGCTCACTATTAAATTCCTTTTCACCATTTCCCATATTTTACTTGATTTTAAATTTGAAAGATGATCTGTCCTTAGGTCTTCACTTCTCATTTTACAAAGTATCTTTGGGCAACCCACACCATTCCCATGATTTCAAGTGGCCAGCATTCAATATCCTGAGTTTTTTTTTTTTTTTTTTTTAGATGGAATTTTGCTGTTGCTGCCCAGGCTGGAGTGCAATGGCACTATCTTGACTCACTGCAATCTCTACCTCCTGGGTTCAAATGATTCTCCTGCCTCAGACTCCTGAGTAGCTGGGATTACAGGCATGCGCCATCATGCCCAACTAATTTTTCATTTTTAGTAGAGACAGGGTTTCTCCATATTGGTCAGGCTGGTCTCAAACTCCCGACCTCCGGTGATCTGCCCACCTCAGCCTCCCAAAGTGCTAGGATTACAGGCATGAGTCATCATGCCCAGAGAGAGATTTTTAAAATGTACATTATTGTTGAATTTTGACAAATATTTTGACAGATACCAAACATTTTTGGTATCTACTGAGATCATTTTTTTGTTCTGTTTTACTCTGTTAATAGTTAATCCACCTTACACACACATCTTGCACACTGATTTTTCAAAAGCTACATTCATCTTACACACTGAAATAAATCTAACTTGCCTGTGATGCATTATCGTTTTCATACATTGTTGGATTAGATTTGATAATACTATATTAAGAATGTTTTTAAGTGATGAGGATACAGTTCTGTGAATTCATTCTACTTGTTTTTAGTATTAAAGTAATGCTGGTATTAGCATCACAGAATGACTTTTGAAATATATCCTTTTATTCAATTGCCATTTAACTTGTGTCTCTACTTCTTCCCTGATACATTTGGCCTTTTGTTCAGTGTAGCAGAGTGGGTGATCCAGTTAAAAATATAATTCAGATCATTTCCCATTCTCTATTACCAGATGAGTGCTCGCTACCTTTGTATCTAAAGAAGTGTCAGACTACCATGGAGACTTATTGCTTTTTGAGAATGACAGCTAAATCATTCCTAACAGGTCAGTGGCAGACAAAAGAAAACAATCCTTGCAGAAGTGAGTATAAACAAGCCCAAGGTGTCTTGCACTTGATTTGTAGTTCCAGAGTGGTAACTAGATGAAGCTTCGTCCACCGATCCTCAGCCTCCAGAGTCATGTTGCTACTGCTATGACTGACTAAGCTGCTGCTGAGGCCTCAAGAAGCCAGCATCTCAGGAAGCCTTATATCAATGAATGGATGCTTTGTACCGTGCTTCTTTCTCTCCGCCCCAACACAATTCAATTCTGAATCAGAAATCACAGATATGCATCAGAGTATAACTGAAATGACCCTGAAACAACCAAGCTACAAGTGAATTTAGAAATAGATACATTTTTTGTGTGTGCATGTGTATTAAATTAATTGTTGCTATTTTCGTTAGTTTATTTTTAGCTTTATACCTAAGAAGTTACACTCAAAGAGATTGGAATGAACAATAAATAAATCAAGTTTCAGATGAATCCTCTTTTGAATAGGAGCATTGGATTTGTGCATTGTAACAGCTCTGCTTAATTAAAAAATAATGACTCCTGCAATTAAAGAAAGTGTGTGTGTGTATGTATATGTATATATATACATATATATATTATACTATTCCTTCATGTTTCCTCCATAACAAAATAGCATAAAAATGGAAATACAGAAAATATTCAAGATTTGTATTCTCTTTGAACATCATATTTATATGGTTTATATATTTTAATTAAATGACAAGTATTTAAATTATTTTATTGTGACTTCATATAGAGCATCATGATGTATTTACAGGAAAAAATGCTGGCATTTTTAGAAGTAAATTTTTGTTTAAAATTTTTCTTGCAGTTACTCAACATTTTAGCTGCTGAGAACAAGAAAGAACTTAAAATTAATTATGTTGAGTGATTGGTATTTGATATATGTGCTAGCTATGATTATGAAAAATTGAGATTAAGGTTTCTGTAGCATAGTAAACACCTTCGCCTCACAAAATAATTGAGGCTATTTTCAAAACTCATCAAAGGAACTTCTGCACCATGTATCAGCTAGTCAATTACAAATTATATAATCAAATTAAACAATTTTAGTGCTTACTACAAGAGAAAAAAAAACTTTGCAAAATGTAAAGCATCCTATAATTCATTAAATAAAAAAGAATGATGCTATTTATTTTGGATATTCTAATACTAGCTTAAACTGTATTTTTTATATTCAAAATGCATGAGAACAATATTCTTTTGGGCTTTACTCAGTTCTGCTATGCACGTACTTACAAACATACACACACGTGCAAACACACATATAGATTGTCTATTATGACCATGCTGAAATTATAGTAAACTAATTTTTATAGTTGTGTTCTGGAGGCAAAATTGAAAAATGATGTCATTATGCGTAAAATGTCACCAAAGCTATTTTTTTTATTTAGATTCCAACAATACTCTCATTGTTATTTTTATTCCTTTGAATGGAAGTATTTTACATGACTCAGTAGATTGAAATATTTAACCAACTATTTTTATTAATCTTGATTTTTTAAAGACATTAATGTTTGCTACAGGGTAAAAAAAAAAATTCATCTTCCCTCACACAGCTTTCTAAATATCACTCCCTTATTTTAGTCTCTATGTAAAATTCTGATGGCCAGCCGTATTTTGTTCATATTAAATTCAGTAAGTAAATCCCGAGGCATACTTGTTAATGAACATTAAATGAAGACAGACTTATGAGTAAATCCTTCTTGTCTGAAGCTGGACGTTTCCTAGATGTTATTTGAAATGTTTTGTCAAGATTTAAAAAATTATCTTAAATATTCCACAACAAAAATGACAACCAATTATAAATAGCATTTTTACCCAAGAACCAAAATATCTCCAACTTCTGGATTATAATGCTTTGGCCCATAATAGCTGCTGTGGGTTTCTGGTAAACAACAATGTCTTTAAGAAAAGAAAATCAATCTATCTAGAAGGTATTAACTTAACTTTCTGTTTTGAATTTGGAAATAGCACCAGATTTTTTTATGACATGTCAATTATCATTAAATAAATCAAGTTAGGAGATTGCTGAATTGTATTATTTAAATGAGGTTAACAGTTTTTTAAGTCAATATTTTCTGTTAGCAATAAAGGCTGCTCACTATTTCAGTCAATTCTCCATCTTTCCACACAGATTTACACCTTAGGAAGCAAATTCTATTTGCTTTTAACATATACATGGGAAGGAAGTTCTGGCAAATTGGTCAAACTATTTTCTGAGTTGAATTTATACAGAAGTTTTTCTGTCAGTGTGAATAAAAAACTCCAGGAAGTATATCATGCTATTGTTTCATCCCTATATATATAACATAATTAATGAATAATGGTAAACATTCAGACTTCTGTGCTTCAAATAGAGCTTTGACAGGAATCTTTAATTTTAAAAAGCACATTGGCTCAATACTTACAAACTTACCTGCTACTAAGAGTAACTCTTAAAGACTCAGTGAGAAATTGCTCATTGAGAAATTGTTCAATTATTCCAAACCTAAGCACACTTAATCATTATTTACTTTCTGGTTTACAACATCAAAGGTATTTAATAAATAAATGTCATACAACTCAATAGTGGATATTTTTATAAAGGCAATCAACAAAACATACTGATTCTCAAAACTGTGTTAAGAACATTTGCATGTGTCAGACTTACAGGGTGTGAGAGTACTGGTGGATACTTCTGAAAATGATAAGATTCTGCTCCCAAGAGCTTCATTGCTTATTGGGGAAATGGAAATTATAAAGTTCATATGTTTCATATTATAGCATAAATTAGGATGCGTGTTCCAATCGATAGTGTATTAAAATTGAAGTGTGTTAATATATTAATGTCATATTTTTTTTATCATTTTCCACATTCATGAAGCCCTGTTGTATGATTAAGAAAATATCAACATCAAAACTTGCAGAATGCGAGGCTGTGGCTTGGAAGAAAATCTCAGAGACCATACTAGAGCACTCTCTTAAGAAATTACCAAATCCTCTTGATGACAGAGAATGATTCTAAATATCAAACATTGACAACTCAAGCTGAAACGTAATTTAGTAAAAGTTGAGTCAGAATTTGGAACAGTGTCTGAAGTTTATTCCACTTACATTTTCCTTTTATGTACACATGAAACTGCTACATAATAAAATATGTGTTTAGGCCTAAAGTCACATTTATACCAGTATAAGATAATGATAAATAGAATGAAACATATTAATGATACAACAGTGATTTTTGTTTCTTTTGAGGTTTAGAAATTTTAGAACTGGATACAACGAATGATGTCTTAGATTTGATAAAATATGGCAACAGTGATATAACATGAAAACTGAAATAGAGAAAAACACAGAGCTATGCAAGATCCAACGAGAGCAGTAAATTAGCATAGTCTCTTGAAGTAAGGGGAATATTTGAAAAAGAACTGACAACGGAACTGAGCCTTGAAGGAAGACATATAGATTTTTACCACTAGGAGAAATGCAAAGGTTTTCCATATAACAGGCACAGAAGCATGATATTGCATAGTGTCTGATACAAACAAAACGGCCATAAATGCTGTTGAAGCGTTTCACACAGTGTGTTTCTTAAAGTATTATAACAGAAATATGTTCAGCACTGAAAGGTTTCTGTGGTCAAATAAGTTTAAGAAAAACTACATATTATATCCTCTCCTCCCTTGGAAATTTCACAATATTATATTAATGAATTCGATATTTGGTTTAATTTTTAAACTGAATATATTTTGACACAAGACACATTCTTGGGAAATATCAGGATAGAGAACAGATTAAAAGAGAAAGGGTGCAGAGATGGCACTGGTTATATAAAATAGGCCCTTAGGCATTCTACATATCAAGCAACATGCTTCAAAGAGTTTTGGGTTTTCTTATTGTAGAAACTACTGGCCATGAAAAAATGAACAGAGTAGGTATTTGAAATTTAAAAATTAAAAATCAAAAGTTGAGATTTAAATAATTTAATACAATTTAATGTTAGTTTTTCAATAAAGAATATTTTTTTCTCTTCTTCCACTACATAATAGGTATGCAATGTGAATGCTAATAATATAATAGACTTGCCAAGTGCAACTCTAAAATAACTTAAAATAGAAAAAAAAAGCCTAGTATTGGTTATATCATTGATTTTCTCTGAAGCATTTTCCAGCTAATTGTATTTTAAAATATTCATAAAACTATTGAAATATAGATCAACATAATGCAGTAGGAATTAAATTATTGAAGAATAGGTCCTATGATAAATCTAATCACTTTAAGGAACATTAAAAATAATCATCATCATCATTATTTTTTGAGACAGGGTATCTCTCTGTTACCCAGGCTGGAGTGCTGTAGCACTACAAGAACTCATTGCAGCCTTGACCTCCCAGGCTTAAGTATTCTTTCCACCTCAGCCTTCCAAGTAGCTGAGAATATAGGTGTGTGCTACCATACCCCATTATTTTTTTTTTATATGTTGCAGCAACAAGGTCACATTATATTGCTCAAGTGAATCTTGAACTCCTGGGCTCAAGTGATTTCTCCAGCCTATGCCTTCCAAAGTGCTGGGATCATAGATATGAGCCACCATGCCTGGTCTAAAATTTGTTGATGTAAGTTTAGAATGTTTGTAGGTTTTCCTGTAAATTTAATATGTGTATAAATTGATATTTACACATAAAATTTGATAATTCATTTAGTTTGCAACCTATTTTCCCAAAATGAGATTAATTATTCATACCCATTAAAACGTGTATTAGAATGGGTTCATAGCTTATCTTTTTGTAACGTGATTTGGCAAGACAGTTCTTTGGGTTAGATTGCCAGGTAATTATTTTATATATATATATATATATATATATATATATATATATATATATATATATATATATGAAGTTAATCATATGAAAGTTTATCATCAGGGTCTGTTAAGCAGGTCAACATAGGTTGAAAACATACTGCTAAAGTATTACAATAAAGCACTTCTTCAATCTCACTGATTCTATTATTTTACTTTCATATAAAAACTGAAACTTGAGTGTATTAATATCATACAAAGCCTGAGGATACATTAGGACTGACTTTGTATTTCACTAAATATGAAGCTGGGCAATGCTGTTAAGGCCACATGAAAATAAACATGACCTCACAATCTTAAAAGAGTATCATACATGCTTGTTAAATACACTGAGCAATAGCAGGGGCTCAAAACATTGTTTTAAGTTAAGAAATGTAATTCGTAAGTAAAGGCACATTTGACTGACCCATATTTTCCACATGATTTTTGAAACTCTGATTCATTTTATGTTTATTTAGACATAAAAACTAAATGAATATATAGGGAATAGTAGAGCTGCAGGTCTGAGTAACTTAGTTGACACACTTGTTTTGTTTTTTCCCCAGCAAGAGCAACAGCAGTGGTGGCAGCATCTGGATCCTTGATTGACAGCATTATGGAAAGTCACTGGCCATTTACTCTTTACTTAAGTTGGCACCAATCTACTTGCCTGGGGATCAGTCAAATAGGGTGAGGTGAGGAAGACTTTAGGAGAACCTTCCCAGATGGATGCCAAACTCCTTTGATAGCCTTGTCATTGTCAAGAATTTCTTCAAGCTTATGTGTATAAGAATAAAATCTTGTTCAAGTATATGATGATTTCTTCCACATGTTAAGACCCTTTTTATGACACAGAATAAAGGCCAAAATCATTCAAGTAGAGGTTCAAAAGATCCATTGGCTGACACACAATTTGATGAATTATTAAACTACATATTTCACCATGTGATAGAGAATTCATTTTTCAATGTGCTGGATGAAATACAAATTCTACCAAAATAAAAGAACCCTTTTGAGATGTCAGATTTACAGCACAGCTGAGAAGATTAATGGTTTCAACCTAGAGAAATTTTATTTACAGATAATGCAAAGAAAGAACAAGCTGATTTCATAGTTTGACACCAACGAATGAACAGAACATTTATACAGTAAAACTATCACTTTCTCTTACATGCCAAGAGCAAATTGGCCGAGGCTAACCACAAATGAAGGTTTATAGTATACAAAGGTTAGATGAAATACTAAAAATCCTTAACTTTCTGATGTTTAATTCCTCTCCAAATGTCTGCTTTAGTAGGCTATGGTTTGAGACCACCAATGATAGAAGTTCTCTACTTTCTGAGGCAGAAAAGTATATCCTTGTCTTTCATGGAAATTATTAACCCTCTAGTTAACAAGATCTAACAGTATCTGTGGTAGCTGATACCACTCATGTTAGTCTGCTTTCCAGATATTTGAAAGCATCCATTTTATCCTATGACTTTATAGTTTGACTCATTGCCATTTGCAGAATAGCTGACTCAGCTTCCAACAATTATTGTTCATATATCTTAAAACCATTTATTTTTCTCGCATACATTTCAACTTGAATATAGTTCCGAAAGTGTAATTCTTACAACTAAGTAAGATTAAATTTGAACCTACCATTCTGGAATTTAGTACTTACAAACAGGATTCCATTAAAAAATACAAATATTATTTAATGCAGTAAATTCAAGGAGATAGAGAATCCATAGGATATTCCAGATATATCATATCCAAATTGTCAGTATTTAATTCATTACACCTTTGTTGACTAACATAGAAAACTATTGTACCCATTCTTTATCTTCAAAAACCTTATGATCAAATGGGATAGAAAACTAATAGTTATATAATGAAAATAGAGTATAGAAGTACTATTGTCAAAACAGAGCATAATCTGTGCTTTCTATTGAGAAGATGCGAGGTCTTCAAACTCTAAGTTCCTTTTGTTCATCACCAATTATGGTTTGGATAATAAAACTAAGAATGTCAAGTTTATTATCTTACTTTTCATCTGTTGTTTCATTATTATTCATTAATTTCACAAGTATTTTATTTGCTCGATAAAATTATGAAAATATTTAGCTTTCTTCTGTGTTCTCTATCTTGTTCCATTGGTCTATATGTCTGTTTTTATACCATTACCATGCTTATCTGGTTATTGTAGCCTTGCAGTATAGTTCGAAGTCAGGTAAAGTGATAGCTCTGACTTTTTTCTTTTTGCTTAGGATTGCTTTGGTGATTCAGGTTCTGTTTTCGGTTCCATATAAGTTTTAGAATTGTTTTTTCTAATTCTGTGAAAAAATTATGTTAGTAGTAGCATTGAATTTATAAATTGCTTTTGGCAGTATGCCCATTTTAACAATATTAATTTGTCCTAACTATGAACATGGAGTGTTTCCCCATCTCTTTGTGTCATCTCTCATTTCTGTTACCAGTGTTTTGTAATTCTCATGGTAGAGATTTTTCACTTCCTTGGTAAATTGTATTCCTAGTCTCTTTTTATTTTTTATTCTTTCTGTAGCTATTGTAAAAGAGATTGCATTCTTGTTTTGTCTCTGAGCTTAGATATCATTATTGTATAAATATGCTACTGATTTTGTACATTAGTTTTGTTTCATGAAATGTTACTGAAGTCACTTACAGTTCTAAGAGCTTTCTGGGATTGTTTATGGGTTTTTCTAGGTATAGAATCATATTGTCTGAGACGAAAAATCATTTGACTTTTTCTCTTCCTATAATATGCCTTTCATTTCTTTTTCTTGCCTGATGTCTAGTACTCTATTGCTCTCACCAAATGTCCAGTACTATACTGAACAGAAGTGCCAAGAGTAGTTATCCTTGTCTTGTTACCGTTTTCAAGGAGAATCCTTTTAGCTTTTGCCTGATGAGTGTGGTGTTGGCTGTGGGTTTGTTGTGTATGTCTTGCTTTTTTACATTCTGGCTTTCATAGTACAGAGTTTTCATAACTTACATATGATAAAAAGGAAATCTACAAAATGCTAAAAATGCAGTACTAGTAATGTGTTTTTAACAAATAAAAAGCATTTTCTTTAAAAATATTAACATTGCTTCACTAATTCTGAAAGGGCTCAGAAAATCTCTTTGGGAATTCTAAGTCAAGTTTCCATTCTTTATTCAGTTTGCTTTTTGGTGTTGTTTTGTTTTATCTCAAATACTAAAGCTCAAGATATTTCAGAAAAATCAAGTCACTTAAACGTTTTTCTACTTTTGCTAAATTGACTTTATTTAAAGAATAATATATGACTGCATATATCTTAACATCATAGCTTAAAAAAGTTTTCTAGTGCATACTGAAAATCAAACAATTATTTATGCACAAATAGAAAAATGTCTGCTTGTTTCCAAAGAAGAAAGATAAAACATCACTGAAAGTGATTTGTACATATTGAATATTTCCTGTGCTGTTTTTGAGGTATGCGATGGATACATTTCTTGGCTTTTTCTCCATGTAATATTCATGTCCAAGAACTTTAGATTATCTTACCCATGGAAACTTTTGATATTCTAGTGTTCTATCTTATTGTTAATCTTCAACATGAGAACTCTTGGCATAAGATGCTGCAGTCAATGAGATAATTTTTTTTGTAGAATATTCTTCTTACAGTTCTATAATTATTATCTCTTTAAGTAGATTGTTAGAGTTAGAATTACCAAATAACAGTCACACCAAAGGAGTTACCTTGAAAATATCATCATTTATTTAGTGTTTCACAAATACCTCTGCAAAATGTAAGATTCAATGGTCCAACAAGTTTCTCTACATCAGGAATTCTCAGAACTTATATGAATATGTTTATAGGAATTATAAGTTAATGCAAAATATAAATTTACAAGGAACAATATAGTAGGCAATATTTTTAAAAACATATATGTGTGTTTATATAAACCTATATATATATATACATTTCAGAATCTGTGTGTGTGTGTGTGTGTGTGTGTATTTATAGAGATTTCTAGAGAAAGAGAGATATTTGGAAATGTGAATAGATGTGTATGTGATGTGCGTGTGTGTGTATATTTACACACAAAATAAAATATGTGAATAGATAGGAAGATAGGTTTGTATGTATATATATGCATACATATATATGTGTAGATAGGTATGTATGTGTGTGTATATATATGTGTATGTATATAAATGTGTATATATGTGTAGACAGGTGTGTATGTGTGTGTGTGTATATATATATATCAGCATGTACATATATATCAATATGTGTATATATATACCTGTGTATATACATACACACTTATCCATGTATCTATCTACACTAGCGTATCTACACTAGATAGATACATGGATAGATAAACAGACAAATAGATAGATAGATAGATAGATAGATAGATAGATAGATAGATAGATAGATGTGATTTAATAAATACTGTTATGGGCAAAATTTTTATCTCACAGGAAAATGAAAAGAATAATATACATACCTGTGCATATACATACACACTTATCTATGTATCTATGTATCTAGCTATACTAGTGTATCTACACTAGATAGATACATGGATAGATAAACAGATAGATAGATAGATAGATGATAGATAGATAAATATGATTTAATAAATACTGTTATGGGAAAATTTTTATCTCACAAAAATATGAAAAGAATAAAGAGATAATTATTTGATGTTTTTCTTAGGATCAAACAGTAATTAATGATAGAACATGGTTAAAATATATACCTTAGAAATACAGATTTGATAGAAATGTATATCATTTGTCATCTATTCAGTACCCTTTAAAACTGGTTTATAACACCACTGCATTCAGAGTAGAGCTGTTGAGTTATGATCTCTGGTTTAAAAAAGCAGACAAATTATAGTGATAATTTAAGACAACAAATTTAATAGAACATCAAATTTTCCCAAAACAGTTGCTTTCAAACAATATATAATAGCTATTAAACACTCTTCTATATTTTGCCTTTTGTCTTTGTCAATATCAAGCTTTTATTAAACATTTCATACCATTTTTCATTCTTTTTATTCAATATTTTACTTGCTTTCTTTATTTGTGTGCATACATGTATATGAGTGCATGTCTTCTCCCTATTTACATATTATATTTCTATCTCCATGTGTTCTCCTTTAATCAATAAATTATTAATTCAATCAAACATCACATTGTGATTATCAATCTTATGCCACAGTGTGCTAGAAACCAATGAGATAACAACTTAAAGGCAAGTTTATTTCTTTCTAGCAGTGGTAAAAAGAAAAGTGGCTTATTTAAGTTGAAATGTTACATTCTTCTTTGTGGTAGGGGGAGGGTCTTTCTCTGTCACCCAGGTTGGAGTGCAGTGGTGCAATATTGGTTCACTGCAACCTCCACTTACTAGGCTCAAGCAATTCTCCCATCCCAGCCTCCAGAGTTGCTGGGACCACAGGCACTGTACCACCATGCCTGGCTAATTTTCTTTTTGTTTTTCACTTTTAATAGAGACAGAATTTCACTATATTGCCCAAGCTAGTCTTGAACTCCTGGACTCAAGAAATCTACCCCTTTCAGCCTCCCAAAGTGCTGGGATTACAGGTTTGAGCAACTGCTCCTGGCCTAAATTCTTTAATATTACAATTGTCTACAAAGGCATCCAAAATTAAGAAAAACTGGTTTGACAGTATAGTAGCATGACTATTCTTAATAATAATTTAATGTTTCAAAATAGCTAAAAGAGAATTGAAACGTTCCAACAGGAAGATACATGTTTGAGGTGATAGATATTCCAGTTACTCTGATTTGATTATTACACATTATATATATGTATCAAAATATCACATGCACCCCCAAAATATGTGCAACAATTTTGCATTAATTAAAAATTTAAAAAAGAAACTGGCGGCCAGGCGCGGTGGCTCAAGCCTGTAATCCCAGCACTTTGGGAGGCCGAGGAGGGTGGATCACGAGGTCAAGAGATCGAGACCATCCTAATCAACATGGTGAAACCCCGTCTCTACTAAAGATACAAAAAATTAGCCGGGCATGGTGGCACGTGCCTGTAATCCCAGCTACTGAGGAGGTTGAGGCAGGAGAATTGCCTGAACCCAGGAGGCGGAGGTTGCGGTGAGCCGAGATCGCGCCATTGCACTCCAGCCTGGGTAATAAGAGCGAAACTCCGCCTCAAAAAAAAAAAAAAAAAAAAAACAAAAGAAAAAGAAAAAGAAAGAAACTGGCATCAATATGGATTCTAAAGAGCAGAGGTGATATTTTAAAGAGAGATGTGTTAATCTAGCCCCCCATATTTTTAGTAGAGTAAAAAATAAATTTCCTGCAGTGGTAGAAGCACAGAAGTATGAATGAAAACAATGTAGACAGCCTCACTCATAAATAAGTTGCATATATTGTGGAGAATCATGGAACCAGGAATGGAATGGATGTTTGAAACCAGAATATTTTATCTAATACCTTATTTTTAAATTAAAATAGAAAAATTGATAAAGATTTCAACACATACAAAAACTGATATTCAACATTTATTTATTATCAAACTTCAAACATGTTAGCAAAGAAGGAATAGAAGCAAATATCCTTCACAAGATCAAAATTAAACAAAAGCATAAACAATATGCACATTTTAGTAAACAGAGAGCTATTGGAAATATTTCCTTTAGTGTTAATAAAAGTAAAAATAACATAATTTTTTAGTGCTTTTTATATTACATAGGTGGTTTTGTATTTATTATAATAATATATACAATAATTAGAGGTGAGAAATGTTTCTTCATCAGAAGATAATGTACTTATTTGCAATGAACAATCTAATACAAATTTTGCTTACTTATTAAAATTATACCTAACAACAGCAGCCTTAGGGATACATATGCATATGAAAATTTTATATGCTACTAAAAACTAATTAGAAAATATAATGTTAAAATAACACAGTGGTAGAAGTACTTTTTTAGTACTTTGGAATGGTAAAATAGGAAAAATATTTATGGTTATAATTATAATTTTTAATGAATATTTTAAAAGAAGACTGAAATGTGTAAAGACATTATGTTTATGAATATAAATATGGCAAATGTGGGTTAAGGGGAGGAAGACAGCAAAACACACTGCCATGTGTGTACTTATGCAACTATCTTGCACGTTCTGCACATGTATCCCAAAACCTAAAATGCAATAAAAATTAAAAAAAAAAGCAACAACAAAAAAGAAAAAATAAATAAATATAAATGTCTAATATTCTTGGGATTCTCAATTATCTATAAATTAACCTAAAAATTTAAAGCAAAAAAGAAAAAAAAATCAAAGCCCTAAGGAATTTTTCATAAAAAAAGGAAAAAATTTTCTTTCAATTTGTGTGAAATTTTAAAGGCCAAGGATAGCCAACACAACATAATATGGCAACATAAGAAGTGAAGATATGACATAAAGATTTATGGCACAATATTAAGCTATAAAATTCAAGGATTATGGTGTATAGGCTAAGGATAGGCAAATGAATTAATACAATGAAATAGAAAATTCAGAAGCAGAATTTGAACATTATAAAAAATATATGTATGCCATAGATATTTTTATAAGTAAAAAAGGTAAAGAAAGTCCTAGAAGATGCTCATATAAGACCCAGCAAAATTCCTACTACCAATACATCATAGAGAAATTTACCTATACTTGTTTAGTAAGAGAAGTATAATCCTACTCATTTTGATATCACTTTCAAAAGTAAAGAAACCTCATTAGATTTCAATACTGGAAAGCATAAATAAGTTATACAATAGTCATACTATGGCAAGTCAAGTGGAAGGCAAAATAAATGAACTTGATTTATATTTCCCAAAATTTATACATCTTAAAAATAATTTTGTTTAAAACCTGTTTGGAAACATGTTATGACAGCAAGTTTATTTTTACATATTTGAAACAATCTATTTTTATTGTTTTTATATGTATTAGGTATTTGTACCTGCATAAATACATGCATATATAGTCATATGCCTAAGCAATGTGATGAAAACATAGATGCAATAGTGCTTAACTTTGAAAAGAAAAGGAAAAAAGTGAGATTGTGAAGGAAATTAAAACATAACTTCAACTCCATCTGTAAAACTTTTTTAAAAAAATTTCCAAATTTGTTTAGTTGAATACCTTTTTGCTGGACTGGAGTTCATGGAAATGATCGACATATGATATAATATGCTAAGAGCTCTCATATGAGGTAAGAAAGCCTCACTCTTCACTTTCATTAAATTCTCAGTAAATGTTCTGCTTTTCTTACATTGGTTAATGGAAGATGGCAGACTATTGCTGGTAGAACCACTTCATACTCTCTTTGCATATCCTGAATAGATGGTTCAGTAACTGATTTAGAATGTGGTGGTATTTGAGTCTATATTTAAGTCTTGAACTTGGTGGTCTGAATCACCCTTAAGCCAGGAGGTATCGCATTTTGACATGCTTCTCTAATGATCTCGTTCCCTATATTTTATCCCTTCAAATAAGACTGCAGATTCCTACCAAAATTTTTTTCTGCTAAAATATAATTCAAATCATTATCTTACTTTGCTTAAAATAAACATTACTTTTTTTTCCATTGCTATATAAATAGGTAAAGAGTCTACAATCTGCATTCAAAATCACTTGTAATATGTATCTGAATTGTATTTCTTACTTTCTTGCATTCAGAATCTATGACAATGGAAAGAAAAAGGAGGGGAGTACTTATCCTTTGGTGTTTTTCTTCCATAGTGGGATCAGAGTATGGTGAGAGAGGGTGCATAATTATTAGCTTTTTATAAACCTAGAATTTCCTAATTTTGTATATCTGATTATTGAAATCTTTTTTTAAGGGTCATATAAAGTTTCTGATCCCCTTTGATCTATACTCTTTAAGGTAAATAAGTTAATTAACAAATATTTATTTCATGCCCATTATGTGCCAATCTGCTAAACACGGAGGATAAAGGAATGAATGCAAAACACAGAAAGAGAGATGAACAAAAGAGACAAATCTCATTTTCTCCTGAAGATTGAGAATTTTATTGAGCATGATTTATGGTGATCAAATATTTCAGAAGGAAAGATGAGTGTATTAATATTCTAAAGGAAAGTAATGTCCAGTTATAACAAGGACAACCCAGCACCTGCTATTTAGAAAAAGTAATTTTTGTAAATCTAAAATGGTCGTAGAAAAATACACTTCATAAAGTCTTTACTATGATTAAACCGGATTTCTGAACTGCAAAGTTGGGCAACATACCCTGAGTAAATTTTGAAATTATTTAAAGTAAGCTTGATAAGCAAGTTTAAAATGAAACAAATCTTAAGAACAGTTTTTATGCAACATTTTTTATGTTATAAAAATAATGATTTTGCTTTTATTTTTAAACTTTTCTTTTCATTAGTAAATTCTTAATTGGCCACATTCTTATGAAAGCTTTGTAACACTTTGCTCAAATGATACCTGTTTTAAAAGTTGTTGCTTATGTCACTGCTTTCTCTTCTCATAAGCCTTAACATATCCTCTGTTAAACTCCTTTCAATTTGCTAGAAAGCCAAAACTCTTATTCTGGGTTGCTTGAGAGGGATCAGCTAGCACAACTATTTCAGCAGCATCAGATATTTGTGACCAAACTAAATAATAGCATTTAATATAAAATATTCAACAGTGTTCATATTCAGGAGTGTTTAGAATAAACTTTTTCAATGATTTTCTTTCAATTATATTGTTATATTCAGCATCGTTGATTAATAAAAGGAATATTGCTTTTGGAAACAGATGGCTCTAGGTTTCAACTCTGGCTCCACAATTTCTGTCATCTTGAAAAATTTACTTAACATCTTTTAATTTCAGTTTCTACATCTGTAAAGGGCTTGCATGGGGATTGAATAATATGAGATTAGTACAGTTTTTGGCATAATAGATTCATAATATATGTTAGTTTAATCTATTCTACCTAAGGACAGCATCATGAAGAAACAAACTGGAATGCCATGTTTAAAAAATTCATCATCTCAGCTTATGTAAGAAGTGTTTCTTGGTGGCAAGGGGAGGGAGAGCATTAGGACAAATACCTATGCATGTGGGACTTAAAATCTACATGATGGATTGATGGGTGCAGCAAACCACCATGGCAAATGTACAGCTGTGTAACAAACGTGCAAGTTCTGCACATGTATCCCAGAAACTAAAGTAAAATTTAAATAAATAAACATAAATTAAAAAAGAAGAGTTTCCCATCAAAAGGCATTTTGTAATGCAAACAATTCGTAACACATTTGCCACTTAAAACTTTTATACTTCATTTACCATAACTGAGGTATGTTTTGCCTCAAGACAGACTGAACTTTCGTTGGTGTGGGAAAATAATACTGAACAGGATGAAACACGAAGTTATCTAGATTATTGAATTAGCTCTCAAGAAACTAGTCATTTGGACTTTTTGAAGAAATTGGTTTAGTCTAGCTTCATAATCAATAACATATGATAAGCAAAAGTTGCTTTACATTAAAGAGAGTTAAATTTCTCTAAATGGGGAAACTAGGCAAATTATTTAACATGTATAGAGTATAGTTATGGGAGAAAATCCATATTCTGTATATATTTGTTTTGAGAGAAGTAAGATAGGAAGAAGGATACTTTTAAGAGTGCACCATTATTATTATGTTACTATTCAATAATTTATAAAGAATAAAATTATCAGTAACAAGTGAAATTCTAAGAACAAGCAAAACACAAAGTCAAGAAAAATAGCAGGTTTAAGGTTATGGAAGATTAAGACATTGAGAATGAGGACTTATTTTTTTTCTTTTTTTATTGTACTTTAGGTTCTGGGGTGCATGTGCAGATCATGCAGGATTGTTACATAGGTACACACATAGCAATGTGATTTGCTGCCTCCATTCTACCCGGCACCTACATCTGGCATTTCTCCCCATGTTATCCCTCCCCTAGAATGAGAACTTAAACCAATTATATGAGTTGTTGAATGCATAATCCTAGCTTCAATTCCTGAAAAAAAAAAATTCATTAGGAAATAAAGTGAAATGTCCAATCTCATGGAATAAACTAACAAATGCAAGTAAAGGGAAGACTGATAATAATCTTGTTTAGGCCATTTCCCAATAACTCTTATCTCAACATATTGGACCTTTGGTTGACTTAGAAACTGGTCAAAACCAGATTCACAGTGAAAAACTTCACAGGTAAGGTTATAAAATGTAGAAAGTAAGAGTAGGTTACTTTCAGTAATATAATTGTAATACTAGGTTTCTAGTTGTGATATTAGCTTACTATCGTCTTTAAAGACAATAACAACTATTTTACTGAAAGTAGCCTACTATTACTTTCTACTTTTTAATTTAATAATTTAATTTAATATATTAATTTAAATTATTATTAATTATTGAACTCAAGATACTAGGAAGTTGGAAATTAAACAGGTGAATAAAATGCAATTTCAATATAATGGCATTTTATCTGCAAAAGCTATGTATTTTTATTTTTGAATTTGAAATTTATAGAAGTTTGAACAGTAGTGTAAAAAGGCACAAAAAGGAAAATAAACATTAATGTCGTGTTGTGTATATGCGTATATTCACATAAATATATAATTTTCTTTAAAGAATTGAGAAGTTAATTATATAATATCTTGTAATCTTTTTCACATCAAACATTGTGATTATTATCTCAATTAAATCCTCTTCTGAAACATCATTTTATAATTCTATAGTACATAATCATATTACTTGATAATTACTTAATTTCTATATTTGACAATAAATTATTCTATTTGGGGGAAAATTGTTGTCAATTAAATTATTCTCAAATTTTTACTCTCTCCTTGTAATATTAATTAATATTTAATGTATAAAAGCCTACAGCCATGTGAGTTTGCAGTGCCTCCCAGTAGAGAGTTGAAATAATCCCTTTCCTCTTCATTTCCTTTGACTTGGGCCATAGTTTTATGGCTTGCTTTGAACAATGGACTATAAGAAAAAGTATAAAAATGTCTCAATTTCCCTAAAAGACAAGAAGTGGAGTCTAGTGTTAAAGTCTACTTCTCTGCCATGTGATTATATGTTTGATAGTAGAACTTGTTTTTTAAAAATTATTGTGTTAAATTTCAGATTTAGTAATAAAGTCTCAGGAGAAAAGGAATATAGATAGGTACCAAATATGAACGTTTTATGAATGAATGGGTAGGTGAATGAATGAATGACTAAATGAATCAAATTGAGTGAGCAGACACAAGAGAAAGCAATGCAGTATGAACACATCATAGACAAAATGGGTGAGAAAGAGGGAAGCGGAGTCGGTAGCATAATGCCTCCAGCTTTGTTCTCTTTGTCTATGATTTTCTTGGCTATATGGGCTTTTTTTTGTTTCATAAAAAATGCAAAGTAGTTTTTCTAATTCTTTGAAGATTGTCAATGGTTGTGAGATGGAAAAACATTGAATCTATAAATTATTTTGAGTAATATGACCATTTTCATGACACTGATTCTGTCTCTCCATGAGAATGAAATGTTTTTCTATTTGTCTGTGTCCTCTCATTTCCTTGAGCAGTTTTTTTGTTTTTTTTGTGTTTTTTTTTTTTACTATGACTATTCCCATTTTATAGATAGATAAACTGAAGCATAGAGATAAGCACAGAGCTAGCTCAAACTCCAGATTGAATCCACCTTCTTCTCTACTGCTTATTGTCTCTCTCTACAGCCGTGCTGTCCCAAATGGTAACCACTAGCTACATGTAGCTACTGAGCCTTAAAAATGTAGCTAGACTAAATAGAGATATGTGTTAAGTATAGAATGCATACACCCATTTCTAACACTTAGCATAAGAAGATCTATAAGATATCTCTTAAGTAAGTTTTATATTGATTGCAGATTGAAATGCTAATCTTTGGAGTACATTGCGTTCATTGTATTATTAAAATTAGTTTCCTCTTTTATTTTACTTTTTACATAGGGTAACTAGAAAATTGAAAATGGACATCTGAGTCTTGAATTTGTGGTTCACATCATATTTCTATTAGACAGCAGTTCTTTTTTTTTTTGCATTTTTTTTAAAGAAAGAAAAAAGGAATGAAGGAGAGGAAGACAGGAAGAAAAAGAGGGAGAGAACAGGAATGTTGTTTTATTCTAAAAATGGGTACTGAAAACCTCTTTTATGCCAATAATTATGCTTAATAATGACAGATCAATATTTCATTTAAACCTATGTGTAGGTGTGATGTGATACTGATAAGAATGTATATTTTGTATATTTAAAGTGGAGAGTTCTATAAATGTTTATTAAGTTTACTTGTTCCAGATCTAAGTTCAAGGCTTGGTTATCCTTATTAATTTTCTGTCTCATTGATCTATCTAATATTGATGTTAAAGTCTCCCACTATTATTGTGTGGGAGTCTAGGGAGTCTAAGTCTCTTTATAGGTCTTATGTATCTGGGTGTTCCTGTATTGGGTGTGTATACATTTCGGATCATTAGCTCTTCTTGTTGCATTGATCCTTTTACCATTATATCTTTGTTGTTTTAAAATCTATTTTATCAGAGGTGAGAATTGCAACTCCTGCTTTTTATTTATGTATTTATTTTTGCTCTCCATTTGGTTGGTAAATCTTTCTCCATCCCTTTGTTTTGAGTCTCTGTGTATCCTTGCATGTGAAATGAGTCTGGATGCAGCATACCACTGGGTTTTGACTGTATCTTTTGATTAAGGGATTTAGTTGATTTAAATTTAGGATTACTGCCATTTGATGTTCGCTGGCTGTTTTGTACATTCATTGATGTAAATTCTTCATTATGTTGATGCTCTTTACTTTTTGGTATATTTTTGGAAAGACTAATACTGGTTGTTCCTTTCTGTGTGTAATGCTTCTTTCAGAAGCTTTTGTAAAGCAGGCCTGGTGGTAATAAAGTCTCTGAGTACTTGCTTGTTCATAAAAAAATTATTTTTCCTTCAGTTGTGAAGCTTGGTTTGGCTGGATATGAAATTCTGGGTTGAAAGTTCTTTTCTTTAAGGATGTTGAATATTGGCCCCCACTCTCTTCTGGCTTTTATGGTTTCTGCTGAGAGATCTGCTGTAAGTCTGATGGGCTTCCCTTTGTGGGTAACCTGACCTTTCTCTCTGGCTGCCTTTAGTATTTTCTCCTTCATTTCAACCCTGATGAATCTAATGATTATGTGCCTTGGGATTGCTCTTCTTGAGGAATATCTTTGTGATGTTCTCTGTATTACCTGGAGTTGAATATTGTCCTGCCTTGCTATATTGGGAAAGTTTTCCTGAATAATATCCTGAAGAGTATTTTCCAGCTTGGATTCATTCTCTTCACCGTATTCAGGTATACCTATCAAATGCAGATTAGGTCTTTTCACATAGTCCCATATTTCTTGAAGACTTTACTTATTCCTTTTTATCCTTTTTTCTCTATTCTTGTCTTATTGTTTTATTTAATTAAGTTTGTCTTTAACCTCTGATATTCTTTCTTCTGCTTGATCAATTCAGCTACTAAAACTTGTGCATATTTCGTGAAGTTCTCATGTTGTGTTTTTCAACTCCATTAATTCATTTATATTTCTCTCTATATTGTCTATTCTTGTTAGCACTTCGTCAAACCTTTTTTCAAAGTTTTTAGTTTCTTTACATTGGGTTAGAACAAGTTCTTTTAACTCCCAGAAGTTTCTTATCATCCACCTTCTGAAGCCTACTTCTGTTAATGGAACACAGTCCTTCTCCATCAGGTCTTGTTCCGTTGCTGATGAGGAACTCTAATCCCCTATAGAGGGAGAGGCATTCTGATTTTGGGTATTCTCAGCCTTTTTAGGTTGGTTTCTTTCCTTCATTATAAATTTATCCATCTGTCATCCTTGCAATTACCGCCTTTCTAATTAGGTTTCTGAGTGGACATCCAATTTATTGATTCCCAGCACCAGAATCTGAGCAACCCACTGTGCAGGCCAAAAACAGCAGCGTTAAGACTGATGGTGCTCTTCTGCCTGGAAATCTCCAGTCTGCCTTTCTTCTTGAGTCCATAATAGGTGACTCTGCCTTCCTGGAGCTCCAAACGTCGATCAGAAGGGTAACCAGTCCCGTTTACTCTGCACCAAGAGCCGCTGCACCGGGGTGCCAGCAAAACCGAGGCACCGGCCACAAGAGTCGCACTGGCGACCCATGGGGCTCCTCTGCTGGGAATCTTCTGGTCCGTGAGCAACAAAAATTTGTCTGAAAGTGTGGCATCCTCTCGTTCTCTGCACTTTCACTGGGAGCTACAATCCTGAGATGTTAGTGATCTTGGAACTCCCTCCAAGAGATCATAGAACTTCTTAAGACCTGATGAGGAGATGCATTGAGCTCATAATATGGCATGGCTGGGTCCCCACCAAATCTCATCTTGAATTGCAGCTCCCATTATTCTCTCATGTTGTAGGAGGGGCACAGTGGGAGATAATTGAATCATGGGGGCAGTTTCCCCCATACTATTCTTGTAGTAGTGAATACATCACACAAGATCTAATGGTTTTATGAGAGGAAACTCCTTTCTCTTGGCTCTCATTCTTCTCTTGACTGCTGCCATGTGAGATGTGCCTTTCATCTCCCACCATGATTGTACTACCTCCCTAGACACATGGAAGTATGAGTCCATTAAACCTCTTACTTTTGTAAATTGCCCAGTCTTGGTTATGCCTTTATCAACAATATGAAAATGAACTAATATACCCCAGTAGAGTCATGTACAGTGAGAGCTGTCCTGCAGCATTATGTGCATGAAATAAATGCTTAATTTTATAAATGCAAGTTTAGGGTTGTTTATTACAAAGCAAAACTTAACCAGTGCAAGTATTATATAGAATGTTGTAGCAACAATCTTTGTAGACTTATCTTTCTGTAGGTTCATTATTCTATGCTGATAAATGTTGAAATATTCATGTACATGTACATGTACATTCAAATAATCAGAATTGGCATTTTAAAGGTACTCATATCTTTAAAATATTTAATCTGAATTTCAAAATTCTATTCTGAAATATACTTATCCTGTTACTCCATGTATATAGAGAGAGCAAGATATATAATAAAAGGATAAGTACATATATCCATATATTTATGGATAAGAGGATAACTATCTATCTATCTATGGATATAGATAGATAAGTACATATATCCATATATTTATGGATAAGAGGATAACTATCTATCTATCTATGGATATAGATATGAGGATATATAGTTATCCTTTTATCCATATATGATGTGTGTGTATATATATGTGTGTGTATATACATATTATATATATGTGTATTTGTATATATATATGTATTTATATATTCATTCTTTTGGATCATGGTAGTAAAAGAGAGTGGGGTATTAAATTCATGTATATAACATGGTTTATCTACTTACGATGGCATCTTAAATAAAAGTTACAATATATTACCTGGAATGTTTTATAAAAAACTTTTAACTTTTTTTCTAATTAGGCATTTAAATATTTCTTTTGAAAACACTGTACACTGTATAGTTTGGAATAATCCTTGGAAAATATATTTGACACAGATGACAGAGTTTATTGTTTCATTGCTGTAATTCATTCTCAGATTGGTGGATCCCAAAATATTTAGAGAATATCAAAATATCCTTGCTATCCTTGCATGAAATAATTTAAACATGTATCACATTCTTAGCATGAAGGAATATAATTGCATACTCTGTTCACCAGAGGACCTATTATTTGTTAGACATTCCATGAATATCAGTCGAGTGTTAATTAGGAGCACCATGAACATTATACCAGTAGCAGGATTTATTAAGTCTTTACCTGTGTAAAGTTTAAATATAGGTAATTCTCTTTTAAATATACCTTAGGCACTGGGTATAGTGTAAACAGAGTAAGAAGTTATTCAACCATGGAACCATAGCAAAGCTGCTAAGTTAGATCTATATAGTCTTATGCTTGCTCTCAATCCAAATTATTAAGTAACAGGATAGAAAACAATAAAAGAGACATTAAATAATCACTATTTGTCAGCCAGTGTGCCAGGTGCTTTACCAATATTTTTATAACAGGTGTTAATTGTTTCCCTCTATAGATTCTCTCTCCTTTTAGAAAGGTTGTTTTCCTTACCCTCAAGGGTTTAACTATCGATGAAAATTCATCACTTTATTAATAAATATATTTATTACAGCTAGATGTGAACATTTTGGTAAGTGATGGTCACAATTTTCACTTTATTTTTTGCACAAGAAAATCACTTTTCTTATACTTCTCTTCCATTCTTTCCAAGTGCTGAAACCAGATCATGGTTTTGTAAGAGCAATGACCACATAAGTGACAACAACAGAGGATGACAAAAAACAAAACAAAACTAAACTAAACAAACAAACAAACAAAAGAGAAAAAAAAGCTGGAACCCTGAATGGTTCTATATGAAAGACTACACATTCTCTCAATCACTTACTTATTTCTGCACAGCTGAGGCAAAAATAAATCTTAACCTAGTTTAAATCGCTTTATTTTCAGAATTCTTTTCAGTGATATATATGCTGAAAACACTGAGGAAACTTAGTCACCTTTCTCTCTCTTACACACACACACACACACACACACACACACACCTCTGAACTACATGGTGCTGGTTTAAAACTTGAGAGGCAGATAGTCTGGCAGGCTGAGAAGCTAGTGATCCTCATTATGCTCTTGCAAAACATTTGGTTAAATTATTGTGTGATAACCTCGAAGGCAGACAACATGCTCACCAAGACTATAGTGACAGAAAAAAATGGATGAGAATTCAATAATTTGGGGTCTCTCAGAGGTTTAGAAAAGCTACTCAATTATAAAAAGCAGGAGATATTCTTGTCCAGAGATTTTCTCTGAGGCATCTCATTAGGTATTTCAGCCAGATATTATTATTCAGATTCATGGCAAAAATTCATTAAAGAGAGATGTTTAGGGTGGGTTATTTCTTTGTGTGTCTTCGTTAAAACCAGTAGGCAACAGATGACTCAAACACAGAAGCCAGTAAACAAAAACGAACTCACAAGCTTAACTATGACATAAAAAAGAGATCTTTAGGTTTGGTTACTCAAAAGTGAAATTTTCTGGAAGCGATTACACTAGAAACCCACTGCATATTTTTCTTGCCAGAGAACCAAGCCTAAATTACAGTATTACCTGTGATGGTTTCATTTCTGTAAAAGCTCCTGGATTCCCAAACCTGCTGTAGCAGTAAGTAGATTATAAAAGCTCATCACGCCCTAGAGAAGGCACATGTTCCAGTATACATTTCAATGTGGTTATGAAGAAAAAACTATGTATCAGTCAATGTAGACTGATATATTATAAAAATCTACGTGGCATAGACTTTAGAAAGGTTTATTTCTGGAGCCTACAATGTCTGATGTGAGTTCAAGCCTCTTTCCTGGGCTGATAGTCTGTATAATTTAGCATTGTACCTTTATACTCCCATATTAACATACATTTACATTATCACAGAGATGCTTTCCTATATTTTATTGGCCAACACAAGTCATATAGCCATAGTTAACTTTAAGATGGCATATGAGATCAACTCATTCCTATCCTTGTAAGTGAGGAGCAACATGCTGGTATTGAACATGAATACTATGTACCTTAAATCACTAAGAAACTACATCTCCAAGAGCAAAACACAAAGACATAAACAACGAGGTACAGAAAAGCAACTTCCAGAGACAAGTACAAGGTACAACCAGGTGCACTAAACAAATAACTTAGTTTACAGACAGAACACACACACACACACACACAGAGAGAGAGAGAGAGAGAGAGAGAGAGAGAGAGAGAGAGAGAGAGAGAGAGAGAGAGAGAGAGAAATAATAATAAATAAATAAACAGACATGGGAAGTCAGGGAGGGATCATATAGGGAGAAATGCCAAACGTGGGTGATGGGGGGGATGGAGGCAGCAAACCACATTGCTATGTGTGCAACAATCCTGCATGATCTGCACATGTACCCCAGAACCTAAAGCACAAAAAAAAAAAAAAAAAAAGAAAAGAAACAGAACAGGATTCACCTTGATTCCTGCCTATTAGAAATTGATAACTGGACTTGTTTGAATTCTTCCTTTTTCCAATTGGTAGTTTTTATTGGATTTAACAAATACGCAATTCCACCATTGTATATTCAATGTGAGCAGATAATTTATTTTTTATGTATACATCAGTTTTTTAGGATTACAAACTAATTAAATGGAAGAAATATTGCATTACTCAGAGATACTAGATTTTGAACTCGTTGAAGTAATTGCTTAGAAAGTTGGATTTTCTTCATTGTAGAGAAAGTAAATGTGTTTTATGTAAGAGAAGACTGAACTGTATGGATCTTGTTGGAACAGAATTGCAGATGATTAGGGACAGTTCAATGTCTCTAAAATTAATTATAAGTGTCCTCTTTTTTGACAGAGCCCCTATGGTTTTAATTGGGCATATGACCATCTATATCCTTTGGGGTCCTCTGGAAAGCAAATGCCAAGGCAGAATTCCATGTAAGAGAGATTTCACTTCCAGACCAAGAGGAAAAATGTCAGTAGTTGACAAGGATCATTTTCTGATCACGATACAGTGTAGTATCTGTGAAAGGACAAATGGAGGTAAGCTGATTGGATAATAAGAGTCTTGGGATTTGGTATAGCTTTGAGAAAGTATATGCCAATCTGATAAGCAGTTCCAGAAAAAAGGAAAAAAAGAAAAAGAAAAAAAAATGCCTGTTAGAGAAGCTGCAACTTAGGCACAATGGGTTTAGCATGCTAATAAACTCATTGGATAGCTTGGTACAGGCCAAGGAGAGCATAACCTTGACTGAAATGCTTCAGTGAATTAACTGGATAAAGTTGAACAACTACCCTATTGTACTATCTTCTCTTTAGGGAGATCTGAATGGCATATTTTCATGGCTTCCTTAACAGCTCATCAAAAATTATTTTTATATCAGTTTCTCTTACAGCTAGGTAAGGCTGTATATCTTATTTCTACCAATGGAGTAAAACAATTAATTTGCAGCCAGACCTGGTGGCTCATGCCTGTAATATCAGCACTTTGAGAGGCCAAGCAGGAGGATGGCTTGAGGTCAGGAGTTCAAGACCAGCCAGGCCAAAATGGTGAAATCCCATCTCTAATAAATATGTAAACACATAAAGTTGACGGGGAGTTGTGGCAGGCACCTCTATTTCCAGCTACTAAGGAGGCTAAGTCAGGAGAATCGCTTGAACCCAGGAGGCGGAGATTGTAGTGAGCCAAGATCATGCCACTACACTCCATGGGTGACAGAGCCAGCTGCCAGCTCAAACAAACAAAGAAGTATTAATTTGTTCCGCTTAAGTACTTAAGTATAGCATTTTAGAAGGTGATTGCTTGCTTTTCATTTTCTCTATTGCATATACTAGCATTTGGATGCATTTATGTAAAATAAAGATTCTAGGTGATAATAAATCAAAAGAAATTTGAGTCTCTATGACTTTCTGATGGGCTACTTCCTTATTGGATCAGCTTTCCTCTCTTGAACCAACTGCCCATCTCTAGACCATCACACAAAGCATATTTTACCCTGTATCTTGTTTGGGCAGAGATATTGGAGTCTCTGTAGTAGGAATTAAACTTACCTAATACAAAAAAAAAAAAACTCCAATAAATAACACGAAAAAGATTATCCCAGTGTAGAACCAGAGGTAACTGTATTCAGAAACACATTCCCCAAGTTTCTATCAATAGAATGAGTAATAAGTAGAACTAGTAATCAACAGAACTAGTACTCAAATTAAAATTGCTAAACAAGCCCTGGACAAAAAATTGATGAAAAAAAAGTTGAAGGTTTATAGAAAGATGCCAAAAAGAGATTCAAAGTGTTGAGGGGACGAATAAAAATGCTACTAATCATAAATGAATTATCAACAACCATAAGGACGTTTGTAAAGAAAATATTACCAGAAACTCAGACAAGCCACCAAGATACTTAAAAGATATAAACTGTATTTGTCAGAGTAGAAAAGGTATTGTCCATGAGGAAAATTAGGAAAAATAATGGTGTTTTTTAAATGAGCGATTGTTCAAACATTCCTAGTGTTGTAGAAACGCGATGGGAAATCAGATAAATATCATGTCAGACAAATTAAGCTGTCAAATCTATAGAATCAATGTGATTTAAATATATTTGTTTAGGTAAAGACCTGAACTCTAAGAGTACTGATATAGGGAAAGGAGAAAATAAAACACATGCATATTTTATGCCAATACGTTTTTGGAAGAACATTAAAAAAAAAAAAAAAAAAAAAAAAAAAAAAAAGTAATTTTAATAAGGGAGTTGGGCTGGAAGTGCATTTGGTGTCTAAAGAAGAGGACTGGAACTGACTTGATGTGTTTCTATTTAGAAACAGCTGGTTCTGGCCCTAATTTATATACAACATCTGTGATTACACATGCAAATACCTATTAGCTTTAGAAGGTTAACTTGACTCTCTCTTGATCGAAGTTATTTTCCTCTAAATTGCTGCTCTGTATGTCAGTCGTATGCTATCTGAACATTTACACATTTACTCTTATTTTCTCATCTTTCATTAAAGACAGACCTTAAGTTCTATTTCTGTTCTAATGTGTACATAATACAGTTATCAGTATCAATAATATATTATTTTTCTTTGGGTTATGTGAGGTATTGCAAAGTAAGCTAAATTGACTCACCATCTTTGTCTGTCTCTGGGAAAAATTGACTATTTCTCCCACATGCAAAGCTAAGGTCACCATCTCTGCCTCATATCCCATCACCTCTTCTTTATTTCCTCTACTAAGTCTTTCTCATCATTTAATCATGTTTTAGTTTTGAATTTAAAAAGAAAAAAAGAAATAGAAAAGAACACATAAAGTACCCTTAAATCCACATTTGCATTGGCTTTGTCTCCTTCATTTACACCCAAGAATCTAATTAACTCTTTCATTCACACTAAGACTTGTTTCCAATTTTTCTTCTATTCATTTCTCAAACACTTGAAACCTGGTTTTGACACTGACGTGTGTGCTGAAAAAAGTCTGGTTAAATTTGTAAATGGTCACTCGGTAGGAATATGAACTTTCAGTTATTTTTCTTGGTTTCTTTTCAACTTTACCCTGTTGACCACTTTTATCCTTCACTTACTCTTTGTCTTGAAATCCTGGAAAACCCACTTTCTCCTGCATATATTCTGCTGCATCTGCATTATGGCCTTTTCTGTCTACTCAGTTCTTGTCTCTTGGTTCACCAGTTTTCATTATCTAACACCATGACTTCTAAAGACTCTTTTTCTTTTCTGGTGAAAACACACATTTCAAAGATTTCACCCATTATTCATATGCCCATGAGTGTCAATATTTTAACTGCCTTGAGTTCTGTTCTGAGCTCATATTTGCCCATTAAATTCTAAAATAAAAATTCTGATTTATATATATTATAAGACCCCCTTAACTCAATGTGTCCTCACATAAAGATATGAGACTCATATGCTGCCTATTGCACTAAGGGGGCAGGTCCTAAACTGATTTATTATCTCTCCTCTACCACAAAATCTGTTCCTTTCTGATAGTAGCAAAGAAGAATCTGGCAAACCAGGAGTGTCTAAAGCTGGAAATCTGGTTTTAAGTGCTTGTTAGTTTCTCTCTTTCATCCCTGCACTGAAACGATGACTGAAGTCAACCCCATTTTCCTGTCTCCTTCAATACAACTGATTTCACATGGCAGTCACAGTTCACAGGATTAATTCCACACCCTTCTAACTGTACTTTATTTTTCTCTTTGCCTTTTTCCCCACTCTTTTTTGTCCTCCCTGTTGTTGTCAGAATGTTTTTCCTACCACTATGATTATATTTTACTTTGCAGTCTTGCCCCTATATCCTCTCTGATGTTAGGTTTCAGTATTCCTGTCACTCACATTCCTGCTCACCATCTCAACACGCTTTCCATCATACCGGAACCACTGCATAGGCTCTCTCTTTTGCCTGGAACGCTCTTCCAGTTTAGTTGTCCTAACTTGCCTAATTCCTAATTTTCCTTAAAAGTCAGCTTAGCTCAGTCATCTTGAATATTCTCTTTAACCCTCCATAGCAATTCTAAATCTTTTTAGATACAATAGCATTGCTATGATTTAAATATCTGTCCCCTTCAAAACTCATTTTGAAATTTTATTCATGTTACAATATTAAAAGGTGGGATCTTTAAGAGGTATAGATTAAGGGAATTGAATAGATTAATGCCATTATTGCAGGAGTGAGTTTGTTATAAAAGGGCAAGTTTAGCCCCCAACTCCTTTTTCTCTCTCTCTTCTCTCTTGCCCGTCCACTCTCTGCTATGGGATAATGAGAAACAAAGGCCCTAGTAGATGCCAGTCCCTTAATCTTAGACTTCCTACCCTCCATAAATGTACGAAATAAATTTCTGTTCTTTATCAATAATCCAATCTAGGATATTTTGTTATAGTAGCACAAAACGGACAAAGATATGCACCATCTCAAGCATAGTATCATACTGTGTTGTATTAGCAATGTAAAAACATTCTTCTAACAATTCAGAATCTTTGACCATAAAGTTATTCATTGAGTATGCAGACCTCTTCAATCTTGCCATATTAGAAAGTGATATTATATATCAATTTCAGCAAAAGATCTTTAGTGCATGTATGTCTGCCTCTTTCAAGCCATCATTCATTCTACATTTTCTCAGACTTAGCATCTATTCTAGAATCAGTTGTCATATTTTATGATACCAAGTATATGTGATTGAATGAAGTAAAATCAAGATATGCATTAAGTCACTATTATGTGCACTGCTCGTAAAACAGGGATAAGAGAGTTAGGGATGTAAAAAGAGTTAACATACCAATATAGGGAATATCATTATTTTAAGGATGTTAGTACTTGGATAAAATTGGACGTAAGGTAGGGAGGGGCTGATGATAGGAGAAATTGAAATAATGGAGTATAATATCTGATGCTGCTGAAATAGTTGTGCTAGCTGATCCCTCTCAAGCAACCCAGATTAAGAGTTTTGGCTTTCTAGCAAATTGAAAGGAGTTTAACAGAGGATGTGTTAAGGCTTATGAGAATAGAAAGCAGTGACATGAGCAACAACTTTTAAAACAGGTATCATTTGAGCACAGTGTGTACAAAGCTTTCATAAGAATGTGGCCAATTAAGAATTTACTAATGAAAGAAAAGTTTAAAAATAAAAGCAAAATCATCATTTTTATAACATAAAAATGTTGCATAAAAACTGTTTTTAAGATTTGTTTCATTTTAAACTTGCTTATCAATCTTACTTTAAATAATTTCAAATTTTACTCAGGGTATGTTGCCCAACTTTGCAGTTCAGAAATCCGGTTTAATCATAGTAAAGACTTTATGAAGTGTATTTTTCTACGACCATTTTAGATTTACAAAAATTACTTTTTCTAAATAGCAGGTGCTGGGTTGTCCTTGTTATAACTGAACATTACTTTTCTTTAGAATATTAATACACTCATCTTTCCTTCTGAAATATTTGATCACCATAAATCATGCTCAATAAAATTCTCAATTTTCAAAACTGTTTTAAAAGAAAATGGCTTAATTAATTCACTACTTTTTATTTTTTGAATTTAGGATAAACAAAAATACAATAGTCAATTTATTAAATCACAAGTATAAGTTGTACTAAATGATAGTATTTGCCTCAAATTTAAATTTGACCTGTTTATTTTTATCCACAATTACCTAATTCCTTCTAAATCTTTTAAAAGGATGTTTTGATACCCAAGTTATTAGAATTATTGATTAAATATATATTCATATATATTCAATTTGGAAGCATTTACTAAGTCAATCACATTAAAAATACTTTCATTTTCATGTTTACTCTCTCTCCAAAGTCCATAGTGGGATATTTGCTTTACCAAAATTCAGATTAACTGGTAGAAGTACAGACGCATTTTCTTAGGCCTTCTCTTGGGGAATGAAGAACAAGAGTGCATAAAACACAGCTATAAATATAGAATTTATTCCTTTCACTATCTGAAGGACAGTAAGTGTCAATTGAGGGTCATTTTGTAGAGAAACATTAATTTATCAAGTGAACATCACTGAGTTTCAGCTCAGCTGAACACAGTCCAAGTACTATAATAAGAATGAAAAGATGAGTAAGATAGCATCTCTTGCCAAGAATTCAAACTAATCAAAATAACAAATGTTAAATAGGTAATTAGGGATTCTGGCTCAATATTTTGAACTGAATTTATCTGCTTTCCTAATTAAAATTGTTGTGAAAGCCATATAAACTCACATCAATAAACACAACACCAATGGGGGGCCATTAGTAAAAAGATGGTTGTAGCAAATATCTGGAAGAAAAAGGACCGATTGTGTTGGCTGACAAAACAAGTCACTGGAAGCCATAGGCTAGGACATGCTCTGAAGGAGTTGATATGAGAAGATAAAGAGAAAAGGGTTATTTATCAGTTTTGACTTTCATAGGATTTCTTGACTAAGAGCTAGAGGCTATGATATAAAAGGCAGAAGACCAGTCAGCTCCACCCCAACATTTCTGCACACAGGAAGAATAGAAGACAAGCTTCTACCTCTTGGATAAATACATATGAATCATTGAGATTACATGATTGGGAAGGACTAGGGTGGAATTATAATCCAGGGTGAAGCATCTGAACTTTGGTATTTGAGAAAGCGCAATATGATGAAATACTCTTCACCAACTTATCCTAGAATGAAGTATAACAAGTGGAAGTATCTACTCAAGAATGAAGAACACAGAGTTCTCTCTTTTGCTTTTTTTTTTTTTTCTTTGAGATGAAGTCTTGCTGTGTTCCCCAGTCTGGAGAGCATGGCACAATCTCTGCTCACTGCAACCTCACCTTCCGGGTTCAAGCGATTCTCCCGCATCAGCCTCCAGAGTAGCTAGGACTACAGGCACACGGCACCATGCTGGATAATTTATGTATTTTTAGTAGAGATGGGTTTCACTATGTTGGCCAGGCTGGTCTTGAACTCCTGACCTCATGATCTGCCCGCCTCAGCCTCCCAAAGTGCTGGAATTATAGGTGTCAGCCACCGTGCCATTTCTGATTTTTGTATTTTTAGTAGTGATTAGGTTTTGTCAGTTGGGCAAGTTGTTCTCGAGCTTCTGACCTCTGGTGATTCTTCCACCTCAGCCTCCCAAAGTGCTAGGATTATAGGTGTGAATCACTGTGCCTGGTCAAGCTTGATTTTTAAATATAAAACAATTAATAATTTCTGAAAAACTTGACAGAAAACTATAACATGAAAATGAAATATTAAAAAAATAAAACAAAACAAAACTGACACTAGAGAAGCTATACAACATTCAGGGAATTGAAGAAAATGTAAACTAAAAAGAAAGCCTAAAAATTAGGCCAAAACGGGGGGCCCAAAGTGGCTCCGGCTGGATGTCGTGGCGCTTGCGAAGGCAAGGCCAAGAGTTCAAGGCCAACCAACCTCAGCAACCTCACAAGCTCTCACTGATTGGCAAAAAAAAAAAAAAAAAAAAAAAAAAAAAAAAAAAAAAAAAAAAAAAAAATTAGGCCAAAACAGACTAGAGAAGATAAGTTGACAGACTAGAGAAGATGATAAGCAATCTTATCATCTGGATCCCCAAATCCAGCTAAAACAATTGCAGTAAAAAAGAGAATAGAGAAAACTGAAAATTCAGAAGACAGTAATAAAAACAATTCAAGAAATATTTCTTAAAGTAAAATTCAACTTCATATAAAATAGTTTATTCATAATAATGGATAAAATATAAATTGAGCTTAGATGAATTAGTAATGCACTTCAGAATTAATTAATTAATTCTGAAAGGCTCTAATTTTTTCTCCATTTCAACTTTCACAAGGAATTTTAAAAAATGATTTCTTCTTCTCTTTGAAATATTGACATATTGTGAAGAGAACTAGGTCACTAGTCATAAACTGAAATAAACATAGTTTCCTTCAGATTTTTTTCACTGTTTATACATTACAAAGTTAATTCCAGATTTACACAAGGCAAGATTATTTTAATGAATCACTGTGCTTGAAAAACTTGTGATTTGTCTGGAAAGTCAATAAGCACATTTATGAAATAGATGAAGAAGAAGTCTGCTTAGTCTCAGCAAAAAAATTTAAGATACAGTTTGAACAAATCATATGGAAGTTCTGAAGTTTTTGTGTCTATGCTGCGCTTTCTCTTTATAAAATTCTAACACATTTTAAAATGCATTTTACTTTCAAAATTATATGCATGAATATGACCATCACTACAGTTTCTGTTGTAAATTGTAGATTACGTGAAATGTTAGATTATAATTTTTCAGAAAATATATAGACTTAAATAACCATAAACCTAATGCTTATTTTTGCTATGTACTGCATTAGACCTGAGTAAATACAAATATAAACTAGCTATTATATGAAAGACCATAGAAAAACTACATAATGTTAAATTTGGTTTCAGATCTATTAAAATTTAATCAAAAATAAGTAACACAAGTAAATTTATTTGGGTCCATTTGACAGCAATTTAATAAAATTACAAAAATTTCTAGGCTAAATGAAGCAATTATCTCCAAATGGAATGGGGGTGCTTTGAGAGATAATAATCAGTACATAAAAATGAGAAATAGTGAATTATATCTTAAAATTATGAAGGGTTTCTGACATACCAACCTCATACATACGAGGTAAGATTTTGCTTGTATTGATGTGCTTTTCATTGAATTCATCATAAAAATTATTCAAAACAACAGCTTTTCTATTTATTTAGTGGTTTTTAAATTTTTTTTGAAACACAATGATACATTACCTATCCAAAGGCCACACACCTACAACCATATGACCTTTGACAACTGACAAAAACAAGCAATGGGGAAAGGATGCCTAGTCAATAAATGTGCTGGGATAGCTGGCTAGCCACATGCAGAAGACTGAAACTTGACCCCTTCTTTATACCATGTATAAAAATAAAGTCTACATAATTAAAGACTTAAATATAAAACCCCAAACTACAAAAACCCTGAAAGACCACCTAGACAATACCATTCTGAACATATAGATGGGCAAAGATTTTATGATAAAGGCATCAAAAGCAATTGCAACAAAACTAAATTTGACAAATGGAATCTAATTAAATTTAAGAGCTTCTGCACAGCAAAATAAGTTATCGACAGGGTAAACAACCTACAGAATGAGAGAAAAATTTTGCAAACTATGCATCTGAGAAAGGTCTTATATCTAGCATTTATAAGAAACTTAAACAAATTTACAAGAAGAAAAAAACAACTAAACCACCCTTCAATAAGTTGGTGAATTACATGAACAGGCAGTAGGTTTTTGTTAAGTGACATAATTTATTCAGCACCTAGAGGGATAAGGTAGCTATATTAAAAAAATAAAGACTAAACAATGAATATACATTCAATCATAGAATTGATGATGTATTTGAAAGCATTTTACCTAACAATGTTCTCTTTGCTATAATATTTAGTTTGTATTTTTTTTAACTTATAAGTTCAGGTGTACACGTGCAGGTTTATTACATAGGTAAACTTGTGTTGAGGGGGTTTGTTGTACAAATTATTTCATCACCCAGGTGTTAAGCCTAGTACCATTAGTTGTTTCACCTGATGTTCTCACTCCTTCCAACCTCTGCTCTCCAAAAGGACCCCGGGTGTTGTTCCTCAAAATGTGTCTGCATTCTGATCATTAAGCTCTCACTTATGTTAGAACATGCCATATTTAGTTTCCCGTTCCTGTGTTAATTTGCAAAGGATAATGACCTCCAGCTCCATCTGCATACTTTCAAAGGACATGTTCTCATTCCCTTTTTATGACTGTATAGTATTCCATAGTGGATATATACCAATTTTTCTTTATTTGGTCTGTCATTTGTGGACACTTAGGCTGATTTCATGTCTTTGCTATTGTGAATAGTGCTTCAATAAACATATGTGTGCATATGTTTTTATAATAGAATCTTTTTAGCTTCCTTTGGGTATATACCAAGTAATGAGATGACTGGGTCAAATGGTATTTGTGTCTGTAGATCACTGGAAAATCTCCACACTCCTTTCCACAATGGCTGAACTAATTTACACTGCCACCAACAGTGTATAAGCCTTTTCTTTTCTTTGCAACCTTGCCAGCATGTGTTATTTTTTGACTGTTTAATAGTAGCCATTCTGACTGGTATGAGATGGTATCTCATTATGGTTTTGGTTTGCATTTCTGTAATGATCAGTGATGTTGAGCCTTTTTTCATATTATTGTTGGTCGCACATATGTCTTCTTTAGAAAAGTGTCTTTTCATGCCATTTGTTCACTTTTTAATGGGTTTTTTACTTTTTCCTTGTAATTTTGTTTAAGTTTCTTATAGATGCTAAATATTAGACCTTTTCCCTTTATGTAGGTTACAAAAGTTTTCTCGCATTCCCATTCTGTAGGTTGTCTGTTTCTTCTGTTGATAGTTCCCTTTACTGTTCAGAAACTCCTTACTTTAATTAGATCTCATAAGTCAAATTTTGCTTTGGTTGCAATTGCTTTTGGTGTCAATACTTTTCAAAAGAAAACATGCATGCAACCAACAAGCATATGAAAAAAGAACACCACTAATCTGTAGAGAAATACAAATCAAAACCACAGTGAGATACTATCTCACACCAGTCAGAATGGTTATTATTAAAAACTAAAAAGAAATAACAGATGTTGGTGAGGTTTAGGAGAAAAGAGAACATTTATACACTATTGGTGGGGGTGTAAATTAGTGCAACTATTGTGAAAAGCAGTGTGATAATTTCTCAAAGAGCTAAAGACAGAGAACTACCATTTGATGAAGCAATCACATTATTGGGTATATACCTAAAGGAATATAAATCATTCTGTTATGAAGACACATGTACACATATGTTCATGATAGCACTATTTACAATATCAAATACATGACATCACTCTAAATATTTATCAATGAGAGACTAGGTAAAGAAAGTGTGGTACATATACACCATGGAATACTATGCAGCCATAAAAAGAATAATGAGATCATGTCCTTTGCACAAACATGGATGGAGCTGGAGACCATTATCCTTAGCAAATTAACACAGCAACAGAAAACTGAACACCGCACATTCTCATTTGCAAGTGGAAGCTAAATGTTGAGAACTCATAGACACAAAGAAAAGAACAAAAGATCTCTGGGGCCTAGGGGTTGATAGAGGGTGGGAGGAGGGACAGGGGCAGAAAAAAAAGCTACTGGGTACTGGGCTTAATAACTGGGTAATGAAATAATCTGTACAACATACCCTCCCACTACATAAGTGTGTGTGTGTGTGTGTGTGTGTGTGTGTGTGTATAACCTGCACATCTACCCTTAAACCTAAAATAAAAGTTTAAAAATGAGTGTATCATTTTAGTGAAAAAATCTACTTAGTAATATTAAAGTTGGAAACTGTTGAGATCTGGGACAGAGAATTTGAAAATGGCTTGTTGCTAAGTGCTGGATTATATTGCCAAATAATATTTACCATTAGGCATTGTCCTTTAGCATTAACACTAAGCTAATGTCTATTTTGTTAACATAAGGGACTTCAGTGTTCACAACCACAGCAGCTGTGGAGGTGCAAGTTTAAGTAGAGCAAATTCAAGAGTCATAATTTTGTGTTCAAGCCGTTTTCAGGATACTTGCGACTACTTCCTGCTCTAGAGTGGTGATCTTTCTAGTGATGAGATTCTTGTGTTTTCTTAGAAGCACTTTACAATTCAATTATTTGCTACCATATAGTTTCCACTTGGGCTGCTTTTTGTTCTCACTTTTGTATAAAAAGGAAGAATACTTTCTAGATATGACTGTTGCTATAAGTGTTGCTGGGCTGAACCAGGGAAAGAAATTTAAAGGGCAGATTGGAAGTAAGAATAAGGAAAACACAGGCTATTTGAAAATACCAGAAGAGTTAAATCTGTCTTCAACAGTAGATTTTTACTAAATGACAAAGATATTTCATAAAAAATTTCAGTCAATATCTTTTAAAATATAGAAATACTTAATAAATCTATATAAACAAAGTGTCAATATATTGAAAAGTAAAATACATATGTTTGCTGTTTTAAACAATAGGAATTTTTAAACTTTGGCAAATGCGTATGCAGATTGAATACAAACCTGGCCAAAGTATGATAAAAGAGTCACTATCAGTTGACTATATCAAAAATATTGCTGATTATTCATTTAATCCATTTCTTTACACTGCCGCTGCAAAGCAAAAGAGTGGTGGCTATGTTTCACAGCTTTCATTTCTGATTTCAAGTTTCTCTCATATCTGTATTTTACATGGGTTTTTATGTCCTCTAGAAATTTGAAGCGCATATACATTTTACTTTTGCCTCTGATTTTCTTCTTCTGTGACTGACAATTTAACTGGGCCTGGCTGTAATTCTACCCCAATTATTACTTTGCTAAGTTATGTATAAAAGGTTTTCTACCCCATAAGCTCAAAAAATTTAAGAGTTACATCTATGGTTGGTTGATCATGGACCTCTCAAACCATGTCATATTCCTTGTGCAAATTTGTAACAAATAATCCATACAATTCATAAATAGGAAAAATAGTGCATTGATACTCAAGACAAAGGGTGAACACCTGCCACCCGCAGACTGATACAAACTGTAGAAGATTTATACTTTTCACGCCTCATTTCTTTCCTCCCACCCAGTCAAAAGGAAAGAAATGTGAGAGAAGTCACCAGCAGACAAAATATAAAGTAGATGGGAGAGAAAGCATTGAATCATGTTTGGTCATGCCATGAGAAAAGAACAGGTAGCAGGATGCCCTATACCTAAAAGGAAAACAACATGGTGAAGGCATTCTACAGTTCTCCTGGTGTTGGTTTTCTTGGTATCATTCATCCACAAGGTGAGGAATGATTTACCACTGACTGCTTGGTGACTTTGCCATAAGGAGTCAGCATTGTTTAAAGTACAAGTGCATAGAGCTAGTCGAGCATTGGTTATGAATTTAGGTGGCTCCCAGTTCAACTAGGGGATGATTCCACTTCTGTGACACGTCTCAAGCCCCTTTTCTCAGTTTCCTATAGACTCCTATATAAATTCAGAAAACAATATTACTTCTACTTCAAAGTACGGTATATGCTAAAATAATTAGGTTCAATCTGTGTAGGGTTAAATCAGTTTCCCAACCTAGGAACAATAGGCAATTTGGGTCAGATAACTGTTTTAGAAGACTGTTGTGTATCTTATACAATGTTCAGCACCGTTTCTGGCTTCTACCTGCTAGATGCTAGTAGCACCCATCCTTCCCAGTCATGAAACCAAAAGTGCCTGCAGACAGTGCAAAATGTACCAAAAGGGGCAAAATTGTCCCCATTTCTCCATTGAGAGTCACTTTTTTGTTGTAAAATGCTGACATCAGTGCTAGGGAAATGCAAAAGACATATGTCAGGTGAAAACACTGGAAACATTTCTTTTTTTTAGAAACTGACAAGCATAGTATTTTAGAAAGACTGGATCATAGAGCTGTAATTTGTTACGAATATTCAGTACAACTTCTAATTTACTAGTGAAGCCACATATACCTTGAGACCACAGATATTATCTGAGCTGCTTAATTCTTAGTTTCTTCTTTTGCAAAATTAGGCAGATGGACTAGATTTTATCTATTTATTTTGAAAATTTACAATTTAAAAGGTAAGATATAGGAAGCAATTGGAATCAATCAACAATAGAAATACTTAACTTCCCCTTGTTTGGGGAACATACAGACTCATGAACATCTCAATGAAATGTTCTAAAAGGCATTTCCACATTAGATAAAATGAGCAAAACTCTGTAACAACTATAATTTCATGCATCTAATAACATTTATTTCATTTCTCACATTCTCAAATGTGAAGCAAAATTGTTGCCTACCTGCCACTTGCTTATAAAGCTGAGTCTCTGCTGATTTCAGCCAAGCTGATGGCACCTTTTATTTGACAGATTGCTTTCCATGACTCACTCAGCACTTCTATAAGTTCAATAAATACAACCAAGTGAAAATTGCAAGGAATGAAATTATACGTATGGTCTCCAGATGCAATCTGCTACTATGGAATCGCTAATATACCCCAGGCTCAGGCAATTTAATCTGGAAGACACCCAGCCAATATGGAAACACTGACTCTGTTAACAGGTAGATTCAGCTCAGTCTCTCTGAGACCATACCACACACAGAAAGTTTCTTAACAGAAATCATTTATTTTATTACTGTGTTCTTAGAGATTATAAGATCATGAGTGCTATTAATAGTTTTCTTGCCAATAATTGTTTTCAGCAAGTTCTATGATCTACCACAATTAAACAATGAGAAACTTACTAAGTGTCCACCATAAACCTGTCAATATCCAATTTATTAATAGTCTTAAGTGTCACTCATTCAGTCAGATATTTGCTTATTGACTATATCTTTTTGCTCTTTTGTGTATCCATTTTCCTTTTAATTAATTTGACAGTCTCACAATCACATAGATAAATAGATAGAGGTAGTAATATATAGATACAGACATTATAAATATAGATCAATATAGATATCTGTACTTATAAATATTTCTTTTTAGGCAGGCACTTAGGTAGATATATATTTGGAAAGAAGTGACGAGGTGACGGAGAAATATATTTTGGAAAAAGTTTTAAAAATTGATGGTTTTGTTCTGTTGTAGAGCAATTCAGCAATAGAAGATGTCATGAAAATTAATGAGCTGCCCGCTAAAGAAACACTCAAGCAAGATGAATTGCTCCAAGATGTGATTAAAGGAATGGTTAAGAAACACTGGACTTTCAATATCCTCTGTGAAATTCAGCTAATGAGAAACAACCCAAAGACTAAGGTTTGCTTGGGCAAGTACATGTAGATTGTTGATACTTCCTTCCTTGGCCACACAAATATAAGTTTTCTGGATTTATGACAAATAGTGGAGAAGAAACATGTAACTTTGATTTTTTAATTCTTTCTATATTGTAAATAAACAGAATGATGTAAAAATTACATTGTCATGTCTGGTTTTGCAGCATCACAATGTATTAATTTGTTTTTTGGTCAATACATTAAAAATAGTTTTCATTTTCCATAAGACCCTTGTAGGCAGCCTCACACATCTAATGTAGTGACCTTTCCACAATTAATTTTTATAATAAATACTTAACCATTCTCCATTTTCCTGAGTGCAAATAGACCAAAAACAAAAACAAATTTTAGCCAAATAGATGCATTCATGAATAGTTCAACCTAGTTCAATAAAACATGTGCACACAATATCTATAGGATTAATGTAAGGATATCACCTATAAAAAAATAAGAAAGGAGGATGTCAAATTGCTTGAATCATAGGGAAAACTGTTTTATGTTTTGTGTTTTCTTCTGTTTTATGTTCCTTGGTCACTCACTGAAAACATATTCCCTGATATATGTATTACTGAGTACAAGAGGCATCAGGTGTGCAGGTGAAATAGAATACATAAATTATCATTTCAGATAGGAACTTCTCAGTGCCTGTGGTGACTACTTACATTGCATGCTCATAAATGAACATCACATCATTTCTGAGTAAGATAGAGGACTCACCACTTGAATACACTTATTAGAGTTGCATAAAACCACCTACTGGCTAATCCACATGAAAACTGTGGGGGATGGCTAAATATTTCTAGAGTTGTCACAAAGAAGCTGAGGCAGACAAAAAAATCAATGCCAGAGCAAAATTGTACCTTTATGGGTTTGTATTTATAAATGTGTTCAGAAAAATTCCTCTGATTTTTCTAATATAATTATTTATACTCATAAATATAATTTATATGGAAGTCACATTGGACATACAACTAATGCATTCTTCCTAAAATAAAACTAAAAACGATGCTTATTATTTATATTTTTATTTATTTTTATTGTACTTTAGATTCTGGAGTACATGTGCAGATTATGCAAGATTGTTGCATAGGTACATTCATGGCAAGGTGGTTTGCTGCCTCCATCTCCCCATCACCTATAACTGACATTTCTCCCCATGTTATCCCTACCCATCCTCCCTCCCACTATCCCTACCATAGTCTTCCTAATGGACCACAATGTGTGATGCTCCCCTCTCTGTGTCCATGTATTCTCATTGTTCAACACCCGCCTATGAGTGAGAACATGCAGTGTTTGATTTTATATTCTTGTGTCAGTTTGCTGAGAATGATGGTTTCCAGGTTCATCCATATCCCTACAAAGGAAACGAACTCATTGTTTTTTATGGCTGCTGTTATTGATATTTTATATGGAAAGAAGTTAAGTCACTTAGCCAATGTAGAGTTGGATTTTGAACTCTTAAACTACATTTTCAGGTTTTTATCTAAAATATTACATACATTGTTTGTATATCACAAAAACACATTTTTGTGCATTCATATTTTACGCAGTATATCAAAGTATAAATGCTTGATAACATTTTTTAAAATTTATCTCAACACATTTTCCATAGTAAAATAACTTATACATATGTACGTTTATGTTACTTTTTTAAATTTTTTATTGCATTTTAGGTTTTGGGGTACATGTGAAGAACATGCAAGATAGTTGCATATTTACACGCGTGGCAGTGTGGTTTGCTGCCTTCCTCCCCTTCCCCTATATCTGGTATTTCTCCCCATGCTATCTCTCCCCAACTCCCCTTCCCCTGATGTCCCTCCCCTATTCCCCCCAACAGACCCCAGTGTGTAGTGCTCCCCTCCCTGTGTCCATGTGTTCTCATTGTTCAACGCCTGCCTATGAGTCAGAACATGCGATATTTCATTTTCTGTTATTGTGTCAGTTTGCTGAGAATGATGTTCTCCAGATTCATCCATGTCCCTACAAAGGACAGAACTCATCGTTTTTGATTGCTGCATAATATTCCATGGTGTATATGTGCCACATTTTCCCAGTCCAGTCTATCATCGATGGGCATTTGGGTTGGTTCCAGGTCTTTGCTATTGTAAACATTGCTGCAGTGAACATTCATGTGCATGTGTCCTTACAGTAGAACGATTTATATTCCTTTGGATATATACCCAGTAATGGGATTGCTGGGTCAAATGGAATTTCTATTTCTAGGTCCTTGAGGAATCACCACACTGTCTTCCACAATGGTTGAACTAATTTACACTCCCACCAACAGTGTAAAAGTGTTCCTATTTCTTCACATCCTCTCCAGCATCTGTTTTCTCCAGATTTTTTAATGATCATCATTCTAACTGGCGTGAGATGGTATCTCAATGTTGTTTTGATTTGCATCTCTCTAATGACCAGTGATGATGAGCAGTTTTTCATATGTTTGTTGGCCTCATGTATGTCTTCTTTTGTAAAGTGTCTGTTCATATCTTTTGCCCACTTTTGAATGGGCTTGTTTTATTTTTTCTTCTAAATCTGTTTTTTTGTTTTTTTTTTTTAATTTTTATTGCATTACAGGTTTTGGGGTACATATGCAGAACGTGCAAGGTAGTTGCATAGGTACACACATGGCAGTGCGCTTTGCTGCCTTCCTCCCCCTCACCCACACGTGGCATTTATCCCCAGGCTATCCCTCCCCAGCCCCCCCGACTGTCCCTCCCCCATTCCCCCCAACAGACCCCAGTGTGTAGTAGACCCCCTCCCTGTGTCCATGTGTTCTCATTTTTCTCACCTGCCTATGAGTGAGAATATGCAGTATCTCCTTTTCTGTTCTTGTGTCAGTTTGCTGAGAATGATGTTCTCCAGATTCATCCATGTCCTTACAAAGGACACAAAATCATCATTTTTGATTGCTGCATAATATTCCATGTTGTATATGTGCCACATTTTCCCAGTCCAGTCTATCACTGATGGGCATTTCAGTTGCTTCCAGGTCTTTGCTATTGTAAACAGTGCTGCAATGAACATTCGTGTGCATGTGTCCTTATAGTAGAACGATTTATAGTCCTTTGGATATATACCCAGTAATGGGATTGTTGGGTCAAATGGAATTTCTATTTCTAGGTCCTTGAGGAATCGCCACACTGTCTTCCACAATGGTTGAACTAATTTACACTCCCACTGACAGTGTAAGAGTGTTCCTCTTTTTCCACATCCTCTCCAGCATCTGCTCTCTCCAGATTTTTTAATGATCGCCATTCTAACTGGCGTGAGATGGTATCTCAATGTGGTTTTGATTTGCATCTCTCTAATGACCAGTGATGATGAGCATTTTTTCATGTGTTTGTTGGCCTCTTGTATGTCTTCTTTTGTAAAGTGTCTGTTCATATCCTTTGCCCATTTTTGAATGGGCTTGTTTGTTTTTTTTTTTTCCTGTAAATCTATTTGAGTTCTTTCTAAATTCTGGATATCAGCCCTTTGTCAGATGGGTAAACTGCAATATTTTTTTTCCATTCTCTTGGTTGCAGATTCACTCTAATGACGGTTTCTTTTGCCATGCAGAAGCTGTGGAGTTTGATTAGGTCCCATTTGTCTATTTTGGCTTTTGTTGCCAATGCTTTTGGTGTTTTGGTCATGAAGTCCTTGCCTACTCCTATGTCCTGAATGGTTTTGCCTAGATTTTCTTCTAGGGTTCTTATGGTGTTAGGTCTTATGTTTAAGTCTTTAATGCATCTGAAGTTAATTTTAGTGTAAGGTGTCAGGAAGGGGTTTAGTTTCTGCTTTCTGCACATAGCTAGCCAGTTTTTCCAACACCATTTATTAAACAGGGAATCCTTTTCCCATTGCTTGTTTTTGTCTGGTTTATCAAAGTTTGTATGGTTGTAGATATGTTGTGTTGCCTCTGATGCCTCTGTTCTTTTCCATTGGTCTATATCTCTGTTTTGATACCAGTACCATGCTGTTTTGATTACTGTAGCCTTGTAGTATAGTTTGAAGTCTGGTAGTGTGATGCCTCCCACTGTGTTCTTTTTGCTTAGAATTGACTTGGCTATGCGGGCTCTCTTTTGGCTCCATATGAAGTTCATGGTGGTTTTTTCCAGTTCTGTGAAGAAATTCAATGGTAGCTTGATGGAGATAGCGTTGATTCTGTAAATTACTTTGGGCAGTATAGCTATTTTCACAATATTGATTCTTCCTAACCATGAACATGGAATGTTTCTCCATCTGTTTGTGTTCTCTCTTATTTCGTTGAGCAGTGGTTTGTAGTTCTCCTTGAAGAGGTCCTTTATGTTCCTTGTTAGTTGTATTCCTAGGTATTTTATTCTCTTTGCAGTAATTGTGAATGGCAGTTCTTTCTTGATTTGGCTCTCTTTAAGTCTGTTATTGGTGTATAGGAATGCTTGTGATTTTTGCACATTGATTTTGTAACCTGAGACTTTGCTGAAGTTGCTTATCAGTTTCAGGAGATTTGGGGCTGAGACGATGGGGTATTCTAGATATACTATCATGTCGTCTGCAAATAGAGACAATTTGGCTTCCTCCTTTCCTATTTGAATACCCTTTATTTTTTTTTTTTTCTTGCCTGATTGTTCTGGCTAGAACTTCCAGTACTATGTTGAATAGGAGTGGTGAGAGAGGGCATCCTTGTCTTATGCCAGATTTCAAAGGGAATACTTCCAGTTTTTGCCCATTCAGTATAATATTGGCTGTTGGTTTGTTGTAAATAGCTTTTATTATTTTGAGATGTGTTCCATCAATACCGAGTTTATTGAGGGTTTTTAGCATAAAGTGCTGTTGAATTTTGTCAAAGGCCTTCTCTGCATCAATTGAGATAATCATGTGGTTTTTGTCTTTGGTTCTGTTTATGTGGTGAATTACATTTATAGACTTTTGTATGTTGAACCAGCCCTGCATCCCTGAGATGAATCCTCCTTGATCATGAAGGATAAACTTTTTGATGTGCTGTTGCAATTGGCTTGCCAGTATTTTATTGAAGATTTTTGCATCTATGTTCATCATGGATATTGGCCTGAAGTTTTCTTTTCTTGTTGAGTCTCTGCCGAGTTTTGGTATCAGGATGATGTTGGTCTCATAAAATGATTTTGGAAGGATTTCCTCCTTTTGAATTATTTGGAATAGTTTTAGAAGGAATGGTTACAGTTCCTCTTTGTGTGTCTAGTAGAATTCAGCTGTGAACCCATCTGGACCTGGGCTATTTTTGTGTGGTAGGCTCTTAATTGCTGCCTCAACTTCAGATCTTGTTATTGATCTGTTCATGGTTTCAACTTCTTTCTGGTTTAGGCTTGGGAGGATGCAAGTGTCCTGGAATTTATCCATTTCTTCCAGGTTTACTAGTTTATGTGCATAGAGTTGTTTGTAATATTCTCTGATGATGGTTTGAGTTTCTATGGAATTTCTAGTGATTTCCCCTTTATTGTTTTTTATTGCATCTACTACTTGGTTATTCTCTCTTTGCTTTTTTATTAATCTGGCTAGTGGTCTATTTTGTTGATTCATTCAAAAAACCACCTCCTAGATTTATTGATTTTTGAAGGGTTTTTCATGTCTCTATCTCCTTCAGTTCTGCTCTGGTCTTAGTTATTTTTTGTCTTCTGCCAGGTTTTGAGTATTTTTGATCTTGCTTCTCTAGCTCTTTCAATTTTGATGATTGGTTGTCAATTTTGGATCTCTCCAGTCTTCTCATGTGGGTACTTATTGCTATATATTTTCCTCTAGAGACTGCTTTAAATGTGTCCCAGAGATTCTGGTATGCCGTGTCTTCATTCTCATTGGTTTTGAAGAACTTCTTTATTTCTGCCTTCATTTCATTGTTTATCCGGTCAACATTCAAGAGCCAGTTGTTCAGTTTTCATGAAGCTCTGTGGTTCTGAGTTATTTTCTGAATTCTGAGTTCTAACTTGATTGCACTGTGGTCTGAGAGACTGTTTGTTACAATTTCAGTTCTTTTGCATTTGCTGAGGAGTGATTTACTTCCAATTATGTGGTCAATTTTAGAGTAGGTGTGATGTGGTGCTGAGAAGAATGTATATTCTGTGTATTTGGGGTGGAGAGTTCTGTAAATGTCTATCAGGTAAGCTTGTTCCAGGTCTGAGTTCAAGTCTTGGATATTCTTGTTAATTTCCTGTCTGGTTGATCTGTCTAATATTGACAGTGGAGTGTTAAAGTCTCCCACTATTATTGTGTGGGAGTCTAAGTCTCTGTAAGTCACAAAGAACTTGCCTTATATATCTGGGTGCTCCTGTATTGGGTCCATATATATTTAGGATCATTAACTCTTCTTGTTGTATCTATCCTTTTACCATTATGTAATGTCTTTCTTTGTCTCTTTTGATCTTTGTTGCTTTAAAGTCTATTTTATGAGAGATGAGAATTGCAACTCCTGCTTTTTTTTGCTCTCCATTTGCTTGGTAAATCTTCCTCCATACCTTTATTTTGAGCCTTTGTGTATCCTTGCATGTGAGATGGGTTTCCTGGACACAGCACACTGATGGGTTTTGGCTTTTTATCCAATTTGCCAGCCTGTGTCTTTTGATGGGTTCATTTAGCCAATTTACATTTAGGGTTAATATTGTTATGTGTGAATTTGATACTGCCATTTTGATGCCAGTCGGCTGTTTTGCCTGTTAGTTGATGCGGATTTTTCATTTTATTGATGCTCTTTACTATTTGGTATGTTTTTGGAGTGGCTGGTACTGGTTGTTGCTTTCTATGTGTAGTGCCTCTTTCAGGAGCTCTTGTAAAGCTGGCCTGGTGGTGACCAAATATCTGAGTACTTGCTTGTTTGCAAAGGATTTTATTTTTCCTTCACTTATGAAGCTCAATTTGGCTGGATATGAAATTCTGGGTTGAAAGTTCTTTTCTATAAGGATGTTGAATATTGGCTCCCACTCTCTCCTGGCTTATAGAGTTTCTGCCGAGAGATCTGCTGTGAGTCTGATGGGCTTCCCTTTGTGGGTGACCTGACCTTTCTCTCTGGCTGCTCTTAGCATTTTCTCCTTCATTTCAACCCTGGTGAATCTAATGATTATGTGCCTTGGGGTTACTTTTCTTACAGAATATCTTTGTGGTGTTCTCTGTATTTCCTGGACTTGAATATTGGCCTGCCTTGCTAGGTTTGGGAAGTTTTCCTCAATAATATCCTGAAGAGTATTTTCCAGCTCGGATTCATTCTCTTCATCACATTCAGGTACACCTATCAAACATAGATTAGGTCTCTTCACATAGTCCCACATTTCTTGGAGACTTTGTTCATTCCTTCTAGTGCTTTTTTTCCCTCTAATCTTGCCTTCTCATTTTATTTCATTGAGTTGATCTTTCTTCTGCTTGGTCAATTCAGCTGTTGAAACTTATTCATGCTTCACAAAGTTCTTGTGTTGTGTTTTACAGCTCCATCAATTCACTCATATTCCTCTCTATGTTGTCCATTCTTGTTATCATTTTGTCAAATCTTTTTTCAAGTTTCTTAGTTTCTTTGCATTGATTTAGAACATGTTCTTTTAGCTCTTGGAAGTTTCTCATTACCCTCTTTCTGAAGTCTGACTCCATCATTTTATCACACTCATTCATCCAACTTTGTTCCCTTGTTGGTGAGGAGTTGTGATCCCTTGTAGGAGGTGATGTGTTCTAGTTTTGGGTGTTTTCCTCCTTTTTGTGCTGGTTTCTTCCCATCTTTGTGGATTTATACACCTGTCATCTGTGTAGTTCCTGATTTTCAGATTGGGTCTCTGAGTGGATGTCCAGATTGTTGATGATGAAGTTATTTCTGTTTCTTAGTTTTTCTTCTAACAGTCTGACCTCTCTGCTGTAGGACTGCTGAGGTCCACTCCAGGCCCTGTTTGCCTGGGTTCACCTGCAGCAGCTGCAGAACAGTAAGGGTTGCTACCAGTTACTTCTTCTGCTATGTTTGTCCCAGAATGATGCCTGCCAAATGTCAGTCTGATCAGTCCTTTGTTAGGTGACTCTTTGGATATATGGGGATCAGGGAGCTGCTTGAGGAGACAGTCTGTTCTTTAAAGGAGCTCAAGTGCTGAGCTGTGAGCTCCATTGTTCATTCAGAGCTGCTAGGCAGGTACGTTTAAGTCTGCTGCAGCAGAACTTATAAACCACCCCTTTTTCCCCCCAGGTCCTCTGTCCCAGGGAATTAGGGCTTTATTTATGAGCATCCATTGAGCTGCTGCCTTTTTTTTTTTTTCAGGGCACTGCCCTGCCCAGCAAGGAGGAAGCCTAGTCACTGTCTGCTTGCAGAGGCTTTGCTGAGCTGCTGTGGGGTCCACCCTGCTGCCATGTAAACTTCCCTGTGGTCCTGTTTATATGGGTGTGGTTAGAACTGCCTTGGCAATGGTGGCCCGCCTCTGTAATGGCAGACTCTCTCTGTTATAGCGGGTTGCCTCAGCAATGGCTGGTTGCCTTATTAATGGCAGGCTGCCTCAGCAATGGTGGACTATCTCTGTAGGGGTGGAGTGCCTCAGTAATGGCAGACACCCCTCCCCCACTGAGCTGCACCATCCTGGGTTCAGCTGCGGTTGCCGTGAAACTCAACCCTGAGCATTTCCAATTGCTGGAGATTTTTTTTGTTGTTTGTTTTTGTGTGCATGGGACCCACCGAGCCTAATCACCTGGCTCCCTGACTCAGAGCCCTTTTTTTTTTTTTTTTAAGTTGAATGGTTGACTCTTTCCCAGGTGTTTCAGTCACCTGCTGAAAGGGCCCTGGGATCTGTGTGATTTCCCTTGTGGTGACCTACTGCACTGGCTGAAACAAGTCACTGCCTGGGAATCTCCTGGCCTGGCTCCCTGTTTCAGATCCATTTAATCAGATGAATGGGTGAATCTGCCTTCCCAGAGCTCCAATTGCCAGCTTAAAAAGGCAACCAGACCAGTGTAATTTGTATGGAGAGCTGCTGCACCAGGGTGCCGGCAAAACAGCTGTGCTGGCCAAAACAGCCATGCTGGTGACTTGTGGGGCTCCTCTGCCTGGGAGTCTCCTGGTCTGTGGACAATAAAGATCCGGCTAGAAATGAGACATCCTCTCACCCTCTGCACTTTCACTGGGAGCTGCAATCCTGAGATGCTCCTATAGGGCCATCTTGGATTTTTCTCCACTTTTTATTTAAGTAGTAGAATAGAAGGACTTGGAGATCTAAAGATTCTCTTTTTAGGGCTATTTCTGTCCTTCACTGAGGAATATGCAAACACTATTTCTATGTCATAATCAAACTGCTTTCAAAACAGCTATCTAGCTCACAGAGTTCTTCAGCATGCATGTGGAGAAATGCAACTATTTTAAAAATAGTGTTTGTACATATTAAAAAATAGTTCAAAAATCAATTATTAATAATTGAATCAATGAGAATAATACTATCTTCATGACCTTGCCTTATTAGTTTTACAAGCAAGTTTTTAAAGAGAATCTTAGGGCTCATAAATCTTTAAGTATCAATATTTTATGTGAGAAAACTGAACATCGTTCAAGTCAAAAATGGAGGTGAGCTTGCTGTCAGAAATAAAAGATTACATCTGAATGAGATTTCACATAAAAATGTGCTAGTTCTTACAAGAAGAAAAATTAAACAAAACATTGCTTAGCATTAAAAATATGAACAATTTTTCAAGAGAAATGTAGTTACAATATGTTACAAATTAAAGAAATTGTGTTCAAATGCCATTTAATACTGTAACATTTCATTATATTAGGGATATATTTATTTATAATTTATATTCATTTAACACTCCATAATTTCTATTGGAGGCTTACATTTTACTTTGGAAAGCACCATGTGTGAACCAATACATATAAATATATTTATATGTATTTATTATATATATTTACATTTTTATTTTATATATTTTTATATATTTATTATACATTTATGTATGTATTATATATGTATATATATTTATTGCATATATTTTTATATATTTAGAATATATATTTATATATTTATAATATACATTTATATATTCATATATTTTTACATGTATCTATATATACTATATAAATAATTTTCATATATTTATATAAAAATAAATATGTATTTATTAAAAATAAAATGTATATTTACATATTATATATGTATATATGTTTATTATACATTTATTTTTATATATTTATTTTTACTTATTATATATTTATATTTATTTATTTTATATATATATATATATATATATATATATTTTACTGTTTCACACATAGTGCTTTCCACAGTAAAGTGGAAAGTCTATCTCTCTCTCTGTATGTATATATATAATCTCTCTCTATATATATATGTATATAAATTGATTCTCTCTCTTTCTCTCTAGAGAATCAATTGTGTAGATGTACATATACATAGAGAGAGAGAGAGAGACTATCACAGATAAGAATGACTTTGGGTGGACTTTACTATTAATTTTTTAGTTTTCACCAGCTAAATCATTATTCAATCTCTCAATATTATCTGTTTTTCCATGTTTTGAAGGTTAAATTAAGGAAACCGGGACTAAAAGAATTAATTACCGTGGTATTTGTGTATTTTAACTATCTTCAAAACTAGAGGCCATGCTACTAATGAATCTAAAGGTATATAAAAGCCCCCTCCTTTCCTGGCTCAAGGCTCAACACCAATAAGAACCAAAATGCTGGTGCTACCATCTGGAGCAGCAGCATAATAAGTGAGCTCAATCATCTAAAACTGCAACCCACACTCAAATTAATTTGTATTTGGTGAAATGTGAATAATCACTTCCTCCCTTGAACCAACAGATATAAATAAGAACATGCTTTTTGCAACAGCAAAAAAAAAAAAAAAAAAAAAAAAAAAAAAAGAAAGAAAGCAAAACAATAGTATATATGAATTTTCACTGTTATTCTATTTATCATTTCTGTCATACATTACAAAATTAAAAGAGATATTAAAAAGCAAAAAAATAAAACCCATAGTCAAAACAAATACATTCCAAAACACTGATGACACAGTTATTGGAACTGGAAAATTATAACCCAAAGAAAAAGATGGAAATGATAAACAAGCAGATGAGGAATATCTGAAGAGAACTGAAGTCTATAAAAATCAAATTGAAATCCTGGGACTGAATAATTCTAGACTAAGAATTTATAAAGTTAGACATCTATATGGCATAAAGTCTAATATATGTTAAATTGTAGAACAAGTAGAAATGAGAAAATAAAGCATAAAAATTAAATAGGAAGAAAAATAACATCTAAATAAAATATAAACAGGAAAATTCTGAAAGCTGCCAGAGCAAAAAGACACACAACGTGAATTCAACAATGATAACAGTGACACTAGAATTCTTTTAACAAATAATGCAAACTGAAAGATGTAATAAGACATTGCAAAGTTGTGGAAAAAAAAGAAAAGAAATAGAAAAAAATAACCTATTCAGCTTAGAATTCTTAACCTTGAACTTTAAGAAGATAAGAAGAAAAGATTTTGTCTTACTAATAGATTTATTTTTTTATCACTATGAAATGTCTCTCTTTTCCTCTAGTAATTTTCTTTACACTAAAGCCTATCAGATATTAATATAGAAACATTTTTATTGCATTTTAGGTTTTGGGGTACATGTGAAGAATATGCAAAATTGTTGCATAGGTACACACGTGGAAGTGTGATTTGCTGCCTTCCTCCCTTTCACCTTTATCCGGCATTTCTCCCCATGCTATTTCTCCCCAACTCCCCAGCCCCACTGTCCCTCCCCTATCTCCTCCCAATAGATCCCAGTGTGTAGTGCTCCCCTCCCTGTGTCCATGTGTTCTCATTGTTCAACACCTGCCTATGAGTGAGAACATGTGGTATATGATTTTCTGTTCTTGCATCAGTTTGCTGAGAATGATGTTCTCCAGACCATGTCCCTACTCTACATATAACACAAACTCATCGTTTTTGATGGCTGCATAATATTCCATTGTGTATGTTCTACATTTTCCCTGTCCAGTCTAACATTGATGGACATTTGGTTTGGTTCCAGGTCTTTGCTATTGTAAACTGTGCTGCAATGAACATTCGTGTGCATGTGTCCTTATAGTAGAATGATTTATAATCCTTTGGTTATATACCCAGTAATGGGATTGCTGGGTCAAATGGAATTTCTATTTCTAGGTCCTTGAGGAATCGCCATACTGTCTTCCACAATGGTTGCACTAATTTACACTCCCATCAACAGTGTAAAAGTGTTCCTATTTCTTCATATCCTCTCCAGCATCTGTTGTCTCCAGATTTTTTAATGATCTCCATTCTAACCAGAGTGAGATGGTATCTCAATGTGGCTTTGATTAGCATTTCTCTAATGACCAGTGATGATGAGCATTTTTTCATATGTTTGTTGGCCTCACGTGTGTCTTCTTTTGTAAAGTGTCTGATCATATCCTTTGCCCAGTTTTGAATAGTCTTGTTTGTTTTTTTCTTGTAAATCTGTTTTAGCTCTTTGTAAATTCTGAATAGCCAAATCAAGAATGAACTTCCATTCACAATTGCTACAAAAAGAATAAAATACCTAGGAATACAACTAACAAGGAATGTAAAGGATGACAAACCACTTTAAGGAGAACAACAAACCACTACTCAATGAAATAAAAGAGGATGCAAACAGATGGAGAAACATTCCATGTTCATGGTTAGGAAGAATCAATATTGTGAAAATGGCCATACTGCCCAAAGTAATTTACAGATTCAACACTATCCCCATCAAGCTACCAATGACATTCTTCACAGAACTGGAAAAAAACACCTTAAACTTTATATGGAACCAAAAGGGAGCCCACATAGACAAGTCAATTCTAAGTAAAAAGAACAAAGTGAGAGGCATTCACACTACCAGACTTCAAACTATACTACAAGTCTGCAGTAATCAAAACAGCATGGTACTGGTACCAAAACAGAGATATAGACCAATGGAAGAGAACAGAGACCTTGGAGGCATCACAACATATCTACAACCATCCAATCTTTAACAAACCTGACAAAAACAAGCAATGGGGAAAGGATTCCCTGTTTAATAAATGGTGTTGGGAAAACTGGCTAGCCATGTGCAGAAAGCAGAAACTTTACCCCTTCTTGACACCTTACACTAGAATTAACTCCAGATGGATTAAAGACTTAAACATAAGACCTAACACCATAAAAACCCTAGAAGAAAATCAAGGCAAAACCATTCAGGACATAGGTGTAGGCAAGGACTTCATGAGCAAAACACCAAAAGCATTGGCAACAAAAGCCAAAATAGACAAATGGGGTGTAACCAAACTCCACAGCTTCTGCACGGCAAAAGAAACAGTCATTAGAGTGAATCAGCAACCAACAGAATGGGAAAAAACTTTTGCAGTTTACCCAGCTGATATAGGAACTTTTTAAATTAAGTGTTTCAATGGTAAATCTGTTTTCATGCTATTACTTTGAAACATTCATGTTGTTGAATATCAGGTGAGTTTCTTAAATTCATACCATTGGATCAAGTATTTTATCAATTCTTTTTATTTTAGTTTTCTGATTGATGCATTTGGACCAAATAGCTGATATTAATATTTAGATATATCTGTATTCATTATTTCTGTTATTTGGTAGATAAAAAATTATATTCAAAGAAATTTAGTGATTTGTCCCATATTCTATAGATAAGATATAAAAATATCAGAATATATTCTTAAATTCTGAGTCCAAGTAAAATAATTTATAGTTTATTCTTCAGAACTTCCACATTATGTTTAATACTGCGTGAAAAGACATTTTTATAAATGGAAGCAATTCTAAGAATTCTAGAAAACATACAGTTAATATACAATTGCCTTTATCCCTGGATGTAACAGTTATTTAAAAGATGAGAATAATATTTTTGTGTCCTCATCAGCCTGTAAAATTTAATCTTTTTGTATATTTCCATACATTACCTCCACATCAGTCTTAAAAAAGCTCACATATTATTTGAGTGCTTAAAATTTTTAAGGGTTGTATATCATTGTATTTCTAGAGATTTTTCTTTTAGGATGCAGGTGATTTTTCTCACATCACCAGAAGCAGGCCACTGTCATTTTAACACCTATTTCAAAGATAAATGTTTATCATTATTTTAATTTTTGAGAACTGTGGTAATTACAATAGGGCTTTCAAAACCAACTATAATCTTTTAACGTTAGCTTGCAGGTTTTACTGCCACAAGTGACAGCATATTTTAGATATGTAATTGAAATGACTCTGCACTCACACAACGACAGGGAAGTACAGCAGTACTGAGTGGCTGGGTAACCCAAAACCATTTTCTTCCATATGCTTGACATACTGTCTTATTGCATTCCAAAGGTTTGAATGCAGCCAGGGAGTTCTACACACACCAGGAGTTTTGTCAATATTCCTACTCTTAGGTTTCTGGACTGTTGCCAAGCTATGAAATAGCTTAATAGGAGTGAAGTGATGAAGATACTCACAGAAAATAGCCCCATTATCTTCCTTCCTTGAAATGAGTGGTTGTAAAATTAGTCAAATATTTCTGATGGGGAAGGTTATCTCTCTCTTCAAGACACAATCAGGTAGTTTGACTCCCAGGGAAGTTAACCATTTGTATTTGCAATTACATGTAATTAAGGGAACTTTCCTTTCCCTAGACCTTGGATGTGTTGAGGTAAGAAAAAGCAGGGGTCATAAAAAATTAGAGTATAAACATTGTTATTTTAAAAAAAATTATCTAAAGTCAATATTTGTTAAATTCTGCTTTTGAAGTTTTGTCCATGAATATACTAGTAATTACCATACAGTCCATTTCCCTTTAAGTTTGATCCATTCATTTTAAAACTGAATATTTCTGTGTCTCCATGCAATTTTTGGAACTGATACAGAGTGTTCGTAGTAGAAAATTTTATTATAAATTAAAGTATTTATTAGCATAGCTGATATTATGACTACTGCAAGTACATTGTAGTATATTCAGTATGTGAAATCATTTTATTTTAAACAATTAATGGCATCCCCTGTTTATCTCTATAAGCAAAGAAATTTGAACTATTTTCTCAATGCACACTTTTTGTAAATAATACAATTAGATTATCTAATTGTTACAACCATCTTCATGTGAAAGGTCACCACAGAAATAATTTTATTAAATATTGAAAATAATTGCATTATTTGCAAAATAAGATTATCTAATTGCATTATTTACAAAAAGCCACAACCGTCTTCATGTGAAAGGTCACCAGAGAAACAATTTTATTAAGTATTGTGAATGTCAGTGTCATTTAAGCCAGGATAAGGATATTACAGACTTTAAGGTGGCCCTTAGACTTCTTTTCTTTTTTTGTGTGTGTAAGTCTGCATTTTATTCTTTGTACATTTTTACACGTGCATATTCATGCAACCACCACTACAGTCAAGATACAGAACAGTTCCATAACAAGGATGCCTCATGCTGCCTTTTGTAGCCACAGTCCTTAGACTTCTATACTAAAATATCTTTCTGACTAAGTCAGATGGTTAAGTGTGCTATGCTTACCTATGCCAATTCATAAGTGAATCCAATGATTGTTATAGTAATTAGGCTTGTAGTTAATATTAATTTTACAGTATTAGAAATGCAAAGCCTTTAGCCACATAAGGGAAAATGTCCTAAATGCCAGTTAACAATGACATTCATAAGTTAGAGGTGATTATAGAGCAACTTTCTCCATAAAGATTAATAATAAAATATTATCAAATTTGTTCAGACAACTAGATTCATATTTTAGTTTTTCAAATAAAAGGTACCATGTTCTTCTTATTCATTACTTAGTCAACAAATACAATTACATCCTGTACCTTTGAAGAATAATCTCCGTGAATCCACTCACAACTTCCATATGTCTTTTCTGATGCCCCTGAGCTTTTCCCCCCATCTCAGATTTCAAAAGGGCATAATGGACAATTGCTTTCTAACATTTGAGGGAGTTCTTCACGGCTCTGTTTGCCTGCCTTCTACTCAAAATGCTTAAAGACTTTGAGACTGAAAAATCATTCTATCTTATCATGTGCTCCAAAATATTTTTACACAAACTGTAGTCGGTCAAAAAATCTTGGTTAAATTGATATGAAAGACTCATTTAAATCCTTTTTCTGGGAGTCAAGAAAACAATTATAAAACAAAGTAATTGTCAAATTTAATTTTATTCTTTAGTAAGAGTCACCTTATTAGAATGTTTGTGAATAATTCCCAAAGAGTGTTGGCAATAAACCACTTCTATTAATTATACAGTGCTTATCAAGAAAGACTGCAAGCCAGTGTGTCCCCAAAGAAGCACATGATTAAACTGAGAGCTGCCATGTCTAATTATGATTACAACAACAATGATTTTGAAAGAATTGATTTCAATATTGTTAGTCCCATTGAACTGAGAGAGATATTTTAAATAAACTATACTAATTAATACCATTGTGTAGAATTACAGTTAATAAATATTTTGAGACATCTTCATGTTGATTATTTTAGAGCTTGAGATGAATCTCAATAATGTAACAGAGGGCAGATTAATAAGAAGGAAGATAATTTTTTTAAAGGAATGAGGGCTAGCATTATAACAAAATACCATGCTTACATCAGATAATCTAGCTTTTGTCTTAAAAATCTCTTATTCTTAGATGCGGCTATTCAAAAACAAAATTCATTCATTTATTTCCTTCTGGCCTTCTCTTTCCTTTTCTTCTTATTTCTGGCTTATTTTATGTTTGTGTATGTGTATATATAATGTTTGCTAACAAATTATAGTATTTACTAATTCATCTTGAAATTACTAGTTTGTCTACATACATGTGCTTAGATGAACAACTCATTTTTTCAATTGATTATACTGGAATTTTATTAATTTGCCCAACATCGAAATCAAATGAATCCAAAGTAAACCGAAAAAATAAATATAAAAATTAGAGCAGAATTCAAAGAAATTAAAAACAGGAAAACTATAGACAAAATCAATGAAACTGAAAGGTGGTTCTTTGTAATAATCATGAATAGGTAAGGCTCTAGCCAAAATAGCCAAGGAAAGAAAAGAAGACATGAATTTCTAATGTCAGCAACAAGAGTGGTCATCACTGCAAATCTCATGAGTATTATAATGATAATAAATATTATGAACAACTCTTATTCCCACTAATTTGACAGCCTAGATAAAATTGACCAATACCTTAAAAGAACAAAATGCCACAAAAAGAAATATACATTCTAAATAGGCCTAGACATATTTAAGAAATTAAACGGACAATTAATAGCCCTCCAAAACAGAATGCGACAAATGAAGATGGGTTCACTGGTAAATTCTACCAAACATTTAAGGAAGATATGGTATCAATTTTTGTCTACAATGTCCTCCAGTAAACAGAAACAGAGGGAATATTTCCCAACTCATTCTATGATACCTTCACAAAAAACATCAAAAGAAATGAAAACTATTAACTAATGTTTCTCACAAATATACATGCAGAAATACTTAACAAAATATCAGCAAATCAAATATAATGTATACAAAGTATTATACACTATAAACAAGTAGAATTTATTCAGATATGACTCATCATTCAAAAAGCAGTTGAAATAATTTATCACATCAATAGTCTAAAGAACATTCACATGATCATGATAATAAAGATAAAAAAGATTTGGTGTAATTCTAAACCTATTCATAATAAAAACTCTCAGTAAAATAGGAGAGGGAAAGTTCCTCAACATGATAAAAATATCTACCAAAAACCTACAGCTGTCATCATATTTAATAAGGAGAAACTAGATTCCCTACTATGATTAGAAATAAGGCAAGGATGTCCCCTTTAACCACTCCTTTTTGACATCATATTGGAAATCCAAATAATGCAAAGTACATGTAAAGGGGAAATAGTGTATACTCATTGGAAAGACAGAAATAAAACTCTTTGTTTGCAGATGGCATGATCATCTATGTAAATAATCTGAAACCAATAATCAGTTAAATCAAGGTTGCAAGATACAAGAGCTAATACATAAAAGTCAATCATTTTTTCTGTATTCCAACAATGAACAGGTGAAATTTGAAGTTAAAAACATAATTCCACTTAAATAAACTCTTATAAAAATGAAATACTTATGTATAACTCTGGCAAACATGTATAAGATATATATGAGAGAAACTACAAAACTAAATAAATGGCAACATATTCCAGGTTCACAGTCAGAAAGATTCAATATTGCCAAAGTGTAAGTTCTTTGCTGCTTGATGTACATATTCAATCCAATCTCAATCAAAACCTTAGCAAGTTATTTTGTGGATAGCACAAGTGGATTGTAAAGCTTATGTAGAGACTAAAAGACCAGAACACCAGTATAATATTGAAGGAGGAGAAAAAGTTGGAGGATGAATGCTATCTAATTCAAGATTTAGTACAAAGCTAGAGTAATCCAGAAAGTGTGGTTTTGGTGAAAGAATAAAGAAATAGCTCAATGAAACAGAATATCAAGCCCAGAAATGCACTCATGAAAATATTATCAGCTGATCTTTGGCAAAGTAACAGAAGTAATGCAATGGAATAAATTGTTTTGTTTTGTTTTGTTTTGTGTTTTTTTTTTTTTTTTTTTTTTAACAAATGGTACAAATGGAACAACTGGACGTCCATACAAAGGAAAAAAAAAAAGCCAGACCCAGGTCTTACAGCCATCACAGAAATTAACAGAAACATATCACAAACCAAATTAAAACTGAAAACTATAAAACTCTTAGATAATAACAAAGGAGAAAATCTACATTACCTTGGGTTTGGCAATGACTTTTCAAAAATGACACCAAAGGCACATCCATAAAAACAAGAATGGATAAGCTGGACTTAATTAAATATTAAACATTTTACTTTAAATGCAAAGAAAATGATAAAGCCAAATAAAGTAGAGTAACTCATCAAAGATTTTTAGTGCCTTGGCCAGTAGACCCAAACCTGCAGCAAATTAATTAACTGAATCATAATATAAGGTGAGAGTTAAAAATTAGCATTGCATATATAAAGTCAAAATCTCAAAATCTTTGTAAGTATTTGTCATAGTCTCTTTCTCAATTTTTATACATCAAAAACATCTATTTAACTGTAGTTATTTACTTTCATAATTAGTAACATTTTCTATTTCAATGCCTATGCCATAAATTCATATCATACCTGATAAAAATCTTTTCATAGCTCTCTTTACACAACCATAGCTATAGATCTTCACACTGAATTTTAGTTTTAATCAAACTGAACAAAATCTCTCACATACACATTTCATCTCTCTAGTCAGTGTTTGGAGCCTACATAAGACCTTTCCCCTAGTATATAAATCCTCCTAAAATCTATACTTTCCAATAAGATCTTCTCCACTCATAACGACTCAAATCCCTCTGCCACCATCCAATATTTTCCCTCAGTTGGAATTCAACTAGTACTCTTCTGAATTCCCAAAACACTTTAGATCAATATCTGTATACTGCTGTATATTGTTTTGTATTATTTGTTATAGTCTTATGTTAATTCTGTCCTTATTTTCAGTTTCCATGCTCTCCAAGAGCAGATGAAGTACATGTTTTTGTGTATATTTATATGCCCTACTTCCAGCATCAGGCTTCACCATACATTAGGTGAAAAAAAAAAGTGTGCATTGCACATAGGAGCTGGTATTTGAGTCACTGCCAAAATGGGTTTTCTGTCAAAGTAAGGCTTAAATGATAAAGCCTCAAATATATTTTCATTTCCTAAGGAGATGGTCCTTTCAGTGAAGAAATGTGTTACTTTCTCACAAAAAAACAATCACTAATAATTCTCAAATACAAATGTACTAGAAACCATCCTATTTATTTTAAACCTAAGTGTGAGGTTAGATTACTGTTCTTAGTATGTTTGACCCACAAGTATTCAAATCTAAAGAAATCAACTCTCTACCCTCATTCCTCCTAAGGCTACCTTCCCCTCTGGATACCATGATGCTCTGAAGCCCTTGTTCTATAGGAAGTAACGTTTTTATGCCAATTATTAGAAAAAAAATGCCAAGTTTAATAAGTAGAGAAAGAGGAGTGTAGCAGGAAGAAAGCTAGATTTTCTCTCTTTTTTTTTTCCCAGTAAAGGGTAAAATGTTCTGTTTATATGATGTCTTCTAAAATATTTTCTTTTCAAAGACCTATCTACAGTGTCTACTTTAAATACCTTTTGACCTTTTTCTTAATTGCATTTTAGGTTTGGGGTACATTTGCAGAATGTGCAAGATAGTTGCATAGGTACACACATGGCAGTGTGTTTTGCTGCCTTCCTCCCATTTACCCACATTTGGCATTTCTCCCCAGGCTATCCCTCCCCAGCTCCCCGCCCACTGTCCCTCCCCTATTCCCACCAATAGACCCCAGTGTGTAGTACCCCCTTCCCTGTGTCCATGTGTTCTCATTTTTCCTCACCCGCCTATGAGTGAAAATACGTGGTATTTCACTTTCTGTTCTTGTGTCAGTTTGCTGAGAATGATGTTCTCCAGATTTATCCATGTCCTTACAAAGGACACAAACTCATCATTTTTGATAGCTGCATTATATTGCATGGTGTATATGTGCCACGTTTTCCCAGTCCAGTCTATCACTGATGGGCATTTCAGTTGGTTCCAGGTCTTTGCTATTGTAAACAGTGCTGCAATGAACATTCGTGTGCATGTGTCCTTACAGTAGAATGATTTATAGTCCTTTGGATATATACCCAGTAATGGGATTGCTGGGTCAAATGGAATTTCTATTTCTAGGTCCCTGAGGAATTGCCACACTGTCTTCCACAATGGTTGAACTAATTTACACTCCCACCAACAGTGTAAGAGTGTTCCTATTTCTCCACATCCTCTCCAGCATCTGTTGTCTCCAGATTTTTTAATGATCGCCATTCTAACTGGTGTGAGATGGAATCTCAATGTGGTTTTGATTTGCATCTCTCTAATGACCAGTGATGATGAGCATTTTTTCATGTGTTTGTTGGCCTCATGTATGTCTTCTTTTGTAAAGTGTCTCTTCATATCCTTTGCCCCTTTTTGAATGGGCTTGTTTTTTTCCTGTAAATCTGTTTGAGTTCTTTGTAAATTCTGGATATCAGCCCTTTGTCAGATGGGTAAACTGCAAAGATTTTTTCCCATTCTGTTGGTTGCCAATTCACTCTAGTGACTGTTTCTTTTGCCGTGCAGAAGCTGTGGAGTTTGATTAGGTCCCATTTGTCTATTTTGGCTTTTGTTGCCAATGCTTTTGGTGTTTTGGTCATGAAGTCCTTGCCTATTCCTATGTCCTGAATGGTTTTGCCTAGATTTTCTTCTAGGGTTTTTATGGTGTCAGGTCTTATGTTTAAGTCTTTAATCCATCTGGAGTTAATTTTAATGTAAGGTGTTAGGAAGGGGTCCAGTTTCTGCTTTCTGCACATGGCTAGCCAGTTTTCCCAATACCATTTATTAAACAGGGAATCCTTTCCCCATTGCTTGTTTTTGTCTGGTTTATCAAATATTATATGGTTGTAGATATGTTATGTTGCCTCCGATGCCTCTGTTCTGTTCCATTGGTCTATATCTCTGTTTTGGTACCAGTACCATGCTGTTTTGATTACTGTAGCCTTGTAGTATAGTTTGAAGTCTTGTAGTGTAATGCCTCCCACTGTGTTCTTTTTGCTTAGAATTGACTTGGCTATGTGGGCTCTCTTTTGGTTTCATATGAAGTTCATCGTGTTTTTCTCCAGTTCTGTGAAGAAATTCAATGGTAGCTTGATGGGGATAGCATTGATTCTGTAAATTACTTTGGGCAGTATAGCCATTTTCACAATATTGATTCTTCCTAACCATGATCATGGAATGTTTTCAATCAAAGATAATGGCTAACCTGTTACACTGTGCTGGGTTGGGTAGGGATTCTGTGTTTGTATGTGTGTGGGGTGGGATTTTGGTTTTTAAAGAAACACTCAGGATAATCCAAAAATTAAAAATAAAAAATACAAATAAAAAGCTATCAATAGTCTCCTGCTAAAATTTATTCACATATTAATTGATTTAATAACTTCTCATGGGTAAGAATGTGCATAGCCTACTTGTATTTGCCAAAGTATTAGCCAAAAAAAAAAAGGGGGGGTCACAGTGCTGTTAAGCTACAAGCACAATTTATTCCTAATGCCCTTTTCATTTCATAGACCATTTTGTATCCTTCTGACACACTACTGTTTCACCGAGGAACTAAATCAAATTATAAATTACATGTGAAATGAAAGAAAAAGATTTGGAATTTAAATCAATCAAATAATTCTACAACAATCTATAAAACATTTTGAGAAATTAACATACGGTCTGGAGAAGTCACAAGACAGACTAGATTGTATGATCATCCCATTTATGAAAAGAAGAAAATCAATTTTACTTTTTAATACATTAGATGATATTTGTGTACAAGAATATCTCATTGATATATACTCATGCTTATTTTTGTTTCTTACTTCACTCATATACGTTTTAAAACGTGTTAAGTCTTTTCTTTTATAATCGTCATTAGACTCCTGTTATCTCGGTACTAAAGGAATTGCTCTGTGCTATACATTGAACTATGCTGTCAGGTGATGATAAAAGAACCCCTTGAAAAGAAAAAGAAAAACCAAAGACAGATAAACAATAGGGATGAGCACAGGAGAAATATAATGGTTTAAGGCCATCATAACTTACTAATTTAGACCTAAACTTCAATAAATGCTCCATGCTCTGGAAAGAGTTCTCAATCCATTGTTTACATAGCTATGATGTGCTATTATTTTTTAGTAGATGACAAAATAGCACGTTGTATTTCTCCTGTAAAAGAAGTGGTGAAAGAAAAAGGTGTGAGTAGAAAAATAAAGTAGAAGCAGTAAAAAAAACACAATTAAATATGTTTCAGTCCGAAATTATTTTGCATCTGTTCTGTGCCAGATGTTATGTTAATTGCCAACAATAAATAAATAAAAAGCTATGTTATAATCCTTATCCTCCAAAAATAATGTAGTCAAAGAACATGGTAATAATAATGATTTACAATATTAAAAATGAAAAGAAGTATTTTATGCAGTAGATCCTAGAGCAAAAGATTGTAGGGATGTCCTTAAAATGCAAAAATTAATGTGTGACTTTTCTTTCAATTTGCTTTTAAACATATCATCACACTTACAAGAATAAAGCTCAGGTTTAACATGTCATAAATTACTAGAATAGACATGGAAGTCAATAAAAGCTTAATGACCTAGATAAAATCTCTCACCTGTGAGGAGAAAGCTGTAGTGCTATTTTTCAGGAGGTGACAAAATGGCACAATATCTTTTAAAGATGAGAAAAAACAAACAAACTTAAACTTTGAGCTTTAGGAAGATTTGAAATTCCCGACATGGGGTATGCATGTGTGTAAGTATGACCTCACATGACGAAGAATACAGTAGTGGTTCATAGAACAGGCTAAGAAGTTGATTCTGTATTTTTTAGTTTTATATCATCCCTTTGCCCAAGAGTTTTGTAAAAAAAAAAAAAAAAAAGTTGAAAATAGACATTTGGAACCATTTTTATGTACATTTTATTGGGAATGTTTCAGACAGAAGGAATTTAACAACTAAGTGCCATGAATCCAGCACCTACCTTAAGTCTTGTTTTATTTATATATCTACTTACTTTTCTTCTCTCAAATTTTACCTTGTGGAGAGTCAATGTCCTTATTTTACTTTGTCCATGATTATTTAGGCACACTCAGACAACTTTGGATTTCATAATCTAAAAACTAAATTAGTATTTAATTTTAAATATCACAAAATTGATCCAAGTGATATAAACTAATTCTGTATGTTATACAAATAGTTGAAAGTAGTTAGAATTTGTATCTGACTACAGTGCCCCATCTTTATCATTGTAAAGCTAGGTTTTAAGAAAGTAAAAGAAGACAGAAGTTTTTTATTAGAAGATCAAAAAAAAGTCGTGTCAATGAAAGTATGAATATTTCATATTCTATTTTCTTTTTTTTATTATGTTTTAGGTTTTGGGGTACATGTGCAGAACATGCAAGATAGTTGCATAGGTACACATATGGCAGTGTGTTTTATTTTCAACCCTCAGTTCTAAAGGATCATTTCAGTTCCAGAGCTCTCCATAGAATAGACTGGGGCCTTTGTTTCAAAGCCCCCAGTCTATAAAATAGAAACAAAGTTTCATTGTTCAATTTCTTTCTTTGTTCAATCCTCCTTCAGAGTTCTAGTTTCTAAAAGCATTCCGTAATAACATTCCTGCATACAAATTTCCATCTCAGAATTTACTTGCTAAGGAACACAACCTGTGACAAAATTGAACTTCAGAATGATTTCTTGCAATCATTGGAGGCATATAGTCTGTTGAGGGCTATGAATTTGTCCTGTAAACAATTTGCATGGTGGTTTGATTTTTTTCCTATCATTGATCAGCAGATCAAGTATAAAAGTTGAAGTTAAATCACTGAGTGAAGCTAAACTGGGAATATAAACAGAATCTTAACATGGAAGTAACACAGAGTGTATGCTGAATATGTGATAGGAAATAAATGATGTTTGTCAAGGTCTGTTCTCCTGTCATGGTGTGGAAGGCATTCTTAAACATCAGAATCCACAAAATTAATGTGTATTAAGTTTGCTGCCCTTGACACTTCATTCTCACAAGTGTTGGTGCTTGCCAGAATATCATACAAACCTCAGCCAAAGGAAGGCTTCAAAATCACAAACTGCAACTTAAACAAAAATTGTAATTTGAGGACAAAAATTGGAAGGCAATAGACTATGGTTGCCTAGAAGTACACTCACCTAGGTGCTGTGAATGTTTGGCAATATTGTGTGTAGGGGAGGTACTAACTGGTGCTTGAGCAGATGTAATTAGTTTCAATTAGAAGATCTACTCTTTTCTAACAGGACCATCCATATCGTTCCTTTTCACTGTCTCAGAAATAGCACATATCAAGAGATCATAAAGTATCTAGGAAAGCTGCAGTTCTGGAAGAGAAATAAGTATTAGCAACCAAGGAATACTACAGATGATACTTTGTTGGACAGATAAATGAAAACAACTCTATGCCGTCCTGCTCCTGTAACAACTAATAAGCAACTGTAATGAAGTTGCAGCATACAGATTAATATAAAAAGCTAACTCCTTTTCCGTATATCAGCAATGATGAAGTGAAATTTAAAATAAAAATAAAAACACAATACCATTTATATTAGCAGCCTCAAATATTAAATACTTGGCATAAACCTAGTAAAATGGGTTTAAGATCTATATAAATAAAAGTACAAAACTCTGATGAAACAAATCGAAAAGTTAAATTAGTGGAGAAATATTCCATGTTTATAGATAGGAAGACTTAACATTGTCAAGAAACAAGTTTTTGCAACACAATCCCCAAAATTATTTTGTGGTTACAGGCAAACTGATTCTAAAAATTGCAAGATAAGGTTAAAAAAAAAAAAGGCTAGCAAACACAATATTGAAAGATCAGAACCAAATCAAAGGACTGACACTAATAGACTTCAAGATTTAATGCAAAACTGGCCAGACCTAGTGGCTCATGCCTGTAATCCTGGCCCTTTGGAAGGCCAAGGTTGGGGGATCACCTGAGGTCAGGGTTCGAGATCAGCCTGGAAAACACTGTGAAACTTTTTCTTTACTAAAAATAGAAAAAAAATTAGCTGGGCATGGTGGTGAATACCTGTAATCTCAGCTATTCAGGAGGCTGAGGCAGGAGAATTGCTTAAACCCAGGAGGTGGAGTTTATGGTTAGCCAAGATTGATCATATCACTGTGCTCTAGCCTGGGTGACAGAGCAAGACTCATCTCAAAGACCAACAAACATACAAAAAACAACAAACAAAGATTGAATACAAAACTATAGTAATCAAAGCAGTGTGGTATTGGTGAAGAAATAAACAAACAGATCAATGGAACACAATATAGAGCCTAGAAACAGACCCACACAAATATAGTCAACTGACCTTTGAAAAAGGAACCAAGGCAATAATACAATGGAGCAAAGATTGTCTTTTCTAATAAACTGTTCTGGCACTACTGGACATAAACCTACAAAAAGAAAGAAAAAAATATTCTAGACACAGAACTTATGCCTTTCACACAAATTAACTCAAAATGATTCATAGATCTAAATGTAAAATTCAAAACTATAAAACTTCTAAAAGACAGGATAGGAGAAAATCTAAATGAACATGGGTTTGGCAACAACTGTTTAAATGCAATATCAAAGGCCCAACCTGTGAAAGAAAGAATTGGTAAGTTATACTGCATTAGAATAAAAAACTTATGTTGTGCAAAAGATACTACCAAAAATAAAAAGTCACAAACAGAAAAAAAAATATTGCAAAATACATTACCTGACTATGTACAAGGAACTCATAAAACTCAACAACAAAAAAAGAAAAAAAAAACTCTTATGCCTAGGTCTTTATTTTGTTTTGAATTGATTTTTATACATGGTATAAGGATCCAGTTTTCTTGTTTTGCATGTTTATATCTAGTTTTCCCAAAACTATTTATTTAAGAGACTATTCTTTCCCCATTATGTCTTTTTGCTGGTCTTCTTGTTTGACCATATATCCTCGGATTGTGTTTCTGGTCTATTTTATTCTATCATATATGTGTTGGTTTTTATGCTGGTGTCATACTGTTTTAATTACTAGAGCTTTGTAATACATTTTGAGATCTGGAAGTGTGATGTCTCCAATTTTATTTTTTCTCTGAAAGTTGTTTTGACTACTGGAAGTCTTTTCTGTTTCCATTTGAATTTTAGAATTTTTTTCTTATTTCTGTGAAAAATTTCACTGGATTTTTGGTACAGATTGTGTTAAATCTGTATATCATGTTGGATTGCATGGACATTTTAAGAATAATAATTCTTCACATCTAAAAACAAGAATTATATTTTTATTTGTTTATTTTTCAATTTCTTTTATTAATGTCTTAAAGTTTTCAGTAGACAAATTCTTTATCTCCTTAGTAAAATTTATCCCAAGTAGTTTATTCTTTTGAATACTAACATAAGTGGAATTATTTTCTTTCTTTTTTCCTGATAGATGATTATCAGTGTGCTATTTTACTGAATTGACCCACTAATTCTAACTATTTGTTTGTGCGAGGGTACTCTTTAGGGTTTTTCCAATTTAGGATGGTATCATCTGCAAACAGAGATAATTTTACTTCTTTCTTTCTGATTTGGATATCTTTTATTTCCTTTTCTTCTTTGATTATTATTTTCAGTAGTATCAGTATGTAATTTTTATCTTGTAAGAATTTTGAAGATTGTCAATTTCTTTTTTGCTTCTTTTGAGATAATTGTGTAATTTTTATCATTTATTCAATTAGTGTGATATATCATGTTGATTTGCATATGTTAAACCAATATTTCATCTCAGGAATCAGTCTTACTTAGTCATGGCATGTACATTTTTAATGTGTTGCTGAATTTAGTTTGCTAGTATTTTATTGAAGGTTTAGCATCAATGTTTATCAGAGGTATTAGCTAGGAGTTTTGTTTTCTTATGGCATCATTGTCTGGTTTTGGTATCAGAGTGATGCTGGCTTAATAAAATGAGTTTGAGAGTATTCTTTCTACTTCTATTTTTGGAATAGTTACTATAAAACTCTTAGAAATAAACACAGGTTAAAAAGTCTCTATTTTGACAGTCACAAGATTTTATTGCTTATCATACCAATAGCTCAGACAACAAAAGCAAAACTAAACTAATGTGGGACTATCTCAAACTGTTAAGATTTTGCACAGAAAAGAAAGCAATTGACAAATTGAAAAAAAGAAAAAAACTCTATGGTATGAGAGAATATATTTGTGAACCATATATCTGATAAGGGGTTAATATAAAAAAAAGTTACTTACACAATAAACAGAACCAACGCAATTTTAAAATGAGCAAAGGACTTAAACAGACTTTTTTTCTGGAGATAACATAAAAATAGCTAACAGCTATATTAAAAGTTTCTCAACTTCCCTAATCATCAAAGAAATGAAAATAAAAACCACAATGTGTCGATTACATCACATCTGTTAGAATGGTTATTATCCCCCTCCACAAAAAGATAAGTGGTGGAAAGAATGTGTAGAAAAAAGAATGCTTGTACATTGTTGGTGGGGGTGTACATTAGTATAGCCATTATGGAAAATAGCAATGAGGTTCTTCAAAAATTAAAGATAGAATTCCCAAATATCTAGTAATACCTCTGCTGGGTATATACTCAAAAGAAATGAAATCAGCACCTCTAGAGCTATTTAAAATCACATGTTAATTAAAGCAGTATTCAAAATAGCCAAGATATGCAAACAATCTAAGTGTTCTAAGATGGATGAACAAATAAACCATGAGAAATATAGATATATTCTCTCTAAATAAAATAGATACATTTTTCTCTTTGTATATAGAATATATATAAACAAAGACAGAGAGAGAGAGAGAGAGAGATGCATGCACCATAATTTCTTTACATATTCTCTCTATGCATGAGTCCCTTTGTATTCACAGTTTTGTTCTCCAGTTTCAGTTACCTTCAGTCAACTGTGGTCCAAAAACATTAAATAAAAATTTCTGTTAATAAATATCTCATAGGTTTTATAATTTGCATCTTTCTGAATAGCATTATGAAATCTCACACTGTCTTATTTTTGTCCCACCCAGGACATGAATCATTCCTTTCACCAGAATATTCACACTAAAGAAGCTATCTGCAAGTTACTGTATAGAGAAAAACATAGTGATAGGGTGGGGTCTATCCAAGTTTTAATATATTTTCTGGGTGTTTTGGAACATATCTCCCACTAGTAACAGGAGACTACTGTATAAAGAATATCGATATCTGTGTAAGGCCATATGTAATACATTACATAGAAACAGAGCAAAAAAATATATATATATATATATAAAAACATATAAAATATCTATATAAAAATGCATAGAATCAGAGAGTAGAATGGTGATTACAAGGGTCAGAAAAGGGAGGAAATCAGAGAAAAGGTAAAAGGATAGAAACTTGCAGTTACATGGGATTAAAAAAATCTAGAGATCTAATGTACAGCATTATTGCTATACTGAAAATTTGCTAAGGAAGTAAATTTAAAGTACTCTTATCATACCACAAAAGCACAAGAGGAAACTATGAAAGGTCATGGGTAGGTTAATTTTTAACTTAGTAATTACTTTACTATTAAGATGTATGTCAAAATAGCACATTGTATACATTAAATATATAATGTTTTAAAAGAAAAAGTATGTAACTCAATTACTAAATGAGGAAATGATCCAGATACTCCAAGAAGGCAGATATACAGATGGCAAACAAACATGAAAACATGTTTTAGATTACGTTTCATTAGGAAATTACAAACTAACACACTTAGAGAGCAGCTGGGCATTTTAAGTAAAAAAAAAATCCAAAACCTAAAACATTTCTGCTTTCAAGCATTTCAAGTAAGAGATACTCAACCTGTGCCACTGCACATTCATTAGAATGGCTAAAATCTAAATATTAAAGAAAAAAAAGTGCTAACAAGGATATTAAGTGACAGAAACTATCATTCAATGCTGATAGGAATATAGAAACGTATTACTACTTTGGAAAACAACTTACTAGTTTCTTAAAAACTAAATATTCCTTGCCGGGTGCAGTGGCTCACATCTGTAATCCCAGTGCTTTGGGAGGCCAAGGTGGGTGGATCACAAGGTCAGGAGATCAAGACCATCCTGGTCAACATGGTGAAACCCCGTCTCTACTAAAAATACAAAAAATTAGCTGGGCATGGTGGTGCGTGCCTTAATCCCAGCTACTCAGGAGGCTGAGGCAGGAGAATGCCTGAATCCAGGAGGCAGAGGTTGCGGTGAGCCAAGATCACACCATTGCACTCCAGCCTGGGTAACAAGAGAGAAACTCTGTCTAAAAAAAAAAAAAAAAAAAAAAAAAAAAAAAAAAAAAAAAAACTAAATATTCCCTTAGCATACAATCCAACAAGTGCATTATTTAATGACTTGAAAATTCATGTCCACATACAATTGTGTGCATGTATATGTTTAGAGCAGCTTTTTAAATATTTGCCAAAGCCTGTAGGCACCAAGATGTCCTTCAGTAGCTTAATGGATAATAGACTGTGGTATATCTAGAAAATGAAATTTTATTTCATTCACAGAACAAATGAATGATCAAAAGACAGAGAGGAAACCTAATCAGACAACAAAAGTCAGGGAGGCCTACTTCTCCAGCCTGCTTCAATCTCTGTATAACTGTTTTCACTCCTGTGTACCACCTGCCAACCTCTGTAGATATTTGTGTTCAAGACTCCCCAGTCTCCTCATCGCTGGTCTTCAGAGAAATGCAAATCAAACCATGTTGAGATACCATCTCACATCATTAGAATGGTAATCATTAAAAAATCAGGAGACAACAGATGTTGGAGAGGATGTGGAGAAATAGGAACACTTTTACACTGTTGGTGGGAGTGTAAATTAGTTCAACCATTGTGAAAGACAGTGTGGCGACTTCTCCAGGATCTAGAATTAGAAACACCATTTGACCCAGCAATCCCATTACTGGGACTATACCCAAAGGACTATAGATAATTCTACTATAAAGATGCATGCACATGTATGTTTATTGTGTCACTGTTCACAATAGCAAAGACTGGGAACCAACCCAAATGCCCATCAATTATAGACTGGATAAAGAAAATGTGGCACATATACACCATGGAATACTATGCAGCCATAAAGAATGATGAGTTCATGTCCTTTGCAGGGACATGGATGAAGCTGGAAACCATCATTCTCAGCTGACTGACACAAGAACAGAAAACCAAACACCGCATGTTCTCGCTTATAAGTGGATGTTGAACAATGAGAACACATGGACACGGGGGGGAACATCACACAGTGGGACCTGACAGGGAGTGGGGGACTAGTGGAGGGATAGCATTAGGAGAAATACCTAATGTAGATGATGGGGGATGGATGTAGCAAACCACCAAGACATGTGTATACCTATGTAACAAACCTGAACATTCTGCACATGCACCCCAGAACTTAAAGCATAATAATAATAGTAAAATTTAAAATAAATAAATAAAACATAAAAAAGACTCCCCAATCTAAAACAAACTGAATTCCATATGATAATCCTATTTTAACTAATAAAATATGTATATTATTAAGTGAAAGAAGCCAAACTGGAAAGTCTATACACTATATGAGTCCAAAAATCTGGCATTCCAGAAAAGGCTAAGGTATGGAGAGAGTAAAAATATCAGTGGTTTTAGGAACTTTGGATTAGAGAAAGAAGAATGAAGAGTGGAGCACACATAATTTTTAGGCTAGCGAGACTATTTCATATGACAGTATAATAATGGGTACAGGCAATTATGAGCTTGTCCAAATTCACTGACTATACAACATCAAGAGTGAACTCTAATGTAAATTAGCGACTTTGGGAAATAAATGTGTTCATAAAAATTTATCAGTCATAACAAATGCATCACTCTGGCTCGGGATGTTGATACTGGAGGGAGGTTGTGCCTGTGTGGGGTAGGGCAACCAACCAGGCTCTGTACTTCTCAGACAATTTGCAGACTGCTCAGAAAACTAAAGCACAGGCTCTGTACTTTTCAAACAAGTTTGCTAAAAACCTTAAACTGCTCAGAAACCTAAAGCTTATTATAAGTATAAAAGTTGATATTTAAAAATAACCTTCCCTTAATTTTATTTATTCTGGCATAGCTTCTTTTATACCACAAGAAGCAAATAATGTTAGTATGCATGACAACAACTTCAAAAATCAAAACAACAGTTAATATTCAGTTGTAAACATCTGAACCAGATTCCACACTTTCAGCAAAAAATAATAATAATAATAATAATAATAATAATAATGCTAATGGATTTCCATGATAAGGAAAAGAAAGAATAAGCATGGGTTTTAGAGTCTTCTAATAGACAACAAGTCATTGAGAATATCTAGTTTTACTGATGGTAAGTATTACACTACTTTGCTTGGCACATTTGTGAATGGGCTACATGGTGTAACAGCTCAGCAGTATGTTTTTGAGTTTGACTAATCTTATTTTAATTCTTGCTTTGTTGCATTATTCTTTAGGACAATTATGTCTCTGTAAATAGAATATAAGCTAATTAATTATTGAATTAATACATAAGATAAAATACTTTGAACATTTGTACATAGAAAATAGTGAATAAAAGTAATTTTCTTTAATGTTACATGGCTTATGGTAGGAGTGCAGGTGTAATATGAGGAATAGACTGTAAGATAAAATGTGCTTCCTAAATCAGAATTTAAAAACTGGCAATTCACAGGCTCAGTGAAACCTGAACTCTCACAGAGAGTTTTTCTCACAGAAAGTATTGACTTATCTTGAAAAAGGCAGCACTTACTCTAAATTCTCTCACAGTTACAACTAATTAGACCTTGGTAGTAACTATTCCCTTTAGATGAGCTTTGGGTCTCCAGTCTGCCTAAATCTCCATTTAGTCCTTTTCAAATCATCTGCCCAGCAGCCATTTTTTTTTTTGAGATTCCCACAATCTAAAACAAACTAAATTGCATAAATTAGTTCCATTTTTCACTAACAAATTATATTTATCTACTGATAATTTTGATAATATTTAACATTTAATTACATTTAGTATCTATATTTATAAGATAACCTTCACGTCCAACATAAACTGTGTCACTAAATTCTTTTATGCATTTAAAAAATATTTAAATTTTACTTTGAACATTTTATTTTGTTCTTTCAGATAAAGGTAAGTAACATGGGATAACCCTTCTAGACAAATTACTTTCTTGTCTAAAAAGTTGATAAAATGCTGCTGGAAAAAGAGGGAGCAAATTGGATGGCTTCCAATTAGAATCCTCCAGAATTACTGAAAACTCTTAGAGTATTAATGTATTCAACTAAGTCTTCTTTTACTATGTTTTGTTGTTGAACCATGTCTCTCAGATCAACAGCAGCTGTTTCTGTAAAGACACAACAGGGCCCCTGCTTTTTTTTGCTCTCCATTTGCTTGGTATATCTTCCTCCATCCCTTTATTTTGAGCCTTTGTGTATCCTTGCATATGAGATGGGTTTCCTGGATATAGCACACTGATGGGTTTTGGCTTTTTATCCAATTTGCCAGTCTGTGTCTTTTGATTGGTGCATTTAGCCCATTTACATTTAGGGTTAATATTGTTATGTGTGAATTTGATACTGCCATTTTGATGCTAGCTGGCTGGTTTGCCCATTGGTTGATGCAGATTCTTCATTTTGTTGATGCTCTTTAGCATTTGGTATGTTTTTAGAATGGCTGGTACTGGTTGTTCCTTTCTATGTGTAGTGCCTCTTTCAGGAGCTCTTGTAAAGCAGGCCTGGTGGTGACAAAATCTCTGAGTATTTGCTTGTTCGCAAAAGATTTTATTCTTCCTTCACTTATGAAGCTCAGTTTGGCTGGATATGAAATTCTGGGTTGAAAGTTATTTTCTTTAAGGATGTTGAATATTGGCCCCCACTCTCTTCTGGCTTGTAGAGTTTCTGCCGAGAGATCTCCTGTGAGTCTGATGGGCTTCCCTTTGTGGGTGACCCGACCTTTCTCTCTAGCTGCCCTTAGTATTTTCTCCTTCATTTTAACCCTGGCAAATCTGACGATTATGTGCCTTGGGGTTGCTCTTCTTGCGGAATATCTTTGTGGGGTTCTCTGTATTTCCTGGAGTTGAGTATTGACCTGCCTTGCTAGATTGGGGAAATTTTCCTGGATAATATCCTGAAGAGTGTTTTCCAGCTTGGATTCATTCTCTTCGTCACATTCTGGTACACCTATCAAATGTAGGTTAGGTCTCTTCATAGTCCCACATTTCTTGGAGATTTTGTTCATTCCTTTTTGGACTTTTTTCCCTAATCTTGGTTTCTCACTTTATTTCATTGAGTTGATCTTCAACATCTGATATTCTTTATTCTGCTTGGTCAATTCAGCTGTTGAAACTTGTGCATGCTTTGTGAAGTTCTCATGTTGTGTTTTTCAGCTCCTTTAATTCATTCACATTCCTCTCTAAGTTGTCCATTCTTGTTATCATTTCCTCAAATCTTTTTTCAAATCTTTTTTCAAGATTCTTAGTTTCTTTGCATTGATTTAGAACATGTTCTTTTAGCTCATTGAAGTTTCTCATTATTCACTTTCTGAAGTCTGATTCCATCATTTCATCACACTCATTCTCCATCCAGCTTTGTTCCCTTGCTGGTGAAGAGTTTTGGTCCTTTGTAAGAGGTGAGGTGTTTTGGTTTTGGGTGTTTTCCACTGGTTTCTTCTCATCTTTGTGGATTTATCCACCTGTTGTCTGAGTAATTGCTGACTTTTTGATTGGGTCTGTGAGTGGATGGCCAGATTGTTGATGATGAAGTATTTCTGTTAGTTTTTTTTCTAATAGTCTAGCCCCTCTGCTGTACGACTGCTGAGGTCCACTCCAGGCCCTGCTTGTCTGGGATACACCTGTAGCAGCTGCAGAACAGTGAGGGATGCTACCAGTTTCTTCTGCTATCTTTGTCCCAGAATGATGCCCGCCAAATGGCTATACTGCCCAAAGTAATTTACAGAATCAATGCTATCCCCATCAAGCTACCATTGAATTTCTTCACAGAACTGGAGAAAACCACAATGAACTTCATATGGAACCAAAAGAGAGTCAGCATAGCCAAGTCAATTCTAAGCAAAAAGAACACAGCAGGAGGCATCACACTACCAGACTTCAAACTATACTACAAGGCTACAGTAATCAAAACAGCATGGTACTGGTACCAAAACAGAGATATAGACCAATGGTACAGAACAGAGGCATCGGAGGCAACACAACATATCTACAACCATATAATCTTTGATAAACCAGACAAAAACAAGCAATGGGGAAAGGATTCCCTGTTTAATAAATGATGTTGGAAAAACTGGCTAGCCATGTGCAGAAAGCAGAAACTGGACCCCTTCCTGACACCTTACACTAAAATTAACTCCAGATGGATTAAAGACTTAAACATAAGACCTGACACCATAAAAACCCTAGAAGAAAATCTAGGCAAAACCATTCAGGACATAGGAGTAGGCAAGGACTTCATGACCAACACACCAAAAGCATCAGCAACAAAAGCCAAAATAAACAAATGGGACCTAATCAAACTCCACAGCTTTTGCACAGCAAAAGAAACAGTCACTAGAGTGAATCAGCAACCAACAGAATGGGAAAAAATCTTTGCAGTTTACCCATCTGACAAAGGGCTGATATCCAGAATTTACAAAGAACTCAAACAGATTTACAGGAAAAAAACAAACAAGCCCATTCAAAAAGGGGCAAAGGATATGAACAGACACTTTACAAAAGAAGGCATAATGAGGCCAACAAACACATGAAAAAAATGCTCATCATCACTGGTCATTAGAGAGATGCAAATCAAAACCACATTGAAATACCATCTCACACAAGTTAGAATGGTGATCATTAAAAAAGCTGGAGACAGCAGATGCTGGAGAGGATGCGGAGAAATAGGAACACTCTTACACTGTTGGTGGGAGTGTAAATTAGTTCCACCATTGTGGAAGACAGTGTGGCAATTCCTCAGGGACCTAGAAATAGAAATTCCATTTGACCCAGCAATCCCATTACTGGGTATATATCCAAAGGACTATAAATCGTTCTACTATAAGGACACATGCACACAAATGTTCATTGCAGCACTGTTTACAATAGCAAAGACCTGGAACCAACCCAAATGCCCATCGATGATAGACTGGACTGGGAAAATGTGGCACATATATACCATGGAATATTATGCAGCTATCAAAAATGATGAGTTCATGTCCTTTGTAAGGACATGGATGAATCTGGAGAACATCATTCTCAGCAAACTGACACAAGAACAGAAAAGGAAATACCACATATTCTCACTCATAGGCGGGTGAGAAAAATGAGAACACATGGACACAGGGGAGGGGGGTACTACACACTGGGGTCTATTGGTGGGAATAGGGGAGGGACAGCTGGGGGGGGGAGCAGAAGAGGGATAGCCTGGGGAGAAAGGCCAAATGTGTGAAGGGGAGGAAGGCAGCAAAACACACTGCCATATGTGTACTTATGCAACTATCTTGCACGTTCTGCACATGTACCCCAAAACCTAAAATGCAATAAAAATAAATAAAAAAAAGTTAAAAAAAAAAAGACACAACAGGGCCCCTACCAATTATATGATTTCATATGAATACGTTAGGACTAATTTGCTCCTTAAAGTAGCCTTTTGTAACAATGGTAAAATTTGATAAACTGTTGTCATTAGGTTATGTTCTAGGATTTACATATTATATGTTCTTAAAATTAAACCCAAAAAGAGAAATAATGGTTTTAATAAATGTATCTAGTATCAAATTTAGTTTATCTTTTCCAATCTTAATTCCAATGCTTAGATTTAAATACATGTGTAAACTTATAAATTTAACACATCTAATATATGCATTTATTTATATCTATGTGTATGTATCTTTCCCAAGAGAAAAACATATCATACAGAATGGTAAATGAGATATTACCCTATAAACTTTAAAACAAATGCAATGATATACCACCATAAATTCTTGTTTCTTTTTTGTTTTTTGAGACAGAGTTTCGCTCTCCTTACCCAGGCTGGAGTGCAATGGCGCGATCTTGGCTCACCGCAACCTCTGCCTCCTGGGTTCAGGCAATTCTCCTGCCTTAGCCTCCTGAGTAGCTGGGATCACAGGCACATGCCACCATGCCCAGCTAATTTTTTGTATTTTAGTAGAGATGGGGTTTCACCATGTTGACCAGGATGGTCTTGATCTGTTGACCTCGTGATCCACCCACCTCGGCCTTCCAAAGTGCTGCGATTACAGGCATGAGCCACCGCGCCCAGCCCCATAAATTCTTTATAAGAATAGAAAATATATGCACAAATCAGGAAGAGAAAAGTATCTCATTTGCATCCAGGGTGAAAAAAAAATTAACAAAGCTTTATTTTAAAAAAAATATTTATAAGTTTTTTTTTCCAAATCTTATAAAATTTTACAAGTTTTACACGCCTACTTTCTGGTAATAAAAATGAAGTGCAACAAAATTTAAATCATTTTTATAGAACTCTTTGCATTTTGTTAAGAAATATGTTGAGCAAATTTTTGTATCTTAGTTAAAAGTCTATTCCTCTTGCATTTTTAATGATAAAAATAATGAGACATTATTAAAGATGTTGTAATACATTTTCAATTCTCTCAGCATGTGCACAATTGACATGTTGTTTGAATAACCATTCTATAATATGACAAAAAAAGAGATGATCTTCTAAATATTAATATTATTTCCAGAGGAAGAAAAGTTGATTAAAAATGGATAAGTGTATTAAACTTAGCAATCAATGACCTTGTAGAAAAATGGCCAATGTTAATTCTCTGGGGAAAAGAAATAAAAACTTTATTATAAGCTCAATGAAGGTCATCTCTTTGATATGCAAACTAAATTGTTATAAAACAACTTAAATTTCATGCAAATGTAATCAAAGTGTTGAGTAGAACCCAGTGTGCCCTTCAGTGATCATAGTAGATGTATATGATTCACTGTAACTATCATATTTTGAGAAAAACACAGTATATGGTTTCAGCTTAAAAGCTTAGGCTTTGCCCCTTATAAGAAAAATAAGCTAAATAACCACCCCTTAATTTCCTCGTTTATGTGGTGTTTTTCAGACAACCTAAAATACTGTATTATTGAGACAATTAATATAACAAATAATTTAACAGAATTTAAGTGCCTAGGACTGTATTTGGTGCATAAAACTTAATAAAAAGCAAACAACAAAAAATCTAATGTCTATAAACACTGGAGGCTAAGCAGATAGTTGAAATACTAAATTGATTATATTCCAGTGAATCACACAGATGTGTGTACACACACACACACACACACACATCCCTAAGAAGGATGGATCATAGTAAAGAAATGGCCTCCTATTCTGCTGAGCAACTTGATGTGTGTTCAATATGCATACATGGTCCCAGAAGTGGGAGCTAGAGAGAAATAAAATGTAAACCTAGTACAATCTATGAAGAAGAGAGGAAATATGGAGGTTAAAAAACAATGGCCATAAAGAGTCAGAAAGGAACAAGCAAAATTGTGGGGGATTGGTTGCTGTGTTTTGTACTACAGAGAAACATTCCTACTGGAGCTGACAGCAGAAATGCTTTTTATATAGTGTCTTTATAGAAATGTGACCCTTGCTGGAGTCAGATTACTAGAATCTTATTGGAGACCCAAAATATTAAAATATTCCATGTGGAGCTACATTGAATTTATGTTTGAATTGGTAAAATTAGGTTTTGAGAAGGTTCTGTGTCCAAGATTAATGCGGTTAATTAATGCATGTAATTATTAATCTAATGTAACTCTTCAAGAACGTAGTAGAAAACACAGCAGAAAGATTAAACTGGAGTTTGAGATGATGAGGAGACATTAGGTGCCTAAGAAATTACTAAAATCAGTGAAATATATCACAATTGTCAATTTTTTTAATGCAAGAGATTAAGATTTTTTCATAGTTAGAAAATGATCAATATGTGAATAATTATACATGGAAAATAAAAATAAAGCAAATTACAACAACTTGAAAGTTAAGATTCATATTAAGTTTGGAACTGGAATCGTAAACAAAAAAAAAATCTTTAAAAAATGTTAATGAATTAAAGACAGATCTGAGACATTTTAGAAAGTGCAGTAAAATATTTTTATTTTATAAGTGATAGAAACAATGACATAGAGTTTCCATGTAAAAATAAGTATGGAAATACTCATAGCATATTTCTTTTTCATTGTCCTTGATTCCACTAAAGAACAAGCCTTCTTGCAAGATATGAAGTCATACAAATATTTGTAGTTAAGAGGAGGGCAAATAAAAACAGCATCTGACATAAACTGTGAAAAGAAAATACACATCCACAATCTTGCAAACATACACAGAAATTTCTACAAACATAATGTGCATGTGTGTGCATACACAAGCAAACACACCAAGACTTATGCCCTTTGAGAAAAAGCATCTCTTCTCTTGCAGCCTTTGTTTGTTTTCTTTAGCTGAAATACTTCCACCTACCCACACTCCCACTTCAATAATCCCAAGGGCCACTCCCTTATTTTACTCAAATATCACCTTTAAATAGAAAACATTTTATTTCAGAATAATTTTAGATGTATGGAAAGTTTCCAAAGATAACATAAAGTATTCTCATGTACTTCTTATCCGGTTTTAGTTTTTCCAGATATTATCATCTCACATTATCTGATACATTTGTCAAATTATGACATCACCATCTGTACATTGTTATCAGCCAATTTCCAGGCACTATTTGTACTCCCACTAAAGTCCGTTTTCTTTCTGGTCATCCAATTCAAAATTCTGGGTGTCACTGAGTTGTCATGACACCTTATTTTCCTCTTCTATGTCTATTTCTTAAATTTCCTTTGTTTCTCGTCACCTTAACAATTTGAAGAGTAGTGGCCTGATATTATACAGGATATTCCTTAATTTGAGATTTTTAAATAGTTTTCTTAAATATAGATTGTATTTCAGGGTTTTGGAAAGAATACCACATAGGTGAAATGCTATTATTATCGTATTATATTTCAGAATAAATTATATCCATATGATATCACTGAGGCTGTCAGCCTTCATTGCATGCTTAAGATAGTGTATGTCAGTTTCCTCTATTATAAAGTTACAGAATTTTCCATTTTATATTCTATCCTTTGTAGCAAATGATTAAACTCAATCCAACCGTAAGGGAGACAGAGATTAAGCTCCATGTGCTAGAAAAGTGATACCTACACATCAAGTTTAGCACTCTTTGTTTATTATCTCTTATTTACTTATTTGATCATTTATTGATATAAATATATACTATTTTGCCATTTAACTCTTGGATTATTTTATTGGATTTCTGTATCTCTTGGATTGGATTACAGTTTTCTTCAGAATCTCATGAGCTTCCTTGTCATCCATTCTGACTGAATTCTATGTCTATTATTTCAAGAATCATTGCTGGGGAGCCAGTATGCTTATTCAGAGGTAAGAAGACATTTGAGTTATTGGATTGCCAGAGTTTTTATACTGACTCTTTCCGGTGTTCCTTTGTACTTTTGGTTTTTCTGTCATTTGGATGCAATTTTTTTTTTTTGTATTTATATTCTGTATCTACTTTAAGGTTTTAGCTGTGGTGTAAGTTGAGTATGGTCAATTAGCTTCATTTCTGTGTACTCTCAGAGGGCCACAGCTCTGTATGTGATCTTTATTTGTGGCTAGATTCTTACCCTGAGTTTCTGTATACTGGCAGAATATTTTGGTGTAGTGATTTTCACTGTTTAATAGTAATGTAGAAGGCACTTAAGTGTAATGGCTGGCAGATAGGCTTTTACTCAGTCAAATATTTTGTATTTCAGTGAATTCACAGCAGTGCTCCATTCTGGGTGGGGTGAGGTGGGGAAGAGAGGTAACCTCCTTGCCAAGTTTGCTTTCAGGTTTTAGGGAGCCTACTCCCATCATTGGCACTCTGCCTGCATTTCCTTTCCTAGGTGTTCCGGGCTTCAGGGCTTTCTCAGGCAGAGGCTGTGGCTGGCAGACTGGCTACACCCTTCCTAAACCAGCCCTACAGAGCAAGGCATAACCCACTCCCATGTCAGTGCAGGAACCCAAGGGTTCTCACTCGTCACAGTGTTCTGAGAGTGAAGGCTCCTCCCCAACTCGAATGCTGGCTACAGATATTTTGGCATTCCCAAGTTATGCACTGCACCCTGGGGCTTTGGGATTGGGCCCAGAGCTCTGTCTTTCAGCCCTTGGGGTCCGGCACTGGCTGTGCTGGGGTATCCAAAATGTTTCCAGGCTATCAGGAAAGCACTCAGGCAGGGCTGCCATCAAAGTGAGCAGAGTGGGAAGCAGAGGCTGTGCTGTGCACCTGCTCTTGCAGGAACAACCAGATAGGACCTTTCAGGGGAAGGTATTGGGCAGAAAGGCCCTGCAGAAAAGATGCGCTTCGGTCCTGTGGGTAACACAGCTCTGCTCTCTCTTGACCTAGAAGTCAGATGGGGTTGGATGGAGAGCCTTGGGATATGAGCACTTATGATCACGTTCCACTGCAGCTGCCCCACGTACAACCTCCCTGGGCCCCATGCAAGCTGGAGCTCTGTCTCTGTCTATTCTCTGGGAAAATCTCCCTATTTATTTAATGTCTATGGAGGGGCAGGGGGCAGTCGTGGGATATCTTGCAGCTAGGATTTAAGATGTCCTCAGTGAGAGTGGGCTGATACAAATATTTGCTTATAAATACTAATTATTTATGTATAAAAGTAGATATTTATAAATTATGGCTTGACTCTTTACATGTTAAATATAATTAAAATATTTCAATATTGAATAAAATATTCAGAATAAATAAAAATTGAGAAGGTCAATTAGGTTTTTAAAAACATGGCCTTTTTTCCCATAAGAACTATATGTAATACAAAATAAGCCATATTGCCTAAGAATCTACTTTCATTATTGGTTTGCAAAGAATTTATATTCATAAAAATTTGTTTAGAGATATAACCAATAGTGTGCTGGAGTTAGATTTTACCAGCTTGTGAAAGCTGAGTGTTCCTGCCTCTTCCCATCTCTATGCTTCATTTACTAACATATTTCCATATTAAAATTAGTATTGCTGGGAGTATTTACACAATGAAAATTAACAAGTACTACAAATTAAGAGATTTTCTGTGTATGTGTGTAGAACAAATTGTTAAAAATTAGCTAGTGCATCATGGGATCTCATCTAAACTTTGCACATTTAGCAACATAGTCATCATTTTCCTCCCTATTTCAGTGAAAATCACATTTTTGTTTTATATTTTTTGTTGAAATGTGTATTTTTTCTTTTGAAGATACAGTACAGCCATTAATTTTAAAATATCATTACTGTTAGAGAAGTATTTTCATTTGACTTTATAGTGTGAAAGAAATAATGAGCCATAACCTCAAAATCTATCTTAATGTTGGAATATTCAAGTTTGAATTAATATTTCAAAGAACATTATTTTTATGAAAGTGCAAGTTCTCTTCAGACATTCTCCAGGCACTTTCCATCATCTTTCACTGGATTTAGAAAATGTCAAAATCAATCTGCTTGATCAATTTATCCATTTCAGATGACTTTAGAAAGAGAAAAAAAATGAAATGAAACTCATGAATGAATTGCATGGTGACTGAGAGGCCCATCTTAGACCACAAAAGAAAAGTTTAAATGAACAGGAGAAAAAAAGTGTTCATCAAGTTAATTTTCTCTCTTGGGAGGTATCCCCTCATCAAATAGTCAGAGTACCTTCTGTCTTAACTTTATTTTTGAGTTCGGCAACATTTGTTTTATTTCAGTCTATGACTGAAAGGGCTGCAAAATGTGGTATCCAATGCATCATTGTTCTATGGAATGAACTTGAAACTTGATAACAGTTTAGTCAAAATGCAAAGTTGAGATACCATCTCACGCCAGTTAGAATGGCGATCATTAAAATATCTGGAGACAACAGATGCTGGAGAGGATGCGGAGAAATAGGAACACTCTTACACTGTTGGTGGGAGTGTAAATTAGTTCAACCATTGTGGAAGACAGTGTGGCGATTCCTCAAAAACCTAGAAATAGAAATTCCATTTGACCCAGCAATCCCATTACTGGGTATATAACCAAAGGACTATAAATTGTTCTACTATAAGGACACATGCACACGAATGTTCATTGCAGCACTGTTTACAATAGCAAAGACCTGGAACCAACCCAAATGCCCATCGATGATAGACTGGACTGGGAAAATGTGGCACATATACACCATGGAATATTATGCAGCAATCAAAAACGATGAGTTTGTGTCCTTTGTAAGGACATGGATGAACCTGGAGAACATCATTCTCAGCAAACTGACACAAGAACAGAAAAGGAAATACCACATATTCTCACTCATAGGCGGGTGAGAAAAATGAGAACACATGGACACATGGAGGGGGGTACGGTTTAGTCAAAATGCAAAGTTGAGATACCATCTGGGGTATATTGGGGGGAATAGGGGAGGGACAGCGGGGGTGGGGGAACTGGGGAGGGATAGCCTGGGGAGAAAAGCCAAATGTGGGTGAAGGGGAGGAAGGCAGCAAAACACACTGCACCTAAGCAACTATCTTGCACGTTCTGCACATGTACCCCAAAACCTAAAATGCAATAAAAATTATAAAAATAAAATAATAAAATAAAATATATATTAAAATGTTAAAAAAATGATTTGAAACCTCAAAAGAAACATGCTTTAAAGTATCAACTCTGATGAGCTAATTTGCTATCACCAAGCCTTCTAAACATCGAATCAAATATTCTTTGTCTAAGTTAATTCTGTGCCGAAGTTACAATGCAGTGTCAGCTGAAAATGTATTTACTACATACAGCTACCTCTTACCCATTGTATTTAATACGGCTTAACAGTGAATTGTTGATTTCATGTTTGACATTTTTGGAAGTCAAGACTCACTTTAGTGAAACACCTTTTGTCTAAAATGTATAGCAATGTTCGTCATCATACCAGTCTACGTTAGTGTCTTAGACAGACACGTGGGGCATATAAACCATGTGGAACAGGAAACCAAAAGGAATGTCAGACTGTTGAAACCAGCATTCATAGCTGAGAACCAATTGGCCAGTGTGGCACGGGGCAGCCTGTTTCAGAGATCACAAAGTTAGACCAAAGTCACAAGCAGGAATAGTCCCTGGCATCAGCAGCTAGAATTGTCAGTCAATATCCAGGCATGAGGGGTTGGTGCTCAAGGGACTCTTTTGTGAGCTGCATTTTTCAACACTTGAAAGGCAAATGAGAAAGCAGCAGCTCTTCCTTCTAAACTTAATTATGTATATTCAATTGATGCAGGCCATTTTAGAAGTGCTCAACTCTTCAGTTATATTTAACAGAAAACAGGAGGTTCCAACAAGTTCGATGTGAGTAAAGTTTACTTCTTCTCTTACTACCTTGACATCATGTGCTGATGAAATAAAGTCTCACCATTCTGAGTCACACACACACAAAAAATGCAAAGTTATATCTAATTATATTTATTTTGACATGTATGTAAACTTTTAGGGTAGTAACATGTATTTCTGAAACAAGAAAATTGAAAAAGAAAAACTTTGTTGCAGTTGTTCAGAATTTTAGGACGTTGTGGTACAAGGAAAACCTTTTTTATTGCAAAGAACAAATTTTCTAAACTAGGTGTCTTTTAGGTACCTGAAAATCGGTCTGTATTTATTATTATGCAAATTTGCACCTATTCTCACAGTGAATTCCAAAATGAAAAATAATAATTTCTCTTTGCACTTGTGACTCACATTCTTTCTGAGACATGCAGTGTATAGTTTTATTATATAAAGACTTGGAAAATAGAATCAAGTTCCAGTGAATTTTTAAAGACTTATCCATTAGAGAGAAAATTTTATTGTAATATAGCCACTCCTGTTTACTCACAAATTTCATATTTGCAAATGCTTCTACTTGCTAAAATTTATTTACAATCCCAAAATCAGCAATGGCAGTTTTGTGGTCATTCACAGATTTCAGAGGAAAATCAGAAATTTTGAATTGCCTGACATGTTTTCAACTGAAGTTGAACAAAGTGACTCTTCACCTTCTTGTTTCAGATCTCACATTGTAAAGTAGCCTTCTTTTCTTTACTTAGTACCACATTTTCACATTTTTCATTTCTCCCTCCGTCCCTCTGTCCCTCCCTCCCTCCCTGCCTTCCTTCCCTTCTTCCTTCCTTCCCTCTGTTCGCTTTTTGTTGTGGTTTTGCTGTTTAAAATGGTGTTCAAGTACAGTGCTGAAATAAGTCTCCCATTCCTAAGCATAGAAGGCAAAAAGGCTTTGTGAAAAAAATGAAGCATCTGTTAGCTAAGCTTCATTTAGGTATGAGTTACAGTGTTGTTAATCATGAGTTAAATGTTAATGAATCAATAATACAAGTGAAATTAGGTATCTTTAAACAAAAGCATGTAGATTATGTACTGACCGTTTACTTGAAATGTTGTGACCATAGGCTCACAGAAACCTAACCTTTCATTTCCCCTAGTAGCAATGATTCACTATTCACTAATTCAGCATTTGCAGCCACTTTATAGAACACAAGTACTGTGAATTGGAAAAATTGATTGTATCTTGAAATATGTAGTGAGACAGGGTATCATACCATAATGAAATTTTGTGGATAACCATTCATTACAGAAAAGCTTTTAATATTATTAAATACTTCTCTATAGTTAAACAAAACAGATATTTATAGTAAAAATTAACACATGATAATGATATAAATTTTAAAGTCAACTAAATACTAACAATCCAGTAATAACCTTTTGAAAAGGCATTCCTAAATGTTGGTCTTATTTTGGGAACAATTGTTTCGATAATTATTACTAGTTCTGTAGACTCTAATTGACCTAGTCATTCAATGACTATTGAATAGCTATAGATTATTCGACTAAGTTAAAACTTTATAAGTATGTAATAGAATAATATGAAAATAAAAATGGTTAACAAAGTCTAAATTGTCATTTTCTGCATTCAAAATATGATAAACATAAAATTTACGTATATTAGAGCATTTATTATCTTTATAATATTATCCTATATCATTTAACAAGGAGGGAGGATAAGTGGGAGGAAAAGGAGAAAAATAGCTACCATACATTGAATATTTATGAAGCAGACACTTTTTTCTCTCTCTTTGTATCTATGTATTATGCATATATAATATATATATACACACATACCGTATGTGTAAATATAAAATAAATAGGAATATGTATATTCCTATTTCATCTAATTAGTCTCATAGTAAATAAATATTAGTTATCCAGTTACACATATAAAGGTACTGGGGGCTACATGTGTTTGATTAGCAAGTTCAAAGTCACACAACCGGTGAGGAACAGAGCCCTTCAAAAGTGGATAGGCCTGACTCCACAGCCAGGAAATAGAGACCATAAAGTAGTCCCTTTCTATCTCTATATACAGCTTTTATTTTATAATATTCATTCTTGGTAAAATATCCCCATCTTTAACCCAACAAAGACAAGCAAAAAAAATAATTATTTTACATCCACTCTTACTAACTGTTCTTTTTCAGGATCAGTTTTGTAATTTGTAATGTTTCACTACTCCCATATTCAACACTATGAATCAAGAAACAGCACTCATGAATATAAGGTAGGAACTGGCCTGAGTAGAGGGTATTTCAAAATAAAACTAATCATATATTTCTTTAAGAAAATAAAACATTAATTTGTTAGAATGGCGATGTATATTAAAAACTATTTAAAGAAATATAAAGTATGATCAACTCCAGGAAAGGACTCATTACAAATTCTTTAAAATTATGAGTACCTCTGTATTCAGCAAAACTGATTACAAAACAAACCTTAAAACATAAACATCAAACCTGTAGCAAGCAAATATTCTTCACTATACCTTGTAAACTTTTCAGATTCATTTGCTTAAAAAGGGTTTAGTATTATTATCTTTATTGCACATTGAAGTTATAATATTTCTGATATATTCCGATAATCAAATTTCTCTGTCAAACTGATTTCCCCTGTTTCTGTTATTTGTAATGTGGCTACTAGAAAATGTAAAATTATATATGTGGCTTGCATTGTATTTATTTTGGCAGCTCTGTTCTAAAATATAGATTTAAAATAATATCAGGTAAATTAATGAAAAGCAACTGGATAATATAAATAAAATTTCATCTCTATTCCATGGGGCATTAGCAGTTGTACTTGACTGGAGGCTGAAATATCCACTTTGAAGACTCTCATTCACGTGGCTAGTAAGTTGGTGCTGCCTGTCAATTGAAAGCTCACTCAGGGCTTTGGCCAGGGGTGTTAGTTCTTCAAATGGGCCTCTCCACTGGCTGCTTAGTGGGTGGGCCAGTGGCACAATGTACAGAATGGGTTTTTCAAATTTTTAATATGTTCTATACATTATTTTATTTAAGTGAGAATTATTCCTCTGATTTATTGTTTCTAGTAAATGTGTGATTTCTCCCTCATTTTGTTAAAGGTAGGATTTCCACAAACCTCCAACCCCACTGGGAATCTTTCCAATATTTCAAAGAAACAGGTTTTTGACACTATGTTTTATCAATCCAGTGGGATTTTTAGTTCAAATATCACTGTATTGCTTTTATTTCAGTTGAAATTGTTCAGAGAAGACCAACATAGATGATCAAATGCAATTCTTTCTGAGGGCATCGCAGTATAACAAATGTATTTGTTTTCTGGATTTGTGACAAGTAGCAAACTCCGTTTATAAATACAGATTGCACCACAGGTATTAGTGACACTCTGTCACATCACATCACAGAGTTTCCACTGAGTAATTTTAGGGTGTCTGATTCTCAGTCTTTCTATACCTGTTTTTATAAGCTGAATGTGATCGGTTTTGTTATACTAAACCAAAACCTACAGCAAAATGTAAATTTTCCCAACCATTCATGCTCATCTTTGTTTAGTCATAGGTATCTGAAGTGGCATAAATGACAGAGATTTTCCAAAGAAAAATCTGCTCCTCTCTTCCCCTTCTTCTTTTTTTTTTTTTTTGTTTTTGTTTTCTACAGTAAGAGAATATCTCAAAACACCAACACTAACCAATTTACTACCTTCTCTAAACCTTTATGGCGAATTAGGCACAGCTGAAATCAATGGAAATTCTCTCCTGCAGGGTTTCTCAGGGTTTGATTCTTCACACAAAGAATTTGCCAGGAAATATCATTTATGGCTTGGACTCTGCTGGAGGGTGTGATTCCCTGCTGGGAGAATCTCTTGAAGGCTGAAGACCATTCCTACTGGACTGGTTCTGTAGTAACTCAGAGGATAAATACACCACATGGTCTCAAGAGCCTCTGTCCAGATATGCAGAGAAGGGAGTTTGCAGCCACTGCCATCTCCCAATTAGAAACAGGTGAGTCTAGACTTTCACTAACAGCTCAGTTACTGTCCTTCTTCACATTTTAGCAGTATGTCAGTGTTTGACAATTAAACCTCAAATTTAGACATATGATTATAATGGAAGACAGGGTGAAGTGGGAGGAATAGTGATTTCTAGTCTTGGATTTAAAAATTTAACGTATGTTGGAGTTAATGAAATCATATAAGTTATTAATTTATAAGATAAATAAATTACCCACGGTTATACCAAATAAACAGAATCCCACAGACAATGAACACATTCAAACCTAAAATAGTCATCGACAAAGTTCATGGAAAGAACATAAAAAAAGGTTTTACTTGTTCTCAAACACTGACAAAGAAATAGTCATATAAAGAACAGTTATGCATATTGACTTACAGTCTGTGCAAATCCTGACCCCTCTACTTAAGAGCTGTGTGATCTTGAACATGTCTCTTAATCTCTAAGGGTTTTAGAGTTCTCATTTGCAAAATGAGATATACACCAATACTCACCTCATGCAAGTGTTGTGAGGATTAATTGAATTTTTAAAGATCCAAGACGCTTAGAACACTGCTTGGAATTAAGTAAATGTGACATATGTTTTCTGTTGTTTTTTTTACTCCTCATCAGTGATTTTGATATTAGCCAGCATGTGACATAGCTGATAACTGCCTCTTAGAAATGTATATTTTCATTTAGAATCTAAATTATTACACTTCTTGATTCTCCTACTTGGCTTTTTCTTTCCAGTGTCTTTTACTGGTTCTTTCTCATCTTGTTGCAGTAACTTTAACACCAAATTTTCCAGGGTATCTAACTTTTTGATGTTCCTCAGGGGTTAGTCACTGGAATCTTTTTCTATCATTTCCCACTTGATGATATCATACAGGCTTATGGTGATATCATACAGCTTCCTCTACATGCTGACAACTCTCAAATATACATTGGCTAGGCATTTTTGACTGCACTACAGGAAGTACATATCCATTCCCTGAGGGATGCAGGTAAAGGCCCCTAGGCGAAGGTAGGGGACCTGGGAGCTGGGCTACACAGCTCAGAAACAGTTAGAAGCTGCCATTCAGACATGTTTTCTAAAAACTCTTGGCAATTACTTACTCTCAACATCCGAATTTGAGTTTGTAGAAGAGAGAAGCAGAAACAGATTTTTTTCTGAGAACTACAATTTGTATGATTTGAGGGACCTTAACAAAAGAAAATAGGCTGGGTGTGGTGGCTCACACCTGTAATTCTAGCACTTTAGGAGGCTGAGGCTGGTGAATTGCCTGAGCTCAGCAGTTCCAGACCAGTCCAGGTGACATGATAAAACCACGTCTCTATTAAAATACAAAAATAAATAAATAAATAGGCATGGTGGTGTACACCTGTAATCCCAGTTACATGGGAGACTAGGCAGGAGAATTGCTTGAACCTGGGAGGTGGAGCTTGCAGTGAGCCTAGATCCTGCCATTGCACTCCAGCCTGGGAGACAGAGCAAGACTCTGTCTCGAAAAATAAAATAAAATAGTATAATATTACAAATACAAAGTTTTAAGAGAAGTGGTTGCACTTTAATCAGAAGTAGGCTGAAGCAATCTTCCAGCTCAGCATGACTCAGGTGGTTTGGAGTGCAGTTGCACAGCCCTGCACATTATGTAATGGCACCGAACGTGAGATGCATTAGGTGATCACCCACGTGAGCTCGTGCTTGGCTAGGAGCCACTATTGTCTCTAAAAGGTATAATTACACTGGTAATGCAATACATATGGATCACTTGCACCCAGAGAGAGGGAGTAAAGCCATTTCAAAACTGCCTATGATTCCTCGAGTGGTTTTTCCAGCTACCCACTACTCACCCACTGACTCCCCTCAGACCTCAGTGACAATTGGTGTCACAATCAGGATTCCGAGGTGAATGAGCTTTTGGTTCCTGCTGATTCTGGGTCAGCCATGTGGCTGCAACATGGGTTGTGGTATCTGGTGACAGCTGTGATGCTCAGATGGGCTCTGGTGGAAACCTGATTGCCAGTAGATGGGTTCCTGGCAAGCATTGAGAAGGCACTGAAGCTGCTGGAAGCGCAGAGTAGCAAGAAGGAGCAAGGTTTTGCCGGAAAAGTTGGATGGGCATTTTTGACTGCACTATGAGAAGTACACATCCAATTCATGAGGGATGCAGGTAAGGGCCCCTAGTCACAGGTAGGGACCTGGGGGCTGGGCTACATAGCTCAGAAAAAGTTAGAAGCTGCCAGGAATGGGGACCTCCAAGCACAGGTGGGGCTCCTAGAGGCCTGGCTTCAGAGATTGGAAAAAGAATGAGAGGCTGCTGTGAGTGCAGGCCTGGGTCCATTGTCACGGCCAGAGACCCCCACTCGATCTGATACTCAGGAGGAAGAACCCCCATTGAGGGATCGCCTAGTGTTCCATCAGAAAGTAGATTATGAATGGTCATTGGGGCCCCAAGGGCAGGCTCAGGGATCCCCCACCAGAACGCACTTCGTACACTGCCTTTACCCCAGCTGAGTTGTATGAATTAGGCAGCAGTGATGCCAGAATCCAGGGGAACCCTTGCCAACGTGGGTGCTTCGTTTGTGAGACAAGAGAGCAGATAGCATCTTCTGTTCCACCTCTGAGGTAGAAAAGCTGACCTCTATTATGACGCACTCCTCCCTCGTCAGCAGTTGCAGGTGAGCAGGCAGTTGCCACGAGGTGACCATACCCTGATTGAGTGGCTATGGACAGCCATACAGAGCATGTGGAACGACGCCTGTGAAATCCCTGCAACCGTGAGTAAATGCAGTCATATGCTGATTTGGTGCAAGTCATCCAGGGGATGGGTGTGCGGCCGGCTACATTCGACCTGAATACCCGGGGGGCAGGTGATGAGCATTTCCTCTCCCACATGAGGCATCTTGTGTTTGGTTCTGTATCCCTGAGTGCCTTTGGCTCCCTAGCTGCTGTTCTTACCCTATACATGTGTGTACATACATGAAGTGACAACTGCTATGTCTGGCAGCCCTCAGGGAGGCAGTAGACCGTTGATGGGACTGAGGGGTCCATGCGGTAAAGAGGGGGAAGATGCCCCATCAATGCCGTTGGTTCTGTTTCTCTGAAAAAACATATTTTAAACACTCCTTTATAACAAAGAATTGTCCAGTACAAAATATTAATAATGCTGAAGCTGAGAAAATCTATACATTAAAGGCTCTAGGAAGCTGAATATCAGACATTCTCAGGAATACAGATATTTAGTGTATTTAATTCTTATAGGATTTTAATTATCTTAGCTTCATCTGTGTGTTTTGAGTTATAAAGTTATTATATGCTTTCTTATAAATGAGATTTCCCTTTTCTGTGGAAATAAATTTTCTTGTTAAATTAACATAGAATTCCTCTCTAACCCCCCAAAATTTTCTCACCTTCTCTCATTATACAAGTAGTCTTATTACACATAACTGAAATTTGAAGCAGAAGCACTTTTGTTACTTTTATTTTAAATGAGCAAATATTTATTGATAATTATGTGCACCATATTAAATAACAAAAATCAACGTTCCATCTTATCAGCTTAGACCTTAATTACATTATTTTCCATCTTTATGTTTCTTTTTTTCAGCTCTAAACAATTTTCACTATATTGTTTTGTTCTTTATTGGGTACTATGTTTCTCATGCCAAGATAGGAAAAAATATTTATATAATCAACATCTGTATTAGTCAATTTTCACACTGGTATAAAGACTACCTGAGACTGGGTAATTTTTAAACAAAAGAGTTTTAATAGACTCACAATTCTGCATGACTGGGGATCCCTCAGAAAATGTACAATCAAGGCAGAAGTTGAAGGGGAAGCAAAGAACATCTTACATGGTGGCAAGAGACAGACAGCAAGGATGGAACTGCCAGACACTTTTAAATCATCAGATCTTGTGAGAACCCACTCACTATCATGAGAACAGTATGGAGGAACCACACCCATGATCCAATAACCTCCCACCAGATCCTTCCCTTAACACATGGGGATTACAATTCTAGATGAGATTTGGGTGGGCACACAGAGCAAAACCATATTAACATCTAAAGTACTGAAATGCAAGAACTAGTCAGAGTTGTAATTTAGTAATAACCTACATTAATTGCTACACAGAAGAAAATAATGAGCATGTAGTGTAAAAAATATATACCCTCCAAAATATTTGAAATGTAGTCAGTAAACTAAACACCTCTTTAAGTGTATAGAAAATTTATAATTATGTGGAAACAAAATGATAGTTGATAATGTTTCATGAAAATTATTCATCTTTTTAAAATGATTCATTTTGTCTTGAACTAGTGAGATTAATTTTTCTTACACATTGAATATCACTGCATTGGTCTTGTGGCTGTCAAATATGAAAACATTTCAGAAAGGAGAATTCTATATGGATCTTGTGCAAAAACTGCTTTTCAGACAAGACCAGTAGCTTTGATTTGAACAGGTGTTCAAAGATTTTCTTGCCACCTTTGCCTCCAGGTTTTTGCTTTTACCTACATAATTTCTAACACTTTTAGTGTAATTATAAACATGTTCATTTAAAAGTGTACTCTTCAAATTCAAAAGCTGTTTTTAAGTGTTACAGAACCAAAATAAGTAATCTTGCTTAGTATTGTAATATTTTTTTTAAAAATTGGTAACTCTTGTTGAAAACATATTTAATCCCCTGAGAAAGGGTTGTATTTTTTAAGTTTAACTAACATGACTTTAGAAATGTCTTTTGAAATAAAAATAATGTATTGATTGCAACTCTGAACAAAGGTCATTCTTATGCAACTTAAACACTACTATCTTATAAATGCATTTGTAGAAAATATATATTAAAACTACAATAAACAAAGTTAGGCATAAACATTCTTTATAAATGCAGATTTGCCTGTTCTGAATATGAGAACAAATATTTAGAAATGGAATCATTAAAAACAATTGTGCAGCATCAGAAAACTTCTCACAGTGTTTCCTATTTTTTTTTCTCTTCCTATTATAAATATTTGGACCTTCAGAAATTTCTATTTTTCCTAATTAAAATGTAAACATAAATTATGGTATATATTAATCATTATATAAATTTGGAAGAAAATTAGACAACAATAATTGAATTAAATTAGTAAAACTTGGGAGAGGAAACAGAAACTTATATCGATTTGGTGCCAAATACGTGCCAGGGGTATTGTAAGCCATATTAACACACATCAAAAATTACAGCTTTGTGGCTGTGTCATTATCCCCATGCTTAGAAATGAGCAGTCTGGGATTCAGAGAGATTAGGTTATTTTCGCAATACACATAGTTAGTAAAAGCCTATAAAAGATTTTATCCAAGTCTGTCTGATCCTCAAATTTGACTCTTGCTGCTTATTAGAATGAATTTTAGGTTTAGCAATAGTAGTCAACCTGAAAGAAGTGATCATTGTAGAAGTGTTAGTAATTGACAAAGGAGAAAAAAGGATAAAGAAAGAGACATAGCTAAAACTTACTAAGCATTTGCTGCATGCTAGGGGTTTTAAAAGGATTACTTTAATCCTCAAAACACTGACTTTCTACAGATAATGTTATTTTCCGTATCTTAAAAGATAAACCATAAATAATGTTAGATTAGGCTCTCAACACAAATAGCTAATGAAAGATATAGTTTAGATTCAAATTGTCAAATTCTAATTTTATAACCATTGTTGTTAACCACTTAACTGGGAATTTATTATAGTTTATGGCATCATAACTAAAAATTTATAACAAATAATTCCCCTCTGATAAAAAATGAAGTGAATAGAAAGAATCTTTAATGAACAAAACTAGCATAAAAAAATTACATACACAGTATTATTTCCACTACATCTAAATTCCTTATAAAGGAACAAGGTATGTAACACTGATATTAATTATTGTTTCTATATTCTCAAATTATTAATACTATTACTATTTGCTTTTTCATTTTAGTAGTTTCTAAAGATTCTTCAATTAGTATGTGTAACTTTATTATTTTCATTAGAAAATAAATAGTATTTTTAGAAACTTTTTCAAAGCTGGGAAACCAATGAAGGAAAATATTTAACAATTTCTCCACATCAGTCTTTTTTCCTTTAAGCCTGAGAATAAAATTAGGGTAACTATTGTGAAATTATTATAACTTCCATGCTTAGAATAGGTAAATATAAAATATAAATAGGAAAAAATTTAGGTAAGCTTTAAAGAATAATTTTCTATGCATGTTAACAATTTAATACTTTTTTGTTGTTTATGTGTGAGCAACAGCAAAACCATTATATACGTTTTCATCTATAACTTTCAAGATAATGGTTACAATTTGAAGAGTTCTGTAATTTTTCTTGCTGTATATATAATTTTTCTGCAGAAATGTACAATCAGCAAACACCATGAATTTATTCTTGTGTAAAGCAATAGCTTACTAGTGGTGGTTATGACAGGAACAGAACAATAAGAACACATGGACACAGGGAGGGGAACATCACACACACACACACACACACACACACACACACACACACACACAAACACACACACACACACACACACGGGAGCCTATCAGGAGATGGGGGCCAAGGGGAGGGAGAGCATTAGGACAAATAGATAATGCATGCAGGGTTTAAAACCTAGATCACAGGTTGACAGGTACAGCTAACCACCATGTGTACCAATGTAAAAAGCCTGCACATTCTGCACATGTATCCCAGAACGTAAAGTTAAAAAAAAAAAAAAAAAAAGAAGTAGTGGTTTCGGTATTGTTTAAATTCAGATCAAACTCCAATAGGGAGGTTTTCAACATGGAGTAATTTAAATAAAACATAGATTAGATAATTATTAATGAACAAAAAGAATATGGGGCTTTATTCTACTTAACATTTTAATTTCAGATAGTGACCGTATAGTAAAATAAATACAATATGGTGATAGAAAAATGAAGGAAAGACTGTACCGCTAAGAGGCACAATTGAAAGATACACTTAGGCCGGGCGCGGTGGCTCAAGCCTGTATTCCCAGCACTTTGGGAGGCCGAGGTGGGTGGATCACGAGGTCAAGATATCGAGACCATCCTGGTCAACATGGTGAAACCCCGTCTCTACTAAAGATACAAAAAAAATTAGCTGGGCATGGTGGCGCGTGCCTGTAATCCCAGCTACTCAGGAGGCTGAGGCAGGAGAATTGCCTGAACCCAGGAGGCGGAGGTTGCGGTGAGCCGAGATCATGCCATTGCACTCCAGCCTGGGTAACAAGAGCGAAACTCCGTCTCAAAAAAAAAAAAAAAGAAAGAAAGATACACTTAATGCATTTTATACTTAATGTATTATCCATTTTATATTGATGTGACTTCTAGTAAATCATATAATTTGGCTAACATTTATTGTAAATTTATCTAATACATTAAACTGAGAATTAGCCCCTTGACCATTTTTTTAACTGATTCTAAAATAAAATTTCCAACTTAATCTAGAAACTTTCTGTGTACTAAAATTAGTAGACTACCAGAGGAGAAAAGATAAGAAAAAAATCAACCTTTTCAAAAAGGAGAAAAACAAAATATGAAAAAAAAAAAAAAATGACACAGAATTTGCCCTACTCTAGCCTATTTGCTGACAGAACTTTTCCACTAAAGGAAAGTACTAACTACAAAGCTATCAGTTCCTTTTCTCACTTTCTGCCTCTTGAACTATATTTCCCTTATGTTCATCATTTGATTTCCCTTAGAAATTTGCAATTTGAAAAGTCTAGATCTCACCAGTTAAAATCTTTCCAAACATTCATTGTCTTAATAATCTTAAGTTTTCTTCCTGGAAGGTAATCTAATTTTTTTTTTTTTTAACCTTTGGATCATTATTTTAGGTCCATTTTGGACTTGAGTGGCCTTTGTGGTAATTTTCTATTTGGATGGATCAGTTTCTGTCACTCTCTTTTATTTTAAGGCGCATTATAAAATTTTGACTCTTGACCCTTTCAAAGCAATCTTTGTCAATTTCAATTGCGGGCCTTTTGACATTCAACAGCTTCCATAGACATTCATTTTAAAACTACATCACTGCATTTGAAAACTTGAGTGCCAAAGAAATTCTGCAGGAATCCAGCTAAGATATGGCGTTTAGATTAGTTCATTATAAGAACAAAAACTCACATTTCTGTTGCTCTGTGTCAATGACCTTTTCGCACTTGGTAAACTCCAAGTTTTTGATAGTTACAGCTATTGTATATCATCTTTTTATTAATGTAAATTGTTTAGTAAAGTAATCATGAAATTGAGATGAACAATTCTAATTAAACTTTAATAAAAAACATTTTTGGGGAAACAATATTTTAACATAAGGAAAGCAGAAATATTTGTGGCTTTTGATTTATATTATGCTTGTGTGTGGTATCAGTAAGATTTTCTATTATGTTTGACATAATACCAGTAATATAAGTATAGGATTTAACAAGAATGTTAGTCTTCTCCATGTGAGCCTACAAAAATGTTTCTCTGGGAAGAACTTGCACTCACTAAAAACTAAAAACACGCACAGCTTATGAGAATCTTTAAGAAAGCATGGTTACATTTGCTTTTATATTTGCATATGTGTAAACCTATGAAATGTGAACTGATAGGGATAGAAACATTCTAACAAAATATTTTCAATGTTTGCTAAAAAATATTATGAGGGAGAAACCAAAGTTTGCTACTTTATTTTCTATGGCTTATGTAATTATTTTATAATACCTTGAAATATATTTTATTATAAACATTATTAAATTATAAATTAAATGTTTTTCTTAAATAAGGTGGAGGCTTGCCTTCTTTGATTATTAGCATTTTTAAACATAGAGAAACAAGTGTATGGTAAACTTAATTTGATTGGAAACTTTATTATGAAAAAATCTAGCAATATTTTAATTTAAAACATTGGTGTCTTTCTTAATGGAATAACTTACATGCTTATCTTTATATTTATTCTGCAAATATTAATCTGGGCTGGTTTTATCCATTTGGCAGGTTGTTCTAAAATTTCCATTTATAGTTGAAAAACAGAGGTACAGAAATCTTAAGTGAATGTCTGAGGTCACATGTTTCATAACGGGTGACATGAGTTCCTAGGTTGCCTGAGACAATGTTGCCTGATAACCATGCCTAGTTGCATTGTTATCAACTCTAAAGAATTGTTCAAAGTTTTTTTGTCAACTCTTTATGTGGCCAAATGCTTATATTTGTTTCTTATATGTATGTATCATTACAATAACATCTTGTCACTTCAAATAATATTAGAATAATAATATTCTTTAGCTGAGAATAAAATGGTAACTCAGCTAAAGTCATGAAAACAGAATGAATATTCTCAAACAATATGAACAAGTAAATATTCTAAAGTTAGAGAACAGCATATGATAAAATACATAATAATCTAAGAAGAGATAGACAAAAATCTCCATTAACATATTGTATAAATAAGTAAAATTTATAAAATGTATCATCTTTCAAGACATATAATACCATTAGTGTATTTTAAGAAAAAAATATGTGACTAAGACACACATGAGGAAAACAAAAGAGATTATTAGAGCAGAGGCTTAATATTTATTCTAAATAATACAAATAATTATTGAAATAATAGAGCTTTAAGGAAAAATTACTTCAATTAAAAAATCTTAACCAAGTATAATCTTAGCCCTGTGGAAAAGCAAAAGAGGCAAAACATCACACATGTAAGGAGGAAAAAATAAAAAATCCATAAATCACTTGAAAAATTACTCAAAACAATCTACCAAGAAATTCTTTATCTTATATTTAAAGATACCAACAACGAAAAAGACAAATGAAAGAAAATAGCAGTGAGATAATAAAATTTATGTTTGGGAATAAATAATAGTTTTATAGTAATGACTATCTATATAATTATATGGTTATTATAAAAAGAAAATATAAAATTAATGATATGTATTTGAAATTACATCATTTATTCACAACACTTGAATGAATGGCTGAGATAAAAGGAGGAAAGTAAATGTAGCACATTACTATTTTAACAGTATGTCATAAACGCCTGTGTGTATGTGTGTATGTGTCTTTAAAATAGGGATAAATTGCAAAAGAGAGAAATTGGCCAAAACAAAGGGATTATAGGCTACATGCAAGTCAAAAACCCAATAGGTCAGTCATCAATCTCAAAGCTCCAAAAAATCTGCTTTGACTCCATGTCTCACATCGAGGCCACACTAATACAAGTAGATTACGAAGGCCTACCACATCTCAGCCCCTGTGGCTCTGCGAAGTACAGTCCCCAGTGGCTGCTTTGAAGAACTGATATTGAGCACCTGTGGCTTTTCCAGGTGCATGGCTCAAGCTGTTAGTAAATCTACAGCTCTGGGGTCTGAAGGACAAACTTCTCTTTTCACAGTTCCACTAGACAGTGACCCAGTGGGGATTCTCTGTGGGGGTTCCAACCCCACACTTTATGTCTATCCTGTCTTTTAGGTTTTCTATGAGGGTTTAACCTCTGCCACAGACTTTTGCCTGGACATCCAGGCACTTTCATACATCTGAAACCTAGGTGGAGGCTACCAAACATCAGATCTTGCCTTCTGTGCACCCAAAGGACAAACACCACATGTAAGCCATCATGGCTTGAAGCTGGCATCCTCTGAAACAATAACCTGAGCTGTATCTTGGCCCCATTGTGCCACAGCTGGAGATGGAGTGGCAGGGACATAGGGTACCATGTCCTGATGGTGCACAGCCCAGAAAGGCCCTGGACCTGGTTCATAAAACCACACTTGTTCCTCCTAGGTCTTCAGGCCTATAATGAGAAGGGCTGCCACAAAGATCTCTGAAATGGCCTGGAGGCATTTCTGCCATTGTCTTGTCTATTAATATTTGGATCCTCTTTACTTATGCAAATTTCTGCAGCCTTGAATTCCTCTCCAGCAAATGAACTTTTCTACTTCATGGTCAGGCTGTAAATTTTCCAAACTCTTATGTTCCGCTTCTTTTTTAAATTAAGTTTCAATTTCAGACTATCACTTTGTGAACATATGAGTGTACACTATTAGAAGCAACCAGGCCACTACTTGAAAGCTTTGCTGTTATAAATTTGTTCCACCAGATATCCCAAGTCATCTCCCTCAAGTTCAAAGTTCCACAGATCCCTAGAGCAGGGGCATAATACCACCAGTCTCTTTGCCAAAGCATAGCAAGAGTGACCTGTACTCCAGTTCCTGATAAGTCCCTAATCTCTATCTGAGACTACCTTAGCCTAGACTTTATTGTCCACAGCACTATCAGCATTTTGACCACAAAAATTTAACAAATCTCTAGGAAATTCCAAACTTTCCCTCATCTTTCTGTCTTGTGATCCCTTCAAATTGTTCCAACCTCTGTCTATTATCCAGTTCAAAAGTTGCTTTCAGGTTTTCAGGTATTTTTATAGTAATCTCTCTCTTCTCTGGTACCAATTTTCTGCATTAGTCTGTTCTCATACCACTATAAAGAACTACCTGAGACTGGGTAAGTTATGAAAAAAAGATGCCTATCTGACTCACAGTTCTGCAGGCTGTACAGGAAGCATGGCTCAGGAGGCTTCAGGAAACTTAGAATTATTGCAGAAGGGTGAAGGGAAGGATGCATATCTTCATTTGTCAGTAGGAGGAAAGAAAGTAAAGGGGGAAGTGATACACACATTTAAACCACCAAATCTCATGAGAACTCACTCACTTTTACGAGAACAGCAAGGGAGATATCCACACCCATGATCCAATCACCTCATACCAGGTTCCACCCTCAACACCGGGCATTACTATTCAACTTGAGATTTGGATGAAAACGTAGTCAAACCACATCAATGTCTAATGAAAATAAAATCAGTATGTTAAAGATATCTGCATGTTCCTGTTCTTAGGTAATATGGAAACAACCTAATTGTATAACAATGGAAAAATGGATAAAAATAATGTGAACTTCCTTATTCCAACCCTTGCACCCTCACCAAGATGGCAGGTTAAAGGATTTTATCATATGTCAGCCACTTGAAAATAGTCAGATAGTGGATTAAGATCAATTCTATGAGTTTCAATTCAGGAAAAAAAGGAATTCCACCAGAATAAGAAGGACACGAAGAATTTTGGCAAACAGCCCCACTGACGACATCCAGCTGATAAATGTGAGTGAAGCCCCAGTAATTGAGATAAAGCCTCCCTCTGTGACTCAAATTTTGACTCAGGATCTGACAACCAAAGTCTATGGAGTCAAAGCCCTGGAGTTAACATGGGGAGAGGTTTGAAGACACTTTGAGTGAAAGACAATAGAAAAAGCTGCAGGCATTTTCCCTGACCTGGGACCATTGTGAGGACACAATTTTTGCTCTGGGTGCATACAAATTCAACCTGAGTGCAATTCTTTGGTTACTTGGCAGTGTGGCCATTCAGACATTTTAGTCTCTTGCGGGATATTAGAGCACCTGCTCTGGATTGGAGTAGGGATCTCCACAGCCGTAACTGTGGAAGGCACTTCAGAAATAGGTGTTGAAATTGTAATCTACCCTGTCTGAAGCCTAAGATGGGAGGGGAGCTGATACAGCTGCAGTTTCTCCAGGGAAGCAAGATTTGCCTCCATGGTCAGTTTGATTATCAAGAACCGGACTAATTATGGTACAGGAGGGGAGGCCCATATGCTTCACCTCCAGGCAGATCATTAGGCATTTAGAACACCTACTCACCTGAATCAGAGCCTGATTTGCCCCACCCTTCCTGTGCAGAGATCCTGATGTAGGAAGGCCCTCTCTTAACACCAAGGCAAACTTTCAGTTATTCAGAGCACCTATTTGCCTAGTAGAGCAGCCTGAGTCATGCTACCCTTACTGTGCAGAAATTGTAGTGCAGGGGTGACCTCCCCACTTTATATGCATATCTCTAGACATCTGGAACACCCACTCTCCAGGAACAGGAGTTTAGGCTATCCCCCATTGCCATACAGAGAATCTGAAATTTAGGAAAATTCCCAGCTTCACACCTAGGCAGGTAACTGGGCACTTGATGGCCATGCAGTAGACTCCAACTTGGCACTGGTGCTTGCCATGAGGAAACAGGCAGGTAGATCAGCCCAATTAAGCCATGCCCATCATAATGCCTGCTTCATTGGTACTGAATAGGTAGCTCAGACCACTGTGCATTCCAAGGATCAGCCCATTTCCCGAGTCAGCAGAGACTCTCTGCCAGTAAACAAAGATTATGTACTCAGCTGCATTGGTAGCATCCAGCTCTTACCTATCAGTGATATTTACTGGCTTGTATGTCAAGCTACACATACCAATGTAAAATGTGCTGAAAGAAGTACACAAGGCTAGAGGGGCAAAGTCAAAATATTTTCTACAATCCCATGCCATAGGGAAGGGGAAAATGGAAAGAAAAAACAATATTATAAGGCAGAAATAGAAAAAAATCCTAGATGCATAAACAATTAAAAAAATTAGAATTACCAGCATCTTTACATGCAAAGAAGTCAGTGTAAGAATTCTGTCATTATGAAAAATATGGATATAGTGATGATACCACCGAAGTATCTCACTTGCTCTCCAGTCAGAGTTCCTAATCAAAACAGAAAGATAGAAATGACAGATCATTTAAAGCATGTATTGCAAGGAAGCTCAATAAGATCCCCACATGATTCAAAATGAACATGTAGAATTACCTAGACCAGGTATAGAGGCTCATGCCTGTAATCCCAGAACTTTGGAAGGCCAAGGTGGACAGATCACCTGAGGTTGAGAGTTTGAGACCAACCTGACCAACATGGAGAAACACTGTCTCTACTAAAGAAAAATACAAAATTAGTTGGGTGTGGTGGCACATGCCTGTAATCCCAACTACTCAGGAAGCTGAAGCAGAAGAATCACTTGAACCCAGGAGGCAGAGGTTGTGGTGAGCCGAGATTGCACCATTGCAATCCAGCCTGGGTAACAAGAGTGAAACTCCATTTCAAAAAACAAAAAAGATTTAAGAATTATCTAAAGCAACTCAGGAAATAAAAGAAGAGATAAACATTATTAAAAGAAATCAATCAGAGATCCTAGAAGTAAAAAAAAAAAAAAAAAGGAATTTCAAAATAAAATTAAAAGCTTTATTAATAGACTGGTCCAAGCATAAGAAGAAAGCATTTTAGAGCTTAAAGGCCAGTCTTACTCATGTTTTTTTTTTAAAGATGTTTGTTCTTTTTTTTTTAAAAAAATGTATTTATTATATTTTAAGTTCTGGGGTACATGTGCAGATCGTGCAATTTTGTTACATATGTATATACATGCCATGGTGGTGGTTTGCTGCATCCATCACCCTGTCTAGAAATAGAAATTCCATATGACCCAGCAATCCCATTACTGGGTATATACCCAAAGGAAAATCATTTTATTATAAAGACACATGCACATATATGTTTATTGTGGCACTGTTCACAATAGCAAAGACTTGGAACCAACCCAAAGGCCAGTCTCTCTAACCCATCAAATAAAAAAAAATTTTTGTAATTATAAAATGAGCAAAGTCTTTGAGAAATATGGGAAAATATAATATGACTAAACTTACACATTATTGGCATTATTGAGAGAGAAGGAGAAAAAGTAAACAACTAAAAAGCATATTTGAGGAAATAACTTAAGAAAATTTCCTGAATTTTGCTAGAGACATAGACATCAAGGTATAAGAAATCCAGAGAATGCTTGCAGAAATTATACAAAATAGATATCACCAAGGGATATAGTCACCACACTACCTAAGATCAGTGGTAAAGAAACAATTTTAAAGGCTGCTGTATAAAAAGGTTAAATCATGAACAAATGGAACTTTATTGGGCTAACAATGAACTTCTCAGCAGAAACATTACAAGCCAGTAAACATAGGGGACCTACTTTCAGTATTCTTAAAGAAAATAAATTCCTACTAAAAATTTATTCTGCCAAACTAACCTTGGACTCCAAGCACAGTGAAGATGGTATTGTGTGCCTAGTGCCTTTGAGACCCCTTGGGTGACAGCTGCCTTGAATGAGGGGCCATTATTAATCTGAGATACTTAAAGTGAATAATTATCTCATTAATTAGTACTTTCATCACCTCAGAGGCTTTCTCTGTTTGACATAGAAATGCTACTACCCAGTTATTGAAGGTATCTACACATACAAGAACATACTGGATGCCCCTTATCTTTGGCATATGGGTAAAATCCCTCTGCTATTCTTTCCCTGGGTATCCTCCTACTCCTTGAGTTTGACAGGAAGAAGCCATCAATTGAGAGGATCATTTTTAAGGCAGGTCTCACAAGCATTAATGACCTGTTTGACCATTTTTGGCAGAATTTTACCTGAAAACAATCTTTAGGCCAATTGGTAGGTTTTATTCCTACCTCGTTGAAAGTCTTGGTGAAGAATTTTAAGAACTTTCCATTGGGTGGAAGCTGGTAGATGAACCTTGCTATGCTCTGATTATATCCATCCTGAGGAATAAAAGGTGTATCCTGGAATGGAAATACAATGACTCATTATACTTACACAGGAGTATATTGAGGCTTTATTTCTCTTATGGAGCCTTCCAAACCAGAAGGGACTCAAGTGGATCAGAAATCTGGGCCCTCTCACTGTCAATTTAGCTGATGGGTCTGCCAACCTGTTTCCCTTGGCTATTTTATCCATCCCTTTTTGGTGGCTTTTACAGTATATTACTGCTCCTTTCCATGGCTGGAAAACCAAGGATAACAGTTTGTTAATTTCATGATAGTATTAAATGGGAAACCCATTCGCTGTGAGGAAGTCCCTCTCTTTCCAGAGGCTGGCATGGGCATAAATGACTAGGAAAGCATGCTTAGAATAAGCATAAATGTTAACTTCTTTCCCTTTGTTTAATTCAAGTCCCCTCTTGAGGGCAATTATCTCAGCTCTTGGAGCACTTGTTCCTAAGGTGAAAGGCATGATCTGAATAATATCATTCAGAATGACCACTGCATACCCTGCTTTATAGATCCCTTGATCTACAAATAACTTCCCTTCATAAAGAAGTCCAGTCTGGGTTATGTAAGATGGTTTATTTGAGGTCCACTCTTGCCACATCAGTTTGCACTATCTGTTTGCAGTCATGTTGAAGCTCCCCAGCTTCCTCTGTGAGGAAGGTGGCTAAGTTTAGGGAGGGACAGATTCTTAAATGGACTGCAGATCCTTCTAATAGCAGAGCTTAATATTTGAGGAGGTAGTTGAATATCAGCCAGAGACTCCCCTCAGAAGACAGAGGTCCAGCCACATTATATGCGGTATAAAAGGTTAAGTTACTTTCTGATACATAAAGATTTAACATCTTTTTTATGGGAAGCCTAAGAGCTGGTGCCTCAAGCAAGGCTTGTTTTAATTGGTCAAAAACATTTCTATCATCTGCTTCACAAATTGGGTAGTAAGTCTTAGTTGCCTAGGTCTCCTTTATTAGGTGACATAAGGGATAAGCTATTTCAGTGTACCCATAGTCTGCAGAATCCTGTAATGCCCAACAATCCCCTCAGTTGATTAGAGAGTTTTAGGGAGGAGAAAGGAGATAGGCTTAATCCTTGCTTTGCCTAGTTCCCTGGTCCCTTCTGACAAGACTAGGTACTTTACTAAAGTCTGATAGAGCTGAGCTTTAGATTTTGAGACCTTATCTCTTCTTAGCCAAAAAATTAAGAAGAGCCTTACTGACCTCCAGAGCGATTTCTTCAGTTGGGGCACAAAGGAGAATGTCATATACACATTGTAATACTTTGAGCATAAAGGAACTCAGAGAGAACTTTGGACAATGCTTGCCCCAATAGGTAGGGACTCTCTCAGAATCCCTGTCAACACGGTCCAGGTTAGCTGGGTGGTCTGGTTAGAGGGATCATAGAATGTAAATAAATACTGGAGTCACAATGTAATGTTGTTCAGAAAAAAAGACATCCTGTAGGTACAAGACAATGAACCATTTAGTTCATTCAGGTATCTGAGTTAGCAGGGTATAGGGACTGGGAACCACCAGATGAATTGAAATCACAGCCTCATTAACTAGGTTGATGTCCTAGACCAGTCTCCACTTCACACTGGGTTTCTGTGTCCCCAATATTAGGGTATTACAAGGGCTGTTGCTAGGTTTGAGGAGGCCCTGTATTCTCAGGTTATCAATGATGGCTTTTAAAAATTCTGGTTGTAGGAAATATTGTCTCTAGTTGGAGAAGGAGATGGGATCCCTAAGGTGGATGCTGACCAGTACGGAGTTTGTGACTTCGCCAATTTTCCCTTGAGTTGCCCGGACTTCTGGGTTAATATTGGTCTCCACTACGGGGAGACAAAAGGTCTATCTTGGAGCCTTATTCACCAGGCATCTTTTGTTAGGGTCAGGAGTGAGACCAAGACTTGCCCTGAATGAGGATTTCTAGGATGGGGTGCGGAAAGCTTGAGAAAGAACTTGAATAGGGAGGATGGGGTGGACCAGGAGGAGCAGAGCTGGAGGAGTGGCTCCCTGTCAGAGGTGCCTCTGGGGTTTGCTTCCCTGTTCCCTTGGGATTGCATTTTGCAATTTTTTTTTTCTCCAGAGTGTGAGGGTTAAAGGAGTCACAGTGATTCAGAAAACACTCAAGAGGAATACATCTGCAAAGAGGGGAAGAGGGTTCCCTTTGTTTCTCTCTCTTTCAAGTGAAAACCCAGGGTATGTTAGGGAGAGGAAAAAAAAAGACACGCCTTTTTTTCTTCCCTTTTTTCCCTCCCCAACACCTGAAGGCCATGAAGGTCAACACTTATGGGTATGAGTGCAACTTCCATCTATGTAGCAAGGAGGCTTAGTGGGTAGGAATATTTGCACTTTCCTATGCTGCCCTATCCTCCCACTGTCAGTAACCTTTGGATTCCCTAGACCTGATCTATGCCATGGATGTGAGCAAGTTATTCACCCATGAACTGCGAAGACCTAATCAGCAGGGATAGTCATGCTCAACAGTACTGTGTTCTATCCTTCTGCTGTAACCGCCTCTGGGTCCCTCAGATCTAATCTCCTTTTTAGGGCTTGAAAAAAAAAAAAAGCTTTAAATTAAATTGGGGGCAAAAAGGTGCCTCAAGAGGATGTAAGGGCCCATTAAGTTAGTCCCAGGTGACCCTCATCAAATTGCAGCCAGCAACCATGGGGTAGCTCTTCTGTAGATTTCCTATTATTATAACCAAAATGCTAAGGTGAAGCTGTAGAATTAGATAATTAGAATTTTTCTCAAAGAAGAGGAAGGGAGTCTTGGTAATTGAAAACCTATCCTAAAAAGAAGCCCCCAAAAGGAAAAAAGTTAATCTGTTGCTTAGAAAATCTCCCTGTATTCATAGAACGATGTGGACTCCTGACATGGTGCAAACAACAACAACAACTTAAATGCAGGAAAGGAAAAGATGCCTAGGATAAAGTGCCTCTGCCCTAGGCAAATAGCTTCCTTCGACAGGAAAAAAAGTTCTCAATCCTTACATCCTTCTTGCTCCTAAAAATACGCAGATAGTGCATTGTTCTGAATTTCCCCCCTTGAAAACTAAGCAAAATGCTCATTCAACCCAGTAATATTATCTCTGTGGTTTGCAACAATACCTTTAACATTATATATAAAAAAGTAGGAGCCATGACAGTCACAAAACACAGAAGGAAAATGGCAGAAAGGACTGGAGGCTGTGGATGACACCAAAATGGGTAGTGAGGAACGGGAGTCAGTTCAGGGGCCTTGGGATAAAAGTAAGGTGTGGCCTAAGCCAGATACCCTCAGTTGCCTCAGGATCTCCTTCCACTCCTATGTGATAGCTAGACCTTCATGAAGAAAGACTGGATTGGAACAAAGCCAACATTCCCAATATCCAGGGGTGTTGGGATGGTGATAGCAAAGTCCTTCCCAGCAAGCCTGTCCTCTGCAGCCATACCATTTGTTTTTCTCTTGAGATAGAGTCTCACTCTGTCACCCTATCACCCAAGCTGGAGTGCAGTGGTGCAATCTCAGCTCACTGCAATCTCTGCGTCCTGGGTTCCAGGGGTTCTCCTGCCTCAGCCTCCTGAATAGCTGGGATTACAGATGCCTGCCACCATCCCTGGCTATTTTTTTTTTTTTTTTTTTTGTATTTTTATAGTAGAGATGGTGTTTCACCATGTTGCCCATGCTGGTCTTGACCTCCTGACCTCAGGTGATCCACCCACCTTAGATTCCCAAAGTGCTGGGATTATAGGGCCATTTACTCTTAACTGGCTGAGAGTGGCCTGGTGCTTCATCTGTTTTCAAAAAAGAATCTGAGGACAAGGAGCCTCAAAAATGAAAGTGTAAGAGGCACACTCCTACTTACCCCTCTGTAGATCCTGAACAAGCCCCCAGAAATGTCACATATTTCTTTGGGTGTCGTTTCCCATCAGCCAGAAACCTCTGTTGCCAGCAATGCTTCTGCTTGTGCCTTGCTCAGCTCCAGGCTCACCTCTTGGCTTACTCTGTCCACTTGGTCCAGTGGGCTGTGCTCAGCTTCTGTTACCAGTCTGGATCATGTGCCTACAGAGGGCAAGCTAGTCATGCCAGCTGCTGTGGTGTGGCAAGCAGTTCCAGACATGCTGCAAGTGGCTTCTGCCTCAGGTACCCATATTTTGATGAGGGGAACCTAGTAGGGCCTGAAAAACTTGGAAATGCCAGCAATCATGGGGCCCCAAATGTGTTATGGTGTCTTTCAGCCATAGACACAAATATCATGTAAAAACATCCACAGACTCAAAGTAAAGGATTGGAGAAAGGTCTATCACCCAAATAGAAAACAAGAGAGAATGAAGGTCACTATGTTGACATCATATATTAAAGACTTTAAACCACCAACAGTAAAAAAGGACCAAGAATGACATTAAATAATGATAAAGTGTTCAACAAGAAGACTTAACTATTGTATACATAAATGTGCCCAAGATTGGAGCACCCAGACTTATAAAACTAGTATCTCTAGACCCACAAAAGATGGAGACAGCTATACAATAATAGTGAAAGTCTTCAACTCCCCATTAACAGTGGTATACAGATCATGAAGACAGAAAACTAACAGAGAAATTCTGAACTTATTATTAACACTTAACCAATTGAACCCAATGTTATCTACAGAATACTCCATCAATTTTCTATCTGCAGAGGAACACAATCCAAGGTTAACCACAGGATCAACCAGAACACAAATCTCTGCTTCATTTAGAGTTAATTTTTGTATATGGTGACAGGTAGGGGTCCAGCTTTAATCTTCCGTTTATAGACAGCTAGTTATCTCAGCATCATTTATTAAATAGGGAGTATTTCCCCATTGCTTGTTTCCATCAGCTTTGTGAAAGATCAGATCACTGTAAGCATATGGCTTTATCTCTGAGTTTTCTATTTGTTCCATTGGTCCATGTGTCTGTTATTGTACTAACACTATGCTGTTTGGGTTACTGTGGCTATATTGTACAATTTGACATTGGGTTGTGTCATGCCTCCAGCTTTGTTCTTTTTGCTTAGGGTTGCTTTGGCTATCTGGGTTCTTTTCTGGTTTTATGTAAATTGAGGAATTGTTTTTTCTAATTCTGTGAAGAATGTTCTTAATAGTTTCATAACAATAGCATTGAATCTGTAAATTGATTTAGTTAGTATGGTCATTTTTGTTAGATTGATTCTTCTAGTCCATGAGCATGAATTGTTTTCCCATTTATTTGGGTTGCCTCTGCTTTATTCCAACTGTGTTTTGTAGTTCTCATGAGATTTTCATCAACTTGGTTAGCTGTATTCATAAGTATTTCATTTTCTTTGGGGGCATAGTAAGTGGAATCATGTTCTGGATTTTACTCTCAGCTTGGCCATTTTTGTGTATAAATATTCTGTTGATTTTTGTACATTTATTATGTATTCTGAGATTTTATTAAAGTCATTTATCTATTCTAAAAATTTTTGGCAGAGTATTTAGGATCTTCTAGGTGTAGAATCATACATTCAGCTAAGGCAGATAGTCTGATGTGCTTTTTATTTATTTCTCTTGCCAGATTGCTCTGGCTAAGTCTTCTAGTACTATGTTGAGAAGTGTTGAGTGGTCATCTTTGTCTTGTTCTAGTTCTTAAGGAAAGTGAATCCAGTTATTGCCCATTCAGTATGATGTTGGCTAGAAAATCTACACATAAGACCTCAAGCTATAAAAGTTTTTGAAGATAAACTTGGGAATACTCTTTTTGGGGCTTTAGCATAGTTTTTGGCTAAGTCCCCAAAAGCAATTATGACATAGCAAAAATTGAAGTGAGAGTTAAATAAACTCAAGAGTTTCTGCATAGCTAAGGAACTATCAGTAAACAGACTATCTACAGAATGGGAGAAAATGTTTGCAAATATGCATCTGACAAAAATCTAATATTTAGAATATTTAAGTATTCCAACAAGCACAAAACAACCCCATGAAAAATGTGTAAAAGACATGAAAATATCACTTCTGAAAGAAAACATAAAAGATGAAAAAATGCTACACCTCACTAATTGTCAGAGAAATACAAAACAAAAGCACAATGAGATACTATCTCACATAAGTCAGAATGGCTATTAGCAAATAAATATATATGTTGGTGAGACTGTGGAGAAACACTTATGCAAGGTGACAGGAAGATAAATTAGTTTTGCCACTGTGGAAATCAGTGTGGAGATTTCTCAAAGAACTTAAAGCAGAACTACCATTCAGCCCAGCAATCCTGTTACTGGGTATATACCCAGATGAAAGTAAACCATTCTATCCCTCCAAAATATGTACTTATAGATTCATTGCTGTGCTATACTTAATAGCAAAACCATGGAATCAGTCCAGGTGCCCATCAACAATAGATTTGATAAAGAAAATGTGGTAAACATCCACCATAGAATACTATACAGCCATAAAAAGAAAAAAATCCCTTTGTATCCACATGAATGAAACTGGAGGCCATTATTCTACTCAAATAAATTGGAAGAGAAAATAAAATACTGAGTGTTCTCACTTTCAAGTGGGAGCTAAACATTGGATACTCATGTACGTAAAGATGCAGTAATAGATACTAGAGACTACAGAGAGAAAAGACAGGGTAAGATTTGAAAAACCATTTGGTACTATGGCTCAGTACTTAGGTTATGGAATCATTTGTAACCGAACCCTCAGCATCACGCAATATATCCAGATAAGAAACCTGCACATATACCGCATAAATCTTAAAGTTGAAAATTAAAACAAATATGTTATATATACACAAAGGAATACTATTCAGTCTTTACAAAGAGGGAAATCCTGTTATTTATGAAAACATAAATGACCTAGAGGACATTAGCATAAGTAAAATAAATCAGAAATAATTACTACATGATCTCACTTATATGTTTAATCTAAAAATGTTAAATTCATAGAAGCAGAGAGTTGAATGTTGGTTTCCAAAGATGGGGTGGTGGGGAGAGTTGGGAAGGTATTTGTCAAATAATGTAAAATCTCAGTAAACATAAGGAATGAGTTCAAAAGATCTGTTGTACAACATGGTGACTATAATTAATAGCAATATTTTTATTCATAAAAATTGTTAGGAGAGTAGATCTTAAGTATTTATACCATGACAAAATAAGTATGTGAAGTAATGCAAATGTCGATTTGCTTTATTTAGCCATCCCACAATGTATATACATTTCTAAACAACATTTTATACACAATAAGTACACATTATTGTTGCTAATAAAAGATATATGTAAAAATGCCCTGAATGGATCAAAGAGATAAGGCCTAACATAATTTATTATAATTAATGCATATAGTTTAAATAAGTATATTAAAATAGAAATATTTTGAATTAAATAAAAACTTCATTCTATTTATTTTTATTTTTTTTTTTAAGACGGAGTTTCGCTCTTGTTACCCAGGCTGGAGTGCAATGGCGTGATCTCGGCTCACCACAACCTCCGCCTCCTGGGTTCAGGCAATTCTCCTGCCTCAACCTCCTGAGTAGCTGGGATTACAGGCACGTGCCACCATGCCCAGCTAATTTTTTGTATTTTTAGTAGAGACGGGGTTTCACCATGTTGACCAGGATGGTCTCAATCTCTTGACCTCATGATCCACCCGCCTCAGCCTCCCAAAGTGCTGGGATTACAGGCTTGAGCCACCGCGCCCGGCCAAAAACTTCATTCTAAATATGTGCCATTAATAAGTCAGATGAATACCTGAAGCAAATAAACAAAGAACATATAGACTTGTAAAATATAACCAAAATAAGTCATCAAAATCCAAAGACAAAGCGTGGCCATGCTACTATTACTACTAACATTATATAAGAATGGTAGAATAAAAATAGAACATTAAAAGCAAATGGGATTCACTGGAAAGGTCAGAGGTGCATATTCCTCAAATCCCAGAGAGAAAGAGAAAGAGGGAGGAAAGAGTTAAGCTGAAGCAATAGTTGAAGAAATAATTGCCAATAATTCTTCTAAGTTAATGCCCTACCTCAACTCACATATCTAGATTAACTAAAATCAGGACACAGATAAAGGAAACAATACCCAGATATATTGTAAGTGAAACTAAAGGCAAATGCAGTCTTTAAAGTAGCTCATGAAAAAAAGTTAACATGAAAGCAATAATAATATTAATATGTCTGATTTCTCAACAAAACTGTTGCAAAGATAGTATAATAATCTTTACAGTGCTGAAGGAACATTAGCCAGAAGTTCTATACTCATAAAAATGATTTAAGATTTTAACAAAAAAAGGATGATTGTCAACATAGAGTCCTGTATAAAAAGTAATATAAAATTAAATTCTTCAGTCAGAAAGAGAAAGAACCAAGAGTTGAACATGACTGAAACCCTGAATAGACCAATAACCAGGGCTGAATTGAGGCAGCAATTAATAGCCTACCAATTAAAAAGAGCCCAGGTCCAGATGGGTTTACAGCTGAATTCTACCAGATGTACAAAGAGGAGCTGGTACCATTCCTTCTGAAACTACTCCAAACAATACAAAAAGAGGGAATCCTCCACAACTCATTTTATGAGACCAACATCATCCTGATACCAAAACCCGGCAGGGACTCAACAAGAAAACAAAACTTCAGGCCAATATCCATGATGAATATTGACGCAAAAGTCTTCCATAAAATACTGGCAAACAGAATGAAACAGCAAGCCAAAAAGCTTATTCATCATGATCAAGTAAGCTTCATTCTGGGTATGCAAGTCTGGTTCAACATATACAAGTCTATAAACATGATCCATCACATAAACTGAACCAAAGACAAAAATTCATGATTATCTCAATAGATGCAGAGAAAGCCTTTCACAAAATTCAACAGTGCTTTATGCTAAAAACTCTCCATAAACTAGGTATTGATGGAGCCTATCATAAAATAAAAGTTATTTATGACAACCCACAGCCAATATCATACTGAATGGGAAAAAGCATGAAGCATTTCCTTTGAAATCAGGCACAAGAAAAGGATGCCTTCTCTCACCACTGCTATTCAATATAGTATTGGAAGTTCTAGCCAGAGCAATCAGGCAAGAAAAAGAAATAAAGGGTATTCAATTGGGAAAAGAGGAAGCCAATTGTCTCTATTTACAGAAACATGATTGTGTATCTAGAAGATCCCGTCATCTCAGCCCAAAATCTCCTGAAACTGACAAGCAAATTCAGCAAAGTCTTAGGATACAAAATAAATGCGCAGAAATTACAAACATTTCTATATACCAATAAGAGAAAGAGAGCCAAACCAAGAGTGAACTCCCATTCACAATTGCTACAAAGGGAATAAAATACCTAGGAAAACAACTAACAAAAGATGTAAAGCACTTCTTCAAGGAGAACTACAAACAACTGCTCAATGAAGTAAGAGAGGACACAAACAGATGGAAAAACATTCCATTCTCATGGTTGGGAAGAATCAACCTCATGAAAATGGCCATAATGCCCAAAGTAATTTATAGATTCGATGCTATTCCCATCAAGCTACCAATGACCTTCTTCACAGAACTGGAAAAAACCACTTCAAACTTCATATGAAATCAAAACACAGTCCACATAGCCAAAACAATCCTAAGCAAAAAGAACAAAGTTGAAGGCATCATGCTACCTGACTTCAAACTGTGCTCCAAGGCCACAGTAATCAAAATAGCATGGTACTGGTACCAAAACAGGGATGTAGACCAATGGAGCAGAACAGAGGCCTCAGAAGCAACACCACACGTCTACAATCATCAGATCTTTGACAAACCTGACAAAAACAAGCAATGGGAAAAGATTCCCTTTTTAATAAATGGTGTTGGGAAAACTGGCTAGCAATGTGCAGAAAGCAGAAACTTGACCCCTTTCTGACATCTTACACTAAAATTAACTCCAGATGGATTAAAGATCTAAACATAAGACCTAACACCATAAAAACCCTAGAAGAAAACCTACACTACAAAAAAAAACCATTCAGGACAAAGGGATAGGCAAGGACTTCATGGCTAAAACACCAAAAGCAATGCCAAAATAGACAAATGGGATCTAATTAAACTCAAGAGCTTCTTTACAGCAAAGGAAACAAACATTAGAATCAACCAGCAACCAACAGAATGGGAAAAAAAAATTGCAATCTATCCATCTGACAAAGGGTTAATATCCAGAATCTGGATATTAACAGTTTTACAAGAAAAAAACAAACACATTCAAAAGTGGGTGAAGGCTATGAACAGACACTTTACAAAAGAAGACATCTATGAGGCCAACAAACTTAGGAAAAAATGCTCACCCTCACTGGTCATTAGAAAAATGCAAATCAAAACCATATTGAGATACCATCTCACGCCAGTTAGAATGTCAATCATTAAAACATCTGGAGACAACAGATGCTGGAGAGGATGTGAAGAAATAGAAACACTTTTACACTGTTGGTGAGAGTGCAAATTAGTGCAACCACTGTGGAAGATAGTGTGGCGATTCCTATAGTACCTACAAATAGAAATCCCATTTGACCCAACAATCCTATTACTGGGTATATATCCAGAGGATTATGAATTTTTCTATTATAAAGACACACGCAAACATGTTCATTGTGCACTGTTTACAATAGCAAAGACGTGGAACCAACACAAATGTCCATCAACAATAGTCTGGATAAAGAAAATGTGGCACATATACACCATGGAATACTATGCAGCCATAAAAAAAGATGAGTTAGAGTTCTTCATAGGGACATGGATGAATCTGAAAACCATCATTCTCAGCAAATTGACACAAGAACAGAAAACCAAACACTGCATGCTATCACTCATAGGCAGGTGTTGAACAATTAGAATATGTGGACACAGGGAGGGGAGCATCACATACTGCAGTCAGTTGTGGGAGTTAGGGGAGAGACAGTATGATTTGGGGAGGATGGGGAGGGATAACAAGAGGAGAAATAACAGATATAGGTGATGAGGGGATGAAGGCAGCAAACCACCATGGCATGTGTGTACCTATGCAACAATCCTACATGATCTGTACATGTACCCCAGAACCTAAAGTACAAAAAAAAAAAAAAAAGGAATACTGCAAAGGATAAACATGAATGAACAGTATTCATACAAAACCAAATTTAAAAAGACTTTTGTAATTTGACATAATTGCAGAACTAACAGTATAACAAGAAAATACAAAAGTCAGAAAGGGATTAAAGTCAGTCAACTAGATGGCATATTCCAAATCTTGGAATAATATGGTCACTTGATCTTTTTTATTAGAAGTTCATCCCCATGGGTAAATTCAGAGACAGCAATAATGTTCAGTGATTTCTGTTCTGCTGTCTTTAAGTAATAAAGGAAACCAAGTAATTAGCAGACATATAGAAACCTTCATTATTAAAGAATTGAAAGGACTCCAATTACCATCATTACCAGATATCTTCAGTTGCCCTGCTCTCTAAGCCATAAAGCTACTTTGAAGAAATGACCATATTGAGTGTTGGTAGAGAACCATTATGTAAAGTCTATTTTACTCTGTAATCATTGTGGAATTGTAACTGAGTTGTTACAACAAATCAATTAGTTTTTGTGATGGCTAGTTTTCTCTGTCAACTTGGCAAAACTGAGGTTTTCCTGAGAGAGAAAAATTTGCCTCAAGTTGACAGTATCAATTCCTGCATATATTTTTAGCCTCGTGGGCCAGACATACACATTGCAAACTTGCTAGCCCATACCTGTTTAAACCAGTTTGTTAACTAAATACCAGTCAATCTCAGTATCTTTCTTTCTCTTTCTACACACACACACACACACACACACACACACACACACACACACACACACATATCTATTTCTGTTTCTCTATAGAATTCTGTGGCTAAATATATATGTGTTTTGCTAATACATTTGCTGTAATGTATATTTTCCTATGATTTTTCTAATTACTAAATTAATTTTTAAAATATTCAGCTCATTCATTTCCTCAATTGATTATTAGCTTCATTATAGGTAAAAAGTAGAAACACTTTTTCTTTTTAGTGTGTTCTATACAGAGCTTAAGAACATGTCTCCTAAGTTTTGTGGGCATGTATCACTTAGCTATAGCTTTACCAAAATCCAGTGGTAGTCATATCATTGTGTGAGTAAATATTGGGCTAATCTCCCAAACTGCACTATAATTACATATTAGCAAAGCCCCATAATTATTTTGATTAGGTGAGTGTTCAATGTTCAAAGCATTCAATAAAAAACATTTGGTTTCAGTAGAATTGAGTGGATTTTAAAGTTGCTATCCATGTAGAGGTGTTTAATTCATATGAACACAGTACAGAATCTAGTATGAGACAAAACGTGGGTACAACATAGCATTAGTTGTTAACATTAAAGATCTACAACAGTATCTCCTCATCAAGAGTGATATATTTTTCTAAGACACATTTCAAAGTCTATTGCTGAAACAAGGCATCTAAATTTATAATAATTTTATACACTTGGCATAGGTTAAATGGTTTAAAAGTAAAATAGATGAATATTTTCAACTTCCTTTAGTAGTTGTAGTCCTCTGTGACAAATAAATTTTTTTGAGTATTGGAGAAGTCGAATGGTAGGCAAGCCATTTCATTGTGATTGCATACCTTTTTCAGTCCTTGGTGTTATGAGAATTCTTTGTAGTCTTCTTAGAAAATGCACAATAATGTGTTCTGTCCTCAGTTACACATATGTAAAATGCCTCTCCTGCCCTCAACAGGAGATAAGCCAAATGAATTTATTTTCTCTATATTACATATAGTTTACTTTTATGCTAAAATTCAATTAAGAAAGAAATATGTAAATATGTAAAAATATTTAAATTAAACATCTTTCATTAGAGCATGATACATTTATCCCCAACATCTGTCTAACACATTTATTCAGTCTGTTCAAAAAATGCTATTTTTCATGGTTATAAATTTTATGTATAAGGCCAGTATCAAAAACATTTTTTTTTTTTTTTTGAGACGGAGTATCGCTGTTGTTACCAGACTGGAATGCAATGGCACGATCTCGGCTCACCGCAACCTCCGCCCCCTGGGTTCAGGCAATTCTCCTGCCTCAGCCTCCCGAGTAGCTGGGACTACAGGAGTGCACCACCATGCCCAGCTAATTTTTGTATTTTTAGTAGAGACGGGGTTTCACCTTATTGACCAGGATGGTCTTGATCTCTTGACCTCGTGATCCACCCACCTCGGCCTTCCAAAGTGCTGGGATTATAGGTGTGAGCAACCACGCCCGGCCCAAAAACAAATATTTTATATCACTATTAATATCTTCCTGACTTTCCACTTTCTAAAATGTATACAATTCAAAAAAGCCATTATCTTGATCATTTCAGTGATCACTCTATTTTTTTTTTCCAATTTTATTTCAAAAAGGAGCACATCCCTAAATCCGCTTTAAGTACAGTCCACTATATAAGAAATATGATATTTTTACATTAACAAGATATATTTAGTAATTTTGATTGCTACTTCTACCCACTGCTTTGCTCTTCTGCTATTATTTGTGTTATTGGTATAGTCAATTACAGTACACTATCAAAACTTTTGTCTTAAGGTCATTAAAGTGGTCCAACTTTATAAACACTACAAACATCAAAATGGCTATGTCTAATGAGAGTAAAATTTCTTACTCATTTTTTATCTCATTTTTTATGTAGTTACTAGAATTAGATGCCTTTTATCAAATACACTAGGTTGATTTTAACAGTTGTTAAAAAAAAATTCAAGTCTCCTAAGATGCTGTAGGGGCACACTTGAAGAAATATGTTTTTGAAGACCATAGAAATTTTGACAAAATTCCCAGTTTTGGGCACTAAGAACCAGGGATGCAAAAATATAAATGTATAATAGTTTTGCATTTTTTAATAATCATTCATACAATTAAAAAAATAATGCCAACTATCTCAAGCTTTTGATTTTAGGTAATGAACTAAATTCATTTATTTTCCAAAAAATGTTTTCTGTTGTTAATGAGCAAAACTTAGAGACTTCTTTACTACTACATGAGTGTTTTCTTTTTTCTTTACTCAATCAAAAAAGAAGTCAAGGTTATTAGCCAATAGTCATGTTTTCATACACACATATTTTTATAATGTTCGCATATCATGTAACCTTTGTGGCAAGAAAGTTAAGTGTCATATTATAGCAAAACCTTCAATTGAGGGCTCATAACTCACATTGCAGACCATTAGTCTTAGATAAAGCTTACAATAGCAGACATGATTACTTAAACAGTTTAGGAATATATGATGAAGCATTACTCAGTCATCTAATATAAGTAATCATAAACGATATGCCACAGTTTATTATAGTTAAATCAGCAAATGGGTCCTGAAGCACTAGCAAAATTATTTGCCTTTATATGCACATCCAACTTATCTTTATAAGTAGAGTCTCATGAAGATAAGAATCACTGAAATTGAAATAGACCAGGAAAAAATATAGTTTGGCTGTCTGATGCTATTATTCATGTAAATTATGATTTAAGTTCAGCAAAAAAAGAATTTCACTTTCTCTTCTCCCCTATGAAGATGTAAGATGCCAAAACATCTTAAAAGTTGGCTTTGATTCACTTGCAGGTGTTAAGAGTTGAATGTGAGTAGCCATGGTGATTGAACAAATAAAAAGTAACATGAATAAAGTATACCTTGGAGATTTGAGATTTTATATCATCCAAAATATGCTGTAATATTTTTGAGAGAATTTTTTTTTAACTGGAGTTGAGAACACAAAATCTAAGATGTGAAATAATTTGATTTTACAATGTAATGGTTTCTATTTTCTAGTAAAGTCATATAAACCCTTTTGTTTTTCTAAAGCCATAAGCATTTTAATTTGCTTTGAAATTGCATTTTCGGAAAATATTTACATATATGAGCTGCATTTATTTTCTAAGTAATGGCTAAGAAATGGTGATACATATTAAAGTCTTTTCTCCAGAGTGAACTTACAGTGATTAAAATGAAATGACTGATTTTATAGAAATTCATTTTATAACCATATAATCAATTTAGGTTATATAGAAATTTCTGTTTATTATCAACTATAAACACATCTGCAGTTCAACCATGGGTGGACTTCTTCAACTGCAGTTTCAAGTACAATTAACCTTTGATTGCCAGAAAATGTAATATGGATTTTTTGAACAGTTTATATAGAAATAAGACCTTGCTATTTACCTTGATCTAAAGTTTTCCTATTATCAGATAATTTCTCATTTGGCACAAAAACTTATTTTATTATTGTTTAAAATTAATAATTTAGATTGTAAATTTGACAATCATAAACAGTTCAGGTAAGAGAATCTTACTCTATATTGAGCAAGTGTTTTTAAAGGAGATATATGTAAATACAAGTTTGTCATAGAGAGGCATTTAGCTTGCAGATACGTCTGTTTATTTGTGGAAATAATTATTCCGTTTTCATAGAAGAATAACATAGGCAATAAAACCATTTAATTATATAATTGTTACTCTTCATATTATAACATTTTTATTTAAGTGAGGTTCTTAAGTCTGACATTTGACATTCTTTTGTTTGATAAGCATTCTATAGTAAGGTTTTAAATTGCTAGAGTCCTCATGCTGAAACCTATACAGTGATCTTTAAACCTGTCAATATAAAATTTTCTCTTGTTTGTGGAATAAGACTTCACAAGCTTCAATACACATTCCAAGGCCAAACATCTATGGAGAATAAGACTTAAAGATGCTTACTTATTTTTCAGTAGATAACACTCAACATCTGTCGCATAACCAGAAAAATAGAGGCTGAAGAGTCTGCATTTGTTGCAGAGGCATCAAATCATAAAGACTTATATCATGGCCTCTCCCTGTTATGCACCTATTCCATATGTGTTCTGTTACTGAAACTATATTCTTTTATTTCTTGTTCAAAGTCCTACCAGAGGATCCAAAATCTTGGAATTTTGAGAGAATCCACTTCATTTTTCATGAACCAAGTTTTAAATCAACTGAGAATGACACTAACACGATGAACATCCGTCTAGGAGGTAAACTTAATATTATACTGTGTCCCAGCACTTTGGGAAGCCAAGGTGGGTAGATCACAAGGTCAGGAGATCGAGACCATTCTGGCTAACATGGTGAAACCCCATCTCAACTAAAAATATAAGAAATTCACCAGGTGTGATGGCATGTGCCTGTAGTCCCAGCTACTCGGGAGGCTGAGGCAGGAGAAATTCTTGAACCTGGTTGGTGGAGGTTGCAGTGAGCTGAGATTGTGCCACTGCATTCCAGCCTGGGTGACGGAGTGAGACCCTGTCTCAAAAAAGAAAAAACAATGTGGTCACTTAAAATAATGTTTCTTTTTTGTAATGTAATTAAAACAGTAGTCATAATGGCAAATGAAGTGCAATGAAATGAGAATGAAATAAAACATAAGAACATGCCAACATAAGTAAAAATTTAAAAAATATATACTTAACAGAGGTGGAAAGAAATTAGAGTTAACCATTAATTAATTCTTAGGAAAGGTGCAGTCCATTCAGATGGAAACATTAATTTGAGAAATTTCTCTACCTATTTTGGGCACCTATTAATGCACTGCATTCATCAATTATTTATTGATGACTTATTATGGTCATCAGTGATGACCTAAATACCACAATAGATACACTGTGGAAAAATCAAATAACATATTATTTCCTTGAAAAAGAAAAATACATATTAGTGAATAATTACAATACGATAACAACTTCTATCTTAGAGAGTTACTATGGAAACGTAAAATATTATTTACATAGCCTAAGAATGAAAATAGTCTTTTGAGGTGTGATGTTGCCTAAAATTAGTCTTAAAGAGAGTTTCCTCATGTGAGTGAGAAGCAGCTAATTTCTATTCTATATTTTTTTCTACACATTTTCTACAGTCAGAAAAATTTTAGATGGGCACATTGTGACTCAAAAACAATTCACAATGTCCTTTGTAGGTATAGAAGCCTTGTGACTAACAGCATGTAAACAAAAGTATCACATAAAATTTTGGGATAATATTCTTCAGATGAAGGAACTTTTACCTGTGATTGAAGGTAGGATAGTTGTTTAGATGCAGAGTCAGTGTCAGTTGCATTACTGAGAATCTTACTACTAACGTAAGTAGCACAACACCCTAGCATAGCAGGAAAACGAAAGAGACACAGAGAAGTTTACAAATTAAAGATGACATATCATCTTGGATGCCTATATAAGATAAAAATCAAACTTCAAATTTTAAACAGTTGATATTTTGAGTCAGCTTTATGGAGCCAGAAATATATCCTCATCAATGCCTTTGAGATAAGAAAGAATTTCATCTTGAAACTGATCACTAAGAACCCATACTTAAGAAAAAACTAATTAATGCCACAACCTAAAATATATATAAATGATGTACTCCAATGTGTTATAATTCAATTTTTAATATTGAAGATTGATAACTACTGATCTTCAACCTTGTTTAATTGATTAGAAAATTAAACATAATAGCTACCACAGAACCAGTTAATCAGAAAGGGTTAACACATAAAATGAAATGCAAATTTCTATAGTAGGTAAAGGTTAAAAACAACGTTGTACATGTTCAATACAAAATAAATTTCACAAAATTACAAGATTTTAAAATGAAGGGAAGTTGAATTACAATCAACTTGGGAAGAAAAAGGCATTTGAAAACGTGGTCATAAGTTAGATCCTGAAGGACAGAGGAATAGGCAAATCAGGTGGAATTTTAGAAAGTATAAAATCAAGGTAATAAGAGTAAAAAGGTCTATTTAGGGCATATTAGAAAATAATATTAAATTGATGGGATAATGTGGGGGGTAGGAAACCCCACAAATGCCATGGCAAGGGTCTGAAGCCTCAGCCTGTTGATTTAGAAAAGAATTAGAAATATAGGCACATAGTTATTCCTTTATATAATCATATATAATCTTGTAGTTACTCACTTATAATTATAAAAATACATACTTAATATAACCTTTAATATTACTAATGACTATTGGGTTATGAAGCATGGAACTGAGGTGACATTGTGAACAAACTGAACTATGGCAGGATGCTCTAAGCCCTCTGTCACGCCTGCATAAGGGTTGCTGGAGGATGCCTTGGCTGGGCGGTAGCACCAGTGCTATGAAAGCTCCCGCTGTTTAGCCAGCTAGGAAAGGAGATGTCCAAAATGTTGGAGACATCTCCTTCCTGGGGAAGCTAGGAGAAAACTTCACTTCTCCAAGCTCTTGTGGCAAGGCCCGACGGCTGTCAGGGAAGCCCACAGACATTAGGGGCTTAACTGTCTCTATGTGATGCTGTGTGCTTCAGTGGTCACGTTCCAAGTCCACTCTCATGCTCCTCTTCTGTACCTGGTTTCTCTTTTTCTTAAAGAATAGCCGAGATCGCGCCATTGCACTCCAGCCTGGGTAACAAGAGCGAAACTCCGTCTCGGGAAAAAAAAAAGAATTAATAATAGTAACCTAATCTTAACGTCCTTGATATTTCTCACAAATATGCAAAGAGTTCTGATGCATTAGGTTTTTCTCTTCACCTTGGCTACTTGAAAGTCCTGGGCCCCCTATTTCCAAGACACATGATTTACCTGACCCTATCACTGACCACTATTACCTCACCCTATCTTCCCTGCTCCCTGCTTTGTACTCAATAACGAGTGTCGGCGTGTAATCCCAGCACTTTGGGAGGCCAAGGCGGGCGGATCATGAGGTCAAGAGATCAAGACCATCCTGGCCATGGTGAAACCCCATCTCTACTAAAAATACAAAAATTAGCTGGGCGTGGCAGTGGGCGCCTGTGGTCCCAGCTATACAGGAGGCTGAGCCAGAAGAATCGCTTGAACCCAGGAGGCGGAGGCTGCAGTGAGCCGAGATTGCACCACTGCACTCCAACCTGGTGACAGAGCAAGACTCGGCCTCAAAAAAAAAAAAAAAAAAAAAAAAAAAAGAGTGTCCAGGCATTCCGTGCCACTGCTGGACTCCGTGCTTTGGTTGGCAGTGGACCCCCGAGCCCAAACTCTCTTTTCTCTTTCTCCGTGTCTTCTGTCTTATTTCTACAGTTTCTTGTCTCCACACCAGCACGGAGGAGCTCACAGGACCCTGTAGGGCTGGACCTTACAGGATAAAGCTCTAGATAAAGATATAATAGAAGATAAAAAATATCATTGTTCACCTTTCACCAATACTCATATCAGAGAGGAATTTTGCTGGCAACAACAACAAAAATCACCAGAAGTCAAATTAAAGATTAGAATGGTGAAGTCAAATGACATACAGCTTAAAGATGTAGAACCAAGGGAATTAGGTTATGATTATTCTATTACCAGAAATTTGAGAAATAAATATATTTTTTTCCAGTGACATTGATGAACTCAGTTTAGTAACTGAGATACTTTAAATATTACATACATGGTACAATTTAGGGAAGATATATTTTTAGATTTTTATCATTTTTTACACTTACCTAGATAAAATATACTTTCTTGAATAAGGATAGTATAAATAACTTGCTATTAGGATTTGATTTATCAGTTTTAAATACATATCATATTGTATGTTTTATGCTAAATAAAAATTTCTCACTTATAAAACACAAGCATGACAAAAATTGTAGGATAATAAAACAAAGTATATAGATTTAGTGTTAGAAGATTCTTAACGTATATTCTAGTTTTAGTTTTAGGTCTTACCCATTAAAACTGCCCAAACTGCTAACACTCAACTGTTTCCCAAAGTTACAGAATATTTTATTTTCATTTTGTGAGGAAGTGTTTAATTCCATTATTGAGAATATAGAAATACACTTGAATGAGTATCAGTGCAATGTTCTCATTCTGCCCTGGAAGGAATGAAGTTCTGCTACAGTTCAGAGACATTGCTTCTCATGCAAAAATTTGAAATGCTGATCTTCTAAAAATTCTCACTATTATTTTCTACTAAAGTGTTTTCTTTTTTTTTTTAATATTTGTAAAGATTTATTTGATAAACCATTATTATCTAAAATACATGAAGAACTCTTTTTTTATATTTATTATTATTATTGTTTTATTATTATTATTATTTAATTTTTATTGCATTATAGGTTTGGGGGTACATGTGCAGAACGAGCAAGATAGTTGCATAGGTACACACATGGCAGTGTGCTTTGCTGCTTTCCTCCCCTTCACCCACACTTGGTATTCATCCCCAGGCTATCCCCCCAGCCCCCCCGCTGGCCCTCCCCCATTCCCCCCAACAGTCCCCAGTGTATAGTAGACCGCCTCTCTGTGTCCACGTGTTCTCATTTTTCTCACCCACCTATGAGTGAGTATATGTGGTATTTCTTTTTCTGTTCTTGTGTCAGTTTGCTGAGAATGATGTTCTCCAGGTTCATCCATGTCCCTACAAAGGACACAAACTCATCATTTTTGATTGCTGCATAATATTCCATGGTGTAAATGTGCCACATTTTTCCAGTCCAGTCTATCATCCTTGGGCATTTGGGTTGGTTCCAGGTCTTTGCTATTGTAAACAGTGCTGCAATGAACATTCGTGTGCATGTGTCCTTATAGTAGAACGATTTATAGTCCTTTGGATAGATACCCAGTAATGGGATTGCTGGGTCAAATGGAATTTCTATTTCTAGGTCCCTGAGGAATCGCCACACTGTCTTCCACAAAGGTTGAACTAATTTACACTCCCACCAACAATGTAAGAGTGTTCCTATTTCTCCACATCCTCTCCAGCATCTGCTGTCTCCAGATTTTTTAATGATCGCCATTCTAACTGGTGTGAGATGGTATCTCAATGTGGTTTTGATTTGCATCTCTCTAATGACCAATGACGATGAGCACTTTTTCATATGTTTGCTGGCCTCATGTAAGTCTTCTTTTGTAAAGTTTCTGTTCATATCCTTTGCCCATTTTTGAATGGGCTTGTTTGTTTTTTTCCTGTAAATCTGTTTGAGTTCTTTGTAAATTCTGGATATCAGCCCTTTGTCCGATGCGTAAACTGCAAAGATTTTTTCCCATTCTGATGGTTGCCGATTCACTCTAGTGACTGTTTCTTTAGCCGTGCAGAAGCTGTGGAGTTTGATTAGGTCCCATTTGTCTATTTTGGCTTTTGTTGCCAATGCTTTTGGTGTTTTGTTCATGAAGTCCTTGCCTACTCCTATGTCCTGAATGGTTTTGCCTAGATTTTCTTTTAGGGTTTTTATGGTGTCAGGTCTTACGTTTAAGTCTTTAATCCATCTGGAGTTAATTTTAGTGTAGGGTGTCAGGAAGGGGTCCAGTTTCTGCTTTCTGCACATGGCTAGCCAGTTTTCCCAACGCCATTTATTAAATAGGGAATCCTTTCCCCATTGCCTGTTTTTGTCTGGTTTATCAAAGATAATATGGTTGTAGATATGTTGTGTTGCCTCCGATGCCTCTGTTTGGTTCCATTGGTCTATATCTCTGTTTTGGTACCAGTACCATGCTGTTTTGATTACTGTAGCCTTGTAGTATAGTTTGAAGTCTGGTAGCGTGATGCCTCCTGCTGTGTTCTTTTTGCTTAGAATTGACTTGGCTATGCGGGCTCTTTTTTGGTTCCATATGAAATTCATGGTGGTTTTTTCCAGTTCTGTGAAGAAATTCAATGATAGTTTGATGGGGATAGCATTGATTGTGTAAATTACTTTGGGCAGTATAGCCATTTTCACGATATTGATTCTTCCTAACCACGAACATGGAATGTTTCTCCATCTGTTTGTGTCCTCTTTTATTTCGTTGAGCAGTTGTTTGTAGTTTTCCTTAAAGAGGTCCCTTACATTCCTAGTGAGTTGTATTCCTAGGTATTTTATTTTCTTTGTAGCAATTGTGAATGGCAGTTCGTTCTTGATTTGGTTCTCTTTAAGTCTGTTATTGGTGTATAGGAATGCTTGTGATTTTTGAACATTGATTTTATATCCTGAGACTTTGCTGAAGTTGCTTATCAGTTGCAGGAGCTTTTGGGCTGAGGTGATGGGTTCTTCTACGTATACTATCATGTCGTCTGCAAATAGAGACAATTTGGCTTCCACCTTTCCTATTTGAATACCCTTTATTCCTTTTTCTTGCCTGATTGCTCTGGCTAGAACTTCCAGTACTATGTTGAATAGAAGTGGTGAGAGAGGGCATCCTTGTCTAATGCCGGATTTCAAAGGGAATGCTTCCAGTTTTTGCCCATTAAGTATGATATTGGCTGTTGGTTTGTCATAAATAGCTTTTATTACTTTGAGATATGTTCCATCAATACCAAGTTTATTGAGGGTTTTTAGCATAAAGGGCTGTTGAATTTTGTCAAATGCCTTCTCTGCATCAATTGAGATAATCATGTGGTTTTTGTTTTCGCTTCTGTTTATGTGGTGAATTACATTTATAGACTTGCGTATGTTGAACCAGCCTTGCATCCCTGGGATGAATCCTACTTGATCATGATGGATAAGTTTAGTAATGTGCTGTTGCAATCTGTTTGCCAGTATTTTATTGAAGATTTTTGCATCTATGTTCATCATGGATATTGGCCTGAAGTTTTCTTTTCTTGTTGAGTCTCTGCCAGGTTTTGGTATCAGGATGATGTTGGTCTCATAAAATGATTTGGGAAGGGTTCCCTCTTTTTGGATTATTTGGAATAGTTTCAGAAGGAATGGTACCAGATCCTCTTTGTGTGTCTGGTAGAATTCGGCTGTGAACCTATCTGGACCTGGGTTTTTTTTGTGTGGTAGGCTCTTAATTGCTGCCTCAACTTCAGACCTTGTTATTGGTCTATTTATAGTTTCGGCTTCCTCGTGGTTTAGGCTTGGGAGGACACAGGCGTCCAGAAATTTATCCATTTCTTCCTGATTTACTGGTTTATGTGCATAGAGTTGTTTGTAGTATTCTCTGATGATGGTTTGAATTTCTGTGGAATCTGTGGTGATTTCCCCTTTATCATTTTTTATTGCATCTATTTGGTTGTTCTCTCTCTTCTTTTTTATCAGTCTGGCTAGTGGTCTATTTTGTTGATCTTTTCGAAAAACCAGCTCTTAGATTTATTGATTTTTTGAAGGGTTTTTCTTGTCTCTATCTCCTTCAGTTCTGCTCTGATCTTAGTTATTTCTTGTCTTCGGCTAGGTTTTGAGCTTTTTTGATCTTTCTCCTCTAGCTCTTTCAATTTTGACGTTAGGGTGTCAATTTTGGATCTCTTCACTCTTCTCATGTGGGCCCTTATTGCTATATATTTTCCTCTACAGACTGCTTTAAATGTGTCCCAGAGATTCTGGTACGTTGTGTCTTCATTCTCGTTGGTTTCAAAGAACTTCTTTATTTCTGCCTTCATTTCATTGTTTATCCAATCAACATTCAAGAGCCAATTGTTCAGTTTCCATGAAGCTGTGCGGTTCTGAGTTATTTTCTGAATTCTGAGTTCCAACTTGATTGCACTATGGTCTGAGAGACTGTTTTTTATGATTTCAGTTGTTTTGCATTTGCTGAGGAGTGCTTTACTTCCAATTATGTGGTCAACTTTGGAGTAGGTGTGATGTGGTGCTGAGAAGAATGTATATTCTGTGGATTTGGAGTGGAGACTTCTGTAAATGTCTATCAGGTTTGCTTGTTCCAGGTCTGAGTTCAAGTCCTGGATATCCTTGTTAATTATCTGTCTGGTTGATCTGTCTGCTATTGACAGTGGAGTGTTAAAGTCTCCCACTATTATTGTGTGTGAGTCTAAGTCCCTTTGTAAGTCATTAAGAACTTGCCTTATATATCTGGGTGCTCCTACATTGGGTCCATATATATTTAGAATCGTTATCTCTTCTTGTTGTATCGATCCTTTTACCATTATGTAATGACCTTCTTTGTCCCTTTTGATCTTTGTTACTTTAAAGTCTATTTTATCAGAGATGAGAATTGGAACTCCTGCTTTTTTTTGCTCTCCATTTGCTTGGTAAATCTTCCTCCATCCCTTTATTTTGATCCTTTGTGTATCTTTGCATGTGAGGTGGGTTTCCTGGATACAGCACACCGATGGGTTTTGGTTTTTTATCCAATTTGCCAGTCTGTGTCTTTTGATTGGTGCATTTAGCCCATTTACATTCAGGGTTAATATTGTTATGTGTGAATTTGATACTGCCATTTTGATGCTAGCTGACTGTTTTTCCCATTGGTTCATGTACATTCTTCATTTTGTTGATGGTCTTTAGCATTTGATATGCTTTTAGGATGGCTGGAACTGGTTGTTTCTTTCTATGTGTAGTGCCTCTTTCAGGAGCTCTTGTAAAGCAGGCCTAGTGGTGACAAAATCTCTCTCTGAGTACTTGCTTGTTCGTGAAGGATTTTATTTTTCCTTCACTTATGAAGCTCAGTTTTGCTGGATATGAAATTCTGGGTTGAAAGCTCTTTTCTTTAAGGATGTTGAATATTGGCCCCCACTCTCTTCTGGCTTGTAGAGTCTCTGCCGAGAGATCTGCTGTGAGTCTGATGGGCTTCCCTTTGTGGGTGACCTGACCTTTCTCTCTGGCTGCCCTTAGTATTTTCTCCTTCGTTTCAACCCTGGTGAATCTGACGATTATGTGCCTTAGGGTTGCTCTTCTTGCAGAGTATCTTTGTGGTGTTCTCTGTATTTCCTGGAGTTGAGTATTGACCTGTCTTGCTAGGTTGGGGAAATTTTCCTGGATAATATCCTGAAGAGTGTTTTCCAGCTTGGATTCATTCTCTTCGTCACATTCTGGTACACCTATCAAACGTAGGTTGGGTCTCTTCACATAGTCCCACATTTCTTAGAGATTTTGTTCATTCCTTTTTGTGCTTTTTTCTTTAATCTTGGTTTCTCATTTTATTTCATTGAGTTGATTTTCGACTTCTGATATTCTTTCTTCTGCTTGGTCAATTCGGCTGTTGAAAGTTGTGCATGCTTCGCGAAGTTCTCGTGTTGTGTTTTTCAGCTCCTTCAATTCATTCATATTCCTCTCTAAGTTGTCCATTCTCGTTATCAATTCCTCGAATCTTTTTTCAAGGTTCTTAGTTTCTTTGCACTGGTTTAGAACGTGTTCCTTTAGCTCACTGAAGTTTCTCATTATCCACTTTCTGAAGTCTGATTCTGTCATTTTGTCACATTTATTCTCCATCCAGCTTTGTTCCCTTGCTGGTGAGGAGTTTTGGTCCCTTTTTGGAGGTGAGGTGTTTTGGTTTTGGGTGCTTTCCTCCTTTTTGCACTGGTTTCTTCCCATCTTTGTGGATTTATCCGCCTGTTGTCTTAGTAGTGGCTGATTTTTCAATTGGGTCTCTGTGTGGACACTGAGATTGTTGATGATGAAGTATTTCTGTTACTTAGTTTTCCCTCTAATGATCTATCCTCTCTGCTGTATGAGTGCTGAGGTCCACTCCAGGCCCTGCTTGTCTGGGGTACACCTGCAGCAGCTGCAGAACAGTGAGGGATGTTATCAGTTTCTTTTTCTGCTGCCCTTGTTCCAGAATGATGCCAGCCAAATGTCAGTCTGATTAGTCCTTTTCTGGGGTGACTCCTTGGATATACAGGGGTCAGGGAGCTGCTTGAGGAGACAGTCTGTGCTTTATTGGAGCTCCAGTGCTGAGCTGTGAGCTCCGTTGTTCATTCAGGGTTGTTGGGAGGTTATGTCTGCTGCAATAGAACTCATAAAACACCACTCTTTTTTTTTTTTTCACCCTTACATGCTCTGTCTCAGGGAGTTGGGGCTTTCTTTATGAGTATCTGTTGCACTGTCCTGCCCCACTAGGTGGCAGTCTATTCACTATTTGCCTGCCGGGGCTCTGACCTGCTAAGGCAGGTCCGCCCTGTTGCTGCCTGGCGGACTCTCTCTGTTATGGCAGGTTGCCTCGGCAACGGCAGGCTGCGTCAGTCCTGGGCGGTACTTAAGTGGGGGTGCACTTCTTCAGCAATGGTGGATGCCCCTCCCTGACCGGGCTGCACCGTCCTAAATGCCAGCAACAAAACTCTCAGCCCCAAGCCCCTCCAGTCGCTGCCCTGCTTGTCCCCATGAGCATGGGACCCGCCGAGCCCGATCACCCAGCTCCCTGCCTCAGAGTCCGTCCTCTCTCTCTCTCTCTTCCTCTCCCCAAGCTGAAAGGTCGACTCTCTCACTGGCACCCCAGGAGCCTGACGATAGGGCACTGGGATCCGTGTGATCTCCCGTGCCGCTGCCCACTACCCCGGCTCAGATCACGCTTCCCAGGAAACTCCTGGTCTGGCTCATTGTCCAAGTCCCGTTCAATCAGATGGACATGCCAATCTGCCCTTCCAAATCTCAGATTGCCGGTTTAACAGGGCACCCAGACCAGTGAGTTCCGCGCCGGGTCCGGCTGCGGCACCAGCTGAAGAGGCGGCGGGAGCCGGTTGCGTTAGCCGGCTGCTAGCGTCCCGTGTCTCTCCCACACCTGGGACTTTCAACGCTCTGTGGGCATAAAAGGAACATCCGAGAATGTGGCTAGGACTCACCCTCTGCGCCTTCACCAAGAGCTGCAATCCTGAGTCACCTCTATGACGCCATCTTGCCTCCTCCCCTAAAGTGCTTTTCAATTGAGAAACAGGCACACACACACACACACACACACACACACACACACACACAGAGGGAGTGATACAGAGAGACTCCAAAAAACACCAATTACAAGTTATTTGAAATTTTTGTTTGTTGTTTTAAATTATTATTTTAACTGTAAATAGACAAATTATATGTGTATACATATTTATGAAATACATTGTTATATTCTAAAAATGCAATCCGTAATTACATCAAATTAATTAACATGTCACCTCATGTTAATTAACATGTCATCTTATGGTTAGGAAGAATCAATATTGTGAAAATGTCCATACTACCCAAAATAACGTATAGATTTAATTATTTAATATTTTTAATTATTTATATTTTAATTATTTAATAATTTAATTAATTATATTAGAAAAATTTTAAAAATCAGTCATATTAGATATTTTTATTTAGAAGTGTGACTATTTTCTAACAAAATTTGACGTTTTATAGAAAATGTTACAGGAAATTTATGATATGAACATTAAAATGTCTTTGTTGTAAGAAATAACATTTTTGGTTAAGTGGATCTCTCTAGTACACTGTAATTGGGCTGCAATCACAACCAAACTCCACAGGCATAAAGCAATTGAAAGCAATTTCTTATAATCACCATTGACAGCAGAAAATGGTTTCAGTTTCACTAGGATAACTATTTTTTGCATCAATTTTTCTCTACCTTATAATCATTAAAATTTTTATCTCATTATTCAGAAATTACACCCTCTTGTTTTGTAAAACCAAGACTGTACCTGTCCATACAAAGAAAAAATGTAACTATTCCAAGATTTATAAACAAGAGGGAAAATATATACATATAGATACATCAAATATGCTCTTATAAAAGGTTTTGGAAACCATAAGAATGAATGGGGCGTTCTGTCAAAAGGGTGGGAGGAAATACAATTTCGGATAGAAAAACAAAATAAAATCTGAAAATCAATGAAAATGTACAACTCGTCAGTTTCTAAAAATCTAAAGATGCAATATTAAAGATGTTCATACAATCGGCATGAATGTTGACACACTCTTTCTCTGCCAGAAGCTTTTGCTAAATACCATGTACTTACTTTCTAAGGAAAAAATTTTCTTAAGACAAAGTCTTATTTTGTCACCCAGGTTGTAGTGCAGTAGCGTGATCATAGCTCACTGCAGCCTTGAACTTCTAAGGCTTGAACTTCTAAGTAATAGCATAGTGAGAATTAAAAGAATTAACAGATTTTATGTTAACAAGATTAAAACATTAAAATCTAAACATATATTTAACAATGATTATTATCCAATTCTGAGCTCATGTGATACTGAGTAATTACATCATGCTTTTGGAAATACCCAAAGTAATAAGATGTTGTTTCAGTGGGTTTCAACATGTCAATGGCAGTAATGTGACCTTTTAAAAACATTCCTTAAAATAAGATATATTTAACAGAATAGAAAATCAATACATGTGGCTTAATGAAATATAATTAACCTCTGAACAACACTGGTTTGAACTGTGCATATGTCTTTATGCATGGATTTAAAAAATTAAATATATTGGGAAAATTTTTGGAGGTTTGTGATAACCTGAAAAAATGTGCAAATTGTGCAGCTTAGAAATATAGAAAAAAAAATTAAAGTTATGAATGCATAAAGCATATTTAGATGCATTTTTATCATTTACTACCCTAAAAATACAGAAATCCATTATGAAGTTAAAATTTATCAAAATGTACACATACAAACACTTACATACCATATACTGTGCCATTTGCAAGTGAGAGAAATGTAAGCAAATGTAAAGATGCCATATTAAACAACTAACTGTGTTTGGAACATACTACACTACTGTAATAATTTCTTAGCTACCTCCTCTTGCTATTGAGTGAGCTCAAGCGTTGCAAGTATCCATTTACTACGTAGGGTGATGCTAACCCTCTCCATGTGAGCAGCACATTTCTTCAGTAAATTGCATATTGCAGTCAAAAGTGATCTGCCATAGTTCTCACATATTTTTCGTCATATTTAATGCAACACTATAAACCTTAAATAATACCATGAAATTCATACAAAGTGCCACTAGTAATGCTGGGAATGTTCCTAAGAAGCAGAGAAACATGACATTAAAAGAAAACATTGAATTGCTTGATATGTGCTATGGATTGAAATTTGTGGCTGGAGTCACCCACCCTTTCAGATAGATGATCTATCTTGTAAAAAAAAATCATAAACTTATGGTATCAATAAATGTAATTAAGTATGTAAGTGTATTTTCTTTTCTTATAACTTTTATAACATTTTTATCTACCTTTATTGTGAGAATACAGAATATAATACATAGAGAATATAAAATATATTTTTATTAACTATTGATTTTCTGGTAAGGCTTCTGGTCAACAGTAGGCCATTAGCTGTTAAGTTTTAGAAGAATGAAAAGTTATACATAGATTTTTGTCTGTGTAGGGGTATCAGTAAACCTACCACCTGCATTATTAAAGGGTTAACTGTGTGTGCTTTTCAAGTTTGAAGCTGTCTTCTGCAATCATATATTGGAATAGTTGCCTGTCCTAGATATTAGTTGGATTAATGCATAGAAAAGTGGTTTAATTTAGACTAAAGAACATTTGCATATTTTATGTCTCACAGTGGTGTGCTGAAGTCAAGTCTTATTTTTGTTTGAGAGAAATTTTGTTTCACCTTCATGTTCAGTAACAATACATTAATATCTTGAAATTGGCCATGTGAGTAATAACACCATAAAAACCAAATAATTTATAGTTTTTTTCATTTTAGAAGCTAGTATTTTTTTAAATTTATATATCAACACATCATGAATATTTGTAGTTTTCCTTTCTTGTATTATCTTTGTCTGATTTTGGTGTCAAGGGTTATGATGAATTAATAAGATTAGTTTCCAAGTGCTCTCCAATTGGATTTAATTTTCCAAGTACTTTCCAATTGGATTTAATTTTCTTCCTCTACATTTTTTTTAAGATATAAAGTTAGGTAGGCTACTTGTTTCAAATCTTTCTTTCCTTTTACTCCCGCTTTGCTGTGCCTAATAAATTTTGACACATTGTGTTTTAGTTTTCATTTATATCACAATATTTTCTAATTTATTTGGTAATTGTTTATTGTTTGTGGGAAACTGTGTTAATTTCCACACATTTGTAATTTTTCACTTATTCTTTACTATTAATTTATAGTTTCATTCTGCTGTAGTTGGAAAAGATGCTTGGTATGATTTCTTCTTGTGAGATTTTTAAGACTTGTTTTATGGTATAACATGTAATCTATCCTTGAGAATGTTCTGTGTGTACATTAGAAGAATATGATTCTGAGATTGTTAATTAGAATATTATATATTTCTATTAGATCCAATAGTTCCATAGCACCATTCAAGTCCTCTGTTTTCTTATTCGTTTTATACCTGGTTGGTATATTCATTTTGAAAGTGACATGTTTAGATCTTCTAATGTTGTGTTACTGTCCATTACTTCCTGCAACTCTATTAATTTTTGCTTTATATGTTTAAGCACTCTGCTATTAGGTGCATATATACTTATCAGTATGTATTCCAAGAAAACTGACCATCTTTTCATTATCATGCCATTTTCCTGAATCTTGTGGTAGTTTTTTACTTAAAGTCTATATATGGACAACCCTGCATGCTCTCTTTTGGTTACATTGAGTATCTTTTTTATCCTTTTATTTTCAGCCTACATATGCCCTTATATCTAAGGCTAGTCTTGTAGACAGTACATAGTTAGATCCTCAATTCATTTTTAAATTCAGAGCCATACTATGTCTTTTTTATTGAGTTTAATTATTTGTAATTAAAATAATTATTGATAGAGGATTGCCGTTTTGTTGTTTTCTGTATGTCTTGTAGTTACTCCATTTATTTTTTTTCTTTCTGTGGCCTTCCTATGTATTTTATTCATTTATTTAAATTTTTATTTTGGTAGTGACATGCTTTGGCTAATTTCTCATTTTCCTTTGTGTATTTTTATATGTATTTTATTTGCAGTTACCCTAGGGATTACATCAAGCATTTGATTGTTACAATAATCTATTTTCATCTGATAACAACTTAACTTCAAATTATACAAAACTCTTCTTTTTTATATTGGTCCCTTCACCTTATGTAACCAATGTCATAAATTACATCTTTTAATATTTTGTATCATTAACATAGAGTTATGTTAATTTTTATGCTTATATCTGTTAAATTCTGTTCCAGAATTTACAGTGGCTTACTTATTACCATCACAATAACACAGAATTCTGTGTTGCTGGATATTGACTTGTACCAGAAAGAATTATATTTTCTTGCTTTTATATTGGTGGCTAGTGTCCTTTCATTTCATCTTATAAGAATCCCTCTAGGAATTCCGGAAAGGCAGTTCTAGTGTGAAGAATGCTCTCAGCATTCTTTTTTTGTTTTTTCTTTTGTTTTCTTTTTTTGTTTTTCTGGGAAAGCCTTTATTTATCCTTTATTTTTGAAGAACATTTTGCCATATTCTTGGTTGGCAGTTTCCTTTTACTTTCAGCACTTGTAATGTAACATCTCATTCCTTTCTGTCCTGTAATATTTCTGCTGAGACAGCCACTGGAAATCTCATATCAGTTACTTGTATGTGGTGAGTTTCTTTTCTCTTGTTGTTTTTAAGATTGCTCTGCCCTATTCTGTTTCTCTTTTTCTCTGGATCTCTCGTAAGGTGAACATTGGTCTTTTGATGTGTCTCGTAAGTTTCTAATGCTTTTTTTTCACTTTTCTTTATTTTTTCTATTTATTTTTCTGACATAATTATTTCAAGTGAATAGTCTTTGAGTTTACTAATGCTTTATTCTGTTTGTTCAAGTTTTCCATTGAAACCCTCTAGTGAATTTTTGAATGATTGTATTTTTCAGCTCCAGAATTTGTTTTCTTCTTCTTTTACTTTGTTGATACTTTATTTTGTTCACACGTTGTTGTAGTGATTATATTTAGTTATCTATCTCTGTTCCTTTTTTATCACAATTAGTTTCTTAAATAATTTTGAATTTTTGGTAGGCAATATGTAGATCTCTGATGTTTTAGGATAAAATTCTGGAGTTTTGTTAATTTGATGAACCATGTTTTCCTCTCTCTTCATGTGCCTTGATATTTTTGCTGTGATTACACATTTCAAAAAACTACCACTTCTTCCAATCTTTATGGAGTGGTTTTCTACAGCAGAAGACCTTCACAAATCCACCTCGCTGGTAGACCTTACGATTCAGAGGTTCTGGTAGCCTCATCAACCTTTTCAGGGGATGTAACTTGGAAACTGGCTCAGTACTCCCATTGACTGCTCTTTTGGATAAATATACAAATTGCCCCATCTGTTGTTAAAGCTTGAAACTTGTATTTATTTCATCTGAGTTTTTCCTCAGGAAAAGACCCTCAGACCTCTCAAAAATAGTATCAAAAACTGAAACTCACCATATCAGGGCACCAGATACTTTCTAGCTCATCCCTAGATATTGTTTTCTTAGACATTGTTACATTTCTTCCAGGCTATATTAACCCTTAGTTTTAGTCATTGAGGGAAATAGATTTGTGTCTTAAGTTCCCATCTCCTGGGCTGCAGCACCATATTAATGCCTTCTTCCTTGGCAATACTTATTCTCTTCGTGATTGGCTTTCTGCATGGCAAGCAGCAGGTAGGTCCTGATATTTTTGTAACAACTTATCTGGGATTGGACATGTAATTTCCCAATTAAATTGGTTTGCTTGTTTATTTTTCAGGAAGGTATTCTCTATTTGGTGTCTGTAGTACTTTGGGGTCTGCAGCACTACAAGACACTGAGCTCTCTTTCATTTTGTGTGAGCTCTCTTTTTTTTAAAAATTTTTATTGCATTTTAGGTTTCGGGGTGCATGTGCAAAACGTGCAAGATAGTTGCATAGGTACACACATGGCAGTATGTTTTGCTGCCTTCCTCCCCTTAACCCACATTTGGCATTTCTCTTTCATTTTGTGTGACCCCCAGACATCCAACGTATACCTATTCCATCATTGCTTGAAGCCAGACAAGAAAAAATAGTCGCTCATAGGCACCCCTCCCCCTCAAATTTGGATCACTTAATGTACATTTCACTCTTCTTTTTCTCTTTTTCTCTCTCAAGGGCATCTGTTAGCTGGCTGCATTCATGCTAGAATGTGCAGACTTCCATCTCAGCACTACCACTTCTCTCGTGCTGCGACTAGACACTAAGCTCCCTTTAATTTTCTAAGTCCCCTGGCAACCAACAACCAAGATAGTTCCCCTTTAGTAATCAAAATCAGATGAGATGAAAATCAGTCACATCGCTAGTGATCACCACCCATGCCAGAATATTGGATTTACTTTCCACTCTTCTTTTTTCCTTCCAATGGAAAAGTTGGGTAGATTTTTCTCCCCCAGCCCCCACCCAATTACTCCAACTTGAACCTGCTTTGAGGAAGCATGTTCATTATTGAAGTGAAATGATTGTCTTTTCCTGTTTTACTGTCACTGTTCTTGGATTGCCTTGGGTACTGTGACTTCTTAACTGGCATCTAGAGTGTTCATAGGGTTTTTTGGACCATATAGTTTGGTTAAGATGGTTTCTTTTTACTTTGTCATCTTGCTTTCTTATCTTTCTCACAGATTCTTTGATATTAACACACGGAGATTCTGTTTTTGTTGTTGCTTGTTTTTTCTTAATCATAATTCTTTCTTATTTAGAGTTACTTAAAGGTAAGAGCTATTAAACTGGATCACTGCCCTCTGATTAGCAAGCATAAATTGTCTCTTCAATGTTACATGTATCATTTATTAAAAGCTCCTTCAAAATAACTAAAATCACTTAAATGTACTCTATGGCCTCTGGAATATCTCAATTCAACAGACACTTGAGACTGTTAACTTGATGACTTCCTCTTTGTCCAATGCTATTTATTTTAGATTATTACAAAAAAACCTGGAGGAGACTTCTTGTTAAGTTTCAGTGCAGGGGTACCAAACTTCACTCTGATCATAGAATTGTAGATTATCATCCAACTTTTAGAGTCTTTCTTTTAACTTAGTTTTGTTTTTGTTTTATATCTACTTAAATTTTTCATATTTCTTCTAGGTTATGTCAAAATATTTTACATTTATAAAATGTATTAGTACTTTTAAAAATAATTTTAAGGTCTTTTAAAAATATTTTAATGTTTTTATTATATACAAAATTAATTTTTTTACTACATATGATAACTTATTGTCAATATTATATGTCTTGTGTTTTTTCTTAACTATTAGTCATGAATTAGCTTTTCTATTATTACCCACCCTTCAAAAATGTATAATGCCATTAGCTTCAAGATATCTTCAATGTGGAATTTAATTATATATTAAAGGTTTCACAGTCAGATCATGACTCTGGATATTAAATATACTTCAATGGTAATCAGAGAAATACCTAGGATGATATTTCGTAACAAATCAAATTATTTAGTTCCTATATGAGAATACCAGTGTACTAGAAACTATGATCTCTACCCTATGCAAGCAGGGCTATGTCAGTGATTGAGTCTAATGATCCAGTTCATGGTAAAATTTGTATAAAGGAAAATATTTTTGTGTGTGTAAGGGTGGAGAAAATAGGGGAAAATACAATGTAATTTTTCAACTTTAATTTTAACCTTAAAAAATAAAATGTAAAAATTCTTATCTACAAAAATTTGATGAATTTGAAAAAAACATATTATCGAACACTCAACATTCATGCAATAGCCTGAATCTATCTACCTTTCCTTTAGTTACCTTTTCTAATAACATTCAGGAGGAGTTTTACTCATCTTTTATCCTTGATAATGAGAGCTAAGAGAAAGTGCTTAAGTCTGATATTATTATCATGAGATTAAAAAAAATAGGAAATCAACATCCTCAAAGGAGATCCAACTGGCAGTTAAGGGTAAGAAGTAGAGAGTTTTTCAATCAATCGATGATGGAAATTTAAGAGAAAACAATGAGGGAGAGAGAGAGAGAGAGAGAGAGAGAGAGAGAGAGAGAGAGAGAGAGAATTGTCAATGTCAATCACTAGAGAAGAAGCTTATAGTATTATATACATATAAATAATCAAGGTATATATAATTTTATCATTTTAGGATATAGTAAGAACACAAGAATTACCTGCGTGGTTACCGATTATTATGAGTGGGCCAGGTGTTGAATAGTTGATGACTGATGGACTGTATGTTAAATTACATTTGTCCTCCAGTGTCACACTGAATTCTCAGAACTAAGTAGGGACCTTCTTGATAGGTCTAAATTCTCTTGTGTGGTCTGATAAAGGACTGTTTCAGGTGTCTGATAACAAAATGATATTTCTTCCCTGGTGCTTCATTATTTCCATTGAGCTCTTAAGGTGGATGCAGTGATGGTCAGAGGAGCTTAGACTGGCACATTAGGATTTGGGAACTTGTGCTGAATCATAACACATTTGCATTTTGCATTTTGCACCACTTTCTTTGGTTTACATTGGTCTTAGGCATTTTCCATGGAATCAGATTTTCAGGGACTGAGTCTCTTCTTTCAAAATATATTAGAATGCTGATCTTTATTTAAAGTACTTTTGATATTTATATACTCTACTTTCAATAAATTTTGTTTTTTTTTTTAATTTTTTTTTTTTTTGTAGAAACAGGATGTTACTCTGTTGCTCCTTCCTCAGCCTCACAAAGTGCTGGGACTACAGGCATGAGCCACTGTGCCTGGCCTACCTTCAACAAATATAGTTGTATAAAAAGAAAAACTTTACTTTTATGGTTGGTTTTGTTCTCATATTATAAGGGATGGAGAGGAAAGAGTGAGTAGGAGCAAAGTAGACCTCTTTTGCTTAGTTAAGGAATGAAATTTATGTGATGATACTTACTTCTTTATTTTAGCTTAGCTTCCAATAATAATAACACATTATGCCCTTGTGTTTATATCTTTTCAGAAATGCACTTAGATTGTGCATATGTCTTTTCTAAATTTGACAGCATTATGTCTTCTGCCTCTTCTAAATTCCCAATGATTGACAGAATTATTTCTGAAGATTTAAACAGTCGAACTGAAGATGGCATTATAGAATCTGTTACTGAGATTAAGGATATAGAGAAGATTATTTCACCATTTGCCAATATCCTAAGAATACTCATACAAGGAGGATTTATGAAAAATGTATTTTGCAGCCACAACCTAAATTAATAGTTTCAAAACACAATTCCAGAAAACTTTATATATAGCAGTGATGTTTGATTATTTGACAACATTTCCTTAACTATTATCAACCCTAAGGTGATTCATAGAGATGATATGGGAATTGATTTCTTTTCATTAAATTTCCATGGTCATCACTTGAATTTTGCCTAAATCTCTTTGAGTCCACGTGTTCTCATTGTTCAGAGAGAGGAGCATCACACACTAGGGGCAATTGGGGGGTGGGATGGGGAGAGACAGTGTGGGGTGGGAAGGGAGGGGAGGATGGGGAGGGATAACATGGGGAGAAATGCCAGATATAGTAAAGAAATGCCAGATATACACCTAAAGTAAAATAAATAAATTTAAAATAAAAATAAAAGAAAGAAAAAAAATTTTGCCTAAATCTCTTTTCAAGTGATGAGATCCAGAGTTAAAGAAACTAGCTTAAATGTATACACTTCTCACTCTTTCAGCGATATTTTGCTATATAGACTACTTTTAATGATTGCATTATTTTTCCCCCATGAGACTACATTATTAACAGCTTCAATTAGATTTGTCTTTCCTACACTTAGAGTGAAACTCACACATATGTCAAGTTTTTGTTTTTATTTGTTTGTTGAATTTCAAAGGATTTGTCAGGAAGTCAAAAAGAAAGGTGAGGGATGTAAGAGGAAAGTACACACACATTCATACACACATTCACTCACTCATAATGCCTCAATTTCTGGCTTCTTCATCTCATTACACTTCCATCATAAGTATAAAATTGGCCTTCCTGTCCCATAACTTCCTGTGTTTAGAATTGCTCCACGACCAAAATTATCATGTTGTTCTTAAAACTGAGATAATGGATTTTAAGATTATGACCCATTAGTGGTGTTATGAAATCAATTTAGGGAGCAGAATTGAATAGATTAGCATTGAAATATGAGTGCATTAAACATAATAGGGACAAGTATAATTTTGTGAATCTTTAGTTTTTGTAGTTGTAATGGTTAATACTGAGTGTCAACTTGATTGGATTGAAGGATACAAAGTATTGATCCTGATTGTAACTGTGTAGGTGTTGCTAAAGGAGATTGACATTTGAGTCAGTGGGCTGGGAAAGGCAGACCCACCCTTAATCTGGATGGGCACAATCTAATCAGCTGCCAGTGTGGCTAGAATATAAGCAGGCAGAAAAATGTGAAAAGGGAGACTGGCCTAGCCTCCCAGCCTACATCTTTCTCCTATGCTGAATGCTTTCTTCCCTTGAACATCAGACTCCAAGTTCCTCAGTTTTGGACTGAAATTCCTTGCTCCTCAGCCTGCAGACTGCCTATTATGAGACCTTGTGATCTTATGAGTTAATATTTAATAAACTCTCATATAAATGTGTATGTTTGTGTGTATGTATATATATACACATATGTATGTATGTGTGTGTGTATATATATATATATATACACACACACACACACATATGTATATTCCACTAATTATGTTCCTCTGGAGAACCCTGACTAATACAGTAACTATTATTTATGCATGTATACGTATGTGTATGTCATTGTGTATATACTGGATTGCAATGTAAACTGTTTATAATTGTTTCATGGTGAAGAACATTAGAAAGCTAATGTATTAGAGAACAGATACTCATCTTTCAATATTTTATTTTGACAAAATAATGATTATGAAGCTTCTATTGATACCATTCATCTTTGCTAGAAAAAAAGGATTCGGTTCTTCTGCACCATACTGAAGCCTATAATGCTGTTTTCTCTATTTATTTATATGCCTATATTTCATTGATGAGATGTATTTCTTTAAAAAACTTAATTTTTCAGAACCACCAATTTGAATTATTTGGTTATTAGTTAGTATTTGTTTTTGAGTAGTATAAACCAGTGCATAATTAATTAAATTATGTTCAATTTTGAATGTTAGTACTTTTTTTTTTGAGAGGGAGTTTAGCTCTTGTTACCCAGGCTGGAGTGCAATGGCGCAATCTCAGCTCACCACAACCTCCGCCTCCTGGGTTCAGGCAATTCTCCTGCCTCAGCCTCCTGAGTAGCTGGGATTACAGGCACGCGCCACCATACCTGGCTATTTTTTTGTATTTTTGGTAGAGACGGGGTTTCACCATGTTGACCAGGATGGTCTCGATCTCTTGACCTCGTGATCCACCTGCCTCGGCCTCTCAAAGTGCTGGGATTACAGGTGTGAGCCACCGCGCCCAGCCTGAGCCGATGCAATTCATAACTTAAAATCAAATAATATTCTATAGTTTAATCCAAACTTTATTTCCCTTTGTACAAAGAAAGAACATTCACTGATGCTATGCTACCAACTTACTTTCCTGAAATGAATTAACTTACTACTTAATTAAAGAAAAAAAAATGTTACTTAAAACAATACCAATTGGTATCATCTAGAAACTTTCCAGCTGAAATTAAACTGCACCATGAAGAAAGGGCTCCGTTGAAATCCAGATGCAACATATCTGCCAGTGTCGACAAACAAGATTTAGCTACCCTAAAAAGGCCTTCATATTATTCTCTAATATTTGCTTATGCCAGGGATCTACTTTCCTTCTTAAAAGGTCAAATGCTACCACTACAAAGCTTTTTGCCTACGTAGCACCATACTCATTCTTTCTTTCTTAGGCCAATCAGCAATTAAAATAGAGAACAGAGAAATAACTACCTTCTGTCCTCATTAAAAGAACTTTTATTCTAGTCACTGCATGGAATTTTTTTTACCTTTATGCAACTTAATGATAATTAATATTTTCTTAATAAGCATAGAAATTCAAGATGAAGCCATCTTGACAATTCTGCTGTGGATTGGACTGATTACTGGAATTGTGACCATCTATTTCTAATGTGCCCAAACTCACACAGTTAAATCACTCTCTAATAATTACTAAAGGCATTATTATATTTTATATAATATACAAAATATTACATAAATTCTGCATATTTATAATAAATAAATTGTACTTTTTTTTTGAGAAGGAGTTTCACTGTTGTTACCCAGACTGGAGTGCAATGGCACAATCTTGGCTCACCGCAACCTCTGCCTTCTGGGTTCAAGCAATTCTCCTGCCTCAGCCTCCCCAGTAGCTGGGACTACAGGCGTGCACCACCATGCCCAGCTAATTTTTGTATTTTTAGTAGAGACAGGGTTTCACCTCATTGACCAGGATGGTCTCGATCTCTTGACCTCGTGATCCACCTGCCTCGGCCTATATTTTTAGTATAACAAAATTTATTGTGAAGGAATAAGTTATTGAAATATATACAATATTATAAATGTACTATTATTTTTCCTACATTATTCGTATGAAAGTTATTACCCAAAAATTTCCAAGAAGAAAGTTTGTCCATTGTTTTAAAATTTCTTGCATGTAACTTATTGCATTTAAAATAATGTTTTCTATGTACTTAATGTGTATTCTGCCACTGATGGATGGAATGTTCTGTGCATATCTGCTAGGTTCATTTGGCTTATACTGTTATTAAACTCCTCTGTTTTCCAGTTGATCTTCTTTATAGGCTCTATCTGTTGTTCAAAGTGGGATATTGAAGTTCCCTACTATTATTATTTTGCTATCTACTTCTCCATTCATTTCTGCTAATGTTTGCTTTATATACTTAGGTGATCCTATGTTAGCTGTATATATGTTTATAATTTTTATATCTGCTGATAAATTGACCCCTTTATCATCATATAATACCCTTCTTAAATTCCTATAAAAATTCAGTGACATTTTTCACAGAAATAGAAAAAAAAAGTGTAAAATTTTTTTGGATTCATGAAAGGCCCTGAATAACCAAAGCAATTTTGAGGAAAAAGTACAAGACTGGAGGAATCACGCTAATTTCGAAGTATATTACATAGCTATAGTATTTAAAAACAGTATGGCGCTGGCATAAAAGCAGGTATATAGACCAAAGAGACAGAATAGAGGACTCAGAAATAAATACACTCATATATGGCCAACTAATCTTGGATAAGGACACCAAGAATATCCAATAGGGAAATAAAAGTCTCTTCAATAAATGATCCTGAGAAAACTGGATATTCACATGCAAATTAATGGTATTGAACTCTTATTCTACATTATGTATAAAATTAACTTGAAATGGATTTAAGATTTAAACCTGAGTTGGAACTGTAAAACTCATATACAAAAACATAGGGCAAACCCTCCTTGACATTGGCTTTGCGATAATTATTTTACTTAAGACACAAAAAGCATAGGCAACAAAAGCAAATAGCAGTAAGTGGGACTATGTCAAATGAGAAAGCTTATATACAACAAAGGAAACAACCAATAAAATTAAAAGGCATCTATGAAATGTTCAAAAATATTTGCAAACTATTTCTCTCATAATATTCAAAATATATGAGGAACTCACACAACTCAACAGCAAAGAACAAAATCCTACCAAACTTTTAAAATTAGGCAAAGGAAATGAATAAACATTTGTTTGCAGATAAAAAATACAAATGACCTAGATGTATTTAAAAGGTACTCAACATCACAAATCATCAAGAAATACAAATCAAAACATCCATGAAATATTACTTCATATCTTCTGGGATAGTTATTATCAAAATGATAACAAGTGTTGGCAAGTGTCTAGAGAATAAAGAACCCTTGTACACTATTGGTGGGAATGTAAATTACTACAGTCATTATGGAAAATTTATAGAAGTCCATAAAAAATTAAAAATAGAGTTATCATATGGTTAAGCAATTGTAAAATTAGATCTATATCCAATGAAAATAAAATCAGCATGTCAAAGAGATGGCTGCACTTCCATGTTTACTGCAGGCTTATTTACCGTAGCCAAAATATGAAACCAACCTGTGTCCATCAACAGATGAATTTAGAAAGAAATTGTGGTATATATACACAAGGGAATATTACTTAGTCATAAAAGGAAGCAAATTATGCCACTTTTGCCAACGTAGATGAACTTGGAAGACATAACACTAAATGAAATAGGCCAAGCACAAATGACAAGTATTGCAAAATATCACTTATACATGGAATCTAATAAAAAGCCATACTCATAGAAGTAGAGAGAAGAATGCTGGTCATCAGAGGCTTAGTGGTATGGTTCGAGGAGAGATGTGAAGATGTTGGTCAAAGGGCACAAAGTTTCAATTAGACAGGATGAACAAGTTTTAGTGGTCTATTGCACAGAGTGGTGACTATAGTTAATAAAAATGTAGTGTATATTTCAAAATTACTAAGAGAGTAGATTTTAAAGGTACTCATCGCAAAAAATGATGTTAGGTGATGTATATGTTAGTTTAACTTAATTATTTCAAAATGTATACATATATCAAAATATCACACTCTATGCCATAAACATACACAAATATTATGTTATAGACACAATTTGTTTAAAAGTAGATATTTATATATTATTTTTTACAGAAAATGACACTAAATACTATCAGAGTAAGTTGAGTGAGGTAACATAGAGATGCCAAAACTTAGAAATTAATTTTGTTCTTTCATATAAACCATATTACATGAAGTGGTAATATGAGGGTAGCTACTATCTATCATTATTCAAGAACTCCAACTTATGAAGACTATGACATCTTCAAAACACATCTTCCAAGATTTCTAGGGGTAATTTCATTCAATGGCAGAAGGAAAACTGGCCTTTAGGATTCCACATAAATGTCTTTTTAGTGACTGAGGCTAAAACTGACAAATATCATTCTTAAAAAAAGATTTACTAATATTTATAAAAGTAAAAATTTTAAAAACTGCTGTGCTCATAACGGGCAACTAGTAGGTGTCTATAAAAATCATGAGCACTTTTGCAAAATATTTCCAGTATTCAACATTCTAAACATAAGGTATGATCCATCCTCTACACTTCTGCTTCTCCTCTGGGAATATGTGATAGGCTGTATGTTTTATCAGCAGCTTGAAACATCTAAAATGGAAACCTAGATAATTGATTAACATAAAAAATACTAATAAAATAGTTTTAGCTATCTGAGAATGAAAATTAAGACCACAAAGATACCATTACACACCCATTAGGAGAGCTAGTAGGTAGAACATCATTAGTTAAAAACAAACAAAAAACCTGCCAGTACCAAACATGGAAAAGAATGACATTGCCCAGCTATTTTAAACCTAAGTAGGTATCTGATAAAATTGAAATATATCTTCAAACAAAAACCTGCAGATACAAGTTTATAGTAGCATATTTCATAAGAGTAAAAATATGAAAATAAGTCATATGCCCATCAAGAGGAACCTGCTAAACTGTTGTGTGTATACAATGGGATACTCTTCAGTACTTAAGAGAGACAAACTAATAAAACATGCAGCAATTTGGGTGATCTAAACAATATTCTGCCAAGAAAAGCCAGATACAAAAGAGTACACGTCATGTAATGCTGTTTATGTGACATTATTTTTAAAAAAATTAATTTTTTTCTTTTTATGTTTTATTGCATTTTAGATTTTGGGGTACACGTGAAGAACATTCAGGATTGTTGCATAAGTACATACATGGCAATGTGGTTTTCTACCTTCCTCCCCATCACCTATATCTGACACTTCTCCCATGTTATCCCTCCCCAACTCCCCACTGCCCTGCTGTCCCTACCCTAGTTCTCCCCCACTGACCTCAATGTGTGATGCTCCCCTCCCTGTGTCCATGTGTTCTCATTGTTCAACACCCACCTGTGAGTGAGAACATTCAGTTTTTAATTTTCTGTTCTTGTGTCAGTTTGCTGAGAATTATGGATTCCAGGTTCATCCATGTCCTTACGGAGAACACAAACTCATTGATTTTTATGGCTACATAGTATTCTATAGTGTATATGTGCCACATTTTCCCTGTCCAGTCTATTATCAATGGGCATTTCGGTTGGTTCCAAGTCTTAGCTATGGTAAACAGTGCTGCAATGAACATTCATGTACATGTGTCCTTATAATAGAATGATTTATAATCCTTTGGATATATACCCAGTAATGGGATTGCTGGGTCAAATGGAATTTCTATTTTTAGATCCTTGAGGAATCGCCACACGGTCTTCCACAATGGTTGAACTAATTTACACTCCACCAAAAGTGTAAAATTGTTCCTATTTCTCCACATCCTCTCCAGCATCTGTTGTCTCCAGATTTTTTCATGATCGCCATTCTAACTGGCATGAGATGGTACCTCGATATGGTTTTGATTTGCATTTCTCTAATGACCAGTGATGGTGAGCATTTTTTCATATGTTTGTTGGCCTTATAAATGTCTTCTTCTGAAAAGTGTCTGTTCATACACTTTGCCTACTTTCTGATGGGGTCGTGTGTTTTTTTCTTGTATCTGCTTTAGTTCTTGGTAGATTCTGGATATTAGCCCTTTGTCAGGTGAGTAGATTGCAAAAACTTTTTCCCATTCTGTTGGTTGCTGGTTCATTCTAATGATTGTTTCTTTGGCTGTGCAGAAGCTCTTAAGTTTAATTAGATCCCATTTGTCTATTTTGGCTTTAGTTGTCATTGCTTTTGGTGTTTTAGTCATGAAGTCCTTGCCTATGCCTATGTCCTCAATGGTATTGCCTAGGTTTTCTTCTAGGGTTTTTCTGCCATTAGGTCTTATGTTTAAATCTTTAATCCATTTGGAATTAATTTTAATGTAAGGTGTAAGGAAGGGGTCCAGTTTCAGCTTTCTGCACATGGCTAGCCAGTTTTCCCAACACCATTTATTGAACGGTGAATTCTTTTCCCATTGTAGTGTGAAACTGTAGTGTTTGACATTGCTTCTCGGATCTCTGTTCTTTTTTATTGGTCCGTATCTCTGTTTTGGTATCAGGACCATGATGTTTTGATTATTGTAGCCTTGACAAACCCACAGCCAATATCATATTGCATGGGCAAAAACTGGAAGCATTCCCTTTGAAAACTGGCACTAAACAAGGTTGCCCTCTCTCACCACTCCTATTCAATATAGTATTAAAGTTGTAGCCAGAGTAATTGGTCAAGAAAAATAAAGTGTATTCAATTAGGAAAAAAATGAAGTCACATTGTCTCTATTTGCAGATGACATGATTGTATATTTAGAAGATCCCCTCATCTCAGCCCAAAACCTTCTTAAGCTAATAAGCAACTGCAGCAAAGTCTCAGGATACAAAATCAGTGTGCAGAAATCATAAGCATTTCTATACACCAATAACAGACTAACAGAGAGCCTAATTATGACCAAACTCCCATTCACAGTTGCTATAAAGAGAATAAAATACCTAGGAATACAATCAACAAAGGATGTAAAAGTCATCTTCAAGAACTGCAAATCACTGCTCAGAGAAATAAGAGAGGACACAAACAGATGGAAAAACATCCAACGTTCATGGTTAGGAAGAATCAATAACACGAAAATGGCTGTACTACACAAAGTAATTTACAGATTCAGCACTATCCCCATCAAGCTACAATGGACCTTCTTCACAGAACTGGAAAAAAACCACTTTAAACTTCATGTGAAACCGAAAGAGAGACTACATAGCCAAGACATTCCTAAGAAAAAAGAACAAAGTTGGAGGCCTCACGCTATGGAACTTCAAATTATACAGCAAGCATGTTTTATAAGACAGAATGTAGTCTGTCTTCGTGAATGTTCTATGTGAGCTTGAGAAAAAAATGTTTATTCTGCTGTTCTTGAATAAAGTAGTTTTATAGACTGCTACAAGTACTATGTGTACTATAATATTAGTTATACCCAATCTGTTGATATCATTTTAAAGTTGGCTGTGTCCTTATTAATTTTTTGTCTACCGGGTCTGTCATTTTGTGATAGAGGGATATTGATTTATTTAAGTATAACAGTGAATGTAACTTTCTTCTTGCAGTCTTATTAGATTTTGCCTCACAGATTTAAAAGTTTTTTGTTAGGTCCATAAACATTAAGGATTATTAAGTCTTTTGGAAAATTAACCCCTCTATTGTTATGTAATGCCAGTCTTTATCACTGATACAGTTCCTTGATCTGAAGGCTATTCTTTTTTTGATTTATTTGGAACACAGCCTTTTTTATTTTATTTTATTTATTTATTTTTAAATTTTTATTGCATTTTAGGTTTTGGGGTACATGTGCAGAACGTGCAAGATAGTTGCATAGGTACACACATGGCAGTGTGTTTTGCTGCCTTCCTCCCCTTCACCCACATTTGGCATTTCTCCCCAGGCTATGCCTCCCCAGCTACCCCTGCTGTCCCTCCCCTATTCCCCCAATAGACCCCAGTGTGTAGTACCCCCCTCCCTGTGTCCATGTGTTCTCATTTTTCTCACCCGCCTATGAGTGAGAATATGTGGTATTTCCTTTTCTGTTCTTGTGTCAGTTTGCTGAGAATGATGTTCTCCAGATTCATCCATGTCCTTACAAAGGACACAAACTCATTATTTTTGATTGCTGCGTAATATTCCATGGTGTATATGTGCCACATTTTCCCAATCCAGTCTATTATCAATGGGCATTTGGGTTGGTTCCAGGTCTTTGCTATTGTAAACAGTGCTGCAATGAACATTCGTGTGCATGTGTACTTATAGTAGTACTATTTATAGTCCTTTGGATATATACCCAGTAATGGGATTGCTGGGTCAAATGGAATTTCTATTTCTAGGTCCTTGAGGAATCGCCACACTGTCTTCCACAATGGTTGAACTAATTTACACTCCCACCAACAGTGTAAGAGTGTTCCTATTTCTCCACATCCTCTCCAGCATCTGCTGTCTCCAGATTTTTTAATGATCACCATTCTAACTGGTGTGAGATGGTATTGCAATGTGGTTTTGATTTGCATCTCTCTAATGACCAGTGATGATGGGCATTTTTTCATGTGTTTGTTGGCCTCGTGTATGTCTTCTTTTGTAAAGTGTCTGTTCATATCCTTTGCCCATTTTTGAATGGGCTTCTTTGTTTCTTTCCTGTAAATCTGTTTGAGTTCTTTGTAAATTCTGGATATCAGCTCTTTGTCAGATGGGTAAACTGCAAAGATTTTTTTCCATTCTGTTGGTTGCCGATTCACTCTAGTGACTGTTTCTTTTGCTGTGCAGAAGCTGTGGAGTTTGATTAGGTCCCATTTGTCTATTTTGGCTTTTGTTGTCGATGCTTTTGGTGTTTTGGTCATGAAGTCCTTGCCTACTCCTATGTCCTGAATTGTTTTGCCTAGATTTTCTTCTAAAGTTTTTATGGTGCCAGGTCTTGTGTTTAAGTCTTTAATCCATCTGGAGTTAATTTTAGTTTAAGGTGTTAGGAAGGGGTTCAGTTTATTGCACATGGCTAACCAGTTTTCCCAACATCACTTATTAAACAGGGAATCCTTTCCCCATTGCTTGTTTTTGTCTGGTTTATCAAACATTATACGGTTGTAGATATGTTGTGTTGCCTCTGATGCCTCTGTTCTGTTCCATTGGTCTATATCTCTGTTTTGGTACCAGTACCATGCTGTTTTGATTACTGTAGCTTTGTAGTATAGTTTGAAGTCTGGTAGTGTGATGCCTCCCGCTGTGTTCTTTTTGCTTAGAATTGACTTGGCTATGCGGGCTCTCTTTTGGTTCCATATGATGTTAATGGTGGTTTTTTCCAGTTCTGCAAAGAAAGTCAATGGTAGCTTGATGGGGATAGCATTGATTCTGTAAATTACTTTGTCAGTATAGCCATTTTCATGATATTGATTCTTTTTAACCATGAACATGGAATGTTTCACCATCTGTTTGTGTCCTCCCTTATTTCGTTGAGCGGTGGTTTGTAGTTTTTCTTGAAGAGGTCCCTTACATTCTTTGTAAGTTGTATTTCTGGGTATTTTGCTCTGTTTGTAGCAATTGTGAATGGCAGTTTGTTCTTGATTTGGTTCTCTTTAAGTCTGTTATTGGTGTATAGGAATGCTTGTGATTTTTGAACATTGATTTTATATCCTGAGACGTTGCTGAAGTTGCTTATCAGTTTCAGGAGTTTTTGGGCTGAGGCAATGGGGTCTTCTAGATATACTATCATGTCGTCTGCAAATAGAGACAATTTGGCTTCCACCTTTCCTATTTGAATACCCTTTATTTCTTTTTCTTGCCTGATTGCTCTGGCTAGAACTTCCAGTACCATGTTGAATAGGAGTGGTGAGAGAGGGCATCCGTGTCTAGTGCCAGATTTCAAAGGGAATGCTTCCAGTTTTTGTCCATTAAGTATGATATTGCCTTTTGGTTTCTTGTTAATAGCTTTTATTACTTTGAGATATGTTCCATCAATACCGAGTTTATTGAGGGTTTTTAGCATAAAGGATGTTGAATTTTGTCAAATGCCTTCTCTGCATCATTTGAGATAATCATGTGTTTTTGTTGTTGTTGTTGTTGTTGTTGTTGTTGTTGTTCTGTTTATTTGGTGAATTACATTTATAGACTTGCATATGTTGAACTAGCCTTGCATCCCCAGGATGAATCCTACTTTATCATGATGGATAAGGTTTTTATGTGCTGTTGCCATCTGTTTGCCAGTGTTTTATTGAAGATTTCTGCATCTATGTTCATCATGCATATTGGCCTGAAGTTTTCTTTTCTTGTTGAGTCTCTGCCAGGTTTTGGTATCAGGATGATGTTGGTCTCATAAAATGATTTGGGAAGGGTTCCCTCTTTTTGGATTATTTGGAATAGTTTCAGAAGGAATGGTACCAGCTCCTCTTTGTGTGTCTGGTAGAATTCGGCCGTGAACACATCTGGACCAGGTTTTTTTTTGTGTGGTAGGCTCTTAATTGTTGCCTCAACTTTAGACCTTGTTGTTGATCTATTCATAGTTTTGGCTTCCTCGTGGTTTAGGCTTGGGAGGATACATGTGTCCAGGAATTTATCCAGTTCTTCCTGGTTTACTAGTTTATGTGCATAGAGTTGTTTGTAGTATTCTCTGATGATGGTTTGAATTTCTGTGGAATCTGTGGTGATTTCCCCTTTATCGTCTTTTATTGCATCTATTTGGTTGTTCTCTCTTTTCTTTTTTATCAGTCTGGCTAGTGGTCTGTCTATTTTGTTGATCTTTTCAAAAAACCAGATCTTGGATTTATTGATTTTTTGAAGGGTTTTTCGTGTCTCTATCTCCTTCAGTTTTACTCTGATCTTAGTTATTTTTTGTCTTCTGCTAGGTTTTGAGTTTTTTTGATCTTGCTCCTCTAGCTCTTTCAATTTTGATGATAGGGTGTCAATTTTGGATCTCTCCACTCTTCTCATGTGGGCACTTATTGCTATATATTTTCCTCTACAGACTGCTTTAAATGTTTCCCAGAGATTCTGGTATGTTGTGTCTTAGTTCTTGTTGGTTCCGAAGAACTTCTTTATTTCTGCCTTCATTTCATTGTTTATCCAATCAACATTCAAGAGCCAGTTGTTCAGTTTCCATGAAGCTCTGTGGTTCTGTGTTAGTTTCTGAATTCTGAGTTCTAACTTGATTGCACTATGGTCTGAGAGACTGTTTGTTATGATTTCAGTTGTTTTGCATTTGCTGAGGAGTGCTTTACTTCCAATTATGTGGTCAGTTTTGGAGTAGGTGTGATGTGGTGCTGAGAAGAATGTATATTCTGTGGATTTGGGGTGAAGAGTTCTGTAAATGTCTATCAGGGGTGCTTGTTCCAGGTCTGAGTTCAAGCCCTGGATATCCTTGTTAATTTTCTGTCTGGTGGATCTGTCTGATATTGATAGTGGAGTGTTAAAGTCTTCCACTATTATTGTGTGGGAGTCTAAATCTCTTTGTAAGTCATTAAGAACTTGCCTTATATATCTGGGTGCTCCTGTATTGGGTCCATATATATTTAGGATCATTAGCTCTTTTTGTTAGGTTGATCCTTTTACCATTATGTAATGACTTTCTTTGTCTCTTTTGATCTTTGTTGCTTTAAAGTCTATTTTATGAGAGATGAGAATTGCAACTCCTGCTTTTTTTTTTTTTGCTCTGCATTTGCTTGGTAAGTCTTCCTCCATCCCTTTATTTTGAGCCTTTGTGTATGCTTGCATGTGAGATGGGTTTCCTGGATACAGCACACTGATGGGTTTTGGTTTTTTATCCAATTTGCCAGTCTGTGTCTTTTGGTTGGTGCATTTAGCCCATTTACATTTAGGGTTAATATTGTTATGTGTGAATTTGATACTGCCATTTTGATGCTAGCTGGCTGTTTTGCCCATTAGTTGATGCAGATTCTTCATTTAGTTGATGCTCTTTAGCATTTGGTATGTTTTTGGAATGGCTGGTACTGGTTGTTCCTTTCTATGTGTAGTGCTTCTTTCAGAAGCTCTTGTAAAGCAGGCCTAGTGGTGACAAAATCTCTGAGTACTTGCTTGTTGGCAAAAGATTATTTTCTTTCTTCACTTATGAAGCTCAGTTTGGCTGAATATAAAATTCTGGGTTGAAAGTTCTTTTCTTTAAGGATGTTGAATATTGGCCCCCACTCTCTTCTGGCTTGTAGAGTTTCTGCCAAGAGATCTGCTGTGAGTCTGATGGGCTTCCCTTTGTGGGTGACCCGACCTTTCTTTCTGGCTGCCCTTAGTATTTTATCCTTTATTTCAAGGTTCGTGAATCTGACGACTATGTGCCTTGGGGTTGCTCTTCTTGCGGAATATTTTTGTGGTGTTCTCTGTATTTCCTGCACTTGAGTATTGGCCTGCCTTGCTAGGTTGGGGAAATTTTCCTGGATAATATCCTGAAAAGTATTTTCCAGCTTGGATTCATTCTCTTCATCACATTCTGGTACACTTATCAAACATAGGTTGGGTCTCTTCACATAGTCCCACATTTCTTGGAGATTTTGTTCATTCCTTTTTGCGCTTTTTCTCTAATCTTGGTTTCTCATTTTATTTCATTGAGTTGATCTTCGACTTCTGATATTCTGCTTGGTCAATTCGGCTGTTGAAACTTGTGCATGCTTCGTGAAGTTCTTGTGTTGTGTCTTTCAGCTCCTTCAATTCATTCATATTCCTCTCTAAGTTGTCCATTCTTGTTATCATTTCCTCGAATCTTTTTTCAAATCTTTTTTCAAGGTTCTTAGTTTCTTTGCATTGATTTAGAACGTGTTCTTTTAGCTCACTGAAGTTTCTCATTATCCAACTTCTGAAGTCTGCTTCCGTCATTTTGTAGCACTCATTGTCCATCCAGCTTTGTTCCCTTGCTGGTGAGTAGTTTTGGACCTTTGTAGGAGGTGAGGTGTTTTGGTTTCGGGTGTTTTCCTCCTTTTTGCGCTGGTTTCTTCTCATCTTTGTGGATTTATTCACCTGTCATCTTAGTTGTTGCTGACTTTTTGATTGGGTCTCTGAGTGGATGCCCAGATTGTTGATGATGAAATATTTCTGTTACTTAGTTTTCCTTCTAATGGTCTAGCCCCTCTGCTGTATGAGTGCTGAGGTCCACTCCAGTCCCTGCTTGTCTGGAGTACACCTGTAGCAGCTGCGGAACAGTGAGGGATGCTACCAGTTTCTTCTTCTGCTATCTTTGTCCCAGAATGATGCCCACCAAATGTCAGTCTGATTAGTCCTTTTTTGAGGTGACTCTTTGGATATACAGGGGTCAGGGAGCTGCTTGAGGAGAGGGTCTGTACTTTTTAGGAGCTCCAGTGCTGAGCTGTGAGCTCCATTGTTCATTCAGGGTTGTTGGGCGGGTGTGTTTAGGTCTGCTGCAGCAGAACTTATAAACCCCCTTTTTTTCCCCTCAGATGCTCTGTGTCAGGGAGTTGGGGCTCTCTTTATGAGTATCCATTGCACTGTCCTGCCCAGCTAGGAGGCAGTCTAGTCACTATTTGCCTGCTGAGGCTCCACCCTGCTACCATGGGGTCCGCCTTGCTGGCACTGGGTGCCGCCCTACTGTGGTGGGCTCCGCCCTGTTGGCGGAGTCTCTCTGTTATGGTGGGTTTCCTCGGCAATGTCAGGCTGCTACCACAATGGGTGTGTTTCTCAGTAGGAGTGGAATGAATGCGTAGTGGTGGACGCCCCCCCACACCAAGCTGCACCATCCTGGATTTAGCTGAGCTCATAGTAAAACCCTCAACCCCCAGCATTTCAAATTGCCATTTTGTTTGTCCCTGTGGGGGTGGGACCCGCCGAGCCTGATCACCTGGCTCTCTGCCTCAGAGTCCTTTCTCTCTCATTTTTTTTTTTTAAGTTGAATGGTTGACTCTCTCACAGGTGTTTCAGTCGCCTGCTGATAGGGCACCAGGATCTGTGTGATTTCCCATGCCATGACCCACTGCACTGGCTCAGATCACACTTTCCAGGAATCTCCTGGTCTGGCTTACTCTCCACATCCCGTTTAATCAGATGGATGTTAATCTGCCCTCCCAAATCTCAGATTGCCAGTTTAACAGGGCACCCAGACCAGTGAGTTTTGTGCAAGGTGCCCCTGCGCCACGGCACTGGCTGAAACGGCTGCGCAAGCCGAAAGGGCTGCACTGGTGTCCCGTGTCTCTCCCTCACCTGGGAATTTTCCCATTCTGTGGGCAAGAAAGGTTCATTTGAAAATGTGGCTAGGACTCACCCTCTGTGCCTTCAGTGAGAGCTGCAATCCCGAGTTGTTCCTACCGTGCCATCTTGGTCTGAAGGCTAGTCTGTCTGAAATTAGTAGTTACTCTGCTGCCTTTTGATTAGTGGTAGTGTGATATTTCTTTCTTTTCACAATTACTTTTAATCTGTGTCATTTTATATTTTAAATGCATTTCTTATTTAAAAACATAGAGTTTACTCTTGTTTTTTGATCTACTCTCACAGTCTTTTTAAAATTGATATATTTAAACTTTTATGGTAATTTCATAATTAAATTAATATCTATACTTGTTACTATTTTCTTTTATTGCCTTTTTTCTTCCTCTTTTCTACTCTTTTGTGGTTTTAATTGAACATTTCATATGATTCATTTTATCTCATTTCTGAGCTTTCTGAAACTTTTTTAAAAGTTGTACTTTCACTTTTTTTTTTTTTTTTTTTTGGTTGCCTTACAATTTGCAATATATATTTAGAATAATCCAAGTCTGCTTTTCAATAACACCACACTGCTTCACAGGTTGGGGAAGTACTGCGTAGTAACAAAATAATAATATATTACTCCTATGCTTTGTATTCTTTCTGTCATTTTTTATGTATATATGTATTTATTTATAGAGTATGTAATCAAATATATTATTGCTATTCTTAATTTCAAACAAACCAGTGTTACATCAATTAAGAAGAAAAATTAAAGTTTTTGTTTTATTTTCACTTATTCCGTTTTCTGCAATGTAAGTCTCTGGCTACAAATTTTCTAAATTTTTGTTGAAAAAAGAAAGTCTATTTCCTATTTACTTTTTAAGAATAATTTCACATAGCACAGAATACCAGTTTAGTATTTTTGTTGTTTATGTTTTCTCACAGCCCTTAAGTATTACAGTTCATTCCCCTGCTGGAATAGTTTCTGATGAAAAGCAAATGTAACTCAACTTTATATCTCTATTCAATTTTATTTTTTTCCCTATGGCTTTTTTTTCCAAATGCTTTCTTTCTTTTTTATTTGATGCACTTTGAATGTAATATACCTACAAGTAATATTTGGTGTTTAATTTGCTTGGTGTTTTTCTGAGTTTCCTGGATCGTTGCTTCATGTCTAAATTAATTTGGGGGAAAGTTTTAGTCATTATTGCTTCAAATGTTGCTTATGATTCTTTCTCTCCTCTTTTCCTTCTGATAGTCCTATTATATGTACTCACACCTTTTGTAATTGTTCTACAGCTCTTGGATATTCTGTTCTATTTTTTTTTTTTTTTTTTTTTTTTTTTTTTTTTTTTTTCTGGTAGATGAATTTTCTTTTTTTTTTTTTTTTTTTTTTTTTTTTTTTTTTTTTTTTAAATTTTTATTGCATTATAGGTTTTGGGGTACATGTGCAGAACGTGCAAGATAGTTGCATAGGTACACACATGGCAGTGTGTTTTGCTGCCTTCCTCCCCCTCACCCACACTTGGTATTCATCCCCAGGCTATCCCCCCCAGCCCCCCCCGCTGTCCCTCCCCCATTTCCCCCAACAGTCCCCAGTGTATAGTAGACCGCCTCTCTGTGTCCATGTGTTCTCATTTTTCTCACCCGCCTATGAGTGAGTATATGCGGTATTTCTTTTTCTGTTCTTGTGTCAGTTTGCTGAGAATGATGTTCTCCAGATTCATCCATGTCCCTACAAAGGACACAAACTCATCATTTCTGATTGCTGCATAATATTCCATGGTGTATATGTGCCACATTTTCCCAGTCCAGTCTATCATCGATGGGCATTTGGGTTGGTTCCAGGTCTTTGCTATTGTAAACAGTGCTGCAATGAACATTCGTGTGCATGTGTCCTTATAGTAGAACGATTCACAGTCTTTTGGATAGATACCCAGTAATGGGATTGCTGGGTCAAATGGAATTTCTATTTCTAGGTCCCTGAGGAATCGCCACACTGTCTTCCACAATGGTTGAACTAATTTACACTCCCACCAACAGTGTAAGAGTGTTCCTATTTCTCCACATCCTCTCCAGCATCTGCTATCTCCAGATTTTTTAATGATCGCCATTCTAACTGGTGTGAGATGATATCTCAATGTGGTTTTGATTTGCATCTCTCTAATGACCAATGATGATGAGCACTTTTTCATATGTTTGTTGGCCTCATGTATGTCTTCTTTTGTAAAGTGTCTGTTCATATCCTTTGCCCATTTTTGAATGGGCTTGTTTGTTTTTTTTCTGTAAATCTGTTTGAGTTCTTTGTAAATTCTGGATATCAGCCCTTTGTCAGATGTGTAAACTGCAAAGATTTTTTCCCATTCTGATGGTTGTCGATTCACTCTAGTGACTGTTTCTTTTGCCGTGCAGAAGCTGTGGAGTTTGATTAGGTCCCATTTGTCTATTTTGGCTTTTGTTGCCAATGCTTTTGGTGTTTTGTTCATGAAGTCCTTGCCTACTCCTATGTCCTGAACGGTTTTGCCTAGATTTTCTTCTAGGGTTTTTATGGTGTCAGGTCTTACATTTAAGTCTTTAATCCATCTGGAGTTAATTTTAGTGTAAGGTGTCAGGAAGGGGTCCAGTTTCTGCTTTCTGCACATGGCTAGCCAGTTTTCCCAACACCATTTATTAAATAGGGAATCCTTTCCCCATTGCCTGTTTTTGTCTGGTTTATCAAAGATGATATGGTTGTAGATATGTTGTGTTGCCTCTGATGTTTCTGTTCTGTTCCATTGGTCTATATCTCTGTTTTGGTACCAGTACCATGCTGTTTTGATTACTGTAGCCTTGTAGTATAGTTTGAAGTCTGGTAGCGTGATGCCTCCCGCTGTGTTCTTTTTGCTTAGAATTGACTTGGCTATGCGGGCTCTTTTTTGGTTCCATATGAAATTCATGGTGGTTTTTTCCAGTTCTATGAAGAAATTCAATGGTAGTTTGATGGGGATAGCATTGAATGTGTAAATTACTTTGGGCAGTATAGCCATTTTCACAATATTGATTCTTCCTAACCACGAACATGGAACGTTTCTCCATCTGTTTGTGTCCTCTCTTATTTCGTTGAGCAGGTGTTTGTAGTTTTCCTTAAAGAGGTCCCTTACATTCCTCGTGAGTTGTATTCCTAGGTATTTTATTTTCTTTGTAGCGATTGTGAATGGCAGTTCGTTCTTAATTTGGTTCTCTTTAAGTCTGTTATTGGTGTATAGGAATGCTTGTGATTTTTGCACATTGATTTTATATCCTGAGACTTTGCTGAAGTTGCTTATCAGTTGCAGGAGCTTTTGGGCTGAGGTGATGGGGTCTTCTAGGTATACTATCATGTCGTCTGCAAATAGAGACAATTTGGCTTCCACCTTTCCTATTTGAATACCCTTTATTTCTTTTTCTTGCCTTATTGCTCTGGCTAGAACTTCCAGTACTATGTTGAATAGAAGTGGTGAGAGAGGGCATCCTTGTCTAGTGCCGGATTTCAAAGGGAATGCTTCCAGTTTTTGCCCATTAAGTATGATATTGGCTGTTGGTTTGTCGTAAATAGCTTTTATTACTTTGAGATATGTTCCATCAATACCAAGTTTATTGAGGGTTTTTAGCATAAAGGGCTGTTGAATTTTGTCAAATGCCTTCTCTGCGTCAATTGAGATAATCATGTGGTTTTTGTTTTTGCTTCTGTTTATGTGGTGAATTACATTTATAGACTTGCGTATGTTGAACCAGCCTTGCATGCCCGGGATGAATCCTACTTGATCATGATGGATAAGTTTTTTAATGTGCTGTTGCAATCGATTTGCCAGTATTTTATTGAAGATTTTTGCATCTATGTTCATCATGGATATTGGCCTGAAGTTTTCTTTTCTTGTTGAGTCTCTGCCAGGTTTTGGTATCAGGATGATGTTGGTCTCATAAAATGATTTGGGAAGGGTTCCCTCTTTTTGGATTATTTGGAATAGTTTCAGAAGGAATGGTACCAGATCCTCTTTGTGTGTCTGGTAGAATTCAGCTGTGAACCCATCTGGACCTGGGCTTTTTTTGTGTGGTAGGCTCTTAATTGCTGCCTCAACTTCTGACCTTGTTATTGGTCTATTCATAGTTTCAGCTTCCTCCTGGTTTAGGCTTGGGAGGACACAGGCGTCCAGGAATTTATCCATTTCTTCCTGATTTACTAGTTTGTGTGCATAGAGTTGTTTGTAGTATTCTCTGATGATGGTTTGAATTTCTGTGGAATCTGTGGTGATTTCCCCTTTATCGTTTTTTATTGCATGTATTTGGTTGTTCTCTCTTTTCTTTTTTATCAGTCTGGCTAGTGGTCTGTCTATTTTGTTGATCTTTTCAAAAAACCAGCTCTTAGATTTGTTGATTTTTTGAAGGGTTTTTCTTATCTCTATCTCCTTCAGTTCTGCTCTGATCTTAGTTATTTCTTGTCTTCGGCTAGGTTTTGAGCTTTTTTGATCTTGCTCCTCTAGCTCTTTCAATTTTGACGATAGGGTGTCAATTTTGGATCTCTCCACTTTTCTCATGTGGGCACTTATTGCTATATATTTTCCTCTACAGACTGCTTTAAATGTGTCCCAGAGATTCTGGTATGTTGTGTCTTCATTCTCGTTGGTTTCAAAGAACTTCTTTATTTCTGCCTTCATTTCATTGTTTATCCAATCAACATTCAAGAGCCAGTTGTTCAGTTTCCATGAAGCTGTGCGGTTCTGAGTTATTTTCTGAATTCTGAGTTCCAACTTGATTGCACTATGGTCTGAGAGACTGTTTGTTATGATTTCAGTTGTTTTGCATTTGCTGAGGAGTGCTTTACTTCCAATTATGTGGTCAATTTTGGAGTAGGTGTGATGTGGTGCTGAGAAGAATGTATATTCTGTGGATTTGGGGTGGAGAGTTCTGTAAATGTCTATCAGGTTTGCTTGTTCCAGGTCTGAGTTCAAGTCCTGGATATCCTTGTTAATTTTCTGTCTGGTTGATCTGTCTGCTATTGACAGTGGAGTGTTAAAGTCTCCCACTATTATTGTGTGGGAGTCTAAGTCTCTTTGTAAGTCATTAAGAACTTGCCTTATATATCTGGGTGCTCCTACATTGGGTCCATATATATTTAGAATCGTTAGCTCTTCTTGTTGTATTGATCCTTTTACCATTATGTAGTGACCTTCTTTGTCCCTTTTGATCTTTGTTGCTTTAAAGTCTATTTTATCAGAGATGAGAATTGCAACTCCTGCTTTTTTTTGCTCTCCATTTGCTTGGTAAATCTTCCTCCATCCTTTTATTTTGAGCCTTTGTGTATCTTTGTGTGTGAGGTGGGTTTCCTGAATACAGCACACTGATGGGTTTTGGTTTTTTATCCAATTTGCCAGTCTGTGTCTTTTGATTGGTGCATTTAGCCCATTTACATTCAGGGTTAATATTGTTATGTGTGAATTTGATACTGCCATTTTGATGCTATCTGGCTGTTTTGCTTATTGGTTCATGTACATTCTTCATTTTGTTGATGGTCTTTAGCATTTGGTATGCTTTTAGGATGGCTGGAACTGGTTGTTTCTTTCTATGTGTAGTGCCTCTTTCAGGAGCTCTTGTAAAGCAGGCCTAGTGGTGACAAAATCTCTGAGTACTTGCTTGTTCGTGAAGGATTTTATTTTTCCTTCACTTATGAAGCTCAGTTTGGCTGGATATGAAATTCTGGGTTGAAAGCTCTTTTCTTTAAGGATGTTGAATATTGGCCCCCACTCTCTTCTGGCTTGTAGGGTCTCTGCCGAGAGATCTGCTGTGAGTCTGATGGGCTTCCCTTTGTGGGTGACCTGACCTTTCTCTCTGGCTGCCCTAAGTATTTTCTCCTTCGTTTCAACCCTGGTGAATCTGACGATTATGTGCCTTGGGGTTGCTCTTCTTGCGGAGTATCTTTGTGGTGTTCTCTGTATTTCCTGGAGTTCAGTATTGACCTGTCTTGCTAGGTTGGGGAAATTTTCCTGGATAATATCCTGAAGAGTGTTTTCCAGCTTAGATTCATTCTCTTGATCACATTCTGGTACACCTATCAAACGTAGGTTGGGTCTCTTCACATAGTCCCACATTTCTTGGAGATTTTGTTCATTCCTTTTTGTGCTTTTTTCTTTAATCTTGGTTTCACGTTTTATTTCATTGAGTTGATCTTCAATTTCTGATATTCTTTCTTCTGCTTGGTCAATTCGGCTGTTGAAACTTGTGCATGCTTCACGAAGTTCTCGTGTTGTGTTTTTCAGCTCCTTCAATTCATTCATATTCCTCTCTAAGTTTTCCATTCTTGTTATCAATTCCTCGAATTTTTTTTCAAATCTTTTTTCAAGGTTCTTAGTTTCTTTGCACTGATTTAGAACATGTTCTTTTAGCTCAATGAAGTTTCTCATTATCCACTTTCTGAAGTCTGATTCCGTCATTTCGTCACACTCATTCTCCGTCCATCTTTGTTCCTTTGCTGGTGAGGAGTTTTGGTCCTCTGTAGGAGGTGAGGTGTTTTGGTTTCGGGTGTTTTCCTCCTTTTTGCGCTGGTTTTTTCCCATCTTTATGGATTTATCCGCCTGTCGTCTTTGTAGTTGCTGATTTTTCAGTTGGGTCTCTGTGTGGATGCTGAGATTGTTGATGATGAAGTATTTCTGTTACTTAGTTTTCCTTCTAGTGGTCTAGCCCCTCTGCTGTATGAGTTCTGAGGTCCACTCCAGGCTCTGTTTTTCTGGAGTATACCTGTAGCAGCTGTGGAAGAGTGAGGGATGATACCAGTTTCTTCTTCTGCTGTCTTTGTTCCAGAATGATGCCCGCCAAATGTCAGTCTGATTAGTCCTTTTTTTGCGGTGACTCTTTGGATATACAGGGGTCAGGGAGCTGCTTAAGGAGATGGTTTGTGCTTTATAGTAGCTCCAGTGCTGAGCTGTGAGCTCCGTTGTTCATTCAGTGTTGTTGGGAGGTTGTTTATGTCTGCTGTAATAGAACTCATAAAACACCACCCTTTTATTTCCCCCCCTTATATGCACTGTTTCAGGGAGTTGGGGCTTTCTTTATGAGTATCTGTTGCACTGTCCTGCCCCACTAGGTGGCAGTCTATTCACTATTTGCCTGCCGGGGCTCTGACCCACTCGCGCGGTTCTGCCCTGTTGCTGCTGGGCTCCCTTCTGCTGTGGAGAGTTCCCGTCTCCTGGGAGTCTCTCTGTTATGGCAGGTTGCCTCGGCAACGGCAGGCTGCTTCGGCCCTGGGCGGTACTTCGATAGGGGCGGATTGTGTCAGCGGTGGTGGACGCCCCTCCCTCACCGGGCTGCACCGTCCTAGATGCCGGCAGCAAAACTCTCAGCGCCAAGCGTCTCCAGTCATTGCCCTGCTTGTCCCTGTGAGGGTGGGACTCACTGAGCCTGATTACCCAGCTCCCTGCTTCAGAGTCCGTCCTCTCTCTCTCTCCCTCCCTCTCCGCGAGCTTAAAGTTCGACTCTCTCACTGGCGCCCCAGGAGCCTGCCGATAGGGCACTGGGATCCGTGCGATCTCCCGTGCCACTGCCCACTTCACCGGCTCATATCACGCTTCCCAGGAAACTCCCAGGAAACTCCTGGTCTGGCTCACTGTCCAAGTCCCGTTCAATCAGATGGACGTGCCAATCTGCCCTTCAAACTCTCAGATTGCTGGTTTAACAGGGCGCCCAGACCAGCGAGTTCCGTGCCGGGTCCTGCTGCGGCGCCGGCCGAAGCGGCGCCGGCCGAAGCGGCCGCGCCAGAGGGCTGCGTTAGCCGGTTTTACTTTACTAGCGTCCTGTGGGACTTTCAACGCTCTGTGGGCTAGAAAAGTCCATCCGAGAATGCGGCTAGGACTCACCCTCTGCGCCGTCACTGAGAGCTGCAATCCTGAGTCGCTTCTACGACGCCATCTTTCCGGGTCTCCTCTGTTCTATTTTTTTCCATCTTTTTTTATTCTCTTTGTTTGCAGTCTTAGAAATTTCTACTGATGTATCCTCAAGTTCGGAGATTCTTTCTTCAGCTGTGTCCACTTTATTAATGAGCCTATCACAGATATCATTTATTTCTGCTACATTGGTTTTGATCCCACCATTTTCTTTCGATTTCTTCATAATTTTTTTCATTCTGCTTACATTACCCATCTGTTTTTGCATGTTGTCTACCTTTTCAATTAGATTCTTAGCATACTAGTTATAGTTGTTAAAAATTCATGATCTCATAATTTCAAAATCCCTGTTATATATGAGTCTGGTTTTAATGCTAGTCCTGTCTATTCAAACCAGGTTTTGTTTTGTTTCTTCTTTAAGTGTGCCTTGTACTATTTATTTAAAAAATTGGTCATGACATATTGGGTAAAATGAACTCTGTTAATAGATGTATATTATATGCTGGTAAGGTATGGGGTATGGGGGAGCATTTTTTGGCTTTGCTATTAAGTCTGTGTTTGAGTAAGCTTGTGTCCCTCAGATGTGAAAGCTACAACTGCTTCTTTGTCCTCCCCCAATACCTTAGGAGAAGCAGGATAGGTGGAAAAAGATAAGATTGAGTACTTTTCCCCTATAAGTTCGATATTAACTTTCCCTTTGGTTGGTTAGTTTCTGATGAAATTCCAATAGGTTAGACTCTGGTAAAATAGTTTTCCTTGAGGAGAGGTCTTGTTAAGAACAAATGCAGTGGAGTATTTCAAAATGGTTATTTTGTCCTCCACCTACTGAAATCCTAAGGGAATTTTTCTTATGTATTTATTGTGAACACTGAAGATATCCAGGAGGTAAATCTCAGAAATGTCTGCCTCCCCATGGATTTTTAACTCTCAGACTCAACTATAATGAGCTTTCAGCAATTTGTCAATTACAGTTGAGGTTTTCCTACTGTTAGTGATTCATGGGGAAATTTTTGCTTGTCAATTTTTGTTTCATGATGTTGTGATTCTCTGTACCCATATTTCTAACTCTTTAATTCTAAGGGTACTTATTTTCCCTGTGACTTTACTTCTCTAATGGATGTAAGAAGTGTTGCTAATTTTTCAGTTTATTTAGCTTATTACTTGTGTTTTGAGTGGAGTGGTGACTTCCAAGTTTCTTACATGTAAACCCCAAAAACAGATATCTTAAATCAGTTTTAATACATTTAGTTTTATGAGAGATTTATCCATTTCCTTCAAGTTTTCAAATTGGTTGTTATAAAGTTGACTATGTGTTTTAAAAAAATCTTAATATTGGTTGTATTCTGATAAAATTAATTTTATTTATTTTGTTTTTTATTTAAAAGAAATCATTTTAATATATGTTAAACATTGGTGTGTCATAAACGTTCATTAGAAAGCTAACACACTAGAAATTGTTCCTTTCATTATTTCATCAAATGAATACTATTATTTCACATTTAAATTGCCAAAACATTTACCCATTTGATATGCTGGTATTTTTATTATTTTATTATTATACTTTAAGCTCTGGGGTACATGTGCACATCCTGCAGGGTTATTGCATAGATACACACATGCCATGGTTTGCAGTTTCCCTCTCCCCGTTGGCTACTAGGCATCTCTCCCAGTGTTTTCCCTCACCAGCCTCCCAGTCCTGCAATGTCCCTCCCCAAACTCCAACCCCAACCTACCCCAGTGTGTGATGTTCCCCTCCCTATGCCCATGTGTTCTCATTGTTAAACAACCCCTGTGAGTGAGAACATGTGGTGTTTGGTTTTCTGTTCTTGTATCAGTTTGCTGAGAATGATGGTTTCCAGATTCATCCATGTCTCTACAAAGGACACAAACTCGTTTTTTTTTTGTTTTTATTTTTTTGTTTTGTTTTTTTTTTTAATGTAAAAGGGTTTATTTATTTACTTTTTACTTTTTTTAAATTTTTATTGCATTATAGGTTTTGGGGTACATATGCAGAAGGTGCAAGGTAGTTGCATAGGTACACACATGGCAGTGTGTTTTGCTGCCCTCCTCCCCTTCACCCACACTTGGCATTTATCCCCAGGCTATCCCTCCCCAACCCCCCCACTGTCCCTCCCCCATTCCCCCCAATAGACCCCAGTGTGTAGTAGACCCCCTCCCTATGTCCATGTGTTCTCATTTTTCTCACCCGCCTATGAGTGAGAATATGCGTTATTTCTTTTTCTGTTCTTGTGTCACTTTGCTGAGAATGATATTCTCCAGATTCATCCATGTCCTTACAAAGGACACAAACTCATCATTTTTGATTGCTGCATAATATCCCATGGTGTATATGTCCTACATTTTCCCAGTCCAGTCTGTCATCGATGGGCATTTGGGTTGGTTCCAGGTCGTTGCTATTGTAAACAGTGCTGCAATGAACATTTGTGTGCATGTGTCCTTATAGTAGAACAATTTATAATCCTTTGGATATATACCCAGTAATGGGATTGCTGGGTCAAATGGATTTTCTATTTCTAGGGCCTTGAGGAATCGCCACACTGTCTTCCACAATGGTTGAACTAATTTACACTCCCACCAACAGTGTAAGAGTGTTCCTATTTCTTCACATCCTCTCTAGCATCTGCTATCTCCAGATTTTTTAATGATCGCCATTCTAACTGGCATGTGATGGTATCTCAATGTGGTTTTGATTTGCATCTCTCTAATGACCAGTGATGATGAACATTTTTTCATGTGTTTGTTGTCCTCGTGTATGTCTTCTTCTGTAAAGTGTCTGTTCATATCTTTTGCCCATTTTTGAATGGGCTTGTTTGTTTTTTTTCCTGGAAATCTGTTTGAGTTCTTCGTAAATTCTAGATATCAGCCCTTTGTCAGATGGGTATTCTCTGATGATGGTTTGAATTTCTGTGGAATCTGTGGTGATTTCCCCATTATCGTTTTTTATTGCATCTATTTTGTTGTTCTCTCTTTTCTTTTTTATCAATCTGGCTAGTGGTCTGTCTATTTTGTTGATCTTTTCAAAAAACCAGCTCTTGGATTTATTGATTTTTTGAAGGGTTTTTTGTGTCTCTATCTCCTTTAGTTCTGCTCTGATCTTAGTTATTTCTTGTCTTTGGCTAGGTTTTGAGCTTTTTTGATCTTACTCCTCTAGCTCTTTCAATTTTGATGATAGGGTGTCAATTTTGGATCTCTCCACTCTTCTCATGTGGGCACTTATTGCTATATATTTTCCTCTACAGACTGCTTTAAATGTGTCCCAGAGATTCTGGTACATTTTGTCTTTGTTCTCGTTGGTTTCAAAAGACTTCTTTATTTCTGCCTTCATTTCATTGTTTATTCAGTCCACATTCAAGAGCCAGTTGTTCAGTTTCCATGAAGCTGTGCGGTTCTGAGTTATTTTCTGAATTCTGAGTTCCAACTTGATTGCACTATGGTCTGAGAGACTGTTTTTTATGATTTCAGTTGTTTTGCATTTGCTGAGGAGTGCTTTACTTCCAATTATGTGATCAATTTTGGAGTGGGTGTGATGTGGTGCTGAGAAGAATGTATATTTTGTGGATTTGAGGTGGAGAGTTCTGTAAATGTCTATCAGGTTTGCTTGCTCCAGGTCTGTGTTCAAGCTCTGGATATCCTTGTTAATTTTCTGTCTGGTTGATCTGTCTGCTATTGACAGTGGAGTGTTAAAGTCTCCCACTATTATTGTGTGTGAGTCTAAGTCCCTTTGTAAGTCATTAAGAACTTGCCTTATATATCTGGGTGCTCCTGCATTGGGTCCATATATATTTAGAATCATTAGCTCTTCTTGTTGTATCAATCCTTTTACCATTATGTAATGACCTTCTTTGTCCCTTTTGATTTTTGCTGCTTTAAAGTCTATTTTATCAGAGATGAGAATTGCAACTCCTGCTTTTTTTTTTTTTGCTCTCCGTTTGCTTGGTAAATCTTCCTCCATCCCTTTATTTTGATCCTTTGTGTATCTTTGCATGTGAGGTGGGTTTCCTGGATACAGCACACCAATGGGTTTTGGTTTTTTATCCAATTTGCCAGTCTGTGTCTTTTGATTGGTGCATTTAGCCCATTTACATTTAGGGTTAATATTTTTATGTGTGAATTTGATACTGCCATTTTGATGATAGCTGGTTGTTTTGCCCATTGGTTCATGTAGATTCTTCATTTTGTTGATGCTCTTTAGCATTTGGTATGCTTTTAGGATGGCTGGTACTGGTTGTTCCTTTCTATGTGTAGTGCCTCTTTCAGGAGCTCTTGTAAAGCAGGCCTAGTTGTGACAAAATCTCTGTATACTTGCTTGTTCATGAAGGATTTTATTTTTCCTTCATTTATGAAGCTCAGTTTGGCTGGATATGAAATTCTGGGTTGAAAGTTCTTTTCTTTAAGGATGTTGAATATTGGCCCCCACTCTCTTCTGGCTTGTAGGGTCTCTGCCAAGAGATCTTCTGTGAGTCTGATGGGCTTCCCTTTGTGGGTGACCTGACCTTTCTCTCTGGCTTCCCTTAGTATTTTCTCCTTCATTTCAACCCTGGCAAATCTGACAATTATGTGCCTTGGGGTTGCTCTTCTTGCGGAGTATCTTTGTGGTGTTCTCTGTATTTCCTGGAGTTGAGTATTGACCTGTCTTGCTAGGTTGGGGAAATTTTCCTGGATAATATCCTGAAGAGTATTTTCCAGCTTGAATTCATTCTCTTCATCACATTCTGGTACACCTATCAAACGTAGGTTGTGTCTCTTCACATAGTCCCACATTTCTTGGAGATTTTTTTCATTCCTTTTTGCACTTTTTTCTTTATTCTTGGTTTCTCATTTTATTTCATTGAGCTGATCTTTGACTTCTGATATCCTTTCTTCTGCTTGGTCAATTTGGCTGTTGAAACTTGTGCATGCTTCACGAAGTTCTCGTGTTGTGTTTTTCAGCTCCTTCAATTCATTCATATTCCTCTCTAAGTTGTCCATTCTTGTTATCAATTCCTCAAATCTTTTTTCAAATCTTTTTTCAAGGTTCTTAGTTTCTTTGCACTGATTTGGAACATGTTCTTTTAGCTCCCTGAAGTTTCTCATTATCCACTTTCTGAAGTCTGATTTCATCATTTCGTCACACTCATTCTCCATCCAGCTTTGTTCCTTTGCTGGTGAGGAGTTTTGGTCCTTTGTAGGAGGTGAGGTGTTTTGGTTTTGGGTGTTTTTCTCCTTTTTGCACTGGTTTCTTCCCATCCTTATGGATTTATCCACCTGTCGTCTTAGTAGTTGCTGATTTTTCGATTGGGTCTCTGAGTAGACACCCAGATTGTTGATGATGAAGTATTTCTGTTACTTAGTTTTTCTTCTAATGGTCTAGCCCTTCTGCTGTATGAGTGCTGAGGTCCACTCCAGGCCCTGCTTTTCTGGGGTACACCTGTAGCAGCTGCAGAACAGTGAGGGATGCTACCAGTTTCTTCTTCTGCTATCTTTGTTCCAGAATGATGACCACCAAATGTCAGTCTGATTAGTCCTTTTTGGGGGTGACTCTTTGGATATACAGGGGTCAGGGATCTGCTTGAGGAGGCAGTCTGTGCTGTATAGGAGCTCCAGTGCTGAGCTTTGAGCTTCATTGTTCATTCAGGGATGTTGGGAGGATATGTTTATGTCTGCTGCAACAGAACTCATAAACCCCCCCCTTTTTTTTCCCCTTAGATGCTCTGTCTCAGGGAGTTGGGGCTTTCTTTATGAGTATCTGTTGCACTTTCCTGCCCCACTAGGTGGCGATCTATTCACTATTTGCCTGCCGGGGCCCCACCCTGCTAGTGTGGGTCCGCCCTGCTGCCGCAGGCTCTGTTTTGCTGTGGTTCGCTCCGCCCTCTTGGTGGAGTCTCTCTGTTATGGCAGGTTGCCTCGGCAATGGCAGGCTGCGTCAGACCTGGGCAGTACTTCAGTAGGGGCAGATTGCATCCGTAGTGTCAGATGCCCCTCCCCCACCAGGCTGCACCGTCCTAGATGCCGGCAGCAAAATTCTCAGCCCCAAGCACCTCCAGTCGCCGCCCTGCTTGTCCCCGTGAGAGTGGGACCCACCGAGCTCTATCACTCAGCTCCCTGCCTCAGAGTTCATCCTCTCTCTCTCTCTCTTTCTCTCCCCAAGCTGAATGGTCAACTCTCTCACTGGCACCCCAGTAGCCTGCCGATAGGGCACTGGGATCCGTGTGATCTCCCATGCCGCTGCCCACTGCACTGGCTCAGATCACGTTTCCCAGGAATATCCTGGTCTGGCTCATTGTCCAAGTCCCATTCAATCAGATGGACATGCCAATCTGCCCTTCCAAATCTCAGGTTGCCAGTTTAACAGGGCACCCAGACCAGTTTGTTTTGTGCCGTGTGCCACTGCACTGTGGGGCCGGCCCGGCCCAACCAGCCGTGTGAGCCGGCTGTGCAAGCATCCCGTGTCTCTCCCACACCTGGGACTTTCAACATTCTGTGGGCAAAAAAGGACCGTCTGAGAATGTGGCTAAAACTCACCCTCTGAGCCTTCACTGAGAGCTGCAATCCTGAGTCGCCTCTATGATGCCATCTTGCGAAAATCCGTCACAAACTCATTGTTTTTTATGGCTCTATAGGATTTCATGGTGTATATGTGCCACATTTTTTTTTGTCCAGTCTATCATTGATAGACATTTGGGTAGATTCTAGGTCTTCGCTATTGTAAACAGTGCCACAATGAATATACGTGTGCATATGTCTTTATAATAGAATGATTTATAATCCTTTCTTCTGGTGTTTTCAAATGTTTGTCCAGTTTATTAAAATGAGAATAATAATATTAGGAGAAAGGGACAGAAATTTATATATTTAAGTATGTGAAGGGAGGAAGATTGAGTAACTTTGAGGCCATGAATTTGGCTTTCATTCTGCATGACACAGAAAGTGGAGTGTTTAGAGGAGGCATTATCAGTTTAACTCAAGCTGCTTTCTTGTATATTGGAAAAGTGGCAATAGAGGGAGAAAGAATATTGTGAGGAAGATAAAACTGTAATCCCCATGAGACATATTGGCCACTGAAATTATAGTGGTTGCAGCAGAAGTAATAAGATGTGACTGCATTATAAACATAATTTGATGACAAAATCTAGCATTACAGATAGATTAAATGTGTGGTATGAGAAAAAAAGTAGTTAAGGAATAATCCAAGGGTTTTAGGGTGAGCATATGAACTTTATAAGTTGGAGGAGACAGAGGCACTGATGGGATGCAGAGCTGGTGGCTGCAATTGCAATTCATAAAGAAGTTTAGTTGCAGAAACTGCCATGTCTTAAATGTATAAGTAAAACCAGATTTATATTCTAATTAATACATTTGGGAAAATGCATTTATGTATTCTTTTGTGATTTTTTTTTCTTTTTAAGGGAGTGATTTTTGTCTCTCTATTCACTTGATAGTACAATATTTTTCTTTTCTATGTTTCATTTTCTTCAAATTGTCTTTGTAGTTCCTGTTTTTACCTCCTGTTAATTTTTGTTCCCTTGCAGCATATTTTCATTAACATTTATATTTTGTCTGAATTTAAATGAATTTGCTCCATCATTAAGTAACTCAAATGCATGGCATTTCTTATTTTATACCAGTAAGTAAATCTCCTGTTTATGCTACTTTTGAATTATATTTTATAATTCAACCATGTTTGTCCAATTATCATCTCTCTTCTATCACATACCTAAGCAAAACAAATATTGTTATCTATTACTCATCCATACACTCAATGCTCTTTTTAAATTTTGCACATTCTGCTTGGGTACAGAAGAGTACTATTAAATTGATAGTAAGTTAACTAATTGTACTCCATGAAAGCATTGCTTTAAACATATGATTATTATCAGCCTTCTGTTCTTTCCCTTAATCAATACTTAAGAATTTCCTGACCATATGAGACAAGAAAAAATTAAGTAGCATTCATAAATCACGTACTTTGGTATAACTAAGTAAAATATTTTCATGTATACCCTGTGGCATTTCTAAAACCACTTCCCCAATATACTAGCTGATCTAAATTCTGATCTTTTTACATGAAATTCTAGCCAGCAAATGTAGCTGACACTTGATTTCAATTCCCACCTCCCTCAGATGCAGAAATGTAATTTCAAAGCACCAAAGTGTACTTCTGCAGCTTCCATTATTTTGTGAAAGGCCATATTTCAGAAATATATATTCCTACTTTTCTATCCACTTTATATTTAGTCCCTCTTCCAAAGGTTCTCTCCACTCTTTTTGTAATCATGTCCAACAAGTTTCACATCCATTCGTTCCCCACATTGAGAGAGCATTATACAACTAATTTCTCTATGAAAATCCTAAGCCAAAATTCAATTATATAGAGAAAAAGAAATTACTTCAATTGAATGTCTGATTAAATGACTCCTCAGGTGATTCAAAAGTTTAATCTTATGGTTTTAAGTAGAGTCTGAATGTCTAACAATTTTAAGTAGAAATGAGAAAAAAATTTCCTGGATCAGATTAGCCTCAAGTTAAACATGCCAAATTTCATTAATAAGTGTTCTCAACATTTTTGCTATCTAAGCTATTTTCATTGTTTTTATTTCCTTTGTCAGATAATATTCATTACAAACAGGTGGGATTTGGAAATATAAAGCCTATGAGAATTTAACTGTATCTCAGGAGACTAAGAATGTAACATTATAAGAATGTCCCCTAAACTATTTTCTTCAGTATTACATACATATTTCAGCAACATAGAATTTCAATGAAAGTTCTGATAAGTCCTAATTTTAACAAAAATTTTCAATTATTACTATGTCATATAAAGGTAGAAAATATAGCTAAGATTAAAGAAATTATGAATGGGTGCTTTATAACATAATTTTATTAAGTGTTTAATCAATGCATTATTAAAACATTATAGTTTGTAATGCCACCTAGTGGATTTCTGAATAAGAAATGCCCCTTGAGTATAACTAACATATAATATGAAACATATGCATAAAGAATGCTAATCCAATTTTCCTATATATTAACATATCTTTCTCTCTCCAGTATTCACCCTGAAATATAAAGTATTTACCTTGAGCTATAAAATATTAAACATTTAAAAGTATTAAATTGAAACAGAGAGAAAAGAAAATATATTTCTTAGAAGTTTATTTTTAAGTTTGTCATAGGTATAGAATGTTTGACTTGGATTTCAGAAACAACACGCAAATACTTGGGACACTTAATTATAAATAATTACATATAAAAAGATTAAAATAATGAAATAGTGGTATATATATTTATAGCACAAACTAAGCCATTGTAAGTTAAAGTTATAATTTTTAACTCCATGTGAAATTGCCTTGGTAAGTATAAAATTTTGATTTGCAAACCTGGCTGTGTTTCAAAAATCTTCTGATTAAAAATTTCCAGAGATGGGGTCCAAGAATGTATATCTCTTCAAAGCTCTGTAAGTTATTAAGATACACAGCAATGGCTGATAATGCTGCTGTAAATCATTATCTAGGCAGAGAGACTAGTTTCCAGATTGTCTAAAACTGGACAAACAAAACCTACTACAGAATATTGTCTTAGTGTGGTTTATTTTGGGATTGGATATATATTTAGCATGACAATAATTACTAGTTCTGCTTTTATGACTGTTTTGAATACTATTGTACTCTAGCTTTTTTTTTTTTTTTTTTTTGGATCTCTTCTCCTTCCCTTTCTTTGCCATCTTGCAGGATCACCTAACTAATTTCAGTGGTTTCCAGCACTCTCTCTATATAAATATCTTCAAAATGTACATAACAAACTCATTTCTCCATCTTAACTCCCAAAATAGTATATGAAATTGCCCTCTAAATAGCCTCAGATATTCAGAGTGCCCAAAGCTCAAGTAATCATATTCCATGTCTAACTCCAAAAAAAATCATCAAAATGTCTGCCTTCTCTATTTTAGGTGACATAACTAGCATCTATAAAAATAAACAAGAAACAAAGGTACAATTCTAACTCTTTTATTTTCTGACCTCTCACAACTTAACAGTCCTTAAGTCACCTTAATTATACTTTTTAAATTTTAACTCATGTAATTCTTTCTCACCATACAACTACGTTAGCTTAGTCCTTCCAAGTATCTCTCTCTCTAAACTTGGAGCCAATTGTTTCCCTCCAATCTGTTATTCCCTTTCTTTCATAGAGTGATATCAAAGTAATCATTCTAAAATGCAATATTTTGACTTCAGTAAAGTTTTAGAATATAAAATCAATATGAAAATCAGTACCATTTCGATATACCAATAATGTTCAAACTGAGAGCCAAATCAAGAATGTAATTGCATTCACAATGGCCACATCGAAACCTAAGCATACAGCATAAATCATTAATGACAAACAAATGGAAAAAATGCCATGTTTATGGCTTGGAAGAATTGATATCATTAACATGACCATATTGTCCAAAGCAACCTACAGATTCAATGCTATTCCTATCAAACTACCAATGTACTTTTTCACATAATTGAAAAAAGAGTTCTAAAATTCACATGGGACCAAAAATAACTGGATAGCCAAAGCAATATTAAGCAAAAAGAACAAAGCCAAAGCCAAAGATCAACTTTAAACTGTGCTATAAGGCCATAGTAACCCAGGCAGCATGGGAGTGGTACAAAAACAGATACACAGACCAATGGAACAAAATAGGAAATCCAGAAAAACCTGCAAACCTATAGCCATTCTGATCTTCAACAATGTCATCAAAAATAAGCAATGGAGAAAGAATTCTCTATTAAATAATTGGTGCTTGGATAACTGGCAAGCCATATAGAGTAGAAGGAAACTGGATTCTTACCTTCTATCATATACAAAAAATTGACTTACCGTGGATTAAAGTTTGAAATGCAAGACCTCAAACTATTAGAATTCTTGAAGAAAACCAAGGAAACATCATTCTGGACATCAATCTTTGGAGAGGGTTTATGAGTAAGTTCTCAAAGGCAATTGAACCAAAAACAAAAATTAACAAGTAGGACCTAATTAAAGTAAACAACTTCTGCACAGCAAAAATAACCATCAATACAGTAAACATATGAGCTAAAGAATATGAGAAAATATTCACAACCTATGCATCAGACAGATGTCTAATATCCAGAATCTATGGAGAACTTAAAGAATCCAACAAATAACAAATAATCCCATTAAAAATGGAGCCAAACACATGAACAGATACCTCTCAAAAAAAAAAAAAAACACATAAAAGCAGCCAACAAAAATGGAAAAAAATGTTTCACATCTCTACTCATCAGACAAATACAAATCAAAAGAGCAATAAGATAACACAAATTTCTAAATTGCTATTATAAAAAGGTGAAAAACCTCGTATACTGGTGAGGCTTCAGAGAAAAGGGAATGCTAGCACAGTGTTGGTGGGAATGTAGATTTGTTCAACCACTTTGGAAAACCGTGTGGAAATTTCTCAATGAAATGAAAACTATGATTCAACCCAGAAACCTCATTCCTGGGTATGTATTCAAAAGGAAATAAATTATTCTACCAAAAACATGCAGTCATATGTTCCATCACAGCACTATTCAAAATAACAAAGACATGAAATCAGTCTAGGTGCTCATCAGCGGTTTATTGGATAAAGAAAATGTGTTGTATATATACATATCATGTAATACAATGTAGCCATAAAAAAATATTTCCTTTATAGCAACATAAATGGAGCTGAAGGCCACTATTCTAAGCAAATTAACACAGAAACAGAAAACCAAATCCCACATGTTTTCACTTAGAAGTGGGAGCTAAATATTGCATGATCATGGATCTAAGGATGACAACAATAAACAGTGAAAAGTACTAGAGAGGGGAGGAAGAGGGCCCAGCAAGATTGAAAAACTAACTGTGGGTAGTATGCTCAGTGCCTGGGTGATGGGATCATTTATACCCCAAACCTCAGCATCATGTAATATACCCAAGAACAAACCTGCACTTGTACCCCAAAATCTAAAATAAAAGCTGGGAAAAAAAAAAGAAATAAAAAAGAAAAGCAAAAAATACATATTATTTAACTTCTTATTGGTCGCCTTAACTCACTTTAGCTGACTTTCAAAATAAATTTCTTACATTTTAATGGCAGTATTTCTCAAAGGTTCTTCAAACTTCCACCTACCTCTTGAATCATCAAAGGGAGAGCTTGTGAAAATATAGATTCTAGGGCCTAACCTTAGACTACATGAAGAGGGAATGCTTTAAAAAATCATCCACTGAAGAACCATTAGATACTGAAAGGATGCAATTTTGTGGCATTGATGTTATAAGAATTGGAAGAGTTGTTTTTGTTTTTGTTTTTTTTAATTGTACTTTGGGCTCTGGGGTACATGTGCATATCCTGCATCCTGCAGGACTGTTGCATAGGTACATACATGTCATGGTGGTTTGCTGTCTCCATCCCCCAATTGCCTACATCATGCATTTCTCCCAGTATTATCCCTCCCCATCTTCCTTGTCCCCCACTGTCTCTTCCTTCCCCTCCCCTCCACCCTTCCACCTACTCCAGTAAGTGTTGTTCCCTTCCCTGTGCCCAAGTCTTCTCATTGTTCATTACCCACCTATAAGTGAAAATGTGGTGTTTGGTTTTTCATTCTTGTGTCAGTTTGCCGAGAATGATGGTTTCTGGATTCATCCATATCTGTACAAAGGACACGAACTCATCATTTTTTATTGCTGCATAGTATTCCATGGTGTATATGTGTCACATTTTCTTTGTGCAGTCTACTATTGATGGGCATTTGGGTTGATTCCATGTCTTTGCTATTGTAAACATTGTGACAGTGAACATATGTGTGCATGTTTATTTATCATAGAACAATTTATAATCCTTTGGGTATATATCCAGTAATGGGATTGCTGGCTTAAATAGAATTCTATTTCTAGATCCTTGAGGAATTGCCACACTGTCTTCCATAATGAGTGAACTAATTTACACTCCCATCAACAATGTAAAAGTGTTCCTTTATCTCCACATCCTCTCCAGCAGAGATTGTCTCCAAATTTTTAATTAAGGCCATTCTAACTGGGATGAGATGGTATCTCAATGTGGTTTTGATTTGGATTTCTCTAATGACTAATGATGATGAACATTTTTTCATATGTTTGTTGGCCACATAAATATCTTCTTTGAAAAGTGTCTGTTCATCTCCTTCATCCATTGTTGATTTTTTTTTTTTTTTTTTTTTTTTTTTTTTTTTTTTTTTTTTTTTGTAAATCTGCTTTAGTTCTTTATAGATACTGTATATTAGCCATTTGTCAGATGGGTAGATTGCAGCAATATTTTTCCCATTCTGTTGGTCGCCCATTCACTCTAATGATTGTTTCTTTTGCTGTGTGGAAGAGTTTTTGAAGAACACTTCTAAAATAAATATGACAATTTTTGGAAAGCTGGCACCAGACCTAGAAGCCCGGATATAAATTGATGGGAAAAATTTTCCAGAGATTGGCTACTCAAACTATCATTGATATTGGGTTAGTAAATGTAAGCCAATTTCTGAATCTGGTATTCTGGTATGATGACAAGAAATTTGAGGACAGCTAAAATGCAACCAAATAAGGCATGTCTCCTGTTGTCTAACTAAAACATATACAAATCGTCTTTATACAAAAGTTATGTCAGTTTAGCTTCATATGCATCTGCCAGATGAAGATGTAGCAACATTTTTATAGTTAAATATCACTAAACACACAAGAAGGCAACTACCTTATTTAAATAAAGAAATTATATATATATATATATATATATATATATATATATATATATATATATATATATATTATAGGACTGTAGTCATTAAAAATGACAAAAACACAGTATATAGTGTGATGCTTAATACTGAGGGTCAGCTTGATTGGATTGAAGGATATGAAGTATTGATCCTGGCTTTATCTGTAAAGGTGTTGTCAAAGGAGATTAACCTTTGAGACAGTGGGATGGGAAAGGCAGAAACACCCTTAATCTTGGTGGACACAATCTAATCAGCTGCCAGCATAGCAAGTATATAAAGCATGAAGAAAAATGTAAAATGTATTCCATATATATTCCATTTATATATAATTCCATTTATATATACATTCCACATATATATTTCATACATATAAATATTCCATATATATATACAGAGAGAGAGAGAGAGAGAGAGAGAGAGAGAGAGAGAGATTCTATTAATTCTGTCCCTCTAGAGAAACCTGGCTAATACAGATTTTGGTACCAGGAGTGGTTATAAAGGAACAGAATATTAAGGATAGCATCCTTTAATTGGTTTGGGGGTTTCTGGAGTTGGCTGCTTAATATGATTAGAACCGAAAATGCTAAGGACTCTACTTCTAACAGTATGGAGAATACTGATAGTACTTGGCATGAACTGTTTAGAGAGTTATGCAAACTAAATGCATTTGACATTCCTCATTCCCCACTTGTGAGAGGCAAGGAGTTTTGTGACTCTCCACACAATACATTTGACCATATGTGGAGAACCAAGAACCATAATGAAACTGGTTGGTTGCTCCTAAGTTCAGGGGACAAAGTGATGAAATAAAAGGAGGAACTTAGAATTCTAACTCCCAGCTCCAGAAGCAGATACTGAGCCACAAATTTGCTAAGATGTCCCTGAGTGAGAATCTTATCTTCTGTAGATAAAGAGCTGAAATTGTGGAAAAACAAACACAAGCACTTATGTGAGTGGCTGATACACCATGAAAGGTGCAAGGACAGCCTTGCCAGGTATCTACTGTTAAAGTGACATCATTGATTGGAAAGAATGAGATCCTGCAACTTGGAATGGGAACCCTGAAACTTGGAATGAGAATATGTGGGAGGACCCTGATGAAGCTGGGGACACTGAGTTTGTAAACTCTAATAAACCTTTGTGCCAGAAGAAAAAGCTTCCCCATCCCCAGTAGTGACAACATCTTCTCCCCAACTCAGGCTGCCATCAGCCTTAACACCTTTGTCTGAGGAGATAAACCCTGTGCTGGCTGAGGTAAAAGTGATGGCCTCCACTGAGGCATTTGCCAGGCAAGATAATGTTGAGTCCCCTCAGGGACCACCCCATTTGCTTCTAGACCTATAACTAGAATAAAGCCCTAGCAGTCCCCTGGACTGTGAGAGTGTGACCCATGAGGAAGTGCACTATACTTGAGAAGAACTGCTTGAGTTTTCTAATTGATATAAACAGAAACCTGGAGAACAGGCATGGGAATAGATATATATTTTTTCTTTTCTTTTTTCAATTGTACTTTAGGTTCTGGGGTACATGTGCAGATCATGCAGGTTTGTTGCATAGGTACACACATGGCAATGTGGTTTGCTGCCTCCATCCCCACCGTCACCTACATCTGACATTTCTCCCCATGTAATCCCTCCCTGACCTCCCCACCTGCCCACTGTCCCTCCCTTGGCCCCAGCATCACTGTGTGTGATGCTCCCCTCCCTGTGTCCATGTGTTCTCATTGTTCAATGCCTACCTATGAGTGAGAACATGTGGTGTTTGATTTTCTGTTCTTGTGTCAGTTTGCTGAGAATGATGGTTTCCAGATTCATATATATCCCTTCAAAGGACACAGACTCAGCATTTTGTATGGCTGCATAGTATTCCATGGTGTGGGTGCCACACTTTTCCATCCAGTCTATCATGGATGGGCATTTGGGTTGGTTCCAGGTCTTTGCTACTGTAAACAGTGCCTCTATGAACATACATGTGCATGTGTCTTTATAATATAATGATTTATGATCCTTTGGATATATAACCAGTAATGGGATTGCTGGGCCAAATGGTATTTTTATTTCTAGGTCCTTGAGGAGGTGCCACACTATCTTCCACAATGGTTGAACTAGTTTACACTCCCACCAACAGTGTAAAAGTGTTCCTTGTTCTCCACATTCTCTTCAGCATCTGTTGTCTCCAAATTTTTTAATGATCACCATTCTAACTAGCATGAGGTGGTATCTCAATATGGTTCTGATTTGCATTTCTCTAATGACCAGTGATGATAAGCACTTTTTCATATGTTTCTTGGCCTCATATATGTCTTATTTTAAAAAGTTTTCATATCCTTCTCCCACTTTTGGATGGATTTGTTTGGTTTTTTCTTACAGATCTGTTTCAGTTCTTTGTAGATTCTGGATATTAGCCCTGTGTCAGATGGGCAGATTGCATGATTTTTTTCCCATTCTATTGGTTGCTGGTTCACTCTAATGATTGTTTCTTTTGCTGTACAGAAGCTCTGGAGCTTATTAAGTCCCATTTGTCTATCTTGGCTGTTGTTGCCAATGCTTTTGGTGTTTTAATCATGAAGTACTTGCCTACTCCTATGTCCTGAGTGGGTTTGCCTAGGTTTTCTTCTGGAGTTTTTATGGTGTTAGGTCTTATGTTTAAGTCCTTAATCCATCTGGAGTTAATTTTAGTGTAAGGTGTCAGGAAGGGGTCTAGTTTCTGTTTTCTGTACATGGCTAGCCAGTTTTCCCAACAGCATTTATTAAACAGGGAATCCTTTCCCTATTGCTTGTTTTTGTCAGTTTTGTCAAAGACCAGATGGTTGTAGATGTATGGTATTGTCTCCAAGGCCTCTGTTCTGTTCCGTTGGTCTATATTTCTGTTTTGGTACCAGTACCATGCTGTTTCAATTATTCTAGCTTTGTAGTATAGTTTGAAATCAGGTAGCGTGATGCCTCCAGCTTTGTTCTTTTTGCTTAGGGTTGTCTTGGTTATGTGGGCTCTCTTTTGGTTCCATATGAAGTTTAACGTGTTTTTTTCCAGTTCTGTGAAGAAGGTCATTGGTAGCTTGATGGGGATAGCATTGAATCTATAAATTACTTTGGGCAGTATATTGATTCTTCCTAACCACGAGCATGGAATGTTTCTCCATTTGTTTGTGTCCTCTCTTATCTCCTTTAGCAGTGGTTTGTAGCTTTGAAGAGGTCCTTTACATCGTTTGTTAATTGTATTCCTAGGTATTTTATTCTCTTTGTGGCAATTGTGAATGGGAGTTCATTCATGATTTGGCTCTCTGTTAGTCTGTTATTCATGTATAGAAATGCTTGTGATTTCTGCACATTGATTTTGTAACTTGAGACTTTCCTGAAATTGCTTATTAGTTTAAGGAGATTTTGCTCTGAGATAATAGGGTCTTCTAAATATACCATCATGTAATCTGCAAATAGAGACAATTTGACTTCCTCCTTTCCTAATTGAATAATCTTTATTTCTTTTTCTCACCTAATTACTCTGGCTAGAACTTCAGTAGAATATTGAATAGGAGTAGTGAGAGAGGGCATCCTTGTCAAGCACTGAATTTCAAAGGGAATGCTTTCAGTTTTTGCCCATTCAGTATGATATTGGCTGTATGTTTGTCATAAATAGCTTTTATTATTTTGAGATATGTTCCTTTGATACCTAGTTTATTGAGAGTTTGTAGCATAAAGGACTGTTGAATTTTGTCAGAGACCTTCTCTGCATCTATTGAGATAATCATGTGGTTTTTGTCTTTGGTTCTGTTTGTGTGGTGGATTACATTTATAGACTTGTGTATGTTGAACCAACCTGGCATCCCTGGAATGAAGCCTACTTGATCATGAAGGTTAAGCTTTTTGATGTGCTATTGCAATCGGTTTGCCAGTATTTTATTGAAGATTTTTGCATCTATGTTCATCATAGATATTTGCCTGAAGTATTCTTTTCTTGTTGAGTCTCTGCCAGCCTTTGGTATCAGGATGATGTTGGTCTCATAAACTGATTTGGGAAGAATTCCCTGTTTTTGTACTGTTTGGAATAGTTTCAGAAGGAATGGTACCAGCTCCTCTTTGCATGTCTGGTAGAATTCAACTGTGAACCTGTATGAACTTGGACTCTTTTTGGTTGGTAGGCTATTAATTGCTGCCTCAATTTCAACCCTCATTATTGGTCTTTTCAAGATTTCAACTTCTTCCTGGTTTATGCTTTGGAGTGTGCACATGTCCAGAAATTTATCCATTTCTTCCAGGTTTACTGGTTTATGTGCGTAGAGTTGTTTGTAGTACTCTCTGATTGTAATTTCTATTTCTGTGGAGTCAATGGTAATATCCCCTTTATAGTTTTTTATTTCATCTATTTGATTCTTCTCCCTTTTCTTTTTTATTAATCTGGCTAGCAGTCTGTATATTTGGTGATCTTTTCAAAAATCCAGCTCCTGGATTTATTAATTTTTTTGAAGGATTTTTTGTGTCTCTGTCTCCTTTAGTTCTGCTCTGATCTTAGTTATTTCTTGTCTTCAGCTAGCTTTTGAGTTTTCTTGATCTTGTTCAGGAATAGATATTAAGGGTGTGGCATAATTGTGAAAAGAACATAGAGTCAGATCAGGCTGAATTTAATGATTTGGGTCCATTAAGTAGGGACTCTGCATTCAATGTTGCACCTTGGGGAGTTAAAAGGGGTTTTTTTTATTTTATTTTTATTTTTTTTTTATTTTTATTGCATTATAGGTTTGGGGGTAAAAGGGGTTTTAATAGTTTATTTGCTTGATTAGCTGAAATAGGAATTACAAGATGGCCCACTATGAGAGAGCCAGAAATGCCTGATCCCTCTTGGTTTAATGTAGAGGAAGGGATTCAAAGGATTAGGGAAATAGGGATAGTGGAATGGATTAGTCACTTTAGACCTACTCATCCCAGCTGGAATAATCCAGAAGATATACCTTTTAACAATGCATTGCAAAATATATTTGTGAGAGCAGCACCTGCGTCTTTGGGGGGCCATGTGATTGCTCTTCTCTGTGTGTCTGATCTAACAGTGGGAACCACAGTCACTCAACTACAAAACTTAAATAGAATGGGAATAACTGGATCCCAAGTTGGTGGGGGCCAAGTGCTGGCACTCAACCATCAAAGGCAAAGTGGGCATAACTACTGTGAAGAACAGCAGGAGCAAAGCAGCACTCAGAATAGTTTGACTCTTATAGAGTTTTGGCATCAGCTAATTAATCACAGTGCTCTTAGAAGTGAAACTGATAGAAAGCCTACTGCATTTCTACTTAATTTGTATAAGCAGAAATCTTTTATGTCAAATGTACTCAAGACTAATTTGAATTATGAAAACAGAATGCTGGCCCCTCAATCAATTTTCAGACTTGCACCAGTTTACAGACCCAGAATCCCCTGAATAAAGGGGAGGCCAGGTTTCCTTGAGGGAGGACCTCACTGCACTTAAGACAAATTATGCTGTTAATCTTTCTCCTATTCTTCTCTGAGGAGACCTCTAGCCTTTTACCAGGGTAACTGTGCACTGGGGAAAGGAAAATAATCTGATACATCAGGGACTACTGGACACTGGCTCTTAGCTGACACTGTTCCAGGGGACCCAAAATGTCATTGTGGATCTCTAGTTAAAGTAGAGACTTATAGATGTCATGTAATTAATGGAGTTTTAGCTCAGGTCTGACTTGAAATGAGTCCAATGGGTTACCAGACTCATCTTGTGGTCATTTCCTCAATGTCAGAACACATAATTGACATAGACATACTTAGCAACTGACACAAGCCCCATATTCGCTCCCCAACTGGTAGAGTGAGGGCTTCTATGGTAGGAAAGTCCAAATGAAAGCCATTAGAGCTGCCTCTAAAGAGAAAAAATATAAATCAAAAACAGTATGCATGCCTGGAGGGATTGTGATTAGTGTCATCTTCAAGGACTTGAAAGCTGCAAGAGGTGCTGATTCCTAACACGTTCCCATTCAACTCTCCCATTAGTCCTGTACAGAAGACAGATGGATCTCAGAGAATGACAGTGAGTTATTGTAAGCTTAACCAAATGGTGACTCCAGTTGCAGCTGCTGTACCAGATATGGTTTCATTGCTTGAGCAAATTAGCAGTTAATGGAGCAAATTAACTGGTACGCAGCCATTGACTTGGCAAATGCCTTTTAATCACCATTCCTGTCCATAAAACCCACCAGAAGCAACTTGCCTTCAGCTGGCAAGGCCAGCAATATACCTTTACTGTCTTAACTCAGGGGTATATTGACACTCCAGCTTTGTGTCATAATCTTATTTGGAGAGACCTTGATTGCTTTTTCCTTCTGCAAGATATCCCACTGGTCCATTACATTGATGACATTATGCTGATTAGATCCAGTAAGCAAGAAGTAGAAAACAGACTGCATTTATTGGTGCGACATTTGCATGCCAGAGAATGGAAAATGAATCCAACTAGAATTCAGGGACCTGTTACCTCAGTAAAATTTCTAGTGATCCAGGGGTATGGGACCTGTCAAGATATTACTAAGGGGAAAGATAAAAAGCTGACTTCAGCCCCTCCTATAACCAAGAAAGAGGCACAATGCCTAGTGAACCTATTTGAATTTTGGAGGCAACACATTCCTCATTTGGGTGTGTTACTCTGGCACATTTATAAAGTGACCTGAATGACTGACAGTTTTAAGTGTAGTCCAGAACAGGAGAAGGCTCTGCAACAGGCCTGGGCTCCTGTGCAGACCACTCTACCTCTTGTGCTATATGACTCAGCAGATTTAATGGTGCCTGAGGTGTCAGTAGCAGAGAGGGATGATGTTTGGTGTCTTTGGCAGGCCCCCCATAGGTGAATCACAGTGGATGCCTCTAGAATTTTGGAGCAACACCCTCTCATCTTCTGCAGATAACTATTCTCCTTTTGAGAGACAGCTCTTGGCCTGTTACTGGGGTTTGGTGGAAGCTGGACATTTGAGTATGGACTGTCTAGTCACCATGAGACCTGAACTGCCTATCATGACATGGGGGCTTTCTGACCCATCTAGCCATAATGTGGGTCATGCACAGCAGCATTCCATCATCCAGTGGAAGTGGTATACATGTGATCAGGCTCAAGCAGTTCCTGAAGGCACAATTAAGTTACGTGAGGAAGTGGCTCTAATGCCCATGGTCTCCAATTCTTCTCCCCTACCTTCTCTCCCCTAGCCTGCACCAACGACCTCATGAGGAGTTCCCTATGATAAGTGGACAGAATAAGAGAAGACTAGGCCTGGTTCACAGATGACTCTACACGATACTAAGGCACCGCCTAAAAGTGGATAGCTGCAACACTACAGCCCCTTTCTAGGACATCCATGAAGTACAGTGGAGAAGGGAAATATTCCCAGTGGACAGACCTTCAAGAAGTACACCTGCTTGTGCACTTTGCATGGAAAAATAAATGGCTGTATTTATGATTATATATTGATTCATGGGCTGTGGCCAATGATTTGGCTGGATAGTCATGGACTTGGAAGAAGCATGATTGGAAAATTAATGTCAAAGGAATTTGGAAAGAGATATGTGGATAGAACTCCTTGAGTGGTCAATAACTGTGAATATATTTGTATCCCATGTAAGTATCTACCAATGGGTTACCTCAGCAGAGGAAGAGTTTAATAATCAAGTGGATAGAATGACCCATACCCCATTCTGTGGGCACTACTCAGCCTCTTACTCCAGACACCCCTGTCATTACTCGATCAGCCCATGAACAAAGTGGTCAGGGTGGCAGGCATGAGGTTATGCATGTGCTCAGCAACATAGATTTCCACCAACTAAGGCTGACCTGGGTACTGCCACTACTGAGTGCCCACTTTTCCAGCAGCAGAAAACAGCACTGAGCCCTCAATATGACACCATTCCTCTGGGTGATCAACCAGCTTCCTGGTGGCAGATTGATTATACTGGACCTCTTCCATCATAGCAAGTACAGAGGTTTGTCCTCACTGGAATAGACACTTACTCTGGATATAGGTTTGCCTATCCTGCATGCAATGCTTCTTCAAAGACTACCATCTGTGGACTTATGGAACACCTTACCTATTATCACGGTATTCCACACAGCATTGTCTCTGACCAAGGCACTCATTTTACTGCTAAAACAAGTATGGCAATAGGCTCATGCTCATGGAATTCACTTTTCTTTCCATGTTCCTCATCATCTTGAAGCAGATGGATTGATAGAATGATGGAAAAGCCTTTTGAAGTCACAATTACAATGCCAATTAGGTGACAATACTTTGCAGGCCTGGAGCAAAGTTCTCCAGAAAGCCATGTAGGCTCTGAATCAACATCCAATATATAGTACTGTTTTTCACATAGCCAGGATTCACAGGTCCGGGAATCAGGGTGTGGAAGTGGAAGTGGCACCACTCACCATCACCCATAATGATTCACCAACAAAATTTTTGCTTCTTGTTTCTGTGACATTATGTTCTGCTGGTTTAGAGGTCTTAGTTCCAGATGGAGGAATACAGCCACCATGAGAAACAATGATTCCATTAAACTGGAAGTTAAATTTGCCACCTGAACACTTTGAGCTCCAACTTTAAGTCAACAGACTACAAAGGGAGTAAACAGTGTTGGCTGGGGTGACTGTCCTAGACTATCAAGATGAAATCAGTCTACACTCTACATGAGAATTAGGGAAGAGTATAGGTGGAATACAGGAGATCCGTTAAGGCATCTCTTAGTATTACTGTGATGTGATAAAGGTCATTGGGAAACTACAACAGCCCAATCTAGGTAGGACTCCAATTTGCCCAGACCCTTCAGGAATCAAGGTTTGGGTCTCTCCACCAGGAAAATAACCACAACCTGTTGAGGTGCTTGCTGAAGGCAAAGGGAATACAGAATGGGAAGTAGAAGAAGGTAGTTATCACTACCACCTAAGACCACATGCCCAGCTTCAGAAATGAGGCTTGTAATTGAGTATTTTCCCCTTATTTTATTAAAAACATGTTGTATTAAGAAATTATTTTATTTCCTTTCTCTTTTATCATGTGACATAAGGTTTATTGTCTTCACATCAGCTTGTAAGTATTGTTAACTTTATGTAATAGTATTTGGGTTGGAGATTGGTACATTTCCAGCTGTATGAAGGATAGTTGTATTATTTTAGGCATATTTGTGCTTTGTCTTTTTTTGAAGATTATGTATGATCCCAGATGCGTATGGATTCAAGGTGACAAGGAGTGGACTTATGATGGTTAATGTTGAGTGTCAACTTGATTGGATTGAAGAATGCAAAGTATTAATACCCTGGTTATGTCTATGAGGGTGATGCCAAAGAGATTAACATTTGGGTCAGTATGATAAATAATGCAGATTCACTTTTAAACTGACTAGGCACCATATAATAAGCTGTCAGGATGACTAGTATATAAAGCAGGCAGAAAAACCTGAAAAGACTAGACTGGACTAGTCTCCCAGCCTACATCTTTCTCCTGTGCTGGATTCTTCCTGCTTTTGAACATCAGACTCCAAGTTCTTCACTTTTGGGTCTGGGACTGGCTTTCCTTGCTCCTCAGGTTGCAGATGACCTATTGCAGGACCTTATGATCATGTGCATTAATTCTTACTAAACTCCCCTTTATATGTCCTGTTAGTTCTGTCTCTCTACAGAACCCTAATTAATACTTACAGGAATCAAAATATGTGCATAGGATTTTCAAACGCATTTGGAAAAAAATAGTTCTAAAAATAAAACGTCACTTTAAACATGAAAGGGCAACAGGCAGATGAAAATGCTAAACAGATACAGATAAAGATAGAAATAAAAAGCTAGAAGAGTGTTGGGCATGGTGGCTTATGACTAATTCCCAGCACTTTGGGAGTCAAGCTGGGAGAATCACTTGAAGCCAGGTGTTTGAGACCAGCCTGTGTAACGTAGTGAGATCTCGTCACTACAAAAATAATTATTTTTTTAAAAAGAACTAGAAAATATAAAGAGTTTAATTAGTAGAGAGTAATAAAGAGATACAAACTACAAAGAAGTAAAAAGATTAAAATTTTTTGAAAACTTTAACATATATCTGGTAAGAGTCAAAGAAAAATAAAAAGAAAGCCAAAAATTTAAGTGATAATTGCTGAAAGACTTAGCTGAAGGAAATTTTGAATACAGTGATACAGAAAAAAAAATACATAAAAAGTTAAACGAAACAACAAAGAGATCATCATTCTGTATGTCAAGAAAACATGGCATTTCTATGCCTTTACTCTAAATTACTCCATATTAGGAAAAAGTGATTGATTGTTTTAGTAAATATTGCCTCACAAATTAAAAGCTATAAGATAATAGAGTTATAAAACCATATTGTCTAGTGTTAGTATGTTCATTATAAGCAGAGACATTTTATATTAAATAATAGAAATAATGTCATTCTATCTGACAGGAAGTCTGGCTTATTCTGAAGTAATAAACAACTCCCAAATATCAGTGACTGCAAGAATTATGAAGAGTTGTGATTTTCTTTGTTTGTGTGTGCTCAGTGTCTGTTTTAGATGTGGATTCTTCTGTTGCTGTTATCATCCTCACTATGGGAACCAGGCTGCTATAGCCATTATCTGGGCCATTGCCAGTAACTACAACGGAGGGGAAAAAGTGTGAAACATTTACTCACTCTTAAAGTTCCCACTTAGAAGGTACACGCATCTCTTCCACTCATATATCTTTAACCAAAACAAGGCCACTGCTAAATTCAAGTGGAAGAGAAATTCAATATGATCAAGATTTGTTTTTTTTTTCTTTTTTCTTTTTTTTTAAGAAATAGCAGAACTTTGTGACCTGTTTACTGTCTACCATAATATACTAATATGGCTTATGGAAGAACTGGAAATTTAAAGCAATTAAACTATAAACACAGTAAAATAAATTTTAAAAATGTTATATTTGTCAATTTCTCTCTCCTTTGCCACCATCTATATTTCTATGTCACTCCTACTTTTTATAATAGTGTGTTAGGAATTGATTTACCAGCCAATCTGTGTCTTTCTGGAACTAGACATCAAGCCCTTTTACAATAGGGGAGTTGAAGAAAGCACTTACATAAATACCACCCACTTTCTATTCCCTAGATAGATGGAATTTATTTATTTATTAAAATGTAATAAAACTATACTATCAGTACTAAATAAATTTCAAAGGAAAAAGAAAGATAGAACAGACCTTGTATGAAGCTAAGTAAATTTTTAAAATGATAATTTAGACTCATTAGTTAGGCTGGAACAACATGATTCTTAAAATTTTGAGAGCAATTTTGAATCCATCCCAACATAAATACAGCTTCAGGGGAATTGTCTGAAGAGGATGAGAGTGATGTGTTCCTGCTTCCTTGTCCTAATCAGGGACAAAATGCACAGCCAGAAAAAATATTGTTAATTCAAACAGTAAATGTCCCTACTAAATATAGCATGACTGATATAAAACGCAAAAAATAGAAGAAATTGTCAGTATTTGTGCACAGTGAGATTAACTCTAATCTGTCAACTTGTTTTCTCAATTTATAATGCCTGCATATATTTAATCATTGTCAGTCTTTTCTAGTATAATAAGAAAGAATTAAAAGTAATTACAATTCAGAGTCATTGTCTGAGAAAAAATAGCCATATATAACTGGAATTTTGGCTTTTTAAAATAACATTTTATGGTTAAATAATAGTTCCTTTCAATGAAATACCTTAGGGGAGAAAAAAATTAATCACTGAATATTTTTAAAATTTATGTAAAGCTATTGTTTGTTTTGTTTTCTAAAATAGGCTCGATTTTATGAGACAATACACTTACGTATTTATTTAAATGCATCTTTCAATTCAATGAATGTCACAAAATAAGTTGTACTTTTTTCTGTGTGTTTGGCATTGATTGGTAAACATTATAAACATAAATTAATACTTAGGCATATCTAGTGATAACAGGGAGACTTTATAATAGAGTATCAAATCTCTAAAAATAAGCCAGATATAATCAATCTAAATGTGAAAGTGCTAAAAATCAAATATATTTCCTCTTTGCTTTCCCAACTGAATTTATAATCGTAGTTTCATGTGGCATGGAGTATGTTTCAAGATTAATGACCAGTGTTAACTGCTCTTAGATTATTTTAGGCCTCAGGATATGTATAACTATAAATATTCTCTGATTCTCATTATTGAAGTAATATAATAAATATTGTAAATAAATTCCCCCAGATATTGGAAATTTGCTATTGTTTATTGTCAGGCCACATTTACTGTCAAATCAGTCAAAGTCATATTGAAATAGCTGAGTAGAGGTGGGAATTATTGGGAAGAATCGGAATGTTTCATAAAAGCTGGGAAGAAAATAAAACACTACCATGCATCATTCCTCCATCTCATTCTTTTTTTTTCTTTGCCTCTGAACTGCTTAATTTCTTCTTTTTCTCCACCAATGGTGATCAATAGCTTCTGGAATTTATGTTTCAAAGTAACTAGCAACAGAGAAGGACTCATCTGCTCTTTGTTATAGGTTGGAAAATAAAGGAAAATCTTTATGATTGACTTAATTTGATTAGGGTTACCAGCTCTGAATCATAATCACAGTCATGGATGTATGGCTAATGTGATTAGCTCAGTTTGGGTCAGATAAGGATGAATGTTGGCTTAAGAATCTGTGGTGCTCTTACCACTGAAATAGCCACTTAGGGTCCAGTCACATTTATTAGAACATGATACTGTTTGGCTCTGTGTCCGTACCCAAATCTCATGATGAATTATGATACAGAGTGTTGGAGGTAGGGTCTGTTGAGAGGTGATTAGACAGTGGGGGTGGTTTCTAATGGTTTAGCACCATCCACCTAGTGCTGCCTAATGATAGAGTTCTCAAGAGATCTGATAGTTTGAAAGTGTGTAGCACCCTCCCCTGTGTACTGTCTCTCCTGCTGCCATGTGAAGATGTGCTTGCTTCCCCTTTGCCCTTCTAATGTCATGATTGTAAGTTTCCTGAGGCCTTCCCAGTCATGCTTCTTGTACAGCCTGTTGAAGTGTGAGTCAAAATTGAACCTCTTTTCTTTATAAATTACCCAGTCTCAGGTAGCTCTTTATAGCAGTGTGAGAATGGATTAATACATAACCAATCTCAGAAAGGGAGAAATCATTCTGAATAAGGTTCTGGTAAAAGTTTCTTATTCTTTGATTAGGCAATTCCACACCTGTTCCATCTCCAAACATTTCTTGACACTGGAGATAAAAAATCGAGTGCTGTTGTTTGGAGAAAAATGAATATCTCTTCAACAGACATTTTAGGGCATAATTGGAAATTAGTTGCTGTTTTTATCCATATTATATAGATGAGTTAACAAATCTCAACAAGATCTTACAGTAAGGGTCTCTCATGATTTGTACTCAAGTAAGCCTTTGAGTTAGGATAAAGTGTTGTTTTATTTAGTAAATGTGTCCAATTTCAAGCAAAAGTTATAAAATTTTGCTTACCTCTTTCAGGATTTTTTTCTAATTTTCTAACTAAGACAAGATATAAATTAAAAAATGTGATGAAAGATATTAGAATAAAAAGACCTAGAGAAAATAAGAGAATAATGATGGGATTTTGTTCCTTTTAAAAATTCATTACTGAGAAGAAGAGTTATGAAATGCTGAAAAAGTATTTTTGTTTTATTTCCCACTTATGTGATGCATGCCATGAAATCCTCAGTGAATAATGCATACCGGAAGATCTAAATATTTTAACTGTGTAAAATTAAGTGTGAAATAATAAATGTGAAAGAACATCCAATTTGAATGTATTCCAACTATGCTTGTCCAAAAATCTGTTTTGGTCTGTAGTGGTTATCACAAGAATTAGGAAATATGAAACTTGCAATTTAAAAAAAAAATAAAAGAGACTATTCTTTCAATAGAGAACTAAACCTAGGTCTGCAAATAATTATTGTAAGAATTATATCTGCTGGTGATACACACATTTCAAGATATCATTCAACTTTTTTTTCCATGAGGTATACTGAAAATTACACAATGTATTTGTTGTTTCTAGAGTTAGGAACAAGAGGTTGACCTAGCTTTCTTTATCCCACCTGTTGGAAATCTGCTAGAAAATTCCCAATCCATTAGTGAATGAACACAAATTTCTGTAACACCAACACAACATCAAAATGTTTTAAAGTATTAGCTCCCAGTTAACTGCATAATCATGTTGATGCTTCAAAGATAGAATGTAGGCTAATGTAAACTGGATTTTTAAAGAATAGTCCTTTATTCTTTATCATTATATAAGTTCAGACATAGAGTATCTGCTGATATTAATCATAGAACATAAAATTAAACTTTTTATTTCTGGGTTTTATAATCACGGGATTTGGTGAGGACCACTGATTTCTTTGCAAATGACATTTTCATATCACTTTGGAATTTTTAACACAATATTTTTTAATGTTATTTTGTTTTATGTACCAAAACTGACTAGTATTTGACAAGCTTTAATTTCTAGAATTTATACCATCAAGATATATTTTTAATTTCTCAGATATAAATTAATTTTATGATATTTGGGGTCAGTTTTCAAAGACTAATTCCTCATCTTTTCCCCTTAGAAAATTTTTACTTATTTTAGAAGAGGTAACGACTCATGGGAAAAAGAACATGGATTTAGACACCTAGATAAATAAGAATCTACTTTTAGCTATATAGTTTACCAGTGTTGTGATCGATTGCTTGCCATAATACTGATAAAATTTCTTGTTAAATGAGAATAGCAACTATCCTCCAGATTTGCTGTGAAAATCGCCTGATTACAGTACTGTACTTGAAAGTACCAAGGACAGTAACTGGCATATAAGTCACTCAATAACCATTCAACACTGCCATGTGTGTACCTATGCACCTATCTTGCACATTCTGCACATGTACCCCAAAACCTAAAATGCAATAAAAAAATAAAAATAAAAATAAAATATTATTAAAAAGACATCCTATAGTTATTAAATAAATATTTCTATAGACAATGTCAACAATTATTTTGACAAGAAAAATCAAGTATTAAAATTAAATTATTCAGTGTAAGTTTACAAGTTTTGAGAATGTTTGGTTTTTCAGACATTCGTTATACTTGAGTAAGCTATTATAAAAGATACTATACCCTCAACGCTGGATATGTACGCATAGCAAAAGAAACCATCCAAAATGCAACACAGACAGAAAGAATTCAAAAAATAAATGACTAAAAAGCAGAGCACCAAAAATGAAGACAATTTCAAATAGTAAACAGCCTAATGTATGCAGCATATGTAATTGTAGTACTCAAAAGAAATGAGTGGGCATAACAAATATTTGTGGAAAAATTGGCCAAAAGTTCTCAAAATTTGTTGAAAATATAACCTGACAGATTCAAGAATCTCCATGACTCACAATTTAATAATATAGCGTAAAGTTAGAGGAAGAATAACTCCTAGGTAAATTTGTTTATTTCGGTATTTTTTTTTTAATGAAGAGGTGGAGTTGAGCCAATGTCTCCCATGAGTTTACAATTGTCACTGTGTTAATAATACATTGCATAATCTGTTTGTATTTTCTAATTTTGAAGAAAATGCAGACAATCATTCTTGACCAGTTATTAGGTTTTGAGATTGCAAGCTTTAACACATAACCCATATTAACAATTTAATGTTTCTATAATGACATATTGATCTTTGATATGTTTTATCAGAAGATGAGATTTAAATTTTTTCTGTCTTTCTCTGTCTCTCTTTCTCTCTCTCTCTGGTAACCAACAATTAAAGAACAACAAAGTACCCCGATAATTAATTTAAATGTTCCAGGAGAGTTTTTTTCAAGGCATGAAAGACTAGTTTCTTCCCAAACTGGAGATGCAATGACAGAAGTGAGGCTAATCAGCAAAACTAGGTCTGTAATTCTTAATAAGCAAGAAAACATTCACTCAGCTGAAGAGAACTGTCTTTCTCTAGCTGTGACCCTCTGCCTCTGCCAGACGAAGATTCTTCTGAGAATAAAACCTAGATAAAACCATTAAGGTTTTGTAAGTTTATGAAATTATAAATCAAGTTATATTTACATGTATGCTAAAACTAGAAATGCAGGATATCTGTAGAGTTTACTAAAGAGATGACAGGGTTGACTTTGTTCCCCATTTTCACATTAATGTAGAGTAACATTTATGATGCTGCAATCAAAATTCTATATCTTAATTGTAATTCTATGAAGGCAAAAGAGAGGGAAAGACAAAAAGAGAGAATACTTACTAGGCTCAAATATGCTTTTGAAAACCTAAATATGACATCTTAAATATACAGTTAAATTACTTTATTTAGCAGTGTGAGCGTAATAAAACGTTTCCCTCATCAAGCAAACTATATAAAAATAATTCTTTTCCAGTTCAATACCTTTACTTTTAAGTTTAAGTTACATAGAAGATCCTGTTATTACACAAAGCTATGTTGTGGCCAATATTTTTTAATATGTGTCAAAAGTCCCAAAATAATGAGCATTATAAGGATTGCATGTTCTACATAAATCTATGCTGTATTTGGGAAGTGATCTGGTGAGGGTAAGATATCAGAGTCCAGAGTTCCCTAGATTTTGCTTTATTCTTAGAGTAATGAGACTTGTGCAAGGGAGGCAAGGCTGAGCATTCCCATGGAAGGGCTGTCTTACAGTCATTTAATTCTTAGAGTTAAACCTGTTGGTAAACTGCTGCCTACTATAGCTCTTCATGTTTCCATGTGGAGGAATTTAGTATAGTAACACTTAAGAGCTCCTTTCCTACCAAGTATCCATTTCTCTCTGTGGGTGGAGGAGTGAAATTTCTGATTTGAGATTTAACAAAAAGGAGCTGGACATGCTTAGCTTAGCTCTTTACTTTTTTAGATTCAGGGGTCTCTTCATGATATAAATTTTGCAGGGATAACCTCAACAGAGGAAGTTTGTGGTTTTTCAGTTATGTCTATACCTGGGTGGATAAGTGTAATTCTTTGATGCAGTGTTAGCCAGCTATGTCTTCCAACCTAGTGGTTTTCATAAAGATGATATATTTATCTCCATCTGTCTGATTCCTGCATCTAAGCCACACTTTCTCCTGTTGCATTCTTTGTATATATTCATGATGGCTCTTGTTTCAGTCTACTGCATTTTTAATTTACTCATCTCTTTTACTGAAGTTATCAGTTCCATTATAGGTAGGGATATCAATTCTATTGCCCTATTTTAATTGCTTAAAAGGTTTACACATAGGAAATAGGCAATAAATGTTTGTGGAATAAATGGATGAAAAGTGCAGCAAGAATTCCATATGACAAAATTTATCTTGACTATATATTACAAGTTTTGAAATAAAGGTGCAGTAAACTTATTCAATAGGCTTGCTGCTGTTTACTGGAATACAAAACATAAAGGTGATAGATTAGTTTTAACAGGCACTGTAACAGGGAGCCAACCTCAGTCCTTCCTGCTGAACTTAGGAGAATCAGGGAGACTGTTCTAGGCAATTAAACACTCCTGAAACCACATGGATAATTGTTTTTCTCTTCTATTGGATAATTCATCTTACGACCTGTGGTTCTTGATGTGATTTTTTTTTACCTAGATCAAGTGAGAGAAATAGAAGTCTTATTGAGGGTTAAAGAAGTTCCATTGGCACAATGACAGGAGACAGCCTTTGAAAACACATGTATTTCTCATTCTTCTAGCAGAGCACTCCTTCTAGGTCAAAATAGCTGTTTGATTTGATTCCTCAGATCCTATTGCATATATTATCTTGCCTTTGAAAATTATATATATACACCCACATACACACGCGTGCGCGTGCACACACACACACACAAATACATACATACATATATATGTCTAGTTCAACAATGGTTTTGAAGTATTCTTTAAGATAAAAAAATAAAGTCTGGGAAGCAGAGATTTAGAATAATCAATATAGGTTTTAAAAATATATTATTGAGAATAGAGAATGTTAAAAATACAGGTATTCATATTTATTTGCTGCAATATTAGCTTATGACATAAAGACCAAGCCAGAATTTTGTATCAAATAAAAAATAAAACTCTTCCAGGCCCTTTTATAATGCCTCAAATATCAGGGAAAATGTTTTCATTTCCTTTCTTTTCCAAGAAGAAAATAATAGTAATAACTATGATATTGAACTGCCTCTGGGATTTGGTAAAACATTATACAAAGTCCAACCTGCACATTTTTTAGTTTTCATGACCTGAACTGAACATGACCTTATCCCATATTTCCAACTTCCTTTTCAAAATTGAGAAATTAGTGATTTATAACATCATGTCATTTTTGGCTGAGGTAACGTATCATAAATGATGTTGCACATTGTTACGACATGCACAGTGTTGAACAAATATTTCTGTTCTCTTACCTCTTTCTGTGTTGTTTATTCACTTGTATTCCTAGGAGATGCCAACTCAACACAAAACTTTCTGGCATAGAGATCTTTAAATGAGTGGAAATACCCAACTACATTTTTTGTTTGTACTTGTGCTAGCTATAGAATCCCTCAAGCCTACAGGAAGAAGCTATTAAAATGGATTCCCTACATGTTCATTTCCAATGGGTCAGAAGGTTACACAACAATATAAAACAGCACACTAGAGCTTTAAAAGTGATTTATACTTTGTTATATTTATTAATACTAATAACTCTGAACATTTTTATAGAGGGAAAAGCCACTTTATTCTTGAACAATATCATGTCCATCTGTGGACATATGGTGTTCGTAAAATATCCTTATTCACAGCATTATATTCTCATTTCTAAATTTAAAATAAAGCTTAGTTTTGTCCCAAATTTAAATGTTTCTTTATTCTCCTAAAAACGTTATTCTTGGCATTAGCAAAAAATTAAAAAGTAGATTTACAAAGACATGATATATTAACAAGAAAATACGTGGAATTATAGTGTAGAAATATTTTAATATAAGAAAAGAGTAAGAATGTTTTTTAATTTCTGTTTATTAACTTTTAAGTTCAGGGGTACATGCACAGGTTTGTTACATAGGTCAGCTCATGTCATGGGGGTTTGTTGTAGAAATTATTTCAACACCCGGATGTTGAGCCTAGTACTCATTAGTTATTTTTCCTTTTGTTCTCCCTCCTCCCAACCTCCACCCTTCATTGGGCCCCAGTATCTGTTGCTTCCTTCTGTGTCCATGTGTTCTCTCAAATTAGCTCCCCCTTATAAGTGAGATCATGCAGAAATTGATTTTCTGTTCCTGCATTAGTTTGCTAATGAAAATAATCTCCAGCTCCATCCAAGTCCCTGCAAAGGACATGATCTCATTCTTTTTTATGGTTGCTTAGTATTCCATGGTGTATATGTGCCACATTTTCTTGATCCAGTCTACATTGATGGGAATTTAGGTTGATTCCGTATCTGTGCTATTGTGAATAGTGCTGCAGTGAACATTTGCATGCAAATTTCTTTATGATAAAAGGATTTATATTCCTTTGACTATATAGCTAGTAATGGGATTGCTGGGTCAAAGAATGTTTCCCTCTTTAGGTCATTGAGGAATCATCACAGTTTCCTACAGTGATTAAACTAATTTACACCACCAACAACAGCCTATAAGTTCTCCTTTTCCTTTGCAACTCACAAATACCCATTATTTTTGGACTTTTCAATAACTGCCATTCTGACTGGTGTGAGATGGCATCGTATTGTAATTTGATTCACATTTCTCAATTGATTAGTGATGTTGAACTTTCTTTCATATGCTCGTTGGCTGCATGTATGTCTTCTTTTGAAAAGTGTCTGGTTTTATTATTTGCTTACTTTTTAATGTGGTTGAGTTTTTTTCCTTGTAAATTTATTTAAGTTCCTTAAATATACTGTATATCAGAACTTTGTGAGATGCATAGTTTGCAAAAGATTCCTCCCATTATATAGGTTTGTCTATTTTATAGGAAGTTGATTGGAGTGATGTCTCCAGCTTTGTTCTGTTTGCTTAGGATTGCCTTGGCTATTCAGGCTGTTTTCTGGTTTCTTACGAATCTTAAAATATTTTTTTCTAGTTCCATTTATTTCTTTGAAGTTCATTACTTCTCTATTTAAGAAAATGTAAATGGCATTTTATACAAGCTAAGCTTTGTATTTTTTTCCTGTATCAGGTAATCCCAATATTACCCCTATAAAGTAGTTACTATTATCATCACCATTTTAGGGATGAGAAAATTGAGCCATGCAGTGCTTAAGGAACTTACCCAAGGTGACTTAGTGTAAAGTGACTTAGCTAGCTTCAGAGCCTGTGCTCTCATTCCTTATGCAGTTACTGAAAGCACAGAATATCACAGACAGAAAAACAAAGGCACTCCAAAATGCTGTAAAATATTATTACTTACTTTTGTTCAGATGCCAAGGTAGTACATTTACACTTATGTTTATATTTGCAGTTAAACTCATGATTTCTATACAAATTTTTTTTTCAGGTTTAACACAAACATTATCATAAATTTTAGTCTGCTATGACAAGTGCATTTAACTATCTACATAAAAACACAATACTACTATTTTCTTTATGTATCTATCCTTTTGTTATTTTTGGATAGTTAGATAGTATAACATTAGGTATAAATATGAATGCTGTTAATTTTGGTTAATGCAGATGCTTCTTGACCCACAATAAGATTATGTTCCAATAAACCAATCAGGGGTTTGAAACTCTCAGGAATTGAAAATGTGTTTAACACATCTAACATATGGAATATCATTGCATAACCTAACCTACCTTAAATGTGTTTAGAACTCTTGCATTAGCCTAGAGATGGGGAAAATCATATAACACAAAACCTATTTTATAATAAATTTTTCTATCATGTCATGTAACTTATTAAATACTATAGTGAAAATGAAAAACATGATGGCTGGTTGCCACCGCCAAGCATCACAAGAGAGTATCTTATTGCATATCACTAGCCAGGGAAAAGATCAAAATTTAGAATTTGAAGTATGGTTTCTACTGCATGTATATCAGTTAACAACCATCAAAGTCCAAATATCATAAGGCAAAAACCATCATACATTAGGGACCTTCTATACCTGGAGGATGTGGTTGATATTTTCCCTTTATTACCTTACAGTACTGAAAATAGCCTTAGGAGCAGGTTAAATAATTAAAATATTTCTATTTTAAGGACACATGCACACAAATGTTCATTGCAGCACTGTTTACAATAGCAAAGAACTGGAACCAACCCAAATGCCCAACGGTGATAGACTGGACTGGGAAAATGTGGCACATATACACCATGGAATATTATGCAGCAATCAAAAATGATGAGTTTGTGTCCTTTGTAAGGACATGGATGAATCTGGAGAACATCATTCTCAGCAAACTGACACAAGAACAGAAAAAGAAATACCGCATATACTCACTCATAGGCGGGTGAGAAAAATGAGAACACATGGACACAGAGAGGCGGTCTACTATACACTGGGGACTGTTGGGGGGAATGGGGGAGGGACAGCGGGGGGGCTGGGGAGGGATAGCCTGGGGATGAATGCCAAGTGTGGGTGAGGGGGAGGAAGGCAGCAAAACACACTGCCATGTGTGTACCTATGCAACTATCTTGCACGTTCTGCACATGTACCCCAAAACCTATAATGCAATAAAAATTAAAAAAAAATAGAAAAAAATATATATATATTTCTGTTTTAATCAGGAGGAAAGTAAGCACAGGACAGTCAAATAAATAAGTGAATGTCACATTGCGTTACATGCTTACATAAGTCGTGAATCGGTAGTCTCACTGGAATTCCTGCACACATTTATTAATTTTGGCCAATCAGAATAACATTTCAATATAGATCTTATGTTAAACAAACTTAATAGAAAATTTCTAATCATTTTAATTTGTGTTTTTAGTTGAATAGAAATTCTGGCTTACACTAAATGATTTCTTTGTAGAGTGTCTTCCAAACAGAGGTGTACATGTGGTGTAAAATTTTTACTTATATTATTTTGTGATCAAACTCTTCTTTATATAGTGGAAATAGAGCAATTATAAATATTTCAAAGGTTAAAAAATAGCACCGCATTTAAAGATAAGAATTATGTTTATTGGCTATAGAAGCCCATATCTTACATAAGTGACACAAGTATTTTTTTGTCCATTAGTGAGGTTTTTTTAATTTATCTTTGTTGACTTATGATATTTGTAGCCAATGTAAAGAATTTTTTTGTTATCAAGGTTTTTGACTTTTGTATTCTTATATCCTTTCAGTGCCATATGTTCTCTCTCAAGAAGGTAAAAGTACAGCATTTCTGGTTTATTATATTGGTATAAGGAAGAGGAGTACCTGGACTTACTTTTCCATTAATATGCCAAAGTACATATTCTGAGGAAATTTCTGATACAAAATACCTCTACATTCTGGAAAAAAAAATGTAGCAGACGTTGTTAATGCAACATTATCCTTATAGAAGAATAAGAAAAAATCCTAGAGGCTAAAAAAAGAAAGAAAGGTATACAAAAATATTGTAAGCTATAGTCACACGAGGCTTTTATTAGTTATAGGAACTAAAAGTACGGGGTTTTCATACTGGACCCTAAACTATCTAGTACATCCATTAAAAATTGTTGCCCCAAATTTTCTTGGCCAGTGAAGGTGCCTGAAAAGGAAAATTGTTTACCTTGGCATTGATAATAGTATTAAAGGATTTCATGCAGAGGAAATGACATTAAATAGTTTCAAATTTGGTAGCACCCAGGAGTAACTGACAAAAGTAAATGCAAAGGGCACTCACAGATACAGAAAGTCTCAGAAAGAATATTTTGCTGCTGTTGTTTTGAGACGAAGTATTGCTCTGTCACCAGGCTGGAGTGCAGTGGCGGGATCTCAGCTCACTGCAACCTCTGCCTCCTGGGTTCAAGCAATTCTTCTGCCTCAGCCTCCCCGGTAGCTGGAATTCCTGGTGCATGCCACCAAACCCAGCTAATTTTTGTATTTCTTTCTTTTTTTTTTAGAGATGGGGTTTCATCGTGTTGGCCAGGATGGGCTCGATCTCTTGATCTCGTGATCAGCCCGCCTTGGCCTCCCAAAGTGCTGGGTTTACAGGCGTGAGCCACCATGACCTGCCAGAATATTTAAAAACCTAGTAAAAATGATTCAAGATCCAAAATTACAAAGCATCTGAAGAAACAAAAAATCATGTGTGGTATTCCCTAGGGGTGGGTTTCAGAAACTGGACCTCAGGCAATTGTCATTTCTTCCAGTAGGAGATGATACATTTGAGAAACTGACATCTGAGACAGACACTTGGTGAACATTGGGAAATATTTGGGAGTTGGTTTGTACTGAGTTCTTGTACCAACTAAACTGTTTTAAACATCATCAGTATGTAGGAACATTCAGAGTGGATGAGGGGTCAAGACAAACAAAGTGGAGTCATCCTTGAGAACTCCACAGTTATATTCATGGGTTAAATTTTAAAGGCTATAAAGTTTTGCTAATGACATACACTTAATAGGTGTTACAATATTCCTCCAGCAAAAGTAGTCAGCATTAATTATTGTCTTGACAACTGGATTGCTCTTACTAACATGGCATGAAATTCTGTTTGGTGGTTGGCCTCACCCCTTATCTACTGGAGGTCCAGCCAGCCCTCTCTTTTGAATGTTTAGCAGTCTAAGCAATTTTTTAGACTGCCCATCTCTCATCTCTCAGGTCTAAGAAAGCATAGCCATTCTTTCTTTCTTTTTAAAAAATTATTATTGTACTTCAAGTTCTGGGGTACATGTGCAGATCTTGCAGGATTGTTGCATAGGTACACACATGCCATGGTGGTTTTCTGTCTTCATCTCCCCATCACCTACATCAGGCATTTCTCCCAGTATTATTTCTCCCCAAATACCCCGCCCCCTGCTGTCCCTCCCCAATCCCCCACCCTGCAACGTACCCCACTGTGAGATTTACGCCTCCCTGTGCCCATGTGTTCTCAATGTTCAACACCTGCCTATGAGTGAGAACATTTGGTGTTTCGTTTTCTGTTCTTGTGTCAGTTTGCTGAGAATGATGTTTTCCAGATTCATCCATGTCCCTACAAAAGACACAAACTCATTGTTTTTATGGCTGCATAGTATTCCATGGTGTACATGTGACACATTTTCTTTGTCCAGTCTATCATTAATGGGCATTTGGGTTGGGTCCAGGTCTTTGCTATTGTAAATAGTGCTGCAATGAACATACATATGCATGTGTCTTTATAATAGAATGATTTATAAACCTTCGGGTATTATACCCAGTAATGGAATTGCTGGGTCAAATGGAATTTCTATTTCTAGATCCTTGAGGAATCACCACACTGTCTTTCACAATGGTTGAACTAATTTACACTCACACACACAGTGTAAAAGTGTTCCTATTTCTCAACATCCTGCCCAGCATCTGTTGTCTCCAGATTTTTTAATGATCGCCATTCTAACTGGCATGAGATGGTATCTCAATGTGGTTTTGATTTGCATTTCTCTAATGACCAGTGATGAGATGAGCATTTTTTCATATGTTTGTTGGCCTCATATATGTCTTCTTTTGAAAAGTGTCTGTTCTTATCCTTCGCTCACTTTTGAATGGGCTTGTTTGCTTTTTTCTTGTAAATCTGCTTTATTTCTTTGTAGATTCTGGACATTATTTCTAAGTGCAATTACTTTTAATAAACTTTCAAAAGGTATTTGTTCAAATTCATATCAACTTTTACTGATACTCCAAAATAGCAGAGTGGAAGGGAACAGCCTCCTTCTTCTTGACTTAGAAACAGAGTTTTAGCCAAGTTCTACAGCACCTAAAATGGCGGCATTGCACTCTTGATTCATTTTCTAAGACTTACTGATGTATAGGAATAAAGAATGAGTGTTAAAAGAAAAATATATACACAAAAAAATAAAAATTACTAAAATTAAAAAAATTGAGTGTTAATTTCTGCCACTTTATTTCAGTTAATGCCAGTTGAGGTAGGCAAATTTCTCTACACAAATTTATCTGTTAAATGTAAAGTTGGTTTTTGGCACTGTAATTTTCTTGATTCTTGATCAACTCAGTGAAGTATATATAGAGATCATGGCTCATTTGGAAATTATGAAACTGAAGTTTCAACTTCCCAGCCACTTAGAATATGTTAATTGACCAAATAATATGCACACAGTCGTTCAACTTTTATGCATAATCATGAAAAGAGAAATCTTTTGTACACCTTCACTGGTGACAGATCTATGGCTCAATAAGTAACTTTTTTTAAACTTAAGGGGCAAATATTCTAAAGAGAAATTGTATTGTAGGCCTAGTTCTCTGAGATATTAGTTTGATAGCTCTGTGAATATCACTATGAAATCTTTTTAACCCAATTTTCAGAAATCACAGAGTTTCACTATTTTCTTTACTTGTTGTTTTGACTGTTTACAATAGCAAAGACCTGGAACCAACCCAAATGCCCATCGATGATAGACTGGACTGGGAAAATGTGGCACATATACACCATGGAATATTATGCAGCAATCAAAAATGGCGAGTTTATGTCCTTTGTAAGGACATGGATTAATCTGGAGAACATCATTCTCAGCAAACTGACACAAGAACAGAAAAGGAAATACCACATACTCTCACTCATAGGCGGGTGAGAAAAATGAGAACACAGGGAGAGGGGGGTACTACACACTGGGGTCTATTGGGGGGAATAGGGGAGGGACAGCAGGGGGGGAGAGCTGGGGAGGGATAGCCTGGGGAGAAATGCCAAATGTGGGTTAAGAGGAGGAAGGCAGCAAAACACACTGCCATGTGTATAACTATGCAACTATCTTGCATGTTCTGCACATGTACCCCAAAACCTAAAATGCAATAAAAATTAAAAAAAATAATTATCAACAAAAGATAGGACTTTTCAAAAAGCAGTTTGCTCCCTAATGTAATATAACAGTGTTATTAAAACTGTATCTATTAATCTTTTTTTTATTATTGTGAAAAAATGAAAAAATATCTCTCACTTCTTTCCTTCTTCACCGGATATCCTGGTTCAAATAATTTCTCACTTATGATTTTGTACCTTAACACTTGACCAATATCTGACTGTAAAATAGGTAACTTCCAAATTGGGAGAAGATTATCAGTACATTTCTCAGTTCCACTGTTATTTCATTACTCATATCATGATTTCCGTTTTGAAGATGAGTGAAAATTGTTCAAGATACAGTTAAATAAAACAATTTATTTAAGGTTATAGTATTTGCAAACAGGTATTATGAAGGAGGAGGCACAGAAGTATCCCTCCCATTGTACAGGGTTTTATAGCTTCTCTGTCTTATCATGAAGACAAAATAGGAGTTTCACCACCTACACAAAGTGAGAAATTACCAGACTGGAACCACTTGCATTTGTCATTCTGTGGGTGGTTAGACACTTATATTCCTATGCCAGACTCTTTTAAAAGGTTCAACTTGCATATCTGCATGCTGATTAGTTAGCATTATCCTATGTAAGTTTTAAATTATCAATCTAGCATTTATGAGGGTTTTGATAAGTGTTATTATAGAGAGGAATTAAGGAGACTGTTGTGATTAATCCCTATGTACACACATGTGTTGAAGGTAACATGACTAGTCAAGAAAATGAAACATTCCATGGTTAGTGGCTAGAAACTCTTTGCCACTAAAGCAGAATTGCCTAGGTTCAAATGTTGGTTATATTCTTTATTAGCCATATAATGGTGAGTACCACATATAAACTCTCTGGGCATTATTTTTTATCAACTCTAAATAGGAAAAATAAAGTCACTTTATATGGCTCCAGTGGTTATTAAATATATATGAATAGATGTGTGTATATATATGCACAAACACATGCACATGTATGCATGTGCACACACACATACACATACATACATGATGATTGGTCTAGGAAGAACTCTATATTCATAGCTATTTCTATGTGTATGTGTATGAGTGTATGTGTGTGTGCTGTGTGGTAGTATGGTAGCCATAGTAGAATTAAGTGAATGAAATTTGGATTTAAATTTTAAAGTTAAATTTTGACAGACATTCTTGAACAAATAGATAAAAATATAAGGTAAAGGGAGGACCGAAGAATGACCTGTAGATATCTAGCTTGTATGGTTGATGATGGTATTATTTAAGATGGGAAAGCCTCGATGGTGCTATTATTAAGATGAGGAAGGGTAGAGTGGTGGGATTAAAAAAGAAAAGAAACTGAAATCCTGTTTGCCTGTCTCCAAAGTCTACACTTTCAGCAATTCCTACTACTCTTCTTTTCTGCGTGCTATGAGAAGTGGCCTCCTTTCATAGTAAGCCATGACTGCCAAGGAAAGGGAGTTGCTTTTTATAATGTACCCCTTTCCCAAGGACACATTGAAAAAATAGAAAATAAAAATGAAATAAGTGTGTTAATTATGCACACAGTCTTTCGAAATAAATTCTCTACCCTCCTTTTCAAAATACACTCCTGTTCCTTCGTGTTTTTTCAAACATAAATTTTACATCTACTATTCCTGCAAAGATGACAGATTCAGAGAGAAAATTCACTAGAATAAGGACAACATGCTATCCAAAGACGATAATGTATGTAGTGTCCATCAAAAATTGTGTTAACTGGACCAAATGATATTGCTAATTTTTATTTTTTTTGACCAGCAAAAATTAAAGCCTCATATAGTTCAACCAACAGGTGTGGCAGGTCAGCTGCTTTGTCTGGTAAGTCTAATAGCTGTCATCTTACAAACAAGTCTCTTCTGTATTCAGCCATCATTATTATTTTTTAAAAAACTATTTGACTCTATTTTTCTACATATATTTCTTCTACTCTTTCTTTTTTCCAAAAATGAAATCTTAACATACATTTTTGTGCAATTTCCCAAAAAAGAGAATCACACCAGTTCATCTATTTTCCCTTCTTCCAGCAGATATTTCTTTGCAGATACAGAATTTTTACTTAATTTCAAAATATATTAAAATATAGTGTTGATAATTATAAATATTTGGTGTTCTCATTCCATATTCTAATTATGTCAAAGATAGACAACTTTAGAACATTCTTAAGTAAACTTGGAAAATATAAATTGTTAGCCACTAGGTGACGTATGAAAGCAGCAAATTACACTCCCACCAACAGTGTAAGAGTGTTCCTATTTCTCCACATCCTCTCCAGCATCTGCTGTCTCCAGATTTTTTAATGATCGCCATTCTAACTGGCGTGAGATGGTATCTCAATGTGGTTTTGATTTGCATCTCTCTAATGACCAGTGATGATGAGCATTTTTTCATATGTTTGTTGGCCTCATGTATGTCTTCTTTTGTAAAGTGTCTGTTCATATCCTTTGCCCATTTTTGAATGGGCTTGTTTGTTTTTTTCCTGTAAATCTGTTTGAGTTCTTTGTAAATTCTGGATATCAGCCCTTTGTCAGATGTGTAAACTGCAAAGATTTTTTTCCCATTCTGATGGTTGCCGATTCACTCTAGTGACTGTTTCTTTTGCCGTGCAGAAGCTGTGGAGTTTGATTAGGTCCCATTTGTCTATTTTGGCTTTTGTTGCCAATGCTTTTGGTGTTTTTTTTTTTTAATTTTTTAATTTTTTATTGCTTTTTAGGTTTTGGGGTACATGTGCAGAACATGCAAGATAGTTGCATAGGTACACACATGGCAGTGTGTTTTGCTATTTTCCACCCCTTCACCCACATTTGGCATTTCTCCCCATGCTATCCCTCCCCTGCTCCCCCACTCACTTTCCCTCCCCTATTCCCCCCAATAGACCCCAGTGTGTAGTACTCTGCTCCCTGTGTCCATGTGTTCTCATTTTTCATCGCCCATAGGAGGTAGTAAACTTGCCCACACACCAAGTACATTACCAGCATCTAGAAAATCCAGTTCACAAAGACTCTCTATAACAAAAAAACTCACACAGAGCCTTAATCCTCAAGGACCTAGAAATAGAAATTCCATTTGACCCAGCAATCCCATTACTGGGTATATATCCAAAGGACTATAAATCTTTCTACTATACGGACACATGCACACGAATGTTCATTGCAGCACTGTTTACAATAGCAACGAACTGGAACCAACCCAAATGCCCATCGATGATAGACTGGACTGGGAAAATGTGGCACATATACACCATGGAATATTATGCAGCAATCAAAAATGATGAGTTTGTGTCCTTTGTAAGGACATGGATGAATCTGGAGAACATCATTCTCAGCAAACTGACACAAGAACAGAAAAAGAAATACCGCATATACTCACTCATAGGTGGGTGAGAAAAATGAGAACACATGGACACAGAGAGGGTGTCTACTACACACTGGGGTCTATTGGGGGGAATGGGGGAGGGACAGCGGGGGGGCTGGGGAGGGATAGCCTGGGGATGAATGCCAAGTGCGGGTGAAGGGGAGGAAGGCAGCAAAACACACTGTCATGTGTGTACCTATGCAACTATCTTGCACGTTCTGCACATGTATCCCAAAACCTATAATGCAATAAAAATTAAAAAAAAAAAAAAGAAAGCAGCAAATTGCTTGGTAAAATTTTTTTCAGAAATTTATATATATATATGTGTATATATATATATATATACACACACACACATATATATGTATATATAACAAATATATATGTATATATACATATATATATACACATATGTGTATGTGTATATATATATATATATATAACATCTATATATATATAGATGTTATATATACCCATATATATATTTGTTATATATATAAAAAACATATATATACATGGACACATAGATATGTATGCATATATGTAAATATGTTATATATAATAAATTCATACATGTATATGTTATATATAATAAATTTATACATATATGTATAAAATTGATATATAGAAATCCCTATATACACATGTATGTAAAATATATTAAGTATATATGTACTTATAGTAACAAATTTATACATATATGTATATATGTATTTTATGTATGAATATTATATGTATTCCAAGATTTAAAAATAATCACCTTAAATTGTTTCTTTTTCTATTTTTATTATAATTGTGTAGACAATAAACTTTGCACTTATGCAAAACAGTTTTCCTATAAAAAAATTCACATTTTCAATTTTTTCTACCATCAGCATTAGTAACGGTGATTTAATTAATAAACTCATTCCTAGTGCAATAGAAGCAAGACCCTGACTGTGAAATCAAAATTTACTAAACTATTTACTAAACCATATAATAAAATAAAACTATCCAAATGATTTCTTGATAAAATTAAGCTTTATTAAGCAAAACAATGCATAAGTATCTTGCACTGAATTTTTTGAAGAGATTAAATCTATCCTTGGGTCAGTAACTTCTATTTATTTATCATTAATATGATACAATGTGATAAAAATTTTCTGTTTACTATACATTAGTATCAACTTCAGGTAATGTTTTGTCACTCTGTACATCTGAATTTTGCAGTTTTGAGATAACAGAGATCAAGAAAATGCCAGGAGAGACTTACTAACTTATATTGCTCCCCAATGCACTAGTCAATATGTAATAATAAAATTAAAATCAAAAATCATATTGCAAGATGAATAATCCAAATACAATTTTGCATGATTTAGTAGAATTTCAAATGCTTCAAGAATCTCAGGAGCTAGGCTGACACTCCTGAGCATCCCAGGAAGTTGGAACATCTGTCTTCTAACCTGCAAAAGAGATATGGATTTTTGCCACCTCTAATTAATAGATGTTATTGTAATTCAAATGAGATCATGATTGTGAAATAAAAGCATAAACTTTGAATCATTACAAAAATATACTTTAATATCTATTCACAAATCAGGACACTTAGAAAGACTAAATGACTAATTATTATAGAGTGTCATTTTTAAAAGTTCCATACTGTGATCTGAATGAGTATGTCTTCACAAACCTCATAGGTTGAAATGTTAATTCCCAAAGTAATGATATTAGGAGGTGAGGTATTCTGGGAGACGACCTTGAGTGTCATCCATGTCTGATTTAGATATTTATATTAAAGTCTGGACTTTAGACTTCGGAATTGTTGCTGGAATGAGTTAAGACTTTTGGAACTATTGAGGTGACACAAATGTATTTTGCACGTGAGAAGGACATAAATTTTGGGGTTAAGGCCCTGAATGCTATGGCATAAATGTCTGTATCTTCCAAAATTCATATATTGATATATTAATCCCACAGGTGATGGTATTAGGTATTAGGAACTGAAAGCTTTTGGAAAATGATTGTGTCCTGAGGTTGAAACCTTCATGAATGGTTGTTTACTACCCATAAAAAATAGGAGATTCTTTGTCTCTTTCATTGTGTAAGAGCACAATGAGAAGGTGCCCACCGTAAACCAGGAAATAGGCCCTCACCGAACACTGACTTGCTGATACCTTAATCTTGGAATGCCCAGCCTCCAGAATTGTGAAAAATAAATATCTGTTGTTTATGAACTACACAGTTTAGGGTATTTTGTTAGAGTAGCCCAAATGTACTAAAATAGTCCATATACCCCTTTCTTTGAAAATCTATGGAGAATATTTTATAAACTTGAGTACAGTGGATAAGTAATCACTTACAGTTTCTAATTAATAGTCTGACTCATTCCCATTGCAATTTATTTCAGTTCTGTGGTTCTCCATTTGTGCAAATGCAAAACAGTTGTTCATCTTTACCAAATTATGCACACCACTTCATTTCATACTATTATTAGATCTCTTTAGCTGTCTTTTATCTAAGTCAAAGGAATATAATTCCTTTAGTTTGTACTCACTAACCTGATTTTTCAGCTGTTTAATCATCTCCTTTTTCTTTCCACTAAACCTCTCTCAATTTTTTTCTTATTTCCAATGAGTTTGAGGCACTGAATTTGGGAATACTATTCAAATAATGACATAATTATTGTGACTTCTCCAAATTTCTGGGTAATATTAATTTTTAATATGGGAGCTTCATACATGACTGATCACTTTAATTTATAGCCATTTATTTTTTAAAATGTCAGTCATCTGCTACAACCTATTCCCACAAAATGATAAAATGTATATAAACTTCATAGAGAAGAAAGGATATGGTATCAATTTCTTACCTTATTTTACATGTAAATGCCTTGTAATTTTGCCCCCAACTTAGCTCCCTTAGGGTGGAAGTAAATGGTCAGTAATATTACAAAAGACCTCACATTTATTGTTCGCTTAAGGTATAATAAATGCTTAAAATGAATGTTTAAATAAAATCACATTTGTTTTAATGACAATAATAAGCTTTATATGAAAAATAATTAATACCATGATTATTAGTTTTAGCAAAATACAGATTCTTTAGTCCAATTCTAAAAAAAGTAAGAGGTCAGTGGGGCCTTAATGATGTTCTTACAGTAATAATTATTTTTGAGTCCTTTCTGGACTTTTCTTGGCTGAATGGAAGTTCATTCACACACTTGGCAGCTTATACATAATGAATTAAGTACACAAGTTGTGAATTCCAATAAGTAACCCATTCCATACAGAAGCCAAACAAAAAAAGTTGTTTCTTTTGAAATAATAAAAAATAATGATATAACACTTATTTAATATATTTGTAATATATTACACAACAATAAACAATCTCAACCAATTCATATAGGTCTGTATTTCACTTAACAGCTTATAATTATATTTATTCAAATTACATTGTGAATTTGTAAAAAATAAATACCAAATATTTTTGGTTATGGTTTAAAGAAGATTCACTCCAGTAATAATTTTTTCATACAAGTAATTGGAATTTTAATTTTTTTGATTCTATAGAGCTTAATACAACAGTAAGGATATCTTCATGAATGAATTTTTATAGATAATAAAACAGAATTCTTACAACCAACATGATTATAAAATTTCTACATGAGCCGTGATGAGAACAAGTTTCCAGGAAATTTTTAAAAACTGCTAGAAAAAGAAGCCAGTAGTAACATATGTACTACAGAAACACTTTTACTGCTTTTTAAAGTATCTCTTTGGTGTTAGACATAATATTTATTTTTAGACTTTCCAGTTTTAAGTAGCACAATCAAGAAAAACTTTTCACCTTCTCTTTTAAAACGTTTAAATAATGTTAGGAGATATAGAAAACTGGAAAATGCAAGAAGGTTAAGTAGAGGTATGGAAAGTCCATAAAGTTGACATTGAACTTCATATGAGCCCTGAAAACAGCAATGGTTAAGAAATCCCCCCAACCTTTTCTATTATGGAAAATGGCTTACCACAAAGAACCATCCTTCCTCAGGTGACTACTCAGACTTAACTGCCCATTCTTTTTCATGATTGTCATAACACGTGTGGCTGTCTCCCTGCTTGCTTGTGAAAAGGTTGAACAGAGATCTTTCTCTTTTTTTCTGAACCTAACGATGGCAGATAAAGACCTTTAACTTCCCATTCTTTGTCTGATGAACGAGTAGCTGAACTGTCTTTCCCTTCTAAACAAGCTAGACACATAGATAAGTATTTCTTGTTTAGCTGACTGACAGAGACATTCCTAGGTTGCAAAATCAATCCCAAATTTAAGTCATCTCAAACTACAACTTATAAAAGTGGAAGGCAAAGAATACTGTTAAGATACTCTGTTCTTCACATCTGAGGTGCTATCCTTGTTACAATAGCCTGGACAAAATAAAATTCCTTACTTGTTTTGTTTCTGTCCTTAAAATAGGGAATATTATAAAATGTGCATCTTATAAAAATGATACAGATGGAATTTATGTGCATGACATTCAAGAGCACAGACATTAAATTATAAATCTTATTGATAACACTTAAAACATTTTTGAACGTAAGCAAACTGACCTAAAATGTTTGCCTTAATTGTCTCAACATAAAACTGATCCTAGTGTATGGCTTATTTCACAGTGTAATTGTAAAAATTAAAAGAGCCACTATATATCTACACATATCACTTAGAACTTTGCAAGGCATGTAGTAAGCATTTTTGGAATGTTAGCCATTATTATTATTGCTTCTAAATGTTAGCTACTATTGTTATTATTTATTTTCTTTTTTCTCTTAAGTAAGTTGTACAACATGAAAGGAAAAAAATATTCATTTCAGAAAAATGGGATAAAATAGAGTTAGCTGGAATTGAGAACATTTCTGAATGCCCTTTGAAGTGAATGTGGAGGACTAAATTATAAATCACATCAAAAGTCAATTTATGTAAAATAGAGCAAGAAATAAAATACAGGACTATACCTCTAAATTACGAGCTTATATTTTAGTTATGAAAACTAAAAATTAACTTACATGTATACACATTGTTATAAAAATAATTCATGTTTCCTTCAAAGGGAACCTTGGCTCTACCTCTGTACAAACCTCATAGACATAGCTGGTCCAAGAAGAATTAATCTCATAAAAATGTGAGTAATACTCAAATATAGGCAAACTACTCATTTATTAATTTTTTATTCATCCAACCAACATTTTATGAGAACTCACTAATACCAAACTATTTTTAATATATTAGTAAACAAAGACATCATGTAGCCTCTTGGCAACTTTATTAACAACATACACTTCTTTGTTTATTAGTATATTAAAAAGTATTCTAATGTAATTTTCATCATACTGGAAGAGACAGACAATAAACAGCTAATATTCAGAGAATAAACAATAAATATTAAAAGTGACTAAATTTTATGTTATGTTAGATAATGATAAGAACCAGAAAAAAAAGTGAAAAAAATGAAGAGAATGAGAAACGCTGATTAGTAGAAAGTGGAGATACTTGAGGTATAATATTAAATAGGATAGTCAGAATAATCTTGGAAAAGGTGAGATTCACAAGAAAATTTGCAAAACATAAGGCATTTAGCCAAGTGAATACGTTGAACAGAATGCAAGTTTGAGACAACAGCTGGAGGAAAAACCCTAAGACAAAAATGCTCCTTGTTTGAGGAATAATAAGGAGAACTGAAAGAAATGAGAAGACTTTACAGGGTTTAGAACAGAGAAGAAACAATCTAATTCATGATTTTACAAAATTGCTATGGCTAGTCTTCTAATGATAGAAAAAGGAAGACCTGTTAGAAGGATAAATTTAATTTAAAAGACAGAGAGAGAGAATCATGGCCCATACCAGTGAGCATTGGTGAGAAGTGTTCAAATTCTGGATGTATTTTAAATATGAAGACAAGAAATCTTCCTGATTGATTGGAGTGTGGTGCAGTATGAGAGAAAAGAGAGTAGTCAAGTATAATTCTAAGATTATTGATGTTAGAAACTGAAAAACTGAAGTTACTAATGATTGAGTGTAAATATTGGAAGAAAGACCAGGAGTTCATTATGGAAATGTTGAGACTTAGGTGTCTAGAAGTTATCGGAGACAAGTTTATGTAGAGATTTTCGTAGTCTTTGAAGAGATGTCTGTCTGGACTAGAGATACAAATATAAAAGTGTCATGTAAAATGTGTTTAAACAATGAAATTGAATTTAACATCCAAAGATTATTTTAAAATGTGAAAATGGGCAATATTTCACACAGGAAACTGAAAACATCTTTATGGAAACATTTATTTATGAAAAATTAAAAATAAACTTCTTGTTAATTTTTTTCCAGAATGTTTTCAAGTTAGGATAAAAGAATCATATAAAGAATTAGCACAGGTAATGCAAAAACAAATAAAATTAGGCAACTTTTTTTAAAAAGAGTAAGTCTCAAAATTCTGCAAGTATAATTAAAACATTTTTGAAACTTATTAATAAAAGAAATAGCAACATAAGTTTATTATCTTGATAGATTTTAACAATAAAGTGCAGCTTAAAGGTAAAAATAAGTTGAGTAGCATTTATTTACAAAAAAAAAGGGGGAAATATCATGTATAACCAGATGCCCTAAGCAAATTTCAGCAGAATTGGGAAGAGTATAAATTGAACTCAAACAAAATGAAAGGAGATTCAAGGAACCTAAAATAACTTCAAGATATTCATATCTACAGATTCAATTATATATACTCAAGTATAATTAAAATGTTGTCTGCCTTTATCATATCACATTAGCCAATTATTTTTCATGGAAACTGGAAAATTGTGAGTATTGCAAGTTAAAATGAAGAAAAGAACTTTGTTGAATAATTAATGATTCACATAAGTACAGAACACCCAGCTTAATTTTTCTTCTAGACATGGATAGTGAGGTGAAAGGTAAAACAACAAATAATTCATAAAATAATCTAGGAATTATTTAAATACAAATACTAAAAATTATTTGATTTTGTCCCTTTGATTGTTATTTTCCTATTTAAAATTTTTGAAAAGGCATTTGTTTTTATTTATACTGTTAAATACTTTAAATAAGTATCATTTTAAAAAATCTCACGTTATCTTTCATGTGTAAGACTGTTTTACAAATAAGTAATCAGCTATTGAGAAATTGAGAACTGATATTTTAATAAATTTTCTTAAAGTAGATTTGTTTTACTTCAAAATTAATTATTATTTCATTCCATCCAACACTCTTCAAAAGGAATATGGGTGACTCTAATTTTGTGAATATATAATTATGTAAAATATGAAGTATGTAGAAGACGAACAGACTTATTCATTGGTCAAAGAATAAACAAATTGAAAATGAGAAGGAATAGTTTCTTTTTTAATCTTCCCTTCGTTAATAAATGCTTTTCCACTATTTAAAATGGGGTAAAACAAGTCTATCTGAACTTCTGTAAAACAACTGCTTTTGAGAATGGACTAATTGGTATAAAAATCAACAACAAAACAATTGAACTGGCTATTTGACATTTTTGACAAAAAAAGATAGTTTTATCGAAAGCTTTGTCTTTTTGCTAGTAACATTTTATTAGCCAAATAGAATAAAATAAATTCTGTCAGTCTAAGAATGAGATGCTTATAAAGACCAGAATAGCAGGAACTAAACATATAGGAAACATTCCATTTGCTCCAGAAACACTGTGTGTCATGGTTGCTGTAATATATCAGTTTTATAAAATGTTTTGTTTTTTCTAGTAGCAACCGTAAATTCCCTCTAGTTACAATAATGGCCTGCTTGATTCTGCCTTTCATCAAAAAAGATTATTTTTATGTATAATTCGTAGAAAATACTAAATAAGCTTACCCCTGCTCCCACCTGAACATTTGATGTTGCTTGTGAGAGCTATGCATGTATCTATCTAGGTGATCCTGACAACTCCCACCTTTCATGTGTCTGAATGAAAAGTCACAGGGCACTTGGAGTCTTGAGGTTGAGGCAAGTTCAATGAAAACATGTTGGAGCAGTCCTGAGTGTGAATATGAAAAACAGAAGACTATATACATTACAGTGCAGACAGCTTTAACCAAGTGATTCCCTTCTATCCCCCTTTCTTGAATAAGCAGATGTAAATTGTATCCAAACTCTAAGAAATAACCAATTAATATCCATACAATATCAGTTTTGTTAGTGCATGTGTGTCTGAATCGAATGTATATTTGCACACACAGGAACAAATACAGAATGATAAACTTCTGGAAGAGAAATAGAAAAAAACTTTTATTTTCAAGCTTGTCAGAAAATCTACCTTATTAAGCAGTGGCTACTGTTTATATTCTAAAGGTTTTCTGTTAAATACTAGCACATGACGCTCAAAAGTTATAAATTAAAAATAAAATCCAAACAGTCTGATACTTGTATTTAATTTATAGTTTAGAAATGGTCCTTTTACAAAATGTATCATTCAATGTTCAACTAATAGGAAAACACTATTATTTATTTTTTTACTATTAAGGAAAAACATTTAGATGCATTAAGGCTACATGATTAAGTGGTTGTTACCAAATTCTGGAATTTATAACATCAAAATTTATAACTGCAGAGTAATGTTTGAAAATAAATCTTCCTATTTTCAAAATATTGCAAAAAAATCATACTTTATTATTTTCTCCCTAATACCATAATTTTCTGTAGATAGGGACTAGTACTTTGAAAAGAAGACCATGAAAAGTCATATATTTTAGAAACATACATGTTATTGTGAAAAATTTCTTTGAATATTACTGATACAGTAAATAAAATGGTTAAAATATTTTCCTGTGGCAACAATTGGTAAAGGCCACCGAATTTGCAAGCTTATAGCATAGAGGCAAAAAGTATGTATTTCTTAAAGCAGAATTTTCAATATTTTTCAGATTAAAATAATTATTTATGAGAGTTATAAAAAAAGGATGAATTGTAATCTAGAACTATTTAGTGAGGATCTTTTGAAAATGGGAATCGGTATTTTTAATAAATCAAGTTATTCCTATAATTATAAAAATTTGGGAGAAACAGCCTTAAGTGATATATTTCATAAACTTCTCAGATGTAGAATATTAACATCATCCCAGAAAATTTATTACTCAGGGTTCTCTAAAGAAAGAGAACCAATAAGAGCTGATATAAATTAAAAAGAAAGCAAAAAAGAGAGAAAAACTGATATTTATTATGAACATTGGCTTATGTGGTTATAGAAGCCAAGAAATCTCCAAACCTGCCGTCTCCTCTCTCTATGCTGGAGAATCAGGAAAGTCACTGGTGTAATTAAATCTGAATCCAAAGGCCTGAGAAGTAGGAGGAAAAGAAAAAAGAAGAACAAATTCATCTTTCCTCTGCCTTTGTGGTTTGGAAGATGTCTGCCCATAATGGTGAACACAATCTTCTTTACTCAGCCTACCAGTTCAAATGCTAATCTCTTCCAGAAATACTCTCACAGGCACACCCAGAAATAATGTTTTGTCAGCTCTCCCTATTCCATCCTGGCATCTTTTAGCCTAGTCAATTTGACACATAAAACTAACCATCGCCATTTTATAATGCCCTTTACAATTAACCCTGAACCACATACATAGAAGCAATGGCAATTCTGTTTTTTTTCCACTAAAGGTAAATTTTATCTGTTCTATAAGGTCACAAAAATTGAATCAAACAATGTTATCCTTTTGTTTAAGAATTATTTCACTCAGCATAAGTTTATGGAGATTAACCCATACTGTTGCATGTACTACTAGTTTGTTATTTCTATGTGGTGATTCCATTTTATTAATATACCAACATATATTTATTTATTCATTCTTTTAGTGATAGACATGGAATGTTTCCAATATAAAGCATTATGAGTAAAGCTGCTATGAACATTCTTGACAATTATTTTGTGAACACATGTTTTCATTTTTCTTGGGTCAATACTTAAGATTGAAATGGTAGGATCATAGGGTAAGTATAGCTTTAGTTTTGTAAGAAACTGATAGAGATTTTTCCAAAGTGGCTGTAGCATTTAAACTGACAATAAATGTGAGTTCTGATCACTCCACAATCTCCCCATCATCTTTTCTTTTCTGACTTTGTTATAGATTTGATTTGTATTTTTTTTTTTTTTTGATAAATAATGATGGTGAAAACTTTTTCAGGTACTTTATCATTCAAAGATCGTTTTTAGTGAATTGTTCATTTAAAACTGTGCCATTTTTATTATTTAATTTCCTTTTATTATTGAGAGTGAATGTCTAGGGATTCTTTATTTTCCAGCAGCAACCCTCTGCTCTCTGCCTGTGATAATGCTCATTATCAGCCCTTTGCCCAGTTTCCAATAACAGCAATGCTCAGTGACAGCACAGCTGTGAAATGTCCGCCAATTTTCCCTAATCCTGTTTGCTTCATTATTTCCCCATTGCCTTTAAAGTTGTCTGTCTGTTTGGGAATTATTTGATTTCTTTTGTGTTTTTTTTTGTTTCTAAATCTGGCCTTCTTTTTCCCCGCTCAGTGGGAGCTTTGGCTAACTAAACCATTTCATCAAAATCAGAGGCAAAATTCCCACCAAACAAATTAAATAAATTAAAAAGGTTTATGCTATCCCTCTTTTCATCAGCGTCATTCAGATAAACCGATAGGATATAGATATAGGCATATAGACGTAGACATATGAGAACAGATTTATCACAGGAATAGGCTCAAACAATTGTGCAGGCTGGGAAGTCCTAGGCCGCCTCGAGAACCAGGGACGCCAATGTCATAGCCGTGTGCAAGTCTGAAGGCCTCAGAGCCAGAGAAGGTGACGGCATTTCTCTCAGTCTGAGTCTGATAGCCTGAGAATCTGTGGTGGCTGCTGCTTGCTCTTGGTGCTCTTCACTCCAAGAGCAAGTGAAGAGGGATGTCACAACTCCAGAAGAGAGAGGGAATCAGAATTAATTCACCTTTCTCTGCCTTTTTGTTCTGTGTGCAAGTTCAGACGGTGCTAGTCTTCCCTGAGTGAGGGCAGATCTTCCTTATTCAGTCCAGTTTCAAATGCTAATCTCTTCTGGAAACACCCTTCCAGATACAACAAAAAATAATGCTTTATCAGGAAACTGGACATTCCTTAATTCAGTCAAGCTGACACCTAAAATTAATTCCAGGCAGGGCGCGGTGGCTCATGCCTGTAATCCCAGCACTTTGGGAGGCCGAGGCGGGTGGATCACGAGGTCAAGAGATCGAGACCATCCTGGTCAACATGGTGAAACCCTATCTCTACTAAAAATACAAAAAAATAGCTGGGCATGGTGGCGTGTGCCTGTAATCCCAGCTACTCAGGAGGCTGAGGCAGGAGAATTGCCTGAACCCAGGAGGCAGGGGTTGCGGTGAGCCGAGATCGTGCCATTGCACTCCAGCCTGGGTAACAAGAGCAAAACTCCGTCTCAAAAAAAAAAAAAAAAAAAAAAATTAACAATTCCACTACTCTACAAAGCAATAGATGATTTGGCTACTGCTCTCTTCTCAACTTATTATTCTTCTATTGTCCTCCCTGAGCCCTATGCTTAAACCAAACTTGCCTTCTTTTTAAATTCTGTGACCATTCCCCAGATTTAGTCCCGTATGATGACGTTTGCATTTGCTTTATGTTTCTTCTGTTTGAAAAACTCCTTCCACAGCTTCTTAATGCTGCCATATTTTCAAAATTCCTACCTAAACTCAGATACCATAAATTGGGACACTGCAATTAACTAGTCCTAATAAGGTTACTGGTCCATTGTAAGAGGTAAACTAGAAGGTACTGAAGATATTCCTGGCTATAAATACATGAGCCTTATTAAACATTCGCAAAATATTTTGATAAAAACTGGCCATTGCACTTTGGGGCATGGTCTATATACTTATGAAAACATATTATTGTGAATAATATGCAATTTACATAGAAAAATTCCAGATATCCATATCGTCTACTTCCTGAAGTGTGCAATAAAGTTCTAAACACAGAGTTACAATTGACATAATTGCAACTTCTCTAAAAGCATAAAGATAAGGTTGCTAAAAAAGGCTGTCAGCCTGTGGCCAGCGTCCACGTTGTCTGTGAAAGCATGATAACATTCCCCTTGTCCAAGTTAGTAAAGCTGAAGCCCCAACCTAAAGTTAGTATAAATAAAAGCAAAAAGTAAGACATCGTTATTCACATGATAGAACCCGAAGGTATAAAGGACAACAGACAGAGGTCACTCCAGAAACTATTTTTTCAAGTATTCATTTGTAACCCTCCTTCTGGGTCTCCAAATTGATATTGTTCCACAGCTCATTGAATTTCCCATATTTTTTTCAGTCTTTTGCTTCTCTGTGCTTCAGTTTTGATAATTTATATTGCTATATCATCAAAGTCACTGGTCATTCGAGCACCATTTCTAAATTGCTGTTAACTTCGTCCTAATCATAGATTACATTTTCTATTTTTTTCAATTTTAGTAAATTTTGAGTTTATGTTGGATCTTGTATGATTTTTCTTATGGCTGAAGATGTAAGTTATTTGTGAATAAGTTTGACTTTTTTGAGGCTTGTATTTAAGCTTTGTTGCAGGAGATCTGTTAGAGTCATTATTGCTAGTTTATCATTCCACTGAAGCCTGACTTTTCTTGAAATTATATTTCAAGTGTTTTCCTCAGATGTAGTGCCTGTCTGATGTCTCTAAAATTTTATTTGCATAGATTTTTCTTTTCCCTTCATTATAGATACCTTGGAAGGATATTGCATAATTTGGTTTATAGTCATATTCTCTCCATTATCTGTGAATATTAGTTAATAATCATCAAGTTTGTAATTCCAGACTAATATTTTATGCTTTTTAAAAAATTTTTATACTTCAAGTTCTGGGGTACATGTGCAGATCATGCAGGTTTGTTACATAGGTATGCAAGTGCCATTGTGGTGGTTTGCTACATCTGTTGCCCTGTCACCTACATTAGGTATTTCTCCTAATGCTATCCCTCCCCAATCCCCCCATCCCCTGCTATTATTCCCCTAGCCCCCACCCCCCAGGCCCTCATGTGTGATGTTCCCCTCCATGTGTCCATGTGTTCTCATTGTTCAACACTCACTTATGAGTGAGAACATGCAGTGTTTGGTTTTGTGTTCTTGTGTCAGTGTGCTGAGAATTATGGTTTTATACTTTATAAGTACTAATAGTTATTTGTTATGCCTGAAAGCACATAAGATATTTTTTCTCTTTGTGGTTATACTTCAGTGATTTGACCAGGATATGCTAGAGTTCTTGTTTTGTGTTTGGTTTGGTTTAGGGAGAGTTTACTTGTTTTGTTTCTTTAGTATTTATTCATCCTTAATTTTCCAATCTCTTTCAGTCTTAGATTTAGTCTCTTGAACTCAGAGAAACTTTCTTAAATTATTTTTAAGTGTTGATCTTCTTTCATTTTTTAATCTTCTCCTTAAATTATAAAGATACTAGCTATTCTAGATATGTGTTCTTTTCTGCAACATTTTCTTTTTATTGAATGAAATTGCCTAGGAACTTGTACCATTGCATGTGATACTAACACATAATAAAATATGCAATGCAAGTACATTTCTAAAAAGGTCAAAGATACATTGATAGCCAGGAGCAGTGGTTCATACTTGGAATCCCAGCTACTCAGGAGGCTGAGGTGGGAATATGGCTTGAGTACAGGAGTCTGAGGCTGAGTGAACTATGATGGCACCACTGCACTGCAGCCTGAGTGACAGAGTGAGACCCTGTCGCTAATTAAATAATACGGTTACAGAAACCTACAAATGGCCAGTAAAACTAAAATAAAAACACAAAAGTAATTACTATCAAAGCCATCATATGTGTTATTAGTAGGATCTTTTGGGCACACATATTGATGGTAAAAATACAAAGAAAAGTAAAAGCCGATTACTATAAAAGTTAGCAGGGTGGTTACTCCCGGGAGAGGATATGTCTTCAGACAGGAAATCATGAGTGACTTGTGGAGAGGTGACAATTTTCTTCTCAACCTAGGTGGTGACTACATAGCAATGATTTTAGTCATTTGATATGCTGCATTATGCAATTTTATGCACTGTTGTGTATAAATACTGTATTTCAGACTCTTAGAAAGGAAAATAGATGTATCTGTTTTCTTTAAGAAATCTAGACTGCAAAAAGCAGACTTAAAATTTATAATACTTTAAAAGTAACATTTATATAGTAAATGGAAGACAACTTGGTTATGCAGAAGTAAACAAAGTACTTACTAGTAGTGTCATTTGACTATGAATTTGAAAATTAGGCGTGAAATATTCTATGTTAATGTGAATCACACTTTCCCTTATATTCTGTAATGCAGTATCTAAAATTTAAGTGAAAAGAGGAGTACAGGCTTGGCTTACCATCCAGTCTAAGTACTCAACATTACTGCCAACCTGAGAAGTTTGATATAATAAATATATTCAGACCAAGTTGACACAGTAAAAACGTGAATTATAACCAATTACAAGGACCCAGTAAAATCATAGAAGAGGTAAACGAAGAAGTAACACAATATTATGTTGTACTGTTGCATCTCTTTCAATAGTTTATTATTAAGACAAATCATAATCCAGGGTAGATTATACTCTCTTGGTGTTTAACTTCAACAATGCAAGTGAAATATTTTATTCTTTCATGGACTAAGTTATACAGCTCAAAAGAGGGATAGTCACTACTAGATATCTCTAATTCCCTAGGAGTTCTTAACTCTTTCACTTGCCTATTGTGGAACTTTTTATATTTAAATTTTATTTTATATATCTGCTGCCATTCTTACTTGCTCAATTGCTCACTCACTATAGAGTTCAAGTAAACCCAGACCAGGAGAAATTACCCTGAATCCTTCTTTTGGTGATGGTGTAAGATTTTCCCACAGTCTGTTTTGCAGCTTAATTTCCATTTTATATATATTTTTTCTCACTGAACTCTTCTGTCACAACTAATCATTTTTCATAGTTTACACATTTCCAATCATGGCAAAAAGGTATGTAAGGACTTCCCAGTACTTCCCAAGAGTTGTCTGACAATTCTTTCTATACCATTTATGGTATTTAAAAATCCCTTTCTCTTCTCCTGGATTTTAATCTCACTTTGATGGATTTATGCTAAGCAACCTCTTTTTCCACTGGCCATTTTCTTTCATTTGAAACCTGATTTATGGGGATTTATAGTCACTCCAACTTTATGTATAAAAACCGTTGATGTCTCCCTTTCAATGTGAGGACATTACATATTTCCACTGCATTCTACAGAACTACCTTCAAGCACAGGAGGAATTTCTCTTTTCATAGATTCAGTTCATCATTCCAGAATTCCAATTGTGTAATCCAGATTACCTGAGGCTACTTTTTCAGTGTCTTTCCAATCCTTGTGTGGCAGCATTAATATCAGTTTGGGTCATATCAGTTTGATTTCACCCAAGGGCCAGAAGGCCAATTTGCATGGCATAAATATGCTAGCTGCTTAATTGTCTGGTCTAGACATAAGCTTGGTCCAGGGACATCGAGACACCGTTAAATGGAGAGCACAACACATAGACATGTCACTTTGGTATTGAGGAATGACAGAGACCCTGGCTTTTCTGAAAAGCATGGGGGATAGGGTTCTTATGGACATAAAAGTAAACATTTTCCATTTAAAAAGTGAAATAGAAATATAAACATTTCGACTGTATACATTTTAAGTGGCCTTATTTTACATTTTCAGTACCATTACTCTTTCTACGCTATGAATTGCTGAATGTTATATCAAAATCTAAACGAAATTTGTAATATAAATTTGGTAAGTAATATGTAGGGTGCAAGACGTGATAGTTTAAAGGACTAAATATAATTTTTCAGCTTTGAGTTTTTAAGTTTTGGGTTCCTATAAAATTTAAAACCAAAGTTTTGCACTAAAGAATACCCAGTTTTCACAGAAAGTTTTTTAAGATATCCTATTTTGCATTTTCCCCACTGAAAATAAAATTTTGTGTGTTATTCTGAAAGAGATAATCAAACATGTGGTAGTCTGTGGCTTCTGAAGGAAATTAATAACATCTGTAATATGGAATTTTGTTGAAACCAAATCTCAAATGAATGGCACCACAAATGCTATTATTGACTGGGAAAATTACTGTCTAAATAAAAATGAAAATACATGTTTCAGGCTGTTATTATTTCCTTGCCTCAAGTTAATTTCCTCTATACCAACTTTCCCACTGATGACAGCCACTAGAATTTTGTCTAACCACAAGCATATTACTGGTCTGATGCTACAAATAGCACAAAACATATCCGTACTGGAAAAACCCGGAATATAGATCTGTTTTCATTCTGGGTTCAAAGTACTTTTTTAGAAAATGATAAGCAGATATGAAAGTTAGCCCCAGTAGCATTCCAGCACCCTTAAATATAGTATTTTAGTATAAATATCTATAATAGTTTTTCCTGTTTAGCAATTAGATCTTATCTGAATGTCCAGATAATACTATGAAAAGAATATGTTGTAAAATAATAATTATGTGAAAAATAAGCTAAAATCACTGAAAGACACACTTTGAAACTATTCAGAGTGTGCTGACATAGCGTAGTTCTTATTGCACCAAGAATCAGACTAGTTTCTGGGTTCTCAGGAATTCATGAAAAAAAACATGCTATCTTGTCAGGTTTCTTATCCTATTCTTGAATGATTCTATTTTAACTGTAAAAATCCACATATTTTTCAGATAAAGAACCTAAAGCTTTTTAGAGGGTAAGTGAATTTCACAGTGACAAATAATTTATGAATTAACCAGGATTACAAATCTGGTCTACCTAATTCCCAAGTCTGTGATTTTTCATTCTTCCTTACTATTCTCTATCATTCTCACTAATATCTTACAGGCACCTCATCCTCATTTCTAAAAGTTATAAAAAGCACACTTGTGTCCTGGAAAATGAAATGAAATCAGTTAAAATTGTAGGGAATAACATGAGATAGAAGACACCATAATAGTTGAGCTAGAGGAAATGGGGTTCTAAAATAGAAAAACACATATAACCATAACAAGAGAGAAACAGATATCATTGATGTATACTTAAAATATATAAGACATACTCTTTTAATGTTAAGTATGAAGAAGATGTAGACTGCTTCATTTCCTATAACTTTTGAAGCCCTAATCCAAATATGACTTAGGGCAATTAGATTTACCTTTTATGAATTTAGAATTCAGAAACCATGAGACTAAGTCTGTTTCTATTGACACTTGAGGTAAAAAAAACATAAAATTTTTAGATTAGGCTGTAAAGTTAAAATGACAAAATAATTTAGGCACACAGAAAAGAACCGAGTTCTAATGACTGAAAGAATTTCTAGCCCACTTGCACTCTACAGGAGGCCTGGATATATCTTGGTCTGTATATGGGTGTCTGTGGAACTATAGTGACATATTAAAAAAATACCAGCTTGAGTTTATTCGAGTAAGATTTTGTTCTTTGTAACAACAACAAAAAAAAGAACACAAACCACACAAAAATCTCTGAGAAGAAACATAAATTGTTGTGGAATATCTGCATTAACCATGATAGACACATATAGGGATTAAAGGCATAAAGAATTAAAAGCCAGTAAGAGAAACTGCAGACAACAGGGTAATTTAGACATAAATACATAACTATTTTCCAGAAGTCTACTCTGATGATCCTAACTGATTGATAAGAGATTTTGTATCCATATGTTAGACATTTTAAGAAAATTCGTCTGTAAATAAGTGCAATTTGAACCAAACTGAAGGAAAGACTGGTGCCAAATAACAGAGTAAAGAAAAATAATTTATTTTACATACGATAATTTCATTGATGATATCTTAATATTTTTATTTTAATAGAATCAAAGGTAGAAATCTGTCTAGGAAAAAAAATGAAAATTTTGCAAATCCTTGATTATATAAAGTTATGCTAAGAAATATAAAAACTCTAGTTGAAATAAACAGCATTCTTTTTTTTTAATTATTCTTTAAGTTCTGAGGTACATGTGCAGAATGTGCAGGTTTGTTATATAGGTATACACGTGCCATGGTGGTTTGCTGTGTCCATCACCCTGTCACTTACATTAGGTATTTTTCCTAATGCTGTCCCTCCAGCATGTTCTCACTCATAAGGAGGTGTTGAACAGTGAGAACACATGGACACAGGGAGGGGAATGTCATACACTGGGGCCTATTGGAGGGTGGGAGGCTAGGGGAGGGATAGCAGGGGTTGGGGGCTGGGGGAGAAACAGCATTCTTATTAAAAATAAATTATCAGCGTGGCTTTAGATTTAGAAGAAAAAAAATTACTATCCAGAAAAAAAATGCCATTTTTAGGCAAAAATGGCACCAGTCTTGCCTAATTTTTTCAGAAACTGCATTTAAACAGATAACAAATAAAAATCCCACTGTTGGGTACTAATCTGGAGACAATTATTTATCTATATACCTACCTATATAAGCATATATATATGTTTAATTAAAATGTTTAAAAATTTTCAAAACGTAAATACGACATAATTAGAGTCAGTCTTTGAAATGTAAAATAAATATATTGACATAATTAGGTTCCACCTTTTGGGTTAAAGTCTTTGTTGTGTTTACAAAGCAAATCTTGTGTTAACTTAACCATACACAAAAACCTGTACTATCACATTATTCCTCACTTTAAGGAAGAGGTAAGGATCCTACTGGTTAAAAAAATAATATTTTTCTTCATTTTATAACATGATATTATATGTGTGTGTGTATTGGTTTTCTTCCATGGTTTCCATCTCATAACTCCCATAGCCCTTGTTATTTACTAAGTGACTAAAACAATATATTTTGCTAAAGGATCTCTTCTTTTGTCTTTGATTCCTGAATCAACTTTGGAACAGATTCCTGGCAGTAAAGGTGAAAGTCTCTGATTATAATGTTGGGGCACTTAAGGCCTTAGAAACAAGACTCAGAAAATAGAATCTCTCTGACATTCTCCTGCTTTCCTTTCACCTGCTCCTTTTTCTACCCAAGGCCATCCATAAAAACTTAAAATATATTCTTCCTTTGCCTTTATGACTTGGAGCTGGCCATCAAGATATTTTCTGACTCACCTTGCGTGATTGTACGTCATAGACTCTTTTCAGAAGGGTTCATGCCCCATACTCAGAAGGAAAGAATGTTGTACAGATGCCAAGAAGAATCTGAACAGGCAGACCTTCCTAGGTGTTCCCACTCAGTCTACTAGTATGAGATCACACCATGTTTGTCCAACCACATTTCTACATGGTTGTCCATGCTTCAACCATGCCTATAAGATGAAGTCTCCAAAAAAGGCCCAAGAGGAGGGGCTACAGTGAACTTCTGGACAAGTGAACTGATGGGGGCTTACAGGAGGAGGAAGAGGACCTCATGTGTTCCAAGGGCGGCACACCCCAACTCCATGGGAACTGAAGCTCCTGCCCTCAGGATCCTTCCAGATCTTACCTTTGTTTCCCTTTCTGTGAGTTACTATAACAAATTAATGGAGCCTGATAAGGAGGTTGTGGAAACCAAACTTGAAGCTGAGCCAGTTGGTCTGACATTCTGGAGGCCTGAATTTGTGATTGGTGTTTGACATGTGGGCCGTGTTATGGCCCTGTGTCTTCAACCTGTGGGATGTGATGCTATTGTAGGTTAGAGAGTGTTAGAACTGAATTGGAGTAGAAGACACTCAGCTGCTCTCTGCTACAGAACTGATTTCTTGCTTGCTGGTGGGAAAAATTCCCCACACATGTAGTGTCAGATGCATGTTGTGAGAGTATAATGGGAGAAACTGAGTTTGTTTTTCTGCTTATACCATTCATGTTTTTAATTCTGTCTTAACCTGAGTCATATTCATTGAATAATATATGACTTCTGTGTCAGGTATTCTCTGATCATAATGTTCTCTAGCCCTTTGATTGGAAATTCCTAGATAGCATACACACCTTTCTCAGAATGTGCAGGATATGCAGGTTTGTTACAAAGGTGAATGTGGGCATTTGTTACATAGATTATTTCAGCACCAGGTATTAAGCCTAATATCCATTAGTTTATTTTCCTGATCCTCTCCCTTCTCCAAACTTTCAGCCTCCAACAGACTCCAGTGTGTGTTTTTCCACTCTATGTGTCCATGTGTTCTCATTATTTAGCACTTTTCTCTAACTTAAAGTATTTTCTCTACATGATGGTTAATTTTATGTGTCAACGTGGCTGGGCCACATTACAGAGATATTTGGTCAAACTTTATTCTCGATACTATGTGAGGGTGTTTTTAGATGGGATTTACGTTAAAATTATAGGACTTCGAGTAAAGTAGATTACCTTACATAACGTGAATTGGTTTCATCTAATTAGTCGAAAGCCTCAATAGAACAAAAGACTTGATAACTCCTATTCCATCATCACCCCAAGGCCCAGCAAGTGGAAACTTTCTTTCAGACCATCTTCAGACTTCATCTGCTCTTCCTGATTTCTGAAATAGGTTGTCTTCAGACTTGAACTGCAACCTCAGCTCTTTCCTGTGTCTTTTGCCTGTGGCACCTAAGGACAGATGGTACAACTTTACTACTCACACTTTCTTTAAAAATTAAGGTTTCTATTTTCTATTATTGCATTGGCAACATAGTCTTTTATAGAATTACAAAAAGACAATGTTAATTCAAATTAATACTTTAAAAAGAAATTTACAAAAAAAGAAATTAAAAATTAAGTTTAATTTGAAGAGTGTGTATAGAGTAGTGAATGCAGGGCACATTTTGTGTTTTATATACACAGACTATTGTATTATAAATATAAAATGAAAAAGTGATATGTTTATTATAAAGGGTAAAAACATTATATAAACTTTAATCTAGAAGGATGCTTTCTGCATCTGTATCAATGTAATTTCATGATTCTCTACCAGTATTTATAGAAAGAATCTCTATAATCAAATTATCATTCACTTTCATGACCCACATGGGAAGTGATAGGTGAATATCTGTAGGAATATAACATTTTGTCTGCTCTTCCTCTGAGAAGTAGCCCCGTATATTTCTAGTCTACACTCAGAACTTCATCTTCATGAGCAGCTAAATCATAGAATAATCTAGCCTTACAACTTCTCGTATTCCACAGCTTGACAATGTTACCTGAACATCCTGAAATCAGCTGCTGTTCATGACTAGAAGACCATTTTAGTGATGTCACCCAGCCTGTATGTGAGGTTAGAAACAACAACAGCAAAAAACTATCTCTAGTTTGGGAATCCCACAGTTTTACATGCATATCTGTGCTTCCAGATGCTAAACATTTACAAAGTGAAGAATAGAAAGTATTATACTTTATTTCCTGACAAAGATAAGACTGCTGAACGCAACATCCCACACGTTAACTGTGTAGTCCCAAGATGCACTACAGATTTCTTCAGCATTTGACCACACAACCAAGGAAATTGATTCCTTGTGGCCAGAGAGGATCAGCAAAGGAGTCCTTGCTAGTCCCAATTGCTCTGTTTTCTGTTTCTTTCTCAATGTTTGGATTCCTCCATTTTTTCTTCTTATCTGTAGGGACTGTAGACTAGATATTTAACATCTTATCTCAGGAGCCACTGCAAAATTGAGTTCCTGAGCTATCAACAGCTATATAATGTACACTTCCAGCATGATCTGTGCAGCAGTGTAGGGCTTTCAGTTTCTCTTTAGTTCTACTCCTGTAAGACAAAAGTCTGATTGATGGAAGAATTCAGTAATAAGCAAGAAAAAAATGTCCTTTTTCACCCAGGCCACATCTTTCACAGCATCTGTATGTCTCACATCCATCATTATAGACTTTCCTCCAAGGATCAGAACTATAAAATTTAGTTCTCAGGAAGAATTGAGGATTAGGGGAAAAGAATACAGAAGCAAACATCTTAAATGCATTGTTTGTGTAGCAAAACTAACTTTGAGAAAAAAAATCAGAAAATGTTTCCCCATGGCATATGGGTTCACTGACCTCTAACTACAGAAGCAGGAATTTCATCTTTGGAATCTCCACTGTAAAGTATTCTCCAGCTATGATGGATACTATTGGCCAACTGCATCACAGAACACTATGGATATTCAGTTTGCCTTTAGATTTACCTCTGTACATAGTAAATATTTCGGGACTATGGGTTGATTCTCAAAATTTTCTTAATCTTTTATCCTTTCCACATACTATAGGAATTATCTTTTGGATCTCAAAGTTTTTAAGATCCGTTTCTAGCTTCTCTACATCCCATCTGAACACAATTAGGGCTGCCTTTACTAAGGGCAACACTTTGAGAAAGGACAGACTCTCTCAGTATGCACCTCCCTCTGTTTAATCCTCTCTGCTTTTTGTAAGACCTCTCCCTTCATGCTCCTCTCATTCCAGATGTCCTTATGCCATCTCCAAATCCTGAAAGTCTACCATCCTTGCAGACGTACTCAATGACATCTTCAGCAACAATCCTTGATCCAACAGTCAAGATCAATTGTTCCTAGATCTTCAACTGTAGTTACATATCTCAGAAAAGCTTTCACACATGCACAAGGTCAAATGCTCAAGAATGTTATGGCAGCACTGAATGCAACAGTGAAATACTGGAAACAGACTAAATGCCCAATAACAGTACAATGATAATTTTATTTCGCTGAGTGTCTACAATAGAATATACTAAAATGAATACTACAGTGCATATGGTTTATACATAAAAGAAATAAAATACAGTAATATAACAATTAAAATGTATAAATTAAAGCATGTATACCGACTGAAGCAAATTTCAAACCAAATATTAAGGTTAAAAACATTTTAGAAGGACTTTTATAGTAGGATAATATCAATGAGACATTTGCAAGCAAATTATTGTTTTGAGATGTATTCATGTGTGCTGGTATATGATTTTCACAAAGGAATAAAATTATGAGGCCATGGAACACAAATGTTTAGGTGGAAAATAGAAGAGAATGATCTTGGAGACAAACCTAAGATGTGTTAAGTTCACATATGCTTAGAGGAAGAAAGGTGCATCTTTTATAAGATTTTACCATTAAAAAAGAGCTATTCAAAAAGATAAACATAAATTCTGATAAACTAAAATCTAATTCCTTACTTTTGGGACATCTGTATTGTCTCTATCTAATGTTGTATTATCCCAAGAACATCCCTGTAAAGCTCACTCATATTGGAATTCCATGCCTTGCTGTTAACCCAGTTTTTAACTGAACTCTCAGGGTCTGGTATGCACTTAAACTAAGCTTTCCCATCACCTCAACATTCCTTCAAGAAGTTGAGCTTCTCCTGTGTGCTAGATTATTCTATTGTTGATTTGGTTTTGCCAAAAACTATGTTGACTATAGCTGATCTTCTTTCAAAGTGCCAGCATAGAGTTGGCCAAAAGTAAATGCAGATGAAATTGGAGAGCCAAAAATGAATGACCTTCACTTTCTGAAGGTCATTCTCAGTTAGAGATGATAAAAGGCAGATGTATATTTAAGAATGAGTTCCAATTTGTCTTCAACCTTTCCCACTTATGCAACTCTTTTCTCTAATTATCTTCCCTGACACAAGCCCACTACCAAGAAGCTTGCTTTAATCTTACAGTGGCAGAAACCATGAAAAATCTAAATTTCCATATCAGTCCCCTTCTTTAGTTTCAATCAAGCAACTGGATATAGATATTTCTAATTTTCAGCTTTCCCAGAAAGCTACACCTTTTTCTTTTGTTCCAGGGCTAATGAGTATCTTTTCTCTCATCTTTCAGTTAACTTTCATACTTTTCTTCCCCACTTCCTCCCCCACAATTGGGCAAACTCTAATCTCTGTGATAAATACCTATACCATAATCGTCGTAGTGATTGTACTTTCTTAATTGAACATCAGCTGAAACAACCATCATCCCCAAACCTGAGTATATTCTTCCATCCCCCTCCTCATGATAGCAAGATCTGTGCAGAAAGTAGTATAATCACCCTAATGATCACAGGAGTGCAAAGTAATAAGACTATCAAAATAACTTCACTTCTCCACTTTGACCAAGAACTTTGTGTCATTTTTTCAGTAAATTTATGAGGCTGTGATGATGACACTCCTGTGTTTAGAATGAAGCGTGTTCTGAGTTGATGAAAAGGACCACATTGCATGCCTGGCAGTTGCCCTTTCAAAGCAGGAGAGAATGCCAATGAGCCTTAATAGTGTTAACTTGCTGATGGTGTTCAATAAAATTGTTGTTTTCTTGCAAGAACTGGGTCCAATACTCATAAATACATAAGATTGCCTTGCTGATAAACTATAAGGATTACATTTAGAAAGAATTACTGATTAAATTTCAGTAACTGTTGTCTGAACCTTCTAGATACGCAGTAGCCACCCTGGTAACCAAGACTAATATAACTATTGTCAAGTCTTGTACTCTCTTCTGAGCTCCCAATAAACAATAATCAGCATTTGAAACTTTGATCCTGAACAAATTCACAGAGCTTGCTTGCCATACTTTGCAAATACATTAATATGTAAATACACATACAGTTAACCTGATGCAACTGGCAATTCGGCCATATAAAAATAATTGCTTTAACAAGAAACTAGAATTTTTGAACTACAGAAACAAGAAAGGCTTTACTTGTCATATTGGTAAGAAAAAATAGATTTCTGTCAATTTGGCACCCTTTTACTTTTACCTGTCCCATAGCTCCATTTGTCTTCTTATGTATCAAGTAACCTACTGTTAAACAACCAATGTAATTCCATTCACAATCATCAGATTTATCATATATATTAGAATAAGTTGAATCTTTGAAAAGAAAGTTATCCACGAATTCAAATCTTCTAGAGATAAACTATATAGGATATTATTCTCTACATTTATACAAATGTAAGATTCAACACTGGTTCCTTTTTTATATGAATCATCAGACCTCAATCCTATTACTTAAGATATATGAGTTTCAGTTTCCTAATATGGAAAATGGAAATAAAAATCATATTCACCATATAGGGTTATTGTGAAGATTAAAATATATTATTATGTTAAATTCTTAATACAATGTTTAGCATATATATGTGTGTGTGTGTGTGTGTGTGTGTGTGTGTGTGTGTGTGTGTATAGATTTTATTAGCTTATCTTATTCTGGTTTATTTTTTCATACAGAGAAACACTCAGATTCTAAGGATACTCTTCAATCTGTCTTGAAAACTAAATAAAGCCCCCAAACATTTTCATCACCCAAATGTATTTGTGTCTCTTCTGAATTAATCTCCCACTCCAGAGGCAACCACTGGTCTGATATCCATCATTAGTTGCAGTAGGTAGAATTTTAAGATGAATCCAATAATGTTTTTCATAGTCTCCTCCCAATCAATGTGATAGCAACTTATGACCCATTATATATTTTCATATAAATAGAGTTATAGAGTATGTTATTTTCAGCATTTGATTTCTGTCACTCAACTCAGTATTTTGAGAACTATCCATGTTGTTACATGTATCAGTAGTTTGTTCCATTTAATTGCTCTGTTGTATTAGATTTTATGAGCATATTTATATAGCACTTTATATTCTTATTGGCGGTACTCTGGTTTGTTTCTGAGTTTTGAATATTATGAGTAAGGCTATTATGAAATTTAACATACAAATGATTTGTAAATATATTTGTTCATTTTTCTTAGTACATATATGAGATTGCAATTGCTGTGTGGTTGTGTAAATGAATGTTCAACTTCTATGACAAAAAGGCCAAATTGTTTTCCACATGGTTGCATCAGTTGATACCACAGCCAAAAATATGTGACTCCCAATTCTCTCCACATTTGGTACTGTCAGTCTTTTACATTTTAATTTTTCTAGTGGTATCTTAGTCTTTTTATTTGCATGTTTAATGATATAAAAATTATCTGGGGAAACACTTTAGTCCTATTCAATTAAAAAAACAGCATTTTTAAATTATTGCAAGTATTATTTACATATTTTTGATAAAAGCTCTTTGTCACTGTAAACACAATAAAAATAAGAAATTTACTTAAAATTGAAAGTAAATTATTTTTAATTAATTACTTATTTTGGGTCCCCTAAAATGTCTTTGCCCAACCTCAGATCACAAATATTTATTTTTATGTTTTTATTATAGTTTTATTTTTCTAACTTTAATATTTAGCTTCATATTTCAACACATTTCAAAACTAACATATATGAAGAACTAATAAGTATATGAATAGGTGGTCAACATCATAATTTATTCTATTTATCACAGAAATTCAATATAATACTAATTCATATACAGTAGAGTAGCTGATTGAAAATAAGTGACAACAAAATTTTGGAGAAGATATGGAGCCACTGGACCTCTAATACATTGCAGATGGAATACTAAAATTACCCAACCATTCTGGAAGCCATTTCAACAGATCGATATGAAGTTAAATACACATCTAACCTATAAAACACATTTACAGGTTCTTACCTGAGCAAAATTAAAGCATATGCCCATGAAATGACTGGCACAGTAATATTTCTAGCAGTATTATTCATAGAAGCAGGTATTTTTGTTGTATCCCAAATAAAATGGGCATCAACAGGTGAATGGACAAAACGCTTATGGTACATTCTTGTGATTAAATAATGCTCAGCAATAAAATAAATTTTATTTTATTATACTTAAAGTTCTGGGGTACATGTGCAGATCATGCAGGTTTGTTACATAGGTATACCCGTGCCTTGGTGGTTTACTGCAACCATCCCCCATATCATCTACATTAGGTATTTCTCCTAATTTACCCCTCCCCGAACCCCACCCTCTGCTATCCCTCCCATAGGCCCCCACCCCCAACAGGCCCCAGTGTGTGATGTTCCCCCTCCTGTATCCATGTGTTCTCATTGTTCAGCACCCACTTAGGAGTGAGAAAATGCAGTATATGGTTTTCTGTTCTTGTGTCAGTTTGCTGAGAATGATGTTTTCCAGGTTCATCCATGTACCTGCAAAGGACATGAACTCATCTTTTTTATGGCTGCATAGTATTCCATAGTACATATGTGCCACATTTTCCTTATCCAGTCTATCTTTGATGGGCATTTGGGTTGGTTCAAGTCTTTGCTATTGTAAACAGTGCCGCAATAAACATACGTGTGCATGTGTCTTTACAATATGTTTTATAATTATTTGGGTATATACCCAACAATGGAATTGCTGGGTCAAATGGTATTTCTATTTCTAGATCCTTGAGGAATTGCCACACTGTCTTCCACAGTGGTTGAACTAATTTACACTCCCACACACAACGTAAAAGCGTTTTGTCCCTATTTCTCCACATCCTGTCCAGTATCTGTTTTCTCCTGATTTTTTTAATGATTGTCATTCTAACTGGAGTGAGATGGTATCTCAATGTGGTTTTGATTTGCATTTCTCTAATGACCGGTGATGATGAGCATTTTTTTTATATGTTTCTTGGCCTCATATATGTCTTCTTTTGAAAAGTGTCTTTTTATGTCCTTTGCCCGCTTTCTGATGGGTTTGTTTGTTTTTTTCTTGTAAATTTGTTTAAGTTCTTTGTAGATTCTGGATAGTAGCCCTTTGTCAGATGGGTAGATTGCAAAAATTTTTTTTCATTCTATTGGTTGCTGGTTCACTCTAATGATAGTTTCTTTTGCTGTGCAGAAGCTCTGGGGTTTAATTAGATCCCATTTTTCTATTTTGGCTTTTGTTGCCAATGCCTTTGGTGTTTTAGTCATGAAGTCCTTGTATGCCTATGTCCTGAATTGTATTGCCTAGGTTTTCTTCTAGAGTTTTTATGGTGTTCGGTCTTATGTTTAAATCTTTAATCCATCTGGAGTTAATATTTGTATAAGGTGTGAGGAAGGGATCTGGTTTCAGCTTTCTGCATATGGCTAGCCAGTTTCCCCAACACATTTATTAAACAAGGAATCCTTTTCCCTTTGCTTGTTTTTGTCTGGCCTATCAAAGATCAGATGGTTGCAGATGTGTGGCATTACTGCTGAGACCTCTGTTATGTTCCATTGGTCTATATCTCTGTTTTGATACCAGCATCATGCTGTTGTGATTACTGTAGCCTTGTAGTATAGTTTGAAGACAGGTAATGTGATGCCTTCAGTTTCTTTTTTTTTTTTTTTTTTTTTTTTTTTGCTTAGGATTGTCTTGGCTATGCAAGCTCCCATTTTGGTCCCCTATAAAGTTTAAGGGTTTTTTTTTCCAATTCTTTGTAAAAAGAACATACCAGCAGCAACAAGGCTCATATTGGATTATTCTATTTATATGAATTTCCAAAAAGCAAAAATCTGTAATGACAGAAAAAGGAACAGTGAGTTTCTTTGGGAAAGAGTGATTATTGACTCCAAACTTTCTGTATGTTGGACATACTTTGTGTCTTTTTTGGAGTTTTGATTACATAAGTGTATATATTTGTTAAAACCCATCAGATTGTATAGTGAAGAAACATACATTTCACTGCATGTAAATAAATTTTACAAGAACATATTGTGTTCTTTCTCACTCTGCTGTTAAGAACTACCTGAGACTGGGTAATTTGTGAAGAAAAGAGATTTAATTGATTCAGAGTTCCATAGGTTTAGCAGAAAATGTGACTGGGAGGTCTCAGGAAACTAAAGTATGGCAGAATACAGAAAAGAAGCAAGCATGTCTTATGGTAGACCAGGAGAGAGAGAGAGAAGAGGGAGGTGCCACACACTTATAAACGATCAGATATCGTGAGAACTTACTATCACAACAACAGCAAGGGGGAAATCCACCCCCATGATCCAAACACCTCCCATCAAGCCCCTCCTCCAATTCGACATGAGATTTGGGCAGGACCACAAATCCAAACCATATCACATATTTTTAGAAGAGTGCATGTGTAATTCTTTAAACAAAAAAAGTATTTTGTTTACAATTATTACCAATTACCACCTAAAATGTCATTTTTCTAAAATTTCATCTCAATTTTTTATCAAAAATAGTAGGTAAATGTATTTCATATGTTTGTGATAAAACAATATTTTATATGTTTATTATATTCATATTTAAGTTGTAAGATTTTTAAAGAGACATTATTAGTGAAATTATTTGTTAATTATTTAAATCAAATTATTTTCATTTTAAATAATTACATGATTTATATTCACTACACATTAGCACATATGAGATATGCACATTTTTAAGTAAAAGGGGAAATTTTATAGTATAGTTCATATGCCCCATAGGAAGATTTTACTCATGATGGGCCTTATATACAAATGTGGTCACATAAAATTATAATATCATATTTTTACTATACCTTTTCTGTGTTTAGATGTTTAGATACACAAATGCTTATCATTGCATAACAATTGCCTGCAGCATCCAATAGAGGAACATGCTGTATAGGTTTGTAGCCTAGGAGCAACAGGCTATGCCATACAGCCAAGGTGTGTAATAGACTCTGCCATCAAGGTTTGTGTAAGCACACTCTGTGATATTCTCACGACAATTAAATCACCCAATGGCACATTTCTCAGAATGCATCCCTGTCATTAAGTGATGCATGACTCTGTTTGGTGTTTTATTACAAAGAAATAGAATTGCCAGCAGTGCAACTCTAGACCTTACTGTAACTCTTTTTTTTAATAGCTTTTTTAAGTTATAATTGATAGACATTAAACTGAACATATTTAATGCTTACAATTTTATGAATAAACTGAACATATTTAATGCTTACAATTTGATGAGTTTGGCCTGATGCATGTATTCATGAAACCATCACCACAATCAAGGTAATAGACTATCTATCACTTCCCAGTTTCCTTGTTTCTCTCTCTCTCTCTCTCTCTCTCTCTCTCTCTGTGTGTGTGTGTGTGTGTGTGTGTGTGTGTGTGTGTGTTAAGAATGCTTAACATGAGATCTCTCTTAACAAAACTTAAAGTGCATAATCCAGTATTGTTGACAACAGGCATTATGCTTGTATAGTTAAAACTTCATACCAGTTGAAAAACTCCCCATTTCCTTTTCCTCCAACCTCTGCTAACCACTATTCTCTTCTATGCTTCTACAAGTTGGAGTACTTTAGGTACCTTGTATCACAATATTTGTTAATCTATAATTGATTTATTTCATTTAGCATAATGACCTCTGGTTTCATCTATGTTGTTTCAAATGTCAGGATTTCCTTATTTTAAAAAGCTGAATAAGATACTGTGTGTATATACCACATTTTATTTATCCATTCCTCTGTCTATGTATATTTGGTCTGTTTCTATAACATGGCTGTTGTGAATAATGCCACATAGAACACTGAAGTGCAGATAGCTCATCCAGATCCAGATTTCAATTCTTTGGGAACATACTCAGAAGTAGGACTGCAGGACTCTATTATAGTTCTACTTCTGATTATTTTTTTTAAACCTCCATAATATTTTTTATAGCAGCTACATAATTTTACATTTCAAAAACAGTGTAGAAGGTTGTAATTTCTCCACATCCTTACACTTGTTATATTTGTGTGTTTGTTTGTTTTGTTTATAACAGCTATCCTAACTGGTGTAAGGTGATGTCTCATTGGGGTTTTGATTTGTGTTTCCTGATGAATGGCAGTGTTGAGCATTTTTAATCTACCTGTTGAACATTTAAATGTCTCCTCAAATCTTTTGCTCATTTTAAAATTGGGTCATTTATTTTTCTGCCATTGAGGCATAGTATTTCTTTTTTTAAAACTTGTATTTTAAGCTCAGGGGTACATGTGCAGGTTTGTTATATAGGTAAACTTGTATCATGGGGGTTTGTTGTTGTACAGAGTATTTCATCACCGAGGTATTTAGCCTAGTACCCGTTAGTTATTTTTCCTGATCCTCTCCCTCATCCACCTTCCATCTTCCAAGAGGTCCCAGTGTGTGTTGCTCCCCTTTCTGTCTCCATGTGTTCTCATCATTTATCTCCCACTTACAAATGAGAACATGTAGTATTTGGTTTTCTGTTCCTGTGTTAGTTTGCTAAGCATTGTGGCCTCCAGTTCCATCCATGTCCCTACAAAGGACATGCTCTCATTCTTTTTATGGTTTCATAGTATTCCATGGTGTACATATACTACATTGTCTTTATCCAGTCTATCGTTGATGGGAATTTAGGTAGATTATATGTCTTTGCTATTATTAATAATGCTGTAAAGAACATATGTGTGCATGTGTCTTTACAATAGAATGTTTTATATTTCTTTGGGTATATACCCAGTAATGGGAGTGCTGGGTTGAATGGTGTTTCTGTTTTTAGGCAGTGCTTTTCAAAATAAGACATAAATGTAGCAGTTCTTTATTGTAACTCTTGAGTCATTCAAAAAATAATTTCCTTTCAGAGCATCAACAATGTCTATTTAATATAAGAAAAGTTACATTAAAACCTTCAGTTAACATTAAAGGACCCAAAGTGCTTATATTACAGAAGTGAGGAATTATATGTATACTCAAATATACAGAGCTCTAGTTTGTATGTGAAAAAAAAAAACTATTTTACTGTCTTTATTACATATTTGAAAAATACATTTTAAAACTGAAAGGACAATATGTTAACAATCAACTATGTCAATGGAAATAAGTGCAAACCTATATTCTTAACAATGAATTTTTAAAAACTATGTTTTGTAAATCCTTTGTAGACATTATTATATATATATAACTCTTTGCCTCCTTCCAAAATAGGTAATATGCACATCAGAAAGGACTTGATTTTATGTCATATTTTTCTTAATATGAAAATGTTAGGTTTAGAATATGAACTACATAATCAAAAGATGACTTTTAAATCCATGAAAACAGACATTAAAATAGAAAGAAAAATTTTGCTCCTCCCAGATGCTATTAATATATGCCATAAATTCTAAGTTTATTTCTATTTTTCCTCAAAATATACATAGTTCCACATGTTTTGTAACCACTATCATACATGGTTCAGTTACTCAGTTATCATTGTGCAAATAATTAAGCATTAGATGAAATGAGTGATCCACATAAACTGATGTAAAAGCAAACCAATGTACTGATACCTAATTTTGTTTTGTGTGTATATATATATATATGTGTGTGTGTGTGTGTATATATATATATATGTGTATATATATATATATATACACACACACATATATATAACAAATATAAAAATACGTTTATATAACAAATATAAAAACGCATGCATGTGTTTGTGTGTGTGTGTGTGTAAACACACCATAGAAATGATTGATCACATTTATGTATCAAATTAATATTTTCCATTATTTTACCTTAGTTTTACTGTATGTAAGTTTTTACTGTCATGGAAGCATTGATTCCCCATTGTAATCACTGCTGGTGTAAAATTCAGCTGCCTAACAAATGTACACTGGAAAGGGTTCCTTTTAGCATCTGTTAAATCTCAACAGTGTATAACTGTTCTTTTTAGAGTGCATCAATCATGGAAGAGTGAGACAGTATTAAAGAGTTTAGCCCTGTTTGACTCCCTTTGTATCTAATTTAAGCATGTATGACCCGTTGCTTTCATTGTTGTGCTTACAACAGCTGTTTCTTATTATTAAGAAAAGCAGCTTTGCGTGCAGAACATAAAACAATAAATGCTAGCCATGTGGATAGAGTACATTTGCTTCTAAAGGTTATAAATATACACTTAATAAAAAAGTAAGGTGATGCTAACCATATTTCACAGAGAACAAATGGTACCACTTCAGGCAATAAAGTCTAACACCTCCTGATCAAAAGAAAACAAAACACTGCGTTCAACAATCCCCAACACTGCAAAACTTTGTGCAATTAATACAGTGAAATTACTTGGAAGGAGGGTAAAGGATAAAGTAGGTTCTTAAGAATTATGGTATGAAGAAAACATGTTTAGGGTTTTTCCTAGAAAACCACATAATTTAACTTCTAGACACCACTGGAAAGTTGTTGAATGAATATAAGTGCTTATGCTGGAGACCACAAACCTTACTTGTATTTGTGTCTATTTATAAAAATATTTTGAAACACTTTTTTTGTCTTGTTAAGTTTGTAAGTGAAATTCTATTACCTTAATAATCATAAAAATAAGTATTAATGAATATGTTGATGATTTATTACATACTTTAAATTTCCCTTGCATGTTGAAAGTTTTTAAAGTACAAACCATGGAGGCAACTTTAGAATTTTGTTGGATAGAAAATTTACCAATTAGGTGGAAGTCAAAATAATAAAATAGGTGTTACCAAAACCATAACATATTTTTAAAATAATGCATGTTTTCAGAATTGTGCTATTTTCTTTTATCTCTTTTCATACTAAAAATCAGAATGTTTCTAAGTGTTCTTTGCTGATCTTTATTGGTTAAGTGCGTATTTAAGAAAATGTTTCTTTTTACTTTCTAGTAAAAGTTCTGGCAGCTACAAGGACTTTAAGAAGCCAATGGTCTATTTTGTTTTTTGGTATAAATGATAACATTATACAACGTCTTTTATTTGAGTCCTTTTCAAAATTTTATCTTTTCCAAAGTACATCTCTTCTCCCTTGTTGAAGATGGTTTATCTTTTAACTTTTCTGGTTATGCCTTGTTCAACATACTTTCTTTTTAAATTTAGTTTCTATAAATACTCCAAATTGTAAGGCTAATGCCTATTGTATGAATGTTTGAGCGCTCTTCAAAAACATGTACATTTTTGCCTCAAAATATTATACAATATACTATTAGATGAATTAGTCTATGAATTCCTTGAAACAAGAAGCTGTGTGCACCCTTGGTTCATAATGACCTGGAATTAAAAATTGACTGGTATGGTGATAAACAAAATTTCTCTTTTTCCATCCACAATTACAAATACTAGCTCCTCTGGAAGTCTTCCTTCTCACCTTTTAGATCTCAGGGAGTTATCTAATGAGTGCAGTAAGAGGACAGATTAATGTTTACATCTTCCTCTGAAGATCAGGATAACTGTTATCCAGATAGACACTTGGTTTTGGTTCATCCACCCGCCAATCCCTTCCCTATCTTAGCCAGCACTGGGCTGGAGCAAGGAGACTATGTCTATTAATAACTTAACCTTGATGCCATTCTTTTCTGTATTATTCCCAAGGTAATGCTATATTCTGATCCCAACATCTCACAGATGTTTGTTTACAAAGAGTGTTATTATTTTTAACTTATTGCACCTGTCTTTCTCTTCCCTGATTTCAGACATGAGTTCATAGGCTTTAGATAAGGACAAGTTTTATTAAGAAACAACAAGTTTTATTCCTTCTTAAGAAATGAAGCTGACAATTGAAGAGCTTTTATTTTAGAATTCCTTTCTTCTGACTACTAAGGCATTATTTTACTAGGCATGTGCAGTTCGTTTCTTATTTAATTCCAGTTTCACTATCCCATCTCTTCCCATACGATGTTTCTACATTCTTTATACTAACCAAATCTTGGTAGCTCACCATGTTCTTCCAGACATGCAACATAGATTCAAGATGTAATTGTCAGCTGCACATTAATCCTTGTAATTGCTGTAGCACTAACCAAATTTCTAAACTTAATATACAGGTAATTAAATAAAACTTTGTTTATTAAATACAATTTCTTTAAAGAATAAAGCAATTATTTATACAGAATTATGAGTCCTTACTAATAGTAACTAATATTGACTCATTAATGTATATTTTATTTTTGTTTTGAGATGAAGTCACTCTGTTGTCCAGGCTGGAGTGCAGTGGTGCAATCTCAGCTCACTACAACCTCTGCCTCCCAGGTTCAAGTGATTCTCCTGCCTCAGCCTCCCCAGTAGCTGGAATTATGGGTGACTGCCACCACACCCACTAATTTTTGTATTTTTAGTAGAGACAGGATTTCATCATGTTGGTTAGGCTGACCTTGATCTTCTGACCTCAAGTGATCTGCCTTCCTCAGGCTCCCACAGTGCTGGGATTACAGGTATGAGCCATGGCACCCAGCCTATTATATCATAAAATTCTATATTTGATACTCTCAATATATGCTATACACCGTACTAATACCCCTGGGGGAATAATGGCGACCACAACATTCTGTAAGTACAATAGCGTTTACAGTCTAGTGGAAGAAAGAAACACTAAACAAAGGAATGAAACAAAAGTAAATATTGACAGATTTTTAAAATATATTTTAAAGAATAATAGTTTAATGAGAGAGAATAAAGGAATTGAGACAATGAGGTGGTCAGGAAAATATAATTTGTGAACTAAAACTAATGGGAATAAAAACAATCATTAGAAGAACTAGAGGGAAAGCATCACAGGTGGGGTTGAAAGGTGAGTAGATTTTGATGAAGGAAAGAACGTGATATATATTTTGATATGACAGAGGGCTAACATGAACAGAGCAAAGTAAAAAAGAAGTGGGAAGAGCCAGTTAGGCAGAGTCTCACAGGACCTGGTAAGAGGTTTGGATTTTATTGTTATGGTAGTAGGAGGACTATACATACATATATATATATATATATATATATATATATATATATATATATATATTAAAGGAGTCATAGGGTACACATTATCCTAATTACAATTTGTAAAAGCTCTTGTGACTTGCAGTTCTACCAATTTCTAAATGAGCCTATGACACTATGCTTCAAAAATATTTTAAACAATAGCTCATTATGAATGCTCATCAACAGATAGGAAATTTCAAATAAGAAAATTCCATTAATACTTAGTTTTAAATTTGTTTGTGTGAAGTCCATGGTTGTCTTCTATAAGATAGGCCCTGAATTTAGGGAAATTTAAGTTGAATATATATATATAATTGTGTTTTAGGTTTTGCGGTACATGTGAAGAACATGCAAGATTGTTGCCATACATGGCAATGTGGTTTTCTGCCTTCCTCCCCATCACCTACATCTGGCATTTCTCCCCTTGTTATCCCTCTCCAACTCCCCAACCCCCGCTGTCCCTCCCCTAGTTCCCCTCCACAGACCTCAGTGTGTGATGCTACCCTCCCTGTGTCCATGTGTTCTCATTGTTCAACACCTGTCTATGAGTGAGAACATGTGGTGTTTGATTATCTGTTCTTGTGTCAGTTTGCTGAAAATGATGGTTTCCAGATTCATCTATTTCCCTTCAAAGGACCCAAACTCATCGTTTTTTATAGCTGCATATTATTACATGGTGTATATGTGCCACATTTTCCCTGTCCAGTCTATCATCGATGGGCATTTTGGTTGGTTCCAAGTCTTTGCTATTGTAAACAGTGCTGCAATGAACATTCATGTGCATGTGTCCTTATAATAGAAAAATTATAATCCTTTGGATATATACCGAGTAATGGGACTGCTGGATCAAATGGAATTTCTATTTCTAGATCCTTTAGGAATCACTACACTGTCTTCCACAATGTTTGAACTAATTTACCCTTCCACCAAGACTGTAAAAGTGTTTCTATTTGTCCACAACCTCTCCAGCATCTTTTGTCTCCAGATTTTTTAAGGATCGCCATTCTAACTGGCATGAGATTGTATTTCAATGTGGTTTTGACTTGCATTTCCCTAATGATCACTGATGATGAGCATTTCTTCAAATGTTTGTTGGCCTCATATATGTCTTCTTTTGTAAAGTGTCTGTTCATATCCTTTGCCCACTTTTGAATGGGCTTGTTTGTTTTTTTCTTGTAAATCTGTTTTAGTTCTCTGTAGATTTTTGATAGTAGCCCTTTGTCAGATGGGTAGATTGCAAACATTTTTTTTCTTTTGCTGTGCAGAAGCTTAAGGAAATCTTTTCCTTTTATCTTTTCTCACTTTTTAATTGTTATTTTAATTTAGCAAAATATGGACTTTTGCATTTTTTATTTTGAAATCTATGTTACATTTAGATTTCATTTTTGTTGTTATTCATTTTGATAATCAAACTTGTCCAGTGGAGCTATTTATCTGACTCCAGTGTCTTTTTGACAGATCCCCTTTAGTAGGGGAGCATTTTCTCACTTTCTTAGACAATAAAAGATTTCAGTTTACTTTCAAATTCCTCTGGCACAAACCTAAAACCAGTCATTTCTACTACAAACACTATTCTTTTTAGTAGGTAATAGTACCTAGAGTTGTTTCAGATTTTGCTCATTGCTGATAAGGAGTCTGTTTTCGTAATGACTTCACTTCTTTAATTCCAAATCAAATCATAATTCAGTATCACTCTCACCTTTTCCCATTCCACATTTATATCTCTTTTCACCAGAATATGAGCAGTTGTTCATAGGAATGTTAATGTTTACTTCTTTCTGTAATAAACAAATTTAACTTAATGTTTTGATGTATAAGATAATAAAATGTTTCAAAATTCAAAATCAAGGGATAAAATATATTTAAAAAACTTTATCCACCTACTTAACACTTTCAATTTGCCTCTTGTAAGTATTTTTATTAGTTTCCAAAGCCTATTGTGTATAAAATTCTACTTAAAATATGGTTTCGTTTTTATTTTTAATAAAATGTAGCATATCATATAAGCTGAGTCTTACCTTACTTTTTAACTTAATATTGCAGTCTGAAAATCATTTTATACCAGTTCATAAAGACTTTTCTTAATTCTTCATGGCTGCATAGTATTCTAATGGAGCACTGTAACTATTTTTCTAGTCAATAACCTGTGTATCCTGCTAGATGATTTTCAGCATATTTATAGTAAAATTGATCCTATGAATAAATTTCTGCATATGTTTTTGTTTTTATTGTCCTAGTGTATGTTTCTTTTCAGGATAAATTCCTAGAAGGCAAATAGCTAGATTAATGACTAAAAGCAAATGTAGTTTCATAAATTTTTTCCAAATATCCTCCTTAAGGATTGCACCATTGTTCACTCTCACCAGCAACATATGAAAGTTTTTCTTTTACTTTTCCAGTCTTGACAGCAAAATGTGTAGTCAGTCTTATGAAACTTGACTACATAAAAGCTGAAAAATCACATATTGTAAGCAATTTTAATTTACATTTATCTTACTGTAACTGAGGTTGAGCAAATTATTTAGTTTAGGATCAACTGTGGTCATTTATGGTTTTTGCCTATTTTTTAATACCTTTTGAGTCTTCAGTTCTCAATTACTTTAATGGTATTTATTTTATAGAGGAGCATAGTTGATGTACAATGAAATGTTCAGATCTTTCTTGCACAGTTTCAGGAGACCTGAGGAATATATATTGTAGTTATTGCCACCACAGTCAAAGTTAAGAACATTTTCAGCATCCCAGAATGTTCCCTCCTGACTCTTTCTAGTTAATGGCAATGTCTGCTCCCCAAGGCAAACTATATTTTGATTTTAAGTAGCATATGTAACATTTGTATTTTCTTGAATTTTTCATAAATAGGATCATACTATTTAACTCTTTTGGTTGGACTCAACATTATACCTGTGAGATTAATCAGTGTTTCTGCGTGCATCAGTAGTTCATTCCTCATGGCTGAGTGGTATTCCATGATCAGTTTATTCCTTCTCCTGTTGGTTGTTTCCAAATTTGGGGTATTGTAAATTAAGCTACTATTTAACATTCTTATACAAGTCTTTTTTGAACATATGCTTTCAGTTCTTTGATAAATATTTAGGAAAGCCATAAAAGAAATTTATATGTTGGCATGATGTGGAAAAAATGAAACTCTTATACACTGTTGATGGGAATATAAGTTAATAAAACCACTATGGAAAAGAGTATGGAGATTTTTCAAGAGCTAAGAATAGAACTATCATTCAGTCTAGCAATCTCACTACTGGGAATCTGCCCAAAATAAAATAAAATGTATTATTAAAAATATGCCTCCGAGGGATCCAAGATGGCCAAATAAGAGCAGCTCTGGAGTGCAATCCCCAGCCAGAACAATGCAGAGTGATTGTTCTGCATTTCCAAATGAATTATTACTGCCCACAGACCAGAGAGTCCCAAGCTGAAAAGCACCACATGTTTCCAGCCTGGCTGTTTCAGCTGGCACAGTGGGTCTCCACACAAAAACTCATACAAATCTGGGTGGCCATTTCAACTGGTGCCTGGAATGCCTGGGAGACAGAGCCACCCACTCAACTGAATAAAAGTGGTCTGAAATAGGGAGCCATGTGATCTGGCTCAGCAGCTCTCACCCCCACAAAGACCAGCAATCTGAAACACTCTGGATTGAGAGTTTCACAGCAAATGCAGCTGGACCTGGGATGGTCCAGCTCTGTGGGGAGAAGGGTGTGTGCCATTACCAAGGCAGTCCACCACTACCAAGGCAGATTGCCATTACTGGGGCAATCCGTCATTACTGAGGCAATCCACCACTACTGAGGCAGACCATAATTACTGAGGCAGTTCCAGCTATACATCTATAAACAAAGCTGCAAGTAAGTTCACACAGCAGCTACAGAGAGCCCACAGCAGTTCAGCAGCACGTCTGCTGACAGACTGTGACTAGGCTACGTCCTAACTTGGCAGGGCATTTCTTCAGAAAGAAGGAAATTTTGAAGAAGGCATTTCTTCAAAAATGCAGGGGCATTTTTTTCAGAAAGGCAGCAGCACGTCAGGAACTTACAAATAAAGCCCCACCTTCCCAGGACAGAACACCTGGTTAAAAAACTGCTATTAGTTCCACTGCAGCAGACTTAAACGTACCTGCCCAGCAGCTCTGAATGGACAAACAGAGCACACTGCTCAGCACTTGAGTTCCTATAAGGGAAAAACTGTCTCCTCAAGCAGCTCCCCATCCCCTGTATATCAAAAGAGACACCTTGTAAAGGAGAACTCAGGCTGACATTGGCTGGGTATCCTTCTGGGATGAATAGAAGAAGAAACTGGCAGAAACCTTTATTGTTCTGCAGAAGTCACAGGTGATTCCCCAGACAAGCAGGGTCTGGAGTGGACCACCAGCAGTCCTAGAGCAGAGGGGCCTGACTGTTAGAAGGAAAACTAAAATAAATAAATAAATAAATAGATAAATAAATAAATAAATAAATAAATAAAACAAATAGAAAGAAATAACTTCATCATCAACAAAAAGGACATCCACTCAGAGACCCCATCCTAAAGTCACCAACTACAAAGACCGCAGGTTAATAAATCCACAAAGATGTGAATAAACCAGTGCAAACCAGATAGAAAACACCCCAAACTTGAACTCCTTTCCTCCTCCAAGGGATCACAACTCCTCACCAGCAAGACAATAAAGCTGGATGGAGAATGAGTCTGATAAATTGACAAAAACAGGCTTCAGAAGATGGGTAATAACAAACTTCTCTGAGCTAAAAGAACATGTTCTAACCCAATGCAAAGAAACTAAGAACGTTGAAAAATGGTTTGATAAAATGCTATTGCGAATAAATAGCTTAGAGAAGAATATAAATGACCTGATGGAGCTGAAAAACACATTATGAGAACTTTGCAAAACATACACAAGTTTCAATAGCTGAATTGAGCAAGCAGAAGAAAGGATATTGGAGATTGAAGATCAACTCAATGAAATAAAATGAGAAAGCAAGATTAGAGAAAAGAGTGAAAAGAAATGAACAAAGCCTACAAGAAATATGGGATTCTGTGAAAAGACCTAATCTATGTTTGATAGGTGTACTTGAATGTGACGGAGAGAATGAATCTAAGCTGGAAAATACTCTTCAGGATATTATCCAGGAGAACTTCCCCAACCTAAAAAGGCAGGCCAACATTCAAGTCCAGGAAATACAGAGACCACAAAGACATTCCTCAAGAAGAACAACCCCAAGGCACATAATTGTCAGATTCACCAGGGTTGAAATGAAAGAAAAAATGCTAAGAGCAGCCAGAGAGAAAGTTCAGGTTACCCACAAAGGGAAGCCAATAAGACTCACAGCAGATCTCTTTGCGGAAACCCTTCAAGCCAGAAGAGTGTGGGGGCCAATATTTAACATCCTTAAAGAAAAGAGCTTTCAACCTAGAGTTTCATATTTAGCCAAACTAAGCTTCATAAGTGAAGGAAAAATAAAATCCTTTATGAACAAGCAATTGCTGAGAGATTTCATCACCACCAGGCCTGCCTTACAAGAGTTCCTGAAAGAAGCACTAAACATGAAAGGAACAACCAGTACCAGCCACTCCAAAAATGTACCAAACGGTAAAAAGCATCAACACAATGAAGAAACTGCATCAAATAATGGGCAAAACAACCAGCTAGCATCAACATGTCAGGATCAAATTCACACATAACATTATTAACCTTAAATGTAAATGGGCCAAATCAATCAAAAGATACAGACTGGCAAATTGGATAGAAAGTCAAAACTCATGAGTGTGCTGTATCCAGGAAACCATCTCACATGCAAGGACAGACATAGGCTCAAAATAAAGGGATGGAGGAAGACTTACCAAGCAAATGGAGAGCAAAAAAAAAGGAGTTGCAATTCTAGTCTCTGATAAGACTTTCAACCAATAAAGATCAAAAGAGAAAAGGGCATTACATAATGGTAAAAGAATCAATGCAATAAGAAGAGCTAACAATCCTAAATATATACACACCCAACACAGGAACACCCAGATACATAAAGCAAGTTCTTAATGACCTACAAAGAGACTTAGACTCCCACATAATAATAGTAGAAGACAGTAACACTCCACTGTCAATATTAGACAGATCAATGAGACAGAAAATTAACAAGGATATCGAGGACTTGAACTCAGATCTGGACCAAGCAAACCTAATAGACATCTACAAAACTCTTCACCCCAAAGCCACAGAAAATACATTCTTCTCAGCACCACATCACATCTACTCTAAAATTGACCACATAATTGGAAGTAAATCACTCCTCAGCAAATGCAAAAGAATGGAAATCATAACAAACACTCTCTGCCCACAGTTCAATCAAATTAGAACTCAGGATTAAGAAACTAACTCAGAACTGCACAACTTCATGGAAATGGAACAACTGGCTCTTGAATGTTAACTGGATAAACAAAGAAATGAAGCCATAAATAAAGATGTTCTTTGAAACCAACAAGAATGGAGACATAACATACAAGAATCTCTGGGACACATTTAAAGCAGTGCCTAGAGAAAAATCCATAGCAATAAATGCCAACAAGAGAAGCAAGGAAACATCTAAAATCAGTACCCTGTCATCAAAATTGAAAGAGTGAAAGGAGCAATAACAAAAATTTAAAAACCTCAATAGCTAGCGGAAGACAAGAAATAACTAAGATCAGAGCAGAACTGAAGGAGATGGAGACACAGAAAAACCTTCAAAAAAGCATCAAATCCAGGAGCTGGCTTTTTAAAAAGATCAACAAAATATCCACTAGCCAGATTAATAAAAAAGAAGAGAGAAGAATCAGATAGAGTAAAAAAAGATAAAGGGGATATCACCACCGATTCCACAGAAATACATACTACCATCAGAGATTGCTACAAACAACTCTATGCACACAAACCAGTAAATCTGGAAGAAATTGATAAATTTCTGGACACTTGCACCCTCTCAAGTCTAAACCAGGAAGAAGTCAAAACCCTGAATAGACCAATAAAAAGGGCTGATGTTGAGGCAGAAATTAATAGCCTACCAACCAAATAAAAGCCCAGGTCTAGATGAGTTCCCAGCTGAATTCTACCAGACATACAAAGAGGAGCTGGTACCACTCTTTTTGAAACTGATCCAAACAATACAAAAAGACTTCCTAAGTCATTTTATCAGATCAATATCATCCTGATACCAAAACCTGGCAGAAACTCAATAAAAGAAAACTTCAGGCCAATATCCATGATGAACATAGATGCAAATATCTTCAATAAAATACTGGCAAACCAATTGCAACAGCACATCAAAATGCTTATCCATCACGATCAAGTAGGCTTCATCCCGGCGATGCAAGGCTGGTTCAACATACGCAAGTCTATAAACATAATCCACCACATAAACAGAACCAAAGACAAAAACCATATGATTTTCCCAATAGATGCAGAGAAGGCCCTTGACAAAATTCAACAGCCCTTTATGCTAAAAACTCTCAATAAACTAGGTATCAATGGGACTTATCTCAAAATAATAAAAGCTATTTACAACAAACCCACAGTCAATATCATACTGAATGGGCAAAAACTGGAAGCATTCCCTTTGAAATCTGGCACTAAGAATGCCCTCTCTCACCACTCCTATTCAATATAGTATTGGAAGTTTCAGCCAGAGCAATCAGGCAAGAAAAAGAAATAAAGGGTATTCAATAGGAAAAGAGGAAGTCAAATTGTCTTTGTTTGCAGATGACATGATTGTATATTTAGAAGACCCCATCGTCTCACCCAAAAACTCTCCTGAAACTGATAAGCAACTTCATCAAAGACTTGGGATACAAAATCAATGTGCAAAAATCACAAGCATTCCTATACACCAATAACATATTTACAGAGAGCCAAATCAAGAACAGACTGCCATTCACAATTGCTACAAAGAAAATAAAATACCTAGGAATACAACTAACAAGGAATGTAAAGGACCTCTTCAAGGAGAACTACAAACCACTGCTCAACGAAATAAGAGAGGACACAAACAGATGGAAAAATATTCCATGCTCATGGTTAGGAAGAATCAATATCATAAAAATGGCCATACTTCCCAAAGTAATTTATAGCTTCAATGCTATCCCCATCAAGCAACCTATGGCCCTCTTCATAGAACTAGAGAAAACCACCTTAAACTTCATATGGAACCAAAAGAGAGCCTGCATAGCCAAGACAATTCCAAGCAAAAAGAACAAATCTGGAGATATCACGCTACCTGATTCAAACTATGCTACAAGACTGCTGTAATCAAAATAGCATTGTACCGGTACCAAAACAGAGACATAGACCAACGAAACAGAACAGAAGCCTAGGAGGCAATGCCAAACATCTACAAACATCTGATCTTTGACAAACCTGACAAAACAAGCAATGGGGAAAGGATTCCCTGTTTAATAAATGCTGTTGAGAAAAGTGGCTAGCCATGTACAGAAAGCAGAAACTGGACCCCTTCCTGACACCTTACACTAAAATTAATTCTAGGTGGATTAAGGACTAAAAGATAAGACCTAACACCATAAAAACCCTAGAAGAAGGCCTCAGCAAAACCATTCAGGATATAGTCATAGGCAAGGACTTCATGACTAAAACACCAAAACTATTGGCAACAAAAGCCAAAATAGACAAATGGGATCTAATAAACCTTAAGAACTTCTTTACAGCCAAAGAAACAATCATGAGAATGAACTGGCAACCAATAGAATGGGAAAAAAATTATGCAATTTACCCAACTGATGAAGGGCTAATATCCAGAATCTACAAAGAACTAAAACAGATTTACAAGAAAAAAAAAAAAAACATTCAAAAGTGGGCAAAGGAAATAAACAGAAACTTTTCAAAAGAAGACATTTATGAGGCCAACAAACATACGAAAAAGATGCTCATCATCACTGGTCATTAGAAAAATTCAAATCAAAACCACACTGAGATACCATCTCATGCCAGTTAGAATGGTGATCACTAAAAAATCTGGAGATAACAGATACTGGAGTGGATGTGGAGAAATGGGAACACTTTTACACTGTTGGTGGGAGTGTAAATTAGTTCAACCATTGTGGAAAACAGTGTGGTGATTCCTCAATTACATAGAAATAGAAATTCCATTTGACCCAGCAATCCCATTACTTGGTATATATCCAAACGATTATAAATTGTTCTATTATAAAGACACATGCACACATATATCATTTTAGCACTGTTTACAATAGCAAAACTTGGAACCAACGCAATTGCCCATCCATGATAGACTGGACAAAGAAAATGTGGCACATATACACTATGGAATACTATGCAGCCATAAAAAGTGATGAGTTTGTGTCCTTTGTAGAGACATGAATGAATCTGGAAACCATCATTCTCAGCAAACTGACACAAGAACAGAAAATCACATATTCTCACTAACAGGTGGGTATTGAACAATGAGAACACGTGGACATAGGGAGGGGAGCATCACAAACTGGGGTCTGTTGAGGGGGAATAGAGGAGGGTCAGTGGGGGGTAGGGAGGTTGGGGAGGGATAACATGGGGAGAAATGCCAGACATAGGTGATAGGGGAATGGAGGCAGCAAACCACAGTACCATGTATGTACCCATGCAACAATCCTGCATGTTCTGCACACATACCCCAGCACCTAAAAATACAATTATATATATATATATATATATATATATATATATATATATATATATACACACATGCCTCCATTTATATAATTATTTCAGCACTATTCAAAATAACAAATGCATGGAAACAAGTGAAGTGTCCATCAATGGATGAATGAATGAATAAAATGTATTATGTATATAAAATGTAATACAATTCAACCATGAAAAGGAATAAAATCATGTCTTTTGCAGCAACAGCTATTGAACAGGAAAATAATCAGACACAGAAAGACAAATATCTCATGTTCTCACTTATAAGTGGAAGCTAAGTAATGTGTACATATGGAAGTAGAGTGTGAAATGATAGACAATGGAGATTCAAAAGGGTGAAGTAGTTGGGGGGGGTAGATGATGACAAATTGTTATTAATATAATGTATGTTATTCAGGGGAGGGATACTCTAAAATCCTTTACTACACCATGATGCAATCTATGGATGCAATACAATTACACTTTTACTCTGTAAATATATCCAAATTTAAAAAGAAATTCGCGTGAAATTTTGAACTGTTTTCCAGAGTTATTTTACTGTTTTACATTCCAACCAGCTAGGTATAAAAATTCTAATTACTCCAAATCTTTGGCAACATTTTGTGTTGTCATTTGTTTGATTTCAGTCACTCTAATGAATAATAATCATATTTAATTGTGGCTTCATGTTGTATTTCTTTGATGGCTAATGCCATTGACAGCCTTTTTTATCAACTAATAGGTCATTTGGCTATTTTTTTGTGTGGAATAGGTATTCAAAGTTTTCGCCCATATTTTATTACATTATCTTTTAATGATTGATCTGTACTGGTTATTTTTATATTCAGTATGTTACGTTTTTTGTTGTTTTTTTTTGTTTTGTTTTTTGAGATGGAGTTTCGCTCTTGTTACCCAGGCTGGAGTGCAATGGCGCATTCTCAGCTCACCGCAACCTCCCTCCTGGGTTCAAACGATTCTCCTGTCTCAGCCTCCCAAGTAGCTGGGATTACAGGCATGTGCCACCATGCACGGCTAATTTTTTTTTTGTATTTAGTAGAGATGGGGTTTCACCATGTTGACCAGGATGGTCTCGATCTGTTGACCTCGTGATCCACCCACCTCAGCCTCCCAAAGTGCTGGGATTACAGGCGTGAGCCACCGCGCCCGGCTATGTTACGTTTTTATATGTACACTGCAAATATTTTCCCTAAGCCTGTGTCTTGTCTTTTCATTTGTAAAAATTATTTTTTGATGTAAATTGTTTACATTGTTAAAATCTGGTATGTCACTTTTATTCCTTTTTAATTCGTGCTTTTTAATTCTGTCTAAAAGAGTGTTCTACCACAAGCGATATTGTTTAGAATTTGTCTCCACCAAATCTTATGTTGAAATGTGATTCCAGTGTTTGACGTAGATCCTGGTAGTAAGTGATTGGATCCCAGTGGCAGATCCCTCATGAATGGTTTGGCACTATTCCCTTCATGATAAGTGAGTTCTCGCTCAGTTAGTTCACAAGAGATCTGGTTGTTTTAGAGTCTGGAACTTTCTCTTTCTCCTTCTCTTCCTCTTGTTCTCTTGTGACATGCTGGCTCCCTGTTGCCTTCTGCCATGATTATATATTTCCTGAGGTCTCACCAGAAGCAGATACCAGCACCATGTTTCCTTTAAGGCCTGCAGAACCATGAGTCAATTAAATCTCTTTTCTTTGTAAATTTCCCAGCCTCTGGTATTTTTTTATAGTAATGCAAACACCCTAAGATAACTAGGATACCAAAACATTTATCTAAGATTTTCTTTTAAATGTTTATAATTTTTGCTTTTTAAATTAAGCCTAGGATTAATATTAAGTTAGATATTGATATGATGCAAGTTAGGAGTTTTTTTTTCTTTCTATATTTGTATAGTTACCAGAAAACAATTTTTTCAAGAGATTTCTTTCCCCCAGTTGAACTTCCTTGGAGCCTTTGAAGAAAATAATGTGACCATTTATGTATGAGTCTTCCAGCCTCTACTCTGTTCCATCATTTTATCTGTCTATCTTTATACTAATATTATGCTTTCTTGTTTTTTTATTTACTGTTGTTTTTTGGGGGGGAGGCGGGGGATGAAGTTTCACTCTTGTTACCCAGGCTGGAGTGCAATGGCACGATCTCGGCTCACTGCAACCTCCGCCTCCTGGGTTCAAGCGATTCTCCTGCCTCAGCCTCTCAAGTAGCTGGGACTACAGGCATGTACCACCATGCCCAGCTAATTTTTGTATTTTTAGTAGAGACGGGGTTTCACCTTATTGACCAGGATGGTCTCAATCTCTTGACCTTATGATCCACCCGCCTTGGCCTCCCAAAGTGCTGGGATTATAGGCTTGAGCCACCACGCCCGGCCAAGATTTTTACTGTTTTAAGATCAGAAAATACATTTTTGCCAACTCTTCTTTTTAAATAATATTTAGACTATGTTAACACTTTTCAATTCCAAATAAATTTTAGAATCAGTTCATCAGTTTCTGCAAGAAAAAAAGTATACAATAATTTTGATTTGGACAACATAAATTTGTATAACAATCAGTCTTCCAATTCATGACTGCATTATCTTTCCTCATTGATATACATCATTTTTAATGTAAATATTCTAGTTTTTAAGGTAGAGAGTTTGAATATGACTTGTCAAACTCATTCCTAAGAATTATTTATTTAGTAATATATTTAATATAGTTATTTTTTTCAGTTGTTTATTGTTCATATAGAAATGCAATTAGTATATTGACCTTGTGTCATACAACCCTGCTCCATATATTAGTTTGGGTAGACATGTGAATATTGCTTAAATTTTTCCATTTATCCAATTAGTTCTGCAATTAAGAGTGCCCCTGAGCAAAAACCACCCACATGATCATACTCTGCTCATGGAATATCCTCATACTCTACTATGATATTTTTGATTATTAAATAAAGTGATATCTGCTTATAGTTTTTCTTTTTATTTAACTGTACTAACTATAATCTCCAGTTTAATGCTGAATAGTAAGACAGCTTTGTCAAACCTTTCTGTTACTTGTGATGCTTTTAATATTTTATCATAAAGTATAATGTTACTGTGTATATCTCAGATCTGTCTTTTAAATTTTTTTGTTTATTCCTAGTTATAATATAAATATAAATGAACAAAATTCTATTAAATTATTAATGTAAATTTGTCACATTAAAATGTCTTCTCTGCTCTACTACTAATAGTGGTCTTGAGTTCAGAAGCATAATATACTTCGTCAGAAATACTGCATTTCACACACATCAAATATGCTTACTTTTTTATTTTTTTATTTTTTTTATTTTTTATTTTTTATTTATTTTTTTTTTAATTTTTATTGCATTGTAGGTTTGGGGGTACATGTGCAGAACGTGCAAGATAGTTGCATAGGTACACACATGGCAGTGTGCTTTGCTGCCTTCCTCCCCTTCACCCACACTTGGTATTCATCCCCAGGCCATCCCCCCCAGCCCCCCCTGCTGTCCCTCCCCCATTCCCCCCAACAGTCCCCAGTGTATAGTAGACCGCCTCTCTGTGTCCATGTGTTCTCATTTTTCTCACCCACCTATGAGTGAGTATATGTGGTATTTCTTTTTCTGTTCTTGTGTCAGTTTGCTGAGAATGATGTTCTCCAGATTCATCCATGTCCTTACAAAGGACACAAACTCATCATTTTTGATTGCTGCATAATATTCCATGGTGTATATGTGCCACATTTTCCCAGTCCAGTCTATCATCATTGGGCATTTGGGTTGGTTCCAGGTCTTTGCTATTGTAAACAGTGCTGCAATGAACATTCGTGTGCATGTGTCCTTATAGTAGAACGATTTATAGTCCTTTGGATAGATACCCAGTAATGGGATTGCTGGGTCAAATGGAATTTCTATTTCTAGGTCCCTGAGGAATCGCCACACTGTCTTCCACAAAGGTTGAACTAATTTACACTCCCACCAACAGTGTAAGAGTGTTCCTATTTCTCCACATCCTCTCCAGCATCTGCTGTCTCCAGATTTTTTAATGATCGCCATTCTAACTGGTGTGAGATGGTATCTCAATGTGGTTTTGATTTGCATCTCTCTAATGACCAATGATGAAGAGCACTTTTTCATATGTTTGTTGGCCTCATGTATGTCTTCTTTTGTAAAGTTTCTGTTCATATCCTTTGCCCATTTTTGAATGGGCTTGTTTGTTTTTTTCCTGTAAATCTGTTTGAGTTCAAAAATCACAAGCATTTCTATACACCAATAACAGACTTAAAGAGAACCAAATCAAGAACGAACTGCCATTCATAATTGCTACAAAGAAAATAAAATACCTAGGAATACAACTCACTAGGAATGTAAGGGACCTCTTTAAGGAAAACTACAAACAACTGCTCAACGAAATAAGAGAGGACACAAACAGATGGAGAAACATTCCATGTTCATGGTTAGGAAGAATCAATATTGTGAAAATGGCTATACTGCCCAAAGTAATTTACACAGTCAATGCTATCCCCATCAAACTACCATTGAATTTCTTCACAGAGCTGGAAAAAACCACCATGAATTTCATATGGAACCAAAAAAGAGCCCGCATTGCCAAGTCAATTCTAAGCAAAAAGAACACAGCGGGAGGCATCACGCTACCAGACTTCAAACTATACTACAAGGCTACAGTAATCAAAACAGCATGGTACTGGTACCAAAACAGAGATATAGACCAATGGAACAGAACAGAAGCATCAGAGGCAACACATAATATCTACAACCATATTATCTTTGATAAACCAGACAAAAACAGGCAATGGGGAAAGGATTCCCTATTTAACAAATGGTGTTGGGAAAACTGGCTAGCCATGTGCAGAAAGCAGAAACTGGACCCCTTCCTGACAGCTTACACTAAAATTAACTCCAGATGGATTAAAGACTTAAACGTAAGACCTGACACAATAAAAACCCTAGAAGAAAATGTGAGCAAAACCATTCAGGACATAGGAGTAGGCAAGGACTTCATGACCAAAACACCAAATCATTGGCAACAAAAGCCAAAATAGACAAATGGGACCTAATCAAATGCCACAGCTTCTGCATGGCAAAAGAAACAGTCACTAGAGTGAATGGCAACCATCAGAATGGGAAAAAATCTTTGCAGTTTACACATCTGACAAAGGGCTGATATCCAGAATTTACAAAGAAATATGCTTACTTTTAAGAAAACTACACAATAAATAGCACAGTATGATTGGAGACATATGATGATTTAATTAGATTTTTATTTCACTGTTAAGTAAAATTTTTGAGGATATTTATGCCAGATACAAGATAAATGATAATATAGGTGAATAATATATCCTAGACCAATTACAGAAATTTCATTGTCAAGATTGTTTATTGTATGATAAATAACAGGTTTAAGATTAAGCAGTTGCATCAGAAAATGACTTATTGTCACATATCACTGAGGTGATTTTGTGACGTTTAGTTATATACACCTGCTTATTTAAATAAAAATGGTGATAGGACAAAATTATTTGGACTCTTTAAGCTATATGCACAAACTCACTTCATTCCTCATGACTTTGAATATCCCATATATGATGAGTGGGACATGAGCATCTGTGTTGTGAATCATAATACTTTTGTACTCCTATTGCAAATTGCACTATTTCCTTTTAAAACTAAGTAAGCTCAGTGCTGCTTGATTCCTATCCTGTTTTAGGAGTCTGATCATCAACTTGAACTTAGAACATTGCTGGTAGAATTAATTAAATTGACAAAGATTACATTTAGATATTTATTATTTTTACACAACCCTTATCATCCTGAAATAAATTCTACATGATTATGATATATTTTATTAATATATTTTTACTCCATTTTAACACTATTTATTTTTGCAAACTCATTTCTTCGTGAAAATATTATTCAGGCAAACATTCACATTTCTGATCATGAATGAGACTGGCCAATAGATTTATTTCTTTGTTGGTTGATCAGTTCGCTTGTTGGCACTCTTTTTTTTAAATATAAATTTAAACCAAGACTTTGTAAGGTTTGTAAATTGTTTGGATAAGTCTCCATTTCCCCACCTTCAAAATGGTTTATGAAGATGAGAATGATCTCTTTCTTGAATGATTGCTAAAATTTTTCCTAAAATGGTCTTAGCAATATCTTTCTCTTCTAAAGTACAAAATGTACCACCTTCTAGGGTTTTTATGGTGTTAGTTCTTATGTTTAAATCTTTAATCCTTCTGTAGTTAATTTTTATATACAGTGTAAAGAAGGGATCCAGTTTCAGCTTTCTGCCTGTGGCTAGCCAGTTTTCCCAACACTGTTTATTAAACAAGGAATCCTTTCCCCATTGCTTGTTTTTGTCAGGTTTGTCCAAGATCAGATGGTTGTAGATATGTGGCATTACTTCTGAGGCCTCTGTTCTGTTCCATTGGTCTATATCTCTGTTTTGGTACCAGTACAATGCTGTTTTGATTACTATAGCCTTGTAGTATAGTTTGAAGTCAAGTAGCGTGATGCCTCCTGCTTTATTCTTTTTGCTTAGAATTGTGTTGGCTATGCAGGCTCTCTTTTGGTTCCATATGAAGTTTAAGGTGTTTTCTTCCAGTTCCATGAAGAAGGTCAATGGTAGTTTGATGGGGATAGTATTGAATCTATAATCAAAAAGTGGGTGAAAGATATGAACAGACACTTCTCAAAAGAAGGCATTTGTGAGACCAACAAACATATGAAGAAATGCTCATCATCACTGGTCATGAGAGAAATGCAGATCAAAACCACATTGAGATACCATCTCATGCTAATTAGAAAATTTAAAAATCTGGAGACAACAGATGTTGGAGAGGATGTGGAGAAATGGGAACACTTTTACACTATTGGTAGGAGTGTAAATTAGTTCAACCATTGTGGAAGACAAGGTGGGGATTCCTCAAGGTTCTAGAAGTAGAAATTCCATTTGGCCCAGTAATCCCATTACTGGGTATATACCCAAAGGATTATAAATCATTCTATTGTAAGGACACATGTACACGAATGTTCACTGCAGCACTGTTTACAATAGCAAAGACCTGGGACTAACCCAAATGCCCATGAGTGATAGACTTGACAAAGATAATGTGGCATATATACACTATAGAATACTATGCAGCCATATAAAAGGATGAGTTTGTGTCCTTTGTAGGGACATGGATGAATCTGGAAATCATCATTCTCAGCAAACTGACACAAGCACAGAAAACCAAACACCATGTGTTCTCATTCATAGGTGAATGTTGAACAATAAGAACACATGGGCACAGGGAAGGGAATGTTACACACTGGGATCTTTTGGGGGGTGAGGGGCTGGGGAGGGACAGCAGGGGGTTAGGAGGATGGGGAATGAAAACATTAGGAGAAAAGCCTAATGTAGGTGATAGGGGATGGAGACAACCAACCACCCTGGCATGTGTGTACCTATGTAACAATTCTGCAAGATCTGTACATGTACCCCAGAACTTAAAGTACAATTTAAAAAATAGTAAAAGAAAAGATATAATAAATACTGGAGTGTTACTAAATGGAATAGATACTTAAAAATACAAATGATCAGTAAAACAAAATGTGTTTTTTTAATAAGCAAAACTGATAGATTTGTACCTACACTAAATAAGAAAAAAAAAGCCAAAATAAATAAAATCAGAAACAGAAGTAGTAACATTTCAATTGATTCCACCAAAATATAAAGGATTATTAGAGACTATTCTGAAGAACTATGTACCGATGAATTGAAAAATGATACTATTATGAACTATACACGAATATATTGGAAAAACTACAGGAAATGTATAAATTCCTGGACATATGAACTTACTAAGATTGAACCAAGAAGAAAAAGAAAATGTGAACATATTAATAATTAACATGCTTTAATCAGTAATGAAAAGTCTCTTCAGACAAAAGACCAGGACTGGATGGCTTAACTGCTAATCCTCATAAACTATTGAAGGACAACAAACACAAACTCTTCTCAAACTATTTTGAAAAATTGAAGGAGTCGGAATTCTTTTCTAATTGATTCTATGAGGCCAGCATTGCCCTCATACCAAAACCAGACAAGGACAGAATAGAAACGTAAAACTACAGCACAGTATTCCTGATGAAAATAGATGCAAAATGTTTAACAAAACACTAGCAAATGGAATCCAACTAGATATCAAAATGATAACAGACTATAATCAAATGGGATTTATACCAGTGATGCAAGGATGGTTCAACATATGCAAATCAATGTATGTTATACATCTCATCAACAGAATGAAGAGAAAAAGTATGATTATCTCAATATATGCAGAAAAAAATATTTAACGAAATTCAACATTCCTTTATCGTAACAGCTCAACAAATTAGGCAAAGATTTTTTGGCTACAACATAAAAACCACCAACAAGAAAGTACAAAATATAAAAATGAGACTATAGTAAACTAAAGAGTTTTGCACTGTGAAGGAAACAATCAACAGAGTAAAGAGACAAGCTGTAGAGTAGGAGAAAACATTTCTAAATTACTTATCCAACAAGAGACTAATATCCAGGATATACAAGGAAGTTAACACCAAAAAATAAAAAATAGTCTGATTAAAAAGTGGACAATCGATCTGAATAGACATTTCTCAAACCAAGTAAAAATGGTCAACAAATATGTGAAAATATTCTCAACATCACTAATCACTATGGAAATGCAAATCAAAATCGCAATGAGATTTTATTTATCCAAGTTAGAATGTCTATCATAAAAAAAATAAGTGAAGATGAGAAGAAAATAAAATGTATATACACTTGGCCAAAATGTCAATTAGTATAGCCATTATAGAAAACAGTGTGGTGATTTCTCTAAAAACTGAAAATAGAACTACCATATGATATAGCAATCTCACAATAAATCTCGATGTATTGCTGTATTTATACAATATATAAATACATAACATATTTATGGATAATACATAAATACTACTTTGGGGTACTTATTCAAAGAAGGTATAACAAAGAGATACCTGCATCTCCATGTATATTTCAGCATTATTCACAATAGCAAAGATATAGGATCAACCAAAATGTCCACTGATGGATGAATGAATAAAGAAAACATGGTATATATACACAATGGAATGTAATTCAGTCACACAAAAATCTGTTATTTGTAGCAACGTGGATCAGCTTGGAGAACATAATGTTAAGCAAAAGAAGTCAGGCACAGACAGATAAATACAGTATATTCTCACATATGGCAATTAAAAACAAATATGAGTTCATCAAAGTAGAGAGTATAATTGTTGGTATTAGAGGCTGGGAAGGGAAGCAGGTGGGGAAGGATGATGGGGAGAGATTGGTTAGCAGATACAAAATTTTAGCAATACAGGATGAATGATTCTTGGTATGTAGCACTGTAGGGTTCATATAGATAACTATAATTTATTCTTCATTTTCAAAAAGCTAGAAGAGGAGATTTAAAAAATTCGTAGCACAAATTATAAATATTTGAGTGATATATATATGCTAATTACCCAGATTTTATGATTATACATTGTATAACCTATCAAAATATTCTGTATTCCATAAATATGTATAATTATTATACATAATCTACAAATTAAAATGTTGAAGGAAGGTCACCGGTAAGATTTTCTAGAACAGGTGATACATCAAAGGTTGCAAGGAACTAAGAAGAAACTATGTATAAAACAAGTGGAAAGCATCTCTCTGCATCTCTTAAAAATACGTTATGGCAGGGCGCGGTGGCTCACGCCTGTAATCCCAGCACTTTAGGAGGCCGAGGTGGGTGGATCACGAGGTCAAGAGATCGAGACCATCCTGGTCAATAAGGTGAAACCCCGTCTCTACTAAAAATACAAAAATTAGCTGGGCATGGTGGTGCACACCTGTAGTCCCAGCTACTTGGGAGGCTGAGGCAGGAGAATTGCTTGAACCCAGAAGGTGGAGGTTGCGGTGAGCTGAGATCGTGCAATTGCACTCCAGTCTGGGTAACAACAGCGAAACTACTTCTCAAAAAAAAAATATATATATATATATGGTATTTCCTTTTCTGTTCTTGTGTCAGTTTGCTGAGAATGATGTTCTCCAGATTCATCCATGTCCTTACAAAGGACAAAAACTCATCATTTTTAATTGCTGCATAATATTCCATGGCGTATATGTGCCACATTTTCCCAGTCCAGTCTATCATCGATGGGCATTTGGGCATATTCTCACTCATAGGCGGGTGAGAAAAATGAGAACACATGGACACAGGGAGGGGGTCTACTACACACTGGGGTCTATTGGGGGAAATGAGGGAGGGACAGCGGGTGTGGGGCTGGGGAGGAATAGCCTGGGGAGAAATGCCAAGTGTGGGTGAAGGGGAGGAAGGCAGCAAAACACACTGCCATGTGTGTACCTATGCAACTATCTTGCACGTTCTGTACATGTACCCCAAAACCTATAATCCAATAAAAATTAAAAAAAATATATGTTATATACTCACAACCAACAAGGCATGTATTTAGAGCTATTTTTATTTTGGTGGCAATATATTTTGTTGAGTCATTTATGTTTTATTCATAGTGATACTTTATCTTAATTATAGCATTCTATGGTAATCACATGACTAGCATCAATCAACAATTTAGCGTGTCTTGGAACTGGTTTTACAACAAAGCTAGCCCTTGTTTTCCTCTTTATCTTCTCCCCTCCCCTTCCCCCCTCCCCTCCCCTTTCCTCCCCTCCACTTCCTTCCCTTCCTTTCCTGTATTTTATGTATTAACAGTATTTGTTGCAAAAAAAAATCTGATACATAATTTTATTTATAGTCTTTGGTTGTCCCTTTCAAGATAGATTGTTACAGTTGATATAACAGTGAATTTTCACACAAAAAAAAATCTAGGTAAAATAAATGAGATATGGAATAGTAAATTTCATAAATACTCAAAAATATGATGACAGGATTTAACTAAAAAAATATTTTAATACCTGTGTCTTATCAAAAGATATCTGTATTGCAAGTCTGGTACTTCATCCAGTATCCTCCAAGTATTTTGGGATACTTTCTACCATTTTGTGTGTTTCAGAAGAGGGTACTTCAAGTTACTAGATTCCACTTTTGGCATCCTTTGAAATCCAGACAGTGCTTGAGAATTCTTTTTTACTCTGGGACTATCCTTACCTAATGAATCACAAGCATGCGACAGTAAATTAGAAAACTCAGCCTCTTTGCCTTAGGTTAGTTTAACTTAGAAGTGAAACTTATATTCTAGGTTTCTTCTATGGGATCAGGCTTAAGCTACCCTCTGAATTATTTCACCTGAGGTCTTTTATTTTTGGCTTGACTTCCTCCTGTTTTCTGTATACTTCCTTATTGGCCACCCACTTTATATGACTCCAGAAGGCATCATTCCCACTAAATAAAATGTGAATACTATCTCAAAATGTGTGAAACATACCAATCCCAAATGCAGGGGGGAAAAAAGGTGAGACAAGAGAAAAGTAAACCAATTATCGTTCCTAATAGATTTGAAGGAGGAAAGAATCAGAGATAATTTACAAGTGGAGATGATCAAACACTTTTTTGTTACCTAAATACCATCAAAAATTGTATTTTTTTGTAGTAGACAACTTCTAAGATGGGCTACAGTGATCTTACCTAGCAATATTTATCTACTTATGTAATCCTTTCCATTTACATTCAAACTAGATCTAATGATTTGTTTTAAATGAATAAAATATGACAAAGGTGATGGAACATCACAACGGAGATTAAGTTTTCAAAGACTGCAAGTTCTGTGTTGCTGGTGTTCTCTCTCTGACCTCTTGCATGCTCATTTCAGTGAAGCCAGATACCATGTTAAGAGCTATCTGATGGAGAGTTCTACATGGCCAGAAAAAATATGAAAGCCTTTTTTCAGTAGCTTGTAAGAAATGAAGGCCTCCGTTCAACAGAATGCAGGGAAATAAATTCTGATAACAAGGAGTAGAATGAGCTTGGAAATGTGTCTACCCCAAGTCAAGCCTGCAAATGAGACTGTAGTGCAGGCCAACATCATAGCTGCATTGTTGTGAAAGATCCAGAGTCTGAAGGTCTACCTAAGCCAAGTCTCAAAGCCTGACTTACAGAAATGGCGAGATAATAAACATTGTTATTTTAAGTCACTAAGTTTTGACACAATTTGTTCCACAACAACACAAGAGATAACTAAACACGAACTTTGCCTTAGATTTCATCTACAGGGAAAGGAGGGTATCATCCCAGAACTAAATGTAAGAAATAGTGGAAGACAAAAACAACAAATATTGTTTTCTGTTTTACTCCAGGAAGCCTACTCTGTCAAAGTAACCTTTGAAAAATCTGGATAACATACTCTAATTTTAAGCATTTTACAATCTCACAAGGAAGATTTATATCCAAAGCAGGATGTCCTGATAAATAACCAAATAATTAGTAGTGCCGAATTCCAAAACCCTATTTTATAATTTATAAAACCATAGAGATTATTAAGTTTTGTTGTAATCTCTAGTTCAGAACTCCCACCACAAATAAATTGTCTCTACATAAAGATCATCTTAGTATCCCACTGTTGTCTCTGTTTCCATCATGTGAAATTCATACATGTGTACACATACACACGTGCACACATCCTCCTGTACCATTTAAATTTAGAAGACTATATTGAAGATTGGAATGGTGGTGGGAAGAATAGATTTATTTATGTACAAACAACATACATTGATTTAAGTAGAAACAAAAAGAGCCAATAATAGTTCAGATTTCCCTCAAAAAGACATATTTATAAACTGTTTTATGTTATCTGATCTCTAGTTCCATGTCATCTCAACATTAAATTATCCAGTCAATGCTCTGACCCTTAAAAGTCTTTGTTCCTTCTTTCTTAAAAACAAAAAATAATGTTTTGTATTTTCTTACAGAGCACATTTGGTCTCTCTCTTCAGTTTCTGAGGCCCTTAGATAAATACCTACATGGCAAAGGTCAATCTCTCTACTCTAGATTCTAGTTAGAGTATTTTCCTAATAAAAACATAAAGATTTTTAATTGAATTGTTTGAAGATGCTATTTTCACCTGGAATTGGACTTTGTTTATTCTCTAGTTGAGATGGGTACTATGAACACTGAAGTGTGCTGCCCAAATATCTTCCCGTATTTCAGGATGGAATCATTAGTTCCTCCAATTCTGCTTAGAGTGGAACAACTGAACCTAACAGCTGAAAGCAACTTCTTCATTGCCATGGATGATAACAGTATACATAAGATAACAGTATACATAATTTGGATGTGCCTTATCCAAATTTGGCACATCTCTTTCTAGTCATTGGTGCAGGCTGCAAACAAATCTTTGCCTCAGAGTTTTATTCCTGGTAAGCTTAACTTGCAAATATTGGCAAAATAGAAATGAGGATTTGATGATGTTAATGAGGTGGATTTTAGATATGTTGGAGTATGTGTACTTTTAGACATTTAGTGTAAAAAATTGTGAACTAGGCAGCTGAGAAAATAAATACAAGAAATGACCACATTGAAGATAGAGATTTTGTAGTAATCAATGCACTGGATATATTTTAAAGTAGTTAAGTACTTCCTTCACATTGAAAAATACTTGTCCTTTGGTTTCCAGGACTGCCAAAACTGGGTTCCTCAGAACTTTTTTTTAAGTTCACTACTTATTCCATCTCTGCTTATTTTACAGTCTAATTAATTCATATACTCAATAATTAATTCATTCTAATAATATTTGATGAATTTCTATAATGTGCCATGGCATTTTTCAGCTGATTGTTGGAAAGCATCCATCATTGATGTAACAGAATAGTAATCCCAGTGTAATGGTAACATTAAGTGTCAACTTGATTGGATTTAAGGATGCAAAGTATTGTTTTGGGGTGTGTCTGTGAGGGTGCTGGTAAAGAAGATTAACATTTAGGTTAGCTGACTGGGAGAAGCAGACACTACTTCAATCTGGGTAGTCACCATCTAATTGGCTGGCAGTTTGACTACAATAAAGCAGGCAAGAAGTTGTAAAAACTAGACTTGCTGAGCCTTCCAGCCTTCATCCTTCTCCTGTGCTGAATGCTTCCTGCCCTTGAACATCAGAGTCCAAGTTCTTTAGCTTTTGGACTCTTGGACTTACACCAGTGATTTGCCAGGGGCTCGCATGCCTTTGGCCGTAGACTGAAGGCTGCACTTCACCTTCTCTACTTTTGAGGATTTGGGATTCCGACTTGTTTTGTTGGCTCCTCAGCTTGCAGACAGCCTAATATGGGACCTTACTTTGTGATCACGTGAGTCAATACTCCTTAATAAATTCCCCTTCATATATACACCTATGCTCTTAGTCCTGTCCTGCTTGAGAACCTTGACTAATACACCCAGCAAATATTCTAATGTGTAAATTCTTTTGGTGTGTTCAGCATCACAAATAAGGCCAGTGGAGTTGGGAATTAGTCAATGGAGTAGGATAATATATGGAGATGAGCTAAAGAGAGTGGTACGTATTATATAATATAGGTCTTTAGATCATGCTATGAAATTTGCTCTTAATAACACCGGGAAGAAATTGGAAATGTTCTTTAGATCATGCTATGAAATTTGCTCTTTATTTTAATAACACCTGGAAGAAATTGGAAATGTTATGTAATATACAACGTTTCTAATTTTTACAAAAAAAAATGTACAGAACACCTGCTCTGTGCTGGTTTATATCTTTTAGTGCTGAGATGGAATGGAGAATAAAACAGATTTTCTACTTGTTATATATAATATATTCTCAGAAAAAAATAGGCAATAAATAAATGAATAACCAAGTAATTTTGAAATAAAATATTAGGTAATAAATCTCATGCAAAGAAACAACAAATGATTATAAGCAAATAAATGACTTTTAGAACAGTGATTTGGATAAGTCCACCTTAGTTGAGGGTGTAGCAAGAAAAGAAAAGAGATGAGAACAGAAGCAAGGAAACTTCAAGAAGATTCTCTCAGCTGAGAGGAAAGAAGAAAGCCCAATTGGAATAGTTTGAGAACAGTATAAAGCGGTGAAAAGTGTGAGTCTAATTTTATGGAGGATAGCTGTAAAAGCTTTTACTGGGAATGGAAAAAATATATGATAATTTGAGTTGGATAGGCATATGGAATCCAAGGAGTTTTTCATATGGTTCCATTATGTACTTTGTTCACTGATGAAAGACATTGTAAATGGTGGAAAATACGGTGACATGGCAAAGAACAGAAATAATTTTAGAGGCCAAATTCTAAATTAGGATTGAGAGAGTGTAAGTCAAGATAGAAATTGAGGAACTGGTAATAAACAGTAAGAGGGTAACCTCACTATAAAAGAAGAGACACCTTCAATTAACTGAGATGAGCTTCGCAAAATTAACAGGAAGTGAACTCACCTGGTTTCCTTCAATCTCATTCTATTTCCTTCCTCGATTAGTTGCTAGAATTAACTAATTTTCCAAGACAGAAAAACAAATGACAATCTTGAAATCCCTTTCCTCGTCATTAAAACCCAACAAAACCATCTATATTGTCTCTAAAACCTCCACATTCAGTGAGCCATTACTGTTGAGGTGAGGTAGGTTTTTAACAGGGTCTGAGTATCAGCACTTGGGGATGCTTCCTTGTAACAGTGGCTGCTCTTTACGCCTGTAGTTTTTATATTCAGAAGTGTTCTCTTTACTTCTTCCTAGTCAATTGCTTATTACTCCAATTCCCTATTTTAGTTAATAATTCTTTAAAATGAAATTTCCTCTTCGAAATAAGTCAGATTAAAATTGTGGATTCTCTCTCCCAATTTTAATCTGACTTATACACTCCATAAACATGAAATTCTAAACCACAGGTATTAAAAACAGATTCATTGTTTTTTTCCACTAGATGTAACAGTTATTCTATATTGACCAACATTCTATATTTTCATTGAACAGTAAACTTCTGATTTGTATGAGTGTATTGCTTAGTAATCAGACCTTTTAAAATGATACTTATTACCCATGTGAATCTAAGTTTTGCCAGGCAGTTTACTTAGTGATTAGACAAATCATTCACTTAATAAAGATTGAATGAGCATTTGTCATATTATTCTATTGTTTTAAGTCCTAGAAATAGAGAGTTGAATTAAACAGATAGTCTCTAATATCAATAATTACCTCTGATTTAAAATCATAGAGCCGTAAGTCCTACCACTGAAGTTTCAGGTGCCTCAGCAATTTTGGGGATGTATATAGGCTGTGAGTTCTTAGGATCATAAATACTCATGTGCAAAATTCATACATTTCTATAGACTGTATTATTTAACAGGTAATATTATGTACACCTAAGTTTACACCAACTAAGTTTACACATGCTACTAGTAAAAATAAAAAGCTAACAAATATGACATTTATGTTAGTTTCATTGGGATTTTTAAAATCTTTTTTTATTGTACTTTAGGTTCTGGGGTACATGTGCAGATCACATAGTTGTGGCATAGGTGCATACATAACCAGGTGGTTTGCTGCCTCCATTAAATCTTATAGTAAAGAATATAAAAAAGTGGTCTGGCTCCTTTAAGAAGAGAAAGATTATGGTTACAGTGATGTTTTCTATTCACATAAAAGTCACATTCAAAATGTGTATTAAACTATGTCACAAGTTTGTAAGTTTCACCTGTGGCAGATAAGAAATCCTTATGGGCTATATTGCCTACAGCTACTTCTATCCCAATCTGTTCCTTTTTGAAAATGATTATAAAAGGATTATTTTGCTCAGAACTAATGATCAACTTAAAGGTATTTTCATGAATGTTCTCTATTTTTGTGGAAGTTATTAAAAATCTTGACACCATTATAATATAAAGATAATTGGTTGTGATTAATCTGCCTGATAGGATTGAAGGGATAACAGTTATATGATTAACATATGTACAATTAAAATATAATAAATTATAATCAAAGAACATGAAAAGTTTTGCACTTTAGATTTATGTTTCATTATACTATATTATTTTTTTAAATATGAATGAACACTGGCATTCAGTTTTGCAATCGCAAATGTGACAATTTTTTATTTATTTTTTTTAATTTTTTAAATTTTTATTGCATTATAGGTTTTGGGGTAGATGTGCAGAACGTGCAAGATAGTTGCATAAGTACACACATGCCAGTGGGTTTTGGCTTCCTTCCTCCCCTTCACCCACACTTGGCATTTATCCCCATGCTATCCCTCCCCAGCCCCCCATGCTGTCCTTCCGCCATTACCCCCAATAGACCCCAGTGTGTAGTAGACCCCCTCCCTGTGTCCATGTGTTCTCATTTTTCTCACCCGCCTATGAGTGAGAATATGAAGAATTTCCATTTCTGTTCTTGTGTCAGTTTGCTGAGAATGATGTTCTCCAGATTCATCCATGTCCTTACAAAGGACACAAACTCATCATTTTTGATTGCTGCATAATATTCCATGGTGTATATGTGCCACATTTTCCCAGTCCAGTCTATCATCAATGGGCATTTGGGTTGGTTCCAGGTCTTTGCTATTGTAAACAGTGCTGCAATGAACATTCGTGTGCATGTGTCCTTATAGTAGAACAATTTATAGTCCTTTGGATATATACCCAGTAATGGGATTGCTGGGTCAAATGGAATTTCTATTTCTAGGTCTTTGAGGAATCACCACACTGTCTTCCACAATGGTTGAACTAATTTACACTCCCACCAACAGTGTAAGAGTGTTCCTCTTTCTCCACATCCTCTCCAGCATCTGCTGTCTCCAGATTTTTTAATGATCACCATTCTAACTGGCGTGAGATGGTATCTCAATGTGGTTTTGATTTGCATCTCTCTAATGACCAATGATGATGAGCATTTTTTCATGTGTTTGTTGGCCTCATGTATGTCTTCTTTTGTAAAGTGTCTGTTCATGTCCTTTGCCCATTTTTGAATGGGCTTGTTTGTTTTTTTCCTGTAAATCTGTTTGAGTTCTTTGTAAATTCTGGATATCAGCCCTTTATCAGATGTGTAAACTGCAAAGAATTTTTTCCCATTCTGATGGTTGCCGATTCACTCTAGTGACTGTTTCTTTTGCCATGCAGAAGCTGTGGAGTTTGATTAGGTCCCATTTGTCTATTTTGGCTTTTGTTGCCAATGCTTTTGGTGTTTTGGTCATGAAGTCCTTGCCTACTCCTATGTCCTGAATGGTTTTGCCTAGATTTTCTTCTAGGGTTTTATGGTGTCAGGTCTTATGTTTAAGTATTTAATCCATCTGGAGTTAATTTAGTGTAAGGTGTCAGGAAGGGGTCCAGTTTCTGCTTTCTGCACATGGCTAGCCAGTTTTCCCAACACCATTTATGAAACAGGGAATCCTTTCCCCATTGCTTGTTTTTGTCTGGTTTATCAAAGATTATATGGTTGTAGATATGTTGTGTTGCCTTCAATGCCTCTGTTCCATTCCATTGGTCTATATCTCTGTTTTGGTACCAGTACCATGCTGTTTTGATTACTGTAGCCTTGTAGTATAGTTTGAAGTCTGGTAGTGTGATGCCTCCCGCTGTGTTCTTTTTGCTTAGAATTGACTTGGCTATGCGGGCTCTCTTTTGGTTCCATATGAAATTCATGGTGTTTTTTTCCAGTTCTGTGAAGAAATTCAATGGTAGTTTGATGGGGATAGCATTGACTGTGTAAATTACTTTGGGCAGTATAGCCATTTTCACAATATTGATTCTTCCTAACCATGAACATGGAATGTTTCTCCATCTGTTTGTGTCCTCTTTTATTTCGTTGAGCAGTGGTTTGTAGTTTTCCTTGAAGAGGTCCCTTACATTCCTTGTGAGTTGTATTCCTAGGTATTTTATTTTCTTTGCAGCAATTGGGAATTGCAGTTCATTCTTGATTTGGTTCTCTTTAAGTCTGTTATTGGTGTATAGATATGCTTGTGATTTTTGCACATTGATTTTATATTCTGAGACTTTGCTGAAGTTGCTCATCAGTTTCAGGAGCTTTTGGGCTAGGTGATGGGGTGTTCTAGGTATACTATCATGTCATCTTCAAATAGAGACAATTTGGCTTCCACCTTTCCTATTTGAATACCCTTTATTTCTTTTTCTTGCCTGATTACTCTGGCTAGAACTTCCAGTACTATGTTGAATAGGAGTGGTGAGAGAGGGCATCCTTGTCTAGTGCCGAATTTGAAAAAGAATGCTTCCAGTTTTTTCCCATTCAGTATAATATTGGCTGCTGGTTTGTCATAAATAACTTTTATTACTTTGAGATATGTTCCATCAATACCAAGTTTATTGAGGGTTTTTAGCATAAAGGGCTGTTGAATATTGTCAAATGCCTTCTCTGCATCAATTGAGATAATCATGTGGTTTTTGTTTTTGCTTCTGTTTATGTGGTGAATTACATTTATAGACTTGTGTATGTTGAACCAGCCTTGCATCCCTGGGATGAATCCTACTTGATCATGATGGATAAGTTTTTTAATGTGCTGTTGCAATTGGTTTGCCAGTATTTTATTGAAGATTTTTGCATCTATGTTCATCATGGATATTGGCCTGAAGTTTTCTTTTCTTGTTGAGTCTCTGCCAGGTTTTGGTATCAGGATGATGTTGGTCTCATAAAATGATTTGGGAAGGGTTCCCTCTTTTTGAATTATTTGGAATAGTTTCAGAAGGAATGGTACCAGCTCCTCTTTGTGTGTCTGGTTGAATTTGGCTGTGAACCCATCTGGACCTGGGCTTTTTTTGTGTGGTAGGCTCTTAACTGCTGCCTCAACTTCAGACCTTGTTATTGGTCTATTCATAGTTTCGGCTTCCTCCTGGTTTAGGCTTGGGAGGACACAGGCTTCCAGGAGTTTATCCATTTCTTCCTGGTTTACTAGTTTATGTGCATAGAGTTGTTCATAGTATTCTCTGATGATGGTTTGAATTTCTCTGGAATCTGTGGTGATTTCCCCATTATCGTTTTTTATTACATCTATTTGGTTGTTCTCTCTTTTCTTTTTTATCAGTCTGGCTAGTGGTCTGTCTATTTTGTTGATCTTTTCAAAAAACCAGCTCTTGGATTTATTGATTTTTTGAAGGGTTTTTCTTGTCTCTATCTCCTTCAGTTCTGCTCTGATCTTAGTTTTTTCTTGTCTTCGGCTAGGTTTTCAGTTTTTTTGATCTTGCTCCTCCAGCTCTTTCAATTTTGACGATAGGGTATCAATTTTGGATCTCTCCACTGTTCTCATGTGGGCACTTATTGCTATATATTTTCCTCTACAGACTGCTTTAAATATGTCCCAGAGATTCTGGTACATTGTGTCTTTGTTCTCATTGGTTTCGAAGAACTTCTTTATTTCTGCCTTCATTTCCTTTTTTATCCAATCAACATTCAGGAGCCAGTTGTTCAGTTTCCATGAAGCTGTGTGGTTCTGAGTTATTTTCTGAATTCTGAGTTCCAACTTGGTTGCACTATGGTCTGAGAGACTGTTTGTTATGATTTCAGTTGTTTTGCATTTGCTGAGGAGTGCTTTACTTCCAATTATGTGATCAATTTTGGAGTAGGTGTGATGTGGTGCTGAGAAGAATGTATATTCTGTGGATTTGGGGTGGAGAGTTTTGTAAATGTCTATCAGGTTTGCTTATTCCAGGTCCGAGTTCAAGTCCTGGATATCCTTGTTAATTTTCTGTCTGGTTGATCTATCTACTATTGACAGTGGAGTGTTAAAGTCTCCCATTATTATTGTGTGGGAGTCTAAGTCTCTTTGTAAGTCATTAAGAACTTGCCTTATATATCTGGGTGCTCCTACATTGGGTCCATATATATTTAGAATCATTAGCTCTTCTTGTTGTATCGATCCTTTTACTATTATGTAATGACCTTCCTTGTCCCTTTTGATCTTTGTTGCTTTAAAGTCTATTTTATCAGAGATGAGAATTGCAACTCCTGGTTTTTTTTGCTCTCCATTTGCTTGGTAAATCTTCCTCCATCCCTTTATTTTGAGCCTTTGTGTATCCTTGCGTGTGAGGTGGGTTTCCTGGATACAGCACACCAATGGGTTTTGGTTTTTTATCCAATTTGCCAGTCTGTGTCTTTTGATTGTTGCATTTAGCCCATTTACATTTAGGGTTAATATTGTTATGTGTGAATTTGATACTGCCATTTTGATGCTAGCTGGCTGTTTTGCCCATTGGTTGATGCAGATTCTTCATTCTGTTGATGCTCTTTAGCATTTGGTATGCTTTTAGGATGGCTGGTACTGGTTGTTTCTTTCTGTGTGTATGCCTCTTTCAGGAGCTCTTGTAAAGCAGGCCTAGTGGTGACAAAATCTCTGATTACTTGCTTGTTCATGAAGAATTTTATTTTTCCTTCACTTATGAAGCTCAGTTTGGCTGGATATGAAATTCTGGGTTGAAAGTTCTTTTCTTTAAGGATGTTGAATATTGGCCCCCACTCTCTTCTGGCTTGTAGAGTCTCTGCCGAGAGATCTGCTGTGAGTCTGATGGGCTTCCCTTTGTGGGGTACCCTACCTTTCTCTCTGGCTGCCCTTAGTATTTTCTCCTTCATTTCAACCCTGGTGAATCTGACGATTATGTGCCTTAGGGTTGCTCTTCTTGCAGAGTATCTTTGTGGTGTTCTCTGTATTTCCTGGAGTTGAGTATTGACCTGTCTTGCTAGGTTGGGGAAATTTTCCTGGATAGTATCCTGAAGAGTGTTTTCCAGCTTGGATTCATTCTCTTCATCACATTCTGGTACACCTATCAAACGTAGGTATGGTCTCTTCACATAGTCCCACATTTCTTGGAGATTTTGTTCATTCCTTTTTGTGCTTTTTTCTTTAATCTTAGTTTCTCATTTTATTTCATTGAGTTGATCTTCGACTTCTGATATTCTTTCTTCTGCTTGGTCAATTCGGCTGTTGAAACTTGTGCATGCTTCGTGAAGTTCTCGTGTTGTGTTTTTCAGCTCCTTCAATTCATTCATATTCCTCTCTAAATTGTCCATTCTTGCTATCATTTCCTGTAATCTTTTTTCAAATCTTTTTTCAAGGTTCTTAGTTTCTTTACAATGATTTGGAACATGTTCTTTTAGCTCACTGAAGTTTCTCATGATCCACTTTCTGAAGTCTGATTCCGTCATTTCATCACACTCATTCTCCGTCCAGCTTTGTTCCCTTGCTGGTGAGGAGTTTTGGTCCTTTATAGGAGGTGAAGTGTTTTGGTTTTGGGTGTTTTCCTCCTTTTTGCACTGGTTTCTTCCCATCTTTTTGGATTTATCCACCTGTTGTCTTAGTAGTTGCTGATTTTTCAATTGGGTCTCTGTTTGGATGCCCAGATTGTTGATGATGAGGTATTTCTGTTACTTAATTTTCATTCTAATGGTCTAGCCCCTCTGCTGTATGAGTTCTGAGGTCCACTCCAGGCCCTGCTTGTCTGGGGTACACCTGTAGCAGCTGCGGAACAATGAGGGATGCTACCAGTTTCTTCTTCTGCTATCTTTGTTTCAGAATGATGCCTGCCAAATGTCAGTCTGATTAGTCCTTTTTGGGGTGACTCTTTGGATATACAGGGGTCAGGGAGCTGCTTGAGGAGATGGTCTGTGCTTTATAGAAGCTCCAGTGCTGAGCTGTGAGCTCTGTTGTTCATTCAGTGTTGTTGGGAGGATGTGTTTATGTCTGCTGCAACAGAACTCATAATCCCCCTCCCCTTTTTCCCCCCTTAGATGCTCTGTCTCAGGGAGTTGGGGCTTTCTTTATGAGTATCTGTTGCACTGTCCTGCCCAGCTAGGAGGCAGTCTATTCACTATTTGCCTGCTGGGGCTCCACCCTGCTAGCACAGGTCTGCCCTGTTGCCATGGGGCTCTGTTCTGCTGTGGCATGCTCCGCCCTGCTGGCAGAGTCTTTCTGTTATGCAGGTTGCCTCAGCAACAGCAGGCTGCATCAGCCCTGGGCGGTACTTCAGTAGGGGTGGATTGCGTCCATAGTGGCGGACTCCCCTCCCCCACCGGGCTGCACCGTCCTAGATGCCAGCAGCAAAACTCTCAGCCCCAAGCACCTCCAATCGCCACCCTGCTTGTCCCCGTGAGGGTGGGACCCGCCGAGCCTGATCACCCAGCTCCCTGCCTCAGAGTCCATCCTCTCTCTCTCTCTCTTCCTCTACCCAAGCTGAATGGTTGACTCTCTCACTGGTGCCCCAGTAGCCTGCTAAAAGAGCACTGGGATCTGTGCGATCTCCCATGCCACTGCCCACTGTACTGGCTCAGATCCCGTTTTCCAGGAATCTCCTGGTCTGGCTCATTGTCCAAGTTCCGTTCAATCAGATGGACATGCCAATCTGCCCTTCCAAATCTCAGATTGCCAGTTTAACAGTGCACCCAGACCAGTGAGTTTTGTGCCCGGTGCTGCTGCGCTGCGGCACCAGCTGAACCGGCTGCGTGAGCTGGCTGTACTAGCGTCCCACCTCTCTCCCACACCTGGGACTTTCAACGTTCTGTGGGCAAAAAAGTTTCATCCGAGAATGCAGCTAGGACTCACCCTCTGTGCCTTCACTGAGAGCTGCAATCCTGAGTCACCTCTATGATGCCATATTGGAAGCCTCTGCAAATGTGACAATTTAAGAGAAATGCCTGGTCAGTCAGACTCAAAGATCAGCTTCCAGTCCTTTATACTGTTTCTCATTCTTAATTTTTTGTTGAAATCAACCTTTTCTGTTGTGAAATTTTGTATCTTACTCTTAGACGCCACTTTCTTATATAATTTAGAAGAAACTAAACCATTGTCTAACAATTTTTATTCCTGAAATAAAATATTGTCAAAATTTTCAAACCAAAATTATCCAACAAGCCATTATTTGATTCTCTTTTTAAATCAGAAACAGAATTTTACCAACATGTAAGCAAAGATACTATCTACTACTACATATTTATATTATAAAACTCATTTTCGTCTCACATCTTATTTTGTTAACCACATTTGAATTTTTGGGTAGCATCATTCTCTCAAACATCCAGGATTGAATCATTTCATCTACAGTTCCTCTCTTTTTCTTATTTTCCACATGTGCTAAATATTATATTCCACATTAATTATATACTTTCCATCATCACACAATCATTACAAACATTTACATAATTTTTGCAGTCATTCTGTCCTGGGTACCCAGCACTGTGTTGGAGCTGGGGATGCCTCTTGAACCCATAGCCTAGTATCTGGACATTTTCTGCTTATATTCTATGTTTTATCAATAGTCTGTTAAGTTTCCTTCATTTACTATTATTAGTTTTTATCCAGGAGAAACCTCATCTGTTCATCTGCCAGATGGAAGAGTTAATTATGCTTTCTTTGCTTGTTTGTTTGAAATGCTTTGGGTATTTCATTGTGTACTTAGGTGGGGGTGAGGTCCTTCTCAAAACTATTTGTGAAAAGCAGTATAATATGCAGACTCTCATTTCAACTGCCAGAGTATCTGTTGCAGAAAATATGATTTTCTCCTGTTTCCACTGCCTGAGACTCAAGCACTGAAAGGCAGCAAATGAGAGTTCATATAATCTTGACCACACATTGTAATCCAGATGTTTCTGCTCCTTACTTGTCTAAGGAACTTCTAACATAAGAACAGAAAACCAAACACCGCATGTTCTCACTCATTAGGGAGAGTTGAACAATGAGAACACATGGACACAGGGAGGGGAACATCACACACCAGGGCCTGTCAGGTGATAGGGAGATGGGGGAGGGACAGCATTAGGAGAAATACCTAATGTAGATCATGGGTTGATGGGTGCAGCAAATCACTATGACACATGTGTACCTATGTAACAAACCTACACATTCTGCACACATACCCCAGAACTTAAAGTACAAATTAATAAAGAAATTTATTTTTAAATTTTACACCTTTCTGGATGCAATATGGTATCACCAAACACTTGGTATTTCCTGCCGCATTAATTGGTAGAAGTTGCAGTTTTTGAAAAGATGTCAAGAATGTTAGGAAACAGTCACCTAGAACAGGTATTTACTTTAAAAAGGAAGCAGCAGGAGAGAGGAGAAAGATGATTCCCAAGTTTTTTGTTTGGCACAAACTGATTTCTCTGAATCAAGAGCAGAATGTGGACAAGAAACAAACAACAACAACAACAAAAAGAACACTTATGGCACCATGTTTCATGAGGTGATGAGACAATCTGCCACTGATGGTGTTTATAACTAATTTATATTAATTGATATTTATCCCAATTTCTTCTATCAGTTTTCTACTGGTCTTAGATGTAGTACTTTAAATAAATTTTCATGTGTTCATGGGACTATTTTAGATGAAAGTAGAAAGAAACTGACTCCATTTTAATCCAGAAACTTACCCCTTTCTTCTTTTTTACAGTGTAAATATTGAATGGGATTTTTTCCCTTTTTTTTCTTTTTAAGATTCCATTCTTCTGTTAATTTATTCATGATGCCATCTGTTTTTTCCCTTTTACTTCTAGAACACCAAGAAAGGAATATGTTTTAAACTTTACTTTATTAAAGAGAAAAAGCAAAACAGAGAGAGTAGATGAACTTACCCATGAACATGTACAGAACACAGCTGTGTTTGCTTTCTTTTGTATCTTTAAATACCAGTTTGATGTTACCTTTCTTTTTTTTTCTTTTAAAAGAATGTTGCCATAGATTTCCAATAAGACATTTTTGGACCACTTTTAAAGCACAAGAGAAAAACATACCCATATTGGCAAACATTTGTATTTTCTCTTTATCTTAGTAGTTCTATTTGTGAATATATGCATTATAATAGGATTGTATACTTCAAATAAAGTATGATTTGCATTCTTTTATAAATATGATCACAATTGATCTATAACATGGGAATCACTAATGGTCTTATAACACTAAGTTTAAAAACCTAGAGATAATTGTTGATAATTTCAACATTATTTTAATATATTGTTAGAATATATTACTTTATCATAATGCATCATATCTATATTTTAAAGCAACCTTATTAAAAATGAAAGGAGGTATTTCTCTCTGTTGAAGGTCTACCACAAGCATAAAATGCATTTAAAAATAAACAAACAAAGACACATATCAAGATGGCTTGGCAGAATAATGGGATGAAATGAGGTGTGTGATAAGCACAGCATGTCCTTAGGGAAGGAATGAACAAGCCACATCTCTAACAGCTTGTGTTTGGAAATTAACAAAACAAAAGTTCCATATAGGCCATGATTTGGTAAAAGAGGAAATCCTATATCTTAAAACATTACATAATATTATCACTTTTTGTATTTTCTTTTTTTTTATTTTATTTTATTTTTTTTTATTTTATTTTTTTTTTATTTTTTTAAATTTTTATTGCATTATAGGTTTGGGGGTACATGTGCAGAACGTGCAAGATAGTTGCATAGGTACACACATGGCAGTGTGCTTTGCTGCTTTCCTCCCCTTCACCCACACTTGGTATTCATCCCCAGGCTATTCCCCCCAGCACCCCCTGCTGTCCCTCCCCCATTCCCCGCAACAGTCCCCAGTGTATAGTAGACCGCCTCTCTGTGTCCATGTGTTCTCATTTTTCTCACCCACCTATGAGTGAGTATATGCGGTATTTCTTTTTCTGTTCTTGTGTCAGTTTGCTGAGAATGATGTTCTCCAGATTCACAAGGAATGTAAGGGACCTCTTTAAGGAAAACTACAAACAACTGCTCAACGAAATAAGAGAGGACACAAACAGATGGAGAAACATTCCATGTTCGTGGTTAGGAAGAATCAATATCATGAAAATGGCTATACTGCCCAAAGTAATTTACACAATCAATGCTATCCCCATCAAACTACCATTGAATTTCTTCACAGAACTGGAAAAAACCACCATGAATTTCATATGGAACCAAAAAAGAGCCCGCATAGCCAAGTCAATTCTAAGCAAAAAGAACACAGCGGGAGGCATCACACTACCAGACTTCAAACTATACTACAAGGCTACAGTAATCAAAACAGCATGGTACTGGTACCAAAACAGAGATATAGACCAATGGAACAGAACAGAGGCATCGGAGGCAACTTTTTGTATTTTCTAAAGTCATCTTTGTTACTTTTAGATGTAATATGTAACCAATTAGATCATTCCTGGCCTAAATACGTGGTGGCAAAAACAACCTAAAAATTAAATAGCCATTTTAGTGCATGAATTTTCATGTAGTTGAATATACATTTATCTAAAATGTCATGCTTTAATGTTTTACTGCATGTATAATATGTATTCACTGTAGAAAATTTAGAACATACTAATAAGCAAAAAGTAGAAACAAAAACATTCAATATTTTTGCAGAATAACTAAGAAAATAAGTAATACAAAGTTATTATTTTTTCTAATTTAATTATCTCTTTAATACATTTGTTATATATTAAAAACTGAATAAACTATTCCTTGAATTATTAAATAAATGAATAGAAACATATAACATGAATTATAAAAGTTATTACATTTTATCTACATAGTTTTTATACTTTAATTTTATGATCTTCTATGTAAGTATACTTGTAAAACAACTGCTGAATAACAATAATCATGTATCAATTAATTCATATAAAGTACCATTTTAAGGGTTTATGCAAACCCAAAGAAGTAGGTATTATTTTAATCTTTATTTTTCCAGTGAGAAAACCAAGACACAAACAGGCAAGATGTCTTGCCCAAGTTTACATAGCTATTATTAGTGTTAAAAGCAAGATTTGATTATAGGAGCCTGGATCAATAATTTGTCTCTATAAATATTTATTCTGATAAATATAATTGAGAAACTTATACAAAAATAAAGAAGATGGAGATCTAAAAATAAACAGAATAGTTTCAATTTGCTACTATTTTTTGGAGTAAAAGTTAGTCCAGAGCTTGTATTGAAGCTATATTTCATAAAATCTTCCAGGATATAACTTTCTATTATTTTGTTCCACCCTGCAGAGTTTATATTCTCCAAGTCCCCTCAAGATTTATTTGGATGCTCCAGACTTAACATTTACATTTTAGTCTAAGAGAAAAAGAAAGGGGGAATAAAAGAGACACAAGCTGTATCTTAAAAGAACCATTCTGAATTTTATACACATCTCTTTTCCTATATCTCAAAAACCCTGTTATACTCAGCCATAGGTAGTGTGAAAGAAAATTGGAGTTATATTATCTTAAATGTTATCTTATTCTAAATCAGGAGGAAAACAAATATTAGTTTAGCATTAGCAGTCTTCATCATAGGGATATACCTAAATATTACCAAAGCTGGTAAAAAATATATATATATATATTTCCAAGTTTACATAACTATTAAGTGTTAGAGCTCTGTTTGAATTTAGCAACATGTTCATGGTAATAAAATAGCAAGAAGTTTTTTAAAAAAATCATGTTGGCCAGGCATGTAATCCCATGTGGCTCATGCCTGTAATCCCAGCACTTTGCAAGGGTTGGGGAGGAGGTGGATCACCTGAGGTCAGGAGTTCAAGATCAGCCTGGCCGACATGGTGAAACCCTGTCTCTACTAAAAATACAAAACAATTATCTGGGTGTGGTGGCATGTGCCTGTAATCACAGTTCCTTGGGAGGCTGAGGCAAAAAAAAATAGCTTGAACCCAAAAGGCGGAGGTTGCAGTGAGCCGAGATGGTGCCATTGCACTCCAGCCTGTGTGACAGAGAGAGATGCCATCTCAAAAGAAAAAAAAAAAAAAAAAAGAAAGAAAAATCATGTTGATTGAAATAGGTTTTTTATTTATTTATTTATTGTACTTTAGATTCTGGGGTACATGTGCAGATCATGCAGAATTGTTGCATAGGTACATATATGGCAAGGTGGTTTGCTGCCTCCATCCCCTCATCACCTATATCTGGCATTTCTTTCCATGTTATCCCTCCTCAATCACCCTATCCCCAGCTGTCCCACCCTTAGACCCCCCAAACAGATCCCATTGTGTGATGCTCTGCTCCCTGTGCTGATGTGTTCTCATTGTTCAACACCTGCCTATGAGCAAGAACATGTGGTATTTGGTTTTCTGTTCTTATGTCAGTTCGCTGAGAATGATGGTTTCTAGAGTCATCCATTTCCCTACAAAGGACACAAACTCATTGTTTTTTATGGCTGCTTAGTATTCCATGGTGTATATGTGCCACATTTTCTTTGTCCAGTCTATTATTGATGGACATTTGGGTTGGTTGCAGGTCTTTGTTATTGTAAACAGTGCTGCAATAAACATACGTGTGGGTGTGTCTTTATAATAGAATGATTTATAATCCTTTGGGTACATACTCAGTAATAAGATTGCTGGGTCAAATGGAATTTCTATTTGTAGTTACTTGAGGAATCAACACACTGTCTTGCACAATGGCTGAACTAATTTACACTCCCACAAACAGTGTAAAAGTGTTCCTTTTTCTCCACATCCTCTCCAGCATATGTCATCTCTTGATTTTTTTTAATGATCACCATTCTAACTGGTATCTCAATGTGGTTTTGATTTGCATTGCTCTGATGACCAGTAATGATAAACATTTTTTCATGTTTCTTGGCCTCATGTATGTCTTCTTTTGAAAAGTGTCTGTTCATACCTTTCACCCACCTTTGAATGGGTTTGTTTTTTCTTGTAAATCTGCTTTAGTTCTTCGTAGATTCTGGCTATTAGGCCTTTGCCATATGGGTAGATTGCAAAATTTTTTTTTCCATTCTGTTGGTTGTCAGTTCACTCTAACGTTTGTTTATTTTGCTTTTCAGAAACTCTTATGTTTAATTAGGTCCCATTTGTCTATTTTGGCCTCTGTTGCCATTGCTTTTGTTGTTTTAGTCATGAAGTCCTTGTCTATGCCTATGACCTGAATGGTTTTGCCTAGGTTTTCTACTAAGATTTTTATTATGTTAGGTTTTATGTTTAAATCTTTAATCCATCTGGAGTTACTTTTAGTGTAGGGTATAAGGAAGGGGTCCAGTTTCAGCTTTCTGTAGATGGCTAGCCAGTTTTCCCAACACCATTTATTAAACAGGGAATCCTTTCCCCATTGCGTGTTTTTCTCAGGTTTGTCAAAGATCAGATGGTTGTAGATGTGTGATGTTTCTTCCAAGGCATCTGTTCTGTTCCATCCATCTTTGTCTCTGTTTTGGGGCCAGTACCATGCTGTTTTGACTACAGTAGACTTGTAGTATAGTTTGAAGTCAGGTAGCGTAAAACCTCCAGCTTTGCTCTTTTTGCTTAGGATTGTCTTGACTATGCAGGCTCTCTTTTAGTTCCATATGAAGTTTAGAGTGTTTTTTTCCAGTTCTGTGAAGAAGGTCAATGGGGATAGCATTGAATCTATAAATTACTTTGGGCAGTATGGCCATTTTCATGATATTGATTCTTCCTAACCATGAGCATGAAATGTTTCTCCATCTGTTTGTGTCTTCTCTTATTTCCTTGAGCAGTGGTTTATAGTTCTTGAAGAGGTCTTCCACATCCTTTCTTAGTTGTATTACTAGGTATTTTATTCTCGCTGTAGCAATTGTGAATGGGAGTTCGCTCATGATTTCACTCTCTGTCAATTGAAGTAGGTTTTAATGTGAATAACCTGAAACAAGACCATAATGATCATTCTTCTAAAATAATGAAAAGAATCAGAAAAAAATAAAAGTAGTATAAAGCCAATATTGTCTTTTATTTTTAATTAAAATACTTCCTGAGATGGAGATATCTAATTTTCACTGGATAAAAATTGTGCATATTCAGCCCAAGGAAGAATTTGTTGAGAATTCATTAAATGAATTGCTTTAATAATTGAGGGGTATTCCCCTCAATTTCTCACTATCAATTTCCACTGATAGTTAGAAATCATCCTATGAATAAATTACACTTCATCCAAGTTTTGTATGTTGGATACACAAATCTAATTTTGAGGAGCTATATGATTAAAATTTCCTAGTTGAAAATTTTATAGAGATTAATTCCAACTCATTTATGAATATACTATAAAATCATAATTTAAAAAACTGGAAGTGATGTATTACTATTAAATTCAATGATCTTTAAATATTTATAGGACTAAAACATATTGTAAAAAATATTATTTAGCTAAGAGAATATATAGTTTTTAAACACAATCAGAAGGAAGGTTATTTATAATTCATTTGTATAACCACTTTTTAATGTTTTCATCTGAGTTTTCACTTAAAAGTCTTCTATAATGCTTTAAAACAAGAAGAGTAGAAGATATCTGACTTTAAACATTATGGTAACCTTTCATGCCTCAGTAATCCACTCATATTCCTTAGAATAAAATTAAGAGAAAAAATCCAGGCTAAGACAGGAGGATGGAAATAAAAGATTACCTAAAGGAGGAGGAAAATGGCTGGCCCTAAAGTTCAAATAAACAATAAAGATAAATCTTAGGTATCCAGAAATTGTTTGAAGTATTCTCTGGAATTTTGATAGTTTAATATTTTACAACTAAAAAATGTCAATTTGTGGAATAAAGAACCAATAAATAATAAAGTCTGCATAAAAAGAAAGATGTAAAATGTCATTTCCAAAGACTCAGCAAGATTCTCCTCTTTTGTTAAATATATATATATATATAGACTTTACACAGTGACTAGTGCCTGTAATCCCAGCACTTTGGGAGGCCAAGGCAGGAGAATTGCATCAGCCCAGGAGTTCGAGAGCAATCTGGGCAATGTAATGAGACCTCTGACTCTACAAAATTAAAAAAAAATAAAGATTTTCTGTGTGTGGTGGCATGAGCATGTGGTCCTAACTACTTTTGAGGCTGAGATGGATGGCTTGAGCCTGGGAGGTTGAGGTTGCAGTGAGCCATGACTGCACCACTGTATTGCAGCTTGGGTGACAGAGCAAGACCTTGTCCTCCCCCACCCCCCACCCCCCACCCCCATTGCCAAAAAAAAAAATAGAGGAGAGAGGTGGAGAAACAAAAGCAAAGTTCCTCTGTAGTACTTGCTGAGTACTGGCCATAGAAATGAGCCACTTAAATCTCCTGCTGTAGGGAGAATAGTTGACTGACAGTCCCAGCTGAGGCTTCTGTAGACTCACATCTATATCAAAGCTATCCTTCTCCTGTGCTGCTCCCAGCCAATTACTGAGCAGAGACTTATAAGATGCTGAATCATTCCTTTGGGAAGTAGGACTCCTCTGACAGGTGACTTTGACTGGAGGATGCTTTACCCTGGCCATATTTTTCTCAGAACTTCACCTTAGTCTGATGATTTTTCTACTCAAACCTCCATATTTCCACTCTTCTTCACACAGGTCAAATCTGCTTGTGGTCTGAAGATTTTCCTTTATTCTTCACAGTCATTTCCTCCAATTAATCTCTTGTAGATCTAATGTTGTCTGGATGTCTGCTTCTTGGAGAATCAGAAAGGATGCACTTTGTATAGCAAGTTACTTCAGGCAGTGAACAGTAGCAAGCAAGGTGTAGAAAACGTACCGGTAATATATCCATTATCAGGATTATTTTTACTGTTAATTTTTGTAAATCTTATCAGCAAATAGCTGACTTTTCCTAGGAACTTCTGAGATAAACTTTAAGGTAGGAAGAACATTAATATAGCATGATTTTGAATTTTTTTAATGTTATATTGATTAACTTTAATCAGAAATATTGTTTAACATGGTACAAAACAACTTCTATTAAAACATATGTCCTCAGATAATGACATATAGCTTGGGGATATTTCTTTTATCTTAAAAATTTCTCTGACAACTTTAAATCTGAGTTCTTTCAATAAATTAGTGAAAATAAAATAAACAATAAAGAATACAATAGCAAAGACCTGGAACCAACCCAAATGCCCATCCGATGATAGACTGGACTAGGAAAATGTGGCACATATACAACATAGAATATGATGTAGCAATCAAAAATGATGAGTTTGTATCCTTTGTAAGGACATGGATGAATCTGGAGAACATCATTCTCAGCAAACCGACACAAGAACAGAAAATGAAATACCACATATTCTCACTCATAGGCGGGTGAGGAAAAATGAGAACACATGGACACAGGGAAGGGGGTACTACACACTGGGGTCTATTGGGGGGAATAGGGGAGGGACAGCGGAGGGGGGGAGCTGGGGAGGGATAGCCTGTGGAGAAATGCCAAATGTGGGTGAAGGGGAGGAAGGCAGCAAAACACACTGCCATGTGTGTACCTATGCAACTATCTTGCACATTCTGCATATGTACCCCAAAACCTAAAATGCAATAAAAATAAAGAAATTAAAAAATAAAGAATACTATGAAACAAATTTACAAGTATGATATTCATGAGACCCTATATATATTTATATAATAAATACATTGTTCATAAGCAGATTATGTTTTTCTCATTATATAATCTGATAAATGAAATGAATATATTTTAAAACCTTAGCTTTTCATATGTCATTGCATCTTTATTTTTGTACTTAAAGTGAAAATTTTATTAGATTGGCATACAGACATGGAAATATTGATATGACCTCTAGCACATACTATATACTTAGATTGCATTAAAATACCCACATGCAAGTTAAGTTGAGATTATTAAGTAGTTTAAGAAATTTGGAATTAATTATAAGATAAATACTCTTGTCTAAATAGTCTTTTTCATTATCTTCAATTATTATAATCCACTTAATATAAAATTATTTTTCATTGACAAACACAATTAACTTTCAGTTAGGGATAAAAGGCAAATTAAGACCCAGTTAAAAGTCACCCTTCTATGACTGCATAAAATTGTCTATCCTGTAGTCTCTGATTAGAATTAACTATTAAGCAGACATTAGTAAACATGATGCTATCAATTGTAAAAGGTATATCATTCAGACTCATGAGAAGCCAGTACTAAGTAAGAAAGCTACACAGATAGAATCACTGAAGGGTAATATACGGGTTTGAAAAATGCCCCTGCATTTCTTTTTTCTTCTACTTAAAACTTCAGAATGTAAACTTATTTGAAAATGCAATCTTTACAGATATAATAAATAACTAAGTTTGGATAAGGTCATTAGGTGATTAGAGTGATCCCAAAATCCAATGACTGAAGTCTTTATTTAAAAAAGAGAAAAATTCAGAGACAGACGTGGGGAAAAAGGCTTTTTGTCAACAGTGGCAGGGCTTGGATTGATGCAGCTAAAAGGCAAGGAATACCATGGGTTATGGGTAACAGCCAGAAGCTTGGAAGGGGCAAAGAAGAATTATCTAGCTTCTTCAGAGGAGTAGTGGTCCTGCCAAAATCTTGATTTTAGACTTCTGGCTTCCAAAACTAAAGAGAATACAATTCTGTTGTTTTAAGCCATCTTGTTTGTGGTAATTTATTATGACATCATTAAGAAACTGATATAGATACATTTCTACTATTAAAAACTTAATCATAAACAAATGTTTTACCCTTAGATTGTTCATATATTATTTATTTACAAAGGGATAGGTGATTTTAAAATATGGATTATTTATAATCTTTCCCTAATAAGCAAAAGGGAATATTTTAAGCATATCATATTTTGGATGATAGTACAACAGCATTATCTTTAAAACACATATCCATAAAACATTCTCTGTAACCTCAGAATTAAATTTCTGTTTATGATGGATTATCGGCAACATCTATGTACTACACATACACATATTAATATTTTCCACATTAAATAACCAAAACAAAAAGTAAATAAAGGAGAATGCATTCGCTAAACATGTACCAACACATAGTACAGTACAGTAACCAGCCTCTTCTAGTAGCAGAAAATACGTGGCTTTTAAAAAGAAAATTAATGTATTTGTGTTTCAGAGCAACATTATGTATACAGAAAAATTGAGAATTTTACACTTTTTGTGTGTGTGTGTCTTTTTGTTTTTTGTTTTTGTTTTGTTTTTTGTTTGTTTCTTTTTTTCCTTTTTGTGGAAAATGGGGTCTCACTATATTGCCCAGGCAGATTTCGAACTCCTGGGCTCAAGCTATCCTCCCACCTCTGCCTCCCTAAGAGCTGGAATTACAGGCGTGAGCCACAGCGCCTGGCCGAAAAATTGAGAATTTAAAGAGTTTCCATAGAGCTTCTTTCCTGCCACATACCATTTACCCTACTATTAGTATTTTTATTAATGTGATATATTTGTTAGAATTGATGAATTACTATCAATATATTATTATTCACTACAATTCATGTTTTACATTAGGATTCACAATTTCTGTTATATAGTACTTTGGGTTTTGACAAATGCACAATATCATATATTCACTATTACAATATCTTACAGAATGTTTTAACTGCCCTAAAAACTGTCCAGTCATACCTCCCTTCTTCTCTTCAAACCCCTGGCAACCAGTGACTATTTATTTCCATACTTTTTCTTTTCCAGAATATTATACAGTTAGAAAAAATACAACATATAGCCTTTTCAGACTCAATTCTTTCACTGAGTCATGTGTATTTAAGTTTCTTTTATGTCTTTTTGTCGTTTGATGGCTAATTTATTGTTATCACTGAATAATATTTCATTATGTCTATGTAATAGAGTTTATCCATTTATCTCTTAAAGGATATTTTGGTTGCTTCCAAGTTATAGCAATTATGAATAAAGCTGCTATAAATATCCATGTTCAAGGTTTTGTGTGGACATAAGTTTTCAACTAATTTGTATAAATACTTAGGAGCATGTAATTGCTGGATCATATTGTAAGCCTATGCTTAGCTTATAAGAAACTGCCAAAGTGTGTTCAAAAGCAGCTGTGCCATGTTGAAGTCTCACCAACACTGAATTAAAGTTCCTGTTGTTCCACATTCTTGTCAGCATTTGGTCTTGTCTGTGTTTTGGTTTTTAGTCATGTTAATGGGTGTGCAATGGTATCTCATAGTTGTTTTAATTTGCAATTCTTTAATGACACATGATGTTGAGCATCTTTTCATCTTTTCACATCTGCCCTCTATATATCATCTTTAGCAAAGTGTTCGTATGTTCATATTGTTTTGCTCTTACTTTATTTAGATGGTTTTTATGCTGAGTTTTGAGTTCTTTGTATATTTCCAATGTACAAATACATCTGATAAAGGATGTATCAGTTAGATGTTTTCCAGATATGTGTTTTACAAATACTTTCTCCACTCTGTGGTGCATATTTATATTCTCTTAATTTTAACAGAATAGAAGTTTTCAATTTCAATAAAATCCACTGTAACAACTTTTTTCTGTTTTGTTGTAAATTGTAATACCTAGAAACTCATCACCAAACCCATGATTGTCTTCCAGAAGTTTTATAATTTTGCATTTTACATTTATGTCTATCATCCATTTTGGTAAATTTTCATGAAAGGTGTCAAATATATGTCTACATTTAGTTTTTGTGTGTTGTTTTTGCATGTGGATATCCAATTAGCCCAGCACCATTTGCTGAAAACATAGTCTTGCCTCCGATGTTTGCCTGTGCTTCTTCACCAAAAGTTAGTTTACTATATTGGTGCGAGTCTATTCCTAGGCTCTTTATTGCAGTCTATGCATTAGTTTGTTTATCATTTTATCAATACTACAATCTCCTAATAACTGTAGTTTTAAATGGTAGGGCTTAAAGTTAGGTAATGTCAATCTTTGGTCTTTGTTAATGTTATATTGGCCGATGTGGGCCTTTTGTCTATTTATATAAACTTTAGAATCTATCTGTAAATGTTCACAAAATAACTTGCTTGGATGGATTAGACATTTTTCAAAAGGCATTAAAAATGGTAATCTGGGTAAATGTAAACTTTTGGCAAATGCTGAATTTTCATTCACTTAGTTAAAAAAATTGAAAAGTGTGAAATTATTTTATTACCTTTAAACTAATATTAAGCATAAGTGCATAGCAAGAACTAAAAATACTTGAGAAGAACAAATTTTGACCAATAGAATTTACATTTCTTTCCTACTTTGCACTGATTTTTAAAAAGTAAGACTATTTTCTATAGGTTATTTGAATGCTTAATAGCTTAGAATGACAAGGGAACAAAGGAACAGTCAAACATTGTGAAACTTGTAAAATATCTCACTATAAACTAATCATAACGATCTCAAGAAAAAGTAAACGATTTATTTAAAAATGTGTACATATACTTTTTAAAAGACATAACTAGTTCAGAGATTTAACAATATAACATGAAGCTCATCCATTGAAAAAGCACTGATTTGGGTACAATGAAATAGGTTAATAAATAAACTTTTGACAATCAAAAAAATTGATCTGATAATAAAACCTAACAGGACCATAGGTCCACAGGTGACCATAGCATCACTTACTTACCTCACAGAAGAAAATGAATTTTGTTCTCACAAAACTTTAGGAAGTATCACCCATGGTCTCGTTAGGAAGAATAACTTTACTAGTTTTAAGACTAAAATTATTTGATATAAATAAGTAGTGAAAAGAAACACAGAAAATATGAGATAGCAAACATTGTAAGTGATCAATAGATCACTATTCCTCCTTCAGGCTGGGTAGTTGAAATTGTAAAAATATAAGCCTGAAACAGGGGTACCAGAGAGCTGAAACTCAGACCTCTGAGGAGAGGTAACACCTGGTTGTTGGTGGCGACATCTCAAAAATTTGAAAGAACAGCATAGTATGCCTAGTTCTGGGAGTAGTATAAAAATAAATACAATAAACAAAAGTTGAAAACTGGAAGCAACTACCTTTCTCAATGGGAAGGCTATTGCTGAAGCTTGCTGCCAGGAACAGCAAGGAAATGGGCAATATTTTCTCCTGTATTACAACAGGAATTAGCTGATAATTGAGAAATGAAATTTGCAGAATCTCAGAATCACTAAGACCTATATAGGAGAAATAATTTAAAATTAATTTTTTAAACAATGTACTAGTGATAATCAAACTTATTCATTAGTGAAGGCAGAAGATGCAGAGGCTTACATAGTCTCTTACCCAGTAACTTTAGTAAAACATGCAATCAGGATTCAATACTAGATTGCCCAGTCACAGAGATTGTATTACTCTAGGAAGGTTGAGTACAACAATGTGGCTCTTTAATATTTTATAATTAATATTTTTATTATGCTTATAAAATGGAAAGAAAAGAGTAACTCAGGATTTGGACCTCTATCATGAAACTTAAGTAGTGACTAACAAGTAATACCTTAAATCTTTACAATATGGAGCAAATTCTAGATATAAATAGAATACCTACCTCAAGGTGAGCTGGTGGCTTCTTTCTTAAACACAGGTGGAGTAAACTAAAGAAATGTGCAAAACTGTAATTAATGATGTGGTAGTACGTAAACTTTTAGAGCAAAAACATTTTTCAAATTACTTTATAATTATATGCAATGTAAACAAAGAGATGTTCAGAAATGAAGGTTAAAAACAGTTTAAAAAGAGAACTGTTTTTCTGGAAATGTTTTAAACTTATCCAAGGATCTGTAATGTTTCAGCAATTTTTTAACTTTTGGTTACTGCATCAGTAGGTATTTTAAGAAAGTTCTATAGTAAATGAATTTTATAGTATTACATACATTTGTGCTCAATCTTTAAATTTTAATTTAGACACTCTGCACATGGAACCACATAAATTACAAAAAACTTCTATATTTTGAAGGTTTATTTTTTCCAGTGTTTATGAAAGGCAAATTCTTCTTTTGGGATATACCCAGTGATGTTTCCTTATTTACAAGTGCTCTGTGCTTTACACTATTCAAAACCCATTTGTTTCAAAGCATAACTGTTAAAACATGCATATGACATTTATATTCCCATAGACTCCATATAATTATTATTAGATTACAATTAGCTTTTTGTCATGCTGAATACAAAGAACCTATACAAATGTAAAAGAGGGCATTCATAAACTTCATTCAAGTATTTCATATTTCCCTGTATATGTCTAAACAGAGTGTGGCTTAAACTCTTTAATATATATTCTGATTTATAACATAAAACCAGTGAATATTTCTGCAGCTCAATAATCAAAATATCATATAGACTAAATTTAAAAAAATTGTTCAGTGATGATTCAATTTTGGAAAATTCTGCATAACAACATCATGATGTTTTTGTTGCAAAAATGATCTGGTATAAATCCACACACACACACACAGAGAGAGAGACAGAGAGAGAGAGGGAGTGTGTGTGTGTGTGTGTGCGTGTGTGTGTGTTCTTTCATTTTTAGTCTATTAATCTGAGTATAGCTCGTGGTAAATCAAGTTGACTGAAATCAAATATGTAGAAAACCCCCAAAATTTTAAAAGTAATGTAAAATATGTTTACAAGATTTATATTTCTTTTAAAAAACGAAATGTAAATCATGCCTTGACTGAGATGGTTCAAGAGGAGAAAAGTTATCCTGCTCTTCAACTTTCTATAGGAACGAAGAAAGATAGAAAAAAGTGGTTCATTGCCCAAAAGACATATTTTACAATTCTCTGTAAATGGTCAAAGAAAATGATGAAAAGAGAAGCATGTTCCTGAGGTCAAATCAAAGAACCTTGGAGAATAATGGCATGGTGAAGTAGACTTAGGAAGCAGAATCAGCATATAAGATGCATTTTATACCCCATAGATAGGAAAACATGGCATCATTTGTCCATCAGGATGTTATAAAGGTTATGAATAAATGGACATGTGACTAATATGTGTCTCAAATTTTCTAAATTTGTGTTATTATTGAGAATATACTTTCCCTTTTCTACTATTGTATGTTGGGGGAAAGTTTGCTCTTTAATGCATAAATCTTTGAATCATGAAGAAGTCATCTAAACTTGTTATAGATTATAGGATCTTAAACTTCAGGCATGCTAAGATAATTAGATTAGGGGTCATGCAATGACTGTGTTTTACTAAGTTTTAAAATATTCTGATTGTGACCAGGAGAGTACACTGCTTTCAAAGGAATTATTGGTTAACATTCTTTATTCCTTCTTGTTTCCATGTGCTGTGATACATAATGTCAGTTTCTCCCATTAAACAAACAAAAAAAAAATGTTAAGTGTACTTCTATTAGCTTTGGTCAATGATGTGGATAGAAATGACAGTGTGCTAATTCTGCATATAGCGTTATGTGGCCTCAAATGTTTACTGTTTGGTCATCTGTGCTTTGTTAATACTATTTCAAAGGTATGATTCAGCTGACCCACAGATCCACGAGAATAAACAACTATTGCGTTGGACCATTCAGTTTTGGGTGTTTTTTAAGATGACTTTAACAATTTATATTCCTCTTAGGATTACTGAGAAAATCACGTATCACACATTCTTACATGCGAACAGTATTTTATTTTTATTTTAATACCAATCAAATAAGTGATTAGTTAGCTTCTGTTCAAATTCAGTTTTTAGATTTCTAGTGATTTTTCAGCACCTTCTGTGAATTCAGTTCTCATATTTCCAACATTTTAAAATAATTTGTCTTTTTGTTAACGTGTGAGAGTCTTACTGTAATTATTAATTGTTACATAAGCAAATTTTTATTGCTTTCTTGGGCAATGCAAATTCTATATGCTTTTCTGAGAATGAAGATTTTGTTATATGGTAAAAAATTGCTTCTTTATGTAGAAGTATATAATTTTAATGCAGACAAATTCATAATTTGTTAAGATATCGGGTCTTTTAAGAAAATTCTCATGTACTGTAATGTCCAAAAGTAATTTCATATTTTCTTCCAAGCTATTTTTTTTGTAATTTTGCCTTACAAATGCACGTTTTTTATGGGTTGAATTTCATTCGTCCAAAAATATATGTTGGGATTCTAACTCCTATTCTCTCAGAATTTGACCTAATTTGAAAATAGTGTTATAAGTGAAATTATTTAAGTTAATATGAGGTCATTCTGGAGTAGACTAGGGTCTTAATTCAATATCATTAGTGACCTTTATTAAAAAAAAAAAAAGGACAGTGAGGAATTTGAAAACAGAGGCAGAGATGGACAGGGAGAATATAATACAGCTGGAGTCCAGGACCGCTAAAGATTAATGGTCAACCAGTGGACCCAGAAGACAAAGCACAGGGCCATAGAGGATGATTCTCAGGCTTGAAATATGACCGAGTTTGCTCTGCTTGGTTTTGACCTTTTTCAAGGACTATAACCTCTTTATTTCTTCCAATTTCTTCCTTTTGGAATGTGTATATTTATTATATGTTTGTCTCACTACTTAATGTGAAAGGTGATAACTTGTCTGGTGTTACAGGTTCACAAATAAAGGAAGATTTTTGGCCCAGGATGAATCATACTTCAAGTCTCACCCATACTGGTTTAAATGACTTAGATGATGAGACTTTGGACTTTGAACTGATGATATTTGAATAAGACTTTAGACTTAGAGTTAGTGCAGGAACTTGGAGATACTGGGATTGATGAATGGATTTTGCACAGGGGAAGGACATAAATTTTGGAGAGTCCAGAGGTAGACTTCCTACTGATGGATGAGCCTGCAGCTATCAGAGAACTCCAGAATGTCACCTCTGCTGCAATCTCAGGCCTTTGTTTTGGCCTAAAGCTTTACCTCACTTAGGTGTAGTGTATCTGGCTAGCAATCTCTGGGAATTTAATGGCTAGAGGAGGTTGGTAATGGAACAGTGAAGGGGATAGTCCAAACAGTAGTTAGTTGAATTCCAGGGTTCCATCCTTCCAAGTTTTCATGAAAACTAGTGCACCTAGAGGGTATAAAGGCTGAGCTTTCTCCTCTTTCAATTTTGGGTTTGTTTGTAACCCATATTCCTGGAGGCCTGCTGGAAGCCTGCCATAGAAAAGACATACTGGGTGACTTTGACAGTTTCTTCATCTAGCCGTAAGCCAGAATATAGGAATGGTTTACCACACAGTGCCTAGTAGGGCTTCAATTGTAAAGGAGTCTTAGGGGTAACATGGATTCAAAGGAGGGCTAGAGGTCAGAGGTCCACCCATGACTTGTGGTTTCCTGACACAGTTTATTAAGGATGTGTTTGAAGGTTTAGTTATTTCCTTCCACCTTTCCTGAAGACTGTGGTCTCCAGGCAGATTGAAGGCATCATTTCATGCCAAGGGCAATACTAACTCTTGAGTCACCTGGGAAATGAAGAATGGGCCATTGTCATTTTGCAATGACCAAGGAAGCCCAAATCAGGGAAGGAGTTCCTTCAGGAGGAATTTAGCTACTTACTGTGCCTTCTCAGTCTTTGTGCAACAGGTCTCTACCCACCATGTGAAATTATCTATACAGTTCAAGAGGTACTTATATCTGTGGCATGGGGGGGATCTGAGTGAAGTCCATCTTCCCATCTCCAAGGTATTTACCTCTTGTTTGGATTGTACCTATTAATGGAGGAGGCTTTTCTCTATGGGGATTATCTATGCCACACAAGGAGAAAGCCTGAAAAGCCTGTTCAATAGCCTTTTTTCAGTCCTTCCTGCTAAACACCCACTTACAAATTTGCCCTGGACTGTCCCGGCCTTTGGCAGATGAAAAAGTAACCCCAGGGTATGCCGTCCATTTGTTTCTTTTTGATATCCCATTGGGTGATCAATCTATTTCTTCCTGGGTGTATTGGAGTAGCGGTAATTTAGAGGGAAAGAAGGGAGCAAGGCTCCCAGGAAGGTACAGCTTCTTCTTAGTTTTCTAGTGAGCCAAGCTACTTCCTTGTGTGGTTTCATTGGGCCCTCTGGTGTCCCTTGCAGTAGACTACTGCCACCTCCTGGAGCAAATGAACAGCCTCTAGCAGCTCTAAGATTTGAGGACTGTACTTAATGGAAGTATCCCCTTTTCTGCCATATAACTGCCTGGGTAGGAAGGATCAAAAAAGCATGTTTGGACTCTGTAGAAATGGTTATTCTTTTTCCTTCCCCTAGTTTTAAGGCTCTGGTTAGCACAATGAGTTAAGCTAGTTGCACTGAATTCCCCAGGGATAAAGCTTTAGCTTCAGTTACTTGGTAAAAGTACACCAAAGCACACCCTGCATATCTAGTTCCATTGCAGACAAAACTACTCTCATCTGAAAATCATATTTCGATGAGATCACTCAGGGGTTGGTCCTTTAAGTCTGCCCTGCTGGCATTAATTTGGCTGAGTCCTTCACAGAATGAATATCCCAGGTTATTGTCTCCTGGTAGGGGCAAGCAGGTGGCTGGCTTGAGGTTACCTGTAGGTTTTTTAATAACAAAACCTGGTACTTTAACAATCTGTTGTCAGTGAGCCACTGTGGCCCTTTTATGTCCGATAAGCAGCCAGCTTGTTGGAATATTAAGAGTTGGATTGATTTCCCTATGGTGATTTCAAAGACCTCCCCAAGTAGAACTGCTGCAGCCACAGCCTTGAGACTTTATGACTACTTCTGTACAACTGGGTCTAGGTGCTTTGAAAAGTACCTCCTGGACATTTGATTAGCCCAACGGTTTGAGTTAGACCTCCTAGGGCCAGCTTACCTTTCAGTGATAAAAAGCTGAAATGCTTTGGTTAGTATGGGTAGCCCAAGGGCTAGGGCTTGTGAGACAGCAGTTTTTAGCTGCCTAAAGGTTTGCTCTGGATCCTTCTCCCAGAGAAGTGGGGCCCTATTCATCCCTTCTGTTAGAACCTGATATAAAGACTTAACAATTCCATCAGACCCCAGTGTCCAAAGTCTGTAATAGCCCATGTGTCCCAGAAAAGCCTGAAGCTGCTTTTTGTTGCTCCAGGTAGGTATCTTAAGAATGACCTGCATCCATTCTGCAGACAGCTTCCGTTCTCCAGGGGTCAGAATTATTCTTGGGTATTAGGCCCCCTGTCTTAGTAGCTGTGCCTTAGTCTTGGACATTTTGTATCCCTGGTCTGCAAGAAAATCCCTGTCTGGACTAAATGTTGGATTCCCAACTCCCTTGTTGGGAAGTAGATTAATAGGTCATCCACATACTGCAGGAGATGCACCCCCTTCCCCCACAGGAGTTAGATCCTGCAAATCTTTAGCCAAGGCTTGCCCAAACAGATGAACTATCTCTACAATCTCATGGAAGCACTGTCCAGGTGAGATTCCAGGTGAGATGTTGACACCTGCATTTTTCATTCTCCATTCAAATGCAAAGAGAAATTGGGACAGCCAGTCTAAGAGGGCACAAAAGAAGGCATCCTTGAGGTACAGGACTGAAAACCACTGAGCATCTGGAGGTATTTCCCCTAGAATTACATATAGTTGGAGACTATATGGTGTATTGGGACTACTGTCGCATATAATTTGTAAGTACTAGACTAGCCTGTGTTCACCATTGGTCTTTAATGAGTAAGACTGGGATGTTACAGAGTAAGCTGTAACACTACAGTCCATGTTTTAGAAACTTAATCAAGAGCCATAGTCTTTCTCTGGCGTCTGGTAGAAAAGGAAAGTGCTTTCTTCAAGGATAGCCAGAAGGGCTCTTGAGCTGAATGACTGCTGGCATTGAGGTTATAGCCCTTCCCTGCTATTCTTATGGCCCAGACTTCTGGGTTAATGGGAAGGTCTGTGGGCAGTTCATCCCTGTGTGGCCTCTTTGAGGCATAAGACTGCACTTGGAAAAGTAGGAATTGGCCCTGCAAAGAATGTTAATTGATCTTCTAGTCTGAACACAATGTCTCTGCCCAAAGGAGGTTTAGGGCATTCTGGCATCACTAAAAATGAATGATAAAAGAGTTACCCCTGACAGACAGCACAGAGGAGAAGTAAACCTCCAGGTTGTGACCACCCCATTTATTCCCATTACCTGGCAGACTCAGCGAATAATTGCCCAGGAAAAGACATAGCATCAAGCAGGTAGCATCTGATCCAAAAGGAAAGTTATTGTCCTACCTGCCACATCCAAAGTAGGCCTTGGCTCCATCCCTTTAATAATGATGTTTGATCTGAGAGCCAGCTGGACCATAGGGCTTCTTCAGCTCAAGGCCATCAGACGTTGGGATTCTGTCCCAGGAGCCCTTCAGCACCTCAGGGCAGTCATGTCTCCAGTGGTCAAGCTTGTGGCAGAGGGAGCAAGCCATGCGGGGTTTGTTCCCATTTACCCCATCAGGGCAGTTTGCCTCACAGTGGCCTGCCTTCCTGCACCAATGGCAGTTACGTGGGAGGGTATTTCAAGGGCAGCCTAGGGGGACTAGTGAACTTGTAAAGCAGCCAATAAAGCTACCACCTTTTGTTTTGCCTCTTTTTGCCGAGCCCTTCCTTTTTCCTTCCAGCCCCACTTGTAAAAGACTGAGAGGAAGCTATTTTGAGGATGTCAGGCATAAGGATGTTGGGGCCCAGTGATAGTTTCTGGAGTTTCCTCTGAATATCCGGGGCTGCCTGCATTTACAAGTAGTCTTTTAGGATCAGTTGCCCTTCTGTTGTTTCTGGGTTTAGGTTTCATGAGGGCACCTTGTACCCTTTCTATAAAAATCGTGCAGTTTTCAAGAAGACCTTGATTTATTAAGGCCAATTTATATAGTTCACTGAAGCTTTTTTCTGCTAGCTCTCAATCTCTCGATTAAACAAAGGAACACATGAATTGTTGCCCAAATACCCGCCCTGGGTATTGCAATCCCAGCTGTGCTAACCTGGGAATTGTGGTGGCCCCCACAGTGTAACCACCAGGGTTAATCATGTGCATTGCATTTGCAAATTGCTGGGCTGACTCCATAATGGAGTCATCACATTCTCCCTTAGAAAGTGGCCCAGTATAACTGTGAGGTTCTTCCAAGTGAGTTCAAATGTTAGGACCAGTTTACAGAACCCTTCCTAGTTTGCTCTAATCTGTCTCAGGTCTTGCGTAGGGAATGGAGCCTGAACCTTAGTGAGCCAACTGGGACTGCTAACCTCCTGAAGGGAACATAAGCCAAAGGGGAGTTGTTCTGAGAATAGCCCTGGAAAGGGAGGAAAAGGCTCCAGGATGGAAAGACTTGGATGTGATGAGCTAGAAGGGGCCATGGGATTTAAGCTAGGTTCTACCTTTTGCTCACCTAGGGATTGAGCTCTGGGCAAGCCTGATAAAGGGTCTCCTAGACTGACCAGAGAAGGTTGCTGAGTTTGGCTGGTAATATAGCTAGATCAATTTTATAAGCCCAACAAGGGTCAGAATTGTTTCCTAGGGCCACGAAAGCCTGCACACTGGGGATTTATGTCCATTTTCTCTGCTGGCAGCAAAACAATTCTAATTGATACATCATATTAAAATTTATGCTTCCATTTTACAGCCAAGATTTCTGGTCCCAGAGCTTGTATCGAATCCATGCTATGTTAAAGAAAAATATTAGCCTTTTCTTTTTTTTTAGAGTTTGGAGGATCAAACTTTTTACAGTTCTCGAGGATACATCTGAGGGGCATGTCCTATGGCATGACAATTACCTATCAGTAAAGAGAGAACAGAGGAGAGGATGAAAAAAATGCCTCCCTTTTTATTTCCCTATTATCCCTGAATAGGGCATTCATCTCTCATCCCTGGGATTTTCGAACCAGTCTCACAAGGCATCCTGAACCTTGGTTTCATCATGTTTTAAAGAGACACAATTACCCACTTGAGAACAGAGGGGATGTGGGGATGAAAGAGGCCCTTCCAATCATCCCTAGGGCTCCAGAGTGAACTGGTCTCACCAGGTACCCTGAACTTTGCCTTTGTCTCTGTTCTAATGGTAATTTGTTCTGTGTCTATATCCTGGTACCAGCCTTCTTCTCTGTCCTATGAATAATTTGGTTTCCTGTGTCTGTGGCCTCAGGCAGGCCTATATGCTTCACTCTAGGATCTTGCATTGACCCTTTTCTAGAGAATACTAGCAATGAACCCATCCTTTTGTGTTCCCATTCCCCAGGTCCTTTCAGGTAGATGAGGACCATGTTCCCAGCCAAAAGCCATAAAGAGGTTGGGCTCCCTTTTCCTGAATATAGTCTTGCCTTGGCAATCTCTGTGGATGTTGAGAATGACATGGTGGGAGTCAGAAGAATGTAGGAAAATGATATCCTTGATAGGCAATGTGCAAAAGAGTGTTTTAAAGAAAGCAGGTCCATTTCTCTGTAACCAGCAGATAGGGAAGGAAGTATTGGGGGTGCTTATGGAAAGCTAGTGTGATTTCACAGAAATACCAGCCTCTGGTCCCTAGAGAGTAGTGCTTGTCAGCCTTGTCTCGCCTTAATATAAAGGATAAAACACTGGAGAAACAGAGAGTTTGGAATAAGAGCTCTCATCAGGCACAGAAAAAAATGTTCCTTTTCCAAAAAATAACTAGCCCCAATATTGAGGTAGGGGGTGTCCTTAGTGGAATACAAATGGAAATTCTGTGAAATAAACCTCCTTAAGAACCAGCAGAAAACTAAGTCCAGGAATATGGTGGGGATAACGAGTGAATAGTTAAGTAACCAAGGGTTGACAAGGCTAGGGCTCTGACCAGTGCTTATTTTGACAGTAAGCCAAGAGGCAGGAGATGGGCTGGAGATCATCCGGACTGGGGAAGTAAAATCAAGTGCAGATCTCTGGGGAAACCAGGTTTCTCCCTCTTGGTTGTCAGGCAGACACAACAAGGACTGCCAGCATGCAAACAACAAACAGGGAGAATATGTTTCAAGCAGGAAAAAAACTTGCAAGCACACAAAGTGAGGGCATATAGGAGGATGATTTGCCCCTGAGGTGAGTAGTCATGCCAGTCTGCAAATAGATGGTGCGGGGAAAGAGTTGATTTTAGCTGAAGGAGAAACAGAGAAGTTCCTCAGAAATTTCACAGTGCAGGCTTAGCTCTACAACCCTTGCACACTCCCTGTAAGGAGGGGCACAGTAGTTCAGGATCCTAAAATCCTCTCACCTCTGTGAGTCACTGGTCAGGATGACCAGAGAAATCAGGCAGAGGGAACAGAGCCACTGTAGCCAATGGGAGTGCTTCTGGAGAAGAGTTTGTAGGTAGGAGAAAGGCAAAGGGAGGTGAAAGGAAAAGAAACAGCAAAAAGAAAAGGGGGTGAGGAAGGAAAAGAAAAAGGTGAGAGACAAAAAGGAAAAAAGATAAAGGATGAGAAACCACCTATGAGGGTTTGAATACCTCTAGTGGAAGACAGTGAGGCATTGCAGCACCTTACCACTAGATGATGGATCTGAGTCATGACACCAAAGTTTGTTACCAGCTGGTGAGCTGTACAAAGAAACTCCAGAGTGGCAACTCTGCAGCAAACTTTGTCACTTGTCTTAGCAAAGGAGAGAATTCAAATGAGAGACACAGGCAAGGTTTAAAGAAGGAGAGAGAATTTCTTTTAAACAAAGTGAGAATTTATTAGAGAAAGTAGAGTACCCTGGTAAGAGGGCCAAGGGGATGACTTGAAAACTCAAGTGTCCTGTTCTCTTTTTTGTTTAGACTCTAGAGGTTTTATACCCTCTATTGTTTCCCAGGCTCTCTATCTCCTCCCTTTCTTCTTCCCCTGGATGGACTGTTGCTTACCTGCCACATGCGAGGTGGCCTGCCAGCACATGCGAGCTCCCACCTGCCCAGTGTATTTACTGAAGTCCCATACATGCTCATCAGTGACAATTCATCGTAACTGGTCAAGCACCCCCAGAGGATGGTCATATACTAGTCAGATTCTGCCATCTTACTCATTTACTGGGCATGCTGGAGACCTTACCAGGAATGTGGCTTGCTAACTCCAGGTTTTCTATCTGTTGCAAGAATCCTCTCATTCCCAGTATCAGTCACGGCCACTTACTATCACAGAGGGAGAGTTTTATGACTACCTGTCCTTCACTCAATGGATACCAAGGAAAAAAGAGAGGAGTCCTTCCCTGGGGTACCTCCCTTTTCTTGCTCTTTTTTCGGGGAATAGTTTTATAATTGCCTGACTGTGGCTCGATAAATGCGCAATATTCCTGGGAACTGTCTTTCCTGCCCTGCTCACGTCTAGCTACCAGCTCTAACAGACTAATAGAGGTTGAATTGTGTATTCAAAAATACTTGTTGAAGTTGGAATCCCCACTCCTTCAGAATCTGATTTAATTTAGAAATAGGTCTCTCATAGATAGAATTTGTTAAGTTAAAATTAGGTTATACCAGAGTAGTATAGAGTCTTAATCCCATATTACCGGTGTTCTTACAAGAAGAGGAAAATTTAAGCACAGAGACAGAGGCCAATATAAGTATAATGTCATGTGATGAAAGAGGAATTGACTGCTGTGAGGTGCCTATCAGCCAAGGGGTGCCAAGAATTAATAGTTTTTAGGAGAAGCTACAAAGAGGAAGATAGGATTCTACTTAGAGTCTCCAAAGGAGCATGAACCTGGCGACATCTTGAATTTGGACTTCTAGACTCCAGAACTGTGAAAGAATAAATTTCTGTTTTTTGCCACCCAGTTTGTGACACTTTGTTGGAGAGCCCTAGAAGACTAATAGTATTTAAAATACCAGACTATACTTTTAGTTATGGTGTGAAGTACAAATCTAAGTTTATTACTCTTATGTGGCTAGCAATTTTCCCAGCAATATTACTTAAATAGTTCATTTTTTACACATGCATTCACATAAATTCTTCTAACTCTGCAGTTGAATTCTACAAAAGTTACATATCATTTTATTTTGTGTACTTTTAATTATAATTTTATAGTAAGTATAATTTTATAATGAATCTTTTTTTTTTTTTTTTTTTTTTTTTTGCCAGTCAATGAGAGCTTGTAAGGTTGCTGAGGTTGGTTGGCCTTGAACTCTTGGCCGCGCCTTCACAAGCGCCACGACATCTGGCCGGAGCCACTTTGGGCCCCATTTCAAGTTTTCTATTTTGGGCTGTTTACTTCTCTTTATGAATATTTGGCTCAGTTTATCAAATTACATATTATAAGTTTATAATGTTTATAGACTCTATGAAATTGAAAACATTAAAGTGTTTGATTTAATTGTAAATTATATTGGAGAAATAAACATCTTTGCTATACTGAGTATTACCATTTACAAATCAGGTATATCTCCATTTTATATTTATTTCTTCTTTTGTCTATTATTATTAGAATTTAACATTTCTTTACTATTTTGTATCTTTTGAAATATTTATTCTCAATTACTTTACAGTTTCTCTTGCCACAAGTTGTACATTCTTAAATTATAGCTTTAAACTCTTTTGCCATTGGAGAAGGAGTACATTTGAAGTAGTATGTAGAGGTATGTACTTTATTTATTTTTAAATTTTTATTTATTTATTTATTGAGACAGAGTTTCACTCTTGTTACCCAGGCTGGAGTGCAATGGCGCGATCTCGGCTCACTGCAACCTCCGCTTCCTGGGTTCAGGCAATTCTCCTGCTCAGCCTCTTGAGTAGCTGGGATTACAGGCATGCGCCACCATGCCCAGATAATTTTTTGTATTTTTAGTAGAGATGGGGTTTCACCATGTTGACCAGGAGAGTCTCAATCTGTTAACCTCGTGATCTACCCGCCTTGGCCTTCCAAAGTGCTGGGATTACAGGCGTGAGCCACCGCGCCCGGCCTGAGGTATTAATTTACATATGTGAACTTTCTTATTAGTAGAGTAGTGCTTTTCAGATTATTTTCAATTTCTTTTTAGAAAATGTTAACATAACAGTCTTCTTGAAGTCCTTTCCAATCATTATACTATGAATATATGGCAAATCATATAGGTCTAGTTCTTTGCCTTAATTTTATTTTCTGCATAGATTTGCAGTTAATAATTTATCTTAGAGTCATAGATCTACAATTACTGTCAAATCATGATTCAGATTTTATATATATATATATATATGGAAAGTTTTTATTTTATACAAATTATCAAATGTGAGGGATCTACTGTATCAAATGTCATATCTCATTTTCCAACAGTTAACATGATTTATGTGTATCTTGCTCTTTTCCCTTGGTCAGTCTTGCATGAAGTTCAACAATTTTGTTAGTGTTTTCAAGACATGAGCTTTTGGTTTTGTCAATTCTCTCTGTTTATTTTCTGTTTCATTTATTTTATTAAATTTATTCTTTTATTCTATTTGCTTTGAAAAATATTTCTAGTGTTTTCACCTTAATTCCCTCATTCAAGTGGTTAGTTCATTGATTGTCAAGATTTATATTACTTTAATGACTATACATCCCCATCGACAGTGATTATCTGCATTTTATAAATTTTGATATGTAGTAGTTATTGTCTTTAAAATTTTTTTCTGAATTCTATAATCATTTTGCATTTATTTAAAGGGTATATATTTAATCTTCCAGTCACATAGTGATGGTTTTCTGTGAGTTTGTAATTTTTCTTTTTCTTTTTCTTTTTTTTTTTTTTTTTTTTTGAGACAGAGTCTTGCTTTGTCGCCAGGCTGGAATGTGGTGGTACAATCTCAGCTCACTGCAACCTCCACCGCCTGGGTTCAAGCAATTCTTCCGCCTCAGCCTCCCAAGTAGCTGGGACCAGAGGCACGTTCCACCGTGGCTGGCTAATTTTTATATTTTTAGTAGAGACAGGGTTTCACCATGTTGGCCAGGATGGTCTTGATCTCTTGACCTTGTGATCCACTCACCTTGGCCTCCCAAAGTGCTGGGGTGAGTTTCTATTTTTAATCTCATTCAGTGTGTGCTTGTGAAAATTATGCATTCCATCATTGTTGGGTTCAAAGTTCTAATAAAACTGTTTAAGTTCTAATAAAACACAAATATTTAAAACAGAAGTGAATGTTTCAATTTCTCTTATAATTCTGTCAAGTGTTCACTCTATACAATGAACACTTGACAGAATTATGTGTGTAGAGCATGTAAACTCATATAAACATATATAAACTCATATATACATATATATGTATATATAAATATGTATATATATGTTTATATGTATAAATATATATGTATATATATATGAGTTTGTTCTATTTTTGTTAGAAGTGCAGTCCAATGAGGATCCATGTTTTCTAGTCATTTATCCCTTCTAATTTTTACTTTAAGGAAATATAAGATCGCATATTATTTCCTCACAGGATACTGGATTTGACCACCACAATCCATTAAATCATCTGGATTTATACACAGGTTTTCACCTAACTTTATGCAAGACATGGCCAGTCCAGATGCCAGTTTTTATGCATCCTGCGCTGGTTTTAATTTAATCTATTCTTCTTCTAACAACACAATCACTTTTTATTTAAAACTAAAGTTGGTAAGAAATAGCCTAATTTGCATGTAAACAAGAAAATATCTAATTATTCCCAAATGTAGCCTTCTTTGTCTCATTTACATTGCTCTATTTTTCTTTTTATCTGTGTCACTTATCACATTCAAATATACTATACAATTAACTCATTTGTCTTAAAGTCCATTTTCTTCATTTAGTAACTCATTTCATATTAAAGGATGAGCTCCATGAATGGAGCAAACTTATCTGAATTGTTCATGATTTAACAAAAAACCTTTGGATGGTATTCAAATGTAGTTGAAGAAAAACAAATATTTTAATAAATGGATGTCAAGTAGTTGCTCAAGCATATAGTAAGCCTTGGAAATGCTTTTGAGGTTATTGGTTTAGTTAAAATAAGAAAATGTGAATCATATGAATAACTTCAAACTGCTTAATTATTATTTTAGGTTATATGTTTAGGTTTTTAAGATAAACTTTTTAGTTTACAGTGTTTTTAGATTTACAGTAAAAACTGAAAAAAAGTTTACATATTCTCTACACTCTGTTTCTTCTATTATGAATATCTGACAATCACAGTCAATATTCATCACAATGAATGACTCAATACTGACATCATTACTATTTAATAAAGTCTGTACTTTCTTCAGATTTTATTAGTTTTTACCAAATGCCCTTTGTTTTCTGTAGGAGACCACATCATACATTAGGCTTCATGTCTCTTTAGATTTCTCTTGGCTTTCACGGTTTCTCACATTCTGTGTTCTTTATGGCCTTGATAGTTTTGAGTACTGGGAAATTATTTTGGAAGATGTATTCTAATTCAAATTTGTCTGTTGTTTTTCTCTTTAGATTTATGGGTTTTTAGCAGAAATAAGTCAGAAATAAACTATTACATCCATTATATTAAGTGTTTATTCTATCTAGATGCGTTGTGACCGTGGTTGTTTACTTTGATCACCTGGATGAAGTAGTGTTTGGCACATCTCTTCACTGTAACTCTTTTACGTCCTGGAGCACAATGTTTACGGTAACAGAGCCAAGGTCACCCTGTACCAGAACAAGAGGCATCGAGAGGCCTTCCTCCTCAGAGGCCTCCTGTGGCCTTCCACAGTTTGTTGTTTCTTGTTTATATGTTACTCATAACCAATTTATGTAGGCACTCTGTAAGTCCTTTCTCCTTTACATTGTTTCCCAACATATATCTAGGCATATTTTTTTTGTTCTTGTTGGCTTTTATTAAAAAAATTATTTAATACTTATCCAGCATGAAGTTTACTGAGGTTTTTATGTCTTGTTTGGTCTCTGCAGTTAATCTGGAAACTTCTCAGTCATTAATATTTCAAGTACTTCTACTTTCTTCTATTTTTCTTTTTGTATTCCAATTACGTATATTTAGAAACTTTGAAATTATCCCACATTTAGAACATTCTTTTATCTTTTATTAAATTCCCCTTTTTCTTTGCATTTTATTTGGAAACTTGCTTTTGACCTAATTTCAATCTCATGATCTCTATTCTGTTGTGTCCTATTTACTGTTGAGCATAACACAAAGATTCTCCATTTATCTTACAGTATTTTTTATTTCTAGCTTTCCCTTTCAAATTGTTTTGAGAAAATTTTACTTCTTAAAATACATATCTGTTTTATGTTGCCTATTTTTTCCTTAATAGCCCTTCACATATTAGTGATAGTTACTTTAAATTCCCTGTCTTAAAATTCTAGCATTTGTCTCATGCATGGGTCTGGTTGTAATGTTTGCTTTGTGTCTTCAGGCTGTATTTGTTCTTGCCTTTGGCATGCCTTGCAAAGTTTTGTTGAACACCTGATATGATGTAATTGATAATGGGAACTGAGATAAAAAGGGTGTTAGTGTGAGATTTTGTGTTTATTTGGCTAGGAGTTAGGCTAGGTTTAATGCTTACTGTAGCTATAAGATCCAGAATCCTCAAATATACATATGGTTTACTTTTTTTTTAATTTTTATTGCATTTTAGGTTTTGGGGTACATGTGCAGAATGTGCAAGATAGTCGCATAGGTACACACATGGCAGTGTGTTTTGCTGCCTTCCACCCCTTCACCCACATTTGGCATTTCTCCCCAGGCTATCCCTCCCTAGCTCCGCCCCCCACTGTCCCTCCCCTATTCCCCCCAATAGACCCCAGTGTGTAGTACCCCCCTCCCTGTGTCCATGTGTTCTCATTTTTCTCACCCACCTATGAGTGAGAATATGTGGTATTTCCTTTTCTGTTCTTGTGTCAGTTGGCTGAGAATGATGTTCTCCAGATTAATCCATGTCCTTACAAAGGACATAAACTCGCCATTTTTGATTGCTGCATAATATTCCATGGTGTATATGTGCCACATTTTCCCAGTCCAGTCTCTCATCGATGGGCATTTGGGTTGGTTCCAGGTCTTTGCTATTGTAAACAGTGCTGCAATGAACATTTGTGTGCATGTGTCCTTATAGTAGAACTATTTATATTCCTTTGGATATATACCCAGTAATGGGATTGCTGGGTCAAATGGAATTTCTATTTCTAGGTCCTTGAGGAATCACCACACTGTCTTCCACAATGGTTGAACTAATTTACACTCCCACCAACAGTGTAAGAGTGTTCCTATTTCTCCACATCCTCTCCAGCATTTGTTGTCTCCAGCTTTTTTAATGATCGCCATTCTAACCGGCGTGAGATGGTATCTCAATGTTGTTTTGATTTGCATCTCTCTAATGACCAGTGATGATGAGCATTTTTTCATGTGTTTAAAAAAGCGCAAAGAGGAATGAACAAAATCTCCAAGAAATGTGGGACTATGTGAAGAGACCTAACCAATGTTTGATAGGTGTACCAGAATGTGATGAAGAGAATGAATCCAAGCTGGAAAACACTCTTCAGGATATTATCCAGGAAAATTTCCCCAACCTAGCAAGGCAGGCCAATACTCAACTCCAGGAAATACAGAGAACACCACAAAGATATTCTGCAAGAAGAGCAACCCCAAGGCACATAATCATCAGATTCGCCAGGGTTGAAATGAAGGAAAAAATACTAAGGGCAGCCAGAGAGAAGGGTCGGGTCACCCACGAAGGAAAGCCCATCAGACTCACAGCACTTCTCTCGGCAGACACTCTACAAGCCAGAAGAGAGTGGGGGCCAATATTCAACATCCTTAAAGAAAAGAACTTTCAACCCAGAATTTCATATCCAGCCAAACTTGAGCTTCATAAGTGAAGGAAGAATAAAATCTTTTGCCAACAAGCAAGAACTCAGAGATTTTGTCACCACCAGGCCTGCTTTACAAGAGCTCCTGAAAGAGGCAATACACATAGAAAGGAACAACCAGTACCAGCCAGTCTAAAAACATACCAAATGCTAAAAAGCATAAACAAAATGAAGAATCTGTATCAACCAAGGTACAAAACAGCCAGCTAGCATCAAAATGGCAGTATCAAACTCACACATAACAATATTAACCCTAAATGTAAATGGGCTAAATGCACCAATCAAAAGACACAGACTGGCAAGTTGGTTTACTTTTTTTAAAATATTCTCTCTTTATTTTGGACTTCCCTAACTACTTTCCTCAGACAGAATCTGTGTCTTAGGGCACTATCAGGTATAATCCACTGTTACATTGAAGCTCTGTTGGTGTAGTGTAAGGTGTAGAAGAGAAGCATTCTATAATCTCATAATTATATCTCAAATATTTTGTATAACCTGTATGTCTAGGCTGTGATCTTCATAGGAGCTTCTTCATTGATGTAGCTTGCTTTCTTCTTACATAATATAAAAAGGCTGAGGGTTAAGAGAAATTGTCGTTAGAGAAAGAAGAATGCCCTTTCCTAACAAGATAAAGTTCCAGTAAATTCTCTTTACCTAGGAAGCAGTTCTTTATTAGGAGTAATGCTCTGGATGTATTTCACAACAAATATTTTTACTCTCTCTTTGCTAGAGTTAAGAGGAGATCTTCCTGAGATGCATAAGACTATGGTGGGGTCCTGGTCTTATCCACAAAAGCTTCTACCCCTCTAAGACTGCAGATCCCAAGAGTTTCCCACTCTTGAGCCTGGCCACACTCAGCTTTGATCATTCATCAAAACCAACATTTATATTCTATGCAGGTTCAATAAAAGTTGATTTTCAGTTTGTTCAATTTTTTTTGTAAAGATGAGAGTAAAGATTTCTCCTTTATTCACTTTGTGTCAGAACTAAAACCAAATATGCACTAAAGTTATTTTAAGAAAAAATAATAACCAATTTTAAATAATATACACTGATTTAACATGCATGTCTTTATTAACCCCACTCAATCTTTTCAGTCAATCTATTACATACACAAGTGTATTAGTCTGTTCCTGCATTGCTATAAAGAACTGAGACTGTGTAACTTATAAAGGAAAGAGGTTTAACTGCCTAATGATTTTACAGGCAATACAGGAAATTTGATGCTGTCATCTGCTCAGCTTTTTGGGAGGCCTCAGAAAACTTACAATTATGGCAAAAGGCAAAACAGAAGTGAGGTGTTGCACATGGCAGGGGTAGGAGCCAGAGAATGGATAGGGGAGGTGCTACATACTTTTAAATGACCAGATCTCATGAGAACTCACTGATTTGAAGACAGTACCAAGGGGTCGGGTAGATGTTGCTAAGCCATTCAGGAGAAATCCAGCCCGTTATCACCTCCCACTAGGCCCCTCCTCCAACATTGGGAATTACAAGTTGACATGAGCTTCAGGCAGGGATACATCTCCAAACCATATCATCAAGTATCTTGTGGGAGTTTGGTGTGTTATTTTGTTTTGTTCTAATTAAATAACCGGATGACTTTTATGTTTTAGTTAATGTATCTCTGAAGAGATGGCACTTAGGGCACAAACACTATAGGAGCTATAGGATGGTATTTGAGGAATTAGAAGCTGAGAATAGACATGACACAAATCTACTTCCATCCCCCAACATTACAGATATTGTACAGAATACTCAGCTCTCTGGATTAACATAATGGAAGTTTGAGCTGATTTTATCTAGGTCTCAAGAGATACCCAGTTAATTCAGTTGACACAAGATATAAGGTATTATTTATTTATTCTGGTTCTGCTACTCCTAAAAATATTAGGAATTTTTGCAAGAATAAATTGAAACTACATTTCTGGAGATTTAAAGAAAATAATTTGTCATTATCAGATATCAAAATGTTATGATTTTGAGGAGAACCTTGGAAACAAATATAAACAAATCAGCAGTAAAATTTTGTGTTTTAAAATTAATTTCTTTTTTAATACACTTTTTATTAAAGTAAAATACTTATCTGGACGTTACTTAAATTTTAAGTATACAAATTGACAGATTTTAACAATGAATATGCCTTTGTAATTAACATTGATGAATTTTCACAAGTTATGCACACATATGTAAATAAAAACCAGGTCATATAACATACTGTTACCAACACCCCAAAAACCCCTTTCATATTATCTCTCACCCACAACAACATAAATTTCTAGAAAATCAGTCATAGGGTATGTTGTAAGACGCAAGTGGACAGCTTTAATTTACCTTTAAGAGCAACCACTAGAGAAATCACTGTAATTGTTATTTAAGTTTGGAAATGTCGAACGAATCACTTTTTTAGAGTGAACTTTTCTTGGTTGCAGTAGGCAAGATATGCTGTAGTAAAACCAAAAAAAACTCATCAATCTTAGTGGCTCAATAAATGAAATTTTTGGTTTTCATACAAAGTGTACCACAAGCCTGGTGACTCTCCAAGGAAACTATTTTCCATGTTGTTGCACAGTGGTCCAGACCATGCCAATCCTATTACTCCATCTCAGTAAATACTGATGTGGTTGTTCTGGCTTTGGAAGAGATCACAGGAGACTATCATATTGGTTCCATTTCTTCCCACGACACATGTCATAACCAGTCATATGGCCCTTCTTAAATAAAGGAAAGAGAAACAGTGATGTACCTGTGTATCTACAAGGAAAGAAAAGCTAAGAGTGGGTAAAAGTTTCTTCCATGAGATATTTGAGGTTTTATCTCCAACATGTCAAATTATTCTTTTTAGCAACAAAAATATTTTTCCTTGCTTATAGTAGTCAGAGTTGAGATGAATATATTTGCTCTTGAGACTTACTTGTTTTTGTACATCTTCACTTGGACTGCTTTGCATATAGTATCTTTTTAGTTCTCGTATCTTTGTTATTCTGTTATCTTTCAAGGAATGGCTTGCAGGTAAACTGGACATGAGATTTAAACTTCATCATGACCTTAAGAAGGATATATAAAAAGATAACTGTATTAAACTGTTTGACTTATTTTTATTTTTATTTTATTTTTATTTTTATTTTTTATTTTTTTTTTGCCAATCATTGAGAGCTTGTAAGGTTGCTGAGGTTGGTTGGCCTTGAACTCTTGGCCTCGCCTTCGCAAGCGCCACGACATCCGTCCGGAGCCACTTTGGGCCGACTTATTTTTAATAGCTTAGATGCTGGGTGGTTGTGCTTTGATTTGGGGGAGAAGAGAGCAAAGGGTGCCAGCACATTTGAAGACATGTGTGTTATGATTTGTCATTAACACAAATATTAAACTCTTAAATTCCGATGTTAAAAAGTCGATCTTCTGACAGAGGGTGACCTTCATCTTGGATTGGAGAAAAAATCTTCTTACTAAGCTAGGCCTGAATTGGTGGGGCCGTTGGGGGGTGAGCATTATGATTCCTGAAGTATTCCTGTTGGGATGTCTTAAGACCCTTTTCTTCCTTAAACTTGAAAAGTATGCAACTGATAATTGGCTCATCTACCTCAAAAGCACTGTAAAGGAGGAAGCCTTGAGAAACTAACATCCCAATAAATACCATCCAACATTGATTTATATTTTTTAAAAAGAATACTTTTTCTGATCCCTTAACTAGGTATACGCACATACAACACACACACACGTGCACACACACACTCACATGGAGCCACACACTTCAATAATTTTGTCTATTTTTGAAAAATCTATAATTTTATAACAAATTTAACATTTTGTCACATTAGCCATAAAGACTGGTGACATTACTCAGTATATTACACCTTCACTATTTTACAAGCAATATTAAAATATAAAATGATGTGGGGAATTTGACTAGGTCTATAATTGCAAAAGTATGAGTTTTAGATTGGGCCTCTTATTAATCAGATATAATGCCTCAAAAACGGCATTGAACCTGTCTGGATACATGTTGTCATTTCCTCATTGATTTCTTTACTGATTCCCAGACTCTGGATTAGAATCACTTATGAAAACTTTTTTTAATAATACACAAATTTTCAGGTCCCTCTTTGTAATTCTGTTTTAAAGAAGCCATGTGTAGAGAGACTCTGGATAATTAGAAGCCATTTGAACAGTCCAGCTCCAGCCATGCTTCTACTTCATCATTGCCAGTGAGAAACCAATTGCCAATATGACTAGTAGGGGAACACACACACACACAAAAAAAAAACAGCAACAACAAAAAAGAAAAAAAAAAACTTGCTAAGTCCCAACCAACCAACAAGATTTTTCTAATTAAAAATTTGAAGTTATTTTAAGCCTCTGAATTTGGGATTTTTTTTTTTTTTTGCAACAACGCTAAATAACAGAAATACAAAAATAGTTTATCTGCAGCATGTCCCCAGGAGCTCTAAAAATTTCTCTAAGCACTTCTGATACCCAGTCAAACTTAGAAATAGCAAAATTAGATGATCTTTGATGTACTTTTAGGTTCCAGTAGTCTAGGATAATAGTGTGTTCTAGAATGAATCAGAATCACTGTCACTCAAAATTTTCTATATCACCTTTTTTCCAATGATTCAATATTTAAAGATGGTACAAATGGTACTGGCACAAATTCAAACCCGTTAGCTGATATGACAATACAAATAACAGAAATGCCATAAATACCAAGCCTTTTTCCATACCCATTATATGTTCCAATCGGCAGTTATGTGTTTTTAGATATATGGGAAATTTTGAATATTAGAATACAATTAAGAAAATTTATCCTACTATTATATGATTATCATTTAACATTAATCCATGCTTGAATATTGACTTCATCACTCAAGCCTAAACAAAATATCATTGCAAAGTTATTTTATATATCTATGGTGAATCTAATCCAATGCAGTTAGTGCATGCACGTGTATCAGTCCCAATGTTTCTAGAGACTTACAACTAGTCCAGGGTTAGGATTCTGGGTCAAAATACATCAGCTTGTGATCTGGGAGGGAAACACTGGGAAGGAGATGTCCCAGTGAGTGTCATGGTTAGACTGCTGGCAACAATCAGTGCTATCAACAATATTGTTTAAGCCAATGAGAAACCATTTATTTGTGTATTTATTTATTTAGGCATTCCTTTATAAAACATAAGAAAAATATATTCTTTCTTACCTTTCCACCAAAAATATTTCTACATATTTAGCCAAAGACCAAAAAGGGGAATTTTCTTTGTTTTAAAGGTTTTTACAATAAACTTTGCATCCAGGCCCATTTTCACTGTTTAAGCTGCTGGCCAGACTTTTGGCCTTTTGAATGAAGAAACTAATCTTTGTACAACAAATCAAGGCGCAGTACTCTATGAGGAACTTTTTTTTCAAATGTGAAACAAAAAAAGTAATAAAGCGTCTCATAAATTATTTCAGCCATTTGTTGAGTCTTTATGAAAACTGTAAGTAGACCACGACCTGAACTCAGATGCTGTGAAATTGTGAACTATGGGTCTATTTTCCACAATTCCACAAAATGTTCCACTCTAACTTTTGTTTGTAATTAGTTGCTTTGGAAATAACTAAACAGATGTGTTACAGTTTGTTTGAATTATCAGCATATATTTAAGACAAATTGCATCTTCTGAAGAAATTGTGCCCTCAGGGGAATTACTTGTCTTGTGCTAACTGACTTTTATTTCAGATGTAGAGTTCATTTTAGGTTTCAGGTATACTGGCCTGAAATTAATATCTCATAAGTTTTTAAACATACAAGATCATCACACTTGGTTCCAACCTTTCGATTTCTAAGGTAGAATAGATTCTTAGGAATTAATAGCTGAGAGACATATCTATATAAGGATTTGCAGCAATAAAGATTGAGACAATAAAGTAAAAGAGTTAAAGATTGCTGAAATGAAATTTTAAGATAATTACAAAGAGTTCTCTATAGTGCATTATAGGCATATTCTATAGATTTTGAAATTTACAGTTAAGAAAAATGTTGAGACAGATATATATATATATTACATTAAAAAACTTCCAAGACATATCTTTCAAAGTAATGGTACTTTTTATTTTTTAGGGTAAGAAAATATAACTGGAGGAAATAAAAAAGATGTTTAAACTTATTATATTTTGATACATGAGAGTATTTTGTGAATTTTTATTTTTGAAAATGGGAATAAAGTGATCAACTTTATATTTCTATATTTCAATCATAATTAATACATTACTTGATTTATCAAAAAGGATAAAGAAAAGTTAGTATTTTGAATTTTTAAGAATAATGTATCTATTTTTTATCTGGGTCAGGCTGTTATAAAATTACCATGTTTTTCATAACACAGATGATGGGAAAAGAAAGCATGGCCATTTTAAGGTTTGATTAATACACAGTCTGTAATCCAGAAAATTCTGTTCTCAGAATTGGTTCACTAAATATTTCCAGAGCCTGAATCTAGAAATTATTATTTTTTCTTTTTTTTTCTTTTGTAGCTCTATCTACCTTTTTGCCACAAGTTAATCTCTAAATCTTTTCAAAGATTTCCTGTGTTTATTCATTTTTTTCTTTCTATACATTCTTCAGTTATTATATAGGCTTGTTACTGAATTGTCTGTTCCCTGTGTTAAAGAATGTTAATAATTTTCATTCAAACTGAGATATTTCCAATATCAAATAATACCAGAAGACATTGAAAGTTAAAATTAGATAAGTAAATTAAATTTTCAAAGATTATAGAGTTAATTTGCTCCTGCCAAAATGTGCATTCTGGATAACAGTTTGTAATATTCCTCCAAAAATAGTTTTTTGCTAATGTTTATATTACTATTTAGGCATGGATAGTTGTGAAAAATATTGTTGTTGGCTTAATCAAGAATAAAGTAAAATATATATGTTAATTTATCTTTAATACTTTAAAATTAATACAAAAATATTTTCTAAGAAACAATAGATGTGAAAAAATAGTGTAAAACTTTGTATTTTGGTTTTCTGATAAGGGTGGTTTTAACAACTTTATCAGGTTCAAAAGTGTATTTAGCAAGTACAGCTATTCCTTATTATAAAATTAATGCATCAAGATATTGAAACAAAGTCATAATAAAATAATAAACCATAATCCCACAGCTTTAACTCAATGTTGCTATAAATTTGTCAGCCATAAGCACAATTACTTAATATGAAAAAATTCAAGGGAATGCAGCATCTTTTATCTTTATTTGAATAGATCTCTAATTCTAATATATCTAAGGAATTAATGTTACTCTTTCTCTTACGTTGTTAATTTTTTATCATTCTCTACTTTTTTCTTTAATTGTTTTAAAATCATATAATCTTCTCAATAATGCCTTTTTTCTTTCAGTTAAACCAGACCCCAGAATTAATGTTATGCCATTTCCAGCTTATAAATGATTTGACTCGTCACCATTAAACAAAACATCTTTTAATTTGCAAATGTACTTAGAGTGCTTACTAATAAGGTTGCATACTGGTTTGCTGTAACATAGTTATTTATGTTTTAATTTTTCTAAAGAAATTTTCATTATATGTATTATTCACATAAACCATGTATTTTAAAGTAATAGACTAAGGCAAATATTATTGAAGTTGAAAAAATAATTAATATTCATTATTTTAACAAATGAAGATATCATAATACTGTCAATATACCATGGCTTAAATTTTCTCAAAGCCTTTCTTTTAAAAAGAAAGGCTCTGGGAAATCTCATTATTAATAAGATTTTATAAAATCTCACTATTAATAAGATTTAATTTTAAATTTTTGCTATATTTGGCCATCTGACTTACGACAAAGATGTTTACCTCCCTTCAAAAATATGAGCCATATTTTATCACATCTCAAAAAGAACACTTCGAAGTGTTAGCTCAAGCTTCAAAACTTTAAACATAAAAAAACCTTTAAAATATAATAAAATACTAATTTATATTAAAAATGTTAGTTGAACTAAGTTTCCTATGTCATGGTTTAAAATAGGTTTTATGTGGTGTCCTCTCTAAATAAAATGCTGGATTCAACAAGGCCACTAATTTCACTTACAATAGACTCAGAAAATAAAAACCAGAAAGTCTTTCACCTAAGGAATATGTCCTACCCAGGTATTCTTCTAAGAAAGCTAAGATCAATCTTCACATGTTGTATGGTGTTTTCTCATGACATATTGAAAACACATGTGTTGAAGCTGTGAGGAAACAAAGCAGGCCCCTCCTCTTACTGCTAACCTGCATAGAGTAGAAATGGGTGTCCCATTTTTCTTATTTTGTTTTAAAAAATAAGACCACATTCTAGTTTGAGAGACCATCAAAACGATGAAAATAAATAATGACACTGCTTTGGCTCCAGTCTTCAATCTGTGCATTCATATAACTCCCACTGAAACTAATTATTTTTTTCTTCAGTTTATGTTAATAGGATTTGGGCATTCAGAAGTTTCCATTGAATTGACCATATTGAAGTCAATGGGAGTTCACTGTTGTTGATGGGATTTATATACATGAAATAGATACAATACAGAATGATAGAATTTGTTCAGGTTAGCTCCTTTATCAAAGAAATATATTTCCTAAAGTTAAAAGAGATTTATTTATCTTCCAAGTTGGAGTTCCAGTTTTGTGTGTGCTAAATCATCAAATTTTTCTGAATGATTAAAAATATTTAAGTGAGGCATATAAAAATATCATAATTCTCCATACTTATCATGTAAAATACATTTTTTTTCATCTCCGTGATAATTCCAATTTTATCCCTTTGGGTTCCTATTAATGTGTACTGTATCCTTGTTTGACTAAAACTTAGGAGCCTTTTTGCAAAGCTGATTAAAAAGGAGAGGATGTGAGCATTGAGTATACATACATCCTGTCCATTTGTACATAAGGATTTGGCTGGGTATGGATCCCATGTCTCTTAGGAAGGAGAAAAAAACAATGGAATAAGCTCTGAAAATCCTAGTAAAAGAAATGAGATGACACATAGATGGATGAGTGGACAGATAGATAGATAGAAATATAGAGACATAGACAGAGCCAAAGTATTAAAAAAAAAAACAGATTTCTGGAGTGTTACCATAAGTTTTAACCCACAGAAGTTCCAAAGTTATACTGTTTCATTCAAAAGAACTTCAAATATGCTTGCCACATATAAGATATTATTTATACATTTCAATTTACTTTACTAAATTAGTGTTAATTAATGTTTAGAACAATTCTGTAGACCACAAAGCAAGTCCTCTATTACATAGATGAGAAAACTGAAGTTTAGAATGTTAAAAGTAAGAGTTCAAACCTTACTTTTGACTCCTGTTTTAATTTTCTTTATACGGTGCCATTCTTGCACATAAATCATCTCCAGAAGTATCGTACAGATGCAAATCCACTGATAAATTATTTGAAGTATACGACATTCTCCATCTTATTGGATTTCTATTGACTCTAAGTAGCTTAAGTACTCATACTTTGAATCCCAAGTCCCAGTTAAAATTTTATAAAAACTTAGAAAAGGCATGTGACTCATAAATGTACATATAATTCAAAATGTTTATGCCAATGTTTTGCTAAGATGTTTGTAATCATTACCATGTTTTAAATTTTATTTAACAACATAAAGCAATGAGAAATGCTGCTTGACAAAATATTTTGCCTAGACTAAGCCACTCAAAATAACATGATGTCTTGTTACATCAAAACCTCAAAGTCCATTCTTCCATAGATTTTTTTTCCCTTGTTTTACTATTGTCACAATTTTTTTTCCTTAGCCAAAAGTGGTAATAAGAATTGGATACATGACAATCTCTGACATCGAACCTTAATGCTATTCCCAACACAATAGTGATTAAAGGAAAAACCTAGAGTCTATGTAACAAATCTCTTTAGAAGATTGAGGTACTCACATTATATTGTATATAATCCAAAACTACATAAAATAAAGCATAAACAATATTATTTTAATAAATGAATATGACATCAATTTCAGTTTAAATAAAAATACTATAATATTTAGTCTTTCATTTCCAAATGAAATGAATACTTTTCTACAAAATAAGCAGACAATTTTCAAGATGTTCCCTTTTCTGGCTTTTGATGAGATTCTATATATAGCCTATATTTACAGAGATTTAGTAGTTAGTTATCTATCATAGATGATAACCACAACCTTTATACATAACATGATGTGGTTTGCATTAGTGTCCCTACCCAAATTTCCTGTTAAATTATAATCGCCAATGTTAGAGAAGGGGCCTGGAGGGAGGTGATTGGATCATGTTGGCTGATTCCCTTCTTACTGGTCTTGGGATAGTGAGTGAGTTCCTAGGAGATCTGCTTGTTTAACTGTGTAACACTTTCCCCTTCTCTCTCTTCCTCCTGCTCTGGCCATGTAAGATGTGTCTGCTTCCCCTTTCGCCATGATTGAAAGATTCCTGAGACCTCCCTACCCATGCTACCTGTACAGCCTGCAGGCCCATATGCCAACTAAACCTCTTTTCTTTGTAAATTACCTAGTCTCAGGTATTTCTTTATAGCAGTGTGAGAACAGACTAATGCAGAAAATTGGTACTTAGGAGTGGGACATTACTATAAAATTACCTGGAAGCAACTTTGGAACTGGGTAATGGGCAGAGGTTGGAGCAGTTTGGAGGGCTCAAAAAACAGGAAGATGAGAGAAAGTTTGGAATTTCCTAAAGACATGTTAAATTGTTGTGACAAAAATGCTGATGGTATATGGACAGTGGAGTCCAGACTGAGGTGGTCTCAGATGGAGTTGAAGAGTTTATTGGGAACTATAGTAAATGTAACTCTTGTTATGCTTTACAAAGAAATTGGTGGCATTATGCTTTTGCTCTAGAGATACATGGAACTTTAAACTTGAGAGAGATAATTCAGGGTATCTGGAAGAAGAAATTTCTAGGAAGCAATAAATTCTGGGTATGGATATATATATATATATTTTTAATTTTTATTGCATTTTAGGTTTTGGGGTACATGTGCAGAACGTGCAAGATAGTTGCATAGGTACACACAGCAGTGTGTTTTGCTGCCTTCCTCCCCTTAACCCACATTTGGCATTTCTCCCCAGGCTATCCCTCCCAGCTCCCCCGTGCTGTCCCTCCCCTATTCCCCACAATAGACCCCAGTGTGTAGTACCCACCTCCCTGTGTCCATGTGTTCTCATTTTTCCTCACCCACCTACGAGTGAGAATATGTGGTATTTCCTTTTCTGTTCTTGTGTCAGTTTGCTGAGAATGATGTTCTCCAGATTCATCCATGTCCTTACAAAGGACATAAACTCGTCATTTTTGATTGCTGCATAATATTCCATGGTGTATATGTGCCACATTTTCCCGGTCCAGTCTATCATCGATGGGCATTTGGTTGGTTCCGGTTCTTTGCTATTGTAAACAGTGCCGCAATGTACATTCATGTGCATGTGTCCTTATAGTAGAACGATTTATATTCCTTTGGATATATACCCAGTAATGGGATTGCTGGGTCAAATGGAACTTCTATTTCTAGGTCCTTGAGGAATCACCACACTGTCTTCCACAATGGTTGAACTAATTTACACTCCCACCAACAGTGTAAGAGTGTTCCTATTTCTCCACATCCTCGCCAGCATCTGTTGTCTCCAGATTTTTTAATGATAGCCATTCTAACTGGCATGAGATGGTATCTCAATATGGTTTTGATTTGCATCTCTCTAATGACCAGTGATGATGAGCATTTTTTCATGTGTTTGTTGGCCTCATGTATGTCTTCTTTTGTAAAGTGTCTGTTCATATCCTTTGCCCATTTTTGAATGGGCTTGTTTGTTTTTGTCCTGTAAATCTGTTTGAGTTCTTTGTAAATTCTGGATATCAGCCCTTTGTCAGTTGGGTAAACTGCAAAGAGTTTTTCCCAATCTGTTAGTTGCCGATTCACTCTAGTGACTGTTTCTTTTGCTGTGCAAAAGCTGTGGAGTTTGATTAGGTCCCATTTGTCTATTTTGGCTTTTGTTGCCAATGCTTTTGGTGTTTTGGTCATGAAGTCCTTGCCTACTCCTATGTCCTGAATGGTTTTGCCTAGATTTTCTTCTAGGATTTTTATGGTGCCAGGTCTTATGTTTAAGTATTTAATCCATCTGGAGTTAATTTTAGTGTAAAGTGTCAGGAAGGGGTCCAGTTTCTGCTTTCTGCACATGGCTAACCAGTTTTCCCAACACCATTTGTTAAACAGGGAATCCTTTCCCCATAGTTTGTTTTAACTGGTGTATGCTCATGTGCTTGAACAAATAGGTGACTTGAAACTTGAACTTATAAATAAAAGGGAACAAGAAGATAAAATTTTGGAAAATTTGCAGCATGACCATGTGTTAAAAAAGAAAAAAATAACTTTTCTGAGGAGGAACTCAACTCTATACAGAAACTTGCATAGATAAAGAGGAATCAAAGGTAATAGCCAAGACAATGGGGAAAATGTCTCAAAAGCATTTTAGAACCTTCATAGCAGCCCTTCCCATCACCGGCCTAAACACCTAGAGGGAAGGATGGTTTCCTGAGCCAGACCCAGGGCCACATTTCCCTGCATTTTCCTTCCCCTCAGGACACTGCTCTCTGTAGCACAGCTGCTCTAGCTCCAGCTGTGGCTAAACAGATTCTATGTATGTCTCAAGTCGCTACTCCAGAGGGTGCAAACTGTAAGTGTTGGTGGCCTCCACGTGGTGTTAAGCCTTTGGGTGCACAGAGGGCAAGAAGTAAGGCTAGGGAGGCTCCACCTAGATTTCAGAGGACATATGGAAACACCTGGATTTCCACACAGACGTCTGCTGCAGGGGCAGAGACCTCCTGGAGAACCTCTCTTAGGGTAGTGTGGAGGGGAAATATGAGGTGAGAGCACCACAGAGTCCTCATTGGGTTACTGTCTACTGGTGCTATGAGAATAGGGCTAACGCCCTACACACCCCAGAATGCTAGATCCACTGTACAGTGCACCTGGAAAAGCTTCAGACACTCAATGCAAGCCCTTGAGAGCAGTCATGGAGCTGAACCCTGCAGAGCCACAGGGGCAGAGCTACCTAACGTCTTGGGAGCCCACTGCTTGCAACAGCATGGCCTGGATGTGAAACATGGAGTCAAAGGGGATCATTTTGGAGCTTTGAGATTGATTGACTTCCCTGCAGGGTTTTGGACTTGCACAGAGCCCGAATACCCTCTTTATTGGCTAATTTTTCCTTTTTAGAATGGGAATATTTATCCAATGACTGTTTCGCCATCTTATCTTGGAAGTAAGTAACTTGGTTTTAATTTCATACGCACATAGGCATATGAGACTTACCTTGTCTCAGATGAGACTTTGGACTGTAGAATTTTGAGTTAATGCTCAGAGGAATTAAGATTTGGGGGATTCTTGAGAAGAGATTATTTTATTTTACAATGTGAGAAGGACATGAGATTTGGGAAGGGCCAGGAGTAGAATTATATGGTTTATAATTATGTCCCTACCCAAAAAATTATGATTTATAATTTTTTCCCCACCCAAAGAAACCCCAATGTTGGAGGAGGGGCCTGATGGGAGGTGATTGGATCATGGGGGAAGATTTTTCCCCTTGTTCTCATGATAGTGAGTGAGTTCTGATGAGAACTGCTTGTTTAAAAGTGTATAGCTCCTCCCTCTTTTTTCTCTTCCTCCTGCTCCAGCCATGTAAGACATGCTTGGTTCCCCTTTGTCTTCAGTCATGATTGAAAGTTTCCTGAGACCTCCAGCCATACTACCTGTACACCCTGCAGAACCACAAGCCAGTTAAACCTTTTTTTCTTTATAAATTATTCAGTCCAAGGTATTTCTTTATTGCAGTGTGAGAATGGACTATGTTACACTAGCTGAAAATATGAGGAAAAAATTATACACACAAACAGACACACACAGAGAGAGAGAGACTAACCACAGATACATCCATCTGTCCATGATCTTCTGCCTAATGTTTTGCTCCAAGTTTCTCTCAGTTTATAAATCCTCTAATGATGTACCCAGATTGGATACTGTTCCATCATGCCTTTACTTTAGCTTTTACGGAAGTCTTCTTTTTTTTTTTTTTTGAGATGGAGTTTTGTTCTTGTTACCCAGGCTGGAGTGCAATGGCGCGATCTCGGCTCACCGCGATCTTCGCCTCCTGGGTTCAGGCAATTCTCCTGCCCCAGCCTCCTGAGTAGCTGGGACTACAGGCACGCACCACCATGCCCAGCTAATTTTTTGTATTTTTAGTAGAGATGGGGTTTCACCATGTTGACCAGGATGGTCTTGATCTCTTGACCTCGTGATCCACCCGCCTCAGCCTCCCAAAATACTGGGATTACAGGTGTGAGCCACCACACCCAGCCCTTTACGGAAGTCTTTAGCATATCACTTGACCATGTTGCATCAGAATTATACTTGAGATTATGAATCGCTCCAAATTTTGCTGATCTTGGTATTCTCTTTATCTAATACAACGTACTCCACATAAGAAGAGTTAAAAAAATAGTTGATTGAATTAAACTGCCCAATTTACTATGCTGAAGTCCTGAATAATTCAACCTATGAACTAACTCTAAATTTACTACATATTTCTTGGTGAATTTCTGATTAATTGTTATAATAATAATAATAATAATTAAATAGTAATAATTGTCATTTTAGCACTTACCATACATTAGCATTATATTGCAACCCATAAATTACTGTTTTATGCATTTTTCATAATTGTCATATTTAACTTTCATAATCATTTGATAAGAAAATGAATTACTGACATATTTTTCAGAGATGGAAACTGAGTTTTAGAGATGTTGAATAAATTTCTCAAAGACACAATTAATACAAAATATTAGTATTTAAATTTATACTTTTTTGATTGTTGCTTTTGATTGTTCAGATTTTTCAACATTCTGGTATACTGTAATTTAAAAAGACTGTGCTAACTCTAAATTACTTGATTTCTTTTCTGGAAAAACACTTTGTTTTCATTAGCAAACATATACATAAAAGACACTGATGATTGTCTTATGTCATATAATTATGATATTTTCTTACCTCATATGATTATGATGATTGTCTTCTGTCATATGATTATGCATACTTGTCCTTTTGAATTCAGGCTTGTCTAAAGTATTTTTTTGGCTAAAAAACACCAATGACGTGATGTCACAAGTATGCACAATCCTCTATCTGATACAGCATAGGGCAATGACTTAGAAAGTGAAGTACTGGATTTTGAAGAAGCAGTTTGGGGAAAACTTCCACTGCCCTCAAGTGAAAACCTTTTCTTTTTAAGCCACTGATATTTGGAGGATTTTTTCTTACTGCAAGCAAACCTACCAAGTTTAAGAGTTCACACATAGTAGATACTTGGTTTTGGACATATTTTGGTCTTTGTTAATTATAATTCCAATGGCATAGTGAGATAGCAGCCAAGAAAAATTGAAGGATAAATATATACACTTTTTACTAACAACTTCATTAAGGTATTATTTATATAAAAAGAACTGCACATATTTAGTTATGCAATTTGATGGGTTAGGACATAATTACCTATGATGACATCACCATATTCAAGATAATAGGCATGATGAGCACTTTTCAAAGTTTATCTGCGTCCCTTTGTTTTTTTTTTACTGTTTTATAGTAAGAACACTAGACATGAAATCTACCCTCTTAACAAATTTTGAAGTACACAAGATGATATTGTTAATTGTCAGCATTATATTATGCTACAAAGCTTTAGAACTTCTCTGTCATAACTGAATTTTATACTAATTGAACAATAGAAAAATAATACATTATTAATTCAAGTACAGGGCAATTATTTTCTAATTAAAGTTTATCATTGGCATTAAAGATGCATGAAAAATAGAAGGCTAGACATAAAAAAATGAAAATTGATTAAAATTCTACTAAAACAACTATTTTCAAAATGTGATGGAAAGTCTTACATTAATCTACGGAGAAATAAGCCTCCTTTCTTTTGTCATATAAATAAAAATTTGCTTCATTTTCAAGTGTGTGTGTGTGCATGTGTATGATTTGTATTATGACCTTGGGGGCCATTACTGCAGGCGTCTTCTGAAATTATAACAGTGTGATGAAATAGATGTAACACAGATGGATTCATTTGCTGATGAGAGATTTAGGGCTCCATTTGATATGTACTCATATTTCGTGTGACAAAATATTACTTTGAAAAATATTTGCTCACCAATCCTTTAGTGGTTCATTTTAAATAGATTTAGAAATTGTAAAATATGTGACAAGTAATTCAGTTTAAAACTTAAAGACTGAAATCTGAGAAGGTCAATATGACAAATAATTAAAGCTTAAATCAATGTAGAATTATACAAATGCATTTACATAAATATTTATGAAAGTCAAATTATTGAATATTTCAAGACCCAAGTACTATTCTAACCACTTTGACTTAAGAAGTAACTTCAAATATTTATTTACGTATATAAAAATTAACCAAACCATGATATTACATCTATAAATAGTAAAATATTGTCTTAAAATCTAGTCATTTAACCATGTCTTTTGACCACATGACACAAATTAATGCTTTTTTATAATTAATTATATATTATGCAATTGTTCTGACTGAAAGAGTCTTCAGCAATGTTGTATGTAATATTGTTTTGATATTTGAATTGCTAATCTATCTCATGAAACAAATGAGAAAATATACTTCCTTATCTTTACAGATTTTCCAAAGAGGATTCCACTTAACTGTGGTTGCTATTATAGCATATTTTTCTTTTTCCTTTTTAGTGTTTTTTTTTTTTTTACAAAAGTGTATATAGAATTCCCTCTAACCAACTAAGAACCTGAAAAAAGATATAATACTACTGAAAACAATTAAAATGTCTTTCAACACAGGTATTAAAATGAAATTATAATTCAGCCTTGCATAAGACATGATATACAAACAATAACAGTAAGCTCATTCTCTAAAATGATAGTGGCTAGTTTTCCTTTTCTGTTTTTATGTCTTCCATATTTAAGACATTGAATATACAAAATCAGAAACATGTTAACAAGGGAAAAATATTTAAGTTATGCGATAAATTACTCTTGTGAAAAAAAATGACAGTCAGTATCTAAGCATTCCATTTCATTCAGTGGACTTGAAAATAAGCTGGGATTGTGTCAAAATTTAATCTTTTACTATAACAAGGATATACACAGGGAGAAAAATAATACAATTACATTGTGAATTGTAAGCTTTTTGCAATAGGTTTTTGGTTCCTAATAAATTGGATAAAAATAAGTTCCAATAAACAGAAAAAGTATTACCAAACTTTATAATTGTGGTATATTACAAAGATTATTAGACCAGGATATAAGAAGTTTTTTGACAAATCACTAAGAATATTTGTTTCCATGTCTTTACTTATAAAATAGAATTTGAGAGTGGATGAACTCTAAAGATTTGTTTCAGTTCAAAATTTGCCTATGAAATGTTAAGATTACCAGCTGTTAGAGATTGAATTGTAGATGCATTTGTATGTGTTCTGGAATGAGATCTTAAGAAATAAAGAGTCTTAGCCATCCTAAAGATTAACTGTATAGAAAAAGCAGTTCTGAAACTCTAAATAACATGTTCTCTTTATAGTCTTTTCATACCCTTGCCTGAGTAAGAGAAATCAGAGACTATCAGCAGATACTAAAATTATTTAGCATTTGACACTTCAAATATCTACTGCCAACATCCCCAAGATGATGTCAGCTTTATGTACAGTATGGAACATTTAATACTCCCTCAGAGCATCTCACTTTCAGAGTTGGTGCACTTTTAAATATCAAGTGCACTAATGCCTTTCCTCCAAATGGTGACTAAAATCTTAAAAAGTTATGCTCTGATCTAAACAATGAATGATATCGTGCTATGGAAAACAAAGTGACGGAAACATAAATTACATATTAAATTTCTACAAAAATACTTATAAAATAACAGATGATGTTTTAAAAAATATAGAAAAAGCTCAACTCAGTTATATTTTAAAATAAAATTATAATATTTAAAAGGTTGAATAATATTTATTCATGTATGGGTATTCATTTTATTACTTAACTCCATATTTCCCAGAGGATTGATTATAAAATAACATCATTTATTTAATAACCATAGACAAAATAAGTTGTTCTATATAATCAATGCTTATATTAATAAATATTTTAATTAGCAACTTGGCTTATAGCTTTTAAAAAAGAACACATTTTTCTGCTGTCTTAAAAAGATAATTCTAAACATGATTGATATTTTTCCTTGCAACTGCAGTACACTATTACAATGATCAAGTATTATAATATATTGAAATATCTTAGAAATTCCCACTTGTATATGGAAAGCTAAATCCCTCAACAATGAAGAACACCAAAAGCAATGACCTTTGCTCTATTTTACTGATTATAGAATATAACATAAATTCATGAGGAAAATGTGAATTATGGGAATGAAACAAGCTAAAAAAAGTAATTGATAAGTCATTACCAATAAACATATTTTCTTTCTGACTTTTCTCTGTTTTTCACATGCTTAGAATACTATTTCCATAAAATTACACAACCTGTATTTTTTCACTTAACACACAATTAGGAGAGCATTTGTATTATTTCAAAAACTCTATTTGAATAAATTAGTATTCATTACATTTTCTTAAAGGCGAAATTGCTGAATAATTAGGTGATACCTAGGTTTTTCCATCTCCTCTAAATGTATATTATATCCTTAAGATAATAAATTTATACATATATTATCTTGTATAATAAATGTATTATAATAAATAATTATCTTGTAATAAATGTATTGATTTATACAATCTTGTAATAAATGTATAAATTTATTATCTTAAGGATATAATATACATTTATATTTATATTTATTATCATAAAAAGTCATCTAGAGGAAGGCAGTCCAGTGACTAACTAAAGTTAGGAGAGTAAATGAAAAGAGAATTATTGAGAACATAACACAGGCCTATCTCACATTTATTTTTTAAATTGTCAAAAAGCATTTGTATTTATCATGTACAACATAATGTTTTAATATATTCATTGTGGAATGGCTAAATGTGGCTAACATATGCATTATTTCAAATACATTTTTTGTGATGACACTTGTAAATCTCTTAAAGTTTTTCTTATTTTTTATTGATATATAATTTTAGTACACATTTATAGGTTACATATGATATTTGGTTACATACACAGACTGTAATTATCAAATCAGTGTATTTTAGGAGTCCATCATTTTGAGTATTTATCATTTTTATGTATTAAGAACATATCAAGTCTTCTTGATATTTTGAAATATACAACAGGTTGTTTTTAACTTTAGTCATCTTATTCTGCATTCAGATATTGGAACTTCTTTCTTCTATCTAATTTGTGCCTATTTTTTTTTTTTTTTACTATACTTTAGGTTCTGGTGTACATGTGCAGATCATGAAGGATTTTTGCATAGGTACACACATGACAATGTGGTTTGCTGCCTCCATCCCCCTGTCAACTACATCTGGCATTTCACCTCATGTCATCCCTCCCTGACCTCCCCATCCCTCAGTGTCCCTCCCTTGGCCCCCTGTAACAGACCCCAGTGCAAGATGACCCCCTCCCTATATCCATGTGTTCTCATTGTTCATCACCCACCTATAAGTGAAAACATGCAGTGTTTGATTTTCTGTTCTTGTGTCAGTTTGCTGAGAATTATGGTTTTCAGATTCATATATGTCCCTACAAAGGACACAAACTCATCAATTTTATGGCTTCATAGTATTCCATGGTGTATATGTGCCACATTTTCCTTGTCCAGTCTATTGGCAATGGGCACTTGGGCTGGTTCCAGGTCTTTGCTATTGTAAACAGTGCCACTAGGAACATACCTGTGCATGTGTCTTTATAATAGAATGATTTATAATCCTTTTGGTATATAACCAGTAATGAGATTGCTGGGTCAAATGGAATTTCTATTTCTAGGTCCTTGAGGAAGTGCCACACCGTCTTCCACAATTGCTGAACTAGCTTACACTCCCACCAACAGTGTAAAAGTGTTTCTTTTTCTCTACATCCTCTCCAGCATCTGTTGTCTCCAGATTTTTTAATGATCACCATTCCAACTGGTGTGAGGTGGTATCTCAATGTGGTTTTGATTTGCATTTCTCTAATAATCAATGATGATGAGCCTTTTTTCATATGTTTCTTGGCCTCATATATGTATTCTTTTGAAAAGTGTTCATATCCTTCTCCCACTTTTGGATGAGTTTGTTTTTTTCTTGTAAATCTGTTTTAGTTCTTTGTAGATTCTGGATATTAGCCCTTTGTCAGATGGGTAGATTGCAAAAGAATTTTCCCATTCTGTTGGTTGCTGATTCATTTTAATGATTGTTTCTTTAGCTGTACAGAAACTCTGGAGTTTAGTTTCCATTTGTCTATTTTGGCTTTTATTACCAATGTTATTGGTGTTTTAGTCATGAAGTTCTTGCCTATGCCTATGTCCTGAATGGTTCTGCCTAGCTTTTCTTCTAGGGTTTATATGGTGTTAGGTCTTATGTTTAAATATTTAATTCATCCGGAGTTAATTTTAATGTAAGATATCAGGAAGGGGTCCAGTTTCTGCCTTCTGCACACTGCTAGCCAGTTTTCCCAACACCATTTATTAAACAGGGAATCCTTTCCCCATTGCTTGTTTTTGTCAGGTTTGTCAAAGATCAGATGGTTGTAGATGTGTGGCATTGTCTCCAGGGCTTCTGTTCTGTTCCATTGGTCCATATATCTGTTTTGGTACCAGTACCGTGCTGTTTTGATTACTGTAGCCTTGTAGTATAGTTTGAAGTCAGGTAGTGTGATGCCTCCAGCTTTGATAGGATTGTCTTGGCTATGTTGGCTCTCTTTTAGTTCCATATGAAGTTTAAGGTGGTTTTTTCCAGTTCTGTGAAGAAGGTCATTGGTAGCTTGATGGGGATAGCATTGAATCTATAAATTACTTTGGGCAGTATGACCATTTTCACGATATTTACTCTTCCTAACCATGAGCATGGAATGTTTCTCCATCTGTTTGTGTCCTCTCTTATTTCCTTGAGCAGTGGTTGTAGGTCTCCTTGAAGAGGACCTTTACATCCTATTAACCAACGTCTTTCTTCATTTGCTGCTCCCACCCACACATCCTTCTCAGCCTCTGGTATCTATCATTCTACTCTCTACCTCCTTGAGATTAACGTTTTTAGCTCCCATGTGTGAATGAGAATATGAAACATTTATCTTTCCATGACTGGCTTATTTTACTTAGTATAATGTCCTCCAGTTTCATCCATATTGTTGCAAATAATATGATTTCATTTTTTGCTATGATTCAGTAGTATTTCATACTGTACCTATATACCATATTTTCTTCACCTATTTGTCTGTTGACAGATACTTCAGTTGATTCCGTATCTTTGCTATTAATACCATTTCTGTAATAAACATGGAAGTATAGATGTCCCTTTGACATACTGATTTCTTTTCCTTTGGTAAAACACCCAATATGAGATGCTGGAACATATATTACTGACTTACTGAAAAATCTCCATTTTTTTTTTCCATAGTGGCTTTCACAATTAAGATTCCTATCAATAGTGTATAAAACTACCCTTTTCTCTGCATTCTTGCAAACATCCATTTTTTTTTTAATAACAGCCAGTCTAACTGAGAGAAGACAATATTTTGTTATGATTTTGATTTGCATTTTTCTGATGATTAGTGATATTGAGCATTTTGCATATGCCTCTTGGCCACATGTATGTCTTCTGTTCATTTATTTGTTGTTGTTGTTGTGGGTTTTTGTTTTGTTTTATTTTGTTTTTGTTTTACTGTTGAGTTATTTTAGTCCTTTGTATATTCTGGATGTCAGTTCCTTGTTGGATGAATAGTTTAAAAATATTTTCTTTCATTCATCATGTTGTCTTTTCACTTTTAATTGTTTTCTTTGCTGTGTGTAACCTACTTAGGTTAAGTTCCTCTTGTCTATTGTTCTTTTTGTTGCCTGTACTTTTGGTGGATTGGCTATAAAATATTTGCCTAGACCAATGTCCTGGCGTGTTTTCTCTCTTTTCCTCTAGTATTTCTTTCTTTCTTTTTTTTTTTTTTTTTTTTTTTTTTTTTTGAGACGGAGTTTTGCTCTTCTTGCCCAGGCTGGAGTGCAATGGCGCGATCTCAGCTCACCGCAACCTCCGCCTCCTGGGTTTAGGCAATTCTCCTGCCTCAGCCTCCTGAGTAGCTGGGATTACAGGCATGCACCACCATGTCCATGCCCAGCTAATTTTTAGTATTTTTAATAGAGATGGGGTTTCACCATGTTGACCAGGATGGTCTCGATCTCTTGACCTCGTGATCCACCCGCCTTGGCCTCCCAAAGTGCTGGGATTACAGGCTTGAGCCACCACACCCAGCCTTCCTCTAGTATTTTTTTAGTTTCAGATCCTATACCTGTCTTTAGTCAATATTGTGTGAATTTTTGCATAAGGTGAGAGAGAAAGATCAGTTTTATTCTTCTGCATAATAATATCTAATTTCCCAGTACCATTTAATTCCAAAAGGTATCCTATCCCCAGTGTTTGTTCTTAGCACCTTTGTCTAAAACAAGTTGGCTATAAATATGTGAATTTCTGGGTTTTCTATTATGTTCCATTAGTCTGTGTTTCTGGTTTATACCAGTATTATGTTTTTGTTAGTAGAGCCTTGTAATATAGTTTGAAGTTAGATACTATAATGCCTACAGCTTGGTTATGTTTGCTTAAGATTGTTATGGCTATTTGGACTATTTTTGTGGTTCTATCTGAATTTTAGAATGGGTTTTTCAATTCTGTTTAGAATGACTGGTAGTTTCATTGGAATAGCCTTGAACTTGTAAATTGCCTTGGGCAGCATAGACATTTTAACAATATTGATTATTCCAATACATGAGCATGAAGTGTTTTCCATTTGTTTGTGTCATTTCTGATTTCTTTCAACAGTGTTTTGTAATTCTCATTGTAGAGATCTTTAACCTCTCTGATTAGTTATATTCCTAGATGCTTTATTCTTTTGGGGGCTATTGTGAAGGAGATTGAATTCTTGATTTGGCTCTTGACTTGGGCATCATTGGTGGTATCAGAAATGCTACTGACTTTTATATATTGACCTGATACCCTAAACTTTGCTGAAGTTGTTTATCAGTTCTAGAAGCCTTTGAGCAAAGACTATTGAGTTTTCTTGGTATATATAGAACTTTTGGACTGTTTCTATTTCAGTGCAAAATGACATTGGTATTTTGATAGGCATTGCATTGAATCTGTAGATTACTTTGTACATTATGGCCGTTTTAATGATGTTTACTCTTCCAGTTAATGAACATGGGTTGTCTTCTCATTTGTTTGTGTCCTTGTCATTATTTATTGATTAGTATTGTGTAGTTTTCACTGTAGAAACTTTTACCTCTTTGGTTAAATTTATTTCCAGGTATTTAAATTTTTCATAACTATTGTAATTAGGATTGTCTTTATGATTCATTTCTCAGATTCTCTGTTATTGCTGTATGTGAATGCTACTGCCATTTTATGTTGATTTTGCATCCTGTTACTTTATTGAATTTGTTTATCTGACCCAAGCATTTTTTGGTGAAGGCTGTAGGTTTTTCTAGATTTAAGACTATATCATTTGCAGGAAGGGACAGTTTGTCTTGCTCTTTTCCAATCTAGATGCATTTTATTTTTTTCCTATTACCTGATTCCTTGGGCTAGGACTGCCAGTACCATGTTAAATAGGGGTAGTGACAATTGACATTTTTGTCTTGTTCTAGTTCTTAGAAGATTTGCAACTTTTCTCCATTCAATATAATGTTATATGCTTTTTTGTCATATATGGTCTTTATTATATTGAGATATGTTCTCTTTATGCCTCGTTTTCTGAGAATTTTTATCATAAAGGGATGTAGAATTTTATCAAATGCTTTTCTGCATCTACTGAGATCATACACATTTTGTCTTTCATTCTGTTGATGTGATGCATCACATTTATTACATTTATTTATTTATTTATTTATTTATTTATTTATTTATTTATTTGCATATATTCAACCATCCTTGCATCCCTGGAATAAATTCTAGTTGATTGTGGTGTATTATCTTTTTTTATGTGTTGTTGGGTTACTTTTACTCATATTTTTTTGAGGATTTTTATGTCATTTTTTTTCAGGAATATTGAACTTTGTTTTGTGTTTTGTTGTTGTTGCATTCTTGCTGGTTTTGGTTTCAGAGTAACCCTGCCTTCACATAATGAGTTGGGAAGTATTCTTTCTTCTTCAGCTTTTCAGAATATTCTTAGAAAAATTGACATTGACTCTTCTTTGAATGTTTGGTAGAATCCAAGAGTGAAGATATCTGGTTCTGAACTTTTCTGAAAAACCTTTCGTTACTGATTCATTTTTATTATTCATTATTGGTCTCTTCAGGTTTTCTATTTCTTCCTGATTAAATCTTGAGAGATTATATGTGTCTAGGAATTCATCCATTTCCTCTAGGGTTTCTTGTTTGTTATCATATAGTTGTTAATAATAGTCTCTGATAGTTATTGACATTTCTGTGGCATCAGTTGTAATTTCTCCTTTTTCATTTCAAATTTAGTTTATTTGAACCTTCTCTCTTTCTTTCTTGGTTAGTCTCACAGTTCCTTCATTTTCTTTCTCTTTGAAAAATCAATTTTTTGTTTCAGTGATTTTCATTTTTTTTTTTTTTTAGTGTCTATTTTACTTACTTCTCTGATCCTTACTATTTCTTTCATTCCACTAATTTTATTTTTTTTCCTGCTTTTCTAGTTTTTTGAGGTACAACTTTAGATTGTTTATTTGAAATCTTTTTACTTCAGGATTCAGTAACTTTATTCCAACAAAATACTTGTAATATGTGGGGGCAGGATAGAATAAAGAATAAAGTTATTCTAATATATGGGCATTAAAAACACAACTTTTATGGAAAAGAAAAACTCATGAACATATGTTATATTCAACCAAACAATAAATTTAAAACACAAAACTGATAAAATCATATGTAAGGCATTTGTAGGGCATTGTGGGTCCTTTGATGGTGGATTTAGATCCTAATCATAGTTCCTTGATATAGTCATCTACTGCTGTAAACTACCTCATTAACATTGCTTTCATTTTATTACCTATATTTTGATATGTTGTGTTTCAATTTTCATGTTTCAAGAAATTTTATTTTCTCCTTAATTTACTTTTTGATCCAGTAGTTATTAAAGAGCATGTGGTTTAATTTCCATGTATTTGTACAATTTCAAGTTTCCCTTGTTATTGATTTCCAGTTTTACTCTATTGTGGTCAGAGAAAATACTGTATATGATTTTAATTTTTTTATTTTTTTTATTTTTTATTTTTATTTTTATTTTTATTTTTTAAAAATTTTTATTGCATTATAGGTTTTGGGGTACATGTGCAGAACGTGCAAGATAGTTGCATAGGTACACACATGGCAGTGTGTTTTGCTGCCTTCCTCCCCTTCACCCACACTTGGTATTCATCCCCAGGCTATCCCCCCCCATCCCCCCCACTGTCCATCCCCCATTTCCCCCAACAGTCCCCAGTGTATAGTAGACTGCCTCTCTGTGTCCATGTGTTCTCATTTTTCTCACCCACCTATGAGTGAGAATATGTGGTATTTTGTTTTCTGTTCTTGTGTCAGTTTGCTGAGAATGATGTTCTCCAGATTTATCCATGTCCTTACAAAGGACACAAACTCATCATTTTTGATTGCTGTATAATATTCCATGGTGTATATGTGCCACATTTTCCCAGTCCAGTCTATCATCGATGGGCATTTGGGTTGGTTCCAGGTCTTTGCTATTGTAAACAGTGCTGCAATGAACATTTGTGTGCATGTGTCCTTATAGTAGAACAATTTATAGTCTTTTGGATAGATACCCAGTAATGGGATTGCTGGGTCAAATGGAATTTCTATTTCTAGGTCCCTGGATTTTAATTTTTTTTAATTTGTTGAGACTTTTTTGGTTTCCTAAAATGTGGCCTATTCTGGAGAATATTTCATATGCTTATAATAAGAATATATGCTCTGTAGCTCTTAGTTGCAATGTTCTATAAACATCTGTTAGGTCCTTTTGATCCAATGTGAAGTTTAAATTCATTATTTCTTTGTGAATTTTCTATCAAGATAATCTGTCTAATGCCGAGAGTGGGGTGTTGAAATCCCAACTATTATTGTACTAGAGTCTATCCTTTTAGATGTAATAATATTTGTTTTCATATATAACAGTGCTTTGGTGTTGGGTGAATGTATGTTCAGAATTGTTATATTCTCTTGCTGAATTGATCCCTTTATCAATATATAATGGCTCTTTTTCTCTGTTTATACTGTTTTTGAGTTAAAGTCTGTTTTACATGTACACATATAGTTACTCCTGTTTGCATTTCATTTGTATTTGTATGGTATACCTTTTTCCATCCCTTTACTTTCAGTCCATGTGTATTCTACTGGCGAGGTAAGTTTCTTGTAGGGAACTTGTAGTTGGGCCACTTTTTAAAAATCCATTCAGTCTACACAGCCTATATCTTTTGAAAGTATAATTCACTTGCATTCAATATTACTGTTGATATGTGAGGGCTTATTCCTATCATTATATGAATTACTTTCTGGGTTTTTTAATATTCTTTCTTCCTTTCATTCTCTCTTATTTTTTATCATTGTGGCTGGTGGTTTTCTGTAGTCATAACATTTGAGTTATTTCTTTTCCTTAATTGTGTGTACGCATTCTACCAATGTCTTCTGCACTTTTCTGCTTTTATGACAGATATGTCTTTTTGCTTCCAGGTATAAGAGTTGCTGAAGTATTTGTTGTAGTGTCAGTCTAGTGGTAATGAATTCCATCAGCTTTCTCCTTCATTTAGGAAGGATAACTTTGCTGGTAATAGTATCCATGAATGGCAGTGTGTTTTATTTTTTCTTTCAGCACTTTGAATATATTATTCCACTCTGTCATGGCCTGTAAGATTTCTGTTGACCTATCCACTGTTAGTCTGATGTAGGTTTCTTTTTAAGTGACTAGAGGCTTTCTCTTGCTGCTTTTAGAATTCTCTCTTTGTCTTTGACTTTGGACAGTTTGACTATAAAGTGGCATGAGTAAGACATTTTTGCATTAGAAGTGTTTGGGGATTTCTGAGCTTCCCATATCTGGATGTCTACATCTCTTGCTAGATTTGAGATATTTTAGTTATTATATTGTTAATAGGTTTTCTATCCCTTTTCTTTTCCATTTGCCTTCTGGGATGCCAAAAATTTGAATATTTTGTCACTTTATGGTGTTCCATATGTAATATAGATTTTGTTTATTATTTCTTGTTCTATATTAAATTAACTGATTCTGTTTTTTTTCAAAAGACCTGTCTTCAATTCTGAATATTTTTCTTCTGTTTGATCTTATCTATTGTTAAAGTTTTAGAATTTTAGTTTCTTATATTAATTAAATTGATTTATAATAACTCAAATTATTGATTAATTTATAATGCTAACTAATTATGAATTTTAGTTAATGAATTTTTCAGCTCCAGAATTTCTGTTTAATTATGGTTTGTATTTATTTCTTTTGGTCAATATCCTCAGTTGCTTTTCTGATGTAACAGTCTGGTATAACAGTCACTTCTTCCGATTTTTTGAATTTATTTTATAGAAGAATACTTTTTTTCTGAAGAGATACGTTATTTGGATAGGGCACTTTGGTTTTGATTCTTGGTGCATGCAATAATATCGTCTCTGTGTGATTTCTTTGTCTGTGAAGAGTATCATTTGTGTCTGTCATATCCTAAGTGGTTTGTGGCACAGATGTTAGTGAAAGCTGTAGTGAAATTTTTCTTGAAATGAGGGCACAAGGTATGTTTGTTCTCAAGCCCCAGTGATGGCAACATTGAGCTGAGTGTGTTTCAGGATGATGTATGCTGTCACTGGTGTTAGTAGGTTCAGATGGACCAATTATTAGGCCTCAGGGAGCTTGATCAGTGCTGGTAGTATCAGTGGTAGCTGGCCAGATAGGCAGTTTCTCAAACCCCTCAGCAGGAAGCATGGCATGGTTGATGGCAATAGCAGCAGTGAGACAAACCTCTGACTCTCAATCAGTTCATGCTGGTGTTCACAATGACTATTACAGACTGAATGGGCTAGGTTCCAGGCCCATGGGTGACATGTGCAGGTAGGTGCCAGGTGTGGCAGTAGCAGCAGATTGCATGGGTCCAACCTCAAGCTATGGGAGGAGTGTTGAGGTACCAACATTGGTGAACTGGATTGGGTGGTCCCAACACACTGATGGTTGCTTAGGCCCTATAGGAGACGGCAAAGCTGGTTGGGCAGACTCATCCTCATACTTTGACTGTTGTAAGCAAGTGTACGGTAATCCCAAAGTTCACGGTAGAATGCTTGGATAGTGTTAGCAACAGCTAAGCTACAGGCATGGTACTGCAGAGGGTGGGACTGTGTTTAGTGAGAGCAGCCCTATGCAGGCAGCTAGGGATTGTGCACTTCGCTAATGGTTTGGCCCCTTGGCCAGTGGTGGCTTCAGCAGAAGAGGTTGTCTTTGGGGAAAGTGAAAATGTGTGGCAGCTTTGATGATGGTGGCAGTGGGATCTTTGATAATAATAGCTCATGAGTCAGCCCTAGTGGCAAAGCCAGTAGTGGCAAGCGTCCAGGGTCAGCAAATTTCCAATGGGGCTCCAGAGATGTGGAGATGCATTGCTGTTGGACCCCCAGGCAAAATGCAGCCTGGTGGGGATTGAGCTTTCAATATGACATCTTGCTGTAACTGCTTAGGGCTTGCAGGGGAATGTGGGACCCAGTTTGAGTTCCTTCTCCTGAACGATGCCTTTGCACATTCTCCAGACAGATAACCATGCTAGTCTTGGGGCCTGCAAAGGTCTAGGGACTTTCCTGTAGCTAGGATGTGGGAGTCTGTAGTAGGAATGTGGACCACTGGGAGTCACTCTCTTACCCTTTTCTCACATTGGGGAGTTTTTCTAGGCCCTTAGGCTGCTTTACTTCTCTCTTTTTCCATGCTTTAGAGGTTTCCTGCCACTTCTCTGTTGAATTCCAGTGTTCTCTCTTAAACAACATATTCTAATTGTGATTATCTACTGCCTACTTTGATTCTCTTTTTTGAGGAGGGAATGTCTCAAGTTAACCATTTTGAAACCCCTGTCTCTTGGTAATTTTCAATAATACAATACATTGTTGTTAATTATAGTAACCATGTTGTATAATAGATTTCTTGAATGTATTTCTCCTAACTAATGTCTTTTATCTTTTGACCAATATCTTCCCCCATCCCACCCCTAGCCCCTGGTAATGAGTATTCTACTCTACTTCTACTCTCTTCTTCTATTATTCAACACAATGAGATATCACTTCACATTTGTTAGAATGCCTATTCTTAAAAAGATTAATGATAATAAGTGCTGGTGAGGTTGTAGAGAGAATTATTGCACATTGTTTGTAGAGATGTAGTATTGTCACATGGAAAACAGTAGGGATATTCCTCAAAAAATTAAAAGTAGAACGAGCAAAAGGTCTAGAAACCCCACTATTGGATATATATTCAAAAAATGAAATCAATGTTTTTAAAAGCTATTTTCACACTCATGTTTATTGCTGCATTATTTACAATAGCCAAGTTATGAAATCCACCAAGTGTGTATACACACTTGGTGGACATATATATATATACACACACACACACACACACATATATATACATATGTGTGTGTGCATATATATATAGTATGATATATATGCATACCATATTTTCTTTATCCAGTCATTAATTGATGAACAGCAGTATATATATACATACACACACACATAATAAAATACTATTCAGCCTTAAAAAATGAAATTATTTTATTTGAAGCCACATAGATGAACCTAGAGGAAATTATATTAAATAAAATAAACCCAACACAGAAAGAAAATTCTCTACCAATTATTTTATACTTCCTCTGATAACCTACAGGTAATTGCAAATTCTCTAGATTTTATTTCTTTACACAACTCTTGTTCAAAGACAGAAGGTACAAAGCATAACCAGGGTGACAAGTGACTTCTTATATGTCTTTTTCCTTTGCCCAGGGAGGAAATATCTTTCCAGAAGACCACCAGCAATATACTTATTATTCATTTGCCAGAACTGAATTTTATGACAACTGTTAACTACAAGAAAGAGATTGAGAACTATGGATAATCAGAGTTGGACTAGATAATCTAGTCCAGTCAGAATGGGACTAGACCACTTATGCTTTATCCCTTTTGTCTGGCACATTGATGTACAAATAAAACCATATTTTTAGTAGCAAAGTAGAAAAGTGCATCCTTGTTCATTGCACAAATAGCTATAGATGAAGAAAATGTCTGAATGACAGGTTAATATTTTAAAATATATTAATTATTTTATGGCCAAATAGTACACAAAAAAAGTTTTCAATTTTGTAAATTAATTGTGATAGTGTGTCCTTTTGATGTTCAAATGCCTTATTTTCTCTTTTGAGATTTGCTTTGTTCTAGACATTTAAATTATTTTTTGGTGACCTAGTGCTTCTTAAAAAATTGAGCTTGATATATTTTTAGAATATTAATCATTATACTCTGACACATTCAGTAAAAGTGTGAGAATTACTTTTAGCATTTTATTAGCTGAAATTTCAGTTGCTTTGGTGAAACTCCCTCTATTGGAATTGCCTTTGTTCATTATTAGTTATGGATTCTAAAATTTTAAATACCAGAAATCATAAAATTAACTTATTAAATTATGCCTGTTACACTATAATCACTCTATAATTTTATAATCATTGTACTTTCAGTTTTCTGAATTTTTCATGCTTTTTAGATTTTTAAATTTTGTTTTTTTCTTACATACTTGCATTTTTTCTACAGTTTTAAGTTCGTTGGGTGGATAGTTTTTTTCTTACATAAGATGTTACCTAAACATTCCATTTTCTAGAAGCAAGAGAGAAAAAATAAGGAAAACCCATAGTTTACAGTTTTTAGTCCAGGGCCAGGAAATTTTAACATGTTAATAAAATGTGGCCAAAAGTGATTAGTGCATCAGATTCCATGAACTCATGAAAACTGTCTGGAGTTACTTTCATTTAAAAGAAGTAATTCATCAAAAGATGTAGAGAAGAAATGCTTACAAACTTTGAGATTTAATGCCTAACCTTAATAGAACAAATTCTGGCATGATTGGAGAAAAATTCCTCTCTTCAATAACCATAGAGCCCAGAGGATAGTTATAGTAAGCCAAGCAGGTCTAAAATGTTTATGATATGGCATGTAAATGCACAATAAAAAATAAAACTTGAAAAAATTTGTTGGTCCTATTGTCTAATCTTAAATATTCAGTTAACCAGAGACCTGCATTTCCACTTGTGCATTTGGCCTTTTCTTCCCAACTCTGTGGATACTTAATCATAGCCAATAACCACGTTATCTGAACCAATTTTGACCTGTCTTCCTTTGACTAACTCGTGGTTATATTTATATTCACATCGATCTTATAAATTTGCATTTATTAAAGCAAAATATAAAGATTCTTTTTGACATGATAAAAGTACCTTTTAAAAATTCCTGGTATTTCTCTGAATAATTCTGAAGTCCATTTTTCAGTAGGTAGGTACAAATTGATAATAATAAAGACAATAATAAAGATTGTAGCCACAAACAAAATGATAAATAATATTGGAACAGACATATAGACATAATGTTAAGCTATAACTGGAATAAATCGATAATGACATTATTAATAATAACTGTTATTGGTGATATAGTGATGATAACAATGGTCATGCACACTACAGGCTTTGTTCTTTTAGTGACATTTTTATCTGTCATCTCATTTGAATAAATGAGCAAATAGGCTTTGGAATTTAAAGCAATTTGCTAAGACCCCCTAGCTGGTAGGTAAAAGATTAGCACAAAAACACAGTGCTTTGACTTCAAAATCTACTGGTTATATACACTGGAGTGAGAAATAAACTATCAAGTCAAAAATAACCAAATCCAAAAGTAATGGATAAAAAGGGGGACAAAATGACCTACAATATAGAGTTTTAAAATTTTACAGCAAACTGGCCTTACTGAAACTATTTCCTCACCTTTAAATAAATGCAAAATGCCTGCCTAAAACTACACTAACAATAGAAACAATTCCCTTTATAAATATTCAACAACATATATAGCTAATGAACTTGCTAGTAACACTACAATAATAAATACATTCAAAATAACTAATATTGTTATTCAAAGATGATACCACAGACTAACAGTATAACTAGTTTAATTAGACTGAAATATTCGAATGCCTTTGTATTAAATTCAAGACAAATAATAATATTACCAGTTTTATAAAGCTATTTTATTTATAGTTAACTGTATTCCCTAAATTTTATCAGAAAGTATATATTAATCATGTGTACATAATGTACATATGCATACATACACAGGCACACACACATATACACATATATACAGAGAGAAGAGTGACAAGAAATTCTTAAATAATTCTGTCTATCAGTATCTAATGATAATTACTGACGTCACTATCAACATTGAATCATGAGTAGTTGATAGGCTTTGGAACTAGCATATCCAATTTTTGTTGGTTTTATTTACTAATTCTGAGGCCCTATTAGTAAACCTGGCATTGGACTCTAAAAAATAATGGCTTCATTTTCATTCTTTTGGCTTAAGATTTTAATTATATTAAAAATTGACTTCCACTGGAAAATGCTTAAGAACCTGCAAAGAGGAGAACTAAGCATTGCATGTGCTAAAAAATGAAACCATGAGCTGAAAACAAATGAACTTAGCCTTCATCTTGCTTTGGAATACAGAGAAATTCAAGCTCCACAACAGATGTATATCTAGTCACTTTAAAACAAAAATGTAATATAGTACTTTAATTACTCTCATCTCATTAATATAAATATTAAGTTAAATAATACTTTTGAAGGATATCTCTCCTTTTCCAAACTGCTTTCCAGTTTTCAATTAACTAATTACCTATGTTGACAAAATTGATTTCAGATGTGCAGGAGCTGGTACCTACAGTTTTCAATTTAAAGAAGTCAAAACCGTAACAGCAAATAAAATTAAATCACAAATTGAATTATTAGATATAGGAATGTAATTTAGTTTACAATGGTCACTTTAGGTAGCTCTAAAAAAAGATCCACAGGGTATAAATTTGGCCTAAACCTCAATTCCAATTTCTTGTGTTTTCAGCCACCCCCCTCAATTTCTGCACATTACTTTCTATCCGCTTTTGCCTTCCTTGTCTTGCTCTCTCTGCCTTTCTACTCTGGTCTGCATTTGCTGTCCCTTTTCTGGTCCAGATGCTTCCACAGATCACAAAATTTAGTTCTCTCACTGGCTTCTACATGAACACCTTCATGAAATATTTCTTGAACTTAATAACTTTACTGAAGAACTGTGTATTCAGAAAAAGTAACAAAACATGCAACTGTACTCTGCTTTTTACTCTACCTCTGTTTTCTCTCTCCTCACATAACCCTCTCAATACTTTTTTTTGATGTCCCACAGAAAGAAATTACTTAACCTTCAGGCATATAAGAATCTGAGGTCTTCCTCAATGCAAGATATCAAGGAGTTTCTCCTCATAAGTCCAGTGCTATTTTTCAAGGACACACTGGTTTGTATATAATATTGCTCATTTTGTCGTGGAAACACAGTATAAAACTTCATAAGCTTGTAGTAGTTTTCTCTGGGTTTGAATCTAAGGTGTAGCTATGCAGAGACCTGCTCACACGGGAGATGACACGGGTGCTTTGGGGCTTGATTGTGCCTCTCTTGGTGGTTGTGTTCATTTCTTACATGATGCTTGTACAAAGCAATAGATGCTGTCAGTCATTAAAATGGAAGGCATACAGCTTTGTGTCTGTCTGAGTATAAAATTGGATTTCTCTGTCTGGGTTCTGCTGATTCCTTTTTATTCCGCAAAGCAAATTGCTTTTCTAAGGCGTCAATATTAACCGGAAAAGCTTCTGCTATGACAGGTAGTACTAAAAGCTTATTAGGAGCAATACTTTGTATTCTTTACTGAGTATCCTACTATTAGAGAATAGATTTGTGAAATACAAAACTCATTTTTAAAGTTTTATGCAATTTCATGTGCCTTATGATTTTTTTCTTTTATTTCCATTCCCTTCTCATTTTCTTTGTGTCTAACACATCACATTTTTCACATTTATTTACAGTGCAATATTTCATTTTGGAAGCAATAGACAGATTTAGCAAATAACTACATTTGTGATGAAAAAAAGATGAAACTTTTGGCATCAAATATAAGATATAATTTTTTACCCTTAATTGAGAAACTTCAGACACTGTTTCAAGCATTCTCATTTTATGTGTAACATGTTTTATATAATTGGTTGCTTTAAGTGTAAACCAGCAATAATTCTCTTTGGAATTTCTCTATATTTCTAGCATAACTGTTGTTCAAACAAGCAAAATTATAATGTAGCATATATTATTTAAGCACATATAATTAATTCTAATGTTATTTAAACAAAAGTTTTGAATATATATTATGTAACGATATCTTTCATTATTCATAAATACCACAGTAATTTGAAAGGTTTGATGTAAATATAGCAGTCAAGTGAGGCTTTGGACTTTTAAAAATATTTTAATAAGTTCTTAATACCACTCAAAGTTAAACAATGATTTGCCACTAAAGCGAATGGGAATCAAAGTGTCCAGTGATATTAATGAATACTAGCAAGACATAAATTAATAAAAGTATTTCATTGTTCATCTATTTTTCCTGTAAGTCTGATTGATGGAAATTATAAAATTATATTGTCAGAAGCCTAAACTCTATAGCCACTTGAATTTTTAAGTTTTTTAATCATTTAAATTTAATTTACAATGTTATTTAAAGATAAAATATTATATACACTGTTAAGATAGAGCATGATTGCATTTATAGTCATAAAAATTTCATTTCATAAAGTAATATTTCAAGCAATTTTAAAGATTATTCTTGATTTAGTAAATATTAGAAAATCTTTTTCAAGTATTTTTGGAAACATTAGAACATTTTAGCAATTTATTAAATATGCAAAATATATGTCTTACAAGTTACTAGTTCATCTTTTGTTACTGACACAATGGAAAAAAATAATGACAATATATTAATTAGTATTGACTATTTCAAAAGAGTGTTTACATAATAATTAATGGCATTCTAAAACAATTAATGGATTGTTTTAAAATGTAAAAATATTGCGTGATGAAATGACATTTTCAGTTGTCATTGCAATATTTTTACTTATTTCTTTATAACCTCTTTATGGTTATAATACTAAATTTAAGTTAATTTACACATTCACTTCTTCTTGGTGTCTGCAACACTCAACCCTTATCAAGACCTTCCTCCCTGTTATTTCATTCTAACAAATTTCAACATAATGATCTATTGCTGATGATCTCCATTACGTAAAACATCAGGAAAAACCTGGAAATGTCAGTTATGGAACACTTTCTAACACTTCCAAATTCTGTTTCCACAGCATTTAGAGAGGTGTTTGGGTATACTTAATGTTGTGTCTCTATTCAGATATTAGCTTCATAATCATATTATAATTTTTGTTTTATATTAGTTTATTTTTTATTTTATAGCTTTATTGAAATTTAGTTGAAACATTAAAAACTGCATATTTAATATGTGTATTTTAAAGTTTTGACATATATGAAACAATAGAGCCATAATCACACTCAAGATAATGAACACTTTTTATTCCCTCCCTCCTTCTCCTCTTTGCCCAACATCTCAGTCCCTACACAGTCACAAAACTGAGTTCTTCCATTAGAGTTTCTAGAATATTTATAAATAGAATCATAAAATATATAGTTTTTATCTGACTTATTTCAGAAAAATTTAGTTACTGATTTACGAATTTTTGTTTCTGTTTAATCTTATTACTCCTCTCCTTCTATATCTCCAGGTGTACAAATGGCATAGCATTTGATATTGCCGTACATGTGTTCGAGACTCTTTTAAATTTAAATATTTATTGTCACTGAGTTTCAGTTTGAAAAAAATTTACTTAATCTCATGTTTACTCTTTTATTTTTAATATTTAATTTTGCTGTTTGGTACCATCTGGTAGTACAAAAAAAATTAATTTCATATGTTGTATTTTTCATTCTATTTCTACTTTTTTTCTATTAGAATTATTATGTCTCTACAAAATTTGCCAAGTTTTCATTCACCACATCCATGTTTTTCTATAAATTATAAACATGTTAAAAGAGGTATTTATGAGTCTTTATTTGATAATTCCAATGTTTAAGTAATATATAGGTCTGATTCTATTGATAATTTTTATCTCTAAATTGTGTGTCAAATGTTCCTACTTGTTTGCATGGCTAGAAGTTTCTTTATATAAATTAGATATGGTGGATAACACATTAAAAATATTCTCAGTTCTCTACCTTCCTTTAAAGCATGTTAAGTATAGAACTAGAAGATAGTTAAATTATTGAGTCTACCTTAGTGAGCTTTTACTCCTAGGGAATCTGTCTTAGCAGTCTCAACTAACTTTTTTAAGACTCTTGGCTCCATTTCTAGTCATCAAATTTCATCATCTGTTAAAAGCTCTGCTTTTAAGCTCCTGAGCATCTCCACTCCATTTTGAGAGTCAGAGTTGGCAAATTACTCAGAATTTTGACCATTATTTCAGACTCTTTATGCATCGTTAGCACTAAAATTCCATTTCTTCTCTCAAAACCTACTGGGAGTATGCAGCTTCTTATGTCTCATGCAGGCAATCAGAAAATTTCCTAAAGTGAAGAAAAGTGGCTGACATTGGTATCATCTTAATGGATTTTCTTGTCTTGTGACTTTTGCCTCCTCTAATCTAATGTCCCTTAGTTGCTCTCCAATGCATCAAACTCATAATTTTGTATATTTCTTTTTCAGAATTTTCTATAGTCTCTGTGGGAGACAAGTTCATCAGCTATTCTGTCATTTCAGAAATAAGAAGTCTTCTCTTTTTTTTATTTTATGTTTCTTAGTGTATTGCTACATAGTAGAAAATATTTTTAAAATTGTCAATAATTCACTTATTTATTTAGTTATCTATTCACTCAGAAAATATACATTGTATAATATTGTGTTAATTATTGAGAGAAATGTTTTAACTAGATACAACATTATTATATAACTCTTTATTGAACTCAAATTTATGTGTTTATGTTATCTATTATTTATTAAGCATGTAAGCATCTATGAATATTATATTGACACACAAAACATCACTTTGTCAAACTTTTAAAATAATATTCTTATTGCATTTTGAATTATAAGTAAACTGAGATTTGATATTCATATATTTAATGTATCTGGATTTTTCACTCAGTTGTAGGTAACTTTTTATAGCAGAGGCCTTTATTAGACTTTAATCATAATAATAATAGTAAAAAAAGTAACTATCTTGTTTTAAGAGATTATCATAATACCTGGTTCAAAATAGGCATGCTGGAAATAATTGCGTCATTTACAAATGATTGAATCTCTAAAACAAAACTTTCTGCTTTTACAGAGATGGAATCCCAAATCTTGACATTATTTATGTTAGCATCCTCACAACTTAAACAATTGCTTATCATTTTGCCCAAAAAGTTCCTACTTTCATCTCCTATGTGCACACACCATATTTAAATAGGCTACACCATACTAATGGTACTAAATTCAAACTACTCAAAAATATCCTTCAAAATTTATAAAAGGAGTTTCTTGTTTGCATTTTATTTGTACTTTGTGATTCTTTTATACTAAAATTTATGACCTAGGTTATAGGTCTCTTTATGTGCCTTTTACATAGATTAAATACAGACTTACGTAAACTAACTCCATGTTAAACACTTAGGAACTAATTTTTAACCAAAACTGGAGTTGGTAGGCTTTAAGAATTTGGATATGAATAACTATGCTTTGCCTATAGTGAAGTCTAGGGAAAGAGTCCAGTTATAATTTTGGAACACATCTTGCTTAATTAGAAGCAAATATTTTTGTAATATTTGGTTTTCCTAAGGTCTATGGGACTCCGACACCTGTACAACTCTATGGCATTAAATTTATTGCTTAAATTCTAAATTCCAAAACATTATATTAAACATATCAGCATGTCCATAATCCTTATTGGGTCATATAACTCATGATGCTTTACTATTATAGCCTTCTGCTAGGAGTTTTATAATTATGTAAATTATTTGCCCCTTGAGGCTGCTGAATTGCTCATCTAAATTTTTAACCAAGACAAACCTCCATTAACTAAAGGATTAGTTTCTGAATTTGTGCTTCTTTATAGTGTATTAATATACATCTGTGCTTTTATATTTTAATAAAGAGTATGTTTTGATATAAATAGCACTGATGCCTTTGGTTATATATACTGAAGGAATGGCACTAATACCGAAACAGGCAAATGTGATATCACCTCCATCTGTTGACAGAGAACTGAATTTTTGGCAGAACTTCAAAGCGAACCTAATGAACTTCAATAGAATGAGCTTTTTTTTTCTTCTTTTTTTTTTTAACCTTTTAACCAATATAAAGTATGAAAGACCTGATCTGAAGATTTACAAAGTTCATCAAAACCTTCAAAGATGCATCTGCTTTATTTGGTTGTAGTAAGATTTCACAACAAAGAGCATGAGACACAGCTGGTTTCCAGCTGGCGCTTTGTAAGATTTCACTGGAGTGGAATGTTTGTTACACTAGGCTTCATTAAAATTAAATTCTACCTTCACTCTATTCACCATGGAAATTAATATTTTTATAATACATGGCTCATGGTTCTAAGCATATTTTAATATTGTAAAGAAATATTTTAAACATGTAAAGGAAATATTTAAAAGAAAGTCAAAACATAAAGTGATCAATATATCCAAGGTTTGAGGAAATTAATATTCTTGATACTGAGCATCTCTTAATCATTCAGTCTGTTTAAGTATTAGCCTCAGAATCAAATTGAAGAAGTAACTGATCTTAATCATAATTAATGTTCTTAAAGGCCAGAATAATATCTGAAAAGGAGAAAGGTTATATAATAATAATAAAATAAACTGATATAAGTAATGCAAACATTACCTTAAGATTTGAAATCTAGGAAAAGAGAAAATGTAACAGATTAAGAGTAAATAGTGAGAAAAAATATGAAATGGTTTAAAATTTGCTCCCAGCCTAACTGGTTTTAAATCTGTAGCCATTATAATACTTCACTATAAGTTAAATAATACCATTATAATAATGGCTTTAACAATTCAGACATTTATTACATAAATTAACAAGAAGGCTGGAGGTGGGCCATTTCGCAGTTCAGTGACTTAATGATGTTATTAAGAATACAGGTTTTTCTCATCATTTTGCTCTGTCATCTTCAGAATAAGAGTACCATACGCATGATAATTACAGAAGATCTAGGCATCGATTACCATGCAACACTGCAAAATGAAAAGGGAAGATAGGGAAGAAAACAAACAAAACAAAACCAGCTGTATCCTTCCTCTACCCTTCTTTCAATAAGGGAATAAATTTTTCTTCTAAAAACAAGCAGCAAACATCTCTTTGAGGATCAATGGTCAAGACAGGGTCCTATGTGCATCAAAAGGGAGATCAATAGCAACAAGGACAGGTTATCTATGGTTGGATTATGTCAGTGGATTTTATAGCTTTTGATAGTCTCTCATGGTAATATGTCATTTTTATACAAAAAAATGCATAACTTTGTATCAAGCAAAATATGAAATGATGCAATTTCAATACTAAAGAAGGATGCACATTCTTAATAGCATTTTTAAAAACATGGGAAATGTAATTATTCTTATAACATAGCAAGATATTTAACTATGGCATAACATAAATCTTTATTTGTGTTCATCATAAATAAGAGAGAAAAGATAGTAGTGCTTGATAATTTTCCTTATTTGAATCATATAATTTTTCCAGTTCCACAATGTGTAGATGAATCAATATACTTTTAAATAGTAGAGGGAAAATGAAGACAGGCTAGGAGTAGGATGATCATATGATTTATTCCCCAAACTAAAAAAATGTCTTAAAGGTTTATTTATTAACTACTACTAATTATGTAACAATAACTGGTGTAACCCATACACAACAGTGGCCATAGAGATGTCACAGAAGCAATACCATGATTCTTTTGACTGGGAAAAATTATTGTATTCATTAAAAACAAAGTTATTTATTATTATTCTGGCATTATTGCCTGCTTATTATGTGCTTGTCCTCTGCTGTATATTCTACACGCACCACCTCATTTTTCTTTTTAAAAGCATGTGAGGTAGACATTATTTTATTTTGCTTATGGAAATAAGAAAAACAAGATGAAATCCAAACTCTTTATTATGATTCTCCAGTATCTTACACTGCTTTGAGCTATATTGTATGCTTTCCCAACAAGGCCACTAAAGCAGCAGAAGAAATGAAAAACAGCTATAAATCTTCTTTTCAATATGGGCTTTATAGAGCACTTGCCTCTCAACATCTGTGGGAACATTGTATCAAAGAAACGACAAACCTATTTTCAAACAGAGACTATAAGGAATTAAGACACTTTAGATGATGTGGACAAAAATCACTCATGCGTATTAGCAAACGGTTTTTGAACAACAACCAATTATGAGACACTGCAGTAAATAAGATGGAAGAAATCCAATTCCTAGCTTCAAGAAATGAACACAGAGCCTCAAGATAAAATAGGTAAAACTAGCTCCACCACATGGCATTGTTAGTTCAGGATCACAGCTGCCAAGGGTTTCCATGGGTGGAAAATGACAGAGAAGAGTTTTCCAAGTACAGGAAATGAATTGACTGAAGGAAGAAATGTTCATTTCATCTTTGGAAAAGAGCAACCTGATTTTATCAGAGAGGGAATACACATATCCATACACATACACGTGTACATATACACGCATGTGCTCATGTCCTTACACATTCACCTATATACACACATAGGCACATAAATACACACATATAAACATACAGCTCTGCAGCAGAAAGGAAGCAGGGCAATGAGGACTCTGTGGCTTTCTTTTAATTCTGAAAAAGCATATATATCTAAAATATATACAGCATTCATAATTATAAATCTCACTTTAAATCTCAGATACAGAAACTCTTTTCACCCAGTAAAATTAATCATCAAAATTCACTTTTTTGGAAATCATATATATGTTATTTGTATAAAATAAACATGAGATTTCCTTGACATGCTCCTAAATATTTATTGGGAAAATGTTATATCTGTCACCACATTTTTAGGTTATTTTACAGAGAAGAATAATACTATAAATTATAGGACTTAGTCTAATATACGTGCTTTTTTGAACCAATGAAAGACCCATTCAGGAAGCTTCATCTATTAAGAATGTTTTACACAAAATGATATAAAAGCTGAAAATCAAAAAGGGGTAAAGGAGGAACAAGGAGGGTAAATGTGTGTGTTATTCTATTTAAAATGACATTTAAAAGCAAAATAGAAAAGAAGAAAGAGATCTGGTTTCAGATACAATCCTCGGTACTGGAAAAGAAAACAAACAGTGTGAGTCTGTTTTGCTTAAATTTGACATTTCTTGTTAGAACTTTAAGATCTAACCTCCGTGGAGTGAAAAAGACTACAAAGTCTATGATTACACAACCTAATTTATGTTTCTCTAGCCTTTTACATTCCATAGACACCTCTGTTATTATCTTTTGTGATTTTCAAGCAGTCCTTAGTACATTGGAGAAAATTTCTACTTACTGAATATTTTATGCTTACTTGCCTTAAAAACTCCTGGTACAAACTTTATTCATAACACACAAACTAAATATTATGCTTCTTCTTTTCCTTTTAAGTTATTTGATGTGACTGTTGTAAGTATTGAGAACTTCCTTTCATGGCCAGTTACGTTTTTAGATTCAGAGGATTATTGGCTTGTGTACTTTTTCTTTTTTCAAAGAAATACAGCAACACAATGGATTAGAGACTTAAACATAAGGCCTAACACCATAACAACCCTAGAAGAAAACCTAGGGAAAATCATTCAGAACATAGACATAGGCAAGGGCTTCATGACTAAAACACCAAAAGAATTGGCAACAAAAGCCAAAATAGACAAATCGGACCTAATTAAACTCCAGAGCTTCTGTACAGCAAAAGAAACAATCATTAGAGTGAACTGACAACCAACAGAATGGAAAAAAATTTTTGCAATTTACCCATCTGACAAAGGGCTAATATCCAGAATCTACGGAGAACTAAAACAGATTTACAAGAAAAAGAGACAAACCAACCCATCCAAAAGTGGTAGAAGGATATGAACAGACATTTTTCAAAAGAAGACATATGAGACCAACAAACATATGAAAAAATGTTCATCATCACTGGTCATTAGAGAAATCCAAATCAAAACCACATTGAGATACCATCTCATGCCAGTTAGAATGCTGATCATTAAAAAATCTGGAGACAACAGATGCTGGAGAGGATGTGCAGAAATAGGAACACTTTTATGCTGTTGGTGGGAATGTAAATTAGTTCAACCATTGTGGAAGACAGTGTGGCCCTTCCTGAAGGACCTAAAAATAAAAATTCCATTTGACCCAGCAATCCCATTACTGAGTATATAAACAAAGGATTATAAATCATTCTGTTATAAAGACACATGCACAGGTGTGTTCATTGCAGCAATGTTTACAATAGCAAAGACCTGGAACCAACCCAAATGTATAGACTGGATAAAGAAAATGTGGTATATATACCCCATGGAATACTATGAAGCCATAAAAATGATGAGTTTGTGTCCTTTGTAGGGACATGGATGAATCTGGAAATCATCATTCTCAGCAAACTGACACAATGACAGAAAATCAAACACTACATGTTCTAACTCATAGGCAGGTGTTGAACAATGAGAACACATGGACACAGGGAGGGGAGCATCACACATGGGGGGTCTGTTGGGGGGGCAACGGAGGGACAGCAGAGGGGTGGGGAGGTGGAGGAGGGATAATATGGGGAGAAATGCCAGATGTAGGTGACGGGGGGATGGAGGCAGCAAACCACATTGCCGTGTGTGTACCTATGCAACAATCCTGCATGATTTGCACATGTACCCCAGAACCTAAAGTACGATTTAAAAAATTGCATACCAATTAAGATAATTATATATCCTAATTTGCCCCTAATTTGTGAGTTTATATGATGCTTTCTATACAGAATTTTTGGAATTATTATAAACACTTATAAACTTGTATTAAAAATATAAATACATATAGTTTTCCTAAATATAAATAAAATAAAACTTTTAAAAAAACATATAGTATAAATTGTGAGAATCCAGGAAATTAAAATCACAAACAAATTGTAAGAAGTTGTAAGTCCAATGCATAAAATAATCAATATAGAAATTTCTTTGTGTTTCTTGTTTCTGCTCTTCCCTCTGTTTCTGACCTGGTAGAATTGTTAATTTTGACAACTAATAAGAAGGAATTATACGAAGCACAATAAGTTATTATAAGGCATTATTTTCTGTCCCATGTTAATAACATTGCACCCTGCATTTTGCATGCACAAAATATTTTAAACTAATTAAGAGAACCCAACTTGCTGTACTTCCAAAATGTGGTCAACATATTTTATTTTATTTTATTTTATTTTTTTCCTTGTGATTTTCTTTTTTTTTTTTTTTTTTTAAATTTTTATTGCATTATAGGTTTTGGGGTACATGTGCAGAACGTGCAAGATAGTTGCATAGGTACACACATGGCAGTGTGTTTTGCTGCCTTCCTCACCTTCACCCACACTTGGTATTCATCCCCAGGCTATCCCCCCCCAGGCCCCCCCGCTGTCCCTCCCCCATTTCCCCCAACAGTCCCCAGTGTATAGTAGACCGCCTCTCTGTGTCCATGTGTTCTCATTTTTCTCACCCACCTATGAGTGAGTATATGCAGTATTTCTTTTTCTGTCGTTCTACTATAAGGACACATGCACACGAATGTTCATTGCAGCACTGTTTACAATAGCAAAGACCTGGAACCAACCCAAATGCCCATCGATGATAGACTGGACTGGGAAAATGTGGCACATATACACCATGGAATATTATGCAGCAATCAAAAATGATGAGTTTGTGTCCTTTGTAAGGACATGGATGAATCTGGAGAACATCATTCTCAGCAAACATTTTAAATATCAAATATTTACTATTTTCAAAACTGTGTATTTAAAATGTTTGATGAAAATATATTCTAACAAAAATACAATTAAAAATTTTAACTTATAATATGATTTAAAATGTCTTATCTCACATGACTAGAAATTATATAAATATGGGTTAATAATCGTTTCAATGATCAAGTCTAATTTTTCAAATACTCAATGCAAGTTTAGTAGAGTTTTTATTTCCTAGTGGAATAAAGCTTAACAAATTAATTTTTCCATTTTTTTCTTTTATTTATTTTTGGCATAATTATTAGACATTCTAGAATACATTTCTATATTTCAAGTGTACTGCCTGGTATATTATTAAAACTAACACCATAATTTTTCCTATGAAAATGTAACTACTGTGTTCATTAACTGAAATATTTTATAATTATTTATAGTTTAACAAATGAAAAGGTTTATTGTGTTGTCACTAGATAACACATTGCAGGCTTTTGAATGTCTAACTAGAGAAAAGCATTCCATAAATATTTGTTTATATTAAAAAGCATAAATATATGACGAAAAGAGGTTAGGCATGAAGTAAATGTTAATCACTTACTGTTTGTTTTATATTGTCATTTAAATTTGAACTTTTCTTTTTTTTTTTTTTTTTTTTTTTTTTTTTGCCAATCATTGAGAGCTTGTAAGGTTGCTGAGGTTGGTTGGCCTTGAACTCTTGGCCTCGCCTTCACAAGCGCCACGACATCCGGCCGGAGCCACTTTGGGCCTCTGAACTTTTCTTTAATTTCTTTAAAACCTAGCTGATTTCTAAGCAACAAAACCTACTGCCACTTTATGTTATTCTAACCTCTAAGAAAATTATTGTTTTCAAATTGCTTTTTACTGGTTTTTGGATATAGCAATGTCCTTGCCTTATACCTATGAGTCTGTCTAAATACCATAGAATAATGCCTAAATTTTGTAATTATCCCCTCACACTCAGTTCTGATCCAAATCTAACCCTTCTTTTAGCTTTTTCTTTTAAATTTTATTTAACATAAATTCAAATTTATAGAATTACAAAAATAGAATAAATAAGTTATTTGGACATTTTACTGCAAATACTTTGTTAATGCTTTGCCCATCTGCTTTACTGTTCCATCCCTCTTTTTTCTCTGTGTATATATATTTGTATATGTATATATTTGTGTATACACATATATAGATGAATATATATTTTTATTTATGTATACGTATAATTTTTTCTGAATCATTTGAGAATAAATTGCTGAAGTGCATGCATGCCACATTACTCCTAAATATTCAATGTATGTTTTCTAAGAACAAAAATAATTACACACATAACCTGTTATGTTTAATTTCATGTGTCAGCTGGACAGAGCCAAGAGAAACTTAGACTTAGGCCAAGCATTATTCTGGCGTGTCCTAATGAGTGTTTCCTGAAGAGATTAACATTTGAATTGGTAGAGTGAGCAAACTGCCTTTTTAATATGAGTGGGCCACATTCAATCAGTTGAAGACCTGAATAGATCAAAAAGGCTGAGCAAGAAGGAACTTCTTTACTGACTGCTTGAGTTAGGACATTGGTCATTTCTGCCTTTCAGACTTGGATTAAAATTTGGCTTTTTTGGGGTCTCAAACTTTCTGTGTATCAGACTGGAACTACACATTTGCTCTTCTAGGTACCAAGCTGCCAAACAAAAACCTTGGGACTTCTCAGCATTTATAATCATGTAGACCAATGCATTATAGTGTATTTTAAAACATACATATACACATACACATATCTTCTGTTGTTTCTGTTTCTCTGTAGAACATTAACTGACATATAACTCTGGTACAATTCTCAAAATCAGAAATATTTATAATATTTTAACACAATTATCTGGTTCACAGAAATATCCAGTTAGCCAATTTTCTCAATGATGTCATTTACATATAAAATAAGTTTCTTACCTGACACATGGTCTAATTAGGATCACATACTGCTTTTAGTTTTTATTGTCTCTGCAGTCTCCTTTAATCAGGAACAGTTCCTCAGTGAATGCCTTTCATGACTTTGGCACTTCAGGACAATGAAGCCCACTTATTCTGTAGATTCTGTAGTTAGTATGTTTCTCAGTTTGGGTTTATGAGGTCTTTACTTACCATTAGGACACCACAAAAATGATGTTGTAACCTCCTCAGTGCATCATATCAGAAGGTACATTATGTTGGCTTGTCCAATATTGGTGGTGTTAGCTTGGATCAATTTCTTGTCAGAAAGAAGTGAAAGTAAGACTATGGAACAATACCTTTAAAGTACTGAAAAACATAAGCAGGCAACCTAGGATTATATACCAAGAAAGTATATATTTCAAAAGAAAGATGAAATCAATTTTTTAAAACATATAAAAGCTGACTGGACATGGTGGCTCATGCCTGTAATTTCAGCACTTTGGGAGGCCTAGGCAGGTGGAGTGCTTTAGCCCAGGAGTTCAAGACCGACCTGACTGAGCACATAACTGAACACTATCTTTACCAATAATATATACAAAAATTAGGTAGTTGTGGTGGTGCTTGCTTGTGGTCCCAGCTACTCCAGAGGCTGAGATGAAAATATCCCTGGATCTCAGGAGGTGGAGGTTGCAGTGAGCTGAGATGGTGCCATTGCACTTCAGCCTGGGCAACAGAGTAAGACCCTCCAAAAACTGAAATAAAATAAAACAAAACATACAAAAGCTGAAAGAATTTGCCACCAGCCCGTGACAATAGTACAGTAAATCTTAAAGCCAAGTCCTTCAGACTAAAATAAATTATATTAGATGAAAAAATAGATCTATAGAAATAAATGAATAGTACTAGATATGGTAACCACATGTATAAATGTATTTTTGTTCTTATTATTTATACATTTCAAAAATATCATTAACCATGTAAGCAAAAATAATAAAAATAAACTGTAAAGCTATGAAACATAGGCATGTATACAAACACATACATACATATGTATGACAAAAAGAGCATAAAACCCAGAAAAGGAGAAATGAATATACCCTTATATAGTGTAGACATTGTATGTGAATTGATATAATATTAGTTAAAATAAGACTTCAATAAGTTAACAACAGATGCTGCAAATTCTAAAGCTTTGTGTAAAAGAGCAAATAGTTATAGTACTTATACTGATAGATGGATGATTAATTGAGAAATAGATGATGATGACTGATAGATAGATAGATAGACAGACAGAGTCCAACGAAAGGGGTAGATGGAATTTCAAAAAAAAAAAACATAGAAATGAGAAAAAATACTTTAAAAATGGAACAAATAAAAAGCAAATCACAGAATGACAGACTTAACTATCAATAATCATAATCCATGTATAATTTTCATAGCTGCATTATAGAAGTAGGCTACTATAATAGCTGCCCCAGATCCATACCACCACCACCACCACCATTATCAGTATTAGATATCCATATGCATCTGAAAGCCACCATGATCAATAAGCTACTTATACTGCTGCTTAATTCTGTGTCATACATGTGCTTCTTATGATCTTTATGGGCAATATACATACCCTGAGCCCTCAGCAACCACTAATGAACTAACCTCTGTGCTCATGGTGTCTCAGAGGAAAAACAAAAATTTAAATTCCTTATTTCAGGAGGAATAGCAAAAGCAACATAGAAAGCATAGGTTCTATCTACCCTCTGCCCTTAAATGTACACAATCTATAATATCTCAGCAGAAATAGTGTCTTAGAAATGAAACATTTAAATTTCTGTTATTCATGACATATAAACACAAACTATAATAAGGATGAAAAGGTTTATTCCAGTCAGTCTACCACAAAAATCACTATCTAGCACTTGGTTTTGATGTTAGAACTTCAAAGTAATTAAATTAGTAATAAAAATTTCCTCCTTTCTACTATAAAGAAACGTATACATGTTACAACATTATTTTATAAAGCTAGATGATTCAAGATTGTGGAACACAGAGTAAGAGAACAGTGAATCTCATGAGAAATAGTCAATTGCCTTACATCATTTTCTTTAAAATTAATTTTTAGTTAGCCATTATTGTGTAGAATACAATCATAAGAATAAGGAATGTGATATGGCAAGTAAGGAAGAAAAATTATTTTCTGGTATAAATGTATATTCTTGTGTATTAGTTCTTTATAGATGTTTTAAGAAATGATTGCAAACTTAAAACAACAGAAATGTATTCTCATACAATCTAGAAGTCAGAAGTCCTAAATCAGTATTGTTGGACAGAAGTCAATGTGTACTTCCTCTTGAAGTACTTTTTGACACTCTGTTTCATGCCTTTTTCAACTCTGATGGATGCCAAAATTCCTTGGCTGGTGGCAATATCAATCCAATCTTCAAGACCAGAATATTTAAATCACTCTCTTTATATTGCCTTCTCTGTGTATATAAACTCTCCCTGTGTCTCTGTCTCTTTTAAGAATATATGTAATTGTATTGAAAACCCACTTGTATAGTCTAGGATAATCTCTTCATTTCAAGATTCTTAATTTAATCACATCAATAAAGTACATTATTTGCCATATAAGGTAACAGTTACAAGGACTATGATGTGGATATCCTTTAAGAATATATAACTAGCCTATTACATCTGCTGATTTTCTTTTTGTCTTCCACAATCAGATTGAATATAACATGTCACCAGATGATTAGCTAGTTATTCCACAGCAAGATGCTTATAATTTAGCATCAGTCTCTACTACCGGAATATACAGCTCCCATCAACATTTTTTAACAATGTGGAATTTCCATTTCTACCACTATGACCATTTGGTTCTTGAGCCCATTTAGCAAGTGCTGAAAAAACTAGGTAAAGTTTATGGCTGAACTCTATTGAACAGCTCATCTTTTCTACCAAATTATTAAAAGTTATCATTATCTGGATGTCTTTTAGTAAATATCCAGATGAGTCTCAGATAGTTTCACACCATGGAAAATAACCTAGGCTTAAGCCCATCCTCTTATATTTTCTCCACTTCCCTAGTCACCATTTCTACAAACCTTGCTCCTCTCAAATTCTTAACTGGGCAAATGATAGCCACTGTTCATAAATCAACACAGATTCATAACTCTGATCGTCTCACCTTTGAGGAAAAGTGGACATCCATAGGTAACACCTGAAGTTCTTCCTACTGAAGAGATTGTCTTTTTCCATTATGCTTCAGGGTCAGTATTGAGTAGAGCCCTAATGTTACAGCAGTCCTCTTCTAACTGGTTTTTATTTGCAGAAAGCAAAACCTACCAAGTAGGCTGGACTTATTTCTTTAATTAACAGTCTTTTCACCAATAATTCCCCATGAAACCATTGTTTTGGATTGAAAAACTGCTGTTGGCATAGGTTTCCTACAAATGTGAAACTTCTGCTCATAAAATCTATGTATTCCCTCATCTATTTGATGATACAATGCTACTGAATAGGCCAACCTTATGGTTTAATATATTAAATACACACAGTAAATTATAGCCAACTCAGGGTGCATGCTGGATATTTACGTGACATTTAACGGTTAATAGTTTAATCAATACTAATGTAGTTAGGCTTTGTGCCCCCACCCAAATCTCATCTGAAATTGTTATCCCCATAATCCCCAGTGACAAAGGAGAGACCAGATGCGGGTAATTGAATCGTGGGGGCAGTTTCCACCATAATGTTCTCTTGATAATGTGGGAGTTTTCATGGGATCTTTATAAGGGGATCTTACCCCTTCACTCAGCACTTCTCCTTTCTGCTGCCTTGTGAAGAATGTGCCTTGCTTCCACTTTGTTTTCCACCAGGATTGTAAGTTTCCTGAGGCCTACCCAGCCATGCTGAACTGTGAGTCAGTTAGACCTTTTTTCTTTATAAACTACCCAGTCTTGGTAAGTTCCTTATAGTAGTATGAAAACAGACTAATACAAAGGACAAAGCTGATTAGTAATAATAATTACAGTAATAGCTAACAGTTTGATTGCATTTACAGGCATTGCATTACACACTTAGTGTATTTTCTTTTTTGTGGGGGTTATTAATAATGGCTGATCAATATTTTGTGTATTTAAAGTGGAGAATGTATATTTTGTGTATTTAAAGTAGAGAGCTCTATAAATATTTATTAAGTTTACTTGTTCCGGATCTGAGTTCAAGTCCTGGATATCCTTATTAATTTTATGTCTTGTTGAGTCAAAATCTCTTTATGGGTCTTATGTATCTGGGTGTTAGGATCGTTAGCTCTTATTGTTGCATTGATCCTTTTACCACTATATCTTTGTCGCTTTGAAATGTATTTTATCAGATGCGAGAATTGTAACTCCTGCTTTTTATTTACTTATTTATTTTTGCTCTCCATTTGGTTGGTAAATCTTTCTCCATCCCTTTGTTTTGAGTCTTTGTGTATCTTTGGATGTTAAATGGGTCTGGATGTAGCATATCGTTAGGTTTTGGCTGTATCTTTTGATTGGGGGATTTAGTCGATTTAAATTTAGGTTTACTGCCATTTGATGTTAACTGGCTATTTTATCCATTCATTGATGTAAATTCTTCTTTATGTTGATGCTCTTTACTTTTTGGTATATTTTTAGAAAGGCTAATACTGGTTGTTCCTTTCTATGTGTAATGCTTCTTTCAGAAGCTCTTGTAAAGCAGGCCTGGTGATAATAAAATCTCTGAGTACTTGCTTGTTCATAAAAGATTTTATTTTTCCTTCAATTGTGAAGCTTAGTTTGGCAGGATATGAAATTCTGGGCTGAAAGTTCTGTTCTTTAAGGATGTTGAATATTGGCCCCCACTCTCTTCTGGCTTGTAGAGTTTCTGCTGAGAGATCTGCTGTAAGTCTAATAGGCTTCCCTTTGTGGGTAACCTGACCTTTCTCTCTGACTGCCCTTAGTATTTTCTCCTTCGTTTCAACCCTGGTGAATCTAATGATTATGTGCCTTGGGATTGCTCTTCTTGAGGAATATCTTTGTGCTGTTCTCTGTATTACCTGGGATTGAATATTGTCCTGCTTTGCTAGTTTAGGAAAGTTTTCCTGAATAACATCCTGAAGAATATTTTCCAACTTGGATTCATTCTCTCTGTCACATTCAGGTACACCTATCAAATGTACATTAGGTCTTTTCACATAGTCCCATATTTCTTGGAGACTTTGTTCATTCCTTTTTATCCTTTCTTCTCTATTCTTGTCTGCTTGTTTTATTTCATTAAGTTGGTCTTCGACCTCTGATATCCTTTCTTCTGCTTGATCAATTCAGCTATTTAAACTTGTGCATATTTCGCTAAGTTCTCACGTTGTGTTTTTCAACTCCGTTAGTTCATTTATATTCTTCTCTATATTGTCTATTCTTGTTAGCATTTCGTCAAAACTTTTTTCAAAGTTCTTATATTTTCATGTGTTTGATCACTTATTTATTCATTGAATTACAATTTAGAGCGGCTGTTTTATATGCCAGACACCGTTTAGAAACTGGAATTTTATCAATGTAGACAAAATAATTTTCCATATGGAGCGCACATCTTAGTGGGACTTGAAAAATACAATTATTAACAAAAATACTAAATATATTATGCACTAGGTTAAAAAGGTGTTAAATGTTCAAAAAAATGAGCAGAGAAAAAGGGCTACAGTGTCAATTGTAGGGGAAAAGAGCAGCTCCTATTTTAAATATGATGGATTATACCATTCTCTCATTTTAAAGATGATAGCTGAACAAAGAGAAGAAGAAAATAAGTTCCAAGAAGTAACACAAGAACAGATTGTGTGGAGCCTTGTAGATACTCGTTATCATTGATTTTAATTGTGCACAGGATGGGTACAACTAGATGATTTTAGCAGAGGCTTGACATGATCTGATTTAAGTCTTAACAGGATCGCTCTGATTATTTTGATCAGAATATACTGCCGATTACCAAAGATAAAATAGAAACTCCTTGTAGGGAATTATTATTATTACTGTTATTTGAGAGAAGGTCTCACTGTGTTGCACAAACTGGCTAGAGTGCAGTGCTGTGAACATGACTCACTACAGCCTTGACTTTTAGAGCTCAATCAATCTTGCCACATTATGTTCCCAAGTAGATGGGATTATGGACACATCACAGGCCCAGCTAATGTTTCATTTTTAAAAAAATATTTTGTAAAGATGGGGTCTTGTCATGTTTCTCAGTCTGGTCTGAAGCTCCTGTTTCTGCCTTAGGCTCCCAAAGTTCTGGGATTACAGATATGAGCCACCACACCTGGCCCCTTATAGGCTAAAATAGCAATGCAAACTGGAGATGATAATTATAGAAATGATATCAATAGAAATAGTAAGAAGTTACAGATATAAAAAAAAGATAAAAACATAATTTTCATAAGGATTTACCATAGAGTAGAAAAGAAAGAGTAGCATGAAGAGCAAACATAAGAAAGGGGGTGGGGAGAACAAACCTATGCTTTTGCCCATTATCTGAGATTAGGAAAAGTGCAGCAGAAAAGATCATAAGGAAATATGAAGTTTTATATTAATTTATCCAGTCCTCACAAAAACTTTATTGGGTAGGTATGATTATTACTCTCAGTTTAGAGATGCTCAATTGGGGTGTCAAAAATATTAAATAACTGGCTTAATAACTAATGAGAGAATGAGCCAGTTTTTGAAAATAGTAAATTTGGTTTCAAAACCAATGCTTTTAATAACAATGTCTACTGCTGCTAGGAAGCCAGAAGCTGTCTCTCAAAATTAAAATAGATATTAACCAAAGAGAGCATGTTTTGCTTCTTTCCTAAACACTCGGGAACTTTGCAATGATTCTCCTATCAGTGTTTATCACAAATTTCATGTAGACATTTGAGTAACATTTGATCTGTGGGTCATAAAGACCAAGTGGCAGAGTTGCTTCACCATGACATAGATGAAGGGAATCTAATCTCTTGATCTGGAGCACATGCAAAGAGAATAGTGTTGTTTCTGGCATATCAACCTCATTTAGGCTGGGGATGTTTTTGAGTCCACATTTCAGTCAACCAGGTAAGAAGAAGTTAAGAATAATTTCCAGATACTCAACTGAAATACCTTTTTAAAACTCTACTTATAATAAAGCCACCCATATCAATTGCTTTCTCTAACACTGAATTTCTTATAATTCTATCTCATATTAAGAAGCACTTTTTATATATATTCTTCAGAGCTCTAAGTTAGCAAAAGTTTACAATTCTTTGGCGTATAAGCCTTCTCTTCATAGGATACACGGCCCATATGCCCTTCTGGTGCAGGATGTGATGTGATTCAATTACATGACTTCTAACACTGAGAAACTGTCAGGGTAGATAATGAAGATAATTGGCAACTTCCTTATAGGTAGCTATCTCAGATATGGTCCTTACAGTATTTTCAAACAAGGCAGAATCCATCCAATTGACAAAGGATGTGGACTACTGCTTCAATTCTGGAAGGTTCAGGGAAAATTGAAGTTTGGGGGTTATTTTGAGCTATCCAAATGTATCCTAACGCCATCATCAAATTCTCTCTTTCTTAAAGCCCTAATTCTCACATAAAAGACACGGCATATCTGTATTAGTTGGACTACCACATGATCAAAGGTAAGAATAAGGTCAGTCAAGGGAGTTCCCACAGACCTTGGACTTGTTCCTGGACTTGGCTATTTCCTGGACTTGTTATTTTTATGTTTAAGTTCTCCATTACAGTTGTTAGCTGATTGTAGTATCCTTATGTATTTTTATTTTGTGCCATGGTAAGCTATTATAGAACAACTTCTGTCTACTAAAACTTTACCTTTGATAGGTATTTTATTTCATCACTTCAGACTAAAGTAATTGTTTTGCCATAATTTTCTAGAGAAATATCAGCCTCAATTTTCTAATGTTCATATACACACCAGTGACTTCAAACTCAGCCAGAAAGAACCAATCTCAGACTACGTCTCTGAGTGCCTGTGTTCTGCAACCACTTCCTGAATCAAATATTACACCAGTTATCATTACATTCTATATAAGTGTCCATGCCGGTGATTTTAAGATAAAAAAAACTAGTTAGAAAATGTTAAGGTTTTATTGTTATCTAGGAAATAAGACGAGCAGATGCAGGTGACTCTTAAAAGTGGCTTTCAGAAATGTCTCCCAAAGTTATAAATTACAGAAGCAGTCCTCCAAAGAGGTGCTGATTTGTCTAATCCAGAGAATTTGGCAGTTCCATAGCTTCAATAAAAAATTACAGTATCAGAAACCCATCACATTCAGGAAACTTCAGGCTCCTGCAAGTGGGTGACATCAGCAAACAGTTACCACATTTCTTCCCTCTTGACATCTGTCAGTTAGTGACTGATAATTTCTGAATACTGACACAGAAAAACAGGGGCTTCTGCAGTTGTGCATGTCAGTAGAACAGAACCTGCAGAAGTTTCAACCCCACCCTTCTTCCACCTTCACTATCCCACAAAAAATGCACCTAGTTGGCTAAATCTAAATTTATCTACGAGCAAGCTTCAGAGAAATCTGGAAAATATAAGCAAATGGAATGTAGCTTTTCATCTTCTGCTGTACAAGGAGACACACCAAAAGGAGGATGAAATGGATACTGAATGCTACTCCACCATCTCCATTATAGGGACTGTTGCAAGGTCCTCAGAGTTTCATCTCTTTCATTTTCTACTGCAGTTTGCTTAATGCAAAATGTGAGCCCTTCATCATCCTAACAGTAACTTTTGTCTTCTTTATTCCTCTGATTTCTGCTGGGTCTCATTTTTGTGGAAGTCATAATGCCCCTTCGGGGAATCCTTTTAAAAAGTGTTTTGTTAATGGTTACCTCTAAGCTTATTCTGTTTTCTGGGGTCAGGTATATGCAAAGGAATCTGCTAGTGTTCCACTTAAGGGAGAGATACAGCCAACTTCAAATGTAGCCTTCCATCTCACTGCTCTGCAACCAGGAAGAAATTTATTTCTCCATATTTTCTCGCCTTTAGACTCTAGTTATGAGTCAACTTTCTGTGGATCCATATCAGAATATTTAATGTTTCCCTTGAAATATCCCTCACTTTGTTTGAGGTGACCCCAGCGTACTGAAGAATTTCTAACTCCTGCTTTTAAAATACTCCTTTTAAAACTCTCCTAGTAGAGGAACTGAATTAAAAAATACTTTACTGGGAAAAAAAAAGCTAGATTAAAATATGTTTTTGACTTGTTCTTCAAAAGCTTCTCTGTTGGTAATATGTTTCTTAGTGTTTCAGCCTTAGTCAAAACTACAAAAGAGGAGATGCATTTTAAGACTCTGGTATATGGAGAGGGAAAAAGGATGCTTATTTTAATGTAAGTATAAATAAATTTAACTTTGTTTGAAAAATATGTACAGAATTCCTATCTGTAGTTTCTAATGAGACATACTCTTAATACAAACATCGAAAATACATGTTTTTCATTCTTGTTATACTCAATTAACTTGGAATCTAAGCATTACTGACAGGTTTTCCAATACTTTACAGAACTTTCAGTAAAAACAGTTAATTTACTTTTCACTCAAAGCCTTTTTCTCTGAAGTTATTATAGGTTATTTATTAGGTTGGTGAAAAAGTAATTGTGGTTTAATGGCAATTTTCAATTTTTTTATTTTTTCTATATTTCAAAACCCTAAGTAAACACAAGCATAATTTGTTCAAGAAATGTGAATTTTCTCAATGTGGATAACCTAAATGTTATTTTGTTAAAAGTATTTAACGTATTTTGGCAGCCTGAATAGAGGAAAATACTGTTGCAAGTGCCTTGAAAAATGAAAATTGTCTACTACCTGTCATTTATACATTCAAAATAATATCTGTAAATAAAATTGTTGTTTACTGCAAAATATTTTGAAAATTCCAATGTAGTTATTTTCTGCAGCAGTCATTATTGTTTTGTTTTTCATCACCAATCTGATGACAATTCTTAGATTATTTTCCATTTAAATTTAAGGTATTTCTTTCCACAGACCAACTTTCTGGGCTAAGAACCCAAATTTCTTCACCACATTTATAATACAAAGGGTCATATTAATCCTGGAAGGATTGGTAGTTTCTCACAAACCAAAGAAAGATGTTATTAAACTTCTGAGATTTCTCCTTCAGTCTTTGCCTTCTCTTTAACTGCTCAACCAAAGCTTTCATAATTTGCCTCAGTTCATAATATTACTGTGAGAGACACAGAGCTCTGCTTACATTAGAGATTACTTTCCCACTCTTATAAAATAGAATTTGGAGCTAGACTTCACATTCCACTCCTGGGCTTCTGATGGCATTCAATAATAAATGTGTTAAATTTACTTTCCCCATCTCCACAGGGACACTGGATTGCAGCTTTCCTACTATCTCTTAGGTGCACCCAATTTGTTGAATAAATTACTGACGTATAATTTCTTTCCAATACTGTACCAGAAATTCACTCATCTAGGTGTTGGCATGGTCAGCTGAGGTTTCTGAACTCTTCGGATACTCTCTGCTACTTTTCCCAAGGGTCAAATTCTGATTCTAAATTTATCTGTATAAAACATAATTTATCCCATGTAATATCTCATGAATAATATAGGCCTTTCACTACATTTCCTATACCATTCGATCATTTATTTTAGATTTCATGTTCAAAATTGTTTCAGTACATATCAAGTTATTTACTTTTCCTTCTAGTGATTTTGTTCCTTTGAGTTTCCTGCTAGAGAGTATCGGGAGGGGGTGGGTAGGCAAGATAGCCAAGTATGGGGGGTGCGGTCAGAGGATCCCACCGAGAAGAATAAAAATGGTGAGTGAATCCTGTATTGGCAACGGAGGTATCTAACACAGCAAGAGCACCATCAACTCGGGCAAACACCACCACTTTACCTGGGAGAGGGGTAGCCACCATCATCGTAGCTGCCTGCTGTCTAAGACAACTAACTGAGCTCCCAGTGGGAGGAACAGCAGCCATCACTTCAGCTCCAGACTGTTGTTTTCCTCTGCTGGTGCCAGGAAAATTGGGTAGTTTGAACCCAGGAGGAATTTCCCACAGTGCATCACAGCAGCTATGGCAGATCATGGCCAGACTGCCTCTTTAGGCCATACCCAGACCCATTCTTCCTCACCAGACTGCAACTCCCTATGGGAATTTCAGCAACTTCAGCCAGGGGTTTATGGAGGGAACTCTGATCTCCCTTAGATGGTTCCCCTGTAGGGAGAGGGCAACTTTAGTTTCTGCACATCAGCATAAATAAGACAGGCAGACAAGACTAGGGAAATAAGAATAAAAAGGAATGAACACGACCTCCAAGAACTATGGGATTATGTAAAAAGACTAAACCTGTGATTGATTGGAGTACTAAAAAGACAGGGAGAATGGAAGCAAGCTGGAAAACATACTTCAGGATATCATCCAAGAGAACTTCCCCAACATAGCAAGACAGGCCAACATTCAAATTCAGAAAATCCAGAGAACCACTGTAAGATACTCCATGAGAAGATCATCCCCAAGACACATAATCATCCAAAGTCAACATAAAAGAAAAAATGTTAAGGGCAGCTAAATAGAAAGGCCAGGTCACCTACAAAGGGAAGCCCATCAGGCTAACAGTAAATCTCTCAGCCTAAACCCTACAAGCTGGAAGAGATTGGGGCCAATATTTAACATTCTTAAAGAAAACAGTGGGGGAGGCTGGGGAGGGATAGCCTGGGGATAAATGCCAAGTGTGGGTGAAGGGGAGGAAGGCAGCAAAACACACTGCCATGTGTGTACCTATGCAACTATCTTGCACGTTCTGCACATGTACCCCAAAACCTATAATGCAATAAAAATTTAAAAAAATTAAAAAAAAAGAAAATAATTTCCAACCAGAATTTTATATCTGGCCAAACTAATCTTCCTAAGTGAAGAAGAAATAAAATTCTTTTCAGGCAAGCAAATGCTGAGGGAATTGTCACTGCCTAGGCTGCTTTGCAAGCACTCCTGAAGGAAGCACTAAATATGGAAAGGGAAAACCATTACTAGCCACTTTAAAAACACACTGAAGAACAAAGACCAATGACGTATGAGGCAACCACATCAATATGTCTGCAAAATAACCAGCTAGCATCATGATGACAAGAACAAATTCATACATAACGATATTAAATGTAAAATTGGGTACCTACTATATTTAATATCTATTGCCTATTAAACTTAATATTAATACATATTAATGTATTAATATGTAATATAGTAATGTATGATTAGAAAACAGAAAAAAGGAGGAAATGCCATCCTAGTTTCTGACGAAACAGACTTTAAACCAACAAAAATAATAAACGAGAAAGAAAGGCATTATACGATGGTAAAGTGTTCAATTCAAGAAGAAGAGTTAACTATCCCAAATATATATGTACCCAATACAAAAGTGCCCAGATTAATACACCCCACTGTCAGTATTAGACAGATCATCAAGACAGAAAATTAACAAAAATATTCAGGACTTGAACTCAGCTCTGGATCAAGTGGACCTAACATATATCTAAAGGACACTCCACCTCAAAGCAACAGAATATACCTTCTTATTGGTGCTACATGGCTCTCACTCTAAAACTGATGACATAAATGGAAGTAAAACACTTTTCAGCAAATGAAAATGAACTGAAGTTATAACATACAGTTTCTCAGACCAGAGCACAGTCAAAGTAGAACTAGAACTCAAGATTAAGAAACTCACTCAAAACCACACAACTACATGAAAATTGAACAACCTTCTACTCCTGGGTAAATAATAAAATTAAGGCAGAAATCAAGACATTCTTTGAAACCAGTGAGAACAAAGAGACCATGTACCAGAATATCTGGGATGTAGCAAAGCACTGTTAAGAGGGAATGTACAGTACTAAATGCCCACATCAAAAGGCTAGAAAGATCTCAAGTTGACACCCTAACATCACAACTAAAAGAGCTAGGGAATCAAGAGCAAAAAGAAACCCAAAGAAAGCAGAAGACAAAATAAGATCAGAGCAGAACTGAAGGAGATGGAGACAAACACCCTTCAAAAATTGATTAATCCAGGCACTGATTTTTTTAAAAAAATAAGAATCACTTTGACATCATTGATGGGAATGTAAATTAGTTGAACCATTGTGGAAGACAGTGTGGGAATTCCTCAATCACCTGGAGGAGGAAATATCATTTGACCCAGCAATCCCATTACTGGGTATATACCCAAAGAATATAAATCTTTCTCTTATAAAGAAACATGCAGGTGTATGTTCATTGTAGCACTATTCACAATAGCAAAAACATGACATCAACCTAAATGCCCATCAATGATAGACTGGATAAAGAAAACGTGGTAAATAAATAATAGGGAATACTATGCAACCATAAAAGGGAATGAGATTATATCTTTTGCAGGCTCATAATTGGAACCGGAAACTATTATCCTCAGCAAACTATGCAGACACAGAAAATCAAATACCATTTGTTCTCATTTACATGTGGGAGCTGAAAAATGAGAACACATGGACACAGGGTGAGGAACAACACATACTGGGGCCTGTCGGGGGGGCGGGGCAGAGGTGTGAGACCATCAGGATAATAGTTAATTCATGCTGGGCTTAATAATTTGGTGATGGGTTGATAGATGCAGCAAACCACCATGGCATACATTTATCAATGTAACAAACCAGCACATCCTGCACATGTATCCTGGAACTTAAAAAAAAAAAAAAAAGGTAAAGGGTATAGACCTACTCGATTTTGTATTCTTTAGCTTTTTCTCTATGAGCTTTGCATGACTATCCATACCTGTGCCATTCTTTCCCACTTCCTACTTTAGAATCTGAACATATTTTACTCACTTTATTCTCAAAAACCACCTTAAAAAGAATCTTATAAATATTCTTACACAGCAAACATTTAAAAGATTTGACTCAAAGACAACAAAACTTGAGACAAAGGAAAGAAGATATAAACAGGTAATTATGTATTACATCATTACACCATGATTAAGGGACTGTCCTACAAGTCACACCAAGTTCCTTCAATATTGTTGTAGTTTATGACCATCTCTGAAGATTGAAAATGTTGTTTTCAGAGACTAGTCTTTCATTCCTGAAGAATAACTTGATTGTGTGAAACTTTAAAGGAAAAAGACAAGTCAACAACTAAAAAATTTCATGTGGGCCTTTAGACCCTTTAATGAAGAGAAGCCTGTTTTCTTGTTTCAATATAGTATGTGTATTGAGCAGACTCAACAGGACTAGTTCTTTATACATCCAGAAGCATAGATTTAAGTAGTTCTTTTGGGGACCAATATACTTTATTGGTCTCCAATTAATAGTTGAACAGACCTAGACTAAATTAGTTCTATTTTGGTTCATTATGATATTCACTAGTTTTTCCTGAAAAGGACTTGTAGGTGATAAAGCTAATAAATCAGGGGAAAGGACAAATGTGACAATTAACAAGGACAAAATAAATGGTTCAATTCAAGACAAATATTGCCCTGTAGAATATGAAATGGGTCTCAGTAGTCCCAAAGACCAACATTTTTCAAAAACTCTCTGAAATACTGAGGAATATTCAGTAAGAGAGTAAAATCTTTATAAAGTACAACTTTATAGTAATAGGCCATGGCCTCCTATTTAACATAATGTTTTCAAAACCCAAATTTAAAAAAAAAACTGAATTCAAGTTACATTTTAAAGATTTTTTTCCCTAAATATACAAATATCAAATCTATTTCCTTTCTTGTGAAGACTGCATCATACTTCATGAAGTTCAAACCAGTTACTCATTCTATTTCATTCAATTGCTATAACTATTCCCATTTGCATGAAAGCAGAAACCAAGTCTCAAAGATTTCTTAAGAACTTTTTATACAAAATAATCACTAACATGCTTAGTGGCATACAATGAAATCTAGCAAGTCAGTCATCTTTAATTTTCTTATTTTTCTACATTAAAAAAACTTTAAATTTGTCATTTGCCCTAAGGCTTTTCAATTTTTAGTGTGTTAATAAAAAAAAAATTTCCAACGAAGATAACTTTAAAAATTAGTTTAAGTTTCCTGTGAGTCAGCTGTGTTAATGGAAATAGGAAGGGATTACTACAACTTAATATTTTCCAGAGTGTAGTGACTTCCGAAACAGACTGAACTAAGTTTAAAATTCAATTACAGTGTTACTGGGGAAGTAACATAACATCTATGACTCAGTTTATGCATCTCCTAATGGAGATAGCCAAAACTTTTCAAGTTTGCAAAAATAGACATAAAGAAGGGTCTCGGTCTGGGTCTGCAGGTCTACAAAGCTGGCACATGGTCTTTTGTTTAACCAATTCTTATAACTATACTGCAGGTTAATGCAGGGTTCATGATAGTTAATTGTACCTGTTAGGTAGACATGTAGCCAGAACTTAAGAGCACAAAATAGGATATTAAAACTAAAAACCCATCAAGATGGCAAAGAGATCTACTTATGGATCCTGAAAGACTCTTTATCAAAATTAGGACATTTCCACTGGCACCTGGAAACCATTGTGAGAAATGGCTCTGTTTCCTATTCAATGTAGCTATCTTCATGATGTACATCTTTCATGATATACATCTTTTGTCTTCATTATCCTGAGCCTGTTTCTATTGGTCTTTCTAACAGTCATCTTTGACAACTGTCTATGTTGTCCTGATGTCATTATTGAAAATATATCTAAAGTATCTAACACATAATAAATATTTAAGAAATGTTATATTCTTTTTCTTCCTGTTTGATACCAATTATGTACCAGAGACTACATGTCACATTTACATATGTATTTCTCTTATAGTCTTCATAAAGACTCTGTCACATGTACCTATAGTGATTTTGCAATGGGAAATTCAAAAGTTTATAACTAATATAAGATTTATTGCTTTTCAGTGAAACATAAGGAAAGAGTACACTGTATTTGTAACAGAAAAATCTCTAGTTCAAAATTTAATACTCTTATTTACTGTATGTATGGTTTATTATTACAACCTTAAAAATATAGTCAACTGATTTGACAAATGACAAAAGCAATTTAGTGCAGGAAAGACAGTCTTCAATGAATGGTGTTGGAATAATGGTATATCCATGTTCAATAAAATGAGTCAAGACAAAAATCATATACAATTCACAAAACTTAACTCAAGATAATGATATACCTAAATGTAGAACACAAAATGGAAAAAAATCCAGAAGAAAGTTTATGTTAAAGTCTAGGTAATCTTGGATTTGGTGTAGAGATTTTAGATACAGCACCAAAATGATAATTCATGACAGGAAAATTTGTAAGTCAAATATTATTAAAATAAAAAACTTCTCTTCTGTGGAAGATATATATGTGTGTGTGTGTGTGTGTGTGTGTGTGTGTGTGTGTGTGTGTATGTATACATCTGTGGAAGAAGTATATATATATATGTATATGTATCTGCATATAAATATCTTTCAGCAACTTATATATATTTACACACACACACATATCTATATATATATATATATCTTACACAGAAGTTATATATATATTTATATATAATATATAATATACATATATATTAATATACATATATGTATGTATATAGAGAGAGATAAAGAGAGAGACAGAGAGAGAGAGAGAGAATAATGAAGCCTTGCTCTGTTGCCAGTCTGGGGTACAGTGGCGCAATCTCAGGTCATTGCAACCTCCGACTCCCGGGTTCAAGAAATTCCCCTCCCTCAGCCTCCCGAGTAGCTAGGACTACAGGCTCACACCACCACACCCAGATAATTTTTTTATGTATTAGTAGAGACAGGGTTTCATCATGTTGGCCAGTGTGGTCTTGATCTCCTGACCTCGTGATCTGTCCCCCTCAACCTCCTAAAGTGCTAAGATTACAGACATGAGCCACCACTCCTGGCTGGAAGATATTTTTAAGAGAATCAGAAGACAAATCACAGAATGAGATAAAACACCTGCAAAACAAATATCTGAAAGAAAAAAACCTGCATTCAAAATATTCAAAGAGCTCTTAAATTTAACAAAAAATACACAAGCAATCTGTTTTTTTTAATATGGGCAAAAGATTCTGGGCAGTCTTTTCACCAAAAAAGATATAAGCATAAAAAAATAGAACTATAAAAACATGCTCCATTCCATTTGTCACTAGGGAATTACAAATAAATATTACTTAGATTTCATATACATATTGGAATGACTGAAATGAAAAAGTCTGAAAATACCAATGATTATCTAGGGTGCAGAGCAACAGGAACACTTATTAAATGCTTTGGGAAATGCAAAATAATATAAGCACTTTGGAAGAGAGTTTGGCATTTTTTTAAAAGCTAAACATAGTCTTACCATGTGATATGGCAGTCATGTTCCTATTTGTCTCCCAATTAATTTGAAAATGTACTTTCACAAATATGCTCACAAATGTTTATAGAAATTTTATTATAATTGCCAAAAACTAGAACTAACCAAAATATCTTTCAACAGGCAAATGATAAACAAACCTACTACATCCATTCATAAAACAGAATAATTTTATTATGAAAAAAATAAGCTATCAACTCATTTTAAAAAAGTGAATCAATCTTAAATACATTCTTTTAAAGAACCCAGTCTGAAAAGATTACATTCTGTTTGATTCTATTGACTGTATATAACAGCCCGGAAAAGGCAAAACTATGAACACAGCAAATATATTAATGGGAGTTAAGTGTTTAGAGAAGGAGAGAGAGTTAAATGGAAGAGAATATTTTAGATCAGTGAGCCTGTTCTATATGATACTAAAATGGTGCATACTTGACATTACACATTTGTCAAAACTAACATTACTTTAAATTGCAAAGAGTGAACCTTAATGTTTAGGAGATCAGAGGATATCAATATACATGCAGAATATGACAAAACCATCAACTGTATCAAGAATGTCTAAAACAATGACACTGAAAGGTGGAGGAGGAATAGGTACTAACCTAAGTAACACGGAAAAAGGGCCAAGTCAATAAGACTAAAGGCAAAATAAACTATGCGTTAGTACTGCATTCTAGTTTATACAATTTATTTCTAAAAGGCACAGGTTAACAATTCTGACATCATTCTATGTGCATACTGAAATTAAAAAATTGTGTAAATGGATGGCAGTTGCTGGAACTCTAGTTTCTCACAGTTAAAGTAGGAGTTCATAGATAAACAGGCTAGAATAATTTATTTGGTAATGGATTGTGGTCAGAGACATCAGAGTGAAATTATATATGCTTTAACAGAGATACAAATGGTTAAACATAGACATATTTATATGTCTTTGTATATGCACAGATTAGAATAACCATATATATTTTCATGCTATTCCAACAGAGAGGACCTAGAAGCCATGGAACCTCAGTAGTAAGCAGTATACCTATCCACCTATAACCTAAATCTTGATTTCTAGTAAGAGAGATCATAGCTATTTGGAGCTCAATAACTGATGAATGAAGTATACATGATGAACTTAGAGAATCTTTTAGTGCAAGAAAGTAAGGAAATGCTCAAATTAAAAAATCTTACTATGATGGGGACGTCAACACAATATAGCAGCCAACTGAGAGATCCCTCAATGGCCAAAGCTAACACAACTTGACCAACAAAATAAATTAATATTGGATTATAATCCAAAGTATAAAATAAATGTTAACTACTTGATGATGACATAAATAAATGAATAAATACATAAATGGGGAAGGACCAGGCACAGTGGCTCACGACTATAATCCCAGCATTTTGGGAGGCCAAGATGAGTGGATCACCTGAGGTCAGGAGTACGAGACCAGCCTGCCCAACATGACAAAACCTCGTCTCTACTGAAAATACAAAAAAAAATAGCCAGACATGGTGGCAGACGCCTGTAATCCTAGCTACTCGGTAGGCTGAGGCAGGAGAATCACTTGAACCTGGGAAGTGGAGGTTGCAGTGAGTGAAGATCACTTCTCTGCACTCTAGACTGGGTGACAAGAGTGAGACTCCATGGAAGGAAGGAAGAAAGGAAGCAAGGGAGGGAGGGAAGGAGGGAGAAAAGAAAATGGGGGAGAAGAGATAAATCTCCTCCACACAAAATCCAAATAATTTATATAGGTATTCCACTCTCAAGTTTTATGTAACTCTCCACTTAAGTGTTGGTTGGACACTGATGTCCTTTTAAACTGCACAATATCAAGCTATAACATGACTTATTACTGTTGATGACTTTAGCATCATTTCTGTCACATCATGTCAAGAGTACATACTATTAACATGATTTATTACTGTTGATGCTAAAGTAATAAGTCATGTTAGTAGTATGTACCCTTGATATGATGTGATAGAAATGTCACTTTTATTCTGTGGTCTTCCTCCCGAAATCGCATAACCACAGTCTAATCATTAAAAAAACAGACATATACCAGTTGAGAGACATTAAGCAAAACACCTGACCATTCCTTCTTAAAAGTCTCAAGACAGGTCATCAAAAACAATGTTTGAGAAACTGTCATAGTTAAAAGGACTCTAAAGAACATAATGAGTACATGTAACGTGGTAGTCTGGATAGGATTCTTAAACAGAGAGAGAATATTAGCTCAATACCAAAGACATCTAAATAAAGTAAGGATTTCAGTTAATAATAATCTGTTAATGTAGGTTCATTAATTATATCAAATATGGAATATTAATGTTAGATGTTAACAATAGGGAAAACTGGGTAGTCTGTACCATCTTCACAGTGTTTCTCTAAATCTAAAACTACTCAATAAAAAAAATAGCTTAAAATAATGTTATATAACTTGTCATATTTAGAGCATTTAGCATGTAGCAGAGCCAAGATTTGAACATGAGCATTCTGACCTAAGTTCCTTTTTACTGCCAACTAATACTAACTGTGAAGGGAGTGATATATACAGAAAAATGTAAAGAGAAATAAGACAAACTAAATAAGCCTCTTTATCATACCAAAATATTTTTAGGCATTTTCAGTGAGGTGATTAAATGTGACTACTCAAGAAAAGAATATCATTCAACTATGGAAGTATTTTCCTGTGGACCTTTTGATCGTGAGGTACATTCTGGGACATGTAATGAATAAAGTATATACTGTAAGGAAAAATGCCATACCACTCTCTCACATGTAGGAGGTGAATAAAACATTGCTCTGAACTAAACCCTACGTTTTGTGGATAAAATGCTTAGTTTGTATATTTGTTTGTTTGTGTTGGCCCTTTTAAACAGAGGATGGAGACATACTAAGACTAGAGTATTTTGCTTGTTTAATCAGTATCCCTTTTAGAGGAATATCAAGCAAAGGAAAAACACAAAATGAAATAGTATCCAATTCCATAGTTGGTATATTTATCTGTCTTTTAAGTGAACTAAGTTTACAATAATTTTTTTATCATTAATCTCGGTGTGCCATTCTATTTTTCTTGGTACCACTTTGTTCTTTTTCTTCTGATTGCTGTTGCAATGATGCTAGTGAATTAAAGAAGAGGAAAAAAATACCTCATATCTCTTCCATGTCCATATTTTAAAAGCAGAGTGATTAAGCCAGCTTATTATTTTATGAAACATTTGACTGAGCATTCATTCTTACTACCCTTCACAACTTTTCTCTTTTCTGCTTTCTACTGCTTAGTGCCTGGCAAGATGGCAAACCATCCACTTTCATTTCTCCTCTTCTGAAAATTCAAGATGAAATGGCTTATAAAAACATAAAAATACTGTAAATAAATGCCAGGGTACAAGATTAACATGGAAGATAGAGCTAAGGTCTTCGTTGAATGATTAAATATCTCAAGACCTAAAATGGCCTTACTTCATGTAATTAAAAATCTCCATGCTTATTCCTACCAGTGTTATATAGAACTTAATCAAATATGAACTTTTCAATAGATATTCTATCTCATAAAATACAAGAAATATGAACCTCATTCAGCATGCCATATTACAGTGGAAAACTAAAATCATTACTGCTATCCTCTCTAAACCCAAAATGCATGCAGTTACAATTACTCAGGTGATTTTTTTCAATGTGAAAATCAGTAATCAAAACAGCATGGTACTGGTACCAAAACAGAGATATAGACCAATGGAACAGAACAGAGGCATCGGAGGCAACACAACACATCTACAACCATATTATCTTTGATAAACCAGACAAAAACAGGCAATGGGGAAAGGATTCCCTATTTAATAAATGGTGTTGGGAAAACTGGCTAGCCATGTGCAGAAAGCAGAAACTGGACCCCTTCCTGACACCTTATACTAAAATTAACTCCAGATGGATTAAAGACTTAAACGTAAGACCTGACACCATAAAAACCCTAGAAGAAAATCTAGGCAAAACCATTCAGGACATAGGAGTAGGCAAGGACTTCATGAACAAAACACCAAAAGCATTGGCAACAAAAGCCAAAATAGACAAATGGGACCTAATCAAACTCCACAGCTTCTGCACAGCAAAACAAACAGTCACTAGAGTGAATCGGCAACCATCAGAATGGGAAAAAATCTTTGCAGTTTATGCATCTGACAAAGGGCTGATATCCAGAATTTACAAAGAACTCAAACAGATTTACAGGAAAAAAACAAACAAGCCCATTCCAAAATGGGCAAAGGATATGAACAGAAACTTTACGAAAGCAGACATACATGAGGCCAGCAAACATATGAAAAAGTGCTCATCGTCATTGGTCATTAGAGAGATGCAAATCAAAACCACATTGAGATACCATCTCACACCAGTTAGAATGGCGATCATTAAAAAATCTGGAGACAGCAGATGCTGGAGAGGATGTGGAGAAATGGGAACACTCTTACACTGTTGGTGGGAGTGTAAATTAGTTCAACCATTGTGGAAGACAGTGTGGCGATTCCTCAGGGACCTAGAAATAGAAATTCCATTTGACCCAGCAATCCCATTACTGGGTATCTATCCAAAGGACTATAAATCGTTCTACTATAAGGACACATGCACACGAATGTTCATTGCAGCACTGTTTACAATAGCAAAGACCTGGAACCAACCCAAATGCCCAACGATGATGGACTGGACTGGGAAAATGTGGCACATATACACCATGGAATATTATGCAGCAATCAAAAATGATGAGTTTGTGTCCTTTGTAGGGACATGGATGAATCTGGAGAACATCATTCTCAGCAAACTGACACAAGAACAGAAAAAGAAATACCGCATATACTCACTCATAGGTGGGTGAGAAAAATGAGAACACGTGGACACAGAAAGGCGGTCTACTATACACTGGGGACTGTTGGGGGGAATGGGGGAGGGACAGCGGGGGGGGGCTGGGGGGGATAGCCTGGGGATGAATACCAAGTGTGGGTGAAGGGGAGGAAAGCAGCAAAGCACACTGCCATGTGTGTACCTATGCAACTATCTTGCTCGTTCTGCACATGTACCCCCAAACCTATAATGCAATAAAAATTAAAAAAAAAAAAAAAAAAAAAAAAAAAAAAAAAAAAAAAAAAAAAAAAGAAAATCAGATAAATCATATTACTAAATACTAACAATACATTTTGAGACATTTTGTGCAATTCAACTACATTCTTATTTTTTATCTATTTATTCAACTAAACTACTCATTGTAAGTTCCAAACATTTAAGGCTATATTATTTAGCTCAATTTGTTAAAACATTAAAAATAATATTAGAGGCCGGGCGCGGTGGCTCAAGCCTGTAATCCCAGCACTTTGGGAGGCCGAGGCAGGTGGATCATGAGGTCAAGAGATCGAGACCATCCTGGTCAAAATGGTGAAACCCCGTCTCTACTAAAGATACAAAAAATTAGCTGGGCATGGTGGTGCGTGCCTGTAATCCCAGCTACTCAGGAGGCTGAGGCAGGAGAATTGCCTGAACCCAGGAGGCAGAGGTTGCAGTGAGCCGAGATCGTGCCATTGCACTCCAGCCTGGGTAACAAAAGCGAAACTCCGTCTCAAATAATAATAATAATAATAATGTGATTGATAGGTATCATATTAATTTTAAAAGTTATAAGTTTTACAAATAAATACAATATACTAAGGCTTATGATATTTCATACATACAAAATGTGTTATTGGTCACTAGGTTAATTAATACAAAAATCAATAGTTAGCAATTAAAATGCACTGACCTTAAATAAAAACTCTGTATTCTTCAACTCCTAACAGACATGGGGCTAATTCCACTATGCTTTGTATTTCATGTTACCTAAGTGTGTATTATTCTTTTATTTGTCCTTTGTCCTATCAGCATACCCATATTGTTTGTATATGGTCCCCTTCTTCCCTTGTATGTTATTATCTAATAAATGGAACTCTAAACTCTGCTCTAAAATTTCTGCTAGGTTCAGCATATTTTGTCTTCCCACTGCCACTTTCTCTACTCTGTTGACATCATGAAATTTACCTTTAACATGAAATATAGGTTTTAAAAGTATATGTTTTGTAAAGTCAAATTACACAAGTTCAAATTCTGACTTTGAGCAAGTGACCTAATCATTTCACTTTATAGTTTGATTTCCCCATCTGTAAAATCAAAAGTATCAAATAATTACCCAATAGGGATGAAAATAGTTTAGAGACTATTATAACTTAACTAAAATAATGCATATAAATAAAATACTTAGAATTTGCCTATTACTTCATATGTTTTTAATAATAGGTAACTCTCAATATTTTTTCTCTTGCTATATATTATATACAGATGTTGCTAATTATTTGAAGACTTGACAATCAGTTGATTTGTTTCTGTGACACTCCAATTTCTACCACTATACTGGGTGATATGAATGACATTATAGATTACTTATCTAACACTTCTGAGATCTGTACTTCATTATTTCCAAAACACTTCTAATCTATCTTGTCAATTAATCTCAGTCACAGGATCAACTCTCTCTTCCCTACATACTTTTCTTAGCTGGAATCACAAATGCATACCTTCCACTTTTAACAATACTTCTCCATTACTACATCCCCTGTTCTCCAGCTTCATTGGAACCTCCTAGCCTTGAATCCTTCCCTTTGTCTGTATCCACCAACAGCTTTTTGTCTTTTCTTACCTCCATGTATAACTTATTTAGCTTAGCAGGTTGATTTCTTTGCAACTAACTTCCACCTCCTTTTTCCGACTACATCTCAGCTTCACTGGACTATTAAATCATTTAAAGTTGGTCTTTATTTTTTCCTGGCGTAGAGTCTCCCCATACTTATTGGGCTCGGCCTCCAATCCACATAACCTCGTAACCCCATTCACCTAAGTTTACTCCTCAAATACTCTGATGGCAGTTTCAATACTATGTATTTGAGTAAGCCTTCTAAGTGTTTTTACTGTATAATTTAACTCTTTTAGACGTCATGAAAACTATGCTTAACTAAATTCTCATTACATTTACTTGTATAATCACTTATTTTTTACTCCAATAAGCTCCTTGAATTTCAAGAACTTATCTGATTTCTCATTTAAATAGTAATATGTTTTACAAATGTTATTTTTATTGTAGATAACAATAACAGTCTAAGTACAGATATGAATACTCTTTCTGACTCCCTTTCTTCCCATATGCCCCATCTCTGAACTATTTTCCATTTGTATCTGATTCTGTGTGTAAAATACTTCTTTTCTTAGAAATTCTGAGTTTAAAACTAGTAATATAAACTGGGATGTGCTAGGTCACTGTATTCAAGTCATCTGTTTTGGATTGGCTAATATTATTTCTTGCAGATGACAGGAAATGCAATTCAAACTGGATTAAACAACAGTACAAAAACATTTTCATTGCCTCATGTAACTGAAATGTCCAGATGTAAGTTTTCAGGTGCAGCTTGATCTACAACCTCCAATGCTGTCAACAGGACTTATTTTTCTCTACATATTGTGCCTCTACGTATATGATATTGGCTTTGTTCTTAGTCTCTAGTTTTCCAGATTTAAGATTAACAGAGAGGAGTTTGTGCCTTTCTTTCAGTGGCCACAGAAAACAATACATTGTATCTCAAAGTTTTATTTAGACACTCATCACTTAGCCATTAAGAAGTGCAAGAGAATGCTCTATTTCATTTGGTCACATTTGAGTCTCCTTCTTACTTCCTCTAACCCTGATATTAGGAGCAGAATCACAGAAGAAGAATCTGGATAAAGATTTCCCCCAGAGGAATGTTTATAGAACCATATTGGCTACCATATAAAGCATATGTGGAAAACACATACACACACACACACACACACACACACACACACACAAACACACACCTACACACTTGCATGTATGAATGCTCACTAAAAATTGCAGAAATCGAAATGCATCAATTATTATATATGATCATATCTATATCCCCTAGTTTTATGGTTTTAGTTATGTAGACAAGAAAGAATGTTACACAATGGAAGCTAACAAGACCTATTTCTTTAATTGAGGGGCATTTAATCAACGTTATTTGATATGTTCTTTATTTCCAAAGATTTGATGATTAAAACAAAGCTGATATATGTGCTTATCTTGAAAATCCACAAAGTTACATCCAAAGCTCACTGTATATGTTTCAGGATATCTTTTAATCAAAATATATTTCACATTAATACTCTGATAATTAGCAAATAATTAATATTATGTTTCATAAAATATCAAATATGATGAACCACATGAGCTAAAATCTACGTGATAGAATGTAATTGTCTGGTCTACATGATAAAGATAAGGCATGAGAGAAAGTTAGGGAGAGAACAGTGTATGCATTAAAGGTAATGTGATAAGAATTCAACCCTCAAAGGTTAAATTTTTATACTAATTGAGATACTAAGGTAATTGGTTGAAGAAGAAATCGCTTGCACTTGGCAAAGAATTCCTAGGAGTATAGATAGAGAGACTTTGAGTTGCTCCTTGTTCTGCCACTTTTGATTTGACTTTGGTAAGTTATTTATATTTTCAACAATATGTTTTCTCTCCTATGAAACAGGCATAGTAAGAGTTATCTCTCAAATAGTGATAACATATATATATACACATATATATATAATACAATACAATAATATTAAATCAATTATTACTCTGCTTTAGAAGATGAAGCACTAATTTATAAGAAAGTGGAGAATGAAGGACAAAAATAAAATGATCATCTCAATACTTGCAGCAAAGGCAGTTGACAAACTTCAACATTGTTTTCTAATTAAAAAGCAAAAAAGATTCCACAAATTAATCATAGAAGGAATGTACCTCAAACACAGTAAAGGTTGTATATGACAAGCCTACAACTAACGTCATACTTCAGGGTGAAAAGTTGAAAGATTTTCCTCTAAGGTCAAGATCAAGGTAAGAATGCCCACTTTTGACATTTCTACTCAACATAGTATTGGAAGTCTTTAGTCAGAGAAATTAGGCAAGACAAAAAAATAAAAGCCATCCAAATTGGAAATGAAGAAGTTAAGTTGTCTCCCTTTGCAGACATCATGGTCTTTTATCTAGAAAACCCTAAAGACTACCAAAAAACTCATAGAACTAACAAATAATTTCATTAGATTTCAGGATACGAAATCAGTAGCATTTCTATATACTGACAACTATCTATTCAAAAAAGAATTTAAAAAAATACCTTTTGAAATATCCTTAAAAAAAACTTTAGAAATGCATTTAATCAAGGAAGTGAAAACAACTGTACACTGAAAATCAAAACACTGATGAAAGAAATTGAAAAAAAAAAAAACACATGTAAATGTAAAGACATCTCCTGTTTGTGGTTTGGAAGATGTAATGTTGTTAAAGTGCCCATACAACCCAAAGCTATCTACAGATTTAATACAATTCCTATTTAAATTTCAATGACATTTTTTATAGAAAGAGGAAAAAAAAACCTACAACTTTTATAAAACCACAGAAGATGTAAATAGACAAAGCAATCCTGAGAAAACAAAAACAAAGCCAGAGGCATCACAATACCTGATTCCAAAATCTGCCACAAGTTTACAGTAATCAAAACAGCATGGTACTGGCATAAAAATAGACACATAAACCAATGCAACAGAACAGAGAACCCAGAAATAAATCCACACTTTCACAGTCTATTGTTTTTTGACAAAGATGCCAAGATTACACAATAGGGAAAGGACAGTCTCTTTAATAAATTATGTTGGGAGAACTGTATATATACATTCAGAAGAATGAAATTAAACCCTCATATCATACTATGTTCAAAAATCAACTAAAAATTGTTAAAGGCTTACATGTAAGACCTGAAACTGTAAAAATTATTCAAAGAAAACATAGGAGGAGATCTCCATGACATTGATGTGGGTAATGAGTTTTGGATATGACTCCAAAAGCACAGGAAACAAAGGTAAAAATAGACAAATTGAATTTCATCAAACTAAATAGCTTCTGCACAGCCAAGGAAACAATCAACAGAGTGAAGAGATAACCTACAGAATGCTAGAAATTATTTGCAAATCATACATTTGATAAGGATTAATATCCAAAATAAATATATAAGGAACTCAAACAACTCAATAGTAAGAAACATATAATGTAATTAAAAATGAGCCAAGGACCTGAATAGACATTTCTCAAAAGAAGAAATACAAGTGGCCAACAGATATATGAAGTGCTCAACATCTCTAATCATCAGAGAAATACAAATGGAAACTACAATGTGATATCACCTTGAGTGTGATAGAATGACTGTTATTAAAAAGACAAAAGTTAATCAGTGTTGCTTAGCATGTAGGTTTAAAAGGAACTCTTATACAATGTTGGTGGGAATTAGCACAGCCATTATGTAAAAGAGTATAGAGGTTTTTCAATACATTAAACATAGAAATACCTTATGATCTAGGCCTCCTGCTACTGGATATATATTCAAAGGAAATGAAATTAATATATTGAAGAGATATCTGAGTTCCTATGTTTATTGTAGCAGTATTTACGATACCTGAAGTTTGTGAGCAATCTAAGCACCAATGAATGGATAAAGAAAATGTGGTATATATACAAAATAGAATACTCTTCAGCCTTTAAAAAGAAGACAATCTAGTTATTTTTACAACATGAGTGAACCTAAAGGACATTATGTTAGTATGAAATAAATCAGGTATAGAAAGACAAATACCACATGCCTCACTTATATGAGGAATTTAAAAGTTGAACTCATAAAAGCAGAGAGTAGAATGGTGCTTTCAAGGCTTGGAGGTGGGAGGATTGGGAAAACGGTCAAAATATAAATAATTTCAGTTAAGAAGAATAAGTTCAGAAGACCTGTTGTAGAATATGGTGACTATATTTGAAAACAACATATTGTACACTTGAAAATTGCCACTAAATGAAATTTAAGGCATTATCACCACAAAAATACACAAATATATGAGACAATTACTATGTCAATTAGCTTGATTTAGGCATTCCTCAATGGATTCATAAATCAAAATATATTATACATAATAAGTATATATAATTTATGTCAATTATTATATTTTAAAGAATAATGGGTGGTGGGCCTTTCCTTTTATTTAGATAGATGAGTTACTAGGTCTGAAAGACTTTGTTAATGAATATATTGGTTATTAAAACATTGAAAAAATTATTTGTCAAATGATAATTTTTCAAAATAATATCTAATTTTTCTCTTTGGGAGTGGAGTCTATTTGCCTCATGACCACAAATTCTGAGAAGGAATCCTGTTTTTGATTCCCAGCTCTCTCAAACTAGGGCATATCTTTACGAGTGTGATTTTTAAAACTGCATGTGTGTTCAATTTGGCTTTCAATGTCACAATCCAATAATTTAGGCAATGACTGATAAATATGTAGAATAATATAACATGACAACATCCTAAGTTTCACATACAGAAAAAAACTACAAATATTTTCTGGAGTTCACAGAAACAATATATCCTCACATTTACATCAGTCCTCTATACTCTTATGCATGTTCTACGTTTTCCAAACATTCCTCAAAACTTTTCTTCTTCATAAGTAAGGAAATGAGGCTCAAAGACATCTGTGTTGTCTCTGCTTCCTTTTATCCAAATATTCTACCCTGCCGCATGAGACAATATCTCTTTTTTCCATTTTTAATTGTTCCCAATTGCTTTATGTTGAAAATGTCTAAATGTTTTAACTCTGAGTTTGAGCATAATTTTTATAAATGGTATCATTATCAACATCATTGGTTTTACAGATTTGATATTTGACCCTTGCAAACTTAGTTTGAAAAAATGAGTGAATTAATATTTAGAAAAATCACAACTAATGATTTTGTGAGAAATTTCAAAAAGCATGACTGCAATCAATCAAGAGATAATAAATACTGTCATTGTTTTTTGATTTTCTAGTAAGACAATACCACCTTTTCTTATGTTCCCATACAACCTTGAGCCTCTTTAATAACACCCCGAAAACTGATAGTTTTTGATTAATGCCTATTTTTCTGACTATGCTATGAGCTTTTCAAGGGCTGGAATTATAATTACCTTTTTTCAGTATGGCATAGAATCATCTGACATATACCAGGTACTTATTAAATATTATTTACTTAAAAATGCATTTTGTAAGTTTTGTAAACAAAGATAACTTAAGATTTTAACAATACATCTTTCTATAATACTAATCCCTTGAAGGTGAAAGTCCTACCTAACAAAAAGATTGAGTTATTTCATAATTTTACTTATAAACCATAAATAATTTTTTTATTCTAATTTTCCAAATAATTCCCAAATAATTTTAAACCTTTCTTTTTCCCAATCTTCATCCTCCACAATATTTGTCCCTTCAGCTCTTTGACTCTGTATTTCTAATGTTATTATTTGGCACAGAATATTATCCTTTGCCTTGTACAACTACCCTAACCTTAACTAACTTTATGACAGTATGACTTGTATCATTGCCAGCCCAAATAATCAAACTTGGAGTATGAATAAAACACAATTTTGAGACATTGTGACCATGTTATAATCAGAGATTTACTGAAGAAGATATGAGCTTGAAGAACACCCCTTCACTGAGGATGTCTAAATTCTAAAGAAGACATTTACAGTAACATTTATTCAAACATAGTTGGTCAGAAAACAGTACATTACAGCCAAATGAACCACACACATGAGGAGGAGCTAAAATCGTGGCAGTTAGTGTTGAATTTTCCAGTCAATGTATGCATTACCTGAATAAGTATTTGGATTATGACACCTGCAATTAATGGATAAAATTTTCCCATTTAATCAAACATCAACATTTATTGATGCCATGGCTCTTGAATTATAAAGCCAATAACTAACTTAGCAGTTTCCCTTCTGTAAATTGTTCATTTCTGTGTCTTTTACTGCACTACTTTTCATCTGTTTACTTCACTTATGGTTCCCCTTTATTTTCTATTCTTTCTATCATCTTTAAATTTTATGCTTTCTCATTGAACAAATTTTTTACTATTTCATTATCCTATTACATTAACCTATATTGAGCTCTCCTTCATTGAAATCCTACCATATTTATGTTGAGTACATTATAAAAGTTACTACTTGAAAAAAAAGCTCAATAGTCACAAATTTAAGGGGTTAAAAGAATGAGTTTTGTAATTTTGCAGACTTTGCCATAAAAATCAGTATTGCCACTCTCCTGATGTGTGATTGTAGATGAATTTCTTAACTTCTCTCTGTCCGAATATCTTCAACAGAAAACTGGGGGTAATAACTATACGTACTTTGGGTCTTGTTGACATGACCTAGGCATAGTTCCTGTTACATAATGGGAGCTTACTAACCATTCACCACCAGAATATTAGAGAGGTAACTTGGACCCTCGACATGTCTATGTTACTGTCAGCATGACTTTGATAAAGTTACTTATTTTTGAGAATCAACATCATTAATCCTAAATTTAAGATAAAATTATGTTTTATTTGGCCCATAAAAGTTTTGTGAGAATTAGTACCGTTCTGTAGTCAATTGCTGAACCTCAAGATTGTTATCATCATTGCCCTGTATGTTATTTTTAATTATAATAATTTCTTAAATCTGCTGCATTAAAATAGGGCACAAGAAAGAAAAAGATGAGGTCTTTGTATATAAATTTTCACCTGTCATTCTCTCAAACACAGGTTTGAAAAATAAATAACAGGTGCTTAGTAAAGTATTAGTGATCAGGAAATAATGGACTGAAATCCAGGGATGTTGCTACCTTCTTGAATAACAGTTATATGAGATAAGTCAGGAGCAAAATGTTAAGAACAAGATTGTCTTGGAATGATTAGTTCATATGGGGTAGTCTATCCTCAGGGATTATTATTCTACTTCATAGTTTACATATATTTTGCATACATTCTCTTTTAAGTTTCAGATATTACATAAAATTCTAAAAAAATTAAAAGTTGGCCAGACGTAGTGGCTCACACCTGTAATCCTAGCACTCTGAGAGGCCGAGATGAGCAGACTGCCTAAGCTAGGAGTTGTAGACCAGCCTGGGCAACAGTGAAACCCCATCTCTACTGAACTACAAAAGGAAAGGAAGAAAAATTAGACGGATGTGGCAATGTGCGCCTTTAATCCCAGCTACTCAGGAGACTGAGACAGGGGAGTCCCTTGAACCCAGGAGGTAGCGGTTGCAGTGAGCCGATATTGTGCCACTGTGCCTCAGCCTGGGCAACAGAGCAAGACTCCATCTTAAAAAAAAAGTAGAAGTAAAAGTTACTAAATATTATCTTCTAATTAGTGTGCATATGTGAAATATATGAGATATTTTACATTTGAGATAAAAGAACACAAATCTTGACCTCAAGAAATATTTTTTTCTAGAAAGACTTTACCTAGAAATGCATCCTTACAGAAGAGTTTAAAAATTATGTGAGAACCAAGTAAGATAAAAATATATGACACCACCCTCTTCCTTTCAGTGTACATCTGAATTTGGATTTTTTAATCATCCTCCACGATGTACTTATTCCTACTGCTTGGTTTTACTTAGATTTTATTTTCCCATTTATTCCCAAGGATATAATTATACTTAAAAAAAAAATCTTAACACTTAGTAACATAGTAAAAAATTACCTGAGAAGCAAGGTAACTTAATAAAATTCAAGGTTTCTTTTTTGCTGCCACAACTATTAAAAATTGCTTTGAGTTTAAATGTAAAACTTGGCATGCAGAGGTAAACAAAGAACAAAGAAGCGTGTTGTTGGAAACAGTTGTGCATTGGCCTCTGAGGATAGAGTTTGAGGTATAAGCTTATAGAAATTCTTTCTAGCTGGAAGTTGTATGCATTCCTCCCTGCTGTTTTATCCCTATACTTATACACTAGACTCATTGTAAGGCTCTATTCACAGAAATTCAGTTGGGCTACAGGCTCAAACCATGACTCTTTCATATGTAGAATGTATTATTTTTTCTAGGACAAGCTGCTTACGTCAAAATCTATAAAATAAATGAGTATTTTAAAAGTATAAAATAGCTCAGTGTAATAGGAATATAACTTCCTGAACCACATTAAACTGTGACAAGTTGTTCAAATTTACATCTTCCTCTTCATCTCAGTGATGTACATCTGCATAAAGTGTCTCTGAAGAACAGAAATACATCAAATAAACAGATGTGAGAAACTGCGAGTTTGGCCCGAATGAGGCGATATCATAAGAAATATGGGCCAGATGCCTAGCATTCTTTAGGCACCTGAATTCTGTTTTCTTTGCAGTGTGTAGTTTCCATGTCCAGTTGATTCCTTTATGATTTAAACTTAATTAAGTAGAACATAAGAAATGTTTCAGTAGGTTTGATGCCTTTCCTTTTGTGTCTGTAAAACACACGAGGTCAGGAACTGTGTTAGCTTTCCCCCAGTCATTTTTTTGAAACATAGAACCCCATAGTTTCACTGGCTTAAAAACACAAAGGTTTATGTTTATTAATATTATAGGTCAACTGTGGGCCAACTGAGGCTCTGCTCTACACGTCTTCATTCTGGAATGTAGACTGAAAAATCGGCCACTATCTGAGACATTTTATTCTCATGGTGGAGAGAAACGAGTAATGGTAGAAATCTACATGTCCTCCTAAAATTTATTCTTGACAATGGCATGCGTGACCTTTGCTTACATATCATTGACCATGGTCAATAGCATGGCCAATATTGTTGTCAATTAAACACAAAATGAGGTATATTGTTCCCAGTTATTTGCTGCCCTCTCTCTAAGAGCAATATAGTCTTTACACATTGCCATATGTACATCCATTTCGAGGCATATGGCAATGTGTAAAGACTATATTGCTCTTAGAGACACTGCAGCAGATAACTGGGAGCAATAAAACAATCTGCCACAATAACTCAGTCTGATGTTCATTTAGTAGGTATTCCATTTGTTCTATGATCATTCCAACATTCACTCATTGTCTACTATGTATCAGATAATTAAAATACAATAAATTTGAAGATAATAGTCACTTATTTAGAAAGGAAGATTAATATACATGAAAAGAAAAAAGGGATTAAATGAAACATTGCAAAAGACTATAAGATTAGAATAAACAATAGAAGATAGAGATACCATGAACTGAAGAAGTTAAATAAAACCTCTGGAAAATGTTGAGTAGCATTTTTCTTGGTAGAGAAGGGGAAATGTGGAAAAATACATTTACAGAGTCATAGGAAAAAAAAGAAATAATTTTAAACTGGAGCAAGTTCATAATTCAATTAACATCAACAATTAGATAGTCTTTGGCAACTTTCACCAATCACAAAATCTCAAGGTTAGTAGTATACTGGTAAATATTTAACACCTGGCTTTGCCAAGAGTAGGAAGGCTCCTGATCTTTAACATTTGCTCTTCTCCATGGTGTAAATTCTGCTACCATCACTGATTTCAAGCTACCAATGTGGGTCAACCAAACTTTAAAATTCCTGAAAATTTAACAGTCTTATCTGCCAAGCTAGTAAATGCCATATTCAGCATGTCACTGCTAGACATTCTTACAACCAAAACAAGTATCTTTATCACTTTGAGAATACCGGTTCCTGGCATATTAATTCCTCTAGATTGCTGGAAAATGATTAGTTTTTGATTAATTGAGGAACATTTCTAAAAAGCAAAAATTACTGAGGTACTCAGTTAAATGTGGTTGATGTTATTTTACTCGTTGTTATGAGACAGAACTCCTAATATTTAGTTCTTTCCTCTGTCGTGCAGCAACTCACTAAACTCTCTTTGTGAGTAGATTCTTGGTTTACCCTCGATGCTGTACCTACAGGGGCTCACAGTTCCACAAGGACAATTTGATGTTGACCCCTAGTGGTCTCTAAAACTGTGGAATTCAGCGTCTGGGGAAGCAGTTCATATTGAGAAAGAAAGAGACTTTGGGGTCAAATTGAAGTTTGCTTATGAAATCCCAATATACCATCTCTGTGACCTTAGAACAATACTTATCTGAGTTTTCTGTAATTTTATTTAAATCAATATGTCTCTCTGTCTGATTCTGTTTCTAGGTGACCTCATGTAAGTTAATTAATGCTTATAGATTTTATTTACATTTAAGTATTTAATGAAAACTTTGATATAAATGATTCTTCAGTCCTCTTACACCCTATGATGTTGTGAGAATTTAATCCAAGCCCTGGGGTCATTTGTTGCTGTAGTATGTTATTTTTTCTTTGCTTAAAAGCAGCCCTCATACAGGAGCTGTGGATTCTTTTACATAGAAAGTGATACTTTATGCTGTATGTTTAACTTATTTTGCATATTGTCTCTTTACTATTATTAGAATATGAGTGTTATGATTTAAGGATTTGTTTTTTTGGTCACTGAATTTCATTTTAGGTTAGAAGACTTCCACATTTTCTGCTGTCTTTTTTAGTACTGCTGGTATTTTCTATCCACATATGAGTTCTTCAAACCCGAGGTGCCCAGTGAAGTCCCACGCATATCTCTGTGACCTTGGAACTCATTTCTCTGAGCTTTCTGTATAACAGGCCCATAAAATTGTGTCTTCTGTTAGCTTACATTTTCCTTATAATCATAAGCTGACTTTTATTTGTTTTTATCATTTAATTGTAATCAAATCACTAATGTCACTCTGTCCAAGATGATAGCCATGGGCAGCTACTGAAATTTCCATTAATATGATTAAATCATACAAAAACTATTCAATTTGTAAAGTCGCACTACTGCACTTTCAGTGGCCAATAGCCATATCTGAGAACACAGATTTCCATCACTAGAAAGTTCTGTTTGACGGTGCTCCACAATTATCCACGAGATACCATAATTCACTTAAGGCTAGCACTTCAAGTCAGAAGTCTGATCTGATGTGGGGGATGAAACTTTTGACTAAAATCACAGTCTCCAATCAGTGATTTCTTCTAAATTCAGTATCTATGGATTCAGGTTACGTTGGGAGAAAAAATTCCGTCTTGCCTTCTATACTGTCTCTAGCCTCAGACATCCATAAAAATAAAATAGCTATTATCATTTATAAGAACATGTGACATAATGGCTTTAAGGGCTTCATGCATTCATTCATCATTTGCAGATGACAAAGCTATGAGTCACATAAATCACAAGGCTTTTTAGTGAAATAGCCAGGGACGTGAACCAGACCAATCGAATATGCAATCCTTTGCTTTTATCCTAGATGTCACACCACCTCACATTTCTAGGATATGCATGTTTTCTAGGAGTAACTTTCCTATAAACCAAGCCACCTTTTACTTATTTAATAATAGTGAATAGTTTGTAAATGAAGACCCAAAAAATCCTAATTTATGTTTGTAATGATCACAAATATTAACCTCATATATAAAATGTTAATGAGTATCTATTTCTAATGAAACATAGTTTTTCTTTTGAATAAAATTAAGTTTCTTATTTTTGTTTTATAATCACAAATCTAGTATCTAATATGTTTATGTATTCTATAATACAATAGATCTTAAGGTTATAGCTATATTGAGCTTCCAAAGTAATGTTATTTGTGTTATCTGTTCCTTCTTTGGTAATAGGAATATGTCAAAGATTACTTTTCTTTAAGAACAATTCTCTCAACAATTTCCACTTTCCTAACAAGCTAAAATAATTTTGTGAAGAAATTGCATGTAAACTGTCCCATTAATTTCAAACTATATATTTTACTAGATTCATAGGCACAACTTCTAAAAAGAGATCCATCTCAGTTGGTGGCATTTATTTTCTTCTGCAATAAAACAATGCAGGTATAATAGAAAACCAGAAACAAAAATATTTGCTACATAAAGAGTAATGGTAAGTTAAAGCAAAAGTATTCGTTTACTTTTTATGGAAGATGAATGACATTCTTTTCTTGTGTACATTCTTGCTTACTTGAAGTACCATTCTCTAAAATGTTGACTGTTTGGCTCATGTTTCTGCTTATCCAGATATAGACCATTAATTATAGTGTCCATTTGGGTAAGGAGCAGCATTGCAGTGATTTAGAGCATGCATTAAATATCCAAGTTCCTTAGGTTTGGTTACTAGCTCTGACAATTTATGTGATCTTAGGCAAATAACATAACCTCTCTGTGTACCATTTCCTCTGTTGTAGCATGGAAATAATAGTCTTACCTGGCTGAGTAACAAAATTAATTAATAATAAAAACGTTTATAACTGTGCCTAGAGTATGCCCTCTATGTTAGCAAATAACCCCTTAGACCTGCTTATAAAAAAGGGTAAAATATATTTATATGAATATATAAGACAAGCAATTTTTGTAATATGTGTATTTTTATTATACTTTAAGTTCTGGAGTACATGTGCAGATCTTGCAGGATTGTTACATAGGTATACAGGTGCCATGGTGGTTTGCTGCCTCTATTCCCCCGTCACCTGCATTAGGTATTTCTCCCAATGTTATCCCTCCCCAATCTCCCCATACCCCACTCTCCCTCCCCTAGTCCATCAAGTGCCAACAGACCCCAGTGGGTGACGTTCCCCTCCCTGTGTCCATGTGTTCACATTTTTCAACATCCACCTATGAGTGAGATCCTGTGGTGTTTGGTTTTCTGTTCTTGTGTCAGTTTGCTGAGAATGATGGTTTCCAGATTCATCCATGTCCCTACAAAAGATGTGAACTCATCTTTTTTATGGCTGCATAGTATTCCATGGTGTATATGTGCCACATTTTCTTTATCCAGTCTATCACTGATGGGCATTTGTGTTGATTCCAGGTCTTTGCTATTGTAAACAGTGCCACAATGAACATATGTGTGCATGTCTTTATAATAGAACAATATATAATCCTTTGGGTATGTACCCAGTAATGGGATTGCTGGGTCAAATGGTATTTCTATCTTTAGATCTTTGAGGAATAGCCACACTGTCTTCCACAATGGTTGAACTAATTTACACTCCCACCAACTGTGTAAAAGCGTTCCTATCTCTCCACATCCTGTCCAGTTTCTGTTGTCTCCAGATTTTTTAATGACTGCCATTCTAACTGGCATGAGATAGTAGCTCAATGTGGTTTTGATTTGCATTTCTCTAATGACCAGTGATGATGAGCATTTTTTCTTCTGTTTTTTTGGCTGCATAAATGTCTCCTTTTGAAAAGTAGTTCATATACTTCACCTACTTTTTGATGGTTTTTTTTTTTTTCTTGTAAATTTGTTTTAGTTCTTTGTAGATTCTTTGTAGATTTAGTTCTTTGTAGCTACCCTTTGTCAGATGGGTAGATTGCAAAAATATTTTTCCATTCTGTTGGTTGCCAGTTCACTCTAATGATTGTTTCTTTTGCTGTGCAGAAGCTTTTACGTTTAATTAGATCCCATTTGTCTATTTTGGCTTTTGTTGCATTTTAATTAGTCATGAAGTCCTTGCCTTGCCTATGTCCTGAATGGTTTTGCCTGGCTTTTCTTCTTTGGTTTTTATGGTGTTAGGTCTTATGCTTAAATCTTCAATACATCTGGAGTTAATTTTTGTGTAAGGTGTAAGGAAAGGGTCCAGTTTCAGTTTTCTGCACATGACTAGGCAGTTTTCCCAGCACCATTTGTTAAATAGGGAATCCTTTCCCTACTGGACAAGCAATTTTTAATAGATGACATTAATAATCATACACTTTATAAACAGCCTCAGTGTCACCTAGCTCAGATTAAAGACTTGTTTAATTTTCTATTTTTGTTTCTTTTATGTTTATACAGCAAATAGTAAATAAGCTACACAACCTAAATGTGCTCTAGAAATAAATTATTTATCTTTACAATTAAATAGCATAAAAACATATGGGTATTTTCTAATATTTTATTTTATTTTTATTTTTATTTATTTATTTATTTATTTATTTATTTATTTATTTATTTATTTTTGAGACGGAGTTTTGCTCTTGTTACCCAGGCTGGAGGGCAATGGCGCAATCTCGGCTCACCGCAACCTCCGCCTTCTGGGTTCAGGCAATTCTCCTGCCTCAGCCTCCTGAGTAGCTGGGATTACAGGCACGCACCACCATGCCCAGCTAATTTTTTGTATCTTTAGTAGAGGCGGGGTTTCACCATGTTGACCAGGATGGTCTCGATATCTTGACCTCGTGATCCACCCGCCTCGGCCTCCCAAAGTGCTGGGATTACAGGCTTGAGCCACCGCGCCCGGCCTTCTAATATTTTATTTTTAAAAGCCAAATAAATTTATATTAATCAGCTGAAAGGATAAAGTTACTTCAATTTCTTATGAAAATATCTGATAAGATTTTAATGTGATACAACTGAACTTTCTTACCCTAGGATCTCATAGTTATTAATCAGGAAACTATAATCATATTTGAAAGAAACCTGATACAGTAAATAATCTTAGCTAAAAGTCAGTTGCTTTGTAACTATTAAATATTTTATTAAAATTTTAGGCATGAAATCTTTTAATAACATTTCTTATAGCAACTTTTAATTTCAAATAACTGCTTGCATCAGTGAAGGTTTGGGCAAAGAAATAGAAATTATGTTACATACTTCAGCAGAGAATGTAATATAGTGATTAGTTTCATGTGTGAAAGGCTGATAAAGCAAAAAGGAACATTGAGGTAATGCAAAGACGGTAACCATAGGAAGCAGCTACCAGCTGTAGAAAGCAGGATGATCAGAATCTAGAAACTTATGGGAGGGGCCAGAAAGAGCATACACTCAAACCTCTGAAGAAGCATTGCTGCACTGCTTGATGCTAGTAAGTTAAGAGCTCCAAGGAAGGGCACTACAGGGGTGGGGCTAAAATTAATGAGATAGATAGTGTTGTCCAGCATATGTGGATACACATAAGAGAACACAATGAAGTTTGTGCTAAAACTGGAACCCGCTATTGTTACTCAGGTAAAAGGCCATTGCTTGGGCTATATTGACAATAGCACCAATAATAGGAGGAAGCATATGCTTCTCTTTTCTTCCTGTTTCAATATCCTTTTGTCTCTAGATACCCCCCCCCCAGTGACAGAAGGAATTGAGTGGCAAAGGAAAAATGCAGTCTTCAGAGTCCCATACTCAGTGTCACAAATCTCAGAATAGAAGGATAAACAAAGGCATTATGAATGAAATACACTTAAAGATGAGGTTATTGCAAATGTAGACATTCTCAATGCTCTTAATCTATCACATGGCTCTCCCTCTCCCCGACCTAGAACAGGGTGAACAGTTCCTCACCTTTTCCCAAGAAATATCTTAGTTTTAGCACTGAAAGTCTGAATCCCCAGAAATCCCCCAAAATTAGGATGGTTGGCCACCTTATCTTAGATTTCTGAATATGGAGAGGGAAATCGCCAGATTGGAAGGAAGACAGAAAACAAGTTCTGTTGTAAATAGTTCCATATATTTTCCTAGCTTTAATTTGTTATTTTTAAAAAAGAAGTGATAATTTGGGATTCTCTGTACATCCACTTATTGGTAGGTTTGCTTTACCTTGTTTTTTTCCATTATTCTTGTTTGTGGAGGACCATAAAGAAAACTCTGTAGGAGAATGTGCAAGAAGAAAAGTTTTAACTCTGATCTCACTTGAGTGAAACTGCAAATTATCACTACCCTAACTGATACTTGGAGTTTATTTCTTCACATACCAAAAAACCAGACAATGACAGTCCACTGTATGCTAAAAGCCTGAACTTTCAGAACGGAATGTCCCAATCTCTAAATTAGAATAATTTTAGAATTATTGGTTTGGGCAAAATTATACTGGTTACCACATCATCCATGATGGCTTGTCCCTTTCACTGTAGTAAAAGTTAATTTGCCAAGAATTATAAGTTCAGCTAGAGCATGTCAACATATTGGTATTTTCTGTAGGAACTGGTGAGATAGAATGTTCTTGACTGCCTAGTTCATGGTGAATACTTCATGGTTCCATACTGTATCTCAGCTATCATTTGACCTCTCCAACAGGCATCCTATGCCATTTCAAGCAGATTATAACTGGAAAAAAAAAAACACTTTTTTCATAGTTAAAATTATTGTTCACTTTTGATTTTATTTGCCTTTAGAACACTTTTAATGACATTTGAGCCTCTTAAAGGTCTGGATTTCTTACTAACTCATCAACATCAGTTCCTACTTCTCTGCTTCTCCATTCTCTGTCAACCCGTAGTACTAATTCAAATATCATATTAATTATGTAAAAGCTAATTTAGGATAGCTATAACAACAAGTCACAAATAAGTGCATTTCTCTCATGAAACAGTTCAGTTAGTTTTGGATAACAGGCAGCTGTGCTTTGTGAGGTCATTCCGGCAGAGACCCCTTCTGCCATTTGCTCTGTCATTGAACATCGTTTGCCATCATTGGCCATTGGACTCTGGTATGGTCCACACTGAGTTGTGAATCATCTGCAATTTAGTCTGCGTGAAGAGGAAAATGAGATGAAATCCCAGACAGTACTTTCTTTTAGAGCCAGTGAAGAAGCTACATAAATTATTCTTCGTAACATGAGAGGTCAGGATCTGTAACAGTCAGCTGGGAAGCGATTGCACTTATGTAGTTCACTGTCTACTCAAATAAGACACCATGAAATTCTTAAGATGAGTGTACAGTTTTATTCATTTATGTAGTTCCAAAACCTTGACCATGGTAGAAGATCACTTCTTGTTACTGAATTGATTTGAATAGGCTACATGCTTGTGACAGATAATTAAGTACAGAGATTATAACAATCTCAATTGGGCAGATGGGGCCCTGAGACTTGAACAAATTTAAATGACTTTCTTTAAATCTAGTTCATGATGAAGCTAGGATTAGAGCAAACTTTTTGATTTCTGGTATAATTTTATTAAGGTTAGTCAAGCAATACTATAGGTCTGCTCTCACATGAAAATCATTAATTGAAAAACTACGCATTGCCCATTTTAATTACATTATGTTTATTGAATATGGTGGTAGTTTGGTTTTTCTAATGTCAATATTTAAAGACATTCTTCTGCATCGTTTTGCAGCTTCAAAATATGCAGAACCTTATTCTTTCCTAATTTAGCATAATCTTACAACTTCCAATTGGCCTTTTTCTGGTGAATATTGCCAGCCAGAAATAACACACTGACACTTGAAAGTCTTAAAATTGAGACTATTTCTACAACACACTATGAAAAATTCTACAAAAGTAAAGACTAACTGCCTTATAATTTAAAAAATTAATATTTTAGAAAACCTAAATGCAATATTTGTTGGTAAGGCTGTAGAGATGATGCTGAAATTTAATAGAAAAAAAAACGTGGAAATTCAGTGGCGATTGACTATAATAGGTATAAGGAGGTTCTAGAATCAGTCACCCTAGCTCTACTACTTAATAGCACCTTAACTTTTGTAAAGTCACTCTTCCTTTCTAAGCCTCAGCTGCCACATTTCTAAAATAATAACTCCATAAGATCATTTATAAAATAATTGATTTTACACTTTTCCTAGAATAGATTAAACAAATAATAAATGATGGCTATTACTATCATAGATATAAAAGTCCTGTAAGACACGACTGCAACTATAAAAAGATATTGAAACTTTGTTTAAATTAACTATAATTTTGAAACTATCAACAACAGTAATTCCTTTTCTAAATTTCAAGCATTAGCATTTCTAATAGGTTTCTATGTTTTTTGCTAACAAACAAATAAAAATGACATAGTTTTTGAATTAGTCTATATTATGCTTAAGACAGCTAAGCAAAAGCATAAAAATCCAGCACACTCTAAGGGGAAAACAAGGGATTGTCAGAAGAGCTAGTCACAAAGCATTGTAGAAATTGGCAAACACTTTAAAAGTGCTGAAAACCAAATGCCTATGAGATGGCTGTTTTTAAAAAGAAGAAATACGAAAGCATTTTTACAGCCAAAATCTTAAGAATAAGATAAATGAAAAAGAGAAGAGTGTAAAAAAACAGAGAGAAAATAGTTTTCACTGGTATATCTCTGAAAATAAAGCATTGTTATTATCTACTACTTTCACTACCAAAATAATGCCAACCCTTGAGCAGTTGGTTTCTTACCAAAATAACAGCCTGAAAGAAATTTTGATTTAGACAGAGGACAAGTTTCCTCAGATAGCTTTGAAACTTACTATTGGTTGACTTTTTTTGAATGGAATAATGTTTTTTCTGCAATCACTTGAGCTAAATGAAAATTATATATCTATTTGAACTGCCATAAAATTACAGGAGTTAACACTGATTAACTCTGTCACCTGTGGTTTAGGGATTAAAGGAAGGATCTCCAATGGGTTAATTATGAATATTTTATGGAAATATTTTACGAATGTAGTTTGTAATTACAGATTTGATATGACATTGAGAAAGCTGAATCCAAAGTTAAAGAGAAGTGTAGGATGAAGCCCCCGTAATTACTGGTTCTTAAAACTCTTATTGCATTTTATGCCATTTCAGTCTGTCATGTGATTGTCTCTGTGATTACATTTTCATCTTCTTAATATATGAATCAAACAACATGAATTTAATTCATTTTCATGTTGGTTGCATTTGTGATTTTTGAATAAAATCTAAAAAGATAGATTAGAACCAGGTTTTCTCTAACTATAAATATTCTTATTACTCATTTACTTCTGTCTAGAAAAGGAAAATAAACTAGCAAAAAAAGGAAATGTAAATTAAGAGTAAAATGTTCTATGTTTTGGTGAAATTTTAATTCATTCTGAAAGGGGGACTGTGTCCATATAAAATCTTTCATAGGCTTATATACATTTTCATTAATTTTTTACTTATATCACTAATTCATTTTACCCTTTGGTGGTAAGTTATTACTTATTTGTTCAAGAAGAAATCTTAAAGCATATTATGGAAAGGAAATGAACAATATCATTTGTCCACATAGAATACAAATCCTGAAAGATCTATTATATGAGCATTCTTCAACTAATTAATTTGTTTTCACTTTAAACCTTAAAAATTTAAAGTAGGTATTGAAAATATTTTAAATAGTTTTAAATCAATTCCTAAGACCACAGTAATCATGTATTACAAATGACCACAAAACCCCAGGTAACTATTACAATGTGTATATTGCTCATCCATCTGTAGTCATCAGCTTATGCAATGTTGCTATTCTCAACTGGGTCCCCTCACGTTTTTGCATGTTAGATGGCTGTTAAAATACACAGGTGGACTGGGCTGAGTTAGCTCTGCTCCTCGTCTTTCATCCTGCAGCAGGCTAGCCTGGCTAGACTTTCATGACTGCAAGGGCAAAGGCACAAGAAAATACAGAGAAACACACATTGTCATTGAGGCATAGAGTAAGGTTAGCACACAATCATATCAGCATATTATTGGCAAGACAAGTTAAAAGGCAAAGTTAATTTCAGAGTTCGGGAAAACTTCTGACTTTTTAGTCACAAGGACCACAAAATCACTTGGCAAAGGAAGTGGACACAGAGAAAAGGAAAGGATTGCCACCACTTTTTAGAATCTATGATTATTTCCATGTTTTTAAATCAATTTATTTTACTTTTACACTAAGCCAATCAAATTACCTAGATGCAGAAATTATTCTATTAACAGTTAACTAATGTATATATCTGCTTTGTATTTCTGAAATATGAGGCAATTATACTTGTTATTTCCCAAACAAAATAATTCTACTTTGATTATATTTTACCACTTCTGAAACAAATCGAACATTAACAAATTAAACTTCAATAAGGTATTTAATCTTTTGTGGTTCTTATATCACATGATGCAGAAAATTTTTCCAGTAACTCAATAAGAATCTTTCTACTTAGCCACTATTCCGGGGGAAATAGAGTCACAGACATAATTATTTAAGAACACATATATGCTTCTATGGGAATTCATAAAAAAATATGAAAACATGAATGTGAAGTGCAAGAAAGTATTAAAATCTACTGCTCTTCATTACAGTTCTTCAGAATAATTACGAATTCTTTAAAGATGTGTAGGAAATAAAATTCTCCTTAGTGTCAAGCCTGGAAAATATAATCTCCCACATAGACCAGAAAATTGAGTTATAGTATTAATATTTAAATTCATTCTTATTACTACCTATCCACTATCTCTCTCAAATTAGCTTAATAAAGATCTGTCTTTTTAGAATCATACCTATATGAATTGAAACATTTCACATGGGAGAGTTTCTACCTATTTATTAAATATCATTAATGCCGTTGATTTCTGCAAATACATTACACAATAAATGAGATGTTTCCAAAAGTAATTGTTGACCTAATATAGAGATAATTTAGACTTTACAAAATAACAATAAATTCACATAAAAATTTAAACTAAAAATGATATTTTCTATTTGGAAGTTATATTACTGTTTTAATACAGAATAAAAAAATTGGTTGGATAGATTTGCTGATACAAGCAAAACTTAAGAGTATACATGCTCCAAAGGAGAACATATTTGTCTTATTCACCACTGGATTGCCAGAGCCTGGAGTAGAGCCTGATGGAGAGTATGAGCTTGAAAAATAATGTTTCAATAAAATATTCCTTGACTGAATGAATGATGTTATTATGTAATTGAATAACATTGTTCCTTGATGACATGTGAATAATCGACAGAGAATTTTCCACAATTCACATAATTAGAAAATAATAGAGACATACTGTAAGAAAGCCATTAGATCCTTCATAAATTTCTTAAAGGTGACGTGAATAATCCCAAGATATAGATCAGAGCTAAAAAGAATCCACTTAATTTTCAAGTTTTATACATTTTGCAGATTTAATTTTAGATTCCAGGCTGTTTGAACACTTCATTGTCGAAAAAAATGCTTCCTTCAAGTTACTTTGGCAGGCAAAACGGAACATATTGTTAGATTAAAAATCTAAGAATGTGTTTGACTTCAAGCAGTTTAGGCACTCAGGAATTTATAAAATTTGAGGGGAAATATATTATTTGCAATAAACCAGGAACTGTGTAACTGTTAAATTTTCCAAAGAACACCCATATATAACGTAACTTAGAAAAGTAATTTATTTTCCAATATTTTAAATTTTGCTATTCGTGAGCTATTCTAAAGTCAACAGCAAATCATTGTTTTGTTATCATGTTATTATAAATTCCATAGAGTGATTCAACATGTAAAGAAATGAATACCCTAAATTTTTATTGTTTAAAAATGGTATATTCTCTTAAAAAATTATATATATATATATATATATATATATATATATATATATGGTAAATTCACTGTAATCTGTCTTTTCTATCCACCATATAATAGTTGTTCTAAAAAACACTACATTATAAATTATATAGTTACGTAAATTATACAATTTTACTGTTTTCTTGGACATATTTAATTTAGAAAATCATTTAGCATATCTGATGAGGGGAAGTAGAGGAAGGATTAGGGAAGGGACTAATCAATAGACTCAATTACTGTAAATTTTCTGCTTCTTAGATTGAGTAGATAGTACCTAATAATCTAACTTCATAACAGTATTGTGTTTCATAATTTATATATATTTTACATATATCTTATGCAAGTATCAAATACTATTAGTAAATGAAATTCATTTTCAGAGACAAAAAATATATAGTTAAAATTATTTATAAATGCCAATTTTGCCAAACTACTATAAACTCTCAAAATATATTGCTAAAAGCACATCAGGAGAAACATTTTAAAGATTTCCTCCCTAATGAAAAACAAAATCTCAATTTTTGTACATGAAATATCTAAATATTATCTAATTGAGGCTTAAATAACATTGTTTCCTGATTACTTGGGTGAAGTCAATAGATGATATTCTACAATTTACAGAAATGAAATATAATAAAGATATTTGGTTAATTTATTTCATTAAAAGAAAATATTCACTTATGTTTTTCATGTTTAAATATTAAGGAAATTTAAAATTTGGAAAAATGCACTTATTTGAGAAAAAACATTTATCACATGACAATCCTTGTTTCTAAATATGAGGTTAAAGAAAATATGTGTGTATGCATTTATTAACGTGTAGGTACAGCATGGTATCAAAAGGGAAACCAAAAGTAATTAATAACATTTAATATTTTAGATAAACTCAACAATTCACACAGGTTATCAATAATTTACAACTAGAAACTGCAATATATAACTTAATTCAGTTGTTAAAATGTAATAAGATGATGTATACATAAAGTGTAGAGTTAGCCTTGAGAAAATAATAACATTGAATTGATAAAAATATAAATAGGTGAAACAATAAAAGAATTGATTTCAGATATCTAGAAAATTTATCTTTATATTCAAAACTGATATGAAATTACATTCAATATATTTTTTAAATAAAATTAATTTTGAAAATTTGTCATAGTAGTACATTAAAATTATATTGTAATTTCAATGTTATTCCATAAATAACATTGCAACAGAAAATGAAGCATAAATCCTCAAATTATTTCATAATGTCCTTCATGTTCTTCTTCTTTCAGAGAATTAATTGGCGTTTATCTATTCCTACACACTCCTTAACTTACCTTACACAGATCTTCCTGGTTGTAAGTAGGAAGAAATCAATTCACATTATTTTAAGCAAAAAAGAAAAGGGCATTTACTAACACCTATAATGACTAAGTCAAGAAAAGGCATATGATTTTAGATCTCTATGGGTCCAGGAAGTATGCAATGTCAGAAGGGCATGAAATCTCTCTGTCCCTTGATTCTACTTTGTCCTGTTTGAGGAAATAGCATCAGGCCAACTCTACTTACACAGTAAGAATGATGACTACTGGCAGATGGGTAGATTCAGACTTATATTCCCTCAGCTTGGTTAATCTGACAAAAAAAGTGAAGGCATTTTATGCAGTAATGTAGAAAATTCCCCAGAGCTCGTGGCTTTTAGTCTTATGCATATTTCTGAAATAACCGCTGTGCTAGAAACTCTTATTGGACCAGGCGTGAGTTATGATTTAAAATGGAAAAATATGTTTATTAAAAGGAAAATCAAATGCCATAACCAAAATAAAGATAAATGTTTTGTGGGCTCAAAAGCAACAAATAAAAATATCTTAAAATCTTTAGCACCTAATACTAAAACATATACTTTTCCGCCACATGTATAAGTTTTGAAATGTCCCTGCTTTAACATAATGCATTCACCTCCTTCTTCGTATTTCTATCTAGTCTTTCTCTTTTTTCACACCAAAAAAATTATTTTTCTAAAATACAGGTCTGTACATTATACTGATCATCTCAAATACTGAATTTATTATTATATACAGAAACCAGAAATCCTCCACAATATTTATCCAGATCTTACTGTTCACTGTATTAATATGGAGTCACCATAATGGATAAACATCTCGGTCCTCAGAAATGTTTAAGTCTAGGGAAAGACACAATTTACCATGCAATTGCACCAAAAATGTGGTAGTCTCTGTTAAAAAAGAATAGAGAGTGCTATGTTTACTCAGGGCCAAGAGACAGAATTCAACACAGGCCAGAAACCACTGGGAATGTCAAGAGTAGCATCCGAAAGAAAGTAACATTTAAATTGTCCAGAATTATGAGAAGGAACTATGTTGGTGTGTGTAGAAAGAAAGTTTTCTAGGTTAAGGAAATAGCAGTTCCAAACACCCGGAATTAAGAGTAAAAAAGGTTCATATGAAGAATTGAAAGGCATTCAACAGCGGGATCATGGTGTAAAACATAAGGGGATTCATGGGGGTTGAGGGTAGAGAATCAAAGATAGGTTACAAAAGTGTGTTTAAATGCTCTGTAATATGGCTTTTGCTTGTATGTCTTTCCAAAACTTATCCTTTATTTATTTCTTGTATCATTCTCTTTCTTCCCTTTAGAATCATAAATATTAGATTACCTGCTACAGTGAAAAAGATTCTAAATGCTTCAATTTTCTTACATATAAAACTTAAAACAATGAGACTGTCTATCTCATAGGGTCATACGGATTAACTGAGTTAACACATACAATCTATTTAGGGCAGTGCCTGATAAATACCGGCATACCTTGTTTTATCGTGCTTTGACTTATTTTGCTTGTCAGATACTATGCTTTTCAAACATTGAAAATTTGTGGTAAACCTGCATCCAACAAGACTATGGGTGCCATTCCTCTAACAGCACGTGCTCAATTCATGTCTCTATTTCACATTTTAGTAATGTTTCCAATATTTCACATTTTTTCATTATTATCATATATGTTATGGTGATCTATTAACAGTGATCTTTAGTGTTACTACTGTAATTGTTTTGAGGTGCCCCAAACTTCACCAGTATGACAGCAAACTTAATCCATAAATTTCGTGTGTTCTGACTGTTCCATCAACAGGTGATTTTCCATCTCTGCCTCCTCAGGTCTTTTATTCCCTTAGACTCAACAATATTGAAATTAGGTCAATTAAGAACCCTACTATGGTCTCTGAGTGTTCAAACAAATGGAGGAATCACACTCTTAATTTAATTCAAAACTAGAAATGATCAAACAGTGAGAAATATATGGTGAAAGCCAAGATAGAGCCAAAGTTAAGCCTGTTGCACCACTTAGCCAAGTTGTTAATGTACAGGAAAATTTCTTAAAGGAAATATGAAGTGCTACTCCAATGCACACACAAAAGATAAAAAAGCAGAACAGCCTTATTGCTGATATGAAGAAAGTTTAAGCAATCTGGGTAGAAAATCAAGCCAACCACAACATTCTTTTAAGTCAAAGTTTATTCCAGAGCAAGACTCTAACTTCTTTCAATTCTATGAAGCTTGAGAGGACAAGATTACAAGAGAAAAGTCTTCAGCTAGCAGACGTTGGTTCTTGAGGTTTAAAGAAAGAAGCTAGATCCATAACATACAAGCACAATATGAAGCAGCAAGGGCTTACAGAAAAGCTGCAGCAAGATATTAGATCTAGCTAAAATCATTGACAAAGTATCTACACACTAAACAACAGATTTTCGACATAGACGAAACAGCCTTCTGTCCATGCACGGTGGCTCACGTCTGTAATCCTAGTAGTTTTGGAGGCGGAGATGGGCGGATAACCTGAGGTCCAGAGTTCAAGACCAGCCTGGCCAGCATGGTGAAACCACATCTCTACTAAATATACAAAAATTAGCTGGTCATGGTGGCAGGTGCCTGTAATCCCAGCTACTCAGGAGGCTGAGGCAGGAGAATTGCTTGAACCCTGGAGGCAGAACGCAATGAGCTGAGATTGGGCCGTTGCACTCCAGCCTGAGCAACAGAGCAAAAACTCTGTCTAAAAAAAGTGGGGAGGAGGTTAGGAATACAAAAGAAACAGTCTTTCATTGGAAAAAGATGCAAGCTAGGACTCTCATAGCTAGAGAGGAGAAGTCAATGCCTAGCTTCAAAACAACAGGCTGATGCTTGTCGGGGCTAAGGCATCTAGTGCCTTCAAGTGGAAGCCAATGCTCATTAATCATTACAAAAATCCTAGGGAACTTAAGAATTATGCTAAATTTACTCTACCAGTGCCCTATAAATGGAAGAAAAAAGCCTGGGTGACAGCACATATGTTTGTATCATGGCTTACTGAATATGTTAAGCCTACTGTTGAGATCTACTGCTTAAAAAAAAAAAAAAAGATTCCTTTCAAAATACTATTGCCCATTGACAATGCACCTAAGTGAGTCAAGAGCTCTGATGGAAATGTGCAAAGAGATCAATGTTGTTGAGCCTGCTAACACAACGGGCATTGTGCAGCCCAAAGTACCAAGATGTAATTTTGACTTTCAAGTCCTGTTCTTTAAGAAATACATTTTGTAAAACTACACTTGCCATAGATAGTGGTTCTTCTGATGTGGGCAAAATAAATTGAGAACCTTCAGGAAAGGATTCACTATTCCAGGTGGCATTAAGAACATGTGATTCAGGGAAAGAGGTCAAATATCAACACTAAGATGAGTTTGGAAGAAATTTATTGCAACTCTCATGGATGACTTTGAGAGTTTCAAAATGTCAGTGGAGGCAACAACTACAGATGTGTTTAAAACAGCACAAGAACTAGAATTCAAACTGGAACCTTCAGATGTGACTGAATTGCAGCAATCTCATGATGTAACTTTAAGATGAAGAGTTACTTTTTATAGATAAGCAAAGCAATTGGTTTCATAAGATGGAATCTAAATCTGGTGAAGTATCTGTGAACACAATTGAAGTGACACCAAATGATATGGAATCTTACATAAACTTAGTTGATACAACAGTGCAAGATTTGAGAGCATTGACTCCAATTTTAAAGAAAGTTAGATTGTAAAATCATTTAAACAGCATCATATACTGCAGAGGTCTTTTGTAGAAGGAAAAGTCAATCAATATGGCAAACTTCATTGTTGTTGTCTCATGTGTAGAAATTGCTATAGCTAGCCACTCCTTCAGCAACCACAATCCTGATCAGCCAGCAGCTACCAACACTGAGGCAAGACTTTCCTCCTGCAGAAAGATTATGACTTACTAAAGGCTCAAAATATCATTAAAAGTTTTAGCATATTTTTAAATTAAGATATATACATTGTTTTTCTAGACATAACATTCTTGCACAATTTGTAGACTATCGTATAAACATAACTTCTACATATGCTAGGAAACAACAAAATTGAGTGACTCACTTTATTGTGATATTTGATTTGTAGTGGTGGTCTAGAACGAAACCTGGAATATCTCCAAGTTATACCTTTAATTGGTAAGATATAACTGATGTTGTTATAACAGAAGTCTATCTTGCAGTTTTCCATTTCTTTATCTTTGACCAAGTTGGTTGTCTTGGAATGAATTATTTTTCTCCCCATATCCAAGTGCCATCTCAATATCATCATTTCTAAAAATACCTTTCACATCTTCCAACGTCCATAGCTCATCTTGACCTCTGTTGTACATAGTATTGAATACATAATGCCTTGAGTTTAAATTATTTATATTCACGTCTTTCTACCTATGACCTCCCTAGATAGTCTTCATCTGTTTTCTCCATGGCATGTAGCCTAGCTATGCTAATATGTATGCACATTTTTTATTTTTACTGAACCCAGACATTAGAGGAAAAGTAAATTTAAAATTCAAAGTCATTACTCACACACAAATATACTGACAATCAATGTAAAAATCTCACTTATCAGAAGGCGGAGGCAGGAGAATCGCTTGAACCTGGGAGGCAGAGGCTGCAGTGAGCCGAGATCATGCCACTGCATTCCAGCCTGGGTGACAGAGCCAAGACTCCATCTCAAAAAGAAAAAAAAAAAAAACTTATTTCAAACTCCAGTTATAAATTTCTGAAGGTCATAGGATACATAGGTAGATATATATATATATGTATAGATAGATAGATATAGATAGATATATATGTTTATATGCAAATAATTTTAACTCAAGGCAACTTACATTAAGTGCTATATGCAAAAGAGGCCAAAAATGAGCTATGCAGATTGGAAGATTTCAGAATTATGGTTAGATTCTGATAGACGGGCTGAAATTTATATTTTTATTATGTTCTATAATCAAATGATTAACTCTTTGATTTAAAGTATAAACTAAATATAAAAACAGAAATTTTCCAGTGATTAAAGAATCAAGTGTTTTTCAGTGTTATTGGAAGGCATTTAATAATCATATAGATAAGCAAAACCATGTGGTAGTTAGGATCTTACTTTGCTATGTTTACTTTAATTAACTGACAACTAATCATGAAGAGAAGATTTAGTCCAAGGAGGTATATATATTTTTAATATATAAATTGCTAATTGTCTAAATATAGAAAATAACTCATTTCATTAATTCGGATTAACTTACTTCTTAAATATTAAATAAACTCATACTCCTGCTTAAGTACTGATCTAAACGTTTTTATGAATGTTTTTTTTATTCTTAAAACACCACTCCTACTATTATTACCATTTTACAGGTGAGGAAGTTGTCCCTATGGAGGTTAATCAACTTGCTGAAGTTCATTCCACCAGTAAAAGGTAGTGCCAATATTCCAGCCCAGACAGGTTGGCTCCAGAATACAAAGTGTAATACAAAGTGTAACACCGTGGTATGCTGTTTATATTTAAGAATATACCCAAGCATAGAAAGTAGAGGTTACAAGCCACTTGTGTAATATGTTTATTAATACTGATTATCTTTTTAATGTTACCTACCATATCTTCTAGGACTAGATGTGTGATATGGTTTGGCTGTGACCCCACCCAAGTCTCATCTTGAATGGTAGCTCTCATAATTCACATGTCATGGGAGGGACCCTGTGGGACGTAATTGAATCACGGGAGTAGGTCTTTCACATGTTATTCTCATGATAGTGAATAAGTCTCATGAGGTCTGATGGTTTTATAAAGAGCAGATACCCTGTACATGCTCTCTTTCCTGCCTCCATGTAAGATGTGACTTTGCTCTTCCATCATCTTCAATCACTATTGTGAGGTCTCCGCAGGCATGTGGAATTGTTAGTCCATTAAACATCTTTCCTTTATAAATTACCCAGTCTCAGGTATGTCTTTATTAGCAGTGTAAGGACAGACTAATACAACATGATTCTTTTATGTGGTGTTAATGACTACTAGAATGTATTTGAGGCATTATGGCAATACATAGAAAAAGCTTTTTCATGGCACATCATAGTTTATACCAAGTGGTGTATTCACAGGGTTGTTTACTGTGTAACTATAAACAATAGATGCTGATATGATTTGGCTGTGTCCCCACCCAAATCTCATGTTGAATTCTAGTTCCCATAATCCCCACATGTCATGAGAGGGACCCAATGGGAAGTAATTGAATCATGATGGTGGTTACCCTCATTCTGTTTTCATGATACAGCGTGAGTCCTCATGAGATATGATGGTTTTTAAGGGGATTTCCCCCATTTCTTGGCACTTCTCTCTCCTGTGCCACGTGAAGAAAGATGTGTTTGCTTCCATTTCCACCATTATTTAAGTTTCCTGAAGCCACCCCAGACATGCAGAAGTATAAGCCAATTAAACTTCTTTCCTTTATAAATTACCAATATCCTGCAGTTCTTTATAGCAGCATGAGAACAGACTAATACAGATGCATTTGAATGTGTGGATTATTATGAGCATGTTTCAAGCCAAACTTCCTGAACATTATTCTCCAGATAAGAGAAATTATTTCTACTCATAATCTTCAAAACAAAACATTTTTACTTCAAATCTATAACTATAAAATTAATGCTTTCATGTCTTTGTTTTTCTATCATTTTGTCATATTTCTGCTTGCTGGTTTTGCATTTATTATTAAGTTCTCCTCCTTTAACACTTTCATATGAATACTTCAAAGAATATGGTTCTTCAATCAAGACAGAGTTGAAATGGTTTCTATTGTATAGCCCACAATTTTCTAGTTGCCTTTTCTTAGCAGTTGATGCGCATAACTAGGAGATAAAGGGGAAAAAGTTTGTGTTTTATGAGAAGCTGTTTAAGAATTAATATCTAAGTACTGAGAATAAAAAATACAATACATAAAATGAAACAGAAAAAAATGAGAAAGAAACTGTTAAAAATACGTTATTTGCTATTTGAAAATTTGTTATGCTTTTAAGCACCTTTCCAAGCTATAAAATAAAAACTTGTATATGATGACTCTGAACCTTACCCATCCATCCAATAGATAGCTGATGCCTCTCGGAACTAATAATGGTAGATCATTGAGCATTTAATGACATTATAAACATTGATGTGATTATACCAAGAACGTTAGAAAAGTCACTATTATGGATCAAATGGAAAACCAGTTAAAATGAGTTTGGTAATTATAACTTCAGAAAAGAGAAGTTTTTTTGTTTGTTTGTTTGTTTGTTTTGTTTTGTTTTTTTGAGACAGAGTCTCACTCTGTTGGCCAGGCTGAAGAGTACAGTGGTGCAATCTCAGCTTACTGCAACCTCCACCTCCCAGGTTCAAGCAAGGATTTGCGAGGTTCCTATAAACTATTCTAAGACACTGATGTTCAGAGACGCATTTCTTACTACGGAAATCCAATGTGACTGTCATTTTAAAAAACAATAATACACTAATTTATTTTTATTTTTTATTTTTATTTATTTTTATTTTTTTAATACACTAATTGTTTTCAAAGCTAACATTTATAATGATATTTAATCTCATTATTATTCCTGTGCTTTCTAAAGGATTTTAAAATTATGATAACTATTTCCTCAAAAGTCATCTAAGGTTGACTATTAAGTGTGTTTCATCTTAGGATATTTTAGTGCCCTCTAGTGTGCAGATGTTTACAACAGCATTTTATCTTCTAACTTACGTAATTGCCTTAAAAATGCAAGATTTTTTAAATGGCAATTTTGGATCAATATGAAGCGCGTAAAATAAATTCAGCTTGGAAGGCAAATTAGAGCCAGACGTCAGATCAATCTAAATATAAAACCCAACAAAATGTAACTCATTTTTGCTTCTTTTCTTCCACTCAAATTAAACAGAGCCATTTTCACTTTTTGAATGCCAGACAGTAGTTCTCATTTGCATAAATCCATCTTTAGATTTCAAAGGTTCAGACAAGGTGGACTGTGTCTGTTGCCCTTTTAAATACTGGGAGTTTCGTGTTTTCTTCTTTTTGCATATATGAAATAGGGTATGCGTTAGGCTAAAATGGGTGCCTCCTCCAAATCTACTAGCCTCCAACACACTAAAACATTTAATCTGTGGTTACAGCAGTTGGTTTGTGTCAAGAAAAAGGAGCCTAATGTAAAGCCTCCTTCCATTCCTACAAAAGAATTGTTTTTGAAAAATGATGAGATATTAAGAGATGCTACTTTTCAAAAACAAATGCAGGGGTTGTAGGGGGCCAATAGAATGGATCTGAGTCAAGATAAAAGTTTAAGTTAAATTTTGAAAAGCATTTTAAAGGAGGTCTTTTGAACTTTACTTTCAATCCAGTGTCAGATCCATCAATAGCATTAAGAGGATAATAATTCTTTATCTATCAATGACCAATATCAACCAACATAACTTCTACATTGAAAAGATATAATGGAGCCTATTTACCAACATTCTTTTATTTTCTATGTATATCTTTGACTTTTAAATTAGATGCAGTCAGATAGAAATCATAGGCCAATTTCTACAATTAATATCAGATAATCTATGAATGCCTCTCAAAACTGACTTGCATCACCTTTTTTTGTATTTACTGAAAAGAGAACAACAGCAAAATTGAGTGTTTTGTGGTTTTTAATATCAGAAAAAGTCCACTAATATAAAGAACCATTGCTGAATATTCAAAGGACATTCAAATATTAGGTAACGATATTTTACTTGGCAATGCTATATTCTTATTGGGATACAAATTGCATGAACAATGATATCTGTTAATATTACAAATAATTACTTTGTGTTTTGGCAAATCTCCTACATGTTTCCTATGTGTACCTATGAGACGATGTTATAAAGTTTAGGGAATTACCACATTAGAAGAAAATAACATTGCCACCCAGTTTCGAATCTAATTGAAAATTTCAGTTGATATTTTCAGTATTTTAAGATAACATACTAATAAGTGTATTATTCAGTTGATTTACTGCTTATCAATAATAAATATAACACAACATGTTAGTGTAAATTTCATAATATGTTACTCAAACAAACTGACTTTTCCTAACTTGCTACACTGAGGAGACATTACATATGACCTTATCTCTAAAAGGTACCAAGAAGCTAGAGAACCATGGGACCTGATGTAGAGTAACTTGTTCCACAACACAGTAAGGCCTCCAGACAAGCCAGATAGTACTAAAGCTCAAGAGTTCATTGGAACATTCTGCTAGGGGAATCTACTCCATGCCTGCCTCACAAGTTGGGAGTAATTTTTACCATTTGCCATGGATTAATTATTTCTTTGTACAGAAAAGTAGTTACAGCCTTGATAAACAGTCACTAGAAAAACAGTGTTTCGATTATTTCTTTCTTTTTTTTTTTTTTTTTTTTTTAAATTTTTATTGCATTATAGGTTTTGGGGTACATGTGCAGAACGTGCAAGATAGTTGCATAGGTACACACATGGCAGTGTGTTTTGCTGCCTTCCTCCCCCTCACCCACACTTGGTATTCATCCCCAGGCTATCCCCCCAGCCCCCCCCCGCTGTCCCTCCCCCATTTCCCCCAACAGTCCCCAGTGTATAGTAGACCGCCTCTCTGTGTCCATGTGTTCTCATTTTTCTCACCCGCCTATGAGTGAGTATATGCGGTATTTCTTTTTCTGTTCTTGTGTCAGTTTGCTGAGAATGATGTTCTCCAGATTCATCCATGTCCCTACAAAGGACACAAACTCATCATTTCTGATTGCTGCATAATATTCCATGGTGTATATGTGCCACATTTGCCCAGTCCAGTCTATCATCGATGGGCATTTGGGTTGGTTCCAGGTCTTTGCTATTGTAAACAGTGCTGCAATGAACATTCGTGTGCATGTGTCCTTATAGTAGAAAGATTCACAGTCTTTTGGATAGATACCCAGTAATGGGATTGCTGGGTCAAATGGAATTTCTATTTCTAGGTCCCTGAGGAATCGCCACACTGTCTTCCACAATGGTTGAACTAATTTACACTCCCACCAACAGTGTAAGAGTGTTCCTATTTCTCCACATCCTCTCCAGCATCTGCTATCTCCAGATTTTTTAATGATCGCCATTCTAACTGGTGTGAGATGATATCTCAATGTGGTTTTGATTTGCATCTCTCTAATGACCAATGATGATGAGCACTTTTTCATATGTTTGTTGGCCTCATGTATGTCTTCTTTTGTAAAGTGTCTGTTCATATCCTTTGCCCATTTTTGAATGGGCTTGTTTGTTTTTTTTCTGTAAATCTGTTTGAGTTCTTTGTAAATTCTGGATATCAGCCCTTTGTCAGATGTGTAAACTGCAAAGATTTTTTCCCATTCTGATGGTTGTCGATTCACTCTAGTGACTGTTTCTTTTGCCGTGCAGAAGCTGTGGAGTTTGATTAGGTCCCATTTGTCTATTTTGGCTTTTGTTGCCAATGCTTTTGGTGTTTTGTTCATGAAGTCCTTGCCTACTCCTATGTCCTGAACGGTTTTGCCTAGATTTTCTTCTAGGGTTTTTATGGTGTCAGGTCTTACATTTAAGTCTTTAATCCATCTGGAGTTAATTTTAGTGTAAGGTGTCAGGAAGGGGTCCAGTTTCTGCTTTCTGCATATGGCTAGCCAGTTTTCCCAACACCATTTATTAAATAGGGAATCCTTTCCCCATTGCCTGTTTTTGTCTGGTTTATCAAAGATGATATGGTTGTAGATATGTTGTGTTGCCTCCGATGTTTCTGTTCTGTTCCATTGGTCTATATCTCTGTTTTGGTACCAGTACCATGCTGTTTTGATTACTGTAGCCTTGTAGTATAGTTTGAAGTCTGGTAGCGTGATGCCTCCCGCTGTGTTCTTTTTGCTTAGAATTGACTTGGCTATGCGGGCTCATTTTTGGTTCCATATGAAATTCATGGTGGTTTTTTCCAGTTCTATGAAGAAATTCAATGGTAGTTTGATGGGGATAGCATTGAATGTGTAAATTACTTTGGGCAGTATAGCCATTTTCACAATATTGATTCTTCCTAACCACGAACATGGAACGTTTCTCCATCTGTTTGTGTCCTCTCTTATTTCGTTGAGCAGGTGTTTGTAGTTTTCCTTAAAGAGGTCCCTTACATTCCTAGTGAGTTGTATTCCTAGGTATTTTATTTTCTTTGTAGCGATTGTGAATGGCAGTTCGTTCTTAATTTGGTTCTCTTTAAGTCTGTTGTTGGTGTATAGGAATGCTTGTGATTTTTGCACATTGATTTTATATCCTGAGACTTTGCTGAAGTTGCTTATCAGTTGCAGGAGCTTTTGGGCTGAGGTGATGGGGTCTTCTAGGTATACTATCATGTCGTCTGCAAATAGAGACAATTTGGCTTCCACCTTTCCTATTTGAATACCCTTTATTTCTTTTTCTTGCCTTATTGCTCTGGCTAGAACTTCCAGTACTATGTTGAATAGAAGTGGTGAGAGAGGGCATCCTTGTCTAATGCCGGATTTCAAAGGGAATGCTTCCAGTTTTTGCCCATTAAGTATGATATTGGCTGTTGGTTTGTCATAAATAGCTTTTATTACTTTGAGATATGTTCCATCAATACCAAGTTTATTGAGGGTTTTTAGCATAAAGGGCTGTTGAATTTTGTCAAATGCCTTCTCTGCGTCAATTGAGATAATCATGTGGTTTTTGTTTTTGCTTCTGTGTATGTGGTGAATTACATTTATAGACTTGCGTATGTTGAACCAGCCTTGCATGCCCGGGATGAATCCTACTTGATCATGATGGATAAGTTTTTTAATGTGCTGTTGCAATCGATTTGCCAGTATTTTATTGAAGATTTTTGCATCTATGTTCATCATGGATATTGGCCTGAAGTTTTCTTTTCTTGTTGAGTCTCTGCCAGGTTTTGGTATCAGGATGATGTTGGTCTCATAAAATGATTTGGGAAGGGTTCCCTCTTTTTGGATTATTTGGAATAGTTTCAGAAGGAATGGTACCAGATCCTCTTTGTGTGTCTGGTAGAATTCAGCTGTGAACCCATCTGGACCTGGGCTTTTTTTGTGTGGTAGGCTCTTAATTGCTGCCTCAACTTCTGACCTTGTTATTGGTCTATTCATAGTTTCAGCTTCCTCCTGGTTTAGGCTTGGGAGGACACAGGCATCCAGGAATTTATCCATTTCTTCCTGATTTACTAGTTTGTGTGCATAGAGTTGTTTGTAGTATTCTCTGATGATGGTTTGAATTTCTGTGGAATCTGTGGTGATTTCCCCTTTATCGTTTTTTATTGCATCTATTTGGTTGTTCTCTCTTTTCTTTTTTATCAGTCTGGCTAGTGGTCTGTCTATTTTGTTGATCTTTTCAAAAAACCAGCTCTTAGATTTGTTGATTTTTTGAAGGGTTTTTCTTGTCTCTATCTCCTTCAGTTCTGCTCTGATCTTAGTTATTTCTTGTCTTCGGCTAGGTTTTGAGCTTTTTTGATCTTGCTCCTCTAGCTCTTTCAATTTTGACGATAGGGTGTCAATTTTGGATCTCTCCACTTTTCTCATGTGGGCACTTATTGCTATATATTTTCCTCTACAGACTGCTTTAAATGTGTCCCAGAGATTCTGGTACGTTGTGTCTTCGTTCTCATTGGTTTCAAAGAACTTCTTTATTTCTGCCTTCATTTCATTGTTTATCCAATCAACATTCAAGAGCCAGTTGTTCAGTTTCCATGAAGCTGTGCGGTTCTGAGTTATTTTCTGAATTCTGAGTTCCAACTTGATTGCACTATGGTCTGAGAGACTGTTTGTTATGATTTCCGTTGTTTTGCATTTGCTGAGGAGTGCTTTACTTCCAATTATGTGGTCAATTTTGGAGTAGGTGTGATGTGGTGCTGAGAAGAATGTATATTCTGTGGATTTGGGGTGGAGAGTTCTGTAAATGTCTATCAGGTTTGCTTGTTCCAGGTCTGAGTTCAAGTCCTGGATATCCTTGTTAATTTTCTGTCTGGTTGATCTGTCTGCTATTGACAGTGGAGTGTTAAAGTCTCCCACTATTATTGTGTGGGAGTCTAAGTCTCTTTGTAAGTCATTAAGAACTTGCCTTATATATCTGGGTGCTCCTACATTGGGTCCATATATATTTAGAATCGTTAGCTCTTCTTGTTGTATTGATCCTTTTACCATTATGTAGTGACCTTCTTTGTCCCTTTTGATCTTTGTTGCTTTAAAGTCTATTTTATCAGAGATGAGAATTGCAACTCCTGCTTTTTTTTGCTCTCCATTTGCTTGGTAAATCTTCCTCCATCCTTTTATTTTGAGCCTTTGTGTATCTTTGTGTGTGAGGTGGGTTTCCTGAATACAGCACACTGATGGGTTTTGGTTTTTTATCCAATTTGCCAGTCTGTGTCTTTTGATTGGTGCATTTAGCCCATTTACATTCAGGGTTAATATTGTTATGTGTGAATTTGATACTGCCATTTTGATGCTATCTGGCTGTTTTGCCCATTGGTTCATGTACATTCTTCATTTTGTTGATGGTCTTTAGCATTTGGTATGCTTTTAGGATGGCTGGAACTGGTTGTTTCTTTCTATGTGTAGTGCCTCTTTCAGGAGCTCTTGTAAAGCAGGCCTAGTGGTAACAAAATCTCTGAGTACTTGCTTGTTCGTGAAGGATTTTATTTTTCCTTCACTTATGAAGCTCAGTTTGGCTGGATATGAAATTCTGGGTTGAAAGCTCTTTTCTTTAAGGATGTTGAATATTGGCCCCCACTCTCTTCTGGCTTGTAGAGTCTCTGCCGAGAGATCTGCTGTGAGTCTGATGGGCTTCCCTTTGTGGGTGACCTGACCTTTCTCTCTGGCTGCCCTAAGTATTTTCTCCTTCGTTTCAACCCTGGTGAATCTGATGATTATGTGCCTTGGGGTTGCTCTTCTTGCGGAGTATCTTTGTGGTGTTCTCTGTATTTCCTGGAGTTCAGTATTGACCTGTCTTGCTAGGTTGGGGAAATTTTCCTGGATAATATCCTGAAGAGTGTTTTCCAGCTTAGATTCATTCTCTTGATCACATTCTGGTACACCTATCAAACGTAGGTTGGGTCTCTTCACATAGTCCCACATTTCTTGGAGATTTTGTTCATTCCTTTTTGTGCTTTTTTCTTTAATCTTGGTTTCACGTTTTATTTCATTGAGTTGATCTTCAATTTCTGATATTCTTTCTTCTGCTTGGTCAATTCGGCTGTTGAAACTTGTGCATGCTTCACGAAGTTCTCGTGTTGTGTTTTTCAGCTCCTTCAATTCATTCATATTCCTCTCTAAGTTTTCCATTCTTGTTATCAATTCCTCGAATTTTTTTTCAAATCTTTTTTCAAGGTTCTTAGTTTCTTTGCACTGATTTAGAACATGTTCTTTTAGCTCAATGAAGTTTCTCATTATCCACTTTCTGAAGTCTGATTCCGTCATTTCGTCACACTCATTCTCCGTCCAGCTTTGTTCCCTTGCTGGTGAGGAGTTTTGGTCCTCTGTAGGAGGTGAGGTGTTTTGGTTTCGGGTGTTTTCCTCCTTTTTGCGCTGGTTTCTTCCCATCTTTATGGATTTATCCACCTGTCGTCTTTGTAGTTGCTGATTTTTCAATTGGGTCTCTGTGTGGATGCTGAGATTGTTGATGATGAAGTATTTTTGTTACTTAGTTTTCCTTCTAGTGGTCTAGCCCCTCTGCTGTATGAGTTCTGAGGTCCACTCCAGGCCCTGTTTGTCTGGAGTATACCTGTAGCAGCTGTGGAAGAGTGAGGGATGATACCAGTTTCTTCTTCTGCTGTCTTTGTTCCAGAATGATGCCCGCCAAATGTCAGTCTGATTAGTCCTTTTTTTGCGGTGACTCTTTGGATATACAGGGGTCAGGGAGCTGCTTAAGGAGATGGTTTGTGCTTTATAGTAGCTCCAGTGCTGAGCTGTGAGCTCCGTTGTTCATTCAGTGTTGTTGGGAGGTTGTTTATGTCTGCTGTAATAGAACTCATAAAACACCACCCTTTTATTTCCCCCCCTTATATGCACTGTTTCAGGGAGTTGGGGCTTTCTTTATGAGTATCTGTTGCACTGTCCTGCCCCACTAGGTGGCAGTCTATTCACTATTTGCCTGCCGGGGCTCTGACCCACTAGCGCGGTTCTGCCCTGTTGCTGCTGGACTCCCTTCTGCTGTGGAGAGCTCCCGTCTCCTGGGAGTCTCTCTGTTATGGCAGGTTGCCTCGGCAACGGCAGGCTGCTTCGGCCCTGGGCGGTGCTTCAATAGGGGCGGATTGTGTCAGCGGTGGTGGACGCCCCTCCCTCACCGGGCTGCACCGTCCTAGATGCCGGCAGCAAAACTCTCAGCGCCAAGCGTCTCCAGTCATTGCCCTGCTTGTCCCTGTGAGGGTGGGACTCGCTGAGCCCGATTACCCAGCTCCCTGCCTCAGAGTCCGTCCTCTCTCTCTCTCCCTCCCTCTCCGCAAGCTTAAAGTTCGACTCTCTCACTGGCGCCCCAGGAGCCTGCCGATAGGGCACTGGGAACCGTGCGATCTCCCGTGCCGCTGCCCACTTCACCAGCTCATATCACGCTTCCCAGGAAACTCCCAGGAAACTCCTGGTCTGGCTCACTGTCCAAGTCCCGTTCAATCAGATGGACGCGCCAATCTGCCCTTCAAACTCTCAGATTGCTGGTTTAACAGGGCGCCCAGACCAGTGAGTTCCGTGCCGGGTCCTGCTGCGGCGCCGGCCGAAGGCCGAAGCGGCCGCGCCAAAGGGCTGCGTTAGCCGGTTTTACTTTACTAGCGTCCTGTGGGACTTTCAACGCTCTGTGGGCTAGAAAAGTCCATCCGAGAATGCGGCTAGGACTCACCCTCTGCGCCGTCACTGAGAGCTGCAATCCTGAGTCGCTTCTACGACGCCATCTTGCCGGGTCTCCGATTATTTCTTTCTTAACATCTTATGTATTTGTTTTATTTTATTTATTTATTTATTTATTTATTTATTTATTTTAAGAGACAGGGTGGAAAAGTCATGGATAGAGCTGGAAGCCATTATCCTCAGCAAACTAATGCAGGAACAGAAAACCAGACACCACATGTTCTCTCTTATAAGTGGGAGCTGAACAATGAGAACACATGGACACACTAGGGAACAAAACACACGGCCTGATAGAGGGTGGGAGGAGGGAGGACATCAGGAAGAATAGTTAATGAACGCTGGGCTTAATACCTAGGTGATGGATTGATCTGTGCAGCAAACAGCAAACCACCATAGCACAGGTTTCCCTAGGTAACAAACCTGCACATCCTACACATGTACCCCAGCATTTACAATAACAGTTGAAAAAATAAAATCACTCTGTCACAGTAGTACAGTAATGTGATCATAACTCATGGCAGCCTTGAATTCCTGGGCTCAAGCAATCCTCCTGCCTCAGCGTCCTGAGTAGTAGAACCACAAGTGAGGGCCACTATACCCAGCTAATTTAATAATAATAATAATTTGTAGAGATGAGGGGTCTTGCTGTGTTGTTTGGGCTTGTCCCAAACTCCTTACCTCTGGCGATATCCCCAGTTCAGCCTCCCAGTGCACTGGGATTACAGGTGTAAGCCATTGCACACAACCCTCAAAGTATTAGTTTTATGTTACATAAGAGGGAAGGATCAATAGCAGACAGTGCTTCAAGTCTTTATATATTTCTATCTTGCTACTTAGCAGTTGATGGCATTTCTGTCTGAAAATAAGTGTCCCTATTAAAGAAGGAAATGTTAAAAATAAATAAGGTTAATATTGTCAATCTTATGCGGTATGAAAGAGCAAACCAAATCATCTTACTAGGGGAGTATGGACAAAGTAAAGGTCACAGACAGTGCATGTAGTTAAAACATTTTTTTTCCTGCCCTCCTAAAACAAAAGAGAAGAAACTTCAGTTCTGCACAAGTTTTGAAGCAATTCAAGGAAAGTACCTCACTAGTTAAGGACTGAGACATGCAAATAATATCTAAATTACTATGTAATGTTATTTAAGAATAATATTAATTAATCAAAGGAATAAAATTAATAAAATACTCTCATTTTTTTAAATAAAATAACCAATCAATGCTAATCATGCTAATCTCTTTCTATTTCAAACATCTTATTCTTTTGCTTTATAAAAATTATTAATAAGTTAATGGTGATAAAAAAAGATAAAGAGAGAGCAAGCTCTCATTCTTTAACCAAGAATTTTCCCCAAATAAATATGTAAAAATTCTGTACATAAAAAGCCAGGATTAGGAGAAATAATATTTCTTGAATGGTGACACGTTTCTCCGGTACAAATAAGTAAATAATGTAATAATGAGGTGACAATTGATCCCTTTAGTTATATCACCAAAAATGTGTCATGTGAAAAGCCAGAAACACACACAAAAAATTGAAACCACACACACCTAGGCAAATTTGCTATCTATATTTTTAGCTAGGGCTTTAATTTAAAGCCAGGAAAAACGTTTTTATTCTAAGCTAGAGGCAGTCCTCATTTTCTGTTCTTTTGGGTCCCTGGCCTTAGTTGTCTGTAATTTATGACTCGATTATGAGAGAATAATGAAGTAAGCATAGGTAAGCATGAGTCAATTTTTTAAAAAACTCAATCTTCAGTTACAGACTCGGCAATAGGTAGAGGAATTTTGAAAGTGGGAAGGGATTTTTGACTCCTATAGCAGTCTAGGAAGAAAAAGAAAGAGAAAGTACCAGACATAAGATGCAGAATCAATGGAAATATTCATGAGGATAACTGTCTGAATTGTCTGTGCCACTTACAATTGCTTCACTCTTTCAATTTATGTCTTACTGTCTCTGGGGAGCACATCCAATTTCCACATGGAACCCCCACACAGTAAAGAGTTGCAGTTGTATACGGATATTTTTATTCTTTATTTTTTCAAACTCCATAGCAGAGTCTGATACTCTTCACCATCACCCCTGTACAATGGAATCACCGTGTGTGGGATCCTTATTGTATGCCTTGAAGGAACCATTTTGTCCCAGACTTCTATAATAATTTCTCTCTCTTTTTAACTTGTATTTTAAGTTCAGGGCTCCAAGTACAGTATTGTTACATAGGTAAATTTGTGCCATGGGTGTTTGTTGTACAGATTATTTCATCACCCAGGTAGTAAGCCTAGTACCCATTAGTTATTTTGCCTGAACCTCTCCCTCCACCCTCTGAAAAGCCCCAGTGTGTGATGTTGCCCATTATGTGTCCATGTGTTCTCATCATTTAGCTCCTACTTTTAAGTGAGAACATCTGATGTTTGGTTTTCTGTTCTCTTCTAAAGAAGTGAGGTAGCCAGCTTTTAGAAAATGCCTTTAATTCCTCTTGGACATAGTACAGTGTGCTCAATAGTTATAAAGCCTTAATAATAATAGGAACAATGATAATAATTCATTAAAATCCCCCAATTTGTGATTATCTCCCTGTTCTCACAGCTATTCTTACACTTAAAATACTATGTGCAAAACACACTTTGCGTAGAATACACTAATCAAAATGATTCCTTTATTCCTTGCTTCTTCCTGGGGACATAGAGTGACTTGCTACCTCTCTTTCATTTCTCAGCCATTACATACACATATGTTAAACAATACATATTCGACACACGTTGTCAGCTCACAAAATTTCAAAACTGTACACCAAACCCTTTTTTATCAAGGGTGTCATGTTTCTATTAAAAACCACAATAATGAAACACTAATAGCATTACAGTCTGAAAGTTTGTGTCCCCCCAAAATTTGTATGTTGGAATTCTAACATCCAAGGTGATGCGATTAGGAGGTGGGGCCTTTGGGAGGTAATTAGGTCATGAGAGTAGAGATCTCATGAACAGAATTAGTACTTTTATATAGGAGACTCTAGGGAACTTGTTACCCCATTCAGCCACGTGAAGACACGGCAACATGGCTCTCCAGGAAGCATGAAACAGGCCCTCATCAGACGTGGACTTTGCCAGTGCATTGATCTTGAACTTCCCAGCCCCCAGAACTATGATAAATAAATTTCTGTTGTTTATAAACTACTCAGGCTATAGTATTTTGTTGCAGCAGTCTGAATGGACGATGACAACTACAACATCATGCAGGGTTTGCTCAGTGCTTAAAATGCAAAGATTAAGTCATTTATAAAATTTTGAACGAAATACAGCTTTATTTCTTTTAAAATATTATCTGCACCATAAACTGAGATAGAGGAGAATTTTAACCTTCTAACAGCATTCATAGGCTTTTAACAACTGGACCTGGGACAGCTTCTCTCCTGTTGCCTCCTTCACTCCAGCTCTCCATCATCTGGCCTATGTAGCCCAAGACTCCCTAAACACGCATTCCTGTTGCAGCTCCTGTCCCAAAATATCCTCCCTTCTCTATGTAAAATGATAGACTTACATTTTTAAGTCTCTGCTCAAATATTACATACTTTGAGGGGAAAAAATGCCTAATTCCAACAGGAAAAGCTAATGGCACTATTTATGGTTCCCATATAAAACTCTGATACTAACATTCATAATACAGTGTGTTGTAATGTAATACCTATCTACAGGTCTGTCTTTTTCAACACACTGTAAATGACTTGGGGCTATGTTCTTTTCACCTTTCTAAACATACTGTCTACTTAAAGGGTTTTATCTATTTGAATGAATGAATCAATCAACAATGTCTGCTGTATTGTCACCTTGCTAAAGCACCTGTGATTTCCATGAGGGCAAAGCTGTATCTTTTTGATCATCAATGTTTATCCTATCTGAGAGCACTTTCTCTATGAGGAAACATTAATACCTTAATATATGAACAAATTACTTATAACTGTTTTTAATCTTTATATGATTTTTAGAATATGCTTCAATTATACTTTTTATTTTTTCTCACTTCAAAAATATATATCTATTCATATATTTTTAAAATGTAATCTATATCTATTTCTTATATGTTTGCTTCATAACTGCCTTATGGAAAAATCTTAACATTTCATATTAGCCTCTACAGTCAGAACGGGTCTAATAAAAGTTAATAGAATGAGAGATAAAAACAATATACAAGTGATATAATAACAAGTATTGTCAGTTTAAAATAAGTATTTTATATTCTGCTTTGAATAGTTCAAAATTTTCATATTTTAGGGAAGGGAAGAATGTATTTCCTTAAGGCTAGCAATTCCCAAAAGTAAGGATCTTAACTGTTTCAACAAATAACTGGCACAGAGTTCTGGCTTGAAATCTCTCAGTTCAAGTATATCCTGACCAGACTTTGTTCCAAGCAAAACAGAAATTACTCCTTAAAATGGATGCCTGCAGACAGTGAGAAGAGAACAATCAGACAGCCAACAAACAGGTACTGGTTATCACGGAAGACAAGCTAAAATTTTCAAACCCTTGAAGCTATTATATTTAGTGATACCTCTGGCTATGCTTATTGTTTTTTTACAAATTGCAAATCTTCTTAGAGAGAAAAATACCCACATCCTCCATAATTTGTGACTTAGAAAACATAGACTACTGGGACATAATGTGCTGTGATGTTACTTAACATTTTCCCTCATGTCAGAACACTCTAAAGTAATTATCAAACACAATGAAAGAAACCAGACGAGCAAACAGTAATCATAAACAGCTGATTTTGTGTGTCAACTATTGGTCTGGATAATGTCCCTTTACAACAGCTAAGTAAAATTATAATGTTTCTGATAATAGTTCAGGAAATTGTGACCTAGTTATAAATGACCTTTTCTTCTAGAATTTTGCTTTCATTTGACAGAATGCAAGTTGTAGACATTCTGGTTACTTCTATTTATGTGTGTTATGGGAAAAAAAGTGGTAGCCTTTGACTCATTTAGGGCAGAGAATTATCTGTATGGGCTAATACTGCAGAATCTGGCAATATAACTAGTGTAAAGAGGACCTACTATTTTATTTGTTAAAGGTATCTGAAGCTCCTGGAAATACAGTCAAATGGAATAGACCCATACGGAATTATTAATCACTTAGTGCTTTAACAAAATAATGTGATTTTGAGTAATGAAATGTCCTGAGAAGAAAAAAAAAATGTATTCAATAGCCGAATGCTTCTATTCTAAAGGCAAGGTAATAATAGCCTTCAGAATTTTAAGTAATACAATTTGTCTTATTCTATGGGAATGCTCAAAATGTAGTCTAAAAACCTTCATAATGGTTCCCATGATCAAGAATATAACTAAAAATTTTAAGATGTTTTCTCTGTGCTTTATTTACAAGTATGACCACTAAAGCTGAAAGGAGTTTAAACAAATGGTATACCAGGAACTCTTCTTATTTTCTGTTTGTTTCTTTTTGTTTTCATCTTCCTTCTTTTTCCACGATTTTCTAAATACTAGTTTCGTTCATTTTCTAAATTCTAGTCTTTAAAATTTTTCTATACTTTTTCCCCAGAGACAGCCCATTGAAAACCATTGCAAAGGAAAGCAGTTATCAAACTGCTGACATGTTCTGCCTTCCACTTTATCACCTAGCAGTCTTCAACTACTTGGAGAAATTTTATTATATCCATTATTTCTATTGTACCTCGTTTTCTGTTCAGAACACCCATCTCTCCTTCACTTACATTGATTGCTTAGCCTGTGTCAGGCTGTGTAGTTCTTATGAAGGCAAAAATTAGAATAAATAGGAAGAATCACTGTCATCATTTTTCATTTCTTTAAAATGATCTTTTAGGTTTTTGTGGTTGACTTCTTACAAGTTGTTGTACATACCAGTACTTCAGGGACAAAAATGGAAGTGGATTATCAGGAAATGTATAACCTCATATATATGTATTTAGGATTACAATATATTATATGTAGAGATATATATATACAATATATATATACAATGGAGAGAGAGAGAATCTGCTAAGTCAGGAGATAAGCCCTTATGAGGCTGCTGTATTGGGCAGTTGAGGCACAAACACTCACACCTTGTCAGCCAGAACAGAGTAGACTTATAGAGGGCTCTAGGAAAGTAATTCTTCTCCAAAATGCTCTACATTCTTTTTTATATAAGGATATAAGGCAGGCCTCATCTAGAGTACTACATTACATTAAGAACTTCCTCATCTAGGAAATGGCTTTTTAGGAAAGCTAACTCTGGAGTTAGGTGGGGGGTATCATTTTATTCCCACATTGAGTTAACTCAGTCTTTCAAGGCCAGCTCTTGCTAAGCTAGTATAAGGGAATTTGAATGATTCTCCAGGGACAGCTAAATTGTGAGATTCATTTTAGCTGTAGTAATCACAACAAATCAAAATAGTTTGAAAGCAATCTTGATATACCTAGGGGGTTATACCAGCTGATATATTAAAAGAGAAAAAAAGGCTTATTTCTAATACTAAATTTTATAAGGCTGAAGACATAATAAAATATAAGGACTCTAGAGGTTTCCCCTGATAGGTTTCTTCATATAAAACTGAATTATATCTAAAGAATAAAGACAAAGCTATGTTACTTAAATAAACTCAAGCATCATTCCTTGACATTGCTGCAATATCATTGCCACAAAGCTGTATGTATATGGGGAAAGTATCAGGATTGCTAAGGAAAATCATATTATATTTAATGATTGTTGTTTATAAAAAATGAAATAGAGATAAATGCAAAACCATCTAAAATTTTTTAAAAAGTAAGTCCTTCACTACCAAGTTTAAAATTTTACTTCAAATTTATTACATATCTATTGCTTAATAATTGAAATTTTTCTTATACATTTCAATTTTTAACATGTTCAAGATTGTAATTACACATTTAACTTTAACTGAATATGTTATAACCAAAAAATAGAAAAACAGTTTAAAGAGGGCTAAAAATAGTTTTCTCTAAAGATTTAATGTGAGGAGTGTTCATAATTTGATAAAATGTATTCAGTTTTAGATTTAGATCAGTATTACTTATACTCCTTTAAGGTCTGTGCCCAAAAGCAAATCAATTTATCCATTTCCTATGTTCAAAAGTGATCTGGAGTGCAATACTTGTTCTTCACCAAATACTTAAGAAGTCAGGAGAATTCTGGGCACTCAGGCTATAGCACAAAACAAAGCAGACAAAAAAGTCCCTGCTCACATGAAGCTTTTTGTTTGTTTGTTTTGAGGAGGGAGAAAATAAAAATAAACACCCATATAGCATATCAGCCAAAGATAATCCATAGTGGGGTAAAAAATTTGGAAAGAATATATAAAGAATGAGTGAATTTTTAATTGTAGATAGAAAAGCCAAGGGAGTCTTCAATGAGATGACTTTTAGGCAAAAGCCTGAATAAAGTTCGAAAGTCCATATGTATCTGGGAGAAGAGCAAACTTCCCAAACAGAGGGAGCAGCATGTGTAAAGTTTTTGATCATAATATCCAATAACAGCAATCAGGCCAAGATGGCAGGCCAAGCAGACCTGTGGGGAAGAAAAGCATGCAATGAATTCAGAGAAAGAGCAAGGTTTACTATCTTAGAGGGCTTTTGATGCCTTGTAAAGGCTGACTTTACTTGGAGACCTCAAGGGTTTTGAGCAGAAGAGTGAAAAGATCTGACTTATATTTTTTAAATGATCACTTTGGTTTATCACAGGGTTAAGGGTGGCAGAAGAAGGGATTCAAGTTAGGAGGCTATTGAAATAGAAATAATTCAGGTGAAATAAAATCATAGCATGGACCACAGTGAAGGGTGGTGAGATGCGTTTGGAAGATAGAACTAAAAGAATTTGCTGACTGACCAGAGTGTTAAATAAAGAAAGGAGAAACAGACAACACCAAGATTTGGGGCTTGAGCAAATGAGTTCAAGAATTTTCTTGTCGTTGACCAAGGTAAACTCTTCAGTACACTGTCTGGCACAAGATAAGCAATATATATAAATGGAGAATGGATGGGAGTTCTAAACAGGAAACAGAGGTACAATAAAAATAGTGGATATAATAAGATTCCTCCAAGTAGTTAAAGATTGCTAGGTGATAAAGTGGAAAGCAGAATACTGAGCAGATGAATTATGCAGAAATCAGTTTACAGGTTCTTGTAAGCTATGACTGTCTTGTGTCAATTAGGAAAGAGAGGCAGAGCTAACAATTTGTAATATATCACATGCATACAAAATACATATTTTTATGAATTCTTGACTTTGCCCCTCATTCCCTAATAACAAAAATCAGGTATTCAAAGAGAGAAAGAGAACAAAGAAAAAAACACTGAGAGAGAGAGAAATACATACGGAAGGCTTCATTATGTTTGAGTTTCTCATTCAAGAACCCCCTAATGTCAGCGCCACCACTTTATTCCCACATATTAATCACAGAAGTAAAACATTCACCTATTTTGTGTAAATTTGGACTGGATTCCTGTCTTTTGCTACAGAAAAGTTTTGACTAATTTTATCGACTTATGCTAATGAATAATATTCATGCATTGATAGGGAGTTTCCAGTAGTAAACCAAACCTTTTTTCAATATGTAATCAGTAATAAGCTCACATCTCTGCCCTAGTTGCAGTTTAAGTATTTTTCTATCATTCAGCTGGCCCTATTTCATGTTATGATTTTATTTGTCACATGCTGATCTATATTTTATACTTTCCCATGTCATTCTATATATCACTTGATATAACTCCTAACTAGCTTATTCTTTCTCTTTCTCTGCAATTGTTCAAATTTAGCCCTTAAACTGCCGTGCTTTATATCTCAGTAACTGCAGCTATTTTTATTCTTAATACCAACCAAAATATTTCTAAGGAAGTTCACTCTTCTCCATCATATATTCAGAATTCTTTTATGGCTCAAAAATGCCATATTGCAGCTGTGTGGTCACATATGCTTGCTTGTACATCCATGTGCATGCTTACGTTCGTGTTTTTAGACTAAAGATGTATATAAATATATATGAACAGAATAAAGAATCATTAAAAACACGTATATAACTGCTATGCTGGTTAAGAAGTGGAGCATTGCCATCATCTTAGAAGTCTTTCTGTCCTCTGCCATGTATGCCTCAAATAAAGCACATATCCCTTTCCCTTGCCACCACAGATGACTATTATTCTGACTTTTGGGATAATCAGTTCACTTTTTAATGCCTATTACTCTTTATGTCCTTAAATAATATAATTACTAGTTTTACACTTAGCTTAGTTTTGCTTATGAACTATATTCATATTGATGTATATGGCAGTAACTTATTTTCACAGATGTGTAATATTCCATTTTAAGACTGCTTCACTTATTTATGCACTTTCCTGCAATAAGATTCATAATTAGCATAACTATTATCAGACTAGGGCTGAAGATTTTCATTGAGAACAATTTTATTGCTCAAATAATATACTATAGTACGGTGTTTCAAAATACATTCTGCAATGTTAGGGAAATGAAGTGTTAAACAGATTTCTTTACACTCTAACTTCTTGCATGCTTACATAGTCTAAAGATAATTTGAATCAACATGAGGGATATTTTATGCAATGTGTTTACTGAACAAATTTAACTAGTGTAAACCTTGTTCAAAGAACATCTCTTAGGAAATATGTTTCAGGCTGGGCACTGTGGCTCATGCCTGTAATCCCAGCACTTTGGGAGGTTAAGGTGGGTGGATCACAAGGTCAGGAGATCAAAACCATCCTGGCCAAATTGGTGAAACTTTGTCTCTACTAAAAATACAAAAATTTGCTGGGCATGATGGCACAACCTGTAATCCCAGCTACTGGGGAGGTTGAGGCAAAAGAATTACTTGAACCAGGGAGGCAGAGGTTGCAGTGAGCCGAGATCACACCACTGCACTCCAGTCTGGGTGACAGAGACTCCATTTCAAAATAAAAATGAAACAAATAAAATAATATAGAAATATGTTTTCAAGAAAATACTTTGGCAAATAGTACTCAGGGGTTAATTTCTGTTTTTCTTCTCTTCCAGTCTCTCCTTTACTCTCATCAGCCTCCAGTTTTGCCCTTTATAATTTCATTCCCATGTATGTGTGTTCCCATTGTTTTGTTTTCCCTTTGGAGGAGATGGTTTTCTCTGGATGGCCACCTGCCTTTTGAACTCTACTCTTACCCTCTTAGCGTCTCTGAGAAAACAATCAGCTTGATGTCTCTCTTAATTATGCCTTTCTGCCAATGGCATCTTTGTGTTTTCATTTACTCCTGGACTCACAGCTGAGATTGAGACTACAGCAGTAAAATAGTCAATAATATAGATTGCATACATAATGACCAAATTCAAGGTTTTTTAAGACCTATTTTAAAACTCAGCATCTTCCACTGTCAGAGGCTATGATAATTTGAATAAAGCATTTGAAAATTACATTTCAATCCAAATCTGTTTCTCCTACAGTGACTATCTTATCATTTTTACACTAAATTATAAATTGAGTGCAATATATTTTACAGAAGGTCCCTGCTTGAAACCCAGTAAAATTCAATTAAGTTTAGAATAAGTTAGCTTTTGGCAGCTGAATTTAATTTTTTATGCCACTTGAAGGGCTAAAGATGTAAAGACATGTGTCCTTATTTTTAGGAACAGATCTGCGTTTCTTTAGAAAATTTCAGAACCTTTCTGAACCTGTATACTTTGATGCATTCCCACTTTCATCCATTTTTCGGAGCCAACAACCCAACATTTTCTCATTCTGTTTGTGGCTGCCACCTTTACAAAGTAAACAGCGTCTCCTATGATAAAGTGACTATGTCACTCTGAGCTCCCTTGACATACATTAGCACACACTCTCCCAATCCTAGAGTGGCATTAAGAATTCTGATAACTGCAAGCAAAAATTATATTTTACTTTGCTGGCTAACAAGAACTTCAGCTTTTTAGATGAGTTTTTCAGCCTGGGGCACAAACACACACAAATGCTTTTGTGAGAGCTTATAGATTAAAATCACTGCTTTAAGTCTAAAACTAGTTTTTTCACATTTTCCCAACATGTCTTAAAAATCAACTTAGAGGAGAGTGATTTAAGAGAAATTGTAGAAAGGCATGTTATGAGACTTTCTTAAAGAACCTAACTTACTTGAATTTTAAGTTAAAGTTATAAGCAAACAAATAGTTTTTTACCAAATGGTTTCCTAGACCCGGACAAAAACCCTATTGCTTCATGCAGGGAAATTCAACCATATTCAAAGATGGCATAAGGATTTAAACCAGAACGTCCTATTTTTATGATGACTAACTCTAAGGAATTTCTTCTTAATCTCATGGTCACTGAATAGAAAGTGGCCATAACAAGGACCTTCTGGCATGAAAGGAGATGAGTGAGATAAAGTCTCACTAATTCGAGCAATTCTCACTGAATGCAAAACTCATATGAAAGTGCTAAGGAATGCACAATAAAAGGACTTTGCACAATTGCTAGCATAGTATGATGATGATATTAGCTATTATAGTGGTGTTCATGGTGATGGTAACAGCAATTATTAAAATCAACAGTCTGAGAGGAAATTAGAAAATAAATTTTTGCCTAATTTGGAGATTTAGGATTTGTAGGAAAGAAAATATAATGCCCATTAGTTCAATCATCTTTAAGTAAGCTAAATTAAAAAATAACAAAATAATTGTTTGAATACAGTTCTCAGTGTACATGAATAGATATCATGCTACCCCGATTTTTGGGCTCCTTGGAATTTGTCATACTCATGTTAATAGAAATCTTACTGCGTATAGCAGAAAAAAAATATAAACACAAAAAAGCAGGGTTAAATGAAGGAATTAGCTATTAACTCTTTTGTGGAGAATAAAGACAATTTGTTAATAGTTAAAAGTAAAATGCTAAAGAGCTTGACACTAAAAAATAAATATAATTAAAAAGTGGTATAAAAATATAGAAAGGAATGTAAAAATAGTAACAATGTTTTAAATAAATGAAGTGTAAAGGAGCAAAAAAGGCATAGGAAATATGTTATTTTGAAACTTGCTTTATTTGAACTTTACTGAGTTACAATTTATATACAATAAAATATATGCATCTTAAATTTGATCAGGTGTAACAATTGTATTCACCAACGTATCCACCATAATAAAGATAAAGATCATTATCGTCACACCAAAAAGATCCCTTGTGACTCCCTTACTGCCAACTGAACATACTACTCTCCTCAAGAAGCCAGTGATCTGCTTTATGTGGTTAGATATTAATTTTGCCTTTCCTAGAATTACATACAAATAGGGCCATAATAAGAGTCTTTGTGTCTGGCTTCTTTTGTTCAGCATAATGTTTTTCGGATTCAGTTGGTTATTGCATGAGTCAGTCATTTGTTCCTTTTTATTGCTGAATAGTATCCCAATATATGGATACATCATATATTGCTAATTAGTATTGCTGATTAGTATTGCTGATTAGTATTCCAATATATGGACACATCATAAGTTGTTTATTCATTCACTGATGGGCATTTGTATTGTTTTCGGTCTTTGGCTAATATGAGTAAAGCTGTTATGAATGTTGATGTACAATTACAGGACATGTGTTTGCAATTTCAAGTAAATGAGGCTATGTAATTCTATTCCTGGACTCACGTACTCAATTGGTAAAAATTCATGTATCTTTTATGCTATACCATGCTGTCTTGATCGCTGTAGCTTTATAGTAAATTCCAATATCAGGTAATGGGGTAATGTGAGTCCTTCAACTTTGTTCTTTTTCAAAGTTGTTTTGACTATTATAAGCCTTTGTATATTCTTCTATATCTAAGAATCATTTTCTTAAACCTCTCCCAAATATGAAAGAAAAAAAAAGAAACCTGATGGGATTTTGAGTGGGAATGCATTGTATTTATAGAATAATTTGAAATAATTCATTTCAGCAATACAGAGTCTTCTAATACATAAACATGATATATCATTCCATCCATTTAGTTCTTTAACTTTTGTGATTTTCTGGATAGATCTTTTATTAAATTTATCTCTAAGTATTTTATGCTATGAATGTTCTCATAAACAGTCCATATGAATTTATCTTTTTTTAAAATTGCTGTGTACACATAAAATTATATTTTATATACTGACCTTTCGTCGTGCCTTTTATCAGTATCTAGTAGCTATTTGAGACATTCTTTAGAATTTTTTACATATGTAACTGTATTAGTGCCTTTTCATGCTGCTGATAAAGACATATCGAGGACTGGGCAATTTACAAAAGAAAGAAGTTTAATGGACTTACAGTTCTACATGGCTGGGGAGGCCTCACAATCATGGGGGAAGTTGGTAGGCACATCTCACATAGTGGCAGACAAGAAAAGAGAGCTTGTGCAGGGAAACTCCTGTTTTTAAAGCCATCAGATCTCATGAGACTCATTCACTATCAGGAATCCATAATCCAATCACCTCCTACCAGGTTCCTCCCACAATTCATGGGAGTTGTGGGAGTTATAATTCAAGATGAGATTTGGGTGGAGATACAGCCAACCATATCAATAATCATCTTGTCTGCTGCTTTTTATGTATTTTTATTGCCTTTTACATAGTAGGCTTCCAAACAAAATATTAAATAGAGTAAGACAAATCCATGTCTGTTTTCCTGAGCTTTCTTATCTGGGTATTATCATCTGATGATAGTTGTAAGCTTCTCAAAATGTCTTTTCAATGTCTGAAAACAATTCTCTTCTAAAAGTTTTTCACCATAATGATCTTGAATTTTATACATTCCTTTCTGGGCTTCCATTTTCTACTTTATGCTGTTATTATTAGCTGTTTTAATAAATTTTAAACCACCTTTGCATTTCTGGCATAAATTCTATTTGCATATAATGTTCTATTTGTATTTATAGGTAGGTCTCTCTTATAATGTATTTGGATAATTTTTGCTTATACATTCCTAAAGTATATTGATATGTAGGCATTTTTAAAATTTATAAGAACTTTTTAAGGTTTAAATATCAAGTAATACTGGTATCATAAAATGAGTTGGTAAAAGCTTCTAATATTTTTTATTTTATTAAACAATATTCTATAACATTAAATGTTTGAGAGAATCCATCAATAAAGGCAACTAGGCCTTAAATTTGTCTTTGCAAAATGGATTTTCAATTAAATTTTATTTTTTTAGGCTTTTGTACTTTATTCTTATTTTTGTGTCCATTTTGATAGTGAGCGTGTCTTTCATGGAATTTGTCCATCTGATAAAAGTTGTATAACTTATCATTGTATAAGTTGTATAATTTACACATTTAATTTATAAGTATTCTGATCTAACCCCACTCAAAATGTACAATTTTAAAACTCAACTACTCAAGGGAAATTTGAAAAAGTTGAGTGAGTTTGTATGCTATTTTAGAACACCATCAAATGGCCCAAAAATGGTCAATTCAATTAAAGAAAAGTTGAATCAAATCAGGAGAATGTTACTGGAATCTATTGTGGCAATTAATTGAAGTGACCGATTTTATAATTAATTGATGATGGCGAAAATAGTATGTCTCCATTTCTGCTATTTTAGATGTTTTTAAAGGAAAAATAAGGTTTACAAAAATATGGTTAAGAATATTATTTAAACTTAGGGAAAATTCTGTGATGGACCCCAAGATTCCCAGTAGCTGGTACACATTCTCCCAGTTACTCAATGAAACACTCATATAGGTATTGCCGTGAAGAAATTTTACAAATATAACTAAGGTCCCAAATCAATTGAAAACTGGATAGGAGATTATCTAGTGGATCTGGCCTAATCACCTAAAATCAAAGTCAGGAAGTCAAAGGTTCTAAGTGAGAGAGATTCCATACATCAGCAATTCATTATTGGCTTTGAAGCTGGTGGGGTCCCGTGGCAAGGAATGTGGGTGTTAACTGGGAGCTACAAGATGGCTCTAGGGGTGAAACAAAAGCCTCAGTCTTGCAACCACAAGGAACTAAATTATGCCAAAATTCTTAATTATGTTAGAAGCAGATTCTTCCCCAGAGCCTCTTGCCTTGAATTCAGCTCATCTAACAATTTGATTTTAGCTAGGAAATTCCTGAAGAGAGAACCCAGCCATGTTGTGCCTGAACTTTTGTGTAACAGAACTGTGAGCTAATGGATATCATGTTAAACTGCTGAAGTTGAGGTCATTCTTATTGAGCAATAGAACACTAATACAAACTGATACTCTTTAATGCTAAATTTGTCACATTTGGGCATTATTGTGTTGAAGATTTTAAGTTCGTCCATTTTATTCTTGTTGTACTGGTCAGCAGGCAAAGTATAATTGTCTGAATAGTGAACATATTACACTTAAAGTACATCATTCTTAACAGATGTCAGAGTTTTTCAAGCAAAGAAATAGTAGACACACCTATGATTTCATAACCCTTCTTTTATTATATTATCTAACCTTCAATTTCACAGTAATGCAGACAAATGTAAAACTTTTTAGCTTGTTTTGAACATCTAATACTTCCAGAACCTCTAATACTTTGACCAAGAAACAGGAGACTCTGAGTCCCACCTAGCTATCATGGTGTCTGTTTCAGACAAAGAAAGAAAAGAAAAAAGCAGACAATAATAATTTATGAGTTATTATTACCAACTGGATTATGTTCAAAATTGTGGTATTTAAATTTTATCATGGATTTATTAATGTAACTTTTCCTGAAGGCAAAAGTGTTGGATGGGAATTAAAGAATTGCTACAGTGTTGTGAAAAATATTTGCCTCAAGGCATGTCTCCTGATCTCCAGAAATATCTTGTCTAATATATTCTGTGGAATTGAAGCAACTAAATGGCAGGAAAATACTGTGTGTGGGATGCACACCACTAAATTTTCTAATTTTTTTTTTTGCTTTGTATAAAGCACTTCATCAGCATTATCTTTTTTCATCTTTATGGCCAGGAGTACCATCATTATCTCCATATTGCAGATGAGTTAGTTAGAGTTTAGTGGCTTGTCTAAGATTGTATAGCCAGCAAGAGGCCATGATAGGATCTTATCCAGGCTTACTAATCTTTGCTTAATCACTGCTCAGTGTTGTCTTCATGACCGAATTTGAGAAACTGAATACCTTCAAGTTAAATTATTTCATAAATATTGTTGTTTTAAAGCATGTTTAAAATATTTCTAAAATATTTAAGAAAATATTACATATAGCAGGTTTTCCATTTTAAATTTCATTTGGAGTCTATTTGAAAATATTAAAAATTGACTTCTTTTAATTACATATGATAGAATCAATGTCTTATGTATGATAGAATCAATTGCACAGTAAGTTGTAATTGTGAAACTTATTTTTTCTAGTTGTCTTTTAGTTAATATTAACTTCATTTAACTGTGGTCAGAGTACATAGGCTGAGTGACTGCAATCATGTGAAATTTAGTGACGCTTAATCATAATGTCAACAAATGCTACATTTGCAATATTCCATGGTGCTCTATGAAATGCTCCATGGAAAGAATCTGTATTCTCTCATTGCTGGCTACATATACAAATGGAAAATAATATCAAATAGGTCAGGTTTGTTAATTGTGATGTCACACCCTCTGAATCATGACTGAGTATTCTGCTTATTTTATTAACTATGGAAAGTGTTCTATTATGATTGCGGATTTGTCTGTTTCTCCAAGTTGTGCTGGGTTTTTCTATCCTACAGGATAAAGCTATGAAATTGGATTTGTATAGATTTAAAATTGCTATGTCTTCCTGGAGGACCATTTTATCATTGTGAAAAGTCATCTTCTTCTCTTAAAATGTCTTAAGGTCTACTTTGTCTGATATTGTTATATCTATCCCAGCCTTCATTGATTATGTTGATGCTATTTATAGTTTCCCTTTCAGTTTAACCTTTCTACATCTTTAGATTTAAAGTTTACCACTGGTAAGGAACATGCACTTGGGTTTTGTATTTTATCCAGTCTTAACAGTCCTATAGTTCTAGACTAGTTAACTTAGACTTATTCTAATAAACAGATATAATATTCCATAAACTGATATAATAAAAAATGCTTATAGAATATTAATCAGTATCTTTGTATTAACCTTGCTTTTAGATGGATGAATAGATACATATACACATTCATACATACATACATATGTACATAGATGATAAATGTATTTGGTATATGTTCTTATGTTCTCAGAAAGATCTTCCAAAGAGAATGAATAATGACAAATTTATATTCCCCAAGACATTATTATTCAGTAGCAGGATAAATGATCTTTTTACAAAGTCATCTTGTTCAGTGGTTTTGCTGTTCTGTTCTCTTTTTTATACTAAGTTCATACTGAGATACTAAGATAACATTGTCCATTTCTGAACCCATTAATTGTTGATAAAAAGAACTATGTGTTGTAATTTCCATTCTCCCATCACAGTTCCTTGAATACAGTAGGAGTTTGAAAAACATTTGTCGAGTGAATAAATGATTATATGTTTGTATGAATCAGTGAATGCCTTTGAATCTAGGATTTCTGACTTAATGTTCTGTCTTTTAAATTACTTCCAAACGTATTATCTTTTTTCGGCTGCCATATTAGTTTTACACTTATTAGAAAACATTTTCCTTCACTATAAATTTCCCAAAGTATAATGATTTTACAAGGTACAGCCTGTATGAGGTATTGATTGACATATGGCCCAGTCTTCAGAGCTTGCCAGAGAATGCAGGTTATGGTGGAGACAGCGAGCACCCTGTTGAGATCAAAGTTACTAAATTCTTCAAGGCCAAGCTTTTTAAAAGCCTGTTTCTTGGCATAATATGTCTTGTCTGCTTCTGAATATAAGAGAGGATGAAATGTTTTATAAATTTACCATGAAAAGTAGAAGAAAAGCAAAATAAGTAAGTTGCCATTCTCTTATACCCAATGGCTAAAGAAGCATTGGCAGCAGGAACAGGCTAGAAGACACAGAGGAAGTAAGTGAGGCCATGCTCTTTCTTCCTTCCCACCTAAGAAGTCTTTAACATCTGACATTATTACAACCAAATGTGAATACAAATTATGAGCTCATACAGAGATGTCATTAAGGGAGTTCACCAACTGGTAGGAAGAGGGAGAAACAAGAAAGAAAAATCAATAGCAGTTGCTGAAATATTAAATCTTTTCATGTTACAGTTGTTCCCAGAAGATTCATTTTGCATACAGGTTTTATTTCTGTTATTAAACTTGCTGATTTGCATAATATTTTCCAGCATTGTATTGAGCAACCGATCAATTCCAGTGCCTTAAATATTTCCTTTTTCTGCATCTTTTCAGTCCAACTATTGAAGTGAATAGGCAATTCTTTAAGCATAAATTTAGCTATACTACAAGAGATGTTGACATGGAAAAAGAATGTATTAACCTTAATAGAAACCTTAGTGAAAATGTGAATACATCTCCAAATACATCTTCTCTCATATAAAGAGATGTTCAGTACTTGCAAAACAATTTAAAAATTAAGTGTGAAGCTGCAGAGACTTTTTTTAAATGTGCATATTACCAAAACAATAAATAAATCTGACTATTGGTTTTTTCCAGCTTATTTTTGTTTGCTTGTTTTTGAAGAACAAAATCAAAATATTCTTGTAGCATTATAGGCTTACTTAAGGGAACAAATCCTTGTAGTGTTAATTTGTATATAGTTTACACTAAATAAGTCAGACCTCTTTTTGTTGCTTATACTCTCAAATGTACTCAGTCTTACTTTTTTAAGTCTTTGGCACAAACTTGTACTGAAATAATATTTAAGAACATTTTCAGTTAAGATGCTTTATGCTTTGGAGAAAAAAATGCCAGCATATGAAGAACAGTATTGAGTAACCCAATAACCTGCATAATCCCCACAGTCCAAGCAATTTCAAACAGATTAGGAGTTTTAGATAATAAACCCTAGGGAATTTATGTGATAAAATCATGTTGAGGAAAATTCATTAATATGTCAATTTGTGAACATAAGCAGTATATTTGATATGTTTGTTTGTGCCCCATGAAAATTTTAACAATTTAGCATTATATTTGAAGGAACTAAAATTTGACCCCATTCAAGATCAATTATTTTCACAAAATATTTCCATCTTCCATACATTAGCAACATGTCAGCATAGAAAAAAAAAGAACTGGTATATTACTGAAGTATTTACTACATGAAAGTATTTCACAAAATCAAGACGCTGTTTTAAACTGCAGAATAAATTCAATATTTAAATTTTCACTCAAGTATACTTTTTGAGATAGGGTGTCTGGGATTCTGGGAATCAGGAATTACACATTATTGAAAGATTAAGGCTTGATTTTAAGATCACCATTGAAATAAATATAAACAAAGGTAGCAACCAAAGGGATAATAATTACAGTAAATTTACTTTATTAAAATAAAATTTTTCTAGTTCCCCAAGGACAGTGTTTTCTTTACACATCCTATAGCAGCCAATCTATCTTACTTTCTAGGCATTAGAAATTATTTATTCACAATTGCTACCAAGAGAATAAAATACCCAGGATTACAACTAACAAAGGATGTAAAGGACCTCTTCAAGGAGAACTACTGCTCGATGAAATAAGACAGGACACAAACAGATGGAAAAACATTCCATGCTCATGTTAGGAAGAATTAATATTGTGAACATAGCCATACTGTCCAAAGTAATTTACAGATTCAACACTATCCCCATCAAACTACCAATGACCTTCTTCACAGAACTGGAAAAAACCACTTTAAACTTCATATGGAACCACAACAGAGCCCAAATAGCCAAGACAGTCCCAAGGGATAAAAAAGAAAAAAGCTGGAAGCATCACACTGCCAGACTTCAAACTGTACTACAAGGCAACAGTAATCAAAACAGCATGGTACTGGTACCAAAACAGAGATATAGACCACCAATGGAACAGGAACAGAACAGAGGCCTTGGAAGCAACACCACACATCTACAACCATCTGATCTTGGACAAACCTGACAAAAACAAGCAATGGGGAAAGGACTTCATGTTTAATAAATGGTGTTGGGAAAACTGGCTAGCAATGTGCAGAAAGCAGAAACTGGACCCGTTCCTAACACCTTATGCTAAAATTAATTCCAGATGGATTAAAGATTTAAACATAAAACCTAACACCATAAAATCTCTAGAAGAAAATGTAGGCAAAACCATTCAGGAAATAGGCACAGGCAAGGACTTCATGACTAAAACACCAAAAGCAATGGCAACAAAAGCCAAAATAGACAATTGGGATCTAATTAAACAGCTCTGTACAGCTCTGCTGTACAGCAAAAGAAACCATCATTAGAGTGAACTGGCAACCAACAGAATAAGAACAAATGTTTCCAATCTACCCATCTGACAAAGGGCTAATATCCACAATCTACAGAGAACTAAAACAGATTTACAAGTAAAAAACAAGCCCATTCAAAAGTGGGAGAAGAATATGAACAGGCACTTTCAAAAGAAGATGTATATGAGGCCAACAAATATGTGAAAAAAATGCTCATCATCACTGATTATTAGAGAAATGCAAATCTAAGCCACATTGAGATACCACCTCATGCCAGTTGGAATGGTGATCATTAAAAAATCTGGAGAGAACAGATGCTGGAGAGGATGTGGAGAAATAGGAACACTTTTACACTGTTGGTGGGAGTGTAAATTAGTTCAACCATTGTGGATGACAGTGTGGCGATTCCTCAAGGACCTAGAAATAGAAATTCCATTTAACCCAGCAATCCCATTATTGGGTATCTACCCAAAGGACTATAAATTGTTCTATTATAAAGACACATGTACACATCTGTTCACTGCAGCCCTGGGTACAATAGCAAAGACCTGTAACCAACCCAAATGCCCATCCTAGACTGGACAAGGAAAATGTGGCACATATACACCATGGAATACTATGAAGCCATAAAAAACAATGAGTTTGTGTCCTTTATGGGGACATGGATGAATCTGGAAACCATCATTCTCAGCAAACTGACACAAGACAGAAAACCAAACACTGCATGCTCTCACTCATAGGTGGGTGATGAACAGTGAGAACAGGTGGACTCAGGGAGAGGGGAATCACACACTGGGGGCAGTGGTGAGGGCTAGGGGAGGGACAGCGGGGGTTAGGGAGGGTGGGGAGGGATAACATGAGGAGAAATGCTGGATATAGATGAACGAGGAATAGAGGCAGCAAACCACCTGGTTATGTATCCACCTATGCAACAACCCTTCATGATCTGCACATGTACCCCAGAACATAAAGTAAAATAAAAAATAAACAATAAAAAAAGAAATATTTCAGATACACATCATGTAAAAAAGTTATTTTCCAAGGATGGTTTCCTGTAAATTATTTAATGACATACAATAAAATTACCTAAGACCAAATCTGAAGCATTGCTGTACGTTGGGAAAAGACAGTGTTAGTATGCACACAATTCTATGAAATACTGGAAGACGAAAGAAACACAACTTTTTACAACACAGCTAGCTAAGTTATAACCCTCCTACCATCAAATTTTACGTGACATGAATTTATACTTTTCAATCTTCAGGAAGAATAGGGACAGGTATACACGGACCCATGCTGGCAGAATGTCCTCTTGGTATTAATGTGGAATTAATCTCTATACATGCACACCCATCTATCCTAGCTTTGCCTCTCAAGACAGGGAAAGATGGTGAGAGTAGGTGTATAAAAACATAATTTAAAGACAGCTATCTTGGGCCCTAATAGAAACGCAAATGAAGGGACTAAGGGCAAAACTTGTAACAGAATATCTTATGTTTTTATGTTTCAGGAATCCCCACTTCCTTCTTGCTGTCTCTATTTGACTGATATCATCACTCACTCTCCCTCCCCACCCCCACTGTCCAGACCAACTCAAAAATACATAAATACCATCTGTTTCATTATCAATTCAGTGCTAATCATTGCTGATAGATAAGTTTCACAGAAATAGTTAAAGCTTTTAAAACAAATCAATTAGAGACAAAAAAAACCCACAACTCTTATAGCCATGAAAAATTATCTACTATTTTCAAATCCACATATTTGACAGAAACAATTCCCAATCAAATTAATTTTATATTCCATATGAGGGTATTTGATGATTTTCAGAAGCAATGCAATATCTTCTAATTATATAAGAGTTTACACTAGACAGAACATTGGACTAGTGAATGGAATGTAAAGGATAAGTAATGGAAGTAATGAAACAGGCAGAAATTCATAGTAAATTAGTCGCATTAAGATAAACCACCCTACATATCATCAAATCAGAAGTTCTATTCTGAATATATTTATTTTTTCATTTTTTATATAAGGATGTGTACATCATAAAGACTTAGAATTACATGCTATCTCACAATGATGTTTTGAAGGTTAAATTTCTCTCTTTGCCTAAACATTCATTTTCTACTCAGATAAAATGAAACCTAAAAAGTAATTCTCTCCTTGTCTGTGATACAAACAGATATCAAGTATCTTCTCAAATTGTTTATGTTCTACAAATATGTAAGAAGCACTTTCCTCCACTTCCCTCCCAGAGGCATTTCTCATGAACTTCTGGATAACATGGTACCTTTTTTATTTACTTAGGGAAATGCACTGAGCAACTAACTACACTTCGGTCTTATTAGGAGACAGTGTTTATGTATTTGCATTATTGCCTGTCCCAGACCTATTTATTCATATTCCAAGTAAATTTCAATGTACCTGACTCAGCTGTTTCCTAATGTTGAAGACTACTCAGATTTCATGTTGGATATCTAATCTGCAGAGTGACCCTTATGTGAATTAAATAATCTAATAACATGCCAGATGATACAAAAATATTAAGATGAGGAGAACCATGGCCTATGGAAAACATTTTTTAAAGGTAGCTAACAGCACAGCATGGCTGAGGCCTATGATAAAGGGAAGTTGCATAAAATGTGCAATTTAGGGAGCAAATAGAGACATTTTGGAAGTCCTGATTCAAAGATGCACAATTAGAAACTACATATACTTTAATCTGAATAATCATCTTTCATTATAAAATTAATTTATTTTACTTAGACTTTGTTCATACACCTCATGCCTAAAGGAAATGACCAAAAGAGAAATGCGTTCAATTATTTTATTCATTCAGATACTTATAGTTAGAAAATAATATTTCTATCTTCTAAAATGTCTTTAGGTGAGCTATAACTTGATTAGCAAACAGATACCTTGGTCTTTTCAAGTGATCTTAGCAAAAAAAGAAAAATAAGTGACAGAAAAGGAACGTGTAAATCCAGTTACATCAGAAAACACTGCAAATATGACATCTAAAATGTAATTAGTGAATTATTATGGATAAAATATGAGTTTTGTGAAATGTTTTCATATCCACAAACAGAAGTAAACACAGGAATTTTTTAATGTCTTTTTGGACTAACACTTTAATTTTGGAGGATGTGACCTTTACAAGTTATTCCCAAATATTAAAAGAATCATTAATGATTTCATACATTTTAGCTACTTTTTTAATTCTGTGATTTTACATTAACACCAAAAACAAGCATTAATACTTAATGAATAGTAACAATGCATTAGGCATAATATAAGCCCTTTACATTTTGCATGTTTGTGGAATTGAATCTTATACTAACCTTATGAGACTGTTACTAATGCCTTCATTTCACAAATGAGAACAATTATTTTCAGTCATGAAAAAGATAGACAAGATTTCTGTTGATAATTTTTCTGGCTGGCACGGTGGCTCACACCTGTAACCCCAGCACTTTGGGAGGTTGAGGTGGGCGGATCAGGAAGTCAGGAGCTGGAGACCAGCCTGGCCAACATAGTAAAACCCAGTCTCTACTAAAAATACAATATTAGCGTGGCGGCGGGCACCTGTAATCCCAGCTACTCAGGAGGGTGAGTCAGGAAAATTGCTTGAATCTGGAAGGTGGAGGTTGCAGTGAGCCATTGTACCCTAGTCTGGGCAACAGAGTGAGACTCAATCTCAAAAAAAACAATTCTAAGGTTTATTTAAAAGACCAATTTGTATTTATTTTTGAGATTAATAAAATATCTAATTATTATATAATATGCCACATACGATTTGAAAATTATACATTAATAGAAGTGGTTTTTCATTACACAATCCTAAAACATTTAGCAATGTTAAAAAATTTAACTATAAAATGTTTATCTCAAAGTTTTTCTTATTTTCCAATGCTGCTTCTTATGTTTTTTTTTTTTTTTAGCAATTTATTTGTAATTTTTTTTTTTTTTAATTTTTATTGCAATATAGGTTTGGGGGTACATGTGCAGAACGTGCAAGATAGTTGCATAGGTACACACATGGCAGTGTGTTTTTCTGCCTTCCTCCCCCTCACCCACACTTGGTATTCATCCCCAGGCTATCCCCCCCAGCCCCCCCCGCTGTCCCTCCCCCATTTCCCCCAACAGTCCCCAGTGTATAGTAGACCGCCTCTCTGTGTCCATGTGTTCTCATTTTTCTCACCTACCTATGAGTGAGTATATGCGGTATTTCTTTTTCTGTTCTTGTGTCAGTTTGCTGAGAATGATGTTCTCCAGATTCATCCATGTCCCTACGAAGGACACAAACTCATCATTTCTGATTGCTGCATAATATTCCATGGTGTATATGTGCCACATTTTCCCAGTCCAGTCTATCATCGATGGGCATTTGGGTTGGTTCCAGGTCTTTGCTATTGTAAACAGTGCTGCAATGAACATTCGTGTGCATGTGTCCTTATAGTAGAACGATTCACAGTCTTTTGGATAGATACCCAGTAATGGGATTGCTGGGTCAAATGGAATTTCTATTTCTAGGTCCCTGAGGAATCGCCACACTGTCTTCCACAATGGTTGAACTAATTTACACTCCCACCAACAGTGTAAGAGTGTTCCTATTTCTCCACATCCTCTCCAGCATCTGCTGTCTCCAGATTTTTTAATGATCGCCATTCTAACTGGTGTGAGATGATATCTCAATGTGGTTTTGATTTGCATCTCTCTAATGACCAATGATGATGAGCACTTTTTCATATGTTTGTTGGCCTCATGTATGTCTTCTTTTGTAAAGTGTCTGTTCATATCCTTTGCCCATTTTTGAATGGGCTTGTTTGTTTTCTTTCTGTAAATCTGTTTGAGTTCTTTGTAAATAATGATGATTACCATCATTTTGTTCATCACTCACAAATACTGATTTTTAGCTTTCTACAGTTCTATAGTTTTCTATAATCCTGAGCACAAAAATTGTATACAGTTTGATGTAGTGGGAAAGTGGAATGTCCTCGATACACAAATACCTTATTTATCCACATATTTTGAGGAAATTATATTCTATTTCTTGGGTATTTTTATGCAAAAATATGTAAAAGCACATACACAAACACACACTCTAAACCCCCATAGCAGGAAAGTCAATAAAATATAGATATTCCCGTTTATTATCCAAAAAGGGCTGTACAAAAGAGTTAGTTTTTAAAAATGAGATTAGCATACTTTTTTCTTTTAGTTAAACATTCTAGTGATAGGCAAGGAAAAGAAAAAATTAATGTTTTCGGAATGAGTTATAAAGGATGAATGCATACTATTTAAGATATACTCTATGATGCACCACCCAGAACACCCTTCAGAAATTAAGAACTTCTTTTCCAAGTGCTGGAAGTGCTGTTACATTTGAGGCTTGCCTCAACTCAGTGCTACGTTACAGGAGGTCACATTCTCATAGTCGCGCAGCTGCAAGCAATGCCTGCCAATGTGGAGGTATCAAAGACAGCCCCCTTCTTTACGGGGGAAAACTCTGAATGAATATCCCAGCCTCAACCTCCATTGAGATCTCATCAAACTTCAGCTTCTCCCTTGAACCAGTCTTGCTTCTGTCACTTCCCTTCCACAGCTGTTGGCTCTGTAAGGCTTCCTCGTTGACCTCTCGCACACTAATCTCAGCCTCAGAGTCAGCTTTCTGGGGAACACAGTCTGGGAAAATACTCCTTGTTTTGTTTTGTTTTACTTGAGTAGCTTCACCATCAAAAGCATTCCAGGGACAGCAATGATAATAACCAATGTAAGGGAACAATTAAATCAACAAGAAACTTCAGAATTAAGTGGCCAGCTTTGTATGTCAGTCTGACAGGGCAAGCTGCAAAGAAGATGCAGCCCATTGGGTGCTGCTCTGAAGAAAGTGATGTGAAATAGGCCAGAACACCAGGAGAATTTTAAGGCTCTATCTCTTATAAAAAGGCTTGGCCAGTTTTGAAAAGTTATAATTCATTTTTATAATGTATATTTGAATAGTGAAAATAATCTGATAAATTTGGCATTGTTAAAGTGAGAATCAAATTATTCCCTACCAATACATGATTTTTTTAGTAAAATACTCCAATGTATTTTTTAAAATTCTAATTTTGAAGAAAAATTGCCAAAATGTTACCAATGTAATTGCCACTGTAAATGTAACTAACCAATACAACATAAGAATAATGGTTTTGACTAAAATTAAATTTATCTTAGAATCAAACATCAAAATAAAACTTTAATAAGAGTAATTTCTTACTAATCTGAAGATGTCAGTTTTTTTTTTTTTTTTTTTTTAATGTAAATCTACAAATTTTAAGAGACATATAGTCCCCATCAGGTTGAAGTAGGAAGATTTGGGTGTCGTTCCATTTAATTTAGTGCAGACTCATGTGGCATCTTAGTAATTCAAATAATAAATCTTTCTTATATAATTAAAATTGCAACTCTAGTTTCAAAATTTGAAGGAAAAACAAAGCCATGTAAACCTTATTGCTCTATTGAAAATGGCTGGACCCAGTTGCCTCATAGAACCAGTGTTTCTAAAACATTGCTTTTAAGTAAAAGTACACATAAAATATATTACAGGGTATTAAATTGAATTACTTTGGCTTCATGTTTTGCTTATAAAGCAAAACTTCTTACCCTGCCTTCTCATAACATGTACTGAAGGAACAAAACTTTTCACAATGATTCTCTATATTGTGAAATCAAAGATGAGTTGTTTTTAAAATGTATTTAGTAAATATTTCTTAAGGTTTTCATAATGTCTCACCACAGAGCAGAGTTGATAATAATTCTCCCAAGGAATGTGTTCAAGAACTGATTATTTTGCTCTTATTTAATCCCAATCAATCTTTACATTTTCCATGCTTTGTTTCATGCAGCCATAAATCCTCTGCATGCAGGCCAATACACCAACAAATCAGTTAAAGGAGTTTGGCCCAATTTCTTAATGGGTCTTTAGGGAAAATTCTCTAGGTCCTTATGAAATCATGTAAGACACTGAAGAATTTGGGGAATACAATTTTAAAGTAACCACACAGTTAAGAAAAGACAACAAAAATTATTTTTTATAAATTTTGAATGAAAACTTGTAATTGGCTTTAGAAATACATTTTGATTAATATTTTAGCTAATGACAAAGGTAGCAGTTATAAATTTTTCTGAAAAACATGCAATGCTACCAAATATCACACTGTTCTCCATAAAATGTTTTGTTGAAAGAAACAAAATACACCATCTTTTTCTTTAAGCTACTTGCTGCTAACCATTGTGAAAAAGAAAGGGAAAAAACATCAACCCTATACTGGGAAATAAATCTGACTCACAAGTAAGCATCAATGTTATTACATATTTATCTGGTACTTGCAGCTAAATTATGTACTCCCGTTAGACAAATAATCTCACAAAACATCTACTTCATACAAGGTCACTCACTGAGCAACCCACAAAATGGTAAACATTCCTCTCACACATTTACCCATTACATCTTTATCTTTACCCTTTCTATAGCTGAAATCTATCCATACATCCAATAACAAGCTTGCCTCTGATTGCTGATAATATCCAATCTACAGCAAATCTACCCTTGCTCATTGTTCCCTTTGTGAACGTTTTGCCTCCCTGCAACCAGGGTAAACCCAACTCATTAAACTAAAAGTGTGGTCCTGGCAGTTTTTGGCTGAAAGGAACTGGCGGTGGCAAGATGTACAGGATATTCATAGACCATTAGTGTTTGTTTTAAAGGAAGGGTCTTACAAGCAACTTACAGATGGTCATATCTTCAAATTAATTTTTAAACGTCTGTGTCGAATAAGTGTAAAGTGTTTTCTAATTTTCAAAATTAGGAAATTATTTTATTTTTAAAAGCTAATGAAGCTGTGCTCTAATGTGTAGACTTTCTTGCTTAAAGAGAAACAATATCATATATCACATCTTGTTTGAAGACATTTATTAAAGCTTTCCTGTATTATTTTCTGTAGTCTCAATAAGAGTAATTTTTAAAGTTTTTCTTTGAATCAATTTTTTAATTTTTGTAGCTTTTAACCAATACTTTTAACATTTTAATTGATCTCTTTTGGCAAATTATAGTTACCCCACAGGTAATAATTATATCAGGACCTTTTGAACTGACAACAAATATTAAAGGAATTATCTTACCATAATGTTCTCCAGTTCTATCCATTATGTTACAAATGACAGAATTTCATTTTCCTAATGACAATAAGATTCCATTGTATATTTTACCACATAAGTCAGACACAGAAAGACAAGTTGTGCATGTTCTCATTCATATATGGCAGCTAAAAAGGTTGATCCCTTCAAGATAGAGAGTAGAATGATGGTCACCAGAGGATGGAAAGAGTAGTAGAAAGAGGGGATAAAGAAAGGTTGCTTAATGGTTACAAAAATACAGTTAGAAGGAATAAGATCTAGTGTTCAATAGTACAATAGGATGATACTTCATAATTTTGTATAATTTAAAACAAATAGAAAAGTATAGTTGGAGTGGCTCTAACACACACACACAAAATAAACATTTAAGGAGATGAATATTTCAGTAATTCTGATTTGATCATTATATATCATATGCTTGTATGGAAATGTAACCCACATGTACCCACAAGTACCCTATAAATATGTATAGCTATTATGTATCCATAAAAATTAAAAATGGAAAATTTTTAAATGTATAAAAATCAAATTTTAATTATATTTGGCATGTTTTTTCATTTCTAATATACTTAATTTATGCTTAGATCTGTATTTATATTAATACAGTACTGTTAAGAAGAGAGGGCAATATTCTGTTTTTAAATACATGAATTTATCAAATGTACAAATAGATTTAGTTACTTGAATACAGAGAAATCAAACTTTTTTGTTATTTCTTATACATAAAATTAATTCTCAATCCCTGCCCCTTTTGCCTAAGTTGGTTTGTAGAAGGTTTCCTGAGGAAGTTTTGTTGATGACAAACTAACTGATAGTCTTAAGCTGTGATCAAACTCTTTAAGTTTAAGGCTCTCCTTGGGAGCAGGAGATGATTACTTATGATCTATATTAATGTGACCTTGGAGTTTCCACCCCAAAAAAAAAAATCTCCAAATCAACTTTTAAGAGCAGAGATAAGTAACTTTATTTATTATCTTCCTGCCATATGTTGTAGTCTCGTCACAAAACCCACCACTAAGAGACTTCAAGAAGCTACGAAGACTTTACAGTTTTCACTTTGGTAACCTACCATAAATGAAAAATCTAAAATTACAGCACTATTTATAATATGATACAAAAAATTAGAACAAAAAGGTAATTTATTACAATAGAGTAACAATTAAGGAAAGATTAAGTGTTTATAATTGTTAGGTATGAAGAGTTAATAAGATTTCCTACAATCATAAGTACATTAAACCAAAAATTATGAATAGGAAAAAATGGAAGAAAATGCAGAAACATATTTACAATTTTGTTTTTGGTACAGCAAGTGTTCATCATATTTTCTTAATAGTTTTCTATATCCTGTAAAACACCTATATTCTTTTTACTTTTATAAATTATATAATCTTAAAATAAAGCATTTATTTTAATTTCAAAATATGTCTATAAGTGTTTTTGTGCATATAGAATGCAAATTAGTCAAAATTAATTATCATTTTTAAATTTTTTAAACAACTTTAAAATACATAAACCTGGATATATAACCTAGAAATATAACTTTCTCTATTTAAAATGCAGTTCCAAATAAGATTAATTTACAGCTGAACAATGGTTCACATACATGGGAAACTGAAATAAAACATATATGTGCAAATAGACGTTACTATGTCTGCCTTTGGTCCTATTTCTTTTCTTTTTTTTTTTTTGAGATGAAGTCTCTGTCGCCCGAGCTGGAGTGCAGTGGCATGATCTTGACTTACTGCAACCTCTACCTCACTTCAATCTCTAATTCCTGCCTCAGTCTCCCAAATAGCTGGGACTACAGGTGCGTGCCACCTCACCAGTTAATGTTTTGTGTTTTTAGTAGAGACAGGGTCTCACCATGTTAGCCAAGATGGTCTCGATCTCCTGACTTTGGATGGTCCTATTTCTATGTATGCTATTCTAAAGTATATGTTAAGTTATTTATAAATTATTTTTGTTTTTCTTAACAAAGCATTTTTAAAGTTTTAAAAAGAAGGTTATATCACATAGGGATGCTATATGAAAGAACAGTAACTGACTGGCTTAATTTAGAAAAAAAAATTTAAAGGATCTTGGATATGTGATAGAATAAATATTGCCTAGTCAATGGGTTCAAACATTGCCCAAGTCTTTTCTTTAAGCTTCTAAGACTTCATTTTGACTAGGCAGCAGGAAGTAATGCCAGAAGCACATCACAGGAGCCATTGCATGGGAACACTGCCACTGCTACTACCACTGGGGTTATGATGTCACCACTAGGACTTTCATCCCTCCTTGCTGGAAGTTCCAAGACTAGTCCAGGCCCTTTCAGCTTGCAAAGGCCAGCTACTGGAGACTTAAACCTTACTTGGTTTATCTTCAGACATCTGAGTGTTCAGATGTTTTCTAGCTACAAAAGTGAAAGATGCACTGCAATGTTATATTTTTGTACTATCAAAACTGCTTTAGCATCTACATCTTAGTTGAGTGAGCAGCATATTCCTAATCACTCACAGTAAAAACCTGTAATTCAGCCTTAAATATTTACTCCTTGCTCTGCTTATTCACTGTATTACCAAGTTTTATCAGTTTAAAATATTTCAACATCAGTGTCCTACTTTTTTCTAATGATCTCTGCCTTAATAAATGGCTTTCTTAATATTACCGGAACTGCTGGAATAATATTGTTTATTTCTTTTTATGGGAGATGTTAAAAATATATATCAGCCTCAAACTGTTATCCAACTAACAATATATCTTTGAAATATATACACATATATTAGAAAGTTATAGAAATAGAAGGAAAATGTGATAAATGACTCATCAAATCAGCTTTAGAAATTGACAGACGGGGTAAAAACAATACATAATAATAGAGAAGAGGTAAATACCTGAATCAACAAGCTTGATTTAAAAGATATTTTATCCATTTTCTTTTGCTACTCTAATATGTTATCACAAACCAAGTGGCAGAATCAATATAAATTTATAATTGTAAATAGCTTTATTGGTCAGGAGTGTGACAAATGTCTCACCAAGCTAAAATCAAGGAGTCAGTGAGGCTGCCTTTCTTTCTTCGGGCTCTCAGGAGGAATCTTTTTTTCTTGCCTTTCTCGCTAGAGGAAACTCACAGTCCTAGGCTCATGGATCCTTTGTTCCATCTTCAAGGCTAGCAAAATAGAATCTTTCTCAAACTCTTCTCATTTGTCACATTTCTCTCACTTAACAAAGCTGGGACCATTTCATGGTCCTTAACCTTAATCATTTTTGCATAACCGCTTTTATCGTGTAAAGTAACATATTCATGGGTTCCAAAAATTAGGGCACAGACATCATTTGGGAGCTATTATTCTACATGGAACAAAAATAATTGAACTGTAAACCTCCAAAAGAAAGGATGTCCATTGTTCTCAAACCCATGCTTGAAACTCCCCAAAAATGACCATCAAGGCAATATTGGCAATCAAAAATTCAGAAATAATGTAGGTCATTTTGCCCAACTACAATTAAAAATACAGGTATTATAAAAATAGCTAAAATGTTTAAAGATCAGTACATTTATAAGCCTGATAATAAAATGAAATTCATGTGGAATAAAAGGAAAATTAAATGACAACCTACCATAAACACATAATGTCAAGAGCATAGTGCATCAAAAGCTTGGAGGTGGAGCTAAAGTGATCCTCAAAGGAACAGATAATCCTTATGCTCTTTATCAACAAATGAGAAAATCAAAAATAAACAAGATTATTCTTTGGAAGATCTGAAAAGAGGACAACAGAGTCACTACAAATAAAAATACAAACACAAGTCTAAGAGGAAAACTAAATAATTAACAAAGGCAATGATTTGTGGAAAGATTCAAGTAGACAATACTTTCATATTTATGACTCAGAAAGAGAGTGAAAGAGAGAGGGAATCTGACTGCCTATTTTCTTTCTGACCTAATTTCTCAGAGACTATCCCCTAACTTAATAACACTGCCCCCAAAACACTGTTTCTTTGTTGTTCCTGAAAAATGACAGATATGTTCTGTCTCAGGAAATTATACCTACTTTTACACTGTGCCTGGAATTCTTTCACCATGTACATATCTTCAATATAATCATTTGTTCTTTCTTTCCATTATGTTCTCTACTGATGACACTATTTAACATTGAAACCATCTCTCCTAACCCTATTTAATTATTTTCTTTCCTTTTTGGAAGTTTTCTTCTGTAATTACTGTCATCCTCAGACATACTATTTTCTTTTTTTTTTTTTTTTTTTTTTTTTTTTTTAATTTTTATTGCATTATAGGTTTTGGGGTACATGTGCAGAACATGCAAGATAGTTGCATAGGTACACACATGGCAGTGTGCTTTGCTGCCTTCCTCCCCTTCACCCACACTTGGCATTCATCCCCAGGCTATCCCCCCCAGCCCCCCCGCTGTCCCTCCCCCATTTCCCCCAACAATCCCCAGTGTATATAGTTCACAGAACTCAATAAGGTTAGGAATTTTGCTTAGTTTGCTCCTTGTACCTAAATGACAGAAAAGTGAATGTTTAATACAAGATATGTGGCTGTAAATAAATATACAAATTAATGAAAGTAAAGGGATAAACAAGAAAAACAACTGTAGACATATAGAAAATAAAACTACCAAAAAATACAACTTTCTGGAAATAGGATTCCAAATCTACATGAAATTTGATTATTTGGGAAAATTTAGACATTGTATTTTTAACATGTATAGAATAACAGCAAATAACCTTCATATTCAGTAGATGCAAGAAAAAGAATTCATCTGAATATTTTAAATACAGGCATAGACTTTAATTTTTGAAATGAAAATATTTCTTTAATTGCATATTATTCTTTTTAAGTATCTTTGCTTGAGGAAGTTGCTTGGAACTTGATTTGGGCAATAAGGATTAAAATGATAAGAGTGAAGACAAAGTATTAAGATATGATATACAGATAAATTCATATATTGGGACTTTCTTGTTTTCTGCAAACAATACACAAATTTAAATTATAAGAATAAAGTACTTGTGTAAGGCATTAAGTTTGAATTTGTAATAATCAAGGAAATAATAATTATATATGAAAACAAAGTAGTTTTATTATGTAGAGTCCCATTTTATAGTCTTTCTTACATGTGGAATTGCTCTCTATACCCATAGTATTTATTATTACATAGAATAGTCCCTGCTTTTTTATTAACCATATGTACTAGCCCATTCTCACACTGCTATGAAGAAATACACAAGAGTGGGTAATTTATTTAAAAAAGAGATATATGCAGGATGGGTGTGGTGGCTCACATACCTAAACCCCAGCACTTTGGGAGGTGGAGATGGGTGGGTCACCTGAGGTCAGGAATTTGAGACCACCTTGGCCAGGATGGTGAAACCCGGTCTCTACGAAAAATACAAAAATACACAGTGGCTCATGCCTGTAATCTCAATACTTCAGGAGGCCAAGGCGGGTGGATCACCTGAGGTCAGCAGTTTGAGACCAACCTGACTGACATGGTAATACCTGTCTCTAATCAAAATACAAAAAAATTAGCCAGGCGTGGTGGCACATGCCTGTAATCCTGACTATTTGGAAGGCTGAGGTAGGAGAATCACTTGAACCTAGGAGATGGAGGTTGCAGTGAGCCAAGATGTCACCATTGCACAACAGCCTTGGCAACAAGAGCAAAAATCGAAAGAAAGAGAGAAAGAGAAGGAAGGAAGGAAGGAAAGAAGGAAGGAAGGAGGGAGGGAGGGAGGGAGGGAGAAAGGAAGACAGGAGGTTTAGTTGACTCACAATTCTGCATGGCTGGGGAGGCCTCAGGAAATTTATAATCATGGCAACACCTCTTCACAGTGTGGCAGGAGAGAAAATGAGTGCCAGAAGGGAAAATGCCATACACTTATAAAACCATCCGATCTCCTGAGACTCACTCATTATCAGAAGAACTTTAAGGGGGAAACCACTCTCATGATTCAGTTATCACCACCTGGCCCCACTCTTGACATGTAGGGATTATTACAATTGAAGGTGAGATTTGGGTGGGGACAGAGCACCAAATCATATCACCAGCTATCCCTCCTTTTCTAACAGAATCCAGGTTTTCTTTTTGGTAACCAGCCTTCCTCCAATTTTATTATATATTTTTATGGTATTCAACCCACACCAAGTTCCACCAATAGGTCCTCAGTGTTATAATCTAATCAACATAATCCTGTCACATTGCTGAAGATTAGTTGTGGTATGAGGAGTAGCCTCAATAAATAAGACCAAACTTAGGGGATTATTTGACTGTGGTCAGAGTTCATGTTCTCTGTCTTTAATGTGAATTAGAGCGCTTGTAGCCCTGGTTGCTAGTGGCTGCCATTCGGTAAGCTAAGTAAAAAACCCTGAGGCCTAAACCAGATAAGAAAGAAAGCATTGCTGAGAGAGTCAGAGAAAAATTGAGCTAGAGTCCTGATTTGGCCATGCCTGCCACCAGAATTCTCTCTTTACCTCTAGGCTTCTTAGTTACATAAATCGGGAAATCTTTCCACTGCTGAAGTGGTTTTTATTTATAAGGACACAAGAGTGTGTGTGTATAAGTGTGTGCTGTGTTGTATTGTGTAAGATTTGGATTTTAAGAAAACAGTTTTTTTGTTTTTGTCATTTTTTAACTGAGATTCTAATTGCCATATATAAAGTTCTTCCCGTTAGCACCGCCTAAAAGTTTTCTTTGTATCAAATTAAATGTCTCAGCAGTTTTGCTTCCCTAACCTGTAGTTTTGTTCCCTGAACCTTAAAATAAATTTTAATATGAACATGTAGACACTTCTTTAGTGCATTATTACAGATTGAGATAATTGGTTCTATAATTATATTGTTTCTCTTTAGAAAAATAGAATCAGAGCACTACTACTGCAATTTGTACATTGATCCCTTTATATCATTCTGTCAGACTTCTGGCCTTCAAAGATTTCCTGAATATATTATGATATAGCATAATTCATTCATTTTGCCATCCACACCATTTGTGAGAATGATCTCATTAATTACTTTCAATTTCAACCATTATGCCCTAATCTGAAACTATGTCCTTTTCTTCAATATTTTTGTCATGATGTTTTAAACTCTTTCTTCAGGAAAAAATAATAATCCCAGCCCTTTGTGAAGACATGATGAATTATTTCCATGAAGGCTCATTTACGAAAAACAACAAAGAGTTCTTACAAGAAACAAGGGAACAATCAATTCAGATGAAAAAGATGTGACCTATGCCTACCCAAACCCAAATGAACCTTTTCCATGGTTCAAAAATTTGGTTAGCTTATTTCTGTTTGTTTTCTTTTTCATTTTCATGCTTCTATGCATTTCCAGCTGGACTGACTCTGGAAGGAGCAATATATTACAAGAAAGCTTGTTCTTGTATTTCTAATCTGATTTCAACCTTTCATGAGAAAGGTTAGGATAATCACAAGAATGCTGCATTTCTTATCTGAGCCTCATCTCTCAACCTTAAAAGGCTCACCCATCACTAGTTCTTAATTTCCAGTGTTCCCTTCTGGGCTAGAATATTTGTTATGATTAATGTATCTCTGATCTTTCTCTCTGTCTCCGTCTCATTCTTTTTCTTCCCCTGTCTTCCAAAGATAACATCTTTCCGGTGTTTCTCTCACATTTATTTGTTTATTTTCAGGTCTTTCATCTCTTAAAAGGTTAACTTTGGAATCATGGCTAGAGATTCCTAGTGAACTGAAAAGTCCATGAGGAAAATATGTTAGAGATTGTGAGTTAACTTCATGATCTTTTCTCTGTTAAAAACAATAGTTGCCACATTGAGTTACTTGTCTGGATTGTACAATTGAGGTAGTATTAAACACAAAATATTTGTCACTATCAGGCAATTATAGATATTGATTATATATCAGATATAATTAAGTTTTAAATTCATTCTCATACACATATTTTTAAATGAAATAATTAAAAGCATTACTTTCAAAATGCACTATTTTATTAGAGCAAGAAATTGAAGCCATTATTGACTTTATTTCAGTATCTCTGATCTGTGAACATAGTAACAAGAGAGAATAAAGCCGAGAACACTGAAGTATTATGTGCTTAATTTACCATTTTGCCAAGGATTCTGAGATTTGGGAGAAAGGCCTACATGGAAGTTAGCTTAAATTGAGAGCCAGCAAAAAGTATATTGGAGAAGTAAAAATAATAGCCTTGCTACCTAAGAAAAAGTGCAAATGAGAGTGGACAAAGAACACAGAGGAATAGAAATAAGGAACAGATGAATATATAATATTTTAAGGCACAACTCGTAATTCTTTGGCTAAAAAGAGTTCCTTCCACAAGCTAGTCAATATAAGCCAAATCCCTTCTTAGTAACAGTAGTAATGTTATTTTTTAAACATTTGCTAATTATTTTTAAAACTAAACTACATATTTGAAAAGAATAAGCAAATGAAGTAATTTTTAAAAAGGATTTCAATGTAATTTTGATGTATAAAGTCATAGCAAGCTATTTTTGTCATAAACTCTTCAATTAGAGGAAAAGTGGGAAAATCAGTGAAAGAATAAAGAACTTCTGATTATACTCCACAACACTTTTATTCTCTACAGCTCTGCTTTTCTCATGACATGATGGCATATAGCACTTAATTGAAGGAGTTCTATTCTAGACCATTTATTACTAGAGATATAAGGCGGAACAAAACCTGTGAAACTATTATATAGGCTTTCTGTTTAATCCAATCACAATTGTTGTTTCTGCTACAGATGCTGTATCTAGAGCATTTCTGAACACTCAGCTGTGGGAGTGGCTCAGTTTATGGAAAAAGAAATCAGATATTGATAGAGATTGAAATCTGTAGTTCTCATTAACCATGTAGCTCAGAGCAAGTAAATTAAGTCCGAAGCTTTAGGAGTTAGTTAGTTACTATTTTTCTTTTTATTCTGACTTTCTGATAAATATAAAAATAAACAAAATATCTATCTCATATAATTATTATAAAAAAATAAGTCTAATAGAGGTGGAAAATTATTGAAGATAAATATTATAAAGTTAGAGATTATAAGAGAACAACAATGGGATTCTAGTAGATTGGACTTTGGAGTCAGACATACCTGAGTCCATATCAGAACTTTTCTGCTTTCAGGCTGATTACTTTATGCAAATTCCAGCCTCCTGTAGCCCCAGTTTCCCTAACTGTAAAAATTATGATACCTGTCTTATTGAGTGGTTTCGAGATTTAAGAAGATAAGATAATGTTTAGCAGAGCTCTTCAAAGGAAGTAACTAATAGTCACTGGAACTAAAAGTAATAACATGTATTAATAAGGTGGTGCTTTCTAAGCGTTTTGAAGTCATTAAACTGACCAGATAACATATAACCTGCTGAAAGTGAGATTAATCTTTTTGAAATTTATGTTAAAGGATGGTGAGCTGAAATTGTGTTCCCATCACATTGGATAACTTAAATGCATGTTTTCATATATATTAAATAATGAGAATAGCTAATTTTAAACACATGAACCACTTAGATAAAAACTTTGTTTTTTTCGAAATTCCACAAGGACTTTTAAACTCCCTTAAGGTTATTGTCAATATGATGCTGTTTATTTCAGCCTATGGAGCTGCTCTGTCTCCTTGTTTTTTTCCTCATCACATCTACCAGCTTTAACTGGTGTCAACTCTTTGTGACCTCTAGCGAGGCAAATGGCTGAAGCATCTGGCAGGTTCATTTGCACAGTAATGAGTTCTGTCTACTAGTCTGCTAGAGACTGATGGGGAGAAGGAGATTACCTTCCACCACTGCCTATTAAATGTGATTGACATCCCTATATGATATCTGTCTTCCTTAACAGCCCTCTCTCTTCCCCTAGAAACATTTCATGAGCACAAAGAGTTGTACTTAAATGAGGTCTGAAGCATTGCTCTTCTCCTTCCACATGTTTTCATTTCAATTGTTACGGTATAAAAAGAATTTTTTAGCAAAAAGAAAAAAAATGATATGATACTGTGCATAACTGGTAAAAGAAAAAATCTTTTCAGTGTTTAAAAATAATGAAGAATCTATATCAATGAATGGGCAAAATAGCCAGCTAGCATTAAACAACAATATTAAACTCACCAATATCAATATTAATCCCAAATTTAAATGGATTGAATGCCCCAATCAAAGACACAGACAGGCAAATTGAATAAAAAGTCAAAACCTATTGGTACGCTATATCCAGATCCATCTCATAAGCAAGGACACACAAAGACTCAAAACATGGGTTTGGTGGAAGACTTACCAATCAAATGGAGAGCAAAAAAAAAAAAAAAAAAAACAGGAGTTGTAACTTTCATCTCTGACAAAATAGACTTTAATAGTAACAAAGACTAAAAGAAACACAGAAGGACATTACATAATGGTAAAAGGATCAATGCAACAACAGGAGTCAATGATCATAAATATATATGCACCCAATATAGGAACACCCAGACACATAAGACAAGTTCTTAATGATTTATAAAGAGACTTGGACTCCCGCACAATAATAGCGGGAGACTTTGACACCACATTGTTAATATTCGACGGATCGACGAGATAGAAAATTGACAGGGCATCTATGATTTGAACTCAAACCTGGAACAAGTAAACTCAGTGAATATTTATAGAATTCTTTACCCCAGGTCCACAGAACATACATTTTTCTCAGTGTCACATTACATCTATTTTGAAAGTGACCACATAATTGGAAGTAAATCACCCTTCAGCATTTGCATAGCATTTCACAAACTTAAATGAAATATTGGTTGGCTGTTTCTTTGTTATTTTCTTCCCTTATTCCTCCTGTCTCCACTGTTAAGCACAATTATCGGCATAAAAAAGGTTTTTAATACCTGTTTTTAGATTGCATTCCAGCCTGGGCAATAGAGCAAGACTCCTGTTCTCTCTCCCCTTTTCTCTTTATCTTTCTTTCTTTCAAAATAAATAAATAAATAAATAAATAAATTCATTAATTTTTAAAAATACTTGATCAAGTCTCCTTCGGCAAAATAAACATAGAGAAACAGTAGAAACTATATTCCAACTCATTATGTTTTATTTAGCATCTTTAATTGTGCCATTTTGCTTAATATTTTAAGACTCTGACATTTATCATAGCTTTTATGTCTACATTTATTTTCTACTCTTCTGTTTTATTTTTTCTTTTAGTTCCATATTATCTATTTTAATATAACTTTTGTTTTATGGTGCAATTCCTATAAACTTCTTTAAAAAAAAGTATCATAATATCTTAGTAACTCAAAAAATTGCAACAAACACAATAAGTATTTTATTTTATACTTCTAAATAATGCATTTTGCAGAAAACATTCTAAAAATCCTCAACATAAGACATATATTTTAATTCTTATAAAATTTATTTTTTTCTATTACACTTTACATTCAACATACAAGGCTATAAAATCATGTACATTTTATTTTAAGGTCCTATTTCCAGAGTCCATTTTTAAACAAAATCAAAGGCTAAATTATATTTAATTGCAACAAATCATGGGTGAGTTGTGTTGAAATCCTTTCCATGTAGTAAAATGTGACTAGCGTTTTCCATTGTTAGATGTTTACATTCCTGTGCATGCTTATGACCTGTGTTTCACGTAAAACTTCCACTTGGTCGAATTTGTAAATGTACCTAATCACAATATTATTTATGCTAAGATCTGATGACTTAATAGCTTAAATAGCTGCCCACCAACTTTGAACTATATTTATTAGATTCCTGCATAAGCATCTGTCTACGTAAGGTAACCATGAAGTTCTGTCTGTTGGTTAAAGTTTGGGTACAGCTCCAATTGGAGTTATTTGAGGCATGAAATACACCTCAGCATAATTTAGAATTTCTGTATGTACTGGTGTAAATCAACTATTTGACAAGAGCAACATAGCCATGAAAGTGAGGGTAGAGCAGAAATGTGTTTACATTCACTCTACATTCATTTTCATTGAATGAGAAAGCAAAGGCAGGCAGCTGCAGAAGAAAAAGTCACTAAATTTTACCACATCAACTGTGTATAAGATATTTCTCACAGTTTTGCTGTTACAGAACAGTAAACACTAAGAATAGTAGATGTCATCTGTCAACTATAGCAAAACAATGTTCTTACAGTCTCCTTGCAATAAAATAATGCTTCTTCTACATTAATGATTACTTCATTAAAGTATGGAGAAAGAGTTATTTAGGACCTTTCTGGTATTAGTATTATAATTTAATTTAACTTAGAGCAGAGGAGGAAATTTAATCATAGTTATAGGCTCATGCGATTAAAAAGCATGAAAAGTAATGACGTCACCCATTATAGAGTCCAAAAGAGTTATGATTGATATAGCACAAAAAATGCATTAGAGTTGAAAAGACAATTCTGGAAAAAATAACAGGAAGACATGTTGATTTGTTTTTAAACACACAGACACTTTTTTGAATAACGTATTAAAAGCAAGATAATCAAGATGCACAAGTATTTACTGGCATAACTTGAAGATATTGCAGGCTTGATTCCAAACCACTGCAAAAGCAAGTGACACAATTTTTTTTTTGTTTCCCAGTGCATATAAAGGTTATGTTTACACTACACTGTAGTCTATTACATATGCAAATAACATTTTATCTACAGAAGCAATGTATTACGTTGGTGCAAAGGTAATTATGATTTTTGCAATTACTTTCAATGGAGAAAACTTCGATCGCTTTTGCACCAATTGAATACACACTTAATTAAAAATATTGTATGTCAGAAAAAATGCTGATGATCATCTGGACCTTCAGTAGTCATAATTTTTTGCTGGTAGAAGAGGGTCTTCATGCTGACGCTGCTGACTGATCAAAGTGGTAGCTGTTGAAGTTTGGGGTAGCTATGGCAATTTTTAAAATAAGGCAGCAGTGAAGCTTGTCACAGCAATTGACTCTTCCTTTCACAAAAGACTTCTCTGTAGCATGCAATGCTGTTTGGCAGCATTTTAGCCACACTAGAACTCCCTTCAAAATTGGAGTCAATCCTCTCAAATCTTGCCGTTGTTTTGTCAGCTAAATATATGTAGCATTCCAATTCGTCTGTTGTCATTCCAATAATGTTCACAGCATCTTCACTTGATGTAGATTTCATCTGAAGGAACCACTTTCTTGCCTCATGCATAAAAAGCAACTCCTTATTCATTCAAATTTTGTCATAAGATTGAAGCTATTCAGTCACATCTTCAAGATCTAATTCTCTTGCTATTTTTAATATATCTGCAGTTACTTCCTCCACTGAAGACATGAATCTCTCAAAGTCATCCATGAGGGTTGGATTCAACTTCTTTCAAACTTCTGCTAATGTTGCTATTTTTACCTCCTCCCATGAATCACGAGTGTTTTTAATGGTAGTTAAAATGGTGACTCCCTGCCAGAAGGTTTCAATTTACTTTCCCCAGATTCATGAGAGGAATCACTATCTGTGGCAGCTACAGCCAGCCTTATGAAATGTATTTCTTAAATACAAAGACTTGAAAGTTGAACTTATTACTTGATCCCTGGGCTGCAAAATGGATGTTGTGTTAGCAGACATGAAAACATTTATCTCTTTGTACATCTTTATCAGGGCTCTTGGGTGACTAATTGCATTGTCAATGAGCAGTAGTATTTTGAAAGCAATAGTTTTTTTCAAAGCAGTAGTTTTCAACAGTGAGCTTAAAATACTCAGTAAACCATGCTGTAAGCAGATGTGCTATCATCCAGGCTTTGCTATTTCATTTATAGAGCACAGGCAGAGCAGAGTTAGCATAAATCTTAAGAGCCCTAAGATTTTGAGGATGGTAAATGAGCATTGGTTTCAACTTAAAGTCACCAGCTACATTAGCCTTAGCCTGTCCTCTGAAGGTAGATTTTGGCTTCTCCTCTGTTATTATGAAAGTTCTAGATGACATATTCTTTCAACAGAAAGCTGTTGTGTCTACATTAAAAATCTATTGTTTAATATAGTCATTTTCATCAATAATCTTAGCTAGATCTTCTGGATATCATACTGCAGCTTCTACATCAACACTTGCTTCTTCTCCTTGCACTTTTCTGTTATAAAGATGACTTCAGCTCTTAAATGTTAAGTTTTCTAGCTTCAGATCCTTTTTCTGCAGGTTTTTTACCTCTCAGTCTTCACAGAGTTGAAGAAAGGTAGGACCCATTCTGGATTAGGCTTTGACTCACTTAAGGGAATATTGTGGCTGCTCCGATCTTCTACTGAGATCACTAAAACTTTCTCTGTATTAGTAATAAGGCTGTTTTACTTTTTTATTCATGTGTTGACTTGTGTAGTACTTCCAACTTTTTCGAGAACTTTTTTTTTACATCCACAACTTCACTAAATGTTGGCTTAAGAGGCCTAGGTTTGGCATATCTCAACTTTTGACATGCCTTCCACAGTAAGTTTAATTGTTTGTAGCATTTGATTTAAAATGAGAGTAGTGTTGCTTTTCTTTTCACTTGAACACTTCAAGCCTGTCATAGGATTATTAATTGGCCTAATTTGAATATTATGTCCTAGGGAATAAGTAGGAAGAGAGAACAAGAAACAGCCAATCGGTGAAGCAGTCAGATAGGTCACAACATTTATCAATTATGTTTGCCTCTTATATGGGCACAGTTCTTGAAAAACAATTACAATAGTAACATCAAGATCACTGACCAGATAACCGTTACAGATATAATGATCAGAAAAGTCTGAGATGCAGTGGGAGTTGCAAAGAGACATGAAGTGAGCACATGCTGTTGGAAAATGGAACCAATAGACTTGTTCAATAAAGGTTGCCACAAACCTTCAACTTGTTAAAAAAAAAAAAAAAAAGGAATCTGTGAACTGCAATAGAGCAAAGCACATTAAATGAGTTATGCTTGTATAATCCTTAAATTATGTTATATTTGCAATGATCTGGTGATCTAAGTCAATATGAGCAACATCTAAAAATTATTTTAATGAGAAGTATTACATGTAATGGAACAAGAAATCTAACAGAACACACAATGATGAAGTGTTAAAGAAAATCCAGAATTTTTCTTCAATATCAGGAATGAAGAAAAATAATTCACTTTTAGTTTTAAATTTCCAGAAAGGTTTAGGTACTAATTAATTTGAGGAATAAAATATAACTGGTGAAATTTTACAATACAAGATGGAATCTTATATAGATTTCACACTACTAGTAAAGCTATTTTCCTAGAAGATTTCCTTATAATATAAAGGCTGGGTATTTTATTTTAGATGCCTAACAGTAAAAACTAAACATTCTTCAACCTTAGAAAACAAATCTTTTTACCTATCTCTTCTAAGCATACTTTGTTCTGACAGGCATCCTCTCAAATAGCTCAAAAGGGCAATGCATAAGACCAATTTTTTCACACCATTATATTTTTATTCAGTAAATTTTCTGAGGGCCATAGGTTTATCCCTGAGCATTGCATATAGTTATACAGGGTGCTCAACAAGTATATGTTAAAAAATTGAATACTGAACATCAACATTGTCTTGGAGAAATTATTAATTATTTAACTTTTAATATTTCCAATCTGCATAGATAATTATTTGAAACAGAAAAAATTATTAATATATGAGGCTTTGTGGTAAATGATTTCAGCTATTTTATCTTCTAAAGCATTTGGAAATGCAGAGGTAAATCACCTTTCAAGTAATGAGTTTTCTGCTATCTATACCAAAATCATGCTCAGAAAAAAAAATTTATAAAAATAAATAAACTTTTCATTGCTCTATGTGTCTACCCATCTGGAAACATTCTTTGTATGTATTGACTTCTGTGATTTGTTGTCCATGAAAACAGGAATTTCTGATTTTGCATTAGCTTCCAATAAACTATTATTATATTCAATAATGTTAATAAAATATATTTATTGAATATATATTCTGATTATTATGTGAATATTTCACATATATGAATTCATTTAATCCTCAGAACAGCTCCCTGAGGTAGAACTTACTATTTTACATGCATTTCAACGATGAGGTAAGAAGGAATGGTGATATTAAGTATGTTCCCATAGGTTACAAACCCAATAAATGGTAGGATAAAAATTTGAACAAAAGAAGCTGACTTCACAGCCAGCCTTCCTTGCCACTTTGATATTGTTTCTGGCTCTAACCATCAACACCAGTTAGTTTCCCTTCCAAAGAAATTCATGAATTGTCCTACAGGATATTAATCTTATTAACAGAGCACCATTTCAAAATTCACATATAACATATTACTTAACCATACATAAAAATGATCTCTTTATTTAAGGATAATGTGCTTAGTTTATTAATAAAGGAAAAAGAAAACATTAATCTCGGTGCCTTACTATTGCAAAAGTGATGGTCAGTTTTTAGCACTTCAGATATTATAAATTGTTAGAGATTTAACATAAACACCCAGGATGCACATGTGACACTACTAGAACAAATTCAACCATGGAAGAAAGATTTGAATTTTAATCAAAGCACCTAAAATTAAATTAAATTTGGGTTGACTGCTTATAAGAATACTTTAACCCAACATGAATCAAAACACTATCTACAGTGTGTGAAGTTACTTTTTAAACTGGCTTCCTAATAATCATACTTAAGTGTTGTTGTAAGAATTTATCATAAATCTCTAATAGTCATTCGATAAGTTAGTACCTGAAACAAAAATAATCAAATTAAATAATTAAAACACATACTATTCATTTTAAAACAAGATAGTTATAGCATATAGGCAACTAATATTAAAATAAAGATTTATTTCCAAAGTATAAATAGTCCAAAACTGAAATACAATTTTTAAAATAGGCATTTGTAGAAATGATCTTGATTCTTAGATTGTGTTCATTTTTGCCCTTAGAAATGAAGACACATATTTCACATATACATCTGTCATATACCTAACATGCATATATGCATATAAATACATAAATATACATATATGTATAAAATGTTTTGAATCAGCATTTATATTTCATGTTTAATATAAGATTTACCTAGTTCATTCTAAAGCCATTTATAACAAATAGCTTATACTTTATTCACTCTCTCATTTAATGAAAACCTTATTTTCCCTTTTCTGATTTCCTGAATGTTTAGGATTCACTTTGTCCTATTCTTATTTGTTCAAAATCTCCTCCTTTTCTGAGTGTAAAGATATATATTTATGAATCATTCAGCCGGTCAACCACATGTGGATTCTACATTGCTCGAAGCATGTGTTATTTGTACCCTGCTTTCTGATTTTGTGATTGACAGCATGAGTTTAAGGGTGACTGTGTTTATTTTCTGCAGTTTAACATTGATAGAAGTTCAGCAAAGCATATTCACTGATACCTAATATTGCTCCCCTGATGACAGTAGGAATGAAAATTGACACATGAATTCTTTGAACTTCAGAAAAAGAAAAACTGTAGCAGATTGTGGGCTAATGCAAATAGTGACACAAATTAACTTTGAAAATATTGAGAATACAATAGGAAGAAAGAAATTTGAAAGTGAGCCAATAATAATGTCAAGAAATTATAGAATATTTTCAACAACTTTTCACTTTCTAAATTGTAAACATGAGCATTATTCTTTTTTATAAGGCAGGTATTATATATTTTACTAATTTGCCTTCAAAAAGGAATTCAATTATATGATGCAAAATTAAATAAGGAATACATTGTACCTTGGGCTCTGTGCTGACAAGCAGTTAGTAAATCGTTGCTATAAAACCAGAACAAAAACTAAGAATATGTCACCATTGCTGAAGCCAATATTGTCATACAAGTTTAAGAAGATAAAGTAATTCAAATTCTGATTTATTTTAACATCAGCTATTATGGCTCAGATTTACATAGCAAAGAAATAATATAAATTAATAACATTAATATAAAACATTTATAACACTAGTATAAATTATAACAATTATGTATTATATATTACATTGTATAATATGAATTGTAACATTAATATAAAATTTATAACACTAATACATAAAAACATGTTTTTTCCCATAGTTTTTAGTTAGTCAAGATTTTGAAATTGGTAGATAAAGGTTCAAAATTCTTTTATTCTGGGTAGTCTCTTTTTAGTCTTCAAATAAGCCATGCTTTTGCATAGGTCCTTAATATTCCTGATGTCTGGAACTCTGCAAGTACTTTCAGTGGAATTTCTATCTATAGTTTGGCTCTCAGTGTAGATATGACTTCCTGTAAGAAAAGACCCTCAGGCCGGGCACAGTGGCTCAAGCCTGTAATCCCAGCACTTTGGGAGGCTGAGGCGGGTGGATCACGAGGTCAAGAGATCAAGACCATCCTGGTCAACATGGTGAAACCCCGTCTCTACTAAAAATACAAAAAATTAGCTGGGCATGGTGGCACGTGCCTGTAATCCCAGCTACTCAGGAGGCTGAGGCAGGAGAATTGCCTGAACCAAGGAGGCGGAGGTTGCAGTGAGCCGAGATCGCGCCATTGCACTCCAGCCTGGGTAACAAGAGCAAAACTCCATCTCAAAAAAAAAAAAAAGACCCTCAGTAGGAGTTACATATTTCCTTCAAATGTTCACACAGTTTTCATTTTCTCAGTCTGAGATCTTATCATGCATACTGCAGTTGCCTGCTTACTTGTCTTTATTCTTCGTAAAATGTAAATTACATGAGGACAGAAACCAAATCTACTAGAATGTCTAATATCAATTATATCGGCAATAAATAGTTGTATATCAAACAAATGAGTTAAATGGCACATCCTAAACAAAAATTGTGATTATGTCTGTGTCCACATGCAACTGTCCTTTTTGTTGTTTTGAGACAGTGTCACTCTGTCACCCAGGCTGGAGTGCAGTCGCAGGATCTCAGCTCACTGCAGCCTCTATCTCCCGGGTTCAAGCAATTCTCCTGCCTCAGCCTCCCAAGTACTTGGGATTACAGGTGCCTGCAACCATGCCTGGCTAATTTTTGCATTTTTAGTAAAGATGGGGTTTCACCATGTTGGCCAGGCCGGTCTTGAACTCCTGGCCTCAAGTGATCAGCCTGCTTCAGCCTCCCAAATTGCTGGGAGTATAGGCATGAGCTACCATGCCCAGCTTACAAATATCACTGTTTATGGGGAAAAAAAAATAGTATTGTCTTATTAAATTTCTTACCTCCAATGTCTAACACAAGGCCAATAATACAATATACATATTTTATACATATTTTATTAAATAATGACATGTTCATACAGACATTAGAGAGACACATCTGAATGAAGAAAAAAATCCTCAAATGTACAAACTCCAAAACTTGTTTTTACCAAAGGGGGGAAAAAATTCCTCCCTATGTAAGACAGCATTGTTTACTAATTAGCAGACTTAGCAAAGACTTTTTATCTATAATAAGCCCTGATATCATAAGCTGATGTAATGCCTCTTTTCTGCCTCACACCCCAGTTATTACCTAAAATGGATCCCTCATATTCCCCTCAAATAATCAAATGTTTCTCTCGGGAAAAAAAGATACAGTTTATATTAGAGGTGAAAACAGGCATATGCTTAGAGTACAGAACTTAAAATATTATGAGCCTGGGAATCATAGAGAAACCTCATCTCTATAAAACATTAAAAAAAAAATTAGTAGGGCGTGGTGGAACATGCCAAATTCCAGCTACTAAGAAGACAGAGGGGAGAGGATCCTTTGAGCCCATGAGGTTGAGGCTGCAGGGAGCTGAGATTGTGCCATCATACTCCATCCCGGGCAACTCTCAATTTGAAAGTGAGCCACCTCAATTGAGAGTGAGGCTCTGTCTTAAAAAATTAAAAACAAAATAAAAGGTATATATTTTTTCTTTTTCAGACATCAATATGGGTGGCATTTACTGCTTGCCATGTGTGGAATTGAGTTTCACATACTAAGCGGTGTGTGAAAACTCATATTTTAGGGTGACAAAAACATAGGCTGGAAAATCAGAAAAACCTAGGATGGCTGATTCCTGGCTCAGCTACAGACTAAAGGTAGAATGTTGGGAAAATCACTTAAGAACTTTAAGTATCAATGCCTTCAATAAGATGAAGAAATTAGATGAAGAAAATATTACCTAATTCATGGAATTTGAAAAGATTAAATGTGCAATCCTGTCAGATTCTCTTTTCTTTGGTTCCTCACAAACTAGCTCTATAGTATTCCCTTGAAAGGCCAGAGGTCTACTACACCAAACCATCATTTTCTCAGGTGCCTGATTTCCCGACTGCTTCATAGTTACCAATGATGGTGTCTGTGATGCTTGGCGGTAACCATCAATAACTGAATTGTTCTTTTCCTAGTCCAGGTACCATTCATGGGTAATATTGCTTAAAGCAAACTCATATTCAAGTCTGCAAGAATATGTAACATGGTTTCATGGCTCTGGTTTAAAATTCAAATTATATAATCAAAGGATAGAGAAATTACCACATTTTTCTCTAGTCAAGACTCTTTATTTAATTTTTTTCTTATCTGATTTGTGATACTAACTAAACTCATTTCCCTGAGTTTTCTAATGTTCTTAGTCTCTTGACACTCAGCACATATTTCTCTCTCAAAAAAGTTGCAACTCTACAATTCTTCTTTTTAGAAGTATTGCTTATCCTATGGGCTTTAAAAGGGATTTCATTTGAAATACTAAGCTGAGCAGTAATGTCTTTGTTCTTCCCTATATTTCTTAATGCCTACACAAATGGAGAACTTTCAAAGCTGTTTAAGTATTGCCAAAAAGTCAAAGGTTGCCACAAATCTCTGAAAGACGAATTATCAACAAGTATCTAAAAGTATCATTTGCCACGATTTGTACAAAATACCAAGCCATGGAATTTTAAAAAGACCTTTTTATCAAATTTGACAACAAATGGTGCTATACTCCATTACCTTCCCTAAACTTCTGGATTTCTTCTCAGCTCACAGTATAGTTTACCATTAGCAATAATATTCATATTAAACATTTCACATTTATAAAAACATCTGGCATATACTAAGTCTTCAGTAAATAGTGGCTAATATTTTAACCAAGTATGACAGCTTCTTATAGAAAAAAATTGCAGATTTTTTTTTCTTCATTTGTATTGGGACCATTAGTATCCCATATAATTTTGTAAAGAGACTTTGGTTAAATATGAGTTATTCATTTCACAGTTGACATCATCTTCTATTTGGTTTATCTGTAAAAATTGTAGCAAACTTATAAATTTATTTTTAATGTTCCTCTATGACTTTCATGTATTAGCTTTTTTTTTTTTTTTTTTTTTTTTTTTTTTTTTGAGCCGGAGTTTCGCTGCTGTTACCCAGACTGGAGTGCAATGGCACGATCTCAGCTCACCGCAATCTCCGCCTCCTGGGTTCAAGCAATTCTCCTGCCTCGGCCTCCCGTGTAGCTGGGACTACAGGCGTGCACCACCATGCCCAGCTAATTTTTTTGTGTTTTTAGTAGAGACAGGGTTTCTTCTAGTTGACCAGGATGGCCTCAATCTCTTGACCTTGTGATCCACCTGCCTCGGGCTCCCAAAGTGCTGGGATTATAGGCGTGAGCCACCGTGCCCGGCTGATGTATTAGCTTTATATCTTCATATTTGTATTTACCTATTTCTGATTTTCATGGAATTATGCCCATGGGCAGTGATTAAGTATTAACTAAGAAGCTCTTGGCTGGGTGCAGTGGCTCATGCTTATAATTCTAGTACTTTGGGAGGCCCAGGCCAGCAGATCACCTAAGGTCAAGAGTTTGAGAACAGCCTGACCAACGTGGAGAAACCCCATCTCTACTAAAAATACAAAATTAACTGGGCGTGGTGGTACATGCCTATAATCCCAGCTACTCAGGAGGCTGAGGCAGGAGAATTGCTTGAACCTCATTTTTGGACAGTTATTAAAACATTTTAAGACCATTTAATTAATACTTTTTATTTTGTAGTGTTTAAGTTAACAATGAAAAGACATTTATAATAAAATATTAAGCATTTATGACTAATCAGAACAAGTTATCTGAAATAACAGTAAGGTAACATAAAATTAATAATTATCTTACTCTCCGTAGACATGGAATTTTCCACACTATAGAGACCATTGTGGGGAAAAAAAAATGGCAAAATATATTTCCATTCTGTTTCACAGGTGTGTTGGAGAAATATTTTGGACAGTTTCCAAGTTTTCAAACCTGGTTTTAGGGATCATGTAATGCCCTTCACTGTGTCCTGTTACCTATAAGTAATAAGATCAAAGTTCTATGGCTATTGTTTACAAATGGCTAAGACAACCTCATGCTGTTTCCCTTTGTTAAAGCAATTTCGATCCTTACAAGCTTTCTTTTTATTTTACACTGTTATTATGTCTAAGGAACATCTTTCTTTTAAAACATTTTTTTTAAGGAACATTTGATGGTGCTTGGCTGGTGGTAGGTATCTAAGAATTCAGAGGAATTTGAAATAAGAGTTTATGCTTACTCCTGACATGGTTCAATTAGGTAGGAAAACAGTTATAAGATTTACAAGGATCTCAGCACAAGATACCGTGGAGTGAGAGTGGCTAAGCTCAACAGGCTACCTGCATTTTCACAAGAGCTTTTCATTTGTACCTCTTTTTCTGCCAGAGCAAACAAGAATTTGATAACCAGTTGCCCTGGACACTGTTGGAGCAAGAGACCTTGAATCATTGTTGTTGCTATATTTTTGTCTTTTCCCTAAGTTTTAGCTTCCCTTGGGGGCTTTGGGGCAGGGGTGTTAAAGACTGAAAGAGTGGTTGCATTACTGACTGTGAGAGCTTCCAGTACAACTGTATTAGTTCTAGCTAGTAAACTCAGAGTTTATACCAGAAATCTATGCCAGCCATATTTTCTAAACACCGGAAAGTAGCAATGCATAGAAACTATCAGTATTATCAGTTTATCACTATTTTATAATTTTAATAAACACCGTCATTTGATAATATATGACAAAAACACCATTTATTAAAACAAATGTGCCTTAGCAGACAGCTTTAGATAAACACATGACTACAAGCAGAGGGGAGGAGTGGTCACACAGAGGAAGAGTTGGCATCTTCCAGAAAAAAAGTAAAAAAAAAAAAATGTCCACTACATTTTTTTCCATAAGAAAAGTGGGTAATCTATTAAATTCCAAGCACTATATATCAAATCCTATAGAAAAAAAATTGTGTATGTGTGCACTTACTTCCTTTAAAATAATTGAGTGTCATGAGGTGAAAGGCACAGGAAAGACCACTGAGCTGTTGTCCTATATCTCAATGTTTTAAAAAATCCAAAAAGCTCAATCTAATTATACAAAGCCACATTTAGGAATATTACAGTTTGTTATTAAAGCCATCGTGTATTTTGAGGCAACACTAATGGAACTGGGGGCCATTATCTTAAGAGAAATAATTCAGAAACAGAAAGTCAAGTAGTACATTTTCTTACTTAAAAGTAGGAACTAAACAATGGGCACATATGGACATGCAGAGTGGAACACAGAGACTACAGAAGGTAGGAGGAAGGAGGAGCTGAGGGTTGAAAATTATCCGGGCTTCTCTCTGGCCTCAGCTCTCCCCTACTGTATCATAGAAGCAGTCACCTGGGTAGGCCCTCCAGACTTCCTACACCCCACCCTAAATCCCTGGTGCACTTCAGGTCACTGCAATTCCCATGAGTCACATGAAATAAATGAGGAGTTTGATGCTTGCTGGGTGACATACTACAACAAGCCAGATATAGATGCCTGGGAATTGCAGAAATAAATGAACACATTTATTAGCTATGATCTGGTTGAGAGCCCAAAATTATTAATACTGCTTATAGGCAGTTAAATGCTTTGGCTACTGAAGTTCTCATCCTAGAGACTGTTAAAGACAAAGCAGGACCTGATAAGGAAATCTACCCCTATGTCATCCAGAACTAATACAAATTTTAAATTTATTGGGCATATCCATTCCAGAGGAACGGGAACTTGAGAGAGTAGAAACCCCACGATGTACTTCCCAAGGATTTGCTGGAATTGCTGCTTGATTGTGGTCACCTGGAAATACTGATGATAACATATTACCTTATTTGAACAAGTTTTCCTTTATTGAGTACCAAGCCACAAAATGGGAACTTGGTCTTTAAAAAAGGGAAATTAATTTGAACTGGAAAATAGAAACAAAAAGAAGAAATCTGTACCTGTATCTCTTAAATATAAAAATACTAACAAAATTTAAAAACAATAAACTATTTCATTGATTAGTTGATTGATTCTCTTATTAATACAAGTTATAAATTTTAACTCCATACTTAGAATTGGAAAGGAAAGAACAACTTATAGAATTCTGAGGATAAAGGAATCAAGTACAAAGCTAGAACAGAAAGTGTAAGTATGGCGTTCTAAGAGTTAGAGCACAACAGCAGAGAGACATCGGCAGCCATATGTGAAATCAAGGCAAGCGAAGAATTTTTTCCATAGATAGCATGGCCCTGAGGAGAGAGGGCCTCCAGCTTTCAAAAGAAGGGAATCACTCCCAAAAGCAAGATAGGAAGCACAATTAGCCAGTTTGAATTAAATTATTAACTCACTTTTTCATTAAGTTTCTCATTTTTTAAATGTATTGGGTAGTTTGTTTGTGACTATCATTGTTACCTTAGGTCCAAGAGATAACAAGATTAATGAAACAGAATATTTACCTTCAAAAACTCATTTCTGCAATATGCAAAAACTACTTGATGGGTTGCATTCATACGGTATTTAGAATATAACAAGTAAGTATGTATTTCGTAAAATAAATAAGAAGTATTGGCGATGACAGTTTGTGGAATAAAGTAACTCAGCCATGACATACCAAAACAAGGCTTCATGTATTTGAATTGGACATCTTCTATTTTCTCTGCCCAGCATCCTTTCTCTTCCTAGGAATTAATAAAGAAAGGTGTTTCTCTTTTAAGATAGGTGAATCTGAGAATAGATAAATTCAAAAACTGTTCTTGGTCATATTTTGCCTGCAGGCCAAGAAGCAGGAAAAGGTAGTTGGAAATGAGAGAAAAGAATAATGCAGGTATATAGAAGGAAGTAAAAGAAAGCATGAGGTAGGGTGTGGGGATATGGGGATGAGGCGAGAGGGGAAGCATCGCAAAGCAGGGAGAGCAATGAGATGAAGTAGAGAGAGAAAACATCCTGTAAGTCCTCTGATTTCCAGTACAGCTTTTGCTTGTTTCTGTCTCTTTTGACACTTCCTAGACCTTGAATTCCCAGAGATATCACAGCGCTTTTCCAATGAATGAATTCTTTTTTTTCACTCTCGCCAAACAATAGAAAAACCTATCTGGAAGAAAATGTCAAGTCTAGTACCAGTCTAGGAGAAAGGATAATCAGATAAAGTGGCATCTGTTTTTCTCAAGAAACCAGATGCAAAATTGTATATGCAGGTGAAATTTTAAACTAGATCTGTTTTTCTTTCTTTGATAAACTTTATTTGAATGTTTCTTGTTTTTCTTCACATTAAAATGTTAATCAGTGCAGACACATGACACATTCCTCTAAACCCAGCACTTTGGGAAGGCAAGGTGAGAGGATCTCTTGAGCCTAGGGGTTTGAGGCTACAATACAACTGTATTCCAGCCTGAATGACAGACCAAGATCCTGTCCCCTCCTCCTAAAAACAGTAAGTAGTTGTCATCTGAATCTATCCCTTACATGTTCTAGTCAAAGTTACTTTGGTCATAAGTAGTATAACTTGCTCACTCTAGCTCACATAAAAATGCCAGGGAATCATGAAGGGAAATAAAATACAGTTAAATTTTCAGAATCTGGAATAAAGAATTAGGAAGGTGCCAGTTTCTAAAGACATCATTATCTGTGTATTTCCTTTCTTCTAGGATTTCTGTGGTCTCTTCCCTGTGAGGATCTATAAAATTTCTCTCTGAAGACTGTAGTTCTCAGCTTCCTCAAGGTTTCTGCAAATCCTGTTAACTTGGGCTTGAACTTGGTTTGAGCCAGCCATTGTACTAACTTTGTTCTATATTTTATCTTTGTCTCCTCCTGGAAACTTACTAATCCCAGTGTCCTTTAGAATTTAAGTAAAGAAAAGAGAGAAAATATATTTTGTTGCTTGATGACTGCTCATAAATTTCAAAAAACTTAATTCTTTTAAACAATCAAGGCAAGAAACTTTGGACTGAAGTGAAAAATTAATTTATTAATAACAATAAGATGACCTGATAGATTTCCTCTGCTTCAGATTTATTTTAGCTCTGATATATTAAAATTGAATCTATATTACAGAAATTAAAACAAACTTATATGGATAACATATTATACAAACTGCAAAGGACACATCTTGTTCCTTTTTATGTCTGCATAGTATTCCATGGTACATATACCACATTTTCTTTATCCAGTTTATCACTGATGCGCATTTAGGTTGATTCCATTAATATGGTTCTGCCCAATTTTCAACCCAGATGTCTCTTACCAGATGGTGCATAAATACATAAATAGTTTTTGTCATTGACTCATTTTCTGAGAAGATCCTAAAGCTCTTTCTCAGGTTAATACATGTGACACTAGGTCCCCTAATTTGCTCAGATGGTTCCTGGATGGTGGACATCTCCATTGCCCTAATGCTTCCCATAACAAGAAGTCCATGTTATACAGCCCAGCCTTCCCATGTGCTCCATCATCTCTGGATCCATCCCTTCTGAGGTCCTGTTGCCATTCCACAGTGACACTGTTCTGGTGAATTCAGGTTCTGCTGTAAGAAATTAACTAACATACCCTTCTCAGATTCAGAATGTTGCCATTTTCCTCCACTTCTCCTCTGTAAGTCCTTTCCTCTGTACCCTCTGTCTTTTGTAATGAAGGTCTGAAGGTCTGGATCTCTTGTAAATTTCCTTCAAAAAACCTATATGAATTTAATCTTGGTTTCTTTTTTCTATTATTTGACACAGCCGGCTAAAAATGCTGAAATACTTTTTTTTTTTAATCTGCCCTTGTTTTATTAACAACATAAACAGTTTATCACTAGCAAAAAAAGTTTTTAAATAGTTGGTTTGATTTGTAAATATTTCAGTTCACAGAAATGTAAATGAAGAGAGGTAGTCTTATATAACCAAAGTTTCAAGAAAAGTAAACCAAGCCTATTAACCTGAGACTTCAGTTTTGCTGACGGATGACAGTAGTACTTTGACCTCACTTACAGCAGACAATATTAATAGTAAGTACAGCACATTATTGAACATGAGCAAAGTTAAAAAAGAAATCTAATAAATTATCTTACTTCCTTTCTCATTAAATTTCAAATTGGCCAATTTCCATATGAATAACATTTGTGCCAGATGAAAGGAAGTACTGTTCATTATTTATAGTAAGTGTCTGACATCACAGATCAAATAATTAAATCATGAAATTGGCAATGCTGACCTGACATTTAGTAATAATAGAGAACAGAGAAAACTGATATTTAAAAATAATAGCTGTTTCCTGAAGTACTTACATGAAAAATTCTTACAACAATGAATTATGAAATAGAACTGAGTTACTTTTAAGGCTAAAAAATGTGTGCATAGAATGATAGAAATAATATTTAGAGCCCTCACACAGCAGCTTAAAATAAGATAGAAATAAAGTACAATCATAAAACCCCCTCAAATCCTATATATTTACAACATCAATAAACTGAATATATCACAACTGTAAGATGTCATGTTAAGGTAGATAAAAGATCTGGAAGTTTTATCCTTTGCAAACAAAGAAAGTTAGAAAAAAAGCCATTTTAAAACATGTGTTGCTACTGCCACGAAACAGTTACATTCATTTTAAGCATCCCCTGAAATGCGTAGACAAAATATTAAATTTTATGCTTGACAACCTACAGAGTTCCATGAACCTGATTAAAATCTATCCAGATCAATTTCAAACAATGTGCAGTAAGTCATGTAAAGTAAAGCACTTGGCAAATAGATGTGATGCTGAGTGTCTCAACTTTTAGAAAGAATGTAGGACATCAAGCCTTAAGAGTAGTCAAAATCAGATGTTCCTTAGAAGAACAAATGTGAACATGTTTTAAGAAAATTAAAACAATGTATTCTTTTACATTTATAGTCCCTAGCATTATCTTGGCACTCCCCTCTGCAGTCCCTGCCTAGTCCCACTACACATTAAAAATACTTATGTGATTAGAGGAAACATTTTTACCGATTTTTTATTATTTCCATTCAACTTGCATATCCATAGAACATATATTTTCTTGTCCTGCTACATATTAGCTTTAAATATCTTTGTAAATTTATTCTTACCAAGAACTAATTTTAAGCAAAACATTTATTTTAGACTGCACCTCTAAATGCCAGTGCATTCACATTAGGTTTATTTTATGTCAACTTCATGCTTGACATAATATTCAGGATGTGGTAGACAGAATTCTACGATGACACCAGAAGATCCCAAACTCCTGGCATTCATAGCCTTGTGGAATCCCCTCTTCTGAGTAACTCATTCTAACCAAGGGACAATTACAACACTAAGAAGCAATGCTTTCATGATTAGGTTACTGTGTGGTTTCTGTCTTGCTAGCAGATTCTCTCTCTTGGTAGGTGTGATGAAGTAAGATTATTATGTGGAAAGGCCCATGAGTAAGGAACTCAGGGAAAACTCCAGCCAATGTAGAGTACGGAACAGGGGGCCTCAGTTCAACAGCCTGGCCCACAGAAACTGAATCCTGTCAAAACTCCTGAGAGCTGGATGTAGATCCTCCCGAAGTTGGGCCTTCAGATAAGACCCAGCCCTGGTTGATACTTAGATTGCAGCTTTGTGAATGGTCCTGAATTACAGAATCTGCTAAGCCACGTCCAGACTCCTGACCAACCGTGAAAAAAATAAATATGAATAGTTTTAAGTTGCTAAATTTGTGATAATTTGTCAGGCAGTAATTGATAATGAATACACGAAATAATATAGGAATAAAATAAATCAAAAGAGCAAAATTTCAAATGTCAGGAATTTTCAATATTAAGAGTTTACCTGCACCCTAAAGTGATTTACATTTTCTGAGATATTCCCTGTATTACTTTGAGTGGACCTAGCATTAAAAATAACAAAGTACCATCATCCACTCTGTTGCTTATATTATGATTCTTTTATTCTTAGCCCCTAGCATCCATTTAATCACTAAGCCCAAATGATTCACACACAAAAATTTATCACATCCAGTCACTTCTCTCCTTCACAGTTTTCACCATCACCTGGCCTCTGAAACACTACATCCAGCCCTCTCTATTCACTTTGAAGGCCCTTCTTCCCCCTCCGATCCATCTTGTTAAGATAATCCAGAGTGAATTTTCAGAATCCATGTCTGATCATGTTTCTCTTTTTTATGTCTTTTGTAGAATAAAGTCACAAATCTTTAATGGAGTGCACCTGCATAAACATGATCTGGCACCTACCGCCCTCTCCAGGTTTCATATGATGAATTGCCCTCTATACTGTAGATAGACTGACATTTTGTTTTCACATCCTCACAGGGGCCATACTCTGTTCCTTCACATGCTGCTTCCTCTGTCTGGAGTGTTCTTTTCTGCCATACCAGTACCCATACACAGTCTCCCTTAATTAGCCTATTCGTTTAAAAAACTAATCTCAGCTTACAATAACGTCTTCAAGGGAAACATTTTTCTGATCCCTAGTTTAGGTTAAATTTCCCTTTTACATATTTTGATGGTACCTATACTTCATAGCACTTTTTTGGTTATCATTACTGGGCAGTGAGGGAAGAAGACAATGCTTTTGCTATGTGGCAGGTAAAGATCAAGGATGCTGCCCATTCATCCTATCCTTCACAGGATAGACCCCCCAAAAGTATCTAGCCCAAGATGGCAATACAGCTGATATTGAGAAATTCTGCTCTACATGTTAATGCTTACAGGATTAATAATTTAGATAACTAATGAATATACTGAGTTTTTAAGGAAGAAATGCAAGATAAGATAAAAGCTTTGTTTCTACTAGAATACTATTTTCCTTTACAGTTCTTTAATAGAGATGAATTCATTCATTCACTCATTTATTACGTATTTATTGACTCTTAGACATTATGCTTGGTAGTCTTAGGGATTCTGTGGTAAATCTGGACCCTGTATTCAAGAATCTTTCATATCAGAGGAGGAAGAAAGATAATCAACTAATGAACAAATAATTGCGTTATGGTAAGTGTTAGCAAAGAATCAAACAGAGTAATATAACAGAAACTGGCATTGGAGATAAAAATTAGCAGCACATTAGCAAGGATATAGAAAGTGCCAGGCATGCAAAGAACTGGAGAAAGAATATTCCAGGTGTTGAAACAGTGGATGCAAACACCACTAGACAGGAAAGACCCTTGTGTAATCAGAAAACTGAAAGGATTCCTGTAGGATTGGATCATACACATTTGAAATTAATTCAAACTGTGATGGAAATTTATGGTTAAGATATCCATGAGTAATTCAATAAGTTGTAATAGACCAAGGTCTGTTGACTATGGCTCGTGGACCAAATATGGTCCACTGCTTGTTTTTATAAATAAAGTTTTATTTGAATGCAAAAACTCCCATTTATTTACATTTTATCTCTGGCGGTTTTCATGCTTAAAAGCAGAGTTGCAATGAGGGGCATATAGTCTGCAAAGCCTAGATAGAAAACACACTGCTGGGCCTTTTACAAAGTTTGCTGACTCTATTTTATTTTATTCAATGATGCATCCTAAACACCAGAAAGATGTCTGGCACTTTATAAGTGCTTAATAAATATGGATTGAAGGAATGAATGTCAAATGGACAGTTAGGCTTATACATTTGGAGATCAAAGGATACGTCTTAAATTTAGATACACATTTTGAGAGCACTGATTTAGTCATCATTTGAAGTCATAGGATCATATAAAGTTGCATTAAAACACCATCGTGATGAAACAAAAGAGAGAAATGGGAATAGCAAAAGAAGTAAAGGGAAGAAGATCCAGAATGGAATCTCAGAAGTGTATTAAAATGTAGACAGCTGGTAACAAAACACAGAATTAAGGAGATGACTGTAAGAGAAAGAATGAATATTATACTGAAATGGGATTGAAGAACGAAAGGAGGATAATCTGTGGCAATTTGAAAAACAGAATTTCTAGTTATGGTAGTAATGATGAGAACCAGATTCATGTTCTGACAAAAGGAGTAAGTAGTTAGTAACAGTATAGACAATGCCCCTATTTTTTGCTCTGCCACCGGCAGAGGTAATGGTATTTGAGAGGATGATGTGAGGACAAAGAAAGGTTTTGTTTTAGGTGATTGGTCTTTCAGCTAGGAGACACTTTAAGCTGAGCGTTTCTTTAAACTAGGAGATTTTAATGATGGGAATCCTAGAGATGAAAAAAATTGTAGCTGAGTTAGGAAATAACTGAAGAACTTGAAAAGTTGAGAAGAAGGTGAATCAAAGAACAAATAAGGGATATGTTATTTTTTGAAAGGGACATCAATTGTGTTATAACAGATGTTATGGTGAAGAAGATAGAAGCAGAAAAATGATTGTAAGATTTGGCAATGGGAATATCGTATCTTCAGTTACAAAAAAGAACAGAAAATACAATTCAATGTGTGTGAGTTAGTTTTATGTGTCAACTTGACTGAAACAGAGCATTCCCAAACATCTGGTTAAACATTATTTCTGGGCATGTCTAAAAGTATGTTTCTGGATGAGATTAGGATTGAATGAGAATAGCATTTGAATCCAGTGGCAACTATAAAGTAGATTGCCTTCCTGGGTTGGGCATCATGTCAACCACTGAGGCAGGAGAATGAACTCACACGTTTTCTTCCTGTCTGTCTGCCGAAGCTGAAACATGGACCTTCTTCTGCCCTAAGACTAGATTTTACACCATTGTTCTCCCCTGGTTCTCAGTCCTCTGGACTCAGAAACAAATTATACCATCTGCATTCCTGGGTCTCCAAATTGTATATGGCAGATGATGGGAATGCCATAATTCTATATGCCAATTATCATTACATACAAAAACAATATATCCTATTGCTTCTGTTTCTTTGAAGAACCCCAACTAACACAGTATGTTTAAGTAAAAGAGTAAGATTTGTTATCTTACCTAAGTTGAAAGTCCAGGAGAAGAACTAGTTTCAGGAGTCTTTGAACTGGTTACTCAAATGTTGTAATTATACCCTGTTGCTTTCTGTTAACTCCACCTCCAGTCTGTGCATTAATTCTCTATGAATGGCAGCAGCTTCAAATCACATCTTTGTACCAACATATACGAAAGAAGGTGCAAGCTTCCCTTTCTCAGTACTATAAGAAAGATCTCCTTTCATTTTTTTATTGGAACATCTTTATTTAAGGGTAGAGTATAAACTAGTAGATTTAAGTCAATTAGATTTTTCCCCTAGAATTAAATTCTGATCAACCTCACCCATCTATATTGCTAAGTGTTGAGACGGTATTTAGGAATGCCAGTGAAACTCTGGAGTACACTAATGAAAAGAATGGTGAATAATTGCTGATTATTTAAAACAATATAAAGTGTAATCCTCGCACTTTGTGAGGCTGAGACGGGTGGATCATTTGAGGTCAGGAGTTCAAGACCAGCCTGGCTAACATGGTGAAAACCCATCTCTACTAAAAATACAAAAAAATAGCCAGATTGTGGTGGCATACTCCTGTAATTCCAGCTACTGAAGAGGGTGAGGTAGAATTGCTTGAACACTGGAGGAGGTGGAGGTTACAGTGAGCCAAGATCACACCACGACAGTCCAGCCTGGATGACAGAGTGAGACTCTGTCTCAAAAAAATAAAAATAAAAATAAAGTTAACTTTATAAGAGTAATGTGAATTTTGTAAAAATTCACTTAAGCCAGGCACAGTGGCTCACACCTGTAATCCCAGCACTTCAGGAGGCTAAAGTGAATGGATAAAAAACATTAGGCTGAGTGCAGCAGCTTATGCCTGTAATCCCAGCTCTTTGGGAAGCTGAGGTAAGCAGATCACTTGAGGCTGGGATTTTAAGACCAGCCTAGTCAGCCTAGCCAGCCTAGGCTCTACTAAAAGAAATTTTTAAGGCCAGGTGTGGTCGCAGCTACTTGGGAGGCTGAGGCATAAGAATTGCTTGAACCCAGGAGGCAGAGATTGCAGTGAGCCGAGATTGCATCACTGCATTCCAGCCTGGGTGATACAGCAAGACTCCATCTTAAAAAAAAAAAAAAAAAAAAAAAAAAAAAAATTAATAAATCTTACTTTGTGTGCACATTCTGAAATTTTGCAAATTCATCAGTTTTAAAATATAGAATTTTAATAATTTTAAATCTCAAAGAGGAAGTGAAATGTAATCTACATGTATTATATTTTGACACTGTGTAATCACTTTAACTGAAGCTAGAAGTTACAGTGTCTTCATTGCTGTTGTTTGTATGATTAGTACTTCTCTGAAGGATTTGTTCATTCTTGGGCTATTACTTCTATATTATTATGTAAATTAAAATGTTGTCTTATAGCAATGTCATAGGAAAACCAGACTGGTGGTTGCTCATGCCTGTAATCCCAGCACTTTAAGAGGCCGAGGTGAGTGGATCACTAGAGGTCAGGGGTTCGAGACCAGCCTGACCAATGTGGTGAAACCCCATCTCTACTAAAAATGCAAAAATTAGCCAGGCATGGTGGCCTGTGTCTGTAATCCCAGCTATGCAGGAGGCTGAGGCAGGAGCCAAGATGGTGACACTGCATTCCAGCCTGGGTAAGAGAGGGAGACTCTGTCAAAAAAAAAAAAAAAAAAAAACTCACATGAATCCTCATTAATTTTTAAGGATGGTACTAAAAATATGCTTAATGTGCAATATCATTAGGGAGAAAGTTAAAGGTGATCAAAGCTATTGAAAATTGACAAAGGCATCATTATACATCATGCAGTTAGGTAATTTAGAGATGAGCAGATGCAGATTATAAGAAATAATGCTGCACAAATAAAAACCAACATTAAAGGGGGAAATCATAATGCTTTTAAATGTATTTGCTCCTTGAATGAACATGTGCATGCACACACACACATACTCATTCTTTGCATTCAAATAGAAAATTAAGTCTTGAATTGAATTATGCAGCCTTTGAGTTACAAAATGTCATCAGCAATGCATCAATTAGATAAAATGTGACTACGTTTTGTGTCCACTACAGAATGTAAAAATTGTTCCCCTTTTTAAAAATTTAGTTTTCTAAATGAAAATGAAATATGATCATGAAGTAAGAATGAAAACATGAAATAATTATAAGGTAGTTTCAACAGAGGTCATTTAATACTATAGCAAATACAAGTCATAGGCCACAAACTCACTTTTTATAAAAATTTGCATCTTTTTATGTTCTATTATGCAATTTAATTCATGACTAAAAATCCCCTTCATGAGCTAATGAGAATTTAAACTTGGACCTCCCAGGCATTTAGTTTCTTTTGGTGGAGAAATAGTTTCAAATACAGGAAGTAAAGTAATTTTATCCAGTTACAAATACCCTATGAAAATATAGTTTTAAATAATTCTTGAATATTCACCCGAAGTTTTTGGTAATGGAGCAGGTGCAAATGTGATGAATATATGGGTGAATTCAGGAGAGAAGTTTTATCAGTTGGGCACAGTAAAAACAGAATATGTCAAGGAAGTTAAGGATATTGCCAAGGATTATTGGCAATTAGACAATTGCAATTATTATACGGGCTTCATTAGGTTCAATTATGTATTGATAGCTGTGTTATGATATTGACATTGTTTACATGGTAAGCAGTTAAATATTTTAGTGGTACAATATAGAGAAAGAAAAATGAGCTTCACTCTCCAACAGAACAGAATATTTATACTTTAAAAAGTTGCATTAAAGTCTTCAGAGTCAATGTATGAATCTAACAGTATGTAAATACATAGCTTAAATAAGATTGGCTCATACTAGAGATTGAATCTTGTTTTCTGTTTTAGGGCTTAGTATCTTTCTGTTTTTAACATATATACATGTGTATATTCAACATCAATTTATAAATTTATGTAAACATATACATGCAGATGTAGATATATGTATATGTATTAGCTGCATAAGGTAAAATATGGAATGCAGTTATGAATATGTAGTCATGCATCACTTAACAAGAAGGATAAGTTAAGCAAATTCTTTTTTTTTTTTTTAATTTTTATTGCATTATAGGTTTGGGAGTACATGTGCAGAACGAGCAAGATAGTTGCATAGGTACACACATGGCAGTGTGCTTTGCTGCTTTCCTCCCCTTCACCCACACTTGTTAAGCAAATTCTTAAGTGATTTCGTCATTGTATGAACATCATAGAGAGTACTTACACAGACCTATATGGTATAGTCTACTACATATCTATGCTATATGGCATTGCCCATTGTTGCTAAGCTACAAACACATAGAGCATATTATTGTACTGAACACTGTGCACAACTGTAACACAATTGTATTCATATACTAAACACAGAAAAGATAATGTATTGTGCTATGAAGGTAGAACAACTATGATGTCACTAGGTGATAGTAACTTTTAGTTCTATTATAATATTAGGATACCACTTTTGTACATGATGTCTATCATTGACTGAAACATTCTGATATAGTACATGACTATAATTATGGAATAACAAAAAGAGGTATTTTTACAGTGTTTTAGAAGAAAATGAATTCAATATAAGAAAACAAATAATCCTTGGGAATTTATCTCAACATCATAACTACATGATTCCTCCTTAAATCTCCTGGTAACTTGGTAAAATCTAGATTACAGTAAAATCTGTTCAATGTCCCTGGTGTAGGAATGTGAACACACACATACACATACATACACATCTTGAGCAAGAGGTAGTTTTTAAAAAGTCATGTTATTGGAGTCATTTGTTTCTAATTCCGAATAAATCATCTAAATTCTGCTAGAGAGGAAAAAAAAAAGATAAACAGATTTTACTCCTGGTGCTTTATTTAACACTAAGGAAATATTGAATGATGCAAGGACTCTTAAAATACATTGATGGATGCAGTAAATATTGAATATCCAAATTATAAAGTCAATATTTACCTTATCAACAATGTATCATAATACCTCTTCAAACAAGAAGCCGATATAATGTATATCTATTACCTCATATATCAGTATGTATATGTCGTAGGTTATATAGCCATTAAAATTTTTGGAAAGTTATCCTAGCAGTTTCCACATGGAAATTTCTCTATTACAAATACACTATATAATACTTTAGTTTGTTTTATGTTTAAAAAGGTTATCACACAAGTTCTGATTTTTAGCTGCTCAGAGTTTACTTGTATAATCTACTAGTGATTAATACATCATAATGATTGATTTTCAGTTTCCTCTTTAGACATGTTATGAACTTTATATGAATCTACTCCCTTACCATTTCATAGAAGTAAAGTTTCTATAATAATGCCTAAGAGATTTGGGCATTAAAATTACTTTCTATATAGAAAGTGACTATTACGTATATCCACAGGGGCAAATGAAACAGAATGAATGCATTAGAAGAAAAATCAGTAATTCTATGGTAAATTGTATTTTTTTTCCTAGAGCTATTATAACAAATTACCAGAAAGTTTTAACAAAAATGTATTAACAAGATAAATTAAAATAACAAAAATTTATTTTTTCATGGTTCTGGAAGCTGGAAGTCTGAAATTAAGGTTGGTTCTTTTGGAGGTGCCAAGGAAGAATCCACTTCACATTCCTAGTTTTTAGTAGTTGCACACAATCCTTGGGATTCCTTGGCATGTAGATGCAAGACTCTAGTCTCTGTCTCTGTTGTCACACTGCATGCTCGCTGTGTTTGTCTGTCTCTACAGTTCTTCAACTTTTATAAAAACACTAGACATATTAAATATAGGGCCCTCCTTAATATATGTGATCTCTTAAGTTATATGACCTCATCGCAAAGACTTTATTTCCAAATAATGTCACATTCACAAGTTTCAGGAGCACTATTCAAAGCAGAATGATATATAATTAGGCTCGTTAGGTGAAAGGTCCCTATGCACTCATTACAAAACTAGGTATATTTGTCTGTCCATATTAAAGATAAATAATTTGTCTAAGCACTTCCATTTATGCAAATATGATAGACACGATGATTGGAGAAATCCATTCAAAATTGAAAAACTAAAAATACTGCACATAATATGTATTAATTATCTTTAAATTTATAGCTAAACTAGCAATAAAGAGAAGAAAATACCTAGATAACAATATTATAAGAAAACATGACTCTGGAGGAGCCATCAAAAACTAAAGCCAACAGCTGTCTGCAAGACATCTGCCATTCCTTGTCTACAGTTCTCTATTTTAAAAGACCACATAAATGTGTGATAGAGAGCAAAACATACAGCCTGTGCAAAAAAGAGAATTTGGATGGATGCCTTCATAAAATACCTTGACCCAAAAGGAGATGCTATGAAGATTGACTGTCTCAGCCTTGGTTCTGGATAGGTACAGGGGAAAAATACCTTCCCCTAAGAATTTCTAATTACAAATCAGAATTGAATTTAAAGTAGTTCCAGATTGGTAGTGTCCCAGATGCCTGGCAGAAGGAAATATAACTTCTTACTGAAAGAAATTGCCTTCAGCCCAGAGCTCAAAGTCTTACCATTGGTAAATTCCTATAGAAATTGAGCCCAAAGTAAAAGTCATAAAATAAACAATGAAACAAGCCAGCAGAAGCAGTAGAAATAATAACAAACAGAAACACATCCACAAAGACTACAGTTTTCAGTATTATATAAGCTAGAATATGAAATAAGAATTTAATATATTTAAAATTAAAAGAAAGGATTAAAATATAACAAAGAAACAAAAGACTTGAAAACCGAAGAACAAAAACAAAAACAAAAAACGACCCTGGGGAGTTTAAAAAAAAAAAAAATAGATCTTTAAGAAATGAAAAAAAAAAAGTGACAGTTAAAATTAAGAAATTATTTATGTACTAAATATTGAACACAGCTGAAGTAAGAATTTGTGAACTAGAAAATGTATTTGAAGATTTTTCCCATAATGCCAAAAGATTAAGACATGAGAAAGATAGAATGAAGAGTTTCAGAGAAAGAAAATAAAGTAGGGTTGAGAGACAATTCAAAGATCTACTGGATGAGGTTTCCAGTACTGACCAAAAATACACATCATCAGATTTAGGGAAGCAAAAAAAGGCCTCTCTATGATCAATAGGAAAAAATTAATTTGCATCAAAGACATAATATCATGAATCTTCAGGTGAATGAAAATAAAGAGAATATCTCAAAGAAGCCACATTAAAATAAAGTACTGCATACAAAAATTAAAATTAAATAAATTTTAATCAGATAGTTGATAATTTCAAGTGCCACAATGAAAATCAGAATATACCCAAATAAATGGAAAGAAATGACAAGGTCCAATCATGTATCTGTTATTTAATAATAAGACTCCAGTAAAAGCATTTTTAGGCAAACTAAAAACTAAGATGATACAACCTAAAGAGTTTTTTCTTTTCCACTTATACAGCAAAAATTAGTGAAAGGAAAAGCATAAGATGCAAAAATAATGGTTAGTAAATAAAATCTGAAATGTAGATAAATCTAAACAAATGTACTTTCTGGGATTATACTAGATACAATTAAAATAATGAACAACCTTATAAATTAGGGGGAGTTCTCGTTGAAATTAATGTCTTAAAAGATCCTTACATTGTCGAGGCAGAAGATGGAAAATAATCAACAGAAAGTAGTAAAGGAGGTTGGGGAGATAGATGAAAAAAATAGGACAATGAGAAAACACATAATAAAATAGTAGAAATCAATCCAAATTGTCTTGGTACTCTTATGCAAATAGAACCCTACCCTGGTTACGTTATTTTACAAAGACATGTCAAAATACAAGCAAGCATAAATAAAGATTGAAAGCAAAATGTCGAAAAATATATTGCTACATACAAATCAAAGAGAAGTTAGAGTAGCCATATAGTATTTTGAAGTGGCACTGTTTGCCTAGGGTAATGCCTGAAGTTCGCTGCCTCATGCCAAGGAAAACAAGGACTCAGACACGTAAGAAATGAGGTGAAGAGTGGAGGTTTAATAGGCGAAAGAAACACAGAGTTCTTTCCCGAAGAGAGAGGCGTCCCAGAGAAAGCCAGTTCCGTGGTAACATGCAGTGTTTCATAGATGAGCTTGAGGAGGTGATGTCTGATTTACAAAGGAAACGAAAGATTGTTTGAAACAGGTGTGCCATTTACATAGCCCAGGAAGAATCTGGCTGCCTCACCCTAATCTTTTTTTCTTTTTCTTTTTCTTTTTTTATTAAGATTCAGTCTCACTCTTGTCTACCAGGCTGGAGTGCAATGGCGGGATCTCGGCTCACTGCAAACTCCGCCTTCGGGTTCAAGCGATTCTCCTGCCTCAGCCTCCTGAGTACCTGGGATTGCAGGCGTGCACCACGACGCCCAGCTAATTTTTTTACGTTTAGTAGAGATGTGGTTTCATCATGTTGGCCAGGCTGGTCCCGACCTCCTGACCTCAGCCTTCCAAAGTGCTGAGATTACAGGCCTGAGCCAACGCCCCCTGCCGGCCCTAATCTTTTATTATGCAGATAAATTACTTACATGGCCCACACCATGTTGTCTGTCTCTTTAATGTACGTGGAGACAAGGAAGAGGGAAGATGGAGCCTCCATTTTGAACATACTTGGCTTCCAGGTAACCCTTTTCTATTGGCTTAGCTACTGGCATTCACCCATGTAAGCTTCCAGCTTGCTTATCTATATTTGCAGCTCAATCTTTCAGCTGCTCCTTCTAATTTCTATTATAAAAGAAATTATTTGAGGGTTGCTTTTTGTTCAAGGGGGAACCTTGCCAAGGACTCTGTTGCCCTTACTATCTGCCTAAATATTTTCTTTTTAGGTCCTCTATTAATTTCAGATCAAAAGATTTTTGGCAATAAATGTTATTGGAGAAAAAGAGCTACACATTATCTAAACATAAGACACATAATTTAAAAATCAATCACAAAAAGAAAATAATTAGAATAACTAGCTTAAGCCCAGAAACCCCTACTAGTTTTATGTAAGTTTAGAGGTTCTAAAGTTTCCTTGAGAATAGATAGATACCTTGGAGGCTTAGTTCTCAGAAATAGCAGACTTTTTTTCCGGTACCTAATGCCATGTGCAAAGTGTTAGGAATTGTTTTCTTGGGGCATAGTTTGGACTTCAGTTGTGAGTTCCAGACTTTAGTGCATATGGCAGGATAAACAAAATGGCAGTGCTGTTAATGTTAGGAGAACAGAGAGACTTCACTGAAAAGCTTTGGAATACATTGCAAGCAAACTTCATGAAGAAAATGTATTAAGTCCAAGAGAAAAAGAATTACCTAAAAATAGCACTGTAAACTAGACTATTGGATTGGAAATGGGGAATGCAAACTACACTACACTTCCCCTACACTAAATAGGGGAATATATGGTTTTCTCTGCTGCACACTGAACCTTATCATATTTAATCCCAGATAATTATTACATTAAAATTTTAAGAAAAGCTCCTTTTAGAATTTTGATTACAAAATCATTATAAAGGTTTATTTTATAAAGTTATAGGTTAGTTGCAAAACAGACCTGTTTCTAGTGGACAGTCTTTGTGAAAAGTCTTTTTTATTATTAGTAACTTCATTGTTAAAGTTTACAATTTATAAAATCATCCAGCAATATTTCTTAGCTTAAATTCAAGCTCTGCTGAAAATCATAGGAGAGTTATTTATATTTATATAAGGATTTACATAAGGATATGCCATCTGTTCTCGTTTTTTTACATTATCAACATTCAGGATTTTCTAAGCTTAAATTGCTCAGAGAAGTAATGTTGGTTTGCCTCTAACTTGTTTTCTACTGCATAAGTAAGGTGTGAAGTGAATAAGAGCTTTAAAACCCGCTGAGTATAAATATCCAAGGATGAGGCTAAATTTTTCCAAGTATAAACCCAAGGCTTGGTTTTTGTTTTCTTATATAATTTTATGTCATTCTTTTCATTTTAAAGAAAATATTGGAGCTTCTAAAACCAATGTATGTTCTGGAGTCACAACTACACAGGAACAGAAATGTAAATGTTTTGCTCTGTCTGACTGGTAACCATGTAAATGTAGTTAAAAAGACATATTGGGATATTTCCTGTTCTTGTTAAGTAAGCTCATTCCTTGTTTGTTTCTAATGGGACTAATTTGCATCATGTTATTTTACATATTGGCTTTTCTCTTTTTTTTTTAAGCTTTTTATTTTTTATTTTTTTTAAAGAATTCATTATAAAACTTTCACTGAAATGCCTTAGGTAGGCTATCAGTGTAAAGGATATAAGTAATCTTAATAAACTTCTTTGAATCTTAAGAAACTTATTTCTCTACAGAGATTTTTCCATTACTTTCTTCAGGGAGTACACAACTGCTATGCCCACACATATCTGAAGAACTGCTCTTTTTCAAATTGAGTACATGTGTATTTATGTCTATATATACCCATTTTGATAGTAATAAATCATTGGAAGCATTTCAAGAAGTCATCTGGTCTATCCTCACATCTCCATGCATAATTGCCTTGGAAAGAGCCCAGAAAGGGAATAATTTGACTTTTCACTAATAATATCACAGAAAATGATTCCACACCTAAGCATAAGAGTTCTCTCTAGCATTCCAAACCTTTGAAAGAGTACATTTCTACCCATTTTAACTTAAACACTTTAGTCATTTTACAAACCCATTAATTTTGGGGTTCTGCTCTCCTGATCACTCTTCTCAACTACATAAAACTAGCAAAATAATTTTGCCTTTTGCTCTTTCTTCCCCAAATCCTTCTGCTTCTTTTCACCAAATTTTAAAACCAATAAAACACTCTTCAGGATCTCATGCTTATTTTGTTATAATTTAGAGACATTTACTAATGTGTTTAAAACATGTATGGGGGGAAAATGTGAAGACTGAGCCAAATAGGGCTCTGAGTTGGAGAATTTTTAAATTGGCAAGCAAGTCAAGGAGGAAAGGAAGATCATAGTAGTTATTTTCCTTAGTTTTCTTACAAAACACTGACAGAATGTCTCACTATTATGGGTCTATTACGGCTCCGGAGTTTGTGTGTGTGTGTGCGTGTGTGTGTGTGAGAGAGAGAGAGAGAGAGAGAGAGAAAGAAAGAGAGAGAGAGAGAGAGAGAGAGAGAGAGAGAGAGACTCTCTTTTACTTTCTTAAGTACTGAGAATGGGCCCAGATTTCTTGTAACCTATACTTATTGAGGTAGATACACAGATACATAGATAGGTAGACATATCTTTTGATTCAAATCTATCAGATGTGTTGCATATTACCCATATTTCATCAGTTTTACAAATAAAAATGCAGTAATAAAGCATAAAAAATGAACTATGGTAATTATTATAAATTGAAATAATGAAAATGGGATAATGTAAATTACATTTGTTTTTAGATTTTTAATTTACTTTTTCAACAGCAAATGTCTTTTCCTCAGATATATCTTTGGTATCTTTCTTAAACTGTTAGCCTTATACTTACTACATATACCCTTTCTCTCTGATTTACATTTCTCAATTTTCACTCTGTTGACACTCATTTATCAAACTTAGAACCCACAAATTTAATAGAGTATGATAAAACATAAAAAACAAAATTGTTTGCTATAGGGAAAGCACTGTGTTGAGAACCATTTTAATTGACAAAGCAATCACTGTATTAAGGAACTTCTCTGGCCAGGCTCCGTGGCTCACGTTTGTAACCTCAGCAATTTGGGAGGTCAGGAGGGGTGGATCACTTGAGATCAGGAGTTTGAGACCACCTGTCCAACATAGTGAAACCCCATCTCTACCCAAAATACAAAAAGTAGTCAGGCCTGGCGACGCACACCTGTAATCCCAGTTATTCAGGAGGCTGAGACAGGAGAATCGCTTGAAACTCGGGAGGCAGAGGTTGCAGTGAGCTAAGATCGCACCACTGCACTCCAGCCCGGGCGACAGAGTGAGACTTCAGTGTCAAAAAAACAAACAAACAAACAAACAAAAAACTTCTCTGTTTGAACAATGTTTTTAAAAGCTATATATAAACGTATTAATTTGTTTATTTGTAATTAACAGTGGCAGGAGTCAAATGAAATCGCATTAATGCAAGAATGGGGGCTTGTTGGCTCAAACTACTAAAAAGTCAGGCTGCCACATTACACAATTCCTGGAGCTATCATTCATATGGAATAAAAACGAATAATACTTTCTGTATGTGACAGAGCATGTTAAAAATTTTTCATTAGAATTTGACCTTTCTTTTTTTTTTTTTTTTTTTTTTTTTTTGAGACGGAGTTTCGCTCTTGTTACCCAGGCTGGAGTGCAAAGGCGCGGTCTCGGCTCACCGCAACCTCTGCCTCCTGGGTTCAGGCAATTCTCCTGCCTCAGCCTCCTGAGTAGCTGGGACTACAGGCACGCGCCACCATGCCCAGCTAATTTTTTGTATTTTTATTAGAGATGGGGTTTCACCATGTTGACGAGGATGGTCTCGATTTCTTGACCTCGTGATCCATCCGCCTTGGCCTCCCAAAGCGCTGGGATTATAGGCGTGAGCCACCGCGCCCGGCAGAATTTGACCTTTCTTTACCTCCCATGTCTTTTCAACTCCTTTTCTCTATGTACTGACTTGATTCTCAAGCAGATCCCCTTCATGTGCTCAGCAGATTCAGGCTTTAATTCCATCACTTTAGGAAACCCAGTAGAAAGGGAATACGTCTTTCTTCATCATTTCAATAAAAGTTCAGGAATTGATGCTCAGATTTTCTGTGTTGCTTACTTGTGTCACGATACAAGTAATGGTCATGGAAATGGAGACAAATCTATTTATCCTGAGTGGTCCCTAATTTAAACTAGTCTACCATGAACAGAAACATGTGAAATGGATGCTGAACAGACAAACTATATGTCAAAATAAATAAATGTGATTAAGAAAGAAGTATACAAGTTCCATGAGGAAGTTTAAAAGATATTTCACAAAAGCAGAAAATGAAACCCATCTTCAGATGGGGAGACTCATCATGAGCCAAGGATGCCTGGAATATTGACCTTTAGAAATGGAAATAATGATATTACAAGGCGAGTGAAATAAAAACATGAGAAAAAACATTGAGACAAGAAATAACGGAATAAATACAGTGAACCACCTGTTATATAATTTTCAAACTGTGATGAAACAAAGGAGTCAGATAAGAAAGATAGATTAGAAGCTGATAATGAAGGGCTTTGAATGCCAGGATAAAAAATTGGGACTAAATGGGCTATAAATAATGATGAGTCAGTAATGACTTTTGAGCCAGGGAGTAATTTGTTCAAATTTGAGCTTTGACAAGAGTCACATTGCAGCTGTGCATAAGAGGCATGGCGCCAAGGAAGAACCATTTAGAAGGCTATGGCTATAGCCCAAGTAAAATATAAGGAGGCTGTGAACCTGGAAAGCAGTGGTGAAAAGAGGAGTGAAATTTACACATCTTTTTCATGAAACTATTCCTTAACTCCTATCCTTGCTTATTTCTATTACATGAAATATGTGCATAAAGTATTGGTATCCTAATGAAAAACCCACTGGCCTTTCTGAATCCTCATCTTCTTTGGCTTCTTTTCATTATTTGTCACTGTGAATGAATAACTCCTTTTAGAAATCATTGATGGGAGTGTAAATTAGTTCTACCATTGTGGAAGATAGTGTGGCAATTCCTCAAGGACCTAGAAATAGAAATTCCATTTGACCCAGCAATCCCATTACTGGGTATATATCCAAAGGATTATAAATCGATCTATTATAAGGGCACATGCACACAAATGTTCATTGCAGCACTGTTTACAATATCAAAGACTTGGAACCAACCCAAATGCCCATCGATGAAAGACTGGACAGAGAAAATGTGGCACATGTACACCATGGAATACTATGCAACCATAAAAAATGATGAGTTCATGTCCTTTGTAGGGACATGGATGAACCTGGAAACCATCATTCTCAGCAAACTGACACAAGAACAGAAAATCAAACAGTGCATGTTCTCACTCACAGGCGGGTACTGAAAAATGAGAACACAGGGACACAGGGAGGGGAGCATCACACACTGAGGTCTGCAGGGGGGAGGTAGGGGAGGGTCAATGGTGGGTGGGGAGTTGGAGAGGGATAACAAGGGGAGAAATGCCAGATATAGGTGATGGGGAGGAAGGTAGCAAACCACATTGCCATGTATGTACCTATGCAACAATCCTGAATGTTCTTCACATGTACCCCAAAACCTAAAATTCAATAAATATGTTTTTATTTATATTTCTTTGTATAAATATATATATGTATTTTTATATATTTATATTTCTTTATATATAAAGAAATATATATGTATAATTTCTATGTATTTATTATATATATACATAATATATATATAAAGAAATCATTTTTTTTACCCTTGGCTCTTATGGCACTATGCCACAGTAGAGAAAGATGGATCCTTATGTGTAGCCCTCACTTCTTCAAACATTTCGTTTTTCAGTTTCTCCTCCCCACTCTCTTTTCTTACCCAACTTTTCTTCCTCTCTCAATATACTTCTTTTACCACTAAGTAGCTGCCTCCTCATTTGATATCACCAGCTCTGGCCTTTCCCTTGAGTTGCAGAATCATATTTGTAATCGTCTGCCTAATGTTTCACCATGAACGCCATATCTTTAAAGCCTAATTTGTACAGAAACCAAATCTATAACCTTCTCCTCTAAAACCATTCATCCCTCTCCAATTGTACCATTATTTTTCTATAATCTTTTCATTAAGTTAGATCCAGTTCAAATGCTACCTCATCCATGAAAAGCTGTCTGACATGTCTATATAGGTTATTTTCTTCTCTGCATTGGCAACGTACCTGATGAACTCCTGTCATGTCACATTTATCCATTAATTTATTTGTCAATTCAAAAAGCGTTTATTAAGCCTTGAGTATTCAGGCTCTAGTCTAATTATTTAAAAATACAACCAAGCAAACCATCAGGATTAATTCCTTTCTTGCATGGAATATTTATATTCAATTGCAGTGTCCTTGTATATAGACTGTGTATAGACATCTCTATATAGCAAAGGGTATGTAATAGAGGATTTTTTGGAATACAATTTCTTCAATGAATTAAGGAGTGGATGAATCATTAGAACTTTATCTTTTTAATATCAAAGTATTTTGGATGATGCTGTGGATAAAATCATGGTATAAATTTCTGAAAACCGGGTTAATTCTTATGTTTTTTTCTAATACTCATGATACCATACTCACAGTATTTTTTGAATATTCCTTGGGTTTTTGTAGTACTTGTTGACCATTTAACTGAAATGTTCGAAACCGTGTCATACTAACAATATATGTAACAGCCAACGAGTGACCACATAAATCATTCTTGTGTACACAGATTTCTAAAGGGTAAATGACAGTCTATAAGAAAGTAAACTCCATGAAAAGCTTTGGGTGAATTCATTTGTCTTACATGCATTCTTTTCAACCACACTGAAAACATGAAAAAAACTTACAGTCAAATATGCATGAAGGAATTCCAAGGGATTAACTATATTTTCTCTTCAGAAATACCAAAATTTTTTATCATGTACTAGGGTTCTCTGATAAATTAGCCTAATACAAATTATTAGACTAGGAATTTGCATACTGACTTAATGCAGAGCTAAGATGCATGAGATAAGAGAATAATGAAAATGCCTTTTTAAAAACTGTTTGAAAAAATTGTGCTTAATCGTATAGCTTTTGTTCCTAAATAATTATTTTTCTGTAGTAATTTACCATACTACACATATAGCCTACTGCTGCTGTTAGATATTTATGCAGAAGACAGATTCTATAGAACTCTTCAAATAGTCTTTGTGATAGCAATAACAAGATTATCTTTACCTTTACAGGGTTTCTCAGCCTTGGTACTTTTGACATTTTGTGCCAGATGATTTTTTGTTATGGGGCTGTCCTGTGTGTTGGACATATAGCATACATATCTTCCACTCGCTAAATGCCAGTAACAACTCCAGAAGGGAAAATCAAAACTGGATCTAGACATGTATATCCCCATGGTAGAAGGGTGAGGGTTCTCCCTGCTTGAGAACCACTGACCTTAGTAATGTTGAATTATCCTAAACCTGCTGCAACTGAAAAAAAAAAAAATAATTTAAAAAATCCTGAGAAGCTGAAAATGTGTTTTTAATGGACTATTTTATCTAATTTGTGTGACTATTGCATATTTTAGAAATATGCAATATCTCCCTCCCATTCTCAGTGAAGATAACCCCCCTCCTTGCTCTTCGTCTTTGGACTGAAGTTGGAAATGATTGCCATTTCCTGGTTCTGTTTGGAGAGGACTGAATGCAATTTTGCATTTCTCATCTAACTGAACCCTGCCCCATGAAAAATAAAATCACCATATGTAATGTGAAAATACAAGAACATTAGGCAAAACAATCTGTTTCAATTTTTCCTCAAATCATAATAAATACCATACAGTCAAAAAGTTTTGTAACTATAATGTGATTATTTTTAAGAAGTAGGTTATGCTAATGTGTTGGCTTTCTCTGAGATAAAAACTAAAAGGCTTTCTGAGAAAACAAAATGGATATAAGTACATTGTGACATAAAAATATCAAATGCAATCCAGACACTTTTGAGTTTTCATTTTAACAAAGAAACAAAAATATTTTGTGTTAGATACCACTGATTTATAAAAAGAAAAAAAAGAAACAGAATAAATGGAAATGTAGAAACGTTTATCTAGCAAATGTAGCTACAAAGGTAGCAAATTGGGATTTTTTTTAAATCACATTTACATGTCCTCTTGATTGTTTTCTCACAGTCGATTTAAAGAGCTTTCAAATAACAATCCCCTGGGCAGAGTAATTTTGCATGTGCAGCTAAGTCTTGTGTAATGGAGAAAACAGAACTAAAGGATGATGTTCCTATCATTTAAAGCCATTTTCTTTCACCTAAATAAAATGAAATAAGGAAAAAAAATTCTAGTCTATAAAGTAAAAAAAAAAAAAAAAGGAGGAGGAAATTGCAATGGGTTGAGCAACTGTGATATCGTGGCATATGGGTTACCATATTTTCTATATTTAGGAGCAAATGTAAAATAAATGGGATTCCGGGAAAGACTGAATAATGACCAGTGAGCATTATTCCACTGTGGGTTTCCACACGAAGTTTTCATTAAATGCCATTAAATTGTTTGCATCTGGTTTGGGCTTTGTAAAACAAGCACAGGTTAGAAATGGGGGCAATATTATGTGTTGTCGTTTAGAAGCTATGATTTCCAAACTGAAATATCTTTATTTAGTCCAGCAAGAACTATGTTCTCAGGGCCATTTTAAACAGATGTTCAAAGAGCTTTCATTCATCTCCCAGTGAATCAATTAAGATCTTTGGTACAGTACATTTTTCTTCTCTGAAAAATTGTCCTAGTTTTATGTGCCATTAGTTGGGTTTTAAAAAATACTAAATTTTAATCAAACAGTGGAACTGCTATAACTGTACATATAAAACGGTATCTAAAACATAAACAAAAAAGTAGCTGCTACTATTTATGATTCTTTGCATATCCAGGGCATTCCTTCAGTCATCAAAACAAATTCACTGGAATCTTTAGAACATCTATTTTTTCAAAATATTGTTACAGGATTTATTTTCTTTGTCATTTAACAGTTATTTTGTATTATCTGATAACAACTCCAATAAGTCACTGAGGGGTGAAACAAGCTTAATATACCAGAAATTAATTCAGAAATATATTATATACCAGAAATCAATTCAGCATTCTTTATTAATAGTCATATGACTTTATATTCATTCAATAACACCAAAAAAGTAAATTTTAACAGAACATTATAAAATGATTCAATGTTATCATATATTTAGAACTTCAAAGTATTTCCTCATGTAACATAAATTTTGTTAATTTATTATTTGCCTTCTCTATCTAAAATATAACTCCATAAGGTTCCAGAATTTTGTTTGTGTTCACTGCTTTAGGCTTTGTATGTAGCTAAATATCTGGTATATATCTACAACACAATAAGTATTTACTGAATGACGAAGGGAGTGAATGAAACCTACTCAAATATCATTCTAGAAAAACAATAATAGTTTGCCTCCATTTTTTAAAATGTTAAATGCCAAGTTCTCATATGAAAAATTTGCTATAAGTCTAAGCTTTTAAAGGACAATAGGTTTTTCTATTGGGAATAATCTGCATTTAAATCTTGATTTGTACCAAATTACAGGCTTTCTGTAACTTCAAGCAAGTAGCTTAGTTTCTCTGAGTTTGTAATTTCTTTTTCATAAAATGAAAAATCTACAAAACTATCTGACAAAAAGTAGATGCTCAAATAAAAATTGTGCCTTTTTAAAATAAATTTTAGGAAATCACTTCTTAAAAGGAACTAAACTACTAGTAAATGCTAAGTGGAAACATAATATTGCTTTGTGGTGCCTCTTTTTAATACTTATACCATTGAAGTATCTAAAATGCTATGTATTTGTAGGCCCTATGCAAAATAATAAACTATCATCCTCTTAAATCAACCTATTCCTGTGTAGTCTTGCAAATAATAGGCCTGTTATTTTATGTAGTTTAGCTTTGGACTTTGTGCCTTGCATAATTATAGTATTAAGAGCATTATGCCTGCTGTCAGAGAATATGACACCAAGGTAGGAAGAGGGCTTTCAGAAAATTTTTCCTAATGTGTTACAAAACAAAGACCTGGAGTCACATAACACTCTACTTTCTCTTTTCGATTGCTGAAGATTTTTGTTTTTGTTTTTTGTTGTTGTTATTGTTGTTGTTCTGTTTTGTTTTTAGACAGGCTGTCTGTAGCCCAGGCTGGAGTGCAGTGGCCCAAGGCATGGCCCACAGCAGTCTTGACTTCCTGGGTCCAAGTTATACTCCCACCCCCACCTCCTGTGTAGTCAGGACCAGAGGAGCAGGCCACCACACATGGCTAATTTGTGTGTGTGTGTGAGGGCGTGTGTGTGATGGTTAATACTGAGTGTCACCTTAATTGGACTGAAGGATGCAAAGTAATATTGTTCCTGGGTGTGTCTGTGAGAGTGCTGCCAAAGGAGATTAACATTTGAGTCAGTGGGCTGGGAAGGCAGACCTACCCTTAATCTGATGGGCACAATCTAATCAGCTGCCAGCAAATATAAAGCAGGCAGAAAAATATGAAAAGGCAAGACTGACCTAGCTGCCCAGTCGACATCTTTTTTCCATGCTGGATGCTTTCTACCACCAACCATCAGACTCCAGGTTATTCAGTTTTGAGACTTGGACTGGCTCTGCTTGCTCCTCAAGCTTGCAGACAGCATATTGTGGAACTTGCGATTGTGTAAGTTAATAATTAATAAACTCACATATATATATATATATGTTTATATACATGTAACTCCTATATAATTAATAAACTCCTATACACACACACACACACACACACACACACACACACACACACACACACACACACATATATATGTCTCCTATTAATTCTGTAGTTCTGTCCCTCTAGGGAACGCTGACTAATACAGTGTGTGTGTGTGTGTGTGTGTGTGTGTGTGTGTGTGTGTGTACGTGTGCACACGCATGCACGTGTAAGGACAGGTTTTCCCTATGTTACCCAGGCTGGTCTCAAACTCCTGGGCTCAAGCAATCCTCTTGAGTCTCCTGCGTCAACCTCGAAAAGTGCTGGAATTACAGGTATGATCCACTGCGCCCAGCCTTGAAGTTCTTAATTCAATTAAAAACAGCTAGATAGAAGAGAAATCATGCAGAAAGGAAAATGAAACTATGATTATGCTTTTCTGATGCCAAGATATCTGTAATGAAAGCAACAAGATCACTCTTTTCAATCAGATCCATCTAAATGGATTCTTGGTGATGATTGTCAATGTTAAGAAGCAGTTACTTTGTAGAAAGAACAAAGTTGGTGGAGTCTGTCAACCTATAATCTAAAGGTTGCTATATAATAACTGGACATCATTAAGCAAGTTACTTAAGTTCAACCTTCCCAAATCTCAATATCTTAACATGAGATAGTCCTATTAAGACAGTGTACTTTGTTCCATTAAATTTGTCTTTAAATACTATATGTTAAAAATCAGTGATAAATTGTATTTGATATTTAATAAATTATAGTGATTATTATTGTCTACCCAAAACCTGTGCCTTAACTACACCTAATATGCCTAATATGTAAAAGAACTCTACAGCTAAAAGCCAAAAGTAAGAAGCTAAGGACTTTGGAGCATCCATGGTAACAATTAGCCCAACCTAGTTAGTGCTCATGCTCCTTCTTTATTCTGACTTTGATTAAACTCCTGGCCCTTAGATTATATCCTCTTTTTTGCTGCCTTATTGACCATTGCACTTCTAGTCTGATTCTTCTCCTTTGGGCGTGATTTCTAACACTTAGTAATATCTATGGTTTAGATATTTCTACTAAGGATTCTGGTTAAGAATAATCTGCTTTCAACCCACAATATTAAATCTCCTCTTACCTAAAAGATTTCCAATGTCAAAAGTTTTGCAGTGATCCATCACACTGAGTTACATTGGGTAACCTGATTCTGTAGGAGAGAAGACTCCCAAAAGTGTAACGGCTTTTTTTTAAGATAGAGTTTTGCTCTCTTGCCCAGGCTTGGAATGCAGTGGTGTGATCTTGACTCACTGCAACGTCTGCCTTCCAGTTTCAAGTGATTCTCCTGCCTCAGCCTCCCAAGTAGGTGATATTAAAGGCATGCACCACCACACCTGGCTAATTTTTGTATTTTTAGTAGACATAAGGTTTCACCATGTTGTCCAGGTTGGTCTCGAACTCCTGACCTCAAGTAATCCACCCATATTGGCCTCCTGAAGTGCTGGGGTTACAGGCGTGAGCCAGGGTGACCTGCTGTAATGGCTTTAAACAATGGAAGTTCATTTTGTTGTTGTTTATTATAATTTGTTCTTGTCTTGATTAATAACTGTTTCTTTTCCATGTGGTGATTCAGGAATGCAGCTTTTTTGCTGTCTTGTGGCTCTAACATTCTCTAAGTCTTAATTGTAATTCATGTAAAGACATCCAGAAGGAAAGAGAGTCTTGGGCTGGACAGAACACACATCACTTCTGCTTGCTTTCGCTCAGTCATATGGCCCCTCCTTCCCAGAAGAGCTACTGGGAAACATAATCTAGTTATGTAATCATAAAGAGAAAAATAAGAAGGATTTTGGTGAGTAGGATACAACCTCTGCCACACCTGTTAAATCTAACTTTTAATGATCTATCATCTATTCATCTCTCTCACTTAGCAGTTTCCTTTTGCTGTAGCCTCAATAAGCTTCCTTCTTTCCCTTAAACATTTTTATGGCATTGAATTTGCCACTTCATCTTGCCTGGAATTTTCTACCTCCAGATTACTCTTTTCTGTATCTTTCTGGTCCCGCCAATGTCTGCTCAAATGTCACCACTGGGAGCCATTTTCTCAATTTCTCATTCTAAATTCAAACTTCAAGACACCTCATTTCATATCACTTTGTGTCACTGCCATGAACAGCACCTTTCTGCAATGATTTCTGAGGCTAATTCCTCAGGATAAGGCTACACTTCACAGGTTAAAGGCACAATCCTCCAGAAGACTGCCATCACTTTAGGCACCAGCCTCAAGTTGAGGGCTTCTCAGACCACCTGCAATTTCAGACCAACTGGCAACTGATTCGGGGGTTCATACTCCTACTCCAAGTTTGGAAATCCACTAGAACCAATTACAGAAACTCAAAACAGTGCTGTATTTACACTTACAGTTTTATTATAGCAAAAATGATATGACTAAGAACCAGCGAAAAGAAGAAATGCATTAGATGAGATATCAGAAGATCCCAAATTAAAAGGGGAAAAAAAATTATTGGTTTCCTCTTCCCATGACCTCAAGATGAGTCACATCAATGTATATTACCAACTAAAGAGGGTCACCCAGGTTTGGTGTCCAGTTTTCACTGAGGTTTTATTACATTTCTTGAGGATTCATTAATAGTGTCTTTGGCCAAGTAACTGAATTCAATCTTTAGCCTTTCTTCTTCACTTCCCAGAGGTCAGTAGACATCATATGGCTCAAAGTCCAATACTTTAATCATCTCATTAGCCTATCTGTCATGGGCAGGTCCACCTTGAGTCTTCTCACTGGTACAAGTTATCTAGGGGCCCATAAAATATTGGGACCCACCAAGACTAGATCAGACTTTCCTATTACCTGGGAAATTCCAAGGATTTAGCAGTTACCTCCCAGGAGACAGAGCAAAGGCCAGCCAAATTCTTTATTATACAACACTTTCTCTAAAATGATCTCGTGCATTTTCAGCATCTGCTCTTCCTAAATATTAGCTTCACAGGGCTGAAAACCTTCTCTGCTTTGGTAGTGCAGAAGACTGAAGAGTAAACAGTAGGTGCTAAATTAATATTTACAGAATAAATTAAGTAAGAATTACAAACTCTGCCCTGGACAGTTCAATTAGGATTTGTTGGTAGACAGTTGGTTCTTGATGTCCATAAAGCTGTGTGTGAGCCCTAAAATAATAGCTTAATTGAAGTTAATTATGGGAAAAAAATACATCATTGCCCATTTTATCTGCTCCTGAATCCCAGCTCTACTACTTACATCCTGTGTGAGTTGTTGTGTGCTTAAATTGGAACATTTCTTGAGGATTCATGTTCCAATTTAAGCACGATGCTAACTTTCTCTACTTCATAAAGTTCTTGTGAGAATTAAATAAGATGTCTGAAAACCTGTTTGGAAGGGAGACTATAATGGTAAAATCTTTAGTAATTATTGTTTATTATTGAGGATATTGTGATTATGTTATTGAAATGTGGAAGGCTATTGAAATGGGAGAGTTACTGCAATAAATCAATGTCATGACTTTCTTTTTTTTTTTTTTTTCCATGTTGCTGCAAATAACATAATTTCATTTTTTTTTTTTTTTTTTTTTTTTTTTTTAGGAAAAGAGAGGAAGAAAAAGGGAGAGAGAACAGGAATATTGCTTTTAAAGGGTATTAATAATGGCTGATCATTATTTTGTGTATTTAAAGTGGAGAATGTATATTTTATTTATCTAAAGTGGAGAGCTCTACAAGTTCTTATTAAGGTTACTTGTTACTGATCTGAGTTCAGATTCTGGATGTCCTTATTAATTTTCTGTTTCGTTGAGTCTGAATCTCTTTATGGGTCTTATGTATCTGGGTGTTAGGATGCATTGATCCTTATACCACTCTATCTTGGTTGGTTTGAAATCTGTTTTATCAAATGCATGAATTGCAACTCCTTTTTGTTTATTTATTTGTTTTTGTTCTCTATTTGGTTGGTAAATCTTTCTCCAACCCTTTGTTTTTAGTCTTTGTGTATCTTTGGATATGAAATGGGTCTGGATATAGTATACCATTAGGTTTTGGCTGTATCTTTTAATTAGAAAATTTAGTCGATTTCGATTTAAGATTACTGCCAATTGATGTTAACTGGCTATTTTATCCATTTATTGATGTAAATTCTTCTTTATGTTGATGCTCTTTACTTTTTGGTATATTTTTAGAAAGGCTAATACTGGTTGTTCCTTTCTGTGTGTAATGCTTCTCTCAGAAGTTTTTGTAAAGCAGGCCTGGTGGTAATAAAATCTCTGAGTACTTCCTTGTTCATAAAAGATTTTATTTTTCCTTCAATTGTGAAGCTTAGTTTGGCAGGATATGAAATTCTGGGCTGAAAGTTCTGTTCTTTAAGGATGTTAAATATCGGCCCCCACTCTCTTCTGGCTTGTAAGGTTTCTACTGAGAGATCAGCTGTAAGTCTAATAGACTTCCCTTTGTGGGTAACCTGACCTTTCTCTCTGGCTGCCCTTAGTATTTTCTCCTTTGTTTCAACCTTGGTGAATCTAATGATTATGTGTCTTGGAGTTGCTCTTCTTAAGGAATATCTTTGTGGTGTTCTCTGTATTACCTGAGGTTGAATGGTATCCTGCTTTGCTAGATTGGGAAAATTCTCCTGGATAATATCCTGAAGAGTATTTTCCAGCTGGGATTCATTCTCTCCATCACATTCAGGTACACCTATCAGACGTAGATTAGGTCTTTTCACATAGTCCCATAAGTCTTGGAGACTTTGCTCATTCCTTTTTATCCTTTTTTCTCTATTCTTGTCTTCTCGTTCCATTTCATTAAGTTGGTCTTCGACCTCTGATATCCTTTTTTCTGCTTGATCAATTCGGCTATCCAAACTTGTGCATATTTCACTAAGTTCTCGTGTTGTATTTTTCAACTCCATTAGTTCATTTATATTCCTTTCTATATTGTCCATTCTTTTTAACATTTCGTCTAACCTTTTTTCAAAGTTCTTAGTTTCTTTGCATTGGTTTAGAACAATTTGTTTCAATTCCCAGAGGTTTTTTACCATCCACCTTCTAAAACCTCCTTCAGATACTGGAACACAGTCCTCTTCCATTAGGGCTTGTTCCATTGCTGATGAGGAATTACTATCCCCTGTAGAGGGAGAGGGGTTGTGACTTTCCATTTTCTCGGCCTTTTTAGGCTGTTTTTTTTTCCCTTTATTGTGATTTTATCCATCTGATGTCTTTACAGTTAGCGCCTTTCTGATTAAGTTCCTGAGAGGATGTCCAATTTATTGATTCCCAGTGCTGGAATCCGAGCAACCCACTGTGCCGGCCAACACAGCAGCGATAAGGCTGATGGTGCTCTTCTGCCTGGGAATCTCTGGTCTGGCTTCCTTCTAGAGTCCACAAGCGGCTCTGCCTTCCCGGAGCTCCAAACACCAGTCAGTAGGGGAACCAGTCCCGCTCACTGCCCACGAAGAGCTGCCGCGCTGAGGCGACGACAAAACCGCTGCGCCGGCCACAGAAGTCGCGCTGGCGACCCGCGGGGCTCCTCCACTGGAAATCTTCTGGTCCGTGGGCGACGAAAATTCCTCTGAAAATGTGGTATCCTCACGTTTTCCGAGCTTTCACTGGGAGCTACAATCCCGAGCTGTTAGCGATCAGCCATCTTGGATCTCTCTCCAACTTTCTTTTTTTTGAGACAGTCTTGCTCCATTGCTCAGGCCATGGAGTGCAGTGGTGCGATTGAGGATCACTGCAACCACTGCCTCCTGGGTTTATGCGATTATCCTGTCTCACTTCCTGAGTAGCTGGGACTACAGATGCCCGCCACCAAACCCAGCTAATTTTTGTATTTTTAGTAGAAAAGGGGTTTCACCATGTTGGCCAGGCTAGTCTCAAACTCCTGCCCTCAGCTGCCGCCTTGGCCTCCCAAAGTGCTGGGATTATAGGCTTAAGCTATCACACCTGGCCCATCATTACTAATTTTACAAATCATACATTCTGGCCAACAGCATTGGTCACACAATGTCCCTCATTAATAATTTATTTAATTTAATTTGAAATTCTCTATGCTAGATGTGTTGTTGGAAATTCAGATTGCCTACACCTTAATATACAAAATTCTTATGGGGGAAAATATCTATGTCAAAAAAATTATACCAGAATGTCCTTGAAGTCAGGAATTATATTGTTCAGGTATGCCTTTCTTCCTAGGGTATCACATGCTACCCAATAGGTAGAGATAACAAAATGAAGTAAATTTAGGAGATAAGATAAATTAAGTATAGTTGTATGTTAGATATAAAAATGTATGTGTATATGTATAATGCATTTATTAGGTTATAAACATTTCTAAAATTATTACCATAAAAATGGTTCTCAGATTAAAAAAAGATAAGAAATTCAGTGTTGGGCCTTTTCTTTTTAAACTTTCAACTGTTGACTATGTCAATATTAAATTATAAATTATAAAAAACATATACAAACTTTAAGTACAGTTTCAAAAATATATTTTTAAATATGTGATTACTTTCATAATTTGAAAAGGTTAAAAATAAAAATTGAAAAATAACTTTTCCTTTTGTTTACATCATATATGAAATTGCCTGATGAATTGATTTTTATTTCTCATAAAACTAAAACTGTTTCATCACATTTAGGAAAACCGTATTTTCTCCTCTCTGTAGCTAGGATTTTATACTGAATTTTATTTTAAAGCAAAGAGGGCTCACTTTTTGAGTGCTATGAGGAGGTTCTATAAAATTCTTAATTTGTACTGGAGGTATTTATTGAGTGCCTACCTCATGACAGGTGCTCTACTAAATGCTGAGATAAGCGTTGAACAACATTAAAAAATCCAATCCTCATGGAGCCGTCATTCAAGTCATGATGCTGACTGCTTTGGTGAAAATATTCTATAACTTAATCAGCATAAAGCCTGATATTAATTATACATCATCATTCTGTACTCAGTATTCCTTCGGTATTAGGGCACATATTTATTTTATGCCTCCTAATTGTAAGATATGTGCTTAATCCTGAGAATATGATATTGGAATGGGCATAGGTGATCTGTGTAGTGATGAAGCAAAAAAAAAACACAGAATTTCAGAAATAACAACATTTTAAAATAACAATACAAATAATGGTTTGATTAAAATTTTAAGTACAGGGAGAAATACAAGTTTATACTTTCTTATATATATATAAAAAAAAAAAAAAGCATTTTTAGGAAAGACCTTTTCCTCATTTAAAGAGAAAGAAACTGAATTTATAAAAGATTACATTATTTGTTTCAGTTAAAGATGCAAGCAAAATAAAGCATATCTCCTGAGACCAAAGTAAAACTCTCTACCATAACACCCTCCTCTCATTTCTGCCTAAAAACACAAGCTCCACAGCATGTTTAGAAAGATTCACACCATGGTATTTTAGCGTATGAAAAAAGTTGAGAAGATTATTCAGCCTATTTTTCACATTGACTTTTGTTGTTGTTGTTGTTTTGTGAATATGGAGTTTGGGGGACAAAAGTGAAAGAAAATGGAGCTCATGCCCCACTTAATGAGTCTGGAATTTTAAGCTTCTAAAAACACTACAAAATTAAAGCAGTCTGGACACCATTGTCAGTATCCAACTCCAGCTGAGAGGATTAGAACTCCAAATAAACTGGAAAGAATGTGGCCTTCTCTCAGCATCCCAAACTGACCTTTCATATTTTCAGGTTGAAACTGAATTATAATGAGGTTTCTACTTTCTCTTTAAAGTAGGCTTGTTAGATAAAATGCAGGATGCTCAGTCAAATTTATCTTTCAGATAAATAATTTTTAATGTTTTACATATACATATATATATACATATATATATATATATATATATATATGTATGTATGTTCCATGAAATATTTTTATTTGCTACAATTGGCAATCCTAATGTGGAAAAAAAGAAATTGCAATTACCCAGGTCAGTGAAAGAATGGCTCAAAAAAAAAAATTACAACAGAAAAAGTATTCCATGGTTAAAAAAAAATGGTATAATGCAAACTATTGAGATGTGGCTCTTAGTTATTTTATACCTGGTTCAGGCCTTCCGTACCAAGACATCCATAAATACATGGGTCAGCTTCATTGTGATGTGCCAGATGAATCCTGTATACATCAGAACTGTCACTTTGACTGTTTACCGCTACCTATTAAGATTTCCTCACTACTTTCTCAAGTAGCTGTTGCTTTACCTAGTATTGATTTTGTATCTACATTTTAAGGTGAATCAAGTTGATCTGCAGTTTTCCACAATTTCCCCATTTATATTTCCACATTGATTAGATCTGACCATAAAGGGTGATAATTCATCCTCCACTATCACTTCTTCAGCTGAATTCTATCTGGAGGTAGAATAGTGAATGATTTTACAATGAGTAACTCATAGAAAACTTTTTTTAAAGACATCTTGTCCATAGTTAGTTTTCTTTATCAACAGCACACTCTTGATTATTTTAAAAATATAAAGAAATATGACCTATGGAATATTGAATCTGCTAATTCAAATATAAATATTATAATACTTTAAAAGCTTAACAAATTTAGAATGGAAATTGTCTCTTCTGATGCTTATTTAATTCAAAAGCATATACCTGAAGAGGTAAAAATGTACTTGTTAATCACTATGCTTATTTATTTTTCAGAGTAAACAAACCTCTATCTTTAAGCATAAATTACTGAACTCTAAAAGTGAATTCATTTAATTCTTTAATAAATTAAAGTTAAGAAGCTACTATATTTCTATGAGAATAATTTTAAATTATATCTTCATGAAAAACTCATAAAACTGGAAGTAGTGTTCCTGATAGGTTCAAAACAGTAATATTTAAAATGTATATAAAAGTAAAATAAATGTTAAGAGGTCTCAGATTATCTTGACTGCAACTGCAAGCACTGATTGTTTCCATTTTTCCCTAAATTATGAACTTATGATAGCAGGAAAATCTTACAACTGTTATGGCATGAAACAGAAGGATGAGCAATGAGAGATGTGTGCAGAGATTATCAGCAAGATTAAGTAATCATAGAAAAGATCAAGACTCCTGTCATTATGAAGAACTGCTTTCCAGTCTAGGAAAAAGAAATTCTGCAGAGAGCAGGGAACATGAGCCTACATTCATTCATTGGCTAAATTAGATAAGAAAGTAATGTTTACACAATTGGAAATTTCCCAATTGCACTCCAGGTAACGGTGAAAATCTTGACACCTCTCTCTGAGGAGCATTATAACTCATAAATTATTGATCACACAACATGTTTAAGTTGCCTCCTGGAGCTCTAAAAGAATAAATCTTTAAAATCTATCCCAAACAGCTTAACTCTCAGGCTCTTCTAGCGGGGATAAAAGGAGTACCTTGAAAAGTGAGTAAATAAAATATATGTCAAAGATGAAACACTCCCAAATCTGTAAATTGAAAACATGTTTTGTTTGTCTCTTCTGGTTAAGAGGTATGTGATTTGCTTAAAAATTAATCACAGTGGAATTATCCGCTAAAGGAATAGGCAGTAGGGATAAGAAGCAGGGAACAAACAAGGTAAAATATACTGAAATCGTACTCCACTTTATTTGAGTGTGTTGTCAAATAAAAGATATTCTTTCTAACCAAGAACAATGTGTGTAACAGAGAAACCCTAGAAGTGTTAGCATATACCTTTAAAAATAGCCCCGAAAAATATATATTCTAATTTCATTTTAGTGGATGTTTTATTTCAACAAGTACATTGTGAGTGTGCTACATACAAAATAGTGTGTTCAGAACCACAACCACCACGAATAGGATAATTCATAGAATGCGTTCATAGAAAAACTATGGTAGTACATGTATAAAACAATAATAGCAATATGCAATTCCAATACCCCAGAAAACCTACTTTAGGACAAGCCCAGTAAAATATTCATCTGAAGACTCATTCCTTTCTAAACATTGAGCATACTGCTTGAAAAATTCAATAAATAATTGTTTATGAGTGCATAAATAAGCTAAGAGATCCTGGAAGAGAGAGTGATTAATTCTGCATGGGGAAGTCTGTAAAGATTTCAAAGAGAAGTTGACATTTGAACTGGGTCTTGAAAGATAAGGATATTAACAGGCAGTCAGATACAGCAGCATATCCAAGCCAGGAGCAATAACGTGCAAAATAGGTGCAAGGTTTCCCGTTATAATCAGGAAATCATTTTTGGTCGAGTTTCTTCAATGGTCAGTTATATATGGACACCAAGAGGTTCATGTTAGAGATGATGGGAAAATGTAAATGAAAGTAATTATAATTAGTGATCTGCATTTATGTCAGTTTTAGTTTACATAGTAATGCAAATTCATACAGCTTAAACTTTCTGGGCTTAATTGCTTGATATTTTTTCCCCTTCATGTTCATTCATTTAGCGTGTATTGATCAAGTCTTGCCAGGAGGCAAACACTGGTCTAACCACTGGAATACAACCTCAAAAACAAACAAAAAATAGAGAAAAGCCTGTTATTACATGGAAAATATAGCCTATTGAGGATTATGCATAGTTAGGAAGACAGAATCAAGAAAGTGTACCAAAATTCTATAACATTTATTTAACAAATATTTATTGACTACTTCTGTGTGCCAATCACCATTTAAAACAGACAAAAAGTCCTTGCACTGTAGATCTGTATTAGGGATAATAATGGCTAAGAGAAAAAGAAAAGCAGAATATGGGGCTCGAGGGTCATTAAAGGGGCATCAAGAAAGCCCTTGCCCTAAGAGAGGAGGACGTCTCAGTAGAAACCTTAAAAACATGAGGGGTCAAACTAACACAGTAAAATAACTCTAGGATTGGAGTATCTTTGTGGTCGTCAAGAAGAGACTACAGACTGTGAGTAATGTGGCTGGAGTAAATCAAATGGGGGTGAGAGAGTCAAGGAGCCAAGGTCAGAGAATTACTCAGAACTTAGATTATCAATTTGGATCAATGGAGTAAAATGGAGATACACTGGGTGGTTTTGGGCACGGAAGTGATTTGCTTTGATTTGATTTGATTTATTGAAAATAGATAAGAGAAATAAACATGTGGAAAGAGAGAAAAAAATTCGATGTGATTGCAATAATGTTGGGAAGAATTGATGGTGGCATTGTCGCATTCTACGTAGTAGTTTCAGTTAGAGTCAGCAGGATTTCTTGATAAATGTGATGTGAAGAAATTAAAAATGGGTCCATCCAGGGTGCCTTAAGTAAATGGAATAATGAACTTACCATATACACAGAAATGAGCATTTTTTGAGGAAATGAGAAGTTTATTTTATGTATATTAACATTAGGGGTTTCTATTAATATTTCAAGTAAAAAGTATTAAATAGGCAGTTGAAATATTTCAGTCTAGAGTTTAGGAGGGTGAATGCAGCTGAAGATGTAAATTCAATATCATCCTTTTTTAAGCTAGTGTTTAAATATACAGTTCATATAATATTGAAATAGATAAATTGGAAATAAAGAGAAGAAATGCAGGGATATAACCCTGTAGAATTGCAGTATTTAGAAGTCAGGAAAAGGAGGAGAAATCTACAAAGAAAAAATAATCAATGATGTAAGATAACCAATAGTGATTGATATCCCATATTCAAGTGATTAAAAAGGTTCTAAGTAGTAGTGTTAGCAGTGTTAAGGTCTGCTTAATGGACAAACAAGATGTGGAATGAGAATTGACGCTGGGATTTCACAATGTAAAGATTACTGGTCAGCTCAATGAGGGTGGTTTTAGTGGAATGTGGTGACAGATAAATATCGAAATGGATTGTATGAGTCTAGGAGGAGAGGAAATAGAAGTACTGAAATGCTTTTGGTAAGTGAAAAGAATTGGGGTGTTAGATCAAGGGAGTGTGGGCTTAAGGAAAAATATTTTAAGAAGAGAGCTAACATAATATGTTTGTTTGCTGCTGGGAAAGAGACGGTAGCAAGGAAAAATCGATGATATGAGAGAAAACAAAAAGAAATCAGAAGTGATATTTTTTGAGGAGGTGAGAGGGGATAGGATAGATGGACAAGTGGAATAGTTGGCCCAAGTGCAGGAATGTCTCATTCACTGAAATTGAAGGGAAGAAAAAATATGTGAGTACAGACCCAAGCAGAATGGCAGGATTTTTCAAAATGCTACTCCCATTGCATCTCTTATCTCAGTGAATTAGAAGCATTACCAGCTGAGAGTGAGGAGAGGAAAAATATGTAAAACAGCTATGTTTAAAAGTTGAAAAGTTTATTGACTGGGGAAACAGTAAAATTGCCTGGCACTACAAAGGACCCACTTGAGATCTCTGCTTATGAATTTAAAGGGAGAGCAGGCAGGATAGCATGGTTTTTTTACTTTTCTATAACTATAGTCATGAAAGCTGCTGTCATGAAAGAGAAGAGTAGGTGGCAAAATGAGTTAAAGAAGTATTGCAATTGTTGTAATAGTTGCTGAGGTTGCTGTTCAACTAACAAAATATATATAAACAAACTTTGAAATCTGTAAACTACTGTAGAGATATACCTCATCATTGGATCCAGTACTGCAAGGTTCCACATAGATGCTTTTCTTATGAATGAAAGTCACAGTGCCTTTTATTAGTGACAGCCTTTAAAGAAGATCAGAGTCCTGAAGGCTGTACCTGACAGAAGTAAAGTAAATATCACCTGACTATGTAAGAAGAACTAAAAGGATCTGGCTAAAAAAGCACATGTATAACTGAGCAAAGGGCTGTGGCATTTTCATTTTTCAGGATACTTGCAAACTCCCTTGAAGCCAGTATTATTGTGAGACTGTAATGGACAAGCTTCGCTTTAGGATTTAAAATGTCCATGCTTTCTCTTATATTTCATGTTAATAATTTCCTTTCCATGAAAAAAGGAGAGTTTTGCCAGTTATTTCCCTGAGAATTCCTCTGTGAAACAAGTGTTTCACTCCAAGAAATTTTTTTTTCATATTGCAAGAATAGATTAATTTTATTTATTACCATCACCCTTGGCTATCCCTACAGGACTTTTTTGGAATAATTGAGTAATTCAGCAAATTCAACAATTGCTTTAGCTTTCCCATAATTGAGAATGGTTCTTTATAAACTTTATTTTCCACTCAAAGCTTTAGGAAGGGAATTGCTATTTTTAAAGTCAGAGAAGAATATACATTTGACTGAATGAATTTTCAATAATATTTGACTTGAAAATAAGGTCTCTCTAGTAAGGTTACATTTTCACATTTTTATAAATCAGTTTTCTTTCAAGTGTCCTCCATCACCTCTTAGTTTCATATATTCTTTTATATTTAAACACACATTCTTTCTCATATAATTACGTTTATCTTATGATTATGTTAAAATTGGTGCTTAGTTTAGGAAATATTTAATTTTAAAATACTATAAAAATCAATGTAATTTGAAAATAGTCATGATCAAAACAATTCTGAAAATTGCTTTAACTTGAAGATGCACTATTAATTATCAATGCTAAATATAGTTTGTTTAAATATAAATATTCAAGATCAATCAACAAGAGCTCAAAGAAACTAACTACTAGGAGTTACGTTCATATGATAGATGCAGGACAAGTAGTTAAATACGTGATGATTCCAAACTTAACTTTGTGGATAAGATATGATGAATAGTTAAGCACATTATTTACTTTAGTATAAATGTTAATATTTAGATACCATTTAAATACTTAATTTTTTTAACTTTTAAGATCAGGGATACATGTGCAGGTTTTCTATATAGGTAGACTTGTGTCACGGGGATATGCTCTAGAGATTATATCACCACATCACCACCCAGATATTAAGCCTAGAACCCATTAGTTATTTTTCTTGATCCTCTCCCTCCTCCCACCCCACCCCCCCCAAAGGCCCCCGTATGTGTTGCTCTTCTCTATGTGTCCATGTGTTCTCATCATTTAGCTCCCACTTATAAGTTAGAATCTAGGGTATTTGGTTTTCTATTTCTGCAATTGTTTCCTAAGGAAAATGGCTGGAAGTTCTATCCATGTTCCTGCAAAGGACATGATCTCATAATTTTTTTTATTGTTGTATAGTATCCTATGGTAATAGTTAATTTTTAAATGCCACATTTAACGTGCAGAACAGGAAGGAAAGGCTCTGACTAACCCTGTATAGGAAAATATAACATACAAAAGCCTATGAAAAGGTAATTGTCTAGTTTTATCCCAGGTATGGAAATAAACTATCTTTTCTACAAAATATACGAATTCACTGTATATGGTTTGTGACCTTAGTTTTTACTTTAACCTTTTGTCTAATTTCTCATTATTTTTTATTTTTAAATATAATACATCTAGTATATTTTTCCATGATCATTGCATACAATTCTAAACCATTAATGTCTGCCAAAGTATTAAATAATATGAGAGAACTGAAATTTGACTTGCAATATCTACATTGATAGGCTTGGTATTGCTTCCAATTTTGATCATTGCCAACAATTTTATAGTAAATACTCATGTAAATACGTGTGTGTGTGTGTGTGTTTGTGTGTGATTTATGTGAATGTCCTTATATATGCCTAGGTGAATATGTATGTATGTAAATGCATATATATGAATACATGTATATGTATATATAGCTGAATATGTGTGTATATATATATATCACATATATTACATATATATCTGTATATGTAAGTGTGAATACATGCATTTACCAAGGTGGCCTTAACTTTTCTTTCAGCTTAACTAAGCTTTAAACAGGCTTTTTCTGGATTCTATGACCCTAATCTCCCTTGTCTTAAATCATTTACTTTAGAAAAATTTCATTGTGAACTACTTATCTTCTCTTTGTGATATGTGTATATCGTGTGTGTATGTGTGTATGCACGCCTGTGCATTGTGTGTGTTTGTGTGTGTGTAAAACAGTCTCACTCTATTGCCCAGGCTAGAGTGCAGTGGAGCAACCTTGGCTCACTGCAACTTCTGCCTCCTGGGTTCAAGTGATTCTCCTGCCTCAGTCTTCCAAGTAGCTGAGACAGAGTTTCACCGTATTGGCCAGGCTGCTCTCAAACTCCTGACCTTAGGTGATCCATACATTTCAGCCTTTCAAAATACTGGTATTACAGTCATGAGCTACTGTGCCCTGCCTATATGTTTATCTTTTATTAAAGGATTTTGGCCAGTTTTACAGTACAGAGATTTTTTTTCCTCAGGGACCTGGGAGCCATCCCTTTGAAATGTAGTCATCAAGAATGATGATGCCCCTGTGTACTAGTCTCTGTGGGAGAATAGAAGCCTAACTTTCATGGTTCTCAACTAGCCAACACAGATGGACTAATCACAGAAAAAAGTGTTCAAGCCCAGAAATAAATTCTGTGTGGTTGACACAATCCATTGACCAGATTCTCTGGTACTTTTCTACTAGCTCACTGCTTAACTGCCCGCCCCCCGCCCCGCCCTCCAGCCTTTTGTTTCAGCAGAGTTGAGTTCAGACTGCTCTCTGGTCTCTCTTGTGTTTCAATAGTCTTGAATAAAGTCATAAAGTCTTCCTTTCCTGTTTAATCTTGTCTGGAGTAAGTTTTGCTTTTATAGTATTATATGGTTAATACAAATATAAAATGCCTAAGGATATGTATGTAATTCAGGTTATTTTAATAAACATAAACCTAAAAGTATAAAAAAGTCAAAGATATTTATCTATAAAAGTTTATAGATATTAACAACCAGGATTTTTCAATGGGAATCTTTTTTATTATAATTCTTGTATAATCCACCAGAGAAAATATAATTAAAATGTCTTTAAAATGAAAAACAAATATGTAAAAGAAAATTTAAAAATTTAAACTGTTAGTAATAGAGCATAGCATCATACGTCCACCAACCTGGAAGGAACTCATATAGTTGTTCCCTTTTTTGTGTATGAATGAGAATACTGAAGCCCAGCGAATTTCTCTAGCTAAGTAATAAAATTCTACTATGTCCTCCAAATCTCCTGACTTAAATTCTTACATCCTTTCTTACATATTTTAGTAAGAATTACATTTTTAAAAATTAAGACAATGAAAAATATAGGTATGTTCAGGGTTGAGGTGAAATGAAAGATACAAGTCATTCTCTAAGGACGGAAGAGAATAGAAATTTTGGGGGGCCATATTTTTATTGGTGAAAATGTCCTCCATAGGTGTCACAGTGTCATGGAGTTGGGAGAAAAAGGTGTTCTCAGATAGGAAAAATAGGCAATTTCTTGCTAGCAAATCTATCCTCAACGAATGGCTAAAGTGTGTTCTCAAAACTAAAATGAAATGATATAACTTCAAAAAGAAATGAAGCATATTGGAAACGTTTAAAAATATGAAAATATAGACTACTTGCTTCTCATGAGTCTTAATCATATTTGGTGATTAAAGAAAAGTTATAACTTTATCTGATATGGGGTCAAGAGGTGAATAGGACAGTTATGCTTAAAAAGTGAGAGAGTAAAGGGACCAAAATGGAAGCAAGTTTTCTGTACTTTACTTCAAGGCTATGCAAAATGTCAACATGAGTGAACTGTGACAATTTATGTATATAACCAATAGAGCAACCACTGAGAAAACTAAATGAAGTGATATACTCAAACACACTATAAATAAATCAAGATTAAATCTTAAAGAGTATTCCAATAATCCACCAAGTGAGAAGAGAAGAGAAACAGAGGAATGAGAATCATCAGATACAGAAAATAAATAATGAAATAGTGGATTTTAAGCCCTAACATCAATATTAATAATTCAATAATACCTATAATGAACTTAAATATAAATGATGTATATACACCAATTAAAAGACAGATTATGCTGTCTTTCTGTACCTGGCTTATCTCACTTAACACACAAACATTGCATGTTCTCACTTACTTGTGGAATGTAAAAATCAAAACAATTGAACTCATGGACAAAGAGTAGAAGGATGGTTACCAGAGGCTGGGAGGGGAGTGGGTGGCTGGTGGGTAGGCGGGGTTGGTTAATGAGTCAAAAAAAAAAAAAAAAGAAATATATATATAGAGAGAAAGAGAATAAGACATAATATTTGATACTAAAATAAGGTGACTATAGTCAATAACAACTTAACTGTACATTTTAAAATAACTTAAAGAATGTAATTGTATTGTTTTTAACACAAAGGATAAATGCTTGAAGAGATAGATTTTTTATTTTTTTTATTTTTTTTAATTTTAATTTTATTTTTTTTAATTTTTTAAGTTTTTATTGCATTATAGGTTTTGGGGTACATGTGCAGAATGTGCAAGATAGTTGCATAGGTACACATATGGCAGTGTGTTTTGCTGCCTTCCTCCCCTTCACCCACACTTGGCATTTATCCCCAGGCTATCCCTCCCCAGCCCCCCCACACTGTCCCTCCCCCATTCCCTCCAATAGACCCCAGTGTGTAGTAGACCCCCTCCCTGTGTCCATGTGTTCTCATTTTTCTCACCCGCCTATGAGTGAGAATATGCGGTATTTCTTTTTCTGTTCTTGTGTCAGTTTGCTGAGAATGATGTTCTCCAGATTCATCCATGTCCTTACAAAGGACACAAACGCATCATTTTTGATTGCTGCATAATATTCCATGGTGTATATGTGCCACATTTTCCCAGTCCAGTCTATCATCGATGGGCATTTGGGTTGGTTCCAGGTCTTTGCTATTGTAAACAGTGCTGCAATGAACATTCGTGTCCATGTGTCCTTATAGTAGAACGATTTATAGTCCTTTGGATATATACCCAGTAATGGGATTGCTGGGTCAAATGGAATTTCTATTTCTAGGTCCTTGAGGAATCGCCATACTGTCTTCCACAATGGTTGAACTAATTTACACTCCCACCAACAGTGTAAGAGTGTTCCTATTTCTCCACATCCTCTCCAGCATCTGTTGTCTCCAGATTTTTTAATGATCGCCATTCTAACTGGCGTGAGATGGTATCTCAATGTGGTTTTGATTTGCATCTCTCTAATGACCAGTGATGATGAGCATTTTTTCATGTGTTTGTTGGCCTCATGTGTGTCTTCTTTTGTAAAGTGTCTGTTCATATCCTTTGCCCATTTTTGAATGGGCTTGTTTTTTTCTTGTAAATCTGTTTTAGTTCTTTGTAAATTCTGAATATCAGCCCTTTGTCAGATGCGTAAACTGCAAAGATTTTTTCCCATTCTGATGGTTGCCGATTCACTCTAGTGACTGTTACTTTTGCCGTGCAGAAGCTGTGGAGTTTGATAGATTTTTAAAAGCTTAAAATTGCAACATTTTTCTGATTATATAAAAAAGACAGATTAATAATAGAGTGAATAAAGTGCTTTATCCAAAAGTTAAACTTTTATAACTCACTTCAAAATATACATTTGCAATGTATATATATTGCATATATTAAATGCTGAATAGAAGATATGATGGCCCCAAACTCATTTTGCCCTACTAGGTGAGTAAGTCATTTTATGAGTATTGAATATGTTTACTAAATAACATTCAAATGAAACTTGGACTACACTTTTCCAGAAGTTGGGTATTCCCTACATGTGTACACATTTACACTAATATTCTTTTCATTCTTTTCATTTATTAGACTCCTTCTTCTCTAAATGAATGTAGTTTAATGTCTCCCAGAAACTAAACATGTCTCCTCCAATAAAGCCAGAAAGCTGGCAAACTTTTTACATCAATATACAGATAATAAATGTTCTTGGCTTTGCAAGCTAAGTGGTCTCTGTGACAAACACTTATATCTGCCTGTGTAGTATGAAAGGCATTGTAGGCAATATGTAAGTAAATATGAATGACAGTATTTTGATAGAACTTTTTTTTTTTTACGAAAACAGGCATTGAGCCAAAGTTATTGCATGAGTAATCGTTTGCCAACTCTGGGAAAAGAACACAAAATTGAAGCTTTTATTTTTTTTCTCTAAAGGGACCTAGAGACTTTGCAACAGGTGACTATTTTTGCTATCACATTGCTCTGATTAACAGCTATTGTTTGGGAAAATGGACATTTATTTAGCATATATAAAATGATTTCAGAACATTACTCATTCCTAAGAGTAAGTGCCTTCCTTTCAGTTATGCTTAGTTTGAAATCTTCATGTGGCTTTCTCTCATGGGTAGAGCTATGAGATTTTTCTTATTTATATAGAGAATGCAATCTTGTGTCACAGGAATGTATGCACTATTCAAACTCATAAAACTTTTAGTCTCACTTGTATAAACATTAAAAAAGGTAAAACGTATGAAATCTAAGCCTCTATTTTTATAGAAAATGAAAACGAAAAAGAGATAAATCAAGTAATTTACAAATTAAATTGCTAAACTTTTGTCAGAAGTATGGAATAGTACAGAGGCCTGACCAAAAAGCAATAACATTTTGAAGTTCAAAAATATACATTCATGTCCAAATGATGATTTTCAACAGAGTTGTGAAAGCCATTCAGTGAAACCATTTTGAATAAATGGTACTGGAGCAACTGGCCATCTATTAGCAAAAACGAACAAACAAACAAATTCAATATAGATCACAGACATAAATGTAAAATGTAAAACCACAAAACTTTTAGGGAAAATAAAAGAGGGAAATCCTTGAGATCTAGTGCTAGGCAGAGAGCGCTTATAGTTGACAACAGAAGAATAATCCATTAAGGGATAAATTAACAGTTGAACTTCATCGAAATGTAAAGTTTTCCTTTATAAAACATCTTGTGAAGAGGATGAGTAGACAAGCTATACAGAAGAAGAAAATATTTGTAAACCACATATCCAAAAAAGAACTAGTATCTAGACTATATAAACAACTCTCAAAGGCCACAGTAAAAAATAGCAAACAATGCAACTAGAAAATGACAAAAAGCATAGACATTTCACTGAACAAAATGTACAAATAGCAAGTAAGCACATAAAAATATTCAACATCATTAGAAATTCTGAAAATGCAAATTAACACAAGAATCAGCTCATGCCTATAGAATGACTAAAATTTTCTTAAAAATAGCAATAACACAAAATGCTGGCAAGTATGATGGTTGTAAAAGGGTAAAGCTACTCTGGAAAAGTAGTTTAAAAGCTTCTTCTAAAACTAAACATGAGATTAAAACAAAACATATAAATTAATCAGAAGATAAAAACTAAACAAATTACCATAAGATCTAGAAATTGTACTCTTGAACATTTATCCCCCCAAAAAATGAAAAAACTTACGTTACAAAAAAACTTACATTCATTTGTACATGAATCTTCAGAGCTGCTTTAATTGTTATAGCCCAGAAATGGAAACAATCTAGATATCCTTCAATAGGTAATTAATTTATACCATGGGATACTACTCACCAATGAAAAGGAACCAACTATTGACTATTAACCAGCTTTTGGAAAATGCTATAATTTGGATAAATCTCCAGGGAATTATGCCTAGTGAAAAAAAAAGCCAATGCCAAAAGATTACATATGATATGATTCCATTTCTTTAATATTCTTGAAGTGAACAAATTATAGAAATGAAGAATGAATTCGTGGTTGCCAGGGTTTATGGCTGGAGTCTGAGTGTGGAAAGGAGGCCAGGTAACAGGGCAACACAAGATATCTGTGCTGTAATTGAATATTATACATTTTGAGTGTGGTAATGGATGCACAAATAGACACTTAAACATTTATAGTATAAACTATCAGTACACATACATGCATACACATTAGTGAGTGCATGTAAAACTGGAGAAATTTAAATAATACCAGTGGATTGTATCAATGTCAATTTCTCACATGGGATATCATACTGTAGTTTTACAAGATGATACCATTGTGGGAAACTAGGTCAAGGGTACATGGGATCTGTCTATGTTATTTCTAATAACTGAATTGCATCTACAATTATCTTTTAAAAATACATGTGTGTTTGTGTGTTTCTATATTCTATTTTATTAATTTCATTATTCACGTTCCCATTTTACGATGTTGGAAATGAGGATTTTTTTAACCATATCATTATTTGGTCTTATATTTTTAATTACACACAAATTAAAGATGTATTTACTATTTGTGACATCTTAGATTCAGTAAAGTTATAAAAATATTCTTTTAGGAAACAATTTTAACATCATATATTCAACATTACTGTAGAAAATACCATCAATCACTCTTAAATCACCAGGGAGTCCACATACATGTCTGTATTTTCAGATTTTCAATTAAAAATTTTAATCATTAACATTTTTGTGAAAGATGTTCACAGCAGATCTGGCTTTAAAGTAGACGATACAGTGAGTTTTCGCAATGCATTTCAGTAATTCTATGTTTTTATAGAACCTTCGGGAAAACAGTAGAAGCTCTTGATTAATAAAAACTCGCTTCTCCCATGTCCAGTAGCCTTTCTAACTTTAAAGCTGAAAAGAAAAATGATTTGAGCATAAGAACTCCTGAGAATTCTATGAAAGCAGTGCTTCAGTTTTCAAAAGGTCAGGCAAGAACATTGCTGTTTTCTCCTTGTATTCCCAATCCCTGTCACAGTGCCTTTGAGAAAAAATGAATAAATATCTCAATGTAGGTGGAATATTGTATGCAAATCTCCAGATTAAAGGGCTTATTTAGGACCACACATTTCCAAACTTCCCCATGTATTCATTCAAGTGATATTCTGCAAAAGAACTAAGTATTGCATAGAGATATTCTTACTAAAAGAGTGTAGATTTTATTTTACCATCAATCTCATCAATGTTTTGATCACAGAGTTGTACAAAGGCAATTACAATTCTTTAGAAGTTCCACAGTGAGCGTTTAATTATATGGAGATATGTTTTTAGAAAATCCCTTGTATTGGCCTCAAAAAATTGTGGACAATATATTTTCACAATAATGCTCAGCTATGTAAATTAAGGTTTAACTAGGTTACAGTCCAAATTCCAAGGAAAGTCACACTTCTTGATAAATGTAGTTCTCTCTGGTTAAGAATTTAATCAATCATTTACCCCTTATTTCTATTAGTGCTGACTTTGGTGCAGTAAGTGATTTATTTAGAAAGGAATGATAACAGTAGGTTTTTATGTGTCACTTTAATTCAAATTGAAACCACAGCTTTTAGCAAACAATCCTTGTATTGAAAATGGCATTTATTAGCAGTTCCTTTTCCTATTGTGACATAAAACATTTAATCTACTTTTTATTTTTATTTCTGGAATTCTATGTGAAATTAATAAAGTGAATTTTTATCTCTCAGTTTTTACATGTAATAGATACTATGCATGCCAAGAATTTTTTGAGAAAATGTGCAAAAAATAACACATTTTAGATATCTTATATTTCAGATAAAATTAAATAGAAATACTTGAGACATAGCCCCAAATCTTTTATTCTTTCTGCAGAATATTAATGTTTAATTGTGTGAGTTCCAAAATCCTCACTCTAACCACCACCAATTATTATCTCAATCTCTCCCATTCTCTCACTCTAACTGAAATAGGTCTTTATCTTCACTGAAATGTTCAGTCTCTTCATTTTTTCTACTTTACTATTATATTATTCTTTCTTGTGCCTTTTCTAAAAGTTTTGCCTAATATGAATCCCTACCATTAGTCATGCTGACTATGCCTTTTTAGTACCCTAAAAGTTTCTGTTTATTATAACCACCTTGGAACCAAATCCCTTTTCTCTACCATAGTTTAAGACTAATTTTATAGTTGCAAAAGTGAAATTTTATCTTAAATGACAGAGCCTTTACACAAAGAACATCGACTTACCAAGTGTATATTAAGTTAAAAAAAAAGCATTAATGCCTTGCCTCCTATAGTTCGGAAATCTGTAGGAAATAAGTAGAAAGATTCCCCAGCAGGGGAATAAGAAAGAATTACTTCTTCAGCTAACAGCAGAAAAAATCCCAGTTGATAGTAAAGAAGGAAATTTCCTAGAGACGGTTGGCTGTCTCGTGAGGAGCTGAGTCTCCTTACCCAGTAGAGGGAGCTGAGATAGATTTTTATTATTATATTCAGTCTAGAGAAAAAAACATTTCTCCAACGAACTGTGGGTATGAATATTGGTACATAAAGGAAAAAAGAATTTCAGAGCTGTACCACCAATTCATGCATGGATTAAGCAGTGAAAATACTACCTTTGGTACTACAAATATTGATAGAAGAAGCAGACTGAGAATACTACCCAACTCCCAAGAATGACATATTCCTCAATTTTCTTTCCAGCTATGGGTAAGGAATGTCCTCCCAGAGAGGAAATCCAAACCCCATAAAGAAACTACTCACAGAATTGAGGCCTAATTAAGGACTATTTCCTACCTTAAAGACAATATCCTTCACAACATTTGACTTAGAGGACTTCAGAATAATTATGACCAGAGACTGCTATGTGCCTCACATCCCATTCTTCCTCTCTACGTACCAGACACTACAATGCTTATTGCAGATACTTATTACATACTTGCTTCTCATTGTCTCATTATATGCTGCATAAGTGGAAGGAAAAAATAACTTTGTCTTAGTTCAGTGGTCTCTGATGTAAGAGAAGCCACATAAATCTTAGGTAAAGATTATCATGACATCCTGCACATCAAGCCTAATACCACGATTGAATTAGATTTTGGGGTGTGTTCCTTAGAAAAGAGCGAGTAAATTTTGCTTGCAAAAAAAAGTAAATATTTTTGTACCAGAGAGAGGATTACCATGGTTTCTATTTTTTATTTCTATTTATTCTTCTTCCCCGAAAAAGGATTAAATATTCTTGCCAATTACCATGTGTCCAGCAGTAACTTTTTGTGGGAAGAGTATACTTTCCCATCATGTAGATGTTGTATTTAGCCATCTGACTTCCTTTGGCCACGGCATACAACATGGCATTTTGTGTGCCAAATCCAAGTCAATTATATTCTATCATTACAAACATCTCATTGGATAAAAATTCAAACTATTTATTAAAATTAAATTACTGAAGTCTGCTTTTTATTTAAAGTCTTCAAGCTTCAATTTAAGGCAATTTCTAGAAAAATAAATTTTTATTACTGAATGGCAATTTCTTGGGGGAAATTCAAAGTCGCTTTTGGTAAGAGACATCATAGATTACAATAACCTTCCTTTCATTATTTTAAGGGGCTCAATCCTAGGCTGCTGATAGTATACAAAGAAAGCAACCTATGGCAATTGGTTCTACTACACATTATCACCATTTAACATAAATTGGACATAGAATAGTGCTTGGTGATTTTCTTTAAAATTTTTAAATGATTTGGTGTTAAAATGTTTACCAAATTTTATATCATAGAACATTATTACTATATGATATTTCAGAGACAAAAAAGTCTGAGATCTAATAAAATAAGGAAATGTCACCTATCTATATTCAAGAAAATATATAATGTGTGATGATGTATTTCAAACACAGAGAAAAGCCCATAAAATAGAATGATAAACAAACACATACCACTACAAAGCTGTTACATCCTAGTGTTTTGTCATATTTCATCTTATTTTATAGATATAATGATATAGATATAACTAAAACCTGTCTACACAGATCTCTCTGATAGGAAGGGAAATTATCATGTTGAAACAAGCCTTATCCAAGGGACAATTTTGCACAGCTTTTTATACACTATTCTACCTGTTGTGATTTCAGTTAAAAGTATTAAGCATTCAGTAAATACCTATTTTGTGCCAGCTCTTTATTAAAAAGTTGGATTTATTGTTTAAAAAAATATAAAATTAAGAGGGAAAAAAAGCAACTGAGAATTACTACATACAATTATACTTTAGGATACAGGTTAGTCTTATCCAAGATCACAAAGCCAATAAGGAATTTAAGTGAAGATTAAGTTAGTTCTGGCTCATAATCTAGCTTTCCTTCCTGAAAATCACAAGTATAAAGTAATTTCATCAAAACTGAAAGAAAATGCATATATATGTATTTATATACACATACACATGCATACACACACACACACACACACACACACACAATTGTAATATCTCCTGCTAAGGTTCTGAAATTAAATATCTAGAATTTCCATAGATGAATAGCTTATAAATATCAAGTAATCTGTATATAAATCTACACAGGCCTGTATCGTAAATTATAATTGTATGTAGTAATTCTCAGTTGTCTGTTTTTATCCTCTTAATTTTACAATTCTTCCAACAATGAATCCATCTTTTTAACAAAGAGCTTGGCACAAAATAGGCTTATTAAATGCTTAATAATTTTAACTGAAATTTACAAGTAAAATAGTGTATAAAAAGCTGCACAATTTAAAAATATTTTTGAAAGTATAGTTACAATATTTTTTAATATTAAAATAGATTATGATGGACCTGAAATTATATTAAAACATTTCTAAAATAAATACTTTATTTTGTGGAAGTCAAACAGGAAGGCTTAAGCTTTGCCATTATTAAATTTCATTCTCTTCTCTATATTTAGTGAGTTAAGAAAAGCCACATATTACAAACCTTTTCACATATAATGATCAAGTAGTAAATTACCTTTTGCAGTTATTCCTGAGATACTCATTTACTCTTTCTACTTATTTTTTGCCAGTGTCATCAACTGTATTCTAAGTTATTTGTGCTTGACTGACTATTTTGCATTAATAACTAGATTAGAAGTGTTGGGGCTCAGAATATGATACCCCATAATAAGGCATCTTGGCAATTCAGAAAACTGCAGAAGCAAGGATACTCTGACCTTCCCCTGACTTTCTTTGTGACAGCTGATCATATATAATTGTCTGACTTATCTCTCCTGATAATAGGTAATAAGACTCTCATTCCAGAAGAGTGCTGCCCTATACCCAGAGGCCAAGAAGAATCTGAACAGACAGACTTTACTATTCCACTCCCTGTGCCATGGTTTGAATTTGCCCTCCAAATTCAAATTCCTGTTGGAAACTTAAATCCATGCAGCTGTGTTGAGAGTTAGGATCATTAAGCAATGATTAGTTTATGAAGACCCTTCCCCATGAATGAATTAATGCTGTTATTCTGGAAATAGGTTAGTTCTTGAGGGAATGGATGCCTAATAAGGAGTTTGGCCTCCTTTCTCTCTCAAGAGTTCACTCTTGCCCTTCTTTCTGCCATGGGATGATGTAGCACAAAAGCCCTCACCAGATGTCAGTGCCATTTTCTTGGACTTCCTAACTTCCAGAATGGAAGATAAATCTCTCATCTTTATAAATTAACCAGTCTGTGATATTCTGATATAGCAACAAAAAAAATGGACCAAGACACCCAGTATAATACCATTAGATTATACTAATTTTATCCAATCATACTTCTATACAACTATACAATTCTTCATCAAACCTAAGTATAAAAACACACAGTGTTTCCCATCTCTTTAGGTCTTCCTTTCTAAATCCTCCTGTGTCACATAAAACTTTGGTTAAATGAATCTGTAAAACTTCTGTCTTCTTTATCTGCCTTTTGTTATAAGAGTGTTAGCAACGACCTTTGCAATTGATTAGAAAAATATTTTACTTTTTCTTTCCTACAGATACACAATATTATTTTGAAGTAAGTTATCTGAACTGATTTAATAAAGAAGTAAAGAAGCAAACAAGCAAAATAGAAAGAAACAACTCCATGCCACAAGGGGATGAAATTATATATGAATAAAATAGATGTTTTTAATTATTTTAACAACAATATATTTTGCTAAAGAATATAGAATTTGCCAGTTCACTTCTTACTTATAATAAGAAAGATTATGATATCCTCCTAGCAGATGAAAAGATGGAAACTGTTGCAATTAAACAATAGCCAGATGTGAGGTCTTCTGTAACCTGGTCCTTGCATCAGAGTGAGACTTAAAGCCTTTTTTTATAAATAGATTCAGGTGGTACTGATTCAGTTTTGTTGCATGGATATATTGTGCAGTGGTAAATTTGAAGCTTTTAGTGTAACCATCACCCAGATAGCATACATGGCACTCCATAGGTAATTTCTCATCATTCACTCCTCTCCCACTTTCTCATCCTTTTGGGTTCCCACTATCTATTATTCCATTCTGTATGTCTATCAGTACACACTGTTTAGCTCCCATCGTAAACTCATAAATATAAACTTACTTACCTTATTTTTAAACTATAAACTTACTTACCTTATTTTCTCCTTCACTCTTAATTATTGTATCACTTTGTTAAAAGAACTTTTGTAACTTAATATTTTTCTTATTATTTAATTGCTCATAACAGTTCATTATATCATAAGCAAAAAAAGTGTGAAGTTTGGAGTTCATTTGTGACTTTGTGACATTTGCTGTCAAAGTATAATGCTGAATATTATGTTTTTATTTTAGATAGGTTAATCCATCTTAAATATTATACCCTGGAAGTGGAGATGGTATTCTAGAGATATTGTTAACATATAAGATCAATACCTGGGATCAGAACAATAAAAAACAAATAACTTATTGTATTGTATCCATTCATACTTAGAAAAAAAGTAAGAGTTGGAAAGCCAACTTGAAATCCACAAAAGAAATGTAAGGTGAGCTTTATCGTGAACAATTATAAAACCAAAATTTACAAAATAAAATAAGTAGCTACTTTATTTAATTACCACAGGCCTGGATTGCATAGTGTTGTCTTTGAACACTTGAGGGTTTCTGAAACACTTTCAGGAGGTTATGAAGGTCAAGATTATTTTTATAAGACCTTTCTTGCTTTTGTCTTACTCATGTGTTGAGATTATACGGATAGTAACAAGCATGAATCAAGGCAATGGCACCTAACTGTAGTGGATTCTAATATTTACTATGCACACACAGTTTTTAAAAAATCAGGTACATTTAAGAATGCCCTTGATAATGCAGTAAAAATTAGAAATTTATATTGAACATTAACCCTTGAGTACATATCTTTTTAATATTCAGCCTGATCCCGCTTCCTTATAATGAAAGTACAATGGTTTCCTCAAAGGAAAGTATTTTTGCCATTGTTTGAGTGGTGAGCTATACTAGTAGCTTTCTTTTCATGGAAAAACATTTGTACTTGTAAAAGCAACTGACATACTTTGGTTATGCAGGCTTGCATATTTGGCAGATACTTTCTCACAAATTAGTAAAGTGAGTCTATCACTTCCAAAAAAATTAATTACAGTATTTGTTGGCAATTATAACATTTAAGCTTTCAGGCAAAAATTGTAATTTAAGAAAAATTGCATCCACCACCATATGCTTGATAGCTTCCCAACACATACTTTTCTGAGGATAGTGGTGGTAATATTGCCAAGTATGATATTTTAATATTTTATAATAAAATGTGTCAAAATTTGTAAAATCTGCATAACAAATTGAACCAGTATTTCCCAACAGACTAATGTAAGGTCGACAAAATAATGCAGAAGTAAAAAATGCATTCAAAGTATAACAGAGAACAATGGATTTTAATATACTGCAAAACATTGATTCATACAGATTTAGATTCTGCATTGCCATTATCATTTAAGAAACTACCACTTGCAAGTCTTAGTTTAGAATCAAAGAAGAATATCTACAATTATCTAAATAAACCACTAAAGGCTTTTCCCTTTTCTAACTATATATGGGTGTAAGGCTAGGTTTTCTTCATATACTTTAGTCAAAGCAAAAGAGAGCAGTGGATTGAATGCAGAACCATATATGTGAATTCAGGGTGTCTGCAATTAAGCAAGCCATTAAATTTGCAAAAATGCAAAATAATGCCAATAGTCTCACTGTTTTCAGTTTGGAAAAATATCGTTGTATTGTGTAAAGCATGTTATTTATGTTAAATTCAAGGGTTTATTATTGTTAAATTCAAGGGTTTATTATAGTTACTCTTAAATAAATTAATAAGGTTTTTTTGTTTTTTTGTTTTGTTTTGTTTTGTTTTTGTTTTTTTTTTGCGGGGACAGTCTTGCTTAGTCACTTAGGCTGGAGTGCAGCAGCTTGATCTTGACTCACTACAACATCTACTTCCAGGTTCAAGCAATTCTTGTGCCTCAACCTCCTGAATTGCTGGCAGGAGCCACCTGGCCTTACTAATTTTTTTATTTTTAGTAGAGATGGGGTTTCTCCATGTTGACCAGGCTGGCCTTGAACTTCTGTCCTCAAGCAATCTGCCCGTCTCAGCCTCTCAAAGTGCTGGTATTACAGGTGTGAGCTACCACTGGCTAGTAGTTTTTAATTACATTGTTTCAATGTCTAATCTTGAAAAATATAACATATTTTTAACTTATAAAAGTTCATTAGAATCTTCAATGTTTCGATGTCTAATCTTGAAAAATATAACATATTTATAACTTATATTTATAAAAATAAAAGTTCATTAGAATCTTCAATAATAAACCCTTTTATACTTTTATACTTTCAAGAGCACAAAGGAGTCGCTAGATAAAAACTTGGAAAATTACTTGAATGGCCTTTCAAACACTTTGCTTCACATTTTTGAACGGTGTTTTCTCAAGTGCAGTCCTTTTGCCTTGCCACTACTAGTTAGCTCTCCTAAAGCCTTCAATTATATCACTTTTGCAGGTCACTAAAGGTCATTGGTTCTCTTCTTCTTCTTCTTTTTTTTTTTTTTTTTTTTTTTTTGAGACGGAGTTTCGCTCTTGTTATCCAGACTGGAGTGCAATGGCACGATCCCTGCTCACCGCAAACTCCTGGGTTTTGCCTCCTGGGTTCAGGCAATTCTCCTGCCTCAGCCTCCTAAGTAGCTGGGACTACAGGCATGCGCCACCATGCCCAGCTAATTTTTTGTATCTTTAGTAGAGACGGGGTTTCACCATGTTGACCAGGATGGTCTCGATATCTTGACCTCGTGATCCACCCGCCTCGGCCTCCCAAAGTGCTGGGATTACAGGCTTGAGTCACCACGCCCGGCCCTCTTCTTTGTTTTCTTAGCCGCATCATCTCCCCACATTTTTCCTATGCCAGTAGTTTTCTTTCCCACAATTCTGCCTTTCACATACTTTCTCGTGCTGCAAGATCCATTCAAACACTAACTCCTTTCCAAAACCTCTTGGATATTTCCACTCTCTTCTATAGGAAGCCATGTTTTTCTGACCCAAGATATTAGAAAGTTCTGTAAATCACTGTTCCACATTGCAGTATTATACATTTAGTATGAATATAGTTCTTTCTCTTCCTCATTTGTTAGGTTCTCAAAAGTAATGCCTTGCTTTCCACAGTGCCTTACACAGAGCAAGTGTTTTTTTTTTTTTTTAATCCATTCATTTATTCAGCAAACATTAGTGATACTTACAAAGTGTGAGACAGTAAATAGTTTGTTATATACAGAACTTTGCATCATGAATTTTGGTATTAGTTGCAGAAATTCAGTCTTGTTTGATGCGAAATTCTTCTTATATAACAATATTAAAACCCAACCCTGTCCATAACTATTTCGTTAACTAATTCCCAACGTTTTGTAGATTATATTTATACAAAATGACTCCTTTTAACGGATTAAATGTACAGTCAACTCTTTAACAACATGAGGGTTAGGAGTGTTGCCCTCCAAACAGTCAAAACTCCACACATAACTTTTAACCCCCCCCCAAAACTTTACTAATAGCCTCCCATTGACTCAAAGCCTTACAAGTAACATAAGCAGATGGTTAACACATTTTTGTACATTTATATGTTATATGCTATATTCTTATAATAAAGTAAGCTAGAGTAAAATATGTTATTAAGAAAATTATTTTTTTAAACTACATTTATATTCGTTAAGTGGAATTGGTTCATCACAAAGGTCTTCATCCTAGTCATCTTCATGTTGAGTAAACTGAGGAAAAGGAGGAAGAGAGGAGGGGTTGGTCTTGCTGTCTCAAGGGTGGCGGAGATGAAATAAATGGAGGAGGTGGAGGATGAGGCAGGAGAGGCAGGCATACTTGGTGTAACTTTTATTGGAAACACTTCCACATGTAAGTCGGCCGTCATTGCTGAAACTCATGTTGTTCAAGGGTCAACTGCAGATTAGACTTGTTTTTATAAGAATATGTAGAATAATAAATAACTTTTATAGAGTAATAAATCAGTTCAAATATAGTCTACATGCATTTTCACATAAAATGAAAGTATGCTCTTGAGCCACAGCCATAGCCCTAAAGGTGTCACTCTGGGCAGCAATACTGAAATGTGATTATAACTCTGAACTTAATATGATCACTGTAATTATTTCAAAAGTCTTTCCCTACTTCGTCGCTTTCACAGCACTTTCTGTAGGTACAGTTTCACTTGTACTGTATGGTTATTTGACGAATGTTCGATCCTTCCCCTAAACTTTAAGCTCATGAGGGCAAGAAGGTCGCTACTGCTCACTATCATATCTACAGAGCCTAACATTGTGCTTCTTGCATAACTGATCACATGTATTTATTAAAAATAGGTGTAAATAAATAAATTCTCTAAGATAGCAACAACATATGCTTTCATTATTATTTCCACAATCTCAGCTTAGATGTACTTCTATGAGCGTTAGTGTTCTGTTTCCAATGTAATTAAACCTTGCTGTTTACAGTTAGAGAACAGGGAGTAACACATTTAGGATAGTTGCATCTACAAAAAGAAAAGCCACAGACATTATACAAAATATTAAATGCATAAACTAGAGCTGTGATTTAGCACTATGGCATATATTTAATAATAGGATATAATTGGCAATGACATTTGTATTCAGAATAGTAGGCAATAGATGAATATTTGTGAGTTGGCATTTTATAGAAGTTTAAATATTTATTTTGGTAACATTATTATTTTGTACATCAAAGTATCCTCTATTCATAGAAATATAGAAAGCTATTGTAATAGTTTCTAGGCTAGATCATCTGCCTCCATTTCTCTCTGTTCTTTCCACACCTTTACACAATTAGATAGCCACCGGAATTTCCTTTCTACTCTGTCTCATCATATAATTCCATTACATGGAACTCAGGTGATTATTAAGTGGTTCTCAATTGGGAAGCAATTACTGCCTCCCAGGGAACATTTGGCAATGTCTGAAGATACTTTTGAACACTACAAACGGAGAAAGTAGCTAAAGGTATTACTTGAATCTAATAAGTAGATGCCAAGGAGGTTGCTAAACATTCTATGATGCACAAGAGAGCCCTCCGCAATAGAGAAGTGGCAAGCCCACTTCTCTATTGGCAGTAGTGCTGAGGTTGGGAAACCCTGACTGAAGGTTAAAGTCCATGGTATCGAAGTGAAAGTTGTTGATACAATGATAAAGTCACTCTTGTCAGACCCAGATAGAGTATAGCCAGGAAGTTATGAAGTAGGGGGCTGTCTCATGCTTGTATGCCTGAGGTAAGAACTATCTTAAGTACTTTATAAAACCCACAAGAAATTTCTTGCAGTTCTTACATGCATTTCACACCTTATTTGCCTTACAGACCTTGTTTGTTTGTTCTGCACATCCACACATATTTCTATAATAAATTTTATTGGTACACCGTTTGTTTGTTTGTTTGTTTGTTTCTTTGTTTCTTTGTTTGTTTTTGAGATGGGATCTTGCTCTGTCACCCAGGCTGGAGTGCAATAGTGTGATCTTGGCTCACTGCAACCTCCACCTCCTGCGTTGAAGCAATGCTCCTGCCTCAGCCTTCCAAGTAGCTGGGATTACAGATGCACACTACCACACCCGGCTAATTTTTTTGTATTTTTAGTAGAGACAGGGTTTCATCATGCTGGCCAGGAGGGTCTTGAACTCCTGACCTCATGATCCACCTGCCTTGCCCTCCCAAAGTACTGGGATTACAGGCATGGGCCACTGTGCCCAGCCATTGGTGCACCGTTTTGTGAAGCATCAGGTGCTTTACAATTTGCCACAACCTCCAACCATTTGTTCTTGTCTTCAGCTGTCTTCACTTATTCATATTTCCCACCTTACCAAAAACATACCTCAAATCTGGGCACAGCCTACTTCACATCCACACAACAGCCATGCTAAATTCCTAAATTCCTCAATATGCCCTTTTACGTGTCTTTGATTTCACATATTCTATAAAATCACACTGGAGTTCTCTGTTGCTGTGTTTCCCAGCCCCGTTCGCCTGATGAACTGATCCATGTCCTTGCAGATTTGCTCCTTTCCTTTGTGTCTCAGGTATGCATTTTATTGTACGTATCTTATTATATCAGAGTTTGCATAGAATTTCATGTCAGTATTTATGCCTTTGCTTCTCCTTTCTTTGGGGTTTCAAGCTTTTGAAAATTATGACCATGCTATAATTAGCATCTTGTATCATAGCACCTAAGACAGTACCTGGGCACATACTTAAATTTTTGTTATTGTTGTTGAACTCCTGAAGTGAAATCTCTTTCTACTCTACCCTTTAACGTTGTAAATGAATACTACTGTACATATAGTAACTTGGAATCCAAGTTAAGAATACTTTGCACGATTTCTTTGTCCTCAAAGATATAGAAAGTAGAATTAACATTGCTTTAATTTTAAATTACAGGGAATAGACTGCATAAAAGAGAAGAATATATCTATTATAAGAGACTAAAATAGTTAATGTTATTACTAGGAAAGACTGCTTTTCAAAATTAATAAATTTGGAGTTATGAAGTTTAGAGTAATTCAAGGTATTTCTTAGTATTTCTCGATATGCCCTAAGTTTTCCAAAGCAACCATGTATTGCATGAATGTCAGAAAAACAAGGAAAATCATTTTATATTTACATTTGAAAGAACAACAGTTTTGGTTAAGATTCAGTTTTTTAAAATTTTGAAATCAGAATGTGGAACTGCTGATTAAGCTTCCATCCTTTCAACAAGGAACAATTAGAAAATCTCATAGCATGACCATAGCAGTACAAATCCTACACATTTTATATTCCTTCAAGTGTTTTGGAAGTACTTTTCAATGTGTGTAACACTATATGAAAAATGCACTTTATTTATGTATCAACACAATAGATTTACCATAGCTAATTTGTTCTTCCAAATTCTTAGATTTAGTTTGCTAAATTTGCCTATAACAGAAGCAGGTAAGATGTTATCAAATGTTAGGTAGTATATCATGATAGAAAGCCTTGGGTTAAATGCTATCACAACTACAAATACGTGTAAAGACAGACAAGTTTCCATTAAGTAAATGTGGTGACTTTTTAAGTCTCTGTCCTTTTAAGAGTTCCAAGAGCAGAAGGCAGATGCAATAATATTTCTGTGGCAGGATTTGGCTACATGTTTAGCTAAATATGTAGCTGGTGGAAAGTAACAAAAATCTAGTCAGGAAGGAATTATAAATCAAGTACACTATTATAAGGATATGTTTTATTCAGCTTTCTAGATTCTTACACTATCTTTAAATGGAGGCAAGTATTCCTTATAATTCCCATATTTAAATAATGCTTATTTCATTAAAAATTTCTTTGTGACATTTCCTAGGCATACAATTGGTCAATACCTCTATTGTTTACGAGGTACAAAGCTATAAAAGCTGGATGAATTCACATATTTGTATCAGACTTCTAGAGTATTGGGTTCTGAGTATGTATTTCAAATGAATATAAATGGCCAATCTATGTGTGTTGCAAACTAGAGCACTCCAATATTTAAAAACTCTCCAGCAGTAAAATGAAGATTAAAATTAACTAGAACACACGTTTACACACAGACACACACACACACACACACACACACACACACACACACACTGTTTATAGACATGGATTTAAATAGACTATAAATAACATATTTATAATATTTTGCCATTACTTTTAATGCCAAAAACTGCAATTATTTTGCACCAACCTAATAAACTCACAATTCATTTCAATGTAGCCATAACTTAAAAATAAAATAATTGTAATAATAGTACTGTATGTAGTTAAAACTGTTATTAAAATGATACCTCATATTTATTGATAACTTCTTAATGCCATGTGTTTGGAATACCATCTGACTGGTTGTAGGTACTCCGTCAACATTAGAAGTGAATGAACAAATATATTAATATATCAATAAATGAATGAACGAACACTGGACACTCTTGTACGTACTTTACAAGCAGTATCTTATGAAACCTAATAACCCAGTAAGTGATATTTTCACCAATGGATTTTTGAGGCTGTGATACTAAGAATTCTAATATGGTGGCATTAACATTATAATATAGGTATTAATTATTTTTGTTTCTCTGTTTTTTTCTTTCATATACATGATATATATATATATATATATATATATATATATATATATATATAGCATATATATTTTGCATAAGGTGTTCAGTGGACAAAGGCATATAGCCAGGGTGCAAACACACACTAAGCCTGCTGGAACGGCATTTACAGGAGAACGCTCAGAGACAAAAGCAATAACAGGTGTCCAAATTCATCATTAATCCCAGAGATCTGGCAGATCCAAAAGACAGATACTAGAGATAGCCCCCAAATTTGGGTTGTGTAATTTATAAGCTAGGTGTTGAAAAATAAACAGCCTCCCCTGGGGTAATGAATGAGAAGGGGATGCTGGCCCCCAAGGCTTGTAGTAATCCAAAATTGATTACCGTATGTACCAGACACTGTTAGTTTCCACGGAGCAAATAGAAGGGTGCTCAACCCCCCACGTCTGGAAAGCCAGCTTGGAGAAATTAGCCCTTAACTCTCAAAACTAAATGTTAATAATGATTTATATTCTTTCTTGAGCATTTACCTTACCAGTGCTAAGTGCTTGAGACACTGCCTGACCCAGCTTTTTAATTCTATAGGATTCCATTGTCTTCCATATTAAAAATATTATATAAAAACTGAAGCAAAAGCAGGGTGTATTAAGTATCTTTTACCTCTACCAATAAATAACATCAATAGAATTGAGCAAGATTAGCAATAGAGATACCACTTCTTGACTGCCTGGTTGGTCTGAGTGAAATCAGAACGCTCACTAAGAGTGAAACAACTAAAACAACTATGTATTTGAGAACAGAGAGTAATCTTTGACTGAATAGCTTAACATAATTTTTACACTAGATTCAAATTTTATCTAAAAAACACAAGGTTTTACCCACATAACAAAATCTTCATTAAAAAGCAAACTCAAAGTAATTTAAGAGGGATTTGCAAACCTCCAAGTTACACATTTTGCATGAAATTATATTAACTAAAAAAAAATCCTGAGGAAATGTTAAGAATGTATTCTATTTAGTTGAATAACACCAAATTTATTATAGCAGGTGTTTTCAACTTGTATTAGCTAAGTACTTTTTAAAGAAATTTGTAAAACTATGTAATTCCCTACACACTTTTAGCTCAAGATACCTTGTAAATTTTAATAATACCAAAAGAAGTGATTTCTGCATTTGAGAAATATTTAATGTTTTAAAATAAATTGGTTGTAATCCTTCTAGAAAATGAGTGAATGATCCTAAATACCATAGATATTTCATTCCTAGTATAATATACATTGCTTAAATGCACAAAAAAATTTGTTTTTTAACATCTTAACTCTTATTTATTTTCTCTTGAACTCATATTGCTCATCCATTTCTCTGATAGAATGTTATCTTAAAATATATTTTGGAACCTAAAATTATTTTAACTATCATACTTCTCTGACACAAAAATATAAATTAATATTTGGTATTTTCCTATGATCCTAAAATGCTCAAATTTTCTTCTGGATTATAAGAAGTATTATTACAAATATTACTGACAGAAACATTATAAATAGAACACATTTTGTTGGGTAACATAAAATTTTGTCTCAGTGTGATGAAAGAAGTTTTATTTCATCAATTTTTTCATGTATCCATGGATGACTATAAATTATCCCTGGACTAATACTGGATGCAACATTGATTGTCTTCCTATTTTTTTTGATGAATATTAGCATTGATGATGACCTTCACATAAAAAAATAGATGAGCTATGTCTATTTGTTTATAATGGCAAATGTTAAAAATTAGCATTGATGACTACATTCCCATAAATAAATAGATAAGAAATGTTTATTTTGCAAATAAATTTATCATAATTCTACTTACAAAAAATTTTAAAGTTATGTCCTTCAACTATTTGTATTCCTCCTTAGCTGTTTATCAGTAAACTTGCAATGATCAACTGAAGAAAGTATTTTTAATCAGCTGAAAATTAGGCTTTTCTTCAAGTGTATTGCATACAAAAATTGGAAACAATCAGACATCAATCAGCATTGTAATCCAGTTAATAGAGCTATTTATTTTTAACATAAATTCATATTTGAAATCATCAATTGTGTGGTGTCATGGAGATTTTATGCACTGATGCAAAACACCAGGGTTAACATTTCAAATAAGTGAAACATGTGCATATATTTTGTAAAGAAAAAGGTGACTTTGAAAAAAAAATACATATATATATGTACATCTGTGGAAAGTGACAACAACCGTAAGGTCTTGGCCAACATTCTGAGGCATTTTAGTTTTACATAAGAGTATAGATAAAATTCACAAATTCCTGAATCAGATTCCTACACACTAACTCTTGAACATATGTTCGTGTCAGTGTTTCTCAATTGGAAGAGCTTTATTCTATAGCAGCTATTAGCATCACAGTAAGACACTTGATGCTAAAATTTTTGCAGTGCCAGGTGTTTTTTTAAAAAAATAAGCATTTTATTGAGATATTTCATACATAAAGAAACATACACAAATTCAGAGTACAGTTCAAAAACTTCACAAAGTGAATATACCTGTGTAATTAGCAAGGATATCAAGAAACAGAATAATATCAACATCTCATGAGCCAACCTAAGCCTTCTTCCAGTCCAATCATGTCCTCCACCCTCACATTCAAAGGAAACTGTTAACTTTATTTCTACACAATTAATTAGGTTTTTTTTTTTTTTTTTTTTTTTTGTCTTTATATGAATGGGACCATTCCATATATACTTTTTGGTTCTGGTATATTTTGGTCAGTGCTATGTTTTTGGGATTCAAGCATAATGTATTTATCTTGTTCATTCTTCCCACATTTTTATATCATGGGTCTACAAACTACATCTCACAGGTTAAGTCTGACTCACCATCCAATTTTGCAAATAAATTTCTCATATTCCTATTTATTATTTTTATATAATAGCTATAGATATTTTGTACTGCAACAGTGGAATTGTATGATAGAGACTATATGGTCCACAGATATTTACTATCTGTACTGTAAACAGAAAATTTTGCCCACCTCTTCTTTATAAATATTTTCTAGTATTAATACGTAATACTTTTTTTAATCCCTGAGGTTGAAGACTATGGCCTATTTTTGCATATGGTCTGTGAATTACAAATGTTTTTTCTCTATCATTAAAAGATTATTATAAAAAGAAGAAAACCCACTTTCACCACTCCTATTCAACATAAGACTGGAAGTCTTAGCTAGAGCAATCAGGCAAGAAAAAGAAATAAAAGGCACCCACATAGAAAAAGAAGCTAGCTATCCCTCTTCACTGACGATATGTTTCTATAACTAAAAATCCCTAAAGACTCTACCAAAAGGCTGGTGGAGCCAATAAACAATTTTAGTAAAGCTTTAGTATACAAAATTAATGTACAAGCATCAGATTTTCTACATACCAGTAAAGCTCAAGTGGACAGTCAAATCAAGAACTCCATCCCTTCTACAATAACCAGAAAAACAAACAAACAAACAAACATACTCAGAAATACAATTAATAAAGGAGGTAAAATATCTCCATGAGGAGGAGAACTGCGAAACATTGTGGTCAATCACGGATGACACAAACAAATGGAGAAAGCTTCTAGCTCATGAATTGGAATAATCAGTAGCATTAAAATGGTCATACTGCACAAAACAGTTTACAAGTTCAATGCTATTATAGATTTCTGTCAAACTACCAATGTCGCTTTTCACAGAATCAGAAAAAACTATTCTAAAATGTATATGGCATCAAAAAAGTGCACAAATTTCCAAAGAAAATCTCAGACAAAAAGAACAAAGCCAGAGGCATTGTATTATCTGAGTTCAAACTGCACTGTAAGACTACAGTGAACAAAATAGCATGGTACTGGTACAATAAGAGACACATAGACCAGCAGAACAGAACAGAGAACACAGAAACACTTCTTTATTACAAAGCCACACACCTGCAGTCATCTGATCTTTGACAAAGGTGACAAAAATAAGTAATGAGGAAAATACTCCATTCCTACTCAGGAAATAGTGCTTGGATAGCTAGCTGGCTGGCCATATTAAGGAGAATTAAACTGGATCCCTACCTTTCACCATATACAAAGAAATCTTTACTCAAGATGGAGTAAAGATTTAAATACAAAACCTCAAACTGTAAGAATTCTGGAAGAAAACCTATGAAACATTTGGAACATTGGCCTTGGGAAATAATTTTTTATGAGTCCTCAAAGCAATTGCAACAAAACAGAAACTGGCAAGTGGGACCTAATTAAAATAAAGTGCTTCCACATAGAAAAAGAAACTATCAACAGAGTAAACAGACAACCTGCAGAATGGGAGAAATTTCCAATGAAAATCTAATATTCAGAATCTATAAGGAACTTAAACAATGTAATAGGCAAAAAATAAATAACCTCATTAAAAAGCTGGCAAAAGACTTGAGCAGACATTTTGTATATTAAAAACAAAATTTGAAGGTTCCAGATGATGTTATGTTCTCTCAAAAAATAAAGGCTTATTATTTCCTCTCCTGGGCAAATAAATTGAGAAAATATCCCCTTAACATTATCACAGGTGGAGCTAGCTCAAAGTTGGATTGCCCTTTTGGAAAAGTTTAGTCTTATTCTGACTTCTTCTTCTTCTTACTTTCATTGGAAAGCTTTAGGTACCTCTTCATAATGGTTCCTGGCTGGTATGTTTGTCACCTTAGTGCCACAAATTTTCTGTAAACTTCAGTCAGTACCAGATTTTCCCCCTCACTTTCACACAACTTCACAAACTAGCAAGTGTTTTGAGACAGAAGAAAGCCCCAGTGTGACAGCCAAAATCTATACTAGCTTCCCCATTTTTCCAGCATGATTCCTCTTTGTGAAGAAAGCAATTCTCAGCTTCCTGTTTGTATCCATAAATAGTAAATGATATCAGGGAAAAAGCAGCTGCTATCATCAGCTTACTTCTTTGTGGTTCTCTTCTCTATGGAATACTAACCACTTCAGTTTCATTGCTTCTGCAGCTCTCTGATACCTGTATCAGATAACTTTATAAATTAGTTCTCTCTAGTAATTGTCCCTTGGAGCATTTGTCCACTCTAAGAAGCATTCTGATCCATCTAAAAGTAGAATTTTCTCATAACTGTGCTGTTTGTTTCCTTTTAATCTGCCTACTGACAGAGTAAAGAAATTTTGGTGCATTTATACAATTGAATACTACTCAGCAAATTTTTTAAATAAGGCAGATTTATTATATATTCTGCTATGGAAACATTACCAAGTTACATTGAGACACTAGCCTTATTTCTATTGTATACTTTTTGTGAGTTATTTTAATTTTTAAAAATACATACATTAAAAGCATAATTTTTTACTTTAAAAAATCCTGCCAATGGCATTCCCTGAGGGATTCTACAAATCTAAGACTTAAACTTCCAGTTGAAGGTTGAAAATAAAGGAAACAAATGTTTACCTTCTAAAATTCTATCTTTATAAATGTGCATTAACAAACAAGCATTGATGACAGTATGATATAATTAGACAACATGGATGAAGTTATTAGATTTTATTCTAGTTTGATTCTATTACTTGAGTGATACTGGAAAGTCTCTGACTCCTCAGTTTCTTAAGATCCAATATGGAAATTGATAACACTAATAATATAATTCATTTCTAAAATGTTATCTATTGAGGAAATATTTAATACTCTGACAATTAAGTAAAATAAACAGATAAATATCTTAGATGATACATCCTCCATTGAAAATGAGACATATATATTTATTAAGTAATAATATAATTTATATAATTATGTTTATATATAATTCATACATAAAATATAAATTGAATATGAGATATATATTCATAATAAATATATATACATTAATTTTTAAGGCTAAATTGATACCTTCAGGTTAATTTGCTACTCTGTGTGTGTGTGTGTGTGTGTGTGTGTGTGTGTGTGTGTGTGTGTGGTGTTTAAGCTAAGTACAAAGTATACTCTCATTCACTACATTTATTTGATGATTGCAAAAGAACTCTCTGGGCCACAGTAGCTTTTATGCTTTTGCCTGGATTTAATTGTGAAAGCTTATAACCTTGGCCATTACAAATGTTTTAAATTTTAAATAGCATTTATCAGAGTATTTTTTTAAGTTTTAGAATTTATAGTTGTATAAGCAACCTTTCCAACTGTAGAAATCTGGGGGATTTTTGCTTCCTTGTATTTGAAAACAAGATCTCACTATGTTACCCTGGCTGTCCTCAAATTTCTGGACTCAAGCATTCCTCCCTCCTCAGCCTTCCCAACAGCTGAGGCTTAACTATAGAGTTTTGATTATCCAGTTTGATACAAAGATTTTCCTTTCATAAGGTATCAAATTTAAATTAATGTATGAGCCAATTTATTATTAAAGCATAAAAAGCTAAGAAGTTTGCATATCCAAATGCTACAGCTATTTAATTAAAGTAGAGCCAATTTATTATTAGAGCATAAAAAGCTAAGAAGTTAGCAATGTCTAAATTTTATAGCTATTTAATTAAAATAATTTCCAGTGTATTTAGAATGTCTGTGTGAAAATTAGTAGTCTTACTTTACTGGAGTCAATATATATTAGAAGTGCACACACTCTGTTGTATTTAGCACTATACTAATTGAAGTAACAGCCACAATATTTTAGAATTCAGCTGTAAAGCCACTGCAGCTGACTGTGGATGCCCTGCCCAAGTTACCTGAATGCCTTCAACTGTTTCTAGGGCCCCTCCGCCAGCTTTTATGTCTTTGCTTTTAAGATTTTGCATTTGCAACTCTCTTTGGAAGGTTTCCCTTGGTCTACTGAGGCAGATTTGTCTGCCCAGACATGCAAACAACTGGAAGTGTTGGAAGTTTCACTAAGCATCCCTTGAGGTTCGATTGTTCCACCCTTAGCCAGTGGCTGACTAGTGTAAAAGTATGAAATTCCTAGTCTTGTGATTTAAGATGTGACAAGCTCTGCGGCATTATTTATACTCCAGAGATGCCCTGCAGGATCAGGCCCAGGCTGAGGCTTTCCTTAAAACTGAACCATTTCTTGCCTTCTTTCCCTTCCCTCTACTGCTTCTCCAGCACTCTTTTGTGGGATTGTACCATAAGCATTTTTTTTAATGAATCACTTATGCACATGATTTTAAATAGCCATTTCATAATTGGGCAGCAACTCAGCACAGTGATAATGAGGAAAAACAAGGTACTGTCACCCTCATCTTGATCCTAACCTCCCTTCCAAAAGAAATAATCATCTTGTAAGTTTAGAGTCACTGATATAACTCTCTTATCCAGTAGCTATGCTTCTGAAGCTTTATACCATAGATAAATTGACTTTCCTGCTGCAGAACAATCAGACACTGCCTACCCTGCATTCATCCTCCCTAAGCCTTAAAATGAGGCATTCAGATAGCCATGCAGACATCATTGCTCTTATTAGAATTTTTCCAATTAGTGGAAACAGCATTTCATTCTCACTGTATACCAAATGGTATTGACTTTATGCATATATTAAGGTTTATTCTAATAAAGTACTTTAAAAGATATTTGTAGCAACTGTTGAAACTACCAAAGCAAAATATTCTATATTGGTGCAAGTTTTTTTTTTTTCCAAAATTAAAATGCCACAGCAGATGGTACTATATTTAAGCATTTCCAAATTATTTCACATAAATGTAATTACATTATAACTCTATTACAGAGAAAAAGAAGGATATATGAACGCCATGTTTAAATTTAACAAATCACAATCAAATTAAATTGCCAGGTATAATGATACAACTAGAGCATATGGCAGAGGCAATATCATACTTAGAAATCAAAATAAGTTATTCTATTAAATATTTTTCTGTTTTGGAAATGTGAAAACTTATAATTAAAAAATTACCTTTTCTCTAAATGTTCTGTAATTTTTTAAAGAAATCCTTCTACCAAACAAACAAAACAATTTTTAAATGAACATACACAATACTCTTAAAACCCCATCCAAGCTGAATTAATACAGCGATTTACCTGCTTCTTTTAAAAAATATTTCTCAAATGATATTAAATTGTATTTCCCTATGTGTTGGCATCAGATATATACCCAAAAGAGCCTTTTGATACTTGCATTTCATAAAATTACCATTTCCAGGTGTAGAACTGGTGATTTTATACCTGTTTTTCTCTCCTTGTCCAATTAAACAGAGGACAAAAAGTGTCAAGTTGGGCCGGGTGCTGTGGCTCATGCCTGTAATCCCAGCACTTTGGAAGGCCGAGGCGGGTGGATCACGAGGTCAAGAGATCGAGACCATCCTGGTCAACATAGTGAAACCCGTCTCTACTAAAAATACAAAAAATTAGCTGGGCATGGTGGTGCGTGCCTGTAATCCCAGCTACTTAGGAGGCTGAGGCAGGAGAATTGCCTGATACCAGGAGGCGGAGGTTGCGGTGAGCCGGAATTGCGCTATTGCACTCCAGCCTGGGTAACAAGAGCGAAACTCCGTCTCATAAAGAAAAAAAAAAGTGTCAAGTATTCTGTACCAGTGCTTCTCAATTATGAGCAAGCATAGGAATCCCATGGACTGCCTGGTAAAACACAGGTTTCTGGTTGCCACCTGAAGAAAGTCTGACGGAATAGGTCTGGGGTGGAGCTAGAGAATTTGCTATTTTATTAGGTTGGTGAAAAAGTAATTGCAGGTTTTGCTTTTGTAACAATGTAACAATGGGAATGTTTTAAGTATCAGGAGACACTATTGTAACAATGTAACAATGGGAATTTTGTTCTAAGTATCAGGAGAACATTTTTAGTAGCACTTTCTAGGTGTATTCCTTCATTTTCCAATAAAAGAATAAGTTGGTAGTGGGAATCTGGCCACATACCCTCATCTCTATAGAGTTGTAACAAATGCCAGATTTTTTATTTTCTTCCTTTTTATTTGCTTTGAATATTGAAATTAAATTTTAAATTATTTCAAAAAATAAATCTAGGGAATAATCAAGAAGACGGAAGACTAAGTTCATCCAAGCACATGTTGATCATGTCTAGAAAAACTTCAGGAAAGCTCAAAAAAGAATCAACTTCTGAGGAGGGTCAACTCCTTTCATCCTAGCTCCTGTCACTTTAACTCTGACCCTCCCACACCTGCCTTGTTTTGGATGTTTGGCTTATCCTTGATTGCTTGACAACCTTCATAAATTCTATACCACATTGGGAAACATAAGTAAAAAGTGAGAAGAACCACACAGTTTACATCCTTAAAAGAAAGGTTACGACATGTGACTTGGAATTAACTAAATCCTGGGATTGAATCCTGGTGGAATCCTGGACTTGGTCACATTGTATCTTCAACCTCTAGACAGTTAGAATCTATAATGACTCCCAAATTTCAGAGGACTCTTATAATGTATTTGATTAAACAGTTAAGTGTCTCAAGTTTCAATATTTTATCACTAACACTTCAGAAGTTTCAGCAAGTCTTTTGTTAGAGCTGTTAAATATTTTGGAGAAACTTCTATATTCTTTATTGTGTCTCTTACTGGACTGAAATTCTAGACACTCCCTTTGCAATCATCTGTTTTATGAGATCTTGGACAAGGCACTTTACTTCTCTCAGCTTCACTTTCACTCATCTGAAACATAAATTGGGCCAGATGATCTGTATCACTCTTCTCCTTCGGTTCAGAACTATTACAAAAAACAGTTCCTTGTGCCACATTTCTTAGACAATTTTCTTTTGGAGATGGTGAATGTACATACTCTCTATCCCTGACAAAGAAGAAAGATGAAGGATAAAATTAGGTTTCCACATTTTTCATGAAGAAAACTGTATTAAAATTATTTATAGGACTTAAACTACTTCCCCAGGCCAATTTCTAATCCCAGAGGTAATGTTTAGGTTCTCTATAAACTTGTATTGCTTAATTACTTATACCCTTGGAGAAATCATATTACTACTCACTGCAATTTAATTGACACTAGAGAGTGGTGTTACTTGATCGGTTTAAAACATTATCACACTCCAGATTTCTTTAATAAGCATAGCTTTCTGAATTCCTAACAAGTATTTTTAGAGAGGTTTCATAAATATACACAAGGTGAATTAAATACTGCTTAGCATCATATACATATAAAAAGACACCATTTAACAGGATCTAAAAGGACTAGTTTCAACTTATACCACTTCTAATTTTAATAACAGTTTGACAAAAACTTGGCTTTTCTTATGCTTCCGTAGAAAATCTTTAGCTTTAAAAGGAGCCAGACCCTTGCCATACAGGGCCCCAGGCCAGCCATTTACAACTTGGAGTCTGTTGTTCTGCATCCAAGCATGTCACTTCATCAGAGCTAAAGCATCTCTTTTAAATCTGGAGAACAGCTTTCTGGGCAGAGTGGGAACAGAACTCTTTGGCCTCCTCCCCATGATATCCCTCTGAATCATCAGAGAAGTACCTCAACATGGTGGGCCATCCGTTTGGATAGGATTATCAAGTCTGTCTAAGCTCAATTTGTCTTTGAGGTTTCCCATCTCTACACAATCTGCTCTCACTCAATAGAGAAACAGTCAGCTCTCTGGTTAATGTCTCTTATCATCGATCTTAGAACTTACCTTTGTGACGGCTGTTGGCTTCTAGCAACCCAGTCCAAGACAAGTAGAGATATTTAGAGGGACCACATTTATCTTTTGAACATCGTAATATACTTAAAATAAACCGAGTAAGATCTATTTAAACCATTATCAATATAAACTGATAGTTCTCCTTTTTACAGTCCAAACTCTTAATTTTACTAACTTGGGGAAAGAAGTATTAAATTTCCAGAAAAAAAAAAAAGTCAAGATGTAGAGGATACAGAACAAATGATAGGTTTGAGAATTATGCAGAGTCACCTGATCGAAGTCAACAACAAGTTTTGTACAACCATGAAATGTTACATTGACAAACTTCAAAATCAACTGCATGGGTAGCATGGTGGAGATACAGTGATTTAAATGAAAAATATTTGGATGCTCACTTAGTCACTTAATATGAAATAAGAGTATAATGAGAGTGTATATAAACAAGCTTGCTCTGCAGGCATTGGAGAGACTAATCTAATGTTGGACTTCACATCTAAAGAAAGGGTTTTGAAAAAAATCTAGAATAATTCTTTTTAAAACCTTAATATAACACAACAATGATGATTGAAGGAATTGATAGCTAACAAGACCATCTGTCCAATTGTGGGTTATACTATTATTGGGTTAGACAGCAACAAGCAATAACAACAAAAACAACAAAAAAAAAAAAAAAAAAGAAAAAAGAAAAGAAAAAGAAAAAAAAGAAAAAAAAACAATAATTTTATATTGCTCTAAAACTTTTGCAAAAAGAGTAGTTCTGTGCTATTCCTGAAGATAAAATTAGGTTCAAAAGAGCAAACATAATACTAAAACATATTTTGGCTTAACATAAAACATCAACTTTCAAGGAATTTGAGTGTGTAGCAGAAGAATAAGCTTCTTCATCAAATATAGAGCTGAGCATTAATGGAAATGTTCACAGAGAAATTATATGACTAATTCTCAAAATGACTCCTACCCTAGATTTAAATTAGAAAATGGAAATTTTATTTTGCTGGCCAATGTAATAATCTATGATTCCTCAATCTGAAAATGAGTTTCTTAAAGAAAGGGCCTTCTTTTGTCTCATACTCCTTAAATTGGAAGCCTCCCGTTGAAATGGTGTTATGAACCATAGTGTTTCTTTCCTTCCTAGTGCAAGTGAGTAAGTTTTCTAATAAATGCATCAAGCACATATAACAAAGGGGATGATAATATAACCCAATACTAAACAGAGAGAAAACAAGTAATTTTAAACAATTTTTTTTATTCATCTTTTATATTACAGGGTTTTACTTAAGCCAGATTTATTTAAGCCTGATTTATGTAGTCTTTGCTCATGCTTCCTTTGGCAACTGATAATGAAAATTATCATTTCTTTTTATTGAAATCTAAGACATGTCATAAAGAAATTCTTCTGCTTGAAAGGCTTCAAACTTCATTTTTCAGAAAAATACAGATTTTCTGTGATGAGATATTTCCTTTCAATTTCACACATGATAAAATACATGTAGCAAATAATTTACATAAGATCCCTTCAATTTGTACAGTGGAAGCTTTTTCTCTTTTTACAAAGCATTTTAAACATAAAAAATTTCATGGAGAAAACAGCAAAAGTTTAAAAATCTTATTGCTTAAAAGTTTCAAGTTATGTTTCAAAATAAACTTCAAATGCTGTGTTTTTGCAAGATTTACACCTCAAAACTGTTTCTGTTTAGTTCATATTTATGTGGTGTTTCATATTTCCTGCCTCTAAAAAATATTCTTTGGGGGATATTGGCACATTTCCTCTGTGCAATACCACTGCAAGAGTATTTAAAGAAAAAGAAGACACTTTGGGAGGCTGAGGTGAAAGAATCGCTTGAGGCCAGAAGTTAGGAGTGTCCGTGAGCTATGGCATGCTGTTTCACTCCAGCCTTGGCAACGGAGTGACACCGTGTCTCAAAAATAAATGAAAGAAAGAAAGAAAGAAAGAAAGAAGAAAGAAAGAAAGAAAGAAAGGAAGGAAGGAAGGAAGGAAGGAAGGAAGGAAGGAAGGAAGGAAGGAAGGAAGGAAGGAAGGAAGGAAGGAAGGAAGGAAGGAAGGAAGGAAGGAAGGAAGGAAGGAAGGAAGGAAGGAAGGAAGGAAGGAAGGAAGGAAGGAAGGAAGGAAGGAAGGAAGGAAGGAAGGAAGGAAGGAAGAGAAAGAAAGCAAGCATTCTGGCAAGTTCGTATACTAGTGTTTGAGACCGAGAGGCTTGAATTTCAAACTGTTTGGTCTTACAAGGTCATTTATCCACTTCACAAAGATAGTAGAAAATTGGTAGCTTCCTGTTAGAGGAATAACAGTGTCACTGTCATAGTACACAAAAGAGACATACATATTCTTCAGAATAAATCCTTTGTGTGAGTCTTTTCAAATGGTGCTGTACTGTCACTTATACAGGGATGAATTTTCTGACATTTTCCATCTCTTTGCTGTAGTGATAAATTCTGATGTTTTCGTGAAGATAACATATGTATTTTAAAATTTTAAATGATTTTAAAATTTTCATAATTAAGATGAAATAAGAGTCTAACTTTCCTACATGTTTCTAATAATTATGTTAAAACATAATGTGTTTTGATGTTTTCCAAACATACTGCAGCCTAATGCAAGTGAATTTTGAATTTCTCTCTTCAAAGAGCTTTTGATACTTTTTATTTTTATGAATTATGCTACTCTAATACATTCTGATTATTTCAGGTTGAAGATTTTGCCACAAGTTCTATTAGCTTCAATTAGTGACATATAAAATGGTGCAAAAGGAAGCTATGAAAGATATTCTTCAAAGAGGTTGTTCGATTGTCTACATGTTAATTTTAGCTTAAGATAAAAGACAGACTGTTTAATCATACAACTTTTCTCCTATAAATCTTGAATTTCCAAATTAAATTGTCAGTCCCAAATAAATTGCATGGCAGAAAACAAAATTCTAAAGTTAGCTGTGTCAAGTCTCTACAAGAAAACTAAAAAGAAGAGTGACAGAAATTAAAAGACTCTATAGTCAAGTTTCAGAGCACAATGCATTTATTTTTGGTGAAAAAAAAAGTGACACAAAAGGAATAGGGTATATTTTCCCCACTGCAATAAAACATATGGTGAAAAAAAGATGATAAAATGTTGATCATAAGTCTGAAGTGGCAGAGTTGAATATTAAAGTATGAGAGGAACCCAGAACTGTGAACATCAAAATATTGGGTAATTGTCCTGATGGAAGAATTAGACATTCCTAATATGTTGAACTTAAACATGATCATATGACTTGCTTTGCTAAGGAAATGTAAGTGAAAGTGACATATGTCACAACCAGGATGAAGGTTTAAAAAACCAGCATGTGGCTTACCACATTTTCTTTTCATTGACTCTGCAATTCTGGAAGCCTGTGTTGTGATGGAACCGTCATCAGCCTGGACCCAGAGAGAACAATCAAATGCGTAAAGTCACTCCTTGCCCACAGTAGACACGTAGTATGTATAAGAAATAAACTTAGTTGTTCTAAATAAGTGAAATTTTCCATTTGTTTTTATTATATGATAATTTATGTTACTCTGACTGATAATACTAAACCATGTGGTCTTTCAGGCTATCACCTGGAGTGACAAAAGAGAAATGTGTCCTCTAGTGGCATGGAGGATTCTGGACAATAGCACCTTTTAGATCAATGCCATCAGAAAAACATATATTGGGGGACTAGAATTCCTTAATTATATGATGGATATCTGTCATGAAAGAGAGTCACATACACACATTATTAAAGCTATACAAGGCAGATATAACTTAGACTTCGCTGGAGAAAACCTTACAAACAGAGAAATAATAGAGTTCATGCAGGCCTGTCATCTCTATCAGTTATATATAAAATATCAGGCTCTTGAGGGAACATCACAAGAATTTATACCCTGCTTCTCTCCCTACATTATAGTAATACTGCAGAGAAGAAATATTAGCAGATACAGGAATATCATTATTATAACTAACAAAGATTAGTTTGGAATATAGTATATTAGGATAGTCAAAATGGGTTTATCATTTCCCTAATCACCAACCTTGACCCTATAAACACCCTCATAAGGATTTGTGCTTACAGAAGAGACATTCCCAGTGATAGACTTACTGGTTAGAATGGAGATACAAGAAGTTTGGAAGAGAGCAAGTTTTTTCTACATAGAAACTTCTAAAAGATGAGCTACACCAATCAAGAAATGTCAGCCATGTCAACTCGGGTGCATACTCTCAAGTTTTCACTTCTGGTGACCGGCAAGATCGTGGACCTTGTGAACGGTCCCTTCACTTTGACTACAAACTGGTGCAGAAGGTGTGCCCAGTCTATAACTTCCAGAGGTAGTGGAAGCAGAACTTCTGGGCTGAGGCGCTGGCCCGGCCCGGCCCCTACCCGCCTCCCTCCAGTCAGTCCCTGCAGTCCAGCTCCACCCGCCCTCTCCAGCTGCTTCCTCTCGGTGATATTTTTTCTATGCCAAAACAGATGAGAAACGGAACAAAATAAAGTGAAATCCAAAAAAAAAAAGTCTCTTCCATGAAGAGAAATAAGACAAGAGGACAAGAGTATGCAGGAAAATTCTCTCTTTAAATGAAACTAGTAGTAAGGGATGATTCATTTCTCAGCAAGAACATTTTGTTGTCCTGATCATTTGAGCCTAAACCTATAATCAATGGTCAACCAGAAGTATGGCTCAACACCTTGGAAGAGGACATAAGCAATTTCTTGGAATGATCTGATCTATTCTTTTAGAGGTGACCTTTCAATGTCAATCACTGTTGGTGAGATAAGTTTAGCCTAAAGAGGGTTCTGAAATGAATAAGAACATTGCATTGAATATATTCACCCTAAGATCAATTTATACTCAGGACTAAAAACAATTTCTTATTACATTCTTCTTTTATTCTATGTCAGGTTACTGTGTCCAATACAGCCTGTAAGACTGTGAAACAGAAATGACAACATCAGCATAAACCTCAGTAAGATATCCCACTAATAAATTGCTGATGCCTTTCCTTATCAACTTCCCAAGAAAAATTTAAAATTAAAATTACATTAATTTGTGTTATAAAGTCTAAAGAAATAAAGTCAAATATTAAATTATTTACCCTGTAAATAAATGCAAACAGAGTGAAGGTTAAAGTCTATCTACCCATATTCTATATTTTGCTCTGTCTCTCAACAGTGTTCCTCAAAATCAAGGAGAGATGTGTTTTCTTTCTTTATCTTTTGAGCAGCTGCTGTCTGTGCTCTCTCTCCCTGAAAATGATTATGGTTCCATCACATCAATTTAATGCCAAGTCTTTCAAGAGCCAAATATTTAACAAGTCTAAATAATTAATCAGCTTCACAAAGATTATCACTACACTGCTCAACATCCACTAAATTTAGAAAACAAGCTAATCTGCAGCTCCAACATCGGGTTACTCCAGACAACAAAATATTATTCCCAGAACACAATTAGGGTTGCCACAGGCTTATTGCTATGTTAATGACAGAGGTTAGGCAAAGAACACCTTTGACTTCAGCCTCAGCAGGATCCCATATAACAATTGTGTATAACAATGTAATAAAATCTATGACTTGTGAACCTAACCATTCAGAGAAATATACCATGAGTAGTTCCTTTTCATACACAACCTGTATTATTATACTTGGGGAGAGGAAATGCTGTTTTATCTTCTTTCACAAAGAGGCATTTAATTCCTACTGTTTTCTCAATTCATTGAAACCTGTGCAAGCATGGAAACACCTGTCACCAATTTTTACTTGAGATGTTTTCCCACTTTTATTTAGAGCTTAACTCCTGTTTCTTTTGCTACCTGTTTTTAGCATTTCAGAATCAAATTGAATATGAATTCTTTGCATATGCATGTGTCCATTAAATGACTCAAAACTAAGATAACTGCCTGCTAAGAAAGAGGCTGCTTCATCCACCATTCGTTTTACCTAGAGAATCACCTGCAGCAGATTTGGAACTGAAGCTGCTGTTGAAACTGATGAATCCATATCTCTAGGATCCTGGTGAAGATTAATGCAGTCATCATGATATATTTTCATTAGTGTTTTATTATTTCAGCCCTTGAGTGGGTTTTCTCTGCTACATTTTTATCCACACGAGAGAGAGAAAACTCTAGTGTTTTATTTTCATTAGTTTTCCTCTGCTCCCTTTAGGAAAGCTCAGCTGCATTTGTATAGTTAAACTTACTTAATTTCACGCTCGCTTTACCTAAGGCACCTAGAGCAAGCATTGTTTCTTAGGTCAGGCAGCCTTCTATTGGTTTTTGGCCCAGATATTTTTCAGTAGAAAACTGTTTTGTTGGTACCGCACAGTGAGAAATTTGAAGCCATGAGTTTTAGGACTGCCAAAAGAATCAACTGTTCTGATATCTTGCCCATTTCAGATTCCTGATTGAATAATCTTTATCAGGAGATAGTCTCCCATCATATGCTATGTAGCCAAGTCTTGGACTCAAGCTATCATCATGCTCTTTAATTCTCTTTGTATCATTGTTCCTATGTCTCTCCTAGGAATCCTAATTTCACATATTTTTAAAGTACATTTTCTCAAGACTCAAGCATTACCAGGGTAATGTTCAACCTTATGTCACCTTTGTTCTCAAGACAGTATTTCCATGCTTACATTTTACTGACTTTCATGGTCTTCTTTTCTCAAAAATGATCAAATTTTTATTTCATATAGTTGTCCTACTTTTTTCATTCTTTTTTTTTCTGCATGTGTGATTTTTCATATAGCATTTCTAAAGTATTGCTTTTTCCCCCAATTTTTCTGGTTCTTCTTATTCTTCTCTTTTTTTGTAATGTACACTGATGTATCCAAGTGCCTAGAACAATGCATGGTACAGAGTTGTTGCTCAATTAGTACTCACTAAATAAATGACTGATTATGTTGCAACCTCAGTTCAAGATTAATCTTTTTATAGTTTTAATCTAAAATATTTCAAATTAGTGGCAGCCAGTCTACTACCATTCTTTTAGGCCTCCAATTAGAATTTTCCACTCATTTAACTGAAATACAAAATAAAATGCAGCAAATAAGTGTTCTACCTCCTATGGCCTTAGAGATGGAGATATAAAAATATATTTCTTTACAATTTTTGCTTCAACCACAGTTGCATGCTTACTGTATTATAAAGCCTTATTCTCTTCTTTAGACCAGGTACCTGCTGTATATAAGGACACTCATCTATATAAAAATAGCCACATACCTTATCTAAAGACATAGTGATGGAACAAGTCTTCTTTCAGAAAGTGACATTTAACACTGTTTTTTTCTAGTAGTTCATACCACAGAGACACCAGTTGCCAGTTATAATTGAGGAATTTTTTTCCTTATACATACAAATATTAATTTTGGTTCTCTTTTAAGCTCCCTGTTTTGGCAATCCAGAGCCAGTGTGGTTTAAAGTGCTTCCAAAACTTAGAGCCATTCCCCTCAGAAGAGTTCAAGCCAAGGTCCTTCAACTCTGCATATCAAGCTTGCCCATAAAATGTTTCTTCATTGTTTATTTGCACTGGTTGTCCCCTTCCAACCAAGTAATATATTTATTCACTATATAGTATCTTTGCAAACTAAGATTAAGCACTGTTACCCTGCTCTGAGTAGAGGATAAGACTACTCTGGGGAAAAATCTTAATGGAAACCAGATTTGGGCAAAATAATTTATATAGAAAAATCCTCCTTTATATGTGAGTATCTAGATTAATCCCCCAAATCCATCAAGTTTGTCTTACTGTCTCCATTTTTGAATAAAAGAAATCTGAGCTTTAAAGAACTAAAATAATTTTGCAAAATCACAAAATCTTCCATTGCCTATAGTTTCTAAGTCTATTCACCTATTCACTACTGAAAATTTTATATGAATCTTTAATTATATATGAGACTTCAACCACCTATAAATAATTCCTCAAAGCTTTTGTAACTGTTTCTATTATCTCCCTAATCAAGAATTTTCCATGTAGATTCTTTACCTTTAGATTGCACGAACAGAGTCAAGGGAAGTATCTCTACAAAAAAGAAAGTCCCCTTTCCTCACTTAAGTGCAAATTTTCAAATGAGTTTAGATTAGTCTGAAGTCGTGATTTTCAGTTAAGACTATGATATTAAACCGTGGACTATTCTGGACTATTACATTTAAAGGGGGAGATTTTTTTAAAAAAAAAAAAAGGAAAGACCAGAAATAATTTAGGAGAAAATAATTGTGGCATCTAAGTGTAAAAAAACTAATATTTGAAACATAAATAATAAATCCTAGGTTAGGAGATGGTCCCTAAGCTACCAGAATTATCTTCGTTTATACTCGCTTTGTCTCCACTTTCACTTTCTCCCTTTCTCTTGTTTTTTCCCTCCTTATCACACCATATTAAGCCCTGTACTATACAAAGTAGACATAGAATACACATGGGAATTTTAGAATGATTTTTGATGAAATGCGGATTTGAAAAATGAATACAGATATAAAAATTAGGTGTGATTTTAAAATACTAATGGAGTTTTAGCCATAAAAAAGTAGACATCATATGTAAAAATACCTATGATTTTCTTAAAAACCTTGGCCAATTGTGCAATGTCTATTACTAGAAATTCAAACTTTTGAGTTGTCTTCAGAGCACGAGACTATATTTTAGAAATGTTCATCTTTGTGAATTTCAGAGTGCAATTTTTTTCAGCTAATCATTTGAACTTGCACGTACTTTGTTAGAAGAAAATCTATCTTCTTGTTTATTTCCCTATACTCTAGCACTATCAAAGAACCTAAAAGCCAGCAGTCTGAAAAGGAATTTCGTTTGAGCTTAGGCTCAATATGGAGACTCCTAGTTTTGAATGATTCTCCTGTAATCTGCTTCTTCCAGACGGAATTGAAACTGGCATTCTATGGTGCCCATTGCTGAGATGAGGCCTGGCTAACCTAGATCTCTGTAGAGGCCATCTGCTACTTTGACAAAGAGTAAACTTTTTCCTCACTGTAGGCTTAGCCAAGGATGTTCCATGCTTGTGCTTTCATACCTTCCGTTCTTAGTATTGATTCCTTTTAAGTTCATACATCTTACAAATTCTGAACTACTATACTCTATTTCTTTTGGCAGTTCCACATTAAGCTTTCCAACTTTTAAGGAAAATGTAGCATATCGCCTACTTTCCCTAGACAAATGGGCTACATCATAAGGGGCTACAATAAGAAGTGAATAAAATATAAATATCTTTTTACTCAAGCCTCTACAAAGTGTATCTCTTCTTTGCAACCTAATAAAAAGTTAATGGAAGTAGAAGTGAAATATATCTGCCTAGTTTAATGAGGATATGCTTGAGGAAAATAAAATGATGTAGTGGCAAATGTAAGGTCGATGAGAAAGGACTTCAGCAACCCGGGCATCAGCTAGCAGGGAACTGCAATAAAAAATTAGAATAGAAGCCAAGAATCACAAAGCCATTACTGGAAATAACAGAAGAAAATAATGCTATTAATGACAGGGATTTCTTCCCATACCCCTCTGACAGAATGAACTTCAAAAATTCAAAGATAATATGTACTTCCAAGGAAAATGTGTAAGTTTTTGCCACCTTCTATAGGGTTAACATGTAATGTATTCTCAGTAATTTAAATCTGAATTTTGGTTGAGTTTTTGTTTTGAAATTTTGCTGGGTAAGAGAAAAATAAAGCTAGAAATGTATTATTTGGCAAAGTTTTCTGTTACACTTGAAATTTAGTTTTGATTTTTGGTAGAAAGCAAAACTTATTCAGAAGTGAACATATTAAATGAGAGGGATGTTCGAATTGTGATACAAGTCAAAAAATTTCTATAATTATAACCAAGAACTGAGTGACTGACAAACAGTTCTGTCAGATTTTTTGCTCTCCAGTCCTGGTAGATTCAGTTTTATAAAGAGTCTTACTTTATAGTCACAACTCATGAAGATAGATAATTTTATTAGCATTTGGAATGCTAGAAATTAGGAGAAAAACTCATTAATGGGTTAACTTTTAAAAAATTAATAAGTAAAAAGGTGCTAAAATATACATTACAAAAGTTAAAGTATCATTTTTGTGGCTAAAATGTATACTTGTAAAAGTTTCTGGTCAGTTTAATAATTCATGAAGTAACCAATAAGATGAAAAGGCAAATTAAAAAGAGAATTTGAAAATAAAGTGTTTATGTAGTCAGTCAACAGAATTGAATGAAACAAATTTGCTAATAGATACAATCTGGTAAGTGTTCTAAAAGGCTATAAATCTATAACATTTGGGGTTATCTTTTCTGCCAGATAAAAATCTAAGTTTTCATGTAACAGTTAACATTTTAGTTGTCAGAGCTCTAATTAAATATTAAATACTAAAGTCAAGCATAGGTGCTTTCTCCTGTATAATGAAATAAGTTTTGAATGAGCCTCTTAAAACCTGAAAAGCTGTGCAAGATTTGAAAGAAAGGTCATCTACCTGTTTTTCTTTTTTCAAATTTGAATATTTGCCTTAAAGTAAAAACAAATAAAAAGGTGTTGTGTCGAGAATAATTCATACTAGGTTAATAGTTAAATTAGAAGTTTTTTTTCTCTTTAAAACTGAAGTGAGATACTATAAATGAATATTTATTATATGTAATGGCACATGATTTTATCCAAATGTATACAGATTTTTTAAAGGAAAGATATTAACTGAATACAAATAACATTCAATTTAGAATTATACATATTCAGTTCAAACATTGGCAATAAAAAAGCTTCAAATCAGAAGGATATGGAAGACTATACTTTTTAAAATGGGTGTTACTCAGGAAAGCCATTTTTCTTTAATTGTGGAAGTTTCCCTTAGAGTTTTGAACCCATAAGGAAAATCACTCAGTATCAACCTGACACATCAGGATATAAAATTCAGCATGCATGCAGCAGAAATCTGTGTCTTTAATTTGGTGATTCTACGTCAGGAAATAGTTTTTCTCTTTTATATTCTTGTTTTCACTCCAATGAAAGCCCATTTTAAATAATTACAATACCAGCCTCAGCATAAGAGTAAGATCAGCCAGCCACTCATAAACAAATGTAGATGCATGAGGAAGGTGTGTTTTAAAACACACACAACACCATTTATTTAAAATATTATTATTAAATATTGTGAAGTAAATCACTTATTTAACAATGTATTTTACTCAGTGGGTTTTATAAAATATTTTTAATACTTTATTTCTAGGATAAAGTATTCTTTTATCCATGGGATTACACAAATATTTATATGTCTGCAGAAAACAAAGCAAAATTTGAGAACAAAATGAAATTTGAGAATATAAGCATCTAATAATTATCATTAAAAGTCATTCTTTAATAAGCAAAAATTCTATAGTAATTACTAACATTTTAAAAATGACACCTAGCTGCCATAAACTTACATAAAAATATATTTTAAATATCAACTTGTATCTTTAATAAATATGAATTAAGGATCTCAGCAGCATCATATTTTACATTCCCTGGAAAATGATAATATGAAGAATTTTCAAAGGAACATTTTATGATCAAATATCTTTGAGAAGCACCTACTTAAACTATAATTTTAGTTATATGGACTATTAATAATAATAATATTTATTTATCTATTTTGAGATGGAGTTTCACTCTTGTCACCCAGGCTGGAGTTCAGTGGCACGATGTCGGTTCAATGCAACCTTCGCCTCTGGGTTCAAGCAATTCTCCTGCCTCAGCCTCCCAAGTAGCTGGGATTACAGGCATGTGCCACCACAAACAGCTAGATATTTATTTATTTATTTATTTATTTATTTATTTATTGGTAGAGACAGGGTTTCACCATATTAAGCAGGCTGGTCTGAAGTCCTGATCTCAGGTGATCCACCTGCCTTGGCCTCCCAAGGTGCTGAAATTACAGGCGTGAGCCACTATGCTCAGCCTAATATTATTATTAAGAAGTATATAGTTTGATTCTTGCAAACTTATTTCACCTTTTGTAAGGATCACCTGAATGTCACACTTTGAAAAATTTCATGCTAAACCTCTATTTTGGTATATACAAAATTGTTCTAGGGAGCTCATCTGATAAACATCATAAATAGATGAAAATTCTATCAAATCAGAATGGAAGAAGAATGTTGATGCATGAAAAACACTCTTTTCAAGTACTCATAAAAATTTATTTTCAAAATAACATTTTTTTCCAAGGGAAAAGGAAGATTATCTCAAAACCTAAGAGAATCAGTATTAAGATGTTGTTGTAAATATACTTTCACTTCTTTTTTTTTAATATATTTTATTGCACTTTAGGTTCTGGGGTACGTGTGCAGAACATGCAGGATTGTTGCATTGGTACATACATGGCAATGTGCTTTGCTACCTCCATTCCCCCCATTAGTTTTTTCTGGCATTTCTCCCCATGTTAACCCTTGCCAACCTCCCTACCCACCACTGTCCCTCCCCTATTTACCCCACCAACAGACCCCAGTGTGTGATTCTCCCCTCGCTGTATCCATGTGTTCTCATTGTTCAACACCTGCCTATGAATGAGAACATGTGGGTTTGATTTTCTGTTCTTGGGTCAGTCTGCTGAGAATGATGGCTTCCAGATTCATCCGTGTCCCTACAAGGGACAGGAACTCATCATTTTTTATGGCTTTGTAGTATTCCATGGTGTATATATGCCATATTTTCTTTATCCAGTCTATCATAGATGGGCATTTGGGTTGGATCCAGGTCTTTGCTATTGTAAACAGTGCCACAATGAACATATGTGTGCATTTGTCTTCATAATAGAACAATTTATAATCCTTTGGATATATGCCCAGAAATGGGATTGCTGGGTCAAATGGAATTTCTATTTCTAGGTCCTTGAGGAATTGCCACACTGTCTTTCACAATGGTTGAACTAATTTACACTCACACCAATAGTGTAAAAGTGTTTCTTTTCCTCCACATCCTCTCCAGCATCTGTCTCCAGATTTTTTAATCATCACCATTCTAACTGGCATGAGATGGTATCTCAATGTGGTTTTGATTTGCATTTCTCTAATGACCAGTGATGATGAGCATTTTTTCATATGTTTGTTGGCCTCATAAATATCTTCTTTTAAAAAGTGTTTGTTCATATCTTTTGCCCACTTTTGAATGGGTTTGTTTCTTTGTCTTCTTATAAATCTGTTTTAGTTCTTTGCAGATTCTGGATATTAGCCATTTGTCAGATGGGTAAATTGCAAAAAAATTTTTCCCATTCTCTTGGTTTCTGGGTTACTCTAATGATTGTTTCTTTTGCTGTGCAGATGCTCTGGAGTTTAATTAGATCCCATTTGTCTTTTTTGGCTTTTGTTGCCATTGCTTTTGGTGTTTTAGTCATGAAGTCCTTGCCTATGCCTATGTCCTGAATGGTTTTGCCTAGGTTTTTGTCTAGGGTTTTTATGGTGTTATGTCTTATGTTTAAGTCTTTAATCCATCTGGAGTTAATTTTAGTGTAAGGTTTCAGGAAGGGGTTCATCTTCTGCTTTCTGCCCATGGCTAGCCAGTTTTCGCAACACCATTTATTAAACAGGGAATTTTTTCCTCATTGATTGTTTTTGTCAGGTTTGTCAAAGATCAGATGGTTGTAGATGTGTAGCATTGCCTCTGAGGCCTCTGTTCTGTTCCAGTGGTCTATATCTCTGTTTTGGTACCAGTACCATGTTGTTTTGATCACTGTAACCTTGTAGCATAGTTTGAAGTCAGGTAGCGTGATGCCTCCAGCTTTGTTATTTTTGCTTAGGATTGTCTTGGCTATGTGGGCTCTCTTTTGGTTCCATATGAAGTTTAAGGTGTTTATTTCCAGGTCTGTGAAGAGGGTCATAGGTAGCTTGATGGGATAGTGTTGAATGTATAAATTACTTTGGGCAGTATGTCCATTTTCACAATGTTGATTCTTCCTAACCATGACCATGGGATGTTTTTCCATCTGTTTGTGTCCTCTCTTATTTCCTTGAACAGTTCTCCTTGAAGAGGTCCTTTACATCCTCTGTTAGTTGTATTCCTAGGTATTTTATTCTCTTTGTAGCAATCATGAATGGCACTTCATTCTTGATTTGGCTCTGTTTAAGTCTATTATTGGTGTATGGGAATGCTTGTCATTTCTGCACATTGATTTCATATCCTGAGATTTTGCTGAAGTTGCTTATCAGTTTCAGAAGCTCTTGGACTGAGACAATGGGGTCTTCTAAATATACAATCATGTCATTTGCAAATAAAGACAATTCAACTTCCTCCTTTCCTAATTGAATACCCTTTATTTCTTTTTCTTGCTTGATTGCTCTGGCTAGAACTCCCAATACTATATTGAATAGGAGTGGTGAGAGAGGGCATCCTTGTCTAATACCAGATTTCAAAGGAAATGCTTCCAGTTTTTGCCCATTCAGTATGATATTGGCTGTGGGTTTGTCATACATAGCTTTTATTATTTTGAGATATGTTCTGTCAATAACTAGTTTATTGAGAGTTTTTAGCATAAAGGGCTGTTGAATTTTGTCAAAGGCCTTCTCCACATCTATTGAGATAATCATATGGTTTTTGTCTTTGGTTCTGTTTATGTGGTGGGTTATATTTCTAGACTTGTGTATGTTGAACAAGCCTTGCATCCCCTGGATGAAGACTACTTGACTATGATGGATAAGTTTTTTGATGTGCTGTTGCAATTGGTTTGCCATAATTTTATTGAAGATTTTGCATCTATGTTCATCATGGATATTGGCCTGAAAAGGATTCCCTCTTTTTCTATTGTTTGGATAGTTTCAGAAGGAGTGGTACCAGCTCCTCTTTGTATGTCTGGTAGAATTCAGCTGTGAACCCATATGGATCTGGGCTTTTTGTTTGGTAGGCTATTAATTGCTACCTCAACTTCAGTCCAGGGTTTCAACTTCTTCCTGGTTTAGGCTTGGGAGGGTCCAGGAATGTATCCATTTCTTCCAGGTTTACTAGTTTATGTGCATAGAGTTGTTTGTAGTAATTTCTGCACTTCTTTTTTAATGTTCACAAATGTGATCTCTTGTATTTCACTGGGATTATGTCACATAAATTATTTTAAAACTTCTCATTTTCTCTTAAAAATGTAACAGGAATGTTTTCACCACTGTAAATAATGCCACAGTGGGCATCCTTGGACATAAACTCTTGGCCACCCATATTTCTTTCAGAGATTTTAGGAGTGTTGTAAGAAAATAAACATTTTAAATCATTTTGGCATAGTTTCATGATTATAAAACATATGTGGTGGAAATCAGTTTATGTTGGTTCTCTGTGACAGAATTATAAAACTGGTAAGGACATTTGTTTTGTAATTGAAATATTACCAGACTTCTAGAAACTATGTTTGAACAAATTTCAGCTGATGTGTCATTAATTACATGAGGGGTTATATAAGATGCTAGAGCTAAAATGTGTAAACATTTTATACTTAATATTTCACTCACATTATCCCCTATTCCAATTAGTCATATAATAGATTTATAAATATGAATTATGTACTATCATACATTATTATATTTTACCTCTTTGCCTACTAACTGTACTATGTTGTGGTAGGTATAGGAAATCCATGAGCCCCACACATTGGTGCACCAGAATGTAGGAATTCATGAGCCCCACACTTGGCACCAGAATGTAGGAAGCTTGCCCTACATCACCTATGGGTACCCTGAGTTCAGTGGCGACAAAGGAATGAGAAAAAGACAGATTAAGAGAGAAAGTGGGACCAGGGGGCCATCACTTTATTACCCTGGAGGCAACAGTGAAGGCCCCAAGCTCTGATCATCCATACTATTTATTGATTACAATTGCTTTGATCTACAGGAGAGGAGTGGAGTGATGGTGGAGTGAATCAGTGAACAGGAAGTGAATCAGTGAGCTGGAACTGGTGTATCATCCTAAAGATTGATAACAGTGGCAGTTTGGGATTTTCACCAAACAAGAATATGTGGCTATCTTTAGCTTATTATCTATGTACAGCTGATGGAACATGGGCCTTACAAGTAGCCTACAAGTCTAGCTACGTCATAGTGCTACAAAAAGGTTTTATGTCCTTGAGCATAATGATTATAGTAACAGAGCCAGTTGCTCTGCACCAGAACGTGAGGTTGCTCTGCACCAGAACGTGAGGCATGGAGAGGCCTTCCTCCTCAGAAGCCTCCTGCAGCCTTCTGCAGTTCATTGTTCCTTGTTTATGTGTTACTCATAACCAGCTTATGTAGGCACTCTGTAAGGCCTTTCTCCTTTGCAGCTTTTTCCAACAGTAAGTAAATTATTTTCCCCATCAAACCACTTTCTTAATTTGTGTAGTGGAGATGATAATAAGAGTATATACCAAGTCAGTCACAGTGGCTCACACCTGTTATACCAGCAGTTTGGGAAGCTGAGGCAGACGGATCACTTGAGGCCAGGAGTTCAAGACCAGCCTGGCTAACATGAAGAAACCCTAACTTTACTAAAAATACCAAAATTAGGCAGTACAAAGGCACACACCTGTAGTCCCAGCTACTCAGGTGGCCAAGGCATGAGAATCCCTTGAGCCTGGCAGACAGAGGTTGCAGTGAGCCGAGATCACTCTACTCTACTCCAGCCTGGGCAACAAGGAGAGACTCTGTCTCAAGACAAACAAACAAACAAAGATGGTATGGACCTAAGTGGTATTGTTTTGAATTTAAAATAAGTTAATACTAAATGTAAAACACTCAAAACAGAGTTCGGTATGTTGCAATCATGCAAAAATATTGTGTCCCAGTATTATAATTATTAATAGTAATAGTAGTAGTATATTATTTAGAATCATATCCACATAAATATATGTGGAAACATATCCACATATTAAAATTATGTGGAATCAAGCATGATCCCATGTCCCATGTCCAGTGTCCTTGACAAGAATGTAGAAATCCAAAGTCAATGGCCATGCAGTCAGAAAATTGGTTTTGTTTGATTTAGTTTAATCAGGTTACACTGTTTTGTAAGAGTGGGGTGTGTGTGTGTGTGTGTGTGTGTGTGCGTGTGTGTGTAAACCAAAGCACACATTATATATTCTAAATTTGCATCTGTTTCCATCTTTGCCTTACCTTTTACCTTTCCATGTTACCTAAGAAAAATTTTTAAATTTTCTTTGAATTCAGTTTTCAACTGTGTACTCTGAAGTGTATGTATTTCATATTTCAGCCACCAAGTTGGGTAATCTGGAAATTCAATAAAGTCTATACTTACCCTTCAGTATTTCTTCATTCATTTAAATAAGAATAAACTCTTATAAATTAAAATATATATTCCCTAACTTAATTGCTTGTATATTGAAAGCATTCTGTTAGAAATAAAGATTTTGTTACAGAATGTATATTTTTTGGTGTATTTTTTTTTGTTTTGCTTGCAAACACAAATATTCTTAATAAGTACTACAATTAAGTTCTTGCTGTACAAAAACTCCAGTTCCTACACATTATGTAATATAATACCCATTTTATAAATGAGAAAATGGATATTTGGAGAGGCATATGGCCTGCCAAATTCCACCTGAAAATAAAAAGTAGAGCAAAGAATTTAACTCATGTTGGAATGTATCTAAAGTCTAAGAATTATCTATACTATAAAAAGAATGAACTAATTTGGGAAGGGATAAGATATATATTCTGTGAAAGGAAAAATGACAAAACCTATTTAAACCTAGTCTATGATGATAAATGCTCAGTTTTTAAGATGTGCAGTGCTCCCTAATGAAAGTATGGTATTTATTTTTATTTTAAAATATTTTTATTACAAATTTACTTTCAGGCCTACTTAATGTAAGAAAAAAAAAGGAAGCACAATTTGAATTTATAATAAGAGTACGTTTATTTCCTTCAATATTGACAGTTCAGAGGGTCTCAGAGACTATGAATATTATTTTTAATTATTTATAACATTAAAGGCCCTTAGCATCTGGGAAAGAACTTGCTTATAAAATCATGTATACAGCTGCATAGTAAGTACATCTGCCACTAAATTTCAGGGTTTTTTTAAGCTGAAACAGCTGGAAAAACCTTTAAAAATTTTTTTTTTACTATTAATCTTTCTTCTTTAAATATTTGGGATGTAATAGTTTATATGCTAAAAGTAAGAGATTGTTATGAGTTTTTTTAAAAATCAAGAAAAAATAATAAATATTTATATTTTTGGATCGAGTATGACTTTTATGTCTTATTTATTCAGTGATATCCTCATATCTTTACTTTGGTTCTTAAATAAAAAGTAAATGATTATAAATTGACTTAAGACAGTTTCTGAATTTCAGTTGGCTATATCTAAACTTCGAATCCATCTGGTATATAATAATTTTTTTTTCTGGAAACCATCACAAATAAATGCCTAATATGTGGATGAAAATATTAAAGACATTCAGTCCATCCCATTGTTGTATCTATGTTGTGTTTCTCCATATTTTAGTATTGCAATCCTACTGTGACAAATTGTCACATACTTGATGATTTAAAATTACAAGAACTTGTTATCTTACAGTTCTAGAGGGAGGAAGCCCAGAATGGGTCTCACTGAACTAAAAGCTGTATTTCATTCTAATATCACTAGGGGACAGTGTATTTCCTTGCATTTTCTAGCTTCTAAAGTCTAAATGCATTCCTTGGCTATGGCTCTTTTTCTCATGTTCAATACCAGTGACACTGCATGTCCAGCAATATCCTTTCATAAATTCATCATCATCCAATTTCCTCTGCTGCCTCTCTCTTCCAGTGATGAATATTCTTGTGATTATACTGGACTCGCTAGAATAATCCAGGATAGTCTCTCTATTTTAAAGTTGACAGGGTAGAAATTAATTTCATCTCCAAACTTTGTTCCCCTTTGCCATGAAGCCTAACATAATCAAGGCTCTAAAGACTAGGACATGGGCATCTTGAAGAGAAGGGAAGAGGAGCTATTAGTCTAAAAGGCCCTAACAAAATCCTCCATTGCATTTCTTCCATATCCTGTAAATTACTGGCTAAGTTATCTTAGCAATATATTTGAATTCTCAAAAAGTTATTGTGAAGGAGATACTACTCACTGATTCACTGAACAAAAATCCCAAAGCCCCCTTCTCCCTGTAGGCTCCATTGTAGAGACTGATGTAGTTTGTAAATTGCTTTCCCAGCCAGGATCCTGGCTAGGAGTGTCTATATGACATAGTTCTGGTTAATGAGTCCATTGTGGCCTTCTACAAAATATTTTTACTTTCCTTTTCAAGAGTCAGTCCTAGCTGCTGTAATACATTATTTCTTCTTTCTGCCTCATTTACAGAATTGATTCCTGGAGCCATGTTCTGATAAAAAGGCCAAGAGAATCATTGATATGGCTGCTCTGATGTGGATGAACCACCAAACTTACTTCCAGCTGCTTACATTAGACATTTTGTCATATGAGAAAAATCAGCATTTATTTGTTTATGTGACTATTAAAATTCAGCTGGTGCAAAATTAAGTGCGGTTTTTGCCATTCGAAGTCATAGCAAAAACTGCGATTACTTTTGCACCAACCTAATAGTTTATTATTAATGGCAGCCAAATTGATATTCTGAAGTTAGAAGTCAAAAATCACTCATATCAGGTTTACTTTGGATCTAGAAGCAACATTTTAAGACTTTTTTCTGAAAAAATAACCTAAGTATTCTTATTTATTTCTGATTGTTCTTATTATTTACAAAAAATTAAAATAAATCTCAGAGTGGGGAGGGGGCAAGTCCTAGTATTTATAGAAGTACAATGAGAGTAAACAGAAAATAGTAACAAAAGAACATAAAAACGTATGTTCTTCTAAATATTTATAATGTTATGTGACAATTATCAATATAATGCCTCTTCCCATGAGATATATTCTTTTTTGTCTACTCTGCAAAAATTGATCTGACAGTTTTAAATATGGCTTTTTTTTTTTTTTTTTTTTTTTTTTTTAGCAGCTGGCAGTAGGCTTTGCCAATAGCTGGTGCTAGAAAGGCATTGCTGGAGAAAAGGCTTCTGCTTTTCTGCTTTCTGGTTCATTGTGCTTACTTAGCAGGTAAATGTAGCACATTTGGCTTCTCCAGCACTTAGCAATAGTGATGTAGATGGTTTGTCAGTTTCTCCCATGTCTAGCTCTTGGCTGCAAGAGCTTTTGCAGTATCAGGCTCCTTCAGCGTTTGTGCAACTTCTTCAGTGCCCATTTCATGCAATGCATGACATCCAGCAGGACTCAGCAGCCAGCAGCGTCCCCAGAAACCTCTTAGGCTATTTTAGAATACTTTTTCATGAAACACCTTAATTATGAACAGCTTTCTTCTGCACCCTAAAGAATGGATTTCCAGCAAGTTCCAGAGGGAAGATGTCCAGCAAGTTCCACTAATGCCTCATCTAGTGACTTCTTTACCATTCAGTGGGAAATGGTCATGCCCTCTCCAACAAGGTATAGCTTTCTGTCCTGGTAGGATGGAAGGCAGGGGATCTTCTACAGGTGCTCTATCTCAGTGTAGAGGTGGTAGCTCATCCTTGTAACTGCTATTTCTATAACTTTTAGAGTTATCTTTGTTTGGCCACCTTATCATTCTTTATTCTAATCTCCACTATAGTTTAAAATCTTTATTAATTTTTTTCTTGTTCAAATCACTGTGTGGTCTCCTTGATCAGACTCTGATTGACACACATCATATATGAAAGATGTAGCTCCAAGTTATTTGAAGCTGTTGTCTATAAAATTAGAGCCCTATTTTGAAAGTACTTATAGAATTTGCCTTAAAACAGCTTCTCTCAAAAATGCTTTTCAAAACATGATATGCTTTGTCACATGATGTGCTCCAAAGAAAATAGATTCCATGGTCCAATAGCTTAATTTTTTTTTCATTTAGAGGTTCATAGTGCTTATGAGAATATTAAACTTTCCCAAAGGTTCTGTAGTTAATATAATCCACTTAATTTTGTTTAAGTCAGCATTTCCTGAACGTTCCTGACCTTGAAAACGTTCTCTAAACAAAAACAACTCTTGCAACTTGTAAAATGTTATGTTGAGAAATAAACTTTGGAAAATGACTTCTTGAGGATATCAGCATAATAAATATCTCCATTGATTTAAAGAAAGGAAAAAAAGCTTTTGAAAAGCATGGAGAATGTGTTTTTGTGGCATTGTGTGCCATTCCTTAGGCTCTTCTTTTGAAAGTTCTATGAAAATTTGGCTGTAAGAAGGGTTTCCCACTTTTATATAAGTGCATCACTACTCGTGTTGGGTATATATAATCTTGGTATGATTTATAAATATATCTCTAAATGATATCTAGCTAGGGAATAAAGAGAGCTTTCAGTTCAGGTTTTCTACTCCTAATCTTCACCATGTGTGATATTGGCCACTTCATTGCTATATATATAATATGTGTTATGAGACTAGCTCTTGATCAAAAATAAATTTTAAACTGAAGTCTGGTTGGCCTCTCCCTCATCCAAAGAGAATTTAGAAAAAAAGTTGCTGTCCAACACTCAATATTTGTGGCTAGCCACTGCTGAGTAAGCTTAGCTGAAAAAAAAAAAAATCAACACTAACTGCTGTAATATGGGAAAGTGACATTGTATATTAGTGATGTGATCATTATTTGTTTAGACTAAAACTGCAAAGATTCCCATTTGTTCCCAAAGCCATAATCAGATCATAACCAAAAAGTCCAGTTTCACTTTTCCATTTCTGTAATTACTGTGATGAGAGATTACACTAAAGAACTCAAATTGAATTTTCTAAAAAAGAAACATTTATACAGTTTTACTGATTAAAAAATATTCAAAACTGTTCTTAAGTTTTTACTTCTGAGTGATTGAGGTATTTTTTAAAAAATTATATTTTGTTGATTTTTGTGTTTTTGGTATTCAATAGTAATTAAAATAAAACTTATCTTGGAATTTACATGGTCTCTTGAAATGTTGACAACCTCTCATAAAGTTGATCAGACCAGCATTATAGCTTATGTTCCTTTGGTAGCTCCATGTAAGTTCATAACATGTAGTGGGTCTTTAGAAAATATTAAAGTCAAAAACTGTCATGATAGGTAATGAAATGTCTTACAATAAAATGTTCAAAATTTTGTTAACGACCTTTAATGACACAATTCATGTCTTAATTATTCAGCTGTCACAGATTATGGACGATAATGCTTCTTACCTGTACTCCACACATGTGGTAGAAATTCTTGGTGCTCCACTCACATCCCCTTTACCAGATTACCATGCCGTGAGTACTGCAGCTAGCAGCTTATAACTGTGACCTCAAAATAACTGCCCTTAGTCAAAGGGAGTCAACTTGGCCATGAATATATGGGTGGTTATACCATTTACTAACTAATATTTGCTTACTAATAAAAAGATAGCAAATAGCATCCCTAAGCCTCAAGTTGGTACAACTCTGGGTATAATTTACTATTCAGAAAGGTCCCTCATTCCTCTATGTATCAGAGCAGGGATAGTCTACATTCTTGCTCAGCTTTTTTTCTCCCTGCTACTCTGCTTCCCTAATTTTCTTACAGGATTTTCTTGAAGATAATTCACTCAATAAATCATTTATCCCTAAATCACTGTCCAGGGCTTCACTTCTAGGGAACTTACCTAAAGAGGGACCCCAGAGAAGCAGATTTAAGAATGAGGGTTCTGGACTTGAACATCTGGTGACCAGCTGGATTGAGGGCCTCATCTCTGATGGTAGGTGAAAAAATTGATAGTCACCAGCAGGCTGTGAGACTGCAATTGTTAAGACTTTCACCTATGATGAATTAGGCTAAACTACAGTTGGAAAAGGGTGTGTAGCATTGGATCTTTGATATAATATCTCTGGCCTGTGGGAAGTATGGCTATATATTTTAAATTTTTAAATATAATTTTGTATTTATATTTTTTATTTTTTAATTTAACTTTTAATTTTTTTAATAAAATTTTAAGCATATTAATTGAGAAATAGTTCTTGGTGGACAGCACTGGTATTTTGAAAAGAGAAAATGGGAGACTCTGGTAATCAAACATTAATTCCAATAATTCAAATAAAAATGTGAAAGTGAGAGGCTTCCTTAGCAAAACTTGAAAACACCATTATTTTCTGTAACAAGAAGGCATACCATATTGAGGATCAGGTATAGAACTTTATCTAAAAAATAGTAAAATGTAGAAGTTTGGTTACCTTGGCAAATCTGTTGCATGAAATTTGAAGTCCAAACAAGTACAGTGGCTCACACCATCTGTAGCAATCCCAGCTACTCAAGAGGCTGAGCCAGGAGTTCAAGACCAACCTGGGCAACATAATAATATCCTGTTCTCAAAAACTAAAATTAAAAGGAACTTGGAGTCCAGTTATGAAAGGAATGGGAACCCGAGCCTTGGGATGGGAACACTAGATAGACCAACTGAAAAACCGTGAGGATTCAAATGTCCCTGAAAATTCTAGGCCTAGAGAAGTAGCTAGCAACTCTTGTAAAATAATTACATATAACCCCTTGTTCAGGGGTATGTGGAACTTTCGAATAAGACAGACCTCTTACTAGTCAAAAATAATAAAAATTATTGTATCTATCTACTTAGCACTGTTACTATATAAATAAAGACTACACATAATTTTGGTTTGAACAGGGAATATTTATAATGAATGGATTAGGTACTTGATAACAAAGAAAAAGTTACATTTTTAAAGCAACCACTATGCAGGTCTGCATTATCTGATTATGATCTAGCAAAAATAAATAAATAATAAAAATACATTAACAATTTTGAAATAATGAAATACACACAGATATAATCTTGGTATCAGAAAACTGTACCATAAAACTTTCTTTTTTTTTTTTTTTTTTTTTTTTTATTTGAGTTGGGTGTGTCTCTCTGTTGCCCAGGCTGGAGTGCAGTGGCACAATTTTGGCTCACTGCAACCTCCACCTCCCAGGTTCAAGTGATTCTACTGCCTCAGCCTCCCGAGTGGCTGGGAATTACAGGTGTGGACCACCACCCAGCTAATTTTTGTATTTTTAGTAGAGACGGGGTTTCACCATGTCCAGGCTGGTCTCAAACTCCTAAGCTCAAGTAATCTGCCTACCTTGGCCACCCAAAGTGCTGGGATTCAGGCGTGAGCCACTGTGCCCAGCCAAATCTTTTAAGAATCGGCAAAGTTGAAAAAAAAAAAAGTATATCCTTAAATGTCTTTAATAATAAATAACAGAGTGAAAGAAGTAAGGAAAGAAGAAAGCAAAGAAGGAGGGAACAAGGAAGGAAGTTAGTTCTTAGAATACAAAACTTGTGAGAAAGATAATACAAAATGAACCAAATAAATCAGGAAGAAGGAATCAATAAAGATAGAATATAAAATTAAAAAATATAAGACAAAGCATATATAGAAAAAGTTAAAACATCTAAATTATTCTTTAAGACTTTGGACCAGCACTGTCTAATAGAACTCTATGTGATAATAGAAATATTTTATATCTCTACTGTCCAATACTGTAGCTCCTGTGTCTGCTGACACAGGTGACAAAGGTGGTCAGTGAAACTGAGGAACTAAATTTTTAATTTTATTTCATTTTAATTAACATGAATCCATTAAATTTTCATAATTTTACAATTTAAGTCAATATAAATTTAAATTTAAGTTGCTATTGAACAAAACAGCAGTAGAGAGATAAATTTTTCACCAGCCTAAGTATCAAAACTGAATAAAAATTTAAAACATTTTTATGAATTAAACAATTCCATAACTAAAATAAATGTACAAAAATAGAGAATTAAAAAAACACAGAATAAAGACAGAGGGAAATATCTCTAGTATACAACAAGGTTTTACAAATTGACCAGAAGGAGATAAACAATCATACAAGAAAATATATATACAAAAACAATTTATATATATGTATATATGCAGACCATTAGAAGCCATACCTGAACTTCAAAGTTATAGAATCTATGAGATGAGTGTTGTTTTAAGCTACAAAGTTTGTGGTAATTTGTAATGATTCAATAAAAAACTAATACATAAGAAAACAATATGCCAAAAATAAGTGGTTAAAAAAATAAAAATTGAAGAAAAAATGAGTTCTTTCTATTGTGTTGGTTTTAACACATGGATTTTGTTGAAATTCTCCCCAATTAAAGGGAGAGTCCAATTCTTCATGAATATAAGCCAGGCTCAGTCAATTACTTCTAATGACTATAATGAGGTAGAAGTGATGCTAAATGACTCTTCTGGAGTTCTGAGATTTCTTTCCTGGAATGTTTGCCCTTGGAACCCAGCCATCATACCTTGAGGAAGCCAAGCAGCCCTTAAAAAACTCAGATGTATGTGTTGTAGCCACTACCCTGGGTGAAATCTCAGCCAACAACCACCATCGACTTGCCAGACATCCGAGTTAGTCAGCCTTTGGATGAGTCCAACCTACAGCCCTTGGGCAAGCCCAACTGACGTTGAATAATGAGCTATCTCCAATAGAATCCTACTCACACTGCACATTCCTTAGCAAACATTGTCATTATTTTAAGCCACTAATTTTGGGGGTAGTTTATTATGTAGCAAAAGATAACAGAACATCTTTGTACTCTTCTAAGTACATATAACTGGCAAAAGATTATTTTCGTTTGGTTTGTTTTATCGTTGTTGTTGTTGTGACCGCATCTCACTCTGTTGCCCAGGCTAGACTGCAGTGACCTAATCGTAGCTCATGGCAGCCTCAATCTCCTGGGCTCAAACAATCCTTCCACCTCAACCATTAGAGTAGCTGTACATGCCACATGTCTATTTTTTTCCCTTTACTTTTAGTAGAGGAGACAGGGTCTTGCAATGTTCCCCAGGATAATCTCAAACTTCTGAGCTCAAGTGATGCTTCCACTGGCATCCCAAAATTCTGGGATTACAGGCATGAGCCACCATATCTCACCCCACTGGCAAAAGTTTTTTTACAAAATGATAATACCTATGGGTGAATGGCATGTTGGGAAGAAGTTAACTGTGGGACAATGAAAAAAGATGTTCAAAAATTATTATGGGACCCTCATTCTGGTTACTGGTAAGATGATGCCTGCACCAAAACCCTGCTTCCCACAGGACAAGTATCTACCTTCGATCTCCAGCAAAATAAACTTCAAGGTTTCTAAGTGTTGGGAAATTGGCTTCCTACAAACCAATGTAAATATCTGACAAGGAATATCTGCCTTACCTGGCACAAGCTAGAATATTTATTTCTCCACTGACAAATTTACAACAGTGAACTGGATTCCCTTCTTGGAACATTTATGCCCTGTGTGTGTATCCAGTAAGCTGTTCTACTCCTGGAAGAAATTTCTATGGGTGATAATGAATACTGAGAATCGGTGGCTCCACTTCTGGTTGAACTCTGGTTTAAAAGCTTTCCTAAAAATTTTGTGTGATGTTACAGAAAATGTCCTGAAGTCCTGAGAGTGATTGATGACAAACATGACAGGACTCACCTTGCTTGATAGTGAAAATAAAAGTTCTCCCCTTGGGCAATATTTACTCAAACTATGCTGGTGATTGGTTATTTTGAATTATTTGTATAAATTTATAGAGTACTCATTAAATTTCGTTACATGGATAGATTGTGTAGTGTGATGTCAGGGCTTTATCAATGTATATACATTGTACACATTAAGTCATTTCTCATCATCCATTCCCCTCCAACCCCAGTCACCCTTCCAAGTTTCTATTGACTGTCATTCCACAATCTACATGCATGTGTACCTATTTTTAGCTCCTAATTATATATGAGAACAAGGGATATTTGTCTTTCTGTGACTAAGTTGTTACGCTTAAGATAATGACCTCCAATTTCATCCATGCTTCTGAAAAATATGTGATTTCCTTCTTGTTCATGGCTGAATAGTGTTCCATTGTGTATATGCATATCACATTTTTTAATTCAGTCATCCATTGATGGATACTTAGGTTGATACCAAATCTTTGCTATTGTGAATAGTGTTGCGAGAAACATAGGCGTGCAGGTTTCCTTTTGATATAATGATTTCTTTTCCTTTGGATAGATACTAAGTAGTGGGATTGCTGTGTCCAATGGTATTTATTTTTAATTCTTTGAGAAATCTCTGTAAGAGATTTTCTATAGAAGTACTAATTTATATTCCAACCAACAGCGTATAAGCATTCCCTTTTTCTCTACATCTTTACTGCCATTTGTTACTTTTTGCCTTTTTAACAGTTACCATTTTGACTGCAGAATGTGCTTTATAAGAATCTTTTCATCTTCCTTTGCATTTAAAGTGCAAGAAGAATAAGCAGTTAAGGGAATAATAACAATAGGTAAGATTAAGAAAATAACAAGGGAATGGAGCAGGGTAAGTGTGTACATTCATAATTAAAAAGTTATAGCTCATTAAAGTTATTTAGGGAATAGTTTAGATTGTACTGAATAGTTACTATTTGTTCATCTGTTTTGCTAACTATATGAACTGCTTAAGCTCAGAAGCCATACCTCATTTATCTTTGTATACCCAAGCCCTAGCATATTGCCTGGTACAAAAGAAGAGCTCAATCTGTGTTATCCCTTTGATGTTGGTTGAATAAATTTATGAGTTTCCTAAATGGAAAGACACAGAGATAGGTATCAGGTGGGTGGTATTTGGAATTCAATCATGGACCTAGAGTAGACACATACCTCTATGCTCAGAGGAAGTTCCATTTTAGCCGGCTAGCACCACTGGAGAACAAAAAGCAGCTACCTAGACCATAGTGGACTAGAGCTGTTTTACTCAAAAGGGAAAGATAAAAACCTCTCCAATGCCAATTTGTGTGCGTGTGCATACACATACACACACACACTCTCTTAGGGGAAAAAAAATACCAGTAACAAAACTTCGATTTAAAGGGAAAGAGAAACAAAGTATTCATTGAAATAAGTTATAATAATGCAGTTACTTAAGGGATTAATTACCCATAGCCGCAGAAGAGCATATGATGTTACAGAAGAGGAAGAAATCATAAAACTTAGCAATAGGGGTTCATCTTCCCAGTTATTAAATAGGTAATTAATCTAAACTGCAAGAGGCAATTATGCCTCACTGAATAAGGTGAAAATTTTTAGACTCACAAAGCAAAACTTCAAGTCAACACAAAAATGGCAAAGGCAAGAGAGCAAAATAAGTGATACCTATGAGTACTTTCCTCTTAAAAAGTATATTAAGCTATACTCTTTTGCAGAAGGCTAGGTTGTGCCTAATATAACATTGTTTTATTTTATTTTATATTATTTTATTTTATTTAGAGAAATATTTTAATTTGCCCTTATTTTGTGGATTTTATTATTCAGCAGCTATTATAGGTGTTCCACACTACTGTAGATGTTTAGAATGGGCATTTGAATATTCTACAGGTTATAGAAATGTAATCGCATGACAAATCTATAGAAATCCAGGCTGAGAAGCATGGGTAGGAGGAAACTTTTTGTATGTCTTTGGAAGTACTTGGGTTCTTTTTTTTTTTTACTTTTAAGTTCAGGGGTACAAGTGCATGTTTGTTACATAGTAAAATTGTGTTACAGTGGTTTGTTGTACAGATTATTTCATCACCCATGTATTAAGCCTGGTATCCATTAGTTATTTTTCCAGATCCTCTTCCTCCTCCCACTCTCCATTCTCCAGTAGGCCCAAGTGTGTGCTGTTCCCCACTATGTGTCCATGTGATCTCATAACTTAGCTCCTACTTATAAGTGAGAATATGTGGTATTCGGTTTTCTGTTCCTGTGTTAGTTTGCTAAGGATAATGCCCCCAGCCCCATTCATGTTCCTGCAAAGAAAATTATCTTATTCTTTTTTTATAGCTGCATAGTATTCTATGCCATATATGTACCACATTTTTTTAAATCCAGTCTATTGTCAAAGGGCATTTAGGTTGATTCCAAATAATGATTCCACTATTTAGGTTGAATAGTGCTGCAATGAACATGCACATGCATGTGTCTTTATAATAGAATGGTTTCTACTTTTTGGGTAAATACCCAGTAATGGGATTAAAATCTCCAAATGCAATCATAGTCTGAGGTACTGGGAGTTAGGCTTTATTGTATGAATTTTGAGAGAACAAAATTTAGTCCAAACATATACACATACCAAAATAAATAAGTAAATTAAAGCATAAATCTTGGAGGTGGAAAAAAATGTGTCAAAGTATTCATTCAACTTTCTTGCTTAATCATTTGAAGCTATTTAAACATACCAAGCCTTAGATAAGTGACTGGATGAAATTATATGTGATTGGATAAAAGCTATTAAGATTATTGTGGAAGTTCCCCCCTGAGTTCTACCTGCTTTTCAATAAAAATCCTGTATTTGGCAGATTTTAGCTACTTTATCACCATGCAACCCTTACCCTTCCATGGCCACAGGCGGGATTGTCTTTGCCAAACAAGTTACTGGATTTCTCACATATAAAATAAGAACTATAATAGTACCTACTATATAGGGTGATTATAAAGATTGAAAAATATAATACAAAAAAAAAGCACATACAGAAATGCCTGGCAAATAAGAAGATAGAAATTATGTGACTACTAAACACTATATGAGTATCACAGGTATAATATATACATAATATAGACATAAAGTGCATGTCCCAGAGCTTGCTGCATAGTAAGTTTGCATTAAGGAATTGCTACTTTTATAATAATTTGTCTTACTACAAATATCTGTTTACTACAACTACTACTATAATTATTATTGTTATTTAATTACTACTATTACTATTAGTATATTTCTGTTGTTACTATTTTTTTCAAAACTATTGATCTTTCTAAAACGCAGGCTGGAAAAATGTCACTGCTCTGATTCAAACATTTTAGCAAATTGGCCATTGTTTTTGGAAAAAGCCCACTCTTTTATTGCGCCCATAGTTTCCTTCAGATTCTAACCCTGATGAACTTTATCTCTAACAATGTCAGACCTCCCACAATGTACCCACATAAATAATATTTCTGTTCCATTTACAACAAAAGTACTTATTGCCTGCCTCTCTACTATGATAGAAACACTCCTCTGAGCACAGGACATATAGTTGTGGGCAAAATAGTCAATATCCCTACACTAAGGAAAAAGGGATTGTGAAAACAGATAACAAATAAGTAACGATATAAAAATACTATCAATTAGTAAAAAGCACTTTGAGGAAAAGCAAAACAGAAGTACATGAGAAAAACTGAATGGTTAACAGCTTGGGATAGGTTGGTTAAGAAAGGTTTCTTTGAGGAAGTGACATTTAATGTGAGACTTGAATGAAGAAAACAAGATTGAACATTCCAGGCAGAGGGACCAACACATAAGAAAGATCTAAGGTGTAATTCATGTAACTGACAAAAAGGTAGAGTGACCAGGCCCTAGGGAGCACAGTTGAGAGAATTGTTGGAAGCAGCCAGTTCCTTCAAAAGGTTGGGAGCAGCTAGATCTTTCAGGGTCCAGCATGCATTAAAGAACTTCATAAACTTAAAGAACCTTAATGTAGGATCTAGCCTGCATTAAAGAGCTTGGCTTTTACTATAACTAAAACATGTATCCTTTTAGTTATACTAAAAGGAATCCATTAGCATAACTATAGGAAGCCATTAAGCAAACAGACAGGATAAAACAAATCCAAGTTATATTTCCATGAGGCAACTCCAACTGTTATATTAATAATTGATTGGAAGAGTACAATCACAGAGATTAGGGAGCGGGTGGTAATTATAGTCTAGATGAGGAATGAGAGTGGCCTTGAGGAAGGTGGTAGCAGTGGAGATAAAGGAGAAATGGACAGTTTTTTATAACATATGTTTACTTTTGCAGTTGAGTGATTTGTGTAACTTGGGTGTTTTTATTTTTCTACTGAATTTTATCAGCAACCCATGCCTAGGGTTTCCAGGATTTTATGAAAAGAATAAACATTTATTTATAATGACTGAACTGGCAATATAGAATGAGAACAGTATATAGGTTACTAAACTCACTGAAGCATGAACATTAGGGAAATCTGGAAGAAAAGCTCTCATCTGTTCCTTTGCATTATGTTCCTCATGGAGAAAGTAGTGAAATTTAGCCTGGAGAAAAACTCTCTTCTTTCAGAAATGCAACTTTATTTCAGAAATAAAGAATGGTCTGAGAGTCAAATGAGCCTTCTAAATAGAAGTTGTTTAACATTAAAGTGGTTGCTTATCCATTCTTAGTCTGATTTCTTCATCAATAATATATATTATTTTAATGGTTGAAAGCCTGCCATAAGAACTCAATTCGATAACACATAAGTGGTTTTGCACAGAGCCTGCCACAAAGTTGCCTATCAATAAAAGCAGCTCTTTTCATTGTAAACCTATCAAGGCCCCTGTTTACCCTTTCCACAAAATTTCTGCAGATTCTTTTCTATGTTTCATCCCTTTTCATCCATTGCCATGCTGAGTTAGAATATCACTCTTTTTTCAGCAGTTTTAATTGCAAAAAACAGACACACATTCATATTCCTTCAATTCAAAAAATTGTTATTGTTGTTTTTGTTTCCTTTAAAATAAAATGCTAAAATTAGACTCACTGGCAGGAAAAACTCTCCTTTCAGACATCATGCAAGGAATAGGAACAAGTATAGTGAGATTGGAGGAAACTGGCACATAGTTCAAAAACAAGATCACTCAGGACCAAGATAGTTCTGGGGACTGGTTTCTAACCTTGTCTATTAGAAGCCACTGTTTGCTAATCTGTGTACTAGTAATCTCTCCGTAATAGTGACTCACTACCAAACAGTTTGTGCTATTTTCCTTACTGCTATAAACCACACACCTCCTCTGTATTAAAAGTCTTTCAAAAGGCACTGTTCACAGCTTCTGCTTACTCATGGGCATTTTTGCTTTTTGGCATCTGTAAACTGGCATTGCTCTTTAGGTTTCTGTCCCTATTGCTGAGCCTCTTTTCATCTCAAGTTCAAATTACTGAGTTGGTCTGGTTAATCACAAACATCTTTACTGAAAAAATCCTCTCCTACTTGGACATTCCATGGGACAGTACCTAGCTTATAAATCGGTTCTTGGGAGTCAGATATCCTCATCTTGTCCAATCAGTTCTTTCTACAATTGCGGATCATATGACAAAGCTCATGAACACATATGCCTAAGGCCAGGCTACCTCATTCTGCAGGAGTAGTGGATTTGGTAGTTTCTCTTAGAGTCTGTAAATATTCTTAGATTTAGCCTATCCATTTTAAGTACAGAAAAATGTCAGTGTATATATTTACATATACACATGTTCTTAAAGCTCAGTTTAATTTGTTTTTAAACAATATTACAAGTAATCTGAAAGTGCCAACTGCTGGTTACTTAAAAATATGGCGTAAGCCAATAGAAATTGTTTAGAAGCAACCTAAGTGACCATCAACACATGACTGGATCAAGAAAATGTGGTGTATATATACAATGGTGTACTATTCAGCCATAAAAGAAGAATGAGATCCAGTCATTTTCAACACACAACATGGATGGAACTGAAGTTCATTACATTTAGTGAAATAAGCCAGGCACAGAAAGACCAACATTTCATGTTCTCTCTTATTTTTGGAATCTAAAAATTAAGACAAATGAATTCACAGACATAGAGAGTAGAATTGTTACCAGAGGCTGGGAAAAGCAGTAGGGTATGGGGATGCTTAAGATTAAAAAAAAAAAAAAAATGAATGAATAAGAACTACTATTTGATAGCACAATAGGGTGGCTATAGTCAATAATAACTTAACTGTACATTTTATTTATTTATTTTTTTTTTTTGAGACGGAGTTTCGCTCGTTACCCAGGCTGGAGTGCAATGGCACAATCTCGGCTCACCGCAACCTCCGCCTCCTGGGTTCAGGCAATTCTCCCGCCTCAGCCTCCTGAGTAGCTGGGATTACAGGCACGCGCCACCATGCCCAGCTAATTTTTTATTTTTAGTAGAGACGGGGTTTCACCATGTTGACCAGGATGGTCTCGATCTCTTGACCTCGTGATCCACCTGCCTCGGCCTCCCATAGTGCTGGGATTACAGGCTTGAGCCACCGCGCCCGGCCAACTGTACATTTTAAGTCTTCCATTCTGTGAAGACTTTCTTCCTCGATTGGTCATTGCTCTATTCCCAGTGTTTAGAACAAAACCTGCACATGTTAGTAAATATTTTTGGATTGAAAAGGAAAGCAAACACACACACACAGTCACCTGTTTAACACTAATAAATATCTTCTTGATCCCTAATTGCTTGTGAGGTAATTTTCAGTTATTTCATGTCCACTGCCATAAAAGTCAAACCTGTACATCACAACAGATTACAACAGATTGGCAAAGCCAGCTAAGCAAGCACTTATTAATTTACTATATATCTATCTTTATTACAGAATAGTAGGTACCCATTCTGCCAATTAACATAATATATGATACTAAGTAACTCTTCCTTCAAAAATATCATTAGGCTAATATAGTATTATCACTTGAAAACAACCCACTGGCATTTTCATAAACGTAAGTTTAATATATGTAGGCTTAACTTTAAAGTACTATAAACTCTCTCATTTTATAAAGTACTAGATGTAATTATTTAAGAATTCTTATCATGTACTTTAATGATAATAAATTCTATAATATACAAAAAGAACATTAAGTATCATTCTTTGAAAAAGCTCAATGAAATTTACACTTGGTCCAAACTATATAAGAAATGGAAACTTATGGAAGAAAAAGAAATACCCAGGAGTATATGTGCTAGTATCTGTAATGCAAAAGAAACAAGGTGCTGAAGTGTATTTCAGAAAGAAAAATAGAAGAAAAAAAACAGAAGAAAGTGAGTTTGCTGCACATAAAAGTATATCATTCAATGATATAACAACCTATGTTTCCAAGTATTTTACAACTTTATACAAACTATATATGTTCCCCTTACTGCAGCAGCAAACTTTTCCATCTGGCTACCTTCTATATATATTGAGATTATAGTAAAATGACTGAGAGCAGATACTAAAGGCAGAAGGCCTTTGTTGGAGGCCCAACTCCAGTAGTTACAAGTTGTATGATTAAACTCCCTTATCCCCGATGTTAACTCCCCCTATTTCTCCACATTCTGCTTCAGAGAAGTAATAGAAGTCATAAAGTAAAAACAGCCTCTGGACATCTTCTTTGAGGTATACCATAGGCATTCCTCATTTCTTCCCTCAAATATTTTATACCCTACATCTCAATACTGAACAAATGCAAATCCATGAATGTATTATAGAGGAATTTTGGGACAAAGATAACCCTTAACTTTTCAGATTACTGATTAAGTAGTTAGATTCTGGGTTGTTTTTTTAAGGCATGAATCAGAAGTTCAGAACAGCATAAAACGGACTTGAAGTTTTTGTTTATTTATAATGTTCCTTCAATCTGTACTCAAAATAACTTCAAATAATTAATTAAGAGATATTAATTATGTACATTATTTTTTCAACTGTTGGCCTTTTATATTTCTAAAAAGTAGATCATCTACTTATTTTTTTGAGAGTAGATAGGAAGAGGTTTATCTAGACAAAGTTCCATGATAATTAACTTGTCATTGTGCTAATCTTTGACAAGGTGACCTCTGTCCTTTTATACCCAAAATGGTTTAGAATACAAGAATATTGTGTGCTAGTTTCTCACGTAGAGATATTAAAACTACCCAACATGTAAAACCACCCAGTATTTCTCATGGTATAGTAAAATGTATAAGTACCATACTGCATAACCTACCTTCCAATCCTTCCGAGGTTGGAAATTTTATAACCTGTCTCTTAGGAATGTAACGGCCCACTCCATGTGGTCCTATTTTCTCTGGTGCAATTGATTAAGTCTGTGTACTGCTGAATGGAGGAAGCAGTGCCACCCAAGGCAAACGGCCATGATCAGGCTTGTCTGAGGTCCTCTGACTTGTGTTTCTGTGACTGTGTACATGTTACACTCTCTGCTTGGAGTGCCTTGCCTCTTCCTGCTTCCTTTCTTTATCTGGTTCCCTCCAAGCCATTGATTAATATATTTATTACAAGTTTATTTTTATTTTTTATGTCTCTACACACAACTCTTAATATTTATCTCAGTGGATTGCATTTGTATAAGCCCCTTGAAGAAAGAAATCGAGCTTAATACAGGGTTTTGTGACATGGTACATATTTAGATGTTTGAATGAGTGCATAGATTGACGGCATTGAACCCTTTGCAAACACATTGCAAAATCTATTGTGATCAATGATGAGGAGAAGACACTGAGCTAACAATAGTGCTGTGTAGATAGTGGTATCTAGTGATACCATTTTGGATAAGAAATTTTCCACTTAAATGAGAACAGATACAGAGTCTCCCTCTCTAACAGCTATGGAAACTTAAACTTTACTGGAGGAGACAATAATTTGTGGTGAAAGGGAAAGGATAGACTAAAGAGGTTTATTTTTCCCCTGGCTCATAACACCCATTACAATTAAAGTGTTAAGCTGAACTGTAAAGGGATTATAGAGTCTCCTTTTCTCCATATAATCAGTTCATTTTCTTCATAAAGTGAATTGCAATAGGGACATGATCTCTCAGGATTATAATGGAAGTTTTATACCAGTAGACCTTAAAGGCACAAGCCTCAATTTTTAAAAAACTGAATAAGTGTCTTCAAAAGGAAAATCTTACAAAATAAGTTGAAAATAAGTATACTCACATAAAGTCCCAATTATCATAATGTTTTATTATAGCCTTTCAATTCCATCAACCAAATAGAAACATTATTTCATTTTCTGCTTTGGAGACATAACTAAGAATGACAAAGGTCAAGTGTGATTGCATTTCTCTAAAGGCAAATAATAAATAAGCTATTATAAATAAGCAACATATGAGAAGTTTAATATTGACACATTTATCAAGCAGAGTAGAAATAAAGCTTTAACTGGTTATTATGTTAAGCACTTCACACTTGAACAAATCAATAAATTAATATAGTTTCATGTTTCGGCTCCTTCTTCTATTGAAACAATTGTTATTATCACTTCACTATCTCTCCTAGTTAGGTCCTGTTGTGCATGGAGAACACATTGTAGTTTTTTGCTTTCCCATGCAAAAATGTTACTCACTAGTTTCACTAAACATTATTATATTCAGTAAATGTGCAAGAAAAACTGAAGCTCCAAATTGCAATTTTTAAAAGTTTTTCAAGTTACTCCTTACAGGAATATCCCTGCTAATAAATTAAAAAGTAATGATAGACTTAGAAATGCACCCTCTAATAAAGTATTGAATGTAGGAATAAATATATTGATAAAATAAGGAAAAGGGGGAGAGTAGCACAAGGCTTGTCTCCTGATGGAAGAACACACTACCACTTTAGTCTTTGCAAAATATATCAAATCTGCATCTCATGAATCCTCTACATCAAACCTTCAATTTCTAAAAAATAGAGGGAAGGAAAGTACATATCAGACAACACTACAAATATGTGATCAGCAAAATCAAGAATATGGCAAATTCAATGGAAGAAGGACAATGTGTCTTCAAAAATATATATATTGAGAAATAAAAATAAAGAGGGAAGAAGACAAATGAATTAAGATTTGGGACATATAAGTGATTTTAAAGTGTTAAAAATAAAAGTATGAGATGGAAAATGTGAATGTCAGGAATGCAATTACGTTGAGGATTTATCATTCCTTTTTAGGGCATAATAATGGTACTGTGGTGATTTCTTAAAAATCACCACTATATTCTAGAACTAACTGAAATATTTAAGAATTAATTACAGGCTGACTGGGATTTGATTCATAATGATTCAGGAGGAGTATGGAAAGGAAAGGTTGCTGAGGTACAAAGGAAACAAGTGTGGTCACCCACAGGTAATGCTAAAGCTGGGTGACAGGGACAGGGAACATTATTTTAAAATTCTGTTGATTTTTATAGGTTTGATATTTTACAAAGTAAATATATCATTTATTAAATATTTAAAAATTAAAATTCTGGCGACTACACCAATGAGATTTCTTGCTATCTCACTGTGTGCAAGGGCTCCAGTCTTTTGTTCTGTTGTTCAGCACTCTTTCCTCTCTATCATCTGCCTCCCCTATTTTCTGGACCTGTTTCATTCACCAATCCCGCTACATGCAGACTCTCAATTCTCACATTTAGTTAAAGGAGAAGTTCAGTCTTCATCTCCCACAGCTTGCTGAGGCTCTGCCTTTGCAGAAATAAGGACTCACAAATGAGTTCTACCAAGCGCTGTGCCACCTACACCAGGTGCCAACTCATGGGTTAGCACCCCACACTGGCAAAGGCATTATTAATCTCCTTCTGACAAAAAAGTTCTATAAGATAAAGGGAGTGGTAAAAATATTTTAATTTCCTCCACTCCTCTGAATAAGCAGCCGCTAACCTCACTCATCTCTTTAAAAGGCAGAAATGGCTAAGATCAGAATATGGTTCAATTTTCCATGCTTTTTGTTTTAAGGGAAAGTCTCCCTCTCTATGAGTGTTACTTTTTTTTCCCATGAGATATTTATATTACTCGAAGGTCAAAACCTTTTGGCACAAAATTGGAGACAAGAAAATTCTCTCAGAATTTAAATTTATAACAAGTACCATGTAAAGTGAATGCTTTGAATATTTCAGTGAACATTCTGGGGAGGCAACTTTGCATCCTAATTATGTATTTCTTATATTAATTTAGAAAGACAGGTAGGTGTGTCATTTATTTAAAATGTCCCTTTAAGTCATTAATTAAAATTACCTCTAAATTAGGATTGCATATTCTAATTTCATTCCTAAGGGTCATATATTATCCATTTAAACAGCTCTAACAGAAAATCAATCTTCGTTTTCTTCACTCAGAGCAGACCATTTAAATCTTCTAAGTATAAGATTTGTAATAGAAAGTTGAGGACTGAAGGAGTCAAGAGTTAGTGAGTTTCCTTTATTAGGGTTTCTCTTTAAGTAAGATCAAGGCTATTTTATGTATAGGACAATCTTCAAGAAAACGACATAATTTTGTCATAATGCAGTGCACTTATTCGGATTCCAACGTAGCAAGGTTTACTCTCAATTACCCTAAGCTGTCTTTCCCTAAAGCTTCATATCACCAGTTTCATCCGTTCCCTCCCATGTAATGATGGGAGGATTCAGAAAGCTGCTTTGTTCCAAGGATGACTGGAAATATTAGGTGCAGACCCAAAGTTCCCATGTGGAGGGAGCCCTAACCTTATGCCAGGCATCTCTTCTGGCAAGCCTGAAGGCTTATTTTAGTAGGACTGATTCATCCGGCAACACAAAGTAGCTACTGCATGAAAGGGCTTCACCATCACGTATCCAAACCCAAAAGCAGTTTATCAATATTTTTGACCAAGCAATTACTCCAGTCAATGTAGTTACTATCTATCCTTAGTTTTCTCAAAAATTTTTTTCTTTATAACCTTAGTTTCTCCTGCTACAATTATTTTTTCCACCTTTTAACAACAACAAAACGAAGCTCTACTATGGTAGTACTGGTAGTGGTATCAGATCAGCTTTAGTTTAAATCAGAGCTCTGGAAGGTGCTAACACTATAATTTTGGGCTAGTAAATTACCCTCAATAAGTCTTAATTTCCTTATCTGTAAAAATGAACATGGTAACAATATATTTCTCATGGATTCTTTGAATGAGACAATTTGCATAGGACATGAAGCACAGTGTTCCATATATTATTTTTAATTAATATTGGTAGCTGATTGTTTTCAAAGAAGGTTAAAAGCATAGCTTGCCTATCTTTCACAATTAATCTGTGACATAACTGAGATTTTAAACTCAGGATTGTAGGCCTTAGCAGCACACCAAAGTTTACACATTCCAGCCTAATCAATTAGTCTCTGCAGTCAGACTAGCTAGTCTACACTACACAGCAGCGGTGTCTTCACACTCATTTGCACTCACTAAGCAATTACTTGATGCCAAGAAATATTTAAATCCAGGTTTTCTGACCCCTAAACTATTATATTCTCTTTCTTGTGCAACTAAATGTCCTTAACCACAACTTCTTTTGCAAGGGCTTTAAAAGAGCAAATGTTAAACCCTACGCGCTAAAAAAGATTGTTAACAACAAAAACATAAAACAACTACAGTTTTCACCACTCTGAGGAGAGAATGTTTATTACTCTCTGTATTTGTCTTTTAATTCATATTGCAAGCTTATCAGGGAATAATGCCCTTTCAATGAGGAGAACTGTAATTTTGGGATAAGATATTCAATTCAGAGCACATATTAGGGAATGCTATTTTAGCCCTATGTTGAACCATTGTCTCCAATCAGATCCCTTTGTCTTATTTCTCAGTTGTTTCTAAACTCAATTTCAGAACAATATTTGTTGACTTCTACAAATACTGTTATTCACTAATAGGCAACAGGTATAGTAAAACGAAGTGGTTAGGCAATGTAATTGTATTTCTCATGCTAGTAGACAATTTGTTGTGCTATTTTCCTATTTCCAGGGCAGGCACTGATGCCCCAGATAAAGAAGACCATTTCACCTGTTGAAACAGAGAATACATCACAGATGATGATCCCACAGTTGCTGTCTCATGCATGTGTACTCAGATGGAACATGTGGTCAACTGTGTTTATGCTGTATTTTAGAATAAGATAAAGATATTCCAGTTTATGTTTCATATCAGTATAAGAAAAAAAAACATTTTTTTAAATGCATCAGATAATTTTACTCACCTGCTTAATATTCTCTAAATGGCTTCATTTGGCACTTAGAACAAATTCCAAATGCCATAAAATAGTGTATGTTTATTGTTTTAAAACAGTGCTATTCACCAGGTATGTTCTGATTTTCTTCTTTCTGCCACATAGTAGATTTGCATTTCCCTAATCCCTCTGTAGATATGTATGTACATCCATATGACTTGCTGCTACAAAGGAAATAGAAATAGAAATAAATGCCCCATTCTGGAAGAAAATTTTTACAGATAGTGTTTGATTCACGGCATTTCCTTCTCATTGCTGTAGTGACATTGGTGATGCAAGAAAGAAGAAGCTTCTCTCAGCCTTTCAGTGACTATAATGAGTTTTCCTATTGACCTTCTCTGGACAAGAAATACTGTTGTGTGTGTCTGTGTACATGAGTGTTTCTGTGTGTGTGAGTATGCTTTATGTCATTGAGATTGTAGGGTTCCATTGCCACAGCATAATCTAGGTCAACTTGATTAGTCTAAAAGTTGGTTCAATGTTATGTAACAAAGTGTTAAAATATTAGATTGGCTTAATGGTCAGCTGGTGGTTAGTAGAAAATATTTTATCAAATACTAGAAAGATCATATTCTATGTCCTTAAGAGGCAAAATATTTGGTAAACTAATATTTTAAATTACTTAGAAGCATATGTTGTATTATAACTCTAAGGAAGGAGATTGGTTAATATAACATGTGTACTGTATAGATTCCTTTTTTGATGAGAAAGAGATGAACACAGATGAAAATTGGAGGATTTTAATGGAATGGAAAGAATCAATAAACTGAAGGAAGTCGAAGAGTTAATTAACAAATTACCATCCCCTTTACAAAGATTAAAATATGGAATATTAAAGACTGCTGGCTGCTGTGTGGAAAATTAATTGATTAAAGATCGAATCAGAAATGTCACTTTGTGAGTCATATAACACACATTAATGGCTTTGACATGGGAGACAGCAATTGTGGATGCAGATTCATTTGGTCTATGTTTTGCAAGTAGAACTATCTGAATGTGTGTTTTAAGAGAGATATCGAGAATGAATTTGAATTTGCAGCTCAAGTAACTGGAAAGACAATGGTAGTATTTGGGGGCATAGAAAAGATGAGGTGAAAGTAGGATTTCTTTGCATGTTTTGCTTGGCATGTTTGATTTCTTAATGATAGTTACAAGTTGAAACTTGTGCATGTAAGTCTTTATTTTAGTGGAGAAGTTAGAGTGAGAAACATATTTGATAGGCAGGCAATTGAGGAAGATCACCTAGGAAGGTGTGCAAATAAAGAAAATGAAAAACCCAAAGGCCAAGGATGATCCAGGAAATGATCTTGACAAGAAGTATCAGAGGAAGAGGGACACCATTAAAAAAATAGAGAGTACTTCAAGGATAATTATCAACTCCAAGTGATGCCAGTAAGAACTCAACTAAGATGAGTACTTTCAAGTCCGCTAGATGACACATTTCAGGAAGGCAGGACATTTTGACTGTTTATCTCACTATTGTATCTCCAGTGCCTAGAGTAATGCCTAGGGTGGAGGAGAATGATGGCAGAATGAAATAAGATAGCTGCTGGAGGGAGATAAGGAGTCAACAGAAATTTTAAGATGAGAAAACTAGTCCCATCAGAGGTTTAACTTCAGTCACCTTTTCCTTCTACAGACTTTTTTTTTTTGACATTGTTTCTCTTCAGTTTTTATCTACTAATACAGTTGCAATATTTTATTGAGTTTTACTAAGAACAGAACCCAGAATTTTTTAAAAGCACACTCATTTTTGCAGTCAAATCATCAAGAACGAGAAAAAGAGACATGCAATCCCTTCACTAAATTTACTGTGAAAATACTGTGAAAATTTACTGAAGAGACTGCATGTCTCTTTTTCTCATTCTTGATCCCCCAGTTACTAGCACATTTCCTGGCACATAATAAATAAGCAGTAACTATTGTTAAATGGATCATAAATATTTTTTCCTCTTAAATGGCAATATTGTTCCTTGACCATTGTGAAATTTATTTGCTTTCTTAATATTATAGAGAGAAACGAAAGTCTACTCAGCACTTGGATTTAATATGGGATCAGGACCAGGTGGCAGAAGGTAAGAGTTGATGACGTGTATAAACTACTGCATACAATTCAGAAATCCTTCAGACTGGAATAAGGATAGAAATACCTGGAACTGTGTGAAAGAATAGGGATCTTTACTTCTCTGATAATGTTTTTTTCTCCCTCTTTTTTGTTATGAAATATGTAAATTTGCACCAGAAGTTTTCATGTTTTTTGTGTAGCATTATTTTCCTCACCAACCTTCAGAGCTATTCTTCCACTATTAACTAACATATCATTTATTAAATGCGGCACTAAGGTGGATGAGAACTGTGTGTTTGCTACTGTCATCATCTTTATTATTGTTATTATTGACTTAGAATTTCCATTTATCAAATCTTTATCTTGAGATAGCCTCCTGAAATGTATAAATGTATTTCTTTCTTTTTTTCTTTTTTCTTCTTTTTATTTTTATTTCTGGAGACAGAGTTTCACTCTTGTTGCCCAGGCTGTAGTGCAGTGGCAGGATCTTAGCTTACTGCAACCTCTGCCTCCCAGGTTCAAGCAATTCTCCTGCCTCAGCCTCCCTTGTAGCTAGGGTTACTGGAGCCTGGCACCACGCACGGCTGATTTCTTACATTTTTAGTAGAGATGCGTTTGCCATGTTGGCCAGGCTGGCCAGGCTGGTCTCCAACTCCTGAACTCAGCTGATCCACCCACCTCAACCTCCTAAGGTGCTGGGATTGCATGTGTAAGCCACCGTGCCCAACCTCTGAAATGTATTTATTAGTCCAGTGACTAGACTGCTTTTGAATTAAGTGAGTGGCAAGTGCACAGCTGGTTCTCCTCCTGCCTCATCATTCACTACTTCTGAATTTTAACTCTTCAGCATTACAGTTGACAATGAGATACTCCCAAGCTCCTGTCCTTATTTTCCTATGACTTTACTTTTCTCATATACAAGAAGAGTTTCCATTGGCCCTTCCTTCATTTACTCTTTCCCCTTGGATTTCTTCAAAAACAAATATCACCCTTCCAGAATTTCTCTAGACATATAAACTTGGTAATGGATATGAATAAAATCAATGATGAAGTATTAATAAGACAAAATGCCTTCAGACTCTCTTATATAAAAGTTGTTTCTCACCTATTTTAAAGTATGCTAGTTTGTATTTTATTTAATTATAAAAAGAGTCTTAACATTTTAAATAAAGTAGTTTATTTATAAAAAAAATACTGCTAAACAGGAAGTGGGGAGAGAAAAGGAGAGAGAACAAGAGGAGTTTGTGACAGTGTTTGTTGGGGTAAATCCTTTTAAAATAAAAAAAAAACTGTATTCAGTGAGAATCTGAGATCAAATTGTTTCACATTGCTGAAACGTCCTTATTTCATACTGAACCGCTATATCCTTTCTCTCTTTTACGGCACATCATTTGGGAGGGAAAAATCAATGAGGTAGTTGTTGCTTTCTGAAATTATATGTCTTAGACACAAGGATTCTTTGGGTCATTGCTATTTTTCACTAATGGAAAACATAATGAAACTACATAATGGAAAGAACAATCCCAATGAGAGCAGGTTAAACTGCAGCAGAATTTTAAACTTGAAATGTGAGCTATGGAATAAGTAACTAATATAAATTTTATCTCTGTAAATATAAGAATTTCTTTGTCAAGAATAACACTGCATTTAAGAAATCTTTCATAATTTAGAATCTTCCTTTGTATTAAAAAAAACTATTTTAATCATAAATGAAGTTGGCATCCCTGATGGTTCCAAAGCTAGGACACAGAAATTAATAGGAGTCCTAAAACAGAAGTGCATCCCTGAGGAATTATCATTTAAGTGTTATTTGGCATGTGTAAATCCCTGAAAGAAGCTAAGAAGTCAGTTTCATTTAGAATGTATAAACATGGAAATAACATGAATATTGAATACAAAATTGTTGAATAACAATATCTCAGAATAACTAAAATCTGGGATGTGTTTAAGAATACGAATACGGAAAGTGATGTAATGTTCCTCTTTCTTCTAAATGAAAGAATTCACTCTTAATTACCCACAATCAAGAATTTCTTCTGTGCTACCCTACTCTATTAACAAAACTTGAGTTAATGTATGTCACATTTTCATATATAATACAGAAAACAACTCAGACTACATTCAAACGTAGTTAGCTAGACAACACTGTGCTCAGAATATGGAGACAGAAAGTTGAAGAACCATGGATACAAAGAGAGAAGCCTTCTTAAACCAGCAAGAAATTTTTATATATACTCTGGAAGGAGAAAAACTGATTCCCAACATATATAAAATTAGAGAAAAGTATTTCAAGAAACACTGAAAAAGTTAACCATATATATTACTTATCTATGGCTGCATTAAAAAAGAGCCCCAAATTTAGCAAATTAAGATATTTATTATCACAAAGTTTCTGTGAGTCAGGGATTGAATAATGGCTTAGCTGAATGGTTCAAGATCAGTGTTTCTCGTGAGGTACAGTTAAGATATCAGTCGAACTAAAGTCATTAGAAGGTTTGATCAGGGCTGGAAAATCTGCTTATAGCATGGCTCACTTGTTGCCAGAAGGTCTAAAAGGTCTCAGTTCCTTGACAGGCAGCCTCAGGTCTTGGCTTGGACCTCATAGGACTATGTGAGTGTTCTCATGGCATCAGATATAGCTCCTCTTATTAGAGAAAAAACAAGTTCCAAGTCACAGTGTCTTTTATGATCCAGTCTCTAAAGTCATATATAATGACTTCTGTTATATTCCGTTGGTCAAACATACCAATCCTATTAATACGTGACAGGGAACTACATAAAAACCTAAAAATAGGGATCATTATAGCCCTCTCCCACAATCTGGTGATCACACACAGGGTCTGTCACTCATTTTCTCCTTTCTAGGAGACACCTGAAGTGGTGCAGACACAAAGCAGAGCCTTCTGTAAATATGCTCAGAGTGGTTTTCTAGCTTGGAAGTAACAAGAAAAGTTTTCACCTATGGTTGCTCTCAGCAGGATATTATTGATCTGCCTAGATTGATGATTGAAAATCCCAGAATTTATCAATTGAGAGATGCACACATGGTTAGAAAGTGGAAAGTAACACGTAGCCTCCCTACCCTTGCATGATTCACCAAGCATAAACCTAGGAGAGTCTAAACTTACACATCTGTACCACAGGTATTGTTAGCGTTTACCTATTAATCCAAAAGTTAAATATGTTACACTGTAGGAAAAGAGGCCATTAAAAATCTGCATCTGATAATTTTGGAGACCCCTCTAGAAAAGAATGCTGAATCTGTGCCTGATTTTTGCTTGATCATTTGGTAAGTGTTACAGGTTGAACTGTATCCAGCAAAAGTAAAAGCTGGAGTCCTATCTCTCAGTACCACAGAATGCAAACTTCTTATTCAAAAATAGAGTTTAAAGACATAAATAGTAAAAACAAAGTCATACTGGAGTAGAGGGAGCCCCTACTTCAATATGAGTGGTGTCCTTTTTAAAAAATGATATAAAGATGTAGTGGGAGAATATGATGTGACAAGGGAGGTAGGCGTTGAAGTTATTCATCTGCAAACTAAAGAACATCAAGGATTACCAGCTATACCAGAAACTAAGAGAAAGGTGTGAAAGAAATTTTCCCTAGAATATTACTTAGAGCATAGCCCTACAGAAACATGATTCCAGACTTCTGGCCTCCATTTGTAAGAGGTACATTCCTCTTATTGTAAGCCACCCAATTTGTGGTACTTTATTAAATGAAACAACAAGCATTAGCAAATTTTGGTGTGAGGGATTTATGATGTGCCTGAGTCTTCTTGGACAAACCAACATTCTGTGCAATGCAGATTAGTGGCAATAGTAAAACTGGCAATCAGAACCACAAATTGTAATGACTAAAGCATTTTGGGGGAAAAAAAGGAAGTCAGGAAAAGCAGGATAATTAATAATGAAATGATTTCCTACATATTCTTGATATAAAGAGATGAGAGCTTTGGGGTATATTACAGAGAACTATCTTCTTGATTAATTGTAAAAATTACACTCAGACCCAAGGAAACGGAGTAAGAGGATGGACGGAGCAGACTAAGCGACAGGAAAGTTGACTCAAAGTACTATTTCTAGAGATTATGGCAGCACTGGTAAAAATTAAATTCCTAAAGGAGGAATCTAGAATAAAAACGTTATTTTCTTGACTCAAATGGATTGTTAGGAAGAAAATTAAAAATTAATCTCATCACCCTACAGTTTGTGGTATAGATCCCATATATATGCTTATTAAATGAATAATTACTTTTCCATATACAGTATAAATTCAAGCATCGTTAAATATGTGTGGTCTTTATAAAGCATTGAGATAAGGTATTCATCAAATTTTTATAAATGGTGTTAAGAGATAAACTTGGCAAATTAAAATTCCAAAGACTGTATCTGAGCTGATAGTGATTCATAAATCAGGCAGCTCCAGACTGCAGGAGAACAGGGTCTCAGGTAAAAGGGCACAAAGAGAAGACTCCTATAGGGTGAAGTGGAAGCCAAGCGGGAATATAATTTGACTGTTTGAAGTTTGAGCAATTGATTTTTTTGAACTATCCCATTAAGAAGGTTAAAACATAATAATACCTACCTCGTGATTGGCTGAGCTTAAGTTTTATTTTCATGCAGGAACCCAGGGTGTTGGAGCTGTCTCAGTCTAATGGCCTCTCATTTCACAACTTTACCAATAAATACTGGAGAAATGTGCATTGTAAGTGGCTTTCTTTTTTAATTCTGTTGCTCAGAGTGGGAAGTGATTGATTATTGCTTTAAGGTTAACTATGTAAAAAGAAAAAGTAAAGAAAACTTAATAATGTGACTCTCCAAGAATAAAATTCTATGAAAGTAAGAAATGATGCAAAGTGAATGAAGATTTAATGAAGTAGAACATCAGAGGAATTGACAGATCACTTCTAAGAGAAATCGTTTCAATTTAGAATAATTTAATGCAGTTATATTTATTTGTTACTATTTTTAATACTAATCCATTAAAATTCCACTGATATTTTAAAGTGCATGGGAAGGATGGATTCATTCCTCGTAGCATTTTAGTAGTAAGAGTAATATTGTTTTGTCATCCTTGTCACAGAACACTTATGAAATCAGACTGGTTATGTTGCACTATTTATTTATTGAATGCTTACTAAATAAGTTTATGCACAGCTGATGTCACAATTATACTAAATATTAAAAGGAATATAACTTTAAATAAGTTATAAGCTATATATCATATTCTCTTATACCCAATGCCCTCCAGAGGATTGTATTTACATCTGTTGTTAATGATAAAGGTGATGACCCTCTACACAGGGAAAGAGACAACATGCCTATTATCTATATTCAGAAAGAATACAGTTACTGTAATCAAATGGGAGACAAAAATGGCACTCTCATTCTATTATTTTTATTTTTAACTGTAAGCAATTTTCAAATTGTCAAATCTTTCAAAAGATATAAGAAGTAATTTGGAATTTGTCAAAGTAATTTTTATTCATTTAACAATAATTCAATTTAACCAACAAATCATTGGTGAATAATACTGGAAACTTAACTAATTTGGTACTCTACAATTGCATAAATGCTTTGATATATCAACTCCTTTAAGATAAGGAAATTTAAGCAACTGAATAGTTTGAAAGTAAAGTACTTACTTTGGGATAAGCAATTTAAAATGACTGTTGCTTCTGAAGGCTGTCAGTCTAATTTTCAGCAATTGTAACACATTATTTTTATGTACGTATTTTATTATTAACATGGAAATAAAATCCATCCCCTCTTTTAAGATAGAGTTGCACTAAAAGACATCCTGGTAAAAAGCCATTTTGACGTGAGACAAAAAAAAATAGATATATAAATAATCACAGGGAAAAGTTATTGGTTTAAGTGTATCTATCAAAACCATAATACTTGTTGACTAGGTACTCAGTTTAATTATAAAACTTTATGATTAATACATAATTGTTCATCAATAAATACTCTTTCCTCTATCCATTTCATCTTCATTACACTAATTAACATAAGTAATATTTTTACATTAACCTTGCAACTTTGTATTATACTGTCTATAATCATTAAAATTCTGAATTATTATTTTTTATTGATACCTAATATATGTGCCTGTTTGGGGAGTCGATGTGATAATTTATACATTGATACAATGTACAAAGATCCAATCAGGGAAATTAGGATATTTATCATTTTAAATATTTAAAATCATCAATTTTTGTTTCCAAAGTATTTTCTCACTTCACTGCAATTAAGATTTTCTGATGAAAGAACAAAAATCAAAATAGTTATATCCTGAATGGACATCAACTCCATCACAAGAAAAGCAGCAATTTCTTTTTTTTTCTTTCCTCTTTCTTTTTTTTTTTTTTTTTTTTTTTTTTGAGACAAACTTTTGCTCTTGTTACCCAGGCTGGAGTGCAATTGCGCAATCTCACCGCAACCTCCGCCTCCTGGGTTCAGGCAATTCTCCTGCCTCAGCCTCCCAAGTAGCTGGGATTACAGGCACACGCCACCATGCCCAGCTAATTTTTTGTATTTTGACTAGAGATAGGGTTTCACCATGTTGACCAGGATGGTCTGGATCTCTTGACCTTGTGATCCACCCGCCTCGGCCTCCCAAAGTGCTGGGATTACAGGCTTGAGCCACCGCGCCCGGCCGAAAAGTAGCAATTTCTAAGAGAACTGATTGATTGGGGCTAGGCGCCTGTAATCCCAGCACTTTGGGAAGCCGAGGCGGGCAGATCACAAGGTCAAGAGATCGAGACCGTCCTGGTCGACATGGTGAACCGCCGTCTCTACTAAAAATACAAAAAATTAGCTGGGCCTGGTAGTGCGTGCCTGTAATCCCAGCTACTCGGGAGGCTGAGGCAGGAGAATTTCCTGAACCTAGGAGGCTGAGGTTGCGGTGAGCCGAGATCGCGCCATTGCACTCCAGCCTGGGTAACAAGAGTGAAACACCATCTCAAAAACAAAACAAACAAACAAACAAAAAGAACTGGTTGATCACAAGCTTTTGAACTGATTCAGCTACACTGCAGAAAGCCCTGACCTTGAATCAAGATTAAGGAATCCTCTAATCAAGACCAGCTCTGGCAGTTTTTTCCGCACTACCACTGGCAAATGTTTTTCAAATCAGAACTTTTCATAAAAAGCTATGAAAGGTGTAAGCCCATCAACATCTTGTATCTACTTATTTTCTTAAGGATTTTGTTTTTTACACAAGAGTTATAATCAAATTTTAATATGAAAAAAATATATAAATCTAATATGCAATATAAGTAAATCTATATTTGCATGTGTGTATGTGTGTATAAATACATATGACTAAAACTTTTTCTTGTTGAGTTTGCTGTCATAATCTTCATAATGATTGGGAAGCTGGTATACAATTTATCAGAAAGAGATAATAATGTCAGAAGGTATTCCTTAAGTAAGTTTCACTAGATTCTGGCAGAGGCTGTCCAAGGAATTATTTAGAAAGTTTAATACCTTGCTTAAACCACTTTACAAAGGCACTCTATCATTTGATTGCAGAATTATCAAAGCCAAATAAAAATATAGCAATGAATCTCTATGCAAAATGATTTATTTTGGAGCGTATGTAAAAACAGAATTGCAATTCAAGAATATGCATAGACCTGGGTAGTTTTTGGTATGCCTGAAAGACAAAGAAAAGCTTGGAGGTTTTATCAGAAAACTTAATGTTACATATTGTCTTGAAAACTAATTGGGATGAGCAAAGTTTTGGGGAGCTGGCAAGCTCTGACTGATGAGTGATAGTGATAGGTAAAACAAATCTCAGACTAGAGCGGTTTGTTTCAGCTGTTACTAGGTAAAACTTGTCTTAAGATTATAGTAGGTCATTTCAGCAGCTGGCTTGTGATATAATGTCTGGGCAAAAGGAGCTCTGTGTCCTGAGTGTACCACCTGCTCTAGCTCTCAATTCTAATTTAGTTAGGTATGTCAAGATCACTCTAAAGTATACAATCAATTCTCATAGAATCCAACATCTGTTTGACTTGAATATCCATTTTAAGAAATACTTATTGACATCTTTGTCAGGTACTGGAATACGCACTCTGCTGATACATGGATATAAACACATAGCCCCAGCTTCTGAGTATCAAAATAACCCATAGATAAGCCATTTACAATATTTAGTGAGAATCCCCATGGAAGGTGAGCATAAACCAGTCGTACAAATTCTGGCAACATTGTCAACTTAGTGAAATATAAATTGTTTTTGAAGCAATACATGAGCTTATTTTTTTATTTTATTATTTCATTTTATTTTTTGAGATGGAGTTTCACTGTTGTTACCCAGACTGGAGTGTAATGGCACGATCTTGGCTCACTGCAACCTCCGCCTCCTGGGTTCAAGCAATTCTCCTGCCTCAGCCTCCCGAGTCGCTGGGACTACAGGCACACACCACCATGCCCAGCTAATTTTTGTATTTTTAGTATAGATGGGGTTTCACGTTGTTGACCAGGATGGTCTCGATCTGTTGACCTCGTGATCCACGTGCCTCAGCCTCCCAAAGTGCTGGGATTATAGGCGTGAGCCACCGTGCCCGACCAAGAGCTTATTTTTTTTTTTATAAATGAATGATGTTTTGCTAAGAACACAAGAAAAAAAGACATCTCTAGCAGGAATAACTATAAGAACAAATATCAAAAGACCTGGGTAAAGGTGGCATGTTTGAAGGCTAAAACTAGTCAGTATTCCTGAAATGCAAACAGAATCTAAGACAGCAGAGAGGAATAAAGAATTTCAGTTACTGTTGAAGCAATCATGTGAAAATAATTAGAGATGGAAGAGGCTGCAATGATTTTCATGCTTCTAGCTTGTGGTACTTGGTGAATTGGGTGCTGCTATTCATCCACACAGAAAATAAGAGAAGAAAAACCTAAGTTCTAATTCTAAACATTTTACATCTGAGGTAACTGATGGGACTGATAAAAATTCCAAAGCATAGTTAGGCATAAAATGCTATGCTGCTTCTTGGAAGAGAGGAAAAAGATATATTGATTGGAGATATAGAAGCTATTGTTGTATATGTCATAATTAATGCCACAGGTTTAATTTTACTAGTAATTTGACTCTATCAATAAATTTTCTTATATACTACATGAAATATAAAGTTTATATACATAAAATGTGTACAAATATGAAAGTAAAACCTAAATAGACATCACAATAAATTTTACAATATAGTGTCCATTAGTATATCATTCATCTAACCCATGGCATCTCACACACTATCCCTTCCTCAACACAAGGAAAGTCAGAATAGTTCATACTTAAGCCCTTCCGAGACTTTAATAGTTATTCATTACTGTAGTAATGAATGCACAGTAGTTGTGTACATGTAGAACATACTTATATAATTACACTCAACAAAATATGACTATTTCCAGAGTTCATCAAGAGAAAAATGACTGTCAACCTGGACATGCCTCTCACAGGGAGACCATTATAATGGTCTTTATAATTAGAAATATGGTCATACAATAAGGCGGTAACATGGGTATTGCAAGGAGAGCTCAAAGGAAAAGCCATTTCTATGAGTAAGAAGAAGGAAATGTGTAGTCAGTTGAATATGATAGTAGTGGAGTGACTATCTCACTCTTTTTCATGGATGAGAAAACTGAAGTACAGAGAGGAGAAAAGTTCAGTCCAGCACTTACACAACAGTAAACGCTGTTCAGTGACAATCTGGGTTCAAATCCATGCTGGAATCGTCTAGGAGTGCGGCTCTTACTAAATTTTAATACACTCTACTGGGTTCCATGAAGTAGTATCATACATATTTATCATAAAAAATTTATCACAAATGAAAGGGCTTAATTTACTTATGAGTTCAAATTGATAAACATACACAGATACTTTTTAATTTTGTCAATTGAATGTAAGCTCAATAAAGATAGGTAGGGATTTTTATGTCTATGAAGCTTTTACTACATCCACAGCAACTAAATCTTATAGAACTTAGTAGACTCTTGAAAAACAACTTTAACAAATGAATAAACATCCTAATGTTGCCTTAATTATCCAAAATATAGAGGAATAATATATTTTAATTGAGAATACATATTGGTAAACATAAGGTTTTTTTGTAAAAACATTACTGCATAGAAAATTTGTTCAATTTTAAGAAGAGTTAAAGAACAAAAAAAAAAGTTTATTTAAGATATGCCTAAATACCAGTAAAAGAAACCAATTTATTATTTTAATATATGGGCATGATTTCTAATCATTTTTAAAAGCAATATTTCTATTATTATAGTGATACATACTGTTTGAGGCAAATGTGTGAAATAAAAGAATATATAAATGTATTCTATAGGATCTGTCATGCCATCATCCAGGGATAACTACTGTTGAACATTCAGTGTCTCTATATCCAGTATATCCTCTATTTACATGATTGCATTTCAATGAACAAATTAGACTTACACCATATACATAGCTTTATTATGTTATTTCTAGTATACTATCAAAATTTCCCATGCCATTAAATATTTGCAAACTCTGATTTTGGGGCACATTGCATTCCATTCTCAAATATACCACAATATTTCTGACTTTTATAATTTCTAGTATTTTATTTCAAGGATTTTTGTAAATAATGCTGTATAGACATTCTTACATGTAAATATTTGTTCATACTTCTAATTATATCCAAGAATAAATTTGTAGACATGGTATCTATCATTATTTTTAAGTTGAAATGACTGTCAACTCACTAATAATGATATGTAGATTTTAGTGTTTTGACAATTGCCTGCCTCCCTCAAATGTTCTTTTATTTGTTCTTCTTCAATCAGTAAGGCAATTACAGTTACAATAGAACAAGTTGGTGTAGTGAGCATTAATACTTAATAAAAATTGAATAAATTAACATTAATAATTATGATTACATGTTATTTTTCTGCTAACAAGTTTAATTTTTTAATAACTGTATACATTTATTTTAATCATTTTTATTAAATTAATTTAGACATAAATGTTGACCCATACCCAAATTTTACAACAGTACAGGCTTGCAAAATCGAGTTCTTAATGTAAAATCTATGAAAAGCCAGATAGCTTCCCAGATAGATGGCAGAGATGAAAATTTAAAGAGATTCTGCAAGAACAAATTCAGTTTTAAATTTGTGTGTAAAATTCAATTGACTATTCATATCTTAAAGTTCTTTAAATTTAAAAGTAACTCTTTTATTCATGTTTTTTACTCTTGCAATTATGAAAAAATCAGACAAGATTCATCTTAACAAATATTATGTTCCCTACAGGCACATGAATTTTATTTTAGAAGTATGTAAGTCATATTTTTTGGCATGGAGGGAAAATTAAAGCTTGTTCTGTAAAACTCATTTGATATCTAAAGTATTATTTTCTATTCCATTTGCCTGGCTTGTTACCTCTTCAATTGTGTGAATGATTTTGAGAACTTTTTATATGCACAATTTAATATTGACCCATTAGTCATCGACCATTGAACACTTTAATCTGATATGTACATGACTCAGTGTGAATAAGTAACCCTCAACTATGTCTGGCATACAATGACCTTTTTTACAAATGTTTGCATTGGAACTATAAAGACTGAGGGCATTTTGTAGCAAGAACAAGAAAGAGAAAACATGATTTTTTTGAGACAATATATGTTATAAACCTGACCAAATTCAGCTAAACAAGTTAAGACAAGTAGAAATAATAAAAACATCACCACTTTTATTTTCTGAAAAATTATACTTTAATTTTTTGGTATTGCTGAATTCTACAGAAGTTTCTAAAGTGTGCCGTGAAGACTATTATAGCAGAGATATAGCAATTAATAATATAGCAATTAATACGTTAATATTAAGAAATAAACAGGAAGAGATCATGTAAAGTTCTAACACAAAATAATTTGGAGAAATTTGTTAGACAGGGTTAGATATGTTTAATTGTAACCGTTTTGTTATGTGGGTTATTTCTTTTTCTCATTGTTAATATTATGTTCATGAGAACCAGAAACAATGTAATATGCACTAAATTAGTATAAGCTGTAGTTATTTTTAGCAGTTAGGCTCCTACATTTCTCTTCAATTTAGGTAGATTGTCCATTTAGATTTTTGCATTCCCTTTAAAATTGCTGATAATTTTTTAAAAAGAAAAAGAAAATTAACATTTATTGACTGCCAGGCAATTTTCTAAAAGTTTTGCTTACAGAAGTAAGGTACTGATTTATTTAATTGTTACAACAACCTCAGTGAGGCAGAAACTATTATCCTCACATTGGAGATGCAAAAACAGAGCTTCAAATGGGTTAAGTAATCCTCCCTAGTAAATGACACAGTTGGATTCAAGGCAAACTTTGGAGCCCCAGAGCTTGCAATCTTAATTATATTTTGTAACTTCTAAACTACTTTGGATTATATAATAACTTTTATTGTGTCAACATTATATTCTATTAAGATTGTTGCTTCCAAGAGTCTATTTGTTCAACATCTTTATCTCTGCAGAACAGACAAAGAAAGCCATCAATGGAGCATGAGAAAATCAAGGAAAAGTTCAGGAAGTTAAGAGGTAGAAGAACATTGGGATAGGTAAACCGTTACAGTGAGTACCTATGCCATTTTGGGTACTGTGGGCACAGGAATGGAAAAGATTGACTCTAAGAAGTCCCCTGCCTATAAGGAATTTGCACTCATTCCAGAGGAGTCAGTCAAACAGTAATATGGCGACAAAACAAGTTAAATGAGTACTAAGTAGACAAACTAGAACAGTGACATGCAAGGGTCGGAAGCATGCTATTTTTGAGACTGTGCCAGAAAAGTTTTGAGTCCACACCATTTGCCTAAGACCTGAGTGACTAAAATGGTGTGTCACAAGCAGAAGAAACAACAAAAATTGTGGCTGGCCGTGAGAGGAATGATGGTCTGTTCAAGGCACAGTAACAGCAATATGAACAGAACACAGTGAGAAAGAGGGAGAGAGTGAGGAGATGAGGTTCTAGGAGAATATGATGATCAGATCACAGAGGGAGAGGGACTTGTGCACCAGGATAAGGAATTTTGAGTTATTCTGATTGAAACAGAAAGCCAGTGAATAACTTTAAGCAGGACATTGATTCAACTTGATTTATGTGACGATTTTGTATCATTCATTCATGGTAGTCACCATGTGGCAGAAATGCATGTCAATGCCAGTATGGGGAATTGTGTTTGTTAGAGCTGGAAAAGAAGCCTTCATTAAAATATCCTTGTCTCCACCTACATAATGTCTAACACATCTGCAAGATGTTGGATTTTTAATTAACATTCAAATTTCATAGCAATAAAACTTGAACTACTGTCTTTCTTTATATACATATTTTTTTCACCTAAAAATGCACCTCAAACATGAGTTGACCTTAATGACTTTAAAATGTAATAAGAAGTGTAGTAAATGTGTAAGTTACTCCTGGGGTATTTTTATTAGCAAACTCTTAAGTATTTTATTTGATTACAGAATATTTTTGTTTTGTTTTTTAAAATCTGCTTTTAAAGACTGAATTAATAACTGATCGAAGTGACTAGAATAAAGGTAAGACTCACAGATTCCTGAGGATTTTATTAAATCTCTACAGCCCTCTACATATATTTTTGTTTTTTTTCTTAATCCTCAGCATGCAAGTGGGAATTATTGGAACACAAAATGAAGGATTGTCCTCTGGGCATCTACAATCTCTGCAAAGCTGCTAGAAAACGTTAATGTTTCAAAAGCAAACTAGTTGCTTTGGTTTAGTTTTCTTGTAGAGGTCTTGCCTGAGAGGGTGGTTAGAGGTATGAAACAATGTTTCATTTTAATGCCAAAGAGGAGAAGTTAAGTGACTTGCCCAAGGTCATCAATTGCCACTAAAAATAATAGAAAAAAAAATCCACCTTTTTAGGTGTAGTTCTTTCACTCATTAGATCAGTGATTTATATTCTCTGCCTGCAAAACTGTAAAAAGCATAACTAAACCTCCTGCTAGGCAACTGAAATGTTCATTTTTCAGGTGATTTTTCCCAGTCGGATTTTGGCAAGCTATCCAGTGTGGTACACTAGAAAGAACACAGGAGTGCGAATAGTGAGTAATCCAAAGAGAAGGATTATCTCAATTTATCCAAATAATCTCAGCTACCACTTACTGTCACATGGCTGCCCACTTCCCCCACCTCTCACCCCCACGTTTGCAGTGGAATGTAGCCACCTCTCTAACTTTTAGTCAGGAGAATAGTAGTGAAAGTGAAATGTGCCACTTTCAGGACTAAACTGTGAAATCTCTCCTGGTATCATTCATGGTCTTTCCTTATGGACTTGGTTGATAGAGACAAACTATGGAACTGTCAAAAGTATCTGTAAGATGATGGAAACATACAAAAAGTAACCAAGGTAGCTGTAAAGTTCCCTCAGTTTGAAAAACTTTAGACAGATTTACTCAGGTTTCTTCCTAACTAATGCTTCCAACCTCTTTCCTTAGGGTGTTTTAAAAATTTGCAATTACTAATTCTTTCTCTGCCCCTTTGAGATGCAAATTTTCTACAACCCAGGAATGCCTTTATCAAAAACCTGAGAACCATCCCTTTGAAATGCAATCATCAAGAAAGATAGAGCCTCTACCTCTATGGGAAAGTAGGAGTCTAACTTCAGTAAGCACAAATAGCAAATGCAAATGGTTTAATCACATTAACCACACTGACTAATACCTCCAGCACTCCTCCACCAGCTCATCAAGGTGCTTACTCTCTCTCTCCTTTTATTTCAATGGCGTTGAATTTATTCTCCTTCTCTGCCTGCAATAATCTTGACACTTACTGCTATAGTCTTAAATAAAGTCTTTCTTGTTGGTTTGGTAGGTTGAGTGCAATCTTTGACAGAAGTAGCCCAAGTCACTATAGCATCTTGTGGATTTTCTTTTTTAAAATTCACTGTAAGATAACACTGTTTCAGACTTGTCATAAATTTTTAAAAAATCAATTTTATGGTTTGAATTATTAAGGAATTTGGGGTTGGTCAGTAGAACAATTAACTTTACCTTAATATAATCCCTACAACAAACACTCCCCATCCCTTCAAAAACAAATTCAACTTCTATGTTTTTGTTTTTGTTTTTTTGTTTTTTGTTTTTGAGACAGAGTCATGTACCGTCAACCAGGCTGGAGTGCAGTGGTATGATCTTGGCTCACTGCAGCCTCCGCTTCCCAGATTCTAGCAATTCTTCTGTCTCACCCTCCTGAGTAGCTGGGATTACCGGCACATGCCACCGCACGGGGCTAATTTTTGTATATTAATAGAGACAGGTTTCACCATGTTGGTCAGGCTGGTCTCAAATTTCTGACCTTGGGCTATCCGCCAGCCTTAGCCTCCGAAAGGGCTGGAATTACAGGTATGAACCACCCTGCCTGTCCCCTTCTTTCTTATTCATCATTGTTTCTCTATAATCTTGAGAACACAGAAGGCAGCAAGGAAAAATAAATTTAATTGGAAAGAGTCAGGAAAATCTCCAAAAAGGAAACATTGATATGAAAACTTAGTGAGAAGAAATTTTTCAAGAGCTGATGTCTTTAAACAGTGATAAGCAAATGCAAACCGAAGACCGTAGAGGTAACCAAGAGATGTTACAAACCAGCTCCAAGCTATAATTAGGTCACATAAAACAAAGAGTTTGGATTGATGCTAGATCAGTAAATATGGACTAAATACCAACTCCTGAATCTCTTTGTTACTGGCGATGAATTTTAAACTTAGCCAGGATAGTAGGCTTTTACTGGACTAAGAATGATAGAAAAAAAGCTAAGATTCAGAGGACACAGAAATCAAAGAACTGAACAAATCCAGGAAGCTAGTAGGGAACTTAATTCAAAAAGCTGAAGAAATAGCTAGACAGAAGCATATATCAAAATCAAGAATATGGAACCAGGAATGTATTGATTATAGTTATTAGCCAGAAAATTGGAGATGGTTATTGCAATAGCACAGGAGAAAAAAGTTAAACATCTAAATGTGTAGCATTATGGTGGAGGAAAAGAACCAGATAAAAGAAATGCAATCCACAGAATTCTGTAACTGATAGACTTTAAGAGAATATGAAGAGGAAAATCCACTAGGCCTCAGGTTAATGGCTTCTGGCTGAGGCAATTGATAGATAATGCAGTCATTCACTGAAATTGAATAAAAAGGATTTTATTTACAGCTTTTGTTAAAAGTAAAAGGATCATTTGGGATAGGGTAAGTTTTGAAATCTTTATGAAATATCCAGGCTGAAATTCAAGTTTTAGACTAATTAAGAAAAAGAAAGATGCACCCTGACAAGAGTTGAAGTGTTTGGCATGTTGCTGATTTTGAAATAGGAGTGACAGAGCCCACAGTGGGTTATAAATGAAGTCATGACTTGCAAATAAGTCAACGAAAGAGTAAAAGCAAAAAACTGACTCAAAATATGGGAAAGGACTGATGACTGAAAGAGCTTGTAAGACTTCACAGCAATTTGTTTCAGATAAGAATAAGTCAAAGAACTCCATGGAAAGGTGTGCAATGACACCCACTTGCAGTTTACCACTTGGCTAATAGAATAAGGAAGTGAGACTTCAGAAAATGCCGTGTTTACTGCCAAAATCTATCCTCAATTAAGTTAAACTTTGATTTAGCTTAAGTTAAAAAAAATAATAACAAATATGCAAGTAGGGTGCATCATATTATCTACTGATTCTTGGAATCAATATCAGACAATGGACAGATTTTGAGCGGCTGGTATTTTTGAGTGACTTGGAATGGAAAGTAAGAATTTAGACTTAAGGATAGCTGATGGCAACAAAGCATCAGCTATCTGAGTCACAAAAAGATCATCAGCAATCAGTACAAAACTTATTGTCCATACTTGAAGATGTAGTAGGAGTTAGCATATGATACAGTGACAGAGCCCACAGTGGGTTATAAATAAAGTCATGAGTTGCAAATGTGTCAATGACAGAGTAAAAGTGTGATTTCTTAATATGTAGTGAGGTGCTTAATATGAGCGAGGTGCTCATGAAACAGTGTGTGCTTTGTTTCAGTTAAGCTTGTTAAGCAATAGTGGCACTTTATTTAGATTTTTCTCACATAATAAATGAAATTATTTTTTGACAAAATTCAAAAACAGTTTGTTTCCCTAAATATTCTAAAATTTAAAATCATCTCAAGGAGATTATCAAACAATCAGCTCTATATAAAATTTTGCCTGTCTTCTTTTACTAGACCTGTTATAGACTTCTAATTAAATAAATATATTTGGGCTTTTTCCTACTATTAAAAAGCAATTAACACCTTGAGATTGAGAACCGCATGTAAACTGTTAGATTCTCAAGCATTGTGTCTTAGGATAATAGAACACATATTTGATCTTCCAGAGTTGTGCATAACTTGATTAAAATTTCTAATTGAAAAAATGGTAATAATGTTTTAGAGGTTTCATTGTCACAGTATCTCCAGTCAATAGATAACTGCATTCTGTCATTTCATTTTTTTGTTTTTGTCATTATCTATTAGTTTTCATTTCCATGAAAAATTTAAAAACAGAGCAAAATGTAAAGTGTATGCACTAACAAATATTATTTCCTATTGACACTACAGTAAAATGTTTTGTAAGGTGTTGTTTACTTTTGAAATTAGTTATACTGTCATGAACTCAGGAGAATATTATGATGTCACTTTATTAAAGAACAATGTACTTGCATCTTAGCTAATTTTTTTTAATACAGCTATTGTTAGGCATCAAAGAACACTTTACTGGCATCAGGATGATGTTTAGAGCCCAACTTCTGAACACAACTAAATTAGTTTCAAATACAATTTTTGCCACTTACCTGTATGTGACCTTGGTCAGGCTATAAAATTCTCAAAGCCTCAGTTTATTCTTCTTTAAAATTAATAGAATAATAGTACCAACCACACCCAACTTATGTGGGAGTTATATTAAATATGTAAAGTGCTTACAAAGTGTACATTATCTTTTAATAATTAATTACAACTTTTTACCAGAACATTAGTATAACAAGACAGGAGTGAGGGGAAGTGGTGTATATTAAAGTATCATGGAGAATATTTTAAATATTACACAAAATTATTTTATCCTAAAAAATAAGGTCTTATCTGTAACATCCATTATTGACTGAATCATGACCACAGAATTTTGTTATTAGTTATGAAGTTCTGCTCACATTGTGCATGTAACACTCTATTCCACATGTTTTACACTTCTTTGCAAGTCATATAGTAAGCATCCACTTTACTGGGATATGTTAATATGTAGTTCATGAATTCCAAAAAGAGAAACACATTCAACAATAACAGCATTTTTTTCTTTTGCTTTCTAAAATTAGCTATAGAGAATATAATGGGAGTCTCTGAAGAGATCAAGCTGTGGACTTTGTGCCATAACAAATGAGGAAAGGAACAGAGTAGGAGAATGTTATGGGCTGAATTGTATCCACTCAAATTTATATGTAGAAGTCTTAACCCCCAGTACCTCAGGATCTAACCATATTTAAGGATAGGTCTTTGAAGAGATAATGAAGTTAAAATTAGGTCCTTACGGTATGTCCTAAATAATATGACTGGTGTTCTTAATAAAAAAAAAATGTGGACACAGACATGTGTGGACACAGTGAAAAGACTATGTAAAGACAGAAGGAGAAGAGAGTCATCCCTAAGATAAAGAGAGAGGCTTCAGAAGAAGAAATCAATACTGACACCTTGATCTGGAACTTCTATCCTTCGGAATGATGGAAGAGAGAAAATAAATATTTGTTGTTTGAGCTACTTAGTCTATGGTACTTTGTTATGGACTCCCTAGCTAACTAACAGAGAGATGTCCCACTTCTTCCAAGGTCATCTTGGATCATCGTCTCCTCCTTCCTGCCAAGGTGACACTTACATAGTCTCCCAGTACTAGATCTTCAAGAGAGTACTTATGATATAAAGACATACACCTGATCTCCTTGGGGTTCTTATTTAAAATCATCTCTACTTTTTGTTGGAACTCATCATTACTTATTCCCGATTCTTGGAAATTCTTCTGTAATAACCCTCATTATTTCTCAGGAAAAGTAGAGGCCTTTGATCAGCAATTGTTGGCACAAGAAACTATGGGAGTTGACCTGTAGGTTGACATTCTCAGATCAGCACATGGGTCAACACATAGGTTGACCTCCTCAGATATGTTGAAGTTATTCATGAACACTAATCATGTGGCAGCTGAATGTTTCAGTTACTAATTGACATTTAAAAACTTTAATAAATCAAGATAAGTTAGTAAAATATTAGTATCTGCTTGTTCTTCCCTTTCTTCTTTTTCTTCTCTGACATCTTTACTGCCTTCTGTCAAAGTAGGTAGCCAGGATTTGATAGTCCAGGCATTTGAGAGAAGGTGAAAAACTTTATAAGTAGAATAATATCATAAATGCTTTCTGTCTTTTTAAAAACTAAAAAAAAGTTTTCACAGAGGGCTAAACCAGGTCAACAAGACTGCTGACATAGTTTCAAATATGAAGTTCACAACAAGGCTGACCATTCCCTTATTCATTTTGCCTGATTGCAGTAAGCAAGTCAGTTCAATATTCTGGGCCCTGTGCCAATAGAAAAGATCGTATTAGTTGACACAGACAGGATTTGAAGACAGAGTATTTTTTAGAAGCAAAGAGGCAGGGAAAATGGATTATGAAATGGAAGATTGAATTCTAAGTTCCATAAGCAGTGGACACCAAGGACTGCTCTATGCTGGATCTGGGGAAGATAATCTTTTTAGGGATGGTCGTGTAATATATCTTGAAAGGTGTTCTCTGTTACAGATAGAAAGATTATTCCAGTCTTAAACAGAAAGATTAGTTATTGTCTTACATGATTAAAAAAGTCAGAAGTTATTTGATCAGCAGTAGAAATACTGTTCTAGGGTTTAGTTTCCTATTATCTATCACTCAACTCTCCTAACCATAATATCAGTGCTATTCTACAGCAAGCTCTCCCCTCTTGGTTTAAAAACAGCTTAAGCAGCTCAAAACTATACATGCTCTAAGTTTCATGTTTTTTAAGAAAGTGTGAGATTATCCTATGCAAGACCACCCCCTCCACCATAAGGTTTCATTCATCTTATTGGCCCTGAATGTGTCATATGTTCATCTATGAATCTATTGATGCAGCCAGAGTAATGAGCTGTGCTGATTGGCCAGATCTACATAATATATGCTTCTGTGTCTTCACAGTAAAATCAGCTTTATCCAAACCACATGGAATGAAATTGAAAGAGATAGTAGTTTTCAAGAACAAAATGTACCCCATAAATATATACACCTACTAGGTACTCACAAAAGTTTTAAAAATATTGAAGAGACAAATAATAAATAGGTTCTGGGTGCAATGTATATATATATATAGTTTTGTTTTGTTTTGAGACAGTCTCACTCTGTTGCCAGTGTGGGAGTGTAGTGGCACCGTCTCGGCTTACTGCAACCTCCACCTCCCAGGTTCAAGTGATTCTCATGCCTCATGTCTCAGCCTCCTAAGTAGCTTGGGTTACAGAGGCACACCTTCACTCTGGCTAATTTTTGTATTTTTAGTAGAAAAGAGGTTTTGCCATGTTTTCCAGGCTGATCTCTAACTCCTGACCTCAAGAGAACCACCTGCCTAGTTCTCCCAAAGTGCTGTGCTCACAGGTGTGAGCCATGCACCTGACCCTGGGTGAATAAAGTTTTCTATCTCACATGCAACATGAAAGGACAGGCCTAGACATCAAAAGAGCATTTCAGACTGAGACCAAAAAAAAGATATCTCTGGTAATTAATAATCAGGATATTACAAGTTATTATCTCATTTTGGAAGTAGCATCCAGATCTCCTGATTTTGAAGTGAAACTAGAAGTAGAACACCCCAATAATTTCTCAGTGGGTGAAATATCATTCACCATAGGAGATGGGCAACTCTGAGACAAAACAAATTTGATTTAATGGCATATACGGAGTAATGTTTATCTTACTCTTGGACTTGTAGAATAAAATTAGTGTCTCTTCATAAGTATCTCAGACTTGCTTAGGAGGTGCTGACTCAGCAACATTTTTGAGCTTGCAAGGTTAAATGCTATCCCTGGAAGCATAAAGAGTCATTAGAGAAATACCAATGCTAGAAGACAGTGTACAACTTGGGATACTGTTCAAAATGACATATTCAAAAAGTAATAAGTATACAACACTATAGCCCTTCAATAATGTAACCCATTTACTGGAAACTATCTTAAAAACTACAGCTATGACTCTACAGGATCATTACATGAATTTAGGAAAAGTGAATAAAGGGGAATAGTGGGATGTTTTTGTTTAATCAGAAAGCCTCTTTAGAGGAAAAAATCAAAGAAAACAAAATCCTTGACCATATATAATAGGTCATTTTGATACTGACCTCATGTAACCGTCTTTATTGGAAATATTAAAAATATACATCTGTACTTCAGGGAGACTCTTTTGTTACTGGCAATAGGGTTTAGTTTAACCTAAAAGATAATTAAAAACTATAAATAAAATTCCAACTGTAAATATATGTGCAATAATTTAAGTCCTAGAGTCCTTGGTTTTTGTCCACATACTCCAGCAGAATAAATAATGAACCCATATGACCTCCAGTGATGACAGATAGGCTCAGCTTTTGACAATGTGATTCCTAAATTTACTCAAACCTAAAACATCTTTAAACTTGATGAGGAATAAAATGAGAATCTTGTTGCACAATATGAAATAAGACTCACTCAAATAAATTAATCATGAAAAACTTGAATCTAGAGCATTAATTTGCAACAACTTGAACTACATATAATTATACAAACATTTATTCTAAGTAGGTAAAGCAGAAGCAATTTTAGAAACATAGTAGTTCATTTTCCCAGGATGGTACAGGGTTGATGGTTAATTAGTTTGCTCTTTTAGTTCACAAGAATATTTGAAAGTGAATTTATTTATTTTAGTAACTTGGTTACTTGAATATTTTCCCCCAGGAGATATCTTTTATGCCAAAGGTTAATACCTTCAAAAGTCTAAGAATTTGTCTTAATTTGATTACCTGTATGTCTGTGGCTTTGAAATAAATTGCTCTCTATAAAAGATTTATTGTATTAATTATTAAGTTATATAGTTTTCTTTTTCCGTCTAGCACTTAAATCATTTGTTTAAAATTTTTTAATTATCCATATTTTAGTCAATAAATAATAAAAAGTTTAAAGAAACTAAAAGTTGAGATTTTACATATAGCTTTCATTACCCCTCAATGCACTGAGATAGAATAACTGCTGAACATTTATGCATTTATTTATTTCATGGCACGACACCAAATTTTCCTTTTTTTCTTTAAGTTATTACAGTTAGCTGGAAATCTTTTCATTTTAGTCTTAAATTGAATCAACAGGGGGCGAGTATGCCTGCAGTTTAGAATACATCATAGAATCATTTTCCACTACAACTTTCCTGTAGGAACACTGTGCTACCAGGCAGATATTTTAGCTGCTTTCCATCAGATTATCTGTACTCAGTTATAGAATGTGTAACTACTTTCATTCCTCTTTTATTTTTTATTAGATTGTGTTGTAGAAATGAATATTTTGGGTACATTTAAAAAACAAATGTAGGTAAATCAAGTAGTTAGAGAAAGGGATTCCTTTTTATCTCATTTGAACCAACATGTATGTGCAATAAAAATCGTTGTGTTATTACTTAAATTAAGTCAAATTAACCAATTAGCTTTCTTAATTCTCTTCTATCTCTTGGCTTTACATGTCCAGGAGAAGCTGTATCCAATGATGAATGAGAATATAGATTTTTTTGTGTCAGATTATCTGAATCCTAATGTTTATTTGCTACCTGTGTAACCATGGTAGTCAGAAATCGTATGGCACAAATGACAAAAAAAAAAAAAAAAAAAAAAAAAAAAAAAAAAAAACCTCATCTAATAAGTAAAGAGAGAGAATCTATTGACTTCTATAACTGTATTATAAAAAGACAGATTCAGATATCACTGTATCCAGGGTCACAAAAAAGCCACCAGCACTCTCTTGCTCCATTCACCAGCTTTTCTTCCTCCTATATTGTTTTTATTATCAGACAATTTGATTATTCATGGTACCAAAGATGGTCGCTGGTTGCTCCAGGACCACACCATTCTTATAACTCAGGCAAAAATATTTCTTGAGAATGACTCTGATTGGCTTGGATTTTGTTATACATTCTTCCCTGAACATGTAGTTAGAGGACGGGAAATCCTGGTTCACTATAGTCAAATGAAGGAAAATAATATGTGGCATAATCCCAAATATCATAATGACAACCCTAGAAGATTGAGGGGACAATTCTCAAAAGGAAGAGATTGTGGACAGATAGAAAGACATAGATGCCCTTACAATAATCTTGAGCAAGTTACCTAATACTTTAACAGTTGACTCTCTCTTCTGTATATATAAAGGGAATAACACTGTAACTTCCATAACGCTAAAGAGAATGAGAATTATCAGTAGCCAAGAGATGTTTTAAAAAGATTCTGAGAAATGAAAAGCAAAATAACCCTAATGGCGATTTAATAGAAGAAATGAGATCACAAGAAGCTAAAGTTCAGGAAGGGTCTTTAGAGGAAAAAAAAATAGAAGTGACTCTGTCATGTTGAAATAACCCTGAAATTGAAATAGTCAGAGAATTAGAAGAAGAAATAAAACATTAAGGAGGTGAATTGACAGCATGTCTAAAAAGCACGTGGTGTCTTCATGTTTTCTTATTCCTTTTCCGTCTATTCTACCATTTTGCTCCCTGAGTACCAGTAGCCAAGTGTTTACTCTCAGTCAAAAAGAACAGAGTATTCTTTAAAGAAATGGGACAAAACACTTGGAAATCAAATTAAAGCCGGAGAGTCACGCCTCAGTCACACCTCTTCGACCTGGTATTTATTTGGGCCTATGAAACAGTAAATCTATCTCTGTACTGCATAACCTAGAAGGAAGCCTCCAACATCAGCATTTCATTTAATATTCACTGTTCTTGCAAGCAACCTCCATCTTTTTTTCATTTTCCCTTTTTTTTTTTTTTTTTTTTTCTGAGATGGAGTTTCACTCCTGTTGACTAGGCTGGAGTGCAATGGCACGATCTCAGCTTACCATAACCTCTGCCTCCTGGGTTCAAGCAATTCTCCTGCCTCAGCCTCCCAAGTAGCAGGGATTACAGGCATGCACAACCATGCCTGTCTAATTTTGCAGTTTTAGAAGAGACGGCTTTTCTCCATATTGGTCAGACTGGTCTCGAACACCCAACCTCAGGTGATCTGCCCACCTCAGCCTCCCAAGTCTCAATCTTTAAGAGGAAAGAACTCTATAGAAAATAGAATGAAATGTACACATCTATAAAAGAAACTCATGCCAACCACCAAAATTACCAACTCAAGTTCTTCTAAAGCACAATGAAAGTATTAAAGTTTACTAAACATATTTAATAAATCAAAAACAAGAGAGAACCAAAATAATATTACAATTCATCCTAAGCAGAATAGACAACTCAGGCAACAGAAATAACTTTTTAAAATCAAGCACACTCAAAGATATTCAGACCAGATTACTTTGCCCCTATAAAACAGAAACAGAATGTCACTTTAAGCGACAATTGAGGAATAGGCGAGCTACTCCTCAAAAGTCAAAGAAACAGAAATTTGACCAGAAAAGGCCTAAAAATTAATGGTCCAGATATGAAACAACTTAAATGTGACATGATTTCAAAGTATATGGAATGTATTCAAGTCTATTTGACCTTGAATGTAAGAACATTATCCTTCAAAGACCCATCCTGAACTTACCAGATTTGGTCTGAAGTATCTAAAACACATAATCATAATAATAAAAATGGAACTTATTTTGTTTTCACCTTTTATAATTTGTTAAAAGTTTAAGATTAACGTATGATTATACAAAAATACATACATATTCGTAATGATGGCCATGTGTAATAAAGGTCTACCTGCAGACATTTGAACACACTCATAGACAGGAGAGGTATAAAGATACATAAGGATCCTAACAATCTCTTTACATTGGTGAATCAAGAGATAATTTTAAGTGGGACAGGAAATAGAGTTTTCCATATTTAAAGTTACATAAACAACAGAATGACTTGCTGGATTTTCTGTTGACCACATTACAATCTTTTTAAGATCTCTTTGTCTTGCTGAAGAGACCTAGAAAATATATTTTCCCAAATTTCTTTCCCTGAGTGGTTTCAGGTTAGAGCTGAACAACTCATGGGAGAAGGGAAGCCATGATTCTCTGGAGGCAGCTGCGGCCTGATGCACTGGCAGATGTGAGACTCAAAGAAACTTCCTGGTGAAAGCATGAGAACTACTCTTTTTCCTGTTAGATACTAACGGAGTCAGTAAAAACTTTTTAGATACGTTTGAGAATAGCAAGAGCTTCTTGAATATTGTTTTACTTCCCCTTAAGGCTGAGTCTCTCATAATGACTATCTTCATCTTACCTTCAGGAATGACTTTCTTGGGATTGTCCCTAAATATGCCAATGTTTGTGCAAGTCCCTAATGCTATATTAAACCTTTTGTCCTGGTATATGTGAAATAGCATCTGATTTCCTTGTAGAAAAAGCTATTAAAAAAAAATTGGGAGAAGGAGAGGAAATAGAAGTGTTAGTGCTTCATAGAAATCAACAACATTTAGAATTGACAAAACAGAAAGCATCCATATGGGTGGAATGGGAGTGGGGCAGTAAGATAGGGGATGCAGAGACTCTTTTGGTAGAAATCCATTTGTATTTCTTATTATGTGTTTGTATTTACTACTTTTATGACTTGCCTTCTGTATTACCTGGTTTTTCCACAGAGTAGTTAGTTTCCTACTGCGCTATAACAAATTACCATAAACTTAGTGGCTTGAAAATATACACATTTATTATCTTAGAGTTCTGGATGTGAGAGGGGTCTAAAATGAGTCTCACTGAACTAAAATTAAGATTTCGGCAAGGCTGTGTTGCTTTTCTTGTATTCCTTAGGACAGTTTCACTCTTGTTGCCCAGGCTGGTATGCAATGGTGTGATCTCACCATAACCTCCACCTCCTGGGTTCAAGTGATTCTCCTGCCTCAGCCTCCCAAGCAGCTGGGAGTACATGCATGCACCACCACACCTGACTAATCTTGTATTTTAGTAGAGGTTTCTCCATGTTGGTCAGGCTGGTCTCAAACTCTTGACTTCAGATGATCCTCCTGCCTTGGCCTCCCAAAGTGCCAGGAATATAGGCATGAGCCACCACACCAGACCAAGCTGTGTTACTTCTGAAAGCTCTTGGTGAGCATCAGTTTCCTTGCTTTTTCCAGATTATAAAGACTGCCTGCATTCCTCAGCTTGTGGCCACTTCCATCTTCTGAGTGAGCAGAGCAGCACATTCAAACTTCTTTCTCATTCTGACTCCATTCTGCCTCCCTCTTCTATTCTAAAAGACCCTTGTGATTGCACTGGGCCCATCAGGATAATCCAAGATAATCTTATTTTAAGGTCAACTTAAAATAAACAACCTTACTTTCATTTGCAACCTTAATGACTCCCTGCTGTTTCCCAACTTATCTTTGAGAGAGGCACAAAATTATCTCATATTAAGACCCTTCTCCATTCTTAAAATCCTTTAGTATAAAAGGAACGTTTTGAGGGGGAAGGGGAAGCATAGAGCCTGTTCTGTAGATAAAACACTTATTTCATTATTTCCATGCATATGCGATGTTAATCCATATCTGCTATACTAAGCATTTGAATTAAACAAAGAACAGTATATAAATCAATTAATTAATTAAGTCTACTTTTAAAACACCTACTATGTATGAGACAATGTGTTAAATACCGGGATTATAAGAGTAAATATGTTAAACACAGTCTTGGTAATTGCAATAAGTGGGAAAATAAAATGTACAACTGTAAGTTTAAAGATGTTGTCTTTTTTTTTCTTTTTTTAAAGTTTTATTTTAAGTTCAGGGGTACAAGTCCAGGTTTGTTATAGGTGAACTTGTGTCATGGGTATTTGTTGTACAGATTATTTCATCACCTAGATATTAAGGCTAGCATCCATTTTTCTTCCTGATCCTCTACCTCTTCCCACCCTCCACCCTCCAAAAGACCCCAGTGTATGTTGATCTCCTCTATATGTCCATGTGTTTTCATAATTTGGCTCCCACTTATAAGTGAGAACATGCAATGTATGGTTTTTCCATTACATCATGCTTAGGATGATGGACTCCAGTTCCATTCATGTCCCTGCAAGGGACAGGATCCAGTTCTTTTTTATGGCTGCATAGTATTCTATGGTGTATATGTACTACATTTTCTGAAGTTATACATATGTCTTTATAAAGAATGATTTATATAAAGAAAATGTGACACATATACACTACTTTTATGGTAAATCATAGTATCAACTCCCCACAAAACACTATTTTGTTTGGTTTTGTTTTATTTTTCTTATTCTAGAACTTCTTATATGTGTAATTATACAGTCTTTTATTTGTAACCATGTATATGGCTATATACAACCATACAATCATTCTTTGGTACAATTCATTCATTCAGTGTTTTTGAGATTCACCCATGTTACACATATCAATTGCTCTTTCTTTTAATTGCTTAATATTATCCCATTTTAAAAGTATGTCATAATTTGTTTATGTGTTCTCTTACTGAAGGACTTCTGGTATGTTACCAGAAAGTTTTCACTATTATACATATAACCAGCACAAATATTCTTGTAGGTGTCTTTGTATGAAATGCTTTAAAATTATGTTGGATAAAAGCTTAGGACTGGAATTGTGATGTCATGGAAAGTATGTGCTTTGTTTTGTAATAAACAGCTGTATAGTTCCAAAGTAATCGTAACACTTCAAACTCTCAAAACACTTAAAAGTTGCAGTATTTCCACATTCTTTCCAATATTGAGTGTGTTCAGTTTTTTTTTTAATTTTAGCTATTCAAGTATAAAAATAGGCAATGGTTTCTCATTGTGTTTTTATTATAATTTTGGGGGGATGACAGAATATTACACACTTTTTTGTGGTTTTAGTGCTTATTCTTATATCATTTACTTGTAAGACATCTATTAAAATATTTTGCAAATGTATATTCTGTTTTAATAGTTGACATAAAGGAGTTTGTATTTTCAAGATACCAGTACTTTGTCAGACATATGTTGAGCAAATATTTCAAATATGTTCTCTACATGTGGGAATTTAATATTTGTTTCCTTTATGACATCTTTTAATGAACAGAGTTTTATTTGATGAGGTCTAACTTATTTTTATTTTATGGCAAAGTTTTATATCCTAACAAGCTTTAACCTACCTACAAGTTGAAAAGATATTCTCCTGTCTTCTAAACCCTCAATGGTATTTAACTTTTACATTTAAGTATATCGTCCATCTCAATCAATTTTGTATAAAAGGAGAAAAGAGTTACAGTTTATTTTTTTCTCCAATATTTCTTGTTTTACCACCATTTGTTGAAAAAATATCTCCTTCCCATGTATTTCCTGATTCATCAAATGATTATTTTCAGATTTTTGTATTGGACATTATAAACGACATGTTATAGAAATTCTTACTCTTATATTCTCACAAATACTTTTTAAAAATACAGGGATTTAACTTGGCTAAGCTCAAATTAAGAATCCCTGTTTTTCTTTCACTAAAAACAGCTTAAATCTCAGATAATTTCATTTAGCTTCCTCTGGACTGCTTGGAAACATCCCCCAAGCATACGTATTGAGGAGTCATACAAAGATGTGAGAAGAGTTTACATATAGAACTTGGGATTCCCCTTTTTACTTTCTTCCTCTCAGGATTTCACCCCAGCTTTCCAGTAACTTTGGTCCTGAGCTCTGCCTTGTTCTCACACAAGCAAGACGGAAGGTTTTTCATTGAAGTTTTAACTGAGGCACAATGTATAGTCTCAGACATGCCTCCAGATATGTAGTATACTGTAAATGACAAACTGTAGCTGTCAGATTACCAGTACCCTTAGGCCCACTCAGACATCTTGCAATGCTGACACTATGTGACAGTTAGCAATATAACCCAGGGATTTTCAGCCCTGGCCCGAGGACTTCCAGGAGGCAAGATCACCTCAGCACGGATGAAACTCTCAAAAACCTAACCATAAAATAAAACTTACCCTTACAAGTATATTTTAAACTCCCTTTAAGAAAGAAACATCTGTTAATTAACCTACACTGAACACTGGAATAAGCAACGAAGATGTATCCACCAAACTCTGAGAATGGTCTCCAGATGTAGACCTTCTTGGGCAGACAGTCCTCTGACCTCTAAATACATCTCTATATCTGGCCCATACCACAAGCCTGCTTAAACTATCTGTGGTGGCATCTGCCAGAATAAAGTGCTTGAGCATCAGAGGGTACCTAAATCTCTTTTGTTGTTTGTTTGGTTTTGGACATGATCTCACTCTGTTGCCTGGTGGCACTATTATTCCTCACTGCATACTTCAACTTCTGACTCAAGCAATCCTCTGATCTTAGCCTCTTGATTAGCTAGGACTATAGGCACATTGCCACCTACCTAGCTATTTTATCTGTGATGGAATTCAAGCTGAAAGTGAAAAGTAACTCCTGGGAAAGCTGATTAAGTGTGATCATCCAAGAGCCCTGTGTATGACAAGGTAAAAGCTATAAAAATGGAAAAAAATCACCCAGTGTAATTCTCTTCTTTTCTTCCCAGTGTGACCTCCTTTTCTGTATCTACCTACTTTTGGCCACCTTCCAGTCTTCTGGTTGTGGCTTATATATTTTCCAGAGGTTGTGGTTATTCTTGGTGGTATGGCTGATACTGATTCAACAGGAGCTGCACAACCCTAGATAATTATGTTAAATAAAGACACTAATTGTTTTACATCCATTTATATGTAGTAAGTCTTTTCCTCCACCAATAAAATATACTATGATATAGTGTTACTTTTCAATAAGATTGATGATTTTATTCCGTTTTTGTAAAAATCAATGGAAAATACTAGGTTTAACAGAATATTAACTGATAGTGGAAAGGTAAGCCTTAAAGGAAAAAAAAAAACAAAAATAAGTTTCTGTTTTGTTTGATAAATTTATGCCAAACATGAAAATAATCCAAGAACAACACTATTTCCTTTACTTTTACTTTTTAGAACTAAGTATATTTTATATATCCAATAGACAGCATTTATACTAGCCTGAAAATATCTTTGCTATCTGAGAGAAAACAAATTTTTTAAGGCCAATGCCTTAAAAAAAAAAAAACTTGATATTGGCATTTGGAAAGAATTAGAAATAAGAAGTTATAAGATTTAAAAGTGTAAAAGGTAAAAGTAATAAAATGCAAATAAACGAAATCCAAATCAAAACCAGCTTTGCAAAAATACAATGAAAAATGCCATTTAAAGGTTGGAAAGAACATATGCAGAACATGTTTATAACACACCAAAGACCCAATCACAGGGCACCTAAATGTGAAGTCCAGTTGATGTGGCACATAGTAAACATAATTGTAGTTAAAATTGGAAAAAATAATTAAGATTGAATTGGTTAGAATATGAGTTTGAAAAATGCACATCAAACAAAGTAAATACACAATAAATAGTCTATAACAAGTTGGAATAAACAGTGCTTGAAATACATCACTTTCCAAAGGTTCAGTTTCAGATTTGATTATGCTTTCCTTCTAGAGATGAAAGAATATCAATTGATATTTGTTGCTTTCTATCTTTATTATAACTTTTATTTTCTTAGTCTCAAGTAGAAAGCTTATGTTCAGATATACTTAGAATGGGGTTATAGTACACTGTATTTTTTCAGCCTGTGACCTTAAAGAAGTCTTCATTTCCAATCCTAAGGGAATTGAATGGATTTTTTTCTCTCTCTTGAACTCATAAAAATGAATATGTCGTCTAGTCAAACAATAAAACAAAAAGTGTTCCATTTTGAAAAATCTTTAGTGAGATTTGGTTTACACACACACATACATTTAAAAAATTCCCCATTATATGTACTTCTAAAATTTCCAAGTTATACTGTCTACATTTGATTTATTAACCTGCTTTAGATTCCATTTTCTAAAGTAGATAAACTATGTAATAAATGATTTCACTACATTCTTCAACATAATTCTTAGATAAGAAAAATGTTGAAGATTTTTGCATCTATGTTCATCGTGGATATTGGCCTGAAGTTTTCTTTTTTTGTTGAGTCTCTCCTTCCGGGTTTTGGTATCAGGATGATGTTTGTCTCATAAATGAGTTGGGAAGAATTCCATCTTTTTGGATTGCTTGGAATAGTTTCAGAAGGAGTGGTATCAACTCCTCTTTGTATGTCTGGTAGATTTTGGCTGTGAACTCATCTGGACCTGGGCTTTTTTTGGTTGATAGACTATTAATTGCTGCCTCAACTTCAGCCCTTGTTATTGGTCTATTCAGGGTTTTGACTTCTTGGTTTAGGCTTGGGAGAATGCAAGTGTCCAGGAATTTATCTGATTCTTCCAGGTTTGCTGGTTTGTGTGCAGAGAGTTGTTTGTAGTAATCTCTGATGGTAGTTTGTATTTCTGTGGAATTGGTGGTGATATCCCTTTTATCGTTTTTAATTGCATCTATTTGATTCTTCTCTCTTTTCTTTTGTATTAATCTGGCTAGCAGTCTGTCTATTTTGCCAATCTTTTCAAAAAACCAGCTCCTGGATTTATTGATTTTTTTGAAGGGTGTTTTGTGTCTTTATCTCCTTCAGTTCTCTGATCTTAGTTATTCCTTGTCTTCTGCTAGCTTTTGAGCTTTTCTGATCTTGCTCCTCTAGCTCTTTCAATTTTGATGATAGGGTGCCGATTTTAGATGTTTCCTTGCTTCTCATGTGGGCATTCATTGTTATAAGTTTTCCTTCAGACACGCTTTAAATGTGTCCCAGAGATTCTGGTACATTGTGTCTTCATTCTTTTTGGTTTCTAAGAACACCTTTATTTCTGTCGTAATTTTGTTTGGCCAGTCAACATTCAAGAGCCAGTTGTTCATTTTCCATGAAGTTCTCGATTCTGAGTTAGTTTCTTAGTCCTGAGTTCTAATTTGATTGCACTGTGGTCTGAGAGACTATTTGTTATGATTTCTGTTCTTTTGAATTTACTGAGGAGTGATTTACTTACAATTATGTGGTCAATTTTAGAGTAGGTGTGATGTGGTGCTGAGAAGAATGTGTATTCTGTGGATTTGGGGTGGAGAGTTCTGCAGATGTCTATTAGGTTTGTTTGGTCCAGATCTGAGTTGAAGTCCTGGATATCCTTGCTAATTTTCTGTGTCATTAATCTGTCTAATATTGACAGTGGAGTGTTAAAGTCTCCCACTATTATTGTGTGGGAGTCCAAGTCTCACTGTAGATTGTTAAGAACTTGCTCTAAGGCCAGTCATAGTGGCTCACTCCTCTAATCCCAGCACTTTGGGAGGCCAAGGCGGGTGGATCACAAGGTCAAGAGATCGAGACCATCCTGGTCAACATGGTGAAACACCGTCTCTACTAAAAGTACAAAAAATTAGCCGGGCATGGTGGCGCGTGCCTGTAATCTCAGTACTCAGGAGGCTGAGGCAGGAGAATTGCCTGGACCCAGGAGGCTGAGGTTGTGGTGAGCCGAGATCGCGCCATTGCACTCCAGCTTGGGTAACAAGAGCAAAAATCCATCTCAAAAAAAAAAAAAGAGAGAACTAGCTTTATATATCTGGGTGCTCCTGTATTGGGTGCATATATATTTAGGATAGTTAGTTCTTCTTGTTACATTGATAATTTTAACATTATGTAATGCTCTCTGTGACACATATATACCATGGAATACTATGCAGCCATAAAAAATGATGAGTTTGTGTCATTTGTAGGGACATGGATGAATGTGGAAACCACCATTCTCAGCAAACTGACACAAAAACAGAAAACCAATCACCTCATGTTCTCACTCATAGGTGGATGTTGAACAATGAGAACATGTGGACACAGGGAGGGGAGCATCACACACTGCAGTCAGTTGGTGGGGGGCTAGGGGAGGAACAGCAGGGAGTGGAAGGGTGGGGAGAGATAACATAGGGAGAAATACCAGACAGAGGTGACAGGGGATGAAAGCAGCAAACCACCTTGCTATGTGTGTACCTGTGCAACAATCCTGCATGATCTGCACATGTACCCCAGAACCTAAACTATACTAAAAAAAAATAAAAAATAAAAATAAAGAATCACTTAAGAATATGGATACGTAGTTACCTGACAATGTTCAATTGGTACCTTCTGGCAAAATCAACAAAGTGCTAGCATTACAAGTTAGTGTTTATCAGTGCCTTGTGTGAAAATCCTGGAGATAATGGTAAAGCTCTTTTAAGAAAAAGAGCATCAACAACCTTCTTGATGACACAGAAAAATGATATTTTAAGGAAAACCATGGAAATTGAGGACTAATGCAGAAGTGATTAAGAAAATTCAGACTCTAAATGGGAAAACATTTCAGTGAAACCTTGACCAATGTATTTCACTTAGATTTTTCTTTATATAAACACACAAGATATGTGTGTGTGTGTGTGTGTGTGTGTGTGTGTGTTAAAAACTTTCAAAGACAGAAATAAAACTTAATATTTATTCTAAATGTTTCTCTTCTTCTGTTCGAATATCTGAAATAAATTATTATTATTGAAACTTAATAACTAACAGTTTTTGTTTCATATGCAGTACACATATACTATCTTATTCTGTAAAAAGAGGGGAGTTCTGGGGCCAGACTTTTGAGTTCAAATCTTTTCTTTGAATGCTAACTAGTTACTTAACTTTTTTAGTTTCAATTTTATTATCTGTAAGATAGGTATAATATGTTATATCATAGATTTACTATAAAATTAGCATGTGTAGAGTGCTTACAATAGTGCCTCCTATATCATTACTGTTACAGTTATATGTATTTACTATGCCATGAAGAGGAACTGAAAATTTAAAACTATGAATATTACAAACCATTAAGTTTTTACTTATCGATCTTTTCTTATCTTTTCATCAACGTGATCTTTGAAACAAAGAGTGAGGGATGATACATATGGAAGAACATCAGAATCAAAAGAGAATTATTTTATCCAAAATTCTGCCTAGAATCCACATAATGCCTACTGATTCAGTATTTGGAAGAGGGTTGAGGTAGAGAATAGAGATAATATGTGTGGGTCACCCTTTTATCCCCAATTATTGAAAGTCATTTTTTATAGGATCTAGGTTCCAGAATGACTCACAAAAATGAGACTACCCAATGTTTCAACATTGCAACCTCCTTTACTGTTTCTTAACAGCCACTTTGGAAGAGAAAGATGTGGCACATTTTTAGTTATTTCTTCCTCTAGAGAGTCAAGGAAAATAAAAATTTGATAGCTCATGACCTTCTTTGTTTCCTTTGCCTCATGGAAGTTTCCCTCTTTCACCTGAACTGTAATGTTACAGAATGCCATGACTTTCTCTTTGATAATAACAGTGAACATATTAACATATTTTATTTCCAAGATCAAAAAAATAGGAAAGCAAGGCATTTGAGTTGCCAGCTTTAGATTCTAAAAAGTAAAAACAAAAAAAAAATTAGCTTATCTTTAATGATTGTCAGTGTGATGTTTTGTGCTTTCCCTAAGAAAGGGTAAACCAAACTTCTTTAACAACAAAAATTTGAAAACTTGAACCAAAAATATGATTAAAAGTAGGTAATGTGCTTACCTTTCTGTTCCTGATTTATTTCACTTAATGTAATGTCTTCCAGTTCCATCTATGTTGGCATGAATAACAGGATTTTGTTTGTTTTTTTATTGCTGAATAGTATTCTGTTTGGGTGTACACTGCGTGTTCTCACTCAGTGTGGAGGCTTTAAAATTTTGATCTCATAGAAGTAAAAAGTAGAACAGAGGATATCAGAGGATAACAAGGGTTGGGGAAAAAATAGAAAGAGATTTGTTGAAAGATACAAAATTAAAGCCTGATAGGAGGAATAAATTCCAATGTTCTATATTGCTGTATGATGCCTATAGTTAAAATATGAAATAGTTTCGATGGCTAGGCAGAGGATATTGACTGTTCCCAACACAAAGAAATTATAAATTTTGAGATGATGCACATGCTAATTACAGTGATCTGATATTTCTACATTTTATGAATCACAACATCACTATATACCCCATAGTATGTTCAATTATTATGTGTCAATGTTAAAATTTAAGAAAAAAGAGTTGGTATATATATGCTCCTCTTAAAATATTACTAATAATAGTCAAAGACCACTTTATGTTTTAAAAATAACTGGTAAATAACTGATAACAAACTTATATTATCAAATTTTACCCCAGTGAATATGCCTGCTTATAAATAACTTGTGTAACTTACTGTAACTGTACATTAAATTGTATAGCAGACTAACTTTTCTATGAATCTAGAAGTTTTACTTATAATCTTTATCCTTAACTAGGGATCCAGAAATTCCATTTAATGTCCAAACTATATGCATGGATAAACATCAATAAATAAAATCCTCAAAATTTAGGTGCAATTTATTATTTTTTCCAGTCTATAGAAAACACATTATAACTGAAACTCACTCTAACTAAGACTGCATTAGGCTCCTCTCTAGATACATAGGATTATTTCTGAAATGGTAGCTCTGTTTGGTTCTTTGTTAATTTGGAGGCTGCTCTTCAGTTCCCTGTATTTGTGTGGCTCCTTCCACACAAGTGAAGAATTTATGGATCCTTCATTTATTCTTTGAATGTAATTATTTGTGAGCTTATTATGAATCTGACAAAGCAAGAAACCAGAATTCAGAATCCTGTCTTCTGAATCACTGGAAGAAGAGTCTACACTTTTGAAAAAAGAATGTAAGGGAGCTCTCAAGCTAGGTTTATTGAAGATAGCGTTTCACTAGGAATTGAGAATTTCAGGTTAAGATCTGAGATGAAGGGGAGATACTGAGAAGGAAAGCCCAGCTTTTTAAGCAAATGTTTTCCCTTGGTTTCTAGGTGACTTTAGAAGCAACAGTCATGGGAATCTTATCTGAGTAGAGAGAAATAATTTCTTTTGAATACACCAAAAAGGTACTCAGAAAGAATCTTGGCATTCATATAAACAGCATTAATTTAGTAAAATTCATACATTTTATTTATTCAGTCATTTAACAAACACTTTTGAGTGTCTATAATGTAGAACTATGATAAGCCTTAGGAAACAGACCCAGTAGGTGAATTCTTGCAATTTATACTTTAGAAGAGCCAAAGCATATTTTTAAATATACGTACTGTGATACATCCTGTGATAGAGAAAATAAAGCAAAAAACATTTCTTCAGTATTTATCATGTGTGTTCAGATATAATTCTAAGTAAACCAGAATGGCTCTCTATAGCTGAGGAAAACATACCAGTCAAATACATAAACAGATATGCAAGCTGACACGTGCAACAAAGTGAAAGTATGGTGTGTCACATGACAGTACATAAGAGGCGACTGACAAGACTGGGGACTCAAGGAAGACGTTCCTGAAGAAATGATGACTCAGCTTATAACCAAAGGACCATCAAGAGTTAATAGTAAAGCGAGATGGAGAATAGGGGTGGAAGAAGCAGGCCTAGACCAAAACCTTTAGCAATGGAGATAAACCCCAAAGGCCTGAGACTTTTCATAGCCTGAGTTCTAATCCACTATAGTGGACCCTAAAGTTACTGTCATTCTTCTACACTTTGCAAAATGAGATACTGAAAAAGACTAGAGAAAACAAAGAGTGATATTTCTAGGAAGAAACCTTCCTTAGCAGAATTCTGTAGGAAACTATTTTTCCCCGTTCGAAACTATCAAAGTGAGGCAAAAAGTCCTTCATTGGGTTGATACAGAAAATGCAGGTAGGACAGATTATGGAAGTCTTAGAAACCAAAATGGACATTTTATTGTGTGTAAGAACAGCTCTCCCTAAGCCAGAAAGTTAACATGTGGGCACTAAGACCTATGGACCTGATGACAAAAACAGGAAGAGCATGAAGCCCGAGACATTTTAGGAGACCAGATGGCAAACTAAGTAAAATATCTCTTTAACGACAGGCACAGAATACAGTGTGAGGCAACTGAAGTCAAGCAAAACCAATGCAATGTTAAAAAAGAGGAGATCAGGCCTGGCGCGGTGGCTCATGCCTGTAATCCCAGCACTTTGGGAGGCTGAGGCGGGTGGATCATGAGGTCAAGAGATCGAGACCATCCTGGTCAACATAGTGAAACCTCGTCTCTACTAAAAATACAAAAAATTAGCTGGGCATGGTGGTGCGTGCCTGTAGTCCCAGCTACTCGGGAGACTGAGGCAGGAGAATTGCCTGAACCCAGGAGGCGGAGGTTACGGTGAGCCGAGATCGCGCCATTGCACTCCAGCCTGGGTAACAAGAGCGAAACTCCGTCTCAAAAAAAAAAGGAGGAGATCAAGAAAACACATAGCAGTGGCAGTAACAAAAGAAGCCCTGCTGGAGAGCATTTTGTGGTGCACTGCAGCAAGCCCTTGCACTGTGGTACTATGGGGCTATCCCTGAAAATCACTGAAGGCAGCCTAAGAGCTCCAGCATTAACTGAAATGGATTATGTATTTATTCATCAGTTGACCTAATATTGGTTGAGCTTCCACTCTATTCTAAGCATGCTCGACATTAGGGATATAGCAGTGAACAACAACAACAAGAAAATCCTAGCCTTTATTCATTTAAAGAAGACCAATAAAACATATAAACTAATCTTTACTATAGCAAATATTTATAAGTACCATGGGGGGAATAGGTGGGATTAGGAGCTCTTTATTGTTGACAACGGACTTTAATATCTGCATGAACTTTTCCCCAAAGAAGATAAAATTAACTATAATGCAAGTAGCATGTAAAGATTGATTGCTATTTCAGTTTTTTTTTTTTTTTTTTTTTTTTTTTTTTTAGAAAATAGAAACGGACCACCTGTTCATTGAACCCATCTTAAATGAAGTGATAGAATTATAATTGCCTGTTCCCATGACCCATTGTTTCTGCCCAAGAGGAAGTCATAAAAGTGGCCAAATTCCTCTTTACTTTGCAATAGTCACCTGGGTGTAAGCAATACCAGAACTTCCCTCTATGGGAAGCCCAGAACTTCTCAGAGATTTAGAAACGAAAGAAGAAGAGATGTAGTCATTCTAATTAGAAGTAAGGGATGAAACCTGTGGGGATAGAAACTGAAAGTGTTTAATGCTGGTTTGGGATAAATAACAAAAAGGCACAGTAGATTGATTTCTGCGTCTGTGTCATTTTTGTTTCTTTTAAAAGAACCAAATTAAATGTATATGTTATCTGATATTTGCTTTAAAATACTCTAGAAAAAAAGTTACAGAATAGACTAAACAAGATTGGTAAATCGCTTGTAATTATTCAAGTTGGATGAATAAGGGTGCATGAGGGTTTATTGTTATCCTTCTCTCTTCCTTGTGTATGTTTAAAAATTATGTAATAAAAAAACATCGAGTTTTAGCCCAGAAAAATGGTGTCATCTCTGATTTTAGGTAGCTCTAAAACAATGACTACCTAGTGAAGTCTGGCCTTTTGTATAGCAACACCTCTGTTGACAACATTTTCACATATACTGGGAAGGGAAATGGTCCTGAAGCTTTAGACCATAATCAGTAAAGAAGTTGCAATGAGTTATGTTTTAGAAGTGAGAGAATTGAGAAAGAACACTTAAAAAATCTGCTCCCAGATGATCTAGTTAGTTGAATATATAACTACCTTCTCTCTCAAATATAGTAGCAGAGAATGATCCTTGAGGAATACCTGTGTATTTCTACATGTGTCTGAGTTCAATAGTAAGTTGCCAACTGCCTCTTCAATTCTGACAGTATATTGTTCCTCCATTTTGTATTCCAGTGCCTTTTCTTTATGAAGTGATGGGGCTAACATATGGTAGTGTGGAAAATATTTTTGAAATCTCATTTTGTATTGTTCTGCAACACTGTTTTGAATTTTTTTTTTAAATCCAGGAATACTGTTTTTGTTCAATCTTTTTTGTCTATTCCATCCCTTCATCTCCTTCCTTTATCTGCTTCTCCCATTTATTTACTTCTATATTTTTTCTCCTCTATTCAATCAAGTCTCATAATGTTGAGAATTTTGTACAATCACAGATATTTTTCTAGTTTTTCAAAAAATAACTATTCATTCTGGTCACCATCAAAGACTCTTCTGGACACACAACAAACATAAAACAGAAGTATGCGTATTATGTAGAATTAATACCTTGATCTTCCATTTTACAACAGTGAAGGAATGATGAAGTAAAAATAAACCAAGAGATTTTCACCTTTTTTATATCCAACATTTTTTCAGAGCTGTGTTGGTTGATGGTGATTACATTAATAAAGTTTAGTTTAAAGAATGGAAATACCTAATGTAGATGACAAGGAGATGGATGCAGCAAACCACCATGGCATATATACACCACGGTGTGGTATACCTGATAAACCTGAACATTCAGCACATATACCCCAGAACTTAAAGTGTAATTTTTTTAAAAAAAGAATAGAAACTATACTTGTTACTTTAATAGACATAATTTAATATAGGTAATTTGTTAAAGAGGTATTGGTGGGCCCAGAATATTTAAAAATAAAAAAGATATAATTGGCTGGGTGTGGTAGCTCACGCCTGTAATCCCAGCACTTTGAGAGGTCGAGGCTGGCAGATACCGTGAGGTCAGGAGTTCAAAACCAGTCTGACCAACATGGTGAAACCCTGTCTTTACTAAAAATACAAAAATTAGCCAGGCATGGAGGCACATGCCTGTAATCCCAGCTACTAAGGAGGCTGAGCAAGAGAATCACTTGAACCCAGGAGGCAGAGGTTGCAGTGAGCCAAGATCACACCACTGAGCTCCAGCCTGGGTGTCAGAGCAAGACTTTGTCTCAAAAATAAACAAATAATTAGGTATCACAAAGTGAGTAAAGGGAAGAAGCAGCCACCATCCTTTCACTGGAGGAAAATGGAAGAAGTTGAAAGGATTAGAACTTAGAAGTTTGAAAAAGGAACCCTGTAGAGTTAAGGCTTAATCTTCTTAGAAAGGGAGAAGACCAAGTAGTGCTAATATTTCAGGAGCCAGGGAAAGGAACTTGGCTGAGCTAGGATGTAGGCCTTGGGATAAAGATGCTGCTTGGCTGGTGCTGGTACCTCAGGAGCTCAGATCCAGTGCTTTGCAAAGATGGGACTCAGATCTCTAAAGAGAGGACTCTACTGGTTCCATCTGGAACTAGTACCTCTAGGGAGACATAATAAGGCTGTCTGGGGAAAAAAAGTTATTGCTGAGATAGCACTGTCAGGAATAACACTAGCATCACAGAGCAGAAAACAAGTGTATGTTTGGAGATAAGAGAAAATAAGTGACCAACAAGATGAATCCCTTCTGCTACTAATCACCTGTACACACCTTTCTACATATATTAAAATAAGAATATAACAATAAGAATAATTTTATGCAAATAAACAATGATTGTTTGCATAATTTTGTGTAAATAATATTTTATGCATATAACAATAAGAGTAATTTTATGCAAATAAAATAATTTTAGGCAAAACCTCAAAGTATTCAATTATCTTTTAGGCACATGAAGATGTTCTCATCTACTTCCTAAAAAGGCAGACAAAATCTAAACAGTCATAGAATCCATCTCTGGATACCATTCATTACTCCCTACCTAAAAATACTGTCTGTAATGTAAAGACTAAACTAAAAGCTGACCACCCATGATAATCTTTAATATGATAAGGATAAGAGTGGGGTACAAAGGAACTGGTACACACACACACACATACACACACACACACACACACTCACGCACACATACTACATCACAATATGCTAGGAGAAACACAAGCTTAGCTGCTATAGTTGTTTTTGTAAGCAGCCATAAAGCCTTAGTTGATATTATGCCCTGATTTGTAGTGTTAGCTGAATTTTGTGCAGTAAATATTCTCACAGATGCCAATTTCAAGATGCCAAGGTGATGTCACTAAAAACAGTTGGGACATGTTGGGAAATGATGCACATCAGTGATTCTAGGGAAGCCATATGAACCTGTTACAGTGTGCCACCTCTTTCATAGCACGGAGGTTAAACTACACCTACCCATCTTGCATTTTCCATTTTCCATTCCTCATGCTGTTGAAACAAGATGCAAAGAGGTTAACATACAGGCCAGGGTGATAGATCCTAACTAGCATAAGGTGGGATTGCAACTGCACAGGGGAGCAAGAAAGGCTCTGTCTCAAACCTGTGGGATTCTCTAGAGGCTCCTCTCACTCTTCCATTCCAATTGGTAATGATTATTTAAAAACCAAAAATAAAAATTTAATGAAAAGTTGGAGCAAAGTGCAAAACAAATAAAAACAAAACAAGAAGCCATAAAACAGATGAGACAGGTCCGCTCATGGTTCAGACCTTTCGCAAATGAAGGCTGTGATCACTGCCAGGTAGAGAACTTCAGCCAGCTGAGACTCCTGACAGAAAACCAGGGGCAAATGGAATATGTAATGAAAAAACAATACTGACTGATCATATTTTTGTCCCCAAAATGTAAGAGTGTTTTGGCACACTTAAATGCTCAAAAAAGTATTTGCCAACTGAATAAAATTTGTCTACCAGGCTAATTATCTAAATTAACATTAAATAAGTGATGTTTTCTGAACTAAATGATCAAATATATTAATGTCTTTGGATTTGAAATCCCATTGCCTGACACATGTATGTGAAAATATAACCAAAAAGGGACAAAATTAATTTTACCAACCTGAAAAAAATCTTCTGAGTAATCCTGTACAGAAATACCCAAATTTATCACTTTGCTTTTTATTATATTGATGTGAAGATTTTTGAAGCACTAAAGAGAAAACATTTATCTTCACCTTACTTGAATGGCAGGTGCTGAATAATAGCAGTTAATTTGGACACTGAGCTGAAAGAAGAAATAACACCAATCCACCTGTAATAGACATTGTTTGCTAATTCTCAGTATCATCACTATCCTTCAAATCTCTCCCCAAAACTGCAGGGGAAAAAAGCTAAAGAATCCATTTCCCTAATCCCCTGTCACCCTAATCCCCCATCAGTAGACCTGAGAAATACTCATATAAGTCTGGGAGGTAAAAGAAAGAGGAGTATTCAGCGACAACAGTGGGCAAGTGTGAGGGCATCTGCAGGCAAGTAGCAGGTGAAGAATATTTGGGGCAGGAATTTCACCTAAGAATTCTCCATATTAGTGTTCTATGACTTGAGATAATTAGTAGAGGCTCCCTGAGGCTTTCTGGGGTCCTTCGGAAAATAACTCACCCTAGCACTGCAGGCGCTGAGGTCATTGGAAACAACTTTCTTGCTCTACTTTCATTTCTCAATTTTCTAAAAGTCCCTTTCTCAGCCCTTATAATGGTTTTTGGAAGCTACTTGTTATTTATTTAAATCTTTTCCCTGTATTACACTAATCTATGATCACCTATGCATGAAACACCATGTAATCCCATACTTTTCCTTCATAATGGCATAACGAAGATAGATGAAGCAGAAGGAATAAGCAGAAAAGGCAGAATACATCAATATTTACTTATTTTTATTGGAAATTAATACAAAGATTTCCTAGTCCCAGGGATACTTACAGATGGATCAGATGAACATTTGTCAGAAAATACTAAAAACCAGTATTGCTTTAGGAATCTAATAATTATATCTAAAATTAGCTTTAATGCTACGATATTCTATTTATATGAACCATCATTGAATGGTAGGCATTCTGAACAATTGTGAAATTGTTACTAAGTTATCTAAAATCTGATAGAATAATAGCAGTAATAGGATTGATAGCTTATATTAGCACTTAAAACTATTTCAAGGTACCAGATTGCATAATTTCCTCCTAAAACTTTCCCTGTGGAAGCATTATTCTACAAATCTTTTCACTCTTCTAATTATTTTCAAGTGATATAAAAATCGCCAATAAACTTATATATAACACACACAAAATATTTTATACAGGCAAGACTCTATGCTATACATGTACTGTGGGACCTAGCAAAGAATATAATATGTACATGCTTCCTGATTTTACAGAAAACCTCAGAGTAATTCATAATAGCCATGGACCTGCCTCCTCACCCCTGCATCAATAGATTTTCCTCCCCATCCCACCAACAACAGCAAGGCAATTTAAACTCAGCATGGAGAGTGCAGCTTTAAAATAAAGCCAGGACTATGCCAATCGCCTAATTTAAAACTTTCAGGACTTCCACTTTTTAAAATGACAACATCCATAAGCCTTTGGCCACCAAAGTCCTGCAAGAGATGGCTCATGCACATCTCTCAAGCCTTATCTCATAATAATGCACCATTTCCCTTCCTATGCTGCAGCCACTCTGCCCTGCCCTTCTATATCAACCACCTTCCTTTGCGTTAGCATCTTGGCATTTTCAATTCTCTCCCTGGTAAAATCACTGTTGTCTTTTTAAAAAAATTATTTTGAAATAATTTTTGAATTTACATAAATGTTGTCAGATACTATTAATAACTCCCAGAAATACTTTTTCTAGATTAGTACACTTGCATTGATAACCACAGAAAAATAATAACAATCATGAAATTATCATTGATCAATATTGATTAAATATCATCTAATCCACAAATCATATTCAAATCTCCTTGATTGTCCTTGTAATATGCTTTGAAGGACTAAAATCCAATCCAATATTGCATAATGCATTTAATTGTCATATTTTATTTGCTTTTTAAGATTGGAACAGGCACCTCAGGCTCTCCTTGTATTTCATGGCTTTAAGAGATTTGAAGAATGCAGGCTAGTTACTTTGCATGATGTTTTATATTGATTTGTATTCTCATTACATTGTATCAGAAAGTACACAATAAGTAATTGTCATTTTACTGATGATGTAAACTTTTGTCTTTTTGTTAAGATAGTGCCAGATTTCTCCACTGGAGAATTAACTAATATATGCATTAATTAATACATAATTTTAAGTAGTTTGCAGAAATATACTCTGACACTTTGTAAATGTCCTGTTCCTCATCAAAATTCACCCAACAATTTGCATCCATTTGATTCATGCATGAATTATTGTGATGATTGCCAAATGCTGATTATCCAATTCCAGCATTTCTTTTGCACTTTATATTAGTTAGCAATCTTCTTAAGCAGAATTTGCCCTCTCCTCTCTTTAATATTTATTTAATTATTGTTTATTTATTTATTTATGGATTTTGTATTTCTGTTTTACTCAAAATGTTGACATTGTTACAGTTATTTTAACATTCAAATTATCATATTTTGTCAGTGGAAGCCCCTTCAATGTTGTTGCTGTATGTATTTGACACATGTTTATTACTCTTTGAGCACATTCTTACTCCAAGCCCAACTGGTTCCCAGCTCATCTTGTATGTCCCTGCCCAAGCCTCGGAGTCAGCCACTTCTTCAAAGAAGCTTTGTTCATTTTAGTGAAGAATTGTATTTATAAACCAAGACCTATGTGCTAATGTGCACATTTCAAATGAAGCATCATTATTTGATGATCTGTGGAGAGAGATTATATTGGCTGGTCTGTGGAGAGAGTTGAGAAATATGTATATGTATATACTCACAAACACATATATATACAAACTCATACATGTGTATCTGTTTTAATATCAACTGTTCTAAAATTTATCCTTGAAAATTATAATTTCACACTGCTACTTCCAATTCTAGCCACTCCATTTCCAGACTGTAATTCAATTTTTTAACAGTGTAAAGCTTTGTTTCCTTTTTCTTCAGTTTGTTTGCTTATTTTCTTCATCCTCTTATATTTTATGTAGCAATCTTCCAGCACTCTTTGCAAAAGCTCAACACCTGTGGAGGGAGTAAAAAAGAAAAGAAAAAGGAGAACGAAAGAGACGATCTCACCATGTCTTTCAATTAGTTCTATTTTACTCTTGAGGTCTTAGATCAAATGCAACTACCTTTTAAAACTGGCCTTTTCACACAGGGCCCCACAGGGCCCAAGTAAAAATATAAGAAAATTGACTACATGGCTTTTATAATATTTTACTTTTTTAATGTGTCAAATGTTTGGTGTTTTATCCCAGTATACTGGGATAAAGTTATGATCTTAGAGTTTTTGAGATTTGATTCTACCACTTATTAGCATTGTGAACTTGGGTGATAGATTTTAATCATCAATTATAAAATGGAGCCATAGTACAAAGACCATCCAGATGTTGTAAAAAACAAACGAGATCAGAACTTAAAGTTCTTGGCATGAGTTCTATCTGGCATGTAGTAATCACTTAACTAAGAAATGGTAGTTGTTGTTGAAGTCTATTTTGGGTGGCATTACCGTTGTTGCTATCAGGTTCAATTTATGTTAATATTACCATTAACATGCTTCAGATTTTTTTCTGCAATAATTTATGTATCCTCCAAATCATAATCATATATTGTACAGTTATCATTAAACTATCTGAAGATTTTTTCTTAAGAAACATAATAAATTTACAGCAATAAAAATCTCGCATACTTTCAGCATATTATTCCTAATGATATTGGAATATATTGATTGTGATAGCCTACCTGTTACATACAGTTTATATTATTTTCAAAGTTAGTTCATGACATTTTACACACACTAATACACACACACACACACACATATATATATATATAGACAGATAATACATGCCTAAGAAATGATGAAAAAAGTGGTGAATTCATCTTTTAACTGTTTATATATTAATCAAACGTGTTTTTATTATGTATTACTAATGTCCAGAATTGTTACTAAAAAATCAATACATTATGTCAGTTTTCTTGATGCTTGCTTTTATTTAGAAAACCAATATGTTTAATGATTGTATCTTGTTTTTAGGAATCAATAATGTTAGTCTCTCATGCTTTTTAAGTAAAGGTTTTATTTCTATGTAGAAATAAAATACATTTTATTTTAAAATTGCAAGATAATAGAGGTATACAAAATAAAGCTTAAACAAACAAAAAAACACAACGACAAGAAGAGGGTTTTACATAAACGTGCACCGTCCAAGGAAGGAACCAATTATTCCTGTAAATTTACTTGGACGTAACATAAATGAAAATACTTGAAAACCTATTGGTATGGAAATGTGCCACTGCCCTCTTATGGAAAATACGTGAATGACAATCAGTGGTTTCACACAACAGTTTTGGAGTGCAGATATAAATAGATTAAACAATATAGTTCGATTCATTATTCTTTATTCTGTTCACTTATTGTTTTGGTTTTTGTGAGGTAATTTCCTAACTAAAAATATTTTAAAATTATATTTGTAGAATGTTAAAATTCTCCTTAAGCTAATCAGTATAAAATTTTGATAAATTTCCTTCTTACATAGTGTCCTTCAAGCTTGTATCAGAATTATAATCATATGTTTAGTGAAAAATTAAAATACAGTAGTTGAGCATTTATGTTTGAAGGTGGGTGACAATGCTCATTTTAATGTTTAAATTATAGCTGGTTAACACAAATGGAAAAGCTGGATAGATGTTGAAAATAACAGTTAACACTATATAATAGGTATTATTTCACATGCATCGTTCTAGGTATAAATCATTCTATGTTATTAATCCAATGTATTCTTACATCAACCTTTTGAATGAAGTACTATTATTATTTCTAAATCAGATCGAGGCATCGAAAAGTTAGATGAATTATTCAAAGTCACATGGATTCAAAGTAGCCAAGCTGGTATTTGAGCCAAGGCAACCTGGTTCTGAATAATTTATATGAAGATCTTACACAGACCTAACTTGTTTTATTGCACTTTGCTTTACTGAGGTTTGCACGAACTGTGGTTTGTCTTTTACAAATTGATGGTTTCTTTCAACCCTTAATCCAGTCTATCAGAACCATTTTTCCAACACCATGCTCACTTCATGTCTCTATGTCATATTTTGTTAATTCTTGCAATACGTTAAGCTTTTATATTATTATTATAACTTCTATGGTGATCTTTTATGTTATATTGGTGTTGTTTTGGGATACCACTAACCTTCCCCTTATAAGACAGCAAACTTAATCAATAAATGTTGCAAGTGTTCTGTTTTATTAACTGGCTTTTGCCCAGTCTCTGTTACTACTAGGGACTCCCTATTCTCTGAGACTCAAGAATATTAAAACTAGGCCTTACAATGTCCTCTAAATGTTCAAATGAAAGGAAGTGTTGCTCATCTCTAACTTTAAATCAAAAGCTAGACATGATTAGGCTTAGTGAGGAAGGCATGTCAAAAGCTGATAGAGGTGGAAAGCTGATAGAGGCTGAAAGCTAGATCTCTTGTACTAAACAGTTAGCCAAGTTGAGGATGCAAAAGAAAAGTTTCTGAAGCAAATCAAAAGTGCTATTTCTGTTATCATACCAATGATAAGAAAGCAAAATGGCTTTATTACTGATATACAGAACGTTTTAGAGATCTGGATTGAAGATCAAACCAGCCACAACATTCCCCTAGTACAAATCTTAATCCAGAGGAAAGCACTAACTCTCTTTAATTCTATGAAATTGAGAGTAGTGAGGAAAAAAGAAAAAATTGAAACTAACAGAGGTTGGTTCGTGAGTTTAAGGAAAGAATCTATCTCCTTGACATAAAAGTACAAGGTGAAGCAGAAAGTGCTAATGGAGAAGGTGAAGGAAGTTATCCGGAAGATCCAGCTGAGATAATTAATGGGATAACTACATTAAACAAGATAACTGCATTTTCAGTGTAGGTGAAACAGCCTTGTATTGGAAGGAGGTGGAATCTGGAACTTTCATGGCTAGGGAGAAGTCAAGGTCTAACTTTAAATCTTCAGAAGACTGGCCGACTCTCTTGTTAGAGGGTAATGCAGCTGCTGACTTTCAGTTGAAGCCTTTACTCATTTACCATTCCACCAATCCTAAGACCCTTTAGAATTATGTTAAATCTACTCTGTCTGTGCTCTGCAAATGTAACAACACAGCCTGAATGGCAGCACATGTGTTTACAGCATGGTTTACTGAGTACTTTAAGTGCATTATTGAGAGCTCCTCCTCAGGAAAAAAAAAAAATCCTTTCAAAACCTTACTGCCCATTGACAATGTACCTGTTCATCCAAGAGCTCTGATGGAGATGTACAAGATTGATGTTGTTTTCATGTCTGCTAATACACTTATTCTTCAGCCCAAAGAACAAGGAATAACTTTGTCTTTTAAGTCTTATTATTTAATAAATCCATTTTGTAAAGCTATAGCTGCTATAGATAATCATTCCTTCGATAGATCTATGCAAAGTATGTTGAAATCCTCTGGAAAAGTATCACCATTCTAGATGCCAATAAGAACATTAATGATTCATGGGAAGAGGTCAAAGTATCAATATTAACAGCAGTTCAGAAGTTGATTCCAACCCTCATGGATGGCTTTGAGGAGTTAGAGACTTAAATGGAGAAAGGAAGTATAGGTGTGATGGAAATAATAAGTGAACTGGAATTAGTAAATGGAATCTGAATTGCTGCAATCTAATGATTCAACTTCAATAGATGAGAAGTTGCTTCTAGTGGATGAGCAAAGAAAGTGATTTCTTGAGATGAAATCTAGAATCTACTCCTAGTGAAAATGCTATGGATGTTGTGTAAGTTCTGGAAACACTAATCTGAACAAAATAAAACATCTCACTTTTGGGAGTTCATAAGCTAATGTAAGAAACAGATAATTTCAATATAGCGTGATGAATGCTTTTCCAAGGGTGAACAGAGCACATAATCTTGTCAAACAGCCCCACAAAAGAAAATACCATCTAAACTGAGAACTGAAAGATATGTTGATTCTAGTAAAAGATTAAGGGAAGAATGTAGAGGAATGTGGATATAAGTATTAGCATGTACAAGAAAATGAAATAGAATAAATTTAGAATACTTTAGAGAACTCTAAGTATAGCAGTTGCCAGTTCTGTAAGAGGCAGAAACTTATTGCAAGGAAGGAAGGTTACCATCTTAAAGACTTTATACTGAAGCAAATACAAAGACTTAAAATGTTTTTGTATTTTGGAAGGTGTATGTTTATGTAAAATCTTGTTTCTTTGTTTTTTTTTTTTTTAGCTTTATACCTTATTTTATACATCACTACTAATATGTAATTTTAAAAGAAAATGTATTTTTATTTCTCTGTGGAAATAAAACCTTAGTAAAAAAAAATTAAAAGGCCAAAATTATTGATTCCTAAAAGCAAAGTACAATCATTAAATGTGTTTTCCTAAATGAAAGCAAGCATCAGAAAACTTATGTCATATACTGATATTCCAATAACAATTCTGGACATTAGTAAAATATTTTATATTAATATATAAATAGAGAAAAGATTATTTAGCAAGTTTTTATTCATCATTGCTTTGGCATTATTTTGTGTGTGTGTGTACGTGTATTACTGTGTTAAATGCCACAAGTAATCTTTGAGAATAACAGAACCTCTTTGTATTAAGTAAGTTAGCACAATAAATTTATTCACATCATTTTGAATAACATATATAAATCTAATACTGCTAAGAGTAATAATAAAGTATAGATTTTACTATTTTCCTTCATATTTCTAGAGAAAAATACAGATAACTAAAAAATTTTAAAGTATAATTCTGGTCTGATTATTCTCTTAAAAATCTAACTCAGCCTTGGTAGTTATTCAATGAGCCAGATAAAGTTGCCATGCCTGGCTGATCAGTGAAGGCCATTAAACCATGGAAAACAGAAGTAGGAATTCAGTCCATTCCTCTGTCTAGTGCACACTTTTCTTTAATGATATTACACAGCTAACACTATTTTATATTAAAAGATAAAAACTCATCCACATTTAAATTAGTCCTTCCTCTCTAATGATTAAAACTATAATATGAAGTGAGAAATTTGTAATTCTATTCAGTCTATTGTCAAGTATTTATTATCATAATTTTCATTAAGACAAAGCATAATTTAATGTAAAAAATATATTTTCTTCCCATTTCAAAAAATTATTTTATGGTCTTAACATTACTTGAAATTCTATGACTATAGTTTTAAAAAGTTATTATGCTTTAATAATATACAACTATTGAATTTTCTGAAACAAACTACTTGTGAAATTTCAGATACTTTCATGTAGTCATCAAATATTGATGAAAAAGAAAATCAGCTAGTAGAATCAAGAAAAAATCTCAGAATTAATGTTTATCAACATTATATGCATCATGAAATGTACACTGATGATGAGAATATCAAAACAAGTGAATGTTTCTACCCATCATCCCCATCATGGAGGTATTTGTTCACTCTGCCTAAGTGAACCAGTTCTAACAGCTTAATTTAAACAAATTGGAAATTTGAAAATTTGGAAACTCTGGAAAATTGAAGTTTAATATTGAACTATGGTATTTACTAAAAACACACAGGTAAATATACGACAAAGTAATGACAAAAAGGGAGTGTTGGTTTTGCTATTACAATGAATCGATTGCAAAACCAAAAGATAGATTTATCTACTTGTTTTGATTGAAATTTGCTTGAATATAAATATTTCATTAACATGTAAGAAAAAATAAGAAATGAAACAATCTTGGATAAGACAATGCTTCTTGTGCTTTATGGATGAGTTATTATTACTAAGAGTTACAAAGTAAAAACATAATAAAAATGAGTTCCATATCATGTTATTAAAGTGTATATGATTCAAATAGTCAGATTTATTTTACAAAAACTAATTTCCAGAACCAGTTTACCGGTGGCTTCATTTGCCAAGAGAGTAGGGTTGGGCATGGTGGCAATTGCCTATATAGTCCCAGTTACTCACAGGTGAGATAGGAAGCTGGCTTGAGCCTACAAGTTTGAAGCTGTAGTGGGCGATTATCACATTTGTGAATAGATACTGCACTCTAGCCTAGGTACCATAGCAAGACCTTGTCTCTGAAAGAAAAGAAAGAAAAAAGGAAAGAAAGGGAAGGAAGAGGAAGAGAAGAAGGAAGAAAAGGAATGGAGGAAGAAGGAAGGGAGAGAAGGAAGGAGGGAGAGATGAAAAAAGGAAGGAAGAAAACAAGGAGGGAGGGATGAAGGCAGGAAGGAAGAAGGGAGTGGAAGGGAGAGACAAAGAAAGAGGGAGGAAGGAAGAAAAGAAAGCAAAAGAAGAAAAAGGGAGAGAAAAAGAAAAAGGAAGGAAGGAGAGAAGGAAAGAAAAAGAAAAAGAAAGAAAGAAAAAAGAGGAAGGAAGGAAAGAAGGAAGGAAGGAAAGAAGGAAGGAAGGAAAGAAAGGAAGAAGGGAAGGAAGAAAGGGATCTATTTAAAATCACTGGTTCATTGGTTGGTTGTCTACTTTAACATTGCATTACTTGATTCAAGAACATAGAAAAAATGAATTCAATATGATTAAATCTCTATTAGGAATCCTTACAGAAAGGAAGAATATAAATTATTATTTCCAATAGTGGATTTAGAAAGTATAGAGTGAATAGTTAAACTTTGATTGGATTTGTTTAGCAGAGACTTGGACATCCAGGTCCCTTCTGTTCAGACAGGCTATCTTCATTGTTCAGTTCTATTAGATATTAATTTAATTGATGCTCATATGTTTCAATATTAATTATCTTAATATTTGCACAAATTAAAACATTTAAAATGGAGATTTAAAAGGGCATATTCCTGGTGAGACAGAGAGTGCTCTGAGGGGAATAAATATAAGCCAGGTGTCTGGATTACAAATTCTGTTGATCTTGCAGTAACGTGTGTAAATGCTAGTGATGAGAAGATAGAATGAATGTCACATTGCTATTGTGCTTGAAAAAATTAAAATATACCCGATATTATCAGGTCAAGGTGTGCTGGGGTTTCATGTTCTACTGTTTTTGCTTTTCATGATAAAATATTCCCTAAAAGCTCACTGAAATAACATATTTTGCAACTGGTATAATCAACTGTTCCTGAAAAAATTATATTCTCAGAAAAATAAATATCAATCTCTACTAATGAGGTTTTTTTCTTGATCTTCTTTACTATGCAACTGAATATACACTGACAAGGCAATTCATGAAAAAGCGTAGCAGCTGGAATATCACCACTCATCTACAGGGCATGGTTTCCTTTATTTACCAGTCACCACATATGGTATTGCACAAACACCACATGGTACATTTTTGCTGTTCAAACAAATCAGGTGTTTTTGGTTTTGGTGGTGATGGAGTGTGCACATGTTTTGATGGTGGTGCTGAAAATGACTGTGGTGTGTTACAGCAATAACCAAATCCAAAGGCATTTAATTTAGGACAAAATAATGTTTAGTTATTTTTTTCTTTTCACATCCACATGAGAAGCATTCTAAAGACAAACTTTTAGGTAGAAATTCATGCCATAATAACTAGAGGATTCTTTTTTTTTTTAACTAGAGGATTTTTAAAGTTAAGCATTTGAGGCAAAGTAACATATGGAACATTTTATTTCAGTTCCAAATTATGAAGGTGAGAATATGCTATACTCAATAATAGATAGCTTATGGGAAGTTTTGTTTTAATATTTCCAAAGTTTTATAGAGTTCTATGGTTATCTCTTTTTGTCAAAACTATATGGCTCAAATTTTTACAAATAAATTTGTGGAAAACTCCATGTAATTGATATACATGGTATTGATTTATTTATACCCAACCAACACAGATATTAATTTCCTGAAGGATGCTCAAGAAATACAGTGACCACATAACAAGCTCAAAAGGAGAAAAATATTTTACTTTTTAAAATATTTTTTATTACTAATTCCACCTTCTCCTCACCAAAATAACCCCCACTCCCAATAATTATCGTTAAGCAGTTTTCATTGTTTGAGAAATGGCAATATTAATTTGTCTTATTTCATTTTGTGTTGCCATAACAGAATACCAAAGTCTGGATAATTTATGAAGAAAATAGTTTAATTAGCTCATAGTTCTTCAGGCTGGGAAGTTCAAGAAGCATGATGCCACCATTTGCTAGGCTTCTCATGAGGGGTTTTGTGCTGGTTACAACATGGTAGAAGGTCTAAAGGGAAGAAGACGTGTGTAAAGGGAACAACCAGGAGGAAGTTCCCCCTATAACAAACCGATTCATGGGCACTAAGTCATTCTGATAAGAACTAATCAAGTCTCACAAGAGTGAAAACTTGCTTCTGCAAGAAAGGCATCAAGCAATCCATCAGAGGTCCACCCCCATGACCCAGACATCTCCCCTCAGGTTCCATATTCCAACACTGCCACATTGTGAATAAAATTTCCACATGTATTTTAGTAGGGGAGAAAGCATATCCAAATAATATCAGAATTAATATTTCACTTGTCGTTTTTTATTTTCTTTGTGCCCATAATTTTTAACCAAGAATGCTTATTAAAATAACTGTGATGTTTTAAAAATATACTCTTGTCCTGCTTCTAATCACAAAAGGATTTTTAGTTAGTAGGTTGGAAATTGATGATTTGGGTCTGTGTCCCCATACAAATCTCATCTTGAATTGTAATCCAAATTGTAATCCACATGTGTTGGGGGAGAGACTTCATGGGAGGTAATTAGATCACAGGGGAGGTTCCCCCATGCCATTATTGTCATAGTGAGTGAGTTTTCACAAGATGTGATGGTTTTATAAGGGGTTTTCCCCCCTTCAGCCAGCACTTCTCCTTCCTGTGAAGAATGTGTTTGCTTCCACTTCTGCTATGATTGTAGATTTCCTGCAGCCTTCCCCAGCCCTGCAGAACCGTGAGATAATTAAGTCTCTTTCCTTTACAAATTATGAAGTCTCAGGTATTTCTCCATAGCAGTGTAAGAATAGACTAATAAAGAGATATATCTTTAAAAAGAGTACAGGCGATTGAAAACATAATTATAGTTAAGGAGCACTATGCATTGATCTTGAGCTTTCTGGGACCACATACTCATTTGATGATTTGTTGAAAAGAAGTAACTTCTGCATAAAAATGCACATAAATATGAACACATGAAAATGCAAATATATTTCCACAAAATTATGTTCTAAGATCTCACCTTATCAAGATATTAGACTCTCATTATGACTCTAATACCTTACTGATGACGTCTTCTCCTTCACTCATTCACATGTTGTAATTTTTAATTATTATGGGTACATTGTAGGTGAACATATTTGTGGCTGATATGATTTGGCTATGTCCCCACCCAAGTCTCATCTTGAATTGTAAGTCCCAGAATTCCCACATCATTGGAGGAACCCAGTGGAAGGTGATTGAATTATGGGGGCAGGATTTTCCCTCCATTATTATTGCAACACATGTGAATGAGTCTCATGAGATCTGATGGTTTTAAAAATGGGAGTTTCCCTGTATAAATGTTCTCTTTTTTTTTACCTGCCACCATCTACATAAGATGTGAGTTTCTCTTCCTTGCCTTCTACCATGATTGTGAGGCTTCCCCAGCCATGTGGAACTGTAATTCCCTTAAACTTCTTTCTTTTGTAAATTGCCCAGTCTTGGGTATGTCTTTATCAGTAGCATGAAGATGGACTAATACAGTGACATACATGAGACATTTTTATATAAGCCTTCAATGCATGATAATCAAATCATGGAAATGTGGCATCCATCCCTCAAGAATTTATCCTTGTGTACAAACAATCCGATTATATGCTTTTAGTTATTTTTAAATGTATAATTAAATTATTATTGACTATAGTCACCCACTGTGCTATCAATAGTAGATCTTAACTCATTCTTTATAACTATTTCTTTTGGCTTATTAAGCATTCCCACCTCCCCACACTACCTAACCATCACCTACCCTTCCTAACCTATGGTAACCATCCTTCTACTCTCTATCTTAATGAGTTTACTCTGATTTTTAGATTTCACAAATAAGTGAGAACATTCAATGTTCATATTCTGTGTCTGATTTATTTCCCTCAACAAAATGACTTCCAGTTCCATCCATGTTGTTGCAAATGACAGGATCTCTTATTCTTTTTTATGACTGAATATACTCAATTGCGTATAATCACATTTATTTATGACTGAATATACTCAATTGCGTATAATCACATTTTCTTTAACAACTTATCTGTTAATGATCACTTAGGTTATTTCCAAATCTTGGCTATTGCTGTGACAAATATTGGAGTCTAGATGTATCTTTGATATACTGGTTTCCTTTCTTTTGGGCATATACCCCAGTAGTAGGAGTGCTAGATCATATGGTAGCTCTATTTTTAGGTTTTCAAGGAACCCCCAAAAGATTCTTCATAGTGGCTGTACTATTTTACACTCCCACCACCAGTGTACAGAGTTCCCTTTTCTCCACACCATTCCTAACATTTATTATTGATGGTCTTTTTTTTCCGCATTCTCTACTCTGTTCCACTGGTCTATGTGTCTATCATTATGACAGTATCATGCTTCAAACTATAGCTTTGAACTATAATTCAAAGTTTAATAATGTGATTCCTCTAGTTTTGTTCTTTTCGCTCAGGATAGCTTTGGCTACTCGGGGTCCTTTGTGAAACTGATTTTTTATGTTGATTTTGTATCTTGCAACTTTACCAAATTTGCTTATGAGTTCTAACAGATTTTTTTAAGGTGGAGTCTTTAGGTTATTCCAAATATAGATCATATCATTTGCAAAAAAAAGATAACTTGACTTTTTCTTTCCAGTTTGGGTGCCCTTTATTTTTTTTTTCTTATGTCTGATTGCTCTGGCTAGGACTTCCAGTATGATTAATTTGTTGAATAATAGTGGTGACAGTGGGCATTCTGGTCATGTTCCAGATCTTAGAGAAAAGGCTTTCAGTTGTTCCCCATGCAGTATAATACTAGCTATGGATCTGTCTTACGTAACTTTCATTGTGTTGTGGTAAGTTCCTTCTATATACAGTTTTTGAAGGTATTTATCATGAAGCAACATTGAATTTTATCAGATGCTTTTTCAGCATCAACTGAAATGATCATATTATTTTTTTCTTCATTCTGTTGATATGATATATCACATTGATTGACTTGCAAATGTTGAAGCATCCTTGAATCCCAGGAATGAGTCCCACTTGGTCATAATGCATGATCTTTTCAATGCATTTGTCGAGTGCTGTTTGCTAGTATTTTGTTCAGGATATTTGCGTCAATATTTATCAGAGATACTGGTCTGGCATTTTGTTTTATTGATATGTCTTTGTCTGGCTTTGGTATCAGAGTAATACTGGTTTCATAGAATGAGTTTTTAAGTATTCCCTCTTCTATTCTTTGAAATAGTTTGAGTAGGATTGGTACTATTTTGTTCTTTAAATGTTTGGTGGAATTCAGCAGAAAAGCCACTGGGGCCCAAACTTCTCCTTACTGTGTGACTTTTTATTGCAGTTTCAATCTCATTAATTGTTATTGGTCTGTTTGGGTTTTGGATTTCCTCATGGTTCAATCTTCATGGATTGTATTGTCTAGGAATTTAATCTGCTTCTTTTAGACTTTCCAATTTATTGGCATATAGTAACTCATAGCAGTCACTAACGATCCTTTGAATTTCTGCAGTATCAGTTGTTAATAGTTGCCTTTTTCATCTCCGATTTTATTTATTTGGATATTCTCCTTTTTTCTTTGTTAGTCTAGCTAAAGGTTTGTCGATTTTGTTTATATTTTCAAAAAGCCAACTTTTTGTTTTGTTGATATTTTGTATTTTCTTCATTTCAAATGCAGTTATTTCTGCTCCTATCTTTATTATAATTTTTTTCTGCTACTAATTTGGGGTTTGGCTTCCTCCTTCCTAATTCTTTAAGATGCATCATTAGGTTGTTTATTGAACTTATTCTCCTTTTTTGATGTAGGCACTTATAGCTATACATTTTCCTCGTAGTATTGTTTGCACTATATCCCATGAGTTTTGGTATGTTGCGTTTCCATTATCATTTGTTTCAAGAAATCTGAAATTTTCTTCTGAATTTCTTCATCGACCCACTGCTCTTTCAGGAGAATATTGTTTTGTTTCAACATATTTGTTTAATTTCCAAAATTTCTCTTGTCATTGATCTCTAGTATTATTCCGCTGTGGCCAGATGTTTGATGTTATATCATTTTCTTGAATGTTTTCATACTTTTTTTATGACCTAATAATGTATGATCTATCTTTGAGAATAATTCATGTGCTGAGGAGATGAATGTGTATTCTGAAGCTGATGCATGACATTTTCCATAAATATCTATAAGGTTCATTTGGTCTATAGTGTAGATTAATTCTGATGGTTTTTGTTGTTGTTGTTGTTGTTGTTGATTTTCTGTCTGGGAGATCTGTTCAATGCTAAAAGTGGGGTCTTGAAGTCTCTGGCTATTACTTAACTGGAGTTTCTATCTCTCTTTGGATCTAATATATTTGTTTTACACATCTGGGTTCTTCCATGTTGGGTGCATATGTATTTATAATTATATCTTCTTGCTGAATTTACCCCTTTATCATTATACAATGACCATCTTTGTATTTTCTTATACTTTTTGTACTGAAATCTATTTTGTCTGATAAGTATAGCTACTCTTGGTCTTTTTTGTTTGTTTGTTTCCAGGAATTTGGAATAGCTTTTTCCACCTTATGTTTTTATAGGTGAAGTGTATTTCTTGTAGGTGACAGATCATTTGTTCTTGATTTTTCATTCATTCAGCCACTCTATCTCTTTTGATTGGAGTGTTTAGTTAATTTATAATCGATGTTACTATTGACAAGCAAGGACTTCCTCCTGCCATTTTGCTAGATTATTTTTCGAGTTTTTTTATGGTCTTCTCTTTTTTCTTTCCTTCCTGTCTTCCTCATAGAGAAGATTGTTTTCTCTGGTGGTATGATTTAATTTTTTGCTTTTTGTGTATCCATAGTATGTTTTTCAATTTGAGGTTACCATGAGGCTTGCAAGTACTATCTTATAATACATTATTTTAAAATGATGACAACTTAATACCAATTGTGTAAATAAACAAATATGCCAGAAGAAAGCTAGCAAAAACTACACTTTAACTTAATTTCCTACTTTAAAAATTGTTTTTGTTTCTTTTCATATCTGATTGTACCGTCTACGTCTTGAAAAGTTGTTATACTGATTTTTAATGGTTCATCATTTAATCTTTCTACTTACATACCCCAATTACAATGTTATTATATCTATGCTTTTCTATGAGCTTACTATTACTAGTGAGTTTTGTACCTTCTTGCTCATTAACATCATTTTCTTCAAAATTGAAGAACTCCCTTTAGCTATTTTATAGAAGAGGTCTAGTATGAATGAAATCTCTCAGGTCTAGTATGAATGAAATCTCTCAGCTTTTGTTTGCTTAAGAAGGCATTTATTATTTATTTATTTATTTATTTATTTATTTATTTATTTATTTATTTATTTTCAGGCTGAAATATATACCAGATATACCATACTAGGGTAAAGGTTGTTGTTTTTGTTTTTGTTCAGCACTTTAAATATGGTATGCCACTCTCTCCTGGCCTGTAATGTTTCCACTGAAAAGTCTGCTGCCAGACACACTGGCATTCTATTATATGTTATTTATTTCCTTCCTCTTGCTTCTTTTAGGAGCATTTCTTTATCCTTGACCTTTCAGAGTTTGATTATTAAATGCATCAAAATAGTTTTCTTTGGCTTTAATCTGCTTGGTGTCCTATAACCTTTTTGCATTGGAATGCTGATATTTTTAGGTTTAGGAAATTATCTATTATTGCACATTTGAATGAACTTTCTATCCCTGTCTCTTTCTCTACCACCTCTTTAAGGGCAAGAATTCTGATATTTGTCCCCTTTAGACTATTTTTACAGACATACATTATTCTTCTTATTCCTTCTTATGTCACCTCTGACTATATATCAAACAGCCTGTCTTCAAGCTCACTAATTCTTTCTTCTGCTTGATCAGTTCTGCTATGAAGAAACTAATGCATTTTCAGTATATCAATTGCACTTTTCAATACCAGAATTTCTGCTTCTTTTTAATTAATCTCCTTCTTAAATTTATCTGATAGAATTTAGAATTTTTTATTTGTCTTATCTTGAATTTATTTGAGTTTCCTCAAAACAACTATTTAAAATTCTGTTTGAGAGGTCACATGTCTCTTTTTCTCCAGGATTGCTCCCTAGTGATGACTTATGTAGTTCATTTAATGAGTTTATGTGTTCCTGGGTCATCTTGATGCTTGTGGATGGTCAATGTTCTGGGCATTGATGAATCAAGTATTTATAGTAGTCTTCCCAATATGGGCTTGTTTGTGCCTGTCCTTCTTGAGAAGACTTTCCAGATGTTCAAAAGGACTTGGGCCTGAAGTTCAATAATGCTGAGGTTTTTGCAGATTCATAGAGATACCACCTTGGTGACTTGAATAAGATATGGGAGCATTCTCTGGATTACCAGGAAGAGACACTTGTTCTCTTCTCTTAATTTATTTCAAATAAATGAAGTCTCTCTTTGTACTGAGCCACCTGGAACTGGGAGGGTGGCATTGTAAGCACCCCTGTGGTCACCACCACTGGAACCATGCTGAGTTTGACCTGAAGCCAGCATCAGCACTGGGTCTCACCCAAAGCCCTCTGCAACCACTATCTGGCTAACACTTGTGTTCACTCAAGGTCCTATAACTCTGCAATAGATAAGTAGCAAAGCCAGTCAGGTTGGGGTCCTTCACTTCCAGTAGTGGGTTCTCCCAGTTACCAGACAGGCCCAGAGATGCTGTCTGAGAGAGGGAAATTGGAGTCAAAAATCTTAAAAATTTACCTGATGTTCTATTCTTCTGTAGCAAAGCTGGCACTCAAACCATAAGACAAAATCCTTTCCACTATTTCCTCCTCTTTCCTCAGTCAGAGAGGAGCCTCTCTTTGTGGCCACCACCACCACCACCACCAGCCCATAGGTGCTCTGCCAGACTGCTGTTCACTTAAACCTTTAAGTTAGCCACTGTTCACTTAAAGATCAAAGACCCTTCAGTCAGATTGTGGTGGATGTTGCCAGGACTGGGACTCACCCTTCAGGGCAGTGGGCTCCCCTCTGGTCAAGAGCTGATCCAGGAAGGCTGTGCAAAAGCCCCAAGACCCTACTTGTTGCCCTAGCCCATTGTGGCTGAGCTGGTATCTAGGGTGCAAGAAAAAGTCCTCTTTATTTTCTCTCTGATTTTCATAAACAGGAGTCTTTTACCATTGTCACTAGAGCCAGGAGTGTCCTGGATCACACTTGAAGCCAGTATATTGCAGAGCCCAAGGCCTGTGGCATACTACCTGGGTATTACTACTGGTTATTCAGGGCACAAGGGCTTTTTTAAAAAAAAAATTATTTATTTATTTTTTTAAATGGAGTCTCGCTCTGTCACCAGGCTAAAGTGCAGTGCCATGATCTTGGCTCACTACAAGCTCCACCACCCAGGTTCATGCAATTCTCCTGCCTCAGCCTCCCAAGTAGCTGGGACTACAGGCATGCACCATCACTCCCAGCTAATTTTTGTATTTTTGGTAGAGTTGGGGTTTCACCATGTTGGCCAGGATGGTATCGATCTCTTGACCTTGTCATCTGCCCATCTCCGCCTCCCAAAGTGTTGGGATTACAGGTGTGAGCCACTGTGGCCAGCTGGTGCAAGGGGCCTTTAGTCAGCAGGTGATAAGTCCTGCCAAAACTGGGTCTTTTCCTTCAGGGCAGAAGGATCCCTTTTGGCCCAGGATGTGTCTAGAAATGTCATCCAGGAGCTAGGGTCTGCAATGGGGGCCTCACAACTCCTCCCTGTGCCCTGTCCTGCTGTGGCTGAGCTGGTATCCAAGATGCACGATAAAGTCCTCCTTACTGTTTAATCTCTCCTCAAGCAAAAGGAAGGGGACATTTTTTGTTGCTGCGAGCTACACTGCCTGGGGTTGGGGGAGTGATGACACATGCACCACTCCCTTAACCACCAAGGCTGGTGTCTTTCTAGGTCATGTATCACCCTAGTCCACCCTAGTCCCAGCCCAGCACTAGGATTTACCTAGGAATTGCAGTCCTTGTGTCCTAGACTGCTTTTCACATTTACCTAGGGCTCCAGAGTACTTTAGCCCATGTTGGTGAGGCTTTTTGAGAAACCCAAGTTTTGACTGCTGGGATGGGCAATTTCTTTCTGGCTATGCCTGGTCCAAATGCTCCCTTGTGCACAAGTGCTGACTAAGCCCAGCCCAGTTTTGCTCTCCACTGTGGCAGGGCAGCACTGAGTTAAATGTAAAAGTCCCCTAGTCACTGTGCTTTCCCTTCTCCAAGTGCACAGACTGCACAGCAGGGTCTCTGTTAGGGAATGGGAAAGGGGTGGCTTCAGCAATTCAAGACTGTCTCCTACCCTCTTCAATGCCTCTTTCAGAAATACAAAGTTAAAACCAGGTACTGTAAATGTTCACATGCTTTTTTTTTGTTTTTCCGTTTGTGCTTTGCTGTATATAGACAGTTGTTAAAATTTGGCGTTCCTGCAGGGAAGACAAAAGGTGTAGGCTTCCAATCCACCATCTTGCTCCACACCCTCATCCCTTTATTCTACTCCAGAACAATATATTAACCCTCCTGTCACACTCCCTAGTATCCGTTCTGTTTGAAGACAGACAAATCTTGGCTACATCACATAGAGGTGCAACTTTAGGCGTGAGTTTATAGAAGGAGTGGAAAGTAATACAAATTTGAAAACCTCAAATTATAGAGTATAGAGAAGTCTATTTCAAACTACCATTTGTTGATTAAATCTTACATTGCCTGGGAAAAGGCAGGTCGTGGGTCTCACTGGCAAAGAAGAGAAAATGGAAAAAAAGATGAATAATATTTATACTCTAAGTATACTGGTTTCTTGCATAAAGCACTTGGAATAAGTTAGAATTTTAGTTACTACATCCTGAGTGAATAAATCAATAAATAAGTGTACAGTTGAAGAAGTGACTGCATGAAAGAAGCAAAAAGAAGAGAACTTTGTTCATTTTTCTTTAACTTCTTTAGCCAGATTTCCTTATCTGCCAAGTTGAAACCATAATAAGGGATTTAAATTCTATTTCAACTCAAAAATAAGATTCCTACATTGTTATATTACTCAGTGAATAGAAGGATGGAGAAGCAATTCCTAGTGCAAGGCAGGTACTGAAACTGTAGATTATATCAAAAGGAAATGAAATCAGCACCTCATAGAAATATCTGTGCTCCCACAGTCATTGCAGCATTATTCATACTGGCCAAGATATGGAAACAATTTAAGTGTCCATCAACAGATGAATGAAGAAAGAAATGATGGTATATGTACACAATGGAATATTGTACCATTTGTGAAACATGGATAAACTTGGAGGACATTATGCTAAGTGAAATCAGCCAGACACGGAAAGACAAATAGATCATGACCTCACTTATATGCAGAATCTAAAAAAAAAAAAAAGTCAAATATATATAAATAGAGAGTAGAACAGTGGATTACCAGGGGAGGGAAGGAAGTGAAAATGGGGAGAAGTAGGTCAAAGGTTTAAGGTTGTATAGGATGAATAACTCTAGAGGTTTCATGTAAAACATGAGGATAATAGTTAATAATATTGTATTGAATACCAAAAAATTTGCTAGAAGAGTAGACTTTAGGTACACTTGCCACCAGAAAAAAAGGTAACTATGGGAGGTTATGGGTAAGTCAATTTGCTTAACTATGTCTATGTATATTAAAACAGCATATTGTACACCTTAACTATAGTACGCCTTAGATATATACTTTTTTTTGAAGAGCCTCCATGGCAGGTGAGGGAGAGAAGACAAATGGTGCTATTTGGCAATGCATTATTGTGTTATGGTTACAGTCTGGCAGGTTAAGTATCTGCTACAACTTTTTAAGATTAGGGCACCTTACAAAAATATTACCTCAACACAAAAATAAACAGAATGTTTATTAATTCAACCTCTGAAATAATGAAGCACATCTGTGAGTATTCATACATAAAATGCTGTTCAAAATAAATTATTTCTTGAAATAAGTAAGATACAGAAGAGAGACTATAGAATGCTGTCATTTATGTCACATACTGTATTTCCAGAAGAAACTGGCAATGGTGATTGCCTTTAAGGATGGACAGTGGATGGCCAAGAGAAAAGTTGGATGAGAAGTTACTTCACGCTGAATTGTCAGAATTTTGTAATTTTGTATAATGTGCATATACTGCCTATTTGTAAAATATTAAGCATTATTAAAGTGATATAAAACATAATATTCATGAATATATTTTTTAAAAACTAAAAATTTGTTCACCAGTGGAATTAATATTTTAAATGTTGTGTTATAGTTGATCAACATCTTTCTATAGCAGAGCAAGAATACTGGTTGAAATAAGTCAATGGATATGGCATGTGTATTACCTCACCTATTTTGCTGCTACATCCATCTTTGTTTTAAAAATGTAACTGATCTGGTGGCAGGATAGTTATAAATGAAAGATTTTTAACTGGATGGTACTCAGTGAGGTCTCTCTGATCTATCCAATATCATGTATACAACAATTTTATTTACAAATCATAACTCTTTATACTTTACAGACAATATTGACCCAGAAAGCAGTCAATTGTATACACGGTTTCTCGGGAGGCTATAAGTACTTTTTCAAGAGCCATGAGACTACATAAAAACACCATTCAACCATAATACTCTATTTTTCCTTTGTCTCTGAAGTGGTGGTAATGCTATTAAATTAATGTAATTAATCCCACTTGGAATGCGATGTTGAGTTATTATGAAATGCCTAAGTGCTGACTGAAATGAAAGACAATCCAGTTCAGATGATACAAAGGAAATCAATGTGAAAAACAAACATCATTTTTAAACTTTGTTTATTTGTAGATTAAAATGTAATGCAATACAATTTTAACAATCACTTAAAAAAATGATTTATATCTGCATAAAACAGAAGCAAAACAGAAATATATGAATTAAAATGCCATCTTGCTTCAAGTTTCCAAATCAGTACTTTTAAGTACTTATATGCATTGCAAGTATATTATATAAATATACTATGAATAATCTCGAAACTACAATAAATATCAAGTAGGTTTTTAGGCACACGGCATAAGAAAAATGCAGACTCTGCATAATTCTTGAGAGTGCTGAGTAACTCACTCTTAGTTCATTTTCACACATATATTTTACACAAAATATACAGCCATCACTCACATGATCCTCAATCACCTCTGAATCTCATCTTTCATCCCAGCATTAGTGCCTTCTTATGCTTTGATGCTATTGCTCTATACAGCTATTACATGAGAAAATACTTTGCAGTTTTCTTCAACTATTTGCCTAAGAAGGTATCAATGCTACCAGAATCAATACAGCCTATCTACATAATATATTCATGGAAATGTGCTGAGAGGCACCCACTTAAAGAACTGTTCCTTGTGATACTGGAAGTTACCCTGAAGGCAAACTTATAAATTTTAAGGTATACCATTTTTAATGTCAACACTACTAAACCCAGAAATTATTAGAAACTGAGGTAACACCAGTTTTATTATTATTAAGAGATAGAAATACTTGAAAATACATCAAAGATACTTTAAGAAAAATCCTCGCAAACATAGACCTCAGCCATCCTAAGATTTGTCTGCAATCCCCTTTCTGCACAAATGTAAACCAAAGAATCCAAAGGAATGCTCGAGTTGAACTGACATATAAGGATTAAAGATCACAGCCATGGAACACCTGAGAGCGCTCTCTGAGAAGTGAAGCCTAATGCTTCTCTTAGTAGAGCCAATGTTCATTGGTAAAAATGAACCAAATAAAACTCACTGACATTTCCCCCAGCTACAAATCAGATTCTGGCATATCTGGCATAATATCTGCCATCAGGTACCCTATTCCATACCGTCCATTGGGAGCAGTATCCAGAGTTGGGGATCCACTCTGTTTTCGATAAATATTTTTACCAAAATTTGGAGATGGCACATCAGTTGATGTTTTTCCGTGAATGAGGCTTGTATCATCTTCCTCTAAGTTTACAGGCTCTTTCAGGACCCTTCCTCTCTTATAGGTCACAGATGCTAAATTACCAGAACTATCATCTATAAGGTTGAAGCGACGAACAATGAAGACTACAGGGACCGGGAGTATTGCAAGGACAACCAGGGAGATACAAACAGCCATTCCCCATGCTGGATAGCTCAGAAATTCTTCAGATGCCTGTTAAAGTAGAAAATAATAATTATTAATAATGTATCTTTCCTTGCACATACATAAAATATTGAACTGGCTTCAGGTTTGTAAGCAGAGAATCTGGGCTGGCTTTGTGACTTGCTTTGACCAGTAGGAAGCAGTGGAAGTGACAGCAACTTCCAAGACTAGACCTTAAAAGCCTTCCTGGAACCAACCCAAATGCCCATCGATGATAGACTGGACTGGGAAAATGTGGCACATATACACCATGGAATATTATGCAGCAATCAGAAATGATGAGTTTGTGTCCTTTGTAGGGACATGGATGAATCTGGAGAACATCATTCTCAGCAAACTGACACAAGAACAGAAAAAGAAATACCGCATATACTCACTCATAGGCGGGTGAGAAAAATGAGAACACATGGACACAGAGAGGCGGTCTACTATACACTGGGGACTGTTGGGGGAAATGGGGGAGGGACAGCGGGGGGGGCTGGGGGGGATAGCCTGGGGATGAATACCAAGTGTGGGTGAGGGGGAGGAAGGCAGCAAAACACACTGCCATGTGTGTACCTATGCAACTATCTTGCACGTTCTGCACATGTACCCCAAAACCTATAATGCAATAAAAATTAAAAAAAAAAAAAAAAAAAGAATTCAAAATGCAAAAAAAAAAAAAGCCTTCCAATTTCTGCTTCTGTTTCTTAGAATGTTGCCCTGATTTCATACTGCTTGAAAAAGTTATAAATGAAAGACCATGTAAAGAGAGAGCCTAGCTTCCTCCAAGCTGAATGCAACTGCTTGAGTTAGCCCAGGCAAGAAAAGAACTGGTCAGCGCAGCCACAGAACTGGACCAAATAATAAATCAATGTTGCTTTTAGCCATTATGTTTTAGGGTAGTTTGTTACTAAGCAATAGATACCTCTTACATGTGTCATCTATCTTTCTAAAATCTGAAAAACAAACATTGAAGCACATCTGGTCCCAATGGTTTTGGTGAGAGAACACATGCATTTATGCCTTAGTCTAGAATTATTAACCATTGGGTAGTCAAAGGTCAGAGGTTTCTCTCAAAATAAGCACTTCGATTTTACAGCTGACACATACCTCATGATTACATCATAATTCAGCTTGAGAATAGAAATTAAAATATTTATTGCTAATAATGTAAAAGTTATAACAACTTTACTTCAAAATTTACTTATTTTAAACTGTGTATTTTGATAATATATACTTTCATTGTTATACAGTATCTGAGATACAATTTATTTTGGTTTTTGTTGTTTGTGTGTATGGTTTGTTTTCGTTTTATTTTGTTTTGTTTTGTTTATAGATAGAATCTTGCTTTGTCACACAGCCTGGAGTGCAGTGGTGATCACATAGCTCACTGTAACCTTCAACTCCTGGGCTCAAGCTATCTTTCAGCCTGAGCCTACTGAGTAGCTAGGACTATAGGCATGTGCTACCATGCCCGGCTAATTTTTTTTATTTTTTGAAGAGACAGGGACTCTCTATGTTGCACAGGCTGTTCTCAAGCTGCTGGCCTTAACTGATCCTTCTGCCTTGGCCTCTCAAAGTGTTGGGATTATAGATATGAATCACTGCATCTGGCCTGGGATACAACTTAAAACATTTCTGGCATTTTGATTAATATGTTTTCTAGAGTCAAAGGCCCAATAATTATTGGTTCATCAATGTTAAGATGGATATATCTTCTTTAATAAGGACAAAGCCAGTGTTTCACATGGTTAAAAACATCCACAATGTATTTAAACAATCATATATGCTTGGGGCAAGACACAAATGTAAATCTCATATACTTGCATAAAAGCTATGCCATTCATTAAACAGCAAAAAAAAAAAAAAAAAAAAAAAAAAATACTGTGAAGGAGACAAAAGAAAAAGCTCTCAAAAAAAGCTTCTTATGTACCTTTTTAAAATTTAATTTCATTATTTTGTGTTTACCTTATTTTCAATCCATGCGTTATAGCCAGGAGGACTTAATCCCATATTCACGATACTAGCTATTAGCAGTGATAATAGCATTAGAGGAGAAATGTATTTCCACATATAGTAGTAATATCTGCTGGGAGCAAAGCCCAGCATATCTTTTAGGTCTTCCATAAACCTAAATAAAAAGAAAGTATTTAATTATTCCTTAATATAATATTGTTAAACCTTAAAAATGTGCATTGTATTAATGGTCTGACAAAGACTTAGCCATGGATACCCTGTGACATTTTATATGACTGTATCTATCGAAAGATGTTTCTATCGAAAGATGACTTATAAACTAAGAAAATTCATAAAGTAAAATAAAGCCAGTTAATTCTTACATTGAACATGTCTTTTAAGATTCTGGAGAAATTTGGAAGAATCATAAAATACTATAATTTTTATTTAGTGAAAACTCTCTTAAGCTCAGTACTGAATTATCCTCCTATTGGTAACTTTCTATTCTATAAACACAATATTTTCAGTACATTAAAAATTTCTTGTCTCTTTTTTTGTAACACAGGTAATAATTACTAAAAGGAATTATTTATAAATTATTACTTTTAGTAATTATTCCTTATAAAGGAATATGAAGTAACTATATATTAACGAATCATTATTATGCTATTAATTCTATGCCATTAAAGAATTATTACTTTCAGTAATAATTATTTTTCAGTAAATAATAGTTTTAGTAATTATTACTTTTACTAAGAATTTTACTATTACTTTTAGTAATAATTAGCAAAAGTAATAATCTATTAATATTATAGTATTAAAAGCATAGTTATAATTCCTTAATATCATCAAACATACCTAACTGATGTTTGTATTTACTGAACTCTCACTTCTTTTTACAGTCTGAATTTTTTAAAAGGTCTACATATAGTAACCTAATTGTTAGGTCTCTTGAGTCCTTTCCTTTCTTATTTTTCTTTTTTTTTTCCTTCCTTCCTTCCTTCCTTCCTTTCTTCCTTCCTTCCTCCTCCCTCCTTCCCTCCCTCCTTCTTTCTTTCTTTCCCTTTTTCTTTTTCTTTCTTTTTCTCTCTCTTCTTTCTCTCTCTTTTTCTTTCTTTCTTTCTTTCTTCCTTCCTTTCCTTTTCTTTTCTTTTCTTTTCTTTTCCTTTCTTTCTTTCTTTCTATCTTTCTTTCTTTCTTTCTTTCTTTCTTTCTCTTTTTTCTTCAAGACAGTCTCATCTATTTACCAGGCTGGAATACAGTGGCACATTCTCAACTCACTGCAACTTTCACTTCCCAGGTTCAATCAATTCTCCTGCCTCAGCCTCCTGAGTAGCTGGGATTACGGGCACCACCACCACCCCTGGCTAATTTTTGTATTTTTAAGTAGAGATGGAATTTCAGCATGTTGATCAGACTGGTCTTGAACTCCTGACCTCAACTGATCCACCCACCTCAGCCTCCCAAAGTGTTGGAATTACCGGCATGAGGCAACGCGCCCAGCCCAGTCGTAATCTCTATGTTTCTCCTCCCTTTTGTATTTCTTCCAAGTTGCTCCAGAATCTTAAAGGACATCTTCAATGTAAGAATTCTATACCTGCCCTTTAGACAAAATACAAATTTGAAGAACAAGAGACCTCATTTCAAATCACAGTTCTGTGTTCTTTTGATGTATATTGTAATCTCTCTAGGTTTCATTTTTGGCATTTTGCAAAAAGATAATATAATACCCACTTTGAGGGTTATTATTAGAACCATAAACAATGAATGCATAGCATACTATCTCATATATGGTACAAAATCAATAGATGCATCTATTAGTAAGAGTATTTTTTCTTCTGTTGTTATAAATATTGTTATTCAGGAACATTAGCGATTAAAAATGGAGATTCTTTAGTAAGTCTTTCATAAATAATGAACTGTCTAAAAGGAAATCTATATTACAAATGTATTCACAGATCAGTCCAATAACAATAGCAAATTCCATCATGGCACAGGTTAGGAGTGTTGAGTAGCCTAGTAGAGTTTAGAGAAATCTGGCCTTGAAATGAAGGTCAAGGTTACAATACTGGCTCTACAGCTAACACATTGTATCCTCCTGGAAAAGAAGGGGCAGTAAGGTATGGGTCATACTAGTTAACACAGAGTATTTTTTTATTATAGAGTTTAATTTTTAAGAGCAGTTTTTATGTTCACAGCAAAATTGAGCTGAAAGTATAGAGATTTCCCATACAGCTCCAACCAATATACATGCATAACCTTCTCTATTATCAGTATCCCCCATGAGAGTGGAACATCAGTTAACAACTGATGAACCTAAGTTATCACATAATTATTACCAAGAGCCCACAGTTGACATTAGAATTCACTGTGTTGTACATTCTCTGGGTTTGGACAAATGTATAATGATATGTGTCTACCATTACAGTATCATACAGAGTAGCTTCACTGCCCTAAAAATTTTGTGCTCTGCCTATACATCCCTCAACCTGGCCCAACCCTTTCAACTGCTGATCATTTTACTGCCTCTATAGTTTTATCTTTTCCATATTATAATATAGGGGAATCATAGAGTATTTAGCCTTTTCGTAAGTGGATCCTTTCACTAAGTAATCTGCATTCAAATTTCTTCTGTGTCTTTTCATAGATTCATAGATTATTTGTTTTTAATGCTGAATAATATTTCATTATCTGGATGTATCACAGTTTATTTATCCATTTACCTACTAAAGGATATCTTGGTTGCTTCCAAGTTTGGGCAGTTATGAATGCAGTTGCTATAAATACCAACATGCAGAATTTTAAGTGGGCATAAGTTTTCAACTCCTTTGGGTAATAACAAATAGCATGATTCCTAGATTACATGGTAAAAGCTATTACTACTATTATTATATAGTACATGATTATTAAATGTGAGTTCTCCTACCCTTCCTGGCCTGGAGCTTTTGGCAATCATAAAAAGCCGTCTCTAAGCTTTGTTACACTGCTCATTCAATACCAACAATATTCTTTATGTTTCTTGAAAGGACTCTGGTCTTCACTTAAGGTGCTTTTGTTACTACTTTACATAGAGCTGTAATAAGCTTGGTGATCTTCTTACCTCTCAGTCCATTTATGTGATTAGAGACAGTAACTATAAAAAGCATTGAACAAATCCTCCCAAGGTCTTTTCCCTTGAGATTACTCTGATGCTTCATGTCATATCAAATAATTCAAAGGTTTGAACAATGTACCTGATTTATGTGAAAACTATATGTATTTGATATGAATTTATTAATAAATAGTGAATTTGTTCACTGTTAATGCATATAGTGAATTTAAGTAATGACTCCACATAAATATAGTGTTTGTGTGCAGCAAATGACATATACATCTCAGAGCTGGGAAAATATCATTACCCAATATTGTCCTGCTGCATAAAGCATTGTGACACATGCACTCCTCTCATAAAACAATTTAGCAAAATAATTAGGAGATAAGCTTTAGAGTTAAGTAGAAATGGCTATGAGTCCCAGGTCTGCTGCTGTCCAGGTGGGTGATGGGCAAGTACATGGGGTGTCTCTCTAAGCTTGATTTTCCTTATCTGTGAAATGCAGATAACAACTCAAAAGAACGTAAGGTTCTTTGAACACTCAATATTTACTAGATCCTGAGAGTTACTGTTTGATAACAAGGACCAAATCAAAGCTCTAAAATTCTACACACTATTACATCCTATAAGATTCTACTTACCCAATAGGAGAATCTACTTTACCAAAACTTTTGAATCAATAAAAGCCCATAAAATATTTAATCTTAAAAAGAATTGTTCCCTCTATTAATTTATTTCTTCTTCTAAATGAAAAGAATAATAATAATTGGTGTTTTCAAAATAGAGATAAAAGTGAATACATAAAAGCAAATATACTTACTTATCTATGCCATAAACAAAGCATACAGCAATATTCTCCAAAATTACTACAATTAGCAGAGGCAATGTAGCAGAATAATCATCAAACATTGTAACAAAGTAATTTCCAGAGCGTTGCACAAATATCAGGCCAATACAAAATGCCAGAAGACAACAGATGACTAGACAAAAGAAACAAAATGAAAAAATGAGATTCTATTCAGAGCCAAGTTCTTTAAACGGTATTATAAATTATTATATACAAACTTTTATAACATGACCATCATATAAATAGGTAATACCTTTCCTGATACATGGTATACAATGTATTAGGAATTAGTTTACCTGGGTGTGGCCACAACAGTCATACAAATTTATTCTAACACAGCAATTTATTTTCCTGAGTCTGTGGAAACTCATTTATAAGTACAATAATAAATGAGACAAAATTTAGAGAAAATTTTAAAAGTATAAATTTCCATACTCTATTTCTGTAATTAATAGCAAAGTGACTTCTTCAGGCAGCAAATATTCATAGGTCATTTTTTCCTTTAATAATGTTACATAGTGTTGAAATAGATACAAAAATTTTTAATTAATAATGAGCCTAATGAGGTTTGTAAGATTATAAAACATATATATTATCTATTTGATTGAAATAAGTTACTTTTAAAGCATAACTGGAAAAATCTAACCAGTCTTAACCTCAGCATCAATCCACATTTATATCTTTATCTTTGACTGAACAGGTTAGTTTGGAAACAAATTATAATGGAGTTGAGCAATCTGATCATCTAAGAAAAATTATCAAAAAACTTTTCCCAGTAATATCTAAGAAACAGATGCATAGATTTCTGACCAGCTACTCCTTAGAGAAATTTTTGAAACACACATGATATTCCCATATTTTTGTTAGACTCTTTATTCTTTTGTGCTTATTAGCAGAGAAGCCCTCAAAATTAATAGATGACTACATTCCATTTCTCAACCACACTTCGGCAGAGGTGAGTAAACTTGAAAGAAGTAGAATAGTAATGGCAGCTAAGGAGAAAAGACATCCATTTATTCAATCATATGAGTGTAGTGTTCCCTAACAGTTTCAGCAAGTATGTGTTACATGAAGAAATTATCTCCATCTCTTAAGTACCATCCTAGTGCTGTGAATTACATTATACAGGAATTAATATAATATGTGAACATATAATGTAGAATTAAATAGCAACATTTACTTACATTCCACTGCATATTAAATTTAAATGCTTACCACAGTATAAAATAAGATTGCATTATCTCACTTAATTTTTATAACATCCCAATTGAACAATGTATTGCTTTGTTTACAGATGAGAGAAATGATCCTGAAGAACATTAAGTAATATGCTTAGTCTCAGGCTGGAAGTAGCCCAGTTTGTATTTGCACCTTAGTCTGTCTGCCTCCACAGCCTCTGTCCCTTTCATTATCTCCTAATTACACCACCGTATGATGCAAATATTAAAAAGTGCATTATAAGTGGTACAGACAGTAAGAGTTTTGCTGGAGATGTGAGGGGAAAAGATAATGAGTAATTCATTTGCCTAAATCTTACTGCACTAAAAGAGAAGAAAGCACAGCTACCAAAGAAAATGATGTAATATTTCACTGCAGTCAAGTATGACTAGTATTTGAAGCATCAGTATGATCCTAAAACTCAAGAAGTGGGAAAGAGGGTGAATTCCCCTTTGCTCTTTCCAAATAAGTCTTCTAGAAGGAGTTAGAAAATACTACTTTATGTGATTTTTCCCTTTACACTGTTACTTTTTTCTTAACCTGTAAGCCCTTTACTATAGGAGGGAACAGTTTGGATATGGCAAGCAATGACAAGAATACAAAAATGACTTTAGTCTGCATGTCAGGCAGGACATGGATTTTCAATTTTTCTATTAAGAAGTAGAAATCACTTTCTTGAATAATATAAAGCAGTTTCTCACTTTTGTTCAGCTGAATTGTGGATATAGCTATCAATATTAACAAACTGCTGAAATTGAATTGTTCTATACACACACATACATGCACATGTACAAACACATACAGACATACTTATCAGAGCAGCAAGAAATAAAGGTATATATTTCAGAGTTATTTACACATAAATTATCAGTAAATTTTTTATGGCTAAAAAAGAGCCTTGGGAATTTGCACATTACTGCCCAACACTTAGGGTCATCTGTATAATTTTTATCCAGTCTTATTTATATCACTTACCAGTATTGTGTTTGTACTCTTGTCTGGTTAGCTTTCTTACTGTTGCCTTTATCTCCATTTATGTAAGTTTACTAAAGTCATTCTCTGACCCTTAAGAAGATCCTTCCTCTTTCCAATTCAGCTTCCATCTCTTTCTCTGACAGTTTCATCATATATTTAGATGACTTAGACTTTTCTGAATTCTTACATGTAAAATCCATTATGCTCTCTATCAGTATTTTACATGCTTTAAGTCTAATCAATGCAATCTGATTTTAATTTTAGTGTTATTGTTTTTGGAGAATTTTTTTTATATATTTGTATATTTCTTATAATTTCTTTTATATCCTTTTAATCCCTTAAATGGGAGTATGATGCATTAAACTGGTACTTAAATAATTGTAAGTTGGACATATGAACTACTATCCATATTGATAAACCGTTTTATTTTGTTCTCTACCTGGAGACATTAACTACTAGTAAATCACTATTGCTGCTGTATATGAGAACTGGATTTAGGTTTATCATTTTCAGCCATGCGCTTTTTGGATAGGAATATTGTACCTGAACTTTTCTAATTATGATTATTTGACTTGTATAAAAAATTATACACAAATACTCCATGAGTTTAGTGTCAGTAATTCATGATAATGACATTACCATTAATAAATTATAACAATAATTATTAATAAATGATAAAATGTAACATCTTTTAAAATCCATATTATAGAATACATATAATTAAATTTATATAATTACCATTAATAAATTATAATATAATGAATTAAAATATAATAAATCATATAATAATGTATTATATTTATATAATATATAATTTATTGTATTTAATAATTAAATATATTTAATAATATAATAATATTCTATTTATTATATTAATATATAATAATTTGTTATATTTAAATTAAAACATAATAAATTAAATTAATAAATTATAACAATAATTATTAATAAATGATAAAATATAATTTATATTTTAAAATCCATATTATAGAATATATAATAAAATTTATATAATTAAAATATGATAAAATTAATTTATACAAAGTACACAATGATAAATAAATAATAGTAATAGACATTAATAAAACTTAAAATATAAGACTTTCCAGCTTTTATCTCTAACTTTCACCAAGAATAAAATGGCCTGGATTTGTTCAATGAAAAGTCAAATCCAAAAAGCTCACCAGTAAGAATTTCTTTTCTCACTTTGAAAGTGTCCACAATGGGTGTGACAATCCCTTCAATAGTTCCAAACATGCTGCCAAGGCCTAGATTTACCAGCATGAGGAAAAACATCACTGACCAGAAAGGAGATGCAGGGAAATGTGTCATCGCTTCCGTAAAGGCAATAAAAGCTAAACCAGTTCCTTGAACAGCCTACAAAATATACAAAATAGAACATTAGTACAGAATAACAATTAAACAATGGTTCTATATATCAGTTACAATAAGGAGGAAAATCTCTGAATAATGGCCAGGACTTCTGGAAATAGGCTCATATCAGCTCTTAACCTGATAAATCATGTTATTATTCACAGAACCTGGATTTAATTAGATCAAGCAGATCCAAATAATGAAACTCTGTTTACAGTTACTTACTAGAGTGCATGATTATGTTGTATATACTAAATATTTCACAAGGCTACAAAAATGAAAAATTATATTAAATAATACATAATATTTTTGGTTTTGTTAAAGCTTATGAATATGAATAGTGACTTATCATAAATATATAAATACAAATTATATACAACTATTGTTGGCTCATATATAAAGATTTAAAAGTTTAGTTTTGTCTTACCTCAAACTAGCTCAATTGCTGTAAAAAGTATATATATACCATGAATAATAAACTTGTTTTTATTTAAGAGAAAATGCAAAATAAAATGATGTGAACAGAATAAGTAGATTATAGAAAGTCAATTTTCAATGTAAAAAAACCTAAATCTTTACTTTTTTTACTTCTACTATTCCTACCTCCCTGATTTAAAAAGAAAGAAAAAAAAAAAAACAGTTGGGCTGATATGCTGGTTTTAATTCAGAAGACAGAATGAACTTCCAGTCAAATCTAATAACAAAATGAATAAAAAGACAGATATTCAACTGGGCAGAAAGAAATTGAATTTCTTACAAACATTAATGTGAGCTTATTTTTATAAATACCTCAAATATTGAGTTCTAAAATAACAACTTACTTCATCTATGTAACTGTACCTATAACCAAAATTCAAGTTCAAGTTGATTGTATTGTCTCAAAAATAGACGAGAATTTCAAGTTGATGGTGTGGTCTCAAAAATAGATGGAATTAAAAAAAAACCTTTGAATGTTACATTAGTAATTATTTAAATATTTCCTCAAGGAATTTGAGGTTTTTATATTAACGATGCTTTACATTTTTAATGAATAATATCCACACATGACTCTTTAGTTTCAAGTATAGTTAGCTATCATAATGCAAATAATGACTAATTTGTCCATTATGTTATACGTTTTGACATACGGGAGACAGTGGCAGCAAATACAAGGACATTTCTTAATGGTGATCTATTTCTTATTTAATACAACATAGTTAAGAAAAGGAACTTGATCAGCTGGGTGCAGCTGTTCATGCTTGTAATCCCAGCACTTTGGGAGGCCAAGGCGGGCAGATCAATAGGTCAGGAGTTTGAGACCAGCCTGGCCAACAGGGTGAAACCCCGTTTCTACTAAAAACAAAAAAATTAGCCTGGCTGGTGGTGCATGCCTGTAATCCTAGCTACTCAGGAGGCTGAGGCAGGAGAATTGCTTGAACCTGGGAGGTGGAGGATGCAGTGAGCTAAGATTGAGCCACTGCACTCCAGCCTGAGTGACAGAGCAAGACTCCAGCTCAAAAAACAAGAACAAAAAAAGAACTTGACAATGACTTGTGGAACACAACTATTAAAATGTCTATTTTAAAATTATTCATGCATCAAAACAATCATGTAATGTATATGTAGATGAGAGCCATGATTCTAATTCTGTGTTGAACATTATAGCAAGAAATATTTCAGACTAATCATCATTTTATGATGAAAAATCACATTATATTCATATTTTAAATTATTGTGACTCAATAAATGAAATAACTTTTTAAAGTAAAGCAATTTTGATTTGATTTAATTTAATTTACTGTTTAAGAAAACATATTGTCTAAAATGAAGAATGTAAATTCTAAAGGCCTTAAAATGCCCAGGAGCTTCTCTAGGCATTTTAAGAGCTTTTCTGGGCATTTTAAGGCCCTTTTCCTGAAGGAAGTCTGCTGGATAATACATATTTTAGCTGAACGATAATTATTTTATTGCTCAAACACGGCTCACTAACTTTATTTAGCTCTTCTTCTATTTGACAGGAATTGAGATGTAGAGCAGGAAACTCTTCTTCTTTCACTTTTTGAATGATGTCATAAACTAAATGATAATCTTCCATGGTAACAGCTGAAAGGTTGATATGATGGGGAATAATATCCTCACTAATGTTTCCCATTTTCAAAAATTTCATGATCATCTCTGAATTTCTGAAAAATAAAACATACGAAGGAGCATATACGAGTTCTTTGGTGTATAGTTTATAAACAACAATGCCATTATAAGCCAATGAATGTGGAATGTTCCCAGCACAAATAAATGATTAATGTTTCAGGTGATGACTATCCCAATTACCCAAATTTGACCATTTTACATTGTATGTTTCTGTCAAACTATCATATGTATCTCATAAATATACATAACTATCATGTACATAAAATTATAAATAACAAAATAAAAAATAAGAAATAAAGCAAATGGAAATTAATATCCATACTGTGTTATGCATTTCTCATTTATGACATTTGCTTTGAAGCCCAGAACTGCAAACACCACCAATGTTGCCAGGACAGAAGTGAAAAAATTGATGAAGGACACCAGGACAGCATCAAAGTGGCAGTTGTTATCTCTCTTGTTGTAGCTCGAAAAGGCAATGACACCACCAAATCCCAGCCCTAAGGCAAAGAACACTTGAGTAGCAGCTTCTCTCCAGACCTTGGGCTCCAGCATTATTTCAAGCTGTTTAAAAATAAACATAATAGAATCAGATATAATATAATATTTCAGAATAATTAAGTTTTATGGAATTGACTGTTTAAATACATTACAGTGATGTTTATGCACGCAAAGGTTATTTAAATCAGGGAAATAATATGATCTTAAGACTAAATAAACAACCTTTTTTTTTAGGAAAGAAAGAATATGAATAAAAAAGTTTATCAGGTCTTTACTTGGATAATTTAAGTACATGGAAATTTTCTACTTACATAGTGATTTTTAAATATTTTAAGACTCATTATCAAAGTAAATATGAAATGAGATATGAAGAAAAATTAATTATCTTCAACCATTTCCCATTATGTCTTTTTCCTTCCCATAGCAAAACATGTCAATTACCAATAAAAATTAGTAAATTAGTTCACTTATACTCCATGTTTTGTGTTTTCTGGTGTTAATCTAATGGCTGAAGCAGGAAACAATTATAAACTTGGTATAGTTGAACTATTTGTACTTTGCATATTCATATATGTATTCTTTAGTCATTCAAAAGTCTACTAAAAGATTTTTCTTTGAAAATAGAAGAAATTCATTTATATTGTCTATAAGATACTCTTCAGATCCAAATTTCCCATATTCTGAACATGAAATATCAACATACGAAGGAGCACATAAGAGTTCTTTGGTGTATAGTTTATAAACAACTATGTCATTATAAGCAAATGAAAGAGGAATGTTCCCAGCACAAAGAAATGATTAATGTTTGAGGTGAAGACTATCCCAATTACCCAAATTTGACCATTATACATTGTATGCTTCTGAAATATCAGATTCAGAATATTGAACAGATATTTCACGTAGTTGTACTTTATGTCTTAGATAATTATTACTGTTTATAATAAAAACTTAAATGAAACTGTTCAGATCAGCCACATGTTGCATAGACCTCAATAAACAGTTTATTTTCAGTAATAATATCATTTAAATTGGCATTATATCTGTTTTTACCATTACAATAAAAGGGCTTTTATTGAGAGCAATGTCAAACATGGCTAAAAACATGAGTTCTCCAGAGAGTTTCAGATTCTGATTCTGCCTGAAACTCTCTAGAGAACTCATGTTCTCCAGAACTAGTGTCCTCTCTGAGTTTTCGCTTCTTCAACAGAAAGATCAGAGTAATAAGAAGTGTACCACTCACCACAGTGCTTACCACACTCTAAAAATGCTCAGTAACTGATAACATATATTGGCTATTGTGGCAAATACATTAACAAGCATTTTATATGATTTACCTCATTTAATATGCACAACAACCCACGAAGTTGTTGCTACTATTAACTGAGTCTTAGGAAGGTTATGTAACCTGCCTAAGGTTACACAGCAGCTCTGAGGTAGAGATGAAATAAGAACACAGGTAGATTCCAAAATCCATGTTCCCTCAAATAACAGGATGTATTACTTCAACTAAATTCGGTTATTAAAATCTATGAAATATGCTTTTTAAATATAATCATGATTATCTTCATAATTTATTAGCAATTAACATTTGCATATTGTTTATTGACCGTTGCTTCATTGTATTCTATTAAAATAATCTCAACTGTCTTTCTCTACTTTACCCACTAGATGGCAGCAAACACATATTTACTAAAGACATTACGAGGATCCCTTCCAATTTCTGAACTCAATCTCCGCTCACTGTTTCAAGAGTATTTGATGTGCTTACGTACTTTCTCACCTACATAAACAATGGAAATTTTTAAAAAATTACAACTACTTCTCATATTGACTATCACATCCTACAGAAATGTAATACAGAGTCTTATCAACACTCAATGAAAAGTTAGCCGAAGAAAAATTAACACTGCAATAGTGACCCCCTAGTCCAGGTCAAAAATGTTAATTCATGCTGCAGTTTTCATTACTGGGGCTATATATAATATCAAAGCATTGAAATTCTAAAATATTTAGTTAAATCAAATGTTTAGAATTTTGTCACAAGCAATTGCCAGTTCAGAAAGCGAATGCATTCTGAAACTTCACCCAGAATTTGGTTGTCTTGAACTCAGAAAACATTTTTTTTAGACATATAAGATTATTTTGGTCATTAAGTATTGCCCATTTGAAGCAGATTTAAATTATAGTGTGGCTAACACTCATAAATCTTAACTAGTTGTTCACAGAGAAGTTGCAAGAACTCCAAATGTTAAACAGGACTTTTAAAGTAGCTGAGAAAACCAGACACCAGAGTCAGCATTTTTGCTACTATGGAATGAATACCAACTCAGAACCAGACACACAAAGAACACAGCTTCTTTTACGCAGTATCAAGGCAGCTGCCAGGAATGACAAAGAATTCCAGAGAAGCTAATCCCTTCTGCCCAAATCTCACAGCACATTGCTGGCTGCACATTCATTCTTCAGATAACTTTTAATTTCTAAACTAATTTTGAAATAATACCTTTAGACAGTTTCATCTTTATGTCTGCCTATGATACAATTAGCAAACCAATAGTGGGGTGCAACTTCATTTCAGTGAATAACATGTATACACACACACACACACACACACACACACACACACTCAACAACTTATTTGTTTACTGTTAAATCAATATAAAAGTTATGATTAAGTCCACAGTTATGATTAACCAGGTTCAATGTGCCCAGTCTTGAGTTCAGCTCTACTAAATTGCATGATAGATTATAAGTTCTAAGCCCTTGATGGAGTCTAAAGAGAATTTTCCTAAAATATACATATTTTCCTAACATCTACAGAAGTTACATAATTTCACAAGCTGATCACTATAAACACTCTTCCAATAGATACAAAGCCTCAAAAAAAATTAATTAAGAAAACACTGATTTTTCTGTGAGAGAGTAATTTAGGTTTCTTTATCTGAGTTCATGGATTCTAGATGATTGGTCAACCTCTGGAGCCATTAAACAAATTAATATCTTCATTATTTTTTTGGTAAGAAAATCCTTGTCACTTTTTCAAGAGGGTCCATGACACACAAAAAAAGGTTAAAAAACACTGGAATAGAGGGGAAAGAGTAAATGAAGACTGAAAAATTCTAAAGTTTAATCAATATAAAAATTGGAAATACATTTATTACAAAAGAAGGACTTTTGAAGTTGAAATACTGGCAGTCTTACTGTAAAATCAAAATGGAATATTAAAAAATGGGGATAAATGAATATAATTATGTTTTTCCATACTGGTTAACAACTATAATTTAAAAGTTTAATGTACTTATATTAGAACAATTAGTTCTTAAATGTAACTTAGAACATTTTAACAATAAACATAATGTTTTCATGATCATAAGCTTTAAATAGAAATACGGTACATACCCTAGGGGTAAACATGTGGCGAATTCCATCAACTGAGCCATTTAAAAGGAATGCTCTGATTAAGAAGCATATAAGTACCACATATGGAAACAGAGAACTAAAATACACGATCTGCAAAGAAAGAAAAATAAAAATAAGTGAGATGCAATGACAAATGTATATTTTATGGCTAACATTGTATGTATTATATGTTCTGTTCTGGACTTTGACAGTCACTGTTGCATGCATGTAATGATTAATAAAACTATTAATAACTTCCAAAGCCATCTTTTAAGAATGGTTTATGAGTCATCATTCAGTCTTAAGATCCTATTTAAGATATAATTCAAAATTTTAAAAACTTTACCTCCTGTGAAAGAAATCCATAAGCTATGGTATAGCTTGCATAATGTTGATTCCTTATAGTTTGTAAAACAAGCAATATTTAAGACAGAAATGAACAGGACTAACTACCTAACAAATTCCTGCTTTTTATCGTTCTATGTAGCAATTTAAAGTCCTATTTCTTTTCCTTTCTCTTTTTCTTTCTCTTTCTTTCTTTTCTCTTTTTCTTTCTTTCTTTCTTTTTCTCTTTCTTTTTTTTTTTTTTTTTAGAGGGAGTGTTGTTCTTGTTGCCCAGGCTGGAGTGCAATGGCACTATCTTGGCTCACTGCAACTTCCACCTCCCGGGTTCAAGTGATTCTGCTGCCTCAGCCTCCCAATTTCTTTTTCTTTTAACCAAAGTTTCATTGCAATTCTTTAAAGCTTTCATCGTAGCATCGTCCCTATGCTGTATCCTCCAGAACCTAATCAATCAAACATAAAAAGTTTATTTTCCACTTCAGCAGTTTTCACCATTAAACAGTTCAGCAAATATTTAAAATAGAAAAGGAACTGTGCTACTCAGACATTCACTGCCTCCTTGCCATCTTCTGGAGGCCTAACAGGTCTCTAAAATGTTTCAGGTCCAGAAAGAAATTTCCCTCAAAGTTTTTTGCACCCAACTCTATTTCAGAAAATGGCCCCACTCTCCATCCCGTTAGTAAAGCCAAACATCTAGAAGCTGTTCTGGACTATTCATAATATTCTCCTACCTGAACTTCTGGCTGCCTCTTGGTTTATGTCATACTCTGCATAAAACACTTGAGGAATTTCCACTGCCATTGGAGTAAAGTGCTGATTTCACCCTCTGGCCTAGAAACCCTTACGCTAGAGTGCTTGCCTGCCTGCCACTTAGGCCCTTGCTATCCTGTGAGTCTACCAAGCTCTGCCAGCCTTGGGGTGCAGGGCTGCAGCTTCCTTCAGAAGCACCCTTCCTTATTTGCAGATGACTTGTTCCTCCTTATTATTTTAGTCTCATCTTCATCTTCTCTCTGAGGTCTTCCCTGACCACCCAAAATAAGGCAATGCCTTTTACCATCTTCTCTCTTCCATCTGCCCCCGGCCAACCTTCATTGATATTACCTTGGGTTTGTTGTTTAGAGCACTCAGCATTGTTGGAATTTTATTTATGTTTCTGTGTTTATGTTTTATATTCTCTACCAGGATATAAGCTAGTGAGGGTAAGGATCTTTTCTGTTTACTACCATGTCCCACACGCCTAACACAATTGCTGGCATAGTAGCTCTATAATATGTATCTGTGGAAGGAAGGAATGGAAGGAGAACAGGAACAGTGGAGAAAAAAGTGTCATAGCAGATGATGCGTCAGGGCAGGAAAGAGATATCAAGTCCAATAACAACTGCAAACAACATTAATATAAGGCTACACAATAACGGGTACTTTCTCTCTAGTTTTACCCACTTAATAATCATATTTAAACATGTGGCACATCCTAAGGAAAAAACTATGGATAAAATGTCAGCATACTTTAAAACTCAATATTTTAAAAACAAATTATATTTTAATTAGTTGTAACAAACATAATTTTTAAATCATTTCTGATTTAATACTTTGATTAATCCTTCACTCAAATTTTTTGACTTTGAAAAAAATCAGAATGCTTTCAGATGGATTACTCTTTCTCTTTCTCTCCATCTCTCTCTTTCCTTCCTTCCTTTCTTCCTTTCTTTCCAGAGTCTCTCTCTGTCACCCAGGCTGGAGTGCCATGGCGCTATCTCAGCTCACTGAAACTTCCGCCTCTCAGGTTAAAGGAATTCTCCTGCCTCAGCCTCCTGAGTAGCTAGAATTACAGGCACCTGCTGCCATGACCAGATAATTTTGTGTATTTTTGTAATGACTGGATTTTACGATGTTGCCTAGGCTAGTCTCAAACTCCTGAGCTCAGGCAATCCACCCTCCTCGGCCCCCAAAAGTGTTGGGATTACAGGCATGAGCCACCGTGCCCAGCCACTATCATACACTTCCTATGTGCTTCCGTTATTCCACTTAGTATGTCCTAATCATCATTAGAATATGTTGTAATATTGTACAATAACATAATACTAAAAATTTTGCACATTAAGATAAGACTTACAAGAATTTAAGTTTTTCTTCTTGTAAACAAATCACTCATTAAATTATGGGTTCCATGAGGACAGACTGTGGCCTATTTATCCTTGCATATCCATCAATGTCTAACAAATAGTAGATACTAAAATATAGTGTTCATTGAGAGATTTATAGGAATTTGAGTTTTTCTTCCTGCACACAATTCCTAATAGTGTAAACTTATCTTTATTCTGCAGTATTTTGAAAATTACATTCTAATTATATATCCAGACATTTCAATTTTTATTTATGAATTCAACAAATATTTAAATTCTTAAGGACACTGATCTGGATTCAATAAGATTCTAACACAGTTTCCTAAGAAGGAACAAGAACATTTCAATCATACAATACAGAGAAAAATAAGTCAATATTTTAAACAATTAAGTAATGTTAACGAATGTTCATTGCAGCACTGTTTACAATAGCAAAGACCTGGAACCAACCCAAATGCCCATCGATGATAGACTGGACTGGGAAAATGTGGCACATATACACCATGGAATATTATGCAGCAATCAAAAATGATGAGTTTGTGTCCTTTGTAAGGACATGGATGAATCTGGAGAACATCATTCTCAGCAAACTGACACAAGAACAGAAAAAGAAATACTGCATATACTCACTCATAGGTGGGTGAGAAAAATGAGAACACATGGACACAGAGAGGCGGTCTACTATACACTGGGGACTGTTGGGGGAAATGGGGGAGGGACAGCCAGGGGGGCTGGGGGGGATAGCCTGGGGATGAATACCAAGTGTGGGTGAAGGGGAGGAAGGCAGCAAAACACACTGCCATGTGTGTACCTATGCAACTATCTTGCACGTTCTGCACATGTACCCCAAAACCTATAATGCAATAAAAATTAAAAAAAAAAAAAAAGAAAAGAAAGCAACACATCAGTTTTATTCCTCTGTGAGTAGGTAAGAAGACAAAGTATTTCATTATTAAATTCCATGATTTAAAAAGATGTGTTTTAGGAGTCAGCATTTTACATAGATATCTGTGTCATTTTTAAACACAAATTATTTACATTCAGTCATATAGCTCCAATCTTAATGGACCAAAATGGCCAGTTGCATAATATGATTAAAATAGGTTAAATTCAACCTACCGACTGTATTTATACCAACCACTTTCTCCTTTCCATGCTTTATGTCTTGTAATCTGAAGTTATTTTATAAATTTGTTTACTGGTTGTTGCCTCTGCCATTAGAATGGAAACTCCATGAGGACAGGCACATTGTTTGCTATATTTCCAGACTACATCAGTGTCTAGAACATAGTAAGTGCTTAAGAAATATTTGCTCAAAAAATAATAAATGGGTGAATGATTCTGACACATTGTCCAAGAAGTATACATTTTTAAAATTTGAAAATGATACAATGAAACATGTTCCTTTGAGTGATTTTTAAGAACCCCCCTGGGCCTTGACAACTGTTATGCCTGTCAAAGCAAGTACATTAGTAAGAGAGACTATTTTAATATTCAAAAGGTTGTATAAATATTTTCATTTTATTAAACTGTTTAAAAAATCAAAAACACAAATCATTGTTTTACATATTAAAATGTGTATTATAAACATACTACAGAATGTATCATTATCTGAAAATTTTGTAGTCTAGTTTTAGCTTTGTCTGTCATGTATTGGTTGTTTAATTCTGGCCAATTTATTTTATTTTTCCTAAGCTTGTCAACTTCGCAGTCATATAGGGATAAAATATGCAAATTATCTAGCTGATAGAAAGAATAAACAAGCTAATGTTTGCATAGTACTTAGCACAGTAGCAGTAACAATAGCAAAGTAATCAGAGTAAAAAGTACTACATTAGAATTAGAAGAAAACTTAGAGCTTCTCATTTATATCTCCCATCTTTGAGGCAGGCATCCCCTTAATAGATGCTATAACTAGGGCACATGCCACTTCTGTGTGACCACCTCCAGTGATGCTGAGCTCTCTACCATGGAGGCAACCGATTTCATTATTATCAAGTTTGATTATTGAAAGGTCTTTCTGTCTTTGAAGACTAATCACCATGACAACCTCCTCCATAATACCTAATATTTGATCATAGGTTTGTTTTCTGTGACCACACAAAGCAGCCTTATTCTTCTTTTGATTTAACTGTTTTAAGACTTTGATCACAGAACTGAAATTTCTCATATTAAAGAGGATAATACAAGAATTCAGTAAAATCCGTCATTGCAGATGTGGTCTAACTGAGGTGTGCCTATCTAGCTCAGAAGACAATGTCCCTATCATACCTCTTTTAATTCATGCAGTTTCCAATTAGCATTTTGGGGTATATGCATACGCGTGTGTGATTGTGTGTGTTTTGATTGAGCACATCACCAGCTGATTCATTCTTTCAGCTGCTAAATTGTCTATTGTTTTTCCACGTACTAGCTTTAAATGATGTTTCTTTATTCTGTACTTGTGACACCGTTTATTTGGAAGCATTTTCTGTTTGGTAGGTAAACACAAAGCTTAACATTGAATTCCTCATAAAGTCGTTCTTATTATATTTAACTCATTTTTTCAGACTGAGGAATTGTGACAATTTTGGCTTTCACATCTTTGCTCCCATTACCTACAGGTAGATTTTTCCCCATCAGTGCCTGTTAAATTCTTCAAATATTGTCCAAATGCTAGTCTTTCCCTGAAGCATTCTCATTGAAATAATAAATGTATGTACTAAATAAACTGTATTGCATTTTTGAAAGTTATACCACATGGCATGAGAAAACAACCCCAAAATGCTGTGACAAGAAAATGATAAATAGTTCTTTAAGTGATGCTAAGACACAGACTTAAAAGAAACAGAAGGGCTGGGCGCGGTGGCTCGCGCCTGTAATCTCAGCACTTTGGGAGGCCGAGGCGGGTGGATCATGAGGTCAACAGATCGATACCATCCTGGTCAACATGGTGAAACCCTGTCTCTACTAAAAAATACAAAAAATTAGCTGGGCATGGTGGCGCGTGCCTGTAATCCCAGCTACTCGGGAGGCTGAGGCAGGAGAATTGCCTGAACCCAGGAGGCAGAGGTTGTGGTGAGCCGAGATCGTGCCATTGCACTCCAGCCTGGGTAACAAGAGCAAAACTCCGTCTCAAAAAAAAAAAAAAAAAAGAAAGCAAGAAAGAAACAGAAATAAAACATGGTAGTAAGAGAAGTTGAGTACAAGGGTTTTTGAACTTCTCTGGATGACCACAATTAGTTTTCTACCAAATGATATTGTATTAGGAATCATATAAATATGGGTAGGTCTTATTTAAGAATCTATTCCTTCACTTATAATATGGTTCTGATACAGTGGATGACACACGCAATTGAACAAGCTGATTGAAGTTATTTAGTCATACAATACAATTAACATTTGCCAAAGACTTAATAATATTTAGATGTGCTATCAAGTATATTTACAAATTCGAAAGACAACATGACACAGAGGTTTCAGCGGAAGGTAAATGTAAAATCAGCTACAATTTACAGGTTAAAAAGTCATTAAATATTTTAATTAAATATAACGTAACAGGAAGCAAAGATGAATTAGACAGACATCAGCCCTAAAAGATTCCAGTAATTGGTAGGAATAGGATAGTGTGAGACATTAGAGTATTGCAGTTAAGGAACATAAGCTCTAGATTTAGACAGACTTGCATTTGACTCCACATACTAGGACTTAGTAGCCATGAATCTTTGGATAAGTTAACCTAACTTCTCAAATCTGTTTATTTTAAATCTGTAAAATGGTTCTGACAATGGAAATTACTTCTTAAGAGTTGTTTTTAGAATTAAATGGGATAAAGTATAAAAAGTAGTTATCACAGTACCCAAAGCAAAATAAATTTGTAATAAATATTAGCTACTATTATTGTTCTTACTCTAATTCTTATCAGAGACGTCTTTATTATCATTTACTTACTACTACTGCCATTCCTGCTAGTACACGATGAGGAGTGGTAATAAGTTAACCTGAAATCAGAGGTATACTTTGAAAAGGAAAACAGCACAGCAGGACTGTTAAAGGGCAGAAAGAAGAGCCAACAGTAAATTCTTGCTATGATCCAGCCAAGAGCTGTAGAGAGCTTTAGAACAGCGGCAGTGACAATGAAAACAAAACTTATATGGATGCAAAATAGTGAATAGCAATTACTTTACTAATGCATCTTTGAAAAATAATAACAAACAAGCTATCTAGAATTCACTTAATGTCTTTTTCAACAACATCCATTCTAATTTTCGATTTGCCTTAGCAGGAATGATATTTAGTCTTTTACATTACTCTGAATTCCTTGTTGGAATTATTATTAACTACTTAATGATGTTCACAGTTTTAAGAAACACTCCACATTACATTATTTCAAAATGTCTTACACAAGTATTCCTTATAATACCTACAGCAGAGAGAAACAAATGATATCAAACAAACAAAATGAATAAATTACTCATCCTACCACTTTCTCCACCTTCCATAATTTAACTACTTGATAATCAGAGAACTGAAACATTATGGATAATTGAAAAAAAAATGGCAAAAAGAAAAGACTTTTAAGTACTAATGAAATTTGAAAGATCTTGTTGAAATAAAAAAAGATTATAATTAACTTTAGATTTCACTATAAAACACTTATTTTTTTCTTTTTTTTATTTAAGCATACTTTTAAAGTATCTCTTTCCACTAATCTTTATCTAGAATGAAGTATTACGTGTGATTTGCCCACAGAAATTTGTAACAGAATTTGAGAGAGGAATGATACCAGAAATGCTGATTAGCAGAACAGGGAAGGACTCTAACATACTAACTTTTCCAGAAGACTGAATGCCTTTGATCATAGCCAAGCAAACCATGACCCAGGCAGCCAACAAGCAGACGGTCATCTTCCAGTTTAAGCCTCCACTTTCGGAAATGGAACTTGAAATATTCAGTGCTTCCCTGTACCAGTAATAGGTAGTGGCAGAACTTTGTTCACATTCTGGTTCTACAACTGTAGAAAGAAAGGTAACACACAATCATTTCAGAATATAAAGAGCAATGAGACAATTTTTTTCCAATAAATCTATAAGTGAGTTTTTAATGCTTTCTAGAAAAGTACTACCATTGTATAGCAGCATGGAAATTCACAATGAACAACAAAAAACTCAACTTCGCAAAAATTTGAAAAACCAACAGAAATGTATCCTGTTGTATTATTTCTTATGCACTTCTGCAGTAAGAATATGTGAATTTCCTATTATTATGTAAGTATGTATGTATGTATGTATGTATGTATTTTTGAGACAGAGTTTTGCTCCATTGCCCAGGGTGGAGTGTAATGGAGCGATCTAGACTCACTGAAACCTCTGCCTACTGAGTTCAAGTGATTCTCCTGCCTCAGCCTCCTGAGTAGCTGGGATTACAGATACATGCCACCACACCCAGCTATTTTTTGAATTTTTAGTAGAGACGTGGTTTTAACATGTTGGCCAGACTAGTCTTGACCTTTGACCTCAGGTGTTCCACCTGCATTGGCCTCCCAAAGTGCTAGGATTACAGGCGTGAGCCACCGCGCCTGTCCTCTTATCAAAGTAAATTAAACAAATCAGGTTAATCACCCCTTCTACCCCTAGAATTGTTGGATTGACTCCCTGGGGAAGCACTGTCAAATATACTAGATGCTGGCCACCCACCACATGTAGCTTTTGAAATAGGGCCAGCCTAAAGTGACACGGGCTATAAATGTAAAATTTAACTAGATTTCAGACTCAGTATAAGAAAACTATTATAAATTATTATATTAATAACATTTAATTATATGTTGAACTGATAATATTTTGATATATTAGATTAAGTAAAACATTTCATCTATTTGTTTTTATTTTCTTTAAGCATGTTTACTTGAAAAATACAAACTAGGAGACCTGGCAAGATGGCGTCGTAGAAGCGACTCAGGATTGCAGCTCTCAGTGACGGCGCAGAGGGTGAGTCCTAGCCGCATTCTCGGATGGACTTTTCTAGCCCACAGAGCGTTGAAAGTCCCACAGGACGCTAGTAAAGTAAAACCGGCTAACGCAGCCCTCTGGCGCGGCCACTTCGGCCGCCGCCGCTTCGGCCGGCGCCGCAGCAGGACCCGGCACGGAACTCACTGGTCTGGGCGCCCTGTTAAACCGGCAATCTGAGAGTTTGAAGGGCAGATTGGCACATCCATCTGATTGAACGGGACTTGGACAGTGAGCCAGACCAGGAGTTTCCTGGGAGTTTCCTGGGAAGCGTGATATGAGCCGGTGAAGTGGGCAGCGGCACGGGAGATCGCACGGATCCCAGTGCCCTATCGGCAGGCTCCTGGGGCGCCAGTGAGAGAGTCGAACTTTAAGCTCGCGGAGAGGGAGGGAGAGAGAGAGAGGACGGACTCTGAGGCAGGGAGCTGGGTAATCGGGCTCAGCGAGTCCCACCCTCACAGGGACAAGCAGGGCAATGACTGGAGACGATTGGCGCTGAGAGTTTTGCTGCCGGCATCTAGGACGGTGCAGCCCGGTGAGGGAGGGGCGTCCACCACCGCTGACACAATCCGCCCCTATTGACGTACCGCCCAGGGCCGAAGCAGCCTGCCGTTGCCGAGGCAACCTGCCATAACAGAGAGACTCCCAGGAGACGGGAGCTCTCCACAGCAGAAGGGAGCCCAGCAGCAACAGGGCAGAACCGCGCTAGTGGGTCAGAGCCCCGGCAGGCAAATAGTGAATAGACTGCCACCTAGTGGGGCAGGACAGTGCAACAGATACTCATAAAGAAAGCCCCAACTCCCTGAAACAGTGCATATAAGGGGGGGAAATAAAAGGGTGGTGTTTTATGAGTTCTATTACAGCAGACATAAACAACCTCCCAACAACACTGAATGAACAACGGAGCTCACAGCTCAGCACTGGAGCTACTATAAAGCACAAACCGTCTCCTTAAGCAGCTCCCTGACCCCTGTATATCCAAAGAGTCACCGCAAAAAAAGGACTAATCAGACTGACATTTGGCGGGCATCATTCTGGAACAAAGACAGCAGCAGAAGAAACTGGTATCATCCCTCACTCTTCCACAGCTGCTACAGGTATACTCCAGACAAACAGGGCCTGGAGTGGACCTCAGAACTCATACAGCAGAGGGGCTAGACCACTAGAAGGAAAACTAAGTAACAGAAATACTTCATCATCAACAATCTCAGCATCCACACAGAGACCCAATTGAAAAATCAGCAACTACAAAGACGACAGGTGGATAAATCCATAAAGATGGGAAGAAACCAGCGCAAAAAGGAGGAAAACACCCGAAACCAAAACACCTCACCTCCTACAGAGGACCAAAACTCCTCACCAGCAAGGGAACAAAGATGGATGGAGAATGAGTGTGACGAAATGACGGAATCAGACTTCAGAAAGTGGATAATGAGAAACTTCATTGAGCTAAAAGAACATGTTCTAAATCAGTGCAAAGAAACTAAGAACCTTGAAAAAAGATTTGAAAAAAAATTCGAGGAATTGATAACAAGAATGGAAAACTTAGAGAGGAATATGAATGAATTGAAGGAGCTGAAAAACACAACACGAGAACTTCGTGAAGCATGCACAAGTTTCAACAGCCGAATTGACCAAGCAGAAGAAAGAATATCAGAAATTGAAGATCAACTCAATGAAATAAAACGTGAAACCAAGATTAAAGAAAAAAGCACAAAAAGGAAGGAACAAAATCTCCAAGAAATGTGGGACTATGTGAAGAGACCCAACCTACGTTTGATAGGTGTACCAGAATGTGATCAAGAGAATGAATCTAAGCTGGAAAACACTCTTCAGGATATTATCCAGGAAAATTTCCCCAACCTAGCAAGACAGGTCAATACTGAACTCCAGGAAATACAGAGAACACCACAAAGATACTCCGCAAGAAGAGCAACCCCAAGGCACATAATCGTCAGATTCACCAGGGTTGAAACGAAGGAGAAAATACTTAGGGCAGCCAGAGAGAAAGGTCAGGTCACCCACAAAGGGAAGCCCATCAGACTCACAGCAGATCTCTCGGCAGAGACTCTACAAGCCAGAAGAGAGTGGGGGCCAATATTCAACATCCTTAAAGAAAAGAGCTTTCAACCCAGAATTTCATATCCAGCCAAACTGAGCTTCATAAGTGAAGGAAAAATAAAATCCTTCACGAACAAGCAAGTACTCAGAGATTTTGTCACCACTAGGCCTGCTTTACAAGAGCTCCTGAAAGAGGCACTACACATAGAAAGAAACAACCAGTTCCAGCCATCCTAAAAGCATACCAAATGCTAAAGACCATCAACAAAATGAAGAATGTACATGAACCAATGGGCAAAACAGCCAGATAGCATCAAAATGGCAGTATCAAATTCACACATAACAATATTAACCCTGAATGTAAATGGGCTAAATGCACCAATCAAAAGACACAGACTGGCAAATTGGATAAAAAACCAAAACCCATCAGTGTGCTGTATTCAGGAAACCCACCTCACACACAAAGATACACAAAGGCTCAAAATAAAAGGATGGAGGAAGATTTACCAAGCAAATGGAGAGCAAAAAAAAGCAGGAGTTGCAATTCTCATCTCTGATAAAATAGACTTTAAAGCAACAAAGATCAAAAGGGACAAAGAAGGTCACTACATAATGGTAAAAGGATCGATACAACAAGAAGAGCTAACGATTCTAAATATATATGGACCCAATGTAGGAGCACCCAGATATATAAGGCAAGTTCTTAATGACTTACAAAGAGACTTAGACTCCCACACAATAATAGTGGGAGACTTTAACACTCCACTGTCAATAGCAGACAGATCAACCAGACAGAAAATTAACAAGGATATCCAGGACTTGAACTCAGACCTGGAACAAGCAAACCTGATAGACATTTACAGAACTCTCCACCCCAAATCCACAGAATATACATTCTTCTCAGCACCACATCACACCTACTCCAAAATTGACCACATAATTGGAAGTAAAGCACTCCTCAGCAAATGCAAAACAACGGAAATCATAACAAACAGTCTCTCAGACCATAGTGCAATCAAGTTGGAACTCAGAATTCAGAAAATAACTCAGAACCGCACAGCTTCATGGAAACTGAACAACTGGCTCTTGAATGTTGATTGGATAAACAATGAAATGAAGGCAGAAATAAAGAAGTTATTTGAAACCAACGAGAACGAAGACACAACGTACCAGAATCTCTGGGACACATTTAAAGCAGTCTGTAGAGGAAAATATATAGCAATAAGTGCCCACATGAGAAAAGTGGAGAGATCCAAAATTGACACCCTATCGTCAAAATTGAAAGAGCTAGAGGAGCAAGATCAAAAAAGCTCAAAACCTAGCCGAAGACAAGAAATAACTAAGATCAGAGCAGAACTGAAGGAGATAGAGACAAGAAAAACCCTTCAAAAAATCAATAAATCTAAGAGCTGGTTTTTTGAAAAGATCAACAAAATAGACAGACCACTAGCCAGACTGATAAAAAAGAAAAGAGAGAACAACCAAATAGATGCAATAAAAAACGATAAAGGGGAAATCACCACAGATTCCACAGAAATTCAAACCATCATCAGAGAATACTACAAACAACTCTATGCACACAAACTAGTAAATCAGGAAGAAATGGATAAATTCCTGGATGCCTGTGTCCTCCCAAGCCTAAACCAGGAGGAAGCTGAAACTATGAATAGACCAATAACAAGGTCAGAAGTTGAGGCAGCAATTAAGAGCCTACCACACAAAAAAAGCCCAGGTCCAGATGGGTTCACAGCTGAATTCTACCAGACACACAAAGAGGATCTGGTACCATTCCTTCTGAAACTATTCCAAATAATCCAAAAAGAGGGAACCCTTCCCAAATCATTTTATGAGACCAACATCATCCTGATACCAAAACCTGGCAGAGACTCAACAAGAAAAGAAAACTTCAGGCCAATATCCATGATGAACATAGATGCAAAAATCTTCAATAAAATACTGGCAAATCGATTGCAACAGCACATTAAAAAACTTATCCATCATGATCAAGTAGGATTCATCCCGGGCATGCAAGGCTGGTTCAACATACGCAAGTCTATAAATGTAATTCACCACATAAACAGAAGCAAAAACAAAAACCACATGATTATCTCAATTGACGCAGAGAAGGCATTTGACAAAATTCAACAGCCCTTTATGCTAAAAACCCTCAATAAACTTGGTATTGATGGAACATATCTCAAAGTAATAAAAGCTATTTATGACAAACCAACAGCCAATATCATACTGAATGGGCAAAAACTGGAAGCATTCCCTTTGAAATCCGGCACTAGACAAGGATGCCCTCTCTCACCACTTCTATTCAACATAGTACTGGAAGTTCTAGCCAGAGCAATAAGGCAAGAAAAAGAAATAAAGGGTATTCAAATAGGAAAGGTGGAAGCCAAATTGTCTCTATTTGCAGACGACATGATAGTATACCTAGAAGACCCCATCACCTCAGCCCAAAAGCTCCTGCAACTGATAAGCAACTTCAGCAAAGTCTCAGGATATAAAATCAATGTGCAAAAATCACAAGCATTCCTATACACCAATAACAGACTTAAAGAGAACCAAATTAAGAACGAACTGCCATTCACAATCGCTACAAAGAAAATAAAATACCTAGGAATACAACTCACTAGGAATGTAAGGGACCTCTTTAAGGAAAACTACAAACACCTGCTCAACGAAATAAGAGAGGACACAAACAGATGGAGAAATGTTCCATGTTCGTGGTTAGGAAGAATCAATATTGTGAAAATGGCTATACTGCCCAAAGTAATTTACACATTCAATGCTATCCCCATCAAACTACCATTGAATTTCTTCACAGAACTGGAAAAAACCACCATGAATTTCATATGGAACCAAAAAAGAGCCCGCATAGCCAAGTCAATTCTAAGCAAAAAGAACACAGCAGGAGGCATCACGCTACCAGACTTCAAACTATACTACAAGGCTACAGTAATCAAAACAGCATGGTACTGGTACCAAAACAGAGATATAGACCAATGGAACAGAACAGAAACATCGGAGGCAACACAACATATCTACAACCATATCATCTTTGATAAACCAGACAAAAACAGGCAATGGGGAAAGGATTCCCTATTTAATAAATGGTGTTGGGAAAACTGGCTAGCCATGTGCAGAAAGCAGAAACTGGACCCCTTCCTGACACCTTACACTAAAATTAACTCCAGATGGATTAAAGACTTAAATGTAAGACCTGACACCATAAAAACCCTAGAAGAAAATCTAGGCAAAACCGTTCAGGACATAGGAGTAGGCAAGGACTTCATGAACAAAACACCAAAAACATTGGCAACAAAAGCCAAAATAGACAAATGGGACCTAATCAAACTCCACAGCTTCTGCACGGCAAAAGAAACAGTCACTAGAGTGAATCGACAACCATCAGAATGGGAAAAAATCTTTGCAGTTTACGCATCTGACAAAGGGCTGATATCCAGAATTTACAAAGAACTCAAACAGATTTACAGAAAAAAAACAAACAAGCCCATTCAAAAATGGGCAAAGGATATGAACAGACACTTTACAAAAGAAGACATACATGAGGCCAACAAACATATGAAAAAGTGCTCATCATCATTGGTCATTAGAGAGATGCAAATCAAAACCACATTGAGATATCATCTCACACCAGTTAGAATGGCGATCATTAAAAAATCTGGAGACAGCAGATGCTGGAGAGGATGTGGAGAAATAGGAACACTCTTACACTGTTGGTGGGAGTGTAAATTAGTTCAACCATTGTGGAAGACAGTGTGGCGATTCCTCAGGGACCTAGAAATAGAAATTCCATTTGACCCAGCAATCCCATTACTGGGTATCTATCCAAAAGACTGTGAATCGTTCTACTATAAGGACACATGCACACGAATGTTCATTGCAGCACTGTTTACAATAGCAAAGACCTGGAACCAACCCAAATGCCCATCGACGATAGACTGGACTGGGAAAATGTGGCACATATACACCATGGAATATTATGCAGCAATCAGAAATGATGAGTTTGTGTCCTTTGTAGGGACATGGATGAATCTGGAGAACATCATTCTCAGCAAACTGACACAAGAACAGAAAAAGAAATACCGCATATACTCACTCATAGGTGGGTGAGAAAAATGAGAACACATAGACACAGAGAGGCGGTCTACTATACACTGGGGACTGTTGGGGGAAATGGGGGAGGGACAGCGGGGGGGGCTGGGGGGGATAGCCTGGGGATGAATACCAAGTGTGGGTGAGGGGGAGGAAGGCAGCAAAACACACTGCCATGTGTGTACCTATGCAACTATCTTGCACGTTCTGCACATGTACCCCAAAACCTATAATGCAATAAAAATTAAAAAAAAAAAAAAAAAAAAAAAAAAAGAAAAATACAAACTAGACCTGTACATTACAGTCTATGTTTACTAGACATCTTTGCTATAGGCAACTCCTCTTTATAATATTTATATTATATTATGGGATTTTAAAAAATGATGGGAAAAGTATGAAACAACAGAACCAAAGACATAAAAGCATCTATTTCCATTCAAAGAAACTATTTAAAATTCTTCTTTCTGTCCCCTTTGTGTTAGCTTTAATGAAAATGTAAGGCATCAATCAGGGCATACAAAATCAAGATTATAAAATTTAATAAGTGAAAGCTTATAATATTTTACCCTAATATCATAGGGCAAAGTAAAATAAGTTGGAAAAAGCTAGAAAAATTAGATGGTGTGAAAAGTCTATCTCTCAAGAGTATGTCAATCCTGAAAGTGAGAAAAATCTGTTATAATGATACTTTTGACTGATGTGTCCATACTATTTTAAAAAAAGAAAAAAATCTTGAAAGCTTGTACCTTTGACACTCTTATAATCTTTAAATACCAAAACATTATATTGTACATATCTTACAAGTGTGTGAAGCATTTTTCACCAAAGGACACTGATCCCAAGGTAGAGGTTGCTGAAAAGACTGAGAAAAATAAAACAAACTCCAGCCAATGATGACGTTGTAGTAGAGAGCCACAAAATAGCACACCTGCAAAATAAAATAATGAGATTCCATTAAACCTCTCATGCCTCTTCCCTTAAAACAATGAGATCAAACATATAAAATTCTATTTAACATTTTAAAATCCTCTTCATTTCATTTTTTATTTCGAATACGTATCTTTTCTAAAAACTTAATGTCTTTCTCAAGACTTAGAACAAGCATTAACAACACTGAGCTATATCAATATTTATAGCTTGTTTTGTGTGTTAGTTCATATGCCAATAATGTTTTCTAAAATGCGGTAAAAGAGTTGTTTATTAATACACACTCTGAAGTTTCATTTATAATTTCAAAACCTGTAAATATTATAGCATACACAACACCAGGAAACTTACTACACAACTTGCAAATCCAATCCCGCCCAGTTTAGGGCTTATATAATTCCATACACCAATGCTGCCTCGCCGAATTCTTTGACCCACAGAGAGTTCCAGGAAAAAAAGGGGAATACCTATTACCATAAGTAGTATTAAATATGGTAAAAGATATGCACCTAAAGAAACAAGAACAAAAAGATAGATTATATTTTCAATAGTCACAGTAGAAAATACACTAATTCAGTTTATCTCATTAAAGATATTTGAATTACTATATAGGATTATATTTTCAATAGTCACAGTAGAAAATACACTAATTCAGTTTATCTCATTAAAGATATTTGAATTACTATATAGTGTAATTATAGAGAACACTGAAGAAGACACAATTCCATTACTTTGCACTTTCTAGATTCTGAAACTTGAATTTTATTGCTACAAAGAGTTTATGATTAAAAAATAATTAGGATAAAAGTAAGGCTATTAATAGTTTTAGTTTAATTTTATTTAAAGAGTAAAACAGTTTCATTTTTCATAAAAATAATTATTTAAAATTAATTCTTTTCTGGGGCAGGTCTCACAAACTCCTATAAATCTTATTCATACAATGTTTATAAACTCATTTATTAAAATTTATACAAGCTCATTGAAATAATACATTCTAAATCAGAAAAGTTTGAGTGAATTCCTTAAAGAGCTCAAATATCTTTAATGAGATAAACTGAATTTTATAGCATTAAAGCTGACTTTTTTCCCAAATGAAATAACATCATAGAAGAAGAAATGTCTGCTTAGACTGAAAAAAAAAACAAAACAGCAAAATAACTCCTACCAGAGACAAATGCAATTTTTCCCATAAATACCACATAAAAGAATAACACAAATAGTTTTTTGTTTTCCAAAATTATCAGAGAAGGTGGTGAGAGTCATTAAGAAATTGACACATTTAATATCTATTGTAAAAATGCATATACTATTATCCTTTTAATAAAGTTTCCATACTTCAAAAAGTAACTACTTTTAAGTTAAATCACAAATTAAGACATGTGACTAAGACTAGTGATTTTAAAAGGTACCTGAATTGTTTGACAATGTTAATACTAGATTCTATTAACTAAATTAAAAAGATAAAAGATAAATGTAAAACCTTTACTCATTTCTTTGTTTCTTTCCTTCTTTTTTGTTTTTTTTTCTGGAGACAGAGTCTTAGTCTGTCACCCAGGCTGAAGTACAGTGGTGTGATCACTGTTCACTGCAGCCTCAAACTCCCCTGCTCAAAGGATCTTCCCACTTCAGCCTGTGGAGCTCATTCCTACATGGGGCTACATATGCAAATTATTATTAAATAACCTCTAAGCTAGACTTTTTACATTCCAATTTCTAATTGCAGTTTTGTCCAACTAGATACTGTCGATGTCATAATCAATGGTAACTAATTCCTATTTTGTACAAAGAGGCTCTTATTATACATTTCCTACATATTTATCTTATGTATAATGGCACTGAATAGATTTTGGAATCTATTCAAATTGCCTTAATGAAATGTTTAGGGGAATACAAATATTTAGTGAATAACTGTATTCAGTTGAACCAGTAAAATAATGGATGTTTTTCAAATTATTTATCTCAGCATCTATATATCTCTGTCATAGTCGTTCATATTTACTTGATTCTAACAAAATTATACAATGTAAAACATGGATGCATGAGCTTAGAATACAAAATTCTAATTTTAAAATGATTAGCAACATTCAGGAACTGCTGACCTGAATGTTGTTCCCAAAGACTGAAAGTGAATTTTCACACCTGTATTAAATCTTAGATTATGAATGGGTTGTTTATATGCATGTTAATGAGTAAGAAAAAAGAGAGAGAGAAATTATGACTAGACTCATTGGGGATCTTTTTTCAGATGTGTGCAAGACATACTGCTGGATACTTAGACTTTTCTTCTATCTCAAATTCCTCTACAGAAAACAGAATGAATATTCCTTAAAGAGCTAAAAAATAGACCAACATTTGATCCAGCAAGCCCACTCCTGAATATCTACCCAAAGGGAAAGAAGTCATTATATGAAAAAGATACTTGAGGCTGGGCACGGTGGCTCATGCCTGTAATCTCAGCACTTTGGTTGCTGAGGCTGGCAGATCACTTGAGCTCAGGAGCTCAAGACGAGCCTTGGCAACATGGTAAGATCCCAGTCTCAACTTAAAAAAATACAAAAAAAATAGCTGGTCCCCACTACTCAGGAGGCTGAGATGGGAAGATTGACATTTGAGCCCAGGAAGGGGCAGAGGTTGCAGTGAGGTGACACTGCACCATTGCACTTCAGTCTGGGTGAGAGAGACCTTGTCTAAAAAAAAAAAAAAAAAAAAAAAAAAAAAACAGAAACAAACACTTACACGCATATGTTTATAGCAGTACAATTCACAATTGCAAAGATGTGGAACCAACCTAAGTCCCCATTGACTAATGAATGGATAAAGAAAAGGTGGTATTATAAACCACAGAATACTACTAGTCATAAAAGGTACAAGATAAGGCCATTATTCTACATGAAGTAACTTAGAAGTAGTAAACCAAAAACTTTATGTTCTCACCTATAAGTGGGCTAGACTATAAGTATGCAAAGGCATACAGTATGATGTAATGGACTTTAGAGATTCAGAAGGGACAGATTGAAATGGAGGATAGAGTTTTAAAAATACCTATTATTTACAATACATGCTACTTGAGTGAGGAGTGCATTAAAATCTGAACTCACCACTACTTAATTCGTTCATGTAACAAAAATCCACTTGTACACAAAAACTTATTGAAATATATTTTTTAAGCATGGCATCTTGGCATACTGAGTACCTTGAACTAAAGAGATTAGAAGGACCTCAGAAGCCAAGACTTCCTTGCCTCTTCTTTTATTCCTTCTCCCACTCTTTTTTTTGTTTGTTTCTGAAACAAGTTGTAGAAACAAGAATTCTTTTCCCCCAGGATGAGTCATAGAAACTAGAATGCCTCTTCCTCAAAGCAAGCCCCAACACCTAGAAATGTCATTTTTTCCCTTCTCCCTTGAAGATCCTCATTCCAGAGGGGTCCTGTTTCATATCCAGGAGGAAGGAATGCTACTCCAGAGGCCAAAAAGAATCTGAACAGACAGGACTTGCTGGGTTTCTTCCTTTTGTCTATTCTCATTAGATCATACCCTTTTGTCCAATCACATTTCTACATGACTGCCTATTCTTCACATATTCTAAGTATAAAAACAGACAGTTTTCCCTTAGTCTTTGTGTCATCCTTTCTGAAAGTTTTCATGTCATGTAAGACTATGATTAAATAAATGTGTTATGCTTTAAATATATATATTTGAACATTTACTATTTACCAGCCACATTTCTAAGCACATTACATGTCGCTATTAATTTTCCCTTACAAGAATCCTTGGAGATAGATACCATTATTAACCCTATATTACAGAGTGGAAACTAAGCCTGAGCAAATAAGGTAGCCTGTGAAAGGTCACATGGCTAGTGTGAAAAATAACCAGGCTTCAAATAGTCAAATTTACTTCAAAACCTGATCTGGAAGCCTCTATGCTATACCATCTACTACGCTTAACCATTGTGCTTTAAAAGGATGATATCATTAGGCAAATACACTTATATTGACTCTAATAACCTTTTTTTCTATTATTCAGAGAGTGCTTAAATGATTCATGAATATGATTTTTATAGACTGAGGCTGAGGACTATCTTCTGGTTGCTTAGTCAGAAGATATTCCTCCAACAGCTAGAAGACCCAATACTATACTGTATGTTGAGTACAATTTTTGGTACTATAGTAACCATTCCGAAATGAAAAATCAATTGGTATTTTATAGTATGTACAGTACTACTTTCTCGCATTTCCATTTAGAAGAAAATAAATAATACTAGAAAAGATATTTTGACTTTTATAACATAGGGAAATAAGAAGGAGGAGCCATTTTTGCTAAGAACCAATTACTAAATATGAAGTCTTTTAGCATTCTCAACCAAGACAGAAGTTGTACTAAGTGAAAGTCAATCTGACTTTTCAATAAAATCAGCCATCCTTCTTAACAGTGTGGCCAAAAAGATTTACAAGGTAAAAAAGTCTCAAAACCAGAATTTATCTTCTGCTTGTCTTGGCAAATGGAATGATGTGTGAGAACAAAAAGCAGGATAGTACATAGTTGCTTACAACTGATTTGATAAATAATTCATATGTGACATTACCAGCTAGCTAAGGAGCTTTTCAGTATAGGGATGCATAGTGCATCACTGACTCTATTTATCAATCTTTATCTCTCAAGCAGATTTGCCAAATGGGCAAACCTTTTTCCAAACCTTTTGTTTTGTGCCTGTTTGTATTAAATAAAAGATATCTTAAACATATTTTGTCACCATAACATCTTAGTGTTTCATGTTTCAGTGGCCAACAAAAAATTTACATATGCATGGGTTATATTATATTATTTGATGTAGGGTTTGTAGATTATAACTACATTAAAAATAAACCATATTTTTATCCATTCAATAAAACTATCACAAACTAGAATCAAATACCAAAATATTATTTATATACTTTGTGTCCTGAAATGCATGACTTATGGAATATCTTGTTTACAGCCACAATTATTTTAACAGCATATACATATACATAAATAATACCTCATATATATATATATGGATAATAACATTTCAACCCAATGTTAGTTAAATTCAGTTTGATTTTGGTGTACTATAAAACTATCATCATATATGAACAATTTTCTCCTTTGTAAAGTTTTTTCCATAGACTTCTAAGATAATTTTTGCTAAATAAGCCTTTATAATTGCATTCACAAATGCAAATATTAATAGCAAGAATATCAATGATGTTACAGATAATTTTGTTTAAAATTAAAGTTGCTAATTTCTTTAAAATTTTATTTGAAACTGAATATTGTCCCAAAATACCATAGAACTGGAAATGAAATATATGAAATGCCTAAGGATGAAGAATGTCTACCATTATATTATCTGTTTACATTATTTCTACTGGGATCTAAATGTTCTCATCAGCATTTGACAATCATAATTATTCTTAATTACATATCTTTTTTATTTTTTGAAGAGTGAGGCAACTTAAAATTAAGAATTAAAAAATCATGGAGAGAAAATTATCTGTTTTCCTTCACCAGTATTGTCATCTGTCAGAAGCTTTAGGTTATTCTTCAAAGGGAATAACTGACAGGCATAAATGATGTAATATTTGTTAGAAAAGTTCCAGTCAGTAATTCAGAGATGTTTATAGCTTCCAGAGAAAGAATCTGAGAATGTGTTACCCTTAAGGAATCCCTGAGTATTCACAGCAAGCCCATCTGCTCCTATGGAAACCTAATCCAAAAACATATCTGGGCTCACTTCCCACAAAGAAGTTTCCCTAGTTTTACAACGGAATTGAAAGTTTCAAAAATAATGAGACTACAGCAATAATAGGAGCTATTTGAGACACCCAATTGCAATTGACTACAGTAATTTATCACTTAAAAAAATAACTTACCGCCCCCATTCTTCTGACATAGGTATGGAAATCGCCACACATTTCCTAAACCTACGGAAAATCCAACTTGGGCCAGGATGTATTGTAGCTTACTGTTCCAAGCTGGTCTTTCATCTTCGACTTCAGATCCTTCTTCAACATCTGTATCTTTCTCTTCTTGGCCATCAACAATTAATTCACTTGTCTTAAAAGCATCCTCAGCTGAATCTTCATTGGAAAGAAGGTCTTTGACAGACTCAGTAACATCATCATCTAATTCTCTTTTTACCACCTTGCTGTTTTTAGGCATTGGAAAGTATGGGAAGTATTATTAAAGAAAAAACAAAGAACTCCTTTATGGCAAATATGTTAATTCTGTTTTTTGAAACAATGTTACTTGATATGAAGACCAAGAAGGTACCAAATAAATCCTTGATTCCAGGTGATAAAGCCTTATGGATTCTGAATCCGTATGTCCAATATTCTGTAGGTATCTGTAAAATTATAAGTTGAAATATGATCATATTTGATGATGAAAAATAGTTAAAATACCAAATTATTCTTTTTTGTTCATTTTTATGATAGAAAATCTCTCTACAGAGTATAAAACATATAATTGTCTTTAGCTTTTCAGAGCTTAATATTCTTGTAAGTATAATAATTGTAAAGCACATATAAGCTTCAAATACCATCTTCTAAATTCCTCCTTCTTGCAAAACTCTCAGATATACTCCAATGCATAATGAATATCTGTTTATTAGTAACTAAACTTTTATGACTCTTTTTCTTAATTCTTTCTATTTTCCTCCCCGACTAAAGCAGATAGATCTTTTCTTATATATCCCTGATTTTGTTCCTTGTAGAATTGTATACACAATTGCATAACAACTCTGTAAATTTGTTTTATATACAATCTCTTCTGTTCAAATATTCATCATTTACTCATTTGATATTAATTGTTCTTTTACAAAATTTAATCTAGTTTATTTTAATTTTGGAGACAGGGTCTCTCTCTGTGACCTGGGCTGGAGTGCCATGGCACAATCAGGACTCACTGCAGCCTGTACCTCACCCAGAGATCCTCTTGCCTCAGTCCCACAAGTAGCTACAGGTGTGTGCTACCACACCCAGCTAATTTTAGTTTTCCTTTTTTTTTTTTTTTTGTAGAGATGAGGTCTCACTATGTTGCCCAGGCAGGTCTCGAACTTGAGCTCAAGTTAGATCTTGCCTTGGCCTCCCAAAGTGCTGGGATTATATTGCATAAGCCATCACACCCGACCCATTTGAATTTATTGTGATTGGGCTTTATGTGATACAATAATCAATGAAATGTACAGAGCATGTTTTTAAGGATCTTATATTTAATAGAAACAAAGGTATATCAAATAAAAATACCATAATGAAGAACTTAAATGACCCAACATCATTACAACAGAAAATATCAGGAATGTTGGATAAAATTAGAGTTCAGCATAAATGGAGTGAGGTCATACCTAAATATAAGGAAAAGTATAAATGAGATGAGAAATGGTAAAAATGTACATCATATATGTGATCAGTCTCTTAACAGCTCAAGAAAAACACTGCAAACACATTGGGATTTTTTTTCCCTTTTCCTATTTGTATGTTACATCTCCTATCCTTTTCCCCACTCAGACACAGACCAAGTAAGTATACAACACATGTCTACAGATCAGTGACACTGTCTGTGTTAAAAGTGAATAAACGTGACTTTTCAAAGCTGGATCAGGAAGCTTCCGAAATGGTAGCCCAAGAACTCTGCCCTTTATTTCTGGAACAAAATAGAATTTTTTAAGAGAACTGCTATTAGATTTACATTAAAAGTCAAAGAAAACAGCTGTCATATTTCAATCTATAATCTTAGTGAGCAAGACAGAATGTTGGGTAACTCAATGGAAAGAAAATTTTTTAACTTACTATGTAACTAATTTGTTGCCTTTAGGCTGGGATGTTGTTTAGTTGTTTCTAACATTAAAATCCTAAGAGCAAACACTTCTCATTTAGGATTTGGCGACAATTAAGAGAAAACTGTTTAGAAAATTGTGAAAGAGATGCATTCCCAAAATATTTTCAGTGATAGACACATCTCTAGAATAGGTGAAAAACTTCCCACAGTGATTATTTTAAACTGATGAAAACAGATAGTACACTTGATCTTAGTGAAAAGGCTAAGAAGCGATCACAGTGACTAAAAAAACCAACAAGGTTTTGATATGAAAATAATTCAGGAGATTTGGGGTTGTGTCTGTTTAATTTATATTATTTTTCCCCGCAAGTCAATAAATATTAGTTGAATACATTAATAAATATAGCCATTGAAAAACTGAAATAAGTAAATTTTCTAGATAGTATTCGCTGGAGAAAACAACCTGATACATAAAAAATTGTGATTTGTAAGACATGAATTATCCAGAAAAAAAAGGTTTACATTTATTAAACTAAAGATAAAATGTGCTGGCATAGTAACAAGTGACATACAGATAAGAGCGTGGATTTTCATCTGACAAATTTGGAGTTGTGTTCTAGCATTACAACTTATTAGTTGTGTAAAAGCTGGTAGTTATGTCTCTCTTAACTCAGTTCCCACAATAAACATTGGTTTCTTCTACCATTTGCTTTTTCCATACAGATAGAAAAGAAGTGTATCCAAGCTTAGAGATATTATTATAGTAAAGACACTCAACGTTTTATAAAGAAAAAATTTTTAAACAGTGTTAACCATGAATCTCCCCCCAAGCTTTTAAAGGAATTACTATATTTCTTCTATACATTTCTTTCTTTCTTTCTTTCTTTCTTTCTTTTTTTTTTTTTTTTTTTTTTTTTTGAGACGGAGTTTCGCTCTTGTTACCCAGGCTGGAGTGCAATGGCGCGATCTCGGCTCACTGCAACCTCCGCCTCCTGGGTTCAGGCAATTCTCCTGCCTCAGCCTCCTGAGTAGCTGGGATTACAGGCATGCACCACCATGCCCAGCTAATTTTTTGTATTTTTAGTAGAGACGGGGTTTCACCATGTTGACCAGGATGGTCTCGATCTCTTGACCTCGTGATCCACCCGCCTCGGCCTCCCAAAGTGCTGGGATTACAGGCTTGAGCCACCGCGCCCGGCCTCTTCTATACATTTCTATTCTTTGCAGAAAAAATACACGAAAAAAATCAAAACAAAAGGTAATACCTTTGGCTACTACTGCAGGTTTTTTATGTACCAAGTGACCAATCCTCACCAATTTACATAAGATAGCCTTCGGCAAAGTTTACACTTAAAAATTCTGATCAGACTACCTGAAGGTCATATTTTCTATTTTTAAAAATCAGCATCTAATGTAGACAAATGTTAAGTGCAATATTATAAATACTTTGAATATATATAAATATACTATAGATATTGTATAATAACAACCCTAGCCAAACTTCATATAATAGTTATTAAAAAGGGAGTTAAAATGGGCATTTGCATGCATTAAGAACTCCTTTCTAATATGAGCAAAGAAAATAATGAATACTTAATGATATTATAAATAAAATAAGCTTTCTTTTCTTATTGTCTTAGTTTTCTTACTGTCTCCCACTTCTTGGTCTGTCTGGGGTGGCTGTAGGAATATAGGGGAAGTATTGTAATTAACTTTAAAATGTTCACAGTAACATATAAGTCTAGGAGAAAGTAAGTCATTGCCTTGAGAATGACTTGGTTTATCTTACCTTTATATGATCAATGTTTAAACTTGTTGGTCGAATGAATGAACTGAAATGTTTAAAAAATAAGATCATATAACTAAACAAGTATTTTACACTATTAGATGTTTTCATTTTTGTTTGTAGTTTAACCCTAAGACCATGCACTCACTGAACATAAGAATTCACTTCTTGGGCACAGGTTTCATAGAGCCAAAAGTAAATAAATAAATATAGTTTCTAAAGAGATTAAAACTAAATAAAGCAACAACAATTTGGAAGCCAGATCAATTTCAAATGTTTAAGAGTGACTTTCTTGAAGGATAGATGTTTTTATAAATTCCAAAATGCTGCCTAAAAACCTTAGTCCATAAATGTAGTCCATAAACATAGACTAAAAAGATAATAGTAAGAGAGGTTGACAATTGCCAAAAATACTCTACCTGGGAATAGAAGAAGAAATGAACAGAAATATCCAGGAAGAGGCATAGATTGGTTAATATCAGTGCTTGATAGGTTATATGGACAGTAGTAGAATCAGTTTCAAGTAAAAGCACAGCCTCTGCCAAGTTAGCAGCATTTATTCTTGTGACAGAATCAACTGAGGAACAAACTATCACGAACTGCACTTCATCTGCACTGAAGAGTTGTAATACTTGTCCTCATTATTATTTGGTAAAAGCCTCCTATCTACAACTGCACAATAGAGCAGGAGACAACAATATTGCTCCTGAGCCAAATACAACCAACCGTCTGTATTTTCTAAATAAAATTGTACTGGCATGTATCCATGTCCATAGATTTACATATTGCTGTGGCTGATTTTGTGCTACAACAATGGAGGTCTTGTTGGGGACCTTAAAGCCTAACATGTTTACTAACTCTTTACTGAAAATATTTGCCAATCTGTCTTTCAGAGAACAAATCTAAATTGAAAATGTGATTTTTGCACATTGGTTTTGTATCCTGAGACTTTGCTGAAGTTGCTTATCATCTTGAGATTTTGGGCTGAGACGATGGAGTTTTCTAAATATACAATCATGTCATCTGCAAATAGAGATAATTTGACTTCCTATTTTCCTAATGGATATCCTTTATTTCTTTCCCTTGTCTGATTACCCTGGCCAGAACTACCAATACTATGTTGAATAGGATTGGTGAGAGAGGGCATCCTTGTCTTGTGCCAGTTTTCAAAGGAAATGCTTCCAGTTTTTGCCTATTCAGTATGATATTGGCTGTGTGTCTGTCATAAATAGATGTTATTATTTTGAGATATGCTCCAGCAATACTTAGTTTATTGAGTTTTTAGCTTGAGGGTGTGATGAATTTTGTCGAAGTCCTTTTGTGCATCTATTGAGATAATCATGTAGTTTTTGTCATTGGTTCTGGTTATATGATAGATTACATTTATTAATTTACGTATGCTGAACCAGCCTTGCATCCCAGGGATGAAGCTGACTTAATTGTAGTGGATAAGCTTTTTGATGTGCTGTTGGATTTGGTTTGCCAGTATTTTTTTTTTTTTAATTTTTATTGCATTATAGGTTTTGGGGTACATGTGCAGAACGTGCAAGATAGTTGCATAGGTACACACATGGCAGTGTGTTTTGCTGCCTTCCTCCCCTTCACCCACACTTGGTATTCATCCCCAGCCTGGGGTTTGCCAGTATTTTATTGAAATTTTTGCATTGATGTTTATCAAGGATATTGGCCTGAAATTTTCCTTTTTTGTTGTATCTCTGCCAGGTTTTGGTATCGGGATGATGCTGACCTTATGAAACAAGTTAGGGAGGATTCCCTCTTTTTGTATTATTTGGTATAGCTTCAGAAGGAAAGGTACCAGCTCCTCTTTGTACCTCCAGTAGAATTTGGCTGTGAATCCATCTGGTCCTGGTCTTTTTTGATTGGTAGGTTATTAATTACTGCCTCAATTTCAGAACTTGTTATTGGTCTATTCAGGGATGGGACTTCTTCCTGGTTTAGTCGTGGGATGGTGTATGTGTCCAGCAATTTATCTATTTCTTCTAGATTTTCTAGTTTATTTCCACAGAGGTGTTTATAGAAATCTCCGATGGTAGTTTGTTTTTCTGTGGGATCAGAGGTGATATCCCTGTTATCATTTTTTTACTGTGTTTATTTGACGTTTTTCTCTTTTCTGCTTAATCTAGCTTGTGATCTATCTATTTTGTTAGTCTTTTCAAAAAACCACCTCCTGTATTCATTGATTTTTTGAAGGGTTTTTCCTGTCTCTGTCTCCTTCAGTTCTGCTCTGATCTTAGTTATTTCTTGTCTTCTACCAGCTTTTGAATTTGTTTGCTCTTGCTTCTTTAGTTCAGTTCATTGTGATGTTAGGGTGTTGATTTTAGATCTTTTCTTCTTTCTCTTGTGGGCATTTAGTACAGCCAACAAACATATGAAAAAAAAGTTCATCATTACTGGTCATTAAAGAAATGCAAATCAAAACCACAATGAGATACCATCTCATGCCAAGTAGAATGGCAATCATTAAAAAGTCAGGAAACAACAGATGCTGGAGAGAATGTGGAGATAGAGGAACATTTTTATACTCTTGGTGGAGTATAAATTAGTTCAACCATTGTGGAAGACTGTGGCAATTCCTCAAAGATCTAGAACTAGAAATACCATTCGACCCAGCAATCCCATTGCTGGGCATATACCCAAATGATTATAAATCATTCTATTATAAAGACACATGCACACATATGTTTATTGTGGCACTGTTCACAATAGCAAAGACTTGGATCCAACCTAAATTCCCATCAATGATAGACTGGATAAAGAAAATGTGGCACATATACATCATGGAATACTATGCAGTTATGAAAAAAGGATGAGTTCACATCCTTTGCAGGGACATGGATGAAGCTGGAAACCATCACCTTCAACAAACTAACACAAGAACGGAAAAAGAAAACCAAACACCACATGTTCTCATTCATAGGTGGGAGTTGAACAATGAGAACACATGGACACAGGGAGGGGAGCATAACACACTGGAGTCTATTGGGGGGTTAGGTGAGTAGGAGAGGAATAGCATTAAGAGAAATATCTAATGTAGATGACTAGTTGATGGGTGCAGCAAATTATCATGGCACATGTATACCTATGTAACAAACCTGCATGTTCTGCACATGTACCCCAGAACTTAAAGTATAATAATTAAAAAAATATATATGGAGTTCCCCAGCTCACTCTATTTGTATGGCACTACTTTCCATGCCAAAAAATATTCCAATATAAAACATTTCCTATCAAAATGAGTAGCTTCAAATAATGAAAAATATGTATATGAAAATGGAGATAAAGAGAGGTAATAGTGGAAAGAGGAAGAAACATAAGCAAAAGACATATACAGAATATAAATATATAAAACCAATGTGCTTCAGAGTTACAAAAAGATCATCTATTTAAAACAAATCTCATGGAATTGAACATGAAGATTAACTGAAAGAAAGATGTTAAGTGGATGTACACAAGAAATGGGATAATTCATCATAGGATTAGGAATCACAGTAGAAACAACTGAAGTCTGGACACGGTGGCTCATGCCTATAATTCCAGCACTTTGGGAGGCCGAGGCAGGTGGATCACTTGAGACCAGGGGCTCAAGACCAGCCTGGCCAATATGGTGAAACTCTCTCTCTACTAAAAAAAAATACCAAAATTAGCTGGGTATGGTGGTGGGCGCCTGTAATCCCAGCTATTCAGGTGGCTGAAGTAGGAGAATCATTTGAACCCAAGAGACACAGGTTGCAGGCAGAGTTTTCAGAGATCAAGCCATTGCATTTCAGCCTGGGTGACAGAGCAAGACTGTCTCAATAATAATAATAATAATAAATAAACAAAAAGAAAAGAAAAACAATGGAAACTACAGCTGAGACTTGGAGGACAGATGTAAAGAAACTTCACAGAAAAGAAATGATAAGATATAAATATCTTAATGTAATTTAGAAGAAAGCTTATGGAAACAGAAGTCAGCTAAAGATAATCCAACAAACATAATTGGTATAGCCAAATACAGTAAGAGAATTAATAAAACACAAAATACTGAAAGAAAAGCAGAGATTTTGCTTTAAGACTTGTATTTGCAAATAATAATAACAATACAGAAGAGTAAACACTGATAAATTACTAAGATAAAGAATTCCTAGGGATTTCAAGCAGAAGTAGAAAGATAAAATTAAAAACCATCTCATAATATTCATTAATTTCTATAAAAACTAAGAGAAAAAAATGTTATTTTCAATTTTATACTCAATTAGTTTGCATTCCAATTATAAAAGCCCCGGGCAAATATTCGTATGCATGACAGAACTGATGAGCTCTATGGGATGAAGGAGTGGGAATGGAGGGAAAGACTACATAATCATAAAATTTAGCCAAAGAGAGAAAACAAAGTAAAAGATCTCAGTAACAGAGAAGCAGAAGTAGACTTTAAACAAGGAGATATGGTTTATATTTTATAGAAATTATGTGGAGGGAACAATTATAAATTAAATTATAAAAATAAAAATTGAAATGAGAGGAGAAAAAAAGAAAGGTGTTAAAATACGCTCATTTTTCATGCAGAAAGTAATAGATACTGTGTAAATATGATTGGGTTGGGTGCACTGGTCAGGCCTATGATCCCAGCACTGGGAGGCTGAGGTGCAGATCACTTGAGGCCAGTAGTTCAAGACCAGCCTGGCCAACATGATGTAAACCCATCTTTACCAAAAACGACAAAAATTAGCTGGGCCTGGTGGCATGCACCTTTAGTTCCAGCTACCTGAGTGGCTGAGGCATGAGAATCGCTTGAGCCCAGGAGGTGGAGGTTGCAGTTAGCCAAGATCCTGCCAATGTACTCCAGCCTGGGTGACAGAGCAAGATCCGCACCCACCCCCACAAAAAAAAAAGCAAGAAAACTTACAATGTAAAAGAGTATACTGAACTCAATCTCTTTATGTTCTCATGTAATCTTTCTTATTTAATTGTAATAGGATATTATAAGAATCAATGTCTTGATGTGAACAGACATGAATTGGTGCCAAACATTTATGCATAGATTTTAGAAAGAGACTGAGTTCAAATAGTAATTCTGTCACTTACTTATAGTTTTATGACCCTGGCCAAGTTACTACACTGTGCTTCAGTTTCTTCATTTACAAAATGAGAACAATAATATACTTATCTACTAATAAATTTCATAGGTCAATGTCAGCACACTGAGAGGACTCAATATATACTCTCTTTTATTATTATGATTATCACCACAGTAAGACTATATTGTAACTGATTTGTTATATATCCTTCTGTAATATTAAGGACAATATTAAGTCCAGAGCCAATGCTACATGTTTTGCTTTCTCCTTAACACAGCTTTTTGTATCAGTTATCCATTGTTGCACATCAAATTACCTCTATATTTAGTGGTTTTGAAAAACAATTTTATTTGCGCATGATTCTTTGAATCAGCAGTATGAGTTAGGCTTACATGATCAGTTATTCTTGAATCGGGTCCGGCACTGCAGTAATCTGTCAGTACCAGGGAGGTGATCCAATATCATCTAACTGTCATTCTAGCAAAAGGCAGGCTATGAGGTGGAGTACTGTGGTTTACTTATAAGTAATCTCTCCTTCATATTGCAATCTCTCCTTCATATTGTAGTTCAGATTTCCAACCGTAGCCGAATAAAGGTGAGCCCAATGAACAAGGGCTACTGAAGCCTCTTCTGTATTTCACATTTGCTAATGCCTCAGTGGCCAAAGAATTCTCAAACCTAAGTCCATACTGATTCAAGAGTAGAGAGATAAACCTTACTTTTTGATGGAAGGGGTAACAAAACCCTACTGCAAAAGGCATGAGGAGACAGGATAAAAAAATACTGTCCCTATCTTTCAAAAAACATTTCAACATTTGCTTAGTTTCCATCTCCCTGGAGTTTGAATCTTGAGGAGAAGAACAAAGAGATCAAAAAGTGGGCATGTCATCCAATTCCATCATAGGCATTATGCCCAGGCTGTAAATACTACTATAGTCATGGACCTTGGTTCCTGGTGTTCAGAACTATTTTCATTCTTGCCCTTTTCCATCTCATTGCCAAGCACCCCATTTTTCTTTGAGCTCCTGTGACTGCCAATATTACTTTCCTTTTGTCTCTTATCCAGCATCAGTTTCTACAGCTTGCAAAGAACCCAAATGGCACATAAATTATGAATCAAAAACTACTGCTATCTTTCCATTCACCTATCTCTGTATGTGAACATAAATACACAAATACGTTGGGAACTTTATATTATTTAAATTTGAATTTATATTTACATCTTTCTATTAAACCATTTTTTTCTATTGCTTTAGTTATCTTCATGTATTTTTCAAAACAAATCTATCTTTCAAAACAAATCTATTTTCAAAACAAGGCAGCAAAACACACTGCCATGTGTGTACCTATGCAACTATCTTGCTCGTTCTGCACATGTACCCCCAAACCTATAATGCAATAAAAATTAAAAAAAAAAAAAAAAAAATTTTAAAAAAAAAGCTAGATCCCAAAGTTTTTTAAACCATGATAATAAATTTCCAACTCAGTGGTTCTCAATCCCAACCATTTTACTTTTTGTGTTCTTTCTCAAAACTGTTTCACCTATTCTAGCTTCCTTTATTTCCACATACATTTTGAAATCAGCTTGACAATTTCTACAACAACAACAACAAACAAACCAGCCTACTGGAATTTAAAATGGAAATACATTGAATTTATGGATCTATTTGGGGAGCAACAACCTTTAAAATTTTGAGATTTCTAGTCTGTAAACTTGGCATATCTTTTTCTATTCATGGTATATCTATTTCTTTATTTCATGTCTTTAATTTCTCTCAACAATGTTTCAGAGATTTCAATGTATTGGTCTTGCACATCTTTTGTTAAATTTATCTCTAATTAGTTTGTGTTTAGGGTTTGATTGTAAATTTTTTTCTTAGTTTCAGGTTGTAATTGTATTTTGCTTGTATATGGAATATAACTGATTTTTAATATAGGCTTCTGCCCACAAAGATGTTAAATCAAGTTTTGTATCTTTCTAAGACCCTGGTGGACCTCTACTTACATAATCATGTCATCAGTAAATAAAGATAATTTAACTTGCATTTTTATAATTGTTTACCTTTAATTTCTTTCTCTTTTTTAATTGTACTTTAGATTCTGGCGTACATGTGCAGATCATGCAAGATTATTGCATAGGTACATTCATGGCAAGGTGGTTTGCTGCCTCCATCCCCCCATCACCTATACCTGACATTTCTCCCCCCATTATCCCTCCCCACCATCCCTCCCGCTGCCCCTCCCCTAACCCCCCAACAACGGACCCCAGTGTGTGATGCTCCCCTCTCTATGTCCATGTGTTTGCACTGTTCAACACTCACCTATGAGTGAGAACACGCAGTGATTGATTTTCTGTTCTTGTGTCAGTTTGCTGAGAATGACAGTTTCCAGGTTCATCCATGTCCCTATGACATCCACCAAAACATTGAATAGAAATGCTAAAGGCAGACATCTTCAAATGTCTCAGTGTTATTTGGGAAGTAGTACAATGTTAGTTGGGCATTTTTTTATTTTTTATTTTTTATTTTTTTGGGGGGGCATATTTATTTTTTAATTTTTATTGCATTTTAGGTTTTGGGGTACATGTGCTGGGCACTTTTTTAATAGATCCTTTTATTAGTTTAGAGAAGTTACTTTTTATTCCTAGTTCAGTGAGGTTTCTATTTTGAATTATTGTATTAAATTTTGACTAATAATTTTTGCCTTTATTAAGATAACCATATCACTTCTTCATCTATTGATATGGAGTATCACACTCATTGCTTTTGTGCCTTAAAACAATATTTCATTTATGAGATAAACCTCACTTTCTCATAATGAATTATCTTTTTAATATATCACTAAAATAGATCTGCTATATTTTGTCACAGATTTTCCTTCAACTACATTCATGGGAAAGTGGGTGTACATATAAATATAAATATAAATATAAATACCTATATATATTATTTTGGTTCTCTGACTTTGGTGGTTTCTTAGAAAGCTTTAAATTGTTTCTCTTTTATTTTCTAATAGTATGTGTGTAGAATTAGTTTTATATCTTTTTTAAATGTTTGGCAGCACTTACTAATAAAGCCATGTGGGCTTGGGCTTTTCTTTCTGGAAATGTTTTAAATTAAAAATTCAATGTATTTCAATGATATATAGCTACTAAGATTTTCCTTTTCTTGTTGTGTTACTTTTGGTAAGCCATCTTTTTGAGGGATTTGTCCATTTCATCTAAGGTGCCAAACTCATTGGCATAAAGTATTCTATAATATTCTAGTTTCTAAAAACATGTAAGAATTCATCATCATCGCTTATTTTTATTCCTGATATTGGTAATAAGCCTTTTTCTTTCTTTCTGTCTTGACCAATATTGCTATAATATGTTCCCTACAAAATTAACTCAATACTTTCTGCAATTCTTGTTCCATCTTTCAAGACTTTCCACCTCCCAAGCTATTGTTAAAATCTCTTTTGAAATTATATTAAATTTTAATTAACATTTCCAGTGAAAATATGCAAACACTTGAAATAGCAGGTAGGTATCTGCATCTATCTGCACTGGCTAACTTTTGGCATTTGTCACAAGCTTAGTATTCTATAATAAAGTACTAGAACACCAGTAAATTATCTCCCTGACTTTGGCAACTTAAAATTTTACTGAAAAAACAATGTTATTTAAATATGAACTAATCTGAATATGGAATTTTAAATTCTTTATAGTTTCAAATTAAATGCAATTTTCTATTTTCCAATATAGGACAAAAATAAAGACCATCTGAATAAAATCAAAATTTGGACTATATTGTAATGCTCAAGAAAAACTGTCACCATATGCTGATTAGTTTATAGTTATGGTATAATCACAGAGGAAAAATATTTTCATCAAGAGGTTTGATGAAATACTGAAGTAATAATCTTGATAAGTAATATGAGATATTTCTAACAATACAGAATTCAACCTAAAATTTATTTTGCAAATTACTTCCTTTACATAAAATTTTTGCATTGAGCTAAAAAATAATAATTACAGAACCAATCAAAAGGAAGGGAACTTTTTTTATAAGTAACAATACTAACTCACAATTTATATTTCAATAAATATGTTTTTAATCCCAAAAGTGGGCTATAAATAACATACCTATCAGAATGGCTAAACTTTTTTTTAAATTAATAATACCCAATGTTGGTGAGGATTTGTAGAAACTAATGTTGCTGGTGGAAATGCAAACTGGTACAGCCACTCTGAAAAAAACTTGGTTACTTTTAACACTAATAAAGACTTCTCATAGTAACCAGCAACTATATTTCAGGAATAAATCAGAGAAAAATTAAAAACTTACAGAATTTGTATACAAATGTCTATAGTTGCTTTACTCATAACAGCCAAAAACTAGAAACTACTAGTATGTGTTTTAATGGGCGAATGGTTAAATTCTGCTAAATTCAAACCATGAGCTACTACTCAGCAGTAGAAAAATATACTGATACATGCAACAATTTGCACGTACCTAAAGGAAATGATATTCAGTGAAAAAAATATATTAAAATGCCAATTTCAAAGGAATACACTTATAATTATTTTGTTTATATAACATTTGTGAAATAACATAATTATAGAAATGTACAACATATTCATGGTTTGAAGAGTTGGGGATGGGGAGGGTGAGTGGGTGTGCTTATAAAAGAGTAGCAGGAGAGAATCATATGGTATGGCACAGGTTACCATCTTCATTGTGGTAAGGGATAACACAAAGCTACATATTTTATAAAGTTGCATAGAGCCATAAACATAGACATACTATGGATTACACCAATGTCAATATGGTGGTTTTAATAGCATACTGTGACTTATATAAGATGTTAAAGTGGTGGGAAACTTGAGTAAATGGTGCACAGACCTCTATGTGCACCCTTCTGTGAAACTGTAATTATTTCAAAATTAATTATAATTATAAAGCAATTTACATAAATTGGAGTATATTTTTGTTGACTTCTGTGAACCAAAGATAGACAATCTTTCAAAAGTCTTTTAAAGATTTCTGAAGTAGACAAATATTTTTAAAACAAAGTTTTATTAACATATTAAGAACACCTCAGACTTAGGCATGATATTCATTTCCTGAAGATTTCTTTAAAAATTACTTCAAATTTAATGATTCTAAATAACAGAAATGTATTCTTTCATACTTCTAGAGACCAAAGAATCCAAAATAAGTTTCAGTCAACCAAAATCAAGTCGGTATTTTCTTGGGAGGCTCTAGGGGAAGAGTGTGAACTTTGCCTTCTCCCTCTTCTGCTGCCGGCATTCCTCAATTTGTGGCCTCATTATTCCATTCTCCATTTCTGTGGTCAAATTGCCTACTTCTTTCTACTTGAGTCTACTATCGCACTCCATCTTTCTTAGAAGGATGTTTGTCATGGTATATAGGGCCTATCTCGGTCTTACGAAATTGTATCTTCGTCTCAATACTACATCTGCAAAAATCTCTCTTTCAAATTAGGTAACATTTATACATGTCAGGGAGTAGGAACTGGACACATCTTTAGGAGGCATATGCTATTATTTAAATTAATTTATATTATGTTTTCTAAATATATTAATTTAAAGACACTCAACATGTCTTATTTGTTCACGAATCTTCATAAAATGTTGATCTTTTATAGTTATTTGCTGTAGTAGACTGTTTTCCTCTTTTAAATCTGGGTTAACTTTGAGCTTGCTTTGACCAGAAGGCAGAAGCAGTGAAACTATGTCAGTTCCACGGCTAAAGAAGCTTGGCAGCTTCTGCTTTCCCTCTTTTGGAAGCTAGGCACTGTGTAAAAAGCCTACTCCCCAGGGCGTGGTGGCTCAAGCCTGTAATCCCAGCACTTTGGGAGGCCGAGGCAAGTGGATCATGAGGTCAAGAGATCGAGACCATCCTGGTCAACATGGTGAAACCTCTCTCTACTTAAAATACAAAAAATTAGCTGGGCACTGTGGCGCACGCCTGTAATTTCAGCTACTCAGGAGGCTGAGGCAGGAGAATTGCCTGAACCCACGAGGCGGACGTTGCGGTGAGCAGAGATCGCGCCGTTGCACTCCAGCCTGGGTAACAAGAGCGAAACTCCATCTCAAAAAAAAAAAAAAGTCTACTCCTCCAGCTAGAAACCCCAAATGGAAAGAGGGAGACAAAGGGGAGGGAAAGGGTCGGAGGGGAGAGAGAGAGCGGTGGAGGGAAAGGGGCGGGGGGGGGGGAGAGAGAGAGAGAGAGAGAGAGAGAGAGAGAGAGAGAGAGAGAGAGAGAGAGAGAGAAAGAGAGTGTCTCAAGCAACTACCATCAGAGGTGGAGCTCCAAGCATAAGAACAAAGATGTTGATATTCTAGCCCTAGCTGAACTGCCAGCTAACACCAATTAGAACAGATGAACCACCCAAATGAGCCCAACCACCCCACAGAAGAATGATTTAAAAAGTCACTATTTTTTAAGACACTATGTTGCAGAATGGTTTGTTTTGTAGCATTAGATGCCTGAAACATTTCTCTATGGGTAAGATTAATTATGTATTGGATTTAACTAAAATTATACATACTTTACTGAAATTTAAAATATTGTCCAATAATCTGTTCACAATGTGGCTAGATATATGTAGAGGATATGTCGTTTAGGTGTTTAAATACACACAGTGATTTTCTTTTAACCACAAAATAGGTATTAACTTTCAAAGCCACATTTTGTCAATCATATGTAAAGCTGCATATAATCAATTTCATGCTTAAGGCAACTTGGATATCATAAGTGAAAGAGAAATTATCATTGCAAAATCTGCAGACATCAAAATGACCTTGGAGAACACTAACAAAAACTCTACAAACATAAAATTAGTAACTTAGATGTAACCAATCAGTTCCTTAAAAAACACAACGTACCACAACTTAACTAATATGAAATAGATCTTTTAATAGCTATATAACCAATAAAAAGGTGAATGCATAATTTTGAAACTGTCACAAAAGAAGTCTCACTGGAAAATTCTACCAAACATTTAAAGAAGAATTAACATCAATTCTACACAATCTCTCCAGACAATAGAAGATGATAGAATAATTCGTATTTCATTTTATGAAAGCAGTATTACTCAGATACCAATACCAGGGAAAGATCATACCAAAAAAGAAAACTACATATGAGTATTCCTAATGAATATAGACACAAAACTCCTTTACACAATATTAGAAAACAGAATTCCGTGATATATAAAAAGAATTATTTTCCATGACCAAGTAGGGTTTATTCTAATTATTTAAGGTTCGTTCAATATTCAAAAATCAACAGGTAATCTACAATAATAACAGGCTAAAGGAAAAATTACATGACCATATCAATTGATGCAGAAAATACAAAATTCAACATCTATTTATGATCAAAAATGTCAAAAATTAGGAATAGAGGGAAACTCTCTCAACTTGATCAAAAACATCTACCAAAAATGTACAGTTGACATTATATTTACTGGTGAAAGACTAAATGCTTTTCCTTTAGGTTGAGAAACAAGATAAAAACATCTACTCTCACACTCTTACTCAATATAGTATTGGAATTTCTAAGCAGTGGCATGAGGCAATTAAAAGGGAATATAGTCACCCCTTAGTGTCCAAGGGACATTGTTCAAGGACCTCCCACAAATATCAAAATCCTCAGAGGTTCAAGTTGCACATTCATCTGTGGGTCCAGTGTCCCACAAGTACTATATTTCACATCTGCATTTGGTTGAGTCTGTGGATGCAGAACCTAAGGATACAGAAGGCTAACCGTACAAGTCACATAAATCAAGGAAGTCTGCACTTTTCATATTTGCAGATATCCTGATGGTCTATGTTATAAATGCTAATGAATCCACAAAAATAATTCTATAGTAACAGTCCCAAGAAGTCACAGAATACAGGGTAAACATACACAAATTATTTATAGTTCCATACATTAGCAATAAACAAGTGGACACAGAAAGTAAAAATTCAATAGCATTTACAATTATTAAAAATGAAATAATTACATGAAAATGTAACAAAACTTGGATGGTACATTTTTGCTGAATACTACAAAGTGCTGATAAAGTAAATGAAAGAAGATCTAAACGTATGGGAAGACATGTCATGTTCATGGATTTGAAAACTCTACATAGGAAATACGTCAAATTTTCCCAAATTTATATATGGTTAAATAAAATTCCTATCAAAATACTAGTGACATTTTTCTATAAAGAAGATTATAGAAAATTAGAGGAACTACAACAATTTTAAAACATAAGAATAAAGTAGGAGAAAATATTCTACCTAATTTTAAGACTTATTATGTATACAGTAATGAAGTCTACATGAGGTTGGCAAAAGGATAGACAAAAATGAATGCAACAGAAGAGGCTACCTGGAAAGAAGTGCACACAATATGCCCAACTGATTTTTGATAACGGTATTTCAAAGGAATTTCAATGGAGAAAAAAAATAGCTCTTTCAACAAATCATTCTGGAAATAATTGGACATCCCTATGCAAAAGTATAACCTGAACCTAAACCTCACACCTTATACAAAAATTAATTAAAAATGAATCACAAACTTAAGTGGAAAATATAAAACTTCAAGAAAAAAATCATCAGATAAAATCTTTGAGATCTAGGGTAAACCAAAGAGCTCTCAGACATGACCAAAGCAGGATTCAGCAATACGAAAATTGATAAACTTGGCCTCAAAATTCAAAACCTTTGCTCTGTGAAAGAACCTATTAAGGGGATAAAAACACAAGCTTAAGAATGGGAGAATATATTTGAAGATCATAAAGGACTGGTATTTAGGATATACAAAGAACTCTTAAAGCTTGACCATTATTAATAAAATACGAAAATGGGTAGAGATACTCTATTGAATATTATACATGATTGACAAATAAGCACATGAAATGAGGCTCAATATTATTAGCCATTAGGTAAATGCAAATTAAAAATACAATGAGATGTTGCTATATACCTATCAGAATGGCCAGAATATAGTGACAACCAAATTCTGGCAAGGATGCAGAGAAAATGGATCATTTACTCACTACTGGTGAGAATGTAAAATTGTACAAACAACCTGGAAAACAATTTGACTGTTTATTTAAAAACTAAACACACAACTACAATATAACAGAGCAATTGCTCTAATTTATCCCAGATAAACAAAAACTTATGTTCCACAAAATACTATGCAGGAATGGGCGCAGCAGTTTTATTTACAATAACCGTAAACTAGAAATAATCCAGATGTCATTCAATGGGTGAATAGTTATAAATTCTGGCACATCCATACCATGAAGTACTACTCAGCAAAAATTACTGATATGCATATCTTTGATTAATCTACAGAAAATTAGCTGAGTGAAAAAACATCAATTGAAAAACATTTAATAATGTATGATTACATTCATATAACATTCTTGAAATGACCAAAAAATAAATATGGAGAACAGAATAGAGGTTGCCAGGAGTTAAGGAGAGGCTGGGTACTGAAGCGAAGGGGTTGTGGTTATAAAAGGCCAACACTGGGAATCCATATGTGATGGAACTCTTTTGTAACTTGACTGTATCAATGTCAATATTCTGATTAGGAAGCTGTAATGTAGTTATCAAAAAATGTTATGTTTGCAGGAAATTTGTCAAGAGCTCACAAGAACTCTGTTATTTCTTAACAACTACATGGGATTCAACACCCATCTCAGAATTAAGACTTTTTTCTTATACTCTAAAATTATGCTTTTTTTGCTGGTATAATTGGCTAACTTGACTAAAACATCTGCTCCTCCAATATAATTTTATTACTCAAAATCTTGAAAGAGGAAGCTTTCTTGTAAATTCAGAAACAACAAAAATCAGGAAGTCATCAAAATACCCATTAACTTTTGCACCTTACTAATTTCATAACATCTAATGAATGAATAGAACTCTATCAAAGGTGTTTATTTGCCTCTGTCTTCACTTTAAAATATTTTATATATTTATATTTTGAACACAGAACACTATAATATGGTATTAAAGTGCACAGAGTTTTATATATATATATATATATGAGATATATATATATATGAGAGATTTATATATATATAAAACTGTGTATTTTAATATATATTATATATAAACATATATATATATAATATATATATATATAGTCCTGTCCTTGCTCCCTAGAATACACTGTATCATCTCTACCTCCCAATAAGTAATCAAAGTCTTCAATAAATATTTTCTGTATATTCATGCTTATATATATGTGTGTGTGTATATATACATACTTAAACACAGGATATATATTCAAGCTAATATGTGTTTTCTCCCCACCAGCCCCCAATCTGCTTCTTTTTACACAACTATCACTATATGTGTAATTCTACATCTTAGTTTCTCACTCAAATAAATTCTTCAAAACTTTTGATTTCAATGTAGTAGCTTCATTAAAAAAATCGATATGATATTCCTCGGTATAGGTACATCATATATTTAGATCATTGCTACTAAAATGTTTCAATAGATTACTTTGTATAATCTTGCATCTCCATATTTGTAGAATAAATTTCTAGAACTGGAACAGCTTGATCAAAAGGTATGAGATTTTATAATTTTGATAAATATTGCAAAACAGCCCTTTATAAAAATTGTGTCCATTCACACTATACCAGCAATGTATGAGAATGCCTGCTTTCTTTTACCCTCTTCTGTATAATAAGTAAACTCTTTGATCTTTGCCAGTCTGATAGGTGAAAAAGTTCCTAGAGTATGCATTCTATTTAAAAATAAAAATCAATTAATCTTATGTGAAAAGATACCTTAGCAGATGAATCACAAGGAAATAAAGTGACCTTCAAGGCTGAATACAACTTACAACTCTGCCCTGTGTCAACAGACATTATCCATTTAAAATTGCCCTATATCCCAGTCTATTCTTGGGGCTTGTTGATCACAGAAAAAGAGACGATAATTACTGGTGAAAGTTAATATTTAAGCAGACAAATGTATCAAAATTTTTTTACTAAAGACTGCCAGAAGAGTGGTGTTATAAGCAAAGTGGAAATAAATTGAAGATTGCTGCTATGTAAGCTTGAATGTTGTTCATGCATCCAACTATGCATGTGGATTTTTATTAACACCATTTTCTGAGAAACTATTTCGAAATCTACTCTGCATAGGAATATATTAATGTATCCTATCATGCATATGGATGTAGTAATAAGAATTAACATACTCTTCCACAAGGTGTGAGGTCAACTGAGAAGTGAAAGAAAAGTTTTTAGGATCTTTTGTTAGCCACCAAGGTCTCTTTTCAGTCTGCCATTCTAAGTAAATGATTCAATTACCTAGATGATATAACCCCAGAGTTTAAAGGAATGCAAATGTCATACCTATTCATATACAAATTTGAATTTATGACAGGAGAAGCATGTTTATAATTTGAACTATGATCACTGGGTAAGGAAATAACTATGAATATGGACTTTAGATTTTAGTAACTATTCTGACTTATTTTAAATGTTTCAGTAGATAAGTAAGGCATCTCATCTGATTATTGGTGTCTCTCATCACTGTTATCCAGTTTTAAGATTCTGCATTATTTCATATTTATTGAGTGACAGAGTACTTAGCTCCTAGAAACATATATAAATATCTTTTTTAATTCCATTAAAATACATCTTGAGTTAACTATACTAGAATATAAAATAATTTTTCAATCAAGTATATAATGTGCAATCAGAAAAAAAAAGAAAAGCTTATCAACAGTAAAAGATTATCTTCGTAAAAAATTATATTAATTCCTCTCATCCTAAATAAAAACACAGACTGAAAGCTTCATTTGGAGAAAAATGATTCATAAATTCCATTTCAAATCTGTTGGGATATGTTTTACTCCAACAAATATACATGGATCATTGATGAAGCCAATAGAAAAGGCAACAACGAACAAAAATAAAATCGCCTGATTTTGATAGTCAAATATATTGAATTTAATATGAGAGAAAAAAATACATATTGTTTGTTAGTCCAAATTGCACCATGTTGTAAGCTCCCTGCTATTTGCAAATCTTGGTCAAAGCAAAACATTTCACAGCAGTTCCATCTGTGAGAAACATCCCGCCTAACCACTGAACACAAGGCAGACAAAGGCCTAACTGAAGAAACATCCCTATCTTATCTTGATGGACAAAGGTCCAAGGAAAACCCGGAACGTCAGAACGACATCCCGCTGCAACAAGGGCTAGAAGGGCCTCTTCATGGGAGCATTGTATTAATATCCTGCCGGGCTGCAAGCCACCCTGCTCAGACCCCTTCTGCCCATACCTGTAAATTGCCCCTGCCTGTTAGCGGTAGTGGGCTCTGGCTTTAGGCTGGTCCCCCACTTCTGTAGGTTTTATGCTGGACATAAAGCCTGCATTTGCTGTTGAGCCGCCCTCTTTCTGTGTGTGTCTTTCTTTAACCCTCACCTTCCCTTCAAAACCTAACACGGTTCAAAGAAAATTTAGTCCATCATTAAGTATTTATTAAGAACGTTCAAGACAAGCCCAGTACTAGGCGCCTAAGACATAAGTAGGTCTGCATTTCAGCACTGTTCTTGCAGAAATGAGGCTGGGTGAGTGAGGGGCTTGATGGGGCTGTGTCTGCAGAGAATAATTCCTCAAAACGAACACTGTTGCTGGTATCCTGGAAAAGCAATCAGGCATTGACAGGTAGAAAATAGCCTTTACAGAACGGGCGACGAGGAGCGCAAAGGCAGCATATAAAGCAAATCCTTCCCTTCTCCCATACTTCTTAAGTAATGAACCGCAAGGATGGTGCAGACTAAGACTGGGTCTACCTTTCAGATCTAGAGGGGAAAATGGCAAGACCAGAAGAAACGGTCGCAGTCTCATTTGCATAAGCACCCAAACACTGCTTACGTCACTGCGCCGGAGTCCGGACTCCGCCCCGTCTTACTCCAGCCTTTCCCGGCGAGGGAGGAAGAGGATGGAAAGGGAAAGCGGGACGCGGGAGAGCGCGTGCCTGTGGGCTTTGCTTTTCTCAAATGTATATCAAAGGCTGCTTCTCAGCTCAGAGAAAATAATTCCCGCTCCCTCACCCTGAGGCACTGGGTGGGTCTCGTCTGCCCCCGGAACGCCTCAGGCGTCTTGATTCATTTTTATGTATTAGGCTGGTGCGCTACGTTACAGTGCCAGGATTTCCCTGTACTCAATACGGTCTTCCCGGCCACACACAGACCAGCCCAGTGAAAGAAAGGTAGAAACGGTCTAGGTTTCTAACTGCTTCCTATCTTTTTAAAATCCCAGCAGCACCCCCCTCACCGCCACACTCTCAAATTCCAGGATGCGCAGAAACACAGCAGCCGTGATTTCTCCAGCAGCCACGTGCCTTGCGCACGGCGAAAGGCCCCCTTTCGGACCATTTATCACAGGATACCTCAAGCAAAAGGGAACTGTGGTCACGTGAAAACACTGTCCTCGGAAATCGCCTTCTGCCTTGGCAAAAGCGAACGGAAGCTAATGAGTAATAAGGCTCTGCTCTCCCAGCCCCATCGCCCACCTGCGCGCGATTTAGCTTCCAATTCACCTCGCGCCTGTCTCTGTCCCGACCCTCCCAACTTTCCTCTCGGACTTCCCGGTGTTGGACCCCACCCTTCAACCCGGACTTGACTTGGAAACGAGTAGGTCTCTGGGGATGCCGTGGGCAATTTCCACGACGGGAAGAAAGGATGGCGGCACGTTTCGACCCATGTGCTTCCCCTTACGTGTGCAGCCTGTCGCCCCCCCCCCAACCCTGTTTGTGCAGAAGTGCAGAGTTAGAAGGTTGCTCGCCCAGCCCAGCTTCTCCCTCCCAGGGCTTTTTGAGCTGCCCTCCCTCCTCCCAGCCCAGGACGCAGCGAGTCCTTCCCGGCCTCCATCCATCAATTCGTTTCCAGGGCTGGTACCCAGGCTCCTGGGTGGCTAATGGCGAGCCCCACCTCACCCCCAATTGTGCCCTTTGCGTAGGAGCTTGCCATTACCGTCAGGGCGTCTTGACCAGCGTCAAGTCTCTTGCTGCCTCCACGTCCCGGCAGGAGCAGCAGCACTCGCGAAAGGGTAGGGTCCAGGTGGCTGTGACGGAGGCCGAAGAGGAGCTATTTGTAGAGAAGCAGCTTCTTGCCTAGGCTGGGCCCCGGAGCTGGGTTTTGGGGGTCGCTGCCCTGCAGGCTAGCAAAGAGAGACTCGTGAGCGCCTGTGTGTCTGCCAGGGAAACAGCACGGGATACAGGCGCGCTAGTGCGGGTGCGCGTGTGCATGCGTGTGCGCGCGCGCGCGCGTGTGTATATGTGTGAGGGTGTGACGGAGGCGCCCACGTGCCCGGCCCACCCGTGCTGCGGCCGCCTACGGGCTGCAGAGGAGAAGGGTAGGCAGTGGGCGGCGGCGGGGCGCGGAGGGGTAGCCTGGAGCCTAGGCCGGGCGCCGCAGTTCCCCGCGGCAAAACCCAGTGATGCAGCGACCACTGCGGCTGCCCAGCGGCATCTTCCCGGCGGCGGGATGCAACTGAGGAAGCCCGCTCCAAAGGAAAACAAAACAAATTCCTCCAGCCGTCCCATCTTCCCCCAAACCACTCAACCGAAAGAATGGATACTAGTTGCCCGCCCCTGGCTTTTGTCTCTGTGAGAATGATAGGCATGGTACTACCTGGCACAGTCTGAATATTCTCTAAGAGTCAGTAATGGGACTAGAAGAAATGGGTGACCCAAAGAACCCTTTTCCTATCTCCCCAAGCCGGCCATGTACATCTCTTGCAAAAGAAAAAGCCTCTGGGCATTGGCTTCTCCGTCAGGCGGTGGCTAATAGCGCTTAGTGATTCTCGCCAGATTATGACAGGCCATTTTAGAAAGCTGGTTCTCACACCCCATCCTGTGTTGGTGCCTCAGCAGCTGACTCTTTTCCAAAGGGTCTCATTAAAAGATGAAGTCTGACTTACCTCTGCTGACAATCAAGGCATGGTTATAATTAAGCCACGTGGAGAATTCCTAAAATATATATTTCTGAACACAAAGCTTAGCCTCCTTTTGAAAATGGCTGAACCGTCCCCTAAACAGTGCATATGCCCTGGGGATGAAGTTTTCCATCCTTGAAAGTTCAAAATTGGAAAGAAATGAACCTAGAACCTAGATAGAAACGTTCAGTAACTTAGCAAAGTACATTTTCACTTCCAGATGATTAGTATTACCATTAAAAAATACTAATGTGCACTTTTAGGCCTTCCAACAATTCCTTAGATTTTTACGGTTGGTATCCAATTAAGATTGAATTAAATAATAAGGCCATTGCAGACAGGTTTTTCAAGCAGTGAAAAATCTCTTGGAAAGAAATCACAAGACCTAAATTTCAGGTCAGAACATTGCTACTAATCCTTAGCTTTCACAGCAGCCAAGAGAGCTTTTTCTCAGCCTCTCTTCCAATCCTAACTTTGAAAAATTAAAAATTAAGAAATTAAATTAGATTTGATCCCCAGACATCCCTCCCCTGCCATGAGTAAATGAATGCTCTTTGATAAATGCACCACAGGAAAAAAATAAAACCAGCCAAAATAAACCTTTTCTAGACCTATTTTTTTTTTTTTTTTTTTTTTTTTTTTTTTTTTTTTTTTTTACTTTTTGCTTTTTAATTCACATATTGGTGACCGGCAAATATTTATGTTGGTATATGTCATTTTTTATATAAATAAACTAAAATACAGTACCAATATTATCAATAATAACTGGGAAAATTAAGAAAATAAGGAGAGCTGTGTCTAGCATAATCAGGATTAGGTTTATCTGTGAGAAACAAAGTTAAACGTATATTCACAGAAAGAGTTTACAGTAGTACCAAGAAGTACTTAAATTACTTCCCTCTCACGCTTTTTCACTAATGTCTGATACCTAATTCCAATGCATATGCATAGGTCACAAAATATTTGTAGAGTGATGCCCTCCATAATGCCAATGTCTCAATGCCAATGCCAATGAAGAGAAATAGGAGAAAGAAACTATTAAGCTTCTCACTAAGTACCTGGGGCTTTATAATATCTTATTTAATCCTCTCAACTAATTAATGAGGTGATTTTTCTTAATTTACAGATTAGAGAGAGGTGATACTAAAAAAAAAAAAAAAATTGCAAAAAGTCACACAACTTGTTCAATAACCGAATGGAGAAATAAATTCATATCTACTGGCCTTAGAGTTCATGTGTGTTTACACTATCTTGTAATCCTTTAACAAATTTACAGATTTTTAACAGGAGGAAAGAGTGGAATATCAACACAAGTGGTAGGAAACTTTGAAAACAATAAGTAGAGGAGGAATGGGGAGACCCCAAAAAGAGAGTCTGGAATCCCAGACAAAGGTAAAATGTATCCATTTTTAAAATTTAACGACAATGATTCTTCAAAGATTTAAAATTCCGTGGCTAATATTTTTTTAGGCTAATGATTATAGAGTGCTTTCTCTGTCACAGTAGGGCAAAATGGCCAGCATGATATTGGTGTGGGAGAAAGGCGCCGCACACAGAGGATAAAAATAGAACTTGGAAGAATTAACTACAAGTTAAGGGAGACAAGTGCTTCTACCCACACTGTATTTAATAATATTAACAAGAATTGATTGATAGTATTATGTCTTTGCAATGTACAGAATACTTTATATATTTTATGAATCTAAGTTCTTAATTCTTACACCAAACCTGTGATGTAGGTATAGTTATAACCAAACATTGCCAAAGGAAAAACTAATACTTTAAATGTCCAAGGTCATACAGTCAGAAGACATCTGTTAGATATTGTAAAAATAAAAACCTGCCCCTATCTAAATCACTTTCTGAAATTAATACCTACTTTTAAGCAATTAGTATTACACTTATTATTTTTTTAAATTGATAAAATATCACATGAAGGAAAGAGTATTCTCTTTGACTAGAGGTGGGAAGGAATCTAACTCACCAAGCCTTTCTACCTTAGAATTTCTTAAACAAAGTCGCTTAGAATGAAAATATTATGTAAAACCTTCCAAAGATACAGCACTAGAGTTCAGAAAAGTAATTCAAATATTTACTAAAAGATGTTTTTAAGACCACAATACTAAAGAAAACATTGAAATCAATTCACATCATAAGATTACATTAATTCATTTGCTTATATTGCTATATGTGCAGTATGGTATATTGCAAGGATCTTTTTTTTTTTTTGCAATGTAATACAATTTTTTATTCGAATGTCCTCCATGCCAAATCTTGCTTGAAATATGGTCTCCAAAATTTTATGAAACCAAAGTCTGTACAAGCCCAAAATATCCACTGACTATTCCATTCTGTTCATCCTACTGATGAAGAGCTGAGAGGTAGATCCCAGGAAAGTAGGTTTTCTGATTTCTCTGTGGGTAGAGGACGGGTTAACTGAATTTACAAATGTCAAAGTAATCAAATCAATTTTTTTAACTAATTGGCTAAGATAGTAAAGCATTCAAGACAATGTAGAAAATGATTGAATTTTACCGTTTCTGCACTCTGAAGATAAAGCCTAAATGGCACTGGCAAGTAAAAACACCAACACAACTGTCATTTTATTGACAGAAAAATGCACCCCCTATCTCCGTGAATTGATTATAATCACTAAGTTTTTAAGTTGCTCTTTTAGTACAACTTTTAATATAATAGCAGACTATGTCTCTAAAACATTTTATTTATGTCTGGTACTATGCTCAGCATTAATCTATACACCTACTTAAATATCCAAAACCAAAATATTTAATGGTATTTATTTTGAATACAGTATATGAGCTGCCTTTTCTTTTACTTGCTGCACAATCTCATTGATATATACAGATTCTATAGTGTCCATGATTTTTATAGTTATTTCTAAAATATAGTTTGAACACAAGTGATACTTGCTCATTGAATACATTTCAATCTATAAACTTGTACATGGTGAAAAGTTAAGGCTCCTGTATTTATGTTCTCCTGTCCCAGGAAAGAGGGTAGAGTTAGATTTTAAATAGAATGGTCAGGGCATATCTCATAGAGATGTTATTGGTGCAAAGACATAAGAATTTGCAGGAATTTGCCTTGTTAAGTATTAGGAGATGGGGGTGAGTTCTAGGTAGAGGTCAGTGAAAAGAGTCCTTTCGGTCAGTTTAAAAAGATCTTAGGATCAGTGAATAGACCATAAAAGAATTTAACTGGCATATTTGAGGAAGAGAAAGGATACCCAGGTATTGCAAATATGTCTTACTCCATAAAGACAAGCTTATAGTTTTTATAATTTAATTTATTTTATAAAATTTATATTTATAGATTTTCTGTTACTGAACCATGTTTGCATCCCTGGGAAAACTCCTACTTGCTTATGAGATACTATTCTTCTTCATATGAATTGATGGACCCAACTTTTTCATATTGATAGGGTTTATCTATATACATAAATGTAATTGATAAGTGATTTATGTTCTTACAAAGTTATTCTAGCATTGTAAAATGAGATCCAAAACTTACACTTCTAGACTCTCAAATACCCTTTTATGAGATAGACATTGTTTCTAACTCACCTGATAAATTAAGGAAAATAGGAAAGAGGTAAGATGAAGATATTCTAATTAAGCTTTTTTTTTTTTTTTTTTTTTTTTTTTGAGATGGGGTCTTGTCTGGCTGTTTCATCCAGACTGAAATGCAATGTTGCAATCACAGTTCACTGCAGCCTCAACCTCCCAGGCTCAAGTGATCCTCCCAACCCAGCTTCCCAGGTAGCTGAGACTACAGGTGCATGCCACCATGCTTAATGTTTTTTAATATTTACTTTTGTAGAGACAGGGTCTCACCATGTTGTCCAGGTTGGTCTCAAACTCCTGGGCTCAAGCGATCCTTCCACCTTGGCTTCTCCAAGTGCCAAGATCACACTTGTGAACCACAGTGCCCAGCAATATATTTTATTATTTATTCAGTTTTTCTGTTGGTCTATTCAGGTTAACTATGTCTTCTCAAGTAAACAAGTAAATGTTGGCAATTCATTTCTCTTAAATTGTTCGTTTCACTTAATTGTTAAAAGTGCTTCAATAATTTTTTATACTATTTTCTTTTGAATTTTAAATCCTAGATTATAGATATACACACTTCTCCATAAGGTTTGTTTCAATCTTTTCTTCATTTCTGTTTTAATCAGTTAAATATTATACATCATCTATTAGTCTTTTCAAAGAAACAACTATTGATATTATTGGTGTTGTAATTTTCTATTTTCTGTAATTTTCTTTTCTTGTGTTATTTATATATTTCTTCTACTTTCTTTTAGTTCACAGTCTTTTTCTAGCTTTTGAATTTTAATAAACACATTATATTTTAATTTCTACATTGCTTCAAGGTTATAATTTATTTTATAAGCATAACTTTAGCTATAACCTAAATTTTTTGGTTATTTAATATTTTAATTAAGTGCTCCTTTAAAATAATTTCAGGAGCCTCTATGAACCTATTCTGCTTGAGAAGTCTGCCCTAAAAAGTAATAATCATAATTTCAATTATTATTTGCTTAATTTATATTTTAAACTTTTTTACTCTTTATTATAGTTACATTTAAGTGATATAACTTAATCTTTATGATATCAATTCTGTTGGATTTATTGAAACATTCTTTGTGGCCTCCTTGTTCACTTTTATTTACATTATCTATGTTGGCTTCCAAAGAGTATATATGTTTTATTTGTTGAATCTAGCTTATTTACTGTGGATCTTAAATCTTCAAATATGTAGCATAGACTTTTAAGTCTATGATTGCATAATCCTACTCAAACTAGATTTAATTTTTGTTTGTTTTGAGAAGGATTTTTGCACTTGTTGCCCAGGCTAGAGTGCAACTGCCGCAATTTTGGCTTACTGCAACCTCTGCCTTCTGGGTTCAAATGTTTACCGTCTCAGCCTTCTGCATAGCTGGCATTCCAAGCATGGGCCACCACACCCAGCTAACTTTGTATTTTTAATAGAGATGGGGTTTTACCATGTTTGTCAGGCTGGTCTAGAACTCCTGCCCTCAGGTGATCTGCCCACCTCAGCCTCCCAAAGTGCTGGGATTACAGGCATGAGTCACTGCAGCCAGCCTAGATATAGTTTTTGTAAAAATGTTTAGATTAAAAAAATAAAATGTGGGGAGTTGTTTCTTTCTGTTTCTTTTTCTTTTTCTTCTTCTTCCTCCTCGTCCTCCTTCTCCTCCTCTCCTTCTCCTTTTCCTTCTTTTTCTCTTTGACTTCTGTACCTCCCAGAGAAGACTTTGGCTATGTTACATCACATTCCTTCACCTGAACCAAGGCAGCTTCAGAAATGAAGTTTATAGTTCCATATGATCTAACAGAGTGGTATAAACTTCTCCCTGTGGAAGAAGGCCCTATTAACAGAAAAAGGGCAAGAGGGAAAAAACATGTTAAATACTCAAAAACATGAACAAATAAAAGATCTCTTACACTTCATAGTATGAAAATACCTTCTACGGGGAGTGTGGCTACATTGGACACTAGGAACTAGAGAGTATGAGTCATTGAGAAAAAGTTTGAGAGTTCTGTGAAGAGGATCGTTGGTAGCTTGATGGGGATAGCATCGATTCTATAAATTACTTTGGAAAGTATGGCCATTTTCACAATATTGATTCTTCTTAACCATGAGCATGGAATGTTTTTCCATCTGTTTGTGTCCTCTCTTATTTCCTTGAGCAGTAGTTTGTAGTTCTCCTTGAAGAGTTCCTTTACATCCTTTGTTAGTTGTATTCCTAGGTATTTTATTTTCTTTATAGCAATTGTGAATGGGAGTTCACTCTTGATTTGGCTGTTAGTCTCTTATTGGTGTATAGGAATTCTTGTGATTTCTGTACATTGATTTTATATCCTGAGACTTTGCTGAAGTTGCTCATCAGTTTCAGGAGATTTTGGGCTGAGATGATGGAATTTTCTAAATATACAATCATGTCATCTGCAAAGAGAGTCTACTTGACTTCCACCTTTCCTAATCGAATAAAAAATGAGTCCATGTCTTTGTAGGGACGTGGATGAATCTGGAAACCATCATTCTCAGCAAAGTGACACAAGAACAGAAAATCAAACACCGCATGTTCTCACTCATAGGCGGGAGTTGAACAATGAGAATACATGGACACAGGGAGGGAAGCATAACACACTGGGGTCTGTTGGGGGGGCTACGGGAGGGATAGCATGGGGTGGGAAGGTTGGGGAGGGATAACATGGGGAGAAATGCCAGATATAGGTGAAGGGGGGATGGAGGCAGCAAGCCACATGGCCATGTATGTACCTACGCAACAATCTTGCATGATCTGCACATGTACCCCAGAACCTAAAGTACAATAAATAATAATAATAATAAAATGTTTGAGGGTCTGACATGTAATGCTGGTGGCAAAAGGGTATCATTTGGGCCTGGCTTTCTCAGCTGATGGTGTAATCATGAGTCATGGTGAGTCATGGGGACTCAGATGAATGAAGAGCATCATCCCTGAGTAATGGTATATTCTGGCCTCCCAGTGTTATTTCTATATCTCATCCTTGCCCCACACCACCACAAGCAATATAATAGGGGTGGTCTCATAGGTCACTAGTCTAGTAGTTTGGAATTTGGCTTTAGACCTAGAGAGTTTGGGATTCAAGGTATAGAGGGATTCAACATGCATAATTTTATGTGGATAGTAAATATTTACTCCTCTACCTCCCAAATCCCAAGTTGACATATGCTAGAACCTCAGTAGATAAATGCCATAAGATTATCAGACCACATTCAGCAGTACAGTAGTCCCCCTTTTTCCAGGAAAAATATGTCCTAAGACTTTCCATGGATGCTTGAAATCACGAATAGTACCAAACTGGATTGCCATCAGTTGGGACATGTTTCTTTTAATGTCTTTTATCAACAAATCTGATGCCCTTTCCATCCTATCTAAGCTCTTAACTATGTTTTGTGGCTGTAATTTTTCCAGTTTGAGATGCGAGAGCAAAGTCAGCACAAATTTTTTTTTCTTCACAATGTCACACATAGAAAATTTATTCCTAATGTAGATCTTAGCAACCTCAGCCTACTTTTGTTTCTTCTTTTGTATCAAGAGCTTTCATCTTTTTATTTTTACTTTTTAATAACTGAGACAGAATCTCATTCTGTTGCCCAGGCTGGAGTGCCATGGTTCAATTGTAGCTCACTGCAGCCTCAAACTCCTGGACTCAAGCAATCCTTCTGCCTCCAACTCCTGAATAACTGGGACTACAGGTCTACATCACTACTCCCAGCCTCACATTTTACTTAAAGAAAGCACTTTATTCCTTTTCTCTGGAACATCCAAATTGCTAACGTCACTACCCTTGCACTTTGGAGCCATTATGAAATCAAATAAAGGTGAATTGAACACAAGCAGGGCCATATCATGATGGTCTATTTGATAACTGAGGCTGATACTAAGTGGCTAATGAGTAGGTAGTGTCTACAGCATGAAGAAGCTTGACAAAGGGATGATTCATGTCCTAGACATTTATGTCAGGACATTCATGTCCTGACAGCATGATACAGAATACGATTTCATCGCACTATTCAGAAGGGTGTGCAATTTACAACTGATGAAACTGTGCATAACAGGGGCCACTATAGCTGCAACTCTTATTTCTATAAATAACTTAAATTCTAACTCTGAACTCACATACAGTGTAGCTGGAAAAGAAAAAAAAGTATACCTCATTCATTCTTGGGGCCTTCTTGCAATCTCCAAGCATCCTCTGTACCCCCACCTCACTGCTGTATTTTTATATCAAGGATTTTGGGACTTCATATAGGGCCCAAGCAAAATAGTATCATCTGATTATTGGGTTATCTGTCTGCAGAGACAGTCACTAAGATGTCCACTGTCTTTGCTCATATGATTCCTTCAGATTCTGTGGGGTACCACTGTTCCCATTCCAAGTTTGGGACACAAGTCTCTGCTAAGGCAGAGAAACTTGTGCTTAGAATTCCCTCCCACTGCAGATCATCTGAGGTTGGGAGCTCAAGACCAGCCTGACCAACATAGAGAAACCCTATCTCTACTAAAAATACAAAATTAGCTGGGCGTGGCGGCACATGCCTGTAATTGCAACCACTCAGGAGGCAAGAGAATCGCTTGAACCTGGGAGGCAGAGCTTGTAATGAGCTGAGATTGCGCCATTGCACTCCAGCCTGGGCAACAAGAGCAAAACTCTCTCTCAAAAAAAAAAGAATTCCCCTCAACCTACAATTAAATTTTGCTGATTTCCTCTTGCCTCTTTAGCTTAACAGATGCTAATACTAAGCCAGAAACTATTAGGGTCTATTAATTATGTAGGCAGTTTGCTTACTATCAAATAAATACCCATGTGTACTTCTTCACAGACCCACATATGCTGCCATGTGGCCCTCCCTAATCACTCTCAGTATTTCTTTACTGGAAACCACATGCCAAAGAATGACACCCGGAGAACTTAGAACCCTGGATAAGATTTTGTGATGCCCTCAAATTTCCCTAAAAGGAAGGGTAAGTAAATAGAATTGCATTATAACATCTTCCATAGGGAATTGTCCAATAATTACAATGACAAGATTGTAAATTAATAAAGTGGTTATGTTAATCTCTGTTGCATGAGGAACCCAAAACTAAATAAAAGCAAAGTTACTCACTGTAAGTGAATAAGAGATAAAGGAGGGAAGCTTGTTATAGTGACAAAGGGGCTATATCATTGATGAGTATCTAAGTAAGGGGAAGAAACAGTTGAAATCAAGATCAAATCTCTACATTTCAGTTTCAAATATTGCATTTGTAGCTCTGATTGCTTGAGTTTGGTCCCCCAATTCATACTTTGGTGACACTTCTCAGGCTCAGTTTTATACCATTGTTATTTACTCTCTTTTCTAATATTAGAGAGACCGTCAGAATCACATTTACCACTGGCAGGGAAATCACTAAAGCCTTTTAAAGTAAGAAGATTCTAGAACCATTCTCAGACTCCTTTCCTTAAAGTCAGTTCCCCTATAACCATTCTAGTATGAACATTTTTGTTAGTCCTGCTTTGGTAAGCAAAGCAGAGCCACCACACATGTTACAGGAATAAAATATTTAATATGAGAAACAGGACTTCAAAAATTTGGCGGCAATTAGAGTAGAATAGTAAAGGTCTAGAATGCCACAGTCAGATAATGAAATGTTAACCAACAACGTTAGCTTCAAGCAATGTAGCAAGCTGGTGGTATGACCTCCTGAAAATTGTGGCTTCTACTTCTGGCTTCAAACTACATGTGCACATTTATTTTATTGTCAAACCCTAAAAACCTACAGGGAAGAGTATTCCTAGACATGTAGTGCCCACTATACTAGAAGAAAGTAATGGTAGCAACAAATTGACAACAGCCAATCCAGTAAAGTATTTCTATCTATAACAGAGATTTTTTTCTCATGAGTGTGTGTGTGTGTGTGTGTGTGTGTGTGTGTGCGCGCGCGTGACATTTTTGTTAGATGTTGTTCTTACGGCTATGCTGATTTTTACAAAATGAATTGGAGATTTTTTTGTTTTACTAAATTATCAGAAAACATGGATGTATTTTCCTGGAAGTATCTCTTTTTGCAAGTTTGAAATAAATTAGCTTATAAAGCCATCTGGCCTGGTAGTCTTTGGCAGGTAGTTCGTTCACATTTTTTCCAAGATCTGCTAAAAAAATCTGCCTATTTAGTTTTTTCTTCTTTTTCTGCAGCCATTTTGGATTTTCTTTTCAGAAATTAGTACTTCAAGAATATTACTTTATACTTGAAAAATCAGTTTTTCCTCTAAGCTTGTATTTGAGTTAGTTCAGGTTGCTATAACAAATTACCATAGACTAGGTGGCTTAAACAAGAAACATTTATTTCTCACAGTTCTGGAGGTTGAAAATCCAAGAGCAAGATGCAGGGAGATCTGGTGTCTGGTGAGGGTCTGCTTCCTGGTTTGCAGATAACTGAGTTTTTGCCGTATCCTCATATGGCAGAGAGCAAAGAGAAGGAAAACGAACTCTAGAATCCCTTTTGTAAGGACAGTAATCCCATTCATCAGGGCTCCACCCTTGTGATCTAATTACCTAACTACGGATCAGTTCATGGCAGCTTGCCTCACACAGCCTTACTGCACAACTATTTACTGAAAGATCTGAGTTGCTTATAACACAGCATGCATTTATTACTTACATTACATTTCTTCAACTGGAGTTTGCTCAGCTGTAGTCAGCCCTGCTCCACTTTGCTCCATGTGTCTTCTCATTCTGGAACTTTGCCTGAAGGAGCAAACTTTCTATAGGACATACTTATCCTCTTAGAGAATAGGTGGGAATGGAAGAACAAGAGGCCAAATAAAACCACACAATTACAAATAGAGCTTCTGTTTAGATATAGTATGTTTCACATTTTTCAATTTTCATTGTCCAAAACAAGTCAAGTTCATTTGTGGCTGCTCTTAATCTATATACATAGTATGGAAGGAAAACCGAGTTGTCTAGCCTTCTACTCCTGCCACCAAACGCCACAAAACAAATCCAATACTTAGTAGCAAGATGGGCACAAGTTTAGCTATGATAAGCACTACCATTTTAGAGTATTTGCTGGTTCATAGCAATTCCGCAGTCTCACTGAGCTAACTTTGTTGAGTGTTCCTACCCTGATCAGGGAAATGTTACTTAGAGGTTACAGTTTTCCTCCCTGGAAGTAGCACACTTCTCTTGTTCACTATGGCTCCTGGGTTCCCAGTTTTTAATTAGTCTCCTTTTCCATTATTATCTTTGGCCACATCTGAAATGGAGAGTTTTGTGCCTAAAATATCTCAGTCTCTTTAACTAGAATGATGGTGTTAGGGAAACCAGCCTATAAGAGCCAGAGTAATGCCATTTTCAAATCAACTCCATTTTGAGACTAGCAAAGCACATTTTTTTGCCGATCACAGTCCATATTCACAGATGCTCATAGCAAAGGAAGCAACCTAAGGATACCTGTAAGGAAACACTCCTACAATGACAAAGTCCAGATCTCTCAAAACCCGTAACAATTTATGTTCTTCAGATAATAACAGTTATGCTTTCATGTACACACAAACTAATGTCAAAGCTAGTTCTCTTTAAATAAATAGAGTAATAAATTTGTCATAATGCCTGCATAAACCACACGTGGACACAGCTTAGCTTAGCCTTTACATAGAAAAGTCCCTGTATTAAAAAGAAAAAAAAGCAAGTGTACTTAAAGCCAGGCCATTCCTCCTCTTGCTTTCCGAGGTCACCCTACTCTGCAATGGAGTAGCATTATTATTTATTTTTTTTCTAGTTTTTGAGACAGAGTCTCACTCTGTCACCCAGGCTGGAGTGCAGTGGCCACTCTTGGCTCACAGCAACCTTCATCTCTTGGGTTTAAGTGATTCTTTTGCCTCAGCCTCCTGGGTTAGCTGGGATTATAGGTGTGCACCACCATGTCAGGCTAATTTTTTTTTTTTTTTTTTTTTTTTTTTTTTTTAGTAGAGATAGGGTTTTGCCATGTTGACCAGGCTGGTGATCCCTTCACCTTGGCCTCCCAACGTGCTGGGATTACTGAGCTTAGAGTACATTTAATAAACTTATTTCTTTCACTGTCCTTTGTAGCCCACTTCGGATTCCTTCTTGTACAAGACCCAAGAACCTTCTTTGGGTGTCTGGATCAATATCCTTTACTTTTCTTTTCTTTTCTTTCTTTTTTTGAGACAGAGTTTCACACTTGTTGCCCAGGCTGGAGTACAATGGTGTGTTCTTGGCTCACCGCAACCTCTGCCTCCCGGGTTCAAGCAATTCTTCTGCCTCAGCCTCCTGAGTAGCTGGGATTATAGGCATGTGCCACTACACCTGGCTAATTTTGTATTTTTTTTAGTAGAGACGTGGTTTCTCAGTGTTGGTCAGGCTGGTCTGGAACCCCTGACTTCAGGTGATCCACCCACCTTGCCCTCCCAAAGTGCTGGGATTACAGGCGTGTGCCACTGTTCCCTGCCAGTTCCCCTTTTTCTGGTAACAATGGTACTTCTAGAAGTATAACTCTAAAAACATTTTTTTTTAATTATTTGCTTCCAATTAGCTCTATGTATTAATAGTCACATTCACAATACTTTGAAGACATGGCTCTCTCTTTAGACTTAATTATAGGTATTTTTCTGAGCTTATCAGGTATCTGTGAAATCATGTTTGACCTCTTTTCCATAGAAAATCTGTGCAGCTGAAAGAATTTGATGAGGGCTAGGGGATAGGCAGATTCAGATATGATTGCAGGCCTTTGCTTTGTTCACTACAGTTGTTCAGAACAGTTTTTGGTTACACATTTTTACTTTTACCAATTAGAGAAGAGAACAACTTATGTTTCCAAATCCTGCAAGTCTTGAAATTTCTAAACTGCTTTTCTTTTTCATCTCATTTTGAAAATGAGCTGATTCTTCCTTGAACTTAACTCTTTCTTGGAAGGTATCTTATTAAATGCAGCTAATACTAAAAGCTCATTTAATAACATCCTATTTACAAACTCCTTTTCCCAGAGCCACAGGTTCATTAGATACAATTATGAATTTTTTATACTGTTGCAAGTGACATATTTACTAAACATTTTACCATTGCATTATGTCTGTTGCCATTTTTCCCATCTTGAGTAACTGTTTACTATCTATTCACAACCTGATCACAAGCCAAAGTTACATGTGTCAGTTTTTTGTTGATATTTTCTTATTTTTTAGGTGTTACATCAGAACCCACTTCTTGTATCAATTTCTCAGCTAATCGGCTTTATAAGCAAACATGCTTAATGTGGCTTTTTCTGGAGCTCATGTAATAGATGCTTATGTACTCAGGAGAGGAGAGGCAAGAATCTAAGCAAAACCACGCAATCATATTCATAACTGCTAAGATATGGAGAATGTTTTAGTTTGTGAAAGACCCAACTCTTAAACTTATTTATATATTTTGTTGATTTTTCTATTTTCTAATTTACTAAATTTGGCTTTAAGTCTGTTCTTCAGCTTTTATCGATTTGGTTTGTTTTTCTATTTCTGAATCCTTAAATTAATGCTCAATTTATTTTCCTATCTTCCTTCTGTTCTTTCTTACCTTTTTTTTCTTTGTTAATAAGGAATGGATCTTATTACAGTTACAAATAATGATGTAATCAGCCTCTTTTCTAGAGTTGTTGCCTCAGTGTCAAGAACTTTCCCCAGATGCCCTTTTATTTCAGCTTTCTCTGAAAGTTACTGTCTGTTGTCTGTTGGCTTATTGGCTTATGGTTTGAAGTCCAGCTGCTTTCAAATTTATACAGTTCCATTACAGGAAAAAAAAAAAAAAGATAAATGATGTCTGCCACCTAGTTCACTGAAGATTTTACCCCTTGCTCTACAAATCAGAGTGCACTTAAGATGTTCTGAAAAGGTATGTCTTTATTATTTTGAAGTGACACAACATTTTCAAGAAGAAAAATAATCCTCTTTATGTCATTATTTGCTGTATCTGGTTGAAATTCTTCACAGTTATTTTTTAACATCTTTCTTTAGTTTTCAGTTTATATTCAGAAATTTCTTCTTTAAAATTCCCTTTGATCATTGCAGTAAGGAGCCAAGGAGGACTTAATTACTTGTATTCATCTTACCCAAAACGTCTCTTTTGAATCATACACATATAATGCAATACAGATTTGAATAATGTCTAAATACACTAAAGTTGTTGGGAGGCAGAGATTTTACTGGTGGAGAACAGTGTTACAAATAAGCAATGCTGGAAGTCAAAGAAGGCAAAAAAGGTAAAGAAGAATGCTCTACTGTTATAGCAAAATTGCAGGGATCAGAATAAGTTTATTACTTAAATGTATAATTTAAGCTTTAAGTGACTAAAAAGAGATGTGAACATTCAAAAGGATACAGGAGATAGATAGCTTGAAAGATTTCCAACCACACACACACACACACACACACACACACATACACACATACAATATATGTATATACTTAAAATATATATATAACTTGTATATATGTACACACACATACATATATATTACTTGTATGTATATGTTTATATATATGTACACAGATACATATATGTATAAAATATACATATATGTATACATGTATATACACATATACATATGTGTGTACATATATACATACATATATACAAGTAATATATATATGCTTAAACTGTATATTTTATACATATATGCATATGTGTGTGTGTGTGCATGTCAGGTTGGAAGTATATATTACTTGTATATACATGTATGTATATATGTATATACACATATACATTTGTGTGTACATATATACATACATATATGATATAAGTAATATATATATGTTTAAACTGTATATTTGAATGGAAAATCAGTGGAATTTTATAAATTTTATACTTGAATACAGAATATATAAATTTAAAAATAAAATATATTTATAAATCATAATATATATCTGTTTTAAAATAAAATTCATGAAATTTTACTGAAAGAGCCTAAAGTCAAAGCCACATCTAACAATGAGCATACCTAGCAGCCAGATCTTGTCTTCTAGATATTATTCTCAAGTCACAAGAATCATAGTTTCTGAAAGGAATGGCTGTGTCAAGATCTGGGACAGAGACAATACAAGATGAGCTTGAAAAAATCCTTTGCCAAAAGTGATTAAAACGTGATAGGGACATATCTAAAGCAAAAACAGGTAGCTTGGAAATTAATAATAACATCAAAGTAGTATCATTCAGGAAGTAGAATAAGAATAAATCAGACCATGCTCACAAGGAGTAAGTCAATAATTATGGGAGGATTTTGAAAAAGCATTTTTCTTACAATAAAATACCAACTAATAAATGTTAGCAGTTTGAAGGACTTAGAGAAACTATTATTTTTCAACCAGGAGAGTAATCCTAGATTTGAGTAAGGATATGATTTTGGAAACTAGTGGTTAACATTTTTTCCCAATACTTATTATTAAAAATTTCAAACATACAGAAAAGTTTAAAGAATTTTCTAGTAAGTACTGATAACCCACCACTTAGATTCTACCACTAACATTTTGCTACACATGGTTTATCACACATTGAGGCATAATAAGAATGAGTATTTGGTCTCTGCCCCCAAGAGCTCCTCAACAGCTTGTAATTTCCTGGGTGACAGAAGGATTTTTTTGTTCTAATGAGGGAATTCTTGGTGGGCTCCTGATAGCTTCATAATGGGGGCTGGTTACCAGAAAGACCAAGCCATAATTAGAAACTTGGAACTTTCAGCCCCACCCTCTATTCTCTGGGAAAGGGAAAGGGGCTAGAGATTAAGTTAATAATTGATCCAGCCTATGTGAATAAACCCCTATAAAACCCCTAAACTGTGGAGTTCAGGAACTTCCAGGTTGGGGATGCATCCATGTGCCTCATAGGTGGCACTCCCCAACTCCTTGAGGACAGAAGTTCCCATGCTGGGAACCCTTCTAGATCTCGCCCTGTATGAACCTCTTCATCTGGCTGTTCTTTTATATATGTGTGTGTGTATATATATATATATATATGTGTGTGTGTGTGTGTGTGTGTGTGTGTATATACACATATATATGTGTGTGTGTGTATATATATACACACACACACACAAAAAAAAAAGTTTATTCTTAAATGTACAACAGCTCCAAGACAACACTTAATTCCAGCTATAGGTGGCACTGGCAGTTCATTTTTAACTTTTATAGTATTCTTTACAATGAGCCTGTAAACATTAATAAAATGTTTCCCTGAGTTTTGTCAGCTATTATAGCAAATTCTCAAACATGAGAAAAAGGTTGTAGCAAGTCTCAATTTGTAGCCAAGCCATATAGAAGTGATTACCCTGGGCACCAAATACTTGTGACTGGTGTCTGAAGTGGGAGCAAGTCTTATGAGACTTAGTCCATAAACTGTGGGGTCTGCACTCTCTTGGGATAGTCAGTGTCAGAATTGAATTAATTGTAAGATACCCAACTGGAATCGACAGAAAACTGGAGCATTGGTTGGTGTGGAAAACATATCTTTGGTGGGTATTGAGTGTAAAGAAGTAGTTTCCTATATACATCAGTCCATCTTTTCATCATTCTACCTAATCATCAATCCATCATATTTTACTGAAGCATTTTCAAATAAATTTTAAACATCAATGCATTTCCTTTCTCAATACTTCAGCATATATTCACTGGAATTCAATATGTTTATAGTTATTTATTTTTCTTTGGAGATAAAATTTACATAAGACAAAGTTAACAAGTCTTAAGCATATCATTTAGAGTCTTGACACAACTGGGTAACCCAGTACTTGTTAAGATATAAAACATTGTCATCACTGGAGAAAATTTGTTCTTTCCTTTTCCCAATCAGCACCTACACATTCCCCAGAGGCAGCTACTTTTCATATATTTCTCCAACATACATATATTTTTACTTCTCCAAATCTTTATGGAAATAAAATTAGTGTTTTTTATTAATGCTACTTTCACTAAGCGTAATACTTTTTGATTCATAGATGTTGTTCGAGTTTCTTTTTATTGCTGAGTAGAATTCTTTCAGATGAATCCAAATATACAACAATTATTCATACTTTTACTGATAGATACCTGTAATATTTTCAGTGTGGAATGTTTTGAATACATTTGCTACAAATATTCTTGCATACTTCTTTTTCTGCACTTTTTTTTTTTCACGTCTTTTAGGTAAATTCCTTGGAGTAGAACTCTTGTGCCATACAATAGTTACAGTATTTAGCTTTAAAGGAAACTGATGAAACTTTTCAAAAAGGGTTTAGCTTCTAAGTTTGTGCTGGTAATGACTAAGCTATGGAGTTGAGATGGGCGTTACAGAAAAATAGGGTTTTTTCTAGCAGGAAATTCAGAGAAAGACATTTCAGATCAAGGGAATATTACCCAAAAAAGCACAGACTTGGAAGAGTACATTTCACCCATAAGAAGAAATGAGGTATGTTTTTGGGTATAGGGAAAGATGAGATTGCAAAGGTAATTAAATTATGTCCTAGAGATTTGCTTGATCACAGTGCTAAGGACTTGGGACTTAATGCCACAAAAAAGTCAGCAATCCATAGCGTTTCGGCAGAGAAGGAGTAACCATTTATTCATTCATTCTTTTTTTTTTTTTTTTTTTTTTTTTTTTTGAGAGGGAGTCTCACTCTGTTCCCCAGGTTGGAGCGCAGTGGCACAATCTCTGGGTTCAAGTGATTCTCCTGCCTCAGTCTTCTGAGTAGCTGGGACTACAGGTGTGCATCACCATGCCCAGTTAATTTTTTGTATTTTTAGTAGAGACAGATTTTCACTGTGTTAGCCAGGATGGTCTCAATCTCCTGACCTCACGATCCGCCCACCTCGGGCTCCCAAAGTGCTGGAATTACAGGTGTGAGCCACCACACCTGGCCCACTCATTCTTAATAGAAAACATTTCCAAACTGCTAAGCATACATAAGCACTATAGCAGTCTCTCTAGTTGTTTAAGAAGAGGTGCAAATGTTCTGGGACAGTACAATCTCAGGAAAGGAAAGAACATCTTTGAGAAACACTGAAAAGGTGAAATCTAAGGGATTTGGGGGTTAATTAGATTAGGCTTTCTAAAAGAAAATAAGGATCTGTTTTTATCCAAAATCAGAAGAGTTGGGAAGGTGACCTTCCTTAACCAAAATAGGAAACTTAAAACATAGTCAAGTTAGAACCAGAAAGCTGGAAGCAGAAAGTGTTTTTAAAGACACACCTCTTAGGAAACACGGTAGTTCTGCTATAATAAAAAGTACCTCATAAAAGCGCTTCTAATTGTAAGAGTTTGTTTCCAGGTTTTACATAAGAAAATAAAACTTGTTTAAGCAGTTCTTCAATAAATATTGGGCTATTTTAATTCTAAGTTGATTTGCCATAGTCCAGTTACAGTTATAAGGCTCTGTCAAATAATTTGTTAGAATAGTTTTGTTTGCTGTAGGAAAGAAATGCAGCAAAGAAGACCATATTTCCTTTGAAAATAACAATGTGCAGTGATTTTAAATTGGATTTCACACCAACTGTAGTGGCTTACGCCTGTTATCCCAACACTTTGGGAGGCCAAGACAGGAGGTGGTTCACATGAGCCCAGGAGTTGGAGACCAGTTTTAGCAATGTTTTAAAACCACATCTCTACTAAATATAAAAATTAGCCAGGTCTGGTCATGCATGCCTATAGTCCTAGCTATTTTGGGGGCCTGAGGCAGGAGGATTACTTGAGCCCAGGAGGTAGGGGCTACAGTGAGCTGAGATCATGCCACTGCATTCCAGCCTGGGCACCAGAGCAAGATTGTATCTCTGAATAAATATATCATTTTATATATATATATATATATATATATATATATATATATATATACACATATACACACACACACACATATATGTGTGTATATACATATATATGTGTTTATATACATATATACATATACACATATATATGTATATACACACATATATGTATATACAGACATATATGTATATACATATATATGTATATGTATATAGGATTTCAGGGCTTTTAAAATTTATTAATGTATTAGTACTGGTGACTTTTTGGACTTAGACTAAACCAATATGCAAAACTAAGAAATAGAGGGAGATATATAACATTATATTTCAAGGAAAAGCAGTATACAATCATAGTTAACATGTTACTTTAATTTTCTGCCTAGAAAGGATTTGGGGACTTGTGTAACACCTGAGAATTCAGAGTGAGTCAGAAGTGAATCTACAGTCTCATAAAAGTTCTACTAACAATTTTTCTTTTTGATTATTTTAAGATGCCCTACCTTGAGTCTAATTGTCATATTATCTTGTGAGAAATACTTTTGCTTTCTTCATTATCTAGATTCTTCCTCTATTTGAGAATGCGGAGACCACCATTTAACACACCCTTTTTATCTGTGTGCTCAGCTCTGTCAATTTCTGATTAGGAAAGTTATAATAAAAGTCATAATGTTAAATAATACAGCATGCAGGAATATATAGGAGGGACCCAGGACATTCAATTGAAAAATAGTGCTAATTCGAGAAAAAAGTGAGGAGCACAGAGAAAATCAGCTATTGTCACAATAGTGCTGCAAAACAAACCATTCCCAAGTTCAAAATCTTAAAACTACAATTAATATATTTGTCACATATCTATGTGTTTGTTGGACAGTACATTTTCTAGACTGGCCTGGATCTGTTGCTTCTAAACTTTATTCAGGACTGCTTCACAAGTTCTTCATCCATATTAAATCAGCAGTGTCAAGGAATATTCTTCTCATGGAAAAAGCAGGAATGTAAAAAGGGTCAACAAAAACGTGGTAACCCTTAAGGCCAGGTTAGTTCTGGGACGCTATAGGAACTGCTGATATTTTACTGGCCAAAGCAAGTTACTTGGCCAAGCTCCCCATAATGAGGTAGAGAAGTATATTTCTCCCATAGTGTTAGGGGAAATAACTGAATATTTGGGAAGAGTAATCTAACACAACACAAGCACTTAAGTAAACTAAAATATTTTCTGCAACCTAGAATTATCTCTCTTGAATTTCATACCTATACAAATTCCTACCTAGCTGTTCCCAAAATACTTCTCCATCCTTGACAATTCTGATCTTGCCCGGTAACATCTGTTAAGGAACTTTTATTTGTAGGCACAGCCTAACCTGGTCCCTGAGTCATCAATAATGAAATAAAGCAATTTACTAGTCATCCCATTTCTGTTAAGTATTGCTGTAGAAAGTAAATATCATTAAGCCACAGGTCCTACAAGCTTGCTAGGTATCAGACTCTGTTTTTCTTAAAAAACTTTTGCAAAGAAGTGGGAAGCTTTAAAACTAGGATTCTGAATCACTTTTCCAAAGTGCATGCTAGAATCCATCCTAGTATCATCACATTAGAAAGGTCTAATCTATGTTTTTAGAGATTGGTCTGTTTCTCATGCCCATAGTGCCTGGACTGAATTCTTTTCCAACCTCAGAAATGGATCCACATGTCTAAAATATTGCTTCTGGCAAGGATTTCCTGCTTGAAAACCTACTTGGCCAAAATATTGTCTCTGAAGAGTTTCTTTTATTTCCTGTATACTACATGCCAGATAAGCCCTTGTATGTTGACTTTATTCTGATTAAAGTCAGAATAAAGTCACAGTATAGTATCAAGAAAAACATTAAAGTTCATGGAGCTACCATTTTTTTTCACCTTTTTCTATGTACAATCACACACCACGTAACATTTCTTTCCATCAAAGATGGGTTGTATATGTGATGATAAGACTATAATGAATCAGAAAATTTCTACCACCTGGTGACATTATAGCCATCATAAGATCATAATGCAATGCATTACTCGTATGTTTGCAGTGATGCTGGCTTAAACAAACCTGTGCTGCCAGTTGTATAAAAGTGCGCCGTAAGTTCCTAGGCCTTCACATTCATTCACCACTCACTGAAGCACCCCAGAGTAACTTCCAGTCCTGCAAACTCCATCCATTCATGGAAAGTGCCCTATAAAAGCATAATATTTTAAAAAAATTTTTATACTCTATTTTACAACACCTTTCCAATGTTTAGGTATACAAATGTACCATTGTGTACATTTACCTGGAGTCTTCGGTACAGCAACATACCGTACAGTTTTATAGCCTAGGAGCAATAGGATATACCACATAGATTATGTATATAGTATGCTACATCATCTGGGTTTGTGTAATACACTCTGATGTTCACAGAATGATAAAATCACCTAATGATACATTTTTCATAATAAATCCCCATTGTTAAGCAGCACATGATTATACAGTATATCAGCAAATTCTTCCAGCTATTTCATAAAACATTTATCAGATTGATCAATTTTTAATAATTCTTTCTACTATTATCTCAATAAACATTTTACTTATGAAACAGCTCTGGTCACTAAGCTATAATCTCAGTTTAAGTAAGTAAGCTATCCTTTCTATGAACCTACCGAACACAGCTAGGCATTTTATTTGGACTTTTGGCTGCTCTTTTCAGGCATGTTAGTCTTGCTAACCTTGATACTATACAAATTTGACAGGCAGACAACACTGCTTAAGAGTATGGACATAGAAGCCTCTTTTATCAGGTTCGAAGCTCAGCTCTGCCATGTACTATCTGTATAGCTTTGGAAACTCATTTAAAAGTTTTGTGTTTCAGCTTTCTCCTCTGTAAAATGGAGATAATAGCACCTACCTTACAAGATAGTTATAAGCATTAAGTTATGTAAAGCGTTTATAAAAGTGGCTAAAATCTAAAGGGGTCTTAAAAAGTTCATTGAAAATGTGTATTATGAAAAAACTATGCATAAATTTCAATTTTTTTGCACCAAAAGAAACTTATGCTATCGTGTGATAACATGCCTGAACAATATATAGTGTCAGGTACTCAAAAGGATAAAATATAAGTTTGAAAAGAATCCCAGGCCAGGCATGATGACTCATGCCTGAAATCCCAGCACTTTGGGAGGCCAAGGTGGGAGGATCACCTGAGCCCAGGAGTTTGAGACCAGCCTGGCCAACATGGCAAGACCCAGTCTCTACAAAATTTTTTTTTTAAATATCTGAGTTTGGCAGTGTGTGCCTGTGGTTTCCAACACTTGGGAGGCTGAGGCAGGAGAATCATTTGAGCCCAGAAGTCCAAGGCTGCAGTGAGTCATGTTTGGGCCACTGCATGCCAATCTGGGCGACAGAGCAAGATCCCGTCTTGAAAAAAAACAAGAAAAAAGAAAAAAAAAGAATGTGAACTCCGCTGAAATTGAAGCAAGAACAAATATCAAATTCATGGTGGAACTTGGGTGGGAGAATGATCAAGTCATTGATGCTTTATGAAAAATATATGCAGACAATGCCCTAAAGAAATTGGCACTTTACAAATGGACAACTCATCTTAAGTAGAGACACGATGTTGAAAATGAATCTTATGGCAGCTGATCATCAACAGTAATTTTGAAGGAAAAATTTCTTTTTTTCGCTTTTTTATGCCCTGGTGGAAGAAAATTGAGGATTCACAGCAGAAACAATAGCCAGCACTACATACATCTCCATTGGTTTAGCTTATACAATTGAACAAGCTTTTCACTTGATGAGTGCCAAAACCATTATATCCACATCAGCTGCAAATAAAAGCACAGTTTTCCATGGGAATTTTAAACAAATGAAAGCAAAATCCTGAAGCATTTCTTCAAAACATTGCAACAGAAAATAGAACATGGCTTTACCAGTAGGATCCTGAAGACAAAGCACAATCAAAGCAATGGCTACCATGCCAGTCAAAAGCAAATGTCATGACAATAACCTTCTGGGATGTTCAAGACATTTTGCTTGTTGACTTTCTCATGAGCCAGGGAATAAATAACATCTGCTTTTTATGAAGGTTTTGAGAAAGTTAACCAAAGCTTTAGCAGAAAAACACTTGAGAAAGCTTTACCAGAGAGTTTTTCTCCATCACAATGCTCCTGCTCATTACTCTCATCAAACAAGGGCAATTTTGCAAGTGTCCTAAAGGAAAATTATTAGGCATCCATCTTTCCATTTGGATTTGGCTCCTTCTGACTTCTTTTTGTTTCTAATCTTAAAAAATTCATAAATGGCATTCATTTTTCTTCAATTAGCAATGTGAAAAAAATCACATTGGCATTGTTAGATTCCCAGGATCCTCAGTTCTTTCAGCGTGGACTTAAAGGGCTAGTATTACTGCTTACGAAAGTGTCTTGTCTTAAACATGATAAAATTTATGCTGAAAAAAATTGTTTTTGTTTTTATTTTATCTTTCAATTTCATTTTTTCCATGAACATAATATATACAAGCTCCCTTGTGTATATATTATGAATTTGTTTCACTTTGCTCATTCAATGCTAAAATTTTGCACCTTGTTGGGAAGACCTAAAGAATCCACAATGGGAAAAAATAAAGTTTCCACTACATCAAAACAAACAAAATAAATACATAAAACCAAAGCGACCAAATATAATGTCAAATTCAAAAAAATTAAATATGATGAAGTATTTACCATGTGCCTTGCTTTTTCTTGCCTTTGTATAAGCTATTGCTTTCTTTCCTTCTCCAACTAACAAAAAACCACTTGTTTTTTAAAATGCAACTTATTTTTCAGTGGCATAACAGAACAAGGGGGGTAAAAGGTAAAGGAAAAGTGATAAAAATTCCAAATATTCAAGGTGAATAGTAAAATATTGGGGCATCAATGTTAGCAATAAAATTATAAGATAGCGAACCATTTTTGAAGAAAGACATTATAGATCCAACTGAAAGGTTTTAGGAAGCTTAATAATTATATAAAGCAAATTCTACATTGTGTCAGAAAAGAACTCTTCAGGCCAGAGACGTCAAATAATTTGTTTATTGTCACATTGCTAGTTAAAGAATAATTTGAGAAAAACACCCTAAATACCTTTTCACCTACACTATGCTACCTTCCAAGTAACATACATGAGGTCAAAATTGGACCTCCAGGTAGACAGTCCATGAGAGAACTAGATGAAGTGTCATTAGATATGATACTAGATCAAGTGTGAGGCCTGGATATTTAGAGAAACAAAGATCTACATTAAGGGTGAGAGAACATAAGTCACAAAACAGTGTACTTATGTGATTGATATCTTAAGAAATAAGTCATGGAGGGAAGAAAGGAACTATAAAAAAAAGAAAAGAAAAATTTTGAGAGAAAGTAAGCACAGAATAAAAACAACAAAGATAATATAAAAGAACTTTGAGTAACTTCTTCATTCTGTTCGTTTGTTTGTTTGTTTGTTTGTTGACAGAGTCTTGCTCTGTTGCCCAGGCTGGAGTACAGTGGCACAATTTCAGCTTACAGCAACCTCCACCTCCTGGGTTCAGGCAATTCTCCTGCCTCAGCCTCCAAGTGGCTGGGAATACAGGCCACCATGCCAGGACAATTTTTGTATTTTTAGTAGAGGTGGGGTGTCACTACATTGGCCAGGCTGGTCTTGACCTTCTGACCACAGGTAATCTGACACAACCTTCCAAAGTGCCGGGATTGCAGGCATGAGCCATCATGTCCAGCCTAAATAACTTCATTCTGAGGGTCATCTGCCTCTGTTAGGGATTCTATTTGGTTTCTGTGGTATTAGGAGAAAAAAATAGAGAAAAATAATTAGTAACAGAATAATACAGTGTCCTAGAAATTAAAGGAGTAATCAGGCAACAGGGTTTTGGTCAAAAAGGAAGTTACCATAATTTATCTTAAATAATGCATTGTTAGTACAAGAATAATAAGGAAAGAAATCATTGTCATTCTTATTCATTTATTCAATAAATGAGTGTGGGAAAATCTAGTTTGTGCTAGGCACTTGTCTAAACATAGATTTTGGAAAGCTGAGAAAGAAACATTTGGACAGGAAGTTGACCTTGAATCTAGGAACAAAAGAAAAAACAAATGATAGTGTCAGTAATAAAATAATCATATGGTTTGTTTTCAACTTTAGCACACTCTGCTCTGCAGCAAGCTATGTATTACTAGCACATTAGTCTACAAAATCTATATGTAGATGTTTAAAAAGTCAGCAAATTAATGCTGTTTTATTAAAAACTTCATCTTTCAATATTAAGGATTTCTTTCAATGTTTAAATTGATGAAAATAAAATGTTAATATGCATTATGCATAATTGAAGCATCCATGATACTGAATCTTAGGTAGGTCTTCCTGATCTTTGAATTTTTAAATTCAAAAATTATTCCTGATTACCATAAAAATAACTGAATTCAAAGATATGGCCAAGTGTGACTATTTATTTATTTATGTATTTATTTATTTATTTATTTTTGTTGAGGCAGAGTCTCACTCTATGGGCTGGATTGGAATGCAGTGGAATGATTTCTACTCACCACAACCTCTGCTGCTAGAGTTAAAGCAATTTTCCTGTCTCAGCTCCCCAAGGAGCTGGGATTACAGGCTTATGCCCTCACACCCAACTAATTTTTGTATTTTTAGTAGAGATGGGGCTTCACCATGTTGGCCAGGCTGGTCTCGAACTCCTGACCTCAGGAGATCCACCTTCCTTGGCCTCCCAAAGTCCTGAAACTATAGGCATGAGCCACTGCGCCTAGCCAAGAAAACCGTGCCTAGCCAAGAAAAATATATACCAATAAGATAAAAAATAACTATAAGAATAAACTAACTTTATTCTTTGTTTTGTGACAAAGGTTGGGTCCTTTTTCTCTGTATTCTTGCGAATACTACTATATTCTAGGACATAATATTGGAAAAGTAGGTCTTTATACACATAAATGTATCACAGTACAAAAAAAATTAGTAATAAGTATTATATTCTACTTTCAATGGTGATTACATGGAATATGATAATTTGTACTCTGTAAATAGCTGGATAGATTTAACAGTGCTAAGTTTGTGATTTGAAAAAAAAACTTGGCCCAATTTAAAGAAATAATTCCCATCAGCATCAAAAATGGCATTTTTATCTTGTCATACTTTTTCTTTCTAAAGAAGTGATTGATGTGAACATATTGCATTTAAAGTGGTACTGCAAACCTATGCCAACTTCATTATATTTGAATTAGTAAAAAGGCATCATTTTATAAAAACATTAGCTAAAAGGAAAAAGGAAAATTAACCTAAAAGTTAATACCTTTAAAAATTATAGTTCTATCAGAAAACGTTTTTCAACTTCATACAAATATATCTTAAAATCAGGGGCAATATAATTGAAATCAAGCTAAATAGATTTGACAATGCTTATATTTTTTTAAAAAAATTATTTACTCAAAAATTTTTTTAATTTAAATTTTGTGGTTAAAAATTGATTAGGAAGATTACTGATTTCCATAAAAAACTGGCTTATGATCATACCAGCTGCTGAAAAATTTGTGAAACAAGTTTTGGGTTGGCAAGCAGAACTACAGACTGCCTTAGATGTAAAAATATCTGCAAGCATGAAAGATGTTTTATGCAATTAGAGAAGAAGTACAAACCCAAGTTTTCAATTTTTTAGTGTTTCTCATGTAGATAATTTTCATTCTCAGTGAAGATAGGAAGTAACAAGAGTTTACCTGGGAAAGGTAGATATCCTGCAAATAAATTGACCTCTTCCCAGGTAAAAATATTATTATAGATAGGATACAGGATCATGTAAGCTTAATTAATCAGCATGCTACCAGATATAGATGTGCATTAAACATTTTCATAATAAAATTAAATAAACGGGTAGTTCAGATTTTATTTTAAAGGCTTTTTATCCTTAATCCTGAGGGAATTCAGAGTTTTAAAACATGTCCATGTGGTTTCACCTATTTTCCACTCAATAGTAAAATAGTCAAAGTTTAAAATACCTTTTTCTACAAAACATTTCTCTCTTTTTTTTTTTGCATTCAAATTTTTGATGGACCAAAATAAAACAAAAAAACAAACAAAAAAAAACCTCACAAGGATGTTTCCGAAATAGCTTCATGATTTGCATAATGTTATCCATTCTGTGGCATCTACTAGAGGTGATTTTTAGAAGAAAAATTATCAAATTATCCAGTGAACTCAGTTTTTCAAAGAGCAGATGCCTCCAAAGTATTTTTAAACTCAACTCCTTGTGTTACATGAAGTTCTATAAAAACTTATCACCAATCATTTTATTCAGTGCCCTAAATATCTTCAACCTATCATTTATATTTACAAGTTAAAAAAAAAAAGAAAAACACTGGTTTTAATTACATTGAAATATCAATGCCAATTTAAAGATACATGTAGGCATAGTCACTATAAGCAATATGTGGTTATCCCAGTAATACAAACAAGATTCTTTGCTTCTCTACTGATAATATAAATAAGATCCTTTGCTTCCCTATTGACTATATATGTTGCCCAACATACTGGATTAGTTATTTTCATGACTATTACAGGCTTTAGATAAAGATAGTTTAAAACTAAAATTAAGCTAAAATAATTACATTTCCACTTTATATATGCATATGTCCTTTTTTTTTTACTTTTTGGACCCTACATATTTTCTCAGATCAAGACAAAAATCCATGTTGCCATTTATAGATGGTAAAAACAGGGTATGTTTCCAATTTGTTGTCAGATTTGGGAGGTATATTACTTGTTTTTTTCTTAACATATCACTTAAATTTATAGAGGCTATTGGAAATTTCTGTTCATTTTGAGATAAGTTTAACATAAACTTTACAAACTGTGAGGTCAAATGTAATCATATTAGTTGCACAGATTTTTGTATTTTTACGAAAAGAACACTATCCAAGAATACTGTATTAAATGTTCTCGAGAATATCTTATTGGCTTAAATTCACATTACCTTCCAGAAAAGATCTTGTATTTAAAATAATTTTTCACTTTGTCTTTTGTTTTTCATCCTTTCTCTATCACTGGTAGTGTCTCTTTCTTGATTGCATATTTTTATTAAGAATACAACAATATTACACTCTCTCACCATAATAATAATATGATTGATGAAAGGATTAAGTGAATTAACCTTTGTAATTATTTTATTGAAATAAACATGAGATCATTAGATGTCACATATTTTTCATTACAGAACATATAATAAACAAAATAGCTAAGTAATTAACAAAAATTTTTAAAGCTTTATCAAATTATTTAATTTAAGAAACTTTAGAGCAATGTCAAGGTGGCAGAATAGAAAACTGCATGATTTGTCCCTGACACTGAAATATCAAATTTTAGAAACTATCTGCACACAGTAAAGCACCGTCATGAGAACCAAAAATCAGGTGAGCAATCACAGTACCGCATTTTAACATCATATTTCTGAAAAAGGCATTGAGGAGGGCAGGAGAGACAGTCTTAAAGCACCAACAACACCCCACTCCCATCCTTTCTGCACATGTGCATTAAACATTGCACATGTGCAGAAAACAGTGGCCTTCTGGGGTGGAGAGAAAATCCATACATTTTGGGGAGGGAGACCACAGTGACTGGGGGACTTTTCATTGAACTAAATGCTGCCCTGTCACAGCAGAAAGAAAAACCATGCTGAGTCCAGTTAGTACCTGTGCACAGAGGAAGGATTTAGACCAGACATAGCAACAGGGGAATTGCCCATGCCAGCAGTTAGAAATTGAGCTTCTTGGCAACCCTTGCCAATATAAGCCAAAGCACTCTGGGGTCCTAGGTAAACATGAAAGGCAATGTAAGACACAAGGACTGCAATTTCTAGGCAAATCCTAGTGCTGGGTAAGGCTCAGAGCCAGTGATCTAGGGTGGCACGTGACCTAGGGAGACACCAGCCTAGGTGGTTAAGGAAGTAGTCCTTGTGCCACCACTTCCCCAACCCCAGGCAGTGCAGCTCACAGCAGCAAAAGCGACTTCTTCCTTCTGCTTAAGATCAAAGAGTAAAGAGGACTATCTCTTGCACCTTGGTTACCAGCTCAGCCACAGTAGGACAGGGCACCAGGTAGAGTTGTGAGGTCCCCATTCCAGACCCTTGCTTCTGGATGACATTAATAGACATATCCTGGGCCAAAAGGGAGCCTGTTGCATTGACGAAAAGGACCCAGTCCTGGCAAGATTTATCGCCTGCTGACTAAAGAGCCCTTGTGCCCTGAATAAGGAGTAGCGATACTCAGGTAGTATGCCATGGGTTTTGGGCTCTGAGATACAGTGGCTTCAGGTGTAACCCAGCATACTCCTAGCTGTAGAGGCTATGATGAAAGATTCCTTCTGTTTGACAAAAGCAGAGAGAAAAGTAAAGGGGACTTTGTTTTTGGATCTTAGGTCCCAGCTCAGTCACAATGGGCCTGAGCAACAAGCAGGGTCTTGGAGTTCTTGAACATTATTTCTGGACCAGTTCTGGGTCAGAGGGGAGCCCAGTGACCTGAAGGGTGAGTCCCAGACCTGTTAGAATACAACACAAGCTGACTGAAGAGCCCTTGGCCTTTAAGTGAATACCAATGGTTGCTTCGAGAACACTCCGTGGACTGGTGGGGGTGGTTGCCACAGGGAGAGGCTTCTCTGCTTGTATAAAGGGGATGGAATAGCAAGACGAGGTTTGTATTGTGGTTTCAGTCTTAGCTTATCCACAATAGAATATTAGGGAAACTGTTAAAGCTTTTTATTCCAATTCCTGGCTCCCAGCCAGCATGTCTAAACAAGATGAGATACTGGGATAACTTACTGCCCTGAAGAGGAGGGCCTTAGGCAAGACTCAGTGGTGTGCTGGCTTCAGGTTTGACAGAGCATAGTCCCAATGATGATGGCCACAGAGGTGCTTGCACCCCAGTTTTAAGTGGCTCATCACAGAGAGAGGGAGATTTTGTTTGTTTGTCTGGGAGAAAGTAAGGGAATGGAACAAGTGTCTCTACTTGGTTATTCACAGAATTCTTCCAGATCTTATCCAAGACAATCAAGGCAGCCCCTCTGAGTCTGCAAAAACCACAGTGTTATTGGGTTTGGGGCCCATGACCTTTCAAATACCTGGAAAGCCTTCCCAAGAAGGACAGACACAAACAAGCCCGGATTGTAAAGATAATAATAAGTACCTAACTCTCCAATACCCAGAGAATGACAAACATCTACAAACATTAACATTACCCAGGAAAATGTGACAGCACCAAGTGAAATAAACAAGGCACCAGGAATGAATCCTGGAGGAACAGAGATATATGATCTTTCAGATAGATAATTCAAAAGAGCTGTTTTAAGGAAACTCAAAGAAATTCAGGATAACACAAATAATTCAAAATTCAATCAAATAAATTTAAGAAAGAGATTGAATAGTCTAAGAAAATCAAGCAGAAATTCTAGAGCTGAAAAATTAAATTGACATGCTGAAGAATATACATTAGTATCAATAGCAGTCTTGATCAGGCAGAAGAATGAATTAGTGAGCTTGAAGAAAGGCTATTTGAAAATAGTCAAAGGAGACAAATGAAAAAAAGAATTTAAAAAAGCACTCCTATAATATCTATAAAATTACCTTACAAGGTCAAAGCTAAGAGTTATTACCCTTAAAGCGGAGATAGAGAAAGATAAGTAGATACCCTTAAAGTAGAGATTGTGAACGAGATACACTTTCTACTGTATTCAAATAGATATCAGAGAACTTCCCAAACCTAGAGAAAGATATTAACACTCAAGTATATGAAGGTTACAGAACGTCAAGTAGATTTAACCCAAAGAAGACTTCCTTAAGGCATTTAATAATCAAACTCCCAAAGATGAAGGATGAAGAAAGAATCCTCAAGGCAGCAGGATAAAACGAATACCATAAAAGAGTGCTCCAATATGTCTGACAGCAGACAATTTAGTGAAAACCTTACAGGCCAGGAGATAGTGATGTGGCATATTTAAAGGAAGGGGAAAAATTACACTAGAAGAGTATATCTGGTGAAAATATGCTTCAGGCATTAAGGAGAAATAAAGAATTTTCCAGATAAGCAAAAACTGAGAGAATTCATCAACTCCAGGCCTGTCCTATTAGAAATGCAGAAGAACGTTTTTCAATTATAAAGAACAAGGAATTGGTTGGTGTGGGTGGCTCATGTCTGTAATCCTGACACTTTGGGAAACTGAGGTGGGTGGATCACCTAAGGTCAGGAATTCAGGAAAGAAAAGGGAGTTAAGCAAGAGGAAATCATTTGAAGGTATAAAACTCATTAGTAACAGCAAGTACACAGAAAACACAGAATATGTATAACACTATCTGTGGCATGTAAACTACTCATGTCTTAAATAGAAAGACTAAATGATAAACTATTAAAAAATAATATTTATAACTTTTTAAGATATAGATAATGTAATAAGATATAAAGAGAAACAACGGAAAGTTAAAAAGGAGCAAATTTAAATGGTAGCATTTTTAGTAGTTTTTCTGCATGTTTGTTTTTTGTTTATGCAATCAGTGTTGTCATCAGTTTAAAATAATGGGTTACATACTTATGTGATAAGTATTTGCAAACCTTTAATCACAGAAAATAAAAAGCAAGAAATTAAATTACATCACCAGAGAAAATCAATCACATTGCCTAGAGGAATAACAGGCAGGAAGGTAATAAGGATATGAAAACCTCAAACACACCAGAAAACAAACAACAAAAAGACAGAAGTAAGCTCTCACTTATCAATAATAACATTGAATGTAAATGGATTAAACTTTCCAAACAAAAGGCAAAGAGTGGCTTAATGGATGAAAAAAACAAGAACTGTTCTGTTACCTACAGGAAACATACTTCACCTATAAAGTTACACATAGATTGAAAATAAGGGATGGAAAAAATATTCCATACAATAGAAACCAAAAAAGAGCTGGAGTCGCTATGCTTATATCAGATAAAATAGATTTCAAGACAAAAACTATAAGAAGATACACCAAAAAGGTGATAATGTAAAGGCAAAGGGGTCAATTCAGCAAGAGACTATAATAATTGTAAACATATATGCACCCAATACCAAAGTACTCAGATATATAAAGCAAATATTATTAGAACAAAAGAGAGACATAGACTCCAATACAATAATAGCTGGAGACTTCAAGTTCTCATTTTCCAGATTGGGCAGATCTCCCAGAGAGAAAATCAACAAAGAAACATCAGAATTAATCTGTGCTATAGATCAGATGGACCTAATAGATATTTACAGATAATTTCATGTAATGGGTGCAGAATACACAATAGTCTCCTCAGCACATGAATCATTCTTGAGGATAGCCCAAATGTTAGGTCACAAAACAAATCTTAATACATTAAAAAAATCTGAAATAATATCAAGCATCTTCTCCAACCACAATAAAATGAAACTAAAAATTAACAAGAGGAATCTTGGAAACAATACAAATATATGGAAATTAAACCGTATGTTCCTGAATAACCAATGAGTCAAAGAAGAAATTAAGAAGGAAATAGAAGAACTTCTGAAAACAAATGATAATGGAAACATAACATATCAAATCCTACTGAATACAGTGAAAGCACTTTATAGCTATAAGTGCCCACACCAAAAAAGAAAGAAAAACTTCAAACAAATAACCTAACAATAAAACCTAAGGAACTAGAAAAGCAACAGCAAACTGAATCTAAAACTAGTAGAAGAAAAGAAATAATAAAGATCAGAACAGAAATGAATGAATTTGGAATAATGAAAACAATGCAAAACATTACCAAAACAAACAATTGGTTTTTCAAAAAGATTTTTAAAAACTGACAAGCCTTTAGCCATACTAAAGAAGAAAAAAGGGAGAAGACTCAAATAAACAAAATCAGAGATGAATAAAGAAATATTGCAACTAATACCATGGAAACTTAAAGGATCCTTAGTGGCTACTATGAGCAACTAAATGCCAATAAATTATAACATCTAAAATAAATGCACAAATTCCTAAACACATATAACCTACCAAGATTAAACCATGATGAAATCCAAAACTCAAATATACAAACAACAAGTAATGAAATTGAAGCTGGAATGAAAAGTCACCCAGCAAACCAAAGCCTGATTACTTCATTGCTGAATTCTACCAAATAGTTAATGAAGAACTAATTTCAATCTTACTCAAGTGATTTCAAAAAAGTAGAAAAGGAATACTTCCAAACTTATTCTATGAGGCCAACGTGATCCTGATACAAAAATCGGACAAAGACATATCAAAAAAGGAAAATGTCAGGCTAATATCACTGATTAACATTGATGCAAAAATCCTCAACAAAATACTAAAAAATGTAATTCAGAGTACATTAAAAATATCATTTATCATGACTAAGTGTATTTACTCTCGAGATGTAAGGATAGTTCAACATATGGAAAGCAATTCAATGTGATACATCCTCTCAACAGAATAAAACACAAGATAAAAAACATCAAAATTTGGGTACAGAGGGAACATACCTCAACATAATAAAAGCCATATATGAAAGACGTGCAGCTAGTATCATACTGAATGGGGGGAAACTGAAAGCCTTTCCCCTAAGATCTGGAACATGAAAAGGATGCCCAATGTCACCACTGTTATTCAACTTATTACTGGAAGTATTAGCTACAACAATCAGACAAGATATAAATAAAAGACATCTGATTTGGAAAGGAAGAAGTCAAATTATCCTTGTTTTCAGATGATATGATCTTATATTTGGAAAAACCTGAAGACTCTACAAGAAAAATAGTAGGACAGATAAACAAATCCAGTAAATTTTCAGGATACAAAATCAACATACAAAAATTAGTTTCATGTCCATGAACCACAGTGAACAATCTGGAAAAGAAGTCAAAAAAGCAATCTCATTTACAATAGCTACATATAAAATAAAATACATAATCAAAGTTTGTAGGAACATGGATAAACCTGGAAACCATTATTCTCAGCAAACTGACACAAGAACAGAAAATCAAACACTGCATGTTCTCACTCATAGATGGGTGTTGAACAATGAGAACACATGGACACATGGAGGGGAGCATCACACACAGGGGTCTGTAGTGGGGAACTAGGGGAGGGACAGTAGGAGGTGGGGAGTTGGGGAGAAATGGCAGATACAGGTGATGGGGAGGAAGGCAGCAAATCACACTGCCGTGTGTGTACCTATGCAACAATCTTGCATGTTCTTCGCATGTACCCCAAAACCTAAAATGCAATAAAATAAATAAATAAAAATTTTAAAAAAAAGAAAAAAGAAAGAAAATAAAATACCTAAGAATTGACTGAAGAAGTGAAAGATTTGTTTAATAAAAAGTATAAAACACTGATTAAAGAAATTGAAGTGGCACAAAAAATGGAAAGATATTCCACATTCATAAATTGGAAGAATCAATATTGTTAAAATGTCCATACTACCCAAAGCAATCTACAGATTCAATGCAAATCTCTGTCAAAATACCAATGACATTCTTCACAGAAATAGAAATAACAATCCTAAAATTTATATGGAGCTACAAAAAATTCAGAATAGTCAAAGCTAACCTGAGCCAAAAGAACAAAACTGGAGGAATCACATTACCTGACTTCATATTATACTACAGAGTTATAGTAACCAAAACAGCATGGTATTTGCATAAAAATAGACATGTGGAGCAATGGGACAGAATGGAAAACAGTTTGAAGATTCCTCAAAAGCTAAAAATTGAGCTACCATGCAATCCAGAAATCTTACCGCTGGGTACATACCAAAAAGAAAGAAAATCAGTATATTGAAGAAATATCTACACTCTCATGTATGTTATAGCACTGTTCACAATAACCAAGATTTGGAAGCAACCTAAGTGTCCATCAACAGACAAATGGATAAAGAAAATGTGGTGCTTCATTTGAACCCAGGAGGCAGAGGTTGCAGGGAGCCAAGGTCACACCACTGCACTCCAGCCTGGGCAACAGTGGGAGACTCTGACTCAAAAAAGAAAGAAAGAAAGAAAGAAAAGTAAAGAAAATGTGGTGCTTATACAAATGGAGTACTATTCAGCCATAAAAATAATGAGATTCTGTCATTGCAACAACATGGATACAAATTCAGTGTCATTATATTCAGTGAAATAAATCAGGCACAGAAAGATGATCACTGCATGTTCTCACTTATCAGTAGGTTCTAAAAATCAAAACAATTGAACTCATGGAGATAGAGATTAGAAGGGTGGTTACCAGAGCCTTGGAAGGTTAGTGGGAGGCTGAGGGGTAGGTAGGGATGCTTAATAAATACCAAAAAATAAATAGTTAGAATGAGTTAAGACCTAATATTTGATAGTACAGAAGGGTGACTATAGTCAATAGTAATTTAATTGTGCATTTAAAAATAACTAAAAGTGTATAATTGGATTGTTTGTAGCCCAAAGATAAGTGCTTGAGGGGATGGATACCCAATTTTCCATGATGCAATTATTACACATTGCATACTTGTACTGAAATATCTCATGTACCCCATAAATATATACTCCTACTATGTACCCATAAACATTTTTTAAAAAGTAAAAAAAAAAAAAAATTAATGTGAAAATATTTACTGAGTACCTTGTAAAGTTAAGGCAAAATGATATGCATAATATGTACCCTGTCCTCAAGCAACTCACTCACTATTGGCATGAGAGACAATACAAATTATACTTAAAAGGAACAATAAATGCAAAATTTTGAGTAAGTTATTTAACATTATGCAGCCATTTTAAGACTGTAATCTCTAGCTAAATTTATATAAGAATACATTAAACATTTTAAATGAAACTTAAAAATTCGTATGCATTCAGATACTAATTACCTCTCTTTCTTTCTCCATCTATGATCTCTATATGAACCACCATCTTATCTCTCATCTGAATTATCCTCATAGCCTTCTTACTGCTTGACCTGATTCTGCCCGTTCCACACATCATTTGCTATTGCACATGTAATAAAACTATACTTTGAAAAATGGAAGGCATATTCTATCTCTTCCATGCTTAAAAAGCTGCAATGACTCCCCATTTCATTCAGAGTAAAGTCAAATTTTATCAAATGACCTACAAGATCTTCCATGATCCCCAGTCCTTTCCTTGTCACACCACATAGGCTTATTATGTGTGATTCTCCTTTGCTCATCTTCTTTGCTCAGTTAGTTGCTGACACACTGTCTTCCTTTCTTTTCTTGAAGACTCCATGCATGCTCTACCCTTAGTAGGGCCTTTGCAGTTGCTATTTCCTCTGCCTGCAATACTCTTGCTCCAAAGTCAAATGTTCTGACCTCTCACCTTCAACTGCCTGAGTATCCTTGACTATATGTGTGTGTGTGTGTGTGTGTGCACGTGTGTGTATGTGTATGTGTGTGTATATATGTGTATATATGTGTGTACACACACACACACACACACACACACACACATATATTTTGTTTGTTTGTTCCCCCAAGATGGAGTCTCACTCTGTCGCCCAGCCTGGAGTGCAGTGGCACGACCTCAAGTAACTACAACCTTTGCCTCCCAGGATACAAGCCATTCTCCTGCATCAGCCTTCTGAGTAGCTGGAATTACAGGTGCATATCACCAAGCCTGGCTAATTTTTGTATTTTTAATAGAGATAGGGTTTCACCATGTTGGCCAGGCTGGTCTTGAATTCCTGACCTCCAGTAATCTACCCACCTCAGTCTCCCAAAGTGCTGGGATTATAGGCCTGAGCCACCATACCTGGCCAACCATCTTTTTTAAATTGCATACTACTCCTTAGCCTGGCATTCTTAATTCTCTGTAACCTTCTCTACTTACTGGTTTTCCATAGCACTTTTTACATTCTAATGAACTATAGTTATTTAGTTATTTATTATGCTCAGTATTTACTTTTCCTCCTTAACTGCATGAGGCTAAGGGTCGTTGTATTGCTCGCTGATATATTTCAAATCAGTAGAGTAATGCAGGACTCAGAGGGAACTTAATAAAAATGTGTTAGGTAAATGAACAAATGATTATATTAATGTATAGGAAATACCACAGTTTGATTTTTATAGAAAGGCAACTTTTACTATAATGAAAGTTACCTATATTGTGTTTGATATTTATTTATTTATTTATGATCATAAGCTTTTGCTAGAAAAACTAAAATAACACCATTAACATGTAGTAGAAACAAGAAATAATACAAGAAAAATAATCAGTGAGCCTCTCTTATTATTAATTAAATATAAAATTTCAAAGTTAAAGTCTAATCATTTTGTTATTTGCTATTCAAAAAGGAATATCTCTTGTGATTCTATGTTAGATAAATTATTAGTCTGATATTCCAACATGCAGATCAAAGCTGGGGTTTGGGCCACTTTGTAAGAGGGGCACCTTATGGACGTTTGTGGAAGGATGATACGAATAGCTTTTCCCTCTTGATGAGAACAGATCTCTGCACACCTGTTTTGTTCCTACTCTCTCTTTGTTGGTGATAGCACTTTTTTTTTTTCCCTGCCAGGACATAGACCATGGATACATACTTAAGGCTATAAACTGAACTATGTGAAATACATTCCTATTTTAACTATGGCTTTTCCTCTTTCTCTTCTACAGTAGTAATAATAATAATAAGCATATCAGAGTGTGAGTAACATTAGCAATTTTATATGTACTCCAATTGGTTTATATAAATATTTCAAAATTTATGAGTTAGTTTTACTACCTGCAAATATGTAGTAGAAATACAGATGACAAAGCAACAAAGTGTTTTAACACTAAGTGAAGAACCATTAGCTGATCAGTTTCTAAGCATGCATTTGAGAGAACAGCAGGAAGTGATAGGTTCTACTGCTACATACTGACATTAAACTATAGAACGCATACTGATTCATTAATTATTCAATAGATATTGAATCTTACATCTCAGAAAATATATCGTTATAATAGGGTGCAAATTTAAGACATCGTCTTTACTTTAAAAAAAAGAAAATATGGGGGGATCTTCCAAGATGGTGCCATAGAAGCAACTCAGGATTGCAGCTCTCAGTGAAGGTGCAGAGGGTGAGTCCTATCCGCATTCTCAGATGGACCTTTTTTGCCCACAGAACATTGAAAGTCCCAGGTGTAGGAGAGACACGGGACGCCAGTGCAGCAGGCTCGCGCAGCCAGTTCAGCCAGCGCCTCAGTGCAGCGGCACAGGGCACAAAACTCACTGGTCTGGGTGCCCTATTAAACCAGCAATCTGAGATTTGGAAGTGCAGATTGACATGTCCATCTGATTAAATGGGACTTGGACAATGAGCCAGACCAGGAGATTCCTGGGACGTGTGATTTGAGCCGGTGCAGTGGGCAGCGGCATGGGAGATCGCACGGACCCCAGTGCCCTATCAGCAGGCTACTGGGGCATCAGTGAGAGAGTCAACCATTCAAATTGGGGAGAAAAAGAGAGAGAGAGAGAGAGAGGACGGACTCTGAGGCAGAGAGCCAGGTGATCGGTCTCGGCAGGTTCCACCCTCACGGGACAAGCAGGGCGGCGATTGGAGGTGCTCGGGGTTGAGAGTTTTGCTGCCGGTACAGGTGAATTTAGGATGGTGCAGCCTGGTGGGGGAGGGCTGTCCGCCACTATGGACGGACGCAATCCACCCCTACTGAAGTACCGCCCAGGGCTGATGCAGCCTGCCGTTACTGAGGCAACCTGCCATAACAGAGAGACTCCGCCAGTAGGGTGGAGTGTACCACAGCAAAACAGAGCCCCACAGCAGCAGGGCGAACCCGCAGTAGCAGGGCAGAGCCTCGGCAGGCAAATAGTGAATAGACTACCTCCTAGCTGGGCAGGACAGTGCAACAGATACTCATAAAGAAAGCCCCAACTCCCTGAGACAGAGCATCTAAGGGGGGAAGAAAAGGGGGGGTTGTATGAGTTCTGCTGCAGCAGACATAAACACATCCTCCCAACAACCCTGAATGAACAACAGAGCTCACAGCTCAGCACTGGAGCTCCTATAAAGCACAGACCGTCCCCTCAAGCAGCTCCCTGACCCCTGTATATCCAAAGAGCCACCTCAAAAAAGGACTAATCAGACTGACATTTGGAGGGCATCATTCTGGAACAAAGATAGCAGAAGAAGAAACTGGTAGCATCCCTCACTGTTCCATCGCTGCTACAGGTGTACCCCAGACAAGCAGGGCCGGGAGTGGACCTCAGCAGTCGTATAGCAGAGGGCTAGACCATTAAAAATAAAAGTAAGTAACAGAAATACTTCATCATCAACAATCTGGGCGTCCACTCAGAGACCCAATTGAAAAATCAGCAACTACTAAGACGACAGGTGGATAAATCCATAAAGATGGGAAGAAACCAGTGCAAAAGGAGGAAAACACCCAAAACCAAAACACCTCACCTCCTACAAAGGACCAAAACTCCTCACCAGCAAGGGAACAAAGCTGGATGGAGAATGAGTGTGACGAAATGATGGAATCAGACTTCAGAAAGTGGATAATGAGAAACTTCAGTGAGCTAAAAGAACATATTCTAAATCAATGTAAAGAAACTCAGAACCTTGAAAAAAGATTTGAAAAATGATTCGAGGAAATGATAACGAGAATGGACAACTTAGAGAGGAATATGAAAGAATTAAAGGAGCTGAAAAACACAACATGAGAACTTCACGAAGCATGCACAAGTTTCAACAGCCAAATTGACCAAGCAGAAGAAAGAATATCAGAAGTTGAAGATCACCTCAATGAAATAAAATGAGAAACCAAGATTAGAAAAAAAAGTACAAAAAGGAATGAACAAAATCTCCAAGAAATGTGGGACTATGTGAAGAGACCCAACCTACGTTTGATAGGTGTACCAGAATGTGATGAAGAGAATGAATCCACACTGGAAAATACTCTTCAGGATATTATCCAGGAAAATTTCCCCAACCTAGCAAGACAGGTCAAAACTCAACTCCAGGAAATACAGAGAACACCACAAAGATACTCTGCAAGAAGAGCAACCCCAAGGCACATAATCATCAGATTCACCAGGGTTGAAATGAACGAGAAAATACTAAGGGCAGCCAGAGAGAAAGGTCGGGTCACTCACAAAGGGAAGCCCATCAGACTCACAGCAGATCTCTCGGCAGAGACTCTACAAGCCAGAAGAGAGTGGGGGCCAATATTCAACATCCTTAAAGAAAAGAACTTTCAACCCGGAATTTCATATCCAGCCAAACTGAGCTTCATAAGTGAAGGAAAAATAAAATCCTTCACGAACAGGCAAGTACTCAGAGATTTGATCACCACTAGGCCTGCTTTACAAGAGCTCCTGAAAGAGGCACTACACATAGAAAGAAACAACCAGTACCAGCCATCCTAAAAGCATACCAAATGCTAAAGAGCATCAACAAAATGAAGAATCTACATGAACCAATGGGCAAAACAGCCAGCTAGCATCAAAATGGCAGTATCAAATTCACACATAACAATATTAACCCTAAATGTAAATGGGCTAAATGCACCAATCAAAAGACACAGACTGGCAAATTGGATAAAAAACCAAAACCCATCAGTGTGCTATATCCAGGAAACCCACCTCACATGCAAGGATACACAAAGGCTCAAAATAAAGGGATGGAGGAAGATTTACCAAGGAAACGGAGAGCAAAAAAAAAAAAGCAGGAGTTGCAATTCTCATCTCTGATAGAATAGACTTTAAAGCAACAAAGATCAAGAGAGACAAAGAAGGTCATTACATAATGGTAAAAGGGTCAATACAACAAGAAGAGCTAAGGATTATAAATATATATGGACCCAATGCAGGAGCACCCAGATATATAAGGCAAGTTCTTAATGACTTACAAAGAGACTTAGACTCCCACACAATAATAGTGGGAGACTTTAACACTCCACTGTTAATATCAGACAGACCAACCAGACAGAAAATTAACAAGGATATCCAGGACTTGAACTCAGACCTGGAACAAGCAAACCTGATAGACATTTACAGAACTCTCCACCCCAAATCCACAGAATATACATTCTTCTCAGCACCACATCACACCTCCAAAATTGACCACATAATTGGAAGTAAAGCACTCCTCAGCAAATGCAAAACAACTGAAATCATAACAAACAGTCTCTCAGACCACAGTGCAATCAAGTTAGAACTCAGAATTCAGAAAATAACTCAGAACCGCACAGCTTCATGGAAACTGAACAACTGGCTCTTGAATGTTGATTGGATAAACAATGAAATGAAGGCAGAAATAAAGAAGTTCTTTGAAACCAAAGAGAATGAAGACACAACATACCAGAATCTCTGGGACACATTTAAAGCAGTCTGTGGAGGAAAATATATAGTAATAAGTGCCCACATGAGAAGAGTGGAGAGATCCAAAATTGACACCCTATCATCAAAATTGAAAGAGCTAGAGGAGCAAGATCAAAAAAGCTCAAAACCTAGCAGAAGACAAGAAATAACTAAGATCAGAGCAGAACTGAAGGAGATAGAGACAAGAAGAACCCTTCAAAAAATCAATAAATCCAAGAGCTGGTTTTTCAAAAAGATCAACAAAATAGACCACTAGCCAGACTGATAAAAAATAAAAGAGAGAACAACCAATTAGATGCAATAAAAAACGATAAAGGGGAAATCACCACAGATTCCACAGAAATTCAAACCATCATCAGAGAATACTACAAACAACTCTATGCACATAAACTAGTAAACCAGGAAGAAATGGATAAATTCTTGGACACCTGTGTCCTCCCAAGCCTAAACCAGGAGGAAGCCGAAACTATGAATAGACCAATAACAAGGTCTGAAGTTGAGGCAGCAATTAAGAGCCTACCACACAAAAACAGCCCAGGTCCAGATGGGTTCACAGCCAAATTCTACCAGACACACAAAGAGGATCTGGTACCATTCCTTCTGAAACTATTTCAAATAATTCAAAAAGAGGGAAACCTTCCCAAATCATTTTATGAGACCAACATCATCCTGATACCAAACCCCAGCAGAGACTCAACAAGAAAAAAAAAACTTCAGGCCAATATCAATGATGAACATAGATGCAAAAATCTTCAATAAAATACTGGCAAACCGATTGCAACAGCACATTAAAAAACTTATCCATCATGATCAAGTAGGATTCATCCCGGGGATGCAAGGCTGGTTCAACATATGCAAGTCTATAAATGTAATTCACCACATAAACAGAAGCAAAAACAAAAACCACATGATTATCTCAATTGATGCAGAGAAGGCATTTGACAAAATTCAGCAGCCCTTTATGCTAAAAACCCTCAATAAACTTGGTATTGATGGAACATATCTCAAAGTAATAAAAGCTATTTATGACAAACCAACAGCCAATATCATACTTAATGGGCAAAAACTGGAAGCATTCCCTTTGAAATCCGGCACTAGACAAGGATGCCCTCTCTCACCACTCCTATTCAACATAGTACTGGAAGTTCTAGCCAGAGCAATCAGGAAAGAAAAAGAAATAAAGGGTACTCAAATAGGAAAGGTGGAAGCCAAATTGTCTCTATTTGCAGACGACATGATAGTATACCTAGAAGACCCCATCACCTCAGCCCAAAAACTCCTGAAACTGATAAGCAACTTCAGCAAAGTCTCAGGATACAAAATCCATGTGCAAAAATCACAAGCATTCCTATACACCAATAACAGACTTAAAGAGAACCAAATCAAGAACGAACTGCCATTCACAATTGCTACAAAGAAAATAAAATACCTAGGAATACAACTCACAAGGAACGTAAGGGACCTCTTTAAGGAAAACTACAAACCACTGCTCAACGAAATAAGAGAGGATACAAACAGATGGAGAAACATTCCATGTTCATGGTTAGGAAGAATCAATATCGTGAAAATGGCTATATTGCCCAAAGTAATTTACACAATCAATGCTATCTCCATCAAACTACCATTGAATTTCTTCACAGAACTGGAGAAAACCACCATGAACTTCATATGGAACCAAAAGAGAGCCCGCATAGCCAAGTCAATTCTAAGCAAAAAGAACACAGCGGGAGGCATCACACTACCAGACTTCAAACTATACTACAAGGCTACAGTGATCAAAACAGCATGGTACTGGTACCAAAACAGAGATATAGACCAATGGAATGGAACAGAGGCATCGGAGGCAACACAACATATCTACAACCATATAATCTTTGATAAACCAGACAAAAACAGGCAATGGGGAAAGGATTTCCTGTTTAATAAATGGTGTTGGGAAAACTGGCTAGCCATGTGCAGAAAGCAGAAACTGGCCCCCTTCCTGACACCTTACACTAAAATTAACTCCAGATGGATTAAAGACATAAACATAAGACCTGGCACCATAAAAACCCTAGAAGAAAATCTAGGCAAAACCATTCAGGACATGGGAGTAGGCAAGGACTTCATGACCAAAACACCAAAAGTATTGGCAACAAAAGCCAAAATAGACAAATGGGACCTAATCAAACTCCACAGCTTCTGCATGGCAAAAGAAACAGTCACTAGAGTGAATTGGCAACCATCAGAATGGGAAAAAGTCTTTGCAGTTTATGCATCTGACAAAGGGCTGATATCCAGAATTTACAAAGAACTCAAACAGATTTACAGGAAAAAAACAAACAAGCCCATTCAACAATGGACAAAGGATATGAACAGACACTTTACAAAAGAAGACATACATGAGGCCAACAAACACATGAAAAAATGCTCATCATCACTGGTCATTAGAGAGATGCAAATCAAAACCACATTGAGATACCGTCTCACGCCAGTTAGAATGGCGATCATTAAAAAATCTGGAGACAACAGATGCTGGAGAGGATGCAGAGAAATAGGAACACTCTTACACTGTTGGTGGGAGTGTAAATTAGTTCAATCATTGTGGAAGACAGTGTGGCGATTCCTCAAGGACCTAGAAATAGAAATTCCATTTGACCCAGCAATCCCATTACTGGGTATATATCCAAAGGAATCTAAATCATTCTACTATAAGGACACATACACACGAATGTTCATTGCAGCACTGTTTACAATAGGAAAGATCTGGAACCAACCCAAATGCCCATCGATGATAGACTGGACTGGGAAAATGTGGCACATATACACCATGGAATATTATGCAGCAATCAAAAATGATGAGTTTGTGTCCTTTGTAGGGACATGGATGAAACTGGAGAACATCATTCTCAGCAAACTGACACAAGAACAGAAAAGGAAATACTGCATATTCTCACTCATAGGCCTCATGTATGTCTTCTTTTGTAAAGTGTCTGTTCATATCCTTTGTCCATTGTTGCATGGGCTTGTTTGTTTTTTTCCTGTAAATCTGTTTGAGTTCTTTGTAAATTCTGGATATCAGCCCTTTGTCAGATGCATAAACTGCAAAGACTTTTTCCCATTCTGATGGTTGCCAATTCACTCTAGTGACTGTTTCTTTTGCCATGCAGAAGCTGTGGAGTTTGATTAGGTCCCATTTGTCTATTTTGGCTTTTGTTGCCAATACTTTTGGTGTTTTGGTCATGAGAAAAATGGGAACACATGGACACAGGGAGAGGGTCTACTACACACTGCGGTCTATTGGGGGGAATGGGGGAGGGATAACGGGGGGTCTGGGGAGGGAAAGCTTGGGGAGAAAGTTACCCAAGTGTGGGTGAAGGGGAGGAAGGCAGCAAAACACACTGCCATGTGTGTACCTATGCAATTATCTTGCACGTTCTGCACATGTACCCCAAAACCTATAATGCAATAAAAATTAAAATAAAATAAAATAATATAAAAGGACATTTGATAACAAATAAAAAAGAGAGAAAATATGAACTAGTATGAAAAGGAGAGATAAAAAGACCGAGTACAATATGCTAATTTATCTAGGCAGCAAAATATAAGCAAAAATTCTATACAATAAATAGAATAAAAATGTATCCCCTCTGAAACTAAATAGCCAATATTCATTATAAATTTAGCTCAGTCAGTTCCCTATTTTGATCATCCTATGATTTGGACTGTGGAATAAATTCTTTGATTTCTTTTACACAAAAATATACATGTATAAACTAATTCTCTTATGGTGATATAGACATGGAATGGACATCTGATTATTTTTTTCATTGCTAAAAGCATTCCAATGCGCTCTATTTCTGCCAGTGACTACATGACTGTAGTCAGGTAGTCATGACTTTTTTCAAGTTATAAAATGTCATGACTTTTTATAACTTGAGCCTCAACCTTTACATCTCCTGTTCTGCCTCCACATCTTGCTTTTCTAAAGTCAAACCTCTCCCCTTTCCAAAAACCTTTTGATTCAACAAGGCAGAACCACATATAGCTTCCTGAAAACGAACTACAGTTTTCTGCTTCTGAATTTTTGTTCGTGCTCTTTGCTATTTTCCATGCCTATCATACCATTGTAACTTTCTCCCAAGTAAATTCTACTTATTTTTTAAAAACTTTTAATATCCACATTCTGTGAAGCTTTCCCTGAGGTCAGAGTCACCCACTTCTACTTAGTACTCTTGAAATTGCATTTAAAAGTATTTATTTTGCATTTACACATCACGTTTTAAATATTTTCCTATTTCTGTTTCTAGTTGGCTAAAACATTCTGAGAATAAGAGATGTAACATTCATTTATGCTTTCATTGTCTCTCATAGTATTATTATATAGTAACTGATCAGTAACTATTGAAATGAGCTCAATTTAACCATTATATAAGTTTTTTTTTTTTTATGTAACAGGAAACTTTTTTCAGCATCACATTTGCCATTTACTTCTCAGCAAATAATTAATTTGCCTTATTCTCCCAGCCTAAATGAATGCATGATTTTATGTTAAACTCATACACAACTAATGTTTTTTCACTATATCTTTGCCCAGAACCACATTTTAAAACTGTCAACATTTATCTAACTTTCATTCACAACTCCAAAGCAGGAAACTATGTATCTTTGTTTCTATGTAAAGTATCTTCTAACTACTTCATGAAACACATATATTTTTTCACATGATAGATTAACTCAATCTGGCAAAGACAATCTGTTACTTTAGAAGATACATATTCATTTTTCTATTAATAAGAAAATAAGATTAATAATGACCTAAATTACTCAGATTCTTATGGTTTCAGGCAAGAAGAAAAATGTAAAGAGCCCAGCATATTATAAAAAGAGCTGATCCTAATGCTTTCTGAATATTGGCTTATTTCAGTGTGTCACATTTCTGTCTTTTCACTGTCTTTTCACCTGCACATTGGTGCAGGTTTACGAATCCCGACCTCTGGAGAAATGGTCCTGTGTTGACTATCTGATAATATTTGAAACATTTGTGAAAAACAGGATACTTTATTTTCCACTGAGAAATATTTTTGTATTTATCAGATCATATGAATGAAATCACAGAATTAACTAATATATACATATATATATCTAAGCCAGAAGATTTAAGTGGGAGTGGGGAGGACAAAATTCTTTAATGTTCCCATATTTTGAAATTTGAAGAAAAAAATTGCAATCTTCCTAAATCTTGGGCTAATTTTAGTACAAATAATCAAGTTAGTTTAGATAGAAGGTAAATAATATATAGCTAGAAAATAATACAGCTAGAAAAAATAGCAATCAGCACCAAAACATAAAGACATAGGAGTTCACTCTAGAATAAATTTTGAGTTGGTTTATTCTACGCTGATTTAGGAAATTTTTATAAGTTTTGTGGCAATTATGATTTCCAGCCTAGTTTTAAAAGTCAAAAGATTTATATGATCTGAAGAGAAACCACTGTCCAACCTAGTTTTAATCCACAGAGGAGGTACGTGGATTTATGATAAAGGAACAGCAGATATTCACACATATTTTTACCCATGAAAGTAGCTTGATTTTTGAAATTCAATACAATACTGTTTTATGATTGTGGAGATGTGGCAGGAAATGAAAACAAATGACTATGTTTTCACAATCAGTTTCAGCTAGTTTCATTGAGTGACGTAATCCAGATTCTGTGATTTTTGTTTCCTATACTGTATTAATATCACAATCTCTAAAGTCCCCAACATTTGTATTTGTAACTTTTATCACCCATCAACCAATTTCAAAAGGAATCTCTACATAATCTATATTCCTAACCTTGTGTTCTAGACCCAGATGCTAAAGTAATTTTTTTTATTTTATTCTCAACACTCTCACTGTCTGAAAATGGACACAGAGTATGATTTTATATGCAGATGTCTGTAGATAGTATTAAAAGAGGAGGCTAGCAGCATGGAGGTATTATTTACCTCCAAGAAGCTTGGTATTTTGAAATCCAACCTTGTTACCATCCTTTACGTGCATGTAAGAAAATGTATAGATATTCTTATATACCCAACAGAATTCTCCATAAACACTTCTGCAAATATATAGATTCCACTCTGTTAGGAAAATGTGTTGTTCATTAAATACAAAACTGCAAATGATGTTTGTGAAAACAAATCCTGTGATTGACATTCACCGGGGAAAGAAGAAAATTACTACAAACATGTTGGCAAGTCCAGTATACATGAACACAAGGATTTATTAACAATGCCACCTAGCTAGTGCTTTCAGCCAAAAATTTGGTAAATGACTTACTGTTGTCACCTTAAGACAGTGCTAGTGTGACAGGTTGTCAGAACTCAAATGCATTGTGTCTCGAAACAGAAGCTGACAGTAGCCTTAGGCATTGGAAACATTGTAAAAGAATAATATCCTTTTTGATATAATCTCAAAAGATTGACAACTCCAATGGTTATTTTTATTTTGAAATTTAAACCTCTCTTTAATAATTTGAGTTAAAATGTCATTGCTAAGGATGTCAGCATATACAAAATGTTTCATAAAGTCAAAAAATGCAAACTGATCAGGCAAGTACAAATAAAACCAAATTAAATAATACTACCCATACAACATTTTTCTTTATGTTATTTGTGTTGTGAAATAATATTTGAAATTATTGGCCACTTGAGGACGTGAAAAAATCACAGCAGTAAGTTCAGTGTAAACTTATGGAGCAATATTGTGTCTGTCAGATTGTGCTTACAACTTTTTTTCACTTTATAATCTCTTTTTAATTTTTTTAATTAAGCTATAACCCAACCCAACAAACCTGGCACACATTTCCTTTAAAATATAAATCATGTTTCCAGAAAAATTTTTACAAGTTTAATAAAATGTTGGAAAGTATTAAGAAAGCCGTACTTGGGTAAAATGAGTTTAATATCAATATCCTATCATAAGGCACTTAGGCAAAACAGAATGAAGATTTCTAAATAAATCGAAATGTTCAAACCTTCTCATGGTATGAGTCACTTTATGCTAAGACATGCTCCCCTTTTCAGCTGAATGTGTGCTTGATATTACAAAACAATCATTTATAGTAGCAGAAAAGCATTTATTTATTTATCCATCTATGGATAAATTTTTTTTAATTTATATTTATTCACTGGCTTATATATGACCTACAGTGTTTTTAAGGAATGAAATATATAGTTTGTATCTGATACATATTTTTTCTTTATCCAACATCAGTTTCTTTAAGAGTGATTCCCCCCACCTTGTTTGGGGGGATAGACTGTCACCCAGGCTGGAATGTAGCGGTGCAGTCTAGACTCGCTGCAGCCTCTGCCTCCCAGGTTGAAGTGATTCTCCTGCCTCAGCCTCCCAAGTAGCTGGGATTACAGGCAGACACCACCATGCCTGGCTAATTTTTGCGACTTTAGTAGAGAAGGGGTTTCACCATGTTGGCCAGGCTGATCTGGAACTCCTGACCTCAAGTGATCCACCTGCCTTGGCCTCCAAAAGTGCTGGGATTACAGGTGTGAGCCACCATGACCAGACTGTCTTTCTTATACCATGTGTTGCTGGTAGAGTTGACTATTAATAAGCCCTAACTACCCCACCACAGAGGTGAGCACATAATACAGGCTAACCAAAAAAACAAAACAAAACACAAATCCACTACTTCACTGCACATGAACAACTGTTCCATGATTGGGCACATAATTTGAAATTGCTGTTAGCCGAGAGGTTGCCTGAGAGTGAAATCTACACAGAAGTAAGCTCAGATTAGAGAATAAAGAATTTCCTATTCAATGAATGGTACTGGCATAACTGGCTAATCATATGCAGAAGATTAACATGGGACCCCTTCCTTCACCATTTACAAAAAATCAATTCAATGTGGATATTAGAAGTAAAACCTAACACTATAAAAGCCCTAGAAGAAAATACCATATTAAATATAGGCACTGGCAATGATTTCATGATGAAGATGCCAAAAGCAGTGGAAACAAAAATCAAAATTGACAAATGGGACCTAATGCAACCAAAGAAACTATCAATAAACAGACAATATACAAAATGGGAGAAAATATTTGCAAACTATGAATTTGACAAAAGTCTAATATCCAGGATCTATAAGGAACTTAAATCAACAAGCAAAACCAAACAACCCCATTAAAAAATAGGTAAATGATATGGACAGCTCAAAAAAAGAAGACATACATGCAACCAACAAATAAATTTAAAAATTAGCATCACTAATCATTAGAGAAATACAAATCAAAACCACAGTGAGATACCATCCCACACCTGACAGAATGGCTATTGTAACGTCAAAAAATAACAGATGCTGGTGAGGTTGCAGAGGAAAGGGAACAGTCATACATTGCAAGTTGGAGTGTGAACTAGTTCAGCCACTATGGAAAGCTGTTTGGAGATGTCTCAAAGAACTTAGAACTACCATTCAACCTAGCAATCCCATTATTGGGTATACACCTAAAAGAATATAAATAATTCTGTCCCATACCCATGTATGTTCACTGCAGCATTATTCACAGTAGCAAAGACATGAATCAACCTAAATGCCCATAATAGTGAACTGGATAAAGGAAATGTGGTACATAAGCATCACAGAATACTACACAGACATAAAAGACCATCCTTAGAAGATCATGTCCTTTGGAGTAGCATGGATAGAGCTGGAAGTCATTATCTTAACCAAATAAACACAGGAACAGGAAACTAAATCCTGCATGATCTGACTTATAAGTAGTCCACAAACATTAAGAACACATGGGCACAGGAACAATAGACACCAGGGCCTACTTGAGGGTGGAGAGTGGAAAGAGAGTGAGGATGGAAAAACTACATATTGGGTACTATGCTTGTTTACCTGGGTAATGAAATAATCTGTATGCCAACCCCCCACGAGACAAAATTTACCTATATAACCAACTTGCACATGTACCCATGAACCTAATATAAAAGTTGGAAGAAAAAAGAAGAACAAAGAAAATTATGCAGAAACTGTCTAAATAAATAATCTCTCAGACATGAGTTGGAGGATATGCATAAAACTTACCTTTCATAATAAGAAAAGGAAAGAAAAAGCAATCACATTAACTTGAGAATGATCAGAAAAATCATAAAATTAGTCAGATTTAAAACAGATCTTGAGCAATGGAGAGAATTTCAACAAGTACAGTTAAGTGAGAATGCTATTGCTATTGCAGGACTGGGCAGCATGAACACATGTAGAGTTTGCCTTCCTTCTTTCCTCCTTCCCGTTCTCTCTTCCCTCTCTCATCCCTCTCTTCCTCCTTTTCTTCTTTCCTCCCTCCCTTCGTCTCTTCTACCCTTTCTTCCTTCTTTCTCTCTCACTCTCTCTTCTTCCTTTCCTTTGCCCATCCTCTCCCTTTATCCTTTCCTTTCTACCTTAAGCATTTTGGGGACAGTAACTATAAACCATAATGGATGCTAAGATTAAAAATGAAAATAAAGAGTCCCTGTCTTCTAGATCATTGGGTAAGAATGCAATACCTTTATGATTTTGATGGAATTTTAAATGATCCATGCAAAAGAACTTTTTTCTATTCCTCTTAGAATTCAGATAATACAGCAATTCTATAAGTAGAAATGTATAAAGAGTATGTTTTGTGGAAGTTGGTTTTAAATCTTTGATATATGCCAAGTGATAAAAAATTATATATCTCCCTGAGCCTATTTAGAATATGAAAAATTAGATACCAAGTAGAAAATACTTTAATTTTTTCATGAAATATATAAATTTATTTGAAACTATAAAATACAATTAATAAACATTGTCTTTCTGATTCTACTGTTTTGCTATGTGATATGCATCTTTGAAAGAATGGTTTTATCACTTTATTAGAGAACTGTGTGGCTGATGACTTTTCACATGTCTTAAATAATTATCAAATTAAATTTGTAAATATAAAGCCAAATAGAAAAACATTTTGTTTTCAACAAATGAATAACTTGATGAAGAAAGATTAGAGGTATCGATAATACATAGATAAATTAAAAATCACACACACCACGTGGAAATGTTCTCCCATCATAAGAGGACAATTTTACTTTAATGTAATAAAAATTAAATGTCAATTAATATAATGCATCTAAGAAAATAATTCTATTATTTAGACTTCTTCAAGACAGTAGGATCTTCTCTTTTTTTTTTATATTGTCAACTATGAAATTGCTTTCTATTTGTAGCCAGAAAGCACAGCTGACAGTTAAAAAAAAATCCCTAATTTCATAACTCTTAAAAACTAAATGGAGACTAGCATTAAGATTTGAGATATTCAATGCTATATCTGTTCAATATGTTTAGTTTTTGTTTTCCCAATTTGACGTTGAGATATGGCCCAGAGTTTTCCTTCCTATATTAACTGTGCTCTTAAGATATGCATTTCATAATTTTTGTCTCTATTAAAATTGAAAAAAGTTTCTACATAAATTACTCTCATTACACAAATTACCTAAATTAAATGAGGACAATAAAATGAAAACTTCGCAACTATTCATTTCACTTAACATAGAATTTGCACAATGTTATTTTAACAGATGACTGCTTTATACTTTGTCTGTTTAGACACAACTGTAAAGCACTTTTTGTGAGATTTAAACTGGGGAATTTTCTATGAAAATGCAAAATAAAAAATGTTTAATTATAATAAAATAAACTTTAATTATTCTAGCAGGTACACATAATTAGACATTATAGGTAATTCCGAAAGTATAAACATAGTGTTTTTCCAAAATTTTACTTGTGAGAAAAAAAGTTCTCAAGAAAGGGAAAACGAATGGCTTTTCTATACAATCCCATAAATGTTTACTTTATCCACTAATAAGCTGTCTTAGAGTTTATTAATACTCTGCTAATATATGCCTGTGTATAAGGCTACCCAGAGAACATAATTTTTTTAAACTAATAATACAATTAAACAAAAGTTAACAGAAATTATTAATGAGAAAGAAATGGGACAAAAACATTTTATGTTGATTTTTTCAAACATTTATCTGGGTAAACTCATACTATTAAATAAAGAATTGTTTAAAGTGATATTACTATATTGGACATTTTGGTTATCTCCATTATCTATGTATGACTTTCCAGTACATTACCCCATTGGTTTGTGAGATTCCTGTCAGCTCAGATAGGTTCTGTGAGTAGTCTAAGCTTCTTGTTCTCAATACTGACAGCACATTAGAATGATTGAGCAGGAGGGTGCTGTTGTTGTTGTTGTTGTTGTTGTTTTCTTAAGCTAATGATGTTAGGGCCTCACTTCATATCCTCTGACCAGTATTTTTTTTTATTTCTTGGGTCATTCTAAAGTGCAGCCATTACTGAGAATTATTGGTGGCAACTAATACAACAATGCATTTTTCCAGCCAATGAGTAGTTTTAAAACCAGGTTTGATTCAAGCGTGGGAATGTAGAATTATAGATTCTGGTCAGTAGAATACCTACTGGTCAGTAGGTAGTCATATCTGGTGTCCCCTGGCAACATCAGAGAATGCATACCCACAGATAGATGAAACCTATAAGGCACTGCTCATGAGTGATATCTAGTGGCTATTTTGTATGTGTCCAAGACATATAAAGATAATACTCATTTCATTTAAGAAAATACATCTGAAATTCACATTTTAAATCCAGGTGACATGGGTGATTAGAAGCAATTATGGTAACATTTTAAGCTAAGTGTAGTAGAGCTTCAGGGTGGCATGTTAAGGTAGGTCCCTTGATAAGCCCACTCAGGACTTGTCATAATCTGGAATCACACACAGAATACCATTGCCATCATGACCAGGAAAACTGGAAAACATCAGTTTTAGACATCCCAGTTGTCTCAGTGCCTTCTCAGTACCCGCTGCCAAAAATATATTGTCTGCATTTATCACAGCAAAATATAACTTCTATAGAATTCGTTAGTGTTTATTTTTATCATGTCTAACCCATTCGCTTATGGAATTACCACAACACAGTCAACTGACACAGGAATGAAAGTTCATTGGGATTTCTAGAAAAAATTTTCACTGGGACTTATAGAAAAAATTTTCACATGCCTCTTCTAGATGTTGTAATGTGGCTTCAAACATTACAAAATGTTGTATCCTTTTGTTTTTATCAAATGAAGATGAAACTGGTGAAAGGAAGGTGGTGAACTGCAGAGAAGCACATTGGATATACTTAGGGCAACTCTGCAGCCTGATCTACTTCTGGATTTCTAGTTATATGAAGCAGTAACTGCTGCCAAGAACATGCTTGCCATAAGAGTTAGTATATGTCTGCCCAGATAACAGAGGATGTTCAGGCCCGCCATTTTTATCTAAAATGCTTGGGATCAGGAGGATTTCATAAACATTTGTATTATTTTAGAAAGAGAGTATACATGTTACATACTCTGAAATAACCTTAGCAGAGCCTTGGACAGCACTGCATTATCAAGAAAAAAAAATCGCTGGAGCAAAAAAAAAAGTGTGTGGATGGATGGTTGGCTATACAGATGGACATAGATATACTGATATACAGGTATCTGTGTACTCATATATACACACACATTCACACTATGTATCATAAAGACCATAAATAATCATCTCACTTCAGTTCACTTCAGATTTTGTCTAAATTAGTCATAAGCCACCTTCAGTTTTTTTATTTCAGATTTTAAACAAACATTGTGGACATTTTACATTTATATGACTCTTCCTCTTATTTTATTGCCTCTTTATTCTTTTACGTTAATTTTATAATATGGCACCAGAGATAAGAAAATAATGTGAACATCAAATAATTACAATCAGTCCTGTACAACTGAATTTTAAGATTATTTTGTTAATTTTTAAAACTCAATTTCTTCTCATTACATTTTGCAATGATAGGCCACATTAACTCATAATTTGAGCAATTTGAAAAACGCAGTTTAGTGCTTATTCACTAAAATGTTCAAGCATCAATAATGATTTAATTATAAGATGTAAGTACACATATTAAAACTAAAACTAATGGTCATCAAACTCTCTTAAATAAGTAAGTTATATACAAACATTGTCCAGAAATTGCATCTAATTAAAGCATGCCTGAAGTAATCATCAGATGTTCATGAAAGACTTTCCTTAATCATCTTCCTTTTCTTCCTGGTCATATTTCTCACTCTTCATTAGTTCATAAATTAATAATCATTCCAAGCCATTCAAATTTAGAGAGCAAGAAACTCAGACATAGCATAGCCTTAACAAGAGTTTCATATGATAATACATTAAATATATTTCAAAATTTTATTTCTAGGCTTTACATACTGTGATTTTATGTTTAGTATTACGTAAAGGTTTAAAATATCTTAATCACAATTTAAATGCACCATGATCCCTGGGTATATGTTTTTATATTTCAATCTCTACATTTATTCTACGGTAATGTAACTACACATGAATCATTTGAAGTAGTTTATTTATAAACATGTAGCTGGCTTAAGAGACCTAAATGATTCCTTTAGTTTTAGACTCATCCCTATTTCTTACTCATCACTTGAATAAGGATATCCTGCAGATACTTCCAATTCAAGAAGGTCAAAACTGACTGCAAGTTCCTAACAAAGCAAGCTCTCATTTTTTAATTGTCCTTTTCATTAGCTGCTATTCCATTTCCATTCAGTCAGGAACAGAGATACTTGGGGATCGCCCCTGATTCCTCTTCAGCATCAGTTTCCACATAGCCTACGTGCAATGCTTGACAACATATTTCATAACTATCCATTGTCAGTTTTCTTCTTCGTTGCCCATATTAACAATGATTAAGATTAGCTATTTAGTGTCTCTTGCAGTGGCTGTACTGTCATGATGTGGTTTCCGTAGTGCCAGTCGTGTACCCTTCTTATTCCTGTGTCCTAAATTGGTCAGAGTGATATTCCTAAAATGTAAATATGGCCATGCCATTCCTATTCAAAATTCTGCAACAACTTATGGCAAATAATGTTCTACATGATGTGCTACTGCTTAACTCTCCAAATTGATTATCCAATAAATTCTGTTTCAAATATTATCTTCCAATGTGTGTTTTTACCCACATAAACAATATTATGTTACCTGTTAGGGCCAAGCACTGGGGATACAAGATAAATAATATATGTTCCCAACTGCTAAAAAGGTCACAAGCATGAAAACAAAAACTTATAAGGGCATGTGTCATACTAGAGACGTTCATCAGATTTGATGACAACACAGGATGGGGTGGGGATAGCTAAATATACTGATTTATTTCCCATTTTTACCCCAACTTCTGCACTTTTTCTGTTCTTATCACTTTGCAGTAGGTGCATCTTTCAAGGCCAATAACGTTTTTAATTTCTTATTGAATATTTGACATGCCCAAAAGATACTCTCTTTTAAACTTTATAATCCTTTGGCGTACATTAGAAAAGTAGATGCTATGATTCTCTTTCCTCCTTAATTTTTCTTTTGTTTTCTCTTAGAGCCATTCTGATCTGTTTCCTCTTAACCACTCTGTTTCACTCTTTATTATCCTTAAAATGCTTGTTGAACAACCTATCCACTTTCATAAATATCAACCACTTGCTTTATATTGCAATGTTTGGCAGATGTCTGTCTTTAGGCTTGAGCATCCTTTTGAAATTTGGATTCCTACAACTGACTACTTAACAGGTATATATTCCTCTAGATACTCCAGAAACAAGGTCTATGTGCCCCATGCTACAAACCAGCATTATACATTCTAATCCCAAAAGGTATCATCATATCATTCTAATTGTACAATTGATCTTTCTCTTGTATTAGACAGTTTTTAGAATACAAGTCTTGTACTCATTCTTTTCAAATTATTGCTAAATATTTTATCCTTTTGATTACATTTTCAACTGAACTATTTTATTAATTTCATTATCAGACTTTTAATTATATCTATTTAATGGCAATTGACTTTTTTCTTTAGAGACTTTGTGTGTGTGACTTTGTGTATGTATGTATGTGCACGTGTATGTAGGTGCATGTGCATGTGTGTGCATGTGTGTGTGTAGACTACTATTTCATACAGTGCCAGACTGGTGTGCAGTGACTTTTCATAGGCATGATTGTAGCACACTACAGGCTCAAACTCCTGGACTCAGTCCACCATTCCTCTACTTCAGCCTCCCAAGTAGCTGGGACTACAGGCTTTGAAGGCAGTTGATTTTTGTATACTGGTCTTGCACCCTGCCACTTTGATAAACTCACATTTTACTTCTAATAGCATTTTAGGGATTTCTGAGGGCTTTCTATATAAAAGATCATGTTATCTGCAAATAGTGGTTTATTTAATTATTTATTTATTTAGAGACAGAGTCTTGCTATGTTTCCAGTGGCGTGATTTCAGCTCACTACAGCCTTGACCTCCCAGGTTCAAATGATTCTCCTGCCTCAGCCTCCCGAGTAGCTGGGACTACACACACATGCCAGCATGCTGAGATAATTTTTGTATTTTTTAGGAGAGACAGAGTTCCACTATGTTGGCCAGGATGGTCTCAATCTCTTGACTTCGTGATCTGCCCACCTCGGCTGCCAAAAGTGCTGGGATTACAGGCATGAACCACCATGCCTGGCCTATTTATTTATCTTTAAAATTGAATGTATTTTATTTATTTTTCTTCCTTATTACCCTAGATACCAGTGCAATGTGATAGTAGTGTGAATGTGATTAATTTTTCCCTAGAAGAAAGCATTTTTTCTTTTTTCACCATTAAGTATGATTTCAGCTTTGTATTAATCTTAGATGCTCTTTATCAGGTTTGATATTGAGATTAAAGTTTGTCAGGCTGAAGACATTCTCTTCTGTTCCTGGTTTGTTAAGTCTTCTCAGGAAAGAGTTTGAGATTTTGTCAAATGCTTTTCCTACATATATTGAGAAGACCATGTGTTTTTTGTTTTTTATTTGTATTAGTATGGTATATTACATTGATTAATTTTCAGATGTTAAGTCAAACTTACCTTTCTGGGGTAAATACTACTTGACTATGGTACATAGTCCTTTTTAAAAGTTCCAACATTTGGTTTGCTAGTATTTTGTTGAGGTTATTTGCATGATGTCTTTATCAGATTTTGGTATCAACATAATGCTAGCCTAATAGAATGAACTGGAATGTGTTTCCTCCTCTTTCATGCTTTGGAAGAGTTTATGGAGGACAAATATTATTCTTTTTTGAATATCTGATAGAATTTACCAGTGATGCTATGTGAGACTAGGCTTTATGTTGTAGATAGCTTTTAAAATATTAGTTCAGTTTTTTCACTTGTTAAAGGAGTATTCCAATGTTTTGTTTCTTTCATTTGTTTTGGTAATTTGTTTCTTTTTAGAACATTGTCCATTTTATTCAGGTTGGCATATAGTTGTTGATAATATTACCTTTTTTCCTTTTTTTTATTAGAATATCTATTCCAGTAAGTTGTTGATAATATTATCTTATAATTCATATATTTCTAGAAGACCAGGAATAATGCCTCTTTTTTTTTTTTATCCCTGATTTACTAATTTGAGTCTTTTTCTTTTTCACACCAGAAACTACTTTTTATACATTTTGTACAAGGACAACTCGGGAAACAAGCCTATTTCCTCCAGCCAGTTTCAATGAATGCTGGCACTGCACCACATGCTATACCACGTCAGCGTGATAATTTTCCAATAAATATTTTCTAATACTAAAACTGCTTCCTTTTATATCCAAAAGTCGACCCCAAGCTGAGGGAAGAGAAGACTGGGCCCCGAGTTTCCTGCAGGAAATCCCCAAGTCAATGTGGGATCTTTACAGTGAGGGATCTTTACAAGGCAATGGTGGCAGAGAGAGCAAGTTCTAGCCTCCAAGAAAGAATTCCCGGACAGTAAATATACTGCTCCATCTTTCTTCTGAGGCTTGTCCACCCTTACAAAGCAGCTACATCCTTCACCAAAGGTATTTTTCAGTGTGCAGTGGCTCACACTGTTTCTTGCGGCAGCCGGCCCTGGGCTCCTGGAGCCTCTACCACCAGCGGTAGTGGGCCAGGGCACGGTTGGCCTCAGCCATCTTGTGCATGTCATGCTTCCTCTTGATCACAGGGCCCTGGTTATGAAAAGCCTCCAGCAGCTCGTGGACAGCTTCTCAGGCATCAGAGTCCGCCTATGCCTGTTCTCCCGGCACTCAGTGATCATCCACTTCATGGCCAGGAAGCAGCGACGTCGGTCGGGTAGGGGTACAGCAACCTGGTAGAAACGGCCTCCTCTGAGGATGGGTACCAGCCCAATCATAGGCTCACAGTTTTTCGGTGCTTGGTGGAAGATGGTGTAGGGGTTCTGTTCAGTGGTTGCCTGTTCCTCTGCAGAAGCGACATAGTACTTCTCAAACCGCTTCCTTTTCACAGCTTCCAGAGTCTGAGTCATGAGGGATCTGGCCAGTATTTTGTTTCCTCCTTTCATCGTCATGTTGGTGAATTTACTGACAACTGGGTTTTCAAACACAGAACTTGTTTTTGCTGCTGGAGCAGCTTTGATGAGCTGAGTCTTCTTGAGCTCCTTATCGTATTTCTCCTCAGTTAGCTTCTCCACAGGCTTGCAATAATGTTCCTTGTCAATCAGGGGATCCTTGAATTCAGCACTATAGCAGCTCCACCTCACCTGAGTTAGCCTCTGGAAATCCTCACTGCGGAGGCAGCCATCTTGGCTGGCTACGAGGACCCCACAAAAACTGCCCTCGGCGCCTAAACAAGTGACGGGAAATGGGTGAAAAAGACTCCTCGAGGTCCTAACTCTGCGTTACACTCCATGATCTGGACGTTAGAGTTTCTCATTCCAGGATCCAAAGGGAAGAGCCAAAAGGAAACACTTGCCCTCCCAATATCCGTCGCAGTCTGGCACTGCACTCAGTGACGGCACTTGCTCCTCTCAAGCCCCCATGCAGGCCCCCTAATTTAAGTCTTTTATGATTTCATTTGCATCAGGCTACCTAAACTTTATCATTTTGTTGATCTATTTAACAAGCCAACTTTTAGTTTGTTTGATTCTCTTTATAGTTTTTCTAATCTCAATTTAATTCATTTTCACTTTAATCTTTATCATGCCTCTCCTACTTCCTTTGGATTTTGTTTTTCTTTTCCCAGTTTTTCAGGTGAAAAGTTCTATTACTTGAAATTTGAGATTTTTTACAAGTAGGCATTTAGAAATATAAATTTCTCTCTAACGGCTGCTTTACCTGCACTCTGTAGATTTATATATGTTGTGGCTTTATTTTCATTTATCTTATGGTATTTTCTAATTTGCTATTTCTTCTTTAAATGATTAGTTATTTAGAAATGTGTTTTTAAATTTCTACTTCTTTTGAATTTCCCAAATTTTCTTTCATTATTAATTTCTAATTTCATTTCCTTGTGGTCAGAAAACATACGATATATGCTTTTATTCCTTTTATATATATTGAGATTTGCTTCATGGAATAACATATGGTCTATCCTGGAGAATGTGCCATGTGCACTTTAGAATGTGTTCTAGGAATATCTGTTAGTTACCATTGATTTATATTGTTGATAGAGTCTTCCATTTTTGTATTGATTTCTACCTAGTTTTTCTATCCATTACTGAAAGTGAGCTAATAGTATCTCCCACTATTATTTATTATTGAATTGTCAATTTCTCCCTTCAATTCTGTCAGTTTTTAAAAATATATTTTGGGGCTCTATCTTTAGGTCCATACATGTTCATACCTTTTCATTTAAATGTTCTTCTTTGTCTCTAGTAACAACTTTTTGCCTTAATATTTTTTGACACATAATTGTTGACAATATTCTTATAATTCATGTATTTCTATAAGATCAGTAATAATGCCTCTTCTTTCATTCTGTACTAATATCTTGTCTGATAGTAGTATAGCCACTCCAGCTCTTTTTGGTTTACTACTTATATGGTATGTTTTTTTATCCTTATCCTTTCAATTTATATGTGTGTTTAAATTTACATGTTTCTCTGGTAGACAGCATACATTTGGATCATGTTGTTTTTCCAGAAACTCATTCAACTAACTTCTGACTGTTGATAGGAGAGTTAAATTTATTTCTATTTATTATAATTGCCAACATAGTAGGATATAGAGCTGCCATTTTACTATTTCTCTATATATGTCTTATGTATTTTTCTTCCTCTGTTCTTCCATTACTGTTTTCTTTTGTACTAAATTAATATGTACTATTGAAAACCCCTTTGTTTCTTTTACCATATTTTTTAAGATTTTTTTCTGAGTGAACACTCTGAACATTACAATTAAAATAGTAACTTAAATAATTTATTTCAGATTAATACCAACTTGATTTCAATAATAGTATACAAAAGTCTATTTGAATAGAGTTCCATTTCTTCATCCCTTCTTTATGTTCTTATTACATCTTTATACTTACAAGTCCATTGATACAGTTTCATGTTAATACTTAGCCATTATTTTTAAATCAGATAAAATAAGAAAATAATTATAAACAAAAATATATATATATACTATCATTTATACTGACCTCTGTAGTTAGCTTACTGCTGCCATTTACTTTTTGATGTGAATTCAAATAAAATTTTAATGCCTTTATTTCTAATTGAAGGATTTTCTTTAGTACTTCTTGTAAGGTATGTCTATTAGCAACAAACTCTCTCAATTTTCATTTATATGAAAATCTCTATACCTACCCTTCATTTTTGAAGGATGGTTTTGCTTGATGTAGAATTATTGGTTGACTGTTATTTTCTTTTAGAACTTTGAACATGCATTGTACTGTATTCTGGTCTATATTCCTTTTGTAATGAGAAGCCAGTTATTAATATTATTGAGGATTCATTGTATGTGATAACTTTTTTTTCTTTTACTGTTTTTAAGAATCTATGTCTTTGGCTTTCAACAGTTTGAATATTTTGTGTCTAGGTGCAGTTCCTTGAGTTTATCTTACTTGAAGTTCATTAAATGTTTTAAATATAGAGATTATTTTTCATCAAATTTTAGAGTTCCAGCCTTGGAAACATGGTGAGACTACATCTCTGCTAAAATTTTTAATCATAGCAAATTAGCTGGCATAGTAATTTGTGCTTGTAGTCCCAGTTGCTTGGGAGCTTGAGGCAAAAGAATTACTTGGGCCCAGGAGATCAAGGTTACAGTGAACTCTGATTGCCATTGCACTCTGGCCTGGGAAACAGAGTGAAACTCTGTCTACATAAGAATTTCCTAAAGAGAGAGGAAAACAGTTAAAAAAAAAAAATGTTTTGATTAGGTCCCATTTGTCTATTTTGGCTTTTGTTGCCAATGCTTTGGGAGTTTTGTTCATGAAGTCCTTGCCTACTCCTATGTCCTGAATGGTTTTGCCTAGATTTTCTTCTAGGGTTTTTATGGTGTCAGGTCTTACGTTTAAGTCTTTAATCCATCTGGAGTTAATTTTAGTGTAAGGTGTCAGGAAGGGGTCCAATTTCTGCTTTCTGCACATGGCTAGCCAGTTTTCCCAACACCATTTATTAAATAGGGAATCCTTTCCCCATTGCCTGTTTTTGTCTGGTTTATCAAAGATAATATGGTTGTAGATGTGTTGTGTTGCCTCCGATGCCTCTGTTCTGTTCCATTGGTCTATATCTCTGTTTTGGTACCAGTACCATGCTGTTTTGATTACTGTAGCCTTGTAGTATAGTTTGAAGTCTGGTAGCGTGATGCCTCCCGCTGTGTTCTTTTTGCTTAGAATTGACTTGGCTATGCGGGCTCTTTTTTGGTTCCATATGAAATTCATGGTGGTTTTTTCCAGTTCTGTGAAGAAATTCAATGGTAGTTTGATGGGGATAGCATTGATTGTGTAAATTACTTTGGGCAGTATAGCCATTTTCACGATATTGATTCTTCCTAACCACGAACATGGAATGTTTCTCCATCTGTTTGTGTCCTCTCTTATTTCATTGAGCAGTTGTTTGTAGTTTTCGCTTCTGCACAGCAAAACAAACAGTCACTAGAGTGAATCGGCAACCATCAGAATGGGAAAAAATCTTTGCAGTTTACGCATCCGACAAAGGGCTGATATCCAGAATTTACAAAGAACTCAAACAGATTTACAGGAAAAAAACAAACAAGCCCATTCAAAAATGGGCAAAGGATATGAACAGAAACTTTACGAAAGCAGACATACATGAGGCCAGCAAACATATGAAAAAGTGCTCATCGTCATTGGTCATTAGAGAGATGCAAATCAAAACCACATTGAGATACCATCTCACACCAGTTAGAATGGCGATCTTTAAAAAATCTGGAGACAGCAGGTGCTGGAGAGGATGTGGAGAAATAGGAACACTCTTACACTGTTGGTGGGAGTGTAAATTAGTTCAACCATTGTGGAAGACAGTGTGGCGATTCCTCAGGGACCTAGAAATAGAAATTCCATTTGACCCAGCAATCCCATTACTGGGTATCTGTCCAAAGGATTATAAATCGTTCTACTATAAGGACACATGCACACGAATGTTCATTGCAGCACTGTTTACAATAGCAAAGACCTGGAACCAACCCAAATGCCCAACGATGATAGACTGGACTGGGAAAATGTGGCACATATACACCATGGAATATTATGCAGCAATCAAAAATGATGAGTTTGTGTCCTTTGTAGGGACATGGATGAATCTGGAGAACATCATTCTCAGCAAACTGACACAAGAACAGAAAAAGAAATACCGCATATACTCGCTCATAGGTGGGTGAGAAAAATGAGAACATGTGGACACAGAGAGGCGGTCTACTATACACTGGGGACTGTTGGGGGGAATGGGGGAGGGACAGCGGGGGGGGCTGGGGGGGATAGCCTGGGGATGAATACCAAGTGTGGGTGAAGGGGAGGAAAGCAGCAAAGCACACTGCCATGTGTGTACCTATGCAACTATCTTGCTCGTTCTGCACATGTACCCCCAAACCTATAATGCAATAAAAAAAAAAAAAAAAAATGTTTTGAGACGTTTTTGGAATTTTCTTTTCAAATATTCTTTCTCCCATTTCTCTCCCTCTCTCTTTCTAAGATTTCCATTATGTGTATATTGTAATGCTTGTTGGTGTTCTACAGGTGTCTGAGGCTCTGTTCATTTTTCTTTATTCTTTTTCATTTACTTTATTTAGACTGAATAAGCTCAAATACCAACTTTCAAGTTCACTAATTCTTTATTCTGTCAATTCAAATCTTCTAGTGATTTTTTAAGATTTCATATTGAACTTACCAGAATTGAATGTCAGAATATTTCTTTCTTTTTATAATTTCACTTTATGGATAAGTTCTATTATGTGAGATAGTGTTCTCATATTTGTCTTTTACTCTTTAGAAAAGGTTTTTTCCTTAGTTTCTTGAATATATTTAAAATAGCTTATATAAACACTTTGCCTAGTTAAGTTCACATCTGAACTTCCTCAGGGATAGTTTATTTTGACTTCTGTTTTTCTATGTAGGGGCCACCCTTTTCTGTCTCTTTGCATGTCTCATAATTTTTTAATTGAAAACTGGGCACTTTAATTCATATAATATGGCAAATTTGTAAATCAAATCTATAGCTAGTTGTTATTGATGTTTTGATGTGGCTAATGCTGCTGGGTTTTAGTGGTTTTCCTAGACTTATTCTGTAAAATCTGTATTTCCTGTCACATACAGCTTTTGAAGTCTCTGCTCAAAAGACTATCTTAGTGGTTATGTCATGACTAGACAGAGATATCTTTGGATGACTTAATCCGGTAAGTTTTCCACCCCTTGCTAGCTAACTGATTCTGTGCTTTTGTTAGAATATGGAATCAATGCTTTGGCAGTTTACAACTCTGCCTTCTTGCCTTTCCTTACTGATCATTCAGAGTCTCAAAGTCAGCTGGAGTTAAAAGATTAGTGATTCCGCATAACTTTCCTGCGCAAGCACACATTTCTACACATGTATGTGGGTCAGATCATCAGAAAGATCTCAGTGCTTTTCAAGGCTCTTATAGTTACCTGATTCCCAGATCTCCTTTTTCAGATATTTTGGCCAGTCTTTTGTTTGTCCCAGTTGTTATCACTGCCTCATATAGATGAGATGTTAAATAATTGCTGCAGATTGTTTTTGAGAAATTACCTAGGGATTTTTTTTTTATTTTTTTATTCCATAGAGTGAGCTCTAGGTCCATTCAAATAAAGACAATTCCTACAAATGGGACTTTTTCAGGGAACTACCAGACAGATCAAATAGTGACAATTCTCTAGAAATCAGGAATATTTGAGGCACTGTAAACTTGGTCTATGTTTACAGTGATTGCTAAACTCTTGGTTTTAATAGCTGTCATTGTAGTAAAGCTGTTGATTTTTAAGGCTGCTATGGAGCTGGGAAAGGGAAGTATTTAAGACACCATAAATTTCAGTTTTTGCCAAAATTCTGCTATTTTTTTTAATAAATACTCAGACTGTTGTGAGCCTTTTATTAGTTTTCAGAGTTCCAAAATGATTTTAACAATTATTGACTGTTTTCTCATTGTACTTACAGAGGAATAGATTTTTGATTTCCTTACTATGCCATTCTGGAAATACTACATTCCACCTATTTTGAAGGATTATTGTCTGTTCTTCTTATCTACTTTTCCCCTAGCAGGAATTTTATGTAAACACACCTGCTGTCCCATTACTCCAGATGCCTTTCCTTTGGTCATAACTTAGACAATATGAAAAACCTTTGATTAGATGCTGGGGTTGATTACAAAGAACAATTCACTAATCATGACATTAAATCTGCTAGAAGAGACGTTTAGATAACATTGCCATAGAATAATGATTAATTGCTTCTCCTTTGATATTTTGAGGGAATAAGGAGCTGAAATAAATAGGGATGCTATTTTCTAGAGCAGTTATATAAAGACTTCTAAATGACAGAATGCTGATCTCTAGAGCCAAAGAGTAAAATAAAACCCCACATGATGTCAGTAGAGTTTTATTTCTTCCTGGGGATGATGAGGATGCACATGGAAATGTGTGCGGAGAGCAAACCACTAGAATATATGGTCAGAGTTTACATACTGATTAACAAAAATGAGATAAAGATATCATACAGCAATAGCAACATCAAGAGTAAGAAGGCTGTTATATGAAGAATAAATATAATCTTTCCCCAGGGAAAGACTGAGATTTGGATTAAAATGAGTGGTAGTATATTAGCCAGAATAATTAATGCCAGCTACTACAACAAAATTTTAGGGACTTACAATCAAAGATTGTTTTTTCTCACTCACATAACATCCAAAGTGGCTTAGGTGCTTCCCCTACAAGAAATCTGTTCTTAATAATAATGAAGATACCCATATTATTTCCATCTTGCAGATCCATCTCTTTGAATTGATTCTAGCTGCACAGAGGAGGAAAAAAAGAAAGAACGAAGTGAAAAGACCCACACATCCTTGGCTGCCTCAAAGCAGATGTGACCCATGACTTTATTTCTACTCCTAATACATTGATGATAAATAACTACCTACCTCTACCCAGATAGACACGGAGTAGTTTTCTCAGAAATATAGAGAAAACGTGAATAATTAATGAACACTAGCTGTCACTGCCATACCCTCACAATCTAACAAACAAAACAACCGACTAAAAATGAAAATATTCTATTGTCTTTTTGAATTGTGTGGTTCCAAACTTCATCTAGTAATTTATACAAGTTAGAATTAAATTCCACTGTGTAAAATTTGTTATATTAGTTTTAATTATAAGAAATCTGAAAAAAAATGACTTTAAAATACAAATGTTACAAAAACAGTTTGGCATTTTTGTATGAAGATATATTTATCATACAACCAGCAATTCTTAGATATTACCCAAGGAAAACAAAAACTTACGTTCACACAAAAATGTGAATGGGAATATTTATGGTGGTGAGAATAGTCAATTTTATTTGTCAACTTAACTTGGCTGTAGTTTGGCAGACATCAGTCTAGATATTGCTGTGAAGGTTTTTTTTTTTAGATGTAATTAACATTGAAATCAGTACACCTTGAACAAAGATTAACATCAAAGTCAGTAGATTTTGAGTAAAGCAGATTACCCCCTATATTGTGGAAGGCATTAACCAGTCAGAGGTTCTAGGAGCAAAGAATGAGATTTCAAATTGGGAAGGAGTCCTGTCTCTAGACTCTCTTAGGACTCAAGATTGCAACATTGACTACTGGCAGAATTGTCAGTCTGCCAGACTGACAATTTATGCTCAATCAGGGTTGTCCAGGGAAACAGAGCTAATAGGGTGTGTATATGTATATAGATGATTCTATATAGTCACGTTAGATGTCCTTTGCTGGAAACCATCATTCACAGCAAACTAATACAGAAACAGAAAACCAAATACTGCCATGTTCTCACTCATAAGTGGGAATTGAACAATGAAAATACATGGACACAGGGAGGGGAACATCACACATTGGGGCACTGGGGCCTGTCAGGGGGTAGGGGACAAGGAGAGGCATAGCTGTTTCTGTATTAGTTTGCTGCAAATGATGGTTTCCAGCAAAGGACAAGTCACTTGAGTATATAGAATCATCTATATAAATACACACATCCTCTTAGCTGTTTCCCTGGACAACCCTGATTGAGCATAAATTCCTTAGAAGAAGAAATGGCCAGATGTGCAATTGCTTACCAATTCATGAGTTGGAACCAATGGGTTGACTGAATGGTCAGGGACTTGGAAGGAACATGACTGTAAAACTGGTAACAAGGGGGTCTGGAGAAGAGGTATATGGATAGGCTTCTATGAATGGGCAAAAAATGTTAAAAAATGAAGTGAAGATATTTATGTTCCTGTGGCTGTTTACTAAAACATGGCCCAACCTCAGCAGAGGAAAATGTTATTCATTAAGTGGACAGAATAATCCATTGTGTGATATCAGAAAACCTCTTTCCCCAGCTACTTTCACTGTATTCTTTTCTTTTTCATGGGAGTCACTAGGTCTAACCCAAAGACTCAATGGAGGAGTCACATAAAGGTGTAAATACCAGGCAGGGTGATGGAGATGATTAGAAGCTGTCTACTATGTAGGGTCTTTCTTCCTTGATTAGACACCTGAGAGCAGGGGTTTCTTATCAGCACTGCACACAGTGTTTGAATGATAGTTTTAAAATAATAAATGTCTTCTTTATCTCTGTATTCCCCTCCTTCAGTATCCAGTGCAGGTTTGTCATGTAGCAGTTCAATATTCTCTGAACTGAGCTAAACTAAGATTCCCTTTGGGAACCCTTCATTCAAACCAGCCCTGAAAAGCCACCAACTCATGAACACACCATAGACTTTTTCTTTTCCATGCTTTTATTCATTCTATTACCTACTAAGAATGGCTTCCTCTAAACTCTGCTCTAAATCCATTTCACATTCTATTTCCAATAATTGTTTTATACAATTCTACTAAAAATAAATAATGGTCATATTTACTTATACTACATCCTTGTTTTAATATTATTTAGATTTTCTCCTACCATTTAGCTTTTCATACTTTCCTATCTTCTCTCCTAAATTGCAAACATGCTGAGAACAGAAATGCTCTCATGAACTTGTTTACATCACTTAAAAAAATTTATGGTATAGCATGTGATTTTATGTTTTCATGGTAATGGATTCTAAGGCATTTTTAATATTAAGCAGTATTATGAAAACTTAATGTACTTATTTTTTCTTATGGTTATTATAATCCTTTTAAAATGACATGGCATTATTCAATAGCATTTTTCCCCTTAGGGTAATGTATATTAAGCCAGTAAAAATAATGAAGTCTTATTGTGCTAGAAAGTTAATAGTAAATTTCAAGGGTCAAAATATTCATATATACATAGAAGCACATTTACTGACTCAATTTATGTCAAATTGCCCAAAACCAAAAATTTCACCAAAACAGTTAAATACCTATTCAATTTACAGTTTTTATAAAAATACAGATGACTTGCGTATTTTCTGTATAAATGATGACCACATTTTTAACCAAATTTATAATATGACTGATAAAACATTTTATGTTTTATTTTTATTATCTTTTTGACTTTTAATTTTATTTTTATTTATTTATTTTGTTTAATTATACTTTAAGTTCTGGAATACATGTGCAGGCAGAACATGCAGTTTTCTTACATAGGTATACATATGCCGTGGTGATTTGCTGCACTCATCAACTTGTCATTTAGATTTTAAGCCCGCATGCATTAGGTATTTTTTCTAATGCTATGCCTCTCTTTGTCCCCCACCCCCTGACAGGCCCCAGTGCCCCAATGTGTGATGTTCCCCTCCCTGCGTCCATGTATTTTCATTGTTCAACTCCCGTTTATGAGTGAGAACATGGTAGTGATTTGTTTTCTGTTTCTGTGTTAGTTTGCTGCGAATAATGGTTTCCAGCAAAGGACATAAACTCATTTTTCATTCTTTTTTATGGCTGCATAATATTCCATGGTAAATATGTGCCACATTTTCTTTATCCAGTCTATTATTGATGGGCATTTGGGTTGGTTCCAAGTATTTATTATTGTAAATAGTGATGCAATAAACATATGTATGTATGTGTCTTTATAGAAGAATTATTTATAATCCTTTGGGTATATACTCAGTAATGGGATTGCTGGGTCAAATGGTATATCTGGTTCTGGATCCTTGAGGAATTACCACAGTGTCTTCTACAATGGTAGAACTAATTTACACTCCCACCAACAGTGTTAAAATGTTCTTATTTCTCCACATCTTCTCCAGCATCTGTTGTTTCCTGACTTTTTAATGATTGCCATTCTAATTGGCCTGAGATAGTATCTCATTGTGGTTTTGATTTGCATTTCTCCAATGACCAGTGATGATGAGCCTTCATATGTTTCTTGGCCACATAAACGTCTTCTTTTGAGAAGTGTCTATTCATATCCTTCCCCCACTTTTTGATAGGGTTGTTTTTTCTTGTGTATTTGTTTAAGTTCCTTGTAGATTCTGCATATTGGACCTTTGTCAGATAGATAGAATGCAAAAATTTTCTCTTCTGTAAGTTGCCTATTCATGCTGATGATACTTTCTTTTGCTGAGCAGAAGCCCTTTAGTTTAATTAGATCCCATTTGTCAATTTTGGTTTTTGTTGCCATTGCATTTGGTGCTGCAGTCAAGTCTTTGCTCTTGCCTACCTGAATGGTATTGGCTAGGTTTTCTTCTAGGGTTTGTGTGGTTTTAGGTCTTATGTTTAAGTCTTTAATCTATCCTGAGTTAATTTTTTTGCATAAGGTGTAAGGAATGAATCCAGTTTCAGTTTTCTGCATATGGCTAGCCCAAAACTAACATTTTAAAAGTGAGACTCTCACACAATGTGAACGCATGGTCACCATTGATGTAAGTCATCAGAAAACACTTAATCCTTCCTTTGGCTAAAGGTTACATTCATTAAACTGCTCAGGACTATTTGATACTGCCAGTGAAATCCATTTCCTCCAGTGCATTGGTTCCCATCAAAACAAAACTGGATGGTCAGGCTTTCTAGTTTCAGTCACTAATTACTGAAACTTTAAAAAATGTTTATTTAATATTTCTGTCTATATAATTCATTGAAATGAATGTATTTATGTTTCCAATTTTACTGTATAAGAAGTTATAGAAAATTACATATTTCTCATGTAATATTTTATATTTATCTTTCCAATTTTACTCTATAAGAAGTTATAGAAAATTACATATTTTTTTCAGTTTTTATGGAAAAACTGAAACTAAGATGACATTCTACACATTTTAATACCACTTATAATACCTTATTTTTTATTGTGCTATCAATTTCTATTTGATTAAATCCACAATTATGCACATAGGTTTTACTCTTTCTTCATCTCCTGAGTTTATAGGGTAATGTATATTCAGATAAATTTATGCCACAATCGCTGAGAGTCAGGCTAATTCAGAAGATACTTTTCTTCATAAGCTGCAGTAATAAGTAACTTCAATAGACATTGACTACACTGCACATATACTGGAGACTCCAATGAGTCTCAATTTGATGGTTGCACTAAGAAATAAATGACCTCGGCTTAATTTTGTTATTGTAAATCTGGACTGTATTCTTAAAAAGACAAGGATTGTATCTCTGTCCCTCGCTTTACTGTTTCTTACATCTAACATGGTGCCTGGCATGCAAAATTCATTCTCTAACTACTCATTGAACAAATTAATTTATGCTAGATTATGAATAACATCATAATCTCTCTACACTTCTTATAAGTCATTTCCCACTCTTTATCCCATTAATTAGCTTAATGTACATCTTTTTCTTTTAACTCCAAATTTTCTTCACTTTTTATCCTTATGTAACGTTGGTATTCATTTCATAATGTCATGATCATGAGCCACAAATGGTTCTGTGTAATAGAACAGTGACTTATATGCACATCAAGATTCTATGTGCAGGCACTGAACTTGACATATATTAACTCATTTAATGCTTCATATATTTGTGTTGGTGTTTTTATTTTTTAACTTGTCACTGACTTGAAGATCACGTGAAGTTGGGATTTCTAAAATGTCTGTTTCACGGGTAATGAAACTGAGGCACCTAGACACTGGTAATGTGCTTGAGGTCATACAGCCAGTAACTAGGATTTTAAATTAGCCTTAGGACTCCAGAATGTGTATTCTAACATAACATTCTAGCCATTGCAATCTTATGCTGCCTTGCTACTATGGTGTGATTTAAATTATGTTTCACTTTCATAATCAGCATAGCTCTCAGTTTTTATATAGGCCTCTCCTTAAAGAGATTCTTACAAATAGAAATAATTGATGCTTATATCTCAAATCTGTTGCTTAGAAGTTAATACTTCCATTTTAAAATTATATTTTCCATCTACAAAATTTGTAATTGGGCCCAGATTCAAATTTTATATTTGCCTCATATCAACTATGCCACTTTCAATATGTTACTAAACTTTACCTCATTTAGTGCAATTGTTTAATCTGTGACATGGCTAACACAACTGCTCTGAAGTTAAATAATATTTTAAAAATTTAAATACTTAACACAGTGCCCAAAATATAACAGCTGTTCAACAAATAAAAATAGTAATAATACATTTTGTAAGGATTATAACATCATTACTGTATTTGCAATATTTGTACCAAATATCCTCTTATATTTATTTAAGGTTTATGGTTCAACATCATGGGTTGCATGTTGTTAAATCTTGTGATTAAACATATAGCTTAGAAAGATTACCCATTGCTTTATTATTTAATTGCAATGATACACATATTTCATGGGAGGTGAATAAAAGGCCTCTAAGTAAGTTTGTCCTTAAAAACAAAATATTTGCATGAACTCATAATGTTGAGTGTACTAGGTCACCATATTGGTGCTTTGAAAGTACATATGCATCAACTGTGCCCTTGTAGTTTTATCTCCACTGATAGTCCCTAATCTTATTTAAAATCAGATCTATTAATATCTTTAAATGAAGAAATAGGATATGAAAGGACCTTAATTTCATTTTGTTTTCAAAAGAAAAAAAATAAGTCAATAAAAAGCTGTGTTGTACAGGAAATAATACATGTTTAACTAATAAATGCCACAGGATTTATTTCAAAATTGTAGACTAAAGTTCAGTTATGAATGTACACTTTGAGGATTAGCCTGTGGGTACAGGAAACAACATGCTCAAGAGATCACCTTTTCAGAACAAGGAAATACCCTAGAGCATTATGAGGCTTAATTGAATAACATTTCATCATATACACCCAATTATAAGCCTACAACTCTTGACAAGTTCAAACTTCATCAAGAATTCAACATCAATAAAAATTAGTTTCTAGTAGCCATGATGCGTGAGACCCTAATCCAGACAAGACGATATTACTAACACCTGCATTCTTTCTCCAAGATAGAGTTGCCCCTAAGCTAATTGTAGAGTGTGTTTCTTTTTTCTCCATTTCCCTTGAAGAGAGTATCATAAACAAATTACATCCCATTCTGAGATTATTTTTCAAAGGACAAGACTTTAAAATTGTATTTTCCTCCAAAGGAAGTGATCCATGACTGTAAAGCATTTATATATGTAGCTACAAAATTCTCTTAGCCCTTCATAAATTAACAGTAGGACCGTAAGAATAAATGCATCAGTGATATTAAAAGTATTTTTCATTTACACTTACTCAAAATTTTCTTCAGCAAATCAGGGTTTTGAACAATTGTTAAATATCAGTTGTGTGTCTACTATGTGAAATATGTATACATTTCTTATTAATCAAAAATAAGGATAGTACATACTAAAGCAGAATATAGTGAGTTTGTTGTAGATAGTGATTTTATAGATGGAAGTCTTAAAGACTAAGACATTTTGCTAAATTATATGATTAGTTCCAAAAAGTAATAGCTATCTTATGTTGGATAATTATGAACTAAAACTAACGGTATCAGTATGGTCTTAGTAAGTGCATACTGTGTCACTCAGAGTATTCATGAGACAGCTGATTTTAAATATATTCAGTTGTTTGTATCTAAGTGTTTTCCACCCTTCTATTATGTTTTGATTATGTATTCAGTCTAAGATGATACATGCTGAAGAGAATAGAGTTATTGTGACTTTACTTGTCTTACTTGTCAAATGATTTGAAGTGGACTTAGGGTCAACAGCATTTAAAATTTCAATTGAATAGTGAACAGCTGAAGGAATTTTCCAGGAAGAATAAAAAGGAATGAATAGATTTTTCATATATCCAAACATAGAATAAAGAAGCTATGAAAAATTTCCTTTGTCTTTCTGATACCATTTCTTCTTCTTTACATTAAAATCTACTGAAAAATACAACCCTTGCTCTATTTCTTTAGTTTTTAGAAATAAGTTTATTAGACTACTTACCAAGTCACTTAATTTCTCAGTGCCTCAGTCTTCTCATCTACAAAATAAGGTGACAGGATTAGAACATGTGGCCCACAAGCTTAAGTATGTGTAAGAATCAACATGGAAAGCTTGTTAAAATACAGATTCCCAAGGCCAGCTTCAGAAATCCTCATATAGTAGAATTGGAGTAACCCTCCAAATCTGCTTTTCATTAGCAAGCTCCTAAATATTTTTAAAGCTGCTGGTCTACATATTTTATTTTGAAGCCCTGAAAATATGACAAATTGTCTCCAAGTCTCCTTCCATCTCTCATAAATCGCCAGGTCAATAATATTTCCCTTAGATTCCACAAAAACAATGAAAACTGATTTTCTGCCTCCCAAAGGTAGAGAGAATTTTGATATTATCAATGTGCTCCAATTCATCCATTCATTTTTTGAACATCTGTGTAGAGGCAACTCTAAAAGTCAACACAGTATTGCAAGAGAATATATACCTTCCTAGGGGATATATTGTAGTTCATGGAGCATTTTATTAAATATTACAAGACTATACAGAGATTCTATTATGATATCAGAACAAATATTCTTGTTTGAAAGTGTTGAGCTCTTACAGATTGAAGTTGATAACAGAAATAAGTATGTATCTTGTCTTTTCATTTCGGTTTGTAATGGAACATCAAGAGGAATCAAAATTACAAAGTTTCAGAGGTTATCTATTATAAATATTTCTATTCCCTATAAGGTGTTATCTGCTCCCTGATACCAACAATCCAAATGTCTTTATGTTTGTGTTCTGGTAGCACAGTTCATTCACTGTAGATACTCAAAAAAGTACACTGAATGAATGAGGGAATAAATGGAACAGAACATATTTCATCATTGAAATACTAATGGAGTCTCAGTGAAGTACTGGATTTGTTGCCAGAAAACAAAGTACCTCATTTGTTAAAAGGCAGACCTATTTTTAGGTCATGGTCAGATATGGTCCTTCCTAACAGAGGACTTTAAACATTTGTGTTGTTCTTCTTCGTATAATTAGCTCTTACGTCTCCAGAAATGTATGAAAGGCTGCCTTTCCTCTTGCCTCATGTCCACTACCGCCATAGGCAACGTATTCTGAAATGCTCAAGGAAGTGATATTGTATTAAAAAAATTTTGTGCTTACAGCCTGTATGATTGAAAATGTTAATAATTCCAGATTACTTTTTTTTAAGATAATGGGTCTTTCTGTTTACTACTTAATGTATATGTGTCACATGGCAATAATGTAACCATTTACAAACAATAGCCAGTAACATCTGAAATTATGTGATTGTTGTTTCATTTTTATTTGTGAGAATTACATCATAAAATGAGGCATAATATTTTACATCACACTAGCTCAAATTCGTATTATTTAAATCTTCACAAAATGCAAAACACACACACTCACCACTTAAATTCTGGAGCACAGTCTCAAAACAACTGGGCTAAGGCTATCTTGGCAATCTCTTGTCAGTCTACTTATTTTCTAGATGGCCTTGCTTGACAGCAACTTGTGTAAATGGAGTGAATATTTAGTCAATTAATCACTTGCTCCCAAGGAAAGGGGATACAGTCATCTAGCTTGTCGCAGTGTGCAGGGAATGAGATTTTTCATGTGATTTGCTTTAGATAGATAAGATGCCATATGTATAAGGTAAAAAATTAGGAGTTATTTCAAAGCATAATTAATACTTAGTATTTTAGCAGAGGTAGATTTGTTTATTTACTTAAAAAAGAAACTAAAATTTAATATACTCAAGAAGAGGCAAGAGTAGGGAATTCTCCTTGTTTCAGTTATTTATGGTCATATAGCAAACCACCCCCAAATACAGTGGCTTAAAATAACAACTGTTAACGTTATATCTCAGCTTCTGCGATACCTAGATGTGCACTTTCTCTGCTGGTCTTGCTTTCAGTCTCCACAGTGTTACAGTCGAATGGTAGCTGTGACTGACATCTGGCTCATTGTTCCACCCCTTGGCCTCTTCCTCTGCAGATCTGCCTAAACTCCATTAATGTGGGGATTAGTGTTCTAAGATGAAGAAAGGGGAAGTTGCAAGGTAGACTTTTATATTCCTAGACTAACAAGTCCAAGAGCATTTCTTCTTTCACATTATGTTGGTCAAAGCAGGGGCAAGCACAGCCTAGATTCAATGGGAAGGGACATAACCTGCACTTCTTAATGTGAGGAACAACATTCAGGAAAAGAGATGAGTGGAATTGTTTGGAAATTAGCTACCACACTTATTAATCTTTTAGGGAAATATTGATATACCCAGATTACAGATTATTGTCATCTCTGAGGGCAGTTGTTGGATGCTTTCTGAAAGTATTTCTGTGAATTCTTTCTGAAGCCTTGATGGTTAAACTATACCATCCAGTATTATCCATGCACTTTCACAAAAAGGCAGAATAGCATTCACTGATTGTGTGGAGAAATCCTCTTATCACTCACACATCAACTCCTCAACCCTTGCTGGTATCACAATCCCACAGTGAAAGATTCTTGTGGGTACAGGCTTTCTTTCTCTCTGAACCGGTATGCCTAACAAATATGTGATGTGAAAAGAATGCTTACTTACCCAGATTATGACCTTTGCCATCCTAGAAAGATTTACAGGAAGAGTGTAGGGTTTAAGATATTATCCTAGACAGATGGAAGCCCAACCAGAACAGACTTAATTTGCCATGAGATGGATTCTACATTTTAAGATTCTTCCCTTTTCTTCGAATATTTTTATTAGTTCAAAATAGCTTTAAAGGGCTTTCTTTTCTCAAGGCCATGCCATCAGAAACTAAAGAGATGTGTCTGTTATAGACTTACTTCTTTCTGAGACTGATTTGGAGGTGTGAGATAGATTTTGTATTGTCTCAACTGCTACTTCCTACTTAGGGAGTTAAACAATCAGGGCAATCAACTGGTGATGTTTAGTTAAAACTGTTGATTTAAAACACAATTTTGGTGGTTTTTTAGTTTTTAAAATTGCAGTAGGTTTTTGGGGAACAGGTGGTGTTTGGTTACATGAATAAGTTCTTTAATGGTGATTTCTGAGATTTTGGTGCACCCATCGCCTGAGCAGTGTATTTAATTATTTTTCTTTAACTTTTATTTTTGTTATATAGGCAAACATGTGCCATGGTGTTTAGCTGCACAGATCATCGCATCACCTAGGTTTTAAGCACAGCATCCATCAGCTATTCTTCCTGATGCTCTCCCTCCCTTCATCCCCCTCTAACCCCAGCAAGTCCCCGTATGTGTTTTTCCCCACCGTGTGTTCATGCGTTCTCACCATTTAGCTCCCACTTATAAGTGAGAACATGTGGCTTTTGATTTTCTGTTACTGCATTAGTTTGCTGAGGATAATAGCTTCTAGATCCATTCATGTCTCTTCAAAGGACATGATCTCATTCCTTTTTATGATGGCATAGTATTCCTTGATGTATATGGATCACATTTTCTTTATCTAGTATATCATTGATAGGCATTTAGGTTGATTCCATGTCTTTGCTACTGTGAATAGTGCTGCAATGAACATACATGTGCATGTATCTTTATAATAGAATGATTTATATTCCTTTGAGTAAATACCTACTAATGGGATTGCTGGGTCAAATCGTATTTCCACATCTAGGTCTTTGAGAAATTATCATACTGTCTTTCAGAATGGTTGAACTAATTTACATTCCCACCAACAGTGTAAAACCATTCCTTTATCTCTGCAACTTCACCAGCATCTGTTGGTTTTTGACTTAAATAATAGCCTTTCTGACTGGTGTGAGTTGGTATCTCATTGTGGTTTTGATTTGCATTTCTCTAATAATCAGTGATGTTAAGCTTTCTTTCATATGCTTGTTGGCTGTGTGTATGTCTTCTTTTGTGAAGTATCTGTTCATGTCCTTTGCCCACTTTTTAAATCGGTTGCTTATTTTTTTAATTTATTTAAGTTCCATGTAGACTCTATATTAGAACCTTGTCAAATGGATACGTTGCAAACATTTTCTACCATTCTTCAGGTTGTCTTTTCACTCTGATAGTATCTTTTTTTGTAATACACAATTTTGAAGCAAATCATATTCATTAATATGTAATTATTAGTATTACATTTTATTTCTATTTTCTAATAATGTAATCATAGAAAAAATCCTAAATGCTCAGACTTAACAATTGCTTTATGATTTTTTATAATCCTAATAACCAAGAATACCTAATCCAAAAATTACTTAAGAAATTTCTGAGGTGAGCCAGGGTGTCAGTTCACATATGCCTGCATATAATCTTCTTTGAATCATAGAAAAGAAGGAGAAACTAGCAAGCTTGTGTTTCTACAGTGGAATGGAAAAAAAAATTTCTAACCAGTGCTGAAAACTGGGTACCATGATAGAGTTTCACTACATGACCAGTATAAAAGACTGGGGTCATGTCCTCAGTAATCCCTGGATTCAAGAGATTCTTCCTATAACCAGTATTGAACAAGAGGCTGTCATGAAATGTAAACATAAAGCATATTTGATTCTGAATCTGTGGATACATTTTTCTTGGTGCAAACATGGGTAGTTTCATGATTTTTATACCTTGTTTCTAGACAATTAAAATTTCCTTGGCATCTTTAAGTCATAAAACAGTGTCAGTTTAATATTTAGACTATCTGGTCCTGTGTACTAGTCAAAACTTTTCATTTTATTCAAGGTAATAGCCAAACTTTTTTTTTTTCCTGAAGCTTCTAACTGTCCTGTTTCATCTTTTAACTGTAACTCTGATTTTTCAGAGTTAAAATAAAGGGAGGCAGAAGAGTGAAGGGAGAAAAATAAGTCATACTTGGCTGGTATTATATATCCTGGCTTCATTATTGATGGGCATTCCAAGTGTTTAAAGCTAACAAAGTCCCGAGTGGCTATGTTCACACATTCCTCAGAGGCCCCTCATTCACATCCAGTTTCCTCAGTCTGAGTAAATGCTTCTCTCATGTGACCTTTTGCTTAATCTTTCAACCCCAAGAATATAGTAGTTTCTAGCACTCAATTCTGAGGTTCTATTTCTCCTCAGAAATGATCCTACTGGTAAGGCTCAGGACAATCTGCATGCTACCCTTTTACATGTGGCGCATACATAGCCTTCAGGAAACAGTCACACAATCTTTGTTTCAACAGTTAGCCAGAGGAAATGCTGATCCCAGCTAAGTGCCAAAACCTTTAACTCTTGCTTTTGGAGCAGCTGCCCAGGCCAACTCTGCTGTTTACCACTCACAGATGAAGGTCAGAAACAAATCTACTATGCTTCCCCAAACTCAAATCTAGAGATCTTTCTTCTGGGAGACACATTGATGTGTCTCTCAATCTCTCTTTCTTGCTCTCACTCGAAATTTGAAAGGAAGAGGGAGAAACCCACTTCACTCCTATGGGGAAAGTTCTAGTCAAGTTTTTGTCTTTCAGCTCTTTTATGTGCCTGAGGTGAGCTAGGGTGTTCAAGATTCATATAAGAGGTTTTGATTATAGCTCCTCGGAAATCCTTCAGCATAGTCTGCATTAGTTTGATATTTGAGAAGTAGAATAATGTGGTTGTCAAAAGGATAGCCCTGGAGCTAGATTTCTCAGCTTCAAATCCCAACACACTTAATTTTGCTAGTGTTCCGTTTCCTCTTCAATCAAATGGTCTTACTTAGCTGGTATGAATAATGCCTACTTACATTCTTTGTGATGATTAAATAGGACACTGAAAAGAGTGGCTCAGAAGTCAATGCAAGAAGAATCTTATTATAACACCCTGTTAACATTATCATTATTCCCAGAAATGGTCAATCAAAAGCTGGAATGTCAAATACGTTAAAGAATTTTGTTCCATAAGAGAAAGGAAGGTGTATGTCTGAGAATATTTATTTCAACTTTAAAAATCTGAGGTGGGTGGATCACCTGAGGTCGGGAGTTCTAGAACAGCCTGGCCAATATGGTGAAGCCCCGTCTCTAGTAAAAATTCAAAAAAATTAACCACTTATGGTGGTATGCACCTGTAATCCCAGCTACCTGGAAAGCTGAGGCAGGAAAATTGCTTGAACCTGGGAGGCAGAGGTAGCAATGAGCCAAGTTTGTGCCACTGCACTCCAGCCTGTGCGAAATCAACACTCTGTCTCCAAAAAAAACTCAGTTAGCCAGGCAACCTAGCCAGAGGTTCAATACTTCTACTAAGTAACAATGTGATCTAAGGAAGATTCCTTAATAATTTATATGCTTAGATTTCTTACTTATACATAAGTTCCAAAGATTTTCCCACTTCAGCACATGGAACTGATGACAGCAGGTGGCAGACTAATCCTAGGCAGACAGAGCCATGTTCCTGGTGAAACCAGACCTTCAAGCCAAAGACAGTTTGAAGCCTAGCTACAAGTCCCAGGTAAATCCCTGGACTGGATTGAGAGCCACTCTTCCCATTTGGAGTGCTCTCCTCTGATTGATCCCTACCATTCACCTATTTTACATATACCTCCCTTTCCCTAATTGGTTTTTTACACTGTCTTGCCCACCTTTTCATGATGCCTTTGTTTTAACCTTTTTTTGCATACTCACAAACCAATCTAAGCCCATAAAACCCTTGAATTCAGCTGTACTGGGAAAGAGACCACCCAGCTTTGGGAGGGAGACCACCCTTCCATTCCCCTTCTGCTGAGAGCTGTTTTGTTGCTCGGCAAAATTCTTCTCCACTCTCCTCATGCTTGAATTGTCAACTCGTTCTTCTTAGATATGGTATAAGAACTTGGGACACAATGAATGCAGGTACAAAGAAGGCTGCAACACTGTGGCCCTCTGCCCTCTGCCAGTGGAGGGCAGCCATCCCATGCAACAGGAAGTAGTGGTGGGGCCAAGCCAGCTTTGGAGTCATGGGCCAGAGCAAGGCAACGGGGCTGACAGAACTTTTTTCTTTTTTTTTGAGACGGAGTTTTGCTCTTGTTACCCAGGCTGGAGTGCAATGGCGCAATCTCGGCTCACCACAACATCCGCCTCCTGGGTTCAGGCAATTCTCCTGCCTCAGCCTCCTTAGTAGCTGGGATTACAGGCATGCGCCACCGTGCCCAGCTTATTTTTTGTATTTTTAGTAGAGATGGGGTTTCACCATGTTGACCAGGATGGTCTTTATCTCTTGACCTCGTGATCCGCCCCCCTCGGCCTCCCAAAGTGCTGGGATTACAGGCGTGAGCCACTGTTCCCGGCCCTCAGAACTTTTATATTAATGCACTGCCTTTTGTCAGGCTGCAGATGGCGGGACTAAAAGAGTTAATTAGCATACTGTAACACTCCTGGGGCTTTGAGGTCACAGACACTCCTGCCTAGGCACCACCACATTTCCCTCATTTGGGTACCAGAGTCCACCACAGGAGTGGTTTGCTACATGCTGGTCAAGCAATAAGCCCTGAAAGGAGGCCACTCCTATGCCAGTGCTTGGAATGGCTGACCAAATCCCATGTTCTCTCACTCACATTCCCCCTCTTAACAGGGGTTGAGCATATAGTCATGGCGGCTGCAGGATCTCACTGGAGTACAGGCCAGGCACTGCCCAGTGGCCCAGGTGGATATGGCATCATCTGAGGTGAACCCAGGGCCTATCAAGGCCTGGGTAGGGGCACCACCAGCCAGAAGTCTCTGGCTGGCAAAATGACTGAGAAAAATCCTGCATCAATACTTCTATGTCAATAGATATTTATTCAATATATATCTATTGAATAAAAGGTATTTATTCAATGAAGTACTTATTAAGCAAATACAGAAGTGAACAAAAACAGAAAAAAAAATCTCTACCATCAGGGATATTATCTACAAATAAATAAAATATGTGTTATGTCTTATAGTTGCTTTATTGTTCATAGAAGCACATGGAACTGACTTCAGAAGAGGAGTAATGGTCTGTGTGGCCTCACCTCTTTATTGTGACAGAAGTAGTCCCATGTTTAAGACCTAAAATGATTTCAAATCATCTCAGGCACAGAGTGATTATAAGACTCTGAATAGTATTCAGGAAAGGAAAGGAGGCTTTCACTAGGAGCATGCAGGGTTCTGGGGCCATCTCTTTTGCTGAACAATGATGATGTTAAGACTAGGAAGGAGTGGCTTTACCTGAAAAACACAGATCTTCAGGACTTCCTCTTAACTCCTGGTGGAGTCTTTAGTGGCTGAGGAGAGGTAGTCTTCCATGGTGCTCTTTGTCCCATGCTCCTTTCTGATTCTTAAAGCAAGAAACCTTTGAGACTAGTTCTGGTATGCTGCAGATAGGGGAACAAAGGAAGAGAAAAAAAAATCTGTTTTAAAGGCTTCTATGTGTTTTTGGATTCTTTCTAACTAGAATTAAATACTGTTTTGTGATCTATAAAAGAAGAACCTAGAAACACTGTATGATATTTTAAAATTCTTGTTGAATTTACATTTAACCGAATGGCTAATTCTTAAAAGACTGACAACACCAAAAGTGAGTAAGACTATAGACTAGTCTGAGATGTCATACATTACTGGTGGGAGTGGAAAGTGGTACAACCTCTTTGAAAAGGAGATCTGGCAGTTTTTATAAAATTAAGTACACACTTACTCTGTGGTATGTGGTTTTATATATGTGTGTGCTTTGTTTTTATAAAATTAAGTACACATATAAAACAATACAAAAATGTTCATAACAGCTTATTCATAATAGTTCAAAACAAGGAACAGCCCATCCATTGGAGAACAGACAGACTGTGGCTTATTCATACAACAGGATACCAATCAGCAATGAAAAGGAATGCAACAACACAGAGGAATCTCAGCACATAGCGCTGAGTGAAAGAAATACTACACATGAGTACATACTATATGTGCTATAGGAAGTTCTGGAACAGAATTAAAACACTAATCTATAGAAAAAAGAATAAGAGTAGTGGTTGTCTCTGGGATGGTAGGAGCAAGGAGTGATGGAAGGAACATGACGGAACTTTCTGTGGTTATAGTAGTCTTCTTTATTTTGATAGGGATTATGGATTGCACAGGTGTATGCCCTGTGAGCAGTTCCTAAATTGACTGAATGGTATACTTAAGAATTTTGCAATTCATTATATGCAAATTTTACCTCGGCTCTAGTTAATACTATGCATGCTTAAATATTTGGGAGATGTACTGCTGTCTGCACCTTATTTCAAAAAGCATTCAAAAAATAAGATGAATTGATAGATAGATAATGGGATTGATAATTATGTGATCAGACAAATATATAAAGGGTTAAAAATAGAATCTGGGTAATGGGTACATGTTTATTTACTATATAATTCTTTTATTTTCTGTGACCTTGATAATTTTCAAAATAAAATTTTAAGAAAAAAATTTTAGTTTAAGGGAGGCATATTTTATTATCATATTCACATATTTTAAAAATTCAAGCAATATATATCTTATAGCTTTATTATAAAATGTGAATTTATTAACTATTTATTAATTAACTAATTGTCAGTTTTCAGAGAGAAGAGGCACAATAGTTCATTCCTGACCTTAAAGACTCATGGAAAAGGAAAAGATACTTACTTTACAATTATTCTGCAAATCAATAATATACCATTTATATTTAAAATAACATTAAAAAAAATTTCTAGTAAAATTCCCAATATTGTTTTAGTATTTTGCTTATATTTGATTTGAAATATTTGCAATTAAAAATAATGAACTGTTATGAAAACATGTTCTAGAAATAGGTTTTATGGTGCTTTCTATATTGAACCAATAGCTAGCAATTTATCCCCTCTTAATATTCTTTATGTCTTTCACATAAAGCACATTAATAAGATATTAACTTATAAAATAAATGTACCCAAATATAAACCAGCAGAAAAAGTAATCATTACCAAATACGAATTCAAACTTTTTTAAAAAATCAAAAAGAAAATCTTTTTGAAGCACAGCCAGCAATATCACAAGATTTGTTCTTAATACCTGCATAATATAAATTATATCTGGCATGTCTCCTCAGTAAAGTCACAGTGTCCAGACAAACTAAATAGCTTTAAGCAAGTTAATTTATAATCTCATTCAGTGAGTGTATATGCAGCTGTCAAAAACATTAGTCTTCTAGTCACTGATTGAAATACAAATCCTATTATCTCCATTATTGAAACGCTAAAACGAATCATTTATCGGTAAGATGTTAGGTCCAGTTCCTAGTCTTCCTCCATTCTTTTTCTTTGTTATTTTCTTCTGTAACTTTACTTACCTGGTCCTTTCTCTAAATTCCGGTCTTACTTTGCCAATATAATATTATGTCTTTTCCTTTAAATATTTCCAACACTAAACTTTTCATCTTCCCCCAAAAAGGTCATGCAACTTTCTTTCTTAACCATAGTTCTACAATTTTCTCAGCACCCAGAAGTTAAATTCAGTTCATTCTTCTGTTAATCTAGTATATTAAACCATTGAATCGTATTAGATGTTTTACTGTTAATCTAGTATATTAAACCATTGAATCGTATTAGATGTTTTACTCAAAAGTTTCTCATGCCTCTTTTTTCTTCTTATACTCATTGCCTGTAGTCCAGTTTAATGATCTTGCACTGAACTATTGCAATAGCTGTTAAAAGTAAAATTTATTGTTTTTTTCTGATTATTAAAAACAAATGAGATAATAAAAATGTTTACAAAATGAAAGATTTAAAGCATAGTTTTTGAAAAGAACTCTAAATGTATTATTGCATATGCATCTAGTTCCTTCTCCCTTTTCTTTGAAAACAATTTTTAAATATTACTTTTTAATAAATACATCAAAAATATATATTTATATCCATACTTTTTAATATTTATTTTATTACTAATTTTGTGTCATTATAAATAACACTAATATAAACATCTGTGAGAGTATATATAGAAATCAGAGTTTTGTACAAACATATAAATATACAAAGAGGTGGAATAGTGATAAAGATAATACAAAGATAATACAAAGAGGTGGAAATAGTGACTTAAATAGTATGAATTACTGAAACTTAAAGTGATGTTGTCAAATTCCCTTTCAATCCTACTTCCAATGTTGTATGAGTATCTGTTTTGTCATCCTTGAAAAAAAAATCAGCATTATCACTTATAGTAATACTTATCAATTGTGTAGCTTAAAATGGTATCTTGTTATAGTGATAAGCTCTATTTGATTAGTGAGAGAATGAAACCCTTATCTCTAATTTTTTCTATTTTAATTTACCCTGTGCTTCATTTCAAGAGAAATATTAATACACTATTTGCTTGTCCAAATTGTAAATGTTTCTGCATTAACCTACAGAATGAAGACTTTAACAGTTGAGCATTCTAATTCCTCTGTCGACCTACCTGTTAGTCCATTTTGAATTGCTATAAAGGAATACCTGAGACTGAGTAATTTATAAAGAAAAGAAGTTTATTTGGCTCACAGTTCTGCAAGCTGTATGAAAAGCATGGTGCTGACATATGCTTCTAATGAGGGCCTCAGGAGGCTCTTAATCATGGCAGAGGTGAAGGGGGAGCAGACATGTCACATGTGAGAGAGGAATGGGGAGAAAAAGGAGGTATCCCACACTCTTTTGAGAAACCAGCTCTCCTGTAAATGAACAGGAGACTCACTAACTCATAAGCACATGATGGCACCAAGCCATTCATAAGAAATCTGCCCTCATGACCCAAACACCTCATACTGGGCCCCAACTATAACACTGGAGATCACATTTCAGAGAGCTTTGGAATGGACAAATATCCAAACTCTATCATCCTGTCGATAAGTATCAACATCCTGAACACCAATGATATATTTACCTTTGCAAAGTGTATGCAAAGAGATCATTCCTTAAAGTCTCCTCTTTCTCTTCTCCATATAAAACTTACCTATCCTTCTGACTCATGCCCTGCATGAACTTTACTCCATTACTGAAGCTCATCTGAATCTTCGCAAATACTCTTAATTCTACTTCATAAATACACTTTTAATTCTCTTATTTATCTCTATCAACGCTGTCACCTATCCACACCAAGTCCTAATCCTGTGTAACCCAGACTATCAATAGTCCCTGCTCTTCTGCATAATTCCTTATCTTTTAGTATCCTTAGTGACATTTTTAAAAGGTAAATGTGATTATAGTACTTACTTTCTTGTTTAAAACTTTCTCAAACTTTGGTACACTTAGGACAGAATATAAAATTCCTTGCATGTCCTACGATATCCCTTAAGATCTGGCCACTCTTCATCAATCATCTCTTACTACTTCCAACACCATCACCTTACCTTTGTTCACTATTATCCTTAAATGTCCCAAACTTCTTTCCTAATCAGCACTATCCTATATCCTCCTTCCTCTGTGTTACTCTGGTCTTTTCTCTATACCCACGTCCTATTCTTCTCGCAGTTATTCCTATAAACGTAATCTTTAGGTACATGTAAGTTTGTTTCCTTTATTACTAAGGCTTACAGTAGCTGATATTTTTTCTCTGCAGTGCTTATAACAATTTAATTACTGTCCTCATTCTTGCCTTTATTTGTTTAATATTTGTTGCATTCCACAAGGGCAAATACTCTGTCTATATTTCTCATTACTGTATCCCAAGTACCAAGCAGAATGCCTGGCAAAAGCAGTAAGCTCAAAAACATATTATGGCCTGGCAAAAAAAAAAAAAAAAAAAAAAAAATCCCAATTTATTCTATGGATAGAGCTTTACTTGTTGTTCTTTAAATTATTCCTATGGTTTAATTTTGTTTTCCTAAGCACATTTTTTTTTTTATTTCTTTCAAGTCAAAGACCTCATTCTATACTCCTCTAAAATCCACATAGCATAACATAGTTCTGAAACACAGGAGGAATAAAAAATACACCAGTTGAGATGAACATGCAGCTGAAGAGTCGCAACTCTGATCTTTTGGGAAAAAAAAAGGACAGAGTCAAAACAAAATTTTGTACTTAGGGAAACAGAAGAGATGATCAAATTATCACCACTGATGACTAATAATCAAATTATTTTTATTTTATCTATTTTTTATTTTTATTTTTAGAGATAGGTCTGACTCGGTCCTTTTAGATACAGGTCGAGCTGGAGTGCAGTGCAGTGACGCGATCAGAGCTCACTGCAGCCTCAAACTCCTGGGCTCCAGTGATTCCCTTGCTTCAGCCTCCCAAGTAGCTATGACTACAGGCACACATCACCACACCACACATGGATTGTCTGTAGAAACAGGGTCACACTGTGTTACCAAAACTGGTCTGGAACACCTGACCTCAAGCAGTCCTCTGGCCTCAGCCTTCCAAAGTGCTGGAATTGCAGAAATGAGCCATTGTGCCTAGTCTCTCAAATTATGAATATTGAAAATGTTCTTAGTTTTCTAACTGCTTTCTGCTTATTTTGCTCATAACTGATATGAGAAAATCTGGCAATACCTAAAAAATAATTATTTGTTTAAATGAAATTTGAACAAGAAATTGAATTCTTTTTTTTTTTTTTTTTTTTTTTTTTGTGAGACGGAGTTTCACTCTTGTTACCCAGGCTGGAGTGCAATGGCGCGATCTCGGCTCACCGCAACCTCCGCCTCCTGGGTTCAGGCAATTATCCTGCCTCCGCCTCCTGAGTAGCTGGGATTACAGGCACGGGCCACCGTGCCCAACTGATTTTTTGTATCTTTAGTAGAGACGGGGTTTCACCATGTTGACCAGGATGGTCTCGATATCTTGACCTCGTGATCCACCCGCCTCGGCCTCCCAAAGTGCTGGGATTACAGGCCTGAGCCACCGCGCCCGGCCTCATTTTTTTAAATTACCATTTTATCTTACATAATAATAAGTACTATTAGCAGTTTTTATTTTATTTTCTTATCAACTGATCTTTTCAAAGATCAATTCAATCAAGTAAATAAGCTTTTGGCACTGGTTGGTAAGGTCAAGAAAAATCCAAAATCAAATTTGAAAACAAAAATACAGTTAAGCCTGAATTTAGTGGAACTTAATCTAGTTAGATATAGGCTAAATCCTGTATCTTTGCAGGTCCATACTTAGGCATAAGCAGCAGCCAACTAGTACTGGTGACCAATAGTCCATAGCCCCGATTGAGGAGATAACCGAGCTTTGGGGTTGGAATAGAGATGTGACTAATGAGAGGAATTTCAGACTGATAGAGCTCAGAGCCTTAGTTAGCTTTATCTAAAACAGAAACTCCAGGGGCTACATTCCTGACCTCAAACCCTAAGCAGAGCCTAGAACCAGAATTAACTACTGCCAAATTACTGTCTGGCAGTAGTTTTATTTTTAAAACTCGACCTCTGTTTTATTTGTTGGGTTTGTTGCTCTTTTAAAACAGAATAGTTACATACCGGAGATCTTAAGATACTGAGCTCTTTGTGGGTTTTGAAATGCAAATTTGAGTTCAGGGGCCAGAAAGAACCAACTTGTCCATCAACACTGAAGAAATGTTAGGCACTCCAGGAGGGAAATTTAGTAGGAAGAGCTAGGGGTCAAGCCAGGAATTGGACGGGAACAGTAAGGGGACAGGGCATGAGAGATTGCAACCTGCTACAGCAATGATTCCTCCCAAATCTCCAGTTGAGCACATGGAAGCCCATTAAATATTTGGTCCAAGTGGATTGCATGTGCAGACTATTGAAGGGGCTAAGATTCACATCTGTATCGATCTGAGATAAAACACAGAACACAAAAGAGACAGCATCCCTGGCAGAAACAAAGACTTCCAGAGTCCAAGAAAATTTGATAAAATTTTTTAATCTCCACAATTTACACTGTGTTTAGGTGGCTGCACAGGGGTCAAGTGCCTAAAACTAGCAACCCCAACTTATTTTCTTTTGTGAAAAAGTAAGACCATCTCTTAAGGAAAACAAAGTGTGAAATTCAGTGACTTTATTAGTAAAATAGTCAAAATAACAAAGGGGCTAAGTAAGAGGATGGAGTTAGGTTTGAATCATCTACATTATTTTTATGACTTTATTAATAATTTTTACAAATTATAAAAATAAGAATTATAATCCTACTTCTGCTATTTAAGGTTTTATCTTGAGCCAAATTATTTCACAAGCTTGTTCAGATTGTCTCATTTAAAGCATATAATTGATAATGTTTGCAGAATGTGACAGAGCTGATCTCCTAAGACCATTAGATCTCTCAGATTTATGGTTCTTTGCCTGCATAACCAAATCAAATATTTGAATACATATATTATTTTTATTTTCAATTCAATTAGCTAAAAGAAATGCAGACTGATTAGTAAAATGGATGCCATTAAATAGTTCAATTTTCTTAATTTTAATGAAGGGCTCTTATGGAAAATTATATCCGAACAGGCAAAGTAAAATAAAAGCATATTTTCTAAGATAGTTCCAAATGACATTATTATTCCCTATAATAAATAACTGAATAAAACTTATCACTATTTTATTTTTATTTTTTGAGACAGGGTCTCACTCTGTCACCCAAGCTGGAGTGCAGTGGTGCACCATCTAGGTTTATCACAATCTCTGCCTCCTGGGCTCAGGTGACCCACCTCGGCCTCCAGAGTAGCTCGGACTATTGGTGTGCACCACAACCAGCTAATATCCTTGTTTAAAATGCCTTCACTTATTATATTTGCAATACATCCTCCAACTACATAGAGAAACAAATATATATGCACATTTATCAGTTTGATAATATTTCAAAGTATTCTATTAGACAATAATTTCAAAATTCAGATTATATTGTTGATGTTAGTTTGTGGGTATTTGTTCCTCTGTTTTGGTTTTTCATTTTGGCCTAATCTCTCTCTCTCTTTTTTTTTTTTCTGTGTAACTGCTAAATCTAGCAAAGTCCTAAAACAGTAAGTCAGTACATAATAATAACACAACACAAATATATGTGAAAATATATTATTTAAAAATATATTTGCAAGTAAATGTTCTAATCCCATGTGATTTTCTATTTTGCATATGAAGAAACTGAGACTCAGAGAGGTTAAGTTAGGTCAAATATCATATTGCCAGGTGGTAAGGGAGGAGAAATTCAAATCCTAATTTCTGATTTAAATCCATTTTTATTCAACATTACCCAAAACTGAAGAACATAGATGTAATATAGATAAAGACAAATGACACCTGGCAAGCAAATTCCCTTTTTATGCCATCAAATACTTAGAATTTTCCAAAGATTTCATTATTTAAATAACATTATTAATTTATATCTGCAATAGCAATGTGGAAATTGAGTAATGCCTCAGTGAGTTAGGTTAGTTAATGTGCTCTATCCTCTCTCACTTTAGTTAGCTGAAAAATTGCTTCAGCTTCTCAATTCTCTTTGTCCACGGAGACTTAACTTGAGATTCAACTTTTGTTATGTGAAAATCACATTCCGTTTTTTTCTCAGAGAATCTGTTCAATTTTGTTCACCAAAATGATTGACAACTGTTCAAAATGAACAAAATTCAGACAAAACTTTACACTAATTACTGATCCATGAAATAATGATTTCTTTACACTAGAAGAAAAAAAAACATAGCTGAATTTAGAATTTTAAAATATTTTATATCATTTTATATACTTACATGTATTTGTAACGTAACTGTCATCTACTTAAATATATTTAGGTTTTCATAGATCTATATGTGCATCTTAAGTAGTAATTATTTTTTAAAAAATATGTGAGATCACCAAGATTGAAACACCCTTACTTGACGTAAAATCACAGAAGAAACAGCATATACAATGAATTATGCAGAGATATGAAAATTAAAGGTTAAAGCTTAATATTGACCTGACCATATCCTTTCCTACATACGACCTTGTATTTTAGATATTTCATATATTTTCTATTGACTTTTAAATGAGGTTGAGTACAATTTGCTATCTAAAATCAAGAGAAACAGCACTGAAGAATCAAGGAGTTTATACAGTCTATTCTCATTATTTAGACAAAGGTTTGTTATAAATCCCGTTTTGACTCTCCACTTAGCCTAGTAATAGAGGTAATGAATTGATCATGTAATAACATAGAGAGGAAATAAATTTTATTTAACTTAATTTAGGACCATATTTTAAAGGCCACATGATTACATGGCATATAAAATCATACAACTTAAAGGCAAACTTCCTTTGAAAGGTTTAAGCTGTTTTCAACTATCATGTGTTTGCCTGTGTAACGTGACGTACAATTGCCAGTTTTTGCCATCTGTAGTGTTGCCCTTAGCAACAAAAAAAGCATGTGACAGGCTTATGTGACTCTGCTGGCCTGCACCAGTGTGTAGAAGGATTTAAGCAAAATGAAACAGACAGAAATATTGATCCAGAAAACTGGAATTTTCAAGTGTATTGCAATGATAATGCTGATTAGTAAGGAAAGAGAAGAAGGTAGCAAAGAAAAGCCAAGAAAACTGTTTTGAGTGAGAGACTATCATAATATAAAAGGTATATTTTCCATAGGTTATCATAAAGTTTAATTTAAGCTGTGCACAAATATAACAGATATAACAATTTTCTCCCTTTGCACCATCATGTTATAATGTACACTTAATAAATAAAGTCAAACTCTACTCAGCTGCTTGATATAAAAGGGGGTAGTTCTATGTCACATACACCTTTCTTTGTTACCATCAGTTAAGAACACAATTAAGAATTCTATTAACTATTACCGTGCTTGTTTTTAAAAAACTAGAGAAATGAATTTTCAGATGAGATTTTTCTATAGTTCATACAACAGATTAAAATGTATAGAATTATTCATTTTAATATCATATATATGGAATAATATATAATCATGCCTAAGGCCAAACTATTATATATATACATATATATATAGTTTATATATAATTATAGTATATATAGAGAGTTATATATATACATATAAATAATTGTATAGCTATATATATATATATATATATATATATATATATATATATATATATAGTTTGAGAAGCTTCAATAATAAAAGTAGGAAAGAGAAGATTCCATAATGCACAATTGTAAACAAACCCAATTTATTCACTGTTTTAAAGAAACTTTGGCTATATATTTTCAACCAGAAAGAAAAAAATGCAGATGTGATCACATAAGGACAAGTGCTAGATAAATATCATGTAAACAAATATGCTTCCGGGTCTTTAATTATTCAAAGTGTCAGTGCATTTAATAGTCTATTGTGAAGAGCACTGCCATGGAGAGAACAAATCTCAAAAGGGAAACTACCTTCACTTTTACTATTGTATATTTACTATTGTAAAGAAGAAAATCAGTAGATTAACTTTTCACTTCCCAGACAGTTCAATTGGTAGGAGAACCAAAATATGGAGCATTTGTGATACATGTCCTTTATATTATCTTATTGTGAAATTATACCCATCTTAGCGATGAGAAACTTGGAGTGTTTATAACAGAGTATGTTACTTTCCCATTGCTAGTACTTTGTAACTAAGTCTATATTTTCACCCAAGCCTTATCCCCGCTTATCGTGCTAAGGGGGGTTAAGGCTTGGGTGAAAATATAGACTTAGTTACACTCCACTAAGCCACTTGGATAGAAGGAAGTATGTATGTAGGCACATTCGATATCATAGCGTCTCGTAAAACTGCAAGAGATGAGCAGTCCATTTAAACTCTGAGCTTCCAAAAAAGTCAAATCAGTAAGTACGTGACAAGTTTTAGTTCTCTAGTTTTTCCAACAAACCTTTGTTTAGTACCATTTCTATGTCAGACACTGTGTTAGCCACTAGAAAGAGAATACAGGTCAAATATGTGTGATTCCTGCCTTATGTGTTCCAGCCTTGCCTCATGGCTTCATGGAAATACCATGGTCTTTCCTCTCAGTCCTCATCAAAATGATGAAATACAACATTACGCAAGTGTTACGTTTAGTTTTGTTTTCTAATAAGAATATAAGAATGATAAGGGGTGATCTTATTTTCACTGCTATAACCTAGAATTTAAAGCCGCTTGCTGTGTTAGTTTAAAAGCCAGGCCTCTGCACCACCCCGCCCGTTTGGGTGCCGTTTTACACTGCCTGGTGCCTGAGGCGAAAGCCTGCCACGCCCCCGAGGTGTTCCCTTCACCATGTTGCCGGGACTATGTGCATACCCTGGGCTATTCCCCCAGCCGCTGCCCACACAAGGACCCATTGGCGAACTCCCTGGGGAGCCTTTTTACCCTGCTGCCTGGGACTGGAGAATGCTGGAGAGGACTACCAAAACCATGTGCCAGGCTGCAGCGCTCCCCGGTCCCCTGCAGGCTTGGGCTGCACCCTGCCCCACCCGGCTGTTTTTTCCTGCGGACCTCTGCGCTCAGTAGGTTCCACCCGGGGCTGGGCTGCTCCTGGCAGATAAGGAGCAGAAAGTGGGGGGTGCTTACCCTTTCCACCCCATAGGCTCCCACAGGTTCTGCTCCCAGAAATAATATCTGAAGGACAGAGAAGGAGAAGGAAAGCAGAGAGAGAGCTTCAAGGTAAAAAAAAACAAAACAAAAAAAAAATAAAATAAAAAAAAATAAAAAAAACTTCGCTTTTAATTCTGGCTGGGCCACGCCACTTGAGATCTTAAGACCGGCTGGGTTGTGCCTCTGAGGCGCCAGGCCTCGCTGCGGCTGCTTCAGGTGTTCTTAAAGAGACAGGACACTCACGCCTATAATCCCAGCACTTTGGGAGGCCGAGGCGGGTGGATCACTAGGTCAAGAGATCAAGACCATCCTGGTCAACATGGTGAAACCCTGTCTCTACTAAAAATACAAAAAATTAGCTGGGCATGGTGGTGTGTGCCTGTAATCCCAGCTACTCAGGAGGCTGAGGCAGGAGAATTGCCTGAACCCAGGAGGCATGGGGTGTGGTGAGCCAAGATGGTGCCATTGCACTCCAGCCTGGGTAACAAGAGCAAAACTCCATCTCAAAAAAAAAAAAAAAGAGAGACGGGACAGAATGGGGCCAGTTTTACTTATGATCCTGAAGTCTTCTTCTCCAGCTGTACCCCTTTTCTGGCTGCACTCCTCTCCTGGTGTTCCCCTCTCCTGGCTGGCTTGTCACTATGTTATTTTGGGGTTTAGGGGTTCAGGGGTGCCCTCAGTTCCCCTGGGAGGACATTTCTCCAGATTCCTGGTCTACTGCCCTCTCAAGAATGGGAGAGGAGACCACGGCACAGTGCACTCATAAACGTAAAGGCAGGACTTAAAAGTGTTTGTAGAAAGTGATTTATTTAAAGAGAGAGAGAAACAGGAGAAGGAGAGAGAAACAAACAGCTAACTCTCACACTGAGTGAGAGAATCCAGAAAGATGGAAACCGGGAGAGGAAAGCAGCTTCCACACTGAGTGGAAGGGAATAGAGAGAGAAGGAGTTTAGGAGGGGAAGACAGGTTTCCACTAGAGAGTGTGGAAGGGGACTCCAGAGGGGAAATCCAGGAGAGAGAAAGATAGTATCCACAAAGGGAGGTGGAAGGGGACCCAAACATGGTGTTGGAAGGGGTGTAGAAGAAGGGGACTTTTAACCTGGGAGGAACCCCTCCCTCCTCTAAGACCTCCGGCCAGTGAAAGGAGTTCCTTAGAACTTCCACTAGAGTGATTGACTTAGTTTCTTCTCCGGCCAGTGAAATTTAAAGACAAACCATTAAATTTCCCAGATGAAGACGGATGGGAGAGGGAGAAAATATGGTGCTGGGAAGTTCTTGCCCTAGAAACTACACCACCTTGTGGACCCGGAAAGAGAACACATTCCCTCAATATATGCAGAGAATTAGGAATTAGACATTTAATCTTTGAACTCTATATAAACCACTTAATAGCTGTTTCACCATGGAAAAATACATGGCTTCTCTGACTCTACATTTCTAAAACTCTAATAAAATTTATTTCTGAGGATCATTTTCACTGTTAAATAAACTAATACAGTTAAATTGCCTAATATTGTGCATGACCCACAATATATGCTTAAAATATCTTTACTCTTAACAGCATCCTTATTCTTCTAGTACTAAACTTGCTCCTGCGTGTTGCCCAGTTTTATTATACAAGTATCATGTGAAGTCTGTGTTCTTACCAATTAATAGAGCTATATCTACATAAATTTAGATCCATAGAGGCACATTTATTAAATAAGGTTTTAGCATTAGTTCATATATAGGCAGTGAGGAATAATAAAATAAGTAGTTGTATAAAATGCAATCTATGTTTTTTAAAATGTTCTTCAATATTTCTTGAAGATATGAGGATCTCAAAAGAAATTTCTCTCAAGTGTCAGAGCCAGGAAAGATTGCTGTACATGTCGTATTTTAATATATTCAATATACAGTCTGATTCTTTATTTTTACAATTTCTTATGAACCTTATTTATTTGTTTTTTTAACTATGGTGCCTCTATGTTTTCCCTCCACTGGATCCTTCCTAGATTAGAAAAGTAAGCTAAAGAAATGTGGGAAAAAGAGACTCTAAAATAAAGACATTTTATTTCTCTTTTACCTAGTTGGTGTGAGGATGAATGTCGGCTGTCTCTGATACATTCACTGACCTTTCATATGATGGAATTAAGTCACCATGACTTTACCACTTTGTAGCCTGTGAAAAGAGAAAAGGAAGAAGTGGAGAACACAAAATTTGCTTTTCTTTTTCATTTTAGAAAGAGTTGGATTTTACTTTATTTTTTATCTCAAGAGAAATGGTGCATCTTAACATTGATTTTCATTGTTTCTAACACATGTCTGCATGCAGAAATCTTATTTGAGAATTGACCTCAAATGGTAGGATCTGACAGTATTGATAAAATAGTGATGTCAAAATTTGCTTTTAACTAAGACTTGTGGAGGTTGCAAAGATCACTTTCATTCATATACCACTGGCTAGAGTTTGTGGCCACACTTACCTACAAGGAAAGCTTAGAAATTTAGTCTCTAACACAGTGGGCATGTGCTCAGCTAACACTTTTCATAAAAAAAAGAGAATAATTTTCTATGACCAGTAGCATCCACCATACTTCTAATCAACAGTTAAGCTTACTGACACTTCTTCTACCCTAAGAAAAAAAAAAAGCAAAGTTAAAAAATGAATTTTTTAAATGTCTTTTTTCTGTTCTTTTTCTTTTTTTCTTTACTTTGTCTCCAGGCTAGAGTGCAGTGGCACGAATCTCGGCTCACTGCAATCTCCGTCTCCTCGGTTCAAGTGATTTTCTGATTCTCCTGCCTCAACCTCCTAAGTAGCTGGGACTACAGGCGTGAGCCACAGTACCAGGCTAATTTCTTTCTTTCTTTCTTTTTTTTTTTTTTTTTTTTTGTTGAGACGGAGTTTCGCTCTTGTTACCCAGGCTGGAGTGCAATGGTGCGATCTCGGCTCACCACAACCTCTGCCTCCTGGGTTCAGGCAATTATCCTGCCTCTCAGCCTCCCGAGTAGCTGGGACTATAGGCACACGCCACCGTGCCCAGCTAATTTTTGTATTTTTAGTAGAGACGGGGTTTCACCACATTGACCAGGATGGTCTCGATCTCTTGACCTTGTGATCCACCCGCCTCAGCCTCCCAAAGTGCTGGGATTACAGGCGTGAGCCACTGAGCCAGGCCCCTCTTCTTTTCTTTAAAGCTATGTTATCTTGTTCTTCCCATTTGTAACCAAAGTTTTCAAGTGTTCTTTCCAATCAGTCTCTGTTTTCATGTCTCTTCTTCATTTCTGACGCTACTTGGCATTTTCTCCTTCCCCTTATAAAACCAGCATGCCTCTTTCCATAGTTTTAATTACATATTTAGGTTTAATTTCTTTAATCACTTATTGGAGCATAATTATGGAGTCAGAAACAGTTCTAGGTTATAGCAGTAAAAATAAGTTCACCCCTTATCATTCTTATATTCTTATTAGAAAACAAAACTAAACATAACACTTGCATAATGTTGTATTTCATCATTTTGATGAGGACTGAGAGGAAAGACCATGGTATTTCCATGAAGCCATGAGGCAAGGCTAGAACACATAAGGCAGGAATCACACATATTTGACCTATAGTCTCTTTCTAGTGGCTAACACAGTGTCTGACATAGAAACGGTACTAAACAAACATTTGTTGTAAAAACTAGAGAACTAAAACTTGTCATGTATTTACTGATTTGACTTTTTTGGAAGCTCAGAGTTTAAATGGACTGCTCATCTCTTGCAGTTTTACAAGACGCTATGACATCGAATGTGCCTACATACATACTTCCTTCTATCCAAGTGGCTTAGTGGAGAGCACGATAAGGGGGGATAAGGCTTGGGTGAAAATATAGACTTAGTTACAAAGTACTAGCAATGGGAAAGGAACATACTCTGTTAATAAACACTCCAAGTTTCTCATCTCTAAGGTGGGTATAATTTCACAGTAAGGTAATATAAAGGACATGTATCACAAACCCTCCGTATTTTGGGTTCTCCTACCAATTGTACTATCTGGGAAGTGTAAAGTTAATCTATTGATTTTCTTCTTTACAATAGTAAATATACAATAGTAAAAGTGAAGGTAGTTTCCCTTTTGAGATTTGTTCTCTCCATGGCAGTGCTCTTCACAATAGACTATTAAATGCACTGACACTTTGAATAATTAAAGACCCGGAAGCATATTTGTTTACATGATATTTATCTAGCACTTGTCCTTATGTTGTTACTTTAAGTTCTGGGGTACATGTGCAGATCGTGCAGGTTTATTACATAGGTATACACCTACCATGGTGGTTTGCTGCCTTCATCCCCCCGTCACTTACATTAGGTGTTTCTCCTATTGTTATCCTTCCCCAACCTCTCCACCCCAGCTATCACTCCCCTAGCCCCCCACCCCCCAACAGACCCCAGTTAGTGATGTTCCCCTCCCTGTGTCCATTTGTCCTCATTTTTCAACACCCACTTATGAGTGAGAATATGTGGTGTTTGTTTTTCTGTTCTTGTGTCAGTTAGCTGAGAATGATGATTTCCAGCTTCATCCATTCCCCTTCAAAGGACACGAACTCATCCTTTTTTAGGGCTGCATAATATTCCATGGTGTATATGTGCCACATTTTCTTTATCCAGTCTACAATTGATGGGCATTTGGGTTGGTTTCAAGTCTTTGCTGTTGTAAACAGTGCCACAATAAGCATACCTGTACATGTGTCTTTATAATCAAATGTTTTATAATCCTTTGGGTATATACACAGTAATGGGATTGCTGGGTCAAATGGTATTTCTAGTTCTATATCCTTGAGGAATTGCCACACTGTCTTTCACAATGGTTGAACTCATTTACACTCCCACCAACAGTGTAAAAGCATTCCTATTTCTCCACATCCTCTCCAGAATCTATTGTCTCCTGATTTTTTAATGATCGCCATTCTAACTGGCATGAGATGGTATCTCAATGTGATTTTGATTTGCATTTCTGTAAAGAAAGCTGATGAGCTTTTTTTCATGTGTTGGCTGCATAAATTTCTTATTTTGAGAAGTGTCTGTTCATATCCTTCATCCAATATTTCATGGGGTTGTTTGTTTCTTTCTTGTAAATTTAAGTTCTTTGTAGATTCTGGATATTAGACCTTTGTCAAATAGGTAGATTGCAAAAATTTTTTCCCATTCTGTTGGGTGCTGGGTAACTCTAATGGTAGTTTTTGTGTGTGTGCAGAAGCTCTTGAGTTTAATTAGATTCCATTTGTCTGTCCTTTGTTGCAATTGCTTTTGGTGTTTTAGTCATAAAGTCCTTGCCTATGCCTATGTCTTGAATGGTATTGCCTAGGTTTTCTTCTAGGGTTTTTATGGTGTTAGGTCTTATGTTTAAATCTTTAATCCATCTGGAGTTATTTTTTGTATAAGATGTAAGAAAGGGATCCAGTTTCAGCTTTCTGCTTATGGCTAGCCAGTTTTCCAACACCATTTATTAAATAGGGAATCCTTTCCACATTTCTTGTTTTTGTCAGGCTTGTCACAGATCAGATGGTTGTAGATATGTGGTGCTACTTCTGGCCTCTGTTCTGTTCCATTTGTCTTTATCTCTGTTTTGGTACCACTACCATTATGTTTTGATTACCATAGCTTTGTAGTATAGTTTGAAGTCAGGTAGTGTGATGCCTCCAGCTTTGTTTCTTTTTTTTTCTTTTTTTTTTTTTTTTTTGCTTAGCATTGTCTTAGAGATGTAGGCTCTCTTTTGATTCCATATGAACTTTAGGATGGATTTTTTCCAATTCTGTGAAGTAAGTCCACGGAAGCTTAAAGGGAATAGCATTGAATCTATAAGTTACTTTGAGTAGTATGGCCATTTTCACATTGGTTCTTCCTAACCATAAGCATGTAATGTTTTTCCATCTGTTTGTGTCCCCTCATATTTCCTTGAGCAGTGGTTTGTAGTTCTCCTTGAAGAGATACTTCACATCCCTTGTTAGTTGTATTCCTAGGTATTTTATTCTCTTGTAGCAATTGCAAATGGGAGCTCACTGGTGATTTGGCTCTCTGTTTGTTATTGGTGTATATGAATGCTTGTGGTTTCTGCACATTTATTTTGTATCCTGAGATTTGCTGAAGTTGCTTATCAGCTTACGGAGATTTGGGGCTAACAGGACCAGACAGTTTCACAGCCAAATTCTATCAGAGGCACAAAAAGTAGCCAGTACCATTCCTTCTGAAACTATTCCAAACAATACAAAAAGAGGGAATCCTCCCTAACTCATTTCATGAGAATACATTATTTACTGTCATCTGAGTTTTCATTGTGAAAGGAGAGTAAAGCATAAAGTTCAGTTTAGGGGTTCAGCCTGGGGAAGACCCCTGGGTGGGGGCAGAAAAATGTTACTGTGGACTTGAGGAAAAGGATGTTGGAAATAATTTTCAACTTTCAGTATTGAAAAGAGCCTACAAAGAATATGCTATGCATAACATCTTGCTTTCTTTTCTCTGCTAAGAGCACCATACACATACAAAGAGAAACAGAAAAAAAAGATTATAGATTTAAAAATGCAAGATAATATAAACAAAGAAAAATACCTTCAACTGGACTTTGTATTGGGATTGTATTAAATGGATGAACTAATTTGTGAGTAATAGATAACATTACATCCAGGATCATGGAACTCCTATTTTTATATCATCTTTTATGTTTCTTTTTAAAAAAAGTTTTAAGTTTTTTCTGTAGAGGTTTTTTGCTTTCTGAATGGTTTAAATTGGAAGATACTGTATAGATATAGTTGCTATTGTAATTGATACCTCTTATTAGATTTTGTAATTCATTATGATTGGTGAAGCAAGTAGGATAGATTTTTTTTACCTAGAAAACTGCCTTAATTACCTCATTACTTCTAAAAGTATTGCCATTGCTTCTACTGCTTTTTTTTTTTTTTTTTTAAATAGATGATAGGGCAGAGCATGGTGGCTCATGCCTGTAATCCCAGCACTTTGGGAGGTCGAGGCAGGTGGATCACGAGGTCAAGAGATTGAGACCATCCTGGTCAACATGGTGAAACCCCATCTCTACTAAAAATACAAAAAATTAGCTGGGCACGGTGGCATGTGCCTGTAATCCCAGCTACTCAGGAGGCTGAGGCAGGAGAATTGCCTGAACCCAGGAGGCGAAGGTTGCGGTGAGCTGAGATTACGCCATTGCACTCTAGCCTGGGTAACAAGAGTGAAACTCCATCTCAAAAAAAAAAAAACATAGATGATAATATCTTCTGCACATTCTGAAATTTTATCTCAATACTTTCAATCACCATATCTCTGTTTGACACCAGTGAACACTTTCAAAGTGAGATGTTTTGCTCTCTTTATTTTTTTCCTTTTGCTTTTTGGGGGCTCTTTACTTTCCGAAGTTGTCACTTCCTAGCGTATCTTCTATACCTCTTGACGTCTCTTTTGTGTAGCATTCTTTAGTTTCATTCTGGGAGAGTTTTTTCATTCTTTTTGACTTGCTAGTTGATTCTTCATCAGTATGTATGCTAACTTTTCTTCCATTGACTGTTTTTCCCAAACACTTACTTTTCATACTTTGTATATTTTCACTTGGAATTTTGGGGGAATATTTTTTTCTGGTTTTAAATTGATCCTGCATTTTTTGTCTCCTTAAACATATTTATCAGGCTTATTTTAAATTCTTTATTGTGGCCAAAAGCTTTGCAATAAAATAAATAAATAACTTCTTGATTTGTGTGCTGTAATAATGCTTCCTCAGATGGTATATGCTGTTCAATTTTTCTTTTCTTTTTCCACTATAGTAAGTATAGTTCTCTAGTTTCTGGCTATTTTTGCTTCTAAAGTTATGATATTCTATGGGACATCAGTTACCCTGTCTTGTAACAGATGTGAGAAAGGACCCAAAACTGGGTTTTAGCCTGTCTGCTCTAACGAATTAATGTAATTAATGTGGATGATCTTCAGAATAGAATACAATAAACAACTGTTTTTTATTACAAGTTTGGAGTTTATAACTGAAATCTACTGTGTTTCCTAATTTGGTACCTTGGACCAACTATGGTCCAGGCTATTGCTGTCAACTTTTAAAGTTTAAGGGAAGACACTGATTGTCCCATGTAAATGTGGTCAGAGGAAAGAACAGAGCTAATATCCAAAATAAGAAGCACAGTTAATGGGAAAAATAATAGTATAGAAGCAAGTCAAGAAGGAAATTGTGAGTTGGAAGGTCAGATTGAAGAATTGTTCAAGAAGGCAGCAAGAAACAATAATGTAACATTTTAAAAATTACTAATAATAAAAAAACTAAAAGACAAGGAAGATAGAAATATCAGTATATGATGTATTATGTGAGATGAGTCATTTAGCTTATGAGCAAGCAACCCTACCATATCTAAACATACATCTGAGTGTTCTTTAACTCATGCAAACTTATAAAATTGCATTTCTTAGTGAAAAAAAAAAGAAAGAAATTTCTAAGGTTAGTGATCAAAGTATAAAGTCAAAAGATAAAGAAACTAGTGCTTTTCAAAAATAAAAATAAAATAAATAAAAAAGAAGTTTAGAGTGGCTAAATGTCAAATGTCACTCTGCACAAGATTCATTAAATTGTTTCAGAGAGGGTTTTGTTAATTGCAAAAGTCACTCATCAACAAGAGATAGAGTTTTTGTAAAATTTAAAATGTAGCTAATTTTCCATGTAATTATGCAGTGTAATTTAAAAAAACTCTAGAACTTCTACGAATAATATTTTGAGGTAACAAGATGCCAAAGTCACTTGTACTGCCACTAAACTTTACTAAAAGTTGGTTTGAACACTTTAATTGCTTTTTAATAGATGATTGAAGCTGTGAAGCAGTGGCAGCAGATGACATGTTGCCATGGTAGCACTTCCTCCCCAGCTGAGGAAGCTATACAGAAGAAAGGATATAGGTCAGAAAGTGTTTGTACTGAAAAAACAACCGCATATTAAAATCAAATGCTTTTGTAAACATCATAAGCCAAATGAGAATCATGAAACCTAGTTTCAGGCTGTTAAAGACAGAATGATTTATCTTTGGGATGATGTAGCAAGCTGTGCTGTGAGAATGGAGCATTCGAGGTCAAGAATACTCTCCTTCCTGCATATTGGCATTTCAATTTTAAAAAATGGAACCACGATTAAAGTTTTTCTGTCAGTTTATTCTGTGATCCTTGCAATAAAGATACATTTAATTAAAAAATTCTTCTGGAAGGTAGTTCATCTCTGAATAAACTACTCCAGGGTAAGGAGGATCAACTCCATGCTCAATAAGTATCTTTTGGTTAATTAATTTTACACTCTGACAAAATTTTATAAATGCAATTAAGTAAGATCCAACTACAGGGAGAGGGGGAATGAGTGAGAGAGGTGGGAAGAAATGAAGTAAAGTTGGCCGGTAGTTCAGGGAAGATACAGAATGAAAGAAATAAGATGGAAAGAGAGAAGGAAAGAAAATGAAAGGAAGAGAAGGAAGAGAAGGAAGGAAAGGAAGGGAAGGAAGGGAAGGAAGGGAAGGAAGGGAAGGAAGGAAGGAAGGAAGGAAGGAAGGAAGGAAGGAAGGAAGGAAGGAAGGAAGGAAGGAAGGAAGAGATTAACACTGGTAAGTGTTAGTCTTCCTGATAAAAGGAGGAGGGTGGCATTTGCAAGACAGTGGCTGAAATGAAAATTTGTAAATTCTCTTAACAGCATTTATCATTCCCCACATCTTTGGACAATTGTACTGTTCTTCATGAGGAATTCATACTTCACCATTTTTATTGAATTTGGTTTGGGTAAGGTTAACTCAAAGTGCTACTCTAAGAATAGCATCTGATGGGTTTAAGCTAATAATAGATCCCATTCTTCCCTGGAAAAAGTAGTTAGTTCAGGGACGGGCAGACAACCCAATCTGAGCCAGTGCATACATGTTTTTTTTGGAGTTCCTAGAACATAAAAGTCCTTTTAACATTTTCCTGGATAGATACTACAAAAATTTGAGGTCTTTCTGCAGCCATCTTGGTACAATTAGAAAAAAGCTTGAAACTGTTTGAAGCCATCAGTGAAGTCTGGAAAAAGAGACACCCTAGGAGAAGGTGACTTACATTTTGTGACATTTAAGCCCTGAATCTGAAACCAATCCTATAAACATTATAAAAATTAATCAGGGAAGAAGGGAAGTGGAGAAACAAAAATAAACCAAGATTGCACCAAACTTAGCATTAATCATTAGGTAAACTTGCTCTCTGACCCACTTCCTAATCATTGTTTGCTGCCTACTCTACCCCCACCCTAGAATCACATAAACTTTGTCACAAGATTACAGCTCTCATTAACTGTAATAACTGAGTAGTTATTAACTGTAATAACTGAGTAGATGACAACTCAAGCATTGTAAAATGTTACATTTTCCATTAGAGAGATTCATTCAGGTCCTGCATCCTAATGAATCTACTGATGCCACCTTGGCTGAAGGATGTCAGTAATTCCAGCTGGTCTAAAAGATCTCATGAGGAGCTGACACACCAAAAGAAATGTAGTTTCGACAACCTGATGATTTCATTCCCCTTACCTTAGCAAATTAATGACCCCAATTTTTCAGTCCCTAACCCTCCACAATCCCCTTTTAAACCCAGCCCAGAAGTCTTCAAGGAGACAGATGTAGGGGTCTCTTCTTGTCTCCTTACTAAGCCTCTCTTTGATCATTAAACTCTTTCACTGCTACCAACCCTGTTATCTCAATGTATTGGTCTGTAACTGCACAGTGATGGACCTGTTAGTCCTATAATAAAACCTGTAAACTAAAAAATATAACTCTAACCTCCTCAAGTGACTGAATGGACCGACTCTTGGCCAAAGGGGCCCTAGATAAAACTTAAAAACTGAGTTCTTGGCCATGATGAGGCGGCTTATCAGACATGCCTTGTTACACACCCTTCTTTTTGGAGTTTAAGCACAACTGATAAACGTTAAGTTAAAAATAGAGGTCATGAGACTAACAAAACATTCTTTGTGTTAATAAGATAACATATTATAAACAAAGCCTAAGGCCATGCAAGGCAGGAGTTCAGTCATGCCCTCTAAACCATAAAATCTCATTGAACAGTATTTTAAAATTATACACCTGGTATAATGTGGCTTACATTACAACATGAGTCTGATATAGCATCATATGACAGATGCTTTCCTTAACTAAAGCATTCCTTTTTACTGACTTCAAGTTTTTAGACAAAGCTTTACTCTTTTAACCAACTGCCAACCTAGCAATCCTTAAAACACCTTATGACTTACAAATCCCTGCTTTGAGATGTCCCACCTTTTCAGGTCAAACCAATGTACAACTTCCATGTATTGACTTAAGATTTTAAATGCAATTTCTGTCTCCCTAAAATGTATAAAACTAAACTACAACCCAAATGCCTTGGCTGCACTTTCTCAGAACCTATTGAGACTGTGCTCCTGAGCCATGGTCACTCATACTGTTCAGAATAAAGCTCTTTAAAATATTTTAAATGGCTTAATTTTTTTTCATTAACAAGGCAGCTACAACAGAAGGCAGAACTGTCCATGAACTGCAAGAGAAGTTACATCCCTTATTTTGACTAAACAAGTTTGAGCTGAGTTTTCCTTTTCTTACTTTTGGGAAAGAATGCTAATAAACTTTCCCTTGATTCCCAAATCTTCCCAAACCTTTGAACCAAATGAAGGTAACTGAAGTAATTAAGACAACATAATGGTCATATCCTTGGGTTAGGATTCCATGAAAATCCCTTAAACATATATTTGTGATCTCCCATGTGCAACAGAAAGGATATTAAAATAAGACAAAGTCTGTGACATTAATCTGTGAAATTTTCAGATATCAAGATAAAACCACTTTTGCTAGATCCAGACAAGATAGGACTGAGAAGGCCAAGGTAGGACTGATGGGCTTATACAAACCTCTGTAACTAAAAATTGTTTCCAAGGACTTTCTGAAAACCCCACAAGAAATCCTTTTACATCCTTCACATGGCTCCTGTTTTCCACAACATGTACATTTCACACATATTCATATATTCCTATGACAAGACTTGTTATGATATTTTCTTTAGGACTGTAGCAATTCAGATAAGATGTTCTAGAAAGAATATTTGCTCAGTAATGGCATCTCTACCAATGAACTGACAATAACTCTGTCTTTGAGTCTTTAGAACCAATAAACTGTTTATAAGTAACTTAGGTGAACCTTTCTCACGTTATCAATAAAAGCTTCCCTTTACCTTCCCCTCACCAGAGGCACTTGTGGATAGCTACTCAGTGCATACTGGATCCTAATACTTATTTCTCATTTCCCCAAAACCTCATTGTAGTTGGAGATATTTTTCTTTACTTTTTGGAGGGGAGGGAGCCCTTGACAGAGCCTAGAAACTGGCAAAGGCAAGGATGAATAACAAATAATTAATAAGGAGGTAGATATTTTATTTTCATTATTTTAAAATGAAAGAAAAAAAGTGAGGATTTAAATTTAAATAACTACCTAGAGAGGTGACAGAAATGATGAGATATGGAGCTGCAGACCAAGCTACTTTGATTTATGTGAACTGCCAGTCAACAGCCTAGTAGTAAACATTTTGTGCTGTCTATGTCACATTCATAGACCAATAAATTCCACCTGTTTATGGCAAATCTATCAGTAATAAAAAAGAAAAAACATAGCTGTTTAATTACAAAGAATTCAACTGGCCTTTGCCTCTGGTTCCTAGGAAAGAAACAACAAATTATTGGGATTTTCCAAATGATAGTATTTCTTTGTTATTCACAGGCTTTGATAATTTATGTTGATGAGATGACCATGATGGTCATTATTATTAGCTTATGTTAGCCAGATGATTTGGGATGGGCATAAGCCACTCTCGAAAAACCAACCATGTGATAAAGGGCTTGGAGCTTTGAGTCACATGGTATCAGTCCAAGTTCCAACCTCAGGGGAAGCGAGAAAGCCTGGAAACTGAATTCAATCAGGTGCCCAATGATTTAACTGATGACATCTACCTAATGAAATTGCAATAAAGGCTCTGGAGATCAAATATTGATCGTTTTCCTGGTTGGTTAATATACTGATATGGCAGGAGGGTGATATGCTCAGATTCCATGAGATGAGTTCATAGAAGCCTTGTGTTTCTTTCCAGGTTGCACTGTGTGTATTCTTCATTTGGCTGGCTCTCCTAATTTATGTCCTTTGTAATACAACTGTAACTATAGGTATAGTGCTTTCCTGATTTCTGTGTCCTTTTGGCAAGTCATCAAACCTGAAGGAGGCATGGAAACCTCTGAATTTATAGCCAGCCAGTCATAAGAAATATGAGTATCTCCTGATAACCCTAAAGTATGGCTGTAGCATATTAAGTAAAGGCAGTCTTCTTAGGGAGTATGTCTTTTAATTTGTGGGGTCTTTACTAACTCCAATTGGTCAGCTGCAGAATTGAATTGCAGTGCACCGTGTTGGTTTTACACCATTTGTGCTGAAATGGGACAACAATGTAAACACCATAATGAAATTTCAGGAATCTAAAAAAAATCTTAGAAAACAATGTATCTCAAGTCCAAGTCTAATACAATTACATTTAAAGAAAAAAATAAATTTCCCTTGGCACTCTTTCAGTGAAGCATAACTAGGATTTATGAATAATTTTATGGAATGCACTGAGCTTTTGGGAGACAATTAAATGAAAGATTTGTGAAGAGAGATATTTTTAAACAGCTTTTATATAGAGAGTTACTGCTGTTCATAGCTCATAGTTGAAGATTGAGAGAATTGCTACTGCACATGAAGACAGACATACCTGAATTCCCTTCTGCACCTCAGTCTGTAGTAAGGACAGAGTGCTTTCAAAACATTTCGTATGCAGTTGGAGTCATTTGAAGTAAGTTAGGTGGGAAGAAGCTTCTGAGGTTCAGGTGATTATGTGACTCGAGAGTCTAGAAGAAGTAGATCCAGAGCTCAAATTCACGTTATTTAGTTCATCACTATGTGGTTTTTTCTGCTATAATGTACTTGCCTAAGGATAAAAATGGGCTTCCACTAAGTCAATAAACAGGGAACATATATTTCCATATTTGTTATTTATGATCATTTTTATAAATCCTATAAAATCCACTTCTCAAACCCTACACACAGTCATATTTCCTATCAGAGAGGGACCTTAACAGAAATCCACTAGCATTTTCAGGAAGTACTGAGTGTTGATTTAATGTCAGTAATCATAATTTTATTTTGTTTTGTGCAGTTGTAATATTTTATTCTGCAAACTTCTACTATACACCAGAGGCAGCCTAGACTTAGCTACTGAAATCAAGGGAGAGAGAAGGGTCGTTGTAAAGGTGTTACTAATGAATCCTGAATCTAAGTTAAAAAAAAGATGAGGACAGGAGGTGGGTGTTGACAAATAAAAGTAAAATTCTAATCACCCTCAACAGGTCTCTTCTTGGCCACAGGGACCCCAGAGAAACCCTGGAAGCTGAGTTCCCAGCCATGATGGCATAGGAATTTGGGCATGCCATCTTTATATGTCATTATAACCAGTTCTTTGCTAACTACTATTAGGCTTTCTTTCCTAAGGGCTAAACAGAAATCATTCCTTTCAAAAGACTCCATCACTGATTTCAACCAACTGATTTTAACTGCTTTGGATTTCAAATGCTGCTCCTCCCTTTTGCAGTTTCAACACAACAACTGACCAGCATTCCTTCTTAATAAGAGACCAGCAACTATAGAGTTGTTCTGGATAGTCTACAGAGGATGAACATTAGATATCTTCCTATCTTATCTTTCACCTTTTGCAGGCAGCCAAAAACTCCACTCTTGAGCCCATGAAGAAGCATCAGGCTCAATGATGCATATGCATGTTTCTCTTTTTATAAATATTTATGACTTTCATAACTCCTTCTATAGCTCATTGAATACGTATATATAGCCATTCATTCAGCATACGTTTACCTTACTCTTCTGAGCCTCCTCAAGTGCTTGTTTCTGGCCTCTACCCAGAGAGTATTCTTCCCAGGCAACAAAAATGGCCACCTTACAGGCTGCAATCCTTTATAAGAAATAAAGCTCTGCTTTCCAAACTTATGAAACTTGTCATTCTTCAGTTGGCAATATGATTAGTGAGGATGTGGAGGGCTTATCGGACTGGAGGACTATAGAGTAGAAGAAGTATTTTTACGGGGCACTGATAGGCAGAGCAGAAGTGTGGAAAGATGCCAAGATACTTTTCTAGTCTCATTTTAAATCCTCTGAGTTCAGAGGACCAAGAAGACCAATCACCTAGCTGGTTGGATGTAGAAGAAAATAATATAACTCAAACACTAGTAAACACAGAAGTAACATTCAAAGGTTTCTTTTTTCAAACTTCTACATAACTGAAAAGCAAACTTCTTAATGCTGTGTCTATTTTGTTCACAATTCATTTTGAGGTGACTGGTAGAACTTGATGAATTTTCATGTGAAATTATTCTAGACTTTTTAAAACAATGTCCCTCTGAGGCATTTCTGAAATCGGGCACAGTGGTAAGTTACCCCATTCAAGATGCTCCGGGAGTCTAGGAGGCTAGTTCAGTCCAGCTTCTCATGACGTGAAAAAACACTTCTCCCTCAAAGTCTACTCTGTCACGCTTACTCCATGGATTCCAGTGACTGGCATATCATGTATATTCCTCAAAGCAATTAGGAAGGCAGTATACTATATTCCTCGGGGCAATTAGGAATTCAGTATAATTTGTTTATTTTACAAATATGCAAATAATATTCATTTACAAGACATTGAGTAAATTCTTAAATACTCTGTAAACATTAAAGCATTTAACCCTAACATAGTAATACCTACTTCATAGGGTTACTTTTTATTATATGTATATTTCAAATAAGGAAATTTAACCACAGAAAGGAAAAGAAACTTGCTTACCATCACAACTAATAAATGGCATAATTTGAACCAAGACCCTCTGACTACAAAACTACCCACTAATCACGCCATTCTTCTGTCTCTCGGTGGTCAGTAAAGGACATTATGTTTCTGTCAACAGATTGGTAGGAGGCACTTTAAGCAATAGAAGCGGAATGAACAAACACATGGAAAGCAATAGAACATATTTTAAAAAAAACTAATGTGCTCAGATGTGACTGATCTGATACTGGAATGAAATAGGAGTGGTATGATGAGAAAAGATGGCCAATTAGACACAGCTGGGAAGCACCTCTCCCACTGAAAGAAACCAAAATACTGAGTAAAACAGTATACTTTGAACAGATCTTAAGAGAAAACACTGAAGGTTGACAGACGTGCAACAGAAACACTGAGATGGAAGAGAGAGGAAGCTGGGAACCCTGCACGGAGTTGCTGAGCACCAGGACTAGCTCCCATCCCTGAAAAGGTTCTTAGGAAGGAGTAAGGGAAGGAACTGCAGAACAACACACTTCCATAGTGGACCTCTGAGATCATCACTACAAGAGATTCCACAATCCCCATAGTCAATTGAATTGGTGGGGGGAACTGCCTATGGAGTATGCAGAAGCATAACTCAAGGCTGCATGGAGCCGAGAAGGTTTTGTGCATGGAACAACTGCAGCAAAGCGTGACTGTAGGTGCCCATGCCCCAAGGCTCTCCATCTTGCTCCAACTATTCTCAACATATAACATAGTCAGACCTTCAGAAAAAATGAATGTTAATAATGTAGACAACAAAATGCCCCCATCCAAACAAAAACAACTTCAAAAAGATAAAGGAATACTCTCCCTTTCAAAGAAGAAAAAATCAGTGCAATGACACTGACAAATCAAAGTCAGAGCATCTCCTTACCTATAAATGATTACACTAGCTCCCTAGCACTGGTTCTTACCAGACTGAAATGGCTGCAAAGATGGACATAGAAATCAGAATCTGTTTTTTCAAGGAAGCTCAACAAGATTCATGAGCAAGCTGAAACCCAATCCAAAGAAGACAATAGGATGGTCCAAAAGTTCAAAGATGACATAAAAGATTTTAAGAAATAACCAAACTAAACTTCTAGAATTGAGAAGTTCACAACATAAATTTCATACCATAGTTGGAAGAATTAACAACAGAATAGACCCAGCTGAAGAGACTCTCAGAGCTCAAAGACAAGTCCTTCAAATTAACTCGGTAAAACCAAAATAAAGAAAAAGTAATTTTAAAAAATGAACAAAACCTTGATAAATATGGGATCATGCAAGGACACATACCAATGACACTGGCATTCCTGAGAGAGAAAAAGAGAGTAAACAGCTTGGAAAACATTTTTGAGAATATAGTCCATGAAAACTTCCCCAATTTCACTAGAGAGGTCATCATGCAAATTCAAGGAATTCAGAGAACCCATGGAAGATACTGTACTGGAAAACTATCCTCAAGGCACATAGTTATCATATTATCCAAGGTCAATGCAAAAGAAAAAAATCTTAAGGCCAATTAGAGAAAAGGGCTGGGTCACTTAGAAAGAGAATCCCATCAAGTTAACATTAGAAATCTTACAAGCCAGGAGAGACTGGGGGCCTATTTTCAGTATCCTTAAAGAAAAGAAATTCCTTAAAGAAAAAAAATTTCTTAAAAAAAAAGGCAATTTGTATCCTGCCATACTAAGCTGTATAAGCAAAAGAGAAGCAAAAATGAAGTGAATTTGTTTCCACTAGACCAGCCTTACAAGGGGTCCTTAAGGTGTTCTAAACATGGAAACAAAAGGATAATACTTGCTGACACAAAAACACACTTAAGTACATAGTCACAGTACATATATAGTTGCTATAAGGCAACTACACAATCAAGTTGACAAAACAACCAGCTAAAAACACAATGACAAGATCAAAACCTCATATATCAATATTAACCTTAAGTGCCTAAATGCCCCACTTAAAAGGCACAGAATAGTAAGTTGGATGAAAAAAAAAACAAAAAACTCGATTGTCTGCTATCTTCAAGAGATCCATATCACATATAATAACATCCACAGGCTAAAAGTAAAGGAATGGCAAAAGATCTGTCATGCAAATGGAAAACAAAGAAGGGCAGGGGTCTATCAGATAAAATAGACTTCAAACCACCAACAATTAAGAAGGACAAAGAAACAGTATTACCTAATGATAAAGGCTTTAATTAAGCAAGAAGACTTAACTATTCTAAATTTTAAGCCCTCAACTCTGGAGCACCCAAATTTTTTTCTAGATTTACAAAAAGACTTAGCCACATAATAATAATGGGGGACTTCAACTCCCCGCTGACCATGTTAGACAGATCATCAAGGCAGAAAACTAACAAAGAAAGTCTGATCTTTGGCTGGGCATGGTGACTTATGCCTGTAATCCCAATCATTTGGAAAGCTAAAGTGGGGGTATTGCTTGAGGCCAGGAGTTTGAGACCAACCTGGGCAACATAGGGAGACCCTCTTTCCATATAAAATAAAAAATTTAAAAAAATGAGTCAGGTGCAGAGTCATAAGCATATAGTCCTAGCTACTCTAAAGGCTGGCAGGATCACTTGAGCTCAGGAGTATGAAGTTTCAGTGAGCTATAAATATGCCACTGCAGACTAGCTTGAGTAACATATAAGACCATGTCTTAAAAAAAAAAAAAATAGAAAAAGAAATTCTAAACTTAAACATGACACTCAGCTAACTGGATTTAATAGACATCTAAAGATAACACCACTCAAAAATCAGAATATGTATTGTTATCTAAACATAAAATAAACTCTAAGATCAACACATGCTTGGCTATAAAAATAGTCTCAATAAATTTAAACAAAAAAACAAAATCATACTAAATATACACTCAGACCACAGGGGAATAAAAATAGAAATCCATACTTAGAATATCTCTCAAAGCCACACAATTACATTGAAATTAAATAACATGCTCTTCAGTGACTTTTGGGTAAACAAAATTAAAGCAAAACAATTTTTTTAATTATTTGAAATAATGAAAACAGAAAAAAACTTACTAAAATCTCTGAGATGCAGCAAAATCAGTTTCAGCAGAAAGTTTATAGCATTGAAAGCCTTCATCAAGACATTAAAAAGATCTCAAATTTATAATCTAAAAGTGTACCCAGAGGAACTGGAAAAATAATAGCATGCTAATCCCCAAATTAGCAGAAGAATAAAAAATAACTAAAAACTGAGGATAACTAAATGAAATTGAGACCCAAAAACCCATACAAAAGATTAATGAAACCAAAAGTTGGTTATAGTAAAGGATAAAGAAAATTGATAGACCACTAGCTAAATTAACAAAGAATAGGAGGCAACATCCAAGTAAGCACAATCATAAATGACAAGGATGACATTTCAATGGATCCCACAGAAATACAAAAGATTCTAAGAGACTTTTGTAAATATTCTTAAAAATCTAAAAAAAAATAGAGAAAATGAATAAATTCCTGGAAACACAAAACCTCCCAAAATTGAACCAAGAATAAATTGAAAAGCTGAATAGACCAAGAATGAGTTCTGAAGTTGAATCAGTAATAATAATTAAAAAAAAATTACCAACCACACACACACATAAAACCCTGGACCAAACTGATTCACAGCCAAATTCTACTACAGGTACAGTGAAGAGCTGGTACCAATTCTCCTGAAACTGTTTTCAAGAATCACGAAGGAGAGACTTCTTCCTAACTCATCCTATGAAGCCAGCATCATCCTGAAAACAAAATACGGCAGAGAAACAACAAAAAAGAAAACTTTCGGGTAACATCCCTGATAAACACAGACACAAAATCCTGAACAAAATGCTGCAAACTAAATCCAACAGCACATCAAAAAGTTAATTAACCACAATCGAGTAGGTTTCGTTACTGAGATGGAAGCCTGGTTCAAAAAATGCAAATTAACAAATGTGACTTACTACCCAAACAGAACTAAAAACAAAAGACATATAGTCATTTAAATAGACACAGAAAAACTTTCCAATAAGATCCAATGTTCCTCATAATAAAAACCCTCAAACTAGGCATTGAAAAAACATACCCCAAAATAATAAAAGCCATCAATTAGCAAACAGACAGCCAACATTATAAGGTACAGTCAAAAGCTGGAAGCATTCCCCTTGAGAATTGGAATAAGAGGAATGCTCACTCACATCACTCCTATGTAACATAGTATGGAAATTCCCAGCCAGAGCAGTGAGGCAAGAGAAAAAAATGAAAGACATCCAAATAATAAAAGAAGTCAAACTATTTCTCTTCACTGATATTATTATGATTCTATACCTAGAACACCCTAAAGATTCCACCCATAGGTTTCTAGAACTGAAAGGACTTCAGTAAAGTTTCAGAATACAAAATCAATCTTTCTCTCTTTCTTTCTTTCTTTCTTTCTTTCTTTCTTTCTTTCTTTCTTTCTTTCTTTCTTTCTTTCTTTCTTTCTCTTTCTTTCTTTCTTTTTCTTTCTTTCTGCTATCTTTCTGAACACAAAATCAATCTTTCTTTCTCTTTCTTCTTTCTTTCCTTCCCTCCCTCCCTCCCTTCTTCCCTTCCTTCCTTCCTTTCTTCCTTTTTTTCTTTCTTCCAAGGCTGATATGGTTTGGCTGTGTCCCTACCCACATCTCAACTTTAATTGTATCTCCCAGAATTCCCACATGTTTTGGGAGGGACCTAGGGGGAGATAATTGAATTATGGGGGATGGTCTTTCCCATGATGTTTTCTTGATAGTGAATGTCTCACAAGACATTCACTATCTCACTATCAGGGGTTTCCACTTTTGCTTCTTCCTCATTTTTTCTCTTACAACTGCTATGTAAGAAGCGCCTTTCACCTCCTGCCATGATTCTGAGGCCTTCCCAGCCATGTGGAACTGTTAAGTCCAGTTAAACCTCTTTTTGCTCCCAGTTTCAGGTATGTCTTTATCAGCAGCATGAAAACAAACCAATACAGATGGGGTTCCACCATGTTGCCCAGGCTGTTCTTGTAACCTGAGCTCAAGTTATGCACCTGACTTAGCCTCCCAAAATGCTGGATTACAGGAGTCACCAGGCCTGGCTTCTCAGTGGCATTTGTTTTCTTTTTGAGATGGAGTCTCACTCTGTCACCCAGGGTGGAGTCTAGTGGTATGATCTCAGCTAATTGAAACCTCTGCCTCCTAGGTTCAAGTGAGTCGCCTGCTTCAGCCTCCCAAGTATCTGAGATTACAGGCATGCACCACTTTGCCTGGCTAATTTTTGTATTTTAAGTAAAGACAGGGTTTTACCATGTTGGCCAGGCTCATTTCAAACACCTAAATGCTGGTATTTTTTTACACCAATAATGTTCAAGCTGAGAGCCAAATCAAAAATCTATCTCACTTACAATAGCCACAAAGAGATTAAAATACCTAGGAATACATCTAACCAAGGAAGTAAAAGGTCTATAAGAAGAGAACTATAAAACACTGCAAAAATAAATCAGAGATGATATAAATAAATAGAAAAATATTTCATGCTCCTGAATTGGAAGAATCAATATTATTAAAATGGCCATATTGCTCAAAGCAATATTCAGATTCAATGCTATTCCTACTGAACTACCAACAACAGTTTTTTAACAGAATTAGAAAAAAACTATTTTAAAATTCATATAGAACTCAAAAAGAGCCTGAGTAGCCAAAGCAATCCTAAGCAAAAAGAACAAAGCTGGAGGCATCACATTACCTGACTTCAAATTATAATATATTGCTGCAGTAGCCCAAACAACATAGTATTGCTACAAAACAGACATATTGACCAATGAAATAGAATAAAGAACCCATAAATAAAGTTTCCCACCTACAACCATCTAATCTTTGACAAAGTCAACAAAAATAATCAATGGGAAAAGGCACCCTATTCAATAAATGGTGCTGGGACAACTGGCTGTCTATGTACAGAAAAAAAAAAAGAAAAAGAAACTAGACCCCTACCTATCAGGATATACAAAAATTAACTCAAGATGAATTAAAGATTTAAATGTAAGGCCTCCAACTATCAACATCATATAAGAAAACTGCGGGTATATATCCAAAGGAATATAAATCGTTCTACTATAAGGACACATGCACACGAATGTTCATTGCAGCACTGTTTACAATAGCAAAGAACTGGAACCAACCCAAATGCCCATCAATGATAGACTGGACTGGGAAAATGTGGCACATATACACCATGGAATATTATGCAGCAATCAGAAATGATGAGTTTGTGTCCTTTGTAAGGACATAGATGAATCTGGAGAACATCATTCTCAGCAAACTGACACAAGAACAGAAAAGGAAATACCACACATTCTCACTCATAGGTGAGTGAGAAAAATGAGAACACATGGACACAGGGAGGGGGGTACTACACACTGGGGTCTATTGGGGGGAATAGGGGAGGGACAGCGTGGAGGAGCTGGGGAGGGAGAGCCTGGGGAGAAATGCCAAATGTGGGTTAAGGGGAGGAAGGCAGCAAAACACACTGCTATGTGTGTACCTATGCAACTATCTTGCACGTTCTGCACATGTACCCCAAAACCTAAAATGCAATAAAAATTAAAAAAAAAAAAAAAAAGAAAACTGATGTGGTTTGGCTCTGTATCCCCACCCAAATCTCACCTTGAATTGTAATAATTCCTACTTGTCAAGGGCAGAACCTGGTAGAGGTAATTGAATCAATGGGGGTGGTCTCCCCCATGCTGTTCTCATGTAATGAGTGAGTGTCAGGAGAGCTGATGGTTTTATAAGCATCTGGCATTTCCTCTGCTCATTCTCATGCTCTCTCCTGCTGCTCTGTGAAGAGGTGCCTCCTGCCATGATTGTAATTTTCCTGAGGCTTCCCCAGCCATGTGGAACTGTGAATCAATTTAACCTCTTTTCTTTATAAATTACCCAGTCTTGGGTATTTATAGCAGCATGAGAACAGACTAACACAGTAAATTGGTACTGAGGTGGTGGGGCATAGCTGTAAGGATACCCAAAAATGTGAAAGTGACTTTAGTTTAGAGGGCTCAGAAGAAGACAGGAAAATGTGGGAAAGTTTGCAACTTCCTAGAGACTTGGAGGGCTCAGAAGACAGGAAGGTGTGGGAAAGTCTGGAACTTCCCAGAGACTTATTGAATGGTTTTGACTAAAATGCTGATAGGGATATGGTCAATGAAGTCCAGGCTATGTGGGTTCAGATGGACCTGAGGAACTTATTGGGAACTGGAGTAAAGGTCACTCTTGCTGTGCTTCAGCAAAGAGACTGGTGTTTTTTTTTTTTCTTTTTTGCTCCTGCCTTAGAGATCTGTAGACCTTTAAACATGAGAGAGATTATTTAAGTTATCTGGTGGAAGAAATTTCTAAGCTGCAAAGCATTCAAGAGGAAACAGAGTATATATTTTGGAAAATTTGAAGCCTGACAATGAGACAGAAAAGAAAAACCCATTTTCTGGGGAGAAATTCAAGCCAGCTGCAGAAATTTGCATAAGTAATGAGGAGCTGCATGTTAATCACCAAGACAACAGGGAAAATGTCACCAGGGCACGTCAGACACCTTCATAGCATCCCCTCCTATCACAGACCTGGAGTCCTAGGAGGGATAAAAGGTTTGGTGAGCAGGTCCCAGGGTCCCCCTGCTCTATGCAGCCTCAGGACATGGTGCCCTGGATCCCAGCTACTTCAGCTCCAGCCAAGACTAAAAAGGGCCAACATACACTCAGGCCATTGCTTCAGAGGGTGCAAGCCCCAAACCTTGGTGGCTTACATGTGGTGTTGGGCCTGCAGGTATGCAGAAGTCAAGAATTGAGGTATGGGAACCTCTGCCTAGATTTCAGAGGATGTATGAAAATACCTGGATGTCCAGGAAGAGGTGTGCTGCAGGGACAACGCACTCATTGAAAACCTCTGCTAAGGCATTTCAGAAGGAAAATGTGGGGTTGAAGCCCCTACATAGAGTACTCACTGGGCACATACTTGTTGACCTGTGAGAAAAGGGCTACCATCCTCCAGACCCCAGAAGGTGGATCCACTGACACTTTGCACCTGGAAAAGCCACAGCCACTCAATGCCAGCCCATGGAAGCAGCTGGTAGAGGTGCTGTACCCTGCAAAGCCACAGAGGTCGAGCTGCTGAAGACTGTGGGAGCTTTTCTAGGATGTGGGCGCCCACCTCTTGCATCAGTGTGACCTGAGTGTGAGACATTGAGTCAGAAGATATTATTTTAGAACTTTAAGGTTTAATTACTGCCATATTGGATTTCAGACTTGCATGGGACCTGGGGCCCCTTTGTTTAGGGCAATTTCTTCCATTTGGAACAGGTGTATTTACCATATCTTTGTACCCCCATTGGATCTAGGAAGTAACTGACCTGCTTTTCAGTTTACAGGGTCATAGGCCGATGAGTCTTGCCTTGTCTCAGATGAGACTTTGATCTTGGTCTTTTGTGTTAGGGCTGAGATTAAGAATTTGGGGGACAGTTGAAAGGGCATGATTGTGTTTTGAAATGTGAGTACATGAGATCTGGATGGGGCCAGGGGTAGAATAATATTATCTGCCTCTGTGTCTCCACCTAAATCTCACCTTAAATTGTAGTAATCACCACATGTCAGAACCAGGTGGAGGTAATTGAATCATAGGAGTGGTTTCCCCATGATATTCTCATGATAGTGAGCGAGTCTCATGAGTTCTGGTGGTTTTATAAGCATCTGGCATTTCTCCTGCTCACACTCATTCTCTCTCCTACTGCCCTGCAAAAAGGTGCCTTCTGCCATGATTGTAACATTTCTGAGGCCTCCCTAGGCATGGGGACCTGAGAGTCAATTTAACCTCTTTTCTATGTAAATTACTCAGTCTTGCCTATTTCCTCATAGGAATGTGAGAATGGACTAATACAGAAGCCTGGGGAATTTTCTCGATATCAGCTTTATTTATGGCTAAGTCCACAAAAGCAATTGCGAAAAAAACAAAAATTGACAACTGAGACCTAATTACACTACAAGCTTCTGCACAACAAGAAAAAACTGTCAAGGGAGTAAACAGACAACCTACAAAATGAAAGAAAATATTTACAAACTAAGCATGTGACAAAGGTTTAATATCCAGAATCCATAAGGAACTTACATAATTCAATAAGCAAAAAGCAACTAATCCCATTAAAAAGTGGCTAAAATACATGAACAGATACTTCTCCAAAGAAGACATACAAGTGGCCAACAAGTATGTGAAAAAAAAAATACTCCAGATTACTAATCATCAGAGAAAGCAAATCAAAATCATTATGAGATATCATCTCCCATCAGTCAGAATGGCTTCTATTAAAAAGTAAAAAAATAACATGTTGACAGGACTACGAAGAAAAAGGAAGGCTTATCCACTGTTGGTGGAAATGTAAACTAGCTCAACCACTGTAGAAAGAAGTTTGTAGATCTTTCAAATAACTTAGAACTACCATTCAATCCAGCAATCCCATTACTGCATCTATAACCAAAGGAAAATAAATTGTTCTACCAAAGACACGTGCAACTGTATGTTCATCATGGCACTATTCATAATAGCAAGGACATGGAATTAACTCAGGTGCCCATCAATGACAAATTGCATAAAGAAAATGTGATACATATACACACAAGAACAAACTACACAGCCACAGAAAAGAATGAAATTATGTCCTTTGCAGCAACATAGATGCATCTACATATCATTATCCTAAGTGAAGTAATGCAAAAACAGACAATTAAATATTCTGTGTTCACACTTGTAAGGGGAGCTAAACACTGGGTACATAAGTGCATAAAGATGGGAAAAATACACACTGGGGAATACAAGAGGAGAGAGAGAAAGAGGGGGGAAAAGGTTGAAAAACTACTTTTTGGTTACAATACTCACTACCTGGGTGATGGGTACTTCAATTGTACTTCAGACCTCAGCATCACACAATATGCCTTTGTAACAAAACTGCACATGTATCCCCTGAATCTAAAACTTTTAGCCAAACTATTGAATTTTGTCAAAAATTAATAAGTAAATAGGAGTGGTAAATGAAAATAGTTATAAAATAGTAATGACATCAATGAAGATTCAAAGCAAATATTTTGGGCAAAGGTAATAAAATTCTATGTATTGAAAGCATCATGTCTAAATTTCATATGGCCTCAAGCCCTTTTGGTAGACTAGAATTATCCTTTTCAGAGAGTGTGGTGAGGGTCCCCAATATGAACCCAGGTTCAGTGATTCACTAGAACTCACAGAACTCAACTCATGACTAGGACTTATTACAGTACAGGATTGACAAAAAAAGTTAACCAAAACAAACAAAAAAATGGGGCAAAGTACAGAGGAAATCTGGTACCAGCTTTTAAGAGTCCTCTGCCAATAGAGTCACACTTTACACATCTAATTCCTCTAGTCAGGGGGTTGTGACAACATATATAAAATATTTTCTACCAAGGAAGCTTACTAAAGACTCAACATCCAAGGTTTTCACTGGAGATGGCTCACATAGGCACCTTCTGCTTAGCAGATAACTACATTACAAAATCCCAAAGGGAAAGCAGGTATTCAGCATAAACCACATTGCTTGTAGCAAAGTTTTAGGTACAGTGAGCTATTAAGAAAATTTTATATCCCTGTGGAAAACTTTATTAGCTAAGTTCCCAGATGTCAGCTTAGGGTCAACCTAGCAAGCAGGACTTTCTAAGGCTAGACAAGCTCAGGCCTGCTACATTAACTCTTTTCAGCACAAAAGGTCACTAGAAGAAAGAAGTTCATAATTTGTCTGATAAAGAATATTGCCTTCTACTTTGAGCATGAGATTCTAAGTGAAAAAGACATCCATATTTTATTTAACATGTTAATTTATTTCACATATGCTTGTGATATGATGGAGTTATCAAATAACAAGAACCAAAACTGGTCTAAGTGTAGACTGTGGCTGAGGCCTTAAAGCTGAGAATAAACAGCTGCAAAACCCCCATCTTGGTCCATTTTGTGTTGCTATAACAGAATACCTAGGCTGCATAATTTATTAAAAAATTAATTAATTCTCACAGTTTTAAAGTCTGGGAAGCCCAATATGGAAGTGCTGTCATCTGGCAAGGGCTTTTGCAGTGCATCATCCCAATGCAGAAGGTGAAAAGGCAAGCAAGGGCAAAATGGAGAGAACAAGAGAGGGTTAAATTGGTTTTTTACAACAACCCACTTACAAAATAATGAACTAATTCCCAAGATAACAACATTAATCCATTCATGAGAACAGACCCCTCATATCCTAATCATTTCGTACTGCTCCTAATTCTTAATATCATCAAAGTGGCAATTAAATTTCCACGTAAATTTTGAAGGGACATTCAATCCCCATAGCACCCCCTTCATATTCTTAAGTATACTGCAAGAGATTCTTGCAAGCCTTGAAAATAGGGTGGTCCAAATGAATTGGGCAAACCTTAGTCTATCTCATACCTCAAGAACTGATACACATCAGTGTAGTGTGGGATGTAAACATAATGTTTTTTATTTTAAAAGGAGAAAGAAAGAACCTATAAAGTGTATTGGTAGAGGGTTTAGTGAGATTTGGATGCTCAGGAGAAGAGAGGCCTCTTTTTTTTCATCCTCTGGGCAATATACAACTCTCCCTCAGATGGCTAAGGAAGGATAATTTCCACCCAGCAATTATTGCGGTATTGGAGCTCACAGGTTTTATTCAGAAAAAGTAAATTAAGTGGGGTTTCTGAAACACCTAAATTTTCTGAAAGCAAATCCATATCTGGTACAGTGTCTATGGGTTGAAGAGAAATCAGATATATTACGGAAAAAAGAATTGGTTGGCTTTGAAATATACTAAAACTCAAGAATGAAATTGGTGAGATGAAAAAATAACTCTAGTAATGTTTTTAACTAAAATGAATGAATATATGACACTGTTAATGCATAATTAATTGGTATGATGGTCTGCAGGGGAACCTCTTATGTTTAGTAAGAATTACTAATTAAATGCATAGTTGCAGATATCCAATACTAGATTAGATTTGAAGGAAAAGCAGATTAGATTTGAAGAAAACGCTTTATGCCTAAAAGTCAACCAACAATGGACACAAAAGTAAACACTAAATTTTAGTATCTTTATATCCTACAGACTTGAAAAATAATCTTCTGAATCCTGTTACAGATTTGTGCTTAATTCATTTGAGGTTATTAATAATGTTTGCCAAATTTTCTTTTAGAATTATTCTAGCGCTTTTAAAACATTTTTAATTTTTTAACACGGAGGAAATTCTTACAAGCCTCAATAGGTTTAAATTGATGCATGACATGCCAGCCATATTTTTACTTAATGGAATTTGAATGCAATAGAGAGCAATATAGCTAATAGAATATTAAAATTGCCTACTCATATCTGACATGGTTGTTTAAAAATTTCCTATCCTGGTCAAGATGGTGAAACCGTCTCTACTAAAAATACCATAAATTAGCTGGGCATGGGGCAGACACCTGTAATCCCAGCTACTTAGGAGGCTAAGGTAGGAGAATCCCTTGAACCCAGAAGGCAAAGGTTGCAGTAAGCCAAGATCACGCCACTGCACTCCAGCCTGGAAATAGAGTGAGACTGTGTCCCCCCTAAAAAAAAAAAAATTCCTAATACATTTTGTTCCTGGAGTTTTAATAGTAATAACACATTTCAAAATGAAAAAAAGTTAGCATTTCCTCCTGGATGAAATAAAATAAGTGAATAAATAGTAAATCACTTACATTGGAATATTAGTGATAAATTTTGTTATGCCATACTTTAATGTTTACTAAATTCTAGAAATTTAACAATAAAAGACTCTGTTGATGTTGTAATAATATATTCTTTCTAATTCTACTGCATATGATACTTTGTGTTTTGTATATATATTTTGTACATATATAATCTTTTGCACATAATACATTCTTTGTATACAATACATATTTTGTACATAACATATTCTTTTGTACATAGCACATTCTTTAAAATTTTGTATATACTATATTCTTTCTAATCCCATTACATATGATACTTTGTGTTACATATTCACATACATTTACACACGTATTAAACAAATATTTTTATTTTGATAAAAACCTGTATATATTCTTACAGGCATATTCTGTTGTCTAGTGTCTTTCATATTTTTCCCTGAAATAAAATATGCTATTAAAAGAAACATTAATCCAGAAACTCAATAATTTTGCATATTTTAGTTCATATATCTTCTCAAACATTAAGGAGGATGAATTACTACTATGCTTGAATACAGTTAGTTACAGGTTTAATACATCCCAACAATTGTTAAGCACTTTAAACTTATAAATGCTCCTATGTAAAATATTTTCATGACTTTGTTCCAAATATTTAGAATGCTAGTGAAAGTTTCATCAATATAAATTTGTCAAAAAATGGCTTCTGCTTTCCTTGTTTTTATCATTTATTCAGTGTTAAATCCATTATTGTACAATAATTATAGTTCTACTAAAAATATGCTATTATTCTCTCTAAAATAATAGGCGACCCCCAAAATAAAAAAAAGGAATAAAGAAGCAAAATAAGTTAAAAAAGCTAAATTTATATCAGTAAAACAGGTGGTGTAGAGCAAAGTTTGTCTGGTTGTTTGTTTTTTTTAATATTTTCCAGCCCTTTATCATGGTACTGAGAACACTGATTTTGTGTGTGTGTCTTCATTTTGCCAGGGACTCTTACATTCCTGAATAATTACTCCTCTAAGATCAGAAAGATAAAAGTATATGAACATTAAATGTCACAAACATTAAACAAAAGCTTAGGGCTGGCTGATATTATTTTCACTGTGGTATTCCTTTAAACATTTTTTTTCAATGAAATTTTTTTAAAGAAGTCTTGATTCACCAATATGTCTCATTCAGGTCAGGTTCCTAGAGACAGGAGATACGGGTGGCAGCGAGTAACTGAACTCACAGCTCCTTTTTTTTACCAAACACATCTAGACTTTATGATAGCCTAATGAAATCAGAACTTTGCAATATAGTCAGCATCAAACTAAGAGGGCAACTGGGCTTACTCTGATGGCTTATGGAATAACCTGAAGTTCTAAAGTTTATTAATATTTATTGACCTACATTGTTACCTACTGAGCAAGGTAAAGATGACTGAAAATATAGCTAGCCTTAAGTTTTTTCCTGACTAGTGGGGAATGCAGACATATAACAAATCATTTCAGTAGGATTTTTAAACTTTTAAGTATTAAAATTGCCTTGTTTTTTCCAAAGTCTTTCCTGTTTTAGAAAATGGTAATTCCATCCTTCCATTTACTGTGGTCATCCTGGACTCCACTCTTTCATATCCCTACATTCAAACTGTGGGTAAATTCTGATGACTCCACTCCAAAATGCATACAGAATCTGGTCACTTCTCATTAACTTCAGCTCTACTCTTCAGCCCAATCCACCATCATCTATCTGGATTATTAAATAAAATCCAGTCTGTTTCCCTGATTCCACACTTGTGCCCTTTAACTCTATTTTTAACATGGCAGCTGTATTACTCCTATTAAAAAACAAATCTGACCACATCACTTATGAAATTGTTATGAATTGCCAATTGCTTTACATCTAACTTGAGTAGAAATGAAAGTCCTGAGAGTGATTGTCAAGTCCCATCGAGACCTTTTCTCCCTCTGAAACTTTCTCCTATCTTCCCCAGCCTCTTCACTAGGCACATGGCTTTTGTGCCTTTTTTTGAACTCAACATTCTCACTGCGCACCTTCTCCTTATTTTCTTGTCTCTATCAGTAGTTTACTCAAAAGTCATTTTCTCAGTGAGGCTTTTTTTTTTTGGTATATCCTATTTAGAAATGCAATCCCCACAACCACCCTTCTCCTGCTTATTCTACTCCCTCATTTTTCTCTCTCATAGTGGTTCCTGCCATGACACGATGTCGAATTTATTTAAATTTTGTTTGGTTTCCCTGACTTGAAAGTAACTTTCATGAGAGCAGTGTCTTTTTTGTTGGTTTTATAACTTTTTATTTTGTTTTGTTTGATTCACTGCCATTTCCCTACCGCTCAGTACAGTGACAGACACATAGTAATTGCTCAATAAGTAATTGCTGAATTAATGACTTTTCTTTCAAAAGTGCTCTCTGAACCTTTAAGGCAAATTGGCATTCTCTCTCGGTAATTATATATAGTAATTTTTTTGGACATAAAAATTACTACATATTTAAAATTTATTTGTTTTTATATGTGGCTTCATGACTGGACTCCAAATATAACTACAGGGACAGGGCTAGCTCTTTGCAAAGCTACTTACATGGACCTCTTCTAAATGTAGGTTGCATGCCCGTAAGGTCAGTCCCGTATATCTTTTCATCTTCATATCCCAGTAAGTAGCAACATGACTGGTGAATAGTATTATATGTTCTCCATAAATGCCTGTTGACTGAATGCATATATCCTTATCTAGGATAATTTGAAAATATTCTACTTATATAGTACCATCACAAAATAGACCTGTTTTTTGAAGCACAATTAAAATGGGGGAGCTTGAAGCAAGTTAAATGCGTTTGTGTAAGCGATATGACCATTTGAAGGAAAAGTTCGAATTAGGTGTTATTCTAGGTTCTAATTCACTGTTTCACTTCTGACCCAGATTAATTTTTAGGCCTTTACAAATTTTCTATCTCAGACTTTAGAAAACAAGATTAATAAGAGAAACATGACTCTAATATATTACATTTTATTTTGCCAATAAGTATTTACTATATTCAGGGTATAAAGCGACTTCCTTCAAAACAATATTCCCTAGAATCATAAAGGTGATTGATTCAGTCAGTGGTGCATACAATTTTCGAATTAACTGTATTAATTATGAATAGGCAATCTACTATATTGAGACATGTTTGATGAAAATCAAATAATATATAATATTTATTTGATTAACATTAGTTTGGTTTTCAATTCCTATTAGAGGGCTTTTTGCTATCAGTGTGTTATTGTGACATACGGTAGAGAAAACACAAATTTGAAGACAAGTTTTAAATCCTAAAAGAATATTTCCCAAAAATATAAGGTATATCTACTTGACATATCTAAAATCTAAAAAAGATTGCATCAAAGAAAATGGTTATTGTATTTTCTTTTGTTCTGACATAAAAAAGTTCAGAAGTCTCTGAAACCTTCACTGTTCTAAATAGATGGATGAAAAGATGTATTATTGAATTCGTAAATGAGAGTGAGCTTTCTATAGGAGTTGGAGCAATGCAGGATCTTCAGTTAATCTATCTTTTCTTTATGTCCTCAAGGTCAAAACAGCCTTTTACTATTAAGGGACAATAACAATAGTACCTCACATCTGTGTAGCACTTACTTTTCAAAGAATTTAGTTTTTCACAGTAACATCATTAGGAAAATAGGACAGATAGGTTACTTTTATATTATTCAGAGAATTGTATCAACATGTATTGAATAAAATTTAAGGAAAAAGAGAAGAAAAATGAGCTGGTAAAGAGTGTAGGATTTCAGTGTTTAGAATGGATTATTTTTGCCACAGTTAAAACTTAACTGCTATTTTAATATTGTGTTATTGTCATAAAAGTATAACCAAGCCTTTAAGTTTATTATCCACTTGCAAACATTATCAGGAAAGACAGATGATTTAGCACAGATGTTAATGTCATGAAGATTTAATGCAGATGTTAGCGTCATCAAAGATCTTTCTTTTAAATGTACTATAAAATCAGTATTTTTTTTCCTCAAGATCTGCAAATAAAAGGTACATGATATGATTGATTACTGAATTAGTATTTTCTGAACATCATATAGGTATTTTCTCTACAAAAGAAACTCAAAACATATGGTGATATTTTGAATTTTGTAAATATGATGATACCCTTTAAATTCAAAAAATAAGGTGAAGTTCTGAACTGTAGAATTTAATATTTTGAAAAACAAATTAATATAATTTCATGAGTTTTATTATAATATTCAGTAATTCAGTATAATATAATCAATAATTTGAATAGATCTGTTATTTAATGTAATTCAAAACTTTTGGAATAAAATAATATAGAGTGATTGATTATTTTAAGAATTAACTAGTTTCTTCTGAACAAATTGAAATCCAAAGGACACATTTCTGCATGAATTATATTCTTGATGTGTTTGAAGAAACAAACTGTTAATAAGACCTGTAAAACCTGGAAGAAAAGGGAACAATAAGAGATCAAAATTTAATCAATGAGTAATTTGTAAAGTTAACACTATATAGTCACCTAAATGCATATTGTAAAGGGAAAAGGAATCAAAATGGGTGAAAAAATTTCAGAGTAAGGTACATATACTTGTGAATAAGAAACCTGCAAAATGAGTCTTCAAGAATAACCCACCTGTTACCTAGTTCATGTATAGAGGAGAATAGGAAAAAACCCCTAGGTTTTAATTACATGAGCTATCACTGAACTAGATGCCTTGACAAACTGCTGATGGTTTTCTTGTTGTTATTTGGCATCTTCCTAACTATGTCCTTAAATGTACAAAACTCCTTCTTTTTGTTACAGATAATGAAAAGTGGTATGTAAAAGGCAGAAGATAAAATGGAGCATGGATGTTATCCTCTCCAGTTTTGTCTTAAAATATTCCAGCATGAACACAATAAACATTTAAAAACAATGATACTAATGTATATAAAGAATGTCTTGGTTTACTACCATTCTGAGACTAAGATTGTTACCAGCTGTGTAGATGGAAACTTAGGTCAGGAGCTTCATGGATCAATGCAAAGTCAAATGCAGAATCCTTATCCTATCTGTCAAAAAATGTATTATTTATTTATTTTAGTGGTATAGTAACCACTATAACGCTCTGTTCACTCTCACTGTTTCTTTGAATCCATAGCCTGCACTTAATAGTCTTCACTGAGACTGGAGAATAGTGTCTTGAATCCTAATTCTGCAGTTGCCACCTTTAGGTCATGGAATGTGTCTATTTTGCATCTCATTGCATATCAACATCTAGTAGAGTACCTGACACACCAATAAAGGACCTCCTCCCTCCAAATACATTGAATGAGTCAATATATGAGTGAATGGTGGATCTCACTCAGGTCAAACATCTGGCTAGATTTCAGTAGTCTGCCAACTTGCAGACTGCCCAAAATGGTGCTCTTACTGCCAATATATAATATACATATATGTATATATATACACATATAAAGATATCTATACATCTATAGATCTATCTATCTTTCTATCTATATAGAAAGAAAATAAAAAGAGAGATCAGTATTAGAGATCTCAGAGTAATAAAATTACTACCTCCAGGATGACCACTTATTAACAGGCTCCACACCTGGCTGATTAAGGGATCGCCTATACAACTCTAGGATGTAAAGAGCCTCAAAGTCCTGGCTCCTATTATATGAACTTATCTGATTAGGTGTCCACCTGATCACTCTGCAGTCTATTCTGTATAGCTTATACTTAATATTTCTCATTTTTAACATATGAACAAAAACTTACCTCTGAAGTTAAAAGTCCAAAGTTAATTCCAATTAAAGTTAACACATTGATATTATACCATATGCTGATTTTATTTTCACAACCCTGAGGAAAAGAAGTTATTGACTTGGAGATGGAAATAATCTTATACATAATCCTTAACAGAAAATAAAAGGTAAACGGAGATTAGTAATTTACCAAAATCTAAATAGTAAGTCAACAAATATCTAACTGGAGACTGGAATTTTAGTCCAGAAAGCTTTGTATGGCAGCAGGACACCTCAGTTGCTAATTTTAAAGTTGCTAAGATGTAATCATGTAATTAAAATCAGAAATTTATTAAGTTTTGAAAAGGGATTTTGCTCTTCTGCAGACTATTGTAATTCAACAGGATACAGTAGTCTCCCTGCTTACCCAGCAGCAATAACCCCAATGGAGGCCTGAAACCACAGACAGTATCAAACTCTCTAAATATATTATGTATTTTTCTAGAGATACATAATATAAAGTTTAATTTATAAATTAGGCATAGAAAGAGATTAAAAACAATAACTAATAGTAAAATAGAATAATTATAACAATATGCCAGCATCACTATTCTTACACTTTGCGGTCACCATTAAGTAAATTAAGGGTTATTTGAACACAGGCAGTATGATAACTCAAAAATCGGTCTTATAATGAAGATGACTACTAAGTGACTAAGGCTGGGTAGCATCCACAGCATGAATACACTGAACAAAGGGCTGACTCATGTCCCAGTGGAGACAGAGAAGAAAGGCACAAGATTTCATCATACTACTCAGAATGATGTGCAATTTAAAACTTATTTATTATTTATTATTGGAATTTTAAACCCAACATGTTCAATGGTTGAACTCTCAGAATGTGAAACTGCAGATAGAGGTGACTACTGTATATACCATCACCTAAAATGGTTATTTCCCAAATAGTAGTTGCTTTCAAAAAATGTATGTACCATTTATTTATGAATTCATTTTGCAATTGAAACAACACATCTTAAAATTAGGATAAGCTTAGTATGTAAACTATACAAAGTATTAGCAGTTCTTGGGATGGAAAATCTAGTTATCTATATCCCACACTTGTAAATCACAGTTGCTCCAGAGAACCCTTTACTCTTGCTTCTGCCACACTTACCTGAACACCACATTCGACATTGCTGGGACCCATTCCCTTCAGTTTTTGCCTATCCTTTTACTTCTGGTGTTACAGCTCCCTAATCAATCGTATGCACCAAGGCTTTGACAAAAGTGCCTCCTCTTTCTGCAGGGCTTCTCAAGGAAGACTGGGGAGAAAGACTGATGATATCCCAAGTTTCAAGAATACATAAATCATATACTCCCAGGAAGTTTATTTACTTTTTGTATTATACCTTGGAAATAACACTACAATTTACCTGATGATGCGTTCAGTTTAGGGAAGTGGATTAAGAATGTAGTCACCACAAACAACATTATTTTTATATAAAAATTTGCTCAGAATTCTAAATTGACTTACACAACAAACAAACAAAATACTATAAACACTCGGAGAAGCCTAGACTTATCTTTACCTCGAGATAAGTTGCATTCAGTGGCTCATCACAAAACCATTTTCTTAGAGTAGATTTTGTGCAAGAACATGGCACCTGTCCTGGATTTTCTTTATTCTTATTCTTTATCCAGTCTGTGTAATTATGTTCACCACAACACTGTAACTAGAAAAATGCTTATATAAATTTTAACATAAAATATTCAAAATATAGTTAGTTATATGAGATTAATATTAAAGTGGTTTTTGTGATGAAGATAACTCATTAATTTGCCCTAGAATATGCAATGGATTAAATAAATAAGCATATTTGTGTTTATTTGCTTAGTTCATTACTTTTTTTCTGCTGTTATTGTTGTCAACCATAGCTAAAGATCTCTGCTCACATTAGTGGCTTAAGGTTGGATAGAATTATTACATCTGAATTTTTAGAATAGAAGATATACTTGATATGCTTACATATAAATGATGCTTATTATCATAATATAAAACTGACAATCACCTCAGCTCTATCTTCTTCCTTAACTATAGCAGTTCTATTTGTATTTATAGAGTATGCAGTCATAAATATTTGGCATACCTGAAAAAAGATTCAGGGTAATATCTGCTTTTCTAGGATTAATGTGGGATGTTAACTTTCAATTTTGTATTGTGTGAAAATTACCACAAAGAACCAAAAGAGGATAATAAAAATAGTTATAGAAATGATCCAACTTTTAAAAAATGTCTCATTTGCAGTGCTGATTCTGGAATCCTATCAAGCAGAGTTAGGAGGATATGAAACAATCAGTTTACATATTTGTTACAGGAAATAAGAAAAAGGTGAAGTAAGTAATTGTTTTCTAAACTTTTACAGGTAATGATAACTGCCTATGTTTACAAGATATAACAGCAATCTTAGCACAGTTCTAGGAAATGCTGATAACCAAAATAGTGCTTGAGATTTAGGTTAGTACTGAAAGTTAGTTTAAACAAACAAATCTACAGATATCATCTCAGTTATATTAATAGCTAGGAACTGAAAGTTGGAATTTCACTAATAGTAGTATGAGATACAGAATTGTTTTCATGTCGTTTTCTGACCATAGGCAGGTTCAATCCTCTGCTGTAAGTTGTCATGCAGTCTGAAAACACAACGCATGTATGGATCACATACGTAAGAGAAAAAGATGATGAGTAAAAGTGTTTGTAATTACATTTCAGTTCTCTTAAGATGTATTTCCATTATTATATGTACTAAAAGTAATAACTATTTTTTATGTGAGGCATGTAATATACCCATAAAGGATACAGAATCTAGTGCCAGATTGTGTTTGTTTGAATCTTGGCTCTTACACTTATTAGCTGTGCAATCCACATTAAATTACTAAATTTTTCAGTTTTTCATCTATAAAATGAGGATAACAGTTCCTATGCTTTATGGGTTGGAGGATCGAATTAGCTAATATATGCAAAGCATTTACAAAAAAGTTTCGGACTACGTAAAGGTTTGCTATTTTTTTAATTAGGCACTTACTATATTCTAGTGCTGATCTATTTCTGCAAACCATTTGGCCAACAATACCCTTCTCTTACCCTTCCACTACAGCTGTCCAGAAAAAAAAAAAAAAAAAAACCCTGCACTGTGAAATAATAATCTTAATAAATTAGCTACAAAGTATTAGTTGCATTTATGTCCTGGATCCAAGCCTTTCTATAGATTCTATATATTACTTCATTTGTTCCTGCCCACTGAAGGTAGGGGTTAATATATCTATTTCATGAATGTGAAACTTGGAGTTTAAAAGGGTTACTTGTTCAGAGCCACAAAACTATTACATAGCAATCCTAGTATGGAGGCTCAAATGGTAACCACCATGCTGCCAGCAGAGACTATTGCTTAGACTTATATCCCATTAGGTGCAGCGGGATAAACTATTCCACCTGGCAAAAGACCACCAGCACTTTTCCAGGTGAAACCAAGTTAAAATGCACATCAGTTAACACAGAAAATAGGAGTTATAAAAGGAGGATATAACTCAAGATTTCTAAATGGGAACAATGCCCTTCTGACCAGTTTGTTTCGAAGAAATACAACAAACTCTCATTCCTCTGCCCCTATTCCCTGCCCCAACCTATTCTCTCTCTGTCCTGCAGTGGTCAACAGTGACATCAAATTTTTTTAGTTAATTTCATCTTACTGTTTTCTGTAAAGCATTCAGAATAGTCCACTTGGTTATATCTTCAGGCTTATCTTTAGATCCATAGTCAGAAATTACAAAATCAATTTTGTCGTGCCATAGTTGCCAAACCTGTAGAAAATTGTATTAAAAGTGAAAATATCACAGAAATTTATCCATAAAAATTTCATTAAAATTGATATTTCCTCAAGGGTACCATCATGAAGATCATATTCAATATTATTTTTCTGTTATCCTTTTATTTCTTTTTTAAATAACTTTAACAATCTCAGTGGGTATCAAAGCATATGGTTTTTCAATTCATAATTTATAGGCTCATTTTATGAGTAAGGAAGAAGTAATGTGCTCTTCTCTCATACACAGAAAAAACACTTTAAAAGTCTTTCAAACAAATCAAAAATCAAAATAAGTGTCTTTTCAATGGCACCAAGCTTTTTCTGGCAAACTTCAACATTCCTTAATTCCATGGGAGGTCTGTAGTGTACATTTCATGGCTTATAATTTATTTTACAACTTTAGAAGTTGTAGAAAACTATAGTTTTATGCAAATTATACTTGGTCAGAGAAATGTAAATACATTTTTCTCAGTAAGGGTATATTTAATTCCTTCTCTCTCCAAGCCTGTTTTGCATATTTTAAGTGACAGCCTATATAAATGTCCTCTTCGGGATTCTCCTTTGAATTGGTTTCTATATCTTACTGGTTTTCTCATTAATTAAGATGTTAAATAAAATGATTGACTTCTATCTACTATATATTTCTAAAAACTGATTTTTAAATTTTAAATACTATCCTCTCATAATACTATAGGGCTCAGAATACAATACTCCAAAATATAGCACCTTGGTATGCTGAATATTTTCTTTTATTGCATTTTAGGTTTTGGGGTACATTTGCAGAACATGCAAGATAGTTGCATAGGTACACACATGGCAGTGTGTTTTGCTGCCTTCCTCCCCTTCACCCACATTTGGCATTTCTCCCCAGGATAAACCTCCCCAGCTCCCCCGCTGGCTGTCCCTCCCCTATTCCCCCCAATAGACCCCAGTGGGTAGTACTCCCTTCCCTGTGCCCATGTGTTCTCATTGTTCATCACCCGCCTATGAGTGAGAACATGTGGTGTTTCATTTTCTGTTCTTGTGTCAGTTTGCTGAGAATGATGTTCTCCAGATTCATCCATGTCCCTACAAAGGACACGAACTCATCGTTTTTGATTGCTGCATAATATTCCATGGTGTATATGTGTCATATTTTCCCAGTCCAGTCTATCATTGATGGGCATTTGGGTTGGTTCCAGGTCTTTGCTATTGTAAACAGTGCTGCAATGAACATTTGTGTGCATGTGTCCTTATAGTAGAACGATTTATAGTCCTTTGGATATATACCCAGTAATGGGATTGCTGGGTCAAATGGAATTTCTATTTCTAAGGCCTTGAGTAATCACCACACTGTCTTTCACAATGGTTGAACTAATTTACACTCCCACCTGCAGTGTAAAAGTGTTCCTATTTCTCCACATCCTCTCCAGCATCTGTTGTCTCCAGATTTTTTAATGATCGCCATTCTAACTGGTGTGAGATGGTATCTCAATGTGGTTTTGATTTGCATCTCTCTAATGACCAGTGATGATGAGCGTTTTTTCATGTGTTTGTTGGCCTCATGTATATCTTCTTTTGTAAAGTGTCTGTTCATATCCTTTGTCCATTTTTGAATGGGCTTGTTTGTTTTTTTCCTGTAAATCTGTTTGAGTTCTTTGTAAATTCTGGATATCAGCCCTTTGTCAGATGGGTAAATTGCAAAGATTTTTTTTCCCATTCTGTTGGTTGCCGATTCACTCTAGTGACTGTTTCTTTTGCCGTGCAGAAGCTGTGGAGTTTGATTAGGTCCCATTTGTCTATTTTGGCTTTTGTTGCCAATGCTTTTGGTGTTTTGGTCATGAAGTCCTTGCCTACTCCTATGTCCTGAATGGTTTTGCCTAGATTTTCTTCTAGGGTTTTTATGGTGCCAGGTCTTATGTTTAAGTCTTTAATCCATCTGGAGTTAATTTTAGTGTAAGGTGTCAGGAAGGGGTCCAGTTTCTGCTTTCTGCACATGGTTAGCCAGTTTTCCCAATACCACTTATTAAACAGGGAATCCTTTCCCCATTGCTTGTTTTTGTCAGGTTTATCAAAGATTGTATGGTTGTAGATATGTTGTGTTGCCTCCGATGCCTCTGTTCTGTTCCACTGGTCTATATCTCTGTTTTGGTACCAGTACCATGCTGTTTTGATCACTGTAGCCTTGCAGTATAGTTTGAAGTCTGGCAGTGTGATGCCTTCCGCTGTGTTCTTTTTGCTTAGAATTGACTTGGCTATGTGGGCTCTCTTTTGGTTCCATATGAAGTTCATGGTGGTTTTTTCCAGTTCTGTGAAGAAAGTCAATGGTAGCTTGCTGGGGATAGCATTGATTGTGTAAATTACTTTGGGCAGTATAGCCATTTTCACGATATTGATTCTTCCTAACCATGAGCATGGAATGTTTCTCCATCTGTTTGTGTCCTCTCTTATTTCGTTGAGCATTAGTTTGAGTTTTCCTTGAAGAGGTCCCTTATGTTCCTGTAAGTTATATTCCTAGGTGTTTTATTCTTTTTGTAGCAATTGTGAATGGCAGTTTGTCCTTGATTTCACTCTCTTTAAGTCTGTTATTGATGTATAGGAATGCTTGTGAGTTTTGCACATTGACTTTGTATCCTGAGACTTTGCTGAAGTTGCTTATCAGTTTTAGGAGATTTTGAGCTGAGGCAATGGGGTCTTCTAGGTATACTATCATGTCATATGCTGAATATTTTAAGCTCAAGGAAATTGAGAAAACTGCAGAAGCAGGAAGGTCACTGTGTATATGGGACCTTTTTCTCCTGTCTTTCTCCCATGAAGCAGGTCATAAAAGAATTATCTGACCCATTTGCCCTGAAGGTATATCGTAAGATCCTCATTCCAGAGGGGCCCTGTCCTATACCCAGAAGCCAAGAAGCATCTGAACAAACAGACCTTGCCAAATTTCCCCCAGGTTTATTGCCATTAGATTATATGTGTTTGCCCTCCAATCACACTTTCACATGACTATCCACAGAAATAGTTTTCCTTGGATCTTTGAGTCTTTGTGTTTTGGTTAAGTAAATTTGTTTTGCTTTTTCTTTGTTAGTTTGTCTTTTATTATAGAGATCTCAGCCAAGAGCCTTGTGATGAAGGAGAAGTTTTTCTCTCCTGCAGTTCTAACCCAAAAATGATCAGATCTGAATAGGGAAAAACAAAACTCTGCAATCTCAAAATCCAGATAATGCAAAGGTAGAATGATTGTTGTAGTAACTTAGCATTTACAAATTTATATAATTCTTATAACAAATTACTAATTTGGTCCTCAATAATACCAAAAGCTAGGAAGAATAGATATTTTCATTTTATGAATGGAAATACAGACACTCAGAAAATTTAATTATTTACTTTTGTTTACAAGAAGCTGAGACGTTTAAATATGATCATTTGAATGCTAGTCTAATGATTTTTACTGAATCGTGTTGTCTTTGAAAATAAAAACTAACTGGTGAGAATATTATAATAATTATAAAAGGCATACAAGCTAAACTCTTACTCAGTTACTTATATATTTGCATTTTAATACATTTAAGAAAATTAGAATAATGTCAAGGAGGATTTAGATCTATTTTATTCTGTTTATTTTTATTTAGAATAAATAAAATATATAGTGCTGTTGGCCGAATTATAAAAATATAGTGCTGTTGGCAATGTGTTGGGGGTAAAACTTATGGCCTTATATAGTTTCTAAAGCATTGTTTGGGAGATCTAGAGTACATATGAATGAAACTTTATACATAAGTACTTTCATATATAACCTAATGTATAAGTAAAATTCTCTTACGCTTACTCAATTTGGTAAGCATCTATTAAAGGCCTAGTGTATTTCCACACTTAGTTAAGTACTGTAAATAACATAAAAGATTTAGAGGCTCTTAAGAAATTAAGCCAGTTTGAACGCAGAAAACAAACTGATGTCAACAAAGCTGTTAGCTCTGGGGTCGCAAATGAGTATTTGAGTCCAGGCTCTGTCATTTGGCCATGAAATACTTTAACAAGCATTTCTCATCACAAAGCCTCAGTTTTCTCTTCTGTAAAGTAGGACTTACAGTGCATTTCTAGGCGTTGCTGTGAGGATTAATAATACGATGCCTATAGTGTTTATTACAGTCTCTGGCAAATGGTAGTATTCATTAGTTCTTATTCTAATATATATATAGATACAGGAGTCTGTGCATAACATTGAAGCAAATACAGGTAACTCAGATAAACTATATTTACATGTTGTTAACTCTTATGTCTTATATTTATGTTCTATCATCAGGTTCAAAAATTTGAGGTTAAGAGATTGGGATTTGGTGTTTTGCCGCCAAAACAGCTTTCCAAAACTTACCTGCTGTGGCCGAAATACTTTTAAAACTCCCATAAACACACACACACACACACACACACACACACACACACACACACACACACACACACGATTAACTGCAGTAAAGAATGAAGTTGAAGGGCAATGTTGTCATACAGGAAATATTTTTTTTTGAACTTTGGCCATTACAGAAGAATATAGATAGATATAAAGAAAATCTAGGAACCATATCAATTAATCAGAGCTCTTTCAAGTTTAATTAAGGCAAGGGAAGAGAACTGGTAAGTGGCTACTTTATAACTGAAACTTGATAAATTTTCAGTTAACGACAACTCTGTAAGGTAGACAGGTATTAATTATATTTTACAGATGAAGACATTGGCTCAGAGTCGTAAAGCAGCTTGTTGATCTCTAACCATATTCATGTCTGTATGACTTCGAGTACGTGCTGTTTTTACTATAGGACATTAATCTCCCATCATACAAGACAGACCTTCAATGAACTGAAATACTGAAATATCTTAAAGAATTTAAAATAACTGTAGGTTGTAATAGGTAAGTTTTATTGTCCAAAAGTTTTTTCAGGCTTAATATATGCTTTTTTGAACTAAATTTGATAAACCTAAATCTTGCTCTAATTAATTTAATCACTCATCACCTTACCTGTGGAAAATAAAGGAATTATTCAGTATGTCTTATTTAAGTGAATTGCTCAATTTCAAAGTAGTTAGAGTCTAAATTTATTTCTTTGCGAAAACATAATACAGCGATTGGGTCAGTAGTGGTAGTCAGAATTGGTAGGAGGAGAAGGGGAGAAGGATATAAAAATTTGGACTCCTAAATCTCAATACCATTTCCTCTTCCCCAATACTGTTTGATATTTAAAACTACTTTTTAATCATATGAAAATGAGTTAAAGGCAAGTTACCTATCTACCTCTTTCAATCTGACTCCTGGCCCCTTCCTATACTCTAGTGCTTTCATTGAATATTATTTTCCCCTAAATACATTTACCTTTGACTTTTAATATAGGCTCAATGGTCTCAATACTCTAGGGTATCCAATTTCCTTTAAAGTTCAAATAACAGGATGCATTGATAAGGATTTGTTTTCCATACCTCCTCTTTCTTTGTGAAGATGAATGCAGAAAGTACAACCTGAACACCAAAGGCTCATGTTATCAATACTTCATACTAAAACAAAAGAAAAATAGAGATGGTTACTATGCTTCTATATATTTTGTATGCCCAAATAATGGGAAAATGCATACCACTGGAAATATGCAACCATAAAGTATATATGGGTATTGCTGATGCTTCCTGCTTTCATAAATATGACTGCAATTAGTGAAATAGCAAGGCAAAGTAAAAAAAAAAGTGAATATTTGTATAAGAATAAAACAGAAAAAAGTGATAGTAATTAATGATCATGTTGGTCCAATATAGTTGCCAATGACACCATCTTAATTCAGTTCTAAAACTATTAAAGAGTGATTTTAATTATCTTCATCTCACTCTATTTTGCTAAAACTAGAGAACTACTAAATTTGTGACCTACTATTTAAACATACGCAGAAAGTAGAAAGTATAACAAAAGCAACTGCAATAATAAACTTAAATCTGTATGTACATTTGGGCTATTTCCTGAAAACTGAAAATACTTCTATCCAAACCAAATAAAATAATTTTTACATTTATTAAACTATTTTTTAAAATATGGACACTTTAGTCTTCTTCATCATAGCTCCTGTCAACCTAAAAAAGGCACAAAATAAAATTACCTCTAAATATGTTGAGGCATTAAACAATAAGAAATAAAGATTACAGTCCATTTCATTGCCTGAAATGACAAACTACCAGTTCATTCTGTGAGGACAGGGTAGACAGAAGCATTTAGTAGAAAAAAGGGAGAGATTTACATAAACTGCTTAGAAACAGAGTTTATTGGTTCCAAAGTTTCAAAGCCAGAGTTGTTGCCAGTTCACTGGTAGAGATGCCATGACTGGGCAAGGGCTCTTCCAAAACATCTGATCTGAATTACTGTAGTCCTAAGGAATATCTAGTTATAAACCTTATCAAAGCAGGAGATGAATGAAGACAGTTTCTAGCTGGCGGTTTTCAGAAAGTCCTTAAAAATAGTATTTATTTCAGGTATATAAGCATGAGTCTCCTTCCTCTCTTTTGGGCTTTTCTGGCCCTGAATTTTTTGTTGTTGTTGTTCTGACAAAAGTGATTTCCTGATGGTATCTGCAACTTTTACACAGCATATATTGATATGTAAGATCTATAATTCAGCTGGGCACGGTGGCTCATGGCTGTAATTTCAGCACTTTGGGAGGCTGAGGTGGCTGGATCACTTTAGGTCAGGAGTTCAAGACCAGCTCAGCCCCCATCTCTACTAAAAATACAAAAATTAGCTGGGAGTGGTGGTGCACACCTGTAATCCTTGCTACTCAAGGGGCTGAGGCAGGAGAATTGCTTGAACCTCGGAGGCAGAGGTTGCAGGAGCCAAGATCGTGCCACTGTACTCCAGACTGGGCAATAGAGCAAGACTGTCTCAAAAAAAAATTGAATTCATAATAATTTAAAAAGTAAGTGGTCTGAATATTTACCAGGCAAAATGTTAAGTACTAATGATTGATTCACTGTTAGTATTATTTATTTACTTTTTACTTAGCTCTCACAGAGATAAAAATTATTTATGCACATTTTAAACATTAAATAATTTAAAATATCAGATCAAAATTTTCTTCTTGGCATGTTATATTTCCTAGTTTCAGGGGAAAAAAATTTCACAGACAAAAGCATGGTCTTACACATATTTAGATGTTTAGATTTTTAAATTCTAAATGCACTATCTCAATCTTATATTAATAAGGGATTTGTAGAAGCAGGAAAAATTGTACAAAACTTTTTTTTTTTTTTTTTGAGACGAAATCTCGCTCTGTGGCGCAGGCTGAAGTGCAGTGGCGCAATCTCGGCTCACTACAACCTTCGCCTCCCAGATTCAAGTGATTCTCCTGCCTCAGCCTTTCTAGTAGCTGGGATTACAGGTGCCCTCCACCATGCCAGGCCAATTTTTTGTATTTTTAGTAGAGATGGGGTTTCACCATGTTGGCTGGACCGGTCTCCAAGGACTGACTTCAGGTGATCTGCCCACCTTGGCCTCCCAAAGTGCTAAAAATGATAGGAGTGAGCCATTGCACCTGTCATATGAAAGAATTTTTTAAATTACTGGTTATCTTAGAGTAGGTGTATGTAAAATCACCTTTAAGACATGGAATAGCTTTTAGATCGACAATATTTGCCCATAAATTGACTGTGTGAATGAATTAATTTGGTTCAGGGAAAAATATGTTTATCAGAAAAGTATTGGTTAATTCAGAGGAGAATAGCAAAAGTGTCACAATGGTCAAATTAGCAGCACCCTTCCAGGGAATGTCCAGAAGGGACGCATGGTGGCATCTTGGTTCCAGGCCCTAATCTGTCAGATCCTATGTTCATGTATATATCCTTATGATGGTGTCTAATAGGCTTTCTCATTCAGATTTCATTAATACTTGAATCATATGAGGCAAAAACTTAGAAAATATTTTTCTCCCTCTACTTTCCCCCTTTCTTTCCTATCTCTACCCCCTACATTGTACAAGCAGTAGGCTCTGCATTTCCTTTGCCTACATGGAAATTTGTGACAAGAAGAAAAAAGCCAAGATTTTCTTGCAAGCCATTTCTGTCCTGGTCACTATAATCAAATTCTGAAGCTCAGTGAGAAAATCAGGCTAAGGATCCTAGAAAGAGAGAGAGAGATAAGGCTAGAGAAGAGAGGGTTGGTCTTGGAGGAGATTAAGAAGAGACAGTAAAATCTCTTCTTGGACTAAAAAGATTTTGAGACGGATCCTGGAAGTCTGTGGGTTTCCAGAGCAACAGAGCATAGTCCTTGGAATCCTGGCACTTCCCTGGTAAGGTAGTAAAACCCCAGAGGGAAATCAGAGTCCACATCTAAAATGCCTGTGCTAGGGTAATATTCAAAGAGTAGCAATTACTATTAATAGGCAGCAACTGATTCCTATGCCAGGTGTACCTCCTAATTACTGTGCCATTAACGAGGTCTGACTGTCTCAGGGAACGAAGACTGAAGGAATGGAACTGAGGTACTGGTTATTTACCAGTATTTCACAAAAGGGTTTCACTGGTATGCCTGTACTGATAAATACTGTATGAATAGCAGGCTACCTTTGCCACCCACAGCCATTTAAAGAGCAGAGTGAGTAGACCTGAAGAGACCATGTGACCTGGGAAAGTTAGTGTGTTTGTTGTAAATGACATAGACTGATAACTAGCATCCAGGGTGACTGACCACCCAGACTTTCAGTGCTCCACAAAAGCTGAGTATCTCTGCATTCTTCCTGGTAAGGGACAAAATGACAGCAGCTGAACTTCCTATCTGCTTGGCTGCAAATTAAAATCAATTTGATTTAGAGAAAAATGTAAAGGCTATATTTCATCTGAGTGTGTGAATTGTGATCTATCCCTGCCACATGTATGGTATTTGGCTCATGTCCAGGTCAGTACTCTGGAATATAATTTGTCTTTTCACATCAAAAGCCTCTAGAGAAATAGTGTGCAAGCCAGATGCCAGAGTCTGCTCTTTCAGTAGAGTTCTCATTTAAAAATAAAAATTTGTGATCTCAATTATAAGTTACTTTTCATGGCAATGACAGACACTAGGAACTAATAAAGAGAGGAGTGGGGGGGGGCAAGGGTTGAAAAAGTAACTACTAGGTACTATGTTCACTACTTGGATGACAGGATCAATTGAAACCCAAACCTCAGCATCTTGTAATATACCCATGTAACAAACCAGCACATGTACCCCTAATATAGAATAAAGGTTAAATTTTAAAAAATTAATACATACATAGGTTACCTTTCCTCATGTCATGCCCACAGAGAGAAAAATATGCTGACTCTAGAACATGTCTCTTTTACTCCGATTTGCTACATTGCTCACTGACTTGAATAAACTTTATTCTAATTCAAGCCTTCAGATTCTTAAGTTTGGTGAATTGTAGTTTACTCTAGGAGATGGATTCCTATTAGGTCTGTATTAAAAATTAAATGTTCAAATGTGCTGAGGTACAGATTCAATTCATAGAAAACTCACTAAGAAAATAATACCTGGAAAAGTGACTTTGTTGGAGGGAGGAGGGTGTTCTTCATTTGTATTGCTCTAAGGACATACTCTACTGCAGTGCCACAGTAACACAAATCATTACTCATTTGTGCAACTTAGATACTTAAACATCTAAGATAAAAATTCAGACTATTGATGTGAAATATGTACCACAATTAGGAGCCATCTGATTTTGTTGTGAATTCCTATATAGCCCAAAAGACAAAAAAGAATAGTAGAAGATCCCATTCCAACCAAAACTTGAGAAATAGATACTATAAGGTGATTATTTTTGTCTGTGAAAAGCACAAAATTACTTATTATGAAGTGGTATTTTTAAAAATTTTCTATTTAATAATAATTTCAGCAACCAAGTTTTTCTTAGCAGCTGTTGCCAAACCACTAGGATTCTCTCTCTCTCTCTCAATTTTTTACTTCATGTACTACCTCTCATCTTTAGAATCAACTTCTTCCTTTTCTCACGTGAAGAGAATTTCTTAAATTTCAGAATATCTCTTTACCCTTATCTTCCTTGTTTTCTATGACAAAACAAAATTGTTTCTAAGATCTCCTCTATGTCTAATGTATATTCAAACATTCATGGATTTATCCATTCATCAAAAAACTTTAGAAACTAATATGTGTGATTTAGATGTATACACCCTGAATTTATTGCTAATATGATCCCTTTCAAACTACATTTTATTTTCCCCCATCTAGAATGACAGCCCTCAGTGCTAGAGATTATACATATTTATCAGTCAACAGGCTGACTGTTGAATGCTTGGTGCTGTGGAATAGACAACTGGACAGTAAATGCTCAACAGATAATTCTTTTTAAAAAAGAAGCATGGATAAATGAATTAAATATGTGTGTGGGGGGGTGTTATGGGAGAACAGTGCAGGTGGTGGTGTGCTAGAGAGAGCTTATACTGTCTCATAAAAGCCAATTGTGATATTTCGAGGAAATCTCTGAATTCACTTTGACATCTTGAAACTGGCCATTGGGGAACTGTTTAAACCATGGAAATGGGCAGATGTCATAAATCAAAACTCTCCATTCCAGAATTGGTTGTTAAATGTTGACCGGCATACCATGGGAAAAGAGGCACCTAAACCTGTTGTGGGAGAAGGTTAGAAGGTTTGGGCAAGGTTGCTGGAAAAGGTAACATCTGAGCATAGGCTTTATTGATCATTGGAAATATCTAGGTTGAAATGGTGCAGCATTACTGAGACATACAGCAGCATAGTGTGCGTAAGAAACTCAGCTTTGTTGACACATACAGTTTGAGTCAGATGAGACTAAAAAGGTTTGCAGGGGTGAAATTATAGGCACTTTTTCAGTCTTCCTTACTGAAATAAAGCTCCATGAGAATAGGAACTTTATTTTGTTTGTTCACTACCATATCCTCAGCTCTTAAGACAATGGCTGACACACAGAAGATGCTAAGTAAAGTTTACTATATGAGTAAATAATGGCAATGGGGAGTCAGATAAAAGCATTTAATAGGAAAGTTACATGGTTAAAATTGCATTTAAAATTTTATTTTTAAAATGACAACTAATAGTTGTACATATTCATGGGTGTTGTTTTGATACATACAATATATATAGTTGATCAGATCAGAGTAATTAGCATATCCGGTCATCTCAAGCATGCATCATTTCTTTGTGTTGGGAATATTCAATATTTCTCTAGCTATTTGTGACTATGTAATACATTATTGCTAACTACAGCCATCCTACAGTAATATAGAACACTAGAACTTTTTTCTCCAATCTAGCTGTAATTTTGTATCTTTTAACAAATCTCTGCAGCTGATGAAGACTTTCAGAGAGACTGCTGGACAACATTTAATAAATTCTAAAGAAATACTGCCACCTGCTGAATAAATTGTGCATACAATTGTTTAAAACGGAATGTCTATTTCACTGAGAAAAACAAAAATACATACCAAAAGCTGTTAAAAAAATATTTCTGTCTAATAAAAGCCATGCACCAAATCCCATGAATAAAAGTCCAAGAACCTAAAAAAAGAAAGTCAATGATTATTTTTATAATTGCCTATACAATAGATTACATTTTCTTTAATATATAATTATGAAGATTCTTACCAAGAAAGCTCCATTAATGAGATTAAGAAAGTACTTAATAATTATTGTTTTGTTATTTTTTAACATTCTTTTTCTTCCAGAATACTGATGATTCTGAAAAGACAACCAAAACTTCTTTTTATAAACATTCCACACAACAACTTTAAGTATTTCTCCCTATTCATGTTCTTTATTTGCACATTTTTATTCTTAAATCAGTTATCAGTATAGCATACCCCCATCACTAAATGAAAGAAAATATTGAAGGTATCTTGAAACTGTACCTTTGTCTGCATTTTTTTTTGACTAGAGAGTATCTGCACTTAAAATAATAAAAATATATCTGCAATGCTTTGACTAGGCAATCAAGACTAAGAAGACATTTGTATAAAAATCAATAAGCAGATTTACTGAAAATCTTGCAGTTTTCAGAAAGTATATTTTTGTTTTCAGTCTTATTGTATTTTTTAACTTTTTATTTTAATTCTAACAATTAGATGGCTGGGAAATTTTCCAGTTTAATACCTCTTGTTATCCTAGCTGGAAAGTTTTCCTCACTTCTGCCTGCCTTTTCCCTTTCTCAGAATAGCATTAGCGCCTCATTGAGGTGTTGTTTGGAGACCTTCCTCTAAACCCAATTTGTTGCCTCTCAAATTTCTCATTGATTTGTCTTCTTCCCCACAGAGAGTCAAGGGTATTTAAGTAGCGAGATAGGTCTTATATACCATTGTAACCTCCAAGTTTAATACACACTAGGTATTTTATATATGTTTGTTGAATGTATGAATGGATAGATCTATTAAATTACTTAATTCATCTATAATTTAGTTTGGTATGCAGTATAAACAACTCAATTAAAGTAGCTTTCATTAAAACTTATTTTCCAGATAGCCAATTTTCCTAAAACTTTCATGGAAAAATAAATACTTACTCCATTGGGTTTTGGTGCTGTTTAGTAGAGATGAAAGTTTCAGATCTAATTGTATGTTCCCAGATTTTCTCTTTTCTATTTTCATTGTTTTAATTCTAACTAGCACTATACTTTTAAACGTACTGAAGCATACAATGTTTTAACATATATGGCAGATGATTGACATGATAGAAGCAGATTTAACAAGATTATTTTAAAGCTATTTGTATGTCCCTAATTAGGCAGAAAGAAATTTGTTTGTTGAATTGAAGGATGCTTTGAAAAGTAGAAAAATAAGAGATACCTACATTAGTCTATGTACTACCTTCCCTACTTTGTCATAAATCATATTCTTCCTAAAATCTCCCAGTGTTCTTCTCAGTTTGAGGAGTCACTACAGGTTACATATTCTACCTATGTTTTGAATTTTTTTGCTGTCATTTGCTTTCTCTACTTTCTATCCTATTGTCTTATTCCTTCATTCCTCTAATGTTTGGCATGTTTTGATGGGACACTCAGTTAGAAAGACTGCCTGATTTTTATTTCAGTTTATTCCAAAGATGCATTACATCTACATTTTCAGTTCAAATTCTATTTACTGCAGCATGTGGAAAGCCCCCCCACAGCCTGAACAAAAAGATAGGCACAAGGTCTTGGCCTCTGTCCATGAACAAGAAAGAGAATGGAGATTAATGAACCAGAAAGCTCAGAAGTATCTCTGATGTGAACTGTTGAAGGCATGGACTTGAGTGTTGATGTGGTAATAATTAGCATGTTAGGTAGGGTCAAGCTGAAATGCTTTATCAAATGACCCAAATATAGAGGGAAACTTTTATTTATCCCTTAGTTCAAAGTAGGTAATCGATTCTCTTCTAGGAAGTTATGTAGAAACTTGAGGCTAATGCTGGCCTGTTCAATATGTGCTTCCAAATTGGCTCCAGGTGGCATCTTTTGTAGCTAGCAGAAAGAAAAGAGGATGAGTAAATTCAGGGGTGCATCTTTTAAGCAAGTCAGGTTGATGTTGTATACTTCTCTTCTGTTGATATTCCACCAGCACAGACTTGGTCCTACAGCAATACTCATATTCAGTTGAAGGCTACCATGTACCCCAGATAAAGAAAAGAAAATAGAGTGGTGACAGCCAAACAAAATGCCCAGTCAGAAAAGTGCAATTACAAAAGATAATAGGAAAAAAGAGAGCTTGGATAAAGCTTTAATATGCTTTACTGTAAAAAAAACAAAGACAATTAGAAAGATTCCTATAGAATGGGAAAATAAAAGAATAATGGTAATCACTGGAAATTTAAAAATTGGGGAAATGGTTTCAAAGAAAAATTCATAAATTTAATATTTCACAATTGAATTTGAAGTGGTAAAGTATATATATGTGGGTTATGTCTCATAAGCACTGTAAATGAAGTTCAGATAAATGGGTAGCATAGGCTATACAGCCTTGAAAGGCATGGAGAACCAAAGTAATTGGTGTGAATGAAAGAGAACATGGATTATCTATAGATGTAAATGGGCAGAGATTTGATGGTAGAGAATGAAATGATACAATTAATAATTTGAAATTGTTAAAGCAGATTTTTAGAAACTGAGAAGACAATCAAGGCACAATCTCATGGAAACCAATAGAGAAAGACATTTCTAGATCATGGTGTCATAACATGGTGTTACATGATATAAAGGTCAAAAGGAGTGAAAACTTAGTAAGATCAAAGGTAGGCAACGGTAAGGAAGATGTTTATGGTAATTTCAAAACAGTAGTTCAAGGTTACAAAGTTAAAACACAACAAACTGTGCATCCAAGCAACAAGACAAAGAAGCCCATGACTATGTTTACAGAGAATGGTAAGAAGAGATGGTCATGTGCTGGCTGTTTCAGCCATGAGCTCTGCATACTGGAAACAATGTCAATGAGAAGAATGATGTGTCAACACAAAGATTCACAATACGTTAAGTGCAGTTCTTATTTAAATAGTTGTAATGTGAAAGATCTATATTTACTTTTGCTATAAACAGAGAATTTGTTTCCAACTTAATTAGATAAGGTCCGGACGTGTCCTTTCTTTTGTTCAGTTTCTGACTAGTTAATTGATGGTTCAACAGCAAAGATGCCATAGGAATGGACAACTTAGAATCATTAATCTATTCACAGGTATAATTTTTCCTTAATTTAATAAACTCGAATTGCTTATTGTTATTGTTTTTTATATTCTTTCTAAGTTCCAAGTGATGGGAGCACACAAATGAATAACTCAGAGAACGTCAAGGAATCAAATATTAAAACCTGTGGCTGACTCTGAATTATGTGTTGAGGTGAGGACAGGAAATAAAGGAAATAGGTAAGTTTCATAGTGAAGATGATTTTGAGAGGACTCTTGAAGGAGGATTAAGAAGGTTCTAGTTAGACAAAAATGGGAGAGAGGCAGGAAATATTCAAGACAGAGGGAACACTATGTTCACAAGCTTTACAATGAGATGTAAGGAGGCACGGATCAGCGAGGCAAGAGATGAAAGATAAAGTGAAAGAAGTAGACTCGGTAAAGATTGTGACAAATCTTGTTTACTAAAGTTTTTTTTTTCTGAAGGTAATAGGGAGCCATAATTCTGGAAAAAATGTGGAAGCCAAATTAGAAAATACACTTAAGACAGGGAAATAATTTATAAAGCTAATGCACTAGTTCATAAGAGAAAAATGTGGTCTAAACTGCAAAATGGCTACAGGGATGGAAACAATATCAGAATGTGAGAGATGTAGTAGGAAATAGAATTGCCAGTATTGGGAAAACCAAAGAATCAAAGTTGGAACTTAAGTCTTTAGAAACTATGTCATTAAACTCTGGGCATTATTTCATATACTACAACGTGTCATTTAAATAGATTCCTTATTAGAGAAAGACTCAGGAAGGCAAAATTACTTGCCAAAGATCACTAAGTTAATAAACGGCAGAGATGAGATTTGAATCCAGAGATATAAACCACAGTTTCAATAACCTTCCTAAGCCCCAGTGTCATCATCTGTAAATGCAGCTTATAATAGTACACGCCTCAAAGGGATGTTGTGAAAATTGGATGAGATTATGTTTGTAAAGCACTTAGCCCAATGCCTGGCATGATGTAAGTTATGAATCTTGTTATACCATATCTCAGTATAGAAATACTAAGATTATACAAGAGTCATGCATGTGAGGATGGGGAATGGGATGGAAACTGTGGGAAGGTGATAAATTCTCAATTTTCTGTGAAGTGGTTGGTCACGACAGCTGCTGGGAGGGAGAACAAAGAGTTAGAGAATCTGAAGGCTTGAGATACAAAAGTGGTACAAGAGAAGGAGAGGTCTAAGAATACCATATGTGGCACTATGAGATACATATTAAAGTACATTTACTCAATAATCACCGTGCCTCAAGAAAATTAAACAAAGAAATACGTGCTATGCAGCTATTTTGAAGACGAGAATAATATTCTGGGATATTTAAATTATATCACTGTCATATAAAGAATAAAGCAGTTGTTGAAAAATGGTATTAAACTAAAATGATTTCATTACTCAACATTTTCAAAGAAATATTATTCTTGTCAGATAACAAAGAACAATTATCTCTCAGTCATTCTCTCAATAAATATTTATTATGCGCTCTCTAAAGGAAATATGCATTGTTTAGTCAATAGGCTATGAATCAACCACACCTACAAGTTGTTTTCAAAATTTAAATAAAATGAAGTTAACATGTTCAAAAGAAACAAACGTCTATTCAAGTTAAAGGGTCATAGGCAAACTAACATACTCAATCTGAAGTTATCAATCTGAAGTTGCCATTTCTAGGAAGACTGCTATTTAAATGGACTTCTAAATGCTACATGGTTGATAAACAACGAAGAAAAGCAACTAATGCATTATTTCCAAAATTATTTGATTACAAAAATCAGTTATTCAAAATTATTTTTGAAATTGATTATTAAAGAATTTATAATTTTTATAAGTCTAAATAGTAATCACAAATAAAACTAATCTTAAGATTCTTACATGTGAACTTCAACACAACTTGAAAATCTACTTTAGATGAAGAGTTTGAGGTTCCAACACAGTAGCTCATACCTATAATCCCAGGGTTTTGGGAGGCAAAGAAGGAGGATCACTTGAGTCCAGGAGTTGGAGGTTACAGTGAGCTATAATTGTACCACTGCACTCCAGCCTTGGCAATAGACAGAAACACTATCTCTAAGAAAACAATAAAAAATAAATAATTATAATAGTCTATAAATCAGCAATCAAACCAAACTTAAAGAACAAATGCCATTTGAGCACGGACTATGATAATGAAAATACTCTGAATTTAATTAGACCTGAAACCAAGAATAGTTTATTATTTTTTTAAATTATCTTTCTGAAAAAGGACCCTAATATGTGTGCTTTTAATATGAAAAGTCTATTAACTTCTCACTTTATATTATTAGTTCTTATGTTGATGCAATTCAAGTGTATTGTTACCAGGAAATGTAGTCTATTTTTTTTCCAGAGGCTCAATGAAATATTTTCTTTTAGCTTATTTTATAGCAGATATCTTTTACAATTATGACTACTTCCTTTTAGAATTTAATGCCTTGTTTGAAAACCTTAAAAGAATATTAAAGTAAAAACTGTTATTAATTAAAATGTCATTTTGTAAACTATATGTTTGCTCCACAAAAAAAACCAATAAATTATGTTAATATTAAATAGCATGGCATGAACTTAGAAATTAAGGCTTTATATTGAAATACTGTCTGTCAACATTTTTACAGTAAAATAGTTCCAGAAAATTATTTTTCAAATATCACACCCACACCCCTTCAGTTAGAGGTTTTTGATGGGCATTGATTGATGTTGATTTTTTATTTTATTATTATTTTTTCTTTCTTAAAGAGCTATTGTCATAGAAGGAAAACAACTTATTGCCTTCTCCTCTATACTTCTAGGTCCTACAAATCACTGTTCAGGATTAAGGTTTTGTGTAATGTACAACTTATACATGGGCAAATCACTAGATGAAAACATAAATATATGTAGCTAAGAAACAATTTAAATAATTTAGATATGAGGTTACATCTTCTTGGGTAATTGTAACAAAATTTCATTTCATTAAATATTTTCCAAAAGTATTTAAATATTAAAATCTACCTGTAAAAACACTTAAGTTCTTCATCCAGCCCCTGAAATGCGTTCAATTTAGAAGCGAGATAGTTTGTCCTTCTGGAGCACCTGTAAGGAAAAAAAAACCGGTCTCTCTTCCTTGGGATTGGCTGTTGCCATGGATACTCTTGTGTTTCGAGGCTATGGGCGCTGTCTTACAACCAAGCTGAGGAATCTTGCTGCTCGGGGGGTGAGCTGGGGCCCTCCAGACCGGGATTCATACTCGGGGAGGTGAAGCAGCTGTGGGAACTCAGGCCGAGCCGGGACCCTCTCTGCCAGGGTCAGGCTTCCGGGGAAAGGGAGAGACTGCGGTTCCGGGGAAGGGTGCGCGACTCTGCGAAGCTCTAGACTCCCTTCAATTCCGGAGATTTTGGGAGCTCACTCAAAACTTAAAGGAGCTGTCCTGGCTATGTGGGGAGCATTCGATGCTTACTCACTCACCGTTCCCCACAAACCAATTGACATTCTTTTCCTTCCTTCCCTTCTTGTCTCCCTTCTTTCCACCCTTTCTTTTTTTGGGTAATAAATAATGTACATGCCCTTATAAAGTAGATTTCTCTCCCATTTCTTTTTCTTTCTTTCTTTTTTGTTTTTTTTTTTTGAGACGGAGTTTCGCTCCTGTTACCCAGGCTGGAGTGCAATGGCGCGATCTCGGCTCACCGCAACCTCCGCCTCCTGGGTTCAGGCAATTCTCCTGCCTCAGCCTCCTGAGTAGCTGGGATTACAGGCACGCGCCACCATGTCCAGCTAATTTTTTTTTTTTTTTTTTTTGTATTTTTAGTAGAGATGGGGTTTCATTATGTTGACCAGGATGGTCTCGATCTCTTGACCTCGTGATCCACCCGCCTCGGCCTCCCAAAGTGCTCTCTCCCGTTTCTTTATAGGGGTTGAAGGATGGAGTTTCTTAAGCTTTTCTACTTTTGGCAGCTTTAGACAACTCCAAGTGATTCGTTATTAACTTAGAGCACTTTAATGCAGCCTGTTTATAACAGTGAGATCCATCTATGGCTGCACGTCATATACAGTAACAACTGACTACAGGTGGCTATTGAAAACTTGAAATGCAGCTAATCCTAATTGAGATGTGCTTCAGGTGTAAAATACACAACAAATTTCTAAGCATTCGTGTGCAAAGAAAGAACGTACACTTTTTGCATTGATATTAATAATTAATTTTGTGATTACACGTTGAAATATTTTGGATATATTGGGATAAATAAAATATATTATTAAAATTAATTTCACTTGCTTCTCTTTTTAAAACGTTAGTACTAGAAAACTTAAACTTGTGTAAATGTTCAAATATTGAACAGGGGTGATCTAATGAGCCAGTAAATGAACAGAGAGTCATATAAAGGGAATGACTCACCTCCACCATACTCTCTTGCCTCTCTTTCTACATAACGTTTAATACACCTGTGCATTTTGCATTGTGGGCATAGAAAAAAATAATCTAACTTTCCTTCTAACAAAGCTTTCGAATTGCATTTAGGGTTCCATTGCTGGATAACATTTTGTCCTGGTTCTGTTTGAAGGATCCTTTCATTTCATTTTTCTTTCTTTTTCGCTCTCTTTTTTTATTTTTTTTTTTGAGTGAGGCGGTTGTGAGTAGAATTGATTTTAAAATGATTGAGTAGAATGAACAGAGGAATTAATGAAAGAGAAAGAGAATGGAGAGAAGGAATGAAGAAAAGACAGGTGGAAAGGTCAGGCCTTAGAGGAAATAAAAAAAAATTTAAACTAGTGCCATGAAAGATAAAAGGATAGCTGACTAATACTTTTTCAAACTTTTTGGGGGACTAAGACCAACAGTGAAAAACAACAAACAGAAAATTAACAAAGCACATATTACACTGCAGTTCATGCATACTGAAATATGTGTACTGAAATAAATAACAAACAAAAATCTTATTAAACAATTCTGATGTTTATTATATATGGTGCAATTATATAAATATATAAATCAATGAGAGTATTAGGGTACTATTACAGTTGATCATGTCATAGTCAAATTTTAAAAAGAATGAGTGAAGAGATAAAACAATGTTTGGTGTAACCACAATAAGATGTGATAAAAGTTTGTTAAAACATGTTTACATAAATATGTTGGATTGGTATGACAAATTAGAGAACATATAGTTTTTAGTGACATATGAGCCTCTTCGTTTTTTAAGTGGTTCTGTGTTTTATTATGAAGAATAATGGATGACGATGATGCAAAGCTCAAAGCAGAAATAGAAGCTGAATTGGATAAACTCAGCATTTCCTCCTTGGAAAATGAGGACATTGAGAGTGATTCAAAATCAGAAACCCAGAGTGATGATAGTGATACAGTAAGTATTGCACTTTTGAACCTTTTTAACAGGAGTAGGGTTTTCAAGAGAAATATTATTTTTCTTAGGATGTTTTTGTATACTTCTCATATTTTAGAAGCATTTTATAAACAATAGATATAAATGTAAATTATATTGAATATATACAGTCACCTATAAGTCCATATTGCTAATGTGCACCTTTGTAAAATTGGGATTATAATATACACATATTTGTATTTTGATTTTTGTTTTTACTTATCATGAACATTTTATTTTATTTTATTTTATTTATTTATTTATTTTTTTTGCCAATCAATGAGAGCTTGTAAGGTTGCTGAGGTTGGTTGGCCTTGAACTCTTGGCCTCGCCTTCGCAAGCGCCACGACATCCGGCCGGAGCCACTTTGGGCCCCTTATCATGAACATTTTAACATGATTACTTGGAAAGAAAAACGTATATGATATCTTTTGACCTATCAAAATGGTTACTTTTCGGAATAAAACAAATTATCCTTTTATTTGTGTATTTTTACCAATGTTTATATGCTTACACAGTTTATTCATAGATTTCTTCATTTATACCAATATCCTTAATCCAGTTGGAATTTATTCTCAGGAATTTATGAAATGTAGAACTAATTTGAAAATCTTCTGCATATACTGAGCAGTGTCTCTTGTTTAATAATCTGCTTTTTTTCAATTGATTTCTCATATGTCTTATGGATAGTTATTGTACATATAATCTGTCCAAGGCTGTCTATTTTTTTCTGTTTTTGTGTTCATTATTTTCCTACTGTTGCATATTTTTAAATATTGTATGAATCAAATTCTTCACATTGTTTTACCATTTTAAAATCTTAGCTAAGCTTTTTTTAAAAAAACATTTTTTTAAAAGATTTCATACAATAATTTCACTTTGTATTTTATTAGGATTGCACTAAACCTACCTATTGCTTTTAGAAATATTAATTTGGTTACATTATTATGTCTTTTATCCAGAGTTAATTTAATTGAGAAAAAAATCTGAAATTCTTTATTTGAATATGAAATCCCTCAGGACAATGGATTTTATTATATTTTATTGTACCTCTTTATATTAAAGGAAGGAGAAAATTTTAAAGCCCTTCTCTTTCAATTAAGATAGCTCACAATTATTTATGTTGCTCAGAATCAATGTAAATATTATAACCAGGGGAAGAAATTATTAACTAAGGATATAGAGATTATAAATTATATTTCATGGAACATAATAATCTGTATAATCTAGGTAGCTTAAAAGACTTCTTAATTAAACAAGACATAGAAATTTCAATGCAGGACAGATGTCATAAAAGTAGAATTACTTTTGTCAATATTTTTAATACACTACAAGGACTCATTTTATGACATATAATTTTATGTGCTTTTCTGTAGTACTAAGAGAAAGGTATTATTTTCTCATTTTCTGATGTTTATTCTCAAAATTAAACACTGAATTTCATTAGGATAGAGAAAATAAACTGGCTGAAAATCCTATTAAACACATGAAAACCTAGTATGGCAGAAACTATTTGTTTTTAGTTAGAGAAAAGCAGGTGCATATCATGTTCTGTATAGAAACATTCATTTTGTTTCATTCATGCCATGCTCAAGGTCCCTCAATGAAGTTTTGTAGTCATGTAAATATATGTAGCTTCAAAATTATTATTAAAATCATTTCTAGATGCTTCAAATATTTCATTATCATTATTTATTTGCATTATATTTTCTAACTAGTCATGGTATTTATGGAGGAAGGAATTTATTTTCACATTTTGCATATCAATATATTTAGTTATTTTGAAAATTTATAAATTGATTTACCTAGGCTATATTGGTAGATATTTTGTAACAGCTCATAAATGTGACTAAATTCGTGTATGATAATCACAAAGCCGGTTTGAATATAATAAATAATTATATCTGGTATTAGTTTTACATTAAATGTTTTGAAAAATAATCTTGCAGTTTTGATTAACATTTGATAATATTTATTTGAAGTTGGAATTAGTCAAAATGTATACTACTATTGAGGGCACTCAAAAATAAACCACCTCTAATAAAGTTAATGAAATTGATGTGTAGGTATCTCTTTTCATTTGTTTTCATAGGATTTTCTAGAAATGCACAACCATCTGAAAATTAAAAGCAAACTTTATCCAAATATGTTTGTCTGAAATATGTTCTTTGTATGGAACCCTTTGACTTTATTTACATGTTTTGGTCAAATTTTTGATGTGGAATAAAGGGTTAAATATTTGACACATAATTTTGATAATAAACACTTTTACAGTTTCTTTTATTATTCAATTTTTTAGAATTCAGTTAAATTACCAGAGTCAGTTCTTCATTGTATTAACATTATAAAGAACAGGAGTAAAACTGTTGAAGAGCTCATTCTTCAGGACTTGGAAGACACTGATATTTTAAGTAAGTACTGTTTTCATCTATCTGGCAGATAAGCTTTCTGTAAGTATAAACAAATTATAATTTAGAAAACTAAATTGCTTAAAATTCTTATCCCTTATTGTGCACATGTGTATGCATTTAGTGTATTTCTAATATATCTATAGTGTATTGGACTGATGGGTTTAGTTCATAGAGTTGGGTTTAGTTCATAGAGTTGGGTTTAGTTAATTCTATACATAGTTCAGCCTATGTGTAGCCTAATTATTAAAAAAAACACAAATTTTTTTTTACTATATTTCTTATGTCTTCAGTAAATACCATCAATTTTTTTATTTCCCCAGTCCTAATTAATACCAGACATCCTATTACTTTACACTAAAGAATATAAAACTAATCATGAAACTCTTCTAGCAGTATCAGTATATACATCTTTTTTTGAACAAATATAATCATTTGTATGAAAAGCCCAAAAGTATTTTGCTTGAACTGTGCAAATTTGCTTCTTGGAATTATTCTAAGACTAATGGAAAGATCAAAGATTTAATTAGAATTAATCTTGGCTTGGTTTATATTGAGAAATGTCAGAACCTAAATGTTCAACAAGACCTTGTTTTGTTGAATAATAAACCTATTTTTAAAAATGACTTAGATAAATATTTAATGACAAAAATATTCATGATGTGTTAAAAGTTATTTTAAAATTGGATGGTATTTATGTAAATATTAGTATAAATTACAATGTATATATTCATATTCATTCAACAAATATTATTTTGTGATAGAATATGTTATAGTCACTGAGAATACAGCAGTGAACAAAACAAGCAAAGGTTCCGCTCCTCTGTTTTAATGTTCCAGTGTGGGGAGAAAGATAATAAACCAATATGCAATATTTCAATAGTGATAACTGCTATGAAGGGAAAAAAATGTAAGGAGATAGAGACTGGAGTTTACTATTTTAAATGGTCAGGGAAGGTCTTTATGTCAAAGTGGTACTTGAGCAATGACTTAATAAATGTCAATCTGAGCCACATGGTATCTAGGAAGCCTGTATTCTGGAAAGAGGGAAGTATAAAGGCCCACTGAGTGGACTTAATATGTTTGAATTACATTAAGTACATGTTTCTGGTTGTATCTGAGAGAACAAGCGATTACGTGATATAGGGCTCTTCTAAACCATTTTGTGGACTTTGGGTTCTATTTTCAATACATAAAGAATTTTGAGGAAGCAATGATAATATCTGACTTGTTTGGAAACAATCGTTCTGTTGACTGTGTAGAGAATATGCCTTTAGGTAGTCAAGCTACTACAAGACTATAGAAATGAGAGTGGTTTGAGTAGACATGAAGAAATATGGTCATATTCTGGAAACTATTTTAAGGTGAAAACAAACAAAAGGATATATTGGAGGACTGGTACAAAATGAAGAGAGGAAGGTGGCTCCAAGATTTTTGTCCCGAACATCATCATGAATTGCTATGTAAAGATTTACTGTATATCTTGAGAGTGATTACCTGTGATTGAATTCTGAGGAATGTTAATGACATGATTTGCTTATTTTTTTAAATTTATGGTTTAAACAATTAATATATAAATGCATTGACAGTGATACAGCCTATTTATAGCCTAATTATGAAAAAAAAAAATCAAAGGAAACACAATTGTAGAAATTAGTTACATCAATTGGGATACAACTACAGTTACAGCAGTGGTTTAGAAAATTATGAGATCTTGTATATGACTCTAATCTAATTTAATTTGATCTCTAACAAGATCAAATAGATTAGACTTTATACAAGAGATTTGATCATCACAATGAAAAAAATGATTTTCTCAGAAAATTTAAATTAAATGGTTATTTAAAATTATTAAATTTATAGTAGAATGAATTATTTTAAATTATAAATTATTAAAATTGTTTTATCAAATTATTAAATTAAAATAGTAATTTTTGATTAAATTTATTATTATAAGTTTATTGCGTTATTACTAATATTATTAAATTTGAATTTATTGAAATTTAATTTAAATTATCCTGAGTAATAATTTAATTATGTATGTATTCATTATTATATGAACTATTAATTTAAAATATTTATTACATTATTTATTACACAGGATGATAGATTAAATGAAATTAAAATTAATTTAATAATTTTTCAAGGAAAATTATCAAAATTATTTGAAAAATTGAAAAAATTAAATCAATAATATGGCAAGGAGGTGGAAAGAGATTTCTCAAATATTGCTAAACTAGGAAAGATTTTGCAACTGGATTCTTAAAACCCATTAAGGAGCAAAAATACTTTATTTCTAAAAGCTGTATATTTCGGATCACAATTGTACGAGTAGGGCATAGACAAAAGAAACTAGAAGCTAGTTTCATTTATGAATATCGATGTATTCATTGGGGTTCTCAGTTGTAGAAAACAGACACTCTAGCTCCTTGAGGCAGTAATTTTTGTTGTTGTTTATTTTTACAAGGAGAGATGTGCTGAATATTTATTGCTGAATATAGATGTATTGATTGGAGTTCTCAGTTGGCGAAAACAGATTCTAGTTACTCTAGGCAGTAAGGTTTTTTGTTTATTTTTATAAGGAAAGATGTTCTGAATATTTACTGTTGTGAAACAAAGTTGGAAAGCTAAAATAATTTATTATTATAATTTTGGTTCCCATTGGTACACTGGGCTCACCTGAACAGTTCTTGCTTGGATTTTTCATGCATTTATAGTCAGACGTTGATTAAGTCTGTAGTCATCTGAAGGCTTGACTGGATTAGAAATCCAAAATAGCTCATTAAAATGGCTGGTCTTTGATGCCACTTGTTGGCTGGGGAATTCAGATGTGGCTTTCAAGTGGTGGCACCTATACTATATGTAGCCTCTCTCTTTGGCTTTCACTCCTCAGATCATGTTACCTAGATTCTGAGGATTGTTCTACAGCAAACTACCAAGAGACCAAGGTGGAACCTTGTAGGGCTTCTCATGATCTCTTCTCAGACATCATGCATCATTTCTGCCACATCCTGTTGGTCACACAGGGTCAGCCTATGTTCTATGTGGGAGGGAACTATACAGGGTATGTACACCAGGTATGCTTCTTTGGAAGAAACATCTTTGGGGACTATCTGCTACAATAAATATCTGAATTATTAATACGACTGAAGAAACAGTCTCTAGTCTAAACATCTAAGGTGTAGAACAAACCCCACACATATATTGTAAAACTGGGCTGCATCAGAAGCTGCTGTCTGCTCTTAAGAAGTTCAGGGACATTAATCCTCTATTATATATTCCTGTCTCCCAACTCAAAGCTCCTTCTACTACATTCTGGGCCATAGACATAAAAATATCATCACCTGCCTCTCTTTAGATATAATATTTTATGAAAATAAAGAGTTTATGTAAATATATTTATGAACATAAACTAAATCACTCTCAGAAACCTATCTGCAAAGGAATCTAGATGATGTCATTTTTTTCTTTTTGACCTCTCACACAGGAAAGCATGCCAAAAAGGTAGTGAGTAGATGTTCAAGGAAAAAAAAAATCCATAATATCTGACAAAATAGGTGTGAATAATCAGCCAGCAGAATGGTCCTCTGTAAAGTTAGTTTTCTATTAGGAAATGTCACTATGTTATAACGTATTAATTGAATGAAAGAAAAGAAACATAATTACATCTGCACAGTTAAGTAAAAAATTATAAAATTCAACAAATCATAAAATAAGAAATATAATTTCTCTTCACTTAAATGGTAATAGTTATAATTTTTAAATTTATATTCCTATTAAGGTGTTTTCAATACCTTGTGCAAAGTCATATTGCTGGTTTGTGGCAGATAGAGTTGAATTTTTGTTGATTTCTAATCAGGGTGTCATTGCACTGTCAAGCAAAGCATGATTCTTTATGCCTGGGAAATAAACTAAAGGCACTAGAATATGGGAAGTGATAAAGAGTCAAAGTGCTTTAGAAATTTATGACTTTTATTTTTAGAGTAAATATAACAGATTTCCTCTATTGTTTATTCTTTATTATTTTTCTGTTGTTTTGAGTTTCCCTTACTGATCAACAATATACCCTGATAGAATTTGAGATTAAAACTTATGAAAGGGTTTGAGATTTTGACATGTTGTATTGTACTTTAATATTTGAAGTTATAATTTTTTTCTCTAGGCTGTAGTTATGGAGCAGTTTCTAATAATCATATGCATTTAAGGACAGGACTATCAACTGAATATGAAGAAAGTTCGGAGCAATTAATAAAGGTATATATTCAATATTTGACTTAAAGTATTCACTATTACAATTAGGAATTTTCTCTCTTAGGATGATGCTTTGCTGATTTTCAGTTCATTGATTTAAATATTAAAAATTATTTTTAAGCAAATAATCTTAGGTTTTATGTTTTTCTCTGGCATATAATATAAAAAACACTCATAATTCAATCTTCAGGAATATTGAAAGTGGTGACTTGAGCCATTTATACCTGGCAATTTAATGTGCTTGTAGATAAAACAGTAGAACTATATTACACAATTTTTGTTTTCTAAAAATTCCGAGGAAAATAATGAATATACTCTAATGTACTCCTTCTTAAGACTGTACTATGTTCCAGCAGAGACTTTACTCTGTAGAAAAGTTAAATTTAGAATATCATATACTAGTTTTTAGAAACAAATACAAGAAAAACTTACTTAAAACATAGGAGTAAAGGAGAGCCTATCATTTTATTAAGTTAAAACCCCACAAATGTATTTAAGAGAAAGTCTCTTGTGGAGATTCACTTTTTAGATTGACTTTTACCTCTCATTTTATCCAACTTTCTCTCCTTTTATCTAACTGTATCCCTCCTCCCTGACATGTTTAACATAATTTGAAAATTGCTTACATATCTCTCATTCTTTTTGAATGTTTTACTCTTTTGAATGTATTTTGGTAACACAAATTTGAAATATTAATTTTAAATTATTATGCTGTTACTTCCTTGGAATAAATATCTTGTATCTTTCCAACTAAAGTATGGTGAAAATAAAATTACAGAAAAGTATTGATATAAATGATGTACATATAATTTAGGTTAGAGTGTAGTTCTCTTATCATATGGAATATATAAAAAGTTTGTGTATGTGAACAGTCACTAAAGTCAGAAAAATAGAAATATATTAAACGGAAAACATTAGTAGAAACATTTTGAAGTGCTTATCAAACAGTTTAATTGAATATTGTAGAATAATATTAAATAATATTAAGGCAGAGTTCTGAAAAACATAAGAATTACTTATGCTTGCAAGGGAAAAATTTTTTATTCATTGTAAAGAGAATAATTATCAATGTGCTACAGATTTTTATTTGAGAGAAGTCTGGAGTAAATTAAAATTCTTAGTATATACATAGAAATATTTAATGTATTGTTAAAATGACAGCTTTACTCTCTATTTTGGTTTTCTTTAATCATTGGTCCTCATTTAATCTCCTAGATATTATCTGAAATAGAAAAAGAAGAATTTATTAGAAGTAAAACCAATAGTGCCAGTCCTGATTTTGTTCCTGAGCCTGGTCCTGATGACTTGCCTATGGATGAACATGTTTTAACAGGTAGATTAAATTGCTCATGATATGTTTTTTAATTTTTATATGATTGATCATAGTTATCTAAAAAATTGGACAGTTATTTTTTGTTCTTTTGATATTTAGAAAAACAATTACAATATTTTAAAATTATTGTGCCTTTGCTATACTTATTCAATTACATACCCTCATAGGCTTCTATGCCTTCTAAATTAACTTGATTTAAGTAATTTTTTCCACATGTTCACTGATTGCAATAGATGTGTCTGTCCCTGATTTTATTTAGTATCTCTTCACTATCTCTTAACTATTTCTTAATGACACACACACACACACACACACACACACACACACACACACACACACATTTTATTTTCATAAGTTTTGTGGAATATTTTAAGGAAAGTTATGTGACTTTACTTCAGTAGAATTTCCATATATATTAAAAAATGTATTTTATTGCTGCATGTTATCATTTTGGGAATATGTTGACATTATTTTTTCCCTTTAAAATTATTTTTATACTTTAAATTGAATTAGTTTGACAGTTTCGATCTTACAAATAATGATGTTATTTTTCATCATGAATGCAGATGATGCTGATATAAATTTTGGATACTGTGAAGTGGAAGAACAATGTAGACAGTCTTTTGAGGCTTGGCAAGAGAAACAGAAGGAACTAGAAGATAAAGAGAAAGAAACTCTTAAAGCTCAGCGGGATAGAGAAGAAAAACAGTTTCAGGAAGAAGAAGAAAAGAGATATTGCTGGATGGAACAATTTAAAGTTGAAAAAAAGAAATTAGAGAATATTCAGAAGGTATTTTGCTCTTGTTTTTCATACATTTTAAAAATCAGTAGCTACCTCTGAAGAATATTGATATTTGGATGGTGGTATAGATTGAGCTTAATAATATGGCTTTTAATTACTTTCTGATAGAGGATGAAATTGACTGTGAATTAACAGTATTTAATATGAACTCCTTTACCAGGAGTTTTTTATTGAAATTCATTCGAAGTTCAGACACACTTTAAATCTTGGGGACCAGTGGAGTCTATGAAGTTTCAAGGGCCATCCTGGATAGTCTGAAATTTATAATATGAACTGTTGTTTTACTTTATACCATTCTAAACATTGGAAAAAACAATGAAAAATTATTGAGCATGCTTTTTCCATAGTGTGTCATATGCTACATGGCCTGGCATATGACATTATGTAAAACATTTAAAAGTAGTTCAACCATTTAGGTGACAGTCTGTGCCTCACCTTCATAATTAAGCTACTTTCTCCAACTGGAAATTTTTGATGTGAAGTTTTGTGCTGTTTTATTTCTGTTGTATGTGTTCTTGGTTTTTTTTCACCCTAGGAGGTCCACACAATCAGGTCATGGTAGTGGTATATCGGTATCAAGAATCTGATGGATTTTAGGACCCTACTTGCTGGTCATCAGAATAGTTGGAAAATATCCAGAATATGTGGATAACAGGCATGACTGACATCTCTGTCTTTCATGATTAAATATGCATTATCCAGAACTTGCTGGTTCCTGAGTGCTGCATATAAAGAACATTAGCTTGTTCAGCGTTTTTTAGTCCTGTATGTTGAGTACATTTCTTGACTATGTAAAAATATAAACACATTAAAAGAAATTGTAATATTGTAGAACCAGTTATGCCATGACTATTTCTAATAGTAAGATATGAATCTTTTCCTTTATTTATGTTTTCTTTCCCTTAGACCAGAATGACATAGTCATTTCTGAAATCCAAAGCTTTTTAAAAAATATTCCAAAATAGGATTGAATATAATGATTATTGGAAAAGTATTTGTTGGTTTGTGTTAAAATACATAACTGCTATTGAGTGTTAGTAGTATTTACAGATTTAGAAAACATCTGATTTCAATCCTGTTCACTAGGGTTGTCATTTTTATTTGTTTTATAATCAAACTTTTCTGACTACCTTAAGGGGAAAGCATTCAGCTGTGTGCTTAGATGATGCCAAAGAGATCTAATACCAAATCTCACCCTCAAAGGATTATAGCTTATTTTTTGAAACACATTTGCAATTTATGATAAAATTATGATTTAAGAAAATGCAATATTGTTAGGTGTAATGATTTACTAAATATGTCCTTTATTATGCTTTGGAGCTTAAAAGTTTTCAGTGGGACTAGTCCACGATTTTATGATTGACTCTAAATACATAATTTACTTTCTTTCAGTAGTTCTTTCCTGGATTCTTTTTTAGCTGCCTCTCCTTTTTCCAAAATAGCAATCGTAAATCTCTTAAGAATTATACCCAATTCCTCCTCCCTCATTATTATCAAATAATCATATAACATTTTTTTGCCTTAAACTTTTGCAAACTTTCTCTTCCTTTTAATTCCACAGCTATTTAGTATCAACATCCGTACTCATCTTCTTTTTAATTATTAATGGCCTTACCTCCTAAATCAGTAAGAAAGGTTTCTTCCTTCTGCCAAAGTTTAGCTTTTCCTCCTCTACTTTATATTTTGATCGTTTTCAAACTACCCCTGCTTTTTCAATATGCTGAGACACCCCTATCATCTTCTCCTTTTTTATTGTTTATAAACATGTTTGATTTTCTCCTATCCCAAAAACAAAACGAAAGAATAATCATGAGATCATTCTTATATTTCTCTTTAGCTGTTCTTTGATTGGCTTTTTAAAGGCTGTGTATGATAGGCCTCTTAAAGAGTGGTTATTTATACTATATCAATTTTTTCATTTCTCATCCAATTCTAATCCTACTTAAACTAATGACTTTTATAAAAACAGAGCTGTAATTATTTTCCTAGCTCAAAATGCTTAGTAAGTGCTGAAAATGTTTTTTTTCTCGAAAACATAGTTATTTCAAATACAATTTTCTTCATAAAGCCTCTCGTGATCTAATTATCATACTCATTATGATTTTTCATATTTTTTCTCTTGTAGTAAACTTATTCTGCTAAATTTGGGGTAATGTGTAAATTTATGCTAGTGTTTTCACATGGGTTTTTGAAGAAGGGGGTTGTATTTTACTGATCTTTATTTATTTTGAGGAGTCTTACCAAATGTGTTGATAAAGAGTTATTAAAAGAAAACCATTGCTTACTGAACTGATTCATGTGAGTTAAATGGTATGACATGGTGAGAAAACAATTGTATACAAAACCCATTCTACAAACATTATTGTAATTTTTCCCATGCCCAACAGTATTTCAAGCCAATAAATTATGTGCTGTAAATAAACATACTCAAATGAATATAACAGCTTTTCCAGATTGCAAACCTCTTTATGTTCTCAGAATGGAAACTTTAGGTATTATTTATATGACACTTCAGTTTGAGATTAAAGTTGTTATTCCAGTGCTAAAAATCAAAAGCCATTGGATACATTACCATCTTTAACTATTGTTTACAAATATATTTTATGAGAATCATATATAATTAATATGATATATTTGATATTTGAGTATAGTCATATTTATTATTATCATATGTTCAGCAAGAACAGGACAAGATGAATGATGAACTCTCTAGAGAAGAGAAAATGTGGAAAGAGAAATTTAAACAGCATGAGGTACCTATCTGTTGTTTTTCATTTGCACATTAAGCTTTGTTTATTTGAAATACATTACTTTGCTTGAAATGGTTATTTTTAGATAATACTGCCTAAGTAGTATAATATTTAGTTTATTACAGCATTAAAACTTTAGTAATCCTCAGAAACACTTCTTGAAATAGAATATCTTGAAAATGGGAGTTAGCTGGTTTAGTGAGTGTTGTCCATATAAAATTATAATTCTAAAATTTAAGGTTTGAGAAAAGGTACCATTTTGAACATTTATATATGTTGAAAGATTGTTATGAAAGCTTATTTTCTTAAACATAATTAATTTTGTTTTGAATATAAGATTATTCTGATGATACATTTATTGATGAAGTTATATTTCTTTTATATTCCAGTTTTATATAGAATTATTTTAAGTAATTACAAATTTGAAGTATATCTCTCTCATAAACTTGTTATTTAGCTAAACATTATCCTTTTTTGTATTTCTGGTTATTTAGCTAAACATTATCCTCTTTGTATTTTGCACTCCTGCAAAAGTAGGTTTCTACTACACGTAGTCAAATTAAAAAGCTGGGTAAGCATGTAAATGGAGCCATATGAATGACAAGTGACAAAAAAAGACAATATTAGCTTTCTTATATATAATCCAAATGTTAAATTTAATAGAGCTGTCAAGACACCTATAAATATAATTCAATAACAAAATACTTAAACAGGTTATGTGAAAAGAAACATAGCATGTATAATGAAGTACCAAGTGTACATTCTGGAGTTTAAAAAATTCAGTATATAAAATTTAAAAATTCATTGGATGAATTTGATTGGACATAGCAGATGAGACCATTAGTGAAATGAGACAGTTCAGTAGATAATATCCAAATTAACGCAAAGAGAAGAAAAAAATGAGAAAAGAGGAAGGAGCTCAAGAAATACATGATACATAGTGAAAAGATATAAAATTTGTATCATATCTTAAAAGGAGAGAAGAGAGAGATTGGAGCAGAAGCAATGAGGTAAAGAGACAGTGGTTAGGCTTTAGGAGAAATACCTAATGTAGATGAGGGGGTGATGAATGCAGCAAACCACCATGGCACATCTATACCTATGTAAAAATCCTGCACGTTCTGCACATGTACCCCAGAACTTAAAGTATAATTTAAAAAAAATTTAAAAAGGAGATAATGGTTAAAAAGGTTTCAAATTGTTTTTAAAAAATCAACCTGAATAGTCAAAGATGAAACATAATTTCCAAGTAGGATAAATACAAAAAAACTACCCCCTTAGAATAAATAGTACAATTATTGAAATTCAAAACAAAGGAAAAACAAAGTCTTAGAAGCATCCTGAGGATAAAAGACACACCACCTAAAAAGGAGTAACAGTAAAACAAATAGCCATCTTTAAGTAAAATGATGGAAGAAAGAAGACAATTCAAATATTTAATGATAATGGTTTCTTTGTTCATTTGTGTCCTTTGAATCCTAACTCTTCTTCCAATTTTCGGACTCGTTTTTTAATTTCCTGGAGTATACACTTAAATAGTTGTCAAAAAAGTTTTGGATGCTAGACTTTCTCAATCTTTGTTTGCACAGTTGAAAATATTTTTATTTTGCTTTCAAAAATTAATGGTCAGTTTCTTTGGGTGTGTAGAATACAGGTTTATTGCCACTTTTAATAATGTAAAGATAAGACTTCATTGTATATTTTTACCTATGCTATTTATGATTGCAAACTTGTTGCCTTTTTCTTACATTCTTTTGAAGCTTTTGGATTTTTTACTTTATGCGTTCTTCCACACATGTTTACTGATTTTCTGCTATGTCAGGCACTTCTCTGAGTGTTTAAGATATGGCAGTGCATAAAACTGAAAATAATCTCTACTTTCAAAGATGATACTTAATTCCCAAGGAGGATAGATACAAACAAAATCACATCTTGGAATTAAATAGTGCTATTCCAATTCAAGACAAAATAAAATAAAGTGTTGATAAATAAAAAGTAAAATAAGAAAAAAGAAAAATAAAGTGTTAGATGCATCCAGAGGAAAAAAGAGACATATTATCTAAAAAGTAGCAACAGTAAAACTGACAGCTTCCATTCCTTAGAGTTCTGAAATATTGCTAGCATCTGTCTAAGTGTGTTGTGTATGCGTGCAGGCAATGTTCCATCTTTCTCCCATGGCTTTTTGTTGTTGTTTTTAAGAAAATGTATTTTTCTATTATTTTCTTCCTTTCAGTTTTTCTCAGTTCTTTATTTAGGAACTCCTACTAGTCATGTGTTGGAGTTTCTGGGTTAATCTTCTTTACCTCTGACATATATATATATATATATATATATATATATATATATATATATATATATTTATCTTTGTTATTATTTGTTGTTTTGGGAAAACACCAATTTTTAAGTTTTTTTTTTTAAAAGTAATCAGCTGTCTAGCTATTCTGATGATCTGTTTAAGTAAGTCATTTTTATTTGAACACTTGAAATATGAGGTTATTCCTGTTTAAATATTTTTTCTAAGATATCTTTATTTAAATTTTTATCTAGTTTATTTTATAGTTCTATTTTCTCAGAAATTCGTTCCTTCTGTTGATTAAAATACAGTCTCGTATCCTTTGTGTTAGTTTCCCTTAGATATTTGCTTAATTTTGTTGATCTGCTTACTTTGGTTTAGGACTCTTATGAAAATAATATTTTCTCACCTAACTCCAAATATCTCATTAAATGTAGTAGTAGTATGTGGTTATCAACTATTTTGATCATTGAGAAGGGAGAAGGTAAGAGAGTAGGTTTTTATATTGTCTGTATATAGGGACTACCTGGCTTTCTTGGTTCATAAGTTTTACAAAATAGTTCCTATTTTTGCAGTCTCGATACTAGCTCTGAGTCTTCTTTATCAGAACTCTCAGTCCTGGAAATTTGAAGTCCTCTTCTACATTTTTTTAGCCTGTGGTTTCCCTTTTGTTGTTATTGTTATCTATTCTTTTTTTGTTATTCTATTTTTGTTGTTATTGTTATTGTTATTCTTATTGCTTCTTCTGTGTCTTTCTGATTTTATACGCTTTCTATCTTCAAGGAAATCTTCAGTTTATATCTGGGTGGCTTAGTATACACATAACATTAAAGTATCAACTTAACAACATGATTCAATCTCATAAATATTAAAAAAGTAATACCCTTTAAGATAAATGACTTTAGCTTCACTAAATTTTATAGGAACTTTATTAAGACTTAAGTTTTAGTATTTGTTTTCAATCTATATTTCAGATGACATTTTAGTAACATCACATATTTAGTTTACACTGACTACTATGTATCCTACTTTGTTTTAGGAGTATATTAGGAACTTGCATTTACAAATGGAAGAAGAAAGAACAAGATTTAAAGAACTACAAGAAAAAGAAAAAATTTGTCTGTTAAAACAACAGAATAATGCAGCTGTTAAAATTCAAGCTAAATATAAAGCATTTGTAACCTATAAGAAATATAGCCCAATTATAAAAGAGCAAATTGAAAGTAAGAAAAGGAAAGCACGGGAGTGGAAGGAAAAGAAAGCAAAAATACAACAGGAGGAGGAAGAAACACGAAAAAGATTAGAGGAGGAACAAAGGATAAAAGAAGAGAGAAAAAGGCAAAAGGAAGAGGAAAGGAAAGGGAGAGAAAAAGCATATGAAGAAAAAAAGAATATTGTGAAACAAGAAAGAGAGCAACTAATAAACAAGGAAAAAATAAGATTAAGAGAAGATGCAAGCCAACAGCTAATACTAAGTAGTGCATTAAAGAAGAGAGGATATATTAACAAACATTTAATTTATGAAGATGTTTCATATAATAAGGGTGATATAGCCAAAAAGCTAGTGGATGAAAATTCAAAGAAGCAGGAAGATGTTCTCCTTTGGCTAGTTGAAGAATCAAATAAGAAAGAAAACGTAGATAGACAGATTATATTAAAAGAATCAAAACAAGTAAAATTAAAAGAATCTAAAACAAACCAAACAATTGTGGCAGATTTTAAAATGGAAGAAAAAAATGAAAACCTAGCAAAAAAGCAATGTTCAGAAGAATTGGTCAAGCAAGAAAGAAAATATGAAAATATAGATGACAAAACTGAATTGCAAAACCTCGATCTAAAAGAAAATGTGAAAGAACAGTTTCAGCTGCAAGAAGTAAAGTTGGATATACAAAAAGGAGAAATCATGGAACATTGCATACATGAGAACGTGGAGAAAAAAACCCAAATAATATTAGGATATAACCAAGAAATCAGTGAGGTGAAAACCAGTGAAGAACAGAAAATACTTAAAGATAATCAGCAGAAAAAGGTACAAATAGAAAGAGAAGAGAATGGATTGTTATATAAACATAAGGATACTTTTATTATTTCAATGAAACAAAAACCACTATCACTAATGTCAGAAAATTCTGAAGATACAGGAGAAAACATAATACTACAAGAAAAAGAAATTGATTTAAAATTTAGAGAAATTGAGGAGAACCCAGAAGACAATGCATGGAATGGTGACGTGATTTTTAACACAGTTGATGCCATGACAAATATAGAAGGCAAAAGAAATGACCAAGATTATGTGTTAGGTACACATGCTCCTTGTGAAGAATTGAGTTACTGTAATGCAGAAAGCTCCATAGTGTCTAAAGAAGTGAACTCTCTTAAATCTGAGATTAAAGAAATTTCAGAAAAATGCCATGAAAATGGAGCAGAACCTGAAAGCATGACCTGCTCTGTACCAGAGTCAACCCTTTTATCTTCTATTGAAGAAAAGAGACTAGCCTGGATAAAATCATTTAAACCTTGGCTTGAAATTTTCAAGCAAAGTCAACAAAAGAAAATTGTTAGAAGAAAGAGACCTGTGAAATGCCCAGCCAACATGGGACCTGCTTTGGATACACGGGAAATTCTTCAGTGTGGCCCTTGGGATACTTTACAGCAGGTATTTCTAGTTTTATAATACTTTTTCGTATTTAGTTACAATTAGTTCTTTAAAAGATAACTTTTCAGATCTTAGAAAAATAAATATTTTATATGCAATAATTCTATCTCTTGTTTAATAAAGTTAGGAATGAAATATTACCCCATTTGAGAGGGGATATATGTTAAAGATCTCAACTAAAATTGTTTGAGGCATCTTCTCTAAGGACCACTCTATAAAAAACTTTGCTTTATATATTTTTAACATCTTGAACCCTGTGCCAAGGGCCCTATGGTCAATATTTAAGCCTCTAAAAATGAAGCATCTAGAAATGTAGGGTTGGAATTAGAGTAGGCAACTCCTAAGTAAACAGTTTGCTTTAGACTTAAGCCACCACACCACTAGTGACTTCTTTTGGAATAAAGTGGATTTCCTGTCCATGACCACTGCTGTGGGCTTACAATGTACAAGATCCTAGAATTCCTATCTAGAAACAATTATTTAGTCATGTGCTACTTAAAGGTGGTGTATATATGTCTAAATGTAAAATAGTTGTCATCAAATGTTACTGATTTTCTATGGTTATGGAGAACATAGTTTCAACCAAAATTAGACACTGAAACTAACTTACAGAAAAACAGAAACTATTTTAAGTAGTGTAACACTAGAAAGGACTTAGGATTAAAATACATATATTTAGTTAAGGACTGAAAGTCAAATGTATTCAATAAAGTTTAGTTTTTTGACAGACTTTCTTACTAGACAGATGCCTAGGAAAAGGAGCAATTATATTTATAGACAAACATTATTTTGTTCATTCACTCAGCAATATGATGAGTGAATCATCTATCCAATATGATGATTAATATTTATTGGTGGACTAAATAAACAAAAATAAAGAAAACCCAGTCTTTTCCTTTACAGAGATTAAACAAATAAATATGCACATGAATACATTATTATGAATCTTCAGAATTGTTGTAAATAAGATTTCGGAGTATCCTGTGAGATAATAATAAAATAGTGGGATTTTGAAGAGATCTGTGATATATGAAATAGCAATAAGAGACAAGACATACACTTTTAAGTGTCTTTTATTTCCTAGGTAATGTATTTGCCACGTCTATCAGGTCTATAGAGCTATATATAGAATCTCTCATCTGCTCTTCCCTAATTTTTTCCTTGGTCATGTTATCTTCATGTTATCTCTGGAATTATGTTTTAGCAGTTTTCTTTCTCTAACGTATTGCTGCAGGCCTTCCAATGTGATAACATTAGCAATTACTTAATTTTTCTCATTAATATCTGTTAAAGCTAGGCACAAGTGATGGCTTCGTGCCTATGGTGTACTTGGTTTGAAAATGAAAAAGTAACAGTAGTTTTCCTCCCTTTCTTTGTAGGTCTCTGTTCTGTCCAATGAGAAGCAAGTTAAGATATGTGAATCTTAGCTTTTTCTCCTTGGCATTTCTTCTCTAGTCCACTCTCTGTTCCTTCTTTTGAAATCTTGTCAATGTACATAAAATGATAATTAACTCTTTCTTTTACTTCTTAGACCAAGGCCTGGCAAACTATTAAGATCTATAGAACACCTGAAGATTTGTTGAAAAGTGGATTCTGATTCAGTAGGTCTGGGAATCCACCCATTTTGCATGCTTGCAATTATTCTAAATGAGGATGTTGACACTAGTGCATGGACTAATCTGAGTAGTAGTGTTCTAAAGGGCACCATCATCCTCTCATCACTTCTTGAAGCAACTATCGCAAGCTTTTAATTTGGCTTTGAAGTATCAAATAGACAATATAAAATTGAAAAGTACATGTGGATGTGCCATATAGATGCTAAAGTGTTAAGAAAATATCATCTTTTATTACCAGACAACTCATGTAATTATTGCATTTGGTAGATGGCTTACCCTCGTGTCTTCATTCAACACTGCTACTACTGATCCATGGCTCGCTTTCTTTTTGACTTTGTATTCTCTTAGCTTCAGATCTTTGTCCTTACCTGACCACTCTCTGCCATTCTTGGAATGTCCTTCTGGAGATAAACTTAGAAAAGTTTATTGTCCTCCAGTAATGCATTCATTTTCTTTGTGTTAATCTCTCACTTTGAGACTTCAGGATATAAATCAGATCTTCTTTTTGTCAATACTTCTTTACACATTGCCAGGCAAATAAAGATACTCTTTAAGTTACAATTAGGTTACATCCAGATAAACCTGCATAGCTTACAATTGGGCAAAATCATCTGGCCACATGGTACACTGTAGAGTATTTGTTGTTTACCCTGGTGATTGTGTTGCTGACTGGGAGCTACAGCTTCCTGTTATTGCCTGACATCATGAGAGATTATCATACTTTATACTGCTAGCTTGGGAAAAGATCAAAATTCATATTTGAAGTATGGTTTCTAATAAATATCTGTTGCTGTCACACCATCATAAAATTTTTTTTAATTCTACATTAAACAATCTTATGTCAGGAACCATCTGTAGTGGCTTTCATTACCTGATTATAGGATGGATGGGTGGGGAGATGAATAAATAATTCTAATTGAATGTTAATCTTATCTTCTCATTACTACCAGTTTCACAGTTTAGATAAAGATATTGACTGAAGAAGAAATTAACGTAAAATTGTTGGAGTGTAGTTTATTAGACTGCTAACAAGTTCTATATTAAGACTGTTTCTAATTTCATTTCTGCCATTTACTGACTGTGTCCCCTTATGCAAATGCTTGACCTCTATGAGCCTCAGTTTTGTTTTTCACAAACTGCAAGAGCAATATCTATTATATAGGATTATCAAGTTTTAAAGTGCTGTATGTAAAGAACATGGCCCAGGATTTCTAGTATCACTTGTCAAATGTGGGTCTCAAGCAAGCAAAGAAAAAGGCAAATAATTTTTTTTTGAGGGCTGCTTAATAGGCTGTTTCATCAAAAAAGTTATAAAGTTGAAAATACTAAACCATTGGGTTATATGTAGTAATATCTCAAAAGAGAAAAGAGCAAAAATTGTAGGTAATGAAGATATTTTTATTTTTAAATGTTTTAACTATTTTATCTTTTATTTTTGGCATTTTGCTACGAATGGTAACTTGTTTTAAGTAACAACAACCACAGAAAAGGGCACCGAGCTTAAGGATTTTTAAATATTGCTTTATACCATAACATGAATAGTAATATTTTAGGTGTTTATTAAATTTTAGATCAAGAAGTCTCACTTCTCTTATACAAAGTAAACTGCAATGTTGCTGTTAGAATGACACATGAATTGCCTGAAATTATTGTGTAGCTGTTTTATTCAAGCCACGAATCATACTTTGGACCCAATCACTTTGCAGCTGGTTTTAAAAACAGTGCTAGTTTTCCATGCTGAGTAGGTTTGAGATTAGACCTAATAAATGTTCTGAAAAAGTAAAACAAAAAAATAGACTTGTTGCTTTCATTACCTTTGTAATTACAGTTTACCATAGATGACTGATACTTCTTAGGTGAACTCCGGAATAATTGAGAATAAAATCTCTAAAAAGTATATTGCTGTGTTAGGGAATTTTATCTACAATGGACTGTCAAGGATTTGGGAAAATACTGATGATTAAGTAGAAAATTGATTTGGAATCTGTAATTAAAATATAATAAATGTTTCATAGCTTCTAAAGGTGGGATAGCTTATTTTCAAGTCATGACACCTGAAAGTATAATTTTTCAAATGTTTTTACATAATTCTTTATAAGAAAAATATAAGAAGAAGAAAGTATGAGTGCTGTAAATATAGTTGAGTTTTGCCACAGGCCAGGAAAGTTTATTTATTTATTTATTTAAGAAATATTTACCCAACACCCATTATACTCCAATTGCTGTTTTTCAAGTTGACCATATAGTAATAAACATATATGATTACTAGTTCTATATTGACCTTAATTTTTGAAGCATAAAGTGGTTTTATGTATGTGATTATTTTCATGCATGTATGAATAATTAATACAAACATTTATTTTGATCTCATATGTTTGGAAAAATTACGGTTGAGTAGAGAGTATATTGCTATAGTATAAAGATTCTTTTTAAATGTTCAATAATAAGGAGAAAGCTTCAATTAAAGAATATTAATCTCCTCATATTCAAAAGTAAGTACCACTAATAGGGATACTGTAGCAGTTACCTCTGTGCTGTAATAAAATTAAAGGACAGAAGTTGCCACATCATAAATAACTAGAACTTAATTGTGCTTGTATAGTTGATTGAAAGCAGCATGTTATTAAATCACACTGAATAATATAAATTATAATGTTAAGTAGCATTTGTTACTATACAGCTGTAATTGTTGAATTTTCCATTTTTAAGGGCTCAATTCTAAATAGTGTTTTCATTTTTAATATAGGGCCAGTTTTCCAATTATAGAATTAATGTCTGTTTGTTACAGATTAAATAGGCAATACATAGAAGTTATCTCCATAGAAATTGATGAATATATTTTCTTTCTGAAAAAATTATTAAAAACAAATTTGTTTCAAAAATGCTTCAGATGATATATAATTGAGACATTCCTAAATTGATTTTGAAACTGGAAGTCTTATTTATCTGAAGTTTTAATTATTGCTTTTGCTACTTAAAACAGAGTAGGCTAATTCTTTTCTTTATATCACCATCAACACATGGTCCTTCAATCTACTTACATAAATATGTAAATTTAAAACTTTTAGTTTAACTTAATGCACAGGAAATATTCTATACAAAGAGGAGTTACTGAATTCTAAAATTTTGTACTTTTCCGGTGTTGTTTGAAATAATAATGCTTCTAATTTTAATATAATATTTTTATAATTTTAAGTATGATATATACAAGATTATTTCTATCAAGGTAATGATTTTTTTCTTAATGTATTTATTTTCAACTTTTATTTTAAGTTCAGGAGTACAAATACAGGTTTGTTATAAACACATATTGTGTGATGCTGAAGTTAGGAGCATGATTGAACCTGTCACCCAGGTCTTGAGCAGAGTTCCCAATAGGCAGTTTTTCGACTCTTGACCACTTCCTTCGACCCCTTGTTTTCCCCAGTGTCTGTTTTTCCTCTCTTTATGTCTTTGTTTACCCAATGTTTAGTGTTTAGTTCACACTTATAAATGAGAATATGTGGTATGTGGCTTTCTGTTTCTGTGTTAGTTGATTTAGGATAATGGTTTCTACTTGCAACCATGTTGCTATACATGATTTCATTTTTCATGGCTATATAGTATTCCAGGCTATATATGTACTATCTTTTTTAAAAAAATCTAATCCACTGCTGATGATCACCTGGGTTGATTTCCATGTCTTTTGTATTGTGAATAGTTCTGCAGTAAATATACTGGTGTATGTGTCTTTTTGGTAGAATGATTAATTTTCCTTTTGAAATATATCCAGTAGTGGGATTGGTGGGTTGAGTGGTGGTTCAGCTCACAGTTTTTTGAGAAATCTCCAAACTGCTTTCCACAGTGGCTTAACTAATTTTCATCTCCACCTACAATGAACAAGTGTTCCCTTCTCTCTGTAACCTTGCCAACATCTATTATTTTTTAACTTTTTAGCCAAAGCCATTCTGAGTGGTGCAAGATGGTATCTCAATGTAGTTTTTAATTTGCATTTCTCTGATGAGTAACGATATTGAGCATTTTTTCATATGTTTGTTGGCCATGTGTATGTATTCTTTCAAAATATCTCTCTGTTCATGTTCTTTGCCCACTTCTTCAGGGGGTTATTTACTTTTTGCTTGCTAGTTTAAGTTCCTTGTAGATGCTGGAATTTAGACCTTTGTCTGATGCATAGTCAGCAAATATTTTTTTTTTTTTCTCATTCTATATGTTGTCAGTTTATTCCTTTAATAGTTTCTCTTGCTATGCAGAGAAACTGTTAATTAGAAACTGTTTCTAATTAAACTAGAAACTCTCTAGTTTAATTAGGCCCCACTCGTCAAGTTTTGTTTATGATGCAATTGCCTCTGAGGACTTAGCCATAAATTCTTTGCCAAAGCTGACATAAAGAAGGGGATGTCCTATGAAAATTAATTTAAGATAGATGAAAGACTTAAATGGAAGGCCCAAATTATGAAAATTCTATAAAAGTGAATGATTTTGTTTAATTTTTAACTTTTGTGCGTACATAGTGGGTATTCATATTTATGGGATACATGAGATATTTTGATTCAGGCATATAATGAATAATAATCACATTATGGTAGATGGGGTATCCATTATCTCAAGCATTTACCTTTTCTTTGTGTTACGAATAATCCAATTATATTCTTTTAGTTATTTTAAAATGTACAATAAATTATTATTGACTTTAGTCACCCTGTTGTGCTATCAAATACTAGATCATATTCATTTATCTTACTATATTTTTGCACCCATTCACCATCTCCACTTTCCTCAACCCCACCCCACTACCCTTCCAACCTCTGATAGTCATCATTTGGCTTTCTAATCCTATCAGTTTGTTTGAACTTTTAGCTCCCACAAATAAGTGAGAATATGCAAAGTTTATCTCTCTGTGCATGGTTTATTTCACTTAATGACTTTGAATTCTATCTATGGTGCTGCAAGTGGCAGGATCTCATTATTTTTGATGGTTGAATAGTAATCCATGGTGTATATGTACCACTTTCTCTTTATTTATTCATCTATAGATGAACACTTATTAGGTTGTTTCTAAATCTTGGCTATGTTGCATAATACTGCAATAAACATGAGAGAAAGTACAGATAACTCTTCAATATACTGATTTTGTTTCTTTTGGATATATAGCTAGCACTGGTATTGCTGGATCATATGGTAGCTCAGTTTTTTGAGGAACCTCCAAACTGTTCACCACAGTGACTGTACTGATTCACATTCCCACCAACAGTGCATGAGAGTTCCCTTTTATTCACATCCTCTCCAGTGTTTGCCTGACTTTTGCATATAAGCCATTTTAACTGGGGTGAAATGATATCTAATTGTAGTTTTGATTTACATTTATCTGATGATCAGTGATGTTAAGCACCTTTTCATATGCCTGTTTACCATTTGTATATCTTCTTGAGAAATATCTATTCAGATTTTTTTGCCAATATTTCAATTGAATTATGAGACATTTTCCTTTTGAGTTGTTTGAGCTTCTTGTATATTCTGGTTATTAATCCCTTGTCATATGGATAGTTTGCAAGTATTGTTCCCTTTCTTTGGGTTGTCTCTTCATTTTGTGGATTGTTTCCTTTGCTGTGAAGAAGCTTCTTAACTTGATGCAATTCCATTTGTCCATTTTTGCTTTGGTTGCCTGTGCTTGTGGGATATTACTCAAGAAATATTTGCCCAGTCCTGTGTCCTGGAGAGTTTCCTCAATTTAAAAAAATATATTACCAGTTTCATAGTTTTAGGTCTTAGATTTAAGTGTGTTTAATCTATTTTGATTTGATTTGTGTGTGTGTAAGAGATAGGGTTCAAATTCTATTTCTCTGCATGAGGATATCCAGTGTTTTCCAGTACCATTTATTGAAGAGACTGCACTTTCTCCAATGTATGTTCTTGTACAAAAATGGGTTCACTGTAGATGTATGGATTTGTTTTGAGGTTCTCCGTGTTGTTTCATTGTTCTGTGTTTCTGTTTTTATGCCAGTACCATGTTATTTTGGTTACTATAGCTCTGTAGTATAATTTGAAGTCCATACCACTTTAAAAATAAAAAATTGGTGAAAAATCAGCAAGTGAGATAATGCATGATTATGTTGTTGCTTTTATGTATCTTACCTTTGGACTTGAATTTGTCATAGATGGTTGCAATTTTTTGTCCTGTGTGGGGAACAAAAGAGACTAGATAGCTTAACAAATTGAGTTGTTAATAAATGTAGGTTTCAACATAAGGTTTTACTTTTCTTTTTTTCTTTCTTTCTTTTTTTTTTTTTTTGAGAGTCTTGCCCTGTCACCCAGACTGGAGTGCAATGATGCAATCTTGACTAACTGTAACCTCTGCCTCTTGGGTTCAAGCGATTCTCCTGCCTCAGCCTCCTGAGTAGCTGGGATTACAGGTGTGCACCACCATGCCCAGCTAATTTTTTGTATCTTTAGTAGAGACGGAGTTTCACCATGTTGGCCAGGCTGGTCTTGAACTCCTGACCTCTTGATCCACCCAGCTCAGCCTTCCAAAGTGCTGGGATTACAGATGTGAGCCATGATGCCCAGCCAACATATAGTATTAGTTTTCTTAAACAAATTTTTAAATAGTTTTGTAAGGCTAATATTGTTTACATTCAGTTTTGTTAAATAACACTATACACTCAAATTTTCTTGATTCCTCTAGGTTACAACAGTTACATTTCAAGATTTGCCAGGTTGTGTTCTCTCTACCCTGGCAGAGTGTACAAATCTTCAATTTCTATCCCTTCGACGCTGTGGATTAACTTCTTTGCACAGTCTGAATAATTGTAAAAAACTTAAGTACATTGATGCACAGGTATGCTCTTTGTCCTATTGTTATTTATTCTATAATAAAATACAAAATGGATTCATGTTTACATTTCAGAAATGACACTTTTGAAAAAACAATTACAAATGACACTTGTAATTCAGGGTCTGAAGAGATCAGGTAGTATGCTAAAGTTTTTAGATGCAAAGAGAGAATTTTATTGGATAGCATGACCTAAAATGACTTACCTTTTTTTTGTAGCTAATATGGTCATTGTTTCCATTACTTTTTGCTGCACAGCAAATGACTATTTTACTTAGAGTTTAAGCCAACAACCATCTTATTGTTCATGGTTCTCTGGGCCATTAATTGTACCCAAACTTCGCTGGGCATTTTTTTCTGATTTCTATTGTATTTACTGGGTCTCTTATGTAACTGCAGCCAGATGGAAGCTAGAGCTAAAATATTCTAAATCACTTACCTTATGTCTGCTGCCTTGGCAGGAATGTTTGGATATGGGAATCTCTCATGGCTATCTTGGGCTTCTTTCCAGGGTGACTGTATCTCAATAGCGAGTGTTCCTAAAAGACAAGCAGCAGTATGCGAGTGTTTATAAAGCATCTGCTTACATCATGTTGGCTAATGTTTTATTGGCTAAGCCCTGAGGTCATGCAGAAAGGGACTGTATGGATATCCGAATATTGGTTTGTGAAGTTTACTGGGAGCTACCAAAGTAGCATTCTATTCAAACTTCTCCTCTGGCTTCTAATGACTCACATCCTTCCCACATGCAAAACACATTTATATCCCAAAGACACAAAAGTATCATTCACTTAAGGCATCAGGCTCAGGCTTGAAGCACAGGCTTTTCTCATCTAAATCAGATCCAGGTGAATATGAGGCTCATTAGGTCCAGTTCCTTGGATTCATCCACCGAGGTGAAGTTTTCTCAACTCAGATATCTGCAATCTAAAATTAAAAATTATCTACTGCCACCCCACATACAATGGTGAGACAGGGCTTGATTAACAGCAGTAGTCATTCCCATTCAAAATGGGAGGAACAAGAATGACAATATATTCACTTCTTAAAACTTATATTGTTTAAAATACAATAAAACAATATTTGTATTTTAAAACAAAAATTGTAAATAAATTAAAAATTAATTATTTATTAGTTTACTTAATATTTTCACACAAATAGTATAACAGGGTTATACTATTTTCCAGATTTGCAGGGTTATCTTAGAAATTAGAGACTCAGATACTAATTTGGAGATCCTTTTTCATCTTTCCTGTTTTTGAAAACTTTAAAGATTTCATTAATAAACCATTGAAATAAAACTAATTACACTTATTCTTTGCTTCAGGAAAACCATATTGAGGCTATTGACTGTGAAAATTTGGAAAATCTCTGTGTTCTTCTTCTTAACAAAAATCAACTGACTTCTCTTCATGGCTTGGATGGCTGCACTAATATTCAATGTCTTGAACTTTCACATAATAGAATTACTCGAACTGGTAAGAACAATGAAATTTTAATATTTAAACATTTATTTCTCATAATTTATTTTGTTTCATCACCAATCTGCATATTTTATTTATCTTACGCTTTTAAAATCTAGATTAGAAAAATAAAATTAATTTTATTATCTATAAAGGGAATATGCTCTCCCACCACTGGCAACTCCGTAGTTGTTAGCAGGCCCCTAAGTTAGTATATTCACTTCTCTGTTTCTCTTCCTACAACCAGTAGTGATCTGAGCTCTACGGGAGTATAACACCTTGCTATCATACCATGGTGTTTCTATGGATCATATGCTTTCCAAATGCCCCAGCAATTGTTAACTGTTTGCTGGTAAACTGTTTTCATCCCCACTCTCGTTAGCTACATACATCACTTGTACTAATCTTTCCTTCTTTAGATAAAGTTGCCAAACCAAATGAAAAGATTTGTCAGACTGAATCTCCCTAAACTTCTCAGTCCCTTCAGAGCTATATCTGCATATCTGTGTAACTATATTGACTTCCTTCCTTATATCTTATAATTTATATAGGTAGAAATGAAATTCTCTTTTCTTACTTAAAGACCAGTCTTTTTTGTGGACACAAGTTTATCTTTTATTTTATTTTATTTTATTTTATTTTGATATGGTCTTGCTATGTTGTCCAGGCTTGTCTTGAACTCCTGGGCTCAACAGACTGCCCCAGCTTCCTGAGTAGCTGAGACTACAGACATGTACCATTGTAGTCGGCTAGTCCTATTTTTATAAATATTCCCATCAGCTCCTCTGAACCTTACTTTATTATTTGTCATCAGCCTTCTGTCAAAATGTTTCTGTTGCTGTGCCCTTTCTCTCACATTTCTAAATGAACATAAAAAAAAAAGGAAATGAAAGAAAAACCTTTCCTTTTGCCTCACATTGAGTTCTATCATTGCCTCCTCTCTCTTCTTGCCCTTTATTGTCAAGTTTTGGGAAAGAAAGAATGTTTTGTGTTTGCTTTCACCTCTTATCACCCAACTTCCTTCTTCTACTTAAGTTACTTCTACTTAAGCTGAAATTCAGCTTAAGTTACTTCTGCATTATTGCCAGTATGATGATTCCAAAACAAAAATGTATCATATTATTCACCTCCTGGCTGGAATTTCTCTATTGTTTCTTGTTACTTCATTCATTATGAAATTATCAAGGGCCTTGGTAGGGGCTTAATAATGGTTAATGAAAAATCAAGGATTGCCAAAAAGTTGGGAACTGGATTAAAACTTTACTTTGTTATAGTACAAATGCTTGAAATATTGGACTCCCAGAGGATACCATACTGTTCACTTTTTCAGTCCTGTAATCACTACAAAGTCTAATCTAGACTGAAGTATCAGAGTAGAATAAGCATATATAGGGGAATAGAAGTAAGCCTCATTTCTATGTTAGGCCTGGTTCTACTGTTAGTTTTGCTTGTTTGCTTATATTTTGTTTTCTTCTCTTTTCATCGTGGAAAATTTCAAACATTTATAAATGTAGAATAATACATAGAAATTCCATATAATCATTACTTATATTAAACATTTACATCATCTTTACCTTTTTCTTGGTTTTGATTTTATTTTTTCTTTCATAATGCAGATCCACAAAACCATGTAATTCCAGTCCTTCGTACATCAGGAGAGAGTTTTAAATAATGTGGCCCTCTCTTTCTTAACTCCAGTGCATTATAACACATAATGGAATTAATAATGAATCCTTACATCAACTGACAGTACATAATCAAATTTTTCTAATTTTCTAAATGTCTGGGTTTATTTGAATCATAACATCTATAAAGACTGCATGTTACATTTATCTGGGTCTTTGAAGTCTCTTTAAATCTGCAGCAGTCTTCTTACCACTTTTTTTTTCCTGCACCATTGGTTTGTGGCAGAACCTGTGTGAATTGTCTTACAGAATATCCTGCCTTCTGGCTTTGTCCATTTACTTTTTGTTAGTTTTATTAAAATTGTTTTATTAAGCCCTGTATTTTCTATAAATTGAAGTTAGTTAAAAAAGGTTTGCTTGAATTCAAAAGTAAGCTGTTTTCATAGGAATTCTTTATGGGTGGTGTTCTGTGCTTTATATTTCATTACATCAGCATTCATACAGTCTTTGATGGTTTACTTTTATTGATGCTATAATTGAGTGTTGCGTATAGCTGACGATAATCTAAACACTCCATTATAAAGTTCTCCATCAACCTTTCATCTAATGTTCATTCATTGATTAATATGACCTGGGTCAGTTAATGCAGCAGAGGATGTGATTTGTGAGTTTTCTATTTGATCATGTCTTTAATTTGATTTTATAAAATCTTTAATTAATCAGCACTATTTTGTTATCCTGAAATGGTTTATAGCAGAATGACAGGACTAGATGCTTGCTATTGTATTGACAAATTCTTAGAGTAAGGTCTTAGTGACCCTATTTACCTTCAGTGGTGCCAAATTTTTTGTTTGTTTATTTACTTTGTTTTACTACTTGTTCTAGTCTTCTCTCTCTCTCTCTCTCATATTCTTATGAAAATATACATTTTTTATAGCTCAGAATATTTCAGTCAGTTGCTTTGTTTTTTGTTTTGATATTCTAAATTGTTTTGTCTTGTGTACTTGAATTGAAGATAGCATATATGCTTTAGACACTAGAGCTGTATTCATTTTTTCTTCCACTATGTTCCTTGGTTTACAACAAGATGATATAACCATGTGCCTGTCTTATCTATAAAATATCATTAAAACAAAAATGCCACTATTACTATGGATGATATAACTTACTAATAATTTTAAGATTTCTTTACATTTTTTGTCCTTGCACTGTCCCAAACAGATGCGATTAAAACAGTATGTTATAAAATCATTTGAAATACTTTATCTTTGGAGATATGCTATAAATTTGATAATTTAGTTCACTAAATTAACTAATTTGATAAATTAATTCACTTTTCCAATTTGATTGTGTTTAACTTTTATGTGTAATACTGATTCATGATTCCAAAATGAAAACTATATTAAAAAAAATACTCAAGATATTGTGCTTTAGTCCTTGTCCTTTTCACTCTTCTCTCCCCGTTTAGTTTTATATGTGGAAGTTTTGTATAATATGTACATATATAAAACATATATGTGTGTATCTACATATGTGCACATATCTAAGGAAATATAAGTATGTATGTTAATCCTCTCTTTCACAAAATGTAGCATATTTTAAGCACTGTTTTTTATCTTGCTTTTTTTACTTAACAACGTATTATGGAATTTATAACATTCTTTTTCCATAGCTACTTAATATTCTTGTGTGAAAGGACCAGAGTTTTCCCATTTTTGCTTTGCTGATGGATATTGCATGGTTTCCAATCTTCCACATTACCACAATGAATATGACATCTATTTAATTTCATACTTGATCAGACATGTCTTCAGGTTAATTTCCTGCAATTTGTATCATTGGGCCAAAAAATATCTACAATTTAGGAAGATAGTGTCAGACTCCCTCTGTATATGTTGTAACTGTTCTCATGCTGCTAATAAAGATATACCCGAGACTGGGTGATTTATAAAGGAAGGAGGTATAGTGGACTCACAGTTCTACATGGCTGGGGAGGCCTCAAAATCATGGCAGAAGACAATGGAAGAGCAAAGGGACATCTTACATGGTGGCAGGCAAAGGGCTTGTGCATTTATAAAACCATCAGATCTTGTGAGCCTTATTGACTACCATGGGAACAGTATGGGGGAAACTTCCCCCATGAGTCAGTTATCTCCACCTGCCACTGCCCTTGACATGTGGGGATTATTACAGTTCAAGGTGAGATTTGGGTGGGGATACAACCAAACCATATCATTCCATTTAGTACTTTTACCACAAATACATGATAATAATAGTTTCTTGGCTTTTTTTTCTGTTAATTATGCTATTCTTTTCTAATTTTGAGTTAAATATTTAATTCAATTATTTTTAATTTTTTTTTCAATCTTACTGACATAAATACTTAAATCTATAGATTTTCCTCAGAGCAATGCTTAGTCTGTAACTTCTGACATGCAGATATTTTCATTATTTTTATGATTTTAGAGTTTTTAAAAATCTTTTACTTAAGATTTAAAATTTCCACATAAAGATCATTTTTTGGTGACTTTTTTTAGTTTTATTGCATTATAGCCAGAGAATAATTTTTGCACTATTCCTGTTTTTGGAACTTATTTTGGCTCTCTTGCTAATCTAATATGTGGTCAATTTTCATGAATGCTTTAGGTGTAAAAACAAGACAGGATTTTTTATTATTGGGGTAAAGAGTATATTTTGTTTGTATATGATCTACCTTACTGATTTTTTTTAAAGGCATTCTGTTTGCTTTGCACTGAAGAAGTTGAGTTATTGTGAATTTGCCAGTTATTAATCACCCTATTTTTTGGTAAATTCTTTGGTTTCTGTTTTATGAAAGTTGCTGCCATTTTAGCTTTGACTATTAGGTTTCCTTCATTTTCTTTTTAATGCCTTTGAAACTAAATTCTACCTAGTCTAATATGGTTTATTTTTATTTGTGTTTGCCTACCTGGCCATCTTTTTTATTTTGAACCTTTTGAATCAAGTTTAGATGTTTACTTTTATACAGTATAGATTTAGGTTTTATTTTTGCTCTAAATTAAAATTTCTTCTTCTCATATAAGCTATAACCACTGTGTTTATTAATTCAACTAATATATTTGATTTTAGTTCTATCATCCTACTCAGAGATTCTCTCTTTCTGGAATAAAACCTTGTTGCCGATACATGGGGTCCGCCATCACTTGGGCACCTCCACTTCTTATCCCTTGCACATGTCTGGATTCAAACTGGATTATTTTGGTCCTAGATATTACCTCACTTACAAAAAATTCAGATAATAATTTTCTTATCTCTCACTTAAAATGGAATTATAAATTGTGTTTATTTTTTAAATTTTGTTACTCTTTATGAATTTCTGAAGGAGGTCTGGGGAGAATCGGATCTAGGCAGTAACCACCATCTCCTTTATTTTTTAAATATGGGTAAAATATAGCTGTTTTCATAAAGTAAGCTTTATTTTGCAACCATTTCAAGGCACACTTTTGAAAATATAACATATAATATGCTCTAATGTGTTTATTTGCCCATGTTCTTGTGCAGCCTGCTTTGGAATCACTATGACTTCTCCCATATGGAAATACTGATAGTTTTGGTACAAATATTTTTACTCTAATATTTTGGTTTAAAATAATTTTGTTTTTGTTGGAGTGAAGGCAAGTGCATTGAAAATGTATGTTACCATATTGGCACACGCTGAAGGAAACTTTAAAAAGACAAAAAGGCTGTTTGTAAAAAAGAAATGCTTGCATTCCCATTTACTTCATTTTCATTGCCAGCAGTGCAGTATGGGATTTTTTTTTTTATAAGTAGTGGATTTCCTGGGATAGTATATCAGCAAGATTTATGCAAAAACTGCCATAGTATTAATTGACGAATCTGAGGCATCTCTCCCAGAGCAAACAAGGTAAATGACTTCTTTGGTGTCTGTTGGGTACAGTGAAAACACTATTTATTGAGTGAGAGATTAGTATACATGAGAAAGTAGATTTTCTGAAGAGCAGTTGGAGTCCGTTTTTTATCTTCTGGAACTGCTTAGAGATTCGGGTTGAGCTAAGTGAAAACCGTAGATTTTGTCTTTCAGTGATATATTGATGCTAAGAACTCTTATGAAGGGACACAAAGATAGATTGGTGTTTATAAGTTAGTGAGTTACTATTCCATGCTACAATATTTCTTAAGGAGGTGAAATAAAATTGGAAGCAATACCACAGTATTTCACATTTGTAGTTTCAGGTTTAATTTGTTTCTAATTTTTACTGTGCTATAGTTATCACAGTGGTTAATATGCAATGCTAACTCTATTCTTTTTATTAGAATATATTAATGTATATTTTATTTGATATATACTATTTGCATTTAAGTAAATGAGAATAGTGAATGTGTCAATCTTTTTAAGGCAATTTATTTGAAGTTAGTTGTGAATGTTTTCCGTTCTAATTAAACTATGCAGTTTTAAAATAATTCAGCACTTTTGCATAGGTTTCATTGCTGTGTCATGGCTCATAGTGCCTGTAATAATTCTTGCTTTCAAATGTTGTCTTTCAGTCATTGTGAGGAAAAATAAATAAATCTCTAGACATTTTGCTTGTAAGAATCTTTTTCACTATTACTTATTTAGTGATTTTTTTTTTTAGTCCACTAGATGGTGCTAGCTTACTTTTTAGTTTTGGAGGGCAACACAATGCTTAAGCTGAAAGGGGTTTTAAATATCTGCCAGTCTAGGCTGCTTAGTTTACAGATTAAAAAACACAGACCCAAGTAGTTTTCATCTAACTCATGGCAGAGGTAGGGCTGGAATCCAAGTTTTCTGATTTCTATTTCAGTTTCTATACAACATGTATAATCCTGAAGTACTTTTGCCCTAAAATTAAAACATCTCAAGTGCAACTTAGTATATTAGTATTTTTCATGTCTGAAAAACCATCAGACATGGCAATCTGTGAATAGCTGAAGGAGCTTGATCTCCACCAAACATTCGTTTAGCAAAAACCTCCAGCCTAATTTAACATTTTTAGTTTTGTTGTTTCAGAATTTTCTCCCCTGTGGCAGGAATGTTTTATTAGACCATTGGCTCATTTCTGTGGGAATAATTATTTGAAATTGATATTTGTAGAAAGTATGGCTGAATGCTAATTTTGCCATGAGCATGGGCCCTTTGAAGAGTAAACACACTGCAGTTATATTCTGTGAGATCTAGGAAGCTTTAAAAGAGCTTTTAAAAGAATATATTTAACCAGTAAGCTAAATAATATTTAAGCAAGCCCCTATATTTATTTTTATTATATTTAAGTCCTTTGAAAAGGCGCTTTAATATTTTTGTGTCTATTGTTTGTTTTTCTTTGTATGGGGCAGGGGAAGAAATATTGAATCTTTTAACTGGGAAAGAATACTTTTCTTAGAGGTGTTAAGGAATTAATTGTATGCTAAGATAGGACTTGCTGTAAGTTTATTTTGCTCAGTTGTCAGCCTCTATTTGACATAAAGAATGTGTAAAATTAGGATAGGTATGGTGGCTTACGCCTGTAATCACAACACTTTGTTAGGCCAAGCTGGGCAGATGGCTTGAGCTCAGGAGTTCGAGACCAGCCTGGGCAACATAGTGAGACCTCATTTCTATTTAAAAAATGAATAAATAAACAAAAAATACACTGGGTAGGGTTGTGCATGCTTGTAGCTGCAGCTACTTGGGAGGCTGAGATGGGAGGATCACTTGAGCCTGGAGGAATCAAGGCTGCAGTAAACTGAGATCACACCCCTGTACTCCACCCTGGGTACCAGAGTGAGACCCTGTCTCAAAAAATAAAAAAAATAAAAAAATAAAGATTTTTTTTTAAGATTTAAAGGCAAAGAGTGGCAACCTACTCTAACTTCATTAACATCTAGAACCCCCTCCCCCGCTTTCATCCAAGTGCATTTATGGATTCAGTTACTGTTTAATCAGTTGTGAATAGACTTTTTTGAATGTATGTTAATATTCTCTTTCCCCTTTAATATTTGACTTAAATAGTCCTCTTTGAAGCCTTAGCTTGTCACCACAAATTTATAGTTTTAAACTCCTTGTTTTATTAAGAATAATTCTTGGGAAATAATAATAGCTATCATTTTCAGTAGCTATCATGTGAAAATCCTGTATATACTACTTTAAAATATTGTTTTTAATCCTCATGGTGAGGTGAAATCACTGTCACTCTATAAATAATAGAGCTGAAGCTTGGAAAAGTTAAGTAACTTGTCTACCTTAAAATACCTAGTTTGAGAATGGGCCTGTTTTTTCAAAACTCAGGACAACATACTTCAGAGCCTATGTATTTTTGTTATGCCACTTGCCTGTTGATTAAGTATGATAATATTAGCAATGACTCTCATGATTATTGTAGTTCAATCTTTATTCATATATACGTATATCTGTGTGTGTGTGTGTGTGTGTGTGTGTGTGTGTGTGTGTGTATGTATATATTCACCTTAAATATTTTTGGGGGCATGCTATTTGGTGCCTGCAAATTTATAACTGTTGTTTGTTTCTGTTAATTGACCAATTTCATCATTTCAAATTGTCACTTCATCTGTAGTAAAGCTTTCTGCTTTAGTCTTCGGTGTCTTATGTAACCAAACAAGCTTTCTTTTAAATTCAGGACTGTTTTACAGTCTCAAAAATTATTGAGGACTTCTCTCAAATAACTTTTATTTGTATGGATTATGTCTAGCAATATTGCCAAGTATCAAAAAAAAAAAAAAAACAATTTTTTTTTGGCCGGGCACGGTGGCTCACGCCTGTAATCTCAGCACTTTGGGAGGCTGAAGCAGGCCGATCACCTGAGGTTGGGAATTCAAGACCAGCCTGGTTAACATGGAGAAACTCTCTCTCTACTAAAAATACAAAACTAGCCTGGTGTAGTGGCGCATGCCTGTAATCCCAGCTACTCGGGAGTCTAAGGCAGTAGAATCACTTGAACCTGGGAGGCAGAGTTTGCAGTGAGCTGAGATCGCACCATTGTACTCCAGCCTGGGTAAGAAGAGTGAAACTCCATTTAAAAAAAAAATTACGTTTTATTAATTCATTTAGAATTTCAAATGATAAAACTTTTACATTCACAAAAAATGTATAGATCTTAATTCTATTTTCTAAACAAAAAGTTATAGTGAGAAGAAGGGTATTGTTACACAGTTTTGTAAATCCCTTTAATGTCTAACTTAACACAAGACATCTGGGTTCTCATATTTGCCTCTGCAGTCAATTTGCTATAGTATCACAAGTCATGTAGCTTCTGGAAAACTCCACTATACTCCCTTGAGCTAATGAGAGTGAAAAACACAAATAGCATCTTAGAATTGTTATGAAAACAGTACTGACCTTACAGAACCTTTAAAAGCATCTCTGGGAGGTCTCTGGACCACACTTTGAGAACCACTAGTTTAGTGTTTATACGATATATCTTTTTCTATTTTTTTACTTAAAATATTTCTACAAATTCTGTTTCTAGTTTATCTCTTTTTTGTAACATGAAAATTTGTTGATTTTGTTGTTGTTTTATCTGTACTGGCTAACAAACTCTAGCTGTGATTTGTAGCCATTAGTCTTTAGCAATTAATTAGATATAATCAATAATTTTGTGTAATCATTGATATATTTGAGATTAAATCAACTATCTTACTATTTTTTATTCTGATAGCTCTACCTTTTCTTAAATTTTCTTTACCTTATTTGGTTTGATTGAGGTTTTAAATTATTTCATTTTTCCTCTTGAAATGCCAGTTATATATTATTTTTCTATTTTTTTTGGTTACTATTGATATTTCATCAAGAGTAATATAATATTACTGTACTATTACATAGTATTACTATGTAATAATATGGTATACACTTTCCACTGCTGTTTATTTTGTCTTTCATCTACAATGTTCCTTCTGCCCAAAGGACATCTATTAGTATTTTCTTTATTGTAGGTCTGCCGGTGATGAATTCTTTCAGATATTATTTGCTTAAATATGTTTTTAATATATACGCACACACATATCCACAAACACACATACGTATGTGTGTGTGTGTGTGTGTGTGTGTGTGTGTCTATTTGAGGTATAGACATATCATTTGTATTACAATTTTTGCATTGTAAATATATTTTATTGTATTCTAGCTTACCTGACTTAAGTTAATTCTTGAAATATTATTTTATTTTTCCATTTTTGAGATTTTTTTCTTTGTCCATTTTGCTTACTTTAATATTCGTTATGTTTCAAATCATTGTGCCTCCTAAATCTGTGGCTCAGTGTCTTTATTCAATGTTGGAAAATTCCAAATATACATGTTTTTAAGTATTTAATATATGTTAATAGGTATATTATTATATGCAACAATACATATTTAATGTAATATAGAGGGCATAATATATTTTACATCTTTTATATATGTGTCCTATAATTCTCTTATATATTTCTTATACTCTTATAATTCTCTTGTATTTCATTTGTTTCTCCATGTATTTCTCTGAATATTTTCTTTTAACTCAACTTACAGTTTCCTAGTCCTTCAACAGTATCTAATATAATGTTCAGTTCAGTCTAGCCATGAAATTGTTGTTTGCATTTGTTGTAGTTTTTTGGTTTTAGAATTTTTACTTGTTTCTTTTACTTAACATTCAGTTCACATTTTTATAGTATCTAGTATTCAGATATTTAATTTTAACTTTTTAAATATTTAATATGTTCATGAAAATTTTGTTATGTTCTGTGTTCGATAACTTCATTATCTGGATTTCCAGTGGGTAGTTTCTATTGCTTGTGGTTTTTCTTTATTTTTGGTCACATAGTGTTACTTTCTTGCTAATTTTTTATTTTTTGGCAGACATAGAATACTATGAAAAAATAAAACTGTATACTGAATTTGAGGCTAGTATATTATTATTTTCCTCGAGAGGTTCTTATTTTTTACTGAGGGCAGTCTCTGTGTAATTTAATTGATATATTGATATATAGAGATTATTTCAAGTTTGGCTTCAGTCCTTTAGAAGCCATTCTATATTTGAATTATTCTTACTCCTAATGGATAGTGCAAGCTGGTCCAAACCAAAAGTAAGGTATGGTTTCCTTAGGCCTACTCTGCTGAAGAGGGCTCTGGAAGCCAAATTGTGACCTCCTAGGTTTGTAAGCTTCCTTGCTGAGAATTACTAGATATCCTGAAAGATGATCTTCTCACTTCTGGATCTTAATCCTATTATTCATTAGTACATTTAGTCTTTTAATGTCTTGAGCAGATATGTTTATATGTTTTTAAGTTTTTCTTTTTTTATTATACTTTATGTTTTGGGGTACATGAGCAGAACATGCAGGTTTGTTACATACGTATACACGTGCCATGGGGGATTGCTGCATCCATCACCCCATCATCTACATTAGGAATTTCTCCTAATGCTATCCCTCCCATATCCCCCCACCCCCTGCTATCCCTCCCCTAGATCCCCCATCCCTCATCAGACACCAGTATGTGATGTTCCCCTCCCTGTGTCCACGCGTTCTCTTTGTTCAACACCCACTTATGAGTGAGAACATGTGGTGTTTGGTTTTCTGTTCTTGTTTCAGTCTTCTGGGAATGATGGTTTCCAGCTTTATCCATGTCCCTGCAAAGGACAGGAACTCATCCTTTTTTATGGCTGCATAGTATTCCTCAGTGTATATGTGTCACATTCTTCTGCTGTTCTTGTTTTCAGCAGATGAACTGTTCTTCATTACCTAGTCTGTTATTACTATAATCAGAAAGCCTGTGCACCGTATTCTATTTCTCCTTCTTCTCCTCTGTTGTCTTCCTTTGAATTGATGTTTTTTTCTTTCCTCTTTTATTCATCAATTCCTTTAGTAGCTATATACTTTATTTATTTAACAGTCACTACAGAAACTAAAAATGGACACTTAATTTAACTCAAGTTAATAAACATCTTTACCTCCTGTTTCCTTACTTAATTGTATGTGTGTTGTTCAGGATTTTAAATGTATTTTTATTTAACTTTGCAAGGAAAACATAATGGTTATTTTATATAAAGTCCTAGAAGGACTACAGGGGTGTGCTACCATGCCTGGCTTAAGTTTTTTGTATTTTTAGTAGAGATGGGATTTCACCATGTTGGGCAGGCTGGTCACAAACTCCTGATGCTCTCAAGTCATCTGCTTTTCTCAGTCTCCCAAAGTGTTGGGAGTAGAGGCATGAACCACCAAGCCCAGCCTCTTCTTTTCTTAAAATCTAGTATCACTTTTCTTCTTCTTAATGTAGATCCTTTACATTTTTCTCTAGTCAGAAAATTGGTAAGTCAAAACTTCTACTGGATGTTGTCTGTAAATGTCTTTCCTTAACATTTATTTAAATCATAACTCAACTGGCTATATTTTTCTAGGCTGAAGTTTATTTTCTTTCAGTAATTTGCAAGTATCAATCTATTATTATTATTATTATTATTATTACTTTGACCAATGCTGTTAAGAATGCTATCAGTTATTTTTGGACTTTTGAGGATATTTTCTGTCTTCTTCAAATATTTTTTTTTGTCTTTGCTTTGTGCACCTTTACATTGATGCGGCTAGGCATGGATTTCTTTTTGATTCATCCTACTCGGGGATTATTGCAATTCATAAATATGTGGATTCCTTTGTTATTATATCTATTTTAGTCTGCCAGTATTTCTTCAAATATATATTTTTTCATCTTGCTTTCTCCTGAAACATCATGTGTGATATGTAAAAAATATATATAATATATATGTGATATATAATATATATAATATATATGTGATATATATCACATATATATATCACACACACATATGTGATATATATATGTGTGTGTGTGATATATATATGTATGTGATATATATATGTGTGTGATATATATATATATATTAGATCCTTGACTCTAGCCTTCCTGTTTCCTGTATTCTATATCTCTACCTCTCCTGGATGCCCCTAGAGAATTTATATGTATACATCTATATTCCAGTTGAAAATATTGAACTTGCTCTTAATCCAGGTCATTGAGTTTTAAAACTTCAGCTATTTCTGATTTCTATGTGGTTCTGTTTCTGTGCATTGTATTATTTCTGCTAACTCTTATGATGCTGTATTGGATTGTGTATTTTTTGCCTTTCATTGTTTGGTTTTGGTTTTCTTGTTTATTTTCTTTCTTATTTATTTATTTATTTTTATTGCATTTTAGGTTTTGGGGTACATGTGGAGAACATGCAAGATAGTTGCATAGGTACACACATGGCAGTGTGTTTTGCTGCCTTCCTCCCCTTCACCCACATTTGGCATTTCTCCCCAGGCTATCCCTCCCCAACTCCTCCCCCACTGTCCCTCCCCTATTCCCCCCATTAGACCCCAGTGTGTAGTACCCACTTCCCTGTGTCCATGTGTTCTCATTTTTCGTCACCCACCTATGAGTGAGAATATGTGGTGTTTCATTTTCTGTTCTTGTGTCAGTTTGCTGAGAATGATGTTCTCCAGATTCATCCATGTCCCTGCAAAGGACACAAACTCATTGTTTTTGATTGCTGCATAATATTCCATGGTGTATATGTGCCACATTTTCCCAGTCCAGTCTATCATCAATGGGCATTTGGGTTGGTTCCAGGTCTTTGCTATTGTAAACAGTGCTGCAATGAACATTCGTGTGCATGTGTCCTTATAGTAGAACGATTTAGATTCCTTTGGATATATACCCAGTAATGGGATTGCTGGGTCAAATGGAATTTCTATTTCTAGGTCCTTGAGGAATCGCCACACTGTCTTCCACAATGGTTGAACTAATTTACACTCCCACCAACAGTGTAAGAGTGTTCCTATTTCTCCGCATCCTCTCCAGCATCTGTTGTCTCCAGATATTTTAGTGATCGCCATTCTAACTGGCCTGAGATGGCATCTCAATGTGGTTTTGATTTGCATCTCTCTAATGACCAGTGATGATGAGCATTTTTTCATATGTTTGTTGGCCTCATGTATGTCTTCTTTTGTAAAGTGTCTGTTCATATCCTTTGCCCATTTTTGAATGGGCTTGTTTGTTTTTTTCCTGTAAGTCTGTTTGAGTTCTTTGTAAATTCTGGATATCAGCCCTTTGTCAGATGGGTAAACTGCAAAGATTTTTTTTCATTTTGTTGGTTGCCGATTCACTCTAGTGACTGTTTCTTTTGCTGTGTAAAAGCTGTGGAGTTTGATTAGGTCCCATTTGTCTATTTTGGCTTTTGTTGCCAATGCTTTCGGTGTTTTGGTCATGAAGTCCTTGCCTACTCCTATGTCCTGAATGGTTTTGCCTAGATTTTCTTCTAGGGTTTTTATGGTGCCAGGTCTTATGTTTAAGTCTTTAATCCATCTGGAGTTAATTTTAGTGTAAGGTGTCAGGAAGGGGTCCAGTTTCTGCTTTCTGCACATGGCTAGCCAGTTTTCCCAACACCATTTATTAAACAGGGAATCCTTTCCCCATTGCTTGTTTTTGTCTGGTTTATCAAAGATTATGGTTGTAGATATGTTGTGTTGCCTCCGATGCCTCTTTTCTGTTCCATTGGTTTATATCTCTGTTTTGGTACCAGTACCATGCTGTTTTGATTACTGTAGCCTTGTAGTATAGTTTGAAGTCTGGTAGTGTGATGCCTCCCGCTGTGTTCTTTTTGCTTAGAATTGACTTGGCTATGCGGGTTCTCTTTTGGTTCCATATGAAGTTCATGGTGGTTTTTTCCAGTTCTGTGAAGAAATTCAATGGTAGCTTGATGGGGATAGCGTTGATTCTGTAAATTACTTTGGGCAGTATAGCCATTTTCATGATATTGATTCTTCCTAACCATGAACATGGAATGTTACTCCATCTGTTTGTGTCCTCTCTTATTTTGTTGAGCAGTGGTTTGTAGTTTTCCTTGAAGAGGTCCCTTATGTTCCTTGTAAGTTGTATTCCTAGGTATTTTATTCTCTTTGTTGCAATTGTGAATGGCAGTTCATTCTTGATTTGGTTCTCTTTAAGTCTGTTATTGGTGTATAGGAATGCTTGTGATTTTTGCACATTGATTTTATATCCTGAGACTTTGCTGAAGTTGCTTATCAGTTTCAGGAGTTTTTGGGCTGAGGTGATGGGGTCTTCTAGGTATACTATCATGTCATCTGCAAATAGAGACAGTTGGGCTTCCACCTTTTCTATTTGAATACCCTTTATTTCTTTTTCTTGCCTGATTGCTCTGGCTAGAACTTCCAGTACTATGTTGAATAGGAGTGGTGAGAGAGGGCATCCTTGTCTAGTGCCGGATTTCAAAGGGAATGCTTCCAGTTTTTGCCCATTGAGTATGATATTGGCTGTTGGTTTGTCATAAATAGCTTTTATTACTTTGAGATATGTTCCATCAATACCGAGTTTATTGAGGGTTTTTAGCATAAAGGGCTGTTGAATTTTGTCAAATGCCTTCTCTGCATCAATTGAGATAATCATGTGGTTTTTGTTTTTGGTCCTATTTATGTGGTGAATGACGTTTATAGACTTGCGTATGTTGAACCAGCCTTGCATCCCCAGGATGAATCCTACTTGATCATGATGGATAAGTTTTTTAATGTGCTGTTGCAATCTGTTTGCCAGTATTTTATTGAAGATTTTTGCATCTATGTTCATCATGGATATTGGCCTGAAGTTTTCTTTTCTTGTTTATTTTCATCTTTTTATTTGCCCTGGAACATAAGCTTGTGGTTATTCTTAGATTTGGAATTAACATTTTGCCTGTATAAAGAATTTTCAGGTGGCTGGAGACACAAACAATCTGTAGTCATTTCTAGTACATTTCTGGTGTTGGTTTTCTGATCACTATCTGAGCAAATCTAAGCTACAAACCTATAGCAGTGTCAGCTTGTGTTTATTATTATTATTATTATTTATTTTATTTTTTTTGACGCTCTTGTTACCCAGGCTGGAGTGCAATGGCGCAATCTCGGCTCACCGCAACCTCTGCCTCCTGGGTTCAGGCAATTCTCCTGCCTCAGCCTCCTGAGTAGCTGGGATTACAGGCACGCACCACTGTGCCCAGCTAATTTTTTGTATTTTTAGTAGAGACGGGGTTTCACCATGTTGAACAGGTTGGTCTCAATCTCTTAACCTCGTGATCCACCCGCCTGTGTTTATTATTTTAAAAAGGAGATTTTATCCCACTCCACTGAATATTGAGATTTGGGATAAGAGATTTAACTTTCGGCAGTGTATAGCTGATTGATGTTCCAGGTTTATGTGGGATTGTCAGTTATACCTGTCCACCTTAGGTGGATTTTGAATTTTGTTTCTTTAAGTTCCAAGGCTGCAAAAATTGCATGTCATATTCATCAATTTAACAATTTTTATGACATTTAAAAATAGCTTTACTGTTCTGCTTATCTCTCTTTGCTTACCATATTTATTTAGATTTTTGAATGAGAATTCCTTACTTTTATAACAGCTTATTTGGAAATATTCTAAAAAATAATGACTATTCTTAGTGATTTTCAGAGTTAAGGATGATCAGGCTATCTGGCCAGCAATTTCTGAAAATGGATTTTTAATTTTTTCTAAGTAACTTTTTATCTACATAATAATGCATGCTTATTGTCTAAAAATTATGCTGTAAAATGATAAGATAATAATCTGTAATTATACCATGCAGATATAGCCAGCAGGTATGAGCCTTCCAGATTGTTTTCTGTGCGTTGAAAAAAATCACTGCTATAATTATCTTAACAATAAATTGTATTTTTAGATGTCAGTAATTAAATATTTTTCTAGTTGAATTTATTAGATATGAGATACTTGAAAGCAGAGATTCTCTCTTGTATCATTTTCTGTCTCTCAGTCAACATGACACAGGGCTGAAACTAGTAAAACTAGTCTCTGATGAGTTTTATGTAAAGGTAAAACTATTTTTGGAAAAATAGATTTTCATATTTGTAAAAATGTGGAGAATATAATTGGTTTATATTTATTAGCTTAAAATTCTATGCCTATTATTTCAAAAAATTATAAACAAAAATTACATAAAACTATTATGAAAATAAAACTGTAATAAAAATAGCAGACACGACTAGAAATTCAATAAGTTTTGAATATGAACAAATGTAAAACACTAAATAAAATATATTCGTATATGAAGAAGACATAGCATATGAAGAAATGTTGATCAAAATAAGAAATTATTTGGAATGAACCTTGTAATTAAGCAATGATGCTTAGTTTTTCTATGTAAATAAAGGTAGTTAGGATACAGTTTAATTAGGAAAAGTTCAAGTAGATAATATAACTTTTAATTGAATATTAGATAAAATTTAATAATACTTGTGATTGGTAGAGTTTATGTAAACTGATATGTTTTAGGGATAGATTTTATATTTTAATATTAAAGAAATGTTTAAAATTTTAGTACTGCTTTTGAGAAATGCATTCAGAATTTTAACACTACTGAAACAGAATGTTGATTTTATTTTTTTTATTTTTTATTTTTTTGTGATGAAATCTCCCTCTGTTGCCCAGGCTGGAGTGTAGTGGTGTAATCTTGGCTCATTGCAACCTCCGTCTCCTAGGTTCTAGTGATCCTGCCTCAGCCTCCTGAGCAGCTGAGACTACAGGCGCATGCCAGCAGGCCCGGCTGTTTTTGTTGTTTTTTTAGTAGAGATGGAGTTTCACCATATTGGCCAGAGTGGTCTCAAACTCCTGACCTTGTGTTCTACCCACCTCAGCCTCTTAAAATGCTGGGATTACAGGCATGAGCCAATGTGCCCAGCACAATTTTAATTTTTTAAATATAAAATGAGGTTAGGCATGGCAGCTCATGGCTATAATCAAGCCTATGATAGTGAGATATTAATCTTTAATTTTCTCTTAGTTATACTCTCTGAGGATATTTTGTAATTTCTCTGATATAGGCTGTAATATCAGGTTTGTTGTTTCTCATGCCACTTATTTGGAACTTCTTTCATTTTTTCTTGTTAATCTAGCTAGTAATCTATTTATTTTGTTTATCCTTGTAAAGAAAGCGCTTTCAATTTAGTTTAGTCTTTGTGTGGATTTTTAGGTCTCAATTATGTTCAATTCTGCTCTGCTTTTAGTTATTTCTTTTGTTCTACTACATTTGGGGTTTGTCTATGATTTTCTAGCTACTCTAGACATGCCTTAAATTGTTAATTTGAGATTTTTCTAACTTCTCAAGGTAGGCATTTAGTGCTATGAACTTCCCTCTTAACACTGTTAAATTTCTGCCTTAATTTCATTGTTTACCCAAAAGTCATTCAGAAGACAGTTGATTTCCATGTAATTGTATGGGTTTTGGGAGACCAACTTGGTGTTGATTTGTATTTTTATTCTACTGTGGCCTGAAAGTATGATTTCTGTGTATTTTATTTCATTCAGATATGCTTTATGGCTGAGTATGAATTTGATCTTAGCATATGTTCTGTGTATAGATGAGAAGAAAGTATACTCTGTGGTTTATGGATAGAGCATTCTGTAGATGTCTATTAGTTCCAATTGCTCAAGTGTCAAATTTAAGTCCAGAATTTCTTTGTTGGTTTTCTGCTTAAATGATGATCTGTCTAATGCTATGCATGGGAAGTTGAAGTCCTCCACAATTACTGTGTGGCTAAGTTTTTTTGTAGATCTAGAAGTACTCTTTTTACGAATCTAGGAGCTCCAATGTTGGGTCTGTATGTATTTAGGGTAGTTATGTCATCTTGTTGGATTAAACCCTTTATTATTATGCAATGCCCTTCTTTGTCCTTTTTGACTGTTGTTGATTTAAAGCACATTTTATCTTATATATGCATAGTGACTCCTGCTCTTCTGTGTTTTCTCTGGCATGATAGACCTTTCTTGAACCCTTTACTTTGAGCCTGTATGTTTTATTACATGTGAGGTAGATCTCTTGAAGACAACAGATGGATGGGGGCCTTGTTTTTTATTTAGCTCCTCAATTTGTGCCTTTTAAGAGGGGCATTGTATTAGTTTATTCTCACACTACTATGAAGAACTACCTGAGACTGGGTAATATATGAAAAAATGAGTTTTAATTGATTCACCATTCTGCAGGCTTAAGAGGAAGCATGACTGGAAGCCTCAGGAAACTAAAATTGTGACAGAAGCTGAAAGGGAAACAAGCACCTTCTTCATATGGTGGAAGGAGAGAGAGAGATAGCAAGGGGGGAACTGCTACACACTTTTAAACCATTAGATCTTATAAGAGCTCAATAACAATCATGAGAACAGCATGGGAATATCTGCCCCCTGATTCAACACCTTTCACCAGGTCCCTCCCACAACATTGGGAATTGCAATTTAATATAAGATTTAACATTGGTTGGGGACACAGCCAAACCGTGTAATTCTGCCACTGGCATCTCCTGAATCCCATCTCCTACTCACATTTTAAAATACAATCATGCCTTCTCAACAGCCCCCCAATGTATTAACTCATTCCAGTATTAACCCAGAAGTTCAGTAACAATGTCTCATCTAAGACAAGGCACTACCCTTCTGCCTATGAGCCTGTAAAATAAAAAACAAGTTACTTATATAGAAGATATAAGAGAGGTACAGGCATTGGATAAATGCTCCCATTCCAAAAGGGAAAATTGGCTAAAACAAAGGGGCTAGTGGCCCCATGTAAGTCCAAAATCCAATAGGGCAGTCATTAAACTTTAAAGTTCCAAAATGATCTTTGACTTCATGTCTCACTTCCAGGACATGCTGATGCAAGATGTGTGCTCCCATGGCCTTGGGAAGCTTTAAGTCTGTGGTTTTGCAGTGTACAGGCTTCCTACCAGCTGCATTCATGGGCTGATGTTGAGTGTCTGCAACTTTTCCAGGTGCACAGTGCAAGGCTTCAGTGGATCTACCATTATGGGGTCTAGAAGATGGTTGCCCTCTTCTCACAGCTCCACTAGGCAGTGCCCCCATGGGGAATTTGTGTGGGATCTCCAACCCCATATTTACCTTTCACACTCTCTTAGTAGAGCTTCTGCAGGAGGGCTCTGTCTGTGCAGCAGACTGCTTCCTGGATATTTGGGCATTTTCATACATTCTCTGAAATCTAAGTAGAGACTCCCAAACCTCAGCTCTTGCCTTCAGCACAACCACATGCCCAAACACCACGTGGAAGATGCCAGGGCTTGGGATTTGCACCCTTGAAGCCATGACCCCAAGTGTACCTACTCCCCTTTTAGGCACAATTGGAGCTGGAACAGCTCGGGCACAACCATATCCTGAGGCTGCACAGAGCAGCTACATCGTGGGCCTGGCCTACAACATAATTTTTCTTCTTGGCCTTTGGCCTTGTGATGGGAGGGGATGCTGCAAATGTCTCTGAAATGCCTTGGAGACATTATCCTCATTGTCTTTGCTATTACCATATGGTTCCTCACAAATTTCTGCAGCAGGCTTGAGTTTCTCTTAAGAAAATAGGTTTTTCTTTTGTACTACATTGGGTACAAATTTTTCAAACTTTTATGTTTCACTTTCAGGTAATCTCTTTGTTCACTCATGTAAGTATATACTTTTAGAAGCAGCCAAGTCACTTCTTGAGTGCTTTGCTGCTTAGAAATTTCTTCTGCCACATACCTTAAATCATCTCTCGCAAGTTCAAAGTTTCACCAATCTCTAGGCCAGAGGCAAAATGCTTCCAGCTTCTTTGCTAAAGCATAGCAAGAGTGACCTTACTCCAGTTCCCAACAAGTTCCTCATCTCCATCTGAGACCACCTCAGACTGGACTTCATTGTCCATATCACTATTAGCATTTTGATGAAAGCCACTCAACAAGTCTCTAGGAAGACATCTTTCTGTCTTCTTCTGAGCTCTCCAAACTGTTCCATACTCTCCCCATTACCCAGTTCCAAAGTTGCTTCCACTTTTTGGATATCTTTATAACATCCGGGTTCCAATTGTCTGTATTAGTTCATTCTGACACTGCTGTAGATAACTATCTGAGACTAGGAAATTTATGAAGAAAAGAGGTTTATTTGACTCACAGTTCTGCAGGCTTAACGGGAAGGGTGACTGAGAAGCCTTAGGCAACTTAAAATCATGGTGGAAGGCAAAGGAAAGTGAAACAACCTTTTTCACATGGCGGCAAAAAAGAGATAATGAGGGGGCAACTGCCACATACTTTTAAACTATCAGATCTAATGAGAACTCACTCACTATCACAAGAACAGCATGAGGGTTATATGCCCCCATGAACCAGTCACCTCTCACCAGGTTCTTCCCTCAACATTCAGAATTAATAACTGATTATAGTTTAGCTCTGTGTCCCCACCCAAATCTCATTTCAACCTGAGATTTGGGTGGGGGCACAGAGCAAAACTATAATCAGTCATTGATTCTGTTTACATTCAAGGTTTGTGTTAATATGTAAGCTTTTGACCCTATTGTGAAGGTGCTAGCTAGTTAGTCTGTAGTTTCTTTTGTGTAGTTGCCTTAAAGCATCTGTGGGTTATATACATAGCCATGGTTTGGTGGTAGCAGTTATTATTATTTCATCTCCATGTTTAGATTTCCCTTAAATATCTCTTGTAAGGCTGGTCTAGTGGTAGTGAATTCCCTTAAATTTTGTTTGTCTCAAATAAATTTTATTTATTCTTTGTTTATAAAGATTAGTTTGGCAGGATATTAAATTCTTATTCTTGATGTTTCTTTCTTTTCTTTGAGAATGCTGAAAATAGTCCCCAATCTCTTCAAGTTTGTAGGGTTTCTGCTGAGATATCTGCTGTTAGCCTGATGGGCTTACCTTTATATGTGATCTGACTTTTTATTCTAGATCCATTTAAGATTATTTCTTTAGTGTTGACCTCACTTTTTGACCATATGCCTTGGTGATATTTATTTTTTATATTATCTGGCAGTTGTCCTCTGGATTTCTTGGATCCAGATGTCTACCTCTCTAGCAAGATTCAGGACATTTTCTTGAATTATTTCCTTAAATATGTTTTCTAGGTTGTTTTCTTTCTCTGTTTCTTGCCCTGGAATTCAAATAATTTTTTTTTTTTTTTAATTTTTATTGCATTATAGGTTTGGGGGTACATGTGCAGAACGAGCAAGATAGTTGCATAGGTACACACATGGCAGTGTGCTTTGCTGCTTTCCTCCCCTTCACCCACACTTGGTATTCATCCCCAGGCTATCCCCCCCAGCCCCCCCCCGCTGTCCCTCCCCCATTCCCCCCAACAGTCCCCAGTGTATAGTAGACCGCCTCTCTGTGTCCACGTGTTCTCATTTTCCTCACCCACCTATGAGTGAGTATATGCGGTATTTCTTTTTCTGTTCTTGTGTCAGTTTGCTGAGAATGATGTTCTCCAGATTCATCCATGTCCCTACAAAGGACACAAACTCATCATTTTTGATTGCTGCATAATATTCCATGGTGTATATGTGCCACATTTTCCCAGTCCAGTCTATCATCGTTGGGCATTTGGGTTGGTTCCAGGTCTTTGCTATTGTAAACAGTGCTGCAATGAACATTCATGTGCATGTGTCCTTATAGTAGAACGATTTATAGTCCTTTGGATAGATACCCAGTAATGGGATTGCTGGGTCAAATGGAATTTCTATTTCTAGGTCCCTGAGGAATCGCCACAATTTATAGGTGGGAAGTGACTGGTTTGTTTGCTTTACATAATGACATAGTTCCTGGATAATTCATTCATTGTTTAAAGTTCTTTTCCCTTTATTTTTTTCTTACTGTGTTAGTTTGAATAACTGGTCTTCAATATCCAAAATTCTTTGTTCACCTTCGTCTGCTCTATTGATGTAGTTTTCAATTGTATATTGAAAATCCTTAAGGCAGTTTTTCAGTTTCATTATCTCTGATTGATTTGCTTTTACAATTTTTATATCTGCCTTTATTTTCTTTATTGCTTTAGAGGTTTCTTTGCATTGATTTTCAACCTTGTCTTGGATCTCATTGGACTTCCCTTCAATTCAAGCTTTGAAATATCCATCTGTTATCTCTGAACCTCAATTTTACTAAGAACTATTGCTGAAGAGCCATAATGATCCTTCGATGGTATCACAACATTCAAATATTTAATGGTGGCTGATTTAATTTGGCTGTTGCCCCACTAAAATCTCATCTTGAATTTTAGTTTCTATAATCCCCACATATCATGGGAGGGACCAGTTGGGAGGTAATTGAATCATGGTGATAGTTACTTCCATGCTGTTCTCATGATAGTGAATGAGTTCTCATGAGGTCTGATGGTTTTATAATGGTTTTTCCCCCTTTTGCTCAGCACTTCTCCTTCCTATTCTCATTCCTGCCATCATGTGGAGAAGGATGATTTTGCTCCCCCTCCACCATTACTGTAAGTTCATGAGACTTCTATAGCCCTGATGAAATGTGGATCAATTAAACCTCTTTCCTTTATAATTTACCCCGTCTCGCACAGTTCTTTGTAGCAGTATGAGAATGGATTAATACAGTAAATTGGTTCTGGTAGAGTTGGGTGCTGCTCTAAGGATAACTGAAAATGTGGAAGCAACTTCAGAAATGGGTAACATGCAGATTGGAACAGTTTTGAGGACTCAGAAGAAGAAAGGAAAATGTGGGAATGTCTGGAACTTCCTAGAGACTTGGAGAGGTCAGAAGACAGGAAGATGTGGAAAAGTTTAGAACGTCCTAGAGACTTATTAAATGGCTTTGACCAACATGCTTATAATGATATGGACAATGAAGTCCAGGCTAAGGTGTTCTCAGATGGAGATGAGGAACCTTTTGGGAACTGGAGTAAAGGCGACTCCTGCCTTGTTTTAGCAAAGAGACTGACAGCTTTTTACCCCTGCCCTAGGGATCTGTGGAACTTTGAACTCCAGAGAAATGATTTGGATTATCTGGTGGAAGTAATTTCTAAGTGGCAAAGCATTGAAGAGGAAGCAGAGCATAAAAGCTTGGAAAATTTACAGCCTGAAGATGCAATAGAAAAGAAAAACCCATTTTCTGGGGAGAAATTTGATCCAGCTGCAGAAATTTGCATAATTAAGAAGGAGCTAAATATTAACAACTCAGTAGGGAAAATATCTCCAGGGCCTGTCAGAGGTCTTCAAGGAAGGCCTTCCTGTCACAGGCCTGGAGGCCTAGAAGGGAAAAATGGTTTTGTGGGCCAGGCCCAGGGCCTCACTGCTTTGTGTAGACTCTGGACTTGATACCCTTGTCCCAGCCAAGGCTAAAAGGGACCAACATACAGCTTAGGCTGTTGCTTCAGAGTGCAAGTCCCCAGCCTTGGTGGCTTACATGTGGTGTTGGGCCTGTAGTTGCATAGAAACCATGAATTGAGGTTTGGGAACCTCCACTTAGATTTTAGAGGATGTGTGGAAATGCCTAGATATCCAGGCAGAAGATTGCAGCAAGGGTGGAGCCCTCGTGGAGAAGCAGTATTAGGTGATTGAGTACCATGAGAAATATCTGTTTTGTAACTCTCCATTGGTATGGTTTAAGAGCATAATGTCATCACTCAGCCTGATACAGACAGCTTTATTGCTCATCTGTCTCCAGTGTGTCAGCCTTTCACTTCTTTTAAAATGAGGGATCTACCTTTGGGCCCATGACAGTGAGTGTTTGTTGTGGTGGTCTTAACTGGTTGTGTTGCCTGACATCAGACCCTGGGGGAAGTGGTCAGGGGCCAGAGGAGTTGGACTGGTGTAAGTACGTTCCCCATTCCAAAGCCTCTAGATAGCCCTCTGAACAATGCTTATGAGTCCTGAAGGGGCTGTACTGGAGTCAGGCTAGCCCAGACTTGTGATTGGGGATGAAGGGTGGTCCCTTGGTCTGAAGCCATGCTCTCAGGCAGTGGCAGGCAGCATACTTAGGTGGTGGGAACCCAAGGGAATATCACAGGCCTGTGGGGGTTGGGTTTACAGAAAGCTTTGGGTTTTGGTGAAGTGTTTCAGCAGGGCAGGGTCACTGTGCTATGTGGATTTAACCCTAGCTCTGACCTATAGCAGCATTAGATCTGTATGAAACTGAGTCAGTATGATAACTGGCCTTTTCATTTCTTTGTTGTCTGAATTATGTAGTGTAGTTGAGCTCTTTATAAAACTTATTTTCCAAATGTGGGTCTAATGGATGCCATACTTTTGGAATTCTTTCATGTTTGAGAGTATCTGTCAGTTGCCTTCATACCTGAATGAGAATGTAGCTGTGCATTCTATTTTTAGGTCACACTTTCACTTGGTACTTGGTCATTGCTACATTACATAAATGGTATTGTGTGTTGCTGTGGTAATTCATGAGGATAACCGAATATTTCTCTCCTCATGTACTATTTTATATCCAAGTACTATTTTTTTATATCCAAGTACTATTTTCTTTGCCCTTAAATATTAATTTATCAACAAACATTTTATTGTCCACACAATCATAAAAGTTTTCTTTGGAAAGCAATATACTTTTCAAACTATGGATTAAGTTTTTTTTAATTTATTCCTGTAATATTTTGATTTAAACATAGTTGGAAAACTTTTTGGTTTTTTTTTTATTTTTTAGTTATAGGTGATTCATATTTTGGATGTATTTATCTTTCATTCATGCATGTCATTATTTAGTTGATTTAACGTATGTCTTTTCTTTGTCTGCTTCTTCACTCTTAATTCCCAGTGTGATTATTTCCTCTTTGTGGACAACTCAATTTCTAGCTCTCTGTTGCATATATGTTGTTTCTAAATTATTTATTACCTCTGTCATGGTGTTTCTTTGGTACATTTGCTTACCTACATCTGTTGTTCTAATATCTTTGGACTCGAGTCATATTAAATTTTTAAAATGTCCTTCTATAGCCCAAAGTATTTTCAACATTTTGTCTTTCTTGAGTTACTTTTTTTCAGAACAGAGAATACATATTGTTATCCTCATATATTTCTGTCAAGCAAATTACCACAAACCTAAGCAACAAATATTTATTACCTAGAATTTTCTGAGAGAAATCTGGGAATGCCTTAGCTGTGTGGTTTTGGCTCAGGGTCTCTTGAGAGGTTTCATTTTGTAGCTATCAGCCAGGACTATCATATTCTTAAGGCTCAAAAAGAATCAAAAATTTACTTCCAAGCTCACTCAAATAGTTAACAGACCTCAGTTTCACATATTTTAGATAATTTTCTTTTTTTTTTAATTGAATTTTAGGTTTTGGGGTACATGTGCAGAACATGCAAGATAGTTGCATAGGTACACACATGGCAGTGTGTTTTGCTGCCTTCCGCCCCTTCACCCACATTTGGCACTTCTCGCCATGCTATTTCTCCCCAGCTCCCTGCCCCCACTGTCCCTCCCCTATTCCCTACAATAGATCCCAGTGTGTAATACTCCCTTCCCTGTGTCCATGTGTTCTCATTATTCATCACTCACCTATGAGTGAGAACATGTGGTGTTTCATTTTCTGTTCTTGGGTCAGTTTGCTGAGAATGATGTTCTCCAGATTCATCCATGTCCCTACAAAGGACAGGAACTCATCATTTTTGATTGCTGCATAATATTCCATGGTGTATATGTGCCACATTTTCCCAGTCCACTCTATCATCGATGGGCATTTAGGTTGATTCCAAGTCTTTGCTATTGTAAATAGTGCTGCAGTTAACATTCGTGTGCATGTGTTCTTATAGTAGAACGATTTATAGTCCTTTGGATATATACCCAGTAATAGGATTGCTGGGTCAAATGGAATTTCTACTTCTAGGTCCTTGAGGAATAGCCACACTGTATTCCACAATGGTTGAACTAATTTACACTTTCACCAGCAGTGTAAGAGTGTTTCTATTTCTCTGCATCCTCTCCAGCATCTGTTGTCTCCAGATTTTTTAATGATCGCCATTCTAACTGGCATGAGATGGTATCTCAATGTGGTTTTGATTTGCATCTCTCTAATGACCAGTGATGATGAGCATTTTTTCATATGTTTGTTGGCCTCATGAATGTCTTCTATTGTAAAGTGTCTGTTCATATCCTTTGCCAATTTTTGGATGGGCTTGTTTGTTTTTTTCTTGTAAATCTGTTTTAGTTCTTTGTAAATTCTGGATATTAGCCCTTTGTCAGATGGGTAAACTGCAAAGATTTTTTTCCCATTCTGTTGGTTGTCGATTCACTCTAGTGACTGTTTCTTTTGCTGTGTAGAAGCTGTGGAGTTTGATTAGGTCCCATTTGTCTATTTTGGCTTTTGTTGCCAATGCTTTTGGTGTTTTGGTCATGAAGTCCTTGCCTACTCCTATGTCCTGAATGGTTTTGCCTAGGTTTTCTTCTAGGGTTTTTATGGTGCCAGGTCTTATGTTTAAGTCTTTAATCCATCTGGAGTTAATTTTAGTGTAAGGTGTCAGGAAGGGGTCCAGTTTCTGCTTTCTGCACATGGCTAACCAGTTTTCCCAGCACCATTTATTAAACAGGGAGTCCTTTCCCCATTGCTTGTTTTTGTCAGGTTTATCAAAGATTGTATGGTTGTAGATATGCTGTGTTGCCTCCAATGCCTCTGTTCTGTTCCATTGGTCTATATCTCTGTTTTCGTACCAGTACCATGCTGTTTTGATTACTGTAGCCTTATAGCATGGTTGAAGTCTGGTAGTGTGATGCCTCCCGCTGTGTTCTTTTTGCTTAGAATTGACTTGGCTATGCAGGCTCTCTTTTGGTTCCATATGAAGTTTATGGTGGTTTTTTCCAGTTCTGTGAAGAAAAGCAATGGTAGCTTGATGGGGATAGCGCTGATTCTGTAAATTACTTTGGGCAGTATAGCCATTTTCATGATATTGGTTCTTCCTAACCATGAACATGGAATGTTTCTCCATCTGTTTGTGTCCTCTCTTATTTTGTTGAGCAGTGGTTTGTAGTTTTCCTTGAAGAGGTCTCTTACATATTTTGTTAGTTGTATTCCTAGGTATCTTATTATCTTTTTCGTAATTGTGAATGGCAGTTCGTTCTTGATTTTGCTCTCTTTAAGTCTGTTATTGATGTATAGGAATGCTTGTGATTTTTGCACATTGATTTTGTATCCTGAGACTTTGCTGAAGTTGACTATCAGTTTCAGGAGGTTTTGGGCTAAGACGATGGGGTCTTCTAGATATACTATCATGTCTTCTGCAAATAGAGACAATTTGGCTTCCTCCTTTCCTATTTGAATACCCTTTACTGCTTTTTCTTGCCTGATTGCTCTGGCTAGAACTTCCAGTACTATGTGGAATAGGAGTGGTGAGAGAGGGCACCCTTGTCTAGTGCCAGATTTCAAAGGGAATGCTTCCAGTTTTTGCCCATTAAGTATGATATTGGCTGTTGGTTTGTCGTAAATAGGTTTTATTACTTTGAGATATGTTCCATCAATACCGAGTTTATTGAGGGTTTTTTAGCATAAAGGGCTGTTGAATTTTGTCAAAGGCCTTCTCTGCATCAATGAGATAATCATGTGGTTTTTTTGTTGTTGTTGTTCTGTGTATGTGGTGAATTACGTTTATAGACTTGTGTATGTTGAACCAGCCTTGCATCCCCGGGATCAATCCTACTTGATCATGATGGATAAGCATTTTGATGTGCTGTTGCAGTTGGCTTGCCAGTATTTTATTGAAGATTTTTGCATCTGTGTTCATCATGGATATTGGCCTGAAGTTTTTTTTTCTTGTTGAGTCTCTGCCAGGTTTTGGTATCAGGATGATGTTGGTCTCATAAAATGAATTGGGAAGGATTCCCTCTTTTTGGATTATTTGGAATAGTTTCAGAAGGAATGGTACCAGCTCCTCTTTGTGTGTCTGGTAGAATTCGGCTGTGAACCCATGTGGACCTTGGCTTTTTTTGTGTGTGGTAGGCTCTTAATTGCTGCCTCGACTTCAGGCCTTGTTTCTGGTCTATTCATGGTTTCAGCTTCCTCCTGGTTTAGGCTTGGGAGGACACAGGTGTCCAGGAATTTATCCATTTCTTCCAGGTTTACTAGTTTATGTGCATAGAGTTGTTTGTAATATTCTCTGATGAAGGATTGAATGTCTGTGGAATCTGTGGTGTTTCCCCTTTATCATATTTTATTGCGTCTATTTGGTTGTTCCCTCTTTTCTTTTTTATCAGTTTGGCTAGTGGTCTATTTTGTTGATCTTTTAAAAAAACCAGCTCTTGGATTTATGGATTTTTTGAAGGGTTTTCGTGTCTCTATCTCCTTCAGTTCTGCTCTGATCTTAGTTATTTCTTGTCTTCTGCTAGGTTTTGAGTTTTTTTGATCTTGCTCCTCCAGCTCTTTCAATTTTGATGATAGGGTGTCAATTTTGGATCTCTCCACTTTTCTCATGTGGGCACTTATTGCTATATATTTTCCTCTAGATACTGCTTTACATGTGTCCCAGAGATTCTGGTATGTTTTGTCTTTGTTCTCATTGGTTTCGAAGAATGTCTTTATTTCTGCCTTTATTTGATTGTTTATCCAATCAACATTCAAGAGCCAGTTGTTCCGTTTCCATGAAGCTGTGTGGTTCTGAGTTATTTTCTGAATTCTGAGTTCTAACTTGATTGCACTATGGTCTGAGAGACTGTTTGTTATGATTTCAGTTGTTTTGCATTTGCTGAGGAGTGCTTTACTCCCAACTATATGGTCATTTTTTGAGTAGGTGTGATGTGGTGCTGAGAAGAATGTATATTCTGTGGATTTGGGCTGAAGAGTTCTGTAAATATCTATCAGATTTGCTTGTTCCAAGTCTGAGTTTAAGCCCTGGGTATCCTTGTTAATTTTCTGTCTGGTTGATCTGTCTAATGTTGACAGTGGAGTGTTAAAGTCTCCCAGTATTATTGTGTGGGAGTCTAAGTCTCTTTGTAAGTCATTAAGAACTTGCCTTATATATCTGGGTGCTCCTTTATTGGGTTTGTATATATTTAGGATCATTAGCTTTTCTTGTTGTATCGATCTTTTTACTATTATGTAATGTCCTTCTTTGTCTCTCTTGATCTTTGTTGCTTTAATGTCTATTTTATCTGAGATGAGAATTGCAACTCCTGCTTTTATTTTTTGCTCTCCATTTGCTTGGTAAATCTTCCTCCATCCCTTTATTTTGAGCCTTTGTGTATCCTTGCATGTGAGATGGGTTTTCTGGATACAGCACACCAATGGGTTTTGGCTTTTTATCCAATTTGCCAGTCTGTGTTTTTTGATTGGTGCATTTAGCCCATTTACATTTAGGGTTAATATTGTTATGTGTGAATTTGATACTACCATTTTGATTCTAGCTGGCGTTTTGCTCGTTAGTTGATGGAGATTTTTTTTTTTTTCTTGATGCTCTTTAGCATTTGGTATGTTTTTGGAGTGGCTGGTACTGGTTGTTCCTTTCTATGTTTAGTGCCTCTTTCAGCAGCTCTTGTAAAGCAGGACTGGTGGTGACAAAATCTCTAGTACTTTCTTGTTTGCAAAGGATTTTTTTTTTTTTCTTCACTTATGAAGCTCAGTTTGGCTGGATATGAAATTCTGGGTTGAAAGTTCTTTTCTTTAAGGATGTTGAATATTGGCCCCCACTCTCTTCTGGCTTGTAGAGTTTCTGCCAAGAGATCTGCTGTGAGTCTGATGGGCTTCCCTTTTTGGGTGACCCGACCTTTCTCTCTGGCTGCCCTTAGCATTTTCTACTTCATCTTAACCTTGGTGAATCTGACGATTATGTGCCTTGGGGTTGCTTTTCTTGCGGAATATTTTTGTGGTGTTCTCTGTATTTCCTGGACTTGGATATTGGTCTGCCTTGCTAGGTTGGGGAAATTATTCTGGATAATATCCTGAAGAGTATTTTCCAGCTTGGATTCATTCTCTTCGTCACATTCTGGTACACCTATCAAACGTAGATTAGGTATCTTCACATAGTCCCACATTTCTTGGAGACTTTGTTCATTCTTTTTTGTGCTTTTTTCTCTAATCTTGGCTTCTCATTTTATTTCATTGAATTGACCTTCGACTTCTGATATTCTTTCTTCTGCTTGGTCAATTCGGCTGTTGAGACTTGTGCATGCTTCACGAAGTTCTCGTGTTGTGTTTTTCAGCTCCTTCAATTCATGCATATTCCTCTCTAAGTTGTCCATTCTTTTTATCATTTCCTTGAATCTTTTTTCAAATCTGTTTTCAGGGTTCTTAGTTTCTTTGCATTGATTTAGAACATGTTCTTTTAGCTCACTGAAGTTTCTCATTTTCCACCTTCTGAAGTCTGATTCCGCCATTTAATCACACTCATTCTCTGTCCAGCTTTGTTCTCTTGCTGGTGAGGAGTTTTGGTCCTTTGTAGGAAGTGAGGTGTTCTGGTTTCGGGTGTTTTCCTCCTTTTTGCACTGGTTTCTTTCCATCTTTGTGGATTTATCCACCTGTCGTCTGAGTAGTTGCTGATTTTTTGATTGGGTCTCTGAGTGGAGGCCCAGATTGTTGATGATAAAGTATTTCTGTTTCTTAGTTTTTCTTCTAATAGTTAGCCCTTCTTTTTTAAGACTGCTGAGGTCCACTCCAGGCCCTGCTTTCCTGGGGTACACCTGTAGCAGCTATGGAACAGTGAGGGATGCTACCAGTTTATTCTGCTGCTATCCTTGTCCCAAAATGATGCCTGCCAAATATCAGTCTGATCAGTCCTTTTTGAGATGACTCTTTGGGTTTGCAGGGGTCAGGGAGCTGCTTGAGGAGATGGTCTGTTCTTTATAGGAGCTCAAGTGCTGAGCTGTGAGCTCCATTGTTCATTCAGGGCTACTAGGCAGGTATGTTTAAGTCTGCTGCAGCAGAACTCATAAAACCCCTTTTTTCTCTCAGATGCTCTGTCTCAGGGAGTTAGGGCTTTATTTTTGAGTATCTGTTCCACTGTCCTGCCCAGCTAGGAGGCAGTTTAGTCACTATTTGCCTGCTGAGGCTCTGCCCTGCTGCCGTGGCATCTGCCCTGCTGCCCTGGGCTCTGCCCTGCTGCTGTGGGCTTCTCCCTGTTGCTGTGGGCTCTGCCCTGCTGTCGTGGGGTCTGCCCTGTTGTTGTGGGCTCTGCCATGCTGCCAAGTGTAATTCCCTGGAGTCCTGCTTATATGGGTGTGGTTAGAACTGCTGTGGTGAGGTGGCCTGCCTCTGTATTGGCGGAGTCTCTTTGTTATGGCGGGTTGCCTTAGCAACGGCAGGCTGAGTCAGCAATGGGAGAGTGCCTCAGTAGGGGCAGAATGTCTCACTAATGGCAGACGTGCCTCCCCCACCAAGCTGCACCATCCTGGGTTCAGCTGTGCCTGCCGTGAAACTCTCAACCCCGAGCATTTCGAATTGCCATTTGGTTTGTCTCTGTGGGGGTGGGACCCGCTGAACCTGATCACCTGGCTCCCTGCCTCAGAACCCTTTTGTTTTTTTTTTGAGTTGAATGGTTGACTCTCTCCCAGGTGTTTTAGTCGCCTGCTGAAAGGGCACCGGGATCTGTGTGATTTCCCATGCAGTGACCCACTGTGCTGGCTCACACTTTGCTTCCCAGGAATCTTCTGGCCTGGCTCACTGTCCAAGTCCCATTTAATCAGATGAATATGCTAATCTGCCCTCCCAAATCTCAAATTGCCGGTTTAACAGGGCACCCAGACCATTGCATTTTGTGCTGAGTGCCACTGTGCTGTGGCGCTGGCCGAAATGGCCACATGAGTAGAAACAGCTGTGCTGGTGTCCCGTGTCTCTCCTACACCTGGGAATTTCCCTGTTCTATGGGCAACAAAGATCCGTCTGGAAATGCAGCATGAACTCACCCTCTGTGCCTTCACTGAGTGCTGCAATCCTGAGTTGCTTCTACAGTGCCATCTTTTCCTGCTCCTCAATAATTTCCTTTTTAAGAAAAGACTGGGCTGACTTAAATTATATAATAAAAATTTGCCTTTCTCTAATGCACCTCTCTTCTCACTGTGATAGTTAGACCAGTGTTTTAGAGACCAAACTAAATCTTTTAAACAATATTTTTGCTGGATAATCTTTAAATCTTTATCTTAAAATCTATATTCTTTTTTTTTGTAGAGGGTTCTCCCACTTTGGCTATATAACAAAATCATGTGATAGAGAATAGCATCAGGTTTTCCTAAATTTTGAATAGTTCAGTTCAATAACCATGTTTTGCTGCTGTTGGTGGTGGTGGCAGTAGTGGTCAGAATTCAATACAAAATAACAGTTCTTTTCCATACTGATCCTTTCCCCAAATATACTGTTTTTTAAAAAACACTACACAAGAAGTTAATTCTCATTTAAAAAGTATTAAAACAGAGAAGTGTACAGAATAAGTGGTGAAACTTTATCTTTCTGCTTACCTCCTTTCTCTCATTTTGTAGGAGTGACCACTGTTAACAATTGCTTGTAAATCATTCTCGATCTTGTCCTATGCAATACAATGACAGATGTGTATATTTAGGTTGAGATTCATGTATGTATTTAAATTTGGGTTTACTCAATAGCTAAAAGCCTATGTATGCAACTTAGGTTTTACATACAGTAATATATCATGGACATTCTTCCATTTTAGTGCTGCTACGTATTAAAGGCTATAAATATTCATTTTAGATATACTCCATAATTTAATTGTTCTTTTACTGATGGACATTTAATTTGTCTCCATTTTTTGCATTTAAATAATACAGGCAAGAACATGAATTATATATTCATTTATATTGATGTATCACATGCAGTGGATTCATAAAAGTAGAAATGCTAGGTAAAATATTTCTCAATATTCTGAGGCTTGAAATCATGGTTATTCCACCAGATTAGAATCTCTAAAAGAATGTTGAATAGGTTCATTATACCTTCCTTGTACATTGATTGAAAATTATGATGTCTTTAAAATTTGATTTTGGCAGATAATTCTTATTAATTCATTCTAGACTAATATGTGGCACAATGATGGTTGTTTTTGACATGTACAGCCCTAAGGTGGAAGCACATGTAGCATGTGTGAGGAAAAGCAAGGAGACCAGCAAGTTAGAATGAACTAAGGAAAGGAGACAGTAGTAGAGGATGAGTTCAGCGAGATTGTGAGAGGGAGATCATGGAGGGTCATGTAGGCCATCTTCAAGGCTTTGGAGAACCTTCTCTTCATTATAAAAAATATAAAAAGTAGTCTACAATTATCGTCTCCACTTCCTCTGCACTGTGGTTTTCATCCTGATCACACCATTAAGGCCTCTAGTAAGCTGTTTCATCACTGTCAAAACACACCTCTTCTGATTCCTTTGTGAACTATACCTGATACTGCAGACTGTATATAATTTCATATAAATAAAAATGCCTTTCATAATACAATTTTATAATTGTATACTATTTTATATTTATTCTTACTTACAACTGTCTTCATTGTAGAATTCTGTTTGCCTTTTCCTTGTTTCTTCTCCTGCTTTATCTTCTTCCTTCTGCAGATATCTGCAATTGTTCTCCTGCTTTATCTGCTTTCTTCTTTCAGCTTTCTTTGCCAAATTCTGCACCTTTCCTCATTATGTCTTCTTGGATAACCCTTGAAAAGTCTTAGAAATATGTTCCCGATTCCAAATGAGTTAATAGAAATTTCTATATCAGATTAGTTCTGGAAAACTTAAGAACTATGTATATGGTTAAAAAAACATTAAGCCTATGAAACTACATTGCTTAAGACATTTAAATATTTAATAAAGGACATTTCATTTTACACAACTACCAATCTGTATTAATTGGCATTTTCTTTTCCCTGGGCTATCTGCTTCAGTGGATTACTTAAGGCTCATCAGATATGATTGTAAGGCTTACAAAATTTCAATACATTTTCTGCTTTAGCAGACCTTACATTACATGACAGCCAATATGTATTTGTTACAATATATAATAAACTATTTCTAATCCATTGACATTTATCTTAAAGAATTGGTCTGTTATTTTAACTCAGTCAAATATTTGATAAGGCAGAAAAATTTATTCCCAGATAATAATAGATAGCAATTTTCTCTAAGTCATATTGCTATTTTACATTATAGGAAAATATTTTTTACATCAATCATAGATTCAAAATTTAAAAATGTAAGAGTACAGCCTGAATTTGGATTTGTTTTTTTCTTCTATGAGCCTATTAAAGATTTTCCTGCTTTATTTGATATTACATGATTTATTTGTCATTATAGGAAAATTTAATTTTTCACATAAAACATTTTATAAGAAGTTACATCTATAACATTAAGTTACTTTATTTCACTCAAACTGTTAGAGATACTGTAATCTTGAAATTTATTTAAGATATATCATGAAATATATCTTTGTGAAATAGTTTATAGTGTACCCATTATCCTATTGCATTATCTGAATTTTAAAATATATGCTGAATTAAATTTTCTTCTAAGATTTCATAATATTCATTCTTTTATTCATTTATTAAAAGCAGACTGTTCACCCTTTTATTTTGTGAATTTATACATAATCAAATAAATCTTGGGTTAGATGTTCTAAATTCCCCCAGGATAAATATATTCCATAAATTCCAGATATCAATTTTTAGATATAATATTAATTTTGAAGATTATTTATTTTAATTTATTATCAAATAACCTTTTTTGATTAAAAAAAACCTCATGTTTGTGTCAACATTTAATTGAATAAAACTACTTTGTAAAATTTGACAAGAAAAATTGAATGAAGCATATTTCTCCAAAATGTAACCTCAGGGACTCATGTGTACACAGTTTTCACTGAAGACATTCTGCTTACCAGTGCTTACTTAAGACCTTAAACTTTATATCCAGTATCTAGAATTGCTTGTTTTGACTGACAGAGTAACACCCACAGAAAAGATGAATAGTCTAGTATCTAATTTAAAGAACATTTTCTAGATTTGTAATGTCTTCCATGAAACTTTTATAGACTTGTCCAGCATATTTTTCTCATGCTAATTCCTGATGGCTGATTTAAACAACCTTCTCAGTTTTTTTCCTTGTGACCACTGAGTTATAGCTTCTAAGGCTCATCTAATATTTTTTAGATAGTATTATACTGATTTTAAGTTTCTCTGGTCAAAGAGGAGATCCCTTATGACAATATTGAAATACCTGAAGAATATGATACTAATTCATTCGTTCTGATATGATTGTATGTACTTCATCTGGGAATCTAAAGTAGGTATTTACATAGTAGGAAAAATGGCATTCTAATGTTATGCATGCAACTTGAAGCAAGGATTCAAAAATCAAAGGCTCTGGAAGGAATTGAAAACTATTCTTTTAAGAAACAAGTCTTTGTGTTTATTCCTTGTTCCATTCTTATTTGAATATAAAGCATTCATTCCCAGAGTATACCTTTTAGTACTGTGTGCAATTTTCAATTGATAGATAATTATGTCATTCAAAAATATGTCATCCGGATGCCAGTTTAAATAGTAACATAGTTTACAAAATATGTTTGACCAGGAATTTGGACTGAATCCTCACTTGTAATTAATGATAATGAGAAATGCAAAGTTGCTATTATTTAGAAGAAAAAAGGAAAAATTCCTCTAAAGTCTGGAAAACTGTATGACATAGGTAATCTTACAACTTTTTTTTTGTAGGTGGTTTAGAATCTTTGAAAAATCTTCAACAACTAATTTTGGACCATAATCAATTAATTAGTACAAAAGGTCTTTGTGATACACCTACCATTGTATACCTAGATTGCTCCCATAATCATCTTACTGGTGTTGAGGGCATTGAAAATTGTGGATTGCTCCAAATATTGAAGTTACAGGGAAATTATCTGAGTGAGGTAATTGCTTTGAATTATTTGAATTAATTTATTTCTATGATTAATGCAACATTTTTCTTTTGATAGAAATGCCAATCACATTTTAAATGCAATTTTGAGTAATTTTTTTGTTATTTAATTTCTCAACATGAAGTAACTTTTATTAAGAATATTAAATATTATAAAGTTAATTAATGGAAATTTTATTCATGTTGTAAAAGTCTATTATACTTTATGATATGCAGTTTATTCAGAATGTATTTGTTGTTAGTTTTGGAAGGCTTTATATTTTTTAATTAAGCTAAATTATAAAATATTTTGCTTACTATAAACTTATGAATTAAATTTAAATATAGCTTCCATCCTTGGAGAATCTTGTTTTATTAAGAGAATTGTACTTGGATGATAACAATATTTCAACTGTGGAAGCATTCTCTTCATACTGGCTGCCTTTACTACGGAATCTTACTATCTCTCAAAACAGGTAAAGACATACTTTACTTAAGAAATAAATACAATGAATGATTGTTTAAAATAAATATGCGGTTTATAAACTACCATAAAAGTTAGGATTCTCTAATAATTCAATGAGAGCACATCAAAATAAATTAGTATATAAATTATAAAGATAATATAAAATTTTTAAAAATTAAAATGATTTCTTGGCATACTCTAAAATTTTAGTTGAATTTTAATTGTCCATTTATCTTTCTAATTTTACTTCTTCTCAAAGATGCACTTGTAGAAATCTCTCAGGGCACATTTGTTTGTTTATGTTTATAAAGAGCATAGTCCTTGGAAAATACAGGAGGTAGTTAATTTAATTCAGAAGGATGTCTCATTCTCTCAAATGGTACTTATTAAGTCCTGGAAGGACAATTTTTAATCTGCTCTCAACTTGCATGTCTTTTTGTAACTAACTGGTAGGATGGATTTAAATTTGATTTCCCTAAGGATATAAAGTAACACTTAAAAAAATACCTTAACATTAAATTGAAATGGGTACCTGCTTCAGAGATCTGTTTGAGACCACCAGACATCTGGATCTTTGCTGAGATTAACTGGCTAAACCAAAACAGGAGCACAATATGTGTATTTCTCTTCTGCTTAATATTTCATTGAAATCTATTCACTCTAATATCATTAATTCTTCATCAAAGGCACAAGGAGTAGGGGAAAGAAATCACCTTTTACAAGAAATTGTTTCTTTTAAGTTATGCAGTGCTCACAGAACACATGAATAAGGACAATATAATTTTTACATATATACCTATTTTCTCCCAAAACATATAAAATCATCTCTCAATCTCTTCCACAATAGTGTTCATCTTTTAAGCAGGTATATACTAAATGACTTAACTTTCATCTATTAAACTTTGGCATTGAAAACCAAATCTGTATTCAAAAATCTCGTCAAATTATTTTAATCCAATCTAAAATTTAAAATTTGGCTTGAGTTTAATAGGACATTTGTTCCCAGAGCCAGCACCATCAGATAATACTGTGTAAGTAATTTAGGCCATTCACAAACTCACTGGATCTTTTCAGAATATTTTCCGGGTAAGAAATAAACTTTCAAAATGAAATATTCAGCTATGTTTTGGACATATGAAATAAGGCATTGAGGAATAGACATTCCTAACATATTCCATAGAAGTGAATCTCAAGCCACATTAATGAGAATAAAATATTTAAAGAGATTTTAAAGAAAATCAATAAAAGTTTTTGACAATGCCTTTAATTTCTTTAGGCAATTTAAATTATCAAAGACGGTCTATTTCTAAAAATTAAATTTAATACTAGCTGATAGACCTTTGCTCTATCAGTATGATATGACTTATGCATATTGAGCTGATAAAATGACACATATAAACTAGAAAATTAAATTTTTTAAGAATTGATCATGATAATTAGAATGATTCATCCAAATATTTTCTATTTATAATTTTCTTTGCCTAATCTTAAAATCTTTGAGTATTGATATAGGGTTTACCATTTGGGGGACAGAAAAATAAGTAATATATGTCCTTAAAGAACTTAATTTTTTAAACTCATTTATACCAAAAAGTAAAATTATTATATAATATATGTGATTTTGAAATTTTAAATAATACTGTCACTGATATTGGAATATATTTCTTCTGGGTCTCTCAGAGCTCTTTGTACATGTAACCTTCTACCATTTTTGAGAGGATGAAGGGAGAAGGTCCAAGAGCATCAGGGAAATGTCATTGGTAGCAATGGACATGTAGAATACTTAGATGATTTTGTAACATCATAGTGTAAAAATAGTCTTCAACCTTAGGCTATTTCAGGTTTATTTTCATTATTTCTGGGAATTATCTATTTTAAATTATGCTCTTACATGTTAATTGACATTTTTAGACCTGTATTAGGTTTGATAAAACTCAGAGTCAGCAAATCTGTGTTTGAATATTGAACCTATAACTTGAATAGTGGATGTTGAGCAACTCTGCCCTCACTATCTGAGCTTCAGTTTTTTTCTCACATGTAAAAGTGATAATGCCTACCTTACCTATTTTATGGAATTTTAATGATGATCCAAGAGGAAAAGGAGAAGAATTTTAAAAATGTGATATTTGAATTTGTGTTTTGTAGAGATTTTAAATTATATATCATTTCCTTTAATTTTTGATATTTTCATCACAAGGAATACATTATGTGTCAATATGCCTTTTTTCCTCAACAAATGGAATACATATAAAGAATGATACTTAGTACATATTGTTTGAAATAATTGTTTCATCCTGACTTCTGTTTTAAATTTTCATTAAGACATGTGACTGTTTTAAGTTTGACTCAGTGGAGTTCTAACTAGATGACTCTCTTGCTTTATAAGCCTTTGTACTTCCAATGAGACTCTAAGTAGGAGCAGAAAGTGGAAACTATTACCCATTGGCTCTTCATTGTACAAAACTTTTGCTTTTTGTCGTCTTTGAAATTTATATCTTTTTAATGCCCAGGGCTAATGTGGCAAGGTCAAATGGTATTAGGTTTTCACTAATGTCCTTTGTCTTTCTGGTTTGAATTTTCTTGGAAAAAAATATACACAGAATGTCAAAAAAGGAAAAGTTCTAGAGGTTTTTTTTTTTTAAAAAAAAAGAATTATACTATTAAGTTTCTACCATCCTAATGAATAGTTATAAAAGTGAATGAGTAGCCAGTTTTCTTGGTTAAAATTTTAGAAGAAGAAAACAAACATGATTTTAACAGCATGGTTATCTGAAAATATTAATTTCAATATTACAAAAGGGTTTTGTAAAAGCAGATATTTCTTTGACTTATTTTTGAAAGATTTATTGATTTTTAATTTAAAAACTTTATTAGTTATTTTCATTTGAGATATTTTTGTAACCTATATGTTACCGTATAACTTGTTGGCTAAAAACATGAGATATTCTGAAAAGATAAAAGAAAAACTGTATTCTGAAGGGTTTAATATGTCATTACTACCAATATTTCAAAATTCTTTCACTAGAAGGGTGAAGAGTTAGTATTAGAAATACATTAAAGGTAGAGCACAATTAATAAGTAAATTTATTAAAATTTATTTTTATTAAATAATTTATATATATAAATTATAATTATTGCAAGATTTTATATATATATATATATATATAAATTCACTAATTATATATAGATAAAGCTTGAAGTTCCTCTATCCCTCCATCTGTCTCCACCCCTTTTCCCTTCCCTTGAGCTTTTTTTCTTTCTTTTCTTCAATATCCATGTGAGATTTCAGTAAATTTCACTGTTATGGAGTATATGTACAAATAATTCAGAGAATGTAATGGCCAATATTTTCTCACTTTATTACCTTGGATAATTTTCTCCTGGACACTGCTTTTAAGAAGTGACATCTTATATGTTTAATATGAATGGTAATATTGCATATTTAGGATTGACAACATTTAGAGAGATCTTCTTCCAGCTTCATTATATAATCTACTTTTTCATCAGTAGAATGTCTTCTTTCTCTCTGCTAGTGCAGAAAGGGATAGTACAAGAGAGCAGTGAAGGTCAATACAAGGGTTAATCTTCTGCCAGACCCCATGATGCTTCCAGTCACAGTGTTACTTTGTGAGCTTCTTATCTGAGAATATAAAAAGATTTTGTTGGTTGTGGTGGTGTTTTTTTCTATGGCAGAGAATTTGTAGAAACAAAGAGGTAAAGGATCCTTTCAAGAAAATTGGAAAGAGAAAATAAAAAACACAAAAGCAATAAAAGTGAAAATTAGTGCATACTTATTTTGTACCAGAGCCAAAGGATATTTTGAACAGTTATGGAATTCCGACATTTTATAGTGGGGATTAATTCAGAAGACTTTTCTAATTGTGACATATATATATGTTTTACAAAGGAGTTTTTATCTTGCTTAAAGATTCGGATGAGCTGGCTCAATTTTAATTTCCAAATAGCTACAGGTAATATGATATTATGTTATAGAGTAAGTGTAGAATATTCATATTGCAATGCAAATCAAACGAGTTAATTTACCCATTATAGCTTTTGTTTCCAATGACATGAGTATTTTGAATATCAGTTTTTGTTTGAATATGGGTTTTTGATAACAATTATAACTTAGAAAACAATAAAAACCTTTAAATGTAGGAGGAAGATTTATTATTAGATTTAATATGCATAATTAATTTTAAATATCAATGTATTTTGGCTAAGTTTAAGTCCATTCTATTGAGGTAAAACATTTTATATTATTGTGTTCTTAGACTCATTTTTTAATATATTGAGTATATTTCCAATTTAAAAGTAAGTCCAGTTTAATTTTGGATACTTACACTACCATAATACTTTCAATTAGTAAAGAAAAAAATTTGAAAACAAAACTAGTGACTAGTCAGTTCTCCTGTTGAAAAGTGATAATAAGTGATCTTTAGTTTCTACCTTAAAGGTTTAGGTAATGTGTTTCAGGCAGGGAAAAAACAATAACATAAATTCATGGTGCCAGGTCTTATGTTTAAGTCTTTAATCCATCTGGAGTTAGTTTTAGTGTAAGGTGTCAGGAAGGGGTCCAGTTTCTGCTTTCTGCACATGGCTAACCAGTTTTCCCAACACCATTTATTAAACAGGGAATCCTTTCCCCATTGCTTGTTTTTGTCTGGTTTATCAAAGATTATATGGTTGTAGATATGTTGTGTTGCCTCCGATGCCTCTGTTCTGTTCTATTGGTCTATATCTCTGTTTTGGTACCAGTACCATGCTGTTTTGATTACTGTAGCCTTGTAATATAGTTTGAAATCTGGTAGTGTGAGGCCTCCCGCTGTGTTCTTTTTGCTTAGAATTGACTTGGCTATGCAGTCTCTCTTTTGGTTCCATATGAAGTTCATGGTGTTTTTTTCCGGTTCTGTGAAGAAATTCAGTGGTAGCTTGATGCGGATAACGTTGATTCTGTAAATTACTTTGGGCAGTAGCCATTTTCATGATATTGATTATTCCTAACTATGAACATGGAATGTTTCTCCATCTGTTTGTGTCCTCTCTTATTTCGTTGAGCAGTGGTTTGTAGTTTTCCTTGAGGAGGTCCCTTACGTTCCTTGTAAGTTGTATTCCTAGGTATTTTATTCTCTTTGTAGCAATTGTGAATGGCAGTTCATTCTTGATTTGGTTCTCTTTAAGTCTGTTATTGGTGTATAGAATGCTTGTGATTTTTGAACATTGATTTTGTATCCTGAGACTTTGCTGAAGTTGCTTATCAGTTTCAGGAGTTTTTGGGCTGAGGTGATGGGGTCTTCTAGGTATACTATCATATCGTCTGCAAATAGAGACAATTTGGCTTCCTCCTTTCCTATTCGAATACCCTTTATTTCTTTTCTTGCCTGATTGCTCTGGCTAGAACTTCCAGTACTATGTTGAATAGGAGTGGTGAGAGAGGGCATCCTTGTCTAGTGCCAGATTTCAAAGGGAATGCTTCCAGTTTTTGCCCATTGAGTATGATATTGGCTGTTGGTTTGTCGTAAATAGCTTTTATTACTTTGAGATATGTTCCATCAATACCGAGTTTATTGAGGGTTTTTAGCATAAAGGGCTGTTGAATTTTGTCAAATGCCTTCTCTGCATCAATTGAGATAATCATGTGGTTTTTGTTTTTGGTTCTGTTAATGTGGTGAATGACGTTTATAGGCTTGCGTATGTTGAACCAGCCTTGCATCCCCAGGATGAATCCTACTTGATCATGATGGATAAGTTTTTTAATGTGCTGTTGCAATCTGTTTGCCAGTATTTTATTGAAGATTTTTGCATGTATGTTTATCATGGATATTGGCCTGAAGTTTTCTTGTTGAGTCTCTCCCGGGTTTTGGTATCAGGATGATGTTGGTCTCATAAAATGATTTGGGAAGGGTTCCCTCTTTTTGGATTATTTGGAATAGTTTCAGAAGGAATGGTACCAGCTCCTCTTTGTGTGTCTGGTAGAATTCGGCTGTGAACTCATCTGGACCAGGGTTTTTTTTGTGTGGTAGGCTCTTAATTGCTGCCTCAACTTCAGACCTTACACTGTTGGTGGGAGTGTAAATTAGTTCAACCATTGTGGAAGACAGTGTGGTGAATCCTCAAGGACCTAGAAATAGAAATTCCATTTGACCCAGCAATCCCATTACTGGGTATATATCCAAAGGAATCTAAATCGTTCTACTATAAGGACACATGCACATGAATGTTCATTGCAGCACTGTTTACAATAGCAAAGACCTGGAACCAACCCAAATGCCCATCGATGATAGACTGGACTGGGAAAATGTGGCACATATACACCATGGAATATTATGCAGCAATCAAAAACGATGAGTTTATGTCCTTTGTAAGGACATGGATGAATCTGGAGAACATCATTCTCAGCAAACTGACACAAGAACAGAAAAGGAAATACCACATATTCTCACTTATAGGCGGGTGAGAAAAATGAGGACACATGGACACAGGGAGGGGGGTACTACACACTGTGGTCTATTGGGGGTAATAGGGGAGGGACAGCGTGGGGGGGAGCTGGGGAGGGATAGCCTGGGGAGAAATGCCAAATGTGGGTGAAGGGGAGGAATGCAGCAAAACACGCTGCCATGTGTGTACCTATGCAACTATCTTGCATGTTCTGCACATGTACCCCCAAACCTAAAATGCAATAAAAATTTTAAAAAAATTAATATTTTTCTTTCATAAATAAAACTTCTTTAAAATAGTTAACTTAAAATTTTCTGACGAATATGCTAAAACAATAAATTGTTACTTATTAAAAAAATAACATAAAATCTTTGTGAATTTGGCCTTATATGAATACAAAACAGCATAATTAGAACAAAAATACACTTATTCTTACTTAAATGGCAAATACACGTCAAAGTCCATGATTTTTGTGATTGAAAATAGTAATCTCACAATTTCTTTTAAAAAATGAATAGAAATCTTCCATCATACTTAGAAGTTTATGAATACTGCATTTTTAAAAAGCACTGTTAGCAAATGCTATCATTGTATTGTACAATTATAATTGTATATATAAAATTGCATAAAGTGTATTTAATTATATCACTGTATTATATAAATGTATTGTTATATAGTTAGAATGGTAATATTAAGGACATTCCAATTTAGAATTTTGATGATGTTTATGTTTTTGTTTTCAGTTTAACAAAAATTGTACCACTTTTTCATTTTGTTTCATTGGAAAAACTAGATGTCAGCCACAATTGTCTTTCTGGTAAGTTTAGCATCATATACTATACATATATACTTTAAATAATGGACTTTTGACTTTCTGTTTCAAATAAGATAAGAGTTGTTTTAAATGCTTAAGTTACCAGCATTTGCATCTATTAAATCTGTAAAATAAAGCTGCTGAAATAATTCACTTGAAATTTTCTTTTCACTTTTACAGTTTTATTATTTCCATATCTTTCTGGTGGGCCTAACCTAAGTCACAATTATGTTTTTATTTAAAAGTCATATATCTTTTACTTATAAAATGAATAGCCTAATGAAGATGAGTAAACAGTGTACCTTTCTAACAGGTATAGAGTAGTCACCCATTAAAAGTTTATTAAAGAATCATGACTTGAATTGACTGACTTCTTCCTTTCCTCCAAATTTCCTCAGTCCCATTCCCAGTCTCAGTCAGTTCATTCCTAGAGGCAGCCACAGTCTGAATTTGTCACCACAGATTAATTTTGTTTTTATATTAATAGGATCAAACAGTACATTCCTTTTTCCCATAGTTTCCTCTGTGTGATATTCATTTTACATTCCACTACTTTATATATTTATTAATGATTTATTTTTCTGAAGTGTAATTTATTGTATGAATTTATCACAATTTGTTTACTCATTCCCCTGTTGAATATACTTTGATTGTTTCTGGTTTGGGGCTTATGAATACACAGTTCCTATGGTTCTTGTATGAATATTTTTGCAGACATAAGTTTTCTGTTCTCTTGGGTAAATGTGTAAAAGTGTAATTGTTGAATAATAGAACAGGTATAACTCTTAAAGAAACTGACATATTATTTTCCAAAGTAGTTGGAACATTTTACAACCCCATCAGGAATGAGAGTTATAATTGCTCCATTCCTGAGAGTGTTTAACAATTTACTATGTTATTTCATTGTGGTTGTAGTTTGCATTGACTTGAATAAAGATGTTGAACCTCTTTACGAGTGTTTATTGGTGATTTTTGCACCCTTTTTTGTTGTGTCTATTCAAGTGTTTATCCATTTTGAAAATTTCGTTATTTTATTTTTCTTACTGATTTACAAAAATATTTACATATTCTGGACATCATTGTCTTATAAATATTTTCTTATAGCCCCTATTTTAGCTATCAATTTTCTAAATGTATGGTATGAAGTAGAGGTTGAGTTAGTTTTTTATATGGATATCCAGTTGTTCCAGCCACACTGATTGAACAAGCTTTTTTTCATAATTGAATTACTTTGCCATCATTGTGCAAACATTGCTTTACATTTGGATTTCTTTGGGATGTGTTTTCATTAATTGTTTTTCTCGTAACTATGGGTTTTTTTCTATATATTTGGATGTCTAGTAAATTTAAGTTATATGTTGAACATTGTGGGTAATTCTACATGGAACATTGTAGATATTTCAGTAAGTCAGGGTGTTGCTGTCTTCCATTAAAGGATGTTAACTTTTCTTGCAGAAAGTTAAATTAATGATGAATAATTTTGTTCCCACTGGGCTTAGTTTTGTTCTATTTAGAACAGGTCATTTTTGTTTTCAACTCTTAGTGCATCCTCCTACCCCAGGACATAGCCTTCAAGCCTGATGCATAGTCCTGGATTCTAGCCAAATCTCAGATGCTCAATTAGGTCTCCTGTTGGCTGGGCTGCAACTCCAATATCTTGCATTGCTGCATGAACTTTAGTATCAACTTTCAGCTTTTATCCCTAGGGCAGATGATCTCTGGTATATTATGCAGAGCATTTTCCTGCCTGTGTAACACCTAGTACTTTCTGAAGGATCTATGGTAGATCCCCATATGGACTTCTTCCTGCTCCCTTCCCAACACACACAAATAGAGCTTCTCTGTACTTTTCCCCACAAATTTCAGCCTCAGTTTTAATCTTTGCCTCTTCATCTCAGCAAAACAGCCTCTGGTTGGGCTCTACTTTGTGAATTTGTATAGAAAACCACTGTGATTTTAGAGTGATTGCAAACTCACCTGTGTATTTTCCTTCTCTGAGTAAGGCTTGAAAACAAGTGCAATAGATGGATGGATGGATAGATAGATAGCTAGTTCAGTTTTATGGTTATTTTCTGTGGGAAAACAATTCAATGTAAATTTCCCGTAATGTACCCCAGATTTATCTGCTATATTGTTCTTTTTTTTTTTTCTTGTTTTGAGACAGAGTTTTGCTCTTGTTGCCCAGGCTAAAGTGCAATGGTGCAATCTCGGCTCACTGAAACCTCCACCTCCCGGGTTCAAGTGATTCTCCTGCCTCAGCTTTCTGAGTAGCTGGGATTACAGGCATGTGCCACCACATCCAGCTAATTTTGTATTTTTAGTGGAGATGGGGTTTCAACAGGTTGGTCAGGCTAGTCTCGAACTCCCAACCTCAGGTAATCTGCCCTCCTCGGCCTCCCCAAGTGCTGGGATTATAGGCATGAGCCATGCTCCCGGCCTGTATTTACTTTTTTAAAGGTAAAAAGGTTCCTGTAATTCTATTTAGGTATATATTTAATTTTACCACTTAACTATTACTTTAGATTTCACTTCTTCAGATTTTTATCTCATTTAATCCTCACCCCGTGAGACAGATATGAACCTGAATTGTGAAGCAGATTTCCATAAATGTTACACAGCTACTAAATGGTAGAAATATATATGCTGACAATAGTCTATGTTCTTAACTCAATATGGTCATCTTTAAAAAGCATATAGTATTCTGCAGAAGAAATAAAATACTGCTTTTCTTTAATAGCTAACTAGTAAATACAATGGTCATAGATGTATGATATTTGTTCTAAATCTTTGATACCTTTCCAAATGATGTTATTTATTTTCTGTAGATCTTACAAGTGCCATAAAGTGGTTTGATGCATGCTATTTTCTCCGTGAATTGTCTCTTATTGGAAACCCACTTCTACAGGAAACAAACTGGAGGTAAAGAAGCATTGTTGCACCCCATGAATATCCTTTATTATAGTTGCAGAAAAAACAATTTGATAAAAATTGTCCTATGAATAACAATTACCTGGGAAAAGTTAAAAACTTAAAGTTATTTTAAACCAAAAAAGTTTTGTAAAAGTAGTTTTAACAATATTTTTATTCTAAAATAATATTCTTGCACATATGAATTAATACAAAATTGAAATTAAAATTATAATGCAAACTATTCATTATGTTACAAGTTTAGTGTGATAGTAACTTGGACTTTGTATTTATAGAAAATATATTTGTTGAGGATTTTTTTTTTTTTTGCCATTCATTTAAATTACACAGCTTCCTACTTAAATTATTTCCTTCTTGAGAATAATTTGGTTTTGTTTTATTTTCCTAAAAGAGAAGGTTGGTGTGTTAAAAAGTTTGTGTTATAAGCATGTATGAATTCTTGCCCCTCTTTGAAATATTGCAATACCTAAAGCCTAATACCTATTGTAAACCAAGAACAATACTTTTTAATTTTTAATAGTTTCATAGAAAAAAATGTTCTCTTATGTACACCTCTAATAATATCCTAACATTTCCCCCAAAATGACCACCAGCTTTTTTCAAAAATTATCTATCTTGTGATAACTTGCATATCATAATTTTTATCATTTTTATGAGTATGAATATTTTGTAAAAAACTGAACATTTTTATCATCTTAAAAAATACCTCATCCTTTTTTGCAATAAGTCCCTCCCCCAGTATTGTGAAAATATCTCTCCAGTCTCTATGGCTTTCCTTGTTTCTGGTGAGAAATGTCTGCTGACATTCTTGTCTTTCTTTCTTTGTCTATGAATGATTTTAAAATTTTCTCTTGATCACTATTTTTAGCAATTTGATTATGATATGCTTTTATGTGGTTACATTTAGTTACTTGAGATTTTTTTTTTTTTTTTTTTTTTTTTGAAACGGAGTTTCGCTTTTGTTACCCAGGCTGGAGTGCAATGGCGCAATCTTGGCTCACCGCAACCTCTGCCTCCTGGGTTCAGGCAATTCTCCTGCCTCAGCCTCCTGAGTAGCTGGGATTACAGGCACACGCCACCATGCCCAGCTAATTTTTTGTATTTTTAGTAGAGTCGGGGTTTCGCCATGTTGACCAGGATGGTCTTGATCTCTTGACCTCACGATCCACCCGCCTCGGCCTCCCAAAGTGCTGGGATTACAGGCTTGAGCCACTGCGCCCAGCCTGGTTACTTGAGATTTATGAATTCTCTTGGATCTGCCATTTTCATAAAATTTGGAAAATTTATGGCTGTTTTTTTCAGATGTTTTCTTCTTGCTTTCACTACCTATTCTTTCCTAATAGGACTCCAGTTTCAACAATATTAGACCATTTGAATTATCCCAGAATTCAATTGGGATGCTGCTATTGTTTTCTTTTACTTCTTATTCTTTTTTTCCCTTTTTGTGCCTTACTCACACTGAATAGTTTCTGTTGCTATGTCTTCAATTCTCTGATATTTTCTGTTTAAATATCTACTCTGTGTTCAATCTCATCTAGAGTATTTTTCATTTCTGGCTGCAAATATATTTTTCATCTATATAAATATATGTATTTCTTAAACATTTGTAATTTATCTTCTAAGCATGCTCATGTTTTCTAGAACCTTCTTGAATATATGAAATATTAATTATGGCTGTATTATTTTAACATCCTTATGTGTTCTTTCCCTCATCTCTATCATTTGAAGGTCTACTTGCATTGATTTTTTTTCACTGATTCTGGATCATATTCTTCTGCTTCATTGCATGCCTGATCATTATTGGTTATATTCTAGACATTTCGAATTTTATATTCCCAATGCTTAATTTCATTGTATTACTTTAAATAGCCTTCATTTTGTATTTGGGGTGCAGCGGCTAAGTTACTTGGCACTAGTGAAATACTTTCTAGGCTTGCTTTTAAGTTCTGTTAGAATGGTCCAAAGAAATCTTTGGACTAATGCTAATTTAGCCCTACCACTATGATGCCAACTTTCTGAGTATTTTTTCAGTTGTATCATATACAGAGACATGCTCCTCTTGAAATCCTGGGCTCAAATCCTCCCACCTCAGCCTCCTAAAGTGGTGGGATTATGGGTGTGAGCCACTGCATTCAGTTTTGTATGTATCCCTTTAACTTTGGTTGTGGAAACTAATCTTGTATGTCAGTTCCTATAGGTTTGCCATCAGTTTCTGTTGGTTCTTTCCCCTAACCTTAGATGGCTTTTCCTTTTTTCCTTTTTTTTTTTTTTTTTTTGCATGTTAGGTTTTGGGGTGCATGTGAAGAACATGCAAGATAGTTGCATAGGTACACACGTGGCAGTGTGATTTGTTGCCTTCCTCCCCATTACCTATATCTGGCATTTCTCCCCATGGTATCTCTCCCCAACTCCCCATCCCACACTGTCCCTCCCCTATTTTCCCCCAACAGGCCCCAATGTGTAGTGCTCCCCTCCCTGTGTTCATGTGTTCTCATTGTTCAACACCCGCCTATGAGTGAGAACATGCAGTATTTGATTTTCTGTTCTTGTGTCATTTTGAAGAGAATGATGGTTTCCAGGTTCATCCATGTCCCTACAAAGGACACAAACTCATCGTTTTTTATGGCTGCATAATACTCCACGGTGTATATGTGCCACATTTTCCCTCTCCAGTTTATCATCAATGGGCATTTGGGTTGGTTCCAGGTCTTTGCTATTGTAAACAGTGCTGCAGTGAACATTCGTGTGCATGTGTCCTTATAGTAGAACGATTTATAATCCGTTGGATATATACCCAGTAATGGGATTGCTGGGTCAAATGGAATTTCTATTTCTAGGTCCTTAAGGAATTGCCACACTATCTTCCACAATGGTTGAACTAATTTACACTCTTACCAACAGTGTAAAAGTGTTCCTATTTCTCCACATCCTCTCCAGCATCTGTTGTCTCCAGATTTTTTAATGATTGCCATTCTAACTGACGTGAGATGGTATCTCAAAGTAGTTTTGATTTGCATTTCTCTAATGACCAGTGAGGATGAGCATTTTTTCATATGTTTGTTGGCCTCATGTATGTCTTCTTTTGTAAAGTGTTGGTTCATATCCTTTGCCCACTTTTGAATGGGCTTGTTTGTTTTTTTTCTTGTAAATCTGTTTTAGCTCTTCGTAAATTCTGGATATCAGCCCTTTGTCAGATGAGTAAACTGCAATAATTTTTTCCCATTCTGTTGGTTGCTGATTCACTCTAATGACTGTTTCTTTTGCCATGTAGTAGCCGTGGAGTTTGATTAGGTCCCATTTGTCTATTTTGGCTTTGGTTTCCAATGCTATTGGTGTTTTTGTCATGAAGTCCTTGCCTATGCCCATGTCCTGAATGGTTTTGCCTAGATTCTCTTCTAGGGTTTTTATGGTGTTAGGTCTCATGTTTAAGTCTTTAATTCATCTGGAGTTAATTTTAGTGTAAGGTGTCAGGAAGGGATCCAGTTTCTGCTTTCTGCACATGGCTAGCCAGTTTTCCCAACACCATTTATTAAACAGGGAAATCTTTCCCCCATTGCTTTTGTCAGGTTTGTCAAAGATCGAATGGTTGTAGATGTGTTGTGTTGCCTCAGAGGCCTCTGTTCTGTTCCATTGGTCTATATCTCTGTTTTGGTACCAATACCATGCTCTTTTGATTACTGTAGCCTTGTAGTTTGAAGTCCAGTAGTGTGATGCCTCCCGCTGTGTTCTTTTTGCTTAGAATTGACTTGGCTATGCAGGCGGTCTTTTGGTTCCATATGAATTTTAAGGTGTTTTTTTCCAGTTCTGTGAAGAAGGTCATTGGTAGCTTGATGGGAATAGCATTGAATCTGTAAATTACTTTGGGCGGTATGGCCATTTTCACGATATTGATTCTTCCTAACCGTGAACATGGAATGTTCCTCCATCTCTTTGTGTCCTCTCTTATTTTGTTGAGCAGTGGTTTGTAGTTCTCCTTGAAGAGGTCCTTTACGTTCCTTGTTAGTTGTATTCCTAGGTATTTTATTCTCTTTGTAGCAATTGTGATTGGCAGTTCATTCTTGATTTGACTCTCTTTAAGTCTGTTATTGGTGTATAGGAATGCTTGTGATTTTTGCACATTGATTTTGTATCCTGAGACTTTGCTGAAGGTGCTTGTCAATTTCAGGACTTTTTGGGCTGAGACGATGGGGTCTTCTAGATATACAATCATGTCGTCTGCAAATAGAGAGAATTTGACTTCCTCCTTTCCTAATTGAATACCCTTTATTTCTTTTTCTTGCCTGATTTCTGAGGCTAGAACTTCCAGTACTATATTGAATAGGAGTGGTGAGAGAGGGCATCTTTGTCTAGTGCCAGATTTCAAATGGAATGCTTTCAGTTTTTGCCCATTCTGTATGATATTGGCTGTTGGTTTGTCGTAAATAGATTTTATTATTTTGAGATATGTTCCATCAATACCTAGTTTATTGAGAGTTTTTAGCATAAAGTGCTGTTGAATTTTTGTCAAAGGCCTTCTCTGCATCAACTGAGATGATCTTGCAGTTTTTGTCTTTGGTTCTGTTTATGTGGTGAATTACATTTATAGACTTGTGTATGTTGAACCAGCCTTGCATCCCTGGGATGAATTCTACTTGATCATGGTGGATAAGCTTTTTGATGTGCTGTTGCAATTGGCTTGCCAGTATTTTATTGAAGATTTTTGCATCTATGTTTATCATAGATATTGGCCTGAAGTTTTATTTTCTTGTTGAGTCTCTGCCGGGTTTTGGTATTAGGATGATGTTGATCTCATAAAATGATTTGGGAAGGATTCCCTCTTTTTAGATTATTTGGAATAGTTTCAGAAGGAATAGTATCAGCTCCTCTTTGTCTGTCTGGTAGAATTCAGCTGTGAACTCATCTGGACCTGGGCTTTTTTTTTTTTGGGTGGTAGGCTCTTAATTGCTGCCTCAAATTCAGAACTTGTTATTGGTCTATTCAGGGATTCGACTTCTTCCTGGTTTTGGCTTGGGAGAAGGCAAGTGTCCAGGAATTTATCCATTTCTTCCAGGTTTGCTAGTTTATGTGCATAGAGTTGTTTCTAATAATCTCTGATGATGGTTTGAATTTCTGTGGAATCTGTGGTGATATCCCCTTTATCATTTTTTATTGCTTCAATTTGGTTATTCTCTCTCTTCTTTTTTATTAATCTGGCTAGTGTTCTGTCTATTTTGTTGATATTTTCAAAAAACCAGCTCCTGGATTTATTGATTTTTTTGAAGGGTTTTTTGTGTCTCTATCTCCTTCAGTTCTGCTCTGATCTTAGTTATTTCTTGTCTTCTGCTAGGTTTTGAGATTTTTTGATCTTGCTCCTCTAGCTCTTTCAATTTTGATGAGAGGGTGTCAATTTTAGAACTCTTGTTGCTTTGCATATGGGTACTTATTGCTATATATTTTCCTCTAGAGACTGCTTTAATGTGTCCCAGAGATTCTGGTATGTTGTGTCTTCATTCTCGTTGGTTTTGAAGAACATCTTTATTTCTGCCTTCATTTCATTGTTTATCCAGGCAACATTCAAGAGCAAGTTGTTCAGTTTCCATGAAGCTGTGCAGTTCTAAGTTAGTTTTTGAATTCTGAGTTCTAACTTGATTGCCCTGTGGTCTGAGGGACTGTTTCTTATGACTTCTGTTTTTTTGCATTTGCTGAGGAGTGATTTACTTCCAATTATGTGGTCAATTTTAGGGTAGGTGTGATGTGGTGCTGAGAAGAATGTATATTCTGTGGATTTAGGGTGGAGAGTTCTGTAAATGTCTATCAGGTTTGCTTGTTCCAAGTCTGAGTCCACATCCTGGATATCCTTATTTTTATGTCTGGTGATCTATCTAATATTGACAGTGGGGTGTTAAAGTCTCCCACTATTATTGTGTGGGAGTCTAAGTCTCTTTGTAAGTCATTAAGAACTTGCCTTATGTATCTGGGTGCTCGTGTATTGGGTACGTGTATATTTAGGATCATTAGCTCTTCTTGTGGCATTGATCCTTTTACCATTATGTAATGTCCTTCTTTGTCTCTTTTGATCTTTGTTGCTTTAAAGTCTATTTTATCAGAGATGAGAATTGCAACTCCTGCTTTTTTTTTGCTCTCCATTTGCTTGATAAATATTCCTCCACCCTTTTATTTTGAGGCTTTGTGTATCCTTGCATGTGAGATGGGTTTCCTGGATACAGCACACCTATGGATGGGTTTTGGTTTTTTATCCAATTTGCCAGTCTGTGTCTTTTGATTGGGGCATTTAGCCCATTTACATTTAAGGTTAATATTGTTATGTGTGAATTTCATACTGCCATTTTGATGCTAACTGGCTGTTTTGCCCATTAGTTGATGCAGATTCTTTATTTTGTTGATGCTCTTTACCATTTGGTATGTTTTTAGAATGGCTGGTACTTGTTGTTCCTTTCTATGTGTAGTGTCTCTTTCAGGAGCTCTTGTAAAGCAGGCCTGGTGGTGACAAAATTTCTGCGTACTTGCTTGTTCGCAAAGGATTTTATTTTTCCTTCATTTATCAAGCTCAGTTTGGCTGGATATGAAATTCTGGGTTGAAAGTTCTTTTCTTTAAGGATGTTGAATATTGGCCCCCACTCTCTTCTGGCTTGTAGGGTTTCTGCCAAGAGATCTGCTGTGAGTCTGATGGGCTTCCCTTTCTCTCTGACTGCCCTTAGCATTTTCTCCTTCATTTCAACCCTGGTTAATCTGACAAGTATGTGCCTTGGGGTTGCTCTTCTTGAGGAATATCTTTGTGATGTTCTCTCTATTTCTTGGACTTGAATATTGGCCCTGCCTTGCTAGGTTGGGGAAGTTTTCCTGGATAATATCCTGAAGAGTATTTTCCACCTTGGATTCATTCTCTTCATCACATTCAGGTATACCTATCAAACATAGATTAGGTCTTTTCACATAGTCCCATGTTTCTTGGAGACTTTGTCCATTCCTTTTTACGCTTTTTTCTCTCATTTTGCCTTCTTGTTTTATTTCATTGAGTTGATCCTCGACCTCTGATATTTTTTCTTCTGCTTGGTCAATTCGGCTGTTGAAACTTGTGCATGCTTCACAAAGTTCTCATGTTGTGTTTTTCAGCTCCATTAATTCACTTATATTCCTCTCTACGTTGTTCATACTCGTTAGCATTTCATCAAATCTTTTTTCAGGGTTCTTAGTTTCTTTGCATCGGGTTAGAACATGTTCTTTTAACTCACTGAAATTTCTCATTACCCACATTCTGAAGTCTGATTCTGTCATTTCATCACACTCATTCTCCATCCAGTCTCGTTCCCTTGCTGATGAGGAGTTGTGATCCCTTGTAGGAGGAGAGGTGTTCTGGTTTTGGGTGTTTTCCTCCTTTTGCACTGGTTTCCTTCCATCTTTGTGGATTTATCCACCTGTCATTTTTGTAGTTGCTGATTTTCAGATTGGGTCTCTGAATGTATGTCCAGTTGATGATGAAGTTATTTCTGTTTCTTATTTTTTCTTATGACAGTCTGGCCCCTCTGCTGTAGGACTGCTGAGGTCCACTCCAGGCCCTTCTTGCCTGGGGATCACCTGCAGCAGCTGCAGAACAGTAAGGGTAGCTACCCATTTCTTCTTCTGCTATCTTTGTCCCAGAAGGATATCCGCCAAATGTCAGTCTGGTCTCTCTTTTATAAGGTGACTCTTTGGATATATGGGGGTCAGGGAGCTGCTTGAGGAGACAGTCAGTCCTTTATAGGAGCTGAAGTGCTGAACTGTGAGCCCTGGTATTCATTCAGCGCTGCTGGGCAGGTACATTTAGGTCTGCTGCAGCAGAACTCGTAAACCAATTTTTGTTCCCAGGTGCTCTGCCCCAGGGAGTTAGGGCTTTATTTATGAGTTTCGCTTGTGCTGCTACCTTTTTTATCAGGGCTGAAGGAGGCAGCCTAGTCACTGTTTGCCTCCAGATGCTTTGCTGAGCTGCTGTGGGCTTCACCCAGCTGCCGTGTGAACTTCCCTGCAGTCCTGTTTATATGGGGGTAGTTAGAACTGCCTCAGCTATGGTGGCCCACCTCTGTATTGGCAGACTCTCTCTGCAATGGCAGGTTGCCTTGGCAATGGTGGGTTGCCTTTGCAACAGCAGGCTGCCTCAGCAATGGCAGACTACCTCCATAGTGGTGGAGTGCCTCGGTAATGGCGGACGCCCCTCTCCCACAGAACTGGACTGTCCCGGGTTCAGCTGTACTTGCTGTGAAACTCTCAATCCAGAGATTTTCTGATTGCTGTTCTTTTGTGGGGTTGGGACCAGCTGAGCTTGATCATCTGGCTCCCTGCCTCAGAACTTTTTTGTTGTTGTTGTTAACAGTCGACTCTCTCCCAGGTGTTTCAGTTGCCTGTTGAAAAGACGCCAGGATCTCTGTGATTTCTTGTGCGGCGACTCACTGTACTGGCTAAACAGCGGCACTGAGATTTGTGGCACTTTCTTTGCCCAGTAATCTCCTGGCCTGGCTCCCTGTTTATTCTCCTTTTTAATGTGATGAATGAGCGATTTTCTGGGGCTCGAATTGCCAGCTAAAAGGGCACCCGGACCAGTATATTTTGTTTGGAGAACTGCTGCACCAGGGCGCCAACAAAGCAGTCATGCCGGGCAAAGCAGCCGCGCCGAGCAAAGCAGCCACGCCGGCCAAAACAGCTGCACTGGCCAAAACAGTCACGCTAGCGACCCATGGGGTTCCTCTGCCTGGGAATCTCCTGGTCTGTGGGCAATAAAAATCCATCTGGAAATGCGGCATCCGCTCACCCTCTGCACTTTCACTGGGAGCTGCAATCCTGAGTTGTTTCTACATGGCCATCTTGGATTTTCTAGATGGCTTTGTCTTACACATCAACAGCACATTACTGATTTGCCCAAGCTTAAGTGAATTACCTATCAGAATAATGAATAATTTGCATATGTCAACTATGAAATTTTCCACTGTGGAACTGGTGATTATTCTACACTTTTGTCTTTTTTTATGCTCAGAACATTCATTTGTGAGATGGTTTCACATTATTTATTGTACATTTGATATTTTTATACAGTCATTTACTGGCACATTAAGGCAGGACAAGCCAAGCCTAAACTGGTTTATAATTTAGGAAAGTAAGTTTGGCAGTACAAACATGCTAAGTATAGGGGAAGGCACACATTTACTAAAATACAGGTAGCAAAATATATATTGCAACCATTAGAGTTTAAATCAAATCAGAAAAAACTTGCCAACTTTTTCAGACAGTGAAAATGCATTTATACACAAAACATAGACTAAAAAAAAATTGCTGTAACACCTGATTCTAGTGCAAAAGCTGTTGACTCCTTGCCTTGATTTGGTTTCTCTGCAAGGTGTGGTCATGTCCAGGAAGACGCTGGGATCTAACAACTTTGGAGGAGTATAAGATATATTACAGAATAATTAAATATCTGGTTATGTTTAAAAGTCCTATATCTGACTTACTGTACCTAGAACAAGCTAGAGAGTCAGGGGAATAGTCTCTCTTCCCACTCTTGTCTGAGGCTACTGTTAACCTCTGACACTCTTTCTAGATTAATTGGTTTACTGGATTTGTTACTTGGTCTTTGGTTAAGAAGATAGAAGCATTTTTACACCAACTCAAACAACTGTGTAATTTACTGCATATTGGTATCTTGTGTATCTTAGAAGAGTTATCTTGGCCCAGAAAGTTCATTCTTTCTTTTTTCTTTAGAGCTCAGTTTTCAAAAAAGTTTCTAATTACATACTGTTATTTAGGGAAATCTGGCATGTTTGCACATGTTTTAGAAAAAAATTTGTCAACTTTACTGTTTAGAAATATGTTTTCCATGTATATATTAAGCAGTGTTATATTTTCTCACATATAGCACAGAGGAAAGTGTATGACCTAGTACAGTGGTTCTCAAAGGTGTGACTCTTGACATCATTCATTATTACCTGGAAAACTGGTAGAAATGCAGAATTTTTGACACCATCAAAACCTGAATCAGAAACTTAGGAATGTTGTTTAGCAATCTGTACTTTAACAAGCCCTTTTGATGATTCTGATATATACTAAAGTTTGAAAATAGCCATTTTAAAATAAGGATATTCTACCCCTACTCTATACTGTATGATTCTGGACAAGTAATATAATTTTCTTTTTTAGATATGGGGTCTTTCTATGTTGCCCAGGCTGTCCTTGAACTCCTGAGCTTAAACATTTCCTTTACCAAAGCATCCTGAGTGGCAGGGATAACAGGTGTGTGCCATCATGCCCAGCTCTGATTTAACATTTTTATATCTCTGAATCCCGGTAGTAAAATGAGTATGATCATCTCATGGGGTGGTTATGAGAACTGAATGGTATAATCCACATAATTTATTTAGAACAATTACTAGAACTTGGTAAGCTAACAAAAATTTACTATTTCCTATTACCATATTATCCAGATTATACATAGGTTCTTATTCAATCACCAAGTATTCAGCAAACTCCTGTGTAGTGTCCTAACATATTGGACATTATGAATGAAATTTAATGTAACCCATAATTTCAAGTCATTTTTCGAATCATGTTAGGGATATAAAATGTATCACATAATTGATAACCATGAAAAATAATAATATCAAATACACTAATATAGCATTCACTCTATGCTCAACACTGTTCTCATTTAATCTACACAATATGCCTAATCAATATGTATGTAACTCTGCATCCCATTTTATAGTTGGGAAAATTGAGTCACATAAAGGCTAAATAACTTGACCAGGAAGTAGAGGAACCAGGAAATCTAACTGATGCAGTCTGGCTTCAAAATCTACACATTTAACTCTTAGATTTTTTGTACCTAATAAAACACTAGTATCAAATGATTATTGTAGGCAACACATATGCTTTAGAAATTTGGAAAAATCACCTCAGTTTAGTGTGACCAGGAGAAACTGCCTTGGTTAAAGGGGTACATTTTTAGTTAAACCTCAAAAGTTTGCTAAGATTTAAAATCATAAAGAAATAATGAAAATAATTCTAGTGGAGGAATATCCATAAAAAAGTAAGGAAGGTGAGATATGTAGTTAGGCTCTGTTTGAAGCTAGTTGATTCAGATGTAAAGTGGATATACTGGTAAATACCACTAGAGGAGATGAGAAATCAAGTACTTACAGTGTGTCAGAGAATAAATCAAGTATTCTCTCTATATATTACTTTATTTCACAGCAAGTTGGGTTCTGTAATTGTCATTCTCATTTTAGATAAGTATTCACAAACGCCTTGATACCTTATGATTTGAATAGTGCTTATCTCATAGGGTAATATAGGTTAGGCTTCACAAAAAATAACCCAGAAATCTATGTGGTTCAATATAAGATTATTTTTTGGTTACATTACATTTGATGTGGGTTCAATCTGTAAAATGTAGGTGGACTCAGAAACTCAGGCTGCTTCCATTTTGTAGACCTGTGTCATGTGACTTTAGTTGTCACTCGGCTTTTGTAAGCTAGTAGACTGTGGTAGGAGAGAGAGAAAGGGACCATAGGAAAGGTACTACTGACATATAACCACTCAGCTTTCAGAGGTAGCAGTGATCACTTCACTCATATTCCATTCAGTTGACTAGTTTCATTCATGTAACTAGTCACATCACCAAACCTACCGCAAGAGAGCCTAGAAAAGGTAAAGAACAAGAATATCAACCAACACTAACAGTCTGGGTGAGGGCTAAATAAGCTACCACATGAAAGCATGTTATAGAGTGCCTCTCACCTGGCATACTAAGAAAATATTAGCTATTGTTCTTTCAGTGAACCGTAGAAAAAATTTGAATATATGTGTGGTTATAAAAATGGTAGATTATATGTTTAGTTCTGAATATATTTCTGGCATTGTCAAGAATTATGTCTACCAGAAATACACATTTGGGGAAGACATTTTTCATCAGCAGACTGATAAGAAATTAGGAAATAAGTGACCAAATTTATTTATTAGAGTTCAGGGATTATAAAGGACTAAAATTCAGTAGTGAAAATTGCCCCAAATTATTGTATAGATTCTTCCAGAATGGAGCTGGAAGGGAACATATGTACCATATATATGTATATGGTATTAGACATATATATATATATATACACACATACATACTCTTTCAATTTTTAAATTTTAATAATGTATAAAAATTGAGGTGCAGAGATTAATTAGCATACATTAGATACAACATGTTTGCATGCAGTTTCTAAAAAATGTCAAAATATCTAAAAAATAATTCCTAAAAACATCTAAAGTATAAAATTTTCCAGAGATGGAAAGATTAAATAAATATTGTTCATTTTATTATATTCTTGGATAGAAAATACTTCAATCTTGTATAGTTTATCATTTCCTGAATAGCTGGACTACATTTTCTTGGCTTTGGATCTGTTTTCTCTTAAAATGATTTTTATAGGGTTATATCCTTGATATTATTTCTATTCTTTTATTTAAACACAGTTTTAAAAATCAATATTAATATTTTCAATTAATGTTAAAGTTAATGTACAAATAGACTATTTCTATACTTTTTATATTAACAGCATAAGAAATATTTTCTTGGAATATATATTGTTTTCCCAGTCATACTAAAAATATACTATTTTTTTCTCATGGCTTTCTTTTACTTCTTAAGAGTTTTGCTTCTGAAAGACAAAACAAGAAGAATTTTATGTTCTGAAATAATCTTTTTGGGTAGTGGGGATTCTGTAGTTATAAAAATGGAAGTTTGCATTTTTAGTTATGTATATATTTCTGGCATTGTCCCAGGCACTTCTTATTTCTACCAGAGATAATTGGTCACTGCCCCAAGGCATGGGTTATTTTAGGGAAGTTTCTAATATTTTACTCATTTAGATGTGATTTCAGGAAGGCAATTAAAAATACCTTAGCAGGACTCATATAATGAGAACATACTCTTCCTCTCTCGTTCTCTTTTGCATAAGATCTTTTAACTTACTAACTAGCACACAGACTATCTTTAGGGCACAAAATCCCTGTCCTCCTAAATGTCCAGATGGCTTTTCTTCTTATTCAATTTATAATAAGCTTATGGCTTCCCTCTTGCCTTCTTGCTTTAGCAAGTTGACATTTTCTTTACTCAGAGATAGATAGCTCTCTTCATTTCTTGGGGAAAGGATATCAATCACTTTTCCTTACTAGCATTATACATTAATCTTTATCATGTGCCCTTTGGATGTATGTGGTCAGTTCTCAATCTGGAGACATTTGCAGCACCTTGAATACAAATTTTTAGACCAGTTTCCTTAACTTTTGTTGAATACAAGAACAGAATTTTTAAAATAACAGAAGGAAACATAATTGGTGATGATAGAATTACCATTCAGATCTTGGAAACAAATTCTGGAGGGTGCAAAGGATTATATTTCCTTTATTTTTTAAAGGAAATATATTCCTTTACACAGAGAGTTTAACAGCTTGATCTGCAGTACTGAATTGTGTAGACTACACTTAGTTTGTCCATTTCAGGTGTGTGCGGTAGCACTTCACTGAGATCTGTTAAACTGAGAATTTCATTTATATCCATTAATTTTCAAAATAATATAATCTAAAACAGCCAACTGAAATGTTATATCCCTAATAGAAAAAAAATGTTCATTATTTTTCCTTCTGGTTACGTAGTACCAGCATAGTCCCTTGTATGTAATTCTAGACCTTTTAGGAGCTGGGTGTAGGATCCCCTTATCTGAAATAGAAGCAGTATTTCCACTTACCTGTAGTGGCTCAAGTTCTGGGGCTATGCTTCTTTTACATTGGTTTTAAAGTACTCCTAATCTCCAAGTTTTGGATCCTAATTATTAGGAGCTAGATCTTAAAAGTGAAACTTCTTATACAAAACCAAGAATATGATTACATTTAAAAGGCACTGCTTGGCAGGTGATATTATTTGTAATGAAAATATCAGATGGGTTGTTTTCAGGTGGATTTTTTTCCTAGTAATTATATAGGCCAAGTCTAGATGACAAATGAAAATTATTAGCTTTTTCCATTCAGATCAAGCCCTTTACGGGCCATGATTCTTTTTGTTAGGTGTTGAGCAAAAAAGACATGAATTATCTTGCTGATTTGGTATCATTTTCCATCCAAACAGCTGTCACATTGCCAGTTTCAACAACCTGAAACAAATTTAATGTCTCAAATAATTTTTAATGTATCTTTTTTATTATTTTGTTTGCATGAAGCATGAACACTTATTTTATTGAATAAAATATGCTTGTGGGAAAATACATTGACATATTTTATTACAAATTTGTAAAGATAAATATTCACATTTTACTGCTTTTGCTAAGTTTATGTACTTTAGAGTTTTATAGAAAATATTTAATGAGAAATAATAATGTAAGAAAATAGTATTTATATTATAGGTATGAAAAATTATTGGCTATTATAATTTCTATGCTTAAATGAACTTTTCTGTACTACAGTAATTCTCACTTAAGAATGTTGATTGTCAAATTTCATTTAGATTAGTTGGCCTATACTTTATTTAAGAAATTCATTTATCTAAAGCGTTTTAAATCTGGAAATCTATAAAATATGGATTTATTAATCAAGGGATCAACTCAAGCTTTAAGCAGTGTGTTCCAATGAACTTTACATAACCTCTTGATACCAACAAAAGGATTAGTTATAAATTTTCCCAATTGGCTTCTTACTTTCATGTCTAGCCAGTGATAACAGGGACAAAGCTGATGTACTAAAAAATCTCTTTTTAAAACTTAATCCATAGACTCAGTTTGAAATCTCCTTTGGGAATTTCTTTCATTCACTAATGATTAATTGAGCTTCTTAAGTGGTAGAATATTCACCAGGAAGTTTTCACCAAATGAAATATTGGTTCAACCCTTGATTAGGAGGAGCCCAGCTGGAAAAACTAATGTTGAGATCTCACTGTAGTCTTATACTTCATTTCCAACATTTATCAACTGGTGATAGCCTTTTCTAATATATTCATCACAGACTCTTAGAAGTCTGCTTTTAGAACTTGAGGCCAATCCATGTGCTGCTCTATTATGCAGTTCTGAGGATTGTTCTTTAAAAGTAAATAACATGAAGAAAACATTTAAAATAAAACACCAACTCCAATCTCAATATAGATTAAATAAATCACAAATTTAAAGATATTCTTATAGTCTCAAAGATCCAAGCAAGCTAAATATATACATTCAAAAGAATTCCAAACACTAAATCATTTGGAAACTTTTTATATAAAGGTGATGAACATAATTTCAAAATATACCTTATGTAAAAATTTAAGCTCTGTTGATTCACAGTGTCTAGAATTGTTCCCCAGACCTGAAATGTTGTATGTAATATTTATATCAGTATCTGTGTCCAAAATATAGTATTTCATGGTAAAGTCATTACTTTTTTCCTTGCTGATCTGGTATCAGTTTCCATCTGAACAACTATTGTGTAGTAACAGCTGCAACAACTAGAAACAAACCTATAGTTCCATATTATCTTTGAATATATTTATTTTTATTGTGTTTGTTTTGGGAGTATAAAATACCTGTTTTATTAAATAAAATATGCTTGTAGTAAAATATATTTATCTGTTCATTTTTCTGATGAAACAAATTCTTATATTAGATTATTTTGTTAAAATCAAACTCCACAGCTTTTGCACAGCAAAAGAAACAGTCACTAGAGTGAATCGGCAACCAACAGATTGGGAAAAAATCTTTTCAGTTTATGCATCTGACAGAGGGCTGATATCCAGAATTTACAAAGAACTCAAACAGATTTACAGGAAAAAAACAAACAAGCCCATTCAAAAATGGGCAAAGGACATGAACAGACACTTTACAAAAGAAGACATACATGAGGCCAACAAACACATGAAAAAATGCTCATCATCACTGGTCATTAGAGAGATGCAAATCAAAACCACATTGAGATACCATCTCACACCGGTTAGAATGGCGATCATTAAAAAATCTGGAGACAACAGATGCTGGAGAGGATGTGGAGAAATAGGAACACTCTTACACTGTTGGTGGGAGTGTAAATTAGTTCAACCATTGTGGAAGACAGTGTGGCGATTCCTCAAGGACCTAGAAATAGAAATTCCATTTGACCCAGCAATCCCATTACTGGGTATATATCCAAAGGAATATAAATCATTCTACTATAAGAACACATGCACACGAGTGTTCATTGCAGCACTGTTTACAATAGCAAAGAACTGGAACCAACCCAAATGCCCATCGATGATAGACTGGACTGGGAAAATGTGGCACATATACACCATGGAATATTATGCAGCAATAAAAAATTCCGAGTTTATGTCCTTTGTAAGGACATGGATGAATCTGGAGAACATCATTCTCAGCAAAGTGACACAAGAACAGAAAACAAAATACCACATATTCTCACTCATAGGCGGGTGAGAAAAATGAGAACACATGGACACAGGGAGGGGGTCTACTACACACTGGGGTCTATTGGCGGGAATAGGGGAGGGACAGCAGGGGGGAGCTGGGGAGGGATAGCCTGGGGAGAAATGGCAAATGTGGGTGAAGGGGAGGAAGGCAGCAAAACACACTGCCATGTGTGTACCTATGCAACTATCTTGCACATTCTGCCTATGTACCCCAAAACCTAAAATGCAATAAAAATAAAATAAAATAAAATGGCTCTTCATTTTGTCATTAATTATTCTGCATAGAAGCCCAGTCAGTGTATCCATGTATTTGAAATGTACACACATTTTACATAATAGTATGAATACTCAGTATACATTTACATAAATATGCACTGTTTTACGTAAAGAGTATGAATGTGTCTTATTTGAAATGTGCACACATTTCAAATAAGACACATAAGACACATTCATACTCTTTATGTAAAACAAACGTTCATTGCAGCACTACTCAGAATAGCAAAGACATGAAATCAATATAAATGACTATCAGTGATAGATTGGATAAAGAAACAACAGAAAGATGTGGAAGTAATATGACTGGACAGAGAAATTGTGGTACATATACACCATGGAATATATGCAGCCTTAAAAGAAACAATGACATCATTTCTTTTGTGGGAACATGGATGAAGCTGGAGACTATTATCCTTAGCAATCTAAGGCAGAAACCAAATACTCCATGTTCTCACTTATAAGTTGGAGCTTATAATATTAATATTATAAGTGAACAATATTAACCAGTGAACAAATTATTGTAATATAACAGCCACCATGCCAGAGTATTTCTTATTGTACTTAGCAAATTCTTCTGATATCATTGATATATAAAGTATTGTAGAAGTTTACAGCTAAGCTTTTTTTCTTGAACATTTAAAACTGTGTTTAAATTATTAGAACTGAAGGTTTTTCATTTAAGGTTCCAATTTAAACAGGAGCATCTCTGATTTCTGCATAACATGTGACAGTCTGTTTTCTTCCTAATGCAGTGGTTCTTATTCTTTAGTGTGCATAAAGAAGGCTATATTTTAAAATTACAGCTTACTCCAACCTATCAGCAGGGTTATTTCATACAATCAAAGACTGCATTTTTCTTTGCTTTATTTTAGGTTTGGGAGCATATGTGAAGAATTGTTACACGGGTAAACACATGTCATGGGGTTCTGTTGTACATATTATTTCCTCAACCAGGTATTAAGCCCAGTACCCGATAGTTACCTTTTCTGCTCCTCTCCCTCCTCCCACACTCCTGGCTCAAGTGGACCCCAGTGTCTGTTGTTTTCTTCTTCGCATTTATAAGTTCTTATCATTTAGCTCCCACTTATAATTGAGAACATGGAGTGTTTGGTTTCTGCCTTAGATTGCTAAGGATAATAACCTCCAACTTCATCCATGTTCCCACAAAAGAAATGATGTCATTGTTTTTTTAAGGCTCCATATATTCCATGGTGTATATGTACCACATTTTCTTTGCCCAGTCATATTACTTCCACATCTTTCTGGTAAGTTTCTTTATCCAATCTATCATTGATATTAATTTATATTGATTTCATGTCTTTGTTATCATGAGTAGTGCTGCAGTGAACATTTGTGTGCATGTGGAAAGACTGCGTTTTTCAAAATATCCCAGGTGCCATTGATTCAGTAGTTCATAGATAGTCATTTCAGATAAACTGTCCTGCAGTGCTGGAGGCACACTGTAAGGATCTAGCCTTGAATTTCTGTCTCAAGAGATTTAGAGAGTGAATAAGAATTAGTTTGTTAGACCTTGGGATTATCATGGTAGCAGCCTGAGTATTTTCTTGCTTTGATGACGTCTCCTCATTCAGCCAGAATGAGATCTGAAAGATGGCTAATCAAAAGGGTCTCACAGGTATTATTGCATTTGCACTAGCACTGTGGATCCAGGATCACTTTTTCTGGTCAAAAGTATGGCAGTTTCCCAGTCCAGTCTATCATTGATGGGCATTTGGGTTGGTTCCAGGTCTTTGCTATTGTAAACAGTAAAAATTAAAAAAAAAAAAAAAAGTATGGCAGTTTCAGCAGCTTACTGTTACTATTTAGCTAGAAATTATTATACTGTAGGAGAAGAAAAAGTCTGCTTTATATAACTCCTAAAATATACAACTTAAAAAATAAAATCTGCTTTATTAATTTTCCTTTTAAGAAATACCTGTTTCAAAGACTGGAACATGACATTAGCAGACCTCCTTCTTTCATGTTCATTCAGTCAGGTCCACTGTAGAGATCAAGGTGTCAAACAAAAATCTGGTTGACATCCAAAGAATTAGAATAAACTGTTGGTTATTCTCATGGGCTATTTCCAGCAAGTTCTTGAAGCTTTATGTTTAGTCTTCAAATTTAGGAAATTGAATCTTGAAAAATGTCCAGCAACAGAATCAGAGTATCATCTTTTGATGCTGGTTGAAGAGATGCATTCTTTACTGCCAGTACCCTTTATCATCACATCTTTAAAGCATCATTATTTCATACCTGACATTTTATAATCATAACCAAATAAGTTATTTTGATATTCCAGTCATGCCTTTAAAAAAACTTGCATGAATGCTTTTATGGAGATTTAGAATACAATGTAGCTTCATTAGTAATAGGGTAAACAAGTTGGTAAGGTGGGATATGGATAGCTGATTTTCTCATTTATTTTTGATTATTAATAATTTTATTTTCAGAAAGTAACTTTTCTTTGTTTTGAAGAGAGCCCTGGTCAAAGATTATCCCTGATGATTATTGCTGACTATCTCATAACCCCTGTGATGAATAGCTGTTATCTTAATATATCATTTTGCCTTTGAACCATGTCTTAAAATTAATACAACCAGAAACACAATGTATGTTATTTATTTATTCCTGGTGAATATGATAGTTTATTATTTGGTAAACATTGGGGGCTTCAAGACTACTAAACAAATTCAAAATATATGGACTCATATTTTCTTACCTTGATCAAACTATTTATTAGTAAAGCATCAAGCTTTTTATCTGCTTCATAATATTGTATCTGATAATTACCTTGAAGAAACAAATCCAATTGTTTTCCTCTTCCCTTATTTAAATATTGATAAGAAAAAGTTTTGGTTTTCTTTCAGGGGAGGGAGCAGACTGGGGTTTGGGAGCTATTTCTATTCTTAGTACATGAAAAACTCTAGTGTTTTTTTTCTTTTATTGAGGAAAACGTATTTATCTCTTGTGATTATTTTTTATTTAATATTTCTACCCAAACTACCAAGATTGTAACTATACATAGAGATACATACTTTTGTTGTTCCTAGGCATTTTTGTCTTCATAGGCAACTTCTTTTGTAATATATATACACATGCTAAAATTATATTTCACAACTGTTTGTATAAATGAGTATTACATCTCAGACTATACAGTCTAGGTAGAGATCTGCCTGAAGTTTTATTTCTTAAATCTTAACATCTTAATAATCTCACCTTGTCATTCTTCATTTAATGTTTAGAAACTATTAGTTTCTTTTTTTAATTAATAAAATTTATTTTAGATTAGTCATAGGGTAGCAGCAAAACTGAGCAGAAAGTACGAAGTTCCCACATACCTCCTTGCCATATATGCATAACCTTCCCTGCTATCAACATTCTGCAACAGAGAGGTGTATTTGTTACCATCAGTGAATCTATGTCGGCATTGTCACTCAACATCCGTAGTTTACATTAGGGTTGACTCTTGGTGTTTTATATTCTATAAATTTTGACAAATGTATAATTACATGTATCCACTGTTATAGTATGATAAACTATACTTTCACTGCTCTAAAGTCTGTGCTTTGCCTATTAATCTCTGCCTCCCACCAACCCATGACAACTAGTGATCTTACTGTCTAAATAGTTTTGCCTTTTCTACAATATCATTAAATTGGAATAATATAGTATATGCATTTTTATATGACTTCTTTCACTTAATAATATACACTTAACTTTTCTCCACTTCTTTTCATGGCTTCATAGTTCATTTCCCTTTAACACCGAATAATATCCTATTTTCCATTTGTATTACAGTTTATTTTATTGTCTGTTCACCTACTGAATGACATCTTGGTTGCTTCCAAGTTTCAGCAATTATGAGGAAAGCTACTATAAACATCTGTTTACAGATTTTTATGTGAATGTATGTTTTCAGTTCATTTGAATAAATGCCAAGGAATGTTATTTCTGGGTCATTTGGTAAGATTTAATTAGTTTTATAGGAAATTGTCAAATTTTCTTCCAAAGTAGCTATACCATTTTACATTCCCACCAGCAATGAATGTGAATTTCTCTTGCTCTGTATCTTCACCAGCATTCAATATTGTCAGTATTTCTGGATTTGAGTCATTCTAACAGGTATATATTGGTATCACATTGTCTCATTGTTATTTTAATTTTCAGTATTCTAATGAATATCATGTTGAACATCTCCTTATATGCTGGCTTGTCATCTGTATATCTTTTTTAGTAAGGTGTCTGTTGAGATCTCTTGCCCATTTGTAAATTAGTTTGTGTATTTTCTGATTATTGACTTTTGTTCTTTGATAGATTGTATAACAGTTCTTAGTCAGATATGTCTTTTGGGGAATGTTTTCTCAAGTCTGTAGGTTGTCTTCTCATTATCTTGAGATTGTTTTCCATATAGTAGAAAATTTTAATTTTAATAAAATCGAAAGGAATATTTCTTTCCTTGATTATATATTTAGTGATTTTTGAACCCTCCTTCCTGCACGCCGACACACAGATTGCTTTTTCTCTAAAAAGTAATCACCATACCAAAGGTCTTCTATATTTTCTTTTGTTATATTCTAGGAGTTTTAATATTCTGTATTTTACACTTAGGTATTTGATTTGATTCCTTTTGAGTTAATATTTTGTGAAAGGTGTAGTTTGTCTAGCTTCATGCTTACTTATGTAGATGTTGAGTTGTTTCAGCGCCATTTGTTGAAAAGAATGTCTTTGCTCTATTGTACTGCCATTGCTCCTTTGTCAAAGATCAGTTAGCTATATTTGTGTGGGTCTGTTTCTGGGCGTTCTATTCTGTTCCATTGATCTGACTATTTTTTCAGCAATACTGTACTGTATTTATTACTATTGCTTCATATTTAGTCTTGAAGTCAGTTAGTGTAAGTCTTCTAACTATTGTTTTCCTTTAATATTGAGTTGGCTATTTTGTCTCTTTGCCTTCTATATAAATTTTAGAAACACTTTGTTGATATCCACAAAATACCTTGCTAGTTGGCTACTATGGCTCTTTGCCTTCTATAAAAATTTTAGAAACACTTTGTTAATATCCACATAATACCTTGCTAGTTTGTTATTTTGGCTCTTTTGCCTCTCTATATAAGCTTTAGAAACACTTTGTTGATATCCACAAAATACCTTGCTAGAATTTTGATTGGGGGTAAGATTAATCTATAGATCAATATGGAAATAACTTACATCTTGACAATATTGAGTCTTCCTATCCATGAACTCCCCATTCAGACATCTCTTAATTTATTTAGTTCCTCTTTTATATCTTTCATCAGAGGTTTATAGTTTCCTCATTGGAACTGTTGGTTTTAACTAAGGGATTAACTTTATTGAAGTTTACTTTGCTTCTATAACCATCAGCAGCCTGGTGAAAAGAGACCTACAGTCTCCTTGAGAAGAGTTATGGCTAGTATTTCTAAATGGCTGAGCTTGATGGAAAGCTCTTGCTGTCTGACATGGCTTTTTCACAGTATTAGTGGTTTTTGTTTGTTTGGTTTTTTGGTTTTGTTTGTTTGTTTGTAAGATGGAGTCTCACCCTGTCGCCAGGCTGGAGTTTAGTGATGCAATCTCAGCTCACTGAAACATTCACCTCCTTGGTTTAAGTGATTCTTCTGCCTCAGCCTCCTGAGTAGCTGGGACTACAGGTGCACACCATCAAAAATTGCTATAGACTTTTGCACATACTTTGAAGATTTTTACCATTATAATCCTTGGCAAGATTTAGGATAAAATATAATTTTGTATATTCCAGATTGTAATACAGAGGGTAATATCCTACCTCTCTTGTTTCAGTCCGACTCTTACTATATTTTACTAAGAGAAACAGTCAGAATTTACCTCTATTTCTGAAATAAAATACAACTTTTAGTAAGTTCATTTTTGTTATCTTCTGTTTAAAAGTGTATATAATATTATTATACTTTCCATAATGCATCTTTTTACACTCCAAATTTCAGCCTGAATTTCCAAGTTTCAATCTTTCATTTGTGTTTTAGAAGAAAATGGTTAAAGAACTAACTCGTCAAACTTGCTTCGTATATGACATGATACCATGCTCTTTAAATAAATGTAACTCTATCATTTTCTCTACAGTCACATTTTGTGGGTTATGTAGCCTATGCCTGTGTTATTTAGATGATCAGCAGATGGTTATTTAGACCTATACTCTCCTTATCAAGATCAGGATTATTAACTTTTTTCTTGTTTTCAATAGGTATTCTTTGCTTAAAGTGTTACCTGCTCTAAGAATGCTTAATGGCAATACACTAAACTCTGATTCAGAAAGACACACTGAAGATCACAACCAACTGGAATCAGTAGATTTCCTGGTACTTTGTCAGTCTCAGATTCGAGAATTCAACTTGCTAACAGAAAATTATACAACTAGAAAAGGGTAAGATTGTGATCTTCCCATTGTTGTATTTAAAATCAATAATGTAATTTATAAATACAATTTTTTAAGTATTCTGATTAACACAATTATACTTTTTTGGATTAGAACAGTGTGTTTAGGGGATATTCAATCTTTGAAAAAACTTTGGGTATCATGTTTTATTCTTGAAATATATTAATATGTATTTTGAACATGATTTCAAATATTTAAATGCTATGATATTTGATAAAGTAAATGAAAGTGTGTGGATATCATCAAGACAAGAAGCAGAAATTCAATTATTCAGTCATAATTTTATTCAGCAATTATTCTGGACAAGACTATTTATCCCCAAATAATTCACAAATTAACATAAGAGAAAATTGGGTAAACAGCTAGAATAGAGTGAGGCAAGTTTTACAGCACACATTAATTATATATTAAAATACCATACATATACTTAGGTATTAAGGTAGTATGGGAGCACAGTCCAGAAGAGCAGAAGTTAACAGTAATCAGAATCAAATTTTGAAGAAAGAAAACTTCCTGTTCCCCACCTCAAATTCTGAATGCATTATAATTATCTTTCTATAACTGTATTTTAAAATTTGCATTGTGTTAGAAAATGTAAATTATAAAGGAAAATGATTCTGTATTGTTTCACTTACAATGACTCTCTATTGTAACTGGAAAAATAACATGCACTTCCAAAAGTCTTAACTTTCATACTTAATTATATTGTTAAACTATTGCTGTTGATAATTTTATACATGCTTGTCTTATGTAAAGGTTGGTTTCCTGTTTAAATATTTTTGAACATAGTCTATTCAGATGAAAAACAAGTCTTACATTGTTAAAAATAATTTCAATTGTTATAAGTAATGTTTAATGTAACAAATACTAAGATTGTTTACGTTTGTCTTTATGGAAATCTAAAATAATATTTACTTGTATTTGTGTGGTAACATACAATTTTGTATGTAAAGGTGATCCTTGACATTGTCTTGAAATCTAAATTTCAACATGAGATTTTAAATGTAGTCCTTTGGAGTATTTATTTCATTGCAACTTAAGTTTTATTTTAGCATTGAAAATGGAAAGACTATATGAAGAAAGAAAATTCTTATTTTATAATATGTAAAATAGGCTATATTTTATGTTTCATGCATAAGTGGTGGTGAGTTCAATAAGTAATTATAAACATTTGATTTCCTAATATCAAAAGTTTTTTTGTATTATTCACCAACAAAATGAATGAAATACAAAATATAAAACATGTATTAGATGAGCCTATGCCAATGTCTCAATTACCTTTGTGAATGTAGGAACTATCAAATTGTCTCTACATGTTTGGAAATAATTGTAACTTTCATTTTGTTTGATGTGATTGACATTTTATTTTTTATATACTGTATTTTTTCAGAGAAAAATTAAGGCAACTTATGGCAATATATTAAATATAGCTGGAAAATGTAAGTTAGAAATAAGCAAAATTTTTTAAACACAACACAAAAATAAAAGAAGATAAAATGTAGCCAAGAATGACTACTACAAAAATGTAGCCAAAGTTCACACAAATGCAAAGTCCTTTACATTTGTTATTGAGAACTTCAAATCTGGCCAACATTAAAACTTGATTAATTATACTAGTTATAAAATTCAAAAGCCAGAAATCCAATAATTATTCAAGAGAATTTTAGCCATTTATGTCTTAAAGTACTTGAATTCTCTTTGCAATGGATTATTATTTTTCCAAAGATAAATGGGAATAAAAACTTTCCCATAATATAAGTTCTTTGTTTAAAAGTCCAATACAAATATTTTGCATGGCAAAAGTCAATGTAGAAAGCACTTTAAACTTTATTTCATAAATAACTTCTCCAAATTTAGTCGGCCATGATTTCTCATGTTTATGGTAGTAAAAGCATGGATTTTTCTCATTCATGTGTACCAAAAATACCTAGAATAAAAATGGTCCTGAAATTTCCAGACATTTTGTCTGGACTGATGGATCTAAATTAACTAAACAAATGTTTTCAAATTTTATTATAATTGAGATCAATTTTTATATAAACAACTAGAAATACTCTATAATGAATGTTATAGTGAAGTTTAATATTCATTTGAGGCCATACAGTTAAATTTTCAAAACCTGTATAAGTTTTAATATTTGCTGATATAATTCTTAGTAAATGTTGTTATCATTTATTTGTTAGGGATGCATTTACCTTGGATACTGCAGAAAATCTCTGTCATTATTTTAAAAAATTGATGATACTTAGTACTGAATACCGACATGCACACGAACGTGGGGATGTAAATATCACCAAGAAAGATGAATCAGAAGCCCAGAAGAGTCATTTGGACCCTACAGACAGTAATAGCACACTGCAAAATGGAGTCTTCTACTCTTGTGCACATGAACATAATCCAGACTCATCAGATATTCCTGAGAAATGGATGGACTCTGGCTCCAGCCACTCCCTGTTAAGCAACTCCTCCACATGTGAAAATATGGAAGGAAGACATCAGGAAAAATTAGTGTATCAGAAGAGAGAAGACAGCAAGGCAAGCAGTATTCCCACTAAAATAATCCCATTTAAGGAAGTAGTCATGACAAATTCTCTGCTGAGGAATCACCAAAATATTGAGCCTAGTGAAAAAATGTAAGATATATAAATAATTTTTATTTTATAGATATATATTTACAACTTTGGATGGATGGTGTTAGTCAATGGTATCAAATAATTTGCTGAAGGATTTAAATTACTATCATATTTTTTTACTGACTCCATTAATTATATTTTCATGTGATCCACAAATCATTAATTACAGAACAGATTAATTTGATTAAATTCTGGTTTAATTTCCATTAGTATTTAAATAAGTAAATGTGAATTTTTTTACCTTCTAATTCCTAAATCATGTATTTTAAGGAGAAATAAAATACCACTCTCTAAAAATAATAAAAACAATATTTTCTAAATAATCAAGTAATTACATTTTCTAAAAATACACCTTTGTACATGACACTTATTTGCTTATTGATTTAGTAAATATTTAATGAGGATCTTTGCAAGTATTTGAATATATGTGCTATTATTTTTGGCATTAATAAATCCAGAAGGTAGGGCAATATTCTCCATGATTAATCAAGGAAACCCCTTATAACCATTAAATAATTCTAGAAAGCTAATCGGTAATTATTTGTTAAACCAGCAAAGATTAGCTTACTTTGGCCTGTCAATTTATTCTTGTTTTTTTACTTTTGGCCTCAGAGTCAAGCTAAGAAAAGAAAAATTTCTCAGATTTAGCTTCTCCTATAAGTGACTGGTGCTGAGTAGGGCAGATATCAGAATATCACAGTAGCTAGCTAATCTTGCTTTTCTCACTCTTCCATTTTTCAAAAGTTATTAGGGGAAAGTGTAATTTTTTTTTCTGAGAGCTAGGTTAATTAATTTTATATGCTGAAACTTATATTTCCTAATGTAAATTTTTAGTATTTATCAAAAGTGGCTTTAATATTTTCTGATTTATGTTTCATTAATTTAATTGATCGCCTTTGCCCCAAACACTTCAAATGTTGCCTATTAAAATTTCATATAAACAATATTTTGAACTTCTTAATCCTAAATAAAAGAGCCAAATGATGACAATAAGTAAGGGTGAAGAACTGAAAATACAGATAAACTAAAGACGCAAAGAATAACGGGGAAAAAAGTGTATACCCACTTGCTGAATCTTAACATTCAGTGATTCAGGAGATTCACTGTCAATTGTATGAGTTTCCTAATTGCTATTTACATGTGCTTTTATTCCAATGACACCTTTGACATTATCATTTTTCCAAAATGGTGATGAGGATGATGTTTTTCTTAACCTGGAGTGCCCCCTATATTTAGGAAACCATAAAGTCAGCTTCTTTCCCTGCTTTCAATGTAGTGAAAAGTAGTCCATGTTAGTGTCACTGAAGAAAATAGCCCACATCTACCTTTTGTTTTTGTTTTCCCTGCGGAATTTTGATGATATTAGGCTGAGGAATTCATGCAATCAACGACTTTACAAGAAATTACAATTACAGTCAGTGAAACTTCTATTTCTATAAAGAAATAGAAGATACTATCTCAGGTTTGATGTGTTTTCCCATAAGCCTTTTAATTTTGCTAGTTACATATTGCAAATGTGTTTTCTGATTCTTTTTTTTGTCACTCAAAATGCCCATTAAAATGCTTTGAAATCCCCTAATCCATTTTTGTTCAAAAGATGAAGTAATGAATGAATTATTAAAGGAATAAATGTGAATTATATCTGTATCAAAATTTACAAAGTTCTGTTTACCATAGGAGGAGGAGGAAATGATTTTTGTAACATGCATATTTTTTCAAAGTATTGGACATTCAAGTAGTTTATCTTAGACTATATATTTTAGCCCTTAACTTCAATATTCTGCTCATAGTAAAACAGACTGAAGCCTTCTACTGACTTTCCATAAAATGGTGATGTTGATAATAACAATGATGATGATAGTAATATGGATAATAAGGCAAAACAGCAATAGAAAATGGCTTTATAATTCCTTTCTAACTTTCCAGAAACCTATTACTATGAAGAAAAAAAATGTATGGTCATGTGTAGCAGAGTTTACCACTTCATTCTACTTGGCCTTAAACTAAATTGTATGAGTAATGAAGAAATTTCACTGGTTTTGGCAATTATAAAATTATTGAAAATGATTTCAAGGGAACATTGGGAAATGAAGATAGGCCAAGAATTACTTCTCTTTTTAAGCCAAAGTCAGGAATTTGAAAAGTGATTAAGACGGAATAGTCAGGACTTTGACAGCACTCTTTATATTGATAATCTTTCTCTAATAATCTATGTTGGGAAAGGAAAACATTTCCAATTAGTAAGAGTTAAATTACTAAATGCACTGAAAATACACTTTTATAATCAATGTACATTTTAATTCAAATTTTGCTAATGTTGCTGGGCAACGTAGGGGGACATGGAAAACACATAGCATTGATTCATTCAGTGCCTGAAATTGGCAAATAGATGTGGACCTGAAAATTTTAAGTATTTACTACTGAGTCTCTAAGAGTGTAATTTAACTATTTGTGTGTTGGCAGAGAAGAAAGTGAAGCTTTCTCTTATAATAAAGGAAGCCTCCTTCCTCTTACACTCCAAGGTTACGTCTCCACAATGAATAGAATTTAACCCTCTCTTGCCAAGTCAACATTAGCTCCTATATTTGTCCTCTCTCTTCTGCCTCATTACTTTTTCCCCTTGTCTCTGGACAGATATCCCCAGAATGATACAAAAACTCTATAAATCTCCCTCCTTAAAAGAAACAAATGAAAATCCCTTTTACTCACATACCCAAATACTGGCCCATTTCTTTTCTTCAGATTGGAAGATTTTCTTACCATTTTTACTTCTATGACAATGATAAAAGAAGTTGTCTTATTTTTAAATAATAGTTTATATGTTCTTTGTTTAAAATATTGCTCATGAGGACCTTTTATCTACAAGTGTGTATTTACAGATAATTTAAAATGTGTTGTTGGTTTTGTTTTTTTTTTTCTCCTTCTAATAGTATGGCAGCTGTGGTAATCCAGTCATACTGGCGTGGTTACCTTAGTCGCAGACAGATTCATTTCTCCACAAGGCTACTTCCTGCTACAACAGAAAGCCTGCAAAATTCTTCCATCAAGAATCAGACTATTTTAAAGAAAGAAAAAAGAGAAAGTATTGTGAATGTCCAAAAACAAAAACAGCGGGAGAAGGCTGCTATTCTTATTCAGGTTAACTTCAATCCTTGGTAACATAGTCACAAAAGATATATTAGTCATCTTTCATAGTTTATCTTTATGAAAAATAACCTCCAAATCTCAGTGATTACAGTTATGTAGATTTATTTCTTTTTGTCTTCTTATTGTACTTTAGGTTCTAGGGTACATGTGCAGATCATGCAGGATTGTTGTATAGGTACATACATGGTAAGGTGGTTTGCTGCCTCCATCCCCCCATCACCTATATCTGGCATTTCTCCCCATATTATCTCTCCCTAACCTCCCCACCTTCCACTTTCCTTCCCCCAGCCCCCTCAGCAGACCCCAGTGTGTGATGCTCCCCTCCCTGTGTTCATGTTCTCATTGTTCAACTCCTGCCTATGAGTGAAAACACACAGTATTTATTTTTCTGTTCTTGTGTCAGTTTGCTGAGAATTATGGTTTCCAGATTCATCCATATCCCTATAAAGGACACAAACTCATTGTTTTTTTATGGCTGCATAGTATTCCATGGTGTATATGTGCTACATTTTCCTTGTCCAGTCTATCATTGATGGGCATTTGGGTTGGTTCCATGTCTTTGCTATTATAAATAGTGCCTCAGTGAACATACATGTGCATGTGTCTTTATAACAGAACGATTTATAATCCTTTGGGTATATACCCAGTAATGAGATTGTTGGGTCAATTGGAATTTCTATTTCTAGATGCTTGAGGAATGGCCACATTGTCTTCTTCCACGAAGGTTGAACTAATTTACACTCACACCAACAGTTTAAAAGTGTTTCCATTTCTCCATGTTCTCTCCAGCATCTGTTGTCTCCAGATTTTTTAGTGTTTACCATTCTAACTGCCCTGAGGTGGTATCTCAATGTGGTTTTGATTTGCATTTCTCTAATGACCAGTGGTAATGAGCATTTTTTTTTATATGTTTGTTGGCCTTCTGTATGTCTTCTTTTGAAAAGTGTATGTCCATGTCCTTCACCCACTTTTGAATGGGTTTGTTTGTTTTTTCCTTGTAAATGTGTTTTAGTTCTTTGTAGATTCTGGATATTAGCCCTTTGTCAGATGAGTAGATTACAAAAGGTTTTTCTCATTCTGTTGGTTGCCAGTTCAGTCTCATGATTGTTTCTTTTGCTGTACAGAAGCTCTGGAGTTTAATTAGATCCTATTTGTTTATTTTGGCTTTTGTTGCCAATTCTTTTAGTGTTTTAGTCATGAGCCCTTGCCTATGCCTCTGTCTTGAATGGTTTCGCCTATGTTTACTCCTAGGGTTTTTATGGTGTTAGGTCTTATGTTTAAGTGTTTAATCCATCTGGAGTTAATTTTAGTGTAAGGTGTCAGGAAGGGGTCCAGTTTCTGCTTTCTACACATTAGTAGCCAGTTTTTCCAATAACATTTATTAAACATGGAATTCTTTCCCCATTGCTTGTTTTTGTCCAGTTTGTCAAAGATCAGATGGTTGCAGATGTGTGGCATTGCCTCTGAGGCCTCTGTTCTGTTCCATTGGTCTATATCTCTGTTTTGGTACCAGTACCATGCTGTTTTGATTACTGTAGCCTTGTAGTATAGTTTGAAGTCAGGTAGCTTGATGCCTCCAGCTTTGTTCTTTTTACTTAGGATTGTCTTGGCTATGAATGTTCTCTTTGATTCCATGTGAAGTTTAAGGTAGTTTTTTCCAGTTCTGTGAAGAAAGTTACTGGTAGCTTGATGGGGATAGCATTAAATATATAAATTACTTTGGGCAGTATGGCCATTTTCACAATATTGATTATTCCTAACCACGAACATGGAATGTTTTTCCATCTGTTTGTGTCCTCTCTTATTTCGTTGAGTAGTGATTTGTAGTTCTCCTTGAAGAGGTCCTTTACATCCTATATTGGTTGGATATCTAGGTATTTTATTCTCTTTGTAGCAATTGTGAATGGCAGTTCATTCTTGATTTGGCTCTCTTTAAGTCTGTTATTGGTGTATAGGAATACTTGTGATTTTTGCACATTGATTTTGTATCCTGAGACTTTGCTGAAGGTGCTTGTCAGTTTCAGGACTTTTTGGACTGAGACAATGGGGTCTTCTAGATATACTATCAGGTCATCTGCAAATAGAGACAATTTGACTTCCTCCTTTCCTAATTGAATACCCTTTATTTCTTTTTCTTGCCTGATTGCTCTGGCTAGAACTTCTAATACTATATTGAATAGGAATGGTGAGAGAGGGCATCCTTGTCTAGTGCCAGATTTCAAAGGGAATCCTTCAGTTTTTGCTCATTCATTATGATATTGGCTGTGGGTTTGTCATACATAGCTTTTACTGTTTTTGAGATATGTTCCATTGATGTGTATTTTATTGAGAGTTTTTAGCGTAAAGCACTGTTGAATTTTGTCGAAGACCTTCTCTGCATCTATTGAGATAATCATGTGGTTTTTGTCTTTGGTTTATGTGGTGGATTATGTTTATAGACTTGCGTATGTTGAACCAGCCTTGCATCCCCCGGATGAAGTCCCTTGATCATGATGGATAAGCTCTTTGATATGCTGTTGCAATCAGTTTGCCAGTATTTTATTGAAGATTTTTGCATCTATGTTCATCATGGATATTGGCCTGAAGTTTTCTTTTCTTGTTGAGTCTCTGTCGGGTTTTAGTATCAGGATGATGTTGGTCTCATAAAATGATTTGGGAAGGATTTCCTCTTTTTGGATTGTTTGGAATAGTTTCAGAAGGACTGGGACCAGCTCCTCTTTGTATATCTGGTAGAATTTAGCTGTGAACCCTTCTGGACCTAGACTTTTTTTGGTTGGTACGCTGTTAATTACTGCCTCAACTTCAGCCTTTGTTATTAGTTTATTCAGGGTTTCAACTTCTTCCTGGTTTAGGCCTGGGAGGTTACAAGTATCCAGGAATTTTTCCACTTCTTCCAGGTTTACTAGTTTATATATGTAGAGTTGTTTGTAGTAATCTCTTATGGTAGTTTGTGTTTCTGTGGAATCAGTGGTGATATCCTCTTTATTGCTTTTTATTGCATCTATTTGATTATTCTCTCTTTTCTCTGGCTAGTGGTCTATTCTGTTGATCTTTTCAAAAAACCAGCTCCTGGATTTATTTATTTTTTGAAGGGTTTTTTTGTGTGTGTCTCTCTCTTCTCCTTATGTTCTGATCTTAGTTATTTCTTGTCTTCTGCTAGGTTTTGAGTTTTTTTTTTTGATCTTGCTCCTCTAGCTCTTTCAATTTTGACAATAGGGTGTCATCACTTCTCATATGGGCATTTAATGCTATAAATTTCCCTCTAGACACTACTTTAAATGTGTCCCAGAGATTCTGGTACATTGTGTCTTCGTTCTGATTGGTTTTGAAGAACATCTTTATTTCTGCCTTCATTTCATTGTTTATCCAGTCAACATTCAAAAGCAAGTTGTTCAGTTTCCATAAATTTGTATGGTTCTGAGTTAGTTTCTTAATCCTGAGTTCTAATTTGATTGCACTGTGGTTTGAGAGACTGTTAGTTATTATTTCCATTCTTTTAAATTTGCTGAGGAGTGATTTACTTCCAATTATGTGGTCAGTTTTAGAGTAGGTGTGATGTGGTGCTGAGAAGAATGTATATTCTGTGGATTTGGGGTGGAGAGTTCTGTAGATGTCTAATAGGTATGCTTGGTCCAGATTTGAGTTCAAGTCCTGGATGTCCTTGTTAATTTTCTGTCTCATTGATCTGTCTAATATTGACAGTTGAGTGTTAAAGTCTCCCACTATTATTGTGTGGGAGTCCAAGTCTCTTTATAGGTTGTTAAGAACTTGCTTTATGTATCTAGGTGCTCCTGTACTGGGTGAGTATATATTTAGGATTGTTAGCTCTTCTTGTTGCATTGATCCTTTTACCATTATGTAATGCCCTTCTTTGTCTCTTTTGACCTTTGTTGGTTTAAAATCCATTTTATCAGAGACTAGGATTGTAACTCCTGCTTTTTTTTCTGCTCTCCATTTGCTTGGTAAATCTTCCTCCATCCCTTTATTTTGAGCCTATGTGTGTCCTTGCATATGAGATGGGTTTCCTGGATATAGCACACCAATGGGTCTTGGCCTTTTATCCAATTTGGCAGTCTGTGTCTTTTGATTGGGGCCTTTTGCCCATTTACATTTAAGGTTAATATTGTTATGTGTAAATTTGATCCTGCCATTTTGATGCTAGCTGGTTGTTTTGCCTGTTAGTTGATGCAGTTTCTTCATTGTGTTGGTAGTCTTTACCATTTGATATGTTTTTGGAGTGTCTGGTACTGGTTTTTCCTTTCCATGTTTAGTGCTACTTTCAGAACCTCTTGTAAGGCAGGCCTGGTAGTGATAAAATCTCTCAGCAATTGCTTGTCTATAAAGGATTTTCTTTTCTCCTTTGCTTATGAAGCTTAGTTTGGCTGGGTATGAAATTCTAGGTTGAAAGTTCTTTTTTTTAAGGATGTTGAATATTGGTCCCCACTCTCTTCTTGACCAGGGACTTCTCTCAACTCTTAGATGCCACTGGTGGTGCTTTGCCACATGGTCCCCACAGGCAGTTCACAAAGTATATTCCAAGACCAGGTTCTAAAATGAAGTTCATCTTGATCACACTCATTTTTAAAAATGTGTTTACTCATCAAATTTTTTTAGAAGATATGGCTTCTCAGGAATTGTTCTAGGCTCAGGAAATAAAATGTAAAACCAACACTATGCCTACCTTCATGGAGTTTATTTCCTGGTGGAGGATGCAATTATTAACTAAATAAAATAAGATCTGTAGAAATTCATTATATTGTACCTAAGTTAACCGATAATAATTAAACAAGATTTAGCATTTTCCTTTATTCATTCTGCAAATATTTCTTGCTACAAAAATCTTTCTTGCTTACATTCTGTTGGAACATGCAGTTAATAAATATATTAGCTATGAGAAATGCTGTGGGTGAAAATATAAAGCAGGAAATTCAGGATAGGAGTATCAAAGGGAAGTTTATCATTTTAGATAGGATGGATATGTAAGACTAGGAAATGTGACATTGGAAAGAGACTTAGCCATTATATATCTGTGGGAAGAATATTCCAGGCAAAGGAACATCAGATTCTAAAGCAATGGTTTAGTAGCCTACCCACAGTGTTTAGGAATTAGCAAAAGGCCACTGTGACAAAACAGTGATGAAAAGGAGAAGAGTAGGATTTATAAGTCAAAGGTGTTATATGATATGGAAAGACATTGGTGGAATTTGAACAGTAGATTGATGTGGTCAAGTTTACTCTGTGTCACAGTTATACTGTCAGAGGGCAGAGGCAGAAGTGCAAAATCAGTTAGCAGCCTATTGCAGTAATCCAGGCAAGAGGTAATATTGGCATGGACCCAAGTATCAGCAGAGGAGATGGTAAGAATATCACATTACAGAATATATGTTGATTTTATCTTGAGAGTAAATGCCTGAGAGATAGAGGAATCAGGGATGTCTCCAAGGTATTTAGGAAAAGGAACTGGAGGATTGGTCTTAAAATTAAGAAAAGAGAAATTACCTTTCCTCTCAAGTTCCTGGCTTTTAATATTAAAGATATAATATTTCAAGAGAAATACCTCTGCTGAGTTGCTAATGAATGTATCCAGTATTTCTGTTTAATTAATTAGTCAATTCTTTACTCCTACTGAGAACAATGCACAGGTAAACTGTTTTAGTTGCTTGCTAGGGGTGGGAGTGAGGAGACAGCAATTGATTCAAGGAAACTCTAGAAAAAAATAGAAAGAAACTTCAGTTACTATCTCCAAATGTTATTTTGCTACCTAAGGAATGTAGATGCCATGCATCCAAACTCCCACCTGTCATCACTGGACAAACAATACATTTTTCAGTATTGACAGGAAATAACTATTCAACTTTTGCTTCCCTTCTCTCAACAAAGAAGATTCATTACTTTATCAAATAGTCTAGTTGTGGTTTGTATCTCTGTTGCGAGTTCTTTGGTTGAGGTTCTTTGAAACATAACGAAAAGAAGCATAATTCAGTCTTTCTTTTTAACTTAATATAAGTCTCTTTTGTGCATCCTAGTACTTCACATCATTGAAGTGAACTCCATTTCCACATCTGCTGGGAACAGTCATCTAGCTTCTTAAATGACTCATTGTAAAATATAAATTTTAGACTGCCTAAACATTCTAAGGGAGTAGAGCATGATATAGCAGAAAGAGTCTGGGCTTAAGAAGGATTGAAATGAAAGGTTTCATGAAGGATGTGCCAGAACCTGCTCTCTTTTCACCAAAACCACATTCTTCTCTTCTTCCTAGCATAGAGCCAGATTAGATTTCCAAGCTTTCCTTGCAATTTATTTTGGCTCTCAGAGTTCTAGTCATTAGAATGTGAGTAGTAGTCTGGGTGCAGTGACTTACGTCTGTGATCCCCTTTGAGATCAAAGAGCACTTTGAGAGGCCAAGATGAGTGGATTACTTGAGGTCCAGAGCTCAAATCAGCCTGGCCAATGTGGTGAAACCCCATCTCTGCTAAAAAAGAAAAAATTAGCTGGGCATGGTGGTGGGTGCCTGTAAGCTGCTCGGGAGGCTGAGACATGAGAATTGCTTGAACTGGATGGGGAACAAGGTTGCAGTGAGCTGAGATCACACCACTGCACTCCAGCCTGAGCAACAGTGAGATTTTGTTGCAAGAAAGAAAACAAAGTCAATGGTAGATTTGTGCATCACTTTCAGGTCTACCCCGTAAAATCTTCCACAGACACGCCTTCCTTTCATTTTCTCTTTCTGGTTGGCTGAAATGCAGACAGCCTCAGGGGCATACTTGTTGAGACTGAAGAGTACAAAGTCTGGCTACTCGAGTCACCTAATGTTAAGTGCTGTCCCATTGGCTTGTTTACTCTCAGTGTTTATTATGTGATCAAGAGCTAAACTATTGTTGTTGGATTATTATACATTTGTACTCTGTTATAACATTTATCCTACCCCACTTAAAGGATATGAGCTACACCTTAAGAAATAGTAGGACTCAATGTAGATATGTAAGAGAAAGGAATTCCAGGCATAAAGGACAGTAGAAGTTAAAGAACATAGGATTTCATGTTACTAGAATGATAGTAAGGTTCAGCACAACAAGAATAGCATAAAAACTAGAATATTAAGAAAATGTAGGAATAACATGGTGAGAGACGTGTGCTGTTTCAACAAGGAGCAAGTATATAGTATACTATGGGGGATAGGAGTTGATGATAGTTGGAAAACAAGATGTTAGGTATGTCCAATAGAGAGAACTGTCAGGCAAGAGACTTGATTTCAGTGTGTGAGAAAGAGAGATGAACTAATCATAGATAGATTACTAGGATAAAAATGTGACTTTGACAGAAATAAATAGAAGAATCTGAACATTACTTACCAACATGTTTACATGACCATTATTTCTGATACTAGATAGAGATGGCTGGGACTTGACCCTAAGTAGATTCATGAGGGAGATATCTGTCACACCAGAAAACACACACATACACATATTACGCATTTTATAGTGTGGAGTTTTGCAGAAGCCCTGACCCTGATGATTTGAGCAGGAGTCATTGTGAGCCACAGTAAATCAATCCTTTGGCTCATGTTATTTAACGCTGGATTGAAGATTGCGCTTGCTAGTTTCTTTTCACTAGGTCTGCCTTGATATCATTATGTTGATATTTTACAAAGGGAGGAAGGTAGGTGAAAAAAGATAAGATGACCTCAGGAAAAAAGATAAGAGAAAGAAAGCATGTTTCCCTGATTCTTGGAACCTTCCCAGGACAGGATTGGGAAGGAAGGTCTATGCAGGGTACTTCCCTAGCAAGAAGAAGCCACTTGGCCCATTTACCATGTTAGGGGGAAGCCATTCTGAAAGAAAGCAAGTAACCAAGAGAGCTTGGTTACCCAGGTATGAAAATTCATACTTCAATACCCAGGTATGAAAATCTAAGGCCCAACATAGTGGCACACACCTGTAATCTCAGCACTTCTGCAGCACCCGTTGGACAGATTGCTTGAGCTCAGGAGTTCAATACCAGCTTGGGCAACATGGAAAACCTTGGCTCTACAAAAAAATACAAAAATTAACTGGATGACGTATGCCTATAGTCTCAGCTACTCAGGAGGCTGCTGTGAGAGATCTCTGGAGCCTGAGAGGTCTAGGTTACAGTGAGCCAGGATTATACCACTGCATTCCAGCCTGGATCACACAGCAAGACCCTGTCTCAAAAGAAAAAAAAAAAAGAAAGATTAAAAATTCAAAAATCAAAGAGGTAAAATTAAAATAGTGTTATTTATCTCTGTGGTAGCTTGCATGCATGTCATCCAGACCATGTGACATGCCAATCATAAAGAGGGCAAAGAGCTGATGGTATTCTCCATAAGTATGTTAAAAAGAGGAAGGCCAATTTCTTAATCAATGCTTTCAATTTTATTCCTCATTACAGAAAGTTGTCCTCTCTTTTTTTTTTTACCACTCAATATTGTTCAAGTTCTTGCCTCATATTGCCATCCTTTCCCCTTACATTAGAAGAACCTTAAACTCCCTGAAGAAGTTAGAATTTATTTATGAAACTTATGAAACAGAGGAATATTATATATATTGCAATTCATTGTTAGAGGTAAACATGATTAAAATTGATCCACTATATTTTTTAACATACAATGTTAAATATCACATGATTTTCTTATTTCTTAAACTAAGTTAATAAAGTTATTAGAAGTAAAGTGTCAATGAAATTGGGGGAAATATATTTATTGAGTACATATTATGTGATTATCACATGCCTATCATCATGTTTAAATTTTCTAGTTTAATCTACATGGCAATCTGATATGATTTTTATATTTTTCTCTTTACGGATAAGTTTGACCTCTCTTGAAAATATTGATAATCATAATTTGAGTTAGAATTTTGTAGGTTGGTAAAAAGAAAGATGTATCAGCAAAAAGTAGAAAAACATAGTTTAGGTAATAAATCTACTACATACGACTGCATCTCCTGGACTCTCAAACCTACTGCACGTTTTCCTGGAATGAGACCTCAGTATGTATAAATGGAATCTGAAACCTGACACATAAGCAAGAGCAAATAAATTGTAATTCTTCTGAGGGAGTGACAATATCCTAATATATTTCTAACTTCTCCTGTAGTGAGGTTGCCTTGCAGAAAGCTAAAAAGGAGGATGTTGAAATAGATGATGAGGTTTGATTGAAACAAATTTCTTCCAGGAAGGGAAAGTGGGACCATGAGTAGATGACATGGATATGTTTCAGGGTTTGAAAAAGGTAATTGAATTTTCAAGCCAGACATGTTGGCTGTGTAAAAGAGTAGAGTTATGGGGAACTAGTCTCTGACACTGCTCTCTCCCCCAATCAGAAAGTAGGGTACATAACTATACCTATTCATAGAAACCTGATTTTCTCACAACTTTTTGGGAGGAAGGAAGGCAACATTGAAAGGCTCAAGTATTTATCACAGGATGGGAAAAGAAAAACTCTACTATACTGTATCAGATAAATCAGGCTATTAATAAGCATAACTAAGGACTGGGCCCACCACTTGTGAAAAGCTTGTAGATTCAAATACAGGAGTATTACTGAGTCACAGAGTGCCTGTCTGTATCTGCATCTTCCAAGTCCTGCTCAGGACCACAGGCTCAAGACTGTTGGCAGTAGTAGAGGCTATAGCCAGCTTCTGATTTGAGTAGTGCAAGACCAGTTGGCCACAGAATGGGAGTGCAGGAAAGCATGGGAAATAGCAGTTGTAGGCCACTGTGGAAATCTTGCTCTACTGTTTTAAGCAGAGCAAAGGTGTAAGGAAAACATTCAGGCTATTAATCTTGCCTGCTGATGATATCTTTAGGTTGGTGGCTCATAGGTTCCATTATGCATGTATATTCAAATGTTAAATACACAGGGGGAGGTTCTTAGGTTACCTTATTTAAAATAGCCTTCCCAATGCTCCCCATCTCTTATGACTGTTATTTTTGTCCATAACATTTATTTAGCATACAGTTTAGTTTCTTTATATATTTTGTTTATTTTCAGTCTCAGTCCCCTTTAAAATGGAAAGTCTATGCTTTGAGATTTTTTTTGTCTGTTTTAGTCTCTGCTATGTCATGTGTGCCTTGCATATAATAGATATTCAATAAATTTTGAAATCCATGCTATGTATTTACACTCTTTGATTTGTATATGATAATCTCCATGGAAGAATACTGTTCCTTTGCATTTACATCAAGAATTATGATTATATCCATAATCATTGGAAATTATGAATGACAACCAGCAAAAGGAGCTTGTAAAGTTACATGAAGCTTGATTTCTGACTTGATATAACTATACTGATTGTAAGAAAAAGAATAAGTGTACCATCTGTGACTTTCTAAACATTTAGTTATAAAACACTTAAAACATACAGAGAACACCTGAAAGACCCCATATACCTACCTTCAACATGAGTTGAACTACTGGTCAATATTGATTCTTTTAAAACCAGCTCACATCTCCCTCCTCATCACTACATTATTTAAAATAAAGTATTTCTTTATAAATGTTTTAGCATGAATTTCTTTAAGACCTATTTCTTTGAATAGAGTTGTAATACATTGTCAACCTTAAAAATAACAATTATTTTTCACTATCACCAAATATCATATCAGCATTCAAAATTCCTGTTCCATTTAATACACATTTGTTTACAGATTTTTCTTAATCAAAATACATCATCATCACTCAAAGTTTCATTTTACGTTACTTAAGTCTTTTATTGTATAGTAACTCCCTTCTTTTTCTTGCAATTTATGCATTGAAGTAGCAGGTCATTTGTTCTGTAGGGTTTTCCAATTTCTGAATTTTGCCAAATGCATCCTCATGACATCATTTAACATGTTTCTCATCTCCTTGTTTTCTGTAAATTGATAGTAAGATCCAATGTTTGTTCTGATTGAGGTTTGATTTTTTTAGCAAGAATATTTTATAGGTGGTGGTTGTATTACAAAAGTGAGGTACATAGTATCTGGTTTCCTCTCTTTCAGGAATATTACTGGCCATTGATAAACATTGCCTAGATTAATTATTTTATTAATGGTTTGCACAATAGTGTTATATTATATCTACTACTGTTTATTTATAAAGTATATAAAAATACAAAAAATCTTTATTCAGTTATCTTAAGGCATAGTTCATATTGAAAAGGCAGGTTAAATGCTTGATATCAATAGTTTTTCTTTATTTAACAATTTTTAGATTAATGAGGTCTCCTAGCATCCTCCAGAGGTCACCAAAATGAGTACTATGGTATTTAACACAAATTTTAAAAATACATATTTAATTCCATTGCAGTTAGTATTCTTATTGCTGCTTAAATGGTGGTCTTTTATATGGCCAGTGGTAGTCTCAAGTTCACTTTATGATACAATTTAGTAGTCTTTAAAATTGTCCTTGCTTTATAATATGACACAATATTCTAGGTTCGTTTGGCATAGATTTTTGCCCAAGCCTAGAATCAGTTATTTCTCTAAAGATCCTTGGTTCCTTTAATGGAAATGACAGAGCACCCCATGTGGATTTTAGGAATACTAGTTGCTACTGGTATGGTCATTATTTATATAATGTACTTTCAATGTACTTAGTTTGCAAATAGATATTTTTAGAAAATATATGCAATGGGTGCATATTGATATTTTTAAATTATATTTAGGACTATAGGATTTTTACTTATTTAATTGTATATTTGCATCTCTTTTCTTCTATAGACAATCCTGGGTTGTACTGACATTGTCATAATTGCTTTTTTTCTCCTTGCTCTCCTGTGTGTGCATATGTATGTGTATGTGGGTATGTACACACATATATATACAGTAGAAATAAAGGTGATACAAATGAGAAAAAAATGTGGTACTCAGAGTATATGCTAATAAGGGAGTCAGCCATTATCACTTGCCTTTGGCATGGGCCCCCAAACAGGGAAGGGAGTGGGAAAGCTTTTAGTTGAAAAAGAAAGCTTCAGATATGCTCTATTGGAGGTGTTGGCATGGGGAAAGTAGGTGCAGGGGGGCGGGGACTGGAAGTAGAACATCTTATTTGATTTGTTTGGGAAGCATATTTGGCTTTCTCTGGTTGTTCCTGAGTTGGAAGTAGAGTAAAAAACAAGGAAGATGGGTCATTGATCAAGTTTTGACCATTCTTGGCTAATTGCTACAGAGATAGTGATTTAGACTCTTGGATTATTGGCTGCAGAGATTATGGTTTGGCTTTCTAGGCTGGCTGTTAACAAAGATTGTGGGTAACTGCTCTTGTCATACATAGTTTTTCTTCTGTGTGTGTGTGTGTGTGTGTGTGTGTGTGTGTGTGTGTGTGTGTGTGTGTCTGTCTGTGTCTGTGTGTGTACATTTCAGAAGGAAAATATCATTATTATACTAACAGTATGATTACCGAAAACCATTGTAAGATCTCTTTTGTGGCCGAATTTGTCTTTTGAGTATATTTCATCTGGTTGTAGTCAAATAAATCTATTTTAAAGTCACTTTAAATAACATTTTTTATATTTTAGTTATTTCTTTCTATTTCATATTTACTTTGTTTCATGATTCTCTTAAGCATGTGCATAGTTTGAAAGTCAAATCCAAGCAAGATGTATTTAGAGAAGTCTGGCTTCTATTGCTATATATTCTACCTTGTTTTATGCCTTCATAGGTAACCATTATTAAAATTATTTTGTAATTTGAGCTTTTTTAAATGTGTATCTATACATATATACTTCAATATATATGCTTATATAACATATGTTTATATTTATACACAGTTTTCATAGATAAGCAGTAACATGAAAAACACTTATTTCTCCCATGGTTTTACACAATATAATCTGAAGCTCATTCCCCAGCAGCCTAAATATATTTTTCATATTTATAAATATAAAGATATTCATTTTTTACAAACTATATTTTTCTTTGGAGTTACAGTTATGAAAGCTCATCCTACTCCAGGATTATTGAGGAATCTGAATGTGTTAAATTCTGTTCTTTTATGCTTAATTTATTTTAAAATGAAATTAGTTCATCGTTATAGGCCATAATATTCCCTGTGTAATATAGCCATTTATATATGTTGATGTTTTCCTAATTGTGCTTTAGTTTATTTTATACATAATCATCTGAAAATTATCAAAATTGGTTTTCCTTTGTGTCTCTTTCTTCTTAATTTAGAATGGGTCCTGGAGGAATTGTAAGATAATTGATTGGTTGACCTACATGTGCAGTTGAGGGAGTTTTAAAGATTCTTTTCTGCTTACTACAAAAAAAGTCTCCTGAGATTCAGAACTTTAGACACATGCCATCATTTAATTTATCTTTCAGTTTTAAGTGTCACATAAAGTTCAAAAAACAGATTAGTATGCCATTAAACTTAGGTCTAAGATGTTTTATCTTCCTAATGGGATAACACAGAGAATCTCTTTTGGGTTTGATCTATAACCTTGTGTAACATACTTTACATTTTTGTTTAGGCAGTTTGGAAGGGCTTTATATTGCGAAAGAAACTAACAACAGCTCTAGAAGCTATTAAGAATGGTGAATCTGATGAAGAATACAGAGAAATAGATCTAGAGGATTTTGCATTTAATGAGGTAAGTACCAACTACAGTATATAAATATTTGTCTTAAAATAGTTTAGTGTACTATTTTGAAGCTAAACCAGTTTCTAAGGTGTTATCCTATTAACATTCTTACAGATCTTTTTCAAATAACACTTGAGAAAGTGTCCTACTACTTTCCCTAACATCATCTTCATTTATCCTACATGCTTGTATAATGTGCAAAGGTGGCAGTAAAATATTTACAAGAGAGTCTTTGTGCCTGTCAACCATACTCTCCAGAGGTTAATACCTTATTTAACTACAATACTGTTACCAAAATTAGGGAATTAACATTGATGCAATACTATGATCTAATCAACCTTATCAAATTTGTGAGTTGTCCTACTAATGCTTTATATTTAGTCTGAGATCTCATCCAGAATAAATTGCATTTAGTTGTCACTTTTCCTTAGTCTCCTTTAAAATGTAACAGTTCTTCATCTTTTCACTGTATTTTACAAACTTAATACTTTAAACAATTACTGAAAAATTATTTTGTAGAATATCTCTTAATTTGTGTTTGTTATATAGTTTCTTCTCATTGTATTCAGGTTTTTTTTTTTTTTTTGGCAAGAATACAACAGAGGTGGTATTGCATTCTTCTCAATGTATCATTGGAAGGTAATGAAGTCTCTCAGGACATAAAATTATCCTAAACTGCATTTGGCTTAGCTACTCAGTTGTAGATGCACTGCCCTAAACCTTTTTTGTAAGTGGATGGGATATAAATTAATATAACTCATATAATATAAAACAGATATTTGTATGATATAATTACATCATTTAAAAACGCTTATCTTTTATGCTAGAAAAAAGTCTGTGTCAAACAAACATGAATCATACAAATTTCTCTTTATTATTTTGCATCTACATATATCGTCATCATTTTTTCCAAGTTCTGCTTATCTTTCTTAAAACCTGTCCATGAAGTTTATATTCTGATCATTGTAATCACAGTAGTCTTACATAACAGATGTGTGAATGGGGTTCTAGTTAACTTTTTGCAACACTTAGCCAAGGCTCATGAGAAGTGAACAAGGATGTGAATGTGATGGTGAGAGAGAAACCCTATGAAGAGTCAGCGGCTCATCATAACAATAGAATTTCTAAGAGTGTAATAAACTGGGACATGTTGGTATCACCTCCAAAGTAAAGGATAGATTGTTACTTTGTGTAGTTTCCACCACTAAGAAGAATGTGTTGGTAAATCTCTTTAGGTTCTAGAGACTGCATAGATCATACTTGGGAATACTGCTCCAGGTTTAAGAAGGTCCCAGAGCAGGGAAGATCTCTTCAGCAACCCCAGACTATGTAACAAAAAGGACATCAAGTGTAGAGATTCTCTTACTAAATTATTCAAAAATATGTGTAATGCATTTATTGTATCTTGATGAGCTTCAGGACTCTCTTACTAGATGTCATCTCACAATAACTGGTCAAATTTATTTCTGGCAACTTTCATATGTTGATAGAAAAATGAAGTGGGAGTAATACCACTACATTCCCTAACTGCAAAAGGTAAATATTGTCTTATGGTTGCCTGTATGCTTATGTGACATGTCAGTGAGAATTTTGATATTCAGTTGTATGGTATTTTTTGAATTTCAATTAGGAAACTTGAAATCTATTTTATGTATTTTCTCATTTTTTTCTGTCAAACAATTTACTGAAAGTCTCCAAATTTCATTGCAATATTGACTTATGAATTTATGAAAATATTTTCAATAAGACTATGGAGATGAGGCTGTTGTAGAGACAGAACACTATTGTTCACATCTGAATTATTTTCCTAGGCATAAGTATACCTTAATCAAAAAGAAGCCTTTAAAAATGTATCATTGTTCTATTAAGTTAGTTAAATGCTTTTTTTGGAACATGCTGCTGATTAGCATGCTTCTAAAAATGTCAGCATTAATAGTTTTTAGTAGATATTTGGATAGTATAATTGTAAAATATACTACTGTTTGATACTCTTTATCTCTCAACTCTTAAATAAATTGAACTGTTTGTTTCTTCAAATTCCTTATAAGGTCAGGTATTTATTCTTAGGAAAAACTGTGTTTTTACTTCTATTTAATAAAAAAACAGCTCTCATGGAAACAATTTAAATGCTTTTAAGATACACATCTCCAAAATCTTTCTAGCATACTTTCGATTCTAAATATATCTCCGATGTTTTTCAAAACTGAATTTATCTTATTTTTGAAGAAATTGAGTAAACTGAAGAGTGGGTAAATTAAAGCCTTCGTTTCTCACTTCAGCTTTCCACAACAAACTTCAATATGGAAAAGTACTATTTCATAAGGACTTGTGTTAATGGGAGGTCAGTGTCTGTTCTTTCTGATGTGTTAGTACTGACTAAAATAAAATATCTGAAACTTTTTGGAATATCTACAATAGCAAGAAACCATGAAGATTTTGTTCATAGTGGTCTTGTACATATTTTTTATTTAGATTTGTTCCTTAGTATTTATATAAATATGTTATTTTTTTATATTGACTAATATTCAACCACTTTGCTGAAATCACTTATTAATTTTAATAGCTTATCTGTCAAATCTTTTGTATATACTATATATACAATCGTATCACCTGAGAATAACAGTTTTATCTTTTTTTTTTCTGGTTCTTATACCTGTTATTTATTTTGTTTGCCTTATTATCCTGATTAATCCTTCCATTACAGTGCTAAATAGTGGTGATGTTAGCAAACGTCATTTTCTATTTCCTTGTCTCAGGGTGAAAGCTTTCAATATTTCACCACTAAGTTGTTTCCTATACATTTCTTACAGAAACTCTATATACTTTAAGGAAGTTAACTTCCTTATGTATCTTAGAGATTAAGATGCTTCTGCTGCTGCTGATTATGATGGTGACTCTATATATGATTTGAAGTTTTACTTTTTAATGCATCTCACTTTGACTTTCAAACATTAAACCTTGTATTTCTGGAATAAACTGACTTAGCTATAATGCATTATATTTTTTACATATTACTAGCTTGTATTTGTTATTATTTTGTTTAGGATTTTCTCATATTATTAAAAAAGAAACTGACTTTATAAATTATATTTCTTATATGGTTTCAGCTTTGGGTTTTAGTATCATATTATGTTGGCCATATACATTTGGTTGGGAAGTGTTTCCTCTGTTTCTATTTTCTAGGAGAGTTTGATGTAAGATTGAGGTTCTTTGTTAAAATTTTGTCTTAACATAAAATATATTTTTTGGAAATGTTCCATGTGAACATAAAAGGAGTATGTATTCTGTAGGTAAACATATTGTTATTAAAAATCTCAATTACCTTGAGTTTATTATGTTTTTTTAAAAACTCTTCTGTATCCTAAGTAATTTGCAGGAGGGGCATTCTAAAATCTCTTACTGTGATCATGGACTTCTTTAAATTGGCTTTTACTTCTGTCAAATTTGGCCTCATACTTTGAGGCTGTGTTTTTGGGGCATACACATTTTGAGGCTAGCTCAATCATGTGTCACTGACCCTTCTATCATATTTTCCTCTGAACAGTAATTTCCCTCTTTAATTGTTTAAGAGCTATTTCCTTTAATATTTTTACACCTACAGCATCTTTCTTTTTGCTACTATTTTCATAATGTATATCTTTCTAACCATTCTCATTAAATTTCCTGTGATATCAGATTTAAAATGTATCTTATGATAGCATATAGTTGGGTTTTACTTATTTTTATATTTTATTCTGGCATTATTTTATTAGAGTATTTAGATTATTTTAATTTAGAATATAATTTGGTTTATATAATTTCCATTTGTTTTCTATTTGTTCTATGTTGATTTTTTTCCTTTTTTATTATCCTTTTTTGCATTTATCAAGTTTTCTTGTTGTTCTATTTTTTCCCTTTATTAGTTAATTAATTGTGTTTTGTTTTTTCATACATTTTATTCTTTTCTGCATTAACATGTTTCCATCTAGGATCATTTTCTTTTGCCTGAAAGACCCTCTTTGATAATTACTTTAGTATGGGTCAGTTTTTGCTTGCTTGAAAATTCATTTTTTTTTTAAATATTTTGGAAGGGTATCTTCTCTAAGTATAGAATTCTAGTTAGGCTTTCAATTTGTAAATATACCATTTTGTTAGTGTTTCTGGCTTCCATAGTTCCCATGGAAAAGTCAGTATTGTCTTTATTTTTCTTCTCTGAAGATATTGGCTTCTTATCCCATCCCCCAGCTAACTTTTAGGGTTGATTTTCTATTTTTGTTTTTCAGCCTGGGTATGATTTTCTTTATTTGCCCTACTTGGAGTTGGTGAGGTCATAGAGCTTCTTGAATCTGTGGTAAATATCTTTCATCAGTTTTGGAAATCTATTATCCAAATTTATTTCAAATATTTGTTCTTAGATGTTTGAAGTATATGCACATTGTGAAATGCATAAATCTAGCTAATTAGCATATGCATTACCTCACACATTATTTTTATAGTGAGAATACATTCACTCTCTTAACATTTTTCAAGAACACAGTATATTGTTAGCTATAGTCATCATGTTACATAACAGATCTTTTGAACTATTCCTTCTATCTAAGGGAAATTTTGTATCCTGTGATCAAGATCTCCTGCAACCTCCACCACCACCCCTACTGACCACCTCAACCCCTAGTAATCATCATTCTATTCTCTACTTCTATGAGACCAAGTTTCTTAGATTCTGTATCTGAGTGAACTCATGAGGCATTCTCTTTCTGATTCCTGGCTTATCTCACTTAACATAATGTCCTCTACGTTCATTCATGTTGTTGCAAATGATTAGGTTCCCATCTTTTTTGGATGAATGATGTTCCATGGTGTGTTTTCTTTGTTCATTTATCCATTGATGGACACAGTTTCATTCCATATTTTGGTTATTGTGAATAATGCTACAGTGAAGACAATGATACAGATATCTGTTTGACATACTGTTTTTACTGCCTTTTGGTATACCTAGTAGTGGAATTGCTGGGTCATATTGCAGTTCTATTCTTCTTTTTTGTTTTTTAAGAGCCTCCATAATGCTTTTCATAATGGGTTATACTAATTTCCCTTTCCAGTAATGGTGTGTGAAGGTTCCCTTTTGTCCACATCCTTACCAACACTTGTTATCTTTTGTCTTTTTGACACAGGCATTTTAACATGTGTGCAGTGATATCTCATGATGGTTTTAATCTGCATTTCCCTGATGGCTAAGGATGTTAAGCATTTTTTCATATACCTATTAGCTATTTGTATGTCTTCTTTTGAGAAATGTCTATTTAGGTCCTTTGCTCATTTACAGTTGCTTGATTTGTTTATTTGCTGTTGAGTTGCTTGAGTTCCTTATATATTCTGGATGTTAACCTCTTATCAGATACATGATTTGCAAATATGTTCTTCCATTCTGTAGGTTATCTCTTCATTTTCTTCATTGTTTACTTTGCTGCACTGGAACTTTTTAATTTGCTGTAAACTCATTTGTCTATTTTTGCTTTTGTTGTCTATTTGTGCTTTTGGGTTCACATTTAAAAAATCATTGCTCAGACAAATGTCATGAAGTGTTCAAATTTTAATTTGGATGTTTCCTACTGACCTACTTCGAATTCCTTAATCATCCTCTATACCTTATCTAATGATGTTTTTAGCCTATCTATTGAATTCTTAATTTGTTATTCTATTTTTTAGTTTTAAAATTCCTACTTGATTCTTTTTTATAAATTCCATTTATATGTTGAAAATTTCTATCATATCCATTCTTTTAACATACTAAATATGGTATTTTCAAACATTTGTCATTTAATGCAATACCTGGATCACTTGTAGATTTCTTTCTATAAGCTGTTTATGTTTTGATTTTTTTGTCAGCTAAAGAAAAGAGAGAGAGAGAGAGAGAGAGAGAGAGATCCCTGTATTGGTCCTCTTTTCTAGAATGTAGTCTTTGATTAAGCACCAGACTTTATAACGATGATTTCATGTCCTTTGTAGGGACATGGATGAACCTGGAGACCATCATTCTCAGCAAACTGACACAAGAGCAGAAAATCAAACACCGCATGTTCTCACTCATAGGCGGGTGTTGAACAATGAAAACACATGGACACAGGGAGGGGAGCACTACACACTGTTGGGGGGAAATAGGGGAGGGACAGCAGTGGGTGGGGAGTTGGGGAGAGATAGCATGGGGAGAAATGCCACATATAGGTGATGGGGAGGAAGGCAGCAAATTACACTGCCACATGTGTACCTATGCAACAATCTTGCATGTTCTTCACATGTACCCCAAAACCTAAAACGCAATAAAAAAAGTATAAAGACCCTGGCAGATATTTTCTTTCTTTGAAGAAAATTTAATTTTGTTCTGGCACAGAAATATTCTACAGGCAGAGATCGTTTTGAGGCCTGTATTCAACCTTCATTATGACTAGTCTGTTTTTGGTTTCTCTTAGGGTTGAACCAATTTGATGTCGTAACTGAAACCCTGCATTATTTACTAGATTTCTTTCATATTGTTTGTCCCTGAATTCCCATTTCTTTCTCCACAGCACCAAGTGAGTGAATACATTTCTTCTTAGCATTTTTGACACCCATTTGTTGCTATTGTACTTTGATTTTAGTTATCTTGTCTACACATGTACTACTTGGAGTTGGCAAACACATGAAGGGAAATTGTCTATATGACTTTAAGCTCACATTTCTTTGGTTCTCTCCTCCATGGGATCTTGGTATTACAATTCTAGCTGCCTTAGCATTTCTGCACTTCAACTCCTGTCTTGTCATCCCAGTAAAACTGCTATAAGCAGGCATCATATGTATGCTTGGCATCTCTTACCTGTTGTTAATACAATTGCAAATTGCCCTGAGGGAAAATGTGGAGGAAAATATAAGGTTTATATCAGCATGAGATACTATTCTCTGTGTTCTTGGCTGCTCTGATTGCTCTTGAGTACCTTGAGCTCCTTTTCTTAGATATTGTTTTTCAGAATATTTGTACGTGTTCTGGGAAAGATCTTCATTCCAATTCAAGCTAATATCATTATGGCCAGAATTGAAATATTGAAAAAAAATTTTAATTTTAGTTTCAGGGTACATGTGCAGCTTTGCTATATAGGCAAATTATGTGTCATGGGGTTTGGAGTACAGATTATTTCATCACCTAGGTAGTAAGTACGGTATCCAACAGCTAGTTTATCGATCCTTACCTCCTCCTGTCCACCACTCTCCAGTAGGTTCCAGTGTCTGTTTTTCCTTTCTTGATGTCCATGTGTACTCATTGTTAGCTCCTACTTATAAGTGAGAACACACAGTACTTGGTTTTCTGTCCCTGCATTAGTTCATTTAGGTTAATGGTCTTCAACTCCATAACTGAAATATTTATAAATGAGTATTTCAGTACTCAACAATCATTTTAAATCTTCTAGGCATTGTTCTTACCACTGTGAAGAAAAGAAATAAGATCCCCAACTTCATAGAATTTACATTTTAGTTGAGGTAACAGAAAATAAATACATATATAAATATATTTGTATAAAATAAGATATTGAAAATTACTGTAAAAATTAAGAAAGTTTAAGGTATTGTGTTTAATTGGTTGATCAGGAAAGGCCTGTATAAGGTATAACACTTTAATAAAGATATGAAAATAAAGTGAAGGAATAAGTTTTGTATAAACAAAAGAGTATACTGTTTTGGGCTAAAGTTTAGGCAAGTATGTAAGGCTTGAAATAGGAAATCAGTGTATTTAAAGAACAGAAAGTTGGGAGGCCGAGATGGGTGGATCACAAGGTCAAGAAGGGAGATCGAGACCATCCTGGTCAACATGGTGAAACCCCATCTCTACTAAAAATACAAAAATTAGCTGGGCATGGTGGTGCGTGCCTGTAATCCCAACTACTCGGGAGGTTGAGGCAGGAGAATTGCCCGAACCCAGGAGGCAGAGGTTGCGGTGAGCCATTGCACTCCAGCCTGGGTAACAAGAGCGAAACTCGGTCTCAAAAAAAAAAAAAAAAAAAAAAAGAACAGAAAGTTTACAACAGGTAGACTGATCAGTAAAGAACAAAAAATAGAGAACAGAAGAAATACAAATGTAGCCAGGGATCAGTTCACATCAAGCCTAGGATATGATGTCAAGCACTTTGGATTTTATTTCAAATGTGATAGAATATTATTGAGTTTCAAGTAAGGGAGTTAAATATTATTCATATTTTAAGTGGATAACTTTGTTTGCAATGCAGAGATTATTGTTTAGGGGAGCTAGTGATTAAAGCCAATACCAATAAGGAAAGTACTATTGTTTTGTCTTCTTTTAATCTATCTTTACCCCTTTTCCATTGCCATCACTTTATTTTAAAATCATCTTAAAACTTCAGATGATGTAATCAAATTGTCTTTTTTGTCCTTGCTCAAACTTTACTTCATTTAAAACTTACCTGATGAGGATTTCCGTTTTTTCACTGATTTAGTTGCAAATATAGTTGCCTTTAGGATTAAAACTTCTGGAGTTTTAAGACGTATCCTTATGTAATTATATAAAATCTTTTCAAACTTATTTTTTTCTTTCCTGCCAACAATGCTTACAATATGGCAGACAGTATGCTTAGTCATGATAGGTAAATAGAGTAAATATGGCTCTAGGTTTAGGGGATATCAGAAATATATTAGAATAATTTTAGCTAATTATAATTTTTATAATAGAAGTAAATATAAAATTATCTTGGTAAATTAACCAGGATTCAAAATCAGCCTAGATCAACTGGCCATGAAATGTTTCCTTATATTGATTTGTTGCCTCTCTGAAATGTGATTTCATTTAACAAGTGATTGATCAAGGAACACCGATAACCAAGGGTCATTTTATTTTAGTTTTGTTAAGTATAGTTTACCCTCATTTATTAAGAGCCAAGAACTATAAGTAATCGGAGATTTTTATCCTACATGAACTCTAACAAGTTAGGATACTGATAGAATAAATGAAACTTTAAGTAAGAGACAGAAGCACTTATTACCTATGACAGCAGGCAGCAGGAGCTTCATGTACCAATTCTCCTTTTCCTCCAAGTTCCATAAGAGGAAATACAAAGAATGTCTTCCCAGTAGTCTTGAGCCTAGGATGTCCTATACCTTCTAAAAGGCTATTAACAACCCTGCCCATCCTATGCTCCAGAGAAAGTTGTTATCTTTATTAAACCAAACAGTAAGCAAATTTTTGCCCTCTACCCCAAAGGGAAACACAGTCTCTGCCTTCCTATTCTGTTAGTTTCACGAACATCTTTGGAAAAATGGTTTATAACAAAAGCTGTCATAAGTCATGCAGAATTGTTAGAGATCCGTGGAGAATTGTATCCCAAAAATATCCATTCCTTGTTTTTACATGACAAATTTTATCATAAATTTACTATTCCAGGGCTACCCTGAATAATCTGACAGGGGCTGGGACAAAACTCCATTAGATTTGTCTCACGGTACATGCAATTAAGGTTACTATCAATAACCCACGTGGTTTTCTCCTTAACTTTTTTATTGATCTTCCTAGTAGGCTTGAGACTTTAATCCAGCTGTAGATGGATTCCTTCTTGTCCCTCAGGAAGGAAGTATAAGACAATTCTGCCATGCAAAATAACCTTGGTAGATGAGTTGAAGCTGACCTGAATGCTTTTTAGGGTCCTAGTGCTGTTGACTTACCACTTAAAGGTATGTTATGACCACCACACCTTCTAGGTGGCATTTATCCACCCCATGGAATGACTGATGATGGAGATGGGAAAAATATCCACATGTGTTTCACAAAGCAAGTAAAAATCTAGGGTCATGCCCTCCTGTCTTGGATTTCTTAGTAAAGTTAAGTTGAATTACTATCAAATTGTGTTCAGAGGCCCTGGAAGGGGATGGTAGATCCATTAGTAAGTTAAATATAGATGCTTGCAGCAGTTGAGACAGTCCTGCAAAAGTTTTTTTTTTGTTTTCTTTTGTTTTGGGAAGGATGCTATAGGGACAGTTCAAAGGACCAAAAATGCAAATGTTTCTTTCTCTTTTATGCTTCACAGGATTTAAGGTATCCTTTTCAAGCATTCTGAGTTTTTGTTCTCCATCTACTCCCTCAAAATTAGGGTGTTACATTTCAGTAGCTATAATTTCACCATTTTTTCTAATCATTCTCTATTGACACTCAGACCTTTCGTCTTGAAATTCAGGAACAAGGAACAAGTGCCTTTTTATAAAACATAACTAAGATTAATTTGAATACTCTTACTCTTCTTTTGGCTGGCTGTACCTTGTTTAATCATTCTGGCCTATACTTTCTGTTAGAGAGAAAAGATACTCATCATACCCAGGAATGGTTAGGATAGAATCCTGAGTTGTCCAGATAGATTTATATTACCCTCAATGCATTTTACCTAATAATTTCTTAGGAAGTGGCTGCAAGAATATGATGTTTTGGGGGGAGAGCCATTCTCACAGCTAAAATTGCTTTATCTAGGTGTGTGGATAGAAGGAGGTGGTAGCGGTAGGCACAGACTATCAGTTCGTTGTTGATTAGTTTTCTGATAACTATCACACTCAATGGTCCAGAAAACTGAAAACTGAGGGAACTAATTTTTTTTTTTTTGAGTCGGAGTTTTCGCTCTTGTTACCCAGGCTGGAGTGCAATAGCGGGATCTCGGCTCACCGCAACCTCCCCTTCCTGGGTTCAGGCAATTCTCCTGCCTCAGCCTCCCAAGTAGCTGGGATTACAGGCACACGCCACCATGCCCAGCTAATTTTTTTGTATTTTTAGTAGAGACAGGGTTTCACCATGTTGACCAGGATGATCTCGATCTCTTGACCTCCTGATCCACCCGCCTCGGCCTCCCAAAGTGCTGGGATTACAGGCGTGAGCCACCGCGCCCGGCCGGCAACTAATTTTAAAGGCCACATTTGTATGGCTAAATTCAGCTGATGGATAACCTAAAAGATAATAGCAGTGGCAAAGATTTGAAGGTGTAGTGTAGTCAGTTTTCCAACAGGAAGGGGCAAAATCCGCAAGAAGATATGTCCTTCACTATAAGACAAATGAGCAAATTTTTCAGGAATCACAAGTCTGGTATAAAATAGTAGGCTCTACCTTAGAAATAAAGTTAGACCCAATTAGTGACTTGATTTCAGTCATTTTCATTAGAGAATGGGCCCTTACCATGGGCATCTGTGTGAATAACACAGACAGTTCTATAGGCAGCTGTGATTTGTTTTTCATGTTTGAGTGCCCAAATCAGGGGGTCTTTAGTTTTTCACATGGCAGATCCAACTGTTAAGCCATTTGCAACAGTCCAAGAATCAGCTTGGTTTCAGCGTAGCCAAACCATCATGGAACCAGGCCCAACAATTTAGGAGAACTTAGATGAACTGAGGGTCCTTCAAGACGACAACTTTGGTTCAGGCAGTGAAATGTAGATAGGTTTTCCCTGAGAAAGAGAGCAACTATTTTTTTTTTTTCAAGTATAGCTGAATGCTACTGAGGCCAGGCTGGCTGCATTTTTGAGTATACAATTTTCTTTTTACAAATGAGGCCTTTTGGGACCTTCTCACATTGTTAGTCATTGAATTCAAGTTTTCTCACCCAAAATAGGAATTATCAGGCCAGTGAGTTACAAGACCTCTAAGTGCCAGTCATTTGGTTTCTAAAGGAATCAAGTAGAATGAAAATAGTTGCTTTTCCATAGGAGTGTACCTGGCTGCTGTAACAGAAAGGCTGCAAATCCAAAACCAGAAGGGATGTCTCCAGGTGAAAGTTGTCTCCATTGACAGAGGTTCCAATTGGAAACATCATCAGTTATAGGGACCTGTGTTATCTAGTACTAAAGGGGTCTGATCAGGTGTTGAGTCTCCTTTTTCGGTAATAAAGGGCTGAAGAGACAGTAGTTTTTCTTTAGTTACTGGAGGGGCTGAGCTAGTACATTATCTCACATAGTCTCAAGAAACTTTACTTGATGAAAAGGCCCTGGAATTTTGTCCAGATTTATCAGCCACTCCTTGCTGGCAGAGGTATGATAGCACCTGAAACTAAGGTTTTTCTTTTTTATAAAATTGAGATGTAATTTACATCCATTTTGACCTAACAAACTGGATGTTCTTCAAATAGTGAAAGCTTTGGACATCAGATTATAGAGGTGCCTTAGGTGGCAAATCACAGGAGGGTTTGTCACATTAGAAACTCTCTGTCTGCAACTTTTCCTCTATTGGGATAATCTCCTCTAGTACTTAAGGAATGGAAAAGTAAAGCATGTTAACAGGGCAAGTTCTACTATACATTCAGATGTAGAAGCAACAATAACAGTACATTGAATTGTCCTAAAAGACCTTACATACAAGGTAACTTTAATATCTTCCTCCACTGTGAACCATGCAGCTGAATCCATGTTCTCTTTACCCTAGAAGTTTTGATAGTATAGTGCCCTCTGCTATGGAGGGAAACCATATCTCTGTCTTCCCAGGCTGTCAGCTATACAGATGTCCTTGAAAATGTAGTCTGGAAAAATGCTGTCATGAGACATGCAGATGTGGGAGACACATGGAAAATTATCTTCTACTATCAGGCTCCTTTTGTATACTGGTGATAATGAACTTCTGAAACAATAATGAATAAGACATTTCCTTTATCCTCAAGTCAAAATATATAAATTATTATTATTTTTTTTGGATACAGAGTCTTGCTGTGATGTCTAGGCTAGAATACAGTGGTGCAGCTACCTCACTTCACTGCAACTTCTGCCTCCTGGGCTCAAGCAATTCTCTTGCGTCAGCCTTCCAAGTAGCTAGGATAATAGTCATGTGCTACCACACCTAGCTAATTATTTGTATTTTAGTAAAGAAGGGGTTTCATCATGTTGCCCAGGCTAGTCTGGAACTCCTTAGCTCAGGAAATCTGCCCAACTCAGCCTCCCAAAGTTCTGGGATTACAGGTGTGTGCCACTGCACCCTAATTTTAGCAGCAGTTTTTATGACCCTAGATCTCAGTCTCCTTTAGGGGGAAGCTTTACCACTTTGCCATTAAACATCTATAATATATTTAACATCTACAATTACAGGTGTGAGTATTACAGGGCAGACAAATCTGCATTGGCACTTTCACTTTTCATTTTTTAAATTGTAAATTAGGTCATATGCTAGCACTTTGGGAGGCTGAGAAGGGAGAAAGTTTGAGCTTAGGAGTTTAAGACCAGCTGGGTCAACATGACAAAACCCCCTCTCTACCAAAAAAAGACAAAATAGCCAGGTATGTGGTGCATGCCTATAGTTTCAGCTACTTGGGAGGCTGAGTTGGGAGGATCTCTGGAGCCCAGGAGGCAGAGGTTGTGGTGAGCCGAGATTGTGTTATTGTGTTTTATCTAGCCTGGTTGACAGAGTGAGAATTTGTCTCAAAAATAAAATGAAATAAATTAAATAAATCAGTTTTAGTTAATGTTTTTATTTGTTGACTTAATTTGACAGACCTTGTTTTTGCCTTTACTTATACAGTATAGAAGCCAACATATAAAGAACCAATTCAGTTGTCTTTAAATTTAAACAACCAATACTTCATGAGTCCTTAAACCCAGAGAAGGTGAGAAAAGCTAATAGCATACTATAAATGCAGAGAACCACAACATTCAAATTTTGATTTCTTTTTGTCCCAGCCCAAAGTCAAATTCAATGAATTTGAAGGAATAATTTTTGAGAAGGCAGCAAAATATGTTAAGTTGGGCAACTTTTAGCTCTTTAGTTTATGTTTGGCATTATCTCAAATTAACTTCTCAGAGTGTCACAAATTATGGTACATAGAGGGAAAAATAGACCAACAAAAGTGAGCCAAAGGAAAAGACTAAAGAAAAGTGATGTATTTGATTTAGTAAAAAGAGACATTAGTAGCACATAACAACAATCTCAAACAATATGAACAGCTATGCTTTCACAGTGAGGATGAAAGAGTGGGTTTAGAAAATGAAATTTCAGATCTATAATGGGCCACATTTCTGAACTGTAGGGATTGTGAGATGCTACAGAAAGTGCCAGGATATATTAGAAAGAATTATTTTTGTTATTGTAATAGTCAACTTGAGTGGAAGAGGAAAGTGTTGGGCAAGTGGGAGGGATAATGAAGCGAATAGAAAAGAAATCAAGCAATTACTTTTAGGATTTCTAGGACCTATTCAACATGAGCTATTCAACATTGTGATTTGGGGCAATTTCGGTTCTAGTATCATGTGTCAAATGAAAGGATTATATTAGATGGCATGAAAAATTTTGCATATATATAGATGCACATTAACTTCTGTATTATTTATAGCTCATCTTTCTGATAGCCTTATTTGCTATTATATAGAAATTCGATTATAACATTTTTCTCCTCTGATCAAAGGCTATAATCCAACTTAATCCAACTTTGATGTAATAAAAATTATATATATCTGATCATGTGTTCAACCCTTAATATACAGTTACAAGTGGATCCAAGTTCAATTTCATTTTCAATATGTATGTAAATTTCATAGTAATCCTCAAGTAGCCAGAAAGCTTTCCATCCTCATTTGTAAGTTAAAAGAATATCTGAACAGAAGACTTTCTTTTTTTTTATAAAAATGTATGTATTTACTTTACTCTCAGTTCTATGTAACAAATATGCAGAATGTACAGATTTGTTACATAGGTATACGTGTGCCATTGTGGTTTGCTACACCTATTGACCTGTCCTCAAAGATCCTTCCCCTCACCCCTGAACACCCTCACAGGACCTGGTGTATGTTGTTCCCCTCCCTGTGTCCATATAATTTCATTTTTCAACTCCCGCTTATGAGTGAGAACATACAGTGTTTGCTTTTCTGTTCCTGCATTAGTTTGCTGAGGATGATGGCTTCCAGCTTCATTCATGTCCCTGCAAAGGACATGATCTGATTCCCTTTTATGGCTGTATAGTATTCCATGGTGTATATGTACCACATTTTGTTTATCCAGTCTATCATTGATGGGCATTTGGGTTGGTTCCATGACTTTGCTATTGTAAATAGTGGCGCAGTAAACATATGTGTGCATGTCTTTATAGTGGAATGATTTATATTCCTTTGGGTATATACCCAGTAATGGGACTGCTGGGTAAAATGGTATTTCTGGTTCTAGATCTCTGAGGAATCACCATACTGGCTTTCAGAATGGCTGAACTAATTTATAGTACCACCAACAGTGTAAAAGTGTTCCTATTTCTCCACAGCCTCACCAGCATCTATTGTTTCTTGACATTTTAGTAATTGTCATTCTGACTGGTATGAGATGATATCTCATTGTGGTTTTGATTTGCATTTTTCTAATGATCAGTGATGTTGAGCTTTTTTTCATATGTTTGTTGGCCATGTAAATGTCTTCTTTTGAGAAGTGTCTGTTTATATCCCTTGCCCACTTTTTGATGGGGTTGTTTTTTTTTTTCTTGAAAATTTGCTTAAGTTCCTTGTAACTTCTGAATATTAGACTTTTATCAAATGGGTAGATTGCAAAAATTTTCTCCCATTCCATAGGTTGCCTGTTCACTCTGATGATAGCTTCTTTTTTTTAATTATTGTACTTTAGGTTCTGGGGTACGTGTGCAGAATGTGCAGCTTTGTCACATAGGTATACACGTGCCGTGGTAGTTTGCTTCATCCATCACCCCATCATCTACATTAGGTATTTCTCCTAATGGTATCCTTTCCCCACTCCCCCATCTCCTGCTATCCCTCCCCTAGTCCCCCACACCATCTTTTGCTGAACAGAAAGTCTTTAGTTTAATTCGCACCCATTTGCCAATTTTGGCTTTTGTTGCAATTGCTTTTGGCTTTTTCATCATGAAATCTTTGCTTATGCCTCTGACCTAGATGGTACTGTCTAGGTTTTCTTCTAGAGTTTTTATAATGTGAGGCTTTACATTTACATCTTTAATCCATCTTGAGTTAATTTTTGTATAAGGGGTAAGGAAGGAATCCAGTTTCAGCTTTTTGTGTATGGCTAGTCAGTTTTCTCAACACTGTTTATTGACTAGGAGACCTTTTCCACATTGGTTGTTTCTGTCAGGTTTGTTGAATACCAGGTGGTTGTAGATGTGTAGTGTTATTTCTGAGGTCTCTGTTCTGTTCTATTGGTCCATGTGAGCAGAAAGCTTTATTAAGCAGTAACTGAAATTTGTATAAATCTGCAGTGGAAAGCATGATATATTAACATACATATTCAAAAATAGTGGTATGTTTATAACTCTTAGCCAAATCCTCCGGAAGTTTTGAGATTTTAATTCCCTCAGCATACTAGGTAATGCCAAATCTATGTGATATCAATAAGCTTGAACACATAACATATAAATTTATTGTCTTGGTAGTATATTTTTGGTTATGATTATATAATTACCAAAACATCTTTAAAATTTATATGAAAACCTTCTCTTTATGCTTCTAGAAATTTCTAAGAGACAGTAGTTAAAAAATTGTTCTGGAATTCTATAAAAATTTCTATAAACTTTCTATTCTCAAAGTTTTCTGTACTTTTAGATATTAATTTTAAAATGAAAATTTTCTTCAGACTTTATGTAGTCTTTCCAAGGAAGAGCACTCCATCAACATTTATATGATGTGGCAAAGAGGTTTACTGTGCTTTGTGGGATCTAGTCCTGCTGAAGAGCAAAAACAGCTGGATTTCCAGAGAATGTAAAAAGGAGATGGTTTGGCAGGTGTTTAAGAAAAAAAAAAAAGTCTGTATAAAATCAGTATCAGAGTCAGGCAACTTGCTTGACAATACTGGCCCTTTTCCATACGTACTCCTCAGGTGGCATGCTGCCTTTGTAATATTATCTTTTTCACATTTTCTCATCAATTTAGCAGTTTTCACCAGAATAAGAATACTAATTCAATTACAGCTGATATGCTGTGGCGCTTGATCTTCCCTGAGGTATGACTGGATTTTCCTTTGTCATTCAAAACAAAAAAAATTAAAACTCCAAGTTCTGAATCCTGTTTACAAATTTACCTCAAATAAGAATGTCCATCCCCACTTATTTTAACAAAACAGTCATTAGATTTGTTATTCATGATGAGCTAAAGAGAGAATTTTGATTATATAAAGCAATAGGAGTTTACTGAATTACTAGCCCGATTTAACAAGCAATCAACATAAACGACTTAAATATATTAGAAATAAATGCTCATATCTTATTTTCCTGTAATTTTCCAAATGTACCAAAGCATGTGTGCTTCCGTTTATTTTAGAGCCTCCCTGAACTGTAGCCATTGTTTCCTGACACCCATTTTCAACCCTTTCTTTCTGTGAGGATGAGAAGGAGGAATGCTGATGGCTCTGGTGAGAGAGTTTTATCTCTCTAGGCTGGTGTCACTTTTTCCAATAACGCATTTTTTTTTTTTTTACAAATATTGAATTATTTACAAATACTGGAATTTGGATATTTTAATTAACAAATACAAGTTATGTTCATACATTGTTTACATTAACGTGTATTACCTCACATAGTTACCATTTTTTTTGTGTGTGGTAAGAATGCTTAAAATGTATTCTCTGAATAATTTTCAAGAATACAATGTATTCTTATTACCCATAGTCACCATGTTGTTCAATAGAGCTCTTGAATTTATTCCTCCCATGTAACTGACAAATAGCAATTTTTCAACCAAGTATGTATTTAAAGACAGATATAACTGTGATATATATGTTAATGTTCACTACCTAGAAGAAACTTAACAATTGATCTGTCTAATAACTAACTAGAGGCACACTACTTACATAACATTCAAATAGTGTGAGTTTGGTTAGGTTTCCTAAGACTAAATTCTATTAAGTGAAATTCTATCATTGCACTACCTGCCTGTAGTCAGTATGTCCTAGGCCTGCCTTTCCAATGGTCTTTCAAAAGAGGCAGTCAAAACACACTGTAAATGTGTAAATGAAAAATTGTATTTACATCCCCTCAGAATAAATTATTCTAGTTTTAAATTATAAAATGTTTGATTATCTTAGAACCTTTTTTAAAAATACATCGGTATTCTACATATCTTTTTCCCCAAAAAAATGAAATGCAAAACCACAGAAATTGATTCTAAACCATATTAGATAAACAAGTAAAGATCAGATGATTACAACCTAAATTATGCAACAATAACCTAATTAGCAGGTTCCATTGTAGAAAGAGAAAATAAATTTAGAAATTCCATAAATTGAAGAAAGATGTTTTAACATAAAGAGAGAGTTTAAAATAGGAATTTCAAAATTTTGGTTTAAATTTATATTTTTGTTTTTTGTTTTTTTACATATATATATAGATTTTTTTGAGACGGAGTTTCGCTGTTGTTACCCAGACTGGAATGCAATGGCGCGATCTTGGCTCACCGCAACCTCCGCCTTCTGGGTTCAAGCAATTCTCCTGCCTCAGCCTCCCGAGTAGCTGGGACTACAGGCATGTGCACATGCTAATTTTTGTATTTTTAGTAGAGATGGGGTTTCACCTTGTTGACCAGGATGGTCTCGATCTGTTGACCTTGTGATCCCCTCGCCTTGGCTTCCCAATGTGCTGGGATGTTATTTGAACAGTTGAATTAGAGAATATAAATCAGGGACCATGTTCCTTGTATTGTTTTATTCATTGCCACAATTATTTATTTTTCTTCTATTCAGAAAATTTGCAACATTTTTTTAAAAAATTAAGAAAAAGCTGATTTATAGACTGTTTATAGAAAAAGTGATACTAACATTAATATACTGTAAATTTTCAAGAGTGATGTGTGTATTTTTAAAGAGCTAAAAGATTGCTTCCTCAGTTCCACCTATATTTGGCTCAGAGTCATAGTTACAAACAGTTAAATATACTGGATAGTCTGTACCTCATTTTTCAGAGCATTCAAATATCAAGTTTTCTCTTTATCCAAAATGTAGGGATGAAAAATCTTATCCCATTTTTAGCATGTTTTCATTAAACAGATGAATATCATCTCACAATAGTAAGTCACAAATTTCCTGTAAATAAAAATTCTGATATACTTTATCAACATTTATAGTTTATAAGACACTTTAAAAGAAACATTATAAATGTTATGCAAACTAAATTATGTACATTTTAATATTATTTGTGCAGGCTGCCTTAGAAGGAGAATGGCTAGCTTTAGATTCCACCCGCTTCCCTTCACAAACACTGCTTTCCTCAAACCAGCTGCATTGGCCAAAGGTAACATGTCATGGAAATTTCTGAGTGTTCCATCTTTGCTCATTTCTTAAGGTTATGCTATGTTGCAGTGATTAATAATACAATTTATTGACTTGAAAAGCATAATTACTTTTAGAAGCCTCTGACTTCCTCCTCATCCCCAGATGTAATTTTTCATGTAGCTTTTCTTTCATTTGCTCCTACTTTTTTTCTTTATTTTGGATTTCTTTCAACACTTTATTTCACAGTAGCAAAAAAAAAAAAAAAAAAAAAAAAAAAAAATGAAATGCTTCAGCTGCATATTTGGCAGTAGACTAAAATCACTAGTTGACAGCACTTTAAAAATACAAAAATATGCATTAAGAGGGCAACAGCTGAAGATTTTCAGTCAGAGGTCAATGGACTGCAATATCTGTTATTTATTTGATAATCTTTGAAGTTTTAGTTTTCTAAGATTTTTAAAGATCTTTGCAATTAATTATTTTCTATATGAGAGCTATCCCAAAAAGCATAGCTTCCACCACTACAACAAAGAACATATATAATATTTTCAATAAATTTCATTTTATTAACATTTTAAATTTTATAATGAGTTTCCCTTAGGAGGCTATTTGTTAATATGTATGTAAAGTAATACAAAATAAATGAAGTTTTAAAAATTTTAAATTTGCTTCACACTTATTTACTTTTTTTTTCTGAAGATTCCTGGAAAGTTAAAAGAGGATGATACTTCATTTAATTTGCCAAGTAATCCAGCTCAAGCATGGCTATGTAATGACAAAGAAAATTTGTTTTCTTCAGAACACACACAATTTAATAGCAGGTAAGCTGAATGACTGTTTTAGAGAATCAATCTGTAAATGACAACAGTATTACATATCATACAAAAGTAGTACAGTTATAAAAATAGATGTGAATTTACTTGTTTAGAAAATGGAACATTTAGTATTAAAAACATCATGGTCATACAGAGTTTTTTATGTAAGGAAAATGTATAACATAGGTACATTAAAGCAACTACAAAATTTATGTCAGGGAAATAATGTAATTAATTATTGTAAACAAATAGATCTTTAAATACTGCTATATAGGTACACATAAGGATTAGACTAAAAATTCCAGTGCTGTGTTACTTTTGACAAAGGAATTGAAATACGCTTCAAGTAATTGAAATGTAAACATTTTAAATTAATGGCAGACTTTTATTGCTTTTCAAGATAATGTTTTTTGCTAACTTAGATTTTATTTCCAAGTTTGAGACAACATAAATAGCTTGTAGTTTTAAAAAGTGCTGATATACTTCTGTGGTGAAAGTGTTTTTTTCTGTTGCCAGATCAGAAAATAGAACTTCTTCCTGGACACCTGAATCAAAGACCAGTAGAAAGAGTTTGCTAAAATCTGAAAAAGAAAAGAAAATTTCAGAAGAATGGTATGTAGTCAATTTGATGCTAAAATATTAAATAATTGAGAGACTGCTAAATGTCCAAGACAAATATTTTTCAAGATTTTAAGAAGACCTAAATTCGTTTTTAAGAAACCATCCATCTGATTAATTTAGTTTCTTAAATGGGAATTCACATTTATTTTAGTATGCTATAATTCAGATAAGCATGTATATATGTGTGCATATCTAAATATGATCTGGATATTTGTTTTGCCTTTATTTAATCATTTAATAGGGGCTTTAAGGATATTTCTACTGCTCAACAAATGTTGAAGAGGGCACAGAAAATGAAATCAAAGAAACGAAAGAAAAATTTAGGTGAGTAGTTAATGCTCTTTGAATAATAACTATGTATGCAAAATTGAAGATAATTCCTTAAAATATATTTTATAAATTATGTTTAATAAGAACAGTATCAATTCACAGATGTATATGTCTAAGATAATTACAATAAAAAAAGCTTAAAACCTAAGAGAAAATTATGCTATACCATTGAATGGTTTATACTCTTAAACACTATTTTTACTTTTTTCACCTCTTTCTTATATACTTCATAATTGATTATTCTATCTATTTTGTACTAAGAATTATAAGTTGTTTTTAACTGGTTCATGTTGTGAAATGTTGATTCTAAAGAGTTTCTGCTTCACTGCGTATTCTTTTGTGTTCTTTTAAATTGATCGATTTTTCAATAAATTATATAAATGTATCAGTTACATGGATTTTAGTTATGAAGACATCACAATGTGAAATCTTGGAAAAGCACTGTTTATATATTTTATGATTTTGTAGGACTTGGGAAATGTTCAAAAATATCTTTTATTTATCCGGCTTATGAGGCTAGCCTTTAAATCATTTGTCTTTCTTTGGACACCTCTAATCATTTTAGTGTAATTAATGTGTAGAGTCAAAGAACAAATAGGTTATTATAATATTTCTTATTAAAACTATTTAAAATTATTGAATATAGCTTTGTATTTATTTATAACTGTAAATATGTACTCATAAATATAAGAACATGGTTATTTATACTGGTTTTGAGTTTATTTTGTACATTACTTACTTTTAAAGTTCTTATTGTTAATAAAAAGTTTCCACAAAAGACCTGTTACTCCTGAGCAGTGCAATAAATCTATACTTTTCCTATAGATCTAGCTTATGTAATCATATGAAGAAATATTTCGTAAAATTATTTTTATCTTTTTATATTAATCATTTAAATTTTTTCAGAATTCTAAGAACCACATATAAATATAAAATTTTTAACCAAGTAAATATTGCAAAAATGCTTTTGATTTTCAAGGAATAATTGATATTTATTGTCACATCACTTAATAGCCATTGATAAATTATTGGTGATTCATTTTTATATACAGAAGTGTTCAGCTTGCATATCTTATTGTAATATTAGTGGTATCATAATTTTTTACTTTTTTTGTGATAACTGATTTTTATTAAGTAGTAAAATTTTTCAGATTTAAAACATTGACATTTCAAGAATTTTTAAAGAAAATATAAACACTGTGCTTTGTAATTTGTTTGTACCTCCTGCACTGTCATTTTGTAAACTCCTATTAAATTCATTAGGGTTCTCTGAACTGAATGCTATGTGATGGTTACCCATGGAAATAATAGCTCCAAACTCTTAACGTAGTGAGACTCTCTTTCAGTTCTAGAGATACAGAATCTAGTAGTGTAAATCAGGTGGTTTGATGAACTCTATTATTGCTCTGATATATGTTTCTACCCTTCTTCAGCAGTGTCAAAAACATTCTTTAAACACCTGTTTTGAGAATAATAAAAATTTCTGAAACTCCTGGGGCAAGTTAAAGTATCAGAGGTGGTTTAATAATTGATTCAGCCAATATTCAACAAATAATTACAATATAGTTGTATTAAAACAATTTTGCTAGGCCTACTTTTAAAGGTATTTGTAGTATTTGCAATAAATAGCTTTCATTATGGAAAGCAGAGGAAAAGCTTAGCTTGTCAGACTTTCCATATGATTCTGTCTCTGGGAAATATATAGGTCTTTCTTGCTAACTCTTGTAATTGAGGGTTTTGGGGGATCGATATCATTTTTGATAGAGCAGCATAGCAAGTGTTTTAGTAAAGGATTCAGTAAGGAATATATGCTAATACATAAAAATTATTCCTTGAATGGCCATGACCAGATATAATTATTAGGCAAAAATTAAGCCTCTTTTTGTCAGTCACAAGGGGGCATGGCAGGGTAACAAATGAAAGAGGATAACCAACTTAATGACTACATCTTTAACTTAACAATTTGGGTTAGGTTAAAATCCTAAATGGCACTTGTGTAATATTTATGGGGATTATTATTCTAATAATGTGATTATAATCTAAATTGCATTATTACTGTGTAACTGTTTTTCTATGTATCACTTTTGTTTTGCTTTTTTTAATCAAGATATTAGATTAATGAAACATAACATTTTATCTTTAAAACGTGAATGCTGCAATGTAAAATTTAGTGATGAGTTTTATATTCTTACTTTTTTCATTCTATTCTTTTTTCACAAGAGATATACAGATTAGAAACATTAAAGGGAAGATTCAAGGTGAAAAGCATGAAAAAGAAAATCTGAGGGATCTTTTCTCTTTATCACATTTTGCATATCTTCTGCTCAGTTGATGATGTAGCACTTATGGCATTTTTTTTATCTGTGAGTGAATCATTTAAGATTCTGTGCCTTAGGTTTCCTTCTTATAGAATAAAAAATGTTTAGTACTTTCTCAAGTTTTATAATTCAGCCGATCTGTGTGATACAGTATTAACTTGCATCTGTCTCAGATAATGACCATAATTTTAAATTTTTACTCACTAATGAGCTAAAACAATGTTTTAAATATTTAAATTTGGTTAAACACTGAAAGGTTTACTAGTAATTTCTAAATATACCTGGAGATTTTCTTCTTACATAGGCAACTCACCAACTTGAAATTTTTAAACCACCAGAGGGCAACATCGTCTGTAAAACTGCTGTGATCTAGCTCTATGGGGGTGGGGAGCATGGTAGGAGGGGTGACAGAGAATAGGAACTATTAATTAATATAATAAATTATGTACTACAATCCTCAAGGAAATGGGGCACATTTGCATGAATTATGGTGGGTTTAATTCAAATTTCTGCCACAGAAAACCTTAGAGCAAGTTGCTCAGTAGCAAGCACTTCATATTTCTTGTTTCTGGTGTGTACATATTTTTATCAGTCAAGGGATATGAATCAATAATATTTGATTTATTTAATATTACAAGGAAAATACAGCAAAAAGCAGAGGGTCAATGAATTTAAGAAAATTGAATGTAATGGAATCAGTTGCAGAGCGAGGGAATAATACTTATGAGGAAGTTCATTAATGAAGCAAGAAACAGGAAAGATATGTTATGGGCAGCTATTAGAGGAGACTCAGTATTGATGACTTCTATTGGTATAAGTGAGGCCATCTGATTAAAAGAGGAGGAGGGTGAAGAGGGAGGAGGACAGTGGAGAGGGAAGAGTAGGAACTGATTGGAAACTGCAGGGTAAAATCTAAAATTGTGAGGAGTTGTCATTATTTACAGGTTATGTTTGGGTTATGGTAGTTGTTTTTCCTAGTAAGTAATTGCTTTTAACCTCTTTTTTTTTTTTTTTTGCAACTCTTTCTTTTTTAAATTTTTATTGCATTTTAGGTTTTGGGGTACATGTGCAGAACGTGCAAGATAGTTGCATAGGTACACACATGGCAGTGTGTTTTGCTGCCTTCCTCCCCTTAACCCACATTGAACCAATAATGACTGATCTTGGTGATCTGTATTGAGATTTAGCAGATATCCAGGGAAGTTTAGAATTAAGTCCTGCAGTGAAGAAGATCCTTTGTAAGGTGAGGTGAGAGTTACTGGTTTATTGAAAACATGCAAGGTCAATAATCTAACAGCACTGAATACAACTGGTAACAAGACTGAGATGAGGTGGATGCGGAAAGGGAGTGAATGTTTGGTTTTGTTGTAGAGCATTCCTCAGAGTTCCCAGAGAGAATGGAGTCTGAGTATAGGAATTTTGGTAGAGAGTAGCTAGTAAGAGGTTTAAGGGCTAGGAACACAGAACAAAGACATAACATGGCTTTTCTGCCAGTAATTAAGCCAGCATTAAGAAAGGCTAATTTGTTATGTAAAGTAAGCAATTCATGGGCTATAGCAAAGCAATCAGGTTGCAGAATGATAATAAATGTAACTAAGGAATGTTAAGCGGGAGAGACCAACAAGGAAAAGTATAGACAAAACGCCACCAAAATGAAGTTTATTCAAGATGCCTTTTGTTTACCACATTAATTTCCAGAAAGATTTCACAAGAATTTTGATCAAATGTTACTGTGTTGTGCTCTCAACAACAAATAATGAACCTTATTTGAATAGTAGGATCCTTGAGTGCTGAAACACACGTGATATTTCAGACCTACTACCATGCCTAGCACCTGGTAGATATTCAATAAATGTCAATTGACTCAAAAAAACTAGGTAGAAGTCACTAAAACTAGATAAAAGTTGCACATTTTACAGTATGTGTGGACATTTTGGTTGTTTAAATACATGCTTATATTTGGGGAAATTTAAATTAGTAAATAGTACTTCTTATAAGATGATTAAATATTGCTACTCAAGCTTATTTTACAGCACTGCTATACTTGGCACCTGCAGAAAATGGGCAATAATAACCAGATTTGTATGTAAGAAGAAAATACTAAAATAAAAGAGTGAGAAAAGTTAGAATTATAGAAGTTAAACAGGGATTGATTATACAAGGAATTAAATAATATTGTGGATATTCTAATGTTTAACTAAAATTATATTATTTAAATGAAATTCTAAACTGTTAAGTATAGAGACACATGCATGATAGGGACATGGTTACTTACCTAGAGGTTTCTTGAAACATTTTTTTGAACATCTATTTAATACCTATTTTCCCAACACTGGGAAAGTCATTGCTGGGGGATACAAAGATTATTTTTTAAAAGTGATATAAACCTGCTGTTGATTATTACAGAGGAGTAGACTTAAGTGTACAAAACTGACTTTATAATGAATAAAAATGTGTCACAAATTATACTGTTTACAATTACCTTAACCCTTGGCTTTTTTATAAATACTGAGTTGTGTTTTGATTTATTTATTCATTTTTTTATTGAGGTAAGAATACTGTCTTATTACCAGTTACTTCCAGGAACTATCAAAAATCAAGTGCTTTTTTTCCCCATGTAAAGTACTGTTTCCTGCTTCTTATAATTATCCCTTTGCAATTTGAATTAATTCAAGATTATATCAATCTATGCTGATGCAATCATATGTTTTAAAACAAAAAGATATTGATAATGTAGCACTCTTTATTTCTTTTGGGAAATAAAATTATTTTAAGTAAATTGAGCTTGGTAACCTTTCTAAATATTTTAAACATATTAAATTATTTGTCCTTGACAATAGTATGAAGAAAGTATGATTGTTATCCCTATTTTACATATTAAGAAATCAAGTTATATAAAGATAATTATTTCACCAAGGAAATGCCAAAGAACTTAAAAAATATCCATAGCTTCTGTTCAGTGTACTGTGTTGAATGAAATGGAGCCAATTATGATTCTACTATCTATTTTTATATGTTCCAGTAAATTTTATGAAAAATGTAAGTTTTTTAAAGAATATAAACTGGAAATATTTCATTGTTTATGTCATAATTATGTCTGTTAGCTGTTATTTGTTGAGAACCTACATGAATATGGGCATGGGACTTACATACACACATGATCTCATTAATTTGTATAGTAGCACTAATACTTCAAAGACACTATTATTTCTATTGGACAGAGGAAGAGGCAGAAGGTGAGAACACTTTTTCCAGAGTCATACAACTAGTAAAAGTTGAAACTGGGATCTTACCCAGGTCTGTTGAATTGTGATGTTGTTGTCAGAAAAATACATAGATCAAATTAAAAGACAAGAAGAGCAAGAGAGTAGAGAGATGGTTATAAGATAATAAACAGGTTGTAAGCCCATAGTAATGTCTGTCTTCATTGACTAACAATGTGTTCTGTGTTCTTTGACATGCCATTTTTCTTGTAAATGACTTAGATGATATATGATACTTATTTTATGAAATATCTCTACACCGATTTTTATTATTCTTACTGATGAGTCATAGTGAATGCATAAGAAACATTTAACTACTATAGCACCTGAGATTACACATATTAATATTTATGAGATGTACCTAAATATTGTCAAACATTTTCCCTAATCTTGAGAAATACAACCATGGCAAAACTTGTAAATCATACTTAGCAAAGATATATTATTAATAGAAGACTAATGGAAATTGTCAGGTTGCTCATGCTGGAGAATAGCTATGCAAATTCTATTTATTTTGCTTCTCTAATTTGGATTAAAAAAATTCTACTTTAGCATTTAATTAAAATACATAATTTGGTATTTGCAACATTAAAAATCTTGTTTTTTAATTTAATATATATGATCTACATTCTCTATCTTTTTTGTAAAATTAATAGATCTTGAATATTCTTGGCTTTAAGTATATGGATAAAATTTATACATCATTGTTATCTGAAAATACATTAGGGCAAATGTATTTTAGGTGTTAAATTGATGAAATAACCTTTTACTATCTGTTTCTTATCCCATTAGTTGTTTTGCTTCCATCTTTTATATTAGAGTTCCCCATAGTTTAGATGGAAAAGAGGTAGAGTATTTCAGTTTCTTTACGTATTTGCAATGTATTTAATTCGATAACCAAAATTATGTACATGGTTGGTGACCTTTCCATGTTATGAAGCTTAATATAACATCATCATCAATTTCATAGAGCCTTATAGAATGGATATTACTTTTTTACTACCACCATATAGGAAATATATGGCCATTTAGAGAAGGAATTAACAAAAGATGAACATTGTTCCTTTCTCGTTCATTTTGTCTAGATTCCACTTTGCGTCTAGCCTTATTCAAAAACAGTGAAAATAAAGTGTCTGTTTCAAAATCACCAAAGAAGGCACAGCTCAAAAGAGATGGTTACTTTGAAGGTATGGCTTAATAACAGATACATAGAGAGGTTAAAAAGGTAAATAAAGGTTAAAAAATTGTATTTACAATAAAATGTTTAATTCTTAATAAATCCTAAAGTAGATATAAATATATATATAAGAATTATTTATGACATATACTTGAATAACTCAAAAAGTGGTTCTTAGAGCTGAAATACTAATTTAGTGTGCTGAAATATTCATATAGTAATTGAAAATTTGTAACAACGTTTACATAAATTTTATTTTTTTATTTGTATGTAAAAGTTTTATAATGCTATATCATCAGCAACATTAATGTTATTTAAATGTTACAGTGGTAAATATATTAGCTTGTATCAGTGGAAGTGATCACACCTTGAGTTTACACAATGATATTGCCCTGTAAATTATACTTTGGAATTTAAAATATATTACAAAATTTGAAGTTTGCCCAACTCACTGTTGGGTGAAGGATTTGTACATCTAGGTGGTGATAGTTCTGATTATATCTCTGATTTCAACATTCAGAAGAATTAGGAACTTCAATTATTAAACAGAAATATTTAAATGCACTAAAGCAGCAAGCATGATACAAAACTTCATACAGCAAACATGACTTAAAACATGTCATCTGCTTTACTTTTAATATCATTTTTTTTACTAAAAATTTACATGAAATATTTTATTTTAGTATAAAATACTTAGTTTTAAATTTTTATTCTATTATAATATTGTTCTATAATTTAACCTATACTTTGAGTAGTAATTTTAATAGAAAAAGGGAATCATATTTTAATGAAAAGGACCTATGAACATTTTCAATATTTTTGTCATCTATAACATTTAAGTAAATCTTAAAATTTAGGCATCTTCATAGCACAATTGAAAATGGAAACACTTTGATTTTCATTTTTGTTTTGTAATGTCTCAAACTAAAGAAAAGTTTGGTAATCACCAAATTTATACTATCCTAGATATGCCTACTGAAGTATGTAGGGGTAGAAATCATGGAGTCTAGAATTTTCCTTAAAGTAGATAGCAATGAAAACATACATAGAAAGATAAATAAAGCAACTATGGGAAATTATTGAAATTGTTGGACCAATAGATGATGATAGTATATAGAGGTTTGCTTTACATTCTTCTTTTATATTAAATATTTTCCATAGTAAAACATTAAATATTTTAATGCCCATTAACCGTGTCAAAACATAATATTGTTTCAACACATATTTATGGTTTAATATTATAAAATATTTTTCCAATTGAAAATAAGGCTTGGGTTTTAATCAGAGAGTATTTCCTTGATGTCTTAGCTTTACCATTTCACTGTCTTTTAAAAAATAATCTAGAAATTTTGCTAAAATCACTAACAACTTTACAGATATTGTTTGTTAAATAAGAATGTTGTTACTTTAGAATAAAGAACTGCCTAGGAAGAAAGATAAGCAGGGTGTTTTTTGCCCTTTAACATGTATCTCAGACTCATAAAAGAGAAATCTACCATAATAGATTCTATTGCATTCACTTTTCTTCTATTAAATGTGAAGATACATTATCATCTAGAATAGTATAATATGTGTATGTATGATATTTTTATTGAATTGTGTACTGGCATAAAATATGCTGGGAATAGTTCAAAGCAGTCATAAAGACAAAGTGGCTTATAGAATATAGAACATTTCCACATAAGCTTTACGTTGTGATGTTCTGTGATTTTGTTTTCTTTCTCCCATATGAATTGCATTTGGTTTACTTTTTTTGTTGGAACCAAATAAAGTATATTTGGCATTTCATAATTTCACTGAATGAGTTTTACGTATGTACCAGATTTTCTAATGTACTATTGGTTTTTATTGTTTGTTTAGGAATAGGCTTGGCAAAAACAGTTTTACGTGGAAGATTTTTTTTTTTTAACAGTTAACATGTTTATTTGTGTTCCTTTCTTTAGGGGGAAAAGAGTGAGTAAAAGTGAGGCAAAATAAATTGTTCATTGCTGGCCAAGTTGAACCCCATGTTGTACAAATATTTATGGATTAATATTTTGATAGAATTAAAATATATTGTACAATATGGGATTCAACTTGGCCAGCAATAAACAAATGATTTTGTTCACTCTGGAATTACTCACCTCAGAGGCTCACAGATATTTTCTGATGCCATGGAGTGCAGCTTCCAAAGAAATATTCCAACTAACTACTCCTACCACCCAATAAAGGGTGCCTTCTTAACCCAATTCTTTAGACATACAACTTTCATATTATGAAATGCACCCCTTTTAAAAGTACAATGCAGCGAACTCTACGATATTTACAGTTATATAACCATCACCAAATCTAAGTTTAGAACATTGGAAGATCTTTTATTCCTTAAGAAAAAAGAGAACAAATAAAATTAGTAGTTGGGCATCTGATGCCTCCCCAGAAAAGTGAGGAAGATCAAAGGTAAATTTTGCTGTAGGTTCATATTGAATGATTCCATGTGGAACAGAATCTCAGCACAATGGTATGCCACACTGTCTTTTAATTTCCTGATTTTGTTGAAATTGGAATGTAGTTTAGAATTGCTTGACAATTGCTTTCTAAATTCCATGTTGATTTTAGTAACATTGCATGAATTTTTTTAAAAAAAACAATATTGCTTTCTATCTCCACTCTGCAATATTGACTATAAGGGGTTTCCATGATTCTTTCTTTATATTTTTTAAATTTATTTTTATTGCATTTTAGGTTTTGGGGCACATGTGCAGAACGTGCAAGATAGTTGCATAGGTACACACATGGCAGTGTGTTTTGCTGCCTTCCTCCCCTTCACCCCCATGATTCTTATACATTAGGTTATTATTGTGGCTTTTTCTGAACATACCTAGCAAAAACCTAAGTAGTAAGAAAGGATGGTAGATATATCTCTGTTGGTTATGATTAAAAATATGCTTAAATTTGAGGGATAGTTCATATTAAATATCAAATTATGTTAAACAATATAATGTAAAATATTATACCATTTTAACAGTCCATGTTTTACAGGATATCCTATTTTTCCATATTCATAAAATCTTGACCATTTTTGTTAGGCTACGAGATTTAGATCTTTAACCTACAAGTCAGAGGAGCCTTTGACCACACCTGTCCCCAGAGTTACCTCGTATATGTCCCATGTGCCAGATATTAGCCAGTTCTTCCTATGAGACAAGACTGAGAGCATGAACTCTTTGCATATTTAACATTGGCCTATTTTATTTATTTGTTTATTTACATTTATTTTGAATCAGATGCCTGTCTTTGTTTACCTTTGTTAACACCTGTAATACCTCCTTTGGTTTCATTATCCTGTCTTGTTTTAGAACTTGAAACAATTTCTTGAAGTTATTGCCTTGAAGATCTCCAGCCAAGTTTCTCTTTTTCTGTTTTAATTATTTAGTTTGGAGCTCTGACATCATTTATATTCATCACTGGCATAAGAGCAAGCATAGTTTAATGGACATTAGTTTAGACTCTGGAGTTAGTCCAACATAGTTTGAATCTTGACTTTATTGTTAATTAGCTGTGTGACTTTAGGGAAGTTATTTAACTTCTCTGTTTATCATTATTTTTCATCTATAAAATTGGAGGCTAACAGTACTTAGGTATGGGGAGTATTGTGAGGATTAAATAAAATTTTTCTTGCGAGAAGCTTAAAACACACAATATAAGTACATAGTAAGTACTCAAAATGTAATCATTAGCAACAGTCATTTTAAAAGTATGGTATTTCTTTTCATTCTTGTTTACAATTAGTTATCTTTATTCGATTTATTATTAAGTACTCTGCTAAGAGTTTTATATTATCTGATTCAATGCTTTCAGAAACTTTGAGAAAGGTATTATAACTGTCAACAGTTTATAGATGATAAATGTGTAGTATTGAGAGATTAATAAGTAATATGACCAAGGTTCCTACACAGAAAGCAAGTGGTTGAAGGCAAATGGTAATAATTTGTTTGACAAATAAAGGTAGCAAATCAAAACAAAATACAAATGATAGAGAACAAAGATTATCATATAAACCTGAAATTTATACAATTAAAATTAAAATACTTAGGAAAAAAGTAAAGAATCATTATTAAAATAAGGTAAAATTCTGAGAAACCCATAATCAATTTTGGTTTTTATTCCTTCCTCATAGTTGCATTAATATAATTTAGGATGTCATTTAGTGTCAACATGGTAGTAAATATTTGATTTGTGACCTATAGTTAACTGCTACCTTAGATAATATTATTTATATTATTATGATAACCTAATATTATTAAATATCAAATCTATTCGATTCTTAGTAAAGAGTGACCATTTTTAAAATAATTCAACTTTTATTTTAGATTCAGGGGTAACATGGGCAGTTTGTTACATGGGTATGTTGTGCGACACTGAAGTTTGGGCTACAAATGATCCCATCACTCAGGCAATGAGCATAGTAACAAATAGGTAGTTTTCCAGCCTTTGGTTTCCTCCCTCTCTTCCCTCTCTAGGAGTTCCTGGAGTCTATTGTTTCCATCTTTGTGTCAATGTGTACCCAATGTTTAGCTACCACTTGTGAGAACATGCGATATTTATCTATCTGTTACTGCATTAATTGGGTTAAGATAATGGCCTCCGTGTTACTGGAAAGGACATGATTTCATACATTTCGTGGCTCCATAGTATTCCATGGTGTACATATACAACATTTTCTTTATCTGATCCACTGTTAATGGGCACCTAGGTTGATTCCATGTCTTTGCTATTGTGACTAGTGCTGCAATGTACATACGAGTGCATGTCTTTTTGGTAGAATGATATATTTTCCTTTGGGTATATACCCAATAATAGGATTGCTGTGTCGAATGATAGTTCTGTTTTCAGTTCTTTCAGAAATCTCTGACATTTTGAATCATGTTTTCAGATATATGAGAACCTCCCCTACACAGCCTATATTTTTGCTTCATTATTCCTATTTTTATTTATACATTAGTCACTTGCCTGCCCTCATCTACTGAAACTTCCAAATTTGCTACTTCTAAAGTCAAAGCCAAATTCAGACTTCTGGCTTTGGTCAGAGAAGGAAGTTAGGCAAGTCAGAAATAAAATTTAGTCTGGCCAACAACCTTCTCAGGAATGCCTGTTTATTCTTAGCTCCTCCATTCCCTGGGACACTTATACATGATTTTCAAGTCAGGTTTTCTTAATTCCCACTCTGTTGCTGTCATCATTAACATACTTCCTATTTGTTCTTTTATAAAACAGAAGATTTATAGATAACTCATGGTTTTTTAAACATATATTCAAATATCTTTGAATTAATGTTTAAATATTAAAGGTATTAAGAAACCTATAACTTCTATAATTTTTACTCCAGAGCATTTCTTTTGTAATGCTTTTTACTTTATGCTTATAAGCATTTTCTCCTCCTGCCTTCTCCTTTTTAATGCCAGCTTAGAGAACAGAATATATTGTGTAGATTGTTTTAAAGTAGCTCTTGCAGTTCCCTAGCTGTATGTAGTACTTGCTAATATTGCCAATGGCTATGTATTAAGAGCTGGCAGAATAAATGCCAAAGGCATATGCAGGCAACAAAATACCTGAAGGCAGCCCCTCAAGAAGAGATGCTCATAATTTTATTCCACTGAGCAAGATTCAACAGTTAGTCAAAATTATTATGGATACAGATTTATAAAATGTGATCTATCATTATGTCAGTCTCCAACAAACACTATATTTTTAATTACTGTTTTCCTACTAAATTTTGAGCTCCGTGTATCCCTTTAATATTCCTGTCCCTTAGCGAAATCCCTAATGCATAATAAACATTTTGCATTATAAATGTTTTTTGCATTATAAACATTTATTATAAATGCATAATAAATGTTTTTTGGTGAATAAATGAAAATACAAAGGACCTGACATTAAAGAGTTTTAAATATAGATGGAGTTGCAAGATGCTCATATAATGTTTTTAATGTGCTGTTTCCTTTGCCAAATTAGACTCATCGTCCTGTGCAACCCAGGAAAATCTCTTCACTTGACTGATTGTATTATCTCAGACACTCAATCTTTTAGGAAGACTTTTCTGATTCTAGTTTAGAACACCACTCACTGTGTTTCTATGATATCCCTTATAAACTTTTATATGCCATATGTTTTATTAGTCAGGGTTCTCTAGAGGGACAGAACTAATGGAATAGATGTGTATATAAAGGGAATTTATCAAGGAGTATTGACACACACAGTCACAAGGTCAAGCCCCGCAACAGGCAGTCTGCAAGCTGAGGAGCAAGGAAGCCAATCCAAATTTTCAAAATTCAAAAGTAGGGAAGCTGAAAGTACAGTCTGCAATCTGTGGCTGAAGTCCCAAGTGCCCCTGGCAAACAACTGGTGTAAGTCCAAGAGTCCAAAAGCTGAAGGGCTTGGAGCCTGATGTTTGAGGGCAGGAAGCATCCAGCTTGGGAGAAAGATAAAAGCTGGAAGACCCAGCAAGTCTCTCATCCATCTCCTCCTGCTTGCTTTATTCACACCAAGCTGGCAGCTGATTAGATGGTGCCCACCCAGACTGAGGGTGGGTCTGCCTTTTCCAGTTTACTGACTCAAATGTTAATCTCCTTTGGTGGCACCCTCACAGACACACCCAGGAGCAATGCTTTGCATTCTTGTATCCAATCAAGTTGACAGTTAATATTAACCATCACAGGTCCACCCCTTGTCAACTTGAACCCATACACATCTCCTGAAATCATACATAATCATCAAATAAAGATAATAATAAGGTCATAATAATGTCTAACATAATACAGCTAGCCTTCATACAACAGGAAGCACACTAATCCTTAACCTAAATGCTATTAAATAAAGTTAACAATACTTAAATGATGGTATGAAGTCAATAAATTTTTTGTCACATGATAAAGGAAAAGGAAAGGAAAAAAGATATTTTCTTAGTACAAGTGTATACATGTACAACATGTTCTTAATAAAACAAGGGGAAAATACTCATGACAATCACAGTCCTCATTTTCACCACTGGTCACATGATCATAGCTGGTATTGATGACTACCTTCTTCTACTATCCATTCTGTATTCCCTTTCCCTTCAGCAAACACCTCAGCATGTCCTGATTTTTTACCTGGTGGAGTGACACAAATCTTCATTCCTGAAGGGTCTACGCCATTTGTAGTCCTTCCTGGAGTGGGTTATTGTAGTTTCCTATTGACCTTAATCACAGGGCATGGTAATGCTAAGAGGTGCCGTCAGATAGCTCCCGTGGGCCGGGTGCGGTAGCTCACGCCTGTAATCCCAGCACTTTGGGAGGCCGAGGCGGGTGGATCACGAGGTCAAGAGATCGAGACCATCCTGGTCAACATGGTGAAACCCTGTCTCTACTAAAGATACAAAAAATTAGCTGGGCATGGTGGCGTGTGCCTGTAATCCCAGCTACTCAGGAGGCTGAGGCAGGAGAATTGCCTGAACCCAGGAGGTGAAGGTTGCGGTGAGCCAAGATTGCGCCATTGCACTCCAGCCTGAGTAACAAGAGTGAAACTCCATCTCAAAAAAAAAAAAAAAAAAAGATAGCTCCCGTATTTTCCACATACACTTCCTTACCTCCATTATGAAGTAGTAGACTTCATTTTGATAAGCTGGGCTGATCACCCCACCTGGGTTCCTGAGCCAAAGCTTCACAGAGAAAGTAGGGAAGAATAGTAACTTTGGTGAAGTCCATGGCACCCCTTTTTTTTTAATCTGCATTGTCCCTTGCCCCTTGTAAGAAACTTCCCTGTTATCTGTATCAGGTACCCATCTACCTGCCTCATAGGACACTTTCTGTATTCTGAAATAGCTAGAAATTCTCTCCAAGTCTTAGAGAATTATTACAACGTCTTGGAAAGTTTGTCACCCCCAAGAATATTACTCTTGCATCTAGCCTAAGCTACATGAAATAATGAAGTAATAATGGATTTAGACTGAGAAAGTTATGCGTTAATTATTGCATAGACACTCACTAGCTATATACTCCATGTTCTGGTTTTCTCAATTGCAAAATCAAAACACTAGCCTTTCTTCAATGTTTTGAAAATTAAATGAGAATCTAAGGGCTTCTGCATAAAAATGATGTAGCTGAAAACTTCCTTAAAATATCTGTGTTGGTATTTTTGAGATATAGATGAGCAAATTTGGGAATACTAGTAAGGGACAACAGCAATAGAACTTTTTAGGTTAGAAAAGAAATATGTGAGTAATAATGAGAAAGCAAAGCTTAAACTGGCAATGGGAAAATCTGAGAACTATCTCAGTGACAAAGGTTCAGGAATTGATGGTATTAGGCCCTCTTGATATGAGTCGAAGTGGATATTAAAATAAATATATTTATCTTTCCTCAACAAAATTTTTAACATTAATTCTATAATTCTGTAAATTCTTTAACATTAACATTAATTCTGTAAATACAGTCTCTGTATTTGAGAATACCAGGCTTATTTGAGGTTCTTGGTATTTTGTTAAAACAAAGAGTAATTGTAGGAATACACAGAAAATGTTAAGGCCCTAGGCCAATCTTCTAATTAGTTTCCAGAATCTTGATATATGTGTTCTATTGAGCTTATGCTCCCATAAGAAAATACCGTAGTCTGAGTGCCTTAAATAAGAGAAATTTATTTCTCACATATCTGAAAACGGGGAGATCCAATATCAAGGTCCTAGCTAATTGATTTCCTGATGAGGGCTCTTCTCCTGGATTGTAGACAGCCACCTGCTTGCCATGTCCTTACATGACCTCTCCTTGGTGCATGCGTGCACTCAGAAAAAGAGAGACTACACATACACTCTCTCTGTCTCATAAACCGCCCCCCCCACACACACAAACACACACGCAGAAGTCTTTCTTTTCTTCTTCTTATAGTACCAGTAATCCCATCATGAGGGCTCTGCCCTCATGACCTAATTTAACCCTAATTACCTCCTTAAAGACCCCATTACAAATACCATTACATTGGGGGTTAGGGTCTCAACATATGAGATTTGGGGATACACAAATTTTAGACCATAGCCCCATGCCTTTAGCCTCCAGGCAAGAGATTAGAAGAGTCTTTCTGGAGATTCTTATCAGTGCAAGGGAAAACATCTAAACATTGATATCAGGTGTTTCAATATAGGACTCAGGTAAGCCACCTTTAGGTGAAGCTCTCAGACAGTAGGTTTTGCCCATTTATGCAGTTTTCTATTAACTTTATAAACCCCCACTCTAAAAGATAAGTACACTAGATCATTTAAAGAAACTAAAGAAAACATATAATATGAAAATTAGAGGAAAAAAGTAACAACATATAATATGAAAATTAGAGGAAAAAAGTAACAAACATAATGATAAATTTGAAAGAAAGCTACCAGATGAAAAACATCTTCAAGAATATTTTCATAGATATAAGGAAAGGGTATGTCCATGAAATGAGAACGAGATGCTATGATAAGAAAGAGGGAGATCAGAAAGCCAAAAATATCTCTTTGAAGGTAAAAACATGATTATCTCTTTGAAAGTAAAAACAAGATAGCAGAAAAAAAAAAAAAAAACCTCAGCAGAAGATATTGTTAAATCTCTCAGAAACCAGAGCAAAAATACAAAATGCTAGACCACATAAAAGAAAATATAAATAGAGACTTAGTTCAGGAGGTCCAACATTTGATAAATGATCAGAGATCCAGGATGCGTGCAGTGGCTCACGTCTGTAATCCCAGCTCTTTGGGAAGGCCAAGGAGGGCAGATCACCTGAGGCCAAGAGTTCTAGAGCAGGCTAGCCAACATGGCGAAACCTCATCTGTACTAAAAAATACAAAAATAAAAATAGATTAAAAAGACTAGCTGGGTGTGGTGGTGTGTGCCTCTAGTCCCACCTACTTGGGAGGCTGAGACAGGAGAATCACTTGAACCCGGGAGGTAGAAGCTGCAGTGAGCCAAGATCGTGCCACTGCACTCCAGCCTGAATGACAGAGCAAGACTACATCTCAAAAAATAAAAAAAAAAGATTAGAGATTCAGAAACAGAGAATAGCAGCAATGTCAACAACAAACAGAGGGAAAAAATTGTCAAAGAAATAATTCCAAAAAAACTTTCTCAAACTAAAGGACCATTTTCTGGATCGACAGACCCACTGGATATAAGGAAAATGAGTGAAAATAAACCAATCTTTTTGGCACATGTTTGAAAAATGTCATAAAACCAAGAACAAAGAAAACCTCAAAGTCCTCCAGAAGGAAGACCAAATCACTTGGAATAGATAAATTAATTTCCCAAGAGTAGCCCTGGAACCTAGAAAACAATGGAACACTATATTCAACATTCTTAGAAAAAGTTATTTCCAACCTAAAATTATATAAACAGGGAAACTATTAATAAAATTTAAGAATATAAAAGCATGCCAACTCTTAATTTATTTCTCTTGCAACCTTGCTCAGAAAGCTACTGAGGAAATTGCTCCACTGAAGTGATAAACCAATAAAAACTAATACATGAGATCCAGCAAGAGAAAGAAGCAAAGGAATTTCATGATGATAGTCAAAAGAAATCTCAACATGACAGATCACACAGGCTTAGAGAATAAACATTCCATGATGACAGAGAACACCATAAGCAGTATCCTGAGCAGGGAGAAAAAGAGTATATTAGCTATCAATACATTCAAACGTATCAGATCAATTCTAAAGTAAATATTAAAGAGTGCTCTTCAGGCAGAAGAAAAAGTCTTTCCAATAAAACCTTGGAAGTATAGGAAGTAATAAAGAGCAAAAAAGGGTTACTATGTGGTTAAATCTAAATAATCATTGGCTTGGTTCAGGGGTTTTAACGATAATAAATTTGGCCTATCCAATAAGAATTTTGGATGGGTCTATAATATTTATAGTCATGGTAACAATAACATTATACTTTGGGTTTTTTAAACTGTGCATCAAATTACTTATGCCTAAAATGGTTTGGGGTTGGTTTCTTTGTTTTGTTTTGAATGAGTCTTACATTTCTTTCTATTTTTGCTATCTATACAGCAGTGGTGGAAAAAAATCATATTCACTAAGTTGGAATTATATAAGACTGAGGTTTGACTGGAGTCCAAACCTATGTGATTTTGGTTAAGCTACTTAACCTTTCTATACTTGATTTTCCTCATCGATTAATTGGAACAAACAATATACACCACAGAAAGTTATTGAGTAAATTGAATAAAAACATAAAAGCTACAGACATGAGCTCACCTTTAGAATGTAACTAAGGTTTGATTCCTTATCATCCCTACTTATTCTACCAGTGCATGTTTATAATTTCTCCTTTGAGTTTGGCATTGTGAAAAAAGATGAGGGTACAGTGATCAATGACATAAACACAAACCATGTTTAATAGAGTTCACTATCTAGAAGCAGGAGCCCAGGGGGCAACATAAATACTCAAGGTAAGTATATAACACAACTGAGTAAAGCTCTGTGGAGGAAAGCTCATTATGAATCTAGCCCAGAGACATGAGGGAAGAAGTCACACTTGGGCTGAGTTTGAAGGCTGAGTAAAAGTAACTAGGCAAGGCAGGAGGTTGTGTAGAATGACTGCTCCAGACTAAAGCATGGTCCTATTGAAAGACTTTGAAGACAGGGTTAGCCTGGGCCATTCAAGGAACTGAAAGTAAATCGATATGGCCAGAGAAGAAAGAGTGAGATGAAGCTGTAGAAATTAGTAAGGGACAGAGCAATTTTAGTCTGTTCTCTTTAGTCCATATTGATTTGACTTTCTATATTCCAAGGACAACAGCCACTGTAGGATTGTAAGCAAAAGATAAAATGGTCAGATTTGTTTTCTAGGTAATAGTTATGGAACATATGGTATGAAGGATTAATAGGAAGGAAACAAGAGTGAACATATGTTATGAAGGATTAATAGGAAGGAAACAAGAGTAAACATAATACCAGTCAAAAGATCATGGCAATGGTTCATCATAGAGATGGTAACTTAGACCAGGGAGAATATAATAAATATGGAGATGTAGGTGGAAAAAAAGGAAGGAAATCATGGTTACCAAGTATGAGTATGTTCAACTTACCTCTCACCTATGGAATGAGAAGAATAATACCTATCTCATGGAGTCATTGTGAGGAGTGAGATAACTGCTTAACCTAGTAAGCAGTGCTCAGTATGTGACAGCAATTATTATTTTTATTTCCATTATCATTCCAAATTTTTCTATAACTGTCTTTCCTTCACTCTTAGCAATTGGTGTCCCATTTCCTTTTTATGGATAAAATTTTCATCTTTCTTTAGATGTTATTCTACCTGATCCCATGATGATATTCCATGGTGATCCCATATTTAGTTATCTCCTCTCATTCATTTCTTAAAAGTTCTGTCTCCAGCATCCACCTTAGTTTCTTAAAATAAATATGTGGACAAGCTATACTACTGCCATTGAAAATATTATTCCACCTCTTCCTCAAACCACTATCCCATTCATCTGTCTTTTATCCTTGCCTACCTTCTTGGGCAGTCTAGTCAGTGCCTTTATCCTTCACCTTCAGTTATTCTGCACTTTTTATTTTTTCAAAACTCACTTTTGAGCTTTCATTTTCTTTCACTGTCCTTGAAATAGGAGGCACAAGTAAAAACCACTTTCTACTTAAGTAGATAAGCCTCGTAAGAGAGATGTAATAGATAAACTGAAAGTTATCAGCTGATGTACACTCCTCTTAATGAAGTTATTCATGGTATATATTTTACTCAAATTACATTCATTATAGTAATCAGTGTTAACCTCGTAGTTACTAAATTCAGAAACCTCTTTTCTATCCTCATCCTACTCATCTTCTTCAGTATTTCATTCATCATTCTCCCCATAATTTATCTTAATCCCTTACATCTTTTCTTCCACTCTCTCTTGGTTCTTCTATTTACCTGAGACTTCTTTTTAATTATCTTCTCCACCTATTCCTGTTCTTTAAATATAAATACTCTATAGACTTTTGTTTATATCTGACCTTATTCTCTACTCAATGCCCATTTACTTACTGATCCAGCAAATGTTTAGTTTGTCAGACATTACATTAGGCTCTAGGGATACAAAGAAGAATATAGGGTTACAAAAATGAGTAATATATAGTCTCTGTCTTTAAAAAAAAAAAAAAACAGCCTCTGAGTCCAGTTGAGAAACCTTATGTAAATGGGCAAAACAAAATATAGTAGGAGTATAAAACACACCTATTCCCATGGCACAATGGAAAGATCAAGAGGGAATACCTAATTCTATTATGTAACCTGTGGTTACAGGCAACAGCAACCGAATATCTACCTTTATCCTTCCGATTTTGATTTTTTTCTAGATACTTCAGTCCTCGTAGGTCTATCATAAAGTATATTATATTCATTTCACTCTGCCTACCTGTTTTATAATTTTTTTCCTTTATTTGTTAATAGTATCATTAGCCACTTACTCAATTTAGAAAAATCAGAATCATTCTTAATTCTGTTCTCTCTCATTCCCTAAATACAAGTACTACCTCCACATATCGCACTGACTTCAGTGTCTCTTGCCTTGAAATATTGTAATAGTCTCTTTTGTAGTATTCACACATCTCTCAGTCTTGCAAATGCTATCATCTACTTCTTTACTGCAATGTCTTTTCAAACCATAACACTGCTTATAGCACACTCCTGTTGAAAACTGTGCAGTGCTTTTCTATTTCCCCTAGTATGAATTCCAGTCTTTCATATACAATGCCCTTCACTTACTGTTCCTAGTCTACTTTTCTACCATCACCTTGTAATGTTCTTCCCCATCTCCTGAAATATCCCCTAATTATACTAAACTATTTCAGTATATCCCCAACTATGATAAATTGTGTTCTTTCTAAAACATCCTACTCTTCAAACTTTTATGCTATTTTCTTTTTCTGAAATGGCCCTCCTCACCTTTCCATCTGACACTTGAACTTATCCTTCACAATTCAGATAAATATCATTTCATCTACAAATCATTTTTAATACACCAAGCCTCCCACAGGCTTTTGTCCATATCTCTGTAATATTGTTTGTGACTATGTTTTTATCTATTTCCTCCCATCCTCAGAACATAGTAACCGTATTAGATTCATCTATACTAGTCACTCAATAAGTGTTTGTTGAATTAATAAACATTTCTGACTTTAAAAAATCTTTGGATTCTCAGAAACACTCTTCCTGCCAATTGCTATTACTCAAAGTCAGATACTGGCCTATTCCCAACTTAAACTTACAACTCATTCAGTGTTCACATTCAAGCTATGAGTTTCACTGTCTCAACCACCTCTGAGATCTATTTAACACACTTTGGAATTTATTTAATCATTTCCTACTGAAGCTCAACCAACTGTGAGGTTGTGGATGCTGAAAAACTTAATCATTATAAAGGTTGTCCCTTCATTTTAAGGTTTCATAGCTTCTAAAACATTTTTCTGAAAGAATAGAAAGGGGTATTATACTAACATCATTATATGTTTTTATGTTTCTCAAAAAACTAAATAATATTTTTTCCATGAAAATTTTATAGTACTTTAATAGAACTGAGGGATTCTACATGTTTTATCGAAAGCTTCAATACCTTTTGCAAGATGTATCAAGTTCATTATTTTAATTAAAAAAAATAGTTCAACCTAATAGTTAGGAGAATGGGCTATGGAGCCAGACAATTTAGGTTTAAATTTCAACTCTGACTCTTGCTAAGGGTATGACTTTAATCACACCCATACATTTCTTTGTCCGTTTCCTCATTTTTGAAATTGACATAATGAGATAAAATAATGCATAACTCACAGAGTTGAGTAAATGAATTAGTACACGTAAAATGCTGAAAACAGTACCTAATGCACACAAGTTCAATGAATGTATTGAACTTAGCTATTGCTATTATGAGGAACAGTAGCTATTTGCAACAAAATTTGTTAAAATTTAGAATTTGATTATAGTAACTGGATACATTTTGAAATATTACATTTTAAAATATGGTGTGTGTTTGTGTGTGTGATGGGGAAATTTATTATTCTGCTTAGTCAATCAGTTTTCAATGGAAAGAAATTTTCTCGGTAATGGTAAATGCAAATACTTGATAGATAAGATGTAGATTCTGGTAAATGATCTATTTTACTCTAAATTTTAGCTGGACAAATTTGATAAGCAGGTTTAATCCACGTGTCTCAAGGTGATGTCAATCAATCAATCAGTCACACTTCTGGCATTAACCTACCACCTCCAGTATATATACTATCCTGTGTAATTTCTTTTCCTCACCCTGTATAAGGTCTTGAACTTAGGTAGCCCATTGAAGCATGAATTAAAGAAGAAACTGATATCTTTAAACATTCCAGTAATAAATCTAATTATAAAAATTAACTTAGATTTTATCCCTCACTTAGAGATAAAATATTTTGATTCAGATATTGATATACGCTTTATAAAAATAAAATTTATATTGCAGTATATTTTTCATGAAGAATAGAAAAAAGTTAACCCTTCTAGGATTGCTGAACTGGAAGAGTGAATATATTTTCTATAATTCTTGTGATTCTAGGATATATAATTGTTTTAACAATTTTGAGCTATTTATCAACATTACAGGGAAATAAAATTATCTCTTGTAATTTCCCAAAACGTATCCTATGGTTCTTTGTACCAGTGATCTTAAATTGTATATAAGATTTTTCTATTTAAAGAGAAATGATTATATCAAATACGATTTGAACGTTAGTGAAGTGGGTTATTTTTATAAATAACATTTAGATTTAATTTTAAGCAATTAAAACTTATGTACCATAGAGTCAACATTTTATCATCACCCAAATGCTAAACTCAGTGTCAGTTTCTCAGAATTGCCACTTTTGAATGACACTTATATTCCAATAGACTTACCTGTGTTTGTGTTAGTTAATACATTTAAGCACTGTCCTATCTCATTGTGAGGAATCTGTACATGCACATATATACATATTTCCATCTGATGAATACTTATTCTTGGCAGGAAAAGTTAAATTGGAATTTATACCTTTTCCTTTAAATTGCTTGCCTTTTTATCAGATTTTGTATTGAAACCAAGATTCTGCATTAAAATACCTCTTTTTTATGTATTTTTCTACTATTAGAAGAAATATATTATTGAAATATATTAGTGAGTAAGCCTTTCTATTGTTATATGTGTCAGTAATTTATATACTTGAAGTATTTTAATGTATAAAATATTTAAACATAATTCAAATATTTATAATTAAAATCCCATTGCAACTGGAACTTTAGGTTCTAAACTATTTGAATATGTTCCCAAAAAAATCAATGAAAATCTTCCCCTTTTTCTCCCATTTCTTCAAAGAGGGGAAACAGTTCCTGTTTTAAAAAATATTAATAGTCTTATTCAAAAAAGTCATCTAATCATCTCAGTTTGAAATAGTTTGAGGACATAAAAACACCTGATTTATTTCTCTACAATTCATCTCACCCAAGATAAGAAAAAAATGTTGAAGAAATGGAAACAATGACAGGGGTTGGTAGATTAGAAGGAGAATAGATCCTTTTATATATTTGTATTTGACTATTAACTGAAATTGTATGTGCCAAGATTTAGGTTAGTTGAAAACCCTACAAACTGGGCTTATGGAAACAGAAACTGAGCCTTCTAACATTTTGTTTTTTAATACACTACGAGAATGCATTTCCCCAAAAGTGTAAGATCCCTATCTTGAGATGTGATGAAATGTTTTTAAAAATTCTGTAGTAAAGGAGAAACATCTTTCTTAAAATTCTAAATTATGTAGCTAATGTGAGCTCACACAATAGAGGCCTGCACATTGAAATATTTTCTCATTTTTAAGGGAATTAATGGCTCTCCACCAGCCCTTTAACATGTAAAATGAGTAGGTTACTTGTGTCCAGTACATCCAAAAAAGAGCCAGGATAAAATAAACATAAGGGGTTGGATATCTTGGAAAAAATCTGTCATGGGTTTGGGTTAATCATCTCCAGAAGAAATTCAACTTGATGCCTGAAATGTAAGACTTCTTGGAGAAAGCAGAAAGGCCCGAGGCAGTGTTGATCTGAAGGAGTGCTCTCCATGGGTCAGAGCTGCTCTGCTGGCAGAGTGCAAACCCAGTTCACAACCGCGGCCTCTGAAAAGTTGTAAAAGACTGCAGGGGCCTTCCAGTGCACGCACTCCAGCTTTGGTTACATAGTTTTAATGGCCTAGTTTCTTATTATAAAATAAAACTTAAAAATAAAATCTGTGCCTAATTTTCCAACCTTCTGTCCATCAATGACAGGATGCCTTCCTTCAACATTTGTAGAATAAAACAATTTCTTAAGTTTTAGTGATCCTGTAGAAACGTATTTGTAAAGATAGCACACTTTTATTTGATGCAGTTTTCATAATGTCCTATTCGTAGGCTTCTGAGCTTTGGAAAGTGAATTATTTAAGCAGTAATTTGGATTAATTTTTTTCAATCACTTTTCATACATTACTGAAGTGTTTTCTCCAGTGATAGATTTCTCTTTGTCTAAAACCCTTGACATTACATGCCTTGTAGACTGAAAAAAGATTATCATTTTAATTATCAATAATGATGGTGAACTCCAGTGAAACCGATCTTACGCTATCTAGCTCAACTCAAATATTTACTCATTTTGCCCCAAATTCTCCTTAATTTTTTCAGTTCCATCATAATATCTAGACTCTAGTCACTTGAAATAAAACAAAGTGAATATAAAAATATAAAAAGAAACTCTCGTGGGCTTGGGTTAATCATTATTACTACAAGAATAATTATTTGATTTTATCCCGTCTGAAAATTAAATGTGCTGCTAAATTGCCATGAGAAGTTTTCAATCTACTTTAGAAGAAAAATGGCATAAAGAGAGAATTTTTAGTTTCCTTTGCTTCTGTATATAATTTTATTGCACCCAACTGCCAAGGGAGTTAAACTCAGGTAAGTTGTTAATTAAAATACCTGAGCATGTTTTAAAGATGATTACTTTTTATAGACATGTAAGATTGTTTGTTTATACTGTTTTACAGTCTGTTTATATTCTATGTAGACTTTTCTTAAAATTACAGATAGGCATAACCTGACTAGTCCTAGTAGAAAAACTTCAAACTTTAAACAGCATAGAAGTCAATCATTTTCAATGAATAGAGTTCTAAGTGCTGAAGCATTTCAAATCCTTTTTCATTTGACCACTTGGTGACCTGATAACTATTTCCTGTCCCTAAATAAGGTTGTGACCCAGGTCTTAGAGTGCAAAACTCAGATAATTTTAGAAACAAGTCAAATACCATAGAATTGAAGAAGTGGAAGACAGTTTGAAATTCTTTCTTTGAAAGTGGAATAAGTATCTAAAATATGTAAAAATCTTGAAATGTATTAGCTTTTATTTATTCATCATATTTGAAACTATCAAATCATTGATTTTTTTCACTAGATGTCTCTAAAAGATTAAGTTGCAGTGCAGTTCCTCATTTCCATTCCTCTATGGTCACTGAGATTATAAAACAAATAAGTAAATACATCACTTGTAATGATAGTACTATTTGAATAACTCACCAGTGTAGTTTGAAAACAAGTGATGTTAAAAATTATACATAAAACTTATACATATGAATGTGTATGTGTCTGTATGTGAGTGTAATAATCTAACCTTTATTAATATTTTTAACTACAGCAAGTTGAAAATCATTAAAGAGCAATAACTAAAAAAAACTTCCCATTTCAGACAATATGGCAGGAATATTTCTAGCCACCTATTTGAGCTGTTAAAATGCCTTTGGCAATTGGATTAGGGGAAGGAAGACTTTTACAAGTGCATTTTGCTGATCTGAAAATGTAATTGACTATAATTTGTTTTGATAATTTTTTTTGCTTTTTTATAAGTTGTATGTGAAATATAGTGTTATGAAATGTTAATTATTTTAATGAGGTCAAGAAGTATTTCCTTAAAATAGCAGTTTTAATGTTTAACATACGTTTGATACTTCTTTCTCCTTGTACAGTTAATAAAGCCATGGATTAAAAATATACAAGAACTAAACTTAAAAATATGATTTTTAAAAAGTAAATATTAAGAAAAGCCTCTGAAATTGACACTTAGCCTGAGCCATTTAAACTACGCTGAGATTTACACTTTTCATAAGGATCATATGGTTTATCAAACAAAAGAAATTCTCAGTGTTGATCTCATGCATTCTAAAGAATGATTATAAACTAAGCAACTAAAAACTATAGGGTTGACTAAACAATGAGAAAGTATTATCTTAGATACTGTTTCAGAATGTGATATGTTATATTACTCATAAGGATTACACATTTTTATTGATAATATGCTAATTATATTCTCAGAAAGATAGAATTTTCACTCTTCTTCAGTTGAATGTTGAACTATTTTCAAATCTACTCTTACAATTTTATAATTTGTTTTACTGTGTGTTTCATATGGAATTATATCATGGAAATGTATATGTACATGTGTTTAATTTAAATATTAAAGGTAAGGATTTTCAAAAGTAAAATACAAATAAATATAAAATAAAACAAAGCATTAAACTCTTGATTTTCTTAATTCCTAGAGTTTATCTGAGCAAAAGGAGAGCCCTTAGAATATATTCTAAGAGTGATTTGTGAAAATATATACAGAAATAAAATTTGTAACAAAATAATAATTTTAAAGTTTAAATATAAATTACAGCAATAAAAATTATAGCATAACTAGAGATGTTTTAAACATTTATTATTAAATTAATAACATAGAATGAAAGCATGAATAAAGTTAAATTGTCAAGTGTGATTTGAGATTACTGGCAAAGTGATGATAATGATTCAAAAATTTCAAATTATTGTTAAAGTATGAGCTAATATTGTACAATATCTGTCTCACATGAACATAAATACAATTTTACTCCCCATACATTTAATTTTTGTTCCTTGATTTAAATGAATATTTCAGCTACTTGTTTAGAAACACATCTTTTGCTACACATTACTACTATTTATAAGTATTGTGTCTTTTTTTCAAAAATTACTTTTTTTGAATTTAATTGCTTATATATAAGGTGCATGCTATGATATGTAAATAAGTAATTGATAAAATTTGAAATTGTTTAATTTGAATATAAAACTGTTTTCTCTGTTTAAGTATAATGCACTTTATATTTAATATTAGGAAGTTTAAATCATATTACCACTGTAATCATAATTTTAAATAATATTTCAATAACATGTAAGAGCAAATAATAAAAATACAATTAAGTTACAAATGCATACAGTTATAAAGGTTCGTTTTATTGTCGTTGTTAAGGTCAGACAACAAAAATTTATTAAGCATCTACTCGATCAAAAGAAAGTTACAATTATAAGATTAAAAACTGTCAGGGATTAAGACTAGAAAATAAGTTCTAAGTACCAGGGAAGTAACTTAGATTTAACCTACAGATGACCTGGACTTGTTTGTTCAGATGACAGTTCTTAAAGTGTATAGGGAATATTTCTATTTAATACAATTATTTGCTGCAAGCCTTGACCTCAGTGACTGTCAGGGACCAAGTCTGAATTGGCCCATTCTCTGATATGGTGACATTGCTTCTGTTGCCTCGATTGTGACCTCTGATTGCATGGTACCCTTGAGAGTTCTGTAACAAGCGTAACTCCTGGTTCTTAGCCAGGAAGGTTGGTCGGCCTGCATAGATTTGTCAGCCCCTTTAGTCTGAGTTACATAGGCTATCTACCCTGCCATGGTATACAAGTTATTTTATTTATATACATCTAAGTACAGTAGCATTTCACAATAGTGAAATACGCAAAGAATTCTTCTTTTAATAAGAAGTCTGTGTCATTTATTAGTTCTTAGAACAAATGCTTATTTACTTTCAAGCAGGTTTATTGTCTTAGTGCATTAAGTTATATGTATGTAACAATTTCTCACCCACACACATACTTTTGCCTGCCTCAGAGCAGGCACATCTCTTCCTATCCCCCATCCCCTTAATCCTACAATATCTGGTATAAAGAGAATTGATGTAGAGAAGTAGCATGGCATAATTTAATGATGGTAATGATGATGATTAGAAAAAATATGTATTTAAAAGTGGCTTAAAATTGCAGCTTCACCACTGTCCCCATGGAAAACTACTTAGTTCTGAACCTCCATTTTCTCACTTTCGAAATAGAAAGCATCATTCAGAGTTTTAATCCAATTTGAATGAAAATTAATGTACTATAATGAGCAGATTACAACTTCAGAACATATTGTAATTATTATTGTGATAATTGTATTTTTCTATGCTTTTCAAAAGAGAAAAGACTTGGGAACCTATATATCAGTAGATACAGGACAGTTTTTAAATTTTTTTAATCTCAGCATAGAATGAAGGATGTTGCATGCACAGCAGCCTGAACAGAATAATTTACATAGCTTTCCGTACAGTTTAACTAAAACCTAGGATCAAGATAATTTGGAATCATTTGTTTGTCAGTCATGTGTTTAGACTTGGTTTGGTTATTTGAAGTTAAATTATAAATGGGCAGTAGAAATGGAAATTTAAACATTTTCATGCTGAGATTTAGTGCTTTGTCCACCAGATCAGTGGTTTTTTAACTTCGTATTTTAGCGGAAAACCTCTCTCTTCAAATAAAATATTACTCATAGTTCAATATAGGATGTAAAACAGCAAAGACTACATCTGCTCTGGTTTAGAAAGTGGGTCAGCTGGGCATGGTGGCTCATGCCTGTAAATCCCAACACTTGGGGAGGCCAAGGCAGGTGGATCACCCAAGGTCAGGAGTTCGAGACCAGCCTGGCCAACATGCAAAACCTTATCTCTACTAAAAATTAAAAAAAATAAATAGCCAGATGTGGTGGCTCAGGCCTGTAATCCCGGCTACTTGGGAGGCTGAGGCAAGAGAATCACTTGAACCTGGGAGGTGAAGGTTGCAGTGAGCCAAGATCATGCCCCTGCACTCCAGCCTGGGCAACAAAAGCGAAACTTCATCTCAAAAAGAAAAGGAGAAGAAAAGAAAGTGGGTCTGATTTCTTCACCAAGATGCATTTGCAAAGCTCCCTAGGACTTCAAAGAGCACATTTTAAAACCCCGATTAGACCTTACCAAAGAACAATCCCATTCAAACACTCTCATTGCACCCAGGACCAACCTACATGTCCTTAGTGTTTATCACACACAGAAGTATACATTTAAAAGCTACGTCTAGAATGCCTTTATTATGTGTGTTGTCTGAAGTTTTGGACCCTATTGGCTTACTGCTGGATCCTCAGTACTTAAAATAAGCCTGACCCATAGTAAGCACTCTGTTAAAAAAAATCAAGCAATTCATGCAAATACATCAAATTATAGTAACAACCAAAAATCATATAGTGTGATTCTTGTTCTGGTTAGGCTAATTTAATGACCCAAGATTGACTGGTACTATAATTACATTTTACATTATAAATTACAGGTATGATTAAAGTATTAACTATTTGGTATACCATTGATTATAAGATGTACATTTTATTCACATTTTAGCCACCCTGAACACAGAATGCATAAATAGCATAATAAATGGCACAACCGATGGCAACTGAGTTGCTGTCAACCAGGTGATGGTATTTGACAAATTATATGAAAACCTTTTATTGTTATTTTCCAGCAAAATCAAGATCAAAGCATTATAGTTCCTATGAAATAATATAGCACTCTAAAATTTGCAGAGTACTTATTATGGGACAGACTTAAGACTGACATATGTGTGACTGAAACAGTAGTTAAAATATTGAAATGCTCTCTTCTCTGATTGTGACATAGCTACTTCCTGGAGTCCTCTTTTCCCTACAGCAATCTCATGAACTATGACTGTCTTAGCTCTTCCCTTGAAAACCCCTCACGAGTTCACAATATTAAGTAACTGAAGGATTTACAACCTGCATAGCAGAGGCCCTTCAGAATTTTGTCCCTGTTTAAAGCCAGTGTCCTTTCTGATTGGTCAGTGCCAATGTCATAAAGTTTAAAATTCTGTACTATCACCCCTATTACACATATAATTTTTGGTATGATTCAACTCTGAGAGTGAGTCATAGGAATTATGATCCCCAAGTTTTATACATGAAGAAATTAGGTTCAGCAAGGCAATATTACCTATCCAGTTCAGCAAACCTCATTTTGAACTGATGCCTTTAGTAACAGAGACTGAACAAGGTGGAGTATCTCAAATCCAAGCAAGTATAGGCATAAAACTTGATTATAAGTTTAAGTTAAAATAAGGAAAAATTCCAGGAAAAAAACCATAAACATTTAGCTAATTCAAAGATGCAACTCCACCAGGTAATGCCAAGATAAGCTCCTGTTAGCAAAGAAGTTGATTTCCGAGAATGATTAGCTTGGGGCCTCCAGTTGAAATGAAGAGAGCAAATGGCTAAATTCAATAGCAAGAGACACATTGCATGTCAGGCTTCTCCAGACAGCTCTGGCATTACTGTATCAATGAAATGACCCCTCGAAGAATTACCTTTACAAACAACAACTATGCTTCATTTACGGCTCTCTGATGTTGTCTGTATTCTTGCCACACTATGAGCACTGAGGAAAATACTTAAATGGAAAAGACAATACAGGTAAAGGTAGCGGAAAATAAAAGACCAGTGAAGGTTTCTTAAGAGAAGTATTGGGGAATTATAAGAAATCTTGAAAAGCAAAATAACAAAATTACATAGATATAACATTAAGAGATTAAAAGCATAAATGTATATTCTGCCAATACTACTCTGAAAGTCACCATGAAAAGTATAAAAATATATACATTAGTGACTGGATAAAAAATTATTTTTGATACAAACTTTTAGGTAATTCTTGACTATAAAAACCTACATATGGTAATGGATAAAATTAGGATAAAACTGTCATGTGTATCTGTATTAACTGTAACTATACAGTTATTATTAATGTAGATATATATTACAGTTATATATAATAGTGTAGTATTGATGTAGATATAAATAATGCATTTGTTGACAATATCACAAATATATGTAGTTAATATACTCTTTAAAAATTAAACATGCCACAGATATGTAAATTATGGGTTCTCTTTTTTAATATGTGTAATCTAAGCATAATTTTAGAACAGTTTATTATTATTTTACATATATTTTGTTAACACATTATCCTACAGTGTATTATTACGAATATCAAAGTCTTATGAAGGTCAAAGTCTTTCTATGAACTAAACATTTTGTTTCTTCCAAAGTATTTCCATTTGTGCATATGTTCACAATATCCTACATTATTATATTATATATAATATAATATTCATAATGTAATATTTGTATATTATATTATTCTGACTTATATTCCCTTGGGTATATACCCAAAAGTGGAATTGCTGAGGTAATTGATAATTCTGTTTTAAGTTATTTATTTCACAAATTGCTTTCATATGCTATATTCAAATATAATAACCATATATTATATTATATATAATAACTTTAACTATACAGTTAATATGAGTAATTATGTCAAAATATTCAATATTAATATAAAATATTATGTAATAATATATTTATATTATAATATAGTATTTATATATTATACTAATTATATAATTTTATAGTTATATCTATTCATATAAATATGTGAATATATTATTTTATATATTAATCATGCATATCATACTATTATATAAATACATATATTATCTATATTATGTATATAACTATACAGTTAGATATTCTGATGGGAGTTTCAGACTAATTTTAAATTTGTAACTCTCCCACTTACTATGAGATGTTATGTGTAACCTCTCTGTGCTAAAGCATTATTCTTATCATTTAAATGGAAATAATCATGTGAGCCTCTCAGAATTTGAGATAATGTATTGGAAGTGTGGATACCACTCCTGAGCATACAGTAAGTCTTCAGTAGATGTTAACTTCCATTCCTGCTAGAGTCTTTTATCTCTACCTCCAAATTTCACCTCTAGCCATATCAAACACAGACTTTCTCATGTATTGTCTCTGTGATATTGAGCCTCTGCTTCCACAGCATATGTTAAACAAATTTCTATTTCTGGCAATGTGGTGAATTAAATGTTCATGTGCAGCTCACCTAAAAGTGCTGAAGTAAAAAAAATAATTTTTTAAATACACTCTATATTTAGTATAGTTTAGGTCCAAGGCAAAATTTAGCAGAAAGTACAGATAGTTCTCATGTACCCCATACATGTACAGTTTCCCTGGCTGTAAATATCTCTTACTAGAGTGGTAAAACCTATATTGATGCATCATTATCACCCAAAGTCCATAGTTTACATTAGATCTCACTCTTGGTGGTGTTCATTCTATGGATTTTGACAAGTGTTTAATGACATGTATCCAGCCTTATAGTGCCATGCAGAATAGTTTTTCTGTCATAAAAATCTTATATGTTTTACCTACATTCATCCTTCCCTCCCTGATTTCCAGCAACCAGTGATCTTTTTACTGGCTCCATAATTTTTCCTTTTCCAGAGTGTCACATAGTTGGAATCATATAGTATATAGCCTTTTCAGATTGGCTTCTTTCACTTAGTAATATGCTTTTAAGGTTCCTCCATGTTTGGTCATGACTTGATACCTCATTTCTTTTTAGGGCTAAATAGTATTTCATTGAATGGAAATAGCACAGTTTATGTAACCATCCACCTACTGAAGGGCATCTTAGTTGTTCTGAAGTTTTGGCAGTTATGAATAAAGCTGCTATATATAAATGTCCATGCTAAAATATTTGTGAGTGCACACATTTTCAACCTATTTAGGTAACAATGGCTACTGAACTGTAATGGTAAGAGTTTGTTTAGTTTTGTAAGAAATGGCCAAACTGTCTTTCTTTTTTTTTTTTTTTTGAGACAGAGTTTCACTCTTGTTACCCAGGCTGGAGTGCAATGGTGCAATCTCGGCTCTCCGCAACCTCTGCCTCCTGGGTTCAGGCAATTCTCCTGCCTTAGCCTCCTGAGTAGCTGGGATTACAGGCACGCGCTACCATGCCCAGCTAATTTTTTGTATTTTTAGTAGAGACGGGGTTTCACCATGTTGACCAGGATGGTCTCGATCTCTTGACCTCGTGATCCACCCGCCTCGGCCTCCCGAAGTGCTGGGATTACAGGCTTGAGCCACCGTGCCTGGCCTCCAAACTCTTTCAATATGACTGTACCATGTGCATTTTCACGGACAATGAATGAGAGTCCTGTCATTCTCATTGTTTTGGATATTTTCCGTTATAATAGATGTGTAGTCATATCACATTGTTGTTTATTTTGCAATTCCTTAATGACATACGATACTAAGCATCTTTTCATATGTTTATTTTTTATTACTGTATCTTTTTGGTGTAGTGTCTATTCAGGTCTTTCGCCCATATTTAAATAGGGTTGTTTGTTTTCTAATTGTTGAGTTTTTAATTTTTTTTTAAGTATTTTAAGTTCATGAGTATATGTGAAGTTTTGTTACATAGGTAAATTGTGTGTCAAGGGGATTGTTGTACAGATTATTTTGTCACCTCGGTAATAAGCATAAGTACTATAGTATCTGATATGTATTACAGTTTTTCAGTCCTCATCCACCTCCTGTCCTCCACCCTTAAGTAGACCTTGATGTTTGTTGTTCCCTTCTTCGTGCCCAGATGTACTCAATGTATAGCTCCCATTTATAAATGAGAACAAGTGGTATTTCATTTTCTGTTCCTATGTTAATTCACTTAGGAAAATGGCATCCAGCTCCATTCATGTCACTGCAAAGGACATGATCTCATCCATTTTTATAGCTCTGTACTCTTCCATTATATATAATTTTCACATGTGCACACACACACACACACAAATCTATGTATTTTTTCTTTTTTTTAAAATTATACTTTAAGTTCATGGGTACATGTGGAGATCCTGCAGGATTATTACATAGGTATACACATGCCATGGTGGCTTGCTGCATCTGTCCCCCCATCATCTATATTAGGTATTTCTCCTAATGTTATTTCTCCCCAATTACCCCACCCACTGCTATCCCTCCCCTAGCTCTCCTATACCCCAACAAACCCCAGTGTGTGATGTTCCCCTCCCTGTGTCCATGTGTTCTCATTGTTCAACACCCACTTATGAGTGAGAACATGGGGTGTTTGGTTTCCTGTTCTTGTGTCAGTTGCTGAGAATTATGGTTTGACATGAACTCATCCTTTTTGATGGCTGCATAGTATTCCATGGTATGTATGTGCCACATTTTCCTTGTCCAGTCTATCATTAATGGGCATTTGGGTTGGTTCCAAATCCTTGCTATTATAAATAGTGTCACAGAGAACACACTTGTGCATGTGTCTTTATAATAGAACAATTTGACATTCTTTGGGCATATACCCAGTAATGGGATTGCTGGGTCAAATGGTATTTCTATTTCTAGATCCTTGAGGAATTGCCACACTGTCTTCCACAATGGTTGACCTAATTTTTACTCCCACCAACACCGGGAGTAAAAATAGAAAAGCATTCCTATTTCTCCATATCCTCTGCAGCATCTGTTGTCTCCAGATTATTTAATGATTGCCATTCTAATGGTGTGAGATGGTATCTCAATGTGGTTTTGATTTCCATTTCTCTAATGACCAGTGATGTTGAGCTTTTTTTCATATGTTTGTTGGCTGCATAAATGTCTTCTTTTGAAAAGTGTCTGTTCATTTACTTTGCCCACTTTTTGATGGGGTTATTTTTTTCTTGTAAATTTGTTTTAGTTCTTTGTAGATTCTGGATATTAGCCCTTTGTCAAATGGGTAGATTTCAAAAATTTTTTCCCATTCTGTTGGTTGGGGACTCTAATGATAGTTTCGTTTTCTGTGCAGAAGCTCTTAAGTTTAACTAGATCCCATTTATCTATTTTGGCTTTTGTTGCCATTACTTTTGATGATTTAGTTGTGAAGTCCTTGCCTATGCCTGTGTCCTAAATGGAATTGCCTAGGTTTTCTTCTAGGGCTTTTATGGTGTTAGGTCTTATGTTTAAATCTTTAATCCATCTGGAGTTAGTTTTTGTATAAGGTGTAAGGAATGGGTCCAGTTTCAGCTTTCTGCACATTGTTAGGCAGTTTGCCCACAACCATTTATTAACCAGGGAATCCTTTCCCCATTGCTTGTTTTTGTCAGGTTTGTCAAAGATTAGATGGTTGTAGGTGTGTGGCATTACTTCCGAGGCCTCTGTTCTGTTCCATTGGTCTATATTTCTGTGTTGGTACCAGTAATATGCCGTTTTGATTACTGTAACTTTTTAGTATAGTTTGAAGTCAGGTAGTGTGATACCTCCAGCTTCGTTTTTTTGTTGCTGTTGTTAGGATTCCATTGATGGGCATTTAGGTTGAGTCCATGTCTTTGTTATTTGAATAGTGCTGCAATGAACCTATGTGTGCATATGTCTTTTTGGTTCTGATTTATATTCTCTTGCTTATATAGCCAAAAGTGGAATTGCTGAGTAAATGGTAATTCTGTTTAATTTACTTCATAAATTGCTGAACTGCTTTCCACAATGGCTGAACAAATTTACATCCCCACCAGCAGTGTATAAGCATTTCCTTTTCTCTACAACCTCGCCAGCATCTGTTATTGTTTTGACTTTTTAATAATAGCCATTCTGACTGGTGTGAGAATATATCTCATTGTGGTTTTGATTAGTATTTCTCTAATGATTAGTGATGTTAAGCGTTTTTTCATATGCTTGTTGGTCACATATATGTCTTCTTTTATCTGTTCAAGTCCTTTGCTCACTTTTTAACGGGGTTGATTTGTTCTTGTAAACTTGTTTAAGTTCCTTATAGGTTCTAGAGATTAGAGCTTTGTTAGATGCACAGTTGGCAAGTATTTTCTCCCATTCTGTAAATTGTCTGTTTACTCCATTGATAGTTTATTTTGCTGTGTAAAAGCTCTTTAGTTTAATTAGGCCTTAATTATTATTTTGTTGTAATTGTCTTTTGTGTCTTTATCATGAAGTCTTTGTGAAGTCCTATGTGCTGAATGGTGTTTTCTAGGTTTTCTTCTTGGGTTTCTATAGTTTTAGTTTTTACATGTAAGTTTCTAATGCATCTTGAGTTAAATTTGTATCTAGTATAAGGAAAGGGGTTCAGTTTTAATTTTCTGTATATTGCCAGCCAATTATTTCAGCACTTTTTACTAAATAGGGAAATCCTTTCCCCATTGCTTGTTTTTGTTGACTTTGTAGAAATCATACTGTAGTAGGTGTGTGACATTATTTCTGGGCTCTCTATTTGGCTCCATTGGTCTTCATGTCTGTTTCTGTATCAGTATTATACTGTTTTGGTTACTGCAGCCTTATATTATAGCTTGACGTCAGTTTATCAGTCCATTCTCTCACTCCTATGAAGAAAAACTCAAGACTGGGTAATTCAAAAAGGAAAAATGTTTAATTGACTCACAATTTCACATTGCTGGGTGGGGCCTCAGGATATTTATAATCATGTTAGAAGGCAAAGGAGAAGCAGACACCTTCTTTGCAGGGCAATAGGATGGAGTGAGTGAAAGCAGGGGAAATGCCAGATGCATATAAAACTATCAAGGAAACAGAGCATAACAGTTTGAAAAATTTGTACCCTGACAATGAGATAGAAAAGAAGATTCCATGTTCTGAGGAGAAATTCAAGCAAGCTACAGAAATTTGCATAAGTAATGAGCACCTGAATATCAATCCCCAAGACAATGGGGCAAATGTCTCCAGGGCATGTAAGAGATCTTCACAGCAGCCCCTCCCATCACAGGCCTGGAGGACAAGGAGGACAAAATGGTTTTGTGGGCCAGACCCAGGGTCACCATTCTGTGTCCAGCCTAAGGATTTGGTGTCCTCTGTCCCAGCTGCTTCAACTGTGGCTGAAAGGAGCCAATGTAGAGCTCAGGTCATGGCTTCAGATGGTGGAAACCCCAAGTTTTGGCAGCTTCCACATGGTTTTGAGCCTGCAAGTGCACAGAAGTCAAGAATTTAGGTTCAGGAACCTCCATGTAGATTTCAGAAGACGTATGGAGATGCCTCGATGTCCAGGCAGAAGTTTGCTACAGGGACAGGGCTCTCATGGAGAACCTCTTCTAGGGCAGTGTGGAAGGGAAATGTGGGGTCAGAGCCTCCACACAGAGTCCCTACTGGGGCATCACCTAGTGGAGCTATGAGAAGGGGGCCACTGTTCTCCAGACCCCAGAATGGTAGATCTACCAACAGTTTACACAGTGTGCCTGGAAAAGCAGCACACACCCAATGCCAGCCCATAAAAGCAGCTGGAAGGGAGGCTGAACCCTGCAAAGCCACAAGGGCAAAGCCACCTATGACCATGGGAACCCACCTCTTACATCAGTGTGACCTGGATGCGAGATGTGGAGTCAAAGGAGATAATTTTGGAGCTTTGAGATTTGACTACCCTGCTCGATTTTGGACTTGTGTGGGACTTGTAGCCCCTTTGTTTTGGACAATTTCTCCTATTTGGATGACTGTATTTTCCCAATGTTTATTTCCCCATTGTATCTAGGAAATAACCAGCTTGCTTTTGAGGAAAGGCTCATAGGAGGCTCATAGGAGGCTCATATGAGGATGGGACTTGCCTTGTCTCAGATGAGACTTTGGACTGTGAACTTCTAAGTTAATTCTGAAATGAGTTAAGACTTTGAGGAACTGTTGGGAAGGTGTGATTTGTTTTGAAATGTGAAGACATGAGATTTTGCAGGGACTGGGCATGGAATGATATGGTTTGGCTCTGTGTCCCCACCCAAATCTCATCTCAAAGTGTACTCCCATAATTCCCACGTGTTGTGGGAGGGCCCTGGTGTGAGACACTTAAATCACGGGGTTGTTACCCTAGAGTTCTCTTGGTAGTGGATAGGTCTCATGAGATCTGATAGTTTTATCAGGGGTTTCCACTTTTGATTCCTCCTCATTCTCTCTCTGTCTGCTGCCATCCATGTAAGATGGGACTTGCTCCTCCTTGCCTTCTGCCATGATTGTGAGACTTCTGCAGCCATGTGGAACTATAAATCCAATTAAACCTTTCCAAGTCTCAGGTCTGTCTTTATCAGCAGCATGAAACCAGACTAATGCAGAATTCCCTTAGCATTTGCTTGTCTTAAAATTATCTTATTTCTTCTTGGCTTATGAGGCTTACTTTGACTGGGTATGACATTTTTGGTTTGGAATTATTTTCTTAAGAATTCTGAATATAGGTTCCCATTTTCTTCTGGCTTGCAGGGTTTCTACTGAATGGTCTGCTGTTAGCCTGATTGATTGCCTTTGTAGGTGATCTGCCCTTCTCTCTTATCTGCTTTTAACATCTTCTTTTTCATTTCAACTATGGAGAATCTGATGACTATGTGTCTTAGGAATGGTTTCCTTATGTAGTATTTTGCAAAGGTTCCCTGTATTTCATGAATATGAATGCTGGCCTCTCTAGCAAGGTTGGGAGAATATTCATGGATTACATGCTGAAATATGTTTTCCAAGTTGCTTGCTTTCTCTCCCTGTCTTTCTGGGAAGCCATTGAGTTGCAGATTTGGTCTCTTTACATAGTCTCATATTTATTGGAGGTTTTGTTCATTCTTCTTTATTGTTTTTCTTTAATTTTGTCTGACTGAGTTATTTTGGAAAGGAGGTTTCCAAGCTCAGAGATTCTTTCCTCAGCTTAGTTGATTCTGCTGTTAATATTTGCGACTGTATTCTGAAATTCTTGGAGGGAGTATTTCATCTTTATCAGCTCACTTTGGTTCTCTAGCCCCTCAAGGTTAGGAGCCTGCTGCACTGGAAAGGCTGAGGTGTTCCTGGACCACTGGCCACAACACTCTGAAGGATGGTGCCAACCAAAGCACTTATCAGGCCATGGCAGCAAAATCCATGCTCATTTGCACATGCCAGCAGCAGCACTGGCTTATCAACTGGGGCAGGACACTGGTGAGCCTGGGGCTGCCAACTTCCATGTGGGATTTGGCAGTGTTAAAGATGGCAGTGCTGAGTTGGGTAGTGGGGGACTACTGGGGTCCATGTGTGTGTCTGCATCTGTAGTAGTGTGGGCACATGGATCAGGTGCTGGCAGGCACTGGTGTATGCATTCTATCTGGCAGAGGTAGCAGCACAGGGAAGGGTCAGGGCTGCTGGTTTCCCTGTCCATGTTCACACCAGCGACAGTGAGAGTGCAGGGGTAGAGGGCGGGGCCACTGGTGTCTGGGTTTGTTTTTGTGCTGGGACTGGCAGTGCGGTGATGCAGTAGTGGTAAAGGGTGAGTATGCTTGCATTGACAGCAATGGTACGGTGGGGTGTGCACACACCACATGCAGGAATTAAAGGGGAGAAAAAATCTCTCCATATGTCCACCAGCAAAACAAGGGGATGATGGGGTGGTCCTGCATGATTGCTTGCTGGCAAAGTGGCACAGAGGTGGGTGAGGTTGGAGAGGGTGTGGGTGGACTGCACCTCTGGGAGAGTGCCACCCTCCTCGAGGTCTCTCACAATCAGGTGCATTCTGCCAGCAGGAGCTATGATGCAGATCCCCAGGAGGTATCCTAGTAGACATCCAAAGCTACACTAAAAGCAAGCATGTCCAAGCCTGGGCCCCAGTGGAGGCCAGCAGACAGAGTGGCATTTGGGCCTGATGAGCCCCATTTCACGGGCAAGATTGCTCGGCTTTGTTCAGGTCTTACTGTTCTGCTAAGGCTAGCATCTGATAGCAGAGCATGAAGACCTTTGGAAGATGGACATCACTGGCCTTGCTTCCATGCATATGTTCCCACACCAAACCTCTGGAGCACCAAACATGCTAGAATCCTCCCCCTACCACCTCTCTAAGCAGCTCTACCTGATAGTTTATGTGTGAGAGGATTGTGGAGTCTCCTGCTGCCAGGATTCCAGAGGTCTATGGCATGAGCAGGTCACTTCTCACCTGTTTTACTGACATTTTTCCCAGGCATTCTTGGGAATCAGGATTAGCCTTGTGCAGAGTTCCCACATTCCACCCACTTCAGCCCAGCATCTGTGTCCTCCCTCTTTCCACTCTCCATGCCTTCCTTCCAAAGATCTGCTTGGAGTCCACCAGTCTTCTACTGTCCTGGTCTCTTGGTGGCAGATGTTCCTCCTACTTTCATCTAGTTGGCCATCATGTGTCCTGAGGAAAAATGTATTGTTGAGTTTTAAGGGTTCTTTGTGTATTTTTGATAACAGTCCTTTATCAGCTGTATCTTTTGCAAATATTTTCTTCCAGTCTGTGTCTCGTCTTCCCATTCTCTTGACATTGTCTTTCACATAGAATAATTTTTAATTTTAATGAAGGCTGAATTATCAATCTTTTTTTTCATGGATTGTACCCTTGATGTTGTTTCTAAAAAGTTATCACCAAACCAAAGAACACCTAGATTTGCTCCTGTGTTATCTCCTAGTAGTTTTATAGTTTTATCTTTTGCATTTGGATCTATAATTCATTTTGAGGTACTATTTTGAAGGCTGTGAGCTGTGGGCTTAGATTATTATTGTGGGAGTGGGGAGGCATGTGTTCAGTTGTTCTGACATCATTTGATGGGAGAAGTATTTTTTTCTCTATTGTATTGCCTTTTCTCTTTTGACAAATATCAGTTGACTATATTTTTGTGGATCTATTTCTGACTTGTCTATTATGTTCCATTGGTCTATTTATCTATTATTTCACCAATACCATTGCTGCCTTTTTGATTTCAATACTCTTTATCTTAAATAATGATTAATTTGAATATGAAATATAGGTTTCTTTTTAGAGTGGTAACTTCTCTCTTATTTTTTTTCAAATTTATGTTTTTAATTGACAAAGTTATATATATATATATATATATATATATATATATATATATTTAACGTGTACAACGTGATTTTTTGAGGTATGTATACATTGTGAAATGAATAAGTCTAGCTACTCAACACACTGTTTTGATTACTGTAGCTTACATAGTAGGTCTTAAAGTTGGGTAATATCCATTGTCAGAAAAAAGTAATAGAAGTTGATGAAGAATTCCTCAGAACCCAGAAATGACAAGAAAGCAAATATATAGGTGTAGTCAGTTATTGCTGAGAATCATCTGTCTAGAGTAAGAAGGAATATACCTCCAGGTACCTGACAAAAGCAGTTAAAAGGCTTTCTGAGTTGAGACAGTTTAAATTCAGTCTTTTAGGAATTCACATGCAGATATAAAGAACATAAATTAACCAAAATAATAAGAAAACACTAAACATCTCAGGAGGCAATCCACAGGAGTGATGGTAAACAGAAATACAAACTACAGAATTAGCCCATTTGAATATTTAAGATAGTAGATTGATCAAGTACAGAATATAAAATATATATCTTTAGTTTAACAATATGCATAAAGATTGATTTGATAATGTAAGTGAGCAATAAGAAACTAGTAAAATTAGAAAACTAAAAAAAAAACAGAGTAGTGATTCTAAAAATGAAGACTATTACTGATATTACCAACTCAGTGGATGGATTAAAGAAAATTAGAATAATGGATCATAAAAAGTGAACCTGTTCTATTGTCACTATGCCTTATCTATGTCGTTACATATTAAACTCCAAAGATGACACACTTTATTTGGGATTGTTATTTAATGTTATAAACTTGACATTTTCTCAGGATTCACATGACCTAAAATACTGGCCTTTTTCTATAAAGACTTTAGAAATTCTTTTTGTCTTCTGCTGCTATTATTTCAAAACATATATTAGCAAGCATTCTTGATTCCTATGAACACGTAGAGCACTCAGCTATGGTCTTAGACAACTTTAAACTCACCAGTTGCCTTAATATCAGCAACATAGTGATAAAGGGACTAGTCTAAGGTTTCAAAAACGTTCCTAATTTGCCACTAAACAGCTGTTGTATCCTGGATAAATCACTTAACTTTTATTACTCTCATTTGAAAATATAATATCTCTATATTTGTTTGTTCTCATGCTGCTATGAAAAGATACCTGAGATTGGGTCATTTATAAAGGAAAGAGGTTCAATCAACTCGCAGTTCTGCAGGGTTGGGAAGGCCTCAGAAACTTAAAATCATTGCAGAAGGGGAAGCAAACATATCCTTTTCACATGGCACCAGCTAGAAGTGGTGAGCTAAAGGAGGGAAAGCCCATTATAAAGCCATTGGATCTGGTGAGAACTCACTATCAGAAGAACAGCATGGAGGTAATGACCATGATTCAATTACCTCCCATAGGATTTTTCCTACCATATGTGGGGATTATGGGAACCACAATTCAAGATGAGATTTGTGTGGGGACAGAGCTAAACTCTATCAATCTATGATTCTTCTCTTTATTTAAAAATTTATGTGTAAGTACATCTAAGTATAGCTATAGTAAATACCTAAAGTTGATTTTCCTGCCCTCAGACTAGTAGTTGAAAACTATAATTAGAAGCTCTAGTAAATATCTGTACCTAAGAAACTGATGACTAAGATTTATTCTTAATATTTTGAGGTAGCTGCCACAGGAGAAAAGAGCATAAGATGCTATTTCTTGAGCAAGAAGAATATTATCTAGCAATTTTACTTATCTGATTGTATCTTCAAACATCCATGAAAGAAAAATTACCCTCATTTTTTGGAGACTGAAACTAAGGTTTTGAGCTTATGTAAGAGTAACAAGAATTTGAATGTAAGTCTGACTCCAAAGCCTATGGTATTTCCACCTCAACAAGAAGCCATATTTTTCCATGAGACTCCTCTTAATATCATATTTCTGAAATGTTCTTAATATACTAGCTGTAATAAATAACACAGAAATTTTTTGGATGACTTTAAGAAAATAAGAAATAATTTTGAAATACAGTTTTTCATATTTGTTCCCAGAGGAATTTATACATTTCTATTAAATTTATTCAAATATTAAAGTATGAGAATGACAAAGCACAATGAACATTCCAGTTGTAGGATATTATGTATGAATTGGTCAAAAACCACAACATTCTATAACTGCATATTTTTCCTATGGTAAGTACATTCTGAAGAATAGCTTTTCACGCATTTGGAAAATAAGTATGTCTGTGACCATTTTCAGCATATTTCTTGCCAATGCTCACTGAAAAACTAATATAATTTTTAGTTACATATATTTGCATGTTGAAAAATGATTACAAAACAGGATTTTTTTGGATGTAAAGATTGTAGAATTTGTTGGATTTATTTTTCTATTTTTGTTTTCTATTTTTAAACTAAAATGTAAGTGTCTTGGTTTAGTTTCTTTAATTTTTTTTTAATTAGAAAAACAATTTTCTCAAGAGAAAATTTTTACAAATTGAACACTCAGGATCACAGACAGTAAATAGATTAGTTAGATTAACTGAATCTATAGTGTTACTATATTGTGCATTCTAATACAAGAAAAAGAGAAATAAATCATTAGTTTCATATAAAAATGTACTTAGTGTTGGAAGACAGTTCTCCATAGGACCCCTGTGTTTCTGAACATTTTAGAAGTGTGGCATGTACTACCCTTTAGTTCTATACTATGTTATAAAAAATGTTTGCGTACTGAACAACCTTATAAGATAAAGATAGTGTCTCCTCTGAGGCTAAGGACAAATCCTCTTGCTATTCAGCATTATAAGGATAATGTTTTCCTCTAGTGCAAAAGATAGGTTGGTTTACAAGCAATTATAAAATATTTGAACTCCCTACCCTTGGGGTTTCTCAGCTGTGTCATAAACCCACCATGCGCATGGTGTCTACCTGAACTCTTTCACTTGACTGTTAAAGAAATTGAGGGGCAAAGGAGACCCACACAAATATGCTGATGCTCTTATATCTTGCTGTGCTGTGAATAAAACTTTTTGCTCTTGAATTAGGAGTCTTGCTTCTTCTTCAGCACTTATAAAACTATGTCATGCTTACATCAGCCTGAAAATAGGATAAAAATCTCAGACCCTCAGAGGTCATGATGTAGAAAAACTTTCATTTCCCATGTTATAGACACAAGAATGGATACATGTAATTATATAATGAATCATTCTTGCTTTCTGAATTTTTTAAACATATATCTATTTTTCCCATCTTTTTTACATATTCACTTTATGAAATGTTCTTTGTAACTATCGTATATAATTATTGCTTCTTACCTATACAGTAGTTTTAAGGAATACCAATCTACAATATTTTAGGACTGTAATAATATGTCAAACATACCTAGCAGTTGCAGTGATTTGGGGAAAGGTGTTATGTGAATTAGCACAAACAAGCCTTATTTTAAAAAACATGTCATTTTCTATAGCAGAGAGAGAGAGAAAGTACTTGAATCACACAAATTTTGGTTCAAAAATCAAAATAGCCATTTCCAAAATTTGTATCCCCCAGAAATAACAAAGTGACAGTTGTCTTTATATTTACTATATTCAAATGATTTCACATTTTGCCTCACATATTGATAGGTATTATTTATATTTTACAGTTAATAAAATTAATATTTAAAATGGTAGTAGTCACTTTCTGCCTCTTGGTAGTTTTATCTCCATCATACCCCAAGTTATATTAAATTTGGATCGTGCAAAAATGATGGGCAATATTTTAATAATGTATTTCTTTTTTTATAGTGAATCACCCTGGAAGCCAACTCTATTTACCACTTCTTCTACATAGATTAAAATCATTCTGTTACATATGGTCCTTTGACTTCAGAAAAGATGCTCTTAGTGATCAGATAAAAGGAAGCAAAAGGTTAAAAGAAAATGGGGGCTGAGCATCGTGACTCACACCTGTAATCCCAGCACTTTGGGAAGCTGAAGTGGGCAGATTGCTTGAGTTCAGGAGTTTGAGAACAGCCAGGGCAACATGGCAAAAACCCGTCTCTACTAAAAATCCAAAAAAAAATAATAATAGCAGCTGGGTATGGTGGTGTGTACCTATACTTCCAGCTGCTTGGGACGCTGAGGTGGGAGAATCACCTGAGCCCAGGAGATGGAGGCTGCAGATGGTGCTGAGATCACATCACTGCACTCCAACCTGGAAAACCAGGGTAAGACCTTGTCTCAAAAAAACAACACACAAAAAAAGAGAAAATAATAAAAAAATAAAAACAGAAACTAGTAGTGCAGAATTACTTCTAGGCAAAGAAAGGCACTATGAGTTTTATGATATAAAAGAGAAATTTGGGACAGGACAAAAACGTGAATTGAAAATTGTATTAGTCTATTCTCACATTGCTGTAAAAAACTACCTGAGACTGGGCAATTTATAAAGAAAATAGGTTTATTTGACTCACAGTTTCACAGTGTATACAGGTAGCATGGCTGGGAAGGCCTCAGGAAACTTTCAATCATGGTGGTAGGTGAAGGGGAAGCAGGCAAGTCGTACATGGCTGGAAAAGGAGGAAGTGGGGGGAGGTGCCACAAACTTTTAAACAACTAGATCTTGAGAACTCACTCACTATTTGAGAACAGCAAGGGAGAAATCTGCCCCCATGATTGAATCACCTCCCACCAAGCCCCTCATCCCACACTGGGGATATTGGGGATTACAATTCCACATCAGATTTGCATAGGGACACAAAATCCAAACTATATCAGAAAGCTAAAAAATGATGCAGAACTTCTATTTTGAGGAAAGAAAGCTAGATTAATACTCCTGCTGAAACAAACAAAAACAGAATATAACCTAAAAAACAATACTAAGATGTAAATTTATTATAACAATCTCAATCTGATAACACCTCTATATATCTGGAATAATTTGAAATACATAATTTCTAGCAGGGTACAGTGGCTCACAACTGTAATCCCAGCAATTTGGGAGACTGAGGCAGTCAGATTGCTTAAGCCCTGGAGTTCAAAAACAGTCTGAACAACATAGTGAGACCCTTTCTCTATAAAATAATTTAAAAATTAACTGAGTGTGTTGGTGAGCACTTGTGTCTCAGCTACTCAGGGGGCTGAGGTAGGAGGATCACTTGAGCCCAGGAGGTTGAGGCTACAGCGAGCCATGTTTGAGCCACTTCCTGTAGCCTGGGCAACAGAGCAAGACTCAGCCTCACACACAAAGAAAAGTCTGTAAAAATACATTTTCATGTATAAGAACATAAGATCATGTGTAAAAACCAGTAGAAATAACAGACATCAGAAAAAAATATACAAATAACATAAATATTATAATTATTGAGCACAGATAGTGAGATATGTATGTATACTTTGTTTAATGAATAAAAGCTATCAATATGAATAGAAATATCTACAGAGGAAAGCAGATTTGAGGAAAAAATTGAATATAAATGAAAACAAAATAATTGAAATTAAAATCTCATTATATGGATTTAACTGCAGATCAACCAGAGCCAAAGAAAGAAATTTGGAAATATATGAGTACTCATTATTGAGAATCTAGTGCAGAGAAGCAAAGAGATGAAAAATTTAAGATATAAAAATATATAAAGAAAGTTAGAATTGGTTTATTATTTATTTTATTTATTTACTTTTCTTTGAGACAGGGTCTCCCTCTGTTGCTCAGGCTGGAGTGCTGTGGCATGATCATGGACCACAGACAAACACCACCCTGCTTGTTTTAGCTTTTTTGTTTTGTTTTGTTTTTCATTTTTTTGTGTGTGTAAGTGGAGTTTCGTCATATTGCCCAAGCTGCTTTCAAACTCCTGGGCTCAAGCAGTCTTCCTATCTTGGCTTCCCAAAGTGCTGGGATTACAAGAGTGAGTCACCATGCGGGGCCTGGAGATGGTTTAAATTATTTCTAATTTGAGTTCTAGGAAGAAAGGCAAGATAATATGAGGCAAAAATAATCCCCCATAAGATAATGACTAGAAAATTTTCTTAACTGAATGAAAGACATCAGATCATAGATTCAAGAAATTGAGTGAATCATAAGGAGGATAAATTTTTAAAGCAATCAATAGCGAATTTGCCAATTAATTTTTTTTCTTCCCTCTCCTGATGTAGATGACAGGTCGATGAGTGCAGCAAACCACCATGGCACATGTATACCCATGTAACAAACCTGCACATTCTGCACTCGTATCCCAGAACTTAAAGTATAATAAAAAGTTTTTTAAAAATTCAAAAGGCAAACTTAAACTATAAAGGTGCAATAGATTCTAAAGCAAAAAAATGGAAAAAAACGTGCCACAAAAACACTAACCAAAACAAAAGCTGGTGTTCTTACATTTACATAAGAAAAAATAAACATTAGAAGGAAAGAATCATTACCAAACCTAAAGAGCAGAATTTCAAAATGATAAAAAGTTCAATTTTCCAGAGAGATATGATATATTTAATAAACTAGTATAACACAACCTCAAAAATAAGGAAAAAATTAAGGATATATTAAGACGTAGCAAATTCCACAACTATATTGGATGATGTTAAGCACATTTCTGTCAGTAATTTATATAGCACATACTCAATAAATCAGTAAGTGACAGGCTTTGGTAAACTGACCTAATAAAATTTGTCCAAAATACTTATACAGAACATTCAACAACTGGAAAATGTATATTATCTTTAGGCCCACATAGGATATTTACCAAACTTGAATTTATACTGGTCTTAAATCAGGTATCAAAAAATGTCTTAAGGATTAAAATCTTATGCAGAGTGTCTTTTGAATACAATGCTAGTAAACGATACATCAATAAAACCAGTATAACTAGAAAATCACTTTTTTGGAAGTTAAAGAACACTTAAAAACTTATGAGTTGAAGAAATCTTAATGATATTTAAAAATAACAATAACAAAAACGCCACATATTGTGGGGAAAAATAATTATGAAATAGAAAAAAAATGTAATAAAATATATCAATAAAGCCAAAAAAGTTCTTTGAAAAGACTAGTAAATGTGATGCAACCCTGGCAAGTTTGATCATGAAAATAAGAGAGAAAACACAAATATCAGGAATAGGAAAGGGGTAGATTGACAGATGATACCAACTTTAAAGCTGTAATAAAATAATATTGTGAACAACTTTATGTAAATATGTTTGAAAATGTAGAGGAAATGAAAAAAATCTTAAAAAAAATAAAATTTGCCAAACTGATCCTATTCTTAAACTGATTCTATGGATCAGCAATAAGAAGGAAAAGAAATGCAAAACCAGTAATAATATTTTTTAATCAAGTACTGAAGAATACATCTAATAAGAGATATGCAAGACCTTATGAAGAAAATCATAAAACTATATTAAAATGTTAAGAAAAGCTTTAAGTATATTTATGAATTGGAAGTCTAAAGAGTAAAGAATTGTCTTTCCAAATTAACTTATGACTACAATTTCAATTAAATTCCACACAGTGTGTGTTTGTGGAAGCTGACAAGGAGAATCTAAAATTTGTAAGGAAATTCAAAATCCGCAAATAGCCAAAGCACACTCAACAAAAATAAAGTGGAAGAATTTGCCATATCAAACACCATAACTTATTACAGAACTGCATCAAATAAGACAGTGAATATTGTGTGGTATGGGATGGTATGGTGGTAATTGTGAGGAGGATCGATAGGGTAGGGAGAGGTAGGATATATAGTGTAATAGCATAGAAAATGGCAACCGAAGAGCCAAGACAGAGGCCCATACATATAATGTTTTATTGATACTGTAATAGAGGTTGCATTCCAACTCAGTGAGGAATAGGTAGGCTTTTCTAATATCTTATTTTAAAGTTACTTGTCTATATTAAAATAAGTTATTCTGCCCACATTAAAGACCTAAATGTAAGCAGAAAAAAATAAAACTTACAGAAGATAATATGGAAGAATATATTCATAACCTTTAGATATGCAATTGTTTCTTCAAAAGTATGCAAAAAGTACTAGTCCTATTAATAAATATATACACATTATAATTAAGAACCCCCATACATCAAAAGGTTTCATAATAGTAGTAAAACAGCAGCCACATAGAAAAGGTATTTGCCACACATAACCAACAAAGCACTCATATCCAGAATATATAAATGATTCCTAGAAAGCATTAAAATACAGACAGTTCAAGAGAGAAACAACTAAAACAAGAATTTTCAACAAACATTTCATAAAACAAATCCAAATAACTGATGACAATATAAACAAGTGCTTAATCTCAGTGGCAAGCAGAGAAAGGCTAATTAAAACTGCAAATTTAAAAGCAAACAAACAAGAAAAAAAGCAGCCTATCAAAACTTAGTGTTATAGAGGGTATGAACCAATGAAACTCCTATTTTGCTAATTGGAGTATATTTTAATTTGATGTAACCATTAGGCAAACAACGTCGACACTCCAGTAGAGTTGAAGATATGCATATTTTATCATCCTGCAAGTAACACTCATAGATATTTTCACTATAGAACCCTTGCACAAGGATAGGGCAGTGTTGTTCTTCTCCTTTTTACGTTCGGGGTACAAGTGCAGGTTTGTTACGTAGGTAGACTTGTGTCATGGGGGTTTGTTGTACAGATTATTTCATCCAGGTATTAAGCCTAGTACATACTAATTATTTTTCCTGATCTTCTCTCCCCACACACCCTTCAACCTCCAAAAGGCCCTAGTGTGTGTGTTGTTCCTCCCCATGTGTCTATATGCTCTCATTTAGTCCCTACTTATAAGTAAGAACATGCAGTATCATGTTTTCTGTTTCTATGTTAGTTTGCTAAGGATAATGGCCTCCAGTTGCATCCATGTCCCTGCTGAAATGACAGAAGTGGGATGCAAGTGTTGTTCTTAATAGCCCCAAACTGGAAACAACCGATAATGGCCAACAACAGTGGAATAGATAAGCTCTAATACATCCATATAGTGAAATACAGTACAGCAATTAAAAAATGAGCTGTATCTACTCACAGTAACACAAGTAAATTTTAAAAACAGTATTGAACAAAAAATGAAAACAAATAATAGCTACAGAATTGTGCTATCTATGTATAGTTCAAAAGCAAACAAAGCTACATTATAGTGCTTAAACATGTAGGTGCTACACATTATAAAAGGAAATCAAGAAAGTCAAGGTTACAAGCTTCACTGTAGTAATTGCCCTTAAGAGAAGTAAGACATTTAAAAAAATATTTAAAATTCTGGGTTATATTCACAGACCCTGCAGGTTTGTTACATAGTGCCATGCTGGTTTTCTGCACCTGTCAACCCATCTAGATTTTATGCCCTTCCTGCATTAGGTATTTGTCCTAATGCTCTCCCTCCCCTTGTCCCCCACCCCCAATAGACCCCTGTGTGATGTCCCCCTCGCTGTGTTCATGTGTTCTTATTGTTCAACTCTTATGAGTGAGAACATGCTGTGTTTGATTTTCTGTCCCTGTGCTAGTTTGCTGAGAATGATGGCTTCCAGCTTCATCCATGCCCCTGCAAAAGACATGAACTCATTCTTTTTTATGGCTGCATAGTATTCTATAGTGTATTAGAAGAGAATTTTGAGCAGGACCTCTGGTGTGCAGGCAATGTTCTATATTTTGAAATGAGCAGAGGAATATGTATTACAACATTTTGTTTATATAATTATAATTTACATATAATTTAATATATAATTAATTTAATTCCTTATATTTCATAGTATATTTATAAATCTTGAAATGCAATATAAACATACTATATGTAAAATTTTGTGTATGTGTTATATTTCAAAATAAAATGGTTAAAAAGCCTTCAAAAGTTAATATTTATATGAGTAATAGTTTAAAGCTAAAAAGTCATTTTATAGTGTGGACCTATAATGCCTACTGATATTGACTCATTTCTCCACTAGAATGTGAGTAGATAAGGGTTGCTTTTACCTAGTTTTAAATTAAAAGTGAAATTCCTGTAAAAAAAAAGACCCAATTCATTTACAAATGAAATTCTGCTATGTAAATTAAAAGTCTGTCTTTCTAAAGATGGTACAATAAAAGATAGAGGACTTTGGCATGACTCTTAAACATTCAGCCAACTATGGGGATAATTGCTTAATATTATTGCCTATGGACAGCAATAACTTTAGGGCCAGGTTTATTAGTTTCTAGCATGTGGTCTTGCATATTGTGAAAGTTATTTTTAATTATTGCTTTGTATAATGCAAGCAGTGTTTTAATATATATTCGGTATTTCATGTGAAGTTATCTCTGTATCAGAAACTTATGTATATAATTCAGTTGGACATATGCAGAATTCACATGCAGAAGAGTATAATAAATAAAATGATATAAATGCACATAATGGGAATTTCATCATGAACATATAGACATATGTGCTATAAGCATTTCTGTTATATAGCTATGTAATGATACAAAGTATGTTTTTTTTTGTTTTTTTTTTTTTTCATTTAACAGCTTTTATTGAGTTTCTTTTTTTTTTTTTAATTTTTATTGCATTATAGGTTTGGGGGTACATGTGCAGAACGAGCAAGATAGTTGCATAGGTACACACATGGCAGTGTGCTTTGCTGCTTTCCTCCCCTTCACCCACACTTGGTATTCATCCCCAGGCTATCAAAGTATGTTTTATTGAGTTCTTAAAGCTTTTATCACTAATATATCAATATAGTACACTTCTTGGTTTCTTCTGCAGTAAAACTAGTAAAGGAGATAAAACCACCTACTTGTTCCTCAATGAATAAATATACATAAATGAGTAGAATTAGAAACACATTTTCACCAATGAGTAAAATCCTTTGGATAGAGCAGGGACTTGAAGTCAAAAGCTACACACACATATATATATCATCCTTCAAGTAACACATATATATGAACACATATGTGTTCATGCATACATATATATGTGTGTGGCAATAATATTTATGTGGCCACTAAGACCATGCTATTCTGAAAGCCATACTGATATCATTAGATGCTCCATTATTCTATTGAGTGGGCCCTAGTTTGGATGACCTACTATATTAACACTCCCTGAGGGAGTCTAGGTTGTATAGGGGAATATTTTTCAAGGATAATTAAATTGAGAGGATGAAACAGGAGAGATGTCAATGGAGCCTCCTTCATGGTTATTACTAAGCAATTGATAAAAGTTACATGAAATAACTTAAAATCAATCAGGACCATCTACTCTTCTTGTGGAAATTGGTTTTTCTTTTTAAAGACACACTAAAATCCTTAATAAATATTATGAAATAAAATACATTTAAAAATACTGGTTACATATTTAGAATTCTGGTAAGGAGTTCTTCCTGGACTCACCCCCAGAAAATTGTTCTGGCTAGTTTTGTGTTAATCATGAATTTTCCCCTCCTGTCAGTGACCCCCTAGAACCCCAAAGTTGACCTGAATTTAGAGTAAGTCCTGGTCTTTGGCAATTGAGATAGCATTAAGGCTATGCATGATGGAATTTATTTTACATTTTTAAATAAAAATAGTAATACGGCTATTAAATCCTTACTATATGTTAGGTATTCTGTGTTCATTTTATGTTATTATTTACATTTTAAAAGGAGAAAACTGAGACAGAGAAAAGAGAAATAATTTGCCCAACATTACACAGCTACTAAGTGAAAAGGCCAACTTTACTATCAGCGATTTTGTTGCTAGGCAGATACAAAGATAGTAAGGTACAAACCCTAGTTTTACAGACTGAATTAATTTATTCTCTAATGAATTTCCTATAAGTCACAATTCCAGGACCTCTTGTAATGGAAAATGAGGTAGTGTGACAGCCTCATGGGAAACAATCATAAACTCCATTGCTACTGGGTAGTTTTAAAAGCAATAGCCTGTTAACATTTACATTAATATTTCTCAGAAATGGATAAATACAAGGACAGAGACAGAATTAGGATTATTGATTTTTTTTCTTTTGTATCAGGCTGCAATACAACTTGGCATAACACGGTCACTAGTCCGGTCATTTAAAATTTTGGTATTTTGTTTCTCTGAAATTTTTACATTACTTTTGATTTTTAAATATTACAATAAAATATTATTTATCTTAATTACTGAGGTTTTTTGCACTTTCCTAAATGTTATGCATAAGACAATTACTTTGCTTGTCCCACTCACCTTACTTTATTCCCAGACCTAATAATAGCAAACATGTAGACACATTGCATGTTAATGTATGACTTAAGCAACCTAGGATTTTCCTGAGTTATGTGGTTCTCTTGAAAGAAACCAAAGCGTCACCCTTTATAGTATTTGGTACTGTACTATAAAGATACTAGTGAGGAAATACAGCCCAACTGAACAATATACATGGCAAACTTATTTCTTTTCATGTGAAATTGGGTATAAGTTGAATACAGAATATTTATTATAATTGGTTAATGTATAACTATATTCAATTTATCAAAGGATGTTTCTGAATTCCAGAGGCATTCAGTTAAATCTGGTAATTTCATAATATCAAAAAATGTGTCTTGCAAAATCTGAATATTCTCAAAAATATAATTTAGTAACTCATCTTTGTTTCTCCTTGCCTTCGTAAAGGTCATTCATACACTTTATGTACTATCCTATCCCCCAAACGGACCAATTTTGATAATTAATTCAAATGTCAGAAACCAGCACACAACTTTCATTCTAGTTTTTTTTCCCCTCTCTACCATAAAATATAGTGAAATATGTAAAGGAGTGATTGGTGCTGATGTTAGCCTTTGACCTTACATATAGGTTTGGCACTGTTCCCGAAGTTTCTGTTTTTTAAAATTTTGCACCAACAATCCTCTTTATTCATGAAGTCATTTTTTTCTGAGTGATTAATTACATATATGCTTAAATATATTTTTAAAGAATAGGGATATTGCTTGTCACACACAAATGGCTCTTACAGAGTTACTGGTTTCATGCCAATGCTGTCAACTTTCCAACAACAGATTGGATTGGTTAAGGAAGAAACCATAAACAGCCTATCAACAAGTATTTATACAAATGTTAATGAAATTAAAATTCCGTTAGTGTAAGATTTATGCCAAATTCCATTTTTAGTTGTGCTTCATTTGTGAGGCACAATGTAATAACTTATTTTAATAAACACATGCAGACCACTTTTGCTTTATAGTATAAATAAAAAATGTAGTATTGCCCATAAGATACATAGAATCAGCCATTTATCAAAGTTACCAAAAATATTTCCATTGCATGAATAAGTGTTTCTCCGAGCCGCAACTATGTCCTCCAAAAACTTTTGGTAAAGAAATGAACTCATCTCTATTCATGAAACCAAGAGTATTTTATTATATTACTGAGAAAAGCCATTAAGGGAAAAGAAAATAGTCATGGGAAAGTTGCCATATGTATTAAAAATATAAATAGTTAGCTTATTTTTCTGTGCCCTAAATGCTAATTGAATCCTAATCTTCCTCAGTTTAGGATATTATGTTATACTGAAATTTTAGAAAACTAATTTATTTGAAGCATATGGGTTTAATGAACACTTTTGTTGTGCTTTTCATGAAGAAAAGAATATTTTTGTTAATTTAAAAAGTACGTTTCTTTTCATGAACTTCTTAAAACTAATCTGCTTTCCTCTATGATTGAATTCATTTCAAACATTTTATAAAGTATCTTATATGAATGAGTAGTGTTTCTTTTTACTTTTGTTTTTGTGTTTTGTTTGTTTGTTTGTTTTATTATTGGAGATGAAGTCTCACCCAGGCTAGAGTGCAATGGCACAATCCTGGCTCACTGCAATCTCTGTATCCTGGGTTCAAGCAATTCTTCTGCCTCAGCCTCCCCATAGTAGTTAGAATTACAGGTGTGCAATACTATGCCCTACTAATTTTTGTATTTTAAGTAGAGACAAGGTTTTGCCATGTTGGCCCAGCTGGTCTCGAACTCCTGACCTGCGGTAATCTGCTCCTCTCGGCCTCCCACAGTGCTGGGATTACAGGCATGAGCCATCGTGCCCAGCCTGATTTTGTGTTTTAATTCCCTACCACTAGTTGCTAAATTTTATCCCAATCTAATCCTGACTTTCAAAGCTGAAATTTCTATAATAATAATTAAGTGAATCATGTTTAGACATGTTTTCCTCCACAATGTGCAGGTTTGTCCCCGTGCTGAAAACCTCCAAATTCCAGTTCTTTTCTTAGGGCACTGAGACAACATTAATCAACTATGATAATTATTATTTTATTTCACCAATATTTTTGAGCACCATCCTACTATGTACCACTTAAGAAGATTATATTGTATTAGATTGATGCAAAAGTAATTGTAATTTTTGCTGTAGATAATAGTAGGCAAAGCAGACACATAGATAAGAAAATAAAATATAATGTAATGAATATTATCATGAAGTCTCTGTAGGGTTCTTTGGAATGGGCATCCCTAACCTTATTTAAATAAGGAATTCAGTGTTAGATGATTAGGGAGCTTACCCCAAAGAATGTAAGTTCTAAACTGAGACCTAAAGACCTGAACCAGGAATACCCTTGGCAAGGTGGATAGCTCCAAGCATAGAAGACAGTATGGGCAAAGGTTTGCAGGCAAAAGAGAACACTTGGGGTAACTACACTGTGTCTGGGGGATTGAGACAGGAACCTAACAGAAATGTCTGAAGGTATAAACTAAGACCTGTGCATTATGCAATAAATAAATAAATAAATATTATCTAAAGGCAGTGGAAAACCAGGAATTTAACCTATGAGATGGCACGATTAGATTTGTACTTTAGCAAGTTCATTTGTAGTATGGAGATATATTTGTGGGAGCAGATATATTAAAAGCAGAAGCCAATTAGAAGGCTGTTGCAGTAATTCAGAAGAAACAATGGTAGGCTGAATTAAAAATAGTGGCAGTGGGAATGGAGGAGATTTGACAGATATAACATAGATGGTAAAATATGCAGTTGGAAGGTGAGAAAGAATTCTGAATCAGTGCCACACTCTGTTCTCTCAGTTTTAAATTAATGATAGTGATAGCATTATAGAAAATTTAGAAAAAATTTAAATAATAAACATGAGTTCAATTTTTTGACATGTTTGGTTTGAGGTATCTATTGGGTACATAAGGGAGGGGATTTGAATACGTGTCTTAGAAGGAAATAAAGATGGCAATTGAAAAATTTGAATGGGTATCATTTAACAGGGAGACTATAGCCTAAAAATAAGATGGGGCCAAGATTCTTCCCCAGGCAAGAATCCTGAGATTGAAAAAGATGGCAAGGGAAGAGGAGCCCTTGGAAGAGACTAGGGTTTAGCCATAGGATTGTGAATAAAAACATGGAAAAGATAACAAATCCAGGGCAAACAAGCCTTTCAAGAAGGAGGGAGTGGACAACAGTGAATTATACTATAGAGAAGTCAGTAAGATATGAACTTCAAAATATCCCCCAAATTTAGCATTATGATGATTTTGATGTGCACAGTTCCAGTGAAAAGGTGTTGGGATAAGCCATAATGCAGAGGGCTGAAGCATGAATAGTAAGTAAGTCAGCAGAGACTGCTCTTTGTCTACTAGTGCAAGAAGCTCATCTGATTAGGGAAGGAGAGAGAGAGGAGTCACTGGAGGGAAATGTAAAAAGTCAATTTTAAGGGATAGTGAAAATATAGAAGAAAAGGGAAACTGATGGCAAGGGATTCTAGATTATATGGAAGGATTGGGATCTGGAGCACAGTTTAAGGCATTTAGTTTGAGAGGAAGAAAACCTCTTCTGTTGTGACAGGTAAGAAAGTTACCCTTACACCACATACGTATGTCACCACATATGTATGAGCAACGGGACTGCTCACTCATGTTCAGAATGGGCCTGAAGTAAAATGGTTGCAGTGGCAAAAGAAAGAAGGAACCAGATTAGTAGGTTACCCAGGAGATGGACTAGATCTTATTTCTAATTAGATATTTGTACTTAAAGAATGAGTAGCCAGTGTTGAGGACAGACTGACCAATCTGAATTACTTCAGAATCTAGGGGGAAAAACATTTAGTAGGATGATGATGGTAAAGACAAGTTGTGATTTTGAAACTCAGGTGGAAATATGAGATACAAGAACAGGAATAAGATAGAGGTTAGTGCTACCTAGTCCTCTCAGCTGCTAACCCCATGAGATAAAAACTATGCCTATCAAGTTGACATCAGAAGCCAGCACAGTGCCAAGTAGAGAGTGGGGACTCCTAGATACTTTCAGAATTGGGAACACCAACACCTAAAGGAATCTAAAAAGGATCCTGAGAGGAGGGAATACTTGAAGTCTGGTGTTCCAAAGGCCTGCAGAAAAGAGTTGTAAGAATCCAACAGTGAGGTCAGTGAAGAGAATGAATGAATTAATATAGTGGTTAGATAAGTCAGTTTCAGGCCATTCTTAGTGATATTATTTGTGAGAAACAAAATATTGGAAGAGTGTCCAGTTTGTCCCTGTAATCTTCTTATATCTCATGCAGTTTATAGAAATGGGAAATACAAACCTGTAAATTATTAAGGGAAAGTAGCCTATAGTTTAGAACATTTTTGGCAAATATATAAATTTGTATGCCTACAGAAAAAGAAAATTGCCCCTTTTGAAAATAGAGTAAAAACTAAAATCAACCAATGGTCAGGGGAAAATATTTGCACCAGTGATAACAGAAAAAGAATCATGAGTAGTCAGTTAAAACAAAAAGGAAAAACTAGACTCCAGAAGATAATTGTAGAAAACAAGAAAAATATATTACAGTGTATGAACTAAAATTATTAAATAATTATAGTGTTCAATTTTACCAGCAAAGTTGTATAAATTAAGACTATTGTTGGCCATTAATGTTATCAAATTATCAGCAGTTTCAAAATATTTACTATTTTACTGTTGACCAGGGACTCAGTAAAGTAAGCAATCTCATATAGTATGTAGCAAATGGGTGAGAGCTTTAAAAACCATTTGACAATATAGATTATATAAAATTCTTCAAAACATCTATTTTATTACACATACTATTTTTAATTCCATCTTTTAAAATGGATTGATTATTCATTTGGCCAAAAAACATGAAAAAAGCTCATCATCACTAGTTATTAGAGGAATGTGAATCAAAACCACAATGAGATACCATCTCATGCCACTTAGAATGGTGATCATTAAAAAGTCAGGAAACAGGTGCTGGAGAGGATGTAGAGAAATGGGAACACATTTACAGTGTTGGTGGGAGTATAAATTAGTTCAACCATTGTGGAAGGCAGTGTGATGATTTCTCAAGGATCTAGAACCAGAAATACCATTGGACCCAGCAATCCCATTACTAGATATATACTCAAAGGTTTATAAATAATTCTACTATAAAGACATGCACAAGTATGTTACTCCAGCACTGTTCACAATAGCAAATACTTGGAACCAACCCAAATGCCCATCAGTGACAGACTGGATAAAGAAAATATGGGCACATATATGTCATGGAATACTATGCAGCCATCAAAAAGGATGAGTTCATGTCCTTTGCAGGGACATGGATGAAGCTGGAAACCATTATTCTCAGCAAACTAACACAGGAGCAGACATCCAAATACCACATGTTCTCACTCATAAGTAGGATTTGAACAATGAGAACACATCAACACAGGGAGGGGAACATCACACAGCGTGGGCCTATCAGAGGGCGGGAGGCTAAGGGAGGGATAGCATTAGGAGAAATAGCAAATTGATGGGTAGACAAGTTGATGGGTGCAGCGAAACACCATGCCATGTGTATACCTGTGTAATAAACCTGCATATTCTGCACATGTATCCCAGAACTTAAAGTATAACTAAAAAAGAGATAATTGAAAAGCTATTATATAATAAGTTGGTAGCTCATAGTATAAAACAATGAAAAGTATGTCCAAGTTTTCTATTCCATATAGTGTGTTTATTATAATACTAACTGAAAATACAATATGAAGAATACATATAATTATTATAGTCAGTCTCTCATATCCATGGGTGCTGCATACATGGTTCAACCAACTGCAGATAAAAAAATATTTTACAGAACGCACTTATATTGAACATGTACAGATTTTTTTCTTGTCAATATTTCCTTAAAAGTATAGCATAACAATTTATATTGTATTGGGTATAATGAGTAATCTATAAATGATTTAATGTATCTAGAAGAATGTTCACAAGTTATAAGAAGATACCATTTCATATCAGGGACTTGAGCATCTACCAATTTTTGTATTCAAAGAAGGTCCTGGAACCAATCCCTTATGGGTACCGAGGAACAACTATGTGTGTAAACTAAAGACTAAACAAAACAAAAAATGCAAAAACAGCTACAAGAAAATGCCTTTAAATATTCTCCAGTAGTTGTCTTTATAATTGTGTTTACAGATTGTCTTTTCTCTTTCTACTTTCTAAATTGTCTAATGAGTATGATTTTTATAATAAAATTCAAAAACTGTTTAAATAAAATTACTGAAGGTTTTGTTTTGAAGTAAAAAGCACATATAAACAGGAGTAACAGGAGAATAGCAAGAATCAAAGAATGGCATTTTTCTTAAGTTGATGATATAGGGAATTAATTATGCAAGACCCAGAGAAGCAGCAAAGAACTGTGGGTAAAGGGATTAGAGTTCTTCAGGCAGAATGATGCTTCTTCTAATATTGAAAGGAAGGAATTACTGGGCGGCCTAACTGGAAACTGGTAAGTATCCGTTAATTAATCCAAGTCATCCTTATTCTTCCTACACAAGTTGCTAAAAGAAGGACTTCTGCAGGCTTCCAAGAATAAATGTTACTTTCTCTTCCTCAGTAACAGGAGTGATTCTGAAATAGTTTTGCTGAGACAGAATCATTCCTCTAGCATTTGAATTGCAGTATTTTCATGTACATTCAGCCAACTTTACCACTACGTTTGTTCTATTTCTTACACTGAGCTCATGCCAATCTACCAATTTATGCCTTGGGGTTAAAAAACGTTAATAATAATTGTATCCATAGGATGAAATCTCTCCTTTTTACTCAGGAATTGTTTAGAACTCTGGCTGAGTTCTGATGTAAAACCACTTAGAGTTTATGAAGTGTTATTGTAGAATTGAGGAAAGCTTTTCAAAATGAGTGCTTTTCAAAATGAGTACTTTAAAAAGTGACTATTGCAAGTATATGCCACTATTTTTTTAAATGGGAAGACTGAGATTATTTCTGTTTTAACTAAACATATACTTGTTACAAAAGGATTCTCTACATATCAAGAGTAGTTGAGGTTCAAGTCCTGGGCTCACTTGATCATCAGGATCACTGAGTCATCCCTGTTTTCTGTCACTATGCTGTCCCTCATCTGGCCTGGTCACTCAAGGAAAGTAGATCAGTAGCTGGGGTTCTGCTAGAAAAGAGACTCAATGCAGTGTGTAGCAATGCCAGATCTTCCCTTTGTTTGAGTCTGTTACATAATTTTGTGTAATTATAAGGCTATTTATGAAAATGGAGTCTGCTCATGGATTCAATGGCCAGTCCCCTCATGTGAAGTAATTGTTCTTCTAATTGTAGCAACTATGGAATAGTTGGCCTAAGTTCAGGTTTCTAGGGCTGAAGTCATTTTAGAAACATAAGGTAGCATAAGAGCCAATAGGAACTTTACTGAGTAACAGAGTTTTAGATACCCAAAACATCCAGATTTTTAGCTTTCCAGAGACCCAGTTTCAACATCTGTTTAAATTGAAAACTGGAGTTATTTCACTAATTACAACAGTAAGATTTAAGGAAGAAAGACATGTTAGATGTATCATCCTCAACATATTCTGAATGATACATGCTAAGCTTGTGTGTATGTGTGTGTGCACTTACATGCACAGAGCATTCAAAATAGGTTTTGCACCATGCTTTATTCATTTTCCAAACAACTTGCAAATATATAGACTTCTTATGTACAAATATCTATAATGAAAGAATATTTCAAAGTAATAAACTGAAATTTTAAATATCAGGTTTTAAACCACAGGATTGTTTTGAGTTTGATTACTGTGACTTAGATTTTAAAAGGGGTCTCCCTTTGGTATACTTTCAATCACGTCTATGAAGCCAGAAATCCCGAAACCAAAAATTCTTCAGAACAATTGGTCTTCAGTGTAACTCTGAAATGCATTAAATACTATATTAGCTGACACAAAGTAAGCTCAGTTTTATGTAAATGAAAATTCAACTCCAAATACACTCAATATAATTTTTAAATTCTACATACGGGTAAACAGTGGTATAAGAACAATTCGACTTTAATCCCAAAAGTACAGAGAGGGAACAGATGATTTTATATTAGAAGAATTTTACAGTCTACCAAAAAATAACTCTCTGATTTTTCTAATTAAAAACTCAAAACAAACCCTATAAATGGAGATTGATTTAAAATATTTTTTAAAAAATAGATGGATTTGACACTTGAGCAGGAAAAATACTTAATCTGTGACTGACATTACTCTTCAAACAGATCATTTAACTCTCATAAATTAGTCAATTTTTTTTCTTTCTTTCGATAAAATGTTTAGCCTAGATGGAACTGGTTGGCCAAAGTTTGATCTCTTTAAATAACAAATTAAATGTTTCATACTTCTTTCACAGATATAGAAGAAGACCTTATCCACAAAGAGACCACTGCAAATGAAAAATTAGAAAGGAATCAAGAATATACATACCAATGGCTTCACACACAGGTTGGGGTTCATGAAACAACTAATTCCAGAAATATGAAATGGTGAGGTCATTTCCTCTAAATTAGATTTTTGTATTGTAAACACATCTTGAAAATTGAAACCTAGGTTAATTGTGCTAAAACAAACATGACTTTATAGCCAAAGGCCAATACACCACATTGCTAGGTTACACAAAGCCCTTTCATATAGAATAGATTTAGTTACTCCTTCTATTTTTTACCCAGAAATGTTTGGAAACAACTCTATTCTGTAATGCTTGAAACCAACAGAAGAGCCACAAAATAATTCTATTCTTTAAAGTAAAAAATGTGGTATTCATTAACCATTTTTAGATATCATGTATCTTGTAGGCTGTGTTTTATTTTGCTTTATTTTTGTTATTTATAAGTTTGACACTTAAAATTATAATTCAGCCTAGTGTCTGTTACTTTACCAGTCACACAACTCATTTCAGTGGTGACCCAAGACTTCAGTTTTCTCTCTTTTATAGAGAGATAATAATTCTAACTCATGGCATACAAGTGAGCTACGAAGTTAGGATATCAAATGTCTGTATCCTGTAGCAACAAGGTACCTTAAGTCTAAGAGTTGCTTAATTAATTTTTGTTACATTAATGTATATATCATTTTACTGGGGCTGCCATAACAAAATACCAGATTGGGTAGTTTCAACAAGGGAAAATTATTTTTTCTCAGCTCCAGAGGCTACAAGTTCAAGATCAAGGTGTTAAAAGGTTTAGTATCTTTGAAGACCTTCTCCTTTGTTTGCAGATGGCTACTTTCTTGTTTTATCTTCACACTGTCATCCCTTGGGCTGTGTTGTCTTTGTTCTAATCTTCTCTTTCTATAAGGACACCCATGATATTGGATTAAGACACACCTATATGATCTTATCTATCTTAATTACCTCTTTCCAATCTCTATCTCTAAGTACAGCCATATTCTAAGGTACTAGAGGTTAGAACTTCAACATATGAATTTTAGGGGACAGAATCCAGCCCATAACAATATGATATAAAGCATACATATGCATCCTGAACCAAAGAGTTAAGGAAATAAAAGTCCAGAGATGATATTATTACATAGATCTTAAAGATTTTTGTTTTAGCTACATATATCCACAAAGGAGTAGAAGTGTTATTATAGGCATTTATTAAAAACATATGTCAATATTGAATAAAATATAAAGACAATTTTAGAAATATTTCCAGGCATTGTAGGTAATAACTGTTTCACATTAACTATCAAACACACAAACAAAAACCTGTAATTATCACAGTTAAAACTTAGTTTAACAGCATGTCAAAATATGTTAAAAACAAATCTCTTTTAATAATATATGTAAACTTTACCTTAATATGTCATCATTCTTACCTATTTAATTCATTTAGAAATATGAAAAATCATATGAAAATGAAAATAAAACTGTATAGTCAGAATTAGGTCAGATTTTCATGTGAACAAAAAAGTAGGAATAAAGGCATTGATATTTGAGAATTTTTATTTTACTAAGTATTCAAATAAATGTAAACACAATTTATTTTATGTTGTTATTAATCAATTTAATTAATAGGGTGGTGTCTTAGTCTGCTTTGTGTTGCTAGAATAACTCAGACTGGGTAATTTGTAAAGAAAAGAGGTTAAGTTAGCTCATGGTTCTGCTGGCTGGGTTGTTCAAGGGATGTGGTACCAGCATCTGCTTGGTGTCTGATGCTGGGTCACAACACAGTGGAAGGTCAATGGGGAAGTAGACACATGTGAAGGGCAAAACTCAAGGGATATACTGGCTTTTCAACAACCCATTCTTACGGGAACTAATCCAGCCCTGCCAGAACTAATCCAGGCTAACAAGAACAAGAACTCGCTCACTAAAAGAAAGCACCAAGCCATTCACGAGAGGTATCCACCTTCATGACCCAACCCAAATACCTCTCACTAGTATCCAGCACCCAACATTGCTACACTGGGGATCAAATTTCAACATGCGTTTTGGTGAGAACTATATCCAAACCATAACAGAAAGCATCCCTAGAATTATAAACAAATGTATGATAATAGAATGCATAACTTACTATCTCTATTAACCAGATATAAGAGGTCTTGTTTAGAAAATCAAAAACATTAGAACTCATGTAGTGTTAAAAAGAATATATGAAAAATGTTTTAGGATGAAATTTTGATATACTTAAGCATTTAATAGTATCCTTTACTCATAAATAAGTTATCTATGAAATTTTAAACCATAAGCAATTGTTCATAAACTTTCTCCTTTGAAAATGTAATACACAAAAGAAATAGGTAGTTATATTTTAAGAAAAAAATTATTTTCAAAGACAAGTGTTCTTGAAGAGCCAAATATCATTGTTCTAGTTTTAAACATAATTTTATTTTTTACATAGTATAATGCATTAAAAACACTAGAGCTATTTTAGCAGTAGGAAGCTTTACCTTTTTAAAAAGACAATTAAAACATATAAGTAAATACAAATAAAACATTTAAATTTTCCATAGTTTACTAAAGATTATTAGTAGTATTCATCAGTTTTGGCTCTTTGCATATGTTTATGTTTGACAAAGAAGGGTGGTATTAAAGTGCTGTTTAGAAATTGAAATTTTATCTCAAATTGATTTTTTAAACTCAGGAAAGATGTAGATTTTCACTTATTTTTTGCTTATCACCTAATTTAAGAAAACTGTTATTTCCATTTCGTAAATAATGGATTTCTGTCAAGCTTTTTAGTTGGGCATTTCTTTTAATGCTTCCTCTACATTTACATTATAAAATACTTTCTGTTTTTGTCACTATGCAGCAATCACTTTTTGCCTGAGTTAGATCCAGATGTTCTTAATGGTGGAAGAGTTCAGCTTGTGGTAAGAAATGTGTTTAAAGTTACAGAAAAATGTTGTAGACACTAGTGTTCAATAAATGGCACTTTAAAATATGTTCATAACTATGAAAATATCACAACTGTATCTATTTGGAGTAATCTCAAAATATGTGTTAAAATAGTAACATCTTTTCTTGGCTTGTAATATAATTTAAAATATGACATTGCTTAAAAATATTAATTTTATATGACAGGTGTAAAAATATTAGCATCCTGAAATTTTAAAATAAAAATTACTCTAGGTGGGAAATTACTCTGAATGGAAAACTGAAACTTTTTTCTTGGACACTTTAGAAGAGTAGAATTTGTAGGCTATCACTGGAGGGAATACCAAAGTACCCTCATTACTTAGAAAATCCAACTATATAAAAATTAACAAATAATTGTGAGCTCAACCACTCTATGTAATAAAGGGTAAATTATTGCAGCTTTTAGGACAAGCAGGCTTTAAAAATAATGATCAGAATAAAGATTCTATGCAGTATAACTGTATGTGCATTGCTAAAGTCAATGGCACTATATGCTACTAGAAGGAAGACTATGTATGCAGAAGGGGAATGGTCAATATGGAGTCTAGGAAAATTGATCACACAAAACAACAATTTTTCAGTACATTTCCAGAAATTTTCAGAGAAGTGAGTACTCTGGCCAATAACAGAAGTGTGTGGCCTCCTTGGTAGGTGAAAATGTATGCATCAAGTGACCCAAAGTTTACAACCAATTATCCCTTGCTCAGATTCTGCATTCATCAAAAAACTGATTCTAATTTAGCTTTTCCTGTCGAATTTTATATGAACAGATCATGTGCTTTTGGAATGAAAAGAGTATTATGATTTCCAGAACATTTATCATTTTCTTGATATATTTATCATTTTCATGAACAGCTCATGCAAGGAGTTTTCCTAAAAGAGATGCAAATATTAAGGTAGTCTCTAACTAAAATATATGTGTTTTGGAAAATATTTGTGGAATCTATGCACAGATTTGAGATAACCACTCAACAGATATCTTCCTGCATTTTAATAGAGATCTCTAAGAAAGTGGCCTGTAGATTATTGAAGGAAAATTGCCAATGTAGGCCATTAACACCACACATATTATTAACACTTTGGCACAGATTGGTGAGTGGCCACTTGAGAGCAATGATTGGGAACATAAATCTGTCCAGGAATGCCAGGGTAATGAAATGTTATTATATTATGGTCAAGCGTGGTGTCTCAGGTATGTAATCTTAGCACTTTGTAGGCTGTGGCAGACAGACTGCTTGAGTTCAGGAGTTTGAGACCAGTCTGGGTAACATGGCAAAACCCCACCTCTGCCTCCAAAAATACAAAAAAAAAAAAAAAAAGTAGCTGAGCATTATGGTGCACACATGTAGTCCCAGCTACTTGGGAAGCTTAGGTGGGAAGATCATTTGAGCCCAGAAGATGGAAGTTGCAATGAGCTGAGATTGCACAACTGTACTCCAGAGTGGATGTCAGAGTGAGACTGTCTCAAAAAACATGAAGTGTTATGATATTTAATTTTTTCCACTTTTAAAAATGAATGAAAACTAATTGGATAGATTACTGATCATAATAGGTCTGTGAGATTAATGAATGGATATTAATCCAATCATTTTCCATATTCCATTTTCCACTACATACAAATAAATAACATACATTACAATGATACATTTTATTTTCACATTGAAGGGATACAACTGAATGCAATAACAAGGTAAATGGTAGTGGAATAAAATATCCAGATGTCCCCTTTTTTAAATGAATGGATGCAGAGAAAGGCATCAGTGGCTTTTATTAAAATAATAATAACAGAGCTGACTAAAGGACCAGAGTAGAAATCAAGAAGAGTATTAAGGAATGAAAACACCTACTTGCCCACTTGTGCCAAGGAACTGAAGGCAGAATATTACACAATTGGGACAAGGCTGTAACTAAGAGGAAAATGAAAAGTAAAAACAGAAAGAAAAAAACATAACTGTTACTATTATGATTCTTAAAAATGTAAGAATAACAACCATAAAAAAAGGACAGAAAATTATGAAACAAAAGTTATCAACTGTTAAGAAAGGACAGAGGGGTATGCAAGTAAACCAATTGTAAGCTCCAGAAATAAGAAAAATTAATTTGTATACATTCTAGACTGGACACAATAAAAGATAAAGTTAGTAAATCAGAAGATCACCTACAAAGGAAAAATAATTAGATTGACAGATGACTTCATACCAGAAACAATGAATGCCAAAAGACAATGGATTTTATTTCTTAATAATAGGGAAGAGTATCATCCAGAATATTCTTTAGTAACCATCACTAGTGAGGCAAGAATAAGGCATAATCAAACATTTAAATTCTAAATATTGAGGATGCTGGTAAATAACACCTGTCTTTCAAGCAAGAGAAAAGCATATTGCATGACAGTAATTAGAAAAATGGAAACAAAATATCATTTTCTTTACATCCAAAAATATATCAGAAGACATGCCAAATATATAGACAATTTTACTGTTAATTGAATTAAATGGATTTCCCAAAACTCCAGAATTTTTCTGCAGAAGACAGAATTATAATTCAGGTTTCCCAGAAACATACTCTTAGTTTTATGTTTGAATGCAGAGAGTTTATTCAGGAGAGCTTTCCAAAATAACTCCTGTGAGAGATGAAAGAAGCAGAAATGAACAGAGGGAAATGGTGACCTACAATAGAGGTGCATCAGAGGAATTGAACTCTAGAGATGAGGAAGACCCTTTTGGGTTGTCCTAGTTTGAGGCAAGAAGACCAGATTTTAATGTTCCTGCAGCTCCTCAGGAGAAGGTGTGACTTCAATAAGGCAGTTCTCCAGCAAAGGACAATTTCCAGAGAGGGATTTGGCTGAGACCCACCAGGCTGCAATTTTCTCGGTGACTCTCTCTGACTCAGTTGTTAAACATGATCTAGGTAGAGAATGATAATATTCAGGTACGTTTAGTATTAATGAGTACAATAGCTTAGTATAGAAAATGTGTCAATTATACTCAAATAAATATATAAATTAGAAGGAATCTCATCCAAGACTACAATGATTTTTGTAAGCCTGGTAAATCTCATCTTAAAATATGTCTTGAGGATTAAAAACCCAAGAATATGTATGTCAACTTTGAAAAAGAAGAGCAAGTTGTGTTACAAGACATAAAGGCTTAATACAAAGCTAAAGCACACTTTATGGTTGGCATGGGAATGGATGAATAGACCAATGGAAATGAATAGCAAGTTCAGGTATAGATCTATGACTCTGTGTTATGAAGATTGGAAAGCTGAAATTATTTAGTAAATGGCATTGAAAAAATAAAGGAATATGCATGCACACCTTTTACAACAGTGGACAGAATTCATAAAGTTCAAAGATCCAAATATGAAAGGAAAAGCTGTAAAACAGGTAAAATAAGGAATATCTTTGCAACTTAGCAGTTAAAACTACATTTTTAAAAGGCATGAATAGTACAAAATATAGGGCAAAAATATCTGTTGACTGTTAAATATTTCTTTGTATTAAGGATTTTATAGAAAAGGTTAACAGGTATATGACTACTGTTTTCAGTGTCTAATTTAACTGAACTTAATATCTAAATATAAAAAGATCTCTCTCAGGTAACCTAATGAATGTATTAGAAAAATAATATAAATCTGTGGTTCACAGAGATGATGCCTAAATGGGCAAGTGTATGTGAAGAGATGCTCAGTTTCCAGATGAGAGGAATGAAAATGAAAATTAAGATGTCTTATGGCTATATCAATCAAATGACAAAAATTAGAAAACTGGATAATGCAAAGGGATGTCACCAATGTGGAAATTCTTACATACAGTTGCTCAAAGTAGAAGCTGGTACAGACATTCTGTAAAGAAACTTATCAGTGTTTATTAAAGTAGGTATTTGAATACCCTATTAGTCTACAAGCCCATTCTTGGAGGAAAAAAGATACATATTTTTGGATACACACACATACACACACACACACACACACACAAATATACACACACACACATGTATTTCTGAAAACATATATATCTTTTTAATGTGAATATATTTCTAGATATGTATATATATGTATGTATATGTGTGTGCATATATATGTGTGTGTGTATATATGTGTGTGTTTGTGTATATATATAGATATATATATATGTATATATCCAGATTATTTTAAATACAGCCATCAAAGAATATATGCCAAGAAGTTTGTTGCTGTATTATTAATACACATTTAGAGGCAAATTAAGAACTTTTTGATATTAAAGAAATGAATAATTGGTTGGATATATATTATGGAACACAATTCAGGAGGCAAGAGGAACAAATTAAAACCAGGCAGAAAATGGATATATTTAAATGATATATTATTGATAAAATAATATTATTATTGGTAAAATAATACCAATTAATAAATCCCAATTAATAAAATTAATACCAATTAATAAAAATTAAAATTAATACCAATTTATTTGTGTTCTTAATTGTTTCTGCTTTAGGCTATGACATATTAATTGGTATCAGACCACTACTTCTGAAGAAAAACTTTTTTATAAAACCTGGATAAAATAAATCAAACAACTATTTTATAAGTTGGGAAACAGGCAGTACAGGACTGATCACTGAGATAAAAGAAACACATGAATTCCACAGTCACTTCAGGTAACAGCTTGGAAACACTTTCTGGACTGCAGCAGAAGGAAGGGAAGCCCAAAGAGAGCTCAGTAGTTTCTCTGAGTTGAAAAGAGAGTGTTCAGAGTTGCTGAGATAGCTGGTATTTACAGGGTAAAATACTAGAGGGTTGCAAAAAAATGGCATAGTGGTCTCCTTAAGACTTTTGGCCAAATACTAAACTCTGTATATAGTATACTATGAGATTCATTGAGGTCCAGAAGGGAACAGCTACCCGAAATATCTAAACTGAAAGGAAACTCTAGAGACCATTCAAAACTGTGAAACATTGGAGTTCTTACCTGCTACAGTGGAGAATGTCCCAGACATTTAGTTAAGACCATGTAAAGTTAAATTTTAGGAAGGGGTGACTCTAGCCCTAGATTAAAAACTCCTCTAGATCTAAAATAGTAAAACTTAAATATAAGCTTCAAAAAGACCATGTTAATCAACAACTGAATCAGCTGCCTGCCAGAATAAAAACTAACAGAGTTTAAAGGATGCTAACAAAATCTATGGATTCAGCAAATGAAATTATGGTGTCCAGTGTGCGGTAAAAAGTTGCTAAACCTTCAAAGCAGCAGGAAAATGAGCCTTGTAAGAAAAAGAAATCATCACTGTAACCAAATCAAGTAACCTTTTTAAGATTCTTGCCTGCAAATTATAACATCTATTATAAATACATTCAGAGATTTAAATGTTGAGGAAACAGATGGAAATCTTAATAGAGAAAAGAAACTTTAAAAAACAATAAAATAGAAAATCTAGAAATGAAAACTATTTCACTTTAATTGAAAAAAATTGATGGCTGGACTTAATAAATTAGACATTTCAGAAGAAAAGTGTACTTCTTTAGAAACAAAGCAAGAGAAACTCCAAAGTGGAGCAGAGAGAAAAATAACTTTTAAAAAAATCAAAGTTGGAGTGCTCTGTCAGGCCATAGCAAGCAAACTAATAAATACATAGTTGAATTTCTAGAAAAGAGATTAGAGATGAACAAAACGTGTGAAAACTAATCACTAAAAATATTTAAAATTTGGTGAGAAATACGAGACAACCGATTCAAAAATTCAGCGCAAAAATCACACCTTTGCACATCGTAATCAAACTGCTGAAAACCAATAGGAAAGAAAAATAAATTTTAAGCAGCTAAGGTATACGTAATGTACAGGGGACCATTTGTAAGGATTATGTTTCACTATCCATCATAAATATTGACAGCCAGAATAAAGCAGAAGAACATATTCAATGCGCTGAAAGAAAAAAAAGTCAACCTTCAATTCTGTATCTAGTAAAAATAGAATTTTAATTTACCACATTAGCATTAAAAGGAGAAAAATTATTATCTCAATATATGCAGAAAATTTTTACCACAAGTTCAAAGGATTTATGGTAAAAATTCATAGAAAATTAGGACGAAGAGAAACTTACTTTACTTGATATACTTAGTGGTTAAAGGCCCAATGTTTTGTACCTACTATCAGGACCAGGACAAGAAAATCTGATTGGAAAAGACCATCTGATTTTCATAGATGCCATCAACTTGCACATAAAAGTCTTAAGAAATCCCCACAGTTATTAGACATAATAAGTGAATTTACCCAAGGCCACACAATAAAGATTAATTTAAAATACACTACATTTCTATATATTAGCAATAAACTTTAAAAATTAAATTTAAAATGTTCATTCATGACAGCATCAAAAAATGTAAAACATTTAAAAGTTAATGTTTACATTGAAATGCACAAGCCATCTACACTGATAATTACAAAGCACTGCTTTAAAAAATTGCAGAGACATATCATATTTATAAATAATTCAAAAAACTCAAATTGTAAGAAGTCAATTCTCTCCAAATGTTCTGTAGATTCCAAGCAATCCCAGTAAGATTTTTGGTAGAAATATATACACTGATATTAAACTGTGTATGGAAATGCAAAGGACCTACAATAGAAAATGCAATCTTGATAAAAGAATAGTAAGACTCATGCTACCCTAAATTCAAGACTTGCTACCAATACCCAGTAATAAAGACTGTTACTTATACATATACATATTTGTGCATATATATCTGTATATACATTTATGTATATTGTATATATATTTATATATGTGTTAAGATACAAGACTCTTATCAATGGAAAGAATAGGGAGTCCAGAAAAATATCCATACTTATAAGGTCAATTTAAAGTACCAAACCAATTTAAGGGGAGAAAGGATATACCATCTCACGCCAGTTAGAATGGCGATCATTAAAAAATCTAGAGACAACAGCTGCTGGAGAGGATGTGGAGAAATAGGAACACTTTTACACTGTTGGTGGGAGTGTAAATTAGTTCAACCATTGTGGAAGACAGTGTGGCGATTCCTCAAGGATAACCCTTTTTATACATAGTGCTGGACAACTAGATAACTACGTGAAAAAAGAACCTTTACTCTTACTTCTCATCTTATGAAAAATGAATTTAAGATGAATTATGAGCCTAAATATGAAAGCCAAAATTATAAAATGCATTGTAGAGGGCTGGCACGGTGGCACGTGCTTGTAATATCAGCACTTTAGGCGGCCCAAGTGTATCACTCCAGGCAAGGAGTTGGGGACCAGCCTGGCCAACATGGCAAAACCCCACCTCTACCAAAAATACAAAAATTACCTGGTCATGGTGGCACATGCCTGTAATCCCAGCTACTCAGGAGTCTGAGGCATAAGAATCTCTTGAATCAGGGAAGCAGAGTTTGCAATGAGCTGAGATTACACCACCTGCATTCCAACCTGGGCAACAGAGGCAAAGCCTGACTCCAAAAGAAGTAAAATAAAATAAATAAAAAATAAAACGTATTGAAGAAAACAGAAAGATACATCCACAAACCTGGCAGAGGCAAAAAACCTAAACCAAAAAAGTTACAAATCAATCATATTTCATATTTAAAAGCATTTGCCCTTAAGAAGACACAATTCAGAAAATAAAAAGAAATGAGAAGTCAAACCACATAATCAGAGAAGCATTTATATTCTCCTTCTATCATAAAGAAATGAAAAGGTGTTCACTTAGGAAAATAATTAAAGCCACTATGTAATGCCATTCTACACGTTAGAGTGGTTAAAGTAAAAAATACGGAAATTACCAAGTGTTAACAAGTACGCAGAGCAACTGGATCTCTCATGAATTGCTGGTAAAAATGGCACAACCACTTTGGAGAAAAAAAAAAAACACATTATAAGCTTTATAAGCTTGTAAGGACTTTAGTACCTTCAGAAGCTTTATAAGTTTCTTATAAAGTTAAATATACTCTTAATATATGACCTAATGATTCTGATCCTGAGCATTTTTCCTAGAGAAGTGAACTTTATTCAAACAAAAACTGTACATAGATTTTCATAGCAGTGTTATTTGTAATAGCCAAAACTTAACACAACCCAAATCTCATTGAATGGGTAAAAGAATAAAGAAATGATGGTACATACATGCAATGGATGTGCAACACACCAATAAAAAGCAAAACAATAAGAATGCTTTTGACATATACAAAAATTTCCGTAGATCTCAAGAACATTATGTTGAGTTAAAAGGGCTAATCTCAAAAGATTACATGCTATGTGATTTCATTAATATAACATCCTTAAAATCACATAATTATAGTAATAGAGAACACGTGATTAGTTGCCATGCTTAGGTTGGAGATAGGATATGACTATAAAGGAGAACAAGAGAGTTTCTTTGGGAAGAAGAAACAAATTTTTGTCCTAATTGTGATGACACATGAATCTATACATACTAATGCAATACAAAATCTGTACATATATGTATACATATGATAAAACATCATAGAACTGCAAAAAAGAGAAAATAGTGCATGTGAAAACTAGTGAAGTTCTAATAAGGTCCATAGTTTAGTAATAATATTGATATAGTGTCAGTTTTCTGGTTTTGTTGATCATGATGTGGTTATGTGAATGTCATTGAGGCATGCTGGGTATAGGTTGCATAAGGAAGTCAGTGCTATTTTTCTGTGACTTCTGTGGGAATTTTAAAATTCTATGGGAGTTGAACTTCATGTTTAAGGTCTTTGCACTTTACTACATGTACATTATGTCTTTTAAACATTTAAAGTGACTTCCCTACCCACATATGTTATATAACAAGACTTCTGTCTTATTATATAAGAAAAAGAGTTTGTGTAAAGATGATGTATTACTAATTTAGGAGTATACATAATTTATTTGCTTTACATAAAGTTAAAAAGCTTTTAAAATCATTAATATGTCTGGATATATTACAAATAATTATGTGGTACGTATATAGTATATATCATAATTTTGCCATAATTTGAAAAATATTCTAACAGTTAAAATAAATGAACTAAATCTAGATCTCATATATATAATATACAGTGAAAAAAGCAAGTCATAGAAAAATATATCATTTATGTTAATTTTGGAATAATACTCTAAAATGTTTAATACATATGTAGAAAAACAAAATAGCATGTAAGGGGACTTCATCTTTATAAAACTTGCTTTCTCTCTGTAAAGAAATATCTGAGTAATAAGTTCATAGATAGTTGTTATTAGTGTGCTGTTTTGTATATCTTCACTTCCAAAAAGACAATATTTTTAAAATTAAAATTAATATGTAATAAAATCTTTTTATGAAAAAAATGTAGAAAAGGAGGAAATCCCTCTTCTTGAATATTTGAGAATCTCTTTTTTAATTAAGTCACCAAAGTTCGAGGTGAATTAGAATCCAAAGTCTTGGAAAGTTCTGTCCCAAAATGTGCATCTCTCATTTAATTGTGATAATATAGTGGGGGGTAGGGGCTGCAAACCTTGTAGGTAGGGCTATAAAAGAGATCTGTTCTGAAAACAAATACCTAAAAGAATTTTGCAAAATCCAGTCTAATAAGTATTTGCCATTAAGTTGTATGTGAGAAAATTCTTATCTGACATTAACTTGAGACCGTTTATTATATTATAGCCATAGAAAATATTGCAGTATTTTAGAATCCAGCATAACTTTTTATAGAATAAATGTTGAATGTGTGATTAGTTATTTTCAGCTTTTTTTTTAAGTTGGCACTCCATATCCATGGGTTCTACATTCACGGATTCAACCAACTGTGGATTGAAAATATTCAAGAAACAAAAAATAACAATACAACAATAAAAAATAATGCAAATAAAAAAGCAATACAGCATAAAAACTAATAGCATTTACATTTAGTTAGGTATTAGAAGTAATCAGAGATTATCTCAAGTATAAGGGAGGATATGCATAGGTTATATGCAAATAATTCTCCATTTTAAACAAGGGACTTGAGCATCCATGGATTTTATTATATGTGGAAATCCTGGAATGAATCCCCACAAATACTGAGGGACAACTATAAATACATTTTATATGATATTTTAAAAATCTGTATATTCTTTACAATTTCTCTCTTTTTTTAATAGTAAGCAGAGAGTGGTGTTTAGTTGGGATGTCAATGTTTTCAAAAATAATATCTAAATATTACTGCATATTATTGCATATATTAATGCACTAGCCCATTTATGAAATTTCTAGGTTTGCTTTTAAGCTGCTAAATGGCATCATTTTGAAGCCATGTGTTTCTGATCATTTTACTTCTAAAGTTGATTTCCTATTTAATATGACCAAATTAGTAACTGACACTAGTTCTTTTCTACTTTGGAAGAAATCGTCTTTGGATGTTAATGACTTAGATGATAATAAAATTTTTGGAAGGTGTTTATTTACAAATGTTTCCTTGACTGTAGGTTTTGTCTTACTTCAGAGAGAGTGGGAATTCTACTTTCTCAATAGGTGTAGTGAAATTATGTCATTACAGTTAAATAAATAAACCTCATTTAAAAATATTAAGGCTTATAGTCATAAAGCCTCTTTAGTCTGCGGGAGGATCCCTTATGGGATTCACATGTTTTTTTTTTTTCTTGTTATCTAAGTAGTCTCACCAAAATTGTGGTGTTGCTTTGATATTTCCCCTTAATATTTGACTGGTTATTTTTAAGATTTACCATTGATTGAGCTATTCTAATGAGCTATTCTAATATTAGACATGTACTCTTATATACTATTGAAATATATTTTAAAAAATAATGTATAACTCATACAAATCACAAGTGTAAATTCGAAGCCAATTTTTATTTATTTTATTTTAAGGTTTTCTACCAAGGTTTTTGACAATGTAATTATATCACTTAGCCACCTACATTTAAAAAATGATTGACGTTATAGAATGGGTTATATTCTGAACTCAGCAAGAGTAATACTTGCTTACTTAAAAATAGTATGTGAGGCATTACATATGTTAATTAGCTCACTTTAGCCATTCCACTGTGTATTTATATTTTAAAACATCATGTTTTACATGATACATATATACAATTTTTGTTTGTCAATTAAGACCAAATCGGGGAAAATATAAATAGATTTGGAAAAATATAAGTATGTTAAATAAATGGAAGTTCATATTTTTAAAAGTAGAAAGAAGGTGGGAGGGGATGAAAGGGTGAAGGGCAAATATCTCAACTTAAAAGAGGATAATTTTTGGATTCTAGTTCCTTGAGTCTTTGTAGCTCATCATATGGTGACAACTTTTTAACCACAGTGGTGGTTTTATGCTTTTATTTTGCTATGTTTAAGTTTTCTTAACATCAAACATTAAGAACAATGCCTTTTCACAGGATTTCAAGTATAGTATGGTTTTGGTTAAATCCCAGCTACTTTGAGGCTGCTTTGCTTCCCCTCATGGCATTTCCCCCCATTTCAGAACTGAATCCTAATATACCTTTATGTAATGATATTCAACATTATGTACAACAATGTTTTATAGATAAGAAGCAATTAATTTTGACTCTTAGATTCAGTCTAAGTAATAAAAGTTCAAAGGCAATTTGAGATAATTTAATTTTTATGTTTATTAAATAATGCCCTGAAATATCTATATATTTATAATTATCCCCAAATTAGACTTAAATATAATATTTAATATTGATAATGGTTGTAATGAGAAGATAAAGATTGTCTTTAGCTTTATAATATGCAAGTATGGGATGAAAGGCATTTCAGAGAATTTTGATAAGACTAATACATATAAGTGGCAACATATACATATTGCAAAAAATAATGGATATGACATGTCTAACATTCAATTAAGAATTAAATAATATACTTGGCAAATAAATAATGTTAAGCTCTTTAAAGTTTCATCAGCTACCTTTGAGATTGATTTTCATCAAAATTACTATACTAAAATGTTTTCTTTTGTTGTAGAGACTCAAATAGCAATCCTCAATTTTATAATCGACTCTTATTTGCAAAAAATGCTTTGACATAGTGCATTTGTTCTGCCTGGGCAGCAATAAAGGATTGTGGTATCATTTTGAAGAAGGTTGTTTGACAGAGCCTGTTTGTTTATTTGGGGTAATGTGAGCTGCATTCAGAAAATGCCATATTTTGTTTCATGATTGTATACATTCTCTTCCATTGCTCCCAGGCAAGACTTGTAAGCAGAGAAGACACGGATTTAGACCTTTTTTCCATGACCAGTGGAAATGCTTTGTCTGTGAACAGAGAAAAAAAAAATCAGGCACACAGACACTCAGCAGGATCTTTGAGTAAGTTGTGGTTTCCTTCAGAATTAATTTAGAAATCACAAATGAATTGATGGAACCTAATGCCAACAAGCATTCTTTTACAGATAGGGGGTAGGATGCCAGCAACTTGAACTGCCCAGAAATGTGTATTTAAATTTTTTCTTTCTTTAAATTATTTCTAAAATTAACTGCATCAGTTTTTATTTTAATTGTATTCTGGGAATCAATATCTCCTGCCCCCCATACCCTGTGAATCATATTGAATTCTTTGATAATTTAATCCTAAAAGAATTTTTTAGACTAATTGTAAAATGTTAGATTTATATATGAAAGTAGTATATTTTGGCCTTTTGCATTGATTTAATAGATACTGTATGTAAAGTTAATTTTTCAAAGGAAAGATTTGTAAATAGAAGAGCTTTAGATAATATTGTATTGTCAAAAACATGCTTTCAAAAACTGTTTCCATTGGATATGTGAGAGTTTGATTCTGCCTATTAATAATGACTATAAGGGTCGGGCGTGGTGGCTCAAGCCTGTAATCCCAGCACTTTGGGAGGCCGAGGTGGGTGGATCACGAGGTCAAGAGATCGAGACCATCCTGGTCAACATGGTGAAACCCCGTCTCTACTAAAAATATAAAAAATTAGCTGGGCATGGTGGCGCGTGCCTGTAATCCCAGCTACTCAGGAGGCTGAGGCAGGAGAATTGCCTGAACCCAGGAGGTGGAGGTTGTGGTGAGCTGAGATCGCGCCATTGCACTCCAGCCTGGGTAACAAGAGCAAAACTCCATCTGAAAATAATAATAATAATGACCGTATATTCATAAACCTGTCACACACAACTATTACCTTTAATTTAGTGTAAAATATATGTCTATTAAATATATAATATATGTATATAACATATAAATAGAGAGAGAATATGGAAATAATGGTTTCAACAAAAATTATATTTCATTTATTAACTAAAAAATGTAAACATTTAAAAATTGTCTATATCTTATGATATTTCAGGAGACTAGAGAGTAATATCTTTAAAAGTCCTTACTTAATCCTAGAGATTTTAAGATACCTTCTAAAATATTACAATACATTATTATAAAAGATGTTTGCTTCACATTACATTTTGTTAATTTCCCCAATGTATAGTGAAACTCAAAAGTTCACACATATTTATACTTAATTATAATTATTGTTATTTTTGAAAAAGTTTTATTACTCATTGGTATACACACACACACACACACACACACACACACACACACACACACAAAATCAATATTTGATTGAAAGTGAAAAATTCAGTGATTCAGATGGTGCTTGCCAGATAAATGAAAACTTCAAAATGATTCTCTGACTTTCACTTTTCATCCAAGTACTTGGCTTAATTAGATTATAATTATTTGTATTTGTTCATACATGCAAGTTCATTTTAATAAATTTTAATTTACTTTTAAAATAATTTTAATATATCTAATTTTTAAATATTTTCCAAGTTTCAAAGACCTTAGAGATACTGAATTTTTCTTATATGATTATAGAATCTGGTCATTGAAATGTTGCCATAGTCAATATAGTTAAGAAATAAATATTTTAAGTTTAAATTATTCACCTAATATAAATATTTTAGTTGTTAACATAATACACTAACCTTTTCAAATTTCAAAATCTATATTCCTTTTCAGAATTAATCAACCTGTGTCAATACATATTAATGAATAATGCTAATTGTACTGCATATTACAAACTCATATGATATCACTTTGGAGCATGGTAGGTAAAAAATAAGCAGATTAAGAACAAACACAAAAACAAAAAAAATTGCCTTGTCACATTAGAATTTCAAAACTTCTGTTTATAATATATTACCTCAATGTTAGAACATTAATAGCTCAATAAATCAGCAACTGTTTTCAAATATGCAAATTTCATCATTCACATCCATGATATTGAATTATAGATTTTGGAGTATAGAGTTCACTTTTAACACATTCTCTAAGAAGCTGAAATAATGCAATTCTCATTGTAATCCCAACTATTTGTCAACAAATAATATTTTTGCAAACACTACTAATCTCTGAATGTGCTTAGTAAGTGACAATTTAAGGCAAACTACTTTAGAAAATGGAATTTTAATTAAATAACTGAATGATTATGAATAAGATACTACTTGTTTAATCACTGTAGTTACTAGTTAGCTATAACATCAGTATTATATAATGATAAAGAGTATGGTCTCTGACATCAATTTGGCTGGATTTGAATGAGGACTTAATCTTTAAAATAGGAGTGATAATAGAAGTATCTAACTTACAGAGTTGTTGTTGGGATCAAGTGGATGCCAGTTAGAACACAAACTGGTACAAAATAGGTGCTTAGTAAGTATTCTTTATAATTACCACCTATGCATAGTTATAAAATAAGCATCTATTGGGCTAAGGTATGGAAGTCTCAAGTATCTAGGCATATGGTCTCATTGTTTCAGCTTACAAGAGACCTACTCTTGCTTGCTTAACTGAAATATTTGGCTTGGTCTATCATTCTGTAGAAATCAAAGTCCTTGGGCCTTAGGCCTCCATGGCCCTGGGTCAACCAGTTACAGCTTTGGTATCTCGTAAGCTCTTTTTCTTTTAGCTTCCTCTCGCTCTCAAAACATCACCTTATACAGCTATTAATAAAATATTTGTTTTAGCTTTGCAAGCCAGATCTAGAATGCACTTTGTTGACTACAGCTGTAAAACTCTTTTTGAGCCTTTAACTTTTCTAGATATTTCTCTTTTAGTGTTTTGATAATTTTATAGCATACATTCTTTGGAATCAGATAAGTTCAGATTTAAAATCCCAGTTCCACCATCACATATGAGTTTTGTGATCTTGGGTAAATTGTTTAACCTCTAACATTAAGTTTACTCTCTATAATATCGGAATAGTAATGCTTATATCATAGTTTTAGTGAGAAAAAAATGAATAATATATACATAAAGCATGTGATATATTGCCTTGGCTATTATAAGATCCTGAAGTATAGTACCTGTTGTCTTTACTGTTTGTTGTTGTAGGTTTTGAGATTCTGTTCATCATTATAAGACAATCCCACAGTAGAATTGTCTTCCTTTTCTGTGTGTCAAATATAAGACCTGGAGGAATATACTTTTAACATGCTAGCCATCTCAGGAAATACTGTCCTTTCTTAGAGAACTTCCTACATTTTCTGTCTCTTTTCTGTTAGTCTTTACTATTTCCTTACAAAAGGGCCAAAGCAGTCTTCTGCTATCTAGATTTCTAATCTGTCATATGGTTTACAAAGTAATGTAAGAGATTGCATTCTCATTCAAAAATTGTCATTTATAAAATGAACATAGCAAGATATTTACTCATTATATAATATTTAGGCAAAATATTTGATTTTATTATATGATTTGGTTGACTCAATTTATTTCCTCATTTAATGCTTCAAGTATGCATTGCAATACATAATAATTTTATTGGTAGAGCCACTTACAGCTTTATACATTATCTTTTCTCATGCATAATGATTGGTTTTCTTTGGCAACTAACATAAATGAAACTCAGGATTTTAACTAATTTGCCTTTCACACAAAAAATTGCAAGGAAGAGCAGCAACTTGAATTCATCATTTTTTGTTCCAAATCCAGGATATAGCATCATTTATTCTTTTATGGACTGAAACATATAGCTTAGTTAGTAAAACAGTAAACAAATATTAATATAGTTTTTAATTATTAAATTATCCAAAAGACATTTATTGAATGCTCACTGCTCCCTGCATACCCATAAGTAGTTTCCAGGTGCCTCCTTCTGATTGACTCTGTACTTTCCAGGATATATTCCATTTTCATAGTTAGTTGGGGTTTGAAAACTCACAACGCCTCTATAATAGTGAGTAACTAGACCCTAGTTAATTTCCTCTGGTTATATCTAAACTCATGGAAAAATTAGCCCTTTTAATAATGGTATTAAATTTTCTGAATATGGCAGAAAACATTGTTCAGAAGAGAAGAATTGCAGTGGTTGAACTGACTTAGAAAGACATCTTAAAGACACTATACATGATTCGTGCCTAGAATGACAATTGGGATTTAAGTAAGGAAAGAGGTAGAAGAAAACCATTGAAAGAAAGGTAAATAGTAAAATATGAATGTATCTTTGTGGAACATAGAAGAGTCTGTCTGAAACAGAGGTTCCATATACTGAAGTAATGTAAAATAAATAAATAAATAAATAAATAAATATATATATATATATATATATATATATATATATATATATAGAGAGAGAGAGAGAGAGAGAGAGAGAGAGAGAGAGAGAGAGAGAGAGGATGGATGGATGGGTGAATATGGTCATCCTTTAGATGCATCAAATGTAGGAGAGTATCTGACATTTTCTTGCTTCATAGTAAGAGGAAGGCTTTACTGACAAAGAAGCAGGGTAGAAGACTGCCTGTTTAGTAGACATTCAACATCTATCACAGCTTCTCAGAGCTTTGCAAAATCCTGGCATTTGTAAGCATTAAAAAATATAATCGATCAATATGTTAAATGTGTCATTTCAGATGAAGTTTTCAAATAACAATCAGAAGATGCAAGTTTCCACAGGTCTAGCCTATATGAAGCTGATCCTGTAATTTCTTCATTCAAAAATACGTATGAGCCAGATTCAATGGCTCATGCCTATAATCCCAACAATTTGGGAGGTCGAAGTGGGAGAATTGCTTGAGCCTAGGACTTTCAGACCAGCCTGGACAACATAGTGGGACCCTTACTCTACAAAAAATCCAAAAATTAGTCAGATGTGGTTCCGTGTGCCTGTAGTGCCAGCTACTTAGGAGGCTGAGGTGGGAGATTGATTGAGCTCAGGAGATTGAGTCCTCAGTGAGCTATGATCACACCAGTGCACTTCAGCCTGGGCAAGAGAGCAAGGCTCTGCTGCTAAGAGGCAATAAATACAATAAATAGATAATGAACATATATATGCTTTAAATTACTATTTTCTGAATATAATAATTTTCACATGTGTATGTATTTGAATTGTAAGTGTATTTGTGAAGAACATCTTTATGAAAAGTAATTTGAATTCAATTTTCTTCTCTTTAAAATAGATCCACAGCTTGGACTAAATGAAGTCCAAGTATTATTTATTTATAGCATTTGAGTCTAGAAAGTGTGTTTGAGGGAAATTGAAGAAAAACATAAGGCCCGAAATTGTCAAGAAAGCATGTTCCATCCTTCTTTTTCTCTTTCTTCTAAGTTTTAGAAGTTTATAAACTGGAAATAGCCTATAAAACTATATCATTAACTAGGAAAACCTATTAACTAGGGAATGACTAATAAAGTATAATATAGCTCTCATAATATAGCTCTCATTAAACTGGAGTTATGAGGTAAAGAGCAGTAAAGGATGATTAATACGCTGATTGAATTTTTAAACATTCAATTTTTTGAATACGCTGATTGAGTTTTTATTAATCAATATGCTGACTGATTAATACACTGATTGAATTTTTAAACATGAGTGTGGTATTGATAAGAATATGTGTTTAGAGATTGGGCAGTCTCATTTATAGTCCTTGTTGGCTCTTTCTCAGCTTGTTTGTGAACTTAGTTAAATCATTTGGATCTCATGTAAATTTAGCAAGTAAAGGCAGCCTGGCATAGTGGAAAGAAATTTGGAGTAGGTCAGATCTAAATTTCAATTTTGTTACTTACATATATGATATTTGTAAACTTGAATAGGATATTTGAGGTCTTATTTGTCCATTAAGAGAATGTTATGGTAAAATTAGATAAATATATATGTGTATTTTAGACTCATGAGAAGAGGGACAGAAAACAAAAATAGATATAGAGGAGATCAAGAGTCCTTCTAGCTTTCAAATTCTGTAATTCTGCAACTAGAACAGTACAACTTTGTATACAACAATTTCTCAAATAAAAAGCAACAGAAACTATTATTTCTGATATTTTTTAGCATGAAAATCATGCTTGCAACTCAAACTTTTCTCTGTGCCATAATACTTCTAAATGATTCTAATATTAAACATTGTTTAAATTTTCTCTAATTATTTTAGCTAAGCACAATCAGCTGAAAGAGGAAAAAAATAAATATTTTCTTTAAATGTTTTTAAAGATCAGAAGACTCCATTATTTGTGAGTAATTATAGCTATTTTATAAAATCAAACAATTTCAAAATGCTAAAACTCATACTAAAACCTGTAACTTCTACAGAAATAATCTAAGAATTTTCTACCATAAATATTTAGAAATTAATTTTCAAAGTCCCAATCCATTTTCAAAGAAAAAGAAAAAAAGTAGTTTTCTACTGAGAAACCAGTCCCCATCTCATAGGATGGCATTTGAAAATGATCTTTTACTTAATCCATAGCTAGATGTTTACTTTTTAGAAAATGTTGTTTGTAATTGAAAATTAAAGATGCTGAAGAAGAAACTAGTTATAGACCTACAGATACAATGTAATTTAATAATTAGATTATTTTGAAGGTGGTTATTAAAGTCTATGAAGTTTTTATACAAGTATGAAGTGTTGCAAAACAAAAGAGTAAGATGCTAGCCAGCCATCTTCTTTAAGATAAATTTAAGTTTTACAATTTATGGAATTCTGTGAAAGGTGACCTTGGTTGTAAATCTGATTAATTCTAATGAAGAATATTAAAGAGTCAGACCTGACATATCTCCTGAAAAAAAAAGTATATGTTTTGAAGAAAACTCTAGTATATTAATGGACCAAAATTGGAAGGAGACAGAAAAGTTGCGGTTTTGAAGGGAAAGTTAATACTTTAAATTCACCCTTAAAAAAAAGTATCTTTGAAGTTATATATGGCTGTTTCATTCAACAAAAACACTTACTGAGCACTATACTGTAGATATAATTTCAAATTTAATTAAATAAGTTCTAAACGTTAACACCACAGGGCAGTCTCTGTACTTTATGATTATACTTAAGTACATGAGGCAGTTTTTTCAAAGTAGAGGTTATTTTCAAAAATAAAAAAATTATTTTAATGCCATTTCAAAAAGAAAACAATATGTCTTACATGAAATATACTTGTTTTTCTGTCTGAAAGCATTAATAATGAACATCATTCAATTAAAAATGTGTAATGCATTGCAGCATTAATTTTTAAAGTTAGAGAACCTACCTCTGTGGTTATGAGTTGTCTCCATTCCTATAGCAAGGAGTGGTTGAGTGAGAAGGGTGTATTCTCCAAAGAAACCCCACTAAACATAAGCACATGGTTTACTGTGGTTTACACTCCTTAGGAATTTATCTTTAGAAAATTAAAGTTTGAGTAACTGCTATTACTATTCTCTAAGACTATTTTGAAATAGACTACTGACATAGGAGCCATGCAATGTTCTCAAAACTGGAAGTCCCTTATATATTTCAGGGAAGTGTAGTTCTGGTTTTGGACCTGCTCAGTGTAGCACCTGTTATTCAGAACCAAGTAAGGAAACTTTCAACACAAAAAATATGGAGATATTCATACTTTATTGTCTCTTGCCACAACATTCTCATTATAGTGTCTTCTCATTAAAGGAAGAGAAAATCACAATAATGTGACATTTTCTTTTTTTTTTTTTTTGATGTTTTATTATAAAATTTATTTCATGTTTCAGATAAAAATCAGGAAAGAAAACATTAAAGGAAAGGGTGAACACGTGAAAACACACACACACACACACACACACACACACACACACTGCACACAAATCAAGGAAGGTAGAATTTGGAGTTTTATTTATTTTGCCACCTGAGGAAAGTAGAATTTTAAAGATATCTGAAAGAAGATATTTCTTGCCAAAATCATTACATCTCCTGATTTTTTCCTTTGTCAATTGCAGAAAATAATAATGTAGCAGTGTTTAGGCTTTCATATTACCAAGTTACTTACTTGGATTATAAATTTACAGCTTCTTATAAAATAGTAGGCCAAAGACATAGACAGGTAGTTCAATAGATTAGACACACAAACAGAAATGGACACACACACACACACACACACACACACACACGGGGAGGGGGAACTTTACCTCCTAATTCTTGCTACATTACCATTTATGACTAAAAGTTTAAATTATTTTGCTTTAATTTATGAATATACTCACCACTGACCTGCCCATTTTGTTGTCTTATTCTCCAGGCTTTCTGCCATCTGTTTCTAATATATATCTGCTGATATAGTTTGGATGTGTGTCCCTGCTCACATCTCTTTGAAATCTAATCCCTAATGTGGGAGTTGGGGACTGAAAGGGAGGTGATTGGATCACGGGAGAGGATTTCTCACAATTTAGCAGCATACCCTGTGGTACCATCCTTGCAATAGTGAGTGAGTTCTTGTGAGATCTGGTCATTTAAAATTGTGCAGCACCTCCCCGCTTACTCTCTTGCTCCTACTCTGACCATGTGACACGTCTGCTCCTAATTCACTTTTGCCATTATTATGAGCTTCTGGGCAGGTCTCAAGAAGCTCAGCAGATGCCATCATACTTCCTGTAGAGTCTGCAGAACCATGAGCCAATCCAATTAAACCTCTTTTCTTTATAAATTATCCAGTCTCAGGTATTTCTTTACAGCAATGTGAGAACAGACCATACATCTGTTTTGAAAACAGTTTTTCCATATCTCCATGATGTTTAACTGCCATTTTGAACATTTTGGGAGCTCTGTTACTTCCAACTAGTCCTTTAGATTTCATAACTGAAATTTACAAATAAACTATTTATCCACTGGATGTTAGAAGCATTTCACATTTAGCTTAATTTTCTACTGTATATAGTGCTTAAAAAGTGAGTAAATGTTTGTCATATCCCTGCTTTCAAATTTTTAATATAGACTGCGACTATATATAAAAAAGAGGAAATTGAGTTTTTGCCTTTGCTTTATTTATGTCTTTTGGGTTTTTTTTTTTATCTTTTTATTTTTTTTCTTAAAAAAGAGGAATTTGAGTTTTGATTCATCTGTCCAGTAATTCGCATATTCATTTTACTTGTACATGGCCTTTACAAAATCCAAATAGTTATATAATTCTGATGTATTTTCCTCAGACATGATTTTAAAGAAATCAAGAAATTTTAAAGTCATTTAGCAGTCTTTAATATTCTGTGTCTGTTTTTGCAAGGTTCAAAGAAGTCACTACTCATTAATGTTTTATTAAAATATGTGTTAATGTAATACAGTAAAAATCATTCAAATATGAACATTCTTTGAACAACTTCAGAACTTCTGGTAATATCCAGGTTACAAAGAACTTGAGGAGTGAACAGAAGATAAGTAAAGGACATGAAAGTCTGAAAAAACCCTTTTGATAAAATCTTAAATTAGAAAAATCATGTTAGAGTTATAAATAATTTTATATAGAGAAAAATCTCTTCTAACTTATGAAAATTAAAAATAGTATTATTTTTCACTGATGCCTTTTATTCATTTTTAGTTTCATAGGCCTTAATTCCAGGTAACATGCAGGTAATATTACCTGGAAATATGCATGTTATTGCATCCTAAAGCATACAAAATTTACCTTTCTAATAATTTTCTTTATGGTACTATTATATTATAGAAACACTTCATTACAGAATATTAAACAAGATATTGACTTCTAAAGATAACTTTTAGTCAGGTAAAGCCAAGTTTTGATTATGTTACCATCACTTTGCTTTTATCTGATTTGCCTACATTTTCACATTTTAAAAATGAGGGTGGTAGTATGCATCCTTCAGAATTGTAATAAAGATGGAAAGAGACAGCAAATTTAAAGTACAAACCAGAATCTGGAATATTATTGGACCCTTAAGTCCCTATAATTTCATCAATGTGACATTTTCAGTAAAGTCATATGAGTAAATTGGCAGAGAATTGAAGAGCAAATGGATAATGAGAAAATATGGGCAATAAGTACATAATACTCTACTACAAGTCCAGTAGATTTGATGATAAAAAATGTAATTATTACATGCACAATAACGATATTTAAAAATATGTGAATTATTACAATACTTTTAATTAATTGGCACATTTGTAAGTGATGTTATTCTAACTGTAAGCTCTTCTAATAAAATAGTTACTTGATATCCACTATCCGTGTCAATTGTTGCAAAGTTTCATTGGAGAAGTCAAAACTGACTTTTATATTTCCTATTAAAATAGTAAAGCTTTAATCCCACTCTAGATGTTTTATTTTTCTTCATATAAAAACAAGAAAAATGTAATATCTTATAAATAACTATGACCAAGTTAAACTCTTTTTGTTCTACGCATAATGAAATCTGGGTCTTTTTAAATCTTTTTCTTTTTATCTCAACTATTCAACTTTAAGTAACATATCAGTAATGAAGTTATAGCCACATCTCGTGGAATTATTATCACTTTATGGTTAGCAAGAGTTATTCTCTAACAATATTAAAAATTACATTTTAGTAGTCTTTTAAATTATTGTTTAAACCACTAAGTCTGATTCTTGGACTGAAACTTTTGGCCAGGAATTTTGAGACACAAATTTGTTAGGTGTTTTTTTTTTTTTTGGACCCAGACAATTAATTAAACAAAAACATTAACACCTCAGCTCTTAACTAGAACTAGAAGATGATAATTAATTGCTATGACACCAAGAGCACATTTACATGGTTAGTGGATTCATCTAATATGGATTAATTTTAAAATCTACTTTTTAGCAGAGTAAACACTTAATAAATAATTGTTGATTTAATAGTATCTTTTAACAACTTGTTACAATCCTAAGTAACAACAATCTAAGACAGTTTAATGAAATAGTTAACAATGATTCTAAGCACAATTAAATATAACAGTTACTAGTAACTACAGAATAATATTTACAGAGCTAAGACAGTAGTTAGTTTTGACAGCAATTGATGTTATCCAGAAAAAGACAAATTTCATCTGTATTATATAAGAGAACTAGTTGTACATATGTTAGCTACATTTATTCTTTGTTTAAAAAATTAACATTTTGATGACAGAATCCATGCATGCTCTATTGATAATACATTAAAGCATGATGTTTCTAACTGTAATATTTTAATTCTTAACCATTTATATGATCATTTTCTTTCTTAAATTGTTTTACTCTGACTTGTATTTTTGTTATTATTTTTACTTTCAAAGCAATTTTTTACACTAGCTAATGTGCAAAAATAAATGGGCATGGTTAAATGTGAAATGCATTTGTCAGATGAATGAAACTGGAGTGAAATAATATAATAAATCCTTAGGCTAGTTATGCTTATTGTTGCCAAATGTCTCCCTGCTAAGAACTAATAAGCGTGAAAAGGGATAATGAAAGTTTCCATTAAAAATTTTTGGGAGATCTATCCACAAGTCTTCACTATCTTGGAATGTGGAAATAAGTATTTGTTTTATACAAGTTCCATATGAAGATGTTATAAAGATGAAATTAAGAAAATAGAGTCAAATAGAAAGCAATTACATTATGACAGTTTCTAATATTATTTAGCTCACAGAAGAAAATTAGCAAAATGTTCCATTGAAAGGAATACATGTTGAATGAATATGCACTAACTAGAATGAAGATTTTTAATTAAAATTTTCAAAGACTCTAAGTGATCTTGAAAATCTAATTTACTAAAAATTCATATTTTGTTAAACACTTTAGCAAAGTTAATATGAGAAAATATGAGGGGTAGAGGCTGAAATGTAGTGTTATATAAAGACCGACCTGTTTCAAAGGAACATGCATTTCCATCAAGGGTTAAAAGGATACTCTCAACTATAAGCATCACTTATGCCATTGTTCATTAATTACAAATATTTGTTGATGCTTTGTTGTAAATATAGTGCAATTGAATAGAACCCTAAAGAGGACTTTTTTTTTTTTTTTTTTTTTTTTTTATGACGGAGTTTTGCTCTTGTAACCCAGGCTGGAGTGCAATGGCGCAATCTCGGCTCTCTGCAACCTCCGCCTCCTGGGTTTAGGCAATTCTCCTGCCTCAGCCTCCTGAGTAGCTGGGATTACAGGTATGCGCCATCATGCCAGCTATTTTTTTTTTGTATTTTTAGTAGAGACAGGGTTTCACTATGTTGACCAGGATGGTCTCAATCTCTTGACCTCATGATCCACCCACCTCGGCCTCCCAAAGTGCTGGAATTACAGGCGTGAGCCACCGCGTTCGGCCTGTGAAGAGGACATTTTTGAAAAATTGGTGTGGAGTCTGGGAATAGACCTTTCACAAACTAATCAAATAAACAGGACTTATATGACCTGATTTTCAGAATTCCTGTTAGAACAGTGTATAGTAAAAAATGTGGAACCTAGGTAGCTTATGGATTGTTAAATTTCATTCTTAACTATTTATTGGGTTAGACTTTTGATTATCCAGTCAATTAAAAAATTTAAACACCCTCCTCCCAAGCCTAAACCAGGAGGAAGCAGAAACTATGAATAGACCAATAACAAGGTCTGAAGTCGAGGCAGCAAGTAAGAGCCTAGCACACAAAAAAAGCCCAGGTCCAGATGGGTTCACAGCCGAATTCTACCAAACACACAAAGATAAGCTGGTACCATTCCTTCTGAAAGTATTCCAAATAATCCAAAAGAGAGAATCCTTCCCAACTCATTTTATGAGACCAACATCATCCTGATACCAAAACCCGGCAGAGACTCAACAAGAAAAGAAAACTTCAGGCCAATATCCATGATGAACATAGATGCAAAAATCTTCAATAAAATATTGGCAAGCCGATTGCAACAGCACATCAGAAAGCTTATCCATCATGATCAAGTAGGATTCATCCCGGGGATGCAAGGCTGGTTAAACATATGCAAGTCTATAAACGTAATTCACCACATCAACAGAACCAAAAACAAAAACCACATGATTATCTCAATTGATGCAGAGAAGGCATTTGACAAAATTCAACAGTTATGCTAAAAACCCTCAATAAACTAGGTATTGATGGAATGTATCTCAAAGTAATAAAAGCTATTTATGACAAACCAACAGCCAATATCATACTGAATGGGCAAAAACTGGAAGCATTCCCTTTGAAATCCAGCACTAGACAAGGATGCCCTCTCTCACCACTTCTATTCAATATAGTGCTGGAAGTTCTAGCCAGAGCAATCAGGCAAGAAAAAGAAATAAAGTGTATTCAAATAGGAAAGGAGGAAGCCAAATTGTCGCTATTTGCAGATGACATGATAGTATATCTAGAAGACCCCATCGTCTCAGTCCAAAAACTCCTGAAACTGATAAGCAACTTCAGCAAAGTCTCAGGATATAAAATCAATGTGCAAAAATCACAAACATTCCTATACACCAATAACAGACTTAAAGAGAGCCAAATCAAGAATAAACTGCCATTCACAATTGCTGCAAAGAGAATAAAATACCTAGGAATACAACTAACAAAATACATAAGGGACCTCTTCAAGGAAAACTACAAACCACTGCTCAACGAAATAAGAGAGGACACAAACAGATGGAGAAATATTCCATGTTCATGGTTAGGAAGAATCAATATTGTGAAAATGGCTATACTGCCCAAAGTAATTTACAGAATCAACGCTATCCCCATCAAGCTACCATTGACTTTCTTCACAGAACTGGAAAAAACCACCTTGAACTTTATATGGAACCAAAAGAGAGCCTGCATAGCCAAGTCAATTCTAAGCAAAAACAACACAGCAGGAGGCATCACACTACTGGACGTCAAACTATACTACAAGGCTACAGTAATCAAAACAGCATGGTACTGGTACCAAAACAGAGATATAGACCAATAGAACAGAAAAGAGGCATCGGAGGCAACGCAGCATATCTACAACCATACAATGTTTGATAAACCTGACAAAAATAAGTAATGGGGAAAGGACTCCCTGTTTAATAAACGGTGTTGGGAAAACTGGCTAGCCATGTGCAGAAAGCAGAAACTGAACCCCTTCCTGACACCTTACACTAAAATTAACTCCAGATGGATTAAAGTCTTAAACATAAGACCTGGCACCATAAAAACCCTAGAAGAAAATCTAGGCAAAACCATTCAGGACATAGGCGTAGGCAAGGACTTCATGACCAAAATATCAAAAGCATTGGCAACAAAAGCCAAAATAGACAAATGGGACCTAATCAAACTCCACAGCTTCTGCACGGCAAAAGAAACAGTCACTAGAGTGAATCGGCAACCACAACAGAATGGGAAAAAAATCTTTGCAGTTTACCCATATGACAAAGGGCTGATATCCAGAATTTACAAAGAACTCAGATTTACAAGAAAAAAACAAACAAGCCCATTCAAAAATGGGCAAAGTATATGAACAGACACTTTTCAAAAGAAGACATACATGAGGCCAACAAACATATGAAAAAATGCTCATCATCACTGGTCATTAGAGAAATGCAAATCAAAACTACATTAAGATACCATCTCACGCCAGTTAGAATGGCGATCATTAAAAAATCTGAAGACAACAGATGTGGAGAGGATGTGGAGAAATAGGAACACTTTTACACTGCTGGTGGGAGTGTAAATTAGTTCAACCATTGTGGAAGACAGTGTAGCGAGTCCTCAAGGACCTAGAAATAGAAATTTCATTTGACCCAGCAATGCCATTACCGGGTATGTATCCAAAGGACTATAAATTGTTCTACTATAAGAACACATGCACACGAATGTCAATTGCAGCACTGTTTACAATAGCAAAGACCTGGAACCAACCCAAATGCCCATCAATGATAGACTGGTCTGGGAAAATGTGGCACATATACACCATGGAATATTATGCAGCAATCAAAAATGATGAGTTCATGTCCTTTGTAGGGACATGGATGAATCTGGAGAACATCATTCTCAGCAAACTGACACAAGAACAGAAAATGAAACACCCCATATTCTCATTCATAGGCGGGTGATGAACAATGAGAACACATGGACACAGGGAAGGGAGTACTACACACTGGGGTCTATTGGGGGAATAGGGGAGGGACAGCAGGTGGGGGGAGCTGGGGAGGGATAGCATCGGGAGAAATGCCAAATGTGGATGAAGGGGCGGAAAGCAGCAAAACACACTGCCATGTGCGTACCTATGCAACTATCTTGCATGTTCTACACATGTACCCCAAAACCTAAAACACAATAAAAAATTAAAAATTAAAAAAAAAGTTTAAACACCCAATAGGTATCAACTATTTAAGTGGGAAACCAGAAAACCAAAATAACCAGCATTCTATGGAGTAGTTATCAATGGCCTTTAGTTAAGTTAGAGGCCACATGAAGGAAAATCAATCTAGTTCTGAAATGAATCACAAAACCTGTTTAGATTTTATAACTAGAAACCACTCACTTAAAGAATTTGAAAAGCCCTCCAAGAAAGAAGTATGAAAACAGTGTAAGCATGACAGAATTTAAAGAAGACATTATTTCTAGCACCACATTTTTAGCGCCACATTCAAGCCGTCATTGTGCAAACACCACCATGCAGCATCTTTAAGAAAAATTTAATACATTGGTGTGTTAAAAATAAAGCCTGGGGAAACAGTGCATATTCAATGCCTCAAAGATTTAAATATTAAATATGCATGATAGATAGAATAAAAGGTAAGTAAACAGGCAAAATGCATGAATAAAACACTATACATTTATCAAAATGAGATTCCCAACCCAATATGTATATTATCTTTTACAGTCATTGCGAATTAGTTTTTCAAAATAAATATTGACAAAAACTTTATTACTCACATATTGATTTTTTAAGCATCTTGATTATTAAAACCAGTAGTGGGGGCCCAAAGTGGCTCCGGCCGGATGTCGTGGCGCTTGCGATGGCGAGGCCAAGAGTTCAAGGCCAACCAATCTCAGCAACCTTACAAGCTCTCATTGATTGGCAAAAAAAAAAAAAAAAAACAGTAGTAACATTAGTAACAAATACTGTGAATATTTTTGGGACTATCACCTGTACCAAACATAACTGATTTTCTGATTTATATGCCTCATAAATTTATATGAGTAAGAAAATGTGTCATTGTTCAATTGGAATTTTGAGAAACAGAAATTTTATCAATTTTTATAATGTACAAAAATACTTTTACTCAGAAAGCTAAAAAGCAATCTCAAAAACAAGCAAAGTCATAATATTACATTGAGGAAATCCAAATATGCTATAAACAACCTGTTTGATATTTACTTTTTCTTTATTTTCAATGTTAGACTTTATCTACCTAAATTGCATTTTAAATGATTATTATAATTTAAAGTTGGACACAGCAATGACCTTACCAAAAACTGTTATTTGAATATTGTAATATCTACCTCCAACCCAAACTTGCCCAATGTAACTCATTCACAGCACTTAAGTTGTTGTAAACGCTTTGCTGCTAAAAATTGGTTCTGGTCACTTTTATTAAAATGTTTAATGTTTTTCTCCATGCTTTACTTATGCTGTATCTGCTGTTAAGTAATAAAATATGGAAAGGATTTTGAAATAATTTCTATATCCAGACACATAATGTTGGGTATATCAATGAAAATCCAATGACGTATTACTATACATCATGAAATTCCTATTTTGACCTGTTTAACAGGTTTTTATACATACCAGGAGAGTTACTCAAAGCATTTTACATATTAAATTACTTATCAAAACACAGTATATATATATAGACTTTGACATTTTCTAAAGAACAAAGATTTAACAATAAAATTTTTTAAAGGACCAGAACAAATCTTGAGCAGAAAACAGATTATGTAGCAAAGAAGTGACTTCTTGAAAAATAGAGCGTACTCATCAAGACATAGGTTCAACACATATATAAGCGATTGATTAGTTGACTTATATGCTCACCTGCAAATATGCACCGACTGTTGTTAAAGAAACATAAAATCTATAACAATAATGTTGCAGAAAAGGGAAACAAAGTGTCAAAGATTTGTTAGTCATACATATTTTTGTTCTACGAGTCCATCAGTAGGTTTAGCTCTAATATCAATACTTTGAGGCAAGAGTCTCTTGCTATTTTATTTTCATATGGGTAGTTTTAGAATGATTATACATTGACCATATTAAATTGCTTCTTTTTTATTTTTTTCATTTCTGGAGTAATTATAGGACAAAGTGTAATGACTTTGCAATGAAGGCCAATATGTGATTCCCTCAGAGATGTGTTATTTTACTCCTTAATTTATTCTCTATATATTTATAGATTTGGGAATTTATGTGATAACAAAAAGCTCTCACTAAATGCAATAAAAGAATAAGCTGTATAAATTACTGATCAAATAATACAAATCAAGCTTTTAATTACACCTAAAATATTGTTTAGATGAAACATTATATATTCACTTAAGTGCTTGTTAAAAACTCATTTTCTATAGCATTTTCATTTCGCTTCAAAATTGCCATAAAGCTGTCTTGTAATATTACACAATGTGTTTTCTTAAATTGTAATTATTATTTGCTAAAGGAATTATACCAAACAATGAAAATCCTACAAACTGTTTTTTAAAATATAGGTTTACATTGTGGATAAGTACAAAAAGATTTAAAGAGTCATCAGCAGCTTCAAATACAACATAATAATATTAGGGGGGGAATTGTACCATATGGTAAATTTCTAGTCAAGAAGAACATCTTTTAGAATGTAGAAACACTGTTAAGAATAAAAGTTTGATCTAAAGAAAAGCTATAGTTTAATGCAATTCCATCTATTTCATTTTGAAATATGTATTTTAGAAGCATGTGAAATTATATGTGTTTCAATACTTTACACAAAAAGTACTACCCTCCTTATATGTTACATCCCATTTTTGGTTAAAGAAAAAAAAAAGCTTATATTAAAAATAAAATCCTTCCCATGCCTTTAGTCCCAGCTCTGGGAAGGCTGAGGTGAGATGAGAGCATCACTTGTGCCCAGCAGATGGAGGCTTTGGTGAGCTGAGATCTAATTCATGCCAGTGCACTCCAACCTGGGTGACAGCAAAACACTGTATCATACTTATTTCTACTTATTACCTAGAATAATGCTTGGAAGGCACTTGGTTTAGCTTTCTATAGTGGAAAAAATGTTTATATTAGTCATTTGTGAATCTGCTTACTGTTTTATTAAACGCTCTTTTTTATTTTAAATAAGTATATCAAAATTATAGTTACTCAGTATTTCATTACTCAGACACTCTTCTCCCTCTACCACCACCCTTGGCCCCAGCATTCTCCCTATATAAAGTGTTCTCATAAATACATATTTAGTATCCAGGAAATAGTTTATTTACAAAGTATTTTTACTGCTGAGGCAAGATGAGGGTTTGCTATTACTGTTATTGTTATTTAAAATGGACCAAAATACATTCAATTCTGTTATGTGGAGAAGAAAATTAAGGTATATCTTTCCAATGTATAAATAGTAAGATGAAGGAGGATAAGTTTTCAAGAAGCTTTCTTAATGCATGTTAGGCCACTAGTTTATCACCTAAGAAACTCTTGGTTCTATGCTTAGTAATATTTCTGTTGCTTCAAAGAGTTCTTCGGACTACTGATTGATTTACAGTGAATAGCTCAGCATAGGATAATTCTGGCTAAAACGCAGAAGTCAACTTTAGTAGGCATCTCTCTTACTTGTTAGTGTTTCCGCTGAGATTGGCCTTCACAAGTGCCAGCCATGAAGGTCTCTAAATTCCTAAGCTATGCCCTGTCTCTAACTTGGTTACAGACTTGTGCCTATAGACATGAGCTTGGCCTCTATAGAGTCCTGCATGCCCTGTATTAATCATTAGCCTTTAACTTTACCCTACCTTACACTATGATCTTGATAGACTAAAAGTAAACTATGTTCCCTTTATGGAGGTTCATTAACTCCTTTGAATTTGTTTTCCTAATCATAATTTTAAGATTCAAAACTAAAATTCAGTATTCTGTATTTAAAGAGCTTCTAAATATAAAATGAACATTTACAATCAGTATTCACCATCATATTGCATCAAATTTGAAATTACAGACCAATTTCCTCAAATGGCCTAATGTTTGCTGTCTCTTCTATTTGGATGTATATTTTTTAAATATTTGAAACTTCAGTTGGAAAAGTAGTAATCTCAAAAACATCCTATTTTTTTTTCTTTAACCTTATTTAAGTACAAAAGCATCAACAATAGGTTTCAACCTTTGCCTGGAGCCAGTACTGAGGAAGCCCTGGAATGCCTCACTCTGCTGCTTTCCAAACCCTTTCCCCACAGAAAGCCCTGTGCTCTTGCTTAATCCTAACGAGATTTAAAACAGAGGATTATAATTCTTTAATAGTATTTTTGATATGGCATCCTGGGGTCTTATCGAGTAAACATTCTTAATCCACTACTCATTCTTATGACTATTATTTGTTTTAAACATTTCACAGTTTTAAGTAAATAGAAACTAATCTTCGTCTACTAGTTCAAGAGGCTCATCTGATTAGGGGAAGGAGAGAGAAAAGAGTCACTGGAAGGGAATGTAAAAAAGTCAGTTTTAAGAGATGCTGAAAATATAGAAGAAAAGGGAAACTGATGGCAAGGGATTCTAGATTATATGGAAGGACTGGAATCTGGAGCACAGTTTAAGGCGTTGGGTTTAAAAGGAAGAGAACCTCTTCTGTTGTGACAAGTAAGAAAGGTACCCTTACACATACATATGTCACCACATATAGGACTGCTCACACATGTTCGGAAAGGGGCCTGAAGTAAAATGATTGCAGTGGTGAAAGAAAGAAGGAACCAGATTAGTAGGTTACCCAAGGAGGTGGACTAGATCTTATTTCTGATTAGATATTTGTGCTTAAAAAATGAATACCCAATGTTGACTGACTGACTAATCTGAGTTACTTCAGAATCCAAGAGGAAAAACATACTTTAGTAGGATGATGATGGTAAAGACCAGTTGTTTTGTTATGTTGTCAATGGTAGTAAGATCGGTGATATTGCTTTGTACATAATCATAAAGTCAGTCCTGACAGTAATCCTGATGTGCACATATTATTTCTCTCACTTAGAAAACTGATGTTCAGAAAGGCAATCTGTCCAGTCACAAAGCTGTATTTTATGTAGCCAAAGTAAAACTCATGAATATCTTGATATTCTAGATCTAATACACTTTTCATTTTACCAGGAACTCCTTTTCCTGAAAAAGATCTTCACTCAATGGGGCTATTTATAAGACAAAGTAACATGTGTTTAATTTATAACAATTTAAATAATTATAAAAATTTAAACTATTTATGAAAATAATAACAAATATAAACACCTAAAAACTAAGAAGATTTACCATTTTATAGTTGTGAAATACAAACGAGATTTGAGTAGATAGAAGGAAACTATTATATCTGTTTAATATTTTTAGCCCTCTCCCTCTATTTAACCTAAACACAGATTATACTAATCTTGATTATACAGTATTACCTGATAAAAAAAATAAGGTCAACAAAGATACTTCTGTTAAACTCTAAGATCATAGGTTTTTCAAATGCATGTTTTTGACTTAAATATATTTCTTACTTTAAAATATAATTTATTTGGTTCATATTAAGTGAAAGTACACATTTAATTTCACTGTCTAGGTTGTTCAGTTAAGGGAATACCAATATCACCAATGATAACAAATACAAGACCTTCTAAAAAAGAACGTATATCATTCCGTGACAATCCTGTACAACTCAGTGGTGGATGGGGAAGTGGCAAAAAGAAGGCGAAAATTTCCAACTAATCCTTAAGGCTTCAGCATTCAAAACATATGGCAAACTGTTTTCATGAAGTCTGATTATCTAGTCATGTTACCAATTGGATACAAGGTTTTAGAGAACTGTATTTAATTTGGTTTATTATCCATATTTTACAATTTTGTCTTCTAATGGAGTTATCTTATTTCTCATCTGTAAAATGGAGTTTTACAGTTCTTCCTGTGTTCCTGTGAAATGGCCTTCAGAAAATTCTTGAAATATTGTAATGGAACCTGCATATCCAGTTTCTTCAATTGAAATGTTTATGAAACATGTATTCAAGATAGCTTTTGGTACCAATAATAAATTTTAATGCTGTACACATATATGAGAATGTAACTGTCTCATTGACACTGTTTAATGTAGCATTAATGAATGATTAATGTGTTAATAAACTTTATTCTACCAGATTATTGTAACTTGAGTATTTCAAAGATAAATTAATATATGGAATAATTGAAAATAAACAATTATAATGGCCTTTATTTTTTAAATTTTAAATAATCTTTAATAAATTAGAGAGTAATGATAAAATATATATTCAGTTTAAATTAAAAGAGAATTTTAAGTAATTATCAATTGGATAATTGGATATTTTATCTTTAATTTCAGATGTTTATTACCCTTATTTATAGAGGTAGATGCTAATTCTGGTTCATTAACCTTATTCTACTAATTCAAAAAATACTTTACCATCATTTTAGTTTTTCTTTAAGGTACCTTAAAATTGTCATTTAAAAGTATCTTTTCAAAAGTCAAACATATTTTTTAACACTAGCCTATTTTCTAAAATGAGACCCATTTTATGAAAGTCTTACTATTGTGTGATTAATGTTCTACCATAGCTTAGTATATTCAGTGTACAAAATAGTGTGCTTACACTTCGTTCTCATAGATCTGTTACCCTCCTGAGTCTGGAACTTTTTTCATAAAGCTAAATTCATAGTTTTTCAATTACTTTCCATAGATATGTTGCTCAACAATAGCATCCAGTGAACTTTAGTGTTTTTTTCCCTGTATTTTATTAAAATATTTCATCTAAAGATGACTAAAGAGATAGAGAGATATGTATTAATTTGTATCCCCCATCTATTTTTGGATCCCTATTGCATTGCAAACCTGTAAATCTTTTTAGCTTGATTGAGATAGAAACGTTAATGAAATTTGAACTGTCAATCAATAAAGAAAATGTAGATCATATGTGGTGTCCTAGAATTTCCACTCCATGTGTAGTTGTTTTATGAACATGCTGTTATGTCATCCTTTTAATAACAACACCCACAAACCAACATGCTGTAATGATGGAAAATATTTTATCTGAGCTTGTTGTGTATCCTGCAGGAGAAAAGCCACATTAAAGCTGATATTGATGGTGTTTTATGGATTATATACTGAATCAAATGAAGCGGAAAAACTGGTATGAGAACAGAAATTCTTACGATTGAACTGTTTCAGCCCCCAAATAACTTTAATCTATAGTTTCCTTATTTTGTAACCTGTGCAATTGTTTCATAATATTAACTTTGAGGCTGATTATTGGTGCTGATGTTCCTAAATTTGTAGGTGATGATTGATATATATGTCAATAAAATAGTTTCCTAATTATGGTGTGAAATTGGAAGTTTTTTATAGTGTTTTGTTTATTGTGTTCAGCCTTGACATTATTATCTTTAAAAAATTCCTTCAATGCTCAAACATATCATTTTGTAGCACTACTTTGTGTTCATGGAAATAGAAAAGTTCAACTGAAATTTTAAAAATTGGATAAAACATGACAGAAATCAAACTAAGAGATATTCTTTCTCCTGTTTCCTTGAGTCAACGTTTTGACTAATAAGTGTTTTTAAGATTCAGGAAAGTAAAAATATAAGCCTGTCTCTTCACTTATTTGGCACTGAATTTTGGACGGACAGTGATGGACCTAGGCAATGCCATTATTCAAATGTGTGACCTACAATGACTTTTTGTCCTCCCCTGTGCTCTATATCCTACCCCCAACCTCTTCCAAATTCAATCCTCACCTTTCTGTAAGTACCCCATCCCAGTAATGTAACATTCATCATCACTGACTTCTAGCTAGTAAGAATAGCAAAATAAATAGCTAATTGCAAAAAGCTTGGTAGAAATGCTAGGTGGGGGTGTTTGGAGATTTCAGAATATTTTGATGAGAATCAATTGCATTGGTTTGTGGAGGTAGCTCCCTTCCTGAAGTCAATCCACCAACAATATATTTGTGTATGTAGTACATAAAAGAGATCATATTAGGTGTTTTGGGAAGCACATTGCTAGATGTGGCTCATAATTTCTTTCATTTCTTTCTTTTTTTTTTTTTTTTTTTTGATAGTCTTGCTCTGTTGCCCAGGCTAGAGTGCAATGGTGCAATCTCAACTCACTGCAACCTCTGCCTCTTGAGTTCAATTGATTCTTGTGCCTCAGCCTCCCTAGTAGCTGGGATTACAGGCACCCGTCACCACGCCCAGCTAATTTTTTGAATTTTTAGTAGAGGCAGGGTTTCGTCATGTTGAACAGGCTGCTCTCAAACTCCTGGCCTCCACCAGCCTGGGACTCCCAAAGTGCTGGGATTACAGGCGCGAGCCACACTGCCAGCCTGGCTTATAATTTCTTATTGTGTTCATAAATTAGTTGAAGGGACAGCACTCCCATTTAAAAAAAAAAAAAGAATAATGTTTTTTTGAAAAAGCAAAGCATTGGTTAGGCACCACTTTACCTTAGATGTAAAAGAGAATACACCAACATTCTTGGACATTAGGCTGAGTTTTTCTTTCTTGGGGAAAACAAGGGAGAGCACATTTTAACTAGAAAGAATATGATGGAAGGCAGAGTAGGTATTAAAATTTTCTGAAATTTGAATTGCAAATGAACAATAAATAGTCTTTTAAGAGATTTTTGTGTACTTTTACATCCTTGTAACATTAATATATTTTAGTTCTTATATTTCCTGTGTATACTGTTTAGCTATTAAATTAGTCATTTCCATGAATTTTCTCTTTATTAGAAATTTGCTCAATTTTTTTTCTCATTTTTCTCTAATTTGGGTTATACTGCTACAAAGTTTAATAACATTAAACAGTTATGATATGTTTTGATTATAGTTCAGTATGCTATAATAAAAGTAGCTGTAATCAGTTTCATAGGAAAGAGAAATATGGTGAAGTCATTAAAGTATTTATTATTATTTATCATGTAGTTAATTATTCATTATCTGGATTTATTACTTTTATGACTGCACTGAGAGGAAAGTGAGTTATAATGAATATATTTTAATTAAGTGAAGAAGACCCCTCAGGAGTCTATAGAATTGCAGTTGCCAAATTTAATTTCTAACTAATCACTAATATGAGATGTAACTCTATTGTTCATTTCAGTAAACAATGAAATCTATTATCTTCCATGACATTTTTGCTTACCTAGATGGTGTTGTTTTTGCCCTGATGATTGTGAAATTCAGAGAAAGGTACTTTCTGAGCTGCAAAAAACCATAATCTAGATCTATGCTGTGCAACACATTAGCCACCAGACAATGGTGATTATGGTGTACTTCAAAAATGGCTAATCTCAGCTGAAGTAAAGTGTAAGTATAAAATTCGTAATCAGATTTCAGATATTTCATATAAAAATATAGAGTTGCCCAATAAGATTATATTAGTTAAAATAATAGTATCTTGTTTATTTTTATTTTTTTCAATGTAAGTATTAAAAATTTTAAATTATATATATGGTTAACATATTTCTGTTGGACAACACTAACCTTGAAGCTGTCATGTAAAATAACGTAGAAAGGTGTTTTATGCAGGAAATAATTGATAAGATATTAGGAGAGAAAAAGACCACACAAAGCAGAGCACACAAGTCCTAGTTTATAAAACAAGAAAACTTATATTCTCCTAAACATAGTGAATCTTGTGAAATAAAAAGTGGAAATAACCCTCCATTGTGCTTCTAGATATTAAGGTGGCATTATTGAATGTAACTCTTCATTTCCTGTACCTGTTTTTAATCAAAGACCATCTTTCAAAGTCAGGATACAGTCTTTTATGTTATTTAAATATCTGTTGTAAGAAATAGGATTAGCACCTGACTTGTAATCTATTTTATATCAGGTTTTGCATAAATATAGTTATTAATTTTCCAAATAGCACAATTTGTACTGTGATATGGATTCTTGTAATGAGAGCCATATTATATTTGACATCCTATTGGATCATAAATCCAGTTTTAATCTAACAGACACAAAATATAAGAGCCAACAGCCGTTGCATAAGTGAATATATTTGAAAGATAAAAATAAACACAGTGCATTTATAACTTCCAAGAAACATATGATTATGCTTTATGTGGCACTTCCTGACAACCACTCACCCTTCCTTTTCAAATACGCAGTTCATCTACATTACTAGGAACCAGAATTTTACGCAAACCAAAAGTTAAAGTGAAACACTTTATGTGAGTTCTCTATAATTTATATCCCTGTCAGCACTTCAGGGCAAGGAAGCAAATAAGTTTTGAGAGCCTCCTCCAGTGGATCTAGAATAACACCTGAAAGGATCGTGAGGCTTCATTAGAATTCAGTAAGGGTGAATACATTAAGGCAGCACAGAAGAGTCACACAACTGGCAATGTCTGCTATAGCAGTGGGAGGTTAGAGTGAGTGCAGGCTTATTTGCCAGTCATCTTTGACACTTTTGAGAAAAATGAACCGATTCAATTAATAATACAACAGGAAAATTTTGTCTTACATTTCATGGTTTATATTTGCCACTACTGACGAATATAATCTACACACAGTATTCTTACATCTTAGGAAGTGTTGTTATAACCACATTTATATTGCATGAACAGAGGTGAGAAACTACTTCAAGTCCATAATTTCCTTATGGAGGCCTGAATGCAGCCACCAGGGATAACCAGACAAGTAAATATAAAACTATGTTTTAAAATAAATATGTCTGAAAAGTAATTTTCTCCTGAAAAGTCTTAAATAGAAACTTTTAAACTTTTTTTTATGATCCCCATAGAATTGATCTAGAACAGCACTGTACAATATAAATATGATGTGAGCCACATATGTAATTTTACATTTGTAACCGTCACATTAGAAATGTAAAAATAAATTGGTAAAATTAATTTAATACCATATTTTATTTAATCTAACATATCCAACCTATGCCTTATATTTAATAGAATTATGAGGACATTGTCTTGTAGGAGAAAATTTTAGCTATATTGATTGGGCCCTAAAATTATATGTCATAAAGAAAACAAAAATGCATAAAAATAAATATTAGATTAACATCTATAAGTATGTAGCTGTTAGTAAATGGTAAGACACATTACAATCAAATGATAAATGTCAAATTGATACTTTAAACTTTCATGTGGATGTGAGGCTTCTCCCAAAATTATTGGATTCAAGAGTTCTCTACCAAAGTTAATGTGTCAGTAGAAAATTACAAGGAGACTTGGTAAGGGTGAATCTCTTTCTCATCTTTCTCCACATCATTCAGATCTGATCAAACCATGGATTTTCTATTAACTTCAACATGAAACCAATGCTTAGAAAAACTTAGTGTGACACAGACAAAGTAAGAAATCAGCAGAACAATTTTGTTCGGCTAAGTACATATTTTGGTGAGAGGCATATGGAAGAAAGTGAAAAGAACACTTTTTCTTCTGTAATCTGATTGTACTGTGTTCTAATCCTTGCTCTGATGGGCATCTTGAACAAGTGACAAACTCTCTGAGATTGTTTCCTTACCATTTAATTCAGATTAATGTATAACTCATAGGGTTAAGTGACAAAGTATAATGAGAAGCCCACAACCTAGTATCTTGGTTTTAATAAACATTCAGCAAATATCAACTTGACACAATAAACCTTTCCAAAACAATATTCCAAAACTAAACCAAAATTTATCTGAGCTGATTAAAATTGGATCAATTCGACATGCCGTATTTAGGAAATATTTCCATGAAATGATGGGAAATTTCTCAAAAAGAAAAACTTTTGATTCCTCTAGATTTGTCTTAAAATGAAAGTAGAATTCAATACTTTAAACACATCAATCTTGAGCCTCTTCCATTGTAAGTGTGTAGAATCTTTGGAAACATAAAAGGTATATATTTCTAATAGCATGTTAACTTATTTTTTCACATGGGCAAATACAAGATGCATTTCTAGGAAATCGGTGGAAATGTCCACACCAGAACTCTTTATGCAATGCTCTATATTCCAAAATACACCCATAAAATATTTCCACTACCAGGGGCCCAAAATGGATGCCAGATAATTAATTAGACTGACTCATTGTCTCTGTTAAATAAGTTAGTAAAAATAATTCAACACTATATTTTATTTAATGTATTCAACATGTACCTCTTATTACATAGAATTATGAGGACATTGTCATACAGGAGAAAATTTTAGCTCTATTATCCCGTAAAATTGTATGTCCTAAGAAAACAAAAATACATTAAAAAGGTAATTTGAGATTATTAACATCTATAAATATGTAGCTACTTTTTCATCCCTTTCCTTTAAAGGGATATATAGGCTAGTTGTCTTTCTAGGGAGTCAAAGAGAAGGATATTCACCACTTTGTTTTGTTCACTCTTAATCTTACTCAGTGCTGAAAATGTGCAATTATATTTTCTATTGAGAAAAAAACTTTTATTATCTTCATAAACTATTTTTAAAGTGTTAACCTAGACCCAATAAACAACACTATAAGGAACTTATAGTTTAGTATGCTAAGGGAGATTAAACAAATGTTTTGGAGGTAGGAAGGATTGGTTCCAAATAATAATGGACAGGGAGCAGGTGTTTCCATATTCTGTTTAAGTGATCTTAAAGGATAAATTAAGTAAAGCATTTTAAGCAAAGAATACAGCCTAAATAAATACATGGAGACAGATAACAATAATGTTTCCAGGGAAAGGAGAGTAGAATAAAGCAAGGACTGGATTATTGGACAGAACTGAGAGAGCTTGGTGAGAGAGACTGGAAATTAGTGGGAAATGAGAGTGGGAAAGTCAGGTGTTGATACCCTGATACCTGTCCAACCTGTAGGCCTTAGGTTATTTGTATATTCTTTAGGTGGAAAACTGCTATGTGATGGTTTTCAAAATAGGAAGGTAATAGTATTATCAGACAATGTTATTACCAATAATTACTGGTGTATTTTGAAGTAAAATTAGACATTATTAGGGGAAATAGTAATTAAATTCAAATATGAAGAGATAACAATCAAGTTACCTACAGTGAAGTCTACTTAATGGGTACATCAATGAATTAGTATTGTTAAGTGGAAGAAAACTTGATCTACAGAGGTATTGGTGTTTCATTCTGTTGAAAGTTGACTTTTACATATGCTGATGCATCTAAAATCTGAGTTGGAGCTGCTTTCAAGAATAGACATTGGTAGAACCATTTGTAAATACTTTTCTCACAAGGATATTGATATAGACAGTGATTTCCTAAACAAGCTAATCTACTCAAGGGATTGAGCGCTATTATGAGTCCTCTAAGTCTAGTATTGCTTGGAAAAAGCTAGAATTTCTAACATTATTTATCTGGAGTACATTAAAATCAAAGATTTGGAACACCTTTCTATCTTAGACAGCTTGGGCTCCTGTTACAGAGTACCATAGACTTGGTTTAAATAGCAAATATTTATTTTTCACAGTTCTGGAGGCTGGAATTCTGAGATCAGGGTGTCAGTTTTCCTGGGTTCTTGATAAGGGCCTTCCTCCTGGTTAAAGAAAGCCACTTTCTTGGTATATCTTCACATATCTGAGAGAAAGATCTTGTATCTCTTCATCCCCTTTTAAAGGGATTAATCCCATCATGAGGACCTCACCCTCATGACCTAATTAATTTCATTACCACCTAAAAGCCTCATCTCTAAATACCATCACATGGAGGATTCGAGTTTCAACATAATGAATTTTGGAGGAACATGTTCACTCATAGCAGCATCTCAGAGACCATGTAGTTTAATTGATAAGAATTGTATTTCTAATAACTTGTAAAAATACGTAACTTTACAATTAGAATATTTTAACAGGAGAAGCTGAGACTTTAAAAGGTAACTGAACTTGTTTTAGGTTATATAGATTGTTAATGGCAGAGTTAGAATTAGGACCCCCATCTCCTGAGTCACAAAAAATCATGGAAAAGTTATGTTAGAGGCAATACCTATGTTTATAGCCTAACTGAATAGTAGTTTGGGGTAAACGTATTTACCTTAATGCAGTAAACACACCTCAGGACCTCCTAACTTCGTAGAGATTTATTTCCCATATGTGATCCATTTTCGTCCTTTCCATCTTCTACAGATTATATAATTCATATTCTTAATGTAAATAGTTGAATCTGTTTCTGCTTTTTGAGTCACTTTCACTGCACAGCACCATTTGTTAATTATTTTTTCTAGGTGCATATTCCTTAATAAATGATTTCACATACTGAATTTTAAAATATATAACAGCAACAAACACATAGTGCTTATTTTATGACCAGGCACTATTCTAAATGTTTTAGATACACTAACTTCCTTTATATTTATTCCTACCTTTGGAGATAAATAGCCTTCATTAGATAGAAGATAATGCTGAATCAGAATCTCAGCATCCCACAGCCGGAAAGTGGTAGAGCTGGACATAACCCCAGTGAGTCTGAATCAAGTCTCTATATTATCATATTTTTGGTGTTATAGATTAAATAGATATACACATTATGATACAAGTGTATAACCAGTTAGCCAAACTTGCTTATCTGCATAATAAAAACATAGGCTAGAATATGTACAATAGTTATTTGACAGAAGACACTTGTGTTCTAAGTTTAGTCTTTAATTTCAGCTTAAGGCAAAATATAAGAAATTATTTTCTTTTCCTTAAGAAAATTAATCTTAATTTAGAAAATAGTAGTACTATAACGTATTTTTAAACAAACTTCAGATATGTATACAAATGTGAGCATTAAAGACATCATTTGGAAGCTTTGATTTGAAAGAGACTTGCATGATGGGTTTAACTCTGTAACACATCTTGTTGGGTGCAACTGAACCTTCAACTTTTAGAATGAGCCACTTTAGTTATAGGAAATTTTCATTGTTAGAAAGTCTTTTACTTAAAAAAACAAAAATTCAAACTCAAGTCAATCCACTTAGTTCCACCACTGGGGCAAACCTGGATACATTTAATCACTCTTTCTTATGTCTTAGCTAAAATTCACCAACTCTTATAACCATTCTTTAATATGATATGGTTTACAAATCCTTTTTGACTCAGTCACTGTATATACACACACACAAAAGCTTAATATTATTATTCTTTCTTTATAAAAATAGTTTCTAGAGTACTTCTTAACTTTCTAGATTTCTTCATAGTTCAGCGTATATTGAAAATCTGGTCTTCCTTGATGTGTGACTGCTTCATTTCTGTTATTGAAGCTAATTTTTTTCTCAGCTTCCTTAGCAACTAAGTCATGCTGTAGATGCAAAAGTGAGGCTACTTTTGAGTACAAAAGTACTCGAAGGTATCCTCTTGCTGTAGACTCAAAACTTGAACCCCTATAAGCTTTCTTTCTCTTCTCTATATTTTTTAACTTTAATTTGCAATTTTGAGTTTGTGTCCATTAATTTAATTCTATCATTCTACCTTTGCCCAAAATCTCTGCATCCCAATTGTTGTGGTATTCTAAAGATATAGCTGGCCATCCTAGGAATGCATAATTTGTAAAACATAGTAATATGTTTTACATAGTTTAAAATATGTTTATACGTAGTATAAAATATCTATATTTAAGTTTTTGATGAAAATATTGAATACAAGTACAGCTTTAATGGATGTTAGCTGAAGAATTTTTTTTTTAAGTGATTTACAGGATTCCATGGTGTTTACCTCTAGAACTAAAAAGTTACATAATGTACTATGGAGACACTTTTATATCCTATATGGTTTGCCTCAACTATGATCCAGTAGAGATGCCCAAACAAGCTAATATGCCTTAAATGAAACATATAGATTTACTTTATTTCATTAAAAAATTACTTTAGTAAAGTTTATTTAATTCATTTTGCCAAGATTTATATTTCTATTTAAATATTAAGCCAATATTTCCAGGTTTATTAACATAAGAAAGAATACAAGATTAAAGGGCATTTCTACTCAAAACAGAGTAATCAATTATTTAGATTTTGCTTAATTGAATTGAATTGAATTGATTTATTGAGCAAAAATTGCTAATGTGGCAAAAGAGTGGCTGTATATCTCAACCCAAAAGTAGCATATATGAATCAAATACAATGTAAAATAAAAAAATTCAATAACATTAATCAGAAATGAATTTTATTGGAATTATCTGGTCTCCCTGTAAGTAACTGCATTAAAGAGATTTCCTTAAAACAAGTTCTTTTTAAAATTAAAATCCTTTTTAAATACTTAGTTTATAGTAATTTAAATATTGCAAAAAGTGTTTGAAACCTCACGAAGAAATGGAAATAAATGTATCATTTAAAGCCTTTTTTTCTTTTTGTAGCTTAAAATATTTAGTAGAATGGCAGTAAACATTTTAATTGCTTATATTTGAACTGTATTAATTGTTCATGAAGATTTGTGAACTGAGAGAGCAAGTGTGAAGTTGAGAAAGTGTTTAATTGTTTTAGGATTTTATAAGGAGGGTCCATTTGGGGGCATCTGATGTTGAGAACAGAAAGATGATGTAACTCCGTGAGGTCTCTGAGGCTTTTCAACAGACGTCTTCGGATGCCCTGGGCGCTCCCCTGCTAGAGGTAATGCGTCAGGTATGTTTCATAAAAAGGACGTAAAATATCCAGTAAAGGTTAAGAAATTTTTACTGTGGGACAAGATCTTAAGAAGAGACATTACCGTGGCCTGGCATTGAACATACTGACAGGCTGAAACCTAAAATTCCTTAACGATGGAGTGGATCAATTCTTGTTGAGGACAGGTAGTTAAGAGTGAGGTATGAGCTACTTTCATGCGCTCTCTCCCTCACCCCCGTCCGTCCCACTATGTCTGTGTGCATGACTGTGTGTGTGTGTGTGTGTGTGTGTGTGTGTGTGTGTGTGTGTGTGTGTGTGCGCGCGCAGACGTGCTCTTTCTACTGTCAGAGAGCTACTGTCTCTTGACTTAACTCCTCAAAATCTGCCACATTTTGCGATATGGATTAATTCTGATTGCCAACATGTGAAACAGCAAGGGCACTGTCTTTACCAAGGGACGGCTAGATGATCTATTTGCCAACATCAATATTTGGATGGAAAGCTTAAAACACGTTGTTTTTCCAAGAGTTAAACTTTAAAGGGGGAAAGCACCACTGATGAAATATTAGCAGCAAATCGGTTAACCACTAACTCCTTTCCATATTCGTCGTTGAGGAGAAGTGAAACTTCATTCTCTTTGCTCAGAATAGAGACTCCTCCACCTATAGGCGCTTAACCACAGAGTGGTTCCTGATTGTAAGGGACTTCGCCCACTGCGTAGAAGTGGAGACCCGGCCCTCATTACAGACATCCCGCACTGCAGTCGCTCAGGGCTCCCCCAGGCCGAGAGCCAGGAGGGTGGTCCTTCACCGAGGTGCGCACCAAGTGGCGGTCCATTCAAGCAATGGGGCGCACCAATTTGCCTCCAAAAATTTGCAGCGCACACAACCTGTCCACAGTTCTTGATCAGAAAGGACTAGGGAGATGTTTATCTACAGCCGTAGCCGGGCGAGGGCTCAGGTTTTGGAAAGTAGTTCCGCACAAGCGGGGACACCCCTTGCAGCCCTCCGTCCAGAACCCCCAGGAGGGGCGTCCCACAAGTTCAGCTTTCCTTCTGGGAGCCGCAGAGAGCTTTTTGTTGCGAAACTCTCATTACGACAGTTAGGATGTTAAAACTCTATCAAAATTCACATCAGGAATCTTCGTTGTTTGGGATAGGCAAGACAAGTTGGAAGGAAAAAAGCAGTGCATATTTATCCTCACCTCTCTGTAAAGTTATTCGATGATTTCAAAATAAAGAGCTGGCGATCTCTCTTCCCTCTTTCTTTCTCTGGAATAATCCTTGATGAGGGTACGCTAGATTTCAAGACATTTTCATGCCCACAATGAGATTCATTCTAAGCTCACCACCTTGGCGTCCAAACCCTGGACCCCTGTCCGGAGATAAAGGGTATCAGTGGGCATGGAAGGGGCACAGTAGGTGGGGGAACTCAGGGGAAGCCAATCTACTTCTCTGTCGGACTCGCTTTGATTTTGTATATTGGCTATACTCTGCTGGGTTTGATTAATGACCACGGACTTCACACTTACCTTGTATAATTCCAGTCCAAAGGAGAAACATCCGTCATTTTCTCTCAGTTATCTATACTGAGATAGTTCTTTAAGGAAGTCTTTCCCTGAAATGGGAAAGCTCAAGGTGTGACTATGCACGCACATCTTTTGAAAATAAGCAACCCTGTCTTTCAGACATGTCTAGTAACTCAGCATGAAAAACTGCATTTAAATATATCGAATAGAATTTTAACAATTCACGTATCAAATAAAACAGTGGAGAAACGTGTTACAGACATGATTAATAATTTGCTAGTGAAATTCCAGTCTATGAATTGAATACAGTTTAGTTTACTTACTTATATGCGTCATAGAGGAAGTCTAACTTTAATGGTCTTTATTATATTCAGAACTCCCAGTAACAATGACGACAGCCATAGAAAGAAATAAAGGTGACTAGATTATTGCAGATGAATTATTTTTAAAGTTTGGAATAAAATACATTTTTATAGTAAAAGCAAACAATATCTATAGTAATGTATACACATATGCTAGATAAATCAAGATAATTACACCAAGGGCAAAAAGTCATACTGTATTTTTGCATTTAAATTGGGTCCTTTAGGATAACAGAGGTTTATTTCTCTTTTAAGAAAGAGGCAACTTTGTGAAAAACTATTATTGAAACACATTGATACTCAGAAACGAGCATCACTTTTTGAAAAAAAAAAAAACAAAAATCAAGTTTCTCAAACACCAAAACATTTAATATTATTATTACAATCAGTGTAAAAACTTAATTCATTATACTGGACAGGTTCGCAGCAGCATAGTTTAAAGATTTACAAGATCGATTAACATCTGTGTAATTGTTTTTTTAAAGGGAGAAACTTCAAAAACATCACAAAATTACACTTTGGTCTGAAGGTGTGTTTTCTGGAATAGATGATGGTGGATTGGGCATATATTTTAAATAAAATCCTAAATATTTCCTTGTGTGTGCATATATTTTTATTTTGATGAAAATCTCTTGAGCTGCTTGAGCAAAATATATTTCAGTATCTGTTATGTCTGCAGATCTGCGGGAAGGCAGAAGATGAAGCCAGGGAAGGAAAACAGCAGCAGAGCACACACAAACACGAGGCCACCTGGCATCTTGCCATGCTACATGACATTCAATTATTTTAGAAACTTTTCATGAAAGTTTCTCTTCACCAGCTCCTCCCCTCTTCAGACCACTGCTTTTCTACATTTGGCATAGTTCGCCCGATTTGGCATGCATTTCTTCCCTTGCTCTACTTACAATAAACCTCAAACTCTCACTGCAAAAAAGGAAGTGCTAAGAATCTTAGCAACTCTAGCTTGACATTCTCACTATTAGTATGTAAGTGTGACATTTCTCTCAGTAAGTTGAAATAGGAAGAAACTGGAGCGGTCTATACATTTCTTCTACCACCGCTTTAATGATGCATACGTAAATATTTTTCATTTCCCTAAACATGTTCTTAAAGGTAAGAGGGGCTTTAAAAGCTGCTTTTAGTCTGTGAGGTTTTCTTTTCTTTTAAATGAGCCTTAATCTGAGAATCCTTTATCTGAATTTTACTTTCTAATAAAGCACTACTTTGGGGGTGAGGGAATGTCAACTAGTCATTTCAATGGACTTTCTAATGATTTTAACTTCTTCAATTATTTTAATTCTAGGCTCTAATTGGGAACTAAGGAAAACTTAAAAAAAAATCCCAAATCACTATTTGGGCAAGGAGTAATGTTAGATGTCACTTCAAATGGTAGCATCATTCATCTTTATCTTCACACAATAGCTTTCTCCCCCTCTGTTAGGATCCCTTGGTGCCAGAGGAATGATCTAGTTTGCTCCAACATATCTCAATTACTAAGGGAGAAAGTTTTTCTGAGAGGCTGACACTTGAATCTGTAATAGTCTTGTTAACCCTCATTATTCTTCCTGATCCCCACCCTGAACCTCACCAGCAGGTACTCACTACTCCTCATCTCCATCAAGAAGAAGTGGAGAAGTATCACCACGCAGTGAAGATCCAAAAGTGCTGGAATCCTAGGATGTCTTACATTTATTTTGGCTTGAAAAGAAATCAATTACTCCCCGCCTCTGTTGCTCTCCTACCCGCTCTCTCACCCCACCACTTCCTGCAAGCCTTGGTGCCCATCAGGAAAGCTGAGATCCGAAGGAAGCAAATCAGAAAAGGATGCACAGCAGCTTACTTTAGTTAGATGTCTTGACTGACATCAAATAAGGACAGCTGAATCCTGGGTTTATATCCTGAATATGGAACGAGATGAACAATACTCTCAAAGGCAAAATTGGTGGGCAAAGAAGAGAACTGATGCCTGGGGTTGATGGGCCGAGCCCCCAGAACATAAAATCCCAACTAGAACATGACAATAAACCCATATATATATATATCTCCAGCTGATTACCCCTCAGAACACTTGCCCCTGGGGCCTGGGCCAAGCTGACTTCTTGGAATCCAGGAGGGTTTTTAAAAGCATACTGTGGGAGGTAGGAGCAAAGCTGGATCTGGAAGGCTGAAAACATTTATCAAAGTACTAGGGTCAATTTCCAAGAAGGTTGTCCTCAGAGCATTGGTGGATAAAGCCCAGGTAGATCTCAGGGAAAGTGAAACAGCCTCCAACCTAATTTCTTCTCCCTTCTTGTGACTTTTAGGAATTATTGAATTATTATTTTTAATTAGTATTATTTTCAATGTATTATTAATGCCCCTATCTCTAGAGCTGTGTCATAACCATAAACACCATCTCAACCTCTCAAAATTCATGTAATGCAGCTGTTGGCAACCAAATACCCAGCTTCTTGCCAAAAACTGCAGATTAAACATTCGTTATGGGAGTTTGCCATTAGCTGTTTCCTAAGTTATGGGCACATGTGGTTACATGTCACAAAACACACGGAATTCCGTGTAGTATATTTGCGTTTCCAGGAAGCTCCAGAAATATTATGTGGGTTTGGTGACACATTGCACCCCATCCCTCCAACCACTACCATCAAAGTGCATTTGGGTAATGGGGTAGAAACGGGTTTGCTAGGCAGCTCTTGTCCTCAGCTACCCTTTAGTTTCCTCTCTGAGTTGGACCCTTATCGGCATACTAGTACCCTAGAACTTGGGTCATATGTCTTTCATTTAAAAGACACCGATTGTTTTTCCGGAAATTTGGGGCTCTTAAGATATATATTTATAAACAAACTGACAGAGCTCTACGAATTATCTTGCTTTATAACTAGTTTGTATATTTCCTCAAGTCAGCAATAGGTGATGTTCTTGCTGCTGGGAATTTTTGGAAAAACCTATTAAACGACAATTTTCTTATCTTTCCCGGTGTTTATTAGAGAAAGACTTTCAGAATACCTGAAGATAAGAAGGCACCAAAGGGGATAGTAAAGAATCAAAAATGGCCAACCGAACAGGAGTGAGTAACTCAACACTCAACGTTTCCACAAGGCTGCTCGGGAGCCAGCTAGAAAATGTCCAAAAAAAAAAAAAAAAAAAAAAAAAACGAAACAAAACATAGAGCTGAGGCTCCTGCTCACGCAAGGTCGGAATGATACAGGACACTTTACGGAGAGCGTTTCAAAGACTTTTTCAGACACCTGACCCTCTTTGCCTAGGTCTGGCCTCAGAATGCGAGGTTGTGTGGTTTGGCGTTCAAAGCCTGGCTTCCTGATGAAGCGCAGTCCCCAGTGCTTTTCTTTGACCTTGCTCCTCTGAAATTTAACAATCTGCAGTTGGTGCTGGCAGCACTTCGCCTTCGCTGGAGAGAGTAATAATAATACCGCAGAAGCTAGTTATCCCAGGAACAGAGGCCACTCGCCTGAACCTGAGTGCGCGTTCAGCGCCGGACTGAGCGCGGCTCCACGTGAACTAAGTTTGTGCGCCTCCTCCAGACAACAGTCTGGGTTGGACCCGGGCCGGCAGACCAAGACTACTGCTGCCCCCCTATCTGCTCTGGTTCGCCCGATCGGATCTGGGCGCTTACGGCGGACCCCGCCTTTCTGGCAATACTAAGAAGCAGCTGTAGGGTACACGGCGCTCTCTGGTTGTTGCTCTCTGGCTGAGGCCTGGTTAGGCCTCCAAGAAGGTCTCACTAGAGGGGCATGGGTCAGCCAAGATCCTCGCAGAAGGTGGAAACTCTCAAATCCATCAACATGCCCACCACAGCTGAGCTTGGTCTCGCCATCCTTAGAGTCCGGGCTGCTCGGCCTACCCGAGGCCTCACCATAATTGCCAGGCTTGCCTGGGTACATGCTGCGGCCGCCGCGGGTGCCACTGTTGACAAAGGCTGTGTCAGGACGCGGCAGCAGAGCCCTACCTGGTCTACAACATGTGGGGTTTATTTTCACCAAATCTGCTAGCTTAAGGTGTCCGATGCAAATGAGTTTTTGTGCCCAGGGCAGAGAACGCATTTGCCCCAGACGTGGCGGGCTCCTAGGAAGCCAGAGTCGTGCCGAAAGTCACACAGAAGGGCTTTCAATCTAACAGTGCTGTCCTGCTCGCCCTACCATCCCCTCCGGCGGAAATGAAGGCCTTGGACCTGCCCGCGCCTAGGGCGCCGAGCCGCGCCGCGCGGCGAATGCGCCCAGCTCCGCGCGCGCACCACTCCCAGAGCGCTTTTCAAAGTAACTCCAAAGCGACTCTTTGAAAGTAATTTCTGTAAAACTATGCAGACCTTCCTCCTCTTCTTCATAAACCCATTTTTGTAATAAGCCTCCCTTTGGCATTAGAGTAAAAGCCCTTCAAAGGCATGTATCCTTACGGATTTTCTTAAAACAATTTGGGTCTAATGATAAAATCCTGGACCTAAGGGAAGGGTGGGGAAAGGGGTAGGGAATTGGTTGGTTTTGGTATAATGGCTTCATTGCCTCTTGCTGGGCTTCTCTCTCCCACCCATCGCCACCGCGTCCACATGCCGCCGCATTCCAGAGAAAAAGAAAAGACCACGGCCTCGTAAAGGGCCCAGCGCGCCTGGACTCCGAGATCCTCCGGGTTAGAAGCCGAAGCGGCCGCTCTACCACTGCCGCTGCGATTCATAACTGCCAATGCATCTGGTTTCTTGGGCTTCGGATTAATGTGGATCTTCCACGTAAACGATTTATGGATGAAATAAAAGCCCTTTAGAGCAAGACTTCCTTTCAAGTTCTTAAGACGCCTCTAAATCTTTCTGATAGTGAGTGGCCGGCGTGGGGGCGGGGTGAGGACGGGTGGCTTAGGAAGGCGCAGACAGCGGCGAGTGGAGGTTTAACTGCTTTGCGATCTCACCAAGATCTTCCGAAATGCCAGTCCACTGTCACGGCGGCAAAGTATCTGGGTGTCGGGGGTCGCCTCTCCTGGCATTTCTGAAATGGAGCTGTCAGTCTGTCTATCCTAGGCCTGGACGCGCAGTGCCCCGGTAAGTGGGGAAAATGGGGGTGGGGTGGGGGCGGAGGGGGGACCCGGGGTGGAGTTAGTCGCCTGCCTATTTTCATATTCATTAGAACTGGGAGGTTGCCCCAGGAGCCCAGCTGAGTTTCAAGATATAAAAGCAACTTCGGGTGCTCCCTTTCCAGCCGGGATATATTAAAGGGCCCGGAGCGGGGCAGCTCCCGGCGCCGCAGCGCTAGTTTTCCCTTCCCTCCTCTCTGGCCCTCCCTCCTCCCGCCCACTGGCTCCCTCCCCCAGCGCACTCCAGCTTCTGCACCCCAGGAGCTACGCGACAGCCTTCCAGGATTATGGAGTTTCTGAGCGACAAATTTGCCCTCAAGAGCCCTCCGAGTAAAAACAGTGACTTTTACATGGGCGCAGGAGGTCCGCTGGAGCACGTTATGGAGACGCTGGACAATGAGTCCTTTTACAGCAAAGCGTCTGCAAGCAAATGCGTGCAGGCCTTCGGACCCCTGCCCCGCGCGGAGCATCACGTGCGCTTGGAGAGGACCTCGCCCTGTCAGGACAGCAATGGTGAGTCCCTAGCTCCCCAACCACAGCCACCACAACTTCTTCCGCAATCCGAAATGCGGAATCGGTCCGGTCCTGCAGAGAGGGAGGAAGAGGAAAAGTGGGAGCGAGGGAGCTGGAGGGTGGAGGAGGAAGGCGGTGGAAGGGTGCGCGCTCTGTGAAGCGGTGTTACCGCAGCAGCAGCCTTTGGGGGCGGGAGGAGGAGGGAGGGAGAGATCTGGCAGCCTGTTGCCTCGGAGCGATTCTTCTTTCGCTATAGGGTCTGGTCGCCTAGGGATCCCTGAGTCCCTCTGTAATACTGGCTCCTGGAGTAAACTGATAGGGCGCTAAATAGAGCGTAATTGAGTCAAGACAGAACGCTTCCTCTGCGAGCCCGCCTCGCTGTCCCGGCCTGAGGAACTGAAATCGATCACAGCTCGTTAGAGTACGTCACTGTCGTCACGAGTCAGAAAAACAAACAAAACAAAAAAGAAAACCCTTTGAGTTCCTTTAGGTAAAAACAAATCTTTTTAATTTTCCAAGACGTGGCGCTGTTTTTTCAACGTTGGAGTACCGCTATATTTCTAGCGTGTGTGAATTTTTAATTTCTGCTTCTTTGCGTTTGCAATACAACACCCGTTAAATTTTTGTTACAGACCATAACACTTTAAATAGCTTCGAGCAAAGCATGTCTGGTCTAATCACTCATTCCCAGATTCTACGTTTTCTGTTTTTATGACTTAACATTAAAAGTCAGCTAAGGAGACTTCGGAATGCTTCTGGGTGAAATCTTCAACTTTGAATGTATCTCCAAGTCAAAGTGTTATCAAAACAAACCATCTATCTTTTCTATCTTGTAACCTAATACGAACCTATTATTTTAGAACGCGACAGCTAAAGCACGTTTGCAATTCCAAGAGAATTTTTCCTTATCATTGTATATATTCCACAGTTAGGCTATAAAGGGCGGGTTGCTTTAAAATAACAAACGAATTAAGTGTGAAATATTTACAACAAGCCCCCTGCCCCCTATTTTACGGAGATTCAAAATCTGACAAGAAACTGGCTTGTAGAGGCTCATTTTCTAAATGTTTTGAACATAAGTTTTTTTTTTTAATCTCATATTTAATTAATTTCATTTAACGCACCAAATAACTTTTGACTAAGGGTAAGTCAAAAAAAAAAAAAAAAAAGAAAAAGAAAAAAGAAAGGCGCAAATGATACAAAAAATAATCAGCTAAGTAGTTTCAGTCATTTATTTAGAAAGATGCGAGCAAATACTTTTTCTTATTCTTACACTGAATTGTTGGTTTTCTGGCTGCGTTTCAGACCTGGTATCTGTGTTTGTGGACTTCTTAGCTGCATGTGTAAAGTTATTTGAATTGACAGGTCTTTCTTTAATGATTTTGCAATGTCTTGTATTCACTCTGGATGGACTTGATCATAATATTTTATTTTAAATAGTCGGGAATCCGAAATAAGAGACATAGGTCGATTTTTGATGCGTTATTAACTTTTAACGAATATCATACTATTAAGATGCTTTATAACCGAGAAGATGAACATAGGCAGCCATCCACTTAATTTAGGAGAGATCCTGTCTTTCTCTTGAGATGCCTTTAGCCTCTCCACTGCTTCCCCTCCCCCATCCCTAATTGCTGCAGTTCCCGATTTAACTTTGCCCAAGGAGACAAAACCGTATTGTTAATCAGTCACGGCTCTTCTTTATATTTAGTTTAACATCACATCTTCCTTTGCATGAAAACCATTCATTTTTTTTTTAATTTTTATATATCGAAAATTTATAGTTGTATATATTTATGGGGTACAAAGTAATGTTACTTTTTTGAATACAATGTGGAATGATTACATTAAGCTAATTAACTTGGCCATCACCTCAAATATTTGAAATTTTTTTGTAATGGGAACATTTTTGAGAGTTACTCCATTAGTGACATTGAAATGCACAGTATTCAATTATTAACTATTTAAGTTATATGCTCATTAAAGTTGAATATATTTGTATAATGATGAAAATAACTGTTAAAATGCATTATGGTGGTAATTTTAAAAAAGAAAGAAATGAAAAGAAGTATGATTATCTATTGGAAATTATTATTCTGGCCGGATTGACTTTACTTTTTAAAAAGTGCTTCCCATTTCATGATGTGCCTCCATTGCATTTGTGGGTGTGTGGCATTATATGATATATTTTTGTTTTATATCATACTGCAAGCATGCAATCAAATCTGAAGAAAATCACTGAAATTAAACATCCCTTAACAGAATGCTAGATGCCATCTTCCATAATGTTTTAATAGCTGTTTTAATTTATGTGCTTCAACAGAGAAAAAAGTAAAACTTCCAAGCCTAAAACATATTTCACAAGCTAAGCAGAAATCTAAATTTTTAAAAAAATCTACATACATTTTTAGGTAAAAAAAAAACACTGGTTAAATCTAATTTCCTATAGAAAGCCTTTTCAACATTTGACATGAAATTTATTTTGTCAATTTAGTAGATCACTTTTTGAAAAAAAAGTGTAAATGCACACAAGGATATAAACTTGAAATATTCAAAATTTAGTGGAAATAATACTACATCTTAAGTCTATCATCAGTACATTTTATGTGGAGGGGGACAATAACTTTTGGATATCAGTGCAAAGGTATTATTTAATCTTAAATAATTTTCCTGAGCCACATTAGTAGCTTGATTTTATCTATTGTGAATAAATATTTGACATTAAATTTGCTTCAGTTTTCAAAAATCATGAACATTTAGGATTTTTTATGAAACACCTAGATTATCTTTTAATTTGAGTACATTAATTTAGATTAAAAATACGTGCATTAATATATAAATCCTGTAAAATAGTTCAATTTCTTGAAACTCTCTATTACTTCTACTTACTGACTTAATTGAGATGTGTTTCACAATCCTGAGAACTGTTTTTTTCCCCTCTGAGTGCAGTGAACTATGGCATCACTAAAGTAGAAGGACAGCCCCTTCACACCGAACTGAATAGATCTATGGACAACTGTAACAGTCTCCGAATGTCTCCCGTGAAAGGGATGCAAGAGAAGGGAGAGCTGGATGAACTTGGGGATAAATGTGACAGCAATGTATCCAGCAGTAAGAAGCGAAGACACCGAACCACCTTTACCAGTTTGCAGCTAGAGGAACTGGAGAAGGTCTTTCAGAAAACTCATTACCCGGATGTATATGTCAGAGAACAGCTTGCTCTGAGGACAGAGCTTACTGAGGCCAGGGTCCAGGTAGGAGTCAAACAGATGCCTTGATGGATGGGGTAGGAAAATATATGGTGTTAGAATAATTAAATAAGTGCATTTTGCCGCAAAGAAACAAACTGATTCCCTAGCTCAAGATGAGGAACACTGTAATATATATCTGAATGTATGTCCACGAAAATTATTGTTTTAATTGCAAAGGTTTTGACAACTCACATAAAATGTAAATAAAAGAACACGAGTTATTACATAGACATAAAAATTAACAATCATTCAAACATAACAATGTGATCATATATCTCTGATTTTTAAAAAGCATTTTTAATGGGTGAAAAACAGAACCATGCGTATTTTGTAATTGACATATTTATTTATTTTTCTGTTTTATTAGCCATTGAGGTTGTTTTTTAAGTTACATATCAGGTATTTGTAAATTATTTGTATAGTTGGTCATACATCTATAATTTTACTAAGGTTGGAGGCATAATAAAAGGAAAAAAAGAAAGAATCCCACAAACTCCCAATTGTTATGTATACCATTAAATATTTTCACTATGGACAATTTTTAAAAAATCAAATAGTTCATTTACATTTTCTAGTTCTAGTAGTTGTCAGTATGTGCTATTCCATTATAATTTTTAAAGTCTAGATAAATTATATGAATTTTGCATAGGCAATAAAAGTAATGGCTTTGAAGTACATTTTTGCATACACTCAATTATATTCATAAAATATATTCTATTTATTAAATTGGATGATCAAATGTTCTTAATTAAAAAAAATAGTTTGAGAAAGAAAAATTATACCAGGTAAAATTTTACCTTTTAGGAGTACTTTATTTTTACTACATTCGATATTCTTAAACTATATTTTACTAGTTTCCAAGTAATAAGAAAAAGTTTAAAATGCAACAATAATTGAGGATAAAGGCCTTTGTCTTTGTGTGTGTTTTGACTCCTCTATGAAAGTATTGATTTTTTTTGCAATTCCCATAAACTGCAAAAATGGAAAAATGAATAAAATAGTGAAAATTTTTATTCTAAATCAAGTAACAGTATTTCTTCTTACGATTAAGCCATTGTAAGGCTCTTACATCATTAGAGACAACATCTGGTGGTGCATGTATAACAAGGAGCAGATTTTTACTTGAGTTTGTGGAAGTAAATGGTTACTTTATCTCGGTTCAGGAAGTAAATATGTAGAAAGTTCATGCTAACAAAGAATTTTAGAATTGTCAAATATTAATACCCGCCCTGTATGTTTGAGATTTTTTCTTTGTCTTTATTTAAATTAGTTATACTTGTAACTATAGACAAATATGTTTGCACACAGAGTGATCAACTGTGCAAAATGCATCTTTTCCATTTAACATTCACTAAGTCTTGATTAATTTTTGTCTAAGAACATGCACAGAGAGCCAACCTGAGCTTAATTTACTCAGGTCATTTTCTTTCCTGCTTTGCACATAAGAATGGCAATTGGTATCCATTTTAAGGAAATTGTCAAGGTCTTTCTGTTAATTGTTTTGTTGTTGATGTCTTTAAGCCTTGGACATAATGGATAATATGCATTTATCAGCAATGTACTATAACTATAATGAACATGTAGCTCTCTGGCTTACTTTAATTGCTAAAAACTCTTCAAAGTGCCATGTTAAATTTGTAATGTGTGCTTAAAAATTAAACTTAGTATTGCTATGTTGCCCTAATTGTGAAGGTAAAGATATACAATTAGAATTGAGTATGAGTAAGAGTGAAAATTTCAAGTAAACTTCAACAAAAGGCTTTTACAACTTGCATTTTTTTATATTTGATTCCTAGCTTTTTTCTTAAACATTTTATGTTCTGAACATAGTTGTGTGAAAACTAAAGAAATTCCCAAAAGCTACTCCTATAATGTTCACTTAAAAATATCAAGGTATACATATTGAATATAACCTCTGCATCTCCCTTTAATATTAAAATGAAGATCTTGGAGCATTATAAGTATGAATTAATGAATATTCCACCTGCTGAGGAAGATGGTTCTTAAGATAAATACTTCTAATATGTAATTAGAGGAATTGTGGAAGATAGCTTAGTAACTTGGTAGTGGCCACACTAACTGATAGACTTTCTTGACACTTGATTTTATCTGCCCTATTTATTTTATTATTTCAATTAGCTGTGCTGTAAATTAGAGAAATTATGTAAAAGTACCTGAGCATTTTCATAAGGGAAAGTAAGTGGCATAATGTATGTATGTAATAAGCACATTCATGTATTTTAAAACCATAGTTCAACTTTAGATGATTCAATTTTACATATAGTTCTTGTCATACTTATTACAATATGTAATCTCATCTTTTTTCCTGTTTCTAGATAATCATGATGTTCCTGCTGCTGCCATATATTTAGATATAATCTTTATGATTAAATTTTTTAAAAAGATTATGTAGTTATAAGCACAATCCAGAAGAGCCTTTCCTTTTTTGATATATTTTAAGGATAATTTTTTAATAGACTCAGATATTAATTTCCTTATAGATTGGCCGGGTTTATGTTATGGCATATACGTTCCAGACTTGCAGCATTCTCTAAAAGGAGGCGTATCCATGACAATGTGGAGATATAAGGAGTATTCAAGATCAAATCATCTAATTCCTTTTTGTTTTCCCTAAATGAGAAAACAAAGGCTCATACATATGAGATGTATTTGCCAAAAGTCTCCTACGTCTTTTTATTAAATTATTTTGCCTCATGGGCGTATCACTTACCACACTAAAATACAAGAAAAAGTAAAAGCTGTATATCCTTTTCTAACATATATTCCTTTTTAAGTATTTTTTTTTTTAACCAGGTTTACCTTTCTGGTTTCATGTCTTTTAACATCACATTTGCTTTACCAAATATTCCTTAGCTGAAATTCTACTTTTTATTAAATAATTAGGTTTGGTTTCAAAATCGAAGGGCCAAGTGGAGAAAAAGGGAACGTTATGGCCAAATACAACAAGCAAAAAGCCATTTTGCTGCCACCTATGATATATCAGTTTTGCCAAGGACTGACAGCTACCCACAGGTATGGTAAACTATACAGAATATTGATCAAGAATAGTAGATTTGGTTTGTATATCCTTAAGAGGGTTAGCATAGGCTTTATTATATCTAATATAATAGGAATGAAAATTTAACCTCCAGAAAACATGCTTCACATTTGCTAAATTTGCATGTTGATGAATTATTTATATTCTTATTTCTTTCTTTCAGAGTCATTAATTTAAAAATATTTCAAAGTTTTTTTTCTTTTGAATTTTGTTGTATATTGCAACAAATGAAATAGCATCATGTAATGATACAGGTGTTTTAATTATTCTACATTCTAATTATTCAGACTCTCTTCCTTTGTTAACTTTTAAAAATACTGAAAATAGAATGTTGCCTGGCATGCAATCTCTGTGGACATTGTTTCATGAACTAGACTAAAACCTGAGGCCAAATGTGGCCTAAGTTTAAGACCTCAACTCCACTTAAAAAAATGTGTCTGTTTTTCTATTTTTTTTTTTTTCTTTTTTTAAGATTTCAAATTGCTTGTTCTCTCAAGGTCTACATTTGGTCCTGTATGACTTAAAACAGAGATAGAATTAGTACCAGACATAATTTTAAAAATTAATCATAGATAAGAAACAGCTTCCGTTTATAATGGGTGCTCTCTTGCGACATTTCAAAGTGTTCAAAATTCTTTTCATTTTTCCTTTTCAGTAGAAACTGTGTATATATTTCTTTTTCATGCTTTGTAACATATTATATTACTTTTTCCTAATACTCAATAATAACATTGAGAACTGTATTTGATACATGATAAAGAATACCTGTGTTATCAGGACCAAGCTATGCATTATTTTGTTATTTATTATTTAATGATATGTGTTGTAAGAGACCACTGGGAAAACACATATGAAACATAGGTACTGGAGAAATACCTTGATAGTTCAGTAACTAGATGATCTGAATCCCAAAATAGAATATTCATTTTCTTCACCTGTAAATTCATACCCTGTGAGTACAAATTCAGTCTTTTAATGTTGTTCTTTCCTTGTGTTCCTATGCCTTTTATGATTCTTTAAAACCAATTTTGGAAACATCACTCCTCCAGATAAATCTTTCAAATTCATTAATGTAATATTATATGTTAAATGAAAAAAAAGTCTTAGAGATCACCTTGCTCAACTCCTTCATTTAAAAAAGTTATGAAGACAGGCTCAATTGAGTTAAGGAATTGGTTTGTGATCATACAAGTGGTTTCGTACACGACAGGTTGTAAAGGTCTGCTATAGCTAAACCTTTACCCAGCAGTTTACTAGAAGACTACTGTTCTGAATGCCTTTTGAATAAATGTTCTCTATCTCCCTGTCATAGCAAGAATCTTGTTTCTCTTTTAAAATTTATCTTAAGCAGGTTACTTTATGTTTTCTTCTATTTAAAAGCATGAGGATACCTCTGGTTACTTATCATCATAGGGCTAGTGAAATTGTGTTTGCCAAATATTTTTGAATGCCTTAGTTGAGTTAGTTTGAGTGCCTTTTCTTTCCAAATGAGTATTGTAAGAATGTTTTCCCACTAGGCTGCAAGCTCCATGAGGACAGGGACTACAGTGCCTTCATGGTTATTTGTTTTTTTTTTTCTTTTTTTCTTTTTTTGAGACGGAGTTTCGCTCTTGTTACCCAGGCTGGAGTGCAATGGCGCGATCTCGGCTCACTGCAACCTCCGCCTCCTGGGTTCAAGCAATTCTCCTGCCTCAGCCTCCTGAGTAGCTTGGGACTACAGGCACGCGCCACCATGCCCGGCTAATTTTTTGTATTTTTAGTAGAGACGGGGTTTCACCATGTTGACCAGGATGGTCTCGATCTCTTGACCTCGTGATCCACCCTCCTCGGCCTCCCAAAGTGCTGGGATTACAGGCTTGAGCCACCGCGCCCGGCCCTTCATGGTTATTAACACTACTGGTACCCCTTACTGTTTATCTGGGCACTGTTCTAAGCAGATTACATAGATTATCTCATTTAATCCTCACAACAACCTTATGAGCGTGTGTTATTAATTATCTCCATTGCTCAAATGAGAAAGAGGTAAGCCGAAGTCCTGATTTGACCAGAGACGATTTGGTTTCTACTTGCAAGATTATGACCTGACAATAGACTGTCTCTCCCAGGAATATATTTAATGATATCAAAGGAGCATAAGGCTGGAGCTGCATTATTCCAAGTCTGTTGTTTAGCTTGGAGGAGCCACAACCAGTGAAATAACAATAAAAATATAGTTGAGATGGAGTATAGTTTATATCATTTTGAACTACTTGTCTGTGGTGACTTTAGACATAATAAAGTAACAAATTATGAGCTCTTCACATGGATTTTAAACAGTCTTACTAAGTATATCCATAACACTTAACTATGACTATTTTTTCATGTGCGTCTTATTCCTCCAGACTTCATTTCTTTCCCTTCAAACCCCATTTCTGGCTGTTTTCTACTTTTCTGTCCCTGCATGTTGGTTGTTTTGACTCTTGTTTCTTCTTTGGTATATGATAAGACATTCAGAATAGGGCCTAGCGCAGATTAAGACCTGTATAAAGGATGAAGCATTCAGAATAGGGCCTAGCACCTATTCTGATTTAAAACTATACAGATTTGAGACCAGTATAAAGGCTTAATATGGCTCAATGTACTCTGACTAACCATCTCTTTTTCCTGAGATGATCTTGATGTTGTGTTATTGCACCTCAAAACTTTATATATTATCAATTAAAAGAATGAGGTAACCTAGACACTAAAGAAGGAAAGGACATAGTATACCAAATTATATATTTGATAATCTTTTTCACTCCAATGGGAAATTAATTTAAAAAATTTCCCCCCACAAATCATAGGAATCTTACACTAATTATTCCTGTGATTTATATACATTGGCTATACCCCCTGATAACTTGAATGGAGAACATACATTGGAATTATTTTAATAGTGCCAATCATGATTAATAATAAAAATTAATACCATGAAATCTGTAGTACTTTCCTGTATTGGTAAATCATTTAATGTCTGTTTACCAAAATTTCAAAAATTAAGTGGCTGCAACTCCGCACTGCAAATACCAAATAAAGCCAGGGGGAGTTTTTCTTTTAGCTTAAATATATGCAAGAGACTTTTTTAGTTTGTTTGAAAAAATAACTGTGCCAAGATCATGTCTCCCAAGAGTTGGCCTAAAGAAAATGCTTTTTATCATGGGACTTAAAAATAGAAGCTTGGCCAGGCGCAGTGGCTCAAGCCTGTAATCCCAGCACTTTGGGAGGCCGAGGCGGGTGGATCGCGAGGTCAAGAGATCGAGACGATCCTGGTCAACATGGTGAAACTCTGTCTCTACTAAAAATACAAAAAATTAGCTGGGCATGGTGGCACGTGCCTGTAATCCCAGCTACTCAGGAGGCTGAGGCAGGAGAATTGGCTGAACCCAGGAGGTGGAGGTTGCAGTGAGCTGAGATCGTGCCATTGCACTCCAGCCTGGGTAACAAGAGTGAAACTCCATCTCAAAAAAAAAAAAAAAAAAAAAAAAAAAAAAAGGAAAAAAAAAGAAGCTTATAATGGGAGAAATAGGAACAGAAGTGGAATTCAATAACTCAGTCCAATAAGACATTGGATTTGGTGACTGTTACCAATTACAGAAAAAAAAATATTAATTTCAGAAAAGTTGGAAACTAGAAACTGTTAGAGGCAGGGCAGAAATAAAGAATTATCAATTTGGAAGGAAAGAAAAACCCTACATAGAAATACATGAAAAACAGAGATAATTTAGAAAATGATTCCTCAAGCCTGCTTATTGTATATTTATTTCTATGTAGTAATTAATACTTTCTAAGATGTTATAATAATACTTTGTATCAACTGGTCTTCATTTTACTATAGTAACAGTTGTAACAATAAAAATAATTACTAATAATTGGGGGCATATTTAAAGCCACATACTGTGCTTCCTTTTTGCATCCATTAACTTGTTTAATTTAAGCTCCAGTTTTCTGAGCTCAGGAGCCCAGAGACCTTTATGCAACATTATCTCTTTAATTCATCATTAAACAGTGAAATAAGTCAACCTAGACCCTAAAATATCACATTGTTTTTGGAAAGCAAAAATGCTTCTGTTTTTCAATTTATAAACATTTTAAAAACCTAAACACCTCATTGACTGTTTTAAGATTTTTTTCTTAAGCTTGCTTATCTTTCACTGCAAACAAACAAATAAGAAAGTGAGAGATGTGATGTTCATAGTAACATTTTTTAAGATAACATATTTTAATGTACTGACCATAGTATCTTTTTTTTCCATTCTTTATTTTGGCCCAAAATATCAGTTGGTGTTTGGCAATGCTATGTTTTAGCTAAATTAATCTATTCATTTTTCCTCAAGAGGTGACATTTTGAAAGCAGTCTCCTTGCTTAAGATGAGTCTGTTCCCTCTATTTTGAATTTCCCTACCTTGCCTAAGCAGTATTTACTCCATGAAACCTCTGGAATCTGCCATACATCTGCACATCATTTTCTCACAGACATTTTGGTGGCTTGTATTAAAAGTTTGATTTCCCATTTACAGTGTAAAATATTTAAAAGATGACCCAGTTATTAGTCACCTTTGTATCACCAAAGGTGCTTTGCTATAAATTAAGCAAATTACATAGACATTGGATAGCTGTAATAGTACAGATTCACTTCAATATATTAACATATTAAGTAGTATATCATAAACATAATCAATTCTCAATAAAACAGATTTCTGTTTTTAACCAGCTTTGTGATGTAAACAATTAACTTTTCCTCAGTTTCTTCCTCTGTTAGAAAGAATAGGCTAGAATGATTTTGCAGACCCTTTAAAGCAACTTTTGTTCCAAATTTATTTGCATTTCAAAACTAATACATGCTATACACTGTTGCAGGCATCAGGGACATATGAATGACCTAGACAAAATTCCCTGCTTTGTAGAAAGACTACAAACTAGGTAGTACTGATACTAAATTTGCAAATGTTTCTTGGTACAAACTAGGCCCAGGAAACCATACATCTAAATAATTTTGGCCTTAAATTTAAAAAGTGAGCAAAGATCTATTAATATTAGATTTTAACTTGTTTCTAATATAGCAAAACCAAAGCATTTTAAAAATAATTATTGTAGTGAATAAAATATTTTATCTTAAGATGTTAAGTATTTTCTAGAGAATTATAATGAGCCTTCATTTCTTACAAGGAACTTCACATTTTCGTGTTCCTAGGTTTGGATTACATGAGTGCTGACATCATTTACTAGATTCATAACTTTGAGTAACAACTTTAACTTGATCTTCGGATTCTTTATTTGTAAAACGGAAGTATTGTTGGTGCTAGTAATGGTGGTGTGGATAGTGTAGATGATGAAGTTGATGATGCTTTTTCTGTTATTGTGAAGACAAAATAAATTTCTGAATAGGAAAGCCCCATGTTTATAGACTACAGAGGTGAATCCTGGGATTTGAAGAGGGCCAGAGGTTAACATCAATGACTATGGGATTCCCAGTCAGGGAAATGTGGGTTCAAATTTTGGCTTTTCAGCTTAATAGCTTTTAGACCTTTGGCAAATGTATTAACCATGAGAAGCAGTTCTTTTCATTTATAAAACGGGAGTGAACGCTCACATGCTGTTTGTGAATGTTAAAAAATTTTTTTATGCAAATTACAGCATTGCCTAGTACAAAAGAGAACTTAATAAGTAGTAGGAATTCTATCATTTCCATTAGTCATTATTAATTTTGTCCTAAAGTACCTGCCTCTCCAGACAGCTAAATTACTTTTATCTTATGTTGTAGCACTTAAGCTAATCCAATCTGTGAGTAAATTTACTATTTAGGGATCTAGGGAAATATTAAATTCAGTTAAATATACTTTCCTTTTTAAATTGAAAACCAAATATGGTAACTTTAGAAAAGTTTAAGTATATTTTTAATTCATCAGAATTATTTTCTTTTTTTTTTCTTTAAATTTTTATTGCATTATAGGTTTTGGGGTACATGTGCAGAACGTGCAAGATAGTTGTATGGTACACACATGGCAGTGTATTTTGCTGCCTTCCTCCCCTTCACCCACACTTGGCATTTATCCCCAGGCTATGCCTCCCCAGCCCCCCCCCCGCTGTCCCTCCCCCATTCCCCCTTAAAAAGTAAATATTTTCATCACAGATTTCAGAAAATAGTTGAAGTGTTTTTCCCACCAAAATTTTGAATGAGGTGTCACTGAGTATTGTGAAGTGAAAACCATCACTAAATCTATGCTTACCAAATGTACCATGGAATCCACACAGTGTCTTGTTTTCTGTTGCATTATTGAGGACTTCATAAATTATGCCACTTAGAATTTGAATATACAAAGAGGTAGATTCAAGTTATACATAACTTGTAGTCATTTTGATAATTTAATACATAGATTAAAGGTGTAAAACATTTTAGTTTAACACATTCTATTTTAAATATTGTAATTATAGTAGTTTCCATATAATATACTGTAGACATATTGCTTATGTACCATTCTTTTATCAGCAGTTTCTATATTAATCTTAATAGTTATCTTAATGTAAGCTAAATAAGTAACAGAACTAGTACCCTTCAACACTGTGGTTTACAATTAAAAGGCATATGTAGCAATTTTTACCTTTGGAGAAAGTATAATTTTATCACTATAATTTCTATTTTTTCCTAAATGTTTGAAGTAACCAAATAAAAATCTTTTAAAAATATTAATAACATAGCAGTAATTAATACATACAGTAATATAATGAATGCTTTTACATCCATGAAACAACCAATGCAATGGTCATACAATGATAAAGTGAAAATTCTTATATGGCTTACCACGACCAAAATGTTACCACCATTTTCAACAAATAGTATTAATATTGCACAATTTGTCATTGATTATAAACACAAATATTTAAAGTCATAGAAGAAACATAATGATAATCTACCTTACTAAAATATAGTTTTTGCAATAAATAAATATGCTGATTTAATTAAATTTATATACAGTTTAAATAAATATATGTAAAATCATTGTGTGTGTGTGTGTGTGTGTGTGTGTGTGTGTGTATTTAAAGTTATGTGTAGCATGAGACAAATTTTCACGGTATCCATTAGGTGAAGGTATAGCTAGCTACAGTGAATTGTTTTCTTGATTTTTATTCTGTTGAAATATTTCAAATTTAATGAAATGAAATTCATTTAATGAAAATAAATTTTAATAAAATGAGACACTTAATTTTTATTATAATTTTAATTAATTTTTATTTTGTTAAGGATACAAAAACTTTAAAAAGGCAAAGGATATCATCCAAAAGAGGCAAACTGCATTCATATCAATTATGAAAATAATTAGGCCTGTTCTTTTGAAAATGTAATATTCTAATGTGACTGTACACAATAAATTTAAAAAATCTTTTAATAAGTATTTTTTTATTTTATGAAGAAAGTAAATCAGTAAGTTGAATAGATAACCAAATAAATAAGAAAAAAATAAAAATAAATGTTGCAGAGTGCCAATGTTAGCTTATACATATAAAAATCTCACAAGAAGATGGAGAAATAACACGCAGAAAATTAAACCATCAAAGCTGAAGCAGTCTGTGAGCACAGACCTGTGGTTTAAAATCTGCAGTTTATACTATTATTGCCAGTGTGAAATTTGTGTTATTCTTTAATCCCGAATTATATTCATGCCATGTTTATGAAGCCTCATGCATCTATGGATTTTCTTATTTAATCTAAATCATGGACATTAAATAGGTAAACTTTCATACAAACTCACAGGTGATTTTTAAAATCACAAAAGTAAAATTTTGACATTGCAGTTAATACAAATAGGAGATGAGTAAAATCAATAGCTTTACTCAAGATTTAAAAAATAAATTCAAAGTTCATATATGGTTCTAAACAAGATGTCTAAAGTTTAAAATATTCTTTGAAAATTAAGCTATTTGCATATTTTATTCATGTTCTAAGCTATGCATAAAAGCTAATTTACAAACTTATATGTTTATATTGTTTTTTATATTGTGAATTTTGTTTCAGTAGGACAATTTCATCACTAAAAATGAATCAGACATTGATGAATCAGCAATAGCTGTTATGCATGTTTTAAAATACATGAAAGATAATGTGACGAATGTTTGGAAAATCCTCCATATGATTATTACTGCTTGATAGTAACAAAAGAGCAAAGGCTAGGTGTTACCATTTTATTTCCTCCTTAAATGACTTGATTTCAAAACTTTCATTTTTAAATCAATCGTGAGAGTTTCTACAAATCTTTTTAAAAATCACTTAATGTGGAATTGAAGAATGCAGCCAACACCAAAGAAGAATTTTCTTAATGTTATGTCTTAGACTTGGAGCATTTTTCAAATATTATTTGAATAATGAAAAATGTAAACACATTTATATAATGTTATGCTGAAAATTTATAGACATTAACATTTCTTATGAAGCTTTGTGCTTTTAATTTTTGTACTACAAATAGACATACACATTTATTTTTCTGTTAAGCAGTTTTCCTCTTAAATTATTAGTCTCATATGGGTGCTATATTTAATGGTGATTTTTTAAAATGGAAAAGGCTCTCTTTCTTGTACCAAGTCTCTGTATACATTTTTAAGATGGAATTTTACTAAAAAATAAAAGTGACAATTAGCATTTAGTATAGGAAATGTTTCTGATGAATAAATGATTTCTAATCACTTTAGTTTAATAATAATATATATTGAAAAAGTACTTTTAGGATTTTTGAAATCTCAACTGACTCATCAAAATCTAAATATTTTATATATCATCTTAAAACATTTTTTGGTGAAAATTAGACCTAATGAGTAGATATTGATAAAATTGTACCTTCACTTTTACCTTAGGGAGTACCTAAAAAATACTCAGATTGATCTTTTAATTGCTTAATTAATTCAAGTTGGGATTTTTTTTTTAAGGTAGACAAAGTCTTAGTGTGTGTTAGTCACCTGTGGTAAATTCAGTATTTAAAGATTCACTTATACTCTTTCTCCCTGCCAGCAACTTACTGATGTAGTAAATAGAAGAGTTAATGGGATCCTGAAGTTAGCCAACAGCTAAAAATATCTGCATGTTCTAAGCATATAATTCTTATTAATATTTTGTCATGTAAATGCTAAAGGAAGGGGCATACTGGTGAATTTCATAATAGTCTCTTTAAAAATTGATCCATTTCTGCAGAAATCACTGTTTTCATTTTTAAGAGAACATGGAAAAATATAGTAAATTCAATTACATAGTGATACTGTGCTAGTAAATTTTTATAATGAGTATTGAATGATATACAGAAAAGTTGATAAATGTAAACATGGTGACAAAAAGGAAAACCCAAATTATTTTTCAGATTTTAATGTGGAGAGATAGTGCTATAACATCATCACAAGTAACCTTGTGGATCTCTGATTTCTGTCTTTTAAAGTACCCTCTAACTCTCACAGGAAAGTGCATGAGCATATGATGCAAGAATTGTGTGAGTGTGCACATGGAGTGTGTGTGTGTGTGTGTGTGTGTTTGTGTGTGTGTGTTTATACAAGTAAATATGATGGATGTTGCTGGCCAGAGGTAGGAGTAGTCTATATATATAGATGAGAAGTAGAGTTAAATAAACTTATTTTAGTAGAAAAATATTACTTAGTTGTTTTGGAGATGCTTTAAATTAAGCGAAGGATCTTACTTAGATATTTTCATGTTTAATATTTCTATTAAATTTGATAGTGTTGTTTCTTCTAAACAGCACTAATATTGACTATAAAATGCTATCATGAAACTAACTGATTTTTTTGTTACACCGTGCTGTTTTACAATTAAGGCAAAAACTAAAACTCACTTTTCTTTGAAAAGGCCATTTTAGAAAAATATATTGAAAAGTACTCACTATATAAAATCAGTAAATGTTATAGAAATACAAACCAAGGATACAACAATAAAATCTACTTTGTAGTTGTGATTACAAAGAATATATTCATATCAAGGTTCTAAAGTAAATGAAATAAATACTTTTCTTTCCATAATTTACTGTGTACTTGAATTTATTACAAGTGTATATCTACAGTAAAGAACTCTTAGTATTTATGTTTATATTAATATGTATTTATGTGTTTTCCCTTCTCCTTCCTCTCTACTACTTTTAATTCCTTGGAAGAAAAATGAGTATTAAATAAATTAGGCTTCAGTTGGAATAAATAAGACAAAAATAAAACTTTTCTCCAAAATTCCAAAGTCATGGGATAATTAAGTGTTAACTTTTATTTGGTTAGAAAAACATGAAGGGGCAAATGTTCAAAGTGAAATGCAGTAAGTCTACTGAACTTCCATTCATGCTAATGGGAGGCAGTTGGCTAAGTTCCCTGGACAGTGCTTTGAACACACCCCTAAAAATTAAAAAAAAAAAGTTTCAGAGCACATTAAAACATGAAATGTTTTTAGATTATCCACTCTCTCTAAAACACAACAAAGAAAAGAAATGTAAAGGCAGCCCAAATTTTTTTTCTTTCTAAAAAACACACATATAAGAAGGATATGGGAGTTATTTATTTCTGGTTTTAAAGCCCTTGAATATTTGATAGAGACCTACAGCAGAACCCTAAAATTATATGGTTCCAGGTGTTGTCATTGTAATATCTATGAAATAGTTCAAAATAGGAGTGGTTATCCTATTTAGAAAAAAAATATATATTTTTTAATTACAAAATTAATTTTAGACCAATATAATTTTTCCATTAATGAATCAAAATGTGATTTTGATGGACTTCCCAGTTCACAAAAAAGTAATATGCACTTCTAGATAATGTGCACATGGATTTATAGATTCCAGGAAGTAGTTTAAAAATGACTGCCCATATGAGAATATATTGGTGGAGGGATGGAGGAACAGGTGAGTCCAGCTTGACAGAACTATAGACAACTATAATCTCAAATAACACTATTATTGTTTAATCAAGTCTAGATAGCCTAGAACAAAAATGTTATGTGCCAGTTTTTTCCTACAGCAATCAGAGGATATGCAGCATATGCTATTCTGGTGTAGATGCCATGTGTTGATAAGGGTGAAGGGTATTGATAACCTCAAACATATTCAGAAGAACGTGACTAGAATGATACAGCATTGAGAAGCCAAGTCATATGAGGAATGGTTAAAAGCACTGGAGATGTTTACCTGGAGAAAAAAAAAAGACTTGGGGATTGTGTTATCACTGCTTGATGACATTTTAAGATTTTAACATGTAAGAAAGATGATATTTATTTTGCATCATTATAGGGAATATAAATAGCAGCCATAGGTAGAGGTGAGGGATGTAACATCTTACTTTTACAGAACTCTCCAAAGGAATGGAATGATGTTTTTAAACAAGTGAGCTTCTTATCACAAGAGGTAAACAAAATTGATGTACAAGGAGTTTTTCATTTGGAAGGAAGTTGGAGTCCAGTAATGTTTCCTAATTTCAGTTGATTTTCAGAATTCCATGTGTGTATTATTATTACCATGATTTTAATATAGATCCCTTGAGTCATACTAAATGAAACAGAGTCTCCAAGAATATGTATCTGTGGTGGAGAATCAGTGTTTAATAGAAAATAAAAATAAAGAATTTCCCAGGTAAATGCAGTTAGCAAGGTCTAGGAATGTAATTTTCATGATTTCTGTATTTTTTGAGTATAGTGATTTGGGAGTTCATATTATGAAACAAAATTTTTGATATATTAACATAAGTTGTCTGTAAAATTTTGACATAACTGCAAGATGGATCAGTCCATATTTTTCAAGCACTTAATAAATTTGATTTAATGACTTACCATGTACTGTGTTAGCTCTGAGGATGACAAAACAGTTGTGAGAAATAATTGTGGGTTTTTACTTCAGAGTAGAGACTATGAACCTCCACAAAGTAGGGATTATGAGTAAATAAATAAGTAATTTCAACTCATAAAACTAGTCAGTGTTACAGCATTTCTAAGATTTATTTATTTCATTTACTTTAGAACCTTGATATGAATATATTCTTTGTAATCACAACTACAAAGATTTCCTAGGTTGAGATTTGACCTCCACCATTGGAGTAATAATGCAAACTTGGGTGATGTTCTTCAACTTTATTCTATAGTATTACCTTCCGTCCTCAAAATGGGGATAGCAAAAGAACAGGCTGGCTGTTTAGTGTATTGAAACAATTAAAATTGTTTATAATGTATTTAACATAATGCCTGACACATGGTAATTAATTGATAACCACTGGCTATCATGAACATGGTCTTGGGCATCATGATCAAATGTTGAAACATCCAGAGGGCATGCTTCAGAGAAGTAAAATCACAGTTTACTGAGGATACTATCTTTTATGATTTTCATAAAAGCAATGTTTCTAAAGTCAAATAAAGATATGTTAAAAATTTTAAAAAGGAAAGATCAGTGGTGGGGCTGGGGAGGAGGAAGAAATAGACATTTTGAAAACAGGATATATCAGTAAAAATGTGTGAGAGCATCTCTACCCATGGGAATAAAAGACAGTCTTAAATTTTAGGCTATCTTCTCAAGCCCAACTAAAATATTACTGTCATATTTACTCTGCCCGGAAAAACATGTCTATATGTTAGAAATTCTTTCATCAAAAGTAATGCATTTAACTTGGGTGATCATTCCAGATAAGAAATTTTGATCAAAATAAAATTTGCTTATGTCATGTACTCTACTGAATATTTTTCAATTTGTAGGTAGTTTTGTGTTAATTATGTTAGACAATATTTTCCTAATTAATATTCATAGATTACTTGCCTTGCCTTTACCTGTCTGACATTAGCTTTTTTACCTAGTTGGTGAATATATCTCCGTGCATTTGGAATATAAATGAATTATTTTAATCAAAAAAATCAAGCAACTTTGTGTATAAATTAAGCAATTCCTTAACAAACAAAATATAAATAATCTTTCTCTTTCATTATCTTGTCTTCCTTTTCCTTTTTCAAATAAGCAAGCAAAGTTCACTTTCATTTCTGAAAGCTCTTATGTCAGACATGTGACTGTGGTTTTTGCCGAGTAGCACAATGTGTGATTGAATGTCAGAGGAAAATCACCCAAAGTTAGAAGAGGTAGTTCGACAGAGTAGTGACATTAACAGCCTTCTTGTTGGTTTGTGGTACCTAACTAAGCAATCACTAGTGCCAGTCACTATGTTTTGGCTATAATGGAATACATATAGTAGAATGAGCCAGAACTAGAACATAGCCTGAGACAATTTAAGCATTAACAAAGTATGCAAATCATATAGATATATGTTTAGATATGGATATGTAGATCTCTCTGACTCTTTGTCTCTCTACATATGTATATATTTAAAAAGTTTAAAGCAGCTTATACATATATTTATAGGAGGATTTATTTTTTAAGACAACACAGATATATAAACACCTAGACAATCAGTGAAACCCCACCTAAAGGTTGAAATTACTTACTAAGGATTTTCTCTTACACTTTGAAACAGGTTAATCAGTCTTTTCTTGAGTGACAAGAGTACCTTTTTTTAACCAGTGTTATCCAGAAGATTTACTTTTTGCTATTAAATGAAAATTAGTTGTCATAGAAAGTACAATTCAAGCATGAATATTGTAAGACTACAGCAGACGCTATATGTAGGAGCCTGGAATCTATATGTAAAAACAAATATAAGAAAACATATGTGTCCTACTCATTGATGATTCTACTCTTACAATCATGAATTAAAAAGATAAGAAAGCCAGATATGATTAACATGTGTATTGCTGCTATGTTCTAGTCAAAATGTATTATAATAATGTTGCTAAAAGCATTCAATTTCATTTCCATCTTCAAAGGCCTGCATCATAGTATTACTATCCCATGCAACAATTTCTTTTTCATTTTTTTTTCAGTTCCTGTCATTTGTCATGATTTTCTCTGAAATTCCCAGTAATGTCTGTGGTTGCTGTTTTTGTTTAAACAGCTTTCATATTGATTAAGATATGTTCTACTTAAAATTCATGTTATATAAGTTCTACTTCATGTTTCTTTTATATGCTAGTAACTTTAGATAAATATGTACTTGTTGTTAATATTCCATTGAATTGTTTTCTGCAGAGATTTAATCAAATGAAATGTGAATATCTTGGGTATGAATGATAATGCTGGTTTTATTATATAGGAGTACTCTATAACATGGGAGTACTCTATAACATAGGAGTAACTGCATTATACTCATCTGATATTTTTGCTAAATAGTTGCATATCTTTCTCAGTTATGATTCCATTATTTGGTAATGGCCCATGTTTTAAAGTTCTAACATTGTTTTACATGTCACATGTCTGTTTGAAATTCATTATATGATATATAAATCATAGAGTAAATTTTTAAAATATGTATATTTACATATTTTGTAATTTCCCAGATTCTCAGAGCTGTTCAAGATGATAGGACACAAAAAGCAATTGGAGGGAAAACACTTTTCAGAATGGGTTTGGTCAAAAATATCTTTGCAGAACAGTCTATTGTCAGCAATGGTTTCCAACAAAAATTGCGACAAGAGCTCATCTTAGAATTAAAAAATAAATGCATTCGTGTCATTTTGTTTAGAAAGACAAACCTATCTTTAAACTTAAAACCAGATTTTAAACTACTCCAGATTCATTTATAAAATCGTGACTATAAAAAAATACTTTTTTTATAGGAGATAGACATGTTCCAGAGTATGTTTTGTGGCCAAGAATGTGGGATTGGTTGCTTTATTTCAGTTTAACAAACTAGAAGGATCTCTCAAATAATTACTTTTCAGTCATTGTTGAATGTAATTACAGACCACCCAACAGGAACAAACAATAGTTAACCAAATTTAGTAAATACAAGTTAACGAACATAAGAGAACAAAAGTGAGAACATGTAAATGTAATATTTGTTGTTTTATATATTCCAGATTCAGAACAATTTGTGGGCAGGAAATGCAAGTGGTGGTTCTGTGGTTACTTCATGCATGTTACCACGTGACACTTCCTCCTGTATGACACCTTATTCTCACTCGCCTCGGACAGATTCCAGTTACACAGGGTTTTCAAACCACCAGAACCAGTTCAGCCACATGCCCCTCAACAATTTTTTCACTGACTCTCTTCTTACTGGGGCAACCAATGGACATGCATTTGAAACAAAGCCAGAGTTTGAAAGGAGGTCTTCCAGTATCGCAGTTCTTCGAATGAAAGCTAAGGAGCACACCGCCAATATTTCATGGGCCATGTAACATACAGTACTCTTTTATTTTTCTTTTAATGGCAAAGTTAAACATTCTTATTTCTCATATTTAAAAGATACCACAATAAGCTGCTGTGTGTGGAATTGCTAAAGGTCAAGATATTCAGTGAGACAGCTTAAATGAATAGTTGTTATTTAACATTAAAATCTAAGAATGAACCTCTGAAAAGACTAAATAGGTTTACCATGTGCCTGACTCCACAAACTCTGTTTTAGTAGTAAGACTTTCTTTTTCTATTGTACAAGTCAATGAAATATGATCATGCAACTTATTAAAGAATAAATGTGTTAAACAAGTTCTTCTGTTATAAATTGATTTATGTTACTTCTGTATAACAAGAAATCCCTTGTAAAATAATACCTGATAAAGAAGGAAATGCACTGGGGAAAATGTCAAGATGCCAAAGCTGTCAGGTAAATATTGAACCAGGGTGTTTCGGGGAGTTAACCGCTCTCTCTCTCTCTCTCTCTCCAAAAAGCATGAACTCTATTGCTGAGAATTTATTTTCAAGCCTCATTTTAATTTTTGTTTCTACCTTTTGATGTTTTAGTGAATTTCCACTCTGTTAAAAAAGAGGTCGTTTAAAATAACCAATACTTGCGTGAGATATTTGGGCATAGTTTCCTGAAGCCACATGCCTAAAGGTGATAACTAAAATACTCTGGTGTGAATGAAAATATAGATATGGGAGCAGACTTTATAAATGCCATTGTCACAATGAAGAAGCCCGCATAGATTCAATTACTTAATCATCACAAACAAGAAAAATTTACAAACCTTCCTGTTGATTTTAAACTAAGATTGTGTTGATTAAACTGTGCATATAAACAGCTAATTAATACTGCACTGAAGGTTATACTTTCTGTTAAAGCATCAGTGAATTGGAATTTATATTCATTTTGTGCGTATGTGCATGCTCACATGCATGTGTGTTTGTTTCTTGACATATTATGCCTTAAGCATTTTTTTGCTACTGTGGTTTTTGCATAGAGAATTAAAACGTCAGAAAGCGTTCTAAGATTTCTGGTGGAAAAGAAGAAAAGAAAAATACATTGCATCTGGAAAATTGCTACCCCCTTTGATTTACTTCTCCTCCCTTTACTCTGTCACATTCCAAGCTTTTTCATATGAGTGAAATGTCAAACTCCTTGAAAGATTCTTAAGTTCATAAAGGCAAAGTAAATTAATTAAAATGAAGATGACTTCCATGGCTTGGATTAGAGCTGGCTCTGCTCTTTGTACTCTCTTAGAATCTTCTCGTAGTTCCTACAGACTTTAGGGATACGCTTGGAAGCTCTAATGGCTAAAGGAGCAGAATAAATAAATTTTAAAATTAAATTTTAAAAACAAACTACTTAAATCCAGTGTCTCTTCTTAGTGGGAAAATATTTATGGCAATTAAACATCTTTTGTAATAACATTTTAAATCAAGCAGATGATAGAAATGAGTGATGTCCTGAGCAACCGTTCCCTGACTTCATAATTCTTTATTCTTTATTACTTTTGTGTTCCCTCTTTTTAATTTTGTTCCTAAAAGAAACTTGTTCAACTTTGACTGTGAGAATTATGCTTACATGCAAAAGCTTTTGTTAAAAGACTATTTAGGCAGCTGTTAAATATCCTTCCTGGTTTTAGAAGAGAATGAATTATTTTCATGTAGATTTATATATGTGGTTAACAGGAATTTGTGAACTAAAACTGAAAACTAAAATCTAAGATTTTCTTTACAAAAATTTTACAAATTAATAGTGTTCATTTTCATTTTCTTCTGCTATAATTTAAATTTTAGTATCACTTGGCTAGTACCGTATATTCCTCAAATGAGAGACAGAAGTCATATATCAAGTTTGAATTTCATTTTCTTCCTTAGTTTTTCTACTGTTTTTCTCCTCATATTTAATGAAGTAATAATTAGTTGGAGCTTCTATAACTATTTCTTCAATTAAACATCTTTTAAATTTAGGTTTTGCATCTATGATTCTCTGCATAAATATAATTAAATTCACCTGTTTTAAAAACATACTAGTGGAAGGACTATTTGGAATAATAAAATAAGTAATAGAACCATCCTTCTTGTCCTTTATGAGTTCACAATCTTCCTGGACAAACACATGCCTGGAGTTCTTACCATCAGCCATGCCTCAGATTGTATGATGGCAGTAAGAATTTCATGACTTTTTTTGTGTTAACATTACAACTTCCTTTTTTATTCAGTGAAGTTTTTATTATGTATTCAAGTTGCCAAAAATGCAATAAAATGAACTTTTGATATAATAGGATAAAATAAAGCTAAAACAAAGTATATAAAATGAACTTCCTGAATTTTCTCTTGCTCTTTCTGAATTTAAGTTTCATATGCTAGAATTCATATTGACATTGTATACTTTTCTTAAGAGAAAAAACTAAGGAACATTTTGTTTACTTTTATTTGGGATCATTATTGATAGTATTATTGGGAGTTTTGGTAATTAAGTAATTTGAACCACATGGACATTTGTTCCCATGACTATTTCATCTCCTGTTTGCCCCTTCCACACATTTTCCTTCCACACATAATTTAAAAGGTGCTTCTTATGCTCTTTTTCTTGAGCAATGTGATTGAGCCTTCAACCTCATGATAAGAGATAAATTTATGGGAGAATTAGGTAAGGTTGCAGTTTCTTAAGGATAAAATGAAATTTAAGAAGTGGTTTACACATTTTTGAAAGTGTCTCATTTATATTTTATGAATATTAAATAGTATTTTCTTTTTATGTAAGAGCTTATGAAAGCAGAAAAATAAATTCACTGCAGTCTTTGCCCTCACTCCTGGCAACATATCTCAGAGGAATAACAATTATATAACCTATATAACCTTAAGGAAACTAGTGAAATTGTAAATTATGGGAATGTATTAGTTTCATTGTTTTATTTGACAGTTTATTTCGCCTTCAAGGAAGGGATGAGAGGCAGACCATTGGACTTAATATAGTCCTTCCAACGATGATAAGCAATTGTTTTCTTTTTGTATCTTTACTTTCTTCTCTCAAATACCTTTGGACTTAAAACAGTTCTTCTCAAGATGATATGCCATGTTTTCTTTTTGTATTTTTAATTTCTCACCCCAGACACTGGGTACTTATTGTGATTGCCATGGTATAATTCACAAATCACCTCCATCTCTTTATGTAATGCTGTTATGTATATAATGCTACAGTTTTAGTTAACCAGAAACTTAAAAAATGCCTTGGATGACATAAGCAGTGAAAAGATCAATTACAGTGTTTATAGAAGCTCTTTGAAAATTTAAATTTTCTAAATTTATCAGTGGCTTTTCTGTCTTTCAACATTTAATTCAGATAGTATTCTATACAATAATTAAGTTAGCTATATTTGGTATTAAAATAATTGTCACTTATGCTACTTATTCAATATTTTAGGAGAAATATTTAAATGATCTTATTTTTAAAATTCCAACTGGTGCTGACCTCTCTTTTTTCTGATTAGAATACAAAAATATATCTTTATTATTTAATGCATAATTGCTTTCTTTAACCTATTTTTACTTTAAGAAATTAAGCGTTTAAATTTCAACAGATATTATTTCCTTATATCAATTCATATTCTGCATTGACTAAAAAAATGACTGTTTGCAAGAGAATCTATTTGTTAAAGTGGTATATTAAGTAATATTTTAATTTTCAGCCTCTATGTCCTATTATATATATTTTATATATGCCAGGTAGTATTAAGTAATTTCACTGGTGGTCAAAATGCAAATGAAGTCATAAATGAAATGCCCAGTAGTACAGCTCCATTTATGGCCCAAACCCTCAAAAATGATTAAATATGATATTTTATAGCACATAATAAATGCTGAAAGAGGACTTTTTTGTTTCAGTAATTCTCTTTATATAAGCCTATTGTCATTCGTCCTGGAAATGTACTGCAAGAAAGTGAATAATGCTTCAAGACAGAAACTAGCTAATTCTTCCCTTTTACTGAATAAAACAGTAAAGAGCTGAAAGAAGCCCTTTTAGTACCTTTTTATTCTTAGAATTGTGTACCACTATGTGTTTTCCCTGTCTGAGGGGAAAATAAATGATTTCACTTGAAAATTTCATTATGACACTATTTTATAGTATGTCTTTGATTTTTTTAAAAAAGAAACATTACATGCTAAAATATTTTCGTGTGTCTTCACATAGTGTATACTTGCAATATTTATTTTATCTGTTTACCTTGCGGTATCCTTTAAAGGCTTAAGAGAGTAATTTGGTACAATTGTTAGCATTGTCAAAACATGACAGCTTTTCAGTAGGAAACAAAAGGAGTCTCCTATAACCTATTTACACAGTCTGGTTGGGTTCAGAACTTAGTGGGTGGTAAACAGAAGAGCATCCCTCTCTGGATATAATTTAGAGTTTCCATGAACTGAGAAGGAAAATAATTAAAACTTTATTTTCACTAATACCTAGAATAAAACTTAGCATTTTCTCTCATTTAGTATATAGACAATACATCTCAGTAGTATTAGCAGTATCTGTAAATTTGTCACCAACAGAATGAGGAGATATTTTCACATTACATTTATTAGAGTTGTTGTAGATTCCTTGAAAAAACTATAATTAAAATTCATAATTTGAGGCAGTTTTCAAACATGACTTCACATTGACATAGTTTTTTGCTCTGTTACTGGCTCTTGTTCATCTATCATTAAGATGCACATCTAGAGTTAGATATTAACTACATATTAATACATTCTAGAGTTAGTTATTTGGATGCCTGTATTTTGACATATTTGTAACTACTTGGATGCCTGTATTTCAACATATTTGGTTTCTCTCCTGAGTCTATGCATTTTCCTTTACTTAAAATCATTTTCTAAGTAGGAATTCACAAACTTTACTGAATTGCCAAAAGTGTTCATAGGAAATTTTGCCATTATTTTCACTCTGAATACGTTGACTATTTTTAGGGTTTTCCTTCTTAATGTTTAGTTCTCTTCCTGTATCATTAAAAAATATTTTTAAGGTGTTTCTATGAATATCTATTTCCTAACTTTTTTTTGAACCAAAAAACATATCCACAAGGGTAGCTTTTTAGAAGTTTAAGAAACATCAGTCAATTTCACAAGTGGGAATAGAGGGGTCTAGGTAAGAGATAGCAATTTCTTCATTAAAATGCAGTTTACAAAATGTAGAAAACAGTTTTGCATAAAGTGAGACAAACTTTGGCCCAGTGAGGCAGACAGAGGCATGTCTCCAAATCATTTTGCAGGATCTCCACATGTTATGAAATAAGTAGAATGCAATGTATAATAATTTATCAGATTCTCTCACACTAGGAAAATGTAGGGTCAAAAGAGAAAGACATTTTAAAGCAGAAAGCTCCAGTGCAGTCATCTGAATGAATGAGTGAGGCATTTTATTGAGGATCCCTAAGGATCCGGGGATGTACAAGATGGGGATTAGGTATTCAGGAAGAGGGGAAATGGTTTGGGAAGCATCATGGAAGGAGTATGGCCTTTGGAATCCTAGTTCTACCACTTTTTAGCTGTAAAGCTGTAGGTGAGTTATTCAGTTCCTCTGAGCCTTAGTTTAGACATCACTAATTGAAAAAGTTGCTTAAAGCTTTAAAATAACAGGGCACTTTTATTTATTTTCTCATTTGTCTTTCACAATTTCCTGATGGTGGGTATACTTATCATCTCCTTTTCACATTATAGGTAGACTTAAAGTCAGAGAGTATAACGATCTCCCAAAAGCATCTCCTGCTGCCTCCTTATCCTGCAGACATTTTTTTAAGCTATGAAGAGAAAATAATTTAAATACGCATTTTAAAAGTATGTTATTGTGTTCTGTGAAGTACTTAAATGAAATTCTCTTAAAATAGGCTTTAATTTTTTCTTCTGTTGAATCAATGTTAGACTTCCTTCTCTTCATTTCTGAATTTTTAAATTCTGTTTTTCCCAATATACCAAACATTTATTGATAACCACTGTGAGCCAAGACATTAGCGAAACTAACATGCTGGATGGGGAGACCAAAGAGTCAAACAAATAATTACAATATGACATGAAAGTGTCTCAAGCAAAATGCTATCGGAAAACAGGTAAGAGAGCAATTAACTTAACATTTTATAGGTCACGGAAGGCTGCAGAGAAAAGATGACATTTGAAACAGACCTTGAAAGATGAATAGGAACTTACAGAAATAACATTTTGTCTCTTTTATTTTCCTTTTAAATAGAAGCCACATAAGTTTAGAAATTCTATGTTCATGCTACTTAAGATATTTGTAGTCCTTTATTATTTATATCATTCCACTGCTTTTCTCTAATTTTAAATATTTCATTTTGTTTTTATTATTATGTTTATTAACTGGACCAAAGTTCTCAAGCTTAACAGAAAAATGATTTTTATATTCAATAACATTTTTCAAGTTTTCTGTAATGATATCAGTTTAAGGAAAATGTGCTGAGCTCATATTACAATGAATAAATTCAAGCCACAGACTTTGTTTTCAAGAAACAGTCAGTTTAATTGGATGGGTGACATTTAGTGAAACTTTTCTAATATGAAAAAAGCATACATATTTTAATAGATTTATAAATAAATATATAACAAAAAGTGGAAAAATATAAGTGCACTTCAAAACGCACATCTGCAGAAAGCAGTTAGTAAAGAAGGTTTCACCCTGGTATACCCCTTGGTCTCTGACCAAGAAAAAGAAAGAGAGAAGATTCTGAGGTCATTACAGGAAAAATACTCCCTACTCCATGAAAGGACGAAGAAAAAGAGGCAGCTGGGTGTTGCTTTTGTGTGCCTCACAAAATTATTAATTTAACTCTTTGTCTGCCTCACTGGACCAATGCTTGTCTCACTGTATACAAAACTGTTTTTATAAACTGTGTTTTAATGGAGGAATAGCTATCTCTTGTCTAAACCCCTCTATTCCCAGCTGTGAAATTGATTGATGTTTTAAAAGTTCTAAGGTGCTACCCTTGTGGATATGTTTTCTGGTTTAAAGAAAAGAAACTCTGGAAAAAGGTATTCATAAAACACCTTAGAAATATTTGTTAATGACCTAGGAAGAGAAATAAACGTGAATAAAAGAAACCTTAAAAATAGTCAGCATATTCAGAGTGAAAATAATGGCAAAGAGAATTTGCTCACATAGTTATATGACTCAGATTAGCATCTGTAGCTGTGTGAAGATTTCATAGATTTAAAATTCTTCATGTCGTGTTTCCATTGGCTTTGGCTGAAGTCACTATTTGGCAGAATAGAATCAAGATTTTGATCCCAGATATGTCACTGATGATCAGTTCCATCTCACCTCACAGTTCTCAGAGTTCAAATCAATTCAGCAAATATTTATTGAGTGCTTACGGCTGCCGACTTTCCTAAGTCAGAGAAAAGTAATGAGATGTTAGTAAAATGTGACATGTCTCGGGTTAGACAGCCACAGATAGAGAAAGCCATTATAATCATTGCCATTTTAAACCATAAGTTTAATTTTATCGCATTAATAACACCACTAGTGTCCCTTGCTTCAAGTTACCATAATTTCCACACCAGATTCTTATTTTTATCTATAGAATCACTGGATATGAACTGAAGTCCCCAAGGCTTGATTTATAGGTAAAAGAACACCATTCCTCGTCTAGCATCAGTTATGTATATTTCTAATAGCTCAGCTGAGGAACAGCATTAAGCCATTATATAAACTAATTTGGTTAATTCTGCTCTGGAATTTAGGCAAATAATGTAACTGAGATAAACAGAGGGCCACTTATGCATCTACTTGTACACATTTATCTACACTTCTTATTTATACTACTAAATGCTTAAAACAACACTAGGCTATAAATTTGCCTTTTCTTTCTGATTCTCTTGGCAGGGTTTCTTACATGCTTAACTTTTAAGAGTGGAGATCAGTCTCTTCTCAAATAAATAAGAGAGCAGTGGAAGGAAAAACTGCAGCTACAAAGTAGTTCTAACCCATTAAACGCAGATGGCCCACAAGGGGTTTAACCATCAGGAGCAAGCCCACATCATGCTGAAATATAGAGCTGTTTTCTATCACTTGTTACCATTTGAATGTCTGTCTCAAGAAAGTGAATTCCATATATCTTCCTGGCCATCAGTTGCCCTTTGAATACTCCTCTCTCTGATGTAGCTAGATTTCTCTTCAGAACTTACTGAGATGAATGAGCTCTTGCCACACGTAGAAGTGAAAGAAAACATTTCTTTCTTTGCCAGAACAGATGAGATTCGTCATTAGGAGAATGGATTTGACCTTGTAAAGTGGACCAAAGCAGTTAACAAACAAACCCCTTTGGGGCAGATTGAGTTTATTCTAGTCCTTTAACAGAAACTTTTTTTTTTTTCATACTCCACAGCAATGTTGTAAATTCATGGAATCAAATCACAAAAAATCGAAAACATGGAATAAAAAAAAATCTTCTATTTAAGCCTTTCCATGTAAGAGAATTTAAAGGACACTTAAAAGTGAAATAGGTTTATCCTCGGATACCATATTGACAAGTCAAATTAGTCAAGAAGTCATGAAAGAAAATCGATAAAACCAATCTGATAGCATCATATAAAAGAAAAACTAGAGATCATCAATAAAATCTATTGCAAAATGAGGAAAAACCCAATTTGAGGGCAATTTACAGTACCTAAGGGAAAGATTAATTATACTTTGCATCTCATACTCATTGTATGAGTTTCTTTAATATATTTATCCCATACTCATGATATCTCTTCTATAGTGGCTTTCCCAGGCTTCTTATCTATGCTTGTTCTTTTTAAAATGTCTTTTCCTCTTTTCTGGAACCTATACCTAGCTAAAGCCCATTCTTCAAGTTTAAAGTCTTATGTGACATTCATGGAAAGAGCAGCTACCAATTCGTTGGACAGCACAGTAAGTAAGCAGCTTTTCTTACTTTCCCTAGAGTATGTGTTTAGCTAAAGCTATTAAAGTGAATGACACAATCTTGAGTAAACCCAGCTGATAAACCACATGGAAGCTGCTCAGCTACCATGGGTCTGCAACTCTTTGGCCTTGCTCTTTTATTTGTCTTTCTGAGTTTGTAAACCATTCAGCCATTTGGACACTTAGATGCAAATTGAAAGTGATTATTTTAACCCCTAATTAATCTAGTCAGTTCAAGGCATTAATAAAAAGACATTTCTTCTTTTAAAATTTTGTACTTCCGTTAAATTTTTGTTTTGCAAAGTCTGCCTTTTCAAATACCAAAAACAGGCAAAAGGAAATATATCAGACTACCAAAAGATATGAGATCTTAACGTATTTTTAAACATTTCAATGCTTTAACAATTGTATTATTAATGAGGAAAATATTAAATCCACTTATTTTTAATTTTAATTTTTTTTTTTTTTACCAGTAGATGGCACTGCACAGATATAAGAGACATTTACATTTAGTGTGATTTAGAAGACAAGAGAATCATCAGCAATGCTAACTGGTGTGAAATTCCCCCTAATAGTTAGCTCTTAAAGTATTGTATCTGGGAGTCCCAATAGTTGCATAAGAGAATAACATAAATTCATTAACACTAATTTTATTTATCAAATACTTTAACAGTGCTTACTATGTGACAAATGAGTAGGTTCACTTTTCTCCTATTCCGGTAAGAAAACTGAAGCACAGAGAGGTTAAGATTTCTGAATGTCAAACTGCTAGTGAGATACAGGACCGGGATTGGAGCTAGGCATATGAGCCAGTCTGTGCTCTCTGCTTTGTTCCCTCTTACCTCACTAACATGAATCACTCATCCATCTATTCAGTGATTTCCAGGGAGCTAACTTGAAGATATAAGATATTAAAACTAATATACAGTCCAACTAGAAAACCAGAGAAGTTCTAAGAGCATGGGGATAATCTCAAGGAAAGCAAAGGGATTCCAAAGAGGAACGGAATGTGTGGGTCTCCTTTCTAAAGAGCACATCTGATCACCTACTTATGCTCACAGGCAAACCAGATATCAGGAGGCTGAAAACTGAACATAAGATCCCAACCTACCCCTGCTTTTGTACATCATATGCATATAATTTATAGACCATATTTTCAAGAGCAGTCTCAAGTTTACAGAAAAATTGAGTAGCAAGCACAGAGTTTTGTTTACCCCTTTCTATTATAAATTGCTTGTATTAGTGCTCTGTGTTTTTACAGTTAATATGACTGTATGAGTACATTATTATTATTATTATTATTTAATTTTATTTATTTATTTATTTATTTAATTTTTAAAATTTTTATTGCATTATAGGTTTTGGGGTACATGTGCAGAACATGCAAGATAGTTGCATAGGTACACACATGGCAGTGTGTTTTGCTGCCTTCCTCCCCTTCACCCACACTTGGCATTTATCCCCAGGCTATCCCTCCCCAGCACCCCCCCCGCTGTCCCTCCCCCATTCCCCCCAATAGACCCCAGTGTGTAGTAGACCCCCTCCCTGTGTCCATGTGTTCTCATTTTTCTCACCCGCCTATGAGTGAGAATATGCGGTATTTCTTTTTCTGTTCTTGTGTCAGTTTGTTGAGAATGATGTTCTCCAGATTCATCCATGTCCTTACAAAGGACACAAACTCATCATTTTTGATTGCTGCATAATATTCCATGGTGTATATGTGCCACATTTTCCCAGTCCAGTCTATCATCAATGGGCATTTGGGTTGGTTCCAGGTCTTTGATATTGTAAACAGTGCTGCAATGAACATTCGTATGCATGTGTCCTTATAGTAGAACGATTTATAGTCCTTTGGATATATACCCAGTAATGGGATTGCTGGGTCAAATGGAATTTCTATTTCTAGGTCCTTGAGGAATCTCCACACTGTCTTCCACAATAGTTGAACTAATTTACACTCCCACCAACAGTGTAAGAGTGTCCCTATTTCTCCACATCCTCTCCAGCATCTGCTGTCTCCAGATTTTTTAATGATTGCCATTCTAACTGGCGTGAGATGGTATCTCAATGTGGTTTTGATTTGCATCTCTCTAATGACCAGTGATGATGAGCATTTTTTTCATGTGTTTGTTGGCTTCATGTATGTCTTCTTTTGTAAAGTGTCTGTTCATATCCTTTGCCCATTTTTGAATGGGCTTGTTTGTTTTTTTCCTGTAAATCTGTTTGAGTTCTTCATAAATTCTGGATATCAGCCCTTTGTCAGATGCATAAACTGCAAAGATTTTTTCCCATTCTGATGGTTGCCGATTCACTCTAGTGACTGTTTCTTTTGCCGTACAGAAGCTGTGGAGTTTGATTAGGTCCCATTTGTCTATTTTGGCTTTTGTTGCCAATGCTTTTGGTGTTTTGGTCATGAAGTCCTTGCCTACTCCTATGTCCTGAATGGTTTTGCCTAGATTTTCTTCTAGGGTTTTTATGGTGCCAGGTCTTATGTTTAAGTCTTTAATCCATCTGGAGTTAATTTTAGTGTAAGGTGTCAGGAAGGGGTCCAGTTTCTGCTTTCTGCACATGACTAGCCAGTTTTCCCAATACCATTTATTAAACAGGGAATCCTTTCCCCATTGCTTGTTTTTGTCTGGTTTATCAAAGATTATATGGTTGTAGATATGTTGTGTTGCCTCTGATGCCTCTGTTCTGTTCCATTGGTTTATATCTCTGTTTTGGTACCAGTACCATGCTGTTTTGATTACTGTAGCCTTGTAGTATAGTTTGAAGTCTGGTAGTGTGATGCCTCCCGCTGTGTTCTTTTTGCTTAGAATTGACTTGGCTATGCGGGTTCTCTTTTGGTTCCATATGAAGTTCATGGTGTTTTTTTCCAGTTCTGTGAAGAAATTCAATGGTAGTTTGATGGGGATCGCATTGATTGTGTAAATTACTTTGGGCAGTATAGCCATTTTCATAATATTGATTCTTCCTAACCACGAACATGGAATGTTTCTCCATCTGTTTGTGTCCTCTCTTATTTCGTTGAGCAGTGGTTTGTAGTTTTCCTTAAAGAGGTCCCTTACGTTCCTTGTGAGTTGTATTCCTAGGTATTTTATTTTCTTTGTAGCAATTGTGAATGGCAGTTCGTTCTTGATTTGGTTCTCTTTAAGTCTGTTATTGGTGTATAGGAATGTTTGTGATTTTTTGCACATTGATTTTATATCCTGAGACTTTACTGAAGTTGCTTATCAGTTTCAGGAGCTTTTGGGCTGAGGTGATGGGGTCTTCTAAGTATACTATCATGTCATCTGCAAATAGAGACAATTTGGCTTCCACCTTTCCTATTTGAATACCCTTTATTTCTTTTTCTTGCCTGATTGCTCTGGCTAGAAATTCCAGTACTATGTTGAATAGGAGTGGTGAGAGAGGGCATCCTTGTCTAGTGCCGGATTTCAAAGGGAATGCTTCCAGTTTTTGCCCATTCAGTATGATATTGGCTGTTGGTTTGTCGTAAATAGCTTTTATTACTTTGAGATATGTTCCATCAATACCAAGTTTATTGAGGGTTTTTAGCATAAAGGGCTGTTGAATTTTGTCAAATGCCTTCTCTGTGTCAATTGAGTACATTATTATTAAATAAGGTCTACAGTTGGCATCAGGGTTCACTCTCGGTGGTATACATTATATGGGTTTTGACAAATAAACGTTTAATGATGTTATATAATTACAGTAGCAGTGAGAATAGACTTACTGGCCTAAGGAACCCCTTTGTTTCACCTATCCAGCCCTTTTTACCTTCTCCCAAACCTCTGAAAACCACCTTTTTATTGTCTGTATAATTTTGCCTATTCTAGAATGTCATACAGTTATAATCATACAGTATGTAGCCTTTCCAGATTGGCTTCTTTTGCTTCATTTTATCTGAGTTTTCTCTAAATATTTTCATGACTTGGCTCATTTTTCATCACTAAAAAACATATTATCATACAGATGAATGTAACACAGTTTATCCATTCATATTGAAGGACATCTTGGTTGCTCTAAGGATTGGCAATTATGAATAAAGCTATTGTAAGCATTCATGTGCAGATTATTGTGTGGACATAAGGTTTAAACTTATTTGGGTAGATTACAGGCAGTATGATTTCTGGATCATATGGTAAGAGTTTGCTTAGTTTTATAAGAAAAGTGTCTTCCAAAACTGTTGAACTATTTGATATTCCCACCAGCAATGAATGAGAGTTCCTCTTGCTCAACATCCTCTCTAACATTTAGCCTTTCCAGTGTTTTGGATTTTAGTCATTATAAAAATGAAATGCACAGTGGCATTTCATTGTTTTAACTTGCAATTCACTTATAACATGATATTGAGTATCTTTTTTATATACTTGTTTTGCATCTGTATATCTTCTTTGGTGAAGTGCTTACATCTTTTGCACATTTTTTTTTTTTTTTTTTTTTTTTTTTTTGAGACAGAGTTTCGCTCTTGTTACCCAGGCTGGAGTGCAATGGCGCGATCTCGGCTCACCGCAACCTCCGCCTCCTGGGTTCAGGCAATTCTCCTGCCTCAGCCTCCTGTGTAGCTGGGATTACAGGCACGTGCCACCATGCCCAGCTAATTTTTGTATTTTTAGTAGAGACGGGGTTTCACCATGTTGACCAGGATGGTCTCGATCTCTTGACCTCGTGATCCATCCACCTCGGCCTTTAAACTTTTTTGTTGTCTTGTTTTGTTTTAAGTGTTCTTTGACATTTTACAAAGAAGTTCTTTGTCAGATATACATTTTGCATTTTTTCCCTTGTTCTATGAATTGTTTTTAATTCTTTCTCTTGACAGTGTTTCTCATAGAGTAGAAGTTTTTAATTTTAAAGAAGTCCAACTTATAAATTTTTTCTTTTATGGATCGGGCTTTTGATATTGTATCTAAAAAGTTGTTGCCAAACATAAGGTCACCTAGATTTTCTCCCATGTTATTTCCTAGAAGTTTTATAGTTTTGTGATTTACATTTAAGTCTTTGATACATTTTGAGCTAATTTTTTTGAAAAGGCCTCTGTCGAGATTCCCTTTTTTTCTTTTGTATGTCGATGTCTAGCTGTGGACAAAGAGCATGTTATTGAAAAAAGTATTCTTTCTCCCTTGAATCACCTTAGTTCTTTTGTCAAAGATCAGTGGACTACATTTGTGTGAGTCCATTCTTGGGCTATTTCTGCTTTTCATTTCTCTGTTATTCCTCTATTATTTTCTCTATAATAGAAACTTTAGTGTCATTTTTTTATTCTTGTCTCTTCTCCCTCATAGGCAATCAGTTACCAAATCTTATGTTAAGTATTTTTAATGCATTATTTATTTTAATACTCCAACAATCTGTGTATTATTCGGTCCATGTTAAGAGAGAAACAGCTCAGAGAGGGAGTCTACTTATATAGACTGAAACAACTGTATTCTTCATTTCTTTGGGAAATATCACACATATCTCGTAAATGGCAGAGCAATTTGACTTCAGGATCTGAACTTCCAAGCATTAATGTAATTTCTAAATATGTTTTAAGTCATTAATTCTCTTCACTTGTATTGGCATCATGTTAATTCAAGTGACTATCATCCCATAGTAAATTTACTAACAACACTATCTTCCTTCCTTCCTTCTTTCCTTCTTTCCTTCCTTCCTTTCTTCTTTCTTTCCTTCCTCCCTTCCTCCTTCCCTCCCTCCATTTTTCTCTTTCTTCCTTTCCTTCCTTCCTTCCTTTCTTTTTCTTTCTTTCTTTCTTTCTTTCTTTCTTTCTTTCTTTCTTTCTTTCTTCTTTCTTTCTCTTTCCTTCCTTCTTTCTTTCTTTTTCTTTCCTTCTTTCTTTCTCTCTCCTTCTCCTCCTTTTTCTTCCTTCTTTTTCTTTTCAGAGATGAAGTTTTTCTGTATTGCCCAGGGTGGTCTTGAACTCCTGGGCTCAAGTGATCCTCCTGCCTCAGTCTCTCAAAGTGTTGAGATTACAGACATGATCCACAGCACCTGGCCCACTCTGTACGATTCTTTTATTAAGGTCTGCCCCATTCCAGATGGTTTTTTTCTAAATCACAAGTCTGATAACACCAAACACAAAACTATCTAATGGCTCTCCATCAACTCTAAAAAAAGCAGGCAATCCAAAATATGATTACACATCTTCTCCTCATCCAAATCTCTAATCCTGCTACACTGACCTGCATGTAGCAGGCCCCTAAGCACAAAGGCATTCAAATTTGAGCCCTAGGATGCTTCAGGCACTGTGTCCATGCTTAAATATTCACCTTGTACAGGTGAGTCTATTTGCCTCTATTGGTCTTTTCTGTCTGTTCATCTGGCTAATGCTTTCTTTTCCTTCAGACTGAAACTTAAAGGCTCAAATTTAGCAAATAGAAATATAAGACACCCACTAACAAATATTGCATGGGACATAATTATGTCCCATGAATAATTATATTAAGAAATTACTCATTGTTTATTTGAAAATCAAAAGTAATTGGGCATCCTCTATTTTATCTGGAAATCTTATCTCCTAGGGAAGTCTTCCCAGAAACCATACCCTAAGATTTGGACAGATGCTCCTCTGATTTGCTCCTGTAGCATCTTATGTTTACTCTATCACAACACTCATTTCTTATCTATTATTAATGCAATACATCCATCTCTGTCATCATCCTTAAGGACAAAGAATGTATCTTTTTCAGCAGCATGTTTCTAGCATCAAAATTTCCAATGCTTGGTGCTCAATAATTATTTATTAGATATTATTAAACGAATGAATTATACATCTTTAATTCAAATTCTTAGCCATTTTAAGTTGTATTTTTAATATTAAGATGTGGTTTACACTTATTTTGATGTGTTTAAAATTAAGTTAGAAATTCTAGTTTAGAATTTTTCAAATGATATCAACCATTTTCAAGAAATTCCTGGAAAGCCTTATGTCTTAAGTCATTCAGGCTGCTGTAACAAAATATCATAAACTGGGTGGCTTTCAAACAACAGAAATTTACTTTTTAAATAAATTTGTTTAAAAAATAAATTTCTGGAGGCTGGGAATTCTAAGATAATGGCAATAGCATTATGGATTTGGCCACTGATAGATTATGCCTTCTCACTGTGTCCTCATATGAGCAAAGAAAAAAACTCTGGTTTCTTAGGTTCATTATAGGGCACTAATCTCATTTATGAGGGCTTCACCCTAATGGCTTAATCACCCTCAATGATCCCTTCTCTTAATAACATCACAATGGGTATTAAGTTTCAACATATGATTTTTGAGGAGATACATTCAGACAATAGCAATTTAGCTTCCTTAAGCACAAAGGCATACAAACTTGAACCTTAGGCTGTTAAATTTGTAACTTATTGAAATTATAGACAAAGATTGGATTCCCTCTCTCTTCCAGAGGTTGGAAGTAACAAATGACATGCTAAATGTTGCCCACTTAGGCAGGCCATGGGGGTGAGGGGCTGGGGGTTGGGGGTGGGGTGGGGGTTGTGGGAGGAATATTCATTTTTCTGTATTTGTCATCTAGATTAATATTTTCCCCCACAACATGTTTCAAATAACTTTCATTGTTCAGGTTGATAACAGGTGTTCTTCAAAAGCAAACATATTATAAGTTTGGTTATCTGCTACATAAAACAAGTTTAAACCAATTTCTATCCTCTAGGAATTTTCAGAACCTTTAATATATCAGTTTATGTAGTGACTTTCCAAAAGGTGTTGTATAATATAGGTGATTTTTATAATCTAAAAACTACAGAGTTCTTTTGTTAGGTAACAATCAATTTGGGAAATAATTATATAGATTTCATTGTAGGGTAAATGTGTATGTCAGCTTGATTTTTGTTGTTAAAAACAAGTCTTTGGAATGCCTGACTCAGAGATGGGATTGCATAATTTTTCCAATACACCTAGCTTTCTTGGGTCACATTCATCTGTTTTGAAGTAGAGCACCAAAAAATTTCCAAGATAAATGTTCTTGGGATTTACTATACATAACAGAAAGTTTGTATTTCATACAGAAATCGGTAAGCCCATAAAGAGACATGTAAAATTCTCTAGTAGTTATATATAATTTGGATTGCTGAACATTTAGTATATTAGATTTTAAAACAAAAACTTCAAAGGCAAAATATAATTCTCACTAATGAAAAGCACATGTGGTATGGCTCAATCCACCAACCCCCACACCCATAAGCAGGAGTCAGGGCAGACTTGATGTGTGATCAGAGTACACGGCCACCTTTGAACTGCAGTTTGAAGGACCTGAACTACCTAGCTGCCTTCCAAATCACGCTTACCTCCATCAGTTGAAAAAGGTTGAGTGTCACCAGAAGAGTTAACATGTACAGTGTTGCCTGTGAAAAGTGGCACACCAAGTTATTACTGCCTATTAATCTAGAAGTTGGTGTAGGTTTATTATCATTATTGTTACATGCCACAGCATTAATATTTAATAATAGTAGCTACCATTTTACTCAAACATATATGCCAGTTGCTTTACATGATAATGACAATAAGGTAACACTTTTGACTACTCAGTGTGCTACACATAATGCTAAGTTTTTTACTTACATTATTACATTTAATTGTTTCAATAACCTTCGAAGTCAATTTCACTTTTATATCCATTTTATAGATGATGAAACTAAGGCTTTGAAAACTTAAGTGCTTTACTCAAGAGGTATAATAAGTGGTTGAGATGGTCTTTAAAAATGATTTTTATCTGACCTGTGAGCTTGCATTCTTAAAGCTTTATGCTTTAAGAGTAATTATAGTCTGGGTGCAGTGGCTCACACCTGTAATCCCAGCACTTTGGAAGGCTGATTTGGGTGGATCACCTGAGGTCAGGTGTTCAAGAGCAGCCTGACCAACATAGCAAAACCCCGTCTCTACTAAAAAAAAAAAAATACAAAAATTAGCTGGGCATGGTGGTGGGCACCTGTAATCCCAGCTACTTGGGAGATTGAGGCAGGATAATTGTTTGAACCCAGGAGGCAGAGATTGTGGTGAGCCGAGATTTCGCCATTGCACTCCAGCCTGGACAACGAGCAAACCTCCATCTCAAAAAAAAAAAAAAAAAAAAGTAATTATAATTCCCCAGTTTGGATAGATAAAGTATTCTTATCAACTTTTATAATGGGAAAAACTGAGGCTCATAAAAATCTATATACTTTGTCCAGGTCTTGAGGGAATAGATGTATACGTTTCACTGTGAGAAAATAAAGATAAATTATATAAAACAATGCTATGAGAAGTACCAAATATGAGATTCAGGGCAAGAAGAACATACAGTTTGGCAATATGGAGATGAGGTGAAGGGAGAGAATGAAAGAAAAGTAGGATAAATGCCAAGAGCAAACTGACCTTTGCAACAATTCTGTTTCAAACTTTAAGGAAAAAATCTGGCTATTAAATCTTATGTGATGTTTTCTATGTAATTTATAAACTCTCTAAAAAGTAAAATAGGTTTGAATAAAAAATAATGTTTTCATTTTTAAAAGCATTAGGAAATAGACCACTTGAGGTCGGGGTAACACCAAAAAGAATTTCCCAGCACTAAAATGAACCACATTGCAAACTCTTCCTAAGTGCTTAGCAACGTTCTGAAATGGCTCCATTTATGTGAGGCTTGAGAAAGGAAAGAGGCCTCTTGTGAACTTTTCAACCACAGAGAGTAGTGTTCTTCAAAAAATTAAATTCAGAGTGCTGTAACAAGTGCGAGATATAAGTTGGTGAGTTGCCTTATTTAAAAACAAGAGTCAATAAAAGATATTCTTTCTGCTGACAATCAGAATAATTCAATTTTCAGAAATTAAGTTTCTGCAAGTCATAATAATTGTCTTGTGCTTAATATTCTTTATGTTCTGTAGCTATTTTTTGATCTCATATCCTTTTTAATTTAAGTACTATCTCATTAAAGATCTCATGATTGTTTTGCAATATCTTATTGAATGACTGAGTAATGTAGATTGAGCTTAATACAAATCAACATTTAGTGATATCCCACACACTGCTGCTAGGAGGCTTTGAAACATAGAAACTAAGAATTTGTCATGGTGGTTGTTTGATTTCAAATACTTCCTTTCTAGCAAACATCCCCAGGAGAAAATGTTGATTCCAGGTCTCACAGTCCCAATAGAGGTGAGACTGTGAGTAATCCTTGATGTATTACAACTACAAAGGTTAATACAGCATGTTTTTATCCTGCTAAGTACTTTACTAATGACTTTAGAAAGCACTCTGTGAGACATCTATTATTATCCACGATTTATAGTTAAGGAAACTAAATTTTAGAGAGGTTAAGTAATTTATCCAATGTCACACAGCTAGTCAGGATTTAAATGGAGGCAATCTGACTTCAATTCCAAGAGCTAGCAGTTATAACCGTTATAGTCTAGATGGTCTAGATGGTCTTCTGTGGAAAGAGCATTGTTGGAAACCCAGTTGTGACACTGCCATGACCTTTATTTCTCTGTGTTTTGGATTTCCCTCATCTGTATAATGAGGAAAAATATAACTGAGCCCTAAGATCTATTAGATGTCTAACGTTCTATGACTGTCTCTAATTGTTACAGCAAAACCTTAGAGAAATGACTACTTGTGCAGTATATGAAATGGATTATATTATAAATGGAAAAACTAGAGAAAATGTATGGTTATTTATGAAAGGGGAAATTGAAATCATACATATTAATAACTCATGAAATACAGTGAATTCATTTAGTATTCCAGTGCATATGAAAAAATTGCTTTTACAGATGCCTTTGGCAAGTTGCATTCCTAGACCTTGGACCTTAAACCTGGAAAATATTTTTTGTTTGTTTGTATGTTTTATGTATTTGAATTTAAACAGCTGATATCGAGTGCTCTTTTTCTTATATTCATAAGTATGGTAAATTAGAAAAATTGTGCCAGGGACCCTTCAATTCCCTTTCTCTAAAATATGCTTGTCTGACTTTCTTGGGTGTGACGAAATGTCCTATTTTCAAGTGAACTTGAAGGTCCTATTTTCAAGTGAATTTTTCCTCTTTGTAACTCCATCTTCCATTTTTATTAACTAGTCAAGCATGTTTTACTTTACACTGTGATAAGAGGATCAGAAACAGCTTCCCCACATCTAAGGCAATCTTAATCAATTGCAAGGAATATATGAACAGCATAGTGTGGAAGCTTCCTGCCTAGAGGAAGAAGAGAGCTCTTCTGGATTATTACTTTTGATTCCATTGATAAAGGAAGAAAATTACGTCACCTTGAAAATGAGTACTTTTGCCTGTGAACTATTTAGAAGGGACATGAAGTAAATTGCTATCCCCCTGTTGACCCTCAACCAACCTTTCACTTTTACCATATGTTTCTGAAGTGCCCGCCATATTGATTTGCATGGCTGTTTGGGTACAAGTTTCAGAGAAACCTGCTGCCCCCCAAGTCTTTCATCACTTTTTTGAACTTTCGAGTATAAGCATTAAAATGCCCTTATGGCTCGCAGAAGAAGACTGGATGACTAAAAGATATTCTTTAGGAACACACCCTTAGTCACCCCAAGATGTGTTATCTAGTCCCTCACTCAGCAACATAACTATGAGGTCTAGTTACCCAGGAGGGAAAATAAGCTCGTTCCACTTGCAGGGATGAAGTGGTGATTGTATTATAGAATCTCTGGAATAGTTTGACATTTTCTTTGGGACCCACTGTGTTCAGAGTCATTTTCCAGGTTATTTCAATGTGAATCAAGCTACTGTATCCTAATACTTCTGTCTCACAATGTCACAGGAAGTGACCAATAAAAGAACAAATATATAGTTAATGCGATTAGATACTAACAACGCTAAAAAAGAAAGCAAAGGAAGTATCAAGGGTTTGTATTTTGGAAAAGGCTGTTTCACTGTAGTGTAATCTAAAATCATAAATATGCAGTTAATCATAAGCACACGTAATATGGCACGCAAAGGAAGAGAAGTGGAAGGGTTAAACACATTAAATTATCTATCTTTCTCCTTTGCTGCCTGTTAAATTACTTTAATTCTTTCTTCTATTATTCTTAATACCAATGCTCCCACCTCTGAAAAACCCACCACTATTTTTTTTTAAAGAAGGAATAAGGTCAAATTAATGGAATGAAAATCAGTTCTCACTAATGCCTAAGGTAGGGGCTGGCAGCATTCCAGAAATACTTTTCCAAGATATTGGTCTCAAGTTTTCATTGTGGAGGAGGGAGGAAGAGAGGGGATTTTGGAACACTGAGAACCCCGGGGGATTATTGCTGGCTCAGACACCTCATTACAGAGCTTTGGAGGCAAAGTGACAGGAGAGCCTTGGAGGCCAGGGAGATCCTGGAGAAAGACTTCATGAAAGTAGGAGTGTAGAAAAAAATAAAACAAAATAAAAAACAAAGAAAGTAGAAAAATGAATGTCTTTCATTTGTGATAATTAACAGTGATAATCCTGTTAATTATGTTGATAGGTTTAACAAACTCAGTGCTGTGTGAAATGCGTACAGTTTGTACTCTTCTGTGAATTTCTAATGGGTAGCCATACATTACACAATAAATTGCATATAGGAAATACTCAATAAAAATCTGCTGAATTAATTTAAGTTAAATGTCATCTACAGGCAAAGTGATTATTTTTCAAAGCTGAATATCTGCTATATACTTTGTGTCAATCTCTGTGCTAAGTATTGTAAAGGATAATGGAATGCATTTTTAGACATAGATCCTGTCCTCAAGGGGTTTATAGTTTAACTATGATCATAGTATAAGTTTGAAAGCCAGTCTGATGAGATGTCAGTTGGCTTAAGTTGACCTTGAGTGCATAGGAAAAAAAAATTCAAACTACATCCAAAGCGTTTTATATGGAACTTTCAATTGGCAGGGATATATAACTTTCAGCATTTTAAAAAACTCATGTAGCTATGAAGAAATTAAAGCTTCACTATTTATTGAATATATGTCTATCAATACCTCTTATAATAATAGATCCCAATTCTTTTACTATATAACAGCAGCTATTTAAAAATATTTCTCAGTATAACCTGTAGGTAAACACATTTGTGTGTACATATATGTGTGTGTGATTGTATGTGTGCAAGTTAAACACATGTGGAGGGAAGGAGAGTAAGAGTGAACTTGTACCAAACATATATTTCATGAGTTATTGAATAACATTAGTTTGAGGAAAAAGCTGTTTCTACATATTTCATGGAAACCAACATAAAAAGGAAAGTTTCTCCACATTGGAATGAAAATGTCAACTATTCACCGTGTCTACATGGATTACTGCAACTCTGTCTCTGTCTATCACGATCCATAGCCTATCTTCAAAAAAGAGTGTAAAGCTGACGTCAGATTAAGTCACTTTTCATTTAAATCTCTTCAGTGTCTTCAGTTCCTTTAGCTAAAAGTCAAAACTCAGTATCATGTTAACAAGGGATACCATAATGTGGCATTTGCTAACCTCTCCAGCCTTTCTTGCTGGATGCTCCATCCCAGGGGCTCAATGTTGCTTCATTCCTGGATGCAGTATCTCCTCTGTTTGCTCTTTTAAGTTTTCCTATCGATTACCTTTGCCAAGAAAAAATGTTTTTTCTCTCTCTAATAGTCTTCCTTTCCTCTGGTTCTAACTTAAAAGTCACTTATTTCTGACACTTTGCTGACACTGATTTAGTCTGCTCAGTGCTTTCTTAGCACCTTCTATTTCTCGGGTTATAACAATCGTCATACTTTATTATGATTGTTACTGTAAGTATATCTCACTACTGGCACCTTCCATGAACATAGAGATAATGTCTATTTTGTTCACAGTATGTGAAACATATAATACATACAATATTTATAGAATTCATTCATTCATTCAACAGGTATATATTCATTGAGGATAGGCATTGTTCTAAGTGCTTGTTATAAAGCAGTGAACGATACAGACAAAATTATCTGGTCCCTTGGAGTTTATATTCTCAAGGAATAAGGGGAAACATATTTTGTTAGAAATGACAAGTACTAAATCAAAAAACAAAACAGGAGAGGGAGGTAGGAAATTGCTGTGGTAAAAGGGGGTTATACTTATAATTGACACGGATTAGCAAGGGCCTTCATCAAGAAGGTGAGTTGAAGGAGCTGCAATAGAGTCAAGAGGATATGGGGTAGAAGAACCTGGCAGGCAGAGGATACAGCAGTAAGGCCCTGAGGCAGGATTGTCTCTATTTTGTGAAAGGGAGAGTGTTAAGAGATCAGACCAGTAATGGGAACCAGATCACCAAGATACAGCTATGCAATTATCCTATTTCTTCTTAAAGTTTCTCCTGCCAACTTTAGTATTTATCTGTGGCTCTTGCCTGCAGTAGTAATTACTATAGTGTGTACTAATGATAATTTTCCATTTCCTGTATTTTTTACATATTACTTGAAATTCTCCTGTAAAGAAGGTTTTCATTCTCCCCCATTTATTTATTTATCCATTCAATCACTTATTTATACCCATGTGTACTCATAGATATTTGTTTTTATTATTTGGCTATAATTCAATGCCATCATTATTTACTGTATTTGTCAAATTGTTTTAGATTTTGCTACCAGGATTGGCTCCTGTCTCCTTTTGATATACTCTGGTCTTTTTTTTTTTTTCCTTTTTATTGCATTTTAAGTTTTGGGGTACATGTGCAGGACATGCAAGACAGTTGCATAGGTACACACATGGCAGTGTGATTTGCTGCCTTCCTCCCCTTCAACCACATCTGGCATTTCTCCCCCTGCTATTCCTCCCCAGCTCCCCCTCTGCTGTCCCTCCCCTATTTCCCCCAATAGACCCCAGTGTGTAGTGCTCCCATCCCTGTGTCCATGTATTCTCACTGTTCATCACCCGCCTATGAGTGAGAACATGTGGTATTTCCTTTTCTGTTCTTGTATCAGTTTGCTGAGTATGATGTTCTCCAGATTCATCCCTGTCCCTACAAAGGACACGAACTCATCATTTTTGATTGCTGCATAATATCCCATGGTGTATATGTGCCACATTTTCCCAGTCCAGTCTTTCATCGATGGGCATTTGGGTTGGTTCCAGGTCTTTGCTATTGTAAACATTGCTGCAATTAACATTTATGCGCATGTGTCCTTATAGTAGAATGATTTATAGTCCTTTGGATATATACCCAGTAATGGGATTGCTGGGTCAAATGGAATTTCTATTTCTAGGTTCTTGAGGAATCGCCACACTGTCTTCCACAATGGTTGAACTAATTTACACTCCCACCAACAGTGTAAAAGTGTTTCTATTTCTCCACATCCTCTCCAGCATCTGTTGTCTTCAGATTTTTTAATGATCGCCATTCTAACTGGCGTGAGATGGTATCTTAATGTAGTTTTGATTTGCATTTCTCTAATGACCAGTGAGCATATTTTCATATGTTTGTTGGCCTCATGTATGTCTTCTTTTGTAAAGTGTCTGTTCATATCCTTTGCCCATTTTTGAATGGGCTTGTTTGTTTTTTCTTGTAAATCTGTTTGAGTTCTTTGTAAATTCTGGATATCAGCCCTTTGTCAGATGGAAAAACTGCAAAGATTTTTTCCCATTCTGTTGGTTGCTGATTCACCCTAATTACTGTTTCTTTTGCTGTGCAGAAGCTGTGGAGTTTGATTAGGTCCCATTTGTCTATTTTGGCTTTTGTTGCCAGTGCTTTTGGTGTTTTGGTCATGAAGTCCTTGCCTACTCCTATGTCCTGAATGGTTTTGCCTAGATTTTCTTCTAGGGTTTTTATGGTGCCAGGTCTTATGTTTAAGTCTTTAATCTATCTGGAGTTAATTTTAGTGTAAGGTGTCAGGAAGGGGTCCAGTTTCTGCTTTCTGCACAAGGCTAGCCAGTTTTCCCAACACCATTTATTAAACAGGGAATCCTTTCCCCATTGCTTGTTTTTGTCAGGTTTATCGAAGATTGTATGGTAGTAGGTATGTTGTGTTGCCTCCGATGCCTCTGTTCTGTTCCATTGGTCTATATCTCTGTTTTGGTACCAGTACCATGCTGTTTTGATTACTGTAGCCTTGTAGTATAGTTTGAAGTCCAGTAGTGTGATGCCTCCTGCTGTGTTCTTTTTGCTTAGAATCGACTTTATAAGCTCTGTTTTACTCTCAGGCACTAGAAGATGCTCCAGGATCATCTTGTATGTTTCCTGCCCCAGTTGTGTATATTAACCCGTGTATACATACATATCTATATCCAATTATGTCTGTCTGTCTCTCTTACATATAATTGGATATAGATATGTGTGTATACATGGGTTAATGTGTATACATACACATGCACACACACATTCAGTAACATCTCTGATTTTAGTCCTGCACCACAAAGTTTAATTCTAATTTTCTATCTTGCTTATTTACAACTTCTTTCTCTTACAGCAAGAAATCTAGCTTCCATTAGTTATGATTTATTGACTTATTTGTTCAACCTGGAATACAGGCAAAGTAGTTTCAGGATAGTTGATCCCTACCCAGGATCTTGGTTTTAAGAAGGAATATTTCTGTTTTATGACCATCTTTAAAAATATTCTCTGGTATATGTTAGACATTAGCTTATTGTTGATAATACTAATAAATAATGACATCAGTCAGTACAGCTCATATTTTATCATGTAGTGCAATAGTTAGATATCAGAAAGCTCTGGCAGGTGTCCTTTGTGTCAGTTTCATAGCAAAGAATGTAAGCGGTGAGTCAAAGAAATGGCTTGAAAATGTTTCCATATAAAAATAAGAAATGGACATCTTACAGCATACATGTTGAGACTTGAGTGGAGACATCTCTGCCCAATTTCATATCACTAGAGTGGCTAAACCACACATGTATTAAATGTTGTGCTAATTTACCTTGTGATAACATGCTTGTCACTGCTCTGTTATTTTGTATGCATTGGTACAGATTCTTTTCAGATATTTTGCAAAATGGATGAAAACCTGAAGTTAAGGTAGTTAAATTAAGACATTTAAAACCATTTAGCTTTTAAAAGTAACTCTCTCTCTCTCTCTCTCTCTCTCTCTCTCTCTCTCTTTCTCTCTTTGACATATAGTCTCACTCTTCTGTTGCCCAGTCCAGACCGGAATGCAGTGGCACAGTTACAGTTCACTGCAACCTTGAACTTCTGGGCTTATCATCTTTTCACCCCAGTCTCCTTCATAGCTGGGACTGCAGGAACACACCGCCACACACAGCTACTTTTTAAAATTATTTGTAGAGATGGTGTTTCCCTGTGTTGCTCAGACTGGTCTTGAACTCCTGGGCTCAAGTGATCCTCATACTTAAACCTCCCAAAGTGCAGGGATTACAGGCATGAGCTGCAGCACTTGGAGCATTTATTCTTTTAAGGTAAATGAGTTCTGCACATTTTAAAGAGATCTGAAAGGTAAGAAAGCAGTTAGTATTCCATAACTGAACTAATCAGTTGAACATTAGGTGTGCTAACATAAACTCTACCAGTTCAGAAGCAAGAAGAGAACTGAGCTGTTTGTAAATTAGTCTTATCTTTTCAGTGCCATCTAAAGCTACATAAATACTGCTCTTTGAAGAGTGTTTCAAATGATGTAAAACTTGATATTTTACCCAGATAGTAGAACATAATAGAAAATAGTATTTGAAAATAATGGCATATTATAATTTAATGCCATATCAAGTTAATCATTTCATCAAAATAATAAAGAGAAAAGTGAAAAAATGTTTATGAAAATTAGTTATGAACATAGGTAGAATGCTTTAGAGTACTGTGCTAAACAGAAGTAATGAGGAAGTGATTCAACAGGAGTGAAATGGCTTAGTAAATACTACTCACTAGCTGGTTCAAATGATAGTCATCTTTCATTATTCGTCATTGTAAACTGAACTAAAGCAGAAACAAGATAAAATAGCTTCTTTCAGTTTATTTTAATGAATGTTTTTTTGGATGGTCATTTTTTTCAAGACATACAGGTTTCAGTGCACAAATGCAGCAAGAATTTTAAGATGGTTAATGTGTAGAATCTATGTCACCAAAGACTTAACTAAACAGACAAATAAGCTGAAATTTTTCCAAGAAAGAGCATTTTAGTGTATGAGTCGTGTTGTCTGTAAGCCTAAGTTTGCCTGTTTTTCTCCCTCGCCACAAATAGGACTTACAGAAATCTCACCTTCATCTTTCCTCACTAACTCCTGTTTTCCTCCAGAGACCCATACTCACATTCTTCCTTCCTCCCTACCTCTTTCCACCCTCTTTCTCTCTTCCTTTCTTCCATTTTGTCAAATCTTGCTTTTCTTTTAGCCTTTGGCTTTTTCTACCACTGACTTCACATCATTCCTTCTGTATTTCGTTAACACTAATAATTTCATTAGAACTGATTACTCAATTTCTCCCTTGCCTTTCTCTTTTTTTCAGAGTTATTGAAGGGTAAAGAAAACAATCTTATCATAAAATGTGTTAACACAGTTAATTCTGTCACTTATGTTTGTCACTGTGTCCTCTCTTCTTGTGCAAAGGGTACATACAGACACACTGGTTCTTTACACACAGAAACAAGTGTGATTGTTTTGTCTATACCAGTCAAGTCAATCACAGGGTAAACCCTTCTTTCTTCCTTCTGACCTGACTGATTGAGTCAGTCAAGGCATCGAAGTTGCTTATGTGACTAGACAGCATCACTCTGTGTCTTGTTTGTTATGACATGCCATGGTTCCCTGACTTTTTTGTAAATTTCAAGTTATGACATTTTCTTTGAAATCTGCTGCTACTGTTTCTTGACTAATAGATCTGTGAAGTCTCCAGCTTTTCAGCCCCCTAGTTGGAAGTCATCACTTTCCTGAATGCTTCCCCTACACTTTGATCATACCCCCATTACTCCATGCATTTTATTTAGCTGAACATGCGAACATTTCCTCTGCTAGATTATACACACTTCAAAGAGTAAATTGTTGTTCTTTTAGTATTTTGCAAATTTTCTTTCATTTAATGGGTGTCCAGGTACATATTCTATAAATTATTGAATGATTGCACTGCAATTTTTAAAAGTAAAATTTTGAGTTAATCCTGAGCAAAGAGATTGGTAAATAATAATGGCCAAAAATATGAAACCTGATTTCAAAGGAAAATTGCTAATATATTGTTAGTTCTTATATTAATATTATACATACATTAAACAAAAATTGGGAAATAGTTCATCTTTGCCTATTCTCCTCCCTGACTTTATAAATTCATAAGAAAAAAATAGAAGAATTCTTGTGGTAATTTACAGTAAGCTTTTTTTTTTTTACGCTAAATTAAAGGCATTATGTGTTTTGCATAGGCAAGCATGCTTTGAAGATTTTGCTTAGATTTAAGTTTATGTAACTTTTAATTGGTAACATGTGCTCTGTGGATGTCTATGTGTATGAATACATACACACTGTACCTACAGAAATAGACAGAAAAATGATTCAAATCCTCCTTATCTGTGTGCAAGCTTCCACTTTACAGTTTCTAAAATTTACTAAATTTATCTAAGTACTACACCGTTTTGACAAATGCAAACCATCTACAAATAATGTATTTATGCATCTCTCTCTCTGTATCACATCTACACATTTGCAGGCAGAGGAAAGAAGAGAACAAGAAAAAAGAAGAGAATAATGGGAGAGAAATATGTATGTGAGTAAATACATTTCTAGGATGCCTCTGGCAGTGGATCCATGAACACTGGAATATAAGAGCAACTGCATCTATATCTTTATGTCTCATTCTCTATATATTCATATTATCTGATGATTATTTATTTATTTATTTTTATTGTATTTTAGGTTCTGGGGTACATGTGCCGATCATGCAGGATTATTGCACAGGTACACACATGGCAATGTGGTTTGCTCCTTCCACCCCCCCTATATCTGGCATTTCTCCCCATGTTATCCCTCCCTGACGTCCCCACCCCACCACCGTCCCTCCCTTGGCCCCGCTGCCACAACAGACCCCAGTGTGTGATGATCCCCTCCCTGTGTCCATGTGTTCTCTTTGTTCAACACCCACCTATGAGTGAGAACACGTGGTGTTTGATTTTCTGTTCTTGTGTCAGTTTGCTGAGAGTGATGGTTTCCAGATTCATCCATGTCCCTACAAAGGGCACGAACTCTAAGATTCATCCATGTCTCTACAGAGGGCATGAACTCATCGTTTTTTATGGCTGCATAGTATTTCATGGTGTATATGTGCCACATTTTCCTTGTCCAGTCTATCATCAATGGGCATTTGGGTTGGTTCCAAGTCTTTGCTATTGTCAAGAGTGCTGCTATGAACATATGTATGCATGTGTCTTTATAATAGAATGATTTATAATCCTTTGGGTATAAACCCAGTAATGGGATTGCTGGGTCAAATAGAATTTCTATTTCTAGATCCTTGTGGAAGTGCCACATTGTCTTTCACAATGGTTGAACTAGTTTACACTCCCACCAACAGTGTAAAAGTGTTCCTATTTCTCCACATCCTCTCCAGTATCTGTTGTTTCCAGATTTTTTAATGAACACCATTCTAACTGGCGTGAGGTGGTATCTCAATGTGGTTTTGATTTGCATTTGTCTAATAATCAGTAATGATGAGCATTTTTTCATATGTTTGTTGGCCTCATATATTGTCTTCTTTTGGAAAGTGTCTGTTCATATCCTTCTCCCACTTTTGGATGGGTTTGTTTGCTTTTTTCTTGTAAATCTGTTTTAGTCCTTTGTAGATTCTAAATGTTAGCCCTTTGTCAGATGGGTAGATTGCAAAAACTTTTCCCATTCTGTTGGTTTCCAGTTCATTCTAATGATTGTTTCTTTTGCTGTACAGTAGCTCTCATTCTCTGTTTTAGACACCCAAAAGATAATAATAATGTTTATAATTCAGTAGCAATGAAAAAGTTCCTCATATTTACATTTTTCTTAATATACCCACATTTGTAACTCTAAAATTCAAACCTTGTATTATCTGTGTAATTCGTATTATTACTAGCATTCTAATTTTAAATACATGTTATTTTTGATAACATTTTTAAATGATAATTTATAAAATCAGAACATATATGTAAGTAAAAAATATTTTTATAGTTAAAATATTTTTATAATAAAAATATTTTTATAGTAAAATTAGAATGCTAGTAATAATAATACAAATTACATAGATAATACAAGGTTTGAATTTTAGAGTTACAAATGTGGGTATATTAACCAAAATGTAAATATGAGGAATTTTTTTATTGCTACTGAATTATAAACATTATTATTATTCTTTGGATGTCTAAAACAGAGAATGAGGTATAAAATTGGGATAATTATTTGATTGTTTGGCCAACCTAGGTTTTTTATTTTTAGAACAGATTGGTCAATTTTCTTTTTTTAACTTAAACTGAAGAATAGCCAAAAATGTTTAATTTTTTTGCATAAAACATTTGTTTAGTGTAAGTATGTTTTTTAGTAACCTGGTTTTATATGTGAAAAAATAACCTTAAATGTGATTTGCAAAGCATAAAGAAACAAACATTATTTTTCCAGGCAAGATATCTGGAAGTTCAAAGTACTTTAGATTATTTAGCAAATTGGATTATTCAAGGAGAGATCTTCATCTTTCTTTTAAGTTTTTCATTCTTAATAAGCTTTTTCCTCTTGTTAGTAGCTCTAAGCTACATCTGCTTATAAAGAACATCACCTAAAGCTTTAGTGTCATCTGGCTAAATTTTAAAAGTTGTGATTTTTAAATATATATAATCAAACAGCAAAATATTCGTTTATGTGCTTATGGAAACAGAATTGATTTATTTATCACATAAATATGGATATTTCAGTTTCAGTAAATTAAATAGAAGCTGTCAACATCGAGTATAGCATGTGGAAAGCTTTTGTTGTAAAGCATATAGAAGAAAGAATGCCTATTTAAACCGAAATATTTAGCCATTAGCCTGAAACAGATTCATTGCCATTATTTTTATTCTGATAGTATTTAAAAATGTGAAATAATAGCTGTCATAAAAATAAATAATCTTATATTTGTTTTCTGGGATTTTTAAGACCAGAGAAGGTAATATTAGTCTTATCTTCACGTTGTTGAATAAATTTTTTAGCCATTTTGTTTTTGAAAAAAAAAAAAAACTGTCTCTAAAAATGTTTAGGTAAGTACATTTTTGATAATAATTGTCTAATAAATTGGGTTAATTCCCCAGTTTTTAAAATTGAACTTAATAATCTTCAAGCTTGTTTGTCAAAATAAAGCTGGATTTAATTATAAGAAAAAAAATGTCCACAGACTGTGTTCTGTAATATTTATGAACTAACTATATTATCAGCTTTCCTGAGTCTAATTTTCTTTCTTTTTTTTTTTTTTCTTCAGGGCTTTAAAATGGGGACTCTTATCCTGCTGTTAACCTGAAATGTAAGGAATTTTGGATATTCAATCAGGTTTGGATAACTATGACATATCCTTTCATTTTCTACCTAACACAACTTTCTCAACTGTATTCATCTAAAATTATCCAGAATATTACCTAAAGCTGCTGTGAATGTCCACAGTAGGGGAAAAGTTTCTTTCTTTTTTTTTTAAGAAGGAAAGGAAAAGAGAGGAAGAAAAAGAGGGCGAGAGAACAGGAATATTGCTTTATTCTATGAATGGGTATTAATAATGGCCAATCATTATTTTGTGTATTTAAAGTGGAGAATGTATATTTTATGTATCTAAAGTGGAGAGCTCTACAAGTGCTTATTAAGTTTACTTGTTACTGATCTGAGTTCAGATTCTGGATATCCTTATTAATTTTCTGTCTCGTTAAGTCTAAATCTCTTTATGGGTCTTATGTATCTGGGTGTTAGGATACATTGATCCTTATACCACTCTATCTTTGTTGGTTTGAAATCTGTTTTATCAAATGCATGAATTGCAACTCCTTTTTGTTTATTTATTTGTTTTTGTTCTCCATTTGGTTGGTAAATCTGTCTCCAACCCTTTGTTTTGAGTCTTTGTGTATCTTTGGATATGAAATGGGTCTGGATGTAGTATACTGTTAGGTTTTGGCTGTATCTTTTAATTGGGGAATTTAGTTGATTGCAATTTAAGATTACTGCCATTTGATGTTAACTGTCTATTTTATCCATTCGTTGATGTAAATTCTTCTTTATGTTGATGCTCTTTAATTTCTGGTATATTTTTAGAAAGGCTATTATTGGTTGTTCCTTTCTGTGTGTAATGCTTCTTTCAGAAGTTTTTGTAAAGCAGGCCTGGTGGTAATAAAATCTCTGAGTACTTGCTTGTTCATAAAGGATTTTATTTTTCCTTCAATTATGAAGCTTAGTTTGGCAGGATATGAAATTCTGGGCTGAAAGTTCTGTTCTTTAAGGATATTAAATATCGGCCCCCACTCTCTTCTGGCTTGTAGGGTTTCTCCTGAGAGATCTGCTGTAAGTCTAATAGGTTTCCCTTTGTGGGTAACCTGACCTTTCTCTCTGGCTGCCCTTAGTATTTTCTCCTTTGTTTCAACCCTGGTGAATCTAATGATTATGTGTCTTGGGGTTGCTCTTCTTAAGGAATATCTTTGTGGTGTTCTCTGTATTACCTGAGGTTGAATGGTATCCTGCTTTGCTAGATTGGGAAAATTCTCCTGGATAATATCCTGAAGAGTATTTTCCAGCTGAGATTCATTCTCTCCATCACATTCAGGTACACCTATCAAATGTAGATTAGGTCTTTTCACAAAGTCCCATAATTCTTGGAGACTTTGCTCATTCCTTTTTATCCTCTTTTCTCTTTTCTTGTCTTCTCGTTCCATTTCATTAATTTGGTCTTCGACATCTGATATCCTTTCTTCTGCTTGATCAATTCGGCTATTCAAACTTGTGCATATTTCACTAAGTTCTCGTGTTGTATTTTTCAACTCCATTAGTTCATTTATATTCCTCTCTATATTGTCCATTCTTTTTAACATTTCATTAAACCTTTGTTCAAAGTTCTTAATTTCTTTACATTGGGTTAGAACAAGTTGTTTCAACTCCCCAAAATTTTTTATCATCCACCTTTTAAAGCCTACTTCAGATACTGGAACACAGTCCTCTTCCATTAGGGCTATTTCCATTGCTGATGAGGAATTGCTATCCCCTGTAGAGGGAGAGGGGTTCTGACTTTCGGTTTTTTTCGGCCTTTTTAGGCTGTTTTTTTTTCCCTTTATTGTGATTTTATCCATCTGATGTCTTTACAATTAGCACCTTTCTGATTAAGTTCCTGAGAGGATGTCCAATTTATTGATTCCCAGTGCTGGAATCCGAGCAACCCACTGTGCCAGCCAAAACAGCAGCGATAAGACTGATGGTGCTCTTCGGCCTGGGAATCTCTGGTCTGGCTTCCTTCTTGAGTCCGCAACAAGCGGCTCTGCCTTCCCGGAGCTCCAAACACCAATCAGTAGGGGAACCAGTCCCGCTCGCTGTGCACGAAGAGCTGCCGCGCCGAGGCGACGACAAAACCGCTGCACCGGCCACAGAAGTTGCTCTGGCGACCCGCGGGGCTCCTCCACTGGAAATCTTCTGGTCCGTGGGCGACGAAAATTTCTCTGAAAATGTGGCGTCCTCACGTTTTCCGAGCTTTCACTGGGAGCTCCAATCCCGAGCTGTTAGCGATCAGCCATCTTGGATCTCTCTCCCTGAGTCTAATTTTCTTAGTCTGATTGTTGACTGTACACCCATTGTTTCTTCTGTACCGTTTACATATATAAATGCATATGCCTATTATAGGGGAAGAAGAAAAATCTTAAATTTTTATTTCAACTTTTTAGTATTACTGATGTGAAAAGGGCACTGAAGAAAAGAATGAAACTATGCATTTACTAAATATGGGGATTGGGAATTAAAAAATTTTTCTTCTTTAAGAATTAATCAGATAATTCACACTCTTCAAAATTACCATTAAGGCCACCATGAATACATAGACATATGCAATTTTTATTTGCATGAATGTTGTATGTGTAGCATTCTAATGCTTAATCACTCTGCTTTTCAGAAGTGACTTATCTTAAAACTTGTGGTCTCCATTGAATTTCTCCCATCTATATTCTCTGTTTCTCTCTTCCTGCATCCTCTTTCTTCTTCTTTCAGGGAGGGGGATTGGATAACAATGTTAGAATAAAATGAGTAGAGTACAGAATATAGAAGGAAAAAGTGAAAGGTGAAGGGAAAATAGGAGAGGCAATTGCCTCAGGATACTGAAAAATAAGGCAAGTATGCAGTGCAAGATGTGCTATACATTTCTGTTTCATTTCCTCTGTTATTTTTTCCTTTCTTTAAGATCACTTGATTATATGTAGATATGAAGTATAGGAAGTCTCAGATTGTTTCAAAGTACACACTTAATTTAGAAATGTATCAAAAAGTAGAGAATTTAGCATTTGAAGATTAAAAGAAAGTCCAATTTGAAGAAGAACATGACAGTGCTAATTAATACATGATCATGTAATCAATTACATCCAGCTGATTTGTCTACTTTGCTCCTTGTAGATGTCTCAGTTATGAACATGGTGTAATCTGTTTCAACTGCTGTGTTTGGTGTATTAATGGTGCGGGTATTTAGTTCAAGGTTTTCTACTATATAAATACTCTACAGCCTGTAAAGACATTGTTGTTCTAAAAATATCTTTGTAACTTAGTTGTTTGGAACTTAAGAGTCCTTGTTTCTCCAAGAGTTAACAATGTTAATAATAATGGTAGCTAAGATCTCAATATAATTCCACAAAGGCACATTTAGCCTAACTCTGTAGACTGGTTTGTCCCTCAGCACATATGAGAGACATTCCCCAAGAAAGAAATATATTCTTAACTTCACAATTCCCCTCAGCAGAGGTGAGGCAGTTTTAGTCCACTGTGTTCTGTAAGATGTGTCTTTTCTCTCTTTTCCTCTGCTTACTTTCATCTTTATCCCTCCTCCTCCTCCCCAGATCATAGTTATGGAACATCAGCCAGCACTGGCCAGCACGTGAAAAGAACCTTCTCACTCATACAGAGTGATGTCATTTTATATCTGCCTGATTTCATTAGGCAGAGAATGTCTGTCCAAAGTACCAAGATGGAAAGGCACTGAGATTGCTGCATTCTACAAATTACAGACTTCATTTCATGATGGGGATTCTAATTTTTCCTTGGGGTTTCTCAGGAAGCTAGTTGTGTGTGTTACATCAAATAATAAAGTATTTAGATTATGCCTGGCTATACAGAAAGACATTTTATTACATGTTGATAACAAAACTCAACATGCTGCTAAACTCCAGGGGAATGTATTATATACTGAATCTATTCATAGGTTTATATATGAATGAAGGATTGGATTATAAATAACTGTTCTTAGGTTTTTTTAAGTCAACATTCTAGAACTACAAATATTTTCATCCTTTCCTGATGCATTTCATAATACTTGTAGATGAATGATGCTCTGCTTCACATCTCTGAGTTTCACTCAATTGTTTCCTCAATTTAGGTTTGGATATAATCTGTGTGCATTTAATATCACATCTCTAGAGCTGGTCAAGGTTTCCCCTTAAACTTAAAGGAAATAGTTGAGAGGAAAAAGGCAGAATAAAATATCTTAGAAAGACTTAGACTTGGTCTGGCTATGTTTAGATTTCTTCCAAATTTTGGCTCAGTTTTAAGCCTCATTGGCAGTCTTATTCAGAACTGTGGCTTTATCCTTTATTTTTTTCATTTGGCTAATATGATTTGTTAAAACATTCTTTGTTTATTTCTTCTTGCTTAGCATTTTTCCACACGGCAGGCATAATGAATTTTTGTTTATGATGGGCCGTGCTGCCTGAATTATGGTATGGAACCTGGGTTTGGTTTCTTTGGAAAGATATTTTATTGCACTTTCAGGGGATTTATGTAGCTTCTGATGTTCAATCTTAGACATGAGTTTCTCTGAAGTTGGTTGCTTTAGGATAAGTTATTTCTAAGGAAAACTAGGCAACATCTGGTAATAAAAAAAATCACAATTTATTATAAATAGATTTACCAGATTTCTTGGTATAAGTGCTTTCATATTCTCTACCAAATTATCTTTGTATCTGAATTATGCACAATTAAAAATGATATGCATCTTTTTAATTGAAGAGCCTCAAAGCTCTTTAAAGTGCCATATGTGCTGGGGTTTGTTGATGCTGATCAGCCACAGACAACACATATTAAAATATACTCTTCCCCAGAAGAGCTAAGGAGATCATGTTTCTTTGTACAAGAAATAATGATATGGGCTACATTTTGAAATGAAAGTACCTGGTTTGTAGCTAAAGAAATACTTCTACTCTGAGGTGCCTTGTTGTCAATTCAAATTGCATAAAATAAACTTATAAAGAAACCAAATGACAATTTCTACGTTAATGTGAAAAGTTACCATCATATCGTATAAACTGACTTGACTTAGAGCATTCTGAGAGAAGAATATTCATGAAATTAATCCACATATTCATTTATTTTTGAAATGCATGCTGTATTTTAATGATCACACTTTGGAATGTACTTCAAGCATGAAGTATTGTAGCACTTTTCTTGAGATTAAAAAAAGGAGACGAAACCCTCAAAAGCCCTTGTGTTAAATTCTTTTTAGTTCATTAACTTGTGAGATGACCATCCAAATACCAGTTTTCCCATAAATTAAAGAGCACAGAATTTGAAGCTAGGCTGATCCTATTTGGAATCCTAGTTCTAGCTCTAAGTTACTTAATCTATGTTTAGTCTCAATTTCCTCATCTATAAAATAAATGAATGCAAAACTTGAAAGTTTGTTATGCTCTTATGCAGAGTAAATGATGTAGTAAATGCAAAATGCCTTATATTGCCTCTGGCAGATGTTATATGTTCAATAAATGATAGCTGGTATTACTTGTATTGTCATGCATTCAATGGTAATGGATATTTCCAGAGAGACATTTTGAAGTCAAAAATGGTCATCTGTGATGTTTTTGAACACATACTTTATATTTAATAACTGCCACTCAACATATGGATCAGCAACAGATAAATGACATTTTAAAATAGAAGTGGATCCTTTGATAAATTTTGGAATCAACTCTCAGGATCAAAGAACTTGAGAAGAATTTCCGTGGGGAAACAAAAAGTGACCAAAGCTGTGAAAAATAAGCCCCAGGATAAACAGAATAAAAGTAATGTTACTAGATATTTTTTGTATCCTTAAGTCTAGAGTTTCTGCATAGTTCCCATATTTTAGTCATTAAGAGCACAGGTTTCTGGGGTAAACATACCTGAATATGTCCCACTTACTAATTTTGTGATCTGAGATGTTACTTTCCTCTTTGCTTCCATTCCCTTATCTAAGATTATAAAACTAACTTAATGATAATACACCATAGAGTAAATTGTTATGTTTTTGTACTACATTAATACATATGAAGTGTTCACAATAGCACCTACGTATAATAGGTAGTCAATATATTTAGCTAATACAATTATTTAGACAGAACAAAGATTTAGATTCTCATCTTATTTATAAGTACAGAAATCAAAATAGGGCTGTAAGAAATTTTCCTCATATAAATTACATTTCTGTATTTTACATAAATCTGTTTTATCTTTGCATTTCACATAAAATCCAAACCAGAGATTAATATGGACCTACAGTATTTTATTTCTTTTAATTTACATATTACATTTTTAATAATAAAAGCAAATAAAGATCAAAATATTAATGTCCTTATGATCAAGGAGACTCCACTCTACCTTTAAAAAAACACTTAGTACCTGCTGCTTCCTGCTATAAGTTTGATAAATAATGGCTCAAAATATCTTTTCTGTAATTCCCAAACCCAAAAACCTAAGCATTGAGTTTTATTTTTCATAATCTACCTGATAGAAAAAAACCACTATGATTTAAAAAAACAATTTGATGACAAAACATGCTCTGAAATAACATAATTATAGTCTTTTTTGATAACAGTATAAATGCTTACATGTGTACGTCAGAATGAACTAGGTTATGCTATAGTAAAAAACAACCCTCAAATCTAGTGGCTTAGAACAATGTTTCCACTATGGTTTGACATAGTCACTCAAGAAGCTAGGTTGATAGGTCACCTGTCACAAACGTTTCTGGCTGTCATGTCAGAGGGGTAGAGAAAGCTCTGGATGATTTTTCATTAATAATTGATACTTGATCTTAGAAATGACACCAAGACTTCCAGTGACAACCTTCTAGTTACATGGCTCCTCCCCAACATGAGAAATATAATCCTACTATGTGTCTAGTAGGGAAGAGAACTGTAAATTTTTGGTAAAACTAGTGCTAATGATTACTACATTATATTTCACTGCAGAAATATTACTATGGTGATTTTATGTTTCAGACCTGAAACCTGCTGTCACCTTCTATATTATATAGCATAGATTCCATATCATTTTCATAACATCTGAAATAAATTTTTATTTCAATAAGACAATGTTTTCAGATATGAAATTAAGAATTAATTCTATGTTGAGCTCTAAGGATAGAGGAAAAATTAGACATGGTCTCTAATTCATAGACCTCAGCATCCAATGATGCTGTAAGGCATGTGGTCAAAAACTTTCAAAGAAAATGCGTAATATATTACATTAGAAGTCTGATGAGAGTGTGACTGCAGTACAGAGGAGGAAGTGAAGAAATAGGTCTCATCTAAATAGAATGACTTTATAGATATTGCATTTAAACTAGGATTTGATGCATGGTAAGCATTGAGGGTATGATAAGCATTTCTGATAGATTTTAATTAACTTTTTAAATTGGCAGGCTCTATGTTTTGTTTATACAATATGTACATATTTTTGTTGTATATGCAATGTTTAGGGTGCCATAAATATGGTGGTGGTTCCATGATACAGATAAGATTGGGAAAAAAATATGCCCCATTATGAGGGATTTGGGGATGCTGAAGGAAAGGAGTTTTAATGTTATTCTGAGGGCAGTAAAGGTAATCAACTATGTTTTTGAAGAAGGAACTTGAACTGTTCTGTACTTTGGAAAGGCCTTCTTATGCCAGAAGATCAATGTAAGAATGTCAAACTCATTGGAAAAAGTGATTTATGAAAAGAGAAGTAAATTATTATGTTTTTCTATTTCAGTCCTTTTTAGTAATGTCTTTTCAATACAGTGTGTATATTCAAAATTAAACCTAGCTCAGAACTCAAACCATAAACATGGTTGTACTTGCCTGAAAAGAAAGTTACACAGAGGTATTCCTCATGTTTGTGTTTAGGTTGCTTGACTACAACTTTTCCTTATGCATGTTGCATTTCTGGAGTCCTATTGAGTGCCAAATGCATTTCGCCACTGTCATTCTTCCATATTTCAATTCCTGAAATATGTGAATAACATATGATGGATAAATTTTGTACAATAAGCGGTGTATACACCTCCTTAAAAACCACAGCTGCACTTCCATCAATACTTGAAGTGAAATTGCAGGAAAGTCTATGAATGAGGAAAACATAAAAAATGGAACAGTTTACGTTTATAGAAAAAACACTTCATTTAGAAAAATATATGAAATACTTAAGAAATATTGAAGTCAGAATTTGTATTATATTTTGCACATTTTATATAGTTACAGCATTTATAAAAAGTATGTTTCAATAAGATGATGTTACTAACATATTGAGACTATTTTAAAGTATATACAAACATATTTTTTAATAATACATAAAGTATAAAACACCTTTCTACACATTCAGGTCAGTTGCTAAGCATAAAATCATTGAAGTGGTAAAAGTGAAAATTATGTTGTACCTTCATTACACAGACATCAGTTGAACAGTTTATGGCAGATAACCAATGAAATAAGACTAACCAGTATAAAAATTCTATGATATGACTTTTTTATTTTAGAAAACATTATAGAGGACTTTACTTTAATGAAAAAGTGACCTTTTGGAGAAAGTGATCCTTTACTATCTATGCAATAGAATTTCCTTCCTACTTGTCTCATTCTATGAGACATCTCAGGCCAACATGAAATGGAATAGTGAGATGACTAGAATTTGCATTGAAATACATAGGAGTCAAATGCCTTGTTTTGATACTTATTAGCTATGGACTTGAGTGAGTTGCTCAAACTCCCAAGTCTATGTTTATGCATGTGTAAATGGAGAATTATGACAGCTAGTATAAGGAATTGTGTATATGAACGGAATGGTGCAAAGTCGTTGCAATGAACAGGAGCCACTGACAGATGAAGAGAACTGTAATGCTATCATGATTCCTCTGTTAATGGCCTGCCACCTTCTCTCACAGAGAAACCATCTTCTTGATATTTATTATCCTTTAAATAGAACAAAATCTTACTTTCACAAAAACTTACAATAAAAGCATTTCAAAAAAGAGCATTACTTTGTGTTTATTTTAATAAAAATCAGCTGATATATCAATAGAACAAGTTGTACTACAAAGACAAAGCTGGGATATCAGTTGGAAACAAACTTTCATGGAGATGGCATAGTACAAAAAAGTGCCAGTCTGAACTAGTTGTCAAGGCTTCATATCAGATTGGTCTCATACCTTCACTAGGGCTTTGAAATATTTGTGCTTAAATGTGATATTCTCTTTTCTTCCTCCAATGCCTCTGCCAGCCTCACACCTTTCACTGTCCCATCTAAGCAGTTTACATCCATTAAATTATAAAGACTTTTGTCCTGTATTTGAACCTGCTGATCACCTCTTTTGTGTGTGTGTTTCTGTTTATAACCTTGGGTCCTATGATGCCATATTCTCCTGGTTCTACTGACACTGCTCTGATCATCTATTCTTGATTCCTATCCTAAGTATTGTTTATTTGGTTATGATTTAAATTTTTGTAATTCCCAGGATGCTATACCTTTTATTTTTCTTATACTTTCTGAGTTGCTGTATCTAAGTTTTATGATTTTAACCACTATTTATATGTTCATTTCTGGAAATATTTGTGCCTGTATTAATTTCCTATTGCTGTTATATCAGCTACAAGAGTAGCAGCCTAAATAACACAAATTTATTATCCTACAGTTCCAAGATATCTAAGAATTCCAAAATCAGTTTCATCAGGCTACAGTCAAAGTGCTGGTAAGGCTGCTTCCTTCTGTAGGTTAGAAGGGAAAATTAATTTCCTTGCCTTTCCTGACTTTTACCTCCTAAGCCTACAGTCCTTGGCTCATGGTCCCTTTCTCATTTTTCAAAGGCAGCAGCATATAATTTTCTCTCTTTTCAGATCATTGGTTTCATTCTGATCCCCCTGCTATCCTCTTGTAAGGACCCTTGCCATTTCACTGAGCCCAACTGGATAATACAAGAGAGGCTTCCCATTTTAATATCCTCAATCATATCTGCAAAGTCCCTTTTACTATATAAGATTCTAGGGACTAGGCTATGAACATCTTTGGGAGGCTATTTGTCAGCCTACTATAGTTCCCTAGAATTTGATGAACATTTCCAACTAGATGTTTTATAGGCATTTCAAAATCAACTTCTTAAATACTGAATTCTCCATATTTTCCTATCTCACAGACCTAATTCTCCTTTTGTATTCCATGTATCAGTTGGTGGGAAAGCCATCCCCTCAATCAACCAAATCAGAAATCTAGGATTCATCTATGACTTTTCCCCTTTTCTCTATATAGAAAATTATGACTAAAGAACTTCTGCACAGCAAAAGAAACTATCATCAGAGTGAACAGGAAACTTACAGAATGGGAGAAAATTTTTGCAATCTACCCATCTGAGAAAGGGCTAATATCCAGAATCAACAAGGAACTTAAAACAAATTTATAAGAAAAAACAACCCCATCAAAAATGGGGCAAAGGATATGAACAGACACTTTTCAAAAGACAACATTTATGTAGCCAACAAACATATGAAAAAATGCTCATCATCACTGGTCATTAGATAAATGCAAATCAAAACCACATTGAGATACCATCTCAAACCAGCTAGAATGGTGATCATTAAAATGTCAGGGAGCAACAGATGCTAGAGAGGATGCAGAAAAGTAGGAATGCTTTTACACTGTTGTTTGGAGTGTAAATTAGCTCAACCATTGTGGAAGACAGTGTGGTGATTCCACAAGGATCTAGAACTAGAACTATCATTTGACCTAGCAATCCCATTATTAGGTATATACCAAAGGATTATAAAACATTCTATTATAAAGACACATGCACACCTGTGTTTAGTGTGGCACTGTTTACAATAGCAAAGACTTGGAACCAAGAATGAAGGATCCTGGGTTTCTGAGTCAGCACTCTAAGAAGAGACTGCTTGAAATGAAGAGCACTCATTTTGACATTGCAAACAGAAAAAATCACTTCTATCATGTTTGAACCAATATATATTTTAGGATTCTTAAAAATAACTGTTAGCATAACTTTAATACACATGCCCGATAGGATCAGACCTCTGTACCTTTGTTTTTACAGTCTTCTCTGTCTGGAGGGGAGTTTCACCTTTGTCATCCTTAATGATATAGCACAGACACTATGTCCTCCAGAACTCCCTTGGCACCCATATTTTTGGGTGGAAGCTTCTTGCCATTTCCATGTAAAGTAAGCTTAGTCTTGTCAATGTGGTTCAACATTAAATTGAAATTACATTCACCTATCTTGTTTCCAACCTTCCCAACTAAAATTTAAATTTCAAAAAGGGCTGAAAGCAATCATTTTATATCTCCAGCCAGAAGTATAATGCCAAGCTTGGAGGAGCCAAGCTTGGCATAGTGTTCCTGGCTGGAGATACAAAATGATTGCAATAAGATTGCAATAAGTGCTTATTGGACTGACCTCAACACAATTTCCTTACCTATAAAAATAACAAAATAATTCAGACCCCATGTGGTTACTGTGATGATTAAGTGAGGCAGTATATGCACAGCACCTGGTACATAGCAGGTACTTAACACATGTTCATGTTCATCCCTTCACAGAGTCTTCCTTAACTACGTTGGTTCAGTCTTTCATCTTTTATCTTAGTTGTCTCCGGTCAGGATTATATTTTGATTCTCAGTTCTTTGATAATTGTATGTATGCATTAATTTTCTCTCCCTATCCAAACGTAAACTCTCTCTGGACACAACTGCTGCTTATCCTTCTTTCTAGCCTTATTGCACCTTGGACAGAGGAGGTGTTCAATATACACTTTTTTAAGTTGACTGAGTACTCTCTGTATGTGTTCTATTATGTTACATTGAAAACAGCTCTAAAGCCAGGTCTCTATGACAGCAAACAAATCTCCGGCCAAGAAATAAGCCAGTGCATAAAACATGCTGTCAACTTGGCTTTTATGCTAACCTATGCAGGTGTGTCTCTGTTTAAGGAGTAGAATATTATGGAATATCAGTGCCAATTCGGTGTAGGGAGTGAAGTGAGTGTTGTGTGTGTATGTTGCAGATAACCGGTAAAAATGCTAGATTCACTGGCTGTACTGAAGCAGTATATATATAATATGCACTGACTCTAGAACCATCTAAGTTTTGCCATGACTTCTCATGGTGTCGCTCTATTTGACCTATCTTAAACTCCTCCAGGAACATGTCCTCTCTTAAATTGATCCTTCTGTGACAACAATATTCTTCATTAATTAGTTCAATTTACATATGAGATGCCAGAGTTGTAATATCAAAGATATTCTGGGAAGTGGTTCAGTTTACTGAGTGTTGGAAAAATTGGGTATTTGGGTTTTAGATGGGTATGAGCTAAAAGTTATCCCAGTAATATATTATAAAGAATGAGAGTGCAGACTCTTGAACCAGACTGCCTAAGTTTTATTTCTGGTATTGTCCCTTGCTGTGGGATGCAAATTTGTTCAGGTTGTTCAAGCATTCAAGAAGTATTTATTCAGTGTCTAATATTTTCCAGACCAAGAAAGAACAGTAAACAACACAAACAAAGATTCCTTTGGTCACGGAACTTACATTCTGACAAAAGAAGGCAAACAATTGGCAACAACAAAAGTAAGTAGAACATTATATGACGAAATATTCTGAGAAAAAATGGAAGAGAACCAAGGAAGATGGATAAAGAGTGCAAGGTAAATACGCTTACATTTTAACAGAGGTGCCAGGAAAGTTCTCACTGAAAAGATGGAATGTGAAAAATGACCTTAAGGGAGAGAGGAACAATTGTTCTGTGGGTTTTGGGTACAGAGGTGCTGAGAAAGGAATAGCAGTTGGAAAACTGAGCAACCTAAAAGAAGAGGAAGATGGAGCATTTGTAGGCTCCATAGGCCATTTCCAGGACTTTGGTTTTATTCTGAGTGATTTGGAAAGCTATGACAATGTTTTGAGCAGTTAAGTTGCTCGATCTGATTCATGTTTTCACCAGATCAAACTGTTTGCTATGCTAAGAGTAGAATGAAGTAGCAAGAGGGTGGAGAAGCAGGAAACCAGTTTGAAGTCTATTGCAAAAATTTAACCAAGAGTCTAAAATGGGGTTTTGACTAGAAGGTAGCAATGGTGATAATAATAAGAGGTTAGATTTGAGGGTATATTTTTGAAAACAAAGCTAATAGGTTTTGAAGATGAATGTCTTGTAGGGAATAAGGGAACACAGTCAAGGATAACACAAAGATTTGGAGCCTGATTAAGGAGGAAGATAGAATCACCATTAAGTGACAGAAAGCTGTGGAGCATAGAAGCTACCTCAAGTTTTTAAGTTTGGAAAGCCTGTGAGACAGTGACACATATGAATCTAAGACACTGAGACATGTGAATCCTAAGTTTGGGGCAAAACGTCCAAATCGGCCATATGAATAACTAAATCAGTTAAGCAAAAAGTTAGTACTGCACTTAAATGATTAATATTAATAAGATTAGCAAGTGGGTATGTGTATGCATAAAAATTGAGAGCCCATAAGGTGTATTGTGATAAGAGCTAAGTCAATGGTCCATTGTGACAATTTAATAAGTTATAAATATAAAATTCTTAAGGCATTGTCCGATGCATAGCAATTCTTCAATAACTAGATGTGCTAGTTTTCCTTTAAACACAATAGAATGAAACAGTCTTGTTCTGATATTATGTATCATAAATTATATTATTAAATGAAGACTCAAAATTATCTGATACAAACTCACTTCTCACATATGTTCTTCTCTAAAGCATATTCCTCATTTAATCAAGTAAAATAATTGAGTAGTATTGGCATTAGAGTTGAGCAGTGATTTCATCTGTTCTAACCTTCTTCCATTGGGAACTAGAATAGCATTTGCTTAGTGTTTTATTCTTCTGTGATAGTCTGTTGCATGACTCGTTCATTTCACTTATCTCCATATATTATAATTTGTTTGTGTGTTTTACCCATTAGACTATGAAATCCTTGAGGATAGGGATGTCTTATTTACTTTTGTAGTCCCAGTGCATAATACCAGCCTGGAACCAAAACTCAATAAATACTTGGTGAATGTAGAATAAATAGGTAGATATTATGTGCTAGACATTACACTATGGGTCCTTGATAGTTTTTTAAATTTATTTAATCCCTACAAGAGTCTACCAAGATTAGTATTAACAATCCCATTTAAAAGATTTAAAAATATCTTCAAAGACACTAATGATATGCTTACAGTAACAATCTAGTTAGTTGAACTGCTTCTGTTATACAACAGGAATACCCTATGACCGAAGTGTTTCCTGCCCTTTCCAAAAGTTGCTTTCTAATGCAAAATTTCCTTTTGTAATCCTTATGAAAGCTAATCATTGTTCCGTCACTGAAAAACACTAAAAAATGGAAAGATCACTAATTATAAAAAACTATTTTATTATTATACAACCTTCATTGTTAACAGCCCTTAAATATATTGAGCCAGAAGAAGATTAAACTGTTATGTTATGTAGATGGGTACTTCATATATAGGGATGTAGACATTATATATAATAATATGTATGACATTTGAACACCTACTGAAAACCTACCAGAAAGTTAAAAGCACACAACACACAGAATACTTTTTCCTGAACACTTGAACACTTTAATGTGCATTTCTTACATTCTACTACATAACCAAAATATTAGCATAGCAATCAGGAAATTAACATAGGCACATTATTACCATTTCATTCTCAGTCCCCATTCAAATTTCATCAATTGTCATAACAATGTCCATAACAGCCAAATAATTCAGTTCAGAATCATGTGCTACATTTACTTTTCATATCTCTTCAGTTTTTTTTCAAGATGGAGCAATTCCTCAGTGGCTCCTTGACTTTCATGATCATGAGACTTGAAGATTTCAAGCCATTTATTGTATGGAATATCTCTCAAAATTGGTTTGTCTAATGTTTCTCAGTGATGTACTTCACTGACATGTTACTGCATTCTTCTCATTGCATTATATTAGGTGGCATGCAATTTCAATCAGTCTCATGGTAATAATTTTCACTGCTTGATTAAGGTAGTCTTCTCCACTGCAAAGTTAATTATTATATATGTTAATAATACATACTTATAGCAATAATAAATATTTTATGCTTATTATGTATATTAGTCTGTTCTTGTACTGCTATAAAGATACTACCTGAAACTGGGTAACTTATAAATAAAGGATGTTTAATTGACTCACTGTTCTGCATGGCTGGGGAGGTCTCAGAAAACATATAATCACAGTAGAAAGTGGAAGGGAAGCAAGGCACATCTTACATGGTGGCAGGAGAAGGAGAGCAAAGGAGCAGTGACACACTTTAAAATCATCAGATCTACCCATCTGACAAAGGGCTAATATCCAGAATCTACAAAGAACTAAAACAGATTTACAAGAAAAAAACAAACCCATTCAAAAGTGGGCAAAGGATATGAACAGACACTTTTCAAAAGAAGACATATAGGCATCCAACAAACATATGAAAAAATGCTCATTATCATTGTTCATTAGAGAAATGCAAATCAAAACCACATTGAGATAACATCCCACACCAGTTAGAATGGGGATCATTAAAAAATCTGGAGACAATGGATGCTGGAGAGGATGTGGAGAAAAAGGAACACTTTTACATAGTTGGTGGGAGTGTAAATTAGCTTAACCGTTATGGAAGACAGTGTGGCAATTCCTCAAGGTTCTAGAAATAGTAATTCCATTGGACCCAGCAATCTCATTACTGGGTATATACCCAAAGGATTATAAATTGTTCTGTTATGAAGATACATGCACATGTATGTTCCTTGTGGTGCTGTTTATGAAAGCAAAGACCTGGAACCAACCCAAATGCCCACTGATGATAGACTGGACAAAGAAAATGTGGCACATCTACACCATGGAATACTAGGCAGCCATAAAAAATGAGTTCGTGTCCTTTGTAGGCATATGGATGAATCTAGAAACCATCATTCTCAGCAAACTGACACAAGAACAGAAAACCAAACACAGCATGTTTTCACTCATAGGTGGGTGATGAACAATGAGAACACTTGGGCACAGGGAAGGGAATAACACTCACAGGGCTAGGTTGTGGGGGTTGGAGGGGAGGAGCAGGAGAGACAGCAGATGGGGGGTGGTGATAATGGGGAGGGATAACACCAGGAGAAATGCCTGATGTAGGCAATGAGGGTGGGAGGTATAGAGACAGCAAACCCCCATGGCATGTATGTACCTATGCAACAATCCTGCAGGATGCAGGATGTGCATGTGTACCCCAGAACCCAAAGTAAAAGAAAAAAAATCATCAGATCTCATGAGAATTCATTCACTATCAGGAGAACAGCATAGGAGAAACCACCCCTTAATCAAATCCCCTTCCACCAGGTCTCTCCTTCCAAATGTGAGGATTACAATTCAAGATGAGATTTGGGTGGGGACACAGAGCCAAATTATATCATATGTCAGTATCTTGCTCCTCAACAAGCTTTCGATTAATTCGTTTCATTATAACAGTTTGATCTCAGGGAATTTTATTATTTCCAATTAGTTATAATCTTTCATTCATTATTCTTATGCTCAAATTGTCATAAATTTGCCACTTGGAGCCCCTTTCAAACTGACTTCTGTATCCTTTAGACATGTCTTCATCATTCATAGAGCAGCTCCTGCTTTCTGCTATGTGAAAATGTTCTAGGTTCATTTTGTATTTTTCCTACTATGGCCTGGAAAAACAGAGGAGAGAAGTGAACCAGCAAGTAACATTTTTAAAGGTCAAAATGTACATGCTTTTTTCCAATTTGTTTTTAAAACACCCTTTATAAAATGTTTTTCTTTATTCTTGTTATGTGCTTGAAATTTAATTGCAAAAATGTATAACTCTCTGTCTTTAATCAGTTCAAGCTTTCAGCAGATGATAGGCACAGAACCAGCCCACAGAGATGTTTTGCTTGTTTGTTTGTTTATCACAGTCGCTACTTTGGGTGCATAATTGCATTATTTATTGAAAAAAGGAGGCAGATAATTTTACGTCTCAAAAGAGCCTATATGATTCAAAACCTCTCCCATAACAGACATTGCTCTGTGAATTCTTGACTGTGACCCAAAGTTTCCTTGAACCATCACAGAGACAACTTCACTATTTTTTGAGATCCCTTCTCCATGTTAGATAATTCAGACTTCCTAGAATTGAATCAAAATGTCTATTTCTCAGGCTTCTACTTGTTAGTAGTGGTTCTACATGTTGGTGCAAGAAAAAGAAATCACCTTTTCTACACAACAGCCATTCAAATCTTAGAGAAAGCTTTGATTCCTGCCTTACCAGCCTTCAAGTGATCCTTGCTACTGGTGAAACATCAAATTTCCTCATTCTTCACAGTACATGTTTCCTTGCTCCTTTATTCCATTATATCATAAAAGTATGTTAATGTACTAAAAGGATAGAACTTTTAAGACTATAAACTACTTGAATTTAATAATATAAAATGGTTCTTATATATATCGGATAACTAAGGAACTGTTTGCATTATTATTCTTTAAATTTATTTATTTTACTTTAGGTGCATACTATATCTGGCATTTCTCCCCATGTTATCCCTCTCCACCTCTCCCTCCCCACCCCCTACTGTCTCTCCCCTACCCCCCTATAACTGCCCCCAGTGTGTGATGCTCCTTTCCCTGAGTCCATGTGTTCTCATTGTTCAACACCCACCTACGAGTAAGAACATACAGTGTTTGGCTTTCTGTTCTGGTGTCAGTTTGCTGAGAATGAAAGTAATCTCAAGGAAAATTGGGACTCAGCTTGCTACAAATTCAGAAATTTCTTGGGCTGCACTTGACATGCACTGGAAAGTCTACAGTCTGGTATCTCTATATGAATACATTACAACAGCAGTTTTTTAGTATTTTAATAATCCGTTGCATTTACAATAGTTTATTTGTTTTACTTATGAACACATTTAATTTTTAAATGTTGCTTTGAATGTTAAAAGTTCTTCTTGAAAGAAAGTTTTAAGTCAATTCCCAGACATAAGTGAAAGAAGGAAAACTGAGAACATTTCTGAGCATTAGAAGAACTTTAATTAAATTCCAGACCCATGAGCCCTCTGTTGAGAAGAGCTTAATCCTGATCACTAATTTGAAGTCTTGCGATTTTAGAAAAAACGTTATTCAATTCCACTGCCATGGAGGTCCAGATGATAACTGCAAACTATGGTGAGAAAATCTTTAGGAGAACATATCAAAATGTCACAAAACAATTCTCTGTGTGTGTGAGTACCTACTGGGTATGTATAAGATTTTTAAAAGAAAATGTCTTTAGGAAAACTCAATGACATCAGTTTATGGCTTTCACTAAACCAGAAAGAGCCTCAAGTAATTATGAGAAAACAGTAGATCATACTCTAAGCTCTGATTTGATAAATGAGTTTTTAAAATGTGATTGAGAAATAATTGCACCCTTCTGGGTTTCTTTGACCAGAATGTAATGAATATTGGTGAGACTGCACCAAAGTTTTTACTAATGTTACATAGTAAGTTGTATTCATGATGTGTAGTTTTATGTTTAGGAGTTTTTAAATTGGCTTCTGACCTCTGGGTTAGAAAATATACAGAGAAATGGGAGGAGAATAAAATAGTTGCATTTCTATGAGAAGGATACAAAACAAAGATAAAATATAAAAACATCAGTGACATTGCTGCTCTAAGCCATTCATGATTGCTAGTCTATCTCAAAAACAAAGGAGGACAAAGATGCATCACTCTAGTTTCCTGTGAAGATAACTTCTAAAGACAGATGTGGACTATATAACTGTTACTTTTTTCAAGAAAAAAAACCTGAAGAACCTAGTCTTTTCAGGTGAGCAAGCAAAACATTAGCATTTATGTACATAGCTCCTTACGATTTTGCAGCACATTTTAATGTATTTGGTATTTTGTTTTGTTTTGTTTTCAAATGACACTTTTAAAAAAGATTGTCTCCTAAAGAAAATAAAGTCTTGTCAAAATGATAGCATGTTTGCCAATGAAGAGAGTATGGTAGTCAGACACTGGTTATGTCATTTTACGATTCTTAAAATATAATTTAATTTTGTACTTTTAGCAGGTATGATTAAAAGATTTTTTAAAAAATATAATTGATCCTTAAGTAGGAATAAAGCTTCTCTTAGTTTATTTCACATAAAATAATTTCATAGACGAATACATCTCCCTACTTTCTGTTAAGATTATTTAAATTTGGCAAAGGAAATAAGGATATATATTTTTAGCATATTTTATAATGAACATTAATATCTTTCTGACTAAAGAATAATATTCCAAAATTGTTTCTATAAAGCTAAAACACAAGAACAGAAATGTCAGTATTATGACCAACAATAAAAACAGAATAGATATGTAGTAGCTTGTTTCAAGAGTTACTCTTAGTCTATTACAAACAATAGGCACATTTTTATCTAATTATTGAGCCAACCACGTGTTCTTATAGTGAAGGATTCCATAGGCAAATATTTGAAATTTACATTTTTGCCAATTTCCCTGTTTGTGAATTTCCACCCTCATTGAAAGTAAATGAGTTTTCCATATAAATAATTTCAAATATTTGAAATAAATGTAATATATTAACAATCAGAGAAAAGTAAAAATTGTAAACAAAAACTACTTTAGAAGGAACAATTGTGAAAAAGGAGAAGGTTCTTTGGAATAACTACTTTTCTTATTAATAATTTATTTATCATTGTGGGTAGCTTGGATTTAATTCCAAAATGTATCATACATTAAAAAATAACCCAAAGTTATTTTTTAATTAAATTATTATAAACATTTTGTATAATAACTTCTGTTTTGAGTGATTAGAACTATACTGAAAGCAACTTTTAAAATTTCATGGATTTACAGTTTAGTGTGATTTTTTTAAGTGCCTAGTTCTGCTGTATGTCTCCTGCCATTTGTGTGCTTTCTGCTTTCCTCCCCTAATGAAGTGCATTAGTCAAGAGCTCTGTGACCTCTGACAAGGCTCAGTATGGGATTATAGCCTGACAGAAGGCAGCTGGAAGAAATAGTTGACAATTCACACTTAAAGTAATCCTTGAAAATTGCATGGCAGTTATGAGGAAGTAACAGTTTGGCTCCCTTGTGAAAAAAGCTAATAAAAGATACGTCAAGTAGAGGTTTTGGACTCTAACTATAGTTTCTGAATTAAGGCTAAATTATCAAGTTCTCTAAGCACCAGTCAATAGAAAGAACATTTTCATGAATAGATTCAATCTACAATCCTATTTCAAGCAACTACCACTTTTAGTCCATAGATAGAAAACTCATTTAGCCAATGGATTATCTATAATTGACTAACTTCTTTAATAGAGATTTAACACATCTCAAATGTGAAAACATTTTCAGAGGAGGCTCACAGAGAATAATAGTTGTAAGCATAAATATAAAATGATCATTTTCTGTAAAAATTATGACATGAAATCAATAATACAGATTTTTATATGTTGATTTGTATTTTCTAAAATGCTATTTCATTTAAAACATGTTCTTTTCAAACAATAACTGCTCCACTATAATTTTGCTTAAAATCCTATTAATTTTTCCACTTAATGGCAAAAATATTTTACAAAATAACTTTGAAAGATTACATATATATTATAGTAAATATGTTGTTATATAGAATTATTATATATTGCATTATAACCTATAATATAGTACATAATTGAATAGCACACCTATATTTTAAAAATACAGATACTTTTTAAGTAACTTTTACTTCTGTCTAAAGATGATTTGTATAAGGAAAAAAAATAAATAAAATAAATAAAATTTATATTTAATATTAAAAAAAAGTCCCAGAATATCAGATGTTTCTTTTTGCTCTCAGTTACTATTTTCTTGCAGTTGTGATTAAAACACTTTCCATAGAGACATGAAAACATTAGAATGAACTTTCTTTGGAAAATACACTATTTGTTCTCTAACTTCAAATTTTCACCATGCACAGTATATGTTGATTGACTTACACTCAGCAGGCACCCAATAAATGTGATGGGTTAAATTGAAAAAACATAGTATTACTCTCATAATTCTTCAACATTTCTATAAAATATAGTTTTCCTAGGCCATTCAACAAATATCATCTGATATCCATTATGTGACAACCCCTCTGCTAAAGGTAAAATTCAGTTTCTTGGTTGATAAAACTGTTTTCACTTACTGCTAAACTCATGTTTTAACCTCTAAATTCATTCATTTATAAGTCTACAGTGCATTTTAAGAAAAAATGGGTTAATAAGTCTATACTTACACTAATCCCTGTCTCTTTGTACCATTCATTGTGTAGAGATAGAGTGACATACCTACCAAACAAGCAAACACATCATGTTTCTAATTCTTCTGTTTTTCCTACCTGTAAACCTAGTGTCTAATTTATGCATCTTCTTTCAACATTTACGCTTTCTGAGTTTCTTAGAGAACATTTTTTATTATGACCCTCATGAATGTCTACCATGCGTTTAGGCTAAATGTCCACAAGGTGGTTTGCATGTTTTTATGTTGTGACGATGACCAAAAGGAAGGAGGTAGAATATCTCTCAAACATCAAAAAAAAAAAAAAAAAAAAAAAAAAAAAACCTCCCAAATTCTTTCTCAGATGCTTAACTTTGAGATGTGATAACTGCATGAGTATAGAGAGAATTTAGGTCCCCGCAATAATAGAATGGGCAGGACTGACTGGGTAGCAGCTGTGGAATAACACAGCAGGTTAAATGCTCTCGTGGGTCTCCTAAGGCATGTGTATTAAGAGTTTCTGATTTAGACCATGTGTCTCTTAGGCAAGAGAACCACTTTTAAGATGATTCAATTCAGGGTAGTTATCTTCACTTCAATATCACTCAAGGGGATGAGAAAATCTTGCTAAATTTAGTTTTTTACTTCCTCATTCTTAGTTGACATTGAATTGAAAAATGTTAGCTAGAGGAATATCTGTCCTTTATTTATTGATTTGCATTTATTGATATCTATTAAAAACAGTATTATATCTACACTTGAGAAATTGGTCCTTAAAATTTTATGGCTGCACACACACTGACTCACACCCACTTACAATATTTCCTCTGCAGTGGTAGGTGTGGTTGTAAACTGGTTGTTGCTTGTGACAGTTAGGTATAATAAAATACAAAAAGAGACTTTCGGAAATATGGAGTTGTATCAAATAAAAGTTAAACTGACATCTGAAAGCTGCTCAGAATGACACATAGGCTTTTTAGCTATTGTTTTATAGCCTTTTTATTCCTTTTCTAACTTCACTTTAAAAATGTGTATGCACCTTTGATTGCTTTGCTCTAGCATGCAAGGTATCAATAAGCTTGTGAAATCTAGCTTTAAAACTACAAATTTCAAAGTTTAGTTTCAATAAACACATTTTTCTCCTTAGCTATGTTATAATGTCCAGTAGTTTAATCACTCAGAGATGAGTACATTTCTTCCAAAATGTACTCAGCACCTAAGGGATGAGGATATGTTCTTCAAATTGCTTCCACAGAATATCTCACAAAACAAGACTGCTCAGGCATCTCAGACTGACACATTTGCTTTCACCTGAAACCAGCTAATATTTCATTTTGCTTGCTCAGTTATTCTGCTTTTATAGAACTCATGACACTTAGTGCAGCAAAATTATAATTAGAAGCTCTTATGTATAACATTATTTAATGCCATGTCTATATTGAAGTAATAAAATATATTTTTTGTTTATTATTTTGGTGTCCTTTCTGTATTTCAAACTCAAAGCTAATTAGAGTTGATATTGATGTTTAAGCTCACAGTATATACAGCACCAGTTTGTCTTTATAAACTCATGTTTAGCATTTATGTATAGCTATGAGAAATAAGCTAATTACTATGTATCCCCTGAGGAGCTAGAAATAAGGAATGCTGCAAGCTTTCAAATCATGAAGCATCAAGATTAAAGACTTTAAAATTCTGTGTAGCCTAGTATCTAGTACAATGCACAATAGAATAATGTTTGATAAACACTTATAGAATGGTTACTTATTGAAGAAGAAGCTAGGTAATTGTTGAGCGATTATGACTATAAGAAATGTGTCATCTTAAACCCACTAGCTTCCCATTGCTAGTGCTAGTGTCATTGCTTTTCTTAGGTATTTACCTTCTGAACCTTATACTATTCATACTCTCTAATGTACTCTACAATATGACTTTACAGATGTTTGTATTATTTAATTAATGGAAAGCCTCATCGTTTGATATGTTTCAGATTAAGTATAGACTATATTATCTGATTTGAAGCCTGACGAACCTGATAAAATTGCCAATTTATTTCCAATTAACCATAAGCCATTTCACTTCAGCTCCTAATATAGGCAATAGATCACATATGAAGATTTTTCTTTGTCAGATGCAATGAATGGGTGCCTCGCATTTACATAGGATTTTGACATTCAACTCTAAAAAATGAATAAGGCAGAGAAAATCCATGAAATTGTATGAAAAAAATGTGTTTGCAGGTGTGACTATCTGACAAGAGATTCAATATCTTTTGATCAGATTCTCAAACGGTTTTCTGATACCTCCCTTTCCAGCATATAAGATCTTTGATGGTGTAGTTTTCTGAAGAAGCAGAGAAGCATAAGCACCTTCAGCATAAGGTGTAAAGTGAGCTCAGCTCCCATATTTAAGTGAGGAAAGGATGTGTTTTAAAAATGCAACATGATTTGTGATGTTTGGAGAATAGGGTACAATAGAGAATATATGGAGATGAGGTTTCAGAGGAGGTTTGGCAGATATTGCGAAAGGCCACATGATTTGGGCTAATGAATTTAAACTGTATCCTGTGACCACAAGGGGACATTACAAATTTTAAAGCAAAGAGTAACAGTGGGTTTATTTTTAAAGGAATATGAGGGTGGGTGGTGCCTTGGCATGTGCATGGCCAGAAGCAGGGAATGATCAGTGAGAAAGAGATGTAATAGTTTACATCCCTTTGATGTAAAGATGATGAGCAGGATGATGAGCAGTTTAACTAAGGGAGACTCATAGCATGTAAGAATAGCCCATAAGATAAAAGAGAGAGTCCAGGGCTGGTAATAATCCTTGGTTAGAACAAGAAAGCAAGTCGGCACAGAAAAAACAGGAAGAAAACGTAGGAAGTAGGCGAACTAGGTAAAAGAAATGTGATGAAATCTAAAGGAAGCATTTTCACATTTTCTGACACACAGAAAACAATAAATGTTAAACAAATTACTGAATGTTCTCCTTAGGAGTATCAAATATCTTAGAGAGGTCAGGTTGGTTAAGGACTTACAATAACTAAAGGCAATTACAAGGTCACTGGTGACTTCTCTGAAAGCAAATACAACACATTTGTGGGGGCAGAAGTCATATTTTAGAATAATGAAGAGTGAATTTGAGCTTAGGAAGGTTTTATCATGAATATAAACATCTCATAAGAAGTTTGGGAGAAAAAATTAGTTTAATTCAGCAAATATTTATGGGTAATTCATTTGTGGCAGGTTCTGTGCAAAGCAATATGTTCCCCAGTGGAGCTTAAAGTCTTCTGCAGAAAGTAGGCATTTAACAGGTAAGCTGAGTGTTAAGAAAAGCTAAGAACAAGATGATATAGGCAATAAGGCTGACCTACTATAGATTAAAGCAGGCCTTTCTAAAGCAGAGCAACAAAGGAATGTGGGAATTTGCCACTCAAAGACTGGTGGAGGGTATTGGAAAAAAAAAAAAGAATATTACCGGCTACGTAACTGAAACGTTGTAACAGTCAAATTGTTCATAGAGTTGATAATATTCTGTTGTACACTTAAAATTTTGTTAAGACAGCAGAGCTCAGGTTAAGTGTTTTTACCAAGATAATGATAATAATAAGGAATAATAATATTACTGGTTGAAGAATATGTAAAGAGACAGAATAAGATGTCACAGAGTTTTTAAAATATAAAATAGATTGTAGATATAATTAGATATATCTAAATCTAAAATAGATTTACATAACTTTCATGAACTGACTATATTATTTAAAAAATTGAACGTTATCAAGACTTGGGACCAACCCAAATGCCCATCAATGATAGACTGGATAAAGAAAATGTGGCATATATACACCATGGAATACTATGCAGCCATAAAAAGGATGAGTTCATGCCCTTTGCAGGGACATGGATAAAGCTGGAGACCATCGTCCTCAGCAAACTGACACAAGAACAGAAAACCAAACACTGCATGTTCTCACTCATAAGTGAACATTGAGCAATGAGAACACATGGACACAGAGAGAGGAACATCATACACCAGAGCCTGTTGGGAATAGGGGGGTTTGGGGAGGGACAGCATGGGGTGGGGAGATTGGGGAGGGCTAACATTAGGAGAAATACCTATGTAGGTGATGGGAGGATGTATGCAGCAAACTACCATGGCATGTGTATACCTATGTAATAGTAATGAACCTGCATGTTCTGCACATGTACCCCAGAATTTAAAGTATAATTTAAAAAAATCCTTTAACATAATAAAAGAAATAGAACATTATCAAAAATTTTGAAGCCCTCTGAATTTCTCTTCTTCTGTATCCCTTCCTTTTTCATCAATACATACATCGAAAAAATATAGTCAATATATATAAACTATATATACATACTATATATTAAATATGCATTAAATATATAGCTAGTGTTACGAATTTTGTGTCTATTATTTACTTGTCCTGCTTGTTATTACATGTGCATATGTCTTTAATTTATATATTGTTAAATTTTGTTAGTTTAAAATTTTATGTAAATGTAACAATACTACATATATTATCTCGTGACATTCTTCACTCAATATGATGTTTTGAGAGTTCACCCATGTTGGTTGTGAAGGCCAAGATAAATTTTGATTATTGTGGTGTGGTTGTCTGATGTAAGAGATATCACAATTCATTTATCTATCTCCTATTACCTTGTTTTAATAATTTTGCTTTGCCAACAACATATCTGTAAACATTCTCATAACTTACCTGTTTCACAAACTTGATGTTTTTCTGGGGCATTTCTCTAAAAATAACACTCTGAGTCATTGGCTATGAAGATGTTTAGCATTGTCACATAATGTCAAATTGTTTCTCAAGACCTTAGAGTGTTTGAGGATCTGAAAGAAGTCAGGATTGTTGAAATACAGAAAGGGGATGATGTGTTATGGGAAGATATTAAAGAAAAGTTTGTTAGTTAGCGTGTGTGTGTGTGTGTTGGTTTGTGTGTTTTCAGCATAGGGAACATATAAGCATATTTATGAGAGCACATGGAAATAAATCAGTGACTAAAAAGATTTTGAAGATAAAAGTGAAAGATAGCATAATTAATGGCACGAGTTTCTAAAGGAGTGGGGAGAATGAGTTTAAGATCATAGGGGAAAGGGGAAAGAACTGAGAATAAAACCAGGGTCTTCTAGCTACACTGCCCAGTGTTTCTTTGCACTTGCTAAAGCTGGTTAAGAAACAATAACAAGGGCCGGGCGCGGTGGCTCACACCTGTAATCCCAGCACTTTGGGAGGCTGAGGCAGGCGGATCACAAGGTCAAGAGATTGAGACCATCCTGGACAACATGGTGAAAGCCCATCTCTACTAAAAATACAAAAAAAAACCCCAAACAAACCCAAAATAAGCTGGGTGTGGTGGTGCGTGCCTGTAGTCCCAGCTACTCGGGAGGTTGAGGCAAGAGAATTGCTTGAACCAGAGAGGTGGAGGTTGCAGTGAGCTGAGATTGCGCCACTGCACTCCAGCCTGGCGCCTGGCGATGGAGCAAGACTCTCTCTCAAAAATAAAATTAAAAAAAATAAAATAAAATAAAAAAGAAACAATAGCAGCACAATGTAAAAGTAAATGCATTATTCTTTTATGATTTAAAACAAATCATGTTTCAAATATAATAGAAGGCTGTATGTTTTATTTATTTATTTTTTTTTTATGTACCAACTCAAGTTAACAGAGAAGAGAGTGTGAAGTCCATGAGTGCCACGTGAACTCTCCTCTTGGAGCTATCTATTGACAAATTTACCTCAAAAATTATTCTAGTCACTGTTTTACACAGGCATTAAGATGATTCAACTGACTTTTGTTAGTAAAAGAGCTATAATCTTCAAAAGAATATGTGTCTGATTTTCTTATGTTATTGCTTTTATTTTAACAATGGTTAAGGTGTCTTCATTATTACACCGAGCGTTGCCAAGCTGGTGAAAGTTAAACATTTAACATATGAGATGTGTTCATGAACAGCTATTCAACTCTGCTAGAATGACTGTGTCAATTAACTGAGCACTCATGAGAAAGTGTGCATGATGGGTTTTCAATTTTTTTCGCAAAAATCTATGTTTGTTTGTTTATATGTTTGTATATGCACAAAAAGCATTTGTATTTGAAGGTAATATTTGTATTATCTTTCAAAACTATTTTTAAATTGTTTAAATGCTTAGACCTTTTGGAGGAGCTGCTGTTACTGAACCTGGAATATGCGTTTCAGGATTGTACCTTTTGCCCCAAAAGATAGCTTTAGAAGGTTCATTTAAAATATGTGCTGATAGGTAAAAATCAGTCAAAGGAAGGATAAACATTCCAGGCCTTCTCTACTGTTTGTATCCAGGCTAGACAAGTCTATCTCGGCTTATTGTTATTCTAGTCTGACTAATTTTCCTTGTTACATGTGTCTGCTTTTGTTTCACAAATACTTAATCATTTACTTATTTCATCATAAAAGAACTTTTTGTTTACAGATTAAGTTTAATGTATATGGGTTGCTTCTTTACTATTTAATATCCCTGGAGAATAATCTCACTGGAAAATACTTCCTGTTTTCCTTCCCCCACAGTCAATATTCATGCCTCATTTTTGTTGCTATCTGAGGTCAAAGCAGCCAAAATCCTGCCTTCATGCTGGCTTTAGCTTTAGTTAAAAGCAGGCAGCTATGTGTTTTTGGAAACCTTGTATAATTTATATAGTGTGGGTAATATCTTTAGCACTCTACAGGAAAAAGGAAGGCTTCATGTAAAGGCTTGCTGGTCTTCCACTATAATATAACACCTTTATATCTCTTATGAGGTCATCAGAATCATATGTGCATTTATTCCTTTGGAAAAACGACCATGTGAATAGCATATAAAACTCAACATGATTTTTCCATTGCGGCCAGCTCTAAGGTCACAAACAACTCTAACCTCATCTGGAAAGATAATACTTTGTTTCTTATGGTCTTTTAAGAGTAAGTGTTTCCATTTTCTTTATAAATCAGTCCATATCAAAAAAAAAAAAAAAAAAGATTTGTGATTTCAATTTGTAAGAGAGTATTTTAGCTTCTGGCCAAAACTCCTGTTTTTTGTACAGGTTAGGATTCAGCATCTAATCTGCCATTTGCTCCCGGGGTGGGGTACAAATAACCACAATACATATGAAATGGCATTTCTAAAGCTCACTTCTCTACTCCATATATATTCTTGAAAATAGTTATATGAGAAAAAATTGAAGTTATACAAAATACATCTGTCTGGATTTATAGTGGAATTTTGCAAAAACATCATCTAGTAAACTGAAAAGTTATAAGCTGGCCTCCCCACACTAGCTGCTAATAACCTGCTTCATCTGTCTTATGTCTGAGAGCTAAGCTTAACTCAGAGGTGGGGCAACCTTTCCAACTCAGAAGTCAGCATGAGAAGAAACAGTGACAGTTGTAGTAAGAGATGATTTTTATATCTTTTGACTCCCTTTACCTTCCTCAGACACCCAGGAAAATATTTCACTGACCTTTGTGCCCTATTTATGCACAGAATAGTTTGATCACTTTTGCTTGCAGCACATTAGTAACTATTGATTCTAGGAGCTCATTTAAAAAGCTTTTAATAGTAATGTGTGTAAATAATTTCCTAAGTATGTTCCCATTTATTATCTCATTTAGCTAAATCAGATAAGTGTAAATTAAACAGATTAAAAATGATTAGCCCATTCTCTGGCTGAAAAAAACTGAGGCTGGAAGTATTTAAAATAAACTTCTCAAAGATGATTAATAAGAAGTAGAGTGAATTTATAGATTTCTAACTCTTTACTAAGTGCTCTTCTTACTACATATGCTATGTTTTGTTGAGAATGAAGCAATTGTTTCCATTCACATTAGAAATTTTACTCTGACATTCAGTGTTTAATGTCTTTCCTTGTTAGAATCATACTTAGACAAATTCATTTTAACTTGTTCTCAATTACACAAAAGTTTCTTTATTTGCGCTAGTATAAATCAGTTAACCTTCTTTACTTTCTGCTGAAAGTTTAAAACTTCAAATCAATTATCCACTAAGTTTGTTTGTGTAACCAGTGTACTAACAATGATAAAAATAAGCATCTGAATGGACTATTATTATCAATCCAATTTTCTTATGTATGCCTTAAAAAAATGAATCATCTAGAACTGGCCCTGATGTTTTATATACTGGCAACATTTTGGTGATAGAAAAACTGTTGCTGGTAACTCTTTTCCAAGAGCTATCAGCACTTCAGGTAGTTTTTAACTAGTCTCTTTCCAACAGTAATGAGCAAGAATGTCAGCATTCTGTGTGCCAAGCAAGTGCATATTCAGACTGAACTTCTCACAATTATACAATGGAAAAATGAGCCAAAGATGCAATTTACACAGGACTTAGCAAATGATTTATCAAGCTCCACTGATTTTTTTTTCCTATGAGGTAAGGTAAAACTATTTAATTTATTTCATTGAACAAAAGAGGCCCTGTGAAGCTGTTTGAAGCACAATGAAAATCAAAGAATAAGGAAGTCAGGCACACTGCACAGAAGTTTGCTGGGGTTCTGAGTTTTCTTCCTTCCTTTCCTTTCCCCTCCTTCTCACCCTCCCTTCCTTCTTTCTTTCTCCTTTTCTTTCTTCTCTTCTTCTTGATCTTTTTTCTCTTTCCCTCCTTCTCCTTCCCTTCCCTCCTTCTCTCTATCCCTCCCTCCCTTCTTTTCTTTCTTCCTCCCTTCCTTCCTCTTTCTCTCCCTTTCTTTCTTTCTTTCTTTCTTTCTTTCTTTCTTTCTTTCTTTCTTTCTTTCTTTCTTTCTTTCTTTCTTTCTTTCTTTCTTTCTTCCTTCCTTCCTTCCTTCCTTCCTTCCTTCCTTCCTTCCTTCCTTCATTTCTCTTTCTTCTTTCCTTCTTTCATTTTTCTTTCCTTCCTCTCCCTCACTTCCTTTATCCCTTTCCTTTCTTCTCTTCTTCCCTTCTTCTCCCCTTCCCCTTCCCCTTCCCCTTCCCTTCCCTTCCCTTCCCTCCTTCTTTCTGAGCATGTTATATAAATAAGCAATTGCTCATATGCTTGAATGACACCACAATAAGAAATCCTATGTTTACCCTTAACTTCTGACCCTTTCTCCTCAAAGATTTGTAATATGCAAATCATTGACCAGCTCTGACAAAGCCACTGTCAGCTTTTGCCTGGCCTTTATCAGTAGGTAACTTTTTTTTTTTTTTGGAGACAGGATCTTGCTCTGTCGCCTTGGCTGGAATGCAGTGGCATGATCTAGGCTCACTGCAACCTTCACCTCCCAAGTTCAAGCAATTGAACTGCCTCAGCTTCCCAAGTAGGTCATGCCACCACACCCAGCTAATGTTGTTTTTTTGTTTTTTGTACTTTAGTAAAGACGGGGTTTCACCCCAGGCTGTCTCAAACTCCTGAGCTCAGGCAATCTGCCTGCCTCGTCCTCCCAAAGTGCCAGGATTACGGTGTCAGCCACCATGCCCAGCCACCAGTAGGTAACTTTTTTATCAGGCTTTCTCTCTGTTAGGGCTCTCCTTTAGTAAATTTTCCCAATAGCATCCAAATGATATTTTTAAGAGACAATAGCCGAGCAATCCCTGGCTTACAATTCTTCATGGGCTTCCCATTACACTTAACGGTAGTGCCACTTGGCTGACATGGAGACCCTGTATAAACTGACCCTGATAAACTCTCCTACTGAATTTCTTTCTGTTTCCCACATAATCACTGTCATTCTGTCTTTGGCTTTGCTTTATTTTAGAACTTCTATATGTTCTCTTTCCTCTGCCTAGAATGTATGTCCCCTGGCTTTCTACTTGCGGCTCAGTTCTGCTCATCTTTAGACCAAGGATGGACAAAGTTAATAAAAAACATGATAGTGGGCCGGGTACGGTGGCTCACACCTGTAATATCAGCACTTTGGGAGGCTGAGATGGGCAGATCACCTGAGGTCAGGGGTTTGAGACCAGCCTGGCCAACATGGTGAAACCCCATCTCTACTAGAAGTACAAAAATTAGCCAGACATGGTAGCAGGTGCCTGTAATCCCAGCTACTTGGGAGGCTGAGGCAGGAGAATTGCTTGAAACAGGAGAGGGAGGTTGCAGTGAGCCGAGATCATGTTACCGCACCTCAGCCTAGCCAACAAGAGAGAGACTCCATCTAAAAGTAAAAAGCAGGATAGTAAATATTTTTAGGCTTTTGGATCATGCAGTCTTTATCACGACTAGTCACCCAGCTATTGTAAATGAAAGCAGTCATAGACCATTCATAATGAATGAGCACCTAGGACAATGCCTGCTACATAGTGGGCGTTCAGAATGTATTTGTTGACTATATTAATTAATTCTCTGAACTCATTTTTCTACAAAAGTGCTTTAAAAACGAGCTATGTCACCTAGAAAAACAACTTCAGTAAAGTTTTTTACATTGATACAAATTAACGTAAAAAATCAGTAGCATTTATATACAGCAATAACATTCAAGCTGTGAGTCAAATTGAGAATACAGTCCCATTTAAAACACACACACCACACACACACAGACCCCTCACCCCCCCGACACACCACTAGGAATACATCTAACCAAGGAAAATAATCTCTAGAAGGAGAACTAAAAAACATTGAAGAAATAATTTATAGATGACACAACCAAATGGAAAAACATTCTATGCTCAGGGACTGGAAGAATCAATATCATTAAAAGGATATAGTGCCCAAAGCAATCTACAGATAAAACACTATTCCTATCGAACTACCAATGTAATTTTTCATAGAATTAGAAATTCTATTCTCAAATTCATATAGAACCAAAAATAGAGCTGAAATAACCAAAAAAAAAAAAAAATGTAAACAAAAAGAGCAGAGCAGGAGGCATCACATTCCATGACTTCAAATTGTACTACAAGGCTACAGGACCAGCACGGTACAGGTACAAAAACAGACACGTAGACCAATGAAACAGAACAGGGAAATTAGAAATAAAATCCACACACCTACGACTTTCTGATCTTCAACAAAAGTTAAAAAAAAAAAAGGAAGGAAAAAAGGAATGGGGAAATGACTCCCTATTCAATAAATGTTGCTGAGAAAACTGGCTAGCCACATGCAGAAAATGAAACCAGACTCCTACCTCTCACCATATTAAAAAATTAACTCAAGGTGGATAAAAGACTTAAATGTAAAACCTGAAACTATACAAATTCTATTAAGGACTTTGTCCTCAAAGGCAATTGCAATGAAAGTGAAAATTGACAACAAGACCTAGTTAAAGAGCTTCTGCACAGCAAAAGTATCAACAGAGTAAACAGCCTACAGAGTGAGAAAATATTCGCAAACTATGCAGCTGACAAAGTCTAAAATCCAGACTCCATAAGGAACTTAAACAAATCAGTAAGCATATAGCTAAATAACCCCATTAGGAAGTGGGCAAAGAACATAAACAGACACTTCTTAAGACATATAAGCAGCCAACAAATGAATGAAAACATGCTCATATCATTAATCAGAACGAAATGCATATCAAAATTGTGATATACTGTCTCATACTAGTCAGAGTGGTTTTTGTTAAAAAGTCAAAAGATAACAGGTGTTGGAGAGGCTGCAGAGACAAAGAAACACTTATACACTATTGGTGGGAATGTAAATTAGTTCGGCCAATGTGGAAAGCAGTTTGGAGACTTCTTAACTAAAACTAGAACTACTAGTTACCCAGCAATCTCATTACTGGATATATACCTAAAGGAAAAAAAATACTTTTACCAAAAGATATTTGTACCTGTATGTTTGTTGTAGCACTATTCATAATAGCAAAGACATGGAATCAACCTAGGTGGCTATCAGTAGTGATTGTATAAAGAAAATGTGGTACCTGTACACCATGGGATACTATGTAGTCATAAAAAAAGAACAAAATCATATCTTCTGCAGCAACATGGACTCGGTGGAGGTCATTATCCTAATGGAATTAACACAGAAACAGAAAACCAAGTATTATATGTTCTCAATATAAATGGGAGCTAAACACTCAGCTCACATGGACATAAAGATGAAAATGATAGATACTGGGGACTACGAGAGGGAAGAGGAGAGAGTGGGACAAGAGTTGAACTACCTATTGGGTACTATGCTCGCTACCTGTGTGACGAATTCAATTATACCCTAAATCTCAGCATCATGCAATACAATCATGTAACAAGCCTGCAGGTCTTACCCCTTCAGTCTAAAATAATAATAATAATAAAAAAGAAAAATATTTGGAGAAATGCACACCCAACTACTTTACATGGTTGGTGGAATGAAAACGATTTCACTTTCATGTAGAAATTTCAGAAATGGTTAAACTATTAAAAACATAACATATTAATTTTGCAATTTGGAAAATGTTCCATGTTAAACTGTATTTTTCTCTTAAAAAAAAGCAATGTCAAACAGCTTGTTTTAGGAGGTTTAATACACTGTGAGAATAGAATTTAATACAAACATCCTATTATTTTTCTCATTGTGGTTTGTATTCAAACAAACTTTGAGGGAATGATTGCTCCTCCTCATTCAATCTTCAACGGCCATAAACAGTGCAAAAAGAAAGCAAAACAAACAACAAAAAAAACTTTATATATTCACACTATGTATTGCCTTGTGTTTATAAAAAGATCATAAAAAGACACAGTGTGGATGGGTGCCATGGCTCATGCCGGTAATTCCAGAACTTTGGGAAGCCCAGACAGGCAGATCCCAGAGTTCAAGACCAGTCTGGCCAATATGGTGAAACCACGTCTCTACTAAAAATACAAAAATTAGTCAGGCATGGTGGCACATGCTTATAATCCTAGCTACTTGGGAGGCTGAGGCAGGAAAATCACTTGAACCTGGGAGGTAGAGGCTTCAGTGAGATCATACCACTGCTCTCCAACCTGGGCAACAGAGCAAGACTTTGTCTCAAAAAAAAAAAAAAGAAGGTTGGGGGTGGAGAGAGACAATGTAGTATTATTACAATCTTAAGACTTTTATTTGACATTTAAATTACAATAATTTTCACAAAAATTAATTCTTGTGGTATAACTTGTGAGTCTCATGAAATGTCTTCATTGCATAAAGAATCGGAAGTAGCCACAAAGTTGTGGCAGTCATTGTTGGTGCCCATCAATTCCCTCACTCTCCCCATGCCGTCTCAGTGTCAGAACCCTGGTGTGACTGTGCGACCATGGAAGCTGACCCCACCTTGGCCGAGAGTGAATGTTGATTTGTTTTAGCCAATTGTGACATTTTCATCCGCCCACCTAATGGAATCACCAGGTAGGAACTAATAACACCAAAGCAGGTTTTTAGGGACTTTGGTGAAAGATCTTCCTACAATAAAAGGTAGGGGCTCTTCCTCTTCCTGTCTTTGAACAAGACCATGTGAAGACATGATATAACATATCAGAGCACAGATAAAAGAATCAAGATAGTGAATAATACAGAATGTATCTCTAAAAACTAAGAATTTCAACCCCAGCTTTCTGATTTAGGCGTTTCATTTTGATACAATACAGGCATTCCCTGTCTGAAACAATGCAAAGGTTATAGGGACACTTGTGAAAGAAGCATAGACAATGAACACAATTGCATCAGTACAAAAATTTCCCTGAAAAAAATATAAATGATGTCATGAGAATGACAACTAAGTCTCATGGTAAACACAAGATGGCCTGTTCTGTGATTGCTTATGCTTTCAGGAAGTGGATATTCTTCATATATCCTCTGACTGTTGCTGCTAGCCCAATATCACTTAACTAATATACTAAAAATATATTTTGAATAATGAAAGTAACTCTGGCAAATAATCTGTTGCATCAAAGTCCTTTTTCATATCTTCCCAATCAAAATAAAAGTTAATGCTAAAAATCAAAAGTTTATTCTTGTCTGAGAATGAGCAACTAGCTAGATTAGCAGCCAACCCAGATGCAAGGCCAGCTGATGGGTCAGGAAGCAAGTTCAACAATCCAGGAACACGATGTTGATTTTGGCCACTCGCTAAAGAATGTTTGTCTGAATATTCAGGGTGAAGCTCACTTCAGTTTTTCTTTCTGCTAGCATGATGTTTAAAATGAAATCTACAGATCTCCTTCCTACAAGTGTTTATTCTCTGATCAAACTGTAAAAGGAAGTTTTTTTTTTTTTTTTTTTTTTTTCAAGTCATGAGTTTTCTTAGATACTTAATCCGATCAATTTCAGTAAAAACCCAGGGTCTGTTTTCAAAGAGATAAGGAAACAGGATGGTTGTCTAGACCCCAATTTTTGAAGCAAGTTGTTATTAAAGGCAGGTTTTATGTTTCCCTGATTTTATAGAATCAATTCGGTTCACTCTTCTCTGAATTTTAGATCTGCTTCAAATCTCTAACTATATGCTGATGTTGAGTGCCATAGTTTTATAAACAGTGATATTTAATGCTGTGTTTGATGTCAAATGATTTCTATGTTCTTTCCTTTTGTGTTCTACAATTTGTTTATGTTATTTATATGTAGTTTATGTTTTATATTTTAAATACTCAATTAGAGATAAAAGGTGATTAGAGATAAAAGGTAGATTAAAAGTATATGTCAACATAGAAATCTCACTGATTTTTTAATAATTTTGATTATGCACACAAAGAAATGTTTAAGAAAATTTCCAGGGAAAGGTCTATATCATCACAAATGTGTATTTATGCTACTGACATATATGATTAGATGCTAAAATGATCGATAAACAGGTGAAAATGGGTATTGAAAATTAAAACCTGTATGCATTATATAAAACTGGTGGCTAAGTGAGACTCAGCCACGAGTGTAGGCAAACTTTCCAAACCAAGCCATACATGTTGGACCACAATGAATAATCTCATGCTGGGCTACTTTCATTTCTTCCTCGTAGAAGTTAAAGAAAGAAAAAAAAAGGATTGTGGGTAACAATGAAATAAGACTAGAGCTATGGAAATGCTAGAATCAAATATACTAATAATCCAATTAAATATTAAGATACCATTTAATTTCACAGGTTTTTTTTTCAAATCTCCTATATACTTATAACTTTAGGCTTTATTTCTCTAAATATATTTAATTTCTATAATAAAGATAAATTATTTTTTAATATAGCTCAAGAGAAAGGTATAGCAATATCACATTGCATATTTAGAAATATAGAAAGATTGTTATAAATATGTTTAGCTTAAATTCTTCTTTTCTGCATATATAAATTTTTACTCACAGAGTCTGTTTTCTTCTTATAGTTAAAGAGCAAGTGAACAAATCAATATATCTTTAAGTTTAAAATGATGTCATGAACATTGTTAAACCCTAAGTTACTATGGCTATTGCAGAAAGGTAAAATTATATGATGCTGTTTTGTTTTGTTTTTTTTTTTTTTTAAAGTCAATACAAAGCAATTTTACTTGTGCTGTGATTTCAAAATTATAACCTACTGGTTTAAATTCACTGTATAACTGATTAAGTGGTAAGCAGAATATGATCATTAGGATAGCTTTAACAGAACAAGCTGTTAAAGGAAAGGGAACTTACATTTCAGACATAGTCTATATATATTTGGTTTTCTGTATTCAAAGAGGCATGTGTAATAATATTTAAAAAACTGCACCACAGTCCATTTTGTGTTAAAGTATTTCGTAGGATAACAGACTGTCATACTGCGGATCAAGCATAGAGTTGACCCTGATAATAATGCTTGTCACAGACTGAGTAATCACTATGGGCCCGATACAGTGCCCAGCTGAAATGATTTGGCTCTGTAGCCCCACCCAAGCCTTACCTGGAATTGTAATTATCCCCATGTGTTAAGGGCAGTGCCAGGTGGAGGTAATTGAATCATTGGGGCAGTTTTCCCCACACTGTTCTCATGGTAGTGAATGTGGTTTGATAAACCCATTTCGCTTGTCTCATTCTCTGCCTGCCGACACTGAGGTAAGATGTGACTTGCTTCTTCTTGCCTTCCACCGTAATTCTGAGGCCTCTTCAGCCCTGTGAACTGTGAGTCCAGTTAAACCTGTTTTTTTTGTAAATTGCCTACTCTCAGGTATGTCTATATAAGCATCGTGAAAACAGACTAATACACCAACACTTTATACAGATCTCTTGTTTCATCACGCAACAATCCCTGAAAAGTAGGTACTTTTTCTCCCTATTTTAAAGATTTGGAAACTGAGGATTAGAGTGATTAAATAGCTTGGTCAGGGCCAAATCATTAGCCAGTATTTGTAACCATACTTGAATTTAAGAAATCGAACCCCAGAGTGTAGTTTTGTGTTTGTTTTTTCTTTTATTAAAAGCTAGCTTGACTCAGTCTTGAAGCCTTGGCTAGAGGCTGGTCAGTTCCCTTTCTTGAACAGCTAGTTAAGTCCACACCCCATCCATTTTCCTTTTTGAGTTTTAGACTCTGAGCCTCTACGCACCTGCCTTTATCATCCCAAGACCATATATCAGACAACTAGGAATAACCCCTTTTCCCTGAAGCACAGAACACTATTCAAATTAGCCAAACCAAGAGAGTTTAGGAAACCTAGCTCTCCCTACCCTACTTGCCATATATTAGCTTCTCCCTACAGCTTGAATTTCCTATTACCCTTTCCCGGGGTGCAATGACTGTTGGCCCTGCCTGGCAGTTTGGAGCTGTTAAGTTACAGAGTTCTGCCCTTTATCTATCCTAGTGTCATTGTGTTATGTCTTATCATCAAGACAATCTTTAAATCTTATAAAACACAGAGTCCACACCCTCAATCCCAGCACTTTCTCCCACTTATAGTGAAGGTGTTTAAGCAGTTATTCAGCTTACATCCGTTACTACTATAAAAACTGCAGACTATGATGATAAATTATATTTATTTTTTATTTTTACTGTTTTGAGATGGAGTCTTGCTCTGTCACCCAGGCTGGAGTGCAATGGTGCGATGTCAGCTCACTGCAACCTCCACCTCCTGGGTTTGAGAGATTCTCTTGCCTCAGCCTCCCAATTAGTTGTGATTTCAGGCACTTGCCATGATGCCCAGCTAATTTTTGTATTTTTAGTAGAGATGGGGTTTCACCATGTTGGTTAGACTGGTCTTGAACTCCTGACTTCAAATGATTCAAACACCTCGGCCTCCCAAAATGCTGGTATTACAGATGTGAGACACTGCATCAAGCCTAGGTTGACAAATCATAAACCACTTACCTTTCTTTACCATGTACACTTAATAGGTCTGGAGTCATAGTAACTGGAATTGGTTATAAGAACTTAACCATTTCTTTTCACATGTTATAATGAAGGTCATATTTAAGGTAGAATTGAATAGGACAAAGGAGTTTATAAAATTTTTAAAAACAAGCTTCAAAATTATGCTTTCTGGTTGGTTTATTAATTATCAAGAAAATTTAACAGTAGGAAAAAGAATGTGTCAGTCAATACAGTGAAAATATAAAATAACTCAAGTGAATAATAACTTTAAATAAGGTTCCTTTTACCTGGATACTTTAAAGATGAAAGCCTTAGTGACAAATTCTCCCCTGGATGTTGAAAAGAAGTGACTGCAAGATGTAACCTACTGTGAATTACTTGAATAGTATAATACTGGGTTTGGAAAACTTGTAAAGAGTCAAATAGTAAATATTTTGAGGCTTTGGAGGCCATAGGGTCTCTATCTTAACTACTCAACTCTGCCTTTGTAATATGATATCAGCCATGGGCAGTGCTTAAGTAGTGGGTATGTCTGTTTGCAAATAAAACTTTATAAAAAGAGGCAGCAGGTTGGATTTGGCCCCACGGGTCATAGTTTGCTGACCCCTGGTCTAATAGTGTAAATTATAGTTATGGCTTCCTTCTCATCCATGAGTGACACACTTTTATAGAAGGGACTTCTCTTTTTAGGAAATATGAGGGCCATATTCCAGGAACAAAATAACTGTGGAGTGATCTAGCCAAAGGTATTTTGTTTGAAACATTATGATCATAATTCAATTAACCTTTTTAGGAGAGTTGGGATAGGTCACACAAATAAAAATACTGCTTTGTTGTGATACTACCAGCTTCAGCTTCACAAAACTCCTGATTTATTTATTTATTTTTTGAGACTGAGTCTTGCTCTCTCACCCAAGCTGGAGTGCAGTGGCGCGATCTCAGCTCACTGCAACCTCTGCCTCCCCAGAGGTTCAAGCAATTCTCTGCCTCAACCTCCCGAGTAGCTGGGATTACAGGCACCCACCACCACACCCGGCTTATTTTTGTATCTTTAGTAGCGACAAGGTTTCACCATCTTGGCCAAGCTGGTCTTGAACTCCTGACCTTGTGATCTACCCGCCTCAATCTCCCAAAGTGCTGGGATTACAGGCATGAGGCACTGCACCTGGCCTAAAACTCCTGATTTTTATAAGGTTTCTCATTGCTGCTCTGCATTTTATATTTGTTAATTTCCAGAAAAAATAAAATGCATACCTAGTAAACTATTCATCTCACATGCAATGATTTTTCAGTTGAGACTAGAAATGAATAACACCCTTTTATGACATATGAATATTAATCATAGTACGGGTCAAATATCCCTTATCTGAAATACTTGGGACTAGAAGTGTTTCAGATTTTAGATTTTTTTTTTTTTTGGACTTTTGAATATTTGCGGGGAGATATCCTAGGGAATAGGCCCAAGTATAAACATGAAATTTATTTATGCTTCATATATACCTTACACACAGAGCCTGAAGGTAATTTAATACAATATTTTAAATACTTTAGTGCATGAAACAAAGTTTTTGTTAAATACTTACATGTGGAATTTTCCACTTTGGGCATTATGACAGTGCTCAAAAGGGATTTCAGATTAAAGATGATCAAACTGTCATAATAACAACAATAAGAGATGCTAGATAGGGAATATTTACTGTGTGAAATTCTGCTTTCTCTTCAAGACTCAGGCCCATTTGGTCTAGAAAGTCTTCTCTGACTCCATGGACTAGGTGTTGTATCCTTTCATTGCCCACGCCTCATAGCTCCTTGGTTTTCTTTGTATCATAGCCCTCGTCACACTCTAAGAGTCTTACCGTCAATTCCCTCCTAAACTGGTAATAAGTGTTTCCGGGGGTCAGGAGCCATGATTTATTTATCTTTGCATCCCTAGGGAATAGCATGATGCCTGGCTTCTAACAGGCTCTCATGCTATAAATTTTTACAAAAGAATGAATGAACCATACCTGGAGCCACAGTGGAGCTGGCTAGCCTCCTGAGGCCTATAGTAACTGAAAGGAAAAGCTGAGTCCTGGCATAACATCAAGGTTTGGATGAAAGGCCCATCACTCTGAATCATTCTAGCACAAATTATGGGCTTTAAAAATGGTTTGTGAATGTTAACGGTTTTGAGTTTACTGCACTGTAAGATATCTTAAATTTCACTCCCTTCTCTGGGCCCTACTCTTCCTGATTGTATGTTGGTTTGTTCACTCAAGTGAGGAAGAAAGCCAGTTTGAAAACAAACCACAAATAGAGATTGTTTTCCTTGTCTGATTCCCGCTTTGTTTTTGTTTATCATAGTACCAGAACTAAGATGCCTTTGGAGATGTGTGCAGATAAGCTACTAGAAATGAAATTTCAATTCAAGTTTGGCACTAAGTAAGCTACTCTCCCAAATGTTTTTTACAATGTGCTGACTGTAATACTTTGACCATAAACCACGGGTAATAACAAGAAATTAGGCCCTGGTTACAAACATGTTACTGCATTGCCAAGTCCTTCAGTAGATTTCAACTACTACATATTTTTAGGTTAAAGAGAACTAGATCTTCTGCATTTCAGGCAAATTTGACTTAGGTTTCCAATGACCTCCGAGGAGAATTTTTAGCTGATAATTTATTGTATATGATTTGTTTCACATAGAGATGTATTTATAGCACATATGGTAAATAAATATCTTTTCTATTAAAAAGGTTAAAGCACATCCAGTGATACTTTTAACTAAGGGTTCCCTGTGGAAAATATTGGTTTTTCTGGGGTCTAAAAAGGGAAGTGGGTAGAAATTCTGACATCTTAGGTCACTTGACATGGAGAAGTGGGAGTGAGTAAATGTAGGGATGTGAGAAGAAAGGAAAAAAAAAGGCTATTATTACTTTTAAAAAAATAATGAGTGAACTCTGAGGACTCCAGAGAAATGTCTGGAAAAGTCTAAGGCCTCAGTCCAGGGAAGATTCCTGCTAGGTTGGCTCCACTTTCTCTAATTCTGACTGCACGTCTTTGGTTATATTTACAGATATCACACATGAGTATCTTCAACATTGTCATTTTTCATTTCCCCTTGGTTGATCTTTCCACATTTCTTTCCTCTTGAAAGATAAAGTAGTGAAAACATGTGGATGTAAAGGGAAATCCCAGAATTTCTCTTTTAAACTCAATTGAATAAGATGACATAAAGTAAACCTACATTTCTCTGGTAACTTGTAATCTCCAGCACTGGTTAATTGAGGATACAGGGACTATCGATACCTTAAGAAACACTTTATTAGAATTTCTAAAAGAAGAAACAAAAAATGTTTAGGAAAGCAGTTTCTGTCAAGAAGAGATTTTGCTCATTATTTATTCCACTAATTTTTACAGATTGCTGGCTATATGGGTGAACACAGGTGAAAAATAATTTTAAGAAGTCATTGTAATAGTTCCTTTGCTAGAGCAACTTAATCTTGCTAGGGCAGCTTAATGTGTGGTAAAAAATTTCAATTTGACGTTTTAAAATTATAAATTCTCTGAGCAATTTTAACTCCCAAATTCCAGTACAGCTCTTAATTGTGATAAACTTGAGCACTGACCTTTGTAAATTTTACCTACTTGGTTATTGTACTTGATCTTAAGGCAGTTTTTCATATTTTTTGAGCTCTCTCCCAAATCATTTTTGACATAGAATCACCAACTGCTAAATCTAATCTTCCATAGTGATTTCTATTTACGTGTTCTAATCTTATTGTCAATTTAAGAGGTATTAATGAGTAATAGTGAATATATATATTCTAAGAAAAAAATTGTTTCATTTATCTAAATAAAACATGTTTTAATGACAAGACTGTTAGAATGCTTATTCATAGCTCTATGACATATAAAGTTGAAGGCTTTTTCTTTTAATTAAAAAAAGCATGTTGCATTTAAGGAACAAAAACCATTCCAACTTGAGTTCATGATTTATATTAAGGAGGCTTACGCTACAGGTGTCATACCAATTATAATGGTTACTGCTTGTTCCTATTTTTCAAAGGAATCTTTTAATGGCAACAACACACAAGTGCACAAAACAAAAATACCTGCTTATTTCTTTTGACTAACTAACATAGTTATATACAATCATAGACTATATTTATAAAGATAAGGTGAAATCACTTTTTCAAGGACCTAAGTTTAAGTTTTGGATTCATTCATCTGCTTGTCTTTCTTTGGGAGCAAAGGCTAAGAAAAAAAATACCAGTTTTGCTAGGTTTAAGTCACATTTTTTCTGGAGCACACTTGTACTATACATTATGAAGAAACATAAGGTCTACATATTGATATATTTACATTTAAGGAGAAAGAATTCCAATTTCTCTGAGCATTGTTCTTTCTTAAGCTTTTGTCAGATAATAGAGGATAATCACCATGGCAATAATTAAGAAACTAATGGCAATTGGTAATGCTGATTCAATGTTTTATACACTTCTTTGAAATAGGCAAACCATTTGAAAGAAAATCTTTTCATTATCAAATCATTTTTGCTTACTAGATACAAGAATAATGAAAGAATTGCAACATGTTCAGTAATATATTCAGTCATATACCATCAAATATGCCAATTCATTTATAAATCTATATATAAATATTTAATGTAGTTGACTCAAGTATATAGAATTTTTAGATGCAATATAACTTATTAAGACTACAAAATTTAGAAGGATACAGTGTAATGTAGCCAAAGGAACACTAAACTTTGAATCAATATTTTTTTCTTTTTCAAATGGGTTTGGTATACAGATTATTTGATTACTCAGATATAAGCATAGTGATAGGTAGTTTTTCAATCCTCACCCTTCTACCTTCTACCCTCAAGTAGGCCTTGGTGTCTATTGTTGCTTTCTTTGTGTCCATGTATATTCAATATTTGTTCCCACTTACAAGAGAGAACATGTGGTATTTGATTTGCTGCTACTGCATTAGTTTGCTCAGAATAAGGGCCTCCAGCTCCTTCCATGTTCCCGCAAAGGACATGATCTCATTCTTTTTTATGGCTGTGTAGTATTCTATGGTGTATATGTACCACATTTTCTTCATCCAGTTTACTGTTAATGGGCATTTATGTTGATTCTAAGGAAGACATGGGCTCTGACTAACATTCTAAGACTACTAGCAGCATGATTTTAGGGTATTTTAGCACCAAAGGCCTTGGTTTCCTTAAATTTCCATACTTTTTAACATTCAATGATTCTTTGTGGCTGAGAGGCTAAATAGATATGGCTTGCTTAATCTTATTCTTGTAGGTTTTTTTTTTATGAGCTCAACTTGTTTTTGTTTTTGTTTTTGTTTTTCATAGTGTCATCTCTTCTAATTGTTAGTGATTTTCTATGACTTGATATAGATTCTTGATTACATAACATTTTGATTTAGGAGAGATATAAAGTACTGATGTAGCAAAGATGATCATGAAAGCAAATATTCTATGATCATCTTTGTGTGCTCAAGGTAGTGATTAAAAAGGTAGTTTAACTTGCTACATCTATTTTATACACACACACACACACACACACAGAGAGAGAGAGAGAGAGAGAGAGAGAGAGAGGTGTTAGATTCATATCAAAATTGAAGGGAAAGTAAAATAAAATTGAGAAGTTGTTACAGAGCGTTTTCATATGTCTCCTTTTTAGATCCATATTATAATGTAAAATAATTAGCTTGAAATTGGTGTCATTTTAAGTATCATTTATTGATTCAGATAATTATGACTACTATTCATCTTATTAAAATCTGAATTTTCTCATATTTTCCCTGAAACTGTACTTATTAAGCTTGTGAAATATTACATTGATTCACCCTTTTTATCCCTCATTTTCCATGACCTTTATTTGACATTTAAACCCCCCTAAACACCCATCCCCATGAGCATTTGAAATCTCCTCCTTTCCTCTGATCATCTGGATTCATAATTCTTTGATGGCTCACTGCCTGCATATTCAATATTGACTACACCATAATTCCATTCTAGGATCTCTTCTGACTCCACTCACTCCTGAAGTTTTAAAGTGAGTTTAAAACTTCAATAAAATACTCTGTAAGTGTATACCTCTAATTTTCAACCCTCTCCCAGGTCCAGATTCCTATTTCCAACAGCAGCCTACTCCATTTAGATTTCCTACAAGACCCTTAAAATCAACACTAACAGAAGTAATATTTAGTAATATCTTTCTTCTAAAATATTCCTTCTACTCTGATGTTTATTCTTAATACTAACAAGTCACCTATGCAGTGATCTAAGAAATCTGAGACTCGTACAATTCTTTATTTCTCATGGCTTCCTAGTTATGGAAATGGGCTCTAGAGTCCATGTTTGAGTTTGAATTTCAGCTCTACCGGTCTTGTACTTACTATTGTTGTGACCTTCGAAAATATGATTGATTGCTCATTGCCTTAGTATCCTCATCTGTAACATGGTGATAATAGTAGAATGAACCCCTTGGGGTTGTTCTGAGAATTACATTTATTAACTACATGTGAAGTTTTTAGAATGTCATCTAGCAAAGAGTGAGCACTCAGTAAGTGTTAGCTATCATTGTTATCATCATTATTATTTTCAGGTGATGCTTTTTGACTATTATTGCTTTTTTCTAGGGCTTCATGATCTCAGTCTTAGACTGTTGACTTCTAGATTCTTCAACATTCTCTTGCAGTCAGTCATTCCCTTTCTTAATTTATGCTTTTCTCTGCTAATTAGTGATCCTACAGACTTTCAATAAAATTTACCCTATAATCTGCTTATATTATTTGCATACTCCTCTACTTTACTGACATTCATAAGAAAAATAATGTCTTACACACCTTTGTATTGCTAACCCTTGGTATAGAGCTAAAACTTAAGTTCTTGTTAAACAAAATGATAAATAATATTTTATTTAGAACTAAGTTTGTAATTCAAGGTTTAAGATTTTATGGTTATCAAATTATATTTACTAAATAGAGTACTGAACAGACCAAAAATGTAAATGGTGCTATTATTTGGTATGCATTTAAAACATATAATTTATAATACCTTCATGAGTAGAGGTGATCTATATTCTCCAAAATAATGTCTGTTAAGTTTGAACTCCATAGTCCATTTAAAGGATTCTTACACAGATTGTTGCAGGAAGTTTCTAGGTCTAATCAAAAACTTTTCTGTCTAAACACACCCCCTCTGGTTAATCTTTAACCATTGCACAAAAGCAATTAGAAGTCACTTTTTAATGTTTTCTTAAAGAATTAAGAATCCGTGATAGGCCCTCTCTAACTAATCCTGCTAAGAAATCCAAGAACTTTAGTGATTGTTGAGTCCAGCATTAGGAGACAAATATTTGACAACTCCCTCTTCTCCAGAGTACCCAGGACAACACAGCAGGCTCTCCTGTTAGATAAGATACATGTTAAAACCTCCAATTCATGTTTTATTCTGGTTGGCATCTAATTGGTAATCTTTTGAGAATCTATTTGCAGCCGTGAAAAGACTGAGATTTGGGCAAAATAATTTCTTCTGAGTTTCTTCTTTGGATATGTTTTGGCGGTGCCAAAGGATTCATTAATTCAATCAGTATAAGCATCAACTCCAAATCATCCTGGGAAAAATTGCCTGTTTATTCAATCATAATCTACTTCACTTCAAATTTAGACATGACCACAAAATTATACTCAGAGCGACAATCCAGGACATTAACTAAATGATGGGTTTTACTAAGTTTGAAAATTAATTAGAACTTTCCAAACACAGAATTATACTTGTCTTCTGTGGTGAATTATTGCTATAGATTGAAACATCAATTATACATGGATTTAGATGCCAAGAATATTTACTTCCAAATGAATAAAGATTTATGTGTAACAATCTCAATCATAAATATGAATTTGAGATTATCATAATATTCATTCTGTATATTACTCAAATGGGAAATAATTATGTCTTCTGAAATCATTTAAATTTTGTTATTAGAATTTTAGTTTGATCCTGTCTATAGTTTGGATTTTACTAAATTATATGCTTCTCATTTGAGAAACTGTCTGTGGTATGTCTTTGTATTATCTTTCCACAATGCTTTTAACATACTGGATGTTTTAAAAATAACCCAAACTTCCATTTAGGTGTATAAATAGTAAATTTATAAATTTATAGTACTATTTATATACCTAAACTTATTCTTTATAAACGTTTAATCCTAAAAGCAACCTTATAAGTATTTTAACGTATATTTTATAAAAAAGTAGAAGGTCAGAAAATTTAAAGAGCTCCTCACCCAATTTCACCAGGATAGGAAATGAAGGGACTAAATTTACACTCAGGTCTTTTTTCACCATGTCACACTGTTTTACATATTGATATTAGTAAAGGTAGACATTTAAAATATAGCATATAGGTTCTAGGAAAATCTTTGGTTAAAATGTACTAAGCCAGATAATCAAGAAAAAAAATTCCCTGGATACTTACTTACTTACTCTAAGTAAATTTCCTTACTCTAAGTTTACCTGTCACCTCAGTAGATGAGTGTAAGGGATGATTCTGTCTTAAATATGACTGGGATCAGAAACTAATGTAGACCAGATATTCCAATAAATGTTGAAGTGTTCATGAAATTGTTAGGTTTGATTGGGTGAATAAAACTATTTAAGAGTTCTAGTCTTGTACATGGTGAAAAAACAGTAGGAGATGAGTCAATAGACGTATTATTTCAGTTAGGCTGCTGTTCTTAATTTCTTGTGGATTAATAAGGATCATACTCAGCATCTGGGATTCAGGTACAGAATCTATCTCCCAAATCTCCAAAACTCACCTCAAAGAGAAGAATGCAGATAAGGCTAGGCAAGGGTAAGGCACTAGCCAACTTGGCTTATGTTTATGTTAGGGCCGCATTCCAGTGAAGACAGTAAACTGCAAATCAGAATATCCCACTTAGGTACATTCACAGCACACAGGTGTATATAACTATGATCTGTGCACTAATAAACATGCTGCTTATTGTGATTAGTTCAAAGATTTGCCCATATATCAAGCCAGAATACTGAGAATCCCTTCTAGAATTCTTTCTTTATATCATGGAAAGAGAAATTATGCAATTGTTAGCAGGGAGAAGATAAGGGAAAGAGAAGGACAGAGTAAGAGAAAAAGAAGCTTATTTTTCTTAAATTGTTTGAGCACCTAGTTCCAGACATTTCTTATCTATTTACAGAGTTTTACACTTCAAGAACTTTTTTTTAACTTAAGATAATTTGATATTACAATGTGAACTCCTCATATTAATGAATAGCAACCTTGGAAAAGTCACTTCATGGCATTTGCCATGCAATGGGGATATTAAATAAATAAAATAATAACAATAATAATAAATGACTTGCATGACTTTTGTAAATAATGAATGATAAAATACATGTGAAAGGCAGAAATAATTAATAATTATTTTTCTTTTAAAGAGTTACCTGTGTACTTTGTATTTTGTTGACAAACATAAAAATGTATGTCTAGCATTGAAAAGGGACACAATTGTCTTTATTCGTAGATAACAGGAACATTTATTTAGAAAGTCCCCCAAATACAGAAAAACATTTAGGGAGTAACATAAAGTTTTTATCTTATTTTTAAATCTAGATATAGGATTAATGAATAAAAATTCTTTGTGCTTCCAGTTTATGTACCCACAAAAATAACCAGAAATTGTAATTAAGTAGAAGATAATCCTGTATGCAATATTCTCAGAGAATATCAAGTACGTAGATAAATCTAACAAAAGTGTATAGGACCTCTGCAAAGAAAAATTTAAAACTTGTTTATTAGATATGAAAGAACATAAAAGAAGATGATGTTCAATTTTCCCCAAATTATTAATTAAAAGCAATTTTAATCAAAATACCAGCAAAATTTTTCATAGAATTTGATAAAATTTATGTGTTAGAGTAAATGCTCAAGATCAGCTATTAGACATCTTAGGAAGAATGTGAAGTGGGAATTGCCATACCCACTGTCAGAACTTAGTCTTAATCTATGGTAAATGAGACAAAGTGGCACTGGTTCAAAGAAAGAAAAAATAGTGACCAATGGAATTCTAAAGAGAGAGCCCAGGAAGAGTGGCTGGGTGGCTGTGTCACTTTATCTAAGTTGGAACTGTGCTTCCCAGAATTGTCATAATTTTGCATTGAATGACATTTCTAAAACCTTAATTTATTTTACTAGTTCAAGGGCTGATTCACATTATTTTAAGTAAACTTTTCCTGGTTACCTTAGCCAAAAGTAGACCTTACCTGTACCTCTTGCATATTTAAGGAAACAGACCTTCTCTGGAAAGGTTAGCATGGTGCCTTAGTTATAGGAAGTAAAAACAGGTTGCCAAGGGGGATAATTCAAACACAATGTAGAAAGCTAGCTTATTCCTAGTCTAGGGGCTTTAAAAATGATCTGTTGTTATTGTTGGACAGATTGTAAAGTTCTACTGAGGACACATTGAAGGAATACCACAGTATTTAATCTTCAATTTAAGTAACCACAAAATGTATCATTCCAAGGTTGCTACTGGTTGAACATTTTATCAACATGACATTTTAATATAGAGAATAGAAATTCTCAAACTTTGCTCCTTGAGATATTAATAGATACTTTAAAAAAGATAAAGGGAGAAAAGAAAGAAGTAAATTTGGATGTATTTGGCAAATGCTGTCAAATATTAATTACCCATGGCTATTAACAATGTCAACTGGCATACAAAATTATATGGAAAATCTGGCAAGAAAAGTGTAGACTGTTTCCTCCCTTTGTATCTCGGTCAGACTTTTGAATACTTCAACCAGAAGAGTAAGGCAAAAGTGATATTGTATGACTTCAAATAGGAGGTCGTAAAAAAGATGTAGCTCCCACTTGACCCATCCTGTTTGGAATGCTAGCTTTGGGTAAGCCAGCCGCCACGTGGTAAACTCAAACTGAGTTTGGATCATAATCCGAAAGACAAAAACCTGAATGTCATTATCCTGAATGTTAAAATTCCAAAAGATCAAAATCCCTTATATCTAAAGTTACAAAAGATCAAACTTTGAAAATAAAATTATGGAGACAACAAAAAACTTTTCAAAGACATTATTTACATTTGTAAAATGGATTTATTTGAGAAACATGTAAGAACATCGAAGAATCCTTCAGCCACTTTACACTAAGACATACAATAACAGGACACATATTTTTTGCAAGCATAAACACTAATATATACTAACAAAAGTCTTACAAGTATAACAGTTATAAATAAACCATATTTACAAAGAAATAAGTCAAAAAGCAAGATGCATAAACATATCACTATGGTTGGTAATTGTGTGCACCCAACTTTCTAACTGTGGTCATGTAAAATACTATGATGGACAAACTGAGTCTTTTGACAAGATCTATCAAATACTGCAATGGGTCACCACAGCATATGCAGTTGCCCAAAGAGCTGAGATAGTGAAAACTTTCTTTCACAAATGCATATATACAAAATAAGATATCTTTTCATGTATTAAGGATCAATGTTTTTACATTCACTCATGATGCTTACATATGAAGTCGACATCATGAAAATGCACTTTTGTGGAGTCAAATTTGCAAAATAAAATATTTAAAAATCTATAAAAATATTTAAACATGATTTTTGTCTTTAAAAACATGATTAAAAATCTATAAAAGCCTTTAAACTGGGATTTTAGATTTTAGGGATTTTGACTTTGAGGATTTCAACATTTTGGATTATGGAGTTTGGGGTTGTGTCTTTCAGGATTATGATCAGCACAAAGTTGTCTCAACACTATGAATTAAATGCAGTCTTCACTTTAATGGGATGAATGTAATTGAATCACTTTTAACTCTCAATACTCTCAATTCTGTTCTTTCCATCTTATTTTACATGTACTTTTTTTTTTTTTTTTTGAGATGGATTGCTCTGTGGACCAGGCTGGAGTGCATGGAGTGCAGTGGCATCATCTCAGCCCACTGCAACCTCTGCTTCCTGGGTTCAAGCAATTCTCCTGCCTCAGCCTCCTGAGTAGCTGAGAATACAAGTGTGTGCCACCACACCCGGCTAATTTTGGTCTTTTTAGTAGAGACGGGGTTTTGCCATGTTGGCCAGGCTGATCTCAAACTCCTGATCTCAGGTGATCTGCCTGCCTCTGTCTCCCAAAGTGCTGTGATTACAGGTGTGAGCCACCGTGCCCAGCCAATTGTTGAAGATTTTATTGTGTGCTATTTTATTATCTGGTAGGGCTAGTCCCCCTGCTTTGTTTTCTTACTTAAAGTTTCAGTGACCATTATTGTTCATTTATTTTTCTTATTGAAAATTCGAATCAGCACACTTATTTCTCCCATAGTCAAAAATAAACAAAAAAACCTGTAGAAATCTTTTCATTTTGATCATATTAAATGTATTAAATTTCTTAATTTTATTGTTCCTGTTGATATTGTATACAAGGTTTTCTCTTCCATTATATTTTTAACCAGTTCTTGTCATTAATGATGACAATATATCTCTGTTTTTTTCTTTCTTTCTTTCTTTTTTTTTTTTTTTGAGACAGAGTCTCGCTCTATTGCCAGGCTGAAGTGCCCTGGCTGATCTCAGCTCACTGCAACCTCCACCTCCTGGGATCAAGTGATTCTTCTGCCTCTGCCTCCCGAGTAGCTGCACAAACCACCCCACCCAGCTAATTTTTGTATTTTTAGTAGAGACGGGGTTTCACCATGTTGGCCAGGATGGTTTCAGTATCTTGACCTTGTGATCCACCGGCCTCAGCCTCCCAAAGTGCTGGGATTACAGGCATGAACCACCATCCCAGGCCTATGTCTGCATTATTTTAAAATTATTATGCTACTAAATTATGTTTTTGTTTGGATAGATGTTGGATTCAATGTTTTAAGTATTTTAACTAGAGAATAATTGCATCTACAAATAAAAACTTTACCTTCCCATTTACATACCTCTTTTTATTTTCCTATTTTCACTGTAGAATACCTCCCAAAATGTACAATATATAGTTGTGATAGTGACAGGCTTATATTATTACTAGCTTTAATGAAAATGTCCCCAGTATTATTTTTCCATTTAGACTGATGCTGGCTTTATACTAATATGAATATAAATGCTTTATCAGTATTTATTTCTATTTTTCTATCTATCCATATCTTCCCTTCTCTAAATTTTGTCTGTTGTACAATCCCTATATTGCCCAAATACATAACCTTCAATTTCACTGTGTTACTCTAATCACCCTCCCCACCTTTTTTTTAGGATCTGCGGTTAAATGTATTCAGTGCTAGTCACTCATCTTTTTGCTGTTATTTAATGGAATTAATTATCTGGTAGTCTCTTCAAGAAGGGCTGTGTGAATGCTCTTCTCTGAGCACCTTTAGGTTAAAACCATTTGGTGGCCAAGGGGAGGGGAGAGCATTAGGGCAAATAACAAATGTGTGTGGGTCGATAGGTGCAGCAAACTACAGTGGCACATGTATACCTATGTAACAAACTTGCACATTCTGCACATGTATCCCAGAACTTAAAGTAAAATAATAAATAAAGACAGAGATGCAACATGATCTAATTATAAAGATGTTTGCTGCAGTGTTGTTTATTATAAAAAGTGGAAACTCCCTAAGTACCCAATAACACAAGATTAGTTAGGAAAACAGTGGCAAATCCATATGTTAAAAAATAGAATTGACATGAAGAGATGTTCAAGATATGGTGAAATAAAAAACGAGACTGCAGAACAGGCACAGTAGGATCATATTTTGGTAAAAATAACATATATCTGTGTTAGCTGTGTATATATAAGAAATTAACAGAAGGTATACAGAGAGGGCCCCTGTGGATAATGAGATTAGAAGTAACTTGAATTTTCTTCTTTTTGGTTCTCTATATGCTCTGTAAATAACTAGTGGTAATGATTACTAATACCTGTAAAATGCTGATTATGACTCCCCAAATTCACATAATGGAGCTCAGGATATGACTATTTGGATACAGGTTTTTTAAAGAGGTAATTGAGTTAAAATAAAGTCATATGCTGTGTTTGATTTTCTGTTCTTGTGTCAGTTTGCTGATAATGATGGTTTCCACATTCATCCACAAAGTACACGAACTCATCGTTTTTTATGGCTGTATAGTATTCCATGGTGTATATGTGCTACATTTTCCCTGTCCAGTCTATCATCGATGGGCATTTGGGTTGGTTCCAAGTCTTTGCTATTATATACAGTGCTGCAATGAACATTCGTGTGCATGTGTTCTTATAATAGAATGATTTATAATCCTTTGGCTATATACCCAGTAATGGGATTGCTGGGTCAAATGGAATTACTATTTCTAGGTCCTCGAGGAATTGCCACACTCTCTACCACAATGACTGAACTAATTTACACTCCCACCAAGAGTGTAAAACTGTTCCTATTTCTCCACATCCTCTCCAGCATCTGCTGTCTCTAGATTTTTTAATGATTGCCATTCTAACTGGTGTGAGATGGCATCTCAATGAAGTTTTGATTTGCATTTCTCTAATGACCATCTCCCATTCATAGATGGGTGCTGAACAATGAGAACACATGGACACAGGGAGGGGAGCATCACACACTGAGGTCTGTTGGGGGGGATCTAGGGGAGAGACAGCTTGGGGTTAGGGAGTTGGGGAAAGATAACATGGGGAGAAATGCCAGATATAAGTGATGGGGAGGAAGGCAGCAAACCACATTGACATGTATGTACCTATGCAACAATCCTGCATGTTCTTCACATGTACCCCAAAAGCTAAAATGCAATAATATATATATCTTATTTTACATATATATAATCTATATATATTATATATAATATGTATATAAAGTATATAAATATATTTATATATAATATATATTATATATATATAAAATATAAAATAAGGTTATATGAGTGGGTCCTAATCTGATATGACCAACATCTTTATAAAATAAGGAAACTTGGATGCAGACATATATAAAGGGAAGACCATGTGAAGACACAGAGAGAAGATAGCCATTTACAAGCCAATAAGGGAGGCCTTAGAAAAAAATCAACTCTGCTGACTTAAACTTCTAGCGTCTGAAACTGTGAGAAAATAAATTTTTGTTGTTGAGGAAAAAAAAACCATAAAAACGTTTGTCTTTACCCTGTACACCTGCAGGAGAGCTTGAAGGAATGTGAAGATTCATGTGGAATGTTGTGTGGATATCTGAGGCTAGCTTCATTGTTTTCTCGTATATGTGACAATATTTTTTGCTTGGGTTCTTTAATTTGAAACTTATATACATTTACAATGTCTCATTGTCCTGAGTGAATTTTTCTTGGTCTTTCAATATATAAAATGATTTAGTTCTATTTCAGAATGTTTTCTTTAATTACATATTCAACTTTTTGTCTTGTCTCATTGTTTAGTTTCCTTCAGGAATTTCAATGATTTGTACAGTGGAATCACCTTTTTCTTTTATGTTTACCATTTTGTTTTTAGTGGAGACTCTCCTTTTTCTTTCTGTAATTTTAGCCATTATTTCTCAAATATTTTGGCTATTTTCCTACCTGTTTCACCTTTCTCTTTCTTCTACAGTGTGCTTCCGACCTATTCCAGCTTATACTGCTATTCTCAGCATTCTTGTATTTCTAATCTTCTCTTCAATCAGCAAGTATTTTTGTTGTTGTTTTTGGTAATTCATACAGTAATGCTGGGTTATAATTATTGAAAACCTTGTGAGAGTTTTTTCCATATGAATTTTTTCTAGTGAGCTTTTTTCCTCACCTCTATAAAAGTTTTGTAACTTTAACTTTTATTGTAACATTATATCATGTTTTTAAATGTTTTTTTTTTTTTGAAGGGAGGAAAGGAGGAAGGAAGGGAGGGAGGAAGGAAGGAAGGGAGGGAGGGAAGGAGGGACAGAGTGAGGGAGGCAAGGGAAGGAAGGAAATCAGGCAATGAGAGAGACATTGCCAACCTGGATCTAGAGGCCTACAAGTTTATTTCTTTTTTTTTTTTAAGAGAAGGAAAGAAAAAAAAAAGGAGTGAAGGAGAGGAAGAAAGAGGAAGAAAGAGGAAGAAAAAGAGGGAGAGAGAATGGAAATGTTGCTTTATTCCAAAAGAAATGGGTATTAATAATGGCCAATCAATATTTCATTTAAACCTATGAGTAGATATAATGTGGTATTGACAAGAATGTATATTTTGTGTATTTAAAGTGGAGAGCTCTATAAATATTTATTAAGTTTACTTGTTCTGGATCTGAGTTCGAGTCCTTGATATCCTTATTAATTTTCTGTCTGATCAAGTCTAAGTCTCTATGTATCTGGGTGTTAGGATCGTTAGCTCTTATTGTTGCATTGATCCTTTTATCACTACATCTTTGTTGCTTTAAAATCTATTTTATCAGATAGGAGAATTACAACTCCTGTTTTTTATTTATTTATTTATTTTTGCTTTCCATTTTGTTGGTAAATCTTTCTCCATCTCTTTGTTTTGAGTATTTGTGTATCCTTGCATGTGAAATGGATCTGGATGTAGCATACCATTGGGTTTTGGCTGTATCTTTTGATTGGGGGATTTAGTCAATTTAAATTTAGGATTATGCCATTTGATGTTAACTGGCTGTTTTATCCATTCGTTGATGTAAATTCTTCTTTATGTTGATGCTCTTTACTTTTTGGTATATTTTTAGAAAGGCTAGTACTGGTTGTTTCTTTCTATGTATAATGCTTCTTTCAGAAGCTCTTGTAAAGCAGGCCTGGTGGTAATAAAATCTCTGAGTACTTGCTTGTTCATAAAAGATTTTATTTTTCCTTCAGTTGTGAAGCTTAGTTTGGCAGGATATGAAATTCTGGGCTGAAAGTTCTGTTCTTTAAGGATGTTGAATATTGGCCCCCACTCTCTTCTGGCTTGTAGAGTTTCTGCTGAGAGATCTGCTGTAAGTCTGATAGGCTTCCCTTTGTGGGTAACCTGATCTTTCTCTCTGGCTGCCCTTAGTATTTTCTCCTTCATTTCAACCCTGGTGAATCTAAAGATTATGTGCCTTGGGGTTGCTCTTCTTGAGGAATATCTTGTGGTTTTCTCTGTATTACCTGGGGTTGAATATTGTCCTGCTTTGCTAGTTTAGGAAAATTTTCCTGAATAATATCCTGAAGAGTATTTTCCAGCATGGATCCATTCTCTCCGTCACATTCAGGTACACCTATCAAATGTAAATTTGGTCTTTTCACATAGTCCCACATTTCTTGGAGACTTTGCTCATTCCTTTTTATCATTTTTTCTCTATTCTTGTCTTCTCATTTTATTTCATTAAGTTGGACTTTGACCTCTGATATCTTTTCTTCTGCTTGAACAATTCGAGTGTTTAAACCTGTGTGTACTTCTCAGAGTTCCCGTATTGTATTCTTCAGTTCCATTAATTCACTTATATTCCTTTCTAAATTGTCTATTCTCATTAGGATTTCGTCAAACCTTTTTTCAAAGTTCTTAGTTTCTTTACATTGGGCTACAACATGTTCTTTTAACTCACAGAAGTTTCTTATTATCCATGTTCTGAAGCCTGATTCTGTTATTGGGATGCACTCGTTCTCCATCAAGCCTTGTTCTCTTGTTGATGAGAAACTGTGATCCTCTTTAGAGGGAGAGGCATTCTGATTTTGAGTATTCTCAGCCTTTTTACGCTGGTTTCTTCCCATCATTGTAAATTTATCCACCTGTCGTCTTTGTAATTACCACCTTTCAAATTAGGTCTCTGAGTAGACATCCAAGTTGTTAATTCCCAGGGCTGAAATATGAGCAACCCACTGCGCCAGCCAAAACAGCGGCGTTAAGACTGATGGTGCTTTTCTGCCTGAGAATCTCCAGTCTGACTTCCTTTGTGAGTCCATAATAGGCGACTCTGCCTTCCCGGAGCTCCAAACCTGGGTCAGAAGGGGAACAAGTCCTGTTTACTCTGCACCAAGAGCTGCCGCGCCGAGGTGCCAGCAAAACTGCTGCACCGGCCACAAGAGTCGCGCTGGCGACCTGTGCAGCTCCTCCACTGGGAATCTTCTGCTCCATGAGTGACCAAAATTTGTCTGAAAGTGTGGCGTCCTTTCGTTCTCTGCGTTTTCACTGGGAGCTACAATCTTGAGATGTTAGCAGTCAGCCATCTTGGATCATTCCCCCTTTAAATTTTCTTAAAATATTTGTATGTAAGTGAGATTAAATTTTCCTGGATGAGCTGATAGCAGATGAGTACTATTATATGTATATGGCAAGTGGAATGGAGGGAGGCAAGGAAAGGGACAAAATAATCTTGAAATGTAGAATCCATGCTGTTTGTCTCTCTAGGTATGTGGGATTCTGTAACTTACTCAAATGTTCTGGACTTTGTGTAATTGTGCTTACTTCATTGGTCTGCTGTGAAGAAGTCAATCACAGTGCTGGTTATATAATGAATGTGCAGTAGGTGAAAATTCTCATTCTACCTTCTGTCTAATCTGATTTGACTAAGCTGAAAAAATTATTAAATGGTTGACTTCTATTGCAGTATACATTAAAACACAAAAAACAAATAAATGTTCAAGAATCAGAATTGGTATCTGCTTTCTGTCCAAGACAATGAGGTTAATGCAAATAAATAAATAAATAATGTACACAGAATTATTGCAGAATTTCTGTGTACCTTATTTATTTGCATCAACCTAATGAGGTCAGAAAGCAGATCCCAATTTTGATCTGTTCCATCAGGAAACATTTTGGTACTTGTCAATCATTTGAGTGAATGAGACTTAGAGGTGCAAAAAGGGGGATGTATGGCTATCATTTGAAAAGTCACAATTCTCAACAACAAAAAGAAGATTCTTGACTTTCAGTAGCAAAAGATTCCATTGTCAGGGAACATTTGTTTATCATGCATTACATTTTTGTATGACAGCCCAGTGGAAAATATTAGTACAACTATGAGATTAAGAAGTTTTTGACATAAGTATGAAATCATTAATAAATATATCACTTCAATTAAAAATTTTGTATAGATTTAATAAGTAAGGCATTTTTAGTATCTGACATTAGAATGGCTTCATCATGTGATCAAAATTAAAGAAAATATAAATTAATTAAAACTATCAAAATTTTAATAATGTATTCAAAAATAAATTCAATATGTACACTACAGTATAAAGTTATTTATTTTTTATTGACAAAAGTAGATTTCAAAATTTAAAAATATCTAAGTTTATTCTGGATTATGTATCTAACTATGAAATTATTTTTGTGTACCTGTGTATTTCTTCATGAAGAATTAGGTCATCTTGATACATCTCGATACAGGGCATTTATTGATAAGCTTTAATAATAAGTTACATATACTGAAGCCTGTTTTAGAAAATATCTCTCAGTGTACACTTTAAAAAACTTGGATAATTTATGAAATTGAACTTGGCAGCTTAAAAGAGAGTCATAATTTATATGCTATGGCTACTGTGTTTCAGCAACTTAAGAACAGCTTTTTCATTTAAATAATTTTTAAGAAAAAAAACCTAAGAGAAACTTCAAACAAACTTAATTTTCTTGTCATTTGTTAGAAATTCAAATATTCATAAGTGTTTATCCAACATTAATGAAGTTATTTCTCCTCTTTTGGACTTTTAGTTAAAAGTTTAGTGAAAGTGCACTTCCTCTTTAAAGATTTACAATTCTTCATATGTCTTTCTTTTCATGGGAACAGAAAGGCTGAAATATCATTTTCCCTTAAATGTACAGTATTTTTGTTTCGGAGCCAAGCCAAACTAAAGCCATCTGGGAAACTGCCCTTCCTCACCTTTCAATTTATTTACCTAGTGGAGATGATGACCCACAACTCTTACTGTTGTGTTACTTCAGGTCACCTAACAACTTTGAATAAATACCATCCATTTGCCTATGTGATTTTTATCTATTTTTATTTTCAATTTGTTCCCTTGTTTTGGATAAAGAGTTATATCTATCTCTTTATCCAAAAATAAGTTCTTAACAATATAATTCTCTCTCTCTCTCTCTCTCTCTCTCTCTCTCTTTCTCTCTCTCTTTCTCTCTCTTTCTCTGTCTCTCTTAATTCATCTAAATTTCCAGTGTGATGAAAGTTACAAAATATATATTATTAGTTACCCCCTTAATTTAACATAAAGTGATGACCTATATGACTTAGAAGATATTAGTTTCCAAGTCTAATAAAGAACATTTAAAAATATTCTCTCTTATTTTCAAATTACTATTACATGTCATTCAACACACCACATGCATTATTGCAAAGATCTCCTGTGTTCTCCTGATGATATGAGTTTTCTCCTCTTGGTGCTTTGTCTAGTCCTAGATACCCAAGAGACAATGATCAGTGAGAAAAATGGTGAGTCTTCTTTCATGGAGGTCCAGTCACTTAGAAATGATAGACTAAAAAAGTAGTCAAATATATAAAAGCATTAACAACTGTGGTAACTGCCATTAACAAATAGACTAGGTACTGAGATAGAAGGTTCAACTGGATAGTCATAAAATTATTTTCTGAGGACACCAATTTAAGGTGAGAGATGAAGGATGAGGAGAAAACCATGCAAATAACTTACCCAGCCTAACATTTCTGTCAATATTAAGATTTCCATGCAGCGTATTATTATTATAGCTTTCTTCTGCTTCTGTGTTGTGTGTGGGGAGGGGTTTGAATTATCTTTCCTTCACCTTTTTCATCACTGTTAGGTTTTGTTAAAAAAAAAATCCTTTTTAACCCCATTAACAGACTCTTTTTCCATACTGACTTCCCTTTCCAACTGTTCTCTCAGCAACTTTCATGTATCTATTAACTTTCTACCTGGCCCCCAAATTCTTTAGTTTGTAATAATCTTAATTGGAGGCTTAAAAATCAAGCCTTCAATTCTTTTATAAAACAAAGGAAACATTAACAAAAATTGGTTCAAAGTCTATGTCACAAACTAATATTAAATAAATACAAAAATTTATCATCATACAGACTATGTTGTCCGATCATAAAGCAGTGAAATGGATAGCTTTAAAAATCTCATATATCTGGAAGCTCAAAAGCATTCCATTACAAAACAAAGAACAAGAGCAACAGTGTAATCTTAGAAGTGAACCATGGTAAAAAAATGAATAAGGAAACAAAATTTGTGAAATACTGCTAACTAAGAAAAGTAATAAAGATACAAAATCAAAAAAACAAGAGAAAAAATATTTAAAAATAAATGAATTGAGTTTAATTGTAAAAGCTGAAATGAAAGCCACGAACTAAAGAAATAAGAGAAAAGTAACTTATAAAGACAGAGGAAGGGATGAATACAACAGGGAACAATGATACATAACTAGGAGTAAGAAAACCACAAACTGTTTTCTTCAAAAGATTAACAAAATCAATTTTTAAAACTTATGAAAAAAATATTATGAGCAATTAAAAAATAAAAAATAAATACTACAAACAACAGATATTTAAAAATGATGAATGATAAGTGTAAAAATGATAGTTTTGAAAAGCATGAAATAGAAATTTTAAGACATAAACATTATTCTGAGGAATATAATTTTGTTATAATGAGCCATTAGTCATGAAGAAAGACCCAAGGAACAAAAGATTTCACAGGTGTAATGAATTAAATTCCATAAAACAGAAAAATTCTTTCTTATACCATTTTTTTCAAAGAATAGTAACATTCAAAAAATGTTTTCATTTTGTGATGCCAGTGTCATTTTGATGTCAAAACAGATATTGATAGCACACACATAAAGGAACAATTATTTAGTACAAGCCTAATTTAATCACAAATACAGATTCAACAATTGTAAATAAAAGCTCAATTCAACAGTGAATAAAATTATATATAAAAATAAAAAATTTTATTGTGGAAAGGCAAGAGTGGTTTGACATTAGAAACATCTATATGACTGACCTAAGGACTATGGATTTTATCTTCCTGGTCTCAGATAAATGTTAAACCCTTTGTAGGTGTAAGTATGGGAGTAAAATGTCAAATTTACCTTTTGTAAAGACCATTCAATTTTCAATGTATATTTTGAATTGAAGTGAATAAGGATTGGAGATCATTAAGGATATTATACAAATTCATGAAGAGGTGACTAGGATTTTACCTTTGGTAGGGACATTGGCTGTTGAAAGGATAAAAAGGGAAATGAGTAGGATTTTTGATAACGTATTTGATAACAAATACATGATCAAACTGCAACTTCTTTGAGCATAAAAGAGTGTAACCCATATTTAAACTAAAAAAAAAATCCTCACAATAGGTAAAGTCTAGAACTTCCCAGGGATAGCAAGATCTACTGTCACCATTTATATAAGGGATTATCAGAAAACAAAATATGCAGAATTAACCAGTAATTAAATATGCAAAGTGAGGAAAAGAATGGAGTAAATAATGACTTCCAGATTTCTGGCTTGGGTCACTAGCAAATAATGAAGGAGACTATAGTTTCATTTCTTGCCATTTGTGCTTAAAACACTGTGAGACTGCTCGTGGAAATAAGAGAGGACACAAATAGATGGAAATACATTCCATGCTCATGGTTAGGAGGAATCAATATTGTGAAAATTGGCCATACAGCACAAAGTAATCTATAGAGTCAATACTATCCCCATCAAGCTACCAGTGACTTTCTTCACAGAACTGGAAAAAAGCACTTTAAACTTCATATGAAACCAAAAGAGATCCCACATAGCCAAGACAATCCTAAGCAAAAGAATAAAGCTGGAGGCATCATGCTACCTGACTTCAAAGTATACTACAAGGCTACAGTAATCAAAACAGCAATACTGGTACCAAAACAGAGATATAGACCAAAGGAACAGAACAGAGGCCTCGGAAGCAATGCCACACATCTATAGGCCTCGGAAGCAATGCCACACATCTACAACCATCTGATCTTTGACAAACCTGACAAAAACAAGCAATGGGGAAAGGATTCCCTGTTTAATAAACGGTGTTTGGAAAACTGGCTAGCCATATACAGGAAGCTGAAACTGGACCCCTTCCTTACACCTTATACAAAAGTTAACTCCAAATGGATTAAAGATTTAAACATAAGAACTAACACCATTAGGCCGGGCGTGGTGGCTCACGCCTGTAATCCCAGCACTTTGGGAGGCTGAGGCGGGTGGATCACGAGGTCAAGAGATCGAGACCATTCTGGTCAACATGGTGAAACCCCGTCTCTACTAAAAATACAAAAAATTAGCTGGGCTAATGAGAAAATACTACACATTAGGAATTAAAATGGATTGTTTTCTTGATTGTCTGTACACAAATTTGGCAAATGATAGCCAGTGGACCAGCTGCTGGTTTTTGTATTGAAATTCAGCCATGTTCATTTTTAGGTATTGCCTATGACTGTTTTTGCACTGCAGTCATAGAGTAGAGTAGTTTTGGCAAAGAGAGTTGGCTCCCAACCCTAAACTATTTATTTTCTGGCCCTTTAAGAAACAGTTTGCTGATGATTGCCAAGGGAAAGGAGCCAAAACTAACTGGGAAACAAATGATAGTGCCTACTTTTTAATAAAATGTTTCTTGCAAAAACAGATCGATTGTGGGCCAAACGTGGCCCATGGACTATGTATAATTTGCTAACCCTTGGTCTTGACTTAAGAAAGTAATAGAAAAAAATGTTAATGCAGATCAAACTTAAAAATGTGTTATGTGTGTAGTCCTCAAATTATGAATATCATAACAAGTTGAAGAAGTATTCTTTTAGTCTTCAAAAACTATTATGTATATGATTTGATTAAAACATTGTGCATGTCATTGAAAAATGAATAGAAGTCCAACATTCATTTTTATTGATTTACTCTCACCTTACTCATTAATGTAAGCAAAAATATCAACAAATTATTTATGTTGGAACTATAATGGGTTGTCAATTGCAACTATAGTTTGGCTTTGGATACAAGAGTGCATCAAAAATCAATGAAAGTATTCTGTGAGAATTGACTATCTGGAAATTATAATAAAAAGTGCTGTGTATTTTACCATCATTTATAAAATTGTGAGTTACACATCTGTTACACCATTACCATATTTTTATTATACTTTAAGATCTGGGGTACATGTGCAGAATATGCAGGTTTGTTACATGGTGTACACGTGCCATGGTGGTTTGCTGCATCAAACACCCCATCACCTACATTAGGTATTTCTCCTAATGCTATTTCTCCCCTACCCCACACCCCTTGCTACCCCTCCCTTAGTCCCCCAACCCCTCCGATAGGCCCTGGTGTGTCTGGTGTGTGATGTTCCCCTCCCTGTGTTCATGTGTTCTCATTGTTCAACAACCTCTTGTGGGTGAGAACATTTGGTGTTTGGTTTTCTGTTATGTACATGAATCTGTATGTATATATACATTTTCTGAGAGCTAGTGTTAAATACATATCAGCAGACCATGGCATATAGCTCTATTTTCACCTTTTTCCTTCATAGACAGGCATTCAGATAAAAGTGAACATGTACTCTTCCATGAATGTACCTTTCATTTTCCCAATTTCCTGTGCCTAGGTTGCTCCTTCCACATGGAATGACTTCACAAAGTAATTCTGCTTATTATTGCTTTATACGCTTTTCAAGACTTGGTTCATAAGGCCTCTTCATTAAGAGTACCATTACCTCTCAGATTACATATGACTTATTTCTGCACTAAATACTGATAGTGCTGTGTTTATATTTCTTTTCAACAGTTAACAGAGTTCTTTGCATATTTTTTAGGTATTGCCTATGACTGCCTTTGCACTGCAGTGGCAGAGTAGAGTAGTTTGGGCAGAGACAGTTGAAAAAATATTCCTTCTTCATTAAAACTTCCTTGAGAACACATGCTTTATTTCTTCCATTTTTAACTCTTTGTGGAATCTAGTTCTGTCTTATGCATAATGTTTAATGTACTTTATTGAATTGAACTGAATAACAAAATTGCTGATATATTTTTGTTAGCATTATTTCTTCCACAAAATCTCCCTCTAGTACTACTCATGTTCTCCTAAAACACATCTTTTATATTAATGCCCTTTCTTAGAGTTATTCTCTGAGTTCATCTATTTCTCTCTTCTTATCTGAATCCTACCTACTCTTTAAGATCCAGGTTGATTCCCTTGTCAAGCAGGTAATATTCCCTGAAATTAAGAGCCAAAGGACAGTTTCCTCTGTGTGATTCACTTATCTAGTACTTTTTAAAAATGTTATTAGATATATATTTTTAAATTGCTTTCTGTCTTAATTCAAGTTGCTCTAACAAAGTACCACAGACTAGGTGGCTTATAAATAACAGAAACTTATTTCTCCTATCTTGGAAGTCAAGATCAGGGTGCCAGCATGGTCAGGTTCTGATGAGGACCCTTCTGTAGGTTGCAGAATGCTGTCTTCATGTTGTATCCTCAGACAGCTAGAGAGCTTTCTGGGAAATGAGGACGCCAATCTCATTCCTGAGGGCTCTACTCTCATGACCTCATTGCTCCCCGAAGTCCCACTTTCTAATAACACCTTGGGAGTTAGAATTGCAGCATATGAATTTGGCAGGGCACACAAACATTAAGTCTATAACATCTCTATTGCTGTTTATCAGATTCTTAAAAGAATATCTTCCTCATCTTTAAAAAGCACAGAGTACGTCTAAAGCACTCAGCACAGAGCCTCACACTCAGATACTCAATATCAAGTTTCTTGAATAAATTTTTCATGTCTCTATATTCTCAGTGGTGCTAAATGGTGCTGAACACATTGTAATCACTCAGTAAATAGGTGCTGATTGATAGATATGTTAGTGAAACATAAAAACTGAAAGTAGTTGAAAATCAGATTCATATTTTATTGAAAAGCAATAAAACTATCTTCGGTTTCTAAGTATTTTAATGCTTTCAACTTTTGTTTCATCCTTCCATCACAGCTAAATTTTTATGCAATGTCATGAGGCTGTTGTCCACTCAAATTTATAAGACTCTTAAAAATGCTCAAGCCCCATAGCAGTGCCAGGATTTGGGAAATCTGCAGTCATTTATGATTAATGATGCTCTGTGTTTTGTGAGGCATTATTAAAAACAGAAGCCTATGACTTCACTGTTTCTGACAATAACTTTGAACACAAGGTCAGTCCTTCAATTTTAATATTTCTTTGTAAGATTAAAAGAAAGTAAAAACAATCACATTGGGAGCTTCACCCAGATGTCACAAAATAAGAGACACAAGTTTTCAATCTGTTTCTTCCAATGAAACGTCATCTCATTCATGGGATATTGATGATGAGCAAATGTTACTGAAGGGCAAATCTAGTCATCAGAAAAACATAGAGTTCAGGACTCTATCCGGCATCACATAGTGAATTCATAGAAGATGTTAACCAAAAGATTTAAGAGCAGCTTAACAAATGAAGTTTAATATTTGCATTTCTTCCAAGATGAATAATTGGAAAAAGAGTTATCAACCTTTACAAAATCAAAGTATTCAAGGTTCTGTTAAATATGTAAGCAAGTCCTAGATGTTTTCTGAAAAAAAAAAGTTATATTAGAGCTTTAGAGTTATATTTAAGTAATTAGATTCAATTACTTAAAAATCATAATGTGCTACAGCAAATTGAAAAGGAAAAATAACATACTTGGCTTTTAAATAGAAATGTCAGCTTGAAGAACACATAGTTCTCCCTTTATATAAGAAGATAAATATGTATAAATAAGTGTTTTATCTATAATAGATTATTTGATTGAAATTAATGACATTTCTAAAGGAAATACATGCTTTTACAAAATTTTAATTCAAACATGTCAATTCTGTTTACTGACAAAACTTTACAACCTATAAGAAATAAAAAGTAATTCCTTATAAGAATTAGTACAGCCTTCAAAATACTCCATTGCACTGAATTCCATTTCTGCTACCAACTTAAAAGCATCCTTTTAATTGTCAGGTAATACAGTGGCCACATTCAGAATAGCTGCATAATTGTGTGATTGTTTTTCTGTGTTACAAGTACCTTACTGGTTGCAGGGCACAGGCTGACCTTAAATTTGTATGAAAAATTAAGTGGAAGGCCAACAGTTGAGTTGTGGTTTCTCTGTTTAATATGATTGCCATGGAATCTGGCAAGGAAAGAAAAAACAGCTGCCTGATAGGAACTGTCACTTTCTTTTTTTTTTTTTTTTTTTTTTTTTTTCATTGTAAGGAAGCTGGTTTATTACCTTGGTTAATGTGAGGAAGGTATTTGAGTTTGTATGTATTAAGAATGCTTGTAGGCCAGGCGAGGTGGCTCATACTTATAATCCCAGCACTTTTGGAGGTCGAGGTGGGAGGATCACCTGAGGTCGGGAGTTTGATACCAGCCTGACCAACATAGAGAAACCCATCTCTACTAAAAATACAAAATTAGCTGGGCATGGTGACACATGCCTGTAATCTCAGCTACTTGGGAAGCTGAGGCAGGAGAATCACCTGAACCCAGGAAGTGGATGTTGTGGTGAGCCAAGATTGCACCATTGCACTCCAGCCTGGGAAACAATAGTGAAATTCTGTCTCAAAAAGAGAAAAAAAAGAATGCTTGTAAAAATTATTTGTTTATTTATTTTTGAGACAGGGACTCACTCTATTGTTCAGGCTTGAGTACAGACAGTGGCGTGACCGTGGCTCAGTAAAACCTCAACCTCTTTGGCTCAAGTGATCCTCCCACCTCAGACTCCCATGCAACTGGGACTACAGGTGTGTACCACCACAAGTGGCTAATTTATTTTTTTATCTTTAATTTTAGGGACGGTGTTTTGCTATGTTGCCCAGGCTGGTCTCGAAATCCCGGGCTCAAGCAATCCTTCAGCCTTGGCCTCCCAAAATGCTGGGAAGACAGGCGCGAGCCACTGCATCTGGCCAAAATGTTTTTTTTTTTTTTTTTTTTTTTTTTTTTTTTTTATTTTATTTTTTTTTTTATTTTTTATTTTTTTATTTTATTTTTTTTTTTATTGCATTATAGGTTTGGGGGTACATGTGCAGAACGAGCAAGATAGTTGCATAGGTACACACATGGCAGTGTGCTTTGCTGCTTTCCTCCCCTTCACCCACACTTGGTATTCATCCCCAGGCTATCCCCCCCAGCCCCCCCCTGCTGTCCCTCCCCCATTCCCCCCAACAGTCCCCAGTGTATAGTAGACCGCCTCTCTGTGTCCACATGTTCTCATTTTTCTCACCCACCTATGAGCGAGTATATGCGGTATTTCTTTTTCTGTTCTTGTGTCAGTTTGCTGAGAATGATGTTCTCCAGATTCATCCATGTCCCTACAAAGGACACAAACTCATCATTTTTGATTGCTGCATAATATTCCATGGTGTATATGTTCTAATCCTTCAGTGAAATAGCACTAGAGAGGATTTAGTTAGAGCCAGCTTCCAGCCAATCCTTCTTTCTGAAAATGTGATGATGTGAGGATAGACAAGCCAAAAGGAAGATATAATCCCCAAATTTTCTTCCTCCTTTATTATTGAAAGTTAACTTCTTCTTTTTTTTTTTTTTTTAAAGAAGTCCACTTTCTTTTTTGCTTCAAAGCAGTAAAATGATGTGTGAAAGCTATGCATTTAAATTCACAGTCTTGGGCTGTAAGAGCAGAGATCCTATCATGTCATGTATTCAGTTGTTAGAGGAACCCCAATTTATCGTAATCAAACAAGAGATATCTGAGAAAGAGAACCCATTCATAACTTTGCAGTTTTAAAACCTTCTTTTCAATCTAACTGAACAGGATTTGTGAATTAAGGGCTGTTTGTACACGTGTGCTGAAATAAGGTCTTTGCAGTGAATGTCACAAAGGAAGTGAATTATAGGTTTTGCAATAAGACACCTTTTCCTTAAGTAATAAGAGTATGATGTTGCTTTCTACCAATGAAAAAGTCATCCTCGGTGTATGGAAGTTGTGTTTGTTGTTTAATTATTTGATTTACCTTTGCTTCCATATATTCAGTATTTGGTCATTCACTTTCTTTTTTTTTTTTTTTTTAATTTTTATTGCATTATAGGTTTGGGGGTACATGTGCAGAACGTGCAAGATAGTTGCATAGGTACACACATGGCAGTGTGTTTTGCTGCCTTCCTCCCCTTCACCCACACTTGGTATTCATCCCCAGGCTATCCCCCCCCAGCCCCACCCGCTGTCCCTCCCCCATTTCCCCCAACAGTCCCCAGTGTATAGTAGACCGCCTCTCTGTGTCCATGTGTTCTCATTTTTCTCACCCACCTATGAGTGAGTGTATGCGGTATTTCTTTTTCTGTTCTTGTGTCAGTTTGCTGAGAATGATGTTCTCCAGATTCATCCATGTCCTTACAAAGGACACAAACTCATCATTTTTGATTGCTGCATAATATTCCATGGTGTATATGTGCCACATTTTCCCAGTCCAGTCTATCATCGATGGGCATTTGGGTTGGTTCCAGGTCTTTGCTATTGTAAACAGTGCTGCAATGAACATTCGTGTGCATGTGTCCTTATAGTAGAACGCTTTATAGTCTTTTGGATAGATACCCAGTAATGGGATTGCTGGGTCAAATGGAATTTCTATTTCTAGGTCCCTGAGGAATCGCCACACTGTCTTCCACAATGGTTGAACTAATTTACACTCCCACCAACAGTGTAAGAGTGTTCCTATTTCTCCACATCCTCTCCAGCATCTGCTGTCTCCAGATTTTTTAATGATCGCCATTCTAACTGGTGTGAGATGATATCTCAGTGTGGTTTTGATTTGCATCTCTCTAATGACCAATGATGATGAGCACTTTTTCATATGTTTGTGGCCTCATGTAGGTCATTCACTTTCAAACTACCGTACATTGTGAATAGATCCAAATCTTCCGCATGTGAATTTCTAAAAGTGTTGGTTAAGTTCCAAGAAATGGAAAATACAAATGACTGGCTCAAAAAGGTTTTTGTTAGTATGTCTCCTTTACATTTTGTGGGTCAAACAAACTAAAAGCAAGTGAGTAGAAATGTAAAATACTTTGATCAGGTTTTAAAATCCTCCTAGACACACAAAGGGAGTCGGGAACATGGGAATCTCTCCCTTATGAAGGAATTCATTGTTTATTTGTTTTTGTTTTTAATTTTAAGTACCCGCATACTCATGGCTTTCATTCATTCACTCTTGCCTATAACAAATATTTATTGGCACCAACCATCATAAATCTTTATGCTAGGCCCTGAGGATGTAGCAAAAGAGAAGGTAAGCCTGGTTTCATTCTCATAGTGTATACAGCCTCATGATGTGAATAGCATCATAACCAAGCAAATTAACAAGAATAAGAAAAATAGCAAATGTTAAGGCCTTCTTATGGAGGTGACTTCTTAGCTGAGATCTGAATGATTAGATGTTATAAGTTATGTGAATATCTGTACAGAAATTCAAGACAAGTCATGCAAAGGCCCTGAAGGAATAAGGTAGGTGTGTTTGAGAAACTGAAATAAAGGTATGCATCACTGGAGCCCAGTGTGAAGTGGGTAAAGGAGAGATAAGACAAGGTCCGAGGAATGTGAGGTCAGATCGCAAACTACTGTACAGCCTAGGGCAATGAGTTTGAATTTCCTCTAGCTGTGATGGAAAGGCATTAAAAGATATTAATAAGGGGAATATTATGATTTATGTTTCTAAAAACCTCCTTCTGTCTGTTATATACAGAATAGATTATAGACAAGCAGTGGTTGAAACAAGCTTCTATTTTAGATCCAGGGGTACATGTGCAGGTTTGTTAATACAGGCAGATTGTGTCATTGGGGTTTGGTGTAAGACCTTTTTATCATAGTACTCAATAGTTGCTTTTCCTCTCCTCTCTCACCCTCCCTCAAATAGGCCTTAATGTCTGTTATTCTCCTCTCTGTGTCTATTGATTCTCATTATTTAGCTCCAACTTATAAGTGAGAATATACGGTATTTGATATTCTGTTCCTGCATTACTTTGCTAAGGATAATGGCCTTTGGCTCCATCTATGTTTCACAAAGAATATGATCTCATTCTTTTGTATGGCTGCATAGTATTCCATGATATATATGTACCACATTTTCTTTATCCAGTCTACTGTTGATGGACATTTAGGTTGATTCCATGTCTTTGCTATTATGAAGAGTGCTGCAATGAACATGCATGTGCATGTGTCTTTATCATAGAATGAATAATTTATATATCCAAATAGGAAGAAAGAAAATCAAACTATCCTTGTTTGCAGATGATATTATCCTCTATCTAGAAAACCCCACAGTCTCTGCCCAAAAGTGCCTTGAGCTGATAAACAACTTCAGCAAAGTCTCAGAATACAAAATCAATGTATTTTACAAATATCAGTAGCATTCCTATACACTGGCAATATCCAAGCCAAGAGCCATATTAAGAATACAATCCCATTCACAATTACCATAAAAAGAATAAAATACCTAGGAATACAGGTAACCAGGGAAATGACGTAGGTTTCTAGTCACTTTATTATTGCTGTGGGGTAGATTATGTGACACAACATTGAGTGGGAGGGGGGTTTGTGTATGTAATACAATTCTGATAAATTCCTTACATTTTTTATTCACATGTGCTATAAATGTTGCCTGGCCTATGATTCCAGAAATGTTCATTTTCCATCTACTTTCTAATCCCCAATATCCACAAACCCTACCTCCTTTATGAAGTGTTCCTTGATTAAGTAAATTTTAATTTCTATAAATTTGTCTTCAACAATAAATCATAATTTATAATACATTATCTATAATAATTGAGAGTCTGGGAAACATGGTGAAATCCTGTCTGTACAAACAAACACAAAAATTAGCTGGGCATGGTGGTGCACACCTGTGGTACCAGTTATTCTGGACGCTCAGGTGGGAAGATCACTTGAGCCTGGGAGGTTGAGGCTGCAGTAAGCCGATGTTGCACCACTGCACTCCAGTCTGGATGACAAAGTGAGACCCTGTCTCAAAAAGAAAAAAAAAATGAGCTAGGTGTGGTGCCTCATGCCTGTAATCCTAGCACTTTGGGAGGCCGAGGTGGGTTGGGAGGCTGAGGTGGGTGGATCATGAGGTCAAGAGATGGAGACCATGCTGGCCAATATGGTGAAACCACATCAATACTGATTAAAAAAAAAAAAAGAAAAAATTAGCTGGGCATGATAGCACATGTAGTCCCAGCTACTCAAGAGGCTGAGGCAGGAAAATCACTGCTTGAATGAACCCAGGAGGCAGAGGTTGCAGTGAGTGGAGATCGTGCAACTGCACTCCAGCCTGGCGACAGAACAAGACTTCTTTTCCAAAAAAAAAGTATAATATAATTTATTCTAATAACTGCAGCCAAAGGTAAGGTTATCACTTATAAATAACAAAGACTCAAAAAAGGCAATATATTGGTCTGCTATTTAGTGGTGAGTTTTCTCACAAATCAAGCTCTTATTTGTTTCACCATGGTAACCTATCCTTTAGTTGAGAATTTATTCCTTTTTTGTCAATTAGCAGGGACCTTAACTAACATAAAGTATCATAAAAGAGACTGTTCTTGTATATGCTTATGGGTATAAAAAAGAGTATCAATAGGTAAAAGTTACTGCTTTTAACTAGTTCCAATATCTTCATTCTTAGAAAATGTGCAATAGAATATAGCTATGAAATGTGTGATCCTCATCTCAAGGGACTAGGAAAGAAGAAAACATAGACTGATTATTAATAACATATAGTTGTATTTCTGTTCATATATACATTGAGTACTACATGCTTAGCAACATGCAGCTATGTTAGCACCCTCTAAAACAATAAAAATCTACAGATTGTGGCTTTACATCTAGTTTTGGAATACAGCATGGTGTCATAAAGCTGCTTTGGTCATTTTTAACTACTTAGTTTAGAGTAAGTTATAGCCACAGAGTTACAGAATGGATCAGGTGACAAACTGGCCTTATTCTCAAATTTCTCCCTTTTATCACCACAGCTCTCCATGGCAACATAAGATAAAAGGAGCATAAGAAAAAAGTGTAATGTATAAATTATCTATGAAAACTGATTTATACACACTTCCTAAGTAAGAATTCTTGAAAACTACTGTGGGTTTCCTTTGGTACCTAATAGCAGGAACCTTAGGCCAAGGGAGATTATAGTACTTTATTTTCTTCCTGGCTGATTAAATTCTGATTGTAATCTTAGCCCATTTAAGTAAGTAAAGAGTGCTTCTGAATCAACAAGTTGACATTGATTTTCTCAGGAAAGGCTAGAAGGAAGTTCACTAGTCAGTCCATTTATAAATTTAAATTGACTATTAAGGGTTAACCTTGATTTTGTATTAGCACATAATGGAAGAATTAATTTAATGCTTGATTGCAAAATAGAACTCATCTTTTAACAGAAAATTTGAAGAATATAGCCACTTTAAATAGCTAAAAGCAAAATTAAAATATTATGCTTACCTACATAACAAAAGCAGATCTATGCTACTGTTAATTTCTAAAACGATAAAAAAGAATGGATGAAAAATTATACTCTATTTCAAATTGCAGAATGTGATCAACATTTTTTTTAACATTCCTCTTCTGTTTACTTCCCACTTTTACTACCAGAAAGTTCTTTAACTTATATTCAGTTAAACAACTCAGAGTCAGTTTTCACAAACACTTACCTAATAAATGGAAAACCTTACGAATATTTTGAAACGTGTTATGCAAAATTCAAAAGCTATGTTTTTTCACCAGTATAAAGCTGAGTTCAACACTTGGAAAAGTGAGTTGGTCATTCCATTTAAATTGACAGGTCTTTGTTATGTATGATTACTCATAATCTGTCTTGATTCAGTTAAAATAATATAATTTTCATGTTACAGTACAGGCATTTTGCATTACATAACTGTTTGTTTATTGAATACACATTTTGATTAACAGTTTTTGAGCTACTCAGTTTTTAGAAGAGAAATGAAATAAACACTGTATCCTTTAAAACAATAATTATAAAAACATTTCAAAAGAAAAACCTACCTTCATTTCCACATGAACAAAGGCATATTTAGTTAGTCACCTGATTGTTTGTCTATATAACATCAAATACCAAGATATTAAGGAACATTGACATGTTAGGAAATAGCAACGTCATAAACTTTCTGTTTTACTTTTTACTTAGATTTTGGACATCATTTAGAAATAGTCTTAGATTAAAATTTAGTTAAGTTTTTAAAGCAACATTATTTAGCGTGAAAAGCACAACTCTGCCTTATTTAAGGACAGAAGTGATTCTCAATGGGGGTTGACTTTGTCCCCTAAGAGATATTTTTTAATATCTAGACACATTTTTGTTTGACACAACTGAGAGGGGAGTACTAGCAGCAACTAGTTGGTAGAGGCCAGGGATGCTGCTAAACATCCTTCATCGAACAAGACAGTCCTCTACAGAAATAATTATCCTGTCTCAAACGTCAATAGTGCCGAGTTTGGAAAACCCTGTAGTAGATAGGTATTAAAGAACGATAATAGTACAAAGTGCATTAAAAATGATGTACTAACAATGTAAGCATTATGAAGTCAGGGATTGATTCTACTTGACTAATCTTTATGTATTGTACATTACAGAAACTCGGTAAGTATTCACTGCATAAATGCAAACAGGCAAAATACAATTATTCGCTGTAAAATTACTCAGTATTTATAAGTAAAAGAACATAGGTAATTACTCTTTTCTATACCAAAAACAAGTTAATAGTCATTGCTAGAGGGTAACATATCCTATTTTATGTATGAGAAGCATTTTTTAGGATTATGTTTATGCCATACTTCAGAATGCATGTAAATGAGGGATCCAAATATGTTTCAACTCCTTTTTGTCTATGAGGCATATTAAGATGGATTTGGTAATACATACATGTAGCCATTTTATTATACTGTAAAATTACTTCTCATTCTTATGGAACAATAAAACTCGTGAAAAGGGCCTTTTTACAATTTTTAGCCACAAATGGTAGAATTTTTATATGCCCCAGGCAGTAATATTGCTTATAAATTTATACCATACGCCACTTAAACTTTTTTTGTTAAGGGGACTGATCAGAATCAAACCATATGCTGTGGCTTTTGCTCCATGAAACTCTCAACTATACTGCAAGAGTAAGTATTCCTACTTAATGAAGTTACAGAAGAGAACGTGGTGCTGGACGGTAAGATGTATATAATCTAATGAATACCCTCTGTAAACTCTCTGAAGATTAGTGTTAGGAGTTTTTCAGTTTTGTGGGTATTTTCTTATTAAGAGACTAAATAGCTATTGAAATGTCTAAAAGACAAATGGACACTAAAAATTCAAAAAATTTCCTACTCAGGGGATTCCATCATAAGTGTATAATGAAGAGTTTGGGTCCTTTGGGAAATCAGTGTCTTTATTACAGGAGGGGGGAATTTAAAATTACATGTGGCTCAAACAAGCACATCACATAGATTTTCTCTTTATTTAGAAACTAAAACATACATTAAAGTCTCATCATTTTCTTTTCATTAGACCATTTTCCTAACCTCCTAAGTGTCTTTCTGCTCACATCCTTTTTTTCATTTAGCCATTCTTCAGAGCTTTCTCTGCTTTTTTGTTTTTAAAAGCGCAGATCTGGAAATGTCTGTCCTCAGCCTCAAAATACTCAGTCTCCATAGCAGGGTAGGTGAATTCTTTTGAAATCTGCTTTCTACCCTTTGGCCAACTCCATCCTCACTACTCATGGATTAAGAAGACACGTCTTTCCCCTTCTTTAAAAATGCCATCATCTTTTATGCTTTTGCATCTTTACCTTTTCATATCTAGCTAAGTAATGTCAAGGTATCTTTCTAATTCCAAATCTTTAGAAGTTTTCCATAATCTTTTATAAATAGTCTTATTTCTAAAAGATTATGGAAATAGTGAAGTCTTTGACTTCAATTTCCTAGGTTTCTAAAAGAATTTGTACCTATATTGAAGGGTTTACCACATTGTACTAAAGTTATGAATTTGACTTATTTTCTCATTGACTGCCACATCTGTGAAAGAAGGAACATATTATTATTTCTACCACCTATGCCTGGCACATAGTAGGTGTTTTAAAATTAAAAGGTGAACTACTGTACACCTATTATAATGGATAGAATTTAAAAGACTAACTAAATCAAGTAAGTTGAGTCAAGGTTGTGGAAAACTCCCTTACACTGCTGGAAATTGTGGGAAAATAGTATAATCACTTTGAAAAATACTTTGGCAATTTTTTAAATAGCTAAACATACAGATATATGATCTGTCTATTCCACTTCTAGGTAGCTACCCATGTAAACATAAGCGTATGTGAACACAAAACTTGTACGTGAATGTTCATAGATGCTCTATTTTAATAATCAAAAACTGAAAACAACTCAAATTTCCATCAACTGGTGTATGGAAAAGCAAACTCTTGTATACCCATACAATATAATACTATTTATAGCAATACAAAAGAATAAACTTTTGAGAAATGCAATGAAATGAATGAATTTCAAAACAATTATGCTGAGTGAACGAAGTCAGAAAACACAAGTATAGGCTATACAGACCAATTTTATAAAATAGCAAAACAATGCAAACTCTTCTATAGTGACAGAAAGTGGAATATTGGTTACTGGGGTGGGGGTGAGGGAAATACTGGAAGGCTGAGGATGAAAGGATTAAAAAGTGGCATCAGAAAACTACTGAGGGTGATGGATATATTCACAATCTTGATTTTGGTGAGGCTTTCATGGGTATAAATATATATGAAAACATATCAAATTATATAAATATGTGCATTTTTCTATCATTTACACTTCAATAAAGTTAGAAAGTGAAATAATGATGAAAATATATTTTGCAAGTAATTTTACAAAATAGATTACTGGTTTTCCTAGAGCACAACTAGATAAGTATATATATTTATCAACATAATTTGATAATATATATCTTTTTGAAGAACTAACAGCATTATTGATTTGGGATACTGTAAAGTCCTACACTGTTCTTTACCATTAAAAACATTTCTATTCTTCTCTGTTAATCAAATATATGATTATTTAATATCTATACTTTCTGTGGTAGAATGGGAAGAAAAAGTGAAATGAGCATAATTCTACCAAGATCAATATGTGGTGCCTGAACAGATAGTTTAAGCCTGCTAGGCATCGGTGCTTCATTTTGTAAAATAAGGCCATTAATATAGAGTGAATGCAGTTTAACAAGTAATGTTGGTAAACAGTGAGACACAATTTTAACAAAAATACTTAGGAAAGGTGTTAGTGTTGGTAGACAGTATTCATGTCCTCTGAAGCAGTTTAAAATCTAAAAGGTATATGAGGCCATGCCTAAGTAATTTTAAAGAAGACATGGGTTCAAACTGGATATGTTGTAAGCAAGGAAGGAGCCAGATGCTGTGAGAAGACAGTGAGATCCCTTCTGAAAGGAGACTGCAGAAAGCTTGTGAATAAAACTTTACTAGAGTCAGCCCTAAAAGAAAGGGTAAAATTCCAAAAAGATGGAATTGTGATATGGTGAGAACACAAAGTCTCAAATATTAATGAACCAAACAGAGATGGAAAAAAAAATAATCTCTACAGAGATAACTTGGCAGCAGTGTACACAGTAGGCTTGACAAGAGGGAATTACTAATGTAGGCTAGATCAGGCTATTCTTAAAAGCAAGTAGGAATGTGAAGTGAGCTTGGAAAAGGTTTGGTGCAAATTGCTGAGGACCTTGAATGCACAGTGAAGAAATCTGGAAGTTTGGACTGATGCTTCAGAAAGTGAGTTCATGAGAACTTTCACTTAAGCAAAACTACCTTGTAAACATGAAAAAATTCTTTTTTTGAAATTAAATTTACTTTACCTTGTCTGGAGAGCATTGATGCTCAAAACCAAGACAGAACACACAACTGAAGCAACTGGTTTAGAGGAAAAGTGAGTGAGCTCAATTTTAGACATTGAATTTGAGGTATTAGTGGAACAATTAGATAGCAATGACCAGTGTGCAATTGATGTTAAAAATTTTAGACTGAGCCTAGAAAAGTTATTATGTATAAAGGTTATTCATAAGCTTTCCAATAAATGACTTTTATTTATTGAGGATTTATAATATGCAAGGCATTTTTTTTAAAAAAACTTACAATTTTACATATCCATTAGTTCATGTCACCATCTATTAAATGAGTCACTTTTCAGCCCTTTTACTGATTTTACCTTTTATCTCTGACTAGTAAATGTAATAATGCTCCAAAGTGCAGTGATTGATCCTCTTTTCCTTTTCCCTTTCTATAACTATGCTCATTCTCTCAGTAATTTCACATCCAGTCTTATTACTTGAAGCTCAATCTTTATGTTGAAGACACCTACATAAATGTACTTGGCTAGACTTTCCTGGGACTTACCATAACTAATAGATAGCTTAAACTTAAGATGATCAAAGTTTTTATTTCAGTTTCTCCACCCACATATCTTTTGGCAGTCTTTTCGCATCTTAGAAAATTGTAACTCTGTTTATCCAGTTACTGAGGTGGCAAAAAAAAAAAAAGTGTTGCCCTATACTTATTTTCCTCACTCACACTTTATGTTTAATTGATATGAAAATCCAGTAATTCTGCCTTCAAGTTGTAATCAGAATTTATTTATCATATTTACTGCTATACACTGATATAAACCGGCATCCTGTCCCATCTAGGTTAATACATTTTTTCCCCCTAAATGGTCTCTCTGTTTCACTCTTGCCCCCTTTCAATTTATGATCTACACAACAGGCAGAGTTGTTTATTTAAAACATATGATAGATCATACAACTCCTCTGGTAACAATCCTCAGAATTGAGAAGTTGAAGTCCTTAGCAAAAAGCCTAGTTATTCATCTTGGTCTCCGCTAACTTCTTTTAGCGGAGACCCAGAGGAATAACTGGGTTTCCATTTATTCCTGGAGAGGAAGAAGGAATAATTCTTGCTATTCCTGGAACTCTGAGAATACTTCACCGTTAGGGCCTTTTTAGTTGGCCTTTCTTCTGCCTGGAATGTTCTTCCCTCTTACATTTCCAAGGTTCACCCCTTTCCTACCTTCAGGTCTCTGCTTAAAGGTACCTGATCGCCGGGCGTGGTGGCTCAAGCCTGTAATCCCAGCACTTTGGGAGGCTGAGGCGGGTGGATCATGAGGTCAAGAGACCATCCTGGTCAACATGGTGAAAACCTGTCTCTACTAAAATTACAAAAAATTAGCTGGGCGTGGTGACGTGTGCCTGTAATCCCAGCTACTCAGGAGGCTGAGGCAGGAGAATTGCCTGAACCCAGGAGGTGGAGGTTGCGGTGAGCCGAGATTGCGCACTCCAGCCTGGGTAACAAGAGCGAAACTCCGTCTCAGAAAAAAAAAAAAAAAAAAAAAGGTACCTGATCAAAGAGGCTTTGTTGCTTAACTACCTTATTCAAATAACAAGCCTCTTCACACCATTACTGGCACATAGTGTGCCCCCAAGTATGTGAATGAATATTCAATATTTCAAGCAATAGTCTCCATCTTGGAAATGAGTACCTTGTAGCTTAAATTGTAAGCGTTAAAGCTTTAGGAACTAAAGATTTTCAAGTCAATATTGAGATTTACATCCCCATAAAATAACTAAGGCTTTAAAGTAAAAAAAAAAAAAAAATGGATTAAAGTTTCTGCTCTATAACTTAAAAATATAAAAACTTAGAAAATTTGTTTAAGGCACAGTGGGAGCTAAGTGATGAGAACACATTGACGCATAGAGGGAAACAACATACACTGGGGCCTTTCAGAGGGTGGAAAGTGGGAAGAGGGAGAGGATCAGGAAAAATAACTAATGGGTGTTAGGCTTAATATCTGGGTGATGAAATAATCTGTACAATAAACCCCCGTGACACAAGTTTACCTATGTAACAAACCTGCACTTGTACCCCTGAACTTAAAAGAATTTTTTTTTTAAAAAAGCAAATCTTATTTAAAAAGCAGTATTTGAAACTGTGGTAGGAGATGGGATTATATTGTGGCCAGATCTTATAGATGGATTAGAGATGGACACTAGAGTTAAGGTCAGAAATTCCTTTGAAAATCCGATGAAACTCCCCCCAAACATATGTGAACATATACCACAGTCTTGCACCCTATTACATGTAACATACAGACTCTACACATTATGCTCTACCTGAAAAGGACAAAAAAAATGCAGAGAGAGGTGAACTTGAAGATTTTTTGTGTAGACTCCTCTTTCGGGAAGTTTGCATGTAAATGTACAGGGAGGGCCAGTGAGTCTTCCAGATCTATAGGCTCAGATGCCACTGTCTGTACATAAATTATTACAATATTATGGTCTCATAGAGTTGAGATAGAAGGAACAGAAGAGGTCATCTAACATCCTCATTTTGCACATGAAATAGAGGTGTCCCAGAGACTTGCCCGTGTTTCCTCAACTGGCTAGTGGCAGAGAGCGGACTAGATTTCAGGTGTCATAACTCAAAGTCCATGCTACGTTGACATACCCTTAGGCCTCCTTGGAAAAAGTAGTTGTCCTGTGCTTCTGAGCTGTGTTCAGATGCTTCAGCATAAAAGATACTGGTATTTTTCTCTGTTGAAACATATGTTGAATAAAGATGATGAACCGTGCTTTGCACTGGAATTATTCTTTTATGCCAAAAAGTCATTTAGCAACTAACTTGTAGATTTGAGAAATTTACTGGTTAGTTATAATTGATGAAAAAAAATTGGTGCTTTTGTGAGGCCTTAAAATCTAGACAAGGCTTAAGGTACTAGTGCAAGAATTTCATTCCATTATGCGAGTAATTTTAACCTACAATTTGGTTTTCATTGTGGAGACAGCTGAAATAGTGCAAGATTGTGACATTGTGGTCAATTACACAATTACAAGGAATGTTATGCATTCCAGATCTTCATAGACACAGTACAAAATGCCGGTGTATTTTCATTCACTTGGAGAAGCTTAAATAACATTTTAAATCTTCAAATCTGATAGTAATAATGAGTGAAGTTTAAATTGAATGGTTAGCCCTTTTATTTCTCTATTTGTCTATCAATTTATCTATTCATCTCTTGACTTAAAAAAAAAGAGCATTGCTAATAAAGTGGAAATTCTCATGCATTATTTATGGACTCTGCTCGAGTGACTGACAGGACTACCCAGAGTGTCAATGTACTCTCTGCTCCAGCTTATCAGTTAACTAGTGAAATTTAACACGGATGGTGTTGGCTTATTTAGAGTGTTACTGTATAAACAAGAAGCCACTAGGAGAATCTTGTTTTGGAATTTTCACCTCATTTAAATTCTTAATTTTTCCCTTCAGTTTAGGAAAGGCTATTGCAGTGTGGTCCTGCTTCCAATTAATGAGCTTCAGAAAGGATTAGGTTTGCCTCACTCAGTCTTTCCAAAATAGACTAACCTTGAATCACACAAATTCCAAGAAAAGGTAAATATTCTCTTCTGATTCAAATTAACTTAGACAGGGAAGACAACCTTAGGTTGTTTATTTTATTACAAGCCGAGCTAAGAGTCCCAAAAGTTTAAGTTAATGAAAGAGATAGGCATTTTGTTGAAGATAAGAAAAAAAGAGAAATATTAGTTTAGTACACTTGTTAAATTTTTTCATTCATTTAATGTTTTCTATTTCTATTCTTTCAGTAAAATAGAAGTAATAAATAGCTTGTATCTGTATAAATAAATTTAAACTATTTGCATGATTTTGTTTTCTGATGCTAAATTTCGAAGAGCTGGTTATAAAATAATTAAAATATTAAATATCTTAAGCATATTGTTAGATTATAAAGGGAATGCATTTCCTTGTAATGACTTTTTGGGGTTCTTATAGAAATCAAGACATCTAAAAGTGTCACAATCCAGCTTCTTTTTGCATGAAGGTAGTCAGCCATTGCTGCCTCAAGTCCATCCTACACTCATACCCAGGAATAAAGATTACATGTTGGGAATCTAGGATGGCATTTTAAAAATCTTAATTCATTTTTGGTAGTTTATTTTATGTATTCTACCTGAGTAATTTAGAGTGTTAATTCCCGAATTCTTTGACCTTAAAAATGTACCAGTCAGGCCACAACCACATGTATAAGATAACCCCTTCTAAAGGTGAATTAAACTCTTAGTTTATTTCCATAGAATATAAATGTGATATATGTGCTGGATGTTTATGTATTAAAGATAAGCTATTTTTCAGTAGCAAATACAGCAATAAGAAATTAATCAATTAGGTCAAATTACTTATGTGGTTAAAAAATTAATTTTAAATAAGTTACTCAGCCAGGGTTAAAGCAATCAGCACAGTTGTAAATGAAAATATTTTTGAATTAAAATGATTAGGCTTGATTTCTTGTGTTTTACATCTCACAGCAGGTAATCAAGCACAGCCCAAATTTGGATGTGCTGACACCTGTAATCAACACAATAGGTATCTTTTAAACTAACAAATCATCTTTCCCAGTGGAAGTATAAACAAAACTCTAATTGGAGGTTTTGCTAACTATTCTTCCCTGCTGTGAACATTAGTTAGTGTTTTGTGTAAAGCAGTAACATCAACTACAATTTATAATTGGGAAAGGATAAGAGCTAATCTCCAGATTCAGTCAGTTAGTAGGTCTTCTTAAATTGAGCATACTTCATTCAATGATTTCTTAATTAACAGTATCAAGCATCTTGAAACTATGTTTTAATTACAAGGAGACAAATAATAACACACAAAGTGCTGATGAAGTGCCAAATTACATCCTAAGTGATTTTAAACATTAGCTTATTTAGACTTCACAAAGTATATTTGATAGACTTTTGATAAATATATTTGATAAATACTATTATTCTCAATTGACAGATGAAAAAATTGAGACTACATAATGATTTGTTTTAAGCATCACAGCTACTAAGTAGTGGAAGTGAGTTTTGAATCCAAGCAGTATAAGCCCAGAGTCTGTGACTTGCCATCTCCATTACAAATAAAGATATAAATAAACAAATTTAGTTAGTGTCTCATTTTAAACAACTAAATTTAACACATCTGCTGACAAGATTCTTCATGCCAGCTTCCAAGTTTTTACATATTACTTATGTATTCTGAGGTCTACAGTTGGCAAGTAAAGACATAACCTCAATTAAAATAACTGATTAGAAAAAACAAATAAAATCTCAGTGCACAATGAATGAACACAAATAAGAAGTAAAAGTGATGTTAATTTGGTAATAAATATGTGCTTTGTCATCGTATAACATATTTTATCTTGTACTATGCAGGAATGTAACTTTCTCCCCACCTATTCTTCAATGTGGTTATCAACAGGCTTTAAAGCTAGATTTTCCTGTTCTCTAAAGCACGTACTGCTAAGATGCAGCACTAGAATTATGTATAACTAATTGAAAATAATGAAAATGTAATAAAAGTAAAATAAGGATTAAAAACCAGAATGATGCCAGGTGAAAATTAGAACATAAAATGTGTGCCACAAAATCCTGCATACATGTTAGAAACAAGCCCTAATTTTAGCTCTCAGCTTCCTAGAAGCCAAAGAGGAGACTATCAATTACTTGATTCCCAGTCCAAATTGAAAATTAAATTCTTGCACATGAGCAGTTCAGTTATGCCTGAATTTGGACTACTAGTAAAATGGACATATCATGATGTAATTAAGAAAATTCCCCAACCCACTCCTTAAAATAAAAATGGTGATAATTTTTATATAATTATTTTGCATAATTAACCTTTTAAACAATAAACAGATAAATATTTTACTAAATGTAATAGAACAAAGATAAAAACAGCTGCAAGAGAAAATCTTTGAATAGAGATATAAATATAAACGTATACACAGATATAGACATATCTACAGAACAAATTGAGATGCAGATATGGCATGATTACACCAAAGCTCCAATTTAGTACACACCAATTTCACTGTCTTTGCATGTATGGAGTTATATACTTCTGAACAACAAAATTGATGGATAAATTAAACAAAAACATTAGTGCCATGCCCCTTTCCTGGACATGCAATCTGTTTCTAATTTTTACATGAACTAATTTTATAACTGAAATAAATTATTTTTGTTCACAACTTTATGTTTTTATGTGTTTTAGCATAATTTGCTTTGGATGTATTACCATAATTGAAATTGAGGTTAAAGAGTTTAAGTGTTTTAAGTTTATAATAAAAAATATACTTTTAAATATTGCAAAGGGCCTACTGATACAAAATTGTTATAATCAACTTGAAGATCTTCAGCACCTTCTGCTTTTATATACTTAGCTATGAATATGCTTGTTACCACTGCAAACATTGGGCATTTGTACTCTTTTCACTTAGGAATAGGTAGGCTATATTAATTCTACCACTGGGAAAACCATTCAGAACAGATACCTTACCAATGTCAGTCTGACATAATTTCTTTATACGAAGTAAACTGTATTTTCCTTTAGCACACACTGAAATAACATTTATGGAACACCCTATCTTACCCGGTAAAGATAAAATGTAGGGGGCCCAAAGTGGCTCCGGCCGGATGTCGTGGCGCTTGCGAAGGCGAGGCCAAGAGTTCAAGGCCAACCAACCTCAGCAACCTTACAGGCTCTCATTGATTGGCAAAAAAAAAAAAAAAAAAAAAAAAAAAAAAGATAAAATGTATAGCTTTATTTTATGTTTTTGACTGTATTAATAAATATTTAGAGAAAAACAATAACAAACTGTAAAATTTCAGAAGCTTAACATCATACAAATTTATATTTCACTCACCTAGAAATTCCCTGTAGGTATTTCTGGCTGGAGTTGAGAAGGGCTTTTGTTTCATTCAGTCATTCATGGAGTCATTTGATAGAGGCACTTTCATCTATGACGATGGCTTTCAAAGTCACCCTGGGTGTCAAAAAACATTAGTCTTATGACCTCGTCTAAGCCCTACTTGTACATCCTCGGGAAAATTGCTTAATGTTCATAAATTTTAGTTTTCCTTTTGGTAACATGGGGATAACTAAGTAATGAGCTATGTGGTAACTGTGAAGATTAAATACTACGTATAAAACACTGTTTGACTCATACTAACAATTTAATAATACTCTCATTATTTTTTAATATTAGAAAAGACATTCAACTAGACATATATTAGAAAACTAGTTTAATTACATGTAATTACATTTAATATTTTTAAAAATAATCTCTAGAAAAAGGAAAAAAAAACTACCAAAAAAATTAAATCTAGTTTCTGACCTCTCTGTAGTAAAAAGTACCAGAAAAATAATTTTAAAAATGTTATGGCCAATAATGTGATTACTGGACTAATGTATGATACATAAGAATACATATGTACATGTGTGGATACATGGAAAATATAGGACTTATTGTTTATTTAGAAAACACCAAGATACAGTCTAAAAAGCTGAACTCAAGAATGAAGAATACATTGGCTAAAAGGGATAGTGATGACTTCTAACTTTCTAAGTGGAAAAATTATTATAAATATCAGTAAAAAAGAAGTTAAGAATAATTATTGAAAGGTAATACATGTATGGTGAAATTAATAAAATTATATATGAAGCATGAGATTATCTAAATACAGTAGAAACCTGAGGAAAGATTAAATGAACACTGGAGTGGCAAGCAGGGACAAGAAAAGAATATTGAGTTTTTAAGTCTGCATATGGTAGAAAGTAGGGTGGCATGGTGAGATTGAAACTTTCAAAACACACACACACACACACACACACACACACACACACACACACACACACACGACACTCTGGAGGCATTTGGTGAATGGTCTTGGGAAATTTAAGAATGGATCTGGTATCTGGGGAGTCCAGTGGTTTGCATAAGGTGTTTAACATAATAGTGGAAAGAGATGACACATTTGAGAATATTTAGGCTTTGGAAATGGTAGAGCTCTGTAATGGATTGGGCAAATAGATGGGGAAGAAAGATGGAAATGGTGGCACAGTATCTGGCTGTAGTGATGCTATTCAATAATACTGGGGTTGAAGACTCATAGAACAACATTTAAGATTAGTTTGTGACAAGCTGAGTTTGAGTAACTTTGGGACATGCTAGTGGAAATATTATATAGATAATTGAATATAAAGACCAAAGATTCACAGGAGCTGTGTGTAGTAAAACTCTTCATGCATAGTCATATAGGTGGTACAATCAAAGCTCAAGACAGAGTTTCTCAACCTTGGCCCATGGACATTTTGGCCAAATAATTCTTTATTGTTCAGGGAGATCCTGTGTACTGCAGAATGTTTAAAGCATCCCTGGCCTCTGCTCACAGATACCAGTAGCAACCCCTGAGTCCTGAGAATGAAAAACATCTGCAGACTTTACTAAATATTCCACAGGGGTGCAAAATCACACCTTTTTGAAAAACACTCTTTAAATCACCATAAGTAGGAAGAGAATGAATAGTAATAAGAAAACCATATAACCCTATTGAGACCAGAAACCTTAAATTCAATTTTGTTCCAATATATATGGCTCAGATAATTTTCTTTAATTGGAATAATTGTCATGGATATAAAAGTGGGTAGCAAGAACAGGAACACAACAATATTTTTCAGTACTATTTTGAGATTTTCAGTTAAAGTAGAATCCAGGGTAGACAGAAAGGAAAGCCAACATTTCAAAGTGGTTTAAGATTAAGTTTACTAGAAACAAAGGAATTTGAAAAAGTATGAAATATTTGTAAATTCTAATTTGGAAGTGGCATATCCACTTACACAGGTGGTTAATTATACATATCAATGAATAAGCTTAACTGAAAGACCATGTTCTTCTTATTACATTTTCAGAAAAAGCACAGCTGGTCCTATACCTCTACTACACATGTGGGCATTGATCAGGCCAGAATCTTTTTCACTGGAATTTTTGCTTCTGGTACTGCCAATGAACTCTAATGGCTTCATGAAAAGTCTTAGTATCTTTGAAGATTGATAGAATATTAGGACTTTGTTGAACCCTAAAAGGCAACATTGCTAGTTACATGCTACTATTAACAGTATTTTTGAGACCTAATTTTTATTCATTGATTTATATAAATTTACATTATATAAATTAGAAATATGGTTTGCATTATTGGTCTGATTATTTTGTTGGTAAGCAAATAATTGTTTTATTTTGTTGATAACCAATATAATTTTTTTGTATTCCCTGAAAGATACATGAATATATAATCATATTACAAAATGAAACCTATAGAAGCTGAAGTAGTTAAATTACACAAAGTTTACTTCATCTTTTATTAAAGTTATTTATTTTCAAATTTTCACTTGAACACTGTTTTCTGAAGTACTTACATTTAACTTTCACTTGATTATTTGTAATCTACATTGCTTTTATATTACAGCTTTTTTTTATTTGCAATACTGCATATGGCAAGTTGTGCTTTGCCTGTAACTGCCAGCTCCTTTGAAAGTGAGAGTGAAAAAAGTAGAAATCTCTTTTAAAACAATTTAAAGATGTCTTTTCTTTTCTCTTAATGACCAGAAATGTCTAAAATTCTGGTTTCTAAAACTGTGCCATTTTGAAATTTCCCTGGCGAATAGCACTACTCTGCTGTATTACATGTGGTTAAAGTTAGTCACATCCTTGATGTAACATAACACAAGCTGGCTAAGGTAATCCGATGTGACATATGACAGCATTGTGAGCCAGTCTGGGATATTTGAACATACGCCATCTTTCAAAGACATGGACAGATAGCATGGTTAGTCAAAATTATGAACTCTGTTGCATTCATTTTAAACAACAACACAGTCAAGTTTCTGTAATAATTAAACAATAATTTCCAAGATGGTAGATTCTAACAAATGCTAACAAGAGTGCTTTTTTTCTTTTTTTTTTCCTGGTGAGTTTATATTTGAAGCCACTAGGTTAAATTGTTAAGAAAAACAGCAACTAAAGAGATGTGATTATACATTATTTTAGGTATGAGAATGAGTGAAAATTTATAAGACAATGCAGAGATGAGTGAACAATGTCTAGTAATTTATAGAGAGGCGACAAGTAGCCATTTAGAACCCAGTTATTTACCATTTGCTCAAAGTACTCAGGTTAAATCAAGTATATTTTATTAGCATTAGAGGAAATACAATCTAGAAACATGAGCACCAAGGCGAAAATCTTTGTTTTCTACATGTGTTGTTGAGTTTCCCTGTAAAAACTCTTTCTGTCTTCAACCTAATTTATTGTGCAGGCTGTGGAAAATTTGAAAACCATGTTTTCTTCTAGGATTACTTCAAGATCAGCTTCTTTGGTTTTAAATTTGTTTCACATTAGTTTAAGCAGAAAATAGTACCACTAATAATTCCTGATGAATAGTGATGAGTTACAGAAATGAAAATAACCTGGACACTAAATTCAATAGAGGATGGAAGAGGAAATTGAACATAATATAACATCTTAAAATGAAAAGGTAAAACTGAACTACAAGGTAAAGAGTCACTAAAGCTGTTTTTTTGTGAGATTTACAACTGCAAGTCGTAATATGCTATTGCTTTACTTTTTATATTTTAAAACACCCTAAATTTATATAAAAAATTTTAATCTTTCCATGAAAGTCAGAATTATTAAGTAATCCCTGTGCTAATCTAGTAATAAAATGATTTAAATAAATATGGAAAATAATTTATTTTCTTGAAAATTAAAAAGTATATAGCTCATGCATATATAAAAGGATCGGTTAAAAAATTTTAATATTTGTTTTCATACATAATTTGTTTAAAATATTACATTAAAGTTTACTGGACTGCTGAGATGATAAAGAATATAGGAAGAAAATGCTGTGTATTTTTTATCTTAGGTACAATAAAAATATTCATAACACTTTAATATTAATCTTCTAGTTTATGGTAATGTTTTTCTATTGCTTTCTCATTTGAGCCTCAAAAGTATGTTGTATATTATGAAGATAGATTGTTTTAGCTACTTAATAGAAAAATTGATTAAATCCAATTTTTATCCAGTCTTTGAGCTTCAAGTCTACTACCTTTCTTTGTATGGTCTTCATAAAATTAGAAGTTTGTTGGAGTGAATCAAGACACAATGAGTGATGCCAAAATTTAATGTAAAGACAAATGACTTAACATTAAGTGAAGAATGATCTGCCACCCTGATGTTATACTTTAACCTGCTGAAACTGCACACAGATATTACCTCTCAATTCTGGTTGATAATAGATTAAAACAAGGTTGTAGCTAAAACTTTGTAATATTTTATAGTTTTTTTTTTAATTTTTATTGCATTATAGGTTTTGGGGTACATGTGCAGAACGTGTAAGATAGTTGCATAGGTACACACATGGCAGTGTGTTTTGCTGCCTTCCTCCCCTTCACCCACACTTGGTATAGGATGTGTTGGAATGGAAGCATAATAATGCAAGACAAATCCAGTATAGAAGACCTGATACTTTTGAATGAACAGATACAAGAAAAATAAATTTTGCCGAAGGGTCTGGCATGGTGGCTCAGTCCTGTAAGACAGCACTGTGTGAGGCTGAGGCGGGCAGATCACTTGAGGTCAGGAGTTTGAGACCAGTCTGTCCAATATGGTGATAACTATCTGTACTTAAAAAAAAAAAAACTAGCCACATGTGGTGGCACAGGCCTGTAGTCCCAGCTACTCAGGAGTATGTGTGTATACACACACACAATGCATACATACATACACACATATACATATATATGCACACATATATACACACACACACATATATATACACACATATATACATAGCCAAAGTTACTGATTTTGTAAAACAATCTACGAAGTCCATTAAAAAAACAAAACAAGTTGTCTCTTTCAAAGAAACTAAAGGTAAAACTATATAAACTGAGGCCAGACTCAGTGACTCACACCTGTAATCTAAGCACCTTGGGAGGCCGAGGCAGGCAGTTCTCTTGAGCTTCAGGATTTGAGACCAGCCTGAGCACTATGGTGAAACTCAGTCTCTATAAAAGATACAAAAATTAGCTGAGTGTGGTGGTGTGCACTGATAGTCCCATCGATTCAGGAGGCTGAGGTGGGAAGATCACTTAAGCCCAGGAAGTTGAGGAGAAGCGAGCTAAGATAACGCCACTGCACTCCAACCTGGGTGCCAGAGTGACACTCTGTCCCCAAAACAAAAAAGAAATAAACAATGTATTAATATATAAACTGAGGAAACTCAAGGTGAAAGGTGAAGCATTTTTTTTTCTCTGTTGGTTTCAAAAGTGTTGTTTGAATATTTTGTTGAACTGGTTATCCATGACTCTGTAATTTCTTCTAGAAAGATGTTACCTCACCTAACAGGAGGCATAGGATACTAGGAAAGAAAAGTTAATCTTTGTTAGATTCCTGCTATGACTATTGTTTGTAACCTATTATAATAATTGATAGTATTAGTTAAAATAATTAAGGTCATATTTAAAAAAATCACAGTAAGTTAGAAAGATTTTAATTCTCCTATTACATTCTCAATAAATAATTGACAAATTAAGACCTCATTTTTAAAAGTGCTTTCCTAATTTTTTAGACATTCTTAATTTCTTTGAAACTTTATTTTTATTTTTTTACCAGTTGCAGAAAGAAACTGATTAATGGTTTGTGTGTGTGTGTGCACACGCGTGTGTGTGTGTGTATATATACACATATGTATGTACATATACACACGTATATATGTGCATATATGTATATATACACATATATGTACACATGTATATACATATGTGTATATATGTATATACACATGTGTATATATACACATATGTATGTATATACATTGTATATATATATACACATATACATGTATGTACATACATATGTGTGTGTATATATATATATATATATATATATATATATATATACAATTATGTGTGTACCATTAAAAAAATAATGGTACCATTAATGAAGCAAAGCTTCCATTGGAAGGCAACATTTGGGATACCCAATGAAAATAAATTTTGATAAAGATTGTATTCCAGTAAGAAATTTATCAGGGATTTTGCAAACTTTAGGACTAGAGGGAAAATTCGCTATTGAATATTTCTGAAAAGGTCTATTTTCTGTGTCATGTGGTCAAATAATTTTGTATGAGCAATGGATTTGTTCTTGTACATTTCTGGATAAATCCTTAAGAAAAAGCCAACAAGTCTTGCCTTCCCTTTCTGGGATCAAAGACACCACTGTGTTTTTGGTATGAAAAAGGTTTCCCCATCAGCTGTGTAGTGGCCATAAAATGATTGACAGCCCTTGCATTTTCTCTAGGGTGGTTCAATTCCAACTTGACAGTAGTCCTAAATTTGAAAAGTTTTTCAGTCTCTTTTGAATAAAAATTATAACAGCACAAAAATAGTTCTTCCTTTCAGTGACAGTCAATGACCTCCACTTAGTAAGGTGTTACTGTAATAGGAAGTGGCCCTTTGTGAATACAGGGAATAAATTTCCATCTACGGAAGGCCAAAGTACTCAGCTGTGATGATGTACCTGCTTTTTTCCAAAATAAAATTTCATAGAGAAAAAGATTTTCAGATGAAGACTGAATTATTTAAATGCTTTCACAGAAACAAATTTTTGAAAAATTTCTTGAGAAAAATTTATAACAATGTTATTGATACATAATTATTTTATTGTAAACTCTTTAAATTATAAATATCTGTTATCACATGGTTTTAGAGGTAACATATACTCTCTAAATATAAATTCTCAGAAAACTCTGACATACATGAATAATGACAAATTCATGTCCTTTCAAGGAATCTCCCAATATATAAACTCTATTTTGATATGGCATATGTGAGAAAAATTTTGAGACTCCATTTGCTTGTAGTTCAGCATATTTAAAAAAAACATTCAATATACCCAATACATTACAAAATTGAAAACTTAAAAATAAATTGGTAAAAAAATTAATGTGTTAACAAAAATTGATTTAAAACCCTCTCAGTTATTTGTGGAAGGAAGGATGTACAAATAATTTAAGCTCTTTCTCAAAAGAGCATGCCCTTTGAGCTGCTTAATATATATGAGAATGTAGAGTCTAGTTAAAAAAAGATTTCAGAAAACATCCTCTTTAAGGAACTACCTGGTTTTACACTAGTGTTTACAACCTTGAGATTTGTGGTATTCCTTAGCTTTCCTTTGACTCTCAGGTCCCAATCAATGAAGTAATGTGAAATAAAACACTTAGGACTTTATGATCAAAATCATAAAACTAAGGATGTGAGATCTTGATTGATTAGAACTAATTGGTGACTGCAAACAGAGATCAAATTCACCAGAAAGATGCATGACTTTTGCTTTAGTTCATAGGCACTGTTTAAGATCAGAGGTTAAAAAAAAAGGTTGCATGTTATGTTAACTGATTCAGGAATATGTTTTCTGTGCACTTTTGATGCTATAATACGAAATGGAACAGTCTGGAATGCAAACTGAAACAAGGGGTTCCATGGGTGTGGCAGCTTCACAGCTTACACTGGTTTGTTGTTTGCCGGTAAGCATTCATTAGTTCCACCTCTGATATTTGGGCCTTGTTCCAGGAGAATTTTTGAGAAAATATAAAAGTTCTGTGTGGAATGGATAAAGTACTCATTTAACTTTTGAATATTTCATTGTCACGAATATTTACATACCCCATTAATTCTATTTCACCCATTTAATTTTCCAAATTACTCTTTAATGTCTGCACTTCAATTTGAATGTTATCTAGTTCTAAATATTCTGTAGTCTACAGGGGACACTTACGTTCACATTCTTCAGTGTCTTGTTACTTTTTAAAATCTATTACATATAGATTATTCATTTTAATTATTAAATAAAATAGCAAAATTTTAAGTGAAATTTCTGAAGACATTAAAAAACCCACACTAAATCTCAAAGTTCACTTAAGTGATTACAATTTGATTGAAAAATGATGCTGCCTATTGTAATAGTGTAGGCATATACATACACATGCATCTTTTTCAAAAGTGAAAATTTGATAGACATCTTCTGTCTTCTATTCCTGTTTTGCAAATATCCAGGATCTAAAAACAAGCTTATACACTTTATACCAGAATGATCTGTAACAGAGTAAAAAAGACATGCTCTCTGGCAGAAGTATGTGCAGTGAACTTAAATTGTTAGATTTTTTAAATATTTGAATGATGGTTATCTATGAGGGGTCTCTTCTGATATTTGAGCTTTTCTTATTGCTGCTTGAATCATTATCAAGAAATTTATTTTTTCTAGATTTCTCTAAATTGGGAAGCTTTCAATCAGTTTTGCACCTATTATGAAATTAAATTATTCCATTGACAACAACCAAAATAAATAAACTAGAGTCTTTTACTGTTAACAGTATATTTATCTTTAGACTAATGCTATTATTTGAGACTTAGATGTTAATAAAATTTATGCAGTATTAGTAAAATAACTTATTAACAAGTTTACAATATGCTAAAGTGAAACTCAACTCATTTTATGTTTAAATTCCTAAAGCTTTGATTGAATCCTAATACATATCATCCAGCTGCACTGAATTCATCTGATGGAAACACTTGATAATTGTTCACCTTATACCCTTATCATCTATACACATTCTCTAGCACTCTCTCTTTGAAAAAATAAACTCAAATACCACAGTTAAAAAAAAAATTAAACGGCAGTCTGAACGCCGAATTAAAAAATAGCAATCTCTGAAAATAAAAACAGAAACCTCTAAAATAATGTTTTATTTATCACATACAAACATGTTTTCCTAAGAATTACTTCCAGTATGGGCCGCCATATGGAAGTAGAAAGCCATTATAGGAATGAACTAAGATGGTTTGTATCACCTGCGTAACTTGTTTTGTTCTATGCCTTCAGGGTTCAAAACCCGCTTCCCATATTTTTTTCCTTTCTTTAAAAATAATGTACATCAGTTTAATTTATCCCAGGTCCTGACAGAAGGATCGGATTTTAAGCATTTAATGCTGTGGTTTCAAATCCAATTTCTCAGTGTTCATTGTTTCAAAAGTGGCAGACTTCAGTTTTTGAAAAAGTTCAGGAACGTAGGGAGGATTGGCATACTTTCTCAAGTTCCATAGTGGTGTTAAAGGAAGCTCTGTATAGGAGAGAGCAGTTTGGTCTGAATATTTCTATAGTGCTCCAGGAAATATTAAACCCTCTACCTACTTCAACAAGAGCCTCTTCTTATTGGTGTCAACCTAGGAATACTTCTTAAACTCATAAAGCATATTGAATACATAATCTATTACAGGCTTTCTGAACTAGAGCACTGACTGGTTGATATATTTTCCTAAAAGGAGGGTATCGATATAGCTGCTTAAGGCTTGAATCCACTGAATGTGTTTGGAAACAACTTTCCTTGAAACCAATGGGATTTTTATCCATTCAGACACTAAAGCACTAGACGGTTGCACAGTAAATTCATTGTAGGCTTTCTGTATCGGTGGTGGGGGAATCTCTAAAGGTCAGGAGACCAGATTGCTTCACATAAACATCCAGAATCTCAGATGCTTTTTTGAAACAAGCCCAAGTTTATTTGAACCTCTTTCTTTGGTTTGGAAATCAGGCTGAAAATGTCACAGAAACAGATTTTCTTGTGAGATCTCAGAATGTTGTGGTTTAAGTAAAGTAATAAACAAAGTTGAAAAATGAAAGGCAAAATTGACTCAAACTCACCTGGTTTCATTCTGTTAGATGCCTGAAACTGAGTGGTACTGTGCAATCTTTAAAACAGAAAAGAAAAAAAAAATAAAACAAAACAAAAAAACAGAGTTTGGCTGTAGGTTAGCCTAAAATCATCAAACCTTTCTTGTGAGGAAGTTTAAGAGAACCTTTTGCCACTCTGTCCTCCTCTGTCCTTATGTTGCAGTGTTTCATTTATCCCCCTTCCATCTTCAGTCTGGGAGACTTCAGGACTGGTTTTCCATTTTCAAACTGTCAATAAGGAATAAGTCTTTGACCTTTTGCAGTGGAATATGTTCATTTTTATTTACGGGTATGATTGCCTTGAAATGGATAGTCTGGTATTTGTGTAGTATGTATGTGACATTAAAAAAGAAATAATTTTTTGAATGGTTACTATTGAATACCAGTCATGAGTTAAAACTTCTCTACATATCATATTATTTAATCATCACAGCAAAACGAGTAAGCAGGTATTTTTATCTCCATTTTATCAACAATATAAAAGCAGTTTATGAAGATACAGTAATATTTCAATTGTACAGCTGTGTTACTTATAGTGAGTAAGTAGCAGAGGCAGAATTGAAGCTGAGGATGGCTGACTTCAAAGATCATATATTTTACTGCTTATTTATGTAATTTCCCAGGAGCTGTTTTTAAAGTCCATTTAATATGCCTAATAGCTTTAACCCTACCTATTACAAATAATGGGTTACATATCTAATATACTAGTGAAAAGTTAGTTTCTGAAAAGTTCTCTTTTTTATGTTATGTGGTCAAAGAGTTTTATATGAGTAATAGATTTGGTCTTATAGATTTTTGGATGAATCCTTAAAAAAACCCGATCGTGTATTTTCAATACACTGAAAAGCTAGATATGTAGCTGAAATTATTACAATGGTAATGCCTTAGATTTATAAGCACCCTACAGAATCCAAATCCTTTTGTATTTGTTATCTATTTCTGATCCTTTCAGTGAATTAGAAAGTAGGCAAATAGGCATCTGGATCCATGATGGGAAAACCAAGGCTTCATGAAATTACGAGATTTTTCTAAAGTCATGAAACAAAAAGAGATCCAGAAGAAATGGCAAGTAGAATCTTCTACCTATGTCAATTGCTCTTTGCAAGTCAACCCTTCAAAATTTCACTCTGTGGTCATCTTTTAATAGTTCATGTTATTTTCTCACTTCTTTTCAATTACGCTCACTTTTCTCTACAGTACTTTTGCATATTTCAACTTTGTACATACACTGTGCTCCTGATAGAAAGTGCTCTACACTAACTGATAAAATCCAAACTACTTTTGCAAAGCCTGAAAAGGTCTAGACACATGACACCAATGCTATTCTTGGGCTACCCATTTAAGTTATGTATCAAGTCTAAATTTAATCAAGGCCACGTTTTATTTATACATTTCATGCATTAAACTCATTTAAACTTTTAGTCAGATTTCATTAGAAGAAATACTACCGTGCACATCATGCAGTAGTAAAGCTAATGTGCTTCAAGAATTTGAAAGGAGTTGGAGATCTGGGGTCTGATTTCAAAATTTCTTTTTCTTTCTCTCCTTAGTGCTTGCAGCAGGTCTGTGAGCAGCACACACTTTGTTTCCTAGGACACTAATACAGTCAGCATGCTCTGTACAAATGTGTAAACACAGACATTCCCTGTAATCAGGGAGGTTGGTGTCTTAAGGCAAGATTATGTTTTTTTAGGAAATGCAATTTATGTTCAGGATTAAATTTCTCTGCAGACTGATAATGTCTGAGGTTCAGGGAGATGATAATAAATGTTGTGTCCTAAACTGCCTGCCCTGAATCTGAAGCCTTGAATAAGCCTTCCTGTATAGCCTTCTTTCTTATGATCCTAAATTATGTAGTTCTTCATGTCTTAGAAAGATGAGAGAAGTAAATAAAATTGAAAGACAAAATACACTTAAAAAAATAATAAATAAATAAAATTAAATAATAAATAAAATTAAAAGACGAAATACACAAGCCTCATGGTGGTTACAAGAAAATACAGAGACATGAGGAAAAAATATAGGTGACACTGTGGCTAACATCCTTCACAAGTCTGGAAATTTAAATTTATGTTTGGTACTTCGGTATTCTTGAAACTGAGATGGGGGTGGGCAGCAAGTTAGACAGTATTCTTATAATTGCTTTAGTCTTCTCATGGAATGACCTTAATACTATAAAACAAGTTAAAAACATGATAAATATTCTTTCTTTCTAAATAGAAGTTGAAATAAATCCAACCAGAATACCAAGAAAGCCTTCTCTATAAATCCTTTCATCACAAAACTGCTCTATTTCTTTTCCAAACCAGAAAAAATAGTTTTCAGAAGTTAAAAGGGCAGTTTTTATGCCAAAACCACAATTTTTTGGCCTAATATTAAATTTATAAGATTTTCTTTTCTTTCTGTCTCTTCCTTCCTTCTTTTTCATTTCTTTCCTTCTTTAATCTTTTTTCTTTCTCCCTTTCCTGCTTTCCTTCTTTCTCTTCTCTCATTTTCTTCCTCTTCCTCTCATTCTCCTCTTCCTCCTTTTCTTTTTTTCTTTTTTTTAAAATTCCAGAGTCAGAGATCTGAGGTTACCACCAACTCCTTTTTCCACAGGGAATGCAGATCATACAAAAGAAAAATACAGCCTTGATCAGACAGTTGAATTTTTTTTCATAGTTAAAAAAATCAATTTTATCCAAATGAATTGAGTACTCAGAACTGGAACTTTTCAGACCACAAGGAAGACTGGCATACTTTTTATCATGGTAGCAGGTATTGCATGGGGAGAGGCCATACCACAGAAACCTCAATCTGCCTGAGCCGTGACTCTGAGAGCTGGAGTACCACTGGACAGGGTGAGGGGAGCATTTGCTTGTTTATTCAGAAATATTTTCTAAATTACCTGTTTGTGTTATGAGGGCAGGATTGGGGAATGCTGCTTTGACCTGATGTTTACAGAATAAACTCCTTGCACAGCATTATAATAATCAGAATAACTAGATATGTTCTTAGAGGCAGGGTTGGACAAACTTTCTATATTCTGACTCCTCTTGCTGTTTTCTTCCCAAACATTTGAAAGAAAACACATTACAGTTTACAAAAAAAAAAAAAAATCCCTCATTTTCCCCTGTGTTGGTCCCACTTCCCCTAAAAATAGAATTTTATGATGCTCAATTTAATTTCTTTTCAAGACCGTTTATTTAATAAGAATGTTCTCCTGGCCTGAGATGCAATATAACTGAGTATGTAATTTTTTTTATAGAGTTAATGTTTACGGCAGAGAGCTAAAACATTGAAAATAAGGAGCTGAAATGGAAACTCTGACATCACTTTAACAGCAGTCCTGCTGCCTTACTGGGGAGAAAAATATTAGCTCTTGTCTAACTTACCTTTTCCATAAGGTGTAAAAAGCTCCCTATACAGAGGGAGTATATGAAACCCATAGCTGGTCTGATTGCTTGCATGCTATTCATATACGCGCCCATTGTTGTAAGCTGGCAGTTGGTGAACCCGCTGATTCTAACCATATGGCTGCCTGCAGAAATGCACTGAGGAGTTTTCTCTAGGGTGCCCACACAGTGTCCTACTGGCTTCCTATGCTACAGAAAAAAAGAAAAAAATGTAGTTTTTCCATTATGAGATTCCATCCAGATGCTCATGAGGTTACATATTAAATAATGAGACTTTAAAGAACATTACTATTTTAAAGCTTTGCAAATTGTATGTATGCATTTCTCCACTGGGTGGCGCTCAAAGTCCATAATGATGAAGACAACTAAGAGACCCGGAGAGCGAAAATCTAATTTAAAAAATATCTCTGGAGGGTTAATTAATTCAGAACTACTATTCTTCTAATTATATTACCAGTTTATACTGCCACATGTCAAACTGTGCTAGTTCCTCCTGCTGATAGATAATTTTTGCATTACAGAGAGCTGTAGAAACTTTTGAGTTATTGAAAAATTTTATCCGCGCTGGTAGACTTACTTTTTTTTTGAATAATTATCAGGAATAAAATATTTTCTACAACTATGTATTCAATCGTCCACTGACCACAACAATTTCTCTACAATTAAGTTTTCTGTTTTTGCGTTATCTTCCACAGCTTTTAAAGAAGGTATTTCTTGTCCCAAATATCTTTCGAAATTCCAGAAAGACAACATTTCACTTAATAGTATTCCTTGGTTATGGCCTATCATTAACAATCCCTATAAGCTATTCAGATTATTTCTGGAACTGGGCTTTTTACAGCTATATAGGACGTTAATTTCAGTTTAATAATGTTCAGCTCTTGTGTGCTGCATGAGCTATCAACCGTAAAAAGAAAATCTCATGTAAGGATTTAGATTCCAATGAGATGTGGTCAAGGTTCCTATTAGAAACATGCCTTAACTTTTAGCTTGTTGAGTTGGTTTTCCTTCTTTCTTCTCATTTTAAATTCTGTGTCTTTCTGCATATCTGCATGTACAAATCCCGTTTCAGGTCTTTCTTGGCTAAAAGAAAGAAGTGGGCAATTAGTATAGAGCACACATTAGGGCCAAACTCTTCTGCAGGACGTCGTTATGTGCCCCATACCCTACCACCCACCTTGTATGACCAACCAGAGCCAGATATAAGTCAAATTGTGCAGTAGGTGATTTGGTTTTGCTTGATAATCATCTCCTCTTTCCCTGACCTTATCTCTGTATTACATGCAGTAATAGGCAAACACTGGTGCTTTCTTCTACCTCTCATGTTCTCAAGGGTTTTCCAGGTATAGCCCACAGTTGCCACATCACACAGATCTTGAGGTTCTGGTAAGACTGTTGGTCAGTGTCAGATGCAGCTCGTGAAAGCTGTGGGGCAGCTGGCGTTTGTTAAAGGCGGTTGTTTTACAAAGTTGTTCTGCTAGCCGAAAAATAAATGATTTTGAGCACTGCAACGGAGGAGATTCAGTCACCCGGCTGCAGAGTTCAGACCTCCCCACCGACTTGCTTTTCTTCTGCTTCTGCTTAAAGATTAATGTAGGATGATGGACTCTTGATGAAGAACGCCTGGCGGTCCTATCATCAGCTCTGTCTTGCACTGTGGTCATCGACTTTTTCAGATCAAAAATAGGCACGTACAGGGAGTAGGCTTACAATGTTTGAGCGCAACTGTGTTTTATAAGTTATTCCGCACATTTTTCATCAGCAAAACCAAACTGGGTCTTTAGCTTTATTTCGATTTCTTGCAACAGAAAAACCTTTATATAATTGAACACATTTGGTTTTTCCTCATTGAGAATTTTAATCTTCTTTTGTATTGTTTCTATAATAATTTGTAAGCATATTTATTTTTACCTACTTAAAAATTTTTTTTTTACCTACTTTTTAAAACTTTTCCAGTAAAATTCATTACACTGCACTTATTTGTCGAAATAAAAATTCTCATAATGCTGGTTAAAAAAAATGCAGCTTAAAGTGGTGTAGGTGTGCTCAGGAAACAGCAATTATAACAGTTCCAAAGAAAACTAGTTTAGTAGTTGAGAAAACAAAAGCACAGGTTTTAAACGGGCTTGGGCTAGAATCTCGATACCATTATTTACAGATTACATGATTTAGGATAATTTACTTAATATCTCTGCATTTCTAGTACCTAATTTGGAAAATGGGAATAATAGTTCCTATAACTAACAGTGGTTTTGATTATTAGATTAGATCAAACATATGAAGCACATCTAGCCTATGGTAACTTCTCTATAAATGGTAGCAATTTTCATCAAGAGTAAACATTTTAAAAACCTAACTCTATGTGGCACTGTGATAGATTAAGATGAAAAGATCATAAGGCACACTCTCTGTCCTAAAATATATATGATCTGCTTGAGATTATTAATTCCTTCACCAACAAATATTTACTGAACACCTGTTACATAACAGAAATTGGTTTTGATGATGACATTACAGGCAAAGTAACCCTTATACATATCTCTTGGGACCAGAAGTGTATCAAATTTTAATTTTTTAAAACTTTTTGGGATTCAGGAATATTCCCATACACATAATGAGATTGGGACACAAGTCTAAACACAAAATTCATTTGTGTTTCTGTAGATCTCATACACATTGCCTGAAAGTAATTTTATACAATATTTTTTATAATATATGCAACCTGTCACATGAGGTCAGGTGTGGAATTTTCTAATTGTGATGACATGTCAGTGCTTAGAAAGTTTCAGATTTGGGAACATTTTGGATTTCAGATTTTCAGATTAGGGACTCTCAACCTGTATACCATTGAGCCAAAGAAACATGAGCCTTGTTCTTAGGTTGATTACAGTTCTGTGGGAGAGACAAACTTTAAGCAAAAACACATTATTCAAATATTTAAAAAATCTTAATCTGATAAGTACCATGATGATGAAGGACAGCAAAGCTAAAGCCTAGATATCAGCTGGGAGTCACCCTTTTCTTGGAATTAAAACTAAATATTGATCTTCTATCATGTTCTCTGTGAAAACAGATATTCTCCTCATAGCCATGCAGATTCCTCCAGATTTATTCTCTGAAAGTTATCCCTTTCCCTAATTCCATATTCCTACTAAAATCTCTGTTTCTCTGCAATCTTAACTCCTACATTGTTTTTCTTCTGTCTGCCTTTCATAGAGAAAGACAGATTATACAGCCTTGTCCCCTGGAGCTCCCCCACCCCCTGCAACACATCACTCACACGTATGGTGGGGTCAACACCGCAGTGCCATTCAGTGAGCAACTTCAAGTTGAATCTTCAATGTTCTTAACGGAGATTTGCCCATTTTGACCAAACAGAACATCTAATATGTCAAAAAGGAGAGAAAGTCAAGCAATTCTGAATCAGCCAGATGATCTTCAAAGGAGTATTGGTTAGAAAAAGGCGTTTTGCTTGTTTCATTGATGAAAGTTTGTTGATATTTTGTTACGCTTTTATTGATTCTGTTTTGTGGACATAAGTAGATTGGAAAATAAAGTAAGAATTTCCCGAGGAAGTGACCCTTAAGCATAGAATTGAATGGTATGTGATGAGTTGCAGAAAAAGGATTCAAACGAGAGATAATGGCATATGTTTAAGGGCTGAAAGATTTTTAATATGCTTGACTTGATCTGACTCTAGTCACATTCATAAAACTTAAGTAGATATACTCAGTAGCTCAAGTTCACTTTCAAGTTGCTATCCTACGGAAAATTCCAGAAGTTCAGGGAAGGCAGAGTTGAGTGAAGGCTGGAAATCCAAGGTGAAGCTTATTTAAGGTAAGATATGTGGAGCTTGAAGAAAGGGTAGGACTTAGTGAGAGATTGAAAAAGACAGGAGGGGCAATGGGATGGAATGAAGGCAGGGTGCTTGCTGTTATGTTCATGGAGAAGGAGTCAAATTTAGTGAAAGAAAAGAATGTCAGTGAATCTTCTAGAAAAGAAAGCAAAAATCTGACTGAGAAGATCCTTGAATATTTTTGAGAGATAGTGAAATAACTTTTGAGTAAAACAGTACATGATGCTAGTTTAGACTTCAGTTGAGGCTGTTTGCTTAAACACCTGTCATAGGGCCTCTCTAAGTGGTGTGGGCTATCTCACAACATAATGGCTAGTTTTTTTTTTTTTTTTTTTTTTTGACAGAGTCTCACTTTGTTGTCCAGGATGGAGTGCAATGGCATGATCTTGCCTCACTGCAACCTCTGTCTCCTGGGTTCAAGTGATTTTCATGCCACAGCCTTCATTGTAGCTGGGATTACAGCTCTGCACCACCCCGCCCAGCTAATTTTTTGTATTTTTAGTAGAGATGGGCCAGTCTCTACTAAAAATATGTTGGCCAGTCTGGTCTCAAACTCCTGACCTCAGGTGATCTGCCTGCCTCAGCCTCTCAAAGTGCTGGGATTATAGGGTTAGGATACCAAGTGGCTATGTTCTAATAATGAATGTTCCAAGAGAAAGCCAGGTAGGAGCTGTATCCCCTTTTATAACCTATCCTCAGAGATCAGTATCACTTACGACATATTCATTCTGTTTATCAGGATGATCAAAACCTTACCAGGTTCAAGGAGAATGGAAAGAAATTTAACTTCTGGATAAGTAATGTCAATATTGTGAAAGAACCCTAGGGACTAGAAATATTGCTTCAGTCCTATCTAGAAAATACAATGTGCCATATTTTCTTTGTCCCTCAGTTTGGAAGTAGTAATATGGATTTGCATTTCAAGACAGTAGACTCTATGAAGATCGTTTTGCCTTTAGGAAAATTAACATCTTCATTAATGCGATTTACTTGACACTATCAATGAGAAATTTGGTTCATCCTAAGAAGCTGAATGGAGTGTGTGTGTGCACAAGCATTATAAACAATAGTTATCCATCAACAAGTTTGATAAATGAGGAAGCTTATATTCACCTTACAGTAATGAAGGCATCTCAAAGGAAAGTAGACTTTGGAATGATGATGTTCTTATCAACATAGTCTTTTGAAGCTCCTGACTTCTACAGCATTGGATAGCTCTAATTCAGAGAAATGCACAATTGTGGCATTTTGTCTAATAAATTTATAGTGGTAAGAAAGAAAGCTGGGCTGGGTGCGGTGGCTCATGCTTATAATACCACCACTTTGGGAGGCCAAGGTGAGGAGATCTCCTGAGGTCAGGAGTTTGAGACCAGCCTGGCCAACACAGGGAAAACCCATCTCTACTAAAAATACAAAAAAAAAAAAAAAAAAAAAAAATTAGCTGGGCGTGGTGGTGGTACCCACCACCTATAATCTCAGCTGCTAGGGAGACTGAGGCAGGAGAATTGCTCAAACTCGGGAGGTGGAGGTTGAAGTGACCAAGACTGTGGCTCTGCACTCCAGCCTGGGCCACAGAGAAGGACTCCATCTCAGAAAGAAAAGAAAAGAAAGAAAAGAAAAGAAAGAGAAAGAAGGAAGGAAGGAAGGAAGGAAGACAAGCAAGCTGGAGTCAGGCTTAAGAGATTGAGTTTTTCTGAAAATAACTGTGAGATTAGAACTGTGAAGAAAGAAAGGGTGGCTTTCAGACTTAAGACAAAAGAGCAAGCTAGGAAAGGGTCTTATAAAGGATTTGCATTTTGTAATACTTTCTTTTCTTTTTTTTTTTTGAGACAGAGTCTCACCCTGTCTTGCAGGCTGGAGTGCAGTTGTTGCAATCTTGGCTCACTGCAGCCTCTGCCTCCAGGGTTCAAGCGATTCTTCTGCCTCAGCCTCCCGAGTAGCTGGGATAACAGTCATGTGCCACCACACGAGCTAATTTTTTTGTATTTTTAGTAGAGATGGGGTTTCACCATGTTGGCCAGGCTGTCTCAAACTCCTGACCTCAGGCGATCCATCTGCGTCGGACTCCCAAAGTGCTGGGATTACAGGCGTGAGCCACCATGCCTGGCCTGTAGTTATTTTCTTTAGCACTATGGGAACAGTCATACTTAGCATAGTGTTAGGGATTTTTTGTTGTTTTTCCTATGTTGTAACTTGATTCCCTTCAGTAACGGCTCAACTTTTCAATCAATTCTGTCATATATATATAAACCTTAGTAGTAGTCTATGAAATTAAGGGATTGGGCATCCAATAGATGTCAATTTCTAGGTAGTGACCGGTAGAATCCTAAGGCAGAACTGAAATATGACAGAGAAGCAACTTCCTAGTAGATGATTCATACAGACAACAGAGATCTGAAGCTGGAATTTGGATTTAACATGTGATATGTCCAGTATAATGACTAGCATAGAGTAAGCAGTGACTAGTAGTACCTATTATTACTGTCAATAGTAAAGACAGAACTCTTTATGCTAATAATATTTTGATTTTAAAATAATAGGATTCTAATGCTAAAGTTGATTAATCTGACTGCTATTTATTAATGGCAGTGATAATGCAAATAAAGGTTTATGATAAGACTAATGACAATAATCCTAATCTTGTGGAAAGAGTTTTACAACTAAATTACCTTCTAGTCTCTCTCAAATCACACCAAATAAAGTTTTTTATTCTTTCTTTTTCTCAAGCTTATTTGCAAAGCAATGTCCAATAAATTTGGACAAATTTTTAAAATGTAATTAAAAATATAACTTTTAGCTAATTAAAAAAAAAACTGCAGAATTTGACTTTTAGTTTAATTTTTTTGCCTTCACTATTTCGTGATGCTTCTCCAGGGAAGTAAAATTAATACATTTGATAAAATTCAATTTAAAAATGGATAAAAAAATAATTATTTCAGCTATTTCAATAGCTATTACATATGACAATTGAATGAGTAAAATTAACTAGTGGGAATTGAGCTTAAGGAATCAAATGAATAAAACACAAACTTATTTCTAATAATGTATATGTCTTTAGTATGAAGTTCAAAACTGGCTAGAAATACATACTTGCTACAATATCATAGAAGAGTACATCTGGAGTTAGAAGGCCTGGGTTCTAATAAGCAACTATACATATGTCTCTAAGACTCACTTGAAATGCACCATCTAATATAGTAGCCACTGGCAATATTCTTTAAAAAATTAAATAAATTTTAACTTAAAATTAAATGAAATTTTAAATTTGACTCCTCACACTAGTCACATGTCAAGTGATCAATATTTATGCACAGTTAGTGGCTACCATATTGGACAGCTAGCTCAGTTACAGACATTGCAGAAAGTTCTCTTGTATAGTGTTTTTCTAGAATGCTTTCCTCATCTACAAGCATATTATTATACTTTGTGCCTTTCCTTTTTGCTTATTTTTAATGCTATGTTTTGGGGAACAGAAATTTTTAATTCAAATGTACTTTTAATTATCCATTTTTTCTTATAACTCTTTCCGTGTTCCTTTAACAAAATTTTCTCAATCTCAAGATCATGAAGATACTATTCTGCCCTTTTCTGTAAATATAAGATTTTTTGGCTGAGCGTGGTGGCTTACTCCTGTAATCCCAGCACTTTGGGAGGCCGAGGTGGGCAAATTATGAGGTCAGGAGATGAAGACTATCCTGGACAACCATGGTAAAATCATGTTTCTACTAAAAATACAAAAATTAGCTGGGCATGATGTGCCTGTAATCCCAGCTACTCGGGAGGCTGAAGCAAGAGAATTGATTGAACCAGGGAGTTGGAGGTTGCAGTAAGCAGAGATGGAGCCACTGCATTCTAGCCTGGCGACTGAGCGAGACTCTGACTCAAAAAAAAAAAAAAAAAAAGATTTTTCACCTTCTGTCACATTGTAAACCAGCACTAAGCTAGAAGGAAATTTAATAAATGCTAATTGACAGTGGTAGTGATATGAAGGTCAATTTACAGTCTTAATACATAAAATATTAAAAGAAAAATAAGTTATATTTTGAAAAATAGTCATTTTTTAATAGCGAGAAGTGTAGGGACATGGAAAGTATTCTAAAATATTTTCTTTCAATTAATTATTTTTTAACTGTTTTAGCTAAGTATCACTAAGACGTATTTCATTTGATATGTCAACAAGTAAATTGTTTGTTTTGAGAAGCAATCTGTATTTTTAGTAGTGAAAGAATATGTTTTATAGGTTTGGGTTATAGCTTTCAACTTTCTATCTCTACTTATTTGAAGATGCTCTCTTTGTGGATCAAAAATCCTTAACCTATGGTTACCAGACCAGATACCTTCTTTTCTGTTCTACTTGCTCTGGATGCACTTTCAGCCTTAGCAATCCCTTTTTTATAAGGCAAAATGCTGCGCTTAATGAAAATGTTTAGACCAATAAACTTCATGCTTTATAATTTAGGGCTTGTGTAAGTGCTTGGGGTTTTTGAGGTGTATTTTATTTAAAGTTTTTCACTTTTCTGCTCAAGTATTAAATTGTGACAATTTTTTCTGAACTTATTTGATCTATAAAAGAGTTTCAATTTGCATTCTAATTCTGAGGTTTTGAGTTCATTTGGATGTCACCAAAATTGTCTCTAGTCTCCACTTTGCATGAACCCTCCTAATAACAGGCAAAATAGGAAAATGCAATATACATATGTAATAGTTTTCCAAGCATTTGGGGGAAAGATGTGTTATCAGTGATGACATGATTTTTTAGAAATGCCCTCAGTCCTCCAATCTCACAATTTTTATTCATCTCGAATAATATGTATATTAGTCAGGATTCTTCAGAGAGATAGAATCCATAGGTAAGGGAGGAAGGGAGGGATGGATAGATGGATGGGTAGAGAGAGAGTGATAGAGACAAATAGATAGATGACAGACAGGCAGACAGACAGATAGATAAATAGATGACGGATAGACAGATGACAGACAGACAGATAGATGAAATGAGATTCATTAGGAGAATTGCCTCACATGATTATGGAGCATAAGTCCCACAATAAGCCATCTGCAAGCTGGAGAACAAGGTAAGACAGTGGCATAACTAACTCCAAGTCTAAGAGTCTGACAACCAGGGAAACCATTCAATAGTGTTACTCTTAGACAAAGGCTGAAGGCCTGAGAATGCGGAAGGGCCACTGGTGCAAATCTTGAGTCCAAAGGTAGGAGAAGTTTCCCAGATCCAGAAGAGAGAGAAAGAGAGAGAGCTAGAGAGAGAGAGAGAGAGAGAGAGAGAGAGAGAGAGAGAGAGAAAGAGAGAGAATTTTCCTTTTCTTTGCCTTTTGAATAGTTCCTGTCCACATGGGGTGAGGGTAGATCTTCTTAGTCCACTGATTCAAATTGCTACTCTCTACTGGAAACACCCTCATAGACACACCCAGAAATGATGTTTTATCAGCTACCTAAGTATGTTTTAATCCAGTCAAGTTGGCATCTAAAATTAACCATCACAATACAGTTTATTTAGAAGAAAAATTACAAGAGTGATTATCTTATTTCCTTACAAGCAAAATTTATTATAAATAGAGATCAGGCCACACATAGTGGCTCATGCCTGTAATCCCAGCACATTGGGAGTCCGAGGCTGGTGGATCACTTGAGGTCAGGAGTTTAAGACCAGCCTGGCCAACATGGTGAAACCCAGTCTTTATTAAAAATAATACAAAAATCAGCTGGGTGTGATTGCAAGTGCCTGTAATCCCAGCTATTTGGGATGCTAAGACAGGAGAATCTTGTTCTTATTTTTGAGATGGAGTCTCACTCTGTGGCCCAGGCTGGAGTGCAGTGGCATAATCTCAGTTTACTGTAACCCCCACCTCCCAGGTTATTCTCCTGCTTCAGCCTCCTGAGTAGGGGGGATTACAGACGCATGCCACCATACCCAGCTAATTATTTGTATTTTTCATAGAGATGGGCTTTCACTATGTTGGTCAGACTGGTCTCGAACTCCCGACCTCAGGTGATCTGTCTGCCTCAGCCTCCCAAAGTGCTGGGATTACAGGTGTGAGCCACTGCCCCCTTCCAGGAGAATCTCTTGAACCCAGTAGGCAGAGGCTGGAGGTTGCAGTGAGCTAGGATTGTGACACTGCATTCCAGCCTGGGAGACAGAGCAAAACTGTTAAAAACAAAAAACAAAAAAAAAAAAAAAAAAAAGAGAGTGATGAAAGACATACACTTTATACTTTACATAGGAAATTGCTGATCATCAAAACATTTCTTTAAAGAAAGCCCACCAAACACTCTGTACAATCCCTACCTTTCTTACCATATTAGTATATTTCATCTTAAGAGCATCTCCAAAATCTAGAAAATATTCTCCCACTAAGCTCATTCTCTATCACCAACTCAGTTTTATTCTCTCCTCAGCACTTAACAACTATCTGAAATTTTATGTATTCTTTTGCCTACTTTTTATTGTCTACACCAACCACTATATTCTAGCTGTTTTCCTAATAACAATTCACTGTTTTTCTATTTTATTTTTCCTGTTATAATAAGAAATAAAAATTATCTTCAAAAATACAATAGAAATTAAGAAATTATAAGCAAATTTTAAAATTAAATTAATTATAAGCAAATTATAATAGCTCCTATGCCATTTTGCCTATCTTGTTTACAGCTCTATTCCTAGGATAAAGAATAGTGACTGTCACATGGTAAGATATTCAATGACTTTCTTGAGTGAGTGAGTCAATTTATTACATAAGCAAAAAATTTTATTTGTGATAGAAATAAAAATGTCCTGAGCATTCAAGCTCATATACTTTCCTTATGTCAATGTGCCTCTGAACTTAATCTTGAATAAGAAAGAACTGATCGGTGAAGTAGAATTTAGCAGAATCTTCAGGGAAAATTACAATATCATATAAGTTGACATTAACAAAAGAACCTAATCAGAAATAAATACTTGATTCTAGAAAATTAGAATTCCAGAATGTTCAGATAAATTTGAAAGGGCTTGAGGCTGTAGAAGAGAAGATGCTTGAAAGAGATGAGAGGCTCTCAAAAAATGCAACTATTGTATTTATCTTCTCAAATTAGTACACGTCGTGCACTTATTTCACTCTGTTATATAGCTGAGTTGATTACTTCTTTGTTCTCATTATATTTTAACCTGATTTGATCCTTCTGTGTTTCCCATACCAAGTATTCCATTGTACACAATAAGCATTAATAGTCACTGAATTGAATCAGATGATTTGAGTCAGAATAAAAATGGATACATTTGAACAAACAAATATCTTTATACAATTAGATTTTAATTAGTTTGGATTTTCCAAGAGCTTATCTAGGAGATAGAATAAGGTGGATACATACTTAAAATGTGCACATAATGAGTAATGAAGAGTTAGAATAATTAGTCCATATTTTTATCTATCCTATTGAACATTACTCCTGTCTTCTTGAAATAGTAAAATGTAGGGAAAATGTAGATTTAAAATATTTTTCAAATATAATTGATGAAGAGTTTGTTGGAGAAACATTAGCGGGCACCATTATAAAAATTCAAGTCTGGGGAGGGATAGCCTGGGGAGAAATGCCAAGTGTGGGTGAAGGGGAGGAAGGCAGCAAAACACACTGCCGTGTGTGTACCTATGCAACTATCTTGCACGTTCTGCACATGTACCCCAAAACCTAAAATTCAATAAAAATTAAAAAAAAATTCAAGTCTCCTAGAACAGATGTGTCATATTCTCAAATGTGATTCAGGTGTTTGCAAATTATTAATGACATATCATGGAAAGTTAGAGTTATCTTGAAAGAAAGGTAGAGACAGGGAAATGTCCAAATTAACAAAAGGGAGAAGAATTTATGGCAATAACATTTAGTGTTACAAATCTGATATCATATGGTTTTCCTTGTGTGTGTGTACTCCAGAGTACATCTTTAAATAACCATGTTTAATACATGCTATACTCTCTCCATGCAAATCTTTGGTAAAGGTGAAGTATTCTAGTTCTCTTCTGATTATCCCAATTCCCATATATATTTTTTCTTCACAGAAGCTTTATTTGTAACAGCCAAACACTAGAAATTCTCCAAATATCTATCCACAGGATAGTAGATAAACACATTGTGGGTGGTGTGTTCATACAATGAAAAAGTACTCAGCAATAAAGGAACAAACTAGTAATACCCACAACAACTTATACAGTCTCATAAATATTGTGTAAAGTGAAGGACACATTAAAAGTACATAAAATATTATTCCATTTCTGTGAATTTCAAAATTAGGCAGGACTAATCTATGTGAATAGGAATCAAAATGGTGGTTGCCTCTCGGCAGAGGAACTAACTGGAAGGGACATGAGGACATTTCTTGCGGTGATGGTGATGTGTTCAATATATATTTTTTAACTTTAATTTTAGTTTTAGGGATACATATGTATGTTGGGTCTACAGATAAATTGTGTGTTGTTGGGGTTTGGTATCCATATTAGTTTGTCACCCATGTAATAAGCAAAGTACCCAATAGGTGGCTTTTTGATCTTCCCACCCATTACCCTCAAGTAGGCCTTGGTGTCTATTCTCTTCTTTGTGTCCATGTTTCCTAAAAGTTTAGCTCCAATCATAAGGAAGAACATGTGATGTCTGGTTTTCTGTTCCTATTTTAGTTTGCTTAGATTAATGGCCTCCAACTCCATCCATGTTGCTGGATAGAACGTAACCTTGTTCATTTTTTTTTTTTTGATGGGGTCTCACTCTGTCACGAGGCTGGAGTGCAGGGGCACAATCTCAGCTCATTGCAACCTCTGTCTCCTGAGCTCACGCGATTTTCCTGTCTCGGCCTCCTGAGTAGCTGGGACTACAGGTGCATGCCACTATGCCCAGCTAATTTTTGTATTTTTAGTAGAGACTGGGTTTCACCGTGTTGGCCAGGATGGTCTCAATTTCTTGACCTCTTGATCCATCTGCTTTGGCCTCCCAAAGTGCTGGTATTACAGGCATGAGCCACCATGCCTGGCCAACCTTGTTCTTTTTTAATGGCTGCAAAGTATTCCATGGTGTAAAATAACACGTTTTTCTTTATTAATTCTATCATTGATGAGCATTTAGGTTGATTCCATGTCTTTAGTATTACGAATAGTGCTGTGATGAAAATACATGTATTAGCGTCTTTATAGCAGAATGATTAACATTCCTTTGGGTATATACTCAATAATGGGATTGGTGGTTTGAATGGTAGTTCTGTTTTAAGTTCTTTCAGAAATTGCCAAGCTGCTTTCCACAGTGGCTGAACTAATTCACATTCCCACTGGCAATATATAAGTGTTCCTTTTTCTCTGCAGCCTCACTAGCATCTGTTACTTTCCAACTTTTTAATACTAGACAATTCTGACTGGTATAAAATGGTATCAATATCTCCTTTGGTTTTGATTTGGATTTCTCAAATAATTAGTGTTGTTGAGCTTTATTCATATGCTTCTTGTCCACATATATATCTTCTTTTGAAAAATGTCTATTCTTGTCCTTTGCCCACTTTTCAATGGAGTTGTTTTTTGCTTGTAAATTTGTTTAAGTTCCTTATAGTTTCTGGATATTAGACCTTTGTCAGATACACAGGTGGCAAATATTTTCTTCCATTCTGTAGGTTGTCTGTTTACTCTGTTGATAGTTTCTTTAGCTGTGCAGAAGCTCTTTAGTCTAATTAAGTCACACTTGTCAATTTGTTTTTGTTGCAATTGCTTTAGGTGTCTTCATCATAAAAGGTTTGTCAGGGCATATGTCGAGAATGGTAATTCCTAGCTTTTCTTTAAGGGTTTCTACAGTTTTAGGTTTTACATTTAAGTCCTTAATGTATCTCAGGTTGATTTTTGTATATGGCATAAGGTATGGGGTCCAGTTTCTATGAAGGTCTTCTGTGTATGGCTACTCAGATATCTTAGGACCATTTGTTGAATAAGAAATTATTGTCCCATTGCTTGTTTTTGTTGACTTTGTCAGGGATCAGATGGTGGTAGGCATGCATCTTTACTTCTGTGCTCTCTATTCTGTTCCATTCATCTATACATCTATTTTTGTACCAGTATCATGCTGTTTTGGTTATTATAGCATTGTAGTATAGTTTGAATTCAGGTAATGTGATGCCCCTGGCTTTGTTCTTTTTGCTTAGAATTGTTTTTGCTATTTGGGCTCTTTTTGTTCCATATGAATTTTAGAATAGTTTTTTTCTAATTCTGTGAAGAATGTCATTGATAGTTTGATAGGGGTAGCATTTAGTCTTTAAATTGCCTTGGGTAGTATGTCATTTAAACAAAGTTGATTCTTCCTATCTATGAGCATGGAATGTTTTTCCATTTGTTTGTGTCATCTCTGATATATTTGAGCAGTGCTTTCTAATTCTCATTATAGAAACCTTTCATCTCCCTGGTTAGCTATATTTCTAGGTATTTTATCTTTTTTTTGTAGATATTGTGAATGGGATTTTTCTTGATTTGGCACTTAGGTTGGACTTTATTGGTGTGTAGAAATGCTACTGATTTTTGCACATTAATGTTGGATCCAGAAACTTTGCCAAAGCTGTTTCTAAGACCTAGGAGGTTTTAGTCAGAGACTATTGAGTTATCTAGGTATAAAATCATTTTATCTGCAAACAGTGATAGTTTGATTTCTTCTTCCTATTTGGATACCATTTATTTCTTTCTCTTGCCTGATTGTTCTGACTAGGACTTTTCAGTACTACATTGCATAGGAGTGGTGAGAATGGGCATCCTTGTCATTTCCAGTTCTTAAGGGGAATGCTTCTAGCGTTTGCACATTCAGTATGGTGTTGGCTGTGGGTTTGTGATAGACGGCTCTTATTTTTTTGAGGTATGTTTCTTCAGTGCCTAGTTTATTGGGAGTTTTTGACATGGAGGAATGCAGAATTTTATCCAAAGCCTTTTCTGTATCAATTGAGATAATCATATTGTTTTTGCTTTTAGTTCTGTTTATGTGATGAATCACACTTACTGATTTGCATATGTTGAACCAAACTTGCATCCCAGGGATGAAGCTTAGTTTATTATAATGGATAAGCTTTTTGATGTGCTGTTGCATTTGGTCTCAAAAGTATTTTGTTGAGGATTTTTGCACCTATGTTTATTAAGGCTATTGGCTTAAAATTTTCTCCTTCTGTTGTGTCTTTGCCAGGTTTTGATATCAGGATGATATTACACTCATAGAATGAGCTAGGGAGGAGTGACTCTTCCTCAATTTTTGGGATTGTTTCAGTAAGTATGGTACTAGCTGTGTTCTTATGTATCTGGTAGAATTTGGCTCTGAATGTATTTAGACCTGGGATTTTTCTAGTTGGTAGGCTTTGTATTACTGCTTCAGTTTCAGGACTTATTATTGATTTGCTCAGGGTTTAATTATTTTTTTCTGGTTTATTTTTGGGAGGTTGTATGTTTCCAGGAATTTATGCATTTTTGCTAGGTTTCCTAATTTGTATGCATAAAGGGGTTCTTAATATCTCACAGTTTTATTTTATTTTTCTAAAATTTCTGGGCGTCACTGGCAATATCCCTTTTGTCATTTCCGATTGTGTTTATTTGGATCTTCTCTCATATTTTCTTTATTAGTCTAGCTAGTGGTCTATCGTTTTTATTCTTTAAAATAGCCAACTTCTGGTTTCATTGATCTTTTGTATGGTTTTTCACAGCTCAATTTAATTAAGTTCAGCTCTGATTTTGGTTATTATGTGTCTTCTGCTAGCTTTGGCTTTGGTTTGTTCCTGCTTTTCTAGTTCCTCAATGTGTAATGTTAGGTTGCTACTTTGAGATCTTCCTAACTTTTTAATGTGGGCATTTAGCAGTATAAACTTTCTTTTAACACTGAGTTAGCTGTGTTCCAGAGACTCTTGTATGTCTCATCTTTGTTTTCCTAAGCCTGAGGGCATCAGAAGCAACAGCTATGGGCTGCAGGACAGCAAAACTGGTGGGACTGCCTCCTGCCTTCTCAGTCTTGGACTTTCTTTCCAGGGTAGTGCAAGGCTGTTACTAGCCCAAGGGCTCAGGTAAGGAGCAGCCATGCTAGGGTCCCAGGCTAGTAGGCCTTGTCCAGCAAGATGCAGTGGAGGTAAGGCCTGAAATTCACCTATAACTCTACGCTGTGGATTCAGTTCCCCATGTGGAATTCTGACCTCCCCCATTGCTGGAGCTGCTGCCACTGGTGCCAGGATGCCTGGGATTTCAAGGCCCTGGGGACTTCGTGAGTGGCTGAGCTGCAGCTCTGCCCGAATTCCATGTATCTTTTTGTGTCAGTCTGGAGACCCTGATGAGAGTTATGGGGGAATTTCCTGAGCCCAGGATTGCAAAGGTTCATGGCAGAAGAATGAGTCCCTGGAGGCTCCCACTCACTCACCATTTCCCTGTGGTGGGGAGCCTACCCTGACCCCATATCAATCCTGTCCTGTCTTGTTCTTCTCTATTCTCCATAGGCCACCTTGCTTCCTTGATGAATCCCAACATGCCCAGCTGGATGACCTACTTGAGAAGCTAGTATTTACTCACCACTCTTTCTTCTCTTCATAAAGCAATGTACACTAGCTACTTCTAGTTAATTATCTTGGCTCCAGCTCCCTGACATCAATTGATAAATTTCTAAAATTATAATAATTAATAATCATTGATCACTGGAAAATATTATAAAATAATTGGAATGAAGTTTGTCTAGAGTGGCAATGGATCTGAAATGTTGCCCTACTTGCAAGCTAGCAAGTTAGCCTGCCACAACTTCATAAATGTTGGCAGAGGATATGAGTCTCCTGGGTTAGAAATCAAGAAAATTATTATTCATGGCAGAGCAAGCCATTTGAACATCAACATATTTGTATAAATTTCTTTTGCCTCAATACTCTTGAGGTGATTTAAAAAGCCCAAATGAAACCTGAAAATACAATGGCTTACATGCAAGAGAGAAATTAGTACCATAGAGAATTGAAATCTTTTACTCAGTGCAGTAAACAAACTTGCCCTTTGCTCTGAAGAAAGTACTGTTATCTTTCAACTGTTTGATATACAAACATTCTTGATAAGATTGCCAGAAATGAGAGGCAGTTAATGCCTCTCTTCTAGGATGTGCAGAAATGGAAGAAACATGGAGAATTATTTCACAACAAAAGTATGTCGAACTAAGACAATTTCCTTTTTTTGATGTTCATGCTATTTCAGAATTCTTATAAAAAACATTAATATTATCATGTGATAACATTTCTTTTGGTACACTTGCACATAAGCAAGCTGTACAGATGAATAGATGTTACAATTGGATGAATCTGTTGCATACTGGGTCCAGATAGCTTAATTTGTGAAAACCTTAAGGGAAGTCTTAGGTAATATTCTTAAACAAGTTATCACCAATAATTGCAGTCCTATTGATATATTAATTTCAAGTACCTGTTTCTGTAACCTATGTACTACTCTTTTATAAAATCTGTTTTAGCACCCCACTCCAAAAATTATGTAACTTCATTTGAAGTTTTCATTACACTTATCTCATTACTATTTCAATGTATGTCAGCCTATCATGCCTTTATGACCTATGGGCACAATTTATATTCTATGATCAATAATTAGGACCATTCTCTACAACTATTGGCTGATTAAATTGCTAACCATAGCAGCAATATGTGTGTGTTTCCCCAAAATTCGTAAGTTGGAACTTAATCTGCAGTGAAATAGTATTAAAAGGTGGTGACTTTGGGAAGTGATTAGGATCTTAGAACTCTGCCCCCATAAATGGGATGAATGCCCTTATAAAAGAGACCCCCGAGAACTTTTTTTGCCTCTTCTGTCATGCGGGAAACATAAATGGCACTGTCTGTAAGAAACAGGCCCTCACCAGACACTAACTCTGCTGGCAACTTGATCTTGGATTTCCCATATTCTAGAACTGTGAGCAATAAATTTCTGTGGTTATAAATTACACAAGGTAAGGTATTTGTTATAGCAGTCTGAATAAACTAAGAAAATTTCATGTAACCATTGTAGGATCAGAGAAAATCAACCATAATCCAAGGGCTTTTATTCTAAATTCATGACTAAAACCCACAGATGTTCAAATCATAGTTACAAATTGTTTCACATCACAGCCTATCATAAGAGAGCTACTATCCAACAAGCTGCATATTTTACAACTATACCTGTGCAGATGAATGGGACTGAAACACACCCTCACATTTGCGCAACACACATTCATGAGACACATGCACTTAGGGACACCAGGGCTGACTTTTGCCTTTCCATTACGGTAAATTCCATTACCGTGCACTGAAACTTATACACCATTCCATTATATTTTCTCAGAATATTTTTTCCCACTCATTGTCTCATAACATTATGACACACATTTTTTGCTCTGCACAAACTTCCAACAATCTTCTAATTTCCAGGTGATGATATTAACTTATATTTAACTGGAATATAAAACAAGATTAATCTGACTCTAGGAGTAGAAGACAACTGTCTAGAGATTTGCAGTGCCACCTAATGGATAGTCCAGAAGACTAATCTGGTGTTAAGGGAGAGAAGTTAGAGGAAGACTTTGACCACATAAAAAAGTTATTCCAGATGATTTCCAGCTATGTAGTGAAATACTGAGAGGGTAAAGTTGGGCAACTGTGTTTATATGCTCTCATAGACAAAAAACAAACAAACAAACAAACAAACAAACAAACAGATTTGAGTCACTGTTGGGTTTGAAGCTGTATGTGACACTAACAATAGTGTTGCTAAGTTTTCAAGGTGATGTGAGAAAAGTTTTTAATAAATCTTCTAAACAGGTGGGCATATGTAGAGATAAAACAGATTTACTAAAAGTTAATAAAAGAAAAACAGTTAATTTAATTAATGCTAGCTACCAGACAAAGTTACCTGAAGGGATAGAAAGTGAAGATCCCTAGGCAGGGGAATGTTAAGTGTTCCAGATCTCCTTATTCCAGGAAGGGTGGAGCATAATTTGCTAGTAGATTGAGGTTGTTGTCCCAGAAACCATAATTTACCTGCGAATTTCTGATTCAGCTCTTGAAGGCTACCATTCTACCAATAGGTTTCAGGCAATAATATAAAATACAGTACATATTCTGACACCTGGGTTTGCTCCAAAGTAAACCCTGGGAATCTTCCTGCATGAGAGGGACCAGCATTTGGCCCATGGGTTATCAATGCACAGGTCTTTAGCATTTCATTGCTAAAAGCCAATCATATTCTCATTCATTCATTCAACACTTTTCTTGAGTATCACTACTTTAAATGCAGGGAATATTTTAAGTGCAGTAAAAATTAAATATAACCACCTTCTCTCTTTTATATTCTGATGGGAGAAGGCAAAAATTAGGTTGAGTAAGTAAAATATAAATGTGCTGGATAGCAATATATGCTGTGAGCAAAAATACAGAGGATGGGGGTTTGGTGTGCATGAATAGAGATTATAAATTTAAATTAGGTGGGTAGAAAGGCCGAGATATGGTATTTAAGGAAGGAACTGAAGTTTGGGAAACAAAATAGAAGAAAAAAAAAAGGGTAGTCACTATTTTAGCACACAGGTATTTAGCAGGTATCTAGGGAAAGCGTGTTCAGGCAGAAAGCACAAAACATTTTAATACCTTAAGCAGGTTGGTTTCATAAGCGTACGCCTGTGCTGTTGCTCAAGATCCTGTGCACAAGAGCCTTGCCATCTTGAAATTCATAAAACTTTTGAACAATGAGACTTGCATTTTGCTTTTTGTCCTGGCCCCACAAAAAACTACATCCAACCTTGGCCTTAAGGCACATCAGGGGAATAGCAATGAAGTCCCCATGATAGAGGTAAGTGAGATAGATGGAGAGTAGTAGATGTCAGGGATGGAGTGAGGCAACATATCTTGTTTGACCTTGAATTACTTGAATGAAGTTTTAACAGAATCTGTACACTTGCTATGTTGAAAATAGAATGAAGGGATCAAGAGTAGAAACAGAGTGATCAGTTTTAAGAGAATTATTGCAGTGAAATCTTAGCAAGATCTGGTCCTAAATTTAAAATACTGTTGTATCATCCTGTTTTTAATTAAAGGCTTATAGGATTCAATTCATTTAGATGACAGTTTAGGGATAAAAGGGAGAAAACCTTATTATGAAATGCCATTTGCTGCTGAAAGGCAAGCCGTGAAAGAAGACAGTCTCCTGTCAATTTATCACATACAATCAGTGATCTAAAAGTCCCAAGTATGTTGTAAAATATGCCTTATAAACTGTATGACTTTATTATAATCATTATTACAATTTGGAAGTTTAAACTAGCTCATCTGTAATGGTTCTTTCCATTTCTCATTTTCTTTGATTTGTACATTGTCTTTTGCCATTTAATACTATCTTAAATCTGATTTTATTTTACTTAACTCTGGCTTCAGACAAAGTTTATTTGCATTTCACATTTAATTTTGAGGGTGGTAGAGCTGTCATAAGTTATGTATGTATGTATGTATGTATGTATGTATGTATGTATGCATGCATTTATTTATTTGAGATGAAGTCTTGCACTGTCTCCTGGGCTGGAGTGCAATGGTGCTATCTTGGCTCACTACAACCTCCACCTCCTGGGTTCACGAAATTCTCCTGTCTCAACTTCCCCAGTACCTGAGATTACAGGCACACACCACTACAACCGGCTAATTTTTTTTGTATTTTTAGTGACACGGGGTTTCATTATGTTGGCTAGACTGATCTAAAATTTCTGACCTTGTGATTCACCAGCCTCAGTCTCCCAAAGTGCTGGGACTACAGGCATGAGCCACCGCTCCCCACAAGTTTTATGTTTTTAAGTAAGATTATATACATTTTACCAATTAGGATCAAATAACATATAGTATATGAAAATGTTGTGAAAAGCCTAAATTACTCTATATATGCAAAGGATTAAATAGCATATTGGGAACATTGTAGTTTAACTCTGTTTGAAATAATTTGTTTGAATTTCATATCATCCAACAATTTAAGAGAACTACTCTTTTACATACTCTTTTACTATAGCTGAAGCATAGAACTTGCTTTCATTTTACAAAATATAATTTTTGGAGAAGGATTAACTAACAGTTTTCTACATAGTGTAAAGATTGTTCTAATATTGGCAACTGAAGCCTGTTTAGAATTTTCCTGCCAAATGTGCAGTTTCTTGGATTTTTTTGTTGTTGTTGATGGAAGAGAATTAATTTTCTGTGTACATGCTTGTTTCCAACTTTAGACTTCAATTTACAAGCATAGAAATAAGCTTTCTTACCCCTACCTAAAATATTAAATTGAAATACTCATTCCCTGGATCAAGTTGTTGGCAACTATAATGCTGGCTACAAATGTATCTGTTATGCTCCAGACAGTGATAAAATTGTAGATACGTTTCTTTTTTCTCTTGTTGCCCAGGCTGAGTGCAATGGCGTGACCTCGGCTCACCGCAACCTCCGCCTCCTGGGTTCAGGCAATTCTCCTGCCTCAGCCTCCCGAGTAGCTAGGATTACAGGCACACACCACCATGCCCAGCTAATTTTTTTTGTATTTTTAGTAGAGACGGGGTTTCACCATGTTGACCAGGATGGAAGATGGTGATTAAGGTTGCAATGGTTAAGTGTTCTATCATGACTCCTGATCCCAGCCTCAAACATCAAGTACCAGCTTTTACCAGCTCCCCTTTTACCAGCTCCCCTTTTCCAGTCCTCTCTGTGTTCCCAGATAAGGTTACATCCACCATTGCCTTCCACTTTCTTCCTCCAGGGAATTTGTCATGATTGGACTGATTTCCCCCCTCCCCTCCCCTCCCCTCCCCTCCCCTCCTCTCCTTTCTTTCAATGAAGTTTTGCTCCCCTCCCCTCCCCTCCTTTCTTTCAATGGTGTTTTGCTCCTGTTGTCTAAGCTGCAGTGCAATGGTCCAACCTCCGCTCACCACAACCTCCACCTCATGGGTTCAAGCGATTCTCCTGCCTCAGCCTCCCGAGTAGCTGGGATTACAAGCATGCAACACTACACCCAGCTAACTTTTGGATTTTTAGTAGAGATGGGGTTTCTTCATGTTGTTTAAGCTGGTCTCAAACTCATGACCTCAGGTGATCCGCCCGCCTCAGCCTCCCAAAGTGCTGGGATTACAAGTGTGAACCACTGCACCTGGCTGATATGCTTTTTCTTTATTAGCTCTCTCCCTAATAGATTCTAAACCCGGTTGGAGTAGGGCCCGATGTGTGTTTGTTCTCCCAATCCTATCCTGTTACTTGGCTAATAGAAGCTGCTGTGAATTTGTTCCTTGCGTAGTTAACATCAGGGTGCCTGCTTCAAGTGGGATTATTGTACTAAAAGGTTTAGAATATGTGAAATATATTAGTAGCCACAGGATTAATAGTGATCAAGTAGCAAATTTTACCTAGAGTTTTTAAAAAATGAAACACAACAGCCGGGTATGGTGGCTCATGCCTGTAATGCCAGCAGTTTGGGAGACTGAGGCAGGAGAATCACGAAGTCAAGAGATCGAGACCATCCTGGCCAACATGGTAAAACCCCATCTCTACTAAAATACAAAACATTAGCCAGGCATGGTGACGCATGCTTATAGTCCCAGCTACTAGGGAGGCTGAGGGAGGAGAATCGCTTGGACCCAGGAGGTGGAGGTTGCAGTGAGTGGAGATGGGCCACTGCACTCCAGCCTGGGTGACAAGTGAGACTCCTCAAAAAAAAAAAAAGAAAAAAGAAAAAGAAACACAACTTTACAATTATTTGCTTTACTGGTTTAATTAGTTGTGATATGCTAGACTATGCTATATTAAACATTTACCTCCCAAATGTTAGCAGTCATCTTGTGAGCTCAGCAGAAATCACAGCTCCAGAAAGTTACTCAGGGACCCCAGATGACTGACTTTCCTCAATACTGGGACACACCACTTCAAAGCATAGATTCCAGGATGGCTTCAAGAGGCAAAGACACAGGGCCACGGAACTCACACTCACTCTCAAAAGCTGTGGGTTGGACAGGACAAGTTCCACTCTGTGCACAACCATTTGGCCAATGCTTGTCATATGGCCTTGCATAATGCAGGGGTCTTGAAAGCCTTCTATTATACAAAGGAAAGAGAGACAAACAGATATGGTTAGACCTAAAACAATTTATCACTAAGTAAAATTTTTATACTAGGTAACATTTATTTAAGAATTTTTTTTTCAGTGTCTCGCTCTGTTGCCCAGGCTGAAGTGCAGTGGCAAAATCTTGGCTCATTGCAACCTCTACCTCCCTAGTTCAAGCAATTCTCCTGCCTTAGCCTCCTGAGTAGCTGGCATTATAGGCGGGCACCATCACACCTGGTGAATTTTTGCGTATTTAGTAGAGATGGGATTTCACCTTGTTGGCCAGGCTGGTCTGGAACTCCTGACCTCAGGTGATCTGCCTGCCTTAGTCTCCTGAAGTGCTGAAATTACAGGTGTGTGCCACCATGCCCAACCTTTATTTTGGGATTTTGAATAAGAAATTATAAATGTAATATTAAGTACAAAGTTTATTCTTTTATATTTTTTTGTATCATTCACGAAGCTGCTTTATTTGGGGCTACCTTCAATAGGGTCCTCACTCCTTCACAGCTGTTTATTTTTTATTTTTTATTTTTTTTTTAAAAATTTTATTGCATTTTAGGTTTGGGGGTACATGTGCAGAACATGCTAGATAGTTGCATAGGTACACACATGGCAGTGTGTTTTGCTGCCTTCCTCCCCTTCACCCACATTTGGCATTTCTCCCCAGGCTATTTCTCCCTAGCCCCCCCTGCTGTCCCTCTCCCATTTCCCCCAATAGACCCCAGTGTGTAGTAGACCCCCTCCCTGTGTCCATGTGTTCTCATTTTTCTCACCCGCCTATGAGTGAGAATATGTGGTATTTCGTTTTCTGTTCTTGTGTCAGTTTGCTGAGAATGATGTTCTCCAGATTCATCCATGTCCTTACAAAGGACAAAAACTCATCATTTTTGTTTGCTGCATAATATTACATGGTGTATATGTGCCACATTTTCCCAGTCCAGTCTATCATCGATGGGCATTTGGGTTGGTTCCAGGTGTTTGCTATTGTAAACAGTGCTGCAATGAACATTCGTGTGCATGTGTCCTTATAGTAGAACGATATATAGTCCTTTGGATACATACCCAGTAATGGGATTGCTGGGTTAAATGGAATTTCTACTTCTAGGTCCCTGAGGAATCGCCACACTGTCTTCCACAATGGTTGAACTAATTTACACTCCCACCAACAGTGTAAGAGTGTTCCTATTTCTCCACATCCTCTCCAGCATCTGCTGTCTCCAGATTTTTTAATGATCGCCATTCTAACTGGCATGAGATGGTATCTCAATGTGGTTTTGATTTGCATCTCTCTAATGACCAGTGATGATGAGCATTTTTTCATGTGTTTGTTGGCCTCATGCATGTCTTCTTTTGTAAAGTGTCTGTTCATATCCTTTGCCCGTTTTTGAATGGGCTTGTTTGTTTTTTTCCTGTAAATCTGTTTGAGTTCTTTGTAAATTCTGGATATCAGCCCTTTGTCAGATGGAAAAACTGCAAAGATTTTTTCCCATTCTGTTGGTTGCCAATTCACCCTAATGACTGTTTCTTTTGCTGTGCAGAAGCTGTGGAGTTTGATTAGGTCCCATTTGTCTATTTTGGCTTTTGTTGCCAGTGCTTTTGGTGTTTTGGTCATGAAGTCCTTGCCTACTCCTATGTCCTGAATGGTTTTGCCTAGATTTTCTTCTAGGGTTTTTATGGTGCCAGGTCTTATGTTTAAGTCTTTAATCCATCTGGAGTTAATTTTAGTGTAAGGTGTCAGGAAGGGGTCCAGTTTCTGCTTTCTGCACATGGCTAGCCAGTTTTCCCAACACCATTTATTAAACAGGGAATCCTTTCCCCATTGCTTGTTTTTGTCAGGTTTATCAAAGATTGTATGTAGTAGGTATGTTGTGTTGCCTCCGATGCCTCTGTTCTGCTCCATTAGTCTATATCTCTGTTTTGGTACCAGTACCACGCTGTTTTGATTACGGTAGCCTTGTAGTATAGTTTGAAGTCTGGTAGTGTGATGCCTCCCGCTGTGTTCTTTTTGCTTAGAATTAACTTGGCTATGCAGGCTCTCTTTTGGTTCCATATTAAGTTCATGGTGGTTTTATCCAGTTTTGTGAAGAAATTCAATGGTAGTTTGAGTTTATTCTTAAAAAGCAAAAGGCCTTGATCAGAGAATATTATCTAAAAGGCAAAATGCCTTGAGTTAACTTTATTATATGAGTTCTGAAAACCATCTGATGGCAATATATCTAAATTATATAGACAGCTCCCTCCCTCACTCACTCATTGCCTGCCTCCCTCCCTCCCTCCCTCCCTCCCTCCCTCCCTCCCTCCCTCCCTCCCTCCCTTCCTTCCTTCCTTCCTTCCTTCCTTCCTTCCTTCCTTCCTTCCTTCCTTCCTTCTTTCCTTTCTTTCTTCCTTCCTTCTCCCTCTACCCCACCACCGTGTAATAAATTTGAAAGCTGAAATGCAAACTGTCAGCATAGCTTATTAGAAAAGATAAATTAGACAATATCTTAAAATGATTTTGTACTTCTTTATATAAATTTTACAGTTAAAAACTTGTGACAAATACATGTAAAAATTATTAACTAAAAATACTTGATGAAATTATTCAATCATTCTGCTTTTGAAAAACCATTAGAAACAAAGCATGACAAAAATAAGGCTGTGGCTATGATTATGGCAATGGAGGGACAGTGTTACCATCAGAGTTCCTCTCTATGGGAGCCTAAGTGACTTCATAGAAATGGAAACATGAGTTTTTATAAAGAACCTTTCACTAGAATATCAGAAGTTGAATATCAACTCAATGAAATAAAACGAGAAACCAAGATTAGAGAAAAAAGTGCAAAAATGAATGAACAAAGTCTCCAAGAAATGTGGGACTATGTGAAGAGACCTAACCTACGTTTGATAGGTGTACCAGAATGTGATGAAGAGAATGAATGCAAGCTAGAAAATACTCTTCGTGATATTATTCAGGAAAATTTCCCCAACCTAGCAAGGCAGAACAATATTCAAGTCCAGAAAATACAGAGAACACCTCAAAGATATTCCGCAAGAAGAGCAACCTCAAGGCACATAATCGTCAGATTCACCAGGGTTGAAATGAAGGAGAAAATACTAAGGGCAGCCAGAGAGAAAGGTCAGGTCACCCACAAAGGGAAGCCCATCAGACTCACAGCACATATCTCGGCAGAAATGCTACAAGCAAGAAGAGAGTGGGGGCCAATATTCAACATCCTTAAAGAAAAGAACTTTCAAACCAGAATTTCATATCCAGCCAAACTGAGCTTCATAAGTGAAGGAAAAATAAAATCCTTCATGAACAAGCAAGTACTCAGAGATTTTGTCACCACCAGGCCTGCTTTACAAGAGCTCCTGAAAGAGGCACTACACATAGAAAGGAACAACCAGTACCAGCCATTCCAAAAACATACCAAATGCTAAAGAGCATCAACAAAATGAAGAATCTGTATCAACTAATGGGCAAAACAGCCAGCTAGCATAAAAATGGCAGTATCAAACTCACACATAACAATATTAACCCTAAATGTAAATGGGCTAAATGCACCAATCAAAAGACACAAACTGGCAAATTGGATAAAAAACCAAAACCCATTGGTGTGCTGTATCCAGGAAACCCATCTCACATGCAAGGATACACAAAGGCTCAAAATAAAGGGATGAAGGAAGATTTACCAAGCAAATGGAGAGCAAAAAAAAAAAGAAAAGCAGGAGTTGCAATTCTTGTTTCTGATAAAATACACTTTAAAGCAACAAAGATCAAAAGAGACAAAGAAGGTCAATACATAATGGTAAAAGGATCGATACAACAAGAAGAGCTGACAATCCTAAATATATATGGACCCAATACAGGAGCACCCAGATATATAAGGCAAGTTTTTAACAACTTAAAAAAAGACTTAGACTTTCACACAATAATACTGGGAGACTTTAACACTCCTCTGTCAATATTAGACAGATCAACCAGACAGAAAAGTAACAAGGATATCCAGGGCTTGAACTCAGACCGGGAACAAGCAAACCTGATAGACATTTACAGAACGCTCCACCTCAAATACACAAAATATACATTCTTCTCAGCACCACATCACACCTACTCCAAAATTGACCACATAATTGGAAGTAAAGCACTCCTCAGCAAATGCAAAACAACTGACATAGTAACAAACAGTCTCTCAGACCATAGTGCAATCAAGCTAGAACTCAGAACTCAGAAACTAACTCAGAATCGCACGACTTCATGGAAACTGAACAACTGGCTCTTGAATGTTGATTGGATAAACAATGAAATGAAGGCAGAAATAAAGTTCTTCAAAACCAACGAGAATGAAGACAAAACATACCAGAATCTCTGGGACACATTTAAAGCAGTCTCCAGAGGAAAATATATAGCAATAAGTGCCCATATGAGAAGAGTGGAGAGATGTAAAATTGACACCCTATCATCAAAATTGAAAGAGCTAGAGGAGTAAGATCAAAAAAACTCAAAACCTAGCAACAGACAAGAAATAACTAAGATTAGAGCAGAACTGAAGGAGATAGAGAAACAAAAAAACCCTTCAAAAAATCAATAAATCCAAGAGTTGGTTTTTTGAAAAGATCAACAAAATAGACAGACCACTAGCCAGACTGATAAAAAAGAAAAGAGAGAACAACCAAATAGATGCAATAAAAAACGATAATGGGGAAATCACCACAGATTCCACAGAAATTCAAATCATCATCAGATAATATTACAAACAACTCTATGCATATAAACTAGTAAACCTGGAAGAAATGGATAAATTCCTGGACACTTGTGTCCTCCCAAGCCTAAACCAGGTGGAAGCCGAAACTATGAATAGACCAATAACAAGGTCTGAAGTTGAGGCAGCAGTTAACAGCCTACCACTCAAAAAAAGCTCAGGTCCAGATGGGTTCACAGCCGAATTCTACCAGAGACACAAAGAGGATCTGGTACCATTCCTTCTGAAACTATTCCAAATAATCAAAAAAGAGGAAATCCTTCCCAAATCATTTTACGAGACCAACATCATCCTGATACCAAAACCGGGCAGTGACCCAACAAGAAAAGAAAACTTCAGGACAATATCCGTGAGGAACATAGATGCAAAAATCTTCAATGAAATACTGGCAAACCGATTGCAACAGCACATTAAAAAACTTATCTATCATGATCAAGAAGGATTCATCCCGGGGATGCAAGGCTGGTTCAACATACGCAAGTCTATAAGTGTAATTCACCACATAAACAGAAGCAAAAACAAAAACCACACGATTTTCTCAATTGATGCAGGAAGGCATTTGACAAAATTCAACAGGACTTTATGCTAAAAACCCTCAGTAAACTCGGTATTGATGGAATGTATCTCAAAGTAATAAAAGCTATTTACAACAAACCAACAGCCAATATCATACTGAATGGGCAAAACTGAAAGCATTCCCTTTGAAATCCGGCACTAGACAAGGATGCCCTCTTTCACCACTCCTATTTAATGTAGTACTGGAATTTCTAGCCAGAGCAATCAGGCAAGAAAAAGAAATAAAGGGTATTCAAATAGGAAAGGTGGAAGCCAAATTGTCTCTATTTGCAGATGACATAATAGTATTCCTAGAAGACCCCATTGCCTCAGCCCAAAAACTCCTGAAACTGATAATCAACTTCAGGAAAGTCTCAGGATATAAAATAAATGTGCAAAAATCGCAAGCATGCCTATACACCAATAACAGACTTAAAGAGAGCCAAATCAAGGATAAACTGCCATTCACAATTGCTACAAAAAGAATAAAATATCAAGGAATACAACTTAACAAAGAAATTAAGGGACATCTTCAAGGAAAACTACAAACCACTGCTCAACAAAATAAGAGAGGAGACAAACAGATGGAGAAACATTCCATGCTCATGGTTAGAAAGAATCAGTATCGTGAAAATGGCCATGCTGCCCAAAGTAATTTACAGAATCAACGCTATCCCCATCAAGCTACCATTGACTTTCTTCACAGAACTGGAAAAACCCACCATGAACTTCATATGGTACAAAAAGAGAGCCCGCATAGCCAAGTCAATTCTAAGCAAAAAAAAAAAAAAAAACAACAGCGGGAGGCATCACACTACCTGACTTCAAACTATATTACAAGGTTACAGTAATCAAAACAGCATTGTACTGGTACCAAACAGAGATATAGACCAATGGAACAGAACAGAGGCATCGGAGGCAACACAACATATCTACAACCATACAATCTTTGATAAACCTGACAAAAACAAGCAATGGGGAAAGGATTCCCTGTTTAATAAACGGTATTGGGAAAACTGGCTAGCCATGTGCAGAAAGCAGGAGCTGGACCCCTTCCTGACACCTTACACTAAAATTAACTCCAGATGGATTAAAGACTTAAACATAAGACCTAACACCATAAAAATCCTAGAAGAAAATCTAGGCAAAACCATTCAGGACATAGGAGTAGGCAAGGACTTCATGACCAAAACACCAAAAGCATTGGCAACAAAAGCCAAAAGAGACAAATGGGATCTAATCAAACTCCACAGCTTCTGCACAGCAAAAGAAACAGTCACTAGAGTGAATTGGCAACCAACAGAATGGGAAAAAAATCTTTGCAATTTACCCATCTGACAAAGGGCTGATATCCAGAATTTATGAAGAACTCAAACAGATTTACAGGAAAAAAACAAACAAGCCCATTCAAAAATGGGCAAAGGATATGAACAGACACTTTACAAAAGAAGACATACACGAGGTCAACAAACATATGAAAAAATGCTCATCATCACTCGTCATTAGAGAGATGCAAATCAAAACCACATTGAGATACCATCTCATGCCAGTTAGAATGGTGATCATTAAAAAATCTGGAGACAACAGATGCTGGAGAGGATGTGGAGAAATAGGAACACTCTTACACTGTTGGTGGGAGTGTAAATTAGTTCAACCATTGTGGAAGACAGTGTGGCGATTCCTCAAGGACCTAGAAATAGAAATTCCATTTGACTCAGCAATCCCATTACTGGGTATATATCCAAAGGACTATAAATCGTTCTACTATAAAGACACATGCACACAAATGTTCATTGCAGCACTGTTTACAATAGCAAAGACCTGGAACCAACCCAAATGCCCATCGATGATAGACTGGACTGGAAAAATGTGGGACATATACACCATGGAATATTATGCAGCAATCAAAAATGACGAGTTCGTATCCTTTTTAGGGACATGGATGAATCTGGAGAACATCATTCTCAGCAAACTGACACAAGAACAGAAAATGAAATACTGCATGTTCTCACTCATAGGCGGGTGATGAATAATGAGAACACATGGACACAGGGAAGGGAGTACTACACACTGGGGTCTTTCGTGGGGAATAGGGGAGGGACAGCAGCGGGGGGGAGCTGGGGTGGGATAGCCTGGGGAGAAATGCCAAATGTGGGTGAAGGGGAGGAAGGCAGCAAAACACACTGCCATGTGTGTACCTATGCAACTATCTTGCATGCTCTGCACATGTACCCCAAAACCTATAATGCAATAAAAAATAACCTTTCACTGAGTCTGCATAACCAGCTTTGACATTTTAACTAATTTTAGAGCTTACAAAATACTTATTTTTCAATTTAGTCAAATAATGGGCTGAAAACAAGTGTGTTTAGCTAAAGTAGTGAGTAAAACTAAAAAAAATAATCAAATTGGTAGAACAAACAGTTTTAGCTTCAAATTATTTCTAAAAGACTGTAACAGAATTGAATGTGACCAAAAGTTGTTTGGTTTGGAAATCCCTCACCTCAATTCAGTGTAATTGTTAAAAACTACTTACCCTGGATTGACTTCTCACAGGGATGTCTTACTGAATCAGAGAAATGGACACTTAGCTACATCTGATTCCACCACAGTTACACATACACAGACTAGTCATAAAACCCATGTTAAAACATGATCACATCAAACCAAAAGCTAAAATGAAATGTAAAAGTGTCTATCCCTTTATGCAACAAAGACATTTGTGTCATGGAAATATACTCTCTAGGAAACCCAGTTTGGCTCAATGCATCATCCTAATTTAACTCCTACTATGTTTTCCAGAAGGAGGGCTTATATCACATTGTAGCATGTAATGCCAAGTGAGCTCTGGCAAACTTTAGCGATGTCTATTTTGCTTATTGGTAGCTATTTATTGAAAATCTGTTTTATATTACAGGTTGTAAATAAATATCTTCTGAATTAAAATTGATACCAATTATATAATGTAATTGGTATCTTATTTAGTTTTTTTTTTTTCATAGTTCCATAAGGAAAAGCTCATCTCTTTCGACTGAACACTATTAATGTTTAGAGTATAACTTATTCATTCAGTAAGTATTTATTGAGAACCTATTAGTGTTACTCTTTCAGAACTTTGGTTGAAAGCCAGTAAATAAACAGAACCTCCTCCCTCATGGAGTGGGGAAGGTAGGTATTAACAATTATAAGTAGGTAATCTGTACAGAGTGCTAGGAAAAAAAGTAGCGTGGAGATGATGAAGATGTAGGTGGTGCAGGCTGAGTAGGACTCATTCGGAAGGTGCGATTTGAGCAAAGACTTGGAGATGGTGTGGCAGTAGCCAAGAAATGCTCTGGGGAACAGCATTCCAAGTAAAACAAAGTGAAGAACTAGAGCAGAGGTGTGTAACTGCTTTGTCTGCAGAAAAGCCACAAGGCCAGTGTGGCTTGGGCAGAGTAAGAGAAGGGGAGAATGGTAGGAGTTGAGGTCAGAAGGGTGGTAGGGAACCAGAACTTAGACATTCACTCTGAGTAAAATGGGAGCATTTTCATGTCTTGAGCAGGACAGGGACATGATCTGAGTGGTGATTTAAAAAGATCCACTAGCTACTAGGTTAAGAATAAACTGCAGGAAAACAGGGGCTGAAGTGAAGAGGTCAGTAGAGAGGGGATGGTGGCTAAGAAGAAAACGGCAGTACCGCTGCCGGAGAAGTGGTTAGATTCTGGGAACACTTTGAAAGTAGAGTTAACATGACTTTCTGACATACGGGATGTGGAGAGAGAGGAAGACAGACAGCAAGAAAGTGTGAGAACCACAACGAAAGAACAAACTGAAAAACAGAGAAGTGAATGATGACACCAGCATTTTTGGCCCACGCAGTGGGAAAGATGCAGTTTTTATCCCATGACACATGAAAACTGGCAATGAAATAGGTTTGGGGGAGAGTGATGAAGATCAGAAGCTTAATCTTGGATGTGTTAAATTTGAGAAAACTGTTAGGCATTTATGTGGAGACATTGAGCACTTGGTTGGTCATGAAACTGAAGTATTACGAAATAGGTTTACATTCTAAAAAGTTTCAGGAGGAAGACAGACATTAAGAACACTAATAGAAAAAAATTGTGCTTCCCAGTTCAAATAGGAAAATATGACTTTCCCTCAGTCATATGTGCTGCATTTTATAGCTGTACATATAAGCCACACGACTATTTTTGGTCTTGCTGGTGGGAAGATAGCACCATCTTGTGGGTAATAATATACAGGTATCTTTAAAAAATCTGTAAAAAATGGTAGTATAGCACATTTCCCTGTCTTCTAAAGAAATCTAATTCTTTTTTTGTTTTGTTTTGTTTTTTGTTTGTTTGTTTGTTTGTTTTTTCTGAGACAGAGTCTCATTTTGTTGCCAGGCGCCAGGCTGGAGTGCAGTGACCTGATCTCAGCTCACTGCAACCTCTGCCTCCTGGGTTCAAGCAATTCTCCTGCCTCAGCCTCCCAAGTAGCTGGGACTACAGACACGTGCCACCATGCCCAGCTAATTTTTGTATTTTTAGTAGAGATGGGGTTTCACTATGTTGGCCAGGATGGTCTTGATCTCTTGATCTCGTGATCCACCCACCTCGGCCTCCCAAAGTGCTGGGATTACAGGTGTGAGCCACCGCGCCCGGCCAAGTAATGTAATTCTTTTTTAAAAAAATAATTTACTTTTTCATTTTTTATTTTAATGTTTCTGAATATATAATATTGGTACATAGGCATGACATATTGATGTGATATATTGATGTAAGCCTATACTATGTAATTATCAGGTCAGCAGTTGGGATATCCATTACCTTAGCATTTATCATTTCTTTGCGTTGAAGACATCTACATCCACTACTTTAGTTATCTTGAAATATACAATAAAATTTTGTTAACTATAGTTGTCCTATTCTGCTACTGAACACTACATCTTATTCTTTGTATCTAACTGTATTTTTCTAACCATTAACTATCCCCAAATTTCCTGCCCACTCCCCATCCCAGTCTTTGGTGACCATCACTTATTCTACCTTTATGGGATCAATGTTTTTTAGCTACCACATATGAATGAGCACATGAAATACATGTATCTTTGTGCCTGGCTTATTTCACTTAACATAGTGTCCTCCAGTTCTATCCATGCTGGAAATAAGAAGGTTTCATTCTTTTTTAAAATGGCTGACTATCCCATTGTGCATATGAACCACATTTTCTCTGTGTATCTTGGCTATTGTGAATAGTGCTGTGATAAACATGGGAGTGCAGACTCCTCTTGAATGTACCAATTTCCTTTCTTTAGGACATATGCCTGGCAGTGAGACTTCTGGATCTTATGGTAGCTCTACTTTTAGCTTTCAAAGTAACCTGCATACGGTTTCACATAGTGGCTGTACTAATTTACGTTTTCACCAATAGTGTATGAGTATTTCCCCTCCTCTGCATCCTCATTAATGTTTTATTTATTGTCTTTCTAATAAAAACCATTTTGACTGGGGTGAGATATCTCATTGTGGTTTTCATTTGCATTTCTCTGATGATCAGTGATGCTGAGTATTTTCTCATATGCCTGTTGGCCATTTGTAGGCCTTCGTTAGTGTAATGCCTATTTAGATTTTTTCCCCATTTTTAAAATAGGATTAGTTATTTAGCTGTTATCAAGTTGTTTGAGTTATTTATATATTCTGTTTTTTCAAAAATCATTTATTTGTTTATTTAGACACAAGGTTGTTTTTGCCCAAGCCAGAATGCAGTACCACAATCATAGCTCACTGCTGCCTTGTACTCCTGGGCTCAAAAGATTCTCCCACCTCAGCCACCAGAGTATCTGGGACTACAGGCATGAGTCAACTCACTTGGCTCTATGTTCTGTTCATTAATCTCTTGTCAGTTGAATAGTTGGCTTATGTTTTCTCCTATTCTATAGGTTATCTCTTCACTTTGTTGATTGATTTTTCCTTTGCTCTTAAGATTTTTAGCTTGATGTGATCTCATTTGTTCATTTTTGCTTTGGTTGCCTGTCCTTTTGAGGTTCCACTCAAGAAATTTTTGCCCAGACCAATGTCTTGAAGCATTTCCCCAACATTATCTCTAACTACTTTCATAGTTTCGGATCTTACATTTAAAACCTGAAATCTGACCATGTTGATTTGATTTTTGTATATGGGAGGGATGGGAGTTCAGTTTCATTGAAAAGTTCAGTTTCAATAAGTGGTGCTGGGGAAACTGAACTTTTCCCCAGCACCATTTATTGAAGGTATCATCATCTTTTCCCCAACGTGTGTCCTTGGCACCTTTGTAAAAAAAAAATCAATTGTCTATAAATTCTTGGATATATTTCTTGGTTTCTGTTCCATTCCATTGGTCTATGTGTGTTTTTATGATAGTACCATGCTGTTTTGATTACTGTAGTTTTATAGTTGATGCCTTCAACTTTATTCTTTTTGTTTAGTATTGTGTGGCTACTCTGGTTCTTTTTTAATTGATAAAAAATAATTGTGTATATTTATAGAATACAATGTAATGTTTTAATTATGTATACTTTGTAGAAAGATTTCATGAGGTTAATTAATATATCCATCACATCACCAGCTTATTCTTTGCTGAAAACATTAAAAACCTATGTTTTCACTTATATGTAGAATCTAAAAAAGTCTATCTCTTAGAAACACAGGGTAGCGAGGTGGTTACCAGTAAATAGAGGTGCAGGGAGACCCATCAGATCACCAGTTTATTATTATTTTGTTTGCTGAAAACATTAAAAACCTATGTTTTCACTTATATGCAGAATTTACAAAAAGTCAGTCTCTTAGAAACACAGAGTGGTTACCAGTGAATAGAGGTGCAGGGAGGTGGGCAACTGGAATTTGTTAATTTACTCATTCATTCTTCAAATATGTTGAAATACATTAATATATGCATAATGATACCAGGACCAGTGGGAAACCAAGTAAATCATATAAATCAATTTTACTGTCTGAGGAAATTTACTGCCCAGTTGAACTTAAAACCTGTTAATATTTAAGGAGTATTAAAATTAGAAATTATAGCAATAAAAAATAAGTATGCAGTAGCTATTTGTAATCCCTATTATTTTTGTTTTATTTATAATTTATTTAAAAGGTATAATTTTCTTCAAGAAAGCAGTTTATCATTTAAAAAATATGTACACATTGCTGAGTACTGTGGCTCACGCCTGTAATCCCCGCACTTTGGGAGGCCAAGGCCGGTGGATCATGAGGTCAAGAGATCGAGACCATCCTGGTCAACATGGTGAAACCCTGTCTCTACTAAAAATACAAAAATTAGCCAGGCATGGTGGGGCATGCCAGCAGTCCCAGCTGCTCGGGAGGCTGAGGCAGGAGAATTGCTTGAACTCAGGAGGCGGAGGTTGCGGTGAGCCGAGACCGCGCCATTGCACTCCAGCCTGGGCAACAAGAGCGAAACTCCATCTAAAAAAAAAATATGTAGACGTTGTAATTGATTATATTTATGAGGTACTGCTTGATGTTTCAACATACATATTTGTTGTATAATGATTAAATCAAGGTATTCAACATAACTCTCATCTCATGCATTTATCATTTCTTTGTGGTGAGAACATTTAAAAGTTTGTATTCTAGCTCCTTTTTAATATATAACCGTACTCTTAATTTTCCTAACCCTACTGTGAAATAGAACAGTGGTCCCTAACCCCTGCACTGTGGAACTTTATGGGTCCCTGGCCCATTAGGAACTGGGGGCTGCACAGTAGGAGGTGGGCCATCAGTGAGCATTACGGCATGATCTCTGCCTCCTGTCAGATCAGCAGTGGCATTAGGTTCTCATAGGAGAGAGAACCCTAACTGCACATGCGAGGATCTGGATTCTGCACCCCTTATTAGAATTTAATGAATGCCTGATAATTTAAGTTTGAAAGCCTCATTCCAAAACCATGATCACTCATGCTCCTGATCTGTAGAAAAATTATGTTCTGCAAAACCTGTCTCTGGTACCAAAATGGATAGGAACTGATGCAATGGAACTCCAGAATTTATTACTTTTATTTCTGATTGTATCTTTGTACCCATTGACCAACCTGTATCCATCTTCTCTACCTCCTTCACCTCCTTAGTCTCCAGCAACCACTGTTCAACTCTTTGAGGAAGCCAAATTACTTGTTTAGACATTTTTTAAATTAATTGGATTATTTGAATTTGCTTTAGGAGTTCCACAGCATTTTACCAAAAGATAAGAGAAAGGCTGTGTGAGAAAGTTTGCTTTGATTTTGTAAATAAGCATAAAAAAACATTTAAAATATTATATTTGGATACAAAGTTTATAATTTTTTCTCATTTTTTCACTTTACTTTTATTTTTATGTTCTAAACAAGTCAAATACAAGTGTATTTAGTTTCTTACATATATATCCAGTATAATTTTGATAATAAGCTTTTAGAAATCTTTTAGGAATTAAACAAATTTAGAAATCAAAACAAATAATTCAACAAATAAATGTATAAATTACCAAGCATCACTATTTTGTAACCAAAATTGTAATAACTGATTCAGACAAATACTACCAGTACATGCTAAAACCACTGAGTAGAACGTTGTCTGGGAACTTAATGCTCAACTGATCACAAGTATCACTATAGATTACACATGAATTTAAAACAAGAAGTGATAATGGTGGAGAAATCCAGCGAACATTATTTTTATCAAGTGATTAAGATTAGCATAATCAATAATGGGATAAGCTTAAATTATATTTCTCCTGATAGGATATCATGGAAAGGACACAACATTATCTGAAATATAGTATTATTGGCATAAATATTTAATCTGTATCTAATCATGAAAACACAATTAAACAAATCTACAAGGTAATCTACAATGCAATTGACCTAGAGTCTAAACTGTGAATGTCATAAAATATAAAATAAGAACTGTTTTAGATTAAAGGAACTAAAGAGACAAGACAACAAAATATAATATTTAATTTTTATTTGATCATTATTTAGAGGGGAAAAAACAGCTATAATCTACATTGTTGAGATACTTGGGATGATTTCTTATATAAGATGATTATTATTGCATTAATATTGTATTTTTTTCTCATTTTTTAAAATTGTACTTTAGGTTCTGGGGTACATGTGCAGACCATGCAAGATTGTTGCATAGGTACACACATGGCAATGCGGTTTGCTGCCTCCATCCCTCTGTCACCTACATCTGCCATTTCTCCCCATGTTATTCCTCCCCAACCTGCCCACCTCCCCGTTGTCCCTCCCTTGGCCCTCCACAAGAGATCCCAGTATGTGAGGCTCCCCTCCCTGTGTTCCTGTGTTCTCATTGTTTAACACCCACTTGTGAGTGAGAACATGTGGTGTTTGATTTTCTGTTCTTGTGTCGGTTTGCTGAGAATGATGGTTTCCAGATTCATCTAGTCCCTACAAAGGACATGAACTCATCATTTTTTATGACTGCATAGTATACCATGGTGTATACCTGCCACATTTTCCTTGTCCTGTCTATCCTCAATGAGTGTTTGGATTGGTTTCAGGTCTTTGCTATTGTAAACATGGCCGCAATGAACACACGTGTGCATGTGTCTTTATAGTAGAATGATTTATAATCCTTTGGGTATATACCCAGTAATGGAATTGCCGGATCAAATGGAATTTCTATTTCTAGGTCCTTGAGGAATCGCCACACTGTCTTCCACAATGGTTGAACTAATTTACACTCCCACCAACAGTGTAAAAGTGTTCCTATTTCTCTGCATCCTCTCCAGCATCTGTTGTCTCCAGATTTTTTAATGATTGCTATTCTAACTGGCATAAGGTGGTATCTCAATATGGTTTTGATTTGCATTTTTCAAATAATCAGTGATGATGAGCAGTTTCTCATATGTTTGTTGGCCTCATATATGTCTTCTTTTGAAAAGTGTCTCTTGATATCCTTCGCCCACTTTTGGATGGGTTTGTTTGTTTTTTTCTTGTAACTTTGTTTTATTTCTTTGTAGATTCTGGATATTAGCCCTTTGTCAGATGGGTAGATGGCAAAAACTTTTTCCCATTCTGTTGGTTACCGGTTCACTCTAATGATTGTTTCTTTGGCTGTACGGAAGCTCTGAAGTTTAATTAGGTCCCATTTGTCTATTTTGGCTTTTGTTACCAGTGCTTTTGATGTTTTAGTCATGAAGTCCTTGCCAATGCCTATGTTCTGAATGGTTTTGCCTAGGTTTTCTTCTAGGGTTTTTATGGTGTTAGGTCTTATGTTTAAGTCTTTAATCTATCCAGAGTTAACTTTAGTGGAAGATGTCAGAAAGGGGTCCAGTTTCTGCCTTCTGCACACTGCTAGCCAGTTTTCCCAATACCATTTTAAAAACAGAATCCTTTCCCCATTGCTTGTTTTTGTCAGGTTTGTCAAAGATCAGATGGTTGTAGATGTGTGGAGTTGCCTCCAAGGCCTCTGTTCTGTTCCATTGGTCTCTATCTCTGTTTTGGTACTAGTACCATGCTGTTTTGATTACTATAGCCTTATAGTACAGTTTGAAATTGGGTATTGTGATGCCTCCAGCTTTGTTCTTTTTGCTTAGGATTGTCTTGGCTATATGGACTCTCTTTTGGTTCCATATGAAGTTTAAAGTGTTTTTTTTTTTTCCAGTTCTGTGAAGAAGGCCAATTGTAGCTTGATGGGGATAGCATTGAATGTATAAATTACATTGGGCACTATGGTCATTTTCACAATATTGATTCTTCCTAACCATGAGCATGGAATGTTTCTTCATCTGTTTGTGTCCCCTCTTATTTCCTTGAGCAGTGGTTTGTAGTTCTTGAAGAGGTCCTTTACATCCTTTGTTAGTTGTATTCCTAGGTGTTTTATTCTCTTTGTAGCAATTGTGAATGGGAGTTTGCTCATGATTTGGCTCTCTGTTAGTCTATTATTTGTATATGGAAATACTTGTGATTTCTGCAAATTGATTTTGTATTCTGAGACTTTGCTTAAGTTGCTTATCAGTTTAAGGAGATTTGGGGCTTAGATGATAGGGTCTTCTAAATAATACAATCATGTCATCTAAAAATAGAGACAATTTGACTTCCTCCTTTCCTAATCAAATACCATTTATTTATTTATTTTTTCTTGCCTAATTGCTCTGGCTAGAACTTCCAATACTATGTTGAACAGGAGGGGTGAGAGAGGGCATCCTTATTTACTTACAGATTTCAAAGGGAACGCTTCCAGTTTTTGCCCACTCAGTAGGATATTGGCTGTAGGTTTGTCGTAAATAGCTTTTATTATTTTGAGATATATTCCTTCAATACCTAGTTCATTAAGGATTTTTAGCATAAAGGGCTGTTGAATTTTGTCAAAGGCCTTCTCTGCATCTCTTGAGATAATCATGTGTTTTTTGTGTTTGGTTCTGTTTATGTGGTGAATTACATTTATAGACTTGCATATGTTGAAGCAGCCTTGCATCTCCGGGATGAAGCCTACTTGATCATGATGGATAAGCTTTTTGATGTGCTGTTGCAATTTGTTTGTCAGTATTTTATTGAAGATTTTTGCATTGATGTTCATCATGGATATTGGCCTGAAGTTTTCTTTTTTTGTTGGGTCTATGCTGGGTTTTGGTATCAGGATGATGTTCATCCCATAAAATGATTTGGGAAGGATTCCTTCTTTTTGGATTGTTTGGAATAGTTTCAGAAGCTCCTCTTTGTGTGTCTGGTAGAATTCAGCTGTGAACCCATCTGGACCTGGGCTTATTTTTGGTAGGTAGGCTATTAATGGCTGCCTCAACTTCAGCTCTTGTTATTGGTCTGTTCAAGGTTTCAATTTCTTCCTGGCTTAGGCTTGGGAGGGTGCAAGTGTCCAGGAATTTATCCATTTCTTCCAGGTTTATTGGTTTATGTGCATAGAGTTGTTTGTAGTAGTCTCTGATGGTAGTTTGTATTTCTGTGGAATTGGTGGTGATATCCCCTTTTTTATTTTTTATTCCATCTATTTGATTCTTTTCCCTTTTCTTTTCTATTAATCTGGCTAGCGGTCTATTTTATTGATCTTTTCAAAAAATCAGCTCCTAAATTTATTGATTTTTTGAAGGGTTTTTTTTTGTTTGTTTTTTGTTTTTGTTTTTGTTTTTGAGACAGAGTTTTGCTGTTGTTACCCAGACTGGAGTGCAATGGCATGATCTTGGCACACTGCAACCTCCGCCTTCTGGGTTCAAGCAATTCTCCTGCCTCAGCCTCCCGAGTAGCTGGGACTACAAGTGTGCACCACCATGCCCAGCTAATTTTTGTATTTTTAGTAGAGACGGGGTTTCACCTTGTTGACCAGGATGGTCTCAATCTCTCGACCTCGTGTCAGCCTCCCAAAATGCTGGGATTATAGGCGTGAGCCACCGCACCTGGGCTTGAAGGGTTTTTTGTGTCTCTATTTCCTTCAGTTCTGCTCTGATCTTAGTTATTTTGTATCTTCTGCTAGCTTTTGAGTTGTTTTGATCTTGTTCCTCTAGCTTCTTCAATTTTGATGATAGGGTATTGATTTAGGATCTTTCCTCGCTTCTCTGGTGGGCATTTATTGCTATAAATTTTCCACTAGTCACTGCTTTAAATGTCCCAGAGATTCTGGTACATTGTGTCTTTATTCTCATTGGTTTCAAAGAACGTCTTTATTTCTGCCTTCATTTCATTTTTATCCAGTCGACATTCAGGAGCAGGTTGTTCAGTTTCCATGAAGTTATGTGGTTCTGAGATAGTTTCTTAACTATGATTTCTAATTTGATTGCCCTGTGGTCTGAGAGACTGTTATGATTTCTGTTCTTTTGCATTTTCTGAGGAGTGATTTACTTTTAATTATGTGGTCAATTTTAGAGTAGATACAATACAATGCTGAGAAGAATATATATATTCTGTGGATTTGGGGTGGAAATTTCTGTAGATGTCTATTAGGTCCACTTGGTCCAGTTCTGAGTTCAAGTCCTGGATATCCTTGTTAATTTTCTGTCTCACTGATCTGTCTAATATTGACAGCAGAGTTTTAAAGTCTCCCACTATTATTGTGTGGGATTCTAAGTCTCTTTGTAGGTCATTAGGAACTTGCTTTATGTATCTGGTGCTCCTGTATTGGGTGCATATATATTTAAGATCATTAGCTCTTCTTGAGGCATTGATCATTTTACCATTATGTAATACCCTTCTTTGTCTCCTTTGACCTTTGTTGGTTTAAAGTCCATTTTATCAGAGACTAGGTTTACAACTCCAGCTTTTTTTTTTTTGCTCTCCATTTGCTTGATAAATCTTCCTCCATTCCTTTATTTTGAGCCTATGTGTGTCCTTGCATGTGAGATGGGTTTCCTGAATATAGCACACTAATCGGTCTTGAATTTTTATCCAATTTGCCAGTCTGTGTCTTTTGATTGGGGCATTTAGCCCATTTACATTTAAGGTTTATATTGTTATGTGTGAATTTGATCCTGCCATTTTGATGCTAGCTGGTTGTTTTGCCCATTAGTTGATGCATTTTCTTCATTATGTCGATGGTCTTTACCATTTGGTATGTTTGTGGAGTGGCCCATACTGGCTGTTCCTTTCCTTGTTTTGTGCTTCTTTCAGGAGCTCTTGTAAGGTAGGACTGGTGGTAATGAAATATCTCAGCAATTGCTTGTTAGTAAAGGATTTTATTTCTCCTTCACTTATAAGGCTTAGTTTGGCTGGATATGAAATTCTAGGTTGAAAGTTTTTATTTTTTATTTTTCTAAAAGAAAAACAAGTTACCAGAAGACCCAGATTATGTGAAAATGGTATAACTGTGTTAACACTACATTAAAACTAATAAAAGTTTCACAAAAGGAAGCTTGAGTAAATTTTTCATGGCATTCAATTCATTCTTTATTTTTTAGCAATTGTAAATAGGAATTCACTCATGATTTGGTTCTCTGCTGGTCTATTATTGATGTACAGGAATGCTTGTGATTTTTGCACATTGTCTTCAGCAGCTACACCCTGAGAGCCATCACTAGTTAAGGAACTGGTTTGGGATTCTGTCTAGCAAATTCCTTTTAAAGAACAAAAACATTTAACAACTAGCTGGTGTTAATTTTTGCTTACACTTAGAGTGTTCAGAAATCATGTAATTTTTGTGACCATTGTTAGATTTGCAGTATTTTGTCCTAGCTGAAATAGGGTGATAAGATATTTTTTTTGAAAATAAAAGAAAGAGAGAAAAAAAGAAAAAAGGAATGAAGGAGAGGAAGAAAGAGGAAGAAGAAGAGGGAGAGAGAACGGTAGTGTTATTATATTATAAAAATGGGTAATGAAAACCTCTTTTATGCCAATAATTGTGCTTAATAATGGCTAACCAATATTTCATTTAAACCTATGAGTAGGTGTGATATGGTACTGATAAGAGTGTATATTCTGTGTATTTAAAGTGGAGAGTTCTATAAATAGTTATTAAGTTTATTTGTTCCAGATCTGAGTTCAAGTCTTGGATATCCTTATTAATTTTCCATCTTGTTGATCTATCTAATATTGATCTTGAAGTCTCCCACTATTATTGTGTGGGAGTCTAAGTCTCTTTATATGTCTTATGTATCTGGGTGTTCCTGTATTGGATGCTTATATATTTAGGATCTTTAGCTCTTCTTGTTTCATTGATCCTTTTACCATTATATCTTTGTTGCTTTAAAATCTATTTTATCAGAGGTGAGAATTGCAACTCCTGTTATTTATTTATTTATTTATTTATTTATTTATTTTTGCTCTCTGTTTGGTTGGTAAATCTTTCTCCATTCCTTTTGTTTTGAGTCTTTGTGTATCCTTGCATGTGAGATGGGTCTGGATGCAGCATACCAATGGGTTTTGGCTGTATCTTTTGATTGGGAGATTTAGTAGATTTAAATTTAGGATTACTGCCATTTGATGTTAGCTGGCTGTTTTGCCTATTAGTTGATGTAAATTCTTCATTGTATTGATGCTCTTTACATTTTCGTATATTTTTGGAAAGGCTAACACTGGTTGTTCCTTTATATGTGTAATGCTTCTTTCAGAAGCTCTTATAAAGTAGGCCTGGTGGTAATGAAATCTCTGAGTACTTGCTTGTTCATAAAAGATTTTATTTTTCCTTCACTTTTGAAGCTTAGTTTGGCTGGACATAAAATCCTGGGTTGAAAGTTCTTTTCTTTAAGGATGTTGAATATTGGTCCCCACTCTCTTCTGGCTTGTAGGGTTTCTGCTGAGAGATCTGCTGTAAGTCTGATAGGCTTCCCTGTGTATAAAACCTGACCTTTCTCTCTGGCTGCCCTTAGTATTTTCTCCTTCATTTCAACCCTGGTGAATCTAACAATGATGTGTCTTGGAGTTGTCTTCTTGAGAAATATCTTTGTGGTATTCTCTGTATTACCTGGAGTTGAATATTGTCCTGCCTTACTAGGTTAGGAAAGATTTCCTAAATAATATCCTGAAGAGTATTTTCCAGCTTGAGTTCATTCTCTTCATTGTATTCAGGTACACCTACCAAATGTAAATTAGGTCTTTTCACATAGTCCCATATTTCTTGGAGACTTTGCTTATTCCTTTTTATCCTTTTTTCTCTATTCTTTTCTTCTCATTTTATTTCATTAAGTTGGTCTTCGACCTCTGATATCCTTTCTTCTGCTCAATCAATTCGGCTGTTAAAAGTTGTGCATACTTCGTGAAGTTCTTATGTTGTGTTTTTCAACTTTGTTAATTCACTTATATTCCTCTCTATATTGTCTATTCTTGTTAGCATTTTGTTAAACCTTTTTTCAAGTTCTTAGTTTCTTTGCATTGGCCTAGAACAAGTTCTTTTAACTCCCAGAAGTTTCTGTTAATAAAACAGTCTTTCTCCATCAGGCCTTGTTCCTTTGCTGATGAGGAACGGTAATACTCTGTAGAGGGAGAGGCGTTCTGATTTTGGGTATTCTCAGCCTTTTTAGGCTGGTTTCTTCTCTTCATTATAAATTTATCCATCTGTCATATTTGTAATTACCACCTTTCTAATTAAGTTTCTGAGTGGACATCCAATTTATTGATTCCCAGTGCCGGAATCTGAGCAACCCACTATGCTGGCTAAAACAGCAGCGTTAAGATTGATGGTGCTCTTCTGCCCAGGAATCTCTGGTCTGGCTTCCTTCTTGAGTCTATCCTTCAGTCAGCTGAATAGGCAACTCTGCCTTCCTGGAGCTCCAAATGTTGGTCAAAAGGGGAACCAGTCCCGTTTATTCTGCACCAAGAACCACCACACTGAGGCCAGCAAAACCACCATGTCGGCCACAAGAGTCATGCTGGTGACCCATGGGGCTCCTCTGCTGGGAATCTCCTGGTCTGTGAGCAACAAAAATTCATCTGAAAGTGTGGCATCCTCTCATTCTCTGTGTTTTCACTGGAAGCTACAATCCAAGCTGTTGGCTATCAGTCATCTTGGATTCTCTCTGAAAGTTCTTTTCTTTAAGCATGTTGAATATTTGTACCCGCTCTATTCTGGCTTGTAGGGTTTCTGCAGAGAGATCTGCTGTGAGTCTGATGGGCTTCCCTTTGTGGTTAACCTGAACTTTCTCCCTGGCTGCCTTAGCATTATTTCCTTCATTTCAACCCTGGTGAATCTGAAAATTATGTGCCTTGGTGTTGCTCTTCTTGAGGAATATCTTTGTGGTATTTTCTGGACTTGTATGGTGGCCTGCCTTACTAGGTTGGGGTAGTTCTCCTGGATAGGATCCTGAAGAGTGTTATCCAGCTTGGATTCATTCTCTCTGTCACATTCAGGTACACCTATCAAACACAGATTAGGTCTTTTCACATAATCCCACATTTCTTGGAGGCTTTGTTCATTTCTTTTCACTCTTTTTTCTCTATTCTTGCCTTCTTGATTTATTTCTTTGAGTTGATTTTCAATCTCTGATATCCTTTCTTCTGCTTGGCCGATTTGGCTATTGAAACTTGTGTATGCTTCGTGAAATTCTCGTGCTGTGTTTTTCAGCTCCATCAAGTTGTTTATATTCTTCTCTAAGCTGTTTATTCTAGTTGGCATCTCATCTAACCTTTTTTTCCTAGGTTCTTAGTTTCCTTGCATTGGGTTAGCACATGTTCTTTTAGCTCTGAGAAGTTTGTTAATACCCACCTTCTGAAGCCTGTTTCTGTCAATTCATCAGATTCATTCTCCATCCATCTTCAATCCCTTGCTGGTGAGGAGTTGTGATCCCTTGGAGGAGGAGAGGCATTCTGGTTTTTCATGTTTTCATCCTTTTTGCACTGGTTTCTTCCCATCTTAGTGCCTTTATCTACCTGTGGTCTTTGTAGTTGGTCACTTTATGATGGGGTCTCTGAGTGGATGTCCATTTTGTTGATGTTGAAGCTATTTCTTTCTGTTTCTTAGTTTTCCTTCTAAGAAGCCCCTCTGTTGCAGTACTGCTGAAGGTCCACTCCAGACCCTGCTTGCCTGGGGATCACCTGTGGTGGCTGCAGAACAGTAAGGGTTGCTGCCAGTTTATTCTTCTGTTAACTTTGTCCCAGAAGGGTACCCACCAGATATCGGCCTGATCTCTACTTTATGAGGTATCTCTTTGGGTATATCGGGGTTGGGGAGCTGCTAGAGGATACAGTCTATCCCTTATAGAAGTTCAAGTACCTGGGAGCTCCATTGTTCCATGCAGAGCTGCTGGGAAGTACCTTTAAGTCTGCTGCAGTGGAAGTCATAACTGCCTCTTTTCCCAGGTGCTCTGACATAGGAAGGTCAGCTTTATTTATAAGTTTCTGACATGCTGCTGCCTTTTTTCAGAGATGCCCTGCCCTGCACACAGTAGTCTAGTCACAGTCTTCCAGCAGAGGTATTGCTGGCTGCTGCAGGCTCTGCCCAGTTGCTGCATGAACTGCCTCAGTATTGATGAACTACCTCAGTAGTGGCGGATGCCCTTTCCCCCACTGAGCTGGACCATGCTGGGTCCAGCTGTGCTTGCTGCAAAACTCTCAATCAAGAGTGTTTCAGATTGCTTGTTTTTTGTGTGTGGGGGTACTTGCTGAGCCAGATCTCCTGGCTCCATGTCTCAGCCCCCTCCCTTTCAGTTGAATGGGTAGCTTTGTCTCCCAGGCATTCCAGGAGCCAGTTGAAGCAGCTGCCCAGATTTGTGTGAGTTTCTGTGCACCAACCTGTGGCACCAGCTGTGCTGAAAACTTGTGATGCTTTTAGGCCCAGGAATCTCCTGGTCTGTGGGCAGTGAAAACTTGTTTGGAAATGTAGTGAGCACTCATTCTCTGTGTTGTTCTTGCTGGGAAGTGCACTCAGGAGCTGTTCCTATTCAGCCATCTTGGATCCTCGGTCAATATTATATTTCTTGAGTGTGACAATGTTATTGTGATTATATAGGAGAATGTTGTGTCATGAGACAATATATAAAGTATTATGATGTTTAAATAATTAAGGATATAGTATCATTGTATCTGCAATTTACTATCAATATTTTTCTGGAAAAGCAGACAAATCTATATCTATATCTATGCTTACATCTATTTCTATAACTGTATCTATGTGAATAACTCAGTATCTATAATTATATCTCATATGCAACTATATTTATCAATGAAGCAAATGATTAACAACTGATTAATCTAAATTAAATACACATGGGAGTTCTTTCAAATTTCTTATAGGTTTGAAAATTTTCAAACAAAAGATATTAGGATAAAAATGCTCTGCACATGTACCCCAAAACCATTCTGCACATGTACCCCAAAACCTATAATGCAATAAAAATTAAAAAAAAATGCTCTCATTTACTACATTCGTTTCTTAATTTGTCCCATTTTTTTTTTTAAATATAACAAGCTATAGAAAATATAGTGATAAATTAAGACCAATATTCAAAATGTTACTTAGACAAACACAAAGTGAAAATGTCATAGGGCTGAGATATACGTCCAGGCTGGACTGGAAGTTCTTTGTCCTTGCCACATTGTTATATTGCTTTCATCATACACCTAATTACAATCTTCAGACTAGTTGGTGATTACTAATTCAATTTTTAAATCTTCCAATCACAACTCTCTTCTGACTTGATGTTCTGCCTTTAACTGATTTTTGAATTTGACTACTAATTCTTAGAGCACTTTTAGTCTATAAAGTAAGAGATTTGGACTAGATGGAAGTTCAGGCTCCTACTAATTCTAAGATTTTAGGCTTTTGTGGATTTTACATAGTCTTCATCTCAAGTAAAGAAAAATATGATCTGATGTTATGTGTATATATAATCTATGAAATGGAAGGACCATAAAATGCTTTTTAATTAACAATAATATACACGTTCAATTTTAGTTTTAGTACTAAATATGATGCAATATTCTGATTATTTGAATATTATAATTTCTATATATTCTATTATTTAATATATCTAAATCTCTACTCATTCTCGATATTTTAGCATTTGCTGTATTTTTTGACTTGGGATTTCAGAAATGAGCAGTTTCTTTTCTTTTTTCTTTTTTTTTTAAAAAAAATTTTAAATTTTTATTGCATTTTAGGTTTTGGAGTACATGTGCTAGATTCAAAATAATTTTATTTGAATAATTTAATACTTTAAAAATTATTTCCAAGCAATTTATCTATGAATGTATTTCTGTCTTTTTTCCTGCTTCCTAGCCTCTGTCTACATCCATGAAAGTCTCATTCACTAATGAAGAGAATTCTGAAAGCTTTTAGTTCATTTCTCTTGCTAGGATAGCCATTTCCTTTGCATTAATTAAATTCAGCAAACTTGTTTCACATTCCACTTGGCTTTAACAGTGAAAGCATTGAGGAATGATATAAGGAAAGGAAAGGTAGATATAAACAAGAAAAACACTCAACAAATGTAATAAAGAATAGGCACAATGTTTTGCTGTAATAAATTAAGAGCACTTTAATTTGGGTGGGGAAATTTTGTGGACTGTTTAAGGCAGTATGATTTATGGGATTAGGCTGGCTAAATTCCAATGCATAATTCTCTCAGTATCCAAATATCTAGTCAAATTAAAATTGATAGAGCAGAGATTCAGAAAATAAGAAAGTTGTTGGTTTCTATCCTCGCCCGTCTACCTATCACCCAAGAGTTCTATCTCTTGAAACTGCTTGAAAATCACTATCTGTAAAAGAAATCCCTTGCCCTCATGTTGGAGCAAAAATAGAGACCTATGGGTTATTATGCTTCCTCTTCCAATAGAGGGCTGTTATTTTCTAGCATTTTATGAGAATTCCTAAGTATTTGTGTTTTTATAATATATTCAGAGAGAAATGCATTTCAGCCTTTTCTTGACAGCAGCTATACAATTCTCAGATGTCACCTTCTATCTCAATTCAAATATGTAACATGAAATTAACCAATATTGCTGCTAATAATTCAGTGCTACTTATTGTTAGTCTACTTACTGTTTCTTTTCTGAAGGAAGTCAAATTTTTTTTTAAAGATTAGCAAATGAATAGCAAGATAATGTAAGAAAGTGGCAGAAACCTCAACATAAACCTTTCAGAAAAAGAAATAATTTGAACAGATTTTTAACAATCCTCGTGGCACAATTACTCCCTTGAATACTGTGACAATGCAAGTATATTGAGTAATTTCAGGCAAAGGGATTTGATTACAATTCATTTATAGAAAGAAGAGAAAACAGTTACCTCTTGATTTTATTTACACAAATGATTTTCATGCTATTTTAAAATGCATAATAGCTTTATAAAGTTTTTTTTTTTTCTATTTTTCCAACCCCTTTATGGCATTCCTGTCTAACGGATTAAGATGAAAACTCAGATAAGTGTCTTCAAAGGCCTGCAAAGCAAATGTCACCAAAGATATAAAATCAAAATGCTATCACTGTAAGTTATAATTTGTGTTTACTTAGTTTCTGAAAATCAAATTTAAAAGGGAGGATCAGGCATTAATTTCATGTTTGATAGTAAGCAGGCCAAAGAAGCATAATCTGAAGTATTCATGAAAGGTACAAGATAAACCTGAAAACAATATTTAAATATAGTGCATTTGTCTTCTCTGTTTCCTCCAAAGATACTGTCTCTGTGCAATCTTCTGATATGACTTTTCTTTCTGAGAGTGGCAATGGTTTTAAATTATAAGCATTAATAATCTTTATCTCCTCTGCTCTCTGTGGAGGGTAGGTCTGATGGAAGAATCTCTGCCTTTGCTGTACTGAGAGGTGGATAGAAATAATAGAACCCTGGGAAAAGCCTTGATAGCTCTATATCAACGTGTGCATCTTAAAGAGGGGAAAATTCCAGTGAGAGGAGAAGTAAAACGTAGATTCAGTATGATCTAAAAATGTGTGCTGAAAGAGGGTTGATCTGAGAGTATGTGAACAGTATACAATTTTGGAAAGGAAGCAATAATTTAAAGGGTAGTTTTTGAAATGTACTGTTATTTAATTTTACTTTGTGTCTTCTGCAAGACATAATGAGTAAAAGATTGCATTATTTTTAAGACATCTTGGAAATGGTTATCTATAACTTTTAGATGAGATGCTGGGCTGAGATGAGTCTTAAAGTAGGAGAATGTCAGCATTTTGTTTTGTTTACATAGTTTTCTATAACTCATTTATAAACCTGACTTCTTCATGGTCTGCTTCTTCCAACTTTTTATTCCTTCTACCTTCCCAATTTACCTCTTTGTCTCTCTGGCACCTTCCCCTCTTACCTCAAGTATCTTGGGAAAAGATTAAATGAAAATCACACCACCAATGTTCAGTCATTGTTACCTTTTAAATACTTATGTGTTTCTAAATTCTGTGGTTTCAACACATGCAACCTGTTTTCTTTTACTCTTGTGTTTATATTAACTTTGTAAAGCCTAAAGAAAAGTTTTAATTATTAGTATTTTGTAGCAGTTGATACCATCTACTTTCTCATGGTCTTGAAATTCTTCCAGCATTTGGCACTGATATGGGAGGGAGGCAGGGAAGTGCTGGGTAGAGAAGGGTGGGATCCCTGATGAGGGCTCTACCCTCGGGCCTGTGCCCACGGACCTAAATGAGGACAGGCATTTCTGTTTTTGTGCCAAAAAAGTTGCCTTTTGGACCACCCCTCCCCCTCATTATGCCCATAAAAACCTGATACCCTAGTGGTCAGAGACACAGGTGGATGGATGTCAGTAGGAGCAGAACACACTGACATACACCAGCAGACATGGGCAGGCTAGCAATGGTGAAAAGACGTGGATGACAAGGAAACTTTTGGCCAGGGGCAGTTGGAGGACAGGTGGGCAGCTTGACTCCAGGGAAAGACCAAATTCCCACTCCATCCCCTTTCTGACTCCCCATCCATCTTGCTGAGAGCTATCTCCATCACTCAATAAAACCTTCCACGTATCCTCCATGCTCACACCTGATCCAACATTTTTGGTACACTATAATATCTTGGTTGACACACAAGAACCCAGGATACAGAAAGCCCTCTGTCCTTGTGATAAGGCAGAAGTTCTAACTGAGCTGATTAACACAAGCTACCTAAAAATGACAAAACTGAAAGAGCACAACTGTAACACATGCCTACTATGGCTTTGGGGGCTGTAAATACTCAACCCTAGATGCTGCCATGGGCTGGGAGCCCCATAATGCTTCCCAGGACCTGCCCATCTGTATGCTTCCCCTATGGGTTTGAGCAGTGGGGCACTAAAGAAGCGAGCCACACCCATGTCACATGCCCTGAGAAGGGGATAAGGGAACTCTCCCATTTCAGCATTTTGTGGTAAGATAAGGGAGAATTTCTTCTCTTGTTTTGGTTTATCTAACAGATGTCAGGTTTCATATCAAGCCATGACATGCACAACAATCCTGTAGATACCTCATTACAGTGATGTTACAGATGAGAAAATATTGGCATACAAGTGAGGTAAATTTGTCTAAGATTGCATGGTGCCTTTTGAAGTTTAATGCAGGCATTCTGTCTCCAGAGTCTGCTCACTTAGGTACTCTGCTGAATAGTCTATAACCAAGAGACTGATTGTCTGTAGTGCCACTAGTTTTCTTTCTAAGACAAAGATCATATTCCTTTTGTAAGTAAAAGCAGGAGATGATATACAACCTATCTGAAATGTACTTGACTATCCTGACCTCCAGCCTACCTTAACCAGTCTGCAGCCAGACTAAACTTAGATGTCATTTTCATTACTTTGCACAACCTGTTCCTCAAAGATGTCCAAACATGACCCCATCTCAGGGCCTTTGCCCTTACCCTTCTTTCTTGAATGTACTTCCCACATATGCTATCTTCACATGAGTTGATCTCACTTTCTTTAGGCATCTTCTCAAATGCCAGTTTGAAAGGCCTTCCTTGACCCTCCTGCCTATATAGCAATCCTCCACATGATATGCTTTATCTCGTTATCTGTTTGATTTTACTTCATGTCATTTAGTAGCACTTTTCACTACCTGACATATTACCCATTTATTTGTTTCTTAGTTCCTTGTTTGTTTTTCACCAACAGAATATACACTTCTTGAAAACTGGGGCTTTATTTGGTTCAGTTTTATCTCCATGCCAAGAGCAATGCTTGCCCTGTAGAAAGATATCAAAGAGTATTTTGGCATGAACCCAGGAATTAAACTATTTTTATTGCACTAAATATGTTTCTCCCACCTTTTTTTAAAAAAAATTTTAAATTGCAGGGCACATGAGCAGGATGAGCAGGTTTGTTACACAGGTAAATATGCGCCATGGTGGTTTGCTGCACCTGTTAACCCATCATCTGCATATTAAACCCAGCTATTTTTTTAGCTATTTTTTCTGATGCTCTCCCCTACCTTTCCTCCCCCGCCAACAGGACCCAGTGTGTGTTGTTCCCCTCCCTGTGTCCATGTGTTCTCATTGTTCAGCTTCCACTATAAGTGGAAGGGACTAGTTTTTAAAACCAGATCAAGATCAAATGAATCTTTTCTAAGACACCGTTTCTTCCACTAGGAAGACTTAATTGATCCATCTTTACAATTAACATTACACTTTGTAGTTAAGACTATTTCAGCCTATTGTTTAAAGTGTTTTTATTTTGCATTGTGTTTATGTTTTTTCCATCCCTGACTAGAATATAACATATTAAAAGTCATGAATCTTGAGTAGTTGTACAAAAAATACTTGAATGGTTGAAATAATTATTTAATGAAGTACAAATTAAAAACAAGTAGTAGATAAAAAGAAAAAGGAAAATCGTTTTTTTTCTCATTGAAAATATTCAAGGTACTTTCTTTCCCTCTGGGTAGCCAGTTACATTTATAGCACATACAGTGTTACATCTTTAAATACAGAAATACAAAGAGGCTCTGGAGTTTGAGCTTGGTCCTGACTTGACAAGTGTCAGGCCAGTTAATTTTAGAACGTAGAGAGATCACTGTACAGAATCTACCTTCCTTAAAATATCTCTATTGAAAATAGAAAAGAATAAGACTATCCTTCCAGATCAGATTGAAATATTTTAGAACTTTAACAATTTAATCTGGAGTTTGAAATTAGATTTTTTTCCTAAATTGTTAAATAGTTCAGGAAAGCACCTTCTGAAAGATTTTAAATAATGTAATTGTCTGCCAATTACTTTGAACACACTGAACAATTTTCTTGCACTAAGAAGAAACTGAGCTCTTGAAAAAGAAAAAAATGAGTCACGGAACTGTAGCACACTGGAATAACAATCCAAAACTTAATAGCTGGAATTTATCTCACCAATGAAAATCATTTAATAACTCAGTTTGCCACAGCTTTTCTCTGACTAAAATCATAGAAAATTCTCCTTAATTTGTGTGTGTGTGTGTGTGTGTGTGTGTGTGTGTGTTTCTATAGGTCACAAAAAATGAACCCTAAAAAGGCAATGCAATCATATATAAATGAAAAGTCTTCTTTACTTCTTTCTATTCCTTAACTCTTAAGTTAGTTCTAAACTCACATAGATCTCTCCCTAAGCCTCTGACCCCAACATTTCTGTAGGACACTTTCAGAGCTATTTCTATGGTCCCTGGGTCCCTGCTAACACCTTATTATTACTCAGATTTTTACTTACGTTTCTAAAAGGGCAAGTCCAGCTCAGCCCATGGGCCGGCATTGCTATGACAATTAGTGTTTTTCATTGTCTTCTCTTTGCAGCAATTGGTATTTATTCTTTCACTTGGGTGTAGTAATCAGTGTCAGTGCTTTAGACATTTCTCACAGTATTTGGAGCAATTGCTTTCATAAATACTATATTGTGCAAATTTTAATTTTTAGGGACAACCACTTTTTAATCTTTATCTGTCATATGGAAATTGAATTTGATTTCTACTATTAAAAATTATACTTTAGTGGCTGAAGTTCTTTCCTGCTGTCAGACTAAAAAAGAAGCATTGTCAGAAATAGTTCTTGCTGGTCTTTCATTTCATAAGCTTCCAGTAAGTAAATGGGATCACAGTTAAAACTAGGTCACTTATTTTCAACTTTAGAAGTTTCTTACCTAATTCATATGATGATTCAAATTTAAAATAATCTATAGAATTACAAAATCATAGTAAATTAGTTGTATTCTTTGCAGCTGTTGTCATGTAATTGAAAAAACTTTTTACTTAAAAAAGTAAATTTCTGCTGCCATAATAGAAGTATCAATAACAATAATAATAATTGATAACATTTGTCCATAATCTTATTACATGCTTTATATGCATTATCTTAAATTTTTAACAACTACTATAACATAGGCCCTATTATCTGTATTTTATAGAAAATATGTCTTTAGATTTATGGAGATTATATAATTTGCTGATGCTCACATATTTAATAAGTGTTAGGTTACAACTGAGAATCCATTCTATATTAGTGTTTGTTATATTTACTAATAAATTGTAACTTCAGATAATGTTATGCTAAATTAAAATGTTATGTGTATTTGAAACAATTTTAATAAATCATTATAAACAGATACAAAAGAATTTGGCAGGCCTATCTCAAAGAGAGAATTGAGATTATTTAAACATTTAATCTACCAACATCATAAAATTTCATTGAACACTTGAAAAATTGAGACTATATTGAATGCATGAACCTTTCTTAGAAACTTACATGTAAAACAATTTAAATATTATATGTATTTTCTAATCAAGACAATATTAATAATTTTTTAATTATAAAGAGTTTTATAAAATGACTTCTGCTTTCAGTCATTGATAATGTTTAAATAAAGGTAGTTGAGAGAGTAACCTGACTTTATCTTCATATTAAATAATATTAGTCATTTTAATTCAGCAGCTATTGAATACCCTGTTTAAGGATCAATGCCAGTTCTATAAGTTTAATTTTACCATGTGTAGGTAAACAACAATATACATGGGAACCAACTGCAATATATTTTGGGAAATGAATAAATGATTTCGGTAAAATCTTTTATTAGTATTTAAATGTATATTCAGTGCTAAAGCGCTTAAGACTATAATACACAAATCACTAAACTTGGAGGTTCTTTTGGGATCTTTCAGCATACAAAAATATAAAAAGAGGCATACTTATTGTATAATAGGAGTTTATATTACAGGTTCATCTGTAAGGAAAAGAAACAGGTCTCAGCAGGCTTGGGAGAACTTCAGTATGAGTCAAAGTTCAGGAGAGTTCTAGAGACTTGATTCTCTTTGGACAACCCCTGTTTGCTTCCCACTTCTATTTTTCCCTATAAACCTTTGCCACTGTGGACAGTTAGCTAAGCTGGTGCCTGTTTTGGCTTTTCCTGTTAGTGCTCTACAGCCTAAATATCCCTACTCTCTTTTGTTGTGTCCATGGCCTTGGCTGACTCATGGCTTCTCCCTATTCAGGACCTTCTCATTGGTGCTGGGCATTTGGGGCATTCTTTCTTGTAGGAAGCTGTCCTGTGCATTGTAGGATGTTTACTAACATCCCTACTTCTGGCACTTGATGCCAGAAACATCCCTAAATTGTCCCAACCAAAAATATCTCCAGACATTGCTAAAATTTCACTTAAATTTCTCCCTATGAGTTAGATCCCAACCTCACAGTTACTCACCTGAGATGTACTGTCCCATCTCACAGTTAAGCTACTCTTACTCCTGTCCCATTTCACAGTTAAACTCACCTTCACAGAGAGCTTCCCAGAAGGTGGCAATATGCCCAGGCAATGTCTACATGGCCTCTCCATTAGAGTTAAGCAGTGTCTTAGCCCCTAAGCCCATAAGGATTGCTAAGTAAACCAAATTAGAAACACAATTTCCTTTTATTTTGTTATTGTTTATAAGAATTTATTTTAATGTCTCTACCACTTCTGTAATTATATACCTATAGATATTGTATTTGCTTATTCATATTCCCGAATGCCTAGTTTCAAGTGCAGATTGATAGTTACTAGTTGTATGACATTGGCATTAACCCACCTATGCCTTAGTTTTCTTAAATAGGAATTAAAATAACATCATACTGGTAGGATTTTTAGATGATTAATAAGTTAATATTTACTAAAAATACATATAATGTCTGTTAAAATATAATCAACATAATGATATCTATTATCCCCCTAATTTTTCTCATATATCATATTAACTGTGGTGATGGTTTCATGAGTTTATACATGTCTCAAATTCACCACAGTGTACATTTTAAATATGTGCAGTTTGTTGTATGTTGATTATACCTCAACAAGGGTAAAAAATTATATGTAATATGTCAATAAAATATATATTTGTAATAATATTTACCTAATGATAAAAATAGTTGTTTCTGGATTATGGTAGTTTGTATCAGTTGTTTGTGGCTTAACTAAAGTTTTGTTGAGTTTAATTGAAAAAGTGCTATTCTTTGCTGCATTGTTTGAAATTTTTATAATGAATTTATAAAGTAAACCTAAACCATTTATCTTGATTTCTTAGGGAGAAGTATTTTGAATATGATAATGTATTTGTTCATTTTTAAATAGTTTGTCAAATAGTTGTTCATTTTTGTAGTTTGTCACTCCTCCTTATATAGGCTTCTGATTTAATATTTCTCATCCAAATCTCTAAGTGCTTTTCTTCCAATGTTTTACATTTGGTAGAGTCACATCTCAGAGAGACAACTTGATTCTTACTTTCCCATCTCAGTATGGCTATGAAAACTCATTCCATAATTTTTCCATGTTTTGTATTTCTTTCCTGTATTTGGAAACAATTCACATAGTAAATGAACACTTCCTTATATTTAACTTAATAGCAAGCTACAATTTAAGTTAATTCTTGCTTCCTGACTACGGAAAACAACGGCTGCTAACCAATTTTCGCTTAGCAGTTTTTCACATACAGGAAGTGTTAAATTCTTTTAGTTTCTCTGTGTCAGATTAATTTTGTTTCTTCTATAGCTTGGTGGGTTTTATTTTTGTTTCCACAGACAAGTAATCATGATGTCCTTCAGTTAGCTATCTCTGAGTAGGCCCAATCTTATTAATTCCTGCAGTGTAATGGCAAGAATTTTCCTTTCTTTCTTCCCCTGGTACACACAGACTGCTTCTTTCATGTTTGAAGCTATGGGAAATTTATAGATTTAAACAATTAAATTATTGCCTATAGCACAAAACATCTCACCCACAATGATACAGCTAGCATCGCCTCATTGCATATAGCAATACCTCATTATTTTAATCAGTGCCTATATTAAACACTCACTTTTTAAAATTGTTACTAGAAAAATATATTCAATATTGAATACATAAATTGCAGACATTTAGAAACTATAAGTAATTATTTTATTTTAATTTGGTTGTTTCTCCCTTCTATTGGCAATAACAGTGGTTGTGCCAATGGCTGCTTTTATGTGGATATGGGATGGGAGAAGCAAAGGTGCTACTGATTACAAGAGTCTTTTCTTTGCCTATGAAATAAGCAAGCACAACATGGCTTTAAATTTGCACTTTCTTTTGTCTTGTGAATAGCTTAGAAGCAGTACATCTCTATCTCATTTGACACAATTATATTTTTATTCAAAACTTGCTATATGATTGGCTACTCTTTTCAACAATAACCCCAGCCCATTGTGGTATCATTTTGGTTATCTATTAATTCTGTTTCATTTCATTACCTCAGTTTCTTTCACCACACTTGGCTCTTTCTCTGTCATTTTCCAATTGTGTCCCTCCTATTGCCTTCTGAATGTAATGTTCAGATTTTCACCCTGGTTTTTAAAACATGCCAGGATCTCACAATATGTGACTACTGCCACTGACATGGATTATGTGTTCTACTCAGATGACTTATCAAGGAAAAGTGGGCATGACACACCATTCATCACATCAGATATGTATTCCGTGGGCATTTTTGCATTTTGTGTTTGGATGCCTCCTTGTCCTTCTTGAACACTTTGTGAAATGTACTTTTGCTTTGGGCTCATTTCAGGTCGTTTTTCCTCTAAATACCCTCTGAGAACATATTTGTTCACTTCCTAGTCCGATTATCTTTTAAAATTAAAGTCTTAGACTTTATAGGTGTATGGAATTTCAGAGATCATGTAGTTCAGTACCTTAGATATTTTAAGGAAATTCATCAGTGTCAAAGAACTATTTCAGAGCTAACACCTTCAAATTTTATATTACAGGACTGTGCTCTTTTTTTTCCAATAACGTTGTTTAGTGTTGGTATTAAATCACCATATTATTTTCTTGTATTACTTTATTGTTTCATTGCGTGAGTCTTGTTTCCCTATTTGGTATAGTGTTCATGCTTTGTATATCCTCCAAGTGCCTAGCTCATCCAAGACACAGAGCTGTTACATGTGCGTGTGCTCTCTCTCCCCTCTCTCTCTCTTTCTCTTTCCTTCTCTCTCTCTTTCTCTTTCCCTCTCTCTCTCTACACACACACACACAAAAAAAAAACACACACACACAGTACTACTACCAATCATAGACTTACCAGATATCTGTTTTTAAGAGCTTTTATCATCAAGTCTTTGTATACCCAATATAGACTCCATTATGGAATCTTGTGATCCTCTACATATATTTAGTTTTGTCCAATATTAGATTATAAAAATGTATTGGATGACTCTCTGACTCCTTTCTACTTCTGCAACCCTAAATAATAATAATAATTATTATTATTATTATTTTGTGTTGTTGTTAATTTTTTTATTGTACTCTATGTTCTGGGGTACATGTGCAGATCATGCAGGATTGTTGCATAGGTACATACATGGCAATGTGGTTTGCTGCCTCCATCCCTTGTCACCTATATCTGGCATTTCTCCCCATGTTATCCCCCCCAACTCCCCATCACTGCTATCCCTCCCCTGCCCACAGCTAAACAGATCCCAGTGTGTGATGCTTCCCTCCCTGCATCCATGTGTTCTCATTGTTCAACACCCACCTGTGAGTGAGAACATGTGGTGTTTAATTTTCTGTTCTTGTGTCAGTTTGCTGGGAATGATGGTTTCCAGATTCATCCATGTGTAATGACTGCCACTGACATGGATTATATGTTCTACTCAGATGACTTATCATGGAAAAGTGGGCAGCACTTTTCCATGATAAGTCATCTGAGTAGAAGGACACTGGCTCATCATTTTTTATGGCTGCATAGTATTCCATGGTGTATATGTGCCACATTTTCCTTGTCCAGTCTATCATTGATAGACATTTTGGTTGGTTCCAGGTCTTTGCTATTGTAAACAGTGCCACAATGAATATACATGTGCATGTGTCTTTATAATAAAATGATTTATAATCCTTTGGATATATACCCAGTAATGGGATTGCTGGGTCAAATAGAATTTCTATTTATAGGTCCTTGAGGAATTGCCACACTGTCTTCCACAATGGTTGAATTAATTTACACTCCGACCAACAGTGTAAAAGTGTTCCTTTTTTCTCCTCATCCTCTCCAGCATCTGTTGTCTCCAGATTTTTTAATGATCACCATTCTAACTGGCATGAGATAATATCTCAATGTGGTTTTATTAATCAGGCTCATCAACTTCCTTTCTTTTGCTTTCCTTGGTGGTAGAAAAAGACTGATATCAGTATGTGACAAGTACTCTCACATCTCTTCCATCAAAACAAATCTTCATAAGAGGCGAAAAAAGGCCAGAGCTCAGTGTAACAACAGAGCTTTTTACATGTGTTTTAGGACATCCCTGTTTTTTCCTCTGGTCACTGCATATGTCTTGTTTAAGCATGTTCATTTTGAGAAATTATGAAAAGGTAATCACTGTGTTCATTGGAAGAGGTATATCTTTGTAGATTCATGGGTGGTTTTCCCTCTATTCTAATAGTTTCATCACAAGTACAGAACTAAATCTCTGTGTGTGTGTGTGTGTGTGTGTGTGTGTGTGTGTGTGTGTGTGTGTGTGTTTGGAGTGTAGAGAGGTTGGGAAGCAGCTGCCATTAAGATAGTTGTACGTGGAAACTGTATAACGGAGTCATAAAATACACCACATGAAGAGAGAACAGGTTTGAACATAAGAAAGTCTTAGAGTGAATTACCCTTTCACAAGGAAGCAGTTCCTCTGGAACATCAGGTTAGTAATCTAAACTATATTTTCCTATTAAAAGTATTAATGCTTAAAATAAGTTGTCTTAGTCATTAATTAAATCATAAAACCATTGAATAAACTAACTGACATCTTTTTAAAATGGGGATTTAATTATAACTTTAATCTTGGCAATGCTGCTTGAAGCAAAACTTAACACTATGACCATAAATGTGTGTACTCAATAAAACGAAACCTTTCCACTTATTAGCACCATTTCCTTCACTTAAGAGGTTTCCTTTTCTTAAGCTATTGGCACATTTGACCACTCTCCACTTTATGAGTCCTTGGGAGACATACATAGTACTTCAAATATGGAGACAACATTCAGAAGCCTCTCAAGTGACTTACAACTTAAAACTTATGCTTAACCATAATTTCCATTTGGGGAAATAAAAAAAAATGTTAAGTAGCAGCATGATGCATTCCTTTTTAACCATAATTCAATTTATTTATATTTTTAAAATGAGACCTTAATGTTTCTTCCCTTGAGCAGAAATAAATTAAAAAGAAATCGTGCTTGTCTACTTCAGTATCTTTTCACACTTAAGAACACTCCCTGCTGGGAAATAGACTGCCTTAGAGAAAGTATGTCTGTCTTGTGCATTGACGTGGCCAGAGCACATAGCAAAAGGCATCACCTGCCCTCATGCCTGCTCATTACCTGGATATCTTCTTTTACAGCAAGCCCTAGAAAACCACCTTCATAATGCAGCTTGTCTTCAGCTTTTGTTTAAATTAGTGAAAGGAGGATAAATTCTCTAGCAATACTGCTGAAAACATATATGCTCTTGCTCAATATACTTTTTCCCCACTAAACCAGTCAGGTGGTAAATTGGACGACTACCTTCTTAATAGTCATTCAGGCTTCCAGGTGAATGAAGTTTCTCTCATCTTCAGCACATTTTGATGCCCTGTAAGCCACCATCTTGGTAGACTTGAAGTGAAACATACGTTGAGGAGAATGTATAGTGGGTTTTCATAGTCCAATCTTGAGAGTAGCACATATCATTTGTGCTTTCTTTCTTTTGGCTAGAAATCAGTACATGGCCACACATAAATATAAGGGAGGCAATAAAACATGATTTGGCTTGGCCTTGTATACAGGAAGAAGAGAGGCTCATGCTTTGGGTGTTCAAGTACTCATTTATGCCACACCTGTTGAAGCTCATTCAATCTTTACTGGTGCAAGAAAGGAACATCTTACTTTTGGATAGCTCATCTTAAGAAATCTTATGGGAAAATGTGGCACATATACACCATGGAATATTAGGCAGCAATCAAAAATGATGAGTTTTTGTCCTTTGTAAGAACATGGATGAATCTGGAGAACATCATTCTCAGCAAACTGACACAAGAACAGAAAACGAAATACCACATATTCTCACTCATAGGTGGGTGAGAAAAATGAGAACACATGGACACAGGGAGGGGGGTACTACACACTGGGGTCTATTGGGGGGAATAAGGGAGGGACAGCGGCGGGGAGGGGGAGCTGGGGAGAGATAGCCTGGGGAGAAATGTCAAATGTGGGTGAAGGGGAGGAAGGCAGCAAAACACACTGCCATGTGTGTACCTATGCAACTATCTTGCATGTTCTGCACATGTACCCCAAAACCTACAATGCAATAAAAATTAAAAAAAAAAAAAGAAATCTTATGTCTTCTAAAAGGAAATCCAGCTGGGCCATTTCCAGTTTTCAATTCCAAAAACATGACCAGATTTCTCCTAATAAAATTGGGGCCACTGATATCAAGCACAGTATCTCCAAGTAGATATAACTTAGAGATTTTATAACATGGGTAACCTTATTTTCTGTGTCTGGAAAAAGTCAATCACGTTTATTTCTGTGTAAGCCTATATTCTACCAAATCCATTACTGACAATTTTCATGTTAGATTGAAAATTAATGGTCTATAGAACTGGCTGGAGCTTTTTGATTTCAAACCTTATCAGGTTTCCTTTTTCTTTTTCTTTTCTTTTCTTTTTTTTTTTTGAGGCAAAGTTTTGCTCTTGTTGCCCAGGCTGGAGAGCAGTGGCACAATCTCAGCTTACCACAACCTCCGCCTCATGGGTCCAAATGATTCTCCTGCCTCAGCCTCCCAAGTAGCTAGGATTATAGGCATATGCCACCAAGTCTGGCTAATTTTGTATTTTCAGTAGAGATGGGGTTACTCCATGTTGGCCAGGCTGGTCTCAAACTCTTGACCTCAGGTGATCCGCCCACCTCAGTCTCCCAAAGTGCTGGATTACAGGCATGAGCCACCACACCCGACTCCAGGTTTTCTAACAGAATACTTTTATTTACTTTTATTTTGGAAGAGTTAAAGTGAAAAATTACCAGTGTGAACCTTGGTTGCAAACGAATGACTTTGGTGAAATTAGAGGCTTCAGATGATGCCACACAAATTCAGTTTCCCATTATTTTGAATGTTCAAAATGAACATTGCTTTTCTGGTAATGAGTTATGCCAAATTTATTTTGTTTCCTTATCTTTTTGTCCATTAATTTATCTATTTTGGAAGTAAAAGATTGGTAAAGCTAAAATAAAATAAAATAAAAGTTGTTTCTAGCAGGACAGATAATCTACTCTACTCTAATCTAATCTAATCCAATTTTATGACTATAATCAATGAGCACTTCTGAATTCTTCCTCTTCCCTATTGTTAGCAAAGGTAGCTTCTCCAGTTGGTTTTTTCATGCCTGTGTAATGCCTAACAATGATTCCCCAGCAGCTGGTATTCTCAATCAATTTCAGAAGGACTTTTGGATCTTTGCTGAACTTTCTTCTGATAGCTACAACTGTGCAAACTCTTTTTAAGAAGGTTTTGTTAGTAGGTGACCAACCGTTCTAGTTTGCTTGGGACTCATGAATCTTCTGGGATACAGAAATTTCAGTGATAAACCAGGAAAATCCCAGGCAAGCCAAAATCAGCTGGTCTTCTTATAATCTTATGTTTCTTGAGAAAAGCCAGGTAACAACAACAGCACAAAATCCCGTACTTCTTCGCTTTCCCCTCAGTATCCTTCTTACTTTCTGTGAAGTACCAACTGTCAGTAATAATTCACCTTTGGCTTAGCAGAATGCATTTCTGCCATTGTGGTTACATACAGCCTGAAGCAGAATGAGAGTACTCTTAAAAATGCAATCCCCCAGTTCCACCTCAGATCAACCCTCAAGTCTCACAGGTGGAACATGGAAAACCATATTTCTAATAAGTATTTTATGGGGAGATTTGTGTGCAATAAAGTTCGGGCTGTATTTCTTTATGAAGTCCATTTATCAAGTAGCCAGAGAGAACTTCATTTTTTAGTTATCTGGACTAAGTTTAAGTAACTAAAGAGTTTGACAAATGCTGCACACTTATTTTTGATGCATTGAACTTATTTAAGAAATACAGGCACTTATGTAAATAAGGCCCCAAGCTGTAGTTACATACATACTTGGAGGTATATATACCGGAGGGTTGCCAAAATACTGCCGCATGCAGGAGTACTTGGTGTATAAATGGGATTTTAAACATTATTGTTTCATAGTCTTCCCTTCAACCCTTGCCCCAGTGCAATCATTAGATGCTTAAGCTTCAATCAGGCCCTCCTTTCTCTTGTACGTTCCACAGCTGCAATTTTAAAATTATCATATTGCAGTCATATCTATACCACTATCAAATTCTTTGAGGGAAAGCTGTACTTCCCCCAACCACCCTCAACTCCTGATTCTTTCTTTGTCACATCTCTTTCACAGGAGTCCTCACCATGAGAGAAACCTCCTACCCAGGAATATGAGGACAGTGGGATGATCCTTCTCACAGACTGTACAACTTTTCTGAGACACACAACGGGCCTACCCCAGCCCCTTCTCTGCCTCTGGGCTGGGTAGTTAGTTTTTCTATGGGGTGAGAGAGGAGACAGTGATTAGCATTCCCTCCCACGTTTAAAGGCTTAAACTTTTCACTTTAATTCTCAGGTATTAGCTAGAGCATCCTATTTCTCATTGGCTGACTCCCTCCGATTTATTTTCATCATTTTATTTTAAGAAAAATCTAGGGAACGTGAACAACCTGTTACGGTCCTGCTAGATCATTCCACTAGATGGCACTCTTAGGTTAGCTTTGCTTCCATTTTCCATCAATGCAGTATTTTTTACAGTGAAGCAAAAGCTTAAAGAGCCAATATTTATGTTTCATGATTTACTTGGCTGGTTAGAAGTACTGCAAAGTTTTACGCTGTTTCAGAAATTAAGATATGTACTTTTTTGTTGAATCTGACTGAATTATATTGTGATACGTTGGGGGTTACCTTATAACGCAAGTAAACAGTAGTAAGCAGCTGAATGCCTTTATTGGGTCCTCCAACTATTTGTTGTGGTAGATTAAAGAGCCAAGAAAGAGCAAAGTAACTCTTTCCCAAAGATAGAGCTTGGGTCTTACTATAGCTTTTCACCAGTAGCCTCTCCCAACTCTTAAACAGCACAGCCGCTGTTCTGCACATTTTCACCGGCCACTTCCTTGACCCTCTCTACCACACAAACTAAGTTTTCATCGTAATTCTGGTTCTATTTCATATTTGCTATTCCATCTTATGACTTTAAAAAACAGACGTATTTTCAGAAGAAGATATGGTAAGGGGCTTGGAATAAGATGGTTCCATTTTTAACAAATACATCGTATTTTATTTTTGTATTACTTTAGATTCAGGGATGCATGTTCATATTTGTTAAATGGATACGTTACATAATGCTGAGGTATGGGCTTCTATTAACCCCATCATACAAATAGGAAATCTCATACCCAACTGGTGGTCTCTCAAACCTTGCCCTCCTGCCCCCTCCCCACCTTTGGCGTCGCAAAACCCTGGTGACTGTTTCCATCTTTATATCCATGTGTACCCATTATTTAGCTCTTACAAGTGAGGACATGCGGTATTTGATTTTTGTTTCTGGAAAAATTAACTTAGGATAATGGCCTCCTCTGCATCCACATTGCTGCATATAAAGTGATTTTGGTCTTTTTTATAGTTATATTGTATTCCAGAGTGTATATGTACCACATTTTCTTTATCCAATCCACTTTTGATGGACACTTAGGTTGATTCCATGACTTTGCTATGGCAAAGAGTGCAGCAATATCATGTGAGTGCAGGTGTCTTTTTGGTGAAATGATTCATTTTCCTCCAGGTAGAGGATACCTAGTAGTGGAATTGCTGGGTCACATAATAGATTTTTGTTGTTGTTGTTGTTCTTTGAGAAATAGCATACTATTTGTTATAAAGGTTGAACTAACTTATATTTCTACCAAATGTTCCTTTCTTCTCCATCTTCAGCAGTATCTGTTTTTTGATTTTCTTTTTTTTTTTTTAAATTTTTTAAATTTATTTATTTATTTTAATTTTTATTGCATTATAGGTTTTGGGGTACATGTGCAGAACGTGCAAGATAGTTGCCTAGGTACACACATGGCAGTGAGTTTTGCTGCCGTCCTCCCCTTCACCCACACTTGGCATTCATCACCAGGCTATCCCTCCCCAGCCCCCACCGCGGTCCCTCCCCCATTCCCCTCAATAGACACCAGTGTATAGTAGACTGCCTCTCTGTGTCCATGTGTTCTCATTTTTTTCACCCACCTATGAGTGAGTATATGCGGTATATCTTTTTCTGTTCTTGTGTCAGTTTGCTGAGAATGATGTTCTCCAGATTCATCCATGTCCTTACAAAGGACACAAACTCATCATTTTTGATTGCTGCATAATATTCCATGGTGTATATGTGCCACATTTTCCCAGTCCAGTCTATCATTATTGGGCATTTGGGTTGGTTCCAGGTCTTTGCTATTGTAAACAGTGCTTCAATGAACATTCGTGTGCATGTGTCCTTATAGTAGAATGATTTATAGTCTTTTGGATAGATACCCAGTAATGGGATTGCTGGGTCAAATGGAATTTCTATTTCTAGGTCCCTGAGGAATCGCCACACTGTCTTCCACAATGGTTGAACTAATTTACACTTCCACCAACAGTGTAAGAGTGTTCCTATTTCTCCACATCCTCTCCAGCATCTGCTGTCTCCAGATTTTTTAATAATCGCCATTCTAACTGGTGTGAGATGATATCTCAATGTGGTTTTGATTTGCATCTCTCTAATGACCAATGATGATGAGCACTTTTTCATATGTTTGTTGGCCTCATGTATGTCTTCTTTTGTAAAGTTTCTGTTCATATCCTTTGCCCATTTTTGAATGGGCTTGTTTGTTTTTTTTTTTTCTGTAAATCTGTTTGAGTTCTTTGTAAATTCTGGATATCAGCCCTTTGTCAGATGTGTAAACTGCAAAGATTTTTTCCCATTCTGATGGTTGCCGATTCACTCTAGTGACTGTTTCTTTTGCCATGCAGAAGCTGTGGAGTTTGATTAGGTCCCATTTGTCTATTTTGGCTTTTGTTGCCAGTGCTTTTGGTGTTTTGTTCATGAAGTCCTTGCCTATAAGCAACTTCAGCAAAGTCTCAGGATATAAAATCAATGTTCAAAAATCACAAGCATTCCTATACACCAATAACAGACTTAAAGAGAACCAAATTAAGAATGAACTGCCATTCACAATTGCTACAAAGAAAATAAAATACCTAGGAATACAACTCACAAGAAATGTAAGGGACCTCTTTAAGGAAAACTACAAACAACTGCTCAACGAAATAAAAGAGGACACAAACAGATGGAGAAACATTCCATGTTCGTGGTTAGGAAGAATCAATATTGTGAAAATGGCTATACTGCCCAAAGTAATTTACACAATCAATGCTATCCCCATCAAACTACCATTGAATTTCTTCACAGAACTGGAAAAAACCACCATGAATTTCATATGGAACCAAAAAAGAGCCCGCATAGCCAAGTCAATTCTAAGTAAAAAGAACACAGCGGGAGGCATCACGCTACCAGACTTCAAACTATATTACAAGGCTACAGTAATCAAAACAGCATGGTACTGGTACCAAAATAGAGATATAGACCAATGGAACAGAACAGAAGCATCGGAGGCAACACAACATATCTACAACCATATTATCTTTGATAAACCAGACAAAAACAGGCAATGGGCAAAGGATTCCCTATTTAATAAATGGTGTTGGGAAAACTGGCTAGCCATGTGCAGAAAGCAGAAACTGGACCCCTTTCTGACACCTTACACTAAAATTAACTCCAGATGGATTAAAGACTTAAACGTAAGACCTGACACCATAAAAACCCTAGAAGAAAATCTGTTTTTTGATTTTCTAACAGTAGCCAGTGTGAATGTTGGGAGATGGTATCTCTTTGTGGTTTTAATTTGCATTTCTTTGATAATTAGTGATGATGAGCGTCTTTTCATCTGTTTGTTGGCTGCTTGTATGTCTTCTTTTGGGAAGTGTCTATTCATGGGTTTTGCCCACTATTTAATTGGGTTTTATATATATATATTTTCTGCTTTAAGTACATATAGATTCTGGATATTGGTCCTTTTTCAGATACATAGTTTGCAAATGTTTTCTTTCATTCTGTAGGTTGTCTGTTTAATCTTTTAATAGTTTCTTTTGCTGTGCAGAAGCTCTTTGGTCCCATTCGTCAGGTTTTTGTGTGTTTGTTGTAATGGCTTTTGAGGTCTTAGTCATAAATTCTTTGCCTCGGCCAATGTCTAAAAGTTTTTCCTAGGTTTTTTTTCTGGCATTTTTATTGTTTGAGGTTTTACATTTAAGTCGTTAATCTATTTTGAATTTGCTTATTAATTTTTATATATGATGAGAAGAAGGGATCCAGTTTCTTGCAAATGGTTAGCCAGTTTTCATGGCATCATTTACTGAATAGTGTATCTTTTCTCCATTGCTTATTTTTGTAGTTTTATTGAAAATCACTTTATTGTAGATGCGTGGCTTTATTTCTGGGTTCTCCATTTTGTACCATTGATCTGTGTGTCTATTTTTGTACCAGTACCCTGCTGTTTGGGTTGCTGTAGCCTTGTAGTATAGTTACAGGTAATAAATAGTCAGCAGGTATACGTAACAGTATATAGTAAGGTAATGTGATACACCACAACTGGTTTTGCTCTTTTGGCTTATGATGTTTTTGTTTGTTTGTTTGTTTTTAAAGCTATTTTGGCTCCTTTTTGGTTCCATGTGAATTTTAGAATTTCTTTTTTCTTTTTTAAATTTTTTTTAATCTTTTTTTTTTTTTTAAATTGCATTTTAGGTTTTGGGGTACATGTGAAGAACATGCAAGATAGTTGCATAGGTACACACGTGGCAGTGTGATTTGCTGCCTTCCTCCCCTTCACCTATATCTGGCATTTCTCCCCATGCTATCTCTCCCCAACTCCCCACCCCCTGCTGTCCCTCCCCTATTCACCCCAACAGACCCCAGTGTGTAGAGCTCCCCTCCCTGTGTCCATGTATTCTCATTGTTCAACACCTGCCTATGAGTGAGAACATGTGGTATTTCATTTTCTGTTCTTGTGTCAGTTTGCCGAGAATGATGGTCTCCAGGTTCATCCATGTCCCTACAAAGGACATGAACTCATCGTTTTTGATGGCTGCATAATATTCCATGGTGTATATGTGCCACACACACACATTTTCCCTGTCCAGTCTATCATCAGTGGGCATTTGGGTTGGTTCCAGGCCTTTGCTATTGTAAACAGTGCTGCAGTGAACATTCATGTGCATATGTTCTTACAGTAGAATGATTTATAATCCTCTGGATATATACCCAGTAATGGGATTGCTGGGTTAAATGGAATTTCTATTTCTAGGTCCTTAAGGAATCGCCACACTGTCTATCACAATGATTGAACTAATTTACACTCCCACCAACAGTGTAAAAGTGTTCCTATTTCTCCACATCCTCTCCAGCATATGTTGTCTCCAGATTTTTTAATGATCGCCATTCTAACTGTCATGAGATGGTATCTCAATGTGGTTTTGATTTGCATTTCTCTAATGACCATTGATATGAACATATTTTCATATGTTTGTTGAACTCATGTATGTCTTCTTTTGTAAAGTATCTGTTCATATCCTTTGCCCACTTTTGAATGGGCTTGTTTGTTTCGTTCTTGTAAATCTGTTTTAGTTCTTTGTAAATTCTGGATATCAGCCCTTTGTCAGACAGATGGGTAAACTGCAAAAAATTTTTCCCATTCCATTGGCTTCCAATTCACTCTAATGACTGTTTCTTTTTGTGAAGAGGCTGTGGAGTTTGATTAGATCCCATTTGTCTATTTTGGCTTTTGTTGCCAATGCTTTTAGTGTTTTGGTCATGAAGTCCTTGCCTACTCCTATGTCCTGAATAGTTTTGCCTAGATTTTCTTCTAGGGTTTTTATGGTGTTAGGTCTTACATTTAAGTCTTTAATCCTTCTGGAATTAATTTTAGTGTAAGGTGTCAGGAAGGGGTCCAGTTTCTGCATTCTGCACATAGCTAGCCAGTTTTCCCAACACCATTTATTAAACAGGGAATCCTTTCCCCATTGCTTGTTTTTGTCAGGTTTGTCAAAGATCAGATTGTTGTAGATATGTTGTGTTGCCTCTGAGGCCTCTGTTCTGTTCCATTGGTCTATATCTCTGTTTTGGTACCAGCACCATACTGTTTTGATTACTGTAGCCCTGTAGTATAGTTTAAAGTCTGGAGTGTGATGCCTCCTGCTGTGTTCTTTTTGCTTAGAATTGACTTGGCTATGTGGGCTCTCTTTTGGTTCCATATAAAGTTTAAGGTGTTTTTTTTCCAGTTCTGTGAAGAAGGTGAAAAATGACATTGTATATTTGATAGAAATTGCATTAAATCTGTAGATTACTGTGGGCAATATCATCATTTTAATATTTATTCTTCCAATCTATGAGCATCCATTTTTCCATTTGTTTGTTTCATTTCTAATCTCTTTGATCAGTGTTTTGTATTTCTCCTTGTAGAGATGTTGTACCTTCTTGGATAAATATATTCTTAAATATTTTATTTTTGTGTGTGTGGCTACTGTATATGGGATTGAATTCTTGATTTGATTATCTGTTTGAAGGTTACTTTTGTATAGAAAAGCTATTGATTTTTGTACATTGATTTGTATCTTGAAACACTGTAATTGGTTTTCAGCTCTGGGAGAAATTTAGAGGACTCTTTAGGGTTTTCTAGTTATCTTTGGGTTTTTTGGATCATGTCATCAGCCAACAGAGATAATTTGACTTCTTTTGCTTCTTTCTTTTGTCTAGTTGCTCTGCATAAGACTTCCAATAGTATGTTGAGTAGGCATGGTGAGAGTGGATGTCCTTGTCTTGTTTCACTTCTTAGGGAGAATGCTGTTGTTAATTTGAGATCTTCCTATTGTTTTGATATAGGCATTTAGTACTATAAACTTTCCTTTTAACACTGCTTTTGCTGTATCCCAGAGGTTTTGGTAAATTGTGTCTTTATTTTTATTTGTTTCAATATTTTAAAATTTTCTGCCTTTATTTTGTTGCTTACCCAAAAGTCATTCAGGAACAATTTGTTTAGTTTCCATGTTCTTCTGTGGTTTTGATTTCTAGTTTCATTTCATTGTGGGCTGAGAAGATGCTTGATATGATTTCAATTTGTTTTAAATTTATTGAGACTTGTTTTATGACCATGTGGTCAACTTTAGAGAATATCTGTGTTCAGATGAGAAGAATGTATATTTTGTGGTTGAGTGGAGTCTTCTCTAGATGTCGGTTGGGGTCCATTTAGTTGAGTCCAATTTAAGTACCGAGTTTCTGTGCTAGTTTTCTACCTCAATGATCTGTGCAGCTGCTTTAAAATTTTTTTTCTTTCATGTTGATCTTGGATAATCTGATGAATCTGTGCCTTGGGGGTGGTCATCTTTTATAGTATTTTGTAGGTGCTTTCTAAATTTCTTAAAGCTGGGGGACAACCTCTCTTACAAGATTATGAAAATTTTCCTGAATTATTCCCACAGATATGTTTTCTAACTTGCTTGCTTTTTCTTTTTTCTCAGGAATGCAAATAAGTTGTAGGTTTGGTTACTTTACATAATCTCACATTTAATGAAGCCTTTGTTCATTTTCTTTAAGTTCTTTTCTCTTCATTTTTATCTGGCTGGATTAATTTAAAAAACTGATCTTCAAGTTCTGAAATTCTTTCTTCTGTTTGGTATAGTCCACTGTTAAAGCTTCTAGCTGAAGAAATTTTGAAACTCCTTTAGTAAATTTTTCAATTTCAGCAGATCCATTTTTTTCTTAGTATCACTATCTCATCTTTTATATCCTATTTTTTTCTGATTTCTTTGTATTTGATTTCAACTTTTCCTTGCATCTCATTGAATTTCCTTAAAATCAATATTTTAATTCTTTGTCCTTTCAGTCACTTCAATCTGGTTAGGATCCATTGGTAGAGAGCAAGTGTGATTTTTTGGAGGAGGCACATCATTCTGGCTTTTTGTACTGTCAAAGTTCTTGCACTGATTCTCATCTGAGGGAGCTGTCATTTCTTATTTTTGAAATTGCTATCATTTGGGTGAGACTGTTACTTTTTTAAATTTGTTTTTTTCCCTTCAGGGTGTGACTGTGATTTTTTTCTGTGTATGATCCTTTGGCTTTGTTTTTGGGTGCTTTCAGGAAGCCACAGTTCTGGATAGGTTCCTCGGTAGTGGATAACTTCTGTGTAGTGGCTTTCTCATATTCTGCTGGTTGTAGTGATGTGATGGAGGTAAGTGCTGACACATTATCTATCTCCTGCAGGGCTGAGGGTACAAAGGTCTCAGATGCTTATCTCTAGGACTAGCACTAAGTGCTTCTGGTAGCAGGTTTTTTATGTGGTGGTGAAGTTCAGGCTGCAGTTTTGCAGATGATGCTTAAGAGTAAGAGCGGGCTCTGTCTCAGGTATGCTGCTGTCAAGCAGAAGCCCCACCCTGACAGGGAGGTGGCAGGAACAGATTGTGTTGGTGTGCACTGAGGTCTCCAGGGAAGGGGTGGGAGGTGTACCAACTCTTCTTCCTGAATTGGCAGGAATGTGTTCTGTTCCCCTGCCAGGCCCCTGTTGCAAGGCACAGGACTCTAAGTTCCTCAAGACTTTGTCTTTTGATCCCTGGCCATAGGGTGGCTGTGGGCCATGATCTACCTCCTGATGACTACCACTTAAATGGGCTTGGGGCAGAGCCTGTTCATGGAGACCAGAGCAGGCAGGTTCAAGACTTGTCTCTCCTCTGTTGCTGGGGCACTGTCACTCTGTATAGGGAGGGCAGTTGGGCCCTTCTCTGCACGAAAGCCTGAGCAGCACAGGCTTGCTTTCAGCAGTGGTGGAACTGTCACAAAAAGCATGAAAAATCCTTTTTGCCAGTGTACGCTCTCTGTGCTTGCCAAAACCAGAGTGAGTTTGGGGGAAGTTTCTGGTGGTGAGATGGTACAAGGAGGGAATCCCAGGTAGGGCAACGTCTCACCATAGGTGCACAACCGGAATGGAACCCACCATCTCAGGTCATGTCTAATGGGAGTGCAGGCTATCTGCATGGCCACCTGGTTCTAAACCACCAATTGTATTGCCCTGGGTTGGGGGGCAGGCAGAGGCACTCTGCAACAGTTTGACGGTCAGCAAATTGTCAGGGGGTGAAGGGGAGTGGAGAAGCCTTTCCACCTCTCCTTCCCAGGAGGCACCAAGTTCCTTGGAGTCAATCTCTGAGAGACTCTTGCTGCTTTCCTTTTCTTTCCTCTTCCAGCTTCTTCCCTTGGATAGTCTCCCATTTATAACAAAAGGGGATATTTTACAGAAATAGAAAAAAATCATGATAGAAAAATAAGCATATTGATATTCAAATATACATTAATAATAAAATGTTAACTAGTTAATTAAAAGTAATTATTTTTTATTCAGAAAACCATTATGTATATCAAGAATTAATTTTGCCATAACAATAATAATTAATCCTACCAAAAAACCCTGTAATTTACTAGAAAGGGAACTGTCATCAATTCATGAATTCATTTTAGTTTTTTAATGTCTTACATTTCTACTTTTTGTTATGCCCTGTGCTAAATCCTGGGAATCCAATGATGACTAAGGTTACAATATTCATCCTTAAGTAGGTAACATTCAGTGCTAAGTACATTTTATTTAGAAACAAACAATGATTGATAGTTGTTGTAGTTTATCCACATACACATATTTTCTCCTGCTTTTCCAGTTTTGATTTTGGATTATAATATCATTCTTGTGAGAGCTAAGCATAAAATCCTTGTAGTCAATAAAACACATTTAAAAGAAAAAATAAGCTCCTTATAAAAATAAAAAATAATTTCAGACATTTTATATAAAGTTTTTTGTTTGTTTTCAAAGCTAGCAAGTAAAATTGTCGAGTAATTTGCTCTGTGCAGTGATCTACAAGATGAATTTGGCACAGCAGTCTACCAATTTCTTATGGACCACCATGCAGAATAATTCCTAAAGTTATAAGGAAATTTCAAGGACTGTCAAACATCTTTTTTTGAAAATCCCTGTTTTTAAGTGTTAGCATATCACACTGTGATGACTTACCATGATGAAACCCTAAAATATTTTGGTAGAAGTTTGGTCTGATTCTTGGAACTAATGATTCACTTCAGTGGCATAGCTAGCAATGTAAGACCTCAAAACAAAAATGAAAAATGATGCTAGTTCTCACATCAGTATTCACAGTAAGCTCTGAATCCTCACTCTCAAATCAATCCAGAAATTGAGATGTGACATGGTTCCTGAGAGATCTGAAATTTTCCAGCTGACAAGTTTTAAATGGTAAATTTAATTTTACCCTTCAGTTGAATCTGAAATCATTTCATATTGAATAACATGTTAAGAACCGAATTGAAAATCTTCTAAAAATCATAGCTTTGGGCTTACTGAACATTTTTAGATTACTTGTTTTATTTTTAAATTTCAGTGAAAACCTAAGAGATCACATGGAGATTATATATATTAAATAGTTGCTGAAGTTCAAATATTAATGGCCTAAGAATATGCATGTTTCTGAAATGTTGCTGTTAATAAATACCTGTTTTGTTCCAAGGAGCCTCTATACTGTGACCTCTTATTACATGTTCCTAAAATATATTATTAAGCTATTGTATATATTTACCTTGATAAACAATTACGTTTTGAAGTCTTACAATGTAGGGCATGGTATTAGGCTCTGGAGTCTCCAAAATAATTGAGATATTGTTCCTGTCCTCAATATGGTCACAGTGTCTCTGGATATAATAAGAAAGACAAATGTGTCACTTGAAACCTATATTAAGCAAGGACTTCCACTCCATGTGGAACATATGTAGCTCACATGTGAGCTAAAAATGTACACTCTTTCCTTAATTGCTCTGAAAAGGCAAGGTAAAAGGTATTAGGGCTCTTTTGGAAGTTTCAAGTAGCTCTAAATATTGGCATAGCAGTAAGGAAACTATTATAAGTTTCTTCTGTTTCTTGGAACACAGTATTGTTTTAGGTTATGGCTTCTTACTTTCCCTGACTCTCTAGGACACTTGCTGCACAGGTTCCTGAGTGAGTACAGAGAGCCTGAGTGTCATCATGCTGTAGCCATGAGTTCTCAAGCCCAAGCATACATTAAAATCACCTGGGGTGCTTTAAAAACTACCCATGCTCAGATCCCCTCCAGATTAGGTAAATCAAAATCTCTGGGGGTGGAGCTAGAGGATCACTGTGTGTTTTAAAATTCCCCACAGTGAGGATTTAAAACACACAGCTTTAGACATTTCCGTATTTCCTAAACTGAATCAGATTACTAATGCATTCTAAAAGTGGACTAGCTATTGTGTTACAACATGAAGGCAATATGGAAAGCAGCTGAGTGTTTTGTCATGTTACAAATTACATAACTTTGACTCCAAATATCTCATCTGTCCTCCAAACTAAAATAGCCACGAAGGAATAGGTTAATCTCTTTAAATACAGCTGCAGTATTGGAACCTTAAGGTCCGCTTAACCTAACCTTTCATTCAATGTAGGTATCACATATATAACAGTTAAGACTTCTGCTTATACACTAATTGTTCACTACCTCGAAAGGCAGCCTATTACTTTAATGGAGATTTAACTATCAGAAAATTATTCTTTCTTATGTTAAATCGAAACACTTTTCTCTATGATTTTACTTATTAGTCCTTATATCAATATTCTTGAACATAGTAGTTCCTCCTTATCTATGAATAATACATTCCAAGACCCTCAGTGGTTGCCTGAAACCTCAAATAGCACTGAATCCTACATAGGCTAGGTATTTTGGATCTGATAACCTAGTCAGTTACTAAGTGACTAACAATATGCCGTACAAAGAGACGATTCACATGCCTGGAAGGATGAAACGGGACTACGCCACATTCAGTTACTATACTCAGAATGGCAAGTGGCACATAATTTAAAGCTAATGAATTGTTTATTTCTGGAATTTTCCATTTAATATTTTTAGAACATGGTTGGCCATGGGTAACTGAAACTTCAGAAAGAAAAACTGCAAGTAAGGAATGACTATTGGATATGAACTACATACATCTTAATTTCATTGATAACTGAAAAGAGTTAATTTCAGATAACTGAAAAGAGTTACCAGAACTTCTTTGTCTCTTCTGCAGATGGGATATTCTTAGTAACTATTCCCGTTAGATGCCTGGTGGCTTAAAAATAAGGTTGGAAATTTTCTTACACGTTATTTATAAGTAGATAGGACTTGACTTGAGTAACTCTAGGTGGATTGCGACTGAGAATATGACTGTAACGATGCTATGTGAATTCCAAAGTTAGGTCATTTCAATTAATGTAGTTTCCTCCTGGTTCATTGGAATATTTGCTATTGCATCTCTAATCCACTGAATAAAAAGTCCAGGTATACTGAGACACCCATGCCGATGAAGCCACATGTGGATATTCCAGTCAACACTCCCAGCTGAGCTCACCTTCTAACCGTCTTCACAAATGTACCCTCTGGATCAGCTGAATCTCACTGAGTTTTCACAATCACTGCCACGTGTCCAAATTCTCACTCACAAAATCATGAGCTATAATGTGACTATTGTTTAAGCTGCTAAGTTTGGGGTAGTCAGTTACTTAGCAACAGACCTGACATGAGGTGGCATATTTGTTGTAATATATCTTACAACATCTTTTTACACACCCACATGAGCAAAAATAATCTAAAAAATCTTATCTGTGTTTATATGCCAATGTCTGATATCACTTTAGCTTTGTAGTAGCAAAGATTGACAAGTGGCAGGTGTTTATTTTTCTTATATTTTGTGGCCTCATTAATACGCCTATCTGAAGCTCTGTGTTATGAACTTGAATTCTGGTTTGCTGAAATAGAAAGGCAATGAAAAAACAATGGCTTCAACATTTAGCATATTTTTCTAGACCTAATCTAGATGATGAAAAGCCATTGTCAAGTATTTTCTCAAATGACACAACTTATTTATTTTTTTATTGCATTTTAGGTTTTGGGGTACATGTGCAGAACATGCAAGATAGTTGCATAGGTACACACATGGCAGTGTGTTTTGCTGCCTTCCTCCCCTTCACCCACATTTGGCATTTCTCCCCATGCTATCCCTTCCCAGCTCCCCCCACCCACTGTCCCTCCCCCATTCCCTCCAATAGACCCCAGTGTGTAGTACTCCCTTCCCTGTGTCCATGTGTTCTCACTGTTCATCACCCGCCTATGAGTGAGAATATGCGGTATTTCATTTTCTGTTCTTGAAATGACGCAACTTAAAAAGGACATGTGATGTCAAGTATTTTCTTAACCTACCCAACTTGAAAATGTGAAAAGTTTATCAATTTTGCTTCCTTATTTTTGGTATTGACATGTATGCTATATACAGGTGGCTGGTCATGAATAAGTTAAATATCAGTTAAGTTAGTGAATAACATGTCTCAAATTTAGTAAATAAGTATTTACTAAATGTACCAAATACTTAGTCTAAGTATTTAGACTAAGTATCAATTTTGCAAAATTGATTGTACCAAATACTTAGTCTAAGTATTTAGACTAAGTATCAATTTTGCAAAATTGATTGTACCAAATACTTAGTCAATTTTGCAAAATATAGCAGAACTATTATTACCATATGGGATGTTGAATTTTGTTTCCCAACTAAATACTTTCATGAATACACAAACACACACATACACACACACACGTTTAAATATCAGATTGGTGAAAAATTAATTGTGGTTTTGCCATTACTTTTCATATTTAACACAGAAAAAGAATTTGTAGCATGGTTTTCTTATAGAAATGTCTTCTATCTATTTCTAATTGTACCACTAGATGGCGCTCTTTAATAGAAAGTTGTCTGCCTCTTAACCCGAAGACCTGCTTGAGTGGGTCGGGGGATAGTTTTTCCATTATATATTCCTTTAGCAATATGAAAAATAATTAAAATACAAATAGAAGATCTAATAAAATTTTTTGAGAGTTAATCCACTCATCTAAGGAGAGAAAACATGTGACTACTTAGGCACTATCAAATTTCAGAATTTTTTTCTATTGCTTTTGAATGAAAAGATTTTTGAATGAAAAATCTGAAACAATCCTCAGAAATATAGTCTAAAAAGTTTTGGTTCCCAGAAAATATGTCTCCTACTAGTGCAAAGATAATACTGTCATGGGTGTCCAGAGTGTATACATTCTATTCTTGAAAAACTAAATTCTAAGAAATTACAAAGCCAGATGACAGACTTTAGAAAGATAAATGAGAATGTTTAATGGAACTTTTGTTAAAAGCATACATAGGTAATCAGCACAGTTATGAACACTGTGTTCTCAATAAATGAATAGTCTTTGCTAGAGACACACACTTTGATCTTTTTTTCTCAATGTTTTGCATATAATTGCTGCATTTATCATGTGGCCAAGAGATATTAAAAACATAATAGAAGGAGATAATGAATGAAATTGGACTTTGTGGTCAAAAGCCCAGTACTGAGCAAGCCTGCTTTAATCCAGAAAATGCCTACTGGTTAGAGTCACCTTCACTCACTCAGTGAAGGACTGATTCTAAACCATAATGAGGTTACACCCAGTGGAAAAATAAGATCCTTGCCAAGTTGTATTAGTTCATTTTCATGCTGCTGATAAAGGCATAACCAAGACTAGGTAATTTACAGAAGAAAGAGGTTTAATTGGACTTAGAGTTCCATATGGCTGGAAAAGCTTCACAATTATGGAAGAAGGCAAGGAGAAGCAAGTCCTGTCTCACATGGATGGCAGCAGGCAAAGAGAGAGTGAGGAAGATGCCAAAGTGGAAACTCCTGGAAAAAACATCAGATCTCGTGAGACTTACTCACTACCATGAGAACAGTATGGAGGAGACTGCCCCTATGAATCAATTATCTCCTACCAGGTGCCTCCCACAACACATGAGAATTATAGGAGTACAACTCAAGATGAGATTTGAGTGGAGGCACAAAGCCAGACCATATCATTCCAGTCCTGGACCCTGCCAAATCTCATGTCCTCACATTTTAAAACCAATCATGCCTTTCCCACAGTCCCCCAAAGTCTTAACTAATTTCAGCATTAACTCAAAATTCCACAATCCAAAGTCTCATCTGAGACAAGACAAGTACCTTTCACCTATGAGCCTGTAAAGTCAAAAGCAAGCTAGTTATTTCCTAGATACAGTGGGGGTACAGGCATTGGGTAAATACAACCATTCCAAATGGGAGACATTGGCTAAAACAAAAGGGCTACAAGGCCCATGCAAGTCCAAAATCCAATGGGGCAGTCAAATCTTAAAGCTCCAAAATGACCTCCTCAGACACCATGTCTCACATCCAGGTCACACTGATGCAAGAGGTGGTTCCCATGGTCTTGGGTGGCTTTGGCTCTGTGGCTTTGCATGGTAAAGCCTCCATCCTGACTGTTTTCACAGGCTGACATTGAGTGTCTGTGGCTTTTCTAGGTACACAATGGAAGCTGTCAGGGAATCTATCATTCTGGGGTCTGGAGGATGGCAGCCATCTTCTCATAGCTCCAGTAAGCAGTGCCCCAGAAGGGACTCTGTGTGGGAGCTCATTCCCCCACATTTCCTTTCCACACTGCCATAGCAGATGTTCTCCATGAGAGTCCCGTCTCTGTAGCAAACTTCTGCCTGACATCCAGGCATTTCCATACATCTTCTGAAACCTAGATGGAGGTTCCCAAACCTCAGTTCTTGACGTATGTGTACCCACAGGTTCAACACCATGTGGAAACTGCCAAGACTTGGGGCTTGCACCATATGAAGCCAAGACCCAGCTTCTAAGTTGGCCCCTTTCAGCCATGGCTGGAGCAGCTGGGGCACATGGCACCAAGTCTCTAGGCTCCATACATCTCAGGGACCCTGAGCCCAGCCCACAAAACCACTTTTGTTCCCCAGGTCTATGGGCCTGTGTTGGGAGGGGCTGCCATGAAAACCTCTGACATGTCCAGGGAACATTTTTCTAATTGTCTAAAGGATTAACTTTTGAGTCCTCGTTATTTATGCAAATTTCTGCAGCCAGCTTGAATTTCTCCTCAGAAAATAAGATTTTCTTTTCTTCCACATTATTAGCCTGCAAAATTTTCAAACGTTTATGCTTTTTTTTCCTTTTAAAACTGAATGCTTTTAACAGCACCCAAGTCATCGCTTGAATGCTTTGTTGCTTAGAAATTTCTTCTGCCAGATACCCTAAATCATCTCTCTGAAGGTCAAAGTTCCACATATCTTTAGGGCAGGGGGCAAAATGCCACGAGTCTCTTTGCTGAAACATAACAAGAGTCATCTTTGCTCCAGTTCCCAACAAGTTCCTTATCTCCATCTGAGACCATCTCAGCCTGGACCTTATTGTCCATATCGCTATCAGGATTTTGGGGAAAGCCATTCAAAAAGTCTCTAGGAAGTTCCAAACATTCCCCTATTTTCCTGTCTTCTGAGCCCTCCAAACTGTTTCAACCTCTGCCTCTTACCTAGTTCCAAAGTTGCTTCCAGATTTTCAGGTATATTTTCAGCAACACCCCACTCTACTGATAATAATTTACTGTATTAGTCTGTTTTGACACTATTGATAAGGACATATTCAAGACTGGCCCATTTACAAAAGAAAGAGGTTAAACTGGACTCTCAGTTCCAAGTGACTGGGGAAGGTAGGGAGGTAAGGAGGAGCAAGTTCCTTCTTACATGGATGGCAGCAGGCAAAGAGAGAATGAGGAAGATGCAAAAGCGAAACCCTCTGATAAAATCATCAGATCTCGAGAGACTTATCGAGAACAGTATTGGGGAAGCCACTCCCATGGTTCCAATATCTCTCATCAGGTCCCTCCCACAACATGTGGGAATTATGGGAGTACAATTCAAGATGAGATTTGAGAGGGGACACAGAGCCAAATCGTATTACCAGCTAACCATTTATTCATCCATTCCTGTAATCACATAATGTGTACTCATTGAGGGATTACTTGTGAAAGTCAGTCATGTGAGCTGATCTATTGATTACAAATTCTACACTGGAAGTATGAATAGAGTCTGTTGGAAAACAGAGGAGGACGAGACAGAGTGCTGAGATTGGTAGCATAAGGCCACATTTAGTGGGTGATTTTGAGCAGTCCCCAGAAGTGTTTTTAGGGGTGTTAAAGGAGGTGTTAAAGAAGGTAGAAAAGAAACTTTCACTGTGTTAAATTGCGTGTGGCTATAAAGATAAACAAAATTTAATACAGTAAGGTTTGAAAATAAAATGTATGGCTAGGTCATCACAGTCTCTACTGAGATCCCAGCATGGGCAAATCTAGATGGGAGACTCAATAGTGGAAGTTCTATAATGGGAACTCTACTTATTATCTCTTGTTAACTTGGAATATGGTTTTTATTATAAGTGCTAGAACTACAACCTATAAACCTGAGATGCTTTCTCACAAGACCAAAACTGCCTAAATATTTTATTCTTACAATCTCCTGTGATGTTTTCAGTCAGATATGAAAAGAAGAATAAATAGATTTTATGAAAATATTGGGGATACTTGATGTCCAGATATGCCCACATGAGGAGAATCCACATAGAAAAAAATCTCCACCTGGAAAGAATGGAACGGATTGAATGAGGGAATATAGTCAGTGAGAACCTAAAACAGGCAGTTCTTTGGCTGTGGAAACAGAGCAGAGAGCAACCCGAACAAGAACAGTTCTGCTAGTTTCTCATCATATAGAACTTTCTGAAAATTTACTTTTAAAAGATGAAATTAACTCACCCAGTTAAAAATACTCACGATTTTGTCTCCTGGTAGTGAGAAACATATTTGCAGGAGAGGCTGTCATGGCAGTGATGAGCTGAGCCTGTAGCCTCAAGTAGATTAAGAAGATGCCATTTCCCCTCACTTTAGGTTGGGGAGGCTCTTGCAATAGAGAGATTGAGTTTCTTAATTCTTGCATGATGAGGGAAGTCTACAAAAGAGGTGACTGGGGAAAGAGAAGCAGAGAGGAGCTTTAAGATGGGAAACGAGAGCCAAACAGAAACTTGAAAACCTCAATTTTGTCTGTCTTAATGCTTTGCTTTGAGCCCAATACTAATAAAATATTTGGTCTGTCTGTTCCCAAAAGCAATGCTCTTTCCATTATTAAACTTGATGGGAGATGGAGGTAATCACATCTAAAGGAAGAGAAGGAGAATAAAATATATGTTTTATATTGGCAGAAAAACTGGTTATTTTAGCACTTTAGAACAAAAATCATTCAGAACAAAATTCACTCTTTTTTAAATTTTCATCCCTTAGAAATATTTTTTAAGTTATCCTAAGTTCTAGTTCCTAATATTTATTAATCTATTATCCAAAATTCATTCAGGTACTGTAATAGACTTCTTAAGAACTCTAGGCTGGCTATACATCCCTTGCCTTGAAGTACTTATAATAATTAGTCATCTATTTGCTTTCCTAGGAGGACAAAACATTAACTCTTCCACTATTCCTTTGCCTTGTGTTAATCCCTCAAACACAAGTTATCTCAAGTGGAAGTCTCATTGACTTCTGGCATCTTAATAGACATCTGTGTAGCCACACTATCAAGCACAATACTTTACAAAAAGGAAATGCTATTGGATAAATATCTTAGAAAAACATATAAAAATTTATATTTTCAATCACTTTACTTGTAACCATTATTTTTTTTAATAGAGAAGAAAAAATATCACTTTGAAATAATGGTTGTCCATTGATATCCCTCATACTTTCTGTCCTCTTTCCAAACTCTCCTGACAGTACAATATAAATATGAGAAATGAAATATTCTCATATTTATATTGAACTAAATATGAGATTTAGTTCCTGTTCTGTGAGATAAGACCATTAACCCTTAATAAAAGAATCAAATTATCATTTTTGCAAGAAACTGAAGAGTCTAGAACTTCCAATGTGTAAAGTTAAGAATAATGATAAGAAAGGAAAAAAGGGAGGAGGTGGAGCTACTCAGTGGGATTTATAGCTCACGCATTAAAACTAAAAATCTTGATTCACTGGTTTAGGGTTTTACAAATGTTTATCTCTCTAGACAGAAAGTTAATAAATGACCTTCTATAATGCTGATATAATTTTTTCTAAGATAATAAAATTACTGTTTGATACCACTGCCAATTTTTAAAATAATCTGCTTGTCTGAAATATCAGAATAATAATTAAGAACTACATCTTCAGAGATTTAAGGTAATTTGATATTGGCAAGCATTTGTTAGTGATAAAAAGTGTACTGAGTCTGTATTTGATAGTAGAAAATCTGCCATTAGTATTTAAGCTATCATTGTAACAGCTGTTTGACAGCAGAAAGAGCTTGTTAGTACTCGTTAATACTTATTCTATTTGGCAAAGGTATCAATTAATAGTGAACCAATCAGCCAGCCAGCTAAAAGGAAAAATAAAAAAATGCAAAGTTCTTTTCTTGCCCTTTCAATGTAATTTGAAGTCATCAAAATTATATTAAATGTTATAATTAAAACACATTACACAAGTGTGTTTAATAAAGACTAAAAGTCTCTATTAAAAGTGAACAGGAAACAGAAAAACACCTACAATGCAAAGTAATTCTAAACTGACAACAGTAAACTGTTGTTGCATAGAAATTGGGAAGTGACATTGTTTAATGTCACTTAAAGGAGATCCCAAATACCTTCTTTAAAGAGGCAAGAAAGAAATAATTTACCGTGGAAACCGCCCAATTCCAGAGATTGAATGTGCTTTCATTCCAGTGAGAACATCTGTGAGAGTCCAACTCTTTGTAGAATGTGAGAGGAGTAAAATGGCTGTCCTCATTCCTTACTTTAACTTGAGCAATCCAGAATTTTCCATGGAGTGTTCCACTGAACAATAGCAATACAAAAATTGAATAGGTGTATCTAAGAAGCAACAACTACACAGATAACCAAAGAATGCTTGCTCAAAGAAGTCTGGGAAATGAATTAAGCAACACTAAACCCCACTCAAGATCTCACAGTCTTTTTTTTTTTTTTTTTAATTTTTATTGCATTATAGGTTTTGGGGTACATGTGCAGAACGTACAAGATAGTTGCATAGGTACACACATGGCAGTGTGTTTTGCTGCCTTCCTCCCCTTCACCCACACTTGGCATTCATCCCCAGGCTATCCCCCCCAGGCCCCCCCCCGCTGTCCCTCCCCCATTTCCCCCAACAGTCCCCAGTGTATAGTAGACCGACTCTCTGTGTCCATGTGTTCTCATTTTTCTCACCCACCTATGAGTGAGTATATGCAGTATTTCTTTTTCTGTTCTTGTGTCAGTTTGCTGAGAATGATGTTCTCCAGATTCATCCATGTCCTTACAAAGGACACAAACTCATCATTTTTGATTGCTGCATAATATTCCATGGTGTATATGTGCCACATTTTCCCAGTCCAGTCTATCATCGATGGGCATTTGGGTTGGTCTCACAGTCTTTGACATTTGAGATACCCTGGGAAGCTCCAAGAGGTGAATGAGTTCCTACCAGTTCCCAACATTTGCTTGACAAAAACGAACCCTTGTTTTTTCATAGGGAATTTAACTAAAAATAAGAAATTTCAAATTTATATAAATTGTTTCTTTGAATTTTAGGTTTCTAAGAAGCATAACAAACTTAAAAGCTATGTAGTATGTATAATCGCTTTTCCTTGTTTGTACAATTCTACCAAATTTAACTCAAATTTCCTACCTCATTGATATGGGATGAGCAACAAGGAAAATCCAAATTCCTGGAACATTGCTTGGTTGTATGGCAATAATTTATTAATTATCTTTTAACGTAAGCATATTATCCTTTCTGTAGCATGATACCCAAAAATACTACAGTGGGATCCAGTCTGGGTTTGCATCTTGGCTCTACAGCTATGTACTAGCTGTAACCCCTTGAAAAACATATTTAACGTCTCTATACTTCTTCATCTGTGAAATGAGAATTATAATAATATAATAACCTATCTCATAGGTTATTGTGGAAACATCAAATATATGTGTATGTGTGTGTGTATAAGTATAGCTACAGATACGACTTACAACTTTTTTCAAAGAATAAGTAGCACTAACTCCTCAATTAACCCCCCGTTTTTTAATCCTTTTACATTAAAAGTTCACACAGGAGTCAGACCCAAAGAGCTAACTCTATGTTTCCTTTGAACCTTATCTAGGCATCTCCTAACCTTAAAACACATCTTCAAAATAAGGTGCACCCAAGCACTACTGGAAGAATAAGAGTAAAGTAAGAGAGGCTGTAGAGGGCCTATGCATCTAAAACCTCCTGCAAAAACTTCAAGATAGCATTACTCTGTACAAGTTTTCTCAGAATGATTTGTTTACCCATTGAGGCAGCAAAGGACCTGGTCCACACTAGGACCAAGAATGGCTATACAGTTGCACATCATCTAGTTGTTTTAGGTCTGTGATACTCTCTGATGTCTACCCTTGATGACACTTATTTCCTCCCTGAGAAAATAAAAATTAGAAGAAAAAGGGTGTGTGTGTAACCAACATATTCTGCCCTCTTCCTTCCTTGGAAGTCATCATTTTAGGACAAGGACACTTGTGTTTTGTCTTTCCATTTGTCACCTAAAGTCTCCATGGTTGTTGGCCTAAAATAATCCTAAAAGTCATAAAAGATATGCATGCTTCTTTTATTGTTTATTCCTCTTCTCTCTGAAACTCCCAATTCTTCTCCTTTAAATGTGTGTGTTGTGCATAAAATCTGTGAGGAATAAGAATAGTGGTTTAAAAGTGTTTCAGCTTTTCCTAATATGTAAAATAGTCTAAAATTTTCCTGCTTTACCTCTTTATTTTTCTTCTCCTTTGAGGAGTAGATTTTTGGTAAATTTCATTTTGGGACAATTCAGGCATTTATGCAAAACTGAATTATAAATCTAGTGATAATTATTTTTGAAAGACAGTGGAAAATAGAAACCTAAATTTCTGGAAAACATTGTATTTTTACTGACTCTTCCAAATGTTATGCTATACTATTGAGCAAGTTTTTTTTTACATCAGGTTATTGAGTTTCTTAGTATTGGAAGATTATTAAAGAAGAAACAGTATAAGCAGTTGACATTTCCTTCTGGGGATTTTGCCCAGGATTTAGGAAAATGAATGAGGCATGTGAGAAACATTAACAAGGCAGTGTTAGCACATTATACAAACATAACTATGCATTATTTTTTAAAACTACAACAAATTTTTTAAAGTAGATATTTTAAGAGAGAAAGATATAAGTTCACTGTAGCGTAAAAGATGGTAAAAAACCTGTTATAGAACTCCAAATATACTAGGAAACAGCAGTGGAATTAGTAATTCTCTCATGAGGAAAAAGTGAGACATTATTACCAATCAGTTCTGCTTCTGTGTGCCGGTTTAGCCTTCTACTTCCTCTCCTTTTTCCATAGTGGGAACTGGAAGGGAATTAAAGTATCTGGTGCACCTGTTTCTCTGATAATGTAACAGCCTACTAGGGCAAGATCCTCATCAAAACTCAGGACAAAGCTGTTTTGCCTGAAAATTTCTGGCTCACCAAGCATGTCCTAAATGTGACCTGATTCTCTGTGATTGCTTCTGAAGATGATGAAAAGAGTTTATTTCGAGGTACCTTGTGCCTGCTAGGTGATACTACCTAATTTTGAGCTAAAAAACTAACCAAACAAACAAATAAAAAATAAATACTCTGTAGATAAAATATAGATCACCTTTTTTTCTTGTTGGATTCTTGAAAAGCCAGTACTCCAAATTTGAGAGATTTTAAAGCAGAGCTGATAAATGCAGGATTTTAATTGAATTATTTTATGTAAATAGTAGTATCCATTTGTGAAGATATGAGATAAGGTTGTGTTAGAATAATTTCAGTTCTTTAGGAACTGTTCATCTTATGGCATCATTTTAATTAGAATAAAGACATTCTTTATGTGCTACTCATTGTAAGTAAATTAGTAATTTTTCTTTCACAGTTTATATGTACTGTTGGTTGTATTATTCTGAAAGCCTGTACTAAAAGTCAAATTGCCATTATGTATATACATATTTAAATGAAAACTTTTCCATTTCTCACTTGTATATAAACAAAATACCAAGGCCTGAAAAATCTGCCGAAAAGCTCTATTAATACAGAACAATTAAATTGGGTTATCAAGGAAATAGCTGAACATAAATTTTAAAAATTTCTTAAGCCCAGAGAAACATGTTATTTTTTTCCTACAGAAATCTTGAAAGTAGCCCTGAGAAGACTAATGATTGGACATCAGTCTATTATCATTTGGAGAATGTGACATAAGCTCCAGTTTTGTTTACTTTGGAGTTGAAAATGATCTTTATTTTTCTGATTTTCTTCCCAGTTTATTCTCATGTAAGCATAAAGTATATATTTTAAAAATATTGTTGAGATTGCATATCTGGTCACTTGAGGACATGAATTACAAATCACAGTATAAAATAGTGTTTTTCCTGGCCAGAGAAAAAGAGAGAAAATGAATGACTCTATTTCATTTCATTGGAGGCAGGTAAAAATTAAATGTAATGAAATCTGCAGCTCTAAATGGATATGATTAGACACAATGGCATTGGAAAGTTAGAGGATAATATTAATGAAAAGCACATTTTTATTAGGATATTCCATTCCTAAATGCTAACAAACTTAAAAAATAATTAACTGTGTGAATACATAAATATATACTCCCTATATCTTTAAAAAATGTTTTTAAATTGTCATGGCTTATTGGGCAGAGAGAAACACCTCTTGTGGCAATTATAAAATATCCCAGTTGGGTATGAATTATGTGTAAAGAAAAAGTATGTTTGGCCTCTGTACTTTACGGACAATGGTAAAAAAATGAGAAACCATTAATTTAGAAAATAGACAATGAGATACTTTCTAATTAAACAGAAAGTTTCAGGAGCTGGACTTTTGCTTCTCTTCTGCCCATCCCTAACATGTGCATGAATGAGCTCAGTGCCTTAAAGATTGGAATTTAGTCTAAGGTAATTTAGATAATAGAAAATAGGAATATACAATGGTACCTGAAACATATAACTCTAGGGAAAAAAAGATATATGTGGTGCAAAAGTAGTCTCCATTTGGAGATATTATGACTTGATTTATGTATTTTGCTAGAAAATAATTTTACTAAATTAGTTTTCAATTTTTCTATATTAATAGAAATACCTCATTAGGCAATTTGGTGTGCCTAACACATGCTATGACTAATACTGTTAATGCTTTCAAAATTGGACGTAAAATTGGACTAGGAGATATTCATCTAAATTGACTTAATCATCATTTAATTACTCTATACCAAGGCACACCCATTGCAAAATTCAGACCCATATTGGCCAAGTAATAGATTACAAATACAGTGTGATCACACAAGACTGGATAATAAACTCACTTATAGATGATTGAGAACATATTTTAAGAAAAATTCTTAGTTTAGTTGTAAAGAAGAGAAACACTCCATTTTTAAACTCTAGAATCTTAATTTTCCAGTCTGCTATTTTTCTAGTTTGATGATTGTTGGAGGATCAATGGCACTATTGGGTTCCAAAATATAAATGGAAACTTATTACAATATATCCTAACTCTTGCAGCTTTAACAATTGGATACTCAATTTCTTTTTTCTATGATATTAAAATTAACAGAAATAGATCAAAATATTTTTAACCATGAATACTTTCAATAAGCGAAATTTCTGATGGGAGGTGCTCATTTGCCATGGAGAAAATTCGCTCCCAGTTTTTCACAAGTCAATCCTTGTGAGAGTAAAGGTTTGAGAGTCACCTTCTTTGGAATACTCAAGTTGTGGGATAAGAGGACTGACTCTCTTGTTAGGACACAAGTTTAAACATATTTGTCTGGACTGTTCTAACACAAATGATTTTTATGTGAGTTCAGTAAGAAACTGTTTCAGATTAAGCTCATGCTTTTAATCTAGCTCCAAAAATGTTTATAGAGCACATAGTATTTCTAAAGCGCAATACTGAAGATTAAAATCAGTCCCAGCATCAGTCTATACGACACTCAAACCCATGATCCTTCAGAGTTCTCTTCTTTAAAACAAAAGTTACTGTATGAAGATTATAATCCACGAAGCTTAAGCAAAAAAGGGATGTAACAAGCAAGCAAGGTCAAGGACATTGCTCCAATACTTCACATTGCTCTCTGTACACAATCTAAATTTTTTACCATGAAGTACAACTTATCTCAGAGCTTGGACCCCATGTGGGGCTAACCCACATTCCTGCCCTCCTGTTTATTATTTTTTTCTTTCTATTACCTTTCCTAAAACCTCTAGATTAATCATATTATTTCATTACATGATTCATTCAATACCACCCATTACCTATAAAAACGCTTCCTTCATTTTAAGAGCCAGATGAGGTAATAAATCCTTTGAAACCTTTTGTCTCCTCGGAGAGAGTTGCCCCATCTCTACATTTCTAGTTTGTTGCTTATATCACCATAACTGTGTTTACCATATTATCTTGTAACTTAAAGTATGTAAGTTTGTCTCTTGAGAGAAAGAACTTCGTATTATTCATTTTCATATATTTAGAATTAAGAATATCAAGCATTTACTGTTCACAAATGTTAAATGTTCATTAAGATTTTTTTTTTCTGGAGGGATCTTGTGAGCTAGTCAAAAAATAAGCATGAAAAGAAGACTACATCACAAGAGTAAGAGCTAACTTTTATTATGTCCTTACTCTGTGCTAATTACTGTACTAAAGTATTTTTAGGAATTATACTGAAAGTTCATGCCAATTTTAGTAGATATTATCACTATTTCCATTTTATATATTATGCTGTGCTCTCACATGATATCGGCATTCCTTTGTTGTCTGTCTAACCCACATTAGACTGTAAACTCTTTGACTGCATGGACTATATCTGGCAGTGCTTCATCCTCAGAATCCTACATGGTGCCGGACACCTAATTGATAATCAAAACACTGGTTGATACATTTGTTAATGTATTCATGCATTAATGAAAGGATTCTTTTCCCAGTGTTTTAAAGATTATGACAGTACATGCTTATGTAATGCTTATGTGGTGCCAGATGCTGTTCTAAGTGCTTTACAAATATTAGCTTACCAAACCCTCACCACACCTTGGGAGCCAGCTTTTGTCCCAGTATACTGAGTAATATTTTACAGATGAAGAAACTGAAGCACACATAGGTAAAGCAATTTAGCTAAGGCCATATAGCTAGTTATCTACTGTGGATAAGGCTCTTAAAGAGTACTGAGATAAAACCTAGACTCTGAAATCAGCCATGCAAAATCTACTAAAATGGCAATTTAGAGACTGTAAATAGTTTTAAGTGGTTTGATGATCATTTTTCATCTTTCTTATCTGGGGAATCCCTTAGCCTATTTTGATCAATTTTCTTTATTTTCTCTCATCACTAATCTGTGCTGTAAGCTTAGCTCTCCTTTATTGATACAAAGAAAATGCTCTCTATGTATTGTACATGCTTTATCTTGGAAATTTCTCCTTAAAAATAAAATTTTTGTTACAATAATCCAGAATTAGGGTTTGTCTGTCAACTGCCTTTCTAATTTCTGTTCCTAATTAGTATTGAATAAATTTGTGTGTACTGGAAATTGCCAGAAATAAGATCTTTCAAATGTAAATATGGCTCCGATTGAGTTTTGCATATCTCTGCAGTACTAAGTAAGAGGAAAAATCTTCCATGCACATTTACCACATTGTTCAAAATTTCTTTTCTCCAACAATTTTTTAAATTTATTTCACAAGTGTCTCTTGTTTTCAAATATATTTATTTAAAAGAGATAAAATTTGTGTATTTAATATGCAAAAAATGATGCCTTATGGGACATATACATTGTAGAACGATAAAATCTAGTTAACATATACATTACCTCACGTAATTATTATTTTTGTGGTGAAAACAGTTAACGTTTGCATTCTTCAGTGTACCTTCATATGCTATAGTCATTATGCTGTATAACATATCTCTTGAATTTATTTCTTCTATCTAACTGCAATTTTGTATCCTTTGACCAACTTCTCCCCCTGGGTCCTGTCTGGTACAACTTGTGCATCCTCTGGTAAACACCATTCTGTTATCTGTTTCTATGAGATCAACGTTTTTAGATTCTACACATAAGGGAGGTCTTGTGATATTTCTTTTTCTGTCTAGCATATTTAACTTTTCTTCCAGTTTCATTCATGTTGTTAGAAATGACTGAACTTCCTTCTTTTTATGGCTGACTCGTATTCCATGTGTTACCACATTTACTTTATCCATTCATCTGCTGGTGGACACATATATTGATTCCAAATTTTGACTATTGTTAGCACTGCTGAAATAAACACTGGAATGTAGATGTTTCTCTACATACTGATTTTATATCCTTTGGATTTATACCCAGTAGTGGTATTGCTAGATCACGTGGTAATTACAGTTTTAATTTTTGAGGAACTTCTATACTGCTTTCCTTAGTGGCTGTACTAATTTACATTTCTATCAACAGTGTGAAAATGTCTCTTTTCTCCACATCCTTTCCTAATACTTATTTTTCATGTTTTTGATAACCATTCTAACAATAATGAGGTGATACCTCATCATGGTTTCAATTTGCATTTCCTTGATGATTAGGTATGTTGAGCATTTCTCACATATCTGTTGACCATCTGTATACCTTTACTTTAGAAATGTCCATTGAGGTCTTTTGTCCATTTTAAATTATTTGTTTTTGTTGTATTGGGTCATCAAATTTCTAATATATTTAGGATATTCCTCTTATCTGATATATAGTTTGCAGATATTTTCTCCCATTCTGTAGATATTCTCTAAACCCTTGATGGTTTTCTTTGCTGTGCTAAAGATTTTTGCTTGATGTAATTTTATTTTTCTATTTTTGTTTTGTTTTCTGTTCTTTTAAGGTCAGATCCCAAAAATTATTGCCCATACCAATGTCATGGAGCATTCCACCTGTAATTTCTTCCAGTAGTTTCATAGTTTCAGGTCATATATTTAAATTTCAAATTCATTTTGGGTTGATTTTATATATGATATCTGATAAGCATCTAGCTTTATTCTTCTGCAAATGGAGATCCAATTTTCCCAGAACCATTTATTGAAGAGCTTTCCTCACTGTGTTTTCTTGGTACCTTTTGGAGATAATAATTGGCTGTGTAAACATAAATTTATTTATGGGATTTCTATTCTGTTTCATCGGCCTGTGTGTCTTTTTATATCACTATCATGCTGTTTTCAGACATCCTTTCATCCCTGGGAAAATCTCACTAGATCATGGTGAATAATATTTTTAATGTTTTGTTGAATTTAATGTACTATAACTTTAAAGGATGTTTTGAAGTCAAGTAATGTGATACTGCTAGCTTTGTTCTCTTTTTTTCAAGATTGCTTTGGCAATTCAGAGGCTTTTGTTGTTCCATATAAGTTTTAGGATTGTGTTTTGCTATTTTTTGTGAAAAATGTCACTGCTATTTTGATAGAAATTGCATTAAATCTGTAGATGGCTTTGGGGAATATAAACATTTTAACAATATTAGTTCTTCTACTCCATTAACATGGATGACTATTTTATTTATTTGTGTCTTTTTCAATTTCTTTCATAAATGTTTTATAGTTTCAGTGTAGAGATCTTTCACCTGCTTTGTTAATTTTATGCCTAATTTTTTTGTAGCTACTGATAGGTTACTGTTAATACACAGAAACACCACAGATTTTTGCATGTTAATTTGGTGTTTTATATCTTTATTGAATTTGTTTATTAGTTCTAATGATTTTTTTTCAGTGTTGTATTTTGAGTCATATAAATGTAAGATGAAGTCATCTGCAAACAGCAATAATTTAACTTCTTCCTTTCCTGTTTGTGTGCCTTTTATTTCTTTCTCTTGCTTAAATGCTTTGGCTAAGACTTCCAAAACTATGTTGAATAGAAATGGTAAGAGTGAGCATCCTTGCCTTGTTCTAGATTTTAGATGAGAGTGTTCCATTTTTTTTTTCCTGTTTACCATGAATGTTAGCTGTGGTTTTGCCATACATGGTCTTTATTATGTTGAGATACATTACTTCTAAATATAGTTTGTTGAGTTTTTATCATGAAAGGATGTTGAATTTTGTCAAATGCTTCTCATGTATCTGTTGACCTGATCATATTTTTTTTTGTTCTTAATTCTCTTAATATGATTTGTCATGATTTTTGATTTGGGTATGTTGAGCCTTCCTTGCATCCCTGGGATGAATCTCACTTGATCATGGTAAATAATCTTTTTAATATGCTGTTTAGTTCTGTTTTCTAGCATTTCATTGAGAATTTTTACCTTTATATTCAGCAGGGATACTGAATTATTTTATTTTTGCTATATCTTTGTCTGGTTTTGATATTATGGTAATTATGGCCTTATAAAGTAAGTTTGCAGGATTCCTTCCTTTTCAGTTTTTTGGAAGAGTTAAGTCATCAGGTTCTGGAATTTTCTCATATGAGAGACATTTTATTACTAATACCATCTCCTTACTCATTATTGAACTGTTCAGATTTTCTCTTTCTACTTGATTCAATTTTGGTACTATGTATATGTCAAGGAATTTATCAATTTCTTCTAAGTTACACAATTTTTGGCATGTGATTGTTAACAATATTATCTTATGATCCTTTGTATTTCTATGGTATCAGTTATACTGACTTCTTTATAGCTGAAATTTCATTTGAGTTTTCTTTCTGCCTATGTTAGTCTAGCTAAAGGGTTGTTTCCTTGCAGTTATAATGAGATACCTAGAGTTTTGCTTCTAGAGAGCTCCTAAAGGCCACTCTCAGGTTTTTTTCCACATGGCTTTCTTGAACTTCAAATCACACATGGCATAACAAATTTGTATCCTCTTTCAAATCTCTCTTTTACATTTCTGCAACCAGAGCCATATAACTTAATCATGGGAGTAAAATTCACCATGTTTACTGTCTTGAGGATTATTCAAAGCTTTTACACAGAAATGTTGAGGGGTTGTGGAAAATTTAGAATTCTGATTACCACAGTCCCCACCTGGAAAAAGTTACCTCTAAATTTCAATGCATACTTTTTTTTCCCCCATGAGTAAGTAAAAATATTCTTGTACATCTTTTCACATGATACCATGTAGTCATATTCTGCCAACTTTTGCATAGTTAACATTTCAGACTGGCTAAAGGTGAATGATGTTTCTACTATTTCAGTGTACATTTGTGACTTATAAAAATATGTGCATATAAGCATCTGAAACACTTTTCATAAATATTAAGAATTAAAATATGCTGATATTTTGGACCCATAAACTGTGACTACTTAGATAATTAAAAAATTACATGCATATTGATGAAATCTATCACTGCTGGATTTTCACATAAAATATTTTGAGATCAAGTGTTAGTCTGCTCAGTCTGCCATAATAAAGAACCACAGACTGGGTAGCTTAAACAGTGAAGATTTATTTCCTAATAGTTCTAGAGGCTGAAAGTCCAAGATCAAGGTGACAACAGGGTTGATTTACTTCAAAGCCTCCTTCCCTAACATGAAGATAGCCACTGTCCTACTGCCTCTGTCCCTTTGCTTATAAGAAAAGGAGACACATTGGATTAGGGTGCATTCTGAGGGCCTAATTTTAATTTAATCACCTCTCTTCTTAATTACCTTTTAGACCCAATCTCCAAATATAGTCATATTCTGAGGTAATGGATATTAGAGCTTCAACACATAAATCTGGGGGATGCAATACAGTCCATAATAGATTCTGAATAAAACATATCATAAGAATCTTTAACCTTTATTTTTTATAAACAGTGCAGTGAAGCACACAATTATCAAACTAGTGAGAAGACCTGTCACATGTGATAAATTTTCTTTCCGTATATGCCTATATATATGACTATCCAGATAATAAAGTGACATTTGGGATGTGTGTTTTCCTAAAACTATTTTATTCAGATTTAATCATTCATCTCTTATGTTCTTATTAAAAAATTGTTCACATGCAAATTGTTCTAGTTTTCAAGTAAAATATATATTTTCTAAGATGCGAACTAAGGTCATCATTCTAAGAAAATGATTTTTATAGATAGAAAAGTCCTCTGTTAATCTGTGCCTCTATGTAAAACAGAAAAGAAAAGTAAATGTTAAAGAATGATGAATGGACTGCAAATAGAAAAATGTAAACTATTATCCTTCTTTTTCATATACGTAATATGAAGCACTGGCTTTTAGTAATAAACACATCATAAACTGAGGTTATTGACAAATTAAATATCAATCAAGACAATTGGAAAATAATATAAGAAAAAAATATCCTTTTTAATATAAAGTATATTACTATGCATTTTAACTAAGTAGGCCATATTCCTGTTAATTCAAATTAAATAGGTAGATGGTGAAGAATTTATTGTTATTTCCAGAGTCATAGAAGAGTAGTTACTAAAAATCCCTCTTATAGACTGATTGAATAACCATTAAATGGCTTTGATATACCTAGCTTCATTTGTTTGCTGTTGCCACTGTAACAAATTATTGCAAATTTAGAGGTTGACAATAACACAAATTTAGTATCTTTCAGTTCTGGAGGCTAGAAATTTAAAATAAAATGTATGGGGTTTAGAACAAGGCTTTTTTTTTTTTTTTTTTTTTTTTTTTTTTTTTTTTTTTCTGGAGACTTCAAGGGAAAATCTGCCCTTTGACTCTTCTACTTTTAGGGGGTTCTAGCATCCCTTGACTCCTGGTTACATGACTCCATTCTCTGTTTCTGTAATCACATTGATTTCTCTACTGTTGTCAAATCTACCTACCTCTTATAATTTTGTTATTTGTGATTATACTTATGGCCCCTGCGAATAATCCAGAATAATCTCCTCATCTCAAAATCTTTAACTTAATCATATCTGCAATATTATTTTTGTCACATAGGGCAACATGCACAGATTGTGGAGTTTAAAATGGTGACATCTTAGGGAGCCATTATTCAGCCTATCATGCCACTGCTGTTCTGTAGTACTGCTCAAGATGTAAGAAAGAAAGAGATAGGTCCTCCATGGGTTTATAATGTAATCGGAAAGATGAAAGAAGCCTTCCTTATCAAATAAAGAATACTTAATGCAGGATGAGGCCAACAATAAGAAAAAAATACTTCATTGTTTGAAGAATAAATAAATCAATTGGAAGAGGCTTGGAAAAGTACATGAGCAGATAAGGGAGGTATAGTAGGCATGTAATAAGAAGACAGTTTTGTGGAACTAGATTGCCAAGGCACAGCAAACACTTAGAGGATGGAAATACATAGTTTCTTCTACATTGGCAAGTACATAAATAGGCAATATGCAAATATCTATAGGAAAAATAATAGCTGATTGATTAAAATTGGAATGGATGAATATTGAATAAATGGATGAGTTGACTATCTGCAGATTATAAAAAATTATGTCAATTAATCTTCCTAAAGCTCTGTTATCATTGTCTAATTTGTTAGGATAAGTTGTATCCATAACTTAAGGGGCAACAGTGAAACCAACATAAAAATCCTAGAAAACACATTTTAAGATCTTGATGCAATGAACACAGCCTGGGGTGCTTAAAAGGCATTTGCTACATGTAAAGTTTAGCACTGAGAATTTCTTGAATGTGCTTTCCTTTTAAATATCTTGATCATCAATGATGATGTCTCTTGAAAGCTGCTGTTTAGTTCAGTGTCTATACATCTTACATAAAAGGGTCAATTTAAGAAATATGAAGGTCAGAAAAACACAGAACTGAGAAACAATAAGCTATAAAGTTTCATTAAAAATATATCACTGGATCTGAAAAATAAGAACTGAAGATGAAAGTTTCAAATTGATTAGGAGCAACTCAATAAAGTTTTTGCTGTCAACTATTTTTAGAAGGCAATGTTAGGCAAGAGATGAGATGCGGTTGAAGGTTATATATAATATGTGTGTGTGTGTGTGTGTGTGTGTGTGTGTTTGTGTGTGTGTATATATAATATTTAAATTAAATTTTAGAGTACTGCCAAATGATAATTAGAACTATAACAGAGCTGTCTAAAATCTGGTTTGTGCTTCTTTCAATATGCTGTGTTTTCAGTGTTTGTTGATGGTAATAGCATGTTTTTATGAAAATAATACACGAATATAGTGGCCATGATTTAAAGTTAAATTTCTGTTTGCATTTTTCTTTGACATATTACTCAAATTAAAATCATTTTATATGTTTTAAAACTAATCTATTTCCCTTGAGAATACAATATCATTACAATGAAATGGTCACTCTGTTGAAAATCAGATCTGGATTGTGAGTTGCTGTTATCCTCATTGTTTTTACTGAGTGACATTTTATCCCTCATTTTAAATTTAAATTTGTTAAAGTGTTTGGGGGTAAATTACTATTATGTTGTTTTATACAATAATATCATTATATTTAGTAGAAGGAAAAACCACTGTTTGTGGTTACACTTTTTCAATAGATTTTATTTTTAAGTTTTCTTCTGAAGAAATCTTAAACCAAAGGCAAGATTTACAATTGGTTTTAAATATATATATTATGGTTTATTAACTAATATTACCTTATTTCCAAGCCCATATTGGCTTGTAATAATATTTTTTCCCTAAAGAACTAGAATTGAAACTTGACTGAAGTTGGAGGTGTTCACTAATGATCTCTTGAATCATTTCCTTCTTCACAGTTTTTATTCCACTGTATTAGAATGCATGCAGAATATTGCCAAGTTTTCACTAACGATGCATGAAATATGAGTTGTATGGGCCTCCAGAATGTTGCATGAATGGTCTTTAGTGTGTTGTTTCACTGTGCTCTCCAAACTCATATTACATAATTTTAAGGAGACAATTTTTAACTTTGCAGTCACTCAACTGAATGGCATACTACAATTGTATTTGTACCTGCTATTCCAATTTGACTATCAAATTTTCATCAACATGTAGGCACAACTATCTTTTTCAGCTATAAATCACATAGGCATTAGGTAAAATATTAACATGTACTAATTATTCTGAAAAAATTAATTAAAATATACTACAAAAAAGCAAGCATATCTATTTGCCCTTTCAGTTCATTTTATATGTAGTTTTCTAACTTCTACTTTGTAGCACTTATTATGCTCTGAAATTATCTTGTTTATTTATTTCCCGTATTCTTCATTAGAATGTAATCTCTATGAGCAAAGGGTGCTTCTGTGTTTGATTTAGCTTCAATGTTTTGATTTTTCTGGTTTTGTAGTTAAATTTTAAATGCAGAAAGTATTATTCAATGCAGAAAGTGTGAGTCCAAATTATAGGCTTTTAATAAATAGTCATTTAGTATCTTCTATCATAGAATGTTAGATTTTAAACCTGTGTTTAATCACAACATTTAATATTTCTAAAAAAAAAATGGGACTACTTTACTAATAATAGTAAATCATATATATGCTTACTAGGATATGAAAATAGTGAGTCATATTTTTATCAACCTCTATTCTAATCATTTTCTGGGTCAAATTGGGACTACATGGTGAAACCCCCATCTCTACTAAAAATACAAAAAATTAGCTGGGCACGATGGTGCATGCCTGTAATCCCAGCTACTCAGGAGGCTGAGGCAGGAGAATTGCCTGAACCCAGGAGGCGGAGGCTGCGGTGAGCTGAGATCGCGCCATTGCACTCCAGCCTGGGTAAGGAGAGCGAAACTCCGTCTCAAAAAAAATAAATAAATAAATAAAATAAATTATGCAAGATGGTATGTTCGACATGGGCTTAGGATAAGACACCAACCTTGTTTTAAGAATATACACTAGAGAGGAAAGTAAGATAAAAACACAACTAGTTATAAATCTAAGAAAATGACAAGTAGTTAGAAAAAAGTGAAACACATATTTAAATCATGAAGGTATCACTTGTCTTTGGGAGAAAGGCATCTTGAAGGAAGTCAACAATGATTTTAAGTCATCTTAGGATGTTCAAGTGATCTATAAGTAAAGATGGAGAAGTGAAACATAGAGAAAGGCGAGAGATATTGGAAGATATTGAATGTATTAGAGAATAAGCTATGTTGGAGCCATGTGTCAGATAAGGTTAGAAGAAAGGTTTGAATATTATTGTAACACATTCTACAATTCCACACGATCAAACTTTATTTAATTTTTTATGAAATATAGAATTATTGAAAGCTTGTGATCATGAATGAAATTGTAAGAATTCTGCTTTTGAATGATTATTGCCAGGATTAGCAGTAATGACAGAACTGAAATATAAATTGAGGAAAAAGAGTAGATAGTTGGTGCCTGAAATTGTCTGGGTGAAGTTTGGTGCATTGCTGAAATAAAACAATAGCTCTGGAAATGAAAAGAAATGTATATTTAGTAGACATAAAATTAGGAATCCCTGAAGCTTAGATATTGGATAAGGTCTTTTTGTTATTATTGTTGTAGTGGTGGTGGTCGTAAGAGCAGTTAATATGAGATCTATCAGCTCAACAAATTTTTATATGTACATTACTACATTGTTAACTGCAGGGACAATGTTGTACAGCAGATTTCTAGGACTAATTGTGTATAACTGAAATTTTATCCCTGATGAAAAAGGATAAAGTCTTGAACTAGTTCTGAACTAGGAACCCATTTCTGATACTGACTCATGGAAAAAAAATTTGTTCTATTGAGGAATTCTTTAGTGAAACTATCTCATTTAGTGTCTCATTTTGTGAAGCTCCTAAAGGCAGTGTTATATAGATATTCATTTTTGTGCCAATTATTGTACTGTAAAGGATACAAATTAATATTTTCATAAAAATTCTCATTTTATTTCATATGTGTATTAAATCTGGGTATATAAACAGGGACTAATCTGTTTCCATATTATACCGTATTTTGTAAGTACATTTATTGTTGACCTAGTAGGAATTTTTTTTTTTTTTCTGAGATGGAGTCTCCCTCTGTCTGAGGTTGGAGTGCAGTGACCCTATCTTGGCTCACTGCAACCTCTGCCTCTGGAGTTAAAAAGATTCTCCTGCCTCAGCCTCTTGAATAGCTGAGATTACAGGCATGTGCCACCACACCTGGCTAATTTTTGTATTTTAGTAGAGGTGGGATTTCACCACGTTGGCCAGGATGGTCTCCATCTCTTGACCTTGTGATCTGCCCACCTCAGCCTCCCAAAGTACTAGGATTACAGGAATGAGCCACTGTGCCCAGCCCCTAGTAGGAATTTTAATGATCATGAAAAATGAGTTAGTTAGCATTAATTGAATGGTATGGTTTAACACTGGCAGACAGCTCTCTTTCCCTGAAACCTCGAATTTCCAATTTGTCAAGCTATTAGTAGGAATATTATTAATAGTGCTTAAACTTAAGGTAAGTCTGTTCAGGAACCCCACCTCCCAGAACAGCATGCCTCCTCCTTCTTATACAGAAGCCCATGAGGTGGTAACTTAAAGCTCTATCTTATTCCCTTCCATACTTTTCACATTGCTTAGTCTTCTTCATCATAAATTTTGACCAGAATATTTCATTCACTCTAAACTTCCAGAGATAGAAGAAATACTAGAAAGTTTTGCTTAGGAGCTGAGGAAATACTTTTCTTTTTCTTGAAATGTCCATTTGCCCAGTCTTTTCAAATATCTTATTCCATCTTTTTTTTCTGTAAAATGAGAGAGTTTTCTGATTTCTTTATGAAACAATAATTTTGGAACAATTGGGAGACCCCACCACCAGAGCATTCCATGCAGCTATTGAAATGCTATGGGCTTCTTAGGTTATATCAATTTATACTGGCTCTCAGGTTATTGGGAACTAAGCACTTACGTCTTTGACATGCAAAAACTTTATTTCCCCGATGCACAATCTCACCAATTTCAATCTATGGCCAGATAATCTTGGTTTTTTATAATTAGCCTATGCCTCAGTTTGTTACCTTAAGTTCTAAAACTGAATCAAGATCCAGATGAGTTTATAAATTATAGAATATGAACAAACCTCTTCCTCATATTGTATAAAGTGAGATAGTTTAGCAAAAAGATGCAATACTCTTAAATAAAATCCTCATTTAAATAAAATGACTAATGAAGAACCAAACGAGAACCAACAGTACCATCTAGCATCTAATGAATAATAAGCATTTGTATTACTGAATTAACTAGAAAACCTAAGAAACATAATTTGTGTCTTTTTTCCTATGGACAATAAATAAAATCAATATGGGCAATAATTCTAGCCAAAATAAAATATTATGAAACAACTGACAGAGAGAGTTATTGACTACTGACATTTCTTAAAAGCAAAACTAACAAATAAAAACATGATACTATTTCTCATATATAACTATATAGGTAGTTTTCATGACAAATCACAACAAAAGCAAAAATTGACAAATGAGTTCTAACTAATTACAGAGCTTCTACACAGCAAAAGAAACTATCAACAGGTATCGTACACAATGGGAGAAAATATTTGCTAACTATATATCTGACAAAGGTCTAATATCTAGCAACTATAAGAAACTTAGACAAATTTACAAGAAAAAGACAAACAATGCACCCATTAAAAAGTAGCCAAAATACATGAACAGATACCCTCAAAAGAACACATATATGTGGCCAATAAGCATATGAAAAAAAAGCTCAATATCAATATTGTTCTGGGACAACAAAAAACTTTATTGATCATATACTTAGTAATGGAAATTTAATTTGCATATGTGTGTTATTTAAATGACACTGCAATCAGTATCTTCCATAAACAAACTTTTGCTATTTAAAATTTTTCCTTAATATGATGTCTGAAATTACTGAATCAAGACATAAGAACTATGTATCCTTTAAAATATTTGGCCATATACCTGCCCATAATTTATAATGCCTACAGCAGTCTGAGAGTTCATAGTTTTAGTGCAATTTCACAAGAATTTTAAGATTGTTAACATACTAGGTTTAAATGGTACTGCAAATTTTGATTAATCTGTGCATGGGTGCCATGACTAGTGTCTGTAATCCCAGAACTTTGGGAGGCCAAAGCAGGTGGAACACTTGAGGTCAGGAGTTCAAGACCAGTCTGGCCAACACAGTGAGACCCCGTCTCTACTAAAAATACAAAAATTAGCTGGGTGCGTTAGTGCATGCCTGTAATTCCAGCTATTTGGGAGGCTGAGGCTAGGTAATCACTTGAATCTAGGGAATGAAGGTTGCAGTGAGCCATGCAATCCAGCATGGGTGACACAGCAAGACTCTGTCTGAAAAAAACAAAATAAAATAAAACATTGATTAACTTGTGATTGTTTTATTTCTAAGAAGAATAAACAAGTTTCCTTATGTTTACCATTTTTATACTTTGAATGTGGAGATGGGGTGAAGATGTGGGGAAAAGACAATAAAACAGTTTAAAATTAATAAGAGATACATTGTTTCTTTAACAACTTTATCATAAGACTAATTCCAAATTAAATGTTATCTATTTAATTCAATTATTAAATAGAGAAAATAGCAAGTATAGTTAATATTATTTTGTAGATTTCTTGGGAAAAATAGTTGATCCTGTGTCAAGTTCTATAAAATTAATTAGTAGTCAATGATAAAGGTATTCAAACAGAATACTCATTTGATCACTAGTAAATCAAAGTATTATTTACTATAATCATTCTCCAAATTCTGATTTCTTTATTATTTCTTTATTAAAATGGAAATTGGAAATAAAATCACTCAAGTATAGTATATATTAGGTGATACAATTATATTATGTTTCGCTTTGAGATATTCTGTTTTCATTAATTACTAGACATATAGGGCCTAATATTTTAAAAATTCCATTATTCATATTATTATTCTATCAAATTCTTTTATTTTGTCTATACTTTCAGGAGTTATTGTATGTGTATGTTTGTAAGCAAGATACATAAAATCAATCATATTTGCTTTCTTGAATTTTTAGGAATATATTAAGAATAAGGGAAAATGTATGCATGACTTTGACTTAACAGGAAGCTCTATCTTAGTCAGAGACAAAACAACATGTATTGAATTATATACAAAAAAAAAACCTTTAAATAAAAATGTATTGCCTCTGGAAACATCATTTAAAAAATTTGAATGATTCATTCACATAACTTTCTTTTTCTATTACATTTAAACAACCACTTTATCAAAAAATTTTAATGTTCTCAAAAGCTTTTAAATTAATATAAATAGTCATTTGGATAATGATTATACCTGAGAGAATAATAATTTTTTTTGTTTTTCTCTTGTGGATCAGCAGTGGATCAAGAGCAAGTTGTGATAATTGCTCAATTAGTTAGGACTAAAAATTTTTTTGGGGAATAAAAATCTTTTCAATTTTTTCTTACTATTGTTTATTAGGCATGGAACAAGCAAGTGATCATGTTTCCAGGAGGTATATGCTTCCTATCATGGTACAAAATCAGGTATACAACATCACCGAGTTAGAGTATTCTAGCCAAAAAGATTTGAGTCCAGTCAAGCCTTTAGGTCTTATTTTTAGTTTATAAGAAAATTATAGAACATATTGGCAAATTCTTCTGTTAGGCACTGAGTATTATTTTGAATAACAAAATATAGATAATTGCATTTGTTTTGCAATTGTGACTGTTTTGCCCTCTTCTCATTCATTGCCAACCATAGCACCTTATAAAAATCATTGTTCAATAAATTAAGATTTGGATTATTATGGAATTTAAGGAATATATATATATACACATATATATAAATATATGTGTGTGTATATATATATATATATATATATATATATATATATATATATATATATAAATCTAGTTTGAAACACACCACAACTTTTGAACTTTTGGAAGCAGTTATAGTTGTACCCCTTCTAACATGAACCTAAAACTCTGGGAGAAAAACAGTGCTCTAGTTTCCAAAACATATTGAACTTATTAAATGTACCAACATTTCTGTTAAGGTACTCAGGTTGTTGAGATGGAGGAATGTTGAAGTGTTAATGAGCTCAGTGTGCTAGGGGACATATTTGTAAAACATTATTTGACATCAGCTATATGAAATATCACAGGAATTTTTGAACTATTTAGTTAGTTTGAACATCATCTGTAAGGCATTCATTCATTCGTACATTCAATATAGGAATTTTAACTATGTATAAGACAATTTTTGAGGTGTAGGAGAACTAAGAGTAAATAAAATGAGCCTGCCCTCATAAAACGTACATTTTCATGTAGAGAAACAAATTTTAAACTATTTTTAAAGGTACATATAGAATTTGTCAAATGGTGATACATTTTATAGAAAAAAAATCAACTAGACAACTAAATGAAGGGATAGTGATGGGGAAGGCAGAACAGAACTATATGACTTATGTGATTAGAGAAGGCTTCTCTTTTAAGAGATCTGTAGTATGACAGAAACACATTAGGAATTGAACAATGAAGATATCTTAAAACAAAACAAAACATCCTCCCCAGGTAGAGGAAACAGTAATTGCAAGGCCCCTGCAGACATGGGCTTACCATGCTGGAGAAAGAACAAGAAAAACATGTTGCTGAAGTGGAATGAACTAAGAAAAAAAATAGTAAGATGAATCAGAAAGGCAACTGAGGGCCAGATCATCAAGAACTTTGTAGGGCATTTTAAAAACTTCAAATCTGAGTGGAATGGGAAGCCACTGGAAGGTTTTGTTGAAGACGTTATGAAATCTGTTTTTGTTTAGTACTTTTAAAAAGCAGTTATTCCTCATGATCTGGTGGTGGTGGTAGTTTCAGAGAGATCTGAAACGATGAGATCATCCAGGAAAGAGGCTCTCATGGGTTGGAACAGGTGGTTAGTGGTGGAAGTATTGAGAAATAGTCAGATTCTGGATATGTTTTGAGTGTATGCTCTAAAGAAGCTTACTGAGTGATCAAATATATGGAAGGATGTATGAGTGCTACGAGTGAAAATAAGCCCAACTCCTAAGGTTAGGAATTTAGGTTCCTAGAAGGATAAACTGGCTTTCACTGGATGAGGAAGACTGTGGAGAATCCGTTTTGGCAGGGAATAATTGTGATTTCAGCTGGAACATGGTACACTTGATTTGGCTTTTAAGTATACCAGAGGAAACATCAAGTAGGTAATTGTATATTATGAACTTAGATTTCAAAAGACCAGACTAAATATAAACTTTGGAGTTATTAACATGTAGTTGGTACTTAAAGCCATGAAACCTGATAAGGTGAGCCAGGGTGGGAGCAGAAAGAGAGTTCTGAGGATGAAGCCTAGAGTATTCAATTTGAGAGACAGAAAAGATAAGGGAGGGGGAAACCAGAAAAGGAGATTGAAAGGAGCATCAGAAAAGTAGGAGAAAAGGCTAGAGGAAGAAAGTGGTGTCTCAGAAACCAAGTTAAGAGAGTATGATAGAGCCAGAAAAAGGCCAGTTGAGATAAGAAGAAAGCTGAAAGAATGGTGTACCACAGAGGCTTAATGGAGAAGAAGGAAGTGACCAATATGGTGAGATACCACTGATGGTCTGGGTAAACGGAATCAAATATTGTCCATCAAAATTTATCAATATGGAGATCATTGATGATCTGCTTTATTGGAATAGTGGTGCTAAATACCATTAGGAATGGGTCGGTGGAGAATGGGAAGTGTATTAATTTTCCAGTACTGTGAAATAAACTACCAGAAACTTCATGATTAAAATACAACCCCTTTTTATTAGCTCAAAGTCTAGGTCAGAAGTCTGGCACAGCAGGACTGTCAGCCACTGTGTTCTCATCTGGAGCTTGTGGCCTTCTTTTAAGCTCACGTGGTTGTGGCAACATTCACTTCCTTGTGGTTATAGGAGGTCCCTGTTTCCTTGCTGACTGTCAGCTGGGAACTACTCTCACTTTATGGAGGTGACTCACATTTCTTAGCATGTGGTTTTGTCCATTTTCAAATCCAGCAATGGAAAATCTCCCTCATGTAAAATCTCTCAGACTTTGAATTCTGACTTTCTCTTGGATGATTTCCCTATTTTAAGATTAACTGTGCCACATAACAAAACCTAATCACAGAAATAAATTCCTCCTAGTCATGGACCCAGGGTTTATAGAGGTTGTATACATGAGGACGACAGTGAACTTTTGGGGTTTTTCTTAGAATTCTGCCTACCACAGTAAAACTGAAGATGGGGAGTACAGACTGCTTTTTGAGTGAGTTGTTTTGACAATAATACAGCAATAGGCCAACAACTAAATGGAAAGTGGGGTCAAAAAAGGACAATTTTAATATGTAAGACATTAAAGAATATTTATATACTGACAAGAGTAATTCGCACCCCCCCCCCACAAAGACAGAACATCTGATATTTCTCGAGAGGAGTGAGCTGCTTGAATAATATCTATCTTTGAGTAGGCCAGGATGAATGGGATCTCTGGCTCATGTGTAGATGTTGATTTTAATCAGGAGAGTAGAGTAAACAGATTCTTTGCAGTAAAGGAAGAACTGTTTAGTTATTTTGCTTGAAGCTAGTGGAAAATTTCTTCTGTTGCTTCTTTTGTTCCCCTGCATCAGTGAAATAAAAAGATTTATGAGTGAACTGTGAAGATGAGGGAACTGGTGACAGAGATTTGAGGCCAAAATATAAGGACTTGGAATGGACTACATACAAGCCATTTTCATAATATAATCATGAAGATAATTCTACAAAGGATGTGATTTTCACAAAGAGATAAAATTATTTAAGCTGTGGAAATAAGTTTTAAGAAAAGAATAATGCTAGAGGAAGGAAGAGAGGAAGGAATGCAGAGACTCCCATACATTTACTTGACTGAGTGTTATTTTTCAATCACATCATTAGTGCTATGAGAATAAATAAAATATAGTCCTAGCATTAAAGGTTAAGAAAGGTCTTGTAATTTTTTAATAAAAATACATATTCATGTATATAAAATAAAAGGAGGAGATATGAAGGCTATCAAAAAAACTTAACCTGCCATCATAGAAAAGACATCACAGAAAAGTAACATTTGAGATACATCATTCTTAAGAAAAAAATAGAGAATTTTTTCTAACAAAATAGATAGTACTACTTATAGTTTTCCTTAATTCTGACTAAAAACAATCTTTGAGGGAAATAATATAATAGAGTAATAATGTAGAGTAAAATAGTATAAATCAGGATACAATCCAAGACCTATAGGTGCAATGATGGCTTCAGTTGTTGGCCAACCGGTGAGTGATGTTCCTCATTTAAAATGTCCATTCCGATCTCAAATATATTATTCCTAAAGTGCGCCCTTCGAAAGAACCTACCTAATTATTTTTATATTAACCTAATTATCATCATTAGAGTAATAGTAATTTAATTAACTAACTACAACTATTAATATTCATGATGGTTTTAGTAAGACTCAGACTTTTAGTCTTTTAATAAGACTCAGGCATTTAAGATTATGTAAAATAAGCAAAACTATTCTGAAGCAAACTATAGCTAAAATGCCAATGAACAGGTTTGCTCTCGTTCCTAAATGTTGTAACCTATCTGCTTGATGCTTTACATTTTAAAATATTAACAATTTATATAGGTTGTTTTTCTTGTTGACTAAGGTAACTGAAATGCCAACAGAAAATGGTAATTTCTTTCATATCACTTGTACATGTAATCTTATTGACTATTTGATAATCTTTTGTTAAAAAAATCTTAGTTGATATTTACAATGAGAGAACAGATTTTTATTAAATATTTTATATAGCATTTATAACCTATTTATATTCTTGAATTTTATAAAATGAAAGAGACTACTAAAAATAACCATGATTTACATATTTCTCCTATTCATTGAGCTCTAAATAAAAACAACAGAGTAATTTTAGCACCTTTGAATTTTCTTTGAACCAGAAAAACTCATTTAGGTTTGATTTTTGACTTTTAGTTCTAGATAATAGTATATATTGAATAAAAATGTCAAATAAGTGTCACTGCAAAATTAGGCTGATAATTCTCCTAAGAGTTCAGAAAATAGACCATCATGATTACTTTTCTCTATTGCAGTAGTTGACTTGTAAGACAAAATGGGTGTAAAAAAGCTGTAAATCTCATTCTCATGTACTCTTGATTCCCACAAATTAAATTTTATTTTTAAATAAGATTATATGAGTGTATAACACATACATACCATTTTTATTTAAAGAAAGAAATTAGTAGCCTGATTTTTTTTTTTTTTAGAATGAGATTCATGCAAAGGGTATCAGTAAAATTTGTAAATAGCTAATTAGAGATTTTAGTCATTTCTTTCAAAAGAAAATGGTTAAGCTAATTAAATAACAGCTATAACTAAGACGACCATTTACTAGAAATAATAAAACTTTTAATATTTTATTTCAAATAATTATAACAAAATTTAGTCTAAGTAAAATATAGTACATGTGATTTGTATAATAGTTCAGAAAATAAGACCTGAAAATATCTCATGCCAAGGTAAAAAAAAAGTATATATGCGTGTGATAAATATGTCTACATATATGTACATGTGCATGCATGTATAACCTAAACTATAAATTTAAAATATCATAGCACAATGTAAAAGTCAATGAAAACTGAAAAATTATATGCCAGATATTTGACAGTTTAGCAAAATTAATAGGTAATCATCTCCTATTAATTCACATACACCTACAAAATATGAACATCAAAAAACAGTGGGGCCCAGAACCTGAACAAGCAAATCACATATGTCCAATAAACATATAAGGATATGATAAATGTCATTAATAAATAAAAAAGGATAAAGTAAAATAACAATGTACTTTTAAGGTTTCAAATGATCAAAGATTATTTAAGGTTATAAAAGCCAGTATTTGAGAAAGCTATCGTCTAAAGAAACTATTATTAAAAAGTGCACAATCCAGCTATCCTCCTAAAGACTCTGTAATGCGCACTCCCCTTGCGTTTGCCGGGCGCTGTCGGGAGACTGTGCTGGAGGTTGTGTAGAGGTCCTTCTCCTTTCACGTGGTGCAGAGAGCGAGGACCACTCCTCCTCGTTCGGTTGCGCTTCAGTATTTTCACAGATATGAATGTAAAATATATAAACATATAAACCTGAGGCTTTAACAACTGTAATACAACCTTTTGAATTAGTTACATGTATAGATAATTAAATTCTTCATATAAAAGTTAAAAAGAAGTGAGAAAAACTCAGAAAATTAATTTGGAGTGTTAATAATGTTTGTATACTTTAAAAAGATTTGTAGGTACATAGCAAGTATATGAATTTATGGGATACATAAGGTATTTTGATACAAGCATACAATGCATAACAATCACCTCCGGGTAAATGGGGTACTGTTCACCTCAAGCATTTGGCTGTGTGTTGAAGACAATTCAATTATATTATTTTTTCCTGGTATTCTTAATTGAAAGAATTTATCTTAAGAAAATAATAATGTGTGATGTACATAACTATGTGTAATAATACTTGTATATTTTATAGCAAAATGTAGGAAGTGAGTTCATTACCAAAAGTAAAGGGATGATTAATTAAAATATATATCTACATAATGTAGCATACATATAATCCTTCCTAGACACAGCCAGTTGTAAACACACTAAACTTATTAAAAAAAATTAAGTAACAATTGTGACCAAAACAGAGAAATAGTATATTAATCAATAGATCACAACGATTTTTACCAGCCCTTCCCAGATTCTAGAGACAACGCCATAATCCTAGTTCTTCTGCTGCTGATTACCTAACCATCTAGTAAAGCTCCCCTAAGCTTTGAAAGATCACCAATCACATACCTAACAATGGACTCCCAGGATCAATTATTTGGAAAGCTTGCAGCCAGTTAATGCTAGAAGACCTGTTATTCTTAATTATTGACCCTGATATAGATATATCTTGTCATGCCCTCTTTCCTAGGTAATAATCTTTATGCACTTCGTATTTTTTTTCAACCCAAACTCATTCTCCCAAAGCTCCTTTCTTTCCAAAATCTTTCTGCTTTGTTCTCTGGAATCCTTGTTTGAGAGTAAGACAGCTTGATTTTTCATAATCCGTTTTGTGAATGCTGTTTCCACTTTTGGGAAACCTGAATCTCCACTAAAGACCTAAAGACATTACTTTCCAGTGGATCTATTTCAGAATAGGAAGGGAGGATTTATTCTTCCTTTCTCCCACTGCTTCTCCTTAACTATTACTTCTTTACCCTCATGTAAAAATCCTTGTTCTCTGGAGGCTTATGAAATTGGGCTGAACTCTCTGCTTACCAGAGTTGTTTTTATCTACTTAAACTCCCAGCCACTCTCATTTATAAGGAACGTCTAGATCATTATGCATGACTGGAATCTAGTGTCAGTACTCCGTCGAACAAGCTAGCTCATCAGATTCCTGAACTTGCTGACTCCAGGAACCTTTATATCCACCTCTTTTAGTTTTATACTTCTGCCAAAGCTATACTTTAAAACTTGGCATCACAGAAACCCTTTCCATAATAGTAAGTTCAGAGATTCTTCTTTCTAGATGCAACTTTCTATTTTCCTGGTTACCTCCCTGTTACTTCTATCATGCATTTTCTTTGATCCCATGGAGACCATTGAGTCTCTTAACCACTCTATTTTTTTCCCGATAGTTACACCCTATCTTCATTTCTTTCCTAATCAGCATACTTGCACGTACCACCACATGACAGTATTATCATGCCTTTTGTCTGTGCTGTCATTGTCTTCAAATAGCAAAATGCTTAACCAGGGTTACTCCAACTGTCAATAATGTCCATAGAATTCAGAGGGAAAGTAAGTACTGCTGGAGATATTTGCATTTACCTGGGTCACTACAAATTCATGATACTCTGCCTTATTTGGGTAGTTCAGTTTTCCAGGAAAACACCTATAATTTCCTAGTCAACTGGATTCCACTTTATACAGCCCCAATTTATCTTTTGAATCATATTCTTGTTTGTTTACTGTCTGCTAGATGCCTATTCTTAAGCTACACAAAACTGATTGTACTTCCCCATCTAAGTTTGCATGAGCTGCTAGTAGTATATATTCTATGGAGAGTCAGACTTCCTTTATTATAGTACATTATTCCTATAATGATACCGCCAGTTTACTTGGTTACATTTGTTATTAGCATGACAAATATGCCAACAGAAACAGACAAAGCTATGTGAAGTAAAAATAATTCAGTCTGATGTCATTTTAATAACTATGTGAGTTTTGGCCCTATCAAATAGGGAAAATGTGGTAAAAAAAGAAAACCAGCAAAAACAATAAAACAAACAAAAATATTGCAGAACTGTGAACATTCAAATGAGGGGGATGAAGATCGACAGACTGTATAATAATGATATGAAGGACTCTGTCAAACGGCACTAATGAATCTATACAGACATGAGAAGACACAAATTATTAAGAAACTAAAGAAACGCAAATAAAGCAGTAAAGGGAGGTGGCAAAAATTTTAGTGCGAGTTCAGATGTTTTTGAGTAAAGATGGAAGAATTAGATTATAATATGGCTTACCCTAGGGCAAAAACTTTTTAAAAATTTTAGAGACTTAGTTTGTATAACAGAAATGGATTGGGTATGTACCCATAGAGTTACAGACAAGGAAACTACAAATACTGTGATGTGATCAGAATTAATGGTTTAAATAAAATCTCAATACATTGGCACAGAAAATTCTCATTTCCATAGATTGGGGTGATAATTATTTGCATTGTAGTATACATATTTTAAATCAATATTTATAATAAGTACAGAAATTATAAATTAAATAATAACATTAGAACTAATGTGTTTTACATTATTTACAGGAGCAATTTGTATATATTTTGCATTTTAAGTACAATTAATGTTCAAGGCAATTTTGTACATTAGAGTAGCTAACAGATTTATTCTGAATTTCTAATTTAAAGGTTGTAATTTAGTGAATAATTCTGTATTTTAATTTTAAGTTCAAAGGCATAGGTTTTTATGAGGTGTATAAATGATGCAGTACTTATTAGACAAATGAAATGCTGAAACACTAAATTTTTATATTAAATTTGTAAATAGTTTATTTGAATATTATATTAGCTGAAAGAGTAGTTCCTGAATTGTACACCAAAGTGGCTCAAAGAATACCTGAAATATTGATTATTACTTCTTTGAAATGGGACATGCCATTTTTATTACAGTTAATCTAGCACTAGTGGGGATATAATGAAGGTCTATTAAACACTTCTAAAATGAAAAACGAATGCATGAAGCTGTTATAATCATCTTTGTTCATGCTTAATGAAATTAGAGATGCTGATGCAGGAAAGGAGAATAAGAAAAGAATGCAAATCTTTAAATTAAAAAGAGTACATAACTTAATTCTATAAAGATTGCATATATGTATTTTGAAATACATATTATGTATAAGTCTGCTTTTAATGGAAACTAACTCTATCCATTTATATCAACCCTGAAGAGTGTAATCAGTACAAACTCTCATTTCTAGGCTATATAAGTTTTCTCTCACCTAAGAAGTAAAAGTATGAATTACCTTTAGAAGAGACATTTATGTAGGAAAAAATCACTTTAAAATGTTCTATTTATTTTCAGAAATATAAAGCAAGTTCTATCCTTTATTCATGTGGAAAATGGCAAAATCCCCATTTTTGTGTTCTTTTGATGATATAAATTACGTATGGTTGAGTCTGAGATGCATCTGCTGATTTTTATATAATGAGAAAGAATTTTTATTTTAATGGGTTATCATGACATTCTGCCTATGAAATATAGTTTGTTTTTATTTGTTCAGAGTAATGGATATTATCCAAAGTCTAAGTATGGAATGTACAACTAGCACGGTTTTGGGGAAAGACTTAGTAACACTTGGCCTGGCTTTCTATGCAGGTCAACCTGGAACTGAGATTCCCTGACTAAGTGCTAATGTTATGCCAGTTTGAAAATCCTGAATGTACCAGGTTATGTATTATGTTCTGATATAATTGTGATGGGTTCACAGTCCTGAGATTTACCCTGAAGGGAATGAAAATTTTCATTCTCAGTCATCCTGGGAAAGACAAGCCCTCAAAAAAGAAACCAGAATTGCAGGGGTCACACCTTAAACTAGATGGCAGGTGGTAAGGCTTGGAGAAACAAGCTAATTCTTAATGTGAATCATGCTTGGATCACCTCCAGTAGCCATGATGGAGGGAAGAGGCTGTGGAGGACACCTTCAATATTCTGATTCAGAAGTATGCCACAGGTGGAGCCCAGGTATCTATGTTTGTATCAAGCCTTGCTCTCTTTTGTCCACTACTCTTTGATTCTAATGTAAGTAGCCTGCATACTATAAGAGATATTAAACTTAAAGAGTAGCAATTTTTTGCATATAAAATTAAATCTACAACTGGACAATAGAAATAGTATTTTAAACTGCATCATTTCATTACCTTTGACATCTATCTTTTTTCCTATGCCCAAAATAAGTTAAAATTCTAAGACCACTCTTCAATATAAAATAGCTGCCATGCCATTTCTTAGGTGTGGCTAATGTTGTTATCTCCTCATTCAAATTCACTTTGGGTCTTCATTATTATTCTGGCTTTGGAAGAATCAGAATATGCTAGAGTTTCACTCATTGCCTTTGGTATTTTAAGTATGAAATCAGAAACAATACTTTTTGCTATCAATCAAGAAATGAACAAGTCATGTCAGTGGTACGCAGGAGGAAAAGAGAATTGTCCACAGACTTCCAGCGTTTCACATTCGTAGATTCTACTTTACATTGGTTCATGAATAAGATTTAGTGGTCCTACTGCATAATAAACAGAGACTGGTTTCAATTTGACTAGCAGTTAGTTTTGTAAGTAGCTTTTTCATGATAAAAAACAGCTAGTAACTCCTCAATGTTTTGTGTTAACAACTGTATACAAGCAATTTTGATAAATATTACCTGTTGTGATATTTACCAAAATTGTTAGTATGCTCTAACAATGATAAATATCATAACAGGTGATATTTATCATTGTTAGAGCATACTAACACAGAAACAATTATTTCTTATCTTTTTTGCACATATTTAGCTTTATTATTTAGCCATGTATCATGGAATTAAAATATTCCTATAGTAAGATGTCATTTTTGATTTATATCATACTTCCACTTATCCCTGATCAGGAATGACCAATCATGGTACAGCTGTCTATTAAAGAGTGAAGACTATATTGCATTTTACCCTTGTGAACTTCAACGGAAAAATTAGACTATGCTATATTGTGTTGCTCGTGGACTCTAAAGTTGGAACTTAATGTTGAGTAAGACCTGAATTTAATGCTGTGGCAAACCCAATTTAGTGGCATATTAGAGCTGATTGTTAAATGTTCAAAAATTTAACAAGCTGGTTGTTAAACCCAGGCATTATCAAAAATTTGAACATATAAACATGTATAAATATATAGGGACAATGCATACTCAAAACGTATTTTCAAATTATTTTACTATTTTCCCTCCTCTTGCGGTCGTTTATGTATATTGTATCTAAATGGTAGGAATTCTATATTTATTGGTGTACTTCTGGTGTGTAATGTAATGTAGCTGTATATTTTTGGGGATCTTGTCCCACTTCATGTTCAAGTTGGTAGTGTAAAAACAGCCATGGTGGGAATATTTATACCACAGAAATATAAAAGTGCTACAAATCAGGGTTTTGTAACATACTATTGCCTTGGTTCCTACTTATCAATTCCCAAAACCAGGTCTCATACGTAATTCCTGACCTTATTTCATATACATAGCATTTCCCATCAATTACTTGAAATAGCGTCTCTTTTATCTGTTAACTGTGTAGATTGTTATTCTTTGCAACTAAAAACACTTGAATAAAACAAATGCAATTGTAAAAAATGCACATTCTTCAAGTGTCTGCACTCTTCCTGTGTTTTTCATATTTATATTTGTGTGACTGCAGAAATGTGAATATCCTATGAAATTAGTAGGGCAGGATTGTATTTGCTTTGTTCACTCCTCTGAGCTCCGCTGCCCCACACATAGGCTTCTTCAACAGCCTAGAGATTCTCATTCACAGAAGTGAGGACAACAAAGGAGACTTTTCAAATTCAGGGCTGAGAAAGTCACAGATATTCTTTTAATAGAATGGATACCAGAGATAACAGTGGTAAAAAGCATATTATTGTTTTATTTGGGGATAACCTATCCTAAACCTCAGTTGCCATAGAAGTCTCTTCTCTCTGTTTTTTTCTTCTTCTCTCTTTTTTATTCCACACTTAGGGTTGATTATCCACTGCTTCTCATTAGTAGAACTGGATGTGACTTAAAAATGTCTAACAACCCATGGTACAGGTAGTGTGTAAGAGAAAAGGTAACCTGCCTGACATAGACAAAGTAGTTCAGAGGATCAAGGGTTTGTGGATTAGGAGGGAGATAGAAGAGAAGTTGTTTAGTTAGGAAACGAAAGGAAGAATAGTTATTGGGAGGTAGTCAGAAACAGTGCTTCTCAAAGTGACAGGTTCAGTTTGCAATGAGGTAAGTACAGGAATGGAGATTACATCATCTGTTATCAGAGAAATGCAAATCAAAACCACAATGGCTATCATCTCACTCCAGTTGAAATGGCTTTTATAAAAAAGAAAAAATAACAGATGCCAGCAAAGATGCGGAGAAAGGGAAATGTTCGTACATAATTTAGTTCATGCAAATGTAGATTAATAGAATCAGTACAGAAAGCAGTATGGAGTTTCTATAAAAAACTTAAAGAACTACCCTATGATCTAGCAATCCCACTACTGGGCATATATCTAAAAGAAAGGAAATCAGTATGTCAAAGATGTATCTGCCCTCCTGTGTTTATCACAATAGCCAAGGTATGGAAACAAGCTAAGTGAACATCAGTGGATACATGGATAAAGAAAATGTGGTACGCAGACAGAATGTAATTGTATTTAGCCATAAAATAATGAAATTCTGTCATTTGCAGTAACATGGATGAAACTGGAGGAGTGAAATAAGCCAGGCACAGTAAGACATACATTGCATGTTTTCACTCGTATGTGAGAGCTAAAAATTGATCTTATGAAGGTACAGATTAAAATGAAGGTTAACAGAGGGTGGTAAGGGTACTGAGGGAATGGGGGGTTAAACAGGTATTGGCTAATGGGTTCAAAAATAGGGTTAGATAGAAGAAATAAGATCCAATATTCAATAGCAAAATAGGACAACAATAGTTAACGATAATATTTTGTATATTTCAAAATAACTAGGAAAGAAAATTCAGGGTGTCTTTTTCTTTTCTTTTCTTTTGTTGTTGTTGAGATGGAGTCTTGCTCTGCCGCTAGGCTAGAGTGCAGTGAGTGGCACAATCTTGGCTCACTGCAACCTCCACCTCTGAGGTTCAAGTTATTTTCCTGCCTCAGTCTCCTAAGTAGCTGGGACTACAGGCACGCGCCACCACGTCCAGCTAATTTTTGTATTTTTAGTAGAGAAGGGGTTTCACCATATTGACTAGGATGATCTCGATTTGTTGATCTCGTGATCTGCCCACCTCAGCCTCCCAAAGTGCTGAGATTACTGGCGTAAACCACTGTGCCCGACCTCGGAATGTTCTTAACACAAATAAGTGATAAATATTTGAGGTAACTGATTTCAGTTACCCTGATTTAATCATTACACATTGTATGCTCATAGCAAAATATAACATTTGTATGATAAATATATACAACTGTTATATATCCATAAAAATAAAAAATAAGTGGAGATTAGTCTTTTAAACACTTCTAGGATGTTTACATAGCAATTTTATATCTATTGACACTAATAGTAAAATAATGGAGCTTGAATTTCTCATTTTCCAAAATTTTATATTGTCAGTAATTAGTATTTTAAAAATATTTTACAAAAGTATTGGTCCACAATGGACTTGAAATTAAGGAAAACATATCTTTTACCAGAGATAGTTTAAAAGCACTGCTAAACATGGGTGATTTAAACAATTTCTAAAATAAAAACATTTATATTTATTACCTCACAGATTGTATAAAGAAAATCATACTTAAACATATAAACAGAAGCCATTTTGCAAGCCACAACTACAAAATTTATAAAATTGTCAAGGAAAAGTTACATATATTTGATATTTTGGTGTTTTCCAAGAGTAAACTGTATTTCAATTTTTTTTAATTGCACTTTAAGTTCTGGGGTACATGTGCAGATCTTGCAGGATTGCTGCATAGGTACAGACATGCCATGGTGGTTTGCTGTCTCCATCTCCCCGTCACCTACATCAGCCATTTCTCCCAGTGTTATCACTCTCCAACCTCGCTGCCCCCTGCTGTCCCTTCCCTGGTGCCCCACCCACCAACATACCCCTGTGTGTGATGTTCCCCTCCCTGTGTTCATGTGTTCTCATTGTTCAACACCCACCTAGGAGTGAGAACATGCAGTGTTTGGTGTTCTGTTCTTGTGTCAGTTTGCTAAGAATGATGGTTTCCATCTTCATCCATATCCCTACAAAGGACACAAACTTGTCTTTTTTTATGGCTGCATAGTATTTCATGGTGTATGTGTGCCATATTTTCTTTGTCCAGTCTATCATTGACGGGCATTTGGGTTGGTTGCTATTGTAAACAGTGACACAATGAACATATGCGTGCATGCAATTTTTTTTTTCATTCGAGACAGAGACTTCATCTGTTGCCTAGGCTGGAGTGTGGTGGCACAATAACAGCTAGATCACTTCAGTCTCAACCTGTCGGGTTCAAGTGATTCTTCCACCTCAGCATCCTGAATAGTTGGGGCTATAGGTGTACACCACCATGCCCAGCTAATATTTGTATGTTTTATGGGGCTGGGTTTTCACCATGTTGCCCAGACTGGTCTCAAACTCCTGAGCTCAAGGGATTCTCCTCCCTCGGCTTCCCAAAGTGCTGGAACTACAGGTGTAAGCCACCATGCTGGTCCCAAAATATTATACATATTTTTTCAGTAATTTGATTTTTTATTGATTGTTAAATGTAGCCTTCCAGATAAGAACACTTGATTCTTACCTCTAGCCCACCTGTTTCTCTCTCAGCCTCCCCAGCTCTACTCACCATCCAACCATCTGCTAAATCCAGATTCTCCTTTTCCCCAGCCTCCTATATTTACTTTTCTGAGTTTTCTATCCAAAGTGTTTCCTCAATTCTCAACCTCCCCTCATTCCCACTGCCACTACTTTATTACAGGGCATCATGATTTTTCAAATGCAGAAGCTGTGACCATCTTGTAAGTGGTCGTTCTATTTCTACTCATGATTCTAGAATTTTCTTCATTGAAAGAAAATGTGACCTGTGCAGTCATGGAGGGCCCCATACAGAAGCGTTTGACAGTTGGTTTAATGTCGTACTGTCTTCATCTTGAAATTCTTAATAGTTTTTGAATAAGAATTTCTGTGTTTTTATTTTATATTGTACTTCTAAAATTCCATAGCTGGTCCTGACTGTTCTCATAGCATTTCTCTCCACCAAGCAGCCAGAGTGATTTTTTAAACTACAAATCAAATTTTCATTTACCTACTTAACGCCGCCTATTCTGTGCTCCGGGCCTATAACTTGTAGAATAAAATCCATGTTCTTAACTTTTGCCTTAGAAACCCTACATTATGTGGATCCTGCCTAACTAGCCTAGTGCCTTGCTGTTTGTTTTCTCACTTCTGCTACACTCGCATTTTTTTATACTCTCCCCACAGCAGAACTCCTTCCCTAGGTGCTGAGGACTGAATTGTGTCCCTCCAATTTCATGTGCTGAAGCCCTAGCCCCCAACGTGACTGTATTTGGAGATAGGGCTTTTAGAAGGTAATTAGGATTAGATGAGGTCATAAGGATGAGGTCCTGATCCAAAAGGATTGGTGACTTTATAAGAAGAGGAAGTGGGAAACGCAGCCATCTGTAAGCCAGAATGAGAGCTGTCACCAAACCCTGAGCTTGCTAGCGCCCTGATCTTACACTTCCACCCTTCAAAACTGTGAGGAAGTAAATTTCTGTTGTTTATATCACCCAGTCTTTGATATTTTGTTATGGCAGCCAAAGCTAAGACAAAAGGTCATAGTGCTTTATAAGCCTTAACTTGGAAAGCCTTTGCTTCAGCTCTCTTTTTAACTGACTTCTTAAAATAATTCAGGCCTTACCTTCAATACCATCTTTTCAGTGAGCCATCATGTAAACAGCACCACTTAGTCACTTCTTACTGTATTTCTTTAATTAAGTGCACTTATTGTTTTATTTGTTTATTTGTTTTTGGTTTATCTTCTCAGCCATCACACCTCCACCCCACTCAGTGTAATCTCCTCGAGGATGATGATGTAGTTTGCAGTTTTACTACCTGTACCTAGAATAGTGCATGGAATATGGCCATTACCCAGTAATTATTTCTTGAACAAGTGAATGAAAGTATTCAGGCATGTTACATTAGAAGCTCTGGAGACAGAGAATTTGACTCAGTTCAATGCCCAATGTGATTGTGAATATTTGCCCAATAAAAGTGCCATGAAATTATTCATTTGGCATATTCATTATTCCAAAAGTTAAAAAGAAGAAACTATAAAGCAATGTAGATACTAACTGTTCTCTCTGATCCAGAGATAATGTTTATCAGTATAGAATGTACTTAAGAAATTGTAATTCTGATATCATTCATTTATCCAAGATTATCAGGGAAAGTTTAGTTTACTATAAACTAAGTTATTGGTTCCCACCTTCCCCTTTTACTATGTGTGAACATCTGGGAGCAGTACAAATCAGAGACAGTAGTGTTTATACTTTGTGTATTTCTCATGATGAGCAATCTATTGTAACTTTTCTGTATACACTTATGCAATGACAAAATATGACAATATAGTGATGTTCCAAGAATATGTCATTAATAACATATTCTCTCATGTCATCAGCACATTTTTCCTGAGCCAGCCACACCTCAAAAAGGGTGTATACTAAACTGTGTTCTAATACTCTGTTTTCAGAGTATTTTCTGTGAAAACACATTAAACTGGTGTTTTACAATTGGTGTGTCAAAAACTCAAGCAGACTGTCTAGACAGGCATAATGGCTATGACTGAATGCCAGCTCATGCTTCTTTTCTCTAGGAGATTGTAATTAATATTCAGGTCTAGGAGATATTGATGAAAGCTCATATTAAAAAATTGCTAACATATGTGAGTGTTTACTGTGTATTTTATATGCATCCAATCTCGTAACAACCATATGGGGTAAGTCCTCTATCTTAATTATATAGAATGCAATGTACTCACAACTCAAAATATATTATATTATGTAAATTATTACAACTCTATAAAAGTTATTATTATTTTATAGATAAGAAAAATGATGTTCAAGAATGGTAAGGACATTTTCCAATTATGTATATCTTGTTTGTAGAAAAATAAGGATTGTTATTCAAATCTGTCTGGCTCCAAATCCTGAGTTCTGCTACTCCCTTTTGTCTCTCAGAAAGGAGTTTAGGAAAAGGTTTTTAAAATTTCCACTCCAATGAGTGGTTTCTGTTAGTTTTTTAACTATTATCATTTTTGCCTGTTCTTTTTTTTTTTTATTATTATTGTTTGGAGACCGTCTCACTCTATATCTCAGCCTGGAGTACAGTGGCATGATCCCGGATCATTGCAACCTCTGCCTCGCAGGTTCAAGCAATTATGCCTCAGCCTCCTGAGTAGCTGGCATTACAGGCACTGCCCACCATGTCCCAGGATTTTTGTATTTTTAGTAGAGATGGGGTTTTGCCATGTTGGCCAGTCTGGTCTCGAACTCCTGACCTCAGGTGATCCACCCTCCTTGGCCTCCCAAAGTGCTGGAATTACAGGCGTAAGTCACTGCACCCGACTACATGCTCTTTATGATTCTCAACTCCTAATTTCTTTTTATGAACAATTGGTTATCTCTAGGTCAAAGCATCTTTCTTACTGTTACCTTCCCCTCTATCATTATTATGCAGACAAATTGGTTCTTCCTTTTCTCAGGCCAAGTAGTCTATCACTGTCCATGTCTCTGTTAACTATGATGCCCGTCTTTAAGTGTTTCCTTTAAGTGTTTCCATTACTTCATCTTGCTGGCTGAAAATCTAGTTTTCTAGGTTGTTTTTTCACTGCTTCACTAGGACTGTTGCAACAAATTGTTACCGAGTGGTTTACATGGACAGAATTTAATTCTTTCACATATTAAGAGGCAAAAATTCTAAAATCACGATTCTAACAGGATTGGCTCCTTCTGGAGCCTCTTCAGGAGACTTTTCCTATTCCTAGTTTCTGGTGGTTGACAATAATTCTGAGCATTCCTTGGCTGGTAGATACATCACTTAAATCTCTGCTTCCATCATCATCCACATGGTGCACTCTTCTCTGTATCTCTGTGCATTATTCAACCTACTACATTGCCTGGCTAGCCCAGCAGCTCTCATGATCCTGCACTTTTCTCATTCTTTCTGTCAATGGGGCAAAAACAAGGGGGACAAATATCTCTTTGATTCAAGCTATTGTTTATATATCATCAGCATTTTAAAATATTAAGTCAACGGCTTTTCTTTTGATTCCTCTGTCTTGTACTTCTGGTAGCATTTTTCATATTGGGGCCATCTATTAACATCTAAGCACTCTCTCATCTTTGTCAAGGGCTTACACACATTATTTTAAATTTTCCTTTCATCCCCATTGTCTTTGAGTAACAACAGAATATCCACATTAGTATTTTCAGTCTCTGACACCGTGACTGCCAGTCATTCCTTGTCCCTGACCTCTATATCTCAGTGACTTTATCTGTCGGCTCTGCTTTATCCCTTAAGTGGAGAATCTGCCAGGATGTTAAACTCTAAAGTCTCACTCGAATCTTCAATCTGGTTACTTTTCATGTCTCTTTACTCCTATGCTGTGGTTTTCATTCTTAGTCGGGCCTCTAGTTTCTCAGTTTTCCTCTGGCATATTTAGCCCTTTTATTTATTTAGTTTTTTACATGTTTACCTCCTTCCTATTCTGGAATCTATTATCAGGTGGTTGAGGAAACTTCTGTTTTTCTTATATACAAGAGCTTGTTTAAGCACTTAACATATTAAAGGTACCATGGAGGTATGTATAAGAATCAAATCATAACATAAACAAAAATTCATTTAATTAAATGTCAACTTCTATCCATTTTATCCTTCTATAACCCTTCAAACCTTCTGGTTAATCTTTCTAATTCTTCTGAAAAAGAAATAGTTTTACACAGCTTTTGTATTTCCAAACTAAATTTGTTTCTGAAATTATTTCTTTCTCTAGGAAGTAGGAAACTGCTTCAGAGAAATGACAATAGAACCTTGAAAAAACTACTAGCATCACCAAAGCTTTCAAAGTATTTTTTATGTGTATATTAGCAGAGATTTATAAGATAGTGATTAAAACATGCATCAGTTCTATGAGTTTCTCATGAGTTCAGCCAGCATGCTTAATTATCTCAAGTCCTAATTATGCCTAAAATATGTAGCTGAGTGATAGAGTTTATATATTTGTCCTACCCAAATCTGATGTTGAACTGTAATCTCAAGTGTTGAATGTGGGGCCTACTGGAAGGTTATGGGATCATGGGGGTGGATTTCTCATGAATGGTTTATCAGCATGTCTTTGGTGCTGTTCTAGTGACAGTGAGTATGTTCTCATGAGATCTGGTTGTTTAAAAGTATGTGTTATTTCCCCTCCAAATGCTTTTTCCCTTGTTCCTGCTTCTGCAATGTGAAATGTGTTCTCACTCTTCAACTTCTACCATGATTGTAAGCTTCCTGTGGCCTCCCTAGAAGCAGATGTCTATGTTATGCTTCTTGTACAGCCTGCAGAACAATAAGCTCATTAACCTCTTTTTATTATAAATTACTCAGTCTCAAATATGTCTTTATAGTAATGTAAGAATTGCCTAACACAGAAAATTGGTACCAAGAGGTGGAACATTTCTATAAATATACCTGCTATAAATGTACTGTGGAAGTGACTTTGGAACTGAGTAATATGCAGAGAGGTTGGAAGAGTTTGGATGGCTCAAAAAAAGACAGGAAAATGAGGGAAAGTTTGAAACTTCATAAAGACAGGTTAAATGATTGTGACCAAAATGCTGATAGTGATACGAGCAGTGAAGTCTAGGCTGACAAGATCTTAGATGGAAATGAGAAACTTATCGAGAACTAAAGCAAAGGTTACATTTGTTATACCTTAGTTTAAAAAAAAAAAAGTTGCATTCTGCTTATGCCCTAGGAATCTGTGGAAAGTTGAACCTGAGAGTGATAATTTAGAGTATCCAATGGGAGAAATTTCTAAGCATCAAAGTTGTCAAGGTGTCACCTGGCTGCTTCTAACAACTATGTTCAGATACGGGAGCAAAGACATGACATAAAGTTGCAATTTATATTTTTTACAGGAAGCAGAGCATAAAAATTTGTACAATGTGCAGTCTGTTCATGTGGCAGAGAAAGTAAAAGCATTTTTTAGAGAGAAATTAAAGCAGGCTGTGGAACAGCCACTTCCCAGAGAGACTTGCACAACTGAAATAGAGCTATGTGTTAATAGTGAAGACAATAAGAGAAGGGCCTCAAAGGCATTTCTGAAATCTTTCAGGCTGCCCCTCTTATCACAGGCCCTGAGACATAGGAGAGAAGAATGGTTTAGTGGGCCAGGCCCAGGGTCCCATTGCCCTGCCAGCCTCTGGATACTGCCTCCCACATCCCAGCTGCTCTAGCTACAGTCAGAGCCCAAAGGGGTCCAGTTACAGCTTGAGTTACCACTTTGGAGAATGAAAACCATAAACCTTGGTGGCTTCCATATGGTGTTAAGCCTGCGAGTACACAGAGTGTGTGAGTTGAGGCTTAGGACCCTCCATTTAGATTTCAGTGAATATACAGAAGAAGCTGGGGGTCTAGGCTGCTGCAGGGGCAGAGCCCTCACAGAGAACTTTTAGTAGGGCAACACTAAGGGGAAATGTGGGTTTGGAGCCCTCCCACAGAGTCCTCACTGAAGCATTGCCTAGTGGAGCTGTGAGAAGGGATCCACCACCCTCCAAATGCAAGAATTGTAGATCCACTGGAAGCTTGCACTCTGTGCCTGGAAAAGCTACAGGCACTCAGCAACCAGTGAAAGCAGCCACGGGGGCTGCAATTTACAAAGCCACAGGTGCAGATCTTTCAGGTATGCACTAGGTTTTTTATTATATATTACTAAATCTGCACAAAAATTCCCACTGTGGAATGGCTAGTAATTCCCCAATTATACAAATAGGAAAAAAATACAAGGAAATTAACTGCTCAAGATCACTAGTAATTTAAGAGCTGAGATTTGAACCCTGGTTTGCCTGATTGCAAAGCCTGTGAGATCTCTTAATCATGATACTTCACTACAAATTGTATCTGTATTAATTTTAATTTATAAGAACAATGTTAAAATAAGCATCATGTCATTTCTCTATTAGTAAGTCATAAATCAATGTGGAGGTGTGATTTTCTGATATATTCTGAGAGAGCCAAACTCATTCTTTCTTAAAGCAGTCTGCATTGAAAAGCATTCTTACACATGTTCCTGTGAAGATCTTCCTTTTGCCACACATATGTACAAAACATCAAACTCATTCCTTTAGCATTTATCAGACTATTGAGACAATAAAGTTCTGTGGTTATCTTATTTACTTATTTCTTCTTTTTTATAAGTTAAATTTAAGCAAGACGTAGTATTTTGAATTGCTGCCCATCATAAAGCCTGACTCTTGGGAGTTTCTGTACCTAGTCCCTTAATGGGCACAGGCATAGGCTCTGCCTCTGACTCCAGATTTATAGGAATTTGATCACACAGTGCTTCAAATGAAGACAAGCACAATAGAGCTGTGTGATTGGGGTGAGATCTACCTTAGTTTAAGTCAGAGCTTTTCCATTAAAAATCACGGTGATTTTAAGCAAATTACTTCATCTCTATAAGATCATCATCTTTCTCATTTATAATATCTAATATAAACAAATTCTAATATATAACTTGCAGAGTTTTTATGCAATTAGCAATAACAGAGAAAATGCACCTAGCACTCTCATTTGAATATATTATAGAATCATATTTCTCTTCCCTACCCCTATTTTAGTGATAACAGAGAAGAGGGTCCTTTTTTAAAAAAACATTTTCAAACCCAAGAACTAAGATGGTGTCGTAGAGGTGACTCAGGATTGCAGCTCTCAGTGAAGGCGCAGAGGGTGAGTCCTAGCCGCATTCTCGGATGAATGTTTTTTGCCCACAGAACGTTGAAAGTCCGAGGGGTGGGAGAGACACGGGACAGTAGTGCAGCCGGCTCACGGGGCCAGTTCGGCTGGCGCCGCACCACAGTGGCAACCGGCACAAAACTCACTGGTCTGGGTGCCCTGTTAAACCAGCAATCTGAGATTTGGAAGGGCAGATTGGCATGTCCATCTGATTGAATGGGACTTGGACAATGAGCCAGACCAGGAGATTCCTGGGAAACATGATCTGAGCCGGTGCAGTGGGCAGCAGCACGGGAGATCGCATGGATCCCAGTGCCCTATCAGCAGGCTACTGGGGCGCCAGGGAGAGAGTCAACCATTCAGCTTGGGGAGAGGAAGAGAGAGAGAGAGAGAGGACAGACTCTGAGGCAGAGAGCTGGGTGATCAGGCTCGGCGGGTTCTACCCTCACAGGGACAAGCAGGGCAGTGATTGGAGGTGCTCAGGGCTGAGAGTTTTGCTGCTGGCATCTAGGATGGTGCAGCCCAGTGGGGAGGGGTGTCCGCCACTACGGACGCAATCCACCCCTACTGAAGTACCACCCAGGGCTGATGCAGCCTGCTGTTGCTGAGGCAACCTACCATAACAGAGAGGCTCCACCAGCAGGGTGGAACGTGCCACAGCAGAACAGAGCCCAGCAGCAACAGGGCGGACCCATGCTAGCAGGGCGGAGCCCCGGCAGGCAAATAGTGAATAGACTGCCTCCTAGCTGGGCAGGACGGTACAACAGATACTCATAAAGAAAGCCCCAACTCCCTGAGACAGAGCATCTAAGGGGGAAAAAAGGGGGGGTTTAAGAGTTCTGTTGCAGCAGACATAAACACATCCAATAGCCCTGAATGAACAACGGAGCTCACAGCACAGCACTGGAGCTCCTATAAAGCACAGACTGTCTCCTCAAGCAGCTCCCTGACCCCTGTATATCCAAAGAGTCACCTCAAAAAAGGACTAATCAGACTGACATTTGGCGGGCATCATTCTGGAACAAAGATAGCAGAAGAAGAAACTGGTAGCATCGCTCACTGTTCTGCAGCTGCTACAGGTGTATCCCAGACAAGCAGGGCCTGGAGTGGACCTCAGCACTCATACAGCAGAGGGGCTAGACCATTAGAAGGAAAACTAAGTGACAGAAATACCTCATTATCAACAATCTGGGCATCCACACAGAGATCCAATTGAAAAATCAGCAACTACTAAGACAACAGGCGGATAAATCCATAAAGATGGGAAGAAACCAGCACAAATAGGAGGAAAACACCCAAAACCAAAACACTTCACCTCCTACAAAAAACAAAAACTCCTCACCAGAAAGGGAACAAAGCTGGACGGAGAATGAGTGTGACAAAATGACGGACTCAGACTTCAGAAAGTGGATAATGAGAAACTTCATTGAGCTAAAAGAACATGTTCTAAATAGGTGCAAAGAAACTAAGAACCTTGAAAAAAGATTTGAAAAAAGATTCGAGGAAATGATAACAAGAATGGACAACTTAGAGAGGAATATGAATGAATTGAAGGAGCTGAAAAGCACAACATGAGAACTTCGTGAAGCATGCACAAGTTTCAACAGCCGAATTGACCAAGCAGAAGAAAGAATATCAGAAGTCGAAGATCAACTCAATGAAATAAAATGAGAAACCAAGATTAAAGAAAGAAGTGCAAAAAGGAATGAACAAAATCTCCAAGAAATGTGGGACTATGTGAAGAGACCCAACCTACGTTTGATAGGTGTACCAGAAAGTGATGAAGAGAATGAATCCAAGCTGGAAAACACTCTTCAGGATATAATCCAGGAAAATTTCCCCAACCTAGCAAGACAGGTCAATACTCAACTCCAGGAAATACAGAGAACACCACAAAGATACTCTGCAAGAAGAGCAACCCCAAGGCACATAATCGTCAGATTCACCAGGTTGAAATGAAGGAGAAAATACTAAGGGCAGCCAGAGAGAAAGGTTGGGTCACCCACAAAGGGAAGCCTATCAGACTCACTGCAGATCTCTCAGCAGAGACTCTACAAGCCAGAAGAGAGTGGGGGCCAATATTCAACATCCTTAAAGAAAAGAACTTTCAACCCAGAATTTCATATCCAGCCAAACCGAGCTTCATAAGTGAAGGAAAAATAAAATTCTTCATGAACAAGCAAGTACTCAGAGATTTTGTCACCACTAGGCCTGCTTTACAAGAGCTCCTGAAAGAGGCACTACACATAGAAAGAAACAACCAGTACCAGCCATACTAAAAGTATACCAAATGCTAAAGAGCATCAACAAAATGAAGAATCTACATGAACCAATGGGCAAAACAGCCAGCTAGCATCAAAATGGCAGTATCAAATTCACACATAACAATATTAACCCTCAATGTAAATGGGCTAAATGCACCAATCAAAAGACACAGACTGGCAAATTGGATAAAAAACCAAAATCCATCGGTATGCTGTATCCAGGAAACCCACCTCACACGCAAGGATACACAAAGGCTCAAAATAAATGGATGGAGGAAGATTTACCAAGCAAATGGAGAGCAGAAAAAAGCAGGAGTTGCAATTCTCGTCTCTGATAAAATAGACTTTAAAGCAACAAAGATCAAAAGGGACAAAGAAGGTCATTACATAATGGTAAAAGGATTGATACAACAAGAAGAGCTAATGATTCTCAATATATATGGACCCAATGCAGGAGCACCCAGATATATAAGGCAAGTTCTTAATGACTTACAAAGAGACTTAGACTCCCACACAATAATACTGGGAGACTTTAACACTCCACTGTCAATATCAGATGGATCAACCAGACAGAAAATTAACAAGGATATCCAGGACTTGAACTCAGACCTGGAACAAGCAAACCTAATAGACATTTACAGAACTCTCCACCACAAATCCAGAGAATATACATTCTTCTCAGCACCACATCACACCTACTCCAAAATTGACCACATAATTGGAAGTAAAGCACTCCTCAGCAAATGCAAAACAACTGAAATCATAACAAGCAGTCTCTCAGACCATAGTGCAATCAAGTTGGAACTCAGAATTCAGAAAATAACTCAAAACCACACAGCTTCATGGAAACTGAACAACTGGCTCTTGAATGTTGATTGGATAAACAATGAAATGAAGGCAGAAATAAAGAAGTTCTTCAAAACCAACGAGAATGAAGACACAACATACCAGAATCTCTGGGACACATTTAAAGCAGTCTGTAGAGAAAAATATATAGCAGTAAGTGCCCACATGAGAAGAGTGGAGAGATCCAAAATTGACACCATATCATCAAAATTGAAAGAGCTAGAGGAGCAAGATCAAAAAAGCTCAAAACCTAGCTGAAGACAAGAAATAACTAAGATGAGAGCAGAACTGAAGGAGATAGAGACAAGAAAAACCCTTCAAAAAATCAATAAATCCAAGAGCTGGTTTTTCAAAAAGATCAGCAAAATAGACAGACCACTAGCCAGACAGATAAAAAAGAAAAGAGAGAACAACCAAATAGATGCAATAAAAAACGATAATGGGGAAATCACCACAGATTCCACAGAAATTCAAACCATCATCAGAGAATACTAAACACAACTCTACACACATAAACTAGTAAACCAGGAAGAAATGGATAAATTCCTGGATGCCTGTGTCCTCCCAAGCCTAAATCAGGAGGAAGCCGAAACTATGAATAGACCAATAACAAGGTCTAAATTTGAGGCAGCAATTAAGAGCCTACCACACACAAAAAAGCCCAGGGCAAGATGGGTTCACAGCCAAATTCTACCAGACACACACAGAGGAGCTGGTACCATTCCTTCTGAAACTATTCCAAATAATTCAAAAAGAGGGAACCCTTCCCAAATCATTTTATGAGACCAATATTATCCTGATACCAAAACCCGGCAGAGACTCGACAAGAAAAGAAAACTTCAGGCCAATATCCATGATGAACATAGATGCAAAAATCTTCAATAAAATACTGGCAAACCGATTGCAACAGCACATTAAAAAACTTATCCATCATGATCAAGTAGGATTCATCCCGGTTATGCTAGGCTGGTTCAATATATGCAAGTCTATAAATGTAATTCACCACATAAACAGAAGCAAAAACAAAAACCACATGATTATCTCAATTGATGCAGAGAAGGCATTTGACAAAATTCAACAGCCCTTGCACGTTCTGCACATGTACCCCCAAACCTATAATGCAATAAAAATTAAAAAAAAAAACCCTCAATAAACTTGGTATTGATGGAACATATCTCAAAGTAATAAAAGCTATTCACGACAAACCAACAGCCAGTATCATACTTAATGGGCAAAAACTGGAAGCATTCCCTTTGAAATCCGGCACGAGACAAGGATGCCCTCTCTCACCACTCCTATTCAACATAGTACTGGAAGTTCTAGCCAGAGCAATCAGGCAAGAAAAAGAAATAAAGGGTATTCAAATAGGAAAGGTGGAAGCCAAATTGTCTCTATTTGCAGATGACATGATAGTATACTTAGAAGACCCCATCACCTCAGCCCAAAAGCTCCTGAAACTGATAAGCAACTTCAGCAAAGTCTCAGGATATAAAATCAATGTTCGAAAATCACAAGCATTCCTATACACCAATAACAGACTTAAAGAGAACAAAATCAAGAACGAACTGCCATTCACAATTGCTACAAAGAAAATAAAATACCTAGGAATACAACTCACAAGGAACGTAAGGGACCTCTTTAAGGAAAACTACAAACTGTCTATTTTGGCTTTTGTTGCCAATGCTTTTGGTGTTTTGGTCATGAAGTCCTTGCCTACTCCTATGTCCTAAATAGTTTTGCCTAGATTTTCTTCTAGGGTTTTTATGGTGTCAGTTCTTATGTTTAAGTCTTTAATCCATCTGGACTTAATTTTAGTGTAAGGTGTCAGGAAGGGTTCCAGTTTCTGCTTTCTGCACATGGCTAGCCAGTTTTTCCAACACCATTTATTAAACAGGGAATCCTTTCCCCATTGCTTGTTTTTGTCTGGTTTATCAAAGATTATATGGTTGTAGATATGTTGTGTTGCCTCCGATGCCTCTGCTCAACAAAATAAGAGAGGACACAAACAGATGGAGAAACATTCCATGTTCGTGGTTAGGAAGAATCAATATTGTGAAAATGGCTATACTGACCAAAGTAATTTACACAATCAACGCTATCCCCATCAAACTACCATGGAGTTTCTTCACAGAACTGGAAAAAACCACCATGAACTTCATATGGAACCAAAGGAGAGCCCGCATAGCCCAGTCAATTATAAGCAAAAAGAACACAGCAGGAGGCATCACACTAGCAGACTTCAAACTATACTACAAGGCTACAGTAATCAAACCAGCATGGTACTGGTACCAAAACAGAGATATAGACCAATGGAACAGAACAGAGGCATCGGAGGCAACACAACATATCTACAACCATATAATCTTTGATAAACCAGACAAAAACAAGCAATGGGGAAAGGATTCCCTGTTTAATAAATGGTGTTGTGAAAACTGGCTAGCCATGTGCAGAAAGCAGAAACCGGACCCCTTTCTGACACCTTACACTAAAATTAAGTCCAGATGGATTAAAGACTTAAACATAAGAACTGACACCATAAAAACCCTAGAAGAAAATCTAGGCAAAACTATTTAGGACATAGGAGTAGGCAAGGACTTCATGACCAAAACACCAAAAGCATTGGCAACAAAAGCCAAAATAGACAAATGGGACCTGATCAAACTCCACAGCTGCTGCACAGCAAAAGAAACAGTCACTAGAGTGAATCGGCAACCATCAGAATGGGAAAAAAATCTTTGCAGTTTACGCATCTGACAAAGGGCTGATATCCAGAATTTACAAAGAACTCAAACAGACTTACAAGAAAAAAACAAACAAGCCCATTCAAAAATGGACAAAGGATATGAACAGACACTTTACAAAAGAAGACATACATGAGGCCAACAAACATATGAAAAAGTGCTCATCATCATTGGTCATTAGAGAGATGCAAATCAAAACCACATTGAGATATCATCTCACACCAGTTAGAATGGCGATCATTAAAAAATCTGGAGACAGCAGATGCTGGAGAGGATGTGGAGAAATAGGAACACTCTTACACTGTTGGTGGGAGTGTAAATTAGTTCAACCATTGTGGAAGACAGTGTGGTGATTCCTCAAGGACCTAGAAATAGAAATTCCATTTGACCCAGCAATCCCATTACTGGGTATATATCCAAAGGACTATAAATCGTTCTACTATAAGGACACATGCACACGAATGTTCATTGCAGCACTGTTTACAATAGCAAAGACGTGGAACCAACCCAAATGCCCATCGTTGATAGGCTGGACTGGGAAAATGTGGCACATATACACCATGGAATATTATGCAGCAATCAAAAATGATGAGTTTGTGTCCTTTGTAAGGACATGGATGAATCTGGAGAACATCATTCTCAGCAAACTGACACAAGAACAGAAAAAGAAATACCGCATATTCTCACTCATAGGCGGGTGAGAAAAATGAGAACACATGGACACAGGGAGGGGGTCTACTACACACTGGGGTCTATTGGGGGGAATGGGGGAGGGACAGCGGGGGTGGGCTGCGTAGGGATAGCCTGGGGAGAAATGCCAAGTGTGGGTGAAGGGAAGGAAGGCAGCAAAACACACTGCCATATGTGTACCTATGCAACTATCTTGCATGCTCTGCACATGTACCCCAAAACCTATAATGCAAAAAAATTTAAAAAATTAAAAAAATAAAATAAAATAAAAAATAAAAAACATTTTCCCCCATATACACTGAATGAAAGGCATTCTGTCTTATTGTCTCTTAAACTCAAGTTGGAGCGCCAAATACATATCACTGTTAAGTAGAAATGAATTTGTGGGAAAGAGGCAATATCTTATAAGAATCTGATTGCTATGAGTGAACTACATAAAATCTGTAATTATTTATTTTATTGTTTGATTAATGCCAGTCATTTTTACTCCATTAAATTCTAGACCCCCAAGCAAAATCTGGAGAAGAAACCTCAGTTAATTGAATAGATATTTATTTCCCCCCTGCAAAAAAGCCTCAGGAGTAAATACAATTAAAGAAGAAAACAATGAGTTGAAAATTCTGTGATGATAGGATTTCCATCATAATTCTTATGAAGAAAGTCTTGGCTTGAAAAATGTGTCCAGTTTTTTTCCCAAATCCTGTCCATCTCAAGATGATTTGCCTTAATATGTTGCATTTCCCTTTAACTACAAAAAGTTTCTTCTCTTTTATTTTTTGGGACAGGGTCTCACTTGTCACCCTTCCACCCAGGCCGGAGTACAGTGGCACAGTCACATCATCTGACTACAGCCTCAAACTCTTGGCCTCAGCGCCATCCTCCTATCTCAACACTTCTCCTCCCCCACTGGCCCCAAGTAGCTGGCACTATAGGCACGTGCCACCACACTCAGCTAACTTTTCATTCTTTCATTTTTAGATACAGGGTCTCACTATGTTACCAGACTAGTGTGACTGGTCTAAATTATTCTTTGTAAGGTATTTCTTTCATGAAATTTAATTATGAGAATATATAATACTTTTAAAAGATTTTTAATAAAATGTTTCTTTTGTAAGAAGTAATTTTCATGTATAATTTAACACCCACTTACCTCTCAAAAAAAAAAATCAAAGGCATTTAGGATCATCATGAAACTGCTCATTTTAAAATATGACTAATTAGTTTTACATTATGCTTCATGTTTTTCTTTAGATGACTCGGGAAAAGGCCTAAACTGTGCATTTTCCATCCAAATGAACTTTGAAAACAATGTACATTGCAGTGAGTATAATAAAAGCATTTTGTTGATAGTCTGACCTCACTACTGATAAGGATGAGGAAGTTAGTTTTCTTTTTATTTCCTGTCACCAGGGCTGCAGTTATAGTTTAAAAAAATAATTTCTTTAAAAAGGTACAGAGTTTTTATTTATTGCTTATCATTTTGAAAGATAATTTAATTGTGGACTTGGATCTTGAGAAATTGTCAGATGCCACTTATGAAGTTTTTCAGGGAAGAGTGAAACTACGGATGATATAACCACCTTTCTCTATTTCCAGAAGGAGGGGTGAGTGTTAGGAGCTTTATTCTAGTGGACTCAGTTATAAGCTATTATAAATAATTATACTCTATATTTATAGATTAAGCCTGGTAGGATTTTGTGGTTTATCATATGGACATTTTCCTCAATTATCTTTCATTATTTATTCAAAATTTGTGTAAGTGGCTAATGGCCAAAAATTGCTACATCAGTGATTGATGTCTTGAATCACAGTCATCAGCCACAGTCATCCCAAAGGTCTCAGGTTAAGCTTTTGCTTGTGAGTTTACCTGATGTAATTTCAGGTTCTGGGGACTAGGTGATACGTTTAAATTGTTCATATTCTCCTAGGCAGGAGGATGAAGTCATGTTTTGGTCACATATTTAATTTGCAATTTTTATACTAAAATGTACACTTTTATCTTTTCTAACATTCATTTCCAGATTTTTACAATAACTGACACATTCAGTAAAAAAGCATAATGTGTTCTATTTTCCATTGAAATTAACACTTGAAATGCTTTTTTCTGAGAGTCTGAGTGCTGATTCAGCCAGTCATCCTAAATGGTATGAGTTGCTGGGTCCTAAGGCAGAAAAGTGACTGTTGTAAAGGATGTTCTTTCATTCGCTGAACTCTTCTTTTTGTCTTGAAATTCCTATCACACATTTAATCCATTCAGTATTATCTAGTTCATTCATGTGAGTTATTATATCTCCCTACTTACAATATTTTAGTTTCTTGAAGACAAAGGTCATTTCTTATTCATGTTACAGCCATTTTTATATACATATAATCTCTCTTCCTTTCGGAATTTACAAGAAAATGGGAAATAATTTTAAGAATGATTTTTATGTAACATGTTCATTATCATAATTATTTATTCTGATTACCTGTATATTGTACTTATTTATTTATTAAACTTATAGCAATGAGTTGTCTTCTGACAAATGATAAAGAGTACCATCTGATGGAGAAATGGGTCCATGAATTATCAGAGCAGATAAAATTCCATAATTATTTCAACATGATTTCTGTTATATATAAAGTTAGGGAGTACATATTCAACATTTTTTCAGTTTCATCAAACAGCATATACCTGTTTTATTCCTAGTTTAAATGCCAAAATAACTGAAAAATAAACTTCATAAAATCATAATGCTAAAAGAGACCTCAAAAACTTTACATTTTCCTTCATATTGAAATGGGTTTTATTAAAACCACCCCAAATATGTGAATATACATTAAGATATTATATGCAAAAACATATAAAAACATTTATGTGCGTATATTCGTATAAATATATACACCATATTATTATTATTATTATTATTTTTGAGATGGAGTTTCGCTCTAGTTACCCAGGCTGGAGTGCAATGGCGCGATCCCGGCTCACCGCAACCTCCGCCTCCTGGGTTCAGGCAATTCTCCTGCCTCAGCCTCCCGAGTAGCTGGGATTACAGGCACGCGCCACCATGCCCAGCTAATTTTTTGCATTCTTAGTAGAGACGGGGTTTCACCATGTTGACCAGGATGGTCTCGATCTCTTGACCTCGTGATCCCCCGCCTCGGCCTCCCAAAGTGCTGGGACTACAGGCTCGAGCCACCGCGCCCGGCCATACACCATATTTTTTTAAAATATCATTTTTAAAAATTCTTTAGAACTCTAGTAAAATTAATTAAAATTTAAGCTTATTCCATTGGAAATTCTTATACATTCCTCAAAGGAGTGTGAATAAGTTTAATGGTTAAGATCTGTGGATACCATAGTTTGATGAATTATATTGATCCAGGGTTAATAACATATAGTTGTTAATTACAAAAAGTCCTTCTAAAATACAGACAACAGAACAATAATAATGGATTCATCATATCTTTGCATAAAAGCTGAGTTTTATCCATGTCAGTTTACTATTAGTCAGCTATTTTTTGTTAAGACGATCTTGTTGTAGCATAGTTCATTACTTTATGACTATTGTGTAACCCTGAGTAAGTTATCTAATATCAAGCATTAGTTTTCAATCTATAAAACAATAACAACAAAAATTCAACTTGCAGAATTGTTTTGTAGTGATGGCCACCAAATAGCTGCCATTCTCTTCCATGGCTCTTGGTATGATTATACTTTCCAGTCCCTTTAAAGCTAGTTGTGATCGTGGTTTGCTTTGATCAATAAGAGATAAGTACAAGTGCTGTGTGACACTTTTATTTAAAAGCATGAAGAGCCTCTGTGTGAATACCATACTCTCTTTTCATCTGCCATGGTGATAACAATTGTTCTAGATAGTGTTTGCTCTGTTAGCTTGTATCCAAGTGGCAAGAAATGTGAAAACAGCCCCTGACAAAATAGCAGTGAGCATGTAGACAGTGGGAGAAATAAAGCCTTATTTTTTTAAGTCAGTAAGATTGGAAGGTTTTTAACTAATTCTGTATGACCTAGTCAAGTATGTGACAAGATATTAAGGTAGAGAGCACAGTGTTCAGTTGGTATTAATATTACTAACATAAAGATGTCTTATGTGACTAGCATGAATCAAATAAAATATAAATACTATAAACCAGACAAAACATATATAAAACCTGTGTAACAAGGTTGATTACATTGCAAAAATACTTGTTTGTAATAAAGATGGTATATTTTCTTTTCTCATTGTGTGCCAAGACTTACTTAATAATAGTATAATTATTTTAAGACAATAGTGTATGGTGAAGTTATCATTATTTTGAAGACTATTATATGTAGTCTGTATATTATATATATATATATATATATATATATATATATATATATATTTATGATATATAAAGATATTTTTAAGTAAGAGAATATAGAAAAATAGAATTATAGAACTGGGTATGATGGCTCAACCCTATAATCCCAGCACTTTGGGAGGTCGAGGTGGGAGAATCCCTTGAAGCCAACCAAGAGTTCAAGTCCAGCCTGGGCAATAGAGTGAGACCTTGTCGCTATAAAAATTTTTAAAAATGAAAAAATAAAATAATTATAGAAAAGATAATATGGATATTTCTTTGTTTTCAATTGTCCATTAAAACCAGAACTCTAGCATTTGGAATAGTCTCTGGTTCATAAAAATTTGTTGAATGAATGAATGAATTTGACTCTTCACATCAAGATATTATTATTTTAGCAATATTTTCAAATTAGCATGTCTATTTTTGTTGGTGGAATTCTGTTTTGTGGTTTTTTTCTCTGTAAAAGGCTGTATCTTTCATAGATACTGAAAATATATTTTCTTGACTTCTAAGAAGTATGTAAAAATAATTAAAAAAATAAAAAGAAAATGTATCTTCATTGATTATGCATACTCCTTATATATTTCTCTAGTTATAACATCATATTCCAAACTTCTTGTTAACGAAAACTGCAAATGCATTTGTAGCCTGTTTATTCAGATGATATACTTTCATTTACCTCAAATCATTATTTTCAAATAAATACTTTGGCAGGCAATAATAAGAATCTGGGGAAAAGCTAAACTAACTTATGATTAGTTGTAATCAACAAAGCTCAGCAACTAATTTGGGAGGAGATACAAATGCAAATAAATACATGGCAAAAATTACCATATTTAATCAACAATATACCTTTAGTAAGAGTTTAGGAAAGTAAAAATTACAATAGCAACACTGGGATGAGAATTACTCTTTTATCAGTTGTAAGTAAATATCAACTGAAGCTGATAAATCAAAAGAGGGAAATCTGAGCTCATTTTCAAAGTTATGGGTTAGGCACTAGAGTTAATTAAATAAAAACACAAAAACCAGAAAAGTTTAGAAGAGATTACTTGGGAGAGGAAAACAAGAAAATTGGAAACAATGGAAACAATTGCTTATGCTCTTCTGTATGATTTGATTCAATAACAGGTGCAAATATTGTTTTGATTTATGTGACTTTTTGACATCTCCATTTGGATACTCAAATGTACCTTAAATTTAAAAACATATTAACAAAATTTACAGACAGTCTTTTCCCACTGTCTCTTATATCAATTAATGGCACAGATCCATATTTCCAGTCATTCTAGACACTTCCTTCTGCCTCACGCCTCATGGCCTATTTCTCACTAAGCCCTCAGTTTTTCTCTTTTAAGTATCCCTTGAATATATATGCTTCCCTTATTCTCAATGGTTGCCTTTATCATATGCTGTACAGAACTGAATTTGATGTTTAATAGTACTTTCTAAATCTATTCTGAGCACTTTTATTAGAGTTCAAGTTATATTTTCAAATTGTCAATGTGATCAAGTATACTTTTCCTACTTTAAACACAGGAATGGCTTCCAATTGCTCTCAGAATACAGAGAAACTCTGAACTTGGACTAGGAGTCCACTTCAGGGTGAGCTACAGCACCATCTTATATCACTGTCTACTTCACTCTCTGTACCGGGGATCACTTTAACTAGAAGTCACATAGTCCATCTATTCATGGGAACCTTTGCATGACTTTCCTCTGCCTCTTGTAACTATGTTTACCCATAACCTACCATCACACCACCATTTTTAATCATATTCCTTGGGGAATATGTTCATAAATAAACACAGACATTTGAATTAAAATATTTCTTGCACACACTCTCTCTCTCTCTCTTTTTTTTTTTTTGCTATTTCTCAAATTCAATATTTAGCTTCTCTAAATACCAAGCTGAATGAGAAAGTAGTAGCATAGTTTTTGCTCACCATTACAAGTCCAGCAATTAACATAGTGCCTGAAATATTGTACAGTCAGAGAAGTATTTGTTTTGAATTAATACATGACCCATCAGTCACTTATTCAAGCAACAATGCAAACTTTCTCATTCCTCTTATCTATATCCCTCCAAGTTAAATTTCTCTGGTATAAACTTTTGGATACTCTATACCTTGCTCTATTCCTGTTTTTAGCCCTAATTCCTTCTCGGAGTTCCATACAATTCTAAGAAAGTATATACTTTCAGTGTAAATGTGCTATACCCTGAAAGGCCTTTGGCTGCTTGGGATTTGCTAGACTGCTGTGTATTTCAAAAGTAGAAATAATTTCATCCACATTTAGTGCTGGCTGATCATAATTATTCCCTTTTTTCTCAAATGTTATTTTTGATTATTCTCTATGTTATATATTCACTGGAAAATAAATACTTATTTCTTGTAGAGATATTTGGCTAATTAAATGTTTTCAGTATTTACATTTTTCAGATAATTATTTGTAGGTTACTATGTTTCCATGGGGAGAAACTCACATTCATCTGTAAACTGTACATGGTGTCACTATCAAAAGCAGTTTTATGTTCTATGAACTAAGAATCTACTAATGTTTAAATTCTAAAATAAATAAAGCATAAGGCTATAGACACAGTAGATGACTGAGGATTATTTGCTTGATGAAGGAAAACTATGCCTTATTTGAAGAGGAGAACCAGATATATGCCAACATTAGTGATGCTTGTAGATTTGTGGTTTTAGTTGTTTTGGAACTGCTATTAGGATGCAGGACACTCAACATACGAAATGAGAGGTGGAGGGAGAATTTATGAGTTTATACAGTTTGCCTTATTATGATCAGATGAAGAAAAACAGTACTAAATTATAAAGAGATTTTTAATTTCTCAAGATAGCAGTATAAGTTTTAAGTATTTTCATTTGAAAATATATTCTTCCTGATTTTTTCATATCACTGCCCTACCTCAAGGTCAATTCAGGAAATAAAGCAGTCTCATATATTTTCTTATTTATTTATTTATTGAGATGTAGTCTAGCTCTGTTGCCCAGGTTGGAGTGCAGTGGCAGGATCTGCGCTCTCTGCAACCTCTGTCTTCCACGCTTAAGAGACAGTGCTGTGGCCATGACGCCAAGCTGATTTTCATATTTTTAGTAGAGTCTGTGTTTTGCCATGTTGGCCAGGCTGGTCTCGAACTACTGACTTGAAGTGATCTGCCCGCCTCAGCCTCTCAAAGTGCTAGGATTACAGTCATGAACTGTGAACCACTGCAACCGGGTGGTAATATTTTGTATGTGTTGTCAAGGAACAATCAATCTCTCTAATTATGGGAGCAATTAATTTATAGATTAATTTTGATTAGGTAAAATTGTTCTCAGGAGAACTTCAGAAATAAAAATAAATTATGATACATCAAGATTTTCTCTTACATTTCAAAATAAATGAATTACAAAAGAAATGACAACAGTTTCTTATTTGACAGATAGGGTATTTTGACATGAATAGATTTAAAAGATCAAAGAGATGGAGATAAATTTTCATTTTCTCTTCATCAAAGTTCAGTAGCATTTGACAAAGCTCTTTTCTTTCACTAACTCCCACATTTCATAAATTTGAGCTGAGAATTCTCAATAAATGTCAAGGAAGATGCAACTTGCTTCTTAGTTTTTCTTACGTGAATGATCCAATGAGGTATTATCCAAACTAAAGGAAAATGATAATAGAGTTATAAATTAAAAGTTCCAATATGACTGCTAAAACCTGTTACATGAGCTTCTTTAATTTTCAAGAGAGCTCAATACTTACAGATTGATTTTATTCTTTGAAATACCATTCAAAATTACATTTTTATGACAATGCCCAATAGTGTTCATCTATATGATGATTCTTTATTGCTTCTTTCTATGCAAAGATCCTAAAATAAGAAAACCTAAAGATGAAATTCAGAAATGTTTTTTGTTTAATTTTGGCTGTAGAATCAACATTATAAGTGAGACAAAGATAGATGAGCAGTGAGATGCCTATTTTTATTTTATCTTATTTTATTTTATTTCTTAAAAGTTGGAATATGGATGAACAGTTTCATTCCTCTTGAAGCACCACAATCCATTTCATTAAAAACAGATGAGGTCTTCCTCTCTAGAAAATTTGAATTGATCCTTCATGACATGTATCTCTCCTTCACACAGAGCTATAAAATTTCTTCTGGCAAATACAAAGTATTTTAGTTATTTAATTAATGTAAACGTTTATTAAGCATCTACTGTATCATAGATATTTTGCTAGACACTGACATTCAAAAGGAAATGAAGCATTGTTTTTGGTGCCAAAGGGTTTAATTCAAAAGAAAGATATATACAGATGGGCCCCACTTGGGATTGTTCAACTTACAACTTTTCAGCTTTATGATAGGTTTAACAGGTTATAACCCCATCATAAGTTGAGGAGTATTTCTAATATATATTTACCATATGATATGGTTTGGCTGTGTCCCTGCCCAAATCTCATCTTGAATTGTAGCTCCCAATAACCCCCATGTGTCATGGGAGAGATCTGGTAGGAGGTAATTTAATCAAGAGGTCAGTTACCCTTATGCTGTTTTCATGATAGTGAGTCAGTTTTCATGAGATTTGATGGTTTTACATGGGGCTCTCCCCTCTTTTGCTTGGCACTTCTTGATGCTGCCATGTGAAGAACGACATGTTTCCTTCCCCTTCCACCATGATTGTGTTTCCTGAGGCTTCCCCAGTCATGCTGAACTGTGAACCAATTAAATATTTTCCTTTATAAATTACCCAGTCTTGGGTATGTCTTTATTAGCAGCTTGAGAACAGACTAATACAGCATACAATGTAACAAATGCTTAAACAATGGCACGTGTAAAAAAGAATTCTGTTGGACTATAGAGAAGAATATTATTCTGCCTGGTGGCCATGTGAAAGACATCATATGGAAACAGAGATCAAATAATGTCATTGCTGGAAGGGGGCTCTGAGCCAAGGAATGTGGGCAACTTCTAAACCCTGAAAAGGACAGGGAATTAATACTCTCTTAGAGGTTCCAGAAGGAACCAGACCTGCCACACTTACTTTAACCCAATAATAGAGATACTAAATTTGTGTTGTTTGTAACTACTAAGTTTGTAGTGATTTGTTCCAGCAATAGGAAATGAATACAATGACCATAGGTGGTAGTATAGCTTTACCAGGCTGTGTTTAATGCGTCTCCTGGGATGTGAGCCATATGTAGTTTAAAAAAGTATTCAAGTCATTTTCAAATTCCGTCTTAAAAATGCCTCCTGTTACCTTCTCCTCTTTCAATCCTTATGGGAATGACTGGAGTAAATCATTCTGAGTAAAAATGAGATTACCTTGAAACAGAAATATAGAATATGAGCCCCAGGCATAATGATTTTCTTATTCTTTGGTTGCCTTAGGTTTTGAGTAAGATAGCTTAGGAATATTCTTCTGGGAATTACTAGCATTTTGAAATACCTTTGTCCCCACCCTAGCAAATACCATTCTTTTTTTTTTTTTTTTTTTTTTTTGAGACGGAGTTTCGCTCTTGTTACCCAGGCTAGAGTGCAATGGCGCGATCTCGGCTCACCGCAACCTCTGCCTCCTGGGTTCAGGCAATTCTCTTGCCTCAGCCTCCTGAGTAGCTGGGATTACAGGCACACGCCACTGTGCCCAGCTAATTTTTTTGTATTTTTAGTAGAGACAGGTTTTCACCATGTTGACCAGGATGGTCTCTATCTCTTGACCTCGTGATCCACCCGCCTCAGCCTCCCAAAGTGCTGGGATTACAGGCGTGAGCCACTGAGCCTGTCCCACAAATACCATTCTATAATAGGAGTTTCTTTGACTATTAGAGAAAATACTCTTAATTAGTTGAAACTAATAGAATGTGAACCTAAAGCTGGATGATGTAGTAGGGTTTAATTTTTTAGGTATCACTGCTATATTTGAAATGCAGAAGTATGATTTGTGGATTATTTTGTGCATGAGAACCCAACACCTGAATTCAGGATCTCTCTGAGGAGAGCTAAAATTGTGTGTATAGTCGCTCTCATGGTCATCTCTCCAGGACAGTCATAGGCAATAGAAATATTTTCTATCTCTTTATTGGGCATAGATAATCCTTTTAAAAATCCAAACCTCTTTTCCAGCTTCATCTCTCAAGTAACAACAAAATAATTCCCTTAATCACATAACTTTAGAATCCAGAATGATTTGTTTTCAAAGCCATGACTAGATAAATCTTGGCAAACCATATTGTTGCAATAAGTTACCTGCTGTGATGAGTTTACTTGAAACTTTGAGCTCTGAAAACAACTTATATATGCACACTGAAGACAAATTAATTAACTAAATATTTGGTCTGTTATTATTATTAAAAGAGGGACAAGGTCAGGCTCACGAAATTCTGTCAATCTACAAAGAAAAAATAACCTTCTGAAAAGTTATTATAATTATAATTCCATAAGTAGAAGAACTACTCTTGCTGTTAAGAAATTCTCAGAGTGATTTAAAAAAATGTTTAATTTTTCAAACTGGAAACAATAAAGGCCTAGAAATTTTTCATTTAAAAAATAGCTATAACACCTTTAAAAACCAAATCTGTAGGAACCAAAGATGCAAACAATAATGATTTTTAAAAAAGTCAAGGATAACAGCAGGAGAGAGAAAGCAACTTTACTTTTATAGGATTTTTCACCAACCAAACTCAGCATGAAGAAAGACTGTCAGCATGGCAAAAACCATTATGTATAAAATCAAAAAAATAATAAAAAAGAATGATAAAACCAAATAGTTTGAGGAGATACTAAAGAATTGAAAGAAGAATGGAATCAAAAGACAGACTGGGATTCAATAAGCTTAGATTGTAACCCTGGGAATTGGATTGTATATAAAAGAATCAGAAGTTGTGCTTGAATGAACAAGTTTAGCACCATATGGAAGCAACTGTAAGTTTGCTCAATTCAAAATAATAACTAGAGACTTTCTGTTGTTCAAAGGAAATTGATAATAAGCTCTGCTTCCATGGATTCTACCAGATCTGACTGGAAAACATGTCTCTCAATATCAGTTTTGAAAACATATATCTGAGGGTAATCCTCTGCTCCTACCAACTGAAAGATAAGGCAATATTTCTTCTTCACGAACTGTAAACTGAGGAATATTGGGGATATTCTTCAAGAATCATTGTTCAGGAAGATACTGATAATGAAACACTGATCCTTTTTTGCCACCAGGGATATCTAGTGTACCACAATACATGCTAGCAGGCATTTTTTAAAATCACATTTTAAAATAAATATTGGGATCTAAATTATATTGTGTACCAAACAGAATGTATATAAGGAATAGCACTCAAATTGTTCCTCATTAGCATAAATATGCTTACCCTTTTCCAGGTTACTTTTAACCTTTGAGAAAAAAAAAAAGATCTTCTCGTAATACAGGTTAAGCCATTAGCCTTTGTAATTGTTCCTACTTTTTAATATGTTTAATGCTGATTTTTAAATTTTAATTTAATATTTTTAATATGTTTTAACATGTTTAATGCTTTTATTCCCCTTCTCTTTGTTACTCCAGAAATAGGATTATTTTATCTTTAAGCCTTGGAATTTATTCCTGGATTTTGCTTACTATAGATCACCTTAAAGTGACACAAATCCAGTTTAACTTTATGTCTCTGGCCTCTAATCATGGTCATATTTTGTGTAGGGTACACTTTTATTCTGCGAGTGTAATGCTGTGTTTAATTATCCCAAATGGCTTCCTGGTTGGTATTGTCTTCATCTCCTTCCCTCTCATGTAATTTGTTTTATGGCTTAATTATCTCTGTAAAATTTGATTTCCCATCTTCATCATGCTTTCTTTAACATATCAGGGGTTATCAATCAACCTTGCTGGATGTACCTCTTCAACTTCCAACATCTCATGATCAAAGTGGCAGAGATGGATGTTTGAAAGGAAATGTCAAAAATGTTTTTTTCCCCTAGAGGAAAATTGTTTTTAAGTGTATTTTCAGGAAATTTCTTTTTCAAACAGAAACATGGCATGAAAAGAGACCAAAGGATTTCTGATAGAATATAATTTAAGAAAATAAAAAAAGCTATGATAGGACCTATGAAAGATGAAGCTGTCACTGTAATGTGGGTTTTGAGCACTAGGCTTTATGTGTCAGTGGGTGAGTACAGTCTATACCAAGCATCATGCTCATTACACGTGTTATTCTTTTAAAATTCTGTATTATTAAAATAACACTCTAAATAAATTTGGAGAGCTACCTGAAACAGAGAGCCTAACTGATACTGTGATCATCATAACTAGTACCCTCCTGATGTTCATTCTTAAGAACTAGCTTGAATTCACTGTAATATTGGATATTATAAATTGAGTGCCCTGTTAGAAATTAATTTGCTGGCACTGAAGAAACACTATTTTCCAGGAAATGGTTCTTGGGCTCATATGACATATGTTTTGAGTACCATACTCTCTCACATTGTAGTAAGCCTGTAAATATAATACATATTAACACATTATACATTATGACACTTTCTATCCACAGCAGATAGGAAATTTAGCTCTTGAGAAATTAGCTACATTTACCAAAGAAGATAAAATAGCATTTATTTAACACTAAGTCTCCAGGATGTTAAAGTTATTCTTGATATAGGTATAATGAAGAACTCTTAATGTATACAGAAAAAATGTTAATATTTAAAGGACTGAGGAAGCTGTTTTCAGCTTGTACTCCAAGAAGGAAAAGTGGCTTTTTCCACAAAAACAGCTTGAAAATATCCCTAGTTATTACAAAAGTGCCTACAAATACAATGGAAAGGAAATATAGACACTTTGCAAGAAAGCCCAAGCTTAGTTTAAAAAGGGAGACAATGGGGCATCACCAAATTTAGCCATTTTTGTTAACCAGCAAGTATGAGGCCTGATATTTTGCAGAGCCTGCTGGAGGAAGGCAACACCTCCCACCGAAATCAACTTACAAAGATTCAGAAACAACAACTGCACAAGATGAGCATGAAAACTTCCCATGTTTAGCAGAAAGAGTTCTGAAATAACAAAGAGCTTTCCAACCAGGTAGTTTAAGGGAAGGTAACGTGGTACTTTCTAAAGAGAATTCATTTAATAAAGAAACTGCAAAGTGTACAAAAAGAAATACAACAGTTTTTCCTCTGATAGAAATGAGGTTGACATTATAATTCCTCTATGTTTTATTAATTCTTTATATTCTATCATAGATTTATGCTTCAATTTCAAAGTCAATTTTATTCAATTTCAAGAAATGCTTTAGTCACTTTCATAAACCCCCAAGTTAAAAAAAGAAACCTAGGCAACACCATTCAGGACATAGGAGTAGGCAAGGACTTCATGACTAAAACACCAAAAGCATTGGCAACAAAAGCCAAAATAGACAAATGGGACTAATCAAACTCCACAGCTTCTGTACACAAAAGAAACAATCATTAGAGTGAACCAGCGACCAACAGAATGGGAAAAAATTTTTGCAATCTACCAGTCTGACAGAGGGCTAATATCCAGAATCTACAAAGAACTAAATTAGATTTACAAGAGAAAAACAAATTCATTCAAAAGTGGGTGAAGGACATGAAGAGACACTTTTCAAAAGAAGACATATATGAGGCCAACAAACATGAGAAAATGCTCACCATCACTGGTCATTAGAGAAATGCAAATCAAAACCACATTGAAATACCATCTCACACCAGTTAGAATGGTGATTATTAAAAAAATCAGGAGACAATATATGCTGGAGAGGATGTGGAGAAATAGGAACACTTTTACACTATTGGTGGGAGTGTAAATTAGTTCAACCATTGTGGAAGACAGTGTGGCGATTCCTCAAGGATCTAGAAATAGAAATTCCCTTTGACCCAGCAATCCCATTACTGTGTATATGCCAAAAGGATTATAAATTGTTTTATTATAAAGACACATGCACATGTATGTTCATTGCAGCAGTGTTTAAAATAGCAAAGACCTGGAACCAACCCAAATGCCCATCAATGACATTCTGGACAAGGAAAATGTGGCACATATATACCATGGAATACTATGCAGCCATAAAAAAACAATGAGTTCATGTACTTTGTAGGGACATGGATGAATCTGGAAACCATCATTCTCAGCAAACTGACACAAGAACAGAAAGTCAAACACTGCATGTTATCACTCAAAGGCAGGTGTTGGACAAAGAGAACACATGGACACAGGGAGGGGAAGATAACACACTGGGGGCTGTTGTGGGGGACTAGGGGAGGGACAGTGTGGGGTAGGGAGGTTGAGGAAGGATAACATGGGGAGAAATGCCAGATATAGTTGACGGGGGGATGGCAGATATAGTTGACGGGGGGATTGCCATGTATGTGCCTATGCAACAATCCTGCATGATTTGTACATGTACCCCGTTTGAACCTAAAGTGCAATATGTGTGTGTGTGTGTGTGTGTGTGTGTGTGTGTGTGTGTGTGTGTGTGTATAAAGGCTCTAGATGTCAAAACATATAGGCATGTTGATGGACTGAATAACCACATCCTAATTCTAAGAATTGAAGTTTCATTATTCGGAGTGAGTGTAGTTAGGCAACCATCCCCTTCTTACACAGTACCATGTCTATGCCACTTAACTCTCTCCCATATGCTTATGAAAAATATAGTCACATAGTCAGGAGAAGCTACAGAGCTTGGAACCATTAGTTTAGTTCTGTTTCTTCCACTGTTGCTGGAACAATTGCGTGTTCCAATTGTTAACAATATCTGTGAAAAATAAAATGTTGACATCCTTTGCCCTAAAGCTATATGTCTATTTAACTAAGGTAGCTTGAATAACTAACATGCTAATCAAGATAAAGTAACCTCCAAAGAGAAAGATTTTTACTTTAACCCCAACTAGCTATCTCTAAACATTATCTCATTAGTTACAACATGGAGTGAGTGAGAAATCAGGAATGGATGTGAGCCATTTATGATCATTAAAGGAAAATCAACCCAACCTAAGGCTGGGTTGCTCTTAGGCAATCTGCATTATGTTTGTGCCCAGAGCTGTGCATTGCATTATATGATATCCTTTGCCAAGGACAATTGAAAGTCTTAAATATATAAAGGGTTATTGTACAAAGGATGCTGTTAAGCAGCCGGCCATCTGCAGATGATTTGAATTTTAGCTGATGGGATTTAGGATGCTCACTATCATTGCTGTTATTGACAGAACATTCCTGGAGTATGGATCAGCAGACAGGAGATGTTTGAGAACATACTAATGTGGATTAGGAACACTGGCACTGGAACAAGTTTCCAAGGGAAACTTGTAGATCTCCTTTCCTGGAACCTTTTGATTGACGCCTTACCATCTGGCATAGCTAAAATCTGTCCTGCCTCAAGCAGAACTGATGATCTAATGTCTAGAGGTCGCTTCCAAGCCTATGACAGAGATCTAAACTCAGGATAATACAAAGAACAAAGTACAGTTTCAAATACATTGTTCGTATTCTTAAGTTCTCAATTCCCTGCAGCAACAGATGAATCTGAACAGTAGTTATAAAGATAAAATAAATAATTTCACAGTTAACTAGGGTATATATTGCATTGTGACTATTATGTTTATCATTTAATCATAGTTTAAGCTAGATATCAGAAAAAGAGAAACAGACCTGGTAGTGAAAACCTGATTATACTGATTAGAGTGTCTTTCTATGAGATATTGTGGAATGATGGTGATGATTTTACAAGCTGAATTACTGGGTTTGAGAAGTTCCTGGCATGCGTAAGAGTAAGCACACTAGATTACCTAATAAAGCTTTCTCTTTCTTGTACCTTAACTCAAGGGTCTGGTTCTGCATTATCTTGGCCTCAGGTTTTACATGCTATAGAAACTTTACACAGCAGCCCCGTTAAAGAAGTGCTTATCCCCAAGCTTTGCTTTCCTACTGCTTTTACCTTAAATTAGATCTTTCATTGTTTTCTTTCCTTTGGAATATACTCATCCAATGGTTGCTTTATCACCTTGGAAGCACATTATACTGTCTGAAGAATATGTACCATGCTGACTTCACTTATGCCACATTGCACTCACTTTCCAAACTCTTCAGCAAGACATGCTATGCAATCACCTACTCTCACTGTTTCAAACAGACCTTTGCCGCCGCAGATCAAGACTTTTAAAGTTCACTTTCTGACTTGCAGCAGGTTGTTGAATGTTTTCCAAGCTTGCAAGCATGCTGTTGTAAAGTAAAAGTGAAGCTTCTAAAGTTTGTACAGCAGCAGGGATTCACTTCTTTAATGAAGAAAATTCAAATTTGCTATCCCAGACTGGCAACATGGGGTGTCACATTTCCCACAATCTGTTGTGAGGCCTGCAGGTGTGACAACTCTGCCACATGTTTAAATGAGCACTACTGCTCCTCCTATACGCTGCAGAATTAACAATTTAGCTCCTTCTGTTCAATTTGCTTTCTGAAAATCATTTTCAGAAAACAAGTTAGAAGGATACACTCTAATCCAAGGACGTTTCTGCTTTATTTTCCTTTAATTGTGAATCTCATGATATTAACTGATCATTTACAGGTAAACCAAGTATTATTCCCATGCATTTAATAAAACTGTATCACTTCAAACACAGACTGAAAATCAAATATCAGATCTCAAAAGAACACTACAGATAGAGTTGCTTTTGATTCAATATTATGTTACTTCTATTTTTCATCTAAGCTTAACATAAGAGATAGTAAGGAAGCAGTAGTACAAGCAGGATATTTAGAATCACAGAACCAAAAATTTGTTCAGCTGCTGTGTGATGTCTAAGCTTCCTAACTTCTCAAAGCCGTATGCTCCCATCTGCAAAATAAGAGAAAAATAGGGTTCCTGTGAGAAACATATGAGATTACATCATCTATTTAGCCAATGAACCACTCACCAAACATTTATCAAGGACCAGTTTACTCTATGGATCAGAGTAAGGGGGAACACGATAAAGAAGACAAAACATTGATCCAAAGTGAAAACATCATGTTAATCATAAAACACTATACTTTTATTAGATAGTGCTGTTACAGTCTCAATGGGAAGTCCCAAACTAGCTATGAAGTTAATAAACTGTACGGATAATCTTACCATTTTAAATCACAGTAAATACATGGTGACGCAGGTACTAAAAATATGAAATTTGGGGGAGAATTTTATGTTTTTGTATTAGAAACTCTGGAAAAAATCTGATGAGAGAAAAGTATATTTTTCTTGTTCCAATTCTAAAAACATACAAGCAGTTTCATGTCAAATTATTGCTTATAATGGCAGATAGTAGCTGCAAAGTTGTATTGTTATTTCCAATGCTATAGAGTAAGTATATAACTGCCTGGGTTTAGCAAATAAATGAAAAGCAATATGCCCTTAATGTTCAATTATATCAAAGAAAAATATAATGCAATTCCATTTGTTTTTCTCTTACCAATGAAGAGAAAATCAAGACAACATTATTAGATACAGTGTGGCCCAGCCCTGTGCTAGGTCTCTGGGGAGTTGCTAAACGACGTGAAAACACAACTTTTATGTTTAGTTACTTTAAAATTGATTCTAGAGGAATAGGCTTGACATACATGAAACAACTAATATACAGTGTCACATGTTATGATAGTACACAAACTTCCTGTAGATTGCAAACTCAAAAATATTTTACAAGTAGAAAATGATTACTGTAAGAATTTTCAATGAAGTTCTCACTAAAGGATAAATCTTATCCTTCGGGATCAATTGGATTTCTCTCTGCCAACTCCCCTGTAAGTTTCTGATTCCGTAGATCTGGAATGCGATTCCATATTTCGCATTTCTAAGAAGTTACCAGGCAATGCTGCTACTGATCTGGGAACCATTCATCTTAGGATGAATTCCATAAGCAATTCACAAACTGAACCAATGCTGTAGTCCCTTTGTATCTCCCTAGGACCTACAAAAGAATCAGATTCATATTATATACTCAATAAATGTTGAACAAAATGTAGTCATTCTCTAAACATGTGTAAGATGGATCCCTTGCTGTGAAGTAGGTTAGGAAGGACCAAAACAAAGAAGTTGCAACCCAGATGGGAAAAAAGACATCTAAACATATAATTGTGATTATGCTGCCACATGTAAACATATAATTTTGTCAGGCATGTTTAAATGCTGTCAGTCATGGTATGTACAGGAACATACATGTATGTTTGTGTTTGGTATGATCATACATGTATGTTCCTGTACATACCATGCTATGAACATGTTTCTGTTCTGCATAAACTCTCCAAGTAGGAGATGTGATAAACTGGAATTTCTCATGGATGGAATGGGACAGAATAAATTTCAACAAATAAAAGGCCCAGAAATGTGAAATAGCAAGATTACATTTAGGGGACAGAACTATTTCAACATGGCTAGTATATTGAGCATGTTAACTGTATTTCCAGAGAAGCCCAAAGATTTCAGAGCTTAGCAAAGTTTTCAAATTGATGGGCCATAGACAAGAAAGTGTATTATGCCAAGAGACAGCATGGGTAAAGCAGTCAAGTGGTTATGATGAAGGGTGGGAATGGGGCAGGAAATGGAGGTATCAGGAAGACCAGCACTAATATGGTGATCAGTGATTCTCAAACTTTAGTGTTCATCAAAATCATCTTATTTAAACATATACTGCTGGGTTTCTCTCTTCCAAATACTCTGAACATTTCTGATTCAGTAGATCTGAAATGCAATTCTATAATTTGCATTTCTAAGAAATTACCAGGCAATGTTGCTGCTGCTCTGGGAACCACACATTGAGGACGAATAGTATAAAAGATAAATCATACCTGTATTCGCAGCACTTTGGGAGGCTGAGGAGGGAAGATCACCTGAGATCAGGAGTTTGAGACCAGCTGGACCAACATGGAGAAACCCATCTCTACTAAATATACAAAAATTAGCTGGGTGTGGTGGGACATGCCTGTAATCCCAGCTACTCAGGAGGCCAGACAGGAGAATTGCTTGAACCCAGGAGGCAGAGGTTGCGGTGAGACAAGATCACACCGCTGCACTCCAGCCTATGCAACAAGAGCAAAACTCAGTAACCAAAAAATAAAAATAAATAAATAAATAGGTTAATTAATTAAATTTTGTACCCAAAGTAGGACCAATTGATAAAATATTTTAAATCCTTCGATCCAGAGTGTGAACAGCATCTCATAAATGTTAATAAGCCATAATGCATTCTTAATTTCCATAATCCTCAGACTAACAATGAAATTTAAAACATGAAAATATAAAGAAATAATGAGTTTACGTTTTAGAAGCAACAATTATTAAAAATATAAAAGCCCACATCTCCAAATTTTGAGAAGAACAGAAACTTTTGTACAGTGCTAGTAGAAGTGTAGGTAGAAACACTTTGGAAAATAATTTGGCAATATCTATAAAACTTAAAATGCTAATAACTTAAGATCAGCAATTCCAGTCCTCAGCATGTTTTCCAGAGGAACTCTCATGATTGTGCACATAGAGACCTGTATGAAAAAATTCATTGCATTGTGGTAAGAACATCTACCTACCTACCTACCTACCTACCTACCTATTTATCTACCTATGTATATAGATATAGCTATTGTACATACAAATATAAATATATATGCACATATATGCATACATATGTATCAACAGGAATAACATAAATAAACAAATGATTATGTACAAGATTCTATTGGATAATCTTTTAGTTAAAATGAATTAAGGATTATAGACCTGCATGGATAAAACTCAAAAACAAAATTATAAACAAAGAACAATACAACATGATGCCCCCTTTTAATATTTAAATATGAAAAAAATATTAATTTTGAATATACACACATACAGTCAGCATGTAAAACCACATGTAATGACATATGACAAATTCAGAAGTGATTACTTCTGCAATCACTGAAATAAAATTGAAGACAAGAATATATAGGACCTTATATTTTGTCAATCATTTTTTCTTAAATAGGTAGTAGATACCTGAGTGCTTGATATACCGTCATCTATATTTGTATGCAAAAGTTAGTTTATAATTTCAAAAATGGGAATGCCATAAAGAAAATTATGCTTTAATAATAATACAATGTTATGTTACATAGAAAGATAATGTTGCATTGTGCACAATGGATTGAGTGGGAATGACAGGAGAAAGATAATAAAGATGCCTGTTGAGAGGTTATTGTTCATATTTGCTTCATAGTCACTGGATTTCTTGTTATTTCTATGACCTTTCTAAGCAATGCTTAGCACAGCACTCCAGTTGGAGTTAATTGTCTGGAGAGACTATTAGCAGCTTATATAAAGTTAAAGTTCACTGATTTTATTATTATAATTAGCTAATCAAATGAAGTTGAGTTTGCTTACCTGATAAAATTGGCAGTGCTCAGTACCTTAATATTTTGAGGTGAGGGATGGGGAAGGGAAGGAAGAAACACAGTAACACTGGATTTTATAGCATTACATGCAAATAATAAATTAAATCTTATCTTTAAAAATTCAGTAATTTTCCTCTTTATAGATATACCGAAGTAATATTGTCAAAAATATATTTACTTGTAAAATTAATATTTTTAATTGTGTGTTATGTTATTAATATTCTGATATTTTCATAGATGAAACAAGATAAACAGGTAGGAATCTTTAAAAAGAAATGAGAAAAATTTCTCAATTGCTTTTGTGTACCACTAGTTATAAGAAGATAGGTTTTTGACTGTGAGTTCATATATATATTTTAAATATTGGTAAACATTAGTAATCAGTTACCAAAATTCAGTAATTTAAGATTTGCCAGGAACTAGTGAATAATGAAGTCCAACAGAAGGATAATTCTTTAGTTTATACTCTGGATTAATCTAATTGAGGTTTTCTTACCAATGTCAACTTTCATTGTTAAGCCAACTTGCACATTAGGGAAAATAATTTTCTCTTTCTATTAGCTATTACTGAGGTGAGTGGTGATGTAATTTTTATTTTCAGCCCAGGAAATAGAACACTCAGGAAAGCAAATTCTGTGTTACATAATGACATAATGCATTTCAACATCTAACATAAGTCTCCTTTGAACTCTAAGCTCTTTTTGGGTAATTGCATAGCTGCTTTCTGATTTCAATTTCCTCTATGATTTTAGAAAGAGTCTGAAGTGGTAATGATAAAGGTCAAAGTAATTTCCATGGCGCCTGATAGCTAGTGAATGTTTGTAAGCTCTTATTTAAATGTGACCAAGTGAAACACACTTATTAAGATATGAAAAATAATGACTATGATGGTGATGATGATGATTTGAATGCAGAAGCTAGAACTGATACTTAGATATGTAGGCCAAATTGGAGATAAGTTGAATTGGAGATTTTAACCTGACCAGTCTTTTCATTATCTGCATTTAAAAAATTAAATAATTACAGATGAATAATGAAAAGGAAATTTTCACATATGGTAGTATATTTTGGAGATAAAGAGCATGAAAACAGGGACTAAAGTTTTCGAGTTCAAACCCTGGCTATGCCTCTTACTGGCTGCATGACACTAGGCATGTTACACATCCTTCTCATGTCTCAATTTCCTCATGCTTAAAGAAGGATAATGATAGCACATGTCACATAGTATTAATTTGAGAATTAAATGAATCCGTTTCTATAAAGCACTTAAAACAGTGCCTGGAAGACAGTAAGAACCAATTAAATGTTTATTAAGCAAAACAATTTGCATAATGAAAACAACCTAGTATGGATAGTCCTGATGTAGAGATTGTGAGTCTTAGTATTAAGCAGGTTATCAAATTCTTCCAACTGAGTTCTATTTAATAATTTGCTCTCATGACTCCCCTCTATTTTCTGCTTGTTCTCCCAATTTGGATGTAAACTCCATAGATTTATAATATGGAGATTTACATAGTAAATAATTACCTTATAGTTAAAATATTTCTTGCCTGTTAATTATTCCACATTGGTTTATAAAATATGTAATTGATAAACTATTCTATCATAAACATGTAATCAACAATGGGCATATATGTATTTCTTATCAAGTAGAAATGCTAAACGAGCTCATCTATTTAATTTGTTTTAAATGAGGAAATATTAATATTGTATTGTCATAGATTTCAGTTACACAGGAGAAATAAGTTTACTCTTAAACTATTGTACAGTATATATTGTACAACATGGTGACCACACAAACAATACTTGTATTCTCAAAAATGCTACAAATAGCTGTAAAGCAAAGTCTTCTCACCACAAAAATAAGCATGTGAGGTGATACATATGTTAATTAGCTAGATTTCATAATTCCATGCTCTATACATACTTCAATGCATCATGTTGTACATGACAAATATCCACAAATTTTATCTGTCAATTTAAAAATTAAAGAAAAACACTCAGTTTGCAACCCATTTGCTGGAATTAAATACAAGGTCAAAAATTAGCATCCTACTATGTTCCTGGAAGAAGATCATGATTAGATATTTGTGTATAACCTTAGTGATAACTACACTCCATAAAATGTAAAATAAAATTGTAAGATTGTAAAAAATTATATTGTCCTTAATATTTTTCTTTCTATACATTAGAGTTTATCAAGTTGTAAAGAGTTACCTACTCCTTTTTATCTTTGGAATGAAAATAAGAATTGTTTACTTTATCAGGTGGAAGAGCCTCTATGTTACCAAGTTTGTGTTCAGAAACTGGCCTTTTATAGGGCCTCATGGACACGTAATTGCAAACCAGGTCTTGACTTGTAGGATTCGCAGAAATGGCATCTGATAGTTTTTCCTTTGTATTCTTCAAATTCCACATGCGCATATCGTATAAGAATTAATACACATAAACATATTATTATTAGCACAAACAAACGTTATTCTCTATGTTTGGAGACTTCGTGGTTTTGGTTTAATTTTTAAAAATTCCTTTTAAAAATAGCTGTAAAGCAAGAACAGAAAAAGAAATACCGCATATACTCACTCATAGGTGGGTGAGAAAAATGAGAACACATGGACACAGAGAGGCGGTCTACTATACACTGGGGACTGTTGGGGGAAATGGGGGAGGGACAGCGGGTGGGGCTGGGGGGGATAGCCTGGGGATGAATACCAAGTGTGGGTGAAGGGGAGGAAGGCAGCAAAACACACTGCCATATGTGTACCTATGCAACTATCTTGCACGTTCTGCACATGTACCCCAAAACCTATAATGCAATAAAAATAAAAAATAAATTAAAAAAAAAAATAGCTGTAAAGCAAAGTCTTCTCACCACAAAAATAAGCATGTGAGGCGATACATATGTTAATTAGCTAGATTTCATCATTCCATGCTCTATACATACTTCAATGCATCATGTTGTACATGACAAATATCCACAAATTTTATCTGTCAATTTAAAAATTAAAGAAAAACACTCAGTTTTTTTTGATAATGAAGTACTAATTTAAAACTTTTTTAAGAATATATTTTTAATGTGTGTTCTAGCACATAAGAAATTTAAACCATTATTTTAAAAAGACCTTTAAAAAAGTCCCTTAATAATATATCTTCTGCCTGTATGCAAGCATTCTGAAAAGCATTGAAAGAAAGATCATAATGATAGTCTTCTTCACTTTTAAATCTGTGGGGTATGTAACTTACACTGGAGTTATATCAAAATATCAAGAAAGATTCATAACAAATCAGAAGTAACGGTGAAGATGTCACCTGATGGATAAAGTCAGGATGTTGTAAAGGGAGTACCTTATTATAATATTCAGGAAAAAAAAACCTCATCAAAATAAGAAGTTGCTGTATCATAAAATTTAAATCAACTGAAATTATCTAGTAAAATTATAACTATACTTAAGTCAAAAGGGAAAAATACAGGTTCCAAGAGTGATGTTTGCAATTGGACTGAAAATGTTTCTCTGAATAAAAATCTAAAAGTAGAATTGAATTGTAACTGTTTTATGACAGATGCTAATAAAAGTAAATGGCCAGAAAAGTCAACATAGACATCAAAAACATTAGGAAGCAGAGCAAAAATTTTATAGTGTGGTCTAAATATAGTCTATATAGAAGGTTATGATGAAATTTTAACTAGTAAATATGTAGTTTTGTTTTCTGTTCAATAATTGTTCAGTGATTTGTCCAATCTAAAATATAAATTAATTGAAAGAAAGCTGAACTGTAAGCTGATGAAGTAGACAATAAATTTATTATGTGGAAAGTAGACACAAATAACATGTTTATTATCTTTTATCAGCTAAGTAGTAATTATATCTATAATATACATGTGGTATTATGTATCATAAAATAAATTTACTTTGCTTTACTAAGGAAGTTAAGTGGATATGTAAAGTTAAGCTGGATTTCTTTTCTTTTCAAGGGCTGAATATTATTAGATATGACTTTTTTTAAGCAGATGTGATTTAGTGACTAAAAAGACTACAAAATGCTGATTTTCATGTAAGCTTTTTAAATGGCTCTTTCTCTTAATGAGCGAAACTTTTGCACACGAGACATTCATTTGAAGTCATTGTGAGAAAGGAGTAAAAAATTTAGGGCTACTTATCTGGGAAGTAACAACAAAAATAAAAAGAACTGTTGGAGCTGCGTATGAATCCTTCAGCCATTTTTCAAAGTGGACACTTTAAGAACTTGGCACGCATGAATTAAAAATACAAAAGCTGATTCAAATATGTGGTACCCAACTGGAATGAAAGTGGTGTAATTGTGGTAACAGCTTAAATGATCTCCAAAAGCTGTCAGTACAGCCTTATTCAGGGAGGAATATAGGTTTTTCAGAGGGTTCAAGCTTAACAGTTGGGAGAAAAGTTCTAATGTTAGATGTGTCATACTGAGCTGGGAGAACAGTCAGTACTCAGTAAATGAATGAAAATAAAAATACTAGAAGATAAAGAATATTGGGATTATTAATGCCCATCACTTGTGTTTTTCTTTTGTGTTTCTCAGAGTATTAGAGACATCTCCTTTATCATGACATCACTAATATGCCATAGTCACCTTTTTATAACAAAAATGTTGGAAATTAGATAATTTCATATTTACATTCTAACCAGTGTATTTATCATCATACACTAAATTGCAATCCAATTCTCTCTGTTATCATAAAATCTCTGATGAACAAAATAATGGTTTTATCTTCTCCAATTAAACTGGCAGGTAGGAATATTTTCAATATCAGAAGGAGAGTACACTCAGTGTACTCTATGAATAATGTCATTTATAGTTTCATTTTTAACAATAATGTAAAACCAAGCTAGTTAATTCATGAGAATGAGTAAGACAATTATGAATAAATTGTTCTTCAATTTTATAGAAGACAGATGTCCTAGAACAGGCAAATGTAGTCTAATTTCCAGATATTTCCATTTAAAGTAATTTTGACTCCCATTTTTTTTTCTATTGTAGGGTACATCTTTTCATTTTGTTGTCTAGCTGGCATAAATACCACTCCTTATTCTGATACTGGAACCCTGATTTTCTTTTAGAAGTAGTATTGCTGGGAATGTCTACTTCAAGCTTGTATAATATCTAAATTGAACTACCAATCAAAGTGATTCCTTTCCCTAGTGAAGGGGTGGTCTGATAATTTATTCTTGGAATATGAACTTAAAGTTAATCACTTTACTTCTAGGGGATTATCCAATGGTTCCTGTTACTAAGATCTCATGAGCCATGCTAGTTCTTATCCTCTCCAAGGCCTCATTCTTCAATATTTTCTTTTATTTTGTTACTTAACGTACTTCCTTTCAGTTATCTCTTTTTTCCTAGATTGAGTCAGGATGACATACTTTGCTTTCAGCTGAATAAATTGAACTGATTCATTTTCATTGAATTCATTCAATTCACTTATTCATCTAACAAGTTTACAGTGAGCAGCAGATGACTAAAGTATAATTGTGAAAACATAATTTCTCCCTTAAGACTGAAATTTGACATCTGATATAATAGACCAGCCACGGGCAAATATTTTTGTAAAGAGCTAGATAGTCAATATTTTAGATTTTGTAGACCATACGATCTCTATTGCAACTACTCCACAGATGTAGTGCAAAAGCAATCATAAGCATTGTGTACATGAAAGAGAGTGGTTGATTTACAGTATTACTCTATTTAAAGAAATTAAAATATGCATTTCATAAAATTTGTATGTATTCTGAAATATTATTATTCTTTTGATTTTTGTCAACAATTTTAAAAGTGAAAAAACAAAAAACAAAAATTAAACAAACAAAAACATTCTTAGTTTAAGAGTTTATACAGAAACAAGCAGTAAACTGGATCATGCTGATCTCTGAGATGGACATAAAAGAAAACAGTTACTTGTGAGCCATGTAATGAAGTAGTCAAATTTGGTTTAAAATGATGTCTTAGCAGTAAATGCAAAGTAGCATGGGGTTTTAGAGGTAAGAGCCTATCTCAACATAGGAGGAAAGAAAGGGTTGGGGAGGCCTTTCAGAAGGAATTACATTTAGATGTACTTGAGAATAGATTAGGAATAAGTTAACAAAAAAGAAAAAAAATATTCAAAGTAAATGGAACAGTGACTATGAATGCTTACAAGAAAGGCAGAAAAATCACAACTTAAAATGACTGGAGTCTTGGATGATGTGAAAGAAATAGTTACAAGAGGGGCTGGAAAGTAAAGCTAGAGGCATAAGAATGGCCTTGATACTCTGTTCTTTTGAGGCCTATTCAACATGTACTTAAGGGAACCAGCAAAGTGAATCAATTACACAGTTGGAGGTGGCAATGGGGGTAGGGGAGAGTATCTCTGAACGAGAGCCATGAGTTGCTCACTCCTGTATTCCCAGCACTTTGGGAGACTGAGGCAGTTCAAGACCAGCCTGGCCAACATGGTGAAACCCCATCTCTACTAATAATATAAAAATTAGCCAGGCACAGTAGCACACACCCATAGTCTCAGCTACTCAGGAGGCTGAGGCAGAAGAATCACTTGAACCCAGGAGGGAGAGGTTGCAGTGAGCCAAGATGGTACCACTGTTCTCCAGCCTGGGTGACAGAGCAAGACTCCATCTAAAAAAAAAAAAATAGTAATAATCATTATTATTATAAGAAAAAATAAAAATTATTGTATTTCCTGATATGTGTTGTCATTTTATGCAGTATTTACTTTATATTGCTTACAGGAAAGAATGCAAAGAAAATTCAGGGCTTCTACAATTTTAATTTAGAGAAACTTAAAACTTAGGTGTTTTAGAATTCAGTTTAAGAACAATGTGATAAAGAGTCATTTCCTTTAAGTGGAGAAAATATATGATTTGATCTTTTTTAAAAAACTATTCTGGTTTCCATGCAGAAAAAAACATATAAGTGGGAAAAATAAAAGAGAGTCAAGGATATGACTGAAGGAACTTTTGCTATCACTTTCTGTTGGAGACATGGCTTAAAATAAAAGGCAAGGAGGTAGGAATACAGACAAGTGGATCCATCTCTAGTGCTATTAGGCAGATAGAAGACCCTTACTGAGTCACGAATACGAAGACTTACTGTGAAGGTGGAGGCAGGGGTAAATATTAGGTCTCTAATTGGAGCAATTCTATGGCTGTCTTCACTACCTGGAAATAGAAGAAAGAAAAGCAGGTTTTGGAGGAAAAAGAGTTCAGATGTGACATTTAATCTGGTGTGCTTGTATTTTTAAACTTCCAGATAAAGATAGCAAGTAGGTCACTGGATATATCAGAAAAGTGATCTAGGCTACAGAGTTTGCCGTTTGACACAATGTTTTGAAAATTCATTTAATTAAATTTGCCAAACACATTGTGTGTCCTGTATTTTACTGAAAAATTTTCATGCATATTGAATTAATCTTCACAATAATACAGGGTATAATTGTTATGACCACTATTATGACTACTACATTATGAGTTATAAAGGCTTGTTACTTGCCAAAATTATTAAAGCTAGTAGTAAATGGCAAAGATATGAATCAAGCATCAGATCTGTTAGGTTCCAGAAGCAACACTTTTAATCACCATGATGAATCAAACAAGCACAGTATGAGAAATAGTTTCCTTCCAGGTTGAGGGAAATAATTCAAGGGAGAACAGTGAGACAAGATCTTCCAACTCTTGGAGGACACTTTTCTGTCTTTTCCACAATAATGCAGTTTGTGAAGTCTTTCAAAACAATTCTAATAAGTGAAGCAAACAGTAGAATGAAATCCCTGTAAATCTACCTAAAGGTGATCAGTTTATGAAATTTTACTATACCCCTGGGTACTTTCATACATTGCCCATAAATTCACCCAAGTGAGCTAGTATACTTAATAGATTTTCCCAACCCAAATCATGACTGGTGATAATTATTTTGACCATTTTAAAACACACAAAATTCAAAGTCTATAACAAAGTAAACATAGTAAGTACAATTGATAAAACAATGATGAAGTAGCTATAAAGGTTATATTTTTGGGAGTTGGCAAGGTAAATCAGCGTTGATAAAGATTTTTCTACAGACAGGCAAAAATTGTCTAAACATAGTGCAAAGAAAAATGACTATCCCTTTCTTTCATTAAAATTCAAACAATGTGTTGGATGCTAAGTACTACATTAATGTGTAAATTATGCACCATACACTCATCTCCCCTGTCTACTAACATAGCTTATAATGCAGTAATAGTCATCATTTATCAGAAACACGAAATGCTTCCCATCCTTTTCTCTCTACAGATAATTTAGATAGATTCCTGTCATTAGGTAATACGAGGCTTTCTAGTTACATACATTTCATAAAGAGAATGACATGACTAAGCAGAGAAATGCACACCTCAATTTGGACTAATGTATAAGAGAGCTATTGGAACTAAAAATCAAATGTGTGCTTCCTTTTCCATCAAGAAATAAATAGCAAGTTGACAAATTATAAGAATCATAAATTCCCTCTATATCAGGGTTTATTAATTTTGACATTATTAATATTTTTAACTGGATAAGTATTTGTTGTAGGAGACTATTCTATGTATTATAGAATGTTTAAAAACATTCCTGGACTCCATTTGGGAATATGAATGAAGTGATGATTAAAATTTTCTCCAGACATTGCTAAATATCCCTCGGGAGGCATAATTATGACTGCTGAGAACCTCTGTTTAGTATAAAATGTCCTAAATCATAGTAATGCCCATAGTGTATTTACTTACATATTTTTGCTTCACTTATTAATTGACATCATTATCTACTCATAAAAGAGGGATGTATCGAATATGTAATATGTTTTATAGTTAAATAGAATGAAATTATTTAGTAAATATGATACATAACAAACATAGAAGAATAATTTAAGATCCTAGAAGTTCAGCCATATGAAATTATGACATTACATTGGATTAATCATAATTACTGTTTATATATTTTTCTGCATAAAAGTTAACCTTCAAGTGTGTAACATTTGAGGATATATGTACAATAAGGAACATTAGAAATACAAAAGGAACAAGTGTTTAAAATAATTACTGTGCAAAGGAAAAGTGAAAATGGAGGTTGGCAAAAACAATTCTCAAATGCTCTTCTTCCAAGAAACAATTTTATCAGAGCTCACTTCTGAGAAAATGTAAGTAATATATTGTGGAGTAGACTATTCTTTATAAAACAGATAGATTATTACACTCTGGATCAGACAGGAAAATTATGCAATCTTGTTGAGCAGTTAGAATCCTTGGAGTAAATGGAAGTAAAGTTTCACTAAAATAAGATAAATCAGCTAACATAAGAGACAATTTTAATTCATTAATGCAAAAACCTCTCTGCAAAACCTACTTATCACTAAAACAAACTTTCAGATCCTGCATAAATTGTTTTTTGAGATGAAAGAGAAAGAGTAGCAGGAATAAGATAATCATTTTTTTTAGGAGATTGAAAGTAATGCTGGTCTCACAGATTTAAATTCTCAAATAAAAATCTATGTTTTTCAAGAAACTAAAATGCAGTGGATATAGGAGACAATTGTTTTGAATTACTTATTAAAGTCAGATTAATTTCATACATACTTTTACCCATGCCCAAAAGTTTCTCATGAAGGTTTTGGAGCACTAAACAGAGTTTTTATTTGAATCTGATTTAATCTTCATTATTAAAGGCCAATTGCAGAAACAGTTTTGTAGACTGTAGTGTATTGCAGTTTTAAAACTGGAGATTGAAATTCTTGGTCAAGGAATGAGAAGCCTGAAGCAGATTACTTCACTTGTGTTTTCATAAAATATTCTATTATTATTAAACTTTCTACATTATTTTATTTCTTTATTTAAAATATCGAACATGAATATATGAAGAATCAAGTTAGAATTATAAAGTAGTAGCTTACCCTTTTATAATCATATACTCAAATCATAATTACAACATTAGAACATTTTTATATGCAATCTTATTTAATTCTCACAAGCTACCTTGCAAAACTAGCAGGAAACAAGTTACTGCAATTTAGCAAATTCAAAATGTGAGGCTCAACTATATTAAGTGATCACTTAGAGTTAGTAATTAGAGGAGTTTGGAACTACAATTTAAGGCAAATAAGCAACATCTTCAAAGTATACTGAAATTTATAGGAGAATTTATACAAATGTTAGTATAACTTTATTTTGACCTCAACAAGCTTTATAAAGCCTGTTTCAGAAAAGATCCACCTATTCTATAAACCTGCCAGGTTTAATCCTCTCTATGCTTTCCATCATGCTTTTGCTTTCATATAAAGTGTCTTCCCCTTCTGCTATGACTGTACACTCTCTGTTTGTGTATTACACTTCCAGACACATGTATATTGCAAGATCTCCATGAATATTTTTTGAGTGATAGGTTTTGTTCATTTCCTGCAGCTTTTAGAGTCATCACATTTGTTTTGCATCTAATTACATTATTGTCTTCTTTGCTGTCACTTTAAGTGTGTTATCCTCACCTCTTGAACTGCATTGTAATCTGTTAGAGAAAGGAATATGTTCATAGTTCTGTTTTCCAAAAAGCGAGTCTATGATAACATATATATTTTTAAAGTATTAATATTATACTTGTATTAAGTTGTCCCTTACGGATATTTTGGTGATAAAATACCTTCTTCACCATAAATTTATTGACATATACTATCTTAAACCCGTTGGATTTACCAGCCCTTTAGTCAACTCCTATTAACCTCTCATTTTGTTGGCAGCTTTTGTAGGGATATACACACAGAGACATATGCACACTCATATATTCACTCACACATATACAGAAGTATCATGACCCAAGTCTATGTTCTCAGTAATTTTTTTCCTGCTGGTTGGCTGCCATGCCTTACTCTTAATTAATAGGTTGGTTTTCAACAGAAATATTAATGCCTTGAGCATATTCATAAGCAATGTGTCTTCTTATGAAGATTTAAAGGTTATGATAAGGGAAAGAATCTTGAATGTTAGTGAAGGCAGGGGCAGAAATTATTTTTAGTCAGGCAAGTTCTTTGCTTATCACTAAGTTATATTACACTGCTGTTTTAATTTTATACTTAGAAAAAGCCTTCTAGGTTAAACCAGAAAACTAGAATACATATATTCTAAACATATATATATATATACACACACACACACATATACATATAAACATATATATCTACATGTTATGTAGAAATGAAAGTCTGGCACAATAATAATCATGTGCCCACTCTATCAATCTACTTGTTTTTGAAAAAAGTATGCAATTATTTTTTCAACTTTTGAAACACAAGATTATAGGCCCAAGTTCATTTCTAACTAGCTAGATGACAATATATTATATGAGCTTTGGGGTTTTATTCAGATGATTGCCTGTCATTTTTCAGAAATGATTATCTTTTTTTTAAAAATTTTTATTAAATTTTAGGTTTTGGGGTACATGTGCAGAATGTGCAAGATAGTTGCATAGGTACACATATGGCAGTGTGTTTTGCTGCCTTCCTCCCCTTCACCCACACTTGGCATTTCTCCCCAGGCTATCCCTCCCCAGTTTCCCCCCGCGCTGTCCCTCCCCCATTTCCCCAATAGACCCCCGTGTGTAGTAGACCCCCTCCCTGTGTCCATGTGTTCTCATTTTTCTCACCCGCCTATGAGTGAGAATATGCAGTATTGCCTTTTCTGTTCTTGTGTCAGTTTGCTGAGAATGATGTTCTCCAGATTCATCCATGTCCTTACAAAGGACAAAAACTCCTAATTTTTGATTGCTGCATAATATTCCACGATGTATATGTGCTACATTTTCCCAGTCCAGTCTATCATCGATGGGCATTTGGGTTGGTTCCAGGTCTTTGCTATTGTAAACAGTGCTGCAATGAACATTCGTGTGCATGTGTCCTTATAGTAGAACGATTTATATTCCTTTGAATACATACCCAGTAAAGGGATTGCTGGGTCAAATGGAATTTCTATTTCTAGATCCCTGAGGAATAGCCACACTGTCTTCCACAATGGTTAAACTAATTTACACTCCCACCAACAGTGTAAGAATGTTCCTGTTTCTCCACATCCTCTCCAGCATCTGTTGTCTCCAGATTTTTTAATGATCACCATTCTAACTGGCATGAGATGGTATCTCAATGTGGTTGTGATTTGCATCTCTCTAATGACCAGTGATGATGAGCATTTTTTTATGTGTTTGTTGGCCTCATGTGTGTCTTCTTTTGTAAAGTGTCTGTTCATATCCTTTGCCCATTTTTGAATGGGCTTGTTTGTTTTTTTCCTGTAAATCTGTTTGAGTTCTTTGTAAATTCTGGATATCAGCCCTTTGTCAGATGGGTAAACTGCAAAGATTTTTTCCCATTCTGTTGGTTGCCGATTCACTCTAGTGACTGTTTTCTTTGCCGTGCGAAAGCTGTGGAGTTTGATTAGGTCCCATTTGTCTATTTTGGCTTTTGTTGCCAATGCTTTTGGTGTTTTGGTCATGAAGTTCTTGCCTACTCCTATGTCCTGAATGGTTTTGCCTAGATTTTCTCCTAGGGTTTTTATGGTGCCAGGTCTTATGTTTAAGTCTTTAATCCATCTGGAGTTAATTTTAGTATAAGGTGTCAGGAAGGGGTCCAGTTTCTGCTTTCTGCACATGGCTAGCCAGTTTTCCCAACACCATTTATTAAACAGGGAATCCTTTCCCCATTGCTTGTTTTTGTCTGGTTTATCAAAGATTATAGGGTTGTAGATATATTGTGTGGCCTCCGATGCCTCTGTTCTGTTCCATTGGTTTATATCTCTGTTTTGGTACCAGTACCATGCTGTTTTGATTACTGTAGCCTTGTAGTATAGTTTGAAGCCGGGTAGTGCAATGCCTCCTGCTGTGTTCTTTTTGCTTAGAATTGACTTGGCTATGCGGGCTCTCTTTTGGTCCCATATGAAGTTCATGGTGGTTTTTTCCAGTTCTGTGAAGAAATTCGATGGTAGTTTGATGGGGGATAGCATTGATTGTATAAATTACTTTGGGCAGTATAGCCATTTTCATGATATTGATTCTTCCTAACCACGAACATGGAATGTTTCTCCATCTGTTTGTGTCCTCTCTTATTTCGTTGAGCAGTGGTTTGTAGTTTTCCTTAAAGAGGTCCCTTACGTTCCTTGTGAGTTGTATTCCTAGGTATTTTATTTTCTTTGTAGCAATTGTGAATGGCAGTTCGTTCTTGATTTGGTTCTCTTTAAGTCTGTTATTGGTGTATAGGAATGCTTGTGATTTTTGCACATTGATTTTATATCCTGAGACTTTGCTGAAGTTGCTTATCAGTTTCAGGAGTTTTTGGGCTGAGGTGATGGGGTCTAGGTATACTATCATGTCATCTGCAAATAAAGACAATTTGGCTTCCACCTTTCCTATTCGAATACCCTTTATTTCTTTTTCTTGCCTGATTGCTCTGGCTAGAACTTCCAGTACTATGTTGAATAGGAGTGGTGAGAGAGGGCATTCTTGTCTAGTGCCGGATTCCAAAGGGAATGCTTCCAGTTTTTGCCCATTCAGTATGATATTGGTTGTTGGTTTGTCATAAATAGCTTTTATTATTTTGAGATACGTTCTGTCAATACCGAGTTTTTTGAGGGTTTTTTACATAAAGGGCTGTTGAATTTTGTCAAAGGCCTTCTCTGCATCAATGGAGATAATCATGTGGTTTTTGTTTTTGCTTCTGTTTATGTGGTGAATTACGTTTATAGACTTGTGTATGTTGAACCAGCCTTGCATCCCTGGGATGAATCCTACTTGATCATGATGCTTAAGGTTTTTAATGTGCTGTTGCAATCGGCTTGCCATATTTTATTGAAGACTTTTGCATCTATGTTCATCATGGATATTGTCCTGAAGTTTTCTTTTCTTGTTGAGTCTCTGCTGGGTTTTGGTATCAGGATGATGTTGGTCTCATAAAATGATTTGGGAAGGGTTCCCTGTTTTTGAACTATTTGGAATAGTTTCAGAAGAAATGTTACCAGATCCTCTTCGTGTGTCTGGTAGAATTTGGCTGTGAACCCATCTGGACCTGGGCTTTTTTGTGTGGTAGGCTCTTAATTGCCGCCTCAACTTCAGACCTTGTTATTGGTCTATTCATAGTTTCAGCTTCCTCGTGGTTTAGGCTTGGGAGGACACAGGTGTCCAGGAATTTATCCATTTCATCCTGGTTTACTAGTTTATGTGCATAGAGTTGTTTGTAGTATTCTCTGATGATGGTTTGAATTTCTGTGGAATCTGTGGTGATTTCCCCTTTATTGTTTTTTATTGCATCTATTTGGTTGTTCTCTCTTTTCTTTATTATCAGTCTGGCTAGTGGTCTATTTTGTTGATGTTTTTGAAAAACCAGCTCTTGGATTTATTGATTTTTTGAAGGGTTTTCGTGTCTCTATCTCATTCAGTTCTGCTCTGATCTTAGTTATTTCTTGTCTTTGGCTAGGTTTTGAGTTTTTTTGATCTTGCTCCTCTAGCTCTTTCAATTTTGATGATAGGGTGTCAATTTTGGATCTCTCCACTCTTCTCATGTGGGCACTTATTGCTATATATTTTCCTCTACAGACTGCTTTAAATGTGTTCCAGAGATTCTGGTACGTTGTGTCTTCATTCTCGTTGGTTTCAAAGAACTTCTTTATTTCTGCCTTCATTTCATTGTTTATCCAATCAACATTCAAGAGCCAGTTGTTCAGTTTCCATGAAGCTGTGCGGTTCTGAGTTAGTTTCTGAATTCTGAGTTCTAAGTTGATTGCACTATGGTCTGAGAGACTGTTTGTGATTATGTCAGTTGTTTTGCATTTGCTGAGGAGTGCTTTACTTTCAATTATGTGGTCAATTTTAGAGTAGGTGTGATGTGGTGCTTAGAAGAATGTATATTCTGTGTATTTGGGGTGGAGAGTTCTGTAAATGTCTATCAGGTTTGCTTGTTCCAGGTCTGAGTTCAAGCCCTGGATGTCCTTGTTACTTTTCTGTCTGGTTGATCTGTCTAATATTGACAGTGGAGTGTTAAAGTCTCCCAGTATTATTGTGTGGGAGTCTAAGTCTCTTTTTAGGTCATTAAGAACTTGCCTTATATATCTGGGTGCTCCTGTATTGGGTCCACATATATTTAGGATCATTAGCTCTTCTTGTTGTATCAATCCTTTTACCATTATGTTATGACCTTCTTTGTCTCTTTTGATCTTTGTTGATTTAAAATCTATTTTATCAGAGACGAGAATTGCAACTCCTGCTTTTTTCTGCTCTCCATTTGCTTGGTAAATCTTCCTCCATCCCTTTATTTTGAGCCTTTGTGTATCCTTGTGTGTGAGATGGGTTTCCTGGATACAGCACACCGATGGGTTTTGGTTTTTTATCCAATTTGCCAGTCTGTGTCTTTTGATTGGTGCATTTAGCCCATTTACATTGAGGGTTAATATTGTTATGTGTGAATTTGATAATGCCATTTTGATGCTAGCTGGCTGTTTTGCCCATTGGTTCATGTAGATTCTTCATTTTGTTGATGCTCTTTAGCATTTGGTATGCTTTTAGGATGGCTGGTACTGGTTGTTTCTTTCTATGTGTAGTACCTCTTTCAGGAGCTCTTGTAAAGCAGGCCTAGTGGTGACCAAATCTCTGAGTACTTGCTTGTTCATGAAGGATTTTATTTTTCCTTCACTTATGAAGCTCAGTTTGGCTGGATATGGAATTCTGGGTTGAAAGTTCTTTTCTTTAACGATGTTGAATATTGGCCCCCCACTCTCTTCTGGCTTGTAGAGTCTCTGCCATGAAATCTGCTGTGAGTCTGATGGGCTTCCCTTTGTGGGTGACCTGACCTTTCTCCCTGGCTGCCCTCAGTATTTTCTCCTTCATTTCAACCCTGGTGAATCTGACGATTATGTGTCTTGGGGTTGCTCTTCTTGCGGAGTATCTTTGTGGTGTTCTCTGTATTTCCTGGATTTGAGCATTGGCCTGCCTTTCTAGGTTGGGGAAATTTTCCTGGATAATGTCCTGAATAGTATTTTCCAGCTTGGATTTATTCTCTTCATCACTTTCTGGTACACCTATCAAATGTAGGTTAGGTCTTTTAACATAGTCCCACATTTCTTGGAGACTTTGTTCATTCCTTTTTGCATTTTTTTCTCTTATCTTGGTTTCTCATTTTATTTCATTGAGTTGATCTTCACCTTCTGATATTCTTTCTTCTGCTTGGTCAATTCAGTTGTTGAAACTTGTGCATGCTTTGCAAAGTTCTCATGTTGTATTTTTCAGCTCCTTCAATTCATTCATATTCCTCTCTAAGTTGTCCATTCTTGTTATCATTTCCTCGAATCTTTTTTCAAATCTTTTTTCAAGGTTCTTAGTTTCTTTGCATTGATTTAGAACATGTTCTTTTAGCTCACTGAAGTTTCTCATTATCCACCTTCTGAAGTCTGATTCCGTCATTTCGTCACACTCATTCTCTGTCCAGCTTTGTTCCCTTGCTGGTGAGGAGTTTGGGTCCTTTGTAGGATGTGAGGTGTTTTGGTTTCGGGTGTTTTCCTCCTTTTTGTTCTGCTTTCTTCCCGTCTTTGTGGATTTATTCACCTGTCATCTTAGTAGTTACTGACTTTTCAATTGGGTCTCTGAGTGGACGCCCAGATTGTTGATGATGAAGTATTTCTGTTACTTAGTTTTCCTTCTAACAGTCTTGCCCCTCTGCTGCATGAGTGCTGAGGTCCACTCCAGGCCCTGCTTGTCGGGGGTACACCTGTAGCAGCTGTGGAACAGTGAGGGATGCTACCAGTTTCTTCTTTTGCTTTCTTTGTTTCAGAATGATGTCCACCAAATGTCAGTCTGATTAGTCCTTTTTTGGGGTGACTCTTTGGATATACAGGGGTCAGGGAGCTGCTTGAGGAGATGGTCTGTACTTTATAGGAGCTCCAGTGCTGAGCTGTGAGCTCTGTTGTTCATTCAGGGTTTTTGGGGACCTGTGTTTATGTCTTCTGCAGCAGAACTTATAAACCCCCCCTTTTTTTTCCCCTCAGATGCTCTGTCTCAGTGAGTTGGGGCTTTCTTTGTGAGTATCTGTTGCACTGTCCTGCCCCACTAGGTGGCAGTGTATTCACTATTTGCCTGCTGAGGCTTTGTCCTGCTAGCACACATCCACCCTGCTGCCGCGGGGCTCTGTTCTACTGTGGTGCGCTCCGCCCTTTTGGCAGAGTCTCTTTTTTATGGCGGGTTGCCTCGGCAATGGGATGCTGCATCAGCAATGGGCATGGACCTCTGTAGAGGCGGATTGCATCCGTAGTGGTGGATGCCCCTCCCCCACCAAGCTGCACTGTCTTTTTTCAGCTGAGCCCGCAGCAAAACTCTCAACCCCCAGTGCCTACAATCACCGCCCAGCTTGTCTCCGTGAGGGTGAAACCTGCTGAGCCCAGTCACCTGGCTCCCTGCCTCAGAGTCTGTCCTCTCTCTCTCTCTCTCTCTCTCTCTTTCTCCCCAAGTTGAAAGGTTGACTCTCTCACTGGCACCCCCGTAGCCTGCTGATAGGATGCTGGGATCCATGTGATCTCCCGTGCCACTGCCCTCTGCACCAGCTCAAATCACACTTCCCAGGAATCTCCTGCTCTGTCTCACTGTCCAAGTCCCATTTAATCAGATGGACATGTCAGTCTGCCCTTCCAGATCTCAGATTGCTGGTTTAACAGGGCACCCAGACCAGTGAGTTTTGTGCCGGGTGCTGCTGCGCTGCGGCGCCGGCCAAACCGTCCGTGCAAGCCATAACCCTGGCTGGGCTGGTGTCCTGTGTCTCTCCTACACCTGGGAATTTCCTCTTTCTGTGGGCAACAAAGGTCCATCTGAGAATGCGGCTAGGACTCACCCTCTGCGCCTTCACTGAGAGCTGCAATCCTGAGTTGTTTCTACGGCGCCATCTTGGAAATCCCCTCAGAAATGATTATCTTTATTATCCCTAATAAATTATATATTCTTATGTATTGAGTTATCCCACAGAATATAATACAATTTATAAGAATAAACAAATGAAAAGTAAACTTAGTTCTAATTCATACTACAAATAGCTTACATAATAGAATAATATGCACAAAATATTTACATGATTATAAATGCATAAAGGGTACATTTTTAAAAAATATTCCATTTTCTCTTAATTTCTAACAAATATTTTTTTTATTAAACATAGTTTGTTCTATTAATGGAAAATATGAATTTCAAAGTTTGTGTAAATTATTACTCTATTTGGATTGCTCCGTAATATATGTGCATGGTGGGGTGTAAAAGTGAAACTTAAATTTGAATATGAAGAGTGAATGGTCTTTGGTGGAGTCAGGGTCATAGAAAAAATGTTGCAAACAGAGGGAACAACATGGGTGGAGCCAGGAGGTGAGAGAGCATGTGGCTCCAGGGAGAATTCAAGAAATTCAATGTTGCTGGATGGTTGGAGGGGAAGCAGGAAGTGATGCCAGGTGGCAATGGTGAGACCCGTATAAACAATTATTCTTGATTTCTTCAGTAACTTCATACCAGAGTTTATCAATTTTGCCTCATTAAGGAAAATACATTGGAATAGGGCAATGTTTGAGGCAGAAGGATAAGATAAGCATTGACGGCAACAAAATATAATAAAACGTGTTGTTTTTTTCATTTGTTTGTTTGTTTTATTTGTGGCCTAAGGGAGCATGAAGAATCAGTGATGTAGCCCAGGTTCAGTTTTGTTTTATTTTGTTTTGTTTTGGAGGAATAGTCATATAGACAGCCATGACATTTATTATGATAGAATACAGAGGAAAAAAATCTTCTATTAATAGTGTTTCAGAAACAAATAACTGGTTTAGAGTTTTTTTTTTTTGTATAAATTATCTCTAAGAAAACAAATTAGCAAAATCAAAAGGTAATAGCTACCATTTTGCGATGAAATGAACCAGGCTCCTTGGAGAAATAGCAGATTCTAGGACTGAAGGAATAAAATGAAATAAAAGCATCATACATATAGTGCCAGAAAGTAAGAAAAAGCTCAAAGCAAAAAAAAAAAAAAAAAAAAAAAAAAAAAAAGGAACGGGGTTATGTCAAAGTGGCACAGGAACCAATTTAAAAGAGATCTCAATGGACAAAACTAGAATAATTTTAGCAATGAAATAAGCAAGGTAGTATTTAATTATAACTCAAAATATAAAATAAATGTACAGGAATATGTGTTTATACTACCAAATTATTTTTTAATGAATAAATGAAGGATAAGATTGAGTTCTCCTCACAAAAGAGTCCCAAATGATATCTATTAATATTCCCTTAAATAGAGCCCAGAAATAGATCCATATAAATATAGTTAATTGATCGCTGACAGAAGAACAAAGACAATACAGTGAAGAAAGATACATCTTTTTAACAAATGGTTCTGGAACAACTGAACTTCCACATGCAAAAAATTAGACAAAGAAAAATAATCTTGACACAGACCTTACACCCTTACAAAATTAACTCAAAATATATCATAGACCTAAATGTAAAATGCAAAATGATAAAACTCCTAGAAGAGTTTTGAAGTAGAAGTGGCATCTTATCCCCACCTGGCCATGTGGAGGCAACATTCATTATGCTCCAAGGTGACTAGATCACCTTTGGAATGTTGAAATTTATTATGAAGGGTTAAACAAGTCACATTTTGGCCCTATTTGACCTTAACCTAAAGTTAAATATATATATACATAAGATTGCTGGAGTTAAAATGTTAGTTTCAAAACACTGTATGGTATTTTAATTAAATAATGGAGCAGCTTCTTCCACCATTGAAAGATCAAATGAGGGGTTGTGCACCTGAGTTGGTGGGTGCCATGATGTCACCTGATGCAGAGTGTGTTCTGTGGTACCTGGTCGGAGGAGCTTGTTGAAGAAGTGCTGGTGGACAAGCAGCAGATTGTGGACATGGACACCAAAAGGAATCAAAACTCAGAGGGCCTTAGAGCCCTGCAGAATGGTATCAGCCTCTCTGAAGATGTGGTTTGCTTGGGAACATGCTTATCAAGATGCCTCACCCTCAGATGAAGGAAATTATTAAGAAAAATCAGGATCATCTGGATAAAGAAATAGAAATTATCTAAAAACAATGAGGCCCAAGGCAAACCAGAGCCGAAGAATTTTCACTTGAACTCCTTCAACCAGGATGAACTTAACGCTCTCTAGTTCTTCTAGTAAACATGAGACATAAGAATCAAGATGGGGGACTAGTGACCAGCATCTCTCCCTGGGGTCATGGAGGACCCAAGTCCCTCCAACCTTGACGCCTGTAAGGACAGGCTCTCCTGTAAGGGGTAAGGCATATGGAGTCAGGCCATGGCTCCTGTACGAAGCCTTATTGTCTGTAGTACTTGGGAGTTGTGTGACAGCAGGAGGAAACACTCAACCTGTCTGTGGCTGCTGCACCTCATTACCAGGGCTCAGTGGACATAAAATCTATTGACAGGCTCTGGCAGTCACTAGTGGGTACGTGTGGCAGTGGCTGTAGGGTACAAGAGTGACTGCAACAGACCCTTCTCAACAATGACCTGCTGTTTGCATGGGCCCTGAGCAGGGAGGAAGGGAGAGGGGCAATGGAACCTTCATTCCAGTATTTCTTTTAGAAAGAGGAGAGAGAATTTCAGGCAGGTGTAATGGAATTGGAATAAAGCCGGAGGCTCACGGATGGTTTCTGAGTAAAGGACAGAATCGTGGTGCTCTGTGGTTCCTTCCATGGGCAAACATACACATTTATCCCCACTGCTTCCATTTTTGCCCCTTTTTTCCTGTTTGCTTCCAAGAGTAGATGTAGCTTATCAACGTGCTGTGGCTGCACTTTGGTCAGGAGGGCATTGCAGAATCTTGCACAGGGATGAGTGAGTGGGTGTGCCTCTGAGCATACAACATGCGTCAAGAATGCCCCTCCACCATCTCTGAAAGCAGGGCCTGGCGAGCTCTGGCTGCTGACAGTACCTTCTGCCTTTAGTGGTCTGAGATCCTAATGTGAATGTGCTATTAGTGCAAAAAAGAACAAAAAAGAAAGAAAGAAAAAAAGAAAGAAAAGAAAAATCAAATACCCATGGAAATATTTCTTCAACTTTGATTGTAAAAGTAATATAAATACATATCTAATGCTTTATGTCATATTTTATCTTTCTATTTAAAACATACTACTAAACTAAGTTTGTATGGTGAATTTTGTATTTCTGTGAATAATGATGGTTTTTCTACTCTGACAAATTATTCTCTATTAATACAAATCACATGAAATTTTTCTTGTTTTTTATCCTTTTAAACAATTTAAACTTCAAAAATCTTCTATCAAAGTTAACCTGCTATTTAAATAGAATCACAGAGTTATATTTTATATTGAAGTCATGCCATGTGACCTAAGGTAGAACAGGAAGCATGCTGATAGTCATGTTTTTAAAATGGGCAAGTGCCTACAAGTTGTGATACTTACAAATGCTGGGATAAACCTTACCTGAAGCCAAGCTATGCTGGATTTAGTAATTTAACAACTGTTATTTAAATGTGATGAATTTTTCACTTTAAGTTTTCTCAGGTATACATATGTATGTATATCTGTATGTGTGTGTGTGGGGGGGGGGTTGGGTGTGTGTAATTATATTTGTGTAAGCAACTGAAAATATTTAAACATTTAGCCTGTAAGATCTATGTAAAGTTATGGCCAATAACATTTTTTCGTATGACCTCTCTGCAATTGTATTTTAGCACATTTCATGAGTGTTATATTCTTTCTCTATTGCTGTATACAAATTACTTCAAATCATAGCCTAAAGCAATATATATTTAATACCTTGCAGTTTGCATGGGTCAGAAGTCTTGGCATAGTTTAAGTGGGTTATCATTTTGCTCTCAAAAGATTGCAGTAAAGGTGGCTAGGCTTGCATTTTCATCTGGGGCTTGAGGTTCTCTTCCAAAATCATTCAAGTTGTTTATAGAATTCGATTCCTTGGGTTTGTGAGGTTGATGTTTACAGTTCCTAGAGGTAGCCTTCTGCATAGCAAGTTCAGAAAATGGCTGTTTCTTCTTCAAGACCAACGGGCAAGAATCCCTACTGCTTCAAGGCTCTTCTTTCAGGGAATAATGTGTTCTTTTTTCTTTTTTTGAGATGGATTTTCACTCTTGTTGCCCAGGCTGTAGTGCAATGGCACGATCTCGGCTCACCGCAACCTCCGCTTCCTGGGTTCAGGCAATTCTCCTGCCTCAGCCTCCGGAGTAGCTGGGATTGCAGGCACTTGCCACTATGCCCAGCTAATTTTTTGTATTTTTAGTAGAGACGGGGTTTCACAATGTTGACCAGGATGGTCTCTATCTCTTGACCTCGTGATCCACTCGCCTCGGCCTCCCAAAGTGCTGGGATTACAGGCTTGAGCCACGGCGCCCAGCCATGGGTTCTTTTTTAAGAGGCTTACTTGGTTATGTCACATCCTCCCAAGATGATCTTCCATTTGTGTACTCTTATGTTTGCAAAACTGCTTTCCTTTGCTATATTCTTGGTTAAAAGTGGGTAATGGTTTCTGTCTCCAAAGTGAGAAGATTATGTAAAGATGTCAACACTAAATGTGGGAATCATGAAGACCATCTTAGAATTTTGCCTACCACAACTGTCATGCAAAACCAGTGTGCTCACTCTGCTGGCCTACTGTGTATGGTATGGTAGAAAAAATAGGTGAATGCTAGTTTCTCCTAAAATAAAATAAAATCTGTAAATTTACAATATGTTTTCCTAGTTTAAATTTTCTATTCCCATTATAGGATTAATTGTAACTTAGAAAAACACTTGTTGAATTAAACAGCATAATTTATTGGCTTGTAGTTGATATATTCTGAGTTTAAATTTTCTATTCCTTCATAGGATTAATTGTAGCTTAGAAAACACTTGTTGAATTAAACAGCATAATTTACTGGTTTGAAGTTGATATATTCTGAGTTTAAATTTTCTATTCCTATTATAGGATTAATTGTAGCTTAGAAAACACTTGTTGAATTAAACAGCATAATTTACTGGTTGGTAGTTGTAGTTGTACTACTCTATACTGATAACTGAATAAATGCTCCAGGTTCCCTTTTCATAATCTAAATGTTACTTGCCATTTTCTCCATATAATAAACTGAGAAATACAACAAGAAAAATGCCTCATTTGAAAGTCTAAGAATTTGTACTAATATTTAGATTAGTAAACATTAACCTACATTTCTTCTTTTTTTTTTTTTTTTTTTTTTTTTTTTTTTTTTTTTTTTTTTAAATTTTTATTGCATTATAGGTTTTGGGGTACATGTGCAGAACGTGCAAGATAGTTGCATAGGTACACACATGGCAGTGTGTTTTGCTGCCTTCCTCCCCCTCACCCACACTTGGTATTCATCCCCAGGCTATCCCCCCAGCCCCCCCCCGCTGTCCCTCCCCCATTTCCCCCAACAGTCCCCAGTGTATAGTAGACCGCCTCTCTGTGTCCATGTGTTCTCATTTTTCTCACCCGCCTATGAGTGAGTATATGCGGTATTTCTTTTTCTGTTCTTGTGTCAGTTTGCTGAGAATGATGTTCTCCAGATTCATCCATGTCCCTACAAAGGACACAAACTCATCATTTCTGATTGCTGCATAATATTCTATGGTGTATATGTGCCACATTTTCCCAGTCCAGTCTATCATCGATGGGCATTTGGGTTGGTTCCAGGTCTTTGCTATTGTAAACAGTGCTGCAATGAACATTCGTGTGCATGTGTCCTTATAGTAGAACGATTCATAGTCTTTTGGATAGATACCCAGTAATGGGATTGCTGGGTCAAATGGAATTTCTATTTCTAGGTCCCTGAGGAATCGCCACACTGTCTTCCACAATGGTTGAACTAATTTACACTCCCACCAACAGTGTAAGAGTGTTCCTATTTCTCCACATCCTCTCCAGCATCTGCTGTCTCCAGATTTTTTAATGATCGCCATTCTAACTGGTGTGAGATGATATCTCAATGTGGTTTTGATTTGCATCTCTCTAATGACCAATGATGATGAGCACTTTTTCATATGTTTGTTGGCCTCATGTATGTCTTCTTTTGTAAAGTGTCTGTTCATATCCTTTGCCCATTTTTGAATGGGCTTGTTTGTTTTTTTTCTGTAAATCTGTTTGAGTTCTTTGTAAATTCTGGATATCAGCCCTTTGTCAGATGCGTAAACTGCAAAGATTTTTTCCCATTCTGATGGTTGTCGATTCACTCTAGTGACTGTTTCTTTTGCCGTGCAGAAGCTGTGGAGTTTGATTAGGTCCCATTTGTCTATTTTGGCTTTTGTTGCCAATGCTTTTGGTGTTTTGTTCATGAAGTCCTTGCCTACTCCTATGTCCTGAACGGTTTTGCCTAGATTTTCTTCTAGGGTTTTTATGGTGTCAGGTCTTACATTTAAGTCTTTAATCCATCTGGAGTTAATTTTAGTGTAAGGTGTCAGGAAGGGGTCCAGTTTCTGCCTTCTGCACATGGCTAGCCAGTTTTCCCAACACCATTTATTAAATAGGGAATCCTTTCCCCATTGCCTGTTTTTGTCTGGTTTATCAAAGATGATATGGTTGTAGATATGTTGTGTTGCCTCTGATGTTTCTGTTCTGTTCCATTGGTCTATATCTCTGTTTTGGTACCAGTACCATGCTGTTTTGATTACTGTAGCCTTGTAGTATAGTTTGAAGTCTGGTAGCGTGATGCCTCCCGCTGTGTTCTTTTTGCTTAGAATTGACTTGGCTATGCGGGCTCTTTTTTGGTTCCATATGAAATTCATGGTGGTTTTTTCCAGTTCTGTGAAGAAATTCAATGGTAGTTTGATGGGGATAGCATTGAATGTGTAAATTACTTTGGGCAGTATAGCCATTTTCACAATATTGATTCTTCCTAACCACGAACATGGAACGTTTCTCCATCTGTTTGTGTCCTCTCTTATTTCGTTGAGCAGGTGTTTGTAGTTTTCCTTAAAGAGGTCCCTTACATTCCTCGTGAGTTGTATTCCTAGGTATTTTATTTTCTTTGTAGCGATTGTGAATGGCAGTTCGTTCTTAATTTGGTTCTCTTTAAGTCTGTTATTGGTGTATAGGAATGCTTGTGATTTTTGCACATTGATTTTATATCCTGAGACTTTGCTGAAGTTGCTTATCAGTTGCAGGAGCTTTTGGGCTGAGGTGATGGGGTCTTCTAGGTATACTATCATGTCGTCTGCAAATAGAGACAATTTGGCTTCCACCTTTCCTATTTGAATACCCTTTATTTCTTTTTCTTGCCTTATTGCTCTGGCTAGAACTTCCAGTACTATGTTGAATAGAAGTGGTGAGAGAGGGCATCCTTGTCTAGTGCCCGATTTCAAAGGGAATGCTTCCAGTTTTTGCCCATTAAGTATGATATTGGCTGTTGGTTTGTCGTAAATAGCTTTTATTACTTTGAGATATGTTCCATCAATACCAAGTTTATTGAGGGTTTTTAGCATAAAGGGCTGTTGAATTTTGTCAAATGCCTTCTCTGCGTCAATTGAGATAATCATGTGGTTTTTGTTTTTGCTTCTGTTTATGTGGTGAATTACATTTATAGACTTGCGTATGTTGAACCAGCCTTGCATGCCCGGGATGAATCCTACTTGATCATGATGGATAAGTTTTTTAATGTGCTGTTGCAATCGATTTGCCAGTATTTTATTGAAGATTTTTGCATCTATGTTCATCATGGATATTGGCCTGAAGTTTTCTTTTCTTGTTGAGTCTCTGCCAGGTTTTGGTATCAGGATGATGTTGGTCTCATAAAATGATTTGGGAAGGGTTCCCTCTTTTTGGATTATTTGGAATAGTTTCAGAAGGAATGGTACCAGATCCTCTTTGTGTGTCTGGTAGAATTCAGCTGTGAACCCATCTGGACCTGGGCTTTTTTTGTGTGGTAGGCTCTTAATTGCTGCCTCAACTTCTGACCTTGTTATTGGTCTATTCATAGTTTCAGCTTCCTCCTGGTTTAGGCTTGGGAGGACACAGGCGTCCAGGAATTTATCCATTTCTTCCTGATTTACTAGTTTGTGTGCATAGAGTTGTTTGTAGTATTCTCTGATGATGGTTTGAATTTCTGTGGAATCTGTGGTGATTTCCCCTTTATCGTTTTTTATTGCATCTATTTGGTTGTTCTCTCTTTTCTTTTTTATCAGTCTGGCTAGTGGTCTGTCTATTTTGTTGATCTTTTCAAAAAACCAGCTCTTAGATTTGTTGATTTTTTGAAGGGTTTTTCTTGTCTCTATCTCCTTCAGTTCTGCTCTGATCTTAGTTATTTCTTGTCTTCGGCTAGGTTTTGAGCTTTTTTGATCTTGCTCCTCTAGCTCTTTCAATTTTGACGATAGGGTGTCAATTTTGGATCTCTCCACTTTTCTCATGTGGGCACTTATTGCTATATATTTTCCTCTACAGACTGCTTTAAATGTGTCCCAGAGATTCTGGTATGTTGTGTCTTCATTCTCGTTGGTTTCAAAGAACTTCTTTATTTCTGCCTTCATTTCATTGTTTATCCAATCAACATTCAAGAGCCAGTTGTTCAGTTTCCATGAAGCTGTGCGGTTCTGAGTTATTTTCTGAATTCTGAGTTCCAACTTGATTGCACTATGGTCTGAGAGACTGTTTGTTATGATTTCCGTTGTTTTGCATTTGCTGAGGAGTGCTTTACTTCCAATTATGTGGTCAATTTTGGAGTAGGTGTGATGTGGTGCTGAGAAGAATGTATATTCTGTGGATTTGGGGTGGAGAGTTCTGTAAATGTCTATCAGGTTTGCTTGTTCCAGGTCTGAGTTCAAGTCCTGGATATCCTTGTTAATTTTCTGTCTGGTTGATCTGTCTGCTATTGACAGTGGAGTGTTAAAGTCTCCCACTATTATTGTGTGGGAGTCTAAGTCTCTTTGTAAGTCATTAAGAACTTGCCTTATATATCTGGGTGCTCCTACATTGGGTCCATATATATTTAGAATCGTTAGCTCTTCTTGTTGTATTGATCCTTTTACCATTATGTAGTGACCTTCTTTGTCCCTTTTGATCTTTGTTGCTTTAAAGTCTATTTTATCAGAGATGAGAATTGCAACTCCTGCTTTTTTTTGCTCTCCATTTGCTTGGTAAATCTTCCTCCATCCTTTTATTTTGAGCCTTTGTGTATCTTTGTGTGTGAGGTGGGTTTCCTGAATACAGCACACTGATGGGTTTTGGTTTTTTATCCAATTTGCCAGTCTGTGTCTTTTGATTGGTGCATTTAGCCCATTTACATTCAGGGTTAATATTGTTATGTGTGAATTTGATACTGCCATTTTGATGCTATCTGGCTGTTTTGCCCATTGGTTCATGTACATTCTTCATTTTGTTGATGGTCTTTAGCATTTGGTATGCTTTTAGGATGGCTGGAACTGGTTGTTTCTTTCTATATGTAGTGCCTCTTTCAGGAGCTCTTGTAAAGCAGGCCTAGTGGTGACAAAATCTCTGAGTACTTGCTTGTTCGTGAAGGATTTTATTTTTCCTTCACTTATGAAGCTCAGTTTGGCTGGATATGAAATTCTGGGTTGAAAGCTCTTTTCTTTAAGGATGTTGAATATTGGCCCCCACTCTCTTCTGGCTTGTAGGGTCTCTGCCGAGAGATCTGCTGTGAGTCTGATGGGCTTCCCTTTGTGGGTGACCTGACCTTTCTCTCTGGCTGCCCTAAGTATTTTCTCCTTCGTTTCAACCCTGGTGAATCTGACGATTATGTGCCTTGGGGTTGCTCTTCTTGCGGAGTATCTTTGTGGTGTTCTCTGTATTTCCTGGAGTTCAGTATTGACCTGTCTTGCTAGGTTGGGGAAATTTTCCTGGATAATATCCTGAAGAGTGTTTTCCAGCTTAGATTCATTCTCTTGATCACATTCTGGTACACCTATCAAACGTAGGTTGGGTCTCTTCACATAGTCCCACATTTCTTGGAGATTTTGTTCATTCCTTTTTGTGCTTTTTTCTTTAATCTTGGTTTCACGTTTTATTTCATTGAGTTGATCTTCAATTTCTGATATTCTTTCTTCTGCTTGGTCAATTCGGCTGTTGAAACTTGTGCATGCTTCACGAAGTTCTCGTGTTGTGTTTTTCAGCTCCTTCAATTCATTCATATTCCTCTCTAAGTTTTCCATTCTTGTTATCAATTCCTCGAATTTTTTTTCAAATCTTTTTTCAAGGTTCTTAGTTTCTTTGCACTGATTTAGAACATGTTCTTTTAGCTCAATGAAGTTTCTCATTATCCACTTTCTGAAGTCTGATTCCGTCATTTCGTCACACTCATTCTCCGTCCATCTTTGTTCCCTTGCTGGTGAGGAATTTTGGTCCTCTGTAGGAGGTGAGGTGTTTTGGTTTCGGGTGTTTTCCTCCTTTTTGCGCTGGTTTTTTCCCATCTTTATGGATTTATCCGCCTGTCGTCTTTGTAGTTGCTGATTTTTCAGTTGGGTCTCTGTGTGGATGCTGAGATTGTTGATGATGAAGTATTTCTGTTACTTAGTTTTCCTTCTAGTGGTCTAGCCCCTCTGCTGTATGAGTTCTGAGGTCCACTCCAGGCCCTGTTTGTCTGGAGTATACCTGTAGCAGCTGTGGAAGAGTGAGGGATGATACCAGTTTCTTCTTCTGCTGTCTTTGTTCCAGAATGATGCCCGCCAAATGTCAGTCTGATTAGTCCTTTTTTTGCGGTGACTCTTTGGATATACAGGGGTCAGGGAGCTGCTTAAGGAGACGGTTTGTGCTTTATAGTAGCTCCAGTGCTGAGCTGTGAGCTCCGTTGTTCATTCAGTGTTGTTGGGAGGTTGTTTATGTCTGCTGTAATAGAACTCATAAAACACCACCCTTTTATTTCCCCCCCGTTATATGCACTGTTTCAGGGAGTTGGGGCTTTCTTTATGAGTATCTGTTGCACTGTCCTGCCCCACTAGGTGGCAGTCTATTCACTATTTGCCTGCCGGGGCTCTGACCCACTCGCGCGGTTCTGCCCTGTTGCTGCTGGGCTCCCTTCTGCTGTGGAGAGCTCCCGTCTCCTGGGAGTCTCTCTGTTATGGCAGGTTGCCTCGGCAACGGCAGGCTGCTTCGGCCCTGGGCGGTACTTCAATAGGGGCGGATTGTGTCAGCGGTGGTGGACGCCCCTCCCTCACCGGGCTGCACCGTCCTAGATGCCGGCAGCAAAACTCTCAGCGCCAAGCGTCTCCAGTCATTGCCCTGCTTGTCCCTGTGAGGGTGGGACTCACTGAGCCCGATTACCCAGCTCCCTGCCTCAGAGTCCGTCCTCTCTCTCTCTCTCCCTCCCTCTCCGCGAGCTTAAAGTTCGACTCTCTCACTGGCGCCCCAGGAGCCTGCCGATAGGGCACTGGGATCTGTGCGATCTCCCGTGCCGCTGCCCACTTCACCGGCTCATATCACGCTTCCCAGGAAACTCCCAGGAAACTCCTGGTCTGGCTCACTGTCCAAGTCCCGTTCAATCAGATGGACGCACCAGTCTGCCCTTCAAACTCTCAGATTGCTGGTTTAATAGGGCGCCCAGACCAGTGAGTTCCGTGCCGGGTCCTGCTGCGGCGCCGGCCGAAGCGGCGCCGGCCGAAGCGGCCGCGCCAGAGGGCTGCGTTAGCCGGTTTTACTTTACTAGCGTCCTGTGGGACTTTCAACGCTCTGTGGGCTAGAAAAGTTCATCCGAGAATGCGGCTAGGACTCACCCTCTGCGCCGTCACTGAGAGCTGCAATCCTGAGTCGCTTCTACGACGCCATCTTGCCGGGTCTCCTAACCTACATTTCTTAACATCAATGTTGGTCCTAATTAGTTAGATATGGAATTGAAAAACAAGTAAACTTTTAAACTTAAGAGTATAAGGATAGTGTGAAAGTCACTCTCCTTAAAAGTATAGCACTCTAAACCTTTGATTTCAAATATACAGAGCAGAAACAAAAGCTGCACCCAAATAACTGTCCTCTGAAGCATTAGGAACATTTCCTACTTCAACATAAATCCTTGGCTTTAGGAGATTTTCTTCTATAGATTTACAACACTTCACCCTCAAGTGCACAGTTTGAGAACAGGGACTAACTGCATTTTTTTGTTCTGTGTTCATGTGCAGATAAATAATTCTTTGTAGCTATTACAATTCCTTTGAAAGGCCCTAGAAATTATATAAGAGTGCACGTATGGTATAAAATATAAAAGACAGTAAGTCATGAATATCATTACTTGTACAACCCACTGGATCTTCTTATCTTTGCCTTACTTTATACAGCTAAACACTATGATCTATCTCCACAGTTCATTTATAGCTCGACAAAGTGGCTGCTTTCTGAAGATGTTCTGAAAAAAAAAAATACTGTTTTTTCCTACTTTAAGAAAGCTTTATTTTTATATGTTTCTTTTCCTGATTTTTAAAATAATAAAATACGGCTATTCTTGAGTGTTTATTGTTCTTCAATCTATCTTAGTTGCTGCCAATTTGTTTTCAGTGACACCATTTCTCTCACTATTCCATAATTTTCCAAAGAGAGAGAGACGTATATATGTACATACAAAACACACGTATTCAGAAAAACATGTATATTTTCCCCTAATTTTCAGTGTTACTTTTTTTCATCTAAGGTAGTCTTTTGAAATAGAATTTGATTTTTAAATTATTTTTCTAGTAGAGGACATGCTATTCTTACAAAATACTATATTTTATTAATTTTAGTGGTATACTGAAAAATAGATTTAAATTTAACAGAATCAATGTCCTAAAGATTGGAATTTGTCTTAGTATCTAGTAAGAAACATATTCACCAGCATATTCACCATATAATTGTATAATTGAAGACATCAATGTCTTTTTTATTCAATGTAGAAACTATTATATTTTCCTTTGTATTTCTTTATTCCATTTAGTCCTACTCTAGATAAAAATAAAAGCACACTGTGAAAACACTTTGAAACATTCAGCATTGCTATGGGTTGAACTATGTCCCCCCATATTCATATATTGAAGTCCTGACTCCATAGTACCTCACAATGGTACTAAGAAATCCTGAGTCTTTATGAAGGTAATCAAATTAAGGTGGTCCCTAATCCAATATGATTCACATCTATTTAAAAAGGGAAAATTTGGACACAGAGATGTAAACAGAAAAACAAAATGTGAAGACGCTTAGAAAAGACATCCATGAACAAGCCAAGAAAAAAGCTCTTTAACAGATCCCTCCCTCACAGCCTCAGAAGAAGCTGACCCTGCCTTTACCTTATCTCAGGCTCCTAATCTTCAGAACTATGAAAAAGTACATTTCTCTTGATTATGTCACTCAAGTGGTGGAACTTTGTTACAGCAGCTCTAACGAACTAATGCAAGTTCTTTAAAATTGAATTATGTTGTGCTTATTAATATCATCTGTTTATTCACAGTAACAGTAACTTTTGAAACCAACAGCTCTAGGAGACCATAACTGCATTGTCCAATGAGACATAGTCCTTCCTTTTACCTGGATTATTACTTATTGATCATGTTCTATACTCCATTTGCCCTCACAAATTTTGATTTCATAATGTAGAAATTGTATACAAAGCCTAAGTCATTAAGAGATTTGGGGACAGACCTTCTGGGATGAAATACTGACTGCTTTATTTGCTAGCTGTGCATTTTTATGCAATTTACTTTGTCTATATGCATGACTAGCTACAAAATTTGTGAGGCCTATTGCAAAAGGCTAATGTGGGTTCCTCATAAGAAAGGCAGAAAAAAAGTTATATTAAATGTAATTAAAAAATAAACATAGTTTAAACAAATTTATTACTTACAAACGGTGATAGATAATTGTGATACATGAATAACAACATAAATTTACAAACAAAAATTTGGTGCCATAAATTTATGTAATAGAACAAATAGTGAAAGATAAACAAAATATTGAAGAACATTTAAATTGAATAGAATGAACGTTTTGAAGATTCAGATTGTCTTAGTATCTAGAGACGTAAAGGAATATATTCAATCTCCAGGATTCTATTTCATTGAAAATGTCAATATCTTTTAATACTTTATTAATGGGGTATCTTGATTAATCATAAGATTTTTCTGGATCACTTCAGCAGTTTTGTTTATTAGGTTATCAAAACTTATACTTAAATTTTCTAAAAATATATGCAAAAGTGACATCAGTTGCTCTTGAGAAATACAAAGCCACAAGTAATTTTCTATTTTAAGAAGAATCTTTGGTAAACTACTAAAACTGTGTAAAATATTTATGACTCAGCACAAATCAGTTTTACGCATTTTCAGTTTAATTTTAAATTTGGCTTTCACAATGTTATTTCAACACTTCTTCAGGCATTCCCTGTAACTTGTAACATCAATTTAAAAACTAAAAAAGGATTGATTTTATATATAATTCAAAACGGCTGGTAACACATTTTATCTTTGTATCTTCAATTAGGAGAGAAAATTTAATTTTAAAGTTGCTTTCTTGGGAGAGATAGCATGGGTAGAAATGCCAGATATAGGTGAAGGGGAGGAAGGCAGCAAATCACACTGCCACATGTGTACCTATGCAACTAGCTTGCATGTTCTTCACATGTACCTCAAAACCTAAAATGCAATAAAAAATTTTTAAAGTTGCTTTCTTTATTAATTTTAAAGTTATCTTTATTCCAAAAAGACATGGACATGCAAACTATTTTTCCTTTAGCAGAGTATGAGAGGAAGAAGCAAACAAACATACTAAGAAGAAAGTATCTGAAATTTTAATGAATTTTTAAAGACTAAACATACGTTTTCCTGAGAATTTAGTTTATCTGAAACTTCATATGAAAATCATGTTCTCTGTTCAACATGATGATCTTTAAATTTAAATTTAATTATTTATTTTATTTTACTTAATTGGAGATGGAGTATCGCTCTGTCACCCAGGCTGGAGTGCAGTGGAGCTCAGCTCACTACAACCTCAGCCTCCTGGGTTCAAGCGATTCTCTCCCTCAGCCTCCAAAGTAGCTGGGACGACAGGTGCCCGCCACCACGCCCCGCTAATTTTTTTTTGTATTTTTATTAGAGACAGGGTTTCACCATCGCTGCCAGACTGTTGATATTTGGTTGATTCTAGCCACTTCCTGGTATGTTTTATTGCAACGTTTATATGTAGGTTTTATTTTTCAGTTATTTGCTGACACAGTATACTGCCTGTGCACTAACAGTTCTTGTCCAACCGTCAGTTTGGAGAGTTGCTATTTGTGCACAAGCCACAAGGATGAGCTCTGGGGATGGAAGGTCCAGTCAGCCATACTCTTTCCATGGGGCCCAGTGCTGCTGATATATGGAGCCTCGCTTTCTCTCTTGTGGCTAGGACCACTGCTGCATCTCACCATGGCTCCTACTCTGAACTCAGGTGCCGCCTAGTTATCTTTGTACCCCAGAATATCCTTCAAACTGCCCTGAGGCCTTTATCTGTGTTCTGGGCCATGAGGCCAATTGCTCAAATTCTAAAGCTCAAAATCCTGAGCCTGCACTTGCACTGACACCCTGAGGCCAATCTCCTCTGCTCACTGGCATGCTCCATGATCTCATAGGCTTTACTTGCAATTCAAAAACAAAAGTATTAGGCATTTCAAAGTGGCAATAGCAGAACTTTTTTTAAAAAATGTATTATTGAGAATGATCCCAAAACCTATAATGCAATAAAAATTTAAAAAAAAAATAAAAATAAAAATAAAGGGAATAGATAGTAAAAGAAACAGCAAATTATCTGTAAAAAAAAATGTATTATTGATATTTCCTCCTTTTTTTAAACCTATGCTTTAAGTTCAGGGGTACAAGTGCTGCTTTGCTAAATATGTAAATTTGTGTTGTGGGAGTTTAAAACTAAATATAGGGCCCTTCTCAGAGTAATGCCCTATACTTTTTACTATAGAGATCACATGCCTATAGATCTTGCTCTGCCCTGTCTGTGTTTGCTTACTGAACTTAAGGTTACAATGATTAAACCTACTTTATAAAGTTGGTGATGATACTAAATGAGATTGGAAATATGAAGGGTTTATAACAGAGTAGACTGTATTCATAGCAAGCATTCAGTAAATATGAGCTCTAGTGTTATTACAATAATGTGTAAGACTCAGTCACTGCTTCAGACGTGTTCATAATCTAATTAGAGAGACAGGTATGTGAACAAGCCATTACAGCAATATAATAATAGGCGTTGAGAATATAAAAAATGCCTTGTCTACTAGATTTATGGAAGTGAAACTGACATTTATATAATTATAGTTTAATCTGATTAGTATAAGCTCTACTTCCACTTAGGATGTAGAAAATCTCAAGACTCAAGACAATGTCACTACTACTATAATATTAAAAAAAAAGAGAAAATAGAAGAAAGGAAAAATAGAAAGTATAATCTAAAAAATTATAACTTTGCTGAGCTCATCTGAGAACCGAGGTTGAAAGGCAACTGGGTGAACTGAATTCCAAAAAGGTGACAATCCCCTCCAAAAAGATGGTAGACATGCAAACTATTTTTCCTTTAGCATAGTGTGAGAGGAAGAAGCAGCTGGCATAAACACACTTAGAGGAAAACATCTACAATTTTAATGAATTTGAAAATTAAATGTGGGAAATCAGAATTTAGAATTTCTCAAAACTTCAAATACAAGGTACCTCAGCACCTCCTTCCCAGTTTTTTAAGATGGGCCTCCACTGGATGCATGTGAGAAAGACTGGGATCAGAGAAAGGAACCTGGCAAGCCTCACCCCCACCTTCGGTGATGCAGGCATGCAAATGGGACTGCAGTATGCAAATGCTGGAGAACAGACATGAAATCCAGACTCTTGGCAGAGGCAAGAATGCTCAGGGTTTTGTATTTTTACAGTAATACAAAGCAAACCTACGGGGAACAGATAGGAAATTCACTCTTGGACTAGATCCTCCTCATCCTTACAAGACAGAGTTCTGGTTGGCAGGGGATTGGGAAGGATGAGTTGCCGGGAGATAGAAGGAATGCTCAGAAAGCCCCATCCTGGAAGCTTAAGTCCACAGGGCTTCCCTAAGACCGAGGCTGGAATAAGATAACTGAGAAATTTCCTGGCTCCTACTCTGAGACTTGCATGAAATAATGAGCAAACTCCTGGGATAACACTAGGAACATGGACAAAGACCCTTTCTGAGTCATCCCTATGCAGGGCTGTTCATTCCCAACACAAGGACCCAGGATCATCTCCACTGATATTTAGGCCATAGCAGAAAACTGCCACGAGATGGCACCAAACCTCACACACTTTCTGTACAGGTCTGGATTACATAGCTGGACTCCCGTGCCCTCCATTTTTTAGGTGTATAGTCTAGCACTAGTAATTTAATTTTTCTTGTTTGTCATTAAAATCCCGCATTTAATATTAATGTTTTGACTTTATTATCACTGGCCATTGTGACATTGAATATCTGTCTTTTTGGTTTTTTTAATTTGAGTTTTCTAAAACTGTGTATTACAAAAGTGGTGTGACTTGAGGGATGTTTTATATATGCAGCTGGGTTGGAAGAAGTGATCAAACATGCACACAAACACAGAGAGAGAAAGAGAAAGGGAGAACTCTAAGATTAAATTAATGTTCTAGTTTATTTTGTCAAGTATATATATGTACATGCATATATATATGGCAAATACAGTGGCTACATAGGAAAGGAGATCAAATATCAGGTTTTAGTGTAGTGTCTCATGATCCTCAAGAATCCACATGGGACGTGGGTCTTTGAAGAATCTGGAAAATTGAATTTCTGCTATATAATGGACATCAAGTGAGGATGGCTATTAACTCTCTAATGTAGAACTGCATTTTAAAATTTGTATTTGCTTTTTACATTTTCATGCATTGATGATCCTACCTTAATCAATTATTACTTTAGAGATTGCAAAATGGTGATTGGTTACTTCTAGGTTTATGCTGTTTTATTTTATCTCATTTAATTTTGATTCCAAGAAAAAAATATATATAAATGTGCATCATCAACCCACTGGATTAGCCCGATAACATACCAGTTTAAAAGTCATTAAAAGGGTCTAAGCTCAGTGGCTCACACCTTTAATTTCAGCACTTTGGGAGGCAGGCCAAGGTGGGCAGTTCACTTGAGGTCAGGAGTTTGAGACCAGCCAGCCAACATGGTATAACCCCCTCTCTACTAAAAATACAAAAAAATTAGCTAGGTGTGATGGCAGGTGCCTGTAATCCCAGCTACGCAGGAGGCTGAGGTGGGAGAATCACTGGAACCTAGGAAGCGAAGGTTGCAATGAGTCAAGATCTCACCACTGAACTCCAGCCTGGGTGACAAAGCGAGACACCATCTCAAAGAAAAACAAAACAACAAAAAAACTCAAAAGTCATTAAAGACGAAACAGTAAGAGATATATTAGAAGTAAGATATAAAAATGGCCTTTCCTAATATATATTTGATGATTTTCCAACAGACAAGAGTTAAACTTACTTGTTCCCTTCAACATGTGGTTGGAGGTTGGGTGTATTAGATAAACCTAAGCAGGCATATATATTTTGTTTTATTTACACATTTCTTTTCTTGGTCTCCAGGGCTCCATATCACTTTACCCTCATTGATCTCACAAACTCTTCTATAATACTCTCCTGTGATCAATACAGTACAGGTACATTGTTCCTTCTTCTTCCTCGGAAATATCCCTCTTTGCCAGACTATCATGTGGCTTGCTTCTTCTTGCCTTTCATTTCTCGGCTTCAGTATATTGTCCCTAGACTGTCCTTTCCAGACCATTCAACATAAAGTAGCTTCTGCCTGCTCTATGTTATAGGAACCTTCTTAAAACCCATGCTAGCATTTTTGATATCTGATTTTTGTTTTTGATTTTTTTGGTTCTTTTCTGTCTTCCCCGAGTAGAATGACAGTTCTGGAATAACAGGTGTCTTGGCAACCTATCCGTTTCTTGCTATATCCCACCACCTAGTATAGAATTGAAAACAGTGTTTTTGAATATAAAAGCACCTTTGTTTATTCATGTCTTAAACTTTTACCTTTCCGCTTTCTTGGTACTAGGTATAAAATATGGATTTACCTGTAAAAAAATACACAATGGCTAAGGAGTCCTGCTTCTGGTAGTGGAAATTGTAATTTGGTTCAATCCTTCCAATAAGACAGATTAAGAAAATGTGTATTTGTGTACGTGTTTGTGTGTGTGCACACATGTTTGTTTGGGTTGCTAGGAAGACAATTATAGGACCAAATTCCAAAAGAAAAGAAAAGAAATCCTAGAGAAACATGAACTTGGTATTTAGCTCATTTTTTTTCTTTAGTTAGTATCTGCCAATTCAGGAAGAAGTGGTTGGTGAGATCAAGAAGTTGTTGAGAGGTTTTGAAAACTTTGTTTTTCTTTTTTAGTAGAGATGGGGTTTCACCATCTTGGCCAGGCTGGTCTTGAACTCCTGACTGCGTGATCCACCCACCTTGGCCTCCCAAAATGCTGGGATTACAGACGTGAGTCACCACACCCAGCCAAGAATTAAGTATTTTTCTCCAAACACACTGGACAAACTTGAAAATATATGAATATTGCATGTCCTTCAGCCCAATATTCTTTTATTTTATTATTGTCCTTTAGGTTCTGGGGTACATGTGCAGATCTTGTGGGATTGTTGCATAGGTACATATATGGCTAGGTGGTTTGCTGTCTCCATCACCCCATCACCTATTTCTGGCATTTCTACCCATGTTATCTCTCCCCAACCTCCCCATTCCCCACTGTCCCTCTTCTATCCCCCACCAACAGACCTCAGTGTGCAATGCTCCCATCCCTGTGTCCATGTGTTCTTGTTCAACACCTGCCTGTGAGTGAAAACATGCAGTGTTTGATTTTCTGTTCTTGTGTCAGTTTGCTGAGAATGATGGTTTCCAGATTCATCTATGTCCCTACAAAGGACACGAGCTCATCACTTTTTATGGCTGCATAGTATTAAATGGTGTATATGTGCCACATTTTTCTTGTCCAGTCTATCATAGATGGGCATTTGGGTTGGTTCCAAGTCTTTGCTATTTTAAAATGTGCCACAATGAACATACGTGTGGTGTGCATGTTTCTTTATAATAGAACAATTTATAATCCTTTTGGTATATACCCAGTAATGGGATTGCTGGGTCAAATGGAATTTCTATTTCTAGATCCTTGAGGAAGTGCCATACTGTCTTCCACAATGGCTGAACTAATTTACACTCCCACCAATGGCATAAAAGTGTTCTATTCGTCCACATCCTCTACAGAATCTGTTGTCTCCAGATTTTTTAATGGTTGCCATTCTAACTGGCTTGAGATGGTATCTCAATGTGGTTTTGATTTGCATATCTCTAATGATTAGTGATTATAAGCATTTTTTCATGTTTATTGCTCTAATAAATGTCTTCTTTTGAAAAGTGTCTGTTCATATCTGCCTACTTTTGAATGGGTTGGTTGTTTCTTGCAAATCTGTTTTAGTTCTTTATAGATTATGGATATTAGCCCTTTGTCAGATGGGTAGATTGCAAAAGTTTTTTCCCATTCTATTGGTTGCTGGTTCACTCTAATGATTGTTTCTTTTGTGTACAGAAGCTCTGGAGTTTAATTAGATCCCATTTGTCTATTTTGGCTTTTGTTGCCAATGCTTTCGGTATTTTAGACATGAAGTCCTTGCCTCTGCCTATGTCCTGAATCGTTTTGCCTAGGTTTTCTTCTAGGGTTTTTATGGTGTTAGGTCTTATGTTTAAGCCTTTAATCCATTTGGAGTTAATTTTATTGTAAGGTGTCAGGAAGGGGTCCAATTTCTGTTTTCTGCACATGGCTAGCCAGTTTTCTCAACACCATTTATTAAAGAGGAAATCCTTTCCTCATTGCCTGTTTTTGTCAGATTTGTCAAAGATCAGATGGTGGTAGATGTGTAGTGTTGCCTCAGAGGCCTTTGTTCTGTTCCATTGGTGTTTATCTCTGTTTTGGTATCAGTACCATCCTGTTTTGATTACTGTAGTCTTGTAGTATAGTTTGAAGTCAGGTAGTGTGATGCCTCCAGCTTTTTTCTTTTTGTTTAGGATTGTCTTGGCTATGTGGGCTCTCTTTTGGTTCCATATGAAGTTTCAAGTGTTTTTCTCCAGTTCTGTGAAGAAGGTCAATTGTAGCTTGATAGGGATAGTGTTGAATCTATAAATTACTTTGGGCAGTATGGCCATTTTCACGATATTGATTCTTTCTAACCATGAGCATGGAGTGTTTTTCCATCTGTTTGTATCTTCTCTTATTTCCTTGTGCAATGTCTTGTAGTTCTTGTTGAAAAGGTTCTTTACATCCTTTGTTAGTTGTGTTTCTAGATATTTTATTCTCTTTCTAGGAATTGTGAACGGGATTTCACTCATGATTTAGCTCTCTGTTAGTCTGTTATTGGTGTATAAGAATGCTTGTGATTTCTACACATTGATTTTGTATCTTGAGACTTTGCTGAAGTTGCTTATCAATTTAAGGAGATTTTGGGCTGAGATAATGGGGTCTTCTAAATATATAATCATGTCATCTGCAAATGGAGACAATTTGACTTCCTCCTTTCCTAATTGAATACCCTTTATTTCTTTTTCTTGCCTGATTGCTCTGGCTAGAACTTCCAATACTATATTGAATAGCAGTGGTGAGAAAGGGCATCTTTGTCTAGTGCCAGATTTCAAAGGGAATGCTTCCAGTTTTTGCTCATTCAGTATGATATTGGCTGTGGGTTTGTCATAAATAGCTTTTATTATTTTAAGATATGTTCCATTGATACCTAGTTTATTGAGAGTTTTTAACATAAATGGCTGTTGAATTTTGTCGAAGGCCTTCTCTGCATCTATTGAGATAATCATGTGGTTTTTGTCTTTGGTTCTGTTTATGTGGTGGATTATGTATATAGACTTGAGTATGTCAAACCAGCCTTGCATCCCTGGGGTGAAGCCTACTTGATGGTGATGGACAAGCTTTTTGATGTGCTGTTGCAATTGGTTTACCAGTATTTTATTGAAGATTTTTGCATGTATATTCATCATGGATATTGAACTGAAGTTTTCTTTTCTTGTTGAGTCTCTGCCAGGTTTTGGTATCAGTATGATGTTAGTTTCATAGAATGATTTGGGAAGGGTTTCCTCTTTTTGTATTGTTTGGAATAGTTTCAGAAGGAGTGGTACCAGCTCCTCTTTCTACGTCTGGTAGAATTTGGCTGTGAACCCATCTGGACCTGGACTTCTTTTTGTTGGTAGGCTATTAATTGCTGCCTCAACTTCAGCCCTTGTTACTGGTCTATTCAGGGTTTCTATTTCTTCCTGGTTTAGGCTTCGGAGGATGCAAGTGTCCAGAGTTTGAAAAACTTATAGAAAAAAATAATAATTGGGTTCAAAATTTAGTGAAGCCTTGGTAATTCACCCAAGCTTTTGATTAGGATTCTGATGTTATATGCCCCTCAAATAAGGGGAAAATATATTTGCAATTTCTAATTTCAATTCTCGATAATGTGAAGATCATTCTGGCCTACTTGATAACCCTAGACACGTGCATAAAGAAATGTAAACCTACTGTAGATGATAAGAAAATTATCCTGGACCTTAAATCTGTTTTACATATTTTTATATTGAATCTTGAAAGCAATGTTAAACAACTGGGGAAATGAACAAACAGATGATATGGCAGAAAAAAAGAGAACCAGAGAAATAATAAATAATAGTGAATAATAACAAAGACAGGCCAGGCATGCTGGCTTATGTCTCTAATCCTAGCACTTCGGGAGACGGGGGCAGGCAATCACCTGAAGTCAGGAGTTCAAGATCAGCGTGGCCAACATGGCAAAACTCCATCTCTATTTAAATTCAAAATATATGTATAAAAAATAATAAATAGACAGGTGTGGTAGTGTGTACCTGTAATCCCTGCTACTGAGGAGGCTGAAGCAAGAGAATAATTCCAACCTGGGCAGTGGAAGTTTCAGTAAGCCAAGATTGCACCATTGTACTCCAGCCTGGGTTATAAGAGCAAAACTCAGTACCCCCCTGCACCAAAGGAGAACAAAGACCTACTGCAATGGTTTCTAGAAAGCAATGCAATGCATACATTGAAATCTGAATAATCGCTTTCACTGCATGCATTGATTTCTAAAATGAGTAAGTTATAATTTCTTACTCTCCTCCCTCCCCCATTTCATCATGGCCTTCCTTTTCCCTGTGAAAGGAAACCTCCTAGTACCAGGGCTCATCCTAAGGTATCATTGTGCTCTTTGTCTCCTTTCTTTCTGTCACATTGTACTGATGATTTGTAAGAAAATATTTATTTTTACTATGAAATACTGGTAAATACAGTTGCTAATAATTTCTCATCACATCCACAGCTACCACCTTGCTATCCTATCTTACTGAATGCTTATAGCCTCTGCTGATAGTCTCAAAACAGCAGTCAGTATAATCCTATTAAAGCATAAATGAAACCAAATTGTTGTTTGCTCAAAATTTTGCAATAGCCACCCTTATACTCAGATTAAAAGGTAAAATCCATAAAATGGCTTACAGTGCTCTATGCTCTTTTGAGGCAAGCTTTATATCTGTATCACATATTTGTATTACCCCAAATCTTCTATAATAGTGTGTATCAGAGGATGTCAATTAACTATAACTCTGCATTTTTCTATAATATACATGTTTACAGGGAGCTGTGAAGTATTTTGTTGACACTGAAAAAACTAATGAAATCTATATACTGGAAGATTATATTAATCCTTTTCAAAAACTTTACAATTTTGGTAGCAGAATGATGTTTCAGTTATCACTAATGAAGAAATTTTTCATGGAGTAGGGAATAGTGGAAATGAGGGGTGGTTACTAGGAGGTAGTATGAGGAAGATCTTTGAAGTTTTTAATTTTGATTATATTATGCAAATCTACACATGTAATAGAATTGCAAGAACTAATTGCACAATACACTCACACACACACCCCCCCCAATAAGTACATGTAAAACTAGTGAAGTCTGAAGAAACTGTGTATTATTTAACAATATTGTCTTATGTTAATTGATGGGCATCAATTTCTGTTTTAAACAACTAACAGTTTACTCTCATCATTTTTGTTTTTATATAGTGTTTTCTCATTATAGAAACCTTCCACTGAGTACCAGACAGCTATTTTATTAACCAATTTTAATCTCCTGATAGTCTAAAGAAAATAAAAATTGGATATACACAGCTCCTAAGTTTCTTAATTTTATTTTTTATTTTGTTTGTTTTTGGATAAGGTTTTATGATTAAAGCAATGCCTCATTGGACTCCCATGAAATCTTTTACTGATCTATTTCAATCTAATGGTGGTTTAAAGATAAGTAAGCTTAGATATAAATTAGCTTGACTGTAAAGAACTGTTTTGTGGCAGATAAGCTAAAAACTAGAGCACAGCCCTGATTGTCATATAATTCTAAAGACTTTTGCTTATCAAATTGTGTTTAGGGATACATTTCAATTCAAGATTGTCAAATTTTGGAAGTTGAGCTTTTTCTAAAATATAGTTTTCCCTGACCTTTCAGGGATCTATTTTTTGTTTCTTTTCCTTTTCTACATAACTATAAGATATAACTAATTTTTAACTATAATTAATTTTCTTCAATCAAATGAGATTATGTAATTAAACTAAAATTAAAATAATGAAATAGAAGATAGGACAATGCTATATGGTCGTTTATTTTAAACTTTGTTTTAGCAAGATGAGTAATACATTAATAAATCTAACAACCTTGGTTGACGTCACTGTGACCTGGACCCTCCTAGTCCACATCCTGAATCAAGATCTTGGACGTCACCCACAGTGGAACTTGTGCCATGCGTGTGGAAAAAAATGGAAACCACATTTTGATATTCAATTCTGAGGAGGAAATTCTTGTGCCAAAAGTAATTTGTTACACAATTTTAATTTCAATTATCTACAGCTGATAGCTAAAATGTGCTTTCTTTTTTTGTTTTGATTTGCTGAGGAAGCACAGATCAATCTACACGACCACATGAACACAGCTGCCAACACTGTTCCTTAAAAAAAAAGGATAATTTCTACACAATGGGGAGAGCAAGTACATTTCCTGCCCTGTTAAAATTCTGTCAACTTTGGCATAGGAAAATAACTCCTACCTTACTTTCCCAAATTAACATTAAATTTTTAATAAGTAAGCAAATTATATATTTAAATATCATGTATTACAAGACAAATAATTGAAATTTACCTTGATAGTATTTGTTTTTACACAATTGTTTAGATATAAATACATTTTGTATAATTATCTCTAGGAATTTCTTAATAACTATATTTCTGTTTATGTGTTTATAAAGATAACTTAATTCCACAGTTTATAATAATAAAATATTGGTTAACTGTTTAAAACATTTAATAAAAAAGAAAATATAGAAACATTAAAAAAATAGCCAATTTTATACATGTTTTAGATAGGTTTTTTGTTTGATAAATAATGTGATAATGTTTTATATAGAAGACTTACACTCTTGCAATAATGCTTAACTAAAAATTCTAAGTTCCATGTACTTAGAAAGCTTTTGACACTCAATTTAGTGAGATTTTATGTCATATTAGACTAGATTCAAAATTCTAAAGTTTAGAAAGCCATTGTCAATAGTACCTTGACAAGTTTTAAAAAGCAACCTGCAACTGTATATTCATATCTTGTTTAGTTCACTCAGTACATATTGATTGAGTGCTGAATTTTTTGTATGGACTAGTCTCTTCAGTGCTACTGACACAGCAATAAACAAGAAAGACACTTCATTCCTTAGGTAACTTAAGACGAGTGGGTGTAATAATGGAAAATACTGATTGCTATAGAAATATATTGATGTTCCTTTGTACATTAAACATTTTATCAAAGCGATTACATGTTATGGTTATCCTTCTCCTCCCCCTTTCACTTATACATTACATTGATCTGTTAATAGTTTTTAGTCCAATTTAACATATGTTAAATACAACAATCTTTGATGTATTATAAATATAGGCATTATATTATGATTTTTAAGCAATAGTAACAAAGCAGACTAAGAGGAATATTGTAAGATAAAAGAAACACTAAGACCAATGAAAGCTCTTATGATAGAGTATATAAAAAATAAACAATAATTCATGGAGAAGGTAGCCATAGATGAAAGAGCCTGGAAGGTAATTTTATGATGATCTAAGTATAGTTACAAAACAGTTGTGCTGTGGTGACTAATTATCCATGTATCCCTGGGACAGACTCACTCTATGCTTCTTGCCTTATTTTATTAATAGTTCTGCTTCAATCTCATAATTGTTAGAGTTTGGACAATAAATTAGATGATTATACATTATGGCTCATGTGCTAATCGGAAAAAGTTTTAAGAGGAACTTTTCCAAATACTTAATAAGTACCCCCCAGTGAAAGTTTGCACAAGCATGTATGGGATGACTTTTATGTTCAGTATACAAAGACGCAAGTTAATCAACATTTCCATTTTTATTCTATCCATGTAATCAAACTGATCTGAAGGTAAATGTCTTTATAGCAATTCATAAATAATGTAACTTGATGGTAACAGAATTTGCAAGTGACTTCTCAGGGTTGCCTTTTTTACTTTTTTTTTTTTCCTATTGCCAGCTTCTGATAATTGGCTTCTATATATGGTAATCTAGAAAAAGGCTATTTTATGCTTTACTCTTATGAACCTAGATGCAGAAAGATGAAAAGATAATGAAAAGTATTTATTGCCTTTCTCTCCTTTTTACAGAGGATAACTTCCAACAATTATTTGATAAAGGAAAAACATTTTGATAGGAAATTATTCTTCATTGTCATTTACCAATCTCTTTATTAGCAATACAAAATGGTAGTATTACTTCAAGCAGTTTCTTTTTTAGCCAGCATCTAAAAAAACAAACTAAAACAAACACAGAAAGACTACATTTTCATTTATAGATACAAGAGCTTTGCTATTATGCCTGGTGTGGTGACACATGTCTGTCATTCCAGCTACTCAAGAGGCTAAGGTGGGGGATTGCTTAAGCTCAGGAGACCAGCTTGGGCAAGATAGCCAGACTCCATTCCCCCACCCTCCAAAAAAAGTAAGATACAGAAAAAAGACAAATAACAAAGAAAAAAAAAAGCATGCAGATCATATCCCTATTTCAAAGTATTATATAACAATTTCTCACTATAAATGATAAAATATTAGTGATGAAAAAAGAAATGTCATTATGTTAACATACAGAGGAATGGCCTTCTTAAACTATTATTTCGAGAAATAATGATAGAAATATGAATCACACTATCAGAAATTTGATGATTTTCAGATAGTCTTCACTATTCTGATAATCACAAATTGTTAGAAATTTGTGATTAAAAGAGTTGAGAAGACTTGGTTGGTGAATTATAAGCCCAAATTTTGAATTACAATTCCAAGAAAATGTGAAAAATTGAATAGTATTTCAAAAGACACTTTAATCAGTAATGATGGCTTCTTGCAGAGTAAAACTAATTGTAAAATATTAATGTGGTCACTCATATCTGTAAGTACATTAAATTATGCTAAAAGTTCAACATACATAGTAGCAAATATCCCATTTAAGTATAAAAATTAGTAAGATCATTGGTAGTAATAACTATTTCATTATATTTTTCTCATCTTAGTATTTTAGATATTCAGACCATGTGAGATTACAGAAATTTTCTAGAAAAATACATTAACTTTGTCTTGATGTTTAATAATGAATTTGTTGGAAAATATTACTTTAAGAGTTTTTAATCAGTTATATTAAAAGAAAAGAGAAATTTTAAAAAGGAAATTAAAGGTATCAGGCTCAGTGTGGTGGCTCATGCCCCTAATCCCAGTACTTTGAGAAGCTGAGGTAGGAGGATTACTTGAGACCAGGAGTTCAAGACTAGTGAGACACCTATTTCTAACAATTTTTTTTTTAATTAGCTGGGCACGGTAGCATGTGCCTGTTGTCCAGCTACTTGGGAGGCTGAAGCGGTGGGATTGCTTGAGCCCAGGACTTCCAGGTTGTAGTGAGCTATGATTGTGTCACTGCACTCCAGCCTGGGGAACAGGATGAAACTCTGTCTCTACCAAAAATACAAAATAAAATAAAATAAAAATAAATAAATATATAAAACTATCAGTCTTCTGGCTATCTGACTTGGTTTTATGTTTTAGATGATAACTTCTCTCATATGGCAGTTTAAATTTACATTTATTGACAATTTTTAACCAAACTGCAACTCTACTCGTGGATAGGAAGAATCAATATCGTGAAAATGGCCATGCTGCCCAAAGCAATTTACAAATTTAGTGCTATTTCTATTAAATTACCATTAACATTCTTTACAGAACTAGAAGAAAAACTGTTTTATAATCTGTATAAAATTTTAAAAAGTCTGAATAGCCAAGGCAATCCTAAACAAAAATAATGAAGCTGGAAGCATCATGCCACCCAACTTCAAACTATACTGCAGAGCTACTGAATCAAAAACAGCATGACATGCATGCAAAAAACACCACATAGACCAACGGGATAGAATGATCCAGAAATAAGGTCACACACTTACAACTATCTGAGCTTTGACAAACCTGACAAAGACAAGCAATGAGGAAAAGACTCCCTATTCAATAAATGATGCTGGGAAAACTGGCTAGCCATATGCAGAAGATCGAAACTGTACTTCTTCTTTACACCATATTCAAAAATCAACCCAAGATGGGTTAAAGACTTAAATGTAAAACCCAAAACTATAAAAAAACAACTCTGGAAAACAACCTAAGCAATATCATGCTGGATATAGAAACCAGTAAAGATTTCATGACAAATCACAAAACGCAAAATTGACAAATGGGATCCAGTTAAACTTAAGAGCTTCTGCACAACAAAAGAAACTGTCAACAGAATAAACAGACAACCTACAGAATAAAATAAAATATTTGATAACTATGCATCTAACAAAGGCCTAATATCTATCTTCTATAAGAAAATTAAGCAAAGTTACAAGAAAAAACAAACAACCTCATTAAAAGTGGGCAAAAGACATGAACAGATGCTTTTCAAAAGAAGACATACATGAGGCCAAAAGGATATGAAAAAAAGCTTAATATCACTGATTGTTAGAGAAACACAAATCAAAACCACAATAAGATACCATCAGAATGGCTACTATTATGAAAGAATTTAAAAAAACAAACAGATGCTGGAGACATTATGGAGAAATAAGAACACTTATGAACTAGTTCAACCACTGTGGAAAGAAGTGTGATGATTCCTCAAAGAGATAAAATCAGAACTCCCATTTGACCCAGCAATCCCAATAATGGGTGTAAACCCAGAGAAATATAAATCATTTTACCAAAGAGACACATGCGTGCAAATAAATGTTCATTGCAACACTGTTCACAATAGCAAAGCCATGGCAGAATAGAAAAATTAACCTAAATGCCCATCAATGATAGATTGAATAAAGAAAATGTGGTACATATACACCATGGGAATACTATCCAGCCATAAAAAAGAACAAGATCATGTCTTTTTCGGGAACATGGATGAAGCTGAAGATCATTATCTTTAGCAAATTAATAACACGGAAACCTAAAATCAAATGCTGCATGTTCTCACTTATAAGTGTGAGCTAAATGGTGAGACCTCAAGAGAACAACAGATACTAGGATCTACGTGAGAGTAGAGGGTGCAAGGAGCTGCAGAAAAAAATGACTATTGGGTAGCAGGCTTAATACATGGATAATGAAATAATTTGGATAACAATCCCCTGTGACACGGATTTACGTATATAACAAATCTGTGCATGTATTCCTGAACCTAAAATAAAAGTTAAAAAAAAAGATTCCCTATCACTGTGTACCTCTCTTTTGCAACATTTATCAAAGTAGGAATTTTCCATTTGTTTGTGTAATTATTTGATTACTGAATCTTTACCTCAGTAGAGAGGACTACAAGAAAATATGCGTAGCATCAGGTTTTGCAGCTAATACAGTGTCAGGCATATAGTGGGGACTCAATAAATATTTGTTGAATGAATAAATGAGTAAACTCATATCTCCATGTTTTGTATAGAAAGTAGAATGTGGAATAAAATACCTGGTGAAACTGGAATATCTTAATTATCTTTGAGTCCAGAGGTAAAATGATAAAATAATAATGTACTGTTCCATATAAAATTCCAAAGTTAGTCAGGTATGGTGGCTCATGCCTGTAATCCCAGCACTTTGGGAGGCTGAGGCAGGTGAATTGCCTGAGGTCAGGAGTTCAAGACCAGTATGGCTAACATAGTGAAACCCCGTCTCTGCTAAAAATACAAAAAAGAAATTAGCTGGGCATAGTGGCATGCACCTGTAATCCCAGTTACTCAGGAAGCTGAGGCAGGGGAATTGCTTGAACCAGGGAGGTGGAGGTTGCATTGAGCGAGATTACACCACTGCACTCCAGCCTGGGTGACACAGTGAGACTCTGTATTAAAAAAACAAAAAATTTATAAATTGCCTGTATAGGTAAGAATAGAAAAGTAACACATACATAGAACAACAACAAAAAAATAACGTGGATTCGAAGAGAATCATAGCCAATCACAATAATTTTTGTTACAGTCTGGTAAAGAATAAACATTTTCCTTTATAATCTGCTAATTATAACAGGTTTATCATATCTTCCATAAATCCTTTACAAGCTGACTGAGTTGTGATATTATTCCCAAGTCCACTGTAAGCAAATTGGTTTTTATATAGGCAACAATCTTTGAATACAGCACTTCTCTACAATAGTGGCTGTGTCTGTTTGTGCATTATGGTTACCATGGTTAGGAATATTCCCTGAGAACGGTCTTTAAAAAAAAAGTAGCTATCAAATTCAGGTAAACAGCTGTTTTAGAGTTGATAAGGCTGAGAAAGTAGATAACATGCAGACTTGTTGCCAATGACTACAGTAATCTCAGGAGATCTTAAGTTTAATATTTTCATAAAGGTTCTTAAAATACCAGTAAAATCAACCTGCATGGTGGATGCTAGCAATCCTAACCGTTGCAAGAAAAGAAAGAAGACCCTCTCCCAAAAAAGAAAATAGATTCAAAATTATATTCAAATATAATAAAAATTGCTGGCTATATCAAAAGGAAGTTCAAAAGGAAGATCAATGAATAAAGGGAAAGGATAATAAAGGAAAATAAGAGACAGTGGAAAGGAGACAGAAATTAAAGAGAAATAAAGGAAAGGAAATATTCATGTCATTAAAAGATTTCATAATACATTCTTAAAATACGTGATCATTTCCCATCAGTGATAGAATACAATTATGTTGTCAACTACTATAATTACCCATTGATTAAATCAGCCTTCCCCTTGTCTCAAGTGCAAAATTAATGACAAAATTCCAGTTGCTAAAATATGAATGGTTAAAAGATTTGTAAGAATTTTACAAAATACAGAACTCAATATATTTTCAATGTGAGTCTTTAAAAAATTATAACAGAAGCATCCTTTTTATTTTATTTTTATTTTGAAATATATAATCTTGAGATATATATTTATAAATCAAATACTTTATATAATATATCCTAATCCTATGTCTTTCCTTTAAGTACAGTCATGAGATATTGTTTACATATACCTGTGTGTGTGTGTGTGTGTGTGTGTGTGTGTGTGTATATATATATATATATATATATATATATATATATATATACAGGTGGTTCTTTCTAATTATTTTATATATTATATAATATATATATTTTATATATATATAATAATTTATTGTACATGGAATGTGTTTACAATACCATAGAGTTGTTTTTTGCCTTTAGATATCTAATATTTAGGCATCACTTGAGTCTTTATAGCAAAATTATATATATTGTTATGAACTGAATTATGTCTTCCCAAATTCATATATTGAAACCCTAACCCCAGACATGCCTCTATTAAGAGACAGAGCTTTTAAGGAGGTAATTAAGGTTAAAGGAGGTCATATGGGTGAGGCCCTAATCTGATAGAACAAGGATTCTTACAAGAAGTAGATGGAACACCAGCGATCTCTCTCTCTGGCACACACACAGAGGAAAGGTCAGGTAAGAGCATAGTAAGAAAGCTGCCACCAAAAATCCGGAGACGGGGGTCTTACCAGAAACCAAATTTGTTGGCACAGTGATCTTGGACTTTTAGCCTTTAGAACTGTGAGAAAATAAATGTCTTTTTAAGTCACCTAGTCTATAGCATTTTGTTATAGCAGCCCTAGCAGACTAACACACATACCATCACATTTTATTTCACAGACACACTGGAAGTACAGCCCTTATTTTAGATCTATGAAATTTAGCATAGATACATATATTTAACTAAAACAAATAAGTACATAAAGTAAAAATTTGCATATATTGAACCTAACATATTTTAAAATTAAATAGTTTCTTTGATGAATCGGTGGTTCTTTCTGCTATATATATTTTATACTATTTTTAAGTAATATATATGTATAAAATATAAATGTTTTCCCTCTTTTTACCAATATCTTTGCAAAATTGATGTGGCAGGGCATCCAGGGGCCAGATAATTAAGGTTTATTAAGTTTCTTCTATAATAGGTGAATATTTTGCTTTAAAAATAAAATAATTTATTACATATTAGGGAAATTATTACCTTTTACTCATTAGCAAGAAATATTACATATCTTTCTAATCTACCAACCAATCCAAAACTGACTCAATATATGTCTGTGGATGATGTACAATACATTTACCCATAGCAAGTGGGCCCTGATTCTACATATCCCCTGTAGTCTTTACAATGTGTGTTTGAGTACATCGAATATACAATACATTATTTTTGAACTGAATTTAAAATCCTAATTAAGATAAATGCTAATCAGAAATAATTTCAGAATCACATTATTTATCAGATTTGATAAAAAAGAGAATCTTTGGAAAATGGCAATAATAATCTTCTCACCAAAATAGAATTCTTAGTTACCAGGGAAATTGCTTTACAGATTGAAACAAATATTGCTATATCTGTTAATGTTCTTTTTTTCCCAATCAATCAAAAGGTAACTCTTTGAAAGTTGTATGTCTATTTACATGTTTACATGTCTTATCTCAACTGTTATTTCCTTATGGAAGCTTTTCCTGATCTATCACACTACATATGTTTTCCTCTTTTATAGTCCAATACAATGTCGTTTTTTTACAGTACTCTGTGCACTCATGCTTAATTAATTTTTTAAATTATTTGTTTACTTATAATCTCAATTGTGAAATATATGAGAGTTGGTACCATGTCTGTTCAGTGTGAATATTTGTGTCTATATACGTATATCAATATAACTGTATCCTATATACCTATATTCATCTATATTTATAGCTCTCTATGTCTATGTCTATGTACACACATAATTTATTTCCAACTTTCATCCAAGGACTTTGACAATAGAGAAAGCTTTGAATACCCGCATCTAGCCAAAAACATCCTTCAATAATGTAGACTAGTGTTCTAGTGTTAGAACTGGCCAGAACCAGAAGAGAGGCTAAAAAACAGATAGGATTGAAAGACCAGATCCTAAGAGTCTTCAGTATATAAATGGTGATTCAAATAATGCATGTGTATGAGACCATCTAGGAATAAAGAAGAATGTAAAACAAAGCACAGAGCATAGTTGTTAAAAACAAGGCTACTGCAACCAGAATATCTAGAATCAAATCCTGACACTATCACCAACTAGAAAGATAAAATTAGTGACGTTAGGATTAATTTGACTCTAATGATTGCACATTGATCACAGAATGTTTGCAAGGATTAAATGTAATAACTAAGAGTAAGCACTCTACATATATTGACTCTTATTAGACTGTAAGAAAAAACAAAAGACTAGTACTAATTCCTTAAGGACTCTAAAATGGAAAGACAGAGAGAAGTAGAGAAGTTGTACCTCTGATACAGTGAGAGGTAAGAGGTAAAACTTAAATAAATTATCCTAAGGAAGACAAATAAGAAGAGAGCATTAAGAGCATAAGTCTCTTAGGTCTTCGATGTGTCTCTCCAAGATCTACCCTCCAACCTCAAACAATTAAATCCAGACAATATACAAAAAACAAACAAACAAACAAACAAAAACCCTAAAAACCAGTTTTTAAGATATTGGAGATGAAACGAGGAAGGATAATGATCCCCACAAATATGAAAAACAAAATAGACCCTACTATGGTCCCAGCCTAAGGTTTTCAAAAAGATTCTAAGCCAGTGAAAGGAGGGGGATGTCAGATAGACACCTGTAGATTTCCCAGGTTGAGGAGACAGGACAAGAGTCTGAGAAGATCAAGGTGGCTAGAATCACACAGCACAGAGTAGCAAGGAAAAGAGAGCTGCCTACAGAGAGAAGCCTGAAGATCTGCAGTGGTTTCCCTTGAGTAGTCAGCAAAATAATGATTAGCATTTGCCATTGAAAAAACTAGCAGAAACTGGAGAATGACTCAGTAGGAAGGATTACAGGAAACATTACCTGATGCTCATACAGCATTGAAAATATTGTCTTTTCTCATCAGCCAAACTGGGAAATTTTGTAAGTCATAGAGCACTTCAAAGAGTACTTAGAAATGACTCTTCTGAATAGTGAAACTGTTTGATTCAAAACTCTCATCCTGTCTCATATTATCTGAGCAAAACAAAAGAAAAAATAACCTCTCTCCAGCTGATTTGATTTTATACCACAACAAAGCTCAAGAATTTTTATGGGAGAACAAATGTGCTTAGCTTCCAACAAGGTAAAGTTTACAATGCTTGGCATCCGATAAAAAATGACCAAACATGAAAAGAAGCAGGAAAATGCAACCCATAGTAAGAAGAAAAATCAATCAAAGTGGACACAGACTGACACAAATGCTATAATTGGCAGAGAAAAACATTAAAACAATTGTTATAATTATATGTCAAAGGTTTAAAAAGCTACAGAAATCAAAATGTTTACTAGAAACATAAAAATATAAAATAGACAGAAACCAAACCTCTAGAGAGGAAAAACTACAATGTCTAAGATATGCTGGATGGGAATAACAGTGAATGAGACTTTGTGAGTTAAAGATTAGTGAAGTTGGACACTAGCAATTGCAATGATCTAAAATCATAAATACTCACAGAGAAAAAAGTACTTAAAAAGATAAAAATATCACCAGGGAGCTGTGGGAGGCTTTAAAATATTCTGATATACATGTAATGGAAGAACAAGATACAGCCAGGAAAAAAGATTTAAAAATAATGGCCAAAATATTTTTAAATTTTGTGGAAACTATAAATACACATATCCAAGAATTTTGATGAAATTTAAGCACAAGTAATATGAAGAAAACTACACCAAGGCACATCATAGTTAATTTGCTCAAAGCCAGTGATAAAGAGAAAATCTTAAAGACACTGAGAAAATAATAGACATCATAAAGAGTTATAAACGTAAGGACAGAGTGAAAGCAAAATGGCACTAAAGCAACATCTTTAATCTACTGAAGTTAAAAACAAAAATAAAAAGTTTATCAATCTAAAATTCTACCTGAGAAAAAATCTTCCAAATATGAAGGCAAAATATCAACTTTTTAAATTTTTTTTTTTTAAGTTCAAGGGTACATGTGTAGGTTTGTTATAGAGGTAAACCTGTGTCAGGGGGGGTTGTTGTACAGATTATTTTGTCACCCAGGTATTACAGCTAGTACCCAATAGTTGTTTTTTTCTGATCCTCTCCCTCCACTCCCAAGTAGACCACATGTCTGTTGTTCCCTTCCATGTGTCCATATGTTCTCATCATTTAGCTCCTACTTACAGGTGAGAATAGCAGTATTTGCTTTTCTGTTCCTGCATTAGTTTGCTAAGAATAATAACCTCCAGCTCCATCTATGTTCCTGCAAAGGCCAAGATCTCATTATGTTTTATGGCAGCATAGTATTCCATGATGTATATGTGTCACATTTTCTTTATCCTGTCAGTCATTGATGGGCATATAGGTTTATTCCATATCAATGACTGACTGAATAAAGCAAATGTGATACATATACATCATGGAATACTATACTGCCATAACATGACTTTGCTATTGTGAATAGTGCTGCAATAAACATATGTGTTCAAGTGTCTTTATGATAGAATAATTTATATCCCTTTGGGTATATACCCAGTAATGGGATTGCTGGGCCAAATGGTAGTACTGTTTATAGCTCTTTGAGGAATCACCACACTGCTTTCCACAATGGCTGAAGTAATTTACACTCCCACTGTAAGTGTTCCTTTTTCTCTGTAACCTCACCAGCATTTGTTATTCTTTGACTTTTTAATAATAGCCATAGTGACTGGTGTGAGACGGTATCTCATTGTGGTTTTGATTTGTATTTCTCTAATGATCAGTGATATTGAGCTGTTTTTCATGTGCTTCTTGGCCACATTTATGTCTTCTTTTGAAAAGTGTCTGTTCATGTTTTTTGCCCACTTTTTAATGAAGTGGATTGTTTTTTCTTGCAAATTTATTTAAGTTCCTTATAGATGATGAATAGTAGACCTTTGTCAGATGGATAGTTTACAAAATTTTTCTCTCATTCTGTATGTTGTCTATATACCCTGTTGAGAGTTTATTTTGTTGTGCAGACACTCTTTAGTTTGATTAGATCCCATTTGTCAATTTTTGCTTTTGCTGTAATTACTTTTAGTGTCTTCCTCATGAAATCTTTGCCCATTCCTGTGTCTAGAATGGTACTGACTACTTTATCTTCCAGGGTTTTTAGAGTTTTAGGTTTTAAATTTAAGTTTTTAATCTATCTTGAGTTGATCTTCATATATGGTATAAAGAAGAGGTCTAGTTTCAATCTTCTGCATGTGGCTAAGCAGTTAGTCTGGCACCATTTATTGAATAGGAAATTCTTTCACCATTGCTTTAGTAAGGTTTATTACAGATCAGATGGTTGTAGGTGAACAGCCTTATTCCTTCAGTCTCTACATTCCATTGGTACATGTTTCTCTTCTTGTTCTGGCATCATGCTGTTTTGATTATTATATCACTGTAGTATAGTTTGAAGTCAGGTAGTGTGATACCTACAGCTTATTTTTTTTTTAATTTTTTTTTGCTTAGAATATGGACATTTCAAGACATAGAAAAGATGAAATAATTTATCACCAGCAGACTGAAATAAAAAATGATAAGCAAAATGTTCATTGTAAAAAAAGGCCAATGAGAATAGATGAAAATATGAATCCTTGCAAAGGTCTATGAGCAACCATCAATGGCAAGTATGTGAGTAAATGTATAAGACTTTTTTCTTACTATATAAATCTCTTTATGATATAATAGATTATTTAAGTAAAATATTTTACTGGAGATGTTAGTAGAAGTAAATTGTAAGAGAGAAGACATGGAAAAACATTATTGTACCCCATAATTCAATCACCCCCCGCACCTGGTTCTTCCCATGACACATGGAAATTGTGGGAGTTAAATTCAAGAGGAGATTTGGCTGAGGACACAGCCAAACCATTTAATTATTCCCCTGGAACCTCACAAATCTCATGACCTCACATTTAAAAACCAATCATGTCTTCCCAACAGTTCCCCAAAGTCTTAACTCACTTCAGCATTCACTCAGAAGTCTGCCATCCAACATCTTATCTGGGACAAGGCAAGTCCTTTCCACCCACAAGGCTGTAAAATCAAAAGTAAGCTAGTTACTTCTTAGATACAATAGGGGTACAGGCATTGGGTAAATACAACCATTCCAAATGGGACGAATTGGCCCAAACAAAGAGACTTCAGACCCCATGCAAGTCTCAAATCCAGTAAGCAGTCAAATCTGAAAGCTCCAAAATGACCTCCTTTGACTCCATGTCTTACATGTAAGTAATGGTGATGCAAGCAGTGGGCTCCCACAGCCTTGGGTGGCTCCACCCTGCAGCTTTGGAGGGTACAGCCCTGTTCCTGGCTGCTTTCATGGCCTGGCATTGAATATCTGCAGGATTTCCAGGCACACAGTATAAGCTGTTGGTTGTTCTACCATTCTGGGGTTTGGAGGATGATGGCCCTCTTCTCACAGTTCCACTAGGCAGTAGCCCCCGTAGAGACTCTGTGTGAGGGCTCTGATGCCACATTTCCCTTCTGCATTACCCTAGCAGAGGTTCTCCATGAGGACACTGCCCCTTTAGCAAACTTCTGGCTGGACATCCAGGCATTTCCATACATCCTCTGAATTCTAGGCAGAGGTTCCCAAACGTCAATTCTTGACTTCTGTGTACCTGTAGGCTCAACACCTTGGAAGCTGCCAAGGCTTAGGATTTGCACCCTCTGAAGCCATGGCCCAAGCTGTACCTTGGCCCCAATATAGTCCTGTCTGAAGAGGCTGGGACCAAGGACACCAAGTCCCTAGACTGCACATATCATGGGGACACCGGGCCTGGCCCACAAAACCATTTGTTCCTCTTAGGCCTCCAAGTCCGTTAACAGTGGGGCTGCTGTGAAGACCTCTGACATGCCCTGGAGACATTTTCCCATTGTCTTGGTGATTAACATTTGACACCTTGTTACTTACGTAAATTCCTGCAGCTGGCTTGAATTTCTCCTCAGAAAATAGGATTTTCTTTTCTATTGCATTGTAAGGCTGCAAATTTTTCAAACTTTTATGCTCTGTTTCCTTTATAAAACTGAATGTCTTTAAAGCTACTCAAGTCAACTCTTGAATGCTTTGCTGTTTAGAAGTTTCTTCCTCCAGATACTCCAAATTATTTCTATCAAGTTAAAAGTTCCACAAATATCTTGGGCAGGGACAAAATGCTGCTAGTCTCTGCTAAAGCACAAGAGTCACCTTTGCTTTCATTACTAACAAGTTCCTCATCTTCATATCACTATCAGTATTTTTGTCAAAGCCATTCAACAAATCTCTAGGATGTTCCAAACTTTTCCACATTTTCCTGTCTTCTTCTGAGCCCTTCAAACTGTTTCAGCCTCTGTCTGTTACCAAGTTCCCAAAGCCACTTCCATATTTTCAGGTATCTTTTCAGCAACAACACATTCTACTGGTACCAATTTACTGTATTAGTCTGTTTTCATGCTACTGATAAAAACATACCCAAGACTGGACTATTTACAAAAGAAAGAGGTTTATTGGACTTACAGTTCCACATGACTGGGAGGCTTCACAATCATGACAGATGGTGAAAGGCAGGGAGGAGCAAGTCGCATTTTACATATATAGTGGCAGGCAAAGGGAGAGTTTGTGCATGGAAACTTCTGTGTTTAAAACCATCACATCTTGTGAGACTCACTCACTCACTATCATGAGGACAGAGCAGGAAAGACCTGCCCCTGTAATTCAATCATCTCCTACAGGGTTCTTCCCACAATGCATGGGAATTGTGGGAGTTACAATTCAAGATGAGATTTCTGTGGGGACATAGCCAAACCACATCAAACACTATCAACCAACTTGACCTAATTGACATTTATAAAAATGTCACCAAAAGCAGAAAACACATTCTTTTCAAGTGCACACTATTACAGTGACTAACATTTAAAAGACTAAGCATACCAAGTGTCAACAAGGATATAGAAAACCAGAAATCTGATGATTGTATATTCCCATCTTCAGATTTCTGGTTTCCTACAGTTACAAACACTTTAGAAACAGTTGAGCAGTTTTTATAAAGAATTAACCATACGCCTATCATATAATCCAGTTATACCAAAAAAAAAAAAAAAAAAAAGCTTTGAATGAATAAACTGTGATATATCCATTCAGTAGAATGTTACAATAAAAAGCAAGGAATTGTTGATATATGCTGCAACATAGATAAATCTCAAAGTAATTATGCTGAGTGAAAGAAGTAAAGAGTACATATTACATTCCATTAATATACAATTCTAGCAAATGAAAACTAATATATACTCATAAAAAGCAAATTAATGAGTATTTGGGAATGGGATGGAGACCAAAGTTAAAAGTGTAAATGAGAGAAGGGGAAGGTTTTTTTTTGCGTATAATTTTTTATTTATAAAACATCTAGAAAAGTACTTGGTATATAAAAAACTCACAATGTATTTTTACTTTCCTTTATTGGCTCTGTAACTTCAGACAGTTCACTTAATCTGTGTTGATTCTTCATCTATAAAACAGGATAAAACTTAACTGTTTCATAGATTTCTTGTGAAAATTCATTGAAATATTGACATAAAGTACATTGATATATTTTTAAATTGTAAATATTACTCATAATTCTACCATCACCTATATGCATATAAATATTAGAATTTGCAGAGCACTTTCTCTTCCACAACTTTCAGTGCCTGGGTTGTAGACTGTTGGGTATTTCCTCAATTAGTCCATGGTATCATTTGATCCTTTTATCAACATTTTGAGATCGTCATGGCAGCTATCACCATTTAAATGACTTGCCTAATTTCATATGTCTAGTTGATCTTACCTCATTTATCTACTTCTACAACATAAAGTGTAGTTTCATTCTCATTAAAAATAAAATAATATTGCAAGGCAGATGATTAAACAATGTATAATAATAATTAATGTTGGAAGGTACCTTTTTTATTTGCCTTGCCCTACTGATTATTTTTTATTCATTCATAGAACAAATATTCATTGAACACCCTTCAGCATCTAGACATAGGAAATTTGTCAATAAGCAAGAGAGAAAGAAATCCCTCCCCTTATGGAGTTTAAATTGAAAGTATAAACAATTTAATTGCAGCAATCTTAAAAAAAATTCTCCTTTGTGAGGCTGAGGTAGTGGATCACCTGAGGTCCGTAGTTTGAGACCAGCCTGACAAACAAGGTGAAACCCTGTCTCTACTAAAAATACAAAAATTAGCCAGGCATAGTGTCAGGTGTCTGTAGTCCCAGCTACTCAGGAGGCTGAGACAGGAGAGCTGCTTGAATCTGGGAGGCTCAGGTTGCAGTGAGTCAAGGTCATACTACTGCGCTCCAGCCAGGGCTACAGAGTGAGATTTTGTCTCAAAAAAAAAAAAAAAAAAGTAAAGAGTAATTAATATAATGAGAAGAACAAGTGATATTGTTGAAAACAGGAATTTAATTTTTTATTGTTAATGAAATATGTTTCCTATGTTTGTTATGGCCCTTAAAAATCAAACTTTTGAATTTGTGTAGTGGATAACTAAATCATGAATGTTTGCTTCACTATATACAATAGAGGGGAACATCACTGATACTACTCTGTGACTGAAAACATTAATGAGTATTTAAGAAAATAGGTAATTATTTGGTAGCTTTGATTCATATTCATTCTTAGAATATTGTTTCTTCTGGCCTTAAAATGTTGAATACACATTTTAATATTCACTTCATACAGACAAATTGCCCAGTATCACCTGTTGGGTTTATGGATTCTATTTTTCTTATTTATTCAGACAGTCAATAGGAAGTATGAATTTGATATTCCTTAGAAATAGCTGTTCATTTAACTTATTTGCCTCTTCAGGGAAACAAGTCAATTTTTATTGTCATATACAAATGCCATGAAGACATCAGTATGCTTTTCATTTTCAGAAGTGGTAAACCATAAATAGAATAAGTGGTTTTTATATTCCTGTATTGATGTTTTAAAATGCACAAGAGTCATCTTTGTAAAAGGTGAATACAGTCGGGTAAATCCCTGAAATCTGAATATCCAGGAAGCTTATTCACTCATTCAAAAAAAAAAATTTGCCTTTTTGATACAAGTCACTAACATAAAAATCACTAACTTTGCTTGAGTTATGATGAATTCAAAGACAACAGACAGACAGATAAGTGATTTTCTTATCTTCAACAAACTCATAATCTACTAGGAGTTTTGAAAAATCTCCATTAAAACTATACTAAAAGGTCAGTAGGAAAGTAATAGCAATAAACAAGGTATGATCAAATGCTTTACTAATGTAGAAAAGCTAATGTGCACCAGTGGACTTAAAGATGATACTGTACTCTAGGTGGCATTTGCACTAGACTATGATAGGTCAACCATGAACAGGCAGAGATCATGAAGAACATTAAAGCTAAGGAGAAAACAATCATAGTTAGAGATGAACATTTGAGGAAGGGTAATTAGTTTCTCTATGTCTGGAATACAAAATAGTTTTAGGTTTATTTACAATATCATGATTTATGACAAACCAGGAAACATTATTTTCTTTTTTTTTTTTAATTTTTATTGCATTATAGGTTTTGGGGTACATGTGCAGAACGTGCAAGATAGTTGCCTAGGTACACACATGGCAGTGTGTTTTGCTGCCTTCCTCCCCTTCACCCACAGTTGGCATTCATCCCCAGGCTATCCCTCCCCAGCCCCCCTGCTGTCCCTCCCCCATTCCCCCCAGTAGACCCCAGTGTATAGTAGACCGCCTCTCTGTGTCCATGTGTTCTCATTTTTCTCACCCACCTATGAGTGAGTATATGCGGTATTTCTTTTTCTGTTCTTGTGTCAGTTTGCTGAGAATGATGTTCTCCAGATTCATCCATGTCCCTACAAAGGACACAAACTCATCATTTTTGATTGCTGCATAATATTCCATGGTGTATATGTGCCACATTTTCCCAGTCCAGTCTATCATCGATGGGCATTTGGGTTGGTTCCAGTTCTTTGCTATTGTAAACAGTGCTGCAATGAACATTCGTGTGCATGTGTCCTTATAGTAGAACGATTTATAGTCCTTTGGATACATACCCAGTAATGGGATTGCTGGGTCAAATGGAATTTCTATTTCTATGTCCTTGAGGAATCGCCACACTGTCTTCCACAATGGTTGAACTAATTTACACTCCCACCAACAGTGTAAGAGTGTTCCTATTTCCCCACATCCTCTCCAGCATCTGCTGTCTCCAGATTTTTTAATGATCGCCATTCTAACTGGCGTGAGATGGTATCTCAATGTGGTTTTGATTTGCATCTCTCTAATGACCAGTGATGATGAGCATTTTTTCATATGGAAACATTATTTTCAAAGTACCTGAGATGAAGTTACAAATAATCCTTTACTAAAAAAAAATGGCTAAGAATAGGTCACAAATTCGTTGGAAACCCACTTAGATCATTTTACTGCTCTCAGTCATGACCTCCTCAGTCTAATCACATACAGTGATGGATTTGAAGACAGCAAGGATCAGTGTTAAAATATGAAAGTAACTGGAAGGTGTTGTTAAAATAAAGAAATAAACCCTTTTCTCCAATATCTATTTATTATTCCCTGAATAAATGACTTGGTAAATTTTCACTAAATAAGACTTCTGTCTCTAAAAGTACATTTCACAAGAAAATAGTTTTTCTAATCTCATATTTCCTAAAAGATGGAACCATATGATCTCCTGCTAAGTCTATAATACAAGTCCGCTCCAATGGTCATTTCCAAATGGAGTAATAAAACTTATAAAGTTGAACATAGGACCATATATTTTTACAATAGTCACATACCTTTCCTTTCCCCTTAAATTTAAATTTTATACTCTTCTTTCAACTGATCATATTTTATTTTAAATATAAAACCACCTTTAATTTTAAAAATATAAATCATCAAATAGGAGCTCCTTTATTTTTCATCAAAAATCTATAAACTTACTTGTATCTGAATCTGTCTTTTAAATGTTTTTGTCTAATTGTCACTGATAGTAGCAAAAGCTAATACTGATTTGTATCCTGTATCCCATTGCCTCTCAACCTTTAAAGAATTTTATTTCAATTGTTATACCTTTTTGCTCTTGAATCAATTATTCCTGTCAATATTCACCTAATCTTTAATATCTCCCAGTAAAAAAAAAAAAAAAAAAAAAAAAAAAAAAAAAGTCTCTCGATCTCACATCTCTCTCCTTTATTGTACTATTTCTCTGCTTCCTTGAATTTCCAAGCTTTTTGGGAAAAGAAAGTGTGGTGCCTACATGTAGCTAATTCAGTTCTTTATTTCTATTTGCTCTTCGACATTCTCATCCAACCTCTGAAAGAATCTCCATTTGTCAAAGGCAATGAAAACTTTCCTCTCATCAGCAGTCATTCCAGTTGCTCACTCTTTCCTTCAAACACATTCATTCTTCTGTATTCCCAATACACACCCTATTTCCTTCTCTCCCAACCCCAACCAATATTCTTTCCACCCCCCACCCCCAGTTATATTATCTTAGATTCCTTTGCTGTCTCGTTTTGTCATTAGCTCTCTGCTCAGCGTCCAGCGACAGGTTGAAAATGCATAGTTTTCATAATTGCTCTCTTAATAACCAGAATACTAAAATGCCTAAAGTATTAATGAGGGTACATGATTGAGTATACTCCACAATCTAGACAAGTCTGTAGCTTGGGTTCATAATACTTCCCAAAAGGCAGATAAATTATTTAGTTATAGAATATATTTTTCTCAAATTCAGTTAATAGTCATTCAGTTTTTTATTCAGTAAATATTATTCAGCACCTGCCATGTGTCAAGCACTGTTAAAGATTCTAAGGATAAAACAGTCACCAAGATAGACAAGGTCCCTGCTTTCGTCAAACATGAGAGTAAAGACAGGAAGGGAGGATAATGGATGTTATACAGGGTTAAGAGCATTATCATAATGGAATAAATGCTAAATTTTCAACAACTTATATTATAGAGACTCTAAACTCTCCAGAATAACCTACTGGGTTTTTTTTTTTTTTCCTAGAAATAAATGCAAGGACAAGACCTACTTGACCTTGCTATGTCCCTGTATCTTAAGATATTCTTATAGTAAAAAAAAAAAAAAAAAAAAAAAAAAAAAAAAACCTGAGAGGAAACTCTGTACATTTTAAGATCTACATTTTTAGACAGTCTTGTGAAGAATAGGACTTCATGGTTGAAAATAAGTGTCATAAATAGATAACTGGTTACATTAAAATTAGCTGGTAGTTGAAGATGCAGTCTAACTTCCATGATCAGTCCCCACCCCCTTTTCTGCCAAAAATAAAAGTAAATCATTCTGATAATGAGAATTTTAGAAGCAACTCATATAAGAAACTGTCAATACTTAATTGCAGAGTGTCTACAGAACCAGGTGCTGTAAGAGTTTATTAGGAGGTGTGACAGAGCCTGTTTCGTCAGCACTTATGGAGGACAGGTTACTCCTATGTTCATTGCTTGGGGCTTGTGGTGCATATATAAGTGGCATGATTAGTTCCAAATCACAGAGCATCACTGATTTTAATAAGCTAAAATATCATTTACCTCAAAATTTAAGAAGCTTTTCTTCATGTGAACCTGGCTGGATCTCATCTTTCTCTGCCTCTCTTTTCTCATTGATAAAATATGGCTAATAATGTGCATTCTATCTAACGGATCAGATTGCTTTGTGAGAATTATAGGATAAAGGTATATTTATAGTTCATATTAAATTATAAAATGCATTAAAATATTATTTACAACTAAGATTATTGCTATTATCATAACAATGTTTAAATAATAATACATGCTTTTCAGATTGAATGATTTTAATGTTTTCAAAAATATCTTTCATTTATGCTTTCCTATTGTTTTTATACATCTGAAAACTGCCTCAATTCCTTTGTTATAAGACATCCTAAATGTTGAAAATTCAAGTCTATTTGAACGGTTAATTTGAACATGAATGTATGGTAGAAAGCAAAAGTTTATTCAGTACATCTGTTTAAGTTTTTTACTAGAAACATAGTCAAAAAGATGGTGGAGTTAGATAGCCCTAGTCTAAATGATGTTAAATATCTTTAAAAGATGTTTTTCGGTGCATTTGACAAATAGCAATTACTAAACACAACACCAACAGTGAAAAATACGCCAATTTCAACCTGTCAAAAATGAACTGAAGACTAGGAGGAAACGCATGGTAGGAAACATCTGTTTCTTTCTCAGACCTGCTGAGAGATGATAAGGATACACCTTTCGACAATAAAATAATAAAATATAATTCTAAAAGTCAGTTTATTTGTTTTCTCACATTACCTCTTTGAACTAAAGAATTTGTAATGTAAAAAATAGAGAGATACGTATCTCAGTGCTTAATACACACTAAAATAAACTTTGAATAATTTTATCTCCATATTTTGAAGAGGAACAGATTAATGAGAGCTTAAGTTAAAACTTCAAAGACAAAGGAATTGCCAACGCATATCTATCATGAATAAGATTCTAACCCCCTTTCTGATGGCTTCTTTATATTTGATATTAGGAAACATTTCATTTATAAAGTAAACAGGCATTCAAAAATGTTTATTCAAAATTTAGTTATTTTGTTTGTATAAATATTAAGAAAGAATCTGAAGTATGAACTAGATGTTTTTCTGCCTCACCAAGTAAAGGTGCTGAAGGTTTTCATTTCAACACTGCCACCTCCTTTTTTGTACCATCACTGCTGTTCTTGGGATCCGGCTTCTGCTCTCTGTTTTGTGGGAGGCGGTCGGGTTAAGGAAGGATTCATTATCACCCTGGGACACTGATACTGGAGATTGATTACATCAGTGTTTCCACAGGACAGGTTTAGATAGCACTCCTGCTCAGTTGTTTAGTAAAAGACACATGACAATTATTGGAAGTATAGGAATTCTTAGTCCTTACCAGGGATGATGTGCTATGCTCATTGAAATGTTGATAGGGTAGTCTTCTGATGCAGATTCAGTTTATACAGGACACAGATGGTGGAACATACTAGGAGTGGGAGAGGTTTATGGGAATGCTCAGAGATGTGCAAAGTGACTGCAGGCTGAGTCTAGAAAAGGTAAATCCATTACCCATAAGAGCACTAGTGGTATTTCATTCTGCAGTATATGGAGAGTTGGTGAAGAGCCTTGAATAGGGTAGACTAGCATTGTCCCCTTGAAATATAACTCAAGCCAACTAAAAATCAAATATTTTAGTAGTTATTAATTTAAATATTTATTACTATAAATATTTGTTAGTTATTAGTTTTAATACTTGTTAAAAATAATGAAAAGAAGCAAGGAAACTAAATATTAATAACTCAGTATATATAAAAATATTATTTGTACATATAATCAACATACAATTAATGAGATGTTTTATATTTTTTTTACTAAGTGTTTGAATTCTGGTGTGTCTTTGATCTATAGCAATCTCAATTCATATACCAGTTTTTTAATCAAAAATATGCTCCATATTTAGGTGTCATAACATTTACAGCTACAAGAGTAGATTTATATGCCCAAGTTGTTCCAGTTTCCCAACACCTGAACAGATGTCAGTTTTTAAACTTATGTTTAAACTGATTGAAATTTAAATTTCAGTTTCCAGTTACACTAGCTTTATTTCAAGGAATGAATAGCAACATGTGACTAGTGGTTCTCATATTGGATAGTGCAGCTGTATACAGAGAAATTTCAACTGGCCAAAACAGCTTTGGAAAAGAAAGCATTATAAAATGGCAGGCTGACAGAGAAAAGGTCATGACATATAAAATTTATAAGCTAGATAATCAGATTCTGAGTATCAGTGGTGACTCCCATAAAATTCACTTGCTCAATACTCAGTCCTTTCCAGTTGTACTGATACACAAATCCAGAGTGGAGTATAATTGAGGAAAATTTTCAAAGCTTTTAAAGGATTCTAGTGTAAGAGTACAGAGATATCTTAGAGAACTCTTACATATAATCTAGTTTGATTCATTTTATATTAATGAAACATGTCTAGAAAATGCTATTCACTTATTCAAAATCTAAGTCAGTTAACACAAAGGCTGCTCTTAGATCTAGATCCAGAAAACAGTGTTTTTTTTATTGTATCAAATAAGATTCTAATGTAATGTTAATATTGAATGAATAACCTGCAAATATAATTTTCATTCATTTACCTGAGCCATTTCCCAGTTTTTTAAACTACTGTATGATGTTATTACTTGACAGTAGTTTTTTTTTTTGTGAAATATTAACTCTACTGGGTAAAAATGTTTTTAAAAAATTAAATGGAAAAAATAAATTCTTTCAATAACAATAAGAAAAACACAATTGAAGTTAAATCTTTAGGCTTGAACTTAAACTGAGCCTGATATCAAGTATATGTAAGAAAACTGTTAAAACAATTTTGTCTGATAAACATTTGATTCACTGTTTGAACCAATCTAAGTGAGAAATACAAATTCATGTTTGCCTATTTGACTTTGCAGGTGAACTTTAGTACCGGTAAGTTGAATGCATACATGATACACTTGTAATTATTCACCAATTACTTCCATACCTTGTAGGTTCTAGAATAAAATATTGCAACAATTATTTTTGTCTTCAGAAAAGAATTATAGATGTCTTCAATCTGTGCCAAAGTGAACATGTTCACACATCTCAATTATTGTTCATCATGGAATATATCTTATGCTATCTACATTATCTCCACACACAAATGAATAAGTTTAGAATCATATGAGATTAGCATTCTATTTCCCTTGTATTCCATTGTAAATAAGTTATTTAACAGTTACATATATTGAACACTTATGGTTGTATAGAGTCAGCTATTAGAAGTCAATCCTGAAAACAGCCACTAGTTTTGAGTTAATACATCATTTGGCTCATTTACCTGAAAGATTTACATGAGGACAAACAAAGCTTCTTTATTCAGAGCTTGCTCTAGCAAAGGAGGCAGCATCATCACTTGTGTTTTGGCTGAGAGTGGAAAAGCTTTACAAAATAAAAAAGGGAAGCCTTCAAATATTTTCTGATCGGAGGCTCTTTGAATGAGGAAGCTGTAGGTCAGCGAACTAGAAGCAAAGCATCCTTTATGATTGGTTATGGGTGGGTATATATTTGGCTTTGCCTATTAGTCTTTAGTTGAAAGTGAGGACAAAGATTAATGAAGCCCATCAGTAATTAATCATGTCTTGGCCATTTTGGGACTGATTTAATAGGGATTATTGTTTCTCTTCCTAGATAGTTACTAGAAGCAGTGATCTGACTTCCTAAAAATCTGACTTACAGATAGCAGACTGACTTCCTGGGCTGGTTACTGTAGAGAATAAGTTCGACGGGCTTGTTGCTGCAGAATTTTGGTTAGAATTTTATTTTTATATATAATTTGACTGTTATCCATTTATATGTTCAGTCTTTCGGTATCTATAAACAATAATGACTCACCAGGTTACTTCAAACAATTGATCAACAGACTATTTTTTTGATTAATGGTATTATTTCACTTCTTAAAGTAATTAGATTTTCATTTATCCTGTTTTATTTTGGAAAATTTACTCTGAGGATATATAAGCTGCTTAATTTTTAGTTAGTATTTGTTCTTAGGGAGAAATAACAAAAGAAGAACAAAATATTAAAGTAATTTTCTAAAATCATTAATCATAATTAAATACCTCTTTGAGTTTTACAATGTTGTTTAAGACTGGGAAAGAAATTCAAAAGAATGATAAATTACTTAAATAGAAATGGTGCAATCAAAATGCTTGGTTAAAACATTACTGAAAACATTTCCAAAGTTCAGTTTCTTATTTTCTTTTTGTCAAAAATTAGGAAATTCTGTGATCAAATCAGACTTGTTTTCCTTTCTAAAATTTCAGTGGTCTAATTCCTGAAGGTGGAAAATCTTGTATGAATTGTTTGAACATTAAGTAAAACATAATTCTCCATTTTTGTTATCTGAACTTGACTAGGCAAAGAGAGGAGATGACCTAGTGAATGAAGTATATTCAATGATTATGTCAGTTGGATAAACATTTTGTATACTACTGGACTATTTTCTTTTTCTTTTCTTTATTATTATTATTATTATTATTTGAGATGGAATATTGCTCTGTCACCCAGACTGTTGTAATGGTGTGATCTCGGCTCACTGCAACCTCCCATTCCCAGGTTCAAGCAATTCTCCTGCCTCAGCCTTCCAAGTAACTGATACTACAGGTGTGTGCCACCACACCCAGCTGATTTTTTGTAGTTTTTTAGTAGAGACAGGGTTTCGCCATGTTAGCCAGGATGGTCTCTATATCCTGACCTCATGATGTGCCCACTTCAGCCTCCCAAAGTGCTGGGATTACAGGCGTGAGCCACTGCACCTGGCCCATTACTGGGCTATTTGAATTGAGGATCACAGAGTTATAAGACTAGATATTTTGTTTACTTATGTATGTTAATTGAATAGAGATATTATTTACTTGTTTATGTTAACTGAAAATTTGAAGTTAATAAATACTGTTTCAGAGTATGACTGTATAAAAGGGAATGTAGATAGAACACTGATTAACCAACATCTTGTAATACTCAAGAATATATTGATTGGGATGTCTCATCCCTCTAATGTATAAAGCAAGACTAAGCCAACAATTTTCCTAAGTATCTTTTTCATTTCTCCAATAACCACTTTTAATATTTTTCTAGGGCAGGCTGCCATGTCCAAGAGCCATAAACCAGGTGCATTAACACAATAGAAATGTATTCTTTCACCATTCTGATGGCTAGATGTCTCAAATCACAGTGTCTTCAGGGCCCTGCGCCCTCTGAAGACTCTAAAAAAGAAGACTTCCTTGTTTCCTTTAGCTTCCTGTGGTTGCTGGTAATCTTGGGAATTCCTTGGTTTGTGGCACCATTATTTCAATCTTTGTCTCTGTTTTATATGGTCTTCTCTCCTGTGTCTCTGTGTCTAAATTTCTCTCTTCTTATAAAAGCAACAGTCATCAAATTGGACCCAACCTACTCCACTATGAGCTCAGTTTACCTTGCTTACCTCTATAAAGGCCCTATTTCCAAGTAATGTCAAATTCACAGGTACAGTGTCAGGATTTCAACACATCTTTTTGGATGATGCAGTTAAAATATACAAGATTGCCCAACATCATTCAATCGGCTAAAATTATATTTCTTAGATAGAGCTTTATTTTTTTAGTTTAAAGGTCTCATTATGATCATTTTTTCTGGCAGAGATAAAATTTGCAGCCTGTAAGAGCCCTATATTTGGGTATATAGATACTCAAATAATTTATGATTAAACTTCTCAAATGCCAGGCAATGTTCTAAGTACATTACATACAATATTATATTTAATATTTACAGAGACTCTATTTAGTACTGTTATTATTTTCATCTTACATAAGAAATAACTGAGTGTTTTAAACAAAAAGCAGTTAACTTGGTTCTTCACAAGTATTTGATTGTTTTAGATAACTCTAGTTAGGTATTAGATACCACTGAGAATCAGCCTTGCTATAGGTGGCATGTATTATAATGAATCCAAGTCTCCAAGTGAATTTTGCCTCGTAGTTAACAACAAACAAATGGATACAAAGACAGTCATACAACCTGTTCTGTATATATGATTAAATCCCAGCTCTCTATACTTCCAAATGCTCTGACAGCACATAACAAGAACTCTTTATTTGGGCCGGGTGCAGTACCTCACGCCTGTAATCCCAGCACTTTGGGAGGGCAAGGCAGGCTGATTCTCTGAGGAGTTCAAGACCAGCCTGGTCAACATGGTGAAACCCTGTCTCTACTAAAAATACAAAAATTAGCTAAGTGTGGTGGTGCATGCATGTAGTCCCAGCTACTCCAGAGGCTGAGGCTTGGAGAATCACTTGAACCCGGGAGGCAGAGATTGCAGTGAGCCGAGATCATGCCACTGCACTCCAGCCTGGGCAACAGAGCAAGACTCTATCTCAAATTTAAAAAAAAATCATTCAAGATGAAAGGAACAGTGTTATTGGCAGACTAGTAGTGGATCAGCTAAACTTCTATTAGGAGTTAAGAGAAAAAATCCTCCAATAAGTGTCTTAATACAAGGTCATCAGAAGTCTTCTCAACGTTGGAATCAGTCTGATGAGTGTAGACTATTGGGCATACTACATTTTTGTATCTGTTATGCAAGGAGGGTAGTGCCCATATAATATTTCTACACAATCTACATAACTTGAATGCTATTTATTCTACCAAAAAAACTCACTTATAATTGCTATTTAATTATTCCTCTAGTTTTGACAAAAAGAAAAACAACACACACACAAAACTGGTACTTCAAGCACTTGTAAGAAACTTGTCCAATGTACAAAAAAAAATCAATTTATGAAGACAAGATTTGAACCACCAAGCTACAGTGCCCATTGCTGAAATCAAAAATATAGTGCGTATGAAAAAATAACTTTAAAAACAGCTTTATGTGTAATAGCCCAAAACCAGAAAAAAAAGTCCATCTATAGGTGAGTATATTCAATATGTAATGTATTCATACAAGGAATAGTACTTAGCAATAAAAAACAAACAAGCAATTGATGCATCCAAAATATAAATAACTATCTAAAGAAAGGCCAAAAAGAAAAAAAAGACATACTCTTTATTCCATTTATATACAGTTCTATTAATTGCAAAATAATCTAGTGACAAAAAGCAGATCAGTGATTTTCTACAGTGACAAAAAGGGATTAAGGTAGAGGAAGGGATAAATTACAAAAAGGCATAAGGATACTTTTGGAAGTGATGGAGATATTTGTTATTCTGAATTGTTATGATGGTTTTAAATATATACACATGTACATTATCAAATCTCAACAAATGGCACCATTTAATATGTGCATTTTACAATACATAATTGAATCTGAATATGTTATAAAAAATGTCATTAAAAGTATTGCCCCTGAGAAGAAAGAAAGCCAGAGAGAGCAGAAAAAAGAGATGAACTTCTGCAACTTTGAGGCAGAACTCAAGATGCACTTGAAAATGCATCCTGACTCTTGGATCTTGGTCATATGAAACAATAAAATTTCTATTTTTTGCTTAAATTATTTGGGGCCAGATACTGTTTGCTCATAACAGGGAGAACCTTAGCAAAAATGGAAGTATTGTCTACCAGTAGATGCTAGTAAAGATAGATAAAAATGTATACATTAAACCTGGGAATAAGTTTAAAATTTACTATTTCAATGATTATGGTGCCATATAGTAGCTTATTATTTACAGACTAAAAACATATTTGGCCAGAATCAAAAGTTTTCTTCAGGGTCTTGATTATATTTTGAGATTATTATTATTATTATTATTATTATTATTCAGTAAATTCTAACCAATATCTGCTACATGGATGATTCTCAGGACTTGAATTTCCCACCCTACCCCCTTCCCAGAGCAAGAGAGCTAATGTCTAAATGGGTTTGCATTTCAACAGACCAGGTCACAGTATATAATGCTGCCAAAATGGCAGCAGTTTGCATTCTTTTCCTATATATAGATAAAACAGAAAGTCTCCAAGGTCCAAATGTCATTTATTCAATAAAGCATGTATCAATTCTTCCTTTTCTTCAGACTTCTCTTTTTTCTCTAAAGCCTTAGATGTTTAACAATACAAGCATCAACTTAAAAGTGTATTGGGAGATTGTCTTGGTTTGTTAGAGGTGCCATAACAAAATACCACAGACTAGGTGGATTAAACAACAGAAATTTATTTTCTCACAATACTGAGGCCAGAAGTCCAAGATCAAGGCATCCTCCTTGGCTGTCTTCTCGCTGCAGGCTCACACAGTCATCCGTCTGTGTTGTCTGTATCTTAATCTTTTTTCTTTAAAAGATATTAGTCATATTGGATTGGTCCACCCTGAGAATCCTATTTAATTTAATTACTTCTTTAAAGGCCCTTCCTCCAAAAATAGTCATATTCTGAGGTGTTGCATGTTAGGGCTTCAACATATGAACTTCAAGGGAACAAAATTCACCCCAAAGCAGAGGTAATTATCTATTTTTCGTGCTTCTTTCCCGTTCTCGTGTCACAAGTGAAAGCTCTGAGAGAATGATTCTCAAACATCATCAAATATACCATAAAATAAATATTTTTGACCTTTTTATAATGTCAGGCATACTTGCTCTGGAATTAAATTACCAAGTTATCATTGATAATCATATATCAAGTTGAAATGTTTGAATGAATATATCCTATAAATCACACTCCATTACACATATCCAAGTCACTTGATTGGACCAAGTTATAAATGTTTACCCTTATATTTTCCCAGCATAATAAATTATCAACCTGATCAAATAAAATTGCCCTGCAGGGAATTTCTTCTTCAAATACGCATCCTCACTCAAATGTTTAACCTCATTATCTGTTTATTTCCCACTACCTTGTAGTTTTCCCTTGTTCTACTTGATATGCAACCAGGATATTATTTCATCTGATATTTCATTTAGCATTTTATGACTTTTTCCTTTGCAATATGCAACATGAAACTCTTTTGTTTTAGAGTTCTCTTTGCTGACAGTCTCCTGACTGCTCCCTAATATTCACCCTTCTTCTCAAAAGAAAAAGAAAATGTCCTTGGCTCCTGCTCCTCCTTGTATAAGTGGGTAATCAGTAGAAAATTCCTTATTACACCACTGTCATTTTCACCAGTGAGAAAATTTAGTAACTACTGGGGTACAATCACACAAAATCATGTGAAAGCTCAGTCTCTCCTTGAAACGGTGCACTAAGATAAACTCTGTGATTCATTTCATTTTCAGCAACCTATCATTTGCCAAACTTGACATATGTCAGGCTGTACTGAGGCCATAATTCTCAGAGGCATTCAAAGAACAATCTCAGCATGTATTAAAGGACCAAGAACCTTTTTCTAAAAATATCCAGATACCTTAGAAAAAGAACATGAATAAAAGGTAAAGGATTAGTAGAGATAAAATAACTCTCATAAATTAGTTTTCCCTGGGATCAGTAGTGCAAATCTCAGCTGTTAAATTTTTTCTGTACCACTCACAGCCTGAAGAAATTTTATGCCTCATTTTGCATTAAATAAAAAATAACATTTCTTAAAAGTTTATATCATACTTAATAAATGATAGCAATTACCTTGAACATATCAAAGTTTTTTATTAAACTCCAATATTCTGTAATGCATTCTACACACGAATGAAGGTAAGAATTACATTATCTATCAAAGTTCCCACCCTACAGAAATCTCCAAAAAAAACTGTGGTTATGATAGCCAAAACCACCAGAGCCAATTTCAACCCAAGGAAGGGTTAGTCATTTGAGACATGAGACAGGGGCTGGGCTGAAATGTGTCCTTTTGAATTGTCATGCTCTTCATCTTTAAAATTTTAAAACAACATCTACATTTTTAGATTTTCTCTAATTTTCTTGAAATAGTATTGAGTGAAAAATAATTTAAAAGAATTTTTTTTAGGTTTAAAGGTGCATGTGCTGGTTTGTTATATAGGTAAATTGCATGCCACAGGACTGTGGTGTACAGATTATTTCCTCATTGAGGTAATAAGCATAGTACCTGATAGGTAGTTTTCCTATCCTCTTCCTCCTCTCATTGTCCACCCTTAAGTAAGTCCTGGTGTCTATTGTTCCCTTCTTTGTGTTCTTGTGTACTCAATGTTTAGCTTTCACCTAAAAGTGAAAACATGTGGCATTTGGTTTTCTCTTCCTGTGTTAGTTCACTCAGGATAATGGCCTTCAGCTCCATCTATGTTTCTGCAAAGAACATGATCTCATTCCATTTGATAGCTGCATAGGATTCAATTATGTATATATACCACGTTTTCTTTATTCAGTCTACTGTTGATGGACATTTAAGTTGATTCAATATCTTTGCTATTCTGAATAGCATTGCAATTAATATACACATGCATGTGTATTTATGATAAAATGATTTACATTCCTTTAGATATATACCCAATAATGGGATATCTGGGTTGAATGATAATTCTGTTTTGAGTTCTTTGAGAAATGGCCACACTGCTTTCAGAGTTGCTGAACTAATTTGCATGAATATATATAGATTCTCTTTTCTCTGCAATCTCACCAGCATCTGTTGTTTTTGACTTTGTAATATTCATTCTGACAGATGTGAGATTGTATCTCATTGTGGTGTTGATCTGCCTTTTTCTAATTATTAGTGAAGTTGAGGATCTTTTTCGTATTCTTGTTGGTCACATGTATGCCTCCTTTTTAAGTGTCCTTTCTTTTTAAAAGTGTTCATATATTTGCCTATTTTTTAATTTTTATTTTTTTTTTTGTTAATTAAAGTTCCTTACAGACTCTGGATATTAGGCCTTTGTTGAATGCATAGGTTGCTAATATTTTCTCCCATTTTGTAGGTTGTCTGCTAATTCTGCCAATACTGTCTTTTGCAGTGCAAAAGTTCTTTAGTTTAATTTGCTCCCATTTGACAATTTTTGTTTCTGTTGTAATTGCTTTTGGTATCTTTTTTATGCAATACTTGCCAGGGCCTGCGTCCAAAATGGTATTTTCTAGGTTGTCTTTCAGAGTTTTTATACTTTTAGGTTTTACATTTAAGTCTGTAATCTATCTTGAGTTAATTTTTGTGTATGGTGTAAGGAAGGGATCCAGTTTTAATCCCTTGCAGAACAGTTACCCCAGCACCATTTATTGACTAGGGAGTCCGTTCCCCATACTTACTTTTGTGAGCTTGTCAATGATGAGATGGTTATAGGTGTGAAGCATTATTTACAAATTTTCTATTATGTCCCTTTGGTTTATGTGTCTGTTTTTATACCAGTGCCATGCTGTTTTGGTTACTGCAGCCTTGTAAGTACAGTTTAAAGTCAGGTGACCTGATTCCTCCAGCTTTGTTCATTTTGCTTAGAATTGTCTTGGCTACTTGGGCTCTTTTTTTATTTCTAAACTTTTTTAGAATATATATATATTTTTCAATCCATGAAGAATGTCATTGGTAGTTTGATAGAAACAGTATTTAATCTGTAGATTGCTTTGAGAAGTATAGCCATTTTAACAATATTGACTTCCTATTCCTGAGCATGGAATGTTTTCCAGTTGTTTGTGTCATCTCTGATTTCTTTTTCTTTTCTTTTTCTTTTTTTTTTTTTTTGGAAGGGAGGAAAGAATGAAGGGAGGGAGGAAGGAAGGGAGGGAGGGAGGGAGAGAAAGGAAGGAAGGAAATCAGGCAATGAGAGAGACATTGCCAACCTGGATCTAGAGGTCTACAAGTTTATTTCTTTTTTTTTCTTTCTTTTTTTTTTTTTTTTGAGAGAAGGAAAGGAAAAAAAGGAGTGAAGGAGAGGAAGAAAGAGGAAGAAAAAGAGGGAGAGAAAACAGTAATTTTGCTTTATTCTAAAAGAAATGGGTATTACAATGACCAATCAATATTTCATTTAAACCTATGAGTAGGTGTGATGTGGTATTGACAAGAATGTATATTTTGTGTGTTTAAAGTGGAGAGCTCTACAAATATTTATTAAGTTTACTTGTTCCGGATCTAAGTTCGATTCCTTGATATCCTTATTAATTTTCTGTCTCGTTGAGTCTAAGTCTCTATGTATCTGGGTGTTAGGATCATTAGCTGTTATTGTTGCATTGATCCTTTTACCACTATATCTTTGTTGCTTTAAAATCTATTTTATCAGATATGAGAATTGCAACTCCTGTTTTTTATTTATTTATTTATTTTTGCTTTTCATTTGGTTGGTAACTCTTTCTCCATCCCTTTGAGTCTTTGTTTATCCTTGCATGTGAAATGGATCTGGATGTAGCATACCGTTGGGTTTTGGCTGTATCTTTTGATTGGGGGATTTAATCGATTTAAATTTAGGATTACTGCCTTTTGATGTTAACTGGCTGTTTTATCCATTTGTTGATGTAAATTCTTCTTTATGTTGATGCTCTTTACTTTTTGGTATATTTTTAGAAAGGCTAATACTGGTTGTTTCTTTCTATGTGTAATGCTTCTTTCAGAAGCTCTTGTAAAGCAGGCCTGGTGGTAATAAAATCTTTGAGTACTTGCTTGTTCATAAAAGATTTTATTTTTCCTTCAGTTGTGAAGCTTAGTTTGGGAGGTTATGAAATTCTGGGCTGAAATTTCTGTTCTCTAAGGATGTTGAATATTGGCCCCCACTCTCTTCTGCCTTGTGGAGTTTCTGCTGAGAGATCTGCTGTAAGTCTGATAGGCTTCCCTTTGTGGGTAACCTGACCTTTCTCTCTGGCTGCCCTTAGTATTTTCTCCTTCATTTCAACCCTGGTGAATATAATGATTATGTGCCTTGGGGTTGCTCTTCTTGAGGAATATCTTTGTGGTGTTCTCTGTATTACCTGGGGTTGAATGTTGTCCTGCTTTGCTAGTTTAGGAACATTTTCCTGAATAATATCCTGAAGAATATTTTCCAACTTGGATTCATTCTCTCCGTCAGATTCAGGTACACCTATCAAACGTAAATTTGGTCTTTTCACATAGTCCCACATTTCTTGGAGACTTTGCTCATTCCTTTTTATCCTTTTTTCTCTATTCTTGTCTTCTCGTTTTATTTCATTAAGTTGGACTTCAACCTCTGATATCCTTTCTTCTGCTTGAACAATTCGAGTGTTTAAACCTGTGCATACTTCTCGGAGTTCCCGTATTGTATTCTTCAGTTCCATTAATTCACTTACATTCCTCTCTAAATTGTCTATTCTAATTAGGATTTCGTCAAACCTTTTTTCAAAGTTCTTAGTTTCTTTACATTGGGCTACAACATGTTCTTGGAACTCACAGAAGTTTCTTATTATCCATGTTCTCAAGCCTGATTCTGTTATTGGGATGCGCTCGTTCTCCATTAAGCCTTGTTCGCTTGTTGATGAGGAACTGTGATCCTCTGTAGAGGGAGAAGCATTCTGATTTTGAGTATTCTCAGCCTTTTTACACTGGTTTCTTCCCATCATTTTAAGTTTATCCACCTGTCATCTTTGTAATTGCCACCTTTCAAATTAGGTCTCTGAGTAGACGTCCAATTTGTTAATTCCCAGGGCCAAAATATGAACAACCCACTGGCTGGCCAAAACAGTGGCGTTAAGACTGATGGTGCTTTTCTGCCCGGGAATCTCCAGTCTGACTTCCTTCTTGAGTCTGTATAGGCGACTCTGCCTTTCCGGAGCTCCAAACCTCAGTCAGATGGGGAACCAGTCTCGTTTACTCTGCATCAAGAGCTGCCGTGCAGAGGTGCCAGCAAAACCGCTGCACTGGCCACAAGAGTCGCGCTGGCGACCCGCGCGGCTCCTCCACTGGGAATCTTCTGCTCCGTGAGCGACCAAAATTTGTCTGAAAGTGTGGCATCCTTTCATTCTCTGCATTTTCACTGGGAACTACAATCTTGAGATGTTAGCTGTCAGCCATCTTGGATCCCTCCTCCATCTCTGATTTCTTTGAATGGTGTTTTGTAATTCTTATTGTAGAGATCTTTCACATCCCTGGTTATCTATATTCCTATATGTTTTATTCTTTTTGTGGCTATTGTTTATGAGATTGTGCTCTTGACTGATAATATCTTATGTATCAATACATAAAATAATTAGCTGGGAAGAAGTGTTTCTATCTAAATGACTTTTTAGCTGTATTCTTTACTTTTTTTCCTCTCAGGATTTTCAGCTGGTGAGAGGAGCAGACCAATAAGATCTTGAATAAAACACCTTCAGAAAATTTAGTGTATTCACTCCTAGAAGTTCAAAACACATAAACACCTAATGTTTCCAGATTTTGTTTTTCTTGTTATGGATGTTTGAACCTTATCTTTTATATTTTCCCCAGAATAATAAAACCAAAATATAATTTCCTAAGCATTGTAGGGGAAAATAAATATATTTCCTTTCTATCTTAGGTTCACGGCTGAGACTCAGTAAGAAAAGACAGATTCACAAAAGTACACAAATATATTTAAGTTTTGCATATTATGAGAGAATTCAGAAGTGAACAAAGAAACAGGGGAACTTGAGTATTTTTATGTACAGTCATGTAGAAGTATGATTGGAAGACAAAAGGTATAATTTAATGGAAATAAACTTGGGGGAAATTAGCAAGGCCTGTTTGTTCAGATTCCTCTTGGCATCACTGTGTCTTTGCAGATAAGGATGTTCATCTGAGTGTAGGGTGAGCACATCTGGAATGAAAGTCTTATGACCCACTTCAGAGAAAGGTCAGAAAATTATTGTATAGCCTGCTTCAGGCGAGAAGGGTGAGAAGAAGGTGAGAGTGGCCCTCCTGCTTCTGCCATTTCCTCTGCCATAACTCCCCTTAAATATGCCAACATGCCATATTTTAGGGGAGTTATGTCCTGAATCCAAGCAGTGCCCAAGATCACAAATCAGTGACAAATTGGAATACCTTATTATATGAGTTGATGTAACTGAATTTAAGTGTGCATATTATTTTATTGATTTCTATAACATAAGTTAGGGTAAAGTCTTGGTTCTGAAAATGGCCACTCACATTCTAGGAAGAAACAGAAATTTTAAGTATGTACACCAACTCTGTTATATTTACAAAATATTTAATATTATTGATAAAGGCCATAGTAACACTGTTCCTCCATGAATAAGTTGTAAACATGAGAAGTTATAAAAATAATATGACTTTTTAAAATAGAATAAATTGCTTTTGCAACATGATCCTAGTCTGAGGTACTAAATAAAACTAAAGGGTAGAAAGTATCAGAAAATAAGTTTTAAAGAAGGACTCGAAAATTTTGTTAATGCTACTTGGCAATTTTAGTATCTTTCCATGGTCCATTTGATTTCCCACTTCTCTAGACTATTTCTAAACTTTTTGTCTCTTTTTTATGACTGAAATATTTCTTATTGCTTTATTTTCTGTGTTGATGATCTTGATTCTTTTTCCATTTAGGAAATGAAAAGAATTAGAAGACAGCTTTTTACACACCATTGCCAGCCAGCATCCATTTCTCTTCATGTACTCTATTTCTCTGTAACCAGTAGAAGGAGGGGACAGTGCTTTTACCTAGGCCTAGCATCTCCCCTCCTTCATGTCCAGCACTTCTCATTCAATAGAAGATGTTGCTGCAATCATTTCTCCCTCTCTTTCCTCTACCTTTAATCTTTCCCCTATCTTTAATCTTTCCCTCTCTATTGGATTGTTCCTGTCAAAACACAAACATGCTATAGTATATCCAGTCCTAAAAAGACTATTTTAATAAAAATCCAATTCATCCTACATTCCTCTTATGTCCTATCCCCTTTTCCTTATCCCTTTTACAGCAAAACTCCTCAACAGTGTTTCCCCCTTTTTTTCTTGGCTCTCTTCTTTTTTAAAAAAAACCATTGTAATTGGGTTTTCATCCCCATTGTGCTGCTGTAACAACCCTTTATGCCACTCAATATATGTATTCATGGAATCATTCATTCAATAAAAAGTTTTAAGCACTCACTACGTGTCATATCTCCACAAAGATAGTGAGTAGGAACCTAAGTACCCAAATATTTCTTTTTTCTTTTGTCCAGTAGTAAAATTTTAAACTCTTGAAGGGATTATAAATGAACAAATCTCGGTACGTTTTCAGGAAAATTGTACAGATGGACAAATCTTGTGCATTTCTACTTCCTGTTTCTCAAAAGAGATGGAACATACAAAATAGACTCAGGATATCTTAAACAGTGACCACACTCAATTCTACAGTACTTCCCTTGGCCCAGAAGTCAGGTCTTCTCTCCTGGGACCCATTCTTAAGAGAGTCATACACCTAAATCCCTTTACACTACAGATTTAAAGATACAAAGAATCTCAACACATTAATTTCTTTTCATCACATTTATGTTCATTACTGTCTTAGCCTCCAATATAGCATATTTACATGCTAAATGACTTCTGGACATATATTTCATTTCCCCTTTTAAGCACCTTGACTATGAAACTTCAGAAGATTTTCTGATATTTTGGTTTTCCTTATTTTAATGGTCTTCTATTACTTTTCTTGAAAATGCTTTTCTAAAACGTTTCAGTGTCTTGTCTAGAGAAATAAATTCAGTGATTGACTTTAGGTACTGTGAGGCTGCTTCAAGAAGATGCTAGTTTTCTTTGTCAAAGACTGACTTTGCCAGAGAAATTGTAAGGCAGAACATAGAGGATCCCTTTTTTTCTTTTCTGCTCCTTAGAATAATACCTTTCTTCTATATGTGTTAAATTTTTTAAAAAGGAAAACACCTATCTAGTCATTGGTAGATTTAAATTTTAAGTCTCAAAATAATCTCTAAAGTACATTGATCACTTTTGTAGTATATATCTCATTAATACCTGCTTTGCAGTTCTTGTGATAGCGGTGTTGTTAGATATATTCAAGGCTCCTAAGATAAACATTTTCTTCTATTGTAGTCCAGTAGTCAAGTGAACTTGGCAAGAGCGGCTTTTCCATTCAGATATCTCAAAACTTTGTCACAAGAGCATCTTTTCAATTTTTTTAAAAGATTTCACATTAAAACTACTAAATTAGATCAACTGGTTGTCTCTGGCTATTTAGAAATAAAATGGAAGATGCTATGGAGAAATCATAATAAACAACATACAAAATACAGTACGATGTTACATGAGACAACCAATAACTACTTTGACTAGAAATGTTAACATAAAAAAGTAACAAACTCTAAATTGCAGAGCTCTTTCTATGTAGAAACCTCATGCCAACAATAACAACAAATCTTCCAATGAGGTGTTTTATCTCTAGGTAGAACTGCTTCAAGTAGAATTAAAGGATCAGTGTTTTTCAATCCTAGTCCTTTTATTTTCTTACTTTCTCAAGTGGGAATAAGTCAAACATTTGACATAAAGCAAACTGAAGGAATACAGCATTTAAAATAGGTTGTCTCTTCCACAGGGAAATAACAGATTTGAATCTTCTTAGCTTACCTCTTAACAGTTTATACTGGCAACAATGCAATTTAAAACAGCAGATGGTTACTTGCATATCGTAGATAAGCAGGAAAAAAGCTAGTGCCATACCAACTGGATTGCAGCTGGGAAAACTTACAAATTTCAGCAAAGGCTACAGAGATTGAATGTTTATGAGCAATAAAGAAAGGAAAAGTATCAGGAGGCAAAAACCTTAATGCAAAAAAGAAAAAGTTAATGTGACAGGTGGTGTAGGCCTGTTACTCTTCCCCCCAGGAGAAAGCAAATACATTTGATAATTTTTCTGTTGCATAATGTGTACACCATCAGAAGAGTGCAGCGTGGACACAAGGGCTGTAATGAAGCAAGCAGACTCATTGCGTTCACCACTGAGCATACATACTGCGTGCAGTAAATGGCTCCCCTCTGCATACACAATCAAGCCTGTACTCAGCTGAGCTTTCCTTTCTTCTATGTTGATACTAGTGTGTTTCTTTTCCTGTCTCATCATGAATCTATATCAATTATGCAAACTTATTAATAAATAGATCACCTCTGTAGCATATGGCTAATGCTCTAACTTGCTCACAGCAAGCAGATCTAATGTATGAATACCATTTTGAATAAATTATAGAGGCTGTAGAGTTTATTATATTTTAGTGCCGTATGGAACAATTTTTTATGTCTCATTTGATTCCTGTTGCTTATTTTGTTATTTAATCTCTATTTTTTTATCTGCAAATGAGGATAATAATAGTAGCTGCCTCATAGGTCTATTGTGAGGATTTAATGAGTAAACATAAAACATTGAAACAGCAAAGCACTGTGCTGGCTACTCAATGTTATTTTTAGTATTAATGTGTGCAGATAACACTGCAGAGCCATTTACTGAAGACCATCTTCTTGCTTTAAAAGTTCCAGCTTCCCTCCTTCTACCCTACTAGTACAGCAGGTAGCTTTTTAAATAATAGAAAAAAGAAAAAGCTTACATTTAGCATTCACCATGTCCCAGGCACTGTTGTAAGTATTTTATATGTATCAATACATTTAATTTTTACAGGATCCTCTGATAAAGATACTAATATTTCCATTTTACATGTGAGTAAATGAATGCTCAGAGAAGTGAAAACTACTTTCCTATGGCAACATAGTCAGTAACTGATGAAACCCAGCTTCAGAACCAGGCTGTTTGGCTCCAGGGTCCACAACCATTTCCACTTCTGTACACAGCTGTCTCTGTTCTCACATTATCCTATCTTTACTCCTCAGTTCTTTCATTGCAGTCCTTAACTCAACTGAGTTTCTCACCTATTCTTTGACTTGATTACTTTCCACTTGCCCTGTAATTCTTTCTCTTCAGTATGTTTAATTTTTTCCATTTCAGCTGCTTTCCAAACAACCAGCTTTCCTTTTTGAAATTTATAAGTGAAACCCTTTAATTAGTATGATTGTGTGCTAAGAGTATTCTGTTTCCTCATCTTTTCTTTACTCCATATTTAACTTTATGAGACAAAATCTATGCCAGGTGTTGGCAACTGTGATCAATTATTTCCTCATCTACTCCCATTACTCCACTGGAACTGCTCTCTAGAAGTTACCGTGACCCAGGCAAAGCTAAAGAACATTTCTGGCTCTCCTCTCATAGAAGGGTCTTTGGAGATAGAGCCCACAAAAACAGTTATTTCAGGAAATGAGTGAATTGGGATAAATGCTATGAGAGATAGTGTAAAAAACTTCCTTTAAAAATTAATGTTCCTTGTGTTACTTCTATTTGTTATCACTTCAGGAGCTACTCTTGATTACTTAGGACTTAAATAATTCACTGTGATATAAATTTTACCAATATGTTTGAAATAACAGTAAAATTTTCTATATTTGAGGATTTGTTTTTTTCATTCCTTTGAATTATTCTTTGCGTTGTTCTTTTCCCTCAAACTCTAATAATGTTACACATAAAAATCCTTACAAATGGGAGCCCACAGTGGCTCTGGCCAGATGTCGTGGCACTTGCGGAGGCGAGGCCATGAATTCAAGGCCAACCTGAGCAACCTTACAAGCTCTCATTGATTGGCAAAAAAAAAAAAAAAAAAAAAAAAAAAAAAAAAATTAAAAAAAAAATCTTACAAATGAAGAAGATAATTAGTATAACAATGTCTATGACCCTCAACTTCTTAAAGCAACTGACATTTAAAAACTAGTTTGATAGGTTGTCATTAAACTATAAGAATTACCTATGGACTATAAGAATTACCTTTTCAAATAATTGCTAATTTAAACATATCCATGGTTTATAACTGTATTTTTTTATTTTATATATATGTGTGTGTGTGTGTGTGTGTGTGTGTGTGTGTGTATATGTACACACACACACACACACATATATATATATATATATATAATTGCACTTTGGGTTCTGAGGTACATGTGCAGAACATGCAGGCTTGTTGCATAGGTACATACATGGCAATGTGGTTTGCTGCCTCCATCGCCTTGTCACCTATATCTGGCATTTCTCTCCATGTTATCCCTCCCCAACCTCCCTACCCCCTGCTGTCCCTCCCCTATTACTCCTACAACAGACCCCATAACTGTGTATTGTTTAAAGGGAAACACACACACACACAAACACACACACAAACACACACATTTTAAAGTTTCTGCTGACATAGGCCCTGAGCTAGATTCAGGATCTAGGAAAGGGTGCTTCTTGATTCAGCTGGCATAATACAAAGTCATTTCCTGGCTGCATATTAGGCTCAATTTTTAAAGGGCATATTTGTATTTCTCACAGTGTATAAGATAGAATAATCATTCTTTTTTTTTCAATTATACAATAATTCCTCACGGAAGGAATGCATGACTTCATGATAGGTTGAAGAGGATTAAGAGAGTATTTTTGTTTTTTTTGAGATGGAGTCTCACTCTGTCGCCAGGTTGGAGTGCAGTGGCTTGATCTCAGCTCACTGCAACTTACACCTCCTGGGTTCAAGCAATTCTCTTGCATCAGCCTCCCAAGTAGCTGAGACTACAGGCACATGACACCAAGACAAGCTAATTTTTGTATTTTTAGTGGAGACAGGGTTTCACCATGTTGGCCAGGATGGTCTTGTTCACTTGACCTCATCATAATCCACCCACGTTGGCTTCCCAAAGTGCTGAGATTTACAGGCGTGACCCACCTCACTCAGCCTAGGAGAGTATTTTTATGGTCTCTCTTGCTTCCTACCTCATGTTTTACTTAAGAGCTATGATATTTTAGAAGCAGAATCTTGGAAATTTAACTTAAAATAGGGGGAGGAAAAAGTTTATATACAGAATGATGATATTCTCACCTCCCATTCAGTTCTATCCTGGCATCTTGGCTTTTACCAGGTAATAGCAGGTACCTGGCTAAATATTATAATAGTCATAATAATGCAAAAGCTGAAGATTGATTTAAAGAAAATTGTGGTAGAACTATGTTGGATTCTGTATTAGTCAGGATTCTTCAGAGAAATATAACCAATAGAAGATATGTATTAATAAATACACATATACATATATATGTATTTATATATATACACATATACATATATATTTATTTATATATATACATGTATATTTTGTGTGTTTGTGTACAGGTATCTGTGTGTGTGAAAGAGAGAGATTTATTATAATAAATTGGCTCTGAAGCTGAGATGATCAGAAAATAATTTAAAACAGAAAAAAATATGGCTCACATAATTATGAAGGCTGACAAGTTGCAAGATCCGCAGGGTAAATTGGTGAGCTGGAGACTGTGGAGAGGTGAAAGCGTGGTCCCAATCTGAAGTCTGGCAGGCTCAAGACCCAGGAAGAGCCAGTCCAATGTTTTCATTTGAATCCAGAGAAAAGGTAAAACCAATATCTCAGTTTCAAAGCAGACAGGCAGAAGGAATCCTCTCCTATTCAGGGGAAGCTCATCCCTTTTTGGATGAGGTCCACCTACTGTGGGGAGGTTTCCTTAACTTGCTGATGTAAATGCTAATCCCAGCAGGACATGGAGGCTCATGCCTGTAATTCCAGCATTTTGGGAGGCTGAGGTGGGTGGAACACTTGAGGTCAGCGTGGTAAACATGGTGAAATCCCATCTCTACTAAAATTACAAAAAATTAGCCAGGCGTGATGTCATGTGCCTATAGTTCCAGCTACTATGGATACTGAGACAACATTTTTGGAGATTTAAAATGAACTAGTAACATATCCATATTTAGAAGACTCCAAAAAAAAAGACATTAATAAATATAGTTTAAAATAACATTTAACATTTGTTGAGTATCCTCAGTACTCCGTTAGTTGTTGTTTTCAATATATTTTTTCACATAATTCTTATAAAATCTCTGCAGTAACTGTGATTATTGTCACCATTTTACAGATTAGTAAAGTTTATCTGTGACGCAGTGGTTAAGATCACACACAGATACTGGAATCAGACTGCTAGGGCTCAAAGGCTGGTTCTGCTACTTACTAGATATCTGACCCTGAGCAAGTTACTTTGCCTCTTTGTGGCTCAGTTTTCTTATCTGTAAAGTGGTTGTAATGACAGTACAATCTGTTCTGATGGCTGTGATTTAACGGACTTAAAATTTGTAATGTCCTGGCACTGATGGAAACTATCTAAGTGAGTTAGTAACAGTAATTACTATTATTTTTGTATTATTTTCCCCTAGAAAAAAGTATTATTAGCCACAACCAAGAATAATAGCAGCTACTATATTTCCCAATGTCTGGTACTGCAACATGTTTTTTACAGATCAGTCTTATGCAGTTTTAGAGACAATACTAAGTTTTTTGATATGCATTTCTGTCTTCACAAAAAGTCTAGAAGGTAGATTTGATTATTCTCATTTTTAAAGTAAGGAAATTGAGGATTAGAGAATCAGCATGGCCATGTGATGGTATGGTATATCTCTTTCCCCTTTTCTAACTCAACTAAAATTAGAGGAATAAAAAAAGAATAAATCTTCAAAAAGAGTGCAAACCAATGGTAGATAACCCCACAGGAGGGTCGGCAACCTAATTTTGGAAGATGGAAAGTGAGCGAAGGTATGGTTAATATAGATCATTCATCTATGCTCTTAGCTCAAACACATGCTGCTTTGTGGTGTTGGACATGGGGGTCTCTGAACTCCATTTCTCAGAAATCCTTGCTGTCTGGCTTCATGTCAGAGTCTCTCAATAGGAGGTACTAAAGGGAGATCAGAAGACCGGAGTTTCTTTGTGTTCTGATAAAGATTCTCTCCTTGACCAAACTTTAGTCAGGCTCCTCTGAAGCTTCTTGCCAACTAGGCCACAACTTTTGGACTTCTGTGTCTGTCTTGTATTACTCAATTTTAGCAAGAAGCCTGCTGAGTTGATTTAGTGAAAATCCTTCATCTGCAATATATGATCATTCTCAATATAATATTTGACAAATTTCCCGAACTTAACCATCCCTTAGGCAATGTCAGATCACCCTGGCTTGCCTTCTTCAATAGCCATATCAGGTCCAAGCAGCTAGAATCTCCTCCTTTCATTCCTGATGTTTCTTCTTAGTGGTTTTCTATTCACTGCCCCTTACCCCATTTCTGTCTATAAATTTCCACTTTACCTTGCTCATTGTATCAGAATTAAGCCCAGTTTTACCCTGAGATATTTATCCCTGTTGCAAAGGCCCCAAATACAATCTGTTTTTATCTATTTAGATACTGATCAGCTCTTGTTTTCTTGGACAGTTCCCCTGTTCCACCTTGGCTTGTTGGTCTGAAATACTAGCTTCTTTCAGGACTCTCAGGACTAGCTGCCTCATGCCCCTGTGGACATACCATCAGCAACTATGCTTACACTGTGAACCCCAGTTCTGTGAGGACTCTCCTTTGTTCCCCTAGGTTCTGAAAACCCCATCAACTTCTCTTTTGTTCCTGAAGCCCTGGAGGGGGTGTAATTATATACCATTTTGGAATCAATTATTTGAGTCTAATTTTCTTTGCTTGATATTACTTGTGTGGCTTATGTTTTTTTCCAGTTGGTCCCTGAGCAACCCATTAACTGACTTAATAACTTAGTAGAGAAGACAAAACTGAGGGCTGTCTAGACAAGGAAATCAATATGAAGTGAGAAGACTGAAACCACAAAATATCAGAAAGTGTCAGAAACTGTAAACATGAGGAATCTCTAAAGATGAGGGCAGCAGTGGGATGAATAGAGAACGCCTAAGAAAGTGCCTTAGAAGCAGTTATATTCTGCAGATTCTTTTTCTTTTTCTTACAGAAAGATAAACATTTTTACACAACCATGGCAGGAAACAGAAATTTCATCTTTCACAGTAACTAAAGAAGAACAGTCTAGAATTAATCCTAGAGCAGTCTCAGAATCTGGAAAAACAAAAATAGTGAAAGCAAGGCAGAGCAGATCTAAGGAAACATAGTAAGAATGGAAAATGCGGATTAAGTGAAAATCATATTGAAAACTGTCCTTGCCATCTCCTTCAAACTCTGAAACACTGACAGCTCAGTTCACATGCAAAGCAGAGACTGGATCATTTTTCTCTTGATACACTGAGAACTACAAGAGAAATAGCCATAGGTTCTGAAATTTGGTCTCCGAAGCAACCACAAAGAAAATTTGACTGATAGTTACTGGATAGTGAAACCTACTGGGTGAAATGCCCTGTTCCTACACACCGAACACTCAGTTTCTTGTTTGAGAGTTAGGTATGAATGGCCAACCCATTGGCATTTGAACAAAAGTACTAATATAAGGGACAAAATGGCAACCAAAAAAAAAAAAGTAGAAAAATAAAAGAAGCAAAGTAATAGGAGAAGAAAACATCACAAAATCTATTACTATATTTAGAGAAAAAAAAAAAAAATTCTGTTTTTTTTTTTTTTAAATAAAGATTAGGGAACAAAATTATGTTCTTAGCAAGTCACAAATCTGGTGGCAAAATTAAATCCATATATTTTTGGATATTTGCATGCAATTTACATATATATATGTATGCAGTAGAAAAAGAAAGTTTGAGGAGTTTTCCATAAACTAACACTATAATGAAAATTCATGAATATTATTGAGATAAGAATGTTTAAGAATAATCATGAAAGTTCAATATCTGAATGCTAGGAATTCCAAAATAAGAAAACAGAGAAATTGAAGGGTCACTCATGAAGAAGGAACGATACATTAATTATCAAGCAAATAGTGAAAGGAAATTTCCCAGAACTGTAAAATATGAGTTTCTCTATTAAAAGACTCCATAGATACATAGATAGCACAATGAAGTAAAAACAACCCCCCCACACACACACCCCACACCAAGACACTTTATTATGTCATATTAGAAGGCCAGAGGCCAGAGATAAAGAGAGGCCTTAAGAACTTAACAAAAAGGTAAGAAGAGGGATAAAAAAGACACATGCAAAGTATCAAGAAATGGAATAGAAGGGGATTATGGCTTTTCTAAAATAATATTGTATTGCTTACCTTTTAAACTGTAATCCTGATTGGTTTCAAATTAAATTTAAAGATATATATGGAATTTGCCAAATATCACAAAAGTAATTAATGACATGGCGAGATTCTGATCCAGATCTACTAACACCAATTTCTACATTCTTCAATATAGTTCAATCTAGTTAGAATTGGTGTAGAATAAACACAAATGAAACAATGATTAAAGAAAAACTTGAAAGTCAATGTTGTGCTTGGTTTTCAGCATGATAAATCTGAATTGCTTGATAAAAGTAGAGAAAAGCATTTAGATTTGATTAAATGACCACAGACTAGTAAGCCTGGGAAAACTAGCTTTATTAAGGTGGAAAGGGTTTATTTGATAGGGTGTCTACAGTGTTTATATTATAGTTCACCAGTACTTTATTCTCTTCTCAACACAATTCTCCTTGCCACCCTGACTCCAAATGACCCAAGCTGGGCCAATTCTAATATCTTTCTCCCCTGGCTACAGTGATGGTAAGCGTATGATACAGGGAGGACAAATCAGACCTTTACCCTAATATTTATAAAATGGAACATATGACAGAGAAGGTCCTTTTTTCTAAAGTCATGAAACTGTTAGAATAAGAGCCCAGAGCTGCTAAGTGCCATGTCTTTCACTATATGGGTCAAAGGAGAGAAAAGAAAAAGCAATGAGACTAGAGTTTCAATAGTATTTTGAAAGCCGCATTTCAGCTTTGTATAATGCCAGCTTACTGATATCTTCCCAAAGATTTGTTTATGTAAGACAATAAATTGAGCTTAAGTGAGTTGAGTTGACCTTCTCTCATTGAACTTTAGAATCTTGGCTAAATTCCAAGATGCATTTGAAGGATTATAGGACACAAGGGAGAAAGCTATTGAGTAAATTTTTATTAAAAACTAAAGAGTGATTATTAGTTATAATTACTAATGGGGGCAGTTTGGATTGTAGACTTGTTTGAAGTGATAAAATGTTTTTTAACAAAGTTTCCTTTTCTGTATCAGCAAGAAGATGTTATTGGGTGAACAAAAGACTAGCGATTAAAAGTGAGCCAAAAATACAATTGTAAGAGTTCAGTCATGATTAAGGATGAGTCTACCCTGTAAAAATGGATAAATGTAAATGCTTTCTTATAGTTGTGCTCTTTGTTCATTTTAATTATTGTGGTTTCTGCAAGCTGATAGTATTTAAAGGCCAATTTTATTTATTTATTTTCCCAGAATAGGTGAAAAGATACAAATAATTTTTGAAAAGGTATAGCAAGAAAAACCACAACTATTTGTGTAGAGTTCAGAAAATTTTCGAAAACCTCTATAGTGCTAATTATTTTCCTGGCATTATATATAGCATTGCATCGTATATTTAATGCAACTCTAAAAGATTGTTTTAGTTGGGTCCATTTTTCAGATGAGGAAACCAAAATTCAGAGAGGTTAATGACTTGCCTGTGATTACACGGTCAGTAGGTAGAAACTGGGATTCAAACCAAAGCCTATGTAACTCTCAAATTCATCCTTTTCATAATGCTCACTGCCAAATGGAAATTCATATCACATTTCATAGGTATAATTAATTACCATGCTTTCACAAAAGAATATGTATGTTTACAACAGCAGAGTAGAATTTTCATAGATAAGAACTTTAATTTTCTGTTTCAATTTAGACACTGAATCTAAATTTCTTTGAGAGCAAGACATGGCTTATACTTTTTGTTATTATGTTGTCTGCCCACACAAAATTCACTCAGTGCACTTCCTTTTTACCTTAGAATCATGCTAACATGTTTCTTTATATATGAATTTCAATTTGCAACACTCTTAAACCTAATTTATTCTAACTGAATAAAAGTAGTTTCTGATTAAAACATTTTATAGTTGATACATGTCATTGAGTTTTCATGTCCAACTATACAGTTAAGTTTGACTTTCTGTTTTCTCAGTTGCAGCCAAGGCCCCAAGAGGCTAAGCCAAACAATAGGTGTGAAGTTCCCACCCTGATAAAGAAGGTTGACAGGCCACCTAAAGTACACTTGAGGTCCTCCAGACCTGCACTGTGTAATACTGTAGTCGCTGGTCACATACATCTATTTTAAGTTCAAATCTAAAATAATTCAAATAAAGAAAAATTAAAAATTAAGTCCTCCAATTGTACTAGTCACATCTGAAGAGCACAATAGTCAATTTGACTAATGTCTCCCATATTGAACAGTGTAATATAGAATACCTCCTTCATCGTAGAAAGTTCTGTTGAATAGCATTGATCTAAACAACGTGAACATTAAAATGGAGTAGTTAAAAACTGCCCCTTCAGCATTAACCTATAACTTATCCTTATTCCTGTAAGAAATGCACATGAAAATGTGATTAGTCATTAGATATCTGACCCATTCCTCCAAAATATATGTAAAGCCCCAATTTGTATCATTTTCTAATTTCCACGATATAAATATTTCCGACATGTGATTTCAAACTACCGTGATAAAGTCACTGAACACAGCATTAGGAATTGACACTACCAGCTCTTGTGAGCCTTTCACATAGCTTCATCTCCATAATAAGCATTGCCTTTAACCAATTATAGTTCTAGCAAGGAGGCTATCAAAGGAAACAACAAAGCATGCCACAAGAAAAAAAGTCAGCATCCAACACGACGACCTGATAGTAAGTTACAACTGAACCCATTACATATGGCCTTTTTGCCCCTGTACCGCTTCTCTGCTCTCCTGTACCTGACACTGCAGAGATCAGAAATACGAAGTAAAAAAAGTAAATATGGGGTAAAATGCGAGGTAAGAAGTGCCAGAGGATGAGGTAAAAAGTATATAAAGTGAAAAAATATTGTCAAACCTGCATTTTTCTCCCCAGTGTAGCATGTGATAGATGTAAATTGAAGTAGGAGAGAAGTTTTCAATTAGATAATGATCTATATTATCATAGAAAATGACCTTGGTTTTTCTTTTTTTGAAATTTTTCTAAAAACTATGAACTCTATAAACTTCATTAGGAAAAAGAAAAAATTGTCAGATAAAATTCAAAAACTAGAGGTTAAAAAAAAAAATACAGCTAGATCCTTCCTGTGTCTAACCTAGTCTAACTAGTTCAATAAATTAGTTCTATAAGTAAGACAGAAAGCCAAACAAGCATGAATGCCTCAAAGAAATAGAATTCTAAATATAATTTTTATAAAGTTATTACCACAAATAATCCCAACCTTATCTGGGTTAACCTCTGCTATGCAATCACTTTGTCAGGTTTAGTCACTTCCTCTCACGCCCCAAAAAAGTTAGTTTTCAAATTTAAAGAGTCTTCCTTGGGTTTCCTCTAGACTGCCTAATCTCCTCTACTGTGAATTGTTGGGGGTTGGAATCATAGGGTGTTTATTTTTGTTCCCTTGTCATGCTTAGAATGAGATGCAGTTTTTCAACTGTATACAGTTGTGTACTGCAGTGTCTGTGGGAAACATTCTATGGCTTTACTAGTTTAAAAATATTCTTTATACTAGGTATAAAATTAGTTCGCACAAGTTTTTATTTCTTCCTTTATTTTCTTGAGAAAGTATCTCTCTCTGTTTCTCAGGTTGAAGGGCAATGGTATGAACTTGGCTCACTGCAGTCTCGAACTTCCAGGATCAAGCAATTCTCCCACCTCAGTCTTCTGAGTAGCTGGGACCACAGGCACATGATTCCATGCCTGCCTCATTTTTTTATTTTTATTTTTTGTAGAGACAGTTTTCCTACTTTGCTAAGCCTGGCCTTGAATTCCTGGGCTGAAGCAATCCTCCCACCTTGGCCTCACAAAGTGCTGTGATTACAGATGTGAGCCATCCCACCTGGCCTGCACAAGCCATTTTATATTGGTAATGAAAATGTCAGTTTAATTCTAATTTTGGTCAAAAAAAATAATAAATTCTACTCAATAAAAATAAAAACAAATGACATTTTATTATCCAGTGGGGGAAGATTTATAGTCCACAAAAACCTATTAAACCAGTAGAAGTTGGAAAGAGCACACTGAAACTTCCAACAGCACAACATATTTGTCAATTCTTGAGGAACGTCTTTCTTCAAAATTTTATACAATAAAAAGGATAACTTCTTAATTGCATATATATTATTTAGTAAAATACAGAGAGATGAATTGTCAAACAGCTTATAATTTATGCAAATTAACGTAATATATTAAATTACAACTTTGTGGTAACAAAGAACACTGCTAATTTTCAATTCCACTACAACACAGACTGTTAGCTCTTACATTCATTCTGCAGTCTCAAATCTATGACTCATTTCACCTGCCTAAAGGGGCTTATGCTTGATTATATCTATTTTAACTCCTAATTTATGCTCTTGATTCACTTCCTTCTCAGACTTGCTACATGCACAGCTCTCCACATCTCAATTATTAGTAATACTACCAATTTATGTAGTTGTTCTGGGCCAAAACCTTAACATCATCCATAACCCCACTCATTTTTTCGTATTTCACATCCAGGAAGTCCTGCTGACTCAACCACCAAATATATATATGGATTCTGACTTTTCTCCTTGGTCCAAATTAACATCTGAAATAGTTATAAAACTGGTATCCTTGTTTTTACCTTGTCTCTTTATTTTTTCCTCTTATAGTGAACACTACTTTCTTACATAAAATACTAAATTATGTTTATTTTTCAAAGACCTTCTCCTCTACTATAATGTAGCTCTGATAGGACAGAGAGTTTTCTCATATATGTATATATGAGAGAAATATATACATTTACATATATATCATATATATTTATATTTTTATATATCATATATTGTTATGTATCATATATTTATATATATTTGCATATAAAATACATAAATGAATCTGTTTAACAAAAAAATGAACGTTTGTTAGGACAGCCATTCATTCACTGTTTAAACATTTGTTGAAGATATCCACATGTATATATGTGGATATTTCTAGGTGTATATATATCTAGAAATTTTACACCAATACTTTGAATGAAGACTGTAGAAAAGTAACACCTCAATAATATAGAGTTTGTCTATGTTTATGAAGGAGGTTGGAAGTAAAATGACAAAAATAGAAACAGAATAAATACCAGAGAGTGGATTATATTCTGTGAGAAAAGGGAAAACAAACAAACAAAACTAAGGACTTTTTTTTTATATTGAATAATAGAGTTTGTCGTTTGTCATTTATGGGCATATCCATTGAAAACAGCATGCTGCTTATGTTATTTAACAGGAAAATGACTGAACTAATTCCTTCATTTAAAAACATATATTTAATATGTACTTTGTGTATGAAATTGTACAGTTTTATGTGCACATTTGGGTGCACATGAAAATGAATGAGACATAGACCTTGTTCTTAATTTTGATGTAATGAATAGTAAAATTTTATTTAATATAAAAATAGTCATAATGTTATTATTACCATACCAGGAGCACACACACAGTGTTATAGACATTCAAAGAACAAACAGATAATTACGGAGTTTGTGTTTTTATTTCTTTTTTATGTCATTGAAATGAAGGGAAGGCATTTTTTAAATTGGAAAAGATTCCCTTCCTCTTTGAGATGAAATATCTATAAAAGTTTACTAAAAATTTACATAACAATTAAAGACATTTTGGAATTATTATGTAATTTTTAATTTAAGAACTTATTAAACTTTGAAATATGTGATGGTTCAATTTTTATAACGTAAAAAATTTACAAGAGCCATGCTTTTATTGAACATGTAATGTGGCTATTTCAGCAAAAACATCCAAGTTGGGGGCTAATTAAGTAGATATCAAAGAGCCACTCATATGAAAAGAATCTTAAATACCTCTGAAATTAAGGTAATTTATGTGCATGATTAAACAGGGAAATCATTATCCCATCCCTAAATTATAGAAGAATAGAAATTCTTTCTGGCACAGTGGCTCACACCTGTAATCCTAGCACTTGAGAGGCCAAGGTGAGTGGATTATTTGAGGTCAGGAGTTTGAGAAAAGCCTGACCAACATGGTGAAACCCCATATCTACTAAAAATACAAAAAAATTAGCTGGGTATGGTGACACACTCTGTAATCCCATCTACTTCGGAAGCTGAGGCACGGAAATCGCTTGAACCTGGGAGTAGAAGGTTGTAGTCAGCAGAGATTATGCCACTGTACTCCAGCCTAGGTGACAGAGTGAGACTCTGTCTCAAAAAAAAAAAAAAAAAAAAAGAAAAGAAAAAAAAAGTCCTTAGTTTTGTTTGTTTGTTTTCCCTGTTCTCATAGAAAATAATCCACTCTCTGGTATTTATTCTGTTTCTATTTTTGTCATTTTACCTCCAACCTCCTTCATAAATATTCCTAATTTTACTACCCATATTAGTAGCATATTTGTAGCAGTTTGTATTCTGCTACAAATGAATACATTCACAGGCTTTCAAGTTTGGGAGAAGGAACTCTCTTGCCATTGTACATCATTCATAAAATCTACTGGTGTGCTAGTAAACTGGCTTTCCCAATTAAAAAAAAATCCTGATTTGGAGTGTTTGCCAATTTCTCTAGAGTAGATTCACCCACACCTTGCTGATTTCAAGCAACCAAACCAACTGATAAAATTCTTGACTACTTAAGCACATGTTGCAAGTATCCAGATATACTTATCTAGAATTTCTTTTGTGACCTACAATTACTTCATGATTCACCTAGAATTATTCCATCTATTGTTGAAGAGCTCAAGTCATAAAAAAAGATTTCCCTGATATCGGCTCAACATCTTCCCTGCATTTTTCCCCTGAATTGGTACTAGTCAAAATTCAAAAGGTATACAATGTAAACAGAAATGCTTTGCCAATGTCACTGAAAGACTTTAAGGTGGCTAGTAGGAATGTCTTCTTTCCCAGAATAAGCACAATTGTTTCCAACTGCTACTAATACCCAATGGTATCCACAGTCCTTAGCAACATAGAATGTTTCTCCATCTGTTTGTGTCCTCTCTTACTTTGTTGAGCAGTGGTTTGTAGTTCTCCTTGAAGAAGTCCTTTACATTCCTTGTTAGTTGTATTCCTAGGTATTTTATTCTCTTGTAGCAATTGTGAATGGCAGTTCGTTCTTGATTTGGCTCTCTTTAAGTCTGTTATTGGTATATTGGAATACTTGTGACTTTTGCACATTGATTTTGTATAAAGTTGCTTGTCAGTTTCAGGAGATTTTGGGCTGAGATATGGGTCTTCTAGATATACAATCAGGTCATCTGCAAATAGAGACAATTTGACTTTCTCCTTTCCTATTTGAATACACTTTATTTCTTTTTCTTGCCTGATTGCTGTGGCTAGAACTTCCAGTACTATATTGAATAGGAGTGGTGAGAGAGGACATCCTTGTCTAGTGCCGGATTTCAAAGGGAATGCTTTCAGCTTTTGCCCATTCAGTATGCTATTGGCTGTTGGTTTGTTGTAACTGACTTTAATTATTTTGAGATATGTTCCATCAATACCTAGTTTATTGAGGGTTTTTAGCATAAAGGACAGCATGGTACTATTACCAAAACAGAGATATAGAACAATGGAACAGAACAGAGGCCTCGAAGGCAACACAAAATATCTATAACCATCTGATCTTTGACAAACCTGACAAAAACAAGCAATGGGGAAAGGATTCCCTGTTTAATAAATGGTGTTGGGAAAACTGGCTAGCCATGTGCAGAAAGCAGAAACTGGACCCCTTCCTGACACCTTACACTAAAATTAACTCCAGATGGATTAAAGACTTAAACATAAGACCTAACGCCATAAAAACCCTAGAAGAAAATCTAGCAAAAACCATTCAGGACATAGGCATAGGCAAGAAACTTCATGGCCAAAACACCAAAAACATTGGCATTAAAAGCCAAAATAGACAAATGGGACCTAATCAAACTCCACAGCTTCTGCACAGCAAAAGAAACAGCCATTAGAGTGAATCAGCAACCAACAGAATGGGAAAAACTTTTGCAGTTTACCCATCTGACAAAGGGCTGATATCCAGAATTTACAAAGAACTCAAACAGATTTACAAGAAGAAAACAAACAAGCCCATTCAAAAGTGAGCAAAGGATATGAACAAACATTTTGCAAAAGAAGACATACATGAGGCCAACAAACATGAAAAAATGCTCATCATCACTGGTCATTAGAGAAATGCAAATCAAAACTACATTGAGATACCATCTCACACCAGTTAGAATGGCGATGATTAAAAAATCTGGAGACAACAGAAGCTGTAGAGGATGTGGAGAAATAGAAACACTTTTACACTGTTGGTGGGAGTGTAAATTAGTTCAACCATTGTGGAAGACAGTGTGGCGATTCCTCAAGGACCTAGAAATAGAAATTCCATTTGACCCAGCAATCCCATTACTGGGTATATATATCTGAAGAATTATAAATCATTCTACTATAAGGACACATGCACACGAATGTTCATTGCAGCACAGTTTACAATAGCAAAGACCTGGAACCAACCTAAATGCCCATCAATGATAGACTGGACAGGGAAAATGTGGCAAATATACACCATGGAATATTATGCAGTCATCAAAAACGATGAGTTTGTGTCCTTTGTAGGGACCTGGATGAACCTGGAAATGATCCTTCTCAGTAAACTGACAGAAGAACAGAAAATCAAGCACTGCATGTTCTCACTCTTAGGCGGGTGTTGAACAATGAGAACACATGGACACAGGGAGGGGAGCACTACACACTGGGGTCTGTTGTGGGGAAATAGGGGAGGGACAGCAGGGGGTGGGGAGTTGGGGAGAGATAGCATGGGGAGAAATGTCAGATATAGGTGCAGGGGAGGAAGGCAGCAAATCACACTGCTACATGTGTACCTATGCACCAATCTTGCATGTTCTTCACATGTACCCCAAAACCTAAAATGCAATTAAAGAATGAAAAACTAAATAAGAAAAATTACTCATCTAAAAAAAGAATTTTTTTGGCTGCCACATCACTCAGTTGGCTTTTCAGTTTACAATGAAATTGTAAAGCCAACATATGTACCTAGGCGTTTTGTTTTGTTTTTTCAAACCCAGTTCAGCCAGTTTTTAATCACCCCATATTTGTCTCACTAATTTCTGAAGCTAGGTGTAGGAATTATATTTAATACCTCATGCATTTCATACCATTAGTTGGACTCTTCATTTCAAACTATATGAATTAATCCATAATCAATCAACCCCTCCTATCACTGTACTTATAATATTCTCAGACACAAAATATGTCTTCTTCTTTTTTTAATCCAAAGAAAAAAATCTCAAACGATAATGATAACAGAAGAAACAGAGAGCCTTTCTATGGGTAGCAGCATATGGGAAAAACCTGTGCTTCAGATATTTTTATTTCTTGTGAGATGGTCTCTTTTCCTCCTCCGGCATCTATCATTCTGAAATAATGGGCTGCATCCCAGAAAGCACATTTTTTTTTACACCATCTGCACTGATTCAATTCCAAATATTTCTCTATCTTGAACGTACATTTTTCAATTAGATCGAGAGATGACAACTCCACCTGTACAATGCAACTTCCCTCCCCCAAATCCTTTTGACTTCAACATTAGATTTCAAAGTAACTAAAGATGTAATTCAAGTTCCTTCCTGAGCTATCACTTATTTTATCATGAATCAGCAAAAGAAGGAAGTAGCTGGAGCTTCTTTTAGGTTCTGGCAGATTCTTCTTTATCTCAGATAAGAATTTTTTACAAGATAGTACTCTTCTCTATTAACTATGGAAAATGTTCATATAACAAACTATATATAACTCAAGAGAAAATCACTACTGCTTACTGTATGTCTCTTTTTCAGGGTTATAATACTGCTTTGTTTCTACCTATTTGCAGTTTCTACTTATTTTGCACATGCTAATATAAATAGAAACCTGTATCTGCTAACATTGTCATATACTTTGATGTGTGGTAAGTTTATCTCCTTTACTCATTTCTTAAAATCAAGATCTTTTTAAAATATTTTATGTATTTTAAGAACTAAATTTAACTATGTTTTTGTTAATATGCTTACATATATGTCTTAAGTGAAAATTTTTTCAATGGGCTAACTGATAGAGTATGATTATAAGATTTATTATAATCTCTCTAAAACACTGATGATTCTTTATTGGAATAAAATGACAACAAATATTTTTCCATCATTTTCAAATAAACTACATCATAGAAAAATGACTTAATCTTTCATTCTCATATCAAACTCCTATTTAACAATCCTTCTCCCCATCGCTATTTTAACTTGCTCCTTGGGGCTCCCAGGTTTTATTGTTTCCACTGTGATGCTTCTTTTTGCTCTTATCTTATTTATTATGTCTCTCATCTTAAACCTGGGCTCCAAACAAACCTCTCCTAGGAAGACTTTCTTATTTACCATACCTGACCATAGTCAATCTTTTCTATGAGTTCTTGTAAGCACTAAGATGCTCAATGTGAAGCACTCTAAATCAAACTTATTATTATGTTGCTTATATATTTATGCTCATTATTTTCCAATCTTTGTTTCTTACTTCACCCACTACATGATAACCTCTCATTAGTCAGAGGCTTTGCCAATCTTATAACTCCACTCAGAGCACTTTCAGGTCCTTTGTCACAAACTAACTATCTTGCATGTTCTTCACATGCACCCCAAAACCTAAAACGCAATTAAAAAAAAAAAAAGATGGGATGTGAAGTGTCTGGCTTCACTCCATATTCCCAGGCTCAGCAATCTATATTCAGCTCTTCATGCTCTAGGCTTCTGGATTTCTCTGTAAAGTTTCAAGAAGCTATTCTACCTCTGGTATGCTTCTGTTCCTTCCTGGAATGACTGATATTTCTACCATCCATGAGAAAATTTATTCATCTTCTAAGTGTCAGGTTCAGCTCAATGATTGTTTTCTAATGAAATCCACCCTGTGCTCATACCTCTGTGTCTCTCTTTTCTCCTGAACTACCTTTCCTGTATGGGTTTCTGTAAAGGGTAATTGATAGAACACATGCTTTTGAGTCACAGAGACCTGGCATGAATCCAATTCTCCCACTTTTAAGATGTGGGATTCTGTCAAAGTATTTAAGAATTCAAATACGTTTCCCAGGGTAGTTTTCAGGTTTAAATGAGTGATCCATGTAAATTGCTTAGCAATTAGATTAGCACAGAGTAATCCCTTAATAAGCGGCCGCTCTTACTGAACTGTAAGGTTCTGGAGACCAGGTCATCTTTGAAATAGTCTGCTTCTTAATAAGTGCTCTGTAAGTGTTTATAGAATTATTGCAATGAATACTTCTATCACAGAGGAAGCAACAAGACCCCCAAGGATGACATTAAACAGGGAGAATCAGTCTTTGTCATGCTGTAGGCCTAACTTCAGATAGCACCTTCAGATTTTTACTTGGCGTTCAGCACATTGGCTAGAATTTACATACTAAAGAATGAAAAAGTTAATATTAAAAAATAAAAATAGTATTTAAAACTACTTAAAAGTCCTCCATCATTTTCAGTGAGCCTTTATTTTTTAATTAAACAAGTTTTCAGACACTCACCTTACCATTCATTTTTGGATCTATGAAATGATAGGTGTGAAGCATTATTATGCTTGTATGACAAATCCCTTGATTAACATACATGCAAGTACAATTTCAAAAGACCATAATAAAAATCAGTCCAGTTGTTTAGAATCAAACATAGAAAGTTCATTGTCATGTATTAAACTGAACCAGGCTCAAGTTAAAAATAACTATGGAAAATAGTAATTTACTCTGGGTAATGTCCACAAGTAAACACTGACCAGTTCGATGTCATTTTGAAGGACAAACATAGTGGCATCTGAAAGGTCAGAAACAAACCCATTTTATTTTTTCAGAAACTTATTTTAGGGCATATCTGTAGCTTCTACTTACACATTAAATAGGCTCCTAATATTTATTTACAGCTTCAGTCTTGATCAACTGTAATGATTCCTTTACAACTCTAGCCAGTATAATCCACCTTAAAAAAGCTAAATGCACCAATCAAAAGACACAGACTGGCATGTTGGATAAAAAACCAAGACCCATCAGTGTGCTGTATCCAGGAAACCCATCTCACATGCAAGGATACACAAAGAAGGCTCAAAATAAAGGGATGGAGGAAGATTTACCAAGCAAATGGAGAGGAAAAAAAAAAAAAAAAGCAGGAGCTGCAATTCTTGTCTCTGATAAAATAGACTTTAAAGCAACAAAGATCAAAAGAGACAAAGAAGGACATTACATAATGGTAAAAGGATCGATACAACAAGCAGAGTTAATGATCCTAAATATATATGGAACAAATACAGGATCACCCAGATATATAAGGCAAGTTCTTAATGACTTACAAAGAGACTTAGACTCCCACACAATAATAGTGGGAGACTTTAACACTCCACTGTCAATATCAGACAGATCAACCAGACAGAAAATTAACAAGGATATCAAGGACTTGAAGTCAGACCTGGAACAAGCAATCCTGATAGACATTTACAGAACTCTCCACCACAAATACACAGAATATACATTTTTTCTCAGCACCACATCATACCTACTCCAAAATCGACCACATAATTGGAAGTAAAGCACTCCTCAGCAAATGCAAAACAACTGAAATCATAACAAACAGTCTCTCAGACCATAGTGCAATCAAGTTAGGACTCAGAATTCAGAAACTAACTCAGAACTGCACAGCTTCATGGAAACTGAACAACTGGCTTTTGAATGTTGACAGGATAAACAATGAAATGAAGGTAGAAATGAAGAAGTTATTCAAAACCAACAAGAATGAAGACACAACATACCAGAATCTCTGGGACACATTTAAAGCAGTCTCTAGAGGAAAATATATAGTAATAAGTGCCCAAATGAGAAGAGTGCAGAGATCCAAATTTGACAACCTATAGTCAAAATTGAAAGAGTTGGAGGAGCAAGATCAAAAGAACTCAAAACTTATCAGAAGACAAGAAATAACTAAGATCAGAGCAGAACTGAAGGAGATAGAGACATGAAAAACCCTTCTAAAAATCAATAAATCTAGGAGCTGGTTTGTTGAAAAGATCAACAAAATAGACCACTAGCCAGATTAATAAAAAAGAAAAGAGAGAAAATCAAATAGATGCAATAAAAAATGATAAAGGGAAAATCACCACTGATTGCACAGAAATTCAAACCATCATCAGAGAATATTACAAACAACTCTATGCACATAAACTAGTAAACCTGGAAGAAACAGATAAATTCCTAGACACTTGTGTCCTCCCAAGCCTAAACCAGGAGGAAGTAGAAACTGTGAATAGATCAATAACAAGGTCTGAAGTCGAGGCAGTAATTAAGAGCCTACCACACAAAAAAAGCCCAGGTCCAGATGGGTCAGAGCCAAATTCTACCAGACACATGAAGAGGAGCTGGTACCATTCCTTCTGAAACTATTCCAAATAATTCCAAAAAGAGGGAATCCTTCCCAAATCATTTTATGAGACCAACATCATCCTGGTACCAAACCCGGCAGAGACTCAACAAGAAAAGAAAACTTCAGGCCAATATCAGTGATGAACATAGACACAAAAATCTTCAATAAAATACTGGCAAGGCGATTGCAACAGCACATCAAAAAGCTTATCCACCATGATCAAATAGGATTCATCCTGGGGATGCAAGTTTGGTTCAACATATGAAAGTCTATAAATGTAATTCACCACATAAACAGAACCAAAAAAAAAAAAACCCACATGATTATCTCCATTGATGCAGAGAAGGCCTTTGACAAAATTCAACAGCCCTTTATGCTAAAAACCCTCAATAAACTCGGTATTGACAGAACGTATCTCAAAATAATAAAAGCTATTTATGATAAACCAACAGCCAATATCATACTTAATGGGCAAAAACTGAAAGCATTCCCTTTGAAATCTGGCACTAGACAAGGATGCCCTCTCTCACCACTCCTATTCAATATAGTACTGGAAGTTCTAGCCAGAGCAATCAGGCAAGAAAAAGAAATAAAAGGTATTCAAATAGGAAAGGAGGAAGCCAAATTGTGTCTATTTGCAGACGACATGATAGTATATCTAGAAGACCCAATCGTCTCAGCCCAAAAACTCCTGAAACTGATAAGCAACTTCAGCAAAGTCTCAGGATATAAAATCAATGTGCAAAAATCACAAGCATTCCTATACACCAATAACAGACTTAAAGAGAGCCAAATCAAGAATGAACTGCCATTCACAATTGCTACAAAGAGAATAAAATACCTAGGAATACAACTAATAAGGAACATAAGAGACCTCTTCAAGGAAAACTACAAACCACTTCTCAATGAAATAAGAGAGGACACAAACAGATGGAGAAACATTCCATGTTCATGGTTAGGAAGAATCAATATCGTGAAAATGGCCATAATGCCCAAAGTAATTTATAGACTCAACGCTATCCCCATCAACCTACCATTGACTTTCTTCACAGAACTGGAAAGAAAACACCTTGAACTTCATATGGAACCAAAAGAGAGCCCACATAGCCAATTCAATTCTAAGCAAAAAATACACAGCAGGAGGCATCACACTACCAGACTTCAAACTATACTACAAGGCTACAGTAATCAAAACAACATGGTACTGGTTCAAAAACAGAGATATAGACCAATGAAACAGAACAGAGGCATACAACTATACAATCTTTGATAAACCTGACAAAAACAAGCAATGTGGAAAGGATTCCCTGTTTGATAAATGCTGTTGGGAAAACTGACTAGCCATGTACAGAAAGCAGAAACTGGACCCCTTCCTGACACCTCACACTAAAATTAACTCCAGATGGATTAAAGACTTAAACATAAGACCTGGTACCATAAAAACCCTAGAAAAAAATCTAGGCAAAACCATTCAAGACATAGGAGTAGGCAAGGACTTCATGACCAAAACACCAAAAGCATTGGCAGCAAAAGCCAAAATAGACAAATGGGACCTAATCAAACTCCAAAGCTTCTGCATGGCAAAAGAAACAGTCACTAGAGTGAATCAGTAACCAACAGAATGGAAAAAAATCTTTGCAGTTTACCCATCTGACAAAGGGCTGATATCCAGAATTTATGAAGAACTCAAACAGATTTACAAGAAAGAAACAAACAAGCCCATTTAAAAATGGGCAAAGGATATGAACAGACACTTTACAAAAGAAGACATACATGAGGCCAACAAACATATGAAAACTGCTCATTATGATGGGTCATCAGAGAAACGCAAATCAAAATTACGTTGAGATACCATCTCTCGCCAGTTAGAATGGCGATCATTAAAAAGTCTGGAGACAACAGATGCTGGAGAGGATGTGGAGAAATAGGAACACTTCTACATTGCTGGTGGGAGTGTATATTAGTTCAACCATTGTGGAAGACAGTGTGGCAAGTCCATAAGGACCTAGAAATAGAAATTCCATTTGACCCAGCAATCCCATTACTGGGTATATATCCAAAGGACTATAAATCGTTCTACTATAAGGACACATGCACACGAATGTTCATTGCAGCACTGTTTACAATAGCAAAGATCTGGAACCAACCCAAATGCCCATCGATGATAGACTGGACTGGGAAAATGTGGCAAATATACACCATGGAATATTATGCAGCCATCAAAAAACGATGAGTTCGTGTCCTTTGTAGGGACATGGATGAATCTGGAGAACAGCATTCTCAGCAAACTGACACAAGAACAGAAAATGAAATATCGCATATTCTCACTCATAGGTGGGTGATGAACAATGAGAACACATGGACACAGGGAGGGGAGCACTACACACTGGGGTCTATTGGGGGGGATTAGGGGAGGGACAGCATTGTGGGGAGCTGGAGAGGGATAACATGGGGAGAAATGCCAGATGTGGGTGAAGGGGAGGAATACAGCAAATCACACTGCCACGTGTGTACCTATGCAACTATCTTGCATGTTCTGCACATGTACCCCAAAACCTAAAATGCAATAAAGATAAATAAATAAATAAATAAATAAATTATAAAAAAAAGAATGTTATACCCTACATTGACATGGCAGAATTCTGAAAAACTGTCAGAACAACAGGTAATCTATTTGACCTCAAAGCTCAGGACACTCCTTGTCAAGTGACCCAGGTTTGGTGATAGAGTACAACATTTATTTCTTATCGTGCTACTAGATTTTGTTGCAAATAATAAAAACAACCAGATTTTTTTTAACACTTTCATTAAAAAAACAATGGCTCTAATGACATACCACATCCATTCAATAAAGTAAAGTGTTCTTTTTAACACTCAGAATAAAATTTCAAGTCTCTGTATGGCATTTCATGCAGTTTCCAAGCAGACCCAAGCTCTATTTAGCTCTGCTTCTTTCAATATATCCTCCACTAGAAAGAACAATAGCAATAACAATAACTATACACTTGGCTTTTCCTAACACAACCCATATTATATAAGCTCTATGTTCCTCCTACATTTTTTTCACACATATCTCTGTTCTTTTTTTTTAAAGAAAACATATTTATTGAAATATAATTGATACATGAAAAGTACTACAACTGTTTAATATATAAACTTTGATGAGTTTGGACATATGCATACCACAATTAAAGTGTTAAATATACCCACTACCTCCAACAGTTTCCTTGGGTCTGTTTACTTGCTTGTTTTTGTAGTAAGATCACCTAATATAAAATCTGCCCTTTTAACACATTTTGATTATAGAATACCACATTTTTAACTTAGACACTATGTTGAACAGTAGATCTCTAGAACTTATTCATCTTGCATAACTGAAACTTTGTTCCCATTTCTCCTTCCCCCCATCCCTACAAACTGCGATTCTACCATCTGCTTCTATGAGTTTTACTAATGTGGAGACCTCAAACAAGTGAAATCATGCAGTATTTGTCTTTCTGTGACAGTTGTACTTAGTATGATGTGACAGTTCATCTATGTGGATGCAAGTAATAAGATTTCCTTTTTAAGGTTCAATAATATCCTATTTATACATATATACCAAGTTTTCTTGATCTATTTATCTGTTGATAGACATTTAGATTATTTCCCTGTACTGGCTATTGCAAACTATACTGAATAAATGTGGGAGCGGAGATGTTTCTTTGAAATCCTGATTTCAATTATTTTGAATGTATATCCAGAAGTGGAACTGCTGAGTCATATGATACTTCCATTGTTAATTTTTTGAGAAACCTCCACACATTTTCCCGAGTGGCTATACCATTTTATTATACATTCCCACCAACAGCACATAAGAGTTCCAACTTCTCCACATTCCTGCCAACACTTGCTATCTTTGTTTATTTTTTAAATGATAGCCATACTAGAAAGTACAAGATGGTATCTCATTGTGGTTTTAATTTGCATTTTCCTGATGAATAATGATGTCAGGCATCATTTTGTATACCTTTTGAATCTTTATCTTTTTGAGAAATGCCTATTCATATCATTTGGCCTTTGTTTGATCAGTTTTATTTTGTTTTAATGCTATTTTGTTGTAGACATTTTTGTATGTTTTTTCAAGGTTAACGCTTTGTCAGATAAATAGTTTGCAAATATTTTCTCCCATTCTGTAAGTCATTTCTTGATTTTGTTGATTGTATCTTTGCTGTGCAAAAGCTATTTAGTTCAATATAGTCCCACTTTTTAATTTTTCTTTTGTAACCTATATTTTTGGTGTCAAATGCAAAAAAATAGTCATTGCTGATATAAATATCTAGAAATCTTTTATATTTTGTTCTGGGTATCAAAACATCTGTAGTTTCATGTCTTAAATTTCAAGTCTTTAATCTATTTTCAGTATTGTGTATGGCATAAGATAGGAGTCCACATTTCATTCTTTCCATGTGGATATTTAGTTTTTCTAACACTGTTAAAGAGACTATCCTTTTTCCAACATATATTCTTGGCACTTTCGTGAAAACTCTGTTGACTATGCATGGGTTTATTTCCGAGCTCTTTATTCTGTATCATTGGTCTATATGTCTGCCTCTTGGATTTTAGGCAAGGCTTTTGAAGCCATTTCAGGTGGAGTAGCTCTTTTCTTCTTCCCATAGCACTTACTTATTTATCTATTATGATCATGTCACTGTTTACATAAAAAACCTTTCTGAAAATTGTAAAGTGATTCATAAAACTTTAAATCAAGTAATTTTTTTCTTAAAAGAAATTAAGGGTAGAAAAATAAGAGAAAAAATTTATTAGTACTTTTTTACCCATATCACATTAATCTGAGTAACACATAAACTTGTATAGAGAAAAGTGCAACCTCAGATGACATTAATATATAACCAGGATTTATTATCCTGCTTTTCTATTGTAGAAGTTTTGTATCCAAGCCTCTGTCATTCTCAAGGATATTTGGATTTACTTCTTTCTCAAATTGTATCAACATTGTCATGTAGTGTTCTGATTGTTTTCACTATAGTGAAGCAAGAATTTGGTACCAGCAATACATTCTCATTGGTTTTGTGTCCAGTGAGCCCCATTTTGTCTTTGCAGTGATGGCCTTCTAACATTTATCATCAGAGGTTTTTCTATGAAATTAATATTAGCTTTAATTTCACTTTAGATAGAAGTTGAAAATAATCACTTGGGATAACTCTAAATTCACAAATCACACTACCAAGCATCTAACTAAGATGAATTCAGTGCCATCTGTGAAGGTTGATGCCAGTCAGAAAACGACTTGTCATCTTGTTATGAGTAGTTACTGCATTTCCTTTATTCACTTGTGGGTTCATTTAGGAATCTAGTACCTATATTGAATTCCTAAAATCTACTGATTTTAATACTCAAGATTCTGGGGGGCCTTTTGTTTTCATTTTAATTTGAATGTACATTTTAAAGAAAGAAAGAAATTTTATCACACCATTTCAAAAAGCATATCAATCATCCATAAATGAGAAGCAGATATATTAAGATTATTATATTCTGCCTTACAGTCTACTTGTAGATATGTATTTCATTCTTTTCAACTTGATTTGAAGCTGCTCTTGGTAAAACACCTGCCTTACACATTCTTTTTCAGAATTTAAATGCCTTATACATTATTTTCCAGCATTGATGGAACCTATCACATAGCTTTAATCATCTGAGTAGTGCATGTTTGTTGAATCAAATTACATTTGATTAAATTTAATGACAGGATAGTTACTTTGAGGAGGGGGAAGATTTATGTATTGTTGTGATTATTTTGTGATTATACATTGTAACATTCATTAATATGTACACGCAATTTAAATTTAGATGTGTATATACAAATCAATATTAATCCTCATTACAAAAATTCCTCTACTAAATACCACCTGTGTGGTCAAAAATGGCAAGTCTCATGGCTTTCAAGAAATAGTCACATAGAAACCGAATGACAAGAAATATCCAACACCTGCTGCCTTTAAGCAAAGTGTAATTAAGGTTCCCTATGTTTAGAAACATAGACGTGTTCTACTACCTAGATAGTAGAAGTACAATCATTTTATTTGGCAACATTTTTCTTCTTGATGTATACATATCTATGTGAAATAAGCCACATAGGCATTTATAGGCTACGTGACAAAAGCCTTTTATCTTATTACTAGAGGGCTCACGGATTTTATTGATTTGTTTTCCTAGGGCATACTTCTGACTGTAAAGCTGCTAAATTATAATTTCCAAAAAGGTAAAATCATAACTATTATATAAAATAAATATGGGCTAAATGTTTACTTAACTCAACTAATATGTGCACCCATAAGATGTTATAACCATTCAAAAGATAATATGAAAAATAGCCCTTCACACATACTGAAATTAGTTTGCCAATAGATCCAAAACTGCTTAATATTTCATACAGCCATAATAGATAATATTTGGGCTTCTTTTTTCTGCAGATCAAAAACCAATTTTGTCTTTTCTTACTGGCCAGTTTTGATTTATACTACTCTCAGTTTTTAATTTTTTTCTTCTACAAAGATGTAAAAATGGCTGAATTGACAGGAAGCCAGTAACATCTATGCATCTTTTCGAATTAGATAAAACAAAGGGTATGATAAAAGGCATCCGGTACTCTATTTTGTCAATTTCCAAATCTTGGACATTTTTTTAATTTTCCTGAAAGAGCATCTAATTAATCTGGGAATGTAATTTTGACATTTGATCTTCTCCAGGATTAACTAGAGCCTATCACAGTTTATTTATTTATTTTTATTTATTTATTTATTTTTATTCATTTTATTTATTTATTTATTTATTTAAAATTTTTATTGCATTATAGGTTTTGGGGTACATGTGCAGAACGTGCAAGATAGTTGCATAGGTACACACATGGCAGTGTGCTTTGCTGGCTTCCTCCCCTTCACCCACACTTGGTATTCATCCCCAGGCTATCCCCCCCAGCCCCCCTGCTGTCCCTCCCCCATTTCCCCCAACAGTCCCCAGTGTATAGTAGACCGCCTCTCTGTGTCCATGTGTTCTCATTTTTCTCACCCACCTATGAGTGAGTATACGCAGTATTTCTTTTTCTGTTCTTGTGTCAGTTTGCTGAGAATGATGTTCTCCAGATTCATCCATGTCCTTACAAAGGACACAAACTCATCATTTTTGATTGCTGCATAATATTCCATGGTGTATATGTGCCACATTTTCCCAGTCCAGTCTATCATTGATGGGCATTTGGGTTGGTTCCAGGTCTTTGCTATTGTAAACAGTGCTGCAATGAACATTCGTGTGCATGTGTCCTTATAGTAGAATGATTTATAGTCTTTTGGATAGATACCCAGTAATGGGATTGCTGGGTCAAAAAGTTATTCAATAGCATGATTAATTTTCGAAGGGTATAAACTTTTGATGTGCAAGATTCTGGTTCAAATCATAGCTAGATACATGAGTCATTCAAATTCAGAGGTAACTCAGGAGTTTCTCATTCTGTGACTTTTCTGAGCTCAATTCTGTCAAGTCAAAGCTATTCCTTTAATTCTCTGCTTCTCTAGCCACTAAGGATTTATGATCTGGTTTAAACTACAGGCCCAACTTTTAAATTAAATGCAAAGCTATTTCTAGTTTCCAAGATCAGAAACTCATTAGATTTCCTCTTTAACCTCCACATCCAGAAGTCTTTTTAGTTCTATTTATTGTGAGTCATGTAAACTTTTTGCTGTTAAATGGAGCCAAGACTGACAGTGGGAAGGGAGTTTAAATATGTTTTCTCTGACAATATATGCCAATGGATTCCTTATTCCCTGATGAAAAGCAGAATTAGTTCCACTTTTTAGGGTGATGGCGGGGACAGAGGTCATATTCCCTGAGAAGGGCCTGTGATAATAGTAACACACACACACAGACACACACATGCACACACACACCACTTTAGAAAGCACACCTTCCCATTTTAAGTCGGTGAGAACATTTGCACAAAGCTAGATTTTAAAGGGATCAGTTTGTAGAAGTGTAGCTATGGGGTTGATAAACTGACTTTTAAAAAGACTAATCTTTTGCTATAGTGACATGAAGAATGACCTACCATATTATTTACCATATATAGAAACATAGTTATGATAAAAAAAACTTCACCCAAATTAAATTTAAAGGAGTGTAATTAAACAATGAATGATCCACTAATCGGACAGCCCCTAGAATCACAGCAGATTCACAGAGACTCCAGTGCAGCCACATGGTGAAAAAAGATGAATAGACAAGAAAGGGAAATGATGTACAGATATTGGAAGTGAGGTACACAACAATTTGGCATTTGCCTTATTTGAATACAGTTTGAACACTCAGCAGTGTATGAATGGATGAAGTACAGCTACTGAGATTGGCCAAGACTCGGCTATTGTTTCAGACAGCTACTGTTCCTAAGTCAGGTTTTCAATCTTGTCTATCTATTAAGCTAGGTTGTAGCTTGTACACGAAGACTCTAATATAGAAGTACTGAGTCTTTCTCAGGTCACATGTAGTTCACTTTAACAGTTACTAGTTCCTTGAAGCTATTTTCAATATGTAGTCAAATCACATTCTGTTTATATGAGTAAAATGTACTTTTACATTCTGTTATTTACCAGTGGTATTGAAAGCTAGATGAAATGCAGTAAGCCTAAAGTCAAGGAGCCCAGTTACGTGACTATTCAATAGTCTGAGTAAGGTATGGGACTAAGGAAGTTGCTGTGGAAAAAGAGAGAGAGTCGAAAAGCATAATTTGTAGGATTTCATGGATTAGTATGAGATAGAAAGCAGGGTCTAAGCTGACTCAAAGGTGTCAGGACTCAGCATCTCTGTAGACAGAGGTTTCATTAAGTGAGATTTTTGTATATGAATAGTAGGTAGATTATGTGATTTGTCATTGATCATATTGGGTTCAACATGCTATTAACTATTCAGAAGTTAAGTTCAGCATCTAATTTGGAGGCGGACATTTGAGGCTATTGAGCCTAGAGGCTGTGGTTAAAATCAAGAGTGTTGATACTGCAAAAGAGGTATGTGCATGGAAAGAAAAGACTGAACATCCAGGGTCAGAAACCTGACGACAGAGCCAAAACAGTGACTAAAAAGAATGAATTAAGAGGTCAGCAAAAAACTGTGGAGAGATACATTGGTATTTATTGGGTCATTGGAAAGAGTGCTTAAGATTGTGTGCCTTGAGTATGCATATGAAGACAAAGACCCAATAGAGATTTCAAGTAGTTAAATACATAGGAGAAAGTAGATAAAAACTATGGAGAGATAAATTGGTACAAATTGGGTCATTGGAAAGAGTGCTTAAGATTATGTGCCTTAAGTATGCATATAAAGACAAAGACCCAATAGAGATTGCAAGTAGTTAAATACATAGGAGAATGTAGATAACCTTGATTAACAAATATCCTATAAAAGACAGGAGATGATGGGTAGAGATAAGTTATTTGACTTTTAAAGGAAGAATACAGCTTCTTACTTTGACCCCGAGAGAATAAAGCAAGAGCATGTGCAGTTATAAATAATGTTGTATGAAAGGGAAAGGGAGTTGGAATAGTTAATGCCTGATTACCTCGATTTTATTTAAAAAGTGAAAGTAAGTTTGTCATAAGTGTGAGGTTTAGCTTATTCAGAAAATCTAAATGGAAGGATGAGTATATGAAAGATTATTAACAGAAAGCAAAATGCAGCTGATGAAGGAAAACAAAAATTGTTGATTGTTTCTGGAGTTCAACAGAAGTAAGATTCCATTAATCTACAGTGTCCCAAATCTATGCAATGCTATGATTTTCTTCAGTAGTAGCAGGTGTGTGTGAAGAGGGTGAAAACACTTGTTCAAATGAGTCCTAGTAATTAGCAAAGCAGCAATTTAGGTCAGAGAGGAAAGTTCAAGATGAGGCTAATATACTGGAAAAAATAACTCCAGAGATCTCCATAAAGTCAAAAGAAGGCCATAGAAGTGAGGGTGTGAGGAGCTACAATGTTAGGAGATAAACATTTTGAGGTGCATAGTTTCTGCTGAGACATATTGTGTGTGTGTGTGTGTGTGTGTGTGTGTGTGTGTGTGTGTGTGATAAGAAGGTCCAAAATGAATCCCTTAATATAAAGAAAGAAGTATAATCAAACAGAAATTGATTGAATTTAAAGCAATTGAGAATTTGATCTATAGTTATTTCCTTCTCTGGACTTCAAAATTACTATAACTGGTTATAGTACATGGGATAGAGAAAAACACTGATTCAGATAAGATACCAGGACCTTTAATTGATATGAGAGTGATCCAATGATTTTTAAATTAAACTGTAAAAAGGAAAAAAGACAGTATACTCAGAGCCTGTCAATTTCAAATGAAGAGAGAATTTTACAAGACAGTAGAAAGTGAGAATTTGAAAATCAAGAATAGTAATTGCACTCTTGGTTCTTATGGCATATGTGTGAGGAAATATCTTCTTAATGAGATGATTTAAGAGAAGAGTTTTCTTCTAGTAAGGGAAGTAGAAAGCAAATGAAATTGCCTTTGCAAAAATTATCATGGTAAGAGAAATCTGCTATCACTTACTCCATCTTGCTTCTAACCTCACAACCTAACTGCATTTAAGGTTAAACAAACTTGATAACAGTCCCTTCCTCAGACTAATCCCATCCTTACTCAGGGACTGAAACCACCTTTGCAAGATTAGTGAAAAGTCCACAAGGTTAGAATTATAAGAGGGGCAGAATTCTACTAAAATATAGCTGTAGCTGAATGATAAGCAGACATTGTCTTCTAGCTTGCTTTTCTATGGTTTCTTACTGCTCAGGAGTCATGCAGCCAGAGGCTGCATGTGTCAGCTGGAATCTAAGTATAAAGACATTTGTAGTGTTTTTAAGTTAATGTTATTTACGTAGAGGTTTGTCTAAAATTTCTTCACTATAAAAATCATTCTGCTTTGAGATAATCACTTTAATGAAACATTTCATCAGACCAATCTTGGCCTTCTGACATGAAACTGCCACCCACACCTGTATTTACAAACTAATTCTTTTGTATAATTTTTGTGTGTATTTGTGTTCAATATAGTATATTCAGAACGTTCCCAGACATAGCTCATAATGATGATTAATAATCCAGTTAAATCTCTATTTCTCATGAACCTGGGATCTATTTCCACACATATATTGTTCAGCATTAAGGAAAATCAAATAAATTCATTTCTTTGTGGATGAGAAAGCAGGCCTAAGCTTGTTGGCATCTCTTTATGGCTCCTTTCCATGGGTTTATTTTCAAAAGCCAGATCTCCATCCTTTTGTTGAGCTGAAAAATAAAAAAATTAAAAAGCAAATAAAAAGTTATAGGAAACTTCCTTTGTGAAGGAAGAAGCCATGTGTGAGAAGTTTTCATCCACCATGAACTGCCAATATTACTAAGTCTAACAAACTACCAAGAGCATTGCCTCATGAGTGAATTTGTCCACACGTGATTAAGGCCATAAATTACACAAAGAAAATGAGCATACAGCTAATTGCTCTAACACTAATTCTACCCTGTTATATCTTGCTAAGAATCCTTTGCCATTCATGCAGTCCCATTATGTCTATTGCAAGTCTGACCTATTAAGATTTTTTTTCTGAAACTTACCCCAGTATTACCTTTAAGGAACATGAGGACTAGATAATGAAAACCTTTGAATTACTCCCATTTACAACCCTTTTGCTTACAAGGTAGTAAAAAGGTTCTCAATTTTATTAGCATATTTTAAAAGTTTTTATGAAAGAATTATGTTTCTAAATATTTTTATACTAGTGGCTCTACTTCAATGTTCTTTTCAGTTTCTATGCAAAGGTCTTTCATCCACAGAACTACAAAATTAAGAGAACTTCTACAGTGAAATAACTTCCTTTAATGTTTAAAGTACTAGATTGATTTACATCTCTCCACAAAGATGAAAGTGTTCAAATTATCCCCCCACCCATCTTTTAAGTTTAAAAGGAACTAAGTGATTTTTGCCTTTCATATTTTACAATGTCAATGAGCTTTAAAGAGCTTTTAAACAAATGTGATTGCCTTGGCAGCCACCAAGAACCAGATCATCATCTTCTTTGGGTTTCTATGCAATTGAAACTGTTTCACTGATTCAGACCCTGTCTCCCCAAGTACCTAGGGTACCTTGATACTTGGGGCATCACTGATATGATTCCTAGGAAACTTACTCAACTAGACTTTCCTTGAAGATCATTTCTCTTCCACTCTTCCCAGTGAAGAAGAATTACTACCAGGAGACAGGATTACTACTACCTGGGTGATACGGCTTTTCCTTCAATTTGAAACTTTCACCTTCTCAAATAAATCTTTTACTAAGTCTCTGGTTAAGTAAATACAATTTTCACAAGAGCATTTGTAAGCCCCACTCTTTTGCACTAACACTCCTGCCCACCACCCACGTCCCATTCATATTAGAAACAGTCTAGTTTTCCCTCTTTCCTCAGGCGTCAACAGTAGGTTTAAAGACAACAACTGCTGCCTAACTTTCTCTGCAGCTAAATTGCCTTTGATGGCCGAAAGTTAAGCTAGCTCATGAAGTAAGACTTTCAAAACTTGGGACTTAATTCACCAAACAGGGACAGGGCATAGCTAATATAAAAATAATAGTTCTTTTCCATTCTGGGTTATTATTAGCCGTCACAAACAAAGCAGGCTTGGGCCTGTATCTCTCAAGAATGACAGTCTTTGAAATAAACACATGCTGCTTCATGAATATGTTGAATCTGGAGAAGCATTTTTTCAAGAGAGACATTATTTAGAAAGAACTAGATGGTAGTCTGTTGAATCGTTCAGCTATTTGTAGTCAGGTTATGATAAAATTTCTTTTTATAAATAAAGACTATAATTAGCATTTCTGAAAAGGTAGAAACCTATCTAAACAATTATATTTAATACACTTTTTTTCAAAGTAGAATTTGGTTGTTTAACACAAACTCAAATGCTACCATTCTGATTTTTTCCAGTGTAGTTAAATGCAACTTTTCTTGCTTCTCCTATCATATATTTTCTTTTTCGTTTTATTTTTGGCATTTTTTATACTCTTTGCCATTATTTGTGAATATGTTTGTATCTCCTAAAGAATTGAACCTTTATATGCCAATAATCATTTACTTAGATTCGTATCCTGGATCTTTGAGTAAATAACTGAATTGTATTTTATTATTTAAGTATATATATATAAACAATTTTGTAAAATGTTTTATATACCAACTAAATTATGGAAGCCTTAAATATTCTGATAATACATTTTAGATAGAATATTAGTAAAGATAGAATGTTTTGCTTATCTGTTTTTTTATTTTTTTATTTTATTTTATTATTTTTTTAAATAGAGACAAGGTTTCACCATGTTGGCCAGGATGGTCTCGATCTGTTGACTTTGTGATCTGCCCACATCAGCCTCCTAAAGTGCTGGGATTACAGGCATGAGCCACCGCTCCCGACCTTGCTTATCTGTTTTTAAGGTATGTCTTGTGTGACACGTCATATTTTTACAAATAAAACATTTCTTCCTGAACTCCTACATATGCTGAACAAACACATAGATTGAAACCTAAATTGTTTCAACTAAACTTCTAAATTATAATTTTTATAATTGAGCTTTAAAACTATAAATATTTCAATCAGGTAAAGCTCATGACATTTTACTAAATGTATATGCTAATATGCTGTCCACTGACTGGTGCAAAAGTAATTGTGGTTTTTGCCACTAAAGTAATGGCAATGACATTTGCACCAACCTAATAGATTTGAAAGGTGTTTTCTACTACGACTGAGGCTTGTAGACATGGTGAAAGGGCCCAGAGTAGTGAAATTTTAGTTTACCTCAACTGTCTCTCATCATTCTTATATTTACTTTTTATTCTTATTTTCAACATACTGGATCTGCTGATGGCCTTTTAATTCAGGCTGACTATATAAACATACTGTGAGATTACATTGGTGTTTTACGGAGGCTTTTATTTTAGGGCAGCCAATTAGCAACCTTAACTGGGTGATAGATAATTACCACTAGGAAAACGAGATGTTTGCTACAAACTTGTTTACTTCCTGTAATAAGAGAATATATTTGTGCTTGAAAAATATCATTAATCCTTGAAAACATGTATTCAGGGGAACGATGGTTCTTCTCATGTTTGACATGGTTCTTCTCATGTCAATATGCAATTTATGTCTTCCTAAACAGAGATGCAGGATATTCCCAAAGTGAAAGTTAACAAGGTACACCATCTTTATGGAATTTTTTTTTTTTAAAGAAAAGAATTCAATTGAGTTAGACACATACATAAGTAGAATTAAGAAGAATGTCAAGAATTCTGAATATAAATAAATGATTTTACTGACTATAGTCCTCCTATGTAGTGTGGCATTATTAATACTGTACAAATGTGACTGTTTTTATACAAAGCATAGTTGAAAAGACTAAATATGTACTTGCGGCATTATATACAAAGGGTAAATGGAGTTATAGCAATAATTTATTTTATCTGATCCATGGAAAAATTCAATATGGAAAAATTCAGAAGACAAAAATGTAGGTTTTATTAATTTTTGAACATTTGTATTTAAATTGATAAAAATCATGTTTATTTCTAAATATTTAATTTTATTTTGTGTAGAGGTAGAGTATAATCAAATCAGTAAGTTCTATGTATTTTATCATTTGGTTAATTTTTGGTCAATTATCAAATATGTTAGGCCTACATCTGGTCATTAGTTCACTTTTATGTGCCTTCTTTATTCTAAAATAATATCAAAATTCCCCAATATCTTTTTTTATAGGAGTGTGTGTGTGTGTGTGTGTGTGTGTGTTAGGTCTTCATGGAAGTAGATTAATGCTAACATTTTTACATTATTACTACATTTTTATACTCTATAATTGGAAATTCTAAGTTATAATCTTTTTAACTAAATTCAAATAGATGCATCTATTATATTGGAGTTCAGGGGTTCAGGGTGCCCTCAGCTCCCCTGAGAGGATGTTTCTCCAGGTTCTTGGACTCCTGCCCTCTCAAGAATGAGAGAGGGGACCACAGTGCAGGGTGCAGTAAATGCCTGACTCAAAATTGTTTGTAGAAAGTGATTTATTTACATATATAGAGAGAAACAGGAGAAGAGAGAGAAAGAAACAGCTACCTCTCACACTGAGTGAGAGAATCCAGAAGGTGGAATTCCTGAGAGAAAAGCAGCTTCCACACTGAGTGGAAGGGAATAGACAGAGATAGAGTGTAGGAGGGGAAACAGGCTTCCACTAGAGAGTGGAAGGGGACTCCAGAGGGAAAATTCAGGATAGAGAAAAACAGCTTCCATGAGAGTGTTTATGGAAAAGGATCCAAACATGGAGTCCGAAGGGGTGTGGAAGAAGAGGACTTTTAACCTGGGAGGAACCCCCACCTTCTCTAAGACCCCTGGCCAATGAAAGGAGTTCCTTAGAACTTCCGCTGGAGTGATTGACTCTTAGTTTCTTCCCATACCCCTGAAATTTAAACATAAACCATTAAATCTCCCGGATGGAGAAAGATGGGAGGAGTCATGGCGCTAGGAAGTTCTTGCCCTTAAAACTACGCCCCCTTGTGGACCCAGAAAGAGAACACCTTCCCTCATGTCCATTAATTTATTCATTCCTTTGACGAGTATTTATTGAGTACCTTTTCTTTTCTAGTATGTGTTAATAAATAATTATTCTCATTTGAATTATCTCAATTCAAAACACTTATGATTATTATCCTATGATTAATATCAATTCAAAAAAATTATTATTTTAAAATAAAAATAGCATATATTATTTGGCAATTATAAGTGGAAAATAAAATAGTTAATTTCTCTAGCATCTCCTTGACATTTCTTGAAAATGTACAACTATTTGCTTGAAGATGGACAACTATTGAATTTCTTGTGTATTCTTCTAAAACAATTTAATTCATATTTCTAAAGAATATATGAATATGTTTATAATGATTTACTGAATCATATGCAATCTATATCAGTAATCTACATGGGTCTTTTGTAGGCATAAAAGCTACATACTATTTTATTGTATTGATACATTATGTATTATTTAACTAGTTCCCTGTTTGTTGGTAATTAATTTCTAGTTGCTTTAATTATAATGTTGCAATGAATAACTCAATGTCTATTTTGATACATTCTTGTGAGCTATCTATAACCATACTAATAGACATAAATTGCTGAAACTTTTCACATACATTTTACATTTTGGTAATTATGGCCAACTACTTCTCAAAATAACTACATCAGTGTGCATGTGCACCAATAATATCAGATGGTCTTATTTTCCTATTCTAATCACCAAAACTAGATATTACCTAAGTTTTCATATCTGTCAATCTCATGGGCAAAATATAGAATCTCATCTTTTATTTCCATGTCTTTATGTATGAGTGAAATTGAAAACCTATCTATATACCTACATATTTTTTTCTGAAAGCTATTATTTTAAATTTTTTTCTGATTTTAATTACTGTAGTTATTATGCCATCTTATTATGCTTGTATACATATGACTTAACCTAACAAAATGAACTATTTATTACATGTGTTGCCAAATCAAATTCACATTTTGCCATTTTTACTTTGTATAATTTATATATATATAACTTTTCAATTTTTGTTTAACAAAAGTATAAACTTTAAAAAATTTTGTTTTTTACTTGAAAAAGCTACTGTCAGTTCTAAAATGAGATTAACTCAACAGTCTTTTTTCAGCATTTTAACTTTTATTATTAACATCTAAACATTTGATAGAAAAATGTTCATAATTTGATATGAATGATGAGGTAAGAAAACATACTGACCATATTTTAAGTAAATGCTAGATAGCTATAAGTGACTGCTTCTATATCATAGAGTATTTCCATTATCACAAAAGTCTTATTGAATGGTGCAGGTATAAAGAATGCTCTACCCTTACTTTCAGATGTTTTTCTAGCTACTAGTCCCTTAGATTTATTTTACAGATAATTAAGCAGTGCTCTGTGATAAGGTAAGAACAAGCACATGCACTTCTAATCTGTTCTAAGGCTGTATAGAATGTTGGCACCTGAAAGAACTAGAACAATTTACCACCTGAACCACTACATTTGCATACTGATATAAACATATATAGAACAGGGGTATGGTCCATACACAGACCTTAAGAGACTCTTGAAGACAAGCTATTAAATAGTTCAAGCATCTTATTTTCTGCAGATGTTGAGACAAAAGCCTTCAGAGATAAACTGAATTTCCTACTCTGTTAGTTTATAGGGGAAAGATGACAAGAATTCAGTTTTTTGACTCTCTAGCTAATCCAGCACCTCACATTTGTTATTAACCTGTATCTACATGGAAAAATAAATTATTAATATATTCAAGGAATAATCAAGTACAATCACAGAAACCAAAACAAACAAACAAACAAGCAAAAACCAAACGTTGACCTTAACTACCTGAGTATCTGTTGAAGTATTTGTATCTTAAATGTAGACTGCCCTAAGTGTGGTCTTGGTTACTGCCTCTTGCTACAGACTATGCAGAACTCAGTACCTTTTTACACTCTTCAGAAAATACTGACAAGCTCCAAAAACATGATTGAGTGATGTATATTTTTATTAACAATTCCAAAGAGAAAAGAAAGAGGAGGCTTATATTACACCCTGCACAGCAGAGGCTTCAAAATTTTCCATCACTTGTATCTACCATACAGTCTCTTCCATGTATATTCTATTCCACAGAGTATTAAGCTCTCTTGAATCCTGTACTTTTCATTCTAAACATCACCAGTCTCAAATGGTTACCTGCTTTTGCATAACAATTTAGATAGTTTCTGTTTCTATATCCAAACTTGACTGTGTATATCTTTCAAGGGGATCACCAAAACACTAGCCCAAACCTAAGATTCATCAACACCATTAAAGTCTTGGTTTTCTTTAGTAAATAATCCTCCAAATTGTTTGTGATAAGAGTTCAGTCTGCAGTGTAACATCACTACCAGTTTATATTGAAAGTAAACAAACTCATATATATCAACATTTGCTAAACAATCATTCATTAGCAGGCATAAGGCTTTTCATACACACTTTTAGGTAAGATTCATGACCTTTTAAATTATTTGCATGATCCTTTTAGGAACTTCATTATAAAATGTTCTCTTTGCATTATTTCAAAAAGCTTACTTAAAATTATGCCAGAAGCATAAATATTCTACATTATTTGGAATTAGGCTAACAAAAGTTCTAATGATGGCATAGAACCCTTTTGGAAATTAAATACTGGACTCCATTTCTAGGCAAAAGCTATGGACCTAATTGAAATTTTACAAACTGTTCAAAGGAGTGTCTCTAAAGAATTTTAGCAAGTCCATAGGTCTTTATTACCCTTCATTTCATCCATGAGAGCCTATTTTTTAACATTCATCATTGCTAATCAACCAAACCATAAATATCAATCATTATACCAATTATCAGTTTACATAGAATAACTCACACATTTTATCCACTTTTTGATAACTTACATTTCAGTCATTGTAGTAACCACCTAACTAATGACCAACAACTACAATTTTTGTTACATATTCTACATATGAAATTAGAATTTATAGGTTGAAATTGAGTGTTGTAAATTTCTTAATTCGTTGAAGAGTGTAGTGTTGTGTAAGATCTGGCATTTTGTAAAAGGAGAAATTCTAGGAAATTAGTGAACTTGAGAGAGATGGTTCTTCACAATTTTAAAGATGAAGGGTTTTTCTCTTGTTTGATAGGCTGTGAAAGTAGTACTTCATGAAATAAGGTAATTAGCAGAAGAGGTGATAGGGATTCACTGCGGTATAGAGAATTTTATTTAATAGAACACAGGAGAGTCAGGAAAGTAATCCTATTTAATATAACTCAGTATCTTTATTGAAAAAAATATGATTTTTAGAAAATTTAAAGAAAGTTAACTTTATGACTTAAATGGTAAGTGGAATATAAGTTTTGTTAAGATGCATCTAAATAGCCACAACAAAGAAAACTACTCATAAGACGAGAATACACAGATATGTGCATTCTAATATTAACCAAGAGAATTCTTTTCTTTTTCTTTTATTTTTGTGATTAAAATCACATAATATTGAATGTACCATCTTAATCCCTTTTTTGTTTAATAATGTTTATGTTATTTGTTCCTAATTAAAATTTTAAAAGGATGAAAATATAGGGGAGGAAATTCTACTATGTGTCAGCCACTCTGCCTGGCAATTTTTATACATTATCTTATGTTATTTTTTTAAAAAAACCAACAAACTTTTGTTTCTGGTTTGGGGTACATGTGAAAGTTTGTTACGTAGGTGTGCCCAGGAATTATCCTTTCTGCTCCCTTTCCTCCTCCCAGCCTCCACCCTCGAGTAGATGCCAATATCTTTTGTTCCTTTCTTTGTGTTCATGAGCTCTCATTTCTTAGTAGAAACATATGGGATTGGAATTTCTGTTTCTGTATTAGTTTGTTTAGAATAATAGCCTCCAGTTCCATCTGTGTTCCCACAGGGGACATTATCTCATCTTTTATGGCTGCATAGTATTCCATGCTACATATGTACCACATTTTCTTTACTCAGTTTGTCATTGATGGGCATTTAGGTTGATTCCATGTCTTCATTATTGTGAATAATGCTGCAATGAACATTCACATGTGTCTTTATAGTAGAATGGTTTATATTCTTCTGGGTATATACCCAGTAATGGGATGGTTGGTTGAATGGTAGTTCTGCTTTTAGCTCTTTGAAGAATTGCCATACTGCTTTCCATAATGGTTGAAGTAATTTACATTCCCACCAATAGTGTATATGTTCCCTCTTCTCTGCAACCTCAGCAGCATCTTTTACTTTTTGACTTTTTAATCATCATCATCATCATCATCATCATCATCATCCTGACTGGTGTGAGATGGTCTCTGATTGTTGTTTTGATTTGTGTTTCTCTTATAGTCGGTGATATTGAGCTTTTTTTTTTATATATTTGTTGGTTGAATGTATGCCTTCTTTGGCAAAGTGTTCATATCCTTTTCTCAATTTTTAATGAGGTTGTTTCTGTCTTATAAAGTAAATTCCTTTATAGATGTCAGGTACTAGACCTTTGTCAGATGTACAGTTTACACCTGTTTTCTACCATTCTCTACATTGGCCATTCTTTTGATAGTTTCTTTTGCTGTGTAGAAGCTCTTTAGTTTTACTAGATCCCATTTGTCAATATTTGTTTTAGTGGTAATTATTTTTTGTGTCCTTATGAAATTTTTGCCTATTCTTATGTCCAGGATGGTATTGCCTAGGTTGCCTTCCAGGGTTTTTATAGTTTCAGGTTTTGCATTCAAGTTTTTAATACATCTTGAGTTGTTTTTTATGTTATGCAAGAAAGGGGTCTAGCTTCCATCTTCTGAGTTTGGCTAGCCAATTATCTCTGCACAATTTATTAAATAGGGAACCTCTTTCCCATTGCTTGCTTCTGCCAGCTTTGTCAAAGATTAGATAGTCATAGGTGTGTGGGTTTACTTCCTGGCTCACTATTCTTTCCATTGGTCTATGCAATTGTTTTGTACCAGTACCATGCTATTTTATTTACTTTAGCACTATAGTATAAAGTTTGGTAGTATCATGACTCCAGCTTTCTTCCTTTTGCTTTGAATTACCTTGTTAATGCTCTTTACTGTTCTTTTTTTGGTTCCATGTGAATTTTAAAATAGGTCTTTCTAGTTCTGTCAAAAATATCATTGGTAGTTTGATAGGAATAGTATTCAAACTCTAGGTTGCTTTGGGCAGGAAGGCCATTTTAATTATATTGATTCTTCCTATCTATGAACATGGGATGCCTTTCCATTTGTGTTTTTCTTTCTTTGAGCACTGTTTTGTAATTCTCATTGTAGAGATCTTTCACCTCCTCGGATGGCTGTATTTCTAAATATTTTATTCTTTTTGTGTCATTTGTGAATGGGATTACCTTCCTGATTTGGATCTTGGATTGGCTGTTGTTGGTGTATAGAAATGCTAGTGATTTTTGTACATTAATTTTATATCCTGTAACTTTTCTGAAATTTTTTAGCCAAAGGAGCTTTTGGGCCAAGGCTACAGGGTTTTCCAGATATAAAATTGTATCATGTGCAAACAGGAATAATTTGACTTCCTCTATTCCTACTAGGTTGCCTTGTATTTATTTCTCTTGTCTGATTTCTCTAGGTAGGCATTCTAATACTATGTTGAATAGGAGTGGTGAGAAAGTGTCCTTTTCTTGTGCTTGTTTTAAGAGGAGCACTTTCAGCTTTCGCCCATTCAGTATGATATTGGCTATGAGTTTGTCACAGATTGCTCTTACTATTTTGAGGTATATTCCTTTAGGACCTAGTTTATTTAGAGTTTTTAACATGAAGATATATTGAATTTTATCAAAAGCCTTTTTGCTTCTATTTGAATAATCATGCAGTTTTTGTCTTAGTTCTGTTTATGTAATGAATCACATTTATTGATTTGTGTAAGTTGAGCCAACCTGGCCTCCCAGGGATTAAACCTACTTGATCATAATAGATTAGCTTCCTGATGTGCTACTGGATTTGGCTTGCCAGTATTTTGTTGAAGATTTCTGCATCAATGTTTTTTAAGGATACTTGTTTGACATTTTATTTTTTGCTGTTGTGTCTCTGTCAGACTTTGGTATCAAGATAACACTGACCTCATAGAATGAGTTGGGGAGGACTCCCTTCTCCTCAATTTTTTGGACAGTATCAGTAAGAATGGCATGACCTTTTTGTATATCTGGTAGAGTTTGGCTGTAAATCCATTAGGTCCTGGGCTTCTTTTGGTTCGTAGGATATTACAGATTCAGTTTCAGAGCTCATCATTGCTCTCTTCAGTGAATCAATTTCTTCATGGTTCGGTATTGGGTTGGTGTATGTGTCCAGAAATTTATTTGTTACTTCTAGTTTTCTAGTTTTTGTGCCTAGAGATGTTCATACCTGTTTCTGATAGCTATTTTTATTTTGGTGTGGGTCACCAACAACGTTCCCTTTATCATTTCTAATTGCAGTCATTTGGATCTTCTCCTTTTTCTTTATTAGTCTAGTTAATAGCCTATCTATTTGTTAATGTTTTCAAAATCCAATTCCTGGATTCATTGATATTTTGAAATTTTTTGTGGGGTTGTCTCAATTTCCTTCGGTTCAGCTCTAATTTTGGTTATTTCTTGTCTTCTGCTAGCTTTCAGGTTGATTCGTTCTTGCTTCTCTAATTCATTTAGCTGTGATGTTAGGCTGTTAATTTGAGATCTTTCTAGCTTTTTGACAGGCATTTAATGCTATGATTTGCCCTTTTAACATTGCCTTAGCTGTATTTCAGGGATTCTGATATGTTTTAACTTTATTCTCATTGGTTTCAAAAAATTTCTCAATTTCTACTTTAATTTCATTATTTACCAAAAATTCATTCAGGAACATGTTGTTTAATTTCCATTTAATTGTATGCTTTTGAACAATTTTCTTAGTCTCAACTTTTATTTTATTGTGCTGTGACTTGAGGGTATATTTGGTATGATTTTTGTTCTTTTGCATTTGTTTAGGATTGTTTTATGTCCAAGTACATGGTCAGTTTTAGAGTATGTGCCATATTATGATGAGAAGAATGTATATTCTATTGTTTTAGGGTAGAGAGTTCTGTAAAGGTCTGTCTATAAGATCTATTTGCTCCATTGTTAAATTCAGTTCTAGAACATCAGTGTTAATTTTCAGCCTTGAGGAACTGTCTAATACCGTCAGTGGATTGTTGAATCTTCCACTATTATTGTGTAGGAGTCTATGTTTCTTTATAGGTCTCTAAGAACTTGCTTTATGAATCTGGGTGCTCCTGTGTTAAGTGCATATATGTTTCAGATAGGTCTTCTTGATGAATTGAACCCTTTACCATTATATAATGCCTTTCTTTTTTTTTCTGATCTTTGTTGGCTTAAAGTCTCTTTTGTCTGAAATTAAGCTTGCAACACCTGCTTTTTTCTGTTTTCCATTTGCTTGGGAGATTTTTTTTACCCATTCCTTTATTTTGATCCTATGGGTGTCAATACATGTGAGCTAGGTCTCTTGTAGACAGCATATCATTGGTCATGCTTTTCTATCCAGCTTGCCACCCTGCTTTTTAAGTAGGACATTTATCCTGTTTACATTTGAGATTAGTATTGATATGTGTGTATTTGATCTTGTAATTGTGTTGTTAGCTTGTTACTCTGCTGGCTTGTTTGTATGGTTGCTTTATAGTGTCATTGGTCTGTGTGTGTGTGTGTGTGTGTGTGTATACATATATATATATATATATATATATATATATATATATATATTTATATATATACAGAGTCTCACTTTGTTGCCCAGGATGAAGTGTACTGGCATGAGCTCAGCTCACTACAACCACCACCACCCGGGTTGAAGCAGTTCCCCTGCCTCAGCCTCCTGAGTAGCTGGGACTATGGGTGATGCCTGGCTAATTTTTTGTATTTTCTTTTTTTTTGAGACAGGGTCTTGCTCTGTCACCAGGTGCCAGGCTGGAGTGCAGTGGTGCAATCTCGGCTCACTGCAACCTCTGTCTCCTGAGTCCAAGCAATTCTCCTGCTTCAGCCTCCAGAGTAGCTGGGACTACAGGTGCGCACCACCATACCCAACTAATTTTTGTATTTTTTTATTTTTATTATTTTTATTTGTTTTTCAATTTTTATTGCATTATAGGTTTGGGGGTACATGTGCAGAACGTGCAAGATAGTTGCATAGGTACACATATGGCAGTGTGCTTTGCTGCCTTCCTCCCCTTCACCCACACTTGGTAGTCATCCCCAGGTCTTCCCCCCCAGCACCCCCCTGCTGTCCCTCCACCATTCCCCCCAACAGTCCCCAGTGTATAGTAGACCGCCTCTCTGTGTCCATGTGTTCTCATTTTTCTCACCCACCTATGAGTGAGTATATGCGGTATTTCTTTTTCTGTTCTTGTGTCAGTTTGCTGAGAATGATGTTCTCCAGATTCATCCATGTCCCTACAAAGGACACAAACTCATCATTTTTGATTGCTGCATAATATTTCATGGTGTATATGTGCCACATTTTCCCAGTCCAGTCTATCATCGTTGGGCATTTGGGTTGGTTCCAGGTCCTTGCTATTGTAAACAGTGCTGCAATGAACATTCGTGTGCATGTGTCCTTATAGTAGAACGATTTATAGTCCTTTGGATAGATACCCAGTAATGGGATTGCTGGGTCAAATGGAATTTCTATTTCTAGGTCCCTGAGGAATCGCCACACTGTCTTCCACAATGGTTGAACTAATTTACACTCCCACCAACAGTGTAAGAGTGTTCCTATTTCTCCACATCCTCTCCAGCATCTGCTGTCTCCAGATTTTTTAATGATCGCCATTCTAACTGGTGTGAGATGGTATCTCAATGTGGTTTTGATTTGCATCTCTCTAATGACCAATGATGATGAGCACTTTTTCATATGTTTGTTGGCCTCATGTATGTCTTCTTTTGTAAAGTTTCTGTTCATATCCTTTGCCCATTTTTGAATGGACTTGTTTGTTTTTTTCCTGTAAATCTGTTTGAGTTCTTTGTAAATTCTGGATATCAGTCCTTTGTCAGATGTGTAAACTGCAAAGATTTTTTCCCATTCTGATGGTTGCTGATTCACTCTAGTGACTGTCTCTTTTGCCGTGCAGAAGCTGTGGAGTTTGATTAGGTCCCATTTGTCTATTTACAAAATTCAACAGCCCTTTATGCTAAAAACCCTCAATAAACTTGGTATTGATGGAACATATCTCAAAGTAACAAAAGCTATTTACGACAAACCAACAGCCAACATCATACTGAATGGGCAAAAACTGGAAACATTTCCTTTGAAATCCGGCACTAGACAAGGATGCCCTCTCTCACCACTTCTATTCAACATAGTACTGGAAGTTCTAGCCAGAGCAATCAGGCAAGAAAAAGAAATAAAGGGTATTCAAATAGGAAAGGTGGAAGCCAAATTGTCTCTATTTGCAGACGACATGATAGTATACCTAGAAGACCCCATCACCTCAGCCCAAAAGCTCCTGAAACTGATAAGCAACTTCAGCAAAGTCTCAGGATATAAAATCAATGTTCAAAAATCACAAGCATTCCTATACACCAATAACAGACTTAAAGAGAACCAAATCAAGAACTAACTGCCATTCACCATTGCTACAAAGAAAATAAAATACCTAGGAATACAACTCACTAGGAATGTAAGGGACCTCTTTAAGGAAAACTACAAGCAACTGCTCAACGAAATAAGAGAGGACACAAACAGATGGAGAAACATTCTATGCTCGTGGTTAGGAAGAATCAATATTGTGAAAATGGCTATACTGCCCAAAGTAATTTACACAATCAGTGCTATCCCCATCAAACTACCATTGAATTTCTTCACAGAACTGGAAAAAACCACCATGAATTTTATATGGAAACAAAAAAGAGCCCGCATAGCCAAGTCAATTCTAAGCAAAAAGAACACAGCGGGAGGCATCACAATACCAGACTTCAAACTATACTACAAGGCTACAGTAATCAAAACAGCATGGTACTGGTACCAAAACAGAGATATAGACCAATGGAACAGAACAGAAGCATTGGGGGCAACACAAAATATCTACAACCATATTATTTTTGATAAATCAGACAAAAACAGGCAATGGGGAAAGGATTCCCTATTTAATAAATGGTGTTGGGAAAACTGGCTAGCCATGTGCAGAAAGCAGAAACTGGACCCCTTCCTGACACCTTACACTAAAATTAACTCCAGATGGATTAAAGACTTAAACGTTAGACCTGACACCATAAAAACCCTAGAAGAAAATCTGGGCAAAACCATTCAGGACATAGGAGTAGGAAAGGACTTCATGACCAAATTTTTGTATTTTTTAGTACAGACGGGGTTTCACCATATTGGCCAGGATGGTTTCAATCTGTTGACTTAATGATCCACTTGCCTTGGTCTCCCAAAGTGCTGGGATTACAGGCATAAGACATTATGCCCAGCCAATATTTTGTATTTTTTTTTTTTTAACAGAGACAGGGTTTCACCATGTTGGTTAGAATGGTCTAGATCTCCTGACCTCGTGATCTGCCCACCTTGGCCTCCCAAAGTGCTGGGATTACAGACTTGAGCCACTGTGCTTTAGGTGTTCTTGTATTGGATGGTAGGGGGCTTTCCTTTCTATAGTGAGTGCTCCTTTCAAGATCTCCTGTAAGGCAGGTCTGGTGGTAATGAACACCTTCAACATTTGCTTATTATTATTAGAAAATAATTTTATTTCTCCCTCACCTAAGAAACATAGTTTGCTGGTCATAAAATTTTTGGTTTAAGACAGTTTTTAAAGAACATTAAAAACAGTAGGGGTCCCCTCCAGTCCCTACTCACCTCAATCTCTTCTGATTTGTAGAGAATTTCAGCTGAGAGGTACACTGGTAGCCAGATGGTGTTCCCTTTGTAGATGACCTGCCTTTTCTTTCTAACTGCTTTAACATTTTTTCTTTCATTATTTTAACCTTGGAAAATCTGCTGATTATGTGTCTTTGGGATAATCTTCTTATGTAGAATCTTTCAGGAGTTCTCTGTATTTTCTGAATTTGACTGTTGGCTTCCCTAGCAATGTTGGGGAAGATTTCATGAATGATATCCTGAAATATGTTTTCCAAGTTGCTTGTTTTCTGCCCCTCCCTTTCAAGAATGCCAATGATTTGTAGATTTGGCTTTTTTACATAATGTCATACTTCTTGGGGGTTTTGTTTATTCCTTTTTATTCTTTTTAAATTTTTTTCATCTGTCTGATTTCAGCAAGCCAGTCTTCAAGTTCAGTTTCTTCCCTCATTGGTTTATTCTGCTATTAATACTTATGATTGTATTGTGAAAGTTTTCTATTGTGTTATTCAGCTCTGTCAGATCTAACAGGTTCTTTTTTATACTGGCTGTTTTATCCTTCAGCTTCTATATTATTTTACTGTTCTTAGTAGTTTCCTTGGTTGGGTTTTGTTGTTTTCCTGACTCTCAATGATCTTCATTCCTATCCACATCTTGAATTCTATTTATGTCATTTCATACAGCTCAGCCCAATTAAGAACTCTTGTTGGAGAACTGGTGTAGTCCTTTGGAAGACATATGACACTCTGGCCATTTGAGTGTCCAGAGTTCTTGTGTTTGTTCCTTTTCATCTCTACATGTGTGTATACATTAAACTGTGGTGTAGATGGAGTATAGTTAATAGACTTCTAGTCAATAGACTTCTTTCTGGATGTTTTCACAGCACCGAGGCTTTGTGCAGGGTCTATTTGAAGCTAATTTCTTGTTTCTGGTTTACGATGGGAATATGTTAGCAAGCCATTTTTGGTGTTGAGGCTTTGGGGTGTGATCCAGTAGGGGGCACTTAGGCATACTGGTCAGTTGGTAGACTCTTCCTCAGTTGTGTGGCTTTCCTGTGTTTCTTCACAGTTGCAACTGTGTTCCCTCTCAATGCTCTGAATGTGTGACTTCCTCTCCCCCTTGAGTGCTGGCTGTATATCACAGCTTAGCATTCCTGGGCTACCCACTGCAGCTCTGGGGTGATCTCGGTGTTTATGTTCCTTCCTGAACATTGAAGTAGCAGAGGAAGGGACTTTAGTAGTGGTTGTGGTCAAGGGTCTTTTGTTTTATTCCTGGAGGCTCCACCCACAGGAAAGAGGTAGGCCAGCAATCACTGCAGAGGCAGTGGCAGAGGGGCTTTGGGATGCTGCTAGGGACTCTGTCCAGGGAGTTGCAGAGCTGCTACTGACTCCATAATTCTGACAGGAAGTATGACTGGAGGCCCAGGCCTGGAGTACTTCCCTGGTGAGGAGAAATGGAAATGGGCACCCATGTGACAGTCTGGACACTTTTCTGTAAGGCTGCTATGGTATGCTGGGGGTCCCCTCCAGTCCCTACTTACCTCAGACTTTCACCTGGATATATCACCAGTGAAGGTTGTGAAACAGCAAAGATGGGAGCCTGCCCCACCTTCTGTGAGCTCCATTCCAGGGAGTTAGAAACCTGTTTCTTGCCCAAATGCACCTGTAGTTGGTAAGTAGAGATCCTAGTTGGGAAGTCCCACCCCATGAGGAGGAATGGGGACTCACTTGTAAAAACCATCTGGCCATGTTTTTATAGAGCAGCTGTGCGGTCCTACCCAGTGAGGAGCAAAGGGTTGGGGACCTGCTTAAAAAAGCAGTGTGTCCACGTTTTTCTAGGGAGCTATAAAGCTGCTATTGATGGCTGTCTGGAATCCCAGGCTACTGGGTCTTATCCCGTGAAGTGCCATTGAAGTGCAGCTTGCAGACTGTCACTGCTCATCCCTCTGGACCCCTTTCCTAGGGATATGTTCAGGGGTCTAACCTCCCACTTTCCTGGAGTTGCAGCTATTTTTGCAAGCAGGCCTGGAAAGCCTGAGTTTCTAAGGCTCCTGGGTCTCCAGATGTGCTTGAGTGGCTGCTCTGTTGAGACTCCACATGGTTCTGTGAGTCAGACTGAAGTTCCTGGTGGAGCAGCTTCACAGGGAGATCTTCTGGCACAAGGTTGCAAAGATCTGTCAGAGAACCATGAGTTCCTGGGGTTGTACATCTACTCACCACTTCCCTGGGTGGGGGAAGTTCTCTTGGCTCTATGTTGCTCCCGAGTGGGCCATCATCCTGCCTTGCTTTTCTTCCATTCTTCATGGGTCTAGTTGTTTCCTTGATTATCCCAATGTGTGTACCTGGATGTTTCAGTTAAAAGTGCTGTATTTACTTGCCCCTCTGTTTCTCTCCATGAACGTTGCACACACTAGTTGCTTCTAGTTGACCATCATGGCTACTCCTCCCTTATATTATTCTTGTAAAAATATTGAGACCTGCATTAATTATTTATAATAACATTTCATAAATTTTCTTAACCTCTTGATTATTATCAGAAAATTATTCTCTGGTACTAAAATCTAATTTAGGCATAATTCTTGTGTGTTTTTTTTTAATTTTTTATCAGTGAGATGGAGGAAATCATTTTGTTCCATGTTTGCATAGGATGCTGTGGGGTATTCCAGATGCATAGATGTATCCTCTTCTAAGTTGGATTGTATTTTTCAATCTAATTCTGTTCCAAAGACATGCACACTAAGGATCAAAGAACAATAGAAACATTTGTACAGTCTTTATTCCCCCCGTTATATACAATGGCAGAATATACCTAGATTTTACCTGGTCTGATAGTTTCCTTCTGTCAAAAGAGGAACTCTTTATTCTAACTGTTTTAACCCTTCTTACCCCAAGTCTTGCATTTTTCATGTTTGGGGCATACTTCAGAGAGGGTTTACTATAACTTATAAAAAAAGTATGGTAAGAAATACCAGTTGACTATTTCAGCAAAGGGACTGGGTACTCTGATACTTATAACGAACTTCACTGTAGCAGAAATTATTGCTCCTGATGAAATCTAGACACATGTCTATACTTAGATTGAAATCTATTCTTGGATTGAGATACAAAGACTAAATTTCTCCCCAAGATGTATTTGTCAGCATGCATATCCTAAGCAAATAAATTTCAGTAAATGGATTTGATAACTGTAGGCAATCTTCCCACAGTATCAAGTGACATTGGCACACCTTGGAAAGTATATTGTTCAAAAATATTAACCAAATTTATATTCAGCAGAAGGAAATTGTAGTCACAATGTGTGTGTGTGTGTGTATGTGTGTGTATGTGTGTGCGTATGTGTGCGTGCGTGTGTGTTGGGGAGTCATTGGGGAGCTGGGCACTGAGAAGCCATTCTTAAGCCCTGTTTAGGGAATTTTCTCAAAGGACTCCTGAAACATAGAGTTGAAATAGTCTAAACAATGAATTATTTAGTTCCAATACATTCACTTTTAGGAAGCTCAATACATCCAGTTATGAAGATTTTTAAAGATGATCTATTTCAGATCTTCCATTTATAAGGACAATTCTGAATCTATGAATAAGAACATAATCTTTAAATCAGAGTTTATTGAAAGCTGTTAATCAAAATCAGACCTACGAACTTCCTGTCTAATGCAAGATATATAATATAAAATTGCATTATTGGTATTTTTCTGGCATGAAATTAAAAAGATATGACTAAGCTAACCAAGAAGGAAATAAAAGCACAGTCTGATTGAAGAAAAGGTTATAAGGAGTTGATGATATTTCCACCTCAGAGAATAAAGAGATGGAAGAATTAAGCACAGTCACCTGAAAGTTGAACCTAAGAATTGAAGAGGACATTGGTATCTGCATTAAAATGCTCTCTACGGAGAATGAGATGTGTGAATTAATTAAGGGAGAGAGGGAAAAGTCCAAGGGGGACACGGTGAACAGAATTTTGTTTGCTAAAGCTATGATATCAGAAGGATCCACTAATTTAATTTAATAGCTAAATTACCTGACTACCCAATATTGTTATTAGTAGTTCATTTAATGACTGATACTTTAGGAAATAAATACAGATCCTAATTAAAATGACTTAAGTATATCGAGAGTAAAATGATGGTTCCTTTTTAATAGGAGCTAATAAATTTATTAAAAACCTCATATTTAGTGTTTAGCAAATAGAACTATTTGATTTGATAGGTTGTAATGACCAAGTAAATCTGGTCTGACAAAACAAATATATTTTTATGCCAATCATTATAAAATTATAGTAATTTACTTTACTGATACCATATCAATATATTAGGCCTATATTCATAGAAATCATAAACCATTTGGTACTTTAAAAGTAAATTTTAAAATTATGAAAATATGTTTTTAAAAAGATTGCTTATTCTAAGCTCTAATAAAGTACTATACCTTAAAAACCATGGATAGGCAACAAAACTATCACTAATAATTTTTTTAAATACATTAAATTTAGAAAATTATTTTCCTCCAAATTGTTATTGCAACAAAACAGTGATTTTAAGCCCTGTTTAGGGAATTTTTTAGTGCTTTAAAAAGCACTATATATATAGTATATGTATGTATACACACATACACATATATATATGTATATATATATACACACATATATATATATATACAAATATATATATATATTTATGGTTTTAATTTTTTAAGTAAAGTTTAATGAAAGTTGCATTTTTAAGTAAAGTTTAATGGAAGTTGCAATAGATATAATACCGTTTTGTTGGCTTTGCTTAAAATATACTTTAAGATACAGGGTTCAAAGAATAAACAAAGAATCTATGCTCCTTAATAAAAAGAACCCTTTATTCTATTGAAATAGTGAACTATTCATGTTTTTGAAGAAAAGAAACTTATCTAAACAACGTGTCTTACAGTTCTGGAAAGAATTTTTCATCTTAGTTAACTAATATGATATTATACCTTAATGTAAGTATGTTTCTAAATCTCAAAGTAGAATGATGTAATCTAGTTAAGTAACATTTATCATAATATACCTTAGACTAGGTAATTTATAAACAATAAAATTTATCACTCCCTGTTCTGGAGCATGGAGAGACCAAGATCAAGGTGCCAGCAGGTTTGGTGTGTGAAAAGGGCCCTTTCTCATAGATGGAGTCTTCTTGCTATGCTCTAATGTGGCAGAAGGGGTGAATAAGTTCCCTCAGACATCATTTATAGGGCACTAATCCAATTCATGAGGGTAGAAACTAAATCAGCTTCCAAAGGGCTTACTTACCAATACCATTGCAATTAGGATTGAATTTCAACATGTGGATTTTGAGGGGACAAAAATAATCAGACCATGGCAGCCACCTCTAGATTAAAATATATTTTGATACTGGCAGTGGGTAGGCATAATTTTCTTTTTACCTGGAGGGGTCCTGTTCTGGAGGAGGGGAGGTATCAGAGGAGTTGGCAGAATAGCTCTGATATGGTTTGCCTGTGTCCCCACCCAAATCTCATCTTGAATTTCCACATTTTGTGGGAGGGACCCAGTGGCACATAATTGCATCATAGGAGCAGGTCTTTCCCATGCTGTTCTCATGATAGTGAAATAAGTTCATGAGATTTGATGGCTTCATAAAAGAGAGTTTCCCTGCATAACCTCTCTTCTCTTGTCTGCCACCATGCCAGATGTGCCTTTCACTTTCCATCATGATTATGAGGCTTCCCCAAGCACATGGAACTGTAAGACTATTAAACCTCTTTCTTTTGTAAATTACCCAGTCTTGGGTATGTCTTTATCAGCAGTGTGAAAACAGACTAATACAGTAAGTTGGTACTCGGAGTGGGGTACTGCTGAAAAAATACCCAAAAATGGGAAAATGACTTTGGAATAGGGTAACAGGAAGAGGTCAGAACAGATTGGAGAGCTCATCAGAAGACAGAAAAATATGGGAAAGTTTGGAACTTCCTGGAGACTTTTTTGAATGGCTTTGACAAAACTGCTGCTAGTGATATGGACAATGAAATTCAGGCTGAGTTGGTTTCAGATGGAGATGGGAAACTTTTTGAGACCTGGAGTAAAGGTGACTCTTGTTATGTTTTAAGAAAGAGACTAAGCATTTTGCCATTTCCCTAAATATTTGTAAAACTTTAAACTTGAGAGAGATGATTTAGAGTATCTGGTGAAAGAAATCATGTATGTATGTATTTAGAGATGGAATCTCACTCCGTTGCCAGGCTGGAGTGGAGTGGTATGATCTTGGCTCAATGCAACCTCTGGCTTCCTGGTTCAAGTGATTCTCCTGCCTCAGCTTCCCAAGTAGCTGAGATTACAGGGATGGGCCTCTATGCCCAACTAATTTTTGTATTTTTAATAGAGACAGGTTTCACCATGTTGATCAGGATGGTCTCAATCTCCTGACCTTGTTATCCACCCACTTTAGCCTCCCAAAGTACTGGGATTACAGGCATGAGCCACTATGCCCAGCCAGTGGAAGAAATTTCTAAGAAGCAAAGCATTCAAGAGGTGACTAGGGTTCTGTTAAAAGCATTCAGTTGTAAAAAGGAAACAGAGCATAAAAATTCAGAAAAGTTGCAGCCTGACAATATGTAGAAAAGAAAATCCCATTTTCTGAGAAGAAATTCAAGCTAGCTGCAGAAATTTACATAAGTAATGAAGAGATAAATGTTAATACCCAAGACAATGGGGCAATGTCTTCAGGGCATGTCAGAAGTCTTCACAGCAGCCTCTCTCATCACAGCTCCAGAGGCCTAGGAGGAAAAAATGGTTTCATGATCTGGGTCCAGGGTCCTGGTGCTGTGTGCAGCATAGGGACTTAGTGCCCTGTGTCCCAACCATTTCAGCAATGTCTGAAAGGGGCCAATGTAGAGCTCAGGCCATGGCTTCAGAGGGTTCAAACCCCAAGCCTTGGCAGCTTCCACATGATGTTGAGCCTGCAAGTGCATAGATGTCAGGAATTGGTGTTTGAGAACCTCCATCTAGATTTCAGAGGATGTATGGAAATGCCTGCAGAGGCAAGGCCCTCAGAGAGAACTCATGCTATGGCAGTGCAGAGGGAAATGTGGGTTGAAGTCCCCAAAGAGAATCCCTTCTGGGGCACTGCCTAGTGGAACTGTGAGAAAAGGTCCACCATCTTTCACACCCCAAAATGTGATCCATCAACAGCTTACACAGTGCACCTGGAAAAGATGTGGCCACTCAATGCTACCCTGTGAAAGTAGCTAGGAGGGAGACTGTACCCTGCAAAGCCATGGGGGGCATAGTAGCCCAATGTTATGAGAACCCACCTCTTCCACCAGCATGACCTGGATGTGAGACACGGAGTCAAAAGATATCATTTTGGAGCTTTAAAATTTGACTGCCCTGCTGGATTTCAGAATTGCATGGCACCTGTAGCCCCTATGTTTTGGCCAATTTCTTCTATTTGGGATGGCTGTATTTAACCAATATGTATACCCCCATTGTATCTAGGAAGTAGCTAACTTGCTTTGATTCTGTAGGCTCATAGTCAGAAGGAACTTGGCTTGTCTCAGATGAGACTTTGTACTGTTGTCTTTTGAGTTAATGCTGAAATGAGTTAAGGATTTTGGGGACTGATTGGAAGGCATGATTGGTTTTGAAATGTAAGAACATGAGATTTTGGAGGGGCAAGGTATGATATGGTTTACCTGTGTCTCCAACCAAATCCCATCTTTAATTCCCATGTGTGTGGGAGGCACCCAGTGGGAGATAATTGAATCGTGGGGGCAGATCTTCCTGTGCTGTTCTTATGATAGTGAATAAGTTTAGTAAGTCTCATGACCTCTGATGGTTTTATAAAGGGGAGTTTCCCTGCACAAGCTCTCTTCTCTTGCCTGCCTCCATGTGAGACATGCCTTCACCTTCTGCCATGATTTTGTGGCCTCCCCAGCCACATGAAACTGTAAGTCCATTAAATCTCTTTCTTCTGTTAATTGTCCAGTCTTAGATATATTTTTATCAACAACTTGAAAATGGACTAATACAAGCTCAGAGGAGAAAAATAAAAGTATATGATAGCTTAGAATCTATTGGATCCCCAAAACTTTAAAAAATGTTTAAGCCTTCTATAAACAGCTTTAAAGTTAATATTTTATTCACTTTCAAATAACTAGATCATAAGAGGAAGTTCTAAAATTACTGAATTGTAATGAATGAGTTAAGAACTCACACACAAAAAGGAAAAATAAGAAGAAAAAACCTTTCAGACTTTTAGAGATGTCACTTCATTTGCTTTTTAAATCAATACTTATATGTATTATTTTTCTCTTTTTAATAATGAGATTCTGCCAGTTCTCTATTGTCAACCATCTATAAAGAAAATTAAATTACTTACTTATTAAACCAAAATTTAACTTTTGGCTTTGCTTTCTTGCTGTCACCATTCCTCTATTATCACAGTTTCCTTAGTGATGATGTCACTCACCACTCCCCTCCCCTGCCCACTTCTTCATCAGCATGTGATTGTAGCTGTTTTATTACTTATTCTTTTACAACAGTGAGTTAATCATGAAATTTTCAGAATATCATTTAACTTACAGATTTCCAATGCCCTAATTTGCTTTAGCCTTTTCCTAAGAACTATTATTTAGATTAATGATTACCACAATGAGATTTTCAATAAAATTTGTGGATGTAGAAAAAATTATACAGTCTCAGGCAGGGCCTGATGTAGTCAGCCTCAGCAGTGCCGTCAGGGAAAACTCACATTTTCTGGTCACTGATTTCAAATCTTTTCCCACAGCATTTCTTGGTAGGCTGTAGCATGTTCCCTATATTCCATTTTCTTAGTTGTTGTTGACAGCAAGGAATCATCAAGTTTTTCTCTTTCTGACTCCTAACTAATCTCTTGATCCCTGAGGGCTCTCCACATGCCTGGTTCTGGAATAAGATACTGTCTTTAGACTTCCAGCTATATAATCCTTTTCTTTGAGATCATAGAGGGAAAAAAAATTACAAAGGCCCCTTTTGTTTTAAAGTCTATACTAAAAACCTTCAGCAATTTGGATAAATTACAAAAATTAAGAGCATCAAAATGTAACAATGATTGTAAAGTGTTTACAGTAATAGCAATACCTGATATATATTAATTCTCTACTTTTTTCTACTATGGTAAATAAAAGAAAGTCACAGTTGAACTTTTGCCCTGCAGTTTTACTTTTAAAGTTGTGATTCACCCACTCCATCTTGCCATTCATTATCCACCCTATGCCTAAGCTCCCACCTGCCAAACACTTCCCACTACTAACCACTCCTTGCCATCAGCCACTTTCTTATTTAAAAAAAAATACTTTTATTTTTGATACATGGGGTACATGTGCATGTTTGTTACATGGGCGTATTGCATGATGATGAGGTTTAGGGTATGGATCCCATCACCCAGGTACTGAGCATTGTATCCAATAGGCAGTTATTCTGCCCTCAATTCCTTCCCTCTCTCCCTCCTCTAATAGTCCCTAGTGTCTATGTCTATTTTTCTCATTTTTATGTCCATATGTGCTCAATGTTTAGCTCCACTTATAATTAAGAACATTGGGCATTTGGTATTCTGTTCCTGTGTTAATTTTCTTAGGATTATGTCCTTCATCTACATTCATGTTGCTGCAAAGGACATGATTTTGTTCTTCTTTATGGCTCTATAATAGTATTCCATGGTATATGTACATGTTCCACATTTTGTTTATCCATTCCATCATTGATAGACGCCTGGATTGATTCCATGTCTTTGTTATTGTGAATACTGCTATGGAATCATTACATGTATGTTTTTGGAAGAGGCCAGCATCGTGCTTCCTGTATAGCCAGCAGAATCATGAGCAAATCAAACCTCTTTTTAACATGAATTATCAGATCTCAAGTATTTCTTTATAGCAATGCAAGAGTGAACTAATATAGTTTGTTAAGATGGACCTATCTGGAGACAAGCAGCCATCAAATGACAAAAGACTGATGGTTAGTGATAGAAAGTGGTATATATATAATCTCTTGGCAATATATCTACTAATGGGATTGCTGTGTCAAATGGTAGCTCTGTTTCAAGTTCTTTGAGAAATCTCCAAACTACTTTCCTCAGTGGCTGAACTAATTTACATCCCCACCAATAGTGTGTAAATGTTCCCTTTTCTCTGCAACCTCACCAACATCTGTGGTTCTTTGACTTTTAATAATGGTCATTCTGACTGGTGTGTGATGGTATCTCATTGTGGTTTTGATTTGCATTTCTCTGATGATCAGAGATGCCAAGCATTTTTCATATACTTGTTGACTGCTTGTATGTCTTCTTTTGAGAACTGTATCTTCATGTTCTTTGCTCATTTTTTCATGAGTTATTTGTTTTTTGCCTTTTGATTTGTTTAGATTCCTTATAGATTCTGGATATTAGACCTCATATGGATGCATAGTTTGTGAATATGTTCTCCCATTTTGTAGGTTGTCTGTTCATTCTGTTTATACTTTATTTTTCTGTGTAGAAGCCCTTTAGTTTAACTAGGTTCCACTGTCAATTTTACTCTTTGTCCAGCAACCACTTTCTATCACTAACCATCAGTCTTTTGTCATCTGATGGCTGCTCATCTCCAGATAGATCCATCTTAACAAACTATATTAGTTCACTCTTGCATTGCTATAAATAAATACTTGAGATCTGATAATTCATGTTAAAGAGAGGTTTGATTTGCTTATGATTCTGCAGGCTATACAGGAATCATGATGCTGGCATCTGCTTGGCTTCTGGGGAAACCTCAGGAAGCTTACAATCATGGCAAAAGGCAAAGGGGAGCAGATATGTCACATGGTGAAAGCAGGTGCAAGAGAGTGAGTCAGGAGGTGCTACATGCTTCAAACCACCAGATCTCATGAGAACTCACTCACAATCATGAGGACAGTACCAGGAGGGATGATGATACACCATTCATAAGAAATCCATTCTCATGAGCAAATCACCTCCCAACATACCCCACCTCCAACACTGGGGATTACATTTCAGTATGACATTTGTGTGGAGATGCATATCCAAACTATACCACAAAGTAAAGATAAAATTCTGCACTTACAAATTAAGACGTCTCTTTGCTACAAGAGGTAAATTGTTTCCCTGAAGAAATGCAGATTCTGAGACAACCATTTCCTGCAATCTGTCATGCCAGAAAGAATTGTATTTTTTTTTTTTTTTTTAGACGGAGTTTCGCTCCTTACCCAGGCTGGAGTGCAATGGCGCGATCTCGGCTCACTGCAACCTCCGCCTCCTGGTTTCAGGCAATTCTCCCGCCTCAGCCTCCTGAGTAGCTGGGATTACAGGCACGCGCCACCATGCCCAGCAAATTTTTTTTTTTTTTTTTTTTTTTTTTTTAGTAGAGACGGGGTTTCACCATGTTGAACAGGATGGTCTCGATCTATTGACCTCGTGATCCACCCACCTCGGCCTCCTAAAATGCTGGGATTACAGGCATGAGCCACCGTGCCCGGCCCAAGAATTGTATTTACTTATAATACAATTTTCTTACAGATCCTCGTAGTTTAGAAACAGGAAAATGCTTCCCAGGTAGGAAGCAAAACTTGGAGGTAGGTGCAGTGTGTAAGGCAACATTTTTTTTTTTTTTTTTAATCCTGTGTTTTTTGGTCCACCTGAGATAAAAATGTTATTTTGCTTCTTGAAATTGAATCTATGATGATACATTCAAATAAATTGTACCTCACCACTTGCTTTAGAGATGGTGATAAAAATTACTTAACAGTACTATAATAAATGAAAATGTAAGCAGAAATATATTGCAAGAGGTTTATGTTTTGTTTTTCATTGATATGTTTATAAATTTGTCACCAACTTGTATCATCTCCTTTTTAAAATGTCTTTTCCCAAAAAGCCTATAGATTTTCTGGCCATTCTGATTATACCCCTCCCAATTTTTCTTCATAGATTTTTCTTGACACTTAGCCAACATCTTCTTTATTTCTTCTCAAAATAAATAGCCAAGAATTTTTAGTTACACTTTAAAAAGTATAATTAATAATGCTTTCATTGACTTTGCTAAACTTCTTATTTTATTTTATTTTATTTTATTATTATTTTTTTTTGCCAATCATTGAGAGCTTGTAAGGTTGCTGAGGTTGGTTGGCCTTGAACTATTGGCCTTACCTTCGCAAGCCCCACGACATCCGGCTGGAGCCACTTTGGGCCCCAAGCAATAAGAATTTTTTTTTAAAAAATTCCATCCTGTTTTTCTTTTTAAGGTTATTTTTAATTGGCAAATAACAACTGTTTATACTTATGAGGTGCAATATGATGTTCTGATCTGTACATACATTATAGAAATATCTTGTAAAGCTAATTAATATTCATATCTCACCAACTTATTTATTTTGGGATAAGAATGTTAAAAATCTATTATTTCAGTAATTTTGAAATATACAATACATTACTACTAATTGTGGTTACTAGGCAGTGCAATGGATTACCAAAAGTTATTTCTCCAGTCTGAAACTTTATAACTTTTGATCAACATCTTTCTTTCCCCAACCCTCCTCCTCCCATGATGAAGTCCCAAAGATACACTATTTCAAAATCATAACTTATGAGTGGATTAGTTAGAGAGAAATCATGCATTTCAACTATTCTTGACTTCTGTTTCTGTGAGTTCTAAGTGAATCCTAAGCTGCATATTTATGTTTGGTTTTGTTTTTACCTTTGATGTGGCACACCACAAATTGAAATAATAAAATAAAATTTATAATACATGCAACATAACATCCTATTTTTTAAAAGTAAATGTATCAAAATGCATTTACATCCCAAAATGTTAACATTGCCTATCTTTTCATGGAGAAACTAAGTTTGATTTTAATTTTATTTCCTTTATTTTATTATTTTGTGATACATACCAAATTGTTAACAGTGATTATCTTTTTATGAGGAAAATTAAGGTTAATTTTAGTTATATTTCCTTCTTTCTATTATTTAAAAAATATTTTTCTAGCTTTCCTGTTGTGGACTTATGTTACATACATATTAGTTATATTAACAACAAAGTAACTTTGTAACTGTTTTTAACAGGCAATTGCCTAATAATTTTAAAATCAGTCAAATAAATCAATTACTTTTGAATTGCAAGATGCTTTTATGAATAACACTGCCAGAATTTCTATTAATCTCTGAGAAAAACATACAGAGATTTCCCAGTTCATATAAAGGCTGCGTATCCCAAACTTCACTAATTAGCCCTTTGGAATTCAGGATATATCTCACCTGAAAAAGCAATGTTCTAAATAATAGCTAGGTTTTTAGATAAATAACTCATTCCCAGAATACATACTAAGATCTTACTGAAAGTGAACCATTGTAAGCACTGAGGAATCATTAGAGACAAAACAGATAAAAACCCATCCTCTCCTGTAGTTCACATTTAATCCATATACACTATATAGTATATCAGATAAATGTTAAGGAGCCTAGCAAAATAATGTCCATTAAATTAACCGAAACCCTAAACATTATTATGAAAACAAGTAGAAAATAATGTTAAGGTTAAACTAATAAGAAATACAGTAATGAAATCATATAATAAGTATTTCTTCAAATGGTAGTGTATTGTAGGTTGGATTGAGTCCTCCCAAAAATATTTTTTAAATCCTAACCCCTGGTACCTGTGAATGTAACCTTATTTGGAAATGGGGTCTTTGCAGATGTAATCATGTTAAGCTGAGGTCATATTGGAGTAGGATGGAACTTTAAGCTAATATGACTGGTGTCCTCATAAGAGGAAGAGAAAAGAGATGAACACAGTGATACACAGGGAAATTGTCACATGATTATGAAGGAAGAGAATGGAGTCTGCATCCTACAGACCAAGGAACACTAAGGATTTCTGGCAACACTGGGAGCTAACAGAAAGGCATGGAAAAGATTTTCCCTTAGAGCCTTCAGAGAGAGCACAGCCCTCTGAATAATGTGATTTTGGGCATCTAGCTGCTAGAGATGTGAGAGAATAAATTTCTGTTGATTTAAATCATCTAGTTTATCTTTGTTATGGCAGCCTTAGAAACTAATACAGTATTACTTGAGAAAATGGAAGCTCTCATTTCCCAAAATTTTCCTCTTTCTTACCAGATGAGGAGGGAAATTTTAACAATTTCCATACTTCTACTCCAGATGCCATTTTAAACCATCCTGCCCAGCAACTTTAGTTTTCTTCAACTGAGCAGGGCTTTCATCTGCATGTGACCCATGGTCCCCTTGCTTTCATTAACTGAGTAAGGATTGAGCAAGGCGATTGCTTCCCCAAGCAAACTAGTTTTTTCTTTTTGTTAAGTTCACCTTTATTCACCTTACTTCTACATGATTAAAGAACAACAACAAAACAAAAGCTATCATCCAAGAAGTGGCACACATTGGAAAGTGAGGGAGGACTATCTTAACCCTTCTTTTTAGATAATCTCTAAAAAAAAGTGGTGGTGGGGAGCTTAAATGAATTCTTTGGAATCATTTTGGCCCCATGAATGTACCAAGTCAGAAAAAAATGAAAGAAGTAAAAATTAAGTAAAAACATTTTCTCTATCCAGAGAATTTTTCTGTAATCAGGAGGAGTGATTATGTGATGGAGGAAGAACAGAGCACTTACTTGATATTCATGAATAAGAGGATTGCATGTTTATCCTTTGTCATTAACTGTATACACATTCATTCTTTTTTGAGAGGGTGAAGAAAGCGTTATAAGAAGAAGCTCATGTATACTTATGTCAATAATTCAGGGATATATACCCTGGGGATTATATGAAGTAATTTGCAATAATAGGGTGAGTTAAACTGGAACTGGCAATTACTTCTTCCAGCACCTTTGCCCTAACTCATTGGTTTTACAGTCTACCACCAGCTTTTCAGGATTTTTAGCCAAATATTTATTTAAAAAAAATGTTATATTTGGTTTTTTTAAAGTAATTAAATAACAATACAAATACCAATAATAATACTACACATTGTAACAACTTTCAGAGAATTCCTTTTGCAACATGTGCATTAAATTCCTTTCTCAGGTATCTTTTTGTCTTTGTGTCCTAGTTCAGGCATAATCACTACTGAGAATTTTTATTTTACTGACCATCCCCAATAAGGTAGAGAAACACTCTTAGGAATTTAAGAATTACCCCTACTTCTCTTAAGACATCCACTGTTTTTTTTTTTTTTTTTTTCCTATCTTAACCCTTCCACCAGTATTGCAAACTATTTTGCCAACTATAGAGAATATGATCTCTCTGTTTTATTAGCATTTTCCTTCCTTCCTTCCTTCCTTCCTTCCTTCCTTCCTTCCTTCCTTCCTTCCTTCCTTCCTTCCTTCCTTCCTTCCTCCCTCCCTCCCTCCCTGCCTCCCTTCTTTCCTTCCACAAATAAATAAAATGAAGACTTAGTGAACCATATATTTTATGGACACACTTATGGAATGCACAGTCTTCTACTGAGTGGTCCCTTTTCTGGCCACTGTAATGGGCACTAGAAAAAGTAATGAAAGAGTAGGTAATGCCCATGACTTTATAGGACTTATATTAAAAGTGAGAGAAAAATCAGAAGTAAATAACCAAGAGAGCAACCTCATGTGACTTGATATCCAGAATTATGAACATAAGAAACAAGGTAAAGTAATAGAAAGAAACTGAGAAAGGGAATATAGGAGGGCTGCTCGGAGAAGGTCAGATTTGTATTCCAAGACTCTAGTTACATCTTCAGTAGTTACCTTTAAGTAAATAAAACTTTCATTTTTTATCAAAATAAAAATTAAATGTTAAGTACTTCTTCCCACTGAGTTGAATGACGTATTTAATTTAGGAATCAAGGAATAGATACCAGTCAGACAGCATTGAGAATGGTTGTGTAGTTTATTTCTCCATCAAAAGTGTCTGGCTGCAGGGTGGACAGAGGTCAAAATCAATTCAAGTTCAACCCATGAACTCATGCACAAAAGTTCAGTTACTCTTCAGGGCTTAGTCTGCCACAAGGGAAAAGCAGACTTTTATTTTTCTTACTGTCCAGAAAAGTCACATTTTCTTAATTGCCTTCTGTTAGGGAGTAGTAGGGTTGGGAGCTATTCCTAATTATTTATTTCAGAGGAAGATACTTTTAAAATTCATGAAAAGACCCATAAAATTGACCAAAAGGACCCATAAATAGTATCTGTTGCCTGAAAATCTTCATAACCTTAGCTTTATGTTTAATAAGAAAGTTACCCAAATGAGTACTCTGGGTTCAATAATTATATAAATAATAGTTAATAATTATTTGCATATTTATTAGACTTGATATTGGCTAGAATCAGGAAAGAAAATTATTTTTTTGGTAGGAAAGGCATAAATTTGGTTCTTGTAAGATAAATGAAGTAGAAGAAATTTAGGTTCCCAATGTTCTCTTTATTAGTGACCAGTCAAGACATTTCATTCATTCTCTATTTGATATGATATCATACAATATTTGGTAAAACATATACTCTAGAATAAATGCAATAGTATCTAAATGTATATTGATTATGAGACTTTTTATTATTATTATAAGTCCAAATATATCCAGATTCCCTTCTATATACACACGTTCATCAATTTGTGGGATTAACAGAGAATGTTGTATTTGTAAATGGGTATAAATTTCAGAGACTACTGCTTTTATAGCTTCTCTTTGTGCAAAAATGACTAGGTGTAGAGACATGGCAATGAAATCATTACCTTGTTTTAGGTGGATTTGAAAAGCAAGTCCCTCTGTTTTTTTAGTAGCAACTTTAATCAGCAAGCTGGCAAAATTTTGTACAAAATTTTCTCACAAGAATTTGAAACACATGGATATACATACACCGTTGGTTCTATTAATGTGAAATCTATCTTTCTAGGGAGAAAGAAACCACATCTTACTTGAATGTATTGATGAATTTTAAGACTCACAAATTTGTGTTTGTATTTTCTTTCCTAAGGGAGGGAAAAGAATCCTGAAATCAATAGAGATTAGAAATATAAGTATGAACTTGACAAAGAATTTCTTGGAAACTTATAATCATCAAAAAAATTAGTAATCACCTTATTACTCTGTGGACACAAACCAAATTAAAAGAACAGAACAAAATAAAACAGGAAATTAACTTAGTTATAAAATGCAATGCAGCACATAACCTAAGAAACATACAAACAAAACCAGTAATCCCGACTCAATCCTTGGCTGTGTATACAAAAAGTGCATGCCTTTCTTAGTACAGATTCTAATACATTTTGTAGGCAATAAGGAAGAGATCACTTTCTCTAGATATTGGCTGTATTAACCAAATATATGAACCCTAACAAAACTTCTGTGTATCTACTTGGACAATAGGGCTTCTCTTATAATAGTTTAAAGTACTATTTTATTTAGCATTTTTTTCAATTGTTTTGCCACAATTCTTTTCAATATTTTTTGTTTCAATATCCTTCCAATAAATACAGAGGAGATTATATAAGGAAGTCAAACTGCTAATGTTTCTATTTTTCTTGTCATTATCAGAAGATTTAAAGTGTGTTAACTGTAATGTTTACTTTCTTATAGAAAAGTGCCTGTTTTGATGCTGTATAAATTCCCCCCCTCAATTATTACTCTGTTGGCAATGAGTCAATCCTTTTGAAAATACATATTTGTACATTTAATCAGGACCAGATGTTTGTTTCATATTTTTAATTTTTTTAACTTTTCATTTTATTTTTATTTTTGAGACAGAGTCTTGCTGTGTTGCCCAGGCTAGAGTGTAATGGTGTTGTCTCTGCTCACTGCAACCTCCGCCTCCCAGGTTCAAAGATTCTTCTGCCAGGGCCTTCCAAGTAGCTGGGATTATAGGTGCCTGTCACCATGTCCCGCTAATTTTTTTTTTTGTGTGTTGTTGCATTTTTAGTAGAGATGAGATGTCATCATGTTGGCCAGGCTAGCTTCGAACTCCTGACCTCAGGTGATCTACCTGCCTCAGCCTCCCAAAGTGCTGGGATTACAGGCATGAGCTACAGTGCCTGGCTGTTTTTTAAACCATTATGTTTATAGTTGAGGTATGATTACTTAAAATGCTTTTTACAGTTATTTATATCCAAAGTTAATTTATGGTTTTGAAATGAATGCACTAAGATGATCACAATTAGAATATTTAAAGACTACTATCTGTTCATTTTCAGAGAAAATTAACTCTTGAGGCACATAACTTTAGCCAGAGTTTCATAGAGAAGCTAACTCCCTTGCATTTCTCCAGTACTGCAATGCTCTTTCTACCTGGACTTGCAGAAGTTATAGTCCTTGTCTAGTGTCCTGGGCTGGTCATACATCTTGATTCATTTTGGAAGAAGCTTGTGGAACTGATTTCAGAAAGACAAATTTACCCTACTGTTGCATTTCATTTGCTCTTGAAGGTGGAGGATTCATGACATAAACCAGTGTGAATTCAAGTCATCATACCATTACTTTACTAGTCTCACTAAGTCCTTTCTACTTGCAGAGTTGTCACACCAAGGAATTCTTCTGAATGATGAATAACACTTTTATTTGCCTTTCCCATAACTTGCCTCCAACCTCCCTCTAATTATCTTGTTTCCTTTCCTGGGAGACAACCTGTCCTTAATTAGGATTAATCGTTTTTATTTTGAAGAAACTCGTTTCTCTTGTTTATACACAAGTGTATGTACTGTAATATAGTATATTAACTATGTAATATAGTGTATTCTATAATATAGTAATTCTGTATAAATATGGTTATATTCATTTCCCAACAAAAACATTGGGAAATTGTTTCTTATATATTCCTCATAGGATATGGTAATCAAGGTGCTCTAGGTTACTACCTATTTACTTCTAAAGTCCTTAACCAGATATGTTTATTACCAGATATGTTATTTTTGGATTAATTATGCATTTCTTAAGTTATCTCAAAATTAACAACAAGTATAAAAGGATAAAAACAGTTTAGAATTAGGCCTCAAGAAGGTCAAAATATGACTCCAGTTCTCACTGAATGGCTGCGTTAAAACATTGGTATTATTTTGTAAGCTGAGCAAATGACAGGTGAATGCAATTCACATAAAAAGTTTCTCTGGCAGAAGAGACCTTGTCATTGGTTGTATTTAAACAAGATAAGTGTTTCAAACTCTGTTCTGTTTTCTGCAATTCAATTTTTTCTTTTTCCCCTCCCCTTCTGCATAATATAATTTACCTATCAGGTACGAAAATTACTATTGAGTAAGAAATATATATATATATATATATAATGTATATATATAAACATATATATATACATATATAAACATATATATACACATATATATAAACATATATACATATATAAACATATATACACACATATATAAACATATATACATATATAAACATATATACACACATATATAAACATATATATATATACACACACACATATATGTGATCCATTCATCAATTAATGCACAGCCATTTTCCTAGGAAATATATTTTTAAAGATGGGATTCAAAAATTAGAAATTTAAATACCAGTGCAGTAATAATGTTAGAGATGATAGTGTTATATTAAAAAAAAGAAGGCCTCAAGTATATAGTGAGAGAGTAATGAGAGAAAATAGGACAGCAAATACTATGAAGAAATAGAAGCATAATATTATAAAAATAAAAGTATTGGACATTTTAATTGGTTATTTGGAACAAATTTACCTTGTACTTCTAGTTTATCCAGGCCCTAATTAAAATGAGTTTCTACCACAGTATTTAATGTCAAAAGACTTGAATATACATTTCACTAAAGAAGCCATGCAAATGACTAACAAGTATATGAGAAAATTCTCAACATCACTAATCACAGTGAAAATGGAAATTGAGTGATTCTCTTGTCTCAGCCTCCTGAGTAGCTGGGATTACAGTCATGCCCCACTACACTTGGCTAATTTTTGTATTTCTTTATTTTTTTCTTTTTAATTGTACTTTAGGTTCTAGAGTTGCTTAAACCTGGGAGGCAGAGGTTGAGGTGAGCCAAGATTGTGGAATTGCACTCCAGCAGCCTGGGCAACAAGAGTGAAACTCCTTCTCCAAAAGAAAAAAAATACATGATAATCATCACAATGGTCTATATTTTGATAGAAGATATTCTTAATAGGAATGTCATGAGTTTTAAGGCAATAAACTTGAGGGTATTAAATAAAAGGACAATGGAAATTAAAACCATAATGAGATACCACTTCAGACCTGTTAGAATGGCTATTATCAAAAATAAATAACTAGTATTGGAATGGAAGTGGAGAAAAGGAAACCCTTGTACAGGGGTGGTGGGTGTGCATATTAGTACAGACATAATGGAAAACTGTACAGAGATTTCTTATAAAATTTAAAAAAATAGAACTACCATATCACCCTGCAATCTCACTACTAGGTATCTATTCAAGAAAATTAAATCAGAATTTAACAGAGATATCTATAATCTCACGTTAATTGCAGCACTATTCACAACAGTCAAGATAAGAAAAATCTGAGTACCTATAGATTAATGAATTAATAAAGAATAAAGAAAATATGGTACACACACAGACACACATACACACACATCAGGATATTATTCAACTGTAAAAAATAATCCAGCTATTTGTGACAACATAGATGAAACTTAAGGACATTATACTATGTGAAATAATCTAGGTATAAAAAGACATATACTGCATGATCTCATATGTGAAAATTTTAAAAGTCAAACTCATAAAACAGAAAATAGAATGATAGTTGCCAGTGATTTAGGGGGTGGGCAAAATGGAGAAATGTCAGTGAAAGAGTACAAAGTTTGAATTAGTCTGGTTAAATAAGTTCTGGAGATCTAATGTATAGCAGGGTGACTTAGTTAATAATATTATATTGTATTCATGAAATTTGATGAGAGTAGATCTTAATGTTTTCATCACACACATATACAAATAACTGTGAGCTGATGAATATGTTAATGGCTTGATTGTAATAACATTTCACAATGTATGCATATATCAGAACATCACTTTGTATACCATAAATGTATACAATTGTTATTTGTAAATTATACCTCAATAAAAATAGGGGGAAAAAGTTAAAAAAGAAAATATTAAAAGACAGCATAGAACAATATAGCCCTGACCTGGCTGGTGAATGAAAGGCATTGAACAAAAAATAAGTTGCAGTAGGTCATTGAATAACTCTTACTTGTCCTTCTGGTTTCACTGTATGAAAAATTCTGAGGTGTCTTTTCTGGCTTCCCAAGACTTGTGTACTTACCACTCCCTTGTGCTCTCAGAGCACACTCTAACTTTTTTCATCATATGGTGATTTGAGGTTGACTCATCAGTCTTCCCGCTGTGTCTTTTTCATGATTATATCCCCTTAGTGCATGGTGAGGTGAACATTTGGTGAATACAAAACTAAACAATGGATGAAAGAATGAGAAAATGAAAGGAAATCAAAGGGAAGAAGGGAAGAGGAAAAGAGAGAGAGGAAAGCAGCACATTCAGAGAAGAAGACACTATAGAAAAGGGAAGCTCATCCTCTTTGCCTAAGTGATCATCCTTATAGAGAATATGGGGTCATACACTTGCCAGTCCTATAAGCAATGGCAAGCAACATAGAACACGTAGTTGAAGCAAGAGTATCTTCACATCTCTTGCTGTAAAGAACAGATCAGGTGGTAGAAAATCAGGGAAGAGACCATGGACCCCAGGACTTGAAGCTGCAACTGGAAAAACAAAACACATACACACACACCCCTTTACTATCCTGAAAACTCTCAGAAAGTGATAATTTTTTTGCAAAGTACACCTTCTTATTGTGTGACTGTTACTGTTTTGTAAAGGTATCTTCATATGCTGACATTTTACCAAAGCTAGTAGAAACCCCAATGTGTGATGGGAAAGATACTTCTTGAGTAGAATATGTAGAATTGACCAAATTAGTTAAATTGATTGGCAATGATTCTGAATTATTTTACTAATAGTGATAGACGCCTGATAAACACTTGTCGTGTCACAAAAATTAAATGGAAATCAATGTACAGTTTCCTTTATCCAAACAGGAACAAAAATCTGCATATCTTATACTTTACATTACTTATTGGGATATCTGTATATTTTTATTTTTAATATTTAAAATTTTCAATTTTTCCATCATATAAGAGAATTGTACCTCAAAATATGCTCTATTCACTTCATACTAATTCATTGTTCCATTTACTACAATCACTGTTTCATAACCATTTACATATCTTGTTATATGGTTGGTCATATGTCAAGCTAATGTTAAGATTTCTGGCCAGGCGTGGTGGCTCACACCTATAATCCCAGCACTTTGGGAGGTGAGGCGGGTGGATCATGAGGTCAAGAGATCAAGATCATCCTGGTCGACATGGTGAAATCCTGTCTCTACTTTAAAAATACAAAAATTAGCTGGGTATGGTGGGGTGCACCTGTAGTCACAGCTACTCGGGAGGCTGAGGCAGGAGAATTGCTTGAACCCGGGAGGTGGAGGTTGCGGTGAGCCGAGATCATGCCATTGCACTCCAGCCTGAGTAACAAGAGAAAAACTCTGTCTCAAAAAAAAAATTCTGTATACAAACAATAATGCAACAGAATTATGAATCAGTAATTTTAGAAATCAGTCATGCTGCAAAGTACATATTTCTGCAGTCTGATTAATAGACAATTTTAAAATGGATTTAAATATATGTGGAAAGGCTCCCTTGCACCATGTTGGATAAAAATGTTTTGCTAAGCACAGTCTCAAAGTGACAATGTAAAGTGTAGCCCAGAGAGCAAGAGTCATGCCACAGCATGATGGTAATAAAACTCACACAATTAGATAAACTTAATAAGAAATGACTTTACATGTGTGAGTTCAGTGTTTTCTCAAATTGTTTTCCAGAGAAAGTTTGAATGCCAGGCTTTCCAGTTTAAGAAAAAATTCTGACACTTAGCAATCTCATTTATTTGTTAAAATTTTGAAAAGCTCAATAAACAGAAACATGATTTACTTCTAATTTATAACTTCCTTATTCATCCAAAAATCACTGAGTTAGTCCTATTAGTCAACAAGAAAACTGAAGTTTAATCAGGTGTGGCTTAACTTTAGTATGGAATGTCTTTATTTTTAACTCACTTTGTTACAATACCTTAGGCATGTCAATAAAATGCTTTCTACTAAAATTATAATCAATACATTTTATTTCCAGTTTTTCACCCAGATAGCAAATACACTTAACCAGTAATTTTGTACCCTTATTTGACATATTTCTCATAACTGTCACTTTACACAATAAATTTGGATAGAAACTCAAATAGATACTTTTGATTGCGAAACTTGAACTTGTTGAACAGGTAAGCTTGGCTAATTTTGTGTCCTCAGAATCAGTTCAGTGGCAGAGTAGTTTTTGTAAAGAGGAAATAAATTAAAACATATTTTTAATGGAATTAGAATAATCATGCTTAAGTTTGTCACCCAGAAAATCCAAAATGCAAGCTCTAATATATTGTTTTAAGTTAAAGCATACATATTTTTCATGAGAATAATTTAGGCAACCAGAATACAATATTAATTTACATTTATAAATAACTTTAATGATGCTTAATAATATAGCAGTGGACTTCAAAATATACATCTACAAATTTTCCCTTAAACTATGCGGAATCACAGTGTACTGGCCACACTAATATGCAATTAGATCATTTCACAGTAGATAGAAAGACATTATTTCCATTGACTATAAAGCTGAAAATTACTCTAAAATCTACCAAATTATTTCTAACTTTAATAAAATACTTTGTTTTTATTCAAAATTTTTGGCAAACAGAATTATTTAGCTAGTGTTAACTTCGATATTTATAAGAAAACATTTGATAGCATAAACATATTAAAATATAAAGGCAAAATCTGTTGGACAATTTATATATATAAATATATATATAATATATATATATATAGAGAGAGCTGCTTAAAATAAGCTAAATAGTCTCACATTAATCTGTCCAATTTATGTAGTAAATTGGAAATATAGAAATAAAGATTATGCTTTCTGAGTTGATAATTTTATCAGCTCTGATTATTCAATAAGTTAAGCACTTTTCTATATAATGGAGCTTACTGATAGTTTGATATACTAATAACTATATCAATAGCAAAAGCCTATATTTTAATGATGTCCTTGCTTTCAAGCCAGTTATATATTAACCACAGCGTGTATCTACCTAGCCAAAGAAATATAAAAGTTTTGACTAGTTTAATAATACATAATAGGTGCTAGGTGATTTGTTATAAATTTTGACAATTTTATGTTTAACTAAATTATATTTATAAGTGAACATATTCTAATTATTTCATCAAGTTTAAAGGTTTCAAAATCTTAATAACACATAATCTGATATGAAGAGTTTATATTGAAGATGGTGATGCATCTTTATGTCAATAAATTATATTTTATAAAAAAGTAGGTCATGCCAGTATATGGCTAAAAATATAAATGAGATAGATTAATTTGTCTCAAAAATGATGTGCATTACCAATAAATTGGCTATTTGAAGGAGTTGCTACTCATAAAAATGACCATGATAGAAATCTAGTTCTATCATTTTACTTCCATTGTACATATAAGCAGTCATTGTTGCACTTAAGAAATGCCAGAAAAGAAAAAAAAGACTTATTTAAAAAAATTAGCAGCACGTTCTTAATTCCCAACTCATTAAGATCATACAACTAAATGACTAAGGACAGCAATAGGTATATAACAAATATTACTAAACATCTACTGAAACAAATGACAACCTCAATTTGTTTGAATATCTAATCTGATGAGAAATCCTAAAATTGCGAAAGAGTTTCTATACTTTGTTATTGCTAGTGAGTCCTTGTTTCAATTATTTGGACAGGACTATTGTTGAGACGTGCTTAGACCTAAACATCTGTTCAGTTAGAATGGGAAAAGCTTAGAATTGGGAGATACTTGGCCTTGAGAAAGGAGTAACAGCATTCATAATGGACAGGCAACAATTCAAATCACATATGTATCTAAAGATACATATTGAATATAGGCTGGCTCAAGAAGTGGTCATTGGCCGGGCGCGGTGGCTCATGACTGTAATCCCAGCAGTTTGGGAGGCCGAGGCGAGTGGATCACGAGGTCAAGAGATCGAGACCATCCTGGTCAACATGGTGAAACCCCATCTCTACTAAAAATACAAAAAATTAGCTGGGCATGGTGGCGTGTGCCTGTAATCCCAGCTACTCAGGAGGCTGAGGCAGGAGAATTGCCTGAACCCAGGAGGCGGAGGTTGTGGTGAGCCGAGATCGAGCCATTGCACTCCAGCCTGGGTAACAAGAGTGAAACTCCATTTCAAAAAAGAAAAAAAAAAGAAGTCATTATTCAAGAAATATAAGTCTTGCCAAATGTATATATCCATGAAGTCAACACCCCAATCAAGATATAAAATGACCCTTATGCTGGCTTAGAGTCAGTCTTCCTCTACCACTGAGCCTACCATCATATTTTTCACTGGAGGTTTTTGCTTATTCTTTTTTCTTTAGATATGGAGTTTCACTCTATTGCTCAGGCTGAAGGGCAATGATCTCAGCTTACTGAAAACTCAGCCTTCCAGGTTCCAGGGATTCTCCTGTCTTTGTCTCCGAAGTAGAGGAGATTACAGGCACACCCCGCCACACCTGGCTAATTTTTTGTATTTTTAGTAGAGACAGGGTTTCATTGTGTTCCCTCAGCACCACCGGAGGCTGAGGTAGGAGCCCAAAAGTTTGAGACCAGCCTGGGCAACATAACGAGACCTCAACTCTACAAAATGTTTTTCAAAAATTAGCTGGGTGAGTGGCATGTGCCTGTATTCCCACCAACTTGAGAGGCTGAGGTGGGAGGTTTGCTTGACCCCAGGAGCTCCAGGATACACAGCTGTGCTCTGAGCACTGTATTCCAGCATAAGCAACTGAGCAAAACCCTGTCTCAAAAAAAAAAAAAAAAAGGAAGCATTTTTTTCTTTGATATATGAAAACCCCAGTCCTTCATGTTACTTTTTTCTACACATTCATAAATTGCCATGAGTTATAATGTATGTCATGAGTGTTTTGTACTAAGAACTAGAGTATCAAAATTTAAGAATTCCCTTTTCAGTAAATGTATGTGGATCCAAGTTCATCCTACGCTATTCAGCATTATTTTCTCATTTATATCTTTGCAACATTTCTTCTTGAATGGAAGAGAAAAGAGGGATTTTACAGGGAGAATGCTAGGATTAAAGCTATTGAAGCCTGTTTACTGGGATGAACATGACCAGATTTGCATTTGCGAAAGAGCACGTTGACTACATTGTGAAAAGAGTGGCAAGCTATGAACCGAGATGACAATGTCATAGACTCTTGCAGTGATTTTTCAGAGAGACCATGAAGCCAAAGATCAGAGGTAGCAGTAGTGGTAATGCTTGTTACCAGGTAAATTGATCAAATTGCAGCCTGACTTATATATGCAGACTGCCATTGAGAAATCGCTCAAAAAAGTTTACTTTAGATTAAAAAATTAAACCAGTGTTCTTTGGGCAATCACTCTATGTAGAGCACATTTGTAAACTCTACAGGCATTGTCACAAACAAAACATTTTAAAAATCTCTGCTTTCATGAAGCTTATATTCTAGATGGCAGTGTGAATAAAATAAACAGTAATAAAATATATACTATGCTTGCTACTGCTACATGCTACAGGGAACATTAAAACAAGAATGAGGGTTAGAAGTTCCTGAGGGCTAAAATTACAGGTTTTACCATAAAAGACCTTACTGAGAAGAAGGATTTGAGCAAAATCCCAAAGGAAATGAGAATTTTATGCAGGTTTAAAGAAAGAATACTAGCAAAGGAGATATCTCTGAGATAAGAAAGTGATGTTTCCTGGGAGGTCATCATGACTGGAGAAAAATGATGGAGGTGAGAGTAGTAGAATATAAGATCAGAGGCAAATGAGAGTTGTAGGGTCCAGACCACACAGCGTCTTCTAAATCATGGCACGACTTTGCTTTTTGTTCAGAATAAGATGGCAAAGCATTGGAATCATTTGAACTCAAGAGTGAGGTAATCTGACTTATTTTAACAGGATTACCCTACTGCTTTGTTGACAATAGACTGACAGGAGGGAAAGAGGACAAAGGTAGAAGATGGTTCACGAGTTAGAAAGCTATTGGAATAATCCAGGTGAGGTATAATGGTGTCTTGGAACAGGAAGATAGCAGTGGAATGGTGAGAAGTGGTTAGATTCCAAATATATTTTGAAGATAGAGTTTATAAGATTTGCTGATGGATCAAATACCACCAGAGGGAGAGGTGGAGGGCATCATTCAGCCCATTATAAATATACATTATTTGTAATAAAATAATCAAATAAATCATTTCAGAAAACTATACTGGAACTACTAAATTATTGGTAATTTCATACAATTAGATAGTATTTGCTCAGAAGCTGTGGAGAATATCATTGGCAACAAAAAAGCACTAATATCTCTTTGGAGAATATGATATTTATGCCACAAATTGATTTTCCCTGTTTTAATTTTGGCATAATAAATAGATCATTTAACTTGCTTTTGCTATTCAGGCTGTGCACAGAAATGTTATTGCTAGTAATAATTGTCTTCTCAGAAGACAATTAACACACATGTGCAAAAAGTATTCAAATATTTTAAATAGAAAAAATAGCACAATATTTTAATTAATTAATTGCCAAACTCACCTGTATACTTTATTATTAATTTGCCCAGAATAATTTTTTATCCTCTCTTTATAAAAGCACAATTTGAAATGATTTTCTATAGAATCAATACAAAGCATATTTAGTCTTTTTCTTTAGCTGAATCAAATTTTATATGATTACTGAGAAGTTTTTTAAGTATTTTTATGTTTCATCATCAAATATTTTTAAATCCACTGTGAAAAAGTAGTTTTGACATGTTGAAACACTGGTGATTTTTCTTTTCCTTCTTCTTTAAGTATACTTGTCTGTCTTTCACTGATATACTTTCTTCCTATTATATTTAAATTTTGGCAAAGTCAATAATCCTGAAAAAATATATAGAAAATTAGTCTGAAATCAAGACCTGCCCAAAAGCACTTCAAATGCATTTTTAAATTATGTCTATGTTGCATTGACTGGTTCATTTTTTGGTGTAACAAATTGCTCTTGTACTACATATTTTGAATTACTGACAAAGGTGTATGAGTTTTATCACTAGAACACTGTTTCTTCAGGCTTTTTTTGCTACATTGGTGTCAACTTTACACATTTTTTATCTGAAATTGCTAGACTTCATCAAGACAAAATGTGTTAGGCATGCTAGGACATGAGCCCTATACATAAAACATGAGAATTCACATACAGATGTACTCAGGAATTATAGTGCTGCTATCTGCCCAAATCCTAAAAGCAATGGTTCTGACAAATCCCATTGTGCACAATTTCCATTTAAACAAGCAAGCAAACAGAAAAGAGTGTGCACATATAATTGTATTTGATGCTTCAGTGAGTATATTCCTGAAAGAAGAAGACTTCTGTTTTGGCCAGACATTGAAGCAAAGAAAATGTGCTGCTTCAAATTTTACACATATAATGATTGAAAGTATTTTCCACATAGTTCTAGTTCTGGTTCTGTATATTTCAAACCTTGTTTCTCCTCCACATGCTTTTGGCACTAAGGGATATAGAATGTACTCATAATGCAGTATTACGTCTGGCATACACCTTTGAGCATCAATTTGGTGAGTGATAGGAGTCTTTGTGAAGAAAGGACATTTTAACTGTGGCTGGCAATCACTTAGTTACACACAAAAATGACTGTAAATCTAATATCCTACTAAACCCAATAAATGTCAATTCAACTCAACTCCCCATTATCTGGATTTTAGAAAAAACTTCTATCACTATTCTGAGGAATTGCAACAAAGGGAAGATTATGACAATATGATGTATAAAACTGAGCAGATTCAGCATCATATATACTAAGATATAATTGTAATACATAAAAATGTAAGTTCACACATAGATAAATTCACTGTTTGCAATACTGCTATAGGTTTGTGCCCTACAAATACTATAGTTTTAATAAGAAGTTATTACGTATTCCATGAAAAAGAAAAGAAGATGATGCACTCATAATTATGGTGTTTAGAATATGGGAAATGTACACAGTTTGGTCATCTCTGATCTGCATCTCATGATAGCAGGCAAATCAGCATGTAGACAGAAGAGGTACACCTGAAAGTTTCTAATCTCCTTCAAATGCCTGGAACTTGCTGGCATCTGGTCACAGTATCCTAAGCCACTGATGTTGTCATTCCTTCTCTCAAGGTACCCCAACCAACTACACCCCAACCCCCTCTTCTTCTCATGTGGTAAACCAGATGTCTTAAGAAACCCTGGGACTCATGCCTATGATGTCATTCTCAGGACTTAAGGCAAACTCCAGTTCCAGGATGGTGGCCTGGCAGTAGCAACCCTTAGCTGCATGGTATTTCTTTTGGAGGATTGTGGGAGATCCTATTTGGTCACTAGAATGGCACTGATCTGCTGATTTTTGGTGTCTCTGATATCAGGCATATCAAACATGAGACCAGTTCTGGGCTCTGAACTACCAACAATGCACTTCTGGCCCTCAGTTAAGCTGTGTGTCTGGCCCTGTGTGTCAGCTGTCTTCTTTGGGAGTTCCAAGTGAAGGCTGCCTCTGGTTCATAGAATATTTTTGACATTTACTGCTCCATATAAATAAACAATTTTATTCATTGAATTTTATTTTATTTTATTTTTTCTTTTCTTTTTTGAGACAGAGTTTCGCTCTTGTTACCCAGGCTGGAGTGCAGTGACTCGATCTCGGCTCACTGCAACCTCCGCCTCCTGGGTTCAGGCAATTCTCCTGCCTCAGCCTCCTGAGTAGTTGGGATTACAGGCACGCACCACCATGCCCAGCTAATTTTTTGTATTTTTAGTAGAGACGGTGTTTCACCTTGTTGACCAGGATGGTCTCGATCTCTTGACCTCGTGATCCACCCGCCTCGGCCTCCCAAAGTGCTGGGATTACAGGCTTGAGCCACTGCGCCCGGCCTTCTATTAACAAATTTTTTCTAATTGGGATTGCCTTGGATTTGTTAGATTTCTTTTTATAAGAATGAATGTTGCTGGACACATTAGCTCACACTTGTAATTTAAATGTTCTAGGACGATGAAACTGGAGAATTGCTTGAGGTCAGGTGTTCTAGAAACCTGACCGGGAAACAAAGTGAGATCCCATCTCCACAAAAACTTAGCTGAGTGTGGTGGCACACACCTATAGTCCTAGCTACTCAGAAGGCTGAAGCAGAAGGATTGCTTGAGCCCAGAAGTTCAAGGTTTCAGTGAGCTATGATCATGTCACTGCACTCTAACCTCGGCAATATAGTGAGACCCCATCTCTAGAATAAATAAATAAATAAGTGTCTCCATCAATAAATATATCTTTTCTATTACTTGGATATTTTATGATTTTAATAAAGTTGTAATTTTTTTCATATTTTTAACAAATTTACTATACCTACTATGAAGGAGATCTTTTAACTATTATATTTCTAACTGCTTATTCTGTTAACTAGTGGCGTTACTAATTTTATGTGAAGAACTTGTATCTAACCACTTTGGTGAAAGATTTTATTAATTAGATATCCTACCATTTAATTAATTTATTTTTATATGACGATGTCATCAGCAAATAATGGTTTTATCTCATTTCTTCTGCTTATCTATTATATTGCCTAGGATATCAAATACAATGTTCAATAATGACAATGAAATTGTCTTGTTCGTTTGTTTAACGTTGTATCTAATGCTAACATTATATCTAATCCTCTCAACACAACTTCTGTTCCCTCTGCTTTATCAAATTAGAAAAATACTGACAAATGTGGCTATTTTGTGTTCTCCTGTTTATCTAGAAGAGTTCCTTTTTGTTTCTCAGTTATGACCCAGCCAACTTAGGATTCCTTCTCTAGAGTTAGATTTTCCTAATGCCATGATTATAATGTACAAGTTTAGTGAAATTTCAACTTTGAGAAATTGCAGAAGAGCCACATAAGAATTAAAGCATAATGCAAATACAAAAATGTCATTTGACATAGTAATTTTAAAATTTCCAGTTTGTATTTAAAGGATGAAACTATAAATGTTACAACATGACATCTTTTTACAACATGTGTTACCCTAGATATTAAATGCAAATGTCAGTCTCTTTCATCCCTAAATACGATCAGAGCCCAGATGTAATTCATGTAAAATAACATATTTTAACCTATTTTGAATAATTTGGTGGAAGTGAATTTAAATATTTATGAAGATACAATTTATTTTTGAGCATGTTGTTCACAGGCCTATCACTTTCATACGGCCAAAGCTCATGGGATGTTATCAATCAAGAATCACAATTCTATGCACTATTATTTATTAAGCCCTAAACAGAACTATTTTCTATAAAAGAATGCTTTGTCTTATTGTTGATTGCCAAGTGAGATATTGACTATTAAAATTTGGCAGGCATTTGAGTTTCTGGTGGTGGGTAATTTGAGCAGGTTCCTTTATCCAAAGCAAAGCAATGTAGAGCCTGATCTGATTTCTTTTGAAGTTCCGCATTATTAAAATATTTAATGATAAGGGTTGACTGAGGTCAGCTGGAAAATATGGGCAGCAGCTCCTCTTGAAGAGCAAGTCACTGAAAACATGGGAAAAATATAGACTGGAGACCTGGGCTTAAAACCAGTTCCTCGAACACTGTGCAGTGGAGACCAGATTGCCCTTCTGACCTAGCTGTGCTGTCATTCTACAGGTTGTCTGCAGGAAAGTGGCATGTGTATATTTACACTTAGAAAGCCCTGTGATATTGAAATGTTATTCTAGAAGCCTAACTCTTCTTTGTCATGGGATAGCCATTGCTAATTATGGTATAAAGAGAAAGACAATTTTTCTACCCTGCTGTCACCTTCTCTCTGAGAAACTGCTGCACGCCGGCAAATGGAGGGACTCTCTCCGAGTCTCTGCAGGTTTAACAGCACTCACTACATAGTTCTCACCATATAGGTATAATTTTAGTCACAAGTAAGAGAATAGGATTTTCTGACAAGTAGAGCAGGATTTCTGGTTTTCTATCCTTAAATAATACTATCAACCAATCGGGATGCAGGCAAGGAAATAAAGCCATTTTCTCCATATGTGAATTGGAGACTAATGTTTCATTTGTATAATCTCATACTGTGCTATTCTAAGTGAAAGAAGCATAAAACGTATTATAGCAAAACCTAAACCAAACGTTGCAGACAATAAATGATATTATTTCAGTTGATAAGGTAGAGCCATACAGTATAAGAATCAGTTTACATAATTTTGTTTCCAAAAGTGCATTGAATTCTTCTTTTGATTATCTGACAAGTAGCAAAGTAGCTATCTGAAGGGTTATAGACTTAACTAGAGATTTAAATTCTTTTCATATAATTATTCATTAAATTAGTATTAATGTAGATTAAGTATATAAGGCTTTATGAAATACCATCCAGAGTAGCCAGGGAGAGTGAGTGGCATGAAAAGAGAAAGAACAAAGATGAAGACGAAATAGAGAAGCCACTGGCATTTCTTTTTTCCTTTTATTTTTTTACTTTTTATTTTTATTGCATTTTAGGTTTTGGGGTACATGTGCAGAACGTGCAAGATAGTTGCATAGGTACACACATGGCAGTGTGTTTTGCTGCCTTCCTCCCCTTCACCCACATTTGGCATTTCTCCCCAGGCTATCCCTCCCCATCTCCCCCTCTGCTGTCCCTCCCCTATTCCCCACAATAGACCCCAGTGTGTAGTACCCCTTCCCTATGTCCATGTGTTCTCATTTTTCCTCACCCGCCTATGAGTGAGAATATGTGGTATTTTGTTTTCTGTTCTTGTGTCAGTTTGCTGAGAATGATGTTCTCCAGATTCATCCATGTCCTTACAAAGAACAAAAACTCATCATTTTTGATTGCTGCATAATATTCCATGGTGTATATGTGCCACATTTTCCCAGTCCAGTCTATCATCGATGGGCATTTGGGTTGGTTCCAGGTCTTTGCTATTGTAAACAGTGCTGCAATGAACATTCGTGTGCATGTGTCCTTATAGTAGAACAATTTATATTCCTTTGGATATATACCCAGTAATGGGATTGCTGGGTCAAATGGAATTTCTATTTCTAGGTCCTTGAGGAATCGCCACACGGTATTCCACAATGCTTGAACTAATTTACACTCCCACCAACAGTGTAAGAGTGTTCCTCTTTCGCCACATCCTCTCCAGCATCTGCTGTCTCCAGATTTTTTAATGATCGCCATTCTAACCGGCATGAGATGGTATCTCAATGTGGTTTTGATTTGCATCTCTCTAATGACCAGTGATGATGAGCATTTTTTCATGTGTTTGTTGGCCTCATGTTTGTCTTCTTTTGTAAAGAGTCTATTCATATCCTTTGCCCATTTTTGAATGGGCTTGTTTGATTTTTCCTGTAAATCTGTTTGAGTTCTTTGTAAATTCTGGATATCAGCCCTTTGTCAGATGGGTAAACTGCAAAGATTTTTTCCCATTCTCTTGGTTGCTGATTCACTCTAGTAACTGTTTCTTTTGCCGTGCAGAAGCTGTAAAGTTTGATTAGGTCCCATTTGTCTATTTTGGCTTTTCTTGCCAATGCTTTTGGTGTTTTGGTCATGAAGTCCTTGCCTACTCCTATGACCTGAATGGTTTTGCCTAGATTTTCTTCTAGGGATTTTATGGTGCCAGGTCTTATGTTTAAGTCTTTAATCCATCTGGAGTTAATTTTAGTGTAAGGTGTCAGGAAGGGGGCCAGTTTCTGTTTTCTGCACATGGCTAACCAGTTTTCCCAACATCATTTATTAAACAGGGAATCCTTTCCCCATTGCTTGTTTTTGTCTGGTTTATCAAAGATTATATGGTTGTAGATATGTTGTGTTGCCTCCGATGTCTCTGTTCTGTTCCATTGGTCTATATCTCTGTTTTGGTACCAGTACCATGCTGTTTTGATTACTGTAGCCCTGTAGTATAGATTGAAGTCCAGTAGTGTGATGCCTCCCGCTATGTTCTTTTTGCTTAGAATTGACTTGGCTATGCGGGCTCTCTTTTGGTTCCATATGAAGTTCATGGTGTTTTCTTTCCAGTTCTGTGAAGAAATTCAGTGGTAGCTTGATGGGGATAGCGTTGATTCTGTAAATTACTTAGGGCAGTATAGCCATTTTCACGATATTGATTCTTTCTAACCGTGAACATGGAATGTTTCTCCATCTGTTTGTGTCCTCTCTTATTTCATTGCACAGTGGTTTGTAGTTTTCCTTTAAGAGGTCCCTTACGTTCTTTGTAAGTTGTATTCCTAGGTATTTTATTCTCTTTGTAGCAATTCTGAATGGCACTTTGTTTTTTATTTGGGTCTCTTTAAGTCTGTTGTTGATGTATAGGAATGCTTGTGATTTTTGCACATTGATTTTATACCCTGAGACTTTGCTGAAGTTGCTTATCAGTTTCAGGAGCTTTTGGGCTGAGGTGATGGGGTCTTCTAGGTATACTCTCATGTCGTCTGCAAATAGAGACAATTTGGCTTCCACCTTTTCTATTTGAATACCCTTTATTTCTTTTTCTTACCTGATATCACTGGCTAGAACTTCCAGTACTATGTTGAATGAGTGGTGAGAGAGGGCATCCTTATCTAGTGCCGGATTTCAAAGGGAATGCTTCCAGTTTTTGCCCATTAAGTATGATATTGGCTGTTGGTTTATTGGAAATAGCTTTTATTACTTTGAGATATGTTCCATCAATACCAAGTTTATTGAGGGTTTTTAGCATAAAGGGCTGTTGAATTTTGTCAAATGCCTTCTCTGTGTCAATTGAGATAATCATGTGGTTTTTGCTTTTGCTTCTGTTTATGTGGTGAATTACGTTCATAGACTTGAGTATGTTGAACCAGCCTTGCATCACCGGGATGAATCCTACTTGATCATGATGGATAAGTTTTTTAATGTGCTGTTGCAATCTGTTTGCCAGTATTTTATTGAAGATTTTTGCATCTATGTTTATCATGGATATTGGCCTGAAGTTTTGTTTTCTTTTTGAGTCTCTGCCGGGTTTTGGTATCAGGATGATGTTGGTCGCATCAAACGATTTCGGAAGGGTTCCCTCTTTTTGAATTATTTGGAATAGTTTCAGAAGGAATGGTACCAGCTCCTCTTTGTGTGTCTGGTAGAATTCGGCTGTGAACCCATCTGGACCTGGGCTTTTTTTGTGTGGCAGGCTCTTAATTGCTGCCTCAACTTCAGACCTTGTTATTGGTCTATTCATAGTTTCGGCTTTCTCGTGGTTTAGGCTTGGGTGGACACAGGTGTCCAGGAATTTATTCATTTCTTCCTGGTTTACTAGTTTATGTGCATAGAGTTGTTTGTAGTATTCTCTGATGATGATTTGAATTTCTGTGGAATCTGTGGTGATTTCTCCATTATCGTTGTTTATTTCATCTATTTGGTTGTTCTCTCTTTTCTTTTTTATCAGTCTGGCTACTGGTCTATTTTGTTGATCTTTTTGAAAAACCAGCTCTTGGATTTATTGATTTTTTGAAGGGTTTTTTGTGTCTCTATCTCCTTCAGATATGCTCTGATCTTAGTTATTTCTTGTCTTCTGCTAGGTTTTGAGTTTTTTTGATCTTGCTCCTCTAGCTCTTTCAATTTTGATGATAGGGTGTCAATTTTGGATCTCTCCACTAATCTCATGTGGGCACTTATTGCTATATATTTTCCTCTACAGACTGCTTTAAATGTGTCCCAGAGATTCTGGTACGTTGTGTCTTCATTCTTGTTGGTTTTGAAGAACTTCTTTATTTCTGCCTTCATTTCATTGTTTATCCAATCGTCATTCAAGAACCAGTTGTTCAGTTTCCATGAAGCTGTGCAGTTCTGAGTTATTTTCTGAATTCTGTGTTCCAACTTGATTGCACTATGGTCTTAGAGACTGTTATGATTTCAGTTGTTTTGCATTTGCTGAGGTGTGCTTTACTTCCAGTTATGAGGTCAATTTTGGAGTAGGTGTGATGTGGTGCTGAGAAGAATGTATATTCTGTGGATTTGGGGTGGAGAGTTCTGCATGTCTATCAGGTTTGCTTGTTCCAGGTCTGAATTCAAGCCCTGGTTATTCTTGTTATTTTTCTGTCTAGTTGATCTGCCTAATATTGACAGTGGAGTGTTAAAGTCTCCCACTATTATTGTGTGGAAGTCTAAGTCTCCTTGTAAGTCGTTAAGAACTAGCCTTATATATCTGGGTGCTCCTGTATTGGGTCCAGATATATTTAGGATCATTAGCTTTTCTTGTTGTACTGATCCTTTTACCATGATATAATGACCTTCTTTGTCTCTTTTGATCTTTGTTGCTTTAATGTCTATTTTATCCGAGACGAGAATTGCAACTCCTGCTTTTTTTTGCTCTCCATTTGCTTGGTAATTCACCCTCCATCCCTTTATTTTGAGCCTTTGTGTATCCTTGCATGTGAGATGGGTTTTCTGTATATAGCACACTGATGGGTTTTGGTTTTTTATCCAATTTGCCAGTCTGTGTCTTTTGATTGTTGCATTTAGCCCATTTACATTTAGGGTTAATATTGTTATGTGTAAATTTGATACTGCCATTTTGATTCTAGCTGGCTGTTTTGCCCGTTAGTTGATGCAGATTCTTCATTTTGTTGATGCTCTTTAGCATTTGGTATGTTTTTAGAATGGCTGATACTGGTTGTTTCTTTCTATGTGTAGTGTCTCTTTCAGAAGCTCTTGTAAAGCAGGCCTGGTGGTGACAAAAATCTCTGAGTACTTGCTTGTTGGCAAAAGATTTTCTTTTTCCTTCAGTTTTGAAGCTCAGTTTGGCTGGATATTAAATTCTGGGTTGAAAGTTCTTTTCTTTAAGGATGTTGAATATTGGCCCCCACTCTCTTCTGGCTTGTAGAGTTTCTGCAGAGAGATCTGCTGTGAGTCTGATGGGCTTCTCTTTGTGGCTGACCCAACCTTTCTCTCTGTCTGCCCTTAGTATTTTCTCCTTCATTTCAACCCTGGTGAATCTGACGACTATGTGCCTTGGGGTTGTTCTTCTTGCAGAATATCTTCGTGGTGTTCTTTGTATTTCCTGGACTTGAGTATTGGCCTGCCTTGCTAGGTTGGGGAAATTTTCCTGGATGATATCCTGAAGAGTGTTTTCCTGCTTGGATTCATTCTCTTCGTCACATTCTGGTACACCTTTCAAACGTAGGTTAGGTCTCTTCACATAGTCCCACATTTCTTGGAGATTTTGTTTATTTCTTTTTGCGCTTTTTTCTCTAATCTCATTTTATTTCATTAAGTTGATCTTCGACTTCTGATATTCTTTCTTCTGCTTGGTCATTTTTCAGCTGTTGAAACTTGTGCATGCTTCGCAAAGCTCTCATGTTGTGTTTTTCAGCTCCTTCAATTCATTCATATTCCTCTCTAAGTTGTCCATTCTTGTTATCATTTCCTTGAATCTTTTTTCAAGGTCCTTAATTTCTTTGCATTGATTTAGAACATGTTCTTTTAGCTCACTGAAGTTTCTCATTGTCCACCTTCTGAAGTCTGATTTCATCATTTCATCGCTCTCATTCTCTGTCCAGCTTTGTTCCCTTGCTGGTGCAGAGTTTTGGACCTTTGTAGGAGGTGAGGTGTTTTGCTTTCGGGTGTTTTCCTCCTTTTTGTGCTGGTTTCTTTCCACCTTTGTGGATTTATCCACCTGTTGTCTTAGTAGTTGCTGACTCTTCGATTGGGTCTCTGAGTGGATGCCCAGATTGTTGATGATAAAATAAGTATTTCTGTTAGTTAGTTTTTCTTCTAACAGTCTATCCCCTCTGCTGTATGACTGCTGAGGTCCACTCCAGGCCCTGCTTGTCTGGGGTACACCTGTAGCAGCTGCAGAAGAGTGAGAGATGCTACCAGTTTCTTCTTCTGCTATCTTTGTCCCAGAATGATGCCCGCCAAATGTCAGTCTGATTAGTCCTTTTTTGAGGTGACTCTTTTGATATACAGGATTCAGAGAGTTGCTTGAGTGACAGTTTGTACTTTATAGGAGCTCCTGTGCTGAGCTGTGAGCTCTATTGTTCATTCAGGGTTGTTGGACGGGTGTGTTTAGGTCTGCTGCAGCAGAACTTATAAACCCCCCCCCTTTTTTTTTTAGGTGCTCTGTGTCAGGGATTTGGGGCTTTCTTTATGAGTATCCGTTGCACTGTCTTGCCCAGCTAGGAGGCAGTCTAGTCACTATTTGCCTGCTGAGGCTCCGCCCTCCTACCGTGGGGTCTGCCCTGCTGCCATAGGGCTCTGCCCTACTGTGGTGGGCTCTACCCTGTTGGCTGAGTCTCTCTGTTATGGCGAGTTGCCTCGGCAATGGCAGGCTGCTTCCACAATGGGCATGTTTCTCAGTTGGGTCAGAATGCGTCCATAGTGGAATACGCCCCTCCCCCCACCAAGCTGCACCATCCTGGATTCAGCTGAGCCTGCAGTAAACCTCTCAATCCCCAGCGTTTCAAATCACCATTTTGTTTGTCCCTGTGGGGGTGGGACCCACCGAGCCTGATCACCTGGCTCCTGCCTCAGAGTCCTCTCTCTCTCTCTCTCTCTCTCTCTTTTTTTAAGTTGAACTGTTGACTCTCTCACAGGTGTTTCAGTCACCTGCTGACAGGGTGCCAGGATCTGTGTGATTTCCTGTGCTGTGACCCACTGTACAGGCTCAAATCACACTTCCCAGGGATCTCCTGGTCTGGCTCACTGTCCAAGTCCTGTTTAATCAGATGGATATGTTAATCTGCCCTCCTAAATCTCATATTGCTGGTTTAACAGGGCACCCAGACCAGTGAGTTTTGTGTGGGGTGCGCTGCGCCGCGGCACCCAAATGGCCGCGCAAGACAAAAGGGCTGCGCTGGTGTCCTGTGTCTCTCCTACACCTGGGAATTTCCTGATTCTGTGGGCAACAAAGGTCCATCTGAAAATGTGGCTAGGACTCACCCTCTGTGCTTTCACTGAGAGCTGCAAACCTGAGTTGTTCCTACCATGCCATCTTGGAAAATCCAGCCACTGGTGATTTTTAAAGTGATATATTATGGTAGAATATTAATGAAAGGCCAGAAAATAGTAGAATAAATTAAATAGAAATGAGGGAAAAAGTAAGTGCACACAGTACTAAAATTTTGGCTTTTGGCTTTTAATGGAGGAGAGATGTAGGTTGAGGAATATATATATATATATATATATATATATATATATATATATATATGGAAAGCTAGGTAGAAAATGATGCTGATTAATAAACAGAAGCCATTAGAGTTGGAAAGACCTGGATTTGGAATTTGGGATTAGATATTTATTAGCTGGGTGACTTCAAATTGCTTCAGTTTTATCATTTCCAAAATAGCCACATTGATGCTTATTTCACAAAGTGGCTTTAGGGAATAAATTAAACATCGTATGTCTACTTCTTTGGCAAATATAAATGCTTAATAAGTGGTACATATTAATAATATTTTAAAGTTGGTTAAATTATCTCTCTAATAAATTGGATTATTAATAATATTAATCATGATAATTCCTATTGACTGTCTCTACTAATCAGATTTTCTTGATGGTTAACATGAAAATTCATTAACACAATCATTAAGGGATTCATTGGAAGAGTATGCCATGTAGCTTGCAAAATTAATAAAAATCCAAAGTGCCTGTTCACATGAACAGACACTTTTCAAAAGAAGACATATATGAGGTCAACAAACATATGAAAAATGTACATCATCACTAGTTATTACAGAAATGCAAATCAAAACCACACTGAGATACCATCTCACAGCAATCATTAAAAATCTAGAGACAACAGATGCTGGAGAGGATGTGGAGAAACAGGAACACTTTTACACTGTTGGTTGCAGTGTAAATTAGTTCAACCATTGTGGCAGACAGTGTGGTGCTTTCTCAAGAACCTAGAAATAGAAATTCCATTTGACCCAGCAATCCCATTACTGGATATATATCTAAAGGATTATAAATCATTCTAATATAAAGTCACATGCACACGTATGTTCACTGTGGCACTGTTTACAATAGCAAAGACCTGGAACGAACCCAAGTGCCCATCTATGATAGACTGGACAAAAAAAAATGTGGCACATATACACCATGGAATACTATGTAGCCATTAAAAAGGTTGAGTTCATGTTCTTTGCAGGGACATGGATGAGTCTGGAAACCATCATTTACAGCAAACTGATGCTAGAACAGAAAATCAAACACTGCATGTTCTCACTCATAGGCAGGTGTTAAACAATGAGAACAGATGGACACAGGGAGGGGAGCATCACACACTGAGGTCTGTTGTTGGGGAATAGAGGGAGGGAAAGCGGGGGGTACAGACGTTGTGGAGGGATAACATGGGGAGAAATGCCAGATACAGATGACTCAGGATGGAGGCAGCAAACCACATTGCCTTGTATGTACCTATGCAACAATCCTGCATGTTCTGCACATGTACCCCAGAACCTAAAGTACAATAAAATTATATATATGATGTACATATATATATAATACATATATATGTATAAAAGAATAGGGACATATATTTACATTTTCTTTGGGAACTGTTGCTCAGACCAAGGAAATAGAACCCAGGACATGTTCAATTAACAGTGTGACTCTGATTCTTCATGCAGATTGCACACAAAGGTGTATATTTATATTTTCATTCACCTTAAATTGTATCTTTTCCTCATAGTCAAATAATTAAAGTAATTTTCAGGTACAATAATTTTTCTGAGGATGCTTGGCAAGTACTTTGCCAAACAAGTCTAACTACAAATTGTTGCCTTGTTTATCCCTTGATGTAAAACCAATTTCCTTCAGAAGCCTATCATTCTAGAAAATTTTGCATTTAAGTGAGTGCAAAAGTAATTGTGGTTTTCGCACTGTTTGAATTTGCCATTTGATATTGGAATACATTCTTAAATAAATATAGTTATGTTGTCCATCATTTTAATGGGCATTTCTCACTTTACATTTTTCTACTAATGAGTTTTTACTTGAGGGTTATGTTTATTTTAGACTAGGGAAATGCTGTTAGACAAAAAGCAAATTTGAGCAATTTTTTTACTCGAGTTCAAAATGGGTCATAAAGCAGTGGAGACAACTTGCAATATCAGCAATGCGTTTGGCCCAGGAACTGCTAAGTGCTGCTTCAAGAAGTTTTGCAAAGGAAAGGAGAACTTTGAGGATGAGGAGAATAGCAGCTGGCCATCAGAAGTTGACAACGACCAATTGAAAGCAGTCATCAAGCTGACCTCTTGCAACTACGCAAGAAGTTGCCAAAGAACTCAGCATAGACCATGGTTGTTTGGTATTTGAAGCAAAGTGGAAAGGTGAGAAAGCTTGATAAGTGGGTGCCTCATGATCTGAGCAAAAATAAAAACAAAATTAATATTTTGAAGTGCCTCCTTCTCTTATTCTACACAATAAAAATGAACCATGTCTCAATTGGATTGTGATGTGTGACAAAAAGTGGATTTTGTATGACAACTGGTAATGACCAGCTCAGCGGTTGGACAGAGAAGAAGCTCCAAAGCACTTCCCAAAGCCAAATTTGCACCAAAAAAAGATCATTGTCACGGTTGGTGGTCTGCTGTCAGTCTGATTCCACTATGGCTTTCTGAATCGCGTCTGATGAAACCATTACCTCTAAGAATCATGCCCAGCAAATCTATGAGATGCACTGGAAACTGCAGTGCCTGCAGCATCATTGGTCAACAGAAAGGGCCCAATTCTTCTCCATGACAATGCCTGACTGCCCATGGCACAACCAATGCTTCAAAAGTTGAATGAATTGGGCTACAAAGTTTGGCCTCATCTGCCATATTCACCCATCTTCTTGCCAACTGACTACCACTTCTTTACAAAAGGTGTAAAGCATCTTTACAACTATTTGCAGGGAAAAGTTTTCCACAACCAGCAGGATGAAGAAAATGCTTTCCAAAAGTTTGTCAAATCCTGAAGCACAGATTTTTACTACACAGAAATAAGCAAACTTATTTCTCATTGGTAAAAACTGTGTTGATTGTAATGGTTCCTATTTTGATTAATAAAAATGCATTTCAGCCTAGTTACAATGATTTAAAATTCACCATCCAAAACTGCAATTATGTTTGCACTGACCTAATAGAATAATAATACAATAGACAAGATTACAAGACAAATGAATTATTTATCTAACTGAATGCAAATCATTCATGAGGAGAGTAACATTTGCACCAGAAAAATCATAGCTGAAGCCAGCAATTTTCCAGAGGGAGATTTGTTAATGACCCTTTAGCTATTCAGAGAAAAATCTTTTTCAAAGCTTGATAACTTCTATAATTCTCTCCATAAGAAAATAGTTACTAAGGTTTTAAAAACTTAAAAAAAGTTTTTGTCTTCTTTTAAGAACATATATTACTTAAACCATCACTAAATTAGGATTTCTCTACTGCAGCATATTGCTATTTTGGACCAGATAATTCTGATTGTTGAAGGTAGAGGTTGCATTTTGAGATGTTTCCCAACATCTTTGGTCTCTGCTAGGTTCTAGTAGCAACTACTCAGTCATGACAATCTAAAATATCTCTTGAAATTGCCAGATGATTCTTGGAAGACAAAAATGCTTCTAATTTAAAAATATTAACCTAAATATGTGTCTAATTTAAAAATATTAACCTAAATATATGAAAATAAGGGTATTTATTTTCAACCACAAATATGACAGTCAAACATTTTCTGGAAGTCCATAGTATTCTGGATGCTACAATGATAAAGTGGGCTTTAGATGAATTACTACATGGAGTTATTGAAGAAAGTGGCCTTTGTTAGAGAGTTTCCATGGAGAAAAATAATACATTTCTTTAATTGGTAGAAAGGAAATACTTGAGCTAAAGGTCTGTCTTCTCTGTGCTGACTCAGAAGCTGTGTTAGGACCAGTGACTGGATGTCACAGTGAAAATTACTCAAATTGAATAGAAGAAGAATTTATATAATTAGAACCTTGCAAAAATGGTGGTTTAATTTTTATTAAAAATTACTTAGGATTACCAGGGATTTAACAAATAAAAATACTTTTGTGGGCGGAACATAAAATTACTTAAGTCATCATCTAAATCAGAATTTCAAAACTGTAGCACTGTTTCTTTTTTTTTTCTTTTTTTTTTTTATTGCATTATAGGTTTGGGGGTACATGTGCAGAACGAGGAAGATAGTTGCATAGGTACACATGGCAGTGTGTTTTGCTGCTTTCCTCCCCTTCACCCACACTTGGTATTCATCCCCAGGCTATCCCCCCCAGCCCCCCCCCGCTGTCCCTCCCCCATTCCCCCCAACAGTCCCCAGTGTATAGTAGACCAACTCTCTGTGTCCATGTGTTCTCATTTTTCTCACCCACCTATGAGTGAGTATATGCGGTATTTCTTTTTCTGTTCTTGTGTCAGTTTGCTGAGAATGATGTTCTCCAGATTCATCCATGTCCCTACAAAGGACACAAACTCATCATTTTTGATTGCTGCATAATATTCCATGGTGTATATGTGCCACATTTTCCCAGTCCAGTCTATCATCGTTGGGCATTTGGGTTGGTTCCAGGTCCTTGCTATTGTAAACAGTGCTGCAATGAACATTCGTGTGCATGTGTCCTTATAGTAGAACGATTTACAGTCCTTTGGATATATACCCAGTAATGGGATTGCTGGGTCAAATGGAATTTCTATTTCTAGGTCCCTGAGGAATCGCCACACTGTCTTCCAAAATGGTTGAACTAATTTACACTGCCACCAACAGTGTAAGAGTGTTCCTATTTCTCCACATCCTCTCCAGCATCTACTGTCTCCAGATTTTTTAATGATCGCCATTCTAACTGGTGTGAGATGGTATCTCAATGTGGTTTTGATTTGCATCTCTCTAATGACCAATGACGATGAGCACTTTTTCATATGTTTGTTGGCCTCATGTATGTCTGCTTTTGTAAAGTTTCTGTTCATATCCTTTGCCCATTTTTGAATGGGCTTGTTTGTTTTTTCCTGTAAATCTGCACTGTTTCTATTTTAGACCAGAACTTAAGTTACTACTGAGCATTATCTATTGATTATATACCATCTTAAATTACCAGCTTAGGTTTTCCATACATTTCACATATCAACTATTGTAATATTTATATTTTGATAATTTGTAGGAGTCTTTTGTAAGGAAAGGCCATTAATTTTTGCTTGCTATATGTAATACATATATATTTAATTTATATATTATATATATAAATATAATACATTTAATATTACATTAAATTAAATATACATTTAATTTATATAAATATAATACATTTATATTTAATTTTTTTACTTTATTGTTTTCAATATAGAGCTCTTTTTAAAATGTTTTTTTCTCCTAGCCATTACTATTTCTCCATTGATTTTATGTCTAATAAGCTGTTTCCTGTAATTAGAAAAACAAACATTAATTTGAATATTTCTTGACTCCATTTTTAATTTGTTCAATAACTTTATATTCTGTCATTTTTAAAGGTCTTTTAACTCCAGGCTACTGAATCTTCAAGAAATGGGAAAACTATTTATTGACTGAGTGCCTACAGCATGCCTAAGTTGTATATAGGTTGCAACCTATATAACCTTACTTAACACGTCATCACTACTTACAAGGTAGAGTTATTCTTGGTTTATAGATGAGGATATTGAAAACCACAAAATGTAATAGATCTGTCAATGCCACACAGTTACATGCTGTGCTGCAGATATTTAAACCAGTTCTGCTTGACCTAAAGCTCAGGTTTTTTCAGTTACAGCAATACTCTATAAGCAATAAGGAGCATATTAGACTTTTAAGTGGGAAAATGACATGATCAAAGCTGTGCTTTAAGAAAATCAATTTATGTCCTTTGTTAGTTGTATTCCTAGATATTTTATTCTCTTTGTAGCAACTGTGAATGAGAGTTCACTCATGATTTGGCTCTTGGTTTGTCTGTTATTGGTGTATAGAAATGCTTGTGATTTTTGCACATGGATTTTGTGTTCTGAGACTTTGCTGAAGTTGCTTATCATCACCTTAAGGAGATTTTGGGCTGAGACAAAGGACCTCTTCAAGGAGAACTACAAACCACTGTTAAAGGAAATAAGAGAGGACACAAACAGCTGGAAAAACATTCCATGCTCATGGTTAGGAAGAATCAATATCATGAAAATGGCCATACTACCCAAAGTAATTTATAGATTCAATACTATCCCCATCAAACTACCATTGACCTTTTTCATAGAACTGGAAAAACCACCTTCAACTTCACATGGAACCAAAAAAGATCCCACATAGCCAAGACAATCCTAAGTAAAAAATACAAAGCTAAAGGCATTATGCTACCTGACTTCAAACTATACTACAAGGCTACAGTATTCAAAACAGAAAGGCACTTGTACCAAAACAGAGATACAGACCAATGGAACAGAACAGAGGCCTCAGAAGTAATGCCACACATCTACAACCATCTGATCTTTGACAAACTTGACAAAAAAAAAGCAATGGGGAAAGGATTCCCTGCCTAATAAATGGTGTTGGGAAAACTGGCTAGCCATGTGCTGAAAACTGAAACTGGACCCCTTCCTTAAATGTTATACAAAATTAACTCCAGAAGGATTAAAGTTTTAAACATAGGACCCAACCATAAAAACCCTAGAAGAAAACTTAGGCAATACCATTCAGGACATAGGCATAGACAAGGACTTCATAAATAAAACACCAAAAGCAATGACAACAAAAGCCAAAATAGACAAATGGGATCTAATTAAACTTAAGAGCTTCTGCACAGCAAAAGAAACAATCATTAGAGTGAACCAGCAACCAACAGAATGAGAAAAAAATTTTGCAATCTACCCATCTGACAAAGGTCTAATATCTTGAATCTACAAAGAACTGAAACAGATATACAAGAAATAAAAAAAAAAACCATCAATAAGTGGGTGAAAGATATAAACAGACACTTTTCAAAAGAAGAGATATATGAGGCCACTGAGCATGAAAAAATGCTCATGATCACTTGTCATTAGATAAAAATCAAAACCACATTAAGTTACCATCTCACACCAGTTAGAATGGTGATCATTAAAATATCTGGAGACAACAAATGCTGGAGAGAATGTGGAGAAAAATGAACACTTTTACACTGTTGGTGGGAGTGTAAATTAATTCAACCATTGTGGAAGACAGTGTGGTGATTCCTCAAAGATCTGGAAATAGAAATTTCACTTGACCCAATAATCCCATTACTGGGTATATGCCCAAAGGATTATAAATTATTCTATTATAAATACACATGAACAGGTATGTTCATTGCAGCACTGTGTACAATAGCAAAGACTTGGGACCAGCCCAAATGCTCATCAAAGATAGTCTGGATAAAGAAAATGTGGCACATATACACTATGGAATACTATGCAGCCATAAGGAAAGGATGAGTTCATGTCCTTTCCTGGGTCATGTATGAATCTGGAAACCATCATTCTCAGCAAACTGACACAAGAACAGAAAACCAAACACCATATGTTCTCACTCATAAGTGGGTGTTAAACAATTAGAACACGTGGGCACAGGGAGGGGAATATCACACATTGGGGTCTGTTAGGCTAGGGGAGAAATAGCATGGAGTAGGAAGATAGGGGAGGGATAACATTAGGAGAAATACCTAATGTAGGTGATGGGGGTGATGGAGGCAGCAAACCACCATGGCGTGTGTATACCTAGGTAGCAATCCTGCAAGATCTGCTCATATACTCCAGAACTTAAAGTAAAATAAAATAAATAAATACGTAAATAAAACAAAGAAAATTGATTTAGCAGAAGCAGACAGGGAACACTTTTATGAAGGAGAGTCTGGATGCTATTGAAATAGCCAAGTCAAGGATAATGAAATCACTGGATCTGAATGAGCATGGTAGCTGGAAACTGAAGGTGAAGAAATAGAAAAGAGGTATTATGGAAAGATAATTTACCAGAAAGTATAACTGATTCAATGTTGGTGTCAGTAAGCAGAGGTGTAAAAGATTATTAGGAATTACCTAATAATTCAAATGGAAAGAACATATAAACAGTTTTATAAATATGAAGTTTTTCTAAAAAAGATTGTGACTTCAAGTTTGGACATCCTGAGGTGCTAAATGCAGAGTACAGGCCTTTGGTGGCAGATTAAACTTAAGATTGCACCCTGGGACAGAAAAATGGCGTTAAATTTTACTGATAGACGTGGGAGTCATCTGCACTAATTTAATAGAAACCACAAGATTGCCAAGGGTAAGAGTTGAAAGGAGAAGCATCATAGGCAGATTCATGAAAAATATTTATACATAAAGTGGTGAGATAGGGAAAGAATCTAGATACAAAAATAAAAGGAGTGAGAAAAGAAGAATAAAGGGACACAAATAAATATATTTGATGTTTGCAACTGGTGATTATTTTCTTTTATCTTTCTCTGGGCTCTTAACTGTCACCCAAAGGCTCTGACATCAGAAGTAATTTCCACCCCTAATCAAGAGTCTCTCCAACCTTACAGATGCAGGTCCTTGGCACCTGCCTATCTCTTGGGCTTGACCTTTAGTCCTGCTGGCCTCCACTTAGTTCCCCCACCCTGGGTTTGGCACCTGGAACCTCTCCCTTATGTGTACCACACCTCACCTGCTGTGGAGCCCATTGTGGGGGCAGAGAGAGAAGACCTTCCCTGAGGATCTACAGTCCCCAGGGCTGTTGAGTTGGGCAGAATCCTGGGCCTCCAGAAGCCTCTGCTCTCACACATTCCTTCTCCCTAACTCTGGCACACTCCCTTCCCCAGGATTATGCAATAGTCAGAGTATTTCTCTCTTCAGGGGACTGGGTTATGGGTCCTGCACCCATCTGTCCATCTTCCTCTCCACACAAGTTCTGTTTGGGCAGGAGTCACCATGCAAGGGTGATGTCGACAACCATGTACCAAGCCACTGCAGCTGCTGTCACTTTGCCTCCTGTACAGAAGAAACCAACTGAACCTTTTTCATAGTCTAATAAACCCATGTGAGTTTTTGATTGAAAAATATAATTATTTTATTTTATCACCAGTTGCAAAGAGTAAATATTTTTAAACAGCATAAATATATACTGTCAGTGCCATACCCATATCCCTTCCCACTAATCAGATTATGTATAGCTGACCAGATTTCAACATCTAGCCCCTGCATTACTTTGCTTGAGAGTTTTCTCTAGTCTCCAGAATCTGCTATACTTGCTCATCCTATAGGCTGCTAGTGTCAGAGAGTTTCCCTCCAACCCCCAGCCCTCAACCACTATTTGATGGAACTTAGTTAATAAATATTTCAACTCCTTTGTGTCTTGGGTAGGATAACTTTGAAACACATTGTCTACATTGGCTATGTCAGTCCCCTACCATGCTTAACTTTAAGTTACTCTCAGAAGGGACTGGCCTAATAACAAAAATTTTATTGACTGTCTTTTCTTTTATCATTGCCCTAGTAGTGTTCCTTGATATAACTCACAAAACAAACTTATTGAGCTCTGAAACTCAACACTTCCTCATGGTCTGCTTCTAGGAGAACCCAAATGAAAACAGAATGTTAAGAATGATAAAGGTTATTAGAAACGGAAGTCACTGCTGATCTTAAAGGTAGATGAAAAACAGATAACTCAGGTATAAGAAAACCAAGAATAGGTCCCATTTGTCTATTTTGGCTTTTGTTGCCAATGCTTTTGGTGTTTGGGTCATGAAGTCCTTGCCTATGCCTATGTCCCGAATGGTTTTGCCTAGATTTTCTTCTAGGGTTTTTATGGTGTTGGGTCTTATGTTTAAGTCTTTAATTCATCTGGAGTTAATTTTAGTGTAAGGAGTCAGGAAGGGGTCCAGTTTCTGCTTTCTGCACATAGCTAGCCAGTTTTTCTAACACCATTTATTAAACAGGAATCCTTTCCCCATTGCTTGTTTTTGTCAGGTTTGTCAAAGATTGTATGGTTGTAGATGTGTGGTGTTACCTCCGAGGCCTCTGTTCTGTTCCATTGGTTTATATCTCTGTTTTGGTACCAGTACCATGCTGTTTTGATTACTGTAGCCTTGTAATATAGTTTGAAATCTGGTAGTGTGATGCCTCCAGCTTTGTTCTTTTTGCTTAGAATTGACTTGGCTATGTGGGCTCTCTTTTAGTTCCATATGAAGTTTAAGGTGTTTTTTTCCAGTTATGTGATGGTCATTGGTAGCTTGATGGGGATAGCATTGAATCTGTAAATTACTTTCGGCAGTATGGCCATTTTCACAATATTGATTCTTTCTAACCATGAGCATGGAATGTTTCTCCATCTGTTTGTGTCCTGTCCTATTTTGTTGAGTGGTGGTTTGTAGTTCTCCTTGAAGAGGTCCTTTACATTTTTTGTTAGTTGTATTTCTAGGTATTTTATTCTCTTTGTAGCAATTGTGAATGGCAGTTCATTCTTGATTTGGCTCTCTTTAAGTCTGTTATTGGTGTATAGGAATGCTTGTAATTTTTGCAGATTGATTTTGTATCCCGAGACTTTGCTGAAGTTGCTTATCAGTTTCAGGAGATTTTGGGCTGAGATGATGGGGTCTTCTAATATACAATCATATCATCTGCAAGTAGAACCAATTTGACTTCCTCCTTTTCTATTTGAATACCCTTTATTTCTTTTCTTTTTTTCTTTTTTCTTTTTTTTTTTGCCTGATTGCTATTCAAACTCCACAGCTTCTGCACAGCAAAAGAAACATTCAAAGTGAATAGGTTACCAATAGAATAGGAAAAAGTTTTTGCAATCTACCCATCTGATAAAGGGCTGACATCCAGAATCTACAAAGAACTAAAACAGATTTACAAGACAAAAACAAATAAGCCCATTAAAAACTGGGTGAAGAATATGAACAGAAACTTTACAAAAGAAGACATACACGAGGCCAACAAACATATGAAAAAAATGCTCATCATCACTGGTCATTAGAGAAATGCAAATCTAAACTACATTGAGACACCATCTCATGCCAGTTAGAATGGCAATCATTAAAAATATGGAGACAACAGATCCTGGAGAGGATGTGGAGAAATAGGAACACTTTTACACTGTTGGTGGGAGTGTAAATTAGTTCAACCATTGTGGAAGACAGTGTGGCGATTCCTCAAGGACCTAGAAATGGAAATGCCATTAGACCCAGCAATCTCATTACTGGGTATACATCCAAAGGATTATAAATTGTTCTGCTATAAGGACACATGCACATGAATGTTCATTGCAGCACTGTTTGCAATAGCAAAGACCTGGAACCAACCCAAATGCCCATCGATGATAGACTGGACAGGGAAAATATGGCACATATACACCATGGAATACTCTGCAGCCATAAAAGAAATGATGAGTTTGTGTCCTTTGTAGGGTCATGGATAAACCTGGAAAGCATCATCTCAGCAAACTGACACAAGAACAGAAAATCAAACACCACATGTTCTCACTCATAGGTGGGTGTCAAACAATGAGAACACATGGACACAGGGAGGAAAGCATCACACACTGGGGTCTGTTGAGGGGAAATAGAGAAGAGACAGCAGGGGGTGGGGAGTTGGGGAGAGATAGCATGGGGAGAAATGCCAGATAAAGGTGATGGGGAGGAAGGCAGCAAATCACACTGCCATGTGTGTACCTATGCAACAATCTTGCATGTTCTTCACATGTACCCCAAAACCTAAAATGCAATAAAAAAAAGAAAGAAAAGCAAGAATAAGGGAGTGCTTGGAAATGCTCAGCAATTTGAGATTATGTTGAGGGAAGTTGAGAGCAGCATTTGAGCTTGGTCCGAGTAAAAAGTCCTCTGCCTTGAGTAAAGTGAAGGGGGATGCTAAGAATTTGAAAAAGAATAGATGAAGTTTGCGACAGCTGTGGTGTATAACATGATAAGCTATCAATCAGGGTTAAAAATATTTTAAGATAGTGTCAAATAATGAAAAGGGTGTTTTTCTTCAATCACACAGACTTGCATAGAAATTCTGGCCTTACCTCACTGTGTGAACATGTGCGCTATATTTAACATCTCTGGCTTTATTTTCTACATCTGTGCAATGATTATAAGGTTCAGCAATCAAGGATCTGTGGATTAAATGCAGCAACATGTAGGAGCCTGGAACATGACATATGATTAATAAATTTAAGCTGTTACCCCAACTGGGGGAGAAAAGAATCCAGTTGAAATTTGATTGCATGAGTTGAGACTGGTGATATTCAGCTTGGTATTGGGTAATTTAAGAAAAAAACTAGAATTTTCATCTTTATTACAGAGATCTTGGAACAAGAAACACCTACGTGTTCCAATTTTTTTTCTTTCCCAGGAGTTCTCATGGACTTACAGGTGCTATTTTTGATAACTTACTACATTTGTCTAGGCATGTACTTAAAAGGGAAACAAAAACAAAAGTTACTTCAGTTTCAGCTTTGTGAGTGCTTTCCATGGGTATTACTTTTCAGACAATGAAGTGTCTGATTATTTTGGTAAATCAGACTTAAGTTTTCTTCTCAGCTTTATTTATAGATTAAAACAATGAACTGAATAACTTTAAATTTTTTTTTCAAGCACACAACCTTGTTACATTGCCAACAAAAGTTACAACCTTAAGTGAACTTTCTTGTTCTTAATTCATGTTCTAATTCATTTAAAAATTTTTTGTTCTTCAAGGTAGATTGGCAGTTATATACTTTCACATTCTTTTCATTCTTAGACTTTAATAACATTGTTGTTAAGCAGAAAACACTACCTTACTATTATTTCTATAGCTCCAAAAAATTGAATCTTGGGAATTTTCTGTACTGAAGAATGTTCCATGTGAACTTTTGAAGAACGTGTATTCTAATTTGTTAGATGGAATGTTCTATAGATATCTATTAGTTCTAGTGATTTACAGTTGTTAAGTCTTCTCTTTTCTTGTGGATCTTTTGTCTAGTTATTCTATACAGTATTAAAAGTAGAATATTGAAGTCTCAAACTATTATTCTTATTTTATAATATTTTTTAAAATCCTGTTAGTTTCTGCTTCATATATTTTGGAGTTCATTACTGTTAGTAACAATTTTTATTTTAAAGTCAACTTTATCTAATACTACTATAGCCACTATAGCTTTCTTTTGGTTACAGCTCTTATGGTATATCTTTTTCTATCCTTTTATTTTAAAGCCACAAATACCTTTGAAGTGGGATCTTGTTGTTTAATCTATTCTGTCCAATTTCTGCCTTGTGATTAAAATGTTTAATCCATTTTCATTTAATGTTACCACTGATAATGAAGGATTTACATCTGCTATTTTGTTATTTATTTTCTTTTTGTCTTGTTACTTTATGAAGTCATTTCTCTATTTTTTACTGCCTACTTTTTGGCAAAATAAGTATTTAAAGTATACAACTTTAATTTTGCTGATATTTCATTTACTACGTTTTTGTATTGTTTTCTTAGGGACTTCCCTAAGATTTATAAGTAAACCTCATAACAATTTAGTTTGGACTAACTATACAAAAATTACCTCTATATAGTTTCATCCTCTCCTTGTATTTTTGTGTTTTTATTGTCATTAAAATTACATCTTTATACATTATATCTTTATGTATATTCTTTTTTAGTTTATTTTGGCAGCTATTAAAAAGTACTACAAATGAAGTAGTTCAAAAACAGTGGAAATTTATCTCTTACAGTTTTGGAGGTCAGAAAGACCAAGACCAAAATTCTGTCAGAGTTGATGTCTGGCAAAGGCCCTTTTTCTGGTTCATACATGGTGCCTTCTAGATGTGTCCTCGCCTGGTGGAAGGGGCAAGACAGCTTTCTGGAGCCTCTTTTATAACAGCAGTAATCCCATTTGGGAAGGCTGACCCTCAAAACCTAATTACTTCAAATGCCCCACTTTCTAAAACCATCACATTGGTAATTAAATTTTAAAACATGAATTTTAGGGCACACAAACATTTGGACCATAACATAAGCATTGGATTATGCAGTTTTTTTCCAACTTAGAAGAAAAAAGAGTTACAAACAAAATATATTCCTGCTTTAAAACATAATGAAGGGGAGGAAAGCAGCAAAGCACACTGCCATGTGTGTACCTATGCAACTATCTTGCTCGTTCTGCACATGTACCCCCAAACCTATAATGCAATAAAAATTTAAAAATAAATAAATAAATAAATAAATAAAACATAATGTTTTCCTATGCAGTGCTCTTTACAGTGCTCATTATGTATTTTGTTTTGAGATACTGTATTGTTTCCTTTAACTTCAGCCTGAAGTACCCCTTGAGAGTTTCATGTGGGACAAGACAACTAAATGTCTTCTTCACTTTTGAAGGATAATTTTGCAAATATGGAATTTTTGGTTGTCAGTCTTTTGCTTCAACCTTTTGAATATGTTACCTTAGCACCTTTTGAATATGTTACCTTAGCACCTTTTGAATTCCTGCTTTCTAATGAGAAACCATACACTCATTGTAGTGTACATCTCTTTATGTGTGTATTAAGGCTCATTTTCCTTGCAGTTTTCAAGGTCCTCTCTTCTTTTTCCACTCTTTACAGTTGAATTTGTATTATGTTTGTGTTGATCTTTATCAGTTTATCCTACCGGGTGTTTGCTGAGCTTCTTGAATGTGTAGTTTAACATTTTTTATCAAAGTTTAAAATTTTGGGCTATTAATTTTTAAAAACAGCCATTCCTTCTGAGACTCTCATTGTAAGTGCGTCAGTATCCACAAGTCTCTGAGCTTTTGCTTATTCATATTTTTTTTTAATTTTTGTCTTCTGGCTAAATAATAATTGACCTACTTTTCAAATTCACTGATACTTTCTTCTACCAGTTCAAATGTGGGGTTGAATTTTTCTAGTGCATTTTTTATTTACTTAAAATACTTTTTAACTACTGAATATCTTTTTAAAAATTATTTATATCTCCTTAATATTCTCTATTTCCTGAAATAGTGTTCTCATACTTTAGTTCTCTAGACAGTTTTCTTTAGTTCTCTGAGCATATTTAAAATAACTGATTAAATCTTTGTCTAGTAAGTCCTACAGGTATGCTTTTTCATGGGCAACTTCTATCTCCTTCTTTGTTATTCCTGTGTATGTATCTAACTTTCATGAGTCTTGTCACAAATTTTGTAGAAATTGGGACATTTTAAAAATATAATGTGGCAACTCTAGAAATAAGATTCTATCCTTTGCTCACTGTTTACTATCCTTTTTATTTGTTATTGTTTTTGGTGTTCTTTTTATTTGCCTAATGACTTTCCTGAATTAATTTTGTAAAGTCAATATTTATCATCATGTATAGCCACTGAACTCTCTGCTTGGTTAGTTTGGTGACTAGATATTTATAGTGCATAGATTTCCTTAAATGCCATGTATTAGTCCATTTTACATTGCTGACAAAGACTGCAATGTGAGACTGGGCAATTTACAAAAGAAAGAGATTTATTGGACACCCCAGTTCTGCATGGCTGGGTGGCCTCACAATCATGGTAGAATGTGAAAGACACTCTTATATGGTAGCAGCAAGAGAGAAGAGAGCTTGTGCAGGAAGCTCCCCTTTTTAAAGCTATCACATCCTGTGAGCCTTACTTGCTATCACAAGAAAAGCATGGGAAAGACCTGCCCCATGATTCAATCAATTATCTTTCACTGGGTTCCTCCCACAACACATGGGGATTCTGGGAACTACAAGATGATATTTGGGTGGGGACACAGAGTCAAATCATATTATTCTGCTCCTGGGCCCTTCCAAATCTCATATCTTTACATTTTAAAACCAATCATGCCTTCACTGCAAAGACTTAAGTAATTTTAGCATTAACTCAAAAGTCCACACTCCACTGTCTCACGTGAGACAAGGCATGTCCCTCCTATCTATGAGCCTGTAAAATCAAAAGCAAGTTAGTTACTTTCTAGATACAATGGGGGTACAGGGATTGGGTGAATGCCGCCATTCCAAATGGGAGAAATTTGCCAAGACAAAGGGACTATAGGCCCCACACAAGTCTGAAATGCAGCAGTGCAGTCAAATTTTAAACCTTTGAAATGATCTCCTTTGACTCCATGTCTTGCATCCAGGTCCCAATGATGCAAGATATGGGTTCCCATGGTCTTGGGAAGCTCTGCCCCTGTGGCTTTGCAGGGTACAGCCTCCCTTCTGGCTGCTTTTATGGACTTATATTAAGTGTCTGCAGCTTTTCCAGGCACACAAAGCAAGCCACTGGTGGATCTACCATTCTGGGGTCTGGAGGATAGCGCTCCTCTAGTTCCAGCTTCCCTAGGCAGTGCCCCATAGGGGACTCTCTGTGGGGGTTCCCACCCCACATTTCCCTTGCACACTATCCCAGCAGAGGTTCTCCATGAACACCCTGCCTTGCAGCAAACTTCTACCTGGACATCCAGGTGTTTCCATACATCCTGTGAAACCTAGGCAGAGTTCTCAAACCTCAATTCTTGTCTTCTATGCATCCCGCAGGCTCAACACCACATGGAAGCTGCCAATGCATGAGGCTTGCACTCTCTGAAGCCACAGCTTGAGCTGTACCTTGGCCCCTTTTAGTCATGGCTGCAGAGGCTAGAACACAGGGCATCAAGTCCCTAGAGTGCACACAGTAGAGGGACCCTGGGCCTGCACTGCAAAACCATTTTTCCCTCCTAGGTTTGCAGGACTGTGATGGAAGGGGCTGCCACAAAGTTCTCTGACATCCCCTGAAGGTATTTCCCCCATTACCTTGGGTATTAACATTTGGATCCTCATAACTTATGCAAATTTCTGCAGCCAGCTTGAATTTCTCCTCAAAAGATAGGGATTTCATTTTTATCACATTATCAAGCCACAGATTTTATGAACTTGTATGCTCTGTTTCCCTTTAAAACTGAATGCCTTTGACAGCACCCAAGTCACATCCTGAATGCTTTGCTTCTTAGGAATTTCTTCTACCAGATACCCTAAATCATCTCACTCAAGTTCCAAGTTCCCCAAATCTCTAGGGCAGGGGCAAAATGCCGCCAGTCTTTTTGCTAAAACCTAACAAGAGGCATCTTTGATCCAGTTTCCAACAAATTCTTCATGTCCATCTGAGACCACTTCAGCCTGGATTTCATGGTCCATATCACTATCAGCATTTTAGTAAAAGTCATCCACAAGTCTCTAGGGAGTTCCAAACTTTCCCATATATTTCTATTTTCTGAGCTATCCAAGGTGTTCTAACCTCTGCCTGCTACCAAGTTCCAAAGTCACTTTCACATTTTCAGGGATCTACAGCAGTGCCCTACTCCTTTGGTACCAATTTACTGTGTTTGTCCATTTTCACACTGCTGATAAAGACATACCAAAGACTGCGCAATTTACAGAAGAAAGAGATTTATTGGACACACAGTTGTACGTGGCTGGGGAGGCCTCACAATCATAATGGAAGGGAAATCCACTTCCTACATTGTGGCAGCAAGAGAGAAGAGTTTGTGCAGGGAAACTTTCCTCTTTAAAACTTTCAGATCTCATGAGACTTATTTGCCACCTCTTCAAGGAATTCAACTGAAGAAAATTAGATGAGAATATAGAATATGTCTTCAGTACCCTTCTCTTCTAATTCATCTACATACACACATACACACACACACACACACACACACACACACACTCACAGTGACAGTGACAACAATCAGAGTCAACATGGACTTCTTAGCCCCCAGATAGGCAGATGTTATTTTATTTCGATTCCAGTTTCAAAAATATTTAGCATTTTAAAGTAATGGACCTAGAAATTCAACAAATAAGGTCCCTTATCTTTCATTAAATTGGCATCATTTTAAAAGCAAACTTGTGTTGCTTGAAGCCATTTATTACATGATCTTCAATATAATTAAATTACATGATTAAAATAAAAATATATAATTTGTATTCAGCATTAGTTCATTATATAACACAATTTTACTCTGAGATGACATGAATTATTGGCCTAGAATTACAAACCAGGTTTTTATAAAGTTGAAAATTATTGATAGTATACTCTTAGGATCACACAATACCAATATCATTCAATTATTTATCTATTTCTAAATATATATTCATTCTCAAAGCATGTATATGTAGTATGTATAGATTTTATAAATTGTTTAACAGTTTACATCTCTTTCCATATATTAAATATGTCAATAATACACATGCCAAAAGCATAACCATTAATAACCATGTAGAGATATAATTTAAGAAAATTTAAGTAATTACAGTCACCTTCCAGTTGCCAGTCTCTCTTGAAAATATGTAATTATCAAGTTGATACTATAGTAACTGTCTATGTTTCTAATGGCAACCAAGAAAAAGCAATCTTGAAGGTTAGCATTTTAAAAAGTTTCAAAGGAAAAAAATTTCTGACTAACTCTAACAATATTATGAAAAATAGCAAAGAGAACATTTTGAAAATGTGTAAGTCTTATGCCAATTTGTTGACATGATTCTAAGGATAGCTTTAATTTTCCCAAAGAAAACTATTTGAGCCAGTATAATTACTTTAATGTGTTTTTATTTTTGTTTAGACAAAAATTATAATTAGTTATAATTGATTTTTGTTGCTGTTGTTTTGAGACAGAGTCTCACTCTATCACCCAGGCTGGAGTGCCATAGCTGGATCAGAGCTCACTGCAACCTCTACCTCCTGAGTTCAAGCAATTCTCCTTCCTCAGCCTCCCAAGTAGCTGGAATTATAGGTGCCTGCCACCATGCCCAGCTATTTTTTGTATTTTTAGTAGAGACATGGTTTCACTATGTTGGCCAGGCTGGTCTTGAACTCCTGACCTCAAGTGATCTACCTGCCTTGGCCTCCCAAGAGCTGGGATTACAGGTGTGAGCCACCACACTCAGCCTGGCTAGATATAATTCTTAATTCATTCTTCACAATATTTAAAGCAAGGTTGTAAAACTTTTGATAGTCTACTGTACTTTTTAAATGAGGTATGATTCTCTTACAGTAGGAATGTGTGTCATTTTAGAGTAAATTGTGTTATACAATAAATTAATGCTGAATACAAATTATATATTTTTATTTTAACCATGTAGTTTAATTGTATTGAAGATTATGTAATAAATCATTTCAAACAGCACCATTTTTCTTTTAAAATGATGTTAATTTAATGAAAAACAAGAGATTTGTTCGTTGAATTTCTACATCCATTCTATTAAAATGCTAAACGTTTTTGAAACTGGAATCAAAGTAAGGTGACTTCAGGCTATCTAGGAGTTAAGAAGTCAGTGTTGACTCTTCTGGTTGTTCTCATTGTCACTGTGTGTGCATGTGTATAGATGAATTAAAAGAAAAGGGTGCTGAAGACATATTATCATCCAATTGTTCTTAGTTTAATTACTTGAAGAGATGACAAAATTTAGTTTAAATTATACCTGAATCCCTAATTGTGCCTGAAAAATTATTCCAAAGACTATGCTATGGAGCATTCTTAAAATTAAAACTATTGTGTATACCAACCATTCTCTATCACAGTCCAGCAATTCAGTTTAGAAGTAGAAACAGCCAAATCCTTTTAGACCATCAGAGAATTCTAAACCTTGGGAAGACCAAGGATTTACTGATGTGTCACAGAAAGCTATCACTCAGGTATTGGTGAAGTCTCTGTCAAAAATTTCAGCTGATTTTCAAGATAAACTGTTTACCTTTCAGCATTGAACAAAAAAATAATGGGTTTTACTAAATAGGAAATACAGTTGAAATTCAGGAATTATTTGATATGCTGTACAATAACAATCAATTCTTCAAGACACAAATAAGTTCAAGATCATAAGCACAGCCTTTGTCAGCTGACATTGTGCAAACTTCTAGAAGTGATTCAGATGATCATTTAGACTAGGAGTAAGGAAGAGATCTACTGTGATATTAAAGATAAAGTGAACTGATGCTATATGGAATTATATTTTTGTAGCTGTCTTTTTAAGTGTGTATATTTAATGTGTACTTTGTTTTTTCATTGAGCTTCTAAGAAATGGGTGATGTGTTTTAAAATTTATAATGTCTATAAATAGAGGAAATGGGACCTTTGCAAAGAAAAGTATCTGTCCAATTACTATGTGTAAATGCTCTTTCTAAAATTGGTGAAATTATATTTTCCATCTTGAGAAGGCAGAAATTTTTCAAAGAATTTTTCTGATCTACTTTATCATATTGTAAAACCTTTCTCATATCATAGGTAAACTTTTATTGAGCTTTGTCTATACTTTGTCTTATTATTGCTAATTCAATATTTTTCTTTCCCTACTTTTTCTATGAATCTCTCAAGTTATAAGCTATAGTTTTATTGGATACTCTATATTTATTATTGTATTACCAGGATGTTACATTTATTTCAAGTTTCTCAATGTTGGCACTAATGACATCATGGGTCACATAATTCTTTGCTATGGGGAACTGTTTTGTGCCTTGTGGAATATTTAGCAACATCTCTGGCCACTACGCACTAGATGCCTGTAGCAAGACCTCCTTATGCCATCTGTGACAACCAAAATTATCTCCAGACACTGCCAAATATTCTCTGGATGGCAAAATGGCTCCAGTTGAGAACTACTGATCTGTACAGTACTTGTTAAGTGGCTTGAAAAAGGTTACATACAGAACTATGATTCAAAACCCATGTCTCTGTATGTCTTACACAACCTAGGTCTCTCTATTTCTTACAGTTTGTGTGATCTTGAGCCTCAGTTGTGTAACCACTGAGATATAAATAATATATTTCTTACAGAATTGTTATTTAAATTGAATGAGATAATATGTTTTAAAATAACAATTTATAACTTATACTATAAAGAAAATTTAAAAGTAGCATTTAAAGACAAAAAGAAGAGAGAGACCATATCAAGAGTTGTTTATGTATATATTATCATTTTGGTCCAACAATTTTGAAAATTACTTGTTATAGCTTGTAAAGTCATTATTGGTATATATTTTTGCTCCTACTTCTTGCTCTTTTCATGCATTTTCTGAGACATAATATTCTGCAAATGCATAAAATATTTGGTCACATTATTTAATTAAGTAAAAGTTTTAAGCAATTAAAGAAAAGTTTTGAGTTGTATAGCACACTATAATTACACTCAACTATTACCCATTATTTTATGCTTTCATTATCCATTCCAACTAGTCACAACTTTCAATCTTATTTTTCTTCATGCATTGACTACTAAAATTTGTTACTACTTTAATAGGGAATTAGTTAGACACTAGAAGTGATAACCACTCATCTGTATCATATCTTTTATTGGTCAACATAAGTTATTGATCATTAGCTAGCTAACCTTTGGCTGCCTGATCTGACTCATGTCTTGAAAAACTGGGAACAAGAAAACCTCTTAGGAACTATTTCAGTAATCTGTGAAAACAATGATATTTTAACAAAGAAGAAATTAATATTAGAGCTATGTAGGTATGAATCAGATTGGATATGGATGATGAGCAAAATGATGGCATCTGAAGTAACTTAAGGTTTGTGGGACATGAATGACTTATGAGACTGAAGAATCATGGGAGTAAAGATGTGTACATTTTGCTATTTAACTACATATGTATATGTAGGTATGTATCCACATATATATTTATGTATATATGCATATATAGAAGTTAAAGCTTTTTTTGTTTGTTTGTTTGTTTGAGATGGAGTCTTGCTGTCACCCAGGCTGGAGTGCAATGGTGCAAACTCAGCCCACTGCAACCTCAGCTTCCAGGGTTTAAGCAATTCTCCAGCCTCAGCCTCCCAAACAGCTGGGATTAGAGGTGTGCACCATGACACCTAGCTAATTTTTACATTTTTAGTAGAGACAGTGTTTCACCATGTTGGCCAGAAGTTAAAGTTTTAAGATGAATCATAAAATATAAAATTTTCCATTAATAGAATTTTCAAATCATGTAAATCTTTTTAGATGACCAATTAATTTTTAAAGTCTTACATTAAATAAATAATTTAGTTGTGAAAAAATATCAGCCATTATATGATTGTTAATGGCAGGAAGATGACAAAGTACTCTTAGTGCATATTACTACAGTTCACAAACCATGACTTTGTGACAGCTATATAATTTTAGTGAAATTATGAAGTAGAACAAAGCATTGTGCTGTTGAAAAAAAATGCTTCAAAATCAGTCCTTGCACTGAAAGACATTATATAATAACATAGTTCTTACTGCCTCATCTTTTTTTTTCTTCCAAGTAGAAGAAACTGTCGTATGTTTCCTCTATTGCATTAACTATATTTATACTAACATATTAATCAGATTTGGAAGTATTAAAAGAACTTATTCCTTTTCTTTTAATAACTCTTTAAACTTTGAATAGTTTACTTTAAATTTCAGATCCTTCTACAAAAGTTAAATTTAATCCAGCATCCTTCAAATATTTTACTTCCATTCCTCTCTTTCACCAGTTTGATAAGAGCTTATGAAACAAACCTCAGAAAAAGATTTTACATTAATATATCATTTAATGAACTAATAGCTTGAAGCTTCAAATGGCAATAGGATAATGAGTTAGTTTTCAGTGGAAAAGATAATATGATATTATAAAACATTATTTTAAAAGAGATTTGCTAATTCTGGAATAGTTATTCTCTTTCATTACATAATGTAATCCTCCAAATTGTGAATTAATGCTATGAAAAAAATCTAATATAAAGTAAAATTAGTGTATATATTATAGTGTAATATAGGTCGGGTGGGGTGGCTCACACCTGTAATCCCAGCACTTTGGCAGGCCGAGGCGGGAGGATCACAAGGTCGGGAGTTAGAGACCAGCCTGGCCAATATAGTGAAACCCCAGCTTTACTAAAAATACAAAACAATTAGCCAGGTGTGGTGGGTAAATTATTAAGGAACAACTTGTAAAATTTAGTCCCTGGAAGTATACATATCAGGGAACTTTATGCTCTTACACCTGAATAAAATATAGAGTCACAAGTCCAGGGACAGCTTAGCTGGACTCTTAGCTTTGAATATTTATACATTAAAATTACAGCATGGTGCCTGTGGTTAATGATGATCTACTGTATTCTTGAAAAATTCTAAGAGAATGGATGTTAAGTGTTTTCACCACAAAACTGATGACTATATAAGGTATAGATTTACCCTTCCATAATGTATATACTTTCCTGTGTCTCTTAATGACCATGGTACATTCTCAGAAAAGAGTTGTTAGGCCGTGTTGTCATTGTACGAACATCATAAAGTATATTTACAAGAACCTAAATGATATTGCCTACTATAACACCTAGAGTGTATACAAAGCCTATTGCTCTTAGGCTGTGAACCTGTATAATTTGTTACAGTGCTGAATACTGTAGGCAATTTTAAAACAGTGGTAACTGTTTTTGTATCTAAACATATCTAAACACAGAAAAAGTGCATTAAAAATATGGCATAAAAGATTAAAACTGTACACTTGTGAAGGGCAATTATTATGAATGGAGCATGTAGGACTCAAAGTGGCTTTGGGTAAGTCAGTGAGTTAGTGGTGAATGAATGTGAAGGCCTGGGATATTATTGTACACTACTGCAAACTTTATAAACACTGTACATGTTGTCTATACTAAATTCATTTTAAAAATTTATTTCTTCAATAATAAATTAACCTTAGCTTATTTTAACTTTTTTACTTTATAAGCTTTTACTGTTTTCAACCTTTGACTATTTTGTAGTAACAGATAAAATAGGAACACATTGTATAGCTGTACAAAAATATTTTCTTTCCTTATATCCTCATTCTATAAGCATTTTTCCATTTAAAATTTTTATTTTATTTCATTTTTTTTTTTACTTTTTTAGCCTTTTTGTTAAAAACTGAGACACAAACACATACATTAGCCTAGGCCTATGTGGCATCAGGATCATCAATATCACTGTGTACCACAGTCTGTCCCACTGGAAGCTCTTCAGGGGCAATAACACACATGGAGCTGCCATTTCCTATAATAACAACATCTTCTGAAATACCTTTCAAAGGATCTGCCTGTGCCTGCTCTATAGTCGACTTCTTTTTTCATAAGCAGAAGTTACATACTTCTACTTATTAAAAAAATAAAGATACAGTATAAATATAGCATAGGGAATACATAAACCAGTAACATAATCATTTATTATTATTTTTAAGTATTATGTATTATACATCATTATATGTGATATACTTTTATGGGACTGGCAACACAGTACATTTTTTTTACACCAACATCACCACAACCAACTGTGAGTAATGCATTCCTCTACAACATTATGATGGCTATAATGTCACTAGACAATAGGAATTTATTCACTCCATTATAATCTTATGGACCACCATCATATATGTGGTCCATTGTTTACTGACACCTCATTATGTGGCTATGACTGTATACTTCAAACATCATGTCATACATAATATATATATATACAATTATACCCTTTAATTTAAAAAAAAAGAGAATTCATTCATTTTGAGGAAAAAAAAACGACTGAAACCAAAGTGGCAGCTGGGCTCCATTCTCATGCTGTGGTTCAACTTGAAAAGAATTCACTTCCAAGCTCATGCTGGGTGGGTAATGGCAGAATTTATTTCCTCTTTTCCTGTATGACTGAGGGCCCTTGGTTTTTGCTGGCTATGGGCAGGAGGACATCCTCAGATCCTGGAGCCTGCCCACAGTGCTCAGAATCTACTCTCAGTTTCTTGCCTCATGAGCTTCTCTAACATAGTTTCAAGGAGAGTCTTTAGCTCCAGTGTGCTAGGGTGGAACATTATATAATAACATAAATACAAGAATGCCATCTCAATTATCCTATGCTATATAAGTGAATCATGGGAGTAACATTGTCTTATTTTTTCTCTATTCTATGGTTGTAAGAAAGTCAGTGGTCCTGGCTGTGGAGATGAATTACACGAAGGAGTAGATTACAGGAGGAGAATCATTTGAGGGATCACATTAGGGTCTGGCACCACATGTCTTTTGAATAACTTAGGGAATATGAGACATAGGGGAATCAAATGGGGCTAGGAAAAAAATTTCATACACTAGTATATATGTTAGGACATTAGGGATATTTTTCCATTTATATACTCTATATTTTCTGTTATATGATTATGTTATATTTCTTTTCTTTTTTTAATTTTTATTGCATTTTAGGTTTTGGGGTACATGTGCAGAATGTGCAAGATAGTTGCATAGGTACACAAATGGCAGTATGTTTTGCTGCCTTCCTCCCCTTCACCCACATTTGGCATTTCTCCCCAGGCTATCCCTCCCCAGATACCCCCACCACTGTCCCTCCCCTATTCCTCCCAATAGACCCCAGTGTGTAGTACCCCCTTCCCTGTGTCCATGTGTTCTCATTTTTCTCACTCGCCTATGAGTGAGAATATGTGGTATTTAGTTTTCTGTTCTTGTGTAAGTTTGCTGAGAATGATGTTCTCCAGATTCATCCATGTCCTTACAAAGGACACAAACTCATCATTTTTGATTGCTGCATAATATTCCATGGTGTATATGTGCCACATTTTCCCAGTCCAGTCTATCATCGATGGGCATTTGGGTTGGTTCCAGGTCTTTGCTATTGTAAACAGTTCTGCAATGAACATTTGTGGGTATGTGTCCTTATAGTAGAACAATTTATAGTCCTTTGGATATATACCCAGTAATGGGATTGCTGGGTCAAATGGAATTTCTATTTCTAGGTCCTTGAGGAATCACCGCACTGTCTTCCACAATGGTTGAAGTAATTTACACTCCCACCAACAGTGTAAGAGTGTTCCTATTTCTCCGCATCCTCTCTAGCATCTGTTGTCTCCAGATTCTGTAATGATCGCCATTCTAAATGTGTATCTCAATGTGGTTTTGATTTGCATCTCTCTAATGACCAGTGATGATGAGCATTTTTTCATGTTTGTTGGCCTCATGTATGTCTTCTTTTGTAAACTGTCTGTACATATCCTTTGCCCATTTTTGAATGGGCTTGTTTGTTTTTTTTCCTGTAAATCTGTTTGAGTTCTTTATAAATTCTGGATATCAGCCCTTTGTCAGATGGGTAAACTGCAAAGATTTTTTTCCATTCTCTTGATTTCTGATTCACTCTAGTGACTGTTTCTTTTGCCGTGCAAAAGCTGTGGAGTTTGATTAGGTCCCATTTGTCTATTTTGGCTTTTGTTGCCAATGCTTTTAGTATTTTGGTCATGAAGTAAATCCTTGCCTACCCCTATGTCCTGAATGGCTTTGCCTAGATTTTTTTCTAAGGCTTTTATGGTGCCAGGTCTTATTTTAAGTCTTTAATCCATCTGGAGTTAATTTTAGTGTAAGGTGTCAGAAAGGGGTCCAGTTTCTGCTTTCTACACGTGGCTAACTGGTTTTCCCAACACAATTTATTAAACAGGGAATCCTTTCCCCATTTTGTCTGGTTCATCAAAGATTATATGGTTGTAGATGTGTTGTGTTGTTTCCGATGCCTCTATTCTGTTTCATTGGTCTATATCTCTGTTTTGGTACCAGTACCATGCTGTTTTGATTACTGTAGCCTTGTAGTATAGTTTGAAGTCTGGTAGTGTGATGCCTCTCCCTGTGTTCTTGTTGCTTAGAATTGACTTGGCTTTGTGGGCTCTCTTTTGGTTCCATATGAAGTTCATGGTGACTTTTTCTTGTTCTGTGAAGAAAGTCAATGGTAGCTTGATGGGGATAGCATTGATTCTGTAAATTACTTTGGGCAGTATAGCCATTTTCACGATATTGATTCTTCCTAACCATGAACATGGAACATTTCTCCATCTGTTTGTGTCCTCCCTTATTTCGTTGAGCAGTGGTTTGTAGTTTTCCTTGAAGAGGTCCCTTACATTCTTTGTAAGTTGTATTCCTAGGTATTTTATTCTCTTTGTAGCAATTCTGAATGGCAATTTGTTCTTGATTTGGTTCCCTTTACGTCTGTTGTTGGTGTATAGGAATGCTTGTGATTTTTGCACATTGATTTTATATCCTGAGACTTTGCTGAAGTTGCTTATCAATTTCAGGAGTTTTTGGGCTGAGATGATGGGGTCTTCTAGGTATGCTATCATGTCATCTGCAAATAGAGACAATTTGGCTTCCACCTTTCCTATTTGAATACCCTTTATTTCTTTTTCTTTCCTGATTGCTCTGGCTAGAACTTCCAGTACTACGTTAAATAGGAGTGGTGAGATAGGGCATCTTTGTCTAGTGCCGGATTTCAAAGGGAATGCTTCCACTTTTTGCCCATTAAGTATGATATTGGCTGTTGGTTTGTCATAAATTGCTTTTATTAATTTGAGATATGTTCCATCAATACCAAGTTTATTGAGGGTTTTTAGCATAAAGGGCTGTTGAATTTTGTCAAATGCCTTCACTGCGTCAATAGAGATAATCTTGTGGTTTTTGTTTTTGCTTCTGTTTATGTGGTGATTTACATTTATAGGCTTGCATATGTTGAACCAGCCTTGCATCCCCGGGATGAATCCTACTTGATCATGATGGATAAGTTTTTTAATGTGCTGTTGCAATCTGTTTGCCAGTATTTTATTGAATATTTTTGCATCTATGTTCATCATGGATATTGGCCTGAAGTTTTATTTTCTTTTTGAGTCTCTGCCGGGTTTTGGTATCAGGATGATGTTGGTCTCCTAAAATTATTTGGGAAGGGTTCCCTGTTTTTGGATTATTTGGAATAGTTTCAGAAGGAATGGTACCAGCTCCTCTTTGTGTGTCTGGTAGAATTCGGCTGTGAACCCATCTGGACCTGGGCTTTTTTTGTGTGGTAGGCTCTTAATTGCCACCTCAACTCCAGACCTTGTTGTTGGTCTATTCATAGTTTTGGCTTCCTCCTGGTTTACGCTTGGGAGGACACAGGTGTCCAGGAATTTATCCACTTCTTCCTGGTTTATTAGTTTATGTGCATAGAGTTGTTTGTAGTATTCTCTGATGATGTTTTGAATTTCTGTGGAATCTTTGGTGATTTCCCCTTTATCATTCTCTATTGAATCTATTTGGTTGTTCTCTCTTTTCCTTTTTATCAGTCTGGCTAGTGGTCTGTCTATTTTTTTGATCTTTTTTCAAAAAACCAGCTCTCAGATTTATTGATGTTTTGAAGGGTTTTTCATGTCTCTATCTCCTTCAGTTCTGCTCTGATCTTAGTTATTTCTTGTCTTCTGCTAGGTTTTGAGTTTTTTTGATCTTGCTTCTGTAGCTCTTTCAATTTTGATGATAGGGTGTCAATTTTGGATCTCTCCACTCTTCTCATGTGGGCACTTATTGCTATATATTTGTTTTCTGTAGACTTCTTTAAGTGTGTCCCAGAGATTCTGGTATGTTGTGTCTTCATTCTCATTGGTTTTGAAGAATTTTTTTTTTTTTTAAGTTTTTATTGCATTATAGGTTTTGGGGTACATGTGCAGAACGTGCAAGATAGTTGCATAGGTACACACATGGCAGTGTGTTTTGCTGCCTTCCTCCCCTTCACCCACACTTGGTATTCATCCCCAGGCTATCCCCCCAGCCCCCCCCACTATCCCTCCCCCATTTCCCCCAACAGTCCCCAGTGTATAGTAGACCGCCTCTCTGTGTCCATGTGTTCTCATTTTTCTCACCCACCTATGAGTGAGTATATGCAGTATTTCTTTTTCTGTTCTTGTGTCAGTTTGCTGAGAATGATGTTCTCCAGATTCATCCATGTCCTTAAAAAGGACACAAACTCATCATTTTTGATTGCTGCATAATATTCCATGGTGTATATGTGCCACATTTTCCCAGTCCAGTCTATCATCGATGGACATTTGGGTTGGTTCCAGGTCTTTGCTATTGTAAACAGTGCTGGTGTGAGATGATATCTCAATGATGGTTGCCGATTCACTCTAGTGACTGTTTCTTTTGCTGTGCAGAAGCTGTGGAGTTTGATTAGGTCCCATTTGTCTATTTTGGCTTTTGTTGCCAATGCTTTTGGTGTTTTGTTCATGAAGTCCTTGCCTACTCCTATGTCCTGAACGGTTTTGCCTAGATTTTCTTCTAAGGTTTTTATGGTGTCAGGTCTTACGTTTAAGTCTTTAATCCATCTGGAGTTAATTTTAGTGTAAGGTGTCAGAATTTCTTTATTTCTGCCTTCATTTCATTGTTTATCCAATGAACATTCAAGAGCCAGTTGTTCAGTTTCCATGAAGCTGTGCATTTCTGAGTTAGTTTCTGAATTCTGAGTTCTAACTTGATTGCACTATGGTCTGAGAGACTGTTTGCTATAATTTCAGTTGTTTTGCATTTGCTGAGGAGTGCTTTACTTCCAATTATGTGGTCAATTTTGGAGTAGGTGTGATGTGGTGCTGAGAAGAATGTATATTCTGTGGATTTGGGGTGGAGAGTTCTGTAAATGTCTATCAGGTTTGCTTGTTCCAGGTCTGAGTTCAAGCCCTGTATATCCTTGTTAATTTTCTGTCTGGTTGATCTGTCTGATATTGACAGTGGAGTGTTAAAGTCTCCCACTATCACACTCATTCTCTGTCCCGCTTTGTTCCCTTGCTGGTGAGGAGTTTTGATCCTTTGTAGGAGGTGAGGTGTTTTGGTTTTGGGTGTTTTCCTCCTTTTTGCACTGGTTTCTTTCCATCTTTGTGGATTTATCTACCTGTCATCTTAGTAGTTGCTGACTTTTCAATTGGGTCTCTGAGTGGACGCCCAGATTGTTGATGATGAAGTGTTTCTATTAGTTAGTTTTCCTTCTAACTGTCTAGTCCCTCTGCTATACAACTGCCGAGGTCCACTCCAAGCCCTGCTTGTCTGGGGTACACCTGTAGCAGCTGCAGAACAGTGAGGGATGCTACCAGTTTCTTCTTGTGCTATCTTTGTCCCAGAATGATGCCCGCCAAATGTCAGTTTGATTAGTCCTTTTTTGAGGTGACTCTTTGGATATACAGGGGTTAGGGAGCTGCTTGAGGAGATGATCTATACTTTATAGGAGCTCCAGTGCTGAGCTGTGAGCTCCATTGTTCATTCAGGGTTGTTGGATGGGTGTGTTTAGGTCACTGTAGCAGAACTCATAATGCCCCCTTTTTTCCCCCTCAGATGCTCTGTCTCAGGGAGTTGGGGCTTTCTTTATGAGTATCCATTGCACTGTCCTGCCCATCTAGGAGGCAGTCTAGTCAGTATTTGCCTGTGGAGCCTCCGCTCTGCCACCACGGGGCTCTGTCCTACCGCAGCGGGGCTCCGCTCTACTGCCACAGGGCTCTGCCCTACCACCATAGGGCTCCACCTTACTGCCTCGGGGCTCTGCCCTGTTGGTGGAGTCCCTCTGTTATGGTGGGTTGCCTCAGCAATAGCAGGCTGCTTCTTCAATGGGCATGTTACTCAGTAGGGGCAGTATGCATCCATAGTGGCAGATGCCCCTCCCCCACCAGGCTGCACCATACTTGATTCAGCTGAGCCTGCAGTAAAACTCTCAACCCTAGTGTTTTGAATCACCAAAACACTGTGGGGGTGGGACCCCACCAAGTTTTGTTTGTCCCTGTGGGGGTGGGACCCACCAAGCCTGATCACCTGGTTCCCTGCCTCAGAATCCCTTCTCTATCTCTCTCTTTTCCTTTTTAAGTTGAACTGTTGACTGTCTCACAGGTTCCTCAGTCACCTGCTGACAGGGTACCAGGATCTGCATGATTTCCCGTGCCATGGCCCACTGTACTGGCTCAAATCATGCTTCCTAGGAATCTCCCAGTCTGGCTCACTGTCCAAGTCCTGCTCAATCAGATGGATATACTAATCTGCCATCCTAAATCTCAGACTGCTGGTTTAACAGGGCACCCAGATCAGTGAGATTTGTGCAGGCTGCCACTATGCTGTGGCACCAGCCAAACCGGCCACGCAAGCCAAAAGAGCTGCACTGGTGTCCTGCATCTTTCCTACACCTGGGAATTTCCCTGTTCTCTGGGCAACAAAGGTCCATCTGAAAATGCCACTAGGACTCACCCTCTGTGCCTTCACTGAGAGCTGCAATACCGAGTTGTTCCTACCACGCCATCTTGGAAATCCTCCTGATTATGTTATATTTCTAATGAAATGTGATTGATTTTAAAAGTTTCCCAAAGAAACAGTCACTAGAGTGAATAGGCAGCCATCAGAATGGGAAAAAATCTTTGCAGTTTACCCATCTGACAAAGGGCTGATATCCAGAATTTACAAAGAACTCAAACAGATTTACAGGAAAAAAACAAACAAGCTCATTCAAAAATGGGCAAAGGATATGAACAGACACTTTACAGAAGAAGACATACATGAGGCCAACAAACACATGAAAAAATGCTCATCATCACTGGTCATTAGAGAGATGCAAATCAAAACCACATTGAGATACCATCTCACGCCAGTTAGAATGGCAATCATTAAAAAATCTGGAGACAGCAGATGCTGGAGAGGATGTGGAGAAAGAGGAACACTCTTACACTGTTGGTGGGAGTGTAAATTAGTTCAACCATTGTGGAACTAATGTGTGGTGATTCCTCAAGGACCTAGAAATAGAAATTCCATTTGACCCAGCAATCCCATTACTGGGTATATATCCAAAGGACTATAAATCATTCTACTATAAGGAATCATGCACACGAATGTTCATTGCAGCACTGTTTACAATAGCAAAGACCTGGAACCAACCCAAATGCCCATCGATCATAGACTGGACTGGGAAAATGTGGCACATATACACCATGGAATATTATGCAGCAATCAAAAATGATGAGTTCGTATCCTTTGTAGGGACATGGATTAATCTGGAGAACATCATTCTCAGCAAACTGACACAAGAACAGAAAAAGAAATACCGCATATCCTCACTCATAGGCAGATGAGAAAAATGAGAACACATGGACACAGGGAGGGGGTCTACTACACACTGGGGTCTATTGGGGGGAATGGGGGAGGGACAGCAGGGGGGTGCTGGGGAGGGATAGCCTGGGGATAAATGCCAAGTGTAGGTGAAGGGGAGGAAGGCAGCAAAACACACTGCCATATGTGTACCTATGCAACTACGTTGCACGTTCTGCATATGTACCCCAAAACCTATAATGCAATAAAAACTTAAAAAAAAAGTTTCCCAAAAGAGAAAATGTAGTATTTATCATTCTACTGAAACACATTAAAAAAATTACTACTGACCTACAAATTATAAATCCAGAGATATTTTTTTGTGGTTAAACTTTTACTATTAACATTTTCTCTCAACTTCCTTGGGGCTACTCAGTTCCAATTCTCAAGCTATTCTCCAGATATTGTTATCATAGTCAGTGCATCTCTATATTGATGCTCTCAACATAGGTATTAATTAAACCTGTCTTCTTAACTATCCACTCTTCTCACCCATTTTCTGGTCATCACATTCTCTCCTTCTGCTTCAACAGTCATTTCAATATAAATTATACTTAAAATATTTCCTCCAGAAACTGTATCATCTGAAATGCAAGGTCTTTTGTATTGCTACATGAATGATTTTTTTTAAAGTGCAGTAAGATGACGAGACATTTGTACTTCATATCTTGCCATCATGTCAAACTCAAGAATTATAACTGAAGTCAAAATTCTGCTAAACATTTACTCCTAAATCATTTCTTTTATGTTAATTATAATTTCCCTCTTACATTCTTTTATACAGTTAATCATTTTTCACGTTAGTCTGTCTTATTTTATTCCATTATTGTATGCCTGGAGCCAAGCTATTACGTAAATAAGGTACAGAAATTAAATAAAATTTGAGCCTTGTCCTCAGGAGTAATTTGATAATTAACCAGCTATGTAATGCTAAATGCTAAATTCTGTGGTAATGATACAATACCATGCTAAAGAAATACCTAGAAGTCTAACAGGAAACCAATCTAAAATGTTGGAAGATGTCTCTAATCTCAAACTGGGTAGTCTTAGAAGACAGGACCATTAAATTTGACCTTGAAATAAGTTTTCAGCAAAAAGATATATGGGTAAAAAAAAAAAAAACTTCTCTGTCTGAAGAAATAGCATTTATGATGGCATAAAGTCACATAGGCATAAAACATTCTTGACCTGACTCCTACTCTAACCTTTTTTGTCACTTGTAATTCAGTGCTTTATTCCAGTTCTTTACTCCAACTTCAGAACTTTCTTCTTACCTTTTCCATTTTCTTTGCTGAAATTTGGTTTAAACTTTCAGTAACTCTTACCAGGACTCATCTCTCAGATTCCTAACTGATGTTTCTGCCTTTCCTCTGTTCAAATGCCAACTCATCCTACTCATCAAAGTCAAATAATCATCACTACATTAGAAACTAATTAAATTTGGTCTTGAAGTCTTAATTAGAGCTTTTAATTACTCCAATTCAAGAATCATTGGAGGTTTGAGTCATTTTCTAAATATTAAAGAGATAAGAAAAATAAAACTTGGTACCTTATAAAAGTAATATAATTTATGATGTAAATAAGAGATGGGTAGATAGGCACTGACAGAAGGAAGAGAACACAAGACTATATGATTGATGAAGCAATATAAGGAAAACAATAAAATTGATTCTTCCAGAGGGCTTATCAAATTTTCAGACAAGGCTGGGCAGAGTAGCTCAGGCCTGTAAATCTCAGCACTTTGGGAGGCCAAGGTGGGTGGATCATTTGAGGTCAGGAGTTGGAGACCAGTCTGGCCAAAATGGTGAAAAACCCACCTTTACAAAAATGCAAAAAAAAAAAAAGAAATAGCTGGACGTGGTCGCCCTTACCTTTAGTCCCAGCTACTTGGGAGGCCGAGGCAGGAGAATCTCTTGAATCTGGGAAATATTTTGCAGTAAGCCAAGATCACACCCCTGCACTCCAGCCTGGGCAATAGAGCAAGACTCCATCTCAAAAAAAAAAAAAAAAAAAAGAAAAGAAAAGAAAAAAGTTATCTGGAGAAAATTTAATGATTAGGTGAAAAAAAAGAGGAAATAATAAATGGAATCTGAGTAGGAGCAAAAGCATGTAGACTGTCAAAAAGTCATAAGTATCTTGCATATAAGATATTTAAAAATGGTGAGTAGCCTGCTTCTGCTAGGAAAACAAAGTATGATAATCTGAATGATTGGAAATCTCCAGACCTCCTAAAATGAATGCTGAGCTTCTGAACTTGAAGCTTAAGGTTTTTATAAAGATCTCAGTGAGATTTTAGTGATTTCTTTCTATTTTTGTTATACCCACACCATGTTAGAGTTCTCCAGAGAAACAGGATAAGTAAGATCTGTATTTCTCTATGTATATACAGATAGGAATACATGAACAGATAGAAATTGGCTTACATTATTACAAAGGTTGAAAAGTCTGAAAACTGTGAAGTAGGCTAACAGGACAGAGAAACAGGAAAGGGTGGATATTGTAGTTCAAGTCAAAAGGCTGTAAGGCTGGACACCTGGTATAAGTAAGCTTGGGCTGCCATAATAGGATACCACAGACTGTGTGGATTAAACACAGTCCTTTGCTTTCTCACCAGTCTGAAGTCTAGAAAGTCCAAGATCAAAGTTCATCAGTGTTCATATTATGGTGAGGGCTCTTTTTCTGGCTTGTGCCTTCTCTCTGTGTCCTCACATAGTGGAGATCTCTCTCTCTCTCTCTCTCTCTCTCTCTGTCTTTCTTCTACTTTTATAAAGCCACCAATTCTATCTAATTAGAGCCCCACCCTTATTACTTCCTTTAATTTCCTTCTAAAAGCCCCATCTCCAAATACATGCACATTGGGAATGTATTTGTTGGGAGCTTCCACATATGTTTTAAGGCGACTCAAGTCAGTCCATAGCACACAGGAAAAGCTGATCTTATAGTTCAAGCTTGAAGGCATTCAAATTGGGGATCAGATCTGAAGGTCATCTGCTGGCAGAATTACAACTTTCTCGGAGGAGGTTGATCTTTGTTCTCATCATACTTTCCACTGATTAGAAAAGACCCACACACATTATGGAGGTAATCTGTTTTACTCAAAGTCCATAACTTAAATATTAACTTGATCTGAAATCATCTTTACAGAAGCATCCCAAATATCTGAACACCATGGCTAAACAAATGGACAAATAAATTTAACCATCACTTTTATATTTCACCCTGTTTTCTCCCTTTTCCTTTGGACATGCTCCAAAACATCCTTTCCTCAAATGTTTGTTCATCTGTAATATATTATTTTCCTATAACTATCTAGTAAAATTTCTCCCATTCAGTAAGACACAAATAAAATGTCATCACTTTCATAAAGTTTCTCCTAATTATTATTACTTGTGATTGTTATATCTTTCTATTTGGGAAATCTATATTAGTTCATGGTATCTACGAAGTTCTTGCCATAAACTGATTTACATTATTTGTGTGTTTATCTGAGTTTCATTACTAGATTTTCACTAATCTTACCACTAGAGTGTCTCAAAAACATAAACCTACAATGTATTTCATTGTTTCATATATTCCCACATATGTTATTTCTATTTCCTCATGTTACTCAACAGAAAGACCCCGAAATTTCATTCTTCTACCCTGGGGTAGAATAACTGGAGAGATAATAACAAAAAGAATTGGTGGAGAGTCAGATGTATAATGGGTCAATACTATGGTGATTAAATCCTTGAAATGACACAAATTTATATGCTTTTGTTTAAATACAATGTAATGATCACTATACTGTCATTGTCTCTATCATTAGAGTTGGGTTTTAGCAATATTTAAATATATATATTGATATCTATCTATCTATATCTATATCTAACAGAAAGCTCTTTTGAAAGCCCAGAAATGTTACAGGACCAGCAGGTTTGTATGTCTGCTGCACAGTAGCAGACCAATACACCAAGACCTCAGAGTTTGAATCAAAGAGTTTAATGATCACAGGGTGGCTGAGTGAAGAGATGAAAGGAAACTTTCAACTCTGTCTCCCTAAGGAGCTCTGGGCTAGGGTTTTGTGAGAGTTAATATTAGGTGTCAACTTGACCACTAATATTAACTCCTAGATTGAGGGACTCCTAGATGACTGGTAAAATATTGTTTCTGGATGTGTTTGTGAGGGTGTTACCAGAGAAGACCAATAGATATTTGAATTGGTGGACTGAGAAAGAAAGACCCTTTTCAATGTGGGTGGGAACCATCCAGCTGACTTCCAGTATGGCTAGACCAAAGCAGGTGGAAGAAGGTCTAGTTTATTTACTGAGTCTTCTGGCTCACTTTTTCTTGCTGTGTCAAACTCTTACTTCTTCTTCTTCTGCCTTTGGACATCAGACTTCAGGTTCTTTGGTCTTTGGACTCTAGGCTTTGCACCAGCAGTTTCCCAGGGGCTCTTAGACTGAAGCCTGCACTGTCAGCTTCCCTGTTTTCAGCTTGCAGACAAACTATCCTGGGACTTTACCCATAAGCATGTAAGCAAATTCTCCCTAATATCTATCTATCTATCTATCTATCTATCTATCTATCTATCTATCTATCTATCTATCTATCTATCTATCTAATATCTATATCTATCATCTATCTATCTTATTGGTTCTGTTCCTCTGGAGAGTCCTGACGAATACAGATTTTTAACGGGATCATGGAGGGAAAGAAACAGGAATATTGGAGTCTTTGTTTGGGATGTGTGGGATAGAATCATCAGGATGTGTAAACTGCATTCTTTAGAGAGTCGGATCCACATGGGGGGTCCTTCAGATCAGCTTCAGACCAGCTGATGTCAGTAGTTTCACTAGTATGCAGGACCTGAAAGAATATCTCAAATGAGAAACTTAACATTTCACAATGTTCACGTTTCTATTTATAGGAAAGTTAATGGAAATTACAATCTTGTGACAGCGTCTACATAATTCCAGGACAATAGGCTGCAAACAACTGTGAGGAAGCAGGTCGGAGAGTGAGCTGACCTAATGTGTAATGCTGAGTGTGCTGTAAGCTTGGTTTATTTTCATTTCTTCCCCCACCCACTTTTGTTTTCTCCGATTAACTTTATAAAGTTTCTAGGGACAGTTTCATAATCACAAGAAGAAGAAATACTCTATAACATTACATCATTCATAATAAAAAAATTTTGGAAGTCTATCTAAACATTAATATGTTAGTTCTCTAGCACTCCCTTAATGAAGTACCACAGACTGAGTGGCTTTAAGTAAAAGACATTTATTGTCTCACAGCTCTGAAGTCTGGAAGTCCAAAATCAAAATGTCAGTAAGACCATGCTCTCTTACAGCTCTAGGGAATAATCTGCTCTAAGGCTTACTCTTAGTTTTTGTTGTTGCTGGCAATCCTAAACATTCCTTGACTTGCAGTTGAATAATGCCATTCTCTGCCTTCTAATCAAATCTTTGTTTTTTCATCATCTTCTTATACTGACACTAGTCATAGCATTAAAGTCCTAACCTACTTAAGTATAACTTTATCTTAACTAATTATATCCACAAAGATCCTATCTTTAAATTTTTATTGAATTTTAGGTTTTGGGGTACATGTGCAAAACGTGCAAGATAGTTGCATAGGTACACAAATGGCAGTGTGTTTTGCTGCCTTCCTCCCCTTCACCCATATTTGCCATTTCTCCCCAGGCTATCCCTGCCCAGCTCCCCCCCGCTCTCCCTCCCCTATTTCCCCCAAAAGACCCCAGTGTGTAGTACCCCCTTCATGTGTCCATGTGTTCTCATTTTTCTCACCCACCTATGAGTGAGAATATGTGGTATTTCATTTTCTGTTCTTGTGTCAGTTGGCTGAGAATGATGTTCTCCAGATTCATCCATGTCCTTACAAAGGACACAAACTCATCATTTTTGATTGCTGCATAATATTCCATGATGTATATGTGCCACATTTTCCCAGTCCAGTCTATCATCGATGGGCATTTGGGTTGGTTCCAGGTCTTTGCTATTGTAAACAGTGCTGCAATGAACATTCGTGTGTATGTGTCCTTATAGTAGAACGATTTATACTCCTTTGGATATATACCCAGTAATGGGATTGCTGGGTCAAATGGAATTTCTATTTCTAGGTCCTTGAGGAATCGCCATACTGTCTTCCACAATGGTTGAACTAATTTACACTCCCACCAACAGTGTAAGAGTGTTCCTATTTCTCCGCATCCTCTCCAGCATCTGTAGTCTCCAAATTTTTTAATGATCGCCATTCTAACTAGCATGAGATGGTATCTCAATGTGGTTTTGATTTGCACCTCTCTAATGACCAGTGATGATGAGCATTTTTTCATGTGTTTGTTGACCTCATGTATGTCTTCTTTTGTAAAGTGTCTGTTCATATCCTTTGCCCATTTTTGAATGGGCTTGTTTGTTTTTTTCCTGTAAATCTGTTTGAGTTCTTTGTAAATTCTGGATATCAGCCCTTTGTCAGATGGGTAAACTGCAAAGATTTTTTCCCATTCTGTTGGTTGCTAATTCACTCTGTTTCTTTTGCCGTGCAAAAGCTGTGGAGTTTGATTAGGTCCCATTTGTCTATTTTGGCTTTTACTGCAAATGCTTTTGGTGTTTTGGTCATAAAGTCCTTGCCGACTCCTATGTCCTGAATGGTTTTGCCTAGATTTTCTTCTAGGGACAGGTGCCAGGTCTTATGGTGTCAGGTCTTATGTTTAAGTCTTTAATCCATTTGGAGTTAATTTTAGTGTAGGGTGTCAGGAAGGGGTCCAGTTTCTGCTTTCTCACATGGCTAACCAGCTTTCCCAACACAATTTATTAAACAGGGAATCCTTTCCCCATTGATTGTTTTTGTCTGGTTTATAAAAGATTATATGGTTGTAGATATGTTGTGTTGCATCCGATGCCTCTGTTCTGTTCCATTGGTCTATATCTCTGTTTTGGTACCAGTAACATGCTGTTTTGATTACTGTAGCCTTATAGTATAGTTTGAAGTCTTGTAGTTTCATGCTTCTTGCTGTATTCTTTTTGCTTAGAATTGACTTGGCTATGCGGGTTCTTTTGGTTCCATATAAAGTTCATGGTGGTTTTTTCCTGTTCTGTGAAGAAATTCAATGGTAGCTTGATGGGGATAGTGTTGATTGTGTAAATTACTTTAGGCAGTATAGCCATTTTCATGATATTGATTCTTCCTAACCATGAACATGGAATGTTTCTCCATCTGTTTGTGTACTCTCTTATTTCATTGAGCAGTGGTTTGTAGTTTTCCTTGAAGAGGTCCCTTACATTCCTTGTAAGTTGTATTCCTAGGTATTTTATTCTCTTTGTAGCAATTGTGAATGGCAGTTCGTTCTTGATTTGGTTCTCTTTAAGTCTGTTATTGGTGTATAGAAATGCTTGTGATTTTTGCACATTGATTTTATATCCTGAGACTTTGCTGAAGTTGCTTATCAGTTTCAGGAGTTTTTGGGCTGAGGTGACGGGGTCTTCTAGGTATACTATCATGTCATCTGCAAATAAAGACAATTTGGCTTCCACCTTTCATATTTGAATACCCTTTATTTCTTTTTCTTGCCTGATTGCTATTGATAGAACTTCCAGTACTATGTTGAATAGGAATGGTGAGAGAGGGTATCCTTATCTAGTGCTGGATTTCAAAGGGAATGCTTCCAATTTTTGCCCATTAAGTATGATATTGGCTGTTGGTTTGTCATAAATAGCTTTTATTCCTTTGAGATATGTTCCATCAATACCAAGTTTATTGAGGGTTTTTAGCATACAGGGCTGTTGAATTTTGTCAAATGCCTTCTCTGCATCAATAGAGATAATCATGTGATTTTTGTTTTTGGTTCTGTTTATGTGGTGAATTATGTTTATAGACTTGTGTATGTTGAACCAGCCTTGCATCCTTGGGATGAATTCTACTTGATCATGATGGATAAGTTTTTTAATGTGCTGTTGCAATAGATTTGCCAGTATTTTATTGAAGACTTTTGCATCTATGTTCATCATGGATATTGGCCTGAAGTTTTATTTTCTTTTTGAGTCTCTGCCGGGTTTTAGTATCAGGATAATATTGGTCTCATAAAATGATTTGGGAAGGGCTCCCTCTTTTTGAATTATTTGGAATAGTTTCAGAAGGAATGGTACCAGCTCCTCTTTGTGTGTCTGGTAGAATTTGGCTGTGAAACTATCTGGACCTGGGCTTTTTTTGTGTGGTAGGCTCTTAATTGCTGCCTCAACTTCAGACCTTGTTATTGGTCTATTCATAGTTTCAGCTTTCTCCTGATTTAGGCCTGGGAAAACACAGGTGTCCAGGAATTTATCAATTTCTTCCTGGTTTACTAGTTTATGTGCATTGAGTTGTTTGTAGTATTCTCTGATGATTGTTTGACTTTCTGTTGAATCTATGGTGATTTCCTCTTTATCATTTTTTATTGCATCTATTTGGTTGTTCTCTCTTTTTTTTTTTTATCAGTCTGGCTAGTGGTCTATGTTTTGATCTTTTCAAAAAAACAGCTCTTGGATTTATTGATTTTTTGTAGTGTTTTTCATGTCTGTATCTCCTTCAGTTCTGCTCTGATCTTAGTTATTTCTTGTCTTCCGCTAGGTTTTGAGTTTCTTTGATCTTGCTCCTCTAGTTCTTTCAATTTTGATGATGGGGTGTCAATTTTGGATCTCTCCACTCTTCTCATGTGGGCACTTATTGCTATATATTTTCCTCTAGAGACTGCTTTAAATGTGTCCCAGAGATTCTGGTATGTTTTGTCTTCATTCTCGTTGGTTTCGAAGAACTTCTTTATTTCTGCCTTCATTTCATTGTTTATCCAATGAACATTCAAGAGCCAGTTGTTCAGTTTCCATGAAGCTGTGCGGTTCTGAGTTATTTTCTGAATTCTGAGTTCTAATTTGATTGCACTATGGTCTGAGAAACTGTTTGTTATGATTTCAGTTGTTTTGCATTTGCTGAGGAGTGCTTTACTTCCAATTATGTGGTCAGTTTTGGAGTAGGTGTGATGTGGTGCTGAGAAGAATGTATATTCTGTGGATTTGTAGTGGAGAGTTCTGTAAATGTCTATCAGGTTTGCTTGTTCCAGGTCTGAGTTCAAGCCCTGGATATCCTTGTTAATTTTCTGTCTGGTTGATCTTCTGATATTGACAGTGGAGTGTTAAAGTCTCCCGGTATTATTGTGTGGGCGTCTAAGTCTTTTTTTTTTTTTTTTTTTTTTTTTTTTTTTTTTTTTTTTTTTTTTTTTTGCTTAGAACCTTCTTTCTTTTGGAAGCGAAGGATTGGAAAAGTGAAGTTATTTGGGGAGTGGAGAAGGGAAAGTGACGGAAGGTGCTGGAGTGCTGGGATGTAACTTGGGGACAAATTATGAGATGACCACACACCTTTTTTTTTTTTTTTCTTTTGAAAAAGAAAGAGAGAAGGAGAGGAAGAAAGAGAAAGAAAAAGAGGGAGAGAGAACAGGAATATTGTTTTATTCTATGAATGGGTATTAATAATGGCAAATCAATATTTTGTGTATTTAAAGTGGAAAATGTATATTTTGTGTATTTAAAGTGGAGAGCTCTATAAATACTTATTACGTTTACTTGTTCCAGATCTGAGTTCAAGTTCTGGATATCCTTATTAATTTTCTGTCTCATTAAGTCTAAATCTCTTTATGGTTCTTATGTATCTGGGTGTTAGGATCCTTAGCTCTTATTATTGCATTGATCCTTTTACTATCTTTGTTGCTTTAAAATCTGTTTTATCAAATGAGTGAATTGCAGCTCCTGCTTTTTGTTTATTTATTTATTTTTGCTCTCCATTTGGTTGGTAAATCTTTCTCCAACCCTTTGTTTTGAGTCTTTGTGTATCTTTGGATATAAAATGGGTCTAAGTCTCTTTATAAGTCTTTAAGAACTTACCTTATATATCTGGGTGCTCCTGTATTGGGTCCATATATATTTAGGATCATTAGCTCTTCTTGTTTTATCGATTGTTTTACCATTATGTAATGACCTTGTTTATCTCTTTTGATCTTTGTTGCTTTAAAGTCTATTTCACCAGAGATGAGAATTGCAACTCCTGATTTTTTTTTTTGCTCTCCATTTGCTTGGTAAATCTTCCTCCATTCCTTCATTTTGAGCCTTTGTGTATCCTTGCATGTGAGATGGGTTTCCTGGATACAGCACACTGATGGGTTTTGGATTTTTTATCCAATTTGCCAGACTGTGTCTTTTGATTGGTGCATTTAGCCCATTTACATTTAGGGTTAATATTGTTATTAACCCATTAGGGTTAATGGCAGTGTGAATTTGATACTGCCATTTTGATGCTAGCTGGTTGTTTTGCCCATTGGTTGATGCAGATTATTCATTTTGTTGATGCTCTTTAGCATTTGGTATGTTTTTAGAATTGCTGGTACTGGTTGTTCCTTTGTATATGTAGTGCCTCTTTCAGGAGCTCTTGTAAAGCAGGCCTGGTGGTGACAAAATCTCTGAGTACTTGCTTGTTGGCAAAAGATTTTATTCTTCCTTCACTTTTGAAGCTCAGTTTGGCTGGATATAAAATTCTGCATTGAAAGTTCTTTTCTTAAGGATGTTGAATATTGGCTCCCACTCTCTTCTGGCTTGTAGAGTTTCTGCTGAGAGATCTGCTGTGAGTCTGATGGGCTTCCCTTTGTGGGTGACCTGATCTTTCTCTCTGTCTGCCCTTAGTATTTTCTCCTTCATTTCAACCCTGGTGAATCTGATGATTATGTGCCCTGGGTTTGCTCTTTTTGTGGAATATCTTTGTGGTGTTCTCTGTATTTCCTGGAGTTGAGTGTTGGCCTTCCTTGCTAGGTTGGGGATATTTTCCTGGATAATATCCTGAAGAGTATTTTCCAGCTTGGATTCATTCTCTTCGTCACATTCTGGTACATCTATTAAACGTAGATTAGGTCTCTTCACATAGTCCCACAGTTCTTGGAGATTTTGTTCATTCCTTTTTGCACTTTTTTCTCTAATCTTGGTTTCTCATTTTATTTCATTGAGTTGATCTTCAACTTCTGATATTGTTTCTTCTGCTTGGTCATTTCGGCTGTTGATACTTGTGCATGCTGCATGAAGTTCTCATGTTGTGTTTTTCAGCTCCTTCAATTCATTCATATTCCTCTCTAAGTTGTCCATTCTTATTATCATTTCATCGAATCTTTTTTCAAATCTTTTTTCAAGGTTCTTAGTTTCTTTGCATTGATTTAGAACATGTTCTTTTAGCTCACTGAAGTTTCTTTTTATCCATCTTCTGAAGTCTGATTCTGTCATTTCATCACAGTCATTCTTCATCCAGCTTTTTTCCCTTGCTGGTGAGGAGTTTTGGTCCTTTGTAGGAGGTGAGGTGTTTGGTTTCAGGTGTTATCCTCCGTTTTGCACTGGTTTCTTCCCATCTTTGTGGATTTATCCACCTGTCATCTTAGCAGTTGCTTACTTTTAGATTGGGTCTCTAAGTGGGTGCCCAGATTGTTGATGATGAAGCATTTCTGTTACTTAGTTTTTCTTCTAACAGTCTAACCCCTCTGCTGTATGACTGCTGAGGTCCACTCCAAGCCCTGCTTATCTGAGATACACCTGTAGCATCTGCGGAACAGTGAGGGATGCTACCAGTTTCTTCTTGTGCTATCTTTGTCCCAGAATGATGCCCGCCAAATGTCAGTTTGATTAGTCCTTTTTTGAGGTGACTCTTTGGATATACAGGGGTCAGGGAGCTGCTTGAGGAGACTGTCTGTTCTTGATAGGAGCTCCAGTGTGGAGCTGTGAGCTCTGTTGTTCATTCAGGGTTGTTGGGTGGGTGTGTTTAGGTCTGCTGCAACAGAACTTATAACCCCCCCCTTTTTTTCCCTCAGATGCTCTGTCTCAGGGAGTTGGGGCTTTCCTTATGCATATCCATTGCACTGTCCTGCCCATCTAGGAGGCAGTCTAGTCACTATTTGCCTGCTGAGGCTCTGCCCTGCTACTGCGGGGTCCCCCCCTGCTGCTGTGGGGCTCCACCCTGCTGCCACAGGGCCCTGCCCTACTGTGGTGGGCTCTGCCCTGTTGGTGGAGTCTCTCTGTTATGGCAGGTTGCCTCAAAAGGCAGGCTGCTTCAGCAATGGGCATGTACCTCAGTAGGGGCAGAATGCATCCATAGTGGTGGACTCCCCTCCCCCACCAAGCTGCACCTGCAGTAAAACTTTCAACACTGAGTGTTTCAAATCGCTGTTTTGTTTGTCCCTGTGGTGGTGGGACCCGCCAAGCCTGATCACCTGGATCCCTGCCTCAGAGTTCTTTCTCTCTTTCTCTCTCTCTCTCTCTCTCTCTCTCTCTCTCTCTTAAGTTGAATGGTTGACTCTCTCATAGGTGTTTCAGTCACCTGCTGATAGGGCACCAGGATCTGTGTGATTTCCCATGCCGCAGCCCACTGCACTGGCTCAAATCACACTTCCCAGGAATCTTCGGGTCTGGCTCACTGTCCAAGTCTCATTTAATCAGATGGATATGTTAATCTGCCCTCCCAAATCTCAGATTGCTGATTTAACAGGGCACCCAGACCAGTGAATTTTGTGTGGGTTTCCGCTGCACCATGGCACTGGCTGAAATGGCTGCACAAGCCGAAAGGGCTATGCTGGTGTCCCCTGTCTCTCCTACACCTGGGAATTTTCCCGTTCTGTGGGCAACAAATGTCCATCTGAAAATGCGGCTAAGACTCATTCTCTGCACCTTCACTGAGAGCTGCAATCCTGAGTTGTTCCTACCACGCCATCTTGGAAATCCTCTCCAAAGATCCTATTTTTATATTAGCTCACTTTTTGCAGTGCTGGGTGCTAGAACTTCAACATATCTTTTTGGTGCGGAGCACAGGGGATCACAGTTCAGTCTATAACAATGATTATCTGAAAACGCTTCATTTAGTATTGGGAAATACACTAAAACATTGACTGATCACAGTTTTAAAATGACTATCTCAACAGGTCTGAAAATCATTTGAAAAAATTTGAGACACTTCTGATTGAAGAAAAAAATTAAAAAATTAACTCTTAAATAAATAAAAGGATTTAAAATATCAATTATTTACAAACAAATTATTTTTATAAGATTATTTAAAGCAATTTAAAAACTATCTGTATTGGATAAATGTTAAACAAATATGAGTGTACACATGTATACTCCAGAAAACATTTAGAAAATAGCTTAGATATAACTTTTACAACAATAAGACTTTTATACATTACTAATATATATGCAGCAAGATATTAATATATTGAGCTATATATTTTGTTAGAAAAAATGTAACTTTAACATAGGAAGATAATATTTAAAAACAAAGGTCAACTCTACATAAATCCCAATTTAATACAATGAAAACTGAATAAAATGATTCTATAATTTTTTTGGAAGAGTAAAATGGTAAAAATATTCAAGGAAATTTTAAAATAAAAAATACAACATAAATGCATTAAAGTAAACAATAAAATATAATATTAAAATATTAATGTTTTAAAAATAGATATACATACCAAACATTGACATCCAGAATCAACCAATTATTTTTTCTTGAATTTTCTTCTTTTAATTAATAAAGATATCTGATCACTGCTGTAACATATGGAACAAATTCATGGAGGCTAAATAAGATACAAGTTTATTTCTTTTCATAGGCAAAAATTGATTAGGCAATCTAGGGCTATTTTTTCACCTCCACATTCATCTGTATTTTAGCAAGCTTTTTCAAGGGTAATGCCCTACCATCCTCATGAGATATTTTCTTTATAATGGTCCTGGATGACTATTTCTAGATTGTTTTATGTGTCCACATTTCAACCTAGGAGAAGGGGAAAACGTGTTAAGAAGAGACTTGCACATATCACTTCTGCTTACAGCTCACCGGTGAGAAAATAATCATGTGGTACAATCTATCAGAGAATGTAGGAAATATAGTCTTTAGGTAAGCAGCAATGTTCAAAACTAAAATATTTGTTGAAAAAGAAGAGAAAATCTATTACTAGATAAAAGCAGTCTTTGCTGCACTCTGCCCATTTAGCCATTCAAATAAATATATCCCTTTCTTCCCACCCATGAACAATTTTAAACTTTCCCCAAGGAGAAAGAATCCAAAAGCTCTTTCCAGTTTTGTTATCAAGACAAAAGTTTATTTTTCGCTTCTATAGTGACTAAAAATACTTATATATTTAAATATTGGTAAACTTGTAAAGAAATAGATACTTTTATACATGGTAAAGGAAACAAAATGGAAAAAAATTTAGTTTTTTGAGAAAACCATTTGATATATATTGAGACCATAAAACAAATTTTTACCCAATAATCAATGACACAGTTATAACTTACTTAAAAAAAAAATGTTGTGTAGTGGCAATAATTTACTGAATAGAATATTATACAGTCTTTGAAATTATGCATAAGTCTTTAAAGAATATGCTCATATTACCTCAATATGAGAAAAACATCAGGATAAAAATTGTACATCCATTAATTTCTGTATAATTAATAGAAACATATATATGTGTGTATATATATAATGTTATATTCCAAGTAATAATGTCACTAAACCCTTTCAGTTTCATCACCAGATATTACTCCTTCACACAAATAATTTTGAATATTTCTCTGAGAGTACCTCAGGATGATAAGTTCTCGGAACAGATTCCACACTTTCTTTCTTCTAGGCCTCATTGGTGCTCTCCCACTGACTCTTTTTTTTTTTTTTTTTTTTTGCCAATCATTGAGAGCTTGTAAGGTTGCTGATGTTGGTTGGCCTTGAACTCTTGGCCTCGCCTTCGCAAGCGCCACGACATCTGGCCGGAGCCACTTTGGGCCTTTCACTGACTCTTATAAAGGAGGTTATCTTTCTGCTGGACACAACTAAACGTAGCTGATGAGTACCAGGCCAACCATCACTGTAGCCTTGAAGGGGCAATAACACTCTTTTTCTGTTCGGTTCCAAGAAAAAAGACAGGAACTTTCTTTGAAATGAATGGCTTAAAACTATATTTCACTGAAGCCAGACTAATCTTTTTCTACCAATAGAAACATTCCACAGCTCCATACCTTAGAGTCCAAAATAAACATTCCCTTGCCCATAAAAAAGAAGAAAGAGGATTCTTTTTCTTAATTTCAGATAAATATTTTTTGCCTACTAGTTAACAAATATTATTTGAACTAAATACACTCATCTAATATTCTGTAAAACTCAAAGGAATAGAAAAATTAAAAGTAGGCTCCAGTCTTTAAAGATTTTAAAAGATGAGATTGATATAAAATTGAATCTAGCAAAAAATGCAAACTGGATATAATTATTGGTTAAATTGCATGGTATAGAACATAACTTTTTTTAAATACACAAAATATACACTCTTGTCAGTACCACATCACACCTACTCACAGGTTTAAATGAAATATTGGTTGACCATTATTAAGCACAATTATTGGAATAAAAGAGGTTTTCAATACCCATTTTTAGACTGCATTCTAGCCTGGGCAATAAAGCAACACTCCCATTCTCTCTCCCTCTTTCTTCCTCTTCTTCATTCCTTTTTTTTTCTTTCTTTCTCTCTTTTTTTTCTTTAAAAAAACAAAACAAAACAAAACCAAAAAAACAAAAAGAATATAACTTTTTATAAAATGAAAGATGAGGCAGGATAATTTATAAGGATCTTGACAGCCCTTTCGTGTTGGGCTCATGCCATTGGTGTACAGATGTTTCAAGGGACAGAAATAATTTATGCAGTTTGAGTACTCTGCACGAATGAAACCATAAATTCCCAAATCTGTTCCCAAATGGGCCTTCATTCTGGACTCTGTATTCTGATTAAAGTGATGTTTGTGAGAGTCCTATTGATTACCCCATCTTTTGCTAAACAATGTGCAGAATTCATGATGATTTTGATGGTGCGTGCCTATTAACTTGAGCATTACATTAGCTAATACTACCTACAATCTTGTAGGATAAGAATTACTATCCACATTTCACAGATGTTGGAAAGGAGGCCATGGAGTTAAAGTAGTTTGCCTGATCATATTATTAGTGACATACAAAACTGAGTAAGTGCCCGGACTACTTAGTAAAATGTCAGAGTAGAAACCTGGGCTGCTGAGTGGGAGTGGGTGAAAGGAACAATGGTGAAAGTTTGTTTTGAAATGTAAAACATTTTTTTGGATGATAAGATAAGTGCACCAAGAGTAAATCTGGGTTTAAGAAGCAGAAAATAAATGTTTAATACTAAGACTTAAGAAAAGAAATTATGATAAGATGAAATTAGAAACTAGAGGGATAATAACATAATTGGGAAGATAACTCATTCAATATCTAGCCACATCTTATCTCTTCATCCCCATTTCCTACCACTTTTCTTTCCAGATACTGTAGCTAAAATGAGCATTTTTATATGTCCTGTGAATTACAAACTTTCTCTTCATGCTAAGATTTTGTATCTTATTTTGTCCAATTACCATTCTAGTCATAAGTGTAGACAATGTATTTCTGTCATAAAAAGATTATGCCAGAATAAAAAAATCAGAATAAAAGAAAAAATTCTTGAAAATTAAGAATATGATTACAGAAACTTAAAAAGTAATAATAACAAATAGCCTAATATTATTGCTTACACTTATACCTACTAGTCCACATTGTCTCAGAGAGGCAAAGGAATATTTATGAGAAAAATCTAAGTTATCAGGCTTAAAGAACTACTGAATAACCAGTAGATTCTGAAAATTTACACCGGGAAAAATAAGAAGACTCTGAAAAAAGAGAAGACTCTAAACGCCCCAGAGAGAAAGAATTAATATAATATACAAAGGCATGTGAATGGAAAAGATATAAAGTTTCTGATTTACTAGAAATCAGTGAAATAATGCCCTAGAAATACTGAAATTTATTTTGGTATTTACAGAAAATTATTTACAACCTAACATATTCAATTCTATATAGCTATCTATTTAGTCTGAGACTGTAACAAAACATTTTCAAATACAAGTATTACTTTTCAAAATATAATACAGGATTAACATGTGACTTTTATTAATATATAAAATTAGTCAAAGATTTTACTTTTCCTATTGGCTGATTTAGAATCAGTTTAGGCTTGGCACAGTGACTCATACCTGTAATGCCAGCACTTTGGTAGGCCAAGTGATCACGTGAGGCCAGCAGTTCAAGACCAGCCTGAGCAACATAGCAAGACCTCATTTCTAAAAAAAAAAATAGATAAAAAGGTAACACCAGTTCGAAGAAAAATTTGAATATATATGTATATTTTTATAATAGTAATATGTAATTTGCATAATATGCCAAATTTTTATCCACTAGAAGAGTATGAGTTAATGTTTGGGATCATCTTTACTCTAAGGCAGAAATCAATTGATCTCTACCTACTACACAAACTCATTTGCACTGGTATGAAAAAAAATAATTTGAATGACTATCAGTTTTCAACACCTTCATTTCTACCCCTATACAATTATAAAATAAGTTAGTCAATGCAAAGAATTTTAAGGGACCACACTTGTATAGCTCAGGCCATCCCTGAAAGTGTTTACTAGATAATGCCTAGCACTTCACAAAAAGAGAACACTCAGTAATATTTTGCCCATTTCCAAGTCTGTGACATTTTTCCTAATATGAGATTTCCTAATTTGACATTTTTTTTCTTTAATTTCTAAGCACTTAGAAAGCTATAAAAAGATGATCATCAACCAAACAAGGAGTAACCCAAGAAAGTATACTAAAGTTCTAGAGGGTGGGTAATCCATCCAACACCATTGCTCTATTATCTGAGGAGAGCAGAAGATCTCAAAGATGACAGTTAAGTGTCAGTCACAAAAGATAATCATCCAGAAGCACAATGGGCAAAATCTAAAAGTGCAATTTATATATTATCAATAAATTGGAGCAGTTGAAAGAATTATTCCCAACCTTTGCAAATTCGTTGGTGTGTTTAGAAAAGAAAAAATAACAATTAATGCATAAAAATCTAAACACATAAAAGAAATGCAATTATTCATGTCAAGAAAAAATGGTTTAATAAAATACAATAATAAATATTGTCTAATTTTTGGATTTATAGCAAACCATAATTATACATGAAAATAAAATCAGCACTGTCTGTTGATTTGATACACATTTACGTAACTACACTGGCTTAATGCACGATAGGGAAAAATGATTGAAATAAAGTAGCTAAACTATTACCTAGCATAAGAGGAAATTAATAAGTGATATCTAAATTTGATAGATTGGGAAATAAAACAAAATATTTTCTATTTTATTTAAAAATACCTGGACAAAATAAATGATACATTTGAAAATAGTTGTCTGGAAAGAGGGCCTAGGTTAAGTAAGAGCTACATAATGTGTTTCTAGTTTTTATTATGTCTTTTAGTTTTATTTTATTTATCAACTATGTGCATTTATAACATTGACAAAAATAAAAATAATTTCCAATAAAATGAACAAAAGTATAACTGCATATTATGTGTAGTAAAAGCAGGATTAACGTATGTGAGTAAAGTTGGAAAACTATTTTTAACTGAGGTGACATTTGATCAGGAACCCATAATAAAGTTCAGATTGCCCTTGATGAAAAATGAGAATTAAAGGTTTTACAGCAGAGAAAATATTTTGTGAGCAGGTTTCCTCCATTCAAATAAGTAATTTTATTGAGTTATAGATACAATAGATTTGTGGATAGAATTATGTAGTAAAAGATCTCTGATATTTCCAGACTACTTGCATAAAGGTTAAGTCTATATACAATAAAATTCATGAAGATTACATAAATTTATATTTGTATTCTTCATTCATGTAGTGTTACATGGATTTGTTAGTCTTCGCTTTTCAGATGTTGTAATACTTTAGCTTTCATTATTCAGAATAGAACACAAAGAAAAATGAAGAAAGATTTACATGTGGATTAAGATACAAAAATCACATTCTTGTATCGAAAGCAAGACTTTAACGTATGCGAGCACACATTTTCTTATAAACAGATGTTGAAATTACAAAACAACAAGTAATTGAGCACAGATGGTGTGCTTGGCATACTAAAAAATGCTTAAAGGGGAGTTAGCACTTAACAGAGAGAGCAGATTTCCTTTCAGTGAGGGTTCTTTTGGCTTTAAATGTTCCAGATTTTTAAAAAAATCATTTTATGCCTCTTTACAAAAGGAGTGTTCTGAGCTAGTATGAAAATAATAATATGTCAAATGTTAATGATAGATACAAAAATAATTTTCATTCCATGTCAACCTTAAAGGAACTATGCTGCAAAGTCTAAAAATGATAATATTGGTATTATGCTTGAACTACATTTGTATCTTCTATATTTTTTGTATTCCATTTAATTTTTTATTTTACTGAGATAATTAGTACATTCATTTCTTTAATAGAGTAAATTGAGCTTAAACTTGCTTCAGTGGCAGCTTAGCATTATTTAATATTTTTGATAATTGCACTGAATTAGACCTGTAACATAATAAAATAGTGTCTACTTTTTCCTATTTATATTTCCTGTGGAAAGTGTGTCAAAGTACTTAAACAAAATACCAATGATGATAACTAAGGGAGGAAATGGAGAAAAAAGTAAACTCTTAAATTTAGTTAGTAGAAAGATAATCATTTCAAATTACCATTTCAATAGCAAAATAACATCAATTTTCATTTTTAAAAATAACACCAAGACATCCTCATGATGCTAACAGTTTGACTGGAAATGGGAAAAAATATATCTGAAGATTTTTTTCTCTTTATACAAAAGGAGAAGGGTAGATTTTATATCTAAAATTTCTGGGTTGTGCTAAATATTTTGTTCAATTGAGAAAGAATTTGCATTATTTTATTCTCCAAAGACATATTTTCTACTCAAAAGTTTTCCCACTGATTCAAAGTGGGACCATAAGAGTGCATATTAACATTGAAATACATGCAAAACAGACTCAAATTTTTGAATGAACATAGCAGATTAAAGGCAGCTATTAAAAATAGTCAGTGGTTCAGTCTCACTAATGAATCATTTAAGTCTCTATTGTATTAATGTGAAATTTAAAAGATGGACACAATTTTTGCTAAGAATGTAAAAAATTTCAGACAATGGAAATCAAAACACATAATGAAGGAAACTTTTATCTCCTTAAATGTAATTAAATATTACTATAATTTAATGAAGCAGGCAGAATACTTTGCTCTTGGTTATGGAATTTTACTTCTCATGCTACATTCAAGGATGTACAGTGATTATGGTAAGAATAACATCATGAGGAAATTGATACTTTCCGAGGAGGAATTTCCATTCCTAGGATGACTTTTCAAAATAGGAAAGAAAAGTATTTTGGGATTTGAAAGCCTAGAATAGCCCAGAATTAAATAATCTCTTCCTCTTTTTAAAGCATTTTAGACTTCAAGAGGGGCCATTTCAATAGGCTACTATCTAAGGTTTTTGCTGTGACTTAGGCACTGCTGTCTCAACAACAAGTTCCTTAGGACCAAACAGTTCTTAATTACTCTTCACAGTTGTGTTTTATGGGTTTTGTATTAAATAAAAACCTTTGAAAAATTAGATAGCTCTGATATTCTCCTCTTTAGGAGGAGAATTCATCCTCTTTTTTAGAATGAATTAGTTTGTTTTCATACTGCTGAAAAAGACATACCTGAGTTTACAAAAGAAAGAGGTTTATTGGGCTTAAAGTTCCAATGACTGGGAATGCCTCACAGTAATAGAGAAGGCAAGGAGGAGCAAGTAACATCTTACATAGATGGCAACCGACAAAGAGAGCTCTTGCACAGGGGACTGACTTTTTTTAAAACCATCAGATATGTGAGATTTATTCACTATCATGATAACCATGCAGGTAAGACCTAATCCCATAATTCAATCACCTCCCACTGGGTTCCTCTCACAATATGTGGGAATTGTGGGAGTTACAATTCAAGATGAGGTTTGGGTGAGGACACAGCCAAACCATATTATTATGCCCTTGGTCCCTCCAAAATCTCTTTTCCTCACACCTTGAAACCAATTATGGCTCCCCAATAGTCCCCTCAAATCTTAATTCATTTCAGCATTAACTCAAAAGTTTACAGTCCAACATCTCACTCAAAGCAAGGCAAGACCCTTTAATTTTAGAATTAAAAGCAAGTTAGTTACTACATAGATACAATGGGGGTACAGGCATTGGATAAATACAGTTGTTCCATAAGGGAGAAATTGGCCAAAACAAAGGGGCTACAGTCCCCGTGCAAGTCCAAAATCCAGCAAGTCTTAAGTTCCAAAATAATCTTTTTTGAATCCATGTCTTGCATTGATGTCATGCTGATGCAAAATGTGGGTTCCCATGCTCTTGGCAGCTCCACCACTGTGGCTTTGCAGGGGACAGGCTCCCTTCCTGCTGTTTTCATGGGTGGGTGTTGAGTGTCTGTAGCTTTTTCAGGCACATAGCACAAGCTGTCAGTAGATCTACTATTCTGTGGTCTGGAGGATAGTGGTCCCCTTCTCACAGCTCCACTAAGTAATGTCTCAGTAGGGACTCTGTGTGGAGGCTCTAACTTTACATTTTCCTTCCACATGGCCCTAGAAGAGGTTCTCCATGAAGTCCCCACCCTTGCAGCAATTTTTTTCTGGGCATCCAGACATTTCTAAACATCTTCTTAAATCTAGGCAGAGGTTTCCAAACCCCAATTCTTCACTTCTGGGCACTCACACCATATGGAAGCTGCCAAGGCTTGGTGCTTGCACCTCTAAAGCCATGATCTAAGCTCACACTGGCCCCTTTCAGCCACAGGTGGAGTGGCTAAGATACAGGGTAGCAAGTCCCTAGGCTGCACACAGTACTGGGACCCTGGGTCCTGCCCAGAAAACAACTGTTTTCTCCTAGGCCTCTCTGGGCCAGGGATGGAAGGGGCTTCAGTGAAGACCTCCGACATGCCCTGGAGACATTTTTCCCATTGTCTTGGGGATTAGCATTTGGCTCCTCATTACTTACCCAAATTTCTGCAGCCTGGTTGAATTTCTCCTCAGAAAATGGGATTCTCTTTTCTATCTAATTAGGAAGCCATAGATTTTCTGAACTTTTATGCTCGCTTCCCTTACAAAATTGAATGCCTTTAACAGCACCCAAGCCACCTCTTGAATGCTTTGCTGTTGAGAAATTTCTTCCACCAGATATCCTAAATCATCTCTCTCAAGTTAAAAGTTTCACAAATATGTAGGGCAAAGGAAAAATGTCACCAGTCTCTTTGCTAAAACATTTCAATGGTCACCTTTGCTCCAGTTCCAAACAAGTTCCTAATTTCCATCTGAGACCACCTGAGCCTGGATTTTATTGTCCATATCACTGTCAGCATTTTGGGCTAAGCATTCAACAAGTCTCTAGGGAGTTCCAAACTTTCCCACATTTTTTCTTCCTTTTCTGAGCCCTCTAAACTGTTCCAACCTCTGCCTGTTACTCAGTTTTGAAGTCACTTCCACAATTTTGAGTATCTTTTCAGCAATGCCCCACTCTATTGGTGTCAATTTACAGTATTAGTTTATTTTCACACTACTGACAATGACATATTCGAGACTGGGCAATTTACAAAAGAAAGAGGTTTATTGGACTTACAGTTCCACAGAACTGGGGAGGTATCACAATCATGGCAAAAGGCAAGGAAGAGCAAGTCATACCTTATGTGGATGGCAGCCGGCAAGGAGAGGGCTTGTGCTGGGAAATGACTCTTTTTAGAACCATAAGAGATCTCATGAGACTTATTCACTATTATAAGAACAGGGCAGGAAAGGCCTGCCTCCATAATTCAATCACCTTTCCCCGGGGTTCCTCTCACAACATGTGAAAATTGTGGGAGTTACAATTCAAGCTCAGATTTGGGTGAGGACACAAACCATATCACAGCATATGCCTTTTATAAATATAATGAAAGGCAAGAGGAGAGCATGGAAAAACTACTTTGGTGAACTTTAATTAAAATTGTTTCTATACATTTCAAAATTTTCTGTTCATTCTATGGTAAATCATTATTGATTAAGTTGATTCATCAAATATTTATTGAATAGTTTATAATAATGTACTAGTTGCTACAGAAAAATTAATGCCAAAGTTTCGTTCATTAAAGTCTGAGGTCATTATAATACTGGAGAACAAAAAGGGTGGCATCAACAGAACAAAAATTTTGAAAAATTTCCAAAAGTTAACTGATGCAATTGAATATATTCTTAAATCAGAACAGAAAAATCTGTCACAGAAGCCAATGGGAGTAAGTAAGATTAGCCCAAAGAAGTTTCAGATAAACTTCAAGCTCAGTATCAGCAAATACCAATGGCAGAAATTGCAATTATTTGTTAATCAAAAAAACACTTTGGGAGGCAGAGCAAGATAATGGAATAGAAAACTCCACTTTATCATCCCCCTGCAGGGACACCAAATTAACAACTATCTACACAGAAAAATATCTTCGTAAGAACCAACAACTAGGTGAACACTCAGAGTACCTGGGTTTAACTTCATATCACTGAAAAAGGCACTGAAGAGATTTAAACAAACAAACAATAAAACAACAGCAACAGTCCTGAATTGCTCCCATTAGCAATTCAGCAGCAGCATGGTGTGGATAGACTCTCTGGGTGCTGGGGGAGGAAGAACACAGTAATTATGAGGAATCGAACTCAGTGCTATCCTGTTAAAGCAGAAAAGAAAACCAGAACAAACTCAGCTGAAACTCACCTATGGCAAGAGCATTTAAGCCAGCCCTAGTCAGAAGAAAACTGTCGATCCCAGTAGTTCAAATTGAGTACCCGCAAGCCTCACCACTGAGGGCTACATCCAGCACTCTGTGTCTCCAAGTCAATGTGAAAGGAAGTCTAGACCGTAAGGACTGCAACTCTTAGGTGAGTACTAGTGCTGAACTAGGCCCAGAGACAGTGGACTGGGTGGGGCACATAACATACTGAGACACCAGCTGGGGCAGCAAGGGAGTGCAGGTATCACCCCTCCTCTTACCCCAGGCCACACAGCTCACAGTTCAAAAAGAGACCTCTTCCTTTTGTTTGAAGAGAGGAGAGGGAAGGGTGGGGATGACTTTGTCTTGCATCTTGGATACCAGCTCAGCAAGAGCAGAATAGGTCACTAGTAAGAGTTGTGAAGCCCTTGTTCCAGGCCTTAGCTCCCAGGTGACATTTCTGGACACACCCTGAGCCAGCAGACAACCCACTGCCTTGAGGGAAAGGACCCAGTCCTGGGAGCATTCATCACCTGCTAACTGAAGAGCCCTGGGACCCTTTATAATCAGCAGCAATACTGAGGCACTATGTTGAGGGCCTCAGGTGAGCTGCTTAGATTTGCTGGCTTCAGATGAGACACAGGACATTACCAGCTATAGGGACTAAAGGGCAAAACTCCTCTGCTTGAGAAAAACAGAGGGAAAAGTAAAGAAGACTTTATATTGTACCTTACATACCAGCTTGGCCACAAGGGAGGAGAGTACCATGCAGGCTCTTGAGGTCCCCAATCCTAGGATTTGACTCCTATATGGCATTTCTGGGCCTGCCCTGGGCCAGAGGGAGAAACCACTGTCCTAAATGGTGAGTCCCAGGCCAGGCAGCATTCATGACAGGCTAACTTAAGAGACCTTGGGCTTTAAGGGAACATCAGTGGAGGTCTGGCAGTACTTATGGCCTGGGGTGCTGGCAGCTATGGGTTTAGGCTCCTCTGCCTTTGAAAAGGGAGGGAAGAATGAGCAGAACTGCATCTCATGGTTTGAGCAGCATACGATGGATGACCAGGTAAATTTGTAAGGTTTTTAGCTTCCTTGACTCCTGAATGATACTTCTGGACCCACCTGGGGCCTGGAAGACCTCACTGCCCTGAAAGGAAGGACATACACCTGGCTGGCTTTGCCACCTGCTGACTGTAGAGACTCAGGATCTCGAGTGATCACAGACAGTAGCTAGGCAGTGGTTACAACTGGCCTCAGGTGAGACTCAGTGCTGGGCTGCCTTCAGGTTTGACTCATTGTAATTCAACAATACATTGGAAGATCATTTATTATAATGCAGTGGAATTTATCCCTGGAATGCCACGATGGTTCCACATAGCCAAACCAATGCAATACATCATGTGAACAAAATAAAGACTAAAAATCATATGATTATTTTGATTGATGCTGAAAAAGCATTTGATAAAATTCCACATTCCTTCATTGTAAAAACTGTCAAAGAATTGGGGTAACAAGGAACATACCTGAATATAATTAAAACCATATATGATAATCACATATTGAATGGGAAAAAAATTGAAAGCTTTTACTCTAAAATCTGGAATATGACAAAGATGCCCACTATCACCAGTTATTTAACATAGTGCTAGAAGTCCTACCTAGAGAAATCAGACAAAAGAAAGATATAAAGGGCATCCAAATTAAGAAGTCTAATTATCTTTGCAGATAATGTAATCTTATATTTGGAAGTACATGAGGACTCTACAAGAAAACAACTAGAACTGACAAATTCAGTAAAGTTTCAAGACACAAAATTAACATACAAAATAAGTAGCATTTCTACATGCCAACAGTGAAAAATATGAGAAGGAAATCTAAAAGTAATCCCATTTGCAATAGCCACCCCAAAAATTAAATACCTAGAAATTAACCAAAGAAATAAAAGATCTACATAATAAAAACTAGAAAACACTGATGAAGGAAATTGAAGAAGACACACACACACACACACAATCACATCCACACACACAAACAAATTTTGTGTTCATGAACTGGAAGAATCAATATTGTTAAAATATCCATTCTGCCCAAAGCAATCTAGAGATTTAATGTAATTTCCATCAAAATACCAATATATTCTTCATGAAAATAGACAAAACAATTCTAAAACTTATATGGAACCACAAAGACTCAGAATAACCAAAAGTATCCTATGCAAAAAGAGCAAAACTAGAAGAATCATATTATGTAACTTCAAATTATACTACAGAGCTATAGAAACCAAAACAGCATGGTACTGACATAAAAACACACAGATTAATGAAACAGAATAAAGAACTCAGAAACAAATCAACATACCTAAGGTGAACTCATTTTCAACAAAGGTGCCAAGAACATATACTGAGGAAAAGACAGTCTCTTTAATAAATGATGCTGAGAAATCTGGATGTCTATATGCAGAAGAATGGAACTAGACTCCTATCTCTAGCCATATACAAAAATCAAACCAAAATGGATTAAATTAAAGATAGTTAAAGAACTCAAACTATGGAACTACTACAAGAAAAAATTGGAGATCTCTAGGACATTGGTCTGGGGAAAGATTTCTAAAGCAATACCCAACAAGCACAGGCAATGAAAGCCCAAGTAGAAAAATAGGATAACATCAAGTTAAAAAGTTTCTGCAGTGAAAAGGATACAATCAACAATGTAAAGAGACAACCCACGGAATGTGAGAAAATATTTGTAAACTACCCATCTGAGAAAAGATAAATAACTAGAATTTATAAGGAGCCCAAACAACCCTATAGGAAAAACTCTAATAATCTGATTTAAAAAGTGGCAAAAGATTTGTATAGACATTTTTCAAAAGAAGGCATATAAATGGCAAACAGGAATGTGAAAAGGTGCCCAACATCACTGATTATTCGAGAAATGCAAAGCTACAATGAGAGAATATCTCACCTCAGTCAAAATGGCTTATAATCAAAAGACAAAACAAAAATGCTGGCGAGGATGTAGAAAAAAGGGGACACTTGTACACTGTTGGTGGAAATATAAACTAGTACAACCACAATGCAGAACAGTTTGGAAGTTTCTCAAAAAACTAAAACTTGATCTACCATAGGGTCCTGTAATCCCACTTCTGGATATATGCCAAAAAGAAAGAAAATCAGAATATTGAAGAGATATCTGCTCTCTTATGTATATTGCAACACTGTTTACAATAGCTAATATTTGGAAATAACCTAAGTGTTCATCAAAAGATTAATGGATAAAGACAATGTGGTACATATACACAACGGGGCACTTCTCAGCCATTAAAAAAAGTGAGATTCAGTCATTTGCAACAACATGGATTGAACTGGAGATCATTATGTTAAGTGAAATAAGCCAGGCATGGAAAGACAAATGTCACATGTTATTTATTTGTGGCATTTAAAAATCCAAAAAATTGAATTCATGGAGATAGAGACAAGAATAGTTACCAGAGACTGGGAAGTACAGTGAGGGACTTGGGAGGAAGTGGGGATGGTTAATGGGTACAAAAAAAAAGTTAGAAAGAATGAATAAAATCTACCCTTGGATAGCACTATAGGCTTACTATAGTCAATAATAATTTAATAGTATAGTTTAAAATAACTTTCAGTGTAAATGAATTGTTTGTAACTCAAAGAATACATGCTTCAGGGGATTGATCATTCATTCTCCACTATGTGGGTTTTTCACATTGTATGCCTGTATCAGGAGTCTCATGTACCCCATAAATAAATAAGCAAATACATATATAAAACTACTATGTATTCACAAAGATTAAAATAAAATAAACAAAAAACCCAAATAACACTCATCGCTTCTCCTTTACTTTCTTACTTTTATGGAAATAGAAGAGTTTAGCATGAGAGATAGATGATAGAGCAAAGTGGCCCAATCTCCTTCTAGCAGTGGTTTTCAACCCTGGAAGACTGACTGTTAGCATCAGGTGAATAACTTTAAGAAAATATTAATTCTCCTGCTGTACTCTAAGATATTCTGATTCAATTTGTCATCACAGGACCCATAAGTCAATATTTTAAGTAGAATTTCCCAAGGAAATTTTTTTTTTTTTTTACCATTGATCATTGTTGAGTCACCAACATTTTTTTCTTTTTTTTCCTTGTTTTTTCTTATACTTTAATAAAAGTATAATATCTGGGATACATGTGCAGAATGTGCAGGTTTTTTACATAGGTATACACATGATGTTTTGCTGTACCCATCAACCGATCATTTACATAAGGTGTTTCTCCTAATGCCATCCCTCCCCTAACCCTCCACCCTCTGACAGGACCCACTGTGTGGTGTTCCCTTCCCTGTATCTATACATACTCAAAAAACTTAGTATTTGCAAGATTAATGAATAAATGAATGATAATCAGACTGCCTTCAGGTGAAATACCAATAACTAGATAGTTGTATATGATTGAAAAATATGTTAACAGCTCTGGGGGAAAAAAACAGATGATGCTAGAATTTTATAAACCATTTAATTCTCAATGAAATGTGAAGAAAAATAAGCATGCTTTGAAATATGCATACACAGTTCACTATGAAAACATACTAAAAACATGATGCAAGGTCATGCTATAGCCAAATATATGTATGTACAACACAGAAATCATAAATCAATTCTAAAATAATTAAAAGATGATCCAGTAGACCTTGCCTCTTGAAAGATTCTCATTAGTGCAGGAAATTTCCTTGACTGAAGACCAAATGTCCTTTATTTGATTTCCAGTCATGCTATGTCTTTTACAGTGAATAATTTTATAAATTTCAAATACTGTTTAAACTAAATCCAGTCATAAATACTTAATACAATTACCCAAATAAAATATGATTTTTAATAACTATGGTATAATAAGAAATATATTTGGTGTCTGTCCTTGGATCCTGGCACTGGGCTCCTAATGCGTTTTGGAGATGTAAGTAAGGTGACTTAGGGTGACATCCTTAGATCACCTCAAAATAATCAGAATGATTGGAACTTTTAGTGCCACCTTCTGATCTTGTGGAAGGAGCCTGTAGATTAAGCTCTATAAAGACTCTTGAACAAAATGTGATGAGCCTCAGAATTGACAAACCATTGAACATGATGTGAGGATGATGCATCCCAGCTCCACAGTGACAGAAGATTTCAGCTCAAGATTCTCTGACTTTGTCCTATGTACCTCTTGATTTGGCTGTTGATTTGTAATCTTCTAATAAATCAGTAAATATAAGTAGTGTCTTCTTGAATTTTGAGACCATCCTCACAAATTACCAAACATTAGGAGAAGGTTCTTCAGAAGTATCAAGGTCTGGGACTTGAGACCAGCATCTAAAGTTGGGGGCAGTATTTTAGAACTTAGCCCTTAAATTATGGAATCTGCACTAATCCTGAATAGTTAGTGTTAGAATTGAACTGAATTGTTGAATGTCCAGTGGATGTCAGGAGAATTGGAGTATTAGTTGTTGATGTTGGAAAATATACCTAAAAATAACCTTTAAAATTTTGAAGTAACTAAAAGTGACATATTAAAAGGAGAGTTTGTAGAAAAGATAGAAATTATTATAGTATCACATTTTATAGTAGGGAGTCAACACATACTCATTAAAATTAATTGATCATAGAATGTGAATAAGCACTGAATTTAAAATCATAAACATTGCCACAGAAAATGAAATTGAATAACCACAATCTGAAGTTATGGTGGAAAAAGGCAGTAAGAGATGGTGTGTTTCAGTTGTTCTAGTGTAAGTATCTCAATAGTTCACCTTTCATCTGTTGGCAGGCAACAGACATGATAGAAAGTTATAAAATAATAAATAGAAGTATAAAATTTAAACTCCTGATAACTATAAAAGTAACAAAAAAACTCTTATTTTTCTTTCATTTTTTTTTTTTGAGTTAACTTCTTGCTCTGTCACACAGGCTGGAGTGCAGTGGCTCAATCAAGGTTCATTGCAGCATCAATTTTCTGGCATCAAGTGATCCTCCCACCTCAGCCTCCTGAATAGCTAAGACTACAGGTATGTCAAATTTTTTATTTTTCATAGAGACAATGTCTTCCTATGGTTCCCCGGCTGGTCTCCAGCTCCTGAACTCAAAGGATCCTCTTACCTTGACCTCCCAAAGTGTAGGCCTTACAGGCATTAGCTACTGCACCTGGCCAGAAACTGTTTCCTTATTAAGAATAGTAGCCTCTAGGGAGTTACAGGGATCAAAATGGTATTTTTTATTTAATATTATCATGTTCTACCATAATTTTTGCATTTATTACTTCTATAATTTAAATATGTAATTAAAATGTCCTTTGAGCTGCAAAAGGAAGCACCATATAACATAATTCAGGAAAACATATTAGTCTTAATATTTTATGATTATACTTTATAAAATGCACATATTTGAAAATAAGAAACATAAGCCTATGTGAGCTATTTTTATAATTCAGTTACACTATTCACGTAGGGCAATTTACACCTCTTATATATTGTGGAGCTCTCTGTTTACTTAACTGGTAATACCTACCTATCTCAGAATTATAGGTTGATGTTTTGGCTTACTCTTTTCAAACATGTTGGGGCAGATAAAATTTATTAAAACCTTTCTTTCAGATTATGTTTTAATTCAGCCACACAAATGTCTTCCTTGAATATTTATAGAATTACTCACAGAGTATGTTAGGTAGTATAATGCTGTCAATATTCCTACTTCTTTTATATAATTTATTTCTTTGCATTTTTTTACTTTGTGAATATTGTAATTTTATGAAACTATATGAAAGTTACACAGTGTGCAATTAAATTAATCAAGGGCCATCAATGTGGCACATTGAGTTACTGAGCAAGAGAGCTTTAAAAACTACTTAGAACTTGATTAGTTTTGATTTATAATGCATCTCTATCAGATAAAGCACTAGCTGTCATGACTAAAACATGAAGAGAAATTTAAAGGAGTAAGGTTGGAGAGTGCTTTTTAAAATACAGTGTGTTCCCATTTACATTTGCATGTTTATACGTGCAGAAAGGACTTGTCTTTGTAAACATATGCTCTGTTTATGCAGACACCTGCATTCAGAATGCACTTTTCCTTTTTGTGAACTCTAATGGGAAGGTAGTGGGGTACAGGGAGATTCACCCTAATGCACATTTATGAGGATGGACCACCAAATTTATAAATTGTTTTATAAGAGAACTTTGTTTCTCAAAAGAGCTCTAAGAATTTAAGAACAATGTGTTTAGAGGGGGGAAAAATAACAGAATAGATTTATAAATGAAACAGACTGAATTATACCTATAAAAAGTAGAGGTAGGTTTACTTAGGCTGTTTGATTATATCCCAGTTCATCAATCTGGGAAGGCTGTGTGTGCACATTTCAGGATGCTTTTTATTGTTCTGTAGTTTTCTTATATCATTTGGGGAAGCCTTATAGACTTCCTTTGCAACTTAACATCCATTTATCCTATAACCTGAATTTGCTGCTCATTTTCACAGTCCGGCTCTTTAAAAGCATTACTGCACGCTGCTGTTTCTCTTTTTGGCACAATTTCATGTGGATTGAGCTCTCCATGACCTATCTCCAATGCTATAGCTCTCTATTCCCAACACATAGCTTCCTATTTTTCTGTTTAGCTGTGTTCGTACTACCATTTCCTAAGGCTAGATGATCACCATATTTCTGCTTTTAATTTTTTTCTGGCTCTTGGCTCTTGGAAGGTTTTATTTACTTCCCACAGGAAATTCTGTATATAAAAGGCTGCTCAATTGCTGAATGATCACAAAAAAAACCTTTCTGCCATCACAGAACACTATACAAACATTCTCTCAATGGTGCTTCCTTGTTTCCTTCCTTTCAACATCCACTGACAAAGCTAAAATGTAGCTGCCTTTAAACCTTTGACTCTCCACTGGAGTAATAGAACCTTTGAACTGTTTTTTGTCCAATGAATATGGTTTGCATTTCTATGCAGAATATGGTTTAGAAGATATGACAAGTTATATTTTCTTTCAGCCCTTCTGTTTCCTCATCTACAAAAGTGGGAGTAAATAGTGCTTACTTTTATAGTTCATGTTAAGGATTAAATAACATCAACACTTTTTAAAACTCCTAGCACAGGGCCTTATGCAGAGTAATTTAATTTGGAAATCTATTTCGAAAACCACTGCCTAATACATGTTTATTAAAAGACTGCTATTTTGTAATTTTAATTCTGTAAAAAATGATATGAGTTGCTAAACAATCTTTGGATGCTTTCTCAGTTCATTTTAATTGAAACCGTGATAGAATGTGAGGTGCATCTGCTGTACCTTTACTTCACTTCTTAGAAAAATAAACAAAAACAATAAAATTAAAAACAATTTCAAGGCCAGGCACAGTGACACATGCCTATAATCCCAGCACTTTGAGAGGCCAAGGCAAGCAGATCACAAGGTCAAGAGATGGAGATCATCCTGGCCAACAGTGAAACTCCGTCACTACCAGAAATACAAAAAAATAGCTGGCTGTTGTGGCACATGCCTGTAGTCCCACCTACTTGGGAGGCTGAGGCAGGAGAATTGCTTGAACTCAAGAGGTGGAGGTTGCAATGGGCTGAGATTGCTCCATTGCACTCCAGTCTGGTGACAGAGCGAGGCTCCGTCTCAAAAACAAAAACAAAAAATTCAATTATTTAATCGATGACCATTATTGATAGAGCATGGCCCAAATGATGTGACATAAATGTGGTTTGCAGAGATGGCCTACCACACTCTTACAACATACACATACATGAGTTACAACTTTTGTACAACTCAGTTTGAAGAACACAGCCATAGCAAATTCAACAGAAATAAACTCAGCCAGAACTTTAAGTTATACCTATGATAAAAGCAATAAAGCAATTTTTTTTGAGACTGAGTTTCTTTCTGTTGCCCAGGCTGGAATGCAGTGGCATAATCTGGGCTCACTGCAACCTCCTCCTCCCAGGTTCAAGCAATTCTCCTGCCTCAGGCTCTCAAGTAGCTGCAACTACAGGCACGTGCCACCATGCCTGGCTAATTTTTTGTATTTTTGGTAGAGACAGGGTTTCACCCTGTTAGCCAGGATGGTCTTGATCTCCTGACCCTGTGATCCGCCTGCCTTAGCCTCCCAAAGTGCTGGGATTACAGGCGAGAAGCACTGTGCCCAGCCAACAAAGTAATTTTTAATTTCAGCTTCTTAGCTTTACATATTAGTGTGGATATAATATCATGTAAAAACAATAGCACCAAGTCCAGGAAGTGAAAAAATAAAACTACATAATTTTTAAGTCCTTATATAATGCATATAGTGGTATAATATCGTTGGAAGATAGACTGTCGTAACTTAAAAATGTAAATTATAAATACTCAATACAATTTTAAAAATTTAAAAAATATAGCTAAGTCAGCAAAAGAAATAAAAGAGAATCATTAAAAGCATACTCATCAAATTTTAAAAGGCAGCAAAAAAAGACCAGTGAATAAAAAAGACAATAAACAGTTATCAAGTTTATAGATTTACACATAGCTATATTACTGATTGTACTAAATGTAAACATTTTGAGTGAGGACACATTATATCATCTTCATATGTATATTTTATATATATGTATATACACATGTATGTGTATATATGTAGCTTGATATATATACAAACATACATATATACATGTAAGTATATATATCGCTTATACATCTCTGTGTATATGTGTGTTTATATATGTTATATATACACATATATAATATATATGTAATATACACAAATATACATATATACACATATATATAATGTGTGTGTATGTATATATATAAATATAGAGAGAGTCACTTAATGAAGTTATGTAACAATTTTATCCATGGACCAAGGCTGAAACTCTGTTTGAAAACCATCCCCTTAATATACTCAAATTCTGAGATGAAAAAAATTGTATTTCTAGAAAGTGAAGAATAGGAATGGCACAAAGAACACTGAATAATATGAAAGTTTAGGCTTCAAGAGGAAAATAATAACTAGAAGAAGAGTGGAAGAAAATAAGAATATATGTCACACATTTAAGAAATTAAGATTTCCCAGAAGCGATTAGTCATTTCAAAATGTGGACATGATTCTAAAAAGAGTCATGGTGTGACTAACAATGAGGTACAGCTAGAGTGATCGAAGTCCCAGTTTTCTCCACATAGGCATATTTTATACCTGGTAATTTTATCATTTGACTGGTACTGACTTGACTAGTATTTACATCTATATGTTTTGGACCTGCTAGAATTAGCAAATTTCATAGTGCAGAGTTTTCCATTTCCCTTAGATAAGCCAACCTGGTATCTGCAGTCATAGTTTTAGCACTCATTTTGGGTAAAAACAAAGGAAGCAGCACACTTTATAGAACAAACCCAAGAAATGCTTTATCTCTGTCAGAATGTACTATCACACACACTTACTATTTCACCAAAGATATTTTACAGAGTATTTTTATACACTATGTAATCTGAATGCCTCACTAAAAAGAGTTTTTACTCAAAGTAGCTTAATTCCAAGGTGAATTGTGCAAATGTTGACCTTAATATTCTTTAAAATTTGTTTAAAATATTGTTTGAAATATTTTAATAGAAAGCTGTATTATTGCTGAAATTATCTTAATATCACTCTCCTTTTTTCTCCACATGCTCATATGTATCACTATCTCTAGAAGAAACTGTGGTAGCATAAATTAGAAAATAAAGCCATCACAAATAGCATTACAATTTTAACCACGAGGTAGTAGAGAGTATCATAAATTGAGATTCAGAATTGCAGCTTCCAGTTTTGTTTTTAACTACTATTGTTATCTTGATTATTCTACCAGCTTCAGTTTTCTTATCTAAGACATTATGGCATTAAGTAAGATGACTTTAAAAATGCTTTTGTTAAGATTGTGTGAACTGACTTTTTACAGAATTAAATAGTTGTAGTCAAATGTTACATCATTGCTAATTGTTAGTTCACCAAGTGAGTTATTGATTGTCTTCAAATAGGCTTATTCAAGTGTATCAAAGTCAGTTAATTTATATTTTTATTTTGAGATCACTGTTTCTCTCTCTGTTAACAATTATTTAAAGATCCTTTTTATTCTACTGGCAGTTATCTCTACCCTGTTAAATTAATTATTCTCTTGGCATGTTTTTCTAATATTACTTTTTTTGCTATAGGAAAGTCCGCTTAGTCCAAACTCTTGATTTGGAAAAGGCCTGGCTCTCTGAGAAATCTGTTTATTTCTCCCAGGGATTTGGTTCAAACAAACAAATTAAATAAAGTGATAGAAGGGGAAAACTCGACAATGGCTCAAATTCTGAGTCAGAGATGCACAGTGTGCTCTCACTATTTTGTTCAACATAAATTCATGAAACATTAGATGTGCTCATGTGTAATGTGAGTACAAAGTGCAAGTATGGATACCAAAACCAAATATAAATGGGGAGTTAGCTGACTGCGGGGGTAGAAAATATACAAGATGAGCTTGGAGCATCTGTAGTGCCAGAAGGTAAGGAAGCGCCCAACACAAAACGATGGGACTACGTCAAAGGGACGGACAGGGGAGCCAACTGAAAGAGTTCCCAATGGTCAAAGCTAGAACAACTTCAGCAAAAACCTAAGGTAGACATGGATGACAGCCCAAAGTACAAAATGAATATAATTCTGTACTCATACAAATAATTGGTAAATTGGAGGGAATAGACAACTCTTCCATGTAGAAGAATTCTAAGTAATGTATGCAGATACTTTTACTTCAGGAGTTGGAGTATGCTTGCTCACTTCTTAAGTGGAGGCTGCATATAGTGACTTCCTCCAAAAAGCACAGTAGGGACAGGAAAGGGGAAAAAAAGAACTTTACAGTAGAAAATCCTGACAAATCTAACAAACACAATGTTAACCAGGTGAGCAAGGTTAACATCAAAAGTGGTAATTTATTTTTTATATTATGTACCTTTGATACAATCTGATGAAAATGGCACCTGACCTTGTGGCCTTCCTCCCAAGAACACATAAGCATGTCATATCATGAGAAAAAGGTTTAAAAAATCTCATTTGAAGGACATTCTACAAAATGCCTGACCATCACTCTTAAAAACTGACAAGGCTATCAAAAACAAGGGAAGAATTAGCAACTGTCACAACTAAGAGGAATCATAACTATTAAATGTCATGTGATTTCCTGAATAAAATCCTGAAACAGAAAAGGATATTAGATAAGAGCAAAGGAAATCTAAATGAAGTACAGACTTTAATGTTGGTTGATTAATTGTAACAAATTATTCTATTCATGTAAGAAATTAATGAAGAGTTAATTACCCAACAGTTAATGTTGTTGCGTATAAGGGAAATCTGCATTAACTTCTCTCTTTTTCTGTAAATTTAAAACTGTTTCTAAATTAAAAGTTTATCTTGAAAAATATCCTTGACTCTTTTTGGGAGGAATTTTAAAATATCATTGGTTTTATGTCTGTGATGGCCTGAAATATTTAATGTGCTCATATTGTCTTTCACCAAGATAACAATATAACAAAATTCTACCAAGTAATTTCAGCTGTTATATTTGCATTTGTGTATATGAAAAAATATCCAGAGCTACTGAGAAGCAAAATCAGCTTAATTAATAATCAAATATTTGTGCTAATCAAGTTATATGAAGCAATCCACAACACATTACTGCTCTGTACTAGTTCTACCCTATAGGATATGATTTATCTGTAATCTGTTAACCTATATCTTATAAGCAAATTGACTTTGATAGTCTACATTTTTTCTAGATTCTTTTATGTCTTAATATTCTCCCCTTTGATTACTTCGTAAAAATATATATTTTTTCAGGTGTCTATTTGTTCTTAGTTTTGGAGGAAAAATTATCTTCAGAGCTGCATCCCTTTTGCATTATGATCAAGGAACATGCCTTGCTGTACCCCTTACATTTATTTTGTATTTGTCTTTCCAACATGGGAGCACAAAGTCATTAGCATGAAAAAGCGAAAGTGTTCTGTTTATGATGGTATATACTACTATTGTGTACCAACATCTTTTGTTCTTTCTCACAGCAACATTGGCACACATCAACTTCAATATTTAATATCACCCATCAGCTGACAGGTGCTAAGATAATGTAAAGAGAGATGAGAGATGCATAAATTAGTATCAGATTTATCTATTTTTTTTAAATTTTTATTGCATTATAGGTCTTGGGGTACATGTGCAGAACGTGCAAGATAGTTGCACAGGCACATACATGGCAGTGTGCCTTGCTGCCCTCCTCCCCTTCACCCACACTTGGCATTCATCCAGATTTATTTATTATATAGCAAAATGCAAACTCTTAAACTAGATGTTTATTAAAGTATTTGTAGTTATTAAAAAATTCTACCTTTTCTTCTTATTTTTTAATTGTTAGATGAATCATAATCCATCATATTTTTATTTTAATTAATAAAATTAAATGGTAAAACTGAAGTTATTGGTTTGTATGTTTTCCTTAGTATTTATTAGCATTTTTAGTTTCATGGATATTAAGAAATTCATAAAGAAAATAATGCTCCATTTCTCATTTTCTTGAAAATAATAGCAGAAAATGGCATTAACACATTTATGCTTTAGATTTATTTCTCAAGCCTTCACAATTGCTAACTTGGAAAATACAATTGTATTATGAAGAATTTTCTTAGAGATTTTTAGATTTATCAAATTAGTATAGTGCATTTATCTTGTGGTAATTGAAAATTAATTTTAGTCTATTGTTTATATTTAAGAGCATTTAAAATTTTGAATTGATAAATTACATCAATTGTATTTTAATAAATGTTGCTCACTTTTATATTATCACAATAATAAAAGAGTTATTGTTCATTATTTTTACATGTATTAAGATAACGATGCTGTCTGAACTGCTTGACTGATTTAAAGTGGTGCTTTTATTCTTTACAAAATTAAAATAAAATCCTCAACTTTAATATGTTACCTTAAAAAATAATGGACCTTCCTTTAGTATACTATACTTTTATGTTGGATAATTTTAAGTACATCATAACTCTTTAAACAGGTAATTATGACTTAGAATGATTTAGTAAAAGCATTTCAATTACAGATTAGAAAATTGATTTTTTTAACCCCAAGTTGAATTGTAAAAAAACCCTCATTTGTTATTGGAAATGTTTGTAAAAGGTAAAAATTATTACAATTTCAGTATATTTATTTTGCTAAAACTTTTGTTGCATAACACTAATCAGAAAGGCATTTTTTTTTTTTTTTTGCAAATAATTTGTGTTCTCATTTATCACAGTGGCACCAAAATTCCTTCTTTCTTATGAAATGATTTCAATTTTTTCTTTTTTAATTTCTCACATTGATATATCAAATGGAAAATGTTTCTTGTTTAAAATGGAAAAAGAATGAGATTTACTAGTAAAATTTGTAGTTATAATAATTCTGAGATAAGGACAACCAAGAATTAAGGAGGAATTCTGTAAATTATTTGAATTTATTTATTTCTTCCTTCCATAATTTTTTTACATTTTAAATATTGATATGCTTTGGCTGTCTGCCTCAAATCTCTTGTAGAATTATAATCCCCAGTGTTGGAGAAGGGGCCTGGTGGGAGGTGATTGGATGATGGGGCTGGTTTCTCACTTGCTGTTCTCATGGAAGTGAATGAGATCTCACCAGATCTGGTTGCTCAAAAGTGTTTAGCACCTCCCACTTGATGGTCTCTTTCTCTTTCTCTGGCCATGTGAAGGTGTGCCTGCTTCCCCTTCACCATCCACCATGAATACAAGTTTCCTGAGGCCTTCCCAGCCATGCTTCCTGCACAGCCTGTGAAACCATTAGTCACTTAAGACTCTTTTGTTTATAAATTACCCAGTTTCAGGTTTTTCATTATAGCATTGCAAGAATGGACTGATACAGAAAATTGATACTGAGAGTTGGGCATTGCTATAAAGATCCCTGAAAATGTGGAAGCAGCTTTGGACCTGGCAGCTTTGGAACAGGCAGAGGTTGGAACAGTTTGGAGGGCTCGGAAGACAAGAAGATGAGGGAACGTTTGGACAGGTCCTAGAGACCCATCGAATGGATTTGATGGTGTTGATAGTGTTATGGACAGAAATGGCCAGGATGAGGAGGTCTAACTAAGATGGGGGAAAGGTACTTATTGAGCACTAAAGCAAAGATCACTTTTATTATGCATTAGCAAAAAGACTGGCGCCATTGTGCCCTTGCCCTAGTGATCTGTGGAACTTTGAACTTGTGAGTGATAATTTTTGGGTATGTGGCAGAAAAAATTTCTATGCAGCAAAATGTTCAAGATGTGGCCTGACTGTTTCTAGCAACCTAGGTTCATATTTGTGAGCAAAAGAAAAAAATAAAGATATTATATCTTCAAAATAACTAACTTTAAAAAAAATTTATTTTATAGGCTCATAGGTGGGAGGGACTTGTATTGCCTCAGATGTGATTTTGGACCTTGGGCTTTTGAATTAATGCCGGAATGAATTCTGACTTTAGGGGACTATTGGCACGACATGATTGTGTTTTGAAGTATGAGAAAGATGTGAGATTTGGGAGGGGCAAGGGATGGAGTAATGTGGTTTGGATTTGTGTCTCCACCTAAATCTCATGTTTACATGTAATCCCTAATTGGAGAGGGCCTGGTGGGAGTGAGAGGGGAGACCCCCTCACCTACTTCTGTTTCTCAATCTCAGCCTCCTCCCTCCCCTCCCCCCCAGATGGGAAGGAGGGTGAAGAAGGAAAAAAATTATCAAAGAACTGGGAAAATGACTCCCTTTTAATTTCCCAGCATCTCTGCTATCTGTTAACCTTGAAAGATTTGCAAATGAATGTTATCCCTGCCAGCTGGAGCCTGGAACTGGGTTACACCCCCACATCTGCATGGCCCAGGCTCCTTCCTGGAAACACATCAGCCAATAAACAGTTTATTGTTTTTGTCTTGTCTCTGTAAGCCCTGGCCCCAATCGATCTCCTCTCAAGATTTATATGAATTAGCAAATCAATGAAGCCAAAATATTGTAAGGTAAGACATCCAGCAAATGGACGACATAGTTTTGCCTCAGTTTCCCCTTTAGCACTGTACGCCTATAAAGGGGGAGAAAAGCTGCTGTTTGAGGATCTCGGTCAATGAGGTTGTTACCCCTGTATATCCCAGCTGAATAAAAAGCCACTTTCTTCCTCACTTTGGTGTTCGAGAGGTTTGTTTCTCACCACTCCTGCTTCAGGAGGTGATGGGATCATGGGGGTGGATTTCCCCTTGCTATTATCATGATAGATGATAGTGAATGAGTTCTTATGAGATCTGATTTTTTCAAAAAAGTATCATACTCCCCACTTCACTGTCTCTTCCTCCTGCTCTGCCTATGTGAAGGTGTGCCTGCTTTCCCTTTACCTTCTAACATGATTGTAAGTTTCTTGAGGCCCTTCTTGCCATGCTTCCTAAACAGCCTGCAGAACTGTGAGCCAATTAAACCTCTTTGCTTTGTAAATTGCCCAATTTCAGGTATTTCTTTATAGCAGTGTGAGAATGAACTAATGCAGGTTTTATGGTAGACACTGATAAATGATAAATATAAAAACAAAAATAAAAACTATTTGATATTCTAGCAGTTAAAAAACTTGAATACAATACTCCTAATGATTAATAAATGTTCATAGCAGTATTTAAAGAATCTTTAAAATAAAAGTGACATTTAATATACAGAGTAAATGTCATCATAATAAAAATGTAATTTCTTTGATTTCATTAGAATCTAACAAATCATTTATTCTAAATTACTTTTGTTTTTTACCTACTCAATTTCTCTTGCTTTCTTAACATAAAAATATCTTTTTATATTCTCTAATTCATTATTTTACTTTATTTATTCTTAAATGTATGAATGATTTAAAAGAAAATGAAGCAATATACTATGGCATATATTTAATTAGAATTGCAGTCTAATGACTTACATGCCTCTTGCATTTGTCCAAAGAAATTGGAGAATATCTTCTACTTCATTACGTCACCCTGCCCTACCTTTCTTCTGTCATTAAACACCCACTCCTCATGTTTTCATTGCCTTGCTTCAACATGCTTGCCTAACTATCCTTCTACAGCCGCCTTTGTATTCTGATACATTTATTAAATTTCCTAAACAGTATCCACTTTTTATATTAACCACTCGATGTATTTTTTCAAATACTATAAATAATATTTTTAATAATTTTCCAGTCCCATCCAAAATTTGTGAGAATTATTAAGACATTAATATGATTTTGTGCTCATGAGCAGCACATTTTTTGAAAGAAAAGTCTTTGTAAAAACACAAAAGTGCATCAAATAGTTTTTCTGATAATTATTGTATTCTTAATAAAATGCAGTCATTCTGCAAGGATAACTACATATAGCAAAAATCCATTAAACTGCATATAGCAAAAATCCATTAAAAGTTATGAAAATTTATAGGCTAAATTTTCAGTTAATAGAATTCATCAAATTGGTATGCAAAGTTTATGAAAAGGAGGCAAAGTCTAAGAAATCTATCTTTTTATTTCTAAATATTTTAAATACATTCATATACCAGGAGTGGTATCACACGTAGCCATTTTTATTATAAGAAAAATAATGTAATACTTGCTTTGAGTAAACAACCTTTGCCTAGATATTTCACTGAAGAGCTTCTTAACAGAGCTTTCTATCTTTATTCACAGGTTCACAGTTTTAACTCCTCTTCTATTACCCTCTACTTTTCAGCTATTCATCTTTCTATGCACTTTTATTGCACAATCCTTCACATTCTTTAAGTAGTTTTTTTATGATTTGATATACTGTTTCTCAAACTATATTAAATAATTCGATGTCATCTTTTTTATATAAATCTAGGTTTAATATCGGTACTTGCAGGTTGAGAGTCAAAAATGAGCTTAGATAATAGGCCTAGAGTAGGCCTCATCCATAAAGCAGAAATAAATATTGTTAAGTCATTTCCCCTCCTAGTTGTATTGATGTAAGAAGCCAGGCTTACCCATTGGTAGACATAGGCATTTTGGGGAACACAGACCTCTCCAAAATGATAAGAACAGGCAGGCTGACCCAAAGAAGACAGGTAGGGTCTCAGCTCAGCTCCTTTCAGATTCTGTAATTGAATTAGTCTCTCTTCTTCCATGGCTAGGAGTGAAAGCAAAGAGTGTGACTTCCAGGAACGTTCCCCCACATAGAAACATGAGGTTTGAGCGTAAAGTATTCTCCCCTGAGAGAACCCTTAAGGGTTATTGTCACTCTGTTCTTCTTTCAGGAGTTATTACTGCTGATAATGAGAAAGTTCTATCATTTCTCTAGGCTTGTCTTTTAAAAGTTTTCTATTATATGTTTTTAGAGTAACTATATGTTATTAAACAAAGGTTTCCCATTTTTGATGCTGCCCTAGAGTAAGATGCAAAGATTTAGCCTCTTTTTATAAAAATATCACCTTTTATACTAAAGCCAAGAACCAAACCAAGGCAGAAAAGATTTTGATAAAAAGAGGGTAAATCTTTTCTACCCTAGTAAATCTCTAGAACCTGCCAAATAAGAGACGAGTTATTAGGAAGAGAATTGTTCACATTACAATTGTTTCATTCTGATAACAGAACAGGATGTTTACTTCTCTTTCTCCTCTCCTACATCTCAGGAGCATAAAATCTGAAGAAACCTATAAGCGTTTTTTTTTTTCAACTCAATAGAGAGTAAGTGAGATGTTACCTGAGAACTTAGGATCTGCCCCAGAGAAGGAGAATTGTTTTGGGTATGTCCTGTCCTGAGAAAGCAGGATATTGTTAGGTCATTTGTATTTACATCTGCAAAATATCCTTTCACTAGGAAAAGTGTTAAATCCATTCCCAATCCTGTATTAATGTATTTTATTTTGAATTTTTGCTTGATACATCACTGTAACCTTTGTGCTGGCAGGTCTCTTTCTAACTAGAGCTTTGGTGAGTCTATCCACACATCACTTTGGAGATGCTGATTATATCTATTGCTTTTTCAGCAGTCTTCTCAGCAACGGTGTTCATTTCACATTATATTAGGACAATTGAATATAATATATTTCAAATACAAAAGAATATTGTGAAAAAATATGAAAAATAAATTTATTAGATTTCAACCCAATGTCCTATACTGATTAACTTTTAGTTTGCAGATGTAGTATTATATCCAAAAGTTTCTGATAAATTACATTGGCTGTTAATAATTCAAGAGATTGTATTAGATACCTGGGAAATTTTCTGCTGCCACATTTTGCTACTTTTTTTATTATCAGTTTTATAATTTATACTTTTTTTCCACAGTCTTTAAAAACATTTCCATTTAAAAAGTTGATTTCCTTCTTTGTTAACTTAGATTTTTCTCTACATTTTTAAAAGATGTAATTTGCCTTTTGTGTTTTGGAATAATTTTATCCAACCAAGAGTAACATATTTAGACAAGGAGTTAAAAATTACACATATTTGCCCAGGCGTGGTGGCTCACACCTGTAATACCAGCACTTTAGGAGGCCAAGGTGGGCGGATCACAAGGTCAGGAGATCGAGATCATCCTGGCCAAAATGGTGAAACACTGTCTCTACTAAAAATACAAAAATTAGCTGGGCATGGTGGCTGTAATCATAGCTACTCAGGAGACTGAAGCAGGAGAATCACTTGAATCAGGGAGTTGGAGGTTGCAGTGAGCCGAGAATACGCCACTGCAAGCTCCAGCCTAGACGACAGAGTGAGACTTTGTCTCTAAATCAATCAATCAATCAATAAAAATTACACACATTTTATTGTAGGTTGTTGAGAGGTTTGTAGTTAAGTGAAGGAGAATATCACACATTTATGATTTTGCATTCTGGATTGTGAGTTCTTAAAAGGAGATAATGAAAATAAAATAAACAGTAGTAGACAACCTTCTAAATAATTAAAGGAAGTAAAAGAAACATGTAAAACTGAATTACCTAGATGCTTTTATGTTCTACACCTAAATATAGATGCTAAATAATGTTCATTTACTTTTCACCTAATTCAATCTCTTCCTATAATGGTTTCTATTATTTTGGTATGAAATCAATGCCTGTATTAGTTAGGATTTTGGTTGTTTCTATATCAGACCTATCCACAGTGGCTTAAACAAATGGGATTTTTTTTCAATTGATAAGAGTCAGCAAGTAGGCCATTAGGTTTCGAGCAGCTGCTGAAGGTAATCATCAGGGACCCAGATTAATACTAGCTTCCTGGTCTGCCATCTTTAACATGTGATTTTGGTTCTTGCTCACTTCCAGGGAACTTCACTATACTCCAGTCAGAAATAAGGGCAAAAAGCAGTGCAGTTATGTCTTTGGCTAGACTATAGTAAACTTCAGTGCAATTATTTTTAACTTCAAGTTTTAGCCAAATAAAAGCACAATTCTTTCAGTAAGTAAATAATATACCTGCTATCGTGCTAGGATAAAAAATGAGTTACAGATATGAGTTATAATTCTAATACTTTACAGTGACTGGAGAGGTTTTAATTCAGAATGTGTAATATTCATATAGTAAGTTTATAAAAGAGACAGATTTTAAGTTCTCAAAGAGATACTCTTATTCAACAGGGCAGGGCATGTTTCAAGATTTTCTATATACAGCTATCATCATAGCTACAGATGTTTCATAGACCACTCTTTGAGAAATACAGGTAAAATCTAATAAAGTTTATTGAAGAACCTTTCCATTGATGAGCAAAGTTCAAAGATAATTGTCTTTTAATTTATTTGAACTCCATGCTTCCAATTCTTGTCGTTTTATTCTTAAATTTCCTCTTAATATTTCCCTTCTTTATTTTTCTTTCTTTTTAAAGATGAAACCTTCAAATATTGTAATTTCTAAACAAAGTAATTATTAAGTGGACCTTAGTAATTGTTTTTCTGTATTCACTGATTCTTAAGTCATAGTCAGTCTGGAAGCTGTTATACACTTTTGGGAATATATTCTGAATCTATTATTTCAGGCAAATTTTAGTTACTTCAAGTTATATTTGAAGATTGTAACATATTTAGTATTTTTATTTTTTTTTTATTGTTGTTGTTGAGACAGTCTCACTCTGTTGCCCAGGCTAGAGCACTGTGGTGTGATCTCAGCTCAACGCAGCCTCAACCTCCTGGGATCAAGTGATTCTCCTGCCTCAGTGTCCTAAGTAGCTGGGACTACAGGCACAAGCCACCACACAGGCTAATTTATTGTATTTTTAGTGGAGAGAGGGTTTCACCATGTTGGCCAGGATGGTCTCGAGCTCCTACCTCGTGATCCACCTGCCTCAGCCTCCCAAAGTGCTGGGATTACAGGAGTGAGCCATTGCACCTGGCCCATATTGAGTACTTTTCAATTTTGAGAGTATGAAAGCATCAAGTCCTCAGGGTTGCTTGTGAAAGATGACCTCGATTCTATGTCTTTCCTTTGACATTGGTAATGATTTTTGTAAATATCTCTTTCAGCTTTCCATTGAATAGAATGTGGTCTACCATAAAGGAAGTTACTACACAGTTCCTCCCCTCATAGCCCTTATTTAGTGACTTTCTGGAGCAAGCTCATGCTGGCTTCTTAGAGTTAATTGTCAGCATCTAGTCCCAAATCTGTGTTCTGTGAGATTAGCTTGGTAGTTAGAAATTGGCCATGGTGGGTATATTTTACACCACGGAAATCAAAAACTGCTACAACCATATTTTTCTTTATTTTTTTTTTATTTTTATTTTTTTTTTGCTAGTACATCACAGCCTACATTCACCTGCATCATCTTGTGAATATCTAAACAGATAGCTGTGGAAGTCAAATTACCTACCTTTCCTCACCTTCCACCAGTGGGAGTCTTGTTTTGCATAGGCTAAACCAGCATGTTGATTGTAGAATTAGAATTCTTAGATAAGAAACATCTAAACATAAACTAAAGCACCAAGATGACTTTCCATTTCTATTGTTACAAATTAGGAATCTGATCAAAAACAACACCACCTCGTAGTAGAAAAGGAATCATAGTCTTCATCAAAAAGTTATTTATAAATGTTTATTGAAATGAGTACAACATTGGAATTCTTTTTTGCTTTGTGACATGGCTGTTTTCAAAAGTAAGCTAGCAAAGATATGAAATAAGGAAAGAGAGAAGGAGAGAATGAAAGAAAAGGACAAAGACAAAGGAAGAAAAAAGGAAGGAGGAAGGACAAGAGGAAAAGAAAAAAGAGAAAAAAGAAAGAGAAGACTTGGTGAAATCAGTAAAAATTTGCACTTGCTTTATTTTCCATTTTAGTCTAAATTAAAAACAAACAAACAAAAATTGGCCACTCAGCCCTGTAATCCCAGCACTTTGCAAGGCCAAGAAGGAGAGATCTCTTGAAGCCAAGTTTGAGACCAGCCATGGCCAACATGTTGAAACCTGGTCTCTGCTAAGAACACAAAAATTAGCTGGGTGTGGTGGTACACACCTGTAATCCCAGGTGCTCAGATGACTGAGGCAGGAGACTCACTTGAACCCGGGAGGTGGAGGTTGCAGTGAGCTGTGACAGTGCCATTGCACTCCATCCTGGGCAACAGAGCAAGACTCTGTCTTTTAAAAACAAAACAAAGCCAAAGAGAAACCGTGAACTGGAGGTGAAGATGTAAAATAGAATCTTTAATAAAATAAAAATTTTAAAAATATATTTTCTCTATATAATAACTAGTTCCTAGTAAAAAAAAAAATGGTTACATTAAAATGGTTTTGCTCATCCTTCTCCAAATAAAGAATGAGATGTTTTTGAAAAACAGGATGTGCCACAGAGAAGAAAGATGTTAAATAGCTCTAGAACAAAGTGTGTCATATAAATGATTTACTATGTTCTGTAGGCTACAGATCATTTGTTGCTGAGATCTTTACAATGGAAAATATTGATTTGTTTATAACAAAGTATAAAGTCAGAACTGAGTCAACCCTCAAGGAACACTACAGAATGATGCCCTATAAAATCCTACAAAGACAAGCTGTATTGTTAATCAGCCTTTACACAACCTGATTTTGCAATATGTCCTTGATTGAGAGGCATAGAGTCAGCTATCCTTGCGTCAATACGGTATGTTACTAGTGAAGAAATATGTTTGTAATTGCTTTTGTTTGTGAGAGAGCTCTGTGGAATCCTGAAGACACTGTGAGATAGGATGAACTACTAAATTAGCACTTCAAAGATAACAATCCCCTATATCATTGATAAACAAATCACAATATATGCATTCTGTCTAAGAGTCTGTATTTTGTAAGTCAATTTAAATAAGTAGGACACCCCATGTAATAGACTTAAAAAAGGATCTGAATTAAGAACATGAGTTTGGGAAAAACAAATGTACCAAAGAGACATTATAAAGAATGCAGTCACCATTCCTACCAAAATAACATAACATTATTTTGCTGGGAATACTCTGAACTCCTCTGTGGTGACTGAGCAACCCCAAGCTTCTGGAAGAATTGGCAAAAACCAAGCTATCTAAAATAACAAGAAGAAATTGTTGTTGATTTTTAACCCAAACTTGGTTTCCCTGAAATGAGTTATTTGCTTTGTGATGCTTACTGTATCGATTATGTTTGAGAAAATGAAGGATAATGTGAAATGCTGAGATGTAACTTGTAACTTTGGCTCTGCTTAGCTGCAACTTGTAACTTGGCTCTGCTGAACCTTTCTGGTAAAAACAGGAACTCTGTGAAAGGGACTAACCACATAGCTTGACTGTCGGAGAGAGATGACAGTGCTTAATAGGCTTCTCTTTGCAGAGAGCCTATAAACAGACATGTAATGGAGAGGCTTATTATCTGGATTCCTTTCCCAGGAAAGGCATACTGATTTCCCTGGTAAGGGAATGCTACCCTTATGGAGAGCCTATAAATAGATGCATGATTGGCATCTTTCTCTGTGGTTGAGATAAGGATGTAAAAGTCTTTCTTCTCCCACTGCTCCTCCAAGGCCTGCGTGGAGGCCCCCTCCTCTTGCAGTTTTTGTGGTCAGGCTGGTTGTCCTGTGTCCTATCCTGTTCCCACTGCAGCTGTGAGCCCAATGTGTTCTGGCTGATAATCATAAGTTTATATTTAACCTACAATCTTGCTAAGGTGTATGATTTATATGCTGACACACAAAGTTATCATTACATTCTTCTGCTTTTATAATAACACATTGTGATTTTTGTGCGCCAGTTTTTGCAAATGTATTCTTTTTGTATAATTATAATTATCACTGAAATCTCACTCCCCCTCCTCTACTAAAAGAGCACATTAAAAAAATGAGGTTTTCAGGGGAATGTCAGACATCCACCAAGCAGCATTATATGGTATCTCCCCTGGGCTCAGCTTTTTTTTTTTTTTCTTTTTTTTTTTTAAATTTTTATTGCATTATAGGTTTTGGGGTACATGTGCTAAACGTGCAAGATAGTTGCATAGGTATACACATGGCAGTGTGTTTTGCTGCCTTCCTCCCCTTCACCCACACTTGGCATTTCTCCCCAGGCTATCCCTCCCCAGCCCCCCCTGCTGTCCCTACCCCATTCCCCCCAATAGACCCCAGTGTGTAGTAGACCCCCTCCCTGTGTCCATGTGTTCTCATTTTTCTCACCTGCCTATGAGTGAGAATATGCAGTATTTCCTTTTCTGTTCTTGTGTGAGTTTGCTGAGAATGGTGTTCTCCAGATTCATCCATGTCCTTACAAAGGACACAAACTCATCATTTTTGATTGCTGCATAATATTCCATGGTGTATATGTGCCACATTTTCCCAGTCCAGTCTATGATCGATGGGCATTTGGGTTGGTTCCAGGTCTTTGCTATTGTAAACAGTACTGCAATGAACATTCGTGTGCATGTGTCCTTATAGTAGAATGATTTATAGTCCTTTGGATATATACCCAGTAATGGGATTGCTGGGTCAAATGGAATTTCTATTTCTAGGTCCTTGAGGAATCGCCACACTGTCTTCCACAATGGTTGAACTAATTTACACTCCCACCAACAGTGTAAGAGTGTTCCTCTTTCTCCACATCCTCTTCAGCATCTGCTATCTCCAGATTTTTTAATGATCGCCATTCTAACTGGCGTGAGATGGTATCTCAATGTGGTTTAGATTTGCATCTCTCTAATGACCAGTGATGATGAGCATTTTTTCATGTGTTTGTTGGCCTCATGTATATCTTCTTTTGTAAAGTGTCTGTTCATATCCTTTGCCCATTTTTGAATGGGCTTGTTTGTTTTTTTCCTGTAAATCTGTTTGAGTTCTCTGTAAATTCTGGATATCAGCCCTTTGTCAGATGGGTAAACAGCAAAGATTTTTTCCTATTCTGATGGTTGCTGATTCACTCTAGTGACTGTTTCTTTTGCTGTGCAAAAGCTGTGGAGTTTGATTAGGTCCCATTTGTCTATTTTGGCTTTTGTTGCCAATGCTTTTGGTGTTTTGATCATGAAGTCCTTGCCTACTCCTATGTCCTGAACGGTTTTGCCTAGATTTTCTTCTAGGGTTTTTATGGTGCCAGGTCTTATGTTTAAGTCTTTAATCCATCTGGAGTTAATTTTAGTTTAAGGTGTCAGGAAGGGGTCCAGTTTCTGTTTTCTGCACATGGCCTCCCAGTTTTCCCAACACCATTTATTAAACAGGGAATCCTTTCCCCATTGCTTGTTTTTGTCTGGTTTATCAAAGATTATATGGTTGTAGATATGTTGTGTTGCCTCCGATGCCTCTGTTCTGTTCCATTGGTCTATATCTCTGTTTTGGTACCAGTACCATGCTGTTTTGATTACTGTAGCCTTGTAGTATAGTTTGAAGTCTGGTAGTGTGATGCCTCCCGCTGTGTTCTTTTTGCTTAGAATTGACTTGGCTATGTGGGCTCACTTTTGGTTCCATATGAAGTTCATGGTGGTTTTCTCCAGTTCTGTGAAGAAATTCAATGGTAGTTTGATGGAAATAGCATTGATTGTGTAAATTACTCTGGGCAGTATAGCCATTTTCACAATGTTGATTCTTCCTAACCATGAACATGGAATGTTTCTCCATCTGTTTGTGTCCTCTCTTATTTCATTGAGCAGTGGTTTGTAGTTTTCCTTAAAGAGGTCCCTTACATTCCTTGTGAGTTGTATTCCTAGGTATTTTATTTTCTTTGTAGCAGTTTTGAATGGCAGTTCGTTCTTGATTTGGTTCTCTTTAAGTCTGTTATTGGTGTATAGGAATGCTTGTGATTTTTGCACATTGATTTTGTATCCTGAGACTGCTGAAGTTGCTTATCAGTTTCAGGAGCTTTTGGGCTGAGGTGATCGTGTCTTCTAGGTATACTATCATGTCGTCTGCAAATAGAGAGAATTTGGCTTCCACCTTTTCTATTTGAATACACTTTATTTCTTTTTCTTGCCTGATTGCTCTGGCTAGAACTTCCAGTACTATGTTGAATAGGAGTGGTGAGAGAGGGCATCCTTGTCTAGTGCCGGATTTCAAAGGGAATGCTTCCAGTTTTTGCCTGTTAAGTATGATATTGGCTGTTGGTTTGTCATAAATAGCTTTTATTACTTTGAGATGTGTTCCATCAATACCAAGTTTATTGAGGGTTTTTAGCATAAAGGGCTGTTGAATTTTGTCAAACGCCTTCTCTGCGTCAATTGAGATAATCATGTGGTTTTTGTTTTTGCTTCTGTTTATGTGGTGAATTACATTTATAGAATTGCATACGTTGAACCAGCCTTGCATCCCCGGGATGAATCCTACTTGATCATGATGGATAAGTTTTTTAATGTGTGTTGCAATCGGTTTGCCAGTATTTTATTGAAGATTTTTGCATCTATGTTCATCATGGATATTGGCCTGAAGTTTTCTTTTCTTATTGAGTCTCTGCCGGGTTTTGGTATCAGGATGATGTTGGTCTCATGAAATGATTTGGGAAGGGTTCTGTCTTTTTGAATTATTTGGAATAGTTTCAGAAGGAATGGTACCAGATTCTCTTTGTGTGTCTGGTAGAATTCGGCTGTGAACCCATCTGGACCTGGGCTTTTTTTGTGTGGTAGGCTCTTAATTGCTGCCTCAACTTCAGACCTTGTTATTGGTCTATTCATAGTTTCGGCTTCCTCCTGGTTTAGGCTTGGGAGGACACAGGTGTCCAGGAATTTATCCACTTCTTCCTGGCTCAGTTTTAAGAAAACTTTTTTCCTTGTCTCTCTTTCATTTTCACTGACCGCTCCATCACTTTGAGAGATCTTACACCCACGTTGATGTATTGGGAGCTGGTCTCACCAATATTATTCAAGGTTATTTTCCTTGGATTTTCCAAGTGGATTAATTGCAACATTCTAAATATTGCAATAATTTAATAAATATCAGAAAGACAAATCAATATTTTGTGAATTGAAAAGGTGGTCATAATAATTTATTGGCTATATATCCATGCACAAATTAAATTATCTTATTTTGATTCTAGTATTTTGTAAATATGTCTCAGTATGTGTAGTTCCATCCACTTTCACCTGTATCCACAATGCCAGACAGCTTTTATATTGGTATTAATATTGTTATCAGTATCACCTAATACACTTCTAAAGAATTATATACTGGACTACTAAAGAAATAGTGAAAAATTTTCCATGTAATCTTTTGTATATTAAACTTCTTTAATATTTACTTCACAGAAACCTAACTTAAAGTAGAGGAATTGAAAAAAAGAAAGGTCAACTTCACAAAAACTGAGGACAGGTGTGGAAGTACCATAGGTGTAAGAGTGGATCTGGGCTCAAAATCTATTCTAAAAGGTGTGCTTGTCCTGCTTCTCTGTGTGTTTGGCCTCATTCTCTGTTACTGTAGACAGGTTTCATTCATGTAGTGGGGAAGGTCAGTGACAGTGCTTCGTTAACCTCCTTCCTGCAGTGGGAACCCAACAGCAAGAGAATAACTTTTTACCTTCATAGCAAAGAAAGAATGTCTCAGCCTAGTTTAAATTATGTGCCCATCCTGGAAATCAATCACTGGACAGGACAATGAGGCAATCTGATTGATAAGGCATTAAACATAAGCCTTCTCCTAAATCTGGGAGTGGTTGGGATGATATGGCTGACAGGTCCACAGTTACCACAAGAAATAGAAACGTAAATAGTTCCCAAAGATGGAAATTTAAATGGCAGACAAAATCAAGAGATGTGCACTGTGCCATTTAGAAAATATTCATATTTGATTTCTGGTATTTTTGAGCTCCCCCACAAAAATAAGCAGATTTTTAAAACTTCTCTGATTCACACAGTAATAGCTATTCAACATATATAACAGGTTTCAACTAACAACTTCACAGACACAATCGTATTTGCTTCATGTAGTTTGAGTAGGTAGGCTTTTGTCACTTGTAACCGAGAGAACTGATTGTCAATGTTTTCCACATATTGTTTAATTACTGTAATTATTCCAAATGGAAAAAAACAGATCCAAATGAGAAAAGCAAAGCAGGTCCTGATTTTGATCAATTTCAACAATTCATCTTTATTCATTTATTTATTCATTCATGTATTTTACTTTCTGTACTTTCCTTATCCTGAATTTTAATAGCAACCATGCCCACAGGTAAGTAAAGATTCCAATGCTGTATTAATTTCAATGAACATTTATAAGTAATTTTGTTGAATTGGAAATCACTCCATGTCTACTGGAAGACTTCCTTGTTCTTGATGAACTTCCTAATTTGTAACAATAACAATAGAAAGTCATTTGGTTCCTACAACACTGTTAGGCAAACATATTGCTCAATTTTCTGTCCATTTTGTGGAAGAAAATCAGAATACAATTAGCCTAAGCCTTTATTTGAAAATACTAAGAACAAGAATGCTTGCTAGGAGTGTTTTGTCTTGGAGAAGGAAAGAGGAATTTTACAGAGCTCTAGCAAGAGGGCTTATACAAAATTCATCTAATTGAGAAACAGTTGGTCAATATCCATTTTGAGAGGAGGGTGAAATTGTTATGTGAATTTTTAGCTGTTTATTGAGCAATTCAAATGTACCAAAGTGAAGAGGAAGAGACAGTTGAGGGAGGAGAGGGACAAAAACATGCAAAAGCCACAGTGGAAAATAGTCTTTCAAGGTCTCTTATAATTATATACCAGCTTATGAGGTAAGAACTCATTTCCCCTCACTTATTTTTTGGTCATATTGTTTACATTACATGTCAATAGAATTGTATTTATACTTTCTTATTTATGTACAAGATTCTAACTTTTTGGGTTCTTTTAAAACAAGTTATTTTTACTTAACCTAATCAACAACCAAAACCAAAACGAAACAAAACCCGTTGTTTAAAGCCCCTTTTTACGTTGACAGTTAAAAAAGTTAGAATATTCTCTCAATAACTTTGTTCTATGCTCTAAAATAACTGACAATTGGATAATAAGAAATATGTAACGCTTGCTTAATATATCAATGTGATATATAATGTAACATAATAAGTGATGAATACATATCCTAATTTATTTTGAATTCCTTTGAAATCTATGGTACCTTTAAAACATATTACATGGAAATTAGCATCAGTAATTCTGTTCACAGGAAGCCATATAATAGAAACCCTGCAAACGTGTGCTCACGGAATAATATACATTTGGAAAATATCAAGTAGTGCTGTTTGTTATATAATATGCACAACTGATTTACCTTTTGGTGATAATAATTATCAGGTAAGCAAGATAATAATTCAATATAGCAGCCTATTTTGAATCAACCTGTTGCTTAACTGAATAATGTGATTAAAATATATCCAATCTGTTAGTATTTGAATGGATTTATATGGTGACAAAACAGAATAAACCAACATTTAAAGATTCCCAGTCAATATCATAAAACAACATGAAAAGAATAGCAAAGAAACGAAGTGAGACCTGTCTATGCACACAGTGTTCATTAGACTCACTTTATGTTTTGTCAGACTGGTTTTGAAAACAGAGCTTTTGTAGAAATAATAAATACAGTCCCCACAACAGAGAAATAATTTATTATTGTAGAAATAATAAATACAGTCCCCATAACATCCCTCTTATGACAATAATAACAAACGAAAACATATCAACTAATTCATTTCTGCCAAAAGACTGGAGTAATCTGTGTTAGCATAAATATTTTACTTTGTAAGTATTTCATTGTCAACATATATTTTCAACAAACAATTATGTAATACATAGTACCACTGTTCCTAAGAAATTATCCAGAATTCTAATATTTAAGGTTTACTCTAATATCATTGCCTGCCATTGGATTAAATTGATAACATACAGTAAAAATGATCTGAAGTTGGAAGATTGTGACCAAATAGTTCTTTACAAAAGTAAATTTAAATATGTCTTCTCTCCTGGCATGGAGCCTCCTAGAAATAAATGCAGCAGGTGAGAAATATTAACTGACTCACCCAAGCCCAAACATTTAAAATGTATCATCAATCAAAGACACAGGGTACCTTACTCCCCAACCTTTCCTAGTCCTGCAGAAACCCAGTGACATCAAACTCTCTTGCCTGTCAACATGAAGAATTCCATAGTGGTTAGACACACAGGTTCCAGAGGCAGCTACTTGTGTTCAGACCTCAACTTTATCATTCACTGCCTTTAAGACTTTGGACAAATAACTTATAATACCTATCTTATAAAGCTTACGTTCACACAACAAAAGTGAATTAAAACCAACCCCATATCGCTGCTGTGATGGTTAAAAGACTTGTGTAGGTACAAAGCACTAATGACGGTGCCTGGTTCATAATGTGGATTGTGTAGATATGAGTTCATATTCTTGTTTATTCCTGTTCTAGGTATCCACAGCATCTTTCTATGGAGGAAAGCTTTTAAATAAAGCATTAGCATGAGCCAGGGCAGAGACAAGGAAATTTGGGTGACTGATGACTAGTTTAAACATGTCAGGGAAGAAAACGTGATAAGAAAGATAGCAATATCTACCAAAATCCAACCTTCCTGGAGCATACAAGCAGAGAGCAGTCAAGGGTTGGATTTTTATTTTCTTGCTTTTTTTCATAGACTGTTTTTAGAGTACAATCCTATGGGGCTACTTTCAATGTAGTTTTGGCTTACAGTCTCAGTTCTTACTCAGTCTGCCTCCAAGCAAATACTCAGAATATGGCTGAATTTGGAAGATAATTGTTTATTTTACAGAAAATATAATTTAAAAATAACAAATTTATCTTTCATAGGTCACACAACAACTCATACATAAGCAATCCCAATCATAGAATCAACTAATTAGGCTTTTGATTTACATTTTATACCCTTCCCTTTGTTCTAAGGCATTGAATAATAACATTCACAGACTAAAATACTTCCATTTGGAATCCCATTATGTCAGACCAAACCAACCAAGGGTATATTCAGTAAAAAATAAATCAGAACATGAGCTATACAAAAACAAAAAATATAAGTACTAGATCTGACTATAGCGTCCAAGTTGAAGTCTGAAAGCAGTAATCCAAATTTCTAAGGAAATTTTCTATTCTACAGTCTTTAAAACATGAGCTTTCTGAAGTTAGTTAAATTTCCTCCTCTGGTGTTTTAACTCTCATTGTCAATAGTACCATTATTTCAATGTGAATGGAAATATGGGGATTCATTCTAGATTTTATCTTTCCTTTTGCCCTTACTTCTTAGCAAAATGCCAAATTATACTGCAAAATCTCTCTTCGTTTCCTCTCTAGCTCTTTCTTTCCATGATATCCATTCAAGATACAACCAATTTTGCCTGAATTGCTTCCTGGCCTTCTTTCTCTATCATCTTGCATCAAAGTCAGGAAATTCCAAAAGCTTAACATGAAACATGAAGGCCTTGCATAATGTGACCAAACCTATGTTTCCAAACTTATTTCTTACTGTCCCCTACCAGCACCCCACATCTTCACTGCATTCTACACGACTGTTGTCTTGTTCTATAGTGTTAACATGTTCTCATGTTTCCAAGCCTTTATACATTATTCCCATAACCTAAAATGTGCCTTTCTTACTCCTACTGTTCATTCTTTTAGATTAGATTCAAATAGTTCTACTACTTAATTTCCATATTCTGGGTTAGCTGCTAGGTTAATTAGTGCTTTGTTACTGCTGTTTGCTGCTCAAACCTCTTTCCTGGCCTCCCACAAGAGGTAGAAAGACACATAGCCTGGAAAGTCACAGTATACCCACTCCTCTGGCAATTGATATTGGTCTAGGAGTGTTGTAGTCTGTCCAATCAGAATCCCTTTCCAAGATTTTTCTTACTGTACCAACATGGAAACTCTCTGTTCTTTTTGGTACATAGAACAAGAAACATGTGACGCTGGGTAAGCTAGTGGTTATATTCTTTATCATTTGAGACAGCCTCTCAGTAGGAGAAAGAATGATGCCAAGTAAAGAGAAAAAAGACAGGCAGAAAAGTAGTGATGGAAGAGTTTAATTTCTTTTTTTTTTCTTTTTTTTTTTTGAGATGGAGTCTTGCTCTGTCACCAGGCTGGAGTGCAGTGGCCCATTTAGGCTCAGTGCAACCACTGCCTCCCGGGTTCAAGTGATTCTTCTCTCTCAGCCTCCTGAGTAGCTGGGACTACAAGCATATGCCACTACGCCCAGTTAATTTTTGTATTTTTAGTAGAGATGGGATTTTTCACCATGTTGGCCAGGATGGTCTCTATCTCTTGAACTCATGATTCACCCACCTCGGCCTCCCAAGGTTCTAGGATTACAGGCATGATTCACCATGCTGGGCCTGAGTTTCTTTTACAAAGCTGAAGTCTTCAGAGATGCTGCTTTCCTATAGAATTTCCTTTGATTATGAGAGCTTCTTTGTTATCCTTCCAATGTAGCTCTGCTTTTACATAAGTATGTTATTAGTAGTTGGATTTCTGTCACTGGCAACTACAATGTCCTGACAAATAAAAATACCCACCCTTGAACACATTAGAATACATTAAAGTATTCTAATGAGCATATTATTCTCATAGTCTACTGTATTGAATTTATTTATTTTCTCACATATTCCCTAAATAAAACTGAATACTTTTTTTGGGAGTGATGGGTGGGACTTCATATCTGATTCTGCAAAATATGTTTGTGTTTTGCACAACAAAAACATATAATTGTTGAATAAATATGTTAACAAAAGTCTAACTTAGCAAAACTTTAAAAATAAGGCAAATTAAACTTCTTTATGTGCCATTATGAATTTTGAAAGACACATTTTTATTAATTAACTTTTGGGTTTTTTTCATAATAAAATGTATTGGTTATACTATTAGTCCTCACTTGTCATATACCCCAATGTTATCCTTTTGCAGATAAAAGATACAGGCTCAAAGTGATGAAACTTTATGACAATCACATGGTTGATATGTAAATTTTCTCGATCTTAAATTTAGTGTAAGTATGGTTATACTACAATAGTTAAAAGGGAAGATTTTTAAAAAGTAATTCCATGAGTTAAATTAGATACAGTTACTTAATCATCTTTATTAGTGTCATTGCTTTCAATTATGTATAACTTCCTTCATATTTATTGTTTCTGCATTTAAAGATGAAATTCCCAGGAATTAAAACTCTAATCATTATAAAAATATATTTATTTTCCTTTTACATACTTATGTTTGTCCAACAGAGAGTAAATCAATAGTAAAGAACAGAGTGAGCCTGTCAGGTTGACACTCCAGGACACTTAATTGATGCTTAAGCTTTTGACATTTGCCCTAAACATATTCTATGAGCACCCCCCATCGAAACTTTTTAAAGATGTTTCCTATAGTAAAAGTAAAGAGTAAAAATTGATGTGAATCAACCTTACAAAACATCTCTGAAACAGACATCTCACAGAACACTTAATGATAAATGAAATATTTTAGAAATATCCATGTTTATGTGGATATCCATATATTTATACTTCATAAAGTTGTAAATCTAAATCAGATAAAAAGCATATGAGATTTTAAAAGGCAGTATGTACTATTCTTTTTAATAAAAATATCATTTCCTTTAAAAAACATTGATATTAAGCTGTGATATGGTTTAGCTGTGTCCCCATCTAAATCTCCTCTTGAATTTTAACTCCCGCAATTCCCATGTGTCATGGGAGGGACCCAGTGGGAGGTAATTGAATCTTGGGGGCAGATTTCATACTAATGTCATGACAGTGAATAAGTCTCAGGAGATGGGGTCATTTTATAAAGAGGAGTTCCCAGCACAAGCTCTCTCTCTTTGCCTACCACCATCCATGTAAGATGTGAGTTGCTCCTTCTTGCCTTATGCCATGATTGTGAGGCCTCCCTAGCCATGTGGAACTATAAGTCCTTAAACTTCTTTTTCTTCCCAGTCTCGGGTATGTCTTTATCAGCAGCATGAAAATGTTTATACAAACATTCCATCAAAACAAACTTAGGGATTTATTTAATCAATTTGACATCTGCATAAAACACCTTTGTTGTACTCATTCACCACATCTATTTTTTTTCAGGAAAAAATTCACCATAACATAAAAATATACCCCACATTTGATCACTTTTCACCATTTCCACTGCTGTCACCTTCATTCAACCTCCATCATCTTTTACTAGATACCTGGATTATTTCAGGAGGTAGTTCAGTAGAGTCTTAACTAATAAAACTCTTTGTGTTTTACTGTCTTAGACACCCCACCTTCCACTTTCTGTTTTACACACATTATCCAGAGGGATCCTATTAAAAGAAAACTTAGATTTTGTCTCCCCTATGTCTTTAGAGCTTCTTCCTACACACTCTATCTAGCCCAGGGTTATCTCTCAGAGTTTCAATTACTGAATCACTAACCATGTTCCCAGCCACCCACTTTTCCTTACTATTCTGTGGGCACATCATACATGCCCACGAATAAGGGTATATGCTTTTTCTTCCCTCTGTCTCAAATGCTCTGTGCTTTGTTATTTACAGATGTTGCTTATTTACTTCCTTCAGATATCTGTACATATATTACCTGTTTAGAGGATCTTGAGAAGGCATTCTATATAAAATTAGTTATAGTCCTGTAACATTCTTTGCTTTGTTAGAGCAACTATCACCAGCTAACATATTGAATGATTATTTACCTATTTTCTATTTCCATTCACTACAATATAATCTACATGGGGTCAGGAACATTTTCTGTTTTGTTTACTACCATATCCCCAGAAGCAAGTGAGTGCTCAAAAATATTTACTGGATAAAATAATAAATGAATAAATAAATGAAATAACAGTATTTATTTCCATACTGTTGCATTTAACTAAATTTATAATCATTTCTAACTGTTGTCATTGCTTCAATCATTTTCATTTCAAAGTTTGTGAGTTTTATTCTAAATTAATGTTATACATTGTAAAATTGGAGTTAAATGTGTGATTAAATGTAAATATGACAGGTGTTTTTCTTCCATGTTTGTGAGTTTGAGAGTGTATTCTTGCTAATTTGACTCTTCACATGAGACCACAGTCCTAGCCAACATCTTGATCACAAACTTGTGAGAACTTTAAAAGGAAAGAACTTAACTAAGCTGTTGCCAGGTTTTTGTTTCACAAAAACTGTGAAAAAATAAATTTGCACTGTTTTAGACTGCCAAGTTTTGGGATAAATTGCTATGCTGCAATAGATCACTAATACAAGATAATTTTGCATAAATTTATCTGCACATAGAACTTGAAAGGTAAAATTTCTGGTTCTTTAAAAATACTCATTTGCTTATTTTTGGCAGTGTAGAAATTTATCAATAGCAAAGTATTATTTCTTGCAAAATAATTTTTCTTACTCATGAAAGGTGTCATCACCCAGATCTGGGAATAATCAAAACACCTTGAAGATTTCTTCATTTCTTCCTAATATAAGTTGTTTAAAAAAAAATCCCAGAATATATCATATGTTAACGTTAAATATGCTTTTGTTTGTTATGCTCAATTAGCTTCCCACGTAGTGTTTTATTGTTTCTAAAATCAATTGCTTATCTGTGGAACTTTCCATTTGTGACCTCTTGTTGAGCCTTTTTGATAGTTTATTGTGTTCATTTTTGTTTTGGGCACATCCCTAAGATTATTCTTCGCCCACACAATCTCTCACCTAATTTCATGGCCAATTTTTTTTTTCTTTTTTTTTTTTATTATTATTTTTTAAATTATTTTTTATTTTTTTTTAATTTTTATTGCATTATAGGTTTTGGGGTACATGTGCAGAACGTGCAAGATAGTTGCATAGGTACACACATGGCAGTGTGTTTTGCTGCCTTCCTCCCCTTCACCCACACTTGGTATTCATACACAGGCTACCCCCCCAGCCCCACCCACTGTCCCTCCCCCATTTCCCCCAACAGTCCCCAGTGTATAGTAGACCGCCTCTCTGTGTCCATGTGTTCTCATTTTTCTCACCCACCTATGAGTGAGTATATGCAGTATTTCTTTTTCTGTTCTTGTGTCAGTTTGCTGAGAATGATGTTCTCCAGATTCATCCATGTCCTTACAAAGGACACAAACTCATCATTTTTGATTGCTGCATAATATTCCATGGTGTATATGTGCCACATTTTCCCAGTCCAGTCTATCATCGATGGGCATTTGGGTTGGTTCCAGGTCTTTGCTATTGTAAACAGTGCTGCAATGAACATTCGTGTGCATGTGTCCTTACAGTAGAATGATTTATAGTCTTTTGGATAGATACCCAGTAATGGGATTGCTGGGTCAAATGGAATTTCTATTTCTAGGTCCCTGAGGAATCGCCAAACTGTCTCCCACAATGGTTGAACTAATTTACACTCCCACCAACAGTGTAAGAGTGTTCCTCTTTCTCCACATCCTCTCCAGCATCTGCTGTCTCCAGATTTTTTAATGATCGCCATTCTAACTGGTGTGAGATGATATCTCAATGTGGTTTTGATTTGCATCTCTCTAATGACCAATGATGATGAGCACTTTTTCATATGTTTGTTGGCCTCATGTAGGTCTTCTTTTGTAAAGTTTCTGTTCATATCCTTTGCCCATTTTTGAATGGGCTTGTTTGTTTTTTTTCCTGTAAATCTGTTTGAGTTCTTTGTAAATTCTGGATATCAGCCCTTTGTCAGATATGTAAACTGCAAAGATTTTTTCCCATTCTGATGGTTGCCGATTCACTCTAGTGACTGTTTCTTTTGCTGTGCAGAAGCTGTGGAGTTTGATTAGGTTCCATTTGTCTATTTTGGCTTTTGTTGCCAATGCTTTTGGTGTTTTGTTCATGAAGTCCTTGCCTACTCCTATGTCCTGAACGGTTTTGCCTAGATTTTCTTCTAGGGTTTTTATGGTGTCAGGTCTTACGTTTAAGTCTTTAATCCATCTGGAGTTAATTTTAGTGTAAGGTGTCAGAAAGGGGTCCAGTTTCTGCTTTCTGCACATGGCTAGCCAGTTTTCCCAACACCATTTATTAAATAGGGAATCCTTTCCCCATTGCCTGTTTTTGTCTGGTTTATCAAAGATAATATGGTTGTAGATATGTTGTGCTGCCTCCGATGCTTCTATTCTGTTCCTTTGGTCTATATCTCTATTTTGGTACCAGTACCATGCTGTTTTGATTACTGTAGCCTTGTAGTATAGTTTGAAGTCTGGTAGCATGATGCCTCCCACTGTGTTCTTTTTGCTTAGAATTGACTTGGCTATGCGGGCTCTTTTTTGGTTCCATATGAAATTCATGGTGTTTTTTTCCAGTTCTGTGAAGAAATTCAATGGTAGTTTGATGGGGATAGCGTTGATTGTGTAAATTACTTTGGGCAGTATAGCCATTTTCACAATATTGATTCTTCCTAACCACGAACATGGAATGTTTCTCCATCTGTTTGTGTCCTCTCTTATTTCGTTGAGCAGTGGTTTGTAGTTTTCCTTAAAGAGGTCCCTTACATTCCTTGTGAGTTGTATTCCTAGGTATTTTATTTTCTTTGTAGCAATTGTGAATGGCAGTTCGTTCTTAATTTGGTTCTCTTTAAGTCTGTTATTGGTGTATATGAATGCTTGTGATTTTTGAACATTGATTTTATATCCTGAGACTGCTGAAGTTGCTTATCAGTTGCAGGAGCTTTTGGGCTGAGGTGATGGGGTCTTCTAGGTATACTATCATGTCGTCTGCAAATAGAGACAATTTGGCTTCCACCTTTCCTATTTGAATACCCTTTATTTCTTTTTCTTGCCTGATTACTCTGGCTAGAAATTTCAGTACTATGTTGAATAAAAGTGGTGAGAGAGGGCATCCTTGTCTAGTGCCAGATTTCAAAGGGAATGCTTCCAGTTTTTGCCCATTGAGTATGATATTGGCTGTTGGTTTGTCGTAAATAGCTTTTATTACTTTGAGATATGTTCCATCAATACCAAGTTTATTGAGGGTTTTTGGCATAAAGGGCTGTTGAATATTGTCAAATGCCTTCTCTGTGTCAATTGAGATAATCATGTGGTTTTTGTTTTTGCTTCTGTTTATGTGGTGAATTACATTTATAGACTTGCGTATCTTGAACCAGCCTTGCATCCCCGGGATGAATCCTACTTGATCATGATGGATAAGTTTTTTAATGTGCTGTTGCAATCGATTTGCCAGTATTTTATTGAAGATTTTTGCATCTATGTTCATCATGGATATTGGCCTGAAGTTTTCTTTTCTAATTGAGTCTCTGCCAGGTTTTGGTATCAGGATGATGTTGGTCTCATAAAATGATTTGGGAAGGGTTCCCTCTTTTTGGATTATTTGGAATAGTTTCAGAAGGAATGGTACCAGATCCTCTTTGTGTGTCTGGTAGAATTCAGCTGTGAACCCATCTGGACCTGGGCTTTTTTTGTGTGGTAGGCTCTTAATTGCTGCCTCAACTTCTGACCTTGTTATTGGTCTATTCATAGTTTCAGCTTCCTCCTGGTTTAGGCTTGGGAGGACACAGGTGTCCAGGAATTTATCCATTTCTTCCTGATTTACTAGTTTGTGTGCATAGAGTTGTTTGTAGTATTCTCTGATGATGGTTTGAATTTCTGTGGAATCTGTCGTGATTTCTCCTTTATCATTTTTTATTGCATCTATTTGGTTGTTCTCTCTTTTCTTTTTTATCAGTCTGGCTAGTGGTCTGTCTATTTTACTGATCTTTTTGAAAAACCAGCTCTTGGATTTATTGATTTTTTGAAGGGTTTTTCTTGTCTCTATCTCCTTCAGTTCTGCTCTGATCTTAGTTATTTCTTGTCTTCAGCTAGGTTTTGAGCTTTTTTGATCTTGCTCCTCTAGCTCTTTCAGTTTTGATGATAGGGTGTCAATTTTGGATCTCTCCACTCTTCTCATGTGGGCACTTATTGCTATATATTTTCCTCTACAGACTGCTTTAAATGTGTCCCAGAGATTCTGGTACGTTGTGTCTTCATTCTCATTGGTTTCAAAGAACTTCTTTATTTCTGCCTTCATTTCATTGTTTATCCAATCAACATTCAAGAGCCAGTTGTTCAGTTTCCATGAAGCTGTGTGGTTCTGAGTTATTTTCTGAATTCTGAGTTCCAACTTGATTGCACTATGGTCTGAGAGACTGTTTGTGATTATGTCAGTTGTTTTGCATTTGCTGAGGAGTGCCTTACTTCCAATTATGTGGTCAATTTTGGAGTAGGTGTGATGTGGTGCTGAGAAGAATGTATATTCTGTGGATTTGGGATGGAGAGTTCTGTAAATGTCTATCAGGTTTGCTTGTTCCAGGTCTGAGTTCAAGTCCTGGATATCCTTGTTAATTTTCTGTCTGGTTGATCTGTCTGATATTGACAGTGGAGTGTTAAAGTCTCCCGCTATTATTGCGTGGGAGTCTAAGTCTCTTTGTAAGTCATTAAGAACTTGCCTTATATATCTGGGTTCTCCTACCTTGGGTCCATATATATTTAGAATTGTTAGCTCTTCTTGTTGTATCGATCCTTTTACCATTATGTAATGACCTTCTTCGTCCCTTTTGATCTTTGTTGCTTTAAAATCTATTTTATCAGAGATGGGAATTGCAACTTCTGCTTTTTTTTTGCTCTCCATTTGCTTGGTAAATCTTCCTCCATCCTTTTATTTTGAGCCTTTGTGTATCTTTGCGTGTGAGGTGGGTTTCCTGGATACAGCACACTGATGGGTTTTGGTTTTTTTATCCAATTTGCCACTCTGTGTCTTTTGATTGGTGCATTTAGCCCATTTACATTCAGGGTTAATATTGTTATGTGTGAATTTGATACTGCTATTTTGATGCTAGCTGGCTGTTTTGCCCATTGGTTCATGTACATTCTTGATTTTGTTGATGGTCTTTAGCATTTGGTATGCTTTTAGGATGGCTGGTACTGGTTGTTTCTTTCTATGTGTAGTGCCTCTTTCAGGAGCTCTTGTAAAGCAGGCCTAGTGGTGACAAAATCTTTGAGTACTTGCTTGTTCGTGAAGAATTTTATTTTTCCTTCACTTATGAAGCTCAGTTTGGCTGGATATGAAATTCTGGGTTGAAAGCTCTTTTCTTTAAGGATGTTGAATATTGGCTCCCACTCTCTTCTTGCTTGTAGAGTCTCTGCCGAGAGATCTGCTGTGAGTCTGATGGGCTTCCCTTTGTGGGTGACCCGACCTTTCTCTCTGGCTGCCCTTAGTATTTTCTCCTTCGTTTCAACCCTGGTGAATCTGACGATTATGTGCCTTGGGGTTGCTCTTCTTGCGGAGTATCTTTGTGGTGTTCTCTGTATTTCCTGGAGTTGAGTATTGACCTGTCTTGCTAGGTTGGGGAAATTTTCCTGGATAATATCCTGAAGAGTGTTTTCCAGCTTGGATTCATTCTCTTCGTCACATTCTGGTACACCTATCAAACGTAGGTTGGGTCTCTTCACATAGTCCCACATTTCTTGGAGATTTTGTTCATTCCTTTTTGTACTTTTTTTCTTTAATCTTGGTTTCTCATTTTATTTCATTGAGTTGATCTTCAACTTCTGATATTCTTTCTTCTGCTTGGTCAATTCGGCTGTTGAAACTTGTGCATGCTTCACAAAGTTCTCATGTTGTGTTTTTCAGCTCCTTCAATTCATTCATATTCCTCTCTAAGTTGTCCATTCTTGTTATCAATTCCTCAAATCTTTTTTCAAATCTTTTTTCAAGGTTCTTAGTTTCTTTGCACTGGTTTAGTACATGTTCCTTTAGCTCACTGAAGTTTCTCATTATCCACTTTCTGAAGTCTGATTCCATCATTTCATCACATTCATTCTCTGTCCAGCTTTGTTCCCCTGCTGGTGAGGAGTTTTGGTCCTTTTTTGGAGGTGAGGTGTTTTGGTTTCAGGTGCTTTCCTCCTTTTTGCGCTGGTTTCTTCCCATCTTTATGGATTTATCTGCCTGTCATCTTAGTAGTTGCTGATTTTTCAATTGGGTCTCTGTGTGGACGCTGAGATTGTTGATGATGAAGTATTTCTGTTACTTAGTTTTTCCTCTAATGGTCTATCCCCTCTGCTGTATGAGTGCTGAGGTCCACTCCAGGCCCTGCTTTTCTGGGGTATACCTGCAGCGGCTGCGAAACAGTGAGGGATGATACCAGTTTCTTCTTCTGGTGTCCTTGTTCCAGAATATTGCCAGCCAAATGTCAGTCTGATTAGTCCTTTTCTGGGGTGACCTCTTGGATATACTGGGGTCAGGGAGCTGCTTGAGGAGACAGTCTGTGCTTTATAGGAGCTCCGGTGCTGAGCTGTTAGCTCCATTGTTCATTCAGGGTTGTTGGGTGGTTGTTTATATCTGCTGCAATAGAACTCATAAAACACCACCCTTTCCCCCCCCTTAGATGCTCTGTCTCAGGGAGTTGGGGCTTTCTTTATGAGTATCTCTTGCACTGTCCTGCCCCACTAGGTGGCAGTATATTCACTATTTGCCTGCCGGGGCTCTGACCTGCTAGCGCGGGTCCACCCTGTTGCTGCTGGGCTCCCTTCTGCTGTGGAGTGCTCCCGGCTCCTGGGAGACTCTCTGTTATGGCAGGTTGCCTCAGCAACGGCAGGATGCATCAGTCCTGGGCGGTACTTCAGTGGGGGTGGACTGCGTCAGCAATGGTGGACGCCCCTCCCTCACCGGGCTGCACCGTCCTAGATGCCGCAGCAAAACTCTCAGCCCCAAGCACCTCCAGTCACCACCCTGCTTGTCCCCGTGAGCGTGGGACCCGCTGAGCCCGATCACCCAGCTTCCTGCCTCAGAGTCCGTCCCCTCTCTCTCTCTCTTCCTCTCCCCAAGCTGAAAGGTCGACTCTCTCACTGGCACCCCAGTAGCCTGCCAATAGGGCACTGGGATCCGTGTGATCTCCCGTGCCGCTGCCCACTTCCCCGGCTCAGATCACGCTTCCCAGGAAACTCCTGTTCTGGCTCATTGTCCAAGTCCCGTTCAATCAGATGAACATGCCAATCTGCCCTTCCAGATCTCAGATTGCCGGTTTAACAGGGCACCCAGACCAGTGAGTTCCGCGCCAGGTCCCGCTGCGGCGCCGGCCGAAGAGGCGGCGGGAGCAGCTGCATTAGCCGGGTGTGCTACCATCCCGTGTCCCTCACACACCTGAGACTTTCAATGCTCTGTGGGCATAAAAGGAACATCCGAGAATGCGGCTAGGACTCACCCTCTGCGCCTTCACTGAGAGCTGCAATCCTGAGTCACCTCTACGACGCCATCTTGCCTCCTCCCCCCAATTTTTTTTCTTTGTAACTCACTATTTTTTTTCCTTTGATAAACTGGAATTTTTCCCCCACAGTGATATATTAACTTTTCATCTTTTACTTTATTTATCTAAGACCTGGTATACCAATTTAAAATACAAAAAAAATAGCTGGGTGTGGTGGTGTATGCCTGTAGTCCCAGCTACTCCAGAGGCTGAGGCAGGAGAATTGCTTGAACCTGAGGTGGAGGTTGCAGTGAGCTGAGATCGTGCCACTGCACTCCAGCCTGGCGCCTGGTGACGGAGCGAGACTCTGTCTCAAAAAATAAAAATAAATAAATAAATAAATAAAATAATGCCAAAGATCTTCAAGGCTTTAGGGATTTCTATTATACTTCAGCAAAATTAATTTAGCACATTTGTTACAATACAATAGTAGATCATTTGTAAAAACAAGAAACTCAAGACGGACTTTTGTTATGAGAAAAGAGTTGGCTGTAGCTAAAGCTAATGGAATTTAGAAGTCACAAGATCAGCATCATTATGCTAGAATTTCTGACTCTACACCTCCTTGAAAAGAAGTAGGTGATCAATATCTTGACTAGGAAAAGAAAATTGGCAACAAGTAAAGCATGTTCAGTTTTCAGCAGGTTGGGATTGGAAATAGATAATAATTATTTCAAGATAATTTCATCTTAGTAAAAAAGTAATTACTATCCCCTTTTCTGCTATTGGTGAATTGCATCAAATCTCTATGTAATTAGTTGTTTACTGTAACCTGGCCCAACCCTTCATTTCATTAGACTTGTAAAAGAAAACTACTGTATTTCTTTCCCCTGTCACTCAGCAAGATATATCTCTGTGTGTAACTACAAATAGAGCTTAATTATGCGTCTTCAAAATGTTCAAACTATTGTTTGTCCTCGGAACTCTTTACCATTAGATATAAAAAAAATAAGAAAGGGAAAACAATAGAGATGTTGCAATTCCAAGCAACAACAATATTTATTTTCTTCTTTCAAGTTATTTTCTATACAAGAACTAACCTTCAATTCAGCAGATGCACTCTATGGTAAATTATTAACATCCTAATTTCATACACATTTAAGTTTTAGTTGGAGCTAAGTAAAAAGAAAGTTGTTTAATAGTAATTTTATATTGTTCAACCTAGCAGGATGCCTGATCTCAAATTATTCTTTTAAGAAACTTTAGCCTACATTTGGATTATTATTCATTTGAAATGAATATTTGCTTCTTGAATTGTTTAAAAATTAATTGAATGCTTTATGAAAACATTTTTGTCTACCAAATGCAGTTATAATCATATATTTCAGTATATCTACAGATTTGAGGCAACATAATTTTATGTATAACACCAACTAGCTTCCCTCTTAGCCTGTGTGTGAGCCTGCAGATGAGACAGAGTCACATTTGTGTTGCAGTTGTCTGTAATTCCCTATGAAAATATGAAGCAGCCTTTTTAAGCCAGGACCAAACTCTTCTTGTCAGTGGAACATGTGGTCAAATTGATTTTTAAAAAATAATTCTTGCGGTTATAAGATGATAATTGTAGTGTTAAAAGACAAACTTTGGCAAATTAAAGTTTTTAGGAGTTTATTAAGCAGACAGTGAGGGAACTCAGAGTGTTAGAGCTTCCTCATTCTAATAGTTTCCACTTAATTATCATACCATTATAAAAGTTAGAATACAGGCCAGGTGTGGTGGCTCACACCTGTAATCCCAGCACTTTGGGAGACCGAGACAGGCAGAACCTGAGTTCAAGAGATTGAGACCATTCTGGCCAACATGGTGAAACCCAGTCTCTACTAAAAAATACAAAAATTAGCTGGGCTTGGTGATGCATGCCTGTAGTCCCAGCTACCTAGGAGGCTGAAGCAGGAGAATTGCTTGAACTCGGGAGGTGGAGGTTGCAGTGAGCTGAGATCACGCCACTGCACTCCAGCATGGCGCCTGGTGACAGAGCAAGGAGTGAGACCCTGTCTTAAAAAAAAAAAAAAGTCAGAATACATAATCAAGCCAAATGAAATCAATTTCTACATAATATACCTTCATTAACATTCTTATATATAATCTAGAGTTTCATATAGTATATTACATAAATCAGTATATACACATGCATTATATCTTGTGTGTGTGTGAGTGTATATGTGGTTGCGTAGAAAAAAAGTATACAGTTGATGGGCCTATTAACATTTTCTTTTTCTGAATTTTTGTTACTATAATATCCTTTATTATATTGTATCTAGCAACATTTTAAGGCAAAGATTTTCAATAATGCTCTCATATTTTATGAAATATGAGAATTTTTATATTCTTCTAATACCAGTACATAAATACATGCTTCAACTCATGTACAATTAAATGTAAAGGAAGTTAACATTTATCTAGTGAATTAAAGAAAAAATAGAAATTAGTTGGCTACTTAATTCAATAAATAAAGGCAGAAGAAAATAAAAGATTCTAAGTTAATTACTTTCTGATTAATCTAAGATAATAATTGCTAAAACTACAATTAAACTTAAACTAGAAAAGTCACTTTCAAAAAATGTTATATAAAATGCTATTGTAGTGGGTTTTCAAGGTGTAACAGAACAAAGAAGTTCAGTAACTCGATAAGTTTAGACTTAGGTTGAGTAAAACAGGTTTTGTTGTGGTGGTAGTTTGTTATTGTGTATTTTGTGTGTATGTGTTCTTACATTAGGCCTTCTCAGATCTTGTAATGTACTAATGTGCATTGTAAGTATTCAATACTAGATAGTAGTGTTACCAGAAAAAAATTGGTCTTCATCTAGACCCCAAGAGAAGGTTCTTGGATCCCACATAGGAAAGAATTCAAATAGAGTCACAGGGTGCAGTGAGAAGAGACAGTGTATTGCTAGTTAAATGGACATCTCCTTTCTGAGGACACCCATTACAGAGTAGGGCATCCTCAGAAAGCAGGCAAAGAAACACATTGGCTTTAAGTTTTACTCTATTGTGGTCTTGTCTATGTAAAGACTAAACTAAGCTGTGCCTACATGCAGTTTTGCTGACAGCATGACAGTATTTATTATTCTATTGATTTAAAGAAAACTATCTTTGTCATTTTACTGTGTAAGGACATCAAAGCATAACTATAAATACCTTGAAAGCACATATTGTTATGGGTATTGGGATCTGGACTTTTTACTGTTGTAGGAGTGTGTCCTTGTAGGTATCCTTAGGCTGTTTCCTCAACTATAAACATATTAGGATCATGGGTTATGAATGGAAAATAATGCACCTTGCTAGTTTCTAAGATTTCGTTGATTTTAAAATGGCCTCACCTTGGCTCTCCTAGGCTCCTGTTTCCCTTGGGAAGGGTACAATATTTTCTAAAATTATTGGCCATGGACACCGTTTACTCTGCTGGTTGAAAGAGCTGACTAATATTTCAGTGAACAATTATTGGCAAATGCTTGTGTTAAAATATCAGAGTATTTTCCTTGAATGCATAGTATGTTGTTTCTTGTAGTATGTTCTATTTACTGGTTTATATAGACTAGACTGTAAGCCTTTATGAAGATTTTTTAATATCCAACATCGCCTATCTTAAAGTCTTCAAATTTAGTGAATTTCATTGCCCCTACTTCTTAGTCTCCAAGGTATTTTGATATTAACTTATATGGCCTAAGCATAAACTCTGAAATATTTCTCTTTTAACACCTTTTTCATCTTACTTCTTTCACTTTTTTATGTGATTGAACAAATTCCTCACTATTGGTCATCACAGTCAATATTTACATGCACCTCTCTCTTTTCCTCATTTTGGCTTTGTTTATAAATGTAAGCAATTGGAACTGCAGGCTTGGCTATTTTCATAGTAGGCTTACTACTCCTATAAAATCTCTCAGGATCTATAGGGCCTGCTTCTACTCTTTCCTTCTTGTCAGTTTCCAAATACGAATCATATACACAGCAAACTTACTTCACAATCATCCTACCCCCAATTTCCCTAAGAGCAGAGCCTTATTGAAAGAAATCTCAAAGCTGTGCTAATAAAGTGGACATCCCGACTGAGCCCCCACTGCTACTCTGAAAACTCTGTGTGTGTCTTATTGATAACATTACCAAAGTTAGCACATAAACTATCCCAGATCTTCTTAACTCTCCTGAAAGTACACGTCCCACTTTGAAACCCTAAGAAAATGACCATGCCTTCTAATTCTTAGAGAATTCAAAGTCATTCTTAGAACATGTGAAGAAAGGCAATGTCAAAAAATTTAAAAAATTAAAATAAAATATCAAAACAACACAAAAAAAGTCATTCTTCCTAATTCATTTTATTATCCAAGAACATAGTGCTAATATATTCCCCGGGACTCATCTTATATATGCATTTGCATCTCGCTGTTCCTTAGCTTTCTCCTGGACTCGATTTCATTGGTCTTTTCTTTCATATACATGTTTAATCTTCTATTTCTTACTTCCTTTCCTTCAGTTTAAACTGTTCATAGGTCATTCATCAGGAAATATCAAATTCCTTCAATACATTTCTTTCTTCCTCAGCCCCCAGACCACTTCTTTTCCACAGACTAGTTCACACAAACTAGCTCCCCTTTTTCAACATTCATTCTCTCAATTAATTGTAATATGATCTTCACCACATTCCTGAAAGTTGATTCTCTAGTCAGCAGTTAACTTCCTTTTCAACAAACCTGAAACCTTTCAGTTCTCATCCTAATTGTGTATGAACAGTTGGCCTATTGAGTATCTCTGCTTATTTGGCTTCTTTTCTTTTTTGGCCCTCAGGATCTTGCACTATTCAGTTTTTCCTACCTCCCTGTGGTCTCTTCTTTGTCTACTTGGCTGATTCATAATTCGACTATGTGTATTTACATACACCACCACCTGCTGATCTCATCTACATCCATATCTTCAATTCTCGTGCTCTATGGTACTGCTTCTTAACTTTGGCTGCAAACTGGACACATTTAAAAATTATTACTGATTATATTTACCACCAAGTATCCTGATTTAATTGGTCTGGGTATAGCACAGATATTGGAATCTGTATAATCATCTTAAAGTCATTATAAAGAACAGCCAAGGCTTCAGTCACTGCTCTCTGGATTTCTCTTGGTTATAGCAACTGATTTTTCAATTCAAAGAATACCTCAAAATAAATCTAAATCTGTAATATTTTGTCTGTTTGAGATCACACTAATTCTGATAAATTTATAATTTTATATTATTTCTTTTCCATCTCCACTATAACCCACAGATTCAAATGCTTTCTTACAGATAATATTACTGAGCGTCTCACATATTTTGCTCAATAACCCCAATCATAACGAACTGTTAATGCCACATTGCCTCCTGCTTAGATTTTTACAATTGTATCTTTTCGGTATACCCTTTCAGAATATTTTCAGAACATGGTTCGATCATATTATTGCCAGTTTGTTAGCTACTAAAATTAAATACAAGCTTCATGCAATATTTATTTCTCACTTTCCCTAAGCCTGTTTCATTTAACAAGACTAGACTCCTCAGAGCTTTTGCTCCTTCACTCATCTTTTTATCCCATTGCTTATATTGTTTTTTTTTTTTTTCTATATGTATAACTTTCCAAGTCCCTTGGGGTCCAAAATAAGATCTTTGATTTAGTTTCAAATCTGATCTTGTTATAGTGGGAAATTTGTTTATCCTCTTTTGGTGTCAGGTTGGTTTGTTGAGGTTTTTTTTTACATTTGTAAGGTTGAGATGACATCTTTCTCTCAGAGTTGTGAAGTTGAAATAAGATAGTAATTGCAAAGTTCCTAGCTAAATATTAGTTCTCAAAAATGTTAACTATCTTTTCTGATTTTTTCTTCCACATAGTCCTGAAGTTAGTGTCATGTTACTTTTATTATCATCACTTAACTCTATTACGGTTGTGTGTTTTGCCTCTTCCACAAGGTTTTAGGGACTGTGCCCCATCTTGAATCATACTTCTTTTGCAATTACCACATACTTAACATGTATTATATTCACTGTAGGGCTTATCAAATATTAGTTAAATGGGTTTTGTTAAATAAGTTATGAAATCTTCTATCAAAGTACAAACCAAAGTTTTGCAAGTCTAAATTATGAAGGATTTTGTGGGAGTTTCTAATTTGTGGCTGAAAAAACAAAGCCAAATAACTTGCAGTATTAAAATACACACACAAACACACAGCACACAAACACCCGAAAAGAAAAAATAAAACAAGGAAAGGAAAAAATCAATTAAAATAATTTCTGGAAATCAAAATGCAAATATAGTTTAAAACTGGATACTTGGCTGGGCACTGTGCTTTACACCTGTAATCCCAACACTTTGGGAGGCCAAGCTGGGCAGATCATCTGAGGTCGGGAGTTTGAGACTAGCCTGACCAACATGCAGAAACCCCATCTCTGCTAAAAACACAAAATTAGATGGGTGTGGTGGCGCATGCTTGCAATCCCAGCTACTCGGAAGGCTGAGGCAGAAGAATCCCTTGACAGCAGGAGACGGAGGTTGCTGTGAGCCAAGATTGTGCCATTGCACTCCAGCCTGGGCAACAAGAGAAAACTCCATCTCAAAACAAGAACAAAAAAAAACAAAACTGGATGTTTATTCTCTGCCTAAAATTTTAATCATATGGAAATGCTGGCAGAAAAATAGCTGATGTGCCTTAGCTTCAACATCACTAAAATGTAGGTAAATTGTTTTTTAAGTTTCTTGTATATGAGTTATGATGGTTGGCTAATATCATGGATAAAATATACTTTGAGATTTTTGTAAAGTATCAAAGAACTGCTATATTAAAGTGAGATTATTATTATGTATACTATAAATATTGTGTAGGTGTGTTTCTTCCAATATTTAGAATATTCAATTCTAATTTTTTTCAGTGTTTCATTTTTATTTTTTTACTTCATCAAGGTGGGCAAAGTACAAGTGCTACACATTAAAAATATACAAATATATCATTCATACTGCATCAACTCCTACAGGCAAAAGGACTTTTACTAATATTGCTCCTCTTCAAAGCACATAATCAGAGCTAAATGTATCAAGAGCCATCTGCTGGTCCAATGTAACCAACTCCAATTAGCAAGATGTCTATTAGTGTCCATATTCCCAGGCCACTGAAGCTGAAGAGCTTGCCAAGGCCTTCTTGCCACTGGTTCAGGTAGAAATGGTCTGCTCCAAAGCCACCAAGGGTGATGCTTAGAGCCAGAGCTATAGACCACTTATAGCCTGCAGCCCAATTTTAGTACAGCATTTTGTAAAAAGTAGTTACCCAAGTCATGAATATGTTTATCGTGCAGTTGGCAGCGTAATGTCATTGAGGACAGGACCTCATGCTGCTAGTAGAATTGAAGATTTATATTCTGTTTTTGGAAGCTTCCAGTAAAATCTACAAGTCGTGTTAATTATAAAGTTACTTTGGGATTTTAACTCTTAACACCAGCAACAAAAGGTTTCACTGTGCAGTCAAAAGTTACTGGCTTCCCATAGACACAGGGGACATTTGTTGTACAGTCTACAAAGTCTGCAGAAAATCTGCTACACAAACCATTGTTTGAACACATAAAGTGGAATTTCAATACTTTCACAGTCCAACAAGATGTAGCACTGTGAGAGTAAAAACAGCACATGGCACAGGCAGTGAGGACCCCACAGCTGAACTGTTGCAGCCACCCATAATTTCTTTTCATTAGTCATAATATTTTTTGTTTTCATACCATTTATAATACTATGATCTGCTCTCTCTCCTCTGATTCCCTTTGCTAAATGTGCTACCTGAAGTCCAGGTCTATCCAAGTTCAGGTTCCTCACCCATCCCAAGTGGTGTGCTCTAGGTTACAGATGAAACCTCAAGATGTCTTTGTTAAAATTAGAGTACAGTCAACTCTCAATTATCTATGATATTGGATTACTGGGAGAGCGTGAATAAACAAATTGTTCGGAGATTTGTCACCTAGAGTGAACTCTCTCCCATGCTGTCCCTTGGGAGTGGTAGAAAGAGTAGGGTGAGGGAAACAGGCAGGCCAACTCCTTACAGTGACTCACGCTCCAGAGGGTAGCTTCACATATAACTTCTGGAATGTCCTTGTGTCACTCCTCTTTTAACGATGAACTGAAAAAACCGAGAGCCATTAGCAATAAACATTTGTTGAGTAAATGAACGAATGATAGGATTTACTTGATGTGGTTCCCATAGACAAGAGGTCTCATCTTTCACGTCCATCACAAGTTTGAAGTGAATAAATGCACTCACTGAAGAAACACTGTGGTAGTGCAAACTCTTCACTAAGGAGTCCCTACTTGGATGAGGTACATTTCTGTCAGTGCTCATAAATCATGGGCAATTTGCCTTTAAATGTATTCACTGCAATAAAGCAACAGACCAACAAGGAAGTATTTTTAAATTAATGCTATGTAAGGAATAACGCTTCTATAAATATTGTATGATATTCATAATATTTAAAACCATCTATTCTGCTGCTGCTTTGAAAATAACTGGTATTTTCCTATAGGAGATACCCACAGAAAAATGTGAACTGTTTTTTGAAATAGATGAAAGGGTGCAGGTCTTCTAATTGTGCCACTAGTTGTCAAATGACTGATGAATTTGAATTCAATCAATGTTCATTAAACATTTGTCAATTGTAGGCATTTTTCTAGTGACTGAGCATGAAGAGATAGTTGAACAAAGATAAACAGATATTGCAACTGTTCGTTTGTTGTTTCTCTAGATAAGTGGTGTGAGTTACAGGAGAATTCAATTCCAGGCTCAAGTTCTTCCTGGGCAATGTGATACTTTCTATGCTTTCTTTTTCCTAAGAAAAAGAATTTTATAATGAAGGACAATATTAAAATTTAGCTACAGTTGAGTAGATTCTTTTTCAGAATTAAATCAGCAAGGGTTGCATTAACAGAAAAATGTGAGGAATCTACTTTTCCTTGTGGCAATTTGAAGAATTAAAAAAAGTACTCTAATGAGAGTTCAAAGGTCTGAATTGCATTAATAATTTCACTACTAACTATAAACCTTCAATTGTCTGGGATTCTTTTTGCTCTTGTAACATGATGCTTTGGAGTACATAAACTCTTAATTCCCCCCCAGACCTAACTTAACAAACTATGATAAAAGAAATATTGAATTTCTGAGAAATACGTGACAAAAATTAACTGGTCTTGGAAATACTGAATATGAGGAGTTGGTAGAGTAATGAGTCAAAGGAAATTCTGAAAAGGCTGATTTAAATAACTGATGTCTGGTTAACAGAGTTAACTGTTCAATCTCCCAAAATGCAGACAAAATGAGGAGAAAGCAACAGCCAGGGTGATTCACATATTTGACAATTGAGCACTGATTGCTCAGGAAAGCTATCATCAATCTTTTTTCTTTTTTCTTTTCCTGACTTGTGTGTTCTTGTTCTAACCATCTAGAAAAATTTCCTTGGCATTATGCATAAAAACTCATTACTCACATAGCCTGGACAAAGCATATACTCTTCAAGCCTCACTTAATTTGTATCTATGAGGAATGATGAACACTAAGCATGGGCTCTAATTATACATTTAAGATAGTGAGGTGAAGCTTAAAGTAGTGACTACCCATGAGCCTAGCTAATGGTGGTATTAGGTGCAGTAAGGTGGAGATGAAAACTTACAGAGCCAGTTTCAGCTGAGCTTCCACGGTGACAGAGGCGTTCACAAAATGCTGTTAAGTCTATTGGTAATGACACATCATTGCATCAGGCTTTGAATATTTAACTCATATCACATACTTTCATTAGATATGAGAAGCTGCTTTTCTGTGTATGTATGAAAAGTCTGAAGGATTTTCAGTTCAAAATAAGCAGATAATTTTATATTTTTATAGTAATTTGGGGGTCCTTCATTCTCAGTCATTGCAACTCATTATTTTGTGTGTGAAATAATAGCCATGTAATTTTCTTCCTAAGAATGATATATTTACTACATGTTTATCCAATGTGTTAATTGCTAAAATATTCCTTTTAAAAATTGTGACATTAAGATAAAGGTAGGATCTAATATCTTTCCAACTCTACATATTCAAAATGTAACTCCTTACATGCCAAAGTTAGTCATAAATTGCCTTCTCTCTAGCTTAACTAAAGTGAAGTAATATTAGAGGAAGGTAGCTAAATGTTATTGATAATTATTCACAGATATTAAAATAATGTTATAAATGTTTCTAAAGATTGCTGGAAACTCAAAATCCATGTCTAAGATGTACCTTAATTTAAGTGCCATTTGATTCTTTTTAAAATTGTTTTGCTTAAATTTGTATAGTCTGACTACCTCCATCTTCCTCAGGCTTCTGGAGTGATCATTCATTTTCACGTATGAATAAAGCCACTTGAAGCTCTCCTCTCATGTGCTATAGGGAATCAATGTTCCAGTGTTCTCTATGATTACCAAATAGAATGGAAACTTGCCACTCCTATCTTTTTCCTCCCAATTTATTTTTCTATATTAATTTTTTTTTGCTTTGCTTTTTTTTGTTTTTAAGAAATAACAATGGAGACCTTTGTTAAGTTGACATTTTAAATTTTGTTTGCAAATTCTTAGCAATATGCCTCTATTTGATACAAACTTATTGGTGCTGTTTAATATCATAGAATCATGAAGACTTTATCGGTGTTTTGTAGTTGTTAAAACAATGCTCAAATAATTAGTCAGTTATTTCATTGAAATACTTTTAGAAAGAATATTATGTAGAGTGTTTGAAAGCTCTTTTTACAAATAGGGTGATATATAGTATTTGGTGTTGAAGCTAAACACTTCATATAAAACATTGATATAATATATTTTTCTTTTTTTCTTTTTTTTTTTTTTTTTTTTTTTGAGACAGAGTCTTACTCTGTTGCCTAGGCTGGAGTGCAGTGGCATAATCTTGGCTCACTGCAACCGCTGCCTCCCAGGTTCAAGTGGTTCTCCTGCCTCAGCCCCCTGAGTAGCTGGGATTACGGGCACGTGCCACCATGCCTGCAAATTTTTGTGTTTTTAGTAGAGACAAATTTCACCATGTTGGCCAGGTGGGTCTTGAACTCCTGACCTCATGATCCACCCATCTCAGGCCTCCCAAAGTGCTGGGATTACAGGTGTGAGCCACCGTGCCTGGACAATTTAGTATATTTTTCTAATAATAATTCCAGGTTTAAGATATACTTCCAAGACTATAGAAAAAAGCTTTAAATTAATATTAATATTTGCTTTCCACTGGGCTTATCACTGAAGAATTTTGTATCCAACTAATAAACAGGTATATTGTACATGACATTCTGTAGAAGAAGCAAAATGGAAGGAAGTAACAAAAGAAACTAGACAACAGCATTACACATCTTTGACACAAACAGCCCATTATCAACAGTAGAGTTAATTAAATGCAGACAAGATGCTTTTTAAAAAAATTATACTTTAAGTTCTGGGGTACATGTGGAGAACATGCCAGTTTGTTTCATAGGTATACCTGTGCCATGGTGGTTTGCTGCATCCATCAACCCGTCATCTACATTAGGTATAGACCAGGTGCTTTTAAAAGTTTTTTTGCCTAAATGGTGATTGCAACTTCCACATACAAACAAGAAAATTAAAAATAATACAGGACACCGTATTTATAATGATTATAGTACACATATCACTTTTAGCCATTAACTGGGTTCTCCCATATTATGATTTGTTTTCTGCTCAACATTTTTGCTTTCCCCCAGCTTCTCTCAACTCCACCTGGTCTGATAGGTGGACATAGAATCTTCTTCATTCTCCAAAATATTATAAAACAATACTTTTGCTAAAAAGAATGCTAATGAGATTTGAAGATAATGACTCAAATGAAGCTGAGAAAAGGAAAAATTTAATTCACATGTATGACCTCAAAATTCATTGCTAATTTCACAGTAGGAGTCACCCGCTTACTATCGCTTTCTAAGGCTCAAAACTCAATATTGCAGGGTTATTTTTCATCTTTGATCACTTTTTTTTTTCGACTTTACCTCCCTTTGTTAAAATCTGAATCATCTACTCCACTGATTTCTCAAGCATTTTTTTTCAAATAAACAAAAATAATTACTTAGACAGACTACCTAAGACAAAAACAACATAAACCATTGAGATAATTTTTTGCACTTGCCATAGCAAATTTTCCTTTATATAGCAATTTTAATTTTTTCCTGATTGATAGATTTACATAATAAATTTTTTGTTACAATCTTTTGCATTTTTTGGAAATTGTAGTCTTAATTGTGACAGTCTTGATGTGACAGTCTTTACCTATTATAAAATGCCTGTTTAAAATAAGATACCTATATTATACTTACGGTAATAGAGTCTTTCTAAAAGCAGTTTTTGTAGAATAAAATAAATACATGCTGTAGTATTTTTAGCGAACAATCATATATCTTTTTTTTTCTGTGTTATACTAGCAATTTAGGTGTAAGTGTTCTCATTAAGAATTTCTAAATTATTCTACATGACTTTTAAGCATTGAGAGTTAATGATTAATTCATATATATGTAAAATACTGTTTTTTTATAACAAATATTTATGACCTTTATTTCTTTATTTTGAGAAAAACATGTAATATAGCAATCTGCAATTCTCCTTGGCTATAACTTGATTCCTTAACATAATCAAGCATTACTAGGAAAAGAATTTAAAAAAAGAAAAATTTTTTTTTTTACAAATTGTCATTTGATACCCGAGCAATAGTCTTTATAACACATAAGTTACATCAACCTCTCTTAACTTTGAAAATTCTGTGGTCTATTCTGGGATACTTGGACATTTCTATTGCCTTTAATTGCTCAGTCTATTTTATATAGAAAATCTTTTCAATGACCATATACAGTGCAACTTTATGTTGTCTTACTAGGTGTTAGGAAACTTTTGGCTATTTCCCCAAGTTAAGTATAAACATACAGTAATCCTTCAAGGAAGAACACATGCATTGCTTGTAATAATACTTGTATTATATCTGACCTTATACCTTCCCTTTTGTTCTTTTTTGATTTACATACAGACTTTTTATTTCAGTGATGGACTGTAGTAAAATAGTTCAAATACACTTTTATAATAGAGTGAAAGTTGTATAAATACTCAAATGAAATAACAGTAGAATGAACAAATAGTTACCCTATAAATAATCCCCAAGAGCCAAGAGAGAAACTGCAGCATAACTTATTCTTCAAACAGATGGGCACTGATATATTTTTTGACATAAGTATAGTGATGCACATTTCATTATAAAATCAGGAAAATATTGGACTAATAATAGTTACTATAATAACAAGAGTCTACTCTATGCAAGGTGAGATGCTGAGTATTTTTCATGCTACATCTCTTGTCCTTAAAGCATTCCAAAAATTTATGCATATTACTATTATTATAATTTTCCAGTTGAGGAACTTAATGAAGAGAATAGTTGAATCATTTGATTAAAATCACGCAAGTAACTGGGGCTTGAATCCAAATTTGAACCAAATATGCCCGGCTTCTTAAAGAGGACTTGTCTTTGTTATTTTGTAGCATAAATTACATTTAATTTGAGCCAAGAAAAATGAGACTTTTGGACAGTTAAAACTAATGTACAAGCCCTGTTAATGTCATAGTTGAGGAAAAAAGTATAAGACATGTAAAAAATATCTGTAGTACTTGTATGATAACAGGAATTCCCACAATGATCTGATTACTTGTTTCATTTTTACCTTAGATTAGGCACTATTTTAAAAAGGGACAATAAGCCTTGGGCACCTGTAGTCTATGAAGCAGCCCTTTAACACATTTCTGTTTCCCAGTTATCCTCGGCTTGGAACCTAGTGCTTTTTATGTTTCTTCCAAGCCAATGAGATCCATGGATTACTTTGGGAATGCTTGGTCTCCACATTCCTTCATTTAGCTTGGTAAAGTGTTTAATCATCAGGTTTGCTGTGAGCTAATAAACCACACTCTAATGCCATTTCTTTAGAATCATTTGGCTAGATATTTAAAATCACAAAAGTTAGTGCCGCAATCCAGACCACCTCAATCAAATTCACCAGGGTGAAGTTCAGGAATCTGTATTTTTAACAAGTACTCTTTGTGTGTTTGTTGTGGAAACAGGTTTGGGAATTACCTCCAAAAGACTCATGATTTGGCTTGACCTAAAAGTTAAATGTCCAACGTAGGGCACTTTCTTCCTTAGTCTGTCTTACTTTTGAATGATAAATCCCAGTTAGCATTACCACCCTCATCCTTTGTGAAAATTCTATTTCTCATGTTACTTGACATTTTTGTATTTTATAATTTTTTGAACAATGACTTCAAGAAGGGGGTGGTATGGGTGGATGCTAAAAGAGGGATATGTACTTTGATATTCATCTTTGGGCTCTTTTCTTCAAAGGTAATTTATAGTTTTGGTCAAAGGATCTCTGCTTGGAAAGCAGATCAATTATTGCCAATCACCATGCCATACACCTGCACTTGCTAGACAAGAGTGACTTGCAAGTTTCACATGATACTAACAAACATTTCAAAATTTTAGTTTCAGTTCTGAAAAGGTATAAAACATTTCTGTTCCCTTGTCTGGCATATGGAAAATGCTGCTTAGAATAATTTGCAAAACTTCAAATATAGTATTTGAAATGTAAAAACCATATCTTGATTGTGTATCTGTATAAGTACCAGTATATTGGCCCTGTGTGATAGAAACAGGAAAGAGGGAAAGTAGTATTCATTTTATTTTTTATTTTTTTATTGCATTTTAAGTTTTAGGGTACATGTGAAGAACATGAAAGATTGTTGCATAGGTACACACGTGGCAGTGTGATTTGCTGCCTTCCTCCCCTTCACCTATATGGCATTTCTCCCCATGCTATCTCTCCCCACCTCACTACCCCCCACTGTCCTCCCCTATTTCCCCCAACAGACCGCAGTGTGTAGTGCTCCCCTCACTGTGAGTGTCCATTTTAAATAAAGCATGTAAGCAATATTTTACCTGTAATAGAAATTTAACTTCTCTTTCATTACTTACAATAATAAGAGTTAACATTTATAGAATAACTACAAAGCTCCAGGCACTATGCTTGCCCTTTAGTTACATATTTAATTTTATTAATATTTATTGGCAAATATTAGGTTCTAATCTCTGTTGGGGACTAGAGATATAAAAATAAATATTACAAGTTACTTTTCTCTCCACCTTTGTTTCCAGAATAGCTTTTTCTGTTCTGGAAACACACATAATGTTCATTTTTTTCCTGGTCATACATTGTTTTGCTAACATAACCATGACTCTTTTGTCTATCATGGCCAATAATAATAAACCTACACCCTCAACCTTACTAATCTGGAAAGAAATGAGAGATAAGAGTGAACGTATCAGGAGATGCAGAGTTTTGAGTTTTAACATTCTCCTTTTTCAGTTAGTAGGGTACTTTAATTTAACCTCTTCTTAAGGTGGGTCTACCCAGAATAAAATGAATAGAGCCATGTCCAATAAATAAACACCTAATATTTGTTGTGCATGTACCAAATCCATTTAATACATTATTCAATAAAATTTGACAAAACTGAAAACCTTAAAGGCTATCTAATCTAACTTTTTAATACTTTTTATTTTTAATTATTTTCTAGGTTGGAATCTAACATCCTGGAATTCAAATTGTTTATGGCCTTCAGGTTTCCAGTTCTTAGTTAGTTGATTTTGACATTGCTCATTACTCCGTAGCTGTTTGATGTTCATAAAAGTCTTTAAAGAGCCTCAGCAAAGAAATAAGAAAGTCAGAAGGATATCATATACAAGAAACACTTTAAAATCTTTTAAATTATAAAGATTCTATATTTCAAAATATATTTGTAGTGGAAAAGAAATATGTCATGCCTGACATCAAGTTAATACAAAAACTAGATATTCTCTAATCTCTAATTTCTTTTCTGTTTGCTCATTGTTTGAATTTTTAAGTAATAACATGTAAGTGTCATTTTCTCATCTCAGAATAACAACTAGTGTGCTAATTTATCACTGACTACCCCTATAGATATTAATTAAACAAAACTGAAGAAAAATATTCTCCCCACATTGAGTCTATTTGAACTTTTATTTCATCCTAGCAGTACATAATACTTGTGCTGAGACAACTTGTTTCAATAGCTGGTAATTTGATTAGCACTCTCTGAAGCACCATACCTATAGAAGCATATTAACAATATTCTGTAGACTTTGAAGTCAATTTGGACTTCTGAATTCCTGGCAAATAAGTCTAATAGCAATCATCATTCAAGAAAAAATCTAAATTGCCCTCCATCTTTATGTTGATGTCTCAGTCTCATAAATTATTATCAGACTTGATCTACTAAGGCCCTCCTTCGTTTTAAGCAGATTGTTCTGTGCATTTTTACTTAATATAACAAGCTCATGTCATTTCTTCTTCTTTTAATTATATTTTTAAAAGATAAGTGGCATTTTATTCTAATAATCATTGAACTCCCAAGTGGTTTCATTGTTTGCCACCAGGAACAATACTAGCCTCTAGGGAATGCTTGGAAACCTTAGGGGTGAGAGGAAGTATTCGAGGAAGACATTTTTGCCATTCCCAATATATAGTGGTAATATTGCCATTTTGTAGGAGGCATCCTGGTGTGTTAAATGTTTTTCAGTTAATGGGAGAGTCTAGCAAACCAAAAACTCTTCTGCCAAAATGCCAAAAATGCAGCAGCTGAGAAACTGCAGGTTAACAATTTTTCTTATGCAAACATTCATTTTGTAGCCTCATAAGATTCCTAACTGGACCAATGATAAAATATACATCTTATTTTTATTTGTATCATGGCCATTAGAAATATTACTTGTTAAATTGTAGGTATTCTATCCTGTGCAAATTAGTACAAATCTTAGACTTCTTTGCATTCAAATATGTTTTAATCTTAATTTTGTTTGTCAGTTAATTCATTTTCCTAGGGTAAGGATAGTTGTTTGTTTGAAATTTCAGAGAATTTTCTAATGTTTTCAGTTTACTTTTCTGGTATGCAAAATAATGTAATAAAGAAAGTCTACATTCATGAGAGTAACAGTAACTTGAAAATATGGTTGAAAGTTTAAAACTAAAGCATGAATTCACTATAAAGAATTAATAATACATTAGTACTAATGTACTATTAGTAGTGTAGTATAATAGTACTATAAAGAATTAATGTACTATTAATCAGTGAAGTTATTGAATTCAGTGAATAAAATATAGTTCTGAAGTGTGGGCTTAAAACAATCAATGAGTAGAGAATTTCCACAATTTAACTTGGATGAAGATAATTATCAATTGAATAATCTAATGGGGGGAGAAAAACCTCATTTATCACAGTGACACAAAAGGTATGAAATTCAGAAATAAATCTTACACTATTTGTGCATGAATAAAATAAAGTTTTCAATCCTGCTGAGGGGCATAATTGAAAACTTGAACAAAAGAAAACACCTGAGGCTCTCAGACAATAAGTCTCAGTATTAAAATAGTCAGTTTTCCCTAATTGTTTATATATATTTAGTGTGGTCTCAATTTAAAGTATACAGCAGACTATGTTTGTAGCTGTACAAGATGATTATAAATATTGCAAAATTTAAAAAGCAAGAACAGGAAAATTTTAAAAATAAACATGAGTAATAGGAATATATAAATAAAGTATACCAAATCTTAAAAGGATTATAAATTCACCATAATTCAAATCATGTAGATTTTGAACGTGAATACACAGCCAAATCAATGGGATGGTAGAAAAAGTCCAGAAATAGATTCAAAATATGTACCAGAATTTGGTTCACAATAAAGGAGCTGTGTAAAAACAGCGGCACAACGTTATTTGGCAAATAATGTGAATGCCTTGTAATAACCTAAACAAGACTCAATTATCTCCTCACTTTTATGTGTTGTAACAAACTTAATTTCAGATGGTTGAAAGTTTAAAGAAGCACAAATGCACTCTAAAGAAGTATTGGGGAAATTATTTTTAAAATTATTTATCATGCAGAGTGAAGGCCTTTTTAAAAATGATCATAAAACACTTCCCAAGTTACTTATCCATATATTCAACTATATAACATTTTTTTGCATTAAGATAAATGAGTTAAAAGACAAGTAGAACACTCTGTGGGTGGGAAGAGTACATTAACGACTCAGTGCATAAAGATTAATTTTTATGAAGATCAATTATCAATATTTACTAAAATTAAAAATGCCTTGGTCAATATTTCTTCTTCTGGCAATCTAGTCTTACAGAAATGCATTGATGGAATAGCATTGTTTATAATAGTAAACAATGGAAAACATCTAAAAGCCCATAGGAGGGGATTAGTTAAATAAATTATTTCAACTGATACAATGAATTTCCCTACTGCCATCAAACAAAGTAAGGAATCTCTATATGAACAATATAGGGCCATCTCCAGAATAACCACATCTCAGAATGAGTAAAGAGTTATGTAAGAAAACTATCAGTAAGAGTTTGCATATTCTTCCACAATAAATTGGAGCAAATATGTATAAAACCTAATAAAAAATTTTGTTCAGTCTTATTTGCTATATATTTATATTTGTGACATACTTATATTTTTATGAAATAACTAATCTTAAAATAAATTGTGCATTAGATTGCCAATTAGATAATTCATGGCCAGGCGTGGTGGCTCATGCCTGTAATCCAAGCACTTTGGAAGGTGGAGGGGGCAAATTGCCTGAGCTCAGGAGTTCGAGACTGCCTTGGGCAACATGGTGAAACCTCGTCTCCGCTAAAATACAAAAAAAAAATTAGCCAGGTGTGGTGGTGGGCGCCTGTAGTCTCAGCTACTCGGGCGGCTGAAATGCCACAATTGCTTGAACCCAACTGGGGAGGTGGAGGTTGCAATGAGCCAAGATCCCGCCACTGCAATCCAGTCTGGGAGACAAAGACTGTCTCAAAAAAAAAAAAAAAAAAAAAAAAGGTAAAAAAATAGCAATAATTATGAAATTCAAACTGAAAGAAGATTTATTTTTAATATTTTTAATATAGCCAAATAAAAGACTCCCCAGAATAATATCACATGAAAGACATAATTATTTCTTTTATTATTTTGGATGAGTTACAACATTAAGAAATGATATATACTTAATATTTGTCATATCATTTTTATTAAACCAATTAGGCAGCATGAAAAGAAATAGCCTAATATTTAAAAACTACGTATCAGGATAAAATGTATTTCTTTGTCACTAAAAAAATATGTTTTAAATAGAACAATATGTATACTTGGAAAATAATTATAAAATGCAGCCACAGAAATATATTTTGTCATGTACAGTAGATATTTAAATAAATATAAAAATAAAATTTTAATGAATTAGAATATCTTCTACACACTGATGAGGTGTTATTTTACTTATGAAGATGAAATAGGTATCCTGTTTAGAAGATTTTAAAGTTAATTTGTGTGTCTCTTTTTTAAAACCCAACTCTAAAATATGTTTTTTTCTTTGAAGCACACAACATAATAAAAATTATATAATTTAACCATTAAATCAGCTAAAAGAGACAGTATTTGGGTATTATTAAGTCAGTAATTCTGTGAATTAAAAATTAAAATTTAAATTAATTCTACATTTAAAAAATCATAGTAGAATGAAGATTTAGCTTTCTGTCCCCAAATTTATAAGGTTAATTACTGTAAATGTTTTAAGTCTGCTAAAATACATATTCATTCATGTGCAAAATGCACAAGCATCATTTACCATGTATACAAACACACACACACAAAAGCTACAAACTTCTAAAATTTAGCCATTCAATTCAAAAAGTGAGTAGGGGGGTAAAGAAGTTAATAGGAAAGAGTAAAGTTAACCAGACCGATGATAAAGTAATATAATAAGAATCCATTTAAGGAGGGGAATTATTTAAGTGCATAAATACACATAGCCTAAGCCAGAGGAAAAATGCTTCTTATGAGAAGTACCTCTAAAATATTTCTGAGTTCAGAGATGATATTCAAACTGATTAAATGGAACAAATATATTCATAGAAGAGCTAGTAAATTAAGAAGGCTGTGGAAAGGATAAGATTTCAAAGTACAGCAGAAAGAAATAAAGGAGACTTCCAAGTGGAAGGATGAACAAGGATGAATCTAGGTCTTCTTACAGAAATTAAGAACAGTCAGCTTTGGTTTGTTTCTTCTAGCTGCATATAACAATTTCTTAGTTAACCTTTAAGGTTACTCAAGAATTTATACTTTGAAGTTTCTATAGATAATGTTAACATTAAGCTTTCCATTAAGTTCTATATTTATAACTCTAATTCTCACTTAATTTAATAACAAATAGTTCAGCATCCAGACAGGAGGGCATTGTATTTCAGTACTTCTATTTCTGTTAATATATTAACATATAACTGTAAATTAAGAGATTCACTATAGTAGCTGATAAATGATTAAAATTTAATTATTGTAATGATCAAAACACAAATACATTTTTATAACTAATGAGCAAATGGATATTCTAAAATGAATTTACAAAGCAATGATACTGCTAAGACTTGCAAATGCTATTTACTGTAAAATGTAGACGAATTAACCCTTAAATACATTACTGTGCTTAAATGTATAAAAGCAGAAGTTAATTCAAAGTTTCTAAAATGAAATTATCTCTCTAGGCCTACTTCTCATCAAAACTCCCTTAGAATTTAGATAATTAGTCAAATAGATGAGCATATTATTTCATTATTTTCTCACTAAGGATAAGAGTAATTCAAAGAGATTACTTCCACTGTAGGAAAATGTTACAATTGGTTTACCATTTATGATGATCTTCTGAATTTTATCCCCATTAGTGAAAAATAAATATATGTCAGTAGCTTATACTGTTGAATAATTTTATGGACTCTTAAGCAGGTAAACTTTCCTTTCACTGATGGCTATTCAATTCCATCTTTTCTTCAAAAAGAAAAAAGTCAGAATCACTGCTTCTTATCACTGGATTTTTCTATGGAATGGAAACTTATATTTTTCTTACCAGCTAACTTGAAATATGACCTAAAAATATATATTTTGGTGCAAGAAATCATAGTATAAATGCTCATGAAGCTGAAACGGTAACAACATTCTAAATATCTTCCCAAAGATGTGTTAAAGGACAGGAACGAACAAATACATTAAGAATATTTAAGGAACAATAGATTTTTAAAAATGAGTTAACAAGGCCGGGCGTGGTGGCTCAAGCCTGTAATCCCAGCACTTTGGGAGGCCGAGGCGGGTGGATCACAAGGTCAAGAAATGACCCTACTAAAGTAAGTAAATACCTACTAAAAATACAAAAAAATTAGCTGGGCATGGTGGCGCGTGCCTGTAATCCCAGCTACTCAGGAGGCTGAGGCAGGAGAATTGCCTGAACCCGGGAGGCGGAGGTTCGGTGAGCCAAGATCGCGCCATTGCACTCCAGCCTGGGTAACAAGAGTGAAACTCCGTCTCAAAAAAACAAAACAAAACAAAACAAAAAATGAGTTAACAATAACGTTGCTTTAAAAAAGTAAATACTTTTCAAATTCTGAAAGTAATACAATAAGGAAGCTGAGTTAAAACCTGCACTAAAGTATGCATAAGAATAAAAGAGAAGAAATGAGAAAGATTGGGACTCTCAACTAATGTCCATATATTAAAATTAAGTAAAATAATATTTCTACTTACATGTGCACTGACATACAGAAAAGGTATAAGCTAAATAAAAAATAAACTGCAGCAGTATTCAGTTAACAGTACAATAAAAATTAATTATTTTATTATAATTGCATCATGTGTTTTGGCAGTAAGAAAAGGATAAGGGAATACAGGATAAGGAGAAATGAAGGTAGGAAAAGACAGGAAGAAAGTCAGGCAGGAAGTCAGATAAGAAGAAAGTTAGCAAAGAAGGAAGAAAGAAGAAAGCACATTTCCAATTAAAAACCAAGCAAAACCATAGTCCGCCATAGTAATGACTGTCAGTCAAGAGAAGACCTAAATAATGACTTCTATTTCTTGGATTCTTACTAGTGTGTTTGGGATTTTGCTAGCACTGTTTTAAGAGCTAAGTTTTTTTTTAACAAAATAAGTCTTTTGTCTGTGTGATTTCCCCTCTGTAGGTTCAGAAACAAAATGCTAATAATTATAGTAGGTAGAATTCTATTTATTCACAGAGGATTCCAAATTCCATTACTGCAACTTCTGTAGACAGAACACAAAACAACACTATAACTCTGATTTTCTCTGTAACGCTCACTTAGTGAATAAACCTGCATAGAACATGGGTTTGGTCAGGAGATCTGTATTGCCAGATAGCAAAAACCCATGCATAGCTCTTAATAATTTTAGGGTTCTTTATAAAAATTGCTGTTTGTACACAGCACTTGGCCCTGCCTCATCTGTACCCTATACATGTCTGATTGCCTGCCAATATTTATACATGTCCCAACAGCAGCCTGTTTCATAGGTCTCAACAGGTAGAAGGGCTCAGGAAGTGATATACATGATATGTTGTATTATCAAAGGATCAGTTAAAAGAACCAGAATTTGAATTAATACAGTTACAACACAGTAGCTTCCACATACTTTACAGATTTAAAAATTCCTATGATACAGTGTTGAAAAAATTTATATTACAGCACGTTTTAATTCTATTTCTTTATGTGTGAATATTTGGACTGTCTAATATTGAGGACTGCTTTTTAAGTTTATGTAAATCATTTTCCATAGATGCTCTGGAAGATTATCATGTGATTCCCATCAAATTATTTCTGTGTTCTATACCTACAAGCTATTTGTGATGCATTCATAATAAATAGTTCATTGCTTAAACTTGTAATAATTAAAGTCCCCTTGGAAATCTCACATGAAAAACAACACATTTCTCTACTTTTTATTAACTGTTGAATACTATAATATGATTTACATTTTTTTCAGAAAGTTGTGTTTAAGGTTTCCTATTAAATTAAACAAACGTTAAAATATGAAATCAGGTCAGAAAGAACCCATTCGAACTACGTTGACAACAACACCACATCTCCTACAGTTGTTTCGGAGTCCTGACTGTGGTTAGAACTGATACCAGTGTCCGAGTCTGTGTCATTTGTGTAATTGCTAAATACCCTTTGAGTAAAGGGAGGAATTTCCCCATTGCTGCTGGGAACCTCAGATTCCTTTGCTCTGTTTTCTTTTAACTGGCACCCATCTTTGTTGCTAATGTGAAGTGAATTGAACTCCTTGGCCAGGAGTTCATATTCTTTTGCTTTCATCTGAAGCAATGAGTCACTGTATTTAATCTCTTTCTGGATGCCACTCAAATGAGAGTGAATTTTCAAACCAGCTTCCATGCTTTTCTCCAAATCACACTTGATACTTTCCAAATTAGAGCTTTCCAGTTCACTTGCAGCTGCCCCTTCTGCATCTTCATTTATATCAATGCAAACACTTTTTACCTCTTTTTCTATTTCAGTAGAGAGCTTATCAATGAGTATTCGGTAATATTTTAGTTGTTCTTCCAGCTGTCCAATTCCATCGCTTTCATTTAGGTCCTCCAGAGTCTGGTTTTCCTCATATTGCAAGTCTGTATTTTGCTCAATTTCACTGAAACCGGACATTAAATATGCATCCTGAACGTAGTTTTCTCCATCATTTTCTACCCTATCAAGATGGAACTTAGCTTCACACTTTTCAATTTCCAGATCCAGCTCTTTCATTCTCTTGACTTGCTGATGAATAGTATGGTCCTGGGAAATGATCAGATGAACTAATGTCTCCATATTATCTCGATCATGAGAAACTGTGTCATGCTTAATTTTAGCCAGTTTCCGGAAAGTTTTTCTGACGATTCTTTTTTGTTTATCTGGTGGCAATGTCTTCATGTAGTTTGCTGGGGTGAGCTCCCAGAGTTTTTCTGTGTTTTGAACTAATTTGGCTTCAGCTGTCCGCCACAAAGGAACTGGACGAAAAGCATCTGCTTTAACCAAAACAAATTGCATATTGGACTGCTCCTCTCCCCATGCTTTCCAAAGCTTCAGGATTCTAGTTAGTGGAGGAAGAACCCGTTCTGAGCCCCTCCACTTCTCTATGATGCAGTAATCACTGGGCTTCCCCAGAAGAAATCGTTTCTCTCCAAACGTAGCTTCGTGTTCCTCAAGCAAAGCCTGGATGACATCAGCAGACGTGGTGCGTTTAGTCAGCCCACAGACAATCTTCTCTTCTTGGCAAACCCAAACCACAATTGCCTTCTCTTCTGAGTCCATGTCTTTAATTGGAGATCTAAAAGAAAAACAAAAGCACATTATATTTCTGTCACCACCTGTGTAAACTCTGAAACATGATTTAAAATTAATATACTTTCTAGACTTTTACCCTTAATGAGAGAGGCATTCCCTGCTCAAGCCTGTAATCCCAGCACTTTGGGAGGCCGAGGTGGGTGGATCATGAGGTCAAGAGATCGAGACCATCCTGCTCAACATGGTGAAACACCGTCCCTACTAAAAATACAAAAAATTAGCTGGGCATGGTGGCTCGTGCCTGTAATCCCAGCTACTCAGGAGGCTGAGGCAGGAGAATTGCCTGAACCCAGGAGGTGGAGGTTGCGGTGAGCCGAGATTGTGCCATTGCACTACAGCCTGGGTAACAAGAGCGAAACTCCATCTCAAAAAAAAAAAAAAAAAAAAAAAAAAAAAAGAGTCAGAAGATTGGCGGGGCATGGTGGCTCATGCCTGTAATCCCAGCACTTTCAGAGGCCAAGGTAGGTAGATAACCTGCGGTCAGGAGTTTGAGACCAGCCTGGCCAACATGGTGAAACTCTGTCTCTAATAAAAATACAAAAATTAGCTGGGTGTGGTAGTGGGCACCCATAATCCCAACTACTCAAGAGGCTGAGGCAGAATAATTGCTTTAATTCAGGAGCTGGTGACTGCAGTGAGTGAAGATTCTGCCACTTCACTCCAGCCTGGGCAATAGAGCAAGACTCCATCTCAAAAAGAAAAAAAGAAGAGTCAGAAGATTTAATGCTAGAAAAAAATAAAAATAAAAAAATGCCTTAATTGTTATTTTCTAGTATGCTCTAGGAACAGCAAACTTTCACGTAAGACAACTGAGGCTATTTTAATTGAAGCATGGATAAGAATTGTGAAATCATAGAGTTTAAAATAGTACAATATGGAAAAATAGTCATTCTGTAGCAACTGTTTATTGCATGCCAACTATGTGCCAGACACATCTGAAGGAACTAAAGATACAGTAATAAAGAAGACAAGAATATTGACATGAATATGTAAGTAATGTAATATCAAATTCCAGTAAATGCTATGAAGAACATTAAACCAGGTGAAGGAATAGAAAATGACTTAGAAGAAGGGAGATCTATTTTACTTAGAGTGCTTAAGACAGTCTTCTTCAAGGAGGTGATATTGGAACAGAGATGTCAATTATCAAAAAGAGTCAACCAGAGTTCTCAGGAAAGAATTCCAGGAAGAATGAGCAGAAGTATAAGGATCTAGGGATAGCAATAATGTGAATGTAGTGGGAGGATGAGGATAACAGAGTTGGGAATTACTGCTCTTGGGAAGGAGAGATAAAATGATAGGCAGTGGAGGGGATGGAGAAAGGCAACATCTCCTTTCTCCATCCCCTCCATTGGAGAAGGGGGAAGCTAGTGTTAGCTAACACTTTCCTTAGCTAAAGCCAAAGGAAAGTGGAAGCTGCTAAAAAGTTTTAAGCAGAGATGGAACTAATTTATGCTTTACCTATGTCTGTCCTCTGTTTGTGAAACGAACTGGAAAATAGGAACGAATAGAAGCAGGAAGCCTATTGCATCAATCTAGAAAAGAGATGATGATTTCCCAGACTAGTATTTGAACAGTACAGATATCATAAAGGAATCATTTGGATATAAATGATTAGATAGATAGATACCCCCTTCCCAGCATACAGAGGCACACACATGTGTTTATATATATATGCTTGACAGTAATTTTCTCTGTACTGTAGAAGGGAAAGGGGAAAAGTGCTTTTTACTTATTTTACTACACAAGTAGTAAAAGAAGCCATACCTACTGGAGAATCTTTAAGATCATATTTTCCATCATGACTATACATCAAATTGACTGTGTCTTTCATAATATCTCTTTAAAAGAATGCTAAGCCAAATGCCCAACGATGATAGACTGGACTGGGAAAATGTGGCACATATACACCATGGAATATTATGCAGCAATCAAAAATGATGAGTTTGTGTCCTTTGTAGGGACATGGATGAATCTGGAGAACATCATTCTCAGCAAACTGACACAAGAACAGAAAAAGAAATACCGCATATACTCGCTCATAGGTGGGTGAGAAAAATGAGAACATGTGGACACAGAGAGGCGGTCTACTATACACTGGGGACTGTTGGGGGGAATGGGGGAGGGACAGCAGGGGGGGGCTGGGGGGGATAGCCTGGGGATGAATACCAAGTGTGGGTGAAGGGGAGGAAAGCAGCAAAGCACACTGCCATGTGTGTACCTATGCAACTATCTTGCTCGTTCTGCACATGTACCCCCAAACCTATAATGCAATAAAAAAAAAAATTAAAAAAAAAAAAAAAAAAAAAAAAAAAAAAAAAAAAAAAAAAAAAAATAAAAGAATGCTAAGAAACAAATTACATGAAATTAATTATAATACAATATTATTTATAATGGTATAACAGTTTTGAGTAGCAATTGGCTTCTTGTGAAAGTTAAGTCAAAATCATTTATTACTTTATGTAGTTCACTCAAAGGATATGACTCCATGAACCACATACCAAATAAATTTTCCCTGGCTCCTATAATATTTAACATTTAGAATTTATAATGTTTATGTTTTGGTAGCAATAGTGATTAATTCTATGTTGCTATCTTTATTTTAAATTAACTAATTCTTATACTTTGGTTATTGACTCACCCGAGGTCCAAAAGTGATTACTAAATGTAAAAGATAAATCGGGGATGCCAAATAACACTAAAGATTAGGTCTAGTTCCTAGCAAAGAGTTCCCAGGAAAATGGAAGTATTCACATCAAGGAAGTAAAATGTTGTAAGTGATTATTCAAATAATTACACTGAATTGTGAAAATTCTCTTATAAAACATTTTGCACTTAATTGACTCAGTATCAAATATATTTCCAAATTATATTTTGGAGTAAATATTATATCTGACAACATTTATAATTTATTTAATAATTGTAAACAGCAAAAGAGTAGGTTAGAAATTAGGACAACAAACTAACGTTCATATTTAGATTAGCAGAGAAATAATACACAGATATTTTCTAAACAAAAAAAAAAGCAAGTTCCTTAGGCAGCTACTACTACTATCTGTGTTATGGCTATATAGCACAAGTCAGCTCTAAATAAGTCCTTATCTTGATATGTTTTGATCATGTACATGCAATATCCATGTACTAATTTATAACTAATATAAATTAGAGTTCATTTACTTCAACTAGGATATTTGAAAAGCTGTAAACCATATTCTATGTACTTACTGCATGTTAAATTACAAAATTTTAAAATAAAATTTTATAAATAATGGTAAAACTAAAATTAAATAGTTGTCATAATTATCATTATAATGCTAATAGTTATGTTAAAATTAAGAACAATTTTGTTCTTTGTTATTTTTTAGTGTTTAAGATTAAACTCTAAAAGAAATCCTGTAAAAAATAAATAGCATTAAAGATAGTAACTATGAATCTTAAGGTATCTAAAATGTTCCAGACACTGTTCAAATCACTTGCAGGTACTAAGTAATTTTATTGTCACTATTCTGTAGGTAAGTAAAAACTATCCCCGTTTTACAGATAAAGAAAACAAAGCACAAGAGGTGTTGGTAGCTTGCCTGAGGTCACACAGTTAGTGGTGCAGTGAAGGTTCAAACTCAAGCAAGAACACTGTAATCAAAACAGCATGGTACTGGTACCAAAACAGAGATATCAACCAATGGAACAGAACAGAGGCCTTAGAAAGAATGCCACACATCTAAAGCAATCTTATCTTTGACAAACCTGGCAAAAACAATAGGGAAAAGATTTCCTATTTAATAAATAGTTATGGGAAAACTGACTAGCTATATGCAGAAAGCTGAAACTCAATCCATTTCTTACACCTTATACAAAAATTAACTCTAGGTGGAGAAGATTTAAACATGAGGCCTAACACAATAAAAGCTCTAGAAGAAAACCTAGGCAATACTGTTTAGGATGTAGGCATGGGCAAGGACTTCATGAATAAAACACCAAAAGCAAGTGGCAACAAAAGCCAAAATAGACAAATGGGATCTAATTATCCTTAAGAGTTTCTGCACAGCAAAGGAAACTATCAATAGAGTGAACTGGCAACCAACAGAATGGGAAAATTTTTAGCAATCTACCCATCTGACAAAGGACTAATATCAAGAATCCACAGAGAACTTAAACAAATTTACATGAAAAAAGCAACCGCAACAAAAAGTGGGCAAAGGATATAAACAGACACTTTTCCAAAGAAGACATTTATGCGGCCAACAAACATCTGAAAAAAAGCTCATCATCACTGGTCATTAGAGAAATGCAAATCAAAACCACATTGAGATATCACTGCACCCCAGTCAGAATGGAGATCTTTAAAATATCAGGAGATAACAGATACTGGAGAGGATGTGGAGAAATAGGAATGCTTTTACACTGTTGGTGGGAGTGTAAATTAGATCAATCGTTGTGGAAGACAGTGTGGCAATTCCTCAAGGATCTAGAAATAGAAATACCATTTGACCCAGCAATCCCATTACTGGGTATATACCCAAAGGATTATAAATCATTCTATTATAAAGACACATGCACCCATATGTTTATTACATCACTGTTCATAATAGCAAGGGCTTGAAACCAACCCAAATGCCCATCAATGATAGACTGGATAAAGAAAATATGGCATATATACACCATGGAATACTATGCAGCCATCAAAAAGGATGAGTTCATGTCCCTTGAAGGGACATGGATGAAACTGGAAACCATCATTCTCAGCAAACTGACACAAGAACAGAAAACCAAACACCACATTTTCTCGCTCATAAATTGGTGTGGAACAATGAGAACACACACACACACAGGGAGGGGAACATCACACACCGGGGCCTTGGGGGTGAGGGGTTGGGGAGGAATTGCAGTGGGTGGGGGACATGGGGAGGGATAGCATTAGGAGAAATACCTAATGTAGATGATGGGACAATGGATTCAGCAAACTACCACCATGGCACGTGTATACCTATGTAACAAACTTGTACAATCTGCACATGTACCCCAGAACTTAAAGTATAATAAATAAGAATAAAAAAAGAAAAGAAAGAAAGAAAACTGACTCCAGAGTCTGCAGTTCTAACCACTACACCATAAAAACAAATTTATAAGTTTGATAATTAGATATGCAGATTAATTTGGAAATAAAATGAAAGACTTTTTTTAAGAAGAACTTAAATTAGTCTTTGATACCAGTGGAATGAACTATAGTGTCCCATTAGAGCACCCAATTGATCAAAAAAGAGGGCAGCCATAAAGAAATGTGTGCAGAAATTGTTCTCTTCTGTGCCTTTTTAATTTTAGTCAAATCTTGCTTTATAGCTGATACAGTAATAAAAGATTTCTGGCTGACCTGGGTATCTCCCTTAGCTGACAAAACTCTCATATATCCAAAAGCCTCTGCTGTTGTCTCCTTAGAGCAGTTCCTATTTCCTGTAGCAGACTTATAATTCTTCATGCCTACACTAGAGCTGTGAAGGAGACTCAGAAACTGAGCATATAATCATTTTGAATAGCAGAAAAATGATGATGATGATGATGATGATGTATGTGACAATTCTTCAGTACTCCCATGACCTCTATTCGAATTGGAATCCTTCCTGCTTTAGAAGGATCACATTCTTGTATATTGTGGCCTCCTCTAGAGATCTTGTTAAATTTGATAATATTAAGTCTATCCTAAGGTTTACACAGAAATATTTTCTTTTGTTGCTTAGCATACTTCTGTTTATTTTAAAGATAGTTTATAATCACATGTTTGAAAATTATTAATACATATACAAGAGAAATATTCTAATGTTTGTAATGCTACAATATACATTTTTATTTAATACCCTCTGAAATATTAATGAGATTCATTTGTAAATATTTTAACTAATATATGGCAGAAATGATTGGACTTGAAATTTTAAATTTATGATTTTATTCTAATTTTTACTAACAGATTTTAAAAATTTTAGCTAAATAATTTTTTCTAATTCTATATATTCTTCACTTTAATGCTGCAGTGTAGACATCTGACATATTTCTCCAAATAAAAATAAGAATAATAGAGCTGCAAAAATTCTGGAAAGTATACTGTATAAATACAGGTTATTAGCAATGATAATGAAATTACCACTATTATTATTTAATACAGAGAATCTTATAGTGTTTGTAGTATTCTTATTCAGTAACTTTATTGAACTTACTACAGTAGTTAGCAATATTATTTTATAAATATTTTCTAACATATGCACAATATTTTTTCACCTGTTTCAACCAGTCTATTTTTTTGGCATGTATACTACCAAAGTAAAATAACACTTTTTTTTAATGGATTTTTTTTAAAAAATTTTTATTTATTTATTTATTTTTTTAATTTTTATTGCATTATAGGTTTTGGGGGCATTTAAAAAATCATTAGTATACACTTTGGATCAAAGATGAGCCAAGGATTTTTTTTTTTTTGGGGGGGAGGAAAGGAGGAAAGAAGGAAGGAAGGGAGGGAGGAAGGAAGGGAGGGAGGGAGGGAGAGAAGGGAAGGAAGGAAATCAGGCAAGGAGAGAGACATTGCCGACCTGCATCCAGAGGTCTACAAGTTGATTTCTTTTTTTTTTTTTTTTTTTTGAGAGAAGGAAAGAAAGAAAAAAGGAGTGAAGGAGAGGGAAGAAAGAGGAAGAAAAAGAGGGAGAGAGAACGGAAATGTTGCTTTATTCTAAAAGAAATGGGTATTAATAATGGCCAATCAATATTTCATTTAAACCTATGAGTAGGTGTGATGTGGTGTTGACAAGAATGTATAATTTGTGTATTTAAAGTGGAGAGCTCTATAAATATTTATTAAGTTTATTTGTTCCGGATCTGAGTTTGAGTCCTTGATATCCTTATTAATTTTCTGTCTCATCGAGTCTAAGTCTCTATGTATCTGGGTGTTAGGATTGTTAGCTCTTATTGTTGCATTGATCCTTTTACCACTATATCTTTGTTGCTTTAAAATCTATTTTATCAGATATGAGAATTGCAACTCCTGTTATTTATTTATTTATTCATTTTTGCTTTCCATTTGGTTGGTAAATCTTTCTCCATCCCTTTGTTTTGAGTCTTTGTGTATCCTTGAATGTGAAATGGATCTGGATGTAGCATACCATTGGGTTTGGGCTGTATCTTTTAATTGGGGGATTTAGTCAATTTAAATTTAGGATTACTGCCATTTGATGTTAACTGGCTGTTTTATCCATTCGTTGATGTAAATTCTTCTTTATGTTGATGCTCTTTACTTTTTGGTATATTTTTAGAAAGGCTAATACTGGTTGTGTCTTTCTATGTGTAATGCTTCTTTCAGAAGCTCTTGTAAAGCAGGCCTGGTGGTAATAAAATCTCTGAGTACTTGCTTGTTCATAAAAGATTTTATTTTTCCTTCAGTTGTGAAGCTTAGTTTGGCAGGATATGAAATTCTGGGCTGAAAGTTCTGTTCTTTAAGGATGTTGAATATTGGCCCCCACTCTCTTCTGGCTTGTAGAGTTTCTGCTGACAGATCTGCTGTAAGTCTGATAGGCTTCCCTTTGTGGGTAACCTGACCTTTCGCTCTGGCTGCCCTTAGCATTTTCTCCTTCATTTCAACCCTGGTGAATCTAACAATTAAGTGCCTTGCGGTTGCTCTTCTTGAGGAATATCTTTGTGGTGTTCTCTGTATTACCTGGACTTGAGTATTGTCCTGCTTTGCTAGTTTAAGAAAATTTTCCTGAATAATATCCTGAAGAATAGTTTCCAGCTTGGATTCATTTTCTCCATCGCATTCAGGTACACCTATCAAATGTAAATTTGGTCTTTTCACATAGTCCCACATTTCTTGGAGACTTTGCTTATTCCTTTTTATCCTTTTTTCTCTATTCTTGTCTTCTCGTTTTATTTCATTAAGTTGGACTTCAACCTCTGATATCCTTTCTTCTGCTTGAACAATTCGAGGGTTTAAACCTGTGCATACTTCTCAGAGTTCCCGTATTGTATTCTTCAGTTCCATTAATTCACTTATATTCCTCTCTAAATTGTCTATTCTCATTAGAATTTTGTCAAACCTTTTTTCAAAGTTCTTAGTTTCTTTACATTGGGCTACAACATGTTCTTTTAACTCACAGAAGCTTCTTATTATCCACGTTCTGAAGCCTGATTCTGTTATTGGGATGCGCTCATTCTCCATGAAGCCTTGTTCCCTTGATGAGAGACTGATCCTCTTTAGAGGGAGAGGCATTCTGATTTTGAGTATTCTCTGCCTTTTTACGCTGGTTTCTTCCCATCATTGTAAGTTTATCCACCTGTCGTCTTTGTAATTGCCCCCTTTCAAATTAGGTCTCTGAGTAGACGTCCACATTGTTAATTCCCAGGGTCGAAATATGAGCAACCCACTGCACCAGCCTAAGCAGTGGCACTAAGACTGATGGTGCTTTTCTGCCCAGGCATCTCCAGTCTGACTTCCTTCTTGAGTCCATAATAGGCGACTCTGCCTTCCTGGAGCTCCAAACCTCAGTCAGAGGGGAACCAGTCCCATTTACTCTGCTCCAAGAGCTGCCACACTGAGGTGCCAGCAAAACCGCTGCTCTGGCCACAAGAGTCACTCTGCAACCCATGCAGCTCCTCCACTGGGAATCTTCTGGTCCATGAGTGACCAAAATTTGTCTGAAAGTGTGGCCTCCTCTCGTTTTCTGCACTTTCACTGGGAGCTCCAATCTTGAGATGTTAGCAGTCAGCCATCTTGGATCATTCCCTCGAGCCAAGGATGTTTTTAATGTTTCCCTGATTTATAGTTTTCTGATTTTGTTTAAATTTGTGCTAATGAGGTACATTTCACTGACTATATATATATATATATATATATATATATATATATATATATATGGTTATTCAATATATGTATGTATTTATATACCTGGCTATTAATCTACACCAGGTTCATTATTCAGGTTTTGCCTTTTTAGAATATCTTCATCATAAATTCAAGAAAATTTATATACTAATGAAACTTTCAACAACATGTGTTAGCCTCATAGGTATTTTTCCATATTCACTCCCAAATATTAGTGAAAAATTGAATATGGGACTTATTACATTGACTCTATTGTGAAGCAAGAGCTCAAAGTAGTTCTCCATTGATAAGTGGCATTAATAACATAAAAACTGTTTCACAGGATTAAAATGAGTTGGCTTTAATAAAAAAGGCAAAATTCATACAATAAAATATTTTTCAATATACTATAATTGACTAATCACAAAGCATCAAGTAATAAACAGTTTAAATATTGAAGTTTTAAGATAAAATATTGTCTATGATATTGCAATGTCAAAGTGAAGATTTAACAAAATTTATATTTACAGAAAAGGAATTTAGTGTGCAGGTAGAGAAAAATGAAGATAAATAGATAAAATTTGGTTATTTTCATTCAGTTGTCCAAAGATAAAATGCACTGAAGTTAGACCCTGAAAAATCAATCAAAGAGCAAAATTTCTTCCTAGCATATAGTAGACACTAAACTTTAGCTGAAATTTTATATATAAAACATAGCAGGATAAATGTTGAACCCATTTTCAAAACAGTAAGAATAAATAAAATATTAAATTATTAATGATTACATTATAAGATATGCTTCTAAAACCCAGTATATGAACACTAGAATCCAATCCATAAATATTTATGGACTATATTTGAAACTCTGAGTGTATTTTTCCATAGAATATACGAAACAACTCTTTATTTCCTAGGCCAGCCTGAAAAGTGTAATACTAATGCAATCTAGCTACTATGTAAAGGAATGATTCCAAGGGAAATGCTTTTATTGCTTGAGTCTGCAGAACAAGACTTTGTGCTTGAAAATCGGAGTCTGGACTTTTCCAGTTTCAAGCTATTGGTGACATCTATGCCTAGAGATTGTGATGGAAACTTCCATCAGATTGAAGGATAAGGCCTGTGAAGCTTTGGGGGCATATCTGAGTCTTGGCTAGTTTCCCAAAGATTAGTCTTTGTTTCCTTCTTATTATCATTATTTATTCTTTAAACGGAAATTTATCTCAGTGGTTCCCTACCAAGGGTGATCTTGCGCCCGGGGAACCATGTGACAAGGTGTAGAGACATTTTGCTTTTCACATCAGGTGGCACTGTTGACACACCCTGTTTCAGATTTAAAACAAAACAGTATGTATCCAGCAGGCAGAAGCCAGGAACATAAATATCCTACAATGCACAAAACAGCCTCTTATATCAAATAATTATCTGGCTTGAAATGTCAATAGTGGCACTGTTGACAAACCCTGTTCCAGATTTAAAATAAAACACACTTTCTTCATAACTCCCCCTTTATCCCTTTCTTTTTTTTTTTTTTTTTTTTTTTTTACCTCTTTTAGAGAATCTAATAGTAAAATGTATTAAAGCAAAAATAACATGCCAGGGAGACCCACCAATCTCAAGTAGTCTGAAATATGATGAAGTTTGGCATTCTATTTAACAAAATATGAATAGGACTCTTTTTTGTTTTGCTGCTTTTCACCTCATCATCAATCTTTATGCTTGCTGTAATTAATTCTACCTAACTGAGCCTCCCTTTGTTAACTCTGGAGCTGGTTCTAAGGAATAGGGTTAATTTTAGTTCATGGAAAGGCTTCCATTCACAGCCCTGTAAATTTTTCTTCTTGATAAAGAAATTTTTCTTGAATATATGGCCACAAAAAATGGGAAATGAGCTATGGGATAAAAAGATGTGTCGATGACATGACTTACTCAGAATGGTGGACACCTGTGCAATGATATGCTTGTGGTAGGGCTGGGGGTCAGCACAATGGGTTATTATTGCAATTCTCTTATATGCCTTCCTCAAAGTTATTTCTGTCCTGGACAGAAGGGACAAGCAAAGATAAAAATCAGGAAGGGAGATTTCTAGGCATTCAAAGTTTAAGGAAAGAGGTAACCAAGAAATTATTTGCAGTCTTTATAACGTGAAAGGGAAACCACACAGACAACTGTAGGAAATGAGAGAGAGAGGAGGAGGAGTTGTAGGCATAAAAGATAGATCTAAATAAGTCAGGGACAGACCTTAAAAAAATAGCTTAGCAATAAAATTAAATCGAATATAAGATATTTCTTTCATTGTCCAGAAGACATTCTGGAATCTAATACTGTCACAAAGTCACCATTATTCATGTGAATTGGTGACATGCATTATTCCAAACAAAAATGTGGTCATTTGTGCTTTCTGATTACTTAATATAAAACATTGGTTACTCCTTTGGGTATATACCCCATAATGGGATTGCTGAGTCTAATGGTGTTTCTGAATTTTGGTCTTCAAGGAATTGCCACATAGTCATCTACAATGACTGAACTAATTTACACTCCTACCAACAGTTTATAAGCATTTCTTTTTCTGTACAACCTTTCCAGCATCTGTTATTTTTTACATTTATTATTATTTTGAGATGGAGTTTCACTCTTTTTGCCCAGGCTGGAGTGCAATGGCACGATCTTGGCTCATATCAACCTCCACCTGTCAGCTTCAAGCGATTCTCCTGCCTCAGCCTCCCGACTAGCTGGGAATACAGGCACCACCATGCCCGACTAATTTTGTAATTTTAGCAAACACAGGGTTTCTCTATGTTGGTCAGGCTGGTCTTGAGCTCCCAACCTCAGGTGACCCGCCTGCCTTGGCCTCCCAAAGTGCTGGCATTATAAGTGTGAGCCACCCCACCCTCAGCCCCATCTGTTATTTTTTGATTTTTTTAAATAATAGCCATTCTGACTGGCATGAAATGGTATTTCATTGTTTTAATTTGCATTTCTCTAATGATCAGTGATGAACTTTTTTTCAATCTGATGGTTGGCCACATGTATGTCTTCAATTGAAATCTTATCTATTTATGTCATTTGCCCACTTTTTTATGGGATTGTTTCTTTTTCTTTTAAATTTGTTAAGTTCCTTATAGAGGCTGGATATAAAAACACATGTACACACATTCATTGCAGTACTATTCACAATACCAAAGATATGGGATCAACCTAAATGCCCAATAATGGTACATTGGATTTTAAAATGTGGAAAATATATACTATGGAATTCTATGCACTCATAAAAATATGAGATCATGTCATTAGCCGGGATATGGATAGAAATGGAGTCCATTACCCTGGGCAAACTAAGACAGAAACAGAAAACCAAATACTGCATGTTCTCACTTGTAAGTGGGAGCTAAATGATGAGAACACATGGACATACAGAGGGCAACAACACACAGTGGGGCCTTTCAGAGGGTGGAGAGTGGGAGGAGGGAGAGGTTCAGGCAAAGTAACTAATGGGTACTGGCTTAATATCTGGGTGAGGTGATAATCTGTGTAACAAACCCGCATGATACAAGTTTACCTATGTAACAAACCTGCACTGGTACTATAAAATATTCTACATTTTATCAGCATTTGGCTAAGGTAGTGTCATAGCCTGATTTTTTTTTTCATGTTATAGAAGGTAAATAAATGTTTTTAGTGAAAATTTTCTTTCCACAGGGAAATGAGAATTATTCTCCTAATATTTTCCTAAAACATAGTACACATAATTCCCTTCAAAATTTCAGTTAAATGTCTGTACATTGATATAATCCTCAGTAGATAGAAGCTGATTTTACCCTAATATCATATAAAATTTAAGGTCATAGCTTGAAATAAAACAAGAATTACTACAAAATATTATTCTGACTTTGTGTTATATTCTGACATTGTAGTATAGAATAATAATATAGAGAAAAAATTGATATCTGCTCAGAGAATCTGACACAGCAAGAAGCCCAGATTTTAATAACTTTTCCACAAAATTACACTTTTTTATGAAAAATATAAACGACAAAGTCAGTTATGGAAATCCTTTCTAGACAGAACATCTTATGCAAATAAGTTACTGAGTCTTACAGAGAATGAGGTCCAGCCTACTGAACCCCTCAGCAGCTCACTGTGTATGGCATTCATATTAAAAACATTCCAGCAAACAAAACTTGGAGATAGGATAACTCAAAGATGCTAAGTTCGGAAATAGAATTAGGAGTAAGAGCTAATAAGACAAGATATTATATTTCAATATATTTATCTCAGGCTCATATTTATAGAATGTGTAGTAATTCACACCGCTTTGAATAAATGCATATGATACATTAAATAATAAAGATGAGTTCTATAAAGAACTAGTTTACTAAATTAATCTCTGTTCCAGAAACTGTAAACTTGTATCTGGGTTTGCAAACCCAGATCTATACCAATTATGAAGTTTAAAATGTTTAAGATGCCATGAAGAGCCAGTTTAGATGGTTCAAATACAATGTCATAGCCATTTTCAAGCTAAAAAATCACACTTTCAAATTTCATACTACCTTTTCCTAAGAATCAGCTATTAGAGTGCAAATATAATTGGTTTACCTAATAAATTAATTTAGCTTTATTATGACTATTAAAAGAAAAATGTATCTTTTGTATAATATGACTGGGTGTCTTTGTAATTAGAGAAAAGTGATCCAAATCCAAGCAGAAATTTAAAGACAACATTGGGTAAGAATAAGTGCTTAAATGTGTGATTTTAAATAAAATCTTTTGTATCAATAGATTACATTTATTCTAGGTTACTTTACCTCCAAATAAATTGTTCATTTTAAGCTATAGCATATAAATTATTATAATTTGTTTCAACCTGTACTTGTTAATGAAACTTCAGTTTTAACAAATATGATTCCATGTTAATGTAAAAGAAATGGAAGATAAAATGATCTTCATATTTAAAAAAATTGTCATATAGCTGGAAATAAAAAAAATATGTTTAGAGAAATAAATTTTTAAAACTCAAGACCACACTAAGCATTACTAGAAATTGTAAGGTATGCTATGCTCTGTACAAATGTACTATACAACTTCAGAGAAGAAAAATAACAATAAAGTTAAGTAGTCTTTAATAAATAATAAAAAAGACAGAAGGTGTCCTCAATTCCTTCAGTTCATTCACAACTTCCATAACCCTTTGTAGAAAGAGCTTCAAGAGATTTAATGTGGGATGAAGGTGGTAATTTAGATCTTGTCTGTAAAAGAGACCTGTTCAAATTGTTCCTTAACATGATTAATGTGGGCATGGTAGCTGAGGAACATACACAGACTCCTAATTTTTTAAATCAATTTGAAAAAGAATTATAACATTATTTTATAATTTCTCTACCAAACACCTGAATAAAATATTGAATTGTCCGTTCAATTCAGATTTTTAAAAGATATTTTAAAACCTGGGTTAAACAAAGTTTTTTCATAGTATTGTAAACCTCCAAAAAAAAAATATAATGAGTAATGTGGAAGAATTAAAATGCATGTATGTTTGATTAATGGCTTTTTCACATACTAGACAATGTTTTTTACTGCTTTAAGGATTGTTTTTTATTTCCTTTTCATTACATTGCTCAAGCTTGTCTCAAACTTAAGTGATGCTTCCACCTCCCAAGGTGCTGGAATTACAGGCATGAGCCACAGTGCCAGACCACTGTATTCATTCTGGATTATACTACAACATGTATAATAAAATTAGCAAAATATGGATCTCAAATAAGCAAATTTAATATGACCTATTCATTCCAGCATGTGGTGATAATTAATATTTAATTTTTTATCAAAACCAAAGTAATACCAACATTCAATGAACACTTACTATGTGCTATGCTCTGTTATAAGTGCTTTACATATTCAAACCTATTTAATCCATTTCCCAAACCAATAAGGATGTACTAAAATTGTGCCCATTTTATGGACGAGTGAATGAATAAGTGCAGACAGACCCTTATGCACATCTAAGCTTCAATTTTCTCACCTACATAACACAGCCAAATCACGTTTGTAATAAATATTATATTACACAATATATGTGAAGTTTCTGATCAGTGACTGATACATAGTTAGCATTTGTAATGACTAGTTCCCTGTCTGCTTTAGAAAAACCAAAAAAAGAAGACAACAATAATGTAGTTATATGAGGACCACCGGAACACCAAGTCCATATTTGTAAATATTAGTAGCTTGTCTAGATATTTAAACACGCAAAGCTAAAATGTCTCTGCTAGTTTTGGAAACAGAAAATTGAAAAAGATAATTGGTTATTTTTCTAGTTTTCTTTAGACTTGTTAATTCTTCAATAAATAAGTGAGAAGTCAATGTTTTGATGTTCAAATAAATTTGGAAATTATTTGGCTACCAAGGGGTTGGCAAACTATAGCCCTTTGATCACATTCAGGCCACCATCAGTTTTTGTATGGTTCATGCGCTAAGAATGTGTTTTACATTTTTTAATGTTTTTAAAAATCAAAAGGAAAATAACCAGCTTAGACAGGAAAATAATGAGGTTCAAATTTCAGTGTCCATAAAGTTTTATTGAAACTCAGCCATGCTCATTTGTTTACATACTGTCAATGGCTGTTTTCATGCTGCAATCATGAAGTTGAGTATCTGAGAGAGAGTGATCTTATGGTTCACAAACCTTAAAATATTTACTGTTAGTCCTTTACTGAAAGCTTGCTAACCCCTGGATAAACACATTGACATAGGTTTCTTTAAGAATTCTGAGGACATTTAACATAATGTTGCATCATAAAATCCCCAAGAAAAGGAAAATTACTTCAGTATATAGTATTTTCTAAATGTATTTAACCTTGGCACATTTTGCAATATTTAAGGTTTACATGAAACATCTGTAATGAACAAATTCAACTATTTTTTAACTATATAAAATAAAAAATGTCATCTTTCTTTCCTCAGAAGCAACCTAGATTTGCTAACAGGAAATTAAATAATATTTCCCTCATGTAAATAATGTATGACTTCATATAATTCTATTCAAATGACAATGGGATCTCTTACGTAAAACATTAAAAATTTTTTCAAGAATACATATTGAATGTCAATCTAGGAGACGGTTGCATGCCTTTTTTAAATTTTAGAGAACTGTTCAATTTATTTTTACTAAGTCTCAAAGCAGGATATGTTCCCCACTTGTTCAGCCTTAAAAGTTGCATTGATCAATAAATTCTAAGTTTGTCTGGCTATTTTCTATACTTAAAAAATAATCACCTCAGAAATCTGAAGGCATTTTAGGTAAAGCGAATATGCTATAAATGAAATAGAAATAGCAATGCTAAATGATAATTTTGACAGTTTTTCTTTAAAGTTACACATATAAAAAGAAAAGTGTAAGCAAAATAAAAGTTAATGAAGCAGGTAAATGTGAGGAACCTCCGGCCCACAACTAACTGGTTAATTTTACCCATTGTGTGGCAAATGTTTTTGGAAGTAACATTTGTTTTAGGATTAGAGTGCTGCTATCCTAGGGAGGAATGAATACAGAACCCATAAATAATACAGCTCTGTTCTTAGGTTGCTATGGAAATTTGAATTACTGTTTTGATAGATAAAGCATGAAAATTAGTGCTACGAAAATAGTTTCCTCCAAACACAAACCATTAGCAGTTTTTAAAAAACGATTTGAAAAATTGAAGTCTTTCGGAAAATTAATAACTCCATGAAAAATTAGGACAGTCAACAATAAACACAAAAGAAAAATTTATCTTGAAAATTAAAATTTGATATATAGGTTTGTGTGTATATGAGTGTGTGTGTGCATGTGTATGTGTTTGTATTTGTTAGTTCTGTGCTCTACTAATGCCACTTTAGTTTTCTAAGAAGTAATATTATAAATCAGTCATGCAGGATAAGTAAAACCCTGGACATTCCATAACGGCAGGGTAGCTATAGAGCGCAATTCCCATAAACAGAGAAAAGGGAAGAGAATGTGTAAATAATGTGTACTGGAAACTACTGGGGTTAAGTAAACGAAGCTCATAGTTCAGATTCCAGAAATTGATTACAATCAAAATGTAAATATTTAACGTGGTATTTACCAGATGAAATGGTGAGAAAATATCTAATCTTGCTGGAAATTCAAGCATTCACTTCCCAGTGTTACCTGCACCTGGGAGGTTGCTAAAGTGCCCTTACTGATTGGTATTTTGTAAAGAAATATTTTGTAATAAAAAACAGTAAGTACTTATTAAAAGAAAAGTCACCTAGCCGGAATATTTTGTTTATTGATAATTATAGTTATTTCAGTTATTAGCAAGAGATTTTCTTTTGCAAGCCAAATCCATATTGGCTTTGCCTTCTTAGGGGAAGATATTGCCTAATGATAATGATTTTGAACTTGTATCTACCTGCAACCACCTGCTTTTCCCCTGTGAATGTATGCCTAGATAAGCTGGTAAACTTGAGGGACATAAATCATATGCAAGAATTTCAGTTATCCAGTTGGATAGCTGAAAACATGAGGTGGGCTCTATTGTCCCAGACTTTCATTTTCTGAATGTACTCAAATGAACTGCAATAAAATGACTTCCCATTGGAAGCTTCATCTAAAAAATCAACTATTTACATTAATTACAAATAAGTTTCTTGAAGAGAAAAACCAAATTATTAACTTGTAGAAATGAGAGTATTTCAGGGCCTGCCACTCTATTTTGTTAAGGAAAAGGTGAGATATTATACTTGGGGACATTACTGATAAGAGAAAAATTCTAATCATCAATGTCAAAAATATTGTGTGTTTATTTTTCTTCCCTAGGTTTTAAACTCTTTAATATGCTTGAATTTTACTGTCTCCACCTCTTCTAGGACTCTGCTTCCATAATTTACCTCTTCGTAAACTCTTTTTATGTTCTACCTTTTACTCTGGTTCCTTCTACTAACTTGTCACGTTAAAATAACCTTCACTTGACCACATATGCCCCTCACTTATCTTTCCTTCACACACCAAATAGCAATCCATATTCATTCTCTATAGTACATCCCTTTCCAGAAACTCTTCAATCCACCACAAAATGTCTACTGACTCCACAGTTCTTCTTAGGGTTATCAGAAATCTCCTTGCAGAACTGATCTGACATGGCCTCTTTGTAACACAATGCATCGTGACCTCCTCCTCCCATTCTTGCAACTCTCCTCCCTTGACTGTTATGACGCCATTCTCACATGGGTCCTCCTTTACTTTTCCAGCTGCTTCTTCCCAGGTCCTACTTGGACCTTGCTTCTTCCACATAGTCAATAGATGTTGATGTTATGCAAGATAAGATTAGCATGACCACAAATTATTTGCAGTTCTTTCCATTAAGAAAAGCTCTCTATTTCTTCACCCCTTGAATAGACCTTGAAATGTGACAAAAATCATGTTTGCAAGTTCTGGAGTCCAGGCTTTTATTGAAGCCTTGAAACTTCCACTTACTTCCTTTTGAAATGCAGTCCTGAGATTGCTATATGATTAAAAAACCTGAGTTAAATATTATATGGAGAGGAAAGAGGCAAACCATCTAAACCAAGTTGCTCTACCTGAACTGGGCCCTCAGCCAATCAGCTGCTCATGAGAGAGCCCAGGTGAAGCCAGCAGAAGGGCCAGTCTTGGTGACCTATACAATTACGGAAAATAATAAATGGTTCTTTCTGTCACTAATTTGGGGAGTGTTTTATTATGCAGTAAGTGATACAGTTGGCATCTCCTAGGTTTTTGACTATGATTTATTTCTTCTCTTACTATACACATTCTTATGGGTAACTGAAATAATAGTTGCAGTCTGTAAACCAATTGTATGATGATGGTGCTCAACTCTATTATGACCTTAGCTCTAGATCTATCTTCCCAACATTTTTTTTTTTTTGCATGTTGATATTTTCATTTTCATAACTTACAGACACCTCAAATTTGACCCAGGAAAACTAATTCATCATGCTCTTCTCTCAAATAGCAAACTATTCCATTGCCTGAGTTCCCACACTACTGAATGCAGTTATTAATAGTATTCTCCAACTATCTACCCACTTTCAAAACTGAGTTTTCCTAAACTCTTTCCTTTGCTTCTCTCCTCTTACTTTAACAACCAATCAGTTTGCTTTATCCCTTTTCTTAAATATCCCAAATGTCTGCCCTCATATTCATCACCACTACCACAGTTCAGACAAGTCTGTTTTACTGCATATTACTGAAGTAAGCTGTTGCATGTTATATTATTATAAAATCTTTTCCTTTCACATTTGTGCCCCATAATCTTACCAGACTACCATTTTTAAACTGTAAATCTAGTTTTTTGTTTTTTTTTTTTTACTTTTTTTGATTGAAACCTCTCTCTCTCTCTCTCTCTCTCTCTCTCTGTCTGTCTGTCTCTCTGTCTGTCTGTCTGTCTCTCTCTCTCTCTCTCTCTCTCTCTTTCTCTCTCGATTTTTTTGAGACAGAGTGTTGCTTTGTCACCAAGCTGGAGTACAGTGGCATGATCTCAGCTCATTGCAACCTCTCAGGTTCAAGTGAGTCTCCTGACTCAGCCTCCCTAGTAGCTGGGATTACAGATGTGTGCCACCACGCCTGATTAACTTTTGTATTTTTTAGTAGTGACAGGGTTTCACCATCTTTGATACTTCTACAAAATCTAATGTACACTTGGTAGCAGCACTTTGTACTTTGGATAATGCTTGCATTTTTACTAGTTTGACAGTCAAGTCCAGGAATAACTCTCACTTTTGAAGTCTAAATGTCTAATATAGTAGGTACTAAACTTGGGAGTGGGGTGGAGATGAGAAGGGGAAATTGTAGGGAGATATATAAAGGAAAATTCTTAGTCAATTATCTAGATCAGGTGTCTGAAAAGGAAGGGCCTCATGGCTATAACTGTTCCACCACGTTTCTCAAACGTTTTAATGAAACACAGCCAGAAACTCTAAAATATTTATTATGTTTTTTACACCAAAAAATTGAACACTGTCCTAATTTGCCTGCACCAAAAATCTACACTATATTTATTTAAACAACAAAACATTTATTTAACTTCAGTATCTATGCAAGTCTTGTCTGTACCATTCTCTGGGAGATAAAAAGGTAGAAAAAAATGTGATCACACACACACACACAGACACACCCTTACAATCTAGTGGAAATAATGGCTATGTTTGAAACCAATTTCAACCAAAGGTAATGATTAAGGGATCATTCAAAGGGTGACTGCCTCATGTGGCTTGACTGTGATTAATATAAGATTAGTCAGCCTGACAGCGCTGACTGGGGAACCAGTTTGTGTTTTGCCTTGAAAGCCCATTCCAGGTGCATTGTGCTATTCTGTATTAATCAGCCCCGTATGGATGTCAGGAGGGATGAGAGTAGGTTGGATGAAAGGCTGTTTTCACAGTCCCATCTCAAGTGCAGTATGTCCAAACACCAGGTGTTTACAGGTGGAATATTTGGAAACATTCAAATCACACCTCAATTTTCTTCACTCTTCACCCTGATGTTCTTCCCTCCCAGAATCTATTTCTGCCATGTTTTGTGTTCTTTATGATGACACACATGTGTCTCCAGTTACTCAGAACCCTAATCTAGTTACCAGTGGTTCTTTTTTTTTTTCATCCTGATCCTGGCCCCATGCACTGACTTTTGAATTCCTATAAATTCTTTCCATGGTGACTCTTAAATCTTTCTTCTCTTATTATGTAAGAAATTTCTTTAACTCTCCCACATGTGGCCCACTGGTGTTCTTTCTCCATTCCCTCCAATACTTTTAAATATATTTCTTCAAGTTTAATATTTATGTGGCATAATGAACATATCATTTTCTTGCTTATAGCCCTTCCGTGGTTCCCACCACAATATAAAGAAAAATTAAACTAAATTTAAGAAGCAAAATAATCTGTTTGGCCATTCACAAACTCGCTGATACATTATGCCAAATATTTTGGATTTCCTCTTGTTTTTCCTTTACTTACAATGTTCTTTTTCCCATATTTTTATATTGTAATCTTCCCTCAGTTAGATTCCAGTATAGATGCTGTTTTGTAAAACCCACAGAGGTTGTTTATCCTTGTCACCTAATATACAACCCTATCTGCATCTCAGTCCTGAGCTTCAGGCTCCAATATCTTACTGAATACCTCTACTTTGTATATGTAACTGGCATATGAAACTTAGCAAGGCTGAAGAAGAATCATTAATTTTCCACGTTTTTCACCACATCTTCAGAATCCCCAAGTGTCTTCAGAATCTTCCCTGTTAAAACTCTCAAAATCATCCTTCCTTTGTCAGTTTCCCTCACTCTGTACAAATTTAATTTCTCTTTCCAAAGTGTATCCATTTTGTCACCTACAATCCTTCTCCACTATCATTACACAAGTCATCATCTTTTGCTTAGACCACTGTAATATCACCACAACCAGATTCCCTGATTTCACTCTTTGTCCTTCTATAATTACCTCTCTACATGCTTGCCAAGTGATCTTTTGAAAAATGTAAATAAGATTATATCATTCCCCTGGTTAAAACCCTTCAGTGGATTTCCCTTGAATTTAAAGACCAATCAACATCCCTATGATCCACAAATATCTAAATAATCACACTCCATCTAGGTCTTCAACTACATCCCCTACTAGTAAGGCCCTTACTAACTGGTCTTCCTTCATTTTTTTCAAAACTCCAAAACACATTCTGTCTCAGTGACTTTATACTTTCTGTTCAACCTGGCTAAAACAGTCTTCTACCAGAGCCTGACATGCCTGGTTTCTTTGGTTCATCACATTCTTCACTAACAAGCCTCCTCTTCCCAGACCACTCTCCACTCTCCACTACATGACTCTAGTTTTTCCCTATAAAAGTAACTGCTATCTCAAATGTCTTATTCATGTAATGTTTTGCATTGTCTGTCTGTTTACCACTGCATTATACATTAGATCAGAGGAGAAACTTTGGCTATCTTTCTCACTACTTTATCCTTAGCATCTAGAAAAATATATGGCACATACTACAGGGTAAATAAATATTTATTGTTCAACATACCGATTTTATTATAACACCCTAAAATGCTTGCTTTGTATTTTGATCGTTTCCATATGGCTTGTGTGTCTTGGTAATCAGCGAGTTCCTTAAAAACGTGATACTTACCTGATTTATTATTAATATTTCACAATATACCTCAAAGTGTGGAGTTCATTTAATATTTATGAAGTTTTAAGAAAATAATCACATAATCGTCATCTTTAGTTACAATATAAATATACATGTTTGTATATGTGTGTGTATTTAAGTAGATCATGAGTCTGACAGAGATTTGTGATCTACTTAAAATATCATGCATATTTTTTCCCTGAGAAGATAAAATAAATATTCTAGTATCTAATAGCACAACAGGGTGGCTGTAGGCAATAATAATTTAATTGTACGTTTTCAAATACTAAAAGAGTGTAATTAGATTGTTTGTAACACAAGGATAAATACTTGAGGCAGTAGATACCTTATTTACCCTGATGTGATTATTATGCATTGCATGCTTGTATCAAAATATCTCATATATCCCATAAATATATACATACACTTACTATGTGACCAAAAATTAAAAATAAAAAAATAAAGCAATGATATAGTATGAGAATATTGTGTAAAACATTACATTCCACAGTCAACTATTTTACTTAATCTTCTAAATTGTGATTACAGCAAGTTCTCCTAATTAAAAGCAGAACCACTAAAAATACTTAACATTTTAAAAACAGTTACCTAGTCTAAATCTCCAGGCTATTAATTATAGTTGCAGGAAGAAATTCCTTGACTTTCACTGCTGGAAGAACAGGCAGTCAAGGAATGAAGTGAATGCGTTGTGGTCTACTTCTGTGATGTGCCTAGTTTCCTGCAGTATTAACCCTCGAAATTCTACTATAGCCTTTTAAGTGTTTGTACTATTCATGTACAACTCTTCTCTATATGAGAAGGTAGTTGTTACATGTCTACCCCATAAAAAGATCCATGGTTTCTCAATAGCATCTCTCCTATCTTCCGGGCAAACACAAGGTCTTATGCGCAGAGCTGACATCAGTATACTTTTAGGCTTTACTGTTGAAGACTGTGTTTTCCCAAAACAAATCCTCTTCTGCTGAATGCTAAATTACCACAGTTAACCATAATTTCAGGGATTCCAGTGAAACTGAAAAAGATCAGAGTAAATAAGGAGCATTAAGAGTAACTAAAAGTATATGAGGTGGCTGCAAAATCTTCCAATCATGGGCTGAGAACAATAAATGTGCACCACAGGGCACATCAGTAGGCCTCTGACACAAAGCATCTGCCAATCATAATTAGTGAGCCTGAAAATTTGCTGAAGTTGGACCAATGGAAGTAAAATTTATCTGGATCAATGGAAGTAAAATTTAAAAGACTCACAAAATGGTAGTTACTAAATTTCAAGATCTGATAAACTGGCCAATTTCTTGTCATTATTAGAATAAATAGTAGCCAACTACCATTGACTTTAAATCTGACAATGTTATATAAATACACAAAATTCTTTTAAACACTTCTATTGTAGTTGTAAAATATTGTTTTCTATCAACTTAACTACAATTATGGATTCTTGCCAAACTGACCATATTACTGCGTGATTCTTGGATTCTTCTATTTTGATTATCCTATGTGAGTCAGTCTTAGCTCTGTGTGATTCAGCCCCCTCCTACATATTTTTTGTAAATCCTATTGCATTCCCTTCTCTTGTTCAAGCCTGTCACCTGTGGGAGTTTAATAAATGCTAGCTAATTATGATGATGCTCATTTTATTTTCCTTTACCTCCATTTACTCCTCTCACATATTTCTACATAGAGTTAATCAACCTTTATTGAGTAGCTACTCTATAGAGGAAAAGCCTTCATCAACTCCAATAGATTTTACTCAATTTTTTTAATCATATTATAAAGATTATGATTTTGTCTACCTTGTCAAGGATAGTTTTTCATGGAAGAGTGATTTTATAAAAGTTCTTGCTTGAACTATTTTACTATGGTACTGTTTTCTCAATTAGGAGTTTAATCTCTTAGGAATGGAGTTGTGTCTTTGCATGTCTAGTACAGTACTAAACACAATTTACCCCTCCTAAAGAAATAAAATTTAAATGTAGCTACTCAGAACATTCCTATAACTGTGTTACTAAAATATCTCAAATGAGGAGGAGATATGCTCCACATTCAGCAGTGAGGTCTATAGAAGACATTCAGTCTCATCTACCAAACTTCACTCATATGCATACCTGGCTGTGTTCTAGTGGAATGAGGGGAGGAAACATCAACCCTAGAGAAGAACAAATTACCATGGGTCTTGATTTATTTTTCTACCCAAAGTCTGGTAAATTTTCATATCATCTATTTATTAGATATGGCCCTTTACCACTTGAAAGCCAGGAGCTGAGCCTAGGATCAGGGAAGATGAGACATCAACCTTTAATTTATGGATTCATTCTCTAAGTCACCCATGCATCCATTTAACATAAATGTACTGATCAGCTGTATTTTGAGAGTATATATTGAATTTCTTTATTCAATCAACAAATACTTTTTGAGCACTTACTCTCTGATTATCTAGGAAGGAACAAGACAAGTAAGGTCCCTACTCTGACTGGACCTATACTCAATGAGAATTTTTTTCTTTTTTTTCAGATTGCTTAAGTCACTTTATTTATAAAAGTAGAGTAGATTCCAGTCTGAAGATATAAACCTCTGAATATAATTTTCCTTGTTTGTCAGCATATTTAATTTATATTGATCATTTTCATACTTGAAATATATTGTTTATTACTTCCAGTGCTAAACATCTTCGCAAGGCTGTATTCCATGTGCATAAATATTTTGTACTTGTATAATTATTTATATTAGTAATTACTTTCAATTTTAGCCAACAAATACATAAACTACCTCTAGAAGGTGTAGTACTACAACAGACTCCACAAGAATGGAATCATAATCTATTTAAAAACAGTAAAGAATCAGCACCTAAGCAATCAATGTTGTGTTTTGCCAATGTTGTGTTTGAATGTCAAGAAATTCATTAAGCAACCATACATTAAAATCATTAGAATGCAGAAGTAAGCTGAATTTTTCCTCTGACATATACATGGTAAAGTTATCATGAGGTTTTATTTTAGAAAGCTGATATGTAAAAGGTAAAGAGATTCTTTGTCAAGTAGTAGTATCCATATACACCTGCAAGAAGTAAACATATACCCCTATTTCAACTCTATTTCATTTTCAGAACTAATATCAAAAGAATAGAGCCACACATTTGTGAATTATTTAGAGTTATCATCAGATCTCCTGGAACTACATGCCAGTAAAATAACATTAAAACTTTCTGAGTTATACAGTCAATAAACACATTATATTAATTAAATTGGCAGCCAGCTTCAAACTTTTTAAAACTTTTCTCCAAAAAATTGATTTAAGTACTTCTCACCTTGACATGTGTCAGGCATTGATACTGTATATAATACAACATTTTATGTAGTACCAAGCTGGCTTAGGTTTTCTTGAGAAACAATTCAGTGTAACCTAGAGCTCAATTTCACCCATGTCACAGCTCTCAGGATCATTTTGCTAGGGCTAAAGCATTCCAGTCATTGTTCCTAAAGAGCTATCTGTTGCCAACTAATAACTACCTAAGTTACTAGGTATAATCAGGGTAAATCTCTTTCAGGAACTCCTGAGAACTATGATGAATTACATACTCAAATATCTGTACTTCTCCATACGATTTGGGGAACATTTTAAATCTTGATTGGAAGGGTACACAAAATAGTACATAATAATTTCCCCTTCTGCAGAATTCACAAATTATCATACTTCTAATTACAGAGAGAAGACAGCCTTCTTGTCAGCAACTTTTACCCTAATCATAAAACTTAATTCTTTCTTCTGGTGAAGCAATTATTGAATGATTTACTTCTAGTGACAATATAATGTACTTGGCTGTAAGAACTGTTAGCTAAATACATTCTAATTGATTCAAAAGCAACCTATAATGCAAATTTTATGTATCAATTATAAAACAATAGAGATATAATATTATATGCTAATAAATTCAGGGAAGGCAAATTGTTTGGAGTCTTTTAATTTTAGGTTAATAATACAAGAATGTCTGCTAATATTACAAGTATGTCTAGCCTGTGGTGGATAGTCCTATATCAGTATGTTTTGTGAAAGCTGAAGGAAATCCTTGAGATGACTTAAGGGAAAACCAAGAGAAGGCTAAATTGTACTTCTAAATAATTGCAAATGCCCTTTAAACTGGATTCAATGTTTTTGTATTCATTATTTTTTATCTTACAAATCATCTATGCAAACTATTCTGATTTTCTATTTTGAGAAATTTATTGGACACTATTTCATTATGGCAATGTTATGCTTATGAAAGTACCAACCAATTCTGTCTCCAAATTTTATTAATTAAAACACTAAGAAATCATACCTTACAACCAAGTGTTCCAAAAAAATCTTTATAACAACATTCTAGTTATCTGAACTTTTACAAAATTTTCTGATTGTTATTTAGACACATTAATGTTTAAAACAATCCTTACCTTGAAGATATAATCTAATATAAAGACAATCACATTCACAAATGAAATCCATGTGAATTATAAATAGGTTAATAATTTAAATCCAATTGTTGAATGTCCACATGAATCTCAAATGGATTGGTGGTTCATTATTTACTTCCTTAGCTTTTATGTGAGAAACAATGGGTGCCTAGTGACTTTTAGAAACCACTTTCAGAAACTTGAATAGTTTGTTAAAAAAAATCTAGACTCGCAAACATTTTTATTTTTCATGTGGAACAAAAAACCTGATGAAGAAGATATGCATCAATCTTTGAAATTCAGTCATAGAACATTCTGTTTTTCTAGCATCAAAGTAGATAATTTATCTCCTAAAACCAATAGTTTCTCTGAAAACTGAAGTCTTCCAGTTAAACATTACTACAATTAGAATATTTTAAAAGATTGACTCTGACTGTTAACATAAAGAAGTTTAGGTTGGCTCCATGTCTTTATATAAAAGTTTGAAATAAAAAGCCTGATTATATTTGGGCAAACAGACTTTTAGGCTTTTTATTTAGTCATCTATTATCCTCAAATTTCTTGAATACTATATCCAAAATTGTTGAACTAAATAATCTTTAAATTGAGAGAAAAAAAAAACTAGTAGGATAAAATTAACTTGGTTTCAAAATCCATATAATTATGTGTCTATCTATATAAGTTTGGAATTATATTAAATATCAACCAATCCTTTAAAAAGTATTTACTTTTATATAATACCAGCTGGTGTCACATGATGAATAGAGAATAAAATAATTGGTATGTTCTAGTCTCAGGACAAATTATAGTTCAGTTTACAAAATTGAATAAACAACTGTATTGCAGGTCTACCACATGTCAGGCACTGTCCTGGACATGAAAACATAATGGTGTCTAGACAGATATAGCCCCACCTTCTCTAAGCTTTATGGTTTGTATTTTGTAAAACTTTTTATTGCCTCATTCTTTGAAGTTTTATTTGCATCCTGTTTGTCTCTAAAACTCTCAATTCTCCATTTATTGTAATAAGATTTATAGTACTATCTCATGAGGTTCAATTTTGGGTGATTAAATATCACTCCCAAGTGAACAAAAATGAAAAGAGAGGCAGAGAATAGCATGCATAAAAATTATTCTAGCAGATGTTCTCATAATTTTATAACCTTAAATTCCCAATGTTCCTTCTTAAAAGTTCATATTTTCCTGCTTATACAGATGCAATTATGCTCAGGTAGTTATATATCATTGCTAGTTATATATCCCAATGCATATGAATATATTTATTATTCAAATACTTACTTTACATTGTACAAGAAATGTTATATGTCTATATTTCAAGGATATAGTGACTCTTATCAGATAACTGTCTTTTCATAAATCACATTTTCTATAAAAGGATAACTCACTCACAATTTAAGAAAAGATTTTGTTTCTGTACTTTGAAGTGTGATTATTCAAATCATTAGGGAAATTGGTAAACAAAATGAGTAAACTTAATCTTGCAACTAATTTTCACCTGTGGTCTCACCTCTGCTAAGATGAAAATAAAAACAAAATGAAAGACCCCCATATACAGCATTACTAAATACCAAAACAAATATTAATTCTATTTCAATACACCCTGTGATTTATTCACTGCTTATTTTGAAATACCCATATGTTTGTGTCCTAGACCACTGCTGTGGTTTAAATCTTAAGGATTGAACAAATCTGTAAAGGGAAATACTTTCATTAGAGAAGCTTACTTATCCTTACTATTGCCAGCCTTTCCAAAACACTTGCATTTATAACAAAGCATCATTTTCAGAGACATTCCATTATCTAAGAAACTTGAAAGAGTATTAAACTCCCTATTTGGTATCTTTATTTTCACCTTTTCATGATTTTGCATAGAAAATGTTATATTAAAAAAATGTTTATATACTCACCTTCTTGAAAGAAAGCTAGTTTCAAGGTAGAGTAGATAGTAGAATGGCAGAACTGACGTAATGAAAGTGAAGAATGCACTTCCCTAAGGGAAACTCAGGGGCACATGTAAAGTTTTACTGCACTGTATTTGGCATACTAATGACAGGAATCTCAAGCTACTAAAGCAAAACAAACAAATCAAAACAAAAAACCTCAAACCAACAAACAAAAAGCCCTGACTACAGGAACAGTATGCCAGAAACACAACTTGATTTACAAAACCGTAAAGTTTTCCAAAGTATTTTAATATATTTTGATGACATTTAAACAGATGCCAAAATAATATTACAAAAATACCACTACAAAAATATCATTTAAAAACCTGGATATTTTTATTTTGGGAGTGAGGGGAGGCTTTTCTGGAATATTCTGGAATATTTTAAAATACATTGCCACCATTAAAACACAAATTTGAAATACTCAAACTACTTTACTTTAATATACAGATAGTTTCTTTAAATATACAGATAGTTTCTTTATCTGTAATTATCATGAATACCATATCATAAATACCAATGATAAATATATTAATATGTAATGATCATAAATGCCACATTTGTGAAATATTGTCAAATTATTAAAAAATAAAACTTACTTGGAAAGTTTTACAGTATTTATTAGGTTATTTAGTTTCTAAAGGAAATTTTATCAACTAAATTATAAATACATTTGAAATGAGTTAAAAACAGGATTTTCAAAGTAGACAGGGGTGCACAAAACAAAGTATGGAGATTTACTTTAAAGCTGTATTACTCTATGTTGTCATGCAGGCACTTTAAAATAATTATATCATTTCCTACCATGTAATTGTATCCTTTTAAATGTACACTGAGCAAATTAGGACAAGTACAAACAAGGATGATTGAGAGAAAAGTGGTGGACAAACCCCTAGGCTAAAGCAAACTTTTTTTTTTTTTTTAAATATAGCCCATGTCTAAATTTATTCTCACATTTTTGGCATGAAAACCTAACATTTGATGTATAAATGAAGTATTTAATAAGACTAAGACAGACATATTATCTTAAGAAAAATATGTGTGTATGTGTTTTAAGTAACTTATTTATACTATGGCCATTTCAGGCTTGAAATATCAAATCAAGAAAAAAGTGAAATAGTAATAATTATTATTACTATTTAGAGAGGATAGCTGCTTGAATCCTTCTTTAGAGCTTAAAACTACCTAAAAGTTCTCAAAGATTTTTGAAAGAATCAGTTCACACACAGTTTCTCTCTGGAGTTTTTTCACTTTGGGAACATTCCAGGTTTCAGGAATGCCCCACTCCCAGGGGAACCATAGCATTGTTTCTGAATTGTATCTGCAGCTTTATTTTCCATCCTAAGTAGTGGCTATAAATTCTAGTTATATCTTCATCAAAGTTTTAACTTTTTCTACAATATTCTAAAGTTCTATTTGAAACCAAATGACACTTTTTATTCTACTACCCTCAAATGCCCAGGGCAACAAAAACAGAAACTGTGCTGCTAGCTGTGGAACAAGGACTGGTCAAAAGGGGAGAAAGGAGTCAGAAATAATCACTCTTTATTCTCTGGGATCCTTGAGCATGTCACTTCCATCATCAACACTGGGAGAATATCCTTGCCTTCTAGGTATTCATACTAGCCTAACTCCCTTAAGGGCTTTGCCCCAAAGCAGTTTTTATCAGAATCTCACAACCACAAAACACATACTTTCACAGGTAGGGTCCCGACTAGACACACACACACACACACACGCTTGACTTTACCTGTTTTTATGCCTAGTCTTCAGCAAGTTTCTTCCAAAGGGAGCCATGGTCTGTCGGGCAAGTGAATAAATTATCTTAAAGCGATCTGGGAGTCAGGGTGGGGGTGTCTGGATTTCCAGGGTGAAGGGAGGAGGGCTGGAAGCTTTCTCTTCTCTTCGGATATTCCTGGCTTTCAGCTCATTAGTAGCCTGCTGAGAAAGTTGCTGGAAGTTGTGCAACTGCTGCTTAACTTTGAACTGCGGGATTGTTGTGGCTGCTGCACCTTGGGAGACCTGCCCAGCTTTAGCCTCGAAGAAGGCGTTTGGAAGCAGGAAAAGAAAAAAAGAGAGAGAGAAAGTGAGAGGAAGGGAGGAGGACTCGGAGAACTCTATTGTGTTCTGTAGTTATTTGCAGACTAGCTAAACTTAAAGAACTGCCAACCCCAGAGGCATGGTAATACCAATGGAATGGGAATTTCATTCGCCCTGGAAACCCCCCCGCCCCACGCTTTCCACACCCAATCACACAGGGTGTACTGAACGTACATGAAAGAATTAAAAGTAAATATCTCCCAACTCCTAGTCAGCTCCAGTCTGTGAAAAGTCATCTGATCATGGCAAGCATGAGAGAGGGCCGAGAACTCTCTTTGCCAACTCATTCGACCCCCAAATCCTGTCAGGGTGTCTACTCAGGAGGCTGAAGCAGGAGAATTGCCTGAACCTAGGAGGCGGAGGTTGCAGCCGAGATGGCGCCATTGCACTGCAGCCTGGATAAACAAGAGCGAAACTCCGGCTTAAAAAAAAAAAAAAAAAAAAAAAATCAGGGAGAGCGAAGCTGAAACTGGATCAAGGTGGACTCATAGACCACCTAGGATTGCGAATCCCTGGGTTCATGGTCTCCAGAGCTTCTCTCAGGCCCCTCCTTCACACTCTCAAGTTCATCTTGCAAACGTGGAAGGACCTGAAGGACCACAGGGCTCCAGGGCTGATGCATCAGTTTGGCCTAGGGACCCCTGGAGTTTAGGGTTTCACTCCCAATGCGTTTATGCTGACCCCTACCCATCATTGAAATTCACTGGGACTTTAGAGCCCTGGAACTTTCAGAGGAAAAGCAAACTGCTCCCGCCCCTCAACTAGTAAAGAAGACACACCTAGAGGATCTGCTGGAACTTGAAATGTGACGTGGAAGTGGAAGGGAAGGCGGGCTTCGTCTGGTCCCAGGAGAGCTAGAACCCAGGAGCTGGGCAAGGGAGCTGAGCTAGGAGAGTTCAGGGTGCCTGTGGGCGACCCAGTGCAGCTTCGACCTGTTACCTGGCATTCATGGGAAAGCACTGTTCACAGGCAAAGGCCAGGAGATCTTTCTCACGGATGTGTTTTTCTCGGATTTTGCGCACATTAAGCCACACAGCCAGGCTTCTAGTCATGGGCTTCCCAGGCAGAAGATGAGAGAGGGAGGGAAAAGAAAGCCAACAAACTTGTGGGTTCTTTCTGAGCCTTGGCAAAGGGTATGAGTGGCTCACACTTTGTTTGGGAGTTTATCCCCTATCCCCAACAACAGCAAACAAAAAAATGATCTCAAAGGTTTCCATGATTCTTATACACACTGATTTATGCAGTGCTCAGATAAATCATGTTTTCCATTATTTATTATGATAATCTTTCTCTATTCGACTATATTTCATGTTACTGTATGTACATAGCATATACCTGTATCATATCTATTATTATTTATAATATTTTCTTTATAATTTTATATAATAAATTATACATCTTATCCATATATACCCCCAAATTATTATGAAGTAAAAAACATTGTAATAGCCAATTCTAAAATTTAGTTATCTTTTTATATCCCTGGGAGTAAGGATAATTAAAAAAATACATACCCATCTTAGTTTGATATAGTCAGTGATTCCAGAGAAAATCTTTAAGACACCAAAAGTAGTAATGACATATTACAAAACAGCCTTAAAAGAAAGTAACAAAACCGTTACTTTTTATTTTATTTTCTGTTCTTTTTTTTTTTTAATTTTCATTTTTTTTTTTTTTTTTTTTTTTTTTTTTTTTGAGTTAGAATCTTCCTATGTTGCCCAGGCTAGAGTGCAGTAGCTTCACTGTAGTGTGCAATCATTGCACACTACAGCCTCAGACTCCTGAACTCAGGCAATCCTTTTGTCTCTCCCATCTAAGTAGCTAATAGTATAAGCATGCTCCACCATGCCCAATTAAAACCATGTTTTAAGGGGGATTTTTGCAAGATGGAGTCGTAGAGGTGACTCAGGATTGCAGCTCTCAGTGAAGGTGCAGAGGGTGAGTTTTAGCCGCATTCTTAGATGGTCCTTTTTTTCCCACAGAACATTGAAAGTCCCAGGTGTGGGAGAGACACAGGACGCTTGCGCAGCCTGCTCATGCGACCGGTTGGGCCAGGCTGGTGCCACAGCGCAGCGGCACACGGCACAAAACTCACTGGTCTGGGTGCCCTGTTAAACCGGCAACCTGAGATTTGGAAGGGCAGATTGGCATGTCCATCTGATTGAACGGGACTTGGACAATGAGCCAGACCAGGATATCCCTGGGAAACGTGATCTGAGCCAGTGCAGTGGGCAGCGGCATGGGAGATCGCAAAGATCCCAGTGCCCTATCAGCAGGCTACTGGGGCGCCAGTGAGAGTCGACCATTCAGCTTGGGGAGAGGAAGAAAGAGAGAGAGAGAGAGAGGACGGACTCTGAGGCAGGGAGCTGAGTGATCGAGCTCGGCAGGTCCCACCCTCACAGGGACAAGCAGGGTGGTGACTGGAGGCACTCGGGGCTGAGAGTTTTGCTGCCAGCATCTAGGACGGTGCAGCCCGGTGGGGGAGGGGCGTCCGCCACTACGGACGCAATCAGCCCCTACTGAAGTACCGCCCAGGGCTGACACAGCCTGCCGTTGCTGAGGCAACCTGCCATAACAGAGTGACTCCACCAAGAGGGCGGAGTGAACCACAGCAAAACAGAGCCCGCGGCAGCAGGGCGGACCCACGCTAGCAGGGTGGAGCCCCGGCAGGCAAATAGTGAATAGACTGCCACCTAGCAAGGCAGGAAAGTGCAACAGATACTCATAAAGAAAGCCCCAACTCCCTGAGACAGAGCATCTAAGGGGAAAAAAAAGGGAAGGGGGGTTATGAGTTCTGTTGCAGCAGACATAAACATATCCTCCCAACATCCCTGAATGAACAACGGAGCTCACAGCTCAGCACTGGAGCTCCTATAAAGCACAGACCATCTCCTCAAGCAGCTCCCTGACCCCTGTATATCCAAAGAGTCACCCCCAAAAAGGACTAATCAGACTGACATTTGGTGGTCATCATTCTGGAACAAAGATAGCAGAAGAAGAAACTGGTAGCATCCCTCACTGTTCCACAGCTACTACAGGTGTACCCCAGATAAGCAGGGCCTGGAGTGGACCTCAGCACTCATACAGCAGAGGGGCTAGACCATTAGAAGGAAAACTAAGTAACAGAAATACCTCACCATCAACAATCTGGGCGTCCACTCAGAGACCCAATTGAAAAATCAGCAACTACTAAGATGAGAGGTGGATAAATCCATAAAGATGGGAAGAAACCAGCGCAAAAAGGAGGAAAACACCTGAAACCAAAACACCTTATCTCCTATAAAGGACCAAAACTCCTCACCAGCAAAGGAACAAAGCAGGATGGAGAATGAGTGTGACAAAATGACGGAATCAGACTTCAGAAAGTGGATAATGAGAAACTTTAGGGAGCTAAAAGAACATGTTCTAAATCAGTGCAAAGAAACTAAGAACCTTGAAAAAAGATTTGAAAAAAGATTCAAGGAAATGATAACAAGAATGGACAACTTAGAGAGGAATATGAATGAATTGAAGGAGCTGAAAAACACAACACGAGAATTTCGTGAAGCATGCACAAGTTTCAACAGCCGAATTGACCAAGCAGAAGAAAGGATATCAGAAGTTGAAGATCAATTCAATGAAATAAAACAAGAAACCAAAATTTAAAAAAAAAAGCACAAAAAGGAATGAACAAAATCTCCAAGAAATGTGGGACTATGTGAAGACACCCAACCTACATTTGATAGGTGTACCAGAATGTGACGAAGAGAATGAATCCAAGCTGGAAAACACTCTTCAGGATATTATCCAGGAAAATTTCCCCAACCTAGCAAGACAGGTCAATACTCAACTCCAGGAAATACATAGAACACCACAAAGATACTCTGCAAGAAGAGCAACCCCAAGGCACATAATTGTCAGATTCACCAGGGGTGAAATGAAGCAGAAAATACTAAGGGCAGCCAGAGAAAAAGGTCGGGTCACCCACAAAGGGAAGCCCATCAGACTCACAGCAGATCTCTCGGCAGAGACCCTACAGGCCAGAAGAGAGTGGAAGCCAATATTCAACATCCTTAAAGAAAATAACTTTCAACCCAGAATTTCATATCCAGCCAAACTGAGCTTCAGAAGTGAAGGAAAAATAAAATCCTTCATGAACAAGTAAGTACTCAGAGATTTGGTCACCACTAGGCCTGCTTTACAAGAGCTCCTGAAAAAGGCACTACACATAGAAAGAAACAACCAGTACCAGCCATCCTAAAAGCATACCAAATGCTAAAGAGCATCAACAAAATGAAGAATCTACATGAACCAATGGGCAAAACAGCCAGCTGGCATCAAAATGGCAGTATCAAATTCACACATAACAATATTAACCCTAAATGAAAATGGGCTAAATGCACCAATCAAAAGACACAGACTGGCAAATTGGATAAAAAAACAAAACCCATCGGTGTGCTGTATCCAGGAAACCCACCTTACATGCAAGGATACACAGAGGTTCAAAATAAAGGAATGGAGAAAGATTTACCAAGCAAATGGAGAGAAAAAAAAGCAGGAGTTGCAATTCTCGTCTCTGATAAAATAGACTTTAAAGCAACAAAGATCAAAAGGGACAAAGAAGGTCATTACATAATGGTAAAAGGATCAATACAACAAGAAGAGCTAATGATTCTAAATATATATGGACCCAATGCAGGAGCACCCAGATATATAAGGCAAGTTCTTAATGACTTAAAAAGAGACTTAGAATCCCACACAATAATAGTGGGAGACTTCAACACTCCACTGTCAATATCAGATGGATCAACCAGACAGAAAATTAACAAGGATATCCAGGACTTGAACACAGACCTAGAACAAGCAAACCTGATAGACATTTACAGAACTCTCCACCCCAAATCCACAGAATATACATTCTTCTCAGCACCACATCACACCTATTCCAAAATTGACCACATAATTGGAAGTAAAGCACTCCTCAGCAAATGCAAAACAACTGAAATTATAACAGTCTCTCAGACCATAGTGCAATCAAGTTGGAACTCAGAATTCAGAAAATAACTCAGAACCGCACAGCTTCATGGAAACTGAACAACTGGCTCTTGAATGTTGATTGGATAAACAATGAAATGAAGGCAGAAATAAAGAAGTTCTTGAAACCAATGAGAATGAAGACACAATGTACCAGAATCTCTGGGACACTTTAAAAGCAGTCTGTACAGGAAAATATATAGCAATAAGTACCCACATGAGAAGAGTGGAGAGATCCAAAACTGACACCCTATTGTCAAAATTGAAAGAGCTAGAGGAGCAAGATCAAAAAACTCAAAACCTAGCCGAAGACAAGAAATAACTAAGATCAGAGCAGAACTGAAGGAGATAGAGACAAGAAAAACCCTTCAAAAAATCAATAAATCCAAGAGCTTGTTTTTCATAAAGATCAACAAAATAGACAGTCCACTAGCCAGACTGATAAAAAAGAAAAGAGAGAACAACCAAATAGATGCAATAAAAAACGATAAAGGGGAAATCACCACAGATTCCACAGAAATTCAAACCATCATCAGAGAATACTACAAACAACTCTATGCACATAAACTAATAAACCAGGAAGAAATGGATAAATTCCTGAACGCCTGCTTCCTCCCAAGCCTAAACCAGGAGGAAGCTGAAACTATGAATTGACCAATAACAAGGTCTGAAGTTAAGGCAGCAATTAAGAGCCTACCACACAAAAAAAGCCCAGGTCCAGATGGGTTCACAGCTGAATTCTACCAGACACACAAAGAGGAGCTGGTACCATTTCTTCTGAAACTATTCCAAATAATTCAAAAAGAGGGAACGCTTCCCAAATCATTTTATGAGACCAACATCATCCTGATACCAAAACCTGGCAGAGACTCAACAAGAAAAGAAAACTTCAGGCCAATATCCATGATGAACATAGATGCAAAAATCTTCAATAAAATACTGGCAAACCGATTGCAACAGCACATTAAAAAACTTATCCATCATGATCAAGTAGGATTCATCCCGGGGATGCAAGGCTGGTTCAACATACGCAAGTCTATAAATGTAATTCACCACATAAACAGAAGCAAAAACAAAAACCACATGATTATCTCAATTGACGCAGAGAATGCATTTGACAAAATTCAACAGCACTTTATGCTAAAAACCCTCAATAAACTCAGTATTGATGGAACATATCTCAAAGTAATAAAAGCTATTTATGACAAAGCAACAGCCAATATCATACTTAACAGTCAAAAACTGGAAGCATTCCCTTTGAAATCTGGCACTAGACAAGGATGCCCTCTCTCACCACTCCTATTCAACATAGTACTGGAAGTTCTAGCCAGAACAATCAGGCAAGAAAAAGAAATAAAGGGTATTCAAATAGGAAAGGTGGAAGCCAAATTGTCTCTATTTGCAGACAACATGATAGTATACCTAGAAGACGCCATCACCTCAGCTCAAAAACTCCTAAAACTGATAAGCAACTTCAGCAAAGTCTCAGGATATAAAATCAATGTGCAAAAATCACAGGCATTCCTATACGCCAATAACAGACTTAAAGAGAACCAAATCAAGAATGAACTGCCATTCACAATTGCTACAAAGAAAATAAAATACCTAGGAATACAACTCACAAGGAATGTAAGGGACCTCTTCAAGGAAAACTACAAACCACTGCTCAACGAAATAAGAGAGGACACAAACAGATGGAGAAACATTCCATGTTCGTGGTTAGGAAGAATCAATATCGTGAAAATGGCTATACTGCCCAAAGTAATTTACACAATCAATGCTATCCCCATCAAACTACCATTGAATTTCTTCACAGACCTGGAGAAAACCACCATGAACTTCATATAGAACCAAAAGAGAGCCTGCATAGCAAAGTCAATTCTAAGCAAAAAGAACACAGCAGGAGGCATCACACTACCTGATTTCAAACTATACTACAAGGCTACAGTAATCAAAACAGCATGGTACTGGTACCAAAACAGAGATATAGACCAATGGAACAGAACAGAGGCATCGGAGGCAACACAACATATCTACAACCATATAATCTTTGATAAACCAGACAAAAGAAAGCAATGGGGAAAGGATTCCCTGTTTAATAAATGGTGTTGGGAAAACTGGCTAGCCATGTGCAGAAAGCAGAAACTGGACCCCTTCCTGACACCTTACACTAAAATTAAGTCCAGATGGATTAAAGACTTAAACAGAAGACCTAACACCATAAAAACCCTAGAAGAAAATCTAGGCAAAACCATTCAGGACATAGGAGTAGACAAGGACTTAATGACCAAAACACCGAAAGCATTGGCAACAAAAGTCAAAATAGACAAATGGGACCTAATCAAACTCCACAGCTTCTGCATGGCAAAAGAAACAGTCACTAGAGTGAATAGGCAACCATCAGAATGGGAAAAAATCTTTGCAGTTTACGCATCTGACAAAGGGCTGATATTCAGAATATACAAAGAACTCAAACAGATTTACAGGAAAAAAACAAGCCCATTCAAAAATGGGCAAAGGATATGAACAGACACTTTACAAAAGAAGACATACATGATGCCAACAAACACATGAAAAAATGCTCATCATCCCTGGTCATTAGAGAGATGCAAATCAAAACCACATTGAGATACCATCTCACGCCAGTTAGAATGGCGATCATTAAAAAATCTGGAGACAACAGATGCTGGAGAGGATGTGGAGAAAGAGGAACACTCTTACACTGTTGGTGGGAGTGTAAATTAGTTCAATCATTGTGGAAGACAGTGTGGCGATTCCTCAAGGACCTAGAAATAGAAATTCCATTTGACCCAGCAATCCCATTACTGGGTATATATCCAAAGGACTATAAATCGTTCTCCTATAAGGACACATGCACACGAATGTTCATTGCAACACTGTTTACAATAGCAAAGACCTGGAACCAACCCAAATGCCCATCGATGATAGACTGGACTGGGAAAATGTGGCACATATACACCATGGAATATTATGCAGCAATCAAAAATGATGAGTTTGTGTCCTTTGTAAGGACATGGATGAATCTGGAGAACATCAATCTCAGCAAACTGACACAAGAACAGAAAAAGAAATACTGCATATACTCACTCATAGGCGGGTGAGAAAAATGAGAACACATGGACACGGGGGGGTCTACTACACACTGGGGTCTATTGGGGGGAATGGGGGAGGGACAGTAGGGGGGACTGGGGAGGGATAGCCTGGGGAGAAATGCCAAGTGTGGGTGAAGGGGAGGAAGGCAGCAAAACACACTGCCATGTGTGTACCTATGCAACTCCCTTGCACGTTATGCATATGTACCCTAAAACCTATAATGCAATACAAATTAAAAAAAAAAAAAACAAAAACATGTTTTAAAAAGTTGACTATCATTAGCAATAATTTGTTGTATATTTTAGAATAACAAATAACTGAAGGAGTACAATTTAAAATGTTTGGAACACAAAGAAATAATGAATACTCTAATAAATGAAAACCTCATTTACCCTGAGGTGATTATTACTCACTGTATGCTTGCATCAAAATATTTCATGTACCCCATAAATACATACGCTATATGTGTACTAATGATTGTTTTAATAGTAACCTTCACTAGTAACTAGACACTGTGTATTTAAATTGAAACAATGTTTTGTTTTACATCTACCAAATTGACTCCTTTTTAAAATGATGATGCTCAATAGTATCAGTATGATGAACATAGCATACTACTCTGCATAAATAAAAAAAGCATATCATTTTTGATAAATGAATTTGGCTATAAGAGCAATAATCTTCAAACTACTCAAACTCTCATTCAAGTTTTTCTCATAAAAACTTTTAGCAACAAAATAATGTTTCAGAAAAAGTCTTATGTTCATTGATATTAATTCTGAGAACTAAATAAAATAATGCATATCAATTACTGACATACAGTGTTAGCCTAAGTAATAACACTATTTTTATTATAGGGTAGAGATGGGAAAATTATCTCAAATTTGAAAATGAAATAAATGAATGACTGCATGTTATTTCAAAGGTATAATGGAGCATTGTCTAATAGATACTTTCAAAGATTATTCAATTATCTGGAAGAATGCGTTTTTGTTTTACTTACTATTTTTTATTAGGCTGAGACTCCATGAGATTGGATGTTAAATTGCTTTTTTTTTTAAAAAAAAAAAAAGTATATTTTGTTGTTCAGAAGCAATAAGAATTATTTTATCTAGTAGAAAAGATAACACCAAAGTTGTAGTTTTATTGTCTTATAGAACATCAAGCAAGTTTATATTTTCTCTCAGCATTCTGTCTTTAATTCACTCTCTATACGTAAGTCTCTCTTATTCCTTTTTTGGACCAGCTTTATAATTCTGCTGGATTAATTTATTAATGAGTTAAGTCAGTTTTGGTCTCTTGCTCACTATATATTTGTACAAAATTCATGTTTTGGCTTGCTTCCTGAAAATTATACCCTGAAAAACTATGAGAATACATTAGGCCTTTTTCTGAACAAATAGGAAGTCTTAATAGAAGAAAGTTGGCTACTTTCTCTATATAATATCTACTTTTCTTAAAACAAAATGTGTAAAAAGGTTTTTGATGGTAGAAAATAGAATGCGTTTTCACTCATTTATGCTATGAAGCTCAGCCAAAATAGAGAAGACATATTCCCCTACAAATAGATTAACATATGAAAAAATCAACATTGAAGATGATATACTTGATAAAAGAATAAATGTATATTCTCCTCAATTAAATAAAAATTATTTAATCTGTGGTGGACTTGATATAAAAAGCTAAATTATTGTTAAAACTTTCAGTCTGATAGAGACCCAGCCTGTTTCCATATGAAGTCTTTTTTGTTTGTTTGTTTGTTTTGAGATAGTCTCACTCTGTCATACAGGCTGGAGTACAGTGACACCAATCTTGGCTCACTGTAGCCTCCACCTCAAGGGCTTAGGTGATTGTTCCACCTCAGCCTCCGGAGTAGCTGGAACTACAGGCATGCACGACCACACCTGGATAATTTCTGTATTTTTTATAGAGATGGAGTTTTGCCATGTTGACCAAGCCGGTCTCAAACTCCTGGGTTCAAGGAATCCATCTGCCTCAGCCTCCAATGTGCTGGGATAACAGGTGTGAACCACTGCACCTGGAACATATGAAGAAGTATTGATTTTCTTTCTCACAACTAAATTTCAAAATTATTTGGGCTCATCTAAGACATGCACAGAATGGAGCACAAAGTCTTTGCACAGCCTCCTGACTGTTTACATCAATGTCTTGATTTTCTTCTTCCTGCAGTACATTATAAAACGAAAGTTTTAAAAATACAACTCTCATTTTCATCTTAAATTCTTGTAAGACTCTTTCAGAATTCAGCACAAACTATGTAGGTTATCATTCAAGGCTCTTTATTGCATGAGCTTTTCTGACTTTTAGCTTTAGTATATACATCTTCACTAAAATGGTGGCAGATATGGCAGGAGAGTTGAGTATAAGTTTCAGAGACGCACAGGCGAGGATCCACGTCACGGTTCTGTCGCTTCCTACTAGAGACCTTGGGGAAATTATTCAACCTTCTGAGCCTAGTTTTCTGATCTGATAAATGGAGGAAATAATAATGCAATCTTAATTTCTTATTAAATATAAGTCTAAGAAAATTTTTTCTTATAAAGATGTGCTCTATACTTATTGCTAGAAGTTTAACTTTTATGTTTTAATTTTTAAATTGGCTCACTGATATTATTATAATAGGTATCTTTGGTAAGAGCCAGTTGTCCCCAGGGCCTTCATAAAATGAACAGCAGAACTGAAATTCTTCTGAATACACACATACTTGATTGTGAGCTAATTTGTCACCACTTACATGGTAATCTGTGAGGAAATAACACACTGGATAGCTTGTTATAATCAATCAGTTTATCTGATTTACTCAAAACCCCATTCTCAATCAAGGGAATAATAATAAGACAGAATTTATTTTCTTTGGAAAAGAGAAGAACTCAGAAATCACTTGAGCTGGCCAAGGGTAGGACCATGATTTGAGTGAGAATGTTCGGACAACAGGTTATGGCAAAAGGTCATGTGTAAAACAAAGCCATTTGAAACAACAAAAAAGGAAAGCCCCCAAAAGTTAGTAAAAATAAATTGGTAAACTGAATACCAGATCTACTAATTATTATCATTATCTACAAGTCTCTATCTTCAGCAATTCTTTCCTGTCTTATATTTGCTCATGGTAATAGGAAACTGTCTCTAAAACTTGGAAAGGATATTTTTCTAACAAAACCTTTTAAATATGGATGGCAAGTGTCATGGGTTGTAAATTAACCTCTCTAGGAAGTTTTAAGCATAGAAGAAACAAAACAAATGGTTTAGACAAAATCTCAGAATCAGGAATTCTATTTCAACTCTAGGTTTCTATGGTGTCAATGTTCTTTTGATTGTCCATAAAAGTTTAGAATGGCACTCCTAAGCTTTGTAGGACTTATATAGTCATATGGTATAATTAGTCATCCAGTTTCAATAGGCGATTCCATTAAAAGTAGCTTTTAATAAATCGAACTTAATATTTGAGTAGCTGTCTGACTGAGTGACCAGATACCTGTGCTCTAAATAAAAGGCCAAAGTTCTTCACTTAGTAGCTATGATGGTTATTAACTCTAATGAGATAAATCCATATAAGTCTGGCTACTGGTAGAAATTGCTCCACTTCAAAGAAAGTTTTGAAGGCTATGAAACTCAAAATATGCACATAACATAAAATATGCGCATGTAAGTATATAAACACCACCAAATATACATTCACTTTTATGGTAAATGATATAATATTATTTCATAGTTCTTTACATAAGGCTTTTTTATATTTGGTGTCTTATTTGATCACATTATGCTGAGCAGGAAATAAAATATAATCTTAATGTTATAAATAAGAAAAATGAGGTTGAGAGCTATGTAATGATTGAATAATTAATCAAAACCAAATCAAGGCCAACCTGAAGTCAAAGATGATTTAAGAGCTGGTAAGAAACATGGATACCCTCGATTTCAAATCTCTCATTATATAAATGAAGAATATGAGACATAGAGAAAAACGCACTTACTTGTCAAGGACATACATTCTCGTGGAGGAGAACCAAGAATGGACCCTGCTTATGATGGTAATAATTCAGGTATAGCTTATTTTCAATTGACACATAAAATAGAACAAAATAAAAATCTAGAGACTAAAACAGACCTTAGAATTTATCCATGCAAGACCTCATTTTGCTGCTAAAGGTTCTAGTCCAGAAGGGAATATATTAATTTCCAAACTTCATACAGTAACACAGTGAGAGCAAACTGTCTCGATGCAGTCTTCTTTTTTAATTATATTACTCTTTATGCTTGGTCTTTTTGCAAGCATTTAAATGCCTAGGGTTAAAACCTCACTTCTGTTTCATAGTTTATAAAGAAACAAAATCGTTTTAGTCCAATGTCAAGAAACATCATCACTGTGATGTTTTGATAAACATATGTAGTGTGGAAGGATTAAATCAAACTATAATGTCCATCACAGTGCTCGCCTATCATTTTTAAGGTGAGACATTTGAAATGTACTCTTATTTTGAAATTATGATTTGTTGATTAAAACTCATATTAATTTTAAAAAAGGAAAGAAATTTCATGAAGTCAGGAAGCACTAGTGAAATATTTTTGATAAAGTCTTACAGAGAAATGTGGGTGTTATGATTAGAATTTATTCTTCACATTTTAATAAAGACTAATAATTACAAAAATCCAGAATTTTCTTTTAACAAATAAGTAATGGATGTAGAAAGAAAAGCTAATATCATATGTACCTAGGCAGGATATTAGACACTACTTTATGTATTTTAAGCTGAAAGATGTCTATTGCAAAAGATTGGTGACAATGGTATTGGAAAGAATGACTAAATGAAAGCAGAATTCTGGAATCCATTAACTTCACAGGGGGAAATTAATATAAATATTATTCAATTCAGCATTTACAAAATATTACAAAGGACCACCATTTGTTGGTCTAAAACCCTGAGGTTTGCCTCAAATATAATTAACACCAATTAAATCTGGTTTTTCTCTTTGAAATGCATCATATAAGTGGAAATTTGAAGTGGGAATCCATGGAAATCTCCATAAAATATTAATATTATGTAATGACAAATGCTTAAATTTTATTACTAAAATATACAAACAGAATCTTAATTAATGGATTTGCTAATCATTAGTATTTACCATTTATGTTTGGTTCGTATTTGACGGACACATTGGCTTGAAGCTAATTTGTTCTTTGATACTATACATTTTTATTGAACATCTAGAGTATCCAAGGCACTAAATTGAAAGCCTGCAATCCAAAAATGAGAAGGCAAAATTCTGCAGTTCAAAATTTTGAGTTCAATGAGAAAACAAGTGTAACATAAAGCATTATTCTTTAAATTGAGATGTTTATACAGTACAGTGATAATATGGGGAAGGGGAAGAAGCAATTATATCTGTTAAGGAGTGTTGGGGAAAATCACAATAACTCTAAGGAGTAGGTGCTATTATTGCCATTTTATAGATGTTAACAATAATAATTAATAATTATAATATCATCACTTAATTGCCTTTGGAAAATTTCCTTAAGTGATACTTTACTTTTATTTAGTAGATTTGGGACAGTTTCCTTTTTAAGACTTACTAAAGATTTTGTAAATATAATGTGAACTCACCACTGTACCAATTTTATTTCCTTATGGAGAACATCATAGGCTCATATGTATCAGAGCACTAATACTAATTGTTACTGATTGGATTGTGTCCTCTACAACATTCATATGTTGAAGCCCTAAACACAATGTGACTGTATTTGAAGAGAGATCCTTCATGACAATAATTAAAGTTAAATTGAGGGCATAAGGGTGGGTCTCTAAACTGACAGGGCTGGTGTCCTTACAAGAGGAGGAAGAGACAACAGAGCTATTTCTCTCATTATTCATAAACGGATAAAACGTCATGTAAGGATGCAACCAGAGAAGGTGGCCCTCTACAAGCCAGGAAGAAGCCCTCACCAGAAACTATTTTTGGACACTTTGATTACAGACTTGTAGCCTCTAGAACTGTGAGAATATGAATTTATGTTGTAAGTAATTTTCTCATGACAGCAGACTACTACTCCAATAATATGAAGCAGATGAATTTGGACTGATTTTCCTTGGAAAAGGATACCATAGTACCATTTGCCCTTTGAATAAAAGCCACCTCCTCTATCCTTTTGTGTTCTGGGAGAAGAGGTGGATGAGTCTGCACCTGCACCGAGGAGCCTCCCGGGAAGTGCAGGATTCTGAGTTCACATTTGTCCTTTGAGCAGCAATGTTACAGAATTTTTCAATGAATTAAGCTTTCCTATTGGACTGAAAAGATACCAGTAATGATAAAAGTGATCAAATGCAAATGTAAGTGATGGCAGTGACAGGCCATCTGAAGCAGCCTCTGCCAAGACGCAGGCTGCAGCGGGGAGGCACAGTCAGGGCTGCATGCTCCACAGAGGCAATCGGAGCCAGGGACAGGCCGGAAGCCAACCCCTACTGAATTGGCAGGGCAGGAGTTCCCTGGGTGCAACTGCAGCTGTCCCCAGCCTCCCTGTGCTCTTGGAGGCTGGAAGCAGGCCTCCTGCCTGCCCTCCTGGGCACAGCTGAAGCAGCCCATGTCACAGCTGCAGACCTGGGCCTACCTGTAATAGTGGAGGCTGGAAGCAGGCGGGATCCCCACCCTCCCGGGCTCACATGCAGTTGCCCAAGCCACATCTGAGGACCTGGGCATTTCTACAGTCTTGGGGGCCCAGGAAGTACCCCCCCATGCCTCAGCAGACTTAAAGGTATCTGCTCCAACTTCCCGACCTCGTCACGCCCGGTACCCTCTGTGATCTCAGAGCAAGGTGGAGGCTGACCCGGGTGCTGTCACAGCCCAGTGGGGTGTGTGCACAATTGGAGAAGCTCTAATATTGCAGTCCTTTGCCTCCTCAGCCCCCTCTGGACTTGGGGCTCTGATAAGCACAAAAGGGAGGTCAAGTGAAGACTAAGGGAGACTCGGCACTGGCCTGCCTGGATTTTTTACATGAACAGCCTGGGCACCATAGAAAGCAGTAGAATGCAGACAGGCTGGAAGGCGGAGGAAGTGGGAAGTGTTGGATCCTTTGTGAAGCCACACCTTCAGGCTGGGCACCAGTCTCCTGGACCAGAGGGAGGACTTATGGTGTTTTTCTTTGTGCCCACCCATGGCTGCCCATGGACCAATCAGCAGGTATATTCTTCCCTTTGAGGCCCATAGAAACCCTGAAGTCAGCCAGACTTGGGGAGGTGGGGTGACTTGCCTGTGGAGAGGAGCTACCCACTTCAATGCCTCTTCTCTGCTGAGAGTTGAACACACAATGGGACAACCTGCCTGCAGAGAGGAGCTATCCACTCCAAGATGTCCTCTCAGCTCCTCTTCACCTTGCTCACCCTCTACTTGTCCACATACCTCATTCTTCCTGGATGCAGGATAAGAACTTGGGAACTGTCAAATGGCAGGGCTGAAAGAGCTGTGACACAGGGCGGAAACACCCTCCTTGGGCACCACATTGTGAGACTTCTCCCCAGTAAAGGGGAGAGAAGAATTGTGGCCCTTCGGGAAGCCCAGACCTGGGAAACTCCCTGAGCCGGGGCTGTTACTTCCTCCTTGGGGCCCTGCAGGTCCTGGCATCTCTAAACTTCTAGGTACTACCACATTCCCCAGTGTCAGCTATGGAAGCTGCTTGCAATGTACCTGGTCCAGCCACAGCCTCTCAGTGAGGTGGTATCCATACTGGCATCTGGAGCTGCCCACCCACTGCAGCAGCCAGCGTGCCTGACTGTGCAGTGGTGGGACCCCATCCTCACTCACTCACACACCCCTCACCACTCCACATCTGGCTCACCCTAGGCAGGAGTGGGATTTAGGCAGATAGCGGGAGCTGAGTACAGCCTGCCAGGCTGAGTGGGTGGAAAAAGCCCAGTGGGCCTAAGCAAAATTCAGGCAAAGGCACCACTGGTCACAGAGGTTTCTGGCCAGAAAAGCCACACCCAAGGATCCTGTGACATAAGAAATTTCTCAGGTTACAGCTTTCTCACTAGAGTTCAACAGAAAAAACCTGCAGGCTTATGAGCAAGGATTCATTCTGGAAAGCATTCAAAACACAACCACTATAGATCTTCAAATTCTATCTAAGTGTGCAAGTTTTTGAGTGTAGATCAGTTAGTAATGTTTGACTATATGACCTTAAGGTTACTTCCACACTTGCAGGGATCTCAGCTTGTTAGGGCAGTGGTTGCATCTGACTTTGTTCACCCAAAGTTTGAGATTGAAATCTTTGAAAGCAATAGAAAGCAGAGCAGTTAAAAAGCTAGAACTGCAGGTAAGCTGTTCACATTTGTCATGCTTCTTTCCCAGAGTACTTTCTGTAAGCAGGACTGCTTTGCTTTTACAGATAAATAGGTGGTAAGTGGAGGAGAGAGGGAGAAGTGATATTAGATTTCCTGATGATTTATGGATTTATTCAAATAATTGATAGAATAATGCATTAAAAATGACTCTATCATACTCCCAATCCTGTGGTTTAGATTTTTATATTGTACTAAGATTGATTTTAATGTGTAGCAAAGCTCTGAAATCTACAATTTAGAAAATGGTCACAGGCCAGGTGCAATGGCTTATGCCTGTAATTCTCACACTTTAGGAGGCCAAGGTGGGTGGATCACTGGAGCTCAGGAATCCTGAGACCAGCCTGGCCAAAATGATGAAACCCTGTCTACCAAAAATACAAAAAATTAGCTAGGCCTGGTGGCAGGTGCCTACAATCCCATTTACTAGGGAGGCTGGGGCTGGAGAATCACCTGAGCCCGAGAGGTTGGTGAAAAAGCAAGACTTTGTCACAATAAATAAATAAATAAGACACAGATGTGAACATAAAACAGAATAATTAAAGAAGTTCAGTGTTGAAGTGTTTAAAATACATCCACAGATTCTTAATGTTGCTGCCTTCAATAGGTAAAGATTGATTCACCTTTCTTTGATTGTAGAGAGGTTTTTGGTTTATTTTTATTTTTCTTATGATTTTTTTTTTTTTTTTTTTTTGAGACAGAGTCTCACTCTGTCACCCAGGCTGCAGTGCAGTGGCCTGATCTCAGCTCACTTCAACCTCTGCCTCCCAGGTTCAAGCAATTCTCCTGTCTCAGCCTCCCAAGTATCTGGGATTACAGGCATGCTCCCCTACCACACAGCTAATTTTTGTATTTTTAGTAGAGACAGATTTCACCATGTTGGCCCGGCTGGTCTTGAACTCCTGACATCAAATGATCCACCTTATCAGCCTCCCAAAGTGCCGGGATTACAGGTATGAGCTACCATGCCAGGCCAAATGTAGAAACATCTTATTAACATACTTGTAATGAATAAAAGTGGGTTAGCTTCTAACAAATATTGATAGAATTGATGGTGTATTATTTTTAGAATTAGATTTTAAAAGACTGGGTTCTGTCTTGCTCTGGGGGAAGCCATTTTGTGACCAGCCCTATGGAGTGGTGCACATGGTGAGAAACTGAAGCCCCCTGCCAATAGCCATAGGAGTTAATTTAGATACTCCAATCCCTTCAGAGATTGCAGGCAGCCCTGCAGGTCTAAGGTTTACCTGCAGTCTCATGAGACACCTTGAGGCCTTACCATTCAGCAAAGTTGCTCCTAGATTCTTTTCTCTTACAAACTGCTTTAGTTAATAAATGTTCCAAGACGCTAAGTTTTGGAGTAAATTCTTACACAGAGTTAAATAAATATTACAAGTAGACTTAGTAGGTATCAGAGAAAGACAACATAAAACAACAAAAGCAAGCCACTTTTTAAACATTAGATTGGCCAAATTTTGAAAGAATAATAGTCCCCACTAGTTACCAGGTACACACTATTGATGTGTATTTAATTGAAACTCCCTGCTTGGGGAATAATTTGCTAAAATTACATCTCTAAAACTTTAAAGTGCACATTTCCTTTTTACTTAATGATTCTAATTCTAAAAATGTAACCTAAAGGAATTCAACATAGTAAATGCCCAAAAAGGTATATTTTGGCATCATTGTGTGCAATAGCAAAAAAATATGTTGCCTAACAACCACATATTATATGTCAGGCACTTTCCTTAATGCTTACAAGAGCCTGTGAGATAGTCTTATGTTCAAATCCATTTTAGAAGGGAAACAGGAAATAGAGTTGTGAAATAACTTGCTTGAGGTTCTAAAGCTACTAAGAGGCAGAGAAGAGATATAAAGCCATGCTTTTAGCAATTACAATAGGCTGCCTCTTGTATAAAGAAATACATTGAATGTGCTTTAATAAGTGCATGTTTAAATACAAAAACATATTCCAATTATGAACCATTTGGTATAAATATTTAAAAGGTAAGGTACATCTATAGTCAGTTTTATTTATTTCAACTGAAACTACAGATCAATGGCTGCTAACTAAATTGCCCAAGGGTGTTAAGCAGGTTATGTTAATGACAATAGTGACCTAGGTAGCTCTAGCAGATTGCCCCTATGTGGAACATGGGTTCATTATTTCTGCAGTTTCTGATTTTTTTTTTTTTTCAAGAGAAACCCTAAAAATCTGACTTTTTAAATGTGAAATATTGTCATATTAAATGAATGGCAATAAATTATATTTTTAAAATTCTAAAATCCAATATGACATTTCTGAATGCAAACCCCTCCTCTGTGTTCCAGATTCCAAACTCCCTGTAAATTAACAATAGTAAATTAACAACAGTTTTCAAAGCCACCTGAAAAAACTTCACAGAAACATGATTGGCTCCATTATCACATCTAAATAAATAATGCCTTAGTTAAAATGACATTGGCCACACTGGAAGCATAGAAAAGGAGAGAGAAAGAAGTGCTGCATCCAAGCAATCTCAATACAAATATTGCCACCCCAAGAATTAATATATCAGGTACTTATATACTGTGGACCCCGCATATGTTTATAGCAGAATGGTTGTGAATGTGGACTCTTGAGCCTACACGAGTTTGAAGCACAATTCCACCACACACTAGTTAATCTGAACTCTGTGCCTCTGTGTCTCTTTATAAAGCAGGATATAAATGAATCCCATAGATATGCTGTAAGAAAAGAATGACTCCATAAATACCAGCTATTATTACTGTGGAAATAAAGCATTGGATTATCAGAAACAGGTGCCAGAAACCATTCTTATTATTTATCCATCTTTGTGCTGACTTCCTTCTCACAAAACAATTCCTGACTATAGTAGACCTGTGTGCAATGAAAGAATGTCTTGGCTTGAAGGTGGGAAAGCAAACACTGTAGTAAAGATCATAGCGTATTTTTTATTGCTATATTTTATTTTTATTTTTTAAATCAAAAGATAAAATTGTATGTTCTTACTATGAACAATATATTTTTAGGAATATATGTATATTTTGGAATGACTAACTTAGCTAATTGACATATATATTACCTTACACAGTTATTTTTGTGATAAGGACACTTTACATCCATTTAGTATTTTCAGTGTACAGATTTTATACCTACTCAGTTAAAGTTATGACAAGGTATGTATTACTATAAAATAAATAGTCCATTAACACATATTTTTTATTGTATATATATAATATATATACTGTATTCTTACAAAAAAGATAGAGTAAGAAGATTCTTAAGACAATCACACAGAAGAGAAAATATAATTACTCTTTATTAAATAGAAGTGATAATCATAAATATCTTCAACCTTATCATCTTTATGTTGAGTAGTCTGAGGAGGATGAGTAAGAGGAATGGTTAGTCCTTTTGTCTCAGGTGACAGAGACAGAAGAATATTTGTACATAAGTGGATCCATGTGTTCAACCTCACATTGTTTAAGAGTCAACTATGGAAGAAAATAAATAATGTCAAAAATGTAAATTAATAAAATTGGGAATATATGATGGAGAAAATCAACAAAAGTCAAAAGCTGGTTTTATAAAAAGATGAAGCAAATTGATACATGTCTAGCAAAATTCATCAAGAAAATAAAGAGAAAAACACACAATATCGGAAATGATTAACAGAACGGTACTTTAGATCCTATGAAAAATATGATATAATAACTAAACCTTATGATCAAATAAATGTCAATAAGTTTGATGACTTAAATAATATAGGAAAACCAATGAATAATACAAGTTACTAAAACAAGGATTCTTTACCCGGGTCATTTAATGCATTTAAAACCAGAAATACTTATCTAAGGCAGCATCTTAAGCTGGTATTATGGCCATATTGTGAGAAATAGTAGAGAACTTCCTAGAGTGATCATGTTCAAACATAATTATTGGGATGTTTGAATTTTATCACTTGCATTTACTTAAGCAGTTGATTATTCGTCTTAAGTAATTTGTGGTGTACTTTGACATCTTGTAGGCACACATTAAAGGGCTTAAAAATAAGCAGAGAAAATCTTCTGTCATCCTCTGTGATTAGTTTTTGATGAAAGACAGATAGACATGGATGAATCTGGAGAACATCATTCTCAGCAAACTGACACAAGAACAGAAAAAGAAATACCGCATATACTCACTCATAGGTGGGTGAGAAAAATGAGAACACATGGACACAGAGAGGCGGTCTACTATACACTGGGGACTGTTGGGGGAAATGGGGGAGGGACAGTGGGGGGGGCTGGGGGGGGATAGCCTGGGGATGAATACCAAGTGTGGGTGAAGGGGAGGAAGGCAGCAAAACACACTGCCATGTGTGTACCTATGCAACTATCTTGCATGTTCTGCACATGTACCCCAAAACCTATAATGCAATAAAAATTAAAAAAAAAAAAAAAAAAAACAGAACACACGAATAGGTCTCGATTTGTTTGAAAAGAAATTTACAAGTTGAAATTTTCCCTCTAGGCCAAGGTGCTTTCACTGGTAGACTCTAACAGTAAAGCAATGATACCAATCTTACACAAACATTCAGCTATGGAAGAAAAGAGAACATTTTTCATATAATTTTATGAGGCCAGACTAATTGTGATACCAAAATTAGTTGTATATATTTAAAGAAACATATGTCACAGAGCCAGCCTTTTATGAAAAGACATGTAAAAATCCTTAACAAAGTACAAAAATACATTCTACATGATATAAATAGTATAACATGATAGGCCGTTATCTCAACAATATAATTTATATCTAACATTTTAAAAATCAGTCAAAACCATTATCAAATTAATAAAAAGAAAGGAAAAAATTCATATGATAATCTTTATACATGTGGTAAAAACATTTGACAAAATTGAGCACCCATCTATGATTAAAAAATAAAAACTTCTCAGCAAACTAGGAATATAAAGAAAAACCTACAGTTAGTATAATGCTTAATTGTAAAATACTGTTTCCACTTAAAATCAGAAATAGGGCAAGGAATTCTGCTCTCACCACTTATCATCACCTTTGTACTGGAAGTGTTAGCTAATTCAATAAGAAACATCAACAAATAACTAAATGATTTATGGGTTAGAAAGAAAGAAAAAAGAAGTGTCATTATTTGCATACAATATGGTTGTTTAGATAGACAATCCAAAGGAATCTAAAAAAAAAGTTAGTAGCTCTAATAAATGAATTTAACAACACAGTAAGGTAAAATGACAATTTATAAATATTATTTTGCTGTCTATATGCTAACAATGAACAATTATAAATAAAACTTTCTAAAACAGACCTCTAGTCTGAAAACTACAAAATATTGCTGATAGAAGTTATGGTTTATAAGATACATATAAATTCTCTCTGTTTCTCTCTTTTTTAAGAGACAAGGTTTTTCTATGCAGCACAGGCAGAAGTACGTGGAGTAGGGTGACTATTTACAGGAACTGTCATAGCTCACTGCAGCCTGGAATTCCTGGGCTCACAGTATCTTCTTGCTTCAGCTTTTGAAGTAGGGGAACTACAGATGTGCCTCACCATGCCCAGCAGAAGTTAAGTTTAAAAACACCTGAGGTAATGGGGAACATACTATATTAACGGATGAGAATATAAATTCATTGAACATATCAATTATCTCAAATTAATCAATTTGATTTATTGCAATGCCCAAAATCAGGCTTTTAAAATATAAGCAAAAAACTTGAAAATGTGTGTAGAAATGTAAAGAATCAACAGAAACCAGCATGATTTTGAAGAAAACAAAGCCTAGAAACTTAAGTTTATTGATTTCAAAGTTACTACAAAGCTACAGTAATGAAAATACTATATTATTTACATAAGGCTAGATAAAAAGATCATTCAAAGAGATCAACTTATATTATCTGATCAATGGATTTTCAAAGGAGGCACCTAACAATTTAAATGAGGAAACAACATCTATTTAACAAATAATGTGGAGAAATAAAATATAAAATGAAAAATATAAACCTGACCTCAAAAGCATGCACAAAGATTAATTTGAGATAATTTCATAGATTTAAATTGTAAAAACTAGAATTATAAACATTCTAGAAGAAAACATAAACATTTTGTGACATTGAGGTACATAAAGATTTCTTAGGCTGTTAGGAGCAGTAATCAGAAAGAATAAAAATGGTCAATTAATTCCATCAAACTTAAACACTTGCTCTTTGTAAGACATTCTTGTGAAAATAGATAAGCTGCAAACTGGGAGAAAATATTTGCAGTGCATATCTCTGAAAAGAAAAACCTCATAACTCAACAATAAAAAGGCAGCCCAGTTAAACAATGGGTAATGATCTAAACAAACACTTTCCAAAGAAAAATATAAGAGTAGCCAAGGCTGGGTGCAGTGTCTCACACCTGTAATGTTGCCACAGGAATTGGTAAACTCTCACGTTTCCAGCTTGAAACTTCTGTGGCTGGGGATACTTTTGCCTGTGTTTTGCTTGGGCCTGCTGAGCTTGTTCCACCCACTCAGCTTGGCAGGCTGCGCTGGATTCATGTTACAGGCCCACATCCCATGCCTGCCAAGGGCAAGCCAGGTGTGGAGTGGTGAGGGGTGTGTTATCAAGCACAGAGTCTGGCCACTGCCCACAGTCAGGCATGCCAGATGCAGCAAAGTCAGCAGCCCCAGGCACCACACAGGCACTGGCTCTCTGTGAGGCTGCCGCTGAACCAGACGTACTGCAAGTGACTTCCATTGCAGGCACCAGGAAACACTGTGGCAGGCAGAAGCGTGGAGATGCCAGGAACTGGCAAGCGGATTGCAACAGCACATCAAAAAGCTTATCCACCATGATCAAGTAGGATTCATTCTGGAGATGCTAGGCTGGTTCAACATACGCAAGTCTATAAACATAATTCACCACATAAACAGAACCAAGGACAAAAACCACATGATTATCTCATTTGTTTCAGAGAAGGCCTTTGACAAAATTCAACAGCCCTTTATGCTAAAAACCCTCAATAAACTCGGTATTGATAAAACGTATCTCAAAGTAATAAAAGCTATTTACGACAAACCAACAGCCAATATCATACTGAGTGGGCAAAAACTGGAGGCATTCCCTTTGAAATCTGGCACTAGACAAGGATGCCCTCTCTCACCACTCCTATTCAATGTAGTACTGGAAATTCTAGCCAGAGCAGTCAGGCAAGAAAAAGAAATAAAGGGTATTCAAATAGGAAAGGAGGAAGTCAAATTGTCTCTATTTGCAGATGACATGATTGTATATCTAGAAGACCCCATCATCTCAGCCCAAAATCTCCTGAAACTGATAAGCAACTTCAGTAAAGTCTCAGGATACAAAATCAATGTGCAAAAATCACAACCATTCCTATACACCAATAACAGACTTAAAGTGAGCCAAATCAAGAATGAACTGCCATTCACAATTGCTACAAAGAGAATAAAATACCTAGGAATACAACTAACAAGAAACGTAAACGACCTCTTCAAGGAAAACTACAAACCACTGCTCAACGAAATAAGAGAGGACACAAACAGATGGAGAAACATTCCATGTTCATGGTTAGGAAGAATCAATATCATCAAAGTGGCCATACTGCCCAAAGTAATTACAGATTCAACGCTATCCCCATCAAGCTACCAATGACCTTCTTCACAGAACTGGAAAAAAATCACCTTAAACTTTATATGAAACCAAAAGAGAGCCCACATTGCCAAGTCAATTCTAAGCAAAAACAAAGTGGGAGGCATCACACTACCTGACTTCAAACTATACTGCAAGGCCACATAATCAAAACATCATGGTACTGGTACCAAAACAGAGATATAGACCAATGGAACAAAACAGAAGCCTCGGAGGCAACATAACATATCTTCAACCATCCGATCTTTGACAAACCTGACAAAAATAAGCAATGGGGAAAGGATTCCCTGTTTAATAAATGGTGTTGGGAAAACTGGCTAGCCATGTCCAGAAAGCAGAAACTGGACCCCTTCCTGACACCTTACACTAAAATTATCTCCAGATGGATTAAAGACTTAAACATAAGACCTAACACCATAAAAACCCTAAAAAATAATCTAAGCAAAACCATTCAGGACATAGGAGTAGGCAAGGACTTCATGACCAAAACACTGAAAACATTGGCATTAAAAGCCAAAATAGACAAGTGGGACCTAATCAAACACCACAGCTTCTGCACAGCAAAAGAAACAGTCATTAGAGAGAATCAGCAACCAACAGAATGGAAAAAATTTTTGCAGTTTACCTATCTGACAAAGGGCTGATATCCAGAATTTACAAAGAACTAAACAGATTTACAAGAAAAAAAAAAAAAAAAAAAAAGCCCATTCAAAAGTGGGAGAAGGATATGAACAGACACTTTACAAAAGAAGACATACATGAAAAAAACAAACATATGAAAAAATGCTCATCATCACTGGTCATTAGAGAAATGCAAATCAAAACTATATTGAGATACCATCTCACGCCAGTCAGAATGGTGATCATTAATAAATCTAGTGACAACAGATGCTGGAGAGGATGTGGAGAAATTGGAACACTTTTACACTGTTGGTGGGAGTGTAAATTAGTTCAACCATTATGGAATACAGTGTGGCGATTCCTCAAGGACATAGAAATAGAAATTTCATTTGACCCAGCCATCCCATTACTGGGTATATATCCAAAGGTCTATAAATCATTCTACTATAAGGACACATGCACACATATGTTCATTGCAGCATAGTTTACAATAGCAAAGACCTGGAACCAACCCAAATGCCCATCGATGATAGACTGAACAGGGAAAATGTGGCACATATACACTGTGGAATATTATGCAGCCATCAAAAACAATGAGTTCATGTCCTTTGTAGGACATGGATGATCCTGGAAACCATCATTCTCAGCAAACTGACACAAGAACTGAAAATCAAACACCACATGTTCTCACTCATAGGTGGGTGTTGAGCAATGAGAACACATGGCCACAGGGAAGGGAGCACAATACACTAGGGTCTGTTGGGGGTAAATAGGGGAGAGACAGCAGGGGGTTGGGAGTTGGGGGGAGATAGCATGGGAAGAAATGCCAGATATAGGTGAAGGGGAGAAAGGCAGCAAATCACACTGCCACGTGTGTACCTATGCAACAATCTTTCATGTTCTTCACATGTACCCCAAAACCTAAAATGCAATTAAAAAAAGAGGGTGTCATGTTCCTGGCTTGGGGAGCTCCTAGGTCTGGGTTCTTCTAAGGGCCACTAATATGGTTGGGCTCCGTGTCCCCACCCAAATTTCATAACTCCTGTAATTTTCATGTGTTGCGGGAGGGAGCTGGTGGGAGATAATTGAAGCATAGGGGCAGGTCATTTCTGTGCTACTCTTGTAATAGTGAATAAGTCTCATGAGATGTGATGGTTTTAAAAATGGGAGTTTCCCTGCACGAGCTCTTTGTTTTTTGCCCACTGCCACTCATGTAAGATGTGACCAGCTCCTCCTTGCCTTCCACCATGTTCATGAGGCCTCCCCAGTCATGTGGAAATTAAGTCCATTGAACCTCTTTTTCTTCCTAGTCTCAGATATGTCTTTATCAGCAAGATGAAAATAAACTAATATAGCCGCAGCTCTTCTCTCCTTTTGTCTTCTCTCCTTCTTGTCAACTGCAAAGTTGTGAGCAGGTGGGTGTTTCAGTCCTTTTTGTGTTACAGCCCTTTGAGTCCTGCCATTGGATGGGTTCTAAGTACATGTCCTGCATCCAGGAAGAATGAGTTATGCAGACAACTGAAGGGTGGGCAAGGTGAGGAGGAGCTTCATTGAACAACAGTTCTCAGGAGACTAAAAGAGCAAAGGTACCACTGGACACAGAGCTTTCAAGCTGGAAAAGTGACACCCTAAGTATCTTGTGACAACATTACAGGTGTGAAGCACTGCAGCCAGCCATGGCTACTCTTATATTTTTCTTTGCAAAGTGTTTGTTCAGATTATTACCCATTATTTAACTGGGCTGTCTTTTTATTGTTGAGTTACAAGGTTTCTCTTTTCATATATATGCACAACAAATATTTTCTCCCAGTTTACAACTTATCTATCTTTGTAAGAATGTCTTTCAAAGAGCAAGTGTTTAAGTTTGATGCAATCAATTGATCATTTTTATTCTTTCTGCTTAATGTTCTTAATAGGCTACAAAATAGCTCCTTTCCATAGGCAGTTTATCTCAACAAATGTCCAGCTCTCAGCAGAGGGGAGTCACATGGTGGGTAGCTCCTTTCTGCAGGCAGGTAGTTCTGACGAGTGCAGCCCTCAATGGAGAGGAGTCCTGGAGTGGATAGCTCCTTCCTGCAGGTGGTAGTCTGATGTCCGGCTGAATCTGGGGTTTTTATGGGCTCAGTAGGGAGTAAGTGTGTGCTGATTGGTTCATGGGCAGCCATAGGTGAGCCCAGAGAAAGCTCTATACATTCTCACTTGGGCAGTAGACTGTACTCAGAACTGACAGCCCAGGCCCCAGGATTCAGGCTGTCCCTGGATTGAAAAAGGATTTCACTGGGGACCTGCCCCTTCTACCCAGAAACCTGTCTGTCTTCTGCCATCAGCATGCCATACATGGCTGGGTGGCTACAGCTAAATCCTAGAGCACAGGGCTCCCACCCACCCAACTCAATAGAGAGCAGTGCTCCCACCTGTTCTCAGCTCCTGTGAGCTCCATGGAGTGTGCAGCTCTCGCTGCACCTCCTGTACTTCCTATACTGCAACTTGTGTTCCCACAGCAGCTGCTCCAAATGGACCACCACCACCATCAATCTCAGCACTTCGGGAGGCTAAGGCAGGTGAGTTTCTTGAATTGAGGAGTTCAAGATCAGCCTGGACAACATAGTAAAACCCCATCTCTACAAAAAATATAAAAATCAGCTGGGTGTGATGGCATACCCTATAGTCCCAGCCACTCTGGAGGCTGAGGATGGAGCATGCTTCAACTCAGGAGGTCAAGGCTGCAGTGAGCCAAGATTGCATCACTACACTCTAGCCTGGGTTACAGAGTGAGACCCTGTCTCAACAACAACAACAACAACAACAACAATAACAGAATAGCCATTTTGCACAAGAAAATGAGTTCAACACGGTCATAAAGAAAATCAAATTTAAAACCAAGAGATAACATATTACATGAACTACAATGGCTAAAATGTAAAGGAATGATAACATTAAATGTCAGCAGGACTTTAAAATGGTACAGCCACCATAATGAACTATTGGGTAGTTTCTTACTAACTCAACCATACACCTACTCTAAAACTCAGCACTTTCATTCTAGGTATTTGTACAAGAACAATAAAAATGTATGTCCACGAAAATATTTATATGTGAGGGAAGGTTCATAAGAGCTTTTTTAAATAATAGCTCCAAGCTAGAAACAACACAAATGTTCATTGCATAGGGGAATGGATAAAGTTACAATACATTCCTACAATGAAATAATACTCAGCAATAAAGTGGTATGCACTGCTGATATGTGTAGTACCATAAAGCAAACTTGAAAGCATTATATTTAACATTAGTAGACACTCACTAAAAAAGTATGCAACATTTGATTCCATTTATATGAACATTAAAAATAGGCAAATGTAAGTGTTTACCTGTGATGTCAGAGGATTCCCTGGGAATGTGCATGAGAAAATGTTCAGGTATGAATATTTTCCCATTTTGGGGGAGGGGAATTTTGAATTACACAAATGTATACAATTGTCAAAATTCTTCAATCTTTATAGTTAGGACTTATGCCTTCCAGGGGGTGCAAATTTTACCTCAGTTAAAAAACCCAGGGAGGAACAAATGCAACATAATGAAACTAACACTAAAATATCTCAATGTTAGAAAGGAAAGAGACAAAAGGATGCTCAACTTTGGAGAGAAGGAAGAGAAATAAGATTCATACAGAATCTCTGAGATAGAATCTGATTTAAGATTTTGCAAACAGATCATGAAATGATTTAAAGAGATTAGGGTATGTAAATTTAAAGTAGGACAAGACAAAATAAGAAAATGAGAGGGGCATGTTTTATTTACTGTTAGATGTGTAAGCTAACTTTTACTGAGTGCCTGCTACATAACATATTTTGTAATATATGCCTGTAATATATGCATACTATATAAGAATAAATATGATCCATATTACTTTATTTTAGAAAACCATTATTATGTTTATTTTATACATGATGAGGAAGGTCCAGAGAATTAAAATCTAAAGCCAGAGGTTGAAAGTTACAGAAACAAGATTTAAATGAGAAACTAGCAAAATGGTGAACCTTGAGGCTGAACTCAGTAGCGACACATTTTCTTTTTCTTTTTCTTTTTTTTTTTGAGAGAGAGTCTCGCTCTGTCACCCAGGCTGGAGTACAGTGGTACAAACTTGGCTCACTGGAACCTCTGCCTCCTGGGTTCAAGCAGTTCTCCTGCCTCAGCCCCCTGAGTAGCTGAGATTACAGGAGCCCACCACCACACCTAGCTAATTTTTTTTTTTTTTTTCAGTAGAGACAAATTTCACCATGTTGGCCAGGCTTGTCTTGAGCTCCCGACATTATGATCTGCCCACCTTGGCCTCCCAAAGTGCTGGGATTACAGGTGTGAGCCACTGCGCCTGGCCAGTAGCTACAATTTCAATTTGTCTGCATAGTATTGTAAATAAATTAAACTAAATATTTGCATTTGAAGATTGTAAGATTCTCATAAAATACAAATTTCTGCAAAAGTCTGAAAATGGGAAGATTTGCCATTCTTGGTTTATATAAAAAATTGTTTTTCTTTATTTCTTCTAAAAAATGGGATATATGTGCAGAACATACTTGTGTTTCATAGTTAAATGTTTGCCATGGTGGTTTTCTGTGCCTGAATTCCCTTTCTCACCCCCATTCCCTCAACAAGCCCTGTTTTGTGTTGTTCCCGTCTCTGTGTCCATATGTTCTCAATATTCAACTTTCACCTATGAGTGAGAATATATGGTATTTGGTTTTCCGCTCCTGTGTTTGCTGAGGATGTGGTTTCCAGCTTGATCCATGTCCCCATAAAGGATATGACCCCATTCCTTTCTATGGCTGCATAGTATTCCATGGTGTATATGTATCACATTTTCTTCATCCAGTCTCTATCACTGATGGGCATTTGAGTTGGTTTCATGTCTTTGATTTTGTAAATAGTGCTGCAGTAAACATACATGTGCATGTGTCTTTATAGTAGAATAATTTATATTTCTTTGGTAATAATGGGATTGCTGTGTCAAATGGTATTTCTGGTTCTAGATCCTTGAGAAATTGCCATACTATCTTCCACAATGGTTGAATTAATTTACATTCCTACCAACAGTGTAATAGTGTTTGTATTTCTCCACAGCCTCATCAGCATCTTTTGTTTCTTAATTTTTTAATAATCACCATTCTGACTGGTGTGAGATGATGTCATTGTGGTTTTGATTTGCATTTCTCTGATGATCAGTGATGTTGAGCTTTCTTTCATAAGTTTCTTGGCTGTGTAAATGTCTTCTTTTGAGAAGTGCCTGTTCATATCCTTTGCCCACTTTTTGATGGGGTGGGTTGTTTGTTTTTCCTGTAAATTTAAGTTTCTTTTAAATTCTGGATATTAGACCTTTGTCAGATGGGTAGATTGCAAAAATTTTATCTCATTCTGTAGGTTGCCTGTTCACTCTGATGATAGTTTCTTTTGCTGTGCAAAAGAAGTGGATAAATTTCTCTCTTCGTATTTGAACATGCTTTATTTATTTTGCTGTGCAGAAGCTTTTTAGTTTAATTAGATCCCTATGCCAATTTTGGCTTTTTTTTGCAATTGCTTTTGTAATTTTCATCATGATATCCTTGCCCATGCCTAGTATCCTGAATGATATTGCCTAGGTTTTCTTCCAGGGTGTTTATAATTTTGTGTTTTCTATTTAAGTTTTTAATCCACCTTGAGTTAATTTTTGTACAAGATATAAGGAAGGGGTTTAGTTTCAGTTTTTTGCATATGGCTAGCCAGTTTTCCCAGCACCATTTATTAAATAGGAGATCCTTTCCACATTGCTTGTTTTTGTCAGGCTTGTCAAAGATTAGATGGTTGTAGATATGTGGTGTAATTTCTGAGGTCTCTGTTCTGTTCCATTGGTCTTTTTGTCAGGTTTTTCAAAGATCAGATGGTTGTAGATATGTGGTGGTGTTTCTGAGGTCCCTGTTCTGTTCCATTGGTCTACATAACAGTTTTTGTACCAGCATCATTCTGTTTTGGTTACTGTAGCCTTGTAGTATAGTTTGAAGTCAGCCTTCAGCTTTGTTCTCTTTGCTTGGGATTATCTGGGTTATATGGAGTCTTCTTTGATTCCATGTAAAATTTAAAGTAATTTTTTCTAATTCTCTGAAGAATGTCAATGGTAGTTTGATGAGAATATCATTGAATGTATAAATTACTTTGGGCAATATGCCCATTTTTATGATATTGATTCTTTCTATCCATAGGATGCAATGGTTTTCCATTTGTTTGTGTCCTCTCAGATTTCCCTGAGCAGTGGTTTGTAGTTCTCCTTGAAGAGGTTCTTCACATTCCTTGTTAACTGTATTTCTAGGTATTTTATTCTCTTTGTAGTGATTATAAATTGGAGTTCATTCATGATTTGGCTCTCTTTTTGTCTACTGTTGGTGTATAGGAATGCTTGTGATTTTTGCACATTGATTTTGTACTCTGAGACTTAAGTAAAGTTGCTTATCAGTTTAAGGAGCTTTGGGGCTGAGATGATGGGGTTTTCTAAACACAAAATCATGTCATCTGCAAACAGAGACAGTTTTACTTCCTCTCTTCCTATTTGAATACACTTTATTTCTTTCTCTTGCCTGATTGCCCTGGACAGAACTTCCAATACTATGATAAATAGAGTAGTGAGAGGGCATTCTTGTCATATACCAGTTTTCAAAGGGAATGCTTTCACCTTTTGCCCATTCAATATGATATTGACTGTGGGTTTGTCATAAATAGCTCTTATTATTTTGAGATATGTTACATAAATATCTATTCTATTGAGAGTTTTTAACAGGAAGGGATGTTAAATTTTACCAAAGGTCTTTTCTGAATCTATGGAGATAATCATGTGGTTTTTGTCATTGGTTCTGTTTATGTAATGGATTATGTTTATCAATTTGAATATGTTGAACCAGCCTTGCATCCCAGGAATGAAGCCAACTTGATCATGGTGGATAAGGTTTTTGAAGTGCTGCTGGATTGAGTTTACCAATATGTTATTGAGAATTTTTGCATTAGTGTTCATCAGGAATATTGGCCTGAAGTTTTCTTTTTTTGTTCTGTCTCTTCCCAGTTTTGGAATCAGGATAATGCTGACTTCATAAAATTAGTTAGGGAGGAGTCCCTCCATTTCAATGGTTTGAAATAGTTTCAGAATGAATGAATCCAGGTCCTCTGGGTACTTCTGGTAGGATTTGGCAGTGACTCTGACTAGTCCTGGACTTTTTTTGGTTGGTAGGCTACTAATTACTGCCTCAATTTCAGAAATTGTTATTGATCTATTCAGGGATTTCACTTCCTGGTTTAATCTTGGGAGAGTGTATGCATCCAGGAATTCATTATCTTTTTTTAGATTTTCTAGTTTTTACAGTTTATTTGCATAGAGGTGTCTATAGTATTCTCTGATGGTCATTTGTATTTCTGTGGGATCAGTGGTGATATCCCCTCTGTCGATTTTTAATGTGTCTGTTTGATTCTCTTCTCTTTTCTTCTTTATTAGTCTAGCTAGCCACCTAACTATTTTGTTATTATTTATTTATTTATTTATTTTTTCAGAAAAAAATTCAGCTTCTGGAATCATTGACATTTTGGAGGATTTTTCATGTCTCTATCACATTCAGTTCTGCTCTGATCTTAGTTATTTCTTCTCTTCTGCTAGCTTTTGGAATAGTTTGCTCTTGCCTCTCTAGCTCTTTTAATTGTCATGTTAGGGTGTCGATTTGAGATCTTTCTGGCTTTCTGATGTGGGCAGTTAGTGCTATACATTTTCTCTTAACACTGTTTTAGCTGTGTCCCAGATATTCTGGTACATTGTCTCTTTGTTCTACTTGGTTTCAAATAACTTGATTTCTGCCTTAATTATTTACCCAGGAGTCATCCAGGAGCAGATGCAGTTTCCATATAATTGTGTGGTTTGGGGTGAGTTTCTCAATCCTGATTTCTAATATGATTGCACTGTGGTCTGAGACACTGATTGTTATAATTTCAGTTTGTTTTGCATTTTCTGAGGAGTGTTTTACTTCCAATTATGTGGTCAATTTTAGAATAAGTATCATGTGGCACTGAGAATAATGTATATTTTGTGGATTTGGGGTGGAGAGTTTTATAAATGTCTATTACATCCACTTGATCCAGAGCTGAGTTCAAGTCCTGGATATCCTTGTTAGTTTTCTGTCTCCTTGATCTGTCCAATATTCAAAGTGGGGTGTTAAAGTCTCCCATTATTAATGTGCGGGAGTCTAAGTCTCTTCCTAGGTCTCTAAGGACTTGTTTTATGAATCTAGATCCTCCTTAATTGGTACATATGTATTTAGAATAGTGGGCTCTTCTCATTGAATTGTTCCCTTTACCCTTATATAACGCCTTTCTTTGTCTTTTTTGATCTTTGTAGGTTTAAAGTCTGTTTTGTCAGAGACTATGATTGAAACTCCTGCAATTTTTGTTGTTGTTTGGCTATCTATTTGCTTGGTAAATTTTCCTCCGTTTCTTTATATTGAGTCTATGTGTGTCTTTGCCCTTGAGATGGGTTTCCTGAATACAGCATGCCAATGGGTCCTGACCCTTTATCCAATTTGCCAGTCTATGTCTTTTAATTGGGGCATTTACACCATTTACATTTAAGATTAGTATTGCTATGTGTGAATTTGATCCAGTCATCATGATGCTATTTGGTCATTTTGCACACTAGTTGATACAGTTTCCTCAGAGTGTCATTGGACTTTATATTTTTGTTTGTTTTCACAGTGGCTGGTACTGTTTTTTCCTTTTCATATTTAGTGCTTCTTTCAGGAGCTCTTGCAAAGTATGCCTGCTGGTGGTGAAATTCCTCAGCATTTGCTGTCCTGAAAAGGATTTTATTTCTCTTTCCCCTATAAAGCTTAGTTTGTCTGAATATAAAATTCTGGGTTGAAAAATCTTTTCTTTAAGAGTATTGAATATTGACCCCCAATCTCTTCTGGCTTGTAGAGTTTCTGCTGAGAGATCCACTGTGAGTCTGCTGGGCTTTGGTTTGTAGGTGACCTGGTTATTCTCTCTGGCTGCTCTTAACATTTTTTTCTTCATTTCTACATTGGAGAATCTGATGATTATGTGTCTTAAGGTTGATCTTCTCATGAAGTATCTTAGTGGTGTTCTCTGCATATCCCGAATTTGCATGTTGGCCTGATTCTCTGCATATCCTGAGTTTGCATGTTGGCCTGCATGTTTTAGTAGATTGGGGAAGTTCTCCTAGACAATATCTTCAAGTATGTTTTCCAATTTGTTTCCATTCTCCCTGTCTCCTTCAGGTAATCCAATCAATCATAGGTTCAGTCTTTTTATGAAATCCTGTACTTCTTGGAGGCTTTGTTTATTCCTTTTCATTCATTTTTCTCTAGTCTTGTCTGCATGCCTTATTTCAGCAAAATGATCTTCAAACTCTGATATCCTTTCTTCCACTTGGTTGATCCAGCTATTGATACTTCTGTATGCTTCACGAAGTTCTAGTGCTATCTTTTTCAGCTCCATCAGTTCATTTATATTCTTCTCCAAAGTGATTATTCAAATTAGCAGCTCCTCTAACCTTTTATCAATGCTCATAAGTCCTTTGCATTGGGCTAGAACATGCTCCTTGAGTTTAGTGTAGATTTTTATTACCCATCATAATAAGCCTACTTTAGGCAATTTGTCCATCTCATCCTTTGTCCAGTTCTGCACACTTGCTGGAGAGACAATGCGATAATTTAAAGGAGAAGAGGCACTCTGGCCTTTTGCATTTTCAGCATTTTTTAATTTATTCTTTCTCATCTTTGTGAGTTTGTCTAGTTCCAATCTTTGAGGTTGCTGACACTTGGATGGGGTTTTTGTGGGGACTTTTCTGTTGTTGATGCTGTTGTTCATGCTGTCTGTTTGGTTTTCTTTCAATGGTCAGGTCCCTCTTCTGTAGGGCTGCTGCAGTTTGCTGGGGTTTTACTTCAGGCACTACTCATCTGGTTCACCCCTGTGCCAGAGATGTTACTCAAGGAGGAGGGAGGACAGCAAATATGGGCATCTGTGCCTTCTTCTGGGATCTCTGAACTTGTGGGGCATCAAGCTGATGCCAGTAGGATTGGTCCTGAATAGGATGACTGACAACCCATGTTGGAGGGGCCCAGGGAATAGGACCAATTTAATGAAGCACTTTGTCTTTTGGTGGAGGGGATATGCTTCGCTGGGGGAAAACCCACTTGTTTAGGCTGCCCAGATTCCTCAGAACTACCAGGAGGAAAGGCTAAGTCTGCTGGTCCACAGAGACAGCAACCACTCACCTCCCATTAGGGGCTCTGGCCCAGGAAGATCAAGGTTCTGTCCCTGAGCCTCTAACTGAAGCTATTGGAGTTCCTGCAGAGAATCCCCACCTAATGAGGAAGAATGAGTCAGGGTTGAAAAGGCAGTCTGCCTGCCTTCTGCCATAGCCGGTGTGTTGGGCTGTGGGAGACACATCTTGGGATCAAGCCATCCAGACTCCTTGGCTCCAGGGAGAAAAGCACAGCCTGGAGCTATAGAGATGAATGCCACCCTTTCCCCACCCAGGGAGCTTAGCATGTTAGGCAGTTGTGAGCCTCAGTGCTGGCTACTGCCCACTCCCCAAGAACCTCAAACAGCTTAGACAGCAGGCAGCCACAGCTGTGGTGCTAGATGCTTGGTAGGCTTAAGAAGATTTCAGCTAAGAAGATGCTGAGAATCTGCACAGCTCCAGGGTTGGGACTCTAGGCCCCAGTTGTGTGGGTTCATGAATGGTACCTTCCAATCCATGGGTTGCATAGTTGATTGAAAAAGCCCAGTTTCTCCTGCTGAGTAGCACCTTTACTGCCTCCCTTTTCTGGGGGTAGGGAAACTCCCCTGCCCCATGTGGCTCTCAGGTGGGCCACTGTACCACACTGTTCTTCCTTCCTCTCTGTGGATCATACCAGCCTCCTAGTCAGTTCTGATGGAAGAACCTGGATAACTTGATTGCTGGTGAGGGATTCTCATTATTATTATGGTTCTTTTGGATGGAAGCCTCAGTACACGGCTGTTTCTAGTGGGCCATCTTGGCCCCACCCCCTTGTTTGTACTTTCTTGTGGAGAAAAATCATCTCAAGATCAATAGCAAGAAGATGGCCCCCTTAAACATAACTTAAGTAGGATATGTTACCTGCCTGCTCCTTGTAGGCATTTGAGTATGGTAATCTGACATATGACCATGTCCATTCAACCTCAGGGCCAGAGAAGACTTAGAAAAAGGTGATAATGTTACATAGTAAAACAAAAAATTATCCAAGTAGAGATTCCATGATCTAGGAGCTAAAGAATTAGTGTTTACTGGACAATAGCAGCAGAATTGATTGTGCGAAAAGCAAGATGTTCTGCAGAATAAAAACCAAAAATAAGCTGTCCAAAAGGAAAGCCTATTTCTTAGTGACTAATGCCCTTTGAAGTGTTCCAACTTGTGGTGACACTATATAGAAACTCACAGAGAAGGAATTATTTTTTGAAGTAGCCTGACTGATGTTGGAGAATCAGTCCTTCCCCTGAGAAAAGAAGTGAAGTCAACTCAGAGCAGTTAGGACCTATGTGATTAAGAGTTGGAAAGTGAAGGAAATTTGTAATCCACCTGTAGTATCTGGATTCTGTTTCTTTCTCTGAAAAACAAAAGTATGAGACTAGCTCCACAGAGCTCTTTTCAGTTTTAACTTTTTCTGGGTCAGTGAATTATAATGACATATGGTCTAGTACTGTGAGTCCTTGCCTGATATTTCCATTCTATACATACTAGTGCCTCCACCTAGAGTACAAAGTGGGAAATATTCTCCTTCCCTGCCACCAAGCTTTGACTCTCCTCAGGCTAAAATCTCACTTTTTCTCTGATTTTTCTATGCATACTTTCTAATCTTCTACCCAGGCATGACAATTCATTACCTTCAGAGACCATTTAGGTTCTACATGATCTCTGAAATTAGAAGAAGGATTCTGAGATCAAGAGTCTGTGTTTTTGTTTAATATGTGTAACACATCTAGGCCTGAATAGAGAGGAAAACATGGTTAAACTGATAAATTGGAATTAAAATCATACCTTTTTTTTTTTTTTTTCCTAAATGTACTTTTAAGTTAAAAGCATTAGTCTGGACCTTGTTTGACATGATAGTTTCTACAGCATGTTATTACAAGATTTTCTTTGACTTATTACTTGGATCTGGTATTCAGGTTACAAAGATTCGCTGTTGCTTTGGAATGAAAGGATTGCAGTCCTACCCATACTCTACTTAATACGTCCCATTGTCCTTAGTTAAATTTTTGTATCTCTCTTTTTTAAAAAAAAATCTGTACAGTAGGAATAATATCATGTGAACTCTGCTTCATAGTTTGCTATGTTATATGAAATAAAATTAACCTGGCATATAGTAGGTTTTCAGTAAATGAACTTCAAATTTATTCTTTTGATTACTCCTGGGTCTGTGGTAGTAGTTACAGTGGCTGTTTCTTCTAGATTCACAATGCTATCACACCGACTATAGTCTTCTGCCTCTGACAGCTTGCCAGTACTTATCCTTCCTGCACAAATTGGTTCACCAAATTGGAGGCCTTTAATACCACCATACGCCCAATTTTCCTCAATGACAACTTATAAAATGCCAACTGCAATTAAATCAATATTCAAGAATCTTTGAAAGGAAGCAATTTTTTATGCTATTTCATTTGGATAGGAATTTCTCCAAAAGAGGTTTTATGGATTTTATTATTCACAGACTGGAGAATTAAAATGTCCTTCTTAGAGGTGAGGGAGAAGCAGCTTATTCTAAAACCATCCAGGAGGGACTACTGGAATTTAATTTTAATTCATTAATGAGTTTTATTAATATTTCCTGAAGCATTACTATGTGGAAGAATTCTTTGTGTTCTGTTAATTTACAGAAACAAGACAAGAATATCCTTGCTTTTATTAACAAAAGGCAAAAATAACCAGACAAATAAAGATTTGCAGAGATTCAATGGGGATAATGGTGAAATAGGTTCTAAAATAAATGATTGTATCAGTCAGCTACTGCCACAAAAATGCTATACAACAAATGACTCCAAATGGCAATTACTTAAAACAAATTATTTAACTCTTTTCACATGTCTGTGCACCAGCTAGGGTAACCCTGCTTTAAGCTCAGGAATCTCTGCTTTACACTGCAGGTGTGCAAGTCAACTGGGACAGCTTTGCTCCATATGTACCTCTTCATTTTGGGATCATCTGAGAAAAGAGCTTCTCACAGCAATGACAGAAGAGAAAAGGGGAAGGCCCTATGTTTTCAGCACAAGTCAAGTGTGTCTTTTTCTTATGTCTACTAATATCCCACTGCCAAAGCAAGTTTCATTTCCTAAGTTAAAGTCAAAGAGCGAGACTCGTCCAAGATGGCGCGGTAGGAAAAACTCAGGATTGCAGCTCTCAGTGAAGGCACAGAGGGTGAGTCCTAGCCACGTTTTCAGATGGGCCTTTGTTGCCCACAGAATGGAGAAATTGCCAGGTGTAGGAGAGACACGGGACACAAGCGCAGCCCTTTCGGCTTGCACGGGCTGGTGCCGTGGTGCAGCAGCAGCCTGCACAAAACTCACTGGTCTGGGTGCCCTGTTAAACTGGCAATCTGAGATTTGGGAGGGCAGATTAACATATCCATCTGATTAAATGGGACTTGGACAGTGAACTAGCTCAGAAGTGTGATCTGAGCTGGTGCAGTGGGCCATGGCATGGAAAATCACACAGATCCTGGTGCCCTAGAAGCAAATGACTGAAACACCTGTGAGAGAGTAAACCATTCAACTTAAAAAAGAGAGAGAGAGAGAGAGAAAAGACTCTGAGGCAGGAAGCCAGGTGATCAGGCTCGGCAGGTCCCACCCACACAGGGACAAACAAAACAGTGATTTGAAATGCTTGGGGTTGAGAGTTTTACTGCAGGCTCAGCTGAATCCAGGACAGTGCAGCTTGGTGGCGGAGGGGTGTCCTCCACTACGGACGCATACAGCCCCTACTGAGGTACACACCCATTGCAGAAGCAGCCTGCCGTTGCTGAGGAAACCTGCCATAACAGACTCCGCCAACAGGACAGAGCCCATCACAGTATGGCGGAGCCACGCAGCAGCAGGGCGGACCCCGCGGTAGCAGAGTGGAGCCTCGGCAGGCAAATAGTGACTAGACTGCCTCCTAGCTGGGCAGAACAGTGCAACGGATACACATAAAGAAAGCCCCAACTCCCTGAGACAGCATCAGAGGAAAAAAAAGAGGGGGGTTTATAAGTGCTGCTACAGCAGACCTAAACAAACCCGCCCAACAACCCTGAATGAACAACAGAGCTCACAGCTCAGCACTGGAGCTCCTATAAAGTAAAGACCATCTCCTCAAGCAACTCTCTGACCCCTGTATATCCAAAGAGTCACCTCAAAAAAGGACTAATCAGACTGACATTTGGCAGGCATCATTCTGGGACAAAGATAGCAGAAGAAGAAACTGGTATTATCCCTCACTGTTCCACAGTGGACACAGGTGTACCCCAGATAAGCAGGGCCTGAAGTGGACCTCAGCAGTCGTAAAGCAGAGAGGCTAGACTGTTAGAGGGAAAACTAAGTAACAGAAATACTTCTTCATCAACAATCTGGATGTCCACTCAGAGACCCAATCGAAAAGTCAGCAACTACTAAGACGACAGGTGGATAAATCCACAAAGATGGGAAGAAACCAGTGCAAAAAGGAGGAAAACACCTGAAACCAAAACACCTCACCTCCTACAAGGGACCAAAACTCCTCACCAGCAAGGGAACAAAGCTGGACTGAGAATGAGTGTGACGAAATGATGGAATCAGACTTCAGAAGGTGGATAATGAGAAACTTCAGTGAGCTAAAAGAACATGTTCTAAATCAATGCAAAGAAACTAAAAACCTTGAAAAAATATTTGAAAAAAAAATTTGAGGAAATAATAACAAGAATGGATAACTTAGAGAGGAATGTGAATGAATTGAAGGAGCTGAAAAACACAACATGAAAACTTTGTGAAACATGCACAGGTTTCAACAGCCGAATTGACCAAGCAGAAGAAAGAATATCAGAAGGCGAAGATCAACTCAATGAAATAAAATGAGAAACCAAGATTAGAGAAAAAAGTGCAAAAAGGAATAAACAAAATCTCCAAGAAATGTAAGACTATGTGAAGAGACCTAAACTACGTTTGATAGGTGTACCAGAATGTGATGAAGAGAATGAATCCAAGCTGGAAAACACTCTTCAGGATATTATCCAAAAAAATATCCCCAACCTAGCAAGGAAGGCCAATACTCAACTCCAGGAAATACAGAGACCACCACAAAGATATTCCACAAGAAGAGCAACCCCAAGGCACTTAATCGTCAGACTCGCCAGGGTTGAAATGAAGGAGAAAATACTAAGGGAAGCCAGAGAGAATGGTCGGGTCACCCACAAAGGGAAGCCCATCAGACTCACAGCAGATCTCTCGGCAGAAAATATACAAGCAAGAAGAGAGTGGGGGCCAATATTCAACATCCTTAAAGAAAAGAACTTTCAACCCAGAATTTCATATCCAGCCAAACTGAGCTTCAGAAGGGAAGGAAGAATAAAATCCTTTGCAAATAAGCAAGTACTCAGAGATTTTGTCACCAGCAGGCCTGCCTTACAGGAGCTCCTGAAAGAGGCACTACACATAGAAAGAAACAACCACTACCAGCCATTCTAAAAATATACCAAATGCTAAAGAGCATCAACAAAATGAAGAATCTGCATCAACCAATGGGCAAAACAGCCAGGTAGCACCAAAATGGCAGTATCAAATTCACACATAACAATATTAACCCTAAATGTAAATGGGATAAATGCACCAATCAAAAGACATAGATTGTCAAATTTGATAAAAACCAAAACCCATCAGTGTGCTGTATCCAGGAAACCCATCTCACATGCAAGGATACACAAAGGCTCAAAATAAAGGGATGGAGGAAGATTTACCAAGCAAATGCAGAGCAAAAAAAAAAACAGGAGTTGTATTTCTCGTCTCTGATAAAATAGACTTTAAAGCATCAAAAATCAAAAGAGACAAGGTCATTACATAATGGTAAAAGATCGACACAACAAGAAGAGCTAATGATCCTAAATATATATGGACCCAATACAGGAGCACCCAGATATATAAGGCGAGTTCTTAATGACTTACAAAGAGACTTAGACTCCCACACAATAATAGTGGGGGACTTTAACATTCCACTATCAATATCAGACTGATCAACCAGACAGAAAATAAACAAGAATATTCAGGGCTTGAATTCAGACCTGGAACAAGCAAACATGATAGACATTTACAGAACTCTCCACCGCAAATCCACAGAATATACATTCTTCTCAGCACCACATCACACCTACTCCAAAATTGACCACATAATTGGAAGTAAAGCACTCCTCAGAAAAAGCAAAACAACTGAAATCATAACAAACAGTCTCTCAGACCATAGTGCAATCAAGTTAGAACTCAGAATTCAGAAACTAACTCAGAACCACACAGCTTCATGGAAACTGAACAACTGGCTCTTGAATGTTGATTGGATAAACAATGAAATGAAGGCAGAAATAAAGAAGTTCTTCAAAACCACCAAGAAAGAAGACACAACATACCAGAATCCCTGGGACACATTTAAAGCAGTCTGTAGAGGAAAATATGTAGCAATAAGTGCCCACATGAGAAGAGTGGAGAGATCCAAAATTGACACCCTATCATCAAAATTGAAAGGGCTAGAGGAGCAAGATCAAAAAAGCTCAAAACCTAGCCGAAGACAAGAAATAACTAAGATCAGAGCAGAACTGAAAGAGATAGAGATGAGAAAACCCCTTCAAAAAATCAATAAATCCAAGAGCTGGTTTTTCAAAAAGATCAACAAAATAGACCACTAGCCAGACTGATAAAAAAGAAAAGAGAGAACAACCAAATAGATGCAATAAAAAAACAATAAAGGGAAAATCACCAAAGATTCCACAGAAATTCAAACCATAATCAGAGAATATTACAAACAACTCTATGCACATAAACTAGTAAACCAGGAAGAAATGGATAAATTTCTGGACACCTGTGTCCTCCCAAGACTAAACCAGGAGGAAGCTAAAACTATGAATAGACCAATAACAAGGTCTGAAGTTGAGGCAGCAATTAAGAGCCTACCACACAAAAAAAGCCCAGGTCCAGATGCATTCACAGCTGAATTCTACCAGACACACAAAGAGGATCTGGTACCATTCCTTCTGAAACTATTCCAAATAATTCAAAAAGAGGGAACCCTTCCAAAATCATTTTATGAGACCAACATCATCCTGATACCAAAACCAGGCAGAGACTCAACAAGAAAAGAAAACTTCAGGCCAATATCCATGATGAACATAGATGCGAAATTCTTCAATAAAATACTGGCAAACCGATTGCAACAGCACATTAAAAAACTTATCCATCATGACCAAGGAGGACTCATCCTGGGGATGCAAGGCTGGTTCAACATACGCAAGTCTATAAATGTAATTCACCACATAAACAGAACCAAAAACAAAAACCACATAATTATCTCAATTGATGCAGAGAAGGCATTTGACAAAATTCAACAGCACTTTATGCTAAAAACCCTCAATAAACTCGGTATTGATGGGACATATCTCAAAGTAATAAAAGCTATTTACAACAAACCAACAGCCAATATCATACTTAATGGGCAAAAACTGGAAGCATTCCCTTTGAAATCCAGCACTAGACAAGGATGCCCTCTCTCACCACTTCTATTCAACATAGTACTGGAATTTCTAGCCAGAGCAATCAGGCAAGAAAAAGAAATAAAGGGTATTCAAATAGGAAAGGTGGAAGCCAAATTGTCTCTATTTGCAGACGATGTGATAGTATACCTAGAAGACCCCATCACCTCAGCCCAAAAACTCCTGAAACTGATAAGCAACTTTAGCAAAGTCTCAGGATATAAAATCAATGTGCAAAAATCACAAGCATTCCTATACACCAATAACAGACTTAAAGAGAACCAAATCAAGAACAAATTGCCATTCACAATTGCTACAAAGAGAATAAAATACCTAGGAATACAACTTACAAGGACCATAAGGGTCCTCTTCAAGGAAAACTACAAACCACTGCTCAACAAAATAAGAGAGGTCACAAACAAATGGAGAAACATTCCATGTTCATGGTTAGGAAGAATCAATATTGTGAAAATGGCTATACTGCCCAAAGTAATTTACACAATCAACACTATCCCCATCAAGCTACCATTGAATTTCTTCACAGAACTGGAAAAAACCACCATGAACTTTATATGGAACCAAAAGAGAGCCCACATAGCCAAGTCAATTCTAAGCAAAAAGAACACAGCGAGAGGCATCACACTACCAGACTCCAAACTATTCTACAAGGCTACAGTAATCAAAACAGCATGGTACTGGTACCAAAACAGAGATATAGACCAATGGAACAGAACAGAGGCATTGGAGGCAACACAACATATCTACAACCATATAATCTTTGATAAACCAGACAAAGACAAGCAATGGGAAAAGGATTCCCTGTTTAATAAATGGTGTTGGGAAAACTGGTTAGCCATGTGCAGAAAGCAGAAACTGGACCCCTTTCTAACACCTTACACTAAAATTAACTCCAGATGGATTAAAGACTTAAACATAAAACCTGGCACCATAAAAACCCTAGAAGAAAATCTAGGCAAAACCATTCAGGACATAGGAGTAGGCAAAGACTTCATGAACAAAACACCAAAAGCATTGGCAACAAAAGCCAAAATAGACAAATGGGACCTAATTCAACTCCACAGCTTTTGCACAGCAAAAGAAACAGTCACTAGAGTGAATCGGCAACCAACAGAATCGGAAAAAATCTTTGCAGTTTACCCATCTGACAAAGGCTGATATCCAGAATTTACCAAGAACTCAAACAGATTTACAGGAAAAAAACAAACAAGCCCATTCAAAAATGGGAAAAGGATATGAACAGACACTTTACAAAAGAAGACATACATGAAGCCAACAAACACATGAAAAAATGCTCAACATCACTGGTCAATAGAGAGAATGCAAATCAAAACCACATTGAGATACCATCTCATGCCAGTTAGAATGGCGATCATTAAAAAATCTGGAGACAACAGATGCTGGAGAAGATGCGGAGAAATAGGAACACTCTTACACTGTTGGTGGGAGTGTAAATTAGTTCAATCATTGTGGAAGACAGTGTGGCGATTCCTCAAGGACCTAGAAATAGAAATTCCATTTGACCCAGCAATCCCATTACTGCGTATATATCCAAAGAAATATAAATCATTCTACTATAAGAACACATGCACACGAATGTTCATTGCAGCACTGTTTACAATAGCAAAGATCTGAAACAAATTCAAATGCCCATCAATGATAGACTGGACTGGGAAAATGTGGCACATATACACCGTGGAATATTATGCAGCAATCAAAAATGATGAGTTTTTGTCCTTTGTAAGGACATGGATGAATCTGGAGAACATCATTCTCAGCAAACTGACACAAGAACAGAAAAGGAAATACCGTATATTCTCACTCATAGGCGGGTGAGAAAAATGAGAACACATGGACACAGTGAGGGGGGTACTACACACTGGGGTCTATTGGGGGTATAGGGGAGGGACAGCATGGGGGTCAGCTGGGGAGGGATACCTGGGGAGAAATGCCAAGTGTGGGTGAAGGGGAGGAAGGCAGCAAAACACACTACCATGTGTGTACCTATGCAACTATCTTGCACGTTCTGCACATGTACCCCAAAACCTAAAATGCAATAAAAATTAAAAAAAAAAAAAGATAATACTGACACAATAAAAAAAAAATCAAAGAGTGAGGAAGTATATTTCTTCCACTCTGAGAGGATTCAGGGAATGAATATTTGTTGAACAGTCATCGCAGTGCTCATTGCATTTTTTAACAGAAAAGCTTAGCCTGTTGCAGAATAGCCAGAAGATCAATATGCTTGAAACATAGAATCAGAAGGGGAGGATCATAGAATATGATCACAGAGAGGAAGACAAAACCCACTCAGGTAGCATAGGCCATCATCAGGCATTACAAGAGGAAACCTTTAGAGCATTTTAAGCAGAGAATGACAGGAATAGATTTATATTTTAAAATGTTTCTGGCTATTCTGTGATAACTCTGCTGAAAGGGATCATGGTTTTTGTAAAGAGACTACTCAAGCGGTTATTATGGTAGCTCAGGAGAAAGATGGTGGTGGCATGGACTCGGGTGGCAATAATGACATAAGGAAAAGAAGTTGGATTTAAAATATATTTTGGTCATATCTGTTATCCCAGCACTTTGAGAGGCCGAGGTGGGCGGATCACTTGAGTTCAGGAGTTCCAGATCAGCCTGACCAACATGGAGAAACCCCATCTCTACTAAAAATACAAAATTAGTCAGGTGTGGTGGTGCATGCCTGTAATCCAAGCTACTGGGGAGGCTGAGGTAGAAGAATCACTTAAACCCAGGAGGCAGAGGTTGTGGTGAGCTGAGATTGTGCCATTACACTCCAGCCTGGGCAACAAGAGCAAAACTGTCTCAAAAAAATATATATATATACATATATATTATATAATATATATACATATATATTATATAATATATATGTATATATATGTATATTATATATTATATATAATATGTATATTATATATATGTATATATATATTATATATTATATATTTTATATATATATATATATATATATATATATATATATATATATATATATAAACAGACCTGCACTCCAGTGAGTTTTGCCAGCTTGGAAGTGGAGGGGAGAAAGGAACAGTGTAAATGAAATCTAGTTTTGAGATCTGTGCAACTCAGTAAATTATTGTTCTAATAATTGAGATAAAATCTCTAGAGGGGAAAAAGATTTTTAGAAAGATGTTTGGAGGCATCAAAAGCTTTACTTTAGACAATAAGTTTGCCTAATGAAACTCCCAATAGAGCTGCTAATGAGGTGACTGTTTGTACAATTCAACTAGTCAGAGATGAAAACTTGGAGGTTATTAGGAAATACATAGGATTCAAAACCATAAGGCTTATCAGGGTCACTGGGAAAACACTGTAAATTTAAAAAGAATCATAAACCAAAGGAGTATGAAAAATATAAAACCATTTCATTCCAAATTTAACTTGCAGCATTTCCTTGAGAAAAAGAAAAGAAAAAATGTTTCACTGAATTTGCTCCTCGTAGACTGAAGCTCAAGTACAACTGCTCTATTTCAGGTATTGCAGGTGATACAGAATTCTTCTTAGACTTTGTAACATTTAAAAAAAAAAGAAAGTTTTCTTCTAATAACAATTTAACTTATTTATTACACTAGATAATCACACTAATGTATAAAACTAAGAAACATAAAAGAAGGAAATTGTCAGAAATTTTTTTTTTCTGTAATACTTTTATTTTGGTCTTATTCAAAAGGGAGACTTATAAGGGAAACTACCTGAGCATTTACACATAGTGGGTGGTGATTTTGGGAATAGGTATATTTTTTCTTAGACATGAGAAACAAGATTACAGGTAAAGTCAGCAATGGCTTCAATGTGGAGCATGGTTAATTAAACACAGTAACTCATTAATGCGTAAGTCCCAAGCAAAGCATGTGTTGTAATTAAGGTTTAAGTGCAAAATATGCTTTGACTACAGAAATCAATCATCAATATTTCCAGGTTAATTACCTAGGAGAGTGCAATACCAGAGATAGGAAGAGCCAAATGGAAATGAACTGGGAATTTGTAAGGATTATGGGCAAAGCAAGGGTATATATAGATTGGGAAATTGAATGTTTGTTTTACATTTATCTAAATCTCCAAGGTTTGGTTATAAACATTCTAAGTGGGTGTATGCATGCACAAGTCCACCTGTATGCCTAGAAAATAGGCTTTAATTGAACAGAAAATTCAGTTGGGTTCACAGACATTGACATCATTATTTGTTCAGATGAGTCAGAGTTGCAGCTTCAAACCATAGACTTATTTATAGAAATGGAGCAAAGTCACAATTTATCTAAACACTCGGCTGATGATTGTACCTGATTCGAGGACAATCTTCTTGAATGATTTTTTTAAAAGTTAACTTTTCCAGTTAAAGAGGAAAAGGATGATGAGAGAAAAAGCTGAGAAAACTGACTACAAAAGCTCACATAAAATATGAAGATTAATGATAACAAGTGTTAAAAGGTGTGCCTGAAAGAAACGTTTAAAATTAAAACATGGAAAGGGCATGTAAGAAATTTAACATAATCAGTATTTTCATTAAATTTAGTCAGTATGTATTGATCACTTATGGATTATAAACCTTAGAAGTCAGAATGTTTTCCTTCTAGCAGTTAACAGTTTACCGTAAACTATATAAACAAACTACTGAGCATTTAACAGAAAACTAGGAAGAACAGAAGTAGATAAGACTTCTTTCAGGACTTAAGCTTGGAAATGTTTTTGTTGATTAGGCCATAAAATACAGAATGGTCAAAGGAAAATGAAGGCGAGATTCCAGGTTGTAGAAACACTATAGGCCAAATTTTAGGTGTTTAAGTTGCTGAAAGATTAGAAAGACCAAGAAGCTGTTAATGAAATACTGAAGTCACCAGAGCTATAGGAAGAAATCATAAGGAACTGAAGAACCACTGTTCACCATTTGGGTCCAGAGCTAGTGCTCCTTTAAACTAGATAAACTTACAGACCACTCTTTGTAATTGCCAATTTTGCAGGTATCTCTGTTGATTATTTTGAGCAATTACCTAATAAAGGGATGACATAAGTGACAGTACAAGCTTAGAAATCTACCTACTTTAGAGATGTTGCAATTAACAGGTACTTAACAAGTGACATCCATTTACAGTTTGTAACCTCAAACTGGAAGCCCAACACAGGAAGATTATCAAAAGACAATGTTAAAAATTTTTATCAGATATTTTAAGAACTAGGTAACACTTAGAAGAATATCAGATAAAAAGCCTTTAGAATAAAAATAGTTCATGCATCTCCATAGCGAGGTGTCTACAATCCTGCATTAAAGGCATCATTTAGGGTATTTGTAGGGTACTTTTTAAGTGGAAAAAATGCATACTTAACCTTTATCCCTAAAACAGATTGTTTTATTGGTTTATCTGTAGCTTGAAGGCATTTGATTAGGGCTAGAAACAAAGCATAACACATTAAAGAAAATACCAATTAGAGGTCAAAGTTTAGCTACATCATAATTTTACCAAAGTTATAAATCCTCTTATCCTGAAAGAAAAATAGCATATGGCATCTATTTGATTTTGAATTATTTGACATAATGTTTCCTCCATTCTTGAAGATTTATCATATATCTCAATTTTCACATAACTCATATCCATTTTACATATTTAAAATGAATTTCTATTAATCCTTCTTCCCCCTTTTATCTAATTAACTAGGAATAAATTTTCTCAACATATTGAATAAATCATTTGAGGAAAATAAGAATCACACTTCCTTTTCACTCAGACTGCTATCACACATTTAAAAAAATCATTCTTTGTATTTGCAATTCAAAATCAGAGGAAAAAACTAACTTAATTATCATGCAAAGTATACATAATTTTCATGATTTGCTCACCAAAGTGGCTTTAAGAGGATTCTGTCACAAATAGGCTCTGATAGTAACAGGAAAGTAAGCACAAATCCTCACAGAATCTGTAAAGTGAAAATAAAAAGCGTTTCAAGCTTCCATTGCTCCCCCTAATGGTAGGAAACCAGAAAACATCTAGATGTATATATTTCATATTTCTTTGTCAATTAAATGCTTTACAGAAACCTTCCTCCAAGTATGTTCAATATTGTGTTTTATGTAAGTTTACAAAATGAACTAAAAATAATAAATATATCAACTATTATTAAATTCTTGTTATTATATGAAAGAGTCCTTGCTATTTTAAGTAATTATTAAATGTTTGGAATTAATCTCTTTCCTTAAGTTTAGGATAAAGGTGAAAAAGTTAATATCATAGACTGTATAATATAAATCAATTCTCTAGAGGAATCAATCCTATTTTTTTCTCAACTGTTACTACATGATTGATTTATTTAAAAATTAAACCAGGCTCAGACAACTTTACATTTAAATATTTACTCTAACAGCACTGACTTGTCAAATCACTCCATGTATCTTGAAATGCTGAATACAAGAAGAAAGTTTTACGTTAAAAGGCACTTTGACCAATTTTCTTTTGAGAACTCAGGCAAAGAATGGGTATCAGTGTAACTCATGAAATACAAGAAGATGATCATAGAAAAGTGACTTTGGTGAATGGTGGTTATTTAGGATTGTCTCCTTTCCAAAAGCACAATCTCATTTTTATGATGAAAAGAGGATTATAACAGGGAAGAAAAGTTGTTGTAATAATAAAAACTAATGAGAGGAGAATTATACAAAGAATGAGACATGGCATCAAGAATGAATTCAAAAAGAGCAGAACAATATAGGTACAAAAGGAGATAATGAACAGGGAAAAAAAAGTCAGTGATACAACAATACACATTTTTACCTGATAGCATGTAAGTAATTTAGAGCTGGATTTTATAAACATGAAATTGTTTTTCTAATACATTCAACCAAAAGTCAGCATACACAGTTCAGTCATCTCTCATTACTTACAATAAAATATTTTCCATTTGTTAGAAAATAATATCTTATTCCCTGGATCTATTATTTCTTTTTTATTGATTTTCTTTCTAATCTCTAAATTTATTTACTTAATTTTTCTAACTGATTATCTGTCTATATTCTGTCTTATTCTAGCATGGATTATTTAAAACCTGTATTAGTTTCGGAACCACTAAACATTTGCTCAGAAGTTTGGATTACCAGAAAAGTACCCTAACTCTTTAAGAACTTCCCAACCTAAGAAATCACTGATTTCATGGATTCATCCTGGAGATTTTGCTTAAAAGTGAGAAATAACAGATCTATGTTTCACAAAATCAAAATGACAACTTTTGAAGTGTGGAATGAGAAATAGGAAAAGAGATCAGTATGCTGTATATAGCAGTGCTTTTGAATGACTCCTTCTGTGCGTCAGAAATCCAAAGCAGCAGCAGCAATTAGGGAAGATCGTCACTTTCACTCAAGGTTCAGAAATAGGGGAGGAAAAAAGGGGGGACAAATGAATCGGAGAGGAGAAAGAAGGGAGGGATAGAGGTGAAGATAGGGCACATCCTGCAAAGATAATGCCTGTACAATCAATGACATCATCCTCCTGCTTATATATGTAGGGGAATGGCCAGAGCACTTCTCATAGTTCACTCACTTTCAAAGCCAGCTGAAGGCAAGAGGAAGCGCTAGAGAGAACCCCCTTCAGTGTCCTTCTGACTTTTATGAACTTGGCTTGCTAGAAGGCTGAAAGATGATGGCAAGAATGAAAATCCAGCTTGTATGCGTTCTACTCCTGGCTTTCAGCTCCTTGAGTCTGTGCTCAGGTAAGCAAAACTGCATTTCACAACTCCCTGAAGTGATTTATTTTTTATCTTTTGCATTGTGTTGCTACTTATGTTAATGTTTTTAGGATTTACCTGTCAGTGATGGAAACTGTGAATATCTTTTTCTCTGCCTTTATGATTACAATAACTGAGAGATTTATTTTCCCTTTTAAAATCTGCAAAGCAATAAAAGGGGTTGCAATGAAACACTGCACGACCCCCTTTCTAATGCAACCATGAGGAAAAAAAAATACTACAAAACTTTCAATTAGGCTGGTCATTATCTAATGAGAAGTACATAGGCAGTGGCTGTCAACTTGCAAACTCATCATTAAATCCCATCCATTCAAAATGTTTTATTCTCATCCTCATTCATCTCTTAGCAAGCGGTGGCCCTCATGCCATTTTAATAGTCCTCATATTATCTTCCTACTTGTTTGTGTTAAGATAACACGTGAAGTGCAAATTGATGCTTAGTGAATAAATGAAGCATTATTTGTAGAAAATTATTTCTAGAAAAATACCAAAAGATTCCTGGTCCTTTTTGAGAATACATTGTGCATAGTCTAATAAGTATGCTATTAATATAACAGTTTGGTACTTTTTCTCCATGCCATTTAAGTTAATACAGAATTCTGTTGGCAAATTGGTATTCTTATATTGATGGAAATTATTTGATTTTAGAGTGTTTTGCATGCAGTATGAAAGGAGAAGTTATATAATCCTAAATGTCTATGAATAACTCACTTTGAAAATGAGATTTAAATTGAAAGGTGTAACATGAAATATTACAACCATTGCAAAAAGCTCTACTTAATATTTAAGAAATATTGGAATGACAACTTCAAAGTGAAAATAACACCTTAGGAAGAAAATGCAGCAAAAATAATTTAACCTGTTCTATGCCTTTATGTATCATAAATATGACATTGAAATGTTTAATTCAAACTCATGCTACAATTTGATATGTCATTTATGCAATTATTTTAATCATCAGAAAATAACTTTAAATCTTACGAGAAAAACAAACTTTTCTACAATTATGAGTTTATCTGAAAGTTATGTGAGATTAAAGCTTCAATACTTCTGAAAGAAAAACTGGATTATTGATGAAACACTGTGTTTGGTAACTTGAAACTACTTGCTGTAATGCAAAAGTTATGAGGATTTTGGTATATACATTGTTCATAAATGACTAATAGAATTTGCCATTCCTTTTGAAAAATAGATTATGTATCTAACAAATAGGGAGAAAGATCTCTTGTACAATTTAGATTCTAGGTAAAATCAAACAAATGGTTTCTCTGAGTGTGATATTTCTTTTTGATGAGTGTGTAGTACAAGGAAGATAGAGTCATTTTAACTTTATTTTTATTATAGCATTTTCTAAATTTTCCTTCTCTGTAAAATATTCATTAACAGAAATTTGGATACAGTTTTTTTAAAAATCCAGTGATCCATATTCAATGCTGTTGTAAATGTGATGTTGAACAGCTCCACTTTTGCTTAAACAGTTTCCTTAAATGCTTGTGATAAAATTAAAGATACATAATTCCAAATTCTTGCTTAAAGTACAAATACAGTTCCTTCAAAGTGTGTTTTTGTTTAAAAAAAAATCATCTCAAATTAAGTAAATCTCAGTATCTTTATTATTCAAAAATTATCAATAAGCAATTCCCTTTGGTTTTGTCTTGAAAAAGTCTCTTATATAATCTTCATTATGTTGTGTATTTAAATGTTAATATGCATATTTTCTATATATGTAAACTATGGCTGGTAAGAAATAAGCTACCCTAGCATATGTGGTAAAATATGTATTACACAATATGATCACATTTTTAAAATCTGAAATTCAAAGAATAAACAACTCCAAGTCATCAATAGCTGTCTGAGCAAATAGTCGTATGCATTTTCTTAGAAGTGCTTCTATTATTTTAGCTTTCTATTATGCTAAAATATAATTATAATTTGTTGTTTAGGGTTACTATTTTTAAGAAAATACATTAGAAAGACTAAACCTGTAAAACTAATATTTTAGATAAACCTAAAATTTGTAAATTATAATATAATTATATGATATGTGATTATAGTAAACGTGATTTTGATTTTACTCAGATTCAGAAGAGGAAATGAAAGCATTAGAAGCAGATTTGTTGACCAATATGCATACATCAAAGGTAACTTTTTATTTTTCTTAACTCTTGGTTGAAGAACGTATGAACTTCCATTATAAACATGATATGTTTTTCCTATAGTAATAACTTCCCATCAAGATTGAAATGTTCCTTGAGAGGCATTTTCTTTTTGAAAACAATTTTCTTTTAGTAAAAAGAAGTCAGAGGTGCTGATATGACAGGCAAAGAAACTAGAGTTCTATCAATCAGCATGTTGCAATTTTAATTAATTGTCAGACATATTTACATGGCTGTAAATGTTTTTAAAGAAACTTGTTTCCATGCCTTTTACATTGGGTATGATGAAAGGTGTATTGGCCTCAAGTTAAATGAAAACAAAGTGAACTCTTTGCTTCTTGTTATTATATTAGGAAAAAGAAAAAGGTGTTCTTAAATTAGAAGTAAAAGTTCATGACACCCTGTGAAAGAAATGTAGTAGAAAGGGGAGAGCAGTGGACTGGCAAACAGGAGCTTTGAGATCTAATCCTGAAACAGTGACTTATAAAAATGAGAACACATGGACACAGGGAGGGGGTACTACACACTGGGGTATATTGGGGGGAATAGGGGAGGGACAGTGAGGGGGGACTGGGGAGGGATAGCCTGGGGAGAAAAGCCAAATGTGGGTGAAGGGGAGGAAGGCAGCAAAACACACTGCCATGTGTGTACCTATGCAACTATCTTGCACGTTCAGCACATGTACCCCAAAACCTAAAATGCAATAAAAATTAGAAAAAAAAAATATTTATCTTTAGCAAGTGGATTAATTTATCTTGCTTACCTGTGTTTCCTTGTTTTTAAATGCAGGGGTTGCAGTTCATAATCTTCTAGACATTTACTGTTCTACAATGCATTAAAGAATTACTAAACTGTACTCTTCATTGTATGTCTGGATTTAAATTCTCCCTACAACAGACATGTTATTTTTACATGTTCCTTTTTTAAAAAAAAAACTGAGCCAAATGCAACTTTGTATACAGGGCCCTATTATTCCTCTGTTGGTGTCTTGAAAGCAAATTTTTATATTTCCAGTCTGTATCTAGGAATAAGTTCTGTGGTACATATGCAGGATGTGCAGGTTTGTTACATAGGTAAATGTGTGCTGTGGTGGTTTGCTGCACCTATCAACCCATCATGTTGGTATTAAGCCCAGTACGCATTAGCTATTTTTTTCTAATGTTCTTTCTTTCTCCACCCCACCATCTGACAGTCCCCAGTGTGTGTTGTTCCCCTCCCTGCGTCCATGTGTTCTCACTGTTTAGTACTCAATCAGAATACCAATGGATACAACCTCTTCAGTCCAAAAATAGACAACTGAAATTAATAGTCTGTGTTAGAAAATGGGATAAGTTAGGTGCCTTGGTGTCTTGGTATAGATTTACCTAATTCCCAGGTGCAGCTTAATACATAAAGGTCCTAAATATCTGTGATGCTACCATAACAATTATTAATGTGTGGAATACATTATTGGCCTCATATTTCGTATTTTTCCACATTTATTAATACCATCTTTGTCACTGCTCCATTACACTTTAAGCTGAAATGTAATGGAGATAGAATAATATTTTTTGAATTTGTAATTTTTCATCCGTGATATATATATATATATATAATATTTATATATTTCTGCCATAATTTCAATTTCCTTTTCTTACTTTGCTCTGTGTGTACATGCATATGTTTATGTGAATATAACTATTGTATTTTATTAAATAGAAGTTATAAAATATTGGCACTATGCAACTTTGTGACATGATGTCACTAAATTAATAACACTGAATTTATTAGACTGGAGTAGCAATTAGACCCTAACGTGATTGTTTAGCACACTGGGAATTCATTTCTTGCTCATGTAACACAAGTTTTAATTGCAGTTGTTTTTTGCTTTTGGGTTTTTTTTTCAGATTAGTAAAACAAGTGTTCCCTCTTGGAAGATGACTCTGCTTAACGTTTGCAGTCTTGTAAATAATTTGAACAGCCCAGCTGAGGAAACAGGAGAAGTTCGTGAAGAAGAGCTTGTTACAAGAAGGAAATTTCCCGCTGCTTTAGATGGCTTTAGCTTGGAGGCAATGTTGACAATATACCAGCTCCACAAAATTTGTCACAGCAGGGCTTTTCAACACTGGGAGGTATAGCAATAACACAATATTAATATAATTATAGTTACACTAGTTAGCTCTCATTTGTAATAATGTATTAAATTCCTGATAATAATCATAACAAGAAGAGTTACAAGTACTGAAGAAGAACAAGCCATGTGTTGAAGTCAACATTTCTTCCCATCTTCCAAATGTCCTTCAAATATTTGAAACTTAGCAAAATATGTTTTTCTTCAACCTTAAAAGGGGATATATCTTAAGGCAGATTTGATCCACATGTTTTTATTGTGCTTATGTGGATGGCATGTTTAGGCAATTTTTGTTGTAGGCGGTGGCATGTCTAACAAATGTAAGGAACTCAAATTGTCTTAGAAACACAAAGTCACGTTTACTGATCTATAAACAAACACAGAATATAAAAGTTCCAAATAAAACTGGAATAAAACATAAAAGTTTCTATTTGTATTTGAATATATTAGGCAAATAAAAAATGTAGTTGCTTATATATGAAAATGTAGGATAAGGATATATTAAGTTGGTGCAAAAGTAATAGCAGTTTTTGCCACTGAAAGTAATGGCAAGAACCGCAGTTACTTTTGCACCAATCTAATATTTCCCTATTACTCCAGTTTTATCTGGAACCTTTTGTATTTGAATATATTAGGCAAATAAAAATATTTTTAATTTATGTAAAAGTATATAATAGGAATATATATCCCCATAATTCCAATTTATTTGGAAACCTTTGGGTTCTGTGCTTGTTTAGAAATACATACAAAACTTAGTGTATAATAGTGTACTTGCAAAACACTTTACAATTTATTACCTTCATTGATATATTTTGCTCTGAAAGATAAATTGTAGCTTTGGAAAGATAGAGAAAAATTTTGGGATAAGGAAGAGGAGAGGGGAAGAAAAATAAATTCTTTAATGAAACAAAACTAAATTTTAAAATTTTCTGACAGGGGAACATTTCTTTCAAATTAACCTCTAAGAGAAATTTGGTCAGTATTTTATGTTCTGGATTTACAGTAGCATTGGGGATCTGAGGGGGCCTTCCCTGCTGATTTAACAAACTTGTGATTGACTGCTAAAGAGCTACCCTGTAGATAAGAAGATATGCAGGCAGAATTTCTAGTGTTTATAATAACTGGTAAGCAAAAAGATAATTTCCAAACAAAAAACTAAAAAGACCAGTTTTAAATTTACTATTAATTCTTTAATTTAAATTATTGGTAAATGATTTACTATTTAAAATATGTTTTAGGTCAAAGAAACTTGAATAAAATATATTTTAATATAATAAAATATCCATCATATACTATTTATCCAAAAAAACTCAATAAACTATTATGCAGACAAATCAAGTGCAAATAAGATTAAAATTATTGCCTATTTTAAATGTTATTGAGTGATTTAAAAATAAAATGATAATATCATTCTGAGTATAGTACAAGTAATTACAGACTATGCAGAGAGAAACTAAAGATTAAGAAACTAGGTTGTCTGACAGTAGCTGTTTTTTTCCCTCTGAAATTGAAAAGCTGTGGGTTGAAATAAAGTACTTGGTTGTAATATTTTATTCCTATGCATTACAAATTAAAAGTTAGTCTCTGATCGGTATTTGTTATTGTGATCCCCTAAATTAGAAGACAACCAAAAATATAAAGAACATTTTATCTTAAACCTATTTTTAAAATTTATGTAAATTGTGTGTAAAACTCTGGACAGATTTCTTAAATATTTTATGGTAGCTAAAATTTTTGAGTCTGAACCATATTCTTAGATTAAAAAATATATACTTAATATTAGAATGGGGCATATTCCTGCCTCATCACATTAGACAAGATGCTACATGAAACTTAACTCCTTTAAGTTATTGAATCTGAGATTGCTTTAATTATTAAGAACCACAATCTAAAGAGATTGTCATCATTGTTGACAGAGCTTTCCCATATGTTGATTTCTACAACTGACCAAGTTGGATAAAGCAGGCATTCCTCCCTCTATCGAGAAATAGATCCTTGGAATGGTTTTCATGTCAAGTCAGTAACTGACGTGATTGAGTATTAAATTTTGTTACCTTTGTGTCCAAACTTGATTTACCAGATCAAAAACTATATTTATTGTAATGTATAATATATTTCATACTTTTGGTGTTCCCATTATAAATCGAAGCCTGAAAAATATTCAAATGTCTATTTGGTGTTTTTCTTCAAAAGGAGGGATTAGTGTATGGCCTTGAAGTATATGGTTAGTGAAGTACATAGAAATTTTTAAAAAGAGCTACCCTGGTGAACTAGGAAGAATACTGAACTGAGTCAGAATTACCGTGTTCTTATACTATTTCAGCCACTGGATAGCTGTCTCTCCTCTGAAAAAACAATTTCTTTGAACTTCATATATCTCAAATACATGTTTTGCTGTCTCAACAGCAAATGAGATAGGCTGTAGAAAAATGCTCTGAAACAAAAGATTTTATTCATGTGAGTTTCACTTATGTTATCTCTATCTTGCAGTTAATCCAGGAAGATATTCTTGAAACTGGAAATGAAAAAATCGAAAAGGAAGAAGTCATAAAGAGAAAAATTCCTTATATTCTGAAACGACAGCTATATGAGAATAAACCCAGAAGACCCTACATACTCAAAAGAGATTCTTACTATTACTGAGAAAATAAATAATTTATTTACATGTGATTGGGATTTATCATCCATTAATTAAATATTAAATTATATATGTGTAAAAATGTGACAAAACACACTTATTTGTCTCTTCTACAATTGTGGTTTATTGAATGTGATTTTTCTGCACTAATATAAATTAAACTAAGTGTTTTCAAATAAATCTAGATCTTCAGCATGATGTGTTGTGTATAATTGGAGTAGATATTAATTAAATCACATGTATAATGTTTTGTAATTTTGCAAAACATATCTTGAGTTGTTTAAACAGTCAAAATGTTTGATACTTATGAGATCAAAGAACTACAGCAAAGCCTAGCCTACATATCAATCACCTAAAACAAAGTAATAGCACCTCTTTTATTATTTTGACTGAACGTTTTATTGAATTGAAAGAAATATACACTCTTTTCAAGACTTCCTCATAAATCTCTCAATTATAAGAAAAGTTATTGTAATAAAATAGGGCCATCTGAAAGAATAATTCATCAACTATTGTTAATTGTTCCTATTTTAATGAATAATGAACTGATTTTTTTTGTCTGTTAAGTGAACTTGATAGCCAATAAAAAGAAAACTAGCCATAAAAATCATATGTTTCTCCACAGATTTACTTCTGTAAGAAGAGTTACTTTTATAGATTATTTTTCCTTTTAGCATTTTGATCTAGTAAATAATAGTTTTACTTTTAACTTCACTGAAGTATTTGTGTGACTAATATTTTTCTCAATTGGGAAGGCATATTTGAGGCAAAAGCTATGCTTGAAATAACGCCTCTTAAATTTTCTTTAAGATAATACATATGGTGTCTGAAGCCCTCAAAGTCTTTGGAAGTCATCATTAGTGGTGACTTTCTTGACTCTCTCTTTTATGGAGGTCTAGGAATTCCTCTACTCAAAAGGCTGCAACGTATTTCGCAGTCATCTATGCAGGATAAATCAGAGCCTGAGTTGTTCTGGAATTAAGAAGCCTTGACAACTCCATATCCTTTTGAGAAGATTGTCCCTCCCCAAGTATTCATCTTACTCTTAGTAGAATTTAAGAAAAATCTATAGATCTCTTGAGTTTTTCTTGTAAAACATGACTTCCCATTACTGCTACCCCACCATCTCTTCCCATCCCATTAATCTCATTATTAAAAGTGCCAAGATTCTGCGTATAAGAAGGAAACTATTTCATAATGATTAAGAGTGTGTTCTCTGCAGTTAGAATTCCTAGATTCAGCTCCGTTGCTCACTAAGCAGTATTGGACAACTTACTGAACCTCCCTATTTCTTCAGTCATAAAATGTAGACAATAATGAGGTTTGCAGGAAGATGATATAAGCTGATATATAAAAAATGCTTAGAATGATGCCTTGAACATATTAATAACATACTAAATTTAACACTTATTAGTAGTAACAGTAATACCAACTTTCCCATAAGAAAGTGTTCATCAGATGACACACTTCCCTGTTTACTTCACCAGGTCATATGGCATCACCAAACTCTGTTCTAAGCCAATATCCACTCTTTTCCAGTGCTTTAAATGCTTTCATTTGTTTTTCTATGAAACCCATGGTCAGTGCTCTCTTAATAGCTTTTCTGATGTCTGACTGCCTTTTTCTGCATGTGTTAACGTTGTCTGGAAGTGAGGTATGTGTTCTGGTCACAATATATTTTTCCTTTCCATTTTAAAACTATGGATTATTTGAAATACAGAGCATAAGACAATTTCATCTACTGTGTTTTGAATAACTATTGTTCTCTCAGTTTCTGAACATTTTCACCTCCAATAATGAACATTTATCTTTTTCATCTCAACCAGCCACTTCCATGGTCATATCACAGAACCTTTCAATACCAATAAATTCATTCTTTACAAAATATCAGTTTCAAACACTCTACTGTTGAAACATCATCTTTTTTTCCAGTTCATATGAGCTAGTACTCTCACTCTAACATCTATGATTCTGTCTAATCCATTGTCCTGCCACTTTTTACTCTTCACCTTCTAATTGTGCCTTTATCTTGTTCTTTAGTTAGCTTAGATACTTTGCTCCAAAATTAAAATGACTCCCTTGTTACCTTCAACACTCTGTCTTAAATCATATACACTTCTCAAAACACTAGCTGTTAAATTTAAATCTCCCCTGATTCTGACCTCACTGAAAAGCTTAACAGAGCTGGAAGACAGTGCTTAACCTTTTGAAAATAAATGTAGTAGAGATTCTGAGCAATAACAAGGATTCCCTTGAGATGTATGATAAAAAAGAATAAGTGAATTTCGACTACATTTGTCAAATAAATTTCACCTTTGATTCTCAGTGATGTTGTTTCATACCCTCTCTTCTTTGAATTCCAAAATCTTTAATTCTCCTTTCATTTGATGACTTTTAAATTATTTCTCAAAAAAATGTAAAAACAATAAGAAAAAATTTTTTATCATTTTTTCCTATCAGATGTAACCGTCTCCCTGCAACTTTCATTCTTTCTCTTTTAACCCCTTCTATTTCAATGAAAGAACGGTTTCTTCTTTTATCAAGGTCACTTCTTCATGTGTCCTTCTCAGTAAATGGTCCTAACCCCTACTCAGGCTAAAAGCCTAATAGTAATTCTCAATTTATCCTTTTAATATAAATCTTCCATTTTGTCTGCTATGAAGTTGTGTTGCTTTACCTTCAAAATACAACTTAAATCTATGTCTCGTCACATTCACTATTACTATCCTAAGCCACCATATTTCCGTCTGAACTATAGCACTTTCTTCCTCGCCTCACACCTTGCTATTCATTTTATTCATCTATAGACATACAGTACATATCTTTTTACAAATTTTCATTTACTTTTTCATTGATACACAATAGATGCACACATTTTCTGGGTTCCTGGGATAATTTAATATATTCATATATTTTATAAAGATTAAATCAATGTAATTAGGATATCCACTCTTAAATATTTGTCTTTTCTTTATACTAGAAATATCTGAATTATTCTCTCTGGGTATTTTGAAATATACAACAAACTTGTAAACTACAGTCATCCTGCTGATCTATCAAACAGTAGGTCTTATTTTATTTATCAAGTTGTATATTGGTACACATTTATTATTTTTAATTAATCTCTTTATCTCCCCCTCCCCCTACTCTTTCTGGCCTCTGGTAACCACCTATCTATGGTCTATCTTTTTCAGATCCACTTTTTTAGCTGCAATATATTAGTGAGAAGATGCAATATTTGTCTTTGTGTTTTGGCTTATTTCATTTACATAATGACCTCCTATTCCATCCATGTTGTTGTAAATGACAGGATTTCACTCCTTTTTTATGGCTGAATAATATTTATACATTTTCTTTTTTTTTTAGAAGCATAAATTAAATCAAGCCACACATTCCATTTCAAAATCTCACAGTGGACTTCTGATTTCTGGTCCAGCATATCAGAAGCTTGGAAGTCATCACTCAACCCCAACAACAAGTAAAAAGCTGAACAAACTAAAAAAACAAAATCAATGACCCATTTCAGATTTATAAGACAAGAGAGCTCACAGGGAAAATTACTGTTCCAGAAATTGGAGAAGCAAACAGGTAAATATGTAGAGCAATTTAATGGAGCAGAAACCCACAGCTAGTATTCTTCATGGAAACAAGTGCCAGGGGAAGAAAGCTTAACTGTGGTTAACAATTTGCTGGAGACTTGGTGTGGATAAGTCTGAGAGCTTAAAAACTCCAGAGGGCCCCCATCTAAAACTCAAAAATACTTTTGTGAATTTTACTACCTTGAGCACAACCTGTTTTTTTATGAAAAATATTAGAGAAAAATCTCCTTGTGCTTCTGGTTGAGAAAAGAAAAGAAAATCATTTAAAAATATACCAGAGAATTTGATTACTCTTCACAAGGTCTGTTTTTAGAATGAACTGTTCAACCAGAGCCTAAGCTGTTGGGATTTTTATCAGAACCTACCTGACTTGGGAGAAGATAATACCATGATCCAGCTCCCTGTAACCATTCTGTCCCACTCAGGGAGGTACAAGCAAAGAGGAGAGGTGAGATGAGAAACACGTGTAAAGTTCACAATCCAGTGGCATGGGGTCACTGAAAGACTAACACATAATCACTGGACTATGGAATGCTTGCCCTCCCTTACACCACAGTACCACAGTACTACAGGCTTACTTAAAACTGTTCCTTTTACTCAATACGTAACGTCAGGCTATCAAAAAAACAAGTCACAAGACATACTAAAGGCATAGAATCACAATTGGAACAAACAGAGCAAGTATCACAAGCTGACTTAGATATGGCAAGGGTGTTGGAATCGGGATCATGTATTTAAAATAACTGTGATTAATATGCAGAAGGTTCTAAAGAATAAAGTAGACATCATACAAGAATAGGTGACAATGAAAACAAAGAGAAAGAAATTTAAAGAACAAAAAAATGTGCTACAGATTAAAAAAAACACCTGAACAGAAATGAAGAGTATCTTTTATCAGCTTATGAGTAAACTGGACACTTCTGAAAGATGAGTCTCTTAGATTGACTACATATATATCCAAATATATATATATATTTTTATATATCTCCAAGTATATATGTATATATATATATATATATATATATATATATATATATATATATTAGGTTAGAAAAAAAAATTTAAATATATACTATATATATATTTATATATATTTGGATATATATATATGTTTGGAGATTATACACACACACACACACACACATATATATGGCTCCAAAACTGAAAATCAAAGAAAATAACAACTGAAAAAACATGAAACAGAATATTTAATAAGTGTAGAACAACTATAGAAATGCAGCTTATGCATAGGGGGAATAACAGAGGAAGAAGAAAAAGAGAACAATTTCTTTTTGATATCAGGATTGCTTTTCCTTTGGGCAGATACCCAGTAGCGGAGTTGCTGAATCAAAGGGTAGTCTACTTTTAGATCTCTGGGAAATTTCCATACTGTCTCCCAAAGAGTGTTTTCTGTATTTCAGTTATTTGGTTTCTGAGAAGTATCAATTTTATTTATTTGTAATACATATCCACAGGAGATAAATAGCCAGCATGAGTACTGAAGATACTTTTATGTTTATCTCAGCCCTACTCACAATAACAAAGATAAAGAATCAACCCAACTGGTCATCAGTGGATGACTGAATAAAGAAAATGTGGTATATACACAAGGGAATACTACTCATCCATGAAAAACAGTGAATCATGTCCTTGGAAGCAACATGTGTGGAAACTGGAGGCCATTATGTTAAGTAAAAAAATTCAGAAACAGAAAGTCAAATATTTCATGTTCTCACTTGGAAGCAGGAGCTAAATCATGTGTACACATGACATGGAGTATGAAATGATAGACACTGGAGACTGGGAATGGCAGAGAGGTGGTAGGAGAGTGGCTGATGAGAAATTACTTAGTAGGTACAATATATATTATTTTGGAGATGGATACAGTAAAAGCCAAGACTCCACTACTATGCAATATGTGCATAGTGCACATATACACATGATAAAACTATACAAAGTTGCACTTGTACTTTTGAAATTTATATAGATTTTAAAAAAGAGAAAGATGCTTAAAAACAAGCAAACAAGATCAACACTACCACCAGGTCAATTTTCTTAAAAAAGATGTCACTTCCTCCCAGTGGATAGGATTCAGCCCTGTGCTTAGATGCACAGGTTAATATTTCATCTTCCACCCATTCTCTCTTCTGGAAACCCTTGTGCTGAGCACACCCTGCCCATGTAGGCACTGGTAAGCCTAAAGAACTTAAAAGTGTTGCCAATTCAAATACCAACTGGATACTAATTTGAACCTTAAGTTACATTAACAGAAAAAAAGTAGTCCTCTTCTGAAAGCTTGGCATTTAGTGTTGAATCATTATTAACCCTGATTAATTGACTGAAGCAACAAATTAGATTAGAAAAAAAAAATTTTAACTGGAAATATTCCAGGCACAGTGGGTCACACCTGCAATGCCAGCACTTTGGGAGGTGGGTAGATCACCTGAGGTCAGGAGTTCGAGACCATCCTGACCAACATGGTGAAACTCTGTCACTACTAAAAATACAAAAATTAGCTGGGCATGGTGGTGAGTGCCTTTAATCCCAGCAACTTGGGAGGCTGAAGCAAGAGAATCACTTGAACCTGGGAGGTAGAGGTTGGAGCGAGCTGAGATCATGCCATCGCACTCCAGCCTGGGCAACAATGTCAGAATCCATCTCAAAAAAAGAAAAAGAAAAAAAAACTTAATTAGAAATATATCTCTGTGCTATATTTATTTTCATCAGAATTAATTCTGGACAAAATTGCAAAGAGGCAGTTTTTCTCTAGTTTCCTTCCTCCTTCCATCTTTCATCATTTTTCCTCCTCTGGGTGACAATTTTAAAATAACAGTCTCAAAACTACAAGACAGTTTGGTTCTCTCCACAAGGAGCCTACAACTCCTCTTGCAGTGTCTTTCTTCCCCTACCTTTCAGATTGTGCTTTCTCTGCCCTTTTGCTGATCTTGTACCATAATGGCTCAGATGAAACAGCTTCTTGTCAGGGTGAAGAGGGAGTGTGTGCTAGCAATTGCATGCTCACTTTGGTTGCTCAGAGAGGAGGAAGACCTGTGACAACTCCCACACAATATATTTAACTTCGTCTAAGACATACTAATGTACAGAAGAGTAAAGTGGCATGTTTTAAGTCTACACTAATTTATTACACAGCGGGTATTAGAAACAAGGTCCATTTATTTTTTCATATAGTTTCTTTTCTGAGAAAGGCCTCCTGAGGCAAATAAAGCTGTCACATTAAAAACTATCAAAGTATTGTGCCTGGTTGAACTTACTTAGAAATGGAGAACAGAAGTTCCAAGTTGGAGCTGGAAACTTAAGTCGACCTTGTTACTGTGGAATGCAGCCTGTTAGACCAGTGTTACTCAAATGAAGGTTGGTGGCTTCCTCATCAGAGTTAAAAATATGAATTCTATGTCTTCCTAGCAGAATTAGCAAATCAGAATTTCTGAAAGTGAAGTTTATTTCTTTCATGTGTGTGTGTGTGTGTGTGTGTGTGTGTGTGTGTTGACAAAGTCTCATGTAGTCGCCCAAACTAGAGTGCAATGGTATGCTCATGGTTCATGGCATCCTCAAACTCCCATACTCAAACTATCTTACCATCTCTGCCTACAGAGTACCTGGGACTACAGCTGCAAACCATCATGCCCAGTTAACTAAATTTCTTTTCTTTTTGCAGAGACAGGATCTTGCCATGTTTCCCGCGCTGGTATTCAAGTAGCAAAACAAATTCATCTATATTTTTTCTTCTCCTTTCCTCAAGCAGAAGAAGTCTCTTCCAACGCTGCAAGCTGCACTTCCTGGAGTTGGGGGAAGGCTTACACAAACTCTCTTTTGGTCACCCTACGTGATGTCTCACTTGGTTTTTGTGTGCACCACAAGTAGGTTAGCTCTGAGACCAACACAGCATCAGGAATTCCCCAAGAATTGCGGTCCTTGTGGCCTAGACTGCCTTTCAAAATCACTTAAGACCACAGAACACTTGAACCTGCAGTGGTGGAGCTAGCTGGAACTCAGGTTCCAACCACTGGTCTAAATGCCCCCTCTGGAACATCATTCTCAGCAAACTGACACAAGAACAGAAAAAGAAATACTGCATATACTCACTCATAGGTGGGTGAGAAAAATGAGAACACATGGACACAGAGAGGCGGTCTACTATACACTGGGGACTGTTGGGGGAAATGGGGGCGGGACAGCAGTGGGGGCTGGGGGAGATAGCCTGGGGATGAATACCAAGTGTGGGTGAAGGGGAGGAACGCAGCAAAACACACTGCCATGTGTGTACCTATGCAACTATCTTGCACGTTCTGCACATGTACCCCAAAACCTATAATGCAATAAAAATTTAAAAAAAATAAAAATAAAATAAATAAAAATAAATAAATAAATGCTCCCTCTGGTGGCACTGGCTGAGTTCTGCCCTGAGTTTCTTTCTGCTATGACAGAGCGCCACAGAGTTCCAATGCAAAGTCCTGCAATCATTTTGCTCTCTCTCCTCCGAGCGCAAAGATTTTCTCTCTTTGTGCCATATGGCTTTTGGCAGGGAATAGAGCAGGGGTGGTGTCAGCAACTCAGGATTTTCTTTCCTATCCTCTTCAGTGCCTCTCTCCTTGATATAATGTTAAAACCAGGTATTGTGATTGCTCACCTGTTGGGGTTCTTAGAAAAGGTACTTTCGTGTGTGGGTAGTTGTTCAATCTGTGTTGCTCCTTCGGGAACAGAACATCTCTGAAAGGTTCTATTTGGCCATCTTGCCCTGACTCCTCCTAGAAAGGCTGCTTCTGAGGTCTTCAGTTTGGGGTGTTGTTTTCTGAACTTCAATAATATCATGTTCAAGACTAAATAAAAAATTCAGTATTACATAGGAAACAGGGATAAAGAGAACTAAAATTGCATTAAACTTTCCAGTTTTCCTGAAAGAAGTATGAAATGATATATATATACACACATACACACACACACATACATATGCATAGAAATCCTGAAACCACTAAATTTTCATTATGTTATCCTCCATTACTATTCACAAGTATTAATATGTTGACAAGAGAATGGAGAAGAACATTGCATATTTTAAGACTTTATTTATTTTTATTTTTATTTTTATTATTTTGAGACGGAGTTTCGCTCTTGTTACCCAGGCTGGAGTGCAATGGCGTGATCTCGGCTCACTGCGACCTCCGCCTCCTGGGTTCAGGCAATTCTCCTGCCTCAGCCACCTGAGTATCTGGGATTACAGGCACGCGCCACCATGACCAGCTAATTTTGTTTTAATTTTTTTTTTTTTGTATTTTTAGTAGAGACGGGGTTTTACCATGTCGACCAGGATGGTCTCGATCTCTTGACCTCGTGATCCACCCGCCTCGGCCTCCCAAAGTGCTGGGATTACAGGCTTGAGCCACCGCGCCCGGCCTAAGACTTTATTTTTACAACCAATTAAGAGAAAGGTACAGAGATTTGTCAGACACCCTCTCCCCTGAACCACATGAATAGCTTCCCCTATTATCAATATCCCCACCAGGTTGATACATGAATTACAAATGATACAGTTGTATTTAAGAACTATATCAGTTTGTAATCATTTCTTAAAGTCTGTTTTCAGTAAGGTTCACTCTTGGTCTTGTACATTCTAGGGGCTTGGGCAAATATATAATAATATGTATTCATTATTATAGTATCATGCAGAGTATTTTCATTGCCCTCAAATCTGTTTTCTACCTATTTATCCCTCTCCTTACCCTGACCCCTGACAAATGCTGATCTTTCCACTGTCTTCACAGTTTTGCCTTTTCTAGAATATGATATAGTTAGAATGTACAGGTTTTCAGATGGGGGTCTTTCTAATATCCAGTATCCGGTTACATTTCCTCCATGTCTTTTCATAGCTTGACCACTCATTTCTTTTTAGCACTAAATAATGTTCTGAACATACCATAATTTATTTAGCCATTTACCTAGTGAGGGACATCTGGATCTTTCCACAGTTTGGCGATTATGAATAAAGCTGCTATAAACATTCTTGCACAGGATTTTGTGGATGTAACTTTTTCACTCCTTTAGATAAATTGCAAGAAACATGATTGCTAGATCCTATGGTTTAAGAGTATGTTTAGTTTTATAAAAAACTGCCTATCTTTCAAAGTGACTGTACCATATGGCATTCTCAACAGCAATGAATGGGAACTTGTATTGCTCCACATCCCTGTAAGAATTTGTTGTAGAATATTGTATTTTAACTTGCCTCCCCTGATTTCTTATCCCATAAACCCTTCATCCCACACTGAGATGGAAAGTCTGCTAATTTCATTATGGTAACTGATTTTTCAGTTTTCATCTGAAAGATTGTTGAAAGTAGAGAAGTAATCTTGAAATCAGAGGAATATGATGTAATAAAGCATTCAGATATTTCATATCACAGAATCAGAATAGCAGAAAGGCTTTTTCAAGTGTGTTCACTGATAAAACTTTATAATGAGGCTAGGTGTGGTGACTCATTCATGTAATCCCAGCACTTTGGGAAGCTGAGGCAGGCAGATTGCTTGAGCTCAGGAGTTCAAGACCAGCCTGTGCAACATGACAAAAACCATCTCTTTGAAAAATTAGTTAGCCATAATTGGTGTGCACCTGTAATCCCAGTTACTCAGGAGGCTGAGATGGGAAATTGCTTAAGCCCTGGAGGTTGAGACTGCAGAGAACCATGATCATGCCACTGTACTCCAGCCTAGGTGACAGAGTGAGACCCTGTTTCAAAACATATATAAAAAACTGTAATGAAAATGAACCTGAACTTGCTTTATGATCTGAATTAATTTAAGTGTAAAAACATGTCTGAATAAGCCATGTAACCTCTCACATGAGAAACACAAATACTAATGATATGGCCTAACTCTCTGGTTTCATGTTCCCTCATTCTCACACTGTGAACTTTGTGCATTTACGATGATTTATTAATTGTGTTCTTTGCTCCTCTTCTCTACCTCAGTTACTTCAACCCTTGTGTAACTGATAATGCTTTATCCTTTTCAGACTAGGACAAAATATTACCACTTGGAAGTATTTTTTAGCCTACAGCTTACCACCAAAAGCTCAATTAGGTCTCCCCTAATTGAGAAGTGTTCCTCTTCTGTCCTGATGTGATACTATATGCATGTCCTTGTTAGCACATTTGACACATATTATAATAGATTGCATGCTTTTCTGAAGACATTTCAAACTTCCTTTAGTTAAATATTATGCTCTATTCATATCTGTATCCCTCACTTAGTTCCTGACACATAGTATGCACTCATGAAAATGTTTGTTGAATAAATAATCATTGCTTAGCTAAGGTAAGCAATCATTATAGTCATTCATCTTCACCCATCTCATTTGTGGATAACCCTCTTAGAAGATGACATTTAGAAAACCCAGGTCTGCCCCTTTATTGAACCAACTGTAAAAAGCCCTCTGGATACTAATCTTCTATGTATAGCCATTTTTTGGTTCCTATTTTGGAACGGTAATGAGGCTCTACCAAAAATTGAAGGGCCACTGCCATCTATGGAACTAGTGGTTTCAGAAATTCATTTCTCCAGCTCAGTTTATGATAAGTAGCATGTGTATTGAAGTCCTCAAGAAAGAGCAGCCCCAGCTGTCTGAAAGTCATCCAGGAGGCATCCCAAGCTTAATATCCTCTTATTGAGCCCAGCTAGCCTAGTGAACAAATTGACTCCCTCCACTAGGCATTGCTACTCTAACCAGGATCAACCCAAACTAGGTGTTCTCTGTTTAAAAAGAACAGTCTAAATGCAGTTAGGTTTTCTGTGACAGAAAATCTTTTAGTTCTTCCAAACTTTTCACACATGACTGCATCTGATGTTTACTTTTTTCCAGTTTAAATTACTTTAGACTTTTATCGGGCATTCAATGTACGGACTTGCACTTTAGGAGAATTTTCATGAATACCGAAATATTAACAGCTGGAAATATGTATAAATAAATCTAAATAAGAGTTTTTTAGTGTTTTCAGCAGAGTCCTGAAAAAAAAATAAGTGAGGGATTTAAACCATTTCTTGCTATATTATTATTGGTAACTTTGGAAGGAGGCGTGAAGCAACATACTGTGAGGCTGCATTCAGCATGGCACAGCCTAATGAAAGAAAACACATCTGACATTTACAAGAAAAGCCTTCATGTCCCTGGATTTAAATTCAGTGAGTGTTAAAATATCCCATATCATGCTTGTAAAGCTAATTCCTGCTTACTTAATTTCATAAAGAAAATAATTCTATTAAAGTATCTGGGATGCAAGAAGAAGTGGTGAGTAAAGTACTGTAAATATGAGCTAAATCACAACACCAGGAGACTACATTAGAGAGAGTAATAATATATACTTTAAGGGGTTAAAAAAGGCAAACTTTTGATTGAGTCAAAATACACATCAGCATTACCATATTAGAAAGAAAGAAGTTGGAGGCTAAAACATTTAAGTTGTTGAATTATTTCAGAAGATCTAAATACACTAATTGATGTTTGACTCTATCAAATTATATACCAAAATAATAGGTATAAAACAATTTTTCAACTGGCAAAGAAAAAAATTGAAGCCCCAAACCCCAGTATTTTAGAACATGGCTATATTTAGAGAGGAGGACTTTAAAGAGATAATTAAAGTGAAATGAGATAACAAATCTGGGGCCTTAATCTGATATGACTGGTGTCTTCATAAGAAAAGGAAGAGACAACAGAGATGTCTGTGCAAAAAGGAAATGTCGTATGAGGACACAGGGAGAAGGTGGCCATCTGCAAGCCAAAGAGAGGCCTTAAGTAAAACCAAACCTGCCAACCCTTTGATCTTGGACTTCTAGTCTCCAGAACTGTGAGAAAATAAATTTCTCTTGTTACGGGCACCCTGTCTGTATCGCTTTATTATGGCAACCCTGGGAAACTGACATACCTCTCTTTCAATATTCGATAGACAAATATACAACAAATCACTATAAAAATGTACATATGAAAATTATACATATATACGTAAAATTCAGGACATAGACATGGGCAAGGACTTCATGACTGAAACACCAAAATCAAAGGCAACAAAAGACAAAATTGACAAATGGGATCTAATTAAACTAAAGAGCTTCTGCACAGAAAAAAATAAAAAAATAAAAATAAATAAAAACACAAAAAACAACTATCATTAAAGTGAAACAGCAGTCAACATAATGGGAAAAAAATTCTTGCAATCTACCCATCTGACAAACAAAGAGCTAATATCCATAATCTGCAAAGAACTTAAAGAAATGTACAAGAAGAAAACCACCCCATCAAACAGTGGGAAAAGAATAGACATTTATGCGGCCAAAAAACGTATGAAAAAAAGCGCATCATCACTGGCCATTAGAGAAATGCAAATCAAAACCACATTGAGATACCATGTCACACCAGTTAGAATGGTGATCATTAAAAAGGAGGCAACAGATGCTGGAGAGGATGTGGAGAAATAGAAATGCTTTTACACTATTGGTGGGAGTGTAAATTAGTTCGACTATGGCAGAAGACAGTGCAGCAATTCCTCAAGGATCTAGAACTAGAAATACCCTTTGACTTAGCAATCCCATTACTGTGTATATACTCAAAGGATTATAAATCATTCTATAATAAAGATACATACACACGTATATGTATTGAGGCACTGTTTGCAATGGCAAAGATTTGGAACCAACCCAAATGCCCATCAATGATAGACTGGATAAAGAAAATGTGATAATTATACACCTTAGAATATTCATAAAAGGGATGAGTTCATGTGCTTTGCAGGGACATGGATAAAGCTGGAAACAATCATTCGCAGCAAACTAACACAAGAACAGAAAACCAAACACTGCATGTTCTCACTCAGAAGTGGGTGTTGAACAATGAGAACACATGGACACAGGGAGGGGAGCATCACACACTGGGGCCTGTTGGGGAGCGGGGCCTAGCAGTGGGTGGGGGACTAGTAGAGAGATAGCATTAGGAGAAATACCTAATGTAGATGACAGGTTGATGGATGCAGCAAACCACCATGGCATGTATATACCTATGTAAGAAACCTGCACGTTCTGCACATGTACCCCAGAACTTAAAGTATAATAATAATAATAAAGAAAATCCATAACTATTTAATAGCCATATAGGTGATATCTCACACCAAAACTGGGAAGTACATATTCTTTTCAAGCATACTTGGAGCATTTCATTTAAAAATTTAATTCATATTTGGCCATAAAAAAAAGCCCTGCCAAAATTCAGAGTCACACAGAACTCACTGCATGCTCAAAATCTAATTATGTTAGGCATCAATAGAAAAAATTATAACCAGAAAAATCCTCATTTAGAAATTTAGAATTACAATATTAATCCATAAGTCAATTAAAAAATTATAAAATATTTACAACACGGTAATAATGAAAATGGCATATTTGAGTATCTGCATACTTATATACATGCAATAATAAAAATTATATAGGTAAAATAAGTTGTTATATAATACAAAGTAGATAAAAATTATATATATATATATTTTTTGAGATTTTTTTTTTTTTTTTGAAATAGGGTCTCACTGGTGGCACAAGCTGGAATGCAGTAGTACTATCATAGCTCACTGCAACCTTGAATTACTGGCTTCAAGTGATACTCCTGCCTTTATTTCCCAAGTAAATAGGACTACAGGCACACACCAACATGACTTTTTTTTTTTTTTAACAGACTTAAAAAAACTTGCTACATTGCTCTGGCTAATCTCGAACTTCTGGCCTCAAGGGAATCTCCTGCCTGGGCCTTTCATAGAGTCGGGATTATAGGTTTGAGCCACTGTACTGGTCCTATTTTGATTGTTCTGACCACATAACACTTTGAGATACCAATTCAATAAAGCATCTATCAGATATCCACATTTGGACAGGCAATCCCACCACTGGGTATCTTCCCAAAGAAAAAGAAGTCATTATACAAAAAAAATACTTGCACACACATGTTTACAGCAGCACAATTTACAATTACAAAATCATGGAACCAACCCAAATGCTATCAATCAATGAGTGGATAAAAAATTTTATATATGGTGGAGAGAGATCCAAGATGGCTGATCGCTAACAGCTCGGGATTGTAGCTCCCAGTGAAAGCTCGGAAAACATGAGGATGCCACATTTTCAGAGAACTTTTCATCGCCCACGGACCAGAAGATTTCCAGTGGAGGAGCCCCGCGGGTCGCCAGCGCGACTTCTGTGGCCGGTGCAGCAGTTTTGCTGTTGCCTCGGCGCGGCAGCTCTTCGTGCACAGTGAGCGGGACTGGTTCCCCTACTGACTGGTGTTTGGAGCTCCGGGAAGGCAGAGCCGCTTGTTGCGGACTCAAGAAGGAAGCCAGATGGAAGATTCCCAGGCAGAAGAGCACCATCAGTCTTATCGCTGTTGTTTTGGCCGGCGCAGTGGGTTGCTCGGATTCCAGCACTGGGAATCAATAAATTGGACATCCTCTCAGGAACTTAATCAGAAAGGCGCTAATTGTAAAGATATCAGATGGATAAAATCACAATAAAGGGAAAAAAACAGCCTAAAAAGGCCGAGAAAACTGAAAGTTAGAACCCCTCTCCCTCTACAGGGGATAGTAATTCCTCATCAGCAACGGAACACGCCCTAATGGAAGAGGACTGTGTTCCAGTATCTGAAGGAGGTTTTAGAAGGTGGATGGTAAAAAACCTCTGGGAATTGAAACAAATTGTTCTAAACCAATGTAAAGAAACTAAGAACTTTGAAAAAAGGTTAGACGAAATGTTAAAAAGAATGGACAATATAGAAAGGAATATAAATGAACTAATGGAGTTGAAAAATACAACTCGAGAACTTAGTGAAATATGCACAAGTTTGAATAGCCGAATTGATCAAGCAGAAGAAAGGATATCAGAGGTCGAAGACTGACTTAATGAAATGGAACGAGAAGACAAGAATAGAGAAAAAAGGATAAAAAGGAATGAGCAAAGTCTCCAAGAATTATGGGACTATGTGAAAAGACCTAATCTACGTTTGATAGGTGTACCTGAATGTGATGGAGAGAATGAATCCCAGCTGGAAAATATTCTTCAGGATATTATCCAGGAGAATTTTCCCAATCTAGCAAAGCAGGATACCATTCAACCTCAGGTAATACAGAGAACACCACAAAGATATTCCTTAAGAAGAGCAACCCCAAGACACATAATCATTAGATTCACCAGGGTTGAAACAAAGGAGAAAATACTAAGGGCAGCCAGAGAGAAAGGTCAAGTTACCCACAAAGGGAAGCCCATTAGACTTACAGCAGATCTCTCAGTAGAAACCCTACAAGCCAGAAGAGAGTGGGGGCCGATATTTAACATCCTCAAAGAACAGAAATTTCAGCCCAGAATTTCATATCCTGCCAAACTAAGCTTCACAATTGAAGGAAAAATAAAATCTTTTATGAACAAGCAAGTACTCAGAGATTTTATTACCACCAGGCCTGCTTTACAAAAACTTCTGAAAGAAGCATTACACACAGAAAGGAACAACCAGTATTAGCCTTTCTAAAAATATACCAAAAAGTAAAGAACATCAACAGAAAGAAGAATTTACATCAACAAATGGATAAAATAGCCAGTTAACATCAAATGGCAGTAATCTTAAATTGAAATCGATTAAATTTTCTAATTAAAATATACAGCCAAAATCTAACGATATACTATATCCAGACCTATTTATATCCAAAGATATACATAGACTAAAAACAAAGGGTTGGAGAAAGATTTACCAATCAAATAAAGAAAAAAACAAATAAATAAACAAAAAGGAGTTGCATTTCATGCATTTGATAAAACAGATTTCAAACCAAAAGAGATAGAGTGGTATAAGGATCAATGCATCCTAACACTCAGATACATAAGACCCATAAAGAGATTCAGACTCAACGAAACAGAAAATTAATAAGGATATCCAGAATCTGAACTCAGATCAGTAACAAGTAAACTTAATAAGCAAACTCTCCACTTTAGATAAATAAAATATACATTCTCCATTTTAAATACATAAAATAATGGTTGGCCATTATTAATAGCCATTTATAGAATAAAGCAATATTTCTGTTCTCTCTCCCTCTTTTCCTTTAAAAAAAAAAAAGACCCTCTATATCCCCTCTCTAAAAAAAAAAAAAAAAAAAAAAAAAAAAAAAAAAAAAAAAAAATTTATATATGATACATCATGTTATATAACATACATACATATGATAGACTGAATTAAAGGCATTCACAGTGAATCTAATTATGCTTTTTTAGTTATTTAAAAATAATTATTTTTACTATCATCATCCTGTTGTGCTAGCAAATGCTGTTTCTCATTCTTCTAACTACATTTTGTACCCTTTAACCATCCCCATTTTCTCTCAATACCCATTACTACCATCCCCAGCCTGTTAACCATCCTTTGACTAGCTTCATGAGTTCAATTGTTATTTTTCTCTCCCACAAGTGAGAACATGTGAAGTTTATCTTTCTGTTCCTGACTTATTTTGTTTAACACAATGACCTCCAGTTTCATTCATATTGTTGTAAATAACAGGATCTCATTCTTTTTACGGCTGAATAGTACTCCACTGTGAATATGTACCACATTTTATTTGTCCATTTGTCTGTCGATGGACACTTTGGTTTATTCTAAATCTTGGCTATTGTGAATAAGGTTGCAATAAACATAGGAGTGCATGGTACAGGTAGTTAGGCATGGGTTGGGCAGGAGAGGGCTCCCCATCCCCACCCACCAGAAATGTCAGGTGACCATCAGGTGACAATTCTGGCAATTTCCTGATGGCGCAGAGCTGCCAGACTAAACTGATAATTGGTCACAGACACTAGGGAAAGGCAACTTCCCAAACAGATAAAAACACTTGAAAGGCCAGGCACGGTGGCTCATGCCTGTAATCCCAGCACTTTGGGAGGCTGAGGTGGGTGGATCAAAAGGTCAGGAGATCGAGACCATCCTGGCCAACATGGTGAAACCTTGTCTTTACTAAAAATACAAAAATGAGCCAGGCATGCTAGTGCACACTTGTAGTCCCAGCTACTCAGGAGGCTGAGGCCGGAGAATCATTTGAACCAAAGAGTTGGAGGTTGCAGTGAGCAGAGATTGTGCCACTGCACTCCAGCCTGGTGACAGAAGGAGACTCTGTCACACACAAAAAAAGAAAACAGACAAAAACACTTGAGGTTGGTAATCTGCTTCCAATAAAATCTCAGGAATTGGGTAAGTGAGTTTGGGCGTGTGTATTAAGAGACGAACAGGTGGAGTATGACCTTCTGGGGGCATTCCACCAGAAAATGGAAGAAAGCCTCAGATGGGCATGCATGCAACTTCCTAAACACACTGTGCAAGGGAAGAGTCAAGGAGAAAGGGGAGCAAGACACCAGGAGTGGGCTACCATATAAAGTCTTAGGATCAAGGTTAAACACAGCACTTGTTCTTCGAGTCACTCACTTGGGTCTCTTTCAAGTGTACTTTCCTTTCCTTTCTGCTCTAAAGCTTTTTCAAAATAAACTTCCACTTCTGCTCTGTAACTTGCCTCTGTCTCTTTTTCTACCTCATGCCCCTCATGCCCCTCAGTTGAATTCTCTTCTGAGGAGGCAAGTATTGAGGTTGCTGCAGACCCGTATGGATTCACTACTGGTAACTTGAATACTTTCAACCCATAGCAGATAGATATCTCTTCGTTATACTGATTTCCATTCTTTTGGGTACATACCTTGAAGTGGGGTGGCTGAATTGTATGATAGCCCTATTGTTAGATTTTGAGGAAACTACATACTGTTCTCTGTAGTGGTTGTGCTAATTTACAGCCCCATCAACAGTGTACAAGAGTTCCCTTTTCTCCACATCCTCACTAGCATTTGTTGTTGCTAGTGTTTTGGATAAAGGCCATTTTTACTGAGGTGAGCTGATATCTAATTGTAGTTTTGATTTGGATTTCTCTGATGTTCAGCGATGTTGAGCACCTTTTCATATACCTGTATGCCATTTGTTTGTCTTCTTTTGAGAAGTGTTTATTCTGATCTTTAACACATTTTTATATAATTACCAGATTTTTTTCCTGTAGATTATTTGAGTTTCTTACATATTATGGTTATTAATTCCTTGTCAGATGAGTAGTTTGTAAATAGTTTTCTCATTCTGTGGGTTGTCTCTTCACTTCGTTGATTGCTGTACAGAAGGTTTTCAACTCAATGTGTTCCCACTTGTCCATTTTTGCTTTGGTTGCTTGTGCTTGTTGGGTATAACTCAAGAAATTTTTGCCCGGTTCTATGTCCTGGAGAGTTTCCCCAAAGTTTTCTTGCAGTAGTTTCGTGGTTTGAAGCTTTTGATTTATATCTTTAATCCATTTTGATTTGATTTGAGATCAAATGAAGATCTAGGTATATTCCTCTGCATATGGACATGCAGTTTTTTCAGCATTATTTATTGACGAGACTAAGATTTCTTTATGTTCTTAGCACCTTTGTCAAAAATGTGTCCACTGTAGATGTTTAGATTTGATTCTGGGTTTTCTATTTTGTTCCATTGGTTCAGAAGTTGACATTAACTCACATTGAGTTTCATACGTGTTTGAGGAATTGTCTGATATTCCCAGTGTAAATTGTCTAGTAAGTGGTTGGATAAAATAGATAGCATTCAAAGGAGAGATCAAGCTAGAGATACAAATTATAAAATCAAGAACCATAACATATAATCACTGATGCCATATGCATTGTTGATATTAAGAGAAGATAATACAGAGAAGAGATCTTAGGACTGTAAATTGAGCTTTATTGGAAAGAAATAACTATAATCACAGTAATTTATAATATAATTATTTGGCTCTCTTAGGGTATATAGAAAATACTGTATGGAAGACAGAAATATAAAATTCATGATTTAAAGGAAACACTAAAATATCATTACCTTTCAGAACAAAATAAAAAGGTAATATAGGCTGAGCTTCACCTTATCATATTGTAATAAACATTCTCTCTCATTTCAATAAAAATTTAAAAATCCATTTCCCATATAACAGAGTGTACATGTTTCTGTGTCATGTGGTTAGAATTATGAAGGTGAAAGTTTGGAATTGGGGTATTTTGAATGAAAACTTTCAAGGTCAAAAAAGCTTTCATCTGGAGAATTGCTAACCATTCCAAACTAATTTATTTTCTAACAGCCACTGATGACCTTTGCTTTTTTATTTCAGTATTTTTCTCTTCCTAGTTTAAAAAATAATGTAATAAGAAAACAGGCTGAGAGCGGAATCAAAATCTCTATATATTTCTGGACAAAGAGCCAACGTGTATTTGGACATTTATATGAACTACAAAGGAGTATGACAACTTCAAAAAAAGAAAACATATGGTTTGATATAAGACTGTTGTGAATTTTATTTTTCTCTCTTCCCAGCAAACCCAGTCTTTGAAATAAGAACACAGTTCTACTTGGATCCTTCCACAAAATGCCAAGATGAAAAATGCCCATAACACTGTTGCCAATGGCTTTGAAAGGAATCTATCCATCTTTTTGTGGTGGGCTATACTGCAATCTAGGTCATCTCCATGCTTTTGGCAATATGTGATTTCTGAGAATCATTCTCATATAGTTCTTATTGGAGCAATCAGCATGCTGCATCAATCCAAAGGAGTAACTGGTAATGGTGTGAAACTTGCTGCCTCTATCATCTGTGACTGAAAGCTAGGACAAACAGCTCCTAAGCAATCCGCTTCTATATTGAGGTCATACTCATAAATGGAGAAAGAGGCAGAATCACACAGCTTGATACTCTGGCCCATAGGTTAGAAAAGTTGCCATAGACATGTAAAGGAAAAGTACATCTGTGATTTGATATGGCAGCAGGAAAGTTTATGCTAACTTGGGAGTGGGGGAAAAAAGGTGTTTTTTACTTTCTATAGCTCAGTGACAGAAAGTAATAAAAGATTTCAATTTTTTAATATCAAATGGAAAATTGAATCTAATATGAAGTTTGATATATTTTGAAGACTTTTTTCTAAAATAATAAAAGAGACCCAATGTTTACCTCTAGGTTGGTGTGGCCTGAAATATATCAAGTCAGTTATCATTGACTATAAGATAGCAAAATACATATGTGAAAAATAAAATATTTTCAATGGATTTTCACTCAAGGTTTAAATAGAATAATTCAGTAGAAAATATTGTTCATGTATACACACTTATTGTATTGCCTAGTCCAGTGTATTTACATGCAACAGTAGTTTATTGGAATATTAATATCCATTTTCTTAAATGGGTTCTTTGATGAAGTAGGCTCCACAAGACCTATTGTGATCACCTCCTTCTAGATATTGCTCATAAACATCGTCATGTCCTGGAATTGCTCATCATATTGTAGGTTCAGTGCAACTCCACCATATTTGACGCCTGGTCATATATATATAAGTCATTTCCTATGGCTGGCTATAGGTAGCCATAGCACTTCAAACTGAGATGTAAAATGCAGGAGATACAGCTTTCAAAAGGTAGTTTTAACAACCCTACAAGGTTATTAGGCTGATTTTTCATGGCGACATGGTTAGCAATGCAAGAAGCTCAAGTGACTTTACTATCCCCTCCTTCCCATGAGTTTCCAATGACCCAACAGAACTCTTCTAGAGCAGGCAAAATATGATTACCCGCTACCCCATTGTGGCTTCTATGAGAAACTGAGAACTGGGGAAGCCAGTTTTACCAATCAGTCTCAGAGGCTGACACGTCAGCATGCTTTGCTGAGTCTGCCCTAAGTTCTGGGCTTTATTTGTCAGACTCCTCATTTTTGGCAAGCCTCTGGGCCCACTGCTCTGAGGAAATATTTTCACACAAAGTTTGGGAAATTCTCTGACAAGCAAAGTTTAAAAGACTGACTTTTTTTGGGGATATTGCATAACCCATATTAATGCTAATATACATTGAATATTATCCCTGATTAAAGTGTAAGATAGAGGATTTCTTTTTTTTTTTTTTGAGACGGAGTTTCACTCTTCTTACCCAGTCTGGAGTGCAATGGCGCGATCTCGGCTCACCGCAACCTCCGCCTTCTGGGTTCAGGCAATTCTCCTGCCTCAGCTTCCTGAGTAGCTGGGATTACAGGCATGCGCCACCATGCCCAGCTAATTTTTTATTTTTTTATTGGTAGAGACGGGGTTTCACCTTGTTGACCAGGATGGTCTCGATCTCCTGACCTCGTGATCCACCCACCTCGGCCTCCCAAAGTGCTGGGATTACAGGCTTGAGCCACCGCGCCCGGCCAGATAGAGGATTTCTTAAACTTACTGAACTAGAAAGAGAATTCCCTTTAATAGGGTATTTTTTTTTACAATGTCCACAGACACATTTTGAGAAACATCACCTTCCAAAAGTGATAACAAAGGTGATAACAACATTATTTCCCATACTCCTGCTAATTGCCAGGTATTATTGTAGATTCTAGGAATACAAGGAGAACAATCTATCCAAAGTCACTGCTCTCATTAGTTTCTTTTCTAGACCTACAAACAGAAAGAAAAATAAACAGGGAAATAAACTAATAATATAATTATAGAATTTTGGTTGGTAAGTAGGTCTACGATGAAAAATAAAATAAGTTGACACAGAAAATTATAAAGACAACTTTAGTTTGGGTGGTCAGATCTTTAGAAAGGATACAAAATGCCTACCTGATGGGGTTAAAGTGGGAGACAAAAAACCACAAATTAGATTCAGTGTATACTGCTCTGGTAATGGGTGCACCAAAATCTCACAAATTACCACTAAAGAACTTATTCATGCAACCCAACACTGCAACCTGTTACCCAATAACCTATGGAAATAAAAAATTAAAATAAATTACAAGTTTAAAAAGCCCATATATTTGAATTAACTTTTTATAAATTCTTGTAAATCTTTGGTAGAAATATTGATGATTATGTATTATCCTCAGCAAATACAAAACAAATGCAAAATGAACATAAATGTGTCTTTGATTTGTAAAGATTTTTATTGGAAAATATGACACATAAACATGCATAAATCCTACAAGTACAGCTTTATGAATTATTACAAAGACAACATATGTGTAACCACCCAGTTGAAGAAATAGAACACCCAAGCCCTGGTATCTAGCCATGACTTTATGGATAACCATTGTCCTTAGTTTCCTAGTAATCACTTTCTTTTTTATTTATTTAGATGGAGTCATCCTCTGTCCCCAGGCTGGAATGGAGTGGTGCTACCTCAGCTCACTGCAACCTCTGCCTCCCAGGATCAAGCGATCCTCCTGTCTCAGCATCCCAAACAGCTGGGACCACCACTCTCAGCTAATTTTTGTATTTTTTTTTTAGTAGAGATGGGGGTCTCACCATATTGGCCAGGCTGGTCTCGAACTCCTGACCTCAATATCCGCTTGCTTCAGCCTTCCAAAATGCTGGGATTACAGACATGAGCCACAGCGCCCAGCCTAATGTCAGTATATTCAAAAATAAAAGTTTTGAATTCTCTAACTGTGGAGGTCATCTTTGCTCCTCAGTTGCTTTGAGACATTGTAAATTATGGGGCCTAATTCACATGGACTACCTTTAGAATAATCAAAGGTGAGATAAAATACAGAATGTTTTTATAGATTTTTAATTATCTTGGAAAATAATGAAGTTATTACTCTCTTAAGAACTAAAAAACATAACTTCATTTCCTGATTATACTGGAAAAAAACTACCTATAAGTTAATTTTACACATTCCAACAATCTTTATTAAATGAACTTATATGGTATTTTAAAGTTATTAGTAGTGTAACTTTTTGTTGTGATTGTATATCTCTAAATAATCTTATATTTAGGAGTACAAGGCAGATGGGTTTTCTTACACAATTCATAATTTCAAGGATGGGAACAGAAAAACAAAAATGTTATAAAGATATGTGCATAGATTATAGGATCTAATTTTGGAATTATATACAAATTTCAGAGAGTCACAGAAAATATTACACTGTATCTAGGAGGATAAGCACATCTAGAGAGCGTCTAAAAGGTATTTTTATTTTTTGCATTATATTGCCACCTGATGGCTGCAACTGATATGAAAAGCATAGCTTTTATAACTTTTGATGTTGGAAAGCCTTAATAGTCAACAAATATTGAAAAGAGAGAAGAGATGCATACATTTTGATGTTATTTTCTTTTTTCATTTTCTCTGCTCATCTGCTAGAGAGGTACTCACTAGCTCTGTGGAAGGCAGGAGGAGAAATAGTTCAGACCCTCCCCACTAGCAGTGACTATGGCTAAATTTCTGCTTACTTACTTGAAGACAAACATACAGCATCATTAGGATATTAATTTCCTTACAAAGACTAGACAATCTAGACAGTATTTAATAAGAATATATGGCCTACTAAATAACTATGGCTTTTATGATAAATAAATATTTATCTTTTTGATTGCGAGGAGCCCTTAGTTTAGCCGAGAATTCCCCTGCTGAGCCATGGTAAGAAAATGGTGCTAATACAAAATACAAAATAGTCTTCTCTATGCCCTACTTCTCTATCTTTTTGCTGTATCTGGCCATGATTCAAATAGTCTCCACTGTTCAAATTTCTCAGCTCACATGAAAAGAGAAATGCCAATTTGTTCTATCACATGCAGACCAACATTTCTTGCATGATGTTATAAGCAATAGAATTTGAGCTGAATGAATAATGATCATATGTCACATTACATATTTTGAATTTCAAAATAAAAAAAATTGTATTTACATATTTATTTGTATCTAATTTGGAATAAAAAACAAAGATTTCTATTGAATAAAGTTTAATAGTACAAACTAACCTATAAAACTACCACCTTGAAGTTGTCTATCGCCTTACCTACTAGTATATAAGGCCATATATTTTATTTATGATTTTTCTGATACTTAGTAAAGAAACCCTGGAAATAATAATATACTCAGAAAGGCTGGTATATGTTCAGAAAAGTCAAATTTGTTAAAACATAATAAACAGTTATTAAATAAGTGAAGGAATGACTAAATGAATGGATAGATGGATGGATGGATGGATGGACGGGCTCGCAAACCTATAGAAAGAGAATTTCTCCTTCCATGAGCTCAAACATCAGACATTAAAAAAAAAAAGTGTTCCATGTTCCCATGAGTGAAACAAATATCTTTATATCCCTGCTCCTCTGCAAAGGCCCAACGGTGTCGTTTTAGAAATTCTTTGAGGGAGAGGTGCTACTTAAAGTGAACAATCCTCAGTTATTCAACCTGACAAATCATTGCAAATAATAACATGTTACCAAAATTAGCCTCCCCTTATGTCCTCAGAAAAGGATATCAAGCAGTCTGGTAAGAGGCATCCAAATAGGAAATTGTTTAAGGGATTTAGAATTCCAAAAGTGGTGGTGGTGGTGTGTGTGTATTTGTAGGCTTCTTGTGTCTGTTGAAAAACCATGTCACAGGACCTCCCAATTTACCCTAAGTAGGAATTCCTGTAAGCATTTTCAGTGCCCTGGTTCTCTTTGCAGTGTAGGGTTTCCTAAAACCTCTACTGATTAACTGTTTTTAATGTGGGCACTTTTTAACAAGAGTGACTCCAGAATACAATAAAGGAAGAATAAAAATTTGTGTTCCTGGAATACACAGTGGGACCAGGGCCAGTGATTTTTTTTTTCTGGTGAAAACATGCTGGGAAAATATTTGGGAGCACAATTAATGAAGACCTTTAGTGAACTACCTAATACTAAGAAAGAATTCAGTGGAAAATTCTGTCAACAGCTTTTCTAATAAGCCATAGAGAATTAGAATTTCAAAATGAAAAACTTTTTAGTAAAATTATTTGATAAATATTTTTCTCTAATGAAATGCTAATGACTAAACAGTAAATTTGTGCAGCATAAAAATCATTGGTGAAATCATAGGGCTATTTCAACTATGATGAAAACTATCACTGCTGTGAAAGAGTGAACTCATGATTTGCAGCAAAGTAAAAAGTTTTCTATTGCTGTTGAAGCTAATCACCACAAATTCACTGGCCTAAACCACACAAATTTATTGTCTTACTGTTCTGAAGGCTGGAAGTTTGAAATCAAGTGTATTGGTCTGTTTTCACACTGCTATAAAGATACTACCTGAGACTTGATAATTTATAAATTAAGGAGGTTTAATTGACTCACAGTTCTGCATGGCTCAGGAGGCCTCAGGAAACTTATAATCATGGCAGAAGAGGAAGCAGGCATGTCTTATATGGCAGCAGGCAAGAGAGAGTGAAGGAGGAAGAGCCCCTTTTAAAACCATCGGATCTCACGAGAACTCCCTCACTATCAAGAGAACAGCGTGGGGAAACTGCCCCCATGGATCCAATCACTTCCCACCAAGTACCTCGTTCAACACCTGGGGATTAAAACCCAGGTTATAAATCAAGATGAGATTTAGGTGGGGACAGAGTCAAACCATATCAGATAAGTAAAAGTATCTGCAGGGCTAGCTCCTTCTCTGAGCCAGGAGTCTGTTTCCCCGTCTTTTTCATCTTCAAGCAGCCACCTGTATTCCATGGTTTGTAATTTCCTCCATATTCAAAGCCCACTACTCCAATTTCTGATTCCTTCATTAGGAAGCCCATCTCTTCTGACTTTATTCTTCCTGTTTCCCTCCCAGAATAATCCAGGTCGACTGACTAATCCAGAATAATCTCCCTGTTTCATAATCCTTAATTTATTCACATTTGCAAAGACTCTTTTGCCATATAAAGTAACATTCACCGGTTCCTGGGAATAGGATGTGAGTATATTTGAGAGCTATTATTCAGCCGGCAATGGTCTCTATGCATCTAAAGTAGATAGCTAGGCATATTTATGTGGAGGGCAATAAATTTAGGGTCAGTTAGTAGTTTGAATTATCATAGAGATATGTATGAACCTCAGTAATAATCCATATTAAGCTCCTATTCATTCCAAGTTTAAAAATATGTTTCAAAATATCGATCAATAGATTGCACTTACTTTTTAGTACATTTTTGTTGAGTTGCTATTTTCTTTAACATTTCATTTTTATTTTATCAAAAGTTCTTTATGTAAACCAGAAGTACCTACAACTATAAATTATTTTTATATATTCTGATGTTTTTGCCATTTTCTTCTTAAGTAAATGTGTTCTCATGGGTTTAGCATACTTTTCCCTTGAAAGTCAAAACTCTGAAATTACAAAACTTAAAAATATACTCAAGGGGAATAAAATTAATGAGGAACAGGCAGATATGAGGCATCTAAGTTAAAGAGGTATCAGGGCAGCATAAATATTTGTGACCACTAGGTGGTATTCCTAATCCATAAAACTGTGATAACAGTTCTTTAACATTTCTTCAGAAGTATAGTCATTTTATTATTTTTGGCTTGAATTTTAATGTGAGATTTAATTAGTCAAACAGTGGTTTCTGACAAAAATATCTTGCCATTGATTTTCAATACACAGACATATTCTGCTTTAAACAACCATGTTTTTAAAATGCAGGACAGGACTAGGACAGTTTGTTGGCTGTTTCCTCACAGTTTATTTACTTCTTAATTGTAAGTTTCTGTTGTAAAGTATCACAAATTTAGTGCAAACAAAATATTGTTATCTAGCCTCCTCCCCTGAAACACATAAACAAGCATCAATACAAAAATTAACATTTTAAAATAATATTTATATGCTTACATTTTAACACTTAAATCTTCATAACCCTGAATATCATGTTCTTAATGGATAATTTTTAAATCAGATAATAAGGCATATAATACACTACTTTGATTTTTTTCACACCTTTAAAGTAATACAGATCATGGCTTACGATAAGTCTCTGTGATGCTATTAGAGCACTACTTGTCACATTGTTATACATGTAAATTTCCAAAGAGCAAATTTTGACAGGAATGTCAGCTAAATGGCATTTTTTTAGGTCATAGTGAGTGTTAGCATCTTTGCTAAATGTAAATCCTTGTGCAAATACAATTGCCAGTATTTTTTCCCTAGCTGCTGATAAATTAAAATTTGTCTTTCACAAAGTCAAATTCATTTTAAAATATCAGATGCAATATCTCGAATAGAAAAGAAAAGAAATAAACTGATTCACAGTTCTAATGGGTTGTACTTTTTTTAAAAAATGTAGGGCAAAGCATTTCAATTATGAAAGAAAACTCAATGGACATTGCAGTAATTTTCTATTAAAACTCTACTTTTGCTTGTGACTACGTGTAGCAATAAAATTTTCAATCATGCTAATGAGCCACAATCTGTGATGCTGAGAACTATACAAATAGATTTGTTCACTCTATCTTTAAAAAAAAAAAAAAATGAAGATGAGTAACTAAACCTTATGCTGGAGCCCTCTCTTTGGTGTGGCATGTGAAGATAAAAATTTTATGTAAGATCTGCAATCTGTTTATATTTTAGAATAAATTTAAAGAAAGACTTTTGAAAAATATTGATGTAAGTGAATAAAATGAATTTCAGTTATGTTGGGATGTGATTCAAGGGAATTCAAAATTATTTGAAATATATTTTCTGATTTGATTTGGTCTTTTAAGAGCATTGAGAAATTTGTAGCTCAACTGGGAGGCAAATTAGGTTATTTTGCCTTACACCCTGCTGAAAATAGCTGGAAATATTGGAGCATGAAAACAAAAAGTGTTCAAGAGCTGTATTTCCTCCACAGAGCAACGATCTAGGAGAAGAAAGAATTCCAGAAAGGTGAATGTGCAATCCCAAGCCAAGAGAGCAACTCAAAAACAAGATTCCATCCCAACAGGAATGATACAGATTAGTACTACCATCAAAGTCATAAAGGATGCAGGAGTGGTGGTTTCCATCATCATCCTATTTAATTTACCAGTTAGGTCCCTTTAAGGATTGAGTGTACTATAGCAGATGAGAATGGACTATCACAATTCCAACCAAGAGGTTACAACTGCAAGGCTGGCTGTGGTATTTTTACTAAAGCACATCAACATGGCTTCTGGTAAATATTATATGGCTTTTAATTTGAAAAATATGTTACTTTCAATATCTGTTGGGATGGAAAGTCAGCAGTTTATATTTACTTGGAATAGAAAACATATACATTCATGGTCTTGCCTTTGGACTTTGTAAATTCACCTAATCTCTGTCACAATATAGTCTAATGAAACATTGGTTATATATATGTTTTCTTGAATATTAAATTTATTGGACCTGATGAGCATGAAGTCACAAGTATTATGGGTACCTTGATAACACATGCACTCCAGAGGGTGGGAGACAAATTTCAAAAGACTCAGGAGTCTACACATTGGTAAAATTATTAGGATTCAGTAATTTGGGACATTCTGATACCTCTTTTCCAAGCTGAAAGATGAATTATTGATGCTTCAACACTCTACTACTTCTAAGAAAGACCTATGATTGGTAGGTTTGTTTGACTTCCGAGTTAACATACTGCTTTGACCTATTTACTGAGTGATGTGGAAAACTGATAGATCTAGAACTGAGTTAACATACTGCTTTGACCTATTTACTGAGTGATGTGGAAAACTGATAGATCTAGAACCAGATTTAGACCCAGAACAATAAGAAGGTTCCGTAGCAGTCCAAGATGTTGTATAAGCAGTCCTGCTATTTGGGCCATACAATTAGGAATATCTCATGGTACTTACTAGAAGTATTTCTTGTAAAGTTAACTATCTGAAATATCTGACAAGTACCATTAAAAAAATTGCATCTAACCAGTGCAGTGGCTCACCCCTGTATCCCAGCACTTTGAGAGGCCTAGGTGGGCAGATGACGAGGTCAGGAGTTCAAGACTAGCTTAAGCAACATGGTGAAACCTGTCTCTACTAACAGTACAACAATCACCTAGGCATGGTGGCACATGCCTGTAGTCCCAGCTACTCAGGATGCTGAGGCAGAAGAATTGCTTGACCTGGGATGCGGAAGTTGCAGTGAGCCGAGATCACGCCACTGTACTCTGCCTGAACAACAAAGCAAGACTCCATCTTAAAAAAAAAAAAAAAAAAACGCATCCTAGAATCTTAGCTTTCTGGAAGAAGACCATGCTAAATACAGAGGGGAAATGTGTATCAGTCAAATAACAGAGCTCTGCATGTTGCTGAGTCTTGATAGAGACAGGAATCTAACCGTGAGTTAACTGACCATATGGCCGTAACTGCCTATTGTAAGCTAACCAATTGAAGATGTACCAAGTCAGAAGACATAAGCAGCAATAAACTATTATGATAATGCTTTAGTTATGCTATGAGATGAGACAGCAAGAGAGTGAAAGGAAGAAATAGGCTTGTTAAATGTTTTCAGTTCCGTGAATGTACAGTATGTTAAATATATCTTTGTCACTTCTCAATTGAGTTTATATGTATTATGTGGTTCCTATTAATATTTTTTGCTTCTCTTCCTTTTGCTTTAGTTTTCATGATTTAAAACTGTTTCTGTTCAAATGGTTAGGCAGAATAGTTATTTGTTAGGTTAGTCACTGAGGTAAAAACTAATTGCCTAAGTTGAAACTATAAAGAAAAATTAGGAAATTTATTCACTATCATAGTTCACTACTAAACTATAGTAATTATAGTTTAATAATTTGCAGCTTTTTATATGTAATGAGAAAGTGTTTCATAGAAGTTACCATTTAATAGAAAAATTCTGAGACTCTTATTATTATAGTAGGGATTTTGTTATGCAAAGCAACGTTAACTAGAGCAAATTTATTAGTTTTTCATTCCTGGAATGAAACATGAATATTTGAACATGCTCTTTTCTTGATATGAACATAATTTAATATGGATGTGTAATTTGCATATCATTTTCTAATGTAATAAGTTTGTCTTTGCTTAAAATTGCAAAAAGATTTTCTAGAGAGAATATAATGGAAATAGTGACAGTTATTCAGATCTAAAGCATTTTGGATTCAATTATCTACATTTTCGGAATTAATGTATAGTAAAGGGACTAAATTCTCTAATCTTATGTAAAACAATGATAAATTTTCTCAGAAGATTTAAGCAGTGATGAGGTGGAATGCGGCTCTGCTGCTTATTCCCAAGCGTTCCACAACTCCCCTATCCGTTCTCCAGAGTTGGATCCCTCAGATTCCCTTTGATGAGTGACTTCTTGTTGAATTTTGCCAGTGAACAGTTAACATACATAAATATGTAGGTAGTATGTATGCATGCAGATATGCATGTTTTGTGGTTTGTTAGTTTTCAAGTTATCTCTGCTGTAGTCAGACAATAAATTTGGAATTATTCCAATTCTTTGAAATCTGTTAAGACTTACCTTATTGCCTTATTAAGGTAAATGTCCCATGGATTTTGAAAAGGATGCTTTTTGTTTATTTGTTTTTTATTTATTAGTGGGCAGTTTTATTAATATAATCATGAGTCTAAAGAAACATGAGGACATTTCTAGACATTGATATACAATGTTATAATTTTACAAGATTATATTTTACAAGGAGCAATGTTTTTAGTTCTTGTACTATATCCTGATAGGTATCAACAAGTTATGCAGTAAAAAATGGTACCTGGTACTTCACATAACTATGTGTATTCCCTTCTCTACATGTTATGACTTTTAAATGTCTATCTGACTTACACAGTTTCATTATTGTTCTTTATACTTGTGAATTATATAATAATATAGCCCTGAGGATTTCACAAACACATTGGCTTTATAACAAATATAATGCCACTCTATAATTCATGCAGATATATTTTTAATTTTTGACAAATTTATACTTCAAATATTACCGAACATAAACTCCAAAATGTTTTTATTAGGAATTTTTGAATGTATATTTAACCCAATCATTATAACTAAAAATACATAATCTATATCTTATGCTTTTTAAATATATTCACAATAGCTAAAAAGAACAATTTTTAAAAGAATGATATTAAACATAAGTAGTATTTTTGTACATTTTCAATGATGGAAAGCTGAGTATTTGCAAAAAAATAACTTGTATAACACATACTATTAAAATAGGTAAAAACTCTTCATGTATACTGTCATTCTAACATTTTAAAAAATAATATTTAAAAATTATAATTATTACCAAAGAAAAGAACAGAATGATGGAGATTGTAGCATTCTTTAGTAACTTGATAAAGATCCTCAAGCCAAATAAGCTTCTTTCGTACCATTTGTCTGAAGTCAGATAGTCAGATATTTCAGTTTTAAATTCAGTCATTTTAAACAGAAAATATAAGTTTATATCAAATTCAAATGCATAATTTGAGTTTGTCCTTTTCATAAAGGGCAAATTCGGATTAAAAAGCCTTAATCATTAGCCTTAATCATTCGAGATTTAAGTTTGTTAAGTACATCAATTTTTAAATCTATAAAAGCACATTTACATATTTTGTTTTTAATTCATTTTAAAAAATAAATTTTATTTTGAATAAATAAAATGTATGAGCTATATTTTATATGGAAATTAAAGATGTATCATAATTATTTAACTTCTGTTGATATATTAAATATACATATTTTTATGTGATAGTCATTTTGAAGGAATTATCTAGAATTTACTAGATACAATAGTGGTTGTCTGGAAGCATACATTAAAACATCCAGAAAATAATGGGTCACATAATGAAGTCTACATTATAAAAAGAATTCATGTTTAGTTGGCCAAATATATATGAACACTTATTGATAACACTAAATAGTAACTATGTACAATTTCATCTACATGTGTAGAACACTAAATAATAAAAATAATTAAGATGTAGGAGATTAAGCAAAAGATAATTTGTACAAGGCCTAAGAATCCAAACTTCCAGATATAATGGGACATATTTTCTACAGAAAAATTGAAGGACAATAGCCAGTAGTAACTCTGATACCTACATGTGTCAAGTATTAATATTTAATCTCTTGACAAAAATCCCTCAGGTCTAACAACAAAATAAGTGGTTTCAAGGTGGTATTCACATAATGGCTATAAAGTTAAACATCAAGAAAACACCATGGAATATTATGCAGCCCTCAAAAACGATGAGTTCGTGTTCTTTGTAGGGACATGGATGAACCTGGAAACCATTTGTAGGGACATCTGGAAACCATCATTCTCAGCAAACTGACACAAGAATGGAAAATCAAACACCGCATGTTCTCACTCATAGGTGGGTGTTGAACAATGAGAACACATGGACACAGAGAGGGGAGCATCACACATTGGGGTCTGTCTGGGGGGCGGGGAGGAAATAGGGGAGGGACAGTGGGGAGTTGGGGAGAGATAGCATGGGGAGAAATGCCAGATATAGGTGAAGGGGAGGAAGGCAGCAAATCACACTGCCATGTGTGTACCTATGCAACAATCTTGTATGTTCCTTACATGTACCCCGAAACCTAAAATGCAATTAAAAAAAAAAAAAAGAAATTTGACTGACTTCTCAGGCCTGACATCCAATAAGTACTGGTCTGTTTTGTGGTACTTGAGTATTAATATCCTAAAATCTGTTTCGGATTGTGAAAAATCTGTGTATAAAAGACAATGTTAAGAATATGAGGGAGAAAAGACCAGAGTTTTGCAACACTACATTTTGGGGTTGGTGTACATTAATAAATATTATCTGCATATTCATATATCTGTCAATAAATACATTTAAGTTCGTTAATTAATGGAACAAACACCTTCAACTTTCTCAATCAATAATCAGGACAGATATGACAAAATTAGGACAACATAAAACCATAGTCTTCATGATTTACTAAGTTTCCTGAAATATATTCTGGGAATGATTACTGTTGGGATAACTTTAGACTCTTAAAATTAATTTAGTTTGGATGCTTACCATCTATGTATGTCACAAGTGCATCATTTAGAACATTTAAAAATTAATACAATACTCAATACTGTGACTCACTGAAGATTTTTAGTCCTGTTTCCTGAAAGTTTTACTTATTACCTGAGACTAATGCAGTGAAAATGAACAGAAATCATTTATGTCTTTAGGAGCCATCAGAATACAAGGAAAAGACTACTGACTTGGGAATCAAAAATCTCCCTCAACTGTGCAATAAAAATTATCTTTGATTCTTCACAAATACCAACTTGCTGGCCCTCAATTTTTTAACTCTTTCAAGGGATGAGGGCCTTAGGTATTGATTTAATACCTATCTTACCTCCAACAAAATATTATCTCATAATAATTTTAGTCAAATTAATGTAAATATAAAACTTATTTTTAAAATTTCAAAAATATTTTGTGTTATAAAAACTATAAGAAATTTCTGTAAGAATTAGGCAAGGATTGGCTTTATTTACTTTAAAAAATCTAATGCAGGTAGCCAACTTAACATTTTACATTTTAGCAAAAGGTAAACTATAAAAATAGGGATCATTAAAATGTTTTAAAGCTACACATGATATCTACCTTTTCAACCTTCACGAAACTAAAGCTGTATTTAAAAATTAATTGTCCTTCTGCTGCTCTTTCTTTATTTAGTAACTAGAAAAGCCAGGTAATGTGATTTCTCCAACTTTATTATTCTTTTTCAAAATTGTTTGAGCTATTGTAGTTTGTCTTTCCATATAAATTTTGGTATCAGCTGTCAATAGTAAATTCTACAGAATTTCTTTCTTTCTTTCTTTTTAGATTTACATATAATTATTTTGCTTTTGGGAAAATTTAAGTGATTTTTTTTAAATTATGTTTCCTTTTGTGCCTTGCTAATATACACAAACACAATTGATTTTATGTGTTTGTCTTGTATCTTAAGATCTGTATAAACTCATTTATTAATTCTAGGAAGTTTATGTTGTTTTTAAAATAATTCCTTAATATTATGTACAGATAATTATGTCATCTGTGAATAGGGGAATTTTTATTTCTCTCTGATCAAACTATTATAAATTTTATTTTCTTGCTTTATTCCACTGTCTAAAACCTCCTCCAGGAAAGTGTGAATGGAAGTAAGTAAGACTGAGTGGCTTACATAACAGACATTTATATATCACAGTTCTGGAAACTGGGCAGTTCAAGATCAAGGTGCTCACTGATTTGATTTCTTGTGAGAAACATTTTTCAAACTTGCAGACAGCTGCCTTCCTCATGTCCTCATGTTCAGAGGGAGAGAGAGAGAGAGAGAGAGAGAGACAGAGACAGAGAGAGAGTTCTAGTATCTCTTCCTGTTCTTATAAAAGCACTAAATTCTTCATAAGAGCCTTATTCTCATTACCTCATATAAACCTAATTATTCCTCAGATTAGATGTCTTCAAAAAATTAGTGCTTCAACATTTTGAATTTTGGGAGATACAATTCAGCCCAGAGCAATTAGCAAACTTCACATTATAGATACTTCAATAAAAAATCTACCCCCAGCCTGGCATGGTGGCTCATGCCTATAATCCTAGCACTTTGGGAGACCAAGGTGGGCAGATCACTTGTGGTCAGGATATCCAGATCAGCCTGCCCAACATGGTGAAACTCCATCTCCACTAAAAATACAAAAAATAGCCGGGAGGGGTGGCAGACACCTGTAATCCTATCTACTTGGGAGGCTGAGGCAAGAGAATCACTTGAACCTGAAAGGTAGAGGTTGCAGTGAGCTGAGATAGTGCCAATTGCACTCCATGCCTAGTCAACAGAGTGAGACTCCATCTCATAAAAGAAAAGAAATATCTTCCCCCCAAATGCTACAGAAAATATATTACATATTTACATTGATCAATTAAAAAACTTCCTCTAAAATTAGAAATAAGATGCAGATATTCACTATCTCCACTTATATTAAGAGCTATGTAGAAGATTCTAACTAGTTCAATAAAATAAGGAAAATAAATGACAAGTATTATATTTGGAAAAGAAAAAATGTTTTAACACTGTCAACATAACATACACAAAAAAATTTACAGTAGTCACAGAAAATATTTTACATATAATAATTTAGTGTAACTTTTTTTGGATGCAATACAAATGTGGAAAGCTTATTTTATATACAGTTTTCTGTGTTTCAGTGTCCTAGTAAAAGGACACTGAGAAAATACAGCTTCTAGAACATAAAATATCTGGATCGTATGTGGAGAGTATAACAGCATATGAGACACTACAGGAGAAAATATGTGGTAACCTGAATAAATACCAAGAGACACTGTTCAACTGAAAGTGCAGGATGAAAAAAATGCAGCTACCTGCTGTGACCAGTGGAGAAAAGTAAAAACACTGTTTTCTATGTATAATTGGAGTCCCAGGGGAAACGCAAAAATATTTGAAGATATAATAGGTATTACTTTCCAAATTTGATTAAAATATTAATGCCACCATGGTAGCTTTACATATGTATCTAAAATTCTTTGACACTTTTTCTTTAAAATGTTAGGGTACATATCTCTTCTTCTTATATATGTTGGGCTTTACTCTTTAAACAAACAGTATGGTGCAAGTAAATTTCTGTGATGTCTGGGATAAATGATGATGTTTTGCCTAATTCTTTTGTAATGCTTGCTCCAGGAGAAGCAAGGTTTATGTAAAAATTCTAATATATCCTACTTCCACCATGCCATAGAGGCCATAGATACATGCTCTGGTGAACAAGCCCGCTGGCTCTCAGGTGGCCACAAATTCCCATTGTTGGCTTTGTGAGTGAGCAAAATTGGATATCCAGTCTAGTTGGGCCTGTATAGTCATGCATCACTTGATGAAAGATATATTCTGAGACATATGTCTGTGATAGTTAAAACTGAGTGTCAACTTGATTGGATTGAAGGATGCAAAGTATTGATCTTGGGTATGTCTGAAGGTGTTGCCAAAGGAGATGAACAGTTGAGTCAATGGGCTGGCAAAGGCAGACCTACCCTGAATCTGGGTAGGTATGATCTAATGAGTTGCCAACCCATCTATAATACGAAGCAGGCAGAAAAACATGAAAACAATAGTCTGATCTAGCTTCCCAGCCTATATCCTTCTCCCATTCTGGATACTTCCTGCCCTTGAACACTTTTTTGCCTCTAGGTCAGCTTGGCGATTGCCCTCTGCTTCCTTCTCATCTCCTTTCTGGTGACCTCGGCAGTGTAAGACTGCTACGTCTTTGGGTTATTGGCCAGTTTGTAGCAAGTCTGAACGTTCTTTATGATATTTAATGTGAGTTCCTGCTGAGGTTAGGAACTCTTTTTCCTTCCAGATGGCAGCATGAACATGCAGAACCAGGTCAGCATATTTGGAATCTGTGTATATGTTTATTCTCTTTCCCTTTCCTAATTTTAGAGCTCAAGTGAGGGCTATTACTTCTGCCAGCTGGGCATTAGTTCCAGGAAGAAGATAATTACTTTCAAGCACTGTTTGATCACTGACTACTGCGTATCCTGCCTTTCAAACTCCGTTTTCTATAACTGAACTTCCTTCAGTGTATAGGTGAAGGTTGCGATTGGCTAGAGGAGTTTCTAAGAGATCCTCTTGAGCTGCATAGTTCTGGGCTATCACCTGCTGATAGCTATGTTCTTTGTCTGCCTCTGCCTCAGGAAGAAAAGTAGCTGGATTGAGGGCTGCACATGTGCGCAGCTGAAGCACAGGCCCTTTGAGCATTAAGGCCTAATATTTGAGTAAGCGGTTGTCGAACAGCCAGAAGCCTCCTTTAGAGGCCACAATTCCAGCTACATCATGTGAAGTCCATACAGTTAGATCTTTCCCCTGCACTGTTTTGACAGCTTCTGAGACCAGGATAGCCACCACAGCTATAACCCACAAGCAGTGTGGCCAGCCTTTTGCTACTGCATCAATTTCCTTACTTAGGTATGCCACTGGTTGTGGTGTGGTCACCTGAGTCTAGGTGATTACCCCAGAGCCACTCCTCACTTTTCTGTAACATACAGACAGAAGTTGTTTCCTGTAGGAAGGCTTAGAGCTGGAGCCTGCAGTAGTGCCTGCTTCAGGGTCCTTAATCAGAGTGTTTAAGGTTTTGGCTATTTCACCATATCTGGGAATCCACAATAGGCAGAAAACAGTTATTCTTAAGAATCCCCTCAACTATTTTAAGGTCTTTAAATGGGGGAAGGCCGGTATGGGTTGGAGATGTTCTCCATCAAGGGTCTGAGTGCCCTTAGACAAGATAAGTCCTAGGTATTTTACCTCCTGCCTACAAAGTTGGACTTTTGACTTAGAAATCTTATATCCACAGGTGGCTAGAAAGTTTAGGAGGTCCTAAGTGGCCTGCTGACACTGGGTTTCTGAGTTAGCAGTTAAAAGTAGGTCATTTAGATATTGAAGAACCAGGGTACCTGTATGTGAAAAATGACTAAGATCCTAAGCTAGAGCCTGGCCAAATAGGTAGGGGCTACCTCGAAAGGCACTTTGGGAGGCCAAGGCGGGTGGATCACGAGGTCAAGAGATTGAGACTATCCTGGTCAACAAGGTAAAACCCCGTCTCTACTAAAAATACAAAAATTAGCTGGGCATGGTGGTGCGTGCCTGTAGTTCCAGCTACTCGAGAGGCTGAGGCAGGAGAATTGCTTGAACCCAGAAGGCGGAGGTTGCGGTGAGCCGAGATCCTGCCATTGCACTCCAGTCTGGGTAATAACAGCGAAACTCCATCTCAAGAAACAAACAAAAAAAAGGTAACACTGTCCAGTTGAGTTGAGAATTCTGGTCTAAAGGGTCTTCAAAGGTGAACAGAAACTGGGAGTTAGGGTGTAATGGAGCACAGAAAAAGGAATCCTTAAAGCCTAGGACTGTAAACCACTGTGCATCCTCTAGTATTTGAGAGAGCAAGGTGTACGGGTTGGGCACAGCTGGGTAAAAAGGGATTACACCTTCATTAATAATTTTGAAATCTTGCACTAGCCTTTATTGTCCATTAGGCTTTTGTACTCCTGAAATTAGAGTATTACAAGGGCTGTTACAGGACCTCACTAGACCCTGAGCTTTTAAGTTCCTTATAATATCCGGTAGCCCCTTTCTGGCTTCCAATCTTATGGGGTACTGTTCTTGGTAAGGAAAAGAGGTGGGATCCTTTAGCCATATTTGAATTGGGCAGGCATTCTTTGCCCACCCAAATTGGCCCTACATTGCCCAAACACTGGGCTTAATCCCTTCTTAAATAATGGGCAGCAGAGAGAAATTTCCTCCTTGATGATGTTCACATAGATAATGGCTCCTGCTCTGGCTAACAGGTCCTGCCCTACTAAGGGAGTGGGATTTCCCGCATGGGAGAAGAGTGTATCTCCTCAATTGCAGCTTAGGAGCTGGGAGAAATATTGGGACACTGTTTGTCTTAGGACTCTTAGGACAGTTACAGCATTGAAGGACAATCGTCCAGGACAGGAAAGCAAAACTGAGAAGGCCAGGCCAGTGTCCAGGAGGAGATTGACCTCCTGACCTTCTATGGTTAGCTTTACCTGGGGCTCAGTGAGGGTGATGGCTTGTGCTGGTGCTTGCCCCAGGCACCCTCAGTCCTGCTGTTCGGTCATCTGGTTACCACCTCAGGTCCTGGGAACCTTCATCCCTTTGGACAGTGTGCCTTCTACTGATCCCCTTGGCACAGTGGGCAAGGATGAGGAGATGGTCCATTCCTCTGGGGACAATCTCTCTTAAAGTGTCCTGGTAGGTTGCAGTGGTAGCAAGCTCTGCCAGACTGGCGAGTAACCCAAGCCTTTCCCTTTTCTGAGCCCCTTGGGTCTGCTTGCTGGAAGGCCATGACTAGGACTGTGGCCTTTCTCTGGTCCCTCCTGTTCCTCCTGCTCTCTATTATAGAACACCAAAGTTGCTACATTTAGTAATGATTCTAGACTCTGTTGCAGCCCCAGGGCCAGCTTCTGGAGGTTCCTCCTAATGTCCGTTGATGATTGTGTAATAAATTTGTCTTTTAGTATTAGCTGACCCTTGATGGAGTCTGGTGACAGGGGAGTACACTTTCTTAAGGCCTCCCATAACCTCTCAAGGAAGGCTGTTGGGTTTTCTTCCTTTCCCTGAGTTATGGTGGATAACATTGCATAGCTTGTGGACTTTTTCCTAGTTCGCCTTAATCCCTCAAGTATGCAGGTCAACAGATGCCTATGACTCCAGTCCCCCTGTTCTGAGTCAGGATCCCAGTGACGGTCCATGCTAGAGACTGCTTGTCTACCTGTAGGGAATCTATCCTTCTCCTCTGACATCATTTGGTCAGGTATTGGCTAAGGTACCAGGTGTTCCCAAACTCTTCAGCTGCTGCTAGAGCAGCCTCTCTCTTATTGCTGGTTACAGTCTCACTAAGCAATAACATGATATTTTCCAATCTAATTCAAAGGACTGACCCAGGCCCTGTAGAACATCTATGTATTTGTCCACGTCATCTGAAAATTTTCCTAAGTCAGCCTTGATTTGCTTTAAGTCAGAAAATGACAAGGGAACATGTACTTTGGTTGGGTCAAATTCTCCTCCTACTGCCTGTAGGGGGCAGAGTTGGGGCATGCTAGTATCCTGAGGTGCCTGGGCCACTTTGGCCTTCCCTGTCTCCTCTTCAGTTATAGGAGCTGAGGAGACCTGGTCAGCATAGGTGGAGGGAGGGGCCACAGGGAGTCCTAAATATGGGGGTAGTCCTGAGGAGGGGCCAGTAGTGTATAGGTTACAGGCCTTATATAGCTGAGGATTATCCCTTAGAGAAAAGAAAGGTTGCACATAGGGCACCTGAATCCTTTTACCTTCCCTCTTACAAAACAGGTCTAATTGTTTGTTATAATTTATACTTCCCTTAAGAGGCCAGGTTTCTCCACTCAGCAGAGGGTATCTTGGCCATGCTGTCTAGCAGAGAAAAATGAGTTTCTTCCTCAAAGATCATGGGTCAAATTGGTCTCAGTTATCCAGGATAGACTTTAAGGGTGATTTTTGCCTTGCGAAGAATAGCACCCATCTGAAATCAAACACAGGGATGCCTGTATCCATGGTTATTCCTTGCAACTGCTAGCCCTGGGGTGTCCCCCACTTACAGCACCTTGTAGGGTGCAAGGCTACCCTAGATGCATGGTCATCTTCCAGACCCCCCCATGCACTGCGTTTAATCACACTTACTGGCATCATGGGCACACCCTCACATGGGGACTGCCAGGCTTAGTGGGCCTGTATCGGCACATCCTTGAAGAACTAGGCCAGTGAGCCTTGGGCAATGGGTGCCAATATTCCCTAAGAGTTTAATTAACATAGGCCTGACCATAAAACTGCCCTAGGAGGATAAACTCCTTGAGAGGGGCCTCTAAGCACAACAATCTTAAAGAAGCTAATGGCAGGCCAGCTGGCTAGGCTGGAACAATGCCCTTTGGACCCGGGCCTTCTCCCCACCCCACTTTCCAACATAGGAATATGACCTAGGGTTGTGGGGCCTGTAATTAACTGTTTGAGCCTTGGACCTTGTCTGACTTTGGTATTCTAGATAGAGAAGTTCTGTCATACAGAGGTCCTATCCTAGGCAAGACAAATTATATATCATTGGATTCTGGCACCACTCAGTTGGATTGGTAAATTGTGGGTGACAAAAAGCAAAATGTCTTATGGCCTCCAGTGTCCACTGATAGACTCTGGTTCTGTTAGGACATAACCTTGCACTGCAGACTAAGGCAACTGGCTCTGTCTACAGTAGGAGGTCCTCATAGGTATAAGCCTCAGGGCACCATGGGTAAAGGTCCCTGGACTGCCATCCCAAGAGCCTCAAAATCCTACCATAAAGTGTAATAGTCTCCTGTGTAGGAAATATCCTAGAGGAAAGAGCTAAGAAGAAGTTTGCCTCACGGAAATCTGGACCCAGGTAATTGGGGCCTGAAAGGCTGGACACAGCTTGCATAGGCGGCTTTTTCTTAGGAGGTTTATGCGGGACCCCAACCTCGACTGGACTGAACCAAGAGTTTGGGACCATGCTCTTTCCTCCAGCCAGCTGTGGGCTTTGCCCAGAGAAATAAAGAACAGCAAGAAAAGGAAACTGGTTCAGGTTGACCAATGCTCCCAGTCCCGGAGAGCCAGGGGTTAGTCTGTTCCCAGAAAACCTGACACCGTGTCTTTTTTTTTTTTTTTTTTTTTAAAGAAGGAAAGGAAAAGAGAGAAAGAAAAAGGAATAGAGAACAGGAATATTGCTTTATTCTATGAATGGGTATTAATAATGGCCGATCAATATTTTGTGTATTTAAAGTGGAGAATGTATATTTTGTGTATTTAAAGTGGAGAGCTCTATAAATACTTATTAAGTTTACTTGTTCTGGATCTGAGTTCAAGTTCTGGATATCCTTATTAATTTTCTGTCTCGTTGAGTCTAAATCTCTTTATGGGTCTTATGTATCTGGGTGTTAGGATGCATTGATCCTTTTACCACTCTATCTTTGTTGCTTTGAAAACTGTTTTATCAAATACATAAATTGCAACTCCTGCTTTTTGTTTATTTATTTATTTTTGCTCTCCATTTGGTTGGTAAATCTTTCTCCAACCCTTTGTTTTGAGTCTTTGTGTATCTTTGGATATGAAATGGGTCTGGATGTAGTATCCCGTTAGGTTTTGGCTGTATCTTTTGATTGGGGGATTTAGTCAATTTAAATTTAGGATTACTGCCATTTGATGTTAACTGACTATTTTATCCATTCGTTGATGTAAATTTTTCTTCATGTTGATGCTCTTTACTTTTTGGTATATTTTTAGAAAGGCTATTACTGGTTGTTCCTTTCTGTGTGTAATGCTTCTTTCAGAAGTTTCTGTAAAGCAGGCCTGGTGATAATAAAATCTCTGAGTACTTGCTTGTTCATAAAAGATTTTATTTTTCCTTCAATTGTGAAGCTTAGTTTGGCAGGATATGAAATTCTGGGCTGAAAGTTCTGTTCTTTAAGGATGTTGAATATTGGCTCCCACTCTTTTCTGGCTTGTAGGTTTTCTGCTGACAGATCTGCTGTAAGTCTGATAGGCTTCCCTTTGTGGGTAACCTGACCTTTCTCTCTGGCTGCCCTTAGTATTTTCTCCTTCATTTCAACCCTTGTGAATCTAATGATTATGTGCCTTGGGGTTGCTCTTCTTGAGGAATGTCTTTGTGGTGTTCTCTGTATTACCTGGGGTTGAATAGTATCCTGCTTTGCTAGATTGGGAAAATTCTCCTGGAGAATATCCTGAAGAGTATTTTCCAGCTTGGATTCATTCTATCACAATCAGGTACATGTATGTGAAAAGATTAGGTCTTTTCACATAGTCCCATATTTCTTGGAGACTTTGCTCATTCCTTTTTATCCTTTTTGCTCTATTCTTCTTACAATAGAAAGAACTTGTTCTAACCCAATGTAAAGAAACTAAGAACTTTGAAAAAAGGTTTGATGAAATGTTAAAAAGAATGAACAATATAGAGAGGAATATAAATGAACTAACGGAGTTGAAAAATACAACTTGAGAACTTAGTGAAATATGCACAAGTTTGAATAGCTGAATTGATCAAGCAGAAGAAGGGATATCAGAAGTCGAAGACCAACTTAATGAAATAAAACGAGAAGACAAGAATAGGACACCGTGTCTTTAGACCGGTGGGCACACTTTTGAAGGGCTGGGCGTGGCTCTCATAGGCAGCTGCCACTTCAGCCACCTTGGCCCAGCCTCTGCTGCCACATTTAGATAGCCAGCAGGCACTTGGTCTTCTTCTCCTTAACAAATTTAAAAGAAGCAAAAGGACAGATTAGAAAGCAAAAGGGGTCCAATATCACTCACTGCTCTGAAGTTCAATGCTCTCCTGACTGGCTTGCCAAAAGATGTAATGGGTATTGCTGGGCATCCTGAAGATGCTTCCAGCTCCCTCCTGGTTCAGAAGAGGTTCTTAGCCTTGCTAACCCTGAAGAATGGGGAAAGGGAACCTGGAGGCACAGTGAGGTTGCCGTTCAAATAAATGTCGTGGACCCAAAGAATTTTGCAGCAAAGCGATTAGGCAGAGAGAGAAAAAGAGAGGAAGAGAGAGCTCCCACGCTGTTGTGAGAGGGTAACCTGGAGAGGAATTTCCATTCACGTAAGGAGCAGCCAGAGTTTTTAACCCTTGAGTTATTCCCTCGCCATTCATGTTCTCATCCAATCAGAGGAGTTCTTTCAAACTTCCTCTGGAGTGATTGATCTTTGACTCTGATACCACATTGGGTACTTGGTCCACAAGAGAGCCCCCTCCTCCCAGAACTTTTGAGGGGCTGTTTGGACAAAGGAGCCCACCTGGCTTTCCCCACCTAGCCTGTGAAACCTAGACAAAGAACTTTACATTTGAAACCCCTCTGGTTCCCGGATGGAGGTGTGGAGACAGGAAACTCCTGCCTTTGAAACCACTCCCCTTGTGGACCTAGGAAGAGATGTTTTTCTTTAATATAGTCCCTCAGTAATAGCACTCAAAGATATATCCTCTCAGCAAGGTGGTTTAGTTTTATAGAAGGCTATAGTGTATGGTTGAAACAATGGTGGCTGCATGCTTGGACAAGGGGGGAGGGGGTACTTATGCCTGATGGGGGTTGTCCCTACTGCTGTGTCATTTTCTATTGACTAGGGTTAGACCAAACAAGCTAGAATAATCCCAATCGGCTATTTTAAAAAGAATGGGGGTCTGAGCAGGAATGACAGGGTGGGTGTTTGGGCAGGAAGGATGGTTATGGGTGTGTCAGAGCAGGTAGCCAGGGGTGATTAAGTGACTGGGATGAGTCAGGATGGAGCCAGGTGGAGGGGGAGCAGATGTGAACTACTGCTTAGAACTGGTGAAGAATATTGTTTACTGGAATTATAAGAAAGGTAGACTTTAAAATAGAGAATTAAAGAATAAGAGAGCTGAACATGCTGCCATACTGATTCTTTGAATAGAAACTTGGGGTTCACTATAACAATTAGTAATAAAACTTGGTTATAATTTAATTGTTATGATTGTTATCGTCAGTGTACCATTGCCTTCAAGTGTCTCCAACAGTGAACTGCATTACTTGGAATTTAGTATAGGATTTGTAGTGCTCCAAGTTTTTTCTCAGTGTCCCTACTTTACTTCATTTATCAGCAGTATCTTCATGCCCACATCAGTCTCTGCACTACATAGGTCTCTTGCACTTCTGTATATCTTGTGAGCAGAGGCACTGGCAGACTTTTTTTTCCAACTACATATTCATGTATACTTGTATAGCAAGCAGCCTTGGAAGATTGGATGTCTCTTTCTGGAGTACAGTGCAGATTTCCTTACTTTTAGCATAATACAGTTTCCATTGTATGCACTCCATTTTAAAAGACTGAAGTTTCCTAAGCTCAACATTCCTCATCTGTGAACAAACACACTGAATGTGCAGGATTTACCAGGCTGCTTCATGTAATCTTCATGAAACTTGGAGGGGAAGGAGGGCAAGGGCAAGGGCAACCATTGACATGAAACAAATATTGCTTGTTGTGCTGGGAGTAATAAAGTTCTTTGGCTCTAACCCAGGAGTTTCATGTCTTCAGATAGCAGTCATAAAACTGTAGCACGCTTAACTAGCTTCCTTGATAGTAAAATCTCAGAACTTCCAAATTACATTTTTTTTAATTTTTTTATTTTATTTATTTATTTATTTATTTATTTATTTATTTATTTATTTTAAGACAGGGTCTCATCTCACTGTTACCCAGACTAGACTGCAGTGGCTTGATCTTGGCTCACTGTCACCTCCGCCTCCCAGGATCAAATGATTCTCTGTATGCCAAATTGCAGGGTTTATTGCCAGCGATCACAGAGGACTCACGTCTCTCCAACCCATGGCCCCATAAAAGAGGGTGACAAGACCTTTTATACCTGTAAAATCACCTTGGGGGTGAGGGGAGAGGATGAGGTGAGGGGCTTCAGACATTCCAAGAGCCAGTGGATTCAAATCACCTTCTGGGCAGAGATGAGGGTGAGGGGGTTCCGGATATTTTGAGGGCCAGGGGACCATTTGACATTCTGATTGTTATTTAAGGGGTTCACAGATGCTGAGATTAACATTCATTTACACATCATCTGGGTAGGGGTGGGATCCATAGATTTTTATTTACTTGGAGCCAGGATGGAATTATCTGGGGGTGCTTACTCTGGTAAACAAAGGCCAGCGACTCTGGCATTTACAGATAAGAGAAGGTATGCAGCTTTACCTCAATTTGCATCCTGCAAATAATCTAGCAGTTTACAGAAACCAAGGTTAGCAGTCATTGTGAGGAGAATGGAAAGTTTTGTTCTTTATAAAATGGCATTGTACAGGTTCTAACTCTAGGCCAGCTATATCACAGTCTCAGCTTCCCGAGTTGCTGGTATTACTGGTGTGTGCCACTACCGCACAGCTAATTTTTGTATTTTTAGTAGAGATGGGGTTTCACCATGTTGGCCAGGTTGGTCTCAAACTCCTGACATCAAATGATCTGTCCAGCTCCAGCCTACAAAGTGCTGGGATTAGAGAAAGGGCATGAACCACTTTGCCTGGCTGAACATCTTTACTTCTTTACATATTTACAGACATTATGCCCTTGCCCATCTCCCAGCATTAGACTGCTTTTGCTTGTTAGGGGCTGCTAAGCTTACTGCTGCAGCAAAGAGGGCATTTTTTGTTGTTGTTGTTTTTGTTTGTTTGTTTTTGCCAAGATCTAGCTCCAGCAGTCCTGCCCCTCCTCTCCAGGGAAGCCAAACTGTACCTTGTATTATTTCTGGTTGATTTTGGGCAAGAAAGTTTCCTATTCCTGCCTCTGTGGTAGCAGGTAACAGTTTGTTATTGGGATATGATTCTTTACCCAAGAGAGTTTCTTGTCTTTCAGTCAATGAAAATATATGTCTATCTTCATCTCTTCAGTTTCACCGTTTTTTTTTTTTTTTTTTTTTTTTTTTTTTTTGCAATCTCTTGAGAGCCAGATGCTTTTCCCTACTGGAGGGGCAGTTTGGTTTCTATTCCTCTATAGAAGCAGTAGCTCTTTGCATATTCCCCGGTGGCAAGAGAATTTGTTGCCTTCCCCAGGGCTTAGGATTTTTGCATAAAAAAAGGAGTATCCAGAGAAGTGAGCAGGTTTCATTTTCCTGAATCCCCACAGCAGACAAATGCTATTTGCACATTTGTAACACTAAAAGAAACTTTCCCTGTTCTTTTGCATTACTCTCAACTTTCTAGTGAGCACCTAGTTGCAGCCTTCCCTTATGTCTGAGGATCTCAGCTCTTGAAAATCAACATTTTCATGCAAACTTGTCCTTTAACAATTTGTTTAATTTTTAGTTGATTGTTTTCTTTCATGGGCATGTGGTGGTCATTTCTTTCTCCCGTGTCCTGCAGGAGGTTCATGTGTCTATACCTCCTTTTGGAACTCCATTTGTGGGTGCTTTGTGTTGTCTTCTCTCTGATGGATTCACAAAGAGTTATGATTTGTGTACATTATCCAGATTCTTCTCATTTTTCAGTTGAGTGCAACATTATTTAATAGCTTTCTATGATTCTAAATTAAAGCATTTTCTAATATCTATAAAATTAATAACTGTATATAAAGAGTTTCATGTGAGTGATCAAGAATAGTAGCTAGAACATTTCCATTTATACCTCACTTCCTCAAGGTATATACAGATTAATTCTAGCATAAATAAAGCTATTTCCAAATCTCTTCATGCAGAGTTTAACATTGTTTTAAGTATTTAGTGAAGCAAATAGCTACTTCAATATGAGTGTCTATCCACCTAAAGACATAATGAAAAAGTAGGTACTGAATATAATAGTTTGTCTTTTGTTCTTTATATTAATTGCCTGAATAATGCAAATCGAGTAATGTTATACACAGATGTGAATGAGAGCATATATGAGCACTTCTGCTTTTGCACAAATGAAAGCAATGTTTATTAATTATTCACCCATTTTTCCATCAAGATATTTGATATCTATTATGTGCCATGCACTGTGGATAGAAATATTGATAATTTAGGGCCTCTGGCATAAAAGAACAGTTCTGAAGAACTGAACAATGAAAAAATGTTTTAAAATCTGTAATAAGAATAAGTACAGTATATAGTTGAGAACAAAGGAAGAAAATTGGGGGGAAGGAAAATCTGTAATTTAAGAAGTTACTTGTACACTAATTCATTGAATTCTCACAATTGCATAATATAATTATTTCAATTTTTACAGATGCTCAAAATGGAGTTCATTAATCTTAAAAGGAATAAAAAGCTTGCCTCAAGTTTTCATCTAGGTGAAGTAAACATAGGGAGACCTAAAATTATGCCAAATTATCCCTATAGTATGTAATTTGATTAACTTTAAATGTATTGGCATTGTTCCATGAATAAATAAGGTCATTTGCAAAATAATATTTAATATGTTTAAATGTTGAAAAATATTTTTACATGTAGATACCATCAAGAAAAGATACTTTCCAAGTAGTAAATAAACTATTAATTTAAAGTCAGTAAATTGAACAGACTAGTAAGGATATCTAGGACCAATAATTAAACTTAAACACATCATACATGCTGCCATGAGTCTCTATTACTGCTCTACTTTATGTGCTTCCATTTTCTGAAATCAATAATGTTTACCTGGATGGTATTGCTCAGTACCATTGAAGGGTATGGAAGCACTGTTAATTCACCCTGAAAAAATTTTTTGCATTTTTAAAATAACTTCAATTTCTTTATAATTTCAATTTTTATTTTAGATTCAGAGTGTGGATGGGCAAGTTTGTTACATGAGTTTATTGCATGATGCTGAGCTTTGGGGAATAAATAATCCCATCACCAGCCAGGTAGTGAGCATAGTACCCAACTGGTAGTTTTCCAGCCCTTGCACCCCTCCGTCTCTTTCCCCCTAGTAGTTCCCAGAATCTATTGTTCCCATCTTTATATCTATGTATATTCAGTGTTAGCTTACACGTATAAGTGAGAACATGCAGCATTTGGTTTTCTGTTCTTGCATTAAATTCATTTAAGATAATGGCCTCTAACTGCATCCAAGTTGCTGCAAAGGACATAATTTCATTATTTTTTAATGATTGCTTAATGTTCTATGGTGTATATGTACTACATTTTCTTTGTTCAATCCACCATTGATAGGCACTTCAGTTTATTACATGTCTTTGCTATTGGTATTAGTGCTGCAATGAACATATGAAAATCCATGTCTTTTTGGTGGAACACTTGATTTGCCTTTGGGTATATACTCAGTAATAAGATTGTTGGGTCAAATGGTAGTTCTGTTTTAAGTTTTTTGAGAAATTTTCAAACTGTTCTTCACAGTGGCTGAACTAATTTATATTCCCACTAGCAGTATATTACTGTTGCCTTATCTTTCCATCCTTACCAGCCTCTGATTTTTTTTTTTTTTTGTATTTTTAATAAAGCCATTTTGACTGGTGGGAGATGATATATCACTATGGTTTTCATTTGTATTTCTCTGATGATTAGTGACGCTGAGCATTTTTTCATATGTTTGGCAGCCACTTGTATATCTTTTGAGAACTGTCTATTCATGTCCTTTGCCCTTTTTTTTTTTTTTTTTTGAGACAGAGTCTCGCTCTGTTGTAACTGGAGGGAACTTACTCAGCTCCCAGTTCAGAAGACGTTCTTGACCTTGTTGACCCCAAAGAATGAGGAAATGGCCCATGGCCCAGGAGGGTGGTGAGTTTGCTGTTGGAATAAATATCATGGACCCAGAGAGTTTTGCCAAAAAGTGATTTATTAGACAGAGAGAGAGAGAGAGAGAGTGTGTAAGAAAGTCAGCTTCCATATTATCGTGGGAGGAGGCCCAGAGAAGGAATCTGTGTAAGTAGGGAACAGCTGGAGTTTTAACCCTTGAGTTATTCCCTTCCCATTCATGTTCTCATCCAATGAGAGGAGTTCTTTCAAATTTCCTCTGGTGCCATTGATCTTTGATTCTGATACTGGATTGGCTGCTTGGTCCATGACTCTGAGTTACAGAGCCTCCTCCTCCCAGAGCTTTCAGTGGGTTTTTTGGGACAAAGGAGCCTCACCTCGCTTTTTCTATTTCTTCTCTTGCATGATTGCTTTGGCTAGGAATTCTATAACTATGTCGAATAGGAGTGGTGAGAGTTGAGTCCTCTCCAACTTCTTAAACCTTCTTAAAGCATTGAAATAAGGTTAAAATAGATTCTTAGACATGTTTGAACAAAAAGTAAATAAACATAGATAAATTTGAGGAATTTATAGGGGAACCAAGAAAATCACACAAACCTCATTGTATGGGGCAGGGGTAGAGGTGGTGGTGGTTATGGAATGAGGAGCTCCAGTAACACTGGAGGCCTTTCTTTTCAATTCCCTATGAGGAGACTTATTGTCCATTCTGAGATACAAACCCACCTACTCCAGAACACTTGTATCATAGCATGTGCCTTTGTAATTAACAAGAATGAGATTATATTTAGTAGATTTTTAAGAAAAGTATATACTTATTGTCTTTTAATTGTGTTGAAAAATAGACTGTACATTCTCAGCAAACTGATACAAGAACAGAAAACCAAACACCACATGTTCTTACTCATAAGTAGGTGTTGAACAGTGAGAACACATGGACATAGGGAGGGGACCATCACACATGGGGACTGTGGTGTGGGAGCCTCGGGACGAGATAGCGGGTTGTCGGGTGGGATTGGGGAAGGATAGCATTAGGAGAAATATCTCATGTAGATGATGGGTTGATGGATGTCGCAAACCACTACCATGACAAGTGTATGCCCATGTAACAAACCTGCATGATCTGCACATGTACCCTAGAACATAAAGTAAAATAAATAATTTTTTAGAAAAATAAATGATAAGCACTTTGGGAGGCTGAGGCAGGTGGATCACGAGGTCAAGAGATCGAGACCATCCTGGCCAACATGGTGAAACCCCGTCTCTACTAAACATACAAAAAATTAGCCAGGTATGGTGGTGCGTGCCTGTAGTCCCAGCTACTCGGGAGGCTGAGGCAGGATAATTGCTTGAAACTGGAAAACGGAAGTTGCAGTGAGCCAGGATTGCGCCACTGCACTCCAGCCTGGCGATACGAGACTCTGTCTTAAAAAAAAAAAATAATAATAATAATAAATGATAAATTTTTTAATTCTATAAAATGGTGCTGTAAATAAATTTTACTGTAATTCTGAAACACATACACATTTCTCCCATTCCTAGGATTATAATATCCATTATTAAAAATAAAAATTAGAAATAATTACTGTTGTGACAAGGGAGCTAGAAGAAAATTACTTCAAGCTAGAAGAATTTTTCTAGTTTTTCATATAACCAATCATTAAAACCCCAAAGACTTGATGTGAGGATGACAAATATAAATAAAATTTACAAGCCAAACACATATACATTAAAACATATATTTGAGGGAAAAGAAAGCAAGAAAGATATTAATTCATTGAGTAAAATTAGTACCTGTATGTTTGCCTGGCTTATTATTTGTATTACATTGCCATCTGGTGGTTTAAGTAGGTGTTGATATCAGAGAGTCTGTATAAAATCAGAAATATAAATTTACTGCAAGAGATAAGAAAATGATGTATCTTGTTTTCTTAAGTCCAGGATCCTATAAACCGTATTTTAAGATTTAAAGGAGGATTAACTTCTTAGGCACAAAACAGTGGAGCTGCAATCAAGAACCTCAATTAGTCTGTCAGGTATTTCAATTTACTGATTCTCTAGTGATGCTCAGAGGTTATTGTGTAATTACAAGCTGGAAACCTGGCAGAGTCACACTTACAGTGATTAGGAAAATTTTTAAATGTGGTTATGTTAGGATTCTTTATGGAAACTGAATCAACAGAACTTATATAGCGTATATAGATTCATAAGAGAAAATTTATTACAGGAATTGGCTTGCATGATTATGGAGGCCAAGAAGGGCCACAGTATGCCACCTAAAAGCTGGAGAGCAAGAAAAGCTGGTAGTGTTACTCAGCCTCAGTCTGAAGGCTTGAGAACAGGAGCCAAGGTGAAGGTTGCAGTCCCAAGGCTCAAAATCCAGGAGTCACTATGCCTTAAGGCAAGAGAAAACAGATATTCTCTTTAAGAAAAAAGGAAATTTGACCTTGGCTTTTTTGTTCCAACTAGGCTTTTAACAGGTTGGATGATGCCCAACCACACTGGTAAGAGCTTTATTCTTTACTCAGTCTACTGATTCAAATACTAATCTCTTCTGCAAACAGCATCATGGGCACACCCAGAAATAATGTTTTACCAGCTCTCTGGATATCCTTTAATCCAGTCAAGTTGACATAAAACTATTTTAAGGCTTCATAATTGAGCTAATATATATGAGTTATATAATTATATATATATATATATATATATATTTATCTATCATTAGTCATACCATTGATATATATGATGTATCATTCCAATGATAATGATACATATATCATTATATATATTTGCATATCATAAATTCATCAGAACTTTAGATAGTCACTCTTTTACATTTTTATGTGCATTTTTTTGTTTACTTGTTTTGTTCTTGTTACATAAACATCACTTGTGGTGCAGGATAGCAAGAAGACAACATAAAATCTGAGGATAAGTGAGGAGAGATGTTATTGCTTGGGCTTATGACTTTAAGTGTGTGTGTGTTCCATCTTTCCTTTGTTTTTCCCTCTGACTCTCTTAGAACCAGGTGGGTTTTACTTTTTTTTTGCTAATTCAGTGAAGCAAATACAGCCTTATGGCAGCCTCAGCAGAATGGTGGCTTGGTCCCTCAATATTTTACTAACTTTTCTGTTTGGTTTGGTTTTGTGGAGAGAGATTTATCTGGCTTTAACAAGCAGACTCTGAAAGAGAATATGGAAGGAAGAGGAACAGGTATTCCTAACTTTTAAGTTAGGTAGGATGAGAATCATTGGGTCATTTTTGGAGGAACATTCCAAGAATGAAAGCAGAATAAAATTTGAGATTACAAAGAAGTTATGAGGGTATTTCTTTTAATACTTCATATAGGAATGAATAATTGATGTTTAAAGTTGGACATTTCTTAAAATAGAGGTTCAATCTAACCATCAATTTAAAATAGTAATGAATATTTAGATTCAGTTTTTGTCTGCCCCTACATCAATGCAGGGCAGTTTCATTTCCAACAAAAACATCCACAGTTTCACAAATGACTAGTTGACAAATCACGAGAAAAGTTACTATGCAGCTTAATTAACTAACTCTTCATTAGGCATAGTTACCTTCAAAGAGTTTGATAAACAGTATTATTGATAGCAAGCTCCATTCCTGCTTTATTTAAACTTTTAAAATATTGACTACTGTTTCGTGTGTCTTTACAATTTTGTATGTTATAGCTTTGTTTGGGTCATATTCTTTTTTTAATTTTTCTTTTTTTTCTTTTCTAATAATCCCATAAAGCAAAATGGTAACAAACAGTATGAAGCAAAACTAAAATTTTGTTTTATATAATGCTATTGTAATTAATACATTTATGCTTTTTCTTTCTAAAATAAAAATTTGTTCATATAATTAGAATTTATTTCAGACACTTTTATAAAAAATTCAGAATTTCAAAGTATATTCAAAGTGAAACTTATTAGAAAAAAATTTCTTTGGGGCACTGAAATCGGGAAGTGTAAAATTCAACCACTAGATGGTGGAACTAGTCCAAGTATCAGTAATTAAATAGTCCTCACAAGATTTCTTCCAATTTTTGAAAGTTCAGTGATTTTATTATTTTGAGTCAGTTTTTACTTTTTATTTAGTATAACATTAAATTCAGCTTATTAATTGTTTCTGATTTTGTGCTTTTTAATCTATTTTTCACTCATATAGAAATTTTTATTTATATGACCACATGATTCAAAATGAAAGAATAGAATAAATATTCCCCCATTTCAAATAAATCACAAAATTCTCTCATTTACCACCTTTAAACATAGCTTAAGACAAATGACATCTTTTTTTTTTTTTTTCTCTTGGAGACAAGTATAAGACACAGAAGAAGAAAGCAAATATTTATAAAAGAATCCACAATGTTTTTATGCTGTTTACCCTTCATAATTTTGAACAATTCTGATTTGCTTCAAATGAATAATAAATTGCAGGCACAGGTAGTAAAACTATCAAGCATACTAGTTCACCATGTTGCAGACTTTAAAAAATACAGGACAAAGGTTTACAATAACTAGTTGTGCTATCTAATGAAGAAGCATCTAATCAGTTTTTACATAATTTTATATATACACATTTTAATCAGTAAACATTGACTACAAGATCAGTGCAATTACACTTGTCAGGGCACAGAGAATATTGGTATTTTTTATGAAATTAAGTCCATGAACACATATAGTAAAATGTAGAGGTTTTCAATTGGCTTACAGGAAGTCTCATTTTTACAAAACTAGATTAATGAAAAGTCGCAACTGAAATCACACCTTCAATAGCAAAAGACACATTTGTATGGTAGCTAGTTTTAATTAATTGGATTTGTTTTTCAAATTCGGACATAATCTTCAACTTTGTGTGGATCATAGTGGGAAGTATAATAATTTTCTCTGAAAAACCTATTTTTTACTATGCAAACATGTAAGCATCAGATTTTTAATCAAACCAATTGGCTGCCATCTGTGACACTGGCAGAAAACTGAAAATGTAGATTTATTTATTACTTGGTTTTCTTGAAAAAACTAGATGAGCCATTTATGCTAACATGGGAATCTAATTATCAATAACTTCAATGTTTTGTTTGTACTGAGGCAATAGAGATAATACATTTATTATGTTTCCATTTTAGGTATCTCAAGGTAAACTTTTTAAAACTGTTGGACCAATTGAAAAACTTACTAGAATATAATTTGGGGACAACTGTTGAGAACATTTACAGATCATTTTTTGGATTACATTTAGTCTTTATAAAAGATTCAATTCAATCCAACAGCATTTCTTGTTATGGTGTACGGAAAACAAAAGTGTCATTACAGTTTTTAGTTTTCGTCTCGTCTTGTAAGATTTAACCCAAGCCACAGTGGGAAAACGACATAATTAGAAAATAAATCATGAGCCCAAAGTCTATCCTCGACCAATCTAATCATGCTTATATAAAACAATATCAAAGACTAGAGAAACATAATTTATGACATGAGATTGAAGGTGATTCTGAATCAAGAGAATTTTATTTTTCTTTTACCATGCTCAAGTAATGTTTGAAGTAACATTGCTTGGGAAGATTTGTTGAATTGACACAAACTAGCACAGAAATACACCAATACACACAGACCAAAGTCAATCCTGAAATGAGTTACAAAACTGTTCAGTGGTAGTCTTCCCATTGTAAAAGCTGATTTCATGCCTTTTAGGCAGGTGTGGCATCATTGGTTGGACAGATTAAATGAAAAAATATAAATGCGAGCCCTTTACTGGTGGCAAAAATTTTAAAAATATGTTATTATCTGGTTATTATCTGTATTCCCTCATAGCAGCTCCTCTTAAGGACTATTAGTTGGAATTCAGATTTTTATAAAAGAAATAGTAATAGCATACTACCTGGGCTAGAGGCAGGAAGTTGAGCCATGATTATGTTTAATTTTTATTTAATTTTATTTTTCATTTGTAAATGAAGTCATATTATTTGTGAAACATCAAGGCCAAGGATCTTGCACCTCATTCTGTAATGAGGTTATCTCATGTTATTTATTGCAAAAATTCCGGAAAACAGTATTTGGGTCTCATTGAAGGGCGTGGGCCAGAGATATGCATACAGAAATTGTCCCTCTAGCCTTCCTTTCTCATCACATGCATGAATTCTAGTAGTGTCTAGAAGGGAATTAACGATTTGAGAGGCTGAGCAACAGACTTTGAGAGATATTTTTAAGTATCCTACGAATGTCAGTTGGCTATGAAGGCAGACAAAAATTGACCTTTATCCTAGTATCCTTCTTCTAACTATGACTGAAGATAGCTCTGTTACATAAAATAAAATCACAAGTTTTATTTTACTGTAGAGTTGAATAAGAAAGCAAAAAAAAAAAAAAAAAAAAAAAAAAAAAAAAAAAAAATCTATCAACCCCGAAAAGAGTGAATGTAGATAAATCTCATGGTGAAAATACAAACTGAAATCCTTCAGCTAAAGTGTAATCAGTCAGGGGAGTGCAGGTGGTGCATGCATTTAATAATAGTTTAAGATATTAAAGAATAAAATGGGTAATGGGAACCACCATTACTTATTGGCTTCTGTTGCTTTTTCTCCAAGCAAATTTGGATTATATTTATTCAAGTGAGAGCTTTGTCACTAATGTACAGCAAAATTTACAAGTCACCATTCTTCCAAATACAAGACTGAATTCTTTACAGTTTTTTAAGTGTTTTTTTTTTTTGTTGTTGTTGTTGTTGTTGTTGTTTGTTTTTGTTTTGAGATACTCTTGCTCTGTCGCCCAGGCTGGAGTGCAGTGGCACAATCTCTGCTTACCAAAACCTCTGACTTCCAGATTCAAGTGATTTTCCTACCTCAGCCTCCCTAGTAGCTAGGACCACAGGTGTGCTCCACCACACCCAGCTAATTTTTTTGTATTTTTAGTAGGGTTGGAGTTTCACCATGTTGGCCAGGCTGGTCTTAAACTTTTGACCTCAGGAGTTCTTGGCCTCCCAAAGTGCTCGGATTACAGGTGTGAGCCACTATGCTTGGCTAGTTTTTTAAGTGTTTCATACAGTGTAAGTCTAAGCAGTCAGAAATATCTGTATCTCAAATTCATTTAACTTTTCTATGAATCAATCTTCTTATTTTCTCAGACATAAAGAGTATCACAATACTTTACATTGAGTCTCTACAGTTGACTATATCCTGTGAAGGACATAAATACAGGTGAGAAACAATTAATTGATACTTTTAAACTAACTAGAAACCACCAAGTTATTTGACTGTTAAATAAAGTTAATTTTATTCAGTGAATGTTGGCAAGTATGAATTAAATCTTTGAAAAATTCACTTACAACTAGCAATTTTAAAAACTTAAAGATTAATTTTTATTATTTAAAAGGTATGATTATTTGTACTAAAATTGACAAAAGATGAACTGTTATCATTAAGTTAAAGCTACTTAAAAAACGGCTAAGTGTCTTTTTTAGAGAGTTAAAAAGAAGTAGCAATATAATAAATTTTCAATTTAGTTAAGCTTACTTAACTAATGATCAAACTTTATATTTTTGCATACACTTATCTTCCTGGAGTTTTTGAAATAAGAAAAGTACAAGTGTATGAGACAAAGCAGAAAATCCAGTTACTTCTGCTATGTTATTAAATCTCTGGTAACCACTTAATACAATACAATATGTGCAGACTCGGCATCCAAACTATATTTTACCCTCAAGTTCTACCTGATAAAGTCGTGGAATAAAGATGGCATTTTCCATAACTGTTTAATAATAATCACATATTTTATACCCATTGCTTTGAAGAAGCCTTAAGCAACTAGAAATGTCAATCTAGAAGGCAGAAAAGCTGGAAAATTTCATGAAGACTAGATTTACAATCATAAGATCATTTAACTTTGGATATGTTGAAAAAGGAGGGGTCACAAAATCCAAAGTTTGGTAAATCTTTTCTTTACAGGGCTTCAGGTTATAGATTTTTCTTTCTTCCCTTTCTCTCTCTCTCTCTTTCTCGTCACTTTTATTTTTCTATTTCTCTCAGGACCTCCTGCAATTTCAAATCTTGGAACTGAGTTGGATTTGAGGAGGAAAACCTGTATTCAGCTTTAATCTATATGAATTTTACTTCTTTAGACAAGGGTACAAAACTCTATTCAAAACAGTTATTGAAATCACATCTTCAAATCTGACACAGACACTTGAAAAATAAGTGTGTTGTAGTTTCTCAGAGTAACCTCTGCTCCTCTTTCACTCACCTTAACAATTCCTCAATGTTTTCTGCATTTTTTTTCTCTTTTCTGCTGGCTGAAATTGAGATCGATATTCATTATTTTCTTCTAAGTTAACTCTTTTTATGTTAACTGAATCTATTTTGGCTTTGTTTCTTTATGATATTACTTTCAAATAAAGTATTGATATAGTCATTTATCAATTTTATTGTCTTTCGCTTATTAAAGGATTAAAATCCACTTCTAAACCTGTTTAGATCAAGATCAGTTTTTTACTCCTCTGTAGAAATAATATCCCATTCTCCTTTTCTTACACTTTTATTGTGAAGATCTGTGCAAATTGCTACATAAAATACAATTCAGTGTTAAAGAAAATTGTTGCACTGACTACATTGATTAGAGTCAAATTTTTATAACGTATACTTTACTTTCTCAGTAATTTTATTTTTCTGTGTGGTGGCCACAGTGTATCACTAGCCAGCGCTATGTAGACTTACAAAGTACTATCCACTAAGAACAAAACATGATACAACTGGAAGACATTTTTATCAAACATCTTTGTTTTATCTCCTTGTTATACAGACGAAGATGGTGAGGGCCAAAAAGGAAGTAATTTTCTCATTGAATAAGAGAATCAAAACTGGCATGCAGGATATCTAATTTTGGGGTTAAAATTGACAGGGAGAAAATAGAATTTCAAGTTTGAATTCTGAATTCATTGTGTCATCAGTGTTAGAGAATAAGGATAACAATACTTATCACACAGATTTGTAGTCTGAATCAGGTGAGAGACATAGGTGAAAAATGTAAAACAAGCATTAGCATGCGTTGAGCTCTCAGCAAATCAATTAATCCTTCATTCCTTTTCTCTTCCCCTACTCCTGTGATTTTAAAACTAATTTGGATCATGATTTTTACTCTGTGTGCCACCCATTATTCACATGTAGAATGGATTGCATTATCCTCTATGTGGAAATATCTTTCAAAGTGGGTAATGGGAAAACAAATTTGAAGACTGTGCTGAAGGAATCGATGGCATGAACAACTCTGGATGGCTTTTCTTTATTTGGATATGACATGAATGGGCCCATACCATAAACTCCTATTAAACTGAGTCACCAACAAAATGATACTTTATATGAAAGCCATACATTGAAAAATTTCACTTTTACCACTGGTTTGATTGATACTGAGCCTGTAAATATTTATTTATATACTGTTTGGCCCTTTATTTTATAAAACTACACTTTACTTAAGATAAATCATTTTATTCGCATAAATTTCCAGGGTACTATGCATTTTTAAACAAGACAATCAGCTTACTATCTAAAGGACAAAGTCATAGTCACCTCAATGACTTTCTGACTATAAATTAGAAAACAATATTCTCCTTGTAATATATGCGCCACCAGGGCAAGAATTACAAATTGGGAGCAGGTAAGGAAATGGTTGTTGACTCTCATTAGTATTCTCGTTCTCCTTCAGTCGGATTCATAAAGTATGACCTATAGCATCCAACTCCATCATTTTCCAATCATCCTTGGGACTGTCAACTCTATGGGCATTGTTTAGCAGCCTTGAAACACTGAACATTTTACAGTCTTATTACAGAGAAGAACACATTAAATGATCAAACAATCTTTTATGAGCTCAGAAAAAAAAATGCCTAGCATGACCATTTAAACATCTTCTGTTTCTGTGATTCCCATTTTTAGAGAGTAAAAATTTAAGAAACAAAGGGAATGTGTCTAGGGATAGTACTAATAATATTAGGATTTTACAATTTAGCTTATAATCAAGATAATTATGTATATAATATATGATTATATATGGTATAGTTCCAATTTCTAACCTTTCATTAACCTCCACCACATAATTTCTCCTATATTCTCTTTTTCTGGCTGTGGCCTAATACCTAAAGAATATTATATATGCTTGTCACTATATAAATTTCACCCTAAGGAAATTTTTATGCCAGATACAGTAAGAGAAACTGAAGAAAATATATCAAAACACATTTCCTATTTTTTAAATTTTTTTTTCAAATAGTTCAACCTTGTTTGCATGAGTTTCCACTTGTATTGTAATAGGCAAATTGATATACACTTTTCATTTATTCTAAAATAATAGTTTAGCATAGTCAGGATGCTTGGATTGGCAGCTATTAAATAGAATTTTAAGCCAGGGGATTTTTTTTTTTAGGATTATAAGGTTATTCTGTGATGATGGAACTCATGACATAAGAGTTGATTACTCATTGTCAAAAATCATTGCCCATCATATCAAAGCAGTGAGACTGTGAGCTGCATCCGGTGTTACTCATTCCTTCTCTGTACCTGAATCGGACATGTGGTAAACATACAGTAGAATGTTCTTACAGTCCCTTTAGAAACTCTCAAAACTTCAATTTGTAAAAGTCATCCTAAGACACCAAAAGTAACTTAGGAAAGGATAAGTTCCAATGTCAATTGGTGAGATGTGCTCTAACTAGTGTGCACGAAAGAGAATGTGAAGTTAGAATAGTTGCTGTAGAACTGTAGATTGTCATGTCAAGATCAGCATCAAATACCTTCATTCATGTAGTATTTTCACATGCATTCTGTTCTAAATATCTGACCATATCTTTCATTTTGAAATCTGTAGAACAAAGTCAATGTCTGAATTTAGAGATTACTTTGACCATTTTGATTCAAATGTATAAAGGCTAAACCAGAACAATTTACAACATCCAATGAAGTTAAATTATATAATTGATGAGAAAATAAAATATTAACAATAACTGAACATTTTTTACTTTTCTTATCCTCAAAAATATTCAACATGATGTGTATAGTTATTACTAAATATATTACACGAATCACATTTGCAAACAAGGAATGGCTGAATTAAATGATTGAACAAAGGAAGGAAAGATGTAAACTGTTTAAATACATTCAACTTGTAATGAACTGTAAACTTCACCCATAACATTATTATTATATTAGTGATATCAACTACATTTTACATAAGATGAAAATAAAACATCATTGCTTTTATTAATTCCAAGATATTTTATTTCATCATATAAATGAAATAATCTATTATAAAGACCTTTAGTTTTGTTCTACTCATTAAAGAACATGGTTAAAACTGTTGTGTAATTGACTAAATAGTTAAACGTAAATGGGTAAATAGCTTTCTATGTTAGTATTACAGGGTACCTATTTGATAATGAAATATAATTTTCTTACCTACTTAAAAATTACATAAAAACAAGTATTTCTTAGAGTTCAAGCACTAATCTTTTTTTAGTAGCAAATTGTCCAGAAGAATTAATTAATATAAACTTAATAAATTCATTTAAACAACAATTTACATGCAAAAGTAACATTTTTATTGCCCATGTGAAAAACAGTTTTGCTTTCTGGTTTATAAGCAACTTTTACTAGTTTAATTATTTGGGTGCTTTCATATGCTTTTGGAGGCTATTACAAAATCACATCCTTAACTTTTAATTAAATTGGAAAAATTGTAAGAATTGATTTTTTAATTCCTCATAAATATTTTAAAAGTACACATTGTTCTATGGCTTTTGCCTACAGAATAAATACAACATTTTTATATAGAAAAATATTCTTTTAATGTAACTAGCACATAATCAGTGTTTCATAACCATTTTGGGGTACTGAAACTTTTTGATAATGATGAAAACACAGATAGGCTAGCAAGAAAAATTTACTCACATAGAAACACACATACACATACATACACACAGACACACACAGAGTTTGCTCATAAGCTCAGGAGGTTTAAAGATCTGCTGAAGATTATGGTTGGGTTTGCCATGAATCATAAAAACCAAGTCAAATACCTTTAAATTTGATTCTTAACAAATATTTGTGGCTGAGAAACCATGAAATATTGGCATGTCCCCAGAATGTAATTAGCAATGAACAACGGCCATTCAAAAATTCTGAACAGATATTATTGAGGCTCAAGATTGTTTAACGGCACAGATAATGTAATTCAAATTATGATCCCAGGACCAAGGAAGCCTTGTTTTAATGTGTAAGTGGGGTGGGTTATAATAATAATTATTTGTATAAATATTTTTGTAAGTAATTATTTGTGTTAAATCATACATAAACAATAAAGTCAACATAATAAGTAAAATGAGAGAAGGCAGAATGCAGGGGAGAGCACATGTTTAAAATATATGTGTACACAAAAGAGTAAGCAACAATATACATCAAGAATAAAATGGGAAAAAATCATATTAGGCACATGATATCACCCCAAAATGATAGTCATGGTGTACCTGTGTTTGTCTAGCTCTCATGTAACTATGAGGATAATTTAGAGAAATCAAAGAAGCAGAAAACAAAACTATAAGAAAAAAGTCAAAGTGACATAAAACAATTACTGGTGTTTGAATAGAAAGAAAAGGAACATCAGGATTTATCAAATATATGAAAAATTAGGAAAGATTATAAAACACCAATGATTAGATTCTGTTATTGAAAAGACACTCTACAGATATATAAATGGTATGATTCTTTTCATCTGTGGGTACTGCTAAAAAATTATTTCATAGAAATTTGTGGATTTTGAAATTAGTTTAATTCCAAAATATTTTATCTATTTTGCAAAATTGTAAGATAAATGTCTAAGATATTTTCTCTGTGGCTACATAAGGATTTATGATCATGTTGGCCACAGAATACATAGAATGCTAGTTTTGAAGAAAATTTTAGGGATTTTAATAGCAGGAGGAAATAATAGTATCTTTCTATTTCAGGTTCTTAAGCAACATTCCTAAGACTAGAAACTTACCTTGCAAAATTATGCTTTTAAACTTAAGGGAATTCAGGTAAAGGAAATTGACTAGGTTAAGGCAAATATATCATGTTTACTGATAAAGACAACATTATTTAAGGAAGGTAAAATACTCTTATCCTACATATACACCAGAAAAATTGCTGCTCCTCTGAAAACTACAATTATTTTTGCCCAGTATTGTAGCTTAGTTTTAAGCTTTTCTCTACTGTTTCTTCTGAGAGTTCTGTGGTAAAGAAGAAATATTATAGGCACCATTTTTTTTTCCTACAGAGTCTGCCATATGGAGTAGAATGAGAGGCCACCTAGGTAATGTGATTTACTAAAAGTTCTCCATCCCAAAATAGATAACCCATCTGTGGGATAATGTCTGAAATTCCTATTACTAATCTCACTTTCATGTAACATAGTGAGGTCCCAGAAAGCCCTTGAGAAATGCAAATAAACTATGACTGATATTCCTTGGATTATGATGAAAACCATGGAGTTTTTCTATTCCCTTTCAAATGTGGAGGTCATGGATTCTTCCTAGCACCTAAGGTTAAAATTCATAGAATGTGCTTTAACTTCTATAGGCACATTTTCTTTCCAATTAAAGTGAGGTGTTGAATCTTAAGAGAACACTGTTTATAAAATTTATTGCTTGTAACATTTGTTTGTTTCTCTCTTACTAATGAAAATCATAAACTTAGGAATAAGGACACACTGAACAATTGAACAAGTCTACACTGAAATAGAAGAAGTCAGTATGAACAAATTGTGCCTTTCATGAATGAATTTGAAAAAGAACTTGCTAGCTTCTAAATGATTAGAATTTTCAGCTTTGGTTTAACTTAAAAACTTAAAATTGTCAAATTCTGTTCAATTCTCTGAGTCATTGTTCATGTCAGGTTTACAGAACTCAAATTACTACATCATTTGTACACTTATCTGATTATTTCTCCATTTAAAGATAGACAAATTTTTATACTATATCCTAATAGTTATACAAGGTGACTCGTAGGACTCCGGATAGAAAGAGATGCCCAGGATACAGAGGACACTCCTAAAATAGGTGGCAAATAAATAACATTAAAAAATGTATAAGTAGTTATCAGTAATTAAAAGTGTCAGGCATTAATTTCCTATTATGATACATTTTATATTATGGTTTTTATTCACTATAATTGCATCCAAAATAATTCATAAAAAATATTAATTTCTGCATTATTAAAGATCTAAACAATAATAACAAGATGGAGAAAAATGATACCATCTCATTTAATTATTAACTTGAAGGTCAGTTTCTACAACTTATTCTCATTTACCTTTATCTGATTTGGACACAGTTTTTTTCTTATATCCTGCTAAGCTTGTGGATAAAGCTGCAAGTCTCTCTTTTTTTAAGCTGGCATATAACTATGCCACTCTATTCAATTATTACTCATCATCTATCTACTTTGAAACTTTGGAGGTTTTATAAAAATATTTTAGTATTTAATCAATGTTGTCTTTTTATCATTTGTCAGTGAAATATCAAACCTGACTGTTTTATTCCACTATGCACTCTATTTACATAACCAAAAACATTAAAAAAATTCTTAGTTCTTTGAAAATATAGGTTTTATTTTGAATTTACACATTTGCAGGATGGTTTAAAAAGGTATTAGATCCTACAGAAATAGCATTGTTTTGTCTTTTCCTCTTTGATGTCAACTAGTAGTAAAATTGTGAACAAATCTGGTAAATCTAATAAATCAGAATCTATCAATTTAGAGTATTCAACTATAAATTGGTTTATATAAATAATGTTTGCCTAAGAACAAGTTTCATTTCATCTCAGGAAAAAAATGTTATTATTTTTTTAAATTAATCAATGGAATGTTTAAAGGAAAAAAACTGGTTCTCTTGAAGCTTTCAAATAATTATAAGAAATCTCTAAACATTATGTTTTAAAATATATAAAACCCATAAATTCAAGCTTATTAGTCTTCATTTTCTGCAATGTTTACACAGAGACAATAAGTAATACAAATGAGTTTTCCAGAAAATATGATTTTATGCAGATCAGATCTGAAAATCATGTGAGTCTGAGAAGAAACTGAATCTCAAATTATTACTTTTGGGTATTTTCCATTTATGAAAATATGCCTCATTTTAGCTAGTGACACTGTGTAGAAAATATTTTGAATAAGACAGAGCATTAAAATAATGTATTTATTGACCTCAAAAAATAGATGATCAGATTTTTAAAAAGTGATTTTAATTAAATGGCCATGTTTGTCTTTAGTCAAATTTAACTGAGAAAATTTTGACTTGGAATTGATATAGGGGAATCCTTGGAACTATGTGTGAATATGTGTATGTGAATTATGTATGTATATTTACATACACTATTCACAGACATTGCTTTTAAGTCTTGTACACTTTATAGATATCTGTGTAAATACTTATTTCCTTTGTGGAAATATATATTGAGACCTATATCAAATAACCAGAAACCTTTTAAACACTTAAAGCAAGTCTATGTGTCCGTTCTATATCAGCTATCTGAAATTTCAAAAATTGACAACTATATTTTAAAGTACCCAGTTCTTGGAAAGAGAAAAACAAATAAATTGGGGATTTGGATCATACAGAGTATGACTAAATTAGGAAAGACATACATGCTGACATTTGAAGCATTTATGAAAAAAAGTCCACTATGGAAAACTAGTAGTTTTTCTCCTTCTTTCTTGAATATGTTTACTTAATTTTTTGGAAAGAGGAAAGTAGCTCAACTTATAAACAGCAGTGGGTTGAAGGCAATGCTGTTTATATTCTTGTATTTTAATTATCTGAAAGATAGCATCATTAAATTTTATGTATTTAAAAGTGGATTTGTAGTTTCTAATTAATAAGGTCCATATGTCAGGACTCAGGAAAACAGATCACTTAGATAGTTCTCTAAAAATGAGAGTGCCAGATTCAATAGGAAGGCATGCAGCGTGTTCTCTACAAACTCAACAAAGCCATAAAAAAATTGCCTGAAACTTTTATTTTTCAGTACAGCAATAATATTACTGAAATACCTAAAAAGGGCAGGAAACAACACAGAATAATCTATGAATTTTATCATGTTTTCTAATCTATAACCTTTCCAACTGGATAAATGAGAAGTTTAGGAACTTTACTGTGGTGCAGTCTTTCTCAGTTGCTCTGTGGTTATCAGATCTGTCTGCACATTAAAATCACTTAGGAAGAATTTTAAAAGTATGCTGATGCCTGAAAACTCCAGAACAATTATGACTACTCTGAGCCTGGAGCTCAGGAATAGGTGAAATATTTTGCCAGAGGTATTAGTGAACAGCGGGACTTAAAAATTAGTAATTAAACAAATGTGAGCAGAGGAAAACAATGTTTAGATGAACTGGACTTGAGTTCACTAGAAAGGTCAGAGTTTTGATGCATCACTTAACTTAAACGTTGAGATTCCTCATCACCAAAGTAGCAATAATAATATTCATTTCTATTTTAATACTTCATAGACTTGTGAGGATTTAATGCAGTGGACTCCTTTCTAAAAGGAGTCCATGGACAATCTGTATTAGTGTTAACTAAAATACATTAAAAGTGCCAATTCCTAGGTCTATCCTAGATTTACAGAGAAGAATTCAATAGTCTGAAACACACAAATTCAATAAATCTTATAGGTGATTATTTTGTATAATGACTTGTTATAATCATTACTTTAATGGATAATGGAAGTACTGATTAGGTGATTACCAAATACATATTAAATACTCATACATGTAAGCTATGTCAATAAATGCAACTTTGGGACTTACCAGTGTTTTCCAACATCCAAAATAATAGCTGAAATTTAAAAATTCAGTTAATCAACCAAAATATGTTGCATACATATTGTCTAACTACCAGTTTGGCATATTTGGTGCTGGTGTTATGAAAGACTGTTATTTGATTAATTCAAACTTAGAATTTTTGGAATCTTTCAGTATGTCCAGAGCTCATGAGTTTTTATTTTCTTTCAGAATAACAGAAATTAAGTTGTGTTTTGGTGAATTTACAGAAGCAAGTGTTTTAGATGTTAAAGTTTAAAAAATGTTTCAAGAGAAAAAATATTTTACAGGAAGAAACTACTAATTATTGAAATTCATTTTTCAACTTTTTAATGTTATTTTAATATTGTCATATCTTCCAGAAAATCTCATCATAGACAAATGAGTTTTCAATAAATTATTATAGTTAGGAGGCAATGTATAATAGTGATAAGGAGCATAGATTTTGAATTACACAAACTTGAAATCCAGTCATCTCGCTTTCATTTATTAGTCATGTGACCTTAGACAAGTTAGTAAAACCCTATTTTTCATACGCTTTTTAGCTTTTTCAATAGCTCTTACCTTATATAGTTGTTTAATCTATTAGATAATGAACATGAAATCTTCACACAGTGTCTCATAGTTGCACAGAACATATTTACATAGTAAGCATTATTCTTGGTGCTGAGCCTACATTAAGTAATCTGTAAATTAGAAGGTATTTGTTATATTTGTTTCCTTTTTTATTGCCCCAGATGCTTTTTCTCCAGACTTAAATAATTTATTCTCACTCTGTGGCCTTTACCCTTCAATAAATATGGAATACTAATATAATTTAACCACATGATTCCTAAGGAAATTCATAAAGATTAATTAATTTATAAAGATTAATTGTCAAATGGAACTGAATATCTTTACTAAGTCACACAAATTGATTAAATCAGATGAAATTGTCATTTTTCCATAAATTTTTTTTATATAACAAATATCTAATTATTTATATTCTTATTCTAGTAGATTTAAAGGCAGTTTTATTAAGAAATGAATCAAATGGTAAATTTTGAATCATCTGGTAAAAATTGCCAAAATTTAGTTTTATCTTGTGGTCTAGAAATATACCCTAAATTATTGTGTCAAGTTGGTAAAAGCTGTTAAATTGATTGTGAAGGTAGGCACGTGACTTATAAATCTCCTTAGGCTACCTTAAAACTTGTGAGTGTTTTGTGTTATCTAGCTATAACTCTTCTATGTATGTCTTGTAATTTTTAAGTTTGCATTAAAATAACTAACATTCTAAGTATATTCATTTCAATAAATTATTTGTCTTGAGTATACTATAAGAAATTTAGTAAAGTACTTATTGAATTTGCTGTGATTAGACTGTTACAAATTCACAGTGCTTTTACAATCCAGATATCATTTTACTTTGAAATCAAATGGAGGAACTTTAAAGAATTTAAAGAAAAATAACTGATGTTTTTATTTAAGTTTATACAGCAAGACAATAAATTCACTAATCTGAAACGTTGATGTAGTATGTACAACTTGTTTCTTAACTTACTAAAAATGTGTTTTCCTACCTATATAATGTTTATCTCTATTGCTCCTAACCAATGAGTGGCTAAAATTGCAAACTTAATCACATGAATAATGAGATTCAAGTTAAAATAAAATGTAAAAGTGGCATGAGTACTATTGCTTGTGTTAAGTGAAATCGTACCTTGTAAAATTTCATATTATGAGAGAAATGTATAAATTTCATTGCAACAATGGTTATTCAATTTATTGATGAAAATCAAGAATGTTGAAAAATTAGTGTATTTATAATAAATTTAATTATTCATAACAAAGTTAACATTCATATAATATAATACATATATTCATAAGAATAAAATATCAAAATAATTAAATGTTACTTTCTTCCTATAAAAGAATTTTTTTTTTTTTTTTTTTTTTTTTGACGGAGTTTCGCTCTTGTTCCCCAGGGTGGAGTGCAATGGCGCGATCTCAACTCACCGCAACCTCCGACTCCTGGGTTCAGGCAATTCTCCTGCCTCAGCCTCCCGAGTAGTTGGGATTACAGGCGTGCGCCACCATGACTAGCTAATTTTTTGTATTTTTAATAGAGACGGGGTTTCACCATGTTGACCAGGATGGTCTTGATTTCTTGACCTTGAGATCCACCTGCCTCAGCCTCCCAAAGTGCTGGGATTACAGGCACGCGCCACCATGCCCAGCTAATTTTTCTGTATTTTTAGTAGAGATGGGGTTTCACCATGTTGACCAGGATGCTCTCGATCTCTTGACCTCGTGATCCACCCGCCTCGGCCTCCCAAAGTGCTGGGATTACAGGCTTGAGCCACCGTGCCCAGCCAAAAGAAAATAATTTTTATGGTAACCAATTTTAGTAGTGCATCAGATCAACACTATTGAGAATCTACTTATTTGATGGTATGCTGATGGATAATACGTAGCTTTAGCTACATTAGATTAGTTTGGACAGCTGAAAAATTTGCTAGGAAACAAATATTACAAAATATGTTGTTAATGTGTCAAAGATGATCAGTTTAGATTGCTTTAACTTGAAGGACACTTACATTTTGTATCACTTTTATAGGAAACACATGACTCATAATTGTCCAAATCAATTCAAACATCTCATTGTAGTTCATCCCATGGCAGAAAAGTGTTTATCCATTTAATAAAATGGCAAACAAAAGAGCTTCAGGTTTAACTTGCAATTTTAACTTCATTAAGAATAAACTTGACCTGTTTGTTCAAGTATGTAAAAACACTAGATATGTACTGAAATTGCCTTTTGACACTCTCAGGGAGTCAAATTTTGATTTGCTTGAATACAAGCAAGTCGAGCCATGGTAATTTGCAATGCTGACAGGAAAGAAAAACTTGCTTTAGGCAAAATCATGAAGTACAAATTTTCCTCTGCATCCTTTTACCTCATGTTTGTAACATTTCCCCTGTCGTTATTTTTATACATCTGGATGTTCAGCAAGGCCTCCTTACCACAATAATTGAAAAGAATACTTTGTCAATAGTAGAAATTGAATGAGAGATAGGTTGTTGGGAATATTCTGGGTGAGTTTGTCTTTTCTACTTTGACAATATTTACGATTGACTACAGTAACTCAGCAGGAAGTTAGAGGAGATAATATATACATTGGTTTATGGATTTAACTGAAAATATCCCCAACCATTAAATTACAGACAGTTCATATATATGTCTTGAAAATCTTCTTGACAGTTTGTGACAAATTTTCTAAATGTTTTTCCAAAAATAATTGCTTCTTGTAAGTGATTTGGATCATGATTGTTTACCAAATTATGATTGGTAAAAATAAGACATGCAATAAAAAAGTTACTAGTTACTTATGTTTCAGAGCTTAAGAAATGTTAAGACGATAAGTTAAAACTGCATTATGAGGATTTTAACCTTTTTTTTCAAAATGGAAAACTTATTTATTATGTACTTCACAGAGCTAAACTTACAGATATTTTTCTTTAGTGAAAAACTGTTTATTTTATTAGCAGATATCAAGTGCCCTTTTGAAAATTGAGACTGATTTCTAAAAATAAAAATACTGTTTTGGAGGCTTAATTATTTTTAATATATTGCTTCATTATTAAAACTAAAGATATAATACTTCAATATCATTCAACAGTATTAATTGTTAAAGTGTGGGGTATAGTTTACATTGCTGAGTTTATTTTCTAACAGTAGTGAATAACTCCTGACAACTACTGATAGCATGTAATGTGGTCCTTTTGTGACAAAAAACTCACAATTGTAAGACTGCAAGTGATACTTGTATTGAAAACCAGATTAAAGGATGGACAATAATAATAAAGGATCTGAGATAATTATACTAACTTGTGGGAACTATGCTTTCACTCATTGATGAAGTAAACAATGTGGAATAACAAAGTGTAAGTGTGGCAGAAAATAAAAGTAGAAAAAATCTTATCCATTATTAAAGATGGAAAAAATAGGACTATATCAAATAGTTAAACAAATGTGGGATATTTTATGGGGAAAAAAAGAGACATGTACTACTTTAAACATTTTCCAGTTGAGAACATACTATAGAGAAAAATGATCATATATTATTCCATAAGAAAACTCAGATGAAGTTACAATAAAAGTATTTTCTACATGTCTAATTTCTAATAGAGTTACAGCTTTGTTGATTGAAAACGGAACTGCCACATATCTCTGTGCTGTGGATTAGGTACCTTAATGATATGTAGTAAAGTGAGGGAAAGAATGGAAGAGACAAATCCCTATATCTCTTCCAGAACTTTGAGTGTACTATAAATTAAATATTTAAAATAGTTTTACAATAGTTAGCTTTCAATTATGAATGCTCTCAGCCTCTATTGCTTTATTTATGCATTGATTTTGGCAATTTTTATACATCAAAACTGTAATTACTTGTAGTTGGGCAGAATGATTGTAGGTTATGCCAATTATTGTGGTTAAAGCTGTAGTAACGTACAGTACATTGAAATTATATAGTAAGCTTCTGATTATTGGTAATTCACTGTTGTTGTTCACCCTCAACTCTTGCAACAATTTTCTTCATATTAAATTTAATGTGTGTGTGCATCTCATGGAAATTTTAATTTCATAGAAAAATACTGAATATTTTATTATTATGTCTTTGGCTCACCTACTTTAAAGGAGTGGCTATTTAGGGTACTTTTTAATTCAATATAATATGAAACATTGATCTTAATATACTCTTAATGTAATTGTACTTCTATGGGCATATACAGTTTACATATCACTTCCTCACCGAAACAGGTAAATCTTCCAAGAGAGCAAAACTAGACAGAATGAAATGAAAGCTGAAACAAGAGTCAAATCAAAAACCACTCTGTTCTCAACTCCATGTTTTTAAGAAAAGATATTCAGATCCAGTTATCTGGCAAATGGTCTCAAATATACATTTCAATTTCAACGTTGAAAATGGGATATTAAACATCTCAGAAAATATTGGGATTACTGAAGTAAATTCTACCCCAGACTTGGAATAAATATGAGAAACAGATTAATGAGATGGAAGGGACTAGAATTCTAGGAAAGTATAATCTTGTTATCTTAATACTTTTCTAGTTTAGAAAAAGAATACTTTGCAACTCATATTTTGATCTTTAAACTTTAAAGCGTTCAAATAAAAATTTGAAACTTGAAATTCTAAAAGACAAATTCTTTTTTGAGACGGCCTCCTCTAGTAAACTTTTAAGAAATTTAAAGTATCTAAAAGGATGCACAAAAATCTCTAATGTGTCATAATTTTCAGAGGATGTCATGTTTAAAACATGTGTGTGAGAACATGAAAGCAAAAGCAAGTTCAGAAGAGGGACACAACCAAGAGGACAGTGTGTCAGGAAAGTTCAAGAATAAGTGGAGGTGTAAAGGCTAAAAAATAAATGCAAATGATGTATCTCCCTCTGTCTTTCTCTCTCTTTCTCATACACAGACATACTTACACAGCACATATACAAATACATAAGTGTATATATGTATACACATGCACATATATACACACATATTCAAGTATACATACATACATACACACATATACATACACATAGATTGAGAGATTTAACCATATGTAGACCCACATGCACATATACAATGATGAAATCATTTCAAAGCATGTAAAAAATAGAATAAAATATGTATTCTCTGTTTGGGATAAATGAAAAAATGTTTAAAAGCAAACAACAAATAAATGGCAAGAACTAATCTCATTGAATTTTGTTATGGCCTTTTCCTTACTAAAAAGAATAACCCCAAACTGAACAAAGAAATTCAAAGCAGTGGAAAACTCAACATTGAAACTCAAAGTAGACCAGGAGATAAGCTACCTGTTTCAAAGATCATTGTCCAGGTAATTTATAGGTCAGTGCATTGATAACTTTTGCCAGTGATAGAAAAGATGCTAGAAAACCAGACCTTGACATGAAAAAAAAAATCTAAAAATATTCTGAAGACTGCATCTCTGAGCTTAAGGTAGATATGAACAAAATCTTATAAATTAGAAAATGACTTCATGTTTGTTTCAACGTAAATGTGTTGAAGTTTCTTGAAACAGAAATGAATATTATTATTTGTGATGAGAGCACTAGGGACATTTTGATATTTTTGATAAAGTTTCTAGAGGAATAAATTGGAATGACAGGAATCTATGTTCATTTTAGGAAAATGTTTATGTAATTCCACATGACATTGGACAAAATACAAAAAGGTAGGCTGAATAACATTTTTAATGGGCAGTAAATTTTATAATTGTTATTGATTAGGATGAAGGCCTCTGGTAATGTTTTCCAGGGTCATATCCTGTTACATATACATGAAATGGATAAAACGGAAACAAATATTTATTATATGCCTAGTTTATGTTATCTCAATTCCAGCTCTACAAGGTGCTACAAGGTAAAATTGCCACCTTTAAATACTACGAGGTAAAATTATTCCTTTTCAAAGATGTAGAGACTGAGTTTCAAGAAGGCTAAGTAACTTTCCTCACATCTGGACACTGGTAATACAGAATTAGGTTTTTAACTGAAGTCTGCATGAAATTTCTGTTTTGTCTTCCATGAAGAAGCACATGAAATTTGTTTGAATGTAATGCTGGGGAGGTATAATAAGACATGGAATGAAAGAAGCAAGATCTGGAAAGTGTGGGATCAAGACTCAAAAGAAACAGGATAAAATTATCCTAAAATTTGTATTAAATATTAAAAGAAAGCCCCAGAAATCAGTTGAAATTGTACAGAATGGTAAATCATTTTATCATTAGATCACATAATAAATATTATGAAGTTTAAGTGTGAGCCTTGTTACTCGATAGTATGGTACCATTAATGTATCAATGGATGTGTTGTCAAGGCAAAGGAAGAGTATTACACAGTCCGTCAATTGTTAGATGGCTTTGGGTGTAGTGTTTTCAATGTTAATCCTGGGTATCGTGTTCTTTGCCATAAACTTGTTAACAAACTGGGAAATATTGACATGAAGTGTGCTATTTGAGTATCTAAAAATGTAGGTGCTTTCCCTAACACATCATATAGTTTGTAAATGTTTGTTTAATTTATATGCCATTATTATACAGAATGGTTTTTCTATGATAGCATTATAAAAATTCCCAGAAAATATTGGTCCATTAAGAAATGGAATGTTCACAACTCATAGTGTAGGTATATGAAAGAAATAGATCTAAATAATACAGTGGTTTCCAAATTATATTTTTGTACCTGGAAAATATCTACTTTACAAACAGCACAAGGTCATAGTTTTCAATGGGAATGAAAAAGTGCTTGCATTAACATATGTTATCTATGCTTTTAAATCTACACTTGTGATTGCTACTAAAATGTGTATTTTCTACAAATGTGTATTTTCTAAATTTCATTGTGCTTTTTACAAGACACTTTTCTTTGATGTCCATAAATGCTGAAAAGGCTCTTTTAAGGAGAATTTTAAGTATAAATAAGGTTTTTAGTCAGCTTAAATTATACAAATCTGAGGCATTGTTTAAGGTACATACTATATTTTTTGTTTGAAACCTGTCAATATTTTATTTGCATGGCAATTAAATGACTCAACTATTCATGTCTCATGCCAGTCCTTTTCAATGGTTATTTTTAACAAAAAAAAAAATATATATATACACTTACAGCAAAAATATTTAAAAATAGAAAATAGATTGAGTGTAGTTAAACATAATAACTGTACTTTTGTTTCTATGCCTCTGGGACAAGATTACTAGAACCTTATTCAAAGTTTCTATATATAGGAAATAGAACATTTGGCCATGTAAAAAAATTGTTCATATTTTCTTTGAAAGAGAATATTTTTCCCTGTTGACCTCTAATGAAGAAGCTTTATTTGTCAAGGGCTTTTCCTTAGAAAATTGACCCAGTGTCAACATGTAAAGAAAGCATAGAGGCATCCGTGGATGATTGATCAACTTATCCAAACATAGTTTAGTAAGGAGAGGATATTAAGATAAAATGTGAAACGACCTCTGTGGGTCACATTTGCTTTCATGATTTCCTAGCAAACATCTAACTTCACTTCTATGCTCATCAATCTTTCTTGAAACATTTTAAAGACGTTGATAGACACCAATAGCTGATCTTTAGAAAGCCACTCCCAGTAGAATATGTAGAAGTTACAATTCATTTTATGGAGCATGCCTAGCTCTTGATATTATATGTCTTTGGCATACAATTATGTACCTTTTACCATTGACAGTGAAGAAAATACTGTTTGTAACTGCTGAGATATACACACAATACTGTCAACTAGCCAGTTAATAAAAGATGAGAAAAATAAAGAAAATAGAACATTTTTAGGTATCTGGCAAGTATCCTCTAAATCACGATAAAGATAATAGTTTGGTGGCAGTGTTCACATTTTCCTATGACTTTAAGACTTAGATGCCCCACAAAATATTAGCATTTTCTGAAAGACTCATATTCCCCCTAACACTTTAGTAACTGGATACAAAGAAAATACACAACAGCTGTTGTATGAATGAAAGAAAATATTTTCCAATTTTTATCTGAGTTTCTCATTTATTTGCAGAGAATGAATAAAATAAAAATATCCTAATGTTGTTTGGACCACAGCATACCAGTAAATCTAAAGGATTGTGTTTCAGGATGGAAAGGAAGAGCAGGAAGATTTCCTCATTCTTTTTTACTATCAGGAGTCTAGCCTTCACACACACACACACACACACACACACACACACACAGTCATCTATATCAACACATACTTGAGTTTCTTAAACATATATGAAGCACCCTCCATTTCCCTTTATAATAAGTCCCTTAGTTTTTGATGTTCATTAAAAAACTAAAAGGATGAGAGGAGCTCAGGACATTCTGAAAACCAATGTCTTTAGGACACACTATGGTGTCCTGAATTACTTTAATAGACCCATTATAAAGACACACTCTCCAATCCCTATTAGGAAAAGTTTAGTCAAGTGTGCTTACTATTTTGGGGCATATACCAAAAAAAGCATCATTTAGAACGTTATTTAGGATATATTATTTATGCAAGAATTGTACCAGCTATTCCCAGATGGCATAATTTATTCTCTGAGACTCATGTAGCAAATAGAACACAGAAAACATAAATTGTGTCAGGAGAAATCATCTGAAGAAGAGCATTGTCTGGTTATCAGAATACCAGATCTCTTATTCTGGCCTTGGTAGGAAACAGCTCTTTAATTCTAGAAAAGTCAACTAATTTCTATGGTTCTTACTTTTTTCCTTTATAATCTACCCATTTAAATTCCAAAAAAGTATATGATAAATCACAATACTTTCAATCACATGGATTTTAATATAAAATGTATAAAATCAATTTCAAAAAATTTTCTGCATATACTGAAAATGTCTGTACGAATGAGCTAACTACTCTAGGCCCTACCTAATTTATTCTATTAAATGCAGGTATTCAATGTAACCTGAAAATATTGAGCTTAACTATTCTTTTTTTTTTTTTTTTTGCAAAAGGGAAACTAGAAAAAGACTGCTTCCCTCAGAAAATTTATTAACAATAGGTGCTCAATTAAATGTTTTTAAACAATGAATAATGTCCCCTTTCATATAAATAATCAGGGGAGAGATATTTTTAAGTTTTTTTTTCTTTTTCCATAGTCTCACCTACACAAAAAATTCTGTTGTAAAGACATCACTTCTATGAGGAGGTATTCATTGTAGATATATAGAAGTCAATGGAAACTTAAGTTGATATAAAAAAAATCCCAACTGCATATTTCTACAGATGCTTAATAAAAACTATCTGATAATATAATGAATTATCAATTCTTGAGAAAGTATATACAGTTGGTGACAATTTTTCAAAAATCACCATCCAACAAATTTTTTTCATTTAAAATCTTTCATATTACCCTTTTGACAATCAGTTGAAAGTTTAAAATGAAAAACGTTAAAAAAATATAAATAAAAGTAGCATTAGCTATAGACTGATATTCAAGTTCAGAAGTTAAAATAAATACAAGTGTGTATTAAAAGTAAAATTATATCAACAATGTATAAATGAAAACTGCCAATGTAATTAATGTTTTTTTTTTTAACATATCCCATTCATTGCATTCCCTCCAAAAGACAAAGGTAGCAAAACAGGAAACAGGAAGACCTGCTTCAGAAACAGAACATATTGATTTAATTGGCTAAGAAGTCCAAATGCTGATACTCCTAATAATTAGCCATTCCTTTTGTGTTTTGGTGACATATATCCTCATACAATGTATATCAAATGGAATTTTTTGATTCACACCTGACATTTCAAAGTTTCCGTTTTTGAATTCTCCTAGTCTTAAGTAAGTAGAACACTGTCTTCTTTGTTTGCTAGGCAAAACATTTTCCCCAACATCTAGGGCTCCGTGATGCAAAATATCATTTTGCCGATCTTCTGTTCCAGTATTTACTTTAATTTTTTTAATTATAATTGGATTTTCAAATACAATCACAAAGACATCTCCTGTTGAAGGTGGTTTTCCCCAAAAGTACTCGTCAACGCTACTATAAGCCTTGCTTGCTTCATAATTTTCAAACACATTCATATTGGTGTACAGACTTGCAGGGGGGTTATCAGGAATGTCAAATGACTCCTCTTCAAAATCATCATCCTTCAGCTTATTCTCTGTCCCTTTGTATGATGAATAATAGCCCATGTGCTGAAAGAGAGATGGTTTAAAACGGATCACATTTTTCTGAGCCAACAGGCCCCGGAAATGAGTCAATAGCCAATCACAAGGCATTTCTTGATAAAACATTAATAAAAAATGTGCCAAACGTGGGAGGTCATGAGAATGATAGAGTTTACCAATGTAGCCAAGCTTAGAGAATTCAAGAGTTACCCAGTAAGTTCCTTCTAGGGATGCAATGACTTTCTTGATGGCAGTTAAGAAGTTTTTTGAACATCGAACATCGTCTTCAAGCATTACATAATAGTCTGAAGTATTGGCACAAAAATTAAGCAGAAATGCATAATCTACATTTTGCTTGGAACGAAATTTGACTCTATCTTCTGGATCATTGTAATTTCTTTTAAGGCCATCCAGGATTGGGTAATATTCCTCTGGAGCATGTATAACCATTAGTCTTCCTGCAATAATATGGTGTGCAAATTTCTGTGTAATATCCTGGACCATGGCATCACGCCAGGAAGAATTAAAGTCTGCTAGGTGAACCACCACTGAAATTTCCTTCAGCTCTTCATAGCTGGATTGCTCAAAAATTGACTTAATTGTCTCAAGTAAATAATTTCCTTTTTTTCTCTTTACTGAAGAAAGTCCAATTGTAAGATAACCTGCAAAAAAATAATTCAGAAAGAATACAAATGTGAACTAGAATAAGAAAAAAGATAAATATTTATTCCTTAGATTTGCTACTATTACATATGAAGTAAATCTAGTAAATGACTATGCACAGAACATTTTATGATTAAATAAGCTAAATATACAAAAGCTACGCTTAGTACATTGTTTATATTTTATATGAAAAATAAATAGCATCTTAAGCACAATAATATATAAGCCCTATTGCTGTGAATATTTATTCATGAAATGCTAAAAAAAATGGTTTAAAGTGTTCTGCAGCTTAATAATCTCATATACACCCATTAGAGAAGGTAGACAGGTATTTAGATACCATACAAATTACTTTTTAAAAATAAAGTAAATTGTTTTTCTGTTTTGCAAAAAAAGAAGAGCATTCACAGTTAAGACCAAGAAAGTAGTTTTAAATTATTAAAAAAGAACAATAAGGGTAAGCAATTATTTCAATCACCTTTAAATTTTTTATAGAACACATCACATATTTTCAGGTTTTTTTTTTTTTTGCTTTCATCATATTGTACTAGAATTCACAATAGGACTTCAAAATTTTATCTTGAAATGTACCTAGTATATTAATTAGAAAGCAAACAATATTATAAGACACATCCAGCTAACTCTTATGTTACATTGTTCCAAGACATAAGCATCACTTCTTTAAAAAAAAGTTTGAAACACATTTTATACTAATTTTGCCTGGATAAATGTTTATACAGACATTTAAAATATAAAATTAGCAATTAGAATATGTTTAGAGAATAAAATAAAACCCTGAGAAAAGACAGTTTGCTCTGAGAAGTGTTAGATGTAATTCTATTAAAATATTTTCACTTTTTAAAGCTCATTCTCATATGAATCAGAATTAAATAACATTTCTAAACCACTATTTGGAAAATGGGGAAATCTTTATATGCAATAAGATTGTTGTTTTAATATAGACACCTACATAATGTGGTTTGTAAGATACTGAAAAAAGCCCCATTCAAAAAAAAGTTTTGTTTGTTAGAGAGGTTGTGATTTACACATTTTGTTTAAATACATTGGCTTACAACTCTGAATTCTGTTACCTGGTACCATTAAACTTTAAGCCACCACACTTCATTAATAATAATAGCCAATGCTTATAATATGCTGCTTACATAAGAGGCAGGAGTTGGGGCATTTTATCAGTAATATGCATCTTAAATAGTCAAATGGTCTTTGGGATAGGTTTGCTATTACCATCATTCTGCTTTACAGACAAGAACACTAAGTCACAGTGAGATAAGGTGACTTGTGCAAGGCGGTACACATAGTAGGTGATGTTGCATCAGGATTCAAACTGTCCCACTCTTTTATCCTCTGTGTTACATTGCCTCTGGTAGAAGGCAGTTGACGTGTGCCAATAAACATTAATCAATTTAGAATGGGAAAGGAGAATCAGTAATGTTCAAGCAAAGGTGGTATAACAGAGAAGAAAAATGAATGGCAGTCTTTTTTTAAATGATATTTGCTTTAGCTTTTTTAAAATTGTACTTTAGGTTCTGGGCTACATGTGCAGATCATGCAGGATTGTTGCATAGGTACACAATGGCAATGTGGTTTGCTGTCTCCATCCCCCCGTCACCTACATCTGGCATTTCTCCCCATGTTTCCCTCCCCAGCCTCCCCAATCCCCCGCTGTCCCTCCCTTGGCCCGCCCCAACAGACCCCAGTGTGTGATGCTCCCCTCCCTATGTCCATGTGCTCTCATTGTTCAACATCTGCCTATGAGTGAGAACATGTGGGGTTCGATTTTCTGTTCTTGTGTCATTTTGCTGAGAATGATGGTTTCCAGATTCATCCATGTCCCTACAAAGGACGTGAACTCATCGTTTTTTATGGTTGCATAGTATTCCATGGTGTATATATGCCACATTTTCCTTGTCCAGTCTATCGTCGATGGGCATTTGGGTTAGTTACAGGTCTTTGCTATTGCTAACAGTGCCACTATGAATGTACATGTCTTTATAATGGAATGATTTATAATCCTTTCGAAATACACCCAGTAATGGGATTGCTGGGTCAAATGGAATTTCTATTTCTAGGTCCTTGAGGAAGTGCCACACTGTCTTCCACAATCGTTGAACTAGTTTACACTCCCACCAACAGTGTAAAAGTGTTCCTATTTCTTCACATCCTCTCCAGCATCTGTTGTCTCCAGATTTTTTAATAATCGCCATTATAACTGGTGTGACGCAGTATCTCAATGTGGTTTTGATTTGCATTTCTCTAATAATCAGTGATGATGAGCGAATGGCAGTCTTAGGCAAGTAGAAAGAAGCCTAAGAATAGTAGACATTTGAAATGGTAGAATGAAAGGAAATGAGATCTTAAGAAATCTAAATTAATTCAACAATTTCCTCGACCTAGTGATAACAAATATACTCACATAAATAAGTCTTCAAAGAGAAGTCAATTTTTGTGGTCAACAAATATACTCACATAAATAAGTCTTAAAAGATAAGTCAAATTTTGTGGTCTCTACATAATTTATTAAGATGATAGCACTGTATTTCATTCTAAGGTTTGTTTTTTATTTGTTTTTGTTTTTAATAGAGTCTTGCTCCATCACTCATGCTGTAATACAGTGGCTAGACCTTGGCTCACTGCAGCCTTCACCTCCCAGGTTCAAGCGATTCTGGTGCCTAGGCCTCCTCAGTCTCCTGAGTAGCTGGAATTACAGGTGTGCACCACCACGACTGGCTAATTTTTGTATTTTTAGTAGACAAGGTGTTTCACCATGTTGGCCAGGCTGGTCTTGAACTCCTGGCCTCAAGTGATGCACCTGCCTTGGCCTCCTAAAGTGCTGGGATTACAGCCATGAACCATCAAACCCAGCTTAAGATTTATATTTTACACAGTGAAACATTTAAAAATCAGGCTGCATACTACAATTAATAGCATTATAATTAAAGTTTGTAATGCTTATACCTTCTTAGTGGTACACTAAGATAATGCTACTTTTTATAAGCTATGATACCTAGAAATATAGTATATTACTTCTTGGCTTCAAATATATATATATATATATATATATATATATATATATATATATATATATATTAACTACTTAACATACCACAGTTTATATATATATATGTATATATATATGTGTATATATATGTATATGTGTGTGTATATATATATTTATATATATGTATATATTTTAACTGACTGTGGTATGTTAAATAGTTTCCTCCAAAAATTTGTGACTACCTGGAATCTCGGAATGTAAATTTATTAGTAAATTGGATCTTTGCAGATATAATTTGTTAAGGATCTTGAGATGCAATAATAATTCTGGATTTAGATGTGGACCCTAAATCCAATAACTTGTGTCCTTATAAAAAGAGGAAAAGTTACTGAAAGGCAAAGGGAAGAAGGCCATTGATGATGGATGCAAAAATTGGAGTGATGCTCCAAAGCCAAAGGTTACCAGAAGCGAAGGTACCAGAAGCTGGATGAAGCGAGGATTCTCCCTTAGAACTTTCTAAGGGAGTGGGGCCCCGCCAGCACCTTGATTTCAACCTCTGGCCTCCAGAACCATGAGAGAATAAATTGCTGTTTTTTAAAGCCACTCACTTTGTGGAGATTCGTTATGGCAGACCTAGGGAACTAAAACACCAAGTTTCATTAATTCAAAATTGTGGCATGTCATAAAATCAAACTGTTAGAGATTGGGAAATGTAGCAATATGAACATAGGAATTTAAAAAATTAACTTCTAAATTTTAAAGTAATTTTTTTTTATAGTTGCTCTATACCATCCTACAACAAAATCTCAAAAGTCTCACATTACGGTTAGGCATTTTATTTAACTTTTTTGTTATTAAGAGCATTAGGTCAGTAAGTACAGTAATTGTAATTTGTGAAGAAACATTAAAGTTCTTCCCAAATAATTTATTATATTAGTAAAGTCCTTAAGCCTGTTTTTACTATACATATAAAACCAATTGTCTTTATTTTAATGCAAAATATTTTGTGTATTCTTTATTTAAATGTTTAAGGATACTTACGCTTTCTTTGTAAAGGTGTGGCAGCTAAGTAGCGATAGGTGACATTTATGGCTCCTGAGAAATTGGATAAATCCTTGAAAGTATGAACATAGCGTTCTGAATTCAGTTGATGTGTGGATGTTTCCCTTATAAGTTGTTTGTCTCCTTCCTAAATGCCAAGAAAGAGGCAAAGAAAATATCTAAATAATAGATGGTTATGGATTAAATAGTTTATTTTTTACACAATAAATGTACAACTACAATATATAGTACACAGGGTTATATAAATCTCAATTGCTGACATCATAAGCTGTAGCTCATCATCACTCACCTCATTTTTTACCCGGAGGTTCTGCTCCAGTTGCTGGCTGGCCTATTTTGCTATGTAGACCACAGTTATATTTGTTTTTCTACAGGACACATTAATAATGGCATTCTCTTAGAAAAAGAGTTTCTACATGAAAACTCTCACTGCCTTTATGCTGGTTTTCAAATGTTTTACAATCATTTAGGGATCTCGAAATTGACAGTAATCTATAATTTAATCTGAGTCTGGTTACCACCACATTGCCTTATTTACTCTTCCTCAAGCACTCTCAAATAAAAGATTACATAGGTGTCTTCATGATGGTGAAGTTTTAGCAATAATTCAGAAGATGCAGTAGACAACACAATAACTGGATTTTGGATACTTTATTAGATAAGTCTCTTATGTGGCTACTATGTAGCTGTTGAGAAGGGCCAGTTTTGGGTGATATGGCAGTAATTATTTTCATGTCCTAAAGTAACTTCAACTAGGATACATTTGTACCACTAAATCAAGGTAATGTGTAGAAATCTTGGACTAAAATTTTTCATAATAGTAAGTGTGTGTGTGTGTGTGTGTGTGTGTGTGTGATTCCATTGGATGTAATGTCTGATCCTTTTAAATTTTAGAACTCTTTTATCTATTTGGTGTCAGACTTTGTATGTCATTACATCTTAAGGAAAACATATTCATATTCAGGTTAAGTATTCTTTAGTCATTAGTTGCCCTTCTTTGATATAAGCTAAATGGTAATTTTTGATTATCTAATCATCATTTGATCAAGCCTTTATTGTTCATATACTATTAGAAAAATGACTATTTGTTTGGCTTGTATGTGATTTACTAGAATTCATAGAATATGTTTGAGAGAAACAAAATTAGAAAGAAATGTTTCTGTCTTTTTTTATTTTTCTATTTTGCAAAATGTGCATTCTACTATGTGGTGTCATGTGGATTTATTTACTTATTTATTTTTAAATTCTATTTACGTATTTATTTCTTTTGAGACAGAGTCTGGCTCTGTTACCCAGGTTGGAGCACAGTGGTACTATCTGAACTCACTGCAAACCTTATCTCCTGGGTTCAAGCCATTCTCGTGCTTCAGCCTTCTGAGTAGCTGGGATTACAGGTGCACACCACCACATCTGGCTAATCTTTGTATTTTTTAGTAGAGATGGAGTTTCACCATGTTGGCAAGGCTGGTATCAAACTCCTGACCTTAAGTGATATGCCCACCTCAGCCTCCCAAAGAGCGGGGATTATAGATGTGAGCCACCATGCCCGGCCTTATGTGGATTTATTTCACTCAGTATAGAATTAAAAAAAAAAAAAAAAAAAAAGAATATCAAGCTAGCCATGCACTAGCCATTAAGACTGTAGAGAAAATAAATGGATTAAATAACTTTGGTCCAGATACTATTTTGCTGTGGTCATTAAAATATTAATTAAAGCCTTGTTCTAAAAAATTAGAGAAAGCTCAAAATATAAGTTTTACCTCAACTGAAACATTCAATACTTCACATCAGTCTCAAATACTAGTGAAAAAGATGACTATCTCAAACTTTCAAATCTATGGCCAGACTTGAATATTCTTGGAATAAAAACTGAGAATAGGGACTTTAACTGGAGGCTTGGTCCTTACTAAATCAAGATTCATTATGAATATCTTTTCTGTATATCTGATAATGTTTATAAATCTAAATTTGGTATTTAATAGTGTATTTCTCTATTTTATACTGCCTTGATAATTTGGACCAAGACATACTTTAGTCCTTTATAAGGTTCACAATGTAGTTGCCATGTGTAGAAGTCATAAACTTTTAAAGTACTTGAGATTAAACCTTAGATGCTAAATTACTTGGAAATATACTAATTTACTATCTATTAAATTCTGACAATTTTAAGTCTTTACGCAAAAATATTTTCATTGGTGTCTGTTTGCAAACCCATCAAACATTATTCAAGTTTAAAATAAACAAATTTAGAACTGCCAAAAACTAATCAGTGACTCAGTTTAGTATCAATTATTTTAATACTAATGTAGCGGTGTACATAGGAAGAAACTTCTATAAAAGGTACAGTAGTCACAGCACTAAATTCATTTTACCATTCTGTTCTTATGTGATGTTACATTTTAAAGTAAGTGCTGGATATTTAATACCTCTTTAAAAATTCTATCCTGAACACATAAAATCTAGGTATTTTGTGTTCTAAGATGGAGTACATTCATTCTGATTTAAGGACATAACAGAATATAACAAGAAATGGAACTTATATGAAATCACTTTATTAAATTCTCAAGAACAAGCTTTTTTAGACTTTTCAGCATAAATAAATAATGCAACTTTCACCTGAGTCAGCCTTATTGGCTGCTTTCCAGAGGCATCTACCTGAACAGCCAGGTTCTCCCTAGATACCTTCTTTCTGTAGCTACTATGCTGTAGTATATTCCTTAGTAATAAGACAAAGCTTTATGACAATCATTTTCTAGATGGGAATGCAATTCAGTGAACTAGCTACAGACTAAATATATACCCTCGTGGCTACTTTGAAGATGCTCACAGCCAAGAGGCTAAGTTGATTGGGCACACAGTGTCTCTTCTACTTAGTTTGCCTTGTAATGGTATTTGTCTCTTACATACACTAAGTGCAGATTCTTTTTCATGTAAAGGCACATATATCTTGAATACATAAGCAAATATACTAAATTGCCAATATGCCCAAGATTTTAGGCCACAAATGGATTTTCTAACAAAAAGAACAGAATAGAATATGTTGACTAACTCCAGAGACCTTACTACTTCTAACTATTCACCTGATATGTCCAAATTAGAAGTATTATTTCCCAGTTTTTTAAAAAGGAAGACAAAAATGAAAGATCTACTAATGTCTATGCTTAGCAAATTGCATACATTGTGATAATCTGGAAGAAAGAAGAATGTTATCAGATAATTTTATGAAAAATGAAATAAACACAGGTGAAACGATCAAAAGTGAGAAGTGTTGAAAAGCAACTGCATTATATTCTTGAAGGGGGCCAGTTTTCCATGGATACTATTCATTTTTAGAAGAATAATTGGAATGCAACTTAACATTAATCATTGAAAAAGTTTTTAATTTACAGTCTAAGTAAAATTCAGTTAAAATGCAATTTGGTTAAAAAACATCAGTTAGTAAATTGTTAAATAATAAAAATACTATCATCAAATTTGCCACAAGGGATGGGTGTTGGAATTTAACGATCACTTTGACTCGTTTTTTTTCCAACGTTTGTAAGTATATTAAAATAATTTTTAAAATCTATGAAGCAATCTGTTTTCTGCAGCTGGACTGATTTGCAAATTTGAGTAAATATATGCCTAATATAATCAGAGAAATTTCATTGAGAAAGTATCTTTAGTAAAAGAGCTACTTCATTGAATTTTATTATCTACATTTGGTGGCTAGGACCAATGTTTAGATAGTGCTGTAAAAATTTGCAAAACAGAAAAATGGTATTTTATTTTCTTATTAACATTTACTCTACTACTTCTTACTCATTTTACAGTGAAGTTCAACAGTTTCTATTTCAAAAGACATAAGAGCATTTGGTGCATATAATGGTCCTTTGGATTTGTTGAAAGTGAAAGATTAAAATTGTCCTCAAACTGTCTTAGAAATTCAACAAGTAGCAAGTCTCCAATCAAAAACATGTGTTTGATTTACAAGATTTGATTTACTTCTACCAGTAGACACAGAACCTGAAAATAAATTGTTATTATAAAATTGAATCATGAATCAAGAGAATCTCTAGTTAACTTATGATCTTTTATTATATTAAGGAAAAAATAGCAAGAACACATGGTCCTTGCTCTGTTATCCTTTTTATATCTCATACAACTAATAGGTTTAAAAAATATTCAAAAATGCATAACATTAGTACGTTTCTCCTGTTTGCTATGTTTCCCTAAATCATACCTACTCAAATCCTACTGTTAACCTATGGTGATTTCAGCCATTGTGGATTGACTGTGGAAAGAAGCATGAAGATTCCACAACATTAGAACCACTATCTGAAGACAAAAAGCCTAGGCAGAGTCAAAATCCAGGATTCTGGCACAAGTTCACCATCAAAGAACACAGCTAAAGGATGCAAGATGTTTTACAGAGGACTTCCTAGGAATATCTGTACCAACTAAAATTGTATGGTTGGCTCATAGGATATAGCATAGTATCTGGCAAATAATAGATAGTTAACCAATCATGTTCAGCTAATAAACTAAAGCTTTTGTTTTTTTGGAAATGCTCTGTCACTTGTTAAGATGCTAATAATTTAAACTCTCAGCAATTTTGCATGTGAAAATCACTTTTTAGTACCTGTTAGTTGTAAAGGTTTTGATTTCTGAAATATATAACTGTAATCAGGCTTTGATTTTCTGAAATCTATAAATTTTAATAATAACATACAAATTTGGACATATTTTAGGGTCCATTAAGATAGATAAAGTGAATAGCAATAATGTCCATATTAATCTCATCAGACAAAATATAATAATAAAAATTGAAATGAACAAATTAATTTTCATAATTAGAATAAGTCCTTTTGCATATTGTCAAATTTTCCCTATAAAAGCTACTCATATGTAATTACCTACCAATATTTGGTACTTTCTTTTAATTACTGAATAATTTACACATCAATATCTTTCTTAAGATCTTTTCAGTGAGTATGAAAACAAAACAGAGTGATCATCTAGGTCTATTCAAAATCCAAATACGGTGGTACACATTGTAATAAAATATTACTTATAGAGGCCGGGCGCGGTGGCTCAAGCCTGTAATCCCAGCACTTTGGGAGACCGAGGCGGGTGGATCACGAGGTCAAGATACCGAGACCATCCTGGTCAACATGGTGAAACCCCGTCTCTACTAAAGATACAAAAAATTAGCTGGGCACGGTGGCGCGTGCCTGTAATCCCAGCTACTCAGGAAGGCTGAGGCAGGAGAATTGCCTGAACCCAGGAGGCGGAGGTTGCGGTGAGCCGAGATCGCGCCATTGCACTCCCGCCTGGGTAACAAGAGTGAAACTCCGTCTCAAAAAAAAAAAAAAAAAAAAAAAATTACTTATAGATACAGCCCAATTAAAAACCATCATTAGACAATGGCATTTTGAAAATTTCAGTGATAATATAAGAAAGTAGAGCAAGTAAAGAGTCATACTTTCTAAACAGATTTTGTTTATTCTAAATATTTCAAATAAAACCCCTCAAATGTTAACGGTTCCACATAATATTAATTTTGCATAGTGATGATGGATAACTTATTTGTAATTACATGTACATATTTGGAGCACAAAATATACAGCACTAAAAGTATTGGAACAAATCAAAACAAGTGTAATGTTGAAGTATGGTAAGTACAAAAGAAAGATAGATAGACAATATACATGTTACAATTTTGTTCAAACTAAGTCTTCTCTGATAGCTTGAGATTGAAGTTAGGTTACAATGGGACTAATTCTTGTTTGACTTATGCCTTATTTTGAAAATAAGACAATCAACCTCAGAAACTTACCAGAACATAGCTATCTTCAATGTACAAGTTCACAAATAGGAGAAAAATGACAAGAACTCCCAAGAACGACACTGTAGAACGTTTTCGCAGGCATCTCATTTTATCAAGTATTTCAAAAATGTGTTTCATTTGATGAAATTTAAACATTCTCTTCTGTGGAAAAAAAGGCACAGGATTACTAACAGTTGGTTTTGAATGCAAGTATTTCTTATATCATATATATAAAAGCCAGGTCTTTGTAGAATCTCATCTTTCAAACGTTTGCATTAAAATTCTGTTCCCAATTTCACATGTAAGATTGGCACAGATCATTAATATGTTAATATAAGGTCAATGCAGTGGTTTATATTAATGTAGAGTAAATAAAAATAGAAAGCAAGCCTCATAGTTACTGATGAAAAATGATGAACTTTGGTCATAAACATGTAAAAAACCAGGCCTCTGATGAGAAACAGTACAAAAATAACTGTCATTGGTGAGATATAACTTTAAGGTAACATTTACCTCTCATATTGTAGTATAAGAAAAATGGGAAAAAAGCAGAATTGTGGGCCTAATATTAACCTTAGAGTAGACATCACTGAAAACATTTAACTGGAAATTTGAGTAAACAAAAGTCACAAAAAAGTTAAAGCTGTGGGGGTAAATCCAAACATATGTTTGAAAACTTCTTGGTTACAATTGCTTTCTTTATTTTTTCAGCGATTCTTGTTAAATCAGGATGAATCCTATAGTAGCATATTTTCATTTCCTTGATATCTACTGACTAGCAGTTTAGCTGTTTGAAATAATTCCTGTACTGCACAAAGGCAAATTGAGAGTCAGAAAGATTCGTGAAAACCGAAAAAAAAATTCGCTCTTTTATATTTTGTGATATTTTCCAATCAAAGATTCCTTCATATTATTGACTGTTTTATTAAAAAGTATAAGCATATCTGAAGTGCTCAACAAACTAGAAAAATCACATTTTGTCTAAAATCAACACATTGATAATCTGGAAATAGTGCCACCTAGAGTTGTGTAATGGATCTCCCTGGGTTTATCTTTAAGATGAAGTACTCATGTGTAAGGAAGACTTTAGAAAGTGAAAAATGTCTGTACCCTATCATCTTAGACTTATGCCTAGAACTTAGCTGGCAAATCTTATCTCTTCAATGAGTTAATGCAAGGGAGAATTCATGAATCCTTATAAATTATAGTAAAAATATTACGAATTAGAAGAAAGTCTTAACATATCTGAAAAACAAAAGAATTCTAAAACATAAAGAATTATGAAAATATTATACATATTACTGTCCATTTTCTTTGACCACATTTTTCTTAAGGGTTATTTTTCTTATTAACTTGTAGAAATTGTAAATATGTATATAAAGGTGCACGTATAGATGCACATAAATGGATATCCTGAGGATGTGGATGATATATGACATTTCAAATAGTATGAGAAGTGGTGAAAATAATGCTTTGGAAGCAATATTGTAGTTCTGTTATGGGATCCTTGGGGTGTTGCTTTTCTGGTTAGAAACCTCTGTGGCTGGTGGCATCTTGCAAGAGTCCTTGTCATGTGTCCAGGAAGAATGAGGTATGCATACAAGTGGAGGGTGAGCAAGATAAAGGGGAGCTTTATTGAGTGTTAAAACAACTCAGAGGAGACCTGCAGTAGGTAGGTCCTCTCTGTAGGTAGGTCATCCTGTCGAGTGTCCAGCACTTTGCAGAGAGGATAGCTCCCATCATCTCTCTATCCTCTCCTCTGCTCTGGTTGAACCTGGGGCTTTTATGGACCTTGCAGGGGAGGAAGCACATGCTGACTGATCCATGGGCAGCCATGGGTGGTCCCAGAAAAGGCACCACAAGTCCCCACTGTGGTCCTCAGGACTGGCAGCCTGGTCTCCAGACTTCAGGACTTCCGTGGCCTGAAGGTAGAGCTTCACTGGGAACCCACCGCCTTCTCCCCCAAAAGCCTGTCTGCCTCCCACTACTGTCCATAGCACTGAAGCTGCTTGCACCAACAGACACGTGCAGGCCAGTGACAAGCCTTCCTCAGTGCCCCCCTTGGTTATCTGTCCCACACTTGTGGGTGCCCAAAGCCCAGAGGAGGCTAAGATCAAAAGGGGCTGGCATGTCAGCACTACCTTAGAGATGAGATTACAGGTGTGAGTCTGAGATGCTGCATGCTGGAGGGACTCAGTGGCTGGGCACAGTGATTCATGGCTCTAATCCCAGCTCTTAGGGAGGCAGAGGTAAGAAAATAGCTTGAGACCAGGAGTTCAAGATCTGCCCGGGCAGTATAGAAAGACCCCATTCTCCACAAAAAGGAAAAAGTTCACTTCACAGTTCTAGCAGCAGTTTCGAGGAGAGATTCCATCAGAGCAGGTCCTGGAAGTTTTCACCAACCTGATGACAATATGGCAGGGACGGTGACCAGTGAGACATCTTCAGAAGTGGCCTTACCTTTTCAAAGGGAAGACAAAGGCACCACCAGCCTCATAGGTTTCCAGTCAGTAAAGCAACACCCCAAAAATCCAATAACATTTTGGGTGCTCATCCAGGGTCTGTGGAAAGGTGAGTAAAAGCACATCTGCTCTTACTGTACTTTTAGTGGAGTCTCTAAATTCCACAACAGTAAAAATGAAAGAAAAATACTGGACTTTGTCAGCCAGTTAAAAGTGACTAGCACAGCTACCAGGACTGAAGACATGGAGAACAGACTTGTTGGAAAGGACATTGTCAATCCTCCATCACCCTCTGGTGTTGGGAATGTTGGCTTTGTTTCAACCTAGTTTCCCCTAATGATGAGCTAGCTGTCAGGCAAGACTGGAAAAAGGTCTTGGAGCAACTGAGGCATCTGGCTGATGCTACACCTTGGTGTTATCCAAAGGACCTTGGACTAACTCCAGTCTCTGACTGCCCATTAGGGTGTTGGCATGTGGACCTCCAGTCTTTCCCATCATTCTTTCTTTCTTTCTTTTGTGGCTGTCAAGATTCCTATCTCTTCTTTATATACAATGTTAAATGTTAAAGATGTTGCAAACCAGAGATATTACTGGGTAGAATGTGCAATTGGCTTAGTCATCAAAAGTACGAAATGGAAAGTTAAGAGCAGCACAGATGAAGCAAAGTGTGCCTTGGTATCTGCACATAAATTTGTGGCAAAAATGTTCTTGTCATTTCCTTTTTTGCCAATTTAGTATCAAGCACCTTAAAGCACAGAAGAGAAACATGGCCTCAAGAAGAAAGCTTTTCTGTGAACGTGATGGCAAATGGTCCAAGGTCCCAACTGCACAGGCCTTATTTGCCTTGAAGGACAGTTTGGACCTTTGTCGAGATTGTAGGATTGATTAGGCACTCCTAGTGGCCGTCTTAGGAGAGGCTGCAAGGGACAGTCCCATTGAAATAGGGAAGCAAACCCCAGAGGTGCCTCCATCAGGAGAATCAATCCCCTTTGCTCTTCCTTATGTCGGTTCTCTCTTAAGCTTGCCCCAGCCTAGAAATGCTCATTTTAGGCAGGTTTCAATCTCAACTACTCCAATAATAGATGCCTGGAGCATATGTTCCCATGAAGGTCCAGGTACCCTTTTTCAAATTAAGGTGGATCTTGGCAAGTTTTCAGATGGCCCTCACAGGTATATAGAGGCTTTCTGCAACTTAGCCCAAGTGTTTGAGTTCTCCTGGAATGATGTCATGTTACTTTTGTGTCAAACCCTCACCACCACTGAAAAGCAGGGCACCCTGCAAGTGGCAGGGAATTTTAGTAATGAGCTTTATGTCTTATAGAGGGCCAGGGAAGAGAGAAGTCTTATCCAGCTGGAAGAATGCCAGTACCATTGGAGAACCCTAAATGAGCCCTCAATGATGAAATGGGAGGAGGGAGGAGAAAGCACTTTCAGGTTTTCATACTAAAAGGCTTACAAGGGACTGGGACCAGGCCTCTCAATTGCACTGAGCTATCTATGGTAGACCAGTGAGTGGATGGTAGTCATACTGCCTTCTTCAGGGGGTGCTGGGAAGGGCCTTGATGAAGTGTGCCTCTCCATCTCCTGATTTGGTTAAGAAACAGCTGGACGTATGGGATGAGTTTATTGCACAAGTGTCCCCTGATGTCAGGAGGGAACTACAGAAACAGGCTGAGGAACCAGATGGTTCTTTGGAGGGCCTCCTGGGAGTGGCCACCTCAGTCTTTGCAGAACCATGAGGAAGTCCAGAAAAGAGAGGGGAGATGTAGAAAAAGGGCAGAGGCTCTAGTAGCCACCTTGTGGACTCATGGACCCTAGAGTCCCCAATATGCACTTGTTAACTGCTGCAAATGAGGTAGAAGGGACTGTCCAGAGAGCGGGAAGAGGGCAGGCAGTAGGGTCAGACACCCCTGAGCCAGTGTAGATGGTGGGGTTGGGGCCTTCCTGGCCTCCAAGGGTGCAGACTGCAGAGAAGTCTGTATCCTGCACCTGGGAGGGCAGCTGTAATGGCTGCTAGAAAGGGCGAGGCTCCTGCTTGCACAGTGGCATGAGAGGCCTGGCTGGCCTCCCTGCTGCAGCTGGAATCTTGTCAGCAGCCATTCTAGATGGGCCACTGCTGCCATTAGCTCTGTCTGAAATAATGTTAAATAGAATAAAACAATAACAAAACTGCAGAATATAATTCCCAATAGTTGACAAAGAAATAAAGAAGTCCTTAGAGAATAATGATGTTCTTCTAAATTCTGATATCCAAATCCTGCAAATTGTAATCCTCCAAAATTCATTCACAATACAGAATAGAAATAAGCTCTCCATGGTGTATACCCCGAGCATAATGGTGATACAGACAGTTTGGCACAAAATTTAATTTACATTCAATTGAAAACATTTACACCCAGGATTAGCAGAATAGTATGAGAAGCCCAAACCAGAGCAAACAAAAGATCAAAAGACAGACCAAAATAAACGCAATTTATTAAACAAACTGTGCTAAACTGCAGGCCATTAAAAGTAAGAAAGGTAATAAAGCCATTCACACTACTCCTCTACCTCAAACATAGAATTATTTTCTTCACTTTGGTTCAGGAAAGTTTGAAAAAAATGATCCATCTTTCCCATTCCCTGCCTCAAAAACAAAACAAAACAAACAAACAAAAAAAAAAACAAAAAACAAACAAACAAACAAAAAACACACAGAAACCCAAAACTGGACTGACAAAATTACTATGAAAAGAAGAACAAAATAGCTGTTTTCAAGTAGAGAGAAGGGACTCTGGGATTAGGTCATCTTTTTGTTGTGACATGAACCAAGAAAGTTTTCAAGATTAGTGGGACATATCTATAGGACATAGAAAATGGCTTGAAAAGGCTTCCATTAAGAAATTTTGGAAAAACTAAAATGAAAAATAATGGACTGTGATTGATAGCAAAATGCTGAAGAAATACAAATTAATGATGAAATGGTAATTAGAAAAGAAAGAAGAAGTAAGAAATCTCATTTGCTACTATTGAAGGTGAAAACTACAGCATCTTCAGGCACTAGAAATTGGTAATTGAAAGTATTAACTCTTTTACCCAGCATTTCTAGAAGAAATTATATTTTATCCACAGTTGATGATTTTTTTTCTTAGATATTGAACAACAGGCAGCACAGGGCAATATCACAAAGTGAAAGGAAACCATATAGGTAAGCCCTGTGATTTCTCCTGCTTGCTGTCAAGACGCAGTTTTCAAAAGGCAGTTCAAGGAGAGTGAATCCAAAGAGAACTTAGAGATCTTGCCAATGAGGAGACAGAAATAACAGTTTGGGGAGATAAAAGTACCTAGAATTTGAGGGGCAGAGTATTTAAGAGAACAGAGTGACAGACAAGTGAGTCAGAATTCTGCAGAGGGCCTCTTTGAATCTTTTAGTTGATACTAACATGTCGTGTGCATCATGAAACTCCATAAGACTAGAGAAATTACCATAAAAAAGGTAGTAGGCCAAACAGTTCCTGAAGCTTATACAGTGTTGGGGATAGTTTGTGTGTCCATCAGCCAGCAGGATAGACCTGGACATTAAGAAGAATATTCAGAGGCTAGCTGTGGTGGCTCATGCCTGTAATCCCAAAATTTTGGAAGGCCAAGGCAGGAGGAGAGCTTGAGCCCAGCACATTGAGATCGCCCTGGGCAACATATTGAGACCCCATCTGTATAAAAAATAATAAACCGGGACTTTGGCAAGATGGCATCGTAGAGGCGACTCAGGATTGCAGCTCTCGGTGAAGGCGCAGAGGGTGACTCCTAGCCGCATTCTTGGATGGACCTTTTATGCCCACAGAGTGTTGAATGTCCCAGGTGTGGGAGAGACACTGGACCCTAGTGCAGCCGGCTAACGCAGCCGGCTCCCGCCACCTCTTCGGCCGGTGCTGCAGCGGGACCCGGCGCGGAACTCACTGGTCTGGGTGCCCTGTTAAACCGGCAATCTGAGATTTGGAAGGGCAGATTGGCATGTCCATCTGATTGAATGGGACTTGGACAATGAGCCAGACCAGGAGTTTCCTGGGAAGCATGATCTGAGCCGGGGTAGTGGGCAGCGGCACGGGAGATTGCACGGATCCCAGTGCCCTATCGGGAGGCTCCTGGGGCGCCAGTGAGAGAGTCAACCTTTCAGCTTGGGGAGAGGAAGAGAAAGAGAGAGAGGACGGACTCTGAGGCAGGGAGCTGGGTGATCAGGCTCGGCGGGTCCCACGCTCACGGGGACAAGCAGGGCGGCGACTGGAGGTGCTTGGGGCTGAGAGTTTGGCTGCCGGCATCTAGGACGGTGCAGCCCGGTGAGGGAGGGGCGTCCACCATCTCTGATGCAGTGCACCCCGACTGAAGTACCGCCCAGGTCTGACGCAGCCTGCCACTGCCGAGGCAACCTGCCATAACAGAGAGACTCCGCCAGGCAGCAACAGGGCAGACCCGCGCTAGCAGGTCAGAGCCCCGGCAGGCAAATAGTGAATAACTGCCACCTAGTGGAGTAGGAGAGTGCAACAGATACTCATAAAGAAAGCCCCAACTCCCTGAGACAGAGCATCTAAGGGTGAAAAAAAAAAAAAAGGTGGTGATTTATGAGTTCTATTGCAGCAGACATAAACAACCTCCCAACAACACTGAACGAACAACAGAGCTCACAGCTCAGCACTGGAGCTCCTATAAAGCACAGACTGTCTCCTCAAGCAGCTCCCTGACCCCTCTATATCCAAGGAGTCACCCCAGAAAAGGACTAATCAGACTGACATTTGGCTGGCATCATTCTGGAACAAGGGCAGCAGAAAAAGAAACTGGTATCATCCCTCACTGTTCCGCAGCTGCTGCAGGTATACCCCAGACAAACAGGGCCTGGAGTGGACCTCAGCACTCATACAGCAGAGAGGATAGACCATTAGAGGGAAAACTAATTAACAGAAATACTTCATCATCAACAATCTCAGTGTCCACACAGAGACCCAATTGAAAAACCAGCAACTACTAAGACGACAGGTGGATAAATCCATAAAGATGGGAAGAAACCAGTGCAAAAAGGAGGAAAACACCTGAAACCAAAACACCTCACCTCCAAAAAAAGGACCAAAACTCCTCACCAGCAAGGGAACAAAGCTGGACGGAGAATAAATGTGACGAAATGACGGAATCAGACTTCAGAAAGTGGATAATGAGAAACTTCAGTGAGCTAAAGGAACATGTTCTAAACCAGTGCAAAGAAACTAAGAACCTTGAAAAAAGATTTGAAAAAAGATTCGAGGAATTGATAACAAGAATGGACAACGTAGAGAGGAATATGAATGAATTGAAGGAGCTGAAAAACACAACACGAGAACTTCGCGAAGCATGCACAAGTTTCAACAGCCGAATTGACCAAGCTGAAGAAAGAATATCAGAAGTTGAAGATCAACTCAATGAAATAAAATGAGAAACCAAGATTACAGAAAAAAGCACAAAAAGGAATGAACAAAATCTCCAAGAAATGTGGGACTATGTGAAGAGACCCAACCTACGTTTGATAGGTGTACCAGAATGTGACGAAGAGAATGAATCCAAGCTGGAAAACACTCTTCAGGATATTATCCAGGAAAATTTCCCCAACCTAGCAAGACAGGTCAATACTCAACTCCAGGAAATACAGAGAACACCACAAAGATACTCTGCAAGAAGAGCAACCCCAAGGCACATAATCGTCAGATTCACCAGGGTTGAAATGAAGGAGAAAATACTAAGGGCAGCCAGAGAGAAAGGTCGGGTCACCCACAAAGGGAAGCCCATCAGACTCACAGCAGATCTCTTGGCAGAGACTCTACAAGCCAGAAGAGAGTAGGGGCCAATATTCAACATCCTTAAAGAAAAGAATTTTAAACCCAGAATTTCATATCCAGCCAAACTGAGCTTCATAAGTGAAGGAAAAATAAAATCCTTCATGAACAAGCAAGTACTCAGAGATTTTGTCACCACTAGGCCTGCTTTACAAGAGCTCCTGAAAGAGGCACTACACATAGAAAGAAACAACCACTTCCAGCCATCCTAAAAGCATACCAAATGCTAAAGACCATCAGCAAAATGAAGAATGTACATGAACCAATGGGCAAAACAGCCAGCTAGCATCAAAATGGCAGTATCAAATTCACACATAACAATATTAACCCTGAATGTAAATGGGCTAAATGTACCAATCAAAAGACACAGACTGGCAAATTGGATAAAAAACCAAAACTCATCGGTGTGCTGTATCCAGGAAACCCACCTCACATGCAAAGATACACAAAGGCTCAAAATAAAAGGATGGAGGAAGATTTACCAAGCAAATGGAGAGCAAAAAAAAGCAGGAGTTGCAATTCTCATCTCTGATAAAATAGACTTTAAAGCAACAAAGATCAAAAGGGACAAAGAAGGTCATTATATAATGGTAAAAGGATCAATACAACAAGAAGAGATAACGATTCTAAATATATATGGACCCAATGTAGGAGCACCCAGATATATAAGGCAAGTTCTTAATGATTTATAAAGAGACTTAGACTCCCACACAATAATAGTGGGAGACTTTAACACTCCACTGTCAATAGCAGACAGATCAACCAGACAGAAAATTAACAAGGATATCCAGGACTTGAACTCAGACCTGGAACAAGCAAACCTGATAGACATTTACAGAACTCTCCACCCCAAATCCACAGAATATACATTCTTCTCAGCACCACATCACACCTACTCCAAAATTGACCACATAATTGGAAGTAAAGCACTCCTCAGCAAATGCAAAACAACTGAAATCATAACAAACAGTCTCTCAGACCATAGTGCAATCAAGTTGGAACTCAGAATTCAGAAAAAAACTCAGAACTGCACAGCTTCATGGAAACTGAACAACTGGCTCTTGAATGTTGATTGGATAAACAATGAAATGAAGGCAGAAATAAAGAAGTTCTTTGAAACCAACGAGAACGAAGACACAACATACCAGAATCTCTGGGACACATTTAAAGCAGTCTGTAGAGGAAAATATATAGCAATAAGTGCCCACATGAGAAGAGTGGAGAGATCCAAAATTAACACCCTATCATCAAAATTGAAAGAGCTAGAGGAGCAAGATCAAAAAAGCTCAAAACCTAGCCGAAGACAAGAAATAACTAAGATCAGAGCAGAATTGAAGGAGATAGAGACAAGAAAATCCCTTCAAAAAATCAATAAATCTAAGAGCTGGTTATTCGAAAAGATCAACAAAACAGACCGACCACTAGCCAGACTGATAAAAAAGAAAAGAGAGAACAACCAAATAGAAGCAATAAAAAACGATAAAGGGGAAATCACCACAGATTCCACAGAAATTCAAACCATCATCAGAGAATACTACAAACAACCCTATGCACATAAACTAGTAAATCAGGAAGAAATGGATAAATTCCTGGACGCCTGTGTCCTCCCAAGCCTAAACCAGGAGGAAGCCAAAACTATGAATAGACCAATAACAAGGTCTGAAGTTGAGGCAGCAATTAAGAGCCTACCACACACAAAAAAGCCCAGGTCCAGATGGGTTCACAGCTGAATTCTACCAGACACACAAAGAGGATCTGGTACCATTCCTTCTGAAATTATTCCAAATAATTCAAAAAGAGGGAACCCTTCCCAAATCATTTTATGAGACCAACATCATCCTGATACCAAAACCTGGCAGAGACTCAACAAGAAAAGAAAACTTCAGGCCAATATCCATGATGAACATAGATGCAAAAATCTTCAATAAAATACTGGCAAACCGATTGCAACAGCACATTAAAAAACTTATCCATCATGATCAAGTAGGATTCATCCCGGGGATGCAAGGCTGGTTCAAGATACGCAAGTCTATAAATGTAATTCACCACATAAACAGAAGCAAAAACAAAAACCACATGATTATCTCAATTGATGCAGAGAAGGCATTTTACAAAATTCAACAGCCCTTTATGCTAAAAACCCTCAATAAACTTGGTATTGATGGAAAATATCTCAAAGTAATAAAAGCTATTTACGACAAACCAACAGCCAACATCATACTTAATGGGCAAATACTGGAAGCATTCCCTTTGAAATCCGGCACTAGACAAGGATGCCCTCTCTCACCACTTCTATTCAACATAGTACTGGAATTTCTAGCCAGAGCAATAAGGCAAGAAAAAGAAATAAAGTGTATTCAAATAGGAAAGGTGGAAGCCAAATTGTCTCTATTTGCAGACGACATGATAGTATACCTAGAAGACCCCATCACCTCAGCCCAAAAGCTCCTGAAACTGATAAGCAACTTCAGCAAAGTCTCAGGATATAAAATCAATGTGCAAAAATCACAAGCATTCCTATACACCAATAACAGACTTAAAAAGAACCAAATCAAGAACGAACTACCATTCATGATTGCTACAAAGAAAATAAAATACCTAGGAATACAACTCACTAGGAATGTAAGGGACCTCTTTAAGGAAAACTACAAACAACTGCTCAATGAAATAAGAGAGGACACAAACAGATGGAGAAACATTCCATGCTCGTGGTTAGGAAGAATCAATATCGTGAAAATGGCTATACTGCCCAAAGTAATTTACACAATCAATGCTATCCCCATCAAACTACCATTGAATTTCTTCACAGAACTGGAAACAACCACCATGAGTTTCATATGGAACCAAAAAAGAGCCCGCATAGCCACGTCAATTGTAAGCAAAAAGAACACAGCGGGAGGCATCACGCTACCAGACTTCAAACTATACTACAAGGCTACAGTAATCAAAACAGCATGGTACTGGTACCAAAACAGAGATATAGACCAATGGAACAGAACAGAAGCATCGGAGGCAACACAAAATATCTACAACCATATTATCTTTGATAAACCAGACAAAAACAGGCAATGGGGAAAGGATTCCCTATTTAATAAATGGTGTTGGGAAAACTGGCTAGCCGTGTGCAGAAAGCAGAAACTGGACCCCTTCCTGACACCTTACACTAAAATTAACTCCAGATGGATTAAGGACTTAAACGTAAGACCTGACACCATAAAAACCCTAGAAGAAAATCTGGGCAAAACCATTCAGGACATAGGAGTAGGAAAGGGCTTCATGACCAAAACACGAAAAGCATTGGCAACAAAAGCCAAAATAGACAAATGGGACCTAATCAAACTCCACAGCTTCTGCACGGCAAAACAAGCAGTCACTAGAGTGAATCGGCAACCATCAGAATGGGAAAAAATCTTTGCAGTGTACACATCTGACAAAGGGCTGATATCCAGAATTTACAAAGAACTCAAACAGATTTACAGGAAAAAAACAAACAAGCCCATTCAAAAATGGGCAAAGGATATGAACAGAAACTTTACAAAAGAAGACATACATGAGGTCAACAAACATATGAAAAAGTGCTCGTCATCATTGGTCATTAGAGAGATGCAAATCAAAACCACATCGAGATACCATCTCACACCAGTTAGAATGGCGATCATTAAAAAATCTGGAGACAGCAGATGCTGGAGAGGATGTGGAGAAATAGGAACACTCTTACACTGTTGGTGGGAGTGTAAATTAGTTCAAGCATTGTGGAAGACAGTGTGGTGATTCCTCAGGGACCTAGAAATAGAAATTCCATTTGACCCAGCAATCCCGTTACTGGGTATCTATCCAAAGGACTATAAATCGTTCTACTATAAGGACACATGCACACGAATGTTCATTGCAGCACTGTTTACAATAGCAAGGACCTGGAACCAACCCAAATGCCCAACGATGATAGACTGGACTGGGAAAATGTGGCACATATACACCATGGAATATTATGCAGCAATCAAAAATGATGAGTTTGTGTCCTTTGTAGGGACATGAATGAATCTGGAGAACATCATTCTCAGCAAACTGACACAAGAACAGAAAAAGAAATACCGCATATACTCACTCATAGGTGGGTGAGAAAAATGAGAACACATGGACACAGAGAGGCGGTCTACTATACACTGGGGACTGTTGGAGGGAATGGGGGAGGGACAGCGGGGGGGGCTGGGGGGGATGACCTGGGGATGACTACCAAGTGTGGGTGAAGGGGAGGAAGGCAGCAAAGCACACTGCCATATGTGTACCTATGCAACTATCTTGCACATTCTGCACATGTACCCCCAAACCTATAATGCAATAAAAATTAAAATAATAATAATAATAATAAAATAATAATAATAATAATAATAAACCTAGTCAGGTGTGCTGGCACACACCTGTAGTTACAGCTACTTGGGAGACGGAGGCAGGAGCATTGCTTGACCATGGGAGGTCAAGCCTGCAGTGATCTGTAATTGTGTCATCCACTCCAGCCTAGGCAACAGAGTAAGACCCTGTCTCAAAAAAAACAACAATAAAAAGAATAATCAGAAGCATACTACCTTAGTATTTAGTCCAATGCTCTCTAGGCTTGTCCTAACAAAAGCTTAACAACAAGCATCAATAGCATCAAACAATTTTGCATAACTTAACTCCATACTACTACAAATTATAGCACTCTTTACACTTCTAGCACAATATCTAGAACTTAAGAACATAAAAATCACAATATCCAGGACCTAGTAAAAATTACCATTTAAATAAAGGAAAATATACTCCATAACTAGGCTGAAACTAATCAGAAAAAAAAATCAAGAAATAACTGACACAATAGAATTAAAAGCAAAAGGATATTAAAAAGGCTATCATAAATATGTATCATAAGCTCAAAGAAGAAAAACAATGACAATTTTAAGGAGAGAAAAGAGAGATTTAAATAAAAACAAAAACAGTATTTCTAGACATGAAAAATATTATGTGTGAAGTGCAAACACACTGGCCAGTGGATAAGAAATAGCAGGAGAAGAGATGAGCCTCTGAAGATACAATAGTAGAAATAACACAAATTAAGCACAGAGAGAGGGACAAAGCAAACTGCTCTCTAAAATCTAACTCACAGGAAAAGTGAGATCATAAATGTTTTAAACCATTAAACTTCAGAGTGCTTTCTTTGGCAACAATAGATAACTGATAGAGCTATCTACAGGAAACTCATTTTAATGATAAAGGCAAAAATGAGATAATAATAAAAGGAGATAGAGATAAACATTAATCAAAAGAAAGCTGGACTGGATATATTAATATTATACAGAGTAAACACTGAATCATTGATGAAAGTATCAGTTTTTCAAAGGAAGCATAAATGTACATGCAATAAATAGGAGTTTCAAAATACCTGAAGCAAAAACTAACATAAGGGAAAGGATAAGAAAAGTAATAAATAAAGGAGGACAAAAGGAAAGAAAGAGAATAAATAAATTCATTCATTTTCAATAAGTGAATATTGAAATAAAGGATTTTTTAATTAAATTGACTGAATATGCAAATACAAAACCTGTATATGTAAAAGATATTTAAAACACTATCAAATAAATTAATCTATTTGGGATTTATGAAACACTCCACCCAACAATAGCAGTGTATAAATCTGTTCTCATGCTGCTGATAAAGATATACATGAGACAGGGCAATTTACAACAGAAAGAGGTTTAATGGACTTACAATTCCACATGGCTGGGGAGGCCTCACAATCATGATGAAAGGCAAGGAGGAGCCAGTCACATCTTACATGGATGGAAGCAGGTAAAAAGAGAGCTTGTGCAGGGGAACTCTTCATAACACCATCAGATATCATGAGACTTATTCACTATTGCAAGAAAGACCTGCCCCCACAGCCCAAGAAAGACCTACCCCCATGATTTAATTACCTTTCCCTGGGTCCCTCCCATGACATGTGGGAATTGTGGGAGTTAAATTCAAGATGAGATTTGGGTAGGGAGCCAGCCAAACCATATCATTCTGCCCTTGCCTTCTCCCAAATCTCATGTCCTCACATTTCTAAACCAATCCTTCCTTCCCAGCAGTTCCCCAAAGTCTTAACTCATTTCAGCACTAACTCAATAGTCCAGAGTCAAAAGTCTCATCTGAGACAAGGCAAGTACCTTTGGCCTATAAGACTGTAAAATTAAAGCATGCTAGTTCCTAGATACAATGGAGGTACAGGCATTGCGTAAATACAGCCATTCCAAATAGAAGAAATTCACCAAAACAAAGGGGGTACAGGCCCCACACAAGTCTGAAATCTGGCAGAGTAATCAAATCTTAAAGCTCCAAAATGATCTTTTACTTCATGTCTCACATTTAGGTCATGCTGAAGCAAAAGGTTGGTTCCCATGGCCTTGAGCAGCTCTGCCCCAGTGGCTTTGCAAGGTACATCTCCCTACTTGCTGCCTTCTTGGGTTGGCATAAAATGCCTGTGGCTTTTCCAGGTGCATGGTCCAAGCTGTCAGTGGATCTCCCATTTTGGGGTCTTGAGGATAGTCACCCTCTTCTCACACCACCACTAGGCAGTGCCCCAGTAGGACTCAGTGTGGAGGCTCTGACTTCACATTTCCCTTCTGCACTGCCCTAGCAGGGGTTCTCCATGAGGGCCCCACCCCTGTAACAAACTTCTGCCTGGGCATCCATGAGTTTCCATACATCCTCTGAAATCTAGGCAGAGGTTCCCAAAATCTAATTATTGACTTCTGTACACTTGCAGACTTAATACCAAATGGAAGCTGCCAAGGCTTGGGGCTTGCACCCTCTAAAGCCATGGCCCAAGCTCTATGTTGTCCCCTTTCAGCCACAGCTGGAGCAGGTGGGACACAGGACACCTAGTCCCTAGACTGCACATAGCACTGGGACCCTAGGTCTGACCCATGAAATCATTTTTTCCTTCAGGGCCTCCAGTCCTGTGATGCAAGGGGCTGCTGTGAAGACTTCTGACATGACTTGGAGACATTTTCTCCATTGTCTTGGTGAACATTTGGCTTGTTGTTACTTATGCAAATTTCTGCAGCTGGCTTGAATTTCTCTCCAGAAAATGGGATTTTCTTTTCTATCATATTGTCAGGCTGCAAATTTTCTGAACTTTTATGCTCTGCTTCCCTTATAAAACTGAATGTCTTCAATAGCATTCAAGTCACTTCTTGAATGCTTTTCTGCTTAGAAACTTTTTCCATGAGATATCCTAAATCATCTCTCTAAAGTTCAAGGTTCTATAAATTTCTAGGACAGGGACAAAATGCCACCAGTCTGTTTGCTAAAACATAATAAGAGTCTCTTTTGCTCCAGTTCCCAACAAGTTCTTCTTCTCCATCTGAGACCATCTCAATGTGGATTTCGTTGTCTTTATCCCTATCAGAGTTTTGGGCAAAACCATTCAAAATTTATCTAGGAAGTTCCAAATTTTCCATGTTTTTTTTGTCTTCTCCTGAGCCCCCCAGACTGTTCTAACCCCATCCTGTTACCCATTTCCAAAGTTGCTTCCACATTTTTGGGTATCTTTTCAGCAGCTCCCCACTCTACTGGTAAAAATTTACTGTATTAGTCCATATCTACACTGCTAATAAAGACATACTCAAGACTAGACAGAAAGAGGTTTGATGGACTTATATTTCCACATGGCTGGAGAGGCCTCACAATCATGGTGGAAGGCAAGGAGGAGCAAGTCATGTCTTACATGGATAGCATTAAGCAATGAGAGAGATCTTGTGCAGGGGAACTCTTCTTTACAAAATCATCAGATCTTTTAAGAATTATTCACCATCATGAAAAACAGCATGAGAAAGACCTGCCCCCATGATCCAATTACCTTTCACTGTTGCTTCCCATGACACATGGGAATGGTGGGAATTACAGTTCAAGATGACATTTGGGTGGGGACACAGCCAAACCATATCAAGCAGAATATACATTCTTTTCAAATGCACATGGAAGATTTTCTAAAATAGGCCAGATTCGGGGAAGACAAGTCTCAAGACATTTAAAGAAATTGAAAGTATACACAAATGTTCACAATGTATCCCCTTTACTGAATATATATCCAAAGGAAAACAAATCAATATGTTAGAGAGGTATCATGTGTGTGTGTATAAATGCACACAATGGAATACTATTTAGCCATAAAATATAATGAAATCCTGCTACTTGGGCAGCAAAACCGATGAACCTGGAGTGTGTTATGTTAAGTGAAGTAAGCCAGGCACAAGAAGACAAAAACTGTGTGACCTAACTTATTTGTGAAATCTAAAAAAGCTGAACTCATAAAAGCAGAGAGTAGAATAGTGATTACTGGAGGCTGGGAAAGGGAGATGGAAGCTGTGTTGGAAAGAGGTACAATTACAATTAGACAGGAAGAATAAGTTCTTGCAGTCTATTGCACATCAGGGTGCCTATAGTTAATAACAATGCAGTGTATATTTCAAGATATCCTGAAGAGATTTGGAATGTTATCACCACAAAAAAACTGTTTAAAGTGACAGATATGCTAATTATTTTAATTTGATAATTGTTCAATGTATACAAATGCATTGAAATATCATACTGTACCCCATAAATATGCAAAATTGTGTCAATCATAAATAAAAATAATTTTAAAAGAAATTAGGAAAAAAGGGCAACTAATCCAAAAGTAAGCTACAAAAACCCAATTAGGCAAAAAGTAAACAGAACAAATATAATAAAAGTAAAAGTAAAAATCAATGAATAAGAAAAAAATAGAAACAAATGTTGGTCCTCCAAAAAGATCAATAATATATATATTCTTCTAGCCAATAGATCAAGAAAAGAGAACAGACATTATTAATATCATGAGTGAGACAAGTGTCACATCACTAAAGATTCTAAAGGATAATGGTATATTTTTAAAAAAGAAATATGCCAATAAATTTGACAGCAGATGAAATGAACTAATTCCTTGAAATACAGAATGATTCTACAATCTCTCATCAACTGCTCCCCAAGCATCATGCCTAAATCTGCAACATATCCATCTTGTAAGCTGTGATTCCATATTTCAAGTATATTTCTAACAGGCTCATGCTTATCACTACTTTGGATTCTTCTTGCACTTGCACCATCAAGACAGTATACACTTGGGAACTTCAATGGCTCATAATTTTGTCGATGAGAGGACAATTTCCATATCCTGTCAAATCAGTTTAGCCAGAATTCCCCAACCTCCATATCTGATCCTTCAATATCTAATCAAATTTCTCACTCACGACTATCTCCCAGGTAACATCTAATCACCTTGGCCTGCAATCAGTAAGAATCCTTTTAAGTCAGTTTAGCAAAATATTATCCGACCCTCTTAATGATTTTTCAAACCGCTAACTTGCATTCTCTTCCTCAGCCATGAATTCCAACTTTGTTGTATTCAGCACTGAGAACAATCTCTTCTACTTCAATATCCCATGGCAGTAGTCCCTTGAAACCCCTTGAATAAAGTCTAACTTGCCATCTTTAACAACTGTTAAAAATTTTTTCCTTGATAGATTTTGCTGCTGTGACTTGCATAGGACCAAATTCATTATTTGACCCCCAATCTTCTCACGCAAAATCCCAACCACATACCTTTGAAGCTTTTGTCTTCACTTCTGATTGATTGATGGATGAGCCATTGGTGATTTTGACTCCTGAGCCAGTGCTCCAAATGACAGTCTGTTGAAGCACAGAGTGAGGGCAGAGAGAGTCTGAGTACAGGACACAGAGGCTGAGTTAGTCCTAAGTTACATTTTGTAAGAAGTTGGTTTAGTCACATGCTTCTTTGCTAGGAAGCTACTGGCTGGTTTATAAGTCTTACTCCCTATTTCTGTCTTTAAGTGGGAATTTACATCTTGAATCCTTGAACTGAAATATTTTCCTTGGTTCTTTGTGAGGCATCTGTGTTCTGTGTCTCCCACGGTAATTTTTCAGTCAACTGAAAGCTCCTTCTTAAACCCTTACTTATTATATATACTTCATTAACTCTGTCCACTTCCTTTCTTGTGGGTCATGATTTTGCTGAGGATAATTTGAGATTTCAGAATCTCTTTGGAAAACTGAAGATTTCCCTGAAGTGAGTCCTCTAAGATCTTTCCCTTCCCATTCTTTCTGCTCCTCCTTCATCCATTTACTACCTTCAATCTTCCCTTCAGCTTTCTTCAATCTTTTGATATGTGCCTCTTCAAAACTCTTTCCTCTGTCTACCTGTCCTCCCAGACGTTTTTCCTTCCTTCTTCAGCCCTTCAGTCACTTGAACTTCAGGCCTCCTATTTCCCTCATAAGTTTCAAGGGACTCTAGGACCCCAAAAACAATTGTCTGAGATTGAAAAGGAAAAGAAAAAAAAAGACTGATTGAAAAATAGATTAGATATTTTATCCAGGTGAGGCTTTAGAGACAGCCAGAAAGGTGCTTGATGTCCCTTCAGTTTCTTGCCTAAAATATAGTCACAGGCTCCATAAATTGCATATATGGGCAATAAAAATAAAAAAGAAAAAAATCTTAAATGTCTTCTCCACAAATACTGGCTAAAAGCTTTAGCCCTCATATTGAGAAGGTAACCTTAACTTGTTCCATCTGTCAGAAACACAATGGATAAAACTATAAAGTAGAGGAAATAAGAGAATGTATTACTGTGTTGTCTGACTTCTAGCGAAAGTTTTAAAGTAAAAACTTTTAAGCTCTCTTATTATATATGTATATATTACATTTATATATGCAATATATATTCAATGTATGTATATCCTATATATACACATATGGAATATGTATATATATGAATATATATGTATATAGAATATACATATGTGAATAGAATATACATATATCCCATTCTATTTATATATATAAACTATATATTACATATAAATGTATATGTAACATACATGATTATTTATCATAATATATATGAGATTTCTTTATGAATTGTATTATCAAATTACTTAGTACTTTCTTTTTGTTTTTTTTGAGACAGATTTTCACTCTGTCAGTCAGGCTGGAGTGCAGTGGTGCAATCACAGCTCACTGCAGCCTGAGATTCCTGGGTTCAAGCGATCCTCCTGCCTCAGCCTCCCAAGTAGCTGGGGCTACTGGTGTGTGCAACTATGCCCAGTTAATTTTCAATTTTTTTTAGGGATGGGTCTCACTATGTTGCCTGGGCTAATAGAGGGATTACAGGGGTGAGCCTGGCCTAAAATCTCTTAACTTCCATTCCAATTGTCAGAGATAAATGTGTGTTTATGTAAGAAAAATATTTCTGAAACTTCCAGAAACTGATTCAGATGCTATTTCAAATTCACGTGAAATGGACATATATTTGACAATTAAAACTAGTTTAATATTGCTGGTTTCATTAAAACAGCTACATCTTCTGGTATATCAGCATTAGGTATAATATGAACGTACATTTTTATTCTACTTGGGCTTCCTAGTTGAATCAAGTAATATGTTGTCTAGATGCTTAGGATTACAAAAATTATACATTCGATGTTAGAATAAATGTACAAGCAAAGATGCAGTAAAGAAGAGTTGTTTGGTGTCCATTACTTCACATTTCTCAAGCATAGTCATAAAACAAAAAACCTGCATGTTTAACTTTTCTGGCTTTTGCCTCTGTGATGTTTGCCTAATCTGATGATGTACTATAAAAACAGTTAACAGAGAAGTAAATTAAGATTATGGCTGTCTTTTCCTGGTGTTACAATATGGTTGCTGAAAACAGTTTTCAAATTATTTTTGTTAACTTGAAGCTTTAATGTTTTTTAAGCTAAATTAAGTAATAGACATTCATTAAATATTTAGGTCATTTCTAAGTAAGATGAACCACTAAACTATTCATTCTTCAGCATTACTTTTAATTAGATAGATTTTGTTGGCATCTTATTTTTAAAGTGAGACTAAACATATTTGGACCTGTTAATAAACATGTTATTTTGTCACACAAAAGTTGTGCTATGAGGAAGCATGGACCTATACGAAACTGTAAGATAATTTGCTAGTCTGCTACATAATGCAAGACAGACAATTTACAGTCATCTTCTTCCTAATTTTCTCTGTTAAAAGAAATATTAGTAATAGTCAAAAACTATCATCAATTTATGTACTTAAAACTACAAGCATGAAGAAAAACATCTTTGTATGTAGAATATGCAAAGAAATTATGATATGTTTTTAAGAAAAAGAATGCAAGGTATGAGGAATATCTTTTTGTTAAGGGAAAGAGAGGGTAATTTTGACCTGAATTAAAATGATTAGTTATGCCACAATCAGAAAGAAGAAGAAGAAGAAGAAGAAGAAGAAGAAGAAGAAGAAGAAGAAGAAGAAGAAGAAGAAGAAGAAGAAGAAGAAGAAGAAGAAGAAAAGAAGAAGAAGAAGAAGAAGAAGAAGAAGAAGAAGAAGAAGAAGAAGAAGAAGAAGAAGAAGAAGAAGAAGAAGAAGAAGGAGAAGAAGAAGAAGAAAACAAGCCCAAGTGCTTTAATAATACAAAAGTAGATTTTTTTTTTTTCTGTTGAAAATGCCAGTTGTCTTGGGTTACAGTAAAAGTCCTTTTGTTTGTTTGTTTGATCTTTTAAGCAGTCTTCCTAGGAAAGCAAGATTTTGTTTCTTATCAAGATAGTTTTCTGTTAACCTTTGCCATGGCCTTGATTATTTAAGAGAATTGAGAGCTTGCAATTTAAAAAGCACTAAAGTGTTTTACACGTTTTAGAGTGTTGCCTTTTCAAAATCAAATCATAAGTCAAATCTTGTTCTTGAACTGTTCTTGAGATTTCTTAAAGGGGTCCTGAAAAATTTGCGTTACTATAGAAGTTTTATTATCAATTGTCAATTTTGACAAAAACAAACTAGAATTTTTATTAAAAATGTGTTGGGTTTATAAATTATCATACAATAGACTTACCAATTTCTACTAAAAACTATTTAGAACTTGAGAATTTGCTGGATGTACAAATAAATTTGAATCTAAAAATACATTTTTCTGAACATGGTATTTATTTACATTTATTCAGGTCATCCTTAATTTGTCTGAGCAATTTTTTTATTTTTCAGTGATGTTGATATCTTTTGTGCCTTACAACATTTAGCCCTAATACATTTATCTTTTCTCTATTAATATAAATGCTTTTGTAACATGTTTGGTGCTACTACATAGAAATACAATTTTGTTTTTTTTTTGTATATTGATGCCTTGGATCCTGTGACCTTGTTAAATTTAACCGTCATGACACTGACAAACAAAGAACAGTTCTAATTTTGTTGCTTTACTGTTGCCTTATTGCAGTGGCAGTAAGTAAATGGGCTTCCAGTAAAATATTAGAGAGAAGTTATTAAAACAAACCTCTTTGCTTTGTTATGTTAGGAAGAAAGCATTAATTATTTCAATATAAGTTGTGATGACAGCTGTAGTTTTCTTACTGATACACCTTATCACCCTGAGGACATTTCCTTCTGTTACTGGATTGATAAGGTTCTATATTGAGAATAAATGTTGAATTTTGTCAAATATTTCTTCTCCATCTGTTGAATTGATGGAGTTTTCTTTTCCTTTATTGTGCTATATGAGGGATAGTACTCACTGATTTTGTAATTTAAACCAAATAGAGGTATACATTAAGAAATTATAAGGCCGGGCGCGGTGGCTCATGCCTGTAATCCCAGCACTTTGGGAGGCCTAGGTGGGTGGATCACGAGGTCAAGAGATCGAGATTATCCTGGTCAACAGGGTGAAACCCCGTCTCTACTAAAAATACAAAAAATTAACTGGGCATGGTGGCAAGTGCCTGTAATCCCAGCTACTCAGGAGGCTGAGGCAGGAGAATTGCCTGAACCCAGGAGGTGGAGGTTGCGGTGAGCCGAGTTTGCGCCATTGCACTCCAGCCTGGATAAGTAGCGAAACTCCGTCTCAAAAAAAAAAAAAAGAAAATTATATAATTATTTTCATATATCGTTGGAGTTGATTTGCTAAGATTTTCTTTCTGCATTTATATTCTTCAGAAATACTGATATGCAATTTTCTTTTATTATTTTTCAATATCTTTTGCTATTGGAGTGCCAATCTCAGATAAACCTTCAGTCTAGAGCTAATTTTGCCTTACAGCTAAGGCAATACCTTTCTGAGTACTCTATCTGATGACCTGCATATTACAAACTTTTTCATTTCAGTTAACAGAAATAAGAATTAGTCTTCTTTTTTTGTGTGTGTTCCAAAAGACATTGCAACTGTTTGTTTCTAGTGATTCTTTAGTAGCTTTGAACAGTTTCTTCACATACATGCAATGATTAATGCTCAAATATAAAATAATCCCTTTCTCTCTCTCCTTTTCTGCAGCTGAGTTTTCCATGTAGCATTTTCCTCTGTGAATTCTAGCCACTGAAGAATCCCAAATATCTTAGCTATGTCTCTTCAACTCAGAGAGATCAGTTGTCTCTTCGAGTTCATGCTCCGTGTATTGCAACCCAGAAACTCCAGGCAGTAAGCCACAATAACCTCATTTCCCACCCCCCATCAGGAATCAATGCCTTCTTCTGCCTGTTTTATAATATCTGTATTTTATTTTATTTTATTTATATTAATTATCCATTTTTAGTTGTTTAAGGATAGAGGTAGAGCTGATACCTATTTCTCCATCATGGTAGGAAGCATCTTTCTGGTTATAAGATTCTTTGCCTACATGTTCTTTTCTTTATTTTCTTGAAACACATCGCTCCATTATTGTCTTGCTTTCTATGTTACTACTGAAAAATCTAATCCTATCTGGTTTTCTTTCCATTATAAATGACTTAGCAAATGTAAATGAGTTGGTTGTGTAGCTTAGAGGCTTGCTGAATATTTTATCTTTAAAGTGGAATCATATGTCTTGGAGTTATCCATTCTTGGTCAAGTACTGAGGAATTACTGAAGAAATTGACAAAAACCACTCTTGATCACTTGATATTTAATTGCATATTTAATTTTAAATGGACAGGGAATATGGTGTAAGAATAATGCATAAATGTTACATAGTCTGATAATGTAAAAAAATAGCCAACTTAAAATACAAGTAGATAGAAAGGGGGAAGTAGTGTAAGCTTATACATCTACACTATACAGTTAATAGGTGTAAGTCACAGACTATTATTTAAAGCAAAACAAACATCAGAAGCAAAGTTAGAAAACAAGACTAATGAAATAGGATGATTATAAAAGGTAACTACTCAAACAAAACTATAAGAGTTCCTAAATACTGACATGAATACAAGAAAAATTATTTGCCAAATTACTAGTGCAATGGTTGGAATGTTTGTCTCTTTTAAAATCCATGTTGAAGCTGGGCGTGGTGGTTCACTCCTGTAATCCCAGCAATTCGGGAGGCCGAGGCAGGCGGATCACAAGGTCAGGAGTTTGAGATCAGCCTGACCAACATGGTGAATCTCTGTCTCTACTAAAAATGCAAAAATTAGGGAGGTGTGGTGGTTGCGCCTGTAATCCCAGCTACTCCAGAGGCTGAGGCAGGAGAATTGGTTGAACCAAGACGAGGAGGTTACAGTGAGCGGAGATCGCACCATTGCACTCCAGCAAGACTCCATCTCAAAAAAAAAAAAAAACCCTCAGAAACAAAAACCCGATGTTGAAACATAATCCCCAGTGTAACAGTATTAAGAGGTGAGGCCTTTAAGAGGTGATTGGATAATGAGGGTTCTGCACTTGTGACTTGATCAATCCACTCATGGATTAATGGGCTAATGGATTAACAGGAGGAGTTAGTTATCACAAGAGTGGGTCTATTATAAAAGTTAGCTTGACTCTGTCTTGTGTTCCCTTTTAGTCTTATGATGTCTTTTGCCATGTTATGATGCAGCATGAGGTCCTCACAAGAAGCCAACCAGTTGCTGCCACCTCATATTGCACTTGCCAGACTCCAGAACTATAAGAAGTACATTTCTGTCTTTATAAATTACCCAGTCTCAGTATTCTGAGATAGCAACAGAAAACACACCAATACAATCACAAAGGGAAATATAATACAATGAGCACCTTTCTAAATCAGAAACACAGACAAAGCAAGAAGTCAAAAGTCCTAACAATAGGAGTCTTTAATTTTCACAGCCCACTATAAATCAAGAGGCCAACGATTGCCAAATATCACAGCAGCAAATTATATAAGCCAAGAACTTGTAGAGACATAAGTACAAGTTTATGAATTAACAAATACAGTGAAAAAAAAATAATGTTCTTCTCTCAGAATTTCATAGTTTGAGTAGTTTAAACATTGGCAAAGACAGAGAATATAAAAGATCCAAAGTTAGCTTTTAGAATTGTAATTGTGTGTGTGTTTTGGTCAACAAAGTATATATAAGAGGTAGATATTTAAAAATATATTTTTTCTAACTGACCATAAACCAGTATAAGTCAAAATATTATAACACAGGAGAGAACCGCATTCCATGAGAGAGATGTCATTGGCTTCAAATAGTACAGTAGAAATGAGATGAGAGAATTGAAGAAATTTGAAAGCAAATTAATTACTAGGTAGTAGGATAGAGCTAATAGGTAGCCATTTAAACTTACATTTTAAATCCATAGACACTGTAAAAACACTAGTAACTTAGGGTCCCAGTAGAAAAAAAAAATGCATGTTGATATAATTTGCTAATAATGCTGATTACTAGGAATAAACACTATATTTGTACATGGCAGACACAAACCCACCATCCTTTACCTGCTCCAAGTGTTAGAAGAAAATAAAATTTTGGTCTCAAACTTGTAACCAGGTGAGTACACCCTGATAATATAAACTTCCATGGAGCATGCTACTGCCTGAAAATATTAATTATGTAAGTGAAGAAAGTTACTTGAGCAGATTTTGTTTCCATGTTCAAATAACATTTTGTCTGCTAGAATTTTTTTCTTTGTTTTGAAATATTACAAAGGACAAGTATGTTTTTCTTTTAAGGGTATGAGTTGATTGTTACAGATTAGGTTCATTTGAAAAGTGGTAACTCATATTATTATAATTTGAGTGAATTATTTCTCAGAATCATACATTGTCTTTATATATCCTTGATGTCATAGACATTTGCTTGCTAACAGCATATTCTACAATACTTTTTATTTCTTTGACATTCAATGAGAAATCCTGAGCATATTTTGTTTACTAATTTTGTTGCAAGTGTTTTCAAAGACAGCTTCGTCACAAGTTTCTGATCCAAGGCTATTGATTACAGAACACAGTTATGGAAGCAAGGCTATAACAATATCCTTACTTCTCTGTATCAAATATATGCAGCATTTGCATGTCTGAGTCAATAAGACCTGATTGGTTTTTGTTTGGGAACAGAATCATATGCTTTTTTAAAATATCTGGGTGATGGGCCTGGTGCAGTGGCCATTCTGATAACACCAGCACTTTGAGAGGCTGAGTTGGGAGGATCCCTTCAGGACAGGTATCTGTGACCAGCTTGGACAACATAGTGAAGCATCGTCTCCACAAAAAAAAAAAAAAAAAAAAAAAAAAAAAAAAAAAAATTAGCCAGGCGTGGTGGCACATGCCTGTGGTCCTAGGTACTTGGAATACTGAGGTGGAAGGATTGCCTGAACCCAGGCATTCAAGGCTGCAAAGAACTATTAGCACAATACTGCACAGCCTGTTCGACAGAGAATTAAGACCTTGTCTCTCCAAAAAAAAAAAAAAAAAAAGTAAAAAGAAAAATATGAATGATGAATTTAATTATATAAATAATACTTCAAAATACAAATGTTAAAATAATTTTGAAGTTATACTGTACCAGGTAATTAATTTTTTAAATAGAAATAAATCATTTTTGCTCTATACTTCCCCTCTTAAAAGATTATTATAGATGAATATATGGATAAATATACTAACATATAAAATGTTTATTATATATTCATGCATTTACATTTAGTTTTGAAATTATACATGATGTGGCATATATTTTTATACACATAAATGCACTATTATACATATATAAATAGAGTTATATTCACTTATTAATCTGTGAGCATGCACTATTCTTTCTCACCATTTAATACCAGTCTTACCCGAATTTTACCTACTGTTTACACACCACCAACAAAAAGAATATAAGGCTTTTCTAGTGTTGGAAAGGTCCACAGAATGTTGGTTAAAAAACAAAAAACAAAACAAAACAAGAAATAAACCTTCTTAGCAAACTCTTTTTTCTCCTACTCTTATATATATTATCATTTTCCACCATTCTATTCAACATTTTTTTCTTTTTCTTTATTACAACGTTTTTTAGTATTATGCGATTCTACAGCCATATTTAGGCTTCTACTAGGACTCCTTTCTGAATCCTAGTCCCAGTTTTTGAATAAAGACTAATGTCTGTACCTATCTTTCTGCTGGCCATTCAAACACAATGCATCTAAAACTGCAATTTTCTTTACCTGCCAGCTTCTCCTTCCAGATTCTCATTTTTGGTAGGCTCAGGTTTCTCAGGGCTAAGTCTATAGCTTCTATTCTCATAATTCAAGATACACCAAGCCCTCTTGTCCTCAATATCTCACCTGCCACAATGTTTCCCATTTAGTTCTCACTGCCATAATCAAAGTTCTGGTTAATACTTCCTTTAATTTTGGCAACAGCATTACATTACTGATAATTTTCCCTACCTCTTCATTACAATTTTGAACCATCAACCCCTAACCGGAAGTGGAAAAGCAGTTTTGGACATTCCATCCCTAAACCAGAAGTGGGATGATCCACCCTTGAGGAAAGATCTTGATGCATTTCCAGCTTAGGAGCTTTAAGCAGATGTCTGCTTGATGATGTTAATGGGGAAAACCTAACAATCCTGCCTTGCTGTGCTGTGATGTGAATCAAGAAGGCTGCCTGCAAATGATCTCAGTTATCCCAGTGAGAAACAGGAATGGCAACATCGCGTGTTAGCGTGAACTTCAGCCAGCCCTGCTCAGAGCTTGAGGTGAAGGTCCTTTCAGGGCGGGCTTTCCCAGGACCTTCCATTTTATACAGTGAAAATTGTACAGAAGTCAGTCTGGTTTTACCCTGCCCTTGGCCAGAATGTGGGGAAGAAACCCAATGCTCCTTCAAAAGTATGTATTTATTTTTCAAAGCCTGGAATTTGCTGAGCTTTTATTTGTACTCTGGAGCACCAAGCAGTACCTGGGGATGCAGGGGGCCTGAACAATCTATTATTATTATTATTATTATTATTATTATTATTATTTTGAGACAGGATCTCTTGACTGGTTGGAGGGCTCAAATGATCCTCCCACCTCAGCCTCCTGAGGAGCTAGGACTACTGGCATGTGCCACCATGCCCAGTTAATTTTTCTTTTCCTTTTTTCTTTTTTTGGAGAGACGAGGTTTTGCCATGTTGTCCAGGATGGTCTTGAACTTCTGAGTTCTAGTGATCAGCCTCAGCTTCCCAAAGTGCTAAGATTACAGGTGTGAGGCACCACACTCGGCCTCTGTCCTACTTTTGTTTTTTCTCTTCTGAATTGAAATAAAGTTTGTTCTGTTTTGTAATAGTGAGAGTAGTTATATGAAGTAATAGTAAGGTTGGTGCAAAAGAAATTGCAGTTTTTGCAATTAAAATTAATTATGAAAATCACAATTACTTTTGCACCAACATATACATTGTTTGTGTATATATTTTTTTCTTCTAGGAAATAGAAAAAAAAAAAAAAAGAACTGGAGCTCACTGTACTGGAAACTGGAGTGCTTCTAGCATGTCTCTCTTTGCTGCCTCCCTATAAGCTGTTTGTGCTGTGGCCATGCCAATTAGCTGGGCTTTTAACAGGAACTGGAGGACCAGCTGTGACTGCTCTGTGAGCAAGTATCTCTCATCTTGACTGTATGGAAGGCAGAGGTCTGGCATCCTTTGTGTGAGAACACTGAAGTTTACGTAGATCAAGCATAACCTTTGCCCAAATCCACCTGGCTGGAAGAAACATACTGCACAGTTGCCACCACAGTAAGTCTTGGATTGCTTGAGACAGAAGCTTTACAATTGCTGCAATAACTGGAGGAAGAAACAGAAATCCTTTGCAGCTTCATGTAGAGAGTTTTAAGATGGTGGTTCAGGGGATCTGAGCTGTCAACTCCAATGGTGCCCTCTGGTTTTTAGTGACCTTAAAATGCTTTCATTTAGTGCCTTGCTTGTATATAATCTCACATCTTTTGTAAACGGATAGCAAGTAATCACACTGAAGGGCTATTGATCAACTACTTTTATTTCCGTGAAGTTATGCACAATTGAACATCTCTGTGTTCTGGACATGTGAAGCTGGTAGGTAAGTGGTAGTAAGCATACAATTGCACAGAAATAGGCTACATCTCTTCCTTATGCACAGCACCTAAACCACTATAATTTCACATTGAAAACCAATGGAATAAGAATGTTCTAGATGGCCCAGATAGAATTGGCAAAGACTGAGATTTACTTGTAGGATGATTAGGCAAAAAAAAATGAATCAAGCATAACTTAAAGGAAATTACCCTTTTTGGGAATGGTGCCTCAAATCTTTGATGAATTGCCATCCACATATCAACTAAATGCATTCAACTGGGACAATCCTTTTTCTAGAAGGAAACACTTATGGAGTTCATTGGGCACTACCCTAAAAGACAAATGTGATGTTCCTGTGTCATCAAGTTTTGTCATAGGGTTGAAATTACTTATCCCAGTGAAATTTCAGAGCCAGAAGATTTTCAGATATCCATATGGAGCCAGAGGAAGATGGAATGACCTTGTCAGGACTTGGAATTATTTGGCAACAGCCCTGGTTGAGGCTGGACTCAAGCTGTGGAAACTAATATTTTGTGTAGACTGGATAGTTCCAACGAAGCTGTGCGTTTTCCTGATACCAGCATTATCATCCCTGTGCCTGAATGTGTGTCTCCAGGGAAAATGCAGCATACATCTAGGAAAGTTCTGTTAGACTAACCTTTACAACTTGGAATTGAGTGAAATCAGTCCTGTATTTGAGGTAAGGCCACTTAACACAGAAGTGAAAACCAATCTGTATGTTAGTTCTAAATTCCCCACCCTTGGTTAGAAAAATTTAGGGATTCAACTACTTAGAAGCACATAAAGCCAAGAAGGAAGTTATCAGTGCAACACAGTGTATATTCTTTTTCAAAGGCTTATGTGTAAATTTGATTTTTGTATACAGACATGTTTTCCTACACAATTCCTTTCCACTTCAGGTTTGCAACATTTCAGTGCATTAGCTTAAGAACAGTAATATTTTCCACATTTTTTCTCACATTTGAATATCCATGGATTTGCTCTCTTCTGTTATCAATTCTCTCATTTGAAAAAATTAATTTTTTTAAACACAAAATATGCAGTTGAATTTCACACATTTGGGGAAATTGCAGGGGTCAGCACATCCGGAGTGCAATGGATAAGCCTTGCCCTGGGAAAACCACCTTTGTGATCATGGTATCTCACACGCCAGGTAAGTATAACTATGCCTGGGCAGGGCGAACCCAGAGGAAACTCTGGTGGAGGTCTGTAGAGGTCCTGACATGCAAATCTGTCGTCTAACCTGGGTATAGGGGTGAAAGACTAATCGAACCATCTAGTAGTTGGTTCCCTCCGAAGTTTCCCTCAGTATAGCTAGCGCCCTTGCAACGGGCCCACCCCCACGTAGTTTTATCTGATAAAATGAATGATTAGAGGTCTTGGGGCCAAATATCAATTTTTAAGTCACCAAAAATGTTACTTTATTACAGAAAATGCCTCTTAAGCCTAATTTCAGTCAAAAGTTGTTGTTCACTTTTTTGAATTTCTACCATTTTATCTACACATCTCTTAGTTTCCTTAATACTTTCTATTTCTTAGAATTGTTATCTGTATGTCTTATTTCCCCATGGATTCTTACTTTCTTAAATGTGAAAATACATTTAAGAAAACTTTTATTATATCACTTGAGTACTTAGGGGAATGTTTAGAAAAGATTGCAACTACTACCATGGTTTGAGTGTGTGTGTGTGTATGTGTGTGTTTGTATGAGTTTGTGTCCAAATTTGTGTGTGTGTTTTTTTTTTTTAAATTTCACATTTTTATGGCACTTTAGGTTTCGGAGTACATGTGCAGAATGTGCAAGATAGTTGCATAGGTACACACATGGCAGTGTGTTTTGCTGCCTTCCTCCCCTTCACCCACACTTGGCATTTATCCCCAGGCTATCCCTCCCCAGCTCTCCCCCTCGCTATCCCTCCCCCATTCCCCTCAATAGACCCCAGTGTGTAGTAGACCCCCTCCCTGTGTCCATGCATTCTCATTTTTCTCACCCCCCTATGAGTGAGAATATGCGGTATTTCCTTTTTTGTTCTTGTGTCAGTTTGCTGAGAATGATGTTGCCAGATTCATGCATGTCCTTACAAAGGACACAAACTCATCATTTTTTATTGCTGCATAATATTCCATAGTGTATATGTGCCACATTTTCCCAGGCAGTCTATCATCGATGGGCATTTGGGTTGGTTCCAATTCTTTGCTATTGTAAACAGTGCTGCAATGAACATTTGTGTGCACACGTCCTTATAGTAGAACGATTTATAGCCCTTTGGATATATACCCAGTAAAGGATTGGTGGGTCAAATGGAATTTCTATTTCTAGGTCCTTGAGGAATCATTACACTGTCTTCCACAATGGTTGAACTAATTTACACTCCCACCAACAGTGTAAGAGTGTTCCTATTTCTCCACATCCTCTCCAGCATCTGTTGTCTCCAGATTTTTTAATAATCACCATTCTAACTGGCGTGAGAGGGTATCTAAATGTGGTTTTGATTTGCATCTCTCTAATGACCAGTGATGATGAGCATTTTTTCATGTGTTTGTTGGCCTCGTGTATGTCTTCTTTTGTAAAGTGTCTGTTCATATCCTTTGCCCATTTTTGAATGGGCTTGTTTCTTTTTTTCTATAAATCTGTTTGAGTTCTTTGTAAATTCTGGATACCAGCCCTTTGTCAGATGCATAAACTGCAGATTTTTTTCCCATTCTGATGGTTGCCGATTCACTCTAGTGACTGTTTCTTTTGCTGTGAAAAAGCTCTGGAGTTGGATTAGGTCCCATTTGTCTATTTTGGCTTTTGGCGTTTTGCCAATGCTTTTGGTGTTTTCGTCATGAAGTCCTTCCCTACCCTTATGTCCTGAATGGTTTTCTCTAGAGTTTATTCCAGGGTTTTTATGGTGTCAGGTCTTATGTTTAAGTCTTTAATCCATCTGGAGTTAATTTTAGTGTAAGGTGTCAGGAAGGGGTCCAGTTTCTGCTTTCTGCACATGGCTAGCCAGTTTTCCCAACACCATTTATTAAACAGGGAATCCTTTCCCCATTGCTTGTTTTTGTCTGGTTTATCAAAGATTATATGGTTGTAGATATGGTGTGTTGCCTCCAATGCCTCTCTTCTGCTCCATTGGTCTATATGTCTGTTTTGGTACCAGTACCATGCTGTTTTGATTACTGTAGCCTTGTAGTATAGTTTGAAGTCTGGTAGTGTAATGCCTCCCGCTGTGTTCTTTTTGCTTAGAATTGACTTGGCAATGCGGGCTCTCTTTTGGTTCCATATGAAGTTCATGGTGGTTTTTTCCGGTTCTGTGAAGAAATTCAATGGTAGTTTGATGGAAATAGCATTGATTGTGAAAATTACTTTGGGCAGTATAGCCATTTTCACAATATTGATTCTTCCTAACCATGAATATGGAATGTTTCTCCATCTGTTTGTGTCCTCTTATTTCATTGAGCAGTGGTTTGTAGTTTTCCTTAAAGAGGTCCCTTACTTTCCTTGTGAGTTGTATTCCTAGGTATTTTATTTTCTTTGTAGCAACTGTGAATGGCAGTTCATTCTTGATTTGGTTCTCTTTAAGTCTGTTATTGGTGTATAGGAATGCTTGTGATATTTGCACATTGATTTTATATCCTGAGACTTTGCTGAATTTGCTTATCAGTTTCAGGAGTTTTTGGGCTGAGGTGATGGGGTCTTCTAGGTATACTATCATGTTGTCTGCAAATAGAGACAATTTGGCTTCCACCTTTCCTATTTGAATACCCTTTATTTCTTTTTCTTGCCTGATTGCTCTGGCTAAAAATTCCAGTACTATGTTGAATAGGAGTGCTGAGAGAGGGCATCCTTGTCTAGTGCCGAATTTTAAAGGGAGTGCTTCCAGTTTTTGCCCATTCAGTATGATATTGGCTGTTGGTTTGTCATAAATAGCTTTTATTACTTTGAGATATGTTCCATCAATACCAAGTTTATTGAGGGTTTTTAGCATAAAGGGCTGTTGAATTTTGTCAAAGGCCTTCTCTGCATCAATTGAGATAATCATGTGGTTTTTGTTTTTGCTTCTGTTTATGTGGTGAATTACATTTATAGACTTGCGTATGTTGAACCAGCCTTGCATCCCCGGGATGAATCCTACTTGATCATGATGGATAAGTTTTTTAATGTGCTGTTGCAATCGGTTTGCCAGTATTTTATTGAAGATTTTTGCATCTATGTTCATCATGGATATTGGCCTGAAGTTTTCTTTTCTTGTTGATTCTCTGCCAGGTTTTGGTATCAGGATGATGTTGGTCTCATAAAATGATTTGGGAAGTGTTCCCTCTTTTTGAATTATTTGGAATAGTTTCAGAAGGAATGGTATCAGATCCTCTTTGTGTGTCTGGTAGAATTCGGCTGTGAATCCATCTAGACCTGGGATTTTTATGTGTGGTAGGCCCTTAATTGCTGCCTCAACTTCAGACCTTGTTATTGGTCTATTCATAGTTTCAGCTTCCTCCTGGTTTAGGCTTGGGAGGACACAGGCGTCCAGGAATTTATCCATTTCTTCCTGGTTTACTAGTTTATGTGCATAGAGTTGTTTGTAGTGTTCTCTGATGATGGTTTGAATTTCTGTGGTATCTGTAGTGATTTCCCCTTTATCGTTTTTGTTGCATATATTTGGTTGTTCTGTCTTTTCTTTTTTATCAGTCTGGCTACTGGTCTGTCTATTTTGTTGATCTTTTTGAAAAATCAGCTCTTGGATTTATTGATGTTTTGAAGGGTTTTTCTTGTCTCTATCTCCTTCAGTTCTGTTCTGATCTTAGTTATTTCTTGTCTTCGACTAGGTTTTGAGCTTGTTTGATCTTGCTCCTCTAGCTCTTTCAATTTTGACGATAGGGTGTCAATTTTGGATCTCTCCACTCTTCTCATGTGGGCACTTATTGCTATATATTTTCCTCTACAGACTGCTTTATATGTGTCCCAGAGATTCTGGTATGTTGTGTCTTCTTTCTCGTTGGTTTCGAAGAACTTCTTTATTTATGCCTTCATTTCATTGTTTATCCAATCAACATTCAAGACCCAGTTGTTCAGTTTCCATGAAGCTGTGTGGTTCTGAGTTAGTTTCTGAATTCTGAGTTCTAACTTGATTGTGCTATGGTCTGAGAGACTGTTTGTTATGATTTCAGTTGTTTTACATTTGCTGAGGAGTGCTTTACTTCCAATTATGTGGTGAATTTCGGAGTAGGTTTGATGTGTTGCTGAGAAGAATGTATATTCTGTGGATTTGGGGTGGCGAGTTCTGTAAATGTCTATCAGGTTTGCTTGTTCCAGGTCTGAGTTCAAGCCCTGGATATCCTTGTTAATTTTCTGTCTGGTTGATCTGTCTGATATTGACAGTGGAGTGTTAAAGTCTCCCACTATTATTGTGTGGGAGTCTAAGTCTCTTTGTAAGTCATTAAGAACTTGCCTTATATATCTGGGTGCTCCTGCATTGGGTCCATATATATTTAGAATCGTTAACTCTTCTTGTTGTATCGATCCTTTTACCATTATGTAATGACCTTCTTTTTCTCTTTTGATCTTTGTTGCTTTTAATTCTATTTTATCAGAGACGAGAATTGCAACTCCTGCTTTTTTTTTTTTTTGCTCTCCATTTGCTTGGTAAATCTTCCCCCATCCCTTTATTTTGAGCCTTTGTGTATCCTTGCATGTGAGATGTGTTTCCTGGATACAGCACACCTATGGGTTTTGGTTTTTTATTCAACTTGCCAGTCTGTGTCTTTTGATTGGTGCATTTAGCCCATTTACATTTAAGGTTATTATTGTTATGTGTGAATTTGATACTGCCATTTTGATGCTAGCTGGCTGCTTTGCCCATTGGTTGATGCAGATTCTTCATTTTGTTGATGCTCTTTAGCATTTGGTATGTTTTTAGAATGGCTGGTACTGTTTGTTCCTTTCTATGTGTAGTGCCTCTTTCAGGAGCTCTTGTAAAGCAGGCCTAGTGGTGAGAAAATATCTGAGTATTTCCTTGTTCACAAAGGATTTTATTTTTTCTTCACTTATGAAGCTCAGTTTGGCTGGAGATGAAATTCTGGGTTGAAAGTTCTTTTCTTTAAGGATGTTGAATATTGGCCCCCACTCTCTTATGGCTTGTAGAGTCTCTGCCGAGAGATCTGCTGTGAGTCTGATGGGCTTTCCTTTGTGGGTGACCCGACCTTCCTCTCTGGCTGCCCTTAGTATTTTCTGCTTCATTTCAACCCTGGTGAATCTGACGATTATGTGCCTTGGGGTTGCTCTTCTTGCGGAGTATCTTTGTGGTGTTCTCTCTATTTCCTGGAGTTGAGTATTGGCCTGCCTTGCTAGGTTGGGAAAATTTTTCTGGATAATATCCTGAAGTGTATTTTCCAACTTGGGTTCATTCTCTTCATCACATTCTGGTAAACCTATCAAACGTAGGTTGGGTGTCTTCACATAGTCCCACATTTCTTGGAGATTTTCTTCATTCCTTTTTGTGCTTTTTTCTCTAATCTTGGTTTCTCGTTTTATTTCATTGAGTTGATCTTCGACTTCTGATATTCTTTCTTCTGCTTTGTCAATTCGGCTGTTGAAACTTGTGCATGCTTCGTGAAGTTCTCATGTTGTTTTTCAGTTCCTTCAATACATTCATATTCCTCTCTAAGTTGTCCATTCTTTTTATCATTTTGTCGAATCTTTTTTCTAATCTTTTATCAAGGTTCTTGGTTTCCTTGCAATGATTTAGAACATGTTCTTTTAGCTCACTGAAGTTTCTCATTATCCACCTTCTGAAGTCTGATTCCATCATTTTATCACACTCATTCTCTGTCCAGCTTTGTTCCCTTGCTGGTGAGGAGTTTTGGTCCTTTATAGGAGGTGAGGTGTTTTGGTTTTGAGTGTTTTCCTCCTTTTTGCGCTGGTTTCTTCCCATCTTTGTGGATTTATCCACCTGTCGTCTTAGTAGTTGCTGATTTTTCAATTGGGTCTCTGTGTGGATGCCCAGATTGTTGATGATGAAGTATTTCTGTTACTTAGTTTCCCTTCTAATGGTCTAGCCCCTCTGCTGTATGAGTGTTGAGCTCCACTCAGGCCCTGCTTGTCTGGGGTACACCTGTAGCAGCTGTGAAACAGTGAGGGATGCTACCAGTTCCTTCTTCTGCTATCTTTGTTCCAGAATGATGCCTGCCAAATGTCAGTCTGATTAGTCCTTTTTTGGGGTGACTCTTTGGATATACAGGGGTCAGGGTGCTGCTTGAGGAGATGGTCTGTACTGTATAGGAGCTCCAGTGCTGAGCTGTGGGCTCCGTTGTTCAATCAGGGTTGTTGGGTGGGTGTGTTTGGGTCTGCTGCAGCAGAACTTATAACCCCCTCCCTTTTTCTTCCTCCAGATGCTCTGTGTCAGGGAGTTGGGTCTTTCTTTATGAGTATCTGTCGCAGTGTCCTGCCCACTATGAGGTAGTCTATTCACTATTTGCCTGCCGAGGCTCCACCCTGCTAGCGTGGGTCTGCCCTGCTGCTGCGGGGCTCTGTTCTACTGTGGTGCACTCCACCCTGCTGGAGGAGTCTCTCTGTTATGGTGGGAGAGCCTCTCCCTCAGAAATGGGAGGCTGTGTCAGCACTGGGCGTGTACCTCATTAGGGGCGGATTGCATCCCTAGTGGCAGACACCCCTCCTTCACCAGGCTACACCATCCTGAATTCAGCTGAGCCTTCAGCAAAACTCTCAACCCCGAGCACCTCCAATCGCCGCCCTGCTTGTCCCCGTGAGGGTGGGACTCACCGAGCCTGATCATCTGGCTCCCTGCCTCAGAGTCTGTCATCTCTCTCTCTTTTTCTCCCCAATTTGAAAGGTTGACTCTCTCACTGGCACCCCAGTAGCCTGCTGATAGGACACTCAGATCTGTGCAATCTTCCTTGCCACTGCCCACTGCACTGGCTCAAATCACGCTTCCCAGGAATCTCCTGGTCTGGCTCACTGTTCAAGTCCTGTTTAGTCAGATGGACATGTCAATCTGCCCTTCTGAATCTCAGACTGCTGGTTTAACAGGGCACCCAGACCAGTGAGTTTTGTGCTGCGGTGCCGCTGTGCTGCGGTGCTGGCCGAACCGGCCGCGTGAGCCAAAACACTGGCTGTGCTGGCATCCCCTGTCTCTCTACATCTGGGAATTTCCCCGTTCTGTGGGCAAAAAAAGTTCCATCTGAGAATGTGGCTAGGACTCACTCTCTGTGCCTTCACTGAGAGCTGCAATCCTGAGTTCTTTCTATGGCACCATCTTGGAAATCCTGTGTGTGTTTTAACATTGCAGGAATCTTGGACTTGGAGCTATAAGACGAACTACCAGCCATGAAGGTTTGTATTTTTTTATCTATAACACAGTACTCTTAAAAACTTGCTTAAGAGTTTTTCTGACATGACTCTGATCTCTATTGTAATTTTGGGGCTCTTGAATTTAAAAAATGCAAATGTACCTATGAAACTTAACTTTGTCTACTAACAAAATAACATACATTTCTTTATTTGTTTATAACTTATTTAAATGAGAAGTGAGAATAATGCCACTTGATAGTTTAATTATATAAAAAATTTAAATATTTTATAGCTGCTATAAAGAAAAAATTTTTAGGATATTGAAAAAATGCAACAGAAAAATTAATGTTGATGCTATGCACAGTTAGAAGATGAGCAGCAAAACTGAGTACTGGGGGAACCTCAGACATGTAATCTAATCTGTCTAATATCAGAATTCAAATATGGGGCAAAGTTTGAGAAGTCACACAATTTAGGGACAAGTATCTTTGCAATCTACTGGGCCATCTACTTGTCTTCACTGCCTCATACATATACATATATATGTAGAGAAATAACATTTTAAACTATTCTTGTTGTCACTGGAACACAATGAATCTCTATTATTTACCTCTAGTCATTGCTGACGAAGACAGATAAAGTATTGGTTGTACAAATGTTATTACATTTCTTCTTGGGAAGACAGTGTGTGGGAACCTGTTAGTTTTCATCAACTCAAGAAAAATGCTCATTTATTAAAGAATTGATGCTGATAGGAAATGACAAGTGAATTATTACACTGTAGAGCTCCATGCTTAGAATGCATATGACTGTGCATGGAATAACAAATTCCACAACATCTGGAGTGTTACTTGTACTATAAGCAACAAACCCACCAAACAGTTCTTTTCATTCAGGTTTTCAGTGTTTCACTTCCCCAGTGCCAACTGTTCTGTGCCCCCATGAAAAGGTGGAAAAGAAGAAAAACAAAATTCTACCAATCTAAATGACAGTGACAACGTTAATCTACCCCAAGGCACTAAACTGTAACATTTTATTTAATCATTTATATTAAAATCAACAGAATGCAAAAGTAAATTACATTCCACAAATCATAAGGGCTTGAATTCAACAATTAACCTCACATCAGGGAAAACATGAAAGAAGTGTTGCAGTCAACTGTTCAACTGTTCATCTGTTTAACATGTGCCACTGTGTGTAACTGACTTGCTTCTCTTACTTTTTTAAATGCTTGCCTGATTTTTCTACATTACTTTGTGGAAGGCTGAATATGCTCTCAGGGCAGTATTCAATAATTTCTGATGAACAGCAAGAATGTTGCTGACATAGCAAAATCTTCAGAATGCAAGAAATATTAAAAGTTTTTCCAAAAAATGATGACACTGTGTACAAAAGTCATAGATATTGATAGGAGCACATGTAATTGTTTTGTTGTTTCAGAATTTTTTACAGTCCTAAGTTGTATGTTAATTTATAGTATAGGTGATAACAAAATAGAAAATATATATTGTATATATATATATATATATATATATGGGGGAGAGAGAGAGAGAGAGAGAGAGAGAGAGAGAGAGAGAGAGAGAGAGAGAGAGAGAGAGAAGACTAAAGATAGAAAGAAGGAGGCTAGACTATCCTACAATGTGTAGCATTGACTGGATTGAGATTTCCTGCCACTGATTACAGAAATAGTAAAACTTGAGATGAGGATTGGGAAGACCCTTCCAATATTAAAGCTAATTAAGACAAGTTATATTTTAACTTTTAAATCAACTTCTCTTTTAGAATAACATTCTCTTAAATATTTTTTTTTTTCTGTGAGCTGAAAAAGTGCCTTTTTAGAATGAAATCAGTAGCAGCAAACATTGAACAACTACATCAGCAAGAGTACAGGAATTAACTTGTTCTATGAAAAGTTGTAACTGTGAACACTGTTTTGAGTTGTGGGGAAGAGAAGAGTGACAATGATGAGAATAATTTAATTCTTTCAAAGGGCTATAAAGTATATTTTGTTAAATCCTTCACAAAACTCATGAGATAGATTCATGATTATTCTTACACTACAAATAGAAACTGAACTAAGATAGTTTCAGTGGTGTTCCCCAGTATAATAGATAGCAAATATCCTATCTATGTATGATTAATGGCAATTCAGTTTAAATATAGGCCTTTCTAAATCTCTGATGTTTTATGCATCCTAGTCTACATAGAGTTTATCAGAGAGATAAAAATTAGGTGCTTTAAAATCAAATTAAAAATTGGTTAAGCAATCATATTGAAGAACACTAGCAATCATGTTTCCACCATTAATATTAAGACATAATACATAAGATGATTATTTTTCCTTAAAGGGAAGGTACAAGCATTTATGTACAACCAGAAGTATGGTGTAAAACGCAAGAATATATTGTCTCAGTACTACTGTTAAACATTTTTATTGTACATTTTCATACGGTAATAGATCAGATAAATTAACTTGAATTTAGTAGTACCAAATAACAAATTTGGGTAGCTTTAATGCATACGTTAACATATTTTTATATTTAAATAATATGTTCAGATTACAAATTATTTTCCTGTTTAAGTGTTGTTTTCCTAAACTTGTTATTAAATTCTAAAAATAAGAATTTCTATTACAGATGAATTATTAATATTCATTTATTATTTCACTCAAAAATTTAATTAGTTTATACAAGGTACCAGATACCTGTGCTATGAATAATAGCTGCAATGTAATATGCAGTTTAACTAGAACAGAAAAATATTACAGAGGAAGAAAATACATACTGGGGTTAGAAATTCTTTCAATACTTTCCTGATAGCTGTTACAAGGAATTTTAAAAACACATCTTAAGTGGTTACTCAGTCTGCATTGCCCAAGACATTAAGTATTGCTTTAGTTCTATCTGCATTTACTGAAGCCCTACTATGCAGGTGGCATTGTGCAAGAAAGAAAAGCTTAATATAACATCCGTGTTCTTTTTTGGCCTTGTGACTCACTGTCTATAATTTCAGTGCTTTGGGAGGCTGAGGTGAAAGGATTGCTTGAGGCCAGGAGCTTGACACCCACCTGAGCAACATAGTGAGAACCTGTCTTTAAGAAAAATGATAAAAAGAAATAATTGCTGGGCATGGTGGTGCACACCTGTAGTTCCAGAGACTTGAGAGGCTAAGACAGAGATCAGTTGAGCCCGAGAGTTTGAGGTTAAGTTATGATTGTGTCATGCACTTCAGCCTGAGTGACAGAGCAAGACCCTGTATCTAAAATAAAATAAGTTCCTGCTCTTGCACTAATGTCTAGTTCAAGGCAAATGGAAGGTAAATGCACCAAAAAGTAGATAAATAAATTGTTAGAGGCATGATGTTAGAAAAATGCACAGGATGGCCGGGCATGGTGGCTCAAGCCTGTAATCCCAGCACTTTTGGAGGCTGAGGTGGGTGGATCACGATGTCAAGAGATCGAGACCATCCTGGTCAACATGGTGAAACCCCGTCTCTACTAAAAATACAAAAAAATTAGCTGGGCACGGTGGTGCATGCCTGTAATTCCAGCTACTCAGGAGGCTGAGGCAGGAGAATTGCCTGAACCCAGGAGTCGCAGGTTGCAGTGAGTCAAGATCATGCCATTGTACTCCAGCCTGGGTAACAAGAGTGAAACTTCGTCTCAAAAGAAAAAAAAAAGAAAAAAAAGAAAAAAGAAAAATGCACAGGATATAATAGAAATGTAAAATAGGGAAATAAGGAACTTGCCTACTTGGGAGTGGCTGTTTTCAAAGAATATTACATAGAGGAGATGAAGGTAGACAGGGAGTGAGATAAGGGTGGGAAAGATCCCAGTGTGACAGTATGGCAAAAAAAAAAAAAAAAAATTAATTAATTAATTAAAAAATAAATAAATAAATAAAAATAAAAATAAAAAATAAAAAACCAACAAAAAAAGTGGCATAAGGAGTGTAACATTTCTATATTATAAAGTGGTTGGTTTTTCCTGTTTTCTTAAAATCCTTCCACTATCTAAGTGGAAATAGTATAAATTAATACACTACAGAGGTCATGATAAACAAAATGAACAGCCTGGTTTCAGATTTCTATTTTGCAATAATTTTATTAAATGAGGAGATAATAAGAAAGTATCTTGACATGTTTCAAGGGAAATGCTATTGTTCCATAATTTTAGTTCACAAAAGTTATCTTAACTTTGCAGAAGAAAAGTAAAATACTTTTTTCCTGCTATGTAAAATCTTCATAAAAAAATATTGATTTATTTTTCTCTTTAGAAAATAATTAAAATTTTCACCAAGTCATTTTAGAGATGAATGGAAAGACTAAGGTGAAAAATGACTGCAGTTTTTCCTTTACTTAATTTTGATCCCACATTCAAGAAACCAGTAGGATTTAGGTATCCTCATGTTGCTTTTAAAGCCAAGTGGTGAAGCTAGATTTTGTATTAAGTAGCATTTAAGACTTTGTGTTAAGCTTATTTCCTGTCTTGTAACTTTGAATTTTGTAGAATCATTATATACATATAATACTTACAAAATTATATATGTTTGTATTATACAAATATTTATTATATAAGTACAATACAACTGCATCCAAGCTTCAAATACTGTTCTTTGTATCCACTTAAAGCAGTATCTAGCTTTTTTAATTCACAAACTTGCTAAAAATGGCTATAAAATTTTTATATTTGAAGTTTACAAGAATAATTATCAAGCACTTTTCTTGTTTTTTTTTTTTTTTTTTTTTTTTTTTTTTTTTCATTTAGAAAGTTAGAGTTGAGTAGAGCAATTTAAAGCTCTCTTTCATGTCAAGAAACTTAAGAAATGACTTTTTTTAAAACTTTTAAAATTCTTCCTGAATGAAAAAGCATAATATGTATCAAAAAATTCCACACATTATCTTGCATCTAAGACCTCTAAATGTTCTTTCATATTTAATATGTAAAACTTTATGAAAAATGTATACAGAGAAGGATTAAAGAACTACAATGACATATTAATAGTGACAGTTTGCTTTTCATACAATTGTGAATGATTGCTACATTTTCTTTATACCTTTCTCTATTTTCTTTCTTTTTTTAATTTTTTAAATTTTTATTGCATTATAGGCTTTGGGGTACATGTGCAGAACGTGCAAGATACATGCATAGGTACACACATGGCAGTGTGTTTTGCTGTCTTCCTCCCCTTCACCCACACTTGGCATTTATCCCCAGGCTATCCCTCCCCAAACCCCCTGCTGTTCCTCCCGAATTCCGCCAATAGACACCAGTGTGTAGTAGACCCCTCGCTGTGTCCATGTGTTCTCATTTTTCTCACCCACCTATGAGTGAGAATATGCGGTATTACTTTTTCTGTTCTTGTGTCAGTTTGCTGAGAATGATGTTCTCCAGATTCATCCATGTTTACAAAGGACACAAACTCATCATTTTTGATTGCTGCATAATATTCCATGGTGTATATGTGCCACATTTTCCCAGTCCAGTCTATCATCGATGGGCATTTGGGTTGGTTCCAGGTCTTTGCTATTGTAAAGAGTGCTGCAATGAACATTCACATGCATGTGTCCTTATAGTAGAATGATTTATTGTCCTTTGGATATATACCCAGTAATGGGATGGCTGGGTCAAATGGAATTTCTAGTTAAAGGTCCTTGAGGAATTACCACACTGTCTTCCACAATGGTTGAACTAATTTACACTCCCACCAACAGTGTAAGAGTGTTCCTATTTCTCCACATCCTCTCCAGCATCTGCTGTCTCCAGATTTTTTAATAATCGCCATTCTAACTGGCATGAGATGGTATCTCAAAGTGGTTTTGATTTGCATCTCTCTAATGACCAGTGATGATGAGCATTTTTTTCATGTGTTTGTTGGCCTCATGTATGTCTTCTTTTGTAAAGTGTCTGTTCATATCCTTTGCCCATTTTTGAATGGGCTTGTTTGTTTATTTCCTGTAAATCTGTTTGAGTTCTTGGTAAATTCTGGATATCAGCCCTTTGTCAGATGCGTAAACTGCAAAGATTTTTTCCCATTCTGATGGTTGCTGATTCACTCTAGTGACTGTTTCTTTTGCCGTGCAAAAGTTGTGGAGTTGGATTAGGTCCCATTTGTCTATTTTGTCTTTTGTTGCCAATGCTTTTGGTGCTTTGGTGATGAAGTCCTTGCCTACTCCTATGTTCTCAATGGTCTTGCCTAGATTTTCTTCTAGGGTTTTTATGGTGCCAGGTCTTATGTTTAAGTCTTTAATCCATCTGGAGTTAATTTTAGTGTAAGGTGTCAGGAAGGGGTCCAGTTTCTGCTTTCTGCACATGGCTAGCCAGTTTTCCCAACACCATTTATTAAACAGGGAATCCTTTCCCCATTGCTTGTTTTTGTCTGTTTTATCAAAGATTATATGGTTGTAGATATGTTGTGTTGCCTCCGATGCCTCTGTTCTGTTCCATTGGTCTATATCCCTGTTTTGGTACCAGTACCATGCTGTTTTGATTACTGTAGCCTTGTAGTATAATTTGAAGTCTGGTAGTGTGAAGCCTCCCGCTGTGTTCTTTTTGCTTAGAATTGACTTGGCTATGCGGGCTCTCTTTTGGTTCCATATGAAGTTCATGGTGTTTTTTTCCAGTTCTGTGAGGAAATTCAATGGTAGTTTGATGGGGATAGCATTGATTGTGTAAATTACTTTGGGCAGTATAGCCATTTTCACGATATTGATTCTTCCTAACCATGAACATGGAATGTTTCTCCATCTGTTTGTGTCCTCTCTTATTTCGTTGAGCAGTGGTTTATAGTTTTCCTTAAAGAGGTCCCTTACTTTCCTTGTGAGTTGTATTCCTGGGTATTTTATTTTCTTTGTAGCAATTGTGAATGACAGTTCGTTCTTGATTTGGTTCTCTTTAAGTCTGTTATTGGTGTATAGGAATGCTTGTGATTTTTGCACATTGATTTTATATCCTGAGACTTTACTGAAGTTGTTTATCAGTTTCAGGAGTTTTTGGGCTGAGGTGATGGGGTCTTCTAGGTATACTATCATGTCATCTGCCAATAGAGACAATTTGGCTTCCACCTTTCCTATTTGAATACCCTTTATTTCTTTTTCTTGCCTGACTGCTCTGGCTAGAACTTCCAGTACTATGTTGAATAGGAGTGGTGAGAGAGGGCATCCTTGTCTAGTGCTGGATTTCAAAGGGAATGCTTCCAGTTTTGGCCCATTCAGTATGATATTGGCTGTTGGTTTGTTGTAAATAGCTTTTATTACTTTGAGATATGTTCCATCAACACCAAGTTTATTGAGGGTATTTAGCATAAAGGGCTGTTGAATTTTGTCAAATGCCTTCTCTGTGTCAATTGAGATAATCATGTGGTCTTTGTTTTTGCTTATGTTTATGTGGTGAATTACATTTATAGACTTGTGTATGTTGAACCAGCCTTGCATCCCCAGGATGAATCCTACTTGATCATGATGGATAAGTTTTTTAATGTGCTGTTGTAATCGGTTTGCCAGTATTTTATTGAAGAATTTTGCATGTATGTTTATCATGGATATTGGCCTGAAGTTTTCTATTCTTGTTGAATCTCTGCTGGGTTTTGGTATCAGGATGATGTCAGTCTCATAAAATGATTTGGGAAGGGTTCCCTCTTTTTAATTATTTGAAATAGATTCAGAAGGAATGGTACCAGATCCTCTTTGTGTGTCTGGTATAATTCGGCTGTGAACCCATCTGGACCTGGGCTTTTTTTGTGTGGTAGGCTCTTAATTGCTGCCTCAACTTCAGACCTTGTTATTGGTCTATCTATAGTTTTGGCTTCCTCCTGGTTTAGGCTTGGGAGGACACAGGCATCCAGGAATTTATCCATTTCTTCCTGGTTTACTAGTTATATGCATAGAGTTTTTTGTAGCATTCTCTGATGATGGTTTGAATTTCTGTGGAATCTGTGGTGATTTCTTCTTTATCGTTTTATATTGCATCTATCTTGTTGTTCTCTCTCTTCTATTTTATCAGTCTGGCTAGTGGTCTGTCTATTTTGTTGATCTTTTCAAAATACCAGCTTTTGAATTTATTGATTTTTTGAAGGGTTTTTCTTGTCTCTATCTCCTTCTGTTCTGCTCTGATCTTAGTTATTTCTTATCTTTGGTTAGGTTTTGAGCTTTTTTGATCTTGCTCCTCTAGCTCTTTCAATTTTGATGATAGGGTGTCAATTTTGGATCTCTCCAATATTCTCACGTGGGCACTTATTGATATATATTTTCCTCTACAGACTGCTTTAAATGTGTCCCAGAGATTCTGGTACGTTGTGTTTTTCTCGTTGGTTTCAAAGAACTTCTTTATTTCTGCCTTCATTTCATTGCTTATCCAATTAACATTCAAGAGCCGGTTGTTCAGTTTCCACAAAACTGTGCAGTTCTGAGTTATTTTCTGAATTCTGAGTTCCAACTTGATTGCAGTATGGTCTGAGAGACTGTTTGTTATGATTTCAGTTGTTTTGCATTTGCTGAGGAGTGCTTTACTTCCAATTATGTGGTCAATTTTGGAGTAGGTGTGATGTGGTCCTGAGAAGAATGTATATTCTATGGATTTGGGGTGGAGAGTTCTGTAAATGTCTATCAAGTTTGCTTGTTCCAGGTCTGAGTTCAAGTCCTGGATATCCTTGTTAATTTTCTGACTGGTTGACCTGTCTGATATTGACAGTGGAGTGTTAAAGTCTCCCACTATTATTGTGTGGGAGTCTAAGTCTCTTTGTAAGCCATTAAGAACTTTTCTTATGTATCTGGGTGCTCCTGCATTGGGTCCATATATATTTAGAATCGTTATCTCTTCTTGTTGTATCGATGCTTTTATCAATATGTAATGACCTTCTTTGTCCCTTTTGATCTTTGTTGCTTTAAAGTCTATTTTATCAGAGATGAGAATTGCAACTCCTGCTTTTTTTTGCTCTCCATTTGCTTGGTAAATCTTCCTCCATCCCTTTATTTTGAGCCTTTGTGTATCCTTGTGTGTGAGGTGGGTTTTCTGGATACAGCACACCGATGGGGTTTGTTTTTTTATCCAATTTGCCAGTCTTTGTCTTTTGATTGGTGCATTTAGCCCATTTACATTTAGAGTTAATATTGTTATGTGTGAATTTGATACTGCCATTTTGATGCTAGCTGGCTGTTTTGCCCATTGGTTCATGTAGATTCATTTTGTTTATGCTCTTTAACATTTGGTATGCTTTTAGGATGGCTGGTACTGGTTGTTTCTTTCTATGTGTAGTGCCTCTTTCATGAGCTCTTGTAAAGCAGGCCTAGTGGTGACAAAATCTCTGATTACTTGCTTGTTCATTAAGAATTTTATTTTTCCTTCACTTATGAAGCTCAGTTTGGCTGGATATGAAATTCTGGGTTGAAAGTTCTTTTCTTTAAGGATATTGAATATTGGCCTCCACTCTCTTCTGGCTTGTAGAGTCTCTGCCGAGAGATCTGCTGTGAGTCTGATGGGCTTCCCTTTGTGGGTGACCCGACCTTTCTCTCTGGCTGCCCTTAGTATTTTCTCCTTCATTTCAACCCTGGTGAATCTGATGATTATGTGCCTTGGGGTTGCTCTTCTTGCAGAGTATCTTTGTGGTGTTCTCTGTATTTCCTGGAGTTGAGTATTGACCTGTCTTGCTAGGTTGGGGAAATTTTCCTGGATAATATCCTGAAGAGTGTTTTCCAGCTTCGATTCATTCTCTTCATCACATTCTGGTACACCTATCAAACGTAGGTTGGGTCTCTTCACATAGTCCCACATTTCTTGGAGATTTTGTTCATTCCTTTTTGTGCTTTTTTCTGTAATCTTGGTTTCTCATTTTATTTCATTGAGTTGATCTTTGACTTCTGATATTCTTTCTTCTGCTTGGTCAATTCGGCTGTTGAAACTTGTGCATGCTTCACGAAGTTCTCGTGTTGTGTTTTTTCAGCTCCTTCAATTCATTCATATTCCTCTCTAAGTTGTCCATTCTTGTTATCATTTCCTCGAATCTTTTTTCAATTTTTTTTCAAGGTTCTTAGTTTCTTTGCACTGACTTAGAACATGTTCTTTTAGCTCCCTGAAGTTTCTCATTATCCACTTTCTGAAGTCTTATTCCATTATTTCGTCACACTCATTCTCTGTCCAGCTTTGTTCCCTTGCTGGTGAGGAGTTTTGGTCCTTTGTAGGAGGTGAAGTGTTTTGGTTTCGGGTGTTTTCTTCCTTTTTGTGCTGGTTTCTTCCCATCTTTATGGATTTAACCACCTGTCATCTTAGTAGTTGCTGATTTTTCAATTGGGTCTCTGTGTGGATGCCCAGATTGTTGATAATGAGGTATTTCTGTTACTTAGTTTTCCTTTTAATGTTCTAGGCCCTCTTCTGTATGAGTGCTGAGGTCCACTCCAGGCCCTGCTTGTCTGGGCTACACCTGTAGCAGCTGCGGAACAGTGAGGGATCCTATCAGTTTCTTCTCCTGCTATCTTTGTTCCAGAATGATGCCCGCAAAATGTCAGTCTGATTAGTCCTTTTTTGAGGTGACTCTTTGGATATACAGGGGTCAGGGAGCTGCTTGAGGAGATGGTCTGTGCTTTATAGGAGCTCCAGTGCTGTGCACTGAGCTCCATTGTTCATTCAGGGTTGTTGGGAGGATGTGTTTATATCTGCTGTAACAGAACTCATAAATACCCCCTTTTTTTCCCCTTAGATGCTCTGTCTCAGGGAGTTGGGGCTTTTTTATGAGTATCTGTTGCACTGTCCTGCCCAGCTAGGAGGCAGTCTATTCACTATTTGCCTCCCAGGGATCCGCCCTGCTAGCACAGGTCCGCCCTGTTGCCACAGGGCTCTGTTCTGCTGTGGTGGGCTCCACACTGCTGGTGGAGTCTCTCTTTTATGGCAGGTTGCCTTGGTGACAGCAGGCTGTGTCAGCCCTGGGTGGTACTTCAGTAGGGGTGGATTGCATCCGTAGTGGTGGATGGCCCTCCCCCACTGGGTTGCACCATCCTAGATGCCAGCAGCAAAACTCTCAGCCCCGACCGCCTCCAATCACCACCCTGCTTGTCCCCGTGAGGGTGGGACCTGCCTAGCCCAATCACCCAGCTCCCTGCCTCAGAGTCCGTCCTCTCTCTCTCTCTCTTTTTCTCCCCAAGCTGAACGGTTGACTCTCTCACTGTTGCCCCAGTAGCCTGCTGATAGGACACTGGGATCTGTGTGATCTCCCGTGCTGCTGCCCACTGCACCAGCTCAAATAAAGCTTCCCAGGAATCTCCTGGTCTGGCTCATTGTCCAAGTCCCATTTAATCAATGGACATGCCAGTCTGCCCTTCCAAATCTCAGATTGCCAGTTTAACAGGGCACCCAGACCAGTGAGTTTTGTGCCCGGTGCCGCTGCACTGCAGCGCCGGCCGAACCGGCCACGTGAGCTGGCTGCACTAGCGTCCCGTGTCTCTCCCACACCTGGGACTTTCAACATTCTGTGGGCAGAAAAGGTCCGTCCGAGAATGCGGCTAGGACTCACCCTCTGCGTCTTCACTGAGAGCTGCAATCCTGAGTCGCCTCTACGATGCCATCTTGGAAGCCTCCCCTTCTCTATTTTCTAATTTTTTAAATATGTGTATGCCCATTAACCATCCCTCCTTTCCAGCTTCAGGTAGTCATCATTTTACTCCGTATTCCAGTTTAATGTTATTCACCCATATTATGCTTGTTAATGGACAAATAACATGAAATTAGAATACAGAGTAGAATGATGGGTCTACTTTTATCTCTTTTGTCTTTTCTCAATACATTTTTTATTAAAAATATGTATTTAGCTTATATTTAGAGCAATGCATTTTAAAAACCACTATAATTCTATATGTATTATCAAAATTATGCAAAAAATGTAGAGCAAAAATTCTAGAAGGGACTAGTTCTAAAGTTAAATACTGTATTCTAAGCCTAAGACTATTTTACTTCTTTCTCTTTGTATTTTGTAAAATTACTGCTCTTATATGGATTTTATAGGATATATAACTTTCATTTCTATAATGACTCTTAAAGCTGCACTCTAATATCTGAATTGACAAATCAGGCCACAGAATTGTACATCATAGTTCATGAATGACAAGTAATTTCAGGTTGTCTCAAGGTGGTAATTCAGGTTTAAGAAGAAAGATGTTATTGGTGATAATTCAGATAAAAGAAGAAAAATGTCATTAACTATCATACAGCCTACTCCCAGTGAGACTGAAGGTCATTTCTATAGTCAAATGGTCAAATGTGAAGAATAAGTATCTATGTTCTAGGGACATTTACAGATATGGTATAATTAACATTTTAAAAAATGCTTCTTAAAGTGTCAACTCTCTTTATTTGAGTTATCAAATCTTAAACATTTCAAATACCTGAACTATTTTTTTCTAATTTTCAGACTCTTAAGGATTAATCCTTGTGATATTAACAACTATATGACAACCTCGATTCATTTGGCATAACTTCACATGAAACCAGATTCAAATGTTGTCTTTTCCTACTGGTCACATATTTTTTAAAGTAAATTATCAAGTTATTTTTATAAAGAATTGAATTTTAAAATAGACATGGCCTAGATTTATTACCAAGTCCTTAAACATAATTTTTATACCGACCTTTGGTCTCACTGTTTTTTTTCATTCCTCCATGGTATAAATTACTTTATTGATTAAGAAAGAAGTTATGGTCTGAAAGTATAATAAAAATTTGTAATGAAAAACTCATTTTAGAAATAATAATTTCAACTGTGAAAATCAATTTTCCTATGTTCAATCTTGTAGTCTAATTTGCAATATTTCCCTTGTGTAACTGAAACATCACTGATTCATGACAGTATGTAGATAATCAATTAAAATGAAAGAATTACATAAAATATATTTCTCTATAGCTATCCTTTTGCAGTCTCATACTAAAATATTTAAATTTCTATATTCAATAACTAAAGATGTAATTAGAGAATTAAACAGTTTTGCAAATTAATACATTGTTGAAAAACTCATAAAACAATACTTTTTATATGTTGTTTCAAATACAATATAACTTATAAAAAGAAGGAAAATAGGCTATTAAAAAAGCTATGAAGAAACACTAAAATTCTAAATTTTAGGAGAATTTACTTTATGATACAGACTGCTGTGGGACTATCTACATGCATTATCTATTTTAATCCTCCTAGGACTCCAAATACTAGCTATTATCATATCTATTTATTTATCATGAAAAAAAAAATGAGGCTTTAGGGGATGTTTAATGAACTTCCTCAGGATTTCATAGCTATTGGGATGAGGTGTATTTGACTTCCCAGACTGTGGTCTTGGACATTATGCTATGTTCTCTCCTCAAATAGTGAAAGTAATCATCAATTCAATCTTAATGCTTAGGCTTCCTGATACTTAATAATACTGATATATATAATACTAAAGATACATCCTGCAGTTATGATGATGTATTTATGTTACCTGTCCTGAAATTTCATGTTCTTGCTAATATAGAAATTTTTAAAACTATGATAATAAACAGAGGAAGTGTCCAAGTCCTATTCATAAGGAGTGAGGTTAAAAAATAACAATAATTTTATTTTTATGTTTAATTACATAAGCAAAGCAAGACTGTAGACAAAATAGAAGCAGCTGAATATTCTCCTCTGCTCCCATCACTGTAATTCCTACTATGGATTACCATTGCTGCTATAATTTAGTTTTTTAGGAACTTTTTTTGTGTGTGCATGCAAGTGCACACACACAAACACTAAACACACACAACTGTTTAAAAAGTAACAGATACATTGAACTATATAATGTCTATCACTTTGTGTCTTTGCTTCTTTCAATATATATTATAAATCTTTCCAAATCATCACAAATAGGTTCACTTTATTCTTTCAGGTTGCTGAATAATCTAGTTGAAACATGCATTTATTTAACTAATTCCCTTAGTTCCAAATATTACCTTACAAAATGATGCAATTAAAAATTTTATGAGGTATCTTTGCACCTAATTTCTTGATATAAACCTATTAGTAAAATTGATGGGTCAAAAGGTAGTCACATGTATGAGAGATACTTCTAGCTCCCTTTAGACTTGTAATATATTCTTATGTATTGAGTGTAACATTACAAGTGTTTCAGTGTTTATTTTCAGCATTTCAAATAGATCTTCCCCCAGTAAATTTAAGTAGATCTGAGATACTGCTGTTGACAGCTTAGTTAAATAAGCTTTCTCAGCTCTTCCAATCTATGTGTTTATAATTTCTCTAGAGTAGAGAGCATTACTGGAAGGGATCTTTTTCAATTAAAGTAGCAACATGAAGCATTTGGGTATGCTACCATTTACTAAGTGGAAGGTAATCCTCATAGAAAATACTCATATGCTGCAATCTACATTGGATTTTGTTTCTAACGTCATTATCAATCAGTTCTCAGTATACTCTAAGTATGTCTACACTCTAAAAAAAAATATAATGACAACACATAACTATAAGAAATTATTATTAGGAAATCTTCAGGAAATAATGAATTTTTCACTATCACAATATACCTCACCTCATAAGCAAACTAAATATACAGGGTCATTATAGCAGAGAAAAGGGCTACCAGGAGACCCATGGGAAGCATATTCATGGGTATTTTCCTGACTGTTGGCTCTTCTGATAAACTAAAATTTCACTGTATTTCATGTTTTCTCAAAGACAATGGCTGTGGCTAAGTTAAAATATCCTTGGTATATATGTGCCACATTTTCCCTGTCCAGTCTATCATCGATGGGCATTTGGGTTGGTTCCAGGTCTTTGCTATGTAAATAGTGCTGCAAGGAACAATCGTGTGCATGTGTCCTTAGAGTTTAATAATGTATAATCCTTTGGATATATACCCAGTAATGGGGAGAGATAGCATGGGGAGAAGTGCCAGGTATAGGTGATGGGGAGGAAGGCAGCAAGTCACACTGTCATGCATGTACCTATGCAACAATCTTGCATGTTCTTCAAATGTACCCCAAAACCTAAAATGCAATAAAAAATCCTAACATAAAGCATTATTTAAAGATAATTAGAAATTTTTATATTTTATATTTGATGTTTATTTATTTATTTTGAGACAGAGTTTCACTGTTATTACCCAGGCTTAAGTGCAATGGCGCAATCTCAGCTCATGGCAACCTCCACCTCCTGGGTTCAGGCAAGTCTCCTGCCTCAGCCTCCTGAGTAGCTAAGATTACAAACACGTGCCACCCTGTCCAGCTAATTTTTTGTATTTTTAGTAGAGATGGGATTTCACCATGTTGACCAGGATGGTCTCGATCTCTTGACCTCATGATCCATCCACCTCAGCCTCCCAAAGTGCTGGGATAACAGGCTTGAGCCACCATGCCCAGAAAAATTTTTATATTTTTAAGTAGTTTGTTACATTTTTATTTTGAAGATTATAATTTTCTGTTTTATTGGCTACTCTAATATTGAATGTTTAATTACTCATATCAAATCTTATAGTATGATGTACTATGTTTCTGGCTCAGACAACAGAATAGAAAATTTTATTTTAATATACACACAGTTTTTCATGAAATTCATATAATGAAAGCATTAACATAAAACATAGTTCATGACCTCTTCCACAAGATGGCGCTGTAGAAGTAACTCAGGATTGCAGCTCTCAGTGAAGACGCAGAGGGTGAGTTCATGACACATTTCCAGATGGATCTTTGTTGCCCACAGAAGGGGGAAATTCCCAGGTGTAGGAGAGACACGGAATGCCAGCATAGCTGTTTTGGCTGGTGCAGCCATTTCAGCCGGCACTGCAGCACAGCGGCACTCCACACAAAACGCACTGGTCTGGTACCCTGTTAAACTGGCAATTTGAGATTTGGGAGGGCAGATTAGCATATTCATCTGATTAAACAGGACTTGGACAGTGAGCCAGGCCAGGAGATTCCTGGAAAGTGAACCATGAGCCAGTGCAGTGGGTCGCTGCACAGGAAATCACACAGATCCCGGTGCCCTTTCAGCAGGTGACTGAAACACCTGGGAGAGAGTTAACTGTTCAACTTATAAAAAACAAAAGGGCTCTGAGGCAGAATGCCAGGTGATCAGGATCGATGGGTCCCATCCCCACAGGGACAAACAAAATGGTGATTCAAAATGCTTGGGGTTGAGAGTTTCATGGCAGGCACAGCTGAACCCAGGATGGTGCAGCTAGGTGGGGGAGGGGCATCCACCATTACCAAGACAGTCCACCCCTACTGAGGTACTCTCCCATTGCTGACGCAGCCTGCCATTGCCGAAGCAACCTGCCATAACAGAGAGTCTCCACCAACAGGGCAGAGCCTATGACAGCAGGGCAGAGCCCACAGCAGCAGGGCAGAGCCCACAGCAGCAGAGAAGAGCCTCAGCAAGCAAATAGTGACTAAACTGCCTCCTAGCTGGGCAGGACAGTGCAGTGGATACTCATAAATAAAGCCCTAACTCCCAGAGAAAGAGCATCTGAGAGAAAAAAGGGGTTTTATGAGTTCTGCTGTAGCAGACTTAAATGTACTTGCCTAGCAGCTCTGAATGAACAACAGAGCTCACAGCTCAGCACTTGAGCTCCTATAAAGTACAGATTATCTCCTAAAGCAGCTCCCTGACCCCCATATACCCAGAGAGTCACCTGAAAAAGGACTGATCAGACTGACATTTGGTGGGCATCATTCTGGGACAAAGATAGCAGAAGAAACTGGTAGCATCCCTCACTGTTCCACAGCTGCTACAGGTGTACCCCAGGCAAGCAGGGCCTGGAGTGGACCTCAGCAGTCTTACAGCAGAGGGGCTAGACATTAGAAGAAAAACTAAGAAACAGAAATACTTCATCATCAACAATCTGGGCCTCCACTCAGAGACCCAATCAAAAAATCAGCAACTACTCAGATGACAGGTGGATAAATCCACAAAGATGGAAAGAAAACAGTGCAAAAAGGAGAAAAACACCCGAAACCAAAACACATCACCTCCTACAAAGGACCAAAACTCCTCACCAGCAAGGGAACAAAGCTAGATGGAGAATGAGTGTGATGAAATGATGGAATCAGACTTCAGAAGGTGGGTAATGAGAAACTTCTGTGAGCTAAAAGAACATGTTCTAAATCAATGCAAAGAAACTAAGAACCTTGAAAAAGATTTGAGGAAATAATAACAAGAATGGACAACTTAGAGAGGAATACAAATGAATTGAAGGAGCTGAAAAACACAAAACGAGAACTTCATGAAGCATGCACAAGTTTCAACAGCCGAATTGACCAACCAGAAGAAAGGATATCAGAAGTCGAAGATCAACTCAATGAAATAAAATGAAAAGCCAAGATTAGAGAAAAAAAGTGCAAAAAGGAATGAACAAAGTCTCCAATAAATGTGAGACTCTGTGAAAAGACCTAATCTACGTTTGATAGGTGTACCAGAATGTGACAAAGAGAATGAATCCAAGCTGGAAAATACTCTTCAAAATATTACCGAGGAAAATTTCCCCAACCTAGCAAGGCAGGCCAATATCCAAGTTCAGGAAATACAGAGAACACCACAAAGATACTCCATAAGAAGACCAACCCCAAGGCACATAATCATCAGATTCACCAGGGTTGAAATAAAGGAGAAAATGCTAAGGGCAGCCAGAGAGAAAGGTCGGTTCATGCACAAAGGAAAGCCCATCAGACTCACAGCTGATCTCTTGGCAGAAACGCTATAAGTCAGAAGAGAGTGGGAGCCAATATTCAACATCCTTAAAGAAAAGAACTTCCAATCCAGAATTTTCATATCCAGCCACATTGAGCTTCATAAGTGAAGGAAAAATTAAATCCTTTGCAAACAAGCAAGTATTCAGAGGTTTTGTCACCACCAGGCCTGCTTTACAAGAGCTCCTGAAAGAGGCACCACACATAGAAAGGAACAACCAGTACCAGCCATTCCAAATATATACCAAATGCTAAAGAGCATCAACAAAATGAAGAATCTGCATCAACTAATGGGCAAAACAGCTAGCTAGCATCAAAATGGCAGTATCAAATTCACATGTAACAATAAGAACCCTAAATGTAAATAGGCTAAATGCACCAATCAAAAGACACAGACTGGCAAATTGGATAAAAAGCCAAAAACCCATCGGTGTGCTGTATTCAGGAAACCCATCTCACATGCAAGGATACACAAAGGCTCAAAATAAAGGGATGGAGGAAGATTTACCAAGCAAATGGAGAGCAAAAAAAAAAAAAAAAAAAAAAAAAAAAAAGCAGGAGTTGCAATTCTCGTCTCCAATAAAATATACTTTAAAGCAAAAAAGATCAAAACAGACAAAGAAGGACATTACATAATGGTAAAAGGATCAAAACAGACAAAGAAGGACATTACATAATGGTAAAAGGATCAATACAGCAAGAAGAGCTAATGATCCTAAATATATATGGACCCAATACAGGAGCACCCAGATATGTAAGGCAAGTTCTTAATGACTTACAAAGAAACTTAGACTCCCACACAATAATAGTGGGAGACTTTAACACTCCACTGTCAATATTAGACAGATCAACCAGAGAGAAAATTAACAAGAATACCCAGGGCTTGAACTCACACCTGGGACAAGGAAACCTGATAGACATTTACAGAACTCTCCACCCCAAATCCACAGAATATATATTCTTCTCAGCACCACATCACACCTACTCCAAAATTGACCACATAATTGGAAGTAAAGCACTCCTCAGCAAATGCAAAACAACTGAAATCATAACGAACAGTCTCTCAGACCATAGTGCAATCAAGTTAGAACTCAGAATACAGAAACTAACTCAGAACTGCACAGCTTCATGGAAACTGAACAACTGGGTCTTGAATGTCGATTGGATAAACAATGAAATGAAAGCAGAAATAAAGAAGTTCTTTGAAACCAATGAGAATGAAGACACAATATAATAGAATCTCTGGGACACATTTAAAGCAGTCTGTAGAGGAAAATATATAGCAATAAGTGCCCACATGAGAAGCAAGGAGAGATCCAAAATTGACACCCTATCATCAAAATTGAAAGAGCTAGAGGAGCAAGATCAAAAGAACTCAAAACCTAGCCGAAGACAAGAAATTACTAAGATCAGAGCAGAACTGAAGGAGATAGAGACAAGAAAAACCCTTCAAAAAAATTAATAAATCCAAGAGCTGGTTTTTTGAAAAGATCAACAAAATAGACAAACCACTAGCCAGACTGATAAAAAAGAAAATGGAGAACAACCAAATAGATGCAATAAAAAACAATAAAGGGGAAATCACCACAGATTCCACAGAAATTCAAACCATCATTAGAGAATATTACAAACAACTCTATGCACATAAACTAGTAAATCTGGAAGAAATGGATAAATTCCTGGACACCCGTGTCCTCCCAAGCCTAAACCAGGAGGAAGTCAAAACTATGAATAGACTACTAACAGGGTCTGAAGTCGAGGCAGCAATTAAGAGCCTACACCACAAAAAAAGCCCAGGTCCAGAAGGGTTTGCAGCCGGATTCTACCAGACACACAAAGAGGAGCTGGTACCATTCCTTCTGAAACTATTCCAAATAATCCAAAAAGAGGGAATCCTTCCCAATTCATTTTATAAGACCTACATCATCCTGATACCAAAACCTGGTGGAGACTCAACAAGAAAAAAAAAAAACTTCAGGCCAATATCCATGATGAACATAGATGCAAAAATGTTCAATAAAATATTGGCAAGCCGATTGCAATATCACATCAAAAGCTTATCCATCATGATCAAGTAGGATTCATCCCTGGGATGCAAGGCTGGTTCGACATATGCAAGTCTATAAATGTAATTCACCACATAAACAGAACCAAAAACAAAAGCCACATGATTATCTCAATTGACGCAGAGAAGGCCTTTGACAAACTTCAACGGCCCTTTATGCTAAAAACCCTCAATAAACTCGGTATTGATGGAATGTTTCTCAAAATAATAAAAGCTATTTATGAAAAACCAACAGCCAATATCATACTGAATGGGCAAAAACTGGAAGCACTCCCTTTGAAATCCGGCACTAGACAAGGATGCCCTCTCTTACCACTCCTATTCAATGTATTACTGGAAGTTCTAGCCAGAGCAATCAGGCAAGAAAAAGAAATGAAGGGTATTCAAATAGGAAAGGAGGAAGCCAAATAGTCTCTATTTTCAGACGACATGATAGTATATCTAGAAGACCCCATTGCCTCAGCCCAAAAACTCCTGAAACTGATAAGCAACTTCAGCAAAGTCTCAGGATATAAAATCAATGTACAAAAATCACAAGCATTCCTATATACCAATAACAGACTTAAAAAGAGCCAAATCAAGAATGAACTGCCATTCACAATTGCTATAAAGAGAATAAAATACCTAGGAATACAACTTACAGGAAATGTAAGGGACCTCTTTTAGGAAAACTACAAACCACTGCTCAACAAAATAAGAGAAGACACAAACAGATGGAGAAACATTCCATGTTCATGGTTAGAAATAATCAATATTGTGAAAACGGCTATACTGCCCAGGGTAATTTACACAATCAATGCTATCCCCATCAAGCTACCATGGAATTTCTTCACAGAACTGGAAAAAACCACCTTGAGCTTTATATGAAACCAAAAGAGAGCCCGCCTAGCCAAGTCAATCCTAAGCAAAAATAACACAGCGGGAGGCATCACACTACCAGATTTCAAACTATACTACAAGGCTACAGTAATCAAAACAGCATGGTACTGGTACCAAAACAGAGATATAGAACAATGGAACAGAACAGAGGCATTGGAGGCAACACAGCATATTTACAATCATACAATCTTCGATAAAGCTGACAAAAACAAGCAATGGGGAAAGGACTCCCTGTTTAATAAACAGTGTTGGGAAAACTGGCTAGCCATGTGCAGAAAGCAGAAACTGGACCCCTTCCTTACACCTTATACTAAAATTAATTTTAGATGAATTAAAGACTTAAATATAAGACCTGTCACCATAAAAACCCTAGAAGAAAATCTAGGCAAAACTATTCAGGACAGAGGAGTAGGCAAGACTTCATAACCAAAACACCAAAAGCATTGGCAACCAAAGCCAAAATAGACAAATGGGACTTAATCAAACTCCACAGCTTCTGCATGGCAAAAGAAACAGTCACTAGAGTGAATTAGCAACCAACAGAATGGAAAAATTTTTTTTGCAATTTACCCATCTGACAAAGGACTGATATTCAGAATTTACAAAGAACTTAAACAGATTTACAAGGAAAAAACAAAGAAGCCCATTCAAAAATGGGCAAAGGATATGAACAGACACTTTACAAAAGAAGACATACACGAGGCCAACAAACATATGAAAAAATGCTCATCATCACTGGTCATTAGAGAGATGCAAATCAAAACCACATTGAGATACCATCTCACACCAGTTAGAATGGAGATCATTAAAAAATCTGGAGCCAACAGATGCTGGAGAGGATGTGGAGAAATAGGAACACTTCTACATGGCTGGTGGGAGTGTAAATTAGTTCAACCATTGTGGAAGACAGTGTGGCAAGTCCTCAAGGACCTAGAAATAAAAATTCCATTTTACCCAGCAATCCATTACTGGGTATATATCCAAAGGACTATAAATCGTTCTACTATAAGGACACATGCACACAAATGTTCATTGCAGCACTGTTTACAATAGCAAAGACCTGGAACCAACCCAAATGCCCATCGATGATAGACTAGTCTGGGAATATGTGGCACATATACACGATGGAATATTATGCAGCAATCAAAAATGATGAGTTCATGTCTTTTGTAGGGACATGGATGAATCTGGAGAACATCATTCTCAGCAAACTGACACAAGAACAGAAAGTGAAACACTGCATATTCTCACTTATAGGTGGGTGATGAACAATGAGAACACATGGACACAGGGAAGAGAGTACTACACACTGGGGTCTATTGGGGGGAATAGGGGAGGGACAGTAGGGTGTGGAGCTGTGGAGGGATAGCATGGGGAGAAATGATAAATGTGGATGAAGGGGTGGAAGACAGCAAAACACACTGCCATGTGTGTACCTATGCAACTATCTTGCATGTTCTGCACATGTACCTCAAAACCTAAAACGCAATAAAAAATAAAAAAATTTAAAAATATATAGTTCATTATATGGTATGCATTATACCTGCGTTTTATCTAATTAAGAATTGTGGTGAAGTTAAAATAGTTTAGTTAATGGGAAATTATCCATTTTAGAGTCACATTTCAGAGTTTGTGTGAATACATGTGATGTTGAAATATGTTAAGCATAACTTTATATTTCATGGTTTATCAAATAGTTCAGAAGCTTTCAATGTCCTGTGGCCCTCATTATAGCTTTTACTACAATTTTCCAGAGATCTGACTAATTTCTGAAGTTCATTTCACTTTGTTAAACTCATCATTGAAATAACAGTGATGATTCATAATCATCATTTCATTTTTCCTAGAAAAAATATTTTATATAGAGAGTAATTATTTATCATCAGTATAAAATATTACAGATTATAATAACTTATCACCAACATAATATTGCATTTTACATATTTTTCATTAACCTAAGTTGTATACATCCTCCAGCCTTTGAAAATCAACTGTTAAGAAAGTATCAAATACTGTTAAATCTTTCATCACTGCCTTTTCTAAATAATAACTTGCATCTTCTAGATCCCTTTGCCACGTTTCTCTGCACAGTCTTTCTTAAGACAAATCTGACCATGTCCTTCTCAAGCATGAGACATTCCAAGATTCCATCTGCTGATAGCAAAATGTTCAAAATCTTTTGCATTGTTATTAAAGCTCCTATTACCTTCTCTTGACCCAGTAATTGACAGCCTTCTGTCCCAACACCATGCTCTTGGTCTGCTCACATACCCTGAACTTCTCATTGAGGCAGGGCAAGTGATGCTCTCACTATGAAGTATTGCCATTGTCTGTCCTATAGGAAGAAGTGATCAATAATTTTTTGGGGTCTGTTGTGTAACTTGTAGTTTGTCCATCACATCACCTTTAACATTTTCTTACTCTTTTTTATTTACACATTTTTTTTCCCTGATAAACTCTGGGCTTATTGAAGTCAAGAAATTAGGCCAAGGTATTCCTCAGAAATAATCCCTAACAATTTTGATTAAAATTTTAATGGATAAATTTTCCATTTGAGAACACAAAGGTATCTCTTTAATTAAAATTTGAGAAACCCTTTAGTAGAATGTCAAGGAAATTGTTCTGTCAATAAGACACTATGTTGCTATCCTGTCTGTTATTTTGTGTGGAAAAATACAGTTTGGGTTTTGATCCTGGTTCCTAGAGATTATAATGAGTGGGGGTAGGATTGCCTTATAAAAACAAAAGCACTGAGAAAGCAAATAAGTGGGGGAAATCCATATTATAAGTAAGAAATGATATAATATCTCTAAGTACATATTTAAATTATCTATATTTTCACTATACATGTAATTGTTTTACTTACTATTTTATTATTTTGTCATTCAAACTGGAGTAGCATGCAATGTCTTCTGTATTTTCTAATTATTGTTTGCAATATTTACTATAATGGTCATATGGCTCACATTTATAAAAGATTGAAATGATTAAAGATAAATATAGTAAAATGCCTGATGCTATTTAATGGACAATGGTATAAGAAGTAAAGCCTGATGATCTCCAATGTTATTTCAATAACAAGCATATTGAGCTTTTAGTATGTGCCAGGCTCTATGTAAGAAGTTCACATGCTATAACTCTAATTCTCTTAGAAAATTTGTTATATGTCAATATCAGGCCAAAAAAGACAGAGTCAAAATCTAGAGTGAGTCAATGGAAAGAAAGGAGTACTCAACATCAGGGTTCAACCAATTCAATTGTAGGGCTGGATCTGCTCTTGCTGATGAGAAAAACTATAACAGAAAGATTGCTGATAAAATACTGATCTTATGCTTTTCAAAAAGTACATTTAAATACATACAAACTTATAAAAACTGGTTGGACAGAGATATAATATGCTAAAAACTAGTAGAGTAAAATCTTTTTACAGTGTGTGAATGAGAATAAAAATTTCCCCTTCAGCTTATTTCCTAAATCACAATTTTCTGCCTTAAAAAAAGTCAGGAGGCTGGATCTCCCTAAAAAAGTAGAGAGGAGAAGCTGCTTAAATATTTCCTGACAATTATAAAGTAATTTATTGGCAGACAATCCAAGATGGCTAAATAGGAACAGCTCTGGAGTGCAGTTCCCAGCAAGAACACAGAAGGTGAGTGATCACCACATTTCCAAACAATTTTTTACTGCCCACATACCAGAATATTCCCAGGTGGAAAAGCACCACGAGTCTCCAGCATGGCTGTTTCAGCCAGTGCAGTGGGTCACCACACAAAAATTCACACAAATCTGGGTACTGTTTCAACTGACACCTGGAACACCTGGGAGACAGAGTCACCCATTCAACTGAAAAAAAAAAAAAAAAAAAAAGGAGCTTAAACAGAGAACCAGGTGATCTGGCTTGACTGTTCCCACCTCCACAAAGACCAGCAATGTGAAATGCTCTGGATTGAGAGTTTCACAATAAGCACAGCTGGACCTGGGATGGTTTAGCTCTGTGGACAGAGGGCACCTGCCATTACTGAGGCAGTATGCCATTACTGAGGCAATCTTCCATGACTGAGGCAGTTCTAACTATACCGCTATAGGCAAAACCACAAGGAAGTTCACACAGCAGCTGGACAGAGCCCATGGCAGCTCAGCAATGCCTCTGCTGGCAGGCTGTGATTAGGCTACCCCCTCTCTGGGCAGGGCATCTTTGAAAAACGCAGCAGCATGTGAAAAACTTATAAATAAAGCCCCACCTTCCCAGGAGAGAGCACCTGGGGAAAAAAAGGTAGCTATGAGTTCCACTGCAGCAGATTTAAATATACCTGCCCAGCAGCTCTGAATGGAACAATGGAGCTCATGGCTCAGCAGTTGAGCACCTATAAGGGACAGACTGTCTCCTGCAGCAGCTTCCGCACCCCTGTATATTCAAAGAGGCACCTCATAAAGGAGAGCTCGGGCTGACATCTGGTGGGTAACTTTCTGGGACAAAGATAACAGAAAAAGAAACTGGCAGCAACCCTTACTGTTCTGCAGCCACTGCAGGTGATCCCTAGGCAAACTGGGTATGGAGTGGACCTCCAGCAGTCCTACAGCAGAGGAGCCCGACTGTTAGAAGGAAAACTAAAAAACAGAAAAAAATAACCTCATCATCAACAAAAAGGATGTCCACTCAGAGACCCCATACAAAAGTCACCAACTAGAAAGACCACAGGTAGATAAATCAACAAAGATGGAAAGAAACCAGCACAAAATCATGAAAACACCCAAAACCAGAATGCTTCTCCTCCTCCAACGGGTCACAACTCCTCACCAGATAGGGAACAAGGCTAGATGGAGAATGAGTCTGATGAATTGACAGAAGCAGACTTCAGAAATTGGGTAATAACAAACTTCTTAGAGCTAAAAGAACATGTTCTAACCCAGTGCAAAGAAACTAAGAACATTGAAAAAAGGTTTGGTGAAATGCTAATGAGAATAAACAGCTTAGAGAAGAATATAAATGAATTGATGGAGCTGAAAAACACAACAAGAGAACTTTGTGAAGCATACACAAGTTTTAATAGCCAAATCAACCTAGCAGAAGAAAGGATATCAGAGATTGAAGATAAACTTAATAAAATAAAATGAGAAGGCAAGATTAGAGAAAAATGAGTGAAAAGAATGAACAAAACCTGCAAGAAATATGGGATTATGTGAAAAGACCTAATCTACGTTTGATAGGTGTACCTGAATGTGACAGAGAGAATGAATCCAAGCTGGAAAACACTCTTCAGGATATTATCCAGGAGAACTTCCCCAACCCAGCAAGGCAGGTCAATATTCAAGTCCAGGAAATACAGAGAACAGCACAAAGATATTCTTCAAGAATAGCAACCCCAAGGCACATTATTGTTAGATTCACCACAGTTGAAATTAAGGAAAAAATGCTAAGGGCAGCCAGAGAGAAAGGTCATGTTACCCACAAAGGGAAGCCCATCAGACTCACAGTGGATCACTTGGCAGAAACCCTACAAGCCAGAAAGAGAGGGGGCCAATATTCAACATCCTTAAAGAAAAGAACTTTCAACCTAGAGTTTGATATCCAGCCAAACTAAGCTTCATAAGCAAAGGAGAAGTAAAATCCTTTATGAACGAACAATTGCTCAGAGATTTCATCACCACCAGGCCTGCCTTACAAGAGCTCCTGAAAGAAGCACTAAACATAGAAAGGAACAACCAGTACCAGCCACTCCAAAAACATACCAAATGGTATACAGCATCTACACAATGAAGAAGCTGTGTCAACTAATGGGCAAAACAACCAGCTAGCATCAAAATATCAGGATCAAATTCAGACATAAGAATATTAACGTTAAATGTAAATGGGATAAATGCTCCAATCAAAAGAAACAGACTGTCAAATTGGATAAAAAGTCAAACCCCATCAGTTCACTGTATTCAGGAAACCTATCTCACCTGCAAGAATACACATAGGCTCAAAATAAAGGGATGGAGGAGCTATTTGCCAAGCAAATGGAGAGAAAAAAAAAAGCAGTAGTTGCAGTCCTACTCTCTGCTAAAACAGACTTTAAACCAACAAAAATCAAAAGAGACAAAGAAGGGCATTATGTAATCATAAAAGGATCAATGTAACAAGAAGAACTAATGATCCTAAATATATATATACACCCAATACAGGAGCAATCAGATACATAAAGCAAGTTATTAATGACTTACAAAGAGACTTAGACTCACACACAATAATAGTGGGAGACTATAACACTCCACCGTTAATATAAGATCAATGAGACAGAAAATTAACAAGGATATCCAGGACTTGAACTCAGATCTGGACTGAGCAAACCCAATAGACATTTACAGAACTCTTCACCCCAAATCCACAGAATATACATTCTTCTCAGTACCACATCACACATACTCTAAAATTGACCACATAATTGGAAGTAAATCACTCCTCAGCAAATGCAAAAGAATGGAAATCATAACAATCTCTCAGACCACAGTGCAATCAAATTAGAACTCAGGATTAAGAAACCCACTGAACACCAAACAACTACATGGAAACTAAACAACTTGATCCTGAATGATGACTGGATGAATGATGAAATGAAGGTAGAAAAAAGATGTTCTTCAATACCAGTGAGAACAAAGATATAACATACTAGAATCTCTGGGACACATTTAAAGCAGTGTCTAGAGGAAAAATTATAGAATAAATGCCCACATGAGAAGCAAGGAAAGATCTAAAATTGACAACCTATCATCAAAATTGAAAGAGCTAGAGGAGCAAGATTAAAAAAAAAAAACTCAAAATCTTGCAGAATACAAGAAATAACTAAGATCAGAGCAGAACTGAAGGAGATACACAAAAAACCCTTCAAAAATTAATAAATCCAGGAGCTAATTTTTTCAAAAGATCAACAAAATAGAACACTAGCCAGATTAATAAAAAGAAAAGAGAAAAGAATCAAATGATGCAATAAAAAATGATAAAGAGGATATCACCGCAGATTTCAAAGGAATACAAACTACCATCAGAGATTACTACAAACAACTTTATAAACCAGTAAACCAAGCACATAAACCAGTAAACCTGGAAAAAATGGATAAATTCCTGGACACTTCCATCCTCCCAAGTGAAAACCAGGAAAAAGTAGAAACCCTGAATAGACCAATAACAAGGGGTGAGGTTGAGGCAGCAATTAATTGCCTACCAAAAAAAAAAAAAAAAAAAAAGCCCAGATCCAGATGAATTTACAGCCAAATTCTACCAGACATACAAAGATGAGCTGATACTATTCCTTCTGAAACTATTCCAAACAATCCAAAAAGAGGGAATCCTTCCGAAATCATTTCATGAGACCAACATCATCCTGATACCAATACCCGGTAGAGACTCAACAAGAAAAGACAACTTCTGGCCAATATCCATGATGAACATAAATGCAAAAATCTTCAATAGAATACTGGCAAACTGATTGTAACAGCATATCAAAAAGCTTATCCATCACGAGCAAGTAGGGTTCATCCCAGGAATGCAAGTGTAGTTCAACATATGCAAGTCTATAAACATAATTCACTACATAATCAGAACCAAAGACAAAAACCATATGATTACCTCAATAGATGCAGAGAAGGCCTTCAACAAAATTCATCAGTTTTTATGCTAAAAACTCTGAATAAATTAGGTATTGATGGAACATATCTCAAAAAACTAGGTATTGACAGAACATATCTCAAAATAATAAAAGCTATTTATGACAAACCCACAGCCAATATCATACTGAATGGGCAAAAATTGGAAGCATTCCCTTTGAAATCTGGCACTAGACAAGGATGCCCTCTCTCACCACTCCTATTCAGTATAGTATTGGAACTTCTAGCCAGAGCAATCAGGCAAGAAAAAGAAGTAAAGGGTATTCAATAAGGAAAGGAGAAAGTCAAATTCTCTCTATTTGCAGATGACATGATTGTATATTTAGAGGACCCCATCATCTCAGCCCAAAATCTCCTGAAACTGATAAGCAACTTCAGCAGTCTTAGGAATACAACTAACAAAGGATCTCTTCAAGGAGAACTACAAACCACTGCTGAAGGAAGTAAGAGAGTACCACAAACAGATGGAGAAACACTCCATGCTCCTGGTTAGAAAGAATCAATATTGTGATAATGGCCATATTGCCCAAAGTAATTTATAGATTCAAAGCTATCCCCATCAAGCTACCTATGACCCTCTTCACAGAACTGGAAAAAGCCACCTTAAACTTGATATGGAACCAAAAGAGGACCTACATAGCTAATTCAATTCTAAGCAAAAAGAACAAAGCTGGAGGCATCATGCCACCTGACTACAAACTTTACTACAAGGCCACAGTAACCAAAACAGCATGGTACTAGTACCAAAACAGAGATATAGACCAATGAAACAGAGGCCTTGGAGGCGATGACACACATCTACAACCATATGATCTTTGACAAATCTGACAAAAAAAAAAAAAGCAATGGAAAGAATTCCCTATTTAATAAATGGTGCTGGGAAAACTGGCTAGCCATGTGCAGAAAGCAGAAACTGGGCACCTTCTGACACTTTACACTAAAATTAACTCCAGATGGATTAAAGACTTAAACATAAGACCTAACACCATAAAAATCCTAGAAGAAAACCTAGGCAAAACCATTCAGGACTTAGGTATAGGCAAGGACTTTACAACTAAAAGAAACCATCATTAGAGTGAACCAGCAACCAGCAGAATGGGAAAAAATGTTTGCGATCTACCCATCTGTCAAAGGGCTAATATCCAGAATGTACAAAAACTAAAACAGATTTACAAGAAAAAAAAAACCCATTCAAAAGTGGGTGAAGGATATGAACAGACACTTTTCAAAAGAAGACATATATGAGGCCAACAAACATGAACAAATGTTTACCATCACTGGTCATTAGAGAAATGCATATCAAAACCACATTGGGATACCATCTCATGCTAGTTAGAATGGTGATCATTAAAAAATCTGGAGACAACAGATGCTGGAGAGGATGTGGAGAAATAGGAACACTTTTACACTGTCAGTGGGAGTGTAAATTAGTTCAACCATTGTAAAAGGCAGTGCAGTGATTCCTCAAGGACCTAGATATAGAAATTCCATTTGACATAGCAATCCCATTGCTGGGTATATATTCAAAGGATTGTAAATCATTGTATTATAAAGACACAGGCACACATATGTTCATTGTGGCACTGTTTACAATAGCAAAGACCTCGAACAAACCCAAATGCCTATCAATGATAGGCTAGACAGGGAAAATGTGGCACATATATGCCATGGAATACTATGCAGCTATAAAAGACTATGAGTTCATGTCCTTTGCAGGGACATGGATGAATCTAGAAACCATCATTCTCAGCAAACTGACACAAAAACAGAAAATCAAACATCGCATGTTCTCACTCATAGGCGGGTGTTGAACATTGAGAACACATGGACACAGGGAGGTGAGCATCACACACTGGGGTCTGTTGGGGGGTAATACGGGAAGGACAGCAGAGGGTAGGGAGTTGGGGAGTGATAACATGGGGAGAAATGCTAGATATTGGTGACAGGATGACAGCAGCAAACCACATTGCCATGTATGTACCTATGCAACAATCCTGCATGTTCTTCATATGTACTCCAGAACCTAAAGTGCAATAAAATATACTAAAAAAAATTAAAAATAAAGTAATTTATTACTTTTTTATATATATTTTTTTCAGCTAGGAGGGAGTCACTCTCCTAATTTAATACTGTTGCCCATGTCAGTGATGACACTTTATTTATACCTAATGAGAAACTTTACAGGATACATGTATTGCAATTATATTCTGTTTTGGAGTTTTTTCTTTATTCATTGATGGATGTATGTAATTCAAGAACATTAAAAACAACTGCAAAAGTTTAATTATTATAGAGGAGAAAGTGTCTGAGGATTAAATTTAATTACATATAACTGTATTTGGAGGGACAGTATAGAAACACTCATTCAATAATAAACATCAAGTTTCTTAAAAACAAGTAGCAATTTCCTTGGGCAAACATTTTTTGTAGCATATTGAAAATCAAGTAAAAATTACATCAAGTGCATTTTTTTCCTGTGTTGGAAATATCGCATTACATGACAAATACTTATAAGTGAAGGAAGAAAAGAGATGGCAATAGATGTGAGTCATGCCCATTTTACAAGAGAGACACAGGAGGCTCAGAGATTAAAATAATTTTTCCATGTACATACAAGTGGTACATGACAGAATAAAATTTGTACTTAGGTTTGCACACCTTGGAATCTCATGCCAACTGGTTAAAAAATTTCATGTGAACAATTTATATGATGCTTATTTGTATAGAATGACTCAGGAGATGAAATCAGTATGATTGTGGAATTGAAAAGATGACAGTCTACATGAGAAATCTTCACTGTATAGCCCATAAATGAGATCATGCCTATCCTATGACCTACTATTAGTGCGTATGACAATCTTTACTCACTTTTACATGAGATAAAACACATTAAATGAAAAGGTTCACTGGTACACTAGTATCAAAGACCAACAATAAAAAACAGTGAAAAGGTTTACTGGTATCAAGCATTTGTTGAGAAATCTATTAGGTGTAAAGCATTGGATTAGGACTTTTTAAAAGGAGGTTAAAGAGGCAAGACTGGAAATTGATTAGATGTTACATATATTTATGCATTGTTTCCCAATGGAATATTATTTATATTCTAATCTAGAAGGAAATGTTTATCATTTACTCAGTAGTTTAGAGCATATTTTATTATTATGAGTAATGGGCTAAAACTGATAACCACAGAATATTTGAGCCAGAAAAAAATGTAAAAATTGTTAGTTCAATTACAACTTTATGCAGAAGAAAAATTCAATACCAAAATAGTCCAAGTGACCGATTTAACTAGGATGAAGATAAGCCAGAGGTTTCTAAAATTTGGTGCAGTATATTTGGAAGAATGCAAAATTATACTTAGAGTCTGCATTCACAGTGTTTCATGAAACCATTACATTCAGTCACCAACAAAGACATAAAACATGTATAATCAAACATGGGAGTAGTAACACATTGGTGCTGCACTTAAGATTGACATTCTTTCTCAACTGAATCTATCATAGTCAGTGGTTCTCATCACATTATAAGAAATCGTTTCTTTCCTTTTGAGTACAGAAGGTAATCAACTTAGGTTTCCACATCATGAATGAAATACATGCATCTTAAGCACTAGAATCTGAGTGTGGTAAAAGGTTAAGTAGGAACCATTAATAACTGAGTGAACAGTAGATTCATATCCCACATTAATTTTCAGGGTCACAGTGGAATAAACCAAATGAAATGACAGCCATAATGGTCTATATAGAAATTTATATAAATCATTATTTCTGTCTCTGCTGCATTCTTTTTCTCTGGTTTTGCTGACATTTTACAGTGGTATTTATTTCAGTTAAGTTTGCTTACGTTGTTCTTACACTTTAATGCATGAGAGCAAAATATTACACAATTATTTAAAGAGCGGGCAAGACTAGATTATGAATATGCATAAATATATTAACATAAATAAGAATGCAATATATCAGTTGGAAAAAGACCTGAAAATAGGAATTTTATTATAACACCTGCGATGTTCAAATGATGTAAGGTTCACAAAAATAGCAATCTAGGGAAAATCAAGGTTCTAGCAGCATTGATGTGGTGGTATCCATAATATGCAAAAAAGGAAACAATTTTAGATAAGTATCCGGATTGCTCTTGTGCTCTTACTTTATTCTATTTTATTTATTCATATAATTACTTGTTAACTTTTTTCTTTTTCTTTTCTTTTTTTTTTTTTTTTTTTTTTTTTTTGAGACAGGTCTCACTCTGTTGCCAGGCTGGAGTGCAGTGGTGCAGTCTTGGCTTACTGCAACCTCTGCCTCCCAAGTTCAAGCAATTCTTCTGACTCAGCCTCCCAAGTAACTGGGATTACAGGTGCATTCTACCATGCACAGGTAATTTTTTGTATTTTTGAGACAGGGTTTCATCATGATCAGAATGGTCTTGATCTCTTGACTTCATGATCTGCCAGCCTCGGCCTACCAAAGTGCTGGGATTACAAGTATGAGCCACTGTGCTTGGCCTGTTAACTTTTGTCTTATGTTCAAGGGTACATGTGCAAGTTTGTTTTATAGGTAAATTGTGTGTCACTGGGGTTTAGTGTAGAGATTATTTCATTATCCAGGTAATAAGTTTAGTACCCAATAGGTAGTTTTTGATTCTCATTCTTCTCTTACCCTACACCTCAAGTGGGCCCTAGTGTCTGTTGTTCTCTTCTTTGTGTCCATATGTGCCAAATGTTTAGCTCCCACTTAAAAGTGAGAACAGGTGGTATTTAGTTTTCTGTTCTTGTGTTAGTTCACTTAGTATAATGGCCTCCATCTCCATCTAAGTTGCTGCAAAGGACATAAACTCATTGTTCTTTATGGCTGTATAAGATTCTACGGTATGTATGTACCACATTTTCTTTATGTAGTCTACATCTACCATTGATGGGTATTTAGGTTTATTCCATTTCCTATTAGGAATACTGCCACAATGAATATATGTGTATATGTTTCTTTATGGTAGAATAATTTATTTTCCTTTGGGTATATACTAAATAATAGGATTGCTGGGTTGAATGATAATTCTGTTTTGAGATATTTGAGAAATCGCCATACTGCTTTCCACAATGGCTGAACTAATTTACATTCCTACTAACAGAGCACACATAAGCATTCCCTTTTCTCTGAAACTTTGCCAGCATCTGTCATTTTTTGACTTTTGAATAACAGCCATTGTGACTGGTGTGAGATGGTATCTCATTGTGGGGTTGATTTTCATTTCTCTAATGATTAGTAATGTTGAGTATTTTTACACATGCTCTTTGGCCATATGTATGTCTTCTTTTGAAAAGTGTCTGTGTCCTTTGCTCACTAATTAATGGGTTTGTTTTTTGCTTGTTAATTTAAGTTCCTTATAGATTCTGGATATTAGACTTTTGCTAGATGCATAGTTTGCAAATATTTTCTACCACTTTTTTGGTTGTCTATTTAACTCTGTTGATAGGTTCTCTCACTGTGCAGAAGCTTTTTAGTTTAATTAGGTCCCATTTGTCAATTTCTGTTTTTATTGCAGTTGCTTTTAGCATCTTTGTCATGAAATCTTTTCCAGGTCCGATGGTGGGAATGGTATTTCCTAATTTATATTCTACAATTTATATCATTTTAGGTTTGACATTTAAGTCTCTAATTCATCTCGAGTTGATTTTTGTATATGGGGTAAAGAAGGTGTCTACATTTAGTTTTTGGCATATGGCTAGCTAGTTTTCCCAGGGCCATTTGTGGAACAGGGAGTCCTTTCTCCATAGCTTGTTTTTGTAGACTTCATTCAAGATCAGATGGTTATAGTTGTGCAGCATTATTTCTGTGGTCTCTGTTCTGTTCCTTGGTCTATGTGCTGTTTTTGTACCAGCACCATGCTGTTTTGGTTGCTGTATTCTTGTAGTATAGTTTTAATGGGTAATGTAATGCCTCCACCTTTATTCTTTTGCTTAGGATTGCCTTGGCTATTCAGGCTCTTTTATGATTTCATATGACTTTTCAAAAAGTTTCCCTCTCTACTTTTGTAAAGAATGCTACTGGTAGTTTGAGAGTTGAATGTTTATATTGTTTTGGGCAGTATAGCTATTTTGAAATATTGATTCTATTCATGAGCATGGAATGTTTTTTCATTTGTTTATATTGTCTTTGATTTCTTTGAACGGTCTTTTATCTCTCACTGTGGAGGTCTTTTACCTCCCTAGTTAGCTGTATTTCTAGGTATTTTTTTTCTTTATCTGGCTATTTTGAATGGGATTGCATTCTTGATTTGGCTCTCAGCTTGGATGTTGTTGTTGTAGAGGATGGCTAGTGATTTGGGTACATTTATTTTGTATTCTGAAACTTTGTTGAAGTTGTTTATCAGCTCAAAGAGTTTTGGGGAAGAGACTATAAGGTTTTCTAGGTTTAGAATCATATTACTTGCAAAAAGGGATAGTTTGACCTTCTCCCTTCAAATTTCTATGCTTTTTATTTCTTTCTTTTGCCTAATTGCTTTGGCTAAGAATTCCAGTACCATGTTTAATAGGAGTGGTGAAAGAAGGTATCCTTTCCTTGTTCTAGTTCCCCAAATCTTCCCGCTCTTGCCCTTTCATTATTATGTTGGCTATGGGCTTTTATCATTATGATGTTGCCTGTGGTCTTTCATTTTTTGATGGCTCTTACTTTTTTAATATATTCCTTCAATATGTAGCTTGTTGAAGGTTTTTAATATGAAGGGATATTGAATTTTATTGAATGCTTTTTCAGTATCTGATGAGACGATCATGTGGTTTTCTGTTTACATGACAAATCACATTTATGGATTTGCATATGTTGAACCAAGCTTGCATCTCAGTGATGAATCCTGAGTGATCACAGTAGATTAGCTGTAGACGTGCTGCTGGATTCGGTTTGCTAGTATTTTGATGAGGATTTTTGCATCTGTGTTTATCAAGAATATTGGCATGAAATTTTCTGTTTTTGTTGGGTCTCTGCCAGGTTTCAGTATCAGAATGATGCTGGCCTCCTAGAATGAGTTAGGAAGGAGTCCCTTCTCTTAAAATTTTTGGAATAATTTCAGAGGAATAGTACCTGCTCTTCTTTAAACCTTGGTAGAATTTGGCTGTGAATCCGTCTGGTCATGGGCTTTTTGTGATTCATAGGCTTTTTATTACTGATTTCATCTTGGAAGTCATTATTGGCCTCTTCAGTGATTCATTTTCTTCCTGGTTCCATTTGGAGGTTATGTCTCTCAGAATTGATCTGTTTTTTTTTTCCAGATTTTCTGCTTTGTGTGCATAGAAGTGTTCATAGTAGTCTCTGAGAGTTTTTTTTTTTTTTCATTTCTGTGAGTTCAGTGGTAATGTCCCCTATGCCATTTCTGACTGTGTTTACTTGGATCTTCTTCTTCTTCTTTTTTGAAATAGTCTAGTTACTTGTCTGTCCATCTTATTTATTCTCTCAAAAAACAAATTCCTCATTTTGTTGATCTTTTTTGGTATGGTTTATATGTATCCATTTCCTTCCATTCTGATTTTTATTATTTTTTGTCTTCTCCTAGCTTTGAGATTAAGATACTTTGCTCTTGTTTCTCCAGTTCCCCTAGGTGTGATGTTATTAATTTTAAATCTTTATGACTTTTTGATGTGGGTGCTTAGCACTGTAAGTTTCCCTCTTAACATTACTTTTGCTTTGTCCCAGAGATTCTGGTATGTTGTATCTGTGTTCTCATAAGTTTCAAAGAGTTTCTTGACTTCTGCCTTAATTTCACTGTTTACTCACAGGTCATTGAGGAGTAGGTTGTTTAATTTCCATGTAATTATATGGTTTTGAGTGATTTTCTTAGTATTGACTTCAATTTTTATGATGTTGTGGTCTGATTCTGTGGTTAGTGTAATTTTGCTCTTTTAGATTTTTTCTAAGGATTGTTTTATGGCCAATTGTGCAGCCAATTTCAGAGTATACATCATATGCACATGAAAAGAATGCATATTCTGTTGTTTTGGGGTGGAGAGTTCCATAGGTGTCTATTAGGTCCATTTAGTTGAGTTCAGGTCCTGAATATCTTTGTTAGTTTTCTGCTCCGATGATTATTCTAATGCACTCAGTGGGGCGTTGAAGTCTCCCACTGTTGCTGTGTGGCTATCTAAGTCTCTTCATGGGTCTCTAACCACTTGCTTTATGAATCTGAATGCTCCTGTGTTGGATGTGTATATATTCTGGATAATTAGGTCTTCTTGTTGAATTGATGTCTCTACTATTATGTAATGCTCTTCTTTGTCCTTTTTGATTTTTGTTGGTTTAAAGTCTGTTTTGTCTGACATTAGAATAGCAACCCCTGTTTTTTTGTTTTCCATTTGCTTGGCAGACTTTTTTCCATTCATTTACTTTAAGTCTATGGATGGCATTGTATGTGAGATGGGTTTCTTGAAGAGAGTATACCATTGGGCCTTTCTTCTTTATTCAACCTGCCACTTTGTGCCTGTAATTCAGTCCTTTAGCCTGGTTACATTCAAGATCCTGTCATTGTGTTGTTAGTTCATTTTAATGTCAACTTGTTTGTGTGGTTGCTTTATACTGCCAATGGTTTCTGTGTTATATGTGTTTTTGTAGTATCTGGAGTAGTCTTTCCTATCCATATTTAGCACTCCATTCAGGACTTCATGTAAGGCTGGTCTGGTGCAAGGAATTCCCTTAGCATTTGTTTGTCCGAAAAGAACCTTATATCTCCTTTGCTTATGAATTTCTTTTCCTTAAGAATGGTGAGAATAGGCCCCCAATATTTTCTCTTATAGAGTTTCTGTCAAAAAGTCTGCTGTTAGCCTGATGGTGTTCCTATTGCAGGTGACCTTCTCTCTAGCTGCATTTAACCTTTATTTCTTTCATTTTGATCTTAGAGAATCTGCTGACTATGAGTCTTAGGAATGGTCATCTCATGTAGTATCTCACATTCTCTGAATTTGAATGCTCTCCTCTCTAGTGAAGTTGGGGAAATTTTCATGGGTGGTATCATCTGTATTAGTCAGCATTCTCTCGAGGGACAGGACTAATAGGATAAATGTATATATAAAAGGGAGTTTAAGGAGTACTGGCTTACACAATTACAAGGTGAAGTCCCACAGTAGGCCACCTGCAAGCTGCAGAGCAAGAAAGCCAGTCTAAGTCCCAAACCTCAAAAGTAGGAAAACCAGCAGTGCAGCCTTCTGTCTGTGGCCAAAGGCCCGAAAGCCACTGGCAAACCACTGGTGTAGGCCCAAGAGTCTAAAAGCTGAAGAACTTGGAGTCTGATGTTCAAGGGCAGGAAGCATTCAGCACAGGTGAAAGAAGGAGGTCAGAAGTCTGAGCCAGTCCCATCCTTCCACATTCTTCTATCTGCTTTTATTCTAGCCTCACTGGCAGCTGACCTGCCCACCCAGATCGAGACCGGGTCTGCCTTTCCCAGTCCACTGACTCAAATGTTATTCTACTTTGGCATCACCCTCACAGACACACACAGGAACAATACTTTGCATCCTTCAATCCAATCAAGTCGATGCTCAGTATTACCATCACATCCTCAAATATGTTTCTGAAGTTGTTTGCTTTGTCTCCCTTTCTTTCAGGGATGTCAGTGAGTCAATAAATTTGGTCTTTTTACATAATACTATATTTATCAGAGGTTTTGTTTATTGTTTTCTAACTTTTTTTTTTTCTGGTCTTACTGAGTTATTTTGGAGAACCAGTCTTCAATCTGTGACATTCTCTCCACAGCTTGTTCATTCTGCTGTTACATCTGCAGTTGTACTCTTAAATTCTTTAAGTGAGCTTTATCAGATCTGTCAGATTACTTTGGTTCTATCTTGAAATGGTCATTTTGTTTTTCATCTTCTGTATTATTTTTGTGTGTCTCTTAGAATACTTGAATTGGGTTTTGACTTTCTCCTGAACATTCATGATCTTCATTCCTGTCCATTGTCTGCATTCTATTTCTGCCATTTCAGCCTTGTTAAGAACCATTCCTGAGGAACCAGTGTGGTCATTTTGAGGTGGGAAGACACTTTACTTTTCTGAGTTGCCAGAGTTCTTGTTCTGGTGTTTTTCTCATCAGTGCGGGCTGATGTTCCTTCAATCTTAGAAGTTGCTATCCTTTGGATGGGTTTTGTTGCTTTTATCTTCTTTGACACCCTTAAGCGTTTGATTGTGGTCGAAGGTTTCAATTGACTGAATTTGTTCTGGAAGATTTTAGGAGGCTAAGACTCCATTCAGCACTCTTGAGCATTGTGCTCTAACTTTGAGGGAATTATACCAGGCACCCAGATTTGTTCTGCAGCCCCTCAAGGTTGGGAATCTGTGGTACTGAATGGGTCTGAGCTGTTTCTAGACTGCAGTCCATAACAATACAATCGATAGTGCCAGTCAAAGTGCTTTGTCTGAGTGGTGGTAGAAGAATCCATGTTTATTTGCACATGCCAGTAGCAGCATGGTGGGTTACATGCTCATTGGTCAGACCGGGACGCTGGTCGGTTTGTGGTTGCCAGCCTCTGGATGTGGATGCATGCACACACATATTCTGGTACATGGTAGCCGCATTTGGGGTTCCTAACCTCCTCCTCCTTCAATCCAGGGTCTGTGTCCTCCCTCTGTCCACCCTCAATGCCTTCCCTCTGAAGACATGTTCATAGTCCACCAGTTTTCCCTATATCCTAGTCACTTGGTAACAGATGTTCCTCCTGGCTGTGTCTAGTCAAACATCTTGCTGAGACAACCTTCTTTTGTTTTTAAAATGAAAACATAAAGTAATAATGGATTTTCATTCCTAAAATGCAACGATTGGCTGGACCTAAGTAACAGCTAATACTGCTTATATCGGGAAGGCTTATCCTAGTTGTCTACACTCCTCTCTCCACAAGTCCTTGACATTTTACTGCTGGAATATGTGATTTATTTACATTACCTACATGACTCTAGACATTTGAGGAGTATGAAACATCTGATCCAGAAGAAAGGGAGCCATGCTATACAATTTTGGTATCTCTCCTCTTAATGCTATGATTATCTTTGAGGTGGAGAGAAATGTAGTATACATGTGTTAAGCATTTTCCATTCTGTTAGAAAAAGAAAACACAAAAACAAAACCCCCAAATTTTTATAATTAGATATAGCTTTGTTAGCTTGATGTTATTAAATTTTTATTTATCTAATCTCTAATTGTCTCTTTTGATAATCAGAGAACAACAATCTGATTTCTATATTTGCATAGGTATAAATAAGAAATGTGCCCAAAATATGTATTTTGTCTCTTTCTCGTCTCTGTAAAGTTAATTAATGAAAGCATATTTATAACATGCTTGGTGTTACTTGACTATAGTGAGAGATTTTGCTGATTATGCCCACACAAAATTCCATCTCAAGTAATATTTATGTTTTTTATTATGAGTTAAAAAATAGTAATGTTAATACTGTCATCAGTATCAATGTATCATGGATTTTATTAGTGTGAACTTGTCTCTCAGGGCCTGGTATATCACATGTTATACCTGAGCATGTACAGTGTATAGAGCATGTACAGGTTATACCTGAGCAGGTACAGTGTATAGTAAAACTAATGAATTTTAGGCGACAGCAGTATTACTTCCTAACATGTCCCTACATGTTTCTATAGTATCCACAGTGGAGTTAAATCATTTGAAGATGAGGAAAGAAAACTTTTAATCTTGTTTTTGTGTTGAGAATCTAAGATGCTGTGGAAGATTGATTGACAAAATGCCTTGTATCGTTCATGCCTCTGTATGTACCACATTTCTGGTATTACTTTGTAACTTCTCTCATCAAGAGGTGAAACCTGTTCCCCACACATGAGTTTAAACTGACTTTTTCATATGTTTGCACCAAAAGAATGCAGTGGAACTGACAGCCTACAATTTTAAGCCTAGGACTCAGGATTCATTTCATACTTCAATTCTTCCTTGTGGAACCCTTTCCTAACTGCCATGGAAACAGACCAAGTCAAGTTTGTAGAGGTACAGAGTTCATATGGAGTGAGGTCCTAATCATCTTAGCCAAGATTATTCTAGAGCAGCCAGCCTCTAGACCACCCAACAGCTGACTAGAAACACATTAGTAAGCGATATGAGATGAGTCAAGTCCAGCCCAGATTGAATTACCAGCTTCAATACAATTACCCAGGAAACCTATAGATTCATGTGACAAAATGTTGTAAACTATTAAGTTAGTAGTTTTTAAAGTGTGATCTGGGGTCTCCTGGGGGTCTCAAGCAATTTTTCAGAGCTGCAATATTAAAACTATTTCCACAATGATACTAAGATATTATTTGTCTTAATTCTCATTCTGTCACCATTCACAGTGAAGTTTTTCAAAGGCTGCATGATGTTTGATATCAAAACAGAGTAGACACAGAAGCAGGTATGACACTCCTGCAGTCTTCTATTGAGTTTTCTATTGAGTCATACATTAAGAAAATTAGCTAAAGTACAAAGCAGTGCTATACTTCTCATTAATTTTTGTTTTGTTTAAAAAATGTAGTTATTTTTCAAAAAATATTCTATTTCTGTTACAAGTAATGGGTGTACTGTTAGTAGAAAAGGAAATAACTATTTTTAAATTTCTATCTTAGTTTCCAATGCAGCAAATATTAATAGATGAAAATTTCCAAAAAAAAAAGCTCATTGGAACCCTTAATAATTCTTAAGAAACTGATATTTTGAAAGCAAAATGTTTAAGAACTGCTGTACTATTTTTCTGCAACATTTCTTCATTCTGGGCATAGCAGTTGTTTATAAAGAAAAATTACCATAATTTTTTCTTCATTACTATCTACAAAATGCAAAGGATCAAATATTAACATTTTTAGAAATCAAAAACATTTAGTTTTCTGCTTCAGGCCTGTATATTGGATCTGTCAAGCAAGAGCAGTTACTGATGAAAAACAATTAAAATAAAATTACATATACACACATACATATGTATATTATAAGAATCTTTCATCTTTCATCAAAGAAAGAATTTCTGCAAATACTAAGATAAAAATAAAAGCAGAAACCCTGAGAGGTAAAGTAATCACCAAAGCCAGCTTTCGGTGTAAAAATTCCTACCAAACCTTAGTGTTTGAGAATACATTGTCACTGCTTCATGCTGAACAGAGTGCAGGAGGTAAACCTTATGGCCCACCCATAGTGGAAAATATAGTAGAAAAGGCTCTCCCTCATAAAATAAGAAACAAACCTTATGGGGAAGAAGGGTCTGAAAAGAAATATTCATTCCTCAGTGCTTCCTGGAGAAAATAAAACCAAAACTATAACTTATGAAAATAAATTAATCCTTATTCAAGACCTGAGATGTGAATGAATTCATACTCTTTGTTTGCTCAGAAACCTAAAGTGAAGCCTTTAGTATAAATTTGCCTTAGGTTGATATTACCCCGTGGTGACTGGCAGAAGCAAAAAATTTAACAGTAGAACTTCAAGTCTCTCCTCAACGAATTTTCATAAATAACATTTTATGTGTGTACAATAGTAGTTAAAACAAACAGCAAAAACAAACACACATGGAAAATAAGATTCCAGGAGTGAAACCGAGCATGAACAACACCAGTTGTAAATGCAATCACAAATAAAATAGAGGTGGGATTGAATATAAGAACAAGAAAAAACAGATGATTAAATTTTTAAATGACTCAAACAGAATTTCTTAACACCAATGGAATACTGTGTAGCCATAAAGAAGAACAAAATTATGTCTTTTGCAGCAACATGGATGCTGCTAGAGGCCATTATCCTAAGTGAACTAACACAGGAACTGAAAACCAAATAATCTGTGTTTTTAGTTATAATTTGGGGCTAAACACTGAGTACACATGGATGCAAAGATATGAACAACAGACAAGAACTACTAGAGTTGGGAGGTAAGGAGTGAGGATTGAGAAACTACTAATTGGGTACTATGCTTACTTCCTGAATGAACATGATCATTTGTATACCAAACAACAGTGACACAAAGTTCACCCATGTAACAGAACTGCACATGTGCTTCACGAACCCAAAATAATATTTGAAAAAAATACTGATAAAAATTAGAATATGAATAGATTAATTTACAGTATATCTGAAATGCAGATACAATAAGTGAACTGGATATATATTCAAAGTAATAATGAAATGATGTGGAAATAGGAAGATATATGGAAAATAAAGAAATGGAAGAGATTACATTAAAGAAAATACTGACTGAGGAGTTCCAGAATTGCTGGAAAATATCTGTTGTTACTTTCAAGAAGGCCAACAAATTTAAATTAGGATACATAGTATATCAATTCATATTACAACCAGTTTCAGATAACCAAAGATTAAGAGAAGACTCTAAAAGTAGCAAGAAGAAATGCAAATTGTCCAGACTGGTGTAACGACTAAATAGACAATTGAGTTTTCATTAATAAATGGAATCCAGGAAGCAATATAATAAAGTCTTCAGTGTTGCAATCAAAATCACTGACAATCTAGATTCACACTGGGGGAAGTTATTTTTCAAGAGTAAGAGTAAAATAAAAATACTTTCAGACAAAGAAAAATTGACAATTCCTTACTAAAGGAAATGATAAAGTATATGCTTTAGCAGTTAGATAAGGTATAAAGTCTGATAAGAAATAGTGGAAAAAAGTGTAAATGTGTGAATAAATCTTATATAACTAACATAGTACAATAATAAAAATTGCTCACTCTTATAATAACAAAGAAGATAGAGCAAAATTAGTCATTAACATAAGAATCTGGAGAGCTCTTGAAAATTGAAACAGTCTAATCTGCTTGTATTTTGGAGAAAGTTACAAATATTAATTATCCTCTTCTGTACATGCATGTCAGTGTCTGTGTGTGTACCCGCATGAGTGTGTGCACTCTCACAGAGATGCCTTAATTGTATTTGTTGTATTAGAATGTTTTGTTGTTGTTCCCTAACTTTATTTTCTTATATGGTTAACACATTTCCAAGTTTTAATCAAAGTATCAAGTTACATGGCTTGTACTGAGAAATATTCAAGAAATACTGTTTAGAGTTGATCATGAAAGCAATTCTATTAAACAAACAGAATTATGTACATAAAATTGATGAGAAAATACTTCCAATTTAGGCATTTGTGGCTACTCCAGGATAATCTTACCTATGAAATGTTTTTGATAATGCATTAACAAAAAGTGTATCCCCTTTGAATACTACCATGAGTGACATCTAATCTCACCTTAAGAAAGAATCTGTCATAATCTGTGCTGTACAGAAACCGTTGATACCCTGGAAAAAAAAAGAAAGTCTAATATTATTAACACAACCCATTGGTTTCTTACTGATAAAAGTAAAATAAAAAGTATGCTATGTAATAATTTGCTATTTTTCCACCTAACTGCTGTATGATTACATTTATAAAATACTTCTAAATTGATAGAAAATATAGACTAAATATTTTATTAATTTGTCTGTATATCCATATCACAAGAATATACATACCTTTGTATTAAAAGTATCAAATTAAATATTTGGATTATATATAACATAACATAAAGATCATATATAAGTATCTTTTTAATATTACTATTGATGTCTGTGTTGGTAAATAAGTATACTTTATAATATTCCACTTAAGCATAGGGTTATTTTCCTTAAGAAAGTACTTCAGTCCATATTACTGAGCTTCACTTCACCAAAAAAAGTACACAGGTTAGTTTGTTACACACTTATTCATGTTATTGATTTTTCCATCATATATAAAGGGTTATAACATTCAAGAGATTGTTCCTGCTACAACAGTATAAATTCATTGCCTGGAACACAGTTTGCTATTGAATGTCTGCCAGACTGTGTTAACAAGGGTATTCAGAAAAATACTGTGCAGGTAAAAGACAATAAATGAGTAAAGAAAATTCTCTAAAGTGAAAATGCCTTTAAAATTATGGGTATTTTCTTTAATCAAAGGTAATTTGAGAAAATAAATGTATTCTAATTTTACATTGCTTTTTCCCACTATACATAAACATATATTTATATTTTTAAAATTTCAGTGCTACTCTGGGCTATTTAAGTACCTCTGAGTAGAACCAATTATGCTGTTTTTTGAAGTTTAATGCTATGTAAACATTTATCTTTTCAGACAAGAGTCAACTGTGAACATTTATATGTTCTTGAGGCACAGATTCCTTCAGTTCTCCTGATATCTCCATTAGCATTTCTCTCCCTACTTAAATGTGCTGTGGTCAGCTTCTCTGGTCAACAACACCTCCACTGGGATTTCCACATTTTTCCTGTGCCTTCCTCTGTAGTTTTCACAGACAACAAGAATAGTTGCAATTGAGACTGACATTTTAAAACAGTAGTAGATATTTGGTGATTCTCTTAACACAAAATCTCATTTTTTAACTGAGTTTTTCTGTCAAGAGGTTATCTTCACAGCCAGTTAGTTATATCACAGAACGCAGAGGCTAAGATGTAAAACCAGATTTCAGTCATTGGCATGGGGCAGAAAGAAAGCAGAACTTAAGGATACCCAAATGTAGATCCCAAGAAATTTGCTATTCAGAAAGCTGTAGTAATAATGGATTGGATTCAAGGCAAGTATTGGCTATTTGGTCACAGCAAGGTGTATGGTTTATGGAGTTTATGTTTTTAATCTTTTTTTGTTTTTTTTTTTTTTGAGATGGAGTTTCGCCGTTATTACCCAGACTGGAGTGCAGTGGCACGATGTCAGCTCACCGCAAACTCCACCTCCTGGGTTCAAGCAATTCTCCTGCCTCAGTCTCCTGAGTAGCTGGGACTACAGGCACACACCACCACTCCCAGATAATTTTTTTTGTATTTTTAGTAGAGATGGGGTTTCACTATGTTGACCAGGATGCTCTTGATCTCTTGACCTCGTGATCCACCCCCTCGGCCTCCCAAAGTGCTGGGATTATAGGCGTGAGCCACCGCGCCCAGCCTATGTTTTCAATCTTATATGTTTTGCACATCGATGAATAGTATCTAAACATTAGAGGTGATCATCAAATGATCAGGCAATCAGGAAAAGCAGCACTGGTTTTGAGAATATTATAACAATGTTCATGACTAGAAGTCCTGTACTAGGTCTTTTGACTCCTCTTACTAGCCACGTGCCTTTAAATATAATTCAGAAGACATTTTAACAGCATCTGATTTTTTTACAATGAGTTCATAGGTTTTTTAAAAGACTGGTAAACAAAATGGAATTGCTGATTTATCTTTGTCTGAGAATCACCAACCAGAAACTTTAACACACTGAAGGCACAGCACCTTAGAATCCCATTAATAGTTTATGAAGGTTATATTTGGCTGACACCTTCTCATAAACACTGAAGAAAAATATTATGTACCTGAGAAGAGAGATATATATTAAACCAGATATTCAGTTAAATAAAAAGTAATAATCAAAGATAATTTACTCTGGTTAAATTAAATTATATATATTATCTTTTGATAAATATTTTATCAGAAATTAAAATAAATATCATAAGAATGTGTTCTATTTAGGTTAAAAAAGAGTATGAATGAAAAAGAATATTTTATTTTTCTGATTATTAATATTAAACAAATTAAGTGGTGTCTTCAAAATGTGAATAAAATTATAATAGATATAATGTAGTTGATTTTGCATCCATTTTTGTGTGACTGTCTCTTTTCTGAGGCATTATTGTTCAAATGGTAATTTTTTTGTACTACTGCTCTATAGAATGATGAAAATATTTTGAATCATGTTGCAAATAATTGTGCTAGCATAAAATATTTCAGTGTATAAAACAATTGGAGATATGATTCATATAGAATTTTCTATAAATTGGTGAATGGAAGTATTTTATTATTTTCAAGAAATTTGTAATATTCAAATATCTTATAGATACCTAAACAAATATTTCTAAATATATGCAATATAATATAACAAATCAGGTTGCCATAATAAGATAATTATACATTTCTCTCATTTTTAGATTTTATGAATATAAACTTTGTTTCTGTATAAAATAAAATACAGGATGAATAAATTTCAGATTAATGATACTTTATCTGCTGCCTCAAAAAGAGGACCCTAAATTTTTATCTTAAAAAATATGGTAAGTGACCAAACATTCCACAGAGATAGTAACCTAAAAATTATTATTGACTTGTAATGGTTATGGAAAGATTTTCATGATAACAAAATCTGACAAGTGAAAGTGAAGGTCTTTATTAATATATATTTTTGAATACACATTCAATAAATTTCTAATGTTGAGATAAATGAATTGTTTCAATTATATAAATGTCAGCTATTGCTAAATTGTATGTTAAATTAAATAATCAGAAATTCATACTCCCTGTATTATTCTCATAAAAGCAGTTTCCTTCATGAGCACATGAATAGCTTCAAGAATCAAATCGACCACACAACATCACTCTGCAAAATGTATTGCTGATTCGGAACACAAAACATGAAAGAAAATGAAAGATAGAAAGATTACCTTTCCCTCAAATCTATGCTCATTTGAATCTTAAATCATGTATTATTTTTCCTTCATATAATTCTTGATGGGAATCTTGCAGAAAAATAAATGCATTAAACTGACAGTTCTTCACTGTCAAGAGAAACCTATGGTCAGGGATATATATAATTCCTAGAGCTTTCATCATTAATATTTTATGAGTCTCGCTGATCTGTCTTATCTGGAAGAAAAATTTATCTTTCATTTGTACAAGCAGTGCCTGCCTGCCAAGTATTAGATTTCAACTCTATAAGTCGAGTGGTGAAATGCAAACGGCAGCAAAGGTACTAGGAGGAAAAGTGTTCACTTTATTTCTTTTACTGGAGTCTGGCTGTACTTTATTGGAGTTGCAGAGTCAGCCAAGCAAAGCAAAAGCACTTTGGGGAACTGTGACTGTCAATTCCTTGCCAACATACTTCAGCCTATACATGTGAATGTCCAAGTATTTAATCTGACTTTTAAATGAGATGATTAGCCACAGTGACTTTTTTTTTTAACATAAACATTTACAAGAAGCTTTGGTGACTAGAACATTGGAAAATCATTAGCTCTGTCTATGACATTTTTTTTTTTCATGTTGATGAGATGACTAAGAGAGAAATTAATAATTGTTGGACACTTCTAACTTAAAAGGCAGGTTGTTCTCTTCCTTGGTTGAGCATGACTTTCCTTAGCTGAACTAAGATTTTGTGTAGGCTCATCTATGATACTGGAGCTGAGTATATACTGGGCAGTATTCAAACACAGAAAAGCAAGCAGAGAAAGTGTTCTAGGATCCCCTTTGTAAGCCATAAGCATGGAGGACAATCTCTATAATACTGATCTGGGCAATTATTTTTTGGGGGTGATTAAGACCCCAAAAGCTTAGAAAAGAAAAGCAAAGAAAAGACAAATGGGATTATGTCAAACTAGAAAGCTCTAAACAGCAAAAAAAATAATTGAAACAGAAAGATAGCCTATAAAATGGTAGAAAAAATTGCAACCATGTATCTGATAAGTTAATATTCTAAATATCTAAGGAACTCAAACACCTATTAGCATGGAAACAAATGACCCAATTAAAATGGGCAAAGGACAGGAATAAACATTTCTCAAAAGAAGACCTAAAATGGCCAACAGGTATATATAAAAAGATGCTCAGCATCACTCATTACCAGAGAAGTGCAAAAGTGCAAGTGAAACTCACAATGAGGTTATCACGGTGCCCCATTAGAATGGCTATTTTAAAAATAGATGAAAAATTAATGTTAGGGAGGATATGAAAAAAAAGGGAACCTTTGTACACTGATGGTGGGAGTTTAAATTAGTACAGCCCCTATGGAAAACAGTATGGTAGTTCCTCAAAAATTAAAAAAAAAAAAAAGAACTACCTATGATCTAGTCATCCCACTACTAAATATATAACCAAAGGAAGTGAAATCAGTATGTCAAGAAGATACCTACACTCCCATGTTTATTGCAGTATCATTCATAATAGCCAAGATATGGAGTCAACGTAAGTGTCCAGCAATGGATAAATGGATAAAGAAAAACTATTCTGTCTTAAAAATAAGGGAATCTTGTAATTTGCCACATCATGGATGAACTCAGGAGGATATTGTGCTAAGCAAATTAAGCCAAACAGAGAGACAAATATCACATGTTCTCACCAGTATGAAGAGCTATTATAAAAAAAGCTGAACTCATAAAGCGTAAAGGAAAGTAAAATAGTAGTTACCAGGGGCTGGAGTGGAGGTGTGGAGATAGAGAGATGTTTGTCAAAGGTTATAAAATTTCAATTAAATAGAAGAAGTAAGTTCAAGAGTGTACTGTACAACACGGTGACTATAGTTAATAACAGCATATTGTATACTTGAAAATTGCTAAGACTGTAGAATGATAAGCATGTGAGGTAATGCATGTGTTAATTAGTTCAATTTAGCCATTCCACAATGCATATATATTTTAAAACATCATGTTGAACATGATAATTATATTGATTTTTTATTTATCAATGAAAAATAATGAATAAATTAGGTTAAAAAAAGCAATAACAACAAAAGCCAGAAATACAGTGGGTTTCTGTCTGCTAGGTTTATCTAGTTCATAGGTCCCTCATGAATGAAGTGTGGGTCCCTCATTTGGATGAAAATAAATTTTTTGAGAAATATATTTATTACATAATCAGAAAAAATTCTTGGTTTTAAAGGAATATTTTCCTTCACTAAAGAATCTGCAAAAAAAAAAAAAAAATCTAGAAATTAAAACTCCATGAAACTTTGTTTCTTTTCTTTATTAAATATTAAGGAGTGTGATTATTTAATGTCTTTCTGATCTTTTAGAATATAGGACACTTTTCATTTTGGTGCAAAATTGTGTCCCCAGAGTCTTGCATAAGGTTGACAAGAAGTAAATATTCAGTAAGTTTTTGTTGAAAGCTTTGCATATTTTTCATTTTTATCAGTAACTTTCAACATGTTCTAACATCATAAGACTCAACAATGCTTGCAGTAAGAGTGATTATTTATTCAAACTACAGCTATTAATCATAAATTTACATAAAGCACTGTGTTAGAAATTGGGTGAGACTAAAATGTCTAAAATTAATTTCTTGGTTTCAACACCTAATTGAGGGAATAAGATATATGCATAAAAATACTGCCAAATGTTAAATGTTAAGTGACTAGAGAATATATTAGCTGAAATTGTACATTAAACAAAAGAAATAAAAGGACATTCCTGCTAAGGAGAGGCACATGAATAAATATATTAATATAAAAAGTGTCTAAACCATAAATCATATAAGTGATGTTGAGGATGATGAAGCTTAGGATGACTGACAAGAGAACACTACTGTCTATAAGAACCATCTAATTCCTGCTCTTTAATTGATTTGTCTATTTACTCTTTGTCATAGAAAAGCATGTGATTTCCATGTTTGGAAAGGATCAACATTGAATACTCATGTTAATATAATATTATCACGAACGTATAAGGATTTTTTTTTTTTTCAAACACTCAAATGGTAGCTGGGTGTTTCAAACTTTTTAAATCTTTACGCTCCTGAAATGGGTGAGGGCAAAGGGAAAAAGGTATCTTGTTTTCATTTGATCTTTACTTATGATTTAACTATCTTTTCACACCTTCATTCTCTCTTTCAGCCTCGGTTCTTTTTTCATTCTCCTCTTCTTCAGTTCAATTGCCTGACTCCTTGGCATCTGCTTCTAGGGTACGCAGACCCAGTGGAGAAGATAGTCATTTACAAAGAAAAGTATCCATTCATTGATAATCTCTAGCTAAGTAAAATGGTTACTAATTGTTACTCTTCAATGGCTTGACTATATCACTAGTTTCAACAAGTTAAAAAAAAATCCAGGCATTCTTCTGGATAATTTTAATGAGTTCTGTACTCGCTAAAGCCTTTATTTTGCCATTAACTTGTTATCTCTATTATATCTATTATTAGCTAAATTTTGTTAGTTTGAGAAAATGATTATTTGAACGTTAAAAGCATGTAGCATGTAAAATAAATGATCTATTTAAAGTGATAATATAAAAATTTAAAGTTAAGTAGGAAAATAAACATGCTAATATTGGAGGAAATAATTCTGTATTTCCTTGATTTTAAAATCAAAGTAGTTTTCCTTAAAGCTAACATAAACTAGTTGCATTTATATTATTTTTATTAAAAAAAAAATCTTTATATCCTTTAGACCTCAACAACTTTTGAAATTTCAGATTCCATAATAATAATTTTCTAAAACTATGTAAGTTCTTTTGCCAATTATTATTATTATTATTAAGAGACGGGGTCTTTCTCTGTGGTTCAGGCAGGAATGCAGTGGTACAATCATGGCTCACTGCATCCCTCAAATTCCTGGGCTCTCAGTGTCTACCCTTTCGGTCTTTTCAGAACATTTCTATCAAATTATATAAGTGAATAAAACTCTGCTGCCAAAAGGGTATTCTGGTCATATCCCTCTTGTTTCTGGTCCATTAATTGGTTTCTCATTGTTTGAATAAATACATTTCTTAGCCATATATTTTACTCACACCAATAATTCTATCCTGCAACTACACTGAACTACCCGTGTTTTTCCAAACATATTTCGTATAAGCCTTCATGCTTCAGTGACTTTGAACATATATTCCATTTTCCTAGACAATACTCTGACTAACTGTCACCTCAGCAGGAATGGCTGTGGCCCCTATAGCAATATTGGTCATTCTTTCTTCTTGGGAATACCATTAGAGGACTAAGTCTGTCTTACTGCAGTCTGTATGTGAATGCCAGTATATACCCAATGTTTTAACCTCAAGGGCAGAAATCATAGCATGCCATTTTTTGTGTTTAGAATACAGTAGATCTTCAGTAATTGGTTGTTAAATTACTAATATAATAAATTAATATAACATTATCCCACTAATTGGAGCTTTTAATTCAACAAGATTTCTATAGCAGACAGAAATTTGAGTTCTAAACATTGCTATTTAAGAAAGTAATTTTGATTTGGCAGTTGTTTCTGGATGTGTCAAATAATATATTATTATATATTTACTTAAATGTAAAGGCTTTTAAAATCTAGATTTTAACCTACACTGCCACACTTCTTTTCTTAATGATTAAGTGAACTTTTGCTTAGATTTTTATAAAAGAGGCTGTAAATAAAAATGTACATGTAATTAACACAGTGAATGTTTTTTGTATCTACATATTTTAGTTGTTAATGGGATTTTGTGACCTAAATTGGCTAGAGAACTATAATATTCTTTTATAACACTCATGAATATAAATGCTATAATAAATTTGCTAGAAAGAGATAAATAAATCAAATTAAAAAGCTTCACCAGAAAGATGAGTCTTCTTTCTGGTCATTTCTTTGAGTAGTTTGTGCAAGTGGTATAAATCCCCAAAAATCTATAAAATATATTACAATCTGCCAAATAAAATGTTCAAATTCCTCTCATCACTTCTTTTAGCAAGAAAAAATGAATTTAGTATTAGGCTAATAGTAAAAAATATTTTCCCTAGTAGTTTATATAACATTCAAGAAAGACTACAATTAATTATGCTTTACAATTTACAGTTCTTTAAAATTGGTAAATGTTTTAAGACTTTTATTGTCACTGACTCATACAATAGTGTTATGAAGCAAGTATAACAATTCGTGGTGTTAACTTTATCTTTCTTATTGAGAAGTGAAATCTTAAAAGATTTGGTAACTCATCCAAGGCAACATTTATATGTCTTCTAGGTTTGAAATGAAAATAATTTATAATATCTAGTATAGAAAAGTGTTGTTCTCTCTTTTTTTTTGACATGATCTTTCCATGATTGTAATAAAAATAATAAGTTAATTTAACGACAAGAAAATATGTTTAAACATCTAATTTAACATTTTATCTTTTAGATGTAAAAATGCCTTCTTTTTTTAAGCTTTATCCTCAAATTTTCCCCAATTCCAATCTTACTATGTATACAAAGCATTTACAAAGATATCCACATTATTTTTTAGGAACATAAATAGATTGAAAGAATATAGCATTTTATACCAACATCTTATTCAAACTGTATGCCACAACATTCCATTTCCCTGAAAGACTTAACATGCTTTTTGTTTGTTCAATTTTTTTTGTTAATTTGTTTTGTTTTGAGACAAGAGTCTCACTCTGTTGCCCACACTGGCAGTGCAGTGGCATGATTTCAGATCACTGCAACCTCCACCTCCCGGGTTTAAGAGATTCTTGGGTGCCTCTGTCACCTGAGTAGCTGGGATTACAGGTGCCTGCCACCACACCTGTCTAATTTTTGTATTTTTATTAGAGATGGGGTTTCACCATGTTGGCCAGTCTTGAATTCCTGACCTCAAGTGATCTGCTTGCCTTGGCCTCCTGGGATTACAGGCATGAGCCACCATATCCAGCGTTAACATATCTTCTTAATGTTCACACTAGCCCTTTCTTCATCATTTATTCATCTCATTGTTTTAATATTTGATTATCCCTTTGTTGATTTCCTCTCCCTCAGAAGAAACCATAGTTCTCTGGAGGAGCTGGGCTCAGACCACTGTTTCCAGTTTCCTTTCTGCTGTTTGGATATTGACCTGTCTTCTGTGTTCTCTGTGATACAGAGGTAGCACATGCTACCTTTTTTTTTTCTTTTGGAAGATAAATCCCTGCTATCAGGCATACTAAGGAAATTTAAAGCCTTGATCTGATATGGCCTGTATAATTGATGGAGGCTGCGTAGGTTGTAGTAGGCAGATCTGATTTTACAACCACAGTGGGAAACTTCAATGTAGCTGATTACAAGCAGCTAAAGTGAGAAGGGTTCTGATCATTTGGTTCTTGATCCTTTCAATTGATCATCTCTCCATATCAAGAACACAAGGGCAGCAGCCCCTAACACAGGACTCTAACACTGTATAAGATAAGTTTTCAACTCCGCAGTGTCTAACTTATAATACAAGTCAGCACACTGAAACTAACCGGAGGAATAGGAGACGAAGATTTTATATAGGATGAGAACAGAAATAAGGCAGAAAGATAAAGAAAAAACAGAAAGCATTTTCTTTCCAGACTTTGTTCTTTTGTTATTTCTTGGAGATAGAGAGGAAAACATTCAAATATGGCTATCTACTAGGAATGATTTCGTTAGGAATAATATCCAATGAGGACTAAAACTTTAGTGTTTCCAAAAGAAGTGGAGTCCTTGGGGTATGACAGATCTATTTGTAGCTCAAGTACTCTACTGAGCTTTCTGACCCATAAAGGCAGGCCTCTAGGTAGACTGACCTCTTCTAAATTGTCACTTCGTTGAAAGGATAAAGAATTGTTTTTCAATTATAGCATTTTTCAAGGCCTCCAATTCTTTTTTATTTATTTAAACAATAAAAATATATAGGAAAAGTTCAAGCAACTTATACAATTGTTTTATAAATAGGAAAATAATGGCTTCTATAGTTTAAAATATATCTAGTTGTTTAATCATGCAAAATGCCTATTATGGCTTATGTTATGGCTGGCTATTTAATCACATCATTATACAAAACTTGAAATAAAATACAACCTAAAAGTTCTAATAAAGTGGAAAAATTCATTCCTACAATCCTAATTTATCAATAACCTTTAATTAGAAAATTATATCCCAGGAATTACAATTGTATCAAGTCTTGCATTGAGTAAAAGTGCATAATCTTTTTTATTTTATTTTATTTTATTTTAAATTTTCATTGCATTTTAGGTTTTGGGGTGCGTGTGCAGAACGTGCAAGATAGTGGTATAGGTACACACATGGCAGTATGTTTTGCTGCCTTCCTCCCCTTCACCCACACTTGGCATTTATCCCCAGGCTATCCCTCCCCAGCTCCCCCCCTGCTGTCCCTCCCCCATTCCCCCCAATAGACCTCTGTGTGTAGTAGACCCCCTCCCTGTGTCCATGTGTTCTCATTTTTCTCACCCGCCTATGAGTGAGAATATGAGGTATTTCCTTTTCTGTTCTTGTGTCAGTTTGCTGAGAATGATGTTCTCCAGATTCATCCATGTCCTTACAAAGGACACAAACTCATAATTTTTGATTGCTGCGTAATATTCCATGGTGTATATGTGCCACATTTTCCCAGTCCAGTCTATCATCGATGGGCATTTGGGTTGGTTCCAGGTCTTTGCTATTGTAAACAGTGCTGCAATGAACATTCATGTGCATGTGTCCTTACAGTAGAAAGATTTATAGTCCTTTGAATATATACCCAGTAATGGGATTGCTGGGTCAAATGGAATTTCTATCTCTAGGTTCTTGAGAAATTGCCACATTGTCTTCCACAATGGTTGAACTAATTTACACTCCCACTAACAGTGTAGGAGTGTTTCTATTTCTCCACATCCTCTCCAGCATCTGTTGTCTCCAGATTTTTTAATGATTGCCATTCTAACTGGCATGAGATGGTATCTCAATGTGGTTTTGATTTGCATCTCTCTAATGACCAGTGATGATGAGCATTTTTTCATGTGTTTGTTGGCCTCATGTGTGTCTTCTTTTGTAAAGTGTCTGTTCATATCCTTTGCCCATTTTTGAATGGGCTTGTTTGTTTATTTCCTGTAAATCTGTTTGAGTTCTTTGTAAATTCTGGATATCAGCCTTTTGTCAGATGGGTAAACTGCAAAGACTTTTTCCCATTCTGATGGTTGCCGATTCACTCTGGTGACTGTTTCTTTTGCCGTGCAAAAGCTGTGGAATTTGATTAGGTCCCATTTGTCTATTTTGGCTTTTGTTGCCAATGCTTTTGGTGTTTTGGTCATGAAGTCCTTGCCTACTCCTATGTCTTGAATGGTAACACCACAAAGATACTCCTCAAGAAGACCAACCCCAAGGCACATAATCGTCAGATTCACCAGGGTTGAAATGAAGGAGAAAATACTAAGGGCAGCCAGAGAGAAAGGTCGGGTCACCCACAAAGGGAAGCCTATCAGACTCACCCCAGATCTCTCGGCAGAGACTCTACAAGCCAGAAGAGAGTGGGGGCCAATATTCAACATCCTTAGAGAAAAGAACTTTCAATCCAGAATTTCATATCCAGTACATAATCTTTTAATTTATTGCTGTTAAAATTAAAGACAGATAGTACCAAATAGCAGAAGAAAAGAAACATAAACATTTATTGCTTAGATTCTGTATCTTCAGAGGAAAATTTATCTGTAGAGTTCAGCCCAAAAGGGGACTCATTTCTTTTTTTCAAGAAGTAGTTGTAAGCAGTGAAATCCTTGGTTTGAAGAAGGATCATAAGAAAACCCCTTGGTAGGCAGACATTTCTCAGTGCTACTGGGGAACTGAGCTGGTCAGGAAAATTCCACTCTGGAAACTAATGGTGGGGGAAATTTCGTACAATTCTTGGGGGAAGATGTAGAGAGGAAGGAAATCATACTCCCATCAATTCACCCAATTTTTTCTTTCCTAATATGGATTTTCAACTTGGTGACAGTGTAGAGGAAGAAAGCCTTGGTCAGGTGCTTCACTTTCAAGAAAAGAGAAAGTGAAAATGCAAATTGCCCAGAGCTTCTTTAGTATTTATTTCATTTGCCTTAGTTTTTGATGACACTAGACCATCTTTTTCATCAACAGAAATCATGTGGTAGATTATGATTCCTGTTGGTTTCAGCTGATGACCAGATGCAAAAGCAGGAGTAAATTTTCTTGCCCTGCAGAGCAAGAGTTGGAGCAGAAATTGAGGTGTTATTATAGCAACACACTATGTACATCCTGGATCCATGAGCCCTGTCAGAGGGACTTGCTACTTAATTTAAGAGCTTCTGAAAGGCAAAAGAAACTGTCATCAGAGTGAACCAGCAACCAACAGAATGGAAAAAAAATTTGCAATGTACCTATCTGACAAAGGGCTAATATACACAATCGACGGAGAACTTAAACAAATTTGCAAGAAAGAAAAACAACTCCATCAAAAAGTGGGCAAAGAATATGAATGGACACTTTTCAAAAGAAGACATTTATGCAGCCAATAAACATATTAAAAAAAACCTCACCATCACTGGTCATTAGAGAAATGCACATCAAAACCACATTGAGATACCACCTCACTTCAGTTAGAATGGTGATGATGAAAAAATCTGGAGACAACGGATGCAGGAGAGGATGTAGAGAAATAGAACACTTTTACACTGTTGGCGGAAGCGTAAATTAATTCAACCATTGTAGAAGACAGTGTGGTGATTCCTCAAGGATCTAGAAATAGAAATAACATTTGACCCAGCAATCCCATTACTGGACATATACTCAAAGGATTATAAATCATTCTCTTACAAAGACACAAGCACATGTATATTTATTGTGGCACTGTTCACAATAGCAAAGACTTGGCACCAACTCAAATACCCACCAATGATAGACTGGATAAAGAAAATGTGGCACATATATATCATGGAATACTATGGAGCCTTAAAAAAATGATGAGTTCATGTCCTTTGCAGGGATGTGGATGAAGCTGGAAATCATCATTCTCAGGAAACTGACACAAGAACAGAAAACCAAACACTGCATGTTCTCACTCATAAGTGGGTGTTGAACAATGAGAACACATACAGACACAGGGAGGGGAACATCACACACTGGGGCCTGGGGGTGGGGCACTAGGGGAGGAATAGCAGGAGGTGGGGGTATTGGGAAGGCACAGCATTAGAAGAAATAACTAACGTAGATGACAGGGCAATTGATGTAGCAAACCACCACCATGGCATGTGTATACCTATGTAACACACCTGTACAATCTGCACGTGCCCCAGAACTTAAAGTATAATAAATAAATTTATAAAATATCTGGAAGATGCTTGGGTCCTTTTAAGCCTCTGCTAAATGCTGCACAGATACCTCTACAAAATTTCAAATTTAACATCCACTTAATTTAATTTTAAAATGGTGTGTATGTTCTTTTCTCACAAATCACTTAAGTTTTTCTGCCCAGACTGTGCTATCAAACACATATCACATATTTTGTTAACAAGAGCAACAAACTAGATTTTTAAGGAACAAACAATTCTTTGTTTGTTGTTGTTCTTTTAAACTTTGGCTTGCTTTTTTGGTAGATGTTCTACTCTTCCTATATTCATGTGCTTTGCAACTATCTCTAAACTATCCTTTCCCTATAGTAGGAAAAGTAGTGAGTTTTGTCATCATCATTGATAACTAGTTTGTTTTCCACTTATTGTTATAGTTCAGTCATTATGTTACTGATTAAGCTGTTGTACTTCACTCTCAGGGTTTGCATTTTCTGATTTCAAGGATTCATTCTTATTTTTCAGAGTTGATGAAAGTCATAACTTATTTTCTTTCTTCCTTAGGAACATAAATATATAGATAGATAAATATAACAATAAATAAATATGTGTATATATTTCACAGATATATATACATACACACAGTTCCAGGAAATGCCTATTATTTTCTCTGTTTTCTTGTGTGAAGGCTTGTGCTAATCTAATCTATAGTTGAGCTAGCTCTCTGGGCTTTGTGAGTTATAAAACATTCTCTTGGCTGGCTTCCAAGATGGCGTCGTAGAGGCGACTCAGGATTGCAGCTCTCAGTGAAGGCGCAGAGGGTGAGTCCTAGCCGCATTCTCGGATGGACCTTTTTTGCCCACAGAAGTTGAAAGTCCCAGGTGTGGGAGAGACATGGGATGCTAGCGCAGCCAGATCACGTGGCCAGTTTGGCTGGCACCGCAGCGCAGCAGCACTGGGCACAAAACTCACTGATATGGGTGCCCTGTTAAACTGGCAATCTGAGATTTGGAAGGGCAGATTGGCATGTCCATCTGATTGAATGGGACTTGGACAATAAGCCAGACCAGGAGATTCCTGGGAAATGTGATCTGAGCCGGTGCAGTGGGCAGTGGCACAGGAGATCGCACGGATCCCAGTGCCCTATCAGCAGGCTAGTGGGGTGCCAGTGAGAGAGTCAACTGTTCAGCTTGGGGAGAGGAAGAGAGAGAGAGAGAGGATGGACTCTGAGGCAGGGAGCTGGGTGATGGAGAGAGAGGATGGGCTCAGCGGGTCCCACCCTCATGGGGAATAGCAGGGTGGCAATTGGAGGCACTCGGGGCTGAGAGTTTTGCTGCCGGCATCTAGGATGGTGCAGCCCGGTGGGGGAGGGGCATCTGCCACTACGGACGCAATCCACCCCTACTGAAGTACCGCCCAGGGCTGACACAGCCTGCTGTTGCCGAGGGAACCTGCCATAACAGAGAGACTCCACCAGCAGGGCGGAGCACACCACAGCAGATCAGAGCCCCACAGCAACAGTTGCAATTCTTGTCTCTGATAAAATAGACTTTAAAGCAACAAAGATCAAAAGAGACAAAGAAGGTCATTACATAATGGTAAAAGGATCGATACAACAAGAAGAGCTAATGATTTTAAATATATATGGACCCAATGCAGGAGCACCCAGATATATAAGGCAAGTTCGTAATGACTTACAAAGAGACTTAGACTCCCACACAATAATAGCAGGAGACTTTAACACTCCACTGTCAATATCAAACATATCAACCAGACAGAAAATTAACAAGGATATCCAGGACTTGAACTCAGACCTGGAACAAGCAAACCTGGTAGACATTTACAGAACTCTCCACCCCAAATCCACAGAATATACATTCTTCTCAGCACTACATCACACCTACTCCAAAATTGACCACATAATTGGAAGTAAAGCACTCCTCAGCAAATGCAAAACAACTGAAATCATAACAAACAGTCTCTCAGACCATAGTGCAATCAAGTTGGAACTCAGAATTCAGAAAATAACTCGGAACCGCACAGCTTCATGGAAACTGAACAACTGGCTCTTGAATTTTGATTGGATAAACAATGAAATGAAGGCAGAAATAAAGAAGTTCTTCGAAACCAACGAGAAAGAAGACACAACATACCAGAATCTCTGGGACACATTTAAGGCAGTCTGTAGAGGAAAATATATAGCAATAAGTGCCCACATGAGAAGACTGGAGAGATCCAAAATGTACACCCTATCATCAAAATTGAAAGAGCTAGAGGAGTAAGATCAAAAAAGCTCAAAACCTAGCCGAAGACAAGAAATAACTAAGATCAGAGCAGAAATGAAGGAGATAGAGAAAAGAAAAACCCTTCAAAAAATCAATTAAATCCAAGAGCTGGTTTTTCAAAAAGATCAACAAAATAGACCACTAGGCAGACTGATAAAAAAGAAAAGAGAGAACAACCAAATAGATGCAATAAAAAATGATAATTGGGAAATCACCACAGATTCCAGAGAAATACAAACCATCATCAGAGAATACTACAAAGAACTCTATGCACATAAACTAGTAAACCAGGAAGAAATAGATAAATTCCTGGATGCCTGTGTCCTCCCAAGCCTAAACCAGGAGGGAGCCAAAACTATGAATAGACCAATAACAAAGTCTGAAGTTGAGGCAGCAATTAAGAGCCTACCACACAAAAAAAGCCCAGGTCCAGATGGGTTCACAGCCGAATTCTACCAGACACACAAAGAGGATCTGGTACCATTCCTTCTGAAACTATTCCAAATAATTCAAAAAGAGGGAACCCTTCCCAAATCATTTTATGAGACCAACATCATCCTGATACCAAAACCCGGCAGAGACTCAATGAAAAAGAAAACTTCAGGCCAATATCCATGATGAACATAGATGCAAAAATCTTTAATAAAATACTGGCAAACCGATTGCAACAGCACATTAAAAAACTTATCCATCATGATCAAGTAGGATTCATCCTGGGGATGCAAGGCTGGTTCAACATACACAAGTTATATATGTAATTCACCACATAAACAGAAGCAAAAACAAAAACCACATGATTATCTCAATTGACGCAGAGAAGGCATATGACAAAGTTCAATAGCCCTTTATGTTAAAAACCCTCAATAAACTTGGTATTGATGGAACATACCTCAAAGTAATAAAAGCTATTTATGACAAACCAACAGCCAATATCATACTGAATGGGCAAAAAGTGGAAGCATTCCCTTTGAAATCCGGCACTAGACAAAGATGCCCTATCTCACCACTCCTATTTAACGTAGTACTGGAAGTTCTAGCCAGAGCAATCAGGAAAGAAAAAGAAATAAAGGGTATTCAAATAGAAAAGGTGGAAGCCAAATTGTCTCTATTTGCAGACGACATGATAGTATACCTAGAAAACCCCATCACCTCAGCCCAAAAACTCCTGAAACTGATAAGCAACTTCAGTAAAGTCTCAGGATATAAAATCAATGTGCAAAAATCACAAGCATTCCTATACACCAATAACAGACTTAAAGAGAACCAAATCAAGAACGAACTGCCATTCTCAATTGCTACAAAGAAAATAAAATACCTAGGAATACAACTAACTAGGAACGTCAGGGACCTCTTCATGGAAAACTACAAACCACTGCTCAATGAAATAAGAGAGGACACAAACAGATGGAGAAACATTCCATGTTCATGGTTAGGAAGAATCAATATCGTGAAAATGGCTATACTGCCCAAAGTAATTTACACAATCAATGCTATCCCCATCAAACTACCATTGAAGTTCTTCACAGAACTGGAAAAAACCACCATGAACTTCATATGGAACCAAAAGAGAGCTCGCATAGCCAAGTCAATTCTAAGCAAAAAGAACACAGCAGGAGGCATCACACTACCAGAATTCAAACTATACTACAAGGCTACAGTAATCAAAACATCATGGTACTGGTACCAAAACAGAGATATAGACCAATGGAACAGAACCGAGGCATCAGAGGCAACACACCATATCTACAACCATATAATCTTTGATAAACCAGACAAAGACAACCAATGGGGAAGGGATTCCCTGTTTAATAAATGGTGTTGGGAAAACTGGCTAGCCATGTGCAGAAAGCAGCAACTGGACCCCATCCTGACACCTTACACTAAAATTAACTCCAGATGGATTAAAGACTTAAACGTAAGACCTGACACCATAAAAGCTCTAGAAGAAAATCTAGGCAAAACCATTCAGGACATAGGAGTAGGCAAGGACTTCATGACCAAAACACCAAAAGCATTGACAACAAAAGCCAAAATAGACAAATGGGACCTAATCCAACTCCAGAGCTTTTGCACGGCAAAAGAAACAGTCACAAGAGTGAATTGGCAACCATCAGAATGGGAAAAAATCTTTGCAGTTTACCCATCTGACAAAGGGCTGATATCCAGAATTTACAAAGAACTCAAACAGATTTACAGGAAATAAACAAACAAGCCCATTCAAAAATGGGCAAAGGATATGAACAGACACTTTACAAAAGAAGACATACATGAGGCCAACAACACATGAAAAAATGCTCATCATCACTGGTCATTAGAGAGATGCAAATCAAAACCACATTGGGATACCATCTCACGCCAGTTAGAATGGCGATCATTAAAAAATCTGGAGATAGCAGATGCTGGATAGGGTGTGGAGAAATAGGAACACTCTTACACTGTTGGTGGGAGTGTAAATTAGTTCAACCATTGTGGAAGACAGTGTGGCGATTCCTCTGGGACCTAGAGATAGAAATTCCATTTGACCCAGCAATCCCTTTACTGGGTATATATCCGAAGGACTATAAATCTTTCTACTATAAGGACACATGCACACGAATGTTCATTGCAGCACTGTTTACAATAGCAAAGACCTGGAACCAACCCAAATGCCCATCGATGATAGACTGGACTGGGAAAAGGTGGCACATATACACCATGGAATATTATGCAGCAATCAAAAATTATGAGTTTGTGTCCTTTGTAAGGACATGGATGAATCTGGAGAACATCATTCTCAGCAAACTGACACAAGAACAGAAACAGAAATATTGCATATACTCACTCATAGGTGGGTGAGAAAAATGAGAACACATGGACACAGGGAGGAGGTCTACTACACACAGGGGTCTATTGGGGGGAATGGGGGAGGGACAGTGGTGGGGGCTGGGGAGGGATAGCCTGGGGATAAATGCCAAGTGTGGGTGAAGGGGAGGAAGGCAGCAAAACACACTGCCATGTGTGTACCTATGCAACTTTCTTGCACATTCTGCACATGTACCCCAAAACCTATAATGCAATAAAAATTTAAAATATTAAAAATAAAAATTCTTTTTACCATTCCAGCTTTTTGTGCCTCCAAAAATCTCTCTCTACTTTGCCACCCTGCCCCCTTTTACCTATAGCAGTACAGTCGATGAAAGCCCAGTAAGCTTTTCTCTTTGTTGCAATCTTTGTCAGGGTGTGGCATTGCACTTTGTGAAGTCCCTCTGTAAGAGTCGATTGATAATACAGAATCGCTTTATGCAGAAGTATCCTTAAAATTCTAATTCACCGCTCCAAACTTCAGGTGGACGTTAATGGTTTCCTAAAAATTGGACTGATTTGTCCTTTCTTTCTAAAGCAGATTGTCTCCTGATACTGCAGTGATCTCAGGGTTATAAACAGCCGTGCGATTATTTTATTCTGTGAAGGTGTCATTTTTTTTTTCTTTTCTGGAATCTGATCATGTAACTTTGTACCTTACCTTCTGTTTTCTGAGTTAAAAATATAACATTTTAGTTATCTTGCTTCTGCTTAAGTATTATTTTAATAAGCACGTCCCCACAAAATTATATTCTTTATCTTGAATGAGGACAGCTCCACCAACAAATCTAGTAATTCAAGTCAAAGTGGAGATAATGTAGATTTACTCCTCAAATATTGCATTCAGTAGCACTGGTGATCCCTTCATACGTAACTGGGCTAATCACAACACTCCAAACTAAAAATAAATTAAAGTGTATGTGTTAAGTTTTAGATTTTACATAGGCTATTTATCTGAAACTAGTATCTGTAGTGGGAAAGTCTCCAATCTTAATATTCTATGTGTATTATGGCACTAAAGTAAAAGTGAACAATGTGAACTATGGCAGATTGGGTAAGCAAATGAATTTACACAATATTCTTATTCTCAATTGATGTCTATTTTATTAGTTCCCTGGCCAATTAGAGTCATTATTAACTCCATCTTTCAACACACACCCAATATGTTAGGTAACTGTGCTGGCCCCATCTTCAAAATAAATCCATAATAATGGTTCACTAAAGTTACTACTAGCATTTTAGTCTCAGTTACTATGATTTCTTACCTGGTTTTAACTAAAATATTTTTACTTCATCTCCATTCTTTAAATCTGGCAACCTTTTCTCCTCCTCTCCCCCATAGTGTATTCTAAATAGAGTAACTAGAATGGCTTTACTAAAATGAAAGTCAGATAAGCAAGTTCTTCTATATAAAATCAAAAAACATATTCTCATTTGTTGCTAAATAAATGCCAATTGCAGTGATATAAAAGGCCCTTCTTGACCTGGCACCATCCTTGAACTCATCTCCATCAGCAGCAGCCACATTGTTTTCCTTGGTATTCTGTGAATTATGAGGTCCTGATGTAGGAACTTTTGATATAGGACTTTTTCTTTTTTTTGAAATACAGAAATCTCTTCTCCTAAATATTCCCACAGCTCTAACATTTATCATCCTTAAGTCAAATATAATCAACTCAACAAATTCTATTCTAACCATTAAACTGCAAATTCCTTCCTCCAAACAGGTATTCTAATATACTTGAACTTGACTAATTTTTTTCTTCTATATAGCATATATCATCTTTTAATATGCTATATGATTTACTTATTTATTTTCTGTCTTCTCACATTTGATTGTCAAGTATATAAAAACAGTATTTTTTTTCTCTGATGGTTTGCTAGTTACCTGATAAATAATTATAAAAATATTTGTTGAAAGAATGAATCAACAGGGAGGTAAAAGCTAGTCCACTGCTAATCCCCTTTTTTTTGTGTATATTCAACCAAGATACTCAGCCACAAATATTTTTTCTCAAATTTTAATCTTAATATAAGTTGATGACCTAAAGGGCAAATACCCTTGGTGATCTATATTTTTAATAGGTGGCAGTAGTTTTTATGCGTTGTGGCTCTTTCCATAATTTTTAATGAGCTAGGCTTTCAAAGTTCTGTCTATCCCTAAAAAGATTTCTAAGAGAATATTCAAATTGCATTAGATAATACAGGGATATATTTACCAGGACACAGAGTAGTCACATTTCCATCAGGCCCATGAGCAATTAGATTCACAATCCTAATTTTGTACTGAGTTCTAATAATGTAGTTATTTATCTATTTTTTTTTAAATTGACCAAGTAAGAAGAAAATTCATTATTTTGTGAAAATCTATGGGAAAGCATGCTCCTGATTTGCCTGTGGAAGAGTATGCAATGTTTCTAAATGGGGATGAAATCTACATTATTAGGTAGAAGATTGTTCCTTACTTTAAATTTCAGCTAAAGCAGAAATGCAAAGCTTATGAATTAAGGCAGATAGTCTCAAGGTACAACTCCAGAGTAATATTACTTTTAAATGCAGAGGTAGGCAATGGAGAATATGATATGGTAAAGCACAAAAAGAGTAGTGCACTGCACTCAATCTTATTAAATTCATTGTGAAAATGCCACAGCCAGAAGCTATTCAATTTTTGGAGAAGATGGGAAAGTATCAAGGTGTCTTGGGAAAATGCAGACAGGGAAATTATATAGATCCAAAATGAAAGTCAAAGTTTAAAAAGTAATTTTGCTTAAAGGAAAAAGTAAATCAGATAGTTATTAGAGACCAAATCCGGAGGATCACACAAAGCAGAAAGATGTTGTTCAGATAGACCCAACTGTTTTTGAAGAATAATACAATAATATAAATAATTTAGAAAGCATGCTTTGTAGTTGGCTTGTAACAGTATTATTGAGGCCATAAAATATTTGATAACTCTACATCTGGCTATTAACAAGTAACTATGTTGCTCTTCATAAGAACATAGTTTTATGGTTATCTTTGTTGCTCTTATGAAGGCTGCTAGTTTGTGCAACTTCAGGAGCACATTCTATTTACATCTAACATAACACTATGTGAATAATTTCTTTCTTTCTTTTTCTTTTTTTTTTTTTGAGATGGAGTTTTGCTCTTGTTACCCAGGCTGGAGTGTAATGGGCAATCTCGGCTCACCGCAACCTCCACCTCCTGGGTTCAGGCAATTCTCCTGCCTCAGCCTCCTGAGTAGCTGGGATTACAGGTACGCACCACCATGCCCAGCTATTTTTTTTTTTTTTTTTTTTTGTATTTTTAGTAGAGACGGGGTTTCACCATGTTGACCAGGATGGTCTCGATCTCTTGACCTCGTGATCCACCCGCCTCGGCCTCCCAAAGTGCTGGGATTACAGGCATGAGCCACCTCACCCTGCCCGTGAATGATTTCTTTTAGCATCAGGTAATATGGTAGCAATACTACTTACTATGTATCATAGCTTTACCTATTTTAAATCATTTAATTATCTCAATAATTGTATGAGATAGGAATTTTTATTATCCCATTTTATATATTCGAAAAATAAAGCACAGTGTTAACCAACTTGCACAAATGGAACAATTAAAAATGTTAGATCCAGAATTTCAGTACAAAAAATCTGTCTTCATTATCACTGTTTTTAACTAGGATATTATTCTGCCTCTTCAAAATAATAATTATTGAACACCTTCAATGTTTTGGGCACCAATCCTCAGTACTAGGAAATGGCAATGAACTTAAAAGTAAATTTCTTGCTCTCATTAGCTTTTATTTTTGTGAAGATATTCAGAGTATTAAGTAATAGTTAATGCACAGGGTGTGTGTGTGTGTGTGTGTGTGTGTGCACGTGTGTGTGTGTGCACATGTGTGTGTGTGTGTCCCAACCACCGTTCAAATGTCTTTATAAATATTAACACACTCAGTCCTTACAACAGGCATTTGAGATAGTTGCCATGATTATTCCACTTTTACAGATGATAAAACTGAAGACAAAAGGGTTAAGTGATGTACCCAAGGTTATAGAGTTAGTAAAACGCATTTCCCTACCCTCAAATAAGAGCCATCAATAAAATAATTATAAGGAAAAGTCTTTCTGAAAAAAAGCAAAATAAGAGCTTTTTTAGAATTTCCTAATTTTTTTGTTAGCAGTGTGTGTTATTTCCAACAGGTTAACCAATGCTTTTTTATTGTCATCCACATGAAAGAAGAGAAGAAAAATTAAAAATAGTTAATGAAAAAATAAAGAGCCAACTATGTTTGCAAGTATACAACATGCTTCCATATGTATATTTGTATCTGTAAGTCTCTTTCTAGATAGAAAGACAGACAAGCCAAAGACATGCATTTTTTTCATTTTGTCCAACTCATATATTTTAAACAACAAAACAAATGATAAAAGGATTTTTAAGTAGATAGATAGATGGATTGATAAGATGAGTGTGCAGGTAGATGGAGAGGGAAACAGAATGGGGGAGGAGGGAAGGAGAATGAAATGAAGAAAGCTACAAGGAAGAGATTTACAGATTGAACAAAAGAAATATATAACCGAATATAACTGAAAAGTAACCAAATTAAGAACGAACTGCCATTCACAATTGCTACAAAGAAAATAAAATACCTAGGAATACAACTCACTAGGAAGGTAAGGGACCTCTTTAAGGAAAACTACAAACAACTGCTCAACGAAATAAGAGAGGACACAAACAGATGGAGAAACATTCCATGTTCATGGTTAGGAAGAATCAATATTGTGAAAATGGCTATACTGCCCAAAGTAATTTACACAATCAATGCTATCCCCATCAAACTACCATTGAATTTCTTCACAGAACTGGAAAAAAACACCATGAATTTCATATGGAACCAAAAAAGAGCCCGCATAGCAAAGTCAATTCTAAGCAAAAAGAACACAGCGGGAGGCATCACGCTACCAGACTTCAAACTATACTACAAGGCTACAGTAATCAAAACAGCATGGTACTGGTAACAAAACAGAGATATAGACCAATGGAACAGAACAGAAGCATCGGAGGCAACACAACATATCTACAACCATATTATCTTTGATAAACCAGACAAAAACAAGCAATGGGGAAAGGATTCCCTATTTAATAAATGGTGTTGGGAAAACTGGCTAGCCATGTGCAGAAAGCAGAAACTGGACCCCTTTCTGACACCTTACACTAAAATTAACTCCAGATGGATTAAAGACTTAAACATAAGACCTGACACCATAAAAACCCTAGAAGAAAATCTAGGCAAAACCGTTCAGGACATAGGAGTAGGCAAGGACATCATGAACAAAACACCAAAAGCATTGGCAACAAAAGCCAAAATAGACAAATGGGACCTAATCAAGCTCCACAGCTTCTGCAGGGCAAAAGAAACAGTCACTAGAGTGAATCGGCAACCATCAGAATGGGAAAAAATCTTTGCAGTTTACACATCTGACAAAGGGCTGATATCCAGAATTTACAAAGAACTCAAACAGATTTACAGAAAAAAAACAAACAAGCCCATTCAAAAATGGGCAAAGGATATGAACAGAAACTTTACAAAAGAAGACATACATGAGGCCAACAAACATATGAAAAAGTGCTCATCATCATTGGTCACTAGAGAGATGCAAATCAAAACCACACTGAGATATCATCTCACACCAGTTAGAATGGCGATCATTAAAAAATCTGGAGACAGCAAATGCTGGAGAGGATGTGGAGAAATAGGAACACTCTTACACTGTTGGTGGGAGTGTAAATTAGTTCAACCATTGTGGAAGACAGTGTGGGGATTCCTCAGGGACCTAGAAATAGAAATTCCATTTGACCCAGCAATCCCATTACTGGGTATCTATCCAAAAGACTATAAATCGTTCTACTATAAGGACACATGCACACGAATGTTCATTGCAGCACTGTTTACAATAGCAAAGACCTGGAACCAACCCAAATGCCCATCAATGATAAACTGGACTGGGAAAATGTGGCACATATACACCATGGAATATTACGCAGCAATCAAAAATGATGAGTTTGTGTCCTTTGTAAGGACATGGATGAATCTGGAGAACATCATTCTCAGCAAACTGACACAAGAACAGAAACAGAAATATTGCATATACTCACTCATAGGTGGGTGAGAAAAATGAGAACACATTGACACAGAGAGGCGGTCTACTACACACTGGGGACTGTTGGGGGAAATGGGGGAGGGACAGCGGGGAGGGCTGGGGGGGGATAGCCTGGGGATGAATACCAAGTGTGGGTGAAGGGGAGGAAGGCAGCAAAACACACTGCCATGTGTGTACCTATGCAACTATCTTGCACATTCTGCACATGTACCCCAAAACCTATAATGCAATAAAAATTAAAAAAAAAAGTAACTATACAAATGTTTTCTATACCTCTATTATATTGTGATACTAGATTTATGAGAATTATCTAATTTCAGGTAGTTTGCTTGTTTGGAGATGAATAATTTTTGAGATTCATTAGTCTTTACTTGAGTCTCAAATCACTAACAGTATTGTGATTTTGAAACACATGGGACGACTAGGAGTTACATTTCTATTCCTTCATGCAATGCATCCTTCAAAACAAGTGATATGGTTTGGCTTTGTTCCCACCCAAATCTCATCTTGAATGTTGGCTCCCATAATTCCCACATGTTGTGGGATGGACCTGGTGGAAGATAATTGAATCATGGGGGCAGTTTTTCCCATCCTGTTCTTGTGATATAGAGTAAGTCTCATGAGATATGATGGTTTTATAAGGGGAAACTCCTTTCACTTGACTCTCAATTCTCTCTTTTCTGCTGCCATGGAAGATGTGCCTTTCACCTTCTGCCATGATTGTGAGTCCTTCCAGTCATGTGGAACTGTGAGTCCATTAAACCTCTTTTTCTTTCTAAATTACCCAGTCCTAGGTATGTCTTTATCAGCAGTATGAGAACAGACTAATACAATAAATTGGTGCCATAGAGTGGGGCGCTGCTGTAAAGATACCTGAAAATGTGGAAATGACTTTGGAACATGGTAACAGGTAGAGGTTGGAATAGTTTGGAGAGCTCAGAAGAAGACAGAAAAATGTAGGAAAATTTGAAGTTTCCTGTACACTTGTTGAATGGCCAAAGTCTCATCTGAGACAAGAGAAGTCTCTTCCATCTATGAACCTGTAATATCAAAAGCAAACTAGTTTTTCTTCCTAGATGCAATGGGGATATGGGTATTGGGTAAATACAGTCATTCCAAATGGGAGAAATTGGCCAAAACAAAGGAGTTAGAGGGTCCATGCAAGTCCGAAATCCAGTGGGGCAGTAAAATTTTTAGACAGTCACCTTAACTATAGTTCCCAAGTTTCTCATCTCCATCTGAGACTACCTCAGCCTGAACTTTATTGTCTATTTCACTACCACATAGAGTGTTTAAAAATACCTGAAAATATGTGAAGTGCTATAATAGCAACAACAGAAAGAACATAAAGTATCCCTCCAACTGTTTGTCTTTCATTGTGGTTATTAAAACATATCAGAGCACACACACACCAGTACCATGAATTCAACTGGCATCAGGACATTGCAAGCAGAATTTTATGTCTAGTGCTGTAACAATAGTAGATGATTGGAGTTATGTATTCTACTCAAAATTAATATACATGGAGAAAAAGGAGGGACATTAACTGAAAGAAGGATATATTCAAATCAATGTATTTCCCCATAAAGCTAGCTTCCCAGCTTGAGCATAATTAAAAACACAATTGTGATTTTTCATTACTGTGAAATTTTTTTGGGTAACAAAATTAAAGTATTTAATTTTTGGAATAAGCTTATGTGTTCACCATGAAAATATGTTTTTCAAAAGAAATTATACATTAAATCACGTCTATAAATAATGCATATATTTTCTAAGCATTTAACTTAAAGAAAAATTATAAAAGGAAAATTGCATTTAGTTGATGTGAATAGATTACCATTTGTTTCTCTATGAGTCAAGGGGGTATAACCAGAGGAAGCATGCACTTTAACATAGTTTAAGCATTCTGTGTCTGAGGAAACAAACATGGTTATTGTGGGTAAGAAAACAATAGCAGTGAAATATAAATAAAAGACACTTGAACAGTTTCTGAATAGTGGATTTTGCTCCCAAGATGAGATGCATCCTGGCACACTATAGATGTTAAGGAACAATAATGAATTGGTTCTTATTGTCATTGATTTGTTGCTATGGTGACTTTTTGGGACGATAGAAGTCAGCATAGCCAAAGTGATTCTAATTTGGGAGTCTGTGATCCAAACCAGAGACAAATGTTCATTGTGTAGAAATTAGGGCCCTCATTTTAATCTTCTATAGATGCTGTTTATTATAGTATTACATTTGTTTTGATAGCTTTGTTTTTTTTGTCCACAGAAACTTACAAATTCATCATGAATCTATTCTGGAATATTCAAGAGCTAGTGTTCGTCTAGCACAACTGATAACACTAGGGAACAATTACTAAAATAGCTTTTGGCACATAGAATGGAGAATATTTATTACAAGAATTGAATGAAGTCTGGGTGGTGACAACTTAGTGACAATTTGCCCTACTGCTGTGCATGAAGCTTGTACATTGAGGCCTTGTTCAGTTGCTCAGCTACAGAAAGGACCAGAAAGAACATGCTGATATATGAAAGAAAAAAGGAAAAAAAATGTGCTATAAACAAATAAGGCAAACTATCTGGAAATATCTCGCTGTTGTCCTAAGATATAAATAACATTGCTGAATGTGACAGGCTGTAGGTCCTGTCTCATGGGATGTGGTGTAAAGAGTAGACAACTGAAATGCTTGCTTAAAAATCTTCATTTTAAAAAGTCTACATTGTAAAGCCTCCATGTCACTAGAGAATGGAGATATTATGTAGCTCATTACAGTTCGTGCAGCATACTGTCTAGGGACCCCTAGCCCAGTGGGAGCTCTTAGTAGCAGAATCCTTGGCAGGCATTCTTCTGCAGGGAAAGTATTTCTGCTGAAAACACTGTGAATCATGCATAAACACTTTATAAGAACCCCCTTTCAGAAATGTCACAAAATGGACAACAGCACAGCATAAGCAAAAAAAAAAAAGCACTAGACTGAGAACCATAAGACAGTATTTCTAAGTCTAGCTATGCCATTAAACAAGCTACATGACCATAGGTGACCTTAAGCTGGCCTCAATTTCCTCAATTGCAAAATGAAGCCTTTGGATTAAACCATCTCTAAGCTCTTTCACCTAAAAAATCCTGATTCTTTTCAGCATTGCTATGTGTCTTTCTTTTTCCGGAAAGTGATTCCTTTGACTAACTGGAAGTAAGGTAAAGGTATATACTGAAAAAAGAATTGGTAGGCAAAAACTCGTTAATATTACTATATTTCTTCAGAGACAATCTGAAGCATATCTTTTTTGTCAAATGTGAGATTTGTTTAAAAGAGATTTAGCACAATACAGATCAACCACAATTTAGGCATTTTCAAGAAAAAGGAAAAAAATATCACAGCACAGTTGTGAGTAGTAAATGGCAGATTGTAAGTTTCAGTACAAAATGATCCAACAGAAAGTCTAATGTAAGTATCAAACTACTACAAATGATATGATACCTATTTACAATTCTTCTATCCATAAAATACATTTCTTTTGGAGTTTATTTATCACAAAAATTAGTGGTTTGGTAAAAAATTGGAAGGTTTTTACAAACCCAAAGTTAATTTGTATTTTTCAATAGCAAAATAATTTTAACATGTTTTATTGATTTATATTTTCATTTTTTTATTTTATTCTTTGTCAAGGAGAATACTTTTTATTTAAGAATGCCAATGGTAAATGACAAGAAATTTATTTTCAAAGAGTATATTATATGTTCATATATCTATAATCATATATAACATACAGTTGTTTGTTTCAAAGACAACTCAGTCTCAGTCTACCCAAGAATGAACTCAAATTCTCCTTCCCAAGCATCCTCTTCCTTATGTGTCCTTTAATGGTGCCATTACATACCTGTCATCCAGTCCGAAGCTTCATTTCATCATAAACCTCACCTTTTGCTCCATTGCCATCTAAATAATTGACAACCTAAGGCCAATTTTAATTCTTTTACATATTTTAAATGTATCGTCTCTTCTTCATTCATAGAGGCATTGACTTACTCTAGACATTCATACTTTCTCATCTGAAATAATTAAGGCCTTTACCTAGCTGATCGCTCTGTCCCTGGACTCAACCTTCTTTCATTGATTCTCAATACTGCTACCAGATTGTTTCAAAATATTAAATGATCATGTCATTGTTTGGCTTAAAAGTGTCAGATGACTTATTATTACCTCCAGGATAAGATTCAGTTTTATAGTACTGTCCACAGGGTTCTGTATGGCCAGGATCTTGTCTGCCCCTCTCCACTGTATTTTCCTCACTTCCTGTCATTTCCTCACAAGTATGTGCATACTAATCACAACAATCCAGAAATCCTCACCAGCTTGTGAGTACAAATAAAATTACAGAAACACAATTAAAGATAGGCTGTACTAGATAACAATAATCATTGATGGTTAGAACAGAATGGACTCATACACAGAGTAAATTATATCTGAGCTACATCCTAAATCAACATATCCTGACTTATCACCATAATGTTCCTTGCCAAGTCTTTCTGCTCAGCTACATAGCTGTCTCACTATCTGATTCTTAGCTTTCATTCATTTCAGAAGACTTATTTCTCTGGTAGCTTACGAGAAATATGAATATCTGGAATCTAAAGTTGGCAAGTAACAAAAAGTGAAGGAATATTTAATGCCTGTTCAGGATCTATGTCTTCCCAGAATAATTGAGAGAAGAGATGTTTACTGCAGTTAGTAAAAATTCTACTCATGTTGAACAGACATGTAGCTCTCCCATGTACCCCAAAAAAGAAGAATGTGAGGTAAAGTTTCCAAGCACATGACTTAAGCATGGAAGTATAGTACTGAGGTAATTTTTTTATTCAACAGCTATTTTTGAGCATCAGCTATTTGTAAAATACTGTACTAGGTACTGACGATGGAAGAAGTTCCTGCTCTCAAGAAGCTAACATTTCATTTTTGGAGATGAATAGGATAAAAATAAAGCAATAACTATAATGTCAATTAGTGATGGCATTAGGTAGAAACATAATTTGGATCTAGGGGTTAGAACCTGGTAAGAATAATAATAAAAAAAAGGCATTTATTATTGAGGAGTTGGTTAGAAAATTAAGCCTGAGCAAATGAAGTTTGAGCAGATGCCTGAATGAAGTAAAGAAGTTTTATGAGACTATCTGGAGTGGCTGAATTTTGTTTGGAATGAAAAGTACGTATATATTTCTGAGACAGAAATAATCTTTGAGAGTTTGAAGGATGTTCGTAAAGCCAGTATAACCTGAGTAGACTAGACTAGGTGACAGAAAAGGAAATAGTAGGAGAGGTAGCGAGAAGCTACGTGATACTGGGTCTGATAGACTTTGGTTAAGATTTTGGATTTTTGTTTTAAGTTATAAGTATGTGTAACAGTTTTTAATATCTGATAAACCATGCACCTCTTACAATTTCTATTTCAAAACATCTATACATTCTCTTGTATAGTTTATTTTTGTAATTTTTCTTAAAGTTTCCCATTTCGTTCTTTCTTAAAAGGTTATGGATAGTTTTTGCTGTGCAGAAGCTCTTTAGTTTAATTAGATCCCATTTGTCAATTTTGGCTTTTGTTGCAGTTGCTTTTGGTGTTCAGTCATGAAGTCCTTGCCTATGCCTATGTCCTGAATGGTACTGCCTAGGTATTCTTCTAGGATTTTTATGGTTTTAGGTCTTATGTTTAAATCTTTAATCCATTTTGAGTTAATTTTTGTATAAGGTATAAGGAAGGGGTCCAGCTTCAGTTTTCTGCATGTGGCTAGCCAGCTTTCCCAACACCATTTATTAAATAGGGAATCCTTTCCCTATTTAATAATAGGGAGGCCTCTGTTTTGTTCCATTGGTCTATATATCTGTTTTGGTACCAGTACCATGCTATCATCAGAGTGAACAGGCAATCTACAGAATGGGAGAAAAATTTTGCAATTTATCCATCTGACAAAGGGCTGATATCTAGAATCTATAAGGAACTTAAACAAATTTACAAGAAAAAATAAAAACCCCATCAAAAAGTGGGCAAAGGATATGAACAGACACTTCTCAAATAAAGACATTTATCCAGCCAAAAAAACAGATGGAAAAAAAGTTCATCATCACTTGTCATTAAAGAAATGCAAATCAAAACCACAATGAGATGCCATCTCATGCCAGTCAGAAAACAACAGAAGCTGGAAAGGATGTGGAGAAATAGAAACACTTTTATATTGTTGGTGGGAGTGTAAGTTAGTTCAACTGTTGTGGAAGACAGTGTGGTGATTCCTCAAGGGTCTAGAACTAGAAATACCTTTTGACCCAGCAATCCTATTACTGGGTATATACCCAAAGGATTATAAATCATTTTACTATAAAGACCACATGCACAAGTATGTTTATTGCTTATTGCAGCACTATTCGCAATAGCAAAGACTTGGACCCAATCCAAATGCCCATCAATGATAGACTGGATAAAGAAAATGTGACACATATACACCCTGGAATACTATGCAGCCAGAAAAAAGTATGCTTCATGTCTTTTGCAAGGACATGGATAAAGCTAGAAACCATCATTCTCAGCAAACTGACACAAGAACAGAAAACCAAACACCACGTTTTCACTCATAAGTGGAGTTGAACATTGAGAACACATGGGCACAGGGAGGGGACTATCACACACAGGGCCAATTATTGGGTGGGGAGCAAGGAGAGGGATAGCATTAGGAGAAATACCTAATGTAGATGACAGGTTGATGGGTGCAGCAAACCACCATGGTACGTGTATACCTATATAACAAACTTCCACGTTCTGCACATGTATCACAGAACTTAGAGTATAATTTTAAAAATTACGGATATGTAATAATTGTACATATTTATGGGGTACATGTGACATTTGATATAAGCAATATATAATGATCCAATCAGTGTCACTGGGTATCCATTACCTCAAGTATTTATTATTTCTTTGTATTAGGAACATTCCAATTCCACTTGTTTAGTTTTGTGAAATATATACAATAAAATATTTTTAACTATAGTAATTTTATTGTGCTACTGTACCCTAGATATTTTTTTTTTCTACTTAGCTGTATTTTTTATTCATTTGTAATACCCTCTTTATCCTCCTCTCCCATTACATTTCCAAGTTTCTGGTAACCATCAGTTTACTATTTCCTTGAGTTTAATTTTTCTTTCAGCTCCCACATATGAGTGAGAACATGAGATACTTGTTTTCCTATGCCTGGTTTAATTCACTTCAGGTAAGATCTTCCAGTTTCATCCATGTTGTTGTAAATAACAGGACTTCATTCTTTCTTATGGCTAACATTTTATTGTGTATATATACCACATTTTCTTTATCCATTGAACCATTGATGGCACTTATGTTAATTCCATATCTTGGCTATTGTGAATAGTGCTTGAGTAAACATGAGAGTGCAGATATTGCTTCCATATACTGATTTCCCTTCTATTGGATATATACCCAGCAATGGGATTCCTGGGTAATTCTGTCTTCAGTGTTTTGAGGAACCTCAATACTGTTCTACCTAGTAGCTGTAATTTATTTTTTCCAGTTATTTTATATTTGTTAATTTTATATCTTTTGATTTTTTTCCAATTTCAGTTATTTTGTTGCTTCTGTAAAATATTATTTGATTTACTTCTTATGTTTGATACATTTTAATGCTTATATTATTTCTAGTATTTAATTAACTTATGTTACAATACCAGTATATAGTGTATAAGTAATAATAAATTAATCTCTTCTTCATTAGAATTGATCACTTATTTTGACCTGGCCCTCAGCTTGGAGATTGTTGATGTACAAAAATGCTACTGATTTTTGTACAATGATTTTGTATCCTGAAACTGCTGAAGTTGTTTTTTGGATCTAGGAGCTTTTAGTCTGAGACTATGGAGAACACAATGGAGTACTACAGTAGGTACAAAATAATAAAATACGCAGGAATACCGCTAAACCTGGAGGTGAAAGATCACTATAATGAAAACATTGCTCAAAGAAATCAAAGATTACACAGACAAATGACAAAACATTTTATGCTCATGGATAGGAAGAATCCATAATACTGCTCAAAGCAATTTACAGATTTATTGTTATTCCAATCAAATTATCACTAATATTCTTCACAAAAATAGAAAAAAAAACTATTTAAAGATTCATACGGAACCAAAAAAGAGCTTGAATAGCCAAGGCAATCCTAAGCAAAAAGAACAAACTTAGAGGCATCACAATGCCCAACTTCAAACTATATTAGGAGCATACAGTAATTAAAACATGGTACTGGCAGAAAAGTAGACACATAGACCAACAGAACAGAACAGAAAGCCCAGAAATAAGTCCAAATACCCACAAACCTCTGGTCTTTGGCAAAAATGACAAAAACAAGCAATGGGGAAAGATGCTTCTCTTTGGCACTGGGATAACTGGCTAGCTATATGCAGAAGACTGAAACTGGACTCCTTCCTTATACCATATACAGAAATCAACTCAAGATGAAATAAAGATATAAATGTAAAGCCTAAAACTGTGAAAACTCTGGATGATAACCTAGGAAATACCATTCTGGACACAGGCCCTGGCAAAAATTTCCTAAGAAAAATGCCAAAAGAAATTGCAACAAAAACAAAAATTGCCAAGTGGGATCTAACTAAAGACCTTCTTCTGCACAGCAAAAGAAATTCTCAACAGAGTAACCAGACAACCTACAGAATAGTGGAAAATATTATATTTTCAAACTATGTATCTAGCAAAAGTCTAATATCCAAAATCTATAAGAAACTTAAACAAATTTACAAGCAAAAAAACCAAGAAACTCCATTAAAAAGTGGACAAAGGACACACAGTTTGCAAGAGAAGATATACACAGAGCCAACAAGCATATGAGAAAATGCTCAACATCCCTAACCATTAGAGAAATGAAAATCAAACCTGCAATGGGATACCATCTCATATCAGTCAGAATGGCTACTATTAAAAAGGCCAAAAATAATAGATGCTAGAGAGGTTGTGGAGAAAAGGAAACACTTACACACTGCTGGAGGGAGTGTAATTAGTTCAACCATTGTGGAGAGCAGTATGGTGATTCCTCAAGGAACTAAAAACTGAATTTATTTTGCTGTCTTTGTCTTTTATGGCTTAAAATATTCAAATTATAGTTTATATTATAGCAATTATAAGTATTATTGTCTCATTCTTATTTCTTTGAAGGACACTTTATATTTAAGCCATTTCTTTTCTTTTTTTTAAACCTGTTAAATATATTTATTATAGGGAATGAAGCTTGTAAATGAAATAAATTATTGGAAAGATCCATCATTATATAGATTATATAAGTCATCAGTCATCTGTTAATTAGGAAAAAGCCTGAGGTTCCTTGCATTTGCTGGCCAGGCTCAAGTTGTGTTAAATCCAAATAAGACATAAAATATGTTTTCTTCCCTATTCCTTCTCCTCTCCTTTCTCCCTCCTCTTTCCCTCTTCTCTCTTCTCTGTTTCTCCTCTCCCTCCTCCTCTTCTTCCTCTTCTTTATTTTTTTTTTTTATTGCATTTTAGGTTTTGGGGTACATGTGAAGAACATGCAAGATAGTTGCATAGGTACACACGTGGCAGTGTGATTTGCTGCCTTCCTCCCCTTCACCCATATCTGGCATTTCTCCCCATGCCATTTCATACAATGTTTGCTGATGGTTTTTAATGAATGCTCTCCTTTATGTCAATTATTACATTAAAAAATTTAATACTAATGTATATGAATCACAGTTTAGGTAGTTTCAGGTAAAAGACAAAAAAAGGACAATTATAGATGGTTTTAAGTTCAATGCAAAGTTATTAGAAACCATAATATAAGTAAAAACCAAAAACTGTGTGAAATAAATTTAAACTCTTCCTTTTTCTCTTTTGTTTATAAATTTCTTAAACACTTGAAGAATATTTTTAAAAGCTTTTCTTATTTTATTGTATTTTTATTAAAAGATGTATCATTTATCAGTTAGTACATTCAAAATGTACTAAAGTTTTCTTCATAGATAATTATATATTCAGGTTTTATATCTGTTCTATAAACATAGCACAGTAACATGTACATACAGTTACACATTGGGCTTGTTGGGGTTTTCTGTTAAAATTGTTCATGTCTTTCTCCTCCTCTATCCCATAGGTTGAATTGTCAGCTCTCAGGAAAACATCTTAAATTTTTCTACTATGGTTTTTTGATTTAATAATTTCTTCGTTATTTCTAAAGTGTTTTGTTTTGTTTAAGTCTTGTCCTGCTGATCATCTTGATGGGGTGCCTATTATTAAAATCATTCATCTTTTTCCTATTTACGTTTTTGTCCTTAAATGTCATTATATCAAATTGAAAATTAGTAACTATTTTTTTTTGCTTATTATTTATTTTTAAATCACATTTTGCCATTTTGCTTTAGGTGTGTTTATCCTTGGCAGATTTTACAGTTTGTATTTGTTTAGTCAAAACTGAGTCTTTAGCTTTGAATAGCATATTATTTATCCATTCTTTTTCATAGGTGATATAGTTGACTTCATTTATTTGACAACACGTATTTATTCCCATATTTTAAAATGCATTGTAGACATATTATTTTTTCTAATTTCCTGGGGAAATATTGGCTGATTTATTGGGTTTCCTAAAGTTTCATTTATCTCTACACATATTGCTGCTCACAAACACAGTATTCTCTTCTATTTGAGATTAACCAAAATTTTGAATATACAATTATATAGCAATTGTAATTGTCATTGTCTTGTTCTTAATTTCATTAAGGGACACTTTAGATTTTAGCCATTTCATATAATTCTGCTACCCTCAATAAAATTCATCTCATTAAAAAAAAATAATGAAATAATAAAAAAATAAAAGACATTTAGTACTAACATATATGATGGTACTGAACATATTTCTCATACTATATTTATTCATAAAGTTTATGCATATATTCATTTATAAACTATAAATTTATATGTCTCATAAATACTATTTCTCATACTCAGTGTCTTCCACCTTGTGATATATTATCTTATTTAATTTTCATTTGGGTGGAGCAGTTCTTCTAGTAATTATCACCCAGAAAACTCTGGAGTGATATACTTTCTGAATTACTTTATGTCATACTATACATACTGTTAGCCTTTAAATATGTATGATAAATTAGCTGAGTATAAATACTAATTTTTCAGTACTTTTTTCTCATCTTTCTGTAAATATTCTTTACTCTTTTCTAGATTCTAATATTGCAATGAGAATTCTAATACCTGTCTATGTATTTTTTCCAGAGTGACAAGTTTAGTTCAAGGCTAGCAATTCTTTTGTAACCATATATACATCTAAACAATGACAACTGACTCACACTCTTTCTTGAAAATTCAAAGCCATGATGAGTTTGGACTTCTTCAGATTTATTAGTTAGATTATAGTTTAACTCTCTCTCTCTCTCTCTCTCTCTCTCTCTCTCATATAAACTGTGATCTAACTGTATACACACACACACACACACACACACATATATACATACATACATACATATATATATAGAGAGAGAGTTATCTCTGAGCTATATATACATATAAAGACACTTAATATACATTAGACTACATATATATGTGTGTGTATATATATATACAATTGACATGCAGAAGCAATCATTGCATTATGGCATACTTCACTCTCAACATGTTTGATTAAGTAATAATATTTATATAGCTTGGAAGGTGCTGGAAGAAATGTGGAGATAAATTATTATCCTATTGTTTTATTCATAGTGAAACTGAGGCCCAGAGGGTTTAAGTCGTTTATTTCCCAAGAACACAATTATAATTAGTGATCCAAAACACTAAAAAAAGATGCTAAAATATATATATAGAGAGAGTGTGTATGCATATATATATATATAGAGAGAGAGAGAGAGAGAGTATAAAATATACTTTTAAAAAGTATATTTTAAACATATATCTATATATTTTTAATATATTTATATATCTATATATTTTTAATATATTTATATATAAATATTTTTTTAATTATGTTTTTAAAAATCCTGACAGCCAAAACCAATTGTTTAATTTATCATTTAAGAACAAAAATTTAGAATAAAACAAAAATCAATTTATTTACTTGTAATGATTTACATAAAAAATTAAACATGTAGTTTTATCTTTTCTGTTCCTGTAAAATGTCACATAATGTACCAAGTGAAATGAGAAAACAATAAAAATGTTAAAAACTGAAAGGAAACAATCTGAAATAAGTTGAAATGTTCACACAAGAAATTTTATAATTCTTGGTGCTTCAGTAGAAATATTTTAAAATAAAAAATGTTGCTTTTGATATTTCTTTAAAAATTGGATTTAATAGGAAGGAAAGAATAAAAACAGTATCCTTGAATAATAGCTACTTCCTAAGATCTGAGTAAATGAGGCAGAAACACAAAACCTCAATGTATAATTGTCAACATTTCATAACATGAATATTTTGATGGGTTGTTAACCATTTTCCCCCCACTGGCCTTAGATATTAACATTACCAGGAGAATACTCAGGATATTTTTTGTTTTATATGAAGCATTAATGCATTTTGATATCACTAGCCAAATACAAAAGAAAGCAGAGCATAAAATGGCTTATCAGGCAGGAGAAATTTAAATACCAATGATAGCATCTAGAGAATATCAGATTTTTGTTCTGAAATGGCTGAAAGTCTTAGGCAAATAATAAACCACAAGCTCAGAGAAATGAGGGATTGGAAGTCACAGCTGTATAATACCTCTTTTATTTTATGCTATTCTATTGAAAAGTGACTTAAAAATAGAATTGCCGAAGAAAATAAAAATGATGTTCCTTGACACAAAGGTATGTTTCTGTGTATCTCTTAACTTGATGGAGAGCCCTTGAAGTATATCATAACATCTCTATACTAACACAGAAGCTTCACATAGCCTGCAAGTTCCTGCCTCTGGCATTCACCAGAGACACAAAGACATTATGAAAGAAAAGCTAGCCTTCGCTTTATCTAATAACAGTTCTCTTGAGAGAATCCCAAAGGCACTAAGGCATGTTCTCTAGTATCACAGGAAGAACCAGAAATTGCCTTTCCTATTCTTTTTTAACTCCATTCTCTGCAGCAAGAACTAAGTATAGTTTTTCTCTTGTCACCCTAAAGGAACCTTTGGCCCTTCAGTCTTCTCTGATATATGACAGGATAAAAGTACCTACAAAAATGTCAAGTGATCTTTTTTTTTCTTTTAGTGTAGATTATAATTCTCTCAAATAATCACACAACTATCTCATGCTCAAATAGAAATTAGTGGTGGTTAGCTACAAGCAACATTTTTTAAAATTGCCAGTTGGCATGCAGGAGCAATCATTGAATTATGGCATACTTCACTCTCAACATGTTTGATTAAGTAATAATATTTATATAGCTTGGAAGGAGCTGGAAGAAAGGTGGAGACAAATTATTATTCTCCTATTGTTTTATTCATAGTGAAACTGAGGTCCAGAGAGTTTAAGTCATTTATTTCCCAGCAACACAACTATAATTAGTGCTCCAAAACACCAAAAAAATGGCTAAAATATTATTACCCCTGGAAATATGAATATGTAAAATATGTGTGCCCCAGGGAAGTTTAGTACTTAGATTCAGTGTTAAACTTTCGACTAAGTTCTAAATTAACTGTTTTTTATTTATTTTGGAGTTCCAAGTGGACACTGCATCTTAACTTTAACCTTAACCATAATTCTAAAGTGTCTAGACCCATCTTCTCTTTATCATTTAAACTGACTCTTAAATGCCTGCAGAGAAAAGAGTTATGACAAGAACACAGTATCTAGGAGACATATGACAGTCCCTTTAACTCACCATTTAAAGCTGTCCCTCCAATCACCCTCTTAACCTCATTGAAACATTGTCTCTATTCATGCTTTTATCTACCATACAATGTCAGAAAGAAATGAATACGTCCTTCTTTCAAAGCTGACCCTGAGCTTTCATCTGCTCCCCTTGAATATATCACTTTCCTTATTATTAAATATTTTGAATTTTATCACTATGTTCCTTTCTACTATTTCCACTCTGACATCATATAGCTAAAGTTCTAACCATTTTTCAAATCGTTTTACCTTCTTGATTCTGCATAAGTAACTCTTTCTCTCTTCACCCAGGATTCTATTTAATACTTTGGCTGTATCCTTTCACTAAGCATTCCTAAATGCTTATAGGATATTTTGCTATGTCCTATAAGTTATTTACAGCCCTTAAAAGGCCCTTTTAAGGCCAGGTGCAGTGGCACATGCCTGTAATCCCAGGCATGGGAGGCGGAGGCAGCTGGATCACCTAAGGTCAGGAGTTAGAGACCAGCCTGACCAACATAGTGAAACCCTGTCTCTACTAAAAATACAAAATAGCCAGGTTTGATGGCACATACCTGCAGTCTCAGCTACTCGGGAGGCTGAGACAGGAGAATCGCTTGAACCCAGGAGGTGGAGGCTGCAGTGAGCTAAGATTGCATCACTGCACTCTAGCCTGGGCGAGACAGAGTGACACTCTGTCTAAAAAAAAAGGGTGGTGGGTGGGGGGTTCTTTCAAATTGCTCTTATTTACCTGGGAACCATTTCATGTTTCCTCATTCTACAAATAGGTAACCTCCTTAAATGTAGTCTTGAATTGCTTGGGCAAACTTAGGTGCTACTATTTCTGTGCTTCTTCAATATGCTATAAATGTTACTTTTTTGCATATTCTTCTAACTATTAGTTTACTTTTATGTCTTACTCATAGATCTTGAAGTTTCATGTGTATTCAACATATTTATTTCAAATTGCAAGATAAATACGATAGTGCCAGCTTTAGAGATTGTGTAAAAGATGTTCAATGAGGGAAATGAAAAAGAAGGAAACAGGTAATGAGCATTCAATGAAATAATGTGTAAATCATGGAAAGACAGAAGAATTGAGCAGTGTGATATGTACAAAATTAAGGGAGAGAAAAAATGTTGTACAATTACACTGAAAAAGAGGATCTTGGATATTAGCCAACAAAAGGAATTGTAATCTTGGCATGCCACGATTTTTGTTCCAAAAAATTGACAGGAAAGATCAGTAAATAAATTATTTTTAAATATTCTTGAGTGTGTGGAAAGGAAGTTGTTATGCATAAATTATGCACAATTGAATGTAAACTCACAATAACTGTTATATCTTTGTAAATGCCATGTTATAATAATATTGATAGTTGTGAATATGTATACAAATACCTTATACACTGCTAACAATATTATATACTATTTTAAAAGACAAAAGTATACCCCAGAATTAAGCTCTTTACTTCATGCATTGGAAGATATTCTAATCTTTTTCTATCCCTTTTATTACCAAAAATAGGATTACACAAAGCCTTCTGCTCAGATGAATTTTACAAAGATTTTTTTATCTTTTCTTCTTCTTTTTCTCCTGAGTATGAGGCCTTAAACTTTGTGGTTCTTATTGTTTGTTTGCTTGGTATCATGTTATGCCCTTTGGCTTTGTGAGTAATGATGTGGATTTATTTTTCTTACAAAGACTCAATTAGCATACTGCCTCTGAATCCTTTTAACTTTCCCTGTACATTAACTTATAGATTAAATGATTACAGAGTCAATTCTTCCTTTAGAAAGAGACAAGAGTAGAAGCCAAGATACCTGCTTACTGCCACAGCATTCACTCAGCAAAAGCTAGGTGGCAGAGAATGTTAGTGATGTTCCCAATATCCATTCCATTCTCCCCTTCTTCCTTAGTTTCAGAAATCCAAGCTGAGGAGGTAGTGGCATTGTACTCAGATTTAAGAACAATAAATTTTCTAGATTTACATACTGATATAAATGAGGCATGTTTAAGTTCTGACTAATGCGATATAAGTTGAAGTTGTTGGGTGCACTTTGAAGAAAAGCTTTACGAAAAGACTTGTCAACTAGCACACGGTCTTCATAGGAATGATGCTTGGAGATCTAGCAGTTATTTTGAAAGAATGGGGACAAATTCTGTATTTTAAAGCATATATACTCCCAGGGGTGAATATAGTCAAATTAATATTTTAAAAGTCAAATAATATATTTTTGTCTGGTATGGTTCTGAATAAATATTTAAGTATATTTTATTATCTTATTTTTTATTTCAAAGGATGCTTTTTAATTGCTTTTTATAATTATGGATGATATTTACCTGGCATTAGAATCTTAGCTGATATTCTTTGAACATATTTCCTTTATTGGCAACCACTTTAAAGTGTTTAAATGAGTTATTAATGCATTATTTAGGAATGACTGCATTTTATTCTAGAGGCTACCTCTCTACTTATGCTTTATGCATGCTTTTAGCTCCCTCTTTCTTTTTGAGTTGGGAAGACTATTTTCTATTTTTCCTTCTTAGAAGCAATATGGGAATTGTCAAGTTTTTACTACTTCTGTCCCTTTCTATATTATCTAATTTGAAGTAATATTCTACTCCTATGCAATTTCTGCAAGTCAAACATTAAGCTTATTCTATTTTTCTTATATTCTTCAGAATTGTATGTCCGTGAAGCATATATCCATCTATGAGCTCTTATAAAACCACACTCTGAGCTTTCTTTCAAGTTCAAATATATTATATTATCTTTAGCTGGCATGATTGCATAGAATCTTGGCCTTAGAATTTCATAGTTTTAAATTGTTTTGTCACCAAATAAGTCCTGATTCATCAATCCATTGCTATCAAGTGTTACAGCTTATTGTGGATATTTAATTTAAGGATTGTATTGCAAAAACCATTGATAAGAGGAAAGTGGTAAGGATAAAAGTAACATATGTTAACTTCTGTAGAATATAAATTGGCTTGAATTGACCACTTCTTTGCCAGAAAGGTACTACAGTGACTTTAGAATAACAATGAAATTGGCATCCTTGCTATAATTCTGGATACTAAAATAACATGTTGATTAATTACAACATTTCTTCTAGACTTTACTCTTTTCAATATCATATTTTAATTTGCTTAATATAAATAGTTATGACATAAAAATACTCTATTTGCAAAGTTTCTGGAAGATTTCCACAGACATATATCTTGGAAATTACCATAAGACTAGAGAGTATATAACTTTGATACTTGCCATGGATTTAGAAATTTCATAATATTTCAGCCTTTGCTTATCAGAGTTACTGAGTATGTACTGAGAAAAGAAACTCAATAGGTGTGTTTAAGTACTTTTAATTTATTTAAAATTAGCCTATTATTTGCATTATTACAAGTAATTTTATTTTATTCAAACTACAACAATGGAAAGCCTCAGGTGCCTATTAAGTAAAAAATATTCTCTACCTTGAAATGCTTGTTTATATATTCTATTACTGCATCTTCCTCTGAAAAGACCTTTTAGCTTTTCAACCAGCTAATGTCTCATTTCCAAGATAATTCTAATGAGAATTTTAGTAAAATAGAAGGCAGCAACCTGTCATTTGAAACTTATCCTGAAGGAAGGAAAGCCTGTTTGAATTGCATTTAGTATCAGTTAATAGACTCTTTCTCTACAGTTTTCAAATGGCTCTGGGTTTAGGAAAACATTTTCTAAGAGAAGCATTTGCTGTACTCAAGTCATATTATATGTAATACATAAACTATAATTTAGAGTGTTTACTAAAAAAATCACAATATTCCTATGAATAAGTTAAAATGATTACAGTTTCTTGTCCTTCATCCTCCTTTTATGTGGCCTCTCATCAATTTTCCCTTTTTTAACTTTTAATACTGGAATATGTATTTTTCAAGGTAATTTGTTATTTTGTTTCTTTTTGCTATCAGTCTTGAATCTGCCTGAAATGATTTGGCCACATACTATGAGAAGTATTGATACAACTATATGTAAGATTACATTAAGTTGGAACCAGTCAGGCATGTGTGACTGAGTGCCAAAGAGACATGTGTTGGCACCATCATATATTGGCTTCATTTTGTACACTGTTCTATTTTGGTTCATTTTGTTTCCACAGTGTGTGAATGGCTAGCAGGTAGAGACTGTACATTAGATGCTTTTTGTAATCCCACTATTTCTGCTACAGTTTTAGGTGACATTAAGTAGTCAGTACTCCTTCACCTCCTGTCCTCCATCACTATTTTCTTCACAACTAACATAGATCTTTTAAAATATAAATAGAATTTACTATGCATGTGTGTGCCTGCGTGCATATATAAAATATTTTGGTGCTTCCAAACTTATATATTGCATGTATTCTTTCGCAAGAATAATAATTTTATTCTTACTAAAAGATGACAATATTCCTATGAAAAAGTTAAAATGATTACAGTTTATTATAATCATTTTACAATATTATTTTTGCACATTCATGAGAGATGTATGTATATACTACACTAATTTTAATTTTTTCCCAAGCGAATAGCAATTTTCTATAAATTGTTTATCTTTTTTATAGACAAAGTCATGCCAACTAAGAAAACTTGCATTGTAAAATATTCCATTAAATTACAGATAACTTTTCTTCTCACTAAAACTACTCATAATAGTTAGAAGAGAATAGTTAGGCATTTGTTGAAATTCCATCATTTTAAATAAATTATAATTCATTTATAATTTATATGAGTTTATATCATAATTCTCTAATGATTCTTTAAATGTTTTATGTATCTGTGTCAATAACTCCTTTGTTTATGATCTGTTGTGTGTTATATTTTTATGGTTTATGCTTAGAGAAAATTTATACAACTTTCCCAATTCCACAAAAAATGATTGTATGATTTTTTTTTTTTTTTTGTCTGTCAGTGAGGACATTTTCATTTTTATTTTATTTTATTTTTTCCATATAGGACTTTCATCTTTTGAGAACAGTTCCTCACTATTTCATGGTTTGGCTGGATTCCTTGGTTATTTTTATTCAAATCATTTTGGTTGTTAATTTCTAAAGAAGCTGTTATCTTGTATGTTTTTTTCTTTTCCTATTTAAAGTAAGAAATCATTTAGAGAGAGAGATCCAAGATGGGTGATTACTAGCAGTTCAGGATTGTAGCTCCCAGAGACAGCACAGAGAATGAGAGGATGCCACACTTTCAGATGAATTTTTGTTTCTCATGGACCAGGAGATTCCCAGGGGAGGAGCCCCATGGGTCGCCAGTGTGATTCTTGTGGCCGGCGCAGCGGTTCTTGGTGCAGAGTAAATGGGACTGGGTCCCCTTTTGGTCAACATTTGGAGCTCTGGGAAGGCAGAGGTGCCTATTCAGCTGATTGAAAAAGGGACTCAAGAAGGAAGCCAGACCAGAGATTCCCAGGCAGAAAAGCACCACGAATCTTAATGCCGCTGTTTAGCCAGCGCAGTGGGTTGCTCAGATTCTGGCGCTGGGAATCAACAAGTTGGACATCTACCCAGACCTAATTTGAAAGTCAGTAACTACAAAGATGACAAGTGGATAAATTTACAATGATGGGAAGAAACCAGAGTAAAAAAGCTGAGAATACCCAAGATCAGAATGCTTCTTCCTCTACAGGGGATCACAGTTGCTCATCCACAAGGGAACAAGGCCTGATGGAGAACAAGTGCATTCCAATAACAGAAGTAGGCTTCAGAAGGTGGATAATAAGAAACTTCTGTGAGTTAAAACAACGTGTTCTAGCCCAATATAAAGAAACTAAGAACCTTGAAAAAAAGTTTGATGAATTCCTAATGAGAATAGACAATCTAGAGAGGAATATAAGTGAATTAATGGAACTGAAGAATAAAATACAAGAACTCCACGAAGTGTGCACAGGTTTTAACAGTCGAATTGATCAAGCAGAAGAAAGGATATCAGAGGTGGAAGACCAACTTAATGTAATGAAATGAGAAGACAAGACTAGAGAAGAAAGAGTAAAAAGGAATAAGCAAAGTCTCCAGGAAATATGGGACTATGTGAAAAGACTTAATTCATGTTTGATAGGTGTACCTGAATGTCATGAAGAGAATGAATGCAAGCTGGAAAATATTCTTCAGGATATTATTCGGGAAAACTTTCCTAACCTAGTAAGGCAGGATAATACTCAACTCCAGGTAAGACAGAGAACACCACAAAGATATTCCTCAAGAAGAGCAACCCCAAGGCACATAATCGTCAGATTCACTAGGGTTGAAATAAAGGAGAAAATTTTAAGGGCAGCTAGAGAGAAAGGTCAGGTTACTCATAAAGAGAAGCCTATCAGACTCATAGCAGATCTTGCAGCTGAAACACTACAAACTAGAAGAGAGTGGGGGTCAATATTCAATATCCTCAAAGAAAGGAATTTTCAACCCAGAATCTCATATCCAACCAAATTAAGCTTCATAAATGAAGAAAAAATAAAATTTTTCACAAACAAGCAAGCACTCAGAGATTTCATCACCACCAGGCCTGCTTTACAAGAGCTTCTGAAAGAAGCACTATACACAGAAAGGAACAACCAGTATCAGTCATCCCAAAAACTTACCAAAAGATAAAGAGTATCTCCATAATGAAGAATCTATATCAACTAATGGGCAAAATAAACAGCTACATTAAATGACAATATTAAGCTCACAAATATCAATATTAATCATAAATTTAAATGGATTAAATGCCCCAAAGACACAGACAGGCAACTTTAATAAAAAGTCAAAACCTATAGGTACCCTGTATCCAGATCCATCTCATAAGCAAGGACACACAAAGACTCAAAACAAAGGGTTGGTGGAAGACTTACCAATCAAATGGAGAGCAAAATATAAAAAAATTAAAAAAAAAAAAAACAGGAGTTATAACTTTTGTCTCTGACAAAATAGACTTTAATAGTAACAAAGACTAAAAGAAAGGACATTACATAATGGTGAAAGGATCAATGCAACAACAGGAGTCAATGATCATAAATATATGTGCACCCAATATAGGAACACCCAGACACATAAGACAAGTTCTTAATGACTTATAAAGAGACTTGGACTCCCGCACAATAATAGTGGGAGACTTTGACACCACATTGTTAATATTCAAGGGATCAACGAGATAGAAAATTAACAGGGACATCAATGATTTGAACTCAGACCTGGAACAAGTAAACTCAGTGAATATTTATAGAATTCTTCACCCCAGGTCCACAGAACATACATTTTTCTCAGTATTGCATTACACCTATTTTGAAAGTGACCACATAATTGGAAGTAAATCACTCTTCAGTATTTGCATAGCATTTCACAGACTTAAATGAAATACTGGTTGACTGTCTGTTATTTTCTTCCCTTATTCCTTCCTGTCTCAACTGTTAAGCACAGTTATCAGCATAAAAGAGGTTTTTAACACCCATTTTTAGATTGCATTCCAGCCTGGGCAATAGAGCAAGACTCCTGTTCTCTCTCCCCCTTTCTCTTTCTCTTTCTAAAAAAAAAGAATCATTTAAAAGAATTTTTTCCTTTGAATTTTTATAGTGTGTACATTATTATTATTATTATTATTATTTAATAGAGTCAAATTTTAATTTTTTGGTTGTATTTTTGCCACAAAATCTGAAAGGTGTGGTTTCTTCAGTATATGGTGCACTGTTTGTGGCAAGAAACATGGCTTATTTTCATCAATATTTAATGATTTATTTAAAAAATTAACACTTTCTGTTAGTTAATTTTTTAGGTGTGTTCTTAACCAGCTGATTTATGAGGAATGTAAGTTTCTCTATTAAACATGAATGATCATTTACCATTTTCTCAGTTCATTTATATTAGTGTTTGTTCTCTACATTATGAAGCTACATTACAAGTACATAAAAATTCTTTACTACCTTAGTTTATTGAATCTTTTATCATATTAAATTTGATTAGCATTTCTATTTTAATCTTTTTAAGTTTAATCTTTATTTCACTTTATTTCATGCATGTCTCCAGAAAATATTGTAGGCCAGAAATTTTATATTCTTATTTAGAGAATTTATTCATATCAGATTTATTACTATTACAATGCAATGAGCTCAGCAATAACATTCTGTTTTATATCACTTATTCACACCTGTTTTTGCTTTCTTTTTTCATTTGGTATGATTGACAAAGGATTTTGAGGTAATATTTTATTTGACTAATTTAAAATTTCTACAACTAATTTCTGTTCCTTAACATTACCAATAAATTATTAAACATAAAATTTTAAAATAGATTTTACATCAACATTCAAGATTAATCATTATTTGTAGGCTAATTCCAAAGAAGACAATATTTTCTCCTTTTCCCTGCCCACAATGCCCACCACCAATTCCATGTTGAGATCAGCTATAACTTTTGTTAATTTAAAAAATGTAATGCTATAGAAATTACTTTGACATATATAATAGTTTGCTACTTTCATTATTCTCCGCTGTTCATTGTTTAGAGTGTATATATTCATAATTGATCAATTCAAATGTGCATAAAGTTAAAATTTTTATGTAACTAGACTTATTTTCTATCTCAAACTCCAGTTCTAATTAATGTGAGAAACAATATTGTCACTTCCACACAAACATGGTCAAATAAAATTTTGGAGTATTTTCTACTTATTTCTTTACTTTCAAATATTCATAACTGGGGCTAGCACAATAATATAATATTATTAGAGAAGAGGGAGGAGAAAAATAAACTACATACTTCCAGATACTTGTGACAAACATAATTTTAAGATTGTCTTCATAATTTACGCAACAAATCTAAACTACTGCATGAAAACTAAACCATTCACATTGGTAAAGTGATAACTAATAACATGAAAGTGTATTTTTGCTACTGTTATATTTTTCTATTCACTTGTCAACTGTGATGTTGAAAAATATTTCATATTCTTTTTCATTCTTTTCTAAAGTGATACTATTTTATTCAGAAATTCATTAGAAATAAATATGTATAGAGTACCTACAGCATTCATTTTCACTCTGTAAGACATGGTTGCTGTCTTCAAGATGCTTTGACTTTGGTTAGGAAGACAAGGAATAAGACTTTGAAAAGTTAATGAACAAGGGCTTAAGTAATACTTTGGAACATCAATGAAAGGACTCATGTAAACATTCATAATTTACTGTGACACTGTTAGTTACATAGAGGGTGACTATTAGAATTCAAAAGAGGGCAAGACCATTGACCTTCACAAAGAATAAGTATTAAAGCAAAAATCTAAACTGTTGCTTGAAATATAGCAAGGATGGCTGGAGACCTTTTTAAATGAGTGAGTTGAGATAGTAAAGTAAAAATAAAATAATTCAAGATATTAAAATTATCTTTTAAAGATGTCTTTCTAAACTTAAAGATTGCTAATTATTCATAACCCTCCTTAGAGACATATAGTATGAACCTGACTGCTCCTGTCAGATTAAATCACAGTGGGTACTTCACAATCATCTATGTAAGTAGACAAAATGGCAGTACAGTAAAAGCTGCATTTAGTTTAGGGTGGAGCTGGTGTGAGAGAAGTGTAGCAGAGATAGGATGTAGTCTAAATACCAGCAAAGTTAATGGACCCCTGCCTCTCCCCTAACTGACATTGAATTTAATGAGAATGTGTATACATACAGCTTTAATGGCTATGCATTATGAATTTTTGTCTTTATGAACTAAAATTAATAGAATCAAAGTCTTAAATTTTCAAGTTGAAAACCTCCTACTGAGTTTCAGATAACAAACAATATTATTTCCCAATCCTTTTTCTGGTGTAAATTTCTCGTTGGAAAGAATGTTTCTTATCCAAAATATGAGCTGACAACTGGCCTAATTAATCACAAATGACAGAAAAGAGAGACAAAAGAAATTACAAAAAAATAATGCCTTTTATATCTCATTTGAAAGATTTAACCATCCTACTTCATTAGAATATAAACAGCTAGTGGGAGAGGAACAAAATGCTGATGTAAACTTGAATAACTGAAATACAGGATATCAACAAACACCTGCTTATTGATGTAGAAATGGAATGGAGTGAACACTATTTTTGTAATGACAAATCAAACTTCTTTAAAGTGAAGAGAAATTACAGAGCCAATGATTTCAAAAAAATGTAGCATTAGCTGTTTTCCTAGTGGTCTTAAATATTTCTCTTTACTTAAGAAGCATTACTTTAACTGCAGTAACTTATGTTATGTAGAGCCATATCATTAATCTAGTATAATCAAACCAAACAAACAAAAAGCACAGAAAATATATTTTCTTTTATGAGAAATTTTCAAACAACTCAAAGATAACAGCTATTGGAAGTAAAAATTAATGAATGAAATATGGCATTAAGCTAATAAGTTCATATTAGGCCATCAAAGTGGTTTAGAAGTGAAGTATTTTTAGTTCTCTCAATCCATTAGTTTGACAAATGGTTTAATAGCTGACAAGAAAAATCTCCCGGACAATGTCAGCTAATCCAAAAGTCAAATGTAAGGTTCATCTAAAGGAGAAAGAGGTGAAAGGTATCCTTCTAATATACTTATTCTTAGTAGTCTTACCCAACACTAACCTATCTTTATAAAATAGTAACTTCTTATGTTGAAGGCTGCATTACAATTCTCATACATCTAATGTTTACCATTTTAACATTTACCTGTTTTTACAAACTTAATGTTTTTTTATTTACAGTAGCCCTTTAAATTTAATACTTCTTAATTCTTTTGTAACATGCAATAGAGAAACAGGAAAGTTAGCACACATGTATCAGATATTTTGCATTTGCTTATCTTGGCTAAAAGGGCAAATATAATAAAGTATATATAAAAAGAAGTAAGTTCCTAGTATTATGTATTTTTATTTTAAGAAGAACTGCATTTCAAATATTTTTAGCATTCTGAAATAGGGAATACTGCCTGCATTGACTCCATATTCTGATTGGAGATACAGTTGGTGCTTTGACTGAACTAGATAATATAGACTGGCTGGGAAGGTGGATCCCAAAGTGGACTAAAGGATGGTCACAAAAAGCTATGTTTTAAACCTTGGAAACTACAAATGTTACCTTATAAGGCAAAAGAGTGAATATTAATTTACATGGCAAAAAATATAATTAAATACAAGTAAGGAGATTGAGACATGGGAATTATCCAGTGGCCTTAAGTATAAGCGTGGATTTCTTTCAAAGAGAGAGGCTCAGCAAGCTCTGAGACAAACACACAGAAAAGAGCACATAGAAAAAGATGAGACAATGTGACTACAGAGGCAGAGACTGGGGTGCAACAAGTCAAGAAATGTCAACTACCAGAATATGAATGATTCAAAGAACAAATTATTCTTCACAGCCTCTGTAGGGAGTGCCACCTTGCTGATGTCTTCATTTTGGACTTCTGATCTTAAGCCACCTGATTTGTACCAATTTGCTATGGGAGACACAGGAAGCTGATTGATGCACATGCTTTTTGTTTTTTTTCTTTTGTCTATCTAAACTAATATCCCCTGTGTCCTGCGTTTTGAACTCGAGCTGCCATCTTGTTTTAAACCAAAGATGGGGAAGGGAGAGGACATCTGACCCAAGCTATACCAATAATAATATTGTTCCCTCACTCATGCAGCCATAGTCAATTAGGCAACCTCCTTAAATTTGAGATCCTCCAGTATCAGATTCCTACATTATTCTTACATCATCTTTCATTTATTGTTGCATCTCTAGAACTTAGTCATGCCAGCCATATAGTAGGTATTTAATAAAAATTTGATGAACAAAGTATTTGTCTAAATTAGTTTGTCTTCAGTGTGAATTCTGGCTTTGCCAAATTATTGGAAGGTTTTTTAAAAGACCTCAAAAAGTAAACACATACATTTAAGGAGATCCCACGTCCAGAGGTCTGAATTTTCTCTCTGGGCACTTTATTTATTTATTTTATCAGCTTTATTGGACAAAGCAGGAGCCACTAATCTAAAGTTGGAAGTCGGGAGAGGTCACATTTTGAAAACATTGCCTCTAAGATTGCCCATAATCCTAGCACTTTGGGAGGCTGAGGTGGGCGGATTGCTTGAGCCCAGGTAATAGAGACCATCCTGAGCAACATGGCAAAACTTCATCTCTACTTAAAAAAAAAAAATTAGGCAGGCATGGTGGCTCACACCTGTAGTCCCAGCTACTCAGGAGGTCAAGGCACAAGAGTTGATGGAGGCCAAGAGACAGAGGTTTCTATGAGCCAAGATTTTGCCACTGTATTCCAGCCTGGGTGACAGAGCAAGATCCTGTCTCAAGAACAAACAAACAAATAACAACAAAAAAATATTGTCTCATAATGTTTAATAGCATTTTTCTAAAACTTTTGAGTAATCTGATTTCTGGGGAGCAGGAGATGAGCTAAAAGAGGTAAGATATAATAAGCTGGAAGGAAAAAGTAACTTTTGTTTTCAGTCTTAACATCTTCAGACACTAAGAATATCTTCACAATACTAATACCTTAGTGGTTATCAGAACACTTAGGTAATATATTAAATTGAAAATTACATGGCAAACCTGATTTTTTGTTTTGACCAACCACATTTCTGGGTTGATCCATACTTAATAGACTCCAATAGTTTTAACAGGGCTCAGAGTTAGACATTAAGTTTTGTCTCATCCATGCTCACCTTAATCATCCTTGCTACTAATATTCCATTTCAAACAGAGATGGACTTAATTACAAAGGCCTTTACATCTTATTTAAATTTACATTCCTTGTTCACGAAAAATTCATATGTAAAGGCAGGTAAAATGTGATATACTAAATCAATCATATCAAGGCAAATGGTAAAATTACATCAATATTTTTCGCAACTATTTTATCTTGGACCTAAGAGTACGTAGTTTTATACATATGAAGAGGGATAGTTTTGAAATTTAGGGAATCTATTTTCTTCCTCCAATAAGATTTATCTACATAAACTCTGGGATGAAGGGCAGGGTGTCTGATTGAATATCAAAGAATGTCTTAAAACATAAAAGAAAACAATATGAAGAACAAAATCAAAAACCACAAAATCTTCCAAAATCACATTAAGTATATCATCTTATAGGAAAAGCAGAATGGCCATCTGTAGGCTGTAACCCTTCACAAGAAATAAAATCTCCTTTCTAAATTTATAAATTACATTTTTTTTAAGTTAACAAGAATCACGCAGATGACTGTATAGAGTTACCTGACTCCTGAAGGAGAGCAGAGATCCTGTGTTGTCGGTAAATATATAACATGTGATTTGAATCAGCACTATTGATCATCTACAGATCACCAGCAGCCATAAATTTGTCAAAAACTCCTCCTATCAAATATTATTTTAAAAATATTTGTAATTAATTAGACACTGGCAACAAAATTTTTCTTCTTGAATCTTCTATTTTGCCTTCCAAGACAATTTGCAACAACAACAGCAACAACAACAAAACCCAAATAAATAGTTCACCCCCTTTTCTGGAAAGTTTCCAGAGAAACTGGTATATAGTTGCAGTATTGTAAATTAATATAGTCTTCTTAGAAAATTATTTGTCGCAATAAAAGAAGATGTCATATTCTTATACTACCTATTGTTTCTCAGTTTTCTTAGTCAAACACAAGAAAACAGAAATGCACATGAAGATGTTCTTATCAGTGCCATCTATAAGGTCAGATAATAATGTTTCTTTAATTCAAAATTAATGTTTTGAATACCGAATTATATGGATTAGGTTTGTAAATGATGTTACATTAGTATTATTATCATCATAATTATCATTATTATTCTGATTCATTCATTTAAAGTCATGATAAAACTGTTTAGAAATATGTAAAAGTATTTATACTATAATCCTAGGTAGAAAAAAGGAGAATGCAAATTATATTGATTCATTATTTTGACAAATATTTCTTATGTTTATCAAGTGTCTAGTCACACACATTTCAAAAAGTGGTAGGCAAAATGTATAAAATCCTTAACTTTAGGGAGCTTTTATGCTAATCGTGGATGCATATGAAAAAAAAAAATGACCACACTGAGTTAATCCATTACAACAGTACTGAGTAGTACTGAGGAAAGAGACAGTAGCTCTGAGTGGATATAATAGGAGAATCTAAATGAGCCTAGAGATGAAACAAAGCTTTGTGGGACAGGTGCCTGGAGAATGAATAGGAGTTATTCAGATGAAGAAGTATGGAAAGTGTTCCAAGAAGAAAAGTCCTGGGCAAAGGCCCAGTAAAAGTTATGACTTCAGGAATTTTGAGAGTCAGAAGAATGCCAAAATGACTGCATAATAGAGAGCCAGGGAGGACTGGTGCTACCCCAAGGTACAGCTAGATCAAGCGAGATCTTTTAGGTAACATGCTAGGAGTTTGATATCTAAATAATGGTAGCAGTTGAAGTATCTTAAGCAAGTGTATGCATTATGATTCTACCTCTGTAAAACAACAAATATATATATATATATATATATGTATATATATATATATATATATATATATATATGTATATGCACATATATAGTCAAGGGGTTGAAAATGAAATTAGCAATGACTCTAAAGGCAGAATTTGGGAAAATTTCTTTTTAAAAGAGAAAACTATAATATATAATGCCATATCAACTCTTCAATTATGTTTACATTTGAGTAAGAAAATCTGGTTTTCTAAACACATATTAAGTAATTTCAAAGTCCTTTAATGTCACTTTTAAGACATTCAACATTATGAGAAATTCTAACCAGTAACACTTTCTACAAAATAATTCCTAAGCCACATGGTCGACTTCTTCAGTTTTAATAAAATGTTTCTCTAAAAAATGTATATTTGTATTTTTAATCAAAAGTATAATTATGAAAGATTTGAAAAATCTAAAGGAACTTTGAGATCAAAGCTTCGTTTATAGGATTTATAGTACTCAGTTGAAGATAAGAATCAGTTATATTACAGCGTTACTATTGCACAGTTGTATATACTAATATTAATTAATATGTATATAACTATGAAAATATATAACTATTATACAGCTTTATATACTACTGTGAATTTGAGATATGCAAACTGCAGTGAGACTATGGTTTTTGTGACATTTTGTTTTCTTAAAAATTTAAAGATGCTAAAGATAGTTATTTTTCATGTATTTAAAATTGATTATCTTTATTTCACTTTAAAATATAAGCAGTAGAACACTTTGCTTTAAGAAATACTAATTTATTTCAGGAATTTAATAAAATGTTAAAGTAACTTTTGTAGTTTTTAAATCATAGAAAGTTTCTGGTGTTTTAGGGAGACTAATTTTGTCTATATATTTAAAGCAATGATGTTGTCACATCACACAAGAAACTTCATTACACAAGTATAAAAGTATAACTGCATCAGTAAACTAACTTAAAGTTAATGGCATAAGAAAATGAGGATAGAAATTTTTGTAGTATCTATCAAGCATTTGTCAGGATTCCATAATCAAATAAGAAATGTTGCTATTTGTGGCTATGTAAATAACATTATATCCCACCATCCTCTTGAATCTGCAAAATGATATCAGTGTTATATCTGTATGAAACAATAATTTGGCTCCTACATTTAAAGTTATATAAATTCAGATTTCATTTCTCAATTTTCCAGATATATGACAAATATGCCTAGCAATCTTCTATTTAATTATTTTAGAGAAAGAGGTTTTTAAAAATATTTTAAACAAAGTAACTAACGATTACTTTTCTTGCATTTTATATATGTGTTTGATTCCCTTTAGGATTAGAGAGAATCATTTGTGCATGTTAAAGGAAGTCTGTAACCCAAGCCTCAACTTCAAACCTTTCCTAAATGCACTTTTTGAAAGCTTAACTAGAGCGGCTACATGTTTTTCACCCACTCTTATGTTCAAACACTTTCAAGGGGACTGCACTTACTTTAAAAACCTAAAATCACAGAAGCATGTTACATTAACCAAGTTCAATAAAAGACAACCACAAGTGGAATGCAAAATATTTTTCTGATCTTTCTGTAAATCACTTCTGAATGGTAAAGACAGCCACCTGGGGCGAATCTGTATTGCCAGTCATTTTAATAATGCAATTATTGAAAAATATAACCTGGAAAATGCTGTTGGCAAAAATTGTCACATATGTATGCACATGTGTACACTGTACAAGTATACATATGTATATAAGTAGAATCCACAGTCTCAATACCTGTGGGAGCAGGTAAGTATAGGCTAAATACAATGGAAGAAATGAAGACTGAAGTGCACATCATCTATGTATTATTCATGCTTGAAAAATATTATAATCAGGTATAATAGTTACTGAAGTGAGATTCAGGTTTATGGCAACATTTAGCTCTCTGTAGATAAAATTTCTATCACCTTGAAAGGGTGGATGACATTTCAATATCCCCTAAGTGGTGCTATGTAATCTCCCCTCTCCACCACTTCTAGCAGTTCCTCCTGCCTTTTTTTTTTTGTTGTTGTTGTTGTTACATTGAATGCGATAGATGTACTTAATGTCCTTGTATAGCTCATCTTTGACTACAGAGACAGTCAGAAAATGCCATGAGTATCTTGGGAAATACCAACAGTGGCAGAACACATTACCCTCTTCCTTATTCACATTTTCAGGGAAGCTTGATACTGATTTGCCAGAAGTTATATATTAAGGCATCTATTATAAGCCTCCTATTGTGCTAACCACTGAGAACAATAGAAATAAGAAAAATGGCTTCTACTATACGCTATTTATTTTTAGCAAGTGCATGTGCATGAAATAATGAACAACAAAGTATTAGCTGGGTAATACACAGTATAAATACAAAAAAATGTTTGACAATTAGAGAGATGATTGTGGGTTATGGTAGCCATGAAATAATTCATGAACTAGTTGTTTCCTCTAAAACAGATAGGAAGAAACAGATTGAGTATAGGAATGAAGATGGTATTGGCGAGTGACAATGGAGTGATAAGTCTTTTGAAACAGGCTTATACTGGGGAGCATCATATTATAGGAAACAGAAGGGTAGGGGCTTGAAATGCAAAGGCATTTGGTGGAAAATGGAAAGCAAGTGAAATTCTAGTGGGGTAGTGATTCACATTACTGTTTCCTTAATATTGATATATACATAAAGACCATTGTAATAGCCTTGGCATGAGACAGTGAGATCCTGGACTCAGATGGAATTAATAAAAATTGCCAAAATAGGGGAAAAATATAACCTTGATTATCAGTAACCAAACTCTGAACATGTAGGTTCAAGTCCTACGTGTTCAGGTCTTACTAAGCAAAGTAAACTCATTCCTTATTTTATTTTTAAATGTTAATTTTGATTCAGAAACACGAGGATATGAACCCATAGCATTTTTTAAGAAAAAATTCTCAAGAACAAATTCTTAAGAATTATCAAAAGTGACTTAAGCAATATTGATATAGAGAAAATATTGTCAAAATATTTAAGTGTTGTGCAATGTTTGCTTTTCTGCCTCAGTTGATTATTAGCAATAAGTAATCAGGAGCAAGTTATTCTTTTGGGAAAAGGGAATTTTTTGGAAATTTTTTGTGTGGATGCTAAAAGTTGTATATTCAAGGATGGAAACTCTTTAGATAAAATAGAAGAAATATTACAGGATATAAAAATATTAAAGCATAAAAAAAGAAAGCAAACATAAAAAGGAGAAATAGAGCATTGAAGCCAGGAAATCCATGCAGTTTTTACTAAAATTTGGAGATTTGGGGTATTGTGAGAATTTAGAACAGAAAGAGAACTTAACTAGTAGAAAAACTAGATATATCATTGTATTCAAGAAACTTAGAGTGAACAAGGGTAAAAGCAACTGCTCATCAGTAAATTAAGATGCCTGCACTAGTTGATTTCTACTTGTCTCATGTTAGTTAAGATTTCAGACTGTAATAAACTGAGGTGCATCCAGGTTAGTTCAGATAATGGATTGAAAATAACAAAACGAAACAGAAACATATCCAGGCAAGTAAGAGAGACAGGAAAAGTCTCAAAAGACCTATAATAGGTCTCATGAGGAAAAGAAACATCACTCCTTCACCTTTAAAAATACAAGAAGAAATCTTAGCAGTCCAAATCATGCTGTCACATCTAAAACTTTCCACTGGGTTGCTAAGATTGCAAGTTCTCTATATCTTCTCTGTGTCTACCTTTTGCACCTGATTATCAACTAACTACTCTAAGTATTTTTTCTAGGTGAGGAACTCTGCCCAATCACACATCTACTCTTATAGCTTCAATTCCCTCATGATAGATTTTTAAATTTTTATTAATATCCTGATATGTTGTTTCTTCTCTGGCCTCATGTTCTGGGCTGGCTCCTTCTTTTGGTATTCCTTAAATGGTTTTGTCACTCATCAAGAAATACACCTGTTGAAATCTGGTGTGCCTCACAAGTCAATAGGTAGTATATGGGTATGAAATATTATTTTGGCCAGAGTAGAGGGACTATGTTCTCCAGAGCATGGAAACCAATCTGTGGTAACTCTTCAACCGAGGTTTGTGAGCATGACATGCAACATGACTTTAAAAAATAAAAATAAAAAATAAAGAGCTATAGTTATCTGTCTACTATGGGCTCTTTTTATATTTTTTCAAAATAAAATGTAAACAAATTATTAATTAGGCATTTTTAATTTTTTTCAGATAGCATGTTACATGCTTCAAGGTATATTGTCTGTAATATACAGAGACAGTCAGAAAATGCCATGAGTATCTTGGGAAATACCAACAGTGGCAGAGTGTATTACCTGCTTCCTTATTCACATAATTGATGTTATACAGCTAAAATTTGACAACCCATGTCTCTGACTCTTAATATCTACTATTTCATTTATCTTCCAACCACCCCCTTCATCTTTCCTTTTTTTATTATGGTTTTAAAGATGTTAAAATCTATTACCTACCCTAAGGAAATAATGTGATGTTTGGTCACAAGAAAGCTTCTATGATTTATGGAGGTAGTTGGGGGTAACCAAGCATTATAAATCATCTTTGAACCCATTCTTGGAAATAGTAGATAAGCTAACAGAATTCATCCATTTTACTGTTTACTGACACCCCTGTTTTATGGAGAAAATGATACAATCAGAAGACCTCATGAATATTTGTGGTAGCAATCTCAAAGATTTGGGTAATAGGTGGCATTTCAGTACCATTTTTATGAGTATCAGTTGACAAAGGAAGAGTGATTTATACATTTAGCACATATCTCTTAATCTTTTAAGATAAAGATAAGGTTGTTAATGAATTTATTCAAAAAAGTAATATAAAGAAAGGAGAAAAAGCTAAATGTGACAATATGTTGATAATGATATTTTATGGATAAGAAAGGTTCATAAAATGAGATTCAGAAATAACTGATTCAGGAGTGGAAAAAGGTGGAGGACAAAATTCAAGAAGACTTATTAATCAATTAGGTCAAATACTTAAAATTTGGAGTAGAACTAAGGATAATTTAATGATACAATATTAAGTTAAATGACACTATATCATATATTGTGATATTAAAAAAACAATATTGATAGAATAGACTAGAAGAATAGTATTTTTATTTGTGTGAAAATAAGATGTTAAGGTTTCAATTCATTATAGAGAACATTAGCTGTTTTTTTTTAAGGTAAATAAAACTCTAAGTAGTGTTAATTAATCTAGGTCACTATAAATAATGGTCCCAATCTTCTCAGTGACAAAGTTATCTAAGAATAATTCATTATAACTTTCTTATTTCAAAGGGTAATATAAATGAGATTTCAAGAGTTCTAAAAATAATACATTAGAAGGAAGATGTAAGAAATTCAAGATGTTTGTTCTGGTGAAGAAGATAAGTAAGTGATATGTTAGGAAGACAGAGAACTCCTCTTCCAACACTTATTTATTGAACGTCTATCTACCTTGATATAGAATTTAATGAACAAGACAGCCAACATCCTATATTAATTAACGTCCACCATGATCTCATTTTAATTTAATTGCTTCTTTAAACGTTCTATCACCAAAAGCAGTCACACTCTGAGATCCGAGGTTTAAGATTTCAACAAATGAATTTTGGGATGACAAACTCAGCCCATAACAGTAGTCACATGAAGAATTTGCAATAATATTTCAGAAAGTAAGAACGTCCCTGAGAAAGGCATATGCTTGATAGGTCAAAGAATAGCATAAAGGCTGCTCTGGCCTGAGTTTAACAGAACAATGAAAGATAATGAGATCAAATTTGTAGTTAGGTACCAGATCACATGGGACCTTAGAGGAAAGAGTCAACATTTCACTTTCTTCTGAATGGGAAGCAAGCATAGGGGTAGAAGTCGGGCATAATCAGAATTATGCATTAATGGGCACTCTGACTTCTCAATGAAGTATAGGAGCAAGTATTATCAGTCAGAAGTTGCTGCAGTAAGTAGTCCAAATAGAAAAAGATGCAAAGATACTGGCTTGGACTAAGCAGCTGTAAATTTGGTGAGAAGTGGCCAGATTAGACTTTTTTTTGACATAAATCCAACAAGACATATGTGAGATTAGATGTCAAATAGAAAGCTCATGGAAGAATTAAGAGTAATTATTCAGTCTCAGCTCTTAAATAGGAAAACAGAAGAAATACCCAAGATTACTGTAGAAAATTTAATAAGGATTTATATGGACCTCATTTACAAGTAGATCTAATCAGAGTTCAGGAAAAATTTGTTAACTCGAATTTTCCAATATCAGAAAGAATTACCTCATGGGAAAATAACTATCTGTCAGTCAAGTTGAGCAAGATGGGGAAATGGGATGAAATCCAATTGTTTTCAATGTTAATATTGTATAATTGAAAGAAATCTCTCCAGAGATAATACTCACAGTTACAAACAGGACTGTGCATATAAACATTTATGATGATTTCACTATCATAAACTATTGATATCAATACTTTAGAGACTATTTTCAATGAATAAATATCAGTGAAGTTGAACATCAGAAGATCAACATTTTAATTTGTATATAACAGGAAAATGTTTCAATTAAAATATTGTTAGGTAAATTTGTATTTTCTAATAGTGTAAGGATAGAAAGTTTTTTTGTTGCAGCAATATTAATGGTAAATCATTTATTGAGGACTCAGATTCTATATATGACAATATATAATTATACTTTAATTGTTGCTAAAAAGGCACACTATGGAACTGCATAGGTTCAGTTAACCAGTGAGGTTGGCTGAGTTTCTGTGGACTCAGATGGAATACTATAATTTCATTAGTACTTGAATTTTGAGACTGGATTGAACAACATGGGACAGACATCATGAAATCAAATGGTCACAGTGGAATCCTTTTATCAGCATAAAATAAATATAGGATATCCTATAAAAACTATCAGGGAGTGTTTGAAAAGTTAATTTATCTTTGGAGGCACAAAATGAGAAACCACAAATTCAATTTTTGACTGCTTTTAAGATTGCATTCTATACGGCTCATCAGAATGTTTTGTGGAACTAAGCCTCTGTTACCTAGTGTGGCAAACAACTTTGTATTGGTTTTTCCTTCTGTGTTTTACTCTTCCTATTTTCCCTCTTTTGTTTCTTTGGATCAGTTCTTGTTTATGGCCAATAAACACTTGTTTTTCAATGGCAGCAGGTGAAGACATGCAAAGCTCAGATTAAGAGACATGATTTTGAAAGTGGCTATAGAAAACAAACCTTTTGAATGTGATTCTGGAAATGAATTACTCACCAATCAGGCAGCAATACCCACTCCATTGCTGAGGGCAAGTGAGGTGGTGTTAACTCCTTCAACAAAAGCATTCCAATTACTAAGAAAAGGTCAAGGATAGATTGGATAAAGTGTAGGTGGAAGGTGACACACTGGCAAATGTGGTAGTTATGACATCAGAATACTATAGGGACAATGGCAACTATAATGCCTTTGGTGTTAGTTGGTTTTTGTTAGTTGATTGAAAGAGTTAGAAATAGAGAACATAATGCTCAGGTAAACCACTGTCTACTTTAGGAAACCTGGTAAATCAGAACATATCAATGGAAGCACTTAAAATTATCCTTATCTCCTGCATGGGCGAGGAGAACTAAGCTAAAAACCATGTTTAGGATTGTATTAGTGGTAGTAGAAGCATGAAAGGAATGAAAACACTATTCTGACAAGTCTCCCTTTGCCAAAGTCATGGCTCAGACAGGAAGAACTTGGAACCTGAGGACTACAATGGAACTTTGTTGAGGACAAACCTAAGAATCATTAGTTGCCAGATTCATTTGAACCTTTCAGGCTAAGAGAAGCAACTCCCTACTCAAGTAGAGTTGAATAAAGTCCCTTTGCCTGTGGATCCTGCAATCACCTCATCTCGCACTATATTTTACAAAGGAATGTTTGTTCTACACAAAGATATACATCCCTTCTCCTAATTTCCTTCAGAACAATAAATAAACCAGATCATAAGTTACCTTGGGTACTAAATTATAGCATGAGCTAAAGAAGAAAACTTCATACTGAAAACATTGCATGATTTTGCTAATACATACTGACGTTAACTAGGAAAATATATGTGAGAGTATATCAGGGATTTTCTTCTCACCAAGCCATTGCCAATCCTGAATGCCAAAACTGAGCCAATTTTTATTAATGAAAAATGATATCTTTATAAGCGAAGGGCTTGTCACATTAAATTAGATATGTTTATATAATATATTTTTTAAAGGATGCTGTATATAGACTTTAAAAATAAATAAATAAAGACCACTATGAGCTTTTATAAGTAATAAAATGGAATTATAGCAAATAAAATGCATTGTTTTTATATTGATAAAACTACTAAAACAGTAGATGACCCGAAAGCAATATAATCATGTTATATGTCTCTGGGAAGAGCATTGTCATGCTTTTCCTAATATTTTATGTAGATCCCAAATGATAATTTACTAGTATAAAATGGTTGTATAATTTCAACAGATGAACCATTTTTAGTAACAATATTGGATGCATGACATTCTAAGAGTTGATTACCAAAAATGTGGTGATTATCACGTTGAAAAATCACATTAATAATAGAACTCAAGAGGCTAATTAATACAATGAAACAATGTTATACAGTTTTACTCTAAGTGATATGACAAAATTTGAGATCAAAGGAGATTTAAAGTATTAAATAAAAATTAAGTTTAAAGTAATCATTTTTAATAAAATGAGCCTAAAAATTATCTTTATATTTTAATTTTTATATCAGTATGTATTTATATAACAGTAGGAAATGGAGCCTTGGCATCCAGAGGAAAAGACCCACTTTCCGAGCAAAATTCCTAAAAAGATAACTTCATAGGTATATTTTATTGACTACCATCTATTACTAAATTTCATAGACAGCATTTACTCTAAACCCCATATTCTGAGAGGAATGATAAACTCCCATTTTTGTTAAGTGTTTTTCTTTTTTTTAATTTTTTTTGGAGATGGAGTCTTACTCTGTCACCCAGGCTGGAGTGCAGTGGTATGAGATCAGCTCACTGCAACCTCCACCTCCTGGGTTTAAGTGATTCTCCTACCATCAGCATCCTGAGTAGCTGGGATTACAGGCATCTGCCACCAAGACTGGCTAATTTTTTTGTATTTTTAGTAGAGTGGGGTTTCACCATGTTGTCCAGGTGGTCTCAAACTCCTGACCTTAGGTGATCCACCCTCCTTGGCCTCCCAAAGTGCTAAGATTACAGGCATGAGCCACCATACCTGGTCCCGTTCCCTTCCTCCCATAATTTTTTTGTTTTAAATAGAGATAGGAATCCTGCTATATTGCCCAGTCTGGGCCTAAGCAATCTTCCCATCTCAACCTCCCAAGTAGCTGGGACTACAGGTATGCCCCACTGTATCTGGCTTTTCTTTTTAATAATATATTAAAGTGATTAAAACTGGGTTCCAGGAACATGTCCAAAGGAAATGCCATTTGAATAATGTCACTGTAGTAATATTTCCTTTATTTGGTGGTATATCATGACTTAAACTGCTCAAATTATTTCAAATATAAAAAAAGCTTTGAACATTGTATTGCTTATGTTTTACAATGTTAACAATTTATATAATTTCAACCTTCCTGGGCCTCAGTCTTAAGATTAAATATATGTTACCTTTACAGAAAAAATTAAGAAATATAGGTCATATGTTTGTAACAAGAGAAAATATATATACTAAAAGCAGATCACTTTTTAAACTCCTGTGTACATGTAACCAATTGTTCTTATTTCATTAAGGAAGGCTTCCATAGCTTTGGAATAGATTTTTCCCTCAAGGGTTATACAAATTATTAATTTTAACAACATTTCACAATTGTGATCATAAATATTCAGTTCAAAAGAAAATGAATAATTCATTTAAAACATTAACATCAGTATATTCTATTTTAATTATTTGTTGTGTAGTTTTATTGAAATTCCTCAGAAATAACTAAAAATTTGAAAAATAGCTATAGCTGTCAAATTCGAGCTGCTATAATTATAGACTGTTGACTTACTATATTTTTGTTAATAACCATTAGAAAATCCATACCATGTTTCTGAAAAGCCAGGTGTTTGTAATAATTTAGGAACTCCATTGTATATAGTTACAATACAAATAATTAAATGTACTCATTTTAAAAAGTATGCTTTTTTATTAGCAAAAACCCACATTCTACCATTTAGGCACTATTAAAAATGTGCTCTTTTTTGATTATTACATTCTTTTGACAGCCGAACATTTAACTACTATATTTGTGCCACTTTATTATTATTTTCTTCCATATTCTAAAGTATTTTATGTAGCAACTTCACATTTTCCTTATACAGTTTTAGCATAATTACAGCTATGCAAAAAGTTATTATAATTGGAGTGCTTAAATTTTATATGACACTTTTCATCTTATCTAAGTTATAACTAATTAAGTAAGTAATTAATCTATAACATTTCTGAAGTAGTATATAAGCATTTCATCTAAGTTAATTATATAAATGATGAAAGTAAACATTATACTACATATACATAAACACTGCAAGATAATCTAGTCAGACAGAAATTGTTCTATTAAGCTTCCAATTAATCTGCTAGGAGATGCTATAAAGTGCATAAAAGAAGAATCAACAAAAAATAAACAGAAATACATGACTACATGAAAATAATTGAAAGTTCTTTTAATGTGTGTGTGTGTGTGCATGTATGTGTGTATATATATGTGTGTGTGCACAAAATAATACTATTCTTAACATATCAAAGGTGTTACAAATTGTGTCAACATAGATTTTTATTTTTACCCATTTCTAAGTAATTAATTATAAAAAGAAAGAGAGATACATAACGCATTGACAGTTGCATTAAAATACAAATATGGGAAAGATGGCCAGAAGGATCTCACTGCTTTTGGTTGTATCTAGAGAAGTCAATATTAGTCATGATTAGGTCATTCATTCTAAAAATATGTAATGAACTTCTGCTCTGTGCCAGGCTCTGCTGTATGTGCTGAACACAAAGTTCCCACTCTCACAGAAATTACTTTCTAGTGGCCACTAAGATTGCTTTGTGAATGATATTTCTCTTTAAGCCCTCTCATGAAAACAGCAGCTGAAAAGAAAAGTTATAGAATCTATAAATGGCTGTCAAAGTTTAATCCTGGATGATTGTAGTGTCCTGAAAGATTTAACAGTGTAAGTGCTAGGAGTGATTTGAATCAAAAAGTATAAGATTGCAGTTATTAAGAGTATTTTTCATGGGAGGTTATGTCAGATGCACGATGGTAGGCTCAACTATGGAAAAAAATATTATCCTCAGTTGTTGGGCTTCAGGTATATTCATAATCATCTGAATGTAGTTTGTGCTCAGAAAATGTATGACTTCAGCCTTTCTTATTTTACACATGTAATACCAAATCTACAACTGTATTTGCTATGCTGGAGGATTGATAGAATTAATAATCATATAACAAGAATATCTAACATTTATTATTGAGTGCTTGCTATATACCAGTTACTCTTATAAGTACATTTCATGGATTATCTAATTGGGTGTTCATATTTCTTTGAAATTCAAGTGTGAGGTTTTTCTTCACGTGTAAACGTCTTTATAGTAAAAACTATTTGAATCCTTGATGTGGCATCCTCGGTTCAGTTCATTCAATTATTCCAGCAACTTCTTATCTTGTTACATCTTTGATGCATTTAAGAATTTTTTGAAATGCCTCAATGAGGTATTTTATAAAATACAGAGGAAGAATAGGCTTTGATTTCTATTATGAAACTACTATAAAGTCCCTTGTATGTTCACTTATTTAATTCAACTATAAAATTACATGTAGGAAAAAAATAGTCCCATTCTTATCCTTAAATTCCATTTTTATTCATTCCCCAAATAATTATGCCACTCCACTGATAGGATAAAACCAAAGTAAAATAAGCCAAAAGAAATAAAGAGTGAGCCTTTTCTCAGTTCCTGGAGATTACAGAGTGATGTAAGAATTTTCCAAAGATAACTTGGACTATACATGCTTTTCAAAATTTTGAGCTGATTTTAAAATACAATCTGTGAATTACATGCAATCTGACTACACTAACTGTATCAGTAGCATCTGCTTCTCTCAAAAACAGATTTGTATTCTCCAAACTTGCTAGTCTATCATTTATACTTAAAATTAAATTTATAATAAACTATAAACATATTAATGATAATTTACTAGTATGATAGACTACTTGAAACATGCCAAATGTTATGCTAAGTGCAGAGGAGAACAAGAAAACACAAAATAATGAAAAGCTATAACAACACTGTAAGTTAGTGAAAGATATATTTCACATTCTAAGAATTTTAAGGACTCTTTGATAGAAGTAGAAATGATGGGAAAAGTGTAAAGTATGAAGGTTTTGATTGTTTGTTGGTTTGGTAAGTCCCATCCTGGTAAAGCTCACAAAACATCCTAATTTGTAGGACAAGTGCTAACTATCAGTGGAGCAGATGTGGCTGATAAAATTTGGGCTGAATATGACTATAATCATCAGTTTTAGAAAATAGTAGAATTCAGAAGTCTCTGTGGTCTTATAGCAGATAGGCTATTCAGAGAGGTGCAAGAGGTTGCTTCAGGCACTAAGATCGAGTTTTGGGAGACTTATAGTTTCTACCTGGCACAGAGACAGGGTCATATAGTAAATCTGGTGCATTCTCTTCAGTGCTATATTTTTACCAGGCATGGAGAAGACATAATGCTGAAATAAATTTCCCTGTGCAGGTGAGGGCATATTTCTGGGTCTGTCCCTAGTCTCTTGTCATTGATAATATTTGTATCAGTCCTAAAAACCAAGAAAAGATGATGTCCACATTCTATATATATGAAGGAATATAGAATGCTACAAGAGTGAGTGGAAATGTGACCAGAATGAAGAAAGAGCTCACACAGCCTGTAACTCATGTGTTTGTATCCAACAACTACTCTTATTAGGAAGGTTGGCCAGATTTTGACTAAACCTCAATAAATGTCTTTTATGGAAGGCTGAAGGCTGGATCTGACAGTGTTCCAGTGTTTCTACAGAGAAGAGCTGTGGGAGCAATGTGTTTGGTTATAAATTTGAATCTCACCAATACCTCTGGAGCACACATCAGATATTGGAGATTATGCCAAGCAGGGATTACTCCATGTACACCAGACATACATACTGTACCTGTCAAAGACCACTAACATTTTACTCTTAGTAGTTCTAGGTTGCTACATCTCACACAGGGAAAAAAGGTATAGCACAAAGTAAACGCTCACTGTTTATGGTGCCTTCGGGTCGCATTCATTTTTATATTACCGCATCTCTGAACTGATGTGGTTCAGCCAAGTAAAATAACCATTCCCGTTTTTCCCTTCTTGGCTCATATAATGTTACAGATCATCTCAAGACATCAGTTGACCCAATAAACAAAAATGAAGATAAACAACAAATAAGAATGGCAAACAAAAAGGTATATGAAAACAAAAAACTACATTATAGAAAAAGAATAGATTCCTTTCAATGAAACAGAATTATTACAAGAAACAGGAGGGCATTTTAGAAAATGTCTAAATTTTTTGAAAATGTAATTGAAGAGGACAACATATCAAGAAATCTAGAGCAATTTTTTTGTGATAAACTACAGTCTTCAAATGTGAATGGCTTAATGGAGATAGAAAAAGTAATATCAAATTTAAAAATGTTAATAACCCCAAATAGAAGCAATGAGTGACAGATGCATATATTTAAAAAGAAATTTAATATGAGTCTGAAGATTTCTATCAGAAATCAGAAAATATTTTGTTTTCATTTATTTACTCAAAGAAAATATATTCCATATAAGAAATACAAGGAAAAAAATGAGAAAATCAAGTTAAAAATCAGAAAATATTAAATAAGAACACAGAAGACTGAATCTACTAGTTACTAGTATACAGGAATCAGTTAAAATTACCTATGAAAAGATAAAGATTTTAAGATTTTATTGCAAAACAAATTAACTATATATCATTTATTAAAGACAAAGTAGAATAAAGCATTTAAAAATTAACTTCAAAACCTACTTAAAATGTGATATGTAACTGCAGTATTAATATTGAATAAAAATGACTTTAAAAATAATGAAAAGTGTCTCATAATACTAAAAAAGAAAAAATAATGGAAGCCATAACAAATTATAAGCCATTAAAGACAGCAGATAATATAAAAAATAAAAAGAGAATTTAACAAAAGTAAGTATAGTGGAAGACTCTAGAGCATACCTTATTAGTCCTTAATACATCAACGAAGAATACAGGCTATCTTAATTACACAATTAAAACAGCCAATTTAACAGTTCTACTAAATTTGGCATGGAACATTGAGAATAAACATATTTTCCAAAAACCATTGCACCAAGTCAAATGTAGAAATGAGATATCTCAGTTTCTGACATTGTGATAAAGCTTGATAATACAAGTTTTAGCTTCAAATATGGATAAATGCCGGGCACAGTGGCTCATGCCTGTGATCCCAGCACTTTGGGAGGCCGAGGTAGATGGATTACCTGAGGTTAGGAGTTTGAAACCAGCCTGCCTGACATGGCGAAACCCTGTCTCTACTAAAAATATAAAAATTAACCAGGCGTGGTGGTGCACGCCTGTAATTCCAGCTACTCAGTAGACTGAGGAAGGAGAATTGCTTGAACCCGGGAGGTGAAGGTTGCAGTGAGCTGAGACCATGCCATTGCACTCCAGCCTGGGCAACAAAGCAAGACTATGTCTCAAAATATATAAATAAATAAATAATCACTATCTTAACTCAGTTTAAAGAGAAACTAAAAACTATGATATGCAGACTAGTTAGAAATAATAGAAGATTTATATAGTCAGGTGTAGCTTAACAATGGGAATATGTTCTGAGAAAATGCATTGTTAGTCAATTCTGTCATTGTGTGAATGCCATAGAGTGTACTAACATAAATCTAGATGGTATAGCCCAGTGGTCTCCAAACTTTTTGGGGAAGATAATTTTTCCATGGACCAATAGGGGTGGGCAGTGGCCGGGTATAGAGTGGAGACAGTTTCAGGATGAAACTGTTCCACCTCAGATTATCAGGCATTAAGTAGATTATAACAAGGAACACATAATCCAGCTCCCACACATGTGCAGTTCACAATAGGGTTCACACTCCTGTGAGAATCTAGTGCTGAAGCTGATCTGACAGGAGGCAGAGCAGTAATGCTCACTAGCTGGTGACTCACCTCCTGCTGTGTGTCCCAGTTCCAAACAGACCACTGACTGGTACGGATCAGTGGTCCAGGAGTTAGGACCCTGGTATAGCCCAGTACATACCTAGGCTATATGGTATGGCCTATTGCTCCTAGGCTACCAACCTGTATAGCATGGTACTGTACTAAATAGTGTAGGCAGTTGTAACACAGTGGTAAGTATGTGTGTATCTAAACATATCTAAACACAGAAGAGGTACAATAAAAGTATGACATAAAAAATTTAGAAAATGGCTCAGCTGTTTGAGCGCTGATCATAAATTAACTTTGTAGGACTGGAAGTTGCTCCAAGTGACTGGTGAGTGAATGTAAAGACCTAGGATATTACTGTCCACCACTGCAGATTTCATAAATGCTATACACTTAGGGTATGCTATATTTTAAAAAAATAATTTTCTTTCTTCAATAATAGATAATTACTTCAACTTACCTCATGAACATTTTAATTGTTTTTAATGTTTTGGCTCTTTTATAATAACACAGCTCAAAACACAACCACATTATGAAGTTTTACAAAAATATTTTGTTTATATTCTTATTCTATAAGCTGTTTTATGTTTTTGATTTGTTTAATTTTTTACTATGTAAATATTTTGTTTAAAACTAACAAAAATGAAACAGGATCAGGCTCATCTATGCAGTGTTTTCTAGCGTCACATCTTTTCCCACTGGAAGGTCTTTGGGGCAGTAACACATACGTAAGTGTCATCTCCCGTGGGAACAATTCCTTCTTTTTCTTTTGAATACCTCCTGAAGTATATGCCAGAGACTCTTTTATGGTTAACTTTCAAAAAAAATCAATACAAGGAGTACACTCTAAAATAATGCTTAAAAGTATAGTAAATACATTATACCAGTAACATAATTGTTCTTTAGCATTATCAAGTATTATACCTACCTAATTCTGTGTGTTATATAACAGGCAGTGCAATATATTTGTTTATACCATGATCATCACATACACATGAGGAATGCTTTACATTCTGACAGCTAAGACTCCGTTAAGCGACAGGAATTTTTGAGCTCCATTATAATCTTGAGAGAACAGTTTCATAAATGCTGTCCTTTGTTGACCGAAATGTTATTATACGACACATGATGATACAGTTTGGCTCTGTGTCCTCACCCAAATCTCATCTCAAATTGTATTCCCATAATTCCTACATGTTGTAGGAGAGAACTGGTGGGAAATAATATGAATAATGGGGGCAGTTTTCCCCATACTATTCTCAGGGTAGTGAATAAGTCTCATGAAATCTGATGATTTTATCAGGGGTTTCTGTTTTTGTATCTCCCTCACTTTCTCTTGCCACCAGAATTTAAGAAGTGCCTTTTGTCTCTGACCATGATTCTGAGGCCTCCCCAGCCATGTGGAACTGTAAGTCAAATTAAGCCTCTTTTTCTTCCCAGTCTCAGGTATGTCTTTATTAGCAGAGGGAAAACAGACTAATACACATGACAATATGTATCAAAATATGTGGATTTGTGTTCAAAGAATAAATGATAAAGAAGGAAAACACAACTCAATAAGCTATTGAAGATCAAAATAACATAATATTTTTCTCAAAATATGAGCCAGAGTTGAGTACTGCTGCATTTAATTATTACGGTTTTTTCCAATGTTACATTGTAGCAGTTTTATAGTTTTAGGTCTTAGATTTAAGTCCTTAATCCATCTTGAGTTGATTTTTGTATAAGTTGGGAGATGAGGATCTAATTTCATTCTCTTACATGTGGCTAGCCAATTATCCCAGCACCATTTGATGAAAAGGGTGTCCCTTCTCCACTTTAAGTTTTTGTTTGCTTTGTCAAAGATCAGCTGGCTGTAAGTATTCTGGTTCTCTATTCTGTTCCGTTGGTCAATGGGCCTATTTTTATACCAGTACCACACTGTTTTAGCGACTATGGATTTATAGCATAGTTTGAAATCAGGTAGTGTGATGTCTCCACATTTGTTCTTTTTGCTTAGTCTTATTTTGGCTATCTGGGCTCTTTTTATGTTCCATGTGAATTTTAGAATTGTTTTTTTTTCTAAACCTGTTAAGAATTACGGTGGTATTTTGATGGAGATTGCATTGAATTTGTAGATTGCTTTTAGCAGTATGTTCATTTTCACAATATTGATTTACCCATCCATGAGCATGGAATATGTTTCCATTTGTTTGTGTCAGCTCTGATTTCTTTCAGCAATGATCTGCAGTTTTCCTTGTGGAGGTCTTTTGACTCCTTGGTTAGGTATATTCCTAAGTTGCTTTTTTTTCCAGCTATTTTAAAAGGGGTTGAGTTATTAATTTAATTCTCCACTTGGTTGGTGTATTGGAAAAACCCATTTAGACATTGGCTTAAGCAAGGATTTCATGACCAAGAACTGAAAAGCTAATGCAAATAAAACAAAGATAAATAGCGGGGACCTAATTAAACTCAAGAGCATTTACCCAGCAAAAGGAACAGTCAGCAGAGTAAACAGACAACCCACAGAGTGGAAGAAAATCTTCACAATCTATACATGTGACAAAGGACTAATATCCAGAATCTACAACGAATTCAAGCAAATCAGCAAGAAAAAAACAAACAATCCTATCAAAAAGTGGGCTAAGGACATGAACATACAATTCTCCAAGGAATATATACAAATGGTCAACAAACATATAAAAAATGCTCAATATCACTAGTGATCAGGAACTGTAAATCAAAACCACAATGCAATACAACTTTACTCTTGCAAGAATACCCATAATCAAAAAAATCAAAAATAGCAGATGTTGGAGTGGATATGGAGATCAGAGAACACTTCTACACTATTTGCAGCTATTGTAAAAGGGGTTGAGTTATTGATTTAATTCTTCATTAAGTTATTGATTTGGTAACTTAAATAAAATAAAGTTATTTGATTTAACTTCTACACTGCTGGTGGGAATGTAAACTAGTACAGCCACTATGGAAAACAATGTGGAGAATTCCATAAAGAACTAAAAGTAGAACTACCATTTGATCCAGAAATCCCACTACTGGGTATCTACCCAGAGGAAAAGAAGTTACTATTGGAGAAAAATATTTGCACATGCATACAGCAGCACAATTCACAATTGCAAAATGTGGACCTAACCCAATGGCCCATTAGTCAAAGAGTGGATAAAGAAACTGTGGTGTGTGTGTGTGTGTGTGTGTGTGTGTGTGTGTGTGTGTATTCCTTTTCAGGACTGAGTAGTTAGTATGCTACTCAGGAGAACCTCCGAGCAAGTAGAGTTTAGAGTCACTGAGACTAATTGACAAAGAATCCCAGAGAGTAAAATCTGTAACTAATCAAAGAATTTCCTACATTGCCAGGCCACAGGATGAATACAATAACTACCTAGGAGGACTGTGCCAGTGTTAAAGACCATTGGTGGCTAGTGTTTCCCTTCTTTTCTAACAGGAAAGAATGTCCCAAAATCTATTTACATTGTCCTTCTGGACACACAGTTCAATTGTTTTTCTCAAATATTCTTGCTGTCAGGTGCAGCTAAATGTTTGAGTTCTCCTGAGTAGTATACTACTCAGCCATGAAAAGGAATGAATTAACAGCATTTTCAGTTACCTAGATGAGATTGGATGGAGACTATTACTCTAAATGAAGAAACTCAGGAATGGAAAACCAAATATCGTATGTTCTTACTGATATGTGGGCACTAAGCTATAAGGACGCAAAGGCATTAAGAATGATACAATGGACTTTGGGAACTTGGAGGGAAGATTGGGAAGGAGGTGAGGTATAAAAGACTACCAATATGATGCAGCGTATACTGCTTGGGTGATGGGTGCACTAAAATCTAACAAATCACCACTAAAGAACTTACTCATGTAACCAAATACCATCTGTACCCCAATAAGTTATGGAAAAATAAAAAACAATATTACCCTTATGTTTTGCTTAATAAAATGCAAATGAAATTTGCAAAAAAATAAAGTACTATGAGAGTAATGCAAATACATTTGAATGTGGTCAATTATACACTAAAATAATCAAAAGCAAATTATTGGAAGTTTCTTTTTTTTAAGACTTTAAAAATTACTAATGAAATTAAAAGAATGACCTGAAATAACTTTTACATTTGAACATTAAAACAACACTTGGGGCCTCAACCTGCTTCTGCAAGAAGTGGATGATAGAAGACACATATCCTCAAGTGAGAACCCTTTGTCAGATATCTCAGTGGAGAATAATGGATAAGGGAGAATCTCAAAGTAGATGGAGTTTAAAGTTGCCAAGACTAATTGACAAAGAAGCCCAGAGAGTAAATATGTAACTAATCAAAGAATTTCCTCTATTGCCAGGCCAGAGGATTATTACAATAACTAGCTAGGACTGTGCCCCTGTGAAAGATCATTGGTGGCTAGTGTTTCCCTTCTTTCCTAACAGGAAAGAATGGTAATAATGCACCAAAATTCATTTACACCATTTTTCTGGACACACAGTTCAATTGTTTTTCTCAAATATTCTTGCTGTCAGGTGTGGCTAAATGTTTGAGTTCTCCCTGTTGAAATTTAAGCAGAGGTGATGAGTATCACATCCAGGCCTGGCCCAAGAAACTTTTCATTGGTCTCCTCTGTTTACTTCTCTTTTCCTACCTGGATGCAAAGATGATACGGTCCTAAACAATGGCTTATGTAGCCACAAGATAGAAGGAGCTTGGTTATGTGAATGGGACTTGGTAAAAGAACCACTCTGCTGAGCCAAATATACAAATAAACCAAAAATAATTTTATGTGATGGTGGGCTAGTACACATTTGAATTTTTTTTTTTTAACATAGCCTGGATATACACAAATAATCATGTAGGAAAGAAAGAAGAGAGAGAGAAAGAGAAAAGAATAAGAAAGAAAAGAAAGAAAGAAAGAAAAAGAAAGAAAGAAAGAAAGAAAGAAAGAAAGAAAGAAAGAAAGAAAGAAAGAAAGAAAGAAAGAAAGAAAGAAAGAGAAAGAAATAAATTATAGAAGAACCAACTTTACTTAGGAATACAAAATCTAAAATTCTAAATTAAATGCAACTACATTAAATAATCATGACAGTAAAAGAAAGAACTATATTGAGCAAGTGGAGTCTATTCCAGGAGTATTTCTATATCATATACGTAATGTTTAATTGGCATCTCCACTTATATTTCTAAGAGAAATCTTAAACTAATAATGCCCTTAACTAAATTTTAATTTTTATTCCAATACTTATTTATTTTTTGAGCTTTTCCCTTCTTTGCAGATTAAGCTCTAGTTCCTCAATGCTCAAACGCAAACTATAGGGTCATCTTTTACTCTACTATTTGTTTCACATTCCACATCTGTCAAAATACACCATCTGGTCTACCTTTAAGATATATCTCAGATCTGGTCATTTCTCAGTATTCCTCTGTCACCGGTCTGATCCAAGATAGTCCCATATCTCATCTGTTTTATTTTATTTTTATTTAGTTGTTGTTGTTGTTTGTTTATCTGTTTGAGACAGAGTCTTGCTCTGTTGTCAGGCTGGAGGGCAGTGGCGCAATCTTGGCTCATTGCAACCTCCACTTCCCGGGTCGAAGCGATTCTTCCACCTCAGCCTCCCGAGTAGCTGGGACTATAGACACAACCTACCATGCCCGGCTAATTTTTGTATTTTTAGTAGAGATGGGGTTTCACCATGTTGGCCAGGATGGTCTTGATCTCTTGACCTTGTGATCTGCCTTCCTTGGCCTCCCAAAGTGCTGGGATCACAGGCGCGTGCCACCCAGCCCGGCCTGTTTTATCTCTTTTACTAACAGGACCTCATGTTTTATCTCTTTCAATTCAAGTGTTTATAGTAGTCAGAACAATCTTGTAAATATAGGTAAAATAGGCTTTCTTTGGTTCAGTGGCTTACGATCCCACTTACAATAAAAGTGAAATTCCTCCAATGGCCCACAAGGACTTAAATTATCTTGACATCTCTTCTGCCATCTCTTAGACCTCTTCTCCTGATTCTCTCCCAGGCTCACTAAGCTATAGTCATTCTGTTCTCACAGCTTTCCACTAATAAGCCAAGCATATTTTTACTCCAGGACCTTTGAATTTTCTTCTCTCTGTCTTGAACGCTCTCGCTTCATACATCCACATTTCTTACTTCTTCACTTTTCTTGCATCTCTAATAATCCTGCATAAAATAGCAACTATTTTTTATATCCCGCTTTACTATGCTTTGCTTTTGTTTCCAAAGAAATTATCAACACCTGGCATGTTTATAAATATTATTTATGTCCTCTTTACCATTACATTATGAGCTTGTGGCCAAGGGTTTGAGTTTGTTCACTTCCATGAATAAATAAGCAAAAAAAAAAAAAAAAAAAAAAAACGACTGTATGATAGGAAACCCATGAATGTTATTCATCGCATGAATAGAACATTAGACCAAAGCAAAAAATCATCACAGAAAATGCCAAAGCCAAAAAAAGTTAGCTAAAAATTTGATTCAATATTACTGATAAAGACTCAATAAGGTAGGATCTAAGAATGCTTTCTAATACTATAAAGGCTAATGTAGGCGATGGGGGCAGGGGGATGGAGACAGCAAACCACCATGATATGTTTGTACCTATGCAACAATCCTGCAGGATGCAGGATGTGCACATGTACCCCAAAGCCCAAATACAATAAAAATAAGAAGAAGAAGAAGAAGAAGAAGAAGAAGAAGAAGAAGAAGAAGAAGAAGAAGAAGAAGAAGAAGAAGAAGAAGAAGAAGAAGAAGAAGAAGAAGAAGGAGAAGAAGAAGGAGAAGCAGAAGGAGAAGGAGAAGGAGAAGGAGAAGGAGAAGGAGAAGGAGAAGGAGAAGAAGAAGAAAAGAACATCAATTTTAAAACACAAACTAACCTATTAAAGGATGTGAAAACAGCAGAGGCATCAACTTTAACACAAGAAACAAGCTCAAGTGGTCACATAGCAGACTAAATTTGATATTTGCCTACAAGTTATAGTCAATGCAATGAGGAGGAAGAAACAGAAATAAGAGAAAACATAATTATTTTTACATGGTCTAGTTTTTAACCTTGGAAAATCCAAATTATTTTAATGAAAATATGTCAGATATTTTTGAAAGACAGTTGGAAATACCTCTTTTTCTTCAACGTTTTCTCTAAAATCCACACTGATCAAGTTTTGTCAAAATTACTATGTCTAAACTCCTTGTCAGGGTTACCAATGGCATCCACAGTCCTAATGGTAAGCGCTCAGTACTCAAACTTGCAGCAGAAATCAATAGTCAAATCATTCCTCTGAAAACACTTTATTACCTTGGTTTCCTGTATACCATACTCTCAAGGCTGTCAAATTATCATACTATTTGCTACTAATCACTTTTATTTATTGGACGCCCCTTTTTCCTAAAATTCTACATATTATAAGAAATTAATTGGTTTACTCAACTGAAAATTCAGTGGCATGGAAAGTTCTATAAGGCCACTGTGCCATTTGTTTTCAGACTGGCATCTCTTATAGTAGAAAAATGGCTGCAGCAATTTCAGACCTGTCAACATAATTTCATGCTATCCTGAGGAAGTTTCTCTTCAGGTAGATTCCAGAAGTTCTCTACAAATATTGCTTTTTCAATGTGGCTTGGGTCATTGTGAGGACTTCTGGACAAATCCTTGCATCAAGGTGAATGGGATATGCTGACTGACTTAAGCAAGTCAAAGTCTTCCGCTAGAACAGAAAGCACATGTACTGTGTAAAAAATGCCTGGGAACTCTGAATAGGGATACTTTTACTAAGAAATAGAAGGCATTAACTATGAGGAGTGATGAAAATTGGTTTTGCAGGATGTAATTAAGTTAAAGTTTCTAAACAAGTATCTGTGATTAACCAGTTGTGTATAGTGATGGAATTATATTCTCTAAAAAGCAGTTAAATCATTTTCTATTTTTACAGCCCAAAGGATAGCTGATACCTGAGCTAGTGGGTTTTCTAACAAATAATTTTCATTAAAAATGTAAACACGTAAATTTAGTCTTATAAAAGATTCATTTCTTTGACAATGTTGGTTAGTACTGACTAATAAACATTGAAGATTATTATAACAGAAATAAATAAAACACCCTACATAAATCCATATTGATTATTAAATATAAGAAATGTGAGACTGATCATTTCCATGCCAAATGTAATAAAATGGCTTACAATAAAATTTTAGAAGGATATGCAACTTGTGTTTTGGAATTCTGATTTCTCAGAGTAACTATATGTAAGAAGAATAATATCTATATTTTATAAAAAGGAGATAATATAAGGCAATGCTTTCCTCTTTCAATACAAATGGCTGACTTGAACATGGTATCTGAATAAGAATATTCGCTAATGTTGCCTTTCTTCTTTATTAAGAAAGCGGATACAAATTTATACATACAAAAATAAATGTAAGATTAACATATTAATTTAGATTCCAGTGAAAGTAATGTTTTTGATGATTGTTTTTGAAATAGATATTAAACTTATAATAATACATCCATTACATAACTTTAAAATTTATATTGGTATCTTGATTCAATATTTATTTTAAATTTACAAAATTTCAGTAAACGTGGTTGAAATATTCCTCACCTGAATTAAACTTATGACTTAGCTAAAACTATGTTTTATTTAGTTTGAATATATACTGATGCTCAATACTACCTAATCATTATAATTATTTTAATCTCACCACCACCATCATATCTCTATTATTACTCTTAGTAGTACTAATTCTACTATGTTTACTTTGCTGAAACTATTAAAACTGTTATTATATAATAACTAATTCATACTTTATTAGTACATCAGTGATAGAAATACAGTGAAAACAACTCTCAAGTTTTCCAGACCTCAATATTCATCTTTTATATGACAGAGATATAGAGAGGTAAAAGCACAGTGTTTGAAACAGACAGATCATGCCAATTACTAGCCATATAGCTTTGTGCAAGTTATTTATTCTCTCTAAACCTCAGTTTATTCCTCCATAAAATGTGATAATAATATCTACCTCTTAGTCTATTGAAAAATAGTACAATAATGTGTGTAGAATACATAGATCTAGAAGCTGATAGTATATGTAACATTCTTGGGAGTCAATAAATACGAATTCATTTCTTGTCCAGGCATATATACTCAGATTTGGAAATTACTAGGTTCATTATAAAGTTATTCTTTATATATACGTGTGTGTGTGTATATATATATATATATATATATATATATATATATATACACGTATAAAGAATATATATATATATATATACACGTATAAAGAATATATATATATACACACACACACCATATATATATGGTTCTGGGTTACTTGTGTAGATCATGCAGGATTGTTGCATAGGTACATACATGGCCGATGTTTGCTGCCTCCATCCCCCGTCACCTATATCTGGCATTTCTCCCCATGTTATCCCTCCCCAACCTCCCTATCCCCCACCGTCCCTCCCCTCTTTGCCCCAACAAACCCCAGTGTTTGATGCTCTCCTCCCTATTTCCATGTGTTCTCACTGTTCAAGACCCACCTATGAGTGAGAACATGCAGTGTTTGATTTCTCTTCTTGTGTCAGTTTGCTGAGAATGATCATTTCCAGATCCATCCATGTCCCAACAAAGGACACAAACTCATTTTTTTTTATAGTATTCCATGGTGTATATGTGCCACATTTTCCTCTTCCTGTCTATCATTGATGGGCATTTGGGTTGGTTCAAGGTCTTTGCTATTTTAAACAGTGCCTCAGTGAACATACGTGTGCATGTGTCTTTATAATGGAATGATTTATAATCCTTTGGATATATATCCAGTAATGGAATTGCTGGGTCAAATGGAATTTCTATTTCTAGATTCTTGAGTAATCGCCACACTGTCTTCCACAATTGCTGACCTTATTTACACTCCCACCAACAGTGTAAAAGTGTTCTGATTTCTCCACATCCTCTCCAGCATCTCTTGTCTCCAGATTTTTAATGATTACCATACTAACAGGAGTGAGGTGGTATCTCAATGTGGTTTTCATTTGCATTTCTCTAATGACCAGTGATGATGAGTTTTTTTTCATATGTTTGTTGGCTGCATAAATGTCTTCTTTTGAAATGTGTCTGTTCATGTCCTTTGCCCACTTTTGAATGAGTTTGTTTTTTTCTTATAAATCTGCTTTAGTTCTTTGTAGATTCTGGATATTAGCCCTTTGTCAGATAGGTAGATTGTAAATTTTTTTTCCCATTCTGTTGGTTGCTTGTTCACTTTAATGATTGTTTCTTTTGCTGTACAGAAGACCTGGAGATTTACTAGATCCCATTTGCCTATTTGGGCTTTTGTTGCTAGTGCTTTTGGTGTTTTAGTCATAAAGCCCTTGCCTATGCCTATGTCCTGCATGGTTTTGCATAGGTTTTCTTCTAGGGTTTTTAAGGTGTTAGGTCTTATGTTTAAGTCTTTAATCCATCTGGAGTTAATTTAAGTGTAAGGTCTCAGGAAGGGGTCCAGTTTCTGCTTTCTGCACATAGCTAGCCAGTTTTCCCAACACCATTTGTTAAACAGGGAATCCTTTCCCCATTGCTTGTTTTTGTCAAATTTGTCAAAGATCAGATGGTTGTAGATGTGTGGTGTTGCCTCAGAGGCCTACAAGGATCTGAATAATAACTGATGCATCTTATCTGCAATAGAGTATTTTGCAGTTATTAAAAGTGATGCTGAACTTGGCATTTATTCTTTTGTTTTGTATAAATATTTTATTTCAATAGAGATTATTTTTCATTGTCTTGATAGAATGTGCTAAAATAATTTAATACATTTTATTGTCTTCATTCCTTAGTCAGATTTTGATGTTTATCTTATCAGACTCTTAATTCTTTTATGATAATTTACTTATAAGCAAGATAATGGTATCTAAGTAAGGAGGTGATTTATAAAACTTGATTTTTTTTTCAGCCTGCCCAATACAACCATTAAGAAAATACTCTATTTAATTTGTAAAAATAAGTTGCTAAGGCTGTATATTATATAACTGAAATTACAACAGCCATAATTAATAGTATCCCTCAAATATAAACTATATTGTGGGGCATTTAATTCAATTGTAAGAATCAAACTGGGTAGTACATTTTCTAAATAAGAATAGATAACACTAAAGGCAGTAAAATTATAAATGGCTCAAGTGATTAAAATAAAAATTTTCATAACTTATTTTGATGTTAAGAATTTGGTCTCTCTCTGGGTACTTTTGACACCAAGTTATTTTAGGATATACCAATTTGAATGTTTGTACATTTTTATGCTCATGCTGAAATTAAAAACAAAAATCTCTTTTTCCTGAAATTAGCATGAAAGCATTTAATGAGAACTCAATAAATACTTTCTGACTGACTGCCTGAAACATTTGAAATAGTTTCTTTATTTGCAAACAAATGTAAGATGTGACTTATAACAGAATGGAATGAGCAGTTACATATCAAGGAGAATATGAAATTTCTGTTTTCAATACAAATTAATTCTAAAATTCAACAGTTTAGATAATTCCCTTTTTTTGCCTGACTTTCTCTATTGAGATTATGACTTAGGATAATTCTTCCTTTCATCACTTATTCCACAATCTTATGAAATTATAAACCAATTACACTATTTGTAGAAACATTCTTATCATTAAAACACAAGTGAAAAACTGATAGCTTTAAATGTTATTATTTCTCAAAAAGACCCTAAATTGATATGTCAAAAGAAATCAAAGTACACATTTACTTCTAAACATGGTACTATTTATTTTTTCATTATATTGATAAGACTCAGTTTCTTTACTGAGTCTATATATTTTCTTAGTTCAGGAACAAAGTGACCTGTTCTTTATACTACTCTTCTTGGGAGAACCATCTGCTAACTATTTGAGACTTACGTGTTTTCCTAAGTATCTAGAAGTACCTTTGTTATTGCTTTGCTTCATAGCTATATTTGCATAATTTTGTTCAAAAGAAGTATACTTTCATTTCAAATTATTACCTATTAAAAAATTAGAAAAATCAGCAGATAATATGTACTTAGAAAGTACATGTTGAGTGATTTGCTCATTTTTATTTGATTATATAGTTTTTTAATTGAATCTGGGAAGGTTTAGAGCACAGAAATTGGGAAACAAATACTTGAGCATTACAGTAGCCTGCCGTCCATCAAAATCAAATCAATTCTTGCCTGGTGCGGTGGCTCAAGCCTGTAACCCCAGCACTCTGGGAGGCTGAGGCGGGTGGATCACGAGGTCAAGAGATCGAGACCATCCTGGTCAACATGGTGAAACCCCGTGTCTACTAAAGATACAAAAAATTAGCTGGGCATGGTGGCACATGCCTGTAATCCCAGCTACTCAGAAGGCTGAGGCAGGAGAATTGCCTGAACCCAGGAGGTGGAGGTTGCAGTGAGCCGAGATCGTGCCATTGCACTCCAGCCTGGTTAACAAGAGCGAAACTCCGTCTCAAAAAAAAAAAAAAAAAAAAAAAAAAAAAAAAAAAAAAATCAAATCAATTCTTAAATGTCTAGTATCGTTATTTGTATGTAAGGACTTTGTTACTTGTCTTGCCTTATAAACTTTTTGAAGTAAATGAGTTTATTGATAAAGCACTGCAAATTTAAGATTGGTTTGATAACTTTCCCTCATTTGAAATGTACAATAAAAAGACGGACAGTTTATCTTTCATAAAGATTCCTTAAAAGCTCTAAGTACAATCAGGGTTACTTCCCTGGATTAATAAATCAAATCAAGTCAGTGTTAATTACACTGACTTCCTACATTTATTATAATGCAAGTTGTTACATATGGTAACTTCTTTTCAAATAATTGGATTTAAAATCCTTGTAGATAAAGATCCAAAGTGCTGCAATTCACAATGAAGAACAGTTTCGCTCTTAATACATATTTTTAGTAAGCACTCAGTCAAGTAAAAATGTTAAAATTTCAGTAAAAACAATCTGTAAGAAGTTATTCATGATGCTGCAGTAGATTGTTCGGATGACACATATTCAATTAGGGGAAAACAAGATGAAACGAAAACAAAATAAACATCTTATTCCATGGAGAACTTAGAAATATGCAATTTAGTTGCTAAATCTAGGTTTTATTTCAAACTTAGAATATTTTATTCCTAATTTTGTGTCACTATAACAATAACTAAAAGTACTAAAAAGTTCAAATGCTACATTTGAATTTTTCATTTTTCTTGAATTCAAGAAGAGAAACATATAATGAATTACGTTAATCCTAGTTATGTGATATACTATTCTATATTACTCATAAATCGTGACCATTTTGTTTTCAGTTATGAGAGCCTCTCAGTTAGACTCAAATAATGTTTTCTAATATTCTTGTCTAAATAATTCACAAATATGATCCACAAGTTTCAAAAAGTACTTGTTTTTGCTTGGACAAAACTTTGTTAAGAATATTATGGTACTATATAAATGTTTTACTTATATTAGCTTCAAAATTTTAGCTAATATAGATTTAAGTTTCTTGTTTCTTGCAGAATCTACCCCCCACCTTCATAAAAACGTTTGTTTGGAAAAAGAAATTTTTTTTTTTTGGTGTAGTTTTTGTTGTAATTAAGGTTTAGAAATTAAGTGACCATCCTTTATCCCCTAGTTTTTTATTTAATCACAGGTTTCTTGTGCCTGATAGTAGCATAACCCATTTTTCTATTTTTCCCTTTGTCACCCTTACTAATGAAACCCATGCTGTTTTGTCATGTCGTTACAGCTTGTCCTTTTATAAAAGAAAATTAGAAAACTGCTGAGTGTTATAGATATTAATGGTTATTAGAAAAGCATAATAAAAGCCTCTCTTTCTGGAGCATTGCTAAGCTTTTATGTCATTATTCATGAGTGACTAATGCATTCAAAGAAGAGTGCTGATCTCCAAGGCTGGGATGATGAACAGTGGAGAGGGACAGAATGGCTAAGAGAAAGTCGTTTATCATATGTGAAGATTTAATAACAGGCTTGCCTACAATGAGATATTTCAGCTGAACTTAGAAAAAGAAACTTTTCTTACATATGAGGTTATTATTCATGGTATTTCAAATCACCAAGGACAAATCTACAGGATACCTTTGTTTAAATGAATATTTTTCGGGAACATAGACAACCTCAAAACCCAGAATGTAATAACGTCTCATGTAATACCATTAAACTATACCTGTGTTATGTCTTTTCTCATACCAGATCACATATATATTGCTCAATTTGTGGGTATTTAAAAGAATCATAAATAGAGACTCTGCATTTTTTGGTGCTCTTTGATTGTAAGCAATGGAAACAAACTCAGGGTTTATATAAAACATGAGTTTTATTAGAAGGATATAGAGTAGCTTTTGGAATTCTAGAAAAGTATGAAGATCAAGAACGACAGGATCTAAAAATGTTTCTAGAAGTATGATAGGAGGAACTAATGGACAGTCTCATCAGGGTATTGCCATTACTAAAAATTACCTCCCAATATTTTTATTTGAAATGTTTTTCACTTCAAATTTCAGTTCCAAAGAGAGATAGCCATATGACTATCGAGAGAGAGAGTGTGCATAAACTTCTTTGCAAGGTTTCAGGCAAAGTCTGGATAGTGTAATTACAGAAGCGAATACTGAGATAGTACGACTTGAAAAGAAAGGGGGCAGATAAGATAAATGCTGGGAAGATAAAATGATAGTTATAAACTATATCTGCCTTCTGAACATCTCTCGGGTCTATTTTCTTTTGCTGCAACAATCACAAAATTATACTGATAATTTACATAGTGCCTTAAGTTACATACTTTCCTGTGACACTGATTAGAATCTGCCCCTTGTAGAATGTCAGTATCATTTTTTATTTAACAGCATCTTAATGTCATATAAAAGTGTAACAACTTACCGACTGTGGGATAAATATGTTTTTCAGATTAAGGTGATCAATAAACTATAATTCCAGACATTATTGCTAAATTAATATGCATGTGAAATCTGGATACAAATTAGTTACAAGCAAGTCAATTTATTGTGACTTGCTTGGCTTAGGGATACAGATTAACCTTGGAAAGATTATAGAAGGAAACAATTTTGTTCATTTGAACTAAAACTGTAGTCTTGGTTTCTTTAGAATAATTCAAAAATTTATATTATTATTGGAGAATTAATTTTTGCTTCATTTTCTCATATATTAGTAATACATAGAGGGAATTTGATTTTTCAAACATTATTGTTTAAAACAGCAATAAATTCATAAAATAATCACCCTATTAGTCTTTTAGGTATATTGGTCATCCATTAATTCCATTAAGAATTATTGAATCTTTTATGTTCTAAGAAGTGTTCCAAAAACAGGGTTCTATTTGGTAAGAAAAACAAAACAAAACAAAACTCTGCCTTTATGTAGCTTATATCCTACTGGAAATATACATAATAAATATACTCATGAATATATAATAAAATGACAGCTGGTTGCATGTGCTATAAAGAAAAAAGAAAGCATGGAAATGGAGAATAATGGAGGTGGGGGTGGTTACTTGGAGGACAAATATTTTAGATAGAATGGTTAGGAAGGGCCTCTATATATGTGTCCTTTGAGTAGGGATGACAATAAAAGATCAGACAAGCAGTTACATCACGAAGATATCATGCAATCTGAAAGGGTTGTTCAAGTAACATCTGATAGGGTTCTATTATTTCTTAAGTGTTACATTACTCAAGATTCCATCAGTTATTTCTTTTCCTACCCTGCAAACATTTCCTACATTCTCTTATCCACACACACACACACACACACACACACACACACACACACACACATATATATATATATACATATATATATTTATTTATTTATTTTTATTTTTTATTTATTTATTTTTTTATACTTCATGTATTGCCTTTAAATTGTTTTTCATATAATCTATAGTGGATCTTTTTGTGTCAATAGATAGAGAGTAGTTTCCTTTTTTTTTTTTTTTAAATTTTTATTGCATTATAGGTTTTGGGGTAGATGTGCAGAACGTGCAAGATAGTTGCATAGGTACACACATGGCAGTGTGTTTTGCTGCCTTCCTCCCCTTCACCCACACTTGGCATTCATCCCCAGGCTATCCCTCCCCAACCCCCCCCGGCTGTCCCTCCCCCATTCCCCCCAATAGACCCCAGTGTATAGTAGACCGCCTCTCTGTGTCCATGTGTTCTCATTTTTATCACCCGCCTATGAGTGAGTATATGCGGTATTTCTTTTTCTGTTCTTGTGTCAGTTTGCTGAGAATGATGTTCTCCAGATTCATCCATGTCCTTACAAAGGACACAAACTCATCATTTTTGATTGCTGTGTAATATTCCATGGTGTATATGTGCCACATTTTCCCAGTCCAGTCTATCATCATTGGGCATTTGGGTTGGTTCCAGTTCTTTGCTATTGTAAACAGTGCTGCAATGAACATTCGTGTGCATGTGTCCTTATAGTAGAACGATTTATAGTCCTTTGGATATATACCCAGTAATGAGATTGCTGGGTCAAATGGAATTTCTATTTCTAGGTCCCTGAGGAATCGCCACACTGTCTTCCACAATGGTTGAACTAATTTACACTCCCACCAACAGTGTAAGAGTGTTCCTATTTCTCCACATCCTCTCCAGCATCTGTTGGCTCCAGATTTTTTAATGATCGCCATTCTAACTGGCGTGAGATGGTATCTCAATGTGGTTTTGATTTGCATCTCTCTAATGACCAATGATGATGAGCATTTTTTCATATGTTTGTTGGCCTCATGTATGTCTTCTTTTGTAAAGTGTCTGTTCATATCCTTTGCCCATTTTTGAATGGGCTTGTTTGTTTTTTTCCTGTAAATCTGTTTGAGTTCTTTGTAAATTCTGGATATCAGCCCTTTGTCTGATGTGTAAACTGCAAAGATTTTTTCCCATTCTGATGGTTGCCGATTCACTCTAGTGACTGTTTCTTTTGCCGTGCAGAAGCTGTGGAGTTTGATTAGGTCCCATTTGTCTATTTTGGCTTTTGTTGCCAATGCTTTTGGTGTTTTATTCATGAAGTCCTTGCCTACTCCTATGTCCTGAATGGTTTTGCCTAGATTTTCTTCTAGGGTTTTTATGGTGTCAGGTCTTACATTTAAGTCTTTAATCCATCTGGAGTTAATTTTAGTGTAAGGTGTCAGGAAGGGGTCCAGTTTCTGCTTTCTGCACATGGCTAGCCAGTTTTCCCAACACCATTTATTAAATAGGGAATCCTTTCCCCCTTGCTTGTTTTTGTCTGGTTTATCAAAGAAAATATGGCTGTAGATAGGTATTTATTTATTTTTTGAAATGGAGTTTCACTCTTGCTGCCCATTCCGGAGTGCAATGGGGTGATCTCACCTCCCTGCAACCTCTGCCTCCCAGGTTCAGGTGATTTCCTGCCTCATCCACCCAAGTAGCTGGGAGTGCAGGTGCGCACCACCACACCTGGCTAATTTTTGTATTTTTAGTAGAGACGGGGTTTCACCTTGTTGGCCAGGCTGGTCTCAAACTCCTGACCTCAGGTATTCTGCCTGCCTTGGCCTCCCAAAGTGCTGGAATTACAGGCATGAGCCACCACACCCGGTCAACACATATTTTCCACTATAAAAATATGATAAGACTATGATATGCAAATTCATATCTGGTGTTTTGAGCTCCATTACAAACTTCAGACCTTTACATTCAACTTCTTAATATCTATCAGGATACCAGAATGTCCCAGAGACACCTTATATAGATTCTATCCAAGTTGAAATGAATTATTTCTAGCATCTCATTAATATTTCTCTCTTAACTCAGTAACCACATATAGAAACCTACAGCTATTCTTGACTACTTTTTCTTGATGGAAACGTAAGACTCAATTTGTTTTGCCTCTTAAATATTTCATAAATAAAAAAAAAGTTACCTCTGTTCATTCTTACTACCCTCATCCTTTATCATTGATTACTTGCACTTTTGCAAGAGCTTCCAATACATTTTCCTAAGCTTCAATTAAATATCCTCATTTGTCTTTCTACCGACCTTATTGAGATAATTGTGTATATGACTTTGTCAGGCTTCTTCTTCCTAAAACCATTCAGTGACTCTTAACTGCCTAAAGTCCAAGCTCCTTATAAAACATTACATCTTATATAATCAGTCCTAACTTTAAACAATCCCTTTGACTAAATCTAATTTTTTTTTTTTTTTGAGACTGAGTTTCATTTTTGATGCCCAGGCTGGAGTGCAATGGTGCGATCTTTGCTCACCGAAACCTCTGCCTCCTGGGTTCAAGCGATTCTCCTTTCTTGGCCTCCTGAGTAGCTGGGATTACAGGCATGCACTACCACATCCAGTTAATTTTGTATTTTTGGTAGAGACAGAGTTTCTCCATGTTAGTCAAGCTGGTCTTGAGCTCCTGATCTCAGGTGATCCACCTGCCTTGGCTTCTCAAAGTGCTAGGATTACAGGTGTGAACTACTGCGTCTGGCCAATAAATTCTTATCAGTCCTTTACTCACCTTATACTCTCAAGAAAAGTATTTATCAAAATTGACCATATCTAGGAACTCTCTTTGGATCCTTTGATGCCATATGTTGCAGACATGTGTAGATGCTGTGGCCAGATCCCTCTGATTACTTTGATTATGTCTGCTTACCTATAACCTCACTCCTATGAAACTTCTTTCTAACTTCCTGCATTTGAAATTAAATTTTAAGAACTGCCAGCTGAGAACGGTGGCTCATGTGTATAATCCCAGCATTTTGGGAGGCCTGGTGGGTGGATCACCTGAGGTTAGGAGTTTGAGACCATCCTGGCCAACATGGTGAAACCTCTTCACTACTAAAGATACAAACATTAGCTGACTGTGGTGGCATGCACCTGTAGTCCCAGCTACTCTGGAGGCTGAGGCAGGAGAATCGCTTGAACCCAGGAGGCGTAGGTTGCAGTGAGATGAGATTGCACCACTGCATTCCAGCGTTGGCGACTGAGCAAGGCTCTGTCTCAAAAAAAAAATAATAATTAAGAACTGCCTACAGGCAACTGTGACCCATTAGCACAAGGAGACAGGAAGTGGGAGCCAATAACCACATGGAGCTGACTTCAGCAAATACTTGTGAGGGTACAAAAGTTCAGCTCATTTGCATGGAGTTGGGAAAAATTCTGAGGAGCATTTTACCCTTCAGATCTTGCCTAAGGAAGCAGGCTACAGTTGAGATTTTCCCAATAATCACACATTTACATGTTTTTTCCCTCTTCTCTACTCCCTTACCAGTTTCTACAGAATACTTTTCTAATAAGTCAACAGAACGTGAATCACAATCTGAATGGTCTGCTTCTGAAGACATGTCCTAATACCTCACTCTATCCTATTTCTCTTATCCTGCCTGTCTCCTCTTCCTTGCTCCCCACTGCCAACTTTTCCTTCTTCATCCAACATATAAATTCCTGAGTTCCTCGACAGGCACACTCAGACTCTTTTCTCATTGCACTCTACAAATCCTCCCTAGGAAATTTTTCCTATCCCTATGGCTAATGTTACAGTCACTTTTGTTTTTTTTCACTACCCTATACTTTCTTCGCAGGTTTAGACAATATACCTATCTGCCTCTTCAGGATTCCCACGTGGATATCAGGCAACTCAAACTCAATGCATCTCAATGATCTAGCTCAACTCCCATTGCATACAACATATGTATGTGTATATATATATGTTATATCCTAATACATATCATCTCTATATTAGATACTCATACTATGGAGAAAAAAATAACAAGAGAACTGTTAGCATAATCGGGCATTTAGACTTGGAGGAGGAGAGTAGAAAGTTGTTTTGGACTAGTGTCAGGAAGAGGAATTTTCCTTATAAATTAGCAGTTACAGACAACCTGGCTTATATCAAGAGGGTTGAAGAGGAACAGTTAGGCAATAACATCATGTGCAAGAGAATGTGGGGAGGAACAGCTAGAAGATCATATGTGAAAGCCCACAGTGGAAAATGCTGAGTCCTTCAGAGTCTCTGGCAAGGTCATCTTCCTGGGTCCTCATGACTTTCCTCCATCTCGTTGCCCCACCCTAGAATAATTAACTATATTTCTACTGAATTGTTCTAATAATTTTCAAAATATTTTCTTTGCATCTAATCTTTCCTTCGATGATGTGCTTTATGGTGTTTTATTAAGTATTTAGAAATTATAAAAATCATTAAAGGCCGTGAAAGATAAGACTAAAATGCTGAAATACTGATTTATCCAGCAGCTTAAGAAACACCGTGGGTCCTTCTCTCTGATCCTGTTCCATTTTGTCTTTCCTCAGACATAACCATTTTTGTGACTTTCAGTTTCATCAGTCATTCTCATGATTTCCTTAAAATTTTATCATTTATGTCTGTGTCCCTAAAATATATTGCTTATTTTTCCTATTTGTTTTAAATACTTAACTAATATTAACTTAATAACTAACATAAATCATTAATTAATTTACATTTATAAAGGGCATTTCGATGAAAATTTCTATATATGCTTTCTAATACACAAATACAAGAGTTTCTTCAAACACTTAAAAATAGAAAAAAATGATTCTTTGAGGAAATGACTTAAGCTTTACTAGACAACGCCAAATAATTTTCCACAGCATTCATACCAATTTTATATTCATAATCCTACCTGCAGTGCATGAGAAATTTAGCTGCTCTGCATTTGCATTAAGACTAATCCATTCCTCATCCAGCAGTTACTATGACCTTTTACAAATACAAATCGGATTAAGTCACCCAAACCTTCTCTAAAAGCCTTTAATGGTTTCTCAATGATCCTAAAATAAATTCTGAAAGTTTAACATTGTCAAATGATTCTTTTTGCCCTGACCTCTCCCTCATTTAGTATTTTATATCATTCTTCTTGCCCTGTATCTCCATACTGGCCTTAAGTTTCTTCTTTATTCTGCCCCAAGGCCTTCATATGATAAACTTCTTCCTGGAACTCTTCAATTCCACCTGCTCCTCTGATTAACTTTTCTCTTTTAGTCTTATGTTAAATGTCATTAGAGCAAGAAAGCTTTTCTGGACTCTTCAGAATTGATGAATCCCCCTCATACTGCTGTAATTATACATTTCAAAATATAGCATTTATCTAAAAAAATAATGCAACATTGTGGTTGAAAATGTGCCCCGATGTACTTCGCATGGATGTGGATGAGGCTGGAAACCATCATTCTCAGCAAACTAACACAGGAACAGAGACCTAAATACTGCATATTCTCACTCATAAGTGGGAGTTGAACAATGAGAACACATGAACACAGAGAGGGGAACATCACACACTGGGGACTGGGGGATAGGAGGGGGATAATATTGGAGAAATAGTTAATGTAGAAGACGGGTTGATGGTTACAGCAAACCACCATGGCACATGCATACCTGTGTGACACACTTGCACATTCTGCACGTGTATCCCAGAACTTAAAGTATAATAAAAATAAAAAATAAAATGTGCCCCCTACTTACCTTCATGTTTAATAGGTTTAATTGCAGTTTCTTGTTCTGTGTTGTTCACAAATTTATTTAGAGCAACTAGAAAGTACTTGAAAAATAGTCAATGTTCATTTTACATGTTGAATGAGAATGACTAATCCCCCAACACATATGCATTATGCTGTATATTAATTTTTATTCTAGAAGGGATAGATTTTTCCTCAACCAATAGTTATGCTATTCTTTTACTTTGAATTCACCCAACTTCCAAGTGAGTGGTATGCTTTTCTGTGGCATTGAGGCCATGCTCTTCTATGGCCAATGGAATGTGCTGGGTAAAATGACATGAGAAATATGAAATGTGCTTGTCCTTTGAGGTGTGCTTTATTTCCTTCCACTGACACCATGAGAGGAATGTGGTTGAGCTAGCTTGCTGGTGTCTGAAGAATGAATGTCACGTGACAAGTGTAGATAAACCAAATACCATCTGATTGACAAATTCAGAGATAAATACTTCTTTTTGAATGCCTCCAAGATTTGGTGGTGATTTGTAGACAGCAAAAGTTAACACACACAGTAGAGAAATTTTTACAAAGTATTTAATTCTTATAAAGACACAAATTTAAAAGTGATATTTCACAAGTAAATATCAATAAACTAAAGTGAATTCAATTTAAGTTGAAATATAAATAGTTGCTCAAATCCATTTTTTATCAAAATAACTCAAATGAAAATGAAATACAAAGTTAAACGCTGGAAAATTTGGAAGAAGAAGTTCTTGATTTTAAATTAATTATAAGTCTTTTACCATATAAATCTTTTCATGTGTCTAGGTGTAAAACAGTAAGAACATGGCTGTTATCAGCTATGAATGACAATTTCCCTTAATATTTTATAGGCCAGCTTTAAACTGAACATTTTCCATTAGCTGTACAGAAAGGGTTTTGCGATCTTTTCTCTGAATGACCCCTATGTTTCAAAGCTGAAATATAAAATGCTATTAACCAATTACCCGCTATACCTAACATTCAAGTTTAGCTTTTTAGTCATAAAGAAAAAAAGCTATTTAAGTTTCAGAGGTAGTGAGTATATCATAACTAAAAGCATATAATTTAACTCCTGTAGATTACACAATTCAAGTGCAATTTATACCCACTAAGACTATTCCTGGTGGCTTCAGGGACTGGAAATAACTCTAATCTCATAGGCCAAGAAGAGACCCAACAAAGTGAAGCCTTTCACTTCATGTCAGCGTAAGCTTGATGTCAGAATTTGCTTCCTTTATTAGGAGAGTCAGTGTCCCTTTCTTACAGGGCCATGGTCTTATGTTAGAATCCAAACAACACTAACATGCAGAAACAGGGATTCTAAGGAAGCCTCATAAACTTTAATACTGATTCCCCTGGATTTAGTCAGTTCTACTAAGGACAAACATCTGACTTCACTTAAGCAAGTCTGATTCTCTCTTGAAAACTGAGCATTGAAATTCAGGTTTAGCTACTTGGACCTATGGTTTATGCACAGAATTTAGGTGATGTAAATATGAAGGTGGTCATGCAGATGTCAGGAGAGAAAGTGAGGCCAGGCACAAAGATGAAAATCAAGCCAATATAGCACACATGTGCAAGTTAAAGATGGAGCCTCCTGACTAGTTCTGAAGAGCTGTTCAATTCCATTTTCTTCCTTGTCAAGAGATCAGTGTCTCCATGTTTATTTTCATATAATTAAAGTGAGGTAAGAACTCAGATCTCTGGGTTGCTGGATGACCAAATGAAATATTTCACATCAAAATCTAGTATCTGTAATCTCAGCCGTCAGCTACTAGGAAATATCTCTGTATATTCCAATCCTGCTTTCTCTCTTTTCTATAGCTGTAGTTCTGTGCAAAATCTAATTCTTTACAGTTGAATATATAGTAGGGGATTGTTAATGTATTTATATTATATATTTAGATATTGGTGTTTACAATAACTACATAGGTAAGGATGGAGAGAGGCATTGTGGTCCATTCTATTTGTGTGTGTGTGTGCGTGTGTGTGTGTGTGTGTGTGTGTGTGTGTGTGTGTGGGTTGGGGGTTATTGAGACTTTAATTGGGTTTTTCTTCTTTATAATCAAAATATATTACTGTGGATTGAACTGTGTCCCTCTCAAAATTCATATGTTGAACCTCCAACCACAAATGCAACTGTATTTGGTGTCAGGGCTTATAAGGAGGTAATTATGTTATATAAGGTCAGAAATGTGGGGACCTGATTCAAAAGGATTAATGTCTCCTTATAAGAAGAGACTCCAGACAATTTGCTTATTTTCTTCACACACCCACAAATGAAAGCTATGTAAGAGCACTGCAAAAGAGTTATTGTCTATGAGCCAGAAACAGAGCCCTTACCAGAAACTAAATTTGTTGGCACATTGATCATGGCCTTTCCAGCCTCCAGAACTGTAAGAAAGAAATTTCTGTTGGTTAAGCCATCCAATTAATGGTATTTTTATATAGCAGTGAGTCCCATGCATGAGGGAAACCAATTTTTACCTGAGATGGCCCAAATTTCTGCATAGGGAAGCCAGATGACACAGCAACTCATAAGTTGTCAAAGCTTCAGGATTATCTCCACTGAGCTACAAATCTTTCATAAAAAGCACACTTGCCTTAATAGCATGGCTTAAGGATGAAACTCCCTGGACAAAACCAATTTACATTTAATTTATTACTACCCAGAAGTATGTCTGCCTTACTTATTTAGAGGAGTTTGTCATGCAGAAAAAATGGGAAAGTCCTAAAGCACAGGCTACGACAACGTGGTAGAGATATAAATAGCTTGCTATGGGAGAATAAAAGAGTAACTAATTGGAAATAAAGGGGAAATTTACACTTAGGGTGGAAAAGTTTAACCTTTCTCACCTGAAGAACAGGACTTCCGATATTTAAGGTTCTTTGCTATTATGATATTTTTATTTTGGTTTACTTTTTTAGCTTTAATGTGTTAAAGGGAAGAGCCAAAAAACCAATGCAGGATATGCCAAAAAACACAGATACTTGAAAACTTGAGTGGCCGAAATTAGAAGAAGAAAAGAAAGAAGTAGAAAAGTGTTTCTAATCAGAAACCCTGAATACTAAACATACTATTTTAGCAGGCTGTAGATATCGTTGAACCCAGCACATGACGGCAATAGAAACTAATATGCGGAGGTTAGAGAAATAAAAAAGAACATAGGCTAGTAAGTGATTAGGTGCCTCATTTCCATGGCATTATTTTCTAGGTTAGGAATAATGTTGATTTATCCTTTGTTATGTGTTAAATAAATTCCAGTCACAGGAATGATGTGTACAATGAAGTTTAAGTGTGGGGTTTGCTGAAGAAGGAGCCACTAGGTGCCTGGGCATACAGGAGAGACCACTAGGACAAATGTAAACAGAGAAGACAGAAAGACCTTTCATGTACTTTACATATTTTATATAATCCTGGATATAATCTCTTTATACATCTTGGTCCCATATCAAGCCCTAAAATTAATATGTTTCATTTCAGCTTTAATATGCAGTTGCTGTTGACCATGTTAATAAATATTCTTTATTTTATTAAGTAAAATATTTATTTTACCAGGAAAGCTATATGCAGTGAAAATGCTGATGGCTTCTTCTAATTGAAACTACATTGCTAGTTATACCCTCAAGTACATGTCTTATATCTATTTACTATAGGATGCTAAGAATCATAGCACTATTATTAAAATAGAGACACGTTATTCTTCAGGTCAGAAAAAGATTGGTGTATGTGACCAAGGGGATTATACATTACATTTCATCCCAACACTGCCACTCTTATGATACAGTGCAGAACACTAAAAGCTATTGTTTCCATTAATTATAACCCCAAATACTTTCACTCTGAGGATTCATTTTATCAGGATCTCAGTATTATACATCACCACTGTAATGTGTAACATATTTTCAGTACATATCTTCATTGTATGTGATAGGCTAGTGTAGCATAATTATCATTATAGTAAGGTTTTACAAGAGATTTTATGTTTAAATTTCTATGTTCAAAGTTATTTAAGTAGTCACTGCAAGAAGAATGTGAAAAATATTCATATGTTATACTATAAAATCAGTCCTTGGAGAATTTAAATTATTTTCAATTTTTAGGAGGTCTTTTATGAGAAGAAATATTTTATCAATAAGAGAGTAAGCATTTTCAATGCATGTTTTTCATTTCACATTGCTTCAGCTTGCACCAAGTGGCTATTTTGCGGGAAAATAAAACCAACCCCAAAATATTAAAGCCTCAACTCTGCTGTGCACCAAAGTAAATCAAAAGCAACTGAAGGAACAAAAAGCTGTTTAAATTTAAAATCTTGCTAAGTTTTCTGTCAGGCTATACAACTTTTAAATGGTGTCTAAATATTTTAAACATAATAAGAAATAGATCTCTAAAACTTATATCACTATCCACCTCTAGCTTCTCAGTTAAATTCTGGCCTGGCTAACCATTAGCAGGTAATTAGAAATGAAATGAGAGATCCAACATTCAACACAGACTTCCTGTTTTTGGCTTAGGAGCCTACTTTACGCAAATTGGTAGGAGACCATTTTCATGCAGTTCTGGCAATCAGTATTTAATTTGTTGATAGCCTTAACAGTTCTGGCCAGAGTATAATTGGTATGGGCCCTTGTGCAAAAAAAAAAAAAATTGGGTTGTGCACAAAACTAAACAACACAATTATCAACAATTAGACGTTAATTACAGAGTAGCAGATTCTAAAGCCTTTCTCCTAAATTTGGCCAAAGCCAGACCTAATTATATTTTAATGTTATGAAAACATCCATATTCCTGAGATAATCAGGTGTTCTGAAGGTGCCTTCTGTAGATATTGTGTTTTATTATGGATTATCATGTCAGGAAATTAAATATGTTTATATTTGGGCTGATCTAATAATTACAGAAAAGTTGGTAAGGTGGGATTTGTGCTAATTTGGTAGTCATTTATCTACTTTACCTATTTTGTTTGGTCACTTCTTAAGACACTGATGTAAAAAAGAATGAAAATTATTTTAGGCTTATACAAAGAAGGAATAGACAGATTTTGCTCAGGCAAACATAGAGCTTCTCCAGGTATCCTTCATAACAAAGAAACCCTTTCAAATATTAGACCCTAGGGGAACACTGCTACAATCACAGTTTGCATAATAGGTTTTTTCTGCTAGGTGGGACATGAAAAGTATTTATATGAAAAGAAAATTAGCAGATTAAATAATATAATTATGAATGAAAAAAGCCAAAGACATTTTGGGGGAACATTAAAAACATGTTGCAGACATTCCTTTTGATTGGAAACATAGAAGAATAATATTATCAAATTTTAACAGCATAGCAATATCTAAATAAACATTTCCTTATTTCATTTTCTATTATCTGAAGACCTGAAACCAAGGTCTATGAGTTTTCCTACTAGAGAATAGCAGTAAAATCCACTTATTTTCTTACATGCATATTCTAATTATGGCTGGCAGGTTATTCTGTGCTTAGATCACAGGTAAAATAAATATCTTTGCATTCTTGAAGGAATCCACATGTCCCATCGTGTTTTCACTTCAACATATATTATAGTTTATTTAGTTAGTTAGGAGACATGGACACCGTCCTCTGAGGAAAATGAGAAATTTCTTCTTATTTTCTTTTTTACATTAGTCCTCCTGCAATTTCTTCTTCCATTTACTTCCCTGGATTTATAATAATTTGAAATTATTTATTTTTATTTATTTTTTTTTTAGATGAATCTTTCTCTTTTTATTATTATTATTATTTTTTTTAATTTTTATTGCATTATAGGTTTGGGGGTACATGTGCAGAACGAGCAAGATAGTTGCATAGGTACACACATGGCAGTGTGCTTTGCTGCTTTCCTCCCCTTCACCCACACTTGGTAGTCATCCCCAGGCTATCCCCCCCAGCCCCCCGCTGCTGTCCCTCCCCCATTCCCCCCAACAGTCCCCAGTGTATAGTAGACCGCCTCTCTGTGTCCACGTGTTCTCATTTTTCTCACCCACCTATGAGTGAGTATATGCGGTATTTCTTTTTCTGTTCTTGTGTCAGTTTGCTGAGAATGATGTTCTCCAGATTCATCCATGTCCCTACAAAGGACACAAACTCATCATTTTTGATTGCTGCATAATATTCCATGGTGTATATGTGCCACATTTTCCCAGTCCAGTCTATCATCGTTGGGCATTTGGGTTGGTTCCAGGTCTTTGCTATTGTATACAGTGCTGCAATGAACATTCGTGTGCATGTGTCCTTATAGTAGAATGATTTATAGTCCTTTGGATAGATACCCAGTAATGGGATTGCTGGGTCAAATGGAATTTCTATTTCTAGGTCCCTGAGGAATCGCCACACTGTCTTCCACAATGGTTGAACTAATTTACACTCCCACCAACAGTGTAAGAGTGTTCCTATTTCTCCACATCCTCTCCAGCATCTGCTGTCTCCAGATTTTTTAATGATCGCCATTCTAACTGGTGTGAGATGGTATCTCAATGTGGTTTTGATTTGCATCTCTCTAATGACCAATGACGATGAGCACTTTTTCATATGTTTGCTGGCCTCATGTATGTCTGCTTTCATAAAGTTTCTGTTCATATCCTTTGCCCATTTTTGAATGGGCTTGTTTGTTTTTTTCCTGTAAATCTGTTTGAGTTCTTTGTAAATTCTGGATATCAGCCCTTTGTCAGATGCGTAAACTGCAAAGATTTTTTCCCATTCTGATGGTTGCCGATTCACTCTAGTGACTGTTTGTTTTGCCGTGCAGAAGCTGTGGAGTTTGATTAGGTTCCATTTGTCTATTTTGGCTTTTGTTGCCAATGCTTTTGGTGTTTTGTTCATGAAGTCCTTGCCTACTCCTATGTCCTGAATGGTTTTGCCTAGATTTTCTTCTAGGGTTTTTATGGTGTCAGGTCTTACGTTTAAGTCTTTAATCCATCTGGAGTTAATTTTAGTGTAAGGTGTCAGGAAGGGGTCCAGTTTCTGCTTTCTGCACATGGCTAGCCTGAAATTATTTTTAATAGAATGTTATCTATTGGTTTCAGTTGTGTTCTCTTATTCTATTTAACTCGCTCTAAGAAGTTGCAAGTTATCCAATCCCGTGGCCTCTTCAAGGTCTTCATTCTAGACACTGCAGCCCTGGATATTTTTTAGCTCTTCCTATTTCTTGAAAGCTTCTCTTCCTATGAATTTTATAATATTAGTTTATTCATTAATTAAAAATTTGGTATCTTCGCAATAGTAATCAGTAATATGTAAAGGTTACATCATTGAGATTCAAATCCTTTACAATTGGACAACAATCTACTGATTTAATATTTGTTTTATACATTATAATTCTCTCATTGTTTTCCAGATTATAATATGTACTTTCATGTTCATTTATTGGTATCCTTACTTTTTCCATGCCTGGCAATTTCCTACATACCTTAAACTTGACCTGTTCTGTAAAGTTTGGAAGTATTTCTACTGCACAACACTCATCAGACTAAATAACAGATCACCTAAGTAACATTTGATGAATTATTTCTTGTTTTTATACTGTCTAGCAAAACATGTCGCACACCCACAATTATGAAATGTGTGTGTGTGTTTATGATTTTTATTTATTGGTTTTCAACTAGAAGGGCATGAATGTGTTGGATCCATATATGTCTTACAAAGGTGGATTGGGTTTTCTAAGACTAGAAGAGATGAGGTAAAAGAGAAGAAATAAGACAGCAAAAATCTATTAAGTTTTTTAATTGTACAACTTTTTCTATTACTTAGGATAGATTTTTCCTCCTAAATAACATATGTCTGGAAGGATGAAGTATGATCCTAATTTGAGTGGAGCACTGGAGATATTTACAGAAGAAAAGTTGGTTCTCCTTTAAAGTTGGACAAATTGCTATAGTCTGATGAATTACTAGTGAAGGGGAAAAGACGGAAATCATATTGAGTGAAAGGTTTTATATTTAAGGGCATAAATCAGTAGTATAATTGCTTTTGTTTACAGTAATGTTAGTAACTTATAGAGAAGAAACTGTAGATTATGATATATAGGTAAGAAACCCATTATTTAAACAGTATAGAAACACATACAGAAAATAAAGTAGTCTCTCTAAGACAATATTTGAGAGACAAAACTAAGGTTAAATTCCCGGCCTCTTGATTTCAGAGCTTTATTTACAAACAAAGTATTTACTGAGTTCCAGCAATAGCAAAACAAAGAAGAGAGAAAAATTTGAAGAACAGAAACTAAATAATATAAAAACACTAGAATATCCATATTGAAGCATTTAATACAGAACTACTGATTTTGAAAGAATAATATAGTGAATGACTAATTAAACGGTGCATTTTGAAAGACTTCTTGCAAATACTCCTTTTGCTGTTACATAAAAGTTGCGCTCCTTGGAGAGTAGGAGAGCAAGAACCAGGAATCATTAAGCCTAGTACCATAATGAAATACCTGGGTGATGAAATAATCTGTACAACAAGCCTCCATAATACAACTTTACCTTTGTAACAAACCTGCACTTTACTTTTGTAATAAACCCTGAACTTAAAATAACAGTTAAAAAAATTTGTGCTCTTATCATAATTTCTTGAAACAAATTGCATATGCAAAACTATGTCTGCAACTGTTAAAATTAGCCTGATTGGCCACTTACATTCTTAGAGAGAAGGGCATAGAGCTAATTGACCTTGCCAGAGACCAAGTGTACCTACTGTGTTTTAATTTGATGTGCAATTCTATGTCTGTGCAAATTTTCTCATGCCAATTATTGCACGTCAAAAAATCTGCATTTTACTAATATCTTTGCAACTGAACAGAAAGAGGAGAGAACATTCTCTAAACAATGCAATTAGAGCAGTATAGGCAATTAGCTTTGCATTGAGTCTAAAGTAGAGAGCACTAAAGACAAAGTAATAAATATTCACAAACACTTTACTATCATACAGAATTGCAGAATAGACACACATTTTTAATACACAATACAGGCAGTTGTATTATTAAACTTAATGGCATCTGAGAAATGATGAAACACTCAGAGCCTTGAGCTCATAATGAGATAAGCTTGTAGCCTGATCAGCTTGCATACAAATCATCTCATCTGAATAAAATTAATGTTGGATTTTTATAACTCTCCTCAAGAACTGCTGTGCCCCTTTTAATTTTATGAACAATTATTTAAAAGAAAATAAAAGTTTAGCCCCAATATGATATATCAGTGGAAGTGTCCACAAATGACATTTTAAGTTCTTATTTCTGGTGCTGACTCTAAAATTTCTTACAGGTTAAAAATTGAAGAATGAATTTTTGATGCTAAATACAATCTGAGAAATATTTTAAAGCTTTCACATTAATAGTAAAATGTTTATTTTCATTTTTCATAAAAATGTTCATTTTTAAACTTTTTTCATACTCCACAATAACAATATGCTAGTATTTAATGTTAAAGTGAGTGGCATTCATATATTTAATTGTGTTACATCTGAAACAAAAGCTATTCCTTTTAAATCTTTATTTTAAAATTATAATATTAAAGAAGACAAATGTGTCATAGCCATGTTATTTCAAGATCAATCAAAATAGAAAAATTATCTACTTCATTTTAGCTTATGTAACTGGAGTTTACATTTAAAAGTTAAATTTCAAAGTAAATTTTCTTATGTAACTTCTTTTTGAGGTGAGTTCATCATTATAGCATTCACTTAAGACAAATTGGAAGCATCTCAGAGCAGGACATTGCCCTCTTCTCTCACATTTTATACAGTGTCTAGTAACATTTAGCATTCCATAGTTATGAAAGAGTAAAAAGCACAAAATCTAAATTTTCACTACAAATCTTAACTGAAAAAGAAAGCTGTAAAGAAATTATCTAAAGTAGATACTCTTTGTGAGTTGATATCTTAGAACATAATTCTTCAACAGGGGTCTCATGTTATATTCATCCAAAACATGACTTATACTTATTTGAAATATCTGCATGAAAATTTATCTTTAAAGACAACATTATGAAGAACTACCATGGTTCTCAATAAAGAGAAAATTTATGTCATTCATAAATTAAAGAGAGTATGTTAGGAAAAGTAGATAAAAAGATAAATTAAAAACTCGAATTTGTTTCTTGAATTATCCTAGTTCACTATTAGATATTCATTTCACTGTCTTTGTGCAGACATCTAAATCAGTGGGGTCCAACTTTTTGGCACCAGGGACTGGTTTCATGGGAGACACTTTTTCCACAGACTGGTTGGTGGCCAAATGGAATTTTGTTTCAGGATGAAACTATTTCACCTCAGATCATCAGGCATTTGTTAGATTCTCATAAGAAGTACACAACCTAAACCCCTCTCAGGGGCAGTTTACCATAGGGTTCTCCCTGCTGTGAGAATCTAATGCCCCCACTGATCTTACAAGACATGGAGTTCAGGCAGTAAAGCTCACTATTCACCACTCACCTCTGGCTGTGTGGCCTGGTTCCTAACAGGCCAGGGTACCAGTCCGTGGCCCAGGGGTTAGGGACCCCTGATTTAAATGACATAATTGAGTATTAAATGGTTTGAAACACATAAAGGCATACAATACTGCTTGGCAAATAATACACGTTCAATAAGTGTTAGTTATTATTCACGAAGTGTCTCTGCAATTCCACTGCCTTTAGTATTCTTATGCCCACCAAAAATAACTTGTGTTACTTCTCATATATGTTTTTGCAAGCTGAATTTTTCCTTTAATTTGAAAATTGTAAAATTTGGAAAGACTCTGCAGTCAGATTCCAAGTTCTATTAAGTGTTCCTTCTTCAAAGAGACAAAACCTGGAAATAATGGATGGTGCAGTATGCAGTGGTTTATACAGGAAATTGTTTTGGAGGTCCTCAAGATAACTTCAGGCTCAATAATGTGCTTAAAAATCTTACATGACTCAGAAATCTCCTATATTTATGGTTTATCACAGAGAAGACACAAATTCAAATCAACAAAGGGAAAGGTGCAAGGAAGGAAGTCCAAGTAAAACCAGATGGAAGCCACCCCAGGGGTCCTCTCCCAGTGGAGTCTCATGGTGATGCATTTAATCCTCCCATAAATGATGGGTAACAACACATGAGAAGTGCTGCTAAACAGAGAAGCTCACTCAAGTTTTGGCATCCAGGGTTTTTATAGGGGGTCAGTAATGCAAGCATGCAATGCTGGTGCATTTGAACTCAGCTACTCAGAATCCGCCCTTCCTCAGAGCAAAAACAGGCATTCACCATAAATCACATTCTTAGCATAAACCATACTGGCCAAACTAGTAAAGCATGTCCCAAGGCCCCAGATATAAAAATATTCTTATCATGTAGTATATTCCAAGTTCTCAGATATTATTTCCTAAGATTCAACCAAGGGCCAATGCTAAAGACAGATCTTTCTTTGGAATGTGCAGTTTTTAAGCTACAAAGACTGCTGAGTTAACCTTTTTCTGCCTGGAATTATAAAATGGAAGTCAAATTAGTGCCCCAGAACACACAGTGGAAAAAAAAAAAAAAGAATCTTGACACTATATGAAAAGATTAGTAAATGAACACAACCATATGTTTTATTAAAATAAAATCTTGTTACCTAATTATAATCTTTTAAAATAACCTGTTTTAATTACTCTTCTGACTGAACAAATTCAGTAATCCAGGTGGCTCTTTCAAAATTGACCATGGCTCATAGTCATGGCTTATGCTCTCATTTATGCTTTAATGTCCTGGTTCTTAAGGCAGAGCCTTACATTGTTCTATCACTAAGGCTATTTTATAATCTTGTTTGCTTCAAATTCCAATATCAAAATTCAAGGCTGTGGGCCAGATGTCCCAGTTTGGTACCCTGACTGATGTGATTCAGTCTGCCTTCCTGGTCCCACACCTGGCACCATGTTCACATCTGTCGAGTTCAGCAATCCTGTTCATACAAAAACCTTTTGCCAGAACTCCCTGAGACTGCCTTCCTGAGCTGTCACTCTCACTTGCCTGATTGCTCTGGCTAAAACTTCCGATATTATATTGAATAGGAATGGTGAGAGAGGGCATACTTGTCTAGTGCCAGTTTTCAAAGGGAATGATTTCAGTTTTTGTCTGCTTAGTATGATGTTGGCTGTGAGTTTTTCATAAATAGCTTTTATTATTTTGAGATATGTTCCATTGATACCTAGTTTATTGACAGTTTTTACCATAAAGAGCTGTAGAATATTGTTGAAAGCCTTCTCTGCACATATTGATATGATCATGTGGTTTTTGTCTTTGATTCTGCTTATGTGATAGTTTTGTTTATAGATTTGCTTATGTTGAAGCAGGCTTGCATCCCTGGGATGAAGCCTGTTTGATCCTGATGGATAAGCTTTTTGATGTGCTGTTGCATTTGGTTTGCTAGTATTTTATTGAAGCTTTTTCATCGATGTTCATCATGGATATTGGCATAAAGTTTTCTTTTTTAGTTATGTCTCTGCCAGGTTTTGGTATTAGGATGATGTTGGTCTCATAAAATGAGTTAGGTAGCATTTCCTCTTTTTGGTACCTCAGAAGGAATGGTACTAACTCCTCTTTGTATGTTTGATAGAATTTAGCTGTGAACCCATCTGGGCTTGGACTTTTTTTGGTTGGTAGGCTATTAATTGCTGCCTCAACTTCAAACCTTGTTATTTGTATATTCAGGGATTCAACTTCTTCCTGGTTTAGTCTTGGGAGGCGGTACATGTCCAGGAGTTTATCCATTTCTTCCAGATTTAATGGTCTATGTGCATAGAGTTGTTTGCAGTAATCTCTGTTTGTAGTTTGTATTTCTTTGGAATCAGTGGTGATATCCCCTTTATCATTTTTATTGCATCTATTCAATGCTTCTCTTTTCTTTTTTATTAGTTCCACTAGTAGTCTGTCCATTTTGTTGATCTTTTCAAAAACCAGCTCCTGGATTTATTAATTTTTTGAAGGATTTTTTGTGTGTCTCAGTCTCCTTCAGTTCTGCTCTGATCTTAGTTATTTCTTGTCTTCTGCTAACTTTAGAATTTGTTTGATCTTGCTCCTTACCTCTTTGAATTTTGATGAAAGGGTGTCGATTTTATATCTTTCCTCACTTCTCATGTGGGCATTTATTGCTATAAATTTCCCTCTAGATACTGCTTTAAATGTGTCCTGGAGATTCTGGTACGTTATGTCTTCATTCTCATTGGTTTTGAAGAATATCTTTTTCTACTTTCATTTCATTGTTTATTTAGTCATCATTCAGTAGCAAGTTGTTTAGTTTCCACATAGTTGTGTGGTGTTCAGTGGGTTTCTTAACCTGAGCTCTAATGTGATTACACTGTGGTCTGAGAGACTGTTTGTCATGATTTCCCTTCTTTTGCATTTGCTGAGGAGTAATTTACTTCCAATTATGAGGTCAATTTTAGCGTAAGTGTGATGTGGTGCTGAGAAGAATATATATTCTGTGTATTTGGGGTGGAGAGTTCTGTAAATGTCTATTAGGTCCACTTGGTACAGATCTGAATTCAAGTCCTGGATATCCTTGGTGATTTTCTGTCTTTTTGATCTCTCTAATATTGACAGTGGAGTGTTAAAGTCTCCCACTATTATTGTGTGGGAGTCTGTCTCTTTGTAGGTCATTAAGAACTTGCTTTATATATCAGGGTGCTCCTGTATTGGGTGCATATATATTTGGGATAGTTAGCTCTTCTTGTTGCATTTATCCTTTTACCATTATGTAATGCCCTTCTTTAACTCTTTTGATCTTTGTTGGTTTAAAGTCCATTTTATCAGAGACTAGGATTGCAACCACTGCTTTTTTTTGCTCTCCATTTGTTTGGTAAATCTTCCATCCCTTTATTTTGAGTCTATGTGTGTCTTTGCATGTGAGATGGGTCTCTTGAATACAGCACACCAAGGGATCTTGACTTTCTTTCCAGTTTGCCAGGCTATGTCTTTTGATTGGTGCATTTAGGCCATTTACATTTAAGATTAATATTGTTATATGTAAATCTGATCCTGCCATTTTGTTACTGGCTGGTTGTTTTGCCCATTAGTTGACACAGTTTCTTTATTGTGTCCTTGGTCTTTACCATTGGGTACATTTTTGTAGTGGCTGGTACTGGTTGTTCCTTTCCATGTTTAGTGTTTCTTTCAGGAGCTCTTTTAAGGCAGGTCTGGTGGTGACAAAATCTCTCTGCAATTTCTTCTCTGTAAAGGATTTTATTTCTCCTTTGCTTATGAAACTTAGTTTGGCTGGATATAAAATTCTGGGTTGAAAGTTCTTTTCTTTAAGGATGTTGAATAGCCTCCACTCTCCTCTGGCTTGTATGGTTTCTGCTTAGAGATCTGCTGTGAGTCTGATGGGCTTCCCTTTGTGGGTGACCCTACCTTTCTCTCTGGCTGCCCTTAGCATTTTCTTATTTCATTTCAACCCTGGTGAATCTGATGATTATGTGCTTTCGGGTTGCTCTTCTTGAGAAATATCTTCGTGGTGTTCTCTGTATTTCCTGTATTTGGATGTTGGCCCACCTTGTTAGGCTGGGGAAATTCTCCTGGATAATATCCTGAAAAGTGTTTTGCAGCTTGGATTCATTCTCCCCATCACATTCAGGTACACTGATCAAGCATAGATTAGGTCTTTTCACATAATCCCATATTTCTTGGAGGCTTTGTTCATTTCTTTTCACTCTTTTTTCTCTAATCTTGCCTTCTTGTGTCACTTCACTGAGTTGATCTTCGATCTCTGATATCCTTTCTTCCGCTTGAATAAGTTGGGTATTCAAACTTGTGTATGCTTTGGGAAGTTCTCATGCTGTGTTTTTCAGCTCCAAGTCCTTTATGTTCTTCCCTAAGCTGGTTATACTAGTTAGCATTTTGTCTAACCTTATTTCAAGGTTTGTAGTTTCTTTGCATTGGATTAGAACATGTTCCTTTAGCTCATGGTAGTTTGATATTATCCACCGACTGAAGACTGCTTCTGTCAATTCATCAAATTCATTCCCTATCCTGTTTTGTTCCCTTGTTGATGAGGAGTTGTGATCCCTTGGAGGAGGACAGGCATTCTGGTCTTTGATGATTTCATCCTTTTAGAGCTGGTTTCTTCCCACCTTCTTGGATTTATCTACCTTTGATCTTTGAAGTTGGTGATTTCAGATGGGGTCTCTGAGTGGATGTCCTTTCTGTTAATGTTGAAGCTATTTCTTTTGTTCTTTAGTTTTCCTTATAACAGTCAAGCCCCTCTGCTATAGGGCTGGTGGAGGTCAACTCCAGACTTTGCTTGCCTGGTAATCACCTGTAGGGGCTGCAGAACAGCAAATATTGCTCCTTGATCTTTCCTCTGGTAGCTTCATCCCAGAAGGGTACCTGCCAGTTGTCAGTCAGAGCTCTTCTGTATGTGGAGTCTTTTTGGTTATGCAGAGGAGTTGCTGGAGGTGACAGTTCATCCCTTGTCTGCCTACAGAGGTACTGCTGGGCTTAGTCCAGCTGCTGTGTAAGTTTCCTCTGGCTAAGTTTCCTCTGGATTTTGTTTACACAGGTAAGATCAGCTATGGCAGATGCCCTTACCCCCAGCAAGCTTGAATGCCCCAGGTCAAACTCAAACTGATATGCTAGCTGTGAAACTCTCAAACAAGAGGGTTGCAGTTTGCTGGTCTTTGTGGGAGTAGGACCTGCCAAGCCTATCACCTGTCTCCCTACTTTCAGCTCCCCCTCTTTCTGGGGAGTGGAAAGTTCTGTCCTGCATGCCATCTCAGTAGTAGTCAGAACGTCTGCCCAGATCTGTGCTGACAATCCATGGTGCCCCCAGAGCTGCTGCTCAGATCTGTGATAGTAACTTGTGGGGCTTTTCAGCCCTGTGGGGATCTACTTGTCTGTGGTTTGCAATGGCCAAGGGAGAAGCATAGTATCTGAACTGGAGTACTGGAGGGGAAGGGTCCCCTATCCTCCACTCAGTTGTACTTCCTGGGTGGGGCAGTGCCCTGCCCTGCCTTGGTTTGCCCTTCTTGGGGTACACCCACTGTCCAACCAGACCCATTAAAATGAACCTGGTACTTTGGTTGGAAATGCAGAAATCACTTGCCTTCTGTGTCACTCTTGCTGGGCACTGCACTCCAGAGTTTTTCCTATTGGGCCATCTTGGCAGAACTCCCTGTCAATCATTCTTTCTACCAATATGTGTTGAGAACTTCCCACATGCCTGACCCTGTTCTCCATACTGAGGAGGCTGTGCTAAATCAGACAAACAAGGCAGCTATGCCTATGGAGCTTATATTATAGTCAAAATAAGACCAACAAGATTTCCAAGATGGTGCAGTAGGAACAACTCAGGATTGCAGCTCTCAGTGAAGGCGCAGAAGGTGAGTCCTAGCTGCATTTTCGGATGGAGCTCTTTTGCCCATAGAACGGGGAAATTCCCAGATGTAGGAGAGACACGGGACACCAGCGCAGCCCTTTCAGCTTGTGCAGCCGTTTTGGCTGGCGCATGGCGCAGCAGCAACCTGCACAAAACTCACTGGTCTGGGTTCCCTTTTAAACCAGCAATCTGAGATTTGGGAGGGCAGATTAACATATCCATCTGATTAAATGGGACTTGGACAGTTAGCCAGATGAGGAGATTCCCAGGAAGTGTGATTTGAGCCGGTGCAGTGAGCCGCAGCACAGGAAATCACACAGATCCCAGTGCCCTATCAGCAGGCGACTGAAACACCTGTGAGAGAGTCAACCATTCAACTTTAAAAAGAGAGAGAGAGAGAAAGAGAAAGGACTCTGAGGCAGGGAGCCAGGTGATCGGCTCAGTGGGTCCCACCAACACAGGGACAAACAAAACAGTGATTCGAAATGCTCCGGGTTGAGAGTTTTACTGCAGGCTCAGCTGAATTGAGGATGGTGCAGATAGGTGGGGGAGGGGTGTCCACCACTATGGACACATACCACCCCTACTGATGTACAAGCCCATTGCAGAAGCAACCCGCCACAACAGAGAGACTCTGCCAACAGGGCAGAGCCCACCACAGTAGGGTGGAGCCCCGTGGCAGCAGGGGGGACCCCACGGTAGCAGAGTGGAGCCTCGGCAGGCAAATAGTGACTAGACTGCCACCTAGCTGGTCAGGACAGTGCAACAGATACTCATAAGGAAAGCCCCAACTCCCTGAGACAGAGCATCAGAGGAAAAAAATAGGGGTTTTTATAAGTTCTGCTGTAGCAGACCTAAACAAATCCACCCAAATACCCTGAATGAACAACGGAGCTAACAGCTCAGCACTGGAGCTCCTATAAAGTACAAACCATCTCCTCAAGCAGCTCCCTGACCCCTGTATATCCAAAGAGTCACCTCAAAGAAGGACTAATCAGACTGACATTTGGCAGGCATCATTCTGGGACAAAGATAGCAGAAGAAGAAACTGGTAGCATCCCTCACTGTTCTGCAGCTGCTACAGGTGTACCCCAGACAAGCAGGGCCAGGAGTGGACCTCAGCAGTCATACAGCAGAGGGGCTGGACTGGTAGAAGGAAAACTAAGTAACAGAAATACTTCATCCTCAACAATCTGGGCATCCACTCAGAGACCCAATCAAAAAGTCAGCAACTACTAAGATGACAGGTGGATAAATCCACGAAGATGGGAAGAAACCAGGGCAAAAAGGAGGAATACACCCAAAACCAAAACACCTCACCTCCTACAAAGGACCAAAACTCTTCACCAGCAAGGGAACAAAGCTGGATGGAGAATGAGTGTGACCAAATGACGGAATCAGACTTCAGAAGGTGGATAATGAGAAACTTCAGTGAGCTAAAAGAACATGTTCTAAATCAATGCAAAGAAACTAAGAACCTTGAAAAAAGATTTGAAAAAAGATACGAGGAAATGATAACAAGAATGGACAACTTAGAGAGGAACATGAATGAATTGAAGGAGCTGAAAAACACAACATGAGAACTTCGCGAAGCATGCACAAGTTTCAACAGCCGAATTGACCAAGCAGAAGAAAGAATATCAGAAGTCAAAGATCAACTCAATGAAATAAAATGAGAAACCAAGATTAGAGAAAAAAGTGCAAAAAGGAACAAAATCTCCAAGAATTATGGGACTATGTGAAGAGACCTAACCTACGTTTGATAGGTATACCAGAATGTGATGAAGAGAATGAATCCAAGCTGGAAAACACTCTTCAAAATATTATCCAGAAAAATTTTCCCAACCTAGCAAGGCAAGCCAATACTCAAGTCCAGGAAATACAGAGAACACCACAAAGATATTCCGCAAGAAGAGCAACCCCAAGGCATATAATCGTCAGATTCACCAGGGTTAAAATGAAGGAGAAAATACTAAGGGCAGCCAGAGAGAAGGGTTGGGTCACACACAAAGGGAAGCACATCAGGCTCACAGCAGATCTCTCGGCAGAGACTCTACAAGCCAGAAGAGAATGGGGGCCAATATTCAACATTCTTAAAGAAAAGAAATTTCAACCTAGAATTTCATATCCAGCCAAACTGAGCTTCATAAGTGAAGGAAGAAGAAAATCTTTGCCAACAAGCAAGTACTCAGAGATTTTGTCACCACCAGGCCTGCTTTACAAGAGCTTCTGAAAGAGACACTACACATAGAAAGGAACAACCAGTACCAGCCATTCTAAATACATACCAAATGCTAAAGAGCACCAACAAAATGAAGAATCTGCATCAACTAATGATCAAAACAGCCAGCTAGCATCAAAATGGCAGTATCAAATTCACAAATAACAATATTAACCCTAAATGTAAATGGGCTAACTGCACCAATCAAAAGACACAGACTGGCAAATTGAATAAAAAAACCAAAACCCATCGATGTGCTGTATCCAGGAAACCTATATCACATGCAAGGATACACAAAGGCTCAAAATAAAGGGATGGAGGAAGATTTACCAAGCCAATGTAGAGGGAAAAAAAAAAAAAAAAAAGAAAGGAGGAGTTGCAATTCTCATCTCTGATAAAATAGACTTTAAAGCAACAAAGATCAAAAGAGACAAAGAAGGTCATTACATAATGGTAAAAGGATGGATGCAACAAGAAGAGCTAACGATCCTAAATATATATGGACCCAATACAGAAGCACCCAGATATATAAGGCAAGTTCTTAATGACTTACAAAGAGACTTAGACTCCCACACAATAATAGTGGGAGACTTTAACACTCCACTGTCAATATCAGACAGATCAACCAGACAGAAAATTAACAAGGATATTCAGGGCTGGAACTCAGACCTGGAACAAGCAAACCTGATAGACATTTACAGAACTCGCCACCCCAAATCCACAGAATATACATTCTTCTCAGCAACACATCACACCTACTCCAAAATTGACCACATAATTGGAAGTAAAGCAGTCCTCAGCAAATGCAAAACAACTGAAATCATAAAAAACAGTCTCTCAGACCATAGTGCAATCAAGTTGGAACTCAGAATTCAGAAAATAACTCAGAACCGCACAGCTTCATAAAAACTGAACAACTGGCTCTTGAATGTTGATTGGATAAACAATGAAATGAAGGTAGAAATAAAGAAGTTCTTCAAAACCAACGAGAATGAAGACACAACATACCAGAATCTCTGGGACACATTTAAAGCAGTCTGTAGAGGAAACTACATAGCAATAAATGCCCACATGAGAAGAGTGGAGAGATCCAAAATTGATACCATATCACCAAAATTGAAAGAGCTGGAGGAGCAAGATCAAAAAAACTGAAAACCTCGCCAAAGACAAGAAATAACTAAGATCAGAGCAGAACTGAAAGATATAGAGACATGAAAAACCCTTCAAAAAATCAATAAATCCAAGAGCTGTTTTTTCAAAAAGATCAACAAAATAGACAGACCACTAGCCAGACTGATAAAAAAGAAAAGAGAGAACAACCAAATAGATGCAATAAAAAACAATAAAGGGGAAATCACCACAGATTCCACAGAAATTCAAACCATCATCAGAGAATATTACAAACAACTCTATGCACATAAACTAGTAAACCAGGAAGAAATGGATAAATTCCTGGATAACTGTGTCCTCCCAAGCCTAAACCAGGAGAAAGCCGAAACTATGAATAGACCAATAACAAGGTCTGAAGTTGAGGCAGAAATTAAGAGCCTACCACACAAAAAAAGCCCAGATCCAGATGGGTTCACAGCTGATTTCTACCAGACACACAAAGAGGAGCTGGTACCATTTCTTCTGAAACTGTTCCAGATAATTCAAAAAGAGGGAACCCTTCCCAAATCATTTTATGAGACCAACATCATTCTGATACCAAAACCCGGCAGAAATTCAACAAGAACAAAAAACTTCAGGCCAATATCCATGATGAATATACATGCAAAAATATTCAATAAAATACTGGCGAACAGATTGCAACAGCACACTAAAAAAACTTATCCATCATGATCAAGTAGAATTCATCACAGGGATGCAAGGCTGGTTCAACATACGCAAGTCTATAAACGTAATTCACCACATAAACAGAAGCAAAAACAAAAACCACATGATTATCTCAATTGATGCAGAGAAGGCATTTGACAAAATTCAACAGCCCTTTATGCTAAATACCCTCAATAACCTTGGTATTGATGGAACACATCTCAAAGTAATAAAAGCTATTTATGACAAACCAACAGCCAATATCATACTGAATGGGCAAAAACTGGAAGCATTTGCTTTGAAATCTGGCACTAGACAAGGATGCCCTCTCTCACCACTCCTATTTAACATAGTACTGGAAGTTCTAGCCAGAGCAATCAGGCAAGAAAAAGAATTAAAAGGTATTCAAATAGGAAAGGTGGAAGCCACATTGTCTCTATTTGCAGATGACATGTTAGTATACCGAGAAGACCCCATCACTTCAGCCCCAAAACTCCTGAAACTGATAAGCAACTTCAGCAAAGTCTCAGGATATAAAATCAATGTGCAAAAATCACAAGCATTCCTATACACCAATAACAGACTTAAAGAGAACCAAATCAAGAATGAACTGCCATTCACAATTGCTACCAAGAGAATAAAATACCTAGGAATACAACTTACAAGGAACGTAAAGGACCTCTTCAAGGAAAACTACAAACCACTGCTCAACAAAATAAGAGAGGACACAAACAGATAGAGAAACATTCCATGTTCATGGTTAGGAAGAATCAATATCATGAAAATGGCTATACTGCCCAAAGTAATTTACACAATCAATGCTATTCCCATCAAGCTACCATTGAATTTCCTCACAGAACTGGAAAAAACCACCATGAACTTTATATGGAACCAAAAGAGAGCCCGCATAGCCAAGTCAATTCTAAGCAAAAAGAACACAGCGGGAGGCATCACACTACCAGACTTCAAACTATACTACAAGGCTACAGTAATCAAAACAGCATGGTACTGGTACCAAAACAGAGATATAGACCAATGGAACAGAACAGAAGCATCGGAAGCAACACAACATATCTACAATCATATAATCTTTGATAAACCAGACAAAAACAAGCAATGGGGAAAGGATTCCCTGTTTAATAAACGGTGTTCGGAAAACTGGTTAGCCATGTGCTGAAAGCAGCAACTGGACCCCTTCCTGACACCTTACACTAAAATTAACTACAGATGGATTAAAGACTTAAACATAAGACCTGACATCATAAAAACCCTAGAAGAAAATCTAGGCAAAACCATTCAGGACATAGGAGTAGGCAAGGACTTCATGACCAAAGCACCAAAAGCACTGGCAACAAAAGCCAAAATAGACAAATGGGACCTAATCAAACTCCACATCTTTTGCACGGCAAAAGAAACAGTCACTAGAGTGAATCAGCAACCAACAGAATGGGAAAAAATCTTTGCAGTTTACACATCTGACAAAGGGCTGATATCCAGAATTTACAAAGAACTCAAACAGATTTACAGAAAAAAAACCACACAAGCCCATTCAAAAATGGGCAAAGGATATGAACAGACACTTTACAAAAGAAGACATACATGAGGCCAACAAACACATGAAAAAATGCTCATAATCACTGGTCATTAGAGAGATGCAAATCAAAACCACATTGAGATACCATCTCACGCCAGTAGAATGGCGATCATTAAAAAATCTGGAGACAACAGATGCTGGAGAGGATGTGGAGAAATAGGAACACTCTTACACTGTTCGAGGGAGTGTAAATTAGTTCAACCATTGTGGAAGACAGTGTGGCGATTCCTCAAGGACCTAGAAATAGAAATTCAATTTGACCCAGCAATCCCATTACTGGGTATATATCCAAAGGACTATAAATCGTTCTACTATAAGGACACATGCACACAAATGTTCATTGCAGCACTGTTTACAATAGCAAAGACCTGGAACCAACCCAAATGCCCATCAATGATAGACTGGACTGGGAAAATATGGCACATATACACAATGGGATATTATGCAGCAATCAAACATGATGAGTTTTTGTCCTTTGTAAGGACATGGATGAATCTGGAGAACATCATTCTCAGCAAACTGACACAAGAACAGTAAACGAAATAGCACATATTCTCAGTAATAGGCGGGTAAGAAAAATGAGAACACCTGGACAGAGGGAGGGGGTTACTATACACTGGGGTCTACTGGGGGGAATAGGGGAGGGACAGCAGGTGGGGTGAGCTGTGGAGGGATAGCCTTGGGAGAAATGCCAAATGTGGGTGAAGGGGAGGAAGGCAGTAAAACACACTGCCATGTGTGTACCAATGCAACTATCTTGCACGTTCTGCACATGTACCCCAAAACCTAAAATGCAATAAAAATTAAAAAAAATTAGACCAACAAATTAACAAGTAAGCTGTAAATGTGTGTGTTCTGAAGAAAATAAAGAAATAAAGTGGCATGGCATAGTAGAGGGTAATGAGAGAGTAATAACTTAAATGAAGTGTTCAAGGAAGGCCCTATTAAGAGATGATATTTAAACAAAGACAAAAATAGCGGATAATCCTGGATGTGAGCATTACGGGAATAGAGAATTAACTATTTTTCAGGTGGGGAAGAGCTTGGAGAATTTAGAAACCAAAAATATCAAAAGGGCTGAAGCATAGCGAGTATGCAGCAGAAATCATATAAGATCAATTTGGCAAGTTAGATCAGAGACAGTTCATAGAACGTTGTTGGCAAGGGTAATTATTTTGTATCAAAGTATAATAGCCATTAGATGTTTTAGACACGTTCATGGAAAGTTAATGGGAAAAAATTAAATTTGGAAGCTACAGTGCAGCAGTAATATGTGTGAGAGATGTTGGTACCATAGAATAGAGGCATAATAATAGAAAATAATACAAAATGGATACATTTGTAATGTGGTTTAGGTCTAAACAGGACATGATTATGGTAATCTGTGGGCATAAAAGAAGCAGCAATAATTTAGGAATCAAAGATCAAGCTAGATTTGGGGCTTCAGTACATGGAGAGGAGGTGGCATTATTTGCTGATATGCAGAGCTATGAAAAAGCAGGTTGAGTGCATTTGTGTGTTTCAGAAATGTTATAATTGATGACACTGCTAGATTGCCAATTGGAAATATCAATTAGGTGAAAACAATTATTTATATATTCTGTATAATTTTGTATTTGTGTGTCTCTATATATGCTTATGTGTGTATGTATATATATACACAAAATATGATGAAAGAAAGTAAGGAAAATTATTCTAAAGTTGGAAATAGGAAAAAGAGATACTTGGTCTTCTGATAATCCGGTGCTGGCCTTAACATTCTATTAACTAGGCCATCTGCCAACTCTGTAGGGATGGTGGTTAACTTACACATTTGCTATTGCTATTGTGTAAATATGAATGTAATTTTAGTCTAGTGAAATTTAAAAAAAAGTTACAGCTTATTGCCCTGTAAAATATTAACAAGTTTTGCTGCCAACTTGGAAATCTTAACATTTCTTTATTAAATTACATATTATATTAATGCATGCAACCATGTACACATATATAAATACATACATGTGGTTATCTTATCATACGCTTTCTGGGTCAGTTTCAACACCTTGCCATTAATTAAGGGGTTAAACAGAATATTTGGCATGTGTTCATTTCATATTTGCAGGAGATTATTGTGTTTATCTTAATTATAATAAATAGATATGAAGTTTAACATATTAATCTGAAAGTCACTGGCATGTAGATGACAGCTATGACATTGATGAGGTTACATTTTTTTTTAAAGCACAGAAAAACATGTGAAAATAGTTTTGGTTCCAGGAAACATAAATGTCATTTCACTACTTGTTTAGAAAAACTCTATAAGGTTGGTTTTTTTGTTTTTGTTTTTGTTTTTTTTTCATTTTTCTATGAAGTAAATTATGACTCAAGAATCTTGAGTAGATCTCTCAGGGTTTCACATCTAAAAAATGTTAGAAAGCAAATGTAGCTCTGGTCAGTCTAACTCAAAAATTTACTTTTTCCACAAAAGCAAGATAATTCTCTGGAAGAAAATAGCTTAATTTTTTTATAAAGCTAATGGGCAATTTAGGCAATCTCCCTTCTCTTTATTCCCATCTCCCTCCTGGTGCAAGTGATTGCTGTAATTTAGGTCCTGAATACTGCAGAAATATTTCATAACCTGTTTAATCTCACCAAAAGAGTGACTTCAAAATTGGTAAACATAGATCACGTCAGAAATGCAGGTACTATCATGATATAAGGCATTTTGCTTTAGGCAAAATATGAAAAAAGTTTACATACACTACAATATTTTTAATATATACATTTATAAAATTTTTTAACTGAAAGTGCAATTTTGAACTAAGTAGATGATTATACTTTCCTCTTTTAACTTAGGACTTTCCATTACATAATTATAAGTAAATGCATAATGACCATTGGTCAATACTGAATCTAAAAGTATAATCAATTATATACACACGGAATTTAAAATATAACAATTTAAAGGTATTACTTCTTCAAGTTAAATAATTAATTCACAATGAGATTAAAGTCAATGCATAAAGAACATATTATGTAATGCAAATTAAATGTGTCATTACCCTCTTACCACATTTTTAAATATGCATATTCTTGTTACGCATGTAGATAAAAATCATTTTAGAGAAGATACAAAAATAATAAATCCGCTAGTATTAATCCATTATTACACTGCTATAAAGAACTACCTGAGATTGGGTCATTTATAAAAAAAAAAAAGGACTTAATAAACTTACAGCTCCACATGGCCTGGGAGGCCTCAGGAAACTTAAAATCATATAGGAAGGCAAGGAGAAGCAAGGCACATCTTATAGGTAGGCAGGAGAGAACCAGTGGGTGAAGAAGGATGTGCGACACTTTTAAACCATCAGATATCCTGATAAGATACTCATTATCATAAGAACAGCAAGGGGAAAACCACCCTCTTAATCCTATAATTTCATGTCAGGCTCCTCCTCTCACATGTGGGGATTATAATTCCAGATGAGATTTGGGTGTGAACACAGAGCCAAACCATATAACCTTTCTATGACTTCTATAATTCAGTAATAAAAAATAGTAAACAGATAAAAAATATATTTCATTCAGGAAGCAGCAATGGTGGAAAGTAATTGAAAATAATAAAGAAATAATATTGCCCAAATGAAAGTTTTAAAACACCAATTTTATTGAAAATGATACAATTAGCTAGACATTGGATCATTACTTTACATATACATCTTCTAATAATTCTAATAAACCATAACTCTTTGAGGGCAGGCAAGGATCATAATGATATTCAACTGTGAGTTTAAAGAGCACATAGGGAGCCTCTCATACAAATGCATTAATGTAGTCTATGTCTTACACATCACAAATCCATGTCCTAAATCGTACTAGAATTCCTAAAAGTATAACATTTATAACAGAAAAAAATTCAAATTTTGACCATTTTTTTCTTTTTAGAGATGTTTACTAATTATTTCTTGTAACTTTATTCATTGTTTAAAAAGAAAACAAATCAAGGTTGGAATCTGGCTACATTCAATTAAGAATAAAATATTGAATATAATTTTTAAAGGCAATGAATATGTAAATATCAATACAATAATTAAGTAAATATTAAAAAATTAAAACTTTATTTCTTTCTCTTAGTTCATATATTTTATTTTAAAAGAATCAACACAGAACCAGATGCTAAGGGTCTAAAATTCTTAATTCGCATAGAGTGTGTGAATAATTTCACATAGAATATGAAAAAGTCAAATTAAGACATTTTGTAAAAACAGTGAAAGCCATATATAAGCTATTCCATTAGAGAAAATTAAATATCTAAAGTTTACTATAATTATTCACAAATTATATTTAGATTATACCTCCTAGGTTAGCTATATTCCTAGATATCTCATTTGCTTTGTGTCTATTGTAAGTGGGATTCTGTTCTTGATTTCACTCTCAGCCTAGACGGTATTAGTGTATCAAAATGTTACTGAGTTTTCTATGTTTATTTTGTATCCTAAAACTTTACTAAAATCATTTATCAATTCTAGGAGTCTTTAGGCAGAATATAACATTTTCTAGGTAGAGGATCATATCCTCAGCAAACAGAGATAGTTTGGCTTTTTTTTTCCTATTTTGGTGGCTTTTATTTATTTTTCTTGCTTGACTGCTCTGGCTGGGATGTCTAGTAATATGTAGAATAGGGGTTATGAGAGTAGGCATCCTTGTCTTTTTTCAGTTCCCAAGGGAAATGGTTTGAATTTTTGCTCATTTAGTATGACGTCTGTGGGTTTGTCATGAATAGCTTTTTGTCATTTTTAGGTATGTTCCTTGTATGCCCAGTTCTTTGAGAGTTTTTATTTTGAAGGGATGCTGGAGTTTATCACATCATTTTCTGAATCTATTGAGACAATTACATGGTTTAATTTTTTAATGTGGTGAATCATGTTTATTGATTTGTATATGTTGAACCAGCCTCACATCCCAGGAATAAGGTCCAGTTGATCGAGCTGTATTAACTTTTTGATGTGCTGCTGGATTCAATTTGCTAGTATTTTTTTTTTTTTTGAGGATTTTTGTGTCTATGTTCATGAAGGATTTTCATCTGCAGTTTTCTTTTTTCATTGTGTCTCTGCCAAATTTTAATATCAGGCTGATGCTGCCTTCATAGGAAGGGTTAGGGAGGAGCCCCTCCTCCTGAATTTTTTTGAAATGGTATTAGTAGAATTGGCATCATTTTTTCTTTATACATCTGGTAGAATTTGGCTGTGAAATCACCTAAACCAGGGCTTTCATTCTGGTTAGTAAGTTCTTTATTACTGATTCAATTCCAGAAGTTGATACTGGCCTGTTAAGGGTTTCAACCTCTTCCTTATTCAATCTTGGGACATTGTGCGTTTCCAGGAATTTACACATTTTCTCTAGATTTTCTAATTTATGTGCATAGTTGTCCACAGTCATTTCTGAGGATATTTGTGTTCTGAGGATTATTTGTGGGATCTGTTGTAATATCACCTTTGTCATTTCTGATTGGGCTTTATTTGGGTCTTCTCTTTCTTTCTCTTTGTTAATACAGATAGGAGGTATATTAATTTTATTTATTTATTTGAAAAAACAATTCTTAATTAAATTAATTTTTTGATAGATTTTTAATATCTCAATTGTATTATGTTATTCTCTAATTTTTATTATTTATTTTCTTCTACTAGGTTTGGGGTTTATTTGCTCTTTCTCCTAGTTCCTTTAGGTACAAAGTTACACTGTTAATTTGAGACCTTTCTATCTTCTTGATGAACCAGTAAGGACTAGAAACTTTCCTCTTAACCCTGCTTTTGCTGCATCCAAGAGATTTTGGTAAGTTTTTTTCACTGTTTTCAATAATTTCATAGAAGTTTTTCATTTTTGCCTTAATTTCAATTTTTACTCAAAAGTTATTTAGGAGCAAGCTGTTTAATTTACATATTTTTCTGTAGTATTGACAGATTTGTATCGTATTGGGAGTATTGTGTAGTACTGGGAAATCAATAGGTATTGATTTCTATTTTCATTGCACTGTGGTCTAAGAATGTACTTGGTATAATTTCAATTTGATTTAAATTTATTGATGCTTGCTTTATGAGCAAACATGCGATCAATCTTAGAATATGTCTGTTTGCAAATGAGAAGAATGAGTAGTCTATGGTCATTGGCTGGAGTGTTCTGTAGATGTTTGTTAGATCTAATTGGTAAAGTCTCAAGTTGAAGTTGAGTTTCTTTGTTAGTTTTCTGTCTCAATGATTTATTTAACACAGTCAGGGGGTGTTAAAGTCCCTATAATTACTGTGTGGGTTTTCTAAGTCTTTATAGGACAAGAAATCGTTTTATGAATCTGGGTGCCACAATGTTGGGTGCACTGATACGTAGAATAGTTAAAGCTTCTTATTGAATCGTATCCTTTATCATTAAGCAATGTCCTTTGTTGTTCTTAATTTTTACTGGTTTAAAGTTTGCTTTATCTGGTATAACATTAAGAACTCCTGCTTTTTTTGTGTGTTTTCCGTATGCATGGTAGATCTTACTCTATGTTTTTACTTTTAGCCTGTGGGTGTCATTGTATGTAAGATACTCTCTTGAATACAACAGATGGCAGGGTTAAGACAAATAAATGGGAAAATATTCCATGCTCATGGATTGAAGAATTAATATTGTAAAAATAGCTACCCTGCCCAAAGCAATTGACAGATACAATGCTCTTTTTATCAAACTACCAACATAATTTTTCACAGATGTAGAGAAAACAGTTCCAAAATTCATATATCACCAAAATAAAGCCGAAATAGCCAAAGCAATCCTAAGCACAAAGAACAGGATTGAAGCTATCATAGTACTTGACTTCAAACTGTACTATAAAGCCACAATAACCCTAACAGATTGGTACTGGTATTAAAAAAGATACATACACCAACAGATCAGAATTTTTAAAAACTCAAAAAGAAAGCCACACACCTACAACCATTTGATCCTCAACAAGGCTGACAAAAACAGGCAATAAGAAAAATAATCTTTATTCAATAGGTGGTGCTGGGATAACTGGCTAGCCATATGTAGAAGACTGAAGCTCCTGGACCATATGCAAAAATTAACTCATAATGGCCTAAAGCTTTAAATGTTAAAACCTAAAACTATAAAAATGCTGGAAGACAACCTAAGATATACTCTTCTTGACTTTGCCTTGGCAAATAATTGTTGGCTAAGTTCACAAAATCAGTTGCAATAAAAACAAATAGACAAGTGAAACCTAATTAAACTAAAGAGCTTCTGCATAGCAAAATAAACTATGAACAGAGCAAAGAGACAACTTACTGAATGGGAGAAGATTTCTGCCAATTAGACATTAAACAAAGGCCTAATACTCAGAATTTATTAGGGACTTAAACAAATCAATAAGCAAAGAACAATCTCATTAAAAAACGGGCAAAGGACATGAGCATTTTTCAAAAGAAGACATACAAGTTGCCAACAAACACATGAAAAAATGCTTAGCATCACTAATCATCAGAGAAATACAAATCAAAGCTACAGTGAGATACCATCTCACACAAGTCAGAACAGCTATTATTAAGAAGTCAAAAATAAGAGATGCTGGAGAGTCTGCAGAGAAAAGAGAATACTTATACACTGTCCGTATTAATGTAAATTTGTCCTGCCACTGGAAAGAAGTCTGGAGATTTTACGGGAACTTAAAACAGAGTTACCCTTTGACTGAGCAATCCTATCACTGAGTATATACCCAATGGGAAATAAATCATGAAATGAAAAAGACACATGCACTCATGTTTATTGCTGTACTATTCAAAATAGCAAAGACATGGAATCAACCCAGTTGTGCATCAATAATAGATTGGATAAAGAAAATGTGGTATGTGTACACCATGGAACACTATGCAGCTATAATAAAGAATGAAGTCATATCTTTGCAGCATCATGGATGGAGCTGGAAGCCATAATCTTAAGCAAATTAATGAAGGCAGAGAAATCCAAATACCACATATTCTTACTTATGAATGGGAGCTAACCATTGGATACACGTGGACATAAATATTGGAATAATAGAGAGTAATGACAACTAGAGGGTGGAGGGGGAATGGGTTAAAAACTACTGATTGGGTACTATGTTCAATCTTTGGATAATGAGATTCATACTCCAAACCTCAGCATCATGCAATATTCCCATTAAAGAAATCTATATATGTACTCCTTTTATCTAAAATGAAAGTTGAAGTAAAAATTATAATAATAATAGATTATAAAGCGTTCAATATGTCAGGTCAACAAATAGCTATTGACAGCCAATATTTCATTAGCAAATGTTATTAACTAGGGAAGCAGTTATTCATTAAAATAAATTAATGTTGCATAGAGGCTAAATGAATTGTTTGTTTTAATGGTTTTATCCACAGCCAAAGATAATTGCAAGTTTCTCCTGTCACCAATACTTTGTGGGACATTCTACTCAGATTTTCCACAAATGTAGAAACCATTCTTATTTCTTATTTCCAAAAACTACATGCTTAGTTCTCAGGATAAAAATTGTATAGCTATATTAAATGAATACATGTCTGTTATACATTCATAGAGCATCTAACATCAGTAAGTCTGGGAGGGGGCCTAGAAATCTGCATTTTAAATATCCTAAAAATCTGATTCTAGTACTCTGCGAAGACTTCTGTGGGCAAAACTGCTACAGTGAGCACATAAATTCTACGTTTACCAGAAAACTTCTGCACACAAACTTTCCTCTTCATATTGATATTATCGAATAAAACTTAGTAATCATCCCCCTTCCCCTCTTTTATTTTTATTTTTGAGTCAGGTCTCATTCTTCCACCAAAGATGGAGAGCAGTGATCAAAGCCACTGCAGGCTCTAATTCCTGAGGTCAAGAAATCCTTCTACCTCCAGAGTAGCTAGGACTACAGGCAAAGAAAATGTGGTATGTGTACACCATGGAACACTATGCATGACACCGCCATGTCAGGCTAATTTTTAAAATTTTTGTAGAGGCAGGTCTTGATATGTTGCCCAGATCAGTCTTGAACTACTGGCCTAAAGCAACGTTTCCATCCCAGCCTCCCAAATTGCTGGGATTATAGGAATGAGCCACTATGCCTGGACAATAATCAACATTTCTTAGAGAACCAGACCTTCATTTCCACAAATTTTTATTTCCTCAACAATGATTCCTTGCCTAGAACATAACAGATTACTATCTTGCACATTCTGCACATGTACCCCAAAACCTATAATGCAATAAAAATTTAAAAAATTTAAATAATAAATAAATAAAAAATTAAAGGAGTGAATAAATCCATGTTATCACTACATCAGTCTTTTAAATATAACTACTGCTTTAAATAGATTGTTCTATACATAAGAATGCTTAATTTAAAAAACATTATGAAATTCTAACTTGATAATGTGAAATGTTTTTTAACTAGATGGAATAAGACATCATATGAACCACTGAACCCTTATTTTTACCAAGATTATGTTTCATAATTCTATAATTGCCATCTATCAATTGATATTTTGCAAATTCTTAGTAGGAAACTTAATTCATCATAACCCTTACTCATATGATACTTTAAAATCTAATTGTAAAAGACATATGTGCATATAAAGGTATCAAAAATATGCAAGACAGTAGATACACATTTCCTGTTTTATATATTTATATGTGCAGGAGAGGGCAATTAGCATACCTGAGTAGGTTTTAAGTGATAGAATTAAATAAGCAAAGAGGGAAGAAGAGTTTTATAGACATGGTGAAATGTAAGAATGTCATATGACTTTGAGGGAGAGTAAATCAACTTAGCAAAAAACAGAAGGTTATAGAGTTAAAGTGTGAAATAGCCAGGCATGGTGGCTCACGCCTATAATCCTAACACTTTGAAAGGCCAAGGCAGGCAGATCACCTGAGGTCAGCACTTCGAGACCAGTCTGGCTAACATGGAGAAACCCCATAACTACTAAAAGTACAAAAATTAGCCAAGTGTGGTGGCAGGTGCCTGTAATGCCAGCTACTCAGGAGGCTGAGGCAGGAGAATCATTTGAACCTGGGAGGCAGAGGTTGCAGTGAGTGGAGATCATGCCACTGCACTCCAGCCTGGGTGACAAGAGGGAGACTTCATCTCAAAAGAGAAAATCTGAAATAAGTTTTAAAGAACAGCTTTTAAAATGTAGCTGTGTTTTATAAGATTTATGTCCTCCAGACTGCAAGATTTGAAGTTTAATCTATGGGCTCTGTGTCTCCTCAATGATTTTGATAAAGGTAAGTTGCCAGTAAAGTGATGTGAATTAAGTGATGTCCAATATTTTTAAAATTGAAGATGAAATATTTTGCAAAACTGAAATGCATGTATTTTACTATATAATCATACATATTTAATCAATAATTGTTTACTGCATACTGAGTTTATGCTGTGCACTCTGCCAGGCAAGGGCAGTGCAAAGTTGAACAATAACACAGACGTAAGATTTAAAATCTAGTGGGAGAAATAGACAATAATAAAATAGTCACTAAATAGTCAAAATGTTCTAACTCATAATTTTCTATGGAAAAGTGCATAATGTTTTATTAGCATATGTTAGGGATGGTTTTGCTGAATAAGTGACTTTAAGTTCAGTTCTGAATAAAGGATTAGGGCACAGATAATTATAGGCAGAGGAAGGAGCATGTGCAATTGTCTGATGGGCTATGGAGCAGAGTACCCTTAAGGATTTCAAAAAATGCTAGTGTTGCAGAATGTGAGGGTGGCAATTTATGTGGCTAGAGAAGAAGGCAGGAGCCCAATTAACAGGGCTATTGAGGCCATTTTAATGAGATTGGTCATGAAAAGACCACCGGTGGTGAGGATTTATTAAAATCCCTGAATTCCTGCTAGTAATAGAAGGATTTTAATAAAATGTTGAGATTGACCTAAAAATAATTCATTTAGGCTAAAATGTAGAAAGGAATATTAAATATCTGGGACATCTGGTTGTTAAAATGAGTAGTCCATTCAGGTTTAAAATGACATTAAATTTTGAATATGATAATTTGGTACATGGAAACAAGGAGCAGATTTAAAGGATGTTTAGAATAAAACTTCATATACTGGCTATTGGAAATTTGAAAAAAAAAATAGGCATTTCAATGATAACAACTAGGTTTTAAGATAGGATAATTAGATTTATAATGGGCTAATTCATTAAGGCAACTAAATACACATATAAAATAATTAATGTAGATATAAATAATGTATTTTTTGACCATCACAGATACATGTAGTTAATATACTCTTTAAAAATTAAACATGCCACAGATGCATAAAGTATATGTTCTCTTTTTTTAATATCACATGTAACCTAAGAACAATTTTAGAAGAGTTTATTATTATTTTACATATATTTTGTTAACACATTACCCTACACTATATTTTTATGCATATAAACTATCTATGAACTAAATATTTTATTTCTTCCGAAGTATTTCCATTTGTGCACATGTTTGAAAAGGCAACTGTTTAAGTGAAGCTTCACAATATATTCCAGTCTGTGGTAGGACAATTTTTTCTTTATTATTCTCAAATTACTTTTTGCTTTCATTGGCTGGTCTATTATTTAAATCACTTTGAGAATTTTATTGTCAAGTGCTATTAAAATTGCCAATGGAATCTTAACTAAAATCAATTTAAAACTCTGATATAAATCAGATATATTTAATATTAGTATAATATTTCTGAAATTTATTTTGACATGAAAACCACTACAATTACAAAATATAATGGTAAAGAACTAATATTTATTATTTAATTAATGAAATGGGTAGCTTAATCTATTTTTCTAAGTGCATAAAATAGTGATACAGTAAGAAGTTTAATGGACATAGTAGAACTGATCCTGGTTTCATCAATGTCAGGATTTGAAATAGCTAAATGTTTACAGATTATTGCATATGTCAAAATCACTAAATTTAAATATTAAATAGTGTCTAAATCACACTCTTAATTTTGAAAGTGTGCTGTGCATGCAAGGAAAAAAATGTGCTTTAAGAATATGTATGCTACTTTGCTGTCTACAACTTGCTACTTTTATTATCGTTGAGCCACAGCTAAAATTATCTACATGTATTGGAAATTGAGGAATAAGTAGAGCACATATATATATAGAATTATAGTCAACTGTAATGGAGTAGATGCTCAACTGTTAATAAGTATATCTTTTGACAGGTTGAAAACTATTTATGAAATTATTACAGGCTCATGCCTGTAATCCCAGTACCTTGGGAGCCCAAGGCAGGCAGATTGCTTGAGGCCAGGAATTAGAGACCAGCCTGGCCAGTATGGCGAGACCCCATCTCTACTAAAAATTAGAAAAAGTAGTCAGCTGTCATAGCACAAGCCTATCATCCCAGCTGCTCGGAAGGCTGAGGCATGAAAATTATTTGAACCCAGGAGGCAGAGGCTGCAGTGAGATGAAATCATACCACTGTACTCTAGCCTTTGTGACAGTGAGACTGTCTTAAAAAAAAGTCTATTAAATAACTATGGTTAGACATTTCTTAATAAATATGATGTAAAAATGTGTGAAAATCTAAATAATCCTTACTTTCCTATCCTTCTATAAGTATAGCTGCCACACATTATATAATATACGTAAAATTATTTAAATAAAGCAAAACAACTCAAACACGTAAATAGAAAAACGCATGAAAAAGATGATCGGTATTCATATTAATTAAGACTATAAAATAAAAGATAGACAACTTGAAATATGAAACATATTTGGCAAGTATACATAATTATGAAGTAATATATTTAACTCTATTTGCTGACTTTGAATTAAAATTATATACTTTACCTTTTGGTAAATTATCTCATTTACTTTAGTTCACTCAATAATACTGCTTATGAAGAAATCAAGATTTACTGAGTTTATGTGAAGTGCTTAAAGTGACACTTCTAGAAAGATATAAATCCAAGACCTAAAACTAGGTTTCTTATTCTATCAACAATGCTCATTTACTCAATAATTACTCTATGGCAAGTTTGGTGTTGAAAACACATTTCCACTAAGAAATGTTAAATTGGAATTATAAAATGTGACAAACAAGACAATTACTCAATAATTATGATAGTTACAGTAACATAAAATTATACATTTTTGAGGTCAGAAATCTTCCTTTTCAGTTCATGGTATTACAAATGTATTGAAAAACACTGATATAGATGGTGGTTAATAATTGTTTACTGAATTAGGCAACACAATGAAACCTCATTGGTTAAATTGGAGAAAGCTTTATCTGAACTAGTGAATATCTTAGTCTGTTTTGTACTGCTATGACAGAATACCAAAAATTGGACAATTTATAATGAACAGAAATTTGTTTGGCTCACAGTTTTTGAGGCTGAGTAGTCCAAGACTACTAAGTCCTAGTCTAAGAGGCTGCATCTGGTGAGGACCACCCCATAGCAGAAGGTATAAAGTCAAGAGAGCAAGCACAGATGCATATGAGAAAGAGAAATAGAGGGGCAAACTCACTTTTATAAGAAGTCCACTCTCTGGAGCCCATCAATACTAATCTATTCATGAAGGCACAACCCTCATGACCTAATCACCTTTTAAAGGTCCCTCCTGTCAACACTGATGCATTGAAGATTAAGTTTTGTGAGTTTTAGAGGATTCATTCAAACCATAACAGTGAATATTTTCAATTTAAGACTATTTTCTTAAAAGCATAACTAAGTTCTACTAAAACATTTATTTCAAAAAGATCTATGAGCTACCACTTGAGTCAAATAGTGAATAAGGTATGTTGTCTTGTCAGTGTGCTCACAACCTAGTCAAGTATGTTAAGTGTCATGATAAAAATTTTCATAAAAAGCTAGAACAACTAGGACGCCTTTTAATGATAAAACTGTAATTGAATTTAAATACTCAAAACTCAATGTTCTCTCTCAGATATCATTTGTGATAAATTTGAAATTTATTTAAGAATTATTCAAAATATTAAAGTAGCACAGCTTTATAGTTGTAAATCCCTTTTGTTCAAATGCAATTCTGTATACATTGTCTCTTTTTCATAGCACAAGTCAAACTAACCCTAGTTTAGTCTCCTTAACTGGGAAACTTAAACTTCCCAAACTATAAAATTTATCATGCTAAATTATTAAATTACTTCTTAAGAAATTATCACCAGTAATGAAACAAATCAAGACATGTTCCTTCTAATATAAAGTACAGCATCACTTATTAGCATTTTTTTCTCAGTTATCATAATTAGAAAATTATTATGAGCTAACATTACCCAAATTCATATTGAGGGATACTGTATAAAGTAGGTATGAATTCTTCAAACATGTCAGTGCCAAAGATACAAAACAAAACAGACAAAAAAACAGTACAATTCAGGAAAAAGTATATGAGACTGAAAGAAATTAAAATAGGTAACTGACTGCAATGCATAATTCTGGATATTCCTGTTCAATAAAGGACATTATTGAGACAAATGGAGAAATTAATAAAATCTGTAGATTAGATTATTGTGTTGTAAAGGTGTTAATTTTCCAATTCTGGTAGTTGTACTATGATTATGTGCTTTCTGCTGTTTCTGCTGCCTAGACAGAGAGAGTGAATGAAAACATGAGAATTTAGTGTATAGATGACCTGAAATTCAGTGTTTGAAGTAATATTTTTATAATTATTTCAGGAAAGAAAAGTCTTTTCTTTTGCTGTAGACCAGGTACCATGTCATTACAGCTTCTTTTTCTTCTTGGCTGAGGGCAATCTTATGAAATCTAAGTAGCATCAAGAACTGTTCTTGATTGTTTGTTTGTTCTGCTTTGTGTAGTTTTTAAAACAAGTTTCATGTTGGAGATAAGATTGTAAAAAGTTTTGGGAGAAAACCACCTCAAAAATGTGTCATGATCTCATGATAAATTTAGCCACCAAAAGTTTTCACTATCTTTCACTATCTGAGTATCTTACTCATTAATAAATAGTGATGTTAGCAAAGAGAATGCATCACTTTCTTCTGTGGTTTCCACTCTTGAACTATCAAATTTGGACACTGTGAAAGAATGAGCAGACAAGTACAGTAAAGATAAAAACAAAAAATCAGACAAGGGTTTCTTCATGTCTTGTGTCTTTTTAAGTTTGCCCGTGGCAAACTTCTAGCCCAATTTCTTATTGAGTCTTACCTTTCTTCTTCTTCTATGCTATATCTGTCTTAAGTCACTTGAATTTGTCTGAACCATTAGAAATTTTTATAGCCTCTATCTAGTTGTCTCTCATTAGAAATAATCATTTGTACTCTTCAAATCTCTTTTAATGGAAGAGTAGTTATTCATTTTACAACTCAAGTTTAAACTTCATCTTCATTTAATCATTTTGTTTTATTTTTCTTGTGCAGGTGGACTCATATCTAACAATTTATTCTATCTTTTGTTTACCTTTTGGTACCCCATTGGTGTAGTTTCATTATTAATCTGTCTCTTTACTCCCTACAACCTAAGAGAGAGCCAAGCATAGAGCAGATACTTCATGAGTGATTGAATAAATCAGGCAAAGAGGCATAGAACATATAGAGATAGAATATACATCAACAATTCAGATCAACTTCTTCTAATATACTTTCCTTTTACTTTTGAGAGGAAAATAGGAATATATTTCATCCTCAAAAACTACCAAAGCCCAGAAAAAGAAAATATATGGAGAAACCAGAGTTTTTAAAAAGTTCATGGAATGAAAAGTATATCAAAAAGAGAAATAAAAGGAGTTACATATTGAATGATAACCTCATTTTACAAATCTTTCCCACATCAAAGGTTAGCAAAGGAAATGTAGGCAGCAAAACAAACAAAAAAACGTGTGTAATTTCTTACCAGGCCAGAGGCATTCCTATGTAAATTTAGTTCTTTCAACAACCAATATATGATTTAGACAGGAAGAACTGATTGGGAAATTTTTACTCTCAGATGTGTTACAGAAAGCAGAAGAGACAGTATATTGGTTGCTTGGCTAAAGAATTCTTATATGAATAGAGTTTTTGAACATTTGTGACCCACTTTTAATGTTAAGACTGGCACAGTCCTGAGCAAAAAAAGGATAATTGATCATGCTATGAGAATCCTCATGAAAAGAGCTAGAATTAGGAAATTCTGTTTACAAAAGTTCAAAAATGTTCCTCTTACTTCCTGGATCAAGTCTTGAAACTTGAAGCTTTCAGAAAGTCTTCTGTCAGAGTTTCTGTTCTATGTTAAATGGCAATTTCCTTAGAAATCCAGTTTTGATGTCATTAACACATTGTTAATAAATTAATTCTTTTAGTAAATATTATTTAAATTATGTATTTCATTATGTATTAGTACTGTGTGCTAACTGGTTTGCAAACATTGTTTCATGTCATGTAAAAAGCTAATGAAGTAGTCACTAATATTATTTTTGACATGAGCAATGCAAAGTTAAAGAAATTACCTAATTTTCCAAAGATAAAAAAGCTAATGAATTATCATTCCCATATTTAATAATGGTTATATAGTTCAGGCATGGTGTTCATGCCTGTAATCCCAGCACTCTGGGAGGACAAGACAGGTGGATTGCTTAAGTTCAGCAGTTTGACACCAGCCTGGGCAACAAGGGAAAACCCTGTCTTTACACAAAATGTAAAACATAGCTGGGCGTGTTGGTGGGTACCTGGAGTCCCAGCTACTCAAGATGCTAAGGTGGGAGGATTGCTTGAGCCTAGCCTGAGCAACAGAGCAAGATCCTGTCTCAAAAAAAAAAAAAAAAAAAAAAAAAAAAGAGAGAGAGAGAGGAAGAAGAAAGAAAGAAAAAGGATAATCGTTACATATTTTAACCATAAGATATTTGAACTTGAATACCCATACATTCTGTTCTTTGAGGTACATTGTAAGTAGGAAGCATCTTGCTGGATACTCTGAGACTTTCCAAGATCCATGATGCAGTGTTCTTAAGATGTTTACTATCTTACATGGGGAGCTAACACACAAATAAATAGCTATGATATTACTGAAAACTTGATAACACTTTGGTGTACACAACCCCTTCACAAATATTAAATCAAATGATCATTCTAATGGCTTATTAAAACAAGCATAGCAGTAGTTTCCGATTTCCTTTTAGTAGATAAAGAAGCTGAGGTTCAGATAAACTAAATGACTATTCAATGGCTATTGATACTGCAGCTGGAGATTAAAATTCAGACATTTTCCTTATAGACTGATGTTCATTTTATTTTACTGCGTGGCTTCAAATACACATTACCAAGTCATAATTACATTATAAAAATTTCCCTATGGCTCATAATTTTTCAGCAACCTTTGTGAACTGTAACCCTAGTCACATCATACTTTTGAAACTTTTTACATGTTTCTGGATGAATAAATCCATATTTCCAGATTGTCTCACCCTTAGAATTTATTTTATTCACAATCAGTAACAATTTAGAGACCCACAGAGCAAATACTGTATTCATAAACAGAAATGAACATATTGAAAAACTAAAGTTGAGTGGCTAAAAACTCTTCAGCGAGACTGGCTTTATAATCCAGCTCTTCAATCCTCTGCTTATGGTAAGTATGAGAAGGTTACTATTCATAACTTTCTTTTGAACCTTTACTCATTATCTCCTCTCGTACAATTAGAGTAATATCCTACCTATCTCAGGAGGTTGTTATATGAATTAAATAAACTGATATGAGTACAAATCTGAAAAAAGGATCCAGTATTTCATATTATATATCTCAGCTACTATTATCATGGACATAATAATTATTATTTTATTCAGATAACAAAAAAATTTAGTATTAGATTCAGCCACTTGCTTTATCTGGGGAGTATTATTTTCACCAAGCTAAATTTCTTTATCTATATCATTGGATAATATTCAACTTAATATACTGAAAACATTTGTTCAGTGTCTAACACAATATAATTGCCCAATAATATGTCTATATTTTTATTTTATTTTAATAAATATTGAATAGATACAATGTACCAGGTCTTTTGTTAGTCATTGAGGATGGAATAGCTTTTAAAACAGATAAAATTCATTTATTTTCTTTTATTTTAATGGGGGATACAGATATAATATAGAAATAAACTGTTTTTACAAACAAATTACATATACTGAATCTGTATTTAGCTAGAACACTTAGAGCTAAAATATGCCACATATAATTTATTATTCATTTAACTTTTGAATTATGGTGTTTACTGAATTGTCTATACATCCTATAAGCTTGCTAAGGGTATAAATTAGAGTTTCAACTCAGAGCAAAGAGACCACCTTAATATACACTACAGATCATATGTTTTTTAATGATTAGTATTTAATTGATTTTTTTAGATTAGTGATGGTAAAAGAAATAAAAATGAGATCACTTCTAATGTTGCTGACAGAGTCCCAAACCCCAATGTATTCTACAAATTCTTTTAATAATTAATATTAATGGTGAAGTTTATTAATGTTATTAGAGCCATTGATGACTTCTCCAGGTATAAAATTATAGTCATTACATTTAAAAATACAATCATAAAATTATACGCATACAGGGCTATGCATATACAATTTTGAATATGAATCTGTCACAGAGATAAATGTTAGTGAGCAAAACCTACATTCATGCAAGCATTAACTTTCTGCAAGAGACTTCCAGTTCAGGCTGGGATAAATTGTGATCATAATGCTAAATCACTTGGCAAGAGACAGAATAACCTAAACAGGGATTCACATATCTCTTAGAAGAACTTCCTGTTACCCCTCACCTAATAGTGATTTTTATTACTAAGAACACTTAATTTAACTCTGTATCAGCAATTTTCATATTGGGCAACTATATTTATTATAATTGAACATTTATATATTCTGCAGATTGCTAAAACAATGACTCTTGACAATTACTACATGAAGAGATATATATTTTTAGAAATGTTGATTTAAATGTTGTAATTATTATTGTACCTCAAGCAGGAATGCCCATAATAGAACAATTACTTAAAAATATTTCAATTAACTACTTTATTTTCATGCAAAATTTTGTTTATTTTAATAATGATATGAAACAGATCAGCAGGAATTGGTTAAAATGAGCCACAATATTTTCCACAATTATAAATATATCACATATATTTGCATTTCCAAAAATATACTTTTGTTCAAAAATAGTAATCCAATATTGTATTTGACTTTTTACAGTTTTGTTTTCAAACAGCAGAACACCTTGCTATTCATTTGACAGGGAACTACTAGTAATTTAACAAAATTTTACATAAAATGCATATGTGAAATGCGTTATGCTGGAATAAATTTTTTGTAAATACAGTCTTGGACTGAAAAAGAGGAAGGAGGATTTCATTGATATTTGTTATATGTGTCTTTTTCTCATTCATGACTTCTTTACATTTCATTTTTAAGAGCTACATAGTTTCGAAATCTCTAGAATTGCATTGGGGTTTTTACTTCTTTCTCCCATTTTTATGTCCAAGCTTTCTTATATTGTGATAAAATTATGTCTTTAAGACCTAATGTTGTCATTCTGTGTCCAGCTAACACAATATTGTCACATTCACACACAGAAAGGAAAATAGCCAGTAGCACAGGATTTAGTAAATGCCCCAAATGCTGTAATTTGTTCTTTTTACAGTGAAATTAAAAGTAGGTTATTCTTATCAAAAAGACACACACACACGCGCACACACACACACAAACATAAATACATCTTCTTTTTTTATATTTCTATTTTTCTTGATTTTATTATTACAGGGAATTTACCTTTTTCTGTATGTACTTTCCTGGTCACTTCTTTTTCATACTTTTTTCAAGATAATTATGAATGATTTTTAAGGACTCAGAAGCAGGCACATTTGTATACAAACTCTGGCTGCTTTTATCTTACCAGTTCTGTGAATTGTACAAGTGGTGGAAGTCTTAATTTTGTTATGTGCAAAATTTAGATAATAAATATTGCCCCCAATTAGTGGTTTACTGAAAGGGTGAATGTGATAATGCATATGGCATTTTCAGGACTTGGTGAGCAGGCATCACTAACACATGTATTATCATTGACTTGTGACCCTCTTTCTGTTGTGGAAATCCAAGATTTTCTTTTTTTTTTTTTTTAATTTTTTAAATTTTTATTGCATTATAGGTTTTGGGGTACATGTGCAGAGTGTGCAAGATAGTTGCATAGGTACGCACATGTCAGTGTGCTTTGCTGCCTTCCTCCCCTTCAACCACACTTGGCATTTCTCCCCAGGCTATCCCTCCCCAGCCCGCCCCCACTGTCCCTCCCCCCTTCCTCCCAATAGACCCCAGTGTGTAGTAGATCCCCTCCCTGTGTCCATGTGTTCGCATTTTTCTCACCCTCCTATGAGTGAGAATATGCGGTATCTGTTTTTCTGTTCTTGTGTCAGTTTGCTAAGAATGATGTTCTCCAAATTCATCCATGTCCTTACAAAGTACACAAACTCATCATTTTTGATTGCTGCATAATATTCCATGGTGTATATGTGCCACATTTTCTCAGTCCAGTCTATCATCAATGGGCATTTGGGTTGGTTCCAGGTCTTTGCTATTGTAAACAGTGCTGCAATGAACATTCGTATGCATTTGTCCTTATAGTAGAACGAGCCATAGTCCCTTGGATATATACCCAGTAATTTCCTTAAGGTTCTACCCTTTACTGCGCTCTTCTATTTTCCATGGCTTAGTATGTAGCCCCAATCATTCTCTAAATATTAGTAATTCCAATAATTGAAACATTTTTAATGAGGTGATATTTAAACAAGCTTTATAAAAGTCCATCTTAGGATAAAATTAGTATCACTGATTTTAAAAGTTTGAGAGGTAAAAATAAATTTGTTATTTTAGAAACACAAGATAAAGAAAAAGAATGCATTGTCTGGTCCTCACTCATATTTATATTTTCTTCAGTAAGCTTAGAACTCACATTAGTTCTGGGACTTTGAAAGAATGTTAGTTTAGCATCTAGCATGCTTTGTATTTGGAATAAATTAATATAAAAATTAATAAACACTTTCATATGTCCACAAAAATTATTTCAAGATGTATCTGCTGATAAATAGAATTGCCATGTATACCATACATTTCTATAAATGAGGAACTCAGTTGTCACCTAAATTATTGTAGATACATTTTTTTGCCTTAAATCAAAGAATGTACAGCAATTTATAGTGTAATCAAGTTTTTGAGGCCTTGAAGAAAAAGGATATGTAAATTAATAACATATGCAAATAGTACTTGAGAGTACATATATTAAATAACTGCATGAATAATATGACTGGCTTACTTAGTTTGCAAAGCTAGAACACTAGAAATCAATTAAAATTCCTTCCTTTACCTTACCCTTCTATGTTTCCCTGTTCAAATATTGCTTTTATATCCCAAATTTCTCTCAAATCCACTCAATCCTCTATATGAATGTATTTAATACGCTATTTCAGAACCTCATCACTTCTCACCTAGACTTATGAAATATTATTAAATTCATTATTATTTTATTTATTTATGTCTCCTTCCAGTGAATTTGCCCAAGGATTATTCTAGAGTTTACATATTGAGGCTTCCCTCTCAGATTTGTAAGTATGTGGTTTTGCAATGCCAAACGTATACCAAATATTTTAGTGTGGTAGTTCTTAGACTTTAATGTGTCAGGATTACCTCGAGGGCTTCTTAAAAAAATAATAATTTTCTGGGATTTTTTTTTTCCAGAGTTTCTTATGCAGTAGTTTTGCATTAACCCTGGCAAGGTGCATTTCTAACAAGTTTCCTGGTGATGCCAATATAGCTGATCCTGGAACAAGACTTTGAGAATCACTGCTTTAATCTGAACTAACACAATCTCCATGACTTGTTTTATTCTCAAACCTAATCTCTCATCAATTTCTCAAACTTATTCACATTTCATATAGGCCTAAATAGTGTGAGCTCTTGTATATTTCCATAAAGGATCATATGTTCATTCTTCTGGAACATCCTTTATTTCACTACTCCATTGCTCTGCAACCTTGTTTACCTGGCTTACTGATAATCAAATTCAAGATTCAGCACAAATATAGTTTCGGCTTGAACACCTTTCCAAACTCTTTGTGTAACCTTCTCATAGGTAAGAGAATCCCATATATCCCTATATTTACCAAAATGTAACTAGAACTTTTTTCTGTTTTGCAGAAAAAAAAATTTGTGAGCTCTTCATCTTACTTATCTCTATATATTCAGAAACATATCTGGTATTTTGACTATAAATATTTATCATAAAGTAAAATATGTACATGTCAATCATTGGAAAGCATATTGAAAATAAATAAAAACATGTCTGTTATATTAATGGCATGGTTGTGGGTTTTCTTCTTTAATAGTTTAAGGATATTCTGTTCTTTTATATAAGTAAGGATAATTTCCTGTATGTTGTGAATTTTAACACTTAAATTAAAATATTGTTGATATCATATAGTGTTTTCTATATAATCCTTTTGTAAGGGGAGCCCAATTATATTTTGCTCTTTTATTTTTCTTATCTAGTATGTACTGAAGTGGTAAGAAGAGACACTGTTTATTATATATTAAGTGACAGTTCATTCATTCAGTTCATTCCTTAACTAAATCAAGGAATAACTATCAAAAGCTTACTGTGTACCAAGCACTGTTTAAAGTTACATAATTTCCCCAAACTCAAAGAGATAACCGTAAACAGTGAAGCAGAAGGCCAGTATGTATGACCCATTGCCATTTCACTATCAGTTCTTCTCCCTGTATAGTGTGGTTGGTAAAATTTGTGTCAGAATACCAGCTTACTATTCAACAAAATTGACCTGCAACTCTCTCAAGAAACATTTATGCTAAGTGTAAGTCCCAGCAGAAGTATACAGCTACTGGGAAATTCTCAGCAATAGAGCAGAGGATGCAAGTGAAAAGAGAGACAGCTGGGCAGCCTAACTGAGAAAGTAATGATGATACTCAGTATGAAAATAGATATGATTATGGGATTACCTTCCTTGGGATATTCTGAAACTAATCTTTGATATTTCTAAGGATGTATATAGTGTTTTAACTCTCTTTAACCACAAGTGATGTAGAAAACTTTTAACAGAATAACAAGAAAAATTTTCAATGTGTATATAAACAAAAGACGTTGAAAATGAAATCAAAATATTTGCAGAAATTTTTTCAAGTAAGCTTGCAAACTAGAACAAAATTATCTTAATAATTATTAGATTTTCCCCAATATCTAAGATATAGAAATGGGGCATAAACTTTTATACATCTAGAATTCATAAAATGAGTGACTTAATCTCTATGGCACCAATGCCCTATATTTAATAGAAGACATATGCAAAAAGGATTTATTGAGAAAAACTAAAGTATTACTCATAAAATAATTACTATGCTGCAAAGGAATTTGCAAAAGCAAATCCTATGATTACAATGTCTAATATAATATATTTTGGATCAAATCTCTTTCTACTAATCATTTCCATCTGAATCTTAGCTTTATATTTCATGCTTATAAGAACAGATACTTATATTGTGATTAGCCCACAAGACTTGGATTTATAATTTAATATTGAATAAAAATTCCAGCCTATAAGGGATAGGCATTCAAATATATATTCATTTCTTAATAATAGTGTAAAAGTTGGTTTTACTTATTATTGAAATATAATTTCAAATTTGCTTATGATAATGTGGGAATATGAAAATAAAATGAAATTATAGTAAATACACTGATAGGAAGAAGATTAATTTGATAATTTGTATAAAGCATATTGGCTGGGTGGAGCATTTGTAATCTGTATACTCCTTGATTGAGGGCATGGATGTTCACGTTTATGCTGAGAATTTAATTATAAGCAGAATGTTGACTTTTTTCACCTCTTTGCTTTTACTATTCTCAGAAGATTAAAATGACATTTCCTGCCCTACCACATTTTGTTTATTCATCACATTCTTATTGTTACTGCTTTTCTTTGTATTTAAGTAAGTTTGCATAAATATTCCTCCCAAACTGTTTTCCCTGAATCAGAGATGCCTGCTGATCCCATTGTGGTGATTAGTTAAGCTAATGACTGCTTATCTTTAGCTTTGGGTGCAGGGAGAAACACATTTAAAACTCTTGTTATGAAACCATTATATTAATCTTAAGATACTCATATTAATATAAAATTTAGCTTGCCATTTCATTACCAGTCATGTCCTCAGCTTTTTAATTTCTTGACCAATATGTTTCTCAATAATGCCTAGATTACTTGACACATAGATTCCTATCTTCTTGACCAATGCCCCTGAGCTCTGCTGTGATCTTTATAGTTTTACCTTTATAAGATTCTGCTTCCTGATTTTCTCCTGGATCCGTAGATCCAATCTCTTTCCCTGCTATTTGCTCTTTCCAATACGATAGATACTATTCATATTTTAGGATTATACCTGTGATATGGTTTGTCTGTGTCCCCAACCAAATCTCAATTTGAATTGTATCTCCAAGAATTCCCACCTGTTGTGGGAGGGATCCAGGGGGAGGTAATTGAATAACGGTGGCTGGTGTTTCCTGTGTTATTCTAGTGACAGTGAATAAGTCTCATGAGCTCTGATGGGTTTATCAGGGGTTTCTGTTTTTGCTTCTTCCTCATTTTTCCTCTCACCATTGCCATGTAGGAAGTGCCTTTAACCTCCTGCCATGATTCTGAGGCCTCTCCAGCCATATGGAACTGTAAGTCCAATTAAACCCCTTTTGGTTCCCAGTTTTGAGAATGTGTTTACTAGCAGTGTGAAAACAAACTAATACAGTAAGTTGGTACCAGGAGTGGGATATTGCTAAAAAGATACCCAAAAATGTGGAAGCAACTTTGGAACTGGGTAAAAGGCAAAGCTTAAAACAGTTTGGAGGGCTCAGAAGAAGACAGGAAAATGTGGGAAACTTTGGAACTACTTAGAGACTTGTTGAATGGGTTTGGCAAAAATAGTGACATGAACAATAAGGTCCAGGTTGAGGTGGTCTCAGATGGAGATGAGAAACTTGTTGGGCCTGGAGCAGAGGTGACTCTTCTTATGCTTTAGCAAAGAGACTGGTAGAATTTGTGGAACTGCCCTAGAGATTTGTGGAACTTTGAACTTGATAGAGATGATTTAGGGTAACTGACACAAGAAATTTCTAAGCAGAAAAGCATTCAAAATGTGACTTGGGTGCTGTTAAAAGCATTCCATTTGAAAAGGGAAACAGAACACAAAAGTTCAGAAAATTTGCAGCCTGACAATACAGTAGAAAAGAAAAATCTATTTTTTTAAGAGAGAATCAAACCAGCTTGCTACTTGCATAAATAGCAAGGAGACTAATGTTTATCCCAAGACTACGGGAGAAATGTCTCCAGACCATGTCAGAGGCTTCACAGCAGTCCCTCTCATCACAGGCCCAGAGGTCAAGGAGGAAAAAGTGGTTTTGTGGGTCAGACAAGGGTCCCTATGCTGTGTGCACCCTAGGAACTTGGTGCCCTGTGTCCCTGCTGCTCCAGCCATGGCTGAAAAGGGCCAATGTAGAGCTTTGGCTGTGGTTTCACAGGGTGGAAGACCCAAGCGTTGGTGTTGAGCCTGTGGGTGCACAGAAGTCAAGAATTTAGGTTTGGGAACCTTGGCCTAGATTTCAAAAGATGTATGGAAATGCCTGGATGCCTAGGCAAAAGTTTGCTGCAGGTGTGGGGCCCTCATGTAGAACCTCTGCTAGGGCAGTGCAGAAGGAAAACATGGGGTTGGATCCTCACAGAGTCCCTACTGGGGTACTGCTTAATGGAGCTATGAGAAGAGAGACACCACCCTCCAGACCCCAGAATGGTAGATCCACAGACAGCTTGCACCGTGCACCTGGAAAAGCCTCAGCCACTCAATGCCAGTCCACAAAAGCAGCCAGGAGAGAGGCTGTACCCTGTAATGACACAGGAACAGAGCTGCCCAAGAACATGGGAACTCACCTCTTTCATCAGCATGACCTGGATGTGAGACCTGGAGTCAAAGGAGATCATTTTGGAGCTCTAAGATTTGACTGCCCCGCTGGATTTCAGACTTGCATGGGCCCTGTTACCCCTTTGTTTTGGCTGATTTATCCCATTTGGAATGGCTGTATTTACTTAATACCTGTACCCCCATCATACCTAGGAAATAACTAACTTGCTTTTGATTTTATTGGCTCATGGGAAGAAGGGACTTGCTTGTCTCAGATAAGACTTTGGACCATGGACTTTTGGGTTAATGCTGAAATGAGTTAAGACTCTGGGGGAATTTTGAGAGGTTATGATTGTTTTTCAAATATGAGGACATGAGATTTGGAGGGACTGGGATGGAATGATATGGTCTGGCTGTATCCCCAACCAAATCTCAACTTGAATTGTTTCTCCCAGAATTCCCCCTGTTGTCCATATTTTCCTGTGCTATTCTCATGACACTGAATAAGTCTCACGAGATCTAATGGGTTATTCAGGAGTTTCCACTTTTGCTTCTTCCTCATTTTTCTTCTACCACTACCATGTAAGAAGTGCCTTTTGCCTCCCACCATTATTCTGAGGCCTCCCCAGCCATGTGGAACTATAAGTCAAATTAAATTTTTTGTTCCCAGTTTCAGGTATGTCTTTTTCAGCAGCTTAAAAACAAAGTAATTGGAGATGTTTTCAGATTAAAGTCTATTTTAATGATAACATTTAACCCAGAGATGATACTGATGTCAATATAAAATCTGAAGGAGACATAGCATTATGGTCTACTCTGGGGTAAGAAGTGGAAGTACTTGGACAAAACTCAACAGATAAGCAGTCAATTAGCACAATAAACTACCTATTATGTAAAATTATTCATTACAGTAATCAATATTATATTTTTTCTAGAGAATCTTTGAAATGATGAATGCTCAAGGATCCTAAATATATGAAACTATACAATGCAAATTTTAACAACTTATATAAGGAATTCTATATCTATCTATCATGAACTCCTGTTGTGGAAAACATCACTTTTAGCATAAATATCAGAGTCATCTAAACCTTTACTGACAAAGAAATAGATTATGGAATAATATTTTTTAACAAAATCAAATTTTTATAATTTTGCCCTTGTTTTTTTATTTCAGCAAATTAAAGTAATAGTTATCCTTTGTTTTCAGTATTCAGTTTTTCAATTGATTTTGATTGATGTGTTATGGATTACTTTTCTATTAAAATACATATTTTTAAACTCTTCTGAAGTTTTCCATACTACTTTTAGTATTACATTATATCAGTAATATTCTCATAATTGAGTTAGATCATTTTTTCTAGAGTTTAACCAACCATCATTTGAATATTTTTTAAATGCTAATACCACTCTTTCTACTGCATTGTACTACATTTTGGGTAAGAATTATATATTAAAATGCTTTTCTAATATAAAGTTGAAATTTGTCTTCTCCATTTTCTTGGACACCGAATAAAATTATTACTGAGAATATCAACGTTTTATATCCCTTAAATATTTGACAATAGCTTTCATTTCTCTCTTCTGTCTTTGTTTCACCAGGCTAACCATTCTCATTTTTTCTCCTCTCTCTTTTGACTCTTGTCGTCATAGTCTACCTTGTGTCAGGCCTGTTTTCAAATACAGCAGGATGTGTGCAAAATTATATACACTGTGGTTAACAACTTTCTTAATTTAAGCTTGGTATTTCAACAAATGCAACTGAATTCTTATTAGATTTATGGTAACATGTTTACATTCATTTTTAACTAAAATTCCCTGAAGCTTGTGCTAATGGTAAATGCCTTCCTTATTCTGTCTGGCCTGTTATATCCCTATTCATTTGTCCTCTTCTCTCTCCCTTCCTACTTGCCTTTCTCTCTCTTCCTGCCTTCCTTTATTCTTCCCTTTCTTCTTCTCTCTTTCTTCAATTCCCTCCTATTCTCTCTTCCCATTTAGTTCTCTCCTTTTTTTGCTCCATTTTGTTCTTCATTTCTTTCTGCATGACCACTCTATTGTCAAAAGTCAGTAATAGCTTAGATTGACACAAAGACAGCAACAAACAGCAATTGAGTATATAGAATCGTGCATTTTTATAAAATATGAAGAAGGATGTTATTTGGTCATGATATATACCTGAGAGAGCTACAGGATTATCTAACTCATCACTGTCATGTAGATAGTTACCAATTTTATCTGAGTTAGGGATATACAGATCTCCTGGAAAATTATCTCTGCTACTCCAAGACCAAGCACTAAATATCTATATATTAGAAGGGAATAGCTTCTCAAATGGAGCAGTTTAGATTTGTGCTAGGGTTATCTCTGGGGTCTATTGTGATTACATGGTACTATAAAACAAAACTGTACACTTAGGCACTAATACCATTTTTCTTCATCATGTTCAGTTTGCCAGCCTGTACTATTTGGTAACAGTATGTTCCTGATTTTCATTCTGAGGAACTCATAATTTATATATTTTCACATATATTTGGTTTATATACTTTGCATTTCTCTCATTATATTTTTCACATTACTGTGTTTGATTTTGATATTTTGTTTGTTCTGGAAAGGATCTGTAATGTACTAAGTATCTGCTTCCATCTTCAGGAGAAGAAACTATTCGGAAAATATATAGATTTCAAAATGCAAGAATTGAGGACTGGCTGTGTTACTTATTAGCCCCGTAACTTGAGGTAGTTATTTAATTTCTCCTGTGCTTCAGTTTCTTAATTTGAAAAAAAGGATAAAAATAATACCAATCTCATACATTTTTATGATAATTAAAATAAATAATTTATTTCCAATATCCAACTATCTGATACAGATATAGAACCTAATAAAAATAGCAATCAGTTTGATCAATTTGCCATTGTTTTAATCCAGTCAGGCTAACACAACAGGAATATCATAAACTGGGTGTTTTAAACAACGGAAATTTATTTCTTTCAATTCTGGGGACTGAAAATTCCAAAATCAAGGGACTGACCAATTCGGTTCTTGGTGAAGTCTCTTTCCTGGCTTGTAAATGGTGGCCTCCTGACTTACATACTGGTTTGACGTCACCATGCTGTGTGCGTGCAAAAAGAGATCTCTCTCTCTCTCTCTCTCTCTCTCTCTCCTTATAAAGCTGTAAGTTCTTTCAACTTAAAATCCTCCACTCTATGACCTCATTTAAACCTAATTATCTGTTAAGAGCTCTGTCTTCCAATAAAATTACATTGAGAGTTTGAGCTTCAACATACTATTTGGGGGAACAAAATTCAGTCTACATCAGTTATCAAATCATTCCATCAAGCCATTTAAAAAATATTGAAGAAAGCCAGGTGCAGTGGCTCATGACTGTAATCCCAGCACTTTGGGAGCCTGAAGCAGGTGGATCACCTTTGGTGGGGAGTTTGAGACCAGCCTGACCAACATGGAGAAACCCTGTTTTTACTTAAAATACAAAAAATTAGCCAGGTATGGTGGTGCATGCCTGTAATCCCAGCTACTGAGGAGCCTGAGGCAGGAAAACCGCTTGTACCCGGGAGGTGGAGGTCGCGGTGAGCTGAGATCACACCATTGAACTCCAGCCTGGGCAACAAGAGTGAAACTCCTTCTCAAATATACATATATATATACACATTTATATATATTTATAATTTGTATAATTTTATATTTTTTTTTATATTTTCAATTAAAATCGTGATATCCGAAGTGATAATGGCATGACAAAATTAAACAAATTGCAATACAGTGCCAAATTTGAAGAAATGTCATTATTTCTTAAAATAAAGTTTATTTAAAAATTATTTAAATAAGTTTGTGCATTTAAACAATTTATACAAGGTGCTGGATTCCTATTTTCAGTTTCATTGAATGAGTATTATCAGTATTTCATATAAAATACAACAATTTGCCAATTATTTTTACACATGTATCTTTTTAAATAAAATTATCACGAATATAGAATTAGATGTTTTCTGTTAATATTCCAATAAGAAGGAAATCTTGAATATAATCATTTTTTATTTGTTTTCATTTTCAGAATGATAAGTTGTTCTTGTCTTTACTTAACAAGATCATGCTTGGCAAGAGGAAAAAAAATCTTCAAGTGTTTTGGAAACCTCATTTTAAAGTAGTACACAGAATTTTATATTTTTTATAATTTTATACATGTAAAAATTATGCATATTATATATAACATATATTTAAGCATATATATTATATATATATTATCATATATATAATATATATGAGAAAAAGGATTTGGTGGTCCATGTATATTCCATTTGGATATTCACATAAAGCTCACACTTTCAGACCAACAAATGTGAATTCTCCTCTTTTCACCATTGAGTAATCACTAGTCAATTTTTATTTGATATTTTATTGTAGCATCGATTTTTTGATATTTAGAAAATCATATTCTATTTATTTTGCTTACTGTAATTACTAATCAATTAAAACAAGTCTTTAGTCTCTACTAGAAATACAAAGATTAACTGGGCATGGTGGTGGGTGCCTATAATATCAGCTACTCAGGAGACTGAGGCAAGAAATCGCTTGAATCTGGGAGGCAGAGGTTACAGTGAGCTGAGATTGTGCACTGCACTCCAGCCTGGGCAACAAAGTGAGACTCCATCTCAAAACAAAAACAAAAACAAAAAGAAGCTTTTGCTTTTATTTTCTATGTGTCAGGGCATTATTCTAAGAATTTTTACATGTAACAATTAACGTTTACAGTTTTCATATTCCTTTGTCTTCTTTTCTTGAAAATTAATTATTTCTGTGTATCGTTCTTGGATCATCTCTTGCTGTGAGGCTACACAGAGGAGTAGAGAGGGTTATTAGTTTTGAAGTCAGCTGGATATACATTACTTAGTTTGTTGTATAAATTATTGCTTTTTGTTTGTTTTCTTTTCCTTTCGGTCTCCTTTCCTTTCTCTCTTTGTTGGTTTATTTTACTTATGTTTTCTTCCTTCCTACACTGTTCCTCCTTATTTATTTTTCTCCTGATTAAAAAAATAAAAAAAACTATGGGAGGCCATTGTTTTGGACCTGCCTCCTTCACCAGGCCCTGGAAGACCAGACGAAACCAGAATGGTGTCATTTGTGCTAAGTACAACATAATCAACCTAAACCTTGAAATGGGCTAGTTTTCAGAAAAAAAAAAAAATCTGGATATTCCAGTCAACCTGAGTCAACATAACAAAATAGTTCCTGCTCTGTCGTAACTCTGTAAGGAAAGTCACTTCGAAATTATCAATCCACTTTTTGTTTCCTGCTTCTGTTTCTTCAGTTCTTTTCTGCCCATAAAGCCGACTTCCCCTGCACAGCTCATTGGAACACTCATTCTAATTTATAGAATGTGGTATCGCCCAACTCTAGAATCACAAAGAAAAGCCGATTAGATCTTTAAACAAAATTTGTTTAAATCTTTAAACAAGATTTGTTTAATTTTGTCTTTTGACACTCCTTTCCTCCTTCTGTCTGATTGTATTCATTGTGATTTCCTAACTTGCTTGTGTTTACTCCTTGTAGGTAGTACAGCTTCACTTCTTGTACTTACTACCTTTATTTTGGTAAATAATTTTAACTTTCCTCATTTTTAAAAATGGGGATAATATATACAATATACATAAGATATGTTTGATACATTGTAGGCATTTCTCAAAGTTTACTGAGAACAGCTTAGCACCAAATTCTCTCATTATTTTGAATGAGAAAGCTTTTCTGAGTAATCAGCATTTAGCAAGTCTTGGGAGCATGGTCTTTCAGGTTCTCTGTAGATATACACATAAGCATATGTTCTTTAAAAACAATGATAACAAACAAAAGAGCACAGTTTCGAACATGATCTAATTTTGCCTCATTCTAATTGTAGATACTGATGTCCAAATATCACTTATATATGGTACATCCTTACTTTGACCTGAAATCAGCAATTAACTGCAGATTGAAAATTTTGAATCCATATGCCAGCTTAATTTACATGATTAAATTGTCTTAAAGATTATCTCTAATTTTTTTCTGTTTTATTTTTTCTCCATCAAACAAATTTTATTGTAAGAACACAAGTATTTCACAAAATGCAGGACCAAATCAGCGAACTCATTTCTTAAGAAATGAGAGTTGCTCAGGAAAATTTAACAGGTGGTATGTCAAGGACAATTTCTCCTCCATACCCCAAAAGAAAAACAAGTCATTAAGGAGACTTAGCAGATAATCACTCAGTCTTGATGTCTATTTTCAACATATAAAATTAGTAAGACAAAGCCTGATTGTCTCAGCCTGGATGATTTGAAAAGAATAAAATCATTTAGTCATGGCCAAAGGACTCAGTTTTACAGCATAGAGAAGGATACAGAAAGGTCTCAAAGAAGAGGTACGTGTTGGACAGATCAATCAGCCTGATACTACTGCCTTCCAACCAGAAGATACCCATACAGTACCTACTGTGACATATTTGACATGTTGCCATATGTGAAATTCCAAGATCCTCTGTTTAAGCACAAATGCAGGTATTATAAACAATGAAGCCAAAGTCCAAACTAACACCGATCCTAAAGTTGCATCCCCAAAAGGCAAATCTGCTCATATCAATAAGTAACTAACAGGCTGAAGTCTCTCACTGAGTTCAAATCATCCACATGGTGTTCATGGCTTTCATAAAATTGTTGTGACTCTTTCAGATTCAGAAACCTGTGGGCTAAACATTAAATATAAATGCTGAAAATGCAAAACTTTACATAATAATTGAAGATCAAGCACACTAATTTATCAAGCTGTAAAACACATTGCTCATTTCTCCCTTCTAGTGGAGAAATTATTCCCCTTGAGCTCTGAAATCTAAAAACATTTGAATGATAAGCAGTCATCTTAAATCATGGGAGGTTCAATGCTCAACCACGACCCCTAGTTGCATAGGAGAAGCTATAGGCACTTAGGTCTTGCCTGAAACCATACCCCACATTGTTTGTTTCAACAACTTAACTGCATAATCTGTAATTTCAAGCTTATCATTAGTAGAGTCTCCAACAGGACTTTGCAGCATTCTGTAAGACCAGTTACATTTAACTGAAGGGAATACTAAGAGACACAGCCCACTATTGTTCTTTCCTCAAATTAATAAACAGGAGTACGGTAGATCTTCATATGAATAAGAAGACACAAGAAAGTTCACCAAATCAACTCAAATCTGTAGTGTTGGCTGGCCAGTCTGCCGGCAGTCAATTATCTATATATTGTATTACTGGCTTCAGCACAATGGGCTAAGAAGGCAAACCAAAATCCAGAAGGATCTAAGGTGATAATTCAAAGTGTACAGGCATGCATACATTGTGCACATTTTTTTTATGCTTTATACAAGGCTTTGACATTAAACCTTTTAAAAACAGGATGTGATTCCTAACATTCTGTCAACTATTTATAAGGTGATATGTATCACAAATCATAAAGATCAAATCTCTACTACACCCCTACCACCCTGAATATACCCAATCTAGTCTGATATTTCTCTCTTTTAATTCCACACAGCTGCAGCCTTCCATTATTATGAGTTTGAAGTTTTGTAAATCTTCACTCTTTGTTTATTAAAGCAATATTTATATATAGTAAAATTCACTCCTTTTAAAGCGCATAATTCACTGAATCTTGATGAACCTATACAATAATGTAACCACCACCAAAATTAAAATGAAAAATACTTTCATTGTCGAAAACAGGGTCTTCATTACCCTTTGCAGTCTCTCTTTTTCCTATACTACCACAAGAATGTGGCAACTACTGGTATAATTACCTTCCTTTTAGATTTGCCTTTTCTTTCTTTCCTTTCTTTTTCTTTGAGACGGAGTCTCAATGTGTTGCCCAGGCTATAGATTTGCCTTTTCTAGAACGTCATATAATAAATCTTTCATTTCTATAGTGACTAGTTCATTGTTACCTAAAGAGGGCCTAAAATGGGCAAATAAACAGAAAAATAATTGTTCTAATCAGACAGAGTACTACTACTTGGCTGTTAGGCACTGTGTCTTCCTGCCTTCCAACTGCAAAGAAAATGTCATTTTTCAGGGTTCTAGGCTTGAACATATTAAAGATTGGTTGTTTATCTAAGGTGCACTTCACTAAAAATACTTCATACAACTCAAGAATGAGTTATCTCAAAAAATTCAAAGATATTCTTGAATTAGGAAGAAAATTATTTTGACAAATGGCCACCAAAAGGCCATTTTATCTGATGGTTCTCAGAGGAAGTGACCAAAGCATTCACATCCAAAGTGTACTGCGGGTGAGGATGAGCTGTGTCCTGCTGAGATAAGGACCTGATGAGACTTTGCCTGTCTTAAAGTAACCTCCTTTTAGTAGAGATTGGCTTTCTCTTTTCTGCTGTGATTTTTCTGACCAAGTTATATGAGAAAAGTATTTTTCAAACAGGAGTAAAAAACAAGTAGCCAGAAAGATGATAAGAAATGATTAAGAATTCCAGTGATTTAAAGGGAATGGAGTTTATATTATCCACTCAAGCATAGTGATAGTTTTCTAGTGGGAAAAATAGAACTGGTAACTGCATATGTTGTGATAGTTCGGTGGCAGGATACAAAAGAAATTCTTTGAAACAGCATTTAAAATTCCCGTAGGAGTATAAACATCATTTCTTCCTTGCCTGTGGGCAGTAGGGTATAACATATGGGACATACATACAATATGAGAGAAAACTGACAAACAGGAGGGACATGCACATTCCCTCTCTGTGGTCCCAGTTTGGTCTTTATATTCTTTGGCACTATTCCCACTCTAGACAGCCTGGAAATAGATTCAGAATGCAGAAACATATGTGTTAGAGGAATATCCCCAGAACTTTAAAGTTCAAAAGATGTAAGAAATTATGTAGCCTCCAATTATTCTAAGGAAAAAAAATAACTATACAAGTTGTATTAGATGTGATATTTGGAAGTTTGAACAATTGATTTGTGCATTTTAGTTCATATTTATGACCTTAAAGAAAATGCATTAACTAGTATAGTTTTGTTAACCTCCTGAACTCCTGATAAAGATCAGGGGACACTGTGAACTTTCAATTCATTTGAGTCCATTGGAAGGGGAAAAGTCACTAAAAATTTTTGATAATGAAATTATTTAATGAATATTGAATAACCTATGATAAGTATTGTTATAAATTTAGTAAATGTTATATTTTAATTAAATTACATAAATAAAAAAATGTATGAATGAAGCTTTTAAGTAAATCATAAAGCATATGCTTTAAAGTAAGTGTGGTTAGGGTAACGAGACAGGTTTGGCTGTTTTACATGGAGATACAGGAGCGTATTTTAGAAATTAGTGATTTTCTCTCTAAACTTAAGTCAAGTGAATATTTTAAGTTTTTCCCTTTGTGATTAAGATTTATAAAACAGTTTTATTTCTAGAAATAGGATTGAGTTTTATTGTCTTTTCCAAATGGAAAATAACACTCCAAAGAAAACACTAGATTTCTTGCATCACTCTTCAACTTCTCAACCCATTTTGGAGGAGAATTCTGCCAAAACACCTTAAGTTTCTCATAAACTTATTTTTACATCTTGCTGCTGGTGAAATGTCACCTAAACATTTTAATAGAAATTACTTATTAAGGTAACTGGATTCTCAAGGATATAATATATTCATGCCCAACCTATAGCTCTTCATATTACCGTAGCAGCCTCACATTATAAAAAAATCACAATAAGCTGAAAAAACTACAAGAATAAATTAGCATTGTGACAGTAAAAATAAGGGGCACTAGGAAAATCAGGAAATTTAATGTCACTGAAAAACATTGCATTTTTTAAAAATTTTTCTATTTTAGCCCTTCTTAGTAAAAGTGGAAATTACAGCTACTGATTTCATATTAGCAAATAAGGGAAACAGTCAAGAGCACCTGAAAACTGGAAAATATTTTATTTCTTAAAAACTCTTTATCTCTGAAAACATCTTCATATGCAAACATATAAATCCCACATTTCCAATGACAAATCCAATTCTTTTTCTTTTTTCAAAGCAAAACAAAACCCTAAAACCAAAAAGAATAGTGAAGTTGTAGAAAAACACAGGTAGTCTTGTAGTTCACTCTCTAAAGTCCTTGTGTATTCCCTCCAAAGCCATAGTTTGTGGTCCTAGATAATACATTTAGGCTGCAAATCACGTGTTCCCTTTGAGGGTATAATGTGATGATTCTCAAAAGGATCATCGCTCCCCCTTGTTCATATTTACACAATTAACTAGCCATTTAAATGCTTAATATACCTCAAAATGATGGCTATTTTCATTTGATTAGAATTTTGATTGTGAAGACATTTGGTGATTCCTTTCCATTTCACCTCTAAATTGCAGCTTATCAGTTGGAATTTCCACTTAGCTCTCAATAAATTTTGGGAATAGATGTCAAAATAAGAAAACATCAAGGGAATGGAAAAGTCCTAACAATACTATAGGGTTGATAGCAACTTTTAAATTACACCAGAGATTACTGAAAGGTAATGCACTTTTCAACTTTTTCAGTCTTTATTTGCTATTATGGCTTAAAAAATCAATTAGAAAGATTATGTCATTCAATAATTATAATCAAAATAGAGGATAATTCAACTTTTTCAAGTTTCCTTTGACAGTCAAATTGGCATAAAGTGTGTTTCTTCTGTTAATTGTAACATTCAAGTAATAATAATAACCATTAACAAACAAATTTTCACACTTATGGATGGCATAATTTCATTAGATCATACATCATTCCTTTAACCATCTCTGGATTTGTTTTCAGTCATAACAGATTATTGCTGCCCTCTCAGTTGCTTTCCTCATGACAAATAAAGTGTTTCTTTGAGAATTTTGGCTTGACTTTGCAATAGCCCATGATACCTATTTAAATATATGTTCTTTTTCTGAGGTCAAAATTTTACTTCTAAGTAAATACTCTGTGATGATGAATATTACACATCAATTTGGCTAGAATAAGACAAAAAATGTGTCTTTTACTTTTGGTGACACACAAGTCTAGACGTGAAGATATTTTGTAGATAAGACTAATATAAACGACCCTACCTAAACATTTATTTTAATTTGATTTAAAGAAAAAAATATGTGTGGGCCTCATCTAGTCAAGTCAAATGTCTTAAAAGCAAAAACCGAGTTTTTCCAGAGAAGACAGTGTGGCGATTCCTCAAGGACCTAGTAATAGAAATTCCATTTGACCCAGCAATCCCATTACTGGGTATATATCCAAAGGACTATAAATCGTTCTACTATAAGGACACATGCACACGAATGTTCATTGCAGCACTGTTTATAATAGCAAAGAACTGGAACCAACCCAAATGCCCATCGATCATAGACTGGACTGGGAAAATGTGGCACATATACACCATGGAATATTATGCAGCAATAAAAAATGATGAGTTTTTGTCCTTTGTAAGGACGTGGATGAATCTGGAGAACATCATTCTCAGCAAACTGACACAAGAACACAAAAGGAAATACCGCATATACTCACTCATAGGTGGGTGAGAAAAATGAGAACACATGGACACAGGGAGGGGGTCTACTACACACTGGGGTCTATTGGGGGGAATGGGGGAGGGATAGCGGGGGGGGCTGGGGAGGGATAGCTTGGGGAGAAATGCCAAGTGTGGGTGAAGGGGAGGAAGGCAGCAAAACACACTGCCATGTGTGTACCTATGCAACTATCTTGCACGTTCTGCACATGTACCCCAAAACCTATAATGCAATAAAAATTTAAAAAAAAAATCATTCCCCAGTTTGCAGACTGCCAGTCTGAGCTAAATGTCAACTCTTAGCTAAGTTTCCAGCCTGCTGGCCTGCTTCACAAATGGACTTTCCAGGTTCTACAACCACGTAGCAATTCCTTAAAATCTCTCTCTATACATACACACAGGCACACACCTATAGGTTCAGTTTCTTTGAAGAATGCTGAGTGATACAAATTTTGGTACTGGGAGTGGCTCTAGAAAAACAGAATCTTCAGAATAAAATTTCTGAATAGAATTGGTGCTCTAACCTGGTTAGATAGAAAGGGACTAATGTCTCTATTTCTAGTAGTAAAGAGAGCACTGATGTTTTGTGGTGTGATATGGCAAGAAAACTATGCAAAATGTCTCCATTGAATACAATGGATATATTAAAATACATTGAAAATATCTCCTAATCAAATATAAGAGGAAGTTCTGGATGATCATATATTTAATATTTTAGGACATTCTGTCAAACTAACAAGTAAAATGAGATTAGCTGATTGCTCCTAATTATGCTGGACAAAGTGGTTACAGAAAAGGAAGAGCTCAGGGTTTCAAATTCTTGGCTTAAATAACACATAACTGACCTGAAAGTTTCTATGTCTATCTTGACACACACACACACACACACACACACACCCCTTATCTTGTGTAGCATCAGAACTGAGATTGTTGACAACTTAACCCAGAGTCTCAACCTGTAAGTAGCTGAATTACAACAAAAATATAATTTCCAAAATCAAAGGGTGTCTGCTCTTAATATTAGGGCACTGATTAGGAAGAAATGGAATCGTCGAAATTAGAGTGGGATGCACGAGCAGTGTTAATGAAGCTGAGGACACTGAACTCTAAAATTCTGCTGTCGTCTTTGGCAGCAGCCCTTCCACATCTGTCCAAGGACATTAAACATGCCTTACCTGAGGAAATTAAATGGACTTTGAGTCGCTTTGCAAGACTTTGTTACTTCTACTCAGAATTCACCCCAACACCCACCTCACTAGACTGCTAACTAGACTCAAATCCTAGATGACCCAAAAGGTGAAGTGCAAAGTGTGGCCCATGAAGAGTTGCTCTATATTCCAAAAGAACTACAGGATTTTTCTGACTCATACAGAAAAATTTGAGGAATGTGTTTATTGCTTAATATTTCTAACATTTTGGGTGATTTTTATTGTTGATATTGAGGTATCTTCTACATCCTTATGATTTTTTGTCTTTTTTCTATCAACAAGTAAATGACATGTGATAAAGCTCCCAGTATGATGGTAAGTTTGTCTATTTTCCTTTTTAATTATGTCAAATTTTCTTTAGTTATCTTATAGATATGTTGGTATGTTCACATTTTGCATTCTAATCTTTGTCTTGGATAAGTTATTGTAGCATTATTAAATATGTCCTCATCTGATATTATTGCTCTGTCAAATCTTTCTTGGGGTTGTACAGCTAATCTTCTGTTATTGTTTCACTTCTCACTTTTGTATATATTTATTTTCAATTGTATCTCCTGTTAGCAGCATAAATTAGTTTTTTTCTATTAATTATTTCAAACTTCAACTTTTATATGGTGTGCTGAATCTATTTTGACTTAATAAAAATCAGATATATTTGACTTTAAATTTCACACTTAATTTTTTCATTTTCTATACTTTTTTGTTCCTTTGATTTTCTTTCTTAGAACCAATGAAATTGTTTTTAAAATTTTTCCCTTTATTAGCTTATTTTTACAATATTTTGCTTTTACTTTTATTCTAAAAATTACAGCATGCTTCCTTATCTTAATATATTTATATAAATTAGTACATTTTTCACTTTTAACAACTTAAGGACCATAGAACCTCTCTCCCCTCTTGAGCCTACCATTTAATTTTTCTATTTCCTTCTAAGTTCCTAGCTTCAGTGTTATATTGTCATGCATTTTAATTTTATATTTACTTACTGTTATCATTGGTTTTTATTCCTCTCTGTACTTCTTTGTTTTCAGTTGTAATTATTTTCTTTTGCATGAACAATACTCACTTTATTAGAAACAACTGACAACAAACTCAGTTTTTGTTTTTACACAAATTTCTTATTTTCTTTTTATTTGGAGGATTTTTCTTTCAGGTACAGCATTCTAGTTTAGCAGTTTTATTTTTTAGCTCTCTAGTAACAGAATCATATTATCTTCTAGTTTCCATTGCTTATGTTATATAGTCAGCTATAGATGATATTGTTGCTCTTTCAAAGATAATGTGCCTTTTGTTTAAATCAAAATATTCTCTATTTATTTGACTTTCAACAAACTGAGGTTTTGTTTGTATATATTCCACTTTAGGTACATAGTTTCGTTTAACTTTGGGGTTTCTTGTCTTACTATTTTGGGAAAATTTCTAGCCACTGTTTTCACTCACTGCCTTTGTTTCATTATTCTCTTACCTCATATCATATCATCTCATCTAACCTCACCTTCTCTTATTTCTCTCTTTCCTTGTGTTTGGGGTATTTAGAAGAAAGATTAAAATTTTTGATCATGTTTAATAAATCTTGTAGGCTTTCTACGGTATTTTCAATACTTTTTTTTCTGTTATCTACACCATTTTCTGATGACATATCTTCCTATTCACTAACTCTCACTCTAACCATGTTCTTAATGTTATTTCTGCAGTTACCATGTGATTCATATTATCAGTACAAGTAGTTTGCTGACATTATTTATCATATACCTTATTATCATCATATTATTATTATTTAATTTTTATTTTAGATGGTGTTTCACCATGTTGGCTTTTGCTGGTCTTGAACTCCTGCCCTCAGGTGATCCATCCACCTCAGCTTCCCAAAGTGCTGAAATTAAAAGCACGAGCCACCATGCTGGCTGGAGCAAATCAATTTTATCAGCCTGTGATAAGACTGATTTAAGGCTGGATTTCTGCCTTTGCAAATGGGTTTATTTAGGTTTGCTCTAAAGCCAGTTGAAAGCCTGAAGGGTTTATTGAAGTCCACCTTCTCTGGCAGGTCTTGAACTAAATGTTTGTCTCGCTACCCATGAAACTGGCAAACCTCCACTCAGCTTCTTAGCATTTTGGCTAAAATTAATATATCAGCAAATGCTTAGAAAAGTGCCAAGTGTTAGGCTCCCCTGTTAGCACTCCATTTCCTTTCTGGGATTTTGGAACCTCAAGTTCTGGCTGCATTGGTAAACATCAATCCTTATTTTCACTTTTCTTATCCTAAGAACCTGCCTAAAGCTAGGATTGATTTCTCTGTATCTGGACCCTTTACACAAATAAGCAAAGGAAAGGTGGCACAGAAATTTGGGCACTGCTTGGTATAATTATTCTCTGCAAGATCTTGGTTCTTCAAGGGCTGGTTGCCGAAGTAGTTCTTCAATATTTTAAAATAATTAAAGTCATTTTTAAGGTTTTTATAATTGTCCTTAGTGATCTGTTTTGTCTTCTATAGGGTAGTTTTTCCTTATTGAATTATAGTGATTTTATTAGGCTATCAATAAAGAAAACAAGGTATTTTATAAAGGAGACATTGAATCACTCTATAAAATACCAAATAAACTCTTTTTGATTAAAGTCTATGGTTACATGTTTTCAATTCTTTGCATAATAATTATAAAATATAATACATACTTGAAAAATGAAAAAAACTGAAATATAAAGATTTATCGGTTCTATCCTCTGAAAAGACAGCACCAGTTCTATCACACACAGATATATGTATCTGTCTTCCTCTAGATCATATCTAATATTCTCAGAGTTGATAATATGTTAATTAAAATGTATATCACATATGTTTCTCTAGGCTGACATAAATTTCAAGTGGTGTTCTAAAATTAATTTTTTGACATCCAGTAGATTATCAGATTAACTGAATCATATGGCAACTCACAAAATATATAAGAGTAAACAATTATGTATCATAGAAAACAAACATCTGAATCTGTGTTCATTTTTGAAGCATGCATTTATTCTACATAGATGCAAATCTTTCCCCAGTCTGCCTGTTTCCCTTCTCTTTCTCTGTCTTTCTCCATATATATGTAAATGTTTCTATAGACCTGTATTTGGAAATATATAAATACATACATGTATTAGTCTGCATATTTATGTGTGTGTGTTAGTCTGCCTGAGGCTGCTATAACAAAATATCACAGACTGTGTAGCTTAAACAACAGAAATTTAATTTCTCATAGCTCTGGAGTTTGAAAGTCCAAAATTAAGATGCCAGTAGGGTTGGTTTCTGGTGAGGCCTTGCTCACTCTCTCCTTGGTTTGTAGAAAGCACCTTATTGCTGTGTCCTTACATGGTCATTCTCTGTAAGAGAGAGCTCTTGTCTCTTTATCAACTTAAAAGGACATAAGTCCTATTGAATTAGGACTCACTCTAATGACCTCAGTTAACCTTAATTACCTCTTTAAAGTTTCTAATTCCAAATACAGCTCTATTAGGAGTTAAGACTTTAATATACAAATTTTGGGTGAACAAAATTCAATTCATAACATTCTGCCCGCTGCCCCCACCCAAAGTTTATGTCTTTCTTGCATGCAAAATTCTTTCACCCCCATCCCAACATCCCCCGAAGTCTTAACTCACTTCAGCATCATTTCAAAGTCTCAGATCTTATCTAAATATCATCAAAATTAGATAAAGGTGAGATTCAACGTATAATTCATCCTTAGGCAAAATTCCTCTGCAGTTATGAACTTGTGAAACCAGACAAGTCATATGCTTTCAAAATAGAATGCTAGCATAGGCACAGGGTAGGCATTCTGATTCCAAAAATGGAAAATCTGAAAGAACAAAGGAATTAGATGTCCCAAGCAAGTCTAAAATCTAACAAGGCAAATTCCATTTGATCATAAGTCTCAAGAATAATCCTCTTTGGTCTGATGCTCTGTCCTTTGGATCCCTTGGGGTGGTATCTTCACCGACTCTACTCTGCACAGAAGCCCTATTCCTGTGGCCTGGGCAACCCTGCCCCTGAGATACTGAGCAGGGCATCCTGCCCTGCTGAAACCTAGGAGGTGGCCCTCTCCCTCTGAGACCAAAGAGAAAACACCTTTGCCTTGTTGGATATGTGATGGGAATAGCAACCCTGGTGCTCTCTGAATCACTTTCAGGGTTATTCTTCCTGTTTCTTAAATAATAAGGAATGTTTGATGCCAGCTAATTCTACTTTCTTGTTCTGTAGAGTTCCAGAAATCTGACAGCCTTTTTTTTTTTTTTTTTTTTTTTTTTTTTGAGACGGAGTTTCACTCTTGTTACCCAGGCTGGAGTGCAATGGCACGATCTCAGCTCACGCAACCTCCGCCTCCTGGGTTCAGGCAATTCTCCTGCCTCAGCCTCCTGAGTAGCACGTGCCACCATGCCCAGCTAATTTTTTGTATTTTTAGTAGAGACGGGGTTTCACCATGTTGACCAGGATGGTCTCGATCTCTTGACCTCATGATCCACCCGCCTCGGCCTCCCAAAATGCTGGTATTACAGGCTTGAGCCACCACACCTGGCTGGACAGCCTTCTTTTATTACATCCAATTCTGTTTCATTTATTCCAGCTGTCAGTGCTTCTGCTGATGTAATTCCATCTCTGTTCCTGTCTTCAGCTGAGATGGCTGATTAAATTCATAGGTGGTCTCTTTAAGGAGCAAATTTCCAGCCATACACATGGTCTCTCTAGAATATGCTTTCCATTTTTTTTTTGCAATATGGAGAGTCTGATAATTTTCCAGACCTTCAAATCCTGGTTCCATCTTGCTTAAAAATTTAATCAATTTGTATATCTTCTCTCACCTTTTATAAGCAATAAGGAAAAATCCAGCCTCTCCTTCAAACCTGTGCTTAGATATCTTCTCTGCTAAATATCCAAAGACATCATTCACATATTTTATCTTCCACAAAAGACTAGAACACAATTAAGTGAAGTTCTTTGCCACTCTATGACAAGAGTGCCTTTCCTCCAATTTCCAATAAGGTATTTCTCACTTTGAGACCTCACCAGAAGCATCTTTGCTCATATTTCTACTAATATTCTGTTCATGATGATACAAGTATTCTCTAAGATGAGACATTTTCTCTACATACCTCCTCATTTATCTGTTTTTATGTATGTGTGAATACATATATACATATACATTTATACACATAAACACACACAAATTCTAACCTTCAGCCTAACATACTAGATGGGATCTTTGGGAGGCAATTAGGTCACAAGGTGTAGCCCTCATGATTAAAATTAGGACCCATATAAAAGGAACTCAGAGTTCATTTGCCCTCCTTCTGTAATGTGAGTATACAAGAAGATGGCAGTCCTTAGATAGCACTCACAAAAACCTGACCATGTTGGCACCCTTATCCTGGACTTCCAGGCTCCAGAACTGTGAGAAAACAAATTTATATTTTTATAAGCCACCTTACTCTACGATAAAGAAAGACAGAGATAGATACGTAGAACCATAGATAGACGATGGCACATTTTTAAATGGAAGCATCGTCATCTTTTTAACACAAAAAAGTTAAAGGTGCATTCTTAGAATTACTATTACACAGGCAAGACAACTGCTTCTATTGATTCAAATGTATATTCTAACATCAGCAAGAAAATTTCTAAGGAGTAATTGTAATATCTGGTAAACAATAAGCATAATTTATTACTTAAGAAAGATTTATATTAATTTATAGTTGAACAGAAATTTTAAAATATGTCAATGAAAATATTGTTACGATAAACAACTCAAGAAATGGGAATTGTAAAGCTCAGAGCATGGTTCCCTATGTTTCATTTAAGAAAGATAAGAATTTTATGGAATGCTTCATTTTAAATGATGCAAATTCAGAACACTGGCTAATGGAATGAGGTTTAGTAATATATGTTTTAATACGCAGTCTCAAAACTGCTGTCACTATGAAGTATACAAAACAACCAGGAGTATTTAACTTGAATACATAATCTAAGAAGATATACATAGACATGACTCATTACAAAGTCATAAAACCAAAATTATTTCATTTTGTCAGTAGAGTCTGAAGACCATTCAGCCATTTGTTTTTCCCCTGACATATTAGCACTATAGCAAAATCCAAAATGAATATTTTCCAAAATCTAATTTTTTGTTGACTACTAATATGTTTGACTTTCTGCACTGCCTTTTCATTTTTTTTAGTAACCTTCTCTACAGTTATAAAACATTGCTTCTTTTACATAGATTTATAATAAAAAGATTTTTTGTTAATGTTATGATATATTTTTCTGACATTTTCATTGTTTTACATGCATAGAAATTGCTTCCTATTTCATCAGATCTTTTAATTTTACTGAGGCATTTTTCAAGTCAGTTTGAGTGGTTGTTCTTTATTTTTATAAATTGTGACACTCTTATGGTTTACTATAGAATGCTGCTTTTGTGACAGTTGTAATTTAAGAGCATGTCTCTGTTAAATTTAATTCCATATCTTTTCTTCACTGTAATGTTAAAAATGCCAATACAATACAACTTCATTTACCAATTGAAAATTCCTGCTCCCAAGGCACCAAGGGTCTACTAAAGAATATGTCACTAAGACTATTGCATTTTTGCAAGCTTGGGCATCACATATGGCTCACACTAGACTCAGATAGCTGTGTGGAGCAAATGTTCAAATATGTGCCAGAATTTGTTCATTTTAACATCACTGGGACTTTCAAAGAACAAATGTCATCTATGTGAAATAAAACACTATTAAAGGATTTAATAGCATTACTCATAACGGTTACCTTAATGATCATGCTGAATTGATCTATTCTGAAATTTATTCCAGGTTAAAACATCTTGACAGACTGTTGCTTCTACTGCTGCTGCTGCTGCTGCATCCTTAGACTTTTCTTCATATGGCCATTACTTCTGATATGCCAATAGGAACCATATCAGTGACAGAAGAATATGGATGCCTGTGGACTCCTCAGGGACAGAAGCAGCAGTGTATAGCAGCTGGAGTATGAAGACTTATGGCAGAGGCAGCACTGAGTGGAAGCAGAGGCAAAAAGGAAGGATCCAGGGGAGTGCAGGATTAGCAGGAGAGATAACAAAGTTAAGGGGCATTTTAGTGGAAGAAGGTAGAATTTTGTTCTAAATAAGCTGCATATTCTGATTTCAGTGCTCAGTCCATTGTATTTTTTAAGTTTTTAAAAAATTCCAAGTTATATTTTATTTTGTCATTCATAATTCATTAAGCATATATTAATATTTAATGTGCATTTATTTTATGCCCTGGATCTGTTGTGGATATTGGAGATATATTGTAAATTAACAAAATATTTTTAAAATATCTTCCTAATTGAAGTTGGCATTCTTGTCTTTGAAATCATATTATTATAGAACAAACATATATTGTCATAATTATTAATACTACGCATGTAAAATGCTTAGTGAAGTACATAATGTAAATAATCTCTAAATAAATGTAACACTGTTATTTTTGGAAAATGTATATCACTGATGCCATATCAGAGAGCTAAAAACTCAAATACAAGAAATCATCTGCTAAAACTCGCTATGTTGCCCAGGCTGGAGTGCCATGGTGGGATCTCGGCTCACTGCAACCTTTTCGTCTTGAGTTCAAGTGATTCTTCTCCCTCAGCCTCCTGAGTAGCTGGGATTACAGGCACATGCCATCATGACCAGCTAATTTTTGTACTTTTAGTAGAGGTGGGGTTTTACCATGTTGGCCAGGCTGGTCTTGAACTCCTGACCTCAGGTGATCTCCCAGTCTTGGCCTCCCAAAGTGCTGGGATTACATGTGTGAGCCACCACGCCTGCCCATCTGGCTTCTTATGTTTACCATAATAGTATTGAGCTACACCCATGTTGTTGATTTTATTACTGTATTATTACAATATAGTGTATTTTATGGATATACTATAATTTTTAATCCATTATTCTATTAATGAACATTTGATAGTTTCTAGTCTTTGGCTATTATCTATAAATCTCTCTAAATATCCTGTACAAGTAATTTTGTATACATGTATTTTCACTCTTTAGTAAATACCTAGCTGCATTTTGGTGTTTTCTGGGAAACTACCAGATGCTTTTCCAAAATAGTTGAAATTTTATACCGTACCAGTATACTAAGAGAGTTTATGTTCCTGTACTTTTTACACAACTTTAGTTATCAGTTGTTTTAATTTTAGGCCTTCTAGTAGATAAAAGCTCATAGACACAGCTCACTGTGGTTTCAATATTTATTTCCCTGGTGACTGATAAGCACCTTTGTATGTTCTTACTGGATGTTTGTTTAGATTTTGCTCATTTTTCACCAGGTTTGCCTTTTGTATGCATTTTGCATACAATTCCTTTGTCAGAGAGATGGTGTTACAGACTGAACTTTGTCCCACAATATCCATACAATGAAATGTAAAATCCCTGATGTGACTGTATTCAGAAAGGGGCATAAGGAGGTAATAAAGGTGAGATGAGGTCATGAGAAGGCAGCCATCTACAAGCCAGGAAGAGAGGCTTGACCAGAAACTAATCTTGGTGACACTTTGATGTTTGACTTCTAACCTCCAGAACTATGAGAAAATAAATTTCTGTTGTTTGAAATATGCAGTCTATGATATTTTATTATGAAAGCCCCTGCAGAGTAATACAGATATTTTGCAAATACTTTTCTTTCAAGCTGTGGCTTGTGTTTTCAAGGATGCAAAGTTATTTCCCTTATTTTTTCTTCTAGAACTATTATTTTAAGCACTCTACATGTATGCATGACCCATGCCAAAGTGTTTTTAATATGATATAAGATTTTACCATTAAATTATCACAGCAACTTTGCTGAAAGCCAATTAGACTGTGCATCTACTATTGACTAGTAAGTATAGACTTCCTACTCTGATCCATTGTTCTGCTTGTTCATCACTGTGTCAGTAACATCCTGTCTTGATTAATGAAGCTATACTGTAAGCCTTATAATATATTTTATATTTTAAAATTTATATTATACATAGTACATTTTATGTTATATTTATATAATTTATATAATATAGAATATGTCTAATATATTATGTTTTATATTAAATTTAAAATTATATTGCATATATTAAATACATAAATATATAATTCTAATTATAAGAAATCAGGCAGTGTAGTTCCTCCAAATTTATTGTTGCTTTTAGTGTAGTTTTGACTATTCCAGGTTCTTTGAATTTCCAGAATAATTGGTTAGTTCATTTGTAACAAATTGGTTGTTGGGGTTTTTTATTGGGGTTTATTTGAATCTATATAATTATTTAATAACAAACATTTTAACAATATTGAATCTTCCAATCCATGAAAATTATTTATCTTACCATTAGTTCTTCTCTAATTTCTCCCAAAAATGGTTTTAGTGCAGATATATTGCATATTTTCCACTGAATTCATTGCTAAGATTTTATTGATTTTTTTATGCCATGGCAAATGGTATTGGGCTTCAATTAAATTTTCCACTTTTTGGTGCTATTACATACAACTTTTCTTTTATATGTTGACCATGTATCCAGTGAATTTGAAAAAAATTAAACATTTATTACATTTATAAAATATATTTCAAGATGGCGCCATAGAAACAACTCAGGATTGCAGCTCTCAGTGAAGGCGCAGAGGGTGAGTCCTAGCTACATTTTCAGATGGAGTTTTGTAGCTAACAGAACTGGAAAATTTCCAGGTGTAGGAGAGACACAGGAGAGCAGTGCAGCCTGCTTGCATGGCTGTTTTGGCCGGCGCCACGCTGTGGCGCAGTGGCAGCCGGCACAAAGCTCACTGGTCTGGGTGCCCTGTTAAACCAGCAATCTAAGTTTTGGGAGGGCAGATCGACATGTCCATTGGATTGAATGGGACTTGGATGGTGAGCCAGACCAGGAGATTCCTGAGAAGAGCGATTTTGACAGTGCAGTGGGCTGCCGCAGGGGAGATCACACGGATCCCAGTGGCCAATCAGCAGGTGACTGGGGCACCTGTGAGATAGTCAACCATTCAATTTGGAAAGAAAAAGAGAGAGAGAGAGGAGGGACTCTGAGGCAGGGAGCCAGGTGATCAAGCTCGGCAGGTCCCACCCTCATGGGGACAACAGCGAGGTGACTTGAGGCACTCGGGGTTGAGAGTTTTGCTGTGGGGCCAGCTGAATCCAAATGGTGCAGCTCAGTGGGGGAGGGGCATCCACCACTACAGATGCAATCCACCCCTACTGAGGTACCGCACACTGCTGACGCAGACTGCCATTGCTGAGGCAACCAGCTATAACAGAGAGATGCCGCCAACAGGGTGGAGTGCACCACAGCAGAACGGAGCCCCATGAAAGCAGGGCGGAACTGCGCTAGCAGGGAGGAGCCCCGGCAGGCAAATAGTGAATAGAATGCTTCCTAGATGGGCTGGACAGTGCAACAGATACTCATAAAGCAAGCCCCAACTCCCTGACACAGAGCATCTGAGGGAAAAAAAGGGGGGGGTATAAGTTCTGCTGCAGCAGACCAAAACACACCCACCCCAAAACCCTGAATGAACAATGGAGCTCACAGCTCAGCACTGGAGCTCCTATAAAGTACAGACCATCTCCTCAAGCAGCTCCCTGACCTCTGTATATCCAAAGAGCCACCTCAAAAAAGGACTAATCAGACTGACATTTGGCGGGCATCATTCTGGGACAAAGATAGCAGAAGAAGAAACTGGTAGCATCCCTCACTGTTCTGCAGCTGCTACAGGTGTACCCCAGACAAGCAGGGCCTGGAGTGGACCTCAGCACTCATACAACAGAGGGGCTAAACTGTTAGAAGGAAAACTAAACAACAGAAATAATTCATCATCAACAATCTGGGCATCCACTCAGAGACCCAATCGAAAAGTCAGCAACTACTAAGATGACAGGTGGATAAATCCACAAAGATGGGAAGAAACCAGTGCAAAAAGGAGGAAAACACCCAAAACCAAAACACCTCACCTCCTACCAAGGACGAAAACTCCTCACCAGCAAGGGAACAAAGCTGGGCGGAGAATGAGTGTGACCAAATGACAAAATCAGACTTCAGAAGGTGGATAATGAGAAACTTCAGTGAGCTAAAAGAACATGTTCTAAATCAATGCAAAGAAACTAAGAACCTTGAAAAAAGATTTGAAAAAAGATTCGAGAAAATGATAACAAGAATGGACAACTTAGAGAGGAACATGAATGAATTGAAGGAGCTGAAAAACACAACACAAGAACTTCATGAAGCATGCACAGGTTTCAACAGCCGAATTGACCAGGCAGAAGAAAGAATATCAGAAGTTGAAGATCAACTCAATGAAATAAAAAGAGAAACCAAGATTAGAGAAAAAAAGCACAAAGAGGAATGAACAAAATCTCCAAGAAATGTGGGACTAGGTGAAGAGACCTAACATACGTTTGATAGGCGTACCAGAATATGATGAAGAGAATGAATTCAAGCTGGAAAACACTCTTCAGGATATTATCCATGAAAATTTCCCCAACCTAGCAAGGCAGGCCAATACTCAAGTCCAGGAAATACAGAGAACACCACAAAGATATTCTGCAAGAAGAGCAACCCCAAGGCACATAATCGTCAGATTCACCAGGGTTGAAATGAAGGAGAAAATACTAAGGGCAGCCAGAGAGAAAGGTCGGGTCACCCACAAAGGGAAGCACATCAGACTCACAGCAGATCTCGCCGCAGAAACTCTACAAGCCAGAAGAGAGTGGGGGCCAATATTCAACATCCTGAAAGAAAAGAACTTTCAACCCAGAATTTAATATCCAGCCAAACTGAGCTTCATAAGTGAAGGAAGAATAAAATCTTTTGCAAACAAGCAAGGACTCAGAGATTTTGTCACCACTAGGCCTGCTTTACAAGAGCTCCTGAAAGAGGCACTATACATAGAAAGGAACAACCAGTACCAGCCATTCTAAAAACATACCAAATGCTAAAGATCATCAACAAAATGAAGAATCTGCATCAACTAAGGGACAAAACAGCCAGATAGTATCAAAATGGGAGTATCAAACTCACACATAACAATATTAACCCTAAATGTAAATGGGGTAAAAGCACCAATCAAAAGACACAGACTGGCAAATTGGATAAAAAAACAAAACCCATCGGTGTGCTGTATCCAGGAAACCCATCTCACATGGAAAGACACATAAAAGCTTAAAATAAAGGGATGGAGGAAGATTTACCAAGCAAATGGAGAGCAAAAAAAGCAGGAGTTGCAATTCTCATCTCTGATAAAATAGACTTTAAAGCAACAAAGATCAAAAGAGACAAAGAAGGTCATTACATAATGGTAAAAGGATAGACAAAACAAGAAGAGCTAACAATCCTAAATATATATGGGCCCAATACAGGAGCACCCAGATATATAAGGCAAGTTCTTAATGACTTAAAAAGAGACTTAGACTCCCACAGAATAGTAATGGGAGACTTTAACACTCCACTGTCAATATCAGACAGATCAACCAGACAGAAAATTAACAAGGATATCCAAGGCTAGAACTCAGACCTGGAACAAGAAAACCTGATAGACATTTAAAGAACACTTCATCCCAAATCCACAGAATATACATTCTTCTCAGCACCACATCACACCTACTCCAAAATTGACCACATAATCGGAAGTAAAGCACTTCTCAGCAAATGCAAAACAACTGAAATCATAAAAAACAGTCTCTCAGACCATAGTGCAAACAAGTTAGAACTCAGAATTCATAAACTAACTCAGAACCGCACAGCTTCATGGAAACTGAACAACTGGCTATTGAATGTTGATTGGATAAACAATGAAATGAAGGCAGAAATAAAGAAGTTCTTTGAAACCAACGAGAATGAAGACACAACAAACCAGAATATCTGGGACACATTTAAAGCAGTCTGTAGAGGAGAATATATAGCAATAAGTGCCCACATGAGAAGAGTGGAGAGATCCAAAATTGACACCCTATCATCAAAATTTAAAGAGCTAGATGAGCAAGATCAAAAAAACTCAAAACCTAGCTGAAGACAAGAAATAACTAAGATCAGAGCAGAACTGAAAGAGATAGAGACATGAAAAACCCTTTTAAAAAATCAATAAATTCAAGAGCTGTTTTTCCAAAAAGATCAACAAAATAGACAGACCACTAGCCAGACTGATAAAAAGGAAGAGAGAACAACCAAATAGATGCAAAAAAAAAAAAAAAAAAAAAAAAAAAAAGATAAAGGGGAAATCACCACAGATTCCACAGAAATTCAAACCATCATCAGAAAATACTACAAAGAACTCTATGCACATAACTAGTAAACCAGGAAGAAATGGATAAATTCCTGAACACCTGTGTCCTCCCAAGCCTAAACCATGAGGAAGCCGAACCTATGAATAGACCAATAACAAGGTCTGAAGTTGAGGCAGAAATTAAGAGCCTACCACACAAAAAAGCCCTGGTCCAGATGGGTTCACAGCCAAATTCTACCACACACACAAAGAGGAGCTGGTACCATTCCTTCTGAAACTATTCCAAATAATCCAAAAAGACAGAACCCTTCCCAAATCATTTTATGAGACCAACATCATCCTGATACCAAAACCCGGCAGAAACTTGACAAGAAAAGAAAACTTCAGGCCAATATCCATGATGAACATAGATGCAAAAATCTTCAATAAAATACTGGCAAACCGATTGCAACAGCACATTAAAAAGCTTATCCATCATGATCAAGTAGGATTCATCCCAGGTATGCAAGGCTGGTTCAACATACACAAGTCTATAAACGTCATTCACCACATTAACAGAACCAAAAACAAAAACCACATGATTATCTCAATTGACGCAGAGAAGGCATTTGACAAAATTCAACAGCCTTTTATGCTAAAAACTCTCAATAACCTCGGTATTAATGGAACATATCTCAAAGTAATAAAAGCTATTTATGACAAACCAACAGCCAATATCATACTTAATGGGTAAAAACTGGAATCATGCCCTTTGAAATCCGGCACTAGACAAGGATGCCCTCTCTCACCACTCCTATTCAACATAGTACTGGAAGTTCTAGCCAGAGCAATCAGGCAAGAAAAAGAAATAAAGGGTATTCAAATAGGAAAGGAGGAAGACAAATTGTCTCTATTCGCAGATGACATGATAGTATACCTAGAAGACCCCATCACCTCAGCCCAAAAACTCCTGAAACTGATAAGCAACTTCAGCAAAGTCTCAGGATATAAAATCAATGTGCAAAATTCACAAGCATTCCTATGCACCAATAACAGACTTAAAGAGAACCAAATCAAGAACGAACTGCCATTCACAATTGCTACAAAGAGATTAAAATACATAGGAATACAACTCACAAGGAATGTAAGGGACCTCCTCAAGGAAAACTACAAACTACTGCTCAACGAAATAAGAGAGGACACAAACAGATGGAGAAACATTCCATGTTCATGGTTAGGAAGAATCAATATCATGAAAATGGTTATACTGCCCAAAGTAATTTACAGAATCAACGCTATCCCCATCAAGCTACCATTGAATTTCCTCACAGATCTGGAAAAAACCACCATGAACTTCATATGGAACCAAAAGAGAGCCCGCATAGCCAAGTCAATTCTAAGCAAAAAGAACACAGTGGGAGGAATCACACTACCAGGCTTTAAACTATACTACAAGGCTACAGTAATCAAAACAGCATGGTACTGGTACCAAAACAGAGATATAGACCAATGGAACAGAACAGAGGCATCGGAGGCAAATCAACATATCTACAACCACATAATCTTTGATAAACTAGACAAAAACAAGCAATGGGGAAAGGATTCCCTGTTTAACAAATGATGTTGGGAAAACTGGCTAGCCATGTGCAGAAAGCAGAAACTGGACCCCTTCCTGACACCTTACACTAAAATTAACTCCAGATGGATTAAAGACTTAAACATAAGACCTGGCACCATAAAAACCCTAGAACAAAATCTAGGCAAAACCATTCAGGACATAGGAGTAGGCAAGGACTTCATGAATAAAACACCGAAAGCATTGGCAACAAAAGCCAAAATAGACAAATGGGACCTAATCAAACTCCACAGCTTTTGCATGGCAAAAGAAACAGTCACTAGAGTGAATTGGCAACCAACAGATTGGGAAAAAATCTTTGCAGTGTACCCAACTGATAAAGGGCTGATATCCAGAATTTACAATGAACTCAGACAGATTTACAGGAAAAAACAAATAAGCCCATTCAAAGCTGGGCAAAGGACATGAACAGACACTTTACAAAAGAAGACATACATGAGGCCAACAAACACATGAAAAAATGCTCATCATCACTGGTCATTAGAGAGATGCAAATCAAAACCACATTGAGATATTATCTCACGCCAGTTAGAATGACAATCATTAAAAAATCTGGAGACAACAGATGCTAGAGAGGATGTGGAGAAAGAGGAACACTCTTACACTGTTGGTGGGAGTGTAAATTAGTTCAACCATTGTGGAAGACAGTGTGGCGAATCCTCAAGGACCTAGAAATAGAAATTCCATTTGACCCGGCAATCCCATTACTGGGTATATATCCAAAAGAATATAAATCTTTCTACTATAAGGGCACATGCACACGAATATTCATTGCAGCACTGTTTACAATAGCAAAGAACTGGAACCAACCCAAATGCCCATCGATGATAGACTGGACTGGAAAAATGTGGCACATATACACCATGGAATATTATGCAGCAATCAAAAATGATGAGTTTATGTCCTTTGTAAGGACATGGATGAATCTGGAGAACATCATTCTCAGCAAGCTGACACAGGAACAGAAAAGGAAATACCGCATATTCTCACTCATAGGCGGGTGAAAAAAATTAGAACACATGGACACCGGGAGGGGGGTACTACACACTGGGGTCTATTGGGGGGAGTAGGGGAGGGACAGTGTGGGGGAGACCTGGGGAGGGATAGCCTGTGGAGAAATGCCAAATGTGGGTTAAGGGGAGGAAGTCAGCAAAACACACTGCCATGTGTGTACCTATGCAACTATCTTGCACGTTCTGCACATGTACCGAAAAACCTAATGCAATAAAAATTAAATATATATGTATATATATATTTCTTAAGATTTTCACAAATCCAATCATTTTATGTGTGAATAAAGAGAGGTTTACTTATTTTCAGTCATGATTTTGCTAGATAGCACTGGTAAGACCTCTAATATAATGTTAAATACAGTAATGAGAACTCACATTGTTGCCTTGTTTGAAATCTTAGGGAGAAAGCATCAATATTTTGCCATTACATATGATGTTAGCTCGAGGTTTTTAAGAAAAATACATCATCAGATTAAGGAAATCTTAGGGAGAAAGCATCAATATTTTGCCATTACATATGATGTTAGCTGAAGGTTTTTAAGAAAAATACATCATCAGATTAAGGAAAGTTTCATTTTACCCTGTGCTGTTTACATAATTAGCTATTAAAGATGGTCTAATGATGTACTCATATAATATTTATCTTTTATTACATTAAAGTCACATTTTAGATTAATTGCTCTTCAAACGTTAAGCCAATTCTGCCTTCAATAAATATGTTCCATATAGTAATAGATTATACCTTATACTTATTATTGGACTCAATTTGCTAATATTTTCTTTAAAGCATTTTTAATCTGTGTGTTTCAGTGAATTTCTAGTTATATAGGTTGATATTTTTCACCAGTGTGACAAGTTTTAAGCCATTATTACCTTAAATATTTTTCTCTATTTTTCTCTCCCCTCCTAGAACCACACTCATTGCTATATTACTTAGTATTTTCCTATATATTACTAAATCTTCATTTACTTACTTTATTATTTTCAAATATTTGCTTTATGGTATTTCTATTGATCTGCCATTAATTTCACTTATTCTTTATTCTCTACTAATAAGCTGCTTAATCCATTCAATAAATTTTTAAAAATATATCATACATTTTTAGTATTTTCATTTTCATTTTATAGTTTTCATTTTTCTGCAATTTCAAAATTTTTCCCTCATATGTCCATAATTGTATTTACTTTCTTTAAAAATGTTTTAAGAGCTGTATTGAATCCTTTTGGTTAACTCAAAGTCTATCTCATCACTGACTGCTTTTGCTGCTAAATGTATTTCACGTTTTTCTGTTGTTTTACATAGCTGGTACATTTTTAAAAATTGTGTACATTGTCAATGTTACCTTAAATGGAGATGTAATTTCTTTTTTTTTATATGGTACTGATTTGTCCTGCTAACAAAATCCTGACAGATTTTTTGTATTTTATTAAGCTTTATTTATGATTAGTTAGGATGTCTTTATTTTTGCTGTCTTCTCAGTTAAAGGGTTATATTCTGATTCACAGGTGATGTCCTAATCCCCATAAAACTTTCTGGGTTCTTATGTAAACTTCCAAGGGTAGGCTAGAACTCTAATGGCTCCAGTACTATATGACTTCTTCTATTTTCCAGTCACAGCTGAGCTGAACAGGACTTACTGTCTACAAGGTAACAAGCAGAGTGTTCAGCATGAACATTTGAAGCTCAGTTCTTAGGTGAATATTCTCGAACATTTCCAGGAAGAATTTTGGAATTCTTCCTTTGCAGATTATGTATCTTCTGTCTCCCTGATCAAATTCTAGGTGTTTTGATACCTCCAAACTCATTTATTTCTCCCTATCAATGTGCATCGGTTAATAATATGTTAACAGACAAAATGCCAGATTGAATGTGGAGTTTGTCGGTATCTATTTTTCTTCTTTCAAGGATATTTCAAGAAATATATATAAATTACTTAATGTCTTATAGCTAACTTCTAGAGTAACAAGGGTAAAAAATTAGAAGTAGAAAGACAAAGATAAATTTACTTCAAAGAACCAACAGATGGTAGCCAACTTCTTCACAAAAATATATTACAAAAAACAGAGTCAGATAAAAAGTGTTCAGACAACCAAAAATTGAGAGATTTTTCCACAAGCAGGCCCCTCACTCTAAAAAACTTTGAAAAAGATGAAATATTTAATCAGAAGTAGAATTTTTCCAGATGAAATTGTTGAGATAAAAAAAAAAACAAATTTAAAAGAACAACAAAAGTATGTCAGTAAATTTAAATAAATGATAAAAAATAACTTGGAAAGAATAAAAGCAAAATATAATTAAGATAAACATAACTGCTGCAAATAAACTTATAGAGATAAATGGTGTTAAAGTGTTCCAAGATCTTAGATCATGTAAAAGGAGGGAAAACATTGATAGATATATTATATAATTAAGCACCATATATTTCAATGACTAGAGTAACATCAAAACCATTGGAAACAGCATATAACTTTCAAACAGATAGGAGGTGCCTGTGGACTCTCGTTTGGCTGTAATTTCTGCTACTTTCTATTAAAACTATCTTCTGTATACTAAGCTACCTTAGCTTTAGGCTGATCATTTTCATTGTAATTTTATTTGCATAAATGTTTAAGACCCAGGATGATGGTTGATCCCTCCAGGAAAGATGTGTAAATGTTTCTACCATTTGCTTTGGAATTACAAGATATGTCAACATATGTAAAGTGTCAACAAAATACATAAATGCCATTAAGTGAAAACTTTTAAGTAAAAACATTATTGAGAACCAAAAAACATATGGATTCACACATTTTTCGAAGAAAACGAAGATAATTTAGAGCATAGACTTTTAAAAAATAGTTGTTATATTTGTATAGTAAATTATATGTTAAATATCACATACAATATAAAATAATTGAAAAAAATGCATAATGAGCACAAACAAAAATGCTGATCCTTGTAAATATTACTAGTATGGTAACTCTATTTTAGAAGTATACAAAAATCAAAATGTAAAAATTTGGATTTTATTTACTGAAGCAAAAATATTAATGCTCAGAACAGAAAGTTAAAAAACCTAGCAGTTTTATAACTCATGAAACAATTTTAATCAAGCAGAAATATACCATCAGGAAATAGTATGACTAAACTATTTTAAATATAGCCAAGATACATTATTAATATAGGCATTGAAAAATTAAACATTTTTCTAATTTTGATTCATGAGAATTATAATTAATGTGCTAAATTATTTATTTTTAGTTATTTTATCATATTTAAAATTCCGCCTTGAAGAATTGCTTTCCTAAAGTGTGATATTTGGATATGGAGTTTCAAGTGTAACAAACAATTTATCTTATAATCAGTTGCAAAATATATATAATTTTTAAAATTTGTTTAGTATCTACATGTATTTTAATCATCTAAAAGCATTATTTTTGATGTAACCAGAAATTAGATATTCATAATGCTAACAGATTTTCAAATAATTTGGCAATTATTATATGTAACAAATATTTCTAATGTTTGAAATTTCCTATAAAACTGGTTCTTAAACCCTTCAACTACTAGAAGCCTTCAATGCAGATTAATAAATGTATATTTTACCGAATTTATAATAAATACAGCATAATAAGTACATTTCTTGCTTGACTCTGTATTTCTAGAATGTTAATTCAGATTTCCATATGAATCAGGTTTACTTTGACCTAAAATTAATTTGAAATTCCCTATAGTGGTACTTTGTGAACTTCATGTTTTGAGTTATTTCAGTTTCTGACATTTTTGTATGAATATTGTTAAAAGTAGGTTATTTTCTTTTTTTTTTTCTTTTTGTTAATGGGGCCCCAGCTTATATAAGGAATGTGAATAAAAATCTGTTGCATAATTCCTAGGTTTTTGTGAGGTATAGTGATTTTCTGATTTTTTTTTTTTTAATTTTTATTGCATTATAGGTTTGGGGGTACATGTGCAGAACATGCAAGATAGTTGCATAGGTACACACATGGCAGTGTGCTTTGCTGCTTTCCTCCCCTTCACCCACACTTGGCATTCATCCCCAGGCTATCCCCCCCAGCCCCCCCTGCTGTCCCTCCCCCATTCCCCCCAACAGTCCCCAGTGTATAGTAGACCGCTTCTCTGTGTCCATGTGTTCTCATTTTTCTCACCCACCTATGAGTGAGTATATGCGGTATTTCTTTTTCTGTCCTTGTGTCAGTTTGCTGAGAATGACGTTCTCCAGATTCATCCATGTCCCTACAAAGGACACAAACTCATCATTTTTGATTGCTGCATAATATTCCATGGTGTATATGTGCCACATTTTCCCAGTCCAGTCTATCATCGTTGGGCATTTGGGTTGGTTCCAGGTCTTTGCTATTGTAAACAGTGCTGCAATGAACATTCGTGTGCATGTGTCCTTGTAGTAGAACGATTTATAGTCCCTTGGATAGATACCCAGTAATGGGATTGCCGGGTCAAATGGAATTTCTATTTCTAGGTCCTTGAGGAATCGCCACACTGTCTTCCACAATGGTTGAACTAATTTACACTCCCACCAACAGTGTAAGAGTGTTCCTATTTCTCCACATCCTCTCCAGCATCTGCTGTCTCCAGATTTTTTAATGATCGCCATTCTAACTGGTGTGAGATAGTATCTCAATGTGGTTTTGATTTGCATCTCTCTAATGACCAGTGATGATGAGCACTTTTTCATATGTTTGTTGGCCTCATGTATGTCTTCTTTTGTAAAGTTTCTGTTCATATCCTTTGCCCATTTTTGAATGGGCTTGTTTGTTTTTTTCCTGTAAATCTGTTTGAGTTCTTTGTAAATTCTGGATATCAGCCCTTTGTCAGATGTGTACACTGCAAAGGTTTTTTCCCATTCTGATGGTTGCCGATTCACTCTAGTGACTGTTTCTTTTGCCATGCAGAAGCTGTGGAGTTTGATTAGGTCCCATTTGTCTATTTTGGCTTTTGTTGCCAATGCTTTTGGTATTTTGTTCATGAAGTCCTTGCCTACTCCTATGTCCTGAATGGTTTTGCCTAGATTTTCTTCTAGGGTTTTTATGGTGTCAGGTCTTACATTTAAATCTTTAATCCATCTGGAGTTAATTTTAGTGTAAGGTGTCAGGAAGGGGTCCAGTTTCTGCTTTCTGCACATGGCTAGCCAGTTTTCCCAACACCATTTATTAAACAGGGAATCCTTTCCCCATTGCCTGTTTTTGTCTGGTTTATCAAAGATAATATGGTTGTAGATATGTTGTGTTGCCTCCGATGCCTCTGTTCTGTTCCATTGGTCTATATCTCTGTGTTGTTACCAGTACCATGCTGTTTTGATTACTGTAGCCTTGCGTGATGCCTCCCGCTGTGTTCTTTTTGCTTAGAATTGACTTGGCTATGCGGGCTCTTTTTTGGTTCCATATGAAATTCATGGTGGTTTTTTCCAGTTCTGTGAAGAAATTCAATGGTAGTTTGATGGGGATAGCATTGATTGTGTAAATTACTTTGGGCAGTATAGCCATTTTCACGATATTGATTCTTCCTAACCACGAACATGGAATGTTTCTCCATCTGTTTGTGTCCTCTCTTATTTCGTTGAGCAGTTGTTTGTAGTTTTACTTAAAGAGGTCCCTTACATTCCTAGTGAGTTGTATTCCTAGGTATTTTATTTTCTTTGTAGCAATTGTGAATGGCAGTTCATTCTTGATTTGGTTCTCTTTAAGTCTGTTATTGGTGTATAGGAATGCTTGTGATTTTGAACGTTGATTTTATATCCTGAGACTTTGCTGAAGTTGCTTATCAGTTGCAGGAGCTTTTGGGCTGAGGTGATGGGGTCTTCTAGGTATACTATCATGTCGTCTGCAAATAGAGACAATTTGGCTTCCACCTTTCCTATTTGAATACCCTTTATTTCTTTTTCTTGCCTGATTGCTCTGGCTAGAACTTCCAGTACTATGTTGAATAGAAGTGGTGAGAGAGGGCATCCTTGTCTAGTGCCAGATTTCAAAGGGAATGCTTCCAGTTTCTGCCCATTAAGTATGATATTGGCTGTTGGTTTGTCATAAATAGCTTTTATTACTTTGAGATATGTTCCATCAATACCAAGTTTATTGAGGGTTTTTAGCATAAAGGGCTGTTGAATTTTGTCAAATGCCTTCTCTGCATCAATTGAGATAATCATGTGGTTTTTCTTTTTGCTTCTGTTTATATGGTGAATTACATTTATAGACTTGTGTATGTTGAACCAGCCTTGCATCCCCGGGATGAATCCTACTTGATCATGATGGACAAGTTTTTTAATGTGCTGTTGCCATCGGTTTGCCAGTATTTTATTGAAGATTTTTGCATCTATGTTCATCATGGATATTGGCCTGAAGTTTTCTTTTCTTGTTGAGTCTCTGCCAGGTTTTGGTATCAGGATGATGTTGGTCTCATAAAATGATTTGGGAAGGGTTCCCTCTTTTTGGATTATTTGGAATAGTTTCAGAAGGAATGGTACCAGATCCTCTTTGTGTGTCTGGTAGAATTCGGCTGTGAACCCATCTGGACCAGGGCTTTTTTGTGTGGTAGGCTCTTAATTGCTGCCTCAACTTCAGACCTTGTTATTGTTCTATTCATAGTTTCGGCTTCCTCCTGGTTTAGGCTTGGGAGGACACAGGCGTCCAGGAATTTATCCATTTCTTCCTAATTTACTAGTTTATGTGCATAGAGTTGTTTGTAGTAATCTCTGATGATGGTTTGAATTTCTGTGGAATCTGTGGTGATTTCCCCTTTATCGTTTTTTATTGCATCTATTTGGTTGTTATCTCTCTTCTTTTTTATCAGTCTGGCTAGTGGTCTATTTTGTTGATCTTTTCGAAAAACCAGCTCTTAGATTTATTGATTTTTTGAAGGGTTTTTCTTGTCTCTATCTCCTTCAGTTCTGCTCTGATCTTAGTTATTTCTTGTCTTTGGCTAGGTTTTGAGCTTTTTTGATCTTGCTCCTCTAGCTCTTTCAATTTTGACGATAGGGTGTCAATTTTGGATTTCTCCACTCTTCTCATGTGGGCACTTATTGCTATATATTTTCCTCTACAGACTGCTTTAAATGTGTCCCAGAGATTCTGGTACGTTGTGTCTTCATTCTCATTGGTTTCAAAGAACTTCTTTATTTCTGCCTTCATTTCATTGTTTATCCAATCAACATTCAAGAGCCAGTTGTTCAGTTTGCATGAAGCTGTGCGGTTCTGAGTTATTTTCTGAATTCTGAGTTCCAACTTGATTGCACTATGGTCTGAGAGACTGTTTGTTATGATTTCAGTTGTTTTGCATTTGCTGAGGAGTGCTTTACTTCTAATTATGTGGTCAATTTTGGAGTAGGTGTTATGTGGTGCTGAGAAGAATGTATATTCTGTGGATTTGGGGTGGAGAGTTCTGTAAATGTCTATCAGGTTTGCTTGTTCCAGGTCTGAGTTCAAGTCCTGGATATCCTTGTTAATTTTCTGTCTGGTTGATCTGTCTGCTATTGACAGTGGAGTGTTAAAGTCTCCCACTATTATTGTGTGGGAGTCTAAGTCTCTTTGTAAGTCATTAAGAACTTGCCTTATATATCTGGGTGCTCCTACATTGGGTCCATATATATTTAGAATCGTTATCTCTTCTTGTTGTATCGATCCTTTTACCATTATGTAATGACCTTCTTTGTCCCTTTTGATCTTTGTTACTTTAAAGTCTATTTTATCAGAGATGAGAATTGCAACTCCTGCTTTTTTTTGCTCTCCATTTGCTTGGTAAATCTTCCTCCATCCCTTTATTTTGAGCCTTTGTTTATCTTTGCATGTGAGGTGGGTTTCCTGTTTTGATGCTAGCTGGCTGTTTTGCCCGTTGGTTCATGTACATTCTTCATTTTGTTGATGGTCTTTAGCATTTGGTGTGCTTTTAGGATGGCTGGAACTGGTTGTTTCTTTCTATGTGTAGTGCCTCTTTCAGGAGCTCTTGTAAAGCAGGCCTAGTGGTGACAAAATCTCTGAGTACTTGCTTGTTCGTGAAGGATTTTATTTTTCCTTCACTTATGAAGCTCAGTTTCGCTGGATATGAAATTCTGGGTTGCAAGCTCTTTTCTTTAAGGATGTTGAATATTGGCCCCCACTCTCTTCTGGCTTGTAGAGTCTCTGCCAAGAGATCTGCTGTGAGTCTGATGGGCTTCCCTTTGTGGGTGACTCGACCTTTCTCTCTGGCTGCCCTTAGTATTTTCTCCTTCATTTCAACCCTGGTGAATCTGACGATTATGTGCCTTGGGGTTGCTCTTCTTGCAGAATATCTTTGTGGTGTTCTCTGTATTTTCTGGAGTTGAGTATTGACCTGTCTTGCTAGGTTGGGGAAATTTTCCTAGATAATATCCTGAAGAGTATTTTCCAGCTTGGATTCATTCTCTTCGTCACATTCTGGTACACCTATCAAACGTAGGTTGGGTCTCTTCACATAGTCCCACATTTCTTGGAGATTTTGTTCATTCCTTTTTGTGCTTTTTTCTTTAATCTTGGTTTCTCATTTTATTTCATTGAGTTGATCTTCAACTTCTGATATTCTTTCTTCTGCTTGGTCAATTCGGCTGTTGAAACTTGTGCATGCTTCACGAAGTTCTCGTGTTGTGTTTTTCAGCTCCTTCAATTCATTCATATTCCTCTCTAAGTTGTCCATTCTCGTTATCAATTCCTCGAATCTTTTTTCAAATCTTTTTTCAAGGTTCTTAGTTTCTTTGCACTGGTTTAGAACACGTTCCTTTAGCTCACTGAAGTTTCTCATTATCCACTTTCTGAAGTCTGATTCCGTCATTTCGTCACATTCATTCTCCGTCCAGCTTTGTTCCCTTGCTGGTGAGGAGTTTTGGTCCTTTTTTGGAGGTGAGGTGTTTTGGTTTCGGGTGCTTTCCTCCTTTTTGCACTGGTTTCTTCCCATCTTTATGGATTTATCCGCCTGTCATCTTCGTAGTGGCTGATTTTTCAATTGGGTCTCTGTGTGGACACTGAGATTGTTGATGATGAAGTATTTCTGTTACTTAGTTTTCCCTCTAATGATCTATCCTCTCTGCTGTATGAGTGCTGAGTTCCACTCCAGGCCCTGCTTGTCTGGGGTATACCTGCAGCAGCTGCAGAACAGTGAGGGATGATACCAGTTTCTTCTTCTGCTGCCCTTGTTCCAGAATGATGCCAGCCAAATGTCAGTCTTATTAGTCCTTTTCTGGGGTGACTCCTTGGATATACAGGGGTCAGGGAGCTGCTTGAGGAGACAGTCTGTGCTTTATAGGAGCTCCAGTGCTGAGCTGTGAGCTCCGTTGTTCATTCAGGGTTGTTGGGAGGTTGTTTATGTCTGCTGCAATAGAACTCATAAAACACCACTCTTTTTTTTTTTTTCACCCTTAGATGCTCTGTCTCAGGGAGTTGGGGCTTTCTTTATGAGTATCTGTTGCACTGTCCTGCCCCACTAGGTGGCAGTCTATTCACTATTTGCCTGCCGGGGCTCTGACCTGCTAGCATGGGTCCGCCCTGTTGCCGCCTGGCGGAGTCTCTCTGTTATGGCAGGTTGCCTCAGCAACGGCAGGCTGCGTCAGTCCTGGGCGGTACTTAACTGGGGGTGCACTTCATCAGCAATGGTGGACGCCCCTCCCTCACTGGGCTGCACCGTCCTAGATGCCGGCAGCAAAACTCTCAGCTCCAAGCGCCTCCAGTCACTGCCCTGCTTGTCCCTGTGAGCATGGGACCCGCCGAGCCCGATCACCCAGCTCCCTGCCTCAGAGTCCATCCTCTCTCTCTCTCTCTTCCTCTCCCCAAGCTGAAAGGTCGACTCTCTCACTGGTGCCCCAGGAGCCTGCCGATAGGGCACTGGGATCCGTGCGATCTTCCGTGCCGCTGCCCACTACCCCGGCTCAGATCACGCTTCCCAGGAAACTCCTGGTCTGGCTCATTGTCCAAGTTCCGTTCAATCAGATGGACATGCCAATCTGCCCTTCCAAATCTCAGATTGCCAGTTTAACAGGGCACCCAGACCAGTGAGTTCCGCGCCGGGTCCCGCTGCGGCGCCGGCCGAAGAGGCGGCTGGAGCCGGCTGCGTTAGCCGGCTGCACTAGGGTCCCATGTCTCTCCCACACCTGGGACATTCAACACTCTGTGGGCATGAAAGATCCATCCGAGAATGCGGCTAGGACTCACCCTCTGTGAGAGCTGCAATCCTGAGTCACCTCTATGACGCCATCTTGCCTCCCTCCTAAAGTAGGTTATTTTCTTACATGTGTTCCATTTAGCTCACTTTTACCAAAAAAATAAATAAATAAATAAAAATATTAAGCAATTACTGCTCTCTTCTCTTTATAAAATGTAGGCAGGTCTATGGGGTAGTACAGAAGGTATCTTTCATCTCAAGCATAAACAGAAAGCCAATGTGCCATGGAATGAAAGTTTGACCTTTGTGAAACTCCTGTTGAAACTGAATCCCCAGTGTGGCAGTATTGAGAGATGGGGTCTTTAAGTGGTGAATGAGTCACGAAATCTCTGCTCTCATGTGTGGATTAACCTGCTCATGGATTAATGGATTAATAGGCTTATGGATTAATGTGCTATCATAGGAGTGGAACTGGTTACTTTATAAGAAGAGGTAGAAGCACCTGAGCTATCGAGCTCAGGTTGAGATACCCTGTGCCACCTCTGGACTCTGAAGAAGATGTTCACCAGCAAGAAGGCTCTAACAACATTTAGGCCCTCAGTCTTAGACTCCTCAACCTCCATAACTGTCAGAAATAATTTTTTTCTTTACAAATTATGCAGTTTTAGATGTTCTTTTATAAGCAACACAATCTTCAAAAAATATTGGGGGAGAATTGCTGAACACTGTGAATTCCTTGACTCTGTGCAACATCTATACAGGGGCAAATGTGTAAAAAGCATAAACCAATGGTGTGGAAAAGTGATTACAGTAGAAATGAAGTCAGATAAAATAAATTGCTGAGTTAATTATAGAATATTTAAATCAAATTGTACCAACCACAAGTTATAAAATGTGATGAACTAAATTAATCATTCAACATAGTCATTAATAATCTTTTTATGTGTAAAATTTTCAATTTTCTGGCTATCTACACAATATTCAATCTATTTGAATAATATTGATACAGACTTGGATTTCTCTTAATTGGAAAGAGATTATAAAATCTGTAAGATTCTATGCAAAATGGTTATTAATTTAATTGAAACCACACAGGTTTGAGACAAAGTAGATTTTGAAATATTTTAAAAAATAATTTTAATACATAAAGCCAGACATTTGTATTCACCTGTGTCTTTTTCTTGGTGATAAAATACATATTATATGTAAAAATATGCATTCCAAGTCATGATTTTTTTTGCATGTGTGTGTGAATTAATTAATTTAAATTCCAGTAGACTCAACACACTGGTATAAACCATTATGACAATTTTTATGAGCCACTTATATTTTTGATACCTGTTATCCTTATTGAAGTAATAAGGACAGAGAATGTAAAAGTCAGTAGAAAACACAATGTAGTTAAGAGATTCATAAAATTGTGTTTGGATTATAAAATACTTTAAGAAACCTTAAGACATTTTTGAACCAAAGTCAGAAATATCTATGTGCATGGAGATAATGACATCTATAAGAAAGCTGAAGACAGGCTGGGCTGAAAAGGTGGTGTCAGGCATTAGGTTTTGGGGTCAGAAGTTTAGGCAGAATGTAGTATATGATAGGATAGACAGTATTTCAGTGGAAACCTACTGACTTTTCATTCTGTTTTCCTATATTCCTTTCTCTTTCCTGTCTTTCACTCTTATTTCTTTCACTCCTCTCTGGTCTTTTCTTCTCTCTTCCTTTTATTTCTCCTCTCTCGCTGTCTCACTCTCTCTCTCACACACACTCTTCTTCCCAGCATTCCTTCCTCCTTCTTTTATTGAAAATATATTATGTGAAAGGTATGAGGTATACACAGTTGAAGACTATATTTTAAGTTTCATATTGGCATATCTCATATTCATTTTCAGCCTCTGGCAGTACGCACTCCTACAATATATGGTCAAACCACAAATTGAAGAATAAACAAAACATTCACTTTACCTCAATTTCTTTTCCTTCCTTTTTAATAAATATTTGCCATAAAACTGCCATATGCCAGGTACTTTTCTATGGTGCTGAATGTAAAAAGAGAATTACAAACTGAATTTTAAGTATTTAGTAGGAGGGCTAAATAATAATGCAAAATCTAAAAACTCTTCACAGGTATAGAAAAAAGAGGGAAAACCGAGACCAGCATGTAAACAGAAAACTTACGTTGGATTATTTCCTTATTTCTGTTTGGTTTCTTTTAGCTCACTTAATCATTGCAACTTAAAGCAATAATTAGTTATCCTCATTATAGATGTGAAGAGAGGCTCACATAGATTAATTACCTTTACAGTGAGATTTCCCATGCATCAAATGCCAAAGACTATTTCCTTACACTCTGCTTATTTTTTGTTTTTAATTTTACTTTAAGTTCTGGGATACATGTGTTGAGCATGCAGGTTTGTTACATAAATATACATGTGCCATGGTAGTTTCTTGCATCTATCAATCCATCATCTGGGTTTTAAGCCCTGTATGCATTAGGTTTTTGTCCTAATGCTCTTTCTCCCCTTTCCCCCAACTCCTGGACAGGCCCTGGTGTGTGATGTTCCCTTCCCTGTATCCTTGTGTTCTACACTATGAATTTTGAAGAATGGATTCAAATTTGTCAGGCATTGAATATGATGATGACAATGATTACAACAACAAAGATACAGTAACATTATAATGAAGAAGGAGGAAGGAGAAAACAGCATGAACAAGAATGAAAACAAAAGGATGCTAACACAATTATGACATATACTATATCCAATTATGAGTACTAAAAACATATTAAATAATTCTCCCAATCCTGAAATAACTTATATAGGTGATATGTAGGATTCAAAGTGGCAAAACTAGATTATATCTAGTTTTTTTATAAAAGCACTGCTACGAACGTTGATCCTTGTTATCCTGAAAATGAAGAATTAATAAACATTTGCAATTTATCCAAATCACTCAAAGATATTTTAAAATAATATCTACATGGGATATAAAAATACATATATAGTGAGAATCACATTATTAAAGTTAATAAAGTATTATGCTATTAACTTATACTTTAAAAAACAGTGAACTACCTACAATCAAATCAATGATGAAGTTCATTTTGGAATTTTTACAAATCTTACAATTGATCAAGACAGGCTGAATGTTTTCCTGAGCTTGACTAAACTTTATATAAGCTTCTTCCTGCCTCTAGGTCTCTGACCTCCCTCTCATCCCAACCCATATAGAATCCAGATGGTCTAACCACAGAAGTCTCTTTCCTCCCTTAGAGCCTTTAAAAAACCTGTAAATCCCAGCTTAGTGCAGTGGCTTATGCCTGTAGTCCCAGCACTTTGGTAGGCTGAGATGCACAGATCACTTGAGGTCAGGAGTTCAAGAGCAGCCTGGGCAACATGGCAAAACCTCTCTTTACTAAAATACAAAAAATTAGCCAGGTATGGTGGCATGTGCCTATGATCCCAACTACTCAGGCATCTGAGGCAGAAGAATCACTTGAAACTAGGAGACGAAGATTTCGTAAGCTGAGATGACATTACTGCACCCTAGCCTGGGTGATAGAACGAGACTGTCTCAAAAACAACAATAATGACAAAACATGTAAATCCTTTCTTTGTCCCTTTAAGATGTAGTTTTTTTTTTGTTTGTTTGTTTATTTTTTAAGCTTCTTGCCAGGTATACAAATCAGGAATATCTTTACCAAGAACCTGAGAGCTCTCCTTTGGAAACATTCAGCAGGGCTGAGTTGAGACCGCTTTCTGATCTCTTTCCTCTATTGCAGTAGTAGAGGTTATTTTATTTATTTATTTTTTCCTGCTTAACTTTTCCCAGTGCAATCTTTGCTTTGACATAATTACAGTCCTTCAAACTGTGAGGACAGTAGCATTTTGAAGAGTAAATATCTGGATTCAACATAATCCACAAATTCTAAATTCTAACTGTGTATACAATGATCTTAAATAATAGATTGATTACCTTCAAATTAGATTTACTTAAGTAATAGGAAGCCATGTTAGCACAAAATAAACTCATAAAGGACCTATGCATTCACCATTTGCTTCTCTAACAACTTTATATATTAGTTTCAAAAATGATTCTCAATTTTTTATTTGTATGGACCTTTTTGATCTAAACATTGTGTTCAAATATGACACTACAATTCTCTGATGTTCACATACTATCAGTATGCATAAGAACCCTGCATTGGTAGACTTTTCCTAGTTCTTGTCTACAATTGAAGAACATATGACTTAACAAAACTGACGATATTCTGTGGATATAATTTTTAGAAGAACTCACATTTCATATCCACCAATATTATATAATATTAAAAACTTTTCCATTATTTTTCTCTGAATGCAGATAGCACTTAATGGGATTTACAAGAATTATATAATTAAATAATTACATTTTGTTAAAGTCAGATACCACCCTTCTGATAAAAAAAAATCTGTAAAAGAAAATAAAGATAATTCTATTTTGTGAGTTCCCATTAGTAATACCTTCAAAGCCATAATCTTATCAGTATTCGTTAGCCAAAGAAATTTTTTTCTTTCTATTAAGAAAAATATTAATATAAAAAGTCACAACTTTTGACACAGTTATCTTTCAATATGATTCTTATATTGTCAGTCATGTTGTCCAAGCTACAATATGTTTAGCAATTTTTGAAATTCTTAATATCCTTAGCATCGGCATCAGGTTTTGGGACACATGAAATTCTATTCGGCCCCATATTTAATCAAACTAAACTTAAGCAGATTAATCTATATTTCTCAACATGGTTTTAATAAAAGATTCTATATTTTCTATTCATCAGTGATGGAATATTCAAAGGCAGGCCTAGTCATTAAAGAGGAAGTAAATGAAGCAAGAGCATAAAAGATGTAGCTTGGTACAAATAAGAAGGTAACATTTTTCTTCTTCACTGTACCATATACTTCCTTGAGTTCTCAGTTCTTTGTTCCACAATTATCCAAAACGAAGGTGAGAAAGAGTTTTAATTATTATTCTGTAGATCAAAACAGCCTCTTAGGGTACCATTTCTATCTTTAAAAAAGGAAATTCTAATTTCCTCACTCAATTGCCTTTCATTTGTTCTCTTCATAATTATACAGATTATGTTTCAATTACTCTTTCAAAGGTAAGGTCTGCAAATTTAGGCCCAACTGTTTCATTTACTTGTTTCTCGAAACTGCTTTTGCTCTCCAATTTATCTACCTAGCCCATTGATCACCGTGACCTATCAATTTCAGAATATGCTTTTTGAATCATGGTCATTATAAACACAGATAAATATACTTAAGATACATATAGTAGTTTTTTTCCAATAGATACTCCCTAATCAAGTTGTGGTGTTAATCACTACATTAACTATAAATAAAGCCATTTAAAATAAGTGGATTCACCTTGGGGCAATCACCGGCTTGCAGGTGCAATGTTCAACAAATCTTTGTGCTTTCTTTGACAACAATGTCTGAAATGCAGTAAACAGAAGTGTACATAATATACCATTTTACTATAAAAACTGTGATGTATAAGCCCTTGTCTTGTTTTTTATTGTTGACAGCTTTTATATCCTAAGATTTGCATCATCTGAACATTCACTCATAAGCTCAGCTTTAGTCCAGATTCAGAAACACTCCAACTCTTGACACTCAATGCTTTCTTGAGTTCTAGGTCAGTGGCTTCCAGTTAGAAATCAGTAAAGTTATCTGGAAACACTCATGAAAAAGTCTGAGTATTTTAAAATATCTCTTACACAATCATCATTTAACTATAAGGCTTCATTTATCTGTAGCTAATTAAAGTGTCAAACTTCTTTGCATTTAATTGGAATTAATATCAATGCCATGTACTTCCATATTACCTCAGATTTTACTCAAGAGTAACATATTATTTTGGTTTGGGATGTTTAGTTGATTACTTTGTCTCTCTCAGGAAAATAGTGTTAAACCTGGCTCATTTATTTGACAGATAGTCGATAATAGATTTCAGATCTTTGCTAGGCACTGGGGATAAAGAAATAACAGACTTCATCTTGCTATCAGTCTGTTTCCAATTGGAATAGAGAGGGAGGCAAACCAACACCTATGATAAAAAGTGGTAAGTATATTACACAGTGCTAACAAAACATAGAATATGCAGAAGTGAAAGTAGCACACGGCAGTATACCTCTTTGCTTCCATTTGTCTTTTAAGGGAAAATAGCTTCAAACTGCTTCTATGGATCTCCCTCCTTTAACTTTGGTTTCAACAGGCAAAAGCCCTTGTCAGCTTATGCCATGCAGTCCAATTTGGAATATATACCTATTGGACTGTATGGTATATGCTAAAAAGGGTTTTGCCTGTCAAAACGAAAGCTTACATAGCTTACAGCGATTTCCAACCTCAATATTGTCATCTTCAGTTGATTGTCTCTGCCAATGCCTTTTCAAGTTCTACCCATTTCCTTTGCTGTTAGTATCCTTCCTCCAGAGAAGCTGATCCATACAGGAGTTGTTTTCATGTGGTTGCTTTGTTTTTTTTTTACAGGGCTTTGCTCTTTCTTTGCAGCTGTTGGAACGTACACCCTGCTAATGTTATCTCATCCATTTTCTTTGTCTACCAAGATAGAATCCTTTCAGATATTATCTTTTGCACCATGTTTAGTCTCTGAATGTTGGAGCAGCTGGCCAACCTAGAAGTTGATATTCCAGGTGCCTTTTTAGAGATTTGATCTTCTCAGAAAAGGAAAATATCTTTGCTACCTCCTAACATTTCTCTCAAAGAAAGACACCAACTGACTTTGTAAATTCAAAGAGTATAGCCCTAGAATCATCATTACTTTATGGCTAGTGTGGAGATAAGGAGGACAGTATAAAGAATACCAATCTCCTTTACATATCCACTATTTATTCTTTTCAAATTAGTATAGATTTTTCTCTAACCACATATCATTTTACCTAATTACCTAGGAAGCAACCCTAATAACATTCTAATCTACTCCACCCAATTGAAGTGGGTATTATATTGAACTTCTTATAAAATACTTTTATCATGGGTTTTGGACATATAGAATATGTATATTTAAAAGACAGGATCATTTAAAATAAGTATAGTAATTTTCCATGAAGAGGAGGGAAACATGAATGTCACAACAGTATGCCAGAACCCAACTATTTTTAAAAAGGAGGGAGCAGAAATTTTAATAAGTTTTTGTTTATTGGATTATATTTTCATTACCTAATTGATATTTCAATATCCATTCTTATTGGAGACAGTTATATGAAAGCTTTCAATAGTTATCCAAAAAGAAAAACAAAGGTAACAAAGAACACTCGTTAACTGTTAGTGACATTATTGTTTTTATAAATTGCACCCAAAGTTACTTTCATGAACCGTGTCTTTAAAAGTCTGCTCTAAATAGTGTGTTTTGTAGATTCAGCTTTCCATATTCCCCAGCGGAATTCAGGATGTGACATTTCCTTTACCAACTCAATAGTTAAACTCCTGGAACATTAGCTTTGTCTGCTGAGGAATAAGAGAATTTGTGGCTGGAGGATATGGTTCTAATTTACTTGAGATTTCCTGATAAATTTGGTTTTCTGGCTTTTGGCATCAGTGATCTAAATTGACAGATCAATTTGGGACAGAAACATGCACTTGTCAAGTTGTTTCCAAAAGTGAATCTGAGACTGAATACTGCTTCCCAAGAACTGCTGCTTGCATTTCCTATTCCAGGCCACCCCTACTGAGACTCACTGCAATAGATTGATTGGTTCAGAGATAGGGTAGGGCAAAATGATTGCACAGGGACAAAGTCATGATGGTACCATATGGTAAGTTCAGAAAATAAATACATCTTTAGGCATTTAATAAAATAGTTTTAAGTTTTAAATTTCTATTTCACAGTGACTAGAAATCATGTATAATATCATATATTTTTTCACTATTATCTGTAATAGTTATTTTATTATTCTCCAAATTAAAAATAACAACCACCATCATAATGGTTTATATTTAATGGTTCTTTAACATTAATTAATTAAGAGAAACCAGTATATCAATCTGAGAATGCATCAAGATGCTAGACATTTTTATCTAAAACTTGTATGTAAGAATTTTATATATTCTATACACATATTGGGCTGTCTGGCATATGCTAACAAAGGCATTTGCCTGTCCAAAATCAAAGTTAAAAGGGGATAAACCTGTAGAAGCAGTTTGAAATGAGGATATCATTATGTGGAAGCTGAGAAAGAAAATTTCTAGAGCAAGTTCCAGTTTTCTCTATCTTTATGTGACTGCCTGAAATCAAATCCCATAACCCCTTTACTTTAAACTACTTCCTGCTTCTATTATATGCCTATATGATTTATTCCCCATCTGGGAGTCTTAGTGATCTTTATAAACCTTGAACAGGTCTTGTTGCATCCTTCTTTAAGTTATCATTGTATTCTATAAATTATACTATTCTTCTATGGACTCCCAGGCATTATATCATCTTTTCTTCCATCCAAATCTGTGATATTAGCTGTGACTACACTTCCAATTACACTCTGTAATCCAAATGCAGTAAATTGAATTTCTCTGTGTTTCTGTATTTCTACAAGCTTACCCTCATTTCTGTGTCTTCATACCTCTTGTATCCTCTGCATAGATAGATCCCTTTTCTTCTGGACTATGCATGTCATTCTCTGCTAACTCAGTTAGGTTACCTATGCTAATGAGTCTCTATCCCATTCCCAATTTCAATTTCTTCAGAATATTTGTCATTATCTGATTTTTATGTACAGACTATAAATAATTCTTGTAGGTTTTATGAGAATAGGGATTTTGTCTGCCTTTCTCTTATTCCATGTGAGTACTATAACAAAATGTCATAGATTGGGTGGCATAGACATTAAATATTAATTTCTCACAGTTCTGGATGCTGAAAAGTCCAAGATCAAGGTGCTAATTTATTTGCTTGGTGAGAGACCTTCTCCTGGTTTGCCGATGGCCAGCCTCTTGCTGTGTCTTCACATAGCAGAAAGAGAGATCATCTCTATTCTGTCTCTTCCTATGAGTGCACTAATTTCATTCTTACTGATTTCACCCTCATTATCTAATAACTTCCTAAAGAACACACCTCCAAATACCATCACATTGAGTATTAAGACTTTCACCTATGAATTTTAGAAGAAAAAAATATTTAGTCCATATCAGTCTTGTTCACTGCTTTATTCTCAGTGTCTACACTAGTACTTGAAACATTACAAACATACACAATAGATATTTGTTGAATGATGAATGTTAGTAACAGATCATTTGGTACCAATGATCTGATACTAAAGTTACATTGCATCATATCAGTTGATTATAGATTCAATTTTCAGAACTATTCTATTTTCAAATTCTATTTTTCTATGACCTTCACAGGGTCTTCTTGACTTATCTCTATTTCTCAATCCTGGAAAATTGAGAAAAACACTAGATTTTGATTTATGGAGTAGTGATTATTTTCACAAGAATATTGTAATTAACAAGACCCTCTTACAATGCTTTCTGTAGAAAGTTAGAGTATAAATATATTTTTAATTTAAACCAATTCATAGACATATGGAGCTACTTCATCATCTCTTTTTCCACAGGTTGTGTGTTTTGTATATGTAAGTTGTGAGACTTAATTTGCAGGGTTTAAAAAAAATCAATTTCTTGCACATTTCCATGGTTGCATCCATAAGACAAAAGCAAGATCCTTAATAACAAACAGAGTATCATTGCAATTTTCAAGTTGTTTTACAGTGTTAAAACTGCAACTTAATTTAGTATGTAAACAAACTGCAATCTAAATTAAAAATGTACTCCTTGAATAAGTTACCAAATTTCAGCCGATGATAGTAGCCAAGTTTTAGCCAATCACAGGCTGCCAACCGACCATATCATGTTCAAATAAAGCCAATGATGAACGGTAACAAATCAAGTTGTTTCTTCATATTTCTTCCTTTTTTCTGCCTACAAACACTGCCTGTTCACATTGTTGTGGGAAGCTCTCTGAACTCCTTCTGCTTCTGACGTTTTTAGCAACTTCTGACTTACTCTTTACTCAAATAAACTCTGCTAAATTTAATTTGCCTTGTTTTCCTTTTAACAGTTTTGTGTCAAAAGTGGGATCCAAAGTAGACCAACAGTGACTCCCAGGAGCGCTGAGAGATCAAAGGTAGCTGTCAGGCCCATTGTGCCCCTTGTTATCTTGCAGTAACTGGGGTCATGGGTGAGTTCTTCCTCAGATTTGAGCTCCACAGATTTACTTTTTGCTCTCCAAATTTATTTGACCAATTTTTACTGAACTGGGATCCAGGATTGAATTGGATCCCATAATTAACTGGATTGAATCCAGTAAGAGGTCTCAGACAACTTAATGAATATGGGATTTTTAAATCTAAGGAGTCTGAAGCTCCAAGAGTCTAGGTCTCCATTTTCTGGGATACGGGCTAACTTTATGTACAAAAATTATGAGCCCAGACTTAGTATATTTTTGTAGAAATGGGTTAACCTTACTAATAAAAACATAGAATAATAGTAACTAGTGTAGGGAAAATTTAACTTAAGTGTGTTGACTTGTGAGGCAAAGTACCTTAGAAAAGACAGAATCAGGCAGGGCGTGGTGGCTCAAGCCTGTAATCCCAGCTCTTTGGGAGGCCGAGGCGGGTGGATCACGAGGTCAAGAGATCGAGACCATCCTGGTCAACATGGTGAAACCCCATCTCTACTAAAAATACAAAAAATTAGCTGGGCATGGTGGTGTGTGCCTGTAATCCCAGCTACTCAGGAGGCTGAGGCAGGAGAATTGGCTGAACCCAGGAGGTGGAGCTTGTGGTGAGCCGAGATCGTGCCATTGCACTCCAGCCTGGGTAACAAGAGCGAAACTCCATCTCAAAAAAAAAAAAAAAAAAAAAAAAGAAAAGAAAAGAAAAGACAGAATCAAAAACACCAAAAAAACAATAGGATGCATTATTTAATTGGTACACAGAGCCATCTAAAACATTAAGGAATAAAAGGTTACTGTATCTAAAGCTTCCTTACAGAAGGCAAATGAAGAAAATCTTTTTTTTTTTCAAGTTCACATGACTTGGCTAATGTTTGGTTAAAAAAAAATTATATTTTGTGTTGATTAAATCAGGCATATCTTCAAAGTTGTCAGCATCAAATATATTGCAGACATACAAATTTCCCATCTCAGTTTGCTGGTGAAATAAGCTCATGTTATCTTTGTATTACAAATTTCTTCAGGAAGGAAAATAAGATGATGACTAGCTATTTTGTCTCATCTTTATAAGCAATCCAAGCTTAATAGCTAAATATAAGTAAGTTAAATAATTGTAAGATAAAATTCCCATGTGAAAGATTTCCTTCCTATAGCATAAGATTTTAAAATTCTTAACCCCAAAAATTGAAAATTGTGCCTGAGAAAAATCTTTACATAGAATTTAATTCTCAAGCCTAGCAAAGAAACCTAAGGACAGTGATAAAATGTCTCCCCTCTACACTTTTTATTTGTTTGTTTTGAGACAGGTTCTCACTCTGTCAACCTAGACTGCTGTGCAGTGGTACAATCTCAGCTCACAGCAACCTCCGCCTCCCAGAATCAAGCAATTCTCTTGCCTCAGCTTCCTGGTAGCTGGGGTTACAGATGTGCGCCACTATTGCCCGGCTAATTTTCATATTGTTAATAGAGATGGGGTTTCACCATATTGGCCAGGCTAGTCTTTAACTCCTGACTGCAAATGATCCACCTGCCTCGGCCTCCCAAAGTGTCCCCTCCTACAGTTTCTTATCACAAAGAGAGGCTGACTGTTAGTAAACATGTTTTGTGCCACATTGATAAATTGTACTATGAGAAAGCACATGCTCCTAGACATCATGATTTATAAATTTGCCAATCTCCATATTGCTGTGTGACAGACAGTTTACAATTGCTTCCTTCCCAGTGTTCACTGGAAATGAAAGTTACTAGAGTTAAGAATTCTAACTGATAGATGTTGCTTAATTAAAAAAAAATAATAACCAAGAAAACAACTCTATATACAAATATGTGAGGAAGGTAACATGTGCTTTTGGTAAGAAAAAGCTATCAAGTATGAAGAGATTTTGTTTTAGTTAAGGAAAAATGAAGTATTTTTAGTCCCAAAGATGAATAACTATTGTTTCAAAATAAAAAAACACAGAGAAAATAATTGAAATGATATAAGAAGGTTGTAGAAGTTTGGTGGGAGAAGAATCTTGTGAAATGAATTTTAAATGTAACTAAACTGGCTAAAACTAGAAGCAAAGTATAAGTTTTTTCTAAAATTTAGTATTTGTATCAAAATTATATTGCTCAAAACTAGAATTTGACCTCTCCATTAAAACAAGGTTTTTCTGGAGCATTGGTCTGCTTTTTATAGAAAATTGTGAAAGATTTCCTTCACCTTTTCAGTAATTGGACAAAAATCAATGATTTTCCATTTCACCAAGATAACTTTCTATCCTATATATTATTTGTTTCTGTATCACTTAAGAAAAACTGAATTCTATTGGAATAGCTAAGGTTTTTCTACTACTATGTAACTTTCTGTATTTTCTTTGAAGTCTTTGATTATCACCGTCATTAAATGATTTACTATTTTTTTCACAGTGACCTATAATACTACTTTGATGAACCCTTGATATTTTTTAGAAACTTCCCAAAAACAAATTCTAAAATATATTTTATTATCCTCAAATTAACTTTGAGATTTTCCAGATGGGCCCGTGGAACATCTCAAAAGGGTCTCTCTCCTTAAAGAGCGGTATTCAAATAATTGAGCTTATTTGAGAGATTAAATTATAAGGAAAAGACTGTGAAATAAGTAATGCTAAATCTTTTTTGAGTTACATTTGTATGGAGTGTTATTAATATGTGTTTGAAAAATTGTGTGATGTTCATAGAAATCTGATCATACCATTTAACTGAGTAAGAATTCCCAGAACTCTGAAAAAACAACTGAATGTTTTCATGCTAACCGAATTTCAAGCAGAACAAGAATTATGTAATTACCATAGAACTGCTGTGGCAGGTTTTCATGCTAAGTTAGACTACATTGAAATTTGTTAAGATATACAATTGAAATGAACTCTTTTTTTTAAAAAAAAAATTATTGCATTATAGGTTTTGGGGTACATGTGCAGAACATGCAAGATAGTTGCATAGGTACACACATGGCACTGTGTTTTGCTGCCTTCCTCCCCTTCACCCACACTTGGCATTCATACCCAGGCTATCCCTCCCCAGCTCCCCGCCGCTGTCCCTTCCCCATTCCCCCCAATAGACCCCAGTGTGTAGTATACCCCCTCCCTGTGTCCATGTGTTCTCATTTTTCTCACCGACCTATGAGTGAGTATATGCAGTATTTATTTTTTCTGTTCTTGTGTCAGTTTGCTGAGAATGATGTTCTCCAGATTCATCCATGTCCTTACAAAGGACACAAACTCATCATTTTTGATTGCTGCAAAGGGCTGATATCAAGAATTTACAAAGAACTCAAACAGATTTACAGGAAAAAAACAAACAAGCCCATTCAAAAATGGGCAAAGGATATCAACAGACACTTTACAAAAGAAGACATACATGAGGCCAACAAACACATGAAAAAATGCTCATCATCACTGGTCATTAGAGAGATGCAAATCAAAACCACATTGAGATACCATCTCATGCCAGTTAGAATGGCGATCATTAAAAAATCTTGAGACAGCAGATGCTGGAAAGGATGTGGAGAAATAGGAACATTCTTTTTTTTTTTTTTTTTTTGAGACGGAGTTTTGCTCTTGTTACCCAGGCTGGAGTGCAATGGCGCGATCTTGGCTCACCGCAACCTCCGCCTCCTGGGTTCAGGCAATTCTCCTGCCTCAGCTTCCTGAGTAGCTGGGATTACAGGCACGCACCACCATGCCCAGCTAATTTTTTGTATTTTTAGTAGAGACGGGGTTTCACCATGTTGACCAGGATGGTCTCGATCTCTTGACCTCGTGATCCACCCGCCTCGGCCTCCCAAAGTGCTGGGATTACAGGCTTGAGCCACCGCGCCCGGCCCAATAGGAACACTCTTACACTGTTGGTGGGAGTGTAAATTAGTTCAACCATTGTGGAAGACAGTGTGGCGATTCCTCAAGGACCTAGAAATAGAAATTCCATTTGATCCAGCAATCCCATTACTGGGTATATATCCAAAGGACTATAAATCGTTCTACTATAAGGACACATGCACACGAATGTTCATTGCAGCACTGTTTACAATAGCAAAGAACTGGAACCAACCCAAATGCCCAACGATGATAAACCAGACAAAAACAAGCAATGGGGAAAGGATTCCCTATTTAATAAATGGTGTTGGGAAAACTGGCTAGCCATGTGCAGAAAGCAGAAACTGGACCCCTTCCTGACACCTTACACTAAAATTAACTCCAGATGGATTAAAGACTTAAACATAAGACCTGACACCATAAAAACCCTAGAAGAAAATCTAGGCAAAACCACTCAGGACATAGGAGTAGGCAAGGACTTCATGAACAAAATACCAAAAGCATTGGCAGCAAAAGCCAAAATAGACAAATGGGACCTAATCAAACTCCACAGCTTCTGCACAGCAAAAGAAACAGTCACTAGAGTGAATCGGCAACCATCAGAATGGGAAACAATCTTTGCAGTTTACCCATCTGAAATGAACTCTTTAAGACTGATCCAAGTCAAAACAATCCATGGTTAAACTCTTTAACAAACAGTGCTAGGCACTTGAGTTAGAGAAACAAAACTGGTATTTAAAAGTTTGCAAATTCAGTGTTTTGAGTGTGGACTTATGGATAACCTACCTTAATGGCTGCCTAATCCTTCCTGAATATTTAAAGGTTCTATTCTTAAAGCTCTACATGATATGACTCATCATAAAAGAGATAAAATAAGTTAAAGAAAAAATAATGAGGTGACTGTTCTAAAATTGCTAAAATGATTGATAACCTATGTTTGGTTTGTTAAACCCATAATTCTGATAAGACAATAAACACTTCAGATGGTACATTTCCTTTTCCTCTTGGCTAATTTAAACACTTACAGAAAGATTTCATTCAGTTGCCACCTTCAATGAATGTTTCTGTTTGTATAGAAGATTTCCTGTGCAGGAAGGTCAATATGTAACCATAACTAAAAGGTTATTGGCATCCTCTTAAAGGACATTCCTGGAAAAATATCCAGAGATAGACTTCCTCATTTCACTGGACAAGTTGTAAAATAGCTGAATAAATTATTGCAAACACAATGGCATTAGGTAAAGCAAACTGAATCAATTAGATTTCTTTGGTCAAAGGTATTACCGATTGATGGAAGTCAGATTCACTCCTACTGGAAAATGTAAATTGACCACTTATAAAATAGTTACTGGAAGGCCTATTCCCCTAATAGTAATAACTTCATGTGACTTATGCTCTTATGAATTCTAACATGGCTCAATATTTCGAGGCTTTAATCCAAAATGCTAATGTATATTTTTACAAGATAAAGTGAGTCCTTCCTGCCCCATCAACTGATGACAATAAGACTTTTCATGATTGGGAACCCAGAGTTTGGGTTTCTGTAATTAACACCAGAGAAAGACTGCCCTAGAATTTAAGCAAAAGGAACTGTAGCAAGTTCTTACCACCTATACATGAGAGCCTCAAGGATTGGCTTCACATCATCTTAGCTGAAGAGGCCCCTCCAGAACCTTGGGACTGTTCATTCATTGGAGACCTCAAGATATAATTAACCAAGGATGTTTCTCCTCAGAACAAGATGACATCCTAGATGGGGGGCAGCTTTCTCAAGATCATGAAACATGAATTATCTACTCTATCACCATGAAATCATTGCCCCCTTTCCTTGTTCTCCTGTGTATTTTGATGTCTACATGGCAAGATAATAAGATAATTTTAAGATTTCATGATCAATAGCTTTTGCAGAGAACTTAACTGAATATTAGGTATGGCATGTTACTAACAGCAGGCAAAACCTATAGTGAGAGTTTTACAGTTAAATTATTGCAGAAAACTAATAAAAAATATAATTCAGCTGTTTGTACACCGATTTACCACCCTAATCTCATAATTGTCAGTAGTCTTCGACCATGCAATGATTCAATAATGAAACCTTAGACAAATATTACTAGTGATTCCCTACTACGGGTTCTAATCCACAAGGCATCCTACGGTCTGTTTTGCCCCTCTAGTACATGTTTTTATGTGTGTGGGATTTAACAACCAACCTTATGTGTAGACAACTCCATGTCTCAGTAAGTGGAAAATAAGGGGTAACTGTGGATTAAAAGTTCTGACAATACGATTATCACTCCATAACCAATTGGAAGCTGAACATTGGTCTACATCTCTTGACTTGCCCTACAGAATAAAGAAGAATTTTCCAGCAGGTAATAAATAATTCTGTTGGTAAAATGCTTCCTCTCTGGCTTATCATAATGCAAGTGAAATTATGATTAGAAATCTGTCTCAAATATTAGCTATTATAGCTGACTCTACTACAAAGGCTATAGTTGCCCAGCAAACCTATTTAAATTCTCTTGCTAAAATTGCTTTAGGTAACAGAATTGCTGTGGACTATCTGTTGACTGAATGAGGGAGTATGTGTGATAGTTAACACCTCAAGTTACACCTGGATAAATACATCTAGTATGGTAGAAACTCAGTTGAACAGAATCAACAGAGAAGCTACTTGGTTAAAACAAGTAGCTTCCTCTTCTGGCTCATTGTTGTTATATTTACTTCTGTTTTACTCATAGGGGCTTCTGTTAAAGAGTATACTTCTGTCTCTTGGTATTATCCCCTGATGGCCATCATAATACATTGCCTGGTGTGCCATATCCTCTTAAGAGTCTTAAATACTTGTATGTAGCTACCCGTTGTACATCAAGTGGTCTCACTTTGGTTAAATGACACAAAAAATGAAGATAAAATAAAGAATCATTCTTTATGTCATCACCTGTGAACTTCATACTGAAGACCAAACAAGCACATTTTAGTTATTGAGAGTAGCATCATGCCCATGGATTTGGTCAATCTCTCAAAACTGAGGGGCTGACCAAAAGAAAGGAATTGCTAAACTAGTTAAGTTTTTCCTAAAGCTGCCTCTGTACATAGTGACCTGCAATCTAAATTAGTATATTTAAACAAGCAGCAACATGACTTAAGAGTTTATTCTTTCCCAACACCATTTATTAAATAGGGAATCCTTTCCCCATTGCCTGTTTTTGTCTGGTTTATCAAAGATAATATGGTTGTAGATGTGTTGTGTTGCCTCCGATGCCTCTGTTCTGTTCTATTGGTCTATATCTCTGTTTTGGTACCAGTACCATGCTGTTTTGATTACTGTAGCCTTGTAGCATAGTTTGAAGTCTGGTAGCGTGATGCCTCCTGCTGTGTTCTTTTTGCTTAGAATTGACTTGGCTATCCAGGCTCTTTTTTGGTTCCATATGAAATTCATGGTGGTTTTTTCCAGTTCTGTGAAGAAATTCAATGGTAGTTTGATGGGGATAGCATTGATTGTGTAAATTACTTTGGGCAGTATAGCCATTTTCACGATATTGAATCTTCCTAACCATGAACATGGAATGTTTCTCCATCTGTTTGTGTCCTCTCTTATTTCGTTGAGCAGTTGTTTGTAGTTTTCCTTAAAGAGGTCCCTTACATTCCTAGTGAGTTGTATTCCTAGGTATTTTATTTTCTTTGTAGCAATTGTGAATGGCAGTTCATTCTTGATTTGGTTCTCTTTAAGTCTGTTATTGGTGTATAGGAATGCTTGTGATTTTTGCACATTGATTTTATATCCTGAGACTTTGCTGAAGTTGCTTATCAGTTGCAGGAGCTTTTGGGCTGAGGTGATAAGCAGAAACTGGACCCCTTCCTGACACCTTACACTAAAATTAACTCCAGATGGATTAAAGACTTAAACGTAAGACCTGACACCATAAAAACCCTAGAAGAAAATCTAGGCAAAACCATTCAGGACATAGGAGTAGGCAAGGACTTCATGAACAAAACACCAAAAGCATTGGCAACAAAAGCCAAAATAGACAAATGGGACCTAATCAAACTCCACAGCTTCTGCACGGCAAAACAAACAGTCACTAGAGTGAATCGGCAACCATCAGAATGGGAAAAAATCTTTGCAGTTTACGCATCTGACAAAGGGCTGATATCCAGAATTTACAAAGAACTCAAACAGATTTACAGGAAAAAAACAAACAAGCCCATTCAAAAATGGGCAAAGGATATGAACAGAAACTTTACAAAAGCAGACATACATGAGGCCAGCAAACATATGAAAAAGTGCTCATCGTCATTGGTCATTAGAGAGATGCAAATCAAAATCACATTGAGATACCATCTCACACCAGTTAGAATGGTGATCATTAAAAAATCTGGAGACAGCAGATGCTGGAGAGGATGTGGAGAAATAGGAACACTCTTACACTGTTGGTGGGAGTGTAAATTAGTTCAACCATTGTGGAAGACAGTGTGGCGATTCCTCAGGGACCTAGAAATAGAAATTCCATTTGACCCAGCAATCCCATTACTGGGTATCTATCCAAAGGACTATAAATCATTCTACTATAAGGACACATGCACACGAATGTTCATTGCAGCACTGTTTACAATAGCAAAGACCTGGAACCAACCCAAATGCCCAACGATGATAGACTGGACTGGGAAAATGTGGCACATATACACCATGGAATATTATGCAGCAATCAAAAATGATGAGTTTGTGTCCTTTGTAGGGACATGGATGAATCTGGAGAACATCATTCTCAGCAAACTGACACAAGAACAGAAAAAGAAATACTGCATATACTCACTCATAGGTGGGTGAGAAAAATGAGAACACGTGGACACAGAGAGGCGGTCTACTATACACTGGGGACTGTTGGGGGGAATGGGGGAGGGACAGCGGGGGGGGCTGGGGGGGATAGCCTGGGGATGAATACCAAGTGTGGGTGAAGGGGAGGAAAGCAGCAAAGCACACTGCCATGTGTGTACCTATGCAACTATCTTGCATGTTCTGCACATGTACCCCCAAACCTATAATGCAATAAAAATTTAAAAAAAAAAAAAAAAAAAGAGTTTATTCTTGTAACAAGGAGCTGAGCCTAAGCCAATCACAGCAGCCAACCTTCAGCCAATTATGGGCTGTCACTGATCAGACCATGCGCATATAAAACAAATGCCTAGCTATAGCCCATCAAGCTGTTTCTGTATGTTGCTTCCATTTTCTGTCTACAAATATGGCATGCCCACATTGCTGTGTAAAGATGTCTGAATCTCTTCTGGTTCTGAAGGCTGCAGGATTCATAGCTTGTTGTTTGCTAAAATAAACTCTGCTCAATTTAATTTGTTTAAAGTTATTTTTTTCTTTAACAAGAGTATATGCATATACATATACATACAAACACACACATAAAAACAGTATTTGTAATAACCTTTGTTCATTAGATAATTATTCAGGATCTTAAATAATTTTTGACTGTATTGATATTGTGATAAACAACGTAAAAGTCAGAAATAGAAATTTTCAAAGAAACTCTGTTCTAGTAAATATTACACAGGCATAATCCAAAGTATAAATACTGAATATAGAATCTCTTGCTTTCTCTCTGAGAAAAAAAAAAAATATGAGGTCAAAAATGCAAGTTTTCCTTTTAAAACAGAATCAGCTCTAAATGAAGGAAAACTATAATACAGATCACAAAGAATTGAAAGTGCATTAAAAAATCTGTGTGTGGTGCTTTAATGTGTCTCTTTGTGCAGATAGAAAACCAAATTTACACGTTTTTAAACTAAACAATGAGCTTTAGTTAACTGAAATTCAAATTGAATCATAGGTCTCAAGAAAGACTAAATTAATTATACTCTGCTCTCCATCAAAAGTGACAGATTTTTCTATTATATTTTCCTGACATTGAATGAAATAAGAAAAAAAGTCTCTTATTGACACATTGTTTTATTGAAGTCTTTCTATCCACCTAAATTATACCTTTACATTTGTATGAAAGTCAGAGTTTGAATAACATGTTTGTGTTAATTATGGAACACCATAAAAAATGAATCTCTTTTTTGGTTCCATATGAAATTTAAAGTAGTTTTTTTCTAATTCTGTAAAGGAAGTCAATGGTAGTTTGATGGGGATAGCATTGAATCTATAAATTACTTTGGGCAGTATGGTAATTTTCACAATATTGATTCTTCGTATCCATGAGCATGGAATGTTTTTCCATTTATTTGTGTCCTCTCTTATTTCTTTGAGCAGTGGTTTGTAGTTCTCCTTGAAAAGATCCTTCACATCCCTTGTAAGTTGTACTGCTAGGTATTTTATTCTCTTTGTAGCAATTGTGAATGGGAGCTCACTCATGATTTGGCTCTCTGTTACTGGTGTATAGGAATGCTTGTGATTTTTGCACATTGATTTTGTATCCTGAGACTTTGCTGAGGATGAGTTCATGTCCTTTGCAGGGACATGGATGAAGCTGAAAACCATAATTCTCAGCAAACTAACGCAAGGACAGAAACCAAACATCACATGTTCTCACTCATAAGTGGGAGTTGAATAATGAGAACACATGGACACAGGGAGGGGAGCATCACACACCAGGGCCTGTGGTGGGCTGGGGGCTGGGGGAGGGATAGCATTAGGAGAAATATCTAATGTAGATGAGGGATTTCTGGGTGCAGCAAACCACCATGGCACGTGTACACCTATGTAACAAACCTGCATGGTCTGCACTTATATCCCAGAACTAAAGTATAATAAAAAAAGAAAGCTAGCGAATTTCAGCTAACTCAAATATGAACTTTTCTTAATTTTAATCTCTTTAGAAATGATTAAATTCAAAATGAACTTTTAAGATTTTGAAGCTCTATTACAGTATTCTTCCTTTTTAACCTACTACTTGTCATGGTTTCTTTTCAAAACTGTATATATAACACATAGAGATTTTACTTTTTTCCTGGCTATTTTACTTTGTAGAAAAGGTTAATGTCTTCTTTGTACTCTTCTTTGTAGAAAAGGTTAATGTCAAGATTAAATAAGAGAGAGAAGAGAAGCAAATTGATTGGCAGGGATTGTCTGGGAGCTAGATGCTTTCAGATTTGGGGTAATGGCAAAAGAAAGATATCCACAACTCCACACTCCTGCCACACTGTTTTATAATCCTAACTATTGGAGAACCCCTCGACTTTTCTGGGCTCCAAGGCTAACATAGAGAGCTGTCTGAAGATTGCACAGAGGTACTGCTCTAGAGAGGGAACACATGTGGAGTCCCACAGGCATCCAAACTCTGAGCAGGTTCCCCTTGCTACTATTCTGAGACCCAAGTCCCCAAAGGAAACCAACACTGCTGGGGCTGGGCCAAAAAGATAGAGGAGAAACTGGGCACTTCCACGCACCTCACAAACAAATCCCAGCATTGGTGCTGAGGGTTCCTGAGGAAACGGAGCAAACCACAATTCCCACAGCTGCCTGTCTGTGCTGCTCCAGCTGAAAGGATTGCCATTCTCCCAATAGCAAGTCCACAGCCAGCGCCATTCTGAGCCCAGTTTCCAAAAGTCTATGTCCTGCCCTGGGGCTACTGCAGATGATGCCACTGCTACCCCAAGGACAAAGAAGGGCAGGGGAGGCCAGGCAGTTTCACACATTTCAAGAACAAATTCTACTCCAGCTACTATAGGCTATTGTGATACCAAGGCACCAGGAAACCACATGCCCCTCAGCTACCTTGCTATTCTGCTTCCACTGTGAGTGCCTCACCCTCCCTGGAGGCAGAATCGCATTGCCCACACCTGAGCATTCCTCCAGCAGCCTGAGAACCACCCTGCCCCTGCCTAAGATAGCCAATACCTGAATTCACTACTGAGGGCCCAAGGACAAGACTGTGGTCTAGTCCTGTTAACTTTGTAATGAAGTTCACAGCATTCAGGGGCCTGGAAATTGCCCAACCCAATCCACCCTAGTTGGTGCCAGCACTACCACTTGTGTTCCAGTGGGTTGCTTCACCACTACTACAGCCATTGCCCAAATCACATCAGATGCCCAGCGTGCTGAGAATCTGCTCAAAACCTGGCCAACAACTACCACTACTACCAGCATCCAAGCAAGCCAACTGGAGGCCCAAGAATTGGCCCATGCATACTCACTAACACTAGGGTCAGCAAAGCCATCCTGGATCCCAAGACAGGCACACTCATCCCGCCACTGCCACCATGGGGGTCTGAAGACTGCCCACCCAGCATCCCAACAGATTTTAAGTCAAAAACTGAAAAAATACAAAGAAGGTCACTATATAATAATAAAGAGATCAATGAGTCAAGAGGCTATATCAATTCTAAATACATATGCACCCAACACTGGAGTACCCAGATTTATAAATCTAATATTACTAGATCTAAATTAAAAGATAGATGCCATACAGTAATAGGGGACTTCACCACCCCACTGTCAGCATTAGATAGATCACCTAGTCTGAAAAATCACTTTTAAAAACCATGGGATTTAAACCAGGTTGTAGACCAAATTGATGTAATAGATATTTAAAAAACATTCTATCCAAAAAACTGCAGAATATGCAGTCATTCATTAGCACATGCAGCATTATTCATAGTAAACCATATGTTAGGACATAAAATAAGTCAAAATAAATTTTAAAAAATCAAAATTATATCAAATATCTTCTCAGGCCACAATGGAGTAAAACTAGAAATCCATAACAGAAAGTACTTTGGAAAGTACACAAATATATGAAAATCAAACAACATACTCCTGAACAATCACTGGCTTAATAAAGAAATTAACCAAAAAATTTAAAAATGGTTGAAACCAATGATTATGAAAACACAACATACCAAAACCTGTGGGATACAGCAAAAGCAGTAATAAGAAGAAAGTTTACAGCAATATATTCCTACATCAAAAACGTAGAAATGTATCAAACAACAATCTAACTTTGTACCTTAAGGAACTTGAAAAGCAGGAACAAACAAAGCTCAAAACTTGCAGAAGGAAAGAAATAGTAATGATAAGAGCATAAAGAAATAAAAACATGTAATTAAAAAATAATACAAAAGATCAATGAAATGAAAAGTGGTTTCTTCAAAAAGAGGAACAGCATGGATAAATTATTGGCTAGACTAAACAAAAAACTAAGACTCAAAACAAAATCAGAAATGAAAAAAGAGATGTTATAATTGATATGAAAGAAAGACAAAAGATCATCAGAGAGTATTAGGAGCAACTGTTATGTGCTAACAAACTGAAAAACATCAAGGAAATGGATAAATTATTAAAAACATACAATTTATTAAGACTCAATCAGGAAGCAATAGAAAACCTGAACAGATCAATAACAAGCAGGAAGATGTAATCTGTAATAAAAAGTCTCCAAACAAAGAAAAGTCCAGGACTGGATGAATTTATAGCGAAATTCAACCAATCAAAAAGTAATACCAATCTTCTTGAAGCTATTTCAAAAAATTGAAGGTGAAGGAATTCTTCCTAACTCATTCTATGAGACCAACATCACCCCAACACTAACCATCAGACAAGGACATAACATAATAAGAAAACTTCAGGATGATATCCTTGATGAACATAGACACAAATCTCCACAAAACGCTACCACACCAAATCCAGGGGCACACAAAAAAGACAATGCACCATGATTACATGGGATATATCTCATGGATACAAGGGTGGTTCGACATGTAAATCAATCAATGTGATATAGCACATCGATGGACTGAGAAACAAAAATCACATAATTAACTCAGTAGATGCAGACAAAGCATTTGATAAAATTTAACATACTTTTATGATAAAACCCCTCAACAAACTAGGCACTGAAGGAACATACCTTTAAATAATAAGGCCATATATGACACACCCACAGCTAGCATCATATTGAATGGGGAAAAGTTGAAAGCATTTTCTCTGAAAATTAGAAGAAGACAAGGATGCTATTTTCCATACTTTTGACCAGCATAGTAGCTGAAGTTCTAGCCAAATCAATTAAGCAAGACAAAGAAATAAAAAGCATCCAAACTGGAAAAGAAGAAGTCAATTGTATCTCTTTGCTGGGAGGAAGCAACAAAACAAGGCACTTGCATGTAATAACAGATCTATACAATTTTATAATATGTAATATTTTACCCATAGCTACTGGACATATGAAATCCTCATGATAAAAACATCTCCAGTTGCTGAAGTAAAGAAAAGAAGCATATGCACTATAATATAATAAGTGATAGGATTGTGGTGATTTTGGGGTTTGCACAGCGAAACCTTTTTGGAATTTAAATTGAGGTGGGAAGAATGATTGAAAGTTACATAGCTCCCCTATCAGAACCATAGAATTTTCAAAGTCTTAAAATGGGAGGTATATTTAAAGAGTATGAAGAAATAAATGTGGCTGGAATACAATGTATGAAATTGGGTTCCTGGGAATCTGTATTTACTGGTAAGAAAATCTGTGGCAACTCATTTCTCATTTCCCTTTCCTTTTAACACCTAGAAATAAGCTCCCACTGGTAAAACTTATATTCTCCTTTTCTTAAACTTCCAACATTTCCTCTCTCTATTCTCTGTCTTATGTGCTACTTTTGTTCTTTGTTTTACAGAGAAAATAGGATAAATTAGATAAGAGCTTTTAGATTACTGCCCTCACCTCAACCCAAATGATGAAATCTACTAACCTACATTCATAGTCAGCTATATATTTTGTCATTTCTCCAATTAAAGTAGAGAAATCATGTTCTTAAGAACAATTCTCCTACTTTATGATATGATGTCGTCTGCTTATACACAGTCCCAGACACTTATTTTACAGAAGGACTCCTCCTTTCTTTTCAGTATTACCAAAAATTTTTAAATTCTCTCCTATCTACTACAGTGTTCACATCAGAATGTGTATATAGATAAGATATAGATATAGATAGATATAGATATAGATATAGATATAGATATAGATATAGATATAGATATAGATATATATAGAGAGTATGTAATGTTACTCAAAAAATAACTTCTTTGGACCCCATAACCCACTCCCACTAGTACTCTCTTTCTGTGCTCCTCTTTATAGAAACACATGAAAACTCCTGTAAAGCATAGTTTACATTTATCATTTCACATTGTCTTTATGCATTCTTTAATCTCCTTTTAGTGACCTTTAAACTCCATTTAAAATTTTCCTGTTAAATCTGTTACTTGCATCCAGGCTGACATATCCAGGGGTCTTTTAAAATTTTTTCCAAACTTTATCTAAATCAACTCCTCAGCTTTTGACATATTTCATCACTATATGCTTTTTGTTTTCTTTATGTGGCATCAAAGATGCCATTTTTTTTCTCTTTCTCAATAAATACTATCTTTAGTCCCCCTTTTCAACTTTTCCTCATTTTTAAAACGTCCAAATAATGCAGTGGACCACCATCAAATCCTAGTTTAGAATCAGTATCTACACACTACATGTAGAATTCAAGCACTTTGCATTAGCTCCATTGCCAAGGTCCTAGTTAAGTCACCATCATATCTCACCTGACTTTCTATTCCTCTCTGCATTTGTTTCACTACATATCCAATGGCCTCCTACAGTTAAGCACTTCAAGAGATTTGTTCTCTGTGCCTAAAATATTCTTACCTGGGTGTTTGTATATCACTTCTTTCAAAAGCCACCCTGTCAGAGATATCTTCATTTAATATACTACCTAAAATAGGCATTCCCCTTCCTTATTCTAATTTATTCTCTCCTTAGGACTTGTCATGACCTAGTAAAATTATTTGTTCATAATTTTCCATATAGATTCATTGGAACGTAAAGCACCTCAAGAGTGTTTTTGTTTTGCTTTCTGATATATTCCCAGTCTTTAGAACACCTCTTAGCATAGGGTTGCCACTCAAAAATTTGTATGTAACTAATCATAATCTAATTTCATACAATGGGATAGAAGGGAAGAGAAGATAATTTGGTACTGTAACATGGCTGGGAGAGGGAAAAATAAATAACTGAAAATAAAACAGCCCTTTGCTAACAATTGAGTTTAGTGTAATTGGATTCTAATCAAACATTCAAACAATTGTAGCTTGCTCTTTCTTTCCTTCCTTCCTTCCTCCCTCCCTCCCTCCCTCCCTCCCTCCCTCCCTCCCTCTCTCTCTCTCTTTCTCTCTTTCTTTCTTTCTTTCTTTCTTTCTTTCTTTCTTTCTTTCTTTCTTTCTTTCTTTCTTTCTCTTTTTTTTTTTTTTGAGATGGAGTTTCACTCTTGTTACCCAGGCTGGAGTGCAATGGCGTGATCTTGGCTCACCGCAACCTCCACCTCCTGAGTTTAGGCAATTCTCCTGCCTCAGCCTCCTGAGTAGCTGGAATTACAGGCATGCGCCACCATGCCCAGAAATCATAGCTCTTTCTAAGAAATGTGTTTACTTACTTATTTCTTTTGATAAAGTCAGTTTTTTTCAATCATAAGAATGTCTAATGGGACCTTTGTGTGTCTGAAAATAAACAGATTCCTGAGAGTAAAGTGTTTCAGTCATAAAATAACCTCTTGACTACCAATATTACCACTTGCCTTCACAATTGCCCCCCAATACTACCACTTGCCTACCCAATCCCAAACCTCTCAACATACACACAATATAAATGTCTGAGAATATTTGAATCAATCAATGACAAGGTTCATGCACTCATATTAAATCTTTTGCATCGTTAACTTCACCAGACGGCCACTGCTTCCTTCATGTTTTAAGGAAGGGTCAGCTGCTTAACTCCCTGGGATTTCCAACAAACCAAATTATTTCAGACCTACATTTAAAATTTTAAAAAGAAATGAATAAAGCCAATTTAAATATTGAAAAGCAAATCCATTTTTTGTAGCTCAAATACATATGCTACTAATATGCAATGAAGGTAGGAGTTCAAGGAAGGAATCTAAGAAAGAGTCCCTATGGGATAGGGTAGGAGTTTGACAGTCTAACTCTAGTCATTTTGAATGAAATTATGCTGTATATGTCAAAGTTATTTCAAATATTTCTACTTAGAATTTGAAAGCCATTGTGAGTTCAGAAATCATCCTTTAAGACTTGGGATAACTAGATGGAGTGACAAATTGACAAATAAATACAAGTGAGAATCAGAGGTGATCAGAGCATAAGTTATTTGAATTATGGTAGTTTTGACTAGCTAGATTTGTTTCTTTTAAAAATATATTACAAGTAGGCAGAAGCATTTTTAAAATGAGAAAATAAATATAACTGTAGTATAGACAATTTTCAAAAGAAAAAATATGTAAATTTGGCATCATAATGTAAACATTGCTATTTATTATTTTTGGGTAAATAATTCCAAATTTTCCTTTTTCCCTATGTATGTTTAAATATATACAACTCACGTTTCCTTTTATCATGTTAATGTGGAAGTAATATATCAAAAGTGCTTTCTCTGGATTACCACAATCTACTCATTTTAATACCTCTAGTCTCCTCAAATCCCTTCCCATCTTTCCTATTCACAAAATAGTCTCGTTAGTTACCATGTGGCTTCTATGATTCTTTTCCTCTCTAGGACAGGCTCATAATTTTATCTTCTGAGACTCCCTGAACCACAGTTCTTTCCATTTCCTGGGATTCTGAATTCTGCCTAAGGATATAATAAAGCTGAGATGCTGCTATGATGCCCACTGAATACATGTCCCCCAGGAACATTTTTCTCTCAGAGCTTAGAAAATGTCCACTTCATATTCCAATGAATATGAGATATCTTGTTCAGCAACACTGTTGTCATATTCTTCTAAAGGCTAACATGTGTTCCCAATTACTCACAGATGATTTTCTAAATATGACTGTTTTATAATCACACCCATCCATTTAAAACCAGCGTAAGTTTTTTGAGGATGGAGTAGCTATACTCCAAGTGACTTGGCTCCCAAGTAAGTGAATTCTTGATAGGTCTACTGTGGCAATTCTACTATTGTGAATCGGATTTCAGCAATTTAGCACATGTATAAAATATGTTCATATTTAGGTTCTTGCTAAATACAGTTATAATCATAGTATTTCATCCTAATTGCCTTTACTTAACACCATTAGTATCTGTCATGAGTCTACATTTCAATGTAATTTCAAAATTTTAATATTTCCATAAATGTATTTGAGAGAATTCAGTGCAAAAATAGAGATATCTGATACCAAGGATTCTCTATCTTGATTTGGAAACATCATTTTGTTTCTATGATTGCAGAAAGAAAGACTATAATAAACATTTTGATACCAGTATTTTCTAATGAAACTAAATGATGTAGTAGTACAGCTAGAGACATGAAACAAATTACTTCCCCATTTTAATTCAGGCTAGTGTTTCCTGTTTCAAGTTTCTGAATCATGGATTTTAATATTCCTCATGTACCTCTTTTTCCAATTATAAAAATAACATATTGTTTCATTAGATCTTGCCTATGACCTCCTTGTATAGCTTATTCAGCTCAATAAATATTTATTGAACTACATTATGCATCAAGTACCATATTAGATGTTAGGGGTACAAAGGATGAATAAGACATAGTTGCTGATCTTAGCCACATGGCTGCAGTTTTACACAGAACCTACATGTTCACATTCATCAATTCTATTTATTGACTTTTCTGTAGACCAAATAAAGTAAATGAGAGAGAGAGAGAGAGAGAGAGAGAGAGAGAGAAAGAGAGGGATGGGGGGAAGAGAGAGAGAGAGAAGGAGAGAGAGAGAGAGAGAAAGAAGGGGAGAAAGAGAGAGAGAGAGAGAGAATATCTAATAGAAAGGGAGGACAAAACCAAAGGGAATCAGTATTCCTCAGGGAAGATCAGCAGTCTAAAATTTTACCTGAGTGCACTTCTATTTTATCTATAGATAATTTTAATTCAACATGTATATATATATATGTATGTGTGTGTGTATATATATATATATATACACATATATATACATACATATATATGTATATATATACAAAAATGTATATTTTATAACCATATCTAAAATGCACATAGTAAGATTTTTGTAGAACTATTTCTTTAAGCCAGTGGAATAAATATATTTGGCTTGAACTAAGAAAACATCCTTTGAACACACAAAGCAAATTTCTAGAGTTTTCAATGAATCAGAAATAACTCTTTTGGGGAGGAGCAGGAATCAAGAGAATTCTCACATTTACAGGATTTTTCTGCACTCTGATAAAATGAACACTGTATTAGTCCCCCAGTTTTGGTCTATGTAAGAGAAGGAATAAGGCTTTGAATTTATGAAAAAAAAAATTCTTATGTTGATAAAACCCGTTTTCTCTTTATGTATGTAAGACTCTAATTTAAAACTAAAAGAAGAACCATTTAGTCAGTAAGGAACAGTTAGATGTATGTCATTTCAATACTTAGATATGCACTACAGCTAGGAGAATTAATTCTTGTTAAGATCAGCAAAGTCAAACTAAACAAATACAGCCCATCAACTGACTAAATCTTCAGGGAACCAATCTCTACTAGCTAGTGAATAGCTAGTAGTGAATGTGATCTGGGATTATGAAAGCCACTGTCAAGAAAAAGTGAACTTGTGGCTTCTTAGGTCTGGAGGGATCATGAAATGTGTGCAGATTTGGAAAGAGAAAATAATTAACTTGATGCTTTTTCTAATTTGGCTTCAGATACTGTAACTATTATTATGTATAAATTAATGAGCAATCTGAATATTAATGATCATAAGGAAGTTCAAATAAATTAGAAAGCAAATGAATAATAAAGTTAAAATGATGAATAATTAATTTTGCTATAGTTGTTCTCGCTCAAATAATGATATAGCTACTTGTGTTCACAAAAATATAACAACCTAAGTAAATTTAGAAATGCCTAATGTCTTAAAACTTTTGAGTTTTAAGGATATGCTTAAAATACATTTCTATTAATTCAATAAATAGCATATTTCAATCTAAGGTTTTTCTTTGTTCTTGAGAAAAATTGTTCAGTTATAAAAATCAGAAACTGTAGTTGTATATCTACTATATTGAGAGAATATAGGAAGTATAAGATATTTATGTGGACAAAGGTATGTCATCCAACATTATGTTAAATTCAAATTGGAAACTGAAGATAAAGAATGGAGAATACTGTGTGTGGATGTGTGTATTCTTGTCTTAATTCTTAGTTTACATTGGTTGTATTTCAACTTAATACAGCAAATATTCATTCAGTATAAGCCATGCCCTGTGTTAGATTCTATACATAATAGAATAATGACTTCAACATAGTTTATCTGTAAGTGGCTTACAATCTAGTAATGGTATAAGGAATTACTTAATTATATATAAGTGAAAAACAAAATGAGCATCTTAAAATGGAATAAACTTCTGTCAGGGACAGTCAGGAAAGATTTATGGTGAATGTGATGAAGAAGAACTTGGATTATATTATATAGTAGGAAACATTATTTTCCTTATATAAACTTATATATAACTTTCAACATAGCACAGTGTTAAAAATACACAATATGGATATGTAGATGTCCTTTTAATCTGAGCAACATGAAATCATGTCTTTATTGCAGAGAAAGAGAATGCTCTTTTTCTTCTACTACCCTCAACTTCTGCCAAGCTATGCCTTTGCAAATTCCCATAGAAAGAGACAATGTCAATCTAACTAATCAGAACCTGAAATACTACTGCAAATGCCCCAACAGAATGCACGGTATCTAAAAGTCAAGGATTTTGTTGGCTTTATTTATGTGTATACATCCTAGAATAGTGTCTAGTATATAATAGATACTTTACAAATGTGTGTTGAATGAATAAAAAAGCACTAAAAATGGTGGTTATTACTTGTTGCTAAGTAGTTGTTTTCATCTATCAGAATGTGTGATTTTTGAAGGTAGGAACTACCTCTTAATTAACTATTAGAAACACATAGTTATACTGGGCACTGTTTGTTTCGGAATGAATAGATGTCAGAAAAAATATTAATGAACAGCCCTACACTCTACATGAAAAGGGCAAATGTCTTGGCATTTCAGATAACATAAATATAAGTAAACAAGCTATCAAACATTTAAAGAAAGTCAAATAGGTTTTGACCTTTTCAATTATATCCATCCTTTAACTCAAAGGCATTATTACCACTTAAATTACAGTGTTTGTATAAACAAATTTCAGTTCACCTAGTCATCTTCTGGAGGAAACAAAATGTGTCCAGTGTAAGTTCATCTAATTATGAAGTAGAAAATCAGAATTTGTCACAAAGGAGAAGCTGATCATGCCAACATATTGTTTGCCAGTCTGATCAGGAAAAGAAACAGAAAACACAGAAATAAATTGCATTTTCATGTGTTTATGTGGGAAAGAAAAAACTCCAAAAAGAAAATCTCTGAGCAACACAAAAGGAATTTCACCTCTGCCACTTGCAGGAAAACAAAAGATTTTGAATAATCTTTCCTCACATTTGTAGCAAAGATGACTCTGAAAATTTGACTTTTAACAGATGACCAACTACTTTAAACACTTCCCACCACCCCCTCTTTTATTTTATTTTATTTTTTTACTTTATTCCTAATTTATGTGCCAAACGGGAAACATAAGTTACATTATATTATGAACAGGTCACCCCCTCCCTCACTGCATTTTCTCAGGGTCAACACAATCATGAGCAGTAATGAATGTCTACTATAGTTGAGGTGGCAGAAAAGCTGAGTCAAATTGAAATAAAACCCTGACAAAATTGTATGCCTCGAGTTTTAATATCATCAATGGTCTGGTAATCAGATATAATGTGTTAGAAATCTGTGGAGATTATAAATCAGATTTTTCTCACTAACAGAAACTTTCTAAAACATTCCCTTTAGCAAATTATTTTCTTAGGAAGTGGCAGAGATGATAATTTGCACATATTTGAAAAGAGAACTTTTCTGGCGCAAAGCAATTTTTAAGCTAAAAAAGATAACTTATCCTTAGGCAAGATCCATTAAAAATATTTTGATTCCTTTTATGAATTCTCAATATACTTGGGGTAGAGCAAAACTCCTACTTATTATATATGTATATCTAACCAGTGGGTTACATTCTGTCTTCTCAATCATCTGCCTATCTAACTACCCATGTAACATGAAGAAAGGATTGGCTTATTTTAAGGCAGGGGGTTTAATTATCAAAGAAGAGTCTAATTCTGGAAATCGAGTATATACAACAATCATCATAATCTAAATGTTAATAAATAATGTCTTCATGTTACTTAATAGAACTGAGAAACCTCAGAACCTATGTATTTGAATTTCTCTGAACATATAAGTGACATACAGGGTATTTATTCCTCTTTCATTTAAAATTCATTTAGATTCTCCTAGTTAATATAGAATGTAGAATTTTAACATTCATTTTGTTAATATAATAATAGTATATTGCATTTGTATAGAAATTGATTGTTGATGATGAACATGCTCATAATTACATTATTTAATACCAAATAACAACCTTCTAACAAAGACAAATGCCATTAGAGATTATAAAATCAAAACTTAAAGGAGTTAAGTGTGGCTCACACCTGTAATTCCAGCACTCTGGGAGGCCAAGGCGGAGGAATCACTTGAGGTCAGGAGGTTGAGACCAGACTGGTCAAAATGATGAAACCTCTGCTTACTAAAAATACAAAAAAAAATATCTGGGCATGGTGGCACGTGCCTATAATTCCAGCTACTCAGGAGGCTGTGGCAGGAGATCACTTGAACCCAGGAGGCAGAGGTTGCAGTGAGCTGAGATAGCGCTACTGTACTCCAGCCTGGGTGACAGAGCGAGACTCTGTCTCAAAAAAGAAAAAATAAGGGGAAGGGGGAGTAGGAGGTTAAGTGATTGCCAGTTCCAGTAAGATGGTCCCACTTCAATTATTTATGTATATGGAAAAATTTTAAAGTTAAAAATTCTATAGTTATTTAACAAATAAATATTAGCTTACTATCTATTCTTATTTTGGTGGTTGCTTAAGATAACATTTCACAAAAAGAGTTCAAGAAACTATTATTTTTCTCAAATAAATTAGCATAAGACATAATACCAACTACTTCAAATGTGGTCAGATTTGAAAGGAAAAACAGTAAAACAGAGTACTTGAGAACACAAGATCAGATGCCAGTGTGTTTTGGTTTAAACCCTAACTTGGTCATTAAACATTTGTTCTTAGACTATTCTCTCTAATCCTCAGTATTTTTTCAGACGAACATGGTAACAATGAACCTAACTCAGAGGGTTATGCTGTGGTTGAACGAAATAAAACATAAACAGATTTAGAAGGGAGCTGAATACAAGTGTTCCACCTACACCTTGCCTATTCGTTTATTAATGCATTGACAAGAAATGCCAAATAAAGAGTTGCCTTCAGCCACCCTGGTATTGAATCAGTGAGTATGTGTGTACATGTTAATGTGTGTCAAGGAGGAAAACAAATAATCGGCAGCTGGATAAGAGGAGAAAACAAATTTCACAAATTTGAAGATGAGGATGTGACTGGGTATGTCACTACTTACTAACCCAGAACACCTATGTCTGGACTCTGTGAAAAGCTATTTGACATAATGTGGAGAGAAAAACACTCCCTAATCCCATACAGCAGTAAGTACATGGCATTTCATATAACATTATAGGTAAAATTTTAATCATTTGTAGAATCAACAGCTGTAATCTGTCAGCAGTGGTGAAAAGACTCAATGAGGCAGGTAATAAGTGAGGTGGTCTCTGGGTTACTCTGTTTTAGATTTTTTAATTTAGATTTATTCTTTTGTATCATATGTAGTGTAATGTTAGGAATTTTGAATGACTACTATTCTTGTGGTGCAATGTGAATTAAATGGGTTTTAGAAAAGAAAGTGGTATTTTGCAGGAATCAGTTTTCTTCACAAGTAGCTTATATGCAAAGAGCTAAATTTATATGATAAAGTTTTGGTGCTTACTCAGTAAGCAACTAGGAATTTGAAGCAAGCAATGTGGCCAGTAGTTAACACATTTAGAGCAAAACCAATACTATTAGCTAGCAGACACTTTGATGTTAATGACACATTACATTATTCTTCAGACCTTTATTACAAGGACTTCAAAGGTGCAGCCTTTGATAGGTGACAGTATTGCTGGGTTTCACTTTAATTCCTCTGAGTTACTAGGTTTCACAGTTGTAGCACCTTGGACTTAATATTTTGATGGTGAATTCCAGGACAATTTCTTTCTGCTATAACTACAAAGAAGGGTGAATTAAGCATCTTTGTTAATAGCAAAACAGAGGAACACAATTTCATTTATTTTCCTGTTTTTTTTTTTTTTTTAATTTGATTAGAAATTCCCTTTCTAAATAGGTATGAGCATCTAAAATATTTATAAAGAAAAATTCATGAAAATAAGTATTTTTGAGCTAAATTATCCTTTGTAATGTTTCCTTGTGAAATAAAATTGCAGTAAGTATATGTATATATTCATTTTATAGCATTTCTTGCTATCAAAATTAGTTAAAGATAGCTCAGTTCTGTTTGTTTTATTCCATTATGACTTCAAAAGTTTGTGATTTATTTTCTACTATATACAAGTTTATGAAATATATTCTGTAATTCATTAAATGTTCTTATATAAAACTGAACATTTTATTCTCAATGATATTTGATAATAATTTATTTTATTCTTGTCAAATAATGTATGCTATCATAGCAATAGTAATAACAATAAAAGAAGGCATAAAAATGGGGTAGGATAAACATTTCTGATTTGTACATGAAGTTCTAAATATGTACAAAATTCAGATTGAAAGCCATCTGGTTTAGGTTTTTTGTAAACAATATGTATGTGTTTTCCTAAAGATGAATTCCAGAGAACATCTGATAAGAAGATATTTAAATGGAATTATTTTAAATAGTGGCATACATTATCTTAGACCTATGTAGAATCAGCATTTGCGAAAAATATTACAAGTAAACTAAGGATTTGAATTGATTTTTATAAAATGATAGCTAACTGAAAATTAATATACTCAGTCCTTTATGTCATGTGGATTTATTGAAGAATGACTGCATGCCTAACATTGCACTTTGCATGCACACTTGAGAGAAACTCTCCATCAAGTATGAATCATTGTGCTGAGTCAGCATGCTGTTGTGGTTTGCATCATTCTAAATGCAAAATAGGTACCAATCTGTGTCTCGTAAACAGTGTATGCAAGCATAAGTCCTGGTTTCTACTGACAGTTCTGGGGTACATAGTCAGAAATCTTGACAATTCATACATCAGTGCAAAGCTCTTGGCTGACACTAGTTGTCCCCTCCACTTAATAACCTCTCTTTTTCTCTTCACATTAGTTGCTTGAGTTTTGTCTCCCCTAATTTACTCTAATTCATTCCCAAATCCTTTCTAATTTGTATTCTTCGCGCACTACTCCACTGCAACTGCTATTCCCAAGGCCACCAATGACCTCCTTTTTGCTAAAACCAATGAACATTTCTCAGTTTTTGTTTTTGTTTTTTTTTCCCACACATGAACTGGTACTTCATCTGACACCATTGGCTCTTTCCACCTTCCTGAAATATTTTTTTTTAATACCTATTACATCTCTTTTCCTGTTTAGTCTACTTATTTGGGCTGTCTTTACTTAATTATGACTCTTCTTAAATGTTGATATTTTTAAAAGACATGTGCTTAGCTTCTTTTTTTTTTTTTATTTTACTTAAAAAGCAAACAAAACCTCTCTGATTCCATTGCTGGGTTAGTTCATCCATCTTCATAGGTTTATTTATATTCATATGGTTTCCAGGGCAGCTTTTTCCCATGAACTCGGGGTATATAGATTCAGCTGCATAATGCATATTCTTTTGACTCCACTTGCTCAAATTTATCTATTCTTCTTTTTCCCCATGTTACCACCTCTGTTTAGGTCACATCATCTCTTTCCTCGATAAATTTTATCATGCACTTGACTGATACCTGTGTTTTAAAATTTTCTAGCTTCAATCCATCAATAATCAAAAGGGAATTTTATATAAAATATAAATATATTCATGCCACTTTTCTAATAAAACTAAAACTCTCTAGTTAGAGACTTCCTCCTTCAAACAGGTTACAACACAAACTACATACTAAGACTTTACAAGATTTATTTTGTAATAATTTCTCTCTTTCCTGCCAACTTCCAGTCTAATTTTCCCACCACTCCCTTGTTTCCAGGCTCTGTCACCTAACTCAATGCTAGTATCATACCGACTTTTTTGCAGGTTGATATGGAATATGTATTGTTCTCTCTATCTCTGAGTGTTTGCATTTGCTATCTGAAATGCCATATGATTGTACTTGGCAAATTCTCTTCATTGTCTTAGATCTAATATTAGAAAGTTCTCTGCTTGGAAACCTTCCCTAAACACTGAAGACTAGGTTAAGTACCTTTACTGTGAATCTCATAGTACTTAACTCTTGAGTAGATACTTGCTTCCTTCATTAAAGCATGAATCTGGAAGGTCAGTATTGAGTCTTATTGTTATTATCCTTAGAGTTTAGCATGGTGACGGGAATAAAGTTGGTCTTGAATAAATATCTATGATATAATTTCAAAACCACTACCACTAATTGCTCCAAAAACTTAAGAAGCAAGTCTATATAACAGAAAGTCAGCATAGTTTAAGATATACTCTTGGATAAACATAGCATTATGTCACAGCTGTATATAAAAATATAACCTGTCTTTGCAACAGATTGAAAGTTTAATTTTTGGCCATTCAAAATGTGAGCACAGATGTCCTACAGCCATCACAGAAATACATGGTTCATGTGTCACTCAAAGTACATATGTTTTCAATAAAAGTACAAGAAAATAATGAAAGGTACTGTCTAATGTAACAATCTAAAGGTAGACTGTCTTCAGGGTTGCTTGAAGTAGTGCCTTTACAGAAATATCAAAGACCTGGATTCTTTCCAGCACTCAGCCCTCCCATACTAATTGTCTTGGTTCTCTGACTACCTATAGTTGGTAAGATATTTGCAGCAGTTCCACAAAAGAGACTTCATTTACGTGTCTTTATGTCAGGACAAAGAATTATCATCATTTCCACCTTTATCCCAGCAGGTTTCTGCTTATACCTTATAAGCAAAATTTAGGTCTCAGTTTAATTCTAGCAAGGAAGATGGGCTGATAACTATTGTTCTAAATTAATAAAGGGAGAAGTATAAGTGGATGTCAATAAATTAAACATCATTGCTAATACAAAGCCAAGGGTAAAAAATGTTGTCACTATTTAGGGTCTGAAGCCAATGCCACCACATAGGATGGTTCTTTATTAAGCATATATATGGATTTCATGGATGGGAACAGTGAACAGGGAGTTCTTATATGGTCAGTTAAAATAGTATAATTGCAAGCAGATATACTTACTAAATATTTAAAGGACCATCTAAAGTTCAACTAGAAAAAACACAAAAGTTGATTGGTGGAGGCAACAGAAATAGCTTAATATGAATTAAATATTCTGCAGCCATGAGACTGAGAAGCAGAGTTATTCAATGTGATTATCTTGGTAAACGGGTCCTAAATATGATTTCAAAAAACATTAGCCAAATTTGTATACCCGGTAAAGGCTTTATCTTGAACAAGAAAAATATGTTATATGTCCCATTAGTTCAGTCTTTAATATATTATATATAAATATATATATTAATATTTATATATATTTATAGATTTTTCCTCCCTAAATATATATATATTTAGAGAGAGAAAGTGAGGGAGAGAAAGAGAGAGAAGAATGTGGATATACAGTTTAATATGAATACGATAAGAATGTAGAAAACACACACACACCATACAGACACACACCCCCCCCCCCCAATGAACAAAATGACTATATACTTAATAAAACAGTGTGAATAAAGTTCTGGATATAGATAACCTACTTATAAGTTGTTTCCCAGCTCCATTATTCACTAGCAGTGTGACCTTCCTAAATAACCCTAGGTTTTCTTATCAATAAAATTGTGATAATAAATTGCTTGCAATTTAGGATAGTTGGGCAATTAAAGGGGAAAATGTGTAAGTGTTCAGCACAGTGCCTACTGTGCTTTAAACATCACTTTAATAATATCTATAATAATATAAAATTATTATTTATAATATTAGCAATATAATATAGCCATTAATAAAATAAGCAAAATCTTATTCATAAAACTTTTTAAAATTGTGAATTAAAATCTTTTATTTAATCAGACTCAATGAGCAGACCAAAACCATTGCTTCTATAGGTTTAACTTCTTTCCTTTATTCATATCTCTGTGGAAATTAAATGGAGAGATAATGTCATACAGATGATTATTATGAGAGAAACGTGTGGCTTTAAGTATTTTGAAGCTCATAGTCCACTTATAGTAAAGATTCCTGAAAACATGAATAATTTATATGACATTCAGGAAGATATAAAACAAGGGATCTACAAGAAAACATGAAAAACTGACATGGCATAATTAAGTATAACAGCTAATTTGTAGATAATTTTATCTTGCAATCTTGAAGGAAAACGATAACTAAAATCTACCCAAATTTTCTTCCTTTATAATCTGTGGTCTTGGCATCTTACCCAAAGAAGTTTAAAATATCTACATTGGAGTTGTAGGGTCATTTGAAGTATATGGAATTATTTTTGCAAAATTTAAATAGATTTTAGTTACCATTATCTGTGAAGTCAATAAATAGCCATCAATAAGTATGAGTGAGTTTATTTCGTTATTTCTTTTTACTTTTGATAAGCTGTGTGAATCTAAAATAAAATTAGGAAGTAAAAAAAATGCATTAGTGGCTTTTGCTGTCCAATGGAGTTACTATTAAGGGCTATGCAAATCCAAGATGTTAGAGTTGACAAAGCTCATCTTCTGCCAGTACATTGCATAGTCAAGTAATACAAAATACTGAACACATGGAAGATGCTTTGAGTTGTTTGCAAAGAATGATCCATAATAAAAAGAATTTACTTGTCTTGGGTATTAGCATAATTTATTTTAAACATTTTCATAATTTTCTTATGCTATCTGATGTTTTCTAATATAAATGTCAAGTTTACAGAATCATAAAAAAATTCATAAAAGGACAAATGTTGGCATATGCATTCTCAGTCATAGGGTTTATTTGAATTAAGCTTGCATGGTTTCAGGGTTAGCAGTTACAAAGCTGTTAGCTGAAGGGGCAGCTCTAATGTACTGGAAAACTTGGACAGCACAGATATAGCTTCATAGTAGATCTAAATTTGTACTGTATGCCATCTTCAAATTGTTGAACCTTTTTACTCAATAATCAATATTTCATCCAGCACAATAATAAAATATAGAATTATTTATGGTTATTATTAAGGTGTACTTTTCCAGTCACAGAGGAATGGAAGAGTTACTGGAGAGGTGATGTTATTTAATAAAAAGGCCATTGAATAAGCAGCTAAGGCTCTCAAATGAGATAATGAATGTGAAAGCCTTTGAATAAAAATAAAGTGTTATGCAAACTTATAGTATTAATATTAAAAGCCGAAAATGTTCATTTGTAGTAGACCTCATGGGTTTTGTGGCTATCAGAATCACATTTAAAAGTGTTCAATAAAAACAGTAATATATGGTACCATGAGGAAATCTAAGACTAATGTTTTAACCTCAAACTTGGAATTTACTGCTTTTATGATATTAAACAGTGACCCTTAAGATCTGTACTGCACAAAATCTTTTAGCTTGGTTTGTTTTTTTATGTTGGTATTCTGCTGGAGTTCTTTTCTTTTATTTTTAGGAAATGTATCATAGCAACTGCATTTTCAAAACTAAGTATGTTCCAAAAAGGTCATCAGAGACCATGGCACACTTTGAATCAATCTCAGTGTAGTAACTGCAATGTGATTGTCCCAAAGTCATCACTTTTTGGATGTCTCAATAATCTGGCTTTGATAACATGAAAATTTCCCTTTAGGAAAGCCCACGGAGGAAGGAACATGACTACATTCCCTGTAAAATGCCAAATTACACAGCAATGTCTGAGGGTCAGTGAAAGCCTTAAATTAATTTAAGAAGCCAGAAGCCCTGTCTCTCTTTTTCTTTTAGCTGACATTTATATATGTTCCAAAGATGCATGTTTTACAATTAAAATTAATAATATCATCATGTCTTTGTATTTCTTTCATATACTTTCCAATATTCTTTCCAAGTGAGGTTAAAAAATCTTCATAAGATATTCCCAATTAATCCTTAGAGCATTTTTTATGTGACAAGTAGAAAGAGAAATGTTATTCATCCTTTTATAGAGTGAGAAAAATAAAGTATAAATGATTTTAGGTAAGCTACAACAATTAAATCATTGGGAGATTCAGACATACTACAATGGTTTGATATTTCTTTTCCTTTTATTTTACTCTAATAATGATGGCACTTTTAGTTCTTTTACTTTTCTTTATTGATTAAAAGATCTTATCTCTCTCTTCTCAAGTGGAACATGAGCTCCTGGAAGGTAGGCGATTTAAAACATAATTTAAAAATTATATCTCTAATGTCTATTCTAATGTGCAGAAAACAATAAATATAGTTTAAATTGAATTAAATTAAATGTGCTTTGTTTTACATTGCAAATGAAATATATGTGTGTACTACATATATAAAAGTACAACATATATAAAAGTACAACACATATAAAATATTATATACATGTGTGCATGTTTTTATTTATACATCACAAAAGATTTACACAGCAAAAAATGGGTATCTCTCCTATCTAGATATATAGGCTCTTGACCCAGAGGCAAATGTCCAACACTTCTTTATGTCCAATCTATCTTTCTACATAATTTAATGTAAATTAATGAACATGTGTGTCTTTGTGTTTCTTTTTATTTTTGAACAACTGGGAGCAAAATGAGTATACTGTTCTACATTTGTGGATTTTTAACAATATTTATTGGGTGATTTTTGAGTGAACCCTTCATTTAAAAATAATTTTAAATTTACCACAAACTAGCAAAAATTTAAAAAAAAATCTATGAGGAACATTCATCTACTATTAACTTAAATTCAGATTTTGCTCCTATGAATATTTTACCCTATTGTTTAATCATTGTTTAATCTTTTTCTTTCTCCCTCTAGCTCCTCCCATGGTTCCCTCTTTCCTAAATCATTTGAGGGAAGTTGCATACACCATGGTCTTTTACTCCTAAATATTTTATTTTTATTGCCTAAGAATCACAATTTTATGTTACCAAATTAAATTATCACAATTATATTTAATATTGATGTGATTATTTTAAATAACACATATCTGCATTTCAACTTTGACTTTTGACCAAAAAATATTCTTTAGAGCATTTTCACCCCTTCAGGATGGAACAAAGTCTAGAATTAGGTGTTATATTTAGTTATTTCTTTTTAGCTTGCTTTAACCTGAATTATATTAGAGCCCTTCTTTGTCTTCAATATGGATAATTTTGAAGAATACAATCTTCCCACTCTCTTTTTAATAGAATGTTCCTCACTTTTAGTTTGCCTGATGTTCATGATTCATTTTAAATTATGCATTCTAGGCAAAAATAATACACAAGTGATTTGTTATCTGGGAAACAAGCCTGTTGGCACCTAGTACCCACCCGGCCCTCACCGATAACATTAACTTTAAAAAATTAACTACTGGTTTTCCAGAGTAATGATTATTTTTGTTCTTCTTTGCAACTAACAAGAAGTCTTTGGGAAGTCACTTTATGACTATGTACGTATCATGCCCCACAATAAAATTAGCTCCTGGATTTAGCATCCATTGGTGATTCTTTTCTGATCTGATCTTTACTAGTATGGAAGCAAAACCACAATTTTCCAATTATCACTCTCTCTATATTTCTAATTGGCTGTCTGAATTCTAATGTAAAAAAGGACCATCTATTCTCCCCTAATTACTAATTCTTTATTATTAATATGTGCTCATAAATTGTTATTTTGTTTGATAGCTTATAATTCATTACTGTTCAAAATTGTTTGGGTTCTTAACATTTTCATAGATAGGGCTATGACTCCATTCTTAAAAGTCTAGAAAGAGCAGAGTTGTCCTGCCTAAGAGAAAAAAGATAGCTGAGATCAGTAGAGAGTGCTTCCAAGGCAGTTGATTTCAGTCTGGCCTCCTGTATCAGACCTGTTTGACTGCTTCATGTGGGAAGGCACTTTATAAAATGCCTTCTAAAATGCCACGTAACCTCTTCCAGCCTTCACTGCAGGTGGTTAACCACATGCCAAAAAGCCTGGTCAGACAATGCTGACAAGCCTTTAGCTTCAGACTCACCAACTGTCTGACTTGGCCCATAAGCCACTCTTCCTGAGCCTGGCCTGAGCCTGTTTTGCCAATCCAGCTCTCAAATCATCTGAGACCAGGGGAGGGGAGGAAATTGAGTTTATTTTGGGTAGCCTCCCTGTATCTCAGAAGTTATCCCCACTCCACTGGCAACCTCCATCTTTTCACTATCCCATCGCACTGCCCAGTTGCTTCCCTTTGCCTGCTCCAGTCACATGGCTGAGTCTCTGGTAAAAATATTTAAGGGCTTTGAAGTGAGATTTCAATTCTGCCCATCACCTCAACCTCAAGTAGAACAAGTCCCCTTTTATGCAGTGAACAGGAAGATAATGGTTATAGGACTGCATCCATTCAGCATAACTCCAGAGAACATTTTGGAAAACCTCTTCAGTTGCAGGATCCTGCAATGTCAAGGCACATACACCTATCCCTTTCAGCTCACTGGCCGCAAAGCTGGATTTAGTAAACATAGATACTGCCTCAGGTTGAATCTATCTTTCCCTTGAATCTGCATCATTTATTTTATTTAAATACCTCTCAGATTCCTTTATTTTGATATTTTGTCCATGTGAATAGTCATGGACCCTTAAACAATTATCTTTTCTGCTATTTTTTCTATTGAATATCTCACATGTAATGACTTTGTTCTTAAATCCTGTATTTTCTGTTTATCACACATTGACTTTGGACTAAAGTTCCAAGAGCCTTTACTGATTTTATTTGACTGTTTGGGGACATACTTTACAATAGAAAAAAGTTAGGGTTTTCAAAGTAAATAGAAAGAATAAGAGGGTTGATTTCCAAGATGGCGTGGTAGAAACAACTCGGGATTGCAGCTCTTAGTGAAGGCACAGAGGGGGAGTCCTAGCCGCATTTTCAGACGGACCTTTGTTGCCCACAGAACGGGGAAAATCCCACTTGTAGGAGAGACATGGGACACCAGCGCAGCTCTTTTGGCTTGCGCGGACGTTTCGGCCGGTGCTGCAGTGTAGCGGCACCCTGCACAAAACTCACTGGTCTGGGTGCCCTGCTAAACCAGTAATCTGACATTTGGGAGGGCAGATTAACATATGCATCTGATTAAACAAGACTTGGACAGTGAGCCAGACCAGAAGATTCCTGGGAAGCGTGATTTGAGCTGGTGCAGTGGGTTGCAGCATGGGAAATCACACAGATCCTGGTGCCCTATCAGCAGGTGACTGAAACACCTATGAGAGAGTCAACCGTTCAACTTAAGAGAGAGAGAGAGAGAGAGAGAGAGAGAGAGAGAGAGAGAGAGAGAGAAAGGACTCTGAGGCAGGGAGCCAGGTGATCAGGCTCGGCGGGTCCCACCCCCACAGGGACAAAAAAACCCAGCAATTTTAAATGCTCGGGGTTGAGAGTTTTACTGCGGGCTCAGCTGAATCCAGGATGGTGCAGCTCTGTGGGGGAGGGGTTTCCACCACTATAGATTTATACTGCCCCTACTGAGGTACACACCCATTGCAGAAGCAGCCTGCCATTGCCGAGGCAACCCGCCATAACAGAGAGACTCCGCCAACAGGGTGGAGCCCCATGGCAGCAGGGCAGAACCCATGGTAGCAGAGCGGAGCCTTGGCAGGCAAATAGTGACTAGACTGCCTCCTAGCTGGGCAGGACAGTGCAACGGATACTCATAAAGAAAGCCCCAACTCCCTGAGACAGAGCACCTGAGGGAAAAAAAAAAAAGAGGGGTTTTATAAGTTCTGCTGCAGCAGACCTAAACACACCCACCCAACAACCCTGAATGAACAACAGAGCTCACAGCTCAGCACTGGAGCTCCTATAAAGTACAGACCATCTCCTCAAGCAGCTCCCTGACCCCTGTATATCCAAAGAGTCACCTCAAAAAAGGACTAATCAGACTGACATTTGGCGGGCACCATTCTGGGACAAAGATAGCAGAAGAAGAAATTAGTAGAATCCCTCAGTGTTCCACAGATGCTACAGGTGTACTCCAGGAAGGCAGGCCCTGGAGTGGACCTCAGCAGTCATACAGCAGAGGAGCTAGACAGTTAGAAGGAAAACTAAGTAACAGAAATGGTTTTTCATCAGCAATCTGGGTGTCCACGCAGAGACCCAATCAAAAAGTCAGCAACTACTAAGATGACAGGTGAATAAATCCACAAAGATGGAAAGAAACCAGCACAAGAAGGAGGAAAACACCCGAAACCAAAACACCTCACCTCCTACAAAGAACCAAAACTCCTCACCAGCAAGGGAACAAAGCTGGATGGAGAATGAGTGTGACAAAATAATGGAATCAGACTTCAGAAGGTGGATAATGAGAAATTTCAGTAAGCTAAAAGAACATGTTCTAAATCAATGCAAAGAAACTAAGAACGTTGAAAAAAGATTCGAGAAAATGATAACAAGAATGGACAACTTAGAGAGGAATATGAATGAATTGAAGGAGCTGAAAAACACAACACGAGAACTTCACGAAGCATGCACAGGTTTCAACAGCCGAACTGACCAGGCAGAAGAAAGAATATCAGAAGTCGAAGATCAACTCAATGAAATAAAATGAGAAACCAAGATTAGAGAAAAAAGCACAAAAAGGAATGAACAAAATCTCCAAGAAATGTGGGACTATGTGAAGAGACCTAACATACGTTTGATAGGTGTACCAGAATGAGATGAAGAGAATGAATCCAAGCTGGAAAATACTCTTCAGGATATTATCCAGGAAAATTTCCCAACCTAGCAAGGCAGGCCAATACTCAATTCCAGAAAATACAGAGAACACCACAAAGATATTCTGCAAGAAGAGCAACCCCAAGGCACATAATCGTCAGATTCACCGGGATTGAAATGAAGGAGAAAATACTAAAATACTAACCAGAGAGAAAGGTCGGGTCACCCACAAAGGGAAGCCCATCAGACTCATAGCAGATCTCTTGGCAGAAACTCTACAAGCCAGAAGAGAGTGGGGGCCAACATTCAACATTCTGAAAGAAAAGAACTTTCGACCCAGAACTTAATATCCAGCCAAACTGAGCTTCATAAGTGACGGAAGAATAAAATCTTTTGCCAAGAAGCAAGTACTTAGAGATTTTGTCACCACCAGGCCTGCTTTACAAGAGATCCTGAAAGAGGCACTACACATAGAAAGGAACAACCAGTACCAGCCATTCTAAAAACATACCAAATGCTAAAGAACATCAACAAAATGAAGAATCTGCATCAATCAATGGGCAAAACAGCCAGCTAGCATCAAAATGGCAGTATCAAATTCACACATAACAATATTAACCCTGAATGTAAATGGGCTAAATGCACCAAGCAAAAGACACAGACTGGCAAATTGGATAAAAAAACAAAACCCATCGGTGTGCTGTATCCAGAAAACCCATCTCACATGCAAGGATACACAAAGGCTCAAAATAAAGGGATGGAGAAAGATTTACCAAGCAAATGCAGAGCAAAAAAAACCCAGGAGTTGCAATTCTTTTCTCTGATAAAATAGACTTTAAAGCCATAGAGATCAAAAGAGACAAAGAAGGTCATTACATAATGGTAAAAATATCGATACAACAAGAAGAGCTAATGAGCCTAAACATATATGGACCCAATACAGGAGCACCCAGATATATAAGGCAAGTTCTTAACAACTTACAAAGAGACTTAGACTCCCACACAATAATAGTGGGAGACTTTAACACTTCACTGTCAATATTAGACAGATCAACCAGGCAGAAAATTAACAAGGATATACAGGGCTTGTACTCAGACCTGGAACAAGCAAACCTGATAGACATTTACAGAATCTCCACCTCAAATACACAGAATATACATTCTTCTCAGTACCACATCACATCTACTCCAAAACTAACCACATAATTGGATGTAAAGCATACCTCAGAAAAGGCAAAACAACTGAAATCATAACAAACAGTCTCTCAGACCATAGTGCAATCAAGATAGAACTCAGAATTCAGAAACTGACTCAGAACTGCACAGCTTCATAAAAACTGAACAACTGGCTCTTGAATGTTGATTGGATAAACAATGAAATGAAGGCAGAAATAAAGAAGTTCTTCGAAACCAACGAGAATGAAGACACAACATACCAGAATCTCTGGGACACATTTAAAGCAGTCTGTAGAGAAAAATATATAGCAATAAGTGCCCACATGAGAAGGGTGGAGAGATCCAAAATTGACACCCTATCATCAAAATTTAAAGAGCTAGACGAGCAAGATCAAAAAACTCAAAACCTAGCAGAAGACAAGAAATAAGTAAGATCAGAGCAGGACTGAAAAATATAGACACGAATAACCCTTCAAAAATCAATAAATCCAAGAGCTGGTTTTTCAAAAAGATCAACAAAATAGACACACCACTAGCCAGACTGATAAAAAAGAAAAGAGAGAACAACCAAATAGATGCAATAAAAAAACGATAAAGGGGAAATCACCACAGATTTCACAGAAATTCAAACCATCATCAGAGAATACTAAACAACTCTATGCACATACACTAGTAAACCAGGAAGAAATGGATAAATTCCTGGACACCTGTGTCCTCCCATTCCTAAACCAGGAGGAAGCCAAAACTATGAATAGACCAACAACAAGGTCTGAAGTGGAGGCAGCAATTAAGAGCCTACCACACAAAGAAAGCCCAGGTCCAGATGGGTTCACAGCCGAACTTTACCGGACACACAAGGAGGAGCTGCTACTATTTTTTCTGAAACTATTCCAAATAATCCAAAAAGAGGGAACCCTTCCCAAATAATTTTATGATACCAACATCATCCTGATACCAAAACCCGGCAGAGACTCAACAAGAAAAGAAAACTTCAGGCCAATATCCATGATGAACATAGATGCAAAAATCTTCAATAAAATACTGGCAAACCGATTGCAACAGCACATTAAAAAACTTATCCATCATGATCAAGTAGGATTCATCCTAGGCATGCAAGGCTGGTTCAACATACACAAGTCTATAAACGTAATTCACCACATAAACAGAAGCAAAACCAAAAACCACATGATTATCTCAATTGATGCTGAGAAGGCATTTGACAAAATTCAACAGCCCTTTATGCTAAAAACCCTCAATAAACTCGGTATTGATGGAACATATCTCAAAGTAATAAAAGCTATTTATGACAAACCAACAGCCAATATCATACTGAATGGGCAAAAACTGGAAGCATTCCCTTTGAAATCCGGTACTAGACAAGGATGACTTCTCTCACCACTTTTATTCAACATAGTATTGAAAGTTCTAGCCAGAGCAATTAGGCAAGAAAAAGAAATAAAGGGTATTCAAATAGGAAAGGTGGAAGCCAAATTGTCTCTATTTGCAGATGACATGATAGTATACCTAGAAGACCCCATCACCTCAGCCCAAAAACTCCTGAAACTGATAAGCAACTTCAGCAAAGTCTCAGGATATAAAATCAATGTGCAAAAATCACAAGCATTCCTATACACCAATAACAGACTTAAAGAGAACCAAATCAAAAACGAACTGCCATTCACAATTGCTACAAAGAGAATAAAATACCTAGGAATACAACTTACAAGAAACGTAAGGGACCTCTTTAAGGAAAACTACAAACCCCTGCTCAACGAAATAAGAGAGGACACAAACAGATGGAGAAACATTCCATGTTCGTGGTTAGGAAGAATCAATATCGTGAAAACGGCAATACTGCCCAAAGTAATTTACAGAATCAACGCTATCCCCATCAAGCTACCATTGAATTTCTTCACAGAACTGGAAAAAAACACCATGAATTTCATATGGAACCAAAAGAGAGCCTGCATAGCCAAGTCAATTCTAAGCAAAAAGAACACAGTGGTAGGCATCACACTACCAGACTTCACACTATACTACAAGGCTACAGTAATCAAAATAGCATGGTACTGGTACCAAAACAGAGATATAGACCAATGGAACAGAACATAAGCATCAGAGGCAACACAACATACCTACAACCATATAGTCTTTGATAAACCAGACAAAAACAAGCAATGGGGAAAGGATTCCCTGTTTAATAAATGGTGTTGGGAAAACTGGTTAGCCATGTGCAGAAAGCAGAAACTGGACCCCTTTCTGACACCATACACTAAAATTAACTCCAGATGGATTAAAAACTTAAACATAAGACCTGGCACCATAAAAACCCTAGAAGAAAACCTAGGCAAAACCATTCAGGACATAGGAGTAGGCAAGAACTTCATAACCAAAACACCAAAAGCATTGGCAACAAAAGCCAAAATAGACAAATGGGACCTAATCAAACTCCACAGCTTTTGCACAGCAAAAGAAACAGTCGCTAGAGTGAATCAGCAACCAACAGAATGGGAAAGAATCTTTGCAGTTTACGCATCAGACAAAGGGCTGATATCCAGAATTTACAAAGAACTCAAACAGATTTACAGGAAAAAAACAAACAAGCCCATTCAAAAATGGGCAAAGGATATGAACAGACACTTTACAAAAGAAGATATACATGAGGCCAACAAACACATGAAAAAATGCTCATCATCACTGGTCATTAGAGAGATGCAAATCAAAACCACATTGAGATACCATCTCATGCCAGTTAGAATGGCGATCATTAAAAAATCTGGAGACAACAGATGCTGGAGAGGATGTGGAGAAATAGGAATACTCTTACACTGTTGGTGGGAGTGTAAATTAGTTCAACCATTGTGGAAGATAGTGTGGCGATTCCTCAAGGACCTAGTAATAGAAATTCCATTTGACCCAGTAATCCCATTACTGGGTATATATCCAAAGGACTATAAATCATTCTACTATAAGGACACATGCACACGAATGTTCATTGCAGCACTGTTTATAATAGCAAAGACCTGGAACCAACCCAAATGCCCATCGATGATAGACTGGACTGGGAAAATGTGGCACATATACACCATGGGATATTATGCAGCAATCAAAAATGATGAGTTTGTGTCCTTTGTATGGACATGGATGAATCTGGAGAACATCATTCTCAGCAAACTGACACAAGAACAGAAAATGAAATACCACATATTCTCAGTCATAGGCGGGTGAGAAAAAATGCAAACACATGGACACAGGGAAGGGGGTACTACACCCTGGGGTCTACTGGAGGAATAGGGGAGGGACAGCGGCGGGGGGGAGCTGGGGAGGGATAGCCTGGAGAGAAATGCCAAATGTGGGTGAAGGCGAGGAAGGCAACAAAACACACTGCCATGTGTGTACCTATGCAACTATCTTGCACATTCTGCACATGTACCACAAAACCTAAAACGCAATAAAAATAAAAATAAAGAATAAAAGAGAAAGTAGGGGAAGAGAGATGCTGAAAACCTATCTGTCCCATCCAACCTTTGCTTTATACAATGGCATGCGTAAGGCACTAATCCCCCACTCCTCACTACATATACATACACACACATGAACACATAGGACACAAACCTCCCAGCTCCCTAAGGGCTCTAATGGCTCTTCAGGGCTTTCAGCAATGCAGGTTAAGGGAACTGACTAGCTACTAACAGAGCCCAGGAACAAGAAATCTTTTAGATATTTTGCTTTCTTTTTTTTTGCAGACTGACATTAATGTGGCCCCAAGTGATAAAATCTGCAATGTGATTCTTGACTTTTCTCCTCTTCGATAATGGGTTGAAAATAGGGGTTTCTAACCCAAAATATACTCTTTCCAAATTGACAAGTTAGTGGCCAACATTGCAGCCATTTCCCCAGCTCTCCAAACCCAAAATGAGTACATGAGGCTACAATTCCTTATTGAGCTCACTGGGTAGGCAACTGGCCATCTCATCTGGCTCCAACCAACGATTTCTCTTGGGTACTGATAAATTTTTCTCAATACAAGTTACACTTGTTGGGTGAGCCCTTCTACTTGCAAGCTTAGAGAAGTTAATAGAATATCTCTAAGAAATGATTTGGCAGTGGCAGCTGACAGTCACTTAGAGGTCTCTGAGAATGTTCTATGGTTGTTCCCTGTGGTAGACACAACTTGAGGTGACCTTTAATGAGTCACATTTTTGTCTTATTCCTTCCCATTGAGTGTGGGCAGAACCTGTGACTTACAAACAGTAGAATATGGCAAAGGTGAAGGGTCACTCCCATGATTTTATTAGACTGTGTAAGATTCCATTTTAGCAGACTTAAGCAAGAGATTCTCCTGCTGGCTTTGAAGAAGGAAGCTTCACTGTTGTGAAAAGGCCTGTGAAAGAGCCTACTGGCAAGGAACTAAGGTCGTCTATAGATTCTGAGAGTGGTATCCTACTGATGGCCATCAGGAAAACAGGGACTTCCATTCTACAGCTGCAAGAAACAGAATTCATCCAAAAACTATCTGGGCCTGAAAATGAAACCTGAACTCCAGAGAGGAAAAAAGGATTAGTAGGCACCTCTATTATAGTCTCTTGAGGCCCATTAATAGAATACTTGTCCAAGCTGGGTCTGTATCACTGGCTCACAGAAACTGTAAGATAATAAATTTCCATTGCTTTAAGCATCTAAATTTGTGGTAATTTGTTACACAGCAATATAAATTAAATACATTTTTCATGCAGTGGGAAGAGTCCAGGAGGAGAAAAGACTGGCCATATTCAGCCTGTCCCTGTGACTTTTAAGGCTATGGTGTTGCCGGTGGTGTTTGCCATTTTTCTCACTAATATAAATAAAAAATTGAATTGAGATGAAAGAAATGCATGATAAATGCTTATAAATACCACAAACAGCAGTATCTTGCATAGGTCATGCCTACATGCACATAAGCAGCACACATTCTGTACTTTCTGGAATGCTTTGCACTATTTAATGATGCTGGACAGTCTTTTGGGAAAAATGGTGACTGCCACAGCAGCTCGGGGGCTGTGTCAGAAACTATCAGGATGTAAGTTGTTTCTACCAACACCATTGGGGCAGGAGATAGACAGGGATTAGTGAAGGGGTGGGTTTCATTGCCTCCTTCTAAAAGGAGCCTTATCTCTCACCTCAGACCTTCTCGTTCTGGCTCTACAACTAAGTTCTAATAGAGCTCCTCAAATTAAACTCTAATAGAGAAATCCTTTCAGATTATGGCTCCCTAAAGGGATATAAGTCTGGGGTCTCTCATCATACATTCATTTAATCAACACTTAATGAGCTTCTACCTTGTGCTAGCACTGCTGATACAGTCATGAATGCAACTTATAAAATCCCCAAACACATAGAGCCTACAGGCTAATGGGGGACACAGAGAAGGCAATGGTCAATTTAAATACATTATAGAGAAAGTGAAAATGCTCTCTGAGCACAAAAGAGGGACATCTCACCCATCAAAGAGGTTCTAGGAAGAAACCCCAAACACCACCAGTAATGATGAAAAGAAATTGTCATAGCAGAATTCTTCAAACAGAAAGAACATGTGCCAATGGCCAGAGGTGAGTTTCAGGAGCAGCAGAACTGAAGCATGGGGTTTATAGGCAAGTAATAATATTATAAGGTACAGCATTTATCCAGCATGTACTGTATTAGTGCAGTATTAAGTGGATGGTATCATTATCTCATTTGATCCTCACTTTATCCCTCCAATGAGGCAACTGAGGCACAGAGAAATTAAATTCTTTGCTCAAAGTTATAACACTGGTTAAGTGGGAAGCCAGGAATTAATGCCTAGCCAATTGACTCCAAAGCCCACATTCTAATCACCGGTCTAAACCCTAATAAATACACCAAATGGTGGGATCAACCCTCTACTCTTAGCCAATAGAAACACTAACTCAACCTTTGGGTACAAATTCACCACAGGTTCCATGACTCTCTGATCTCAGACACTCCGTCCAGTCCTCGAGTTCTTTGCCAAAAGCAGAGAGGAGCGGTTATGTCTCTTCCAGTTACTGGGTCCCAGGTTAGCATGCCAGGTTTCCAGATTGAGGTTCTGCCCTTCTAGGCTGCCTGAACACTACAATCTTGTCTCAGTTCGGTCTTGTTGCCTAGATTCCTCCTATCAGACTTCAGACACCATGTTCTGCCTCCTTTCCTGAACTTCTTTATATTTTGGCCCCATGGGCAACCTCAAATTGTTTTGGGTCTCTGTGCCTCTATATTATCTTTAGTTTACCCTGACTATAAGAGATTTCTGAGTGAACATTTATGTCACATGGAGGTGGCCATGATCTATCCTAGGCATAGTATTGTGGCCAGCTGTTCCAGTTTCAAAACCCATTTTGATCTCAATTTATCTGAAACTGTGGTGCATCCCAGTTCTCCTTCCATGTTAGCTCCTAGGGGTTAGTATTCAAAATCCTGTTACTATGTTTTTCAAACTATTTTGAAAAGAGATAGAATAAAATTTTTCTCCTCTCTAGATAATTCAAAAATATCTTGCCCTCTTCTACAACAAGAACAAATTAATTAAAGCAATTTTTCTAAGCAAATCAGAAATGTATTGAGAATAAATCTATAATCATCATAGAGCTACCAGAATAAATAGCTCAATGTGTAGCCAAAAGTTTCTATCATTATATAGTTTTATAGATTTCAATTAAAATAATTTGTACATACATACATGTTCATTGTACATTCATATTTATATATTAGTGTATAGTAGTATTTTCTAATCCTACAGATATTTAAGCTGTGTCTAAAACATACCTTCCTCTTTTGGTTTCTGTTAATTTATCCAATCTCTTAGGAGTTTAGGAGCCCTTCTATTTAGCAGACCATGAATATCTCCTAGTGTACCATTGCTTCTTAGAGTATCCTACAACCTTCCAGAGGTCTAGGTCTTCATGTCAGGTTTCTTTATGTGCCTACAGACTCATGAACTGTTTATTATCTATAAACATGCTTATAAAGGGGGCTACTGAGACAGAGTCATTTTAAAAGAACAAATTAACTGCTTAGTAAATGACTCCCACAACTTTCTATATTTTGGGACACATTGCTATCTTTTGTTCTAACCAAGCTTGAAGTTTTTAAACATAGCTATATGTTCAATAAACTATTTATTATAATTTGTACAAGTTATGAAGACCAATTTACAAAGGTAAATGTTACTTCGTAATTCACATATATGCCCACCGAATCAACTTTTCCATTCCTGAAAGAGCTATTATTTGACAGTTCTGACCAGCAGGTCTTTATTCCTTTTCAATTGTAAATTGCTTGAACATGACTTCAATTCCTAACTATCAATTTCCTGCTGGACTCCTTGCTATCTAATATCTCAAACTACTTTCTTTAAGGCCACCAGTGACCTTCCTTGCAATTTAAAGTGCAATTTTCTTTGTTCTATATTTTGAGCCTTTCTGCAGCCTTTCATATGGTTGGACATCACATTCTCAATTACATTTTTTCTAGTTTTAGTAGCATCAGTTATACCCTGGTACAGGTTTTGTACAAACACACGTACACACTCAGTTTCTGAGTGCTTAAACTATCTATGTGTTACACATGACCATTAGGATACTCACATGGTTTCTGAGTAGATATTGATAATATTTTTATTATTCTGCACATAACTCAAAGTACACAACCTGTTCTCGTACTTACATACTTATATAATTAGTTATAGGATTATACACATGTTAGTGGGAAGGAGGCTGCAGAGATGGGCATGTATTTTATTAATGCTCTAAGAAAGTCAACTCAAATTTTATTTCTATGATTAACATTCAGTAGTATCTCAGTACTTTGTTTTTCCCAGATGTAAATACATTGTTTGCAATCTTCTGTTTACCCACATCATTTATTCACTTGACCATATTTATCTAACTGATCTCCTTACTCCAGACACTGGAGGTTCAGTGGTGATTCAGAATAGACTCTGGCCATTACTTCTATTACTTTTATAAAAAGATTACAGCCCCATGGGAAGACTGGCATTAACAATCTAATCAACCAAGAAAGCCTACAATGGGAAATTTTGAAAGTGTTAAATACTATTTTAAGAACCTGTAATAGGGATATCTGGCCTCATCAGGAAAGTCGAGAAGGTTCTTTCTTAAGGCTGTGCTTTTTTTGTACTGAGAATCAAAAACTGAATTGAATTAAACATGTAAAATAAAGTTCAGAGGAACCTGCTAACCAGATGGAATGGCATAAGCTAAGGCTCATTAAGAGAGATGGAAAGAAAGTAAATGTTGATGGAACACACAGACCACCATGCTGGGCCTTATGAATCATACTAGTTTTGTTATTATCCTATAAGTAATGGAAGGCCACTAAAGACTCTAAGATGACAAGGAAATGGAAGGGTGGTTTTGGGGAAGAGAGGGCAAAGGAAAGTCATGTTTAAATTTATATTTCCTGCATGGAGGTTTCAGAGGATCTTTTACCCTCAGCACCATCTTTTCCTTCCTGACCTGATAATAGCCTGGATTTAGTTATCCTTCTTATTCAAAAGGTCTTTGATTCTGAGTCTCCTTTGTTTGTTCTTCCTCCTCTTCACCACTTTTTTTTAAAACTTATACTTTAAATTCTGGTATACATGTGCCAAACATGCATGTTTGTTACATAGTTATACATGTGCCATGGCCTCTTTACCAGATTTAAATAGTGGAATTCCCTAAGCCTTCTTGATAACCAATACCTACATGTCTTATTTGCTCTTTAGTGGACATCTCAACATAGCATGTCTAAAGTACACAAAGAGAAAGAAACTAGTTTCCTTCCTTCCTTCCTCCCTCCTATCTCTCAGGCAACCAGACATTCATTCAACAAACTTCTGCTGAACACTCTTCTAGGCCATCGATATTTAAGAAAGAATTAGGGAGAATCTTTGACCTCAAGGGAGTAAAATATCCTCTATAATCTGTTACTACAACACTCTCTGTGGATTTTTTTGTACTTTCCCCCAAAATATTTGCCTTTTTATATTTCTACCTCCCTAATGTCTCACAGTTTATCCTACTTTCTACCCTAAAGACCCCTAAAGTTATCACTTGTACCACCTTATGAAAGATTGCTCTGAGAGTTGATATTAAAGATCTAGGCAAGCAGGAAGTGGATCCCTTAGAAGTAGACAGGCAACTCTCTTGCCTTTTCTTGCGTGATCTGTCCTATTGGCTGTTGTGCTCTGCTATGACACCCATTTTCTTGATACAACACCACCACCAACCTTATGTAACTTCACCACCTATCAGAGAGCCTATAACACTGTAGATGGGAGAGGTCATACATAAAGCCTAGTTCATTTTGCTCTCTTTGGATACCATCTAATTATGTTAGAATCTAAACATGATGAAATAGATTAGATGAAATATATTAGAATCTCAACATGATGAAGTTTACTCTAAGTTTATTCAGAATAAACTTAGAATAAGCTTCTGGGAGACAGCCTTAGAGACAGCTGTGAAACTAGGTGGTGCTTATGCTCTGTTCCCAGGCAGAGCACCTCTTTCCATCTTTTCACATTACCTGTTTGTGTTCACTGTAAATCACATGCCACTTGAGAAAATTTTACACCAAGAAAAGAATGACGCAATGCTTACTGTTTTCTTTTAAAATAATTATTTAATATATAAATTTTGTATAATGTTCAGGTAATTTAAAAAATAAATACAATGAATTGAGTTATTCTGTAAGAAGGGGAGCTCCTTTTCCTGGATCTTCTAGTCGACCTAAGCCCAATAGTAAAGCATTTGTTATTCACCATCATATAGTTCCTATCCCTGGTTCATGTCTGCTCAAGTTCATAAGTCAGTGACTTCAGAGACTCTTTCTTAAACTCTGGTAATTGAGACCCCCTCAATTACGTCTCGTGTGACTGACCTTTATATTCTTGAGTAATTAATTACCCCATCAAATATTATCTATTATTTAAAATAAATTAATAAATTGATATACATAATAAAGTTAGTGGAAACTAATGAAATGGAATGTCTTGGCCATTCCTGTTCCTTTGATGTGTCAGACTGCTTTAAATAGTCCCAAATAATCCTGCTTCTTGTCTCTTTTAGGAAGCGTTTCTCATTTTCTCCAAACCACAGTGATCCATCTCATCACAGACCTTCTTTAGTATTTAAAATTTGAACAATCTAATTCAAACATCCAGCCAATGATTAACTTTATGCAGTTATGATAATTGTCCTTACTGGTTATTTACAACTAGAATCTGTTCTGATACTTTGGTGTAAATTTTTAGCTCTTCCTCACTACTGGCTTTGCTTATGACAAACAACTTCTTAGCTGAACACAAGTGTGCTTTCTCTTCTCATTTTGACTTTGTACTTAATGGAGGCCCTCTGTCTGAAATACCCTTTGCCGGCCTGTACCTGAAAAATTCTCTAATTCTCCAAAACTTAGTTAGGTGGCAGCTTATGTTTAAAGATTTTCCAGATTTTTACACATAGAGTAAACCACTCCTTGCATGTGTCCCTGAGCATTCTGTGCATATCTCTGAAGTAAAACTTATCGTGATGGATTGTAATTATTTTCGACTTTGTGTTGACCACTAGACCATGATCCCCTGGCGAGCAGTAGTGGTGCTCTGTTCACTACTAGCATGCCATAAGTGCTCAGTAATTGAGTGGTTCAGCTTTAAATAATTTGTAGAGTGAATCAGAGCACTTAAAAGTGAAGGAAAAACACCTTAGTAGAATGGATTTTTAAAAATGTTTTACACATTCATTAATGCCTTGATTCTACAAGATTATATAAACTGTGGAAAAGATACATGTTAATCCCTTTCTATTTGTAGCTCTCTTGGGGTAATATTAGGTACATAGTAGGTGCTTCATTAAAATGAAACAAGCAAACCACACACACACACACACATACACACACACACACACACACAGAGAGAGAATTTTTTTAAATAAAGACTTATTTCGCCGCTAACAAGTATATTAAGAATACACAATATCATGAATAAAGAAGAACTAAAGAACTTTAACTCGATTTCATCACCATTTCATCACCAATATGAAACAATGGACTGTTGGAAAGCAGAGACTGTTGATTTCTACATATACCAGACAAATAAAACTTTTATAACTACAGGTTTCAAGCTCTCACTGACTTATAAAAAATCATAGAATAAAAAATTAGTGAAGTAAAACAGAGAAAACGATAAAAGGTAAAGCTGTAAGACTTTCTATTTTATTATGTGTTTACATTTCTATGTATATATGAAATCCTATATTATACAATTTTAGAGTTGGGAAGTGTTCCTAAAAGTTATTTAATTCATTTCTTTCATCTTATAACAGTTAAAATTAAAATGTCAGAAATCTTATATGTGGTAAATGATTAACCTGTGTCTACCAAAAAAATCTATAATCATCAGCTTCTAGTTTCAAAAGTAATTAGCATGAATGGTTCTCAAAACTTTGTGTTTGTAGTATACCAGAGGTTTCATGTTAGTGAATATCAATTTGTAATGAAACTCCTGAATCAATTAAAAGACACATCCACACAATACTAAGCAAGTCAGTAACAATGAAAATACGAGAGAGAGGCAATACTAACTGAACATTTATTATACGCAAGGTACTGTTCTCCATGTTTAAAAGATTAGTTCATGAAATTTTCACAACCACCTTATGAGGTAGGTACTTTTATTTCCCCTATTTTTTATTTTGGAGACATGACATCTGAAAACGGTGGAACAAGAAATTGTATTTAGGTAGTCTGCTCCCAGAAACCATATTCTTACATGCAACAAGTACATGCAAACAAACAAGAAAGTGTCTTTAAAAGCATTTGCTGTTTTCTTGCTTTGCTGAACAAAACTGTCTGCTAATTTGATCATAGCCTAATTTGCACTTCAAACTGAGGAAAGTTGCTGGAAGTTAACTTTGCACCTTGCCTCTCATCACCGAAAACTGTGTTATGTTCTTCTCCATATTATTGGTTTCACTCAGCTCAACAGTTTATCTGACTGACTTTGCAGTACCAATATGTATACTCAGTTTTAGGAAAAATACATTTTCCTCATTGATCCAATGTTATGATATACACTTGAGAGCTTTATGATATGCTATGGCACACAAGTAGAGAAGCTGTGAAACTTGTGAAAATTTACCTGGACAACCCATATGTTATGCAGAGTTCCATGACACTGAAACCAGTATCAAAAACTGAACAATCAATTCTCTGCTTTTAGCAGAATTTAGCATTAAAAAGTACTGTTGTCAGTTTATATTTTCTCATCAAAAACACTATTAAAATTAATTTGTAGATATAAGTAGTTAAAAATAGCTAAATCCAAGGACTAGTGGCTTGTAAAACTTCTTGAAAAAAACATCTACTGCTTAATAGCTTGAGCTATTACATTTAGAATCTAGATTATATATAATCTAGATTATATTTTTGCTTTACACAGCTTTCTAATGTGAACAAGCTTCTCTGACTCTAACTCTGAAAGAAGTGGAAATGTCTTTATAATTTATTAACCCCTGAAAAGGGCACATTTCTATGTCATAGCTTCTGAGGCAGAGATTGAAAGCAGATAAAAAAATCACGTTCATACTTTTAACTACTGAATTCTAATTTTACTCTCTCATTGTGCATACTTCAAATAGGCATTAGTAAAGGGACTAATTTCAGGGCTATTTTTTTTATTATGCAATAGCACAAGAGTAAAATATTTTGTGCTAAATTAAGTGTGTTACGGTAACTTTTGTTGTACAATTTACCTGTATGTCATTAAATAGATTTTTCAGTGGCTAATTAAATGATACTATCTAAAAATGGTTTATCTTCAACTGATAGGTTCTATGTACAGATTGATTTTTCTCTGAGGAGGTTGTATTTTAGGCTTTTTATTTCTTTTAAATCACTGAGTATCTGTAAATAAGTTCAATAGGGAATAAATATCACTTTAAATGCCATTGTCCTAGGAACTAGTATTAGTATCTACCAAGATACTGAAATACATTGGTCTTAAAAGGTAGATTGTCTCCAGTTTGCTTGTTCAAACACAAACTACTATCATTTGGGAGATATTAAGGTTTTTAATTAATTTTTTTATTCTTATACTATAAATAACCCTGTCCAAAGTCAAACAACTATAAATTCAGCATACTATTACCAGCAAATAATTTATTGTAAAATGGACAACAAAGATAAAGCTAATTTGCTTGAACATATGTTATAAATATAAGATAAATTTGTCCAAAAATGCTTGATACGGTTTTTGGAATCTACCACAAATTATTTTATTTTTATAATATTGCAGTGATCACATTTAGAACCAAGTATGAATTATAAAATAATTGATATCCTTTTCACAAAACCCAAATATAAAGTATATAAAAATCTATTTTAGATTAGAACATACCTGAGAACTTAAAGAACCACAAGAAATGCAAATTAGTTTATCCTTTAATTCATGTTTCCTATTTCCCAAAAAGTTTTTGATTTTATTTAGCCACAACTTAAAATACATTCTACAATTAAAGATGAGAACTTTTCAGTAGAAAAAAAGATAACATATACAAGAACAAGAATGTTTTTACATCATTCAGTTATAAATGCCAGGTACCTAAAAGAATGCCTGGCACAGAGTTGATACTCAAGATGAACTACGTTGATGGTGATTAGATAACCAGTTGTAATAAGGGAGGAAGGGAGAAAGAAAGAGAAAGAAAACAAGAAAGAGAAATGGTTTAATCTGGTGCACTGAAATTTGTAAACCTGTTTCTGAGTCCTACCTTCTCCACTTACTGACTGGGTGATTTTTGGGAACAAGTTACAAATTATTAGTCTCTGCTTCCTCAGCTGCACAATATCAATTACTTTATCACACATTAATTGTTAAGTATTAATTATATATACACAATGTTGATAAAAATATTTTTTAAACTTTAAAATACATAAAAACATTGCATTTATGCACCTAAAATATACACCTAAATATCCAGACATTCACACAATAAGTCCAAGCTGTCCAAGATGACATCATAGTCACTACATTTTTTTGGCTTAGTAAAAAGTTGGCCTGAAATGCCCAGAATTTCAGTGTCAAGACAAGTATAGAATTCATGATCATTCAAGGGCTTGAACAGAGAACTAAAAAACCAAGCAGTATTGTACATTCAACCATTACAAGAAACTAATAAAGGGGCTTACATTAAACTAAATTCTAGGAGAGTATTAAGACATACAAATGAGAGTATTATTTTGCAATAGGTAAAACCATAATTTGAGGAGTAATTTTCAAAAGAAAAAAAAATATGATCCCCATAATATGGAGTATTCAGAGATCTTCAGAAGAGTTAATGCGAAATGTGGGTGAAGGGGAGGAAGGCAGCAAAACACACTGCCATGTGTGTACCTATGCAACTATCTTGCACGTTCTGCACATGTACCCCAAAACCTAAAATGCAATAAAAATTAAAAAAATAAAGAATATTTTCATAGCTGTCTATTGTTTTCCATTTCTTCTTAATACTGGTTACTTAAGTCAGACAAAGAACATATGTATTTAAAAGGAAGTAAGAACACAGCAGTACATGTAGCATCACACATCATTTATTTATGTCATCCTGCACTGAGAACTTTCCTAGGGACTTTGTGGTATAGGAAATTGCTATGATCCCATTGATGTCCTCTCTTAAATTAAAAAATAAAAAAAAACTTTTGTGAAATGAATGAAGTTCATCAGCCATGTAGATCATATGTGTACTTGCATTGTACAAACTTGTCCAAAGGAAAATAAGGAACTAAGCAATTTAACACTTGCAGTCACCATCAATGTAGTGCATTTGGGACTAACAAAGCTAATACTGAAAGAAGAAATCACACACAGAAAAAAATACTATTTAAATGTCTAGATCAGTTATTAGCTGAATAAGATTTTCTTCATTGTTGACATAATAATATAAATAGATTTTAAGAGAATTAATTATTAGGAGACAAATGCTTTTCCCTTAGTTAAGTTTGATCACCTATGAAAATGACATAGTCAATACCACTGGGTTTTTCTACTCCACTTTAGAGTACTTAAGGAAAGAAAAAAAAAGAAAACACTTCATTTCAAATCAGTGAATCGTTATGCTTTCAAGCTCATATTATCAAAACTTTTAGATTTCACCTTTAAATTTTGAAATTCACAGAATATATCAACCTAAATTTTCCTGAGCAAAAAATTAACTCTAGATGTGTATTGGAAGCTTTTTGAGATTTTGTTAATTACATATTGTTGTAACTGAGACATTAAGCTCACTTGTTTAGATTTCATTAATACACATCTGACACTTTCTATAAACTTAGTTTTCTTCAACCCTCAATTGACCAAAGGAGACAATTTGAACAACAGTAATGTCTAGAGCTGCCAAACAGGACTGGGCTAGCAGAAGATATACAGAGTGTGACATAGCTGAGAAACCCCTGCTGTCTTAAAGCACAACTGGAGAATCTCCAAATAGTGAATTTTAATTATCAAAATTACTAGTTTGCATAGACAGAAATATCCTATGTTAAAGATGGAGTAAAAATAAATCTAAAAAGCATAAGCACATCAAAGCTTGATGAAAAAGCTATTATTCAAAAGTTTTATTACCCTAGGAGGAATGAAGATGGTATTAAAAGAAAAGAGCATGTTAAATAAAATAACAGTTAATTATACTTCTCTGTGGCTTTATTTCATAAATAACTGCATTCAACTTTAAAATAACAGCAGTGTGCTCCTTTATATCATAATACACAACATTTGAGGGGATAAAAGTATTTTTGAATTCTTCATTCGTTAGCATGTGAACATTCTTAGTCAATTGAAAGCTTTTAGTATAGTGACTTTTCAGTTTCTCTGTCACATTCAATTACCTATCCATAGCAGTTCAACAGCTGTAAATATATTTGTTTTGCTACTATATAACCAGATCCTCAGGCATAAATGTTACTACTGACAAATTATTAAATAATATAAATACACATTTTTAGGATTTAAATATTTTGTGGCTACATAAAAGACAGTATTTTATTATGTACCACAAAGCATAACAAATATGCAATAAATGATTTTAATATCTCTTAATTTCAGAAAGAAGCCCTTAAACTTTCTTAAAATTTTTCATTATTATTTCCTTAGATTTAAATGATAAATATGAATGTAAAGTCCTACAACTTTATTTCAGAAGCCAGAGCCTTTGCTCAGTTACAAATTTTTGTTTTCCTGTATAGACACAACTTTGGAAAACTGTCCCAAAGAACTGCCATTTAACAATTAGAAACTTTGACTCATTTTAAATCTATAGCAACAGTACTTGATTGACGATTTCTACTACTATTCTTTACTGCTAATAGAAAAATACAGAGAAATGAAACAGAATAATATACATACACATATGTAGTTTTAAAAACACATTCAAAATTGTGGTCTTATAATAGCAGTTATTTTCCTTTTCCTAAAGCAAAGCTGAATTTACCTGCCATTCATTTTCTGTTGCAAATTAGTTTGTCAGGTACACGTTAGCAAGCTCTTTTCTTCAATTCATTTTGCTAACTCCATAGTCCTTTAAATAATGATAAATATTGCTGAATAAAAGCTTACCAGATAGTAATCGTCTTTGACCCTTATACTATTTCCTCTGCAAGACACATCTACCTTTAATTTAAAAGAGAAGGTAAAACAGAAGATCTTACCAGAGATAGAAAAAACAATTCGTTCAGCTAGATCCAACAGTGCTCTGTGCAGCCTGGCAGCATGAGTGATCCTTGGGCCTCACACAAAAGCGAGATAATTGGCTCTCAATGAAGAGATGTAAACATCCATCATAATGGCACTGTGCTGAAACTGAACGCTACCTCAGCTGTTCTATGTACTCCGACTGGAAGATGATGTCACAAACATCAACTGGGTGTACTCTCATTGGCTTCTGTTACCTGGAATCATATCTTAACCCTAAACTGTCAGCTGCAAATTGAAATGCTCATTTCTGACTATAATTTCTGCTTTAAAAAGAGAGTGAAATTAATGTTGAACTCCTGAAAGATCACAAACTGAAAATACTGCCCTCTAAATATGCTAAAACTGATTTACCTAATTAATTAATCAAGTTGGTGAAAATTTTATTTTCTGAATGTGTTTATTAACTAACAGTGTTTTTAAAAGGTATTTTAAAAAATGGATATTAAAGGACAAGATGTATATAATCACAATATCTGGAATTTTAAATTTTGTAATTACTTTGCATTGATTTTACAGTACTAGCCCCTGAGATTTAAAAAAAAGTCAAGATGAGAAAAATTATAATGTAAACAATTGTACAGTGAAGCTTTTAATAATTTTTTTCAGAGCAGCCATTTGTGTTTTTAAATCTAATAAAAACACAAAAATGGGAATGCATTTTATTCTCTGAGTGTTAAACACTATCTCCAAAGTTTTGTGTAATAAACCTTAAAGAATGAGATATTAAAAGCACATCACTAAAATAATAATGTTAAATATTGGTTTTTACAATGAGTAATTTATAAGTCACTGGAACTTCAGACAATCCCATTTCAGTAATTGAAAGCTACTCTATGATATAGTGCCGTTCTCTTTGAGCACACACGGGGAATAATTATCCATCTCTTTACCTTCTATCATGTCAAAAGCCCCAGATTTCTCCCCAGGCTTAAATCCAGTGGGAGAGGAGGATAATGGGCTAAGCTGGTTGCAGCAGCTTTGCTGCCAGAGGGACAAAACTACAATCACCTTGAAATATGCCCAAGCTTTCCCTACCAAAAGGAGCTGTCAACCGCATAACTGTGAGATGCAAGAATTACCAGAGCTATTCAATGACCAGTTCCTTCTAAATCTAGCCCAGCCATATCCCAGGGCAAGCCCTTTGAAAGCTGTACGGCTCAGCATGCAAACAGTGCAAGCACCTGGAGAAAGAGCAGGAAAATTCACTTCAACCACCCCAAATTTAGGGAAAGAAAAGTCATCAAGAGTGCACTTGCATGCCTTTATGTTATTTCATTTCTTTCTAAATAATGGATTCAGGGCAAATACTTGTTATACTCCCTCTGCATTTCCAGTGACAGAAAATTACTTTTACTCAATGGCCTCAATGAGAGTTCAAAAAGTTGATAATATATGAAAAGACATTTTCATATGTTCATAGTTCCTCCCAAGTTCTGACTTTTATGATAGTCAGTTTATTTGATTTCTCTGAGTAGAGAGTTAGTATGTGACATAGGAGCAAGAATTCTAGACTAGGGTTGAAATGATTCAGCCTCCAGTTCTGGCTCCACCACTTACTATCTGTAAAAACTCTGGTAACTTAACATCTTTCATGTATAGACTGAAAATGGTAATGCTACATACAGCAAAATAATAATAAAAATAATAAAGATATAGAGATGAGACAATGCATAGAAGCTTGTTATAAAAAATTAAAATGTATTACATAAATATAAGATACAATTAATATTATTGTTGTTGTAAAACAATCAAATGTGTTAATTTCAAAGACACTTGGAAGATTCAAAATGTAGAGTTACTTTAGTGTTCTCAAAATAATTATATAAATACTATCTTAAACTCTTAAAATTTCAACTTGAAAATAATGTTTTAAATTAGCTTGATTTATATCACTGACTGACTCAATAGTCCCTTTTTTTTTAAGTTGTTATCCCTCCCAGAATAATTTAGAGTTTAATGATTAGTCAAGTGCAAGACACTAAACTCAAGAAGACTATTTGTCAAAATGTACTTCGGGCCAACATGAAAGACACTGTTCATTTAATTCTGCCTAAAAGCATGACAGTTTAGATGAAAATGTGTATCAAAAAATTCATTGCAATGCAAAGTGACATAAAATTGAATTACAGTCAGAAAGATGAATTTGGACAATGAGAATATTAGCTGTATTTCTGGTACACAAATGATAAAACTAAGATATTATAATTGCTAAGAGGATATGGCAAGCAGAAAAAAATTATTTCTACAATAAAATATAATCCTATATTGCATGGATAATATAAAACTTTAATGGTATAAATATTTAATAACAGAGATAGAAAGCTAGCAAATTAGATTACATCCTGTTACATGTAGAAAACATGTTGATATATATATATATATATATATATATATAGTTAATATATATGAGTTAATTATTAAAAATAAGGGTATTTTTGGTGATTTAATGCACACAAATCATAACCTCATTTATTTGTTTTGCATTTGTTTGGGTGACGAATGTCACATGTAATGTGCCTAGAGAAATAGAACAATATAAAGACTGAGAAACTTAAATACACCTAGTGTTCAGCAGGCACTTTAGTTTGTTTGGTTTCTTTATTTATTTATCTGTCAGTTCCCACAGATATCAATGTATAGGCATTTTGTATCAATTACCTACATCCTACACAAAATTTGTTTATAAGTGAGTATGCTATTTAGTAAAGAATGCTGGTTTTTATTATTAAAATATGTCAATGAGATTTTTTAAGAATGTAGATATCAATGCTTAAATATTACACAAGATGGGGCACACTTATTACATATGAAAATAATTTCAAATCTAAAACTTGAGTTGTTTAAAAATTATAAAATTATTGGTTTACACTTTAATTACTAGGAAAATTGATAGGAAAGAAAGATAATGTACTAGAAATACTTCACATTAATGTTGGCCTATAATAATGAATGTGCCTTAAGTTTCAAATTTTGTTGTAAATCATTAGGACAGAATTTATATTTTAGTTTTAAATAATTACATCTATATGTGGAGGAATGTTTCAGATAAATAAGGATATAACGGGTCATATATGCATATCGGTTTTATTACTCCAAATTGGTATTTTATATATAAGTACAGATCTAAATATATATTCCCTTACAGTGGGGAGAAATCATTGGAAAGTAATAATTAGTGGAATTTATAAAATGTTTTTGTAATTCTTTAGTGGTGTTTCTTTTGGAAGAGCAGAGATACTGAACGTCAAGAACTTTCAGTAATTTATTTGCAGAATGTCCTTTGGAAAAAAGCCTGATGATACTTGAATATCAGTCTGCACGTGTATCTGGGTTACAGTCAAAAATAAGACAGTGTATTTGTAATGTGAACATTGATGATAAGACATATGAATGTTTTCTACTATCCTAAAATAATATTAAGAAATACAACCTGATTACAAGATTAAAAAAAATTCTAAATGTAAACATGTTAAAACGTTAAGAAATTGCAAGAGAAATGAAAGAATGGTGTGACTTCTTGAATATTCTATTTAATATATACATGCAGAGGAGTAAAATGTTGCATAGCTCTAAATTCATAAAGGCATAATAACAAACACCGCATTTAAGAGTGAATTTACCAACACTGTCTCATTATTTATTACATTCCTCCAACTAAAATGACCAACTGGCATTTGTGAGTTCAGAGAACATTAAATATTTTAACTTTAATAGTGTGTAAAAGCTTAATATGAGGAGGCAAAACACTCTATAGACATTCATTTAGTCTTCATTCTCAATAAATGTATATTAGTGAATGTTTTCTAATAAGAACATGGAATCAATACAATGTTTTTGACAAATCAAGTTGAAGATGTTTTGTAGTTTAAGCCAAGTACATCTCAATTTTATTGTGGTACTTACAGACTATATATTTCCCAGGAGCTGAAATCATTGCCATATTTAATTGCCTGACAAGTATTTCTGTTACATCAATTTTGTGGTTAAACTAATTATTTATATTATCAAAACAAATCAGCACTAGAGGCTAATTAAACTGGAGAAACCAACCTCTAATGTTTCCCAACCTACATATTAAGAAGGTTTACATTATTACTAACTTCAGAAAGAATGAACATGTCCTTCAAGTGATTATTTGATAGGCAGGACTTAAGAATTTAAAGAAGTTTAAAACTGTTGTGAACATTACTATCTCCTCTTGAGCAGGTAGGTATATGTAGCATTTACTACCTCTTGCAAAATTGACTGGCCCATTACCTAGTTATCCACAAGATGGCAGCTCTATTTATATGGCCACCAACACTTAATTCACTAGTTTATCCTTTTTTATTTAAGAAAATATAATATGTAAAGTGTATAAGTAACATGCATATGAATGATTATAATTAGGTAATTTCCATAATTAGGTAAAGTATATAAGTAACTTATGTATATGAATGATCACAACTAGGTAATTTTTCAGTTTTAGGAGAATAAGCCATGAAAGATAGATATTGTTAAAACCTATTGAAAAACAGAAGCTATTGAAAAGGCAGAACTTTAAAACATTGTATTTTTGCTAACACAAATTCTGATGTTTTATCTCAAATTTGTTTCAGAGGTTAGTCTATTTATAATAAATAGTTTTTATTTTGTTTCCACAAAGTCTTAGGTTGCTTTTAAAAAATGCAAAGTTAGTCTTCAAAATAACTGTGACTATGTAGCAATGATAATTCACTGTTACAATAAGAGAGATTTAGGAATTGCATTTTCCATCTACATCCTAGGTATAACTAAACCTCATAAGAATATCTATTTATTGACCTCACTTGAATTCCTTTTCTATACGTAGTCATCTGCACTGCCATTTTTTTCTCTACGTCTACCTTAAATCTATTGTGTGGCAGCTTCAGTATATTACATTTATTTCTGTTTTCTATGCAGATAAAAATTTTGAAAATGCTTAGAATTATAAGGCCATATCACCTTTCTTTTCTGAGAATGAATAGCTCCAAGATGTGTATCTGTTTATACGTCAGTAAACTTTACTCTGGAGTAAGAGAAAATGATTTAGTAGGATGAAGAAAAGTCTTACCACTTCTGTGTTAAAGAAATACAAATTCTTAGACATGAAAATAAGAAGCAATTGCTATTTTAGTGATTCAGCATCCTGTTTTTAAATGCAAAGTGAAAACATTAACTTATTAAAGATACCCCAATTTAACATAAACTTAAGCTTATTAGACTAAGTTTTCTTTGAATGTCATGGTTAATCTTTGTAAAAAACCTAGAGATCAATGAGTAGAAGGATTTGCTTTTTACCGTGTTCTCTGAGCAATGGTAACTGTGTATTCATATTGCTCCTTAACTAAAGACACTTTACTTGCTTTCTTATAAATATGTTTTGCTTTGTTCTTAACATAAAATCTTAAAACTTCACTTGGCATTTTTTTCATTATTTCAATTTCGTTGACTTTTATCTCATATAACCCAAATTAGATAAAATCAAGAATGACTCCCCTCCTCTTGATGAATTTGGAACAACACAAGTCTCATAGAATCTTAAAACTGAATTCAGATCTTGATGAGAAGCATATGAACACAACCACTTTGTATTATACCAAAAATGGGGGTTATTCATACCAAATCTGCTGTGCACAAAACATTTCTTCAGACATATTAATGTTTACACATGAAACACAGTGAGAAACCAATTGAAATACTAATGATTGTGTGTTATTTCACCTTACTATACCTTTGTAGTACATTCAATAATTAGTCAGAAATCAGTTACAGACATCCTAAGAATTCTAAAAGTTGTTTTTGATGTTTAGTGCTATATATGTAACATGGAGCATAAGTTTATTTCTCCTTACATTTGAGGATATTGCAATCTATTTATTTTAAAATCAATTGTTTCATTTTTGTTTCATGATGATCTGTCAACGGCAGTTGCTGTTCAATTCCTTTAAATCTTACATTATTCCAGCCTTTTTTCAGGACTTCCTTGTTTTTAGCAATATAGGGCTGGAATAACTTTCTGTACATGTGTTATTTTGTCAAAATTTGTTAAATAACCTTCCTTTAAATTTGTGTACCTCACTGCTAGTTTTACTATTAGCTTATATTAGGTAATGCATCTTCCACTACACTTTACCTGGAACAATTCAGTAACAGTGTACTCCTACAACCATAGGTCACCAAAACAGAAAATGTCTGGGTGCTCCTTTAGCCATTTTTTAAGTGGTTAAATTACAGCCACCCTTTCTGAACATTGTAGCCAGGAAACAGAAATTAATGATCTTAGACCAGATCTTGATTGACTGTTGTCCAGGAACACATTACTCACCTTAATCTGTGAATTCAGTAAAGGTAAATTATTACTCTAATGGCTATGGGAACTTTATGAATTGCCAAGACAAATAACAAATAAGTATGACTGAAGCCTTGTGAAATAGCTGGCATATTTATCTTTCATTTATGTCCCTCCATGTTTGAAAGTGTAGACCTGGAAAATACACTAGCTCTTTCCAGGTTAGATCACTAAGTAGACATTGTAAAAATGCAAGAGATAACAAGAAATTGTTTTCTTCTGCCAGAGGCTATCTGCAATTTGTATATCTGTTTGCAATGCAACTAATAGAGGGTCAAAACTACTTATAGGCTAGAAGAAGATATTGCTATCTCTTCACTACTCTGCATTCAAAATCAATTAATAAAATGCTGGTAATAAACACATGACTATTCATACATCATACTTTTTAAAACTATAGACCTTACTGGAATACACAGTCTGACCTATAGGTACTTTGTAACCTTCGGGTTACAAAGGAACATTTGGCCAGGTTTCCAAATGTTCCCCAAATTCCAGATCTCAGAATGAGCCAACTGTGGCTCTTGGGACTTTCTGATTTAGTGTGTGGAAGTGGCCTTAGAGTTCATCCTTTTTGTGAAAAGAGCTACCCACCTCACCAGGCCTGTTAAATTCTTCTCATGCTCAAACAACTTATTCCTTCCTAAATACTGTCCCTAATATAGAGCTGTCTTTCATGGATTTTAAATTACTCTATTTAAAACCTATCTCATCCTCTGTTTAGTCTTGCTCTGTATAAACACTGCTAAGGTTTGTTACATACATGATATGCCTACAGACCTTAAAACTAAAATCATAGTATTGGCCACAAAATATTCCTTCTTGAGATTCCTTCTTGAGGTCCCCTGTCACGGGATCTTTGGGGTGTTACTTCAGCCAGAAACCTCTGTGGCTGGTTATGCTTTCTGCCTGAGTATTGCTTGTGCCCGCTAGATTCATTCTGCCCACTCAGCCTGGCAGGCTGCACTCAGCTCACACTAACTGTCTGAATCTCACACCTGCCAAGGGCGAGCCAGGTGCAAAGCGGCAAGGGGTATGTGAGCAAGTGATGTGGGGCCTGGCCATTGCAAATAGCCAGGCACACCAGTTGCTGCAGCAGAGTGGGTGGCTCTACACACCAACCTAGGTGCCAGTTCCATGCAAGGGTGTGGCTAGACCAGATGTATTTACTGCATGCAGCTTCTGCTACAGGCACCCATATCTGGATGCAGGGAACATGGTGGTACCCAGAAGCTTGGAAATGCAAGGAACCACAGAGCCCCAAAGGGGGTATCACAGCCCTGACTCAGAGAGCCCCCAGGTCTGGACTCCCAGAAGGGCTACAGCTCTTCTCTCCTCATCACCTGCAATGTGGTGAGTAGGAGGGTGTACTTCAGTCCTGTTTGTGTCACAGCTTTTTCAGTCCTATCATTTGGTGGGTCCCAAGTTCTTGTCCTGTGTCCAAGAAGAATGAAATATGAGGACAGCTGGAGAGTGAGCAAGGCAGAGAGGAGTTTCACTGAATAACAGAACAGTGGGTAACTCCTTTCTGCAGGCAGATCATCCAATGAGTTGAGGAGACTCGAAATGTGTATCTCCTTCCCGCAGCTGGTAGTCCCCACATCTGTCTGTGTCTGACTGAGTCTGGTGTTTTTATAAGCTCTGAAAGGAGAAAGTGCATGCTGATTGGTTCATGGGCAGCCATGGGTAGGCCCAGAAAAAGCACAAGTTCTGACTCTGGGCCATGACTTCCCCTGGAATTGGCAGCCCATCCCCCAGCTTCTGGCTGGCCCTGGCTTAAAGGTGGGGTTTCACTGGGATCCCACCCCTTTCCTCCCAGGAGCTTGTCTGCTTCCTGATGCAATGAACATGCCATCTGTAGCATCCAGGTTGTTTGTGTGGAAGGGTGCCTAAAGGTCGATGCCAAGCCACCTTCAGCATCCAGTGGCATCCCTCCAAGGCAGCAGGGGGCTGGCATGTCAGTGTCTTGCCAACAATGTGCACACCTATCTGGGATGCAGCAGAACTGGGGATCAGCCTCAACTTTACTCTGAAATGGGAGCAGTCACCAGGAGTGAGGAGGAGCAGAAACAGGCACTTCCCAGCCTATGGGAACAAAGGGGTTTCCCAGGCCCCAAGAGCACAGGGATGTCCTAATTTGGAGCCATGGCTGGGCCTGGGAGCATGCGGCTCCAACCCTGCTAACTCAATAGGGGGCAGAGCTCCCACCTGTTTAGGCTCCACAGAGTGGGCAGCCCCCGCCATGCTTTCCCCACTGCAGCCAGTGTGCCCGCAGTGGCTGCCCCAGATGGGCCACCACCACCATCAACTCTACAGTGATTCTTTCCACAATAGAAACAGTCATTTTTCTACTATGTGTAATTACTGGAGTTAATCTATAACTGGAAGGACACATAATTTCAACATTGATGAAATCCATGGAAGCCCTAGCACAATGGAAGAAAAAGACCGACATTAAGGGACACTGTTCTAAAATTTTAAATTACTGAGGATAAAGAGAATATCCTGCAAGTCTAATGTAAGAAAAAAGAAAAAAAAAAGAGTGATAAAAAAGTTAAGGAGTCAGACCATCACCACGTTGCATGTCAGCTAATAGAGCATCAATGTACATAGTTTTATTACTGTATTGGAAAGGTAGGAGAGAACCAGGGCAAAAATATAACATTCAGGATTTTTAAAGATAACTGAGGAATTATATGTATGGTTTCATACGCTTTTCATATATTCAACAGATACTACATAGAATGCTTGAGGTTAAACCTTGATTCTCCATTTTCTGAGAAATGACTTAACCTTTAGGTGAGAAAATAACTTTGCTCTCCTTTTCACCAAAATATAGAAATTCTGTGATATGCAATGTACAAAGCACCTAGCATGTAGTAAATGGTCAATAGATAATAGCTGTAATTTATATTATATTTACATCTATTTCCATATAAATCTGTCATGCAACTCAGGGTAATTCACTTAGGAAATGAGAGAAACAGTTTGCCTCTAGTATCAAGATTATTCTAAAACTCAAGTTTATTATTGGATTTCTAATTATAAATGAATGAATTTAGGTAAAGCAGTTTCAGTATAACAACATCCTTTCCATGGTTTCCATAATTCAGCACCCTGACTGGTAGGTAACATAATAGCCCCATATCATAAACCATACAACATTATATGTGAAAAGTCTTATTTTGTTGAAGGTTCTGAATAAAGCCCACATTATCTCCTATAAAAACATTTTTTCTATTTTTTGAACGATACTGTTATTATGACACCTGTAATTCATGAAAAAATTTTGTTGAATGTAGTGAGAGGAAACTAACCAATTCCAATGTAGGCATTTTACTATTCATCAGCATTGTTTTACCACATAATTACCAGATAAGTAGGTTTTATTATGTTGGGGCACATTAAAATTAAATCTGCCCAAAAAATTGAGTTGAAATATGAAATATTTATATCAAATCCTTATTAATATGTTTGCAGAAAATTAGGTGGTAAGAGAATTAAAAACACAAAGAAAAAAGAGAAACATACACTTGTTAAAAACAAACAAACAACAGCAAAAAAAAAAACCTTGTTGTCGGCAGCTGGCTCCCACCAACCTTTTATTGTTTCAATCCCTTGCTCCCACTGAGAGTAAGCATGCATCTGCCCCTTAAAGTACTGTCTTAATTCTAAACTAGTTTCTCAGTTTCCCCTGTTCAATAGCTATGCGGTTACTTTGGGCCTTTTAAAATTAGAATTTGATGCAGGCACAGCCATACCCTGATAGCCAGAAATAGCCAGAAGCCTATTACCTTATATTTTAAAATTTATCAAAGTTAATATTGAATAATTTATAATGTGTTAATGTCCTAATAGAGAGAGACCTCCAACTCACATTATTTTCATATTAAGGTGTGATTACATAGGAAATGAAGCAGAGTCAGTTATTATTTACACTTACTTTCTCTAGAATTGCTCCACTACTAGACTTGAATCGGAGCACAGAGTGTAAATCAAAGATTCTTCCTTTCAATTATTGACTCTATACTTTATGCACCATGACAAGGAGCAAGTTATTTTCCTTGTCTGAACAATGTTGTGTAACTTGTGATCTTACTCAAAAGGGTTCATAAAGATATTAAAAAGAGAAATAGATTATATAAATTATTTAGATAGTTATTTAGTACTTACTAATTGGTAATTGCTCAAGGGATGAATTTTTGCCATATCAAATTATATTTTTATGTAATAAAAATATCTTTGAAACAGAAACTAAGTTATACACCTTTATTTTTCCAATAAAGAGGAAGGTTTGTTCATTAAACAGCATATGTAGCTACTCATAAATATTCAACAGAACCAGAAGGAACAATAGAGCACATGATAAAGTAAAACTGTCTGATAGAAGCAGCATCTGAAAACATTTGTGAGTCAGTTATAAATACTTGTCTAGCACTATCTTGTACAGAGTAGTAGCTCATTAAACATGTATTGAATTGATTTGACATTTTAAGAACTGGTGAATTTCTGCAGCAGAACATATTTAAAAAACCAAATTGCATCAACATCATTTCTATTCATTTAACAGACAAAAAATAAAGACCTTATATAATGCCAGACAGTGCATTAATTGCTATGATTCAAACACAAATATGACTCATACTTTAGTTTCAAGGAATTCTTAGTCAAGGGAGAGCATGAAACATTAAATAAAACATAGCAGACCAATTTTCTTATTGGTCAGTTAACATAAATATAAGTTTACCTAGAAGGTTGAAATGTCAAATATTTCTGTTTCTCACTTGAATTAGTAAAAAAGATCAGCAAGCTATTAGAAGCAATTTCCTGAGAAAAGTAACTTTTAAGATATATAATAATGTCATGACTGATTCAGACCAATATTTTGCAACCTGTGTATCCATAGTACTCTATTGATTTTCAATATGCACAACCAAGACCAAGAGGCATATCAAGGCACTCTAGTACCTTCTGAATCATCTTGAATTGATTAGATGTAATAGAGTTCATGATTAATTGAGAGCATACCAGAAGTGTGTTGTACCTTAGGGTTTCACTCTGCCTTGGAAGGAAGTAAGAATCACAGTGAATGGGAAGTAAAAATCACATTACAGAATGTAAATCAAGGAGACTCTTAACATACCCCACCCCACCACATTCATGCTTGTTTGAAATCCTTCCCAAGTTCTTGTTCTTATAAAAAGGAAGGCAATTCCTTTAACTCATTTATGCCTGAGGTTGCAATTTTTTGAATTTTTGTAATGAGACCTTGGCAGTGACCTTGAGCAGTAGGATATAAATAACTCCCACATGCTTATCGCTCCAACATTAGAACACTAGGCATACATTTAATATAGTTTACAATGTCCTATATGATTTGGCCACAATCTCTAGCCTTACCTTCCATCTCATCTCACTCTTGTTTTCTCTCTTCTCCATCACAAATGACAAGTATCAATCCTATTTCTTCAATAATTTATTTTGCTACAGAGCCTGTTTATATACCCAGAAAGTTGTTTCTACATGGAATGCTTTTTACCCAGTCTTCCTTTCATATTACTCCTTATTCTCACATGCCAAGCCATCTGAATCTATCAATCACTCATAGTCATATTGCGTCTTTCAGCCACAGGTTCTTTGCATATGCTTTCTAGTCTAAATATGTTTCTATGTATGTCATCTTTCTCTTTATCTAGGTGTCTCTACTCATCCCAGATCAGCTATCCCTTTACAAAGAAGTCATTCTTGCCTAACTTGTTAAATCAAATCTCTCTCAAGTGACCTTATATCCTGATAGCTCTCTTTTTTTGCATTTATCATTGCAATAGATTTACTTCTGTGACTTTTAAAATGTTTGTATCTTCCACTATGTTCTTGAAATTAGGCAGAATGTCTTACTCTCTTAGGCATGTGATTCATTTCGTAAACTAAATTTATATATAGATATTCTACTATACCACACAAAACATGCATATAAGCTTAAATACTTTGGCATGTAATTGGTATTTATTTTTAATTTTCTAATTTTAAACATCATTTGTATTTTACAACAAAAGTAATTTCTACCTGAGGTCAGATTTAGAGAAAAGTTAAGCCATTTAAATATATATTTTTATAGCACTTACTAAAATGTTTTACTTATTATTTTTACTTTCAAAAATTTTGATTGACTACATTTCCATATGGAATATTTTTCAAATTTATTCCTAGGTATAGTAATGTTGAGTGTAAAAGCTTTGTTAAAAATAGTTTATTTTATGTATTTTCTGTTAAAATAGTGGTATTTATCCTACTATATACAGGTGAAAACTTTCTTTTTTAAAAGTAACTTAAGGTTACAACATCATAAATTGGTAGATGAAACCAAAGATGAGTGATATGGGTCTAGACTAGAGAGCCAAATAAATATTCTATTTTTTTATTTGTGTAAATTTATGGGATACAAGTGCAGTTTTGTTACATGCATCCATCACATAAAGATCAAGTCAGGGCTTTTAGAGTCTCAATCACCCACATCCTACACATTATACCCATTCAGTAATTTCTCCTTACCCACTCCATCCCATCCTGTCACCGTTTTGAGTCACTATTGTCTATCATTCCACTTTCTATGTCCATATCTACACATTTTTAGTGCCCACTTATGAGTGAGAATATACAATATTTGTCTTTCTGTGTCTGACTTACTTCATTTCAGATAATGTCCTCCAGTTTTGTCCACATTGCTGCAAAAGTCATAATTTCATATATTTTTATGGCTAAATAGTACTCTATTGTGTATATATACCAAATTTTCTTTATCCAATCTTCTATTGATGACACTTAGGTTGATTCAATGTCTTTGCTACTGTAAATAGTGCTGCAATAAGCCTGTCATTGCAGATATTTTTTTGATTCACTGATTTTTTTTTTTTTTTTCTTTTTGAAACAGGAGTTTTGCTCTTGTGGCTCAGGCTGGAGCGCAATGGGGCAAACTCAACTCACTGCAACCTCCACTTTCTGGGTTCAAGCGATTCTCCTGCCTCAATCTCCTGAGTAGATGAGATTACAGGCACGTGCCACTAAACTCGGCTAATGTTTTGTATTTTTAGTAGAGATGGAGTTTCTCTATGTTGGTCAGGCTGGTCTTGAACTCCCGACCTCAGGTGATCCACCCACCTCAGCCTCCCAAAGTGCTGGGATTATAGGCATGAGCCACTTCGACCAGCCTGATCTTTATTTTTTATTTATTTCTGGGGAGATACTCAGTAGTGCAACTGCTGTATGAAGTTGTAGTTACATTTTTAGATTTTGAAAACCTCCATACTGTTGTCTATAAAGCTTGTACAAATTTACATTCCTGCCAACAGTATATGAGAGTTCCCTTTTCTCTGAATTCTCACTAACATCTGGTATTTTTTGTCTTGCTAATAATAGCCAATCTGACTGGCACAAGATTATATCTTTGTGCTTTTAATTTGCATTTTTTAGATGCTTAGTGATGTTGAGCATTTTTTCATATATCTATTGGTCATTTGTACACCTTCTTTTGAGAAGTGTCTATTAATGACTTTTGCCCACTTTTTAACTGGATTATTTGTTGGCAGGGGTTGTTGTTCTTAGGTTGTTTGAGTTCTTTCTACATTCTGGATATTAGTCCCCTGTCAATGCATAGTTTGCAAATATTTTCTCCTGTTTAACGGGTTGTCAGCTCTCTCTGTTGCTGTGCAGAAGCTTTTTAGTTTAAGTTTCATTTGTCGGTTTTTGTTGGCTGTACTTTTGAGGTCTTAGTCATAAATTATTTGCCTAGACCAATAACCAAATTAGTTTTTCCTAGGTTTCCATTATTTTTGTAGTTTCAAGTCTTATGTTTATTTCTTTGACACATTTTTAGTTTATTTTTGAATATGGTGAGAGATAGGGGACGGGGCCTTGTTTTTTGTTTGTTTGTTTGTTTTTTGTTGCCCAGGCTGGAGTGCAGTGGTACGATCTCATCTCACCGCTACCTCTGCCTCTAAGGTTCAAGTGATCCTCTTGCTTCAGCCTCCCGAGTAGCTGGCATTAAGGCATGCACCAACACAACTGCCTAATTTTTGTATTTTTAGCAGAGAAAGGGTTTCACCATGTTGGTCAGGCTGGTCTCAAACTCTTGACCTCAGGTGAACCGCCGACCCCATCCTCCCAAACTGCTGGGATTACAGGCGTGAGCCACCATGCCCGTTCCAGAGGCCCTGTTTTGATTGCGTGAGAGGCCTGTCTGGAGCTTCCACTGCAAACACTGCAGCAGGGGAGTAAGGGCTGGGGATGCGCACAGGATGCAAAAAAACAGGCAGACGCCCCATCCCCTTCCAAGTTGGCTGGGCTGGAGCCTCCAGCTTCCCAGGTGAAGCTGTAGCCACACAGCTGTGGGTGCAGACCTGGGCATTTCTGTGCTCTTGGGGTCCAGGAACAGGCAGGATATCTGCTCTCTGGGGTGCAGCTACAGCCGCCCAAGCCATGGCTAAGCACCCAGGCATCTGCATTCTCCGAGGCCCGGGAAGCACCCCCCTGCCCCAGCAGGGATCAGAAACGCCTGCTCACACTGCCTGGCTTCTGCCGGTATTCTCTCCGATTTCAGAGCAAAGCTGAGGCCGAGGTCAGGTGCTGTCACAAACCCAGCACTTGAGCTCGACCTCAGCTTTGCTCTGAAATCGGAGAGAACACCAGGTGTCAGGTGCTGTCCGCACGCTCGGGGCAGTGTGGACACATCAGGCCCCTGCCGCCTCAGCCCCCTCTGGACTTTGAGCACTGACAAGCACGAGCTGTGACATCCTCTCTAGGGCTCTCTGCGATTTCTGGACTCTCAAATCTCCTGAGCGTCACTGCATTCCCTGGTGCCAGCAGTGGAAGCTGCTTGCAGTAAGCCTGGGCTAGCCGCAGCCTCGCAAGGAGCCTGCCCCAGTGCGGGCACCTGGAGCTGCCAGCCCCCGTCCCGCAGCCTGCATGCCTGGCTGTGCGCAGTGGCCAGACCCCACTTCGCTCCATCACACATCCCTCATTGCTCCAAGCCTGGCCCACCGTTGTCAGGTGTGACATCCAGGCCAGTAGGGCGAGCCAAGCATAGCCTGCCAGGCCAAATAGGAAGAACGAGCCCAGCAGGCCCGGGCAAAACTCAGGCAAAGGCGTCACCAGCCACGGAGATTCGCAGATGGTAAAGCAACACTCCAAGTATCCTGTGACAGTTTCATTCTTCCACATGTGGCCAATTTTCCCAGCATTGTTTACTGAAAAGGGTGTCCTTTCCCCAATGTGTATTCTTGTTTGCTTTGTCAAATTATCAGTTGGCTATAAGTATGTGGCTTTATTTCTGGGTTCTCTATTCGTTCCATTTATTTATGTGTCTATTCTTTAAACCAGTACCATGTTGTTCTGGTTACCACAGCCTTGTAATAAAATTTGAAGTCAGACAATGTGATGCCTCCAGGTTTTTTCCTTTTGCTTAGGATCGCTTTGACCAATCAGGCTCTTTTTGGTCGCATATACATTTTAGGTTTGCTTTATCAAATTCTGTGAAAAATAACATTGGTATCTTGATATTGATTTCACTGAATCTGCAGATTCAATGAAAGTATGGTCATTTTAATAATGTTTATGTTTCCAATCCGTGAGCATGGGATATTTTTTATTTGTGTCATCTACAATTTCTATCATCAGTGTTTCATCGAAGTAAAAATCTTTTACTCCTTTGGTTAAATATATTCTTAGGTATTTATGTGTATTTGTATAGCTATTGTAAATGAGACTGCCTTCTTGATTTGGTTCTCATAATTGTTGTTGGTATATAGAAACACTACTGATTTTTGTATGCTTTTCTTGTACCTTCAAGTTTACTGATTTCATTTATCAAATCTAGGAGCTCTTTGTAGAATGTTTAGGTTTTTCTACCTAAACGGTTATAGCATAAATAAACAAGGATAACTTGACTTGCTTTTTTACAGTTTGTATACCTTTTATTTCTTTCTCTTGCCTGGTTGCTCTGGCTAGGACTTCTAGTACTATGTTGAATAGGAATGGTGACAGTGGGCATTCTTGTCTTGCTCCAGTTCTTAAGGGAAATGATTTCAACTTTTCCCCATTCAGTATGATATTGGCTATGGGTTTGTCACATATGACCTTTATTATTTTGAGGTATGTTCCTTCAACGCCTAGTTAAATGAGGGTTTCGTCATGAAAAGATGTTGAATTTTACCAAGTGCTTTATTTGTATCTATTGATATGATCATAGGGTTTTTGTCCTTCATTCTGTTTATACGCTGTATCATATTTACTGATCAGCATATGTTTAGTCATCTTTGCATCCCTGGTGTAAAACCCACTTGATTGTGGTGTATTATCTTTTTGATATGCTGTTGCATTTGGTTTGCTAGTATTTTGTTGAGAATTTTGTGCCTATGATTGATTATAAAGGACATTGTTCTGGAGTTTTGTTGTTGTTATTGTGTCCATGTCTGGTTTTGGTATCAGGGTGATACTGGCCTCATAGAATAAGTTAGAAAAACTTCTGTCTTCCTCAATTTTTTTTTTGAACAGTTTCATAAGGATTGTTATTAGTTCTTTCTACTTTTGGTAGAATTTGGCTGTAAATCCATCTGGCCCTGGACCTTTTCTTTGTTGAAAGATTTTTTTTTATTACTGATTCAATCTTGCTGCTTTCATCAGCCTTTTCAGGTTTCTAAACTTTTTCTTGGTTCAATCTTGGGAAATTGCATGTTTCCAGGAATTTATCTATTTCCTTTAGGCTTTTTAGTTTGTCAGTATATACTTGTTCATAATATTTTCTAATGACCTTTTGTATTTCATATCTCCTTTTTCACTTTGATGATAGTTTCATATTCTACTTTCTTTTCTTAGTTTATCATTTTTTTTCTTCTTAAATAACCTAGTTTTATTTTATCTTTTGTATTTTTTGTTTCTTTGCATTTAGTTCTGCTCCTATTTTTGTTACTTCCTTTCTTCTGCAGTTTTGCTTTTGCTTTTCTAGTCCCTTCAAGTGTATTATTAGATTGTTAATTTGTAATCTTTCTATTTTTTAATGTAGACATTAATGCTATAAACCATTCTCTTAGAACTACTTTGCTATATCTCACAGGTTATGGTAGGTTGTGGTTCCATGCTGAGGGGATTCATCATCACTGGACTGGGCCTACAAACAATGTTCAAAGGTGTCTTAAACTTGGAAGTGAAGGGTAGATGTTCACCATCATGAAGACACATGAAAGCATACAGATCACTAGTAAAGTAATTACAAAGGAAGAAGAGAAAGAAATCAAATGGCAGGCACCACTACAAAATTCTACCAAGCTACAAAAACAGGCAGAAAGAAATAATTTCTAAATTTTAACTAAAATTTTAGATTTATTAAATCTGTATAGTTCAGAGCTGTCTTTTTAATTCACAGCTGTCCTCAAATAGTTTTATATGCACTAGACTGTAATAAATCAATAAAGAGTGAATAAAGAAACCATAAATGGAATGGAATGATATAAAAATATCTAAAGTAATTATAAGATAGTAAGTAGGCCTAGACTGAAAAACCATTGATTAAATGCAGAGCAAAGATGAACATATTTTTAAAGTAAAAATGTAGACTTTTCTTGGTTTGGAAAGAAGTATTAAGATCTTAGAACCAGAAATTCACTTGTAATATAGAATTCATAGAATTATATAGACATATCGATTGCAAACAAGCAATGCAATTCCTGAATAACTCCAATGTAATATTTTTTTACCAAAATATGACCAGCATAGTGGCAGTAGGACAGAAATAGGTTTTGGTGACATTAGAATATATTGAATCTCATAGCGACATTCCCAGATTACTGGGGTGAAGTTGGCTTTGAAATATCAAGGGATCTCATTAGAGAAGATGCTTACAAAGATGGCTGAGTGTGTCAGCCTTGAATTATAAGTTCTTTAAATCTATAAGGAGAATGCTTTCATTAATCTTACAGACTTACGGAGTTGTACAGTTACTGGTGGCCTTAGAAATTATTGATTTCACCATCTCATTTAGCCTACCAATTTTACAGATGTAAAAAATGAAATTCAGGATTTTTAGTTAAGTCACCCAAAGTCTTTTAGCTAAAGACGTCCTTAATTGAAAGCCAGGCTTTTGGACTGACTCTCAGGCCCCCATCTCTTTGTTACATACTTTTCATTGTATTAATATATTCAACTGGCCCATCACAAAAGAGTTACTTACTATGTCAAAATTTTGCTCATGTAGATAAAATCATGGTGTTGGAAATATACATGATACATAAAGGAGTATTTTTTTTCATCTTCTTCACTTCAGTGACTGTATATTGAGATCTTTATTTTTTCCCTGTTAAACCTAATATCTACCATATCTTTAGGGACTCCTAGATTTTTGAAAGGTCCATTAAAAACATTAGCTAAGAGAAGATACAACCTTAATATTTTGTTTTACTTTTTTAATTGGTTTATTATCAAAACAGAAAAAAGGATATTTACAACAACATATATATATATATATATATATTCACATACACATGTATTTTTGTGCTTTACCAACAATAAATTCATTTTTATTGTTTATTTTGGTTTTTATCAATAAATATTATTATTGTTAGAGAAAATAAGGTTGCACATTTTTTATTCTTAGCCATTATGCATATCCATTTAAAATTTAAAGAGTCGGGTTTTTTGCCTAAAAAACAAGGAGATACTAGAGCATCCCTCTCAAACACCATCAACCCACACTCACATACATACACATCTCATTTGCCTTTTGTATATATTCTTTCATACTTACATACATATATATACACATATATATAAAAAGAAAAATCATGTGTGTGTGTGTATATATATATAAAAAGTATATATACATAAAAGTATATATATATAATATATATATATAAAGTATATATACATAAAAGTATATATATATAGTGTGTATATATATATATATAGTGTGTATATATATAGTGTGTGTATATATATATGTATATATATGTGTATATATATATATATATATATATATATATATATATATATATACTTTTCTTTTAATTCTCACACTATGTGGTGTTTTCACTATCCTTGTGACATTTTATTTAATTCTTGTGAGCTCCTCACATGAATTCAGCAGATATTTATGAGTTCTTCAGAAAATTTTAGAGCACAAAGTTCTTATAATTATGTCTATTTGGAAATAACCTGCTTAAGTGTTTTATATAATCAAGTCATTTAGAATATCTTTAGCTAGATCTTACCTCATCTTCATATGTGTCTTTATTCTAATACTGAGATTTGGGCTCACTTCTACTTATTTTCAAGAAATATTTTAGTAAAATTTATTTTTTTGGTCATTGATATAACTGTAGCTCTAATTCTTAATTCTATTAACATTTCTTGACAATAGTCAAAAAAATTCCAATTTAACTACAGTCACAAAATGTGATTGTTAGCATATACCAGTCCTGTGCTACTTAGGACAAAAACAGTTTTACAGTGTTTACTGAATTATAAAATCTGCAATTCAGTTTTTTGCTATTTTTTCCCTGGTTGCCAGGTGTAGTAGAGCTCTCCAGTATTTTTCACTTTCTCTTTTTTCTTCTTAGAGGAACTGCCTCTAAAACGGCAATTTTTCTTTGTGCCTAATGACTGTAACGTCATGAAGACTCATTGGCACATAGATGAGTACTTGAATATTTAAATTAAGAGATTACAAGATTTACACTATATTAATGGAGAAAAGACTGCATAAAAGGTCAATACAGTTATTTTGTTGATATTTTTGGTGGTACCCTGGTTCCTCACCTCCCAGAAAATGTTACTTGATTCTTCTTGTGTTTCTATATGAATTGTACTTTTTTATTGTGATAAAATATATATAACATAAAATTTATTATTTTAAACTATTTTAGTTGTACAGCTCAGTGTCATCAAGTATATTCATGCTGCTGTACAACCATCACCATCATCCTTCTCTAGCACTTTTCACCTTCGGTAGTGGAACTCGGTTTGTTTTTGTTTGTTTGTTTAATATTATTATATATATATATTTTGAGATGGCATTTCACTCTGTCACTCAGGCTGGAGTGCAGTGGCATAATCTCGGCTGACTGCAACCTCAGCCTCCTGCGTTCAAGTGATTCTCCAGACTTAGCCTCCCGAGTAGCTGGGATTACAGGCACACACCACCATGCCCTGCTAATATTTTGCATTTTTTTAGTAGAGACGGGATTTTGCCATGTTGGCCAGGCTGGTCTCAAACTCCTGACCTCTGGTGATCTGCCCACCTTGGCCTCCCAAAGTGCTGGGATTACAGGCGTGAGCCACCACGCCCAACTCATGGTGGAACTCTGTATCATTAAACAAGAACTCCCCATACCTTCTCCTTCCAGCCCCTAGCAACCACAATTCTGTTTTCTATTTGGAAAATTGAATTGACAAATATAGATATATTTGTTAAATATATTTAGAACAGAAAAATATAAATATTGTTTCCCAATTTTATGGCAAAATGATTGAATGTTCCTATTTATTACAATAAAAGCAATTAAAAATGAATATATACAGGAAGCATGTTTAATTTTAAATCTACATGCAATATACATAATCTGCAATTTTAAGTGAAAACTGGACTGTACAACTATAAAAATGACAAATAAGGGATGACACATGGAGTCACAATATAGAAATTTATCAGTGTGCAGATTATATACGGTAACATAGGATCAGTATATAAATAAAATGAGGGTCTTGTAGTGAGACTCCAGTAATCTACAAAATTTAAGAGATTTGCTAGTGCATAGATTGCATATGACAACATAGAGAGAGTATGTAAGTGAGACAGGGCCTAGTAATAAAACTCCAATAATTCAAAGTATCATGAAACCACAAATAGTTTTAATCTAACAGAAACTTTATGCAACTCTGAAGCTCAAAAACTTTAATGTTACTTGCACCCTGTATTAGAACATTCTGGCATGCTATAAAGAAATACCTGGGACCATGTAATTTATAAAGAAAAGAGGATTAATTGGCTCACAGTTTCACAGATGGTACAAAGAGCATAATGCTGGAATATGCTCAGCTCCTTGGGATGCCTCAAGAAACTTACAATCGTGGCAGATAATTTGTAAGCTCCGCTAAGGGGGAGCACTTGTCTTACACAGCAGGAGCAGGAGCAATGGAGAGAGTGAGGGAAGAGGTGCTACACACTTTTAATCAACCAGATCTCATGACAAGTCACTCATTACCAAGAGAACAGCACCAAGGGGATGGTGCTGAACCATTAATGAGAACCACTCCCAAGATCCAATCACTTCCCACCAGGTGCCACTTCCAACATCTGAGATTATAATTTGACATGAGATTTGGTTGGGGACACGTATTCAATCTATATCACACCCAAAGATACTCGAGTCTTTAAAAAGTGTGTATCTTCTAAATATATATATCTATATATCTATATCTATATCTATAGATATATATATATAGTTAAATATATATAGTTATTTAGATATAGTTATAATATATATTTACAAATATAGTTTACATCTATATCTATATCTATATCTATATCTATATCTATATCTATATCTATATCTATATCTATATCTATATCTACATATCTTTCCCTTTGATAAAACTGGCATTGTGCTAGAGATTAAATTTAATACAAATATGAGTCAATATAATGTAAAGCAATAGAAGCAATCTTCATCAATGTTATAGAATAAACTCTTGAAAGTGTATTTGGCTACTGAGGTTTTGTACCAGAAAACGATGTTAAAAAATGACTGCTAGACAGTAAGCAAGAACTCCTTGGCAGATTCACAGATGGAATATTCCAAAATTCAGTTTTCAGGGGCAGTATGAAAAGCAACAGTAATATTTAATATAAGAATGTTTAGCCATCCTCTGTCTATATTATATAACCAGGCTTCCTAGAGTCATTCTATTACATTAAGACGAAACATAATACTGGGGTCAGTGGTTTGCCTCCAGACTTGCCAGGGCAGAATACATAAGCAGGATTGAAAGTCAATTTTTGCCTAAGAGTTAACACCATTCTGTAAAAGGAAGAGTGTGAGAAAAGCGAACATTTATAGAAAAAGAAAAGCTTTCCTTGCAGAAAATCTTCATGTCAGCAGACAGCAAAGACTGGCTGAAACATAGTCGAACATATGGTAAGGGGCCCACAGACATTTTAGTATGACCACTTGGGTTTTGAAAAACTGAAATTGTTTCAAAAAGTAGATAAGTTTGTTCAAGGAAAACAAAGCTAACCTACAGTCAGCAGTTTATTCATCTTGATTTAGTTTGATATGACACAATATATACCATTTAGAACCGGTATTAAATGTCACTTGAAAATTAAATGAAAATCAATATGAAATTTCACAACTTATCAGATGGATAATACTATCACAAATCAATCGGATAATATTAAAGAAAGTAGATAATATAATAGTTAAGAGTAAGAGTTTGGGAGCCATTCAAATAAAAGTTCCATTTCCCAGTCTCTGAACTTAATTCACTATATGATCTCATGCAGTCTCATTTGTCCTTCTGAACTTGTATCCTCTATTGAATAGAGCCCATGTCATAAGGATTTTATGAAAATAAATGAAATAATATAAAGCAATCAGCACAATGCCCAGCTGTTGTATTCTGGTAAGGACTCCCAAAGATTTCCATGTCTTAATGCCTGGAACCTGGCAATATATTACCTTACTTGGAAAAAGGAAAGTTACAAATATGATTAAGTCAAAGCTCCTGAGATGGAGAGATGATATGAGTGGACCCAATGTAGTGAAAAACATGTTGATAAGAGAGATAAAGGAAAGGCAGAGTCAGAGAAGGAGATTTAAGGATTAAAGCAGAGGCTGGAATGATGGAAGGACATTTGCCATATAATTCAGGCAGCCTGAAGAAGCTGGGAAAGGCAAGCATTCTCAATGAGAATCTCTAGAAAGAATATAGCAGTGCTGAGCTCTTTTAGATTTCCAATATCCAAAATTGTAAGAAAATAAATTTGTGTAGTTTTAAGCCTTTAAGTTAGTAGTGATTTCTTATAATGAGAATAGAAAATTAATACACTAACACATAATTACTTAATTTTAGCTATTATTATTGAAAAAGATGTAGTACATTACAAGATGAGAAATCTATTTTTTAATTTTTAATTTTTTGGTATATACTAGGTATATTTATGAGGTACATGAGATATTTTGATGTAGGCATACAATATGTAATAATCACAACAGGGTAAATGGGATATTCACCACCTCAAGTAATTTACCATTTATGGTACAAAGAATCCAATTATACTTCTGTATTTTAAAATGTACAATTAGATTATTATTGGCTATGGTCTCCCTGTTGTGCTATCAAATAGTAGAAGGTAGTCATTGTTTCTGTTTTTTTTTTTTTTTTTTTTTTTTTGTTTGTTTTTTTTAAATTGTACTTTATGTTCTGGAGTACCCGTGCAGATCATGCAGGATTGCACAGGTATATACATGGCAAGGTGGTTTGCTGACTCTCTCCCCTTGTCACCTATAACTGGCATTTCTCCCCATGTTATCCCTCCCCAACCTCCCACCCCCTACTGCCCCTCCCCTAGTCCTCCCCCCACAACAGACCCCAGTGTGTGATGCTCCCCTCCCTGTGTCCATGTGTTCTCATTGTTCAACACCTGCCTATGAGTGAGAACATGCAGTATTTGATTTTCTGTTTTTGTGTCAGTTTGCGGAGAATGATGCTTTCTAGATTCATCCATGTCCCTACACAGGACACAAACTCATTGTTTTTTATGGTTGCATAGTATTCCATGGTGTATATGTGCCACATTCTCCTTGTCCAGTCTATCATTGATGGGCATTTGGGTTGGTTCCAGGTCTTTGCTATTATAAACAGTGCCACAATGAACATATGTGTGCCTGTATGTACCTCTGTAATAGAATGATTTATAATCCTTTGGGTATATATGCAGTAATGGGATTGCTGGATCAAATGGAATTTCTATTTCTAGGTCCTTGAGAAATGCCATACTGTCTTCCACAATTGTTGAACTAGTTTACAATCCCACCAACAGTGTAAAAGTGTTCCTATTTCTCCACATCCTCTCCAGCATCTTTTGTCTCCAGATTTTTAATGATTGTCATTCTAATGGGCATGAGGTGGTTTCTCAAGGTGGTTTTCATTTGCATTCTCTTATGATCAGTGATGACGAACATTTTTTCATATGTTTATTGGCCTCACATATGTCTTCTTTTGAAAAATGTCTGTTCATATCCTTCACCCACTTTTAAATGGGTTTGTTTTTTTCTTGTACATCTGTTTTAGTTCTTTGTAGATTCTGGATATTAGCCCTTTGTCAAATGGGCTGATTACAAACATTTTTTCCCATTCTGCTGCTTGCTGGTTCACTCTAATGATTTTCTTTTCATGTACAGAAAATCTGGAGTTCAATTAAATCCCATTTGTCTATTTTGGCTTTTGTTGCCAGTGCTTTTGGTGTTTTAGTCATGAAGTCCTCGCCTATGCCTATGTCCTGAATGGTTTTGCCTAGGTTTTCTTCTAGGGTTTTTTTGGTGTTAGGTCTCATGTTTAAGGCTTTAATCCATCTGGAGTTAATTTTAGTGTACAGTGTCAGGAAGTGGTCCAGTTCCTGTTTTCTGCACATGGCTAGCCAGTTTTCCCAACACCATTTATTAAACAGGAAATCCTTACCCCATTGCTTGTTTTTGTCAGATTTGTCAAAGATCAGATAGTTGTAGATGTGTGGCATTGCCTCTGAGGCCTCTGTTCAGTTTTACTGGTCTATATCTCTGTTTTGGTACCAGTGCCATGTGTTTTGATTACCGTAGCTTTGTAGTGTAGTTTAAAGTCCAGCAGCACGATGCCTCCAGCTTTGTTCTTTTTGCTTAGGATTGTCGTGGCTATGCAGGCTCTCTCTTGGTTCCGTATGAAGTTTAAGGTGTTTTTTTTTTTCCAGTTCTGTGAAGAAGTTCATTGGTAGCTTGATGGAGATAGCATTGAATCTGTAAATGACTTTGGGCAGTATGACCATTTTCACGATATTGATTCTTCCTAATCATGAGCATGGAATGTTTTTCCATCTGTTTTTGTCCTCTCTTTTTTCCTTGAGCAGTGGTTTGTAGTTCTTCTTGAAGAAGTTGTTTTTTGTTTTTTTTTTTTTTTTTTTGTGCTCATTAACCATACCCAATACCCCGACATCAACACCTGCACTGCCTTTCTCAACTTTTGATAACCATCCTTCTAGTTCTCCTACTTTCTATCTCCATGAGTTCATTCATTTTAATTTTTACCTCCTACAAATGAGTGAGAACATGTAAAATTTGTCTTTCTGTTCCTGACTTATTTTAGTTAAAATAATGACCTCCAGTTCCATCCATGCTATTGCAAATGACAGAATCTCATTCTTTCCTATGTAAATGGCACTCCTTTGTGTATACATACTATATTTTATTTCCATTTGTCTGTTGATGGACTCTTAGCTTGCTTCCAAATATTGGCTATTATGAATAGTGCTGCAATAAACATGGGAGTGCATATATCTCTTAAATATACTGAGTTCCTTTTTTGTAGGTGCCTACCCAGTAGTAGCATTGCTGGATCTTATGGTAATTCTATTTTTTGTTCTTTGAAGAACCTCCAAACTATTCTCTCTAGAGATTGTACTAATTTACATTCCCATCAACAGTGTATGAGAGTTCCCTTTCTCCACATCCTTTCCAGCATTTCTTGTTGCCTGTGTTTTGAATAAAAGCCATTTTAACTGAAGTGAGATGATATCTCATTGTAGTTTTGATATGCATTTCTTGATGTTGAGCACATTTTCTATACCTGTTAGCCATTTGTATGTCTCCTCTTGAGAAATGTTTTTTCAGATCTTTTGCATATTTTTAAATAAAATTATTAGATTATTTTCCTTATATATTCTAGTTAGAAATCCATTGTCAGATGGATACTTTGCAAATATTTTCTCCCATTCATTGGGCTGTCACTTCACTTTGCTGATTATTTTGTTTGCTGTGCAAAAAGCCTTTACACTTGATGTAATCACATATGTCTATTTTTATTTGGTTGCCTGTGCTTATAGGGCATTACTCAAGAAATCTTTGCCCAGTCTGCTGTCCTGGAGACTTTTCCCATTGTTTTCTTTTTAGTTTTTTTATAGTTTGAGGTCTTAGATTTAAGTCTTTAATCAATTTTGATTTGAATTTTGTATATCACAAGAGAGTGGAGTAGTTTCATTCTTTTGAATACAGATATCCAGTTTCCCCAGAACTATTATTTAAGAGATTGTCTTTTTGCCAGTGTGTATTCTTGGAACTTTTGTTGAAAATGAGTTCACTGTAGATTCAATGATCTGTTTGTGGGTTCTCTGTTCTGTTCCACTGGTCTATGTATCTGTTTTTATGTCAGTACCATGCTCTTTTGGTTACTACAGTTCTGTATTATAATTTGAAGTCAGGTAATATGATTCCTGCAATTTTGATTTTGTTGCTTAGGATAGCTTTGGCTACTCCAGTTGTTTTTGTCTGTCTGTGTGTGTGTGAGTGTGTGTGTGTGTGTGTGTGTGTGTGTGTGTGTGTAGGTCCATGAAAATTTTAGGATTATTTATCTATTTCATTAAAGCATAATGTTAGCATTCCAATAGGGATTGCATTGAATCTGTAGACTGCTTTGAGTAGGATGGGCATTTAACAATATTCACTCTTCCAATTCATAAACATGGAATATATTTTCATTTTTTGTGTCCTCTTCAATTTATTTTATCAATATTTTACAGTTTTCATTGTAGATTTTTTTTCACTTCCTTGGTTAATTCGTAGGTATTTAATTTTATTTGTAGCTATTGAAATGGGATTAGTTTGTTGATTTCTTTTTCAAATTTTTCACTGTTGGCATACAGAAATGCTACTAATTTTTGTGTGTTGATTTTGTGTCTTGCTACTTTACTGAATTTGTATAAACAATTTCTAGATCTGATAACAGTTCTAGTAGTTTTTTTGGAGGAATCTTTAGGCTTTTCAAATATAAGAGCAATCATCTGCAGACAAATATAATTTTACTTCATTCTTTCCAATTTGATGTAGTTTTCTTTTTCTTTTTTCTGATTGACCTAGCTAGGATTTTCAGTACTATATTGAATAACAGTGATGAAAGTGGGCATCCTTGCCATGTTCCAGATCTTGAGGAAAGCCTTTCTGTTTTTCCCTGTTCATAATACTGGCTGCAGCTCTGTCATATATGGCTTTTAATGCAGTATAGAATATTCCTTCTATACCCAGTTTTTGCATTAATATTTATCATGGGCATTGGACTATAGTTTTCTTTTCTTTTCTATATTTTTAATGTATCTGTGTCTGATTTCAGTATCAGGATAATACTGGCCTTGTAGAATGAGTTTGGAAGTATTCACTCCTTCTCTATTTTGAGGATAGTTTTGATAGGATTGATATTAGGTCTTCTTCAAAGGTTTGGTATAGTTCAGGAGTGAAGCCATTGGGCCCTAGGCTTTCTTTGCTGGGAGAATTTTATTATGACATTGATCTCATTACTTGTAATTGGTGTGTTCAGATTTTGAATTTCTTCATGGTTCAATCTTGGTAGGTTGTATGTATCTAGAAATTTATCGATTTTCATTAGGTTTTCCAACTTATAGGCATACAGTTCTTCAGAGTAGCCACAAATGATCCTTTAATTTTCTGTGTTGTCAGGTTTTGTTTTTGTTTTTGTTTTTTTTTTTTTTTATGTTTGAGTTTATTTATTTGGGTCTTCTCTCTTTTTCTTAGTCTGGCTAAAGTTTTATCAACTTTGCTTACCTTTTCAACAAAAAGCAACTTTACGTTTTGTTGGTCTTTTTTATTGTTTTATTCATGTTAATTTTATTTCTGCTCTGATTATTTTTTTTTCCTACTAATTTTGGCTTTGGTTTATGCTTGCTTCCTTATTTTTTAAGATTCAATGTTGGGTTGTTTATTTGAAGATTTTCTACTTTTTTTTTTTTTTAATGTAGATGCCTACAGCTTCAAGCTTCTCTCTCAGTATTGCTTTTGCTATATTCCATAGATTTTGGTATGTTGTGTTCCCACTACCATTTATTTCAAGACATTATTCAATTTCCCTAGTTTCTTTATGGACCAGAAGCATATTGTTCAATTTCCATATCTTTGTAAAGTTTCCAAAATTCCTCTTATTGATTTATAGTTTTATTATATTATGTTCAGAGAAGATGATTTCTATGATTTCAGTATTCTTGAATCTTTTAAGACTTGCTTTGTGATGTAACATATGGCCCAACATTGAGAATGATCTACGTGCTTAGGAGAATGTGTATTCTGCAGCCCTTGAATGAAATATTTTGTAAATATTTATTCAGTCAATTTGGTCTATATTATGGATTAAGTTTAATTTTTTTGTTGTTTCTTTTCTGCCTAAAAGATTTGTCCAATTCTGAAAGTGAGGTTTTAAAGTCTACAGGTATTATTATATTGGATTCTATCTCTATCTTTAGCTCTAATAATATTTGTTTTATATACTTAGGTGCTCCAGCATTAGGTTCATATATATTTACAATTGTTATATTCTTTTGTGACTAATCTATTTTTTAGAGGAAAGAGTTGTCTTTATTTTTAACTAAATTTACATTATTAAAAGAAAACTATTTCAAAAATATAAAACCATATAAAATAAAATAAACTGTCCTTTTGACTCAAGATCCATGGCCTACAATTTTAGACATAAAGCACTGATAACATATTTATGCATATTTTTTCAGATATGTTTCAAAAATTTAGAACATTTTTTCATGCATTATTGCCTTTAAAATTCATGATATAGATTTGTCTATTTATCTTTTATTATTTTGTCCTTTGTTGTTATTTGTGTTTGAACCTCTGTTACTAGCTTACACATTTTGAATTTCTCTCTCTTTTTTTTTTTTGGATTAAATAAGCCTTTACCATTTTGAAGTGACTTTCAAAAACAACTTTGTTAATTTTGTTTTACCATAAATTTCACTTAATCTTACTTTATTATAATCACTTCAGCTTTTTTTATTGTTTATATTTACAAAGTGCTCCTTTTTTGCCTTATTACTTTTAACCTTTGTAGTCTTTTATGTTTAGTATATGCCTCTTGTACAGAATATATAGTTGGTTCCTTCTTCATTTAATGATTATAAATTTGTCTTTTAATTCAAGTGTTTACTCCATTTACCAGTAATGTGATTATTGAAATGGTTATGCCCATCATCTTCCCTTTTATTTATTTTTTGCTTGTTTGTACAATTTTGGGTTTGTTTTATTTCTAGTACCCTACTTTCTTTTTGGTTGTACACATTTTTGTTATTTCCTTTTCTGTTGCTCATTGGCTCTTTTTCACTGTGACCCTCCCTCCTTTGGGTAGTGTTTATGACTTATAGTATATATCTTCTATTTATCAGAATAGCCTGTCTTTACATCAATTTTGCTAAAAATTTAAGAAACTTGCATTGTTATACTTTAATTTCCTTGCTAAGCAACTGTCGTCACACATATGTTTTCTCTATTTCCACTTCCTATTCTCTATTTCCTCCCCTTTTCCTTCCTCTCTTTCTCCCTCTCAATATACAATATACATATTTTTATCCACAAATATACATTAGTTTCCTTATATACATAGATAGAAATAGAAATATACCTATCTGTATCTCTGTATATATACCTTCAAAATATATCGTTATTTTATTATATTTTGGAGAAGTTTTACAAATAATTTTTGGAAGTCTGTTTTATTTAATTTTTATTTTTTTAGAGGCAAGGGTCACAATGTGTTGCCCAGGCTGGTCTCAAACTCCTGGCCTGAAGTCATCCTCCTTCTCAGTTGCTGGAATACAGGGATAAGCCATTATGCATGAACTTTTCTTTATGAATTCTAAATTTTATAATGTATCTTTTTCTTTTAGCCCAGAAAACATGATTCTGTATTCTTATCATGCAGTACTGACTGTGGTAGGTTCTCTGAGCTTTTGTTCATGAGAAAATACTTTTATTTTGCCTTTTTTTGTGTGAACCCTATTTGAAGGAATGTAATTATTTCTGGAATATATAAATTATATTTCAACAATTAAAATATAAATATTTCAACAATTAAAGTTTTCATTTATTTTTTTTAGCCTTTAGTGATATTGTTTTATTGTTGCTTTTATTTAAATTTAAAGTATAAGACCACCATCATTGTTCTTCCCTATGTAAGGAGAATGTTATTCCCCTCTACCTGATTTCTAAATTTGCTTTATATGTCAACTATGGCAGTTTGACTACGTTGTATACATGTTTGGCTTATAAAAATTTATTTTGCTCAGAATTTGATGTGATTCTTTTATCAGCAGGCTAGTGATTTCTTTCAAATTGTGAAAAGATGTTTAGCCATCAAGTAACTGCTTCATACATTTTCTTTTTCCATCTGGAATCCCAATGACACATAAATTAGACTGTTTGCTATTTTCCATAGGTTCGTGTGGAACTTTTATTTTATTTAACAAAAATTTTCTCTGTGCATTACTTTCAATGGTTTATACTTTTCTATCTGACCTATAATTTCTTATATAATATTATATAAACCATTACTTTCAATGGTTTATACTTTTCAATCTGACCTATAATTTCTTATATAATATCCTATCTTATACATTATCCTTTCTATCCTTAAACCTAATCCAGTGCTTTCTATTTGGTTTTGAATATTGGAGTTTGCAGTTCTAGAATTTTCAGTTAGTTCTTTTATTCATAGTTACCATTTTCTACTGAGATTTCCTTTTTTTAATTTTTTTGTTTATATTTTTCTCTAAATACTCATTTATAATAACAAAATAAAATACTGAAATAGCTAATCCTGATATACTTGTCATAGGTAATTTTTTTCTAGCGATACTTTTTCTTGCTTCTTCAGATATCTAGTTAATATTTCTTACATATTGTGGGTATTATATTGTTGAGAATCTAATTAATTGTGCTCCATTAAAGTAATAAGTTTGTTCTGGCAATACTTAATCTACTGCTATATAACCTTGTTTATTTCCAGTCTTGTTTTTCAACTTTTTTTTTTTAACTATGATTCTAGGGTAAAGTTTATTCTAAGACTACTGCAGCCAAATTACAAAGGCTTTTGTATATTGCATGTCTTTTCTGGAGTCGATTAAATGACTCAGTTGTTTACCAAAGCATTTTGTCATATTATATTAGGTGTGTCTTCGAGCACTATGAAACTTTAGATCAACACTGTTCAGTAGTTTTTCTATTCAAAAACTTGCAATATATCTTCTTGGTCAATGTGCAACTTGATATCTTGTAAATGACACCAAAGCAACCTTATGCAAAGTTCCGGAGCTGTTTTTCTTGATGCCTTCCATTGGCAAATACAGGCATCTCACCATTGTTGAACTACTATTTCTGCCTCCTCAGCACAATGAGAGTCCCGTGCTTTTCCTGGGTTCTATCATTCTGTATTCTACGAAAGTAAAAAACAAATTCTTCCAAATAGAAAAGCGATGTGAGTTTCACCTCTTGTATTTTTCACATCCCTATTCTGTTTGCTATTCTGATTCTCAGCACTGTTGCTTCACCTATTTTGTCTGTCCTTACTGTGTTTTATAGTGGGAGACCTAGCCTGTCATGGACGTAAGTGGAAATTATATGTTTATTTTATATAATGTTATGTTATATTACATATAATTTCCATTATTCTCTATAGAAATTATTCTTTATTCTTTTAAATACTATATACATTTAGAATTTTAATCTGATTATTTCTTCTAAAAATATAAGACAGGAAACGAAAGAAGGAAAAAAAATGTTGAAAACGATCTCCACAATGGAACAAGTTTGGTTTCTTCTTAACTATTCAAATTTTTATTAATATGATTAGATATGAAATCAAATCATAATAACTTAGTATTTCACATACTTAGGCTAGTTCTGACACAGTGACCATGGGTAATATACTGTCTGTTGATTGCTTTTCGATTTTCAAAACTCTGAGTTATAAATGTATTCTGTTTTCAACTATCTGCAAAGAGCATAAATAGTTGAGCTTAAAAATGACACCTGGCTACATCTCTATTTGTCTGAATAAATGTCTGTATGTGATATATTTATAGCTGTTGGAACACTGCTTTTCTTCACCCTGACAGTTCTGTAGAGATACAGTATATCACTGTATGGAATTCAAAGCATGTTCAACACTTTGTGCTAAGGCATTGCTGCCTCAAAATGTTTACAATTTGATCCTCTGCTGCATCTATTGAATCTACTATAACCAACATTACATGTTGCACAGAACTTTATATTGCTGAATAAAAGATAAGCATAAAGTTTTTTAAGACTTCAGTGTGTTCAAACCAAAGTATATTTGTATCATCTAAGCTAAATGCAGTGGCTAAAAGACCTCCAAACTGTTTTTGTGAATAAGGCATAGCATACAAATACACTATCCAAGGTTGGGAAATATAAATCAATAATTCTATAACAAGTTGTCTCATTTAAAAATGATTTTTAAATATAGAATACACAAAACAGATCTAATAGTAGGTAAAAATAAAGATGTCTTTAGTCTTCTGAGATGAACGCTTGTATATAAATATGTATTAAATCCACAGTTTTTTTTCTTCTATCTCTTTAATTTGAGAAGATAAAAAGTAACAATGTGGTCCTCACAATGAGTCAAGACAACTCTTCTAGAAGCAGTGATTTCACCTATTTCTAAGATCTAGTCCAGGATTTGTTTACCTATTAGATGCTATGTTTTTGGGTTTTTCATTTGTTTGTTTGCTGGTTTTGAGACAGAGTTTTGCTCTTGTTCCCCAGACTGGATTGCAATGGCACAATCCCAGCTCACCATGACCTCCACCTCCAGGGTTCAAGCGATTCTTCTGCCTCAGCCTCCCGAGTAGCTGGGATTACAGACATGCACCACCATGCTGGCTAATTTGTATTTTTAGTAGAGACAGGGTTTCTCCGTGTTTGTTAGGCTGGTCTTGAACTCCAGACCTCAGGCGATCCACCCAACTCGGCCTCCCAAAGTGCTGGGATTATAGGCCTAAGCCATTGCACCTGGCCAAAGTTATGCTAAAGTTTAAATTAGTCTGAGAAAATCTGCCAAGAAATACTCACAAAACAAATCACATATTTCTGGTGAAAATATTTTATAATTACTTATCCCTTATGTTTATTATCATTTAATGATAATAGAAGCTGTCTTATGATCAAATATTTTTAATAATTGAAAAGAAACAGTGGAATTGAGGGAAGGTGTTCTCTTTCTGGGTCCACAAGGGTGACCCAGAAAGGGCAAGAACTTCCCAGCACCATGCCCACCTCCCATCTCTCTCCTTCAGGGAGATTTAATGGTATCTGTCCCCAAAAAGCCACCATCTTGTCATTGCCCACTGTGCCAAGGGAATCACTAAAAAGCACACTGTCTCAGGGGACAAAGGTTCCCAGGGCCTACGATATCTAACCAAATAACCCAATGGCAGGACTAAAGATGCCTGAAGCAAGTGCCAGCACAAGCCATCTCCCTCACAGAGCCCTAGGTAAAGCTAACCGTAAAGGTACAGGAAGTTAATCTTCTCCTAAACACTGGCATGGCCTTCTCAGTATTTCTCTTCTGCCCTGGAAACTTGGTGCTTGTTAATTCTCTCCCCTCAAACACTCCCTCTCTAGGCCCATCTTGGGAAAAACCATTTTCAGTCATTCTGTCTATCCAAATGGCAGTTAAGGTAGAAAAAAATTAACTCATAAATTCATCACACTCAGCTAAAGCCTTAAACACCTCCTAAAAAAGTCACAAACCCTCCACTCTGCAGCCTAAAGTTTCAAAAAAACAACCCTTCATAACCCTGCAATCCATTAAAGAGTCTGCACCTGCTTTTTCAACAAAATCCTGAGAAAAGTAACCACTCATAAGTCTAGTATATATCCTGGCATTAATAAAACTATAGCCCTCAACTTGGCTATCTCTCAAACTCCAGTAATCGTTTTCATAGTAGAAAGGGAACCTTTCTTTTTCTAGGAAAATGCTGCTATTTTGTAAACCAGTCAAATGTTGTTTTAAATGTAAAACTCAAACATCAATCAAACACAGGGCTAAAAACCTTAAAAAACCTGGCTCTATTCTCTCCTAGGCTCGTTTATAACCATTCTATATTTGTTGGCCTCTGGGCTTCTCATCTTTAACCACCTTGTCACATTTATTTCTTATAAAACCATAAGGTCACAAATAATCCTGCCGCTGGAACCCCAAATGTCCTTGGCTCGTGGGCTCTATTGTGAACCTCAGAATTAACCTGCACCCCAAAAAGCTCCCCTCTAAAGAAAACCTCAACTGCAGGGCCCCTTCTAAGCCCCATTTCAGCAGAAAGTAGTTAAAAAGCAATCAACACCTGTGTTCCAACGGAAGTTGAACGTTCCTGTTCAAAGCAGGGAATAAGGGAATGGGTCCTCTTTCCAGATCCAGAATAGAGTATAGTTTCAAGGGCAAAAACTTCCCAGCACCATGGCCCCTCCCATCTCCCACCATACGGGAAATTTAATGGTCTCTGTTTTAATTTTCACAGGCACAGGAAAAATCAAAAGTCAATCACTCCAGCAGAAGTTCCAAAGAACTCCTTTCACTGGCCAAAGGTCTAGGAAAAGGTGGGGATTCCTCCCAGGTTAAAAGTTCCCTTCTTCCACACCCCTTGGGACTCCATGTTTGAATCCCCTTTCACACACACTCTCTCTCAAGTGGAAGTTTTCTCTCTTCTTCTCTTTTTCTCTCTTTCTCTACACAAATGAAATAACTTTTCTGCAACATTGTTTGGGGTATGGCATTTACTTTGCAAGTGTACCTGGTCCCCTCTCTCATTATTTAAAAAAAAAAAAAAAACACAACAAAAACCAAAAACCTTAAAAAAAGTCCTCTCAGGTGAGGACAGGAAACCATGAAAAATCGTGTTTGTATTAAACATTGATTTTGACATAACCCACAGAAGTGTACAGTTTTTCCTAGTTTATATTTAGAGGTTCTTCTTGTGGCAATAGTCTGCTGATTAGAGTTCTATACAGTCTTCTCTTACGTATAAACAACCATTATGAACATACTGTAATCTCCAATTTCTGCTAATTTTAGATGGAAGAAAAATGTAATTCAGAAAATCCTGAGTGCACATGTCATCTCGACAGTCAATTATTTTTTCAGTAATTTTCACCCTTATGCAATAGTATTAATTTTAGCAGAAAAACTTTGTTTTTCTAAACATTAGACAAAATGTCATAGAAACAAAATCACATTTCATTTGTGCTCACATTTTTTAGTATATATAATATTAAATAAATTTCAAAAATACCATAACAGAAATATGTTGGGCAAACAAATTTGAGATCAAACACATTTAAATCTTGATTGATAAAACAAGCGGAGGAAGCAGAAATGTACATCCTCTCCAGGTACTAATTTTCCAGTCAAAATTGTTGAGCTTTCTATAGATATTAGTCACTATGACTTGCTGTGGAAATGAAGGGTGTTGATTAAATTAGTCAGTTATGTAAGGACTTGTTAAGAGAGCTTCAAGTACACATATGCAATGTTCCTTTTATCTTATTGAATGTTAAGCTTTATAAGAGCAGGGATCTTGACTATTGTGTTCACCATCATATCTCCAGCACGTAGCACTGTGCTTTGCTCATGATAAAAATCAATATATATTTAATACAGAATATGCATTTATACAACACACAAACACAATGCAGACAACATATAAGAATATTTAACCTTGTAAGACGTGAAATAAACATTCTGGGAACTATCTAACTATCAAATTTTGACAAAAGTTAGAAAATGATTATTACTGATATAGAAATTATGGAGTAGCACATTTGTATATTATTGATAGAAGTGTGAATTGATACATTGTTTAGAATACTGCATGTGCTCCAGCAAAAGAAACTATCATCAGAGTGAGCAGGCAACCTGCAGAATGAGAGAAAAATTTTGCAATCTATCCATTTGACAAAGGGGTAATATCCAGAATCTACAAAGAACTTAAACAAATTTACAAGAAAAAAAAAAAAACATCAAAAAGTAGGCAAAGGATATGAACAGACATTTCTCAAAAAAAGACATTTACATGGCCAACATACATATGAAAAAAAAAGCTCATCATCACTGGTCATTAGGGAAATGTAAATCAAAACAGGAATGGGATACTGTCTCACTCCATTTAGAAAGGTGATCACTAAAAAGTCAGAAAACAACAGATGCTGGAGAGATGTGGAGAAATAGGAATGCTTTTACAATCTTCATGGGAGTGTAAATTAGTTCAACCATTGTGGAAGACAGTGTGGCAATTCCTCAAGGATCTAGAAATAGAAATACATTTGACCCAGCAATCTCATTATGGGGTATATACCCAAAGAAGGATAGATCATTCTTCTGTAAATAGACATACACATGTATGTTTATTGTGGCACTTTTCCAAAGAGCAAAGATTTGGAACCAACTCAAATACCCATTAGTGATAGACTGGATAAAGACAATGTGGCACATATACACCATGGAATACTATGCAGCCATAAAAAAGGATGAGTTCATGTCCTTTTCAGGGGCACAGACAAAGATGGAAATCATCATTCTCAGTAAAGTAGCACAAGGACAGAAAACCAAACATCGTATGTTCTCACTCATAATTGGGAGTTGAACAATGAGAACACATGGACACAGGGAGGGGAACATCACACACTGGAGTGTGTTGGGGAGTGAGAAGCTAGAAGTGAGACAGTATTAAGAGAAATACCTAATGTAGATGATTACTACATAAGGGGTGCAGCAAACCACCATGGTACATGTATTCCTGTGTAACAAACCTGTACATTCTGCACACAAACCCCAAAACTTAAAGTATATATAAAAAAATACCATATGTGCTCAAAAGCTTCAAAAATGTTAATATACGCTGATGTCTTTAGAGATGTACATAAAGATATAAGATATTTTTACAGTTATAACCATGTCCATAAAAATTGCAAATTGCCTAAATATCTAACAGAGGATTTATTAAATTAATAAATCTTATGTATATAATAAAATATTATGCAGGTATTTAAATCATGTATTCATAGATTCTTTAATGAAATAAAAATGCTTACCACAAATGAAAAACTGGACATTTATAAAAAATGTGGACATTTATAAAAAAAAAAAACTGGACATTATAAAAAAATGTGAACATTTATAAAATCACATTGATCATAAAACATACCTACACATACACAAAATAAATGCAATGAACCAGAAAGAATTTATTTTAAGGGTGATAAAGTCTTTGCAAGTGTTTGTTCTTTTCTTTTCTTTTTTCCTTGTTTCACTTTTTGAGACAAATTTCACTCTTGTTGCCCAGGCTGGAGTGCAGTGGTGTGATCTCAGCTCACTGCAACCTCCGCCTTCTGGTTTCAAGTGATTCTCCTGCCTCAGCCTCCTGAATAGCTGGGATTACAGGCACCCAACACCACACCTGGCTAATTTTTGCATTTTTAGTATAGATGGGGATTCACTGTTGTTTTCCTTTATTTCTCTTTTTTCTATAGTAAATATACTGTGGAGAAATAATAACAAAATTGCCTTAAAAGACTTTTATTTTTAAATCCTGTATCCTTTTTTAGTCCTTTAAAATATCACCAGGAAACTAGTCTTGATTATTATATTTAGTGAGTTGGAGAGAAGATGTGACATTTTATACACATTAAAGTGCTAGCCTAGCATGATTTTGGCTTAAATTTGAGAGTATCACATGTGATAAAATGTTAGCAGTAAAAAGAATATTAGAGATGCCCTAATTAAACCTCCACCTTTAGCAGTAAGTGGCCATGCACTATGTCCACATTAAGCTTTCCATCAAAATGTATTTCAAAATTGGTAGTACTTGTACTTGTTTGAGAAACAGAAATTGCAATACAGAAAATAATACAACTAACATGTCAATATTCTTCACACAAATAAGTGTGTACGTTTTAAAATGTGGCAGTAAGTTAATATTCATTATGCATGAAAGCTTTACAATTGAATATTCATGACAGTTTGTAGTTTCTAAGTGAAAAGTAAGTTTTTTCTCTTTTTTCTTTTTAAATTTCATTTTAGGTGCAGGGGTACATGTGTAGGTTTGCTATACTGGTAAATTGTGTGCTGCAGGGCTTTGGTGTACAGATTCTTTTGTCATCCAGTTAACAAGCATAGTACACAATAGCTTTTCTATTCTCATCACCCTCCCACCCCCACCCTTCAGTAGGCTCTGGTGTCTGTGGTTTTCTACTGTGTTTCTATATTTACTCAATATTTAGCTCCAACTTATAAGTGAGAACATGTGGTATTTGGTTTTCTGTTCCCCTGTTCATTCTCTTAGGGTGATGGTCTCCATCCGTATCTATGTTTCTGCAAAGAACAAGATCTCTCTCTTTTTTGTTTCTTTTGTTTTTGTGGATGCATAGTATTCCATGGTGTCTATGTAATACATTTGCTTTATGTGGTCTACCATTGGTGGACATTTAAGGGTGATTCCATGTCTTTGCTATTGGGAATAGTGTTGCAATTAACATACCTATGTATGTGGGTTTATAGTAGAGTGTTTTATATTCCTTTGGGTAGTCAATAATGAGATTATTGGGTCAAATGCTAGGTTCTCTTTGAGGTCTTGGAGAAATCATCAAATTGTTTTCCACAGTGGCCAACTAGTTTACATTCCCACCATACATACACCAGGGAAGTATACAATTATTCCCCTTTCTTCCCTACATCTCCAGAATCTGTAAATTTTTTTAACTTTTTAATGGCCATTCTGACTGATGTGAGATGCTTTCTCATTGTGATTTTTGATTTCCATATCTATTTTTTTCCTTTATCTTTTTTTATATATTATACGTTAAGTTCTGGAATACATGTGTAGAAAGTACAGGTTTGTTACATAGGTATACACATGCCACGGTGTTTGCTGCACCCATCAAATCATCATCTACATTAGATATTTCTTGTAACATTATCCCTCCTCTAGCTCCCAAACCCTCAACATGCCCCAGTGTGAGGTGTTCCCCTGTGTCCATGTGTTCTCACTGTTCAACTCCCACTTACAAGTGAGAACATGTAGTGTTTGGTTTTCTGTTCCTGTGTTAGTTTGCTGAGAATGATGGTTTCCAACTTTGTCTATGTCCCTCCAAAGGACATGAACTCATCTTTTTTATGGCTGCATAGTATTCCATGGTATATATGTGCCACATTGTCTTTATTTAGTCTATCATTGATGGGAGTTTAGATTGGTTTCAAGTCTTTGCTCTTGTGAAAAGTGCTGCAGTAAACATACATGTGCATGTGTTTTCATAGGAGAATGATTTATCCTCCTTTGGGTATATACTCAGTAATGGAATTGCTGGGTCAAATGGTATTTCTATTTCTAGATCCTTGAGGAATTGACACACTGTCTTCCACAATGGTTTACACTCCCAACAAGATTGTAATAGTGTTCCTATTTCTCCACATCCTCTCCAGCATCTGTTGTTTGCTGACTTTCTGATAATTGCCATTCTAACTGGAGTGAGATAGTATCTCATTGTTTTTTTGATTTGCATTTCTCTAATGACCAGTGATAATGAGCTTTTTTCATATGTTTTTTGGTCAAATAAATGGCTTCTTTTGAGAAGTGTCTGTTCATATCCTTCACCCACTTTTTGAGGGGATTTTTTTTTCTTGTAAATTTGTTTAAAAGTCTTATAGATTCTGGATATTAGCCCTTTGTCAGATGAATGTATTGCAAAAATTTTCTCTCATTCTGTAGGTTGCCTGTTCATTCTGATAATTTATTTTGCTGTGCAGAAGCTCCTTAGTTTAATTAGATCCCATTTGTTAATTTTGGCTTTTGCTGCAATTGCTTTTAATGTTTTAGTCATGAAGTCTTTGCTCATGCCTATGTCCTAAATGGTATTGCATAGGTTTCTTCTAGGGTTTTTATGGTTTTAGTCTTATGTTTAAGTCTTTAATCCATCTTGAGCTAATTTTTGCATAAAGTAAAAGTCCAGTTTCAGTTTTCTGCATATGACTAGTCAGTTTTCCCAACACCATTTTTTACGTAGGGAATCCTTTACACATTGTTTGTTTTTATCAGGTTTGTTAAAGATTTCCTTTTTTTTTTTTTTCTTTTGAGACAGAGTTTTGCTCTTGTTACCCAGGCTGGAGTACAATGGCTTGATGTCGGCTCACTGCAACCTCCGCGTCCTGGGTTTAAGCAGTTCTGCCTCATCCTCCCGAGTAGCTGGGATTACAGGCATGCACCACCATGCCCAGCTAATTTTTTGTATTTTTAGTAGAGATGGGGTTTCACCATATTGACCAGGATGGTCTCGATTTCTTGACCTCGTGATCCACCCACCTCGGCCTCCCAAAGTGCTGGGATTACAGGCGTGAGCCACGGCACCCGGCCCAAGATTTCCATTGTTTTTAACGATTATGTGGAGCATTGTTAGTACACTTGTTGGCAACATGTACCTCTTTTTTTTTGGAAAGTATCTGTTCATGTTTTTTTCCCCTCTTTTTAATGGGATTGTTTGTTGTTTTTTCTTGTAAATTAGTTTAAGTTTCTTAGAGATTCTGGATATTAGACCTTTGTTGGGTGCAGTTTGCAAATATTTTCTCCCATTCTGTAGGTTGTCTGTGTACTTTGTTGACACTCTCTTTTCATGTGTATAAGCTATTTAGTTTAATTAGGTCCTGTTTTTCAATTTTTATTTTTGTCACAGTTGCTTCTGATGTCTTCGTCATTAAATCTTTGTCAGGGCCTATGTCCAGAATGGTATCACCTAGGTTGTCTTCCGAGGTTTTCATAGTTTTGGGTTTTGCAATGAAATCATTAATCCACCTTGATTTTTGTTTATAATGTAAAAACAGGATCCGGTTTCAATCTGATGCTTACAGCTAGCCAGTTATTCCAGCACGATTTATTGAATAGGAAGTCCTTTCTCCATTTCTTATTTTTGTCAACTTTGTTGAAGATTAGATGATTGTAGGTGTGTGGCATTTTTTCTAGGCTCTCTATTCTGTTCTATAAGTCTATGTGTCTGTTTTTGTACTAATGCCAGGCTGTTTTGGTTACTGTAGCCTTGTAGTATAGTTTGAGATTGTGTAATGGGATGCCTCAGGCTGTATTCTTTTTGCTAAAGATTATCTTGGCTATTCTGGCTTTTTGTTGGTTCCATATAAATGATAAATTTTTTCTTCATATTATCTGAAGAATGTCATTGGTAGTTTGATAGGAATAATATTGAATATTCCTTAGCTTTGATAGAAATAATAAATTACATTGGGTCATATGACCATTTAACAATATTATTTCTATCCATGAACATGGAATGTGTTTCCATTTGTTCTGTCATTTCTGATGTTTTTCAGCAGTGTTTGGTAGATTTCATTTACCTCCATCGCTAGCTGTATTCCTAGGTATTTTATTATTTTTGTGGCTATTGTGAGTGGTATTGCATTCTTGACTGGGCTTTCAGCTTGGATGTTGTTGGTGTGTGCTACTAAGTTTTGTACATTGACTTTGTATCCTGAAATTTTGCCAAAGTTTATTTTCTTTATAATTTTAAAAAATTTGAGGTATTTACTGTTGAGACAATTGCTTTTCCAAGTTCATAGGTAAGTTATATAGCATAGTTTCCTTCACATTTGCTTTGAAAACATATGAAAAGTAAATAAAATGTGGACTTTCAGGCCTATGTATAAACACTCTGTAGGTTAGCATCCATGCTTTCTTTTTTTCTTAAAAAGAGACATCACATGTCATACTTAAAAGACAATGGGGCTTCTAAATAGAAGGATGCTGAACATTTAAATAACTTTTTTTTTTTTTTTTTTTTTTTTACTTGATCTGTCACCCAGGCTGGAGTGCAGTGTTGTGATCTCTACTCACAACAACCTCTGCCTCCCAGATTCAAGCTATTCTCCTGACTCGGTCCCCCGAGTAGCTGGGATTACAGGTGTATGCCACTGGGCCCAGCTAATTTTCATATTTTTAGTAGAGACGGGGTTTCATCATGTTGTTCAGGCTGGTCTTGAACTCCTGACCTCAGCTGTTTCACCTGCCTCGACCTCCCAAAGTGCTGGGATTATGGGCAGTAGCCACCATGCCCAGCTTCTAAATCACTTTTTATATAAAAGCTGCCCAGGAGAGCAGCAGCACAATTAGAAATATCCCAATTGAAATTGGCATGACAAATATCATAGAGTTTTTTAGATTCTTTTTATTGCAGTAGCCAGCAGTAATTATACAGACTAATACAAAATCTGGATCCTTATCATGAGATACTGACATAATAAAAATTGAATCGTTTATTATTAGCTTAGTAGGGGGCAGCAGATTACGAGAAAATAGGTAAAGTAGGTTAGTCACTTGGTGATTGCAATGAAAACATGTTTAAAAACCATAACCTGACAAAATCATTTGTACAAAGCCCAATGACATGCAGTTTACCCAATAACAAACCTGTATATGTAGCCTCTGAAAGTAAAAGTTGAGGAAAAAAGAAAGAATAAGTGAAGGTAAACAACAACCGCAAGAAACCATAATCTGTGTTAACTTGGAAGGCAGACCAAAGCTGACTCAGTTTATAGCTCTAGAAATATTTGAAAAATAAATTCTTGTATTATGTGTTATTATTATTGATAGTTTTACCAAATCATTAGAAGAAAGATATAAGCTCAGAAAATAATTAGTAGATTTAAAGTGAAGTAAAAAGAATAAAGAAGCTCAGAAAAAGGTAGGATTTCAGATTTAAAATGCTGTGAACAACCAAGACCCAGAGAAATTGCTCAGCTAAACAGTGTCTCATATTTGTGCCAAAAATCAGATAAAGGGTATGCTCTGCCCACTCAAGCTTGATGGTCACAAGCTTATCTGACTTTAAGTTGAGATAGAAAGAGGCAGGACAGCAGGATAGCGAAGAAATGAAACATAGTTGAGAATAATGTCTGGTAGTTTGAGATACTTGTACCTGAAACTGACTGGAAGCAAATAGTTTGCCAAGTTCTTAAAAGATTTATATTGCCACATAGCCAAATTATAAAATTATAATTTTTCATTGTGAATATCTTTGCTAAAATATATCTATATTATTCAGAGTTATTTATACTAATTACTTGCTATACCACCATTACCAACAACAAACATCCAGAAATCTCAGTAGTTTAATACACTTTATCTGTTGCTAATTTATATATATATAGAGAGAGAGAGAAAGAGAGAGAGAGAGAGAGAGAGAGAGAGAGAGAGAGAGAGATCCTTCATATATATATGAAGGATCCAGGAGCAGAATAAATGGATTTTTAATTTACAGATTTCAGAAGCATGAATATGCTACTACATGTGGGCAAAACCACAATTACTTTTGCACCAACCTAATAATTGTAATTAGCCAAAGATTCCAGAAATAAACTGAATACTCTGATAGGATTGGATTTGGGGACAAGTGGAAGATATGAAAAATAGCACTAATGAAATACTGGGTAGCCAAAGAGAAGACTCACAAAGACAATGCTCTATTTTTATCAAAGAATTTCTGTCTCCTTCTGGACACAGTTAAAGCTATGTTTTCAGGCCTCATTTCAGTTAGCTTGGGATCATATGACTAACTCCTGTCCATAAAATTTCCTGCTTGATTTTCCACATTCACTTTTTTTTTTTTTTAAGTATAGAAGAAAATGTACCTATGCAACTATCTCCACATTCACTTTTTTAAGATAAAGACAGAGGCATTGGAGGATGGTGGTAGCCTGTTGTTACTGCCTGGAGGCAAATCACTCAGGAAGAAATGAGCAACAGATAAAGTGTATTAAACTACTGAGATTTCTGGATGTTTGTTGTTGGTAATGGTGGTATAGCAAGTAATTAGTATAAATAACTCTGAATAATACAGATATATTTTAGCAAAGATATTCACAATGAAATATTATAATTTTATAATGAACTTAAAATATTATTTTTAAAATATCATATTTTAGATATATGTATATATTACTACTCTTTTAACTTATTACAAAAAGGTTTGACCTTTTGCTATTTCTTTGAAAAGACATCAAAATTCATAATTTTTCACACTCTATTGTTTAAAGAATGAGAAAAAAAATTCTTACTACTCCTTTTTCAGTGAAGAGATAAAGAGAGCTATTCCATTTGGCAAACATTGATTTTCAGCAGGGCCCATTTTTCCCTCAATTCAAGAAACACAGAACAACAAGTGAATTTTAGAAATGTGACTACAAATGACAGTCTGGAAATTATTAATGATAACTTCTGAAGAGCTGTCATAGGTAATATGATGTCTTTAAATTAATAACATATCACCCACATTGTTTTCCATGAAAACTGCTGTTTCATTCTATTTGACCTTAATTGGTATAATTGATAACAGCTACAGCTTGGAGTGTCATTTCAATCATTTCGGTAGAGGTCTCCTGACAGAAGAAAATAAAATCCCTGTTGTGAGTTATTTATTCTTACTGGAGAAACAGAAAGATAAAAAAAAAAAAAAATGACTGTTTGTTTTTATAACCTGCAACTTTGGAATTTCTAAGTTATAACAGAAAATTTACTAAGGGGATTAAAGGGCTTATGCTAATTGATAAAAATTCATGAAAACTAGTTCCTATGTAATTTGACATAATTGAAAAAAAAAATGAGGAAATCAGTTGGTTGCAGGTTAGAGATCTCAGTAAACAATTCAGGACGAAAATAATATTCTAAAATGTTCTAAACGTTAGTACAACCCCTGTTGAATAAGAGTACTATAACAGATAATGCTGTATAGCACTGATTAGATGTTTAATTTTTAAATTTGAAGTAAAGGTTGAAAATTATGATAGTTATAAATGTGATTATTTCTTGCTGATTTGAATGAGTGGTTCAGTGTGTGCATGGAGGCAGTATGTACATGGGGTTAAATGTTGAAAAAAATAGATATTGGTAGTCTAATAGCCTTTTCGTGATAAAACACGTAGTCAATAGCGAGTTTCCTAAGCCCTTTTTCTACCAAATATTGCTTAATTATTATAATGAGCTGATCTTTTCAAGAAAACATTGTATCTCTCACCTTTATCCTACTTTTTATTTTCTTTTTTCTGTTTTTTAAAAAGTAATAGGAAGGCAAAATTTATTTTAACAATAGAAAGTCAGAATTTTAATTCTTTTTACAATTGAAAAATGTGTACTCTACCTATTGAAGAAATCTGAATTTTGAGCCATTTCTTATTTCTTGTTTTGTTCTTGCTTTTTAAATGTAATATTTATACTCTCTTTTGTGACTTGTAACAATTGAGTCATTATGATATTATTTGTAGTTTGTGTTATATGGTTTGGCTCTATGTCTCTATCTAAATCTCATCTTGAATTGTAATCCCCGCATCTCAAGGGAGTACACATGTGGAGGTAATTAGATCATGAGGGCAGGAAACCCCATGCAGCTCTCATGATAGTGACTAAGTTTTCACAATGCCTGATGGTTTTATAAGTGGAAGTTCCTCTTGTGTTCACTCACTCCATGCTGCCCTGTGAAGAAGTAGCCTGTTTGTCTTTTGCCTCCTGCCATGACTGTAACTTTCTTGAGGCTTCCCCAGTAATGTGGAACTGTGAGCCAACTAAACCTCTTTCATTTATAAATTAATCCATAACCCAATATTGTCTCACCTTTCTTCTTCAATTCTTCTGCTATAACTCCTAGCAACAAAATTCCCCACAATGCAGTGTTAACTCCACCAGTGTACACAAAGACCAGGACATAGAATGCTGTCTGACTTGTAGCACTTTAGAAATTGAAACACAGTATTCAAAACAAACTAACTAACTAACTAAAAACAAACCTATGCAGTTTAACTGTAACTTATACTTCATTGAAAGCTGTTTTACTTAGGTAACTTGTAGTTAGTGAAATCAGTACAGCAATGAACATTTTTTAGGGCCTCGTTTTCCATCCCTCCCCTGGATTGTCTCTAATTCAATTCTCACACATCTTTCTCTGCATCTTCCTAGCTTTCATCTATCATGGGGGAAAAGTGTTATTCACACTCACTAAAGCTCCTTTTTTTTTTTTTTTCTAAATCCTTGTTTTTATCACTTTTCTTATTCCAGAACTTTGCTTCCAAATTTATTATCTTCCTGTCTAGCACCACATGCCTCTTCAATTGCACTTGTTCTCCTCTGCATGCAAATACACGCAGGGCTTGACTGTTCTGAAAATCAAAACGAAAAGAGAACAAAGCACTTCATTTTATTCAACTGCACTTTCTCCCAGAAAATCTGGTTTTCTCCATTCTGCAATTGTACAAAATTGTAAAACAAGTAATAGGAACTATTCAGTAAAGTTTTTATCTCTGGTTTGTAGTCAACACATGTTGGAAAAAAAAAAAAAAAAAACGTTAAATAATTTTAGTTTCCCAGTTGTCTCAAACCTGTGACTCTTATTTCTTGTCCCAATATCAGCAGACTATTTGGTTCCTATTTTCAAATAGCAGTATTTATTTATCAGAACTCCCTCAACTTATTACCTCCAAGATTGCAAATTCATAATGAAAGCTGTAACTCTATTTCCTCAGGCCTAAGGTCAAATTTTCACTGGCTCATAAAGTTTTTATATCTTCCTACTCTCCCAGTTCATCTCTGGCAAGATTTTAGTAACCTCAAACCTGTACAGTATTTGAAACAAAACCAACAAAATAAGTTAAAAAATAAAGCTTTCCCCAGTTGCCACATTTGCCTGTCATTGTCCTTCACAAGATAAGTTTTTACAAGAATAATATATACCTTTCAATTATTTCAACTTAGACTTTTATTTTCCTGTTCATGGGTTTTCTTCTACATTTAAAGCTCATTTTTTCTTTTACAGGCTTTTGTCTTTTACCAAGACACTGTGTTATTCCTGGTTCTGCCACAGACCCTTTTCTTTCCTCCCTCACTACTTCTTGGTTAATTTTGTCCATTCCTTCATCCAGATAGAGATTCCTTCATTCAGCAAATGTGTATTAAGTCTAGGTACTACTCTAAGTGCTAGTGATACAAAGTAAAGAAATATGTAATATATAATTATAAATTATAATATGTAAGTGTGAAAAGTATGTATATGATGGACACCAGATATAATCATCTATAAAGGTCAATAATGAAGTAGCAGCTAGGGTAAAAACTCTTAAGAGATAAGCATTGTACATTCTAAGCCAGAAAGAAACTTCATGTAGTTTGGCTGCAGAGATAGAAGGCAAGAATAAGATGAAGCGATATTGGAAATCTAGGCAGCTCTCAGATCATAGAGGAGGTTTATGCAGAACTCTGGCTAAGAAACAACTGTGGTTTTACTTCCAAATATGTCTAGCTTTCTGCCAGACTTACTTCCTGACTCATATACCCAACTACTTAGTGTACACAAGTAGTACAACTTAGAATATCTCATTTGGGTAATATTTAAATAAATTCATCTACTCTGAACCTGAACACATCATCCTTATCTCTAAACACACTGCTTTCTCTCTTCTCTGTCTTAGAATGTGAAGTCAAAGCTTTGCTGCCTTATCAACAAACCTCTGAGTCCTCTATCATATCTCCCCCTACTTCTTGCTCACTCATCCTCCAAAACTAAATTTAACATAAGTGTTATCAGCGGTGCTTCATAAAGTCTTTGTTTTTTTCTGCTCCTCCTAATTCCCACTTTAAAATATTTGTCACTAAATTCTTCTTCAATAATTGCAAAATTACTCAGTTCGCCTTGCTGACTTCCAATCAAGTCACCACAATTGCAAGGAGAATGAATCTTTTAAAGCACAAAATGTTCCTATGATAATGACTTTGTCTAAAATCCCATAAATACTTGCATTTTATTCAGGCTTTTATTCTCAATATATTTTAGTTCCCTAAAAAATAGCTGTAAATAATTTATTTAAATAGAATATATATTTCATTATTAAACATGGACATTTTGTTCTTGCCTTAGTATTCTTTTAAAATTCAATTTCCAAAGCTATAAGATTTGTGATAACTTTTAAAAAGTAAAAACAAAAGATTAAAATATTTTCTTGTAAAAAAGGCAAATAAAGACAAGTTTAAGTTGTAGATACGTAATTTTCCTGGAAAACAAAATACTTCCCAAGTGAAGTAAAGAAATTTTAAATCTACAGTAAAAGAACTTTACAGAAGATACGATAACAATGAAGGGAATAGAAAAGATAGACATGGAAATTTAAGTAATACTCTATTTTCACCATTGACAAAGTGACTTAGGCTTTCGAATCCTACAAAAAAAAGCTCCGAATATTTAAGAATAATATTAGCTTGTGAATATTTAAGAATCATAATAATTATATACTGGAGAGTTTATTCTTGTACAAGAGGGGAAGGCAAGGTTTTATGCAGCTCAATCGTTGAAGTAGGCTAATAGTATGATTTTGCATGTTATATGCAAATGTATATATGTATATACTTATATATTTATACAAAATGGTATTAAAAGAAAAACATACATTTTATATAGAATTTTACCCTACAGGGGATTTTCCAAGATGGCGTCATAGAAAGAACTCAGGATTACAGCTCTCAGCGAAGGCGCAGAGGCTGCTACAGGTGTACCCCAGACAAGCAGAGCCTGGAGTGGACCTCAGCAGTCATACAGCAGAGGGGCTATGCTGTTGGAAGGAAAACTAAATAACAGAAATACTTCATCATCAACAATCTGGGCATCCACTCAGAGACCCAATCGAAAAATCAGCAACTACTAAGACGACAGGTGGATAAATCCACAAAGATGGAAAGAAACCAGCGCAAAAAGGAGGAAAACACCTGAAACCAAAACACCTCACCTTTTACAAAGGACCAAAACTCCTCACCAGCAAGGAAACAAAGCTGGATGGAGAATGAGTGTGACAAAATGACGGAATCAGACTTCAGAAGGTGGATAATGAGAAACTTCAGTGAGCTAAAATAACATGTCCTAAATCAATGCAAAAAAAACTAAGAACTTTGAAAAAAGATTCGAGGAAATGATAACAAGAATGGACAACTTAGAGAGGAATATGAATGAATTGAAGGAGCTGAAAAACACAACATGAAAACTTCATGAAGCATGCACAAGTTTCAACAGCCGAATCGACCAACCAGAATAAAGAATATCAGAAGTCGAAGATCAACTCAATGAAATAAAACAAGAAACAAAGATTAGAGAAAAAAGCGCAAAAAGGAATGAAGAAAATCTCCAAGAAATGTGGGACTATGTAAAGAGACCCAACCTACCTTTGATAGGTGTACCAGAATGTGATGAAGAGAATGAATCCGAGCTGGAAAATACTCTTCAGAATACTATCCAGGAAAATTTCCCCAACCAAGCAAGGCAGGCCAATACTCAAGTCCAGGAAATACAGGAACACCACAAAGATACTCTGCAAAAAGAGCAACCCCACGGCGCATAATCCTCAGATTCACCAGGGTTGAAATGAAGGAGAAAATACTAAGGGCAGCCAGAGAGAAAGGTCGGGTCACCAACAAAGGGAAGCCCATCAGACTCACAGCAGATCTCTCGGCAGAGACTCTACAAGCCAGAAGAGAGTGGGGGCCAATATTCAACATCCTTAAAGAAAAGAACTTTCAACCCAGAATTTGATATCCAGCCAAACTGAGTTTCATAAGTGAAGGAAAAATAAAATCCTTCATGAACAAGCAAATACTCAGAGATTTGGTCACCACTAGGCCTGCTTTACAAGAGCTCCTGAAAGAGGCACTACACATAGAAAGAAACAACCAGTACCAGCCATCCTAAAAGCATACCAAATGATAAAGAGCATCAACAAAATGAAGAATCTACATGAACCAAATGGGCAAAACAGCCAGCTAGCATCAAAATGGCAGTATCAAATTCACACATAACAATATTAACCCTAAATGTAAATGAGCTAAATGCACCAATCAAAAGACACAGACTGGCAAATTGGATAAAAAAACAAAACCCATCTGTGTGCTGTATCCAGGAAACCCACCTCACATGCAAGGATACACAAAGGCTCAAAATAAAGGGATGGAGAAAGATTTACCAAGCAAATGGAGAGCAAAAAAAAAAAAGCAGGAGTTGCAATTCTCGTCTCTGATAAAATAGACTTTAAAGCAACAAAGATCAAGAGACAAAGAAGGTCATTACATAATGGTAAAAGGATCGCTACAACAAGAGCAGCTAATGATCCTAAATATATATGGACCCAATGCAGGAGCACCCAGATATATAAGGCAAGTTCTTAATGACTTACAAAGAGACTTAGACTCCCACACAATAATAGTGGGAGACTTTAACACTCCACTGTCAATATAAGACAGATCAACCACACAGAAAATTAACAAGGATATCCAGAACTTGAACTCAGACCTGTAACAAGCAAACCTGATAGACATTTACAGAACTCTCCACCCCAAATCCACAGCATATACATTCTTCTCAGCACCACATCACACCTACTCCAAAACTGACCACATAATTGGAAGTAAAGCACTCCTCAGCAAATGCAAAACAACTGAAATCATAACAAACAGTCTCTCAGACCATAGTGCAATCAAGCTGGAACTCAGAATTCAGAAAATAATTCAGAACTGCACAGCTTCATGGAAACTGAACAACTGGCTCTTTAATGTTGATTGGATAAACAATTAAATGAAGGCAGAAATAAAGAAGTTCTTCAAAACCAACCAGAACGAAGACACAACATACCAGAATCTCTGTGACACATTTAAAGCAGTCTATAGAGGAAAATATATAGCAATAAGTGCCCATATGAGAAGAGTGGAGAGATCCAAAATTGACACCCTATCGTCAAAATTGATAGAGCTAGAGGAGCAAGATCAAAAAAGCTCAAAACCTAGCCGAAGACAAGAAATAACTAAGATCAGAGCAGAACTGAAGGAGATAGAGACAAAAAAAACCCTTCAAAAAATCAATAAATCCAAGAGCTGGTTTTACAAAAAGATCAACACAATAGACAGACCACTAGCCAGACTGATTAAAAAAAAGAGAGAGAACAACCAAATAGATGCAATAAAAAACGATAAAGGGGAAATCACCACAGATTCCACAGAAATTCAAACCATCATCAGAGAATACTACAAAAAACTCTATGCACATAAACTAGTAAACCAGGAAGAAATGTATAAATTCCTGGACACCTGTGTCCTCCCATGCCTAAACCAGGAGGAAGCTGAAACTATGAATAGACCAATAACAAGGTCTGAAGTTGAGGCAGCAATTAAGAGCCTACCACACAAAAAAACCCAGGTCCAGATGGGTTCACAGCCGAATTCTACCAGACACACAAAGAGGATCTGGTACCATTCCTTCTGAAACTATTCCAAATAATTCAAAAAGAGGGAATCCTTCCCAAATCATTTTATGAGACCAACATCATCCTGATACCAAAACACGGCAGAGACTCAACAAGAAAAGAAAACTTCAGGCCAATATCAATGATGAACATAGATGCAAAAATCTTCAATAAAATACTGGCAAACAGATTGTAACAACACATTAAAAAACTTATCCATCATGATCAAGTAGGATTCATCCCGGGGATGCAAGGCTGGTTCAACATATGCAAGTCTATAAATGTAATTCACCACATAAACAGAAGCAAAAAGAAAAACCACATGATTATCTCAATTGATGCAGAGAAGGCATTTGACAAAATTCAACAGCCCTTTATGCTAAAAACCCTCAATAAAGTTGGTATTGATGGAACATATCTCAAAGTAATAAAAGCTATTTACGACAAACCAACAGCCAATATCATACTTAACAGGCAAAAACTGGAAGCATTCCCTTTGAAATCTGGCACTAGACAAGGATGCCCTCTCTCACCACTCCTATTCAACATAGTACTGGAAGTTCTAGCCAGAGCAATCAGGCAAGAAAAAGAAATAAAGGGTATTCCAATAGGAAAGGTGGAAGCCAAATTGTCTCTATTTGCAGACGACATGATAGTATACCTAGAAGACCCCATCACCTCAGCCCAAAAACTCCTGAAACTGATAAGCAAATTCAGCAAAGTCTCAGGATATAAAATCAATGTGCAAAAATCACAAGCATTCCTATACACCAATAACAGACTTAAAGAGAACCAAATCAAGAACGAACTGCCATTCACAATTGCTACAAAGAAAATAAAATACCTAGGAATACAACTTACAAGAAACGTAAGTAACCTCTTTAAGGAAAACTACAAACCACTGCTCAACGAAATAAGAGAGGACACAAACAGATGGAGAAACATTCCATGTTAGTGGTTAGGAAGAATCAATATCGTGAAAATGGCTATACTGCCCAAAGTAATTTACACAATCAATGCTATCCCCATCAAACTACCATTGAATTTCTTCACAGAACTGGAAAGAACCACCATAAACTTCATATGGAACCAAAAGAGAGCTCGCATAGCCAAGTCAAATCTAAGCAAAAAGAACACAGCGGGAGGCATCACACTACCAGACTTCAAACTATACTACAAGGCTACAGTAATCAAAACAGCATGGTACTGGTACCAAAACAGAGACAGAGACCAATGGAACAGAACAGAGGCATCGGAGGCAGCACAACATATCTACAACCATATAATCTCTGATAAACCAGACAAAAACAAGCAATGGGGAAAGGATTCCCTGTTTAATAAATGGTTTTGGGAAAACTGGCTAGCCATGTGCAGAAAGCAGAAACTGGACCCCTTCCTGACACCTTACACTAAAATTAACTACAGATGGATTAAAGACTTAAACATAAGACCTGGCACCATAAAAACCCTAGAAGAAAATCTAGGCAAAACCATTCAGGACATAGGAGTAGGGAAGGACTTCATGACCAAAACACCAAAAGCATTGACAACAAAACCCAAAACAGACAAATGGGACCTAATCAAACTCCACAGCTTTTGCATGGCAAAAGAAACAGTCACTAGAGTGAATCGGCAACCATCAGAATGAGAAAACATCTTTGCAGTTTACGCATCTGGCAAAGGCCTGATATCCAGAATTTACAAAGAACTCAAACAGATTTACAGGAAAAAAACAAACAAGCCCATTCAAAAATGGGCAAAGGATATGAACAGACACGTTACAAAAGAAGACATACATGAGGCCAACAAACACATGAAAAAATGCTCATCATCACTGGTCATTAGAGAGATGCAAATCAAAACCACATTGAGATACCATCTCACACCAGTTAGAATGGCGATCATTAAAAAATCTGGAGACAACAGATTCTGGAGAGGATGTGGAGAAATAGGAACACTCTTACACTGTTGGTGGGAGTGTAAATTAGTTCAACCATTGTGGAAGACAGTGTGGTGATTCCTCAAGGACCTAGAAATAGAAATTTTATTTGATCCAGCAATCCCATTACTGGGTATATATCCAAAGGACTATAAATCGTTCTACTACAAGGACACACGCACATGAATGTTCATTGCAGCACTGTTTACAATAGCAAAGACCTGGAACCAACCGAAATGCCCATCAATGATAGACTGGACTGGGAAAATGTGGCACATATACACCATGGAATATTATGCAGCAATCAAAAATGATGAGTTTGTGTCCTTTGTAAGGACATGGATGAATCTGGAGAACATCATTCTCAGCAAACTGACACAAGAACAGAAAAGGAAATACCGCATATTCTCACTCATAGGTGGGTGAGAAAAATGAGAACACATGGACACAGGGAGGGGGCCTACTACACACTGGGGTCTATTGGGGGGAATGGGGGAGGGACAGTGGTGGGGGAGCTGGGGAGGGATAGCATGGGGAGAAATGCCAAGTGTGGGTGAAGGGGAGGAAGGCAGCAAAACACACTGCCACGTGTGTACCTATGCAGCTATCTTGCACGTTCTGCACATGTACCCCAAAACCTAAAATGCAATAAAAATTAAGAAAAAAACATTTTACTCTACATATTATCATCTTATTTAAACTACATTTGAGTCTGCGCATGTTATTTAAGAAGAAAATTGTGGAGGCAAGTTAGTTGCAGAAGGATTAAGAAATAAAATCTGAGTGTAGACTCTTCCAAATCCCTTGTTGATTTATAATGCTATGAAGGTGTGAGAGGCTAATGAGATTTCCATTGAAAAAACTTTAAGAAAGGAGGAGGAGGGTCTGTTCCTAAAAGACAGCGTTGATGCTGATAAGATTTGAAAGTTTGTTGCACCTTTGACCTCCTTCAGCTCACACACACAGCTCAGGGGGTCTATGAAAACCTAATTCAATTTTAACAAAAGATAAAAGGTAGGATTGTTTATCCTATCTATTCAGATATATTATAAAGCCATATTAATACAAACGTGTTACCAGCACACATAAATAGGACAGAATAGAGTGGTCACTTAAATATGAGAGCTTGATGCTTGATAAACATGGAACCAAAAATAAGGAGAAATAATGGATTTTTAATATCAGTGATGGCAGAATAACATTGTTATATAGCCTAGTGAGATTAGGTGTTAAAGTGAAAACTCTAAAACCACTCTGTTATAGCTGACTTTCAGTAAGAGACAATTCATAGAAAGTAACAGTCTAAGTGGATAATAAATATATAAAATATTTAACATAGTTATGAAGAACAAAAATATAATAAACATATTTTACATGTATTAAATATCAAATATTATAAAATAGGATAATATGTATTTCTTACAGGTTTCTCATGAGATGGCAACTTGCATATAGCATTGGAAGTCAGGTAAATTTGCTGCAATATTTCTGAAAATTTATTTAACGTTATACTTCAGCATAATCTATGGCCTAGGAATTCTGCTTCTAGAATTCTCTCATAAAGGAACCTTCAAGACATGTATAAACAAGTTTTTCATAACATTATGTATTATAATAAACACTGGAACAAACCTAAAACCTCCAAATTATGGCAAAGCTTAAATAATGGTGGTCTATCAGATGAACCTGTGATAAATTGTATTAAAAATTTTTAATGAATTTTTAAAATTCTTACATTAAGTTGAAAAAATATACTGAGAAACCCTATTGTGTTGAAAAGAAATAAAATAAAAAAGTAATAGTGGTAATCTATTTATTCTGAAGTCAACTAGTAGACTGTAAGCAAGAAATAAGAATATTATATTTTACCTCTAAATGCTCAACAGTTAGTCCAGCAGGAAATTCTCACAAATGAGTGCATATCCTTTTTATAATCATAACACATAGTACTATTTTAAACATATGTGTGTTACAACTTCCTGTAAGGGCTGGGAATAAATATGTTCTTTGCTTTTTTTTGCTGGAATATAGTTAAAGAATCAGAAAATCTATAGAATACTCTGATCCTTTCAGTAAATTTCTACCCGAAAATGTCTCTTTTATACACTGGTAAATACATATGTCAATCAGAATTTAGAAATGAAGAGTGCTATGTTTGTCCTTTAGTTTGGGTCAATAGAGACAATTTATAACATGCTAAGTCAGCTTTTTTGGGGGGGGCTTGTCATTAATTTTTAATCCTCCTCTCAAATTAAATTTAGATTACAATGCACTTTAACATTTATGAACTTGATCCAGCTCAAATAATACAATTACATAATATTTAATGTAAAAATTTATAATTTACAACAAAACTTTTGTATTAAACATATTGCACAACAATATAAAAGGTATTTGCTTTGGGACAATATGTCAAATTATATCTTCTATATTGAGCTATAATTACATAAAGGAGTACATTTTACTTCTGTGAGCAAACTGAGATAAAATTGTTTAAATATTTAACATTCTGTTTTTATTCCCATTTACCTAAGTAATAAGTACTATCGCAGAAAATGAAGTGGAAGTGGAAACTGGAAATATGTACAGAATCTGTAACAAAAATAAACATTTTTGAAACTTTGCATTTTAAGAAAAAAATGAGTAAAGGATGAAAGATGCCCTTTGCAGTAGATTTAACTCAGACTTATCAATTTCAGGCCTGAATTTCAATCTGCTGAGCAAACTTTCTCAATTTGGACATGTTTTCTTCTTTTCTGGCTCAGCTTCATCTCTACTGATGCCTAAAGGATTTGTGCAAGTTGGCTTACATTTACAAAGCACCCAGTGTGAAATAGCATTTTATTCTCTGTGCATTCAACTTTTTCTATTCTTTTTCTTTGTTGTTAGTTGGAAATTGACAGGAGTTTCACACTGTGATGGAGGTCATCAAAAATGCCTATCATAGAATAAATACATACCTTATTTGATTAAAAAGTAAATTGTAGCAGAAACTGGTTGTCGCCTTCTGACCAGACGTGGTCATGGTATTTAAAAAATAAAAAAGACTTGGGAAACTTCATCATCACTTAAAGTAAAATAATAAAATTGAACATAATCTATTCAAACTAGTTAACTTGAAATTGATCAAAACCTATCTAGGTATATATAAAGCATGCATTTTAAAATGGTGGGGGGAAGACAGAAAAAAAAAAAAGAGAAGAGTGGTTCCTTCATGACAAGAATAGTTTTGCAGTGCTTGTTTTAACTAAGAAGTAACAGCACTACTAAGCAACTTCAAGTTACCTATATAGTCAGCTTGTAATCATTCTATTGTTAAAAAGCATTAGCTTTCATTGTAGTTTTTAAAAAATACATATAACCTGCCATGTAGCAAAAAATCCACCTTCCTCATTCCTCATCCCCCTACTCTGAATTTTTATGAAAACTGTTTCGCTTGCATTTTGTGCACTGAGTATAAAATAAAGTTGTACTGAAAAAAAAAAAAAATCAAACCAAGCCAATGGGAGCTATGAGAGATAAGAAGTTACGTTAGATATGATCCTCGATTAGTAATATTTATAAGTCATTTGTTTCAGTCTAAGGAGGGATATCTAAGAAGAAATACATCAATTGAAAATAGTGGGGAACTTGCTGTAAATTAGCTATTTACTCTGTGCTATAGGGTCATAGAGGAGAGACCCAAATTCAATCTTGTGGAAGAAGAAGGGAGCAGTAATAAACATTAACTCTTTAATTCTACTCTTCAACCCTTTACAGTTTATCAATTGGCATTGCAGTGTGTTGGTCCTTTTAACTTAACCACACTCAGGAGCTCACTAATAATGAGAAGTGTGACATACAGACCATATCAAAGGGTTGGTAGAGGAAAGAGATAATGTTAAGCTGGTCTTTGTAACTGAAAGAGTCTTGTAATTACTTTCATAGATAAGAATCATTTATCATGAGCTCATTTATTTTTTATCAGTGATGATTGCAAGCCTTTAAAAGTTAGCTAACCTTCCTTCTTAAGTAGAATAAATAATTTCCTTGTGTACACTTACCAATTTGCTTGGAAAATCATATTTTATAGAGCATAGAAAGTTAATTCTAATTCAGCATACTATGATTATCATGAGCTACAAATTAATACTACTCTAAAATACATTGTACTTAATAAATGATATGTTCCTTTATATAGAAATAGTTCTGCTTTTACATTTGTGTGCTCTCTCACTAAATCGATGACACAGTATTTGAGTGGTTGTTTCTTCTATTTTGTTTTTGTTGTCGTTGTTTTGTTTTGAAAGACAAATTATTCTCTATTTTCATCTGCCCTCTGTATATTGATGTTTGATATATCTCAAGATGACTGTACAAATCTGTTATAAAGTGTTTTCACTGTAATAAATAAGAAAAAATGAAACATACTCTAAAATATCATGCCATATTTCTTTACATATTAAAATATTTTTCTCATTTTAATACATCTCAAATCAAGATTCATCCTAAATTGCTATGTGTGCTGAAGCAATTTTAAAGACAAAGCGTACAATCAAGGTTTATGATATATCTTATATGGATGAAATCTTAGAATTCGTAAGATACAGCATTCACAAGAATATTTGCCCATAGGTGAAATGTCAACATCAACTACTGTAACTTCCTAAAGAGAAATTTATGTATGTTCTGCATTGCTATAATAGTTCAATAATCTATTTTAATCACTTATAAAACTCTAGAATAAATCTATTTTTAAATAAACTTTTTTTAAATCATAGCCCCAAAGTACATTTAATATTCAGTCATGAGAATTGTTCTTTCCCAGAATTGGTGGTTTACTACAGTGTGTAAGCACACAGCAATTCAAACTTTATGGCAAATAGAAATAGGTTAGATATAAGCATTCTCTAGCATACTTCAAATAAATATAAGGCTTGCCACATCTAATTAAATAAAAACAGTTGAAAATTTTTTAAAATTGTCCAATTATAAATAAACCTTAGGAGAATTCGATCGCCTCTATTGTACCAGAATCTATAATTTGCAGGAAATTGACAAGGAGACAGAATAGGCAGTTGCAGTCTCTTTTATTTGTTTGTTGTACTATTTACTTATTGATCTCACTTGATTCATTTTCTGCCTTAGGAAGATTACAGAATCTGTGACTGCAAGCCAATTAGTGATTTCAATAGTTGACACACTTCTGTTAGATCTATTTGAATTGAGAAATCCTGATGTGAGGGAAGAAAGCTAAGGGATCAAGATTCCAGGAAGCAATGACAAGTTTTACCTTGAGGAAAGGAATTCAGGGTCTAACTCCTTCCAAACATTTTGTGAAGATACAAGTTTCTGCCACCAGCTCACAGAGTAGAACTTTTCAACCATTTTTCTTCTGTTTTTTGATATTAATTTTACTTCTCTATTTTTCAATATTTTTACATTATTCTCACTGCAACTAAACACTTTAATCTGCATCCTTTGTGGAACTAATTTTAATTATATTTCTATAATAAAAATGAAAACAGGAGAATTTAGGATTAAACTTATATACCTATTCTTTTAAGGTGAATAATCTAAGTTGTTATTATTGATTATGTCTCTATTCCTTCCTCCAGAGCTCTGAAATCATGCTGGCTTCTCTGAATTTTCAAATTAAAATACAAAATGCAGAATCTAACAGCATTACTTTGATATATTTATAAACTATTAAATCTTTGAAGGAGACTATTAGCTGCATTGTCCCTACAGGAATAGACAAAATCAGAATCTTACAGTAGAGTTGCATTTGCAAATTCTATTAATATATCTTCCTTCCTTGAGTCAGATCATATGCAGCTGGAATTTTAAACTAAAACTTTTATATAGGTATACATTGGAGAATGATTAAAGAAAGATACTTTAAAAATAAAAAATAAAAAACGAGTAAAAAGCTATAACTTTAAATAATTCTGTCCCTCAGTTTCTGCATATAGTAATGGAGGCTATTATATTAGTACCTTCTGTATACAAGAACATAAAAAAATTAATCTCTTAAAATCACATTATCTATGATTAATACACTAATTAATATATTTTATTTTACTTTGCTAGAAAATATTAATTTTCAAATAATTAAATTTCTAATAATGTGGTAATTTCTACTTTGTTATATTGTAGAAACCAACATCTTTCTCTCTCTATCCCTCTCTCTATCTTCCTCTGTGTGTGTGTCTCTCTCTCCTTTCTCTCTCTCAACCTCTGTATATCTGTGTCATACTTAATTTATTTACTGGAATAGAAAGTAGGCATTCCAAATAAAGCTTGAGTTGATAATAGGTAAATGACTCACAAATATACCAGATAAATAAGTTATATTTTCTCATAGAATTTCTGCACTGTTAGCATTTTTATACCTTCTTGATGTTAAATTTCCATTAGTTTGAAATGAGAATGTGCCTTTTCTAGAACTCTAATTAATAATCAGAATATTTGCGGTTGTATTATATCAGTGCTGAAAATAAAAATTGTTTTCAGTTTTCCAAAATGATAAGCTTTCTTGTTGCAAACTTATATAAGTTCCCTCTTTAAGCTAATTTTTTTCAATCAGTACTGTTTTGCTGATTTTGTAAAACAAGTTTTATTGCTTTTGTGAAAGAGCTTGAAGAAAACAATAATTTACATACTCTATATCTGATGATTTCTAAAGCTATTAGATTAAGAGAATAAGAAAAAAATTGCAAAATCAAAACTTTATACTTATTTCAACTGTCAAAACTTATCTGCATCATCAAATGTCCTAATATATTTAAGAAGTAATAACCAAACTTTTAATCATGCCATTGTTTCTTACCTATTCATAATGAAAAATATATCAAATATGTCCTATGCTATTAATTTAATTGTGATATTCCAAATTACTGTATTTAAATTTTAACCCCAGGTACCTGTGAAGATGACCTTATCTGAAAATAAGTTCTTTGTAGATTTAATAAGGTAAAGATGGGGTCATAATTAGGGTAAACCTTAATCCAATATGACAGATGTCCTTATAAAAAGAGAAGAGACCGACACATGAGAGGAGAATGCCATGTGGCAATAGAGGCAGAGATTAAAATGCTGAGGATGCAAATCAAATGATACTACCAAGTGGCAGCAAACCACCAGTAGCTGGAGGAAGAAAGGAAGAGTTCTCCTCTACAGGTTTCAGGAGCATGAACCTGCCATCACCTTGTTTCAGACTTCTAGCCTTCAGAACTGTGAGACAATAACTTTGTGTTATTTTAAATCACTTAGTTTTTGATACTTGTTATGGCAGCCATTGGGAAACTGATAGATATCATCTGGTCTTTATTAAAAATAATTTTAGTTTTAATTCTTATTTAAATTAGGTTTGGTTCAAAACTGAATATAATTATGTCCAACACTTCACTTGAATGGTAACTTAAGAAATGCTGTTATCTTTTGATTATGGGAATAAATCCTATATTATTTTTAGCAAAATTTTTCTATGTTCTATGTAATAATTTTAAATTAAAAACCTTTTAAAATAATATATACAGTCATTCCCTTGGAATTCATGTGGGATTGGTTCAAAGACTCCTCATGAACACCAAAATCTGCAAATGTTCAAGTCTTTTGTATGAAATGGTACAGTACTTGCATATAAGCTATGCATATCTTCCTCTAAACTTACATTCATCACTAGGTTATTTAGAATACCTAATACAATATAAATTATATGTAAATAGTCTCCATGTTGTATTATTACATTTGTAATTTTTATTGTGGTATTCTTATCTTTTATTGTTGTTGTGTTTCTCTGAACATTTTCAATCTGTGATTTATTGAATCCAGGATGTGATATCTGTGGATATGGAAGGGTACTGTACTTATTTACTTTAATATAAAGTTGTTCACATTCAGCCTTTATGCATCTTTAAAATAAATTGTTTTACTTTCAGAGACATCTTTCTATGTAATGTATTACATCTTTAATGTATATTTCTCCTCTACCAAGGAAGGAGGAAATATACATATTGCAAGAAAGGCTGAATTCATATTGATTAGAAGGAAAGTCTAATTTCCAAATTATAACTTGATAAAATAACAAAATTAGAGATTACAATCACTTTGAGAAAAAGATCTGGCCGTGTCCTATAAACCTCAAGATATACCTCTCATGTGACCCTACAGTTTCACTCCTAGGAAATTACTCGAGAGAAACAGAAGCATAGGTCTATACACATGTATCAAGAAAGTTAATAGCAGATTTAAGTAAAATAGGCCAAAACTGAAATCTTCCTAAATTGTCATCATCAGAATGGATAAACAACGTATATATAAAGGAAAACTGCTTAGCAGTGAAAATGAAGTAATTATTGACAAACACAATAACATGAATAAAACGCACATGAACAATGCTAAATGAAGGAAGTTTTACACAAAAGAATGCATGTAGTATACTTTCATTGATAGGAATTTCTAAGAGAGATAAAATTAATAAAAATACTGGTTACCTCTGGGGTTGGGTGGCTGCATTTGACAGTAATAATGTATAGTTTTTTCTTTGTGATGATAAAGCATGTTTTGTACCTTAATGGGGTGTTGGATTGGACAGGCATATGTGATTGTCAAAATTAATGTAATAATATGCTAGAATTTGTGCATTTTATTTTGTGGAAATTTTATTTTAAAGTGAATTGTAAACAAATAATGACCTTTAGATATATACATGCTAAGGTATGTAGGAGAATAGTGCAGTGGTTCTACAAATATTTTTTGAAATGTAGGAAATAAGATGATTGAACTATATAGGTAGTTAAAGGGATACATGATAAAGAAAGTATAGTAAAATGTAGCAAGATGTTAATTAGGTACATTATAATATTAGGTACATGTTAATGTGAGTACAAGGGTACTATAAAATTCTATTTTTTCAGTATGTTTGAAAATTTTCATAATAAAATGTTGAAAAAAATTGATAAGAAGAATTTACACACATATATGCACAAATCATTTTTAGAGTAATTTTTCTAGTAGATACAATGAAAAATGTCACTTCTATGCCCAGAATTCTTCAATCATATTGATTCCAGAGTCATTCACAATATTTTTTTTAACATAGAGATATTCTTTGAATTCAAAACAGGTAACCATCACTTAAAGTAGTTTTGTCACTAAAAGGTTCTACTAAATGTCTGTATTTATTATAATAACTGTATATTATGCACTAATGATTACAGTGTTTTAGACTTGTCTCATATTAATTATGAGAAATTATTTTTATAATGTTTTGGCAAATATATAGTTATTAACTAGAAGCACTGGCATTAGTTACATATAAATTATTTCTGTATTGCTACATTGTTTATAATCTTATTTTAATCTTACTTAATACACTTGTTTTACATGGTGGATTTTAAATAAATGTTTGTGGAAGAAAAGGATGGAGGGATGAATTTCATTTAAAGCGAAAATAAGAATTATCACTATCTAGCCATGAGCTAGAACTAATCAAAAGGGTCTACTCAGATGCAATTGGGGTAGACCAATGTCTGAGTGGCTGCTTTTCTGCAACAATTTTTTATTAAATAAAGGAAGGTCACAGTTTTCTGTAGAAAATTAACTCTCTTACATTTATTTTGTTCTAAAATATTTTAAAGGGAATATTTTTCAGCTGCTTCTTTAGGTACAATTTTTAAATATGTTTGACATCTAAAGAAGTATTTAAAAACATCAATTTTCTGCTCTTGTTTAAGTTTGCTGAGAATCACCACATGTTCTCACTCATAGGCGGGTGTTAAACAATGAGAACACATGGACACAGAGAGGGGAGCACTACACACTGGGGTCTGTTGGGGGGAAATAAGGGAGGGACAGCGGGGGTGGGGAGTTGGGGAGAGATGGCATGGGAAGAAATGCCAGATATAGGTGATGGGGAGGAAGGCAGGAAATCACACTGCCACGCGTGTACTTATGCAACTATCTTGCATGTTCTTCACATGTACCCCAAACCTAAAATGCAATAAAAAAAATCTAAAAAAAAAAAAAAGAAATTAAGTCTTGATACCTTTGACAGCTGAAAAAGTAACATCCTATACTTTCTGGAGATTCTGGTTGTCATAACCTTGTTTCTATCGTCTGTTAGTTTGCACTATTAAAACTAATTGGTCTGGAGAAAACCTAAAAAAACAAAACAAAACAAAAATCATATTTATGTACATACATTTGCACAGACACACAGACATGTATAATGTATATACAGGACCTCTGAACATCTTTCCTAACAAAGTATCTTACTTAAAAAATGTGATACATTTATTGAATATTTTATTTATTTAGTAAAGTATTTCCAAATGCCTATTTTGTTGCAAGCATGTATTAGAGAGAAAAACACAAATAAAACAGCAACCCTATTCCTGCTGTGTTGAGAGTTTTTATATCAGTTTCTCTACAAATATACATTTCTGAAACATTTGAATTTATACAAGTCTCTTAATGCTTATGACCAACAACAAATCCAAATTCTCTTTCACTTAAAAGAGATCTGAGAGAAAGAAAAATAAAAGGACATTTTCTTCTGCAAAGGAAAAATAAAATAGGGATTTAGACATTTATTTGATTGTTGTTTTAAGAACATCTTGATTGGTTGCTTTATCATGTTACAGCCTCACAGTGATGGTAGTAATCTCAGTAAATAGACCATTTTTTAAAAATGGCAAAATACAGGAAAACTGAGAAGGAAAATTAATACAGAGAAAGCCATACTTTCTTGCTTCAGTCAAATACAGGAGTGCTCCCTAGATATAATATTTTTTTCTGTAGTAATGTTTAGTTTGAACCCACTACTGTTGAGACATTCTGTTAAGGATTTTATATACATTATTTCATTTGATGTTTACAACAATTTTTTTTTATGTTAGATTGTCATCTCTGTTTTATAGATTTTTTTAAAAAAGAAGACTTTAGGGGGTAGGGAATAGTTTAAAGTCACAGTGAAAATTTGAATTGATTATCTGTAACCAGAGAGCTACATTTTTTGAAGAGTTTAGTATTAATATTTAACTTAATAAAAGGAAAAGTAAAATCTAATCTTTATTAATACTCATTCTCCTTCCATAATAATTATAAGGTCTGATTCTATCAAAAAGTTCTCATTTTATTGGTTTCTAACATGGTATTCAGATGATGACCTCTATCCCAGTCTTCCGGGCTTTACGTTGCTTGCTGATTCAGAACAAAATGAAATAAGTATTTGATTTTGTGAATCTTCTGATATATGCATAATTGACCAACAACCTGGACTCAAGCAAGTGTACTCATGTAACTTATTACCACCAAGAAATATAGGCTCCAGATACAAGTGCCCTAGTCAATTTTGTGTTTCTACAAAAGAATACCATAGACTGGGTAATTTACTGTAAAGAAAATAAGTTTATTTTTCACAGTCTGGGGACTGTGCAGTCCACTTTTGAGGTGCAATATCTGGCTTGGGCCTTCTTGCTGCATCATACAATAGTGGAGGGAAAAATGGTGCTGAAGGGTGGTGAACTCTTCCTTTTATCAGGAATCCATCCCAGGAATAACTAACCTGAACTAAGGTAACAGACTTAATTAATGAGTGCTGTAACCTCATGACTTAATCACTCTCTAAAGGTTCCATCTCTCTACACTATTGCATTGAGAGTTAAGTGTCCAAACATGAATTTTGGGGGATATATTCAAACCATTGCAACAGGTTAGTAGAAACAAAATATAGAATTTTCTCAATTGGTGGCTTCAATATTCAAAAATTCCTCTGAAACAATAAATCCTAGGGAAAAGCATATTAATAAATGGCTGTGTTGCTTATCTTATTTCTCTGATGATCTCCTTATTCATTAATATATTGTCCAGAATCCAACAGATTTTATCTCAAAAGAGTCAAAAGTTTTAAAAATAATGTATCTCTCTCATGCTTTCTCTTGCAGAGTGTGTGCTAAAAACAATATAAAAATAGGGAAGAAGATAATCTGTATTTGTAGGAAAATGAGAAGGAGGAAAAGAGGATAGGATAAAGCAACAAAAAGAAGACCCTATTAAAAAATAAATATAATATAAAAAGAACAGAAAGAATTAAAGGGACAGTATGAAGTAGAAAAACCAATGAGCTAAGGACAAGATGAGGGAAAAGTCGAAGTGTTAAGCTAGGGTCTCAAACTCAAGTTCTTTTCCTGAAGTCAGACAGGTAATGTGAATAAGTAAATTGGGCTAATTTTAAGAAGAATGTGGTCAGTGTTTCATTTAGTTTTGTTTTGTTTTTAAATAAGCTTTCTTTCCTTGCATTTGATAGAGAAATAAACATTTCTTTTTGGAATAAACAACAGTAAAACTGAAATGATTAAGCGTTATGTTCTCAGTCTCTGGAAAACAACAAAGAATGGTGTGGCAAACCAGCATCCATACTGGCCCTGAAAGTGGGCTGGTGGTAGGCAACATTCAGCTTTGTCCAGTATTGACGGTATTTTTAATGAGAAGCTGACATCCAAATTTTAAGAGAAATCTGAAATACTGACAACTCATTTGTGGGTAACACCCCCCATGGGTACACAGGAAGGAGAACTGTCCAGACCCAAGGCATAATTAGTGCCTGAAGAATATCTTATAATGTTATTACTCAGCTATTTACTTTATATAATCCTTTATATATAATCATATATTAGTTTATGGAATTAGTGTCTGAAGTATAACTTAGTGCTTACTATATCTAGCTTATATATATATATATATATATATATATATATATATATATATATATATATATAATCATACTTAGTCTCATATAATCTTTCTATATAGTAACATAGGAATTACAGTCAGAGATCTACTGACACACTTAATGCTGATTTATATAATCCTTCCATATAACCATATAGTAGTTTATAGTAGGAAGAATGCCTAGAGCAGTCACAGAACAGAAGCAGTACATGGGAAAACAGCCAGACCAGGACAAGAACCAAAGACCCAGGTGAGGGCATCCCTGCCTGAAAGGGCAAACGTTGTATGTCAGGCTTGGAGCAAGAGCCTCTCCTACTGATAAAGGATTTGTAGTACCTTGCATCCAGTTCCTGTGGAAGGTAGGCCTCAGGCCTGAGATCCCAGAAATAACGGAGAGAGAAGAACCCCTCTGGTGTGACCAGTCACGGTGGCTATACATCCTGTCAGTCTTTTCTCGCTTCTGTGCTAGCTCAAATCATCCTCCCATAAATATCTTAAGAGAAGAGCACAAGTCTGTCAGCTCCCACTGCACTGGCTTACAGTATCCTTCTATTAGAAATTCTTTGAAGTCTCCAGCCCCCAGATAAGAAGTGTTGCACACTACACCTGTTGCATACAGCCCACCTAATTGCCTTGGTGACCTACTGGGGGTGCACTCCTTTTCTGTACAAAACCCTCTACTACTGTGCATGGCATAGCCCCCTAATGTGCATGGCCCACCTCTCTGGCCAGGTAACATAATGGGGTGGCCCCCTCGCTTGTGACTAACGTGATTATGTATGACCTATCACCAAGCCTATAGATGATGACCTCACTTACAATCCTTCCCCCTGCCTGTACCTAATAAATACAGATGCTTCTGTGCATTTGGGGCCTTGCCTGTCTCCACTCATAGGTAGCGTGGTCTCCCGAGTCCAGATGCTCTTCACCAGTTCTTCAGTGCTGTGTCTCTTTACTTCTCGGATCCTGCACTTCAGCACAGCATAGGGACACCCCACAACCCTGTGGGGCCCAACAGCCCTATACTCATTTTAAAAAATGGTTTTTTTTTTTTTGTTTGTTTGTTTGTTTGTTTTTGAGACGGAGTTTCACTGTTACCCAGGCTGGAGTGCAATGGCGCGAATTCGGCTCACCGCAACCTCCGCCTCCTGGGTTCAGGCAATTCTCCTGCCTCAGCCTCCTGAGTAGCTGGGATTACAGGCACGTGCCACCATGCCCAGCTAATTTTTTGTATTTTTAGTAGAGACGGGGTTTCACCATGTTGACCAGGATGGTCTCGATCTCTTGACCTCATGATCCACTTGCCTCGGCCTCCCAAAGTGCTGGGATTACAGGCTTGAGCCACCGCGCCCAGCCTAAAAAAATGTTTTAAGTTAATGTGAATACTCTCATAACCCTTACTGACTCCACCTCTGCACATTATGGCCTATGGCTACTAGTCTGCATGCCTACTATTAAAAAGTTAAGTGGAAGGTTATAAAATTATATCTTAACTTTACCTCTAGCTATTCTCAAGGCCCAATGGGTCCTGCTGCTTTCTCACATGTAGGAAAGTCATCAGATTCTCTGCTCTTCTCCAGATGACTTTCCTACATGTGAGACCAGCACAAAGCTCTCCATCAGTTACAGTCATGCATCGCGTAACAATGATATGCTCTAAGAAATATGTCTTTAGGTGACTTTGTTACTGTGCAAACATCCTACGGTGTACCTACACAAACCTAAATGGTGTAACCTACTACACACCTAGGCAATATGGGATCGCCTATTGATCCTGGACTACAAGCCTGTAAGGCATGTTGCCATACTAACACTATAGGCAATTATAACACAGCGTTAAGTATTTGTGTACCTAAATACATCTAAACACAGAAAAGATGTATACTTCCACCATCGTTTGCTGGGCTTATCTAGATGTCTGTTTGTTGTATGGAAATTTGGGGGGGAAAATCCAAAACACTAACTGTGGGTTGAAATATTAACCGTCTCCCTGGTTCCTTGGTATTCACCGTGCCTGATCTGCACATTTCATCCTGGCTGTTTCTGTATAGCCTATACTGCATTAGCCCAAGAGATTGTTGCTTTGTAACTTTTTGCACTATTGTTTTGGCTGGATTTGTATTACACACAGTTTAAAAAAAGAAAAGAAAAGAAAAGATACAGTAAAAGTATAATCTTATGGGGCCACGGTTGTATATGCAGTCTGTTGCTTACTAAAGTGCAATGTGGTGCATAACAGTATTTGATTTTTAAAAGAATTTTAGTATTTTACTTTGATCTAAACTAATGTTTCAGTGAGAGCCATACAGTGTTCAATTCTGGCTTATTTGTTGTCATCGATTTTCTAAGATCAAGCCTATTCCAAGGAATATGTCCTACAAACAGAGTTGGATTCATGGGTACGGCATCAATGGAGTTGCAAAAGATTCTGCACTCAGAAAGAAGCCCTGTTTTTAGGGTTTACTAAAACTCTGTGGATGCTATCTTAAAATTATTAGTAATTTTATGTTTGTATGTGTTTTAGAAGGTTTGATTGGACATGGATCATGAGCTGAGGCTTGGAGTCTTTGCTTATTTATAGGTTGTCCTGCCTCCTTCTGACCCCCACCATCTCACCACTTCCCCAGCTTGGGTTCTTGGCTGGTAATACCCGACTCCTGCGCAGATATCACTGGCACTCTCCACTCCAGCAAGGGCCTGGACACAGGTATTAGGAGAGTTAGGGCAAAGAATATACATTACAGAGATCAAGTTATGGGGCTTTGCCCAAGGCAACTATGAGGCCCCATGCTTGAGAGGACCCAATAATAAATAGGAAATAAAGAACACTACAGCAATTCAAAAAAGACTACAGAAGACAAAAAATAAATCAAGTGGATTTTGTTGTTTTGTTGTTTTTCTTTATGAACAATGTATCCTGCATTCTCATTTTATACTAGATTCTCAAAATAATGTAGCTGGACCTGCTTCTCAAGATATTTTATATCTGCTTACCTACTCTGTCCCTTGCATTTCACTAATCTGTTCTTCTTTGCCTAAAACATGCAATATCAAAATAAATGGTCCAGCAAAACATGAAGGTGCTTTAAAATGTAGTTAAAAGAAACAGGAGGCAATTTTATTTAGAAGCAGGCATTATGCTACCCCAAATCTGGAAACTGTGAAGAGCAAATGCCAGAATAATAGCTACCACTCTTTGTTGCTAATGCACCTGCTTGCTCACTTTAGTTATCTCACACATATAGTGCATAGAAGGCAGAGCTGTGATGTACTCAGACAGATTGAATTCAAATTCCCATTCTTCCACTTGCTAAGTGATGACCTTGGGCAAGTTACCTAACCTTCCTTAGCCAGCTTGACTTTTATAAAATGGTTTTAATAATGAATGTTCTTGCAGTGTTATTCAAGTTGAATGATGTAAGATGAAACAAATATATAGCATAATGCCTAGCACATAATACAAACACATTTTTATGAAAACATATATTTACATACAATGTAAATAATATTTTATATTTTTAGTTTTTAATGCACATAGGATTAACTACTTTTGGTGTCAGAAAAAAAGAAACTTTTAACTTTAGCTGAAATAAGTAGAAGTCATTATATAGCATGTTTAAGTCTGTGGCTACTGAGTCTGCATTGGCCCATCAACTGTCATTGTGGGGAAGAGGTGAGTGGGCCAAGTGCCTGGTAGTAGCAAGCTTAAGGCTAATTTATGGCCTTTGGAAGAACTGAGCCCCAAGCACAATATTCAGAGTCTAATATATCAAAAGGCTTTTTTCCTTAGATAACAAAAATTTTCTCCAGTTTTCTGATATGTGAAATTTTAGTTTGCATAAAATGGAGCACTATGTTAGCCCACTCTGCATGTTTTAATAGTGTTACAGTAGTGACTAATGTCTCTGATGATCAACAGTTAACAAAAACATGAATTTAGATATTTTTTACATCTGTCATACAAAAAAAAAAAAACCCCACTTAGTATTTCTGTAATCACAGCAGTTTGAAACAATAAAATTAAATTCCAAATGAGCCATACTTTTTATCAGGGTACTTTTAAGTAATCTTCATGAAATCATTGAGGGTATTCATAGATGAAGCAACTAATTTATTCAGTCTTACAGTGAAAACTCACAATGCAGGTCAGAGATATGGAGAAACAAATTTTGAAGAGACAAATTTAACTTATACTAAAATTTTACTATTCTCTTTTCAAAATCATGAAATCAACATATTTAGTCATAAGTAACTGATATCGTGCTTACTAAAGGATAGCGTATCTTAATCAGTTGATCAGTGAAGTCTATACATCGATTAAAAGCATAGATATCTAATGATTAACAGAAATCAGCAGAGACTTCTAAGGTAGTTAACTAAAAGCAGAATAAAATGCATTCTTACAAGTGAGAAAAGCCAAGAGAAAAATTTTAATTACTCTCTCATGAACTCATAAAAACAAACAAATATGCAGTCAACAGAAAACAGATGTTTGTCTATGACTAGGTTAATGAAATTACATCATAGCAAAGGAGCTAATATGATAAAATAACTAAGTCTAATTACCAAGATAATTAGAAATAATTGTTTGGCCGGTGACAAGTATTAGAATTAAATAGCAAAAGCTTACGAATATCTAAAAAGCTTTACCAAATGATCTACAATGTCTATGGAAAGAAAACTAGTACCATGAAATGAGATGCACAAATGTGAAAAAATTTTAAATCGCTGCTGAAACTGTAGGTACCTAAGTAGTAGCTGGAATTAATTCCCATTGAAGTAACTAAAGGAATTACTTCTGCTTCAGTGAATTAAACTGAAACATATTTGCTCTAATTTAGGCCTGTGTCCTTTTGTTCAGTATAAATGGAAATGGATAAATGTTTCCTATATTTATTATTTCAGGAGCACAATAAACTCCCTGTCAGCTTTCTCAAAAATCGTTTCTCATCTTTTGGCTCCATCCACTCTCCATCTTCTTATAAAGGTTATTTAAAAGCTTAGTACAATATAATGAAGTATGTAGGATGCTTTAACTGCATATAATTGATTTTATAAAAACAGAGATGAAGAAGAGAAGGGATAAGAGATAGAGAAATAAATTCCATTGAAAACTATAGGTAGAGTAATGAAACTGAATCTAAAACTAAAAGATTGTGATTATATGAAAACCATTGTGTTTGAATTCACAAAATCTAAAATCTCTCTGATTAAAAAAGAAAAGTAGAATTATTGTGTCGCTTTTCCAGGGCTTTGATTTATAGAATATATTAATGAATACCTCAACAAAAAAGTTCCTCTATTAACTCTCTCTTTTCCCAACAGCAACATATTGCTATTATGTGACATCCTTAGAAATTGTAAAGTAAATATTCAACCAAGACATGATGAGATTTAATGCTCTAGAAATGCTTGGAAAAGAAAAAAAAAATCAGACAGCTGTAACATAGTCATAATCAGACTTCAATATTTCAAAAGATAAACTTTTAGCATACCAATAAAAATATAAGCGTGATATCATGAGACTTATAAATAAAAATAATTTTAAAATTCTCAAGAAAAAAATTCTGAGTTGGCAGTCAAATTAAAAAAAAAAAAAAAAGTTTTGATACCATTTATCAGGTTCTAGTTAAAATATAATAAAAACTACAAAGTATCCATGTATCAATTATCAACAGAACTATAAGACCTGCATACAGGAACATATAAAATATTATGAGAAGAAATTTATAAAAGACCTAAATAAATTTTTTTTAATTTTTCATTTCTATAAGATAAGGAAGTAACAATATTATATTCTATTCACCCAAAATTGATCTGTGGATTCAGTGTAATCCAATAAAATACAAGCATACTTTTTACTGAACATAAATATCTGATTTTAAAAATTAGAGAAATTCAAATTCAAACCACAATAAGACATCATTACTGTATTAGTCAGATTAGACTGCTATCATGAAATTATACACTGGGTAGCTTAAAGAGCATAATTTCATTTTCTCATAGTTTGGGAAACTACAAGCCTGAAATCAAGGTGCCAACACTGTCAGTTTTGGGAAGGGTTCTTCTCTTGGCCTTTTGATGACCATCTTCTTGCTATGGCTTTATTTTTACATGACAGGAAAGAAAGGAAAGAGCAATTTTGCTATTATCACTGCTTATAAGAAAACTAATCTTATTATGAGTGGCCCATCTTCATGACCTCATCTAAACTTAATTATCTTCCAAAATGTCCATCTCCAAATTCAATCACATTGGGGATTAAGGATCCAGAATTTTTATTTACAGGAGGAAACATAGCTCAGTTCATAGCAACTATATAGCTACAACATTATTTAAGCCACTAAACAAAAAATTTTGAAAGATCTGCTGTAAAACATTGTGCTTCTAATTAGCAATACTGTACTGTGCACCTCGAAATTGTTAAGAGGGTAGATCTCTCTCTCTCTCTCTCTCTATATATATATATATATATATAGATATATATATAGATATATATATATATATATATAATTGTATTTTAGGTTCTAGGGTACATGTAAAGAACGTGCAGGATTGTTGCATAGGTACATACATAGCAATGTGGTTTGCTGTCTCTCTCTATCCCCATTACCTATATCTGGCATTTCTCCCCATGTTATCCCTCCCCAACTCCCTACACTCCACTGTCCCTCCCCTAGTCCTCCCACACAGACCTCAGTGTGTGATGCTCCCCTCTCTGTTTCCATGTGTTCTCATCGTTCAACACCCACCTATAATGAGAACATGTAGTGTTTGATTTTCTGTTCCTGTGTCAGTTTGCTGAGAATTATGGTTTCCAGGTTCATCCTGTCCCTACAAAGGAATCAAACTCAACATTTTTTATGGCTGCATAGTATTCCATGGTGTATATGTGCCACATTTTCCCTGTCCAGTCTATCATCGATGGGCATTTGGGTTGGTTCCAAGTCTTTTCTATTGTAAACAGTGCTGCAATGAGCATACATATGCATGTGTCCTTATAATAGAACAATTTACAGTCCTTTGGGTATATACCCAGTAATGGGATTGCTGGGTCAAATGGAATTTCTATTTCTAGGTCCTTGAGAAATGGCCACACTGTCTTCCACAATGGTTGAACTAATTTACACTCCCACCAGCAGTGTAAAAGTGATCCTATTTCTCCACATCCTCTCCAGCATCTGTTGTCTCCATATTTTTTAATGATCATGTGTTTTTTGAAACAAAAGAAGAAAAAAATAGAAGTAGAAAGAGATAAAGAGAAGGAAGGAAGAATGGCAGGAAGGACTGACTGATGAAAGGAAGAAGGAAGAAGGGAGGGAGAGAGGAGGGAGGAGAGACAGAGGAAGAAAAGAAGGAAGAAAAAAATGACATACCATGTGCTGGCAAGGATGGAGAAACTGGAACACTCATATACTGTGCAACCGTGTTAGAAGGTTCTTAAATATTTAAATATATACCTACCATTTAATCCAGTCATTCTATTACTAGGGATTTACATAATAGACATAAAAATGTATGTCCACAAAAAGATTTATAAATGACTGTACATAATATTTTTATTTTAAATAGTCATTAACTGGAAGCAACCCCAATGCTTATCAACAGGTAATTCAATAAACAAATTACATTATATAAGTGCAATGAAATTCTACTCAACAATAAAAAGATATAAACTGTTGATACATATAACGATATAAATGAATCTCATAATAATGCTGAGTAAAAGCAATCAGACCAAAGAACTTTATATTATATAAGTTAAGTTTTATAAAATCACAGAACATGAAAATTAAATTATGGGAATAGCAAACAAGTTATTGCCTGTAGATGGGGATGTAGGGGTTGGAGTAGGATGTGAAAAGGGCAAGAGATTGAAATAGGGAATACAAAAGATTATTAGAAAACTTTCAGGGAAAATGTCTATATTTATTATCTGGATAGTCGTGATGGTTTCACAAATGTACATACATATGGACCATTACCAAATTGTACACTTTGTGTATGTGCAGATTATTATATGTCCATTTTACCTCAGTGAAGTTGTTTAAAAAATATATAGACTTCTACTTTTAGCCTGATTTTAGCTAGTGAACTAGGCTTCTCTGTAAACACCTGTAATACAGTAGAAAATAGTTAACACAATAGTTTCAAATATTGGACAAAGATGTTCTTCAAAACCAGTGAGAACAAAGACACAACATACTGAAATCGCTGGGACACATTTAAAGCAGTGTCTAGAGGAAAATTTATAGCAATAAATGTGCACATAAGAAGAAAGGATATATCTAAAATCGACACGCTATCATCAAAATTGAAAGAGCTAGAGGAGCAAGATTAAAAAAAACTCAAAAACTAGCAGAAGACAAGAAATAACTAAGATCAGAGAGGAACTAAAGGAGACAGAGACATAAAAATCCCATCAAAAAATCAATAATTCCAGAAGCTGGTTTTTCGAAAGGATCAACAAAATAGACCACTAGCCAGATTAATGAAAAAGAAAAGAGACAAGAATCAAATAGATACAATAAAAAATGATAAAGGGGATATCACCACAGATTCCACAGAAATACAAACCACCGTCAGAGATTACTACAAACAACTCTATGCACATAAACCAGTAAATCTGGAAGAAATGGATAAAGTCCTGGACAATTACACCCTCCCAAGCCTAAATCAGGAAGGAGTCAAAATCCTGAATAGACCAATAGCGAATTAAAAAATCTGGAGACAACAGATGCTGGAGAGGATGTGGAGAAATAGGATCACTTTTACACTGCTGGTGGGAGTGTAAATTAGTTCAACCATTGTGGAATACAGTGTGGCAATTCCTCAAGGACCTAGAAATAGAAATTCCATTTGACCCAGCAATCCTATTACTGGGTATATATGCAAAGGACTATAAATCGTTCTATTATAAGGACACATGCACATGCATGTTCATTGCAGCACTGTGTACAATAGCAAAGACTTGGAACCAACCCAAATGCCCATCAATGATAGACTGAACAGGGAAAATGTGGCACATATACACCATGGAATACTATGCAGCCATAAAAAACAATGAGTTTGTGTCCTTTGTAGGGACAGGATGAACCTGGAAACCATAATTCTCAGCAAATTGACACAGAAACAGAGAATCAAGCACTGCATGTTCTCACTCATAGGCAGGTGTTGAACAATGAGAACACATGGAAACAGGGAGGGGAGCATCTCACGCTGAGGTCTATGGGGGAGGAATAGGTGAGGGACAGTGGGGGTAGGGAGTTTTGGAGGGATAATATGGGTAGAAATGCCAGATATAGGTGATGGGGATGGAGGCAGCAAACCACATTGCCACGTATGTACCTATGCAACAATCCTGCATGTTCTTTACGTGTACCCTAAAACCTATATATAGGTTTTATATATATATATATATACACACACACATATATATACATATATATATACACATATATATACATATATATACACATATATATGTATATATAATTTATATTTATATATATAACATATATGTATATATAATTTATATTTATATATATAATTTATATATGTATATATATAATTTATATATATAATTTATATATGTATATATAATTATATATAAATATAAAATATATGCATATATAAATTATATATACATATATGTATATATTTTATATTTATATATAATTATATATATAAATTTATATATATACATATATATGCATTTTAAAATGGCCAGAAATATGAAAGAGCATTTCTCAAAAGAATAAATACAAGCAGCCAAAAAACATAAGGAAAAATGCTCCATATCATTAATCATCACAGAAATGCAAATAAATAATGCAATGAGATACCATCTCACCAATCAGAATGGCTATTACTAAAATGTCAAAACACAACAATGCTGGCAAGGCTGCTGAGAAAAAGGAGTGCATATACACTGTTTTTTTGGGATGTAAATTAGTTTAGTCACCGTGGAAAGCAGTTTAAAGATTTCTCAAAGAACATAAAACAGAGCTACCATTCAACACAGCAATACAATTACTGGATATATATCCAAATGAAAATAAATTGTTTGACTAAAAGGAAACATTCATTCCTATGTTCATCACAGCACTTTTGACAATAGCAAAGGAATGGAATCAACCTAGGTGCCCATCAGTGGTGGACTGGATAAAGAAAATGTGGTACACCATTCCTCCTGAAACTATTTCAAATAATAGAAAAAGAAGGAATTTTCCCTAACTCATTTTATGAAGTCAGCATCATCCTGATACCAAAACCTGGCAGAGACACAACAAATAAAATTTCAGGCCAATATCCCTGATGAACATCAATGCAAAAATTCTCAATAAAATACTGGCAAACTGAATCCAGCAGCACATCAAAAAGCTTATCCATCATGGTCAAGTTGGCTCCCACCCTGGAATGAAACAAAAAAAAAGCATGGTACTGGTAACAGAACAGAGACATAGATCAATGGAAAAGGACTGAGGCCTCAGAAATAATATCATACTTCTACAACCATCAGATCTTTAAAAACCTGACAAAAATAAGCAATGGGGAAAGGAGTATCTATTTAATAAATGGTGATGGGAAAACTGGCTAGCCATCTGCAGAAAGCTGAAACTAGACACCTTCCTTACATGTCATACAAAAATTAACTTCAGATGGATTAAAGATTTAAACATAAGACCTAACACCATAAAAACCCTGGAAGAAAACCTAGGCATTAGCATTCAGGACATAGGCATGGGCAAAGACTTCATGACTAAAACACTAAAAACAATGGCAACAAAAGCCAGAATTGACAAATAGGATCTAATTAAACTAAAGAGCTTCTACACAGAAAAAAAAAAAAAAAAAAAAAAAAAAAAACCTACCATCAGAGTGTACAGGCAGCCTGCAGAATGAGAAAAAGTTTTTGCAGTCTATCCATCTGACAAAGGGCTAATATCCATAATCTACATAGAACTTAAACAAATTTACAAGAAAAAAACAAACAACCTCATCAAAAAGTGGGCAAAGGATATGAACAGATACTTCTCAAATAAAGACATTTATATAGCCAAGAAACATTTGAAAAAAAGCTCATGATTACTGGTCATTAGAGAAATGCAAATCAAAACCACAATGAGATACCATCTCACACCAGTTAGAATGGTGATCATTAAAACGTCAGGAAATAACAGATACTGAAGAAGATGTGGAGAAAAAGGAACACTTTTACACTATTGGTGGGAGTTTAAATTAGTTCAACCATTGTGGAAGACAGTGTGGCGATTCCTCAAGGACCTAGAAGCAGAAATTCCATTTGACCCAGCAATCCCATTACTGGGTATATATCCAAAGGAATATAAATCATTCTACTATAAAGACACATGTACACTAATGTTTACTGCAGCACTGTTTACAATAGCAAAGACCTGGAACCAACCCAAATGCCCATCGATGATAGACTGGACTGGGAAAATGTGGCACATATACACCATGGAATATTATGCAGCAATCAAAAATGACGAGTTTATGTCCTTTGTAAGGACATGGATGAATCTGGAGAACATCATTCTCAGCAAACTGACACAAGAACAGAAAAGGAAATACCACATATTCTCACTCATAGGTGGGTGAGAAAAATGAGAACACATGGACACAGGGAGCGGGGTACTACACACTGGGGTCTATTGTGGGGAATAGGGGAGGGACAGCACGTGGGGGAGCTGGGGAGGGATAGCATGAGGAGAAATGCCAAATGTGGGTTAAAGGGAGGAAGGCAGCAAAACACACTGCCATGTGTATACCTATGCAACTATCTTGCACGTTCTACACATGTACCCCAAAACCTAAAATGCAATAAAAATTAAAAAAAAAAAAAAAAAAGAGAAAAAGAAAATGTAGCACATATACACCTGTGGAATACTATGCAGCCATAAAAAAGGATGAGCTCATGTCCTTTGCAGGGACATGGACGAAGCTGGAAACCATCATTCTCAGCAAACTAACCCAGGAACAGAAAACCAACCACCACATGTTCTCACTCATAAGTGGGAGTCGAACCATGAGAACACATGAACACAGGGAGGGTAACATAACACAGTGGGGCCTGTCAGGGGGTGGGGGGTCTAAGGGAGGGAGGAAAAATACCTCATGTAGATGACGCATTGATGTGTGTTCAAGTCATCATTGCACATGCATACCTATGTAACAAACCTGCAGATTATGCACATGTACCCCAGAACTTAAAGTATGATTAATAATAAAAGAAAAGAAAAGAAAATCTGTTACACATACACCATGGGATACTATGCAGTCATAAGAAAGAATGAGATCATGTTTTTGTAGCAACGTGGAGGCAGCTGAAGGCCATTATCTCAGAGAATTAATGAAGGTATAAAACAGAAAAAACATGTTATTACTTACAAGTGAAATGTAAATATTGAGTATCAGTGGAATTAAAGACAGAAACAATATACACTGGGGACTATTGGTGGGGAGGGATGAAGAAAGGGGGGAAAGATGGGGAAAACTAACAATTGAGTACTATGCTCACTATATGGGTGATGGAATCAATTATACCGTAAACGTTACCATCACCCAATATACGCATGTAACCAACCTGCCTACGTAACACTGAATCTAAAATAAATATTGAAAATAAAGCGCGGTGGCTCAAGTCTGTAATCCCAGCACTTTGGGAGGCTGAGGAGGGTGGATCACGAGGTCAAGAGATCGAGACCATCCTGGTCAACATGGTGAAACCTCGTCTCTACTAAAAATACAAAAAATTAGCTGGGCATGGTGGCGCGTGCCTGTAATCCCAGCTACTCAGGAGGCTGAGGCAGGAGAATTGTCTGAACCCAGGAGGCGGAGGTTGCAGTGAGCCGAGATCGCGCCATTGCACTCCAGCCTGGGTAACAAGAGTGAAACTCTGTCTCAAAAAAAAAAAAAGAAAAAGAAAATATATTTAAAGAGAAACCCTAAGCCAAAAAAAGTTATGAAATGAAGCAAAATTTTTAATTGAAGTATTTAAAAAGTAGTACAATGTTTAAAGCAAAATTTACAAAAATCAAGGAAAGAAGGAAGTATGGAAGAAAATAAGGGACAAAAGAAAAGAAAGAAACAAAGGGAAGGAGAGAAGGAGAGAGGGAGAGAGAGAGGGAGAGAGGGAGGGAGGGAGGGAAGGAAGGAAGGAAGGAAGGAAGGAAGGAAGGAAGGAAGGAAGGAAGGAAGGAAGGAAGGAAGGAAGGAAGGAAGGAAGGAAGGAAGGAAGGAAGGAAGGAAGGAAGCCCCAGAAGGAAAAAGAGGTAAGTACACAGGAAGAAAAATAAAATAGTAATTGGCTCCTTATGAACAAACTTATACATCTAATAGTATATACTAATTTTCAACTTTTATAGTCAATCTATTCATAAAAGATGGAAGTAAAGTATAGAAGAATACCTTCTTCTATGGTTTCAGAAGAATACCTGAATGCTATTAACAACAACAGTAAAAAAGAACAAAAGCATTACTACAAAGACAGAGGTTGTATGTTAGCAGGGAAGAAAGAGATGAAGGAAGAAAGGAGATATAATTTTAAAGTGGAAAGTCAGAAAAGTAACATCAGTAGTTGAAGAAACAAGAAATGCAGGTTTGGAGTTAAAAATAGGGATATATATTTCTGGAATGTATATACATTTCTGGTAAAAGGCAGGTATTCTCTAAAAACTGATAAATAAATTAGACTCAATATTAACACATTATTGAGACATTTAAATGTGTCAGAAAAAATATAAAAATACACAGGTTTAAAGAAGTAGTGTGTTCTCTTGAGTATGAGATTGAGAGTGGGAAGGAAATGTGACTAGGATGGTAGTTTTAACTTTGAGCATATTTTATAGAGATAACAAAGCAAACCTCTACTTTTTAAAGAACTTAGGATATTTAGTCTGAGAAGTTTGAGTGTGGAGTATGAGGCAAATTTAGCTGAAAATACAGAAGGTTTTCTAATGAATAACACTGGAATGAACCACCTTGTAAAGAAGTGAATTAATAAGATATTTAAGGGATGTTTCATGCATGTAAGAGACATTATATTCTGGGGTTCTATGATCTAAAATGCCTTTAGCAGAAGGATTTTTAAGAAACAGCTACTAGATGGCAAACTCACATTATTTTTTAAAATATATTTTAACTAAATTTTTGCAATGAGAAATCTCATAGTTGTCCTTTTCTTTCTCCATGTATATCTTATGTTAAAAGAATTCAGCTTTTGGAAATAAAGCAACAAACTTAACTCAAGGCAAAATAAGGCCTTATATTAAATTTTCATTGAAGATAAATTTGATGAAAACCTCTCAGAGAAATCAAAGGCAAAAGAAGCTAGAAGTACATTAACAAATTATAAAGTAGAAATTGGTTCTGTGAGGATAGATTTATTTAGTTTAATTTTTGGGGGTAATATAAAATATGTAATATATTTTATAATTTTTTTATTTGTTGTTTTTCATACTTGGTTTGAATTTACACCTGAAAGAACCAAATAAATGTTACTTATTTTTTTGAGCCTGAAATTTCTTTCCAACACTCCTCACAGAATTTAAACATTAATACTAAGCAGTACTGTCTATGCCTGAAGGAGCAGCCATCACACAGCTGGGTCATACACCACTGCTCCCTGATGTCTGGCAATGTCCAAAATGCAAGCCAACACTTTGGAAATGTTGGTGCTGGCACCCGCCAGCCCACTTCACTCTTTACAACTCTAATTGTTGGAACAGACTTACTCAATTAAGCCCAATTCTAGATCACATAAATGAATTATATGGCTTTTCCTAAAAAAATATTATGGCTTCTTTTGTAGAACAAATATTTTGTACCATAAACTTATTGTACAGTTGCCTTCCAGATCTGTCACCAATACAAAATGTACTGACTATATTATACCATGTTGTATGATATTGTTTTAATTATATTACATTATATTTATTATATTTACTACATTATATGTAAAATGAAATATATCCCATCTCAGCATTCACCCAACCATCCTGATGGCACATCTTTAAGTAGCACAAACTTTCACTGTTTAATTATTTAGGATTATTCCAAGTTTGTTACTAATGGTTTTTAGGCTGCTGTTCTTTATCACTCTCAAGAGGTGAGACTTCCAGTTTTATCTCTAACTTTTACCTCTATGGTCTTAAGTGTTAGTCATTCAGTGTTAGTGATCAAGATATGTTTTTAAAGTCTATGCTTTTTCCATTCTTCTCATTTTGCCTGAGATTTCAATGTCTATCACCCAAACTCTATTTTTTAAGATGTGGCAAACACCTATGAATCTCAGGTAAAATGTTTCCTCTGAGAACACATTTTCTGACCCACCACAGGTAACTACTCCTTTCTACTCCTACTGAGGGCCATAATCATATCTATGAAGGAATAAACTCCTAGATGACTTCCTATATCCTCTACACACCAAATCATGTATAATTTCTTTTGATAATATCTTCCCATTGCTTTTAGGATAAAAATTCTAAATATTTAACATATTTAGTGTGAAATATAAGGCTCTTCATTACATGATCCCAGACCGCTCCTTTAGCTCTATTCCCTGCACTCACTTCCCACTAATTCTATATTAAACTGTTGGTAAATGCAGATACCTCACATACATTTACACTCTCATGTCACCCCAGCAACCCATCCCATTTCCACTCACTCCATCAAAGAGGCAGTGAATAATTCCTTCATGCAATTCAGACCTAAGTTTAAATATCTTAGTATGTTTATTGGGGCATTTATTGACTCCTGTATAAAATGGCCTACCCAATCACTCATTTCCGCTTTGTATCACTTAGTCTTTATTTCTGTCAAGAACGGTAATACTTGTTTGCTTTTCTCTCTTCCATTATAAAGCAAGCATAATGGCACAAGGGATGTTGTCTCATTTTCTGCTGAATTCCTAATACTTAAAATGTTGGTTGTATTTTTTTAAGTGGGTGAATGAATGAATGCTGGATTCATGAGAAATGAATGTTTCCACTTACCTAGGAAACATTACTGTACTAGCATCTTGCATTTCCCCTTTTTTGCATCAAGTATCTGAAAGTTGAAAGGGCTAAGTTATTACCTCTCCCAAAGTGCCCAATATTTTAGGATTCAAATAATGAAAAATTTAAAAAAAAATCCACTATAATTTGAAACAAAGAAATAGAATTTTAATTCCCATAAATTAGTAAATAAATAAATTCACGATGTACTGAGTGAATTGAGTTTTACAGAAAACCTGTTCTGTGGTTCTTATTGCTTTTCTCTTGGAATACTGTAAACATCAAGGAAGGACAAACTGGTATCTGCAGTTCTGCCCTGGGAGCCTCTGACCCAGCCCATACTTCCTGACAGTATAAGAGCTCCTTTATGGCATCTTCCTCTAAATCCACTTTCTCTTGTATTTCTTTCTTTTTTTTTTTTTTTTTTTTTTTTTTTTTTACATTTCTTTTTTGTATTTGCTCAGCTTGGTGAAGGAAACTAATCAGATAATCCTGTCTGAGGAAAAAAAAATGACATCTGATAATAGCTTAATACATCTTTTACAAATGTTTGTATGTTTCAACCAAACAGTCAGTAGCCCCAAGGAATGAATAAATAATTTAATGTTTTGGTTGTAAATTCCAGTAGGAAAAGTGTTATCTTTCTTCCAGCTCCTTGAGTTAAACTATATAAAAAGATGGACTGCATAAAGGTTGTCTAGATTACTAAAGATAGGTATTTTCTTATAATACTATTAATTTTATTAAGATTCAATATTTTTCATGGTAAAAATAGTAATAGTGAGAACTAAAATTTATTGAGAATTTGTCATGTACCAAACACTGTGCCAAATGCTATTCAAACATTATCTCATTTCACCATCATAGCTTTTCTATAGAAAATAACTTTTGTCCCAAATTTACAGGTAGAAAAATAGGCTTCAACAAGTTAAGTAGTGTGGTTAGTCTCACTGCTGGTCAGTGGTGGGGTTGGGATTTACAATATGAACTGTATAATTCTAAAAATCATGATTTTTCAATAGCCTCTCAAAAAAAAAAAAACCCACAAGGTTTTACAATTGGGTTATGTTTTATCTGTCACTAACCCTATGCATGAATCTCTTACTAATAGCCTTGAGTGGTGACAAAGCCTTTTCTTTTTGAAAAGAAAACTAAATGACATGGTGTAGCAACTTACATTTTTATCCAGCTTTAATTGTTACCACATCATTTTTCTTAATGGATCAAAATCTACCAACTATATTATTTGTGCTATTTAATCCTATTCTTTCTCCTAAACAATTAAGATATGAAAAATCAAAAATGTATCCTAAAAACATTTCTAATTTGATATTCTAAAGATATGCGTAAATCTTTTAGTAGATATAAAAAAAGTAGATTAATCTTAGAACTATCTTTATATATTTTTTAATTCACTGTACCTTTTTTAAAATTAAGGGTCTTAATGTATCAATCTTTCAATCTTTCAAGTTTATTACCCAACATTCTCTAAAATCTGTGTTTGAAAAATTATTTTAAAAAATCAACGATTAAGATGAAAAAAAACATGATGTGAGAATTCATAAAAGACCATTTCAGCTACATTAGCAAATATTTTGATTTAACCTGTCTTCTAAAATGTAGCATTCACATCCTTGTATTTCCATCTCTTTATTTTGACTTAATTTGAAATATGTTATGACATCAGATAGATAATTTACAGTTGGCTGAAGATATAAGAAGCCTTTTTTATTTTTCAGGCTAAATGAAACTTTTCAGTTGATTTCTACTGAGTTTTAGGAAGTACTTTGATCATTTGGTATTTATTTTTTGTTTTAATATTCAGAGCTAGTGAGAAAACTACGACATGCCATTGAAAACAATACTAGCTTAATGTTTTTAAAATGCTGAAAATGACTATTAGAAAACATATTTATTCAAATACTAATATGTTCTTTTTTTAAAAAAAATGTCCTCAAGTTATACTTTTTAAAAAATCAGAGTGCTGCTTACATGTTTCATTATATACCACCGGTTTAGGTATTGAACTAACTTTGATTACTATTACATGTTTAGACTTATAATCTTAACAGCTTTGTTTCTTATTTTTCTAAGAGAAGGAAGGCAACTCAGTATTATATTAATTTTTTTCTTCCTTTTTTTAATTTTATTTTAAGTCTGGGGTACATGTGCAGATCTTGCAGGACTGTTACACAGATAGACACATGCCATGGTGGTGTGCTGCCTCCATTCACCCATCACCTACATTAGGTATTTCTCCGAAAGTTATGACTCCCCAATCTCCCCACCCACTTCTATCCCTCCCATAGACCCTGCCCCAACAGACCCCAGTATGTAATGTTCCCCTCCCTGTGTCTATGTGTTCTCATTGTTCAACACCCGCCTATGAGTGAGAACATGCAATGTTTGCTTTACTGTTGTTGTGTTGGTTTGCTGAGAATGATGGTTTCCAGCTTCATCCATGTCCCTGCAAAGGACATGAACTCATCCCATTTTATGGCTGCATAGTATTCCCTGGCGTATATGTGCCACATTTTCTTTATCCAATCTATTCTTAATGAGCATTTGGGTTAGTTCCAAGTCTTTGCTATTATAAACAGTGCCACAATGAACATAACTTGTGTATGTGTCTTTATAAGGGAAGAATTTATAATCCTTTGGGTTTATACCCAGTAATGGGATTGCTGGGTCAAATGGTGTTTCTATTTCTAGATCCTTAAGGAATTGCCACACTGTCTTCCACAATGATTGAACTAATTTACACTCCCACCAACAGTGTAAAAGTTACTATTTCTACACATCTTCTCCAGCATCTGTTGTCTCCAGATTTTTTAATAATCACCATTCTAAATGGCATGAGGTGATATCTCAATGTGGTTTTGATTTGCATTTCTCTAATGACCAGTGATGATGAGCAGTTTTTTGTATGTTTGTTGGCTGCATAAATGTATTCTTTTGAAGTGTCTGTTCATATCCTTCTCCTACCTTTCAATGGGGTTGATTTTTTCTTGTAAATCTGTTTTAGTTCTTTGTAGATTCTGGATATTAGCCCTTTGTCAGATGGGTAACTTGCAAAAATTTGTTCCCATTCTTTTGGATGCTGGTTCACTCTAATGATTGTTTCTTTTGCTGTGCAGAAGCTCTTAAGTTTAATCAGATCCCATTTGTTTGGCTTTTGTTGCCATTGCTTTTGGTATTTTAGTCATGAAGTCCTTGCCTATGTCTATGACCTGAATGGTTTTGCCTAGGTTTTCATCTAGGATTTTTATGGTGTTAGGTCTTATGTTTAACTCTTTAATCCATCTGGAGTTAATTTTAGTGTAAGGTGTCAGGAAGGGGTCCGGTTTCTGCTTTCTGCACATGACTAGCCAGTTTTCACAACACCATTTGCTAAATAGGGAATCTTTTCACCATTGCTTGTTTTTGTCAGGTTTGTCAAAGATCAGATGGTTGTAGATGTGTGGCATTGCCTCCGAGGACTCTGTTCTGTTCCATTGGTCTATATCTCTATTTTGGTACCAGTACCATCCTGTTTTGATTACTGTAACCTTATAGTATAGTTTGAAGTCAGGTAACATGATGCCTCCAGCTTTGTTCTTTTTGCTTAGGATTGTCTTGCCTATGCAGGCTCCTTTTTGGTTCAATATGAAGATTAAGGTAGTTTTTTCCAGTTCTGTGAAGAAGGTCAATGGTAGTTTGATGGGGATAGCACTGAATGTATAAATTACTTTGGGTAGTATGGTCATTTTCATGATATCGATTCTTCCTAACCATGAGCATAGAATGTTTTTCCATCTGTTTATGTCCTCTTTTATTTCCTTCAGTAGTGGTTTGTAGTTCTCCTTGAAGAGGTCCTTCATGTCCTTTGTTAGTTGTATTCCTAGGTATTTTATTCTCTTTGTAGCAATTGTGAATGAGAGTTCACTCATGATTTGGCTCTGTTTGTCTGTTGTTGGTGTATAGGAATGCTTATAATTTTTGCACAATGATTTTGTATCTTGAGAATTTGCTGAAGTGGCTTATCATCTTTAGGCTATTTTGGGCTGAGACGATGGGGTCTTCTAAATATACAATCATGTCATCTACAAATAGAGACAATTTGACTTCCTCTTTTCTTAATTTATTACCATTTATTTCTTTTTCTTGCCAAATTGTTCTGGCTAGAACTTCCAATACTATGTTGAATAGGAATGGTGAGAGAGGGTATACTTGTCTAGTGCCAGTTTTCAAAGGGAATGCTTCCAGTTTTTGCCCATTCTGTATGATATTGACTGTGGGTTTGAAAAAAATGAATTTAGAGGTTTATTAAATTTTTAATTAAGGCATCTGCTGGTAGAGCTGTCATTGCTCTTACTTTGTTGAAATTCAATAAAAGTGGTCAACAAGAAGGCCAATTTAGTTGCTTTGCCTTGAAAACACAAAATACTTTTTTCAAATATTACCTTCTATGATTTTACAAGTCCAATAATGTGTTCATATATGAGTCATAAAGCATACACTTTTAGATTGCAAAATTATACTAGTATGAGACAATGTATTTTAGATTTGGATGGTGAAAATGTCCATTTTAAATTTGTAGTTATACTCGTTTCAGTTTGTGTGCATTGTCAGGTTTATTGCTGGAAATTAGGGGGGGTTAATTTCATTTTTTATTTATTATTCAAATGATTATTAAGTTTATATACTCTTCACAGGCATTGCTCCTTTTTACTGGCTTTCAGTCATAGCTTAAACTCCTATTTTAAAACTCTCAACACGTGAGGTTTGATAGATAATATAAATTTGGGAGGGAATTGAAAGATTTCACAAAGTCTACAAAAATATTCTCTTGGAAGGTTTTTTTTTAAGTTAACTATATAATGCTGTTTTTATTAATGTTAACTATACAATGAAATATTATATATATATATTATATACTTACATATATAATATATATTTAGATAAATATATATTATATATAATATATTTTGACAAATATACATATTATATATATATTTCTCAACGCAACCCTAAATAAAATACATTAAAGTTTTCTATAAAAATTAGGTGTTTAGTAAAAACAATTAAAATAATAAGAACTTACCTCTGCCCCTTCATCACCTATCAAAGCTTCAAAATCTGTAAATTCTGGACAAATTTTACTTTTTTTTTTTTTTTTTTTCTAAAGACTCAACTATGGGTAGACAGATAGCTAGTGATAGTAAGAACAGAAAATGGTAGCCTAAAGAATGCTTTCATTAAATTAAATCATTTAAGAAATAATGCTTGATATGGAGTAAGTTCTGAATAAACATCCCTGTATTAGTCCATGCTCACACTGCTGATAATGACATACATATTGGAGACTGGGGGCAAAAAAGGGGGGTTAATGGATTTACTGTTCCACTTGGCTAGGGAGGTCTCACAAACATGGCAGAAGATGAAAGGCACTTCTTAAATGGTGGCAGCAAGAGAGATAATGAGAGCCAAGTGAAAGGGATTTCCCTTATCGAATGATCAGATCTCCTGAGATTTATTCACTACCAAGTGAACAGTTAGGGAGAAACTGCCCCATGATTAAATTATCTCCCAATGGTCCCTCTCACAACAGGTAGGAATTATGAGAGTACTATTCAAGATGAGATTTGGGTGGGGACACAGAGACAAACCATATTAGTTCCCTTTCTCATAAATACATTTTTTCATTCTGTTTATGCTCAGTGTCTCCATTCCTTTTTTCTCTAGAATTAGGGAAAAATGAAAATACACATACAAAAATATATATACTGTTCAATTCTTTTCTCATCCAGATTCATAATGCATTTAATTTCTAGTACAAGTAAAGTTGCTGTTCTTTTACGTCAGATTATTAATTATCTCATCAAACATGTACTTATGTTAGGCATAACTCTAGGATCTTGGGATGTCAGTCAAAATGAAAAAACAAATTTGCTTTATGACATATTTGTTCTAATGGTGGACACAGGTAAAAACCATAAGTAAATAAGTTATAAAATATAGAAAATGTTACATAATATGGAAAAATGGAAAAGATTAAGGGGTTCATAAAGGTGGAAGTATCTGGAATTTTAATTTTAATTGAGTGATAAGGATGATCCTCACTGTCACTAACATATTTGTAAATATTTAAAAGATTTAAAATATTTTAAAGGAATAAAAATTTAGCTATGCAGATATCTAAGAAAACTGCCTCTGGACAGAGGAAACAGCTTTGTGACAGCTTTGAAGTGGATACAAATCAGGATATGTAACTTGTATTAGTTTCTTATTGCCCTTGTAACAAATTACCATAAATTTAGTCAATTATAGCAATATAAATTATTATCTTACTGTTTTGGAGGCCAAAGGTCCAAAATGTGTTTCAGGAGGTTGAAATCAATGTATCTGCAGGGTTTCCTCTATTGGTTCTAGGGGAACATCAAAGTTCTAGTGGAGCATTAGGCTTCTAGGGGAAAATTTGTTTCTTTCCCTTTTTCAACTTCTAGAGTTGTACTCATATTTCTTGAATTTTGGCCTCTTCTAAACCAGCAGTGTAGCATCTTGCTTGGGTCTTCGTATTACTTTCTTCTGTTCAAACTTCGTCTATGTCCTTTGTGGAAGAGATACTGGTGATTAAGTTTAGGACCTGCCCCAAAGAATACAGAGCAATCTCCCATCACAAGATTCTTAATTTCATCTGCTTGTTCCCTTTTGCCATATAAATTAGCACTTACAGGTTCCAGGGATTACCACGTGGATATTGTTGAGGCTCACTGTTCAACCTACCACAGAAGGCTTGAGAAGCAAGAAGGCTAAAAAACAACTATGACCAAAATCAAGCAAAGATGATTGTGGAAACAATTTATTCCATGATTCTAAATAAGTCTGACATTGTTTTTATATCAAAGCTCTTAGCTGATAAAAATTTAGCTATTTCTGACTGATTCTATATTTATGACATTGATAATGTATAATTAGTACTAGTGTAAATATAATGTCAATGGCTTATATTAGAAAAGTAATTAAGAAATCCTGTGTTAAAAAATCCACAATATGTGTGTGTGTGTGTGTGTGTGTATGTGTGTGTGTGTGTGTGTGTTCAAATTTTTTAGAAAGTTTTTCGTGTAAACATGTTATGTAAAGGAAAACAAGCAGAAAATAAATAGCAAGGCTTATCAACAAAAATTCTTTTTGGTATTTTCATTTTACTTAATCTAGTTTTGCTTTTCTACTTTGTAGTAAATAATACAGCATCCAGTATGCTTTTAACAAATTGTGTCAAGAATTAGCAAAAACTAATATAGCATTTCAAAAAGTCTCTATACTGTTTTTCTTTAAATGTCCATATAATTTAATTTGCTAAAATTCAAGAAAATATTTAGAATTGCATTTTAACAATACTTCTACTTGAAAACATTGATATCATAGAAATCCATGCTCACACATGCTGACATGATACATACAAATTTAGATTTTTCTGGTATTCCCAATGAGCAATTTTTTTATTTATTTAAAGAAGTTTGCTTAGATTTACTTTTTTTTTTCCTTTATGAAGAACAATTTATTTATATTATTTTTGTACAAATGTATGGTGTACTTGTGCAATTTTGTTACATGCTTAGATTGTGCAGTAGTCAAGCTAGGACTTTTAGGGTATTCCATAACCTGATTATTGTACCCATTAATTAATTCTGCATTATCCACTTGTCTTTCATGTCCTTCCTCTTTCCAATATTCAAGGAGTACATTATTTAAATGAAAATGAACACACTGAAATAGCTCCTGTCAAGTTATTTGAGCCATTCTCAAATTTGGTTACTATCTCTTGCCATCCTTGAGTTGCTCTTTTCCAAGACTTTCTGTATAGAAAGGCTAAGGAATTAAATAGGCTGGGCACAGTGGCTCATGCCTGTAATCTCAGCACTTTGGGAGGCTGAGGCTGAAAGATCACAAGGTCAAGAGATCAAGACGATCCTGGCCAACATGGTGAAACCCTGTCTCTACGAAAAATACAAAAATTAGCTGGGCGTGGTGGTGCAAGCCTGTATTCCCAGCTAATAGGGAGGCTGAAGCCAGAGAATTGCTTGAACCCAGGAGGTGGAGGTTGCAGCGAGCTGAGATCCTGCCACTGCACTCCAGCCTGGTGACAGAGTGAAACTCCATAGGATTGAAAAAAAGTAGTATGTTTTATTGTAGTCTTAGTCTTACTTTCATTAAAGCACAAGAGTAAATGGTCCCATGTTAATATCACTTGCAAGTCTCTGTAAAGCTACATGAATTCAGAATAAGTTATTATAATCACCCATATTTTAATATTTAACATGCTGTTTGTATCAATGGTTAATATGGTAAAGTTTTAACATATTCTATTTTTATTTCCTAAAATAATATTAAAGGGATGGTAAAATAATATAAAGGGATGGTAATATAAACAAGAAAACACAATCTTTATTTAGGGTAGTAAAATAATTAAGACAGTTCTCAATATACAGAAGGCAAGGAAAAACACTAAGTAGGTAAAAAGATGATAATATAGTTAATTTAAGGAAAGTATAATATTATCCAACTCTCATAGGTGTTCTGTTTCTAATAATTACTCAACAGAAATTCACAGCAGCAAAACAACATTAAATCCATAGTAAATAGATAGATAGATAGATAGATAGATAGATAGATAGATATAGACAGATAGATAGATAGATAGATAGATAAATTAACTACACAATAGGTCTTCTTTTTGCATATTTACTCATCAAAATTATTTTAAAAGAAATTTATAGATTCATGTTTCATGCCTTCTCATTGAAACATTTTCCAATAAAATTGTTGATGTTTCCCTTAATTCCTATCATAGCAATTTTATATTTAAAATCAAAGACTACCTAAAGCTACTAAATCTTTGCTATGAGCCTAAATGAGGTAATATTGTTCTATTGCCATGAATTATTCAATTTTATAAAATGTTGAAGTCCGATGACAAAATATTATATTTTAATATAGACCATGTAAACATTTCTTATTTAAGCCATTACTCATCAAAATAAAACTGAAAGTAAAGATGGAAACATAATTTAGTTTTGTTATTTTCTTTAAATATATTACCATAAACAGAATTTCTTTATTTTTAATTAAATGCAACAATGTAAATTAAGCATAGTGGCACAAACCCATTTATCTTAACTAGCAAGTAAAATCTCCATATTATAAACAAATAGCAATTTCTTTTTCTATGGTTACATATTGCCCCATGGTTTTAGTTATCTGTCTTACAAATTTAGGCAGATTATCACAGGTAGCAAAGGGGTGGTAGATGGCACTGTTTAATACATCCTCATAGAAGGTAAATAGATACTATGTTGTATTAGTGACAACAAACATGCTTGGTTTTATTTCAGGTTATGTGTACAGAACTTCCATATACTTAACATTCCATTATTTTTTTGTGCATTTTAGCTACTTATTGATTAAATATATTTTACATTAATTTTATGTTGTTTGATTTTGGTATATTTATTTTAGTTTTGCTTTTAATTGAATTTATTAGTAGATTTTATTGCTAAACATGTGATTTAAATTCAGAAATAATTAGAAAAGTTTTCAAATGTACCACTTTACTAAGTGTGAATTCTAAAGGGAAAACATAGAAATAACAGTAATTGTACCATTTGGAATATTCTAATTTTGTATTAGCAGGTAAAGCAGTGAGAATATACTTTGACAAATAATCCATAGAGAAACAAGAGTTATTTTTTTTTTCTGCCTGTGCAAAACAAATTAGAAAAACAATCAATATTTCTTTCCCAGAAATATTTGTTCTCTGCCCCAGATTTATGTGGAGATGTGTATTTGGTTTGTATTATTCTCAAGAGATGTGGTTTATTAGAAGTACTTGGATAACAGTCTTAGAAATCTAATGACAGTTGTTTCTTTTTCCCAAATAACCACTTCCTAATGATTATTATTCATCCTTGCAGTGTTTAAATGACACATTGAGTTTTAGATGAGCATTTAAAAATTATTACAGCTATTCTATTACTTGCTATAAAATAAATGTCAAATTTTTTACCTATCTTAGATATTCAGAAGCAGTCAATTGTTTTAATATAAATGTTGCATTCTTCGCTATGCTTCACACAGGGATGAACAACAATTTGAAGCTACTAGATCAATTCTTTGCATGTTGTTTGCAGTAGGTAGACATTCAAATACAGACATTCATTTTTTAGATTGGATTATCTCTAATATAATTTAATTCATAGTAACCACTAATACTAAGGATTATAAAAGGTTTTGTCTTCCATGTAAATATTTATTGATATTTTTCCAAATAAAGTTCCCATTAATCATTACATATTCCAGCAGCATATCAAAAAATTAAGGATTTATTTAGAACTTAGTAGAACTACATGATATAGAGTGAAAAAGCAAAAGCTTGCCCCAATTCACAAATAAATGTACAGTATGATACTGGCTCATTTCTAATTTTGCAATCAAAAATGATTACAATTTATTACTGACTTTACTACTTTGTTTTGTGCATGAGCAAATCCAAACATTTCTATAGCTTAATATCCATAAAGTAGGTAAAAGAGACAAAGCATTAAAACAGTAAAAATACTGCTTGAGGCTGGGCAGCGGCTCACGCCTCTAATCCCTGCACTTTGAGAGGCCTAGACAGGTGGATTGCTTGAGCCCAGGAGTACAAAACCAGCCTGGGCAACATGGCAAAACCCTAACTCTACAAAAAATACAAAAATTAGCCTGGCCTTCTGGTGCATGCCTGTAGTCTGAGCTACCTAGGAGGCTGAAGTGGAAGGATCACCTTAGCCCAGGAGGTCAAGGCAGCAATGAGCTGTGATTGTGCCACTGAACTCTTGCCTGGGCAACAGAGTGAGACTCTGTCTCAAAAAAAAGAAAAAACAAAATATTGCTTGACACAGGGCTCCCTATACAGTCATTTTTATTCTATTACTATTACATCCTTCATTTCAAAATGGTGTGGTGAATACTGCATAGGCTTTGAAGTTAGGAAGAACATCTTGACCCTGCTAACTAAATATGTAACTGTGAGCAAATTATATTACTGATCTGAGATTGCCTATTATTTAGAATAAGAATCATATTTTCTTTTACATAATATTGTTGGAGGATTACGTGAGACAAAATAACTATATTTTTAATTAAGCAGCCAATAAATATTAGTTTTAATTTTTACACTGACACTCAGCTGAAGAAAAAAAAATGAGATCTAATGTACAGCTTGGTGAAGATACTTAATAATAATGTAGTGTATACTTAAAATTTGCTAAGAAGGTAGATCTGCAGTATTTTTATCATACACATATACATACACATGGTAATTATGTAAGGTGATTTATATGTTAATTAGCTTGATTGTGTTACTCATTTCACAATGTATACCTATAACAAAATATCACATTGTTCATCACTAATTAATACAATTTTATCAATTATACCTCAGTAAGGTAAAAAACGAAAAGAAAAAGAATGACAAGGAGTAATAAAGCATCATGAGCACTTAAAACAACTAGATTTTTTAATAAAATAGTAACATTTTATTACAGAAAAGGATGAAATTACTAAAGAGCAAATAACTAGTTTGGATCCTAATATATGTGGATCATACTATATGTTACAAAAGGGAAATTTTGTGTTTGTAGAACAAATGTATCTAATTATTCACAAAATCAAGAAAACCACTTGAGCTTTTACATTTGTGAAAGTGTTACATTTGTGAAAGTAGAACATTTTCTACTTCATACAAAAAAAAAATATGAACAATCAGAAATGAAAGCAGTTAATAAGTAATTAAAGACAAAATATTTTAACTAACAAAAGTCACTTTAAAAGATCCTTACTTCTCTGTTCAAATGGTAATAACAAAAATAAGACACTAAGCTGGTTAACAAGAATGATTCAGACAATTGAAAATTTGTGTTTGATGTCAGGAAGCCTTTTATATGACTGCCTCAAAGAGCAGAACACTGTTCAGATGGCTTATTCTCACTTTCTAAAATTTTCCCTAAAATAACTAGAACCATATCTTTATAATTAGTTATGTATGTACTCAAGATAATAGACACGTAAGCACTAATGCAAAAAAAGAAGTAACTGTAAAATATGCTGTTACCATTATCTTATTATCCTTTTACCAAAAAATATCATATCACTTCATTATCACTTTAAGGTACTGGGATGCCTTATATGTGAACTACCCATAAAGTGTCACCATGGATATGCCAAGATTGAAAGTTTTATACTAAGGAAAATGCAAGATTCTTTCCCTACAAGATTTCCATTTGCTATCTGTTCCAATTATTTTGTTGAAATTAAGGATACCTTTGCCCCTGGTCATTGATTGATTTGGGACACAGTGTTGTGATAAGTAGAGGTGAGAAGTCCTGAGGAACAGAAATTTTCTCCAAGATTCTAATGTTTGTGAAGAGGTGCTCCAGGTAGAATCTGTGAAAATGATGGGAACTGGTGTTTGTTTCTTTAATCAACATCTCCTACATCACCATCCATTTAAAAGAACTACATGTAATGGAAAGATCTTACTTGAAGTCAGCATATATTTGTATTGCAGACTATTCCAGTAGGTGCCTCAACTTTTTTCAAAATTGTTACTCCCAACTTTATTGAGGTATAGTTCAAGTAAAAATTGTGTATATTTAAGCTGTACAACATGATGATGTGATATATGCGTACACTGTAAAATACTCACCAGTTAATTAACATATCCATCACTTCACCATTACCATTTTTTTGACTGATGAGTACACTAAGATCTGCCCTCAATAAATTTCAAGTATACAATCCCATATTGTTAACTATAGTCACTGTACTGTCCATTAGATCACCAGAACTTCTTTATCTAGGTTAACTAAAGCTTTGTACCTTTTGACCAACATCTCTCCATATTTCAAACCTCCAGGCCCTGGTAACCATTGTTTTGTTTTGTTTTCTTTTTAAATTTTAATTTTGGGGTATGCCTACCAGATGTGCATGTTTGTTACATAGATAAATGTGTGCCATGGTGGTTTGCTATACTATCAACCTCTCACCTAAGTATTAAGCCCAGCATGCATTAGCTATTTTCCCTGATGCTTTCCCTCTCCCTGCTCTCAATAAACTATCTGAACAGGAAATTAAGAAAGTAACCCCATTCACAATATCAATAAAACAATAAAATACTTTGGGAAAAACTTAATTTGATAGGTGAAAGATTTATACACTGAAAAATTACAAAACATTGATAAATTAAATAAGACAAGGTAAATGTAAAGGCACTCTGTACTTTGTGGATTAGAACTGATATTATTAAAATATTTATATTACCTTCAAGTGAACTACAGATTAAATGCAACCCCTATCAAAATTCTAATAGCATTATTTACATGAATAGAAAAAAATCCTAATAATTATATGCCACCTCAAAAGACTGAATTGCCAAAGCAATCTTGAACAAAAAAACCAAAGCTAGAGGCACCATGCTTTCTCTTTTCAAAATACATTACAAGAATAAAGTCATCAAAACAGTGTGGTTGTGGAATAAAGACAGACATAGACCAATGAAACAGAATAGAGAACTCAGATACAAATCCATACATCTATGAGCCTTTTCAGATAGTTTATTTTATATAGAAACACAACTGTTTTGTATGTTTATTTTGTATGCTGTAATTTTATTGAATTTTTTTATTTTAACACTTTTTTTTTTTTTTTTGGTGGAGACTTCAGAGTTTCCACATATATGATTAAGTTGTCTGAAAATAGAGATAATTCTATCTCTACCTTTTTTTCTTTTTCTTGTCTAAATGTTTTGGTTAGGACTTGCAGTACTCCCTTGAAAATAAGAGGTAAGAGTGATCATCCTTGCCTTGAACCAGATCTTAAGAGAAGGCTTCTAATTTTTGGCCCATTGATTATAATGTTCACTGTGGTTTTATCGTGTGGAGGTAAGTCACTTCTATACCTGTTTTGTTAAGTGAATCATGAATTGATGTTGAACTTTGTCAAATGCACACACTTATTCAAACACATATATTTCTGTATCTGATATGATTTGGCCATGTCCCCACCCAAATCTCATCTTGAGTTATAACTCCCATAATTCCCATGTGTTGTGGGAGGAACCTAGTGGAATATAATTGAATCATGGGGGTGGTTTCTCCCATACTGTTCTCATGGTAGTGAATAAGTCTCATGAGATCTCATGGTTTTATAAGGGAAAACCCCAACCCCTTTTGCTTGGCTTTCATTTTCTTTTTGCCTTCTGCCATGTAAGATGTGCTTTTTGCCTTCCACCATGATCGTGAAGCCTCCCTAGCCACGTGGAACTGTTGAGTCCATTAAAGCTTTTAGTCTTTATAAATTTCCCAGTCTCAAGTATATCTTTACGAGCAGTGTGAAAATGGACTAACACAGTGTCTATTGAGATGATAGCATGATTGTTGTCTTCCATTATGTTAATGTGGTGTATCACATGAATTGATTTTCATATGTTCAACCATTCTTGCATCTCAGTTGGGTATGGTATATGATCCTTTTAATATGCTCTTGAACTTGGTTTGCTAGTATGTTATTGAAGAATTTTGCATCTGTGCTTACCAGAGATAGATTTCTTTCTTTGTAGTGCCCTTATCTGGAAGTGGTATCAGAGTGATACTAGCATTTTAGAATCAAGAAATGTGTTTCCTTTCCTTCTATATTTTGGAAAACTTTAAGAAGGATTTGTATTAATCTTTGACTATTGGAAATATTCACATGTAAAGCCATCTGACCCTGAGTTTTTCTTGCTGAAAGATTTTTTATTATTAATTCAGTCTCTTTGTTTGTGTTTATTATCTGTTTGAGCTTTCTATTTTTTCTTAATTCAGTTTTAATAGGTTTTATGTCTCTAGGAATTTATTAATTTCTTCTATGTCATCTAGTTTGTTGGAATATAATTATTCATACAAGTTATTTATGATTCTTTTTTATGTCTGGGACATCTGTTCTAATATTCCTTTCAGTTCTTACTATTTATTTGAGGCTCTCTCTCTCTCTCTCTCTCTCTCTCTCTCTCTCTCTCTCTCTCTCTCTCTGGTTAGTCTAGTTAAGTGTTTTTTTTTTTGTCTTTGTTTTTTAAAATCTCTAAGTATTAATGTTCTTTCTATTGTTTTTATTTTCTTGTTGACTTGTTTCTGATCTAGTCTTTATTATTTCATTTATTCTTTGAACTTTGGGCTTAGTATGTAGTCTTTTTCTAGTTCCTTGAGGTGTACAATTGTTTATTTGAGGTACTTCTTTTCTGAAGCCAGGCATTTATTACTATAAACTTCCCTCTTAGTTCTGCTTCTACTGTGTCATGTAGGTTTTGGTATGCTGTGTTTTCTTCCTTTCTTTTTAAAAATTATTTTGTCTCAAGATAATTTTTAAATTCCCTTTTGATTCTTGTTTACTCAATTGTTATTCAAGAGTGTGTTGCTTATTTTCCATAAATTTTTGAATTTATAGTTTTCTCACTGCTACTGATGTCTGGTTTCATTGTATTGTTTTTAGAAAAGACACTTCAAATAATGTCAGTCTTCTTTAATTTCTTGACTTGTTTATAACCTAATGTGTGATATGTCCTCTGGAGTGTTCTATGTGCACTTGAGAAAAATGTATACTTTTCGGCTATTGGGTGGAAAGTTCTGTATATATCTATTAAGTCCATTTGGTCTATAGTGTTGCTCAGGTCAGCCATTTTGACATTTTTCAATGTCCCATTGAGGTATTGAAATTGTCTACTGTTATTTTACTGCTGTCAGTTGATCTTTTTAGGCCTGTAAATATTTGCTTTATAAATTAATATTTATGTGCTCTGACACTGACTGCTTATATATTTATAAATGTTATAGTTTTACATTAAATTGACATTTTTATCACTGTATAATAACCTTCTTTTTCTCTTTTGACACTTTCACACATAATATCTATTTTTCAGCCATAAATACAGTCATTCCTTCTATTGGTTATCAATTACATTAATTATATTTTCATCTTTTCACTTTTAGCCTATGTGTGTCTTTAAATCTAAAATGAGTCTTTTGTAGATAGCACGTCATATTACTATATCCTGTTTTTTTTTGTTGTTGTTGTTGTTGTTGCTGTTGTTCCATTCAGTCACTCTATGCCTTTTAATTGGTGAATTTAATTCATTTACTAGTTATTATTTATGGTAGTTTTTCATAAGCAAGGACTTGCTATTGTTGTTTTTGTTACATATTTTCTGTTTATTTTGCAGATGTTATTAGTTTCTTTTTCTCTCTTGCTGTCTTTCTTTGCTATTTGATGATATTTTATATAAATGTGTCAATATTATGATGTTATTGATTCTTTTACCTTTATCTTTTGTGCATCTACTATAGGTTTCTTTGTGATAAGTTCTAGGCTTGCATAAAATATTTTGTAATTACAACTTTCCAGGTTACATTAATAGCAACCTAAATTAATCATCACATAAGAAAGAACCCACACCTTTACTTCTCTTGCCTTTGTATATATTTATAGCCAGAATTTTTTTTTTTTTTTTTTTTTTGAGACTGAGTTTCGCTCTTGTTACCCAGGCTGGAGTGCAATGGCGCGATCTCGGCTCACCGCAGCCTCCGCCTCCTGGGTTCAGGCAATTCTCCTGTCTCAGCCTCCTGAGTAGCTGGGATTACAGGCACGCACCACCATGCCCAGCTAATTTTTTGTATCTTTAGTAGAGACGGGGTTTCACCATGTTGACCAGGATGGTCTCGATCTCTTGACCTTGTGATCCACCCGCCTCGGCCTCCCAAAGTGCTGGGATTACAGGCTTGAGCCACCGCGCCCGGCCTGAATTTTTTTTTTTTTTTTTAATACTATGTATCCATTAACAAATTTCCTAATTCTCAGGTTTTCAGACTCAGATGTCAATTTAGATCTTTGCTTCTCCTGTTTCTCAAGTATTTGTGTTTGGACAGTAACTAAACCGTGGGCTATTCTGAACCTTCAACTTGCAAATAGTAGGAGGTGGGACTTTTCAGCAGTCTCCATTTCTGTGTGAGCCAACCTTTATAATAAATGTCTTTATATCTGTCTGTCTATCTATCTATCTATCTATCTATCTGTCTGTCTATATTGATCTGATATCATCTATCTGATATATATATATATGTGTGTGTGTGTGTGTGTGTGTGTGTGTGTGTGTGTGTGTGTGTGTGTATATATAGCATCATAAATAGAACACTTTTTTTTTTTTTGACAATTATTTTTCTGTTGCGAGGCTGGAGTGCAGTGTCATAACTTAGCTCACTAAAACTTCCGTTTCCAGGTTCAAGGCATTCTCCTGCCTTAGCCTCCAAAGTAACTGGGACTATAGGCATGTACCACCACACCCAGCTAATTTTTGTATTTTTAGTAGAGACAGGGTTTCACCATGTTGGCTAGAATGAGCTCCATCTCCTGACCTCCTGATCCGCCCACCTCAGCCTCCAAAAGTGCTGGGATTACAGGTGTGAATAATTTTTTTTTTTTTTTGAGACAGAGTCTTGCTCTTCACCCATGCTGTTGTACAATGGCATAATCTCATCTCTCTCCAACTTCTGCCTTCCGGGGTCAAGGGATTTGCCTACCTCAGCCTCCTGAGTAGCTGGGATTACAGGTGCTCACCACCATGCCCAGCTAATTTTTTCATTTTTAGTAGATACATGGTTTTTAGTAGAGACATGGTTTCACCTGTTCTAGAACTCCTGACCTCAGGTGATCCACCCACCTCAGCCTCCAAAAGTGCTGGGATTACAGGAGTAAGCCACCATGTCCAGCCTTAGATAACTTTTTAATTAGATTCTATTTTATGTGTCAGTGTGTATGCAGGAGAATCTCTTAAACCTGGGAGGTGGAGGTTGCCACGAGCTGACATTGTGCCACTGCACTTTAGCCTATGTGACATAGCAAGACTCAATTTCAGAAATAAAATAAAATAATAATAGAAAAATTCATCAGTGGCATAGTTCACTAGTCTAATAATAGTCAAATAGATCAAGAAAACAAAATAAGGAGCCCAGAAAAAAACTCACACAAATATTTTCAATTAATTTTGGAACAGGTCTAAATCACTTCAGCAGGGAAAGAGAACTAAAATGAAAATATGCTCGAATTAACTGGACATTTGTATTTTAGAAATTCCTTTTTATCTCTATTTCTCTCAAGATACAAAAATTAACTTAGCGCATTTATAGAACTAAAATGTAAAAGCTAACAGCATCAAGATTCTAGAAGTGTTTAAATAGGGTAATTTCAATCTTAAAATAATCACACTACTACTTAAATAGAATATAAAACACTAAACAATAGAAAGTTTATGTTTACTTTTCCTCTTTTAAATGCTCTCAGAATTATATAATAAATCTCAATCTGGGTAACATAGAATCATGGAGAAATTTGAGCCATGAAATAAGAGTTTCCTGATAAATTAGTTTGGTAAGTATGGCATTAAACACAAACGTATTTATGTAAGAATTCTTAACTCTTTTTCTTTTAATAAGCTAAGGTGCTTTGCAATTCTTCAAAACATGTATTTGATACAATATTACCCAAACTTCTTTGACCAAAAAGAAAATTATCACAAATTCTTATTTTCATCTTACATCATGTATTATATAAAGAGTATGTATTGGGAAGTAATATGTTAAAGATATCTTGCTTCTTGGGTCATAAAGGTTCTAATTAAACATTTGAACCCTCTTTTTTTCTTTCTTTACAAGTCATCATCCTTAAGAGTTCTTTCTTAAATGGGTGTCAGAGAGATAAGCCATCTATTACTGATATTTTTGACACTAAGGACTCCTCTATTTTGCAAAATAAAGCCAACTGAAATCACACACACACACACACACACACACACACACACACACACACACACACACGAAACCCACGAACATGCATACCCAGAGGGAAAATTTTATAGTGCTTAGTACCAGATTTTTTCCATGTGGACTCATTTTCAAAATAATCATATTCGTACTTTCTATGCATCTATAAGAGATGGTTCAGTCGACATAGTTACATGCCAGCAGAATGCCAACTCTTTAGTATTAATCTTCCACAATCGTGTCCTAATCTACTTTAATAAATAATTGTATCCACAACAGCTGTCAAAGATAGTATTTTCTATCTTCCTACATTTAGCTGACATGTCTGCCAAAATAAGCAACTAATTCTTACTAAACACCTTCTTTGTACCTTTCCTAATTCCATTTTCTATGCCAAGAATACCTCAGTTTTCTTCAAAGTTTAGGTTCAAATCAACTTCAGCATGGTACTTTTGCTGTTTCCCTAGGCTGAATCTGAAGTCTCATTCTTCTTAATATTATAAACTTAAATATAGTATACTTATGAATTAATACTTAATACTTTTTAATGAGTATTGACATTTCCAACTTTTACTTTATAGTTAAAGCTTTACTGTATTTTTAAGTGTACATTAAATTTCCCTGGTATATATTGTATTCATGGTGTTAAATTTAAAAATTTACAATGATAAATGCCCTATAGATCTGTGCACACAATTTCATACATAGTTAACCCTCAACAAATGCTTGTAAAATAAATGAATGGATGCTTTTAATAATCATAGGTGTTTGTGTGTTTCTTTAAACTATTTCAAAAGATATCCACAGAAAATTTCATAATTCCTCCTAGACAATACTAGTTATATATTTCATGTGATAAGGTGCAGGAAATGCTACCTCCAAATATAATCTCATGGTAGACTGAGTATTTTAAGTTGAAGGAAATTAAGAAAACCACAGAAGCAGAAAGATCTCTCTAACCTTCTTCTGTTCCCTCTTTTGAGGATCCTCCATGTGATATGTACTTGCTCATATCTATAGAGTAGGAATATCACACAGAGATGCCAAAAATAATTTATTGCCATTAGTACATACCATTTTTTAATCAAATTATCCTTTTACACAACTGTCCATTCTTCATTCCAACCCATACATAAAAATACAGTTTCACCATTTTTCTGGGTCTTCATTGCTGAAGGCTCCTGTGTCATGCAAAGCTTTGGATAAATAAATTTATTATATTTTTCTCTCATTAATCTGTCAAGGAGTGCTAGCCAGGAAACTGCGGCCAATGAAAAAAAAATATTGGCATACATATGGCACTTAATATCTAATAAGTTTTAGTAGCTTCTGTTGTCTACTGAGATGTGATGCTTACTGAATTCTCTATTTATTTACAAAGTATATATGTAAGTATTTTGTAAAATAAACCAGTGATCATATAACTTTTGAATCTGTATGATAGTCTTATTTATAGAATTATCTGGTTTTCATTATCTGATGTTATTCAGTCAACAAAATTTTTTTATTACTTATTATATACCAGGCACTATGCTAGGCACTGTATATAGTGTTTAAGTTTTGTAGGACACAAACAATAAATAATTATATATAATTTATATAAATTGTTATACACATTTTTAAATAATTATGGCAAGTGTCATGAAGTGAAAGAAGTCTGTGAGAGATGATGATTAGATTGCAATGTTAAAAAAAAAGGCTTTTTCAAAGAGATCTTACATAGACTTCAGCAAAGTCTGAGAAATAGAAAGTTATCATATAGCATTTAATACTCATATATAGGTCTATATATGTTTCTAGTGGTGAATCCATGTGGGTCTGCAGCAACCTCATTTCTGGTCTTCTCAGAAGAAAGAATTAAACCTAGGGGCAAATGGCAGAGTGAGAGGCCAAGGCAAGTTTTAGAGCAGGAGTGAACATTTGTTAAAAAGTTATAGAGCAGGAAGGGCAGGAATGAAAGGAAGTAAAGTACACTTGGAAGAGGGCCTATTAGGCAACTTGAGAGATTCAGGTGTGTGGTTTGACCTTTGACTTGGTGTTTTGTACACTGGCATGCTTCCAAGGGGTTGCATCTCTTCTCCCTTGATTCTTCCCTTGGGTTGGGCTGCTTTCATGCACAGTGGCCTGGCAGCACTTGGGAGGGGTTGCATGAGCAGTGTGTTTACTGAAGTTATATGTATGTTCAACAGTGGCATTTTTCCCTTACAAGTCGAATGTTTAGACTCCACCATTTTGCCTCTTAGTGACTTGAGGCATTTTTCCCTTCCCAGTTGATTGTTTCTAGAGGAAGGTCATATACCAGTTAAACTCTACTATTCTGCCTCTTAGTGTGCATGCTTCAGTATACCTGCCCAACTTCTGAAATCTTATTGGGAAGCTGCTGATCACCAGTCTCTGGTGTTCCTATCAATTGGGAGACTGCTTTTCCCTGGCACAGGCTGCAACCAGTAATTCTTTAGAGAGACAGTTTAACAGCTGAATTTGATTGTCACTTGGCATTCCTGGTGGTTGGTGGGGAGGGGCCTCTCCTGCCCTGCTGATATCTGCCTCACTACCTAATGTAACACATAAAGCAGAGGAAAATTTACAAAAGATAGAGAAAACTGTTTGAAGCTATTATTATATTCTGAGCAGCAAAATATTTGTGAAATCGTTTAAATGTCCCCAACAAATATAACCTAATAGGTTGTATATTTATAATGGTATTGTTGTAGTGGACCCCAATTTTCTCTTCAAATAATCAGTATGTCAATATGTTCAGCTCTTATTCTGTAATTCTCTATTTGAAAGTTTAACTTCCTTTAAATTCTAGCAAACAACCTTCTCCAAAGGTTCTAATCGGTAGTTCACATCTGATGGCCCACCCCATCCTGACTCATCCTGGTCACCGGATCACCTCTGGCTGCCTACTCTGACACACCCGTAATGATCCTTTCCACCAAAACACCCACCCTGTCACTCCAGCTCAGACACCTGCTCCTTTTAAAACAGCCAGTCAGGATTAGTCTAGCTTGTGTGGTCTAATCCTAGCCAGTAGGGGATGATACAGTAACAGAGACGACCCCCCATCAGGCATAGGTAACCCTTTCCCCCTTGTCCAAGTGTGCGGTGACCATCATTGCTCTGTCCCCCGACATCATTCTATAAAAGTAAAATGCCTTTCTGAGAGGACATATCTTCAAGTGCTACTTCTTTTGTGGTATCAAAATTTTACTTATAACGGTATTTATAAAGATATTAAACAAAGAAAGCTTAGAGATTTTTTATGCTCTATAGAAAACAAAATTTTAGGATGGAAAGAACAGGGCAGAAATATGCCTAAGTATACTTTGCAGATGGTATAATAGTACTTTTTTAAAAAATTTCGAGAACTAGTTTTCTTTTTTTTGCCTTTTTTGTTTCAGAGAGATGTTTACCAGAAAAATTTGAAGTTCTAAAATAATTTTATTAAAAATATTGATTTCACACTGCTGTTTATTAGAAGGTCTTACATGGTTTTAAGGTCACAGTCTTAATTTAAGGATGAGAGATGTGAAGGATATCTCATTTAATTATGGTGAATTATGCATGAGAGGTCTAATAGGTTCCCTACAGTAATGTCCTAATTATGCTTTAATTCATCAATAAGAAAATCCTGGTTTATGTTGAATGTTCCACATTTTCACAACTAGGACAAAACTAAAAGATTACACCATGTAAATGTAGCATAAAGTCATTTGTATCCACCTGGAAGAGCTTTCCTTTGCTGCTTCATGAAATGATCACATTTGTTTTGCATTGCAATACAGAATATAATGAACTATTTTAAATTTAAAAAATAGAAAAAAAAAATATCAGTTTATGTTGCTCATTTACCCACAGTAAAGACTGTTGTCATGGCATGCTAAAAATACTTTAGAAAGATTTTACTGATTGCTTTCATTTAACTGCCACTTTGCCATTTATTGGCTTAATTTTGCACAGAATGAGGCACACTTAAAACACAAGGAAAGATATTAGGTTTTAGTTTTACACACTCCATCATGAAAATAATAAAGAAAGAATGTTTTTCTTTTTTGGTATTTGCTAAGTATCTCTCATTACAGAAAAAAAAGTCCCCAAATCTCTCAAGTCACTCAGCACAATCTATCTCATTTTACAACTTATGCCATTGTCTTTCAAAATATACAAAGTAAACAAGTGAAATTTCCACAGTAAAAAGCCATATTGTTACTGGGAAAAATCTTTATTTATTAAAGCTTTTTTTTTAATTTTTGGTAAGACTCGTTTCAAAGCACCTCTGCATGCATTTTTTTCAGTATATATTAATGAGTTTAAGTAAATATACTTTTGTTTAAATAAATAAAGGAGCTATGAAATTGCACTTATCGAGATCTAGGCCATTAAATTGAAACATATCTATAACTACTTAATTATCAGAATAAATGACTATGCTAAAAAAAGACAGGTTGGTTAATTTTTGTTGTTGTTGTTACAAACACTTGCATATTAAGAGATAGTCAAGTTTTTGTCAATCCCTTTGCTGCATAAATGTTCCAAGGGATTATCTAAGCTGTGTTCAAGTTGCTAGCAGAAAAAGGCTATATGAGTCAAGCATACATTAACCAATAACATGGGTCTGATGACCCCTGAATGTGACCTGCTCCCAGAGGAAACCAATTTAATGCTCTATCACACATAGAATAGTATGTGTGAATCACAAAACCTCCTGATAAATTAATGACAGGTGTATCTGAATAGGATTCCTTCTAAGTCACTTATCTGCAGCCAGGCAAGCTTATTTCACCTTCACTTTCAAAGATAAAACCACGTGGCATGTTGCCTTGGCAGATTCTCAAAAAGCAAAGAGTCCCAATTAGCCATTATTGGGGGAAAAAAATTCTCCGTATTATTTCAGGTACTGTGACAGCAAATGGAATAAAGTGAAATCTATCTTCCAGTTGAAAATTCATCAGTCAATTACCAGGCCTTATGTATTTTCTAACTTTCACAGGCTCTGTGCATCTTGCTCTTTTACTTTTATTTTTGACAGTTCTACTGTCCCAGAGTCACAGCCATGGCAAGGTTCATGAACAAAAAAGCAGGCTATCAAAGACAAGTTATCAGAGGACAAACAGTGAGAAGAGATGCCCACCATTAGCAAGTAGCTGAAAGTCAGAAGTATGACAGAGCAAAGAAGAAAAGTGCACCAAGCATTCATCATTAACTGACAGCTTATTCAATCTGGAAAATCCAAGAGAAAAACTGAGATAATAAATATATGCCCTAAGTATTTAGGAGTATTAGTCACAGAAATTTTAAAATTATGTTTTAAAAAAGCATGGAAAATGTTTGTTTATGAGGGATCTCATTTACACACTTTATCAACCATAAATGCATGGGAATATCAAAACCATGTAAAACCATATGCCTTAAACTGAATATCAGTTAATAGCACAAATACATTACCTTCTTCAGAGTTAAATTATCTATTATTCTTTTAAACTAAACAATAAGACAAACATATCAATTCTTACATTTTGTATTCCTTATAAGAATGCAGAAATTGCACTTAATCAAGACTATCTCAATAAATATCTTCACAAATGCCATGTCATATCACCAGGTCAGTTATATAAGCACAGTAAAATTTAATAACATAAATCAACAGGACTCACGTTTTAGTTTCTGAAGAGATAGCCTTTCTCATGCAGAATCAGGGCTCTGCTTTCTGGGTGTCTGTGTTAAATTAAAATGACAAAAATCTTAGTTTCTCATTCTGCTGTCACTTAGAATGCATGCAAATAAACTCCTAGTTAGCCAAGGGGAAAAAAATTGCATTAAGGAGTACTGATTTGTAAATTTGTTCTTTTCAAATGTAGATGATGTTTATCCCTCTCCCTGCCCCCATATCTTTGCAAAATTTCAGTCCTGAATTCATTACTGTAGAAACTTAACTAAGACTATGGTCAGTTAATGAAATTCAAGTCTGGGATTAAGCTCCATAAACATGCAAAATGGCTGGGCACCTGGAATTGGGAGAGACATGGATGATGCTAGAAAGAAAAAGAAATAAGCCATATAATTTAGAGAATGCACAATATAATCAATTTAGCTTAATTAACTGTTGTCTTAAATATTAGGTGATACAGAGTACTCTAAACATGTAAAAAATAAAAGTAAAATGCTTTGAAAATATTAGCAATACCATATCCAATGACACTTTGGGGGACATAAATATAGCTACTAAATTTACCTTCTTTCAAATTACACGGGTTTAATTAGATTGGATATATTTTCTTTATAGTCACAATAATTTAAACAACATTAAACAGCATTTAAAATATGAAAGAACTTCAGTTAGTAGGCAATAAAAATTATTATTCCTGGTCTATCTAGCTACTATGCTTATAGTGTTATTGGATTTGCAATGCATGTTATGCTAATAGTGTTATTCGATTTGCAATGCACGTCAAAGTCATCAGTAATTTCTTAGAAGTTTTAGCAAATGCAGAACTAAGATGTTCAATTAAAACATTAAATTCTACTTGTGAACCTCCTTATTATAATAATGCTATTTTATTTTTTATGAGTTAGAAAAAATGTAAAATGTATTTAGAACCATTCATTTGAATATTTAAAATTTTAAATGTTATGTATTATTCCCTAGCTTAAATTATATAAACACATAGTAATAATAGCATTTTCATTACTACATGACAGGAGTTTTTTACAGTATTATGGAATGTTTTTGAATTTTCTGGTTAACTATCCATTAACTCAACAAATATAGATCTATACCAGGATGCCATTAACATTCCCTCTGCTTGACTGAACTATAGATAGGTTTCTTTCTGACTCTAGGCCCTGACCTTTTTTCTTAGAGCATTTATTTTAGAACACTTGTTTTTTTTTTTTTTTTCTGTACCCCTTTGAGATGTAAATCTCTCTGCACCTTGCCAGTTTTTTTACAACCCAGGAAAGTCTTTCTCATAATGGCCTGATCTCCCCATCTTTATGGGGGAGTATAAGCCTAACTTAGATAAACGATATTTGCAAACACAGATGGTCTAATAACATTGGCAAACCTCCTCACTAACATCTTCTGGTAGAGTGGTTTCTTGGAGTTGGTTTCAGGGACCTCACATATACCAAAATTTGTGGTTACTCAAGTCCCTTAAAAATCATCACTACAGTGTTATTGTAAAGCAACCACACTAATAAGTCAACATAATAACCAGCTAGCAGCACACCAACAGGATCAACTTTATATATATCAATACTAACTTTAAATGTAAACAGTCTAAATATCCCCACTTAAAAGCGGGACACAGAGTGGCAAGCTAAATAAAATGTTATACTATTTTCAAGAGACCAATTTCATAGGTGATGACACTCTTAGGCTCAACATTAAAAAGTGGAGAAAAATCTACCAAGCAAATGGAAACCAAATAATAGCAGGGTATGCAATCCTAATTTCAGACAAAACAGATTTTAAAACAACAAAAATCAAAAAAGACAGGGAAAGGCATTACATAAGGATAAAGGGTTTAATTCAGCAAGAAGTCCTAACTTTCTTAAATATATATGCACCCATCACAAGAACACCCAGATTTATAAAGCAAGCTCTTAGAGTCTTATAAAGATACATAGACTCCCACACAATAATTATGGGACACTCCAACATTCCCCTGACATTATTAGACAGATAACTGAGGCAGAAAATTAACAAAGATAATCAGGACCTAAACTCAGCATTGGACCAAATGGATCTGATAGACCTTTACAGAAGTATCCAGTAGACATGTGGAGAATATATCTACTGAATATATAAAACTAAATCCAGCAGCACATCAAACAGTATGATATACATTCTTCTCATCACCACATGGCACATAGTCTAAAATCAACCACATAATTGGACATAAAACAATCCCCAACAAATGTAAAATAACTGAAATCATACCAATTAAACTCTTGGGCCATAGCACAATAAAACTAGATATCAGCACAATGAAAATCACTCTAAAGCATAAAATTACATGGAAACTAAACAAAGTGCTTCTGAATAATTTTTGGGTAAACCATGAAATTAAGGCGGAAATCAAGAAGTTATTTGAAAATAATGAGAAGAAAGATACGACGTATCAGAATCTCTGTGACAGAAGTAAGTCAGTGTTAATAGGGAAATTCAGAGCACTAAATGCCCACATAAAAAAAGTTAGAAAGATCTCAACTTAACAACCTAACTTAACAACTGAAAAAATTAGAGAAGCAAAAACAAATCAACCCCAAAGCTAGAAGAAGATGGAAAATAACAAAAATCAGAGGTAAACTGAAAGAAATTGAGACATGGAAAATCATTCAAAAGATCAACATATCTGGGAGCTTATTTTTAGGAAATAAACTAAAATAAAATAGGCCAATAGCTAGCATAATTAAGAAGAAAAGAGAGATCTAAATACACACAACTAGAAATAATGAAGGGAATGTCACTACTTACCTCACAGAAATAAAACAACCATCAGAAACTACTATGAACAAATCTACACAAACAAACTAAAAAACCTAGAAGAGACAGATAAATTCCTGGACACATACACTCTCCCACAACTGATCCAGGAAAAAATTGATTTCCTGAAGGGACCAATAATAAGCACTGAAATTAAATCTGTAATAAGTACCCTACTAATTAAAAAAGCCAAGTACCTGATGGATATGCAGCAGAATTCTACTAGATGTATGAAGAAGAACTGGTATCATTTTCTACGGAAACTATTTCGATAAATTGAAAGACGAGGAACTAATTCTTAAATCATTCTATGAGGACAGCATCATCTTGATACCAAAATCTACCTTTGGCAGAAATACAAAAAAAAAAAAAAGGTGTCAGGCCAATATTCTTGATGAACAAGAACAATGCTCCAGAGAAAAAATTCTCAACAAAATACTTGCAAACCAAATGCAGAAGCACATAAAAAAACTAATCCACCACAATCATATAGGCTTCATTACTAGAATGCAAGGTTGGTTCAACATACAAATATCAATAAATGTGATTTAGCACATAAATAGAACTAAAGATAAAACTGGCATAATTATTTCAACAGATGCAGAAAAGCCTTTTGATAAAATTCCCCAACATGGTCTCATGTTAAAAATAACTCTCAATAAGCTAGGTATAGATGAAACATATCTAAAATAATAAAAGCTATTTATGACAAACCCACAGCCAATATGATACACAATGGGCAAAAACTGGAAGCATTACTTTTGACAACTGGTGCTAGACAAGGGTGCCCTCTCCCACCACTCCTATTCAACATAGTACTGGAAGTTCTGGACTGAGAAATCAGGCAAGAAAAAGAAATAAATATATTCAATTAGGAAAACAGGAAGTAAAACTGTCTCTATTTGCAGATGACATGATTATATATTTAGAGGAACCCATTGTCTCAGCCCAAAATCTCCTTAAGTTGATTAGCAACTTCAGCAAAGTCTCTGTGCAAAATCAAAGGATTTGCACAGGATACAAAATCAATGTGCAAAAATCACAAGCATTCCAATACATAAATAACAGAGAAACAGAGAGCCAAATCATGAGCAAACTCCCATTCACAATTGCTACAAAGAGAATAAAATACCTAGGAATACAACTAACAAGAGATGTGAAGGAACACTTCAAGGCAAACTACAAATGACTGCTCAAGAAAATAAGAGAGGACACAAATAGCTGAAAAAGCATTACATGCTAATTATTTGAAAGAATTAATATTGTGAAAATGGCCATATTACCTAAAATAATTTATAGATTCAATGCTATCCCCATTAAGCTACCACTGGCATTCTTCAAATAACTGAAAGAAAAAAAAACCTTAAACTTCATATAGAACCAAAAAAAGAACCCACATAGCCAAGACAGTCCTAAGCAAAAACAAACAAACAAAAATAAACAAACAAAAGAAAAGGTGGAGGCATCATGCGACCTGACTTCAAACTATACTACAATGCTACAGTAATCAAAACAGCCTGGTACCAAAACAGATATAGACCAAAGGAACAGAACAGAGGACTCAGAAGTAATGCCACACATCTACCATAATTTGATCTTTGATAAACCTTACAAAAACAAGCAATGGGGAAAGGATTTCCTATTTAATAAATGGTGTTGGGCAAACTGGCTAGCCATATACAGGAAGCTGAAACTGGACCCCTTACTTACACCTTATACAAAAATTAACTCCAGATGGAGTAAAGATTTAAATATAAGACCTAACACCATAAAAACCCGAGAAAAAAACCTAGGCAATACCATTCAGGACATAGGCATAGGCAAGGACTTCATGACTAAAATACCAAAAGCAACTGCAACAAAAGTCAAAATAGACAAATGGGATCTAAGTAAACTTGAGAGCTTATGCACAACAAAAGAAATTATCATAAAAGTGAACCAGCATCCAACAGAATGGGAGAAAAATTTTGCAATGTACCCATTGGACAAAGGGCTAATAACCAGAATCCACAAAGATTTAATCCTGCGACCCAAGTTTAAACAAAGAACTTAAACGAATTTACAAGAAAGAAAAATAACCCCATCAAAAAGTGGATAAAGGATATGATCAGATACTTTTCAAAAGAAGACATTTATGTGGCCAACAAACATATGAAAAAATGCTCATCATCACTGGTCCTTAGAGAAATGCAAATCAAAACCACATTGAGATACCATCTCATGCCTGTTAGAATGGTGATTATTAAAAAATCTGGAGACAACAGATGCTAGAGGGGTTGTGGAGAAATAGGAACACTTTTACACTGCTAGTGGGATTCCTCAAGGAATCAAGGACATTAAGACATTGTGGTGATTCTTCAAGGATCTGGAAATAAATACCATCTGACCCAACAATCCCATTACTGGGTATATACCCAAATGATTATAAATTGCTCTATTATAAAGACACATGCAAACGTATGTTCAATTTGGCACTGTTTACAATAGCAAAGAGTTGAAACCAACCCAAGTGCCCATCAATGATAGACTGAATAAAACAAATATGGCACATATATACCATGGAATACTATGCAGCCATAAGAGAGGATGAGTTCATGTCCTTTGCAGGGACATGGATAAAGCTGGAAACCATCATTCTCAGTAAACTGACACAAGAACAGAAAACCAGACACCACATGTTCTCACTCATAAGTGGGTGTTGAAAAATGAGAACAGATGAACACGGGGAAGGGTACACCAGGGCCTGTTAGGGGATTGGGGGGTGCAGGGGAGGGTCAGCAATGGGTAGGTGGGATTTGGAAGGGATAACATTAGGATAAACACCTAATGTAGATGATGGGGGGATGAATGCAGCAAACCACCATGGCATGTTACCTGTGTAACAATCCTGCATACAACCTCTCAATAAAGTAGGTATTATAGAAACAGAAGAGTCATCTATTACAAACCCACGATTAACATTATGCTAAATGGGCAAAAGCTGGAAGCATTCACCTTGAAAATGAGCACAAGACAATAATATCCTCTCTCACCACTTATATTTAACATAGTATTGGAAGTCCTAGCCAAAACAATCAGACAAGAGAAAGAAAGAAAGGACATCCAAATTATAAGAGAAGTAAAATTATTTGTGTTTGTAGATAGCATAATTCTAGATCTAGAAAACCCATAGTCTCAGCCCAAAAGCTCCTTCAGCTGGTAAACAACTTAAGCAAATTTGCAGGACACAAAATCGATGTACTAAAATTGCTAGCATTTCTGTACACCAACTACAACCAAACTGGGAGCCAATTCAGAAAGGAAATTCCACTCACAATTACACGCCCCCCCCACAACACACACACAAATACTCAGGAATACAGCTAACCAGGAAGCTGAAATATCTCTACAATGAGAATTACAAAACACTGTGGAAAGAAATCAGAGAAGACACAAACATTTTTTTTTAATGCCATGATCATGGTTAAGAAGAATCAATATAATTAAAATGGCTGGACTGCTTAAAAGAGTTTACAGATTCAATGCTATTCCTAATATACTACCAACAAAATTCTTCACAAAACTAGAAAGAATTATTTAAAAATTTACATGGAACCAAAAAATAGCTCAAATAGCCAAGGCAATTCTAAGCAAAAGAACAAAGCTCAGGGAATCCTGCTACCCAAGTTTAAACTATACTACAAGGCTACAGTGACAAAAACAGCATGATATTGACAGCAGAACAGGAAAATAGACAATGGAACAGAGAAGAAAGATCCCAGAAATGAGGCTGCACATTGATGACTATCTGATCTTTGACAAAGCTGACAAAATAAGCAGTGGGGAAAAGACTTCCTATTTAATAAATGGTGCTAGAATAATTGGCTAGTCACATGCAGAAGATTGAAGTTAGACCCCTTCCTTATACCATATACAAAATTAATAATAATTAAAACCTTAAATTTCAAACCCCAGATTATAGAAAACTCTGGAAGACAACCTAGGCAAAACCATCATGGACCTAGGAAAGACCAAAGATTTCATGACAAAGACACCAAAAAAAAAAATTTCAACAAAAGCAAAAATCAACAAACATGATTTAATTAAATTTAAAACTTCTGCACAGCAAAAGAAACTATAGACTGAGAAAACAGACCACCCACAAAATGGCAGAAAATTTTTGTAAACTATACATCTGACAAGTCTAGTATCCAGCATTTATAAGAAATTAAAAAAAAATGACAAATTACCAAAGGACATGAACAGATACTTCTACAAAGAAAACATACATGCAGTCAACAAACATATGACAAAAAGCTTATCACATTATTAGAGAAATAACAAATAAAAACCATAATGAGATACCATCTCACACCAGTCAGAATGGTTATCATCATTAAAAGGTCAAAAAATAACATGTTGATGAGGTTGCAGATTAAAGGAAACCCTTATATACGGTTGTTGGAGTGTAAATTACTTCAGCCACTGTAGATAGTAGTATGGCAATTCCTCAAAGACCTAAAAGTAGAACTACCATTTGACCCAGCAATCCATTACTACATATATATCCAGAGGAATATAAAGCATTCTACCATAAAGACACACAAATGCAAATGTTCACTGCAGCACTGTTTACAGTAGCAAAGTCATGGAATCAACCTAATGCCCTTCAGTGACAACTGGATAAAGAAAATGGACCTACATCCATGGAATAGTATGCTGCCATAAAGAGGAATAAGATCACAACTTTTGAAGGAACATTGACGGAGCTAGAGGCTATCAACCTTAGCAAACTAACATAGGAACAGGAAATCAAATACAGCATGTTCTCACTTATAAGTGGGAGCTACATGATAAGAACTTATGGACACAAAGAAGGAAACAACAGAAACTGGGGTCTACTTGAGGGAGGAGGAAGGAAAGAGGGAGAGGGGCAGAAAAGATAATTATTGTGTGCTAAGCTTAATACCTGGGTGATGTAATAATATGTACAACAAACACTAGTGACAAGTGTTTATGTAACAAATCTTCACTTGTACATTCAAACCTAAAATAAAAATTAAAAAAATTAAAAACATAAAAAATATACTATGAATTATATTGACCAATAAATAGACAAATATCTATAAAGACACAACTTTTCAAAACTGACTTAAGAAGAAGCAAAAAATATGAATACCTCAATAGCAAGTATATAAACTGAATTAATAATGTAAAATTATTTAAACTATTCTGCAAATAAAAGTTTAGACTAAGATGGCTTAAGAATAAATTTTAGCAAGTATTTAAAGTAAAAATAATACCAAGAATACCAATTCTTCACAAATTTACCAAGAAAATAACAAAAATCATAAACATTTTCCAACTCATGCTATGAGGCCAGTATCAACAAATACCAAAGTCAGAAATAGACATGACAAAAAAAAAAAAAAAACAAAAAACAAACAAACAAAAAAAAACAACATTGCAATATTTCAGTGACTATATATGCAATCCCTTTCCTATTAGTTATTTAGCAAATCAATATCCAGCAACATATATAGAGGATACGTCATATCAAATGGGATTTATTCCAGGAATAAAAGGTTGTTTTAACATTTGAGATTCAATTAGGTACTACTGCACATAGCAAGGCAACAAGGAAGATAAATCACACCATTATTTAAATAGGCACAAAAAAGACTTTTGAAAAAATCTAACATTATGGAAAAATCTCTCAAAAAACTACAAATAGAAAGTGACTTCCTCCACCTATTAAGGATATTTACAAAACCCTTATTGTAGCCTAACCCTTAATAAAGAATTACAGAATGATATACCCAATTATATTGGGCACAGGCAAGGATGCTCTCTATTCAACAAAGGGTGAGAGAATTTAAAGAATATCTAAATGAATCAGGATATAGTCTATTTTCATGGATCAGAAATATCAATAGTGTTAAGTGGTGATTCTCTTTAGAGTCATATAGAAATATGGTGTCATACATATGAAAATGCCAGCATGTTATTTTTAAATCAATGTCAATGTAAAATATCCGTACAGGAAATTTTCTTTTTGTAGCAAAAATAGCTAAAAGTTATCAAAAACAACAAAGTTGAAGGACTTGCACTTATGTTTGCAAAGCTGACTATAAAGTTATGATAATCAAGACAGTGGGGTCCTGGCATAAGGATAAATATATTAATCAATGGCATCAAGTTGAGAGTCTACAAATAAATTCTTTTATTTATGTTCAATTGATGTTTCAGAAACATTTCAATACTATTCAATGGAAAAGTGGTATTTTTAAAAATGATGCTGCTGTGACAATTAGATTTCTCCAAGCAAACAAGTGAATGTAGATTCTTACTTGTCGCCATAAAGAAAAATTAAATGATAGGCCCCAAAATAATATTCTAAATTATCAATTTTTTAGAAGAAAATATAAAAGAAAATCTTCAGACTTTGAGTTATATAACATGTTCTTATCTGTAACACAAAAAGCAAGCTCCATTTAAGAAAAAAATAGTTAAATTGGACATTCTTTTTTTCTTGTATTAAATATAAGAATAGTTTACACATTTACAGGATACACTTGAGTATTTGTTACTTCAATAAAATGTGTAATGATCTGGTCAGGCTATTTGGGGAGTCTATTACCTCGGGTATTTATCATTTCTATATATAGGTAACGTTTCAAGTTCTCACTTCTAGGTACTTTGAAATATAAAATATCATTGCTGCTAAATATAACGACACTCTGCAATAGAACATTAGCACTTATCTCTTCTAACTGTTATGTTTGTATTCATTAACCCTTTTTCCATCCACACACCCTTTTGAGCCTCTGGTGTCCACCATTTGATTCTCTGTCTCTGTTAAGTCAACTTTTTTAGCTCCCATGTATAAGTGAGAACATGCAATATTTGTCTTTTGATGCCTGGCTTATGTTACTTAATATAATGACTTCCAGTTCCATGTAACTGCAAATAAAAATTCATTTTTATATGGCTGAATAGTATTCCATTGTGAATGTGTACTACATTTGCTTTATTCAGTCTTACATTGATGGATACAAGTTGATTCCATATCTTTTCTACTGTGAGTAGTATTGCAATAAACATGTGAGTACAGGTGTCCCTTTGATAAATAAATATATTATTAGATAAATAACCAATAGTGGGATTGCTCTATTGTATGGTGGTTCCATTTTTAGTTTTTTACGAAATTTTTTTACTGTTCTCTACAGTGGTTTTACTAATTTACATCCGCACCAAAAGTGCATAAGAGTTCCCTTTTCTCTTCATCCTCATGAGCATGTGTTATTCTTGTCTTTCTAATAGTTAGCCATCCTAATATGGGTAATATGATATCTCTTTGTGATTTTGATTTGCATTTGCCTGATGATTAGTGATGTTAAGCATATATATTTATATATTTTAGTGTATCTGGGCTATGTGTATGACTTCCTTTGAGAAATGTCTATTCATGTCCTTCACCCATATTTTCATAGGGTTGTTAGTTTTTTTATTGTTGAGTTGTTTGAGTTTCTTCTATTTTCTAGACATTACTCCACTGTTAAAAAAACAATTTGCAAATATTTTCTCCAAATCAAAAAGTTGTCTTTTTACTCTGTTGAGTTTTTCTTTGTTGTGCAGAAGTTTTGTCTATTTTGTTGTCACTATCTGTGTTTCTGATATCTTAGTCATAAAATATTTGCCTAAACAAATGCCCTCAAGTGTTTTTCTTACCATTTTTTCTCATAGTTTTATAATTTTAGGTCTTATGTTTAAGTTTATTTTTTCTTTTCTTTTTTTAATACTTTAAGTTCTGGGATACATGTGCAGAACATACAGGTATAAATGCCATGGTGGTTTGCTGCACCCATCAACCTGTCATCTACATTAAGTATTTCTTCTAATGCTATCCTTCCTTTAGCCTCCTACCCCCTGACATGTCCTTGTGTATGATGTTCTCCTCTCTGTGTCCTTGTGTTCTTCTCATTGTTCAGCTCCAACTTATGACTGAGAACATTCGGTGGTTGGTTTTCTGTTCCTGTGTTAGTTTCTTAAGAATGATGGTTTCCAGTTTCATTGATGTATCTGCAAAGGAAATGAACTCATCCTTTTATTGGCTGCATACTATTCCATTGTGTATCTGTGCCACATTTTCTCTATTGAGTCTAACATTGACGGTCATTTGGGTTGGTTCCAAGTCTTTGCTATTGTGAATAGTGCTGCAATGTTTAAGTTTTTAATTTATTGTAGTTGATAACTGTATATGGTGAGAGACAATGATCTAGTTTCATTTAGCTGTATATGGTAATACAGTTTCTGCTGGACCATTTACTGAGGGCGTGTCTTTGTTCTTGATGACCTTGTGGAAGATGTTTGTTGTAAGTAGAAGAATTTATTTTTGGGTTCTCTGTTCTGTTCAATTGAACCATGCTGTTTGGTTATAATAGCCTTGTAATACAGGTCTATATTAGGTAGCGTGATGCCTGCAACTTTGTTCTTTTTGCTCAGGATTGCTTAGGCTGCTTTTATCTTTTTTGCTTTCATGTGAATTTTAAAATTGTTTTTTCAAATTATTTGGAAACTGACATTGATATTTTGATAGACATTTAATTGGATTTGTAGATTGCTTTTGCTCATATTGTCATGTTAGCCATATTCTTCTAATCCAAGAGCATGGGACATATTTGCATTTATTTGTGTCTTTTTACATTTCTTTCTTCAGTGATTTGTAGTTTTTCTTGTAAATATTGTTTATCTCTTTGGTTAAATTTATTCCTTGTTATTGTTTGTAGCTATTTTAAGTGGAGTTGCCTTCTTGATTTCTTTTATGTCTATTTCATTATCTGTTATTGGTGTTTAGAAACACTAATGATTTTTGCATGTTGATTTTGTATCTTATAACTACTCAATTTGCTTATCATTTCTAAGAGGTTTTTTGGAAGGTGTTTCTAAATAGAAAATAATATTGTCTGCAAAGAGGAATAATTAGACTTCCTCTTTTGCAGTTTCAATGCCTTTCATGATTTTTTTCTAGCCTGGCTACAACTTGTGGGACTATGTTGAATAAGAGCAGTGAAAGTGAGCATCCTCTTCTTGTTCAGGATCTCGGAAAAAAGACTGTCAACTTTTTCCCTTTTAGGATGATGCTAGCTGTGGGTTTGTCAGACATGGACTTTATTATTTTGAGGTATTTTGTTGAGAGTTTCTATCATGAGGAAATGTTGAACTTTTTCAAGTGCTGCTTCTGTGTCTATTGAGATGGTCAAAGAAATTTTGTTCTTCATTCTTTTGATGTGCTGTGTCACATCTATTGATTTGCATTTTGATCCATTCTTGCATCTCGGGGATAAATCTCATTTGATCAAATCAACTATTGAATTTGGTTTTCTAGTATTTTGTTGAGGATTTTTGCATCTATGTTCTTCAGGGATGGCCTATAGTTTTCTTTTGTTGTATCCTTTCTGGTTTGGTATCAGGGTAATGCTAACATCACAGAAGAAGTTAGAGAAAATTTTTTCCCCTTTAAGTCGAACAGTTTCAGAATAACTTGTATTAGTTCTTCTTTTCTTCATTAACCCAGTGATCATTCACGAGCATGTTGTTTAATTTCTGTTCATTTGAATACTTTCCAAAGTTCCTCTATGTATTAATTTCTAGTTTTATTCCATTTTGGCCTGAGAAGATAATTGACATTATTTTGATTTTTAAAAATCTATTGAGACTTGTTATATAGTTCAACATATGGTTTACCCTGAAGAATGTTCTATGTCCTGATAAGAATGTTCTATGTGCTATATTCTGCAGTTGTTGAATAAAATGTTCTGTAAATGTCTATTAAATTAATTTGACCTAAAGTCCTATTTAAATGTAATGTTTTCTTGTTAATTTTGCATCTAGGGAATCTGTCAAATGCTGAGAATAGGGTGGTGAAGTTACTGTATTGGAATTTATCTCTCTATTTTGGATCTAGTAGTATTTGCTTTGTGAATCTAATTGCTACAGTATTGGGTACATATATATTGAGAATTGTTACATCCCCTTGCTGGATTGATCCCCATTATCATTGTGTAATGACTCCCCCTTTTTATTACCGTTTTTTTTTTATTTAGAATCTGACTTTTTTTCTGTTATATATATATATATAGCTACTCCTGATTGTTTTTGGTTTTTATTTGTGTGGAATATGTTTATTATGGTGTTTATTTGAAGATATCACATTTTCCTGCTTTTTCATGTTTCCTGTGTTCTTATGTTGATATCTGTGTATCTAGCATAACTGTCATTTCTTCTAGTTTTTTTCAATTTGCTTTTGTAGGTGAGGACTTTTTCCTGAAGTTGTATCTACAGTGTTGGTTGGTTAGGGCACCTCAGCTTTGATTCCAGGTACATGTAGTACATTAGTATCTTCATGATTTCTTTAGGTGTAAACAGCGTCTGTGGTGTCTGTAATTTCCTTGGTGACTGGGGGTACAGATTTTAGTGGAGGATGTCCTGAAATTTTGCTAGGGGCTGGGATGCCAGGTGGGTCAATGTTTGAGCCCCAGTGGTGGCAGCAGTGGGCAGAGCATACCAGGTCCCAGGACTGCATAAGCTGGCACAAGTATCAGTGGGTCTAGATAGGCCAATTATTGGATCTTCAGATAGCTTGTTCACATGCCAGTAGTGGCAAGGGTGGGCTGGGTTGGTGGGTAGGCTCTTGGACCTCTCTGGGAATGGCATGGACTATGGCAGTACCAGTGACTAGAAAACCCTCTGGTTCCTAAGCAGTGATTTCTGGTATTGGTGAGGGATGTGAGGGCTGGGTGGGACAGTTTCCAGGCCTGCAGGTGGTAGATGCAAGTAGGTACCAGCTGTAGCGGTAGCTGCAGGGTGTGTGGGCTCAAACTCAGGCTCCCAGGAAGAGTGCTTATGTGCTAATGGTGGTGGACTTTACTTGGCAGTCCCTAGGCTTCAGGAATGTGCACTCTGACATGGAGAGGGTAGCAAAGAAGCCTGGAAGGCTTGTTCTCAGGACCCCCTATTGTGTGTGCAGGCACCAGCTATGATATGCAGAGGCAGGATGATCCCAGGCTTCTGAAAAGATGCTTGGGTGGGAAGTAGTAGCAGCTGCACTGTGGCCCTGAAACTGGGAAAACTGGGCTGCCTTCATTGCCTGAAATGTAGGCTGGCTGGTTGGAAATGGGTGCCATGCTTGCATTTCAGCTTCAGAGTTGCTTGCTAGTCAGAGCCAGTGTTGATAACCTATGCCTTACTCACTTATAACTCAGGTCCATCTGTGGCAGCACATGACTGGCTCAAGCTTTAGCCCCAGCAACAAGAGTTCACACTTTTCTGTCACCTGCTTCTGGGCACTAGGATAGTGCATAATCTGTTGTGGGTTGGGCTCAAAAATGGTGCCTTGCTGTAGCATCTTAGGTTTCAGGACGTGTAAGGGACCCAGCACAAGCTTTTCCTATGAAACAGCACACTTGCAGGGTCTCCTGGCAGTCCCTATCTTAGATTTAGTTCCTGCAAGGGAGAAACTAAAATCCTCACGCATTGCTGATGGCAATGTAAAAGGATACTGCCATTTTAAAAAACATTTTGGCAGTTACAAAAATGTTAAAAACAAATTTAGTGTATGACTGTCAGTTTCACTTTTTGGCATCTACCCAAGAGAAATAAAACCTAGGTCATCCAAAGACTTATATGTGAATGTTCACAGCAGCACTACTTCTAACAGCCACATACTGGGGAAAAAGCCAAATGTCCATTTGTTGTTAAATGAATAAAAACAGTACTATATTCATATAATAAAATAATGTTCAGCAATAAATAGGAACAATCTGCTAATATATGTTACAATATCGATGAACCTCAAAAACATTATGCTAAATGAAATAATCCAGATGCAAATGACTACATATTGTTGATTCAACTTATATAAAATATGTAGAAATATCAATTTTTTTAAGGCAGAAGGCAGCTATCATTGATTAGGGAGGAGAGTGAGAGTAAGGATTTGCAGCAGCAAATGACCAAGAGAGATCATTTTAACACAATGGAAATATTTTAAACCTCAGTTATGCTGATGACTATAAAAGTCTGTAAGTTTATTACAAATCAAAGCAATCATATCCACTATCATTACACTTACTTGACATTGTAGTGAATATTCAATGATATGGTTTGGCTCTGTGTCCCCACAATCTCATCTCAGGTTGTAATACCTATGTGTTGAGGGAGGGACCTATAATCCCCATGAGAATTAATACAACAACATCAGTAAACTTTTGGGCAATATATTAAAATTTGTATACGCATTTCCTATGTTCCACTTCTAGAAATATACTCTAAAAATGTATTCATATATGTGAAAACAGCATCACTATTTATAATAAACCATAAACTGAGGTGAAACCAAATATCTGAAAATAATTAAATGACTAAATAATTGAATATTCATACCATGGGATATTGTACAGCAGTGAAACACATCAACTAGTGCTGTGAGCGACAATGTGGAGGAAACTCATAAATATAATGTCAATCAAAAATTAGTTTGATTAGTCAGATAGAGAATGGATACAGAGAAAATTATTTATACTAACTTGACAAATAAGCAAAATAATCCTTGCTGCTAGAAGTCAGATAAGTCATTAACTGGGGAGAGTAGTAATGGGGTAATTATTTGGACATTTTCTCTGAAGTGATAGCAATATTCTATTTATTGGCCATAGTTGTTGTTATATGTGGTTGGTAATTTTGTCATAATTTGCTGAATCCAATATTTGTAAACTTTTCTAAATATGCATTATATTTTAATACAACATATTTTTAAGAGTGTTTGAGGTGCTGGTCAGAGATCAGTAAGTGACCCCTGTTACTTTTGTATTGTGTTTGTTTTATTATTCTCACCTCATACCAATCTAGATATTTTGACCTCCAATCATCTTTGCTGCTTATTTGTCTTTAGAAACATTTTTTTTCCTGTCTATTGTCTCTTCACTGTAAATACTATTCATCATTCATGCCTACCTAATTAATATTTCCCCAGAGCAACATTCTGTGACCTCCCAGAGAAGGCCCATTACTACCTCATTTAACAAGTATTAGTCTGTTTGTGCTGTGCAAAACAGAAAATTTGAGACTGGATAATTTATTAAGAACAGGAATTTACTTTCTCATAGTTCTGGCAACTGGGGAGTTCAGGGCCAAGTTGCCAGTAGGTTAGGTTGTCAAGTGAGAGCTACTCTCTGCTTCTAAGATGGTGGCTTATTGCTGCATCCTGTCTGGAAAGGATATTGTGTCCTCACATGATGAAAGGTAGAAGGGCAAGAGAGCTTAACACTGCAGGAAATCTCCTTTATCAGAGCCTTAATTCCATTCATCAGAGAGGAGCCCTCGTGGATTAACCACTTTATGAAGGCCCCACCTCTTAATAACACCTGAATTTTGGAGGAGACACATTTAAACCATAGCAACATGGATCTGATAGTGTAGCATCTCTCTCCCTCCTAGCTGGTGTCAAAGTTACCATTTTACATTTTTTTCTATGATTATTCATAAAATTATCATCAGGTACAAGTCCCATAAGGGCAGAAGCCTGGTTGTTTTTTTTTTATATTGTAATATATTTCCAGTACCTAATGCAATGTCAGCCTCAATAAATATTTGATGAGTGTGACTTGGCAGTTAGCCATGCATTTGCAGTGAATGATTCATAGGAAACAGCCAATGCAAATGATTGAATATAATTACCAAAGAAAGTTTGCTGCAAACAGAATGTATTACATGTTATGTTTTCCTCATCATGATGACTGTCTTTACTAGATAGGGTAGAAACATATATAATTCAAAAAAACTAATAAATAAATTAATAAACTGACTCAAATGAGATTGAGATAGAAAGCTCAGGGCGGTTTTGGAAGTTTGTGGTCTCTAAGGACCCGGGATTCTTTCTTCTTTGCCACTCATTTTTGCCAAAGGTAGAAAATGATTTCTACCTTTAAAGTACAATATTGCTACTTCAGTTTCAGGTAGCCTATATAGGTTTCAGAAAGCAGAAGAGAGGAAGAAATGAGGGCAAAAGAAACATATACTGGTTGAACATGTCCAATAAAAAGAGCTGTTCTTGGCTCTACATCTTATTGGAAACACCTTTCAGAAGGGAAATTGAAATGTAGGTGTTTTGATTAATCTATTGTCACCTCAAATCGTATACTGATCTGTTAGCAAGGTGCATAGGAGAAACAAAACATTTTTCTCTTCCCTTATGAAATGTGCCCATTTTTAGTTATTTGAGCATATTGCATCATAAAATTGTTTTCTTTTTTACAAAACCTATTGTAAATATGTCTTGGCAAAATGTATTTTTATTGTATATTTTCCTTTAAGCCTATTACGCAAAATTTCTAAACAAGCTCAGGATCATAAATGGATTTACGGTTCAAAATATTTAAAAATTGATACACATATTGTGTAAAACCTAATGGCAAACCTCACTTGGATTCCAGAAACAGATGAAGATGCAACAGTATGTGTTATCCTTATCAAAAATTGAAATATATCCTTATCAAAAATTGGATGAGACATCAGCATCCTATCTACCAATCATCCCCAACTACCTTCTCAACTCTTATGAAGCCTCACTCAGTTAATTCTTTATTTAAAAAGCTACTGAAGTTAAACTATAGCAGCATGAAAGCATTTTTTTCTTTTGGTTTTTGAGTGTGTTTTTTTATAGATCTGTGTGCATACATATAAGTGAATGCCTGCTGTTTGGCTATTCTTTCATACAAAACAATGAATTCACACAGAGATGACCTGAATTGGGAGTTTAGCAGCACTGGCATTTCTTCATTCTGTCTTTTTGTTTAACTTTTCTGTTACTACTTCTAAGCTAAAAAGAGAATAATTTGCCAGAATAAAGTGAGAATTGCAGATTATCAAAATTTATATCCTACCCTCGCAGAAAGGTAGTCTGATATTTAAATTTCAAAGGTAATTTATTCAGAAACATTGAATAAATGGGGTTGAAAAACTCAAGGGTGCAATCACTTAAGAAACTTATGGATGGACTCAATACATTTAAAAAGCAATCCTAAGGATTCAGGAATAACTTACAATTTGAAATGAAATCATTTTTATATTTGTGCTTACTTTTAACTTTAGGGACTATTTTATCCAAAGGGAATTTGCTTTTAATTGATTAGGTAAGGTCCTGAAGAAGTAAGTAGACTACTCTTCTTATTCCATGATAGCTTTGCTATTTCTTTTTTTTTTTTTTTTTTTGAGACAGAGTTTTGCTCTTGTTACCCACGCTGGAGTGCAATGGCGCAATCTCGGCTCACTGCAACCTCCGCCTCCTGGGTTCAAGCAATTCTCCTGCCTCAGCCTCCCAGGTAGCTGGGACTACAGGTAGACGCCACCATGCCCAGCTAATTTTCGTATTTTTAGTAGAGACGGGGTTTCACCATGTTGACCAGAATGGTCTCGATCTCTTGACCTCGTGATCCACCCGCCTCGGCCTCCCAGAGTGCTGGGATTATAGGTGTGAGCCACCACACCCGGCCTAGTTTTGCTATTTCAAGAAATAAAAGTATTAATGGTCAAAAAGAAAAATGACCTGACTTCTGAAAAATAACACTTTTAAGTTTTTGTCCAACATTGTTAAAGAATATAGTTATATGAAATTAAATTATCTCTCTACTGTTTCTTAGTGTGTCAGAAATGTTAAACAGGTTCCAATTGGTTGAAACATATACACCTTGAATAGAGCCTATATAGAGTGTTCAAAGATTTGTAAAGTATAAAAGACGTAGTTAAGAAAAGTGTTATTTCTTTTAAGTGTTAAATAGACAGCAATATAGTTCTATGTTTTCTCTCTCCGTGTGTGTGTGTGTGTGTGTGTGTGTGTGTGTGTGTGTGTGTGTGCAGGGGAAAAAGAGGCATATTGAGAGCAAGCATAAGATTTCTCTAGAGGAAGCTGTTGACCATTGCATTAATACATGTGAAATATTGACATATTTGGTCCATCAAATATATGTCTTGCTTCCATTTATTTTGTGACAATTCAAACAACTATTTACAGGTAAATACATTCCTGTTAGCTTTGTATTTCCTATAAACATTCCTAAGGAGAATTAAGATAAAATCACTTAAGAAATATTCTACCATTTATGCATGATGTTTTAATACGTTGATTTATTTTAAATTTTTAACACAAAAATATTTTGAGCACACAAATATGTGACACATATGATACCCAAAATAATGTAATATACTTTAGTTTTAGGGAAATGTTAAGAACATCATAAATAAAGTTACGACTGACCTTAAGTTTCTAAAGAGAAATCATAGTTGCACTCAAATTACTTGTTTCCTTACTTTTTATGCTCACTTTCTAAAAATAACATTTTTTTTTTTAACAGAAATAGCAAAAAGGGATTTTAGTGGCTAATTTTATTTCTAATTCAACTAAATTTAAATTCTATTTATATGAATTATGCCCACTATTTTAAATCCTGGTTTGCATTATAATATGCAGCATCAGAAGAAGGCCATCTATCATTTGCTATACAAATATGGGCTATAATTCTGGGTAGATGTTTTGTTGTCATTGTTTGTTGTTTTTTTGAGACAGCGTCTCACTGTGTTGCCCAGGCTAGAGTGCAGTAGTGTAATCTCAGCTCACTGCAACTTCTGCCTCTCAGGTTCAAGCAGTTCTGTGCCTCAACCCCCTTAAGAGCTGGAAATACAGATGTGTGCCACCACGCATGGCTAATTTTTGTATTTTTAATAGAGATGGGGTTTCACCATGTTGGCCAGGCTGGTCTTGAACTTCTGACCTCAAGTGATCTGCCCATCTCTGTCTCCCAAAATGCTGGGATTACAGGTGTAAGCCACAGCACCAGGCCAGTAGTTACTTCATTGAAGTTACAACAATTGGTAACAAACAACAATTGGTTTAACTATTCACCTGTTGAAAGACATTATTATAAATAATTAATAAAAATGATTAATGAAAATTTTGCACTTAAAAGGCTTTCAGTTCTCACGTTAGAGGATAACTGCAACTTTTGTATTATGCCTGATATGATGGTTAATATTGAGTGTCAACTTGATTGGATTGAAGGATGTAAAGTATTGTTCCTGGGCATGTCTGAGAGGGTGTTACCAAAGGAAATTAACATTTGAGTCAGTGGACAGAGATAGGCAGGCTGATCCTCAATCTGGGTGGGTACCATCCAACTGGTGGCCAGTAGGGCTAGAAAATGTACATGGAAAAAGGTGGATTAAGCAGACTTGCTGTGTCTTCCGGCCTTCATCTTTCTCCCATACTGGATGCTTACTGCCTTTGTGCATTAGACTCCAAGATGTTTGGCTTTTGGACTCTTGGAATAACACTAGTTGTTTTCCGGGGTCTCTTGGGACTTTGGCCACAGATTGAAGACTGCACTGTCAGGTTCCCTAGTTTTGAAGTGTTGGGACTTGGACTGATCCACCACTGGCTTCCTTGATCCTCAAATTGCAGATGGCCTATCGTGGGACTTTACTGGTTATTGTCTGAGTCAATTCTCCATAATAATCTCCTTTTCACATATAAATCATATAAATATGTCCTATTAGTTCTATCCCTCTAGAGAACCCTGGATAATACACATGGCATATTGTAAAAACACCACCACATTAAGACTAATTACAAAATATGTAATATTTGATCACTGAATTCATGATTTACAGAGAAATATGAAGTATTTAAAAAAACATGGCTTATTTTAAAAACACAGCCACATTAAGACTACAAAATATGTAGTATTTGATCACTGAATTCATGACTTATAGAGAAATATTAAATATAAAAACATACTGATACCTATTAGTTCTATGCTGAATTAGGAGAGCTAGTCTCTGTGCACCTTTGGAACAAGCCCAATTTGTCTCAGTTCTAAGAGTATACATTGCCAATTACTCGTATCCCTAGGAACTTTACTTGAATTGTCACTTTAGCTGCCAATAATATTATGAGACATTTTCATACTTAAGTACTTGTCACCTCGTATAGACACATATTTACTTTTAGTTCATGTAGAAAAGCAGTATGAATAGCATTTAAATTTTGGTTCATTCATTGGGATAGGCCATTTTACAGAGTCAGGAAAATCGGACCATAAGTATGGTCCTCATGTTTCCTAGCCAAGAATTCCTGACACTTTTATGACAAAAGCACTAAAGTAAAATTGTTATTTTATTTTAATTCTACCTCTTTTTTCTTTGAACTTTCATATTCTGTCCTTCAAATTTTAATTCACATCAAGTTGATAAAATTGTATTTTATTCTGTAACAATGTACCTTCCTTTTTCTTTAGATTTATTCTAAGTGTACATAACCAAATTAATAAATATTTGCATTATTTGGAAGATACACACACACATTGCATAATTGTTGTTCAGGATGATGTGTGTAAATTATACTTCTTCAAATTCAGTCCATTGTGACAAATTCTGAATAAATTAAAAAATTCCCAACATCTAGGTAAATTAAATAATTTTATTTATGCCTATTGTTTGAAATCATTCCACATTTTACTTTATCTCACATTTAAGCAATAAATGTGCTACTTCTAAAAGTTGCCTTGCTTGTTCATAGAGGACTCAAATATTTTTCTTATTATATTATTAATATCATTCACTCCTTAGTCTTTTTTTAAATTTTTTAAAAATATAATTCATTGTTCTTTTAAAGATATTCTTCTTAGAATCCACTGAAGTTTTTCTTTTTTTTTTTTTTTTTTTTTTTTATTTTTTAATTTTTTTTTTTATTGCATTATAGGTTTGGGGGTACATGTGCAGAACGAGCAAGATAGTTGCATAGGTACACACATGGCAGTGTGCTTTGCTGCTTTCCTCCCCTTCACCCACACTTGGTATTCATCCCCAGGCTATCCCCCCCAGCCCCCCCCTGCTGTCCCTCCCCCATTCCCCCCAACAGTCCCCAGTGTATAGTAGACCGCCTCTCTGTGTCCACATGTTCTCATTTTTCTCACCCACCTATGAGCGAGTATATGCGGTATTTCTTTTTCTGTTCTTGTGTCAGTTTGCTGAGAATGATGTTCTCCAGATTCATCCATGTCCATACAAAGGACACAAACTCATCATTTTTGATTGCTGCATAATACTCCATGGTGTATATGTGCCACATTTTCCCAGTCCAGTCTATCATCGTTGGGCATTTGGGTTGGTTCCAGGTCTTTGCTATTGTAAACAGTGCTGCAATGAACATTCGTGTGCATGTGTCCTTATAGTAGAATGATTTATAATCCTTTGGATAGATACCCAGTAATGGGATTGCTGGGTCAAATGGAATTTCTATTTCTAGGTCCCTGAGGAATCGCCACACTGTCTTCCACAATGGTTGAACTAATTTACACTCCCACCAACAGTGTAAGAGTGTTCCTATTTCTCCACATCCTCTCCAGCATCTGCTGTCTCCAGATTTTTTAATGATCGCCATTCTAACTGGTGTGAGATGGTATCTCAATGTGGTTTTGATTTGCATCTCTCTAATGACCAATGACGATGAGCACTTTTTCATATGTTTGCTGGCCTCATGTATGTCTGCTTTCGTAAAGTTTCTGTTCATATCCTTTGCCCATTTTTGAATGGGCTTGTTTGTTTTTTTCCTGTAAATCTGTTTGAGTTCTTTGTAAATTCTGGATATCAGCCCTTTGTCGGATGCGTAAACTGCAAAGATTTTTTCCCATTCTGATGGTTGCCGATTCACTCTAATGACTGTTTGTTTTGCTGTGCAGAAGCTGTGGAGTTTGATTAGGTCCCATTTGTCTATTTTGGCTTTTGTTGCCAATGCTTTGGGAGTTTTGTTCATGAAGTCCTTGCCTACTCCTATGTCCTGAATGGTTTTGCCTAGATTTTCTTCTAGGGTTTTTATGGTGTCGGGTCTTACGTTTAAGTCTTTAATCCATCTGGAGTTAATTTTAGTGTAAGGTGTCAGGAAGGGGTCCAATTTCTGCTTTCTGCACATGGCTAGCCAGTTTTCCCAACACCATTTATTAAATACGGAATCCTTTCCCCATTGCCTGTTTTTGTCTGGTTTATCAAAGATAATATGGTTGTAGATGTGTTGTGTTGCCTCCGATGCCTCTGTTCTGTTCCATTGGTCTATATCTCTGTTTTGGTACCAGTACCATGCTGTTTTGATTACTGTAGCCTTGTAGTATAGTTTGAAGTCTGGTAGCGTGATGCCTCCCGCTGTGTTCTTTTTGCTTAGAATTGACTTGGCTATGCGGGCTCTTTTTTGGTTCCATATGAAATTCATGGTGGTTTTTTCCAGTTCTGTGAAGAAATTCAATGGTAGTTTGATGGGGATAGCATTGATTGTGTAAATTACTTTGGGCAGTATAGCCATTTTCACGATATTGATTCTTCCTAACCACGAACATGGAATGTTTCTCCATCTGTTTGTGTCCTCTCTTATTTCATTGAGCAGTTGTTTGTAGTTTTCCTTAAAGAGGTCCCTTACATTCCTAGTGAGTTGTATTCCTAGGTATTTTATTTTCTTTGTAGCAATTGTGAATGGCAGTTCGTTCTTGATTTGGTTCTCTTTAAGTCTGTTATTGGTGTATAGGAATGCTTGTGATTTTTGAACATTGATTTTATATCCTGAGACTTTGCTGAAGTTGCTTATCAGTTGCAGGAGCTTTTGGGCTGAGGTGATGGGGTCTTCTAGGTATACTATCATGTCATCTGCAAATAGAGACAATTTGGCTTCCACGTTTCCTATTTGAATACCCTTTATTTCTTTTTCTTGCCTGATTGCTCTGGCTAGAACTTCCAGTACTATGTTGAATAGAAGTGGTGAGAGAGGGCATCCTTGTCTAGTGCCAGATTTCAAAGGGAATGCTTCCAGTTTTTGCCCATTAAGTATGATATTGGCTGTTGGTTTGTCATAAATAGCTTTTATTACTTTGAGATATGTTCCATCAATACCAAGTTTATTGAGGGTTTTTAGCATAAAGGGCTGTTGAATTTTGTCAAATGCCTTCTCTGCATCAATTGAGATAATCATGTGGTTTTTGTTTTTGCTTCTGTTTATGTGGTGAATTACATTTATAGACTTGCGTATGTTGAACCAGCCTTGCATCCCCGGGATAAATCCTACTTGATCATGATGGATAAGTTTTTTAATGTGCTGTTGCAATCGGTTTGCCAGTATTTTATTGAAGATTTTTGCCTCTATGTTCATCATGGATATTGGCCTGAAGTTTTCTTTTCTTGTTGAGTCTCTGCCAGGTTTTGGTATCAGGATGATGTTGGTCTCATAAAATGATTTGGGAAGGGTTCCCTCTTTTTGGATTATTTGGAATAGTTTCAGAAGGAATGGTACCAGATCCTCTTTGTGTGTATGGTAGAATTCGGCTGTGAACCCATCTGGACCTGGGCTTTTTTTGTGTGGTAGGCTCTTAATTGCTGCCTCAACTTCAGACCTTGTTATTGGTCTATTCATAGTTTCGGCTTCCTCCTGGTTTAGGCTTGGGAGGACACAGGCATCCAGGAATTTATCCATTTCTTCCTGATTTACTGGTTTATGTGCATAGAGTTGTTTGTAGTATTCTCTGATGATGGTTTGAATTTCTGTGGAATCTGTGGTGATTTCCCCTTTATCGTTTTTTATTGCATCTATTTGGTTGTTCTCTCTCTTCTTTTTTATCAGTCTGGCTAGTGGTCTGTCTATTTTGTTGATCTTTTCGAAAAACCAGCTCTTAGATTTATTGATTTTTTGAAGGGTTTTTCTTGTCTCTATCTCCTTCAGTTCTGCTCTGATCTTAGTTATTTCTTGTCTTCGGCTAGGTTTTGAGCTTTTTTGATCTTGCTCCTCTAGCTCTTTCAATTTTGACGATAGGGTGTCAATTTTGGATCTCTCCACTCTTCTCATGTGGGCACTTATTGCTATATATTTTCCTCTACAGACTGCTTTAAATGTGTCCCAGAGATTCTGGTACGTTGTGTCTTCATTCTCATTGGTTTCAAAGAACTTCTTTATTTCTGCCTTCATTTCATTGTTTATCCAATCAACATTCAAGAGCCAATTGTTCAGTTTCCATGAAGCTGTGCAGTTCTGAGTTATTTTCTGAATTCTGAGTTCCAACTTGATTGCACTATGGTCTGAGAGACTGTTTGTTATGATTTCAGTTGTTTTGCATTTGCTGAGGAGTGCTTTACTTCCAATTATGTGGTCAATTTTGGAGTAGGTGTGATGTGGTGCTGAGAAGAATGTATATTCTGTGGATTTGGGGTGGAGAGTTCTGTAAATGTCTATCAGGTTTGCTTGTTCCAGGTCTGAGTTCAAGTCCTGGATATCCTTGTTAATTTTCTGTCTGGTTGATCTGTCTGCTATTGACAGTGGAGTGTTAAAGTCTCCCACTATTATTGTGTGGGAGTCTAAGTCCCTTTGTAAGTCATTAAGAACTTGCCTTATATATCTGGGTGCTCCTACATTGGGTCCATATATATTTAGAATCGTTACCTCTTCTTGCTGTATTGATCCTTTTACCATTATGTAATTACCTTCTTTGTCCCTTTTGATCTTTGTTACTTTAAAGTCTATTTTATCAGAGATGAGAATTGCAACTCCTGCTTTTTTTTGCTCTCCATTTGCTTGGTAAATCTTCCTCCATCCCTTTATTTTGAGCCTTTGTGTATCTTTGCATGTGAGGTGGGTTTCCTGGATACAGCACACCGATGGGTTTTGGTTTTTTATCCAATTTGCCAGTCTGTGTCTTTTGATTGGTGCATTTAGCCCATTTACATTCAGGGTTAATATTGTTATGTGTGAATTTGATACTGCCATTTTGATGCTAGCTGGCTGTTTTGCCCGTTGGTTCATGTACATTCTTCATTTTGTTGATGGTCTTTAGCATTTGGTATGCTTTTAGGATGGCTGGAACTGGTTGTTTCTTTCTATGTGTAGTGCCTCTTTCAGGAGCTCTTGTAAAGCAGGCCTAGTGGTGACAAAATCTCTGAGTACTTGCTTGTTCGTGAAGGATTTTATTTTTCCTTCACTTATGAAGCTCAGTTTCGCTGGATATGAAATTCTGGGTTGAAAGCTCTTTTCTTTAAGGATGTTGAATATTGGCCCCCACTCTCTTCTGGCTTGTAGAGTCTCTGCTGAGAGATCTGCTGTGAGTCTGATGGGCTTCCCTTTGTGGGTGACCCGACCTTTCTCTCTGGCTGCCCTTAGTATTTTCTCCTTCGTTTCAACCCTGGTGAATCTGACGATTATGTGCCTTGGGGTTGCTCTTCTTGCAGAGTATCTTTGTGGTGTTCTCTGTATTTCCTGGAGTTGAGTATTGACCTGTCTTGCTAGGTTGGGGAAATTTTCCTGGATAATATCCTGAAGAGTGTTTTCCAGCTTGGATTCATTCTCTTCGTCACATTCTGGTACACCTATCAAACGTAGGTTGGGTCTCTTCACATAGTCCCACATTTCTTGGAGATTTTGTTCATTCCTTTTTGTGCTTTTTTCTTTAATCTTGGTTTCTCGTTTTATTTCATTGAGTTGATCTTCAACTTCTGATATTCTTTCTTCTGCTTGGTCAATTCGGCTGTTGATACTTGTGCATGCTTCGCGAAGTTCTCGTGTTGAGTTTTTCAGCTCCTTCAATTCATTCATATTCCTCTCTAAGTTGTCCATTCTCGTTATCAATTCCTCGAATCTTTTTTCAAATCTTTTTTCAAGGTTCTTAGTTTCTTTGCACTGGTTTAGAACATGTTCCTTTAGCTCACTGAAGTTTCTCATTATCCACTTTCTGAAGTCTGATTCCGTCATTTCATCACATTCATTCTCCGTCCAGCTTTGTTCCCTTGCTGGTGAGGAGTTTTGGTCCTTTTTTGGAGGTGAGGTGTTTTGGTTTCGGGTGCTTTCCTCCTTTTTGCGCTGGTTTCTTCCCATCTTTATGGATTTATCCGCCTGTTGTCTTAGTAGTGGCTGATTTTTCAATTGGGTCTCTGTGTGGACACTGAGATTGTTGATGATGAAGTATTTCTGTTACTTAGTTTTCCCTCTAATGATCTATCCTCTCTGCTGTATGAGTGCTGAGGTCCACTCCAGGCCCTGCTTGTCTGGGGTATACCTGCAGCAGCTGCAGAACAGTGAGGGATGATATCAGTTTCTTTTTCTGCTGCCCTTGTTCCAGAATGATGCCAGCCAAATATCAGTCTGATTAGTCCTTTTCTGGGGTGACTCCTTGGATATACAGAGGTCAGGGAGCTGCTTGAGGAGACAGTCTGTGCTTTATAGGAGCTCCAGTGCTGAGCTGTGAGCTCCGTTGTTCATTCGTTGTTGGGAGGTTATGTCTGCTGCAATAGAACTCATAAAACACCACTCTTTTTTTTTTTTTTTTCACCCTTAGATGCTCTGTCTCAGGGAGTTGGGGCTTTCTTTATGAGTATCTGTTGCACTGTCCTGCCCCACTAGGTGGCAGTCTATTCACTATTTGCCTGCCGGGGCTCTGACCTCCTAAGGCGGGTCCGCCCTGTTGCGGCCCGCGGACTCTCTCTGTTATGGCAGGTTGCCTCGGCAACGGCAGGCTGCATCAGTCCTGGGCGGTACTTAAGTGGGGGTGCACTTTGTCAGGAATGGTGGACGCCCCTCCCTGACCCGGCTGCACCGTCCTAAATGCCGGCAACAAAACTCTCAGCCCCAAGCGCCTCCAGTCGCCGCCCTGCTTGTCCCCGTGAGCGTGGGACCCGCCGAGCCCGATCACCCTGCTCCCTGCCTCAGAGTCCGTCCTCTCTCTCTCTCTCTCTTCCTCTCCCCAAGCTGAAAGGTCGACTCTCTCACTGGCGCCCCAGGAGCCTGCCGATAGGGCACTGGGATCCGTGCGATCTCCCGTGCCGCTGCCCACCACCCCGGCTCAGATCACGCTTCCCAGGAAACTCCTGGTCTGGCTCATTGTCCAAGTCCTGTTCAATCAGATGGACATGCCAATCTGCCCTTCCAAATCTCAGATTGCCGGTTTAACAGGGCACCCAGACCAGTGAGTTCCGCGCCGGGTCCCGCTGCGGCGCCGGCCGAAGAGGCGGCGGGAGCCGGTTGCGTTAGCCGGCTGCTAGCATCCCGTGTCTCTCCCACACCTGGGACTTTCAACGCTCTGTGGGCATAAAAGGAACATCCGAGAATGCGGCTAGGACTCACCCTCTGCGCCTTCACCGAGAGCTGCAATCCTGAGTCACCTCTATGACGCCATCTTGCCTCCCTCCCTCTGAAGTTTTAACTTAAATTCAACTAGCTGTTTCCTAGGCCTGTTTCCTGGTTGGTATATATATATATATTTTTTTCCCACAGAAAGATTCAGAATGTTTCATTATTTCTTCTTCCTATGTATTTCTCTACCTTGGATTTTGCTGAATTGTATTCTTAAGTAATTTCCTCATGAAAGGATTTATGTCAAAGTAAATTGCATACATTATTGCTACCCAAAACTACATTTATGTGGCACTTGAAGGATAGCTTGTCTGGGGATAGAATTTCAGAATTTCAAAGGCCTTGCATCACCATCTTTTGAGCATTTTACACAGTGTGGTAGCTATTTGCATGAATCTCATTCAATATTACATGGTCTTTTAGCTGTGTTTTATTTTTAAAATATATTTTTCCTTTGTGAAAATTTCTGACTCTTTCAATCATTCATGGTGCTGGGTATATTACAATGATGTGTATTTATATGAGCCCTTTATCATTCTTCTTTTTGCTTCCTGGAAACTGTTAAAAATATTATGATCATTTTTTCTCAATCTGGAAAATTAAAATTGCTCTTTCATAGATTTTATTTTAAATAATTATGATCAACTTAATGGATTTTTCTATTTTGTTACTTTTATTATCATATCATTCAGTTTTTAAAAAATTAACCACATCTACAGACTAAAATGAAGTGTTTTGTTAGAATTATTCTGTTCAAGCTCAACAGCAATAAATAGTTGATTTAGTTCTCTTGAAACTAAAGTTCTTATTGCTTGGATTTATTTCCACTGTAATTTACAGATATTTAGTAACCATGTCCTTGAAATCTTATTGTAAATTAACTTGTAAAAAATTGGGATATATTTTCACACATAATGCCAGATAATGTGTGTGGAAAATTAGAACAATACTGTGAACTTACCTTGCTCAGAGAAGCTACATCCTACCCTTTCTTGGTCAGTAAACTAGGGCAGATTATTTTAATCCAATAAGGGGTTGAGGTAATTTAAGGCTGGGTTTCAGTCTTTAAAAGGCTCACTGTACCTATGCTCATTTCCACTACCAGTAAATAGCATAGTGCTATTTCCAACTATGAGCCTGAGCTGTTTATAGAGTCCTCTTCCTTGTAGGTTCACGGACTCAAAATGTATCTTCTCACTGTAGCAATGTCAAATCCTCTGCTCTGCTTTCTAGCCACATTCTGCAGCGCCTCTTGTAAACCCTCTGTTTTTCTTTTCTTTGAATCATCTGAAAACCAACGAGTACTTCAAACAGCTAGAAACTCTGCTCATTCTACACGTCACCAGTGCAGTTAGAAAGTAAGTGGCTACTGAAAATTACCACCTGCAAAAATTTCAAGTTAATTGCTCTGGGTCACATAGCTAGTAAGAAGCAGATTTTATAGATTATTAAGATTTGTTTTGTTTTAACTCCAAATTGTAGTAATATCTTTACTATGAACTTACTATATATCTACTGTGAAAAATTTTACTTGTTGTGAATTACCATTTGTCAGTTATATTATCTCGAATTGTTAAATTTTTCAATAAATGATTTCTAATCTATAATGTAAATATAATTTATTTCAGATATAATTTATTCTATAAAATCTTTCTAATCTAAAATGTAAATATAATTTATTCTAATGAAAATATAATATATTCCAAAGTTATATAAATAGTTTTAGGAAGTAAGAAGATAAAACCCAAATCTCTACCTATGTGGTTTCTTGACCTCTTGTGCTATATATTATAAGTATTTGGAAAATTCTTTGGAGAAGAAACTCAAAGTTTAGGGCTTGCTTCTCTTATGTATAGCAAATGTCACAAGGAGAAATGAAGTGAGCTGAATGTTGAACTTACTTTAATGAATTTCTTTTGCTATTAGATTTGGTCACAAGTTCTGTTGTCTTTACTGTTATATTCTATTTGTATAGTAGGTGCATGGTACAAGGCAGGTGAGCAATAAATGCTTAACAAATAACTAAATGAATGATGAATATCTTCAAGTTTACTTTACAGAGCAATGGTAAGCCTAATGACAAAGCACAGAAAAAGGAAACTATTCACCAATCCTCGTAACTGTTGCAACAATAGTTGTTATTGAAGATAATGATATCAAATGGAATTCACTTACACATGAAAGAAAAAAAGAAGATATGATCATTAGGTTTGTGCCAGAAATGCAAGATTGCTACCTGTAAGAATATATATGCAAATAACATTTAGTAAATTGTGGTTAACGTATTCAGAAATCAGTTTGCATTATCAAAAATTCCTTCAAATATTTGTAATAGCAACAATTAGCAATTCTAAATATATTTTACAATATACTGAAATGTTTAATATATAATTATCATAAGACTACAGTGGAACTCACATAATTATGCATTCCTGGTGGTAGTTGACATGATCTTTCAGGGCATCTGTATTTTGTTTATTTACTTTGGTAGTTTTTATTTACCTTTACAGACATGTTGTTTATTTTCATGTTCTTTTTTCCACCATATATGGTGAAAAAAAAAAAAAAAACAGCTTGAATTTATGATATTGAATATAAAATATATTTATTGATATTAAATATGTGAATATATGATATGATTTCTAAATCATTCCCTAATACACACCATTAAGTAAGATGTACTTCATGTACAATACTTTCATTTCCAAGCAAATCTCTGGCCTGGAAAAATGAATGTTTCTCTACAGATGTACTAGAAATGGTTTAGTTCAAAAACTATGTCAAATTTGCCTCACACATTTCATTCTTGTGAGGTTATATTATAAAACATTTCATTTAATCATGATATATAACATTACCTGAACTCTTGTCACTCACGAGTTTCTGTTATAAAAATTACTAGAGATGGCAGTGGGGATATACATGCATTTGATCAAATATTTCTACAGGTAAAGAGATAATGTACAGAAATAATCAATAACAATGAAACTTGCCTAAAGTAGAATCAAATAAAGAAAATATTGTCAAATATATTTATAAATTATAACAAAATAAATGAAAATCAAAATTAAAATTAAATCACACACAATTCTATTATCCAAACATAATCATTGCCAGTAAAATAATTTAGAAAAGCAGTTTATGAAAAATTATTAGGAACTATATATATAAATATACTTTCTTTCAATATTTCATTTCTGGTGATTAATCCTGAGGAATAAAGAATGCAGCTTTGTATATGGACATATTTAGTTTAACCTTAATCTTATCAGCAAATTGTTAAACAATCAACAAACTAGGTATTGATGGAACCAATCTTAAAATAATAAAAGCTATTTATGACAAACCCACAGCCAATATCATACTGAATGGGCAAAAACTGGAAGCATTACCTTTGAAACTTGGCACAAGTAAAGGATGCCCTCTCCTATTCAACTAGTACTTGAAGTTCTGGCCAGAGTAATCGGGAAAGAAAAAGAAATAAATTTTGTTGAGTTATGAAAATAGGAAGTCAAATTGTCTCTATTTTCAGAAGACATGATTGTATATTGAGAAGACCCATCATCTCAGACCAAAATCTTCTTAAGCTGTCAAGAAACTTCAGCAAAGTCTCAAGATACAAAATCAATGTGCAGAAATCACAAGCATTCCTATACACCAATGATAGACAGCCAGCCAAATCATGAGCAAACTCCCATTCAAATTGCTACAAGGAGAATAAAATACCTAGGAATACAACTAACAAAGGATGTAAAGGACCTCTTCAAGGACAACTACAAACCACTGCTCAAGAAAATAAGAGAGAACACAAACAGCTGGAAAAAACATTCCATATTCATAGTTAGGAGGAATCAGTATCATGAAAATGGCCATATTGACCCAAATAATTTATAGTTTCAATGCTGTTCCCATCAATCTAACATTGACCTTCACAGAACTTGAAAAAAAAACACCTTGGCCGGGTGCGGTGGCTCAAGCCTGTAATCCCAGCACTTTGGGAGGCCAAGATGGGTGGATCACGAGGTCAAGAGATCGAGACCATCCTGGTCAACATGGTGAAACACGGTATCTACTAAAAAATACAAAAAATTAGCTGGGCATGGTGGTGCGTGCCTGTAATCCCAGCTACTCAGGAAGCTGAGGCAGGAGAATTGCCTGAACCCAGGGGGCAGAGGTTGCAGTGAGCTGAGATCGCGCCATTGCACTCCAGACTGGGTAACAAGAGCGAAACTCCGTCTCAAAAAAAAGAAAAAAACACCTTAAACTTCATAAGGAATCAAAAGAGAGCCTTCATAGCCAAGACAATCCTAAGGAAAAAAAAAAGGTGTAGATATCACGCTATCTGAGTTCAAACTATATTACAAGGCCACAGTAAACAAAACAGCATGGTACTCACACCAAAACAGAGATATAGACCAAAGGAACAGAATAGAGGCCTCAGAAGTAACACATCTGCAACCATCTCATCTTTGACAAATCTGACAAAAACAGGCAATGACGAAAAGATTCCCTAATTAATAAATGGTGTTAAAAAAATGGCTAGCCATATGAAGAAAGCTGAAACTAGATCCCTTCCTTGTACTTTATACAAAAATTAATTCCAGATGAACCAAATATTTCAACATAAGACCTAACACCATAAAAACCCTAGAAAAAAACCTAGGCAATACCATTCAGTCCATATTCATAGGCAAGGACTTCAAGACTAAAACACCAAATACAATGGCAACAAAAGCCAAAATAGATAAATGGGATCTAATTAAACTTAAGAGCTTCAGCATAGCAAAAGAAACTATGATTAGAGTAAACTAACAACCAACAGAATGGGAAAGAAATTTTGCAATCTACCCAGCTGACAAAGGGCTAATATCCAGAATCTACAAAGAACTAAAACAAATTTACAAGGAAAAAACAACTGCATAAAAAAGTGGGCAAAGGATATGAACAGACACTTTTCAATAGAAGACATTTATGTGGACATTATATGAACAAAAGCTCATCATCACTGGTCATTAGAGAAATGCAAATCAAAACCACATTGAGCTACTATCTCACACCAGTTAGAATGGTGATCATTAAAAAATATGGAGACAACAGATGCTGGAGAGGATGTGGGGAAATAAGAATGCTTTTACACTGTTTGTGGGAGTGTAAATTAATTCAACTATTATGAACTAATTTTTTATGTATAAAAATTAGTTCAATTAGGTAACTCCTCAAGGATCTAGAAATAGAAATACCTATTGACCCAGCAATCCCATTACTGGGTACATACTGAAAGGATTATAAATTGCTCTATTATAAAGACACACATAAATGTATGTTTATTGAGGCACAGTTTACAATAGGAAAGATTTGGAACCAACCCAAATGCCCATTAACAGTAGACTGGATAAGAAGATGTGGCACATAAACACTGTGAAATACTATGCAGCCATAATAATGGATGAGTTCATGTCCTTTGCAGAAACATGAATGAAACTGGAAACCATCATTCTCAGCAAACTGACACAAGAACAGAAAACCAAACACCACATGTTCTCACTCATAAGTGGGTGTGGAACAATGAGAACACACAGACAGGGAGGGGAACATCAAACACTGGGGCCTGGTGGGTGGGTGCTAGGGGAGAAATAGTGGGGGGTTGGGGGATTTGGGAGGGATAGCATTAGAAGAGATACCTAATGTAGATGACAGTTTGAAAGATGCCTCAAACCATGTATACCTATAAGAAACCTGCATAATCTGCACATGTATCCCAGAACTTAAAGTATAACAAATAGACTTTTTAAAAAAGAAGAGCTCCTGGGGTATTAGAAATATTTTATTTCTTGACATAGATGTATATTTATTTTGTGAACATTGTACACTTATGATTTGTATACTTTTAAACATGTAGAAAATAAAAAGCAGGGGAAGTGGGGAAGATGGCAGAAAGGAAGCTTCTCTGGTGTGCACCTACCACTGAGTGAGACAGGACCACAGCAATATCCAAGTCACTGAATGAGGTACTGGTTTCATTTTAAAGGGACTGGTTGAACAGCAGAATTAACCCCCCCAAAAAGCAGTGAAAGCAGACCAAAGGCATCCAGCCGAGGCAAGGCAGGACACTGCCCCACCTGAAACGTGTATCAGGCATGGAGGATCAGGGGTACATCACCTTCTCAGTTCTCTTAATCTGACACAGTAATTCACTCTGAGACTTCAGCAGCACACAGACCAGAAAAATGCTGTCTTCGTGAGAACCACTCAGAGTTGCAGACCCCGGCGACAGCCCAGGCAAAAAGCCCCAACCAGACGGATGCCTTGTTAATGCAGATCAGGGTGGAGATTTCACAAATAGAGAGAAAGCTTGCAAAAGGGAACTGTCTATCCCACAGTAGGGAGAGTTGAAAGCGGAGAAGGGGGAAATCAATTTTCCAAGATGGTGCCGTAGAAACAACACAGGATTGCAGCTCTCAGTGAAGGCGCAGAGGGTGAGTCCTAGCCTCATTCTCAGATGGACCTTTGTTGTCCACAGAACAAAGAAATTCCCAGGTGTAGGAGAGACACGGGACACCAGAGCAGCTGGTGTTTTGGCTTGTGCAGCCAGTTCAGCTGGCACCACAGTGCAGCGGCACCCAGCACAAAACTCACTGGTCTGGGTGCCCTATTAAACAGGCAATCTGAAATTTGGAAGGGCAGATTGACATGTCCATATGACTAAACAGGACTTGGACAGTGAAACAGACCAGGAGATTCCTGGGAAGTGTGATTTGAGCCGGTGCAGTGGGCAGTGGCACGGGAGATTGCACAAATCCCACTGTCCTATCAGCAGGCTACTGGGGTGCCAGTGAGAGAGTCAACTGTTCAAATTGGGGAGAAAAAGAGAGAGAGAGAGAGAGGACAAACTCTGAGGCAGGGAGCCAGGTGATTGGGCTTGGCGGGTCCCACCCTCATGGGAACAAGAAGGGCGGCAATTGGAGGTGCTCAAGGTTGAGAGTTTTGCTGCAGGGTCAGCTGAATCCAGGATGGTGCAGTCTGGTGGGGGAGGGGTGTCCGCCACTAGGGACGCAATCTGCCCCTACTGAGGTACACACCTAGTGCTGACACAGCCTTCCGTTGCCAAGGCAACCCGCCATAACAGAGAGATTCCGCCAGTAGGGCGGAGTGGACCACAGTAGAATGGAGCCCCACAGCAGCAGGGTGGACCCGCACAAGCAGGGCTGAGCCTCGGCAGGCAAATAGTGAATAGACTGCCTCCTAGCCAGGCAGGACAGTACAACAGATACTCATAAAGAAAGCTTCAACTCCCTGAGACAGAGCATATGAGGAAAAAAAAAAAAAAAAAGAAGGGGTTTTATAAGTTCTGCTGCAGCAGACTGAAACACAGGTGCCCAACAACCCTGAATGAACAACGGAGTTCAGAGCTCAGCACTGGAGCTCCTATAAAGTACAGACCATCTCCTCAAGCAGCTCCCTAACCCCTGTATATCCAAAGAGTCACCTCAAAAAAGAACTAATCAGACTGACATTTGGCGGGCATCATTCTGGGACAAAGATAGCAGAAGAAGAAACTGGTAGCATCCCTCACTGTTCTGCAGCTGCTACAGGTGTACCCCAGACAAGCAGGGCCTGGAGTGGACCTCAGCACTCATACAGCAGAGGGGCTAGACCATTAGAAGGAAAACTAAGTAACAGAAATACTTCATCATCAACAAACTGGGCATCAACTCAGAGACCCAATTGAAAAATCAGCAACTACTAAGATGACAGGTGTATAAATGCACAAAGATGGGAAGAAACCAGCACAAAAAGGAGGAAAACACCTGAAACCAAAACACCTCACCTCCTACAAAGGACCAAAGCTCCTCACCAGAAAGGGGACAAAGCTGGACAAAGAATGAGTGTGACCAAATGACAGAATCAGACTTCAGAAGGTGGATAATGAGAAACTTCAGTGAGCTAAAAGAACATGTTCTAAATCAATGCAAAGAAACTAAGAACCTTGAAAAAAGATTTAAAAAAAGATACGAGGAAATGATAACAAGAATGGACAACTTAGAGTGGAATATAAATGAATTGAAGGAGCTGAAAAACACAACATGAGAACTTCACGAAGCATGCACAAGTTTCAACAGCTGAATTGACCAAGCAGAAAAAAAAATCAGAAGTTGAAAATCAACTCAATGAAATAAAATGAGAAACCAAGATTAGAGAAAAAAGGGCAAAAAGGAATGAACAAAATCTCCAAGAAATGTGGGACTATGTAAAGAGACCCAACCTACGTTTGATAGGCGTACCAGAATGTGATGAAGAGAATGAATCCAAGCTGGAAAATACTCTTCAAAATATTATCCAGGAAAATTTCCCCAACCTAGCAAGGCAGACCAATACTCAACTCCAGGAAATAAAGAGAACACCACAAATATACTCTGCAAGAAGAGCAACCTCAAGGCACATAATTGTCAGATTCACCAGTATTGAAATGAAGAAGAAAATACTAAGGGCAGCCAGAGAGAAAGGTTGGGTCACCCACAAAGTGAAGCCCATCAGACTCACAGCAGATCTCTCAGCAGAGACTCTAAAAGCCAGAAGAGAGTGGGGGCCAATATTCAACATCCTTAAAGAAAAGAACTTTCAACCCAGAATTTAATATCCAGCCAAACTGAGCTTCATAAGTGGAGGAGAAATAAAATCCTTCATGAACAAGCAAGTACTAAGAGATTTTGTCAACTCTAGGCCTGCTTTACAAGAGCTCCTGAAAGAGGCACTACACATAGAAAGAAAAAAAAAAACAGTAACAGTCAGCCTAAAAGCATACCAAATGCTAAAAAGCATCAACAAAATGAAGAATCTACATGAACCAATGGGCAAAACAGCCAGCTAGCATCAAAATGGCAGTATCAAATTCACACCTAACAATATTAACCCTAAATGTAAATGGGCTAAATGCACCAATCAAAAGACACAGACTGGCAAATTGGATAAAAAATCAAAACCCATTGGTGTGCTGTATCCAGGAAGCCCATCCCACATGCAAGGATACACAAAGGCTCAAAATAAAGGGATGGAGGAAGATTTACCAATCAAATGGAGAGCAAAAAAAAAAAAAAAAAAGCAGGAGTTGCAATTCTTGTCTCTGATAAAATAGACTTTAACGCAACAAAGGTCAAAAGAGACAAAGAAGATCATTACATAATGGTAAAAGTATCAATAAAATAAGAAGAGCTAACGATCCTAAATATATATGGACCCAATGCAGGAGCACCCAGATATATAAGGCAAGTTCTTAATGACTTACAAAGAGACTGAGACTCCCACACAATAATACTGGGAGACTTTAACACTCCACTGTAAATATCAGACAGATCAACAAGACAGAAAATTAACAAGGATATCCAGGACTTGAACTCAGACCTGGAACAAGCAAACCTGAGAGGCATTTACAGAACTCTCCACCACAAATCCACAGAATATACATTCTTATCAGCCCGACATCACACCTACTCTGAAATTCACCACATAATTGGAAGTAAAGCACTCCTGAGCAAATGCAAAACACCTGAAATCATAACAAACAGTCTCTCAGACCATAGTGCAATCAAGTTAGAACTCAGAGTTCAGAAACTAACTCAGAACCGCACAGCTTCATGGAAACTGAACAACTGGCTCTTGAATGTTGATTGAATAAACAATGAAATGAAGGCAGAAATAAAGAAGTTCTTTGAAATCAACGAGAACAAAGACACCACATACCAGAATCTCTGGGACACATTTAAAGCAGTCTGTAGAGGAAAATATATAGCAATAAGTGCCCACATGAGAAGAGTGGAGAGATCCAAAATTGACACCCTATCATCAAAATTGAAAGAGCTAGAGGAGCAAGATCAAAAAGCTCAAAACCCAGCCAAAGGCAAGAAATAAGTAAGATCAGAGCAGAACTGAAAGAGATAGAGACAAGAAAAACCCTTCAAAAAAATCAATAAATCCAAGAGACGGTTTTTGGAAAAGATAAAAGAAATAGACCACTAGTCAGACTGACAAAAGAGAAAAGAGAGAATGACAAAATAGATGCAATTAAAAACAATAAAGGGGAAATCACCACAGATTCCACAGAAATTCAAACCATCATCAGAGAATACTACAAACAACTTTATGCACACAAACTAGTAAACCAGGAAGAAATGGATAAATTCCTGGACACCTGTGTCCTCCGAATCCTAAACCAGGAGGAAGCCAAAACTATAATTAGACCAATAACAAGGTCTGAATTTGAGGACGCAATTAATAGCCTACCACACAAAAAAAGCCCTGTTCCAGATGGGTTCACAACCGAATTCTACCAGACACACAACAAGGAGCTGGTACCATTCCTTCTGAAACTATTCCAAATAATTCAAAAAGAGGGAACCCTTCCCAAATTATTTTATGAGACCAATATTATCCTGATACCAAAACCTGGGAGAGACTCAACAAGAAAAGAAAACTTCAGGCCAATATCCATAATGAACATAGATGCAAAAATCTTCAATAAAATACTGGCAAACCGATTGCAACAGCACATCAAAAAACTTATCCATCATGATCAAGTAGGATTCATCCCAGGGATGCAAGTCTGGTTCAACATATGCAAGTCTATTAATGTAATTCACCAAATAAACAGAACCAAAAACAAAAACCACATGATTATCTCAATTGATGCAGAGAAGGCATTTGACAAAATTCAACAGTTCTTTATGCTAAAAACCCTCAATAAACTTGGTATTGATGGAACATATCTCAAAGTAATAAAAGCTATTTACGACAAACCAACAGCCAACATCATACTTAATGGGCAAAACTGGAAGCATTCCCTTTGAAATCTGGCACTAGACAAGGATGCCCTCTCTCATCACTCCTATTCAACATAATACTGGAAGTTCTAGCCAGAGCAATCAGGCAAGAAAAAGAAATAAAGCATATTCAAATAGAAAAGGTGGAAGCCAAATTGTCTCTATTTGCAGATGACATGATAGTATACCTAGAAGACCGCATCACCTCAGCCCAAAATCTCCTGAAACTGATAAGCAGCTTCAGCAAAGTCTCAGGATATAAAATCAATGTGCAAAAATCACAAGCATTCCTATACACCAATAACAGACTTAAATAGAGCCAAATCAAGAACGAACTGCCATTCACAATTCCTACAAAGAAAATAAAATACCTAGGAATACAACTCACAAGGAATGTAAGGGACCTCTTCAAGGAAAACTATAAACCACTGCCCAACAAAAATAAGAGATGACACAAACAGATGCAGAAACATTCCATGTTCGTGGTTAGGAAGAATCAATATCGTGAAAATGGCTATACTGCCCAAAGTAATTTACACAATAAATGCTATCCCCATCAAACTACCATTGACTTTCTTCACAGAACTGGAAAAAACTACCATGAACTTCATATAGAACCAAAAGAGAGCCCACATAGCCACGTCAATTCTAAGCAAAAAGAACACAGCGGGAGGCATCACACTACCAGACTTCAAACTATACTACAAGGTTACAGTAATCAAAACAGCATGGTACTGGTACCAAAACAGAGATGAAGACCAATGGAACAGAACAGAGGCATCGAAGGCAACACAACATATCTACAACCATATAATCTTTGATAAACCAGACAAAAACAAGCAATGGGAAAAGGATTCCCTATTTAATAAATGGTGTTGGGAAAACTGGCTAGCCATGGGAAGAAAGCAGAAACTGGACCCCTTCCTGACACCTTACATTAAAATTAACTCCAGATTGATTAAAGACTTAAACATAAGACCTGGCACTATAAAAACCCTAGCAGAAAATCTATGCAAAACCATTCAGCACATAGGAGTAGGCAAGGACTTCATGACCAAAACACCAAAAGCATTGGCAACAAAAGCCAAAATAGACAAATGGAACCTAATCAAACTACACAGCTTTTGCAAAGCAAAGAAACAGTCACTAGAGTGAATCAGCAACCATCAGAATGGGAAAAAAATTTTGCAGTTTACCCATCTGACAAAGGGCTGATATCCAGAATTTACAAAGAACTCAAACAGATTTACAGAAAAAAAAACAGACAACCCTATTTAAAAATGGGCAAAGGATGTGAACAGATAATTTAGAAAAGAAGACATACATGAGGCCAACAAACACATGAAAAAATGCTCATCATCTGTGGGAGTCGCCCCTGCAAGAGGCTAACAATTTGGCCTCCGCCATTAGGTGAGCTTGACTCCTTACACATTTTCCCTGATTGGAGTCTGTTCAGCTATGAGTGAGAGGAAATTAAGAAGAGAAGGAAAAAGGAAATTGAGAATGATTAAGCATGATACTATCCTCAGCCTTCTTGGCCAATGAGATAATGGCCTGGTGAATGCTGAAGTGAGTTAATTGGGTATTGTGTTCCTCTTTCTGGCTCCTGATCTAAGACTTTGTTTACCAGGCATTGTTCCAGCCTGGCAAACTCCCCTGTGGTCCTTGTCTCTTGCAGATGCATGGTTTACTGCTGAGTTTGTGACTTCTAGTTAATTAAAGATTGTTATCCAAGTTACTGATTGTTCTGACAATATTGATAATCAGCATCACCTGTTTCCCCCTTAATCCTTTACATTAATATTTGTTCCCTTTTGACAGTTCCTTAGAATCATCCCCCCAAAAATTTTCTGTCCCTTTTATTGTTTGAGTAATGATTTGCATTGAGGAAATGATGTTAAAGCCAAAAGTATATAAGAAAACATACTGCACAAATAAAATCACTGAATCGTCCTAGCCCATCTAGTCCTCCAGACCTCTCCTCTTCCTATCTTTTTTATTTTCTGCACATGCCCTCTTCCAGGTTTGGGACCCTCTCACTGGATGAGATTCCCAGACTCGTGTTCAATTCACAACAATCATCACTGGTCATTAGAGAGATGTAAATCAAAACCACATTGAGATACCATCTCACGACAGTTAGAATGGCGATCATTATAAAATCTGGAGACAACAGATGCTGGAGAGGATGTGGAGAAATAGGAACACTCTTACACTGTTGGTGATAGTGTAAATTAGTTCAACCATTGTGAAAGACAGTGTGGTGATTCCTCAAGGACCATTTGACCGAGCAATCCCTTTACTTGGTATATATCCAAAGGACTATAAATCATTCTACTATAAGGACATATGCACACAAATGTTCATTGCAGCACTGTTCACAATAGCAAAGACCTGGAACCAACCCAAATGCCCATTGATGATAGACTGGACTGGGAAAATGTGGCAAATATACACCATGGAATATTATGCAGCAATCAAAAATGATGAGTTTTTGTCCTTTGTAGGGACATGGATGAATCTGGAGAACATCATTCTCAGCAAACTGACACAAGAACAGAAAAGGAAATACTGCATATTCTCACTCATAGGCAGGTGAGAAAAATGAAAACACATGGTCACAGGGAGGGGGTCTACTACACACTGGGGTCTATTGGGGGGAATTGGGGAGGGACAGTGGGGGAAGAGCTGGGGAGGGATAGCCTGGGGAGAAATGCCAAGTGTGGGTGAAGGGGAGAAAGGCAGCAAAATACACTGCCATGTGTGTCCCTATGCAACTATCTTGCACATTCTGCACATGTACCCCAAAACCTAAAATGCAATAAAAATTTAAAATTAAAAAAAAAAAGTGGAGAGGGTGATAAAACCAGACAGACACCTTTCCAACAAGATCTAGCAACTGGAGTCCCTCCCATGGGAGAGTTTCACAGTTAACACATCCTCCAACTGGGAACAAAGGGCTTAGCAGATGGAAAGAGCCCATTGTTGGGGAGGTGGGGCTAATCCCACCAGTACAGACACCAGGAAAAGAATAAAAAGCAGCTTGGCTGAGATTCAGGCAGCCTAGCAGTACCTCCACAGGCACACAATGGACAGACTGTCTGAAGTGGCACATTGATACTTGCATTTTTTTTTTTCCATAAGGCCAACAATCATATGAAAAAATGCTCATCATCACTGGTCATTAGAGAAATGCAAATCAAAACTACATCAAGATAGCATCTCATGCCAGTTAGAATGGCGATCATTAAAACATCCGGAGACAACCGATGCTAGAGAGGATGTAGAGAAATAGGAACACTTTTACACTGTTGGTGGAAGTGTAAATTATTTCTACTATTGTGGAAGACAGTGTGGCAATTCCTCAAGAACCTAGAAAGAGAAGTTTTATTTAACCCAGCAATCCCACTACTGGGTATATATCCAAAGGATTATAAATCATTCTACTATAAGGACACATGCACATGAATGTTCATTGTGGCACTGTTTACAATAGCAAAGAACTGGAACCAAAACAAATGACCATTGATGATATACTGGACAGAGAAAATGTGGCACATATATACCATGGAATATTATGCAGCCATCAGAAATGATGAGTTCATGTTTTTTGCAGGGACATGGATGAATCTGGAAGCCATCATTCTCAGCAAACTGACACACAAACAAAATCAAACACCATACGTTCTCACTCATTGGTGGGCATTGAACAATGAGAACACATAGACACAGGGAGGGCAGCATCACACACTGGGATCTTTCAGGGGGAAGTAGGGGAGGGACAGCGGGGGGTGGGGAGTTGGTGAGAGATAGTATGGGGGAAATTGCCAGATATAGGTGATGGGGGGAAGGCAGCAAATCACACTGCCATGGATGTACCTACCCAACAATCTTGCATGTTCTTCACATGTACCCCCAAACCTAAAATGCAATAAAAGAAGAACAGCAAAAAAAGAGGCATACATACCTGTTTGTTCCCATATGACTGTAATAGAAACTTTTTTAAAACATTAATAAACTTTATGTTTAGAAAAGCTTTATGTTCATAGAAAAATTGAAAAGATAGTACATAGAGATCCCATATATCTCCTGGCACACATAAACAAAACCTCTCCTCAACTATCTACCTCTCGAACCATAGATCTGTTACAATTGATGAACTTATATTGACACATCATAACCCCAAATTCATAGTTTATCCTTGAATTTAAACAAATGTAGGTGATTTATCCATCATTACAGTGAAATATGAAATAGTTTCACTGCCATAAAAACCCTCTTTACTCTGTCTATTCATTCCTTCCTACCCACTAATTCTTGGCCACTACTAATTCTTTTTACTGTATTAACAGTTTTGCCTTTTCCAGAAAGCATACAGATGGAATTATACAGCATGAAGCCTTTTCAGATTAGCTTCTTACACTTAATAATTGGCATCTAAGTTTCCTCTGTCTTTCATGGCTTGATAGATTACATCTTTATTCCTTTTTCTAGCCATACTGCAGTTTATATATGAATTCCCCTACTAAAAATGCTTCCAAGTTTTTGGCAATTATGAATAAAGCTTGATTATGATTAAATTATTTTAAAAGTCTCATACAGGAGAAATAACCCCAACTTTGACAGAAAGGATGTCCACTCAGAGAATATGGGAAGAAACCAGCACAAAAGAATGAAAACACCAAAGTTCAAAACACCTCTCCTCCCTAGAGACATCACAATGACTCACCAGCATGGCAACAAAACAGGTCAAAAAAATGATTTTGATAAACTGACAGAAGTAGGCTTTAGAAGATGGGTTATAACAAACTTCTCTGAGCTAAAAAGAATATGTTTTAACTCAATGAAAAGAAATTAAAAACCTTGAGAAAAGATTAGATGAAATGGTAACTAGAAAAACCAGCCTAGAGAATAACATAAATGACTTGATGGAGCTTAAAAACACAGCATGAGAACTTCAAGAAGCATACAAAAGTTTCAATAGCCAAATTGATCAAGCAGAAATATATCAGAGATGAAAGATCAACTCAATGAAATAAAAGGAGAAGGCAAGAAAAGAGAAGAAAGAGTGAAAAGAAATGAACAAAGCCTCCATGAAATATGGAATTATTTGTAATCAATGTACCTGAAGAGGACAGGAAAAATGAATTGAAGCTGGAAAACACTGTTCAAAATATTATCCAGGAGAACTTCCCCAAATCAGCAAAGCAGGCCAACATGGAAATACAAGAATACAAAGAACACCACAGAAATACTCCTCAAAAAAAGCAACCCCATGACACATTATGATGAGATGCATTATGGTAAAAATAAAGGAAAAAATGCTAAGAGCAGCCAGAGAGAAAGTTCGGGTCACCTACAAAGAGAAGCCCATCAGACTCACAGCAGATCTCTCAGCAGAAAACCTGCAAGCCAGAAGATAGTGGGAACCAATATTCAATATCCTTAAAGAAAAGTACTTTCAACCCAGAATCTCATATCCAACCAAACTAAGCTTCATAACTGAAGGTGAAATAAAATCCTTTATAGACAGGCAATTACTGAGAAATTTTATCGCAAACAGATCTGCCCAACAAGAGCTCCTGAAGGAAGCACTAAACACAGAAAAAAAAAAAAAAAATCCAGTACCAGCCACTGCAAAAATAAACCAAAGGGTGAAGACCAGTGATGCAATGAGGAAACTTCATTGACCAACAGGCAAACAAACAACCAGCAACAAAATGGCAGGATCAAATTCACACGTGGCAATATTAATGTTAAATGTAAATGGCCTAAATGCCCCAATCAAAAGACACAGACTGGAAAACTGGGTAAAATTCAAAACCCATTGGTGTGCTGTATTTAGGAGACCCATCTCATATGCAAAGACTCACAAAGACTCAAAATAAAGAAATGGAAGAAGGTCTACCAAACAAATGGAGAGCAAAAAAAAAAAAAAAAAAAAAAAAAAAAAGCAGGGCTTACACTTTTAGTCTCTGATAAAATCGATTTTAAACCAACAAAGATCAGAAGAGACAAACAAGGACATTACATAATGGTGAAAGGATCACTACAACAAGAAGAGCTAACTATGTTAAATATATATGCACCCCACCCAGGAATACCCCGATACATAAAGCAAGTTTTTAATGACCTACAAAGAGACTTAGACTCCAGAACAATAACAGTGGAAAACTTCAACAGTCCATTGTCGACATTAGACAGATCAACAAGGCAGAAAATTAATAAGGATATACAGGACTTAAACACAGAACAGGAACAAGTAGACTTAATAGACATCTACAGAACTCTCCACCCCACAGCCACAGAATATACATTCTTCTCAGCACCACATCACATTTACTCTAAAATTGACCAAATAATTGGAAGTAAATGACTCCTCAGCAAATGCAAAAACACATAAATCATAAAAAACATCTCTCAGACCACAGTGCAATGAAATGAGAACTCAGGATTAAGAAACTATTCAAAACTGCACAATTTCATGGAAACTGAACAACTGGCTCATGAATGTTAACTGGATAAACAATGAAATGAAGGCAGAAATAAAGATTTTATTTGAAACCAATAAGAATGAGGACAAAACGTACCAGAATCTCTGGGACACATTTAAAGCAGTGTCTAGAGGGAAATTTATAGCAACAAATGCCCACATGAGAAACAAGGAAAGATCAAATATTGAAACACTTGTCAAAATTGAAAGAGCTAGAGGAGCAATATCAAGAAAAAAAATAACTCAAAACTTAGCAGAAGACAAGAATAACTAAGATCAGAGCAGAAATTAAGGAGATAGAAACACAAAAACCCTTCCAAAATCAATAAATCCAGGAGCTGGTTTTTCAGAAGCATCAACAAAATAGACTGCTGGCCAGATTAACAAAAAAGAAAAGAGAGAATAATCAAATAGATGCAATAAAAATCACAAAGAAGATATCACCACCTATCCCACAGAAATACAAACTACTATCAGAAATTACTATAAACAGCTTTATACACATAAACCAGTAAACCTGGAAGAAATGGATAAATTCATGAAAACTGGCACCCTTCCAAAACTAAACCAAGAAAAATTTGAATCCCTGAATAGACCAATAACAAGGGCTGAAGTTGAGACAGCAATTAATAGCCTGAAAACCAAAAAAAAAAAAAAAAAAAAAAAAAAAAGAGGCAAAATAAAGATGGTTTCACAGCTGAATTCTACCACATGTACAATGAGGAGATGGTTCCACTCATTCTGAAACTTTTCCAAACAATCCAAAAAAAGGGAATCCTTCCAAAATTATTTTGAGACCAACATCATCCTGATACCAAAACCCAGCAGAGTCTCAACAAAGAATGAAAACTTCAGGCCAATCTCCATGATAAACATAGATGCAAATCTTCAATAAAATACTGGCAAACCAATTGCAACAGCACATCATAAAGCTTATTCATCATGATCAAATAGGCTTCACCCCAGGGATGAAAGCCTGGTTCAACATACATAAGTCTATAAATGTAATCCACCACATAAACAGAACCAAAGACAAAAACCAAATGATTATCTTAGTAGATACAGAGAAAAAGTTTGACAAAATACAACAGCCTTTATGCTAAAAACTCTCAATAAACTAGATATCAATGGAACCTATCATGAAATAATAAAAGCTATTTATGACAAACCCACTGCCAATATCATACTGAATGGGCAAATACTTGAAGTATTCCCTTTGAAATCTGGTGCTAGACAATGATGCCCTCTCTCTCCACTATTATTCAATGTATTCTTTCTCCAACACTTATTCAGTACAGTGTAGGTAGTTTTAGCCAGAGCAATCAGGCATGAAAAAGAAATAAAGCATATTAAATTAGGAAAGGAGGAAGTCAAATTGTTTCTATTTGCAGACCACAAGATTGTATATTTAGAAGACCCCATCACCTCAGCCCAAACTCTCCTTAAGCTGATAAACAAATTCAGCAAAATCTCAGGATACAAAGTCAATGTGCAAAAACAACAAGCATTCCTTTACACCAATAACAGACTTAAAGAGAGCCACATCAAGAATGAACTGCCATGCACAATGCTGCAAAGAGAATAAAATACTGAGGAATCCAACTAACAAAGCATGAAAAGGACCTCTTCAGGAAGAACTACAAACCAATGCTTAAGGAAATAAGAGAGGACACAAAGAGATGCAAAAACACTCCATACTCATGGTTGGGAAGAATCAATATTGTAAAAATGACCATACTAAACAAAGTTATTTATAGATTTAATGCTATCCCTATCAAACTACCATTGACCTTCTTCACAGAACTGGAAAAAACCACTTCAAATTTCATTTGGAACCAAAAAGGAGCCTGCATGGCCAAGAAAATCCTAAGCAAAAAGAACAAAGCTTGCTCAACACACTGACAGACTTCAAGCTATACTACAAGGCAAGAGTAATCAAAACAGCATGGTACTGGTATCAAAACAGAGATATAGACCAAGGAAACAGAACAGATCATAGGCTGTGGGAGCATTACCACACATCTACAACCATCTGATTTTTGATAAACTAGACAAAAACAAGCAATAAGGAAAGGATTCCCTGTTTAATAAATGGTGTTGAAAAACCTGGCTAGCCATGTGCAGAAAGCAGAAACTGGACCCCTTCCTGAAACTTTACACTAAAATTAACTCCAGATGGATTAAAGACTTAAACATAAGACCTAACACCATAAAAACCTTAGAATACATAGGCAAAACCATTCAGGACATATGCATAGGCAATGACTTCATGACTATAACAAAAGCAAAGGCAACAAAAGCCAAAATAGACAAATGGGATCTAATTAAATTTCAGAGCTTCTATAAAGCAAAAGAAACAATCATTAGAGTGAACCAGCAACCAATTGAATGAGAAAAAAATTTTGCAATTTACCACATCTGACAAAGGGCTAATATCCAGCATCTAAAAGGAACTGAAACAATTTACAAGAAAAGAACAAACCCATCCAAAAGTGTGCAAAGGATATGAACAGACACTTTACAAAAGAAGAATATATGAAGCCAACAAACATGAAAAAAATGCTCATCATCACTGGTCATTAGAGAAATGCAAATCAAAACCACATTGAGATACCATCTCATGTCAGTTAGAATGGCAATCATTAAAAAATCTAGAGACAGATGCTGGAGAGGATGTGGAGAAATAGGATCACTTTATACTGTTGGTGGAAGTGTAAATTAGTTTAACCATTGTGGAAGACAGTGTGGCGATTCCTCAAGGATCTAGAAATAGAAATACCATTTGAGCCAGTAATCCCACTTTGGGTATATACCCAAAGAACTATAAGTCATTCTATTATAAAGACACATGCACATGCATGTTCATCGCAGCACTGTTTACAATAGCAAAGACCTGGAACCCAAATGACTATCAATAATATGCTGAACAAACAAAATGTGGCACATATACACCATGGAATCCTATGCAGCCATAAAAATTGATGAGTTCGTGTCCTTTGTAAGGACGTAAATGAACCTGGAAACCATCATTCTCAGCAAACTGAAACAAGAACAGAGAACCAAACACTGCATGTTCTCACTCATAGGTGGGTGTTGAAAAATAAGAACACTTGGACATAAAGAGGGGAGTATTAAATACTGGGGTCCGTTAATGGGGGCTATGGGAAGGATAGTGGGAGGAGATGTGGGGAGAAATATCAGGTCTAGGTTACCGGGGGATGGTGGCAACCAACCACCTTGCCGTGAATGTATCTGTGCAACAATCTTGCATGATCTGCACATGCACCACAGAATCTAAAGTACAATTAAAAAATAGAAAAGAAAAAGTAAATTCAAAGTATCAAAAAAAAAAATCCAGCCATATATCATATAAGAAACATACATTAAATATAATTGTACAAAGAAGTCAAAAACTGGTAACAGCAATTTAAAGAATGTGAGAGTGAATATAGTAATGTTAGATAAAGTTGATTTCAGAATAAGAATAACAATGACAAAAGCAAACAACATAAAAACCAAAAGGTCAATTCATTAAGAAGTAAGAGTAATACCAAATGTATATGGATCTAACAACATAACCTAAAATTTGTGAAGACAAAACTAATATAACTACAATGAGAAATAAAAAAATTCAAAATTATATATCTTAATCAAAAAAGCAAGTACACAGAAAATAAGTAAAGGTATATAACAAATGTTCAATATTATCAACCATCTTAAAACTATACCCAATATCTGCAGAATACATATTAGTTTAAAATGTATGTAGAACATTTGTCAAGATAGGTCCTATCTTTGATAACAACAAACTTAAATTTAGAAGAATTGTAATCAATAGCAGCAAAATGTCTAGAAAGATCACAAAAGATTTGGATATTAAACTTGAAATAGATCTATAAGTCAAAAAGAAGTTTCAAGAAAAATAAGTAACTATTTTAAACTTGATTAATATAAAAATGCAACATAAAATTTATAAGATGCAGCTAACTCAGTTTAGAAAAAAATTGGTAGCATTAAATGCTTATATTAGAAAAGAAAAATGTCGACAGAAAACTGGAGAGAGATCCAAGATGTCCATCTAGCAGCAGCTCAGGGTTGCAGCTCCCAGCAAAGGCATAGGGAGCGAGTGGATGCCAGACTTCCAGATGAATTTTTGTTGCCTACAGACCAAGAGATTCCCAGTGGAGAAGCCCCCTGGATCACCAGTGTGACTTTTTGGCCAGCATGGCTGTTTTGCTGGTGTCCCAGCACAGCAGTTCTCAGTGTGAAGTATGCGGGACTGGGTGCCCTTTTAGTTGGCGTTTGGAAATCCAAGAAGGCAGCGTCACCCATTCAGCTGATTGAGAAGGGGACTAAAGTCAGGAGCCAGACTGGGAGATTTGCGGGCAGAAAAGCACCACGAATCTCAGAGCCACTGTTTCAGCCAGCATGGTCACCATATGGGAAATTGCATAGATCCTGGTACCTTTTTGGCAGGCAACTGGGGCACCTGGGAAAGAATTGACTGTTCAATTAGAAAAAGAAAAAAAGGTGGCTCTGAGGCGGAAAGCCAGGTGATCAGGCTCGGCTGGTTTCACCCCAACAAAAAAAAACAGCAATTAGAAACATTGATGGTTGAGAGTTTCACAGCAAGCACAGCTGAACCCAGGAAGGTCCAGCTCCGTGGGGGAGGGGAATCTGCTGAAGGAAGACAAAGAAACATAAATAACATCACTAACAACAAGCTGGATGTCCACTCAGAGACCCAATCTGAAAGTCAGCAATTACAAAGATGACAGGTGGATAAATCCACAAAGATGGGAAGAAACCAGTGTAAAAAGGCTGAAAACATCTGAAATCAGAACATCTCTCCTCCTTCAGGGGATCACAGCTCCTCATCAGCAAGGGAACAAGGCCTGATGGAAAATGAGTGCTATGAATTGTCAGAATCAGGCTTTAGAAGGTGGATAACAAGAAGCTTCTGTGAGCTAAAAGAACATGTTCTAACCCAATGCAAAGAAACTAAAAACCTTGAAAAAAGGTTTGACAAAATACTAACGAGAATAGACAATTTAGAGAGGAATATAAGTGAATTAATGGAGTTGAAAAACACAACACAACTATGCAAAGTATGCACAAGTTTTAACAGTTGAATTGATCAAGCAGAAAAAAGGATATCAGAGATCAAAGACCAACTCAATGAAATAAAACAAGAAGACAAGATTAGAGAAAAAAGAATAAAAAGGAATGAGCAAAGTCTCCAAGAAATATGGGACTATGTGAAAAGACCTAATCTAGGTTTAATAGGTGTACCTGAATATGACAAAGAGAATGAATCCAAGCTGAAAAGTATTCTTCAGGATATTATTCAGGAAAACTTTCCCAACCTAGCAAGGCAGGACAATATTCAACTCCAGGTAATACAGAGAACACCACAAAGAGCAACCCCAAGGCACATAATCATCAGATTCACCAGGGTTGAAATGAAAAAGAAAATGCTAAGGACAGCCAGAGAGAAAGGTCAGGTTACCCACAAAGGGAAGCCTATCAGACTCATAACAGATCTTTCTGCAGAAATCCTACAAGCCAGAAGAAAGTGGGGGCCAATATTCAACACCCTTAAAGAAAAGACCTTTCAACCCCAAATTTCATATCCAGCCAAACTAAGCTTCATAAGTGAAGGAAAAATAAAATCTTTTGTGAACAAGCAAGTACTCAGAGATTTCATCACTACCAGGAGTGCTTTACAAGAGTTTCTGAAAAAAGCACTCTACATAGAAAGGAACAACCAGTATCAGCCTTTCCAAAAATATATCAACAAATAAAGAGCATCAACATAATGAAGAATCTACATCAACTAATTAACAAAACAACCAGCTAGCATCAAATGGCAGTATTAAACTCAAACATATTATTATTAATCCTAAATTTAAATCAACTAAATACCCCAATCAAAAGACACACACAGGCAAATTAAAGAAAAAGCCAAAACCCATTGGTATGCTGCATCCAGACCCATCTCATATGCAAGGATACACAAAGACTCAAAACAAAGGGATGTAGGAAGATTTACCAACCAAATGGAGAGCAAAAATAAATAAATAAATAAAAAGCAGGAGCTGCAATTCTTGCTTCTGATAAAATAGAATTTAAAGCAACAAAGATCAAAAGAGAGAAAGAAGGACATTACATAATGGTAAAAGGATCAATGCAACAAAAAGAACTAATGATCCTAAATATATATGCACCGAATACAGGAGCACCGAGATACATAAGACAAGTTCTTAATGACTTATAATGAAACTTAGACTCCCACACAATAATAGTGGGAGACTTTAACATCACATTGTCAATATTAGACAGATCAATGAGACAGAAAATTAACAAGGATATCCAGGACTTGAACTCAGACCTAGAACAAGTGAACTTAAACATTTATAGAACTCTCCACCCCAAATACACAAAACATACATTCTTATCAATACCACATCACACCTACTCTAAAAGTGACTACATAATTGGAAGTAAATCACTCCTCAGTAATTGCATAGCATTTCACAGGTTTAAATGAAATATTGTTTGGCTACTTGTTTGTTATTTTCCTCCCTTATTCCTTCCTGTCTCAATTGTTAAGCACAATTATTGGCATGAAAGAGGCTTTCAATACCCATTTTTGGACTGCATTCTAGCTTGGGAAATAAAGAAAACTCCTGTTCTCTCTCCCACTTTCTCTTCCTCTTTGTCTATTTCATTCTTTTTTTCTTTATTTATCTCTTTCTCTTTCTGTTTCTTTTTAAAAAAAAAAAAAAAAAAAAAAAGAAAATTCACAGTTGATTGACAAGAATGAGAATGAGTTCTAAAGAATTAAAATATAATGGAATAGTTTATTACTAAAAGAATGCTCAATGCAAGTGGACACAGATCACTCATTTTAACGTCATCAGCTATAGCACTTAGAGACAACTTTTTTTAAAAAAAAAAAAAGAACGAAAAGAAAAATATCTCAAATCAATCATTTAAGGTTTTACATTAATAAACTAGAAACTAAAAACAAATGAAAAACAACACAAACAAAAAAAGAGATCATAACAATTAGACTTTAAACAATGAAATTTAAAGACAGAAAATTGTAAAATTAATGGAACCAAAAGCTACTTCTTTGAAAAATTTGACAATATTGATAAACTTTTTTTCATATCTACCAAAGAAAAAGAAAGAGGGAAAGCCATTAAGAGAGATATAGTGAACAAAAATTACTAATATCAACAGGAAAGAGGGATTATTATTACAAAACCCTCAGCTATTAAATATGTAATAAAATATAAGATGATAATAAGAACTGTTAGGGACATTTTTATGCCTGTAATTTCAACAACTTAGAGTGAATGAACCAATATATTGGGGGGGGGAAATTACCAAATATCTCTCTCTCTCTTCTCTCTCTCTCTCATGCATGCACGTATGCATTCATGCACAATAAATATTTTTAATAGTCCTCTATCTATAAAACTAATTGAGTTTGTAGTTAAGTATCCTCCAAGAAAATAACAGGCCCAAGTAATTTTGTTGGTCTTGTAATTCTAAGAAAAATTTGTGGAGAAAATTATAGTAATCCTACAGAATCTCTTCCAGAAAATTTAAAAAGGACAAACACTTCTTAATTTGTTCCTTGAGGTCATCACTGCTTGAACACAAAAATCAGACAAAGGGTACAACAAATAAAAAGCACAGAAAAATGTACCTCATAAACATAGATAGAAATATTTTCAACAAAATTTAACATATTATTGCAATTACTTCTGAGACTAAGCAGCATTTCTTTGCCAAAGCCAATGCCAAAAAAAAGTATTTCCTGAATTTTCTTCTAGAATTTTTAATTTGTGGTCTCACATTTAACCCTTCAATCAATGTTAAGTTTTGTATATGGTGAGAGAAAGAAAAATCCAGTTTCATTCTTCTGCATATGGTTAGCCAATTATCCCAGGACCATTTATTAAATGGGGAATGTGTATGGCTAGCCAATTATTCCAGCACCATTTATTGAACAGAGAATCCTTTCCCCATTTATTTTGTTGTTGATGTTGAAGATCAAATGATTGTATGTGTGCAGTTTATTTCTGGATCCTCTATTCTGTTCCATTAGTCTTGTGTCCATTTTTTCTAACAGTACCACAGTGTTTTGTTTACTGTCACCAGTAATGTGATACCTCTGGCTGTGCTCATTTTGCTTAGCATTGCTTTGGCTATTCCAGTGCTTTTTTAGTTATGAACAAATTTTAGAAAAGGTTTTTCTAATTTTGTGAAAAATACCATTGGGATTTTGATAGGGATAACATTGATTCTGTAAATTGCATTGTGCAGTATGGCCATTTTAACAATATTGATTGTTCGAATCCATAAGCATGGAATATTTTTTCATTTATTTTTCTCATCTATAATTTCTTTTAGCAGCATTTTTTACTTGTCCTTGCAAAGCTGTTTCATATCTTTGGTTAGAGGAATTCCTAGATATTTCATTGTGTATGTGTATGGCTATTGTAAATGAAATTGTGTTATTGATTTGGCTGTCAGCTAAAATGTTACTGGTGTATATAAATGTACATTTTGTACATTGATTTTTTATACTGAATTTTTATTAAATTAGCTTATCAGATCCAGGAACCTTTTCAAAGAGTCTTTAAGATTTTCTATGTATAGAGTCATATCATCATTAATGAGATAAAGTTTGACTTCTTCTTTTCTTATTTCTATGCCTTTAATTTATTTATCTTGACTGATTGCTCCAGCTTGGACTTTTGGTACTATGTGGAAGGAAGTGGTTCTGTATGCCAATATCCTAAGCAAATAAATGCAAGAACAGAAAACCAAAAACCATATGTTCTCATCTATAAATAGGAGCTAAACATTGGGCACTCATGGACATAACGATGGCAACAAGAGACACTGGGGACTACTAGAAGGAGAGTGGGAGGGGGCAAGTATTGAAGAACTACTTATTGCATACTATGCTCACTACCTGAATGACAGGATCATTTATACCCCAAACGTCAGTGTCACATATTATACACATATAATAAATCTGCATATGTATCCTTTAATGTATAATAAAAGTAAAAATATTACTTTAAAATTACCACATTCGATCCAGCAACAATCTAGCAATGCAAAGATAATTCACTACTTGAGAATAATGTAATGAAACCTTTCTATTTGTAGACTAAACAATAAAACAACACAATAATTTAACAATAGACACAGATAAAGTATTTGAAACAATTAAAAATGTATTTATAAAAATTAACTTCTCAGCAATTTAGGAATATAAATGAACCACTTTATCATGATAAATTGCATCTACAAAAGTTCTAAAGCTGACATCATATTTAAAAGTTTTAAAAGTAACAACACAAAGCAACTTTCAAAAATAAAGCCAAAGTATATTTTTATAACCTTGGTTGTAGAGTAACTGACACAGTAGGAGCACCATCATCTGGGACAAACACCACCCCTTTAATTTCCAGCTCCCTTTCTAGTCTCATGCATTTCAAGGAAATCACATCTCTTCTAACTACAAGTAGCTAGGAAGAGCAGACAGTAAAACAAACATAAGACAGCTCAGGCACAGAAGTAGGTGGGGGGAAAGTCTCTTGGGTAATTGCCAAACTTCACCTTCATACAGTGGGAACCAGTAAAACAGTGAGCCTTAAGAAGCACATTCCTTTTCCTTCAGGTGAACTAAGATAGGGAAGCTAAAAGCATACTCTGGGTGGGTTGGTGGTATGCCTGCAGCTTCAGGAAGGTATATGGGAACAGACACAAAACTCTCCCTCCCAGATCAACACAACGAAGAGAAACAGAAGCAGTTCAAGCCTCTGATAAAACTCTCCCACCCTAAAACCTTAAAAACTATTAGTCTGTAAGAGAGTTGGCTCTGACCTAACATGGCCAGAAGCCTCTCTCAGGTTTGTTTTCTCTAAAATAAACCTGTCTTTGACTGTTGAGCCACCTTTTATTTTTCTTTTCTCTATCTTTAATTCTTACAGTAACTTTTAAAATGATAATTATTAAATCAAATTATAGCATAAAAACTACTGAAATTTGCTATAATAAAAATAAGGTTTGTTTTCTTAGTTGTGTTCTTTGTCTTTGAAGACAAAGTTAATATGGCACAAATTAGAAAAATACTCAAAATGTCTGGAATTGTCAAGAATATGATATCTAAAATATATGATATTATGCATATCAACAATAAAAAGGCAAAGAAAAACTAGGCTATTATTAGTCACAGAAATAAGTGCCTATCTGGCTAGAAAATGTAATTTGAGTCCCAAATTTACCATTAATCTCGAGTATTCAAATTAAAACAAATAAACACTATACTCATCAGATTGGCAATGTTAGAATGTCATGGTATAAGAATCATTGTGAAGAGCTTGAAGGTAAAGACTTCACAGCATATGATTCAGAGGCAAAAACATTCTTATGCAGTTTTATAAGATAATTAATTATTATTTTAAAATCTTAAATGGGTATATAATCTATTATTTAGTGAATTCTTTCTACTTATATGTGCATATTATTTTAAAATATATTGAGTTTAAACTATTCATATTTGATTACTGTTGAGTTTATACATACATAAACTTTATATGTAATATGTATATAGGTAATATACATATTATATGTTTATATGTGATATTGATTACATATTTGTTTCCTATATACTATGGTTTCATTCCTTATTTTTAATCCTTTATATTTAAATAAAATACTCTTTATTACAATAGCTGTTGAAATAATGTCTATTTTCATTTTCTCTATATTGATTTGGATCTTGTATATCATATTACTGTTATTTTAGAGCTTATTCCTAAGTTGAAATTTGCACACTGAATTCAACTAAGACTAAAGCTAATTTAGTAGCACATTTCAAGAACTAGAAGCCAAAACGTCAAATTTCTCATATTTATTGGTGCTAAAGTGACACATTGTTTATAAACTTTCTGCTATTAATCAAAGTGATTGTTTTGGTTGTTGCTTTTGCTCTTATTTTGCCACCAAAACATTTACCAGTTTATTTGCTCACCATTGCTTTTGTGTTCAATTTCATTTTCTGGGATCAGTTTCTTTCCAATTATAGTACAAATTTATCTTCAAGTGAAAGTGAGGACATATGTTTTTAGTTATCTTTTTGAAAATATACTAATGTTCAAAATGAATGTATTTATTAAATTTATTGAATATATTTGAAAATATTTATTTTCCCTAAATTATATATTTGCTCTCACCCTCCTCTTTTTCTTCTTCACTTCTCTCCTTCCTTCTTCAATATTTATTTCCAAGAAGTTACTATGTAGAAGGCATATTCTGGTTTCAGGGAAAGCAGAGGATACAATGATACACAAAATAAATTAATTTTTTTCGTTCTTTCTTTCTTTCTTTCTTTCTTTCTTTCTTTCTTTCTTTCTTTCTTTCTTTCTTTCTTTTTCTTTCTTTTTTTTTGAGACAGAGATTCACTCTTGTTACCCAGGCTGGAGTGCAATGGCGCAATCTCAGCTCACCACAATCTCTGCTTACTGGGTTCAGGCAATGCTCCTGCCTCAGCCTCCTGAGTAGCTGGGATTACAGGCACATGCCATCATGCCCAGCTATTTTTTTGTATTTTTAGTAGAGATGGGGTTTCACCATGTTGACCAGGATGGTCTCAATCTCTTGACCTCATGATCCACCTGCCTCAACCTCCCAAAGTGCTGGGATTACAGGCATGAGCCACTGCACCTGGCCCATACATCCTTTCTTCAAATAGCTTAGAGTTGGGAACCTGCTCCTTGCAGAGAGCTTTTCTGTTACTTAAATCCACCTTTGCCTTACTCACTTTCAGGTGTCCATGTGTCTTATTCTTTTGATCATGGGACCACAGCCCAAGGCTTACCAATGGTGGGAGTAAAGAGCTATGACATTCTTTCCCATTTGCTGAACAACAGGAGTTGTTGTAACACTTGCCTCTTACCTTCAGAGGCACTTAGACAATACAGTCTGTCACAATTCCCTTTACCCATTCCCTATGTAGACTTTAAGAAAAACCTACTTTATTGGGGTATGTTTGACATTCAAGAAGGTATACATATTTAATTTCTTCTTTTCAATAATTTATTTCAAAGAAGATACTATGCATAATGCATATTCTAGTTCCAGGGGAAGAAGATGACACAGAGGTACACAAAATAAATATATACATCCTTGTCTTCACCTAGATTTGTGTTTAGCTGGGAAAATTTTTATACACGTTTACTCAATTTCCTCCCACTTAAGAGTAAAATGCTATTGGAAAAGAAATTCTCTCTTCTCACAGATCTCCTTAATACAGAATCCTAGGTTGATAGTAATTTCCCTTCAGATATTTGAAGACACTCTCTGTTTTTGTTTGTTTGTTTGTTTGTTTTTTATTTAAGATGGAGTCTCAGTCTGTCACCCAGGCTGAAATGCAGTGACATGATCTCTGCTCACTGCAACATCAGCCTCCCAGGTTCAAGTGATTCTCCTGCCTCAGCCTCCTGAGTAGCTGGGATTACAGGCCTGTGTCACCATGCCGAGCTATTTTTTTTTTTTAATTTCTAAGAGAGACAGGGTCTCACCATGTTTGCCTGGCTGGTCTCAAACTCCTGACCTCAGGTGATCTGCCCATCTAGGCATCCCAACGTTCTAAGATTAAAGGTGTGAGCCATTGTGCTGGTGTAAGACACTCTATCTTAAGGATTTTGTTTCATGTGAGAAGTCAGCTGTTTTTAAAATTCCAATATCTTTGTAAAGTAAATACCATTTCTATCTGATTTATTTTTTTTAATGTTTTTCAGTTTTACTATGTTTACATGTGGCTTTATTATTTTTGTTTTTCTGTTAATGCAATATCTGATTTTTCAACCTGAGAATTTATGGCTTACATGTATTCTGGGAAACCATTACAGATAAATATTGCATCTCACATATTATCTGTTTCTAGAAATTCTCTTAGTCATATATTGGCATTTATAATCCAATTTTCCAGATTTTCTAAGCTTCCATAAATTTCATGCTTAAATCTCTGCTGAATCTTTTAAATTTTCTAAAATTTTTATTACACTTCATTTCTTTTTTCTATTTAAATATGGCCAATCTGCTATTTAAGTTATCAGTTAATGTTTTAGCTTATTGACAACATATGTCATTGTTAAAAGTTCTATTTGGCTGTTTTTCAAATGTGCTCTCCTCTCACAGCCAAAATGCTCTGTATTTTCATATAGTCTCTAGTTCTTCCTTTTTTTCTTTACACATTTCATTTATTCTTATTTTATAGTCTCTTTCAGACTACTCTGAGAGTTCAGATGGTATAACTTCTTTATGTTTTGGTCTTCTAGTTCTCTATTTTGATTTAAAATCTTTTGTTTAAAATGTATCTTTCATTGGGTGTGGGAGCTGCATGTATCTTCATGTACCACATGAGTGGTTCTTCAGATTCATTTTGCATTTGCTTCTTTTCTGGATTCCAGGGGTTTTATTAAATGAAGACAGTGTGGCGATTCCTCAGGGACCTAGAAATAGAAATTCCATTTGACCCAGCAATCCCATTACTGGGTATATATCCAAAGGACTATAAATCGTTCTACTATAAGGACACATGCATACGAATGTTCATTGCAGCACTGTTTACAATAGCAAAGAACTGGAACCAACCCAAATGCCCAATGATGATAGACTGGACTGGGAAAATGTGGCACATATACACCATGGAATATTATGCAGCAATAAAAAATGATGAGTTTGTGTCCTTTGTAAGGACATGGATGAATCTGGAGAACATCATTCTCAGCAAACTGACACAAGAACAGAAAAAGAAATACCGCATATACTCACTCATAGGTGGGTGAGAAAAATGAGAACATATGGACACAGAGAGGTGGTCTACTATACATTGGGGTCTATTGGGGGAAATGGTGGAGGGACAGTGGGGGGGGCTGGGGAGGGATAGCCTGGGGATGAATGCCAAGTGTGGGTGAAGGGGAGGGAGGCAGCAAAACACACTGCCATGTGTGTACCTATGCAACTATCTTGCACATTCTGCACATGTACCCCAAAACCTATAATGCAATAAAAATTTAAAAATAAATAAATAAATTAAGACCAGTTTGTTGTTGTTGCTGCCACTGCTGTTATTGTTGGTTATTGTTGTTGACCCTTTGGTTCCAATTTCTATATCATACATGTAAGATAAACTCAAATTATGTACCCTAATATGCTATAATCTCATGTTTTCAGAAAATGTGCTTTTCCAGAAAAGGTCACAGAAAATAGTTAAACTTTATTGTGAGAGAAGAGAAAGGAATAAACTGGTCAGGCAGGCAGTTAGGGTGGGGCCTCAGCAAAATTCCTTCAAACCAGTAACAGCCTGAAAATCAAGCTGCAATCTTCAGATAAGAAAGTATCTGAATCCGAGGAGATAGATCCAAGATGGCTGATCGCTAACAGCTTGGGATTGTAGCTCCCAGTGAAAGCCCAGAAAATGAGAGGATGCCACACTTTAAGAAAAATTTTCATCGCTCACAGAACAGAAGATTTCCAGTGGAGGAGCCCCGGGGGTTGTCAGCACCACTCTTGTGGTCAGTGCAGCAGTTTTGCTGTCACCTCAGCACGGCAACTCTTCATGCAGAGTAAACAGGACTGGTTCCCCTTCTGACTGACGTTTGGAGCTCCGAGAAGGCAGAGCCACTTGTTGTGGACTCAAGAAGAAAGCCAGACTGGAGATTCTCAGGCAGAAGAGCACCATCAGTCTTATTGCTGCCATTTTGGCCGTCACAGTGGGTTGCTCGGATTCCAGCACTGGGAATCAATAAATTAAACATCCACTCAGAAACCTAACTAGAAAGGCATTAATTGTAAAGATGACAGATGGATAAATTCATAATAAAGGGAAGAAACCAGCCTAAAAAGGCAGAGAATACCCAAAATCAGAGCCCGTCTCCCTCTACAGGGATTGCAATTCCTCATCAGCAACAAAACAAGCCCTGATGGAAAAGGACTGTGTTCCATTATCTGAAGTAGGCTACAGAAGGTGGATGATAAGAAACTTTTGGGAGTTGAAAGAACTTGTTCTAACCCAATGTAAAGAAACTAAGAACTTTGAAAAAAGGTTTGATGAAATGCTAAAAAAAATGGACAATATAAAGAGAAATATAAATGAACTAATGGAGTTAAAAAATACAACACGAGAACTTAGTGAAATACGCACAAGTTTGAATAGCCAAATTGATTAAGCAGAAGAAAAGATATCAGAGGTCAAAGACCAACTTAATGAAATAAAACAAGAAGACAAGAATAGAGAAAAAAGGATAAAATAAAATGAGCAAAGTCTCCAAGAAATATAAAACTATGTGAAAAGACCTAATCTACGTTTGATAGGTGTACCTGAATGTGATGGAGAGAATGAATCCAAGCTGGAAAATACTCTTCAGAATATTATCCAGGAGAATTTTCCCAATCTAGCAAAGCAGGACACTATTCAACCCCAGGTAATACAGAGAACACCACAAAGACATTCCTCAAGAAGAGCAACCCCAAGACACATAATCATTAGATTCACCAGGGTTGAAATGAAGGAAAAAATACTAAGGGCAGCCAGAGAGAAAGGTCAGGTTACCCACAAAGGGAAGCCTATTAGACTTACAGCAGATCTCTCAGCAGAAACCCTGTAAGTCAGAAGAGAGTGGGGGCTGATATTCAACATCCTTAAAGAACAGAACTTTCAGCCCAGAATTTCATATCCTGCCAAACTAAGCTTCACAATTGAAGGAAAAATAAAATCTTTTATGAACAAGCAAGTACTCAGAGATTTTATTGCCACAAGGCCTGCTTTACAAAAACTTCTGAAAAGAAGCATTACACACAGAAAGGAACAACCAGTATTAGCCTTTCTAAAAATATACCAAAAAGTAAAGAGCATAAACATAAAGAAGAATTTACATCAACAAATGGATAAAATAGCCAGTTAACATCAAATGGCAGTAACCCTAAATTTAAATTGACTAAATCCCCCAATCAAAAGATACAGCCAAAACCTAACGGTATACTACATCCAGACCAATTTTATATCCAAAGATACACAAAGACTCAAAACAAAGGGTTGGAGAAAGATTTACCAACCAAATGGAAAGCAAAAATAAAAAAATAAACAAAAAGCAGGAGTTGCAATTCCCACATTTGATAAAACAGATTTCAAAGCAACAAAGATACAGTGGTAAAAGGATCAATGCAATAATAAGAGCTAAGGATCCTAACACCCAGATACATAAGACCCATAAAGAGATTTAGACTCAATGAGACAGAAAATTAATAAGGATATCCAGAACTTGAACTCAGATCCAGAACAAGTAAACTTAAGCATTTATAGAGCTCTCCACTTTAAATACACAAAATATTGATTGGCCATTATTAATACCCATTCATAAAATAAAGCAATATTCCTGTTCTCTCTCCTTCTTTTTCTTCCTTTCTTCCTCTCCTTCTCTCCAAAACAAAAACAAAAAAAAAAGAAAGAAAGAGAATATCTGCATCCTTTTATGAAAAGCTTTATCTGTGAACCCAGATGAACACATTTCACTCTTTATTTGGAGGCATTTATCTCTCCATGTCATGTTTTTGTCTGGTTTCATGTGATTCCTCCCAATTGGGCCTTACTTGAAACCTGTTTTACATATAACTATCTTTCTGTTATAGCCTGTGGGCTAAATTTTTGTTTGCATAAAATATAAAGTCACTCCAGCCCAAGATTGGTTGAAAGCCAAGCCTTCCGTTCTGCTTGCAATTGGTTCTACTTACTCTCCTGTCTCTTTCTGAGTGGTGCTTTCTCCAAGGTAGACTGCAGACTCCTCTCCAAGGTAGACTGCAGACTCCTCTCCAAGGTATTCAGCATACACCTCTACTTTTCTAATCTATAAAAACCCTGAATTTAGTCCCACAGCTGGAAACCCTTTTTGGGTCCTCATTCCTTTCTGAGAGCTTTTCTGTCACTTAATAAATCCAGCTCTTCCTTACTCACTCTCTGGTAACTGTGCCTTATTCTTTTTGGTTGTGACAAGAACCTGGAGCTCACTGACAGTGGAAATAAAAGAGCTGTAACACTCCCTCCTTCTCACCGAATAACAGGAGTGAAAACGCTGCAACACTTGCTTCTTACCTTCAGAGGCACTTCAAAGTTCTGTCTGTCCCAATTCCATTTCTCCATTTCCTACATGGACTTTAAATAAACTACTTTATTGGGGTATAATTGACATTCAAGAAGATGTACATATTTAATGTATAAACTTGATGAATTTTTAGTTAGCTATATAACACTGAAACCAGCATTACCGTCTATACCATAAACATATCGATCACCTTCAAAATTTCCTCCAGATCTCTTTATTATTATTATTGATAAAAATATTTAATGTAAGATATAGCTGTTTAGTAAATTTTTAAATATACAGTACAGTATTGTTAATTAAAGGCATTAGGCTACACAGTATATCTCTAGCACTTATTAAGCCTGAAAAACTGAAATGTTGTACCCTTTGAAAAATATCACCACACTTCCTCCTCCCCACTCCAGTCATGGGCAACCAACATTCCACTTTCCTATTCTAGGGGCCTGAGTGTTTTATGTTAGTCATGTAAGTGGTATCATGTAGTATTTGCCCTTCTATGTCTGCCTTATTGCACTTAATACCTTCCATGTTCATCCATGTCGAAAATGGCAAGATTTCCTTCATTTTAAGGTGGAATGATATTGTATCCTGCATATATATATACATATATATATATACACACACACACACTTATAATACACACACACACACACATATATATATAAGGTTAAATGATATTGTATCATATATATATAATATATTATATATATTATATATATATCACGTTTTCTTTATCCATTTATCTGTCAACAGACATTTAGGCTGCTTTGATATCTTGGCTATTGTAAATAATGCTGCAATGAACATGAACACGGAAGTACAGATAGCTCTTTGAGTTACATGTTTTATTTATTTCCTTTGGATATATAGCCAGAAGTGGGATTCTTGCCATATGGCAGTTTTAGTTTTAATTTCTTAAGAAAAATCCATACGGTTTTCCATAGGATCTGAGCCAGTATACAACCACTAAGAGTTTATTTTTCTCTACATCTTTGCTAATAGTTCCTACTTTTTTTTTTTTTTTTTTTTTTTTTTTTTTTTGTATAATAACCATCATAACAGATGTGGCTCATTGTGATTTTGATTTGCATTCCCTTATGATCAGTATTTTTTATATACGTGTTAGCCATTTGTATGTCTTCTCTAGAGAAATATCTATTCAGTTATTTTGCCTATTTTTAAAAATCATGCTTTTTTTGTTATTGAATTCCAGGAGTTCCTTATAAGTTTTGATATTTGGATTTTATCATATGTGGTTTGCAAATTGTTTTTTCCCATTTCACAGGTTGCCTTTTCATTTTGTTGTTTCCTTTCCTGTGCAGGGTTTTTTAATTTGATGTAATTCTAGTTTTTTATTTTTATTTTTGTTGCTTGTGCTTTTTGGTGTCATATGCAAGATAATATTTACAAGGCCAATGTCAGGAAAAATTTTCCCAATGTATTCTTCTAGAAGTTTAACAGTGTTATACTTATGTCTAAGTCTTAAAATTGAAATCTTATAAGGAGTTTAATGATTTTGGGAGTTAATACTTATAGAAGTTGATTTTATATAAGACAAAGATTAAATTTCTCTATTCTGCATGTGGATATACCATTTTTTTACAGTACTATTTGTGGAAGAGACCATTCTTCATTGCGTATTCTTGGCACTTGTGTTACAGATTAGTTCAAAGTATAGAAATGAGTTATTTCTGGGTTCTGTGTTCATTTTCCTGGGCCTATATGTCTGTTTTTAATGATAGTATCATACTCTTTTGATTATTCTAGTTCTGTAATATATTTGGAAATTAGAAAGCATGATGCCTCAAGCTTTGTTCTTGTTCAAAATTGCTTTGGCTATTTGGAGCCATGATTCCATATATATTTAATGTTCTTTCTATTTTAGTTAAACGTGTCATTAGGATTTTGATAAGGAATTCATGGAATCTCAGATTGCCTTGAGTCATATGGACATTTTAACACTATTAGTTAATTTTTCCAATCCATGAAAAAAGTTTGCCATTTATTTGTGTCTGCTTTAATTTTTTTTTTAAATCAATGGTTTATGGTTCTCTGTTTTCAAGTATTTTACTTCCTTTGTTAAATATATTTCTAAGGAATTTATTAATTTTAATATTCATTTTAATAGAATTGTTATCTTCTTTTTCAGATAGTTTTTCTTTTGTACAGATTAACAACTCAAATTTTTATGTTTATTTTGTATCCTACAGTTTTACTAGTGGTTGATTCTGATAGTTTGTGTGTGTTTATGGGTGTAATCTTTAGAGTTTTCTACATATAAAATTATGATATCTGCAGATATAGTTTTACTTACGACTTTCTGATTTGGGTGTCATTTATTTATTTTTTTTCCTTAATTAATTTATTTGATTAGCACTTTCAGTGCTGTGTTGAATAGAAGAGGATAGAGCCAGCATTTTGCCTTCTTTGTGATCTTAGAAGATAAACTTAAAATTTTTATTATTGTTATATAGCTATGGGATTTCCATATATATTTTACTGTGTTGAGGTAAGTTCTTTCTATACTTAATTTGTCAAAAATATTTATCATAAAAGAGTGTTGTACGTTGTCAAATTTTTTTCTGCATCATTAAAATGATTAGGTGATATTTTATCCTTCATTCTCTGACTGGTGTGTATCAACTGTGACTTATTTGCATATATTGAATCATCCTTGCATCAATCTTGCTTATGGTATATAATTTTTTAAATATTCTGTTAATTGGATTTAGTAGCAATTTATAGAGGAGTCTTGTATCTACTTTTCATTACGGTATTGGTATATAATTTTCTTTCCTTGTAGTGTCCTAGACTGCCTTTGACGTCAGGATGATGCTGACTTCATAAGAAGAGTTGAAGTCTTTTCTACATTTTAGAAGAGTTTAATACTGTCATTAATTCTTCTTAAATATTTGGCAGAATTTGCCTTTAAAATAATCTGGCCCATTTTTTTTTCTTTATTGGAACACTTTTAATTATTATTGGTTTAATATCCTTATTTATTATTGGTCTGTTCAGGCTATTTCTTCTTGCTTCAGTGTGGGTAGGGCATATATTTTTCTAAATTTATCAATTTCTTCAAGGATGCTCATTTGTTGGCAAATAAATATACTTAATAGTTCTTTATCTTTTTGAATTTCTGGAGCATCAGTGGTGGTGCATTTCATCCATTTCTCATTTTATTTACTTAACTTTTCTCTTTTTTTTCTAGTCACATTAAATGTTGATTTTATCTTTCAAAATACCAACTCAGTTTCATCAAGTATTTTGCTATAGATATTCATTTCTCTATTTCTTTTCTGCTTTGATCTTTGCTATTTTCTTCTGTCAAATTTATGTTTAATTTTTTTTTTGTTTTGTTTTATGGTTCTTTGTGCTATAATTTTAAGTTGTTTATTTGAGGTCTTTATTTCTTTAATTTAGGTGATTATCACTATAAACTTCCATTTTAGTGCTGCTGTTGCTACATCTCGTAAGTTTCAGTATGTTGTATTTTGTTTGTTTCTAGACATTTTCCAGTTTCCATTATGATTTCTTTTTTCAGCGAACAGTTTTTCAAAGGTATGTTATTTTTGGGAATCTGTGAATTTAATTTTTTTTCTCTTCTAATTGTTTTCTAGTTTTATTTCACTGTGGTCAGAAAATATACTTGAAATTATTTCAATATTCTTAAATGTATTAAAAGTTATTTTGTGACTTAGAATGTGTTCCACCCTAAAGAATGTTTCATGTGGTCTTGAAAAGAAAATAGACTCTGCTGCTATTGAGTGGAATATTCTATGTATGTTCATTTCTTCTATAGTGTTGTTAAAGTATGATGTTTTCTTATTGATTTTTTGTCTAATATGTTTATTATTGTAAGTGTGGTATTGAAGTTTCCTACTAGTATTGTATTGTTTATCTCTCCCTTCAAATGTCAATGTTTGCTTTGTCTATTAAGATGCTTTGATGAAGGATGCATACATATTTAGAATATTATATATTTCTTTTGAATTATCTTTTTATTATATAGTATCTTTTGCAAACATTTTTCACTTAATATCTACTTGGTCTGACGTAAGTTTAGTCACCCTTTCTTTCATTTGTTTTTTTCTTTGCATGGAATATCCTTTTCCATCCTTTCTTTTCCGGCCTATGCATTTACTTAAATGTAATGTGAGTCTCTTATAGACAGCATATAGTTGGATCTTTTTAAAAATTATATGTTTTAATTTGTTAGTGGATTTATACTTACAGTAATTCTGGAAAGATAAGAACTTATTATTGCCATTTTTGTTTTTATATATTTTTGCAATTTTTCTCTTATCTTTCTCTCTTTCTGTCTTTCTTTGTGATTTGATAAGTTTTGATAGTGATATTCTTTGATTTTTCTTCCTTTATATAATTTTTGTATCTTATATAGGTTGTTCTATTGTGGTTACCATGGAACTTGTATTAAATTTCTTAAAGTTGTAACAGTCTTCTCAGCTAATAACAACTTCATTCACATGCAAAAATTCTGCACTTTTGCTTTCTCCACATACACTCTATGCTGTTGAGGTCAGAATTTACTTCTTTTTAATTGTGCAGCCATTAATCATTTTTGTCATTATTACCCTTTTTCAACAACATTGACAAACTACAAAATAGAATTACATAATGTGTTGCTGTTTTTCTTGTTTTAAAAAGGCAAAATGTCTGCCTTTGAATTTCAAGGGCCACCTCTTTTAAATCTTTAATAGACTATTTATCTGTAGTCTTTTATGCCATTTAATTCATTTTGTAAATGCAGATTTAGTACTATTTTCTCTGATTCCAGCTGACCAGATTGTGATTAGGTATTATTTTGGATTTCATGTAATAGCTTCTTTCTTTTCAATTTTTTTAAAGTTCTAACTTACATATTTTAAGTTTCTTATTATTTTGTTTTTCCTATTTTGCATTTAGAAAATAGAAGAGGAATATGTCATATATAAATAACTAATTTACCAGGAGGGAGGCGAATTGGGACATCAACGAGAAAAATTTCTGTTTATTCAAAAGCAATTATTGTCTGCTAAGTTTGTAACATTCACTTCACTAGAAATGAGGTGCAGCTCATACTCAAAAGTGAAGGAGTAATAATATAGTGTACTAAATGTTAGAGTAAATACACATTATGAAATAGAAAAACAGAGTATTTTATTTAGACAGGGAGTGAAAGAGAAGTCCCCCACCATGAAGTGATATTAAAAATGGAAAGATAGATATCTTCACTGTGAGAAAATAAAATGTGCAAAATATTAAGAAGCAAGTCAATGTGATGTATGAGAAAAATACAAGCATGTTGATATAGCACACAGTATAAAAAAACTTGGCTGGTAATAAGATTTAATGAACTTTCAGATGTAAGAAGTTACTAGAACTTGAATTTTTTTTTTTTTATTTTACTAAGGAAGTTGAATATCTTTTGGAAAACAGTAGAAAAGTATAGATATGTGCTAACATAGGAAATAGCTGAGTAGATTTACAGATTTTAAAGATTATTGTAGGAGTAAAACTGAATGATGAAGGCAACATGTTATGAATAATTCTTATCACACAATAAACTAGTTCTATTGCTCCCTAGTAAATTGTTTTCCTACTTATCTTTTTCTTTGGTCTATTTAATCCCCCAAAGTTCTCTGGGTCATATCCATGCATAATTTTTGAATTAAAGTAATTTCAATAGTATTGATTGTGTCCTATGACAAGCATTGAAATACTAAGGTAAGCACTAGAAATACTAACAAATAAGACAGCATTTCAGCCCTTTAAAAGTTTGCTTCTTTGGTGGCATGGCAGAGGGGTGAGGGATGGTTCTTTCAATAGCATATCAAGATGATTTTATACCATTACACAAAGGTTGCTATATGGATGGGAGCAGAGAGACTGTGAGCTTAGATTAGCTGATTGAGAAAATATTTCCTTTAGGAAATAAAATTTGTATTAAGTATAATAAGATTAATAAAATTGAAAAAGGTGCTCACATGCTTGCATTACTATTAGTCATTGCTCCAGCTAAAAAGGACTAAATATTTAAAAAGTCCTCTTCCTTTCCTTCCTTCTCTTCATTCCCAGCATCCTATATCTTATAAGTCATCAAGACTTTCTGTCTATTGGTGTGCATTGTGAAAAGAGAAAGTTTTAACTTAGTCATTTCTCTTAAGTTCTGCTCTTCATTTCCTTCCCACTCTTTAGTTTCTCACCATCTCTCACTTAAATTTTTGTAATTACTTCACCCTAGGCCAATCAATCTTCCATACTGCTGCTAGAGGGATCTTTCCAAAAGATAAATTTGCTCTTATGATTCCCTTGATAAAAAAATAAAACACCAATGAAAGTGTTCAGCAATCATTGCCTTCAGGGAAAACCTCCAAACCCTATGCCAGTGGTAGAATACCCCTTACTAGGTGACAGTGACTGGCCTCATCTGTTTTCTTGCTTTTTCTTCACAATTGTATCCTTTAATTGAAAAAAGCAAAAAAAGTGTTCTGGTTTATAAAGCCTCCCCCTTATCCCATAGGCAGAAATAGCTAAAACCCTGACTTAGAGCACTTTTCTCTTTGTATGAAATTACTTTTATAATTTCTATACTGTGTTTCACTTCTAAACTGTGAACATCTGATGTTGGGAAAAGCATTTTATTCATCTTTGATTCCTCAATACTTGGCCAACTTCCTGGCTCAGTTCTTATCATATTGGAAGTACGAAATATGTTTTAAAGTGAATTAAGTAAAAATAAATCAACTCAGAGAAAAAGACCTGGAAGTTAAATAATATAATAAATCATGAAATAAACACTTTCTTGGAAATTGAAAATGTGAAGTTTCCTGGACAATACTTCTATACTTAAGTATTCAACATTTGCCTTTGGGTACTTCAATGTTAACAAAGATTTTTTTTCAAGTCCATTAGATAAGTTTTAGAAAGCAAATTTCACAAAATATACTATATTAAATAAAATTTTATGTATAGTAATCATATTATAAGGCTTTTAAAAGTGTCAGTTTAATTCAAATCAGTGTATTGGATGCTTGTATAGCTAACGATTTATTTGAATTCAGAAAATAGCAGTTCATGCATTTTTATTCTTTTTAATATGACATCAAGACACTCCAGGGCACATTTTATTATTCCATTTATTCATGTCTAGGGTATATTATGAGCTGCAAACCTAAAGGCTAAGTGCTTTAACCACCCAAATCATGTATTAGTGGATCAATAAAACACACCCTGGAGTATCTTAATTCTATAATATGTCTCCTATTTCTTATTAAAAAAGAAAAAATATAATTAATCTAGAACAAAATAAATACTTAAAAATCACATCATTCTACTGTTCAATATTTTATACAAAGTACAAAGGAAAAACAATGGCAGTTACTTGTTAGGATAGTTCTAAGGAAATGATAAATTATGCATTTCATCTTATGAAATAATAAAAAAAATTTTTTTAAAGAGGTTTTATTGATATACTGCCCAAGTCTATGTGAAGTATTATATATTCAGAACTGGTAATTCCTTATGGTAGTGGCAATCAAAAACAAAGGAACTAGACAATGGAGTGTTGCATTTAGTGAAATATATCTGGTAAACTGCAACTTGCCATGTATTCTATATTCAATTTTATATTCAATTACAATAGCTTGTATCAGCTACAGTTTCTTAGTATAGCTTTTTAATTTGCTCTCTGGTTAGTATGGAATTTTCCTTTGTCACTACATTTCCGACACCCAAACTATCAACGGGCATATTGTAGAGGCTCAACATATACACAGTTTGAATAAAAGTATAATTATATTGCTAAACAGTCTCAAATTCCATTTTGGAAGTAATTGAATTATAAATAAAATTAATTATAAATATATATATTTTATGAATAATCAATTATAATAAAATTATAATAAAAGACCAAAGAAGACAACAATTATTTATGTAACTTCAGATATTAACAGTATTTTGATAAATTAACTCATTTAATTTTTATAGGAACACTATAAACAAAACCTTATAATATTCTCACAAGTGAGAAGTCTGAAGCTAAGAGATATTAAGTGTGTTGCTCATCTTGATAAGTGATAAGGTTAAAATTTAAGAGGAAACAGATCCAGAATCTTTTTGATTACAAATGCTATTTTATTAAATGTTATTCACTGTAACATTTCAAAACTAAATACACTCAACCCTTTAAACTTTGTTTAGCAAAACTGACTCATCTTTTATCATTCAGAGATCAGTCTTGGGACTGACCCTATTGTAAACATTTATCATGATTTCACAGTGCTATAGACCATGAGAGCATAGCAAAGTGAAACCATCCAGACAGAATTTACATCATCCTTAAAATACATACCTCACATTGAACTTTTGTTTTCTTTACTTTTCCCAAATACATACAGCAAAAATCATTTGTTTAAACTTCAGATAAGTAGATAAACAGTATCCCAGAGCAGATTAAAGAAGAAACGTTTAATATTTCTATATGTGATTTCTCAGTCTAAATATTGATTATAGGGAAATGGAAACTGCCATCACAAAAGAATATGTTGTTTTTTGAAGTAGCATAGTTCTCTGTTACTACTTCAATAACAAACCATAGCAGAGCCAATATGAATAGCTGGGAAACATAGTGAAGGGGTCAATAGACAAAATACTTGAACTAAGTTTATTTAGTAGACAATATCCACTGAACACCACCATCAAAATTGTTAAACTGTCTCATTCTGCCTCATAGTCCATTCATCTTCTTTTAACATCTTGCTCTTAATTTATTCAGTAAAGTCTTCCCATTAACAACCACTGCTATACATAACTGTAATGTTCATTGTCACAATTACCAAATATAGTATGAATGTGTATTAGGTTTCAAGCGCTGTGTTAGTTCCTCATGACAGAGAAAGTTCAGAGCCTTACATGAGAACCTATCTCAAAGATAGAGAGATGTTTGTAGGTTATTTAGCCTATCTAATGGCTTCTCTGTGGAAAATGGTAAAGAAGTCATGAGCAAAGAACAGACATAAAAAAAATGAGACATGCGTTTAGATGTAGTGCAGGTATCATCAGTGTGAGGTGAGAATAAAGAATATATTGAAGACAGATTACAGGGTATTTAAATTTCAAGCAAAGGATTTCAACTTTAACCCCACAAATGATACTGAAACACTGAAGAAAGTTTATTTCTGAAAAAGGATGTTGACAGTGATAGGTTAGAAAGAATAACTTTGTGACTGCACCCAATGCAAAATATCCAGTACTCATGTGACTTTTATTTTTTGTATATCTAACAGGTGTTAGGCACAGTGCTACTAAGAGAAGAGAGACTTCACAATCACTTAAGAAACTACTGTATTCTTTGATGAGTTCACACAGTAACACCAACAAGAGTTACAACTTATTAAATACTCACTACTGGCAGTCAAAATATATTAAATTTGGCATTATAAGCATTATATTCCTTATAGACATCTTACACGATGTTAACTATTTATTCCATTTTTAGAAATGAGAAAATGAGTTTCAATTAAGCAATTTGCCAAGCTGAGATCTGAAACGAGTCAGTTCTTGATAAGTAGCTCATGCTTCACCATGCACTTGCACTTCAAGAAAAAAATGGAGCATTCCTTCAGATTTTGTGGAGGAGTTTCTGCTTAATAGCATTTTTTATTGAAGACTTACTACAATTACTAGAAACATTAATTATTAAGGCTACTAAAGTCAACACTAATTTAGTAGCTTAGGCAAGAACTGGTAAAGCCTGCCCTGCTGATGTAGTAATATCTCTATTTCAGTCTTTTAGTAAGATAAACTAGACCTTATGAACAAATAATCTCCAGGACATAACAACTAAGGAGGAAACTATCATATATTTTAATGCTAGGAATGGTAATCCACTTCCCTTTACAAGAGCTTCCTATGTTTAGCACTTCCTACTGTCAAAATATTCTCCCTTACAGCTAAAGCATATTTGTTTAAGTGTTACTCTTTGCATTTAATTATAATTTCTTATGAATAGGATTTTTAAAAGAGTGAATGTTGGCCTATTTAAGAGAAAAAAAAAACAAGTATTTCTCAGACCCCTTTTTCAAGCAGCTTTGCATCTTGAAAGAGACATATAAATAGAAAATACAAAAGAATAGTGCATGCAAGGTTTTGTATTCACTACTGGAAATAACAGTAGAGAGAGAATGGAGAAATTACATGAAGATTCTATGTCAAAAATGCTCTGTTGTGTTGCTACCAAACTGTAGGGGAAATCGTTTTTATATCATCTCAAAAACATAAAAATGTAAAAGGAAAATACGATACGGATGGACATGATGTCTACTAATATGAGGTTTATTGTAATTGGTCTTAATAGCCCAAGGTTTATTATTATTTTCTTTATAGTTAACCTGATCAATCTCTTTCTTAATGTTTTGGAATTTTCAGAGAAGGAAAAAGAGGATTCTGTATTATCATAAGTAAATATTTGGCAGTCTTTTTTAAACTAGGGTACATAATTTTAAGTACTTTATAGAACCAGATTATTGGTATACCTGCATATAGTTATTTTTCTATTTTCAAATATTAATTTTTAGAAGTTAAACTAAATTATAAAAGTCAAAGTTTAGAACAATAAATAAACCCTGAGGAAAAAGGAAACTCGATTGTCATTAAATATGACAACTGGAGAGGGGCTCCAAGATGGCCTAGAGAACACAACACCATAATGCAACTCACAGTGAATGAGACACACAGGGCTAGAGGACTTCATGATTCCAAGTGAGGTGCCAGGTTCATTTCAGTGGGGCTGATATAACACTGAAAATAGCCCAGGGAAGGCAAGCTGAAGCAGGGCAAGAGCAGCCCAGGGAGGGCAAACTGAGACAGAGTACAGCGCATCCCTATGTGGAATGTGCAGCTGGCTCAGAGGTTTGGGGACTTCACCCCCTCAGTGTTCCAATTTGGATCCTGTGCTTCCCTCATCCCTCCTACAACTCAAAGTCCATGAGAGCCCCACATACTGAGGGGTGCTGTGGGTTGCCAATGCAAATCTGAGTGACGGCTCCTGCTTGGTGCTGCAAATTGTCAGCATGGACCTGGACAGAAGTTTGGACTAATGCCAGTGGGATGGGAACTACCCATCCTACAGAAAGAGGAAGAGTTGAAACAGGGAAACAGGCCATAAGGTCTGGCAGGGCTCACCCCCTCAAAACTCAAACTGAAGCACACACTAGAGAGCTTTGCAGTGAATATACCAGTTTGACCCTAAAGGAAAAGATGGAACTCAGGGGAGGAGAGACCTCATTCCAAAGGCAGGATAATGTCACCTGCCTAAACAAACTCCAGGAGAAGACCACCCACCCAGCAGCCTGATTGAATCCAAGGAAGCTCAGCAGTGTCTCTACAGGCCAAAAAAGATACAGCTCCAACCTCAACAGAAAGGGTGTTCACTGAGATTCCTTCCAAAATCACCAACTTCAAAGATTAAAGGAAGATAAATCCGTGAAGATGGGAAGAAATCAGTGTAAAAAGGATGAAACCATCAAAGAACAGAACACCTCTTCTCCTCCCAGGGATCACAACTTTTCCCCATCAAGGAAACAAAACAAGATAGAAAATGAGTCTGATGAATTGACAGAAGCAGGCTTCAAAAGGTGGATAATAACAAACTTCTCTGAGTTAAAAGACCATGTTCTAACCCAATGCAAAGAACTGAAGAACCTTGAAAATAGGTTGGCAAAATGCTAACTAGAATAACCAGCTTAGAGAAGAGCATAAATGACTTGATGGAGCTGAAAAACAGCATGAGAACTTCACGGGGCAAACACAAGTTTCAACAGCAGAATTGATCAAGCAGAAGTAAGTATATGAGATTGAAGATCAAATCAATGAAATAAAATGAGAAGCCAAGATTAGAGAAAAAGAGTAAAAAGAAACAAACAAAACCAACAAGAACTATGGGATTATGTGAAAAGACCTAAGCAGCACTTGATCAGCGTACCTGAATGTGATGGAGAGAATAAATCCAAGCTGGAAAACACTCTTCAGGACATTATTCAGAGAAATTCCCCAACCTAACAAGGAAGGCAAACATTAAAATCCAGGAAATACAAAGAATACCACAAAGATACTGCTCAAGAAGAGCAACCCCAAGGTACATAATTGTCAGATTCAACAGGGTTGAAAAGAAGGAAAAATTGCTAAGGGCAGCCAGAGAGAAAGGTCAAGTCACACACAAAGGGAAGCCCATCAGACTCACAGCAGATCTCTCAGCAGAAACCCTACAAGCTAGAAGGGAGTGGAGGCCAATATTCAACATCGTTAAAGAAAAGAACTTGCATCACAGAATTTTATTTCTGGTCAAACTAAGCTTTATAAGTGAAAGAGAAATAAAATCCTTTACAGACAAGCAATTGCTGATGGATTTCATTGCTACAAGACCTGCCTTATAAGAGCTCCTGAAGGAAGTACTAAACATGGAAAGGAAGAACCAGTACCAGCCACTGCAAAAACATACCAAACGGTAAAGAACAATGACAATGAAGATAATCTGTCAACTAATGGCAAAACAACCAGCCAGTAACAAAATGGCAAGATCAAATTAAAAAACATATATATATATATATATATATATATATATATATATATATATATATATATATAAACATTGAATTTAAATGGCCTAAGTGCCCCCAATCAAAATACACAGACTGACAAACTTGGATAAAAAGTCAAGACCCATCGGAGTGCTGTATTCAGGAGACCCATTTCATATGCAAAGACTCGCATAGACTAAAAATAAAGGAATTAAAGAAGATTTAACAAGCAAATGGAGAGGAAAAAAAAAGCAGGTGTAGCAATCCTAGCCTCTGATAAAATGAACTTTAAACCAACAAAGATCAAAAGAGACAAAGAAGGGCATTACATAATGGTAAAAGGAGCAATTAAACAAGAAGAACAAACTACCTTAAATATATATGCACCCAATACAGGAGCACCCAGATACATAAAGCAAGTTTTTAAAACCTACAGAGAGACTTAGACCCTACACAATAGTAGTGGGAGACTTTAACACTCCACTGACAATAGTGGACAGATCAATGAGACAGAAAGTCAACATGGATATCCAGGACTTGAATGCAGATCTGGACCATGCAGTCCTAATAGATATTTAAAGAACATTCCACCCCAAATCCACAGAATACACATTCTTCTCTTACTAAAGTAAGTACCACATCAGACTTACTTTAATATTGACCATATAATTGGAAGTAAATCACTCCTCAGCAAATTTAAAAGAATGGAAATTATAACAGTCTCTCGGGCCAGGCGTGGTGGCTTAAGCCTGTAATCCCAGCACTTTGGGAGGCCGAGGCAGGTGGATCACGAGGTCAAGAGATCGAGACCATTCTGGTCAACATGGTGAAACCCCGTCTCTACTAAAAATACAAAAAAAATTAGTTGGGCATGGTGGCGCGTACCTGTAATCCCAGCTGCTCAGAAGGCTGAGGGAGGAGAATTACCTGAACCCAGGAGGCAGAGGTTGCGGTGGGCCAAGATCACACCATTGCACTCCAGCCTGGTTAACAAGAGTGAAACTCTCAAAAAAAAAAAAAAAAAAAAAAAAAGTCTCTCAGATCACAGCGCAATCAAAGTAGAACTCAGGATTAAGAAAAGCACTCAAGAGAACGATCCAAGATGGCTGATTGCTAACATCTCGGGATTGCAGCTCCCAGTGAAAGTGCAGAGAACAAGAGGATGCCACACTTTCAGACAAATTTTTGTCACTCATGGAGCAGAAGATTCCCAGTGGAGGAGCCCCACAGGTCACCAGCGCGACTCTTATGGCCAGTGCAGCGGTTTTGCCAGCACCTCAGTGTGGCAGCTCTTGGTGCAGAGTAAACAGGACTGGCTCCCCTTCTGACCCACGTTTGGAGCTCCAGGAAGGCAGAGTCACCTATTACAGACTCAAGAAGAAACTGGAGATTCCCAGGCAGAAAAGCACCATCAGTCTTAACACCGCTGTTTTGGCCAGCACAGTGGGTTGCTCATATTTTGGCCCTGGGATTAACAACGTGGACGTCCACTCAGAGACCTAATTTGAAATGTGGTAATTACAAAGATGACAGGTGGATAAATTTACAAGGATGGGAAGAAACCAGCATAAAAAAGGCTGAGAATACTCAAAATCAGAATGCCTCTCCCTCTAAAGAGGATCACAGTTCCTCATCAACAAGGGAACAAGGCTTGATGGAGAATGAGTGCATTCCAATAACAGAAGTAGGCTTCAGAAGGTGGATAATAAAAAACTTCTGTGAGTTAAAAGAACATGTTGTAGCCCAATGTAAAGAAACTAAAAACTTTGAGAAAAGGTTTGATGAAATCTTAATGATAATAGACAATTTAGAGAGAAATATAAGTGAATTAATGAAACTGAAGAATACAATATGGGAACTCCGAGAAGTATGCACAGGTTTAAACACTTGAATTGATCAAGCAGAAGAAAGGATGTCAGAGGTTGAAGTCCAACTTAATGAAATAAAACGAGAAGAAAAGATTAGAGGAAAAAGAATAAAAAGGAATGAGCAAAGTCTCCAAGAAATGTGGGACCATGTGAAAAGACCTAATTTACGTTTTATAGGTGTACCTGAATGTGACGGAGAGAATGAATCCAAGCTGGAAAATATTATTCACAATATTACTCAGGAGAATTTTTCTAACCTAGTAATGCAGGACAATATTCAACCCCAGGCAATACAGAGAACACCACAAAGATATTCCTCAAGAAGAGAAACCCCAAGACACATAATCCTTAGATTCACCAGGGTTGAAATGAAGGAGAAAATACTAAGGGCAGCCAGAGAGAAAGGTCAGGTTACCCACAAAGGGAAGCCTATCAGACTTACAGCAGATCTCTCAGCAGAAACTCTGCAAGCCAGAAGAGACTGAGGGCCAATATTCAACATCCTTAAAGAACAGAACTTTCAGACCAGAATTTCATATCCAGCCAAACTAAGCTTCACAACTGAAGGAAAACTAAAATCTTTTATAAACAAGAAAGTACTCAGAGATTTTATTACCACCAGGCCTGCTTTACAAAGCTTCTGAAAGAAGCATTACACATAGAAAGAAACAACCAGTATTAGCTTTTCTAAAAATATACCAAAAAGTAAAGAGCATCAACATAAAGAAGAATTTACATCAATGAATGGATAAAACAGCCAGTTAACATCAAATGGCAGTAATCCTAAATTTAAATCAACTAAATCCCCCAATCAAAAGATATAGCCAACACCCAAAGGTATGCTACATCCAGACCCATTTCACATGCAAGGATACAGAAAGACTCAAAACAAAGGGATGGAGAAAGATTTACCAACCAAATGGAGAGCAAAAATAAATAAATAAATAAATAAATAAATAAATAAATAAATAAATAAAAAGCAGGAGTTGCAATTCTCACATCTGATAAAATAGATTTTAAAGCAACAAAGATATAGTGGTAAAAGGATCCATGCAACAATAAGAGTTAATGATCCTAACACCCAGATACACAGAGACTTAGAGTCAATGAGACAGAAAATTAATAAGAATATCCAGGACTCGAAATCAGATCCAAAACAAGTAAACTTAATAAATATTTATAGAGCTCTCCACTTTAAATACACAAAATATACATTCTTGTCAATACCACATCACACCTACTCATAGGTTTAAATGAAATATTGATTGGCCATTATTAATACCGATTTTTTAGAATAAAGCAACATTTCTGTTCTCTCTCCCTCTTTTTCTTCCTCTTTCTTCCTCTCCTTCACTCCTTTTCTTTCTTTCCTTCTCTGAAAAAAAAAAAAAAAAGGAATTTCCTATTATCTCTTTTGTATGAATCCTCTGTCTTTTGGATACTAACTCCCTTCCGTTTTTTCCTCCCTTCCTTCCTCTCTCCCTCCTTCCATCCTTCCCTCCCTCCCAAAAAAACAAAAAAAAAAAACAAAAAAAACAAAAACAAAACAAACAAACAAAAAAACATAATAATAAATAAAGAAAAAAGAAAAAAAGAAGAGCACTCAAAACTGCACAATCACATGGAAACTGAACAACTGGTTCCTGAATAATGAAGAAATAAGCAATGAAATGAAGTCAGAAATAAAGATGTTCTTCAAAATGAATGAAACAAGAACACAAAGTACCAGAATCTCAGGGACACATTTAAAGCAGTGTCTAGAAGGAAATTTATAGCAATAAATATCCAAATGAGAAACAAGAAAAGATCTAAAATCAATACCCTATCATCAAAATTGAAAGAGCTAGAGGAGCAAGAAAAAAAAAAAATTAAAAGCAACAAGAGGACAAGAAATAACTAAGATCTGAGCAGAACTGAAGGAGATAGAAACACAAAAACCCTTAAAAATCAATAAATACAGAAGCTGGTTTTGTGAAAAGATCAACAAAACAGACCATTAGCAAGACTAATAAAAGAGAAAAGAGAGAAGAATTAAATAGATGCAATAAAAAACGATAAAGTGGAGATTACCACCAATTCCTCAGAAATACAAACTACCATCAGAGATTACTACAAACAGCTCTATGCACATTAACCAGTAAATCTGGAAGAAATTGATAAATTCCTACACACTCACACACTCCCAAGACTAAGCCAGGAAGAAGCTGATACCCTGAAGAGACCAATAATAAGGTCTGAAGTTGAGGCAGCAATCAATAGCCTACCAACCAATAAAAGTCCCAGACCAGATGGGTTCATAGTCGAATTCTACCAGATATACAAAGAGGAGCTGGTACCATTCCTTCTGAAACTCTTCCAAACCATACAAAAAAAAAAAAAAAGGAATCCTTCCCAATTCATTTTATGAGACCAACATCATCTTGACACCAACATCTGGCAGAGACACAACCAAAAAAGAAAACTACAGGCCAATATCCATGATGAACATTGATGCAAAAAGCTTCAGTAAAATACTGGCAAACTGAATCCAACAGCACATCACGATCATAATTAAGTAGGCTTCATCCCAGGAAGGCAAGTCTCGTTCAACATATGCAAATCTATAAATGTAATCCACCACATAAACAGAACCAAAGACAAAAACCACATGATTATCTTAATAGATGCAGAGAAGGCCTTCTACAAAATAAAACAGACCTTTATGCTAAAAACTCTCAAAAAAACTAGGCATCAATGGAACGTATCTCAAAATAATAAAATCAATGAATTTCAAACCCATAGCCAATATCATACTAAACAGGCAAAAACTAGAAGCATTCCCTTTGAAATCTGGTACCATACAAAGATGCCCTCTCTCACCACTCCTATTCAATACAGTATTGGAAATTCTAGCCAGAGCAATTAGGCAAGAAAAAAAAAAAGTGTATTTAATTACAAAAGAAGGAAGTCAAATTGTCTCTATTTGCAGATGACATGATTGTATATTTAGAAGACTCTATAATCTCAGCCCCAAATCTCCTAAAACTGTTAAGCAACCTAAGCAAAGTCACGGGATACAAAATCAATGTGCAGAAATCACAAGCATTTCTATACACCAATAACAGAGAAACGGAGAGCCAAATCAAAAGCGAACTCCCATTCGCAATTGCTACAAAGAGAATAAAATACCGAGGAATACAACTAACAAAGGATGTAAAGGACCTCTTCAAGGAAAACTACAAACCACTGCTGAAGAAAATAAGAGAAGACACAAACACATGGAGAAACATTCTATGCTCATGGATAGGAAGAATCAATATCATGAAGATGGCCACACTGCCCAAAGTAATTTATAGATTCAATGCTATCCCCAACAAGCTACCATTGACCTTCTTTACAGAACTGGAAAAAAAAAAAAAAAAAAAACAAAAAAAAACTTTAAACCTCATATGGAACCAAAAGAGAGCCCACATAGCCAAGATAATCCTAAACAAAAACAAAAAAGCCAGAGGCATCATTATACCTTACTTCAAACTATAATACAAGGCTACAGTCATCAAAACAGCATGGTACTGGTACCAAAACAGAGATATACACCAATGAAACAGAATAGAGGCCTAGGAGGCAATGCCACACATTTACAACCTTCAGGTCTTTGTCAAACCTGACAAAAACAAGCAATGGGGAAAGGATTCCCTGTTTAATAAATTGTGTTGGGAAAACTGGCTAGCCATGTGCAGAAAGCAGAAACTGGATCCCTTCCTGACACCTTACATTAAAATTATCCTTCAGATGGATTAAAGTCTTAAACATAATACTTAACACCATAAAAACCGTAGAAGAAAACCTAGGCAGGACCATTCAGGACATAGGCATAGGCAAAGACTTCATGACTAAATCATCAAAAGCAACTGCAATAAAAGCCAAAAGAGACAAATGGGATCTAATTAAACACCAGAGCTTCTGTATAGCAAAAGAAGCAATCTTTAGAGCAAACCAGCAACCAAAAGAATGGAATTTTTTTTTTTTTTTTTTTTTTTTTTTTTTTTTTTTGCAATTTACCTATCTGACAAAGGGCTAATATTCAGAATCTACAAAGAACTAAAAAAGATTTATAAGAAAAAAACAAACAACCCCATTCAAAAGTGGGTGAAGAATATGAACAGACACTTTTCAAAAGAAGACATTGATAAGGCCAACAAACATTGAAAAAATTTTCATTATCACTGTTCATTAGAGAAATGCAAATAAAACCAGATTGAGATATCACCTGAGCCCTGTTAGAATGGCAATGATTAAAAAATCTGGAGCCAATAGAATCTGGAGAGGATGCAGAGAAAAAGGAACACTTTTACACTGTTGATGAAAGTGTAAATTAGTTCAACCATTGTGGAAGACAGTGTGGCACTTCCTCAAGGACCTAGAAATAGAAATTCTGTTTGACCCAGCAATCCCATTACTGGGTATATACCCAAAGGGTTATAAGTCATTCTGTTATAAAGACATGTGCACATGCATCTTGATTGTGGCACTGTTATAATAGCAAAGACCTGGAAGCAACCCAAATGCCCATCAATGATAGACTGGACAAAGAAAATGCAGAACATATACACCATGGAATATTATGCAGCTATAAAAAGTGATGAGTTAGTGCTCTTTGTAGGGACATGGATGAATCTGGAAAGCATCATTCTCAGAAAAGTGACACAAGAAAAGAAAATCAAACACTGAATGTTCTCACTCATAGGTGGGTGTTGAACAATGAGAATACATGGACACATGGAGGGGAGTATCACACACTGGGATCTGTTGGTGGGACCAGGGGAGGGACAGTGTGGGGTGGTGAGTTTAGGGAAGGAAAACATAGGGAGAAATGCCAGATATAGGTGATGGGGTACGGAGGCAACAAACCACATTGCCATGTTTGTACCTATGCAACAGTCCTGCATGATCTCCACATGTACCCATGAACCTAAAATACAATCAGAAAAAAAAAGAAGAAAAAAAGAAAGGAAAGAAAAGGAAAAAAAAAAAGGCCCACAAGGGGAGTGGTTTGAAAGCAAAGAGTTTCCCAGTGCCATGACTCCATCTATGACTCCATCCATGCCCCCAGCCAGAAATGTAAAGTTCTTTGTTAGGTTTCCCTTGCATGGGATAGGTAGAGGAATCCAGGTGGGATTCTTTGTCCAAAAAGCCCACAGAATGTTCTGGGATGAAGGGGCTCTGTTGAGGACCAAGCAGTGAATCTGGTATCAGAGTCAAAGATCAATCACTCCAGAAGTTTTAAAGAACTCCTCTCATTGGAAGAGAACATGAATGAGGAGGGAATAACTCCAGGGTTAAAACTTTACTGCTTTTTTCCTATAGGGATATCCCCATCGATATTCCTATCCCCAAACAGCATGGGAGTGCTCTCTTTCTCTCTCTCTCTCTCTCTCTCTCTCTCTCTCTCTCAATCTCTCTCTCTCCCTCCCCCCCACTCTCTGCCTAATAAATAGCTTTTTCTGCAAAACTCTTTGGGTCCATGATATTTATTTGAATGGTGAGCTTACCACACCTCTGCCCTTTCCTCATTTTTCAGGGTAAAGGAAGCCAAGGACCTCAGATTGGGAAACTGGGCATGTCTTCAGAACACCCCCACTCTGAAGTCTGACATTTCTCCTAGCCCTCCCCCAGTTGCACAATCATCATTACTACCTATCTTTAGAGTTTTCCTCAGTTTTCCAAACTGAAACTCTAATCTCATCAAACAGTAACTCTATTCTCCCTTCCTTGCCCCCAAGCCCCTGGCAACCACCATTCTACTTTCTATATCTATGAACATGATTAATATAGATACCTTATATAAGTTGAATCAGAATACTTGCCGCTTTGTGACTGGTTTCTTTCACATTACATAATGTCATCAATGTTTAACCACGTTGTAGTATGTGTCAGAATTTCCTTCATTTTTAAGGTTGAATTATTCCACTGTGGGTATATACCACATTTGTCCATTTATCTATTGATAAATATTTTGCTTTATTCTACCTTTTGGCTATTGTGAATAATGCTGTTATGAAAATGGGTGTACAAATAGCTCTTCAAGATACCATTTTCACTTGGGGTACATACCCAGAAGTGAAATTGTTGTACTATATGATAATCCTATTATTAATTTTTTAAGAAACTACTAATGAAATATTAATTATTATTGTTATATGGTTAAACAAATGACCACAGTGTATTGGTCTTTACATGAGACTTGAATTTGCAGTCAAAGGATAAGGGTGTGATTTTTGGTTCTGCCTTAGCTAATTCACAAGAATCTCTAGATATTTGACTTGTGCAATAAGGTGGAACAATATTAGCAATATGACTTTAAGTCTGTAAATTAATGTCTGTGAGTTTTAGATTTGGTGGAAGAAAGAAAAAAAAGAGCAAACACAATAACTTCATTTCAACAACATACTTTTATCCAAGAACTGTGAGCTTAAATTAAATGACTGAGGATAAGCAGTACTCTTAATGAGGAAAACAGAGAAACTATGACCTACAGAAAGTTCGAATTATAGAGATTCAAATTCGATAAGATTTATGTATGGGGTTTTCCCTGGAAGACAATGTGAAGTACAAGATTAGCAAGAAGATGAGTAAATCAATCTCGCAATATTCATTTAGGAATAATTCTGCAATTGCTTGCAACTAAAAGTCATGTTGGCTGATGAAGTTGCAAGGTAACAGTCTTAAAATGAAGTCCCAGTAAGTATCTAAAAATCCAGACTACAGAAGTTTACCAAAGTTACAGTGAGGCCAGAAGGGTTCAGCTCTCTTTTGCCTGATGGCTGCATAGATTTAGAACCCATACTGGGGCTCCTAGAATCAACCTGCTTTATTTGAATCTGATCATCTGAACTCTGTCTTTTGCCAAAAACAGATGTTTGTATATCAAAACATTGTATTTTATTCCATAAATATATACAATAATAATTTGCCCATTAAAAGTACAATTAAAAAATATCTTAGGCAATCAGTATAACGTTATAGTTATCAATTTCTTTATTTAAAAAATAATGTTAATGCTCATATTTACCTTATAGATTTGCGGAAAAGTTAAATAAATAAATATGTGTAAAATGTTTAGAAGAATGCCTAGTTAAGAGTTTTGCATAAATATAAGCTATCATTTTATTACTTGACTAAAATATAGTCTTTGTCGTCTCTCCCATGTGGACAAAATGCTTCTTTATTACTTTAATCATCATTTTGCTTTTGTTGAATTCTTTGGCTGAAAATTGAAATTAGGCATTTTATATAATAGAGCCTAAGAATATTTATTCCAGTTTCTGCCTTGGTAGGTGAACAGCTTTGCCTATGAAAATAGCATCGTGCAGTAAGGTTTATATTATTTGCACAAAACACCATTGACACCTCTTTCTGTCAAAGGTTATTTGGGAGCAGGGAATATATCTGACTGATTCATGATTGTATATCTACTGCTTAGAATGGTACAGAGCAAACAACATCAGAGAAATATTTGACCAGTGAATGAGCAAACGAAAAAACCTATTTACTCTTAGTATTCTAATTATAATCTATGTAATACTTTTTTAAAAAGTTTAATATGGGTAACAATTAATTAAAATTATACTTTCAGTCATTATCTAAAACTTGCTCATTTCTATTACAAATTTCAATAATCTTATATCTGCTCTTTTATCTTTTTCCTATTTTGCCATTCTTCAATCCAAAATTCTGTTTTATGCTGAGTTAGAATAAGATGTTCTTGCTAAAAGTACCTACCCATCTCACATCTCAAGGTAAACTCATATTCAAATAAGTGATTTACAGCATAGAAAAATTTGTGGGGATTCCTAAGTGGATGTTGTATAAGAGAAGCTAATACAGGCAAGCATTATTCTAACCTTTTACTCAATGACTTTTAAGTGTGCCGATATCCTAGATATTATTTTATGGGCCAAAGACTAGAAATGAGTAGGACTAGTACAATTATTTCTTACATAAGCTTTTTTTTTTTTTTTTTTTTTTTTTTTTTTGTGTGTGTGTGTGTGTGGTAACATTGACTGTGCTGTAACACTGAATATGTTTAAAGTGGTTCTGCTTAATAATACTTGATCTACATCACAATATACATTCTTTTTATAGAGTGAAAGGAAATGCTAAGAATCAGAGCCACTACAAAGGGCTTCACTGACATTAAAAATAACACTAAAAAAAATCAGAATTCACCAAATTTCTGAATTGCTGTTACATCTAGATTTTCTTTCTTTTGGTTAAATAGTATTACTCTCTTAATAATCCTCAACAGAAAAAGTGGAATTTGCTGCTTGGGGGCATTAAATATTGACTCTGTAACCATGCCATACATTATAACATTGTTTGCATGCCAGAAATCAAAAAAACTAATGCTGAAATAAATTACTGATTATAATGACTTCGTTTGTTAGAAAGTAAACTAGACAAGAGCCTAGGTTGTTTCTGTTTTAATCAGTGCTGTCTCTTCAGTGCATAAAAGAGTGAATAGATAAAAAAAAAATCATGATTAGATGAAATCTAAACATTACACAACATACTAAGTTTGTGTGTGTTGTGTGTATGTGATTTAGTTTTCATGTATTTCATTTAGTTTTCATGAGAACACAATAAGGAGAGAGCCAATCATAATCCAGAAATACATAATACATAAAGCCTATATTTTACTAAAAATGTGCAGTTTTTGAAGGTGCTTTAACTAGGAGATTGGCTAACAATCCCAAGCCCATAATTCCAAATGTTGAAATCCCAAAATATCAAAATGCCTAAAGTCTAAAATCTCAAAAAGACAATTCAGGAAAGAATAATTTAAACGTTCTTTAAAAGACACATATTTTATTTTTTAAAAGGGAATTTAAGATTTGACTGTCCCACCAAATTTTGGACTTGCATGGGGCCTGTAGACCCTTCATTTTGGCCAATTTCTCCCATTTGGCACAACTGTATTTACCCAATTCCTGTACCTTCATTATATCTAGGAAGCAACTAACTTGCTTTTGATTTTACAGGCTGATAGGCAGAATAGACTTGCTTTATCTCGGATGAAAATTTGAACTGTAGACTTTTGAGTTAATGCTGAAATGACTTAAGACATTGGAGGAATGTTGGGAAGGCACAATAGGTTTTGAAATGTGAGGACATGAAATTTGAAAGGGGCCAGGAGCAGAATAATATTGTTTGGCTATGCCCCCACCCAAATCTCATCTTGAATCGCCACATGTTGTGGGAATGACCTGGTGGGAGGTAATTGAATCATGGGGGCAGGGCTTTCCCATGCTCTTCTCATAATAGTAAATAAATCTCACAAGATCTGATGGTTTTAAAAACAGAAATTTCTGTGCACAAGCTCTCTTCTCTTGTCTGCTGCCATGTGAGACATGTTTTTCACTTTCTGCCATGATTGTAAGGGCTCCCCAGCCACGTGGAAGTGTAAGTCCATTAACTCTATTTCTTGTGTAAATTGCCCAGTCTCAGGCATGTTTTTATCAACAGTGTGAAAACTGACCAATAGAGCACTCATATGCATCTCCTAAAACCACACGTAATTTCTGAATGAATTAGCAAAATAATATTTCTGCCTAAGATGAGACAACTATCCTGTGTAATCTGCAGGACTTAAGACACTAGGAATCTTAGACAGTGAGAATTCAGACTTTAGAGATTTTCATCTTTAAGGATATCAATTATTCAGGATTTCAACATTTGGGATAACGGTGTTCAGAACTGTGACTTTGGGATTTTGATCCCAACCCCAATAAAGCAGGGCTTATCATTATTATTTTAATGTCAGGCTTAAGGACAACAAAATATCTTGCCCAAACTTATCCACTCATTAATATTTTATACAGCAAGAAAAAAAAAATCTATATTGTGAAAATATTAATTTTTTCTTTGGGAGAATTTTCCTTTATTCAGTGTTTGTTAAACAATAACAAAATATTTACATATTCTCATTTCCTTTCTGTATCAGCAAAATCAAGGTGTTAACCACATTAACTGAATGATATAGTAATAGCTTTCTGTTTAATGTCCGCTAATCTGGGCAGTACAGAGCCTCACACTCTGTGTAAGTTTGTCTGCTACTCCGTCTTCAAATGGCCTCTTTCTGGCTGCTTGTCACCAGCTACTCCCCTGCTCTCCTGCCCACTATTGATACCTGTGCAGTTAACTGCTTTATTTAGGTAACTGTTCTCTTTAAGATAGTTAATTTCTACTAATTTCTAACCTACTTAATTTCTCTTAATCCCTATCTTTGCCTAGATTCATTCAAATAGTAGTTTTTCTCCACTAAGAAAAATATTATGAAAGTAAATGTTACCATTTAAAAGACAACTGAGAAAAGAATGATTAAATTCAGTGTAGTTTCCTACAGTTTTCCCCAGCATGACATAGTATTCCTTAAACAGTAGGTCCTCAATAAACACTTGCTGAAACAATAAATCTGACTGCATTATATAATTTTTTAATCAGCAATGGACATGTTCACATAAACCAATTAAAACAAGAATAAGATAATTTATAATAAGAATAATGTATGCATATCATTTCATCTGGGCCTCTTTTATATTAGAATATTTTCCTTGAGGATAATTCCTATGCCTCCTAGCTCTTAAATTGTAGCTTTCAAATCTATGTATATGCTCCTTTATTATTAAATGTCCTTTATTTCAGGCTCTGTTCATGTCATGCCATAATTAGTGCAACTCCTCTTCTCCAATTAGATGTCAGAGTGATTAATTAAAAAATATATATTAGCCTAAAATTAGCCTCTTGCTTAATGTCTTTCTATGCCTCCTCAGCTGTCTATAAGATAAAATTGAATGGCTTATGCATAGCATGTATGACCTTTTGTGGTCCAAGTCCATCTTGTCAGTCTCATTTCTTACTACTTACCTCTAAGTGCACTACAATGAAGCTACAGAAAATTACTTAAAATATACCATGGGATTGAAGAAGTTGAGCCAGTTCAACTGATGCTCTTCCTGCCATATGCTATGTTGTCTACTAATACCTGTCTCACCAAGTCCTTTCATTCATTTCACTGTTTCCTCCACACTACTCAAATTAAATTCAGATAATACCTCCTCACAGTATCCTTTCTGTCTTTTTTTTTTTTTTTTTTTTTTGAGACTGAGTTTCACTCTTGTTACTCAGGCTGGAGTGCAATGGGGTGATCTTGGCTCACCGCAACCTCCGCCTCCTGGGTTCAGGCAATTCTCCTCCCTCAGCCTCCTGAGTAGCTGGGACTACAGGCACGTGCCACCGTGCCCAGCTAATTTTTTGTATTTTTAGTAGAGACAGGGATTTCACCATGTTGACCAGGATGGTCTCGATCTCAACCTTGTGATCCACTTGCCTCAGCCTCCCAAAGTGCTGGGATTGCAGGCGTGAGCCACCACGCCCGGCCTCTGTCTTTCATCTGAGGCTAAGATGTGGGTCTTCTGTGTTCCCTCTCAATTTTATACTAAAATTAGCATTATTCTTATGTATTGGTAATTATTTTTGAGATTCAACTAAGTTCAAGGCATTGTGCTAGTTCCAGGGAATTCAGAGTATACAGTGCCAAACAAAACAGATGCCTACATCGCCAGTCTTCACAGGACTCAGAGTATAGCTGTGAAGAGTAGTGCATTTGCTTACCTCCTCCCAGTAGGCAACAAATACCTAAACAAATGGGGCCTGCCTCTGATTTCTATGTTTCTAATCATTGGTACATCATACATAGGAAGTGTTCACTGATGAATAAGTTTCTTTTATCCTATATGGAGAAATATCAGGCTGTGTTTTCAGGACTTCAGAATCACAGTTGAAACATATTTTATTTTAAAAGACTACCCCAGGCGTACATTGGAAAACAGAATTGTATACATAGCTTCTTTGCCTTCATTTCAATTACATTATTTCGGCCATTTCAATGCTTGTTTTATGTTGTGATCAAAAGCAAAGTGATAAGAAATTACTTAAATTCAAGTAAGTTAATATTTTGGACTACTATTCTCAATAGAGAAAAATCATTATGGAATAAAGTTGATAATTAAAAGATCTCAGTGGACTTCAGTAAAATATTACTGAAAGTTGAATTTCATTTTTATATATACAATGTGTTAATAGAAATTGTCTCTTCTTCTATTTGACTTGTTAACGACATGACACAAATATATTGATGCAAAGTTCAATTTAGCTGTTGTTTGCATAGCTGACTAATAACACACATCACTTTAAATAAATTTTCTCTCAGATGTCTAAGCTACCAAATAAATAAAATTTGAAGCAATTTGCATAGTTATAATTTACCACATTTATTCCTCATTTTCTGTAAATTGGCTTGAATATTGTCATAATTTTATGAATATTACATATAATGTCAACATTTCAGACACTATAATAAGTCTTTCTTCTAACAGACTCCTCTAAATACACAATGTACATAGTTGTCTGAATTAATTCCTTTATGTCTTGATGAATTTCCCAGCGATCTTGAGCCCACAGCAATAAAAATTTTACTGTATACTTACTTACTAGTCCTAATCTCTCAGAGCAATGATTATGCCACTTCCAACTTCTAGATTCACATGTATTAATATTCAATATTGTCAATAATATCAATATTTATCCTCTGTTTTCTATTATTGCTATGTAAATATATACATATACGTTTATGTGTGTGTATTTCACAGATGTGTCATATTGGTACTACTATTATCAATCTAGAATTGAAAACAGTATATTTACAAAACATTAATTTTTTATAAAATATAAAAATATATATGCTTAGATTATTTATATGTTTGCATTTTTTACTTATAAATAAATTCACAAGCTAAACATGAAGAACTACTGAGGGAGGAAGCATGGTAAAAGTCTATTTAATCATTGTTCAATGGCATTATTTATAAATGTTGTCAACTGGTTATTTTATCTAGAATGTGCAATAAAATAGAAAAATATTAAGTTAATGTATTCAATAACAAGCCTATTATTACTGGAGCTGTAGTGTGACTTCTGCAGCCCCAAAGATTATAGCTGAGCAGCAGAAGGAGAGAAAATGTAGATCATCCATTACATTGAGCAGTTAATGATATTTTATTGCATTATTTATCAAATACTGTGGATGTTATTTGTAGCTGCAAGCTTGACCTTAGCTAATCATAATTTGATGAATGTGTATATCTGAAAGGCACTATGACAAAATACTCTATTGTTTTATGAGGCAGGAACATGAGCTAGTATTATGAAATTCAGTAAGTGTGTAGTTTCAAGATACTAATGCTCAGACACTTATGCACAAGACAGAATAGATGTTTGTAATTCAGACATAGCTGCTGAAATTTCTTTCTCTTTTAGTAATATAAATATTCAAGCCATCTCTCTTAACTGATTTCTGCAAAGCTGTTTTATAAATGCAGTAAGAAGACTATAATGATAATATATTATTAATAGAATAGAGTTCTCATTCTATCAGGAAGATATGAAGAAAATGAGAAGCGTTTCACAATGTTATTTAGGAGTTTGTATTTAGTTGGATTTCAAATACACATATATTGGAGAGAAAATATAAAAGTGATAAACAAGTGTCTACTGCATAATTTTTAACTTTATCATCCTTCTAGTAAAGGAAATGCACTATAATTTCCAAGATGAGAACAATGTTTTATTTTGTAAAATTTTTTTTAAGGTTGGAATGAGACGTTAGCTCATTAGAACTTCTTTTCATATGTAAAGAAGCATTGATAGCAATGAAGTAATATTTTGAAGCAATAATATAACTTGTAAAGCAGTTCTTGGAAATTGAATCATGCAACTTAATTCACATGTAGGCCAATTAAATTTATCACAGAAGGAGATTAATGAAACTAAATAAGAACTGCCTCTAAACAGTTCTTATTTAGAGGTTTTCCCACTGAACCACACTGCCTGTCAATGACACTTGACACTTGATTAATAAACTCCTTGGTTTCATCTTTTTTTTTTTTTTTTTTTTTTTTTGAGACAGAATCTTGCTCTTATTGCCCAAGCTGGAGTACAGTGGTGTGATCCTGGCTCACTGCAACCTCTGCCTCCCAGGTTCAAGCAATTCTCCTGCCTAAGCCTCCCAAGTAGCTGGGATTACAGGCACCAGCCACCACGCCTGGCTAATATTTTTCTATTTTTAATAGAGACAGGGTTTTACCTTGTTGGCCAGGCTGGTCTTGAAATCCTGACCTCAGGTGATCCACCAGCCTCGGTCTCCTAAAGTGCTGGGATTACAGGTGTGAGCCACTATGCCTGACAATTTCATTCTTGCATATTTTTTTTTCTAGTATATGGAAAGAACTTGTAAACTTTATTTTTTAACTTTTATGTAATTTCACGGGACCAAGTGCAGGTTTGTTACATAGGTAAACTTGTATTGGGGGTTTGTTGTACAGATTATTTCATTACCCAGGTTTTAAGCCTAGTACATGTTAGTTATTTTTCCTAATCTTCTCTGTCCTCCCATTCTGGACCCTCTGAAAGGCCCCAGTGTGTGTTGTTTTCCTCTGTGTGTCCATGTGTTCTCATCATTTAACTCACACTCCTAAGCGAGAACATGCAGTATTTGGTTTTCTGTTCTTGTGTTGTTTGCTAAGAAAAATGGTCTCCAGCTCCATCCCTGTCCCTGGAAAGGACATGATATCATTCCTTTTGATGGCTGCACAGTATTCTATGGTATATACATACCACATTTTCTTTATTCAGCATATTTTTGATGGGGTATTTAGGTTGATTCCATGTCTTTGCTATTATGACTTGTGCTCAGTGAACATGTGTGGGCAGGAGTCTTTAAATAATAATAGAATTATTTGTCTTCCTTTGAGTATGTACCCATAATGAGTTTGTTGGGTTGAATGACATTTCTGTCTTTAGGTCTTTGAGGAATTGTCACACTGTCTTCCACAATAACTGAACTAATTTACACTAAGAGTGTATAACCGGAACTTGTAAATCATAAGGAGAGTCTCACTGAATATAAGTATAAAACTATTGTTTTACAACGTGTTATATATAATGCTGAGGATTCTTTTCCAAATGTGGATATCAAAAGGTTATATTATTTCAAAATAAATATTTTATGTGATAAATCAAATTATTGTTTCATGCATATTCATGATTTCTATTCTCTCTCAAGGGTGCAGCATACCGTAACAATGTCTTTGCATGTGGTTACGATACTTGTTTTATGTATATGAAAGAACATAAAAGTACAGAAACCTTAAATGTACTTGTGCAATTTGATTTGGGTTATGTGCTCCTGGGATCCTTTCTTAGAGAGCATGCACTTTTTAAACAGCTTTATGTTCAGTGAGGCTCCAGAGTGTAACTCATGATTCAGCTGACCTTGATGCAACTGAGGATTCCAGAAACAAGTCTGGTTGACCCACAGTTTATAGTGGAAACACTAAGCTGATTCCAAAAGAGTTCAGAAGAGACACTGTTGACTCATAGCCCTGTGAGTTTTGTTGTAAGCCATGGACTTCGAGGTGGTTTGTTATACAGCATTATTGTTGTATAAATTGTAAATACACATGAGTTTCTGTAGTACTGTTGTTAAGAAACTCATATTTTGTTAAGTATCACAGTTAAGAAACAAATTTTATTTATCATTGTATTAAACATATATGTTTCCATTCTAACATTTTGTATATTACTGTTGAATAGAAAGTTAGTAATTTAAATTTAATCTGGGAAAATATTTATGGAAAATAAATAAGTCATAGTATAAAGAAATACTTCATATGCTATTTAAAATTCATTCAACATTTTAAGGAAAATAATATAAATCTGAATACTTATCAATTCAGTTTGCAAATGACAATACATTTGAGGAGAAACTTAAAATCCCATCTATTCAGAAATATAAATAACATTGATGGAGAACTAGCAAACATTCATAATGCCAGTTTCAACTCAAAATTTGAATCATGCATGAATAAAAACTTCCAAAAAGGTTTTGGTGACCAGTAGTCACAACCTTCTCTTTATTGTGTTTATAAATTGATAAAAAGAAAAATGAACCTGGTTCTACACCTTTCAAATTTTAGTTATCAGGAAGAATAATTTGTAATAGAACAAAGAATTAGAACTTCATATAAGAAACTGAGGCTCAAGGAGATAGATTTTAGGCCACAAAACACAGAAATTTACAACGTGGACCACTTCAATTCTTCTGGTTCTACAACCCTATCCTACCCATGCATTAATTTCATGGAATTATTCCCTATGAATAAACATATCTAATTTCCAGAAAGAATTTAAAGAGTTACATAATATGGAACTACTGAATCGCTTATTATTTTTTTCTTTCTCATTTTATGGGATGGGGTGTTCAAAATCTGTTTTCTCTATAAAATCTCTTGCAATTTTGTAACTGTCAGTAAAGGTAGTCTTGAGTTTTCAAATTTTTATTTAAGAAACTTTTGAATGCTATGAAAGGCAGTTGAAGAGTGTGAAATAACTACACTCTAAAAACGTACATGAATTCTGAGAAAGAAATTTCAATATATGAGAGAGCACATCCAAGCATTTTGATTTTTAGAGTAAAGAATTTTTGGCTTATCTGAATGGCACTGAGCTCAAAATACAGAAAAGTTGTGCCAAGGATTTGTTGCTGCTTTAACAGAGTGGGGCTAATCAGAATGTGAAAGGGTAGTGAATTCACATAGTGATAACAAACAAAAACACATATAAATATACCAGTCTAATTAGAGAAGAAATCACATTGGTTTCTAGATGAACCAGAGGTGTTTGTGCTTAAACTTTGCGGATAAGGCCCAATCATAATATTTACCGAGCAACTTGGTAACTTTATTCAATCAAAAATTTGGCATTTATAAGGAGGCTGGCTGGGAAGCAAAGTTAATTTGAGTTCTACTCTAAGTTATGTTACATGTTAGCAGAATAATAATGAGCCATTTATTTATCTTTTTAAAATTCTATTTTTCTTCATGATGAGATGAGGATACTAATACCCTGCCTTCTAGGATTGCGGTGATGATTTTACATATCTAAATTGTAATTAAATTATTATGATTATTGGGAAAACTTTACAGTGTAACATCGAGGAGCTGGGATCACAGGCACCCACCACCATGTCCAGCTAATTTTTATAGTTTTAGTAGAGATGGCATTTCACCATGTTGGGCAGGCTGTTCTCGAACTCCTTGCCTCTTGTGATCTGCCCACCTTGCCCTCTCAAAGTGCTGGGATTAGAGGTGTGAGATATTGCACCCAGCCTAATTATATTTTGTGAGGAATATTACATGTAATTTGTATCACTATTTAATATTTCAGGAGTATATTCATGAGTCCCCTTTCTCTCTTTTGTTCATATTTTCTTGTCAAGAAACTATATGTCTAAGAGCTTTAGAAAAACAGAAAACAAATGTTGTCTTGAATAAGTAGGAACATTACATAATTTAGTAAAGTGATGTAAGGTTAAAAAGATGGAATATAATAAATGGCTTTAAGAAAGCAGGTGATCTAGCTAATTCAGGTAACAAAAATTTGAGATCTCAGACATAATCAGTTTATTTTCCATGTATTAGACAATGTAGAATTTTACAGCTGAAAAGAAGAGATCAGTCTTTGCATTATATAGAGGTTCTGGATTATTTTAAAAGAATATTTTTATTACTATAATATTATTCATGGTTTACTTATCTTACCATATTAGAGTATTCATAAGATAGTAATAGCTAAACCAACATACATTCAGGACATTTTAAATCATGCTTTTAAAAAAGCACAGAAAATGGAAAATACACTAAGCACCTCAGAACTGTGTATCATCCAAGAAGTAAGAGAGAAATGAAGTGAGTTATTAAAGCTTGCACACATTTCAAAATTGTATTCAAGGAAATCTCCTACAGTAAAAATTTGTTCTTTGTTATGCACATTCAACCAATGTAAGGTTTTGATGTGTGGTACTGAGCTCTTGTATTTTAAAAGTGCAGTGGCCTTTTGAATTTACAATTCAGCGCACAGTAACTGTAATACTGTAATAAGTCCTTGATTTTCTTTCCCTTGAAATTTACAACATAGCTTTAAAGTGAATGTCTTCCCAATACAACTTAATTTGCTTTTTTGTGTGTGCTTGTTGGCAGTGATGTATAGATGTAGAATGTGATAACATACGCCTCAGAGTCTCACAAAAATAATTAAATTAATACCAGGAGTTAACAATAAGCACTGCAGAATAATAATATCTGGAAATATAACCATAATTAAACATGCAGTAGATAAAACTGGGTTGTGGATTTTTTTTCCTTTTACTGTAATTTTTTTTCCCCAGGTATTAGCTATGATTCAACAATACTTGGATTCTGTAAAAAAAATCCAAAAGTATAATTAAGAAGTGTAAACTTTTACATTCAACTGATGGACCTCAAACCTAGATGCATTAGCCTCATTTGGGGCATATTTTAAAATACGGATACCCAGGCTCCACTTCAAAAGTTCTAAGTTATTGTAAGTTTATTTATACTGGAGTGAAACATGTCTCTTAATACTTTTTTAAAACATTCCAGGTGATTCTTATGTATTGCCCTATTTGACAACTTTTAACAAAATAAAAATCTATTTGTTGTAAGTTATACATGCTTAGAATCAAAGAACTTTTTTTGCACAAAAGACTTGTAGATTATCAAGTTCTACACATCTTAAAAGATTACTACGCTAAAACATCTCCAGGCAAAAAGACACTGCTGCATTTGACCCACAGCAGAAAATCAGTTCTATGTGCAATTATCTGGATACCCATCCATCATTTGGCTACTTACACCTAAAATGGAAAATTTTATTCATGTTTCAAGTATATTTTCTAAACAAAAACACAAAGGTGTGGGGAGTAGGGAGTGAGACAGAATGCAGAAAAGCAGAAAGTGGCAGATTAGATATGGGGCAGGGAGTGACAAAGATACAATGTCATTTTGTATTTTACTTTTATATAATTATCACTTTGGAGTAAATTAAATTAGAAATAATTGGCTCCATTCATGGAAAAAGCATATCTGTAGCTATTATGGTGGCTATCACTGTTATAATAAAAATACTTCTAGACACTGTGTTCATGGGATTTCCCAAAAATATTTTTGCCTACCTATTTTGTGTCATTTCTGCTAGTCTTTCTTCTTCTATTTTTCTTAATACAAATGTTCCTCAGCATGTACTTATCTTGTTTCTCTACAGAAGCATTTTTCAATCTGTGATTTGAAGATCACTTGTACCCAAACTACCAAAACCTACAAGTTCCAAGACCCTTACTTGTATACAGTAAATATGCATTCCCAAAGATGGAGGCTTGCATTTTATTATTATATTCATTATTATACCCATTAGTATTTGGAACATTTGCCTTTACAGCTGTTGCCATATTCTATTGAAAATATTCACATTTCAGCAAAATGATTTTATGGAGAGCAGAAAATGACTTTTTTCCTTGTGTTTCCAGTATTACGTACTAAGTACATAGTTCTTAGTTACTTTTAACATATTAATATATATGTATGAAGTAAAAACAATGTCTCAGTCAAACAAACATCATCATGCTCATTTAGACAGATAAAACCTCCCAAACCCTGTTGCAAATCAACTTATTTTTTGCCTGCAAAACCCTGTTTTTAAACCAGCTTGATTCTCACTGGTTTCTTCAGGTACATTTTTGCCTCATATCCACTCCTTTTTTTAATTTATTTTTTCTCCCTTAGGTATTGGATTATTGAATAAAAGCTTAAAAAGCAGCCTATGAATCCAGTCTAACATATCCCTATATCTTAGTAGATATCTTATGTTTATTAGCCCTACTTCTGCTGTTTACTCCTGTTTTATGTATATTAGTTCCTTAGTAAATACTTTTAAAATAATATATTTTGGTTTTTATTAGAATTACATAATAATCAGGCCAGGCACTTTGGCTCACATCTGTCATCCCAGCACTTTGGGAGGCCAAGGTGGAAGAATTGCTTGAGGCCATGTGTTTGAGACTAGCCTGGGCAAAATAGAGAGAGCCATCTGTAAAAGAAAAATTTTAAAATTAGCTGGGTATCGTGGAGCGTGCCTGTAGTGCCAGCAATCTGAGAGGCTGAGGTGAGAGTATGACTTGAGCCCAGGAGTTTGAAGCTTCCATGAGCTATGATCATACCACTGCACTCCAGCCTGAGTGACAGAGATGCCATCTCTTAATTTTTTAATTGTGTAATAATTTGCTTATAAGTTTTTAGCATCATTGTATCTGAAAGTTTGCATCCTGAGAAATAATTAGCATTATTTAGTTGGGAACAAAAACAAACTGAATTAGGTGTGTATTAGTTTCCTGACACCACTATAACGAATGACTGTGAACTTGGTGTTTAAAGCCATATAAATTTATTTTCTCACACTGCTGAAAGCCAGAACTTTAAAGTTAGTATCTCCAAGCCAGAATGAATGTTTTGGAAGAGGCTTTAGAGAAGAATTGATTCTTTGTTTCTTCAAGCTTCCATAGGCTTTTGCCGTTCCTTGATTTGTAGCCACATCACTTCTATCTCTGTCCCCTTGGTCATTTTGCATATAGAACCACTTGGATAATCTGAGATAATCTCTGCATTTCAAAATGCTTACTTTTATCACAAAAGTCTGTTGCAATCTAATCTGCAAAGACTGTTCCTTCATCAAAGGTAACATTTATAAGTTACAAAGATAAGAATTTGATCATATACTATCATAGTATATTAACATACATGTATACCATATATACCATAAGATAAACCATAAGTATATGTATACATGTTCTTGTCCATGATTCCTGACTCATAGCTCCCACAAAGCTTTTAACAGTTTTTTGTTAAGTAATTTGGGTGCTTTAGGCCTCAGAAGCAAGCCTCAGGAAACAGAATCTCTCTCTCTGATCTTCTCCTGCCCTTTTTTACTTGCTCCTTTTTATTCCCAATAAAGGCCTTAGAAACTAAAAGTACATTCTAATTTTCCCCCACCTTTCTGCCTTGGAGTTGGACATAAAAAACATTATCTCACCTACTTTGTTTGACTGTAGGTCATAGACTCCCATTTTAGGAGTCCTGCCCACATACCCAAAATGAAGGAATGTTTCACAGGGAGGTCAAGAAGAATCTGAACAGTCAGACATGGGTCTTCCCCTATCCAGGTCAGGTATTAGATCACATCTTTTTTGTCCAGTTACATTTTTAAACAGTTGTCTTTGCTTCATTGGTGTCTAACTAATGAAGTCTCCTTGAAAGGCCCAAGAGGAGAGGGGATGGTGAGCTTCTAAACAGCTGAACTAGTTGGGGCTTACAGAAAGGTGAACAGGAAGTCATCCACAAGCAGGGAGGGTGTTGTACCCCAACTTTACTGCAACAAAAGTTTCTACACACTCAGAACTATAGAATAGATAGATAGATAGATAGATATCAGTAGATAGATGTATTCTTTTTTGCCTTTGTTCTTCTTGACAATAAATAATGCCTGTTATTTACCATGATTTTTTTCTATATTTACAATATTTAACAACTTATCCTAGAGTCTAACATATAGTAGGCACTTGATTTATAGACTGACTTTAAAAATAAATTTTATCTTGTTATAAAGGCAAATCTAAAAGACTATTTCCTCAGGTATTTTGAGCAATTGCAGCATTACTGATGGAATTTCTTTCTTTTAATGTGATTTTAAATTGCAAACTTTACTGAAGTAAGGAAAAGTAGAATTATTATTTATTAAGCATCTTCTCCCTGCTGACTCTGAACTAGTAACTACACATATAATCTTATTTTATAGTCTCATGGTGAACTTCTGGGTTTAGATAATATTAACTAACATGTTTTATGACAAAGCTGAAGCTCTGACAAGTTAAATAACTTGCCTAACTTTATATTGGCCATGACTATCAAATTTGAATTCAATACTTCTTGATTCAATTCCCATCTTATTTCTGCTGTACCATTACTGTTATGGCATCTTTATTTAAAACAGCAATATGTTTTATTGAGTTATCAGCAACAGTTATTACATGAATGGTAAGGCTTACCTTCCACCATTGATATTGATTATTATTTCCCATAATCTGCCCTAGGGAAAGTTTTCTTGCAGGAAATGATGCTTTAATAAATTTAAACAATGATCTGTAAGCATGTAATGCTAATGGAGGTTTCTGAAACATTCCTGTAACACATTATGCTGAGGGAAAACATATGCAAATCCCCTGTTAGCAGCTTCTGTTTCCTTATAGAAAACAAATAACCTAATAGAATTTTTGCTAGAGAAGAAGTGGTGTATTCACTAGGATGATGGAAATCTCAACCACAAAGAGGCATAATTTCATATGATAGAACTGTGGTCCAGATATCTCTTTCACTATAGAAAGTAGAAGTCCAGTCTGATGTACTTTTTCTGAATTTTTAAATTTAAATTTCATGCCTCTATTGGAAATTAGGACCATTTAAGTTTTTAAAATTTTCACTCTTTAAGGGAGAGAGGTAACAGCAACACATGTTATATGTGTGCATTACTTAGGCATACATTTTGGAGGGAAGCAGAGGAAGACTAAAATCTCTCAAGCTTTATTTTAACACTGCTGTCCTGAAATGCTTTTTATTGCCCTGGAAGAATCAAGATAGTTTGATTCGCAATGGGAAGACATTTTTATGATTGGTTGATATGAAAGCATTTATACAGCAAGGACGGAATCTTAAATAAAATTTATTAAAAATATTAAGTTAGGCAGGATAATTTTTGACAATACTTAAGCAATGGAATTCTGCAAAATTTTATATACCAGAAGAACTTGGATTTTGTATATGTGATAAGAGAATCAAATAGTCTCAGAAATAATAATGAAGATTATACATTAAAAAATTTCACTGGGCATGGTGGTGTGCACCTGTTATCCTAGTTAATTGAGAGGCTAAGGCAGGAGGATTGCTTGAGCCAAGAAGTTTGAGATTGCAGTGAGCTATGATTGCACCACTGCACTCCAGCCTGGTAACAGAGCAAGACTCTGTCTCAAAAAAAAAAAAAAAAAAAAAAAGAAAAGAAAAGAAAAGAAAAGAAAAAAGAAAGAATCATAGTTAATTATAGTTTAATGAACTTGGCGCAAGAGCATTTAATATTATGTCAAAAATGACATTAAAAATTAGAAGACACTAAATTAATAAAGGCAAGGTTGCTGTAGCAGGCCAAATAATGACTTCCAAGTATATCAGGTCCTAGTCCTAGGCCTTGCATATGTTACTTGCATATGTCTTATAAGGGAAAAGCATCTAAGCTTTGAGATGGGGAGACTGTCCTGGTTCTACAAGACAATTTTAAAGATGTCAACTTTTAAGACTCCTAAATGTATTCTTATAAAAGGGAGGGAGAGGGAGACTTCATACACAGAAAAGAAGGAAGCAATGTGACCATGGAGGCAGAAATTGGAATTTCAAGGCCATATGAGCTCTTTATAGCCCAGTGGTACTAATTTTGGACTTCTGACCTCCAGAAGGAATTTATATCATGACAGAAGGAACTTATGTTGTTTCACACACTGAGATGATGGTAACCTATTACAGTAGACACAAAAAACTAATATACCCACATTTGAATAAAAGGAAAAGTAAAGGTCTGGTGTAAAAAGTAATTTTTGAAAGGAAGGTTACCTAGTGAATATAAAAGACGATTTATCATCTATGAAAGACTTATGGACTGCCTTTGAAAGTAAAATTCGATACTTTCCTTTAGCATTATATAGGAACATCAAATTTAATTTAGTTACAAATATAATATGTAACTAAATGAGAGAAGAAACTAATAGTTTGTTTTATGTGATCTGACTTCCTTGGATCTTCCTGGTAGAAAGATAGTAGGTTTAATTTCCTTTAAAGTTATACATTTCATCTCTCAATCTTTAAAGGGGTGAAATCACATAAAATAAACAAGAAAAAAATTTTCAGAAACTATGAAAGATTCCTCAGAACCTTTTATCAACAAAATTAAAATATTTTAAATGGTCATAGTAATATTTGGACTCCCATTCTAAATGGTGCTGGTAGTTCTAGTCAGTACAATAAGGCAAGAAATTTAGGGAGAAATAAAACTGTCCCTATTTGAAGATGACATGTTAATCTATGTAAAAGAATCCCAAGGAATCTAAAACATGTTTCTAGAACTAATAATTGAGTCCAGCAGAGCCAATAAACATGCAGAAGCCAATTATATTTTTATATGCTAGCAATGAACTAGTGGACACCAAAACTAAAAATACCACTTAGAAACAGTCAAAAAAACAACTAGGAGTAGGTATAACAAGGCTTGCACCAAACTCATATGATGAAAACTGTACAATACTGATAAAAGAAATAACCAAATATATATATATGAAGCATATTGGGTTTATGGATTGATTGACTAAATATAGTAAAGATGTCAACCCTCTCAACTTAAAATACAGTTGTAAGGCAATTCTTATCACAATTTCTGAATTATTCTTTGTATAAAATTGATACAGAAAGACAAAGAACCAAATAACCTAAAACTTTAAAGGCAAATAAGCACACTGGGCATAGTGGCTCACATCTGTAATCCCAGCATTTTGTGAGGCTGAGGTGGGCAAATTGTTAGTTCAGGAATTTGAGACCAACCTAACTAACATAGTGAAACCCTGTCTCCACTAATAATACAAAAAATAGTCGGGTATAATGATGTGTGCCTGTAATCCCAGCTACATGGGAGGCTGAGGCAGGAGAATTGCTTGAACCTGGGAGGCAGAGGGTGCAGTAAGCCAAGATCATGCCACTGCACCCCAGCCTGGGCAATAGAGCAAGACTCTGTCTCAAAAATAAATAAAATAAAATAAAATAAAATAAAATAAACATATTGGTGACATCAGTCTAACAGATTTAAAGATGTAATATATAGCTGCAGTAATCAAAGTGTGTGATATTGGTGTAGGAATAAAACATAGTTTGATGGAACAGAATAGAGAGCCCAGAAATTAATTTATACAGATATATCCAATTGATATTTAATATAGTTTCAAAGCAATTCATTGTGGGAAAGATGGCAACAAATGATGCTGAAGCAATGGACATACATAGACAAAATATATATATATATATATATATATAAAAAACTATATTTATAACACATATAACATAAATATAAATATATAACACTAGCATATAAGTTACATGTATGCACATATAAGCATGTAAGTTATATATAAATGTATACATATATATGTCATCATGTCATATATACATATATATATCAAGTCATATATATATTATATATCTTCCAAGAAAAAAATATAACTTTTTTCTTGTGTATTTTATTTCCCCCCTTTAAAAATTGAGAGATGAAATATATAACTTCAAAGGAAATTAAATCTATTATCTTTCTACCAGGAAGATCCCAGGTAACTTTCATATTGTAAACACAATTTAACCCTAAATGGATCATAGAATTAACTGAAAATATAAAGCATAAATAAAAATATTTAGCTTCTAGAGCTAGTCAAAAAGTGCTTAGATGACAACAAAAGTATGATACAAATAAAAAATGTATAACATAGACTTATGTTAAATGAAAACTTTGCCCTGTGAAATTCCTTATTAAGAAGATGAAAAGACAAATTTCAAAGTGGAAAAAAATACTTGTAAACTGTATATCTAACAAAAGGCTAGCATCTAAAATATCATCATGAAGGATTCTCAAAACTCAACAAAAGAACAAAAACTATCTAATCAAACACAGTTAACAACCTAAAGAGATATTTCACCATACATTACATGCAAATGGCAAGTAAGCACATAAAAAGTTGTTCAACATCATTAGCAAATTGGAAAATATGAATTAAATCACTACATACCTGTATATATGTTTGTTTTAGCTATTTAATAGAGTGGCTAAAACAAAAAAAGTGACAATAGTTCAGGAATTTGAGACCAACCTAACTAACATGGTGAAACCCTGTCTCCACTAATAATACAAAAAATAGTCCGGTGTAGTGATGTGCGCCTGTAATCCCAGCTACAAGTGAGGCTGAGGCAGGAGAATTGCTTGAGATGCAATTCTCAAATGTTGGTGAGAATACAGTAAAACTGGTCCATTCATACATTGGTGGTGGTAATGTAAAGTGTTACAACCACTCTGGAAATTAGCTTGGCAGTTTCTTTATAAAAACAAAAAAATGAAATGTGCAACTACCATATAACTCAGCAACTGTACTCTGTAAGGATGTACAAGGATGAGATAAGCTTTTTTCTCTCTACTCACACTCAACATTAAATAATTCTGTGACCAGATGTGTGAGGATATTTCACATACGTCAAGTAATTCACCAGCAGAAACCAACTGGCTATCTTCCAATTCAATTCTAATGTTATCTACCTGGAGATAGGTAAGATCCATAGGTTATGGGCTCAGTCCCAAAAGATTGTCCCCACTTTAGATGACAGTTGCAAATAGAAGGTTGTCACCTATACTTCTGACTGAGTGATTACAAACCCATGATTTCCCCTATGGATTAAGTTAATTTGCCATGATATCTCAGAACTCAGATACATTTATTGGCATCCTTTAAAAGGTCTTATAAAGAATATAGGTAAATGGCCAGGTGAAAGGTACATAGGATGAGGTCTGCAAGGGTCCAAAATGCAGAAACTTTTGTCCACATGGTTAATATTTATCATTATTCAACATTGTGCTTTAAAATATACAGTAGAATTTAATACTTTTATCAACACAGTTTTCATAGAATATATAATCAAGCATCTTTGCTCAGTATCATAATTTATAACATTATATATCAAATTATAATGGAGGATGCAATTGAAGATTATACATGTTGTTAGCCTGTAACTGAAAAGAGTAGTGAGGAAATGATTATATTATATTTAATCATTATGACTAAAAACAATGTTAGGAGAATATTGGGTATGCAGACCTCACTATTTATGGGGAAAAAGAGAAAGTTTGGGTGAAGTTTTTATTTGTTTAAAAATGCACACTCTATTGTGGTTCAGTAGGATTAATGTCATTTTACAGTGGAGGTTACTGGAGTAGGATATTACTTTTTTTTTAAGTTTAATCAGTTTGCTGTTTTGTTTAACAATCCCCTTAGGTGCAACTTGATTGAGTCTCATAAAACTGTTTATTCTGTATGAATTTGTGAATAAATCATACTCCTTGCTACTCTGTAAGGTTCATTTAGTACACACTTGGTAGAAAGACAATGTTTTTTCAAGAAGATGAAGACATATTGTAGCCTTATGTCAACCATAAGGTTTAAACTTAACACAGGAATTCATAGTTGCTTTTTCTTTTTAGAATCACAGTCTAGTCAAGCATTAAATGTATAGTTAACAGATATGCAATAGTCACAAGACAGTTGACAACTTAAATTACTTAGTTATAATGAAGATAAATAGCAATCTAAACATGGGTATATATATTGCACCTTGCAATGCAATTGACTAATGTTGTTGCCAGGCAACTTCCTTGGATAGATTAAACATTCTTTCTGTAATTTCATGGTATATACACACACACACCACACCACACCACACACACACACACACACACACACACACACACACACACACACACACACATTTGCAGAAATGACCAAAGCTCTTGTGTTTTAAAAAATATTGTACCATAAAATGTGTTTGAATGCACACATGAGTTACATCAAAATAAAAGTATTGTAGTATGGTTCATTTTGTAAGTCTTTAACAAAAATATGATCCATCATAGACTTTTAATCACTCAAAGTATATTTAAGGAATAAAATAATTTATTTTCTAAGATAAATCGAGTGTTCCTAAGAGATTTATACATGTGTTTGAGGAGATTTTTTAAAACAAAAATTAGTTAGAACACAGTAAAATAACTTTTATGATTTATATAACTGGAATAAAATAAGTCTTATTACACAGTCACACACACACACAGACACACACACACACACACATATAACTTCTTGCATATTGGGTACTTTTTAACTTTTCTCATTTCATTATATATGTTTTAAATTTTATTTTTTGCTTCCCTGTTGGATTTCCATACCTAGGATCTCTGTCTCTGAAATTCACATACATAACTATTATTGAACAATTTATAATAATTTTCAGTAGGAAGGAACATATTTTAAAATTCTGAAATATTTGTGACTCAGCAAAACAAGCTTGCTAACCTACTTTCTCCTTTTTTCCTCTTTGAAGAAATAGATTGATCTCCCTATTCATTATCAAAAAGGAGAGACAGAACTTGAGTCTCCATTTTTCCAGAATAAAATGTCCGGCTATTCCCTTGTTCATATTTAATGTCTTCCAAATAGTACGTAACCTTTTTTTTTTAAAGTTTTAGAAATGGTTCAAATCTCTCCAGGTTCAGCCATTCAATGACTTTTTGTAGAGATGAGAAAAAGTTTCTAGACATTTTCTTTCTGATGTGTTTTCTTATGAAGCTCCCAAGAGTATGTGTTGGTTGGGTTGTGGTAGTGTAGTAAGGAAAGTAAATATGCATGGAAACAAGTAATTTTGAGAGAGAAAATTAATCTACTTTATTACACTTCTCTGTGAGGAACTCTAAATTCAACAGTACTCATTCTATAAGCTACTTTATTTCTAGAAATTAGTTAATAAAAATATTAATGAAAAGTAACTATAGGTTTATTCATTGGGTCAACCAAATTTTAACAAAGAAATGATATGTTTTAGGAATGATAATAGGTGCTTAAAGTAGTAATAATAACATGAATAATAGCATTCCATAATTAAAGCAGTTAAAGAATTCAATGCCAAAAGAGTAATGATAATGCATTGGCATTGACAGAAGCTGTTAAAGTTTTCAGATAGAAAATGTAGTCACTAATATTATGTACAAACAAACAATCAAAAACCTGTGGCAAGTGGAGACAGAGAAGGCCATGAAGTGAGCATCCTCATCCTTGTATGCTTGTTGAAAAAAACTATTACAAAGGACTAGAAAAAAAAAAAAAATTTGCACAAAGGACATCACAACCTTACAGAAAATTTAATTCTATGAGGACTTCAGCCCAGCAACTGCCTGTCCAATCTCAAACTGGAATTACCCTGATTACTGATCTTTATAGTGAAGAATAATTATTTCTGATATCTGATAATTATTTCTGATATTTGGAATTGTGCCCTCACCCAAATCTCAAGCCTGAATTGTAATCCCCGGTGTTGAAGGAGGGACCCTGTGACAGGTGATTGGATCATGGAGGTAAATTTCCCTCTTGTTATTCTTGTGATATTGAATCAGTACAAGGCCTGATTGTTTAAAAGTGTGTAGCCCCTCCGACTTTGCTCTCCTCTGCCTGCTTGGACAATGTAAGACATACCAGCATGTGCTGGTAAAAAGGTAACTTCTGCCATAATTGTAAGTTTCCTGAGGCTTCCCCAGTCATGCTTTCTGTGCAGCCTGTGAAACTGTTAGCCAATTAAACCTCTTTTATTTATAAATTATTTAGTCTCAGGCAGTTCTTTATATTAGGTTGGTGCAAAAATAGCAATGTGAGAATGGACTAACAAAAAATGGTTTTGAGAGTGGGGTTTTGCTATACAGTTACCTTAAAATGTGTAAGCAACTTTGGAACTGGGTAACAGGCAGAATTTGGAACAGTCTGAAAGGCTCACAAGAAGCCAAGAAGATGAAGAAATCTTTGGAAATTCCTAGAGACTTACCAAATTATTGTGACCAAAATGCTGATAGTGATATGGACAGTGAAGCAATCTGAGGTGGTCTCAGAGAAATATGAGAAACTTATTGGAAACTGGAGTGAAAACCACTCTTCCTATGTTTTTGCAAAGAGCCTGGCAGCACTGTGCCTCTGCACTAGGAGTTTGTGGAACTTTGAACTTTAGAGAGATGATTTAGGATATCTGTCAGAAGAAATTTTTAGGCTGGGCACAGTGGCTCACATCTGTAATACCAGCACTTTGGGAGACATGATAGCTGGGCTATCATGAGGTCAAGAGATTGAGACCATCCTAGCTAACATGGTGAAACCCCATCTCCACTGAAAATAAAAAAAATAGCTGTGAGTGGTGGTGCATATCTATAGTCCCAGCTACTCAGGAGGCTGAGGCAGAATTGCTTGAACCCAGGAGGTGGAGTTAGCAGTGAGCCAAGATCACGCCACTGCACTCCAGCCTTGTGCCTGGCAATAGACAGAGACTCTGTCTCAAAAAAAAAAAAAAAAAAGGAAATTTGTAAGCAGCATAATATTCTGGCTGCTTCTATCAGCCTCTGCTTATATTTGTGAGGAAATAAATGACCTGGGTATAGAACTTATATTTCAAAGGGAAGCATACTATAAAAATGTAAAAAAAAAAAAAAAAAATGCAGCCTGGCCATGTATTAGAAAAGAAAACCCCATTTTCTGGAGAAGAATTAAAACTGACTGCAGAAATTTACATAAATAAAGAAGAGCCAAATGTTAGTAGCCAATAAAATGGGTAAAGGGCTCAGGGGAATTTCAGAGGCCTTCACAGCAGCCCTTCCCATCATTGGCCTGGAGGCCTAGGAGGGAAGAATGGTTTGTCAGGCCAGACCCAGGGACCCACTATTCTGCCCAACCCCAAGACACTACTCCCTTCATCCCAACTGTTCCAGTTGTAGCCATGGCTAAAAGGGCCTCCAATATTTCTCAGGCCATTGCTCCAAAGAATGCCAGCCATAAGGCCTGGTGGTTTCTACATTGTGTCAAGCCTGCAGGTACACAGAGGATAAGAGTTGAGGCTTAGGAGTGTCCACCATGTCAGGAGATGTATGGAAACATCTGGATGTCCAGGCAGAAGTCTGTAGCAGGGTTGGAGCCCTCATGGAGAACCTCTACTAGGGCAGCGCAGAGGGAAAATGTGGGATTGGAGCCCCCACACAGAATCACTGGCACACTTCCTAGTGAAGCTGTGAGAAGAGGGACACCATCCTCCAGACACCAGAATGGTATTTCCACCAGTAACACACACCATGCACCTGGAAAGGCTGCAGTCACTAAATGCTAGCCTTTGAGAGCAGCCATAGGGACTGAACCATGTAGAATCAAAGAGGCAATGATGTCCAAAGTTTTGGAAGCCCAACCCCTGCTTCAGTGTGGCCTAGATGTCAGACATGGAGTCAAAGGAGACTCTTTAAGAGCTTTGAGATTTATTGATTGCCCTACTGAGTTTTGGATTTGCAAAGGGCTTGTAGCCCATTTATTTTGGCTGATTTTTCTTTTTTTGGAATTGGAGTATTTAGCCAATGGCTGTACCCACATTATATATTGGAAGTAACTAAATGATTTTGATTTTACAATATTATAGGTGGAAGGGACTTGCCTCTTCTCAGGTAACACTTTGGAGTTAATGCTGAAGGCATTAAGACTTTAGAGGACTGTTAAGAAGGGATAACTGTATTTTGCAATTTGAGAGTTTTATGAGATTTGGGAAGGACCATGGACCAAATAATATAATTTGTATTGGTGTCCCTGCCCAAATGTCATGTCTTAATTGTAATCCTCAGTATTGGAGGAGGGTCCTGGTGGAAAGTAATTGGATCATCAGGGTGGACTTCCTCCTTGCTGTTCTCATGATACTGAGTGAGTTATCACAAGTTATAAGAGTGAGTTATCTGGTTGTTTAAAAGTGTGCAGTACCTCCCTCTTCACTCTCTTCCTCCTGCTCAGGCCATGTAAGACTGCTTTTTTAGTATTTATTTCAAGGTATTTGGGTTTTGTAATTACAAGTAAATAGTGCTTTTACCTTTTTGTTCTGAATAAACAAAATTTTATGTTAACTTGTGTTTCTTATAAATAAAAATAAAATTGACTTTTGTATACTAAAAAAATTACTAGGAATAACAATGGAGGAAAAACGGACCAGAGGTAGACATTTTATAGATAGAACTAAAATTAATGTCTGAAGTGCTATTGAGAAAGAGAAAAGAGTGAAAGATGACTTCACTCCTCTGGGTTTCAGCTAAAAATCTAAGTGAATAGCTAATAATAAGAGGCAAAGAAGCTTCTTCAGACGAAAATGAATGAAATAAGATGTTGAGCCTCAAGGTGAGATGCCTAATAAACTAAATATGGGATTTTGAAACTCATGGGAGTATACACAGCCAGAATCATAAGTTTGCTAATGACAAATTGAAAACCATGTTACTAAATTAGGTGAGAAGAGACAAGATCTGTTGCTCAAGATATGTGGATGGTAGTTTGGGCCTGTGTGGAAATTTTCTTCTGAGAGATTTTATTGCTGAAATAGAAAATGAAGAGGCAGCTAAGAATCAGAAGACATGGGAAGTGCTAGAAATTTGAGTGGAGATTTTATAAAATCAAATATTTGTTAGAGTAATTTTTCAAAGGAAACAAAGTAGAAATACCATTAATTATTACACTAAGGGGTCTACCTAGATTATTGCTTATGAGTTGAACTGAAAACAAGTCAGCAAGTGTGTGCAGTTTTATTTTGCCATCTTTAGCTTCCCATGAATTGGCATACTAAAATCCAGGGTTGGATTTAATCTGTTGGGAGTTTGGACAGAGCAGAAGGAGAGATAAGGGAAGAGGAGCAGGAGGAGAAAAGAGAATTGTTTTGTTCAGTAACTATTTTTTTAGTAACCAGAATTGTCAGCACATAACATAGAGTTAATACCAGGTTTGTGACTGCCTAGAACAAGAAGGATTTCAAAAAAGAAATTGCTCCAGAAAAATGCTTACAGTGTTTTTTTTTTTCTCCAAGTATATGAAGAACACTTTGAATAAATGGTTGATTAGAGAGATAGAAACAGGTAACTAAAATTCATTTGATAGTTTTTATGCATCTCAATTAATGTTAAGAATAAAATACTTGAACTACATTTTGTGGAAAATAAACCTGAAGAAAATATAAAGAAAGAAACATAAAGATTCTAAGAATGGATTTTAATTAATGTTAAACAAATTCTCAAACCAGAAAGTCATATGCATTAATCAATATAGTGTAAAGACAAAATAGATTTTTCTTTTTTAATTATTCTCCCCATGGACATAGTGTTTATAATATTATGTGTGATCAGCAAAATGTAGCAAGTTAATCCTATTCTCATAAGAACTATTTCAAACCCAAGAGCCTCTTTTATAAAATGCAGGGCACATATTGGTTACTTTTTATTGATTTAAACAATATATGAGTTGTCAGAAAACTCCCATTTTTAAAATCTACAACATGATTTCCTAACTGTAGGTGTTTTAAAACAATCATTAGTTACTTTTCTGAGTCAAAATAAATTAACTTCATGTTGAAGATCTATAATTCTAATAATTGTGTGTTTTCTTGTTTTTCTACCTAGTATTCCTTAAGGGCTGAGGCTCAAAAAGAGATTAGATGTTTTGCTACAAGTATACTTGTTACAGGGCTGTTTCACTTTTAACCAGATGGGGAGAACTGCTTATTAATTCAAGCCACTTTTTTTGAACTGAGATTTCCTAATTTCATCAGTAGAAGTAGTAGCTATTTTATGCTGCTGCATTCCATGTTATTAATGATAGTTCATTTTATAGACCAAATGTCCCTTCTTCCTGCAAAACAAGTTTAACTCAATGCATGATGAGCACTATTTATACTACAGCAATAACCATCTGTAGCAATGATCTATGGAAAGATGCATCTTGAGTTTCAACTGATGATACTAGACAAATATCTCCTTTTTAAACTTTCCACCCCTATTCTAACAGCAGCAGATAATCTTTGGGAAAATTTTATGGGTAGAAAGGAATGAATGAGAGACAAGATGACACCTGGACCTCAAGTCTCTCCTGGACTTGTTTATTCTGCATGTCTATCAAAAGAGAATTGCATCTCTACATCAGGAAACCTGAATTACAGAGAAGTGTTAAGTCAATTTCAGGTGTTCTAACTGTAATCAAATTGCAATAGGGTCTGGAATGATGTGGATATAAGACTTCCTTTCCTCAACTATTATGCATTCCCCATTTATAAATACTCATGGCATGCTAGACCCTATGTTAATAATTATACATACAAATATAATTATATAATGGTGTCTGTATGAGGATGGCATAATAATTGAAAAAAGAGATATGTAATCAGGCAGTGGACATATGAACACACAGGAGTATCATGGATATATGAAGAAGCAATGGAACAAGAACTTAGAGTAGTAGATGAGGTCTGTATCATAAGGACCTTGAAGTCAATCTAATAGGAGGATTTTTTTTCCTATACACAATGGATTGGACATGAATAACTAAAGATTTTTAAAGCCAGATAATTATATCTCAATATTTGAATTTTGGAAAGATCATCCTGGAAAGACTGTGTAGAGGATCCCTATATGAATATACAAAATCTTGATATAGGGAACCTATTAAAAGAATTTAGAGAGGACTTCAAAGGACTCTAAGAACATTTGGAGAGGTTACAGGAAAACTAACCATATATCAGAATAATGGGTATGTCCATATAACAAATAAAAATTATATTTTAATTTGTATTCAACTGTAGCAAATGCTCATCATTAGCAATCTTTGACATGGCAATTTCAATAGATTAATGGAGGAAAAACTCTAATTACCCAAAAAATGTTTCAGGAAATATAACCAGGTAAGGATGACTCTAAGAACAGTAAGTCTAGAAAGAGAATGACATGAAATGCTGTTTAGAGGGAAAGATAGGCTTATAGAAAATAAAATTTGAACTTTTTTGTATTGAGGGATATGTGTACACATTTGTGTATAATAGAACAATAATCTATAATAAAGACAGAGATTGAAAATGGACCAAAATAAGAAATATTAACCAAGTCAAGATAATTAAGAAAGGGTCAACAATATGCCAAACCTGTTGGAAATATTTCTTATTCAAGCAAGAAGTCATGTCTTCTGAGTAAGGTAGAAAAAAAATATCATAAGGTTTTCAGGATAAATTAAAACTGTGGAGTGGAAAAATTTACATTATAAAATAAATTTGGACGGACTCGCAAGATGGCGTCATAGAAGCAACTCAGGATTGCAGCCCTCAGTGAAGGCGTAGAGGGTGAGTCCTAGCCACATTCTCGGATGGACCTTTTTTGCCCACAGAGCGTTGAAAGTCCCAGGTGTGGGAGAGACACAAGACGCTTTGCCGGCTAACGCAGCCGGCTCACGTGGCCGCTTCTGCTGCAGTGGGACCCGGCACGGAACTCACTGGTCTGGGTGCCCTGTTAAACCGGCAATCTGAGATTTGGAAGGGCAGATTGGCATGTCCATCTGTTTGAACGGGACTTGGACAGTGAGCCAGACCAGGAGTATCCTGGGAATGGTGATCTGAGCCAGTGCAGTGGGCAGTGGCATGGGAGATTGCATGGATCCCAGTGCCCTATCGGCAGCTACTGGGGCGCCAGTGAGAGAGTCGACCTTTCAGCTTGCAGAGAGGGAGAGAGAGAGAGAGGACGGACTCTGAGGCAGGGAGCTGGGCGATCAGGCTCGGCGGGTCCCACTCTCACGGGGACAAGCAGGGAGGCAACTAGAGACACTTGGGGCTGAGAGTTTTGCTGCCGGCATCTAGGACGGTGCAGCCCGGTGAGGGAGCAGCATCCGCCATTGCTGACGCAATCCGCCCCTACTGAAATACCGCCCAGGGCTGACGCAGCCTGCCATTGCCGAGGCAACCTGCCATAACAGAGAGACTCCGCCAGGAGGGGGGAGGGCTCCACAGCAGAAGGGAGCCCAGCAGTAATAGGGCGGACCCACACTAGCAGGTCAGAGCCCCGGCAGGCAAATAGTGAATAGACTGCCATGTAGTGGGGCAGGACAGTGCAAAAGATACTCATAAAGAAAGCCCCAACTCCCTGAGACAGAGCATCTAAGTAAGAAAAAAAAAAAGGGTGGTGTTTTATGAGTTCTATTGCAGCAGACATAAACAACCTCCCAACAACCCTGAATAAACAACGGAGCTCACAGCTCAGCACTGGAGCTCCTATAAAGCACAGACCGTCTCCTTAAGCAGCTCTCTGACCCCTGGACATCCAAAGAGTCACCCCAAAAAAGGACTAATCAGACTGACATTTGGTGGGCATCATTCTGGAACAAAGACAGCAGAAGAAGAAACTGGTATCATCCCTCACTGTTCCACAGCTGCTACAGGTATACTCCAGACACGCAGGGCCTGGAGTGGACCTCAGCACTCATACAGCAGAGGGGCTAGACCATTAGAAGAAAAACTAACTAACAGAAATACTTCATCATCAATAATCTCAGCATCCACACAGAGACCCAACTGAAAAATCAGCAACTACTAAGATGACAGGCGGATAAATCCATAAAGATGGAAAGAAACCAGCGCAAAAAGGAGGAAAACACCCGAAACCAAAACACCTCACCTCCTACAAAGGACGAAAACTCCTCACCAGCAAGGGAAACAAGCTGGATGGAGAATGAGTGTGACGAAATGACAGAATCAGACTTCAAAAAGTGGATAATGAGAAACTTCATTGAGCTAAAAGAACATGTTCTAAATCAGTGCAAAGAAACTAAGAATCTTGAAAAAAGATTTGAAAAAAGATTCGAGAAACTGATAACAACAACGGACAACTTAGAGGGGAATATGAATGAATTGAAGGAGCTGAAAAACACAACATGAGAATTTCGTGAAGCATGCACAAGTTTCAACAGCAGAATTGACCAAGCAGAAGAAAGAATATAAGAATTTGAAGATCAACTCAATGAAATAAAATGAGAAACCAAGATTAAAGAAAAAAGAACAAAAAGGAATGAACAAAATCTCCAAGAAATGTGGGACTATGTGAAGAGACCCAACCTACGTTTGATAGGTGTACCAGAATGTGAGGAAGAGAATGAATCCAAGCTGGAAAACACTCTTCAGGATATTATCCAGGAAAATTTCCCCAACCTAGCAAGACAGGTCAATACTCAACTCCAGAAAATACAGAGAACACCACAAAGATACTCTGCAAGAAGAGCAACCCCAAGGCACATAATCGTCAGATTCACCAGGGTTGAAATGAAGGAGAAAATACTAAGGGCAGCCAGAGAGAAAGGTCGGGTCACCCACAAAGGGAAGCCCATCAGACTCACAGCAGATCTCTCGGCAGAGACTCTACAAGCCAGAAGAGAGTGGGGGCCAATATTCAACATCCTTAAAGAAAAGAATTTTCAACCCAGAATTTCAAATCCAGCCAAACAGAGCTTCAAAAGTGAAGAAAAAATAAAATCCTTCATGAACAAGCAAGTACTCAGAGATTTTGTCACCACTAGGCCTGCTTTACAAGAGCTCCTGAAAGAGGCACTACACATAGAAAGAAACAACCAGTTCCAGCCATCCTAAAAGCATACCAAATGCTAAAGACCATCAACAAAATGAAGAATCTACATGAACCACCGGGCAAAACAGCCAGCTAGCATCAAAATGGCAGTATCAAATTCACACATAACAATACTAACCCTAAATGTAAATGGGCTAAATGCACCAATCAAAAGACACAGACTGGCAAATTGGATAAAAAACCAAAACCCATCGGTGTGCTGTATCCAGGAAACCCACCTCATATGCAAAGATACACAAAGGCTCAAAATAAAAGGATGGAGAAAGATTTACCAGGCAAATCGAGAGCAAAAAAAAGCAGGAGTTGCAATTCTCATCTCTGATAAGGTGGACTTTAAAGCAACAAAAATCGAAAGGGACAAGGAGGGTCATTACATAATGGTAAAAGGATCGATACAACAAGAAGAGCTAACGATTCTAAATATATATGGACCCAATGCAGGAGCACCCAGATATATAAGGCAAGTTCTTAATGACTTACAAAGAGACTTGGACTCCCACACAACAATAGTGGGAGACTTTAACACTCCACTGTCAACAGCAGACAGATTAACCAGACAGAAAATTAACAAGGATATCCAGGACTTGAACTCAGACCTAGAACAAGCAAACCTGATAGACATTTACAGAACTCTTCACCCCAAATCCACAGAATATACATTCTTTTCAGCACCACATCACACCTACTTCAAAATTGACCACATAATAGAAAGTAAAGCACTCCTCAGCAAATGAAAAACAATGGAAATCATAACAAACAGTCTCTCAGACCATAGTGCAATCAAGTTGGAACTCAGAATACAGAAAATAACTCAGAACCGCACAGCTTCATGGAAACTGAACAACTGGCTCTTGAATGTTGATTGGATAAACAATGAAATGAAGGTAGAAACAAAGAAGTTCTTTGAAACCAACGAGAATGAAGACACAACGTACCAGAATCTCTGGGACACATTTAAAGCAGTCTGTAGAGGAAAATATATAGCAATAAGTACTCACATGAGAAGAGTGGAGAGATCCAAAATCAACACCCTATCATCAAAATTGAAAGCGCTAGAGGAGCAAGATCAAAAAAGCTCAAAACCTAGCCAAAGACAAGAAATAACTAAGATCAGAGCAGAACTCAAGGAGATAGAGACAAGAAAAACCCTTCAAGAAATCAATAAATCTAAGAGCTGGTTTTTTGAAAAGTTCAACAAAATAGACAGACCACTAACCAGACTGATAAAAAAGAAAAGAGAGAACAACCAAATACATGCAATAAAAAACGATAATGGGAAAATCACCAAAGATTCCACAGAAATTCAAACCATCATCAGAGAATACTACAAACAACTCTATGCACATAAACTAGTAAATCAGGAAGAAATGGATAAATTCCTGGATGCCTGTGTCCTCCCAAGCCTAAACCAGGAAGAAACCAAAACTATGAATAGACCAATAACAAGGTCTGAAGTTGAGGCAGCAATTAAGAGCCTACCACACAAAAAAAAGCCCAGGTCCATATGGGTTCACAGCTGAATTCTACCAGACACACAGAAAGGATCTGGTACCATTCCTTCTGAAACTATTCCAAATAACCCAAAAAAAGAGGGAACCCTTCCCAAATCATTTTATGAGACCAACATCATCCTGATACCAAAACCTGACAGAGACTCAACAAGAAAAGAAAACTTCAGGCCAATATCCATGATGAACATAGATGCAAAAATCTTCAATAAAATACTGGCAAACCGAATGCAACAGCACATTAAAAAACTTATCCATCATGATCAAGTAGGATTCATCCCAGGGATGCAAGGCTGGTTCAACATACGCAAGTCTATAAATGTAATTCACCACATAAACAGAAGCAAAAACAAAAACCACATGATTATCTCAATTGATGCAGAGAAGGCATTTGACAAAATTCAACAGCCCTTTATGCTAAAAACCCTCAATAAACTTGGTATTGATGGAACATGTCTCAAAGTAATAAAAGCTATTTATGACAAACCAACAGCCAATATCATACTTAATGGGCAAAAACTGGAAGCATTCCCTTTGAAATCTGGCACTAGACAAGGATGCCCTCTCTCACCGCTCCTATTCAACATAGTACTGGAAGTTCTAGCCAGAGCAATCAGGCAAGAAAAACAAAATAAAGGGTATTCAAATAGGAAAGATGGAAGGCAAATTGTCTCTTTTTGCAGATGACATGATAGTATACCTAGAAGACCCCATCACCTCAGCCCAAAAGCTCCTGCAACTGATAAGCAACTTCAGCAAAGTCTCAGGATATAAAATCATTGTTCAAAAATCAGAAGCATTCCTATACGCCAATAACAGACTTAAAGAGAAGCAAATTAAGAACGAACTGCCATTCACAATTGCTACAAAGAAAATAAAATACCTAGGAATACAACTCACAAGGAACGTAAGGGACCTCTTTAAGGAAAACTACAAACCACTGCTCAACGAAATAAGAGAGGACACAAACAGATGGAGAAACATTCCATGTTCGTGGTTAGGAAGAATCAATATCGTGAAAATGGCTATACTGCCCAAAGTAATTTACACAATCAATGCTATCCCCATCAAACTACCATTGAATTTCTTCACAGAACTGGAAAAAACCACCATGAATTTCATATGGAACCAAAAAAGAGCCCGCATAGCCAAGTCACTTCTAAGCAAAAAGAACACAGCGGGAGGCATCACACTACCAGACTTCAAACTATACTACAAGGCTACAGTAATCAAAACAGCATGGTACTGGTACCAAAACAGAGATATAGACCAATGGAACAGAACAGAAGCATCGGAGGCAACACAACCTATCTACGGCCATATTATCTTTGATAAACCAGACAAAAACAAGCAATGGGGAAAGGATTCCCTATTTAATAAATGGTGTTGGGAAAACTGGCTAGCCATGTGCAGAAAGCAGAAACTGGACCCCTTCCTGACACCTTACACTAAAATTAACTCCAGATGGATTAAAGACGTAAATGTAATACCTGACACCATAAAAACCCTAGAAGAAAATCTAGGCAAAACCATTCAGGACATAGGAGTAGGCAAGGACTTCATGACCAAAACACCAAAAGCATTGGCAACAAAACTCAAAATAGACAAATGGGACCTAATCAAACTCCACAGCTTCTGCACAGCAAAAGAAACAGTCACTAGAGTAAATTGGCAACCATCAGAATGGGAAAAAATCTTTGCAGTTTACACATCAGACAAAGGGCTGATATCCAGAATTTACAAAGAAATCAAACAAATTTACAGGAAAAAACAAACAAGCCCATTCAAAAATGGGCAAAGGATATGAACAGACACTTTACAAAAGAAGACATACATGAGGCCAACAAACATATGAAAAAGTGCTCATCATCACTGGTCATTAGAGAGATGCAAATCAAAACCACATTGAGATACCATCTCACGCCAGTTAGAATGGTGATCATTAAAAAATCTGGAGACAGCAGATGCTGGAGAGGATGTGGAGAAATAGGAACACTCTTACACTGTTGGTGGGAGTGTAAATTAGTTCAACCATTGTGGAAGACAGTGTGGCGATTCCTCAGGGACCTAGAAATAGAAATTCCATTTGACCCAGCAATCCCATTACTGGGTATATATCCAAAGGACTATAAATCATTCTACTATAAGGACACATGCACACGAATGTTCATTGCAGCACTGTTTACAATAGCAAAGACCTGGAACCAACCCAAATGCCCAATGATGATAGACTGCACTGGGAAAATGTGGCACATATACACCATGGAATATTATGCAGTAATCAAAAATGATGAGTTTGTGTCCTTTGTAAGGACATGGATGAATCTGGAGAACATCATTCTCAGCAAACTGACACAAGAACAGAAAAAGAAATACCGCACATACTCACTCATAGGCGGGTGAGAAAAATGAGAACACATGGACACAGAGAGGCGGTCTACTATACACTGGGGTCTATTTGGGGGAATGGGGGAGGGACAGCGTGGGAGGCTGGGGAGGGATAGCCTGGGGATGAATGCCAAGTGTGGGTGAAGGGGAGGAATGCAGCAAAACACACTGCCATGTGTGTACCTATGCAACTATCTTGCACGTTCTGCACATGTACCCCAAAACCTATAATGCAATAAAAATTAAAATAAATAAATAAATAAATAAATAAAATAAAATAAAATAAAATAAATTTTTTTATTTATAAATCAGCAATTGATTTAATTATAAATCAGGCTTAAAGTGGTAAGGGACCTTTAGAAAGACTGCTGAAGATTTTTAAATGACTGTCATACAAAACAGAAGAGAAAATATCTATGACATTAAGAAATATTCACCAGAGGAACTGGTCACCCAGTTGAGGACTGACACTACACCTGGATATACTCTAAAATTGACCACATAATTGGAAATAAATCACTCCTCAGCAAACGCAAGAGAACAGATATCATAACAACCAGTCTCTCAGACCACAGTGCAATCTAATTAGAACTCAGGATTAAAAAACTCACTCAAAAGCACACAACTATATAGATAATTTAAATTTGAAAATTATTCAAATTAACATTAACAATTTTACAACTCAGTTTTTCTGCTTCCTAGATCAAGAAATAAAGTAAGCGGCTTAATCTGAATTTTGAAAGGGAACCAGAAGAATAAAAGCATGACATTTTAGTCTTACACAAATCTTTGGAAGGGAGTAAAAAATAAGTAAGTAAAAATAGAGCAGTGGATAGTAATATTTTGGTACTCACGTATAGATGAATGGACAATGCCATTTTACTTCATTAAGTTATCTTGTAATGGTTCGTAATAAAAGAAAAATGAACCCTAAACACTCAAGGAATCAATGTGCTTGTAATAGTATGAAGGGTGTGTTTCATGGTACTGAAGAAGGAAGGCTAATACTGACCCTGTATATTAAGGGAGTTCTGTCAGGGCATAGAAAAAAGCATGAGTAGAGATAATTTCATATGTTATGTGTTGAGTGCAGCAGTGAATGTGAGGACTACAGAGACAGGAAAAACACTGCTTACACAGATTAAATATGACTGTCTTTCCCATAGCTTAGCAATTTCATAAAAGCCTATAATTTTTTTTTAAAAAAAAGTTAATTATTTTAAGTAATATTTTGAAACTCTGAGTTAATCATGTAGACTATGGGAAAAAAATGCATTTTATAAGCCAGGTGTGGTGGCTCATACCCATAAACCCAGCACTTTGGGGGGCAGGGTGGGAGGACTGCTTGACCCCAGGACTTTGGGACCACCCTGGGCAACATGGTAAAAATTTTGTCTCTACAAAAGATTTTTAAAAATTAGTGGGGCATGTTGGCATATGCCTGCAGTTCCAGTTACACTGGAGGCTGAAGTGGGAGGATCACTTGAGCCCAGGAGCTAAATGCTGCAGTGAGCTATGGTTGTGCCACTATACCACAGTCTGGGTTACAAAGCAAGATCCTGTCTCAAAAAGAAAATTTTTTTTAAAAAAGTTTAAATTTATTTTACAAGAGTTTACTGTCTAACCTAATGCCTAGGGAGCAAGACTATTCGTTGGTTCTCTAAATTCACAAAATGTATAGTACCACAAAATAGGCTGGGCCACGTCTTAGCAGCTCATGGTATAAAGTCGTTGCTGAGATGAATTGCAAATACTACCAATTCATCTCTATAAGATATTAGACCATAGAAAAAATTTATAATACTTTAAGAACCACATTTTGCTTTGAGATACATATACAACTTGCTTTCCAAGATTCCTAATATTAATGATTTGAAACAACTTTAGTTTAGAAATATATCCAGTCCCATATATCCTGCTACCTGAACAATTTGGCCATTAAAAAAACCACATAAATAAATATTTACCTGATATATGTGTGTATATATATATAATATATATATATTTCACAATATATATATATTATATATATTATATATTTATATATATAATATATATTTATATATATATAAATATATATATATTTCATAATATATATATATATTTCATAATATATATTATTTATATTTTTACCTGAAAAATTACATATATATAATATATAAAATTATATGTATTATATGTAATTTTTCTGGTAAAATCTGATTCATAAGAATTATGCTTCATATCCTTTCAAATTGGCTCACATTTCAAAACTTTTTTATAATAATAAAATAATTAGCAATAGTGCAAAAATATAGTAATAGTATAATTAGTATAAATAATATATAGTAATAGTTTAAAATAAAATGTTAAATAGTATAACATATAATAAAATAATATAAATATTATATATAAAATATAATAGTAATAAAATATAGCAATAAAATAACATAATAAAATATAGTAATAGTAATAAGAATATTGTGAACCAAACAAAATTTAATGTGAGTCAGAACTTGAGCAGCTTCTCTGGAAAGTAGATTACATGCTTTTAAACTTGGATCTTCTTTGTTCTGACTTTTGCTGACTTTTGAATTTGTCTACATGGCAGAAGTAAAATTGAGCATTTCTATGTATTAGTATTAAGAATTAGATGATCCATTACACAAAAAAATGTTTAGGCTATACCTATGTTTCAGATAATTGTTCTACCCCGTGCTGGTACAGTGACATTTAGATTTCTGGAAGTTAGGCCCTTGGTACATTCATCAAATCCATTATTCTTTACATATTGATTGACTGAACTGAGGTTCATAACTTTGGTTATCAAAAATCTGTCTTTTACAGAAATACATTTTTTCCCAAATAACCCTATTTAATGACTTGCCAAGCAGCCTAAGCTTTTTAAAAGAACTTGGATTAAAAAAACAAGTGTAAAATGTAAAGAGAAAAATATAAGTCTCAAATATCATGTATATCTGGTATATAATCAAGGAAATAAAATGTATATAAATTTGAAGCATAAGCAGAAATTGTTAAGTCTTAATTTGTAAGTCATTCTGAAGAGTCATTCTCAACTACTAAAATGTATGACAAAATCAGCTTAGGTAGAGAAACTAGATTACTTATTAATGATTTATTACAAAATATTATTTTCCTTGAGATGAGGCTTAGAATTGGAGTTTTATTCAAAGATAAGACAGAATGATACAGATTGACAAATTATAAAAATCAAGGGGGATCCACAACTCTACAAAAAATGGAGATGTCATTTATATTAAATATTCAACCACTCCAAAATGTTTTTACTCAAATCTGCCCTTCAATAATTATTCCTATCCTTCTTTATTCCATCTCTCATCTTAGCTTGAACACAAGGTTAAGTGAAGTACAAAATTCTGTCAGCAGATATATAGCCACTGTTCAAAACCTTGGAACTGTAAGAAGTCCTGGACTGTTGCCTTAACTATTAAAAATGGAACTTATGAGAAACCAATTTCTTTCCAAAATTTACTCACAGATCAGTTAAAGGAACATCAATATCACTGAAACAGGTATGTATTTGAAAAAATATCATTTTTCAACTCGACATCTTAAAAATTGCTATAGCTTATTAAAACACAAGCAAACCAATATCTCTGGTTGTAAGAATGCCCTGTAGATTAAATCTTATGGCCAACCTGCAACTTCTGTGTCAAAGAAGTGACATTTTAAAAATCAATTCTCATGTCTATGCTCTCAATTTAAAATGAATCATAAAATTTCTATTTCCCTTTTATAAAACAACAGGTCAATATTCTGGCTAATGTCACAACATTCAATAAAGATATTGTAGAATACTTAAAAATTTAGTTTTACTGGCAATTAGTTTCCATTTCAATATTCTTCTGAAATTGTTGTATTTTATTTTGAAAAAAATCATAGAGTATTTTGGCTACCATGGCAAATCAGTTATTCTGCAATGCATAACTCCAGCAAGGGCTTAATATATCTGATATGTCAAAATCAACAATCCTGCTAATCTTTGCCACCAGTTTCAAGTGCTGAGAGCTATCACCTATTCATTCTGTTATGTAGTGCAGGAAGTAAGATGTAAAATGGGCAGAAAGTAATCTGCACAAACATCAGAAGAAAATCAGCTTTTTAAAGAGATGAAAGTAGAATTTGAAAATCAGCTGTTTTCTGAGATTTCTTTTGCAACTTTTTCTTTGCCTATATTGTTTGCATGAATGTAATTTTTTCTAACTTATATTACTTAATGAATGTTTTAAGACTAAAAAAATTTTCTGTTTGTATCAAAATATTATATATTTCACTGCATCATACAGTTAGTGTACATTAAATAAAACACTATTAAATATTAAATACTTTGAAATCTCTGAAGCAATATTATTACTGTCATTTAACATAAAATTATGGAAGTTGGAGTTTTAATATTATATTAGCATGTAAGTACTCCATTTAAATTAAAAAAATAAGAAGTCTCAGAAAACATAAGGTAACCATGGTGATTTCAATTATATCAACAGTAATGGAATTTTCTATGACAGAGCAACTAACAATTTGACTATCAACTATATAATCTCTGCCATCAAGTGTCTGTAAATGTATGCATGTATAGAACATGTACATGTATAAATATGTATGTGTGTGTACTGGGAATATAATGTAATAATTGAATTACATTTTAATATAGTTTTAAGTTTAAGATACTGGAAATGACTCATAGTAGAAGGAATTGAAAATAAAAACCAGTAAAATCCAAAACTTGGTGTGTAAAATATCAATTCACAATGTATTGAACATTACATTATTAACCATTCACCATTTATTGCATGTAATGAACTGTTAGTATGATTCTTCACATGAGAATTGGCACTCACTTGCTCAATAATGAGAAGTAGAAATGAAGATCTTAGTTTTAAAATTTATCTATTTTAAGCCATACACATACAAGCTAGATATTTTAAAAAGGAGCCTCAAAGATGTAGAGCATAGGGAAAATAGGGGTGAATATGCTTTCTAGAGATACAATCTTCCACTTGGAAATATTTGCAAAGCAAAGCTGTTAGTATAGGTTAGCAAATCACACAAAAAAAGGCCTGTTTATTTGTGTAAGCATCTAAGAATGTGAATTAAAGAGAGATTTCTCTTCACAACTTAAACCTAATTAACCAACATGTATAATAAAACCGTTGATAGAAGGAAATAAAAATTGGAAGCATTGTGTTTAAAATCAGAAGAAACTAGGTACCAGAATCACAGCAGCCACCTGATAACATCTTTAAACCTCCATTTCTTCATCTGTAAACTAAGAATATTAATAGTGCTGATTGTAGCTGTTAAAAGGATAAGCCTTTCTCTTTAGATTGTGTCCCCTACTCCTCCAACCATCATGAAAAGTGTGCTATGCTTCTTCCATTTGTGTATTCAGTGTTCTTTTATTTTTTAGAACTGTTCTCTCTTATGTTGTATTATGGTGTACTCAGTGTTACTTTTTTAGCCTAATGTTGTATTCAGTGTTCTTTCTTTAGCCCGAAGCAAAATTTCTAACATTTCTTTTGATATGAAAAAATGTTGGCTATATATTTCTTAAAATTATATTTAAATATTAGGATTTAAAAGTACCATTCCACCAAGTGACTCACCAAACTAATTCCAGAGTCAGATCTAAGCAATGGCTGACTGTTTTAAATAATACCTGCCCAGCTTCTGAAGCACTGAAATCCACGGATTCCTAAGTGAGTTGGACAGCATGAATAACATATGCATTATAAATACTTACATAAAGCTTAATCTCTTATGTCAAGCACTATTCTAAGAATATATTGATTAACTCAATTAATTTTTACAACAACTTGATAAAGGAGGTACTATTATCATATATATTTTAAAGATAAGTCTAGGACAATGAGATAAAGTGCCTTTTCCAAATTGCCACAGCCATTAAGTGGTAGAATCTGAGTTCAAGCCTAGGCAGCAAAGTGGTAGCTCCAGATTTCCCGCTCTGAACATTATACTATGTTGTTTTTCATCATAATTAAAGAAGAATGAGAAATACACTGGCTTAATATTTTCTAAACTGTTTGATATAGTTTGGCTCTGTGTGCCCACCCAAACCTCTTCTCTAATTATAAGCCCCACGTGTTGAGGTAGGGACCTGGTGGGAAGTGATTGGATCATGGGTTGGTTTCCCCCATGCTGTTCTCATGATAGTGAGTTCTCACAAGATCTGATGGTTTTAAAGTGTAGCACTTCCTCGCTGTTGTTCTCTTGCTCTCTTTGTTCTGCCACCATGTAAGATATGCCTTGCTTCTCCTTCAATTTCCACCATAATCGTAAGTTTTCTGAGGGCTCTGCAGTCATCATGCAGAACTGTGAGTCAATTTAACTTGTTTTATTAATAAATTGCTCAGTCACCAGTTGTATCTTTATAGCAATGAAAAAAAAATAATACACTGTTATACATATCATATCTCCATTTGACCACTTGGATCCTAGCGGTGTTAAGTTTCGCATAGTATTTAGGAAATTCTCTAATGCCTTTGACTCCAAGATCTTGCACCAGCCAGCAAAGGAAATTACATGATCTTTTCAATGAGAAGACTGAAGTATTGCATACATATAACTTTATCAATATCTTGGGTATTCCCAAGATAAATGAATGGGTATTAATTTACATTTCTGTAACTAAAGGCACATCCTGATTATTTCTTCTAATTTGCAAATGACTTACTGTTTTTTAATATTTAAATAGTATTTTAATAAAATTAATGATAATTATAATAATCTGTGCCAATATGAATAATCATATACTCCAGTCCAGAATATACTCCTGATATATTTTATCTCAATCAAATAAAAATTAAAGTTTTCCTCTTTTTATAATAGAAGCAAGCTATGTTAATGCAATATAGATATTTAAATATCTGATTACATTTTACTTAAAAACAATATTAGAAGGATACAACCTATTTGGCAATCATTTAAATAGGCAGTACATTATGGCATCTGCCCTTTAACAAGTCTCCTCTGAATGCATGGTCCATCAGTCATTGACTTTCTTGGTAAATTCTACTTCAGCAATGTCCTTAGAGTATTAGTGTGTGTTTTTAACTCAAGAAAATGGAAAACCTTACACTGCCATTTGTTTACCCATTGGCTCATAAGTCTGCTGCCTTATTACTAGATATTGAGAAGAGTAGAAGATGAAATATAAGAGTAAAATTATAATTATCATTTACTCATCATTTATAAGGCACAAGACACTATAATAAATACATTTATCTTCTCATTTTTCACATATAAAACATAATCATATGTATAATATATAAACATATAAAATATAATCATATGTATCATTCACAATATACAAAGAAGGAAATAAAGGCTTAGGGACATCAGGCAACTTGCTCAGGCTAATTCAACTAACCTGTGACAGAAATGTTTCTGGAACCCAGGTAGACTGATTCAAAGCCTATGCTCCAAATGCATACTTCATTCAATGCTATATAAAGACATGACTACAAGTTTAAGATAAATAGTGAAATCATATCAAAGTATGCTTCTTAGACCCTCTTACACCATTGTCCTATTCAAGTGCCCATGACTTTTTATTGTCTGCTAACAGGGGAAGGATAGATTGGGGAAAGAAAGGCTTTTACAGGTTTGGGATACTATTGTTACAGCTTTGTTCTATATGCTTCTTGGAGGAAAAAGTGTTGTATTTCCCTAAGAGGGGCTGCCTTCTCCCATTAGTGGGCAGCTTTGATGCTTCCAATTCTACATTTACACATAAATGGACATGCATTTCATATTACTGTTGCTCTGACTTTGACCATCCAAATTACTGGAGAGAAAGAGAGTATTATACATAATATTATAATGCTACATTAGTAGAGTTTAAAATGTGCTAACAATTTTAATTAAGATAATTATAATATATATTTTCTTTCACTTTTCATATTTTCAAAAGGAAAAGTTAATAATACCATAGTTCTGTACTTAATGAAGCATAGTATTGGTCAAATTATAGAATTATTTCATTCTCTCATTCACTTTACACACACACACACACACACACACACACACACACACTCAAATGCACATGCACATGTGCACACACCCACCTACTCATTCAGGAATAGAAGTTGTCACATCCTTAGTAGTCATATTCTTAGTAATCCCCAAAAAGAAACTTCATTCCATTTGTTTGTGAAAATGAAATATATAATTGTCACATTCTCTAAAATGTCATAAAACGTGAACTTTTTCATTCACATGGAATATTTAAAAGCTAATATAGGCCAGGCATGGTGGCTAATGCCTATAATCCCAGCACTTTATGAGGCTGAGGTGGGGGGATCACAAGGTCTGAAGATCGAGACCATCCTGGCTAACACAGTAAAACCCCATCTTTACTAAAAATACAAAGATTACCTAATAACTGGCAGGTAATATAAGTAGAATTTTAACTAAGGCTCTCTGATCCTAATGTACTCATTCTTAATAGTGTTATCTACAGAGAGCAGGATTGGGGGGCATAACAGAAAACAATCTCTGAAAAGCAGGGCTCTGTCCCATCATTGACTAACTCACAAAAGTGTTCTGGGAAGTCCCATTAGCTTGGTACAGTGAGGAACCAGATCAGGGTCTCAACAATAAAAAGTTCTGCCTCTTCTTATTTAGTAATAAATCTAGTCTGAGGAGAAATGAAGGAGGTAATATTCTCTACACAAGTCTTTCACTTTATGGAGTATAAAATCAACATTTTATCAAAAGCACTTCTAATAGCTGAGACTGTATCTATGTCTAAGTGTGTGTATAAGCAAACAATTGGTACATTTAATTTCAAATTGTAAAAAGTTATAGGAAAAAATAAAATAAATTCAAATTTAATTGTAACAAATCCCATGCTTTAATTTATAGAATACATAAATTAACTCATGACCAGGCTAAATTTAGAATTTAAAATCTGAATTATTAAAGAATTAATAGGACACAGATGGAATTTTAAAACCTTCATGCAACCACTGATCTATTTATTACCTATCTACCTGTCTAACTCTATATCTTTTATAAAGTGTAATGTATTTTGGATCAACATGGTTTTTTTTTTTTCTTTTTTTACACAATGAGACATTTTGAAACAAAGATGAATTAAAATTTAATTTCCAGTTTTGTATCAATTAACTTTATTTAATTTATGTTGCCACATAAGGCAATATTTGGCAATCAGTGGAAATATGTGTCTGCAAGATTTTGGAAACAGAATAAAAGACAAAGTCAATATGTATTGATAATGTACTATAAGTAATAAATAATAAAAATTACCTAGGAGGTTAGAAATTTACTATTCTATGTTAATCTTGGTAAAGTCACTATATTTTATCCCCAATAAAATATAATTACAGAGCCTTTAATAATTTATCTGGAGATACTATAGTATAGTTATGTGTGGTTTTTCAACTTATGCTTAGTAAAAGAAGAAATAATTGAATATATTCAGCAATCAACAGAATTTAAAATTTAACTGCAATTGAAAAAGTTATAGTTGCTTTGCTATTAAAGTTCAAATATATGTTTATATCATTTATCTGCCTTTCCATACAGTTCTATTCAAGATTCCAATAACATTCTTGAACACGTACCAAAAATATTTGTGAAGTGGGTATGGCAGTGAGCACCTATAATTTCAGCTACTTGAGGGCTTAGGCAACAGGATTACTTGAGCCCAGGAGTTCAAGGCCAGCCTGGGCAATACAGTGAGACTCCTTCTCAAAACAACAACTACAACTCTTCTTGTACCCTAAGACCTTATACACAGTTGTTATAACCTATGAGATAATGTTTTTTTCTTCATTTCTATTAATTTAATAAATTGAGATTTGGTGAGTTTAAGTAATTTTATCAAGAGTATAAAATCAGTAAAGGTGAAAGGTAGAAGCTTGTGATAAAAACTAAGGTCTTCCCCTCATTGTATATAAGAACATTTGACTAAAGTATAGAGCCTCTTCTTGATCTTTATTTACTTTCATGCCTGAAGTAACAGCTGGAACACCACTCTCTGCTTTCACTGAGTGCTACTTACAGCTGTCATTTTTGATGATTCTTTTTTTGTCTAATCAGTTGTCATTTTGATGATTCCTTTTTTGTCTAATCAGTCATCAAAGCACTTAATCTATTTTGCATACTAGTACTAAAGGAGTTTTCAAACTCTTTTCAGTTTGTCGTTTTTGATGATTCTTTTTTTTGTCTAATCAGTCATCAAAGCACTTAATCTATTTTGCATACTAGTATTAAAGGAGTTTTGAAACTCTTTTCCATGGAGCATTGGGGTTATATTTGGCTGTCTCCATGGTTATATTTGAAAACAAAAAATTGTGGTTTTAAAATTTGAGTAACAGCCTTAAATACTTATGAATATAAACCTTCATTATAATGGGTCAGAAATTTGTACGTTTTTCTCACCCTAGGTTTTTAAATCAGCCAACTAAGAAATCCAACATTAGGTCCCAGTTGTCATTTTTTGTTTTGTTGCACTTGCTTTTGAGGACTTAAGTCATAAATTATTTTCCAAGATCAATGTCCATAAAACCTAGGTTTTTCCTAGATTTTCTTCAAGGATTCTTATAGTTTGAAGTCTTACATTTAAATTTTTAATCAAGCTTAATTTAATTTTTATATATGGTCAAAGAGAAGGGTCAACTCTATTAAAGGGTAGGCAAAAGACATAAACTGACACTTACCAAGATAAAACTGCATAAGAAAATTCTGAAATAATACAAATACCCTTAAACAGTTCATTTCAGTTAGAAAAATCATTTCTCATTAGTTCTAAACACACACACACATCAACACACACACATACACACTATCAAATTACAGTGATATTACTATATTACTATTATTGGAAAAGTGGTATCTTCTTCAATTTCATTCATCAACATTGTATAGTTTACAGTGAACAACTCTTTTACCTCCTTGATTAAATGTATTACTAAGTAAGTATTTTATTTTTTGGTATTTGTTATAAATTGAATTGTTCTTTTGATTATACTTTGGGATAGTGTGTAGTTAGTATACTGAAATGCTACTAATTTGTGTGTATTGATCTTGTATTCTACAACTTTTACTGTATTTGTTTATTAGTTATTTGAGTCTATAGAGTGTTATATACAGAAGATCAAGTTGTCAGCAAACACTGAACATTTTACTTTTTCATTTTCGATTTGGATGTCTTTCTCTTGATTAATTTCTCTAGCAAGTATGTCCTGTTGAATAGATATGGAGAGAAGAGGCATGATTGCCTTGTTCTAGATCCTAGAGAAAGGCTTTTTTTTTTTTTTTTTTTTTTTACCATTGATTATAATGCTAGCAGCAGCCTTCTTACACATGACTTTTATGGTGTCTAGGTGCATTTTTTAATACATAATTTGGTGAAAGTTTTCACCATGAAAGGATGCTAAATTTGGTTAAATGTTTTTTCTACCACTAATGAAATTATCAGTTTTAGCCCTTCATTCTGTTAATATGCTGTAATATATTTGTTGATTTCAATACACTGAACCGTCTTTACATCATGATGGATGATACTTTAAACGTGTCAGATTTGGTGTGCTAGTAATTGTTGAGAATATTTGCATGTATATTCATCAGGGATATTATATTGTCTATAATTTTTTTTGTTTTGTAATATTCTTGCCTGACTTGGACATCAAGTAAATTCTGGTCTCATGAAGATAGGTTTTATTTTTTATTTATTTATTTGTATTTTTTTTTTTTTTTTTTAGAAAAGGCTTTTTGCCATGTTGCCCAAGCTGGTCTTGAACTTCTGGGCTCAAGTGATCTGTTTGCCTCACCCTCAAAAAGTATTGGGATTACAGACATAAGCTACCACTCCCAGTCTTTTCTCTTTCATTTTTTCAAAAGAATTTGAGGATTCATACCTCTTTTCTTTAATTTTTCATAGAATTGAGCTGTGAGACCATAAGGTCTTTGCCTTTTCTTTGTTAGGAGACTTTTTCTTACTTACTATATCCCCTTGTTAACAGTCTGTTCAGATTTTCCATTTATTAATGATTCAGTCCTGGTGGGTTGTATGTGTTTAGGTATTTATCCATTTCTTCTACAATATCCAATTTGTTGACATATAACTGTCAATAGTAGTTTCTGTGGTATCTGTTGTAATGTCTACTTTTTCATGTCTGTTTTTGAGTATGCTCTCATTTTTAGCTATTCTAGCTAAAGTTTTAAAATTGTGTTTCTTTTCAAAAAAGTTGCTTTTTTGATTTTTTTCTATTGTTTTTTTTTAGTCTCTATTTCATTTTCTTTTCTAACTTTATATTTATTATTTTTTCCCATGTGCTAACTTTGGGGCTAGTTTGTTCTTTTCCTATTAATAGTTCCTTAAGGTATAATATCAGTTGGTTTATTTGAGATATTTTTTCTGTTGTTGTTTAGGTACCTATGGCAAAAACTTTGCTATTAGAACTGCTTTTCCGTATCATATAGATTTGATGTGTTGTGTTTCCATTTGTGTTTGTCTCGAAATATTTTTTTAAATTTTCATTTTAATTGCTTCATTGACATTTTGATTGTTCAGGAACATGTTGTTTAATTTACATAAATTTGTGAATTTTCTAAAATTGCTACTGTTATAGATGTCATTTCATACAATTGTGTTCAGAAAATATACTTGATGTAATTTAACTTTTTTAAAAAATTGGGAGACTTGTTTTGTCCCTTAGCATGTGGTCTATTCTGGTTAATGTTTTCTGTGTGCTTGAGAATAATGAATACTCTGTTGTGGCTGGATAAAATATTTTGTATGTCTGTTAGGTCCATTTAATCTAAAGTGTTCAAGTCCAATGTTCCTCATTGATTTTCTGTCTGGATAAATAAAGTACCTATAGTTGGCACATTTTTAATTTTTTCCTTCAGAAATTTGACTACATGATTCTACTTTCTCCTGGCCTGAAGATTTTCTCCTGAGAAATATTCTTAGAGCAATATTTACCCTCTTTCATCTATAATATGCTTCTTATTTCTTGCTGCTCAGAATTTTTTCTTGTCTTTGAGTTTTGATTGTTTTGCTATTATATGCTTTGCAGTGTTTCCTTTGGGTTGAATTTTATTGAAGACCTTCATACTTTCTGTATCTGGTATAGGCATCTAACCCAGATAACAAAAGTTTTCAACCATTATTTCTTTAAATATGCTTTCTGGCCTTTATTATCATTCATATCTTTCTGGAACTCCTATTATGTGAAAGTTTAATCTCTTGATGATGTCCGATAATTGCTGTAAGCTTTATTCCTTTATCTTTCTGCTCTACTGATGATAATTTTAATGTTCTTTCAACTCAAGTAGCTGTTTTATTTTTTCTTCTGCTTTTTAAGTTTTCTTCTGAGTTTTTCATCTCAGTCATTGTATTCTTCATCTCTAAGATTTCTATCTGGTTCTTTCCTATTGTTTTTATTTCTTTGTCTAATTTCTTACAATTTTGTATATTGCTTTTTAAATTTTGCAAAATATTATATTTTTTGGTACTTCATGGAACATCTCTGAGTATTATTGTGATTTCTCTGTCACTGGTTTTCTAGATCTTCAATTTTTTAGGATTCATTATTGGAGCTTTATTAGTTCATTTGGAGGTGTCATGGTTCCTTGATTCTTCATAATCCAGTGTCCTCATGTTTTCTGCACATTTGAGAAAACAGCCCTTCTCTTGGCCTTTATAGGTATTCTCTGGCAGGGATACACATGCATTATTTAATCTAGTCTCTGATTTTGGAAAAGCCAGCTGGTGACATCTTGGGGAGGCAAAGCTTTCTATGAAATCTCTAGCTAGTGGTCTATTGACTTTGTGTATATGTTGGGTGGGGTTGCTCTTTGGGCTCTGCTGTCCTATGGGACCACTGGCTTCTTTGGCTATAAAATACAGTTGCTGGGTGAGTACTGTGATGAATTTTGAGGCCAGTCACAAGACGTATACTGTGGCCAGCCAATTATGTTATTGGTGACCTGCAGTTGGGCAGGGCTGCAGGCTGGGCTCCAAGGTTAGTTGGAGTCACTATTCTGGACAGGTGGATCCAGAGGCTATGGTCCTTAGAAATATACAAATAGGCTGGGCGCAGTGGCTCACGCCTGTAATCCCAGCACTTTGGGAGGCTGAGATGGGTGGATCACCTGAGGTTGGGAGTTTGAGATCAGCCTGACCAACATGAAGAAACCCCATCTCTACTAAAAATATGAAATTATCTAGGTGTGGTGGTGCATGCCTGTAATCCCAGCTACTCTGGAGGCTGAGGCAGGAGAATAGCTTAAACCCAGGAGGCGGAGGTTGTGGTGAGCCGAGATTGCACCACTGCACTCCAGCCTGGGTAACAAGAGCAAAACTCTATCTCCAAAAAAAAAAAAAAAAAAAAAAAATTACGAATGGCCTCCCTGACAATGTGGAACTATAAAGTGGTATTTTGGCTATGTTGAAAGGATGCTGGATCAACCTCTCAACACCATCCCATGCAGATCTAGACTGTATGTTTTTCCAAGATGCATGAAGATGGAAGTCTTCTTGCTTGGATGGACTGTTTGGGAGGGCTTATGTGTGGAGTGAAGATACTACTTGATTTTCTAGGTTAAGTAGGTCTACCCATTTGCTTCTTTAAAATTCACAGAAGTGGGAAGTTCCTTACCTGGGCAAAGTCATTAGGAACATTTACTGGCTGAGCAAAGCTGCTCTTTGAGTTGCCAAGTTAAGCTAGTCTAGCCCCTTCCTTTCTTCAGAAAGGAAGGAGATGGGCATCTCCTTGCCTAGGCAGAATTGTTGGGGTGGGCTCTGAGACTAGGTGAGTAAAAACATTAGCATAGGGATTCAAAGTAGGTGAAACTTTTCACCATGCTTTTGAAGACACCCAACTATGTGCTGCAGGTTGGCTATAAGGTTGACTGGTACCTGCAATTGGGCACCACAGCTGGCAGGAACACGGAGCTTCCATCAAGACCCACTCTTGTCATTGTTCCTCTTTCTTTGGTTCTATCTGGACATGGGCGGTTTAGCCATACCATTTTCCCTAGAGTTCCCTGTGAGGTAAGGCCAGAGTGGGCTTCCTGGAAAGCATCTTGGAGTGCTAGGAACACATAAAAATAAAAACATGGTAGAACCTAATCAAATGTTTTCCAGGAGAGAGGGTGTTTTCACTGTTGGACCCTAAATCTAATATTCCTGATAAATATATTGATGCTCCTCCATTTATAATGGTATTATCTTCCAGTAAACCTATTATACATTTAAAAAATATTCTAAGTCAAAAATGCATTTAACATACTGAACCAACTGAACATCATAGCTGAACATCACCTACCTTAAATAGGTTCTAAAAATGCTTGTGTTAGCCTACAGTTGGGCAAAATTATCTGGCAACACAGTGTTCTGCAGAGTATTAATTATTTACCCTCATGATTGAGTGAATGACTGGGGGGGACTGCAGCTTGTGGCTGCTTCCCTGCAATGCAAGAGAATATCATACCACTTTCTGTTGAATACATAACACCTTCACACCATTGTACACTCAAAACTTTCATCTGTATCCATATGGAATCAAGGAGAGCACCCAATTATTGACACATGCTATATAAGTCTACACTGTAAGATTGCTGATATTTTAAATAATTATAAAAATAAAGATATTGGAGGGAAGAGGAAAGAGAGAGAGAGAGAGAGAGAGAGAGAGAGAGAGAGAGAGAGAGAGAGAGAGAGAGAGAGAGAGAGAGAGAGAGAGAAAGTAAGTATTTGGTCTACTACTGTGTCTTGAAGAACTCTTAAAAGTGTACCCTACTAGAAGAAAAAGCTACCAAAGAAATAGGAAAGAAAAGAAACAAAACAAAATTAGGAGAATGTTAAGGAAGTAAAGGAAAAACTATTTCAAAAGGAATTGAATAGTCACTTCATAAATACTGGTGGGAAACCAAGAAAACTGAGTGGAATTAGCAACAAGAAAATAATTTAACTATCTCAGAAAATTTGGAAGAATTACAAGGATTGAGGAAACTTAGAGAAAAAATGAAGGCAAGGATATGGAAGTGGTATCTGGAAAAAAAAAAAAAGCCCCTTGAAATGTTTTTGTGAATATCAGATATGTGGATGGTATTTAGAGAAGGATGTGTAATCCCAGCCAAATATTGGTAGGCATGTGTAGTAAATATAAAGAGGTGTTTAATGGGAAAAAAGTTCATAGAGAAATAGATCTAAACATTAGGAATAAAAAATATTTATCAGGCAGACGAGTATACCTGAGAAGTCACAAGTAGAAAAAATGGAAGATAGGGTCATGCAAGCTGAGATACTTCTTCCCATTACAAATGAAGAAAAAAAGAGCAGTATGAGGGCAGATTGAGAGGTGATCTTTGTAGATTTGGAGGCAAAAGAACACAGGAAACCAATAAAATAATCTCTATCTTCTCAGTGAAATTGGACACAATTTCATCAGCTATAAGAAAAAGAGAATGAACAAGGCAAAGAACATTTGATGAGTAATAAAAAATTTTCTACAATATATCTCTCTAAAAAGCAGATTTCTCAAAATACGTCTAAAAGAAGAGAAAGTGTAACAAAGAAATCTCATTGTGTTTATAATTAGAAAGCAGTGAATTTGAATTTTGTTTGTAAACTTTATAAACTTTCCTCTCCAACTTTTTTTTTTTTTCATAAAAATCAAAGTTATAAGAAAATCCCCAAATGAAAGAAATCCCTCTTCCTGGAGTGGGCATGAAACTTGATAGGAAGATATCTTCATATAAAGCAGCCTCTAGTCCAAGCCATAAAGCTTAGGTAGAACCTGGACAAGAGACAGTAGAAAAAGCAGGGTTCTCAAGATGAAAAGTAAAAGCAAAGTCATGAAAGTAGAAAATGGTAGGTTATCCTGCTGTGCCAAACTCATGGGGGGTGGGGCAAGATGCTATACTTGCTTCTCTTTACTATCTTCTGAACTAAAGCACGTGTGTATGTTAACAACTGTAGTTCCAAAACGCAAAGATAACAATGAAAAGAAAAAACAGATGTATATTTATAACTATATATACATAAGTAAATAACTATATATATGTGCAAACACACACATACAAACACACACACATACACACACACACACACAATCATTAAATGTGGGTCTTAACCTAGAAAGATATTTTTTTTCTGTCTGAAATTCATTTTAAGGGGGGACAGATATAAACTAAGGGAATTGATATTTTTGTTGTTGCTTGGCTGCATGTGTGTACAGCAACAAACAGTCTTAAGAGTGCAGAAACAACAGAAAGTCAAAGGAAATATTATATATTTTTTACTACATAGATTCATGGTAACATAGTTAATGATTTTTTTTTCCCTCAGCTCCCCTTTAAATTAGAATCTCTTTCAGAGGTGAGGCTGCCTATATTTTTTCAGTGCAAGGTACACAGGTAAAGATTTCAAATGGGTTAAATTGAATGTACGCATAATTTAAATGAGGGAAGAAGGGGAAAATGTTTTTCTTAAGTTCATGCATTAAAGCATAGAATTAGTTTTTACATCTGAAAAATTAATTCTCATTGTAATCATTGTCATCACTGACTCCTCCTGACTCTGCTATTTGTCCTTAGCCAAACCTTCTGTATAAACTCGTTATTTGTAAGCATATATGTTAAATCTTTATTAAATCTATACAGATATTATGTTTCATTTCTTTAACTTACGTATTTCTTCTCCTCAAAGATTTTAGCAAGGTACAAAATAAATAAATACCTACTGAAATTATCAGATAAGCATTAATTTTATTGGCAGCATATTAGACAGACATGGCAAGCTGCTTATAACTTTCAAGCCTGGAAGGCTATTCTAGGATAAACTCCTGAAAAAGATTATATCCAAATCTCATAGACATATAAATTAAATCATTGATGTAACTAAACAACTTAAAAAGAATAAATTCTGAATCATACAAGTTTATTTTGAAACGTAATTTATCTTCAAATATAGCTTTGATTTTAAAGTCTTTTTGATATTTATGTTATTGTTTTCCGAACTAAAGTTTACCAACAAAATGAAGAGGAAGGGCCATATAAAATGAAAATTAAAAGCTATAAATTTCCATAGGGATTACATTGCTTTAATATGTAAATGTGCAATAATCTAAAATTAATATTGCTCATGTCAAGTATTTATATATATTTATACATATATGCTTATATAACACATGTATATACTCATACATATATACTTATATATGTGTGTCATATAAGCATATAAGTATATACATATGTATTCATATACATATATACTTATATACATGTGTAATATAAGATATATGTATAAGTATATACATATGTATTCTTATACATATATGCTTATATAACACATGTATATAAGTATATATAAGTATTGGTATATACACATGTATATGTTCTCAATATTTATTGTCATTTTAGACTGATACTGAATTCGGATAGAGTTTATAATAGGTAGATTCTCATACAAATGTTGAAGGACATTGCAGGCTGAAAAAATTATGTAAAAAAACAAATCTTGTACTATATATATATATATATATATATATATATATATATATATATACAGTTACATTCTTTAGAGCTAAAGGTGACAAAACCATATTCAAACACACTCATCCAGAATAATTCCCAGATTTTCCAGTTTTAAATATGAAAAGAGGTTAGAGTGGTAAAAAATATCTGTAAGTGAATCCAAAGGCCAAATTTGGTGGTGGTGGGCTTCTGGGAATTAAAAACACCATTGGTCAGGGGAAAACTTAAACACATACATTCACTCTCAGCCATGGTATTAGAATGCCAATCTTTCTTCCCTTTGTCCTGACCAGGAGATCTATAGCATAAACATAAAATGACCTCACATTTTGTGGGTAACATTCCCTTTGGGCACCAAGGAAGGAGAACTGTCCAGACCCCAGGCACAATTAGTGCCTGAAGAATATCTTAGTTTATGGTGTTATTACTCAGCTATTTCCGTTATATAAGCCAGATATATATATGCAGTAAGTTATACTTTAGGCACTAATTCTATAAACTATGATTATATAAAAATATTATATAAAGGAAATAACTGAGTAATAACACTATAAACTAAGATATTCTTCAGGCACTAATTGTACCTGGGGTCTGGACAGTTCTCCTTCCTTGGTGCCCATGGAGGGGTGTTACCCACAACATTTCACTCAACAGAAGAGTAGTTTAAGACTCCCCTATGTCCAATACAAATTTAACATGTGCAATATGACTTAGTGTTTCAGTTTTATCTTGCTATAACATAAAGGAATAAAACATAGTAAAAAAAATATTTCAAAGAAAAAGCATTTTCTGATTTATATAACAGAGTTTCTCTCTTCTCCCTGACCTCATTGTGGTGGTTTAAAAGGATTTTGTATCAAACTCTCACCATAGCAAAGAAAAAGAAAGCTTCTCTTACCAGAGTGGATAAAGCTTTAACCTTGCTATAGCGTTTTTTACGGCTCTTGTCTGAAAGACAGAGCCACAGCAGCTTTTTGCATACAAGTGATCTGGCTGATCTCCAGTTCCTGCACAAAAAAACAGTATAATCGGCTCTCAAAAACTGTTGTAAACATTCATCATGATGGCACTTGCATGTTGAATCTAGTCACTGTTACCCTAATAGACTTTCTCTAAACAGGCCAATTAAATTTCTACTTTCAATACAAGCTATTTGGTTTCTCTATTCAATGCTGAGATTAATATCTCTAAAGAAAGCATGCATTTGTGAGTGTTAGTTCTATTATTATATCTGAACGTATGGTCTAAGATTTAAAAAAAAAAATTATAAATCAAGATGATATTGCCTGGTACATAAATTTACTTAGCACCTATATGTCTTTATTTTTTAATTTAACAGCATTTGGGCCAGTATTTATATGCTAATGAGATATCAGTATTATTAAGCCTCTTTCATTTACTATTTGATAAAACTCAAATCAACATTCCTTATCTCTGCTTTGCAAAAAAGCCACATCAATAATGCCTACGATATACCCCAGAGTCTAAGACCAACTGTGCTGCATTTCTAAGTCTCGTTAAATATTCCACTGTTCCTTTGCCTTAAGCTTCAAAGTGGCCCAGACACACTGACATCGTTAAATTTTATGGGAGCAATGAAGAGGTCACAAAGCATTGGCTTTTTTCTTATTTTAAACATTCAATTTTTCTGAAAGTATTAACTCATTACAACTACAAATGGCATATTTTTGTTATCGAATGAAATGAACACTAGATCAAAAATTAAGTCCCAATAAAAATATAGTCTCAATTTGTGTCACTCTTTATCATGATCTAAGCAGTACATTGATCTTACAACTATATAATTAAATAATCTTTGCCTTGCTTCCCATGGGTTTAAAGGCTGGTTAAAAGTTATCAGCAGTACCACTTTGAAAAATATTAACTGGATAGAGGGAATTTTTCTTTTTGCATTTTTATATCTGGTATGTTATTTTTCATCATGTATACAAATTTAGCAAGTACAACAAAAAAATTTGTGCTTATTTAAATTTATGATTGCTGAAATCTCAAGAAATTACAAATTATGACAATGTATGTCTTTTAAAAGTAAATATTTAAAAAACTCTATTTGTAAAATTCTATGTATTGCTGATTTTTAAAGTGAAATATTTAATTAGAAACAACCTCAACCTTGAAAGCTGGACATTTCTTATTCACATTTACAGATGTTCAGTTTCATTTAAAGATTTTGATTATAATTCAGAGGACTATACACTAATATATACTAGTCTTTTAAGACAACAGATGTCATTAATCTTCTAATTATGTTACCTAGAGAGTCAGAGTGTGTGGGGAGAACTACATACTGTTTTTTTTTTTTTTAATAGTTTGTATCAGTCAACTCTTATTTATTATTATTATATAACAATTGTCCTTATAAATATTTCCACTAACATTTTCATATTTAATTTTTTTATTAGAACAGTGAAGACAGCATTATTGTTCTCTATTATACACATGGTAGGACTAAGACTCAAAGGATAAAGACTTGAAATTCTTAACTAGTGGATCTTCTGATGTTATTCAGCTATGTCCAAACAACTTGTTCTTTAAAAAAAATAATAATATTTTTCTTTAAGAAAGGTTTGTGTGATTTAGCTTGCTGATTTAAATTGGAGCATAGGCACTTAGTGAATTATTATAACATATTTGAAGCTGTGATATATTGAGACTTTTTCCTATGCCTAATGATTTTGGAAATGATTTGCAAATACAGTTCAAAAGACAATTATGTATGATGTTAAGTTAAAATGTTTTTTAAATTTAAGAATTACCTATTGAATATCTGCTAAGTGACAGGTTCTTTGTTAAGTTCTGAGATTATGATAATGAATAAGATAAATATTTCTACTTTATGTAATTTTTGAAGTAGAAATGAAACTAATTAGCCCAATATATAAATTTGTTTAGAATATTGTAGTGGCAGTGAGTTAATTTATAAATTCATTAATAGACAAAAAATCCATAAGATATCAGAATTTTTGTGTCTTTATTACAAAAAAAAATTCTATTCATTCTAAGAAAAACAGTATAGCTAAAATATTGAGATAATCATTTTAGAATAATTCTGAAATTCTTAATGCTTATGTTTTAGAAGACGATTGTAGACATTTTTATTAGTTATTTTCCAATGTATGTCATTTGTTTTATATATACATATGTATATCTACATATATAAATAGTAATGTTAAGGTCTTGATTAGATAATGAAGTTTGGAGCAGTTAAACTATTAAATAATATGATTGTGGGACTAAATCAATTTCTCCATTAAAAGTTATTATCATCTCCCTTTCTAAATGAATATATTAAAATAAAATAATTAAGGCAAAATTAATTGTCATAAGATAGCACATTAGTTAAATGACTTATAGCACTTATGTGTTCTAGTTATTTTAAGTCTCTTTGCAAGTACTGGAACACATTGTTTTACTGCAATTTGTTTTATTGTACTTTTCAGATATTATAGTTTTATAAATTCAATGTTTGTGGTAATGCTGCATTGAATAAATCTGCCAGCACCAGTTTTCTAATACCAAGTGCTCACTTTGTGTCTCTTTGCCACACTTTGGTCATTCACACAATAAAACAAGCTTCTCCATTATTATTATATCTTTTATCTGTTTCATTATCATTATATCTATGATCATTAATGCTACTCTTGTAATTGTTATGGGGCACCACACACCACAATCATATAAGACAGTGAAATGTTGTATATTCAGACAGCCCCACTCACCAGCTGTTCTTCTTAGTTTTCCTTCTGCTAGATACTCCCTATTCCCTGAGACACAACAATATTGAAATTAGGCCGATTAATAGCCCTACAATGGCCCCTAAGTTTTCAAGTGAAAGGAAGCGTCATATATCACTCACTTTAAATCAAATGGTAGAAATGATTAAATTTAGTGAGGAAGGCATGTCAAAAGCCTAGATAGGCTAAACGATAGGCCCCTTATGCCAAACAGGCAAGTTGTGAGTGCAAAGAAAAAATTTCTTAAAAGTACAAGTCCAGTGAAAACATGAATGATAAGAAATCAAAACAACTGTATTACAGATATGGAGATAGGTTTCGTGGTCTGTATAGAATATCAAACCAGTCACAATAGCCACGTAAGACAAAGCCTAATCCAGAGTAAGGCCCTAATTATCTTCAATTCTATGAAAGCTGAGAGAGTTGAGAAAGCTGCAAAAGAAATGTTTGAAGCTAGCAGGAGTTGGTTTATGATATTTAAAGAATGATGCCCTCTGCCTAACTGAAAAGTGAAAGGTCAAACAGCAAGGGATGATGCAAGAAGCTGAAGAAAATTATCCAGAAGATCAGGCTAAGACAACTGATGAAGGTGGCTACACTAAACAACAAATTTTCAATGTTGATGAAAGTCTTCTAATAGAAGGTGACATTCCAATAAAACAATGAAACAATGAAGAAAACAAAGTAATTAGGTAACAATATGATGACTGGAAAAAATATGTCACATCTCAATAGTAACTTTGAATGCCAGTTACATAAATGCTCCACTTAAATGATAACACATTGTCAGAATGTATACAATAATCACAAACCAAATACTGCTGTCTTCAAGAGACACATTTAACCATGTAAGAAGTCTTATAGACTCAAGGTAAAAGGACAGAAAAAATATATTCCACACAAATAGAAACCAAGAGCAAGCAGGAGTAGCTATTTGCATATCAGATAAAACATACCTTAAAGTAAGAAAAGTTAAAAAAAAAAGACAAAGAAGTTGATTATATAATGATAAAAGAATAATCCAACAAGAAGATGTTATAATCCTAAATATATATACACTGGACTCCCAGATTCACAAAATTATTACCACTAGACCTATGAAAAGAGACAAACACCAATACAATAACAGAAGGGATTTCAACACGCCACTGACAGCATTAGACAGATTGCTGAGGCACAAAGTCAACAAAGAAATATTGGACTTAAAGTGCACTCTAGAGCAAATGAACCTAACAGACATTTACAGAACATTCTACCCAAGAACTGCAAAATATACATTATTCTCATTAGTATCACTCTCCAAGATAGAACATATAATAGATCACAAAACAAGTCTCAATAAATTTTTAAAACTTGAAACACATGGACACAGAGAGGCGGTCTACTATACACTAGGGACTGTTGGGGGAAATGGGGGAGGGACAGCGGGGGGGGCTGGGGGGATAGCCTGGGGATGAATACCAAGTGTGGGTGAGGGGGAGGAAGGCAGCAAAACACACTGCCATGTGTGTACCTATGCAACTATCTTGCACGTTCTGCACATGTACCCCAAAACCTATAATGCAATAAAAATTAAAAAAAAAAAAAACAAACTTGAAACGACATCAAATATCTTCTCAGATTATAGAAGAATAAAACTAGAAATTAATTCTAAAAGTAATCCTCAAAACTATACAAATATATGGAAATTAAACAATCTACTTCTGAATTATGTTTAGGTTAACAATAAAATCAAGATGAAAATCTAAAAATTATTCAAAATGAATGATAACAGTAACACAAGTTATCAAAACCTCTGTGACACTGCAAAAGCAGCTAAGAGGAAAGTCTATAGCCCTAAATACCTACATCAAAAAGTCTGATAGATCACAAATATACAACGAACATCACATCTTAAAGATCAATACAAAAGGTCAATAAAGCAAAAAGTTTATTCTTTGATCATATAACAAGGTCCACCATCAACATACTGATTTTTTTTAAAATGGAAGACAGACTTTTGGAGAAATGGAAGATAGATAAGCTTAAAGAACTAGATAAGCAAGAAAAAAATAAACTCAAAGCTAGCAGAAAACAACAACAACAAAGATCAGAGCAGAACTAAGTTAATTTGAAATAATCAATACAAAAGGTCAATGAAGCAAAAAGTTTATTCTTTGATAAGATGAAAAAAATGATAAACCATTAGCCAGATTAACTGAGAAGAAAGAAGATTCAAATAAACTCAATTATAAATAAAATGGAGACATTACAACTAAGACCACATAAATACAAAAGAATCTTCAAGACTGTTATAGACACATCTATACATACAAACTAGAAAATCTAGAGGAAGTGGATACATTCCTGAAAACATACAACCCCCTTAGCTTATTTCTAATGATAAGTGAGAGCTAAGCTAGGGGTATACAAAAATATACAGAAGAGTATAATGGACATGAGAGAATTTGAGGAGGAGGTTGTTGCAGGATTTAGAAAACTACATTGTACTATTGGGTACAATGAACACTATTCAGGTGACAACTGCACTAAAATCTCAGGCTTCATCCCTATACAATTCTTTTATGTAACCAAAAACTACTTGTATTAAATTTTTAAAATTTTTAGAAAGATATATTTGCTGACTGCCATGTGCTCATGAAAAGTTGTTATTGCATTTTAATAAATATCCCATTGATCTGGATGCTGAAGAAGGAAAGTGAAAATATTCACTCATCTGGCAAATAAAATACAATTATGTTATTATATATATATAAAATGAAATATGAGTAATTAGGCCAAATTTTTAAAGTTAATTTTGCATCACTAATTGGCTTTATGCAAGTAGAACCTTGGGGAGGACTATAAATGCAGTTTGTCAAAAAATGATGTCATTTACACACCCAGATAGACAGTAATGAGATATCAATGATTTCATAATAATTGACATTAAATGCAAAGCTGAAGGAATACAAAATATAAACCTTTCAAGTTCCAACACAAACCAGAAGAAATGCAAAGAAATTGTTTCCTTGAAAAAGTTTATAAAAGATGGGACGAGAAATAGAAAAAACACTAGATATCTGGGAAGCTTCAGGTGTAGACTGAGCTATCATGTGCACCTCACCTCTCTGGCTTCTCTAAATACCACTGAGATGACAGAAGAGAAAAGAAAAACATATAACAAGGTCCACCATCAACATACTGATTTTTTGTTTTTAATGGAAGACAGACTTTTGGAGAAATGGAAGATAGAAAGCAGACTTGGTTGAAATGATATATAAGTAATTCAGAGAAAACTTCAACCAGTAAGAGACACAAAAGAGGAATTATTCAAATAGGACTCTCTTAAAGAAAATCCCAGAGAAACTTTGCAGTTGGAATATATAGGTACAAAATTTCCTTTGGGCCTTGGACCAATAACCAGAAATGCTAGGTATGAGGCTGCTAAGCTGGCTGTCCTTAGGAGAAAGCACCCAGAATTGCTCTCTTTTGAATAACTGATTGTTTATTCTGGGAGGATTACTAATTTGGCTGCTTAGGATAAAGAGAAGCAAAGCATAACATGAATTTACTGAACCTTCAAGGTGGGTAAAGAGAGGAAAGGAAACAAAAAAAATAAGCTTCAATAATGGGTGAAATCCAAAAAGCACATAACACAGACAAAAAAGAAGCTGCCATATCTAGAACCTTTATAGCCAGAAAGGAAAAGTCAATTCCTAGCTTCAAAGCTTCAAAGGACATGCTGACTTTCTTGTAGCATCTACTGCAGCTGGTTATCTCAAGGCAATGTCCATTTACCATTTTGAAAATACTAGGGCCCTTAAGAATCTTCTGAATCTATTTTGGTTGTGCTCTATAAATTGAACAACCCTTGATGATCACAATGCTTTGCAAATAAAGTTCTAAAAGACACTTTTTATTACTTTTTAACATTTAATAGTTACCTATTGAGTATTTACTAGGTGACAGGCTCTGTGTTAAGTTTGTTAAGTTATGACAATATAGTGGTGAATAAAAGAAATATCCTCTATATCTTTATATAATTTTCAATGTAGAAATATAATAATGAGCCCAAGATACAAGTTTGTTTGGAGAATATTAGTGGCCATGCATTATAGTATAAATTGATAGAAGAAAAGATCCAAAAATTATTATAATTTTTGTGTCATTATTACAAAAAAAGTGTAGCATGGTTTACTGAATATTTTAAGCCCACTGTTGATATTTACTGCTTAGAAAAAAAGATTTTTTTCAAAATATTACTGCTCTTTGGGAATGTACTTAATCACCTAAGAGTTCTAATGGAGATGTTGTTTTCCAGCTCCATGGGAGATCATGTTGTTTTTATACCTAATAATACAACATACACTCTGCAGCCCATGAATCAAAAAGATATTTTGACTTTCAAGTCTTATCATTAATAAAATACACTTTGCAAAGTTATAGCAGATATAGATTTTGATTTATCTGATGAATCTAGACAAAGTACATTGAAAACCTTGTGGAAAGAATTTACCATTCTAGATACCATTAAGAACAGTTGTGAGTCACAGTAAGAGGTCAAAATATAAGATTAACAGAAGTTTGGGAGAATTTGATACAAATCTTCATTGATGACCATGAGAAAGTCAAGTCTTGAGAGGAGGAAGCAATTGCAGATGTGGTAGAAATAGGAAAATAGCCAAAATTATAAGTGGAGCCTGAAGATGTGACTGAATTGCTACAATTTCATGATCAAACTTAAATAAATGAGAAATTGCTTCTTATGCATAAGCAAGTTATTAATTAATTAATTTATTTATTTTCATAGATGGGATCTTATCCTGGGGAAGATGCTATCAAATTGTTGAAATGACAACAAATAATTTAGAATCCTACATAAACTCAGGAAACAAGGAGGGTTTGAGAAGAATGACTCCAATTTTGAAGGACGTTCTATTGTGGGTAAATACTATCAAACAGTAGCAAATATGGCATAGAAGTCTTTTGTGAAATAAAGAATCAGTCAATGTAACAAACATCATTGTTGCCTTATTTTCAGAAATGGTATGGTCACTGCAATGTTCAGCACTCACCACCCTGATCAGTCAGCAGACATCAACATTGAGGTAGGATCCTCCTCCAGCAGGGAAGATTACAACTTGTTAGAGGTTCAGATAATCCTTAACAGTTTTTAGCAGTAAGTTTAACAGTTTTCAAGTGTGGGTGAAGGGGAGGAAGGCAGCAAAACACACTGCCATGTGTGTACCTATGCAACTATCTTGCACATTCTGCACATGTACCCCAAAACCTATAATGCAATAAAAAAAAAACTCAAAAAAAAAAAAGTTTAGCAGTTTTTAAATTAAGATGTGTACACTGTCCTTTAGATGTAATTCTATTCCATCGTTAATTTACCACAGTATACTATAAACATAATTATAATATGCACTGGGAAATCACAATTTTGTGGACTTGCATTATTGCAACATTCATTTTGCAGGTGTCTGGAACCAAACTTGCAATATGTCTGAAGTATATTTGTATTCCCCCAATATTAGATTTATATGTATCATATATATGTACATATATGTAACACAAATTTTCCTGTGTATATATGTACGTACATATATATGCTACATTGTGTTACATATATATGTACATACATATATATGGTATATGTAACACAATGTTACATATATGTATGTATGTATATATGTATGTACATATATATGACATTTGTGTTATATATATCATATATATGTACATACATATATAATATATACATACATATATATAATATATACATATATGATACATATTTACACAAATTTACATACACAAATTTTACACATTTACAGAAATTTATATACACAAATTTACCTGTGTATATGTGTACATACATATATATATACACAGGTAAATTTGTGTTATTTAACTCAAGAACATAATTAGTTTCATGATTTTACATAGGTTTCTCAAACATAATTATCAATTAATGTGGATGTTTTCTATTAAAGTGATTAAACTAAAATTTCAACCACTCATTGTGTCACAGAAGCATGTTGAATAGACCAGGAGAAAAATTCAAAATCCTGACAACTGTTACTACTTTAAATTACTGACCATGAATAATAAATGAGCACTCACCACTGCAAAATATCTTAATTACAACTTATAGAATAGCCTTAAACTTCACTGAGAAAACAACAGTCTCTGTGCAGGAAACTCCAAATATCAATCCAACCCAACTATCTACCAAACTCTTTTGCCAAAGTTTTAGCTAATTTTCTCATGCTAATTCTTCTCATTCATATCAGACTCCCTCTGCCTTGATTCATTCTTATCAGTGTTTAATCCCATTTAATATATATATTTTATATTTTTCATATATATTTATATATATATGTGTGTGTGTGTGTGTGTGTGTGTGTGTGTGTGTATATATATATATATATATATATATATATATATATATATATTATTTATTTATTTTTGAGACAGAGTTTCACTTTTGTTACCCAGGCTGGAGTGCAATGGTGCGATCTTGGCTTACTGCAACCTCCACCTCCTGGGTTCAGGCAATTCTCCTGCCTCAGCCTCCTGAGTAGCTGGGATTACAGGCACGCGCCACCATGCCCAGCTAATTTTTTTGTATTTTTAGTAGAGACGGAGTTTCACCATGTTGACCAGGATGGTCTCGATCTCTTGACCTCGTGATCCACTCGCCTCGGCCTCCCAAAGTGCTGGGATTACAGGCTTGAGCCACCGCACCTGGCCCAGTTCAATATTTCTATGCTTTCAAATATAAGTTCCCCCACTGCTTCATTTATCTCACTAGTAACCATATTTCTACATTGGAAAATATCTCAAAATATTTATTTTCTCGACTTTTTAATGATTGGCATTGTAACTGGTGTGAGATGGTTATCTCGTTGTGGTTTTATTTTGCATTTCTCTAATGACCAGTGATGATGAGCTTTTTTTCATATGTTGGTTAGCCACATAAATGTTTTCTTTTGAGAAGTGTCTCTTCATATCCTTTGCCCACTTTTTGATGGGGTTGTTTTTTTCTTGTAAATTTAAGTTCCCTGTAGATTCTGGATATTATCCCTTTGTCAGATGGATAGATTGCAAAATGTTCTTCTGTTCTGCAGGCTGCCTGTTCACTCTGAAAACACATGCATACATACGTTTATTGTAGCACTATTAACAATAGCAAAGACTTGAAAGCAACACAAATGTTCATCAATTATAAACTGGACAAAGATAATGTGGTGCATATACACCATGGAATAGTATGCAGCCATAAAATAGGATGAGTTCATGTCCTTTGCAGGGACATGGATGAAACTGGAAACCATCATTCTCAGCAAACTGACACAAGAACAGAAAACCAAACACTGCATGTTCTCACCCATAGGCAGGTGTTGAACAATGAGAACACATAGATGCAGGGTGGGGAACATCACACACCGAAGCCTGTCAGGGGTGTGGGGCTAGGGAAAGGATGGCATTGGAAGAAATAGCTAATGTAGATGATGGTTTGATGGATGTAGCAAACCACAATGGCATGTGAATAGCTATGTAACAAACCTGCATGTTCTGCACTTGTGTCCTAGAACTTAAAGTATAATAAAAAAAAGAAAGTGAGCTGAGATGGCACTACTGCACTCCAGCCTGGACAACAGAGCAAGACTGTCTCAAAAAAAATATTTTCTAATTTTAAAATATCTTCTTAATTCACTTTTGTAGAAAATTCATATCCTTCAAGGCATTAAAATAGTCCTCATTTCACCTGATGATCTAACAATTGACTGATTTCTTGAACCATTCTCTCCTCTTGTCTTTAGTGATACCACATTCTTCTTATTTCTTTCATACTATACAGGGCTTTTAATCCCAGGCTCATTTGCTGGCTTCTTTTCCTCTGTGTGTATAACAGACTTGGAGTATTTCTTGACTGATCATGGACCCCTTTTTCTTTTCAACCTATATTTTCCCTGTAGGTCATGTCATCTGGTTCCATGGCTTTGCATATTATCTGTCTTGTTGACAACCACATTGAGATCTGCAGCCTGACCTTTTTCCATTGTGCTTTAAATGTGATTCTCCATCTGTGTACTGATCTCAATTCTTGGCTCTCTAAAAAGGATTTTAAAATTCAAACATGGCAAAAAAGAATAAGCGATTCTACCATATTGTTGCAAATATGACCCTACTCCAGTCTTCCATATTTTAATAATAGTAACCAATTTTTCAGCTGAAATTCAATGTGCTAACTTTTTATCTTAATGTTTGATTTAAACAAAAGTGCATAGCATAAAGTTTACCATATTAACTATTTCTGAGGTACAGTGTGCAGTATTATGTATGTTCAGTTTGTTGCACTACTAATCTCCAGAACATTTTCATCTTTCAGAATCGAAACTCCATACCCCTTAAGCAGCTCCTCAACAGTAAGGACTTATTGACATGTGCAACAATACAGATGAATTTCTAAATTATACTGATAGAAGCTAAACAAAAACTTACATACTATATGATACATTTATATAGAATTCTCAAAATGCAAACTTATCCATAGTGACAGAAAGCAGATCAGCTCTTCCCTGGAAACCAGAAAGGTGGGGTGGAAGAATTGGTGTGAAGGATTTCAAAAGATCACAAAATTTTTGTGGTAAAAGATGTGTTTTTTATTTTGATTGTCATGATGATTTCAGTAGTATATACACATGTCTACACTTACCAAATTGCACACTTTAAATATGTGGTTTTATTCACACCAGTTATACTGCAAATATGGCATTTATAATAAGTTCACAAATAAAATTTCTAAAAATTAGAAAATAATCCAATATGTAAAGGCAAAAACATTTGTTCAAAATCTTCACAAAGATATCCAAATGAACAATACTATATAAGAGAGTACTCAATATTATTTCTCATCAGAAATATTCATTCACCATATTAAGTAAAATTTATAAAAATAATGATTTCAAGATTTGAGGGAATGTGAAACTCATATACAATTGAAAGAACAGGAACTTAGCACAAGTAGTCTGAGAAACTGACAGGACATACTAAACCTAAAAATACACTCATCTTATGAACCAATAATTCCACTCTAATTTCATATTCAAGAAGTATATGCACATGACATCAAAAAATACACATTTAGATTGCCCATGACAGCTCTCTTTGCAACAGACAAAAACTAGAAAATATCCAAATGTCCACCAGCAGTAAAATTGATAAATATCTTTTAAAATATTTACATAAGAATAAAATATATCAATAAGAATGAACAAACTTTTGCTATACATGACAACATGAGTGAGCCTCAAACCTAATGTTGAGAAAAGATGTAATATACAAATATTATGTCTCATATAATTGTTGTTTATATAGGCTGCAAAAATGGCTAAATTTAATTTTGGTAAAAGTAGTCAAAACTATTGATTATTTTTGGAGTAGACTGCATTTAATATCTAAGAAGAAGTTGGAAATGTTCTCTCAAATATTGGTAATATTGTATTACCTATTAGAGTTATACTTTGGTATGGAGATGTATTCACTGTACAAATTTGCTGGGTTGTTTACTTTCTGGCTTACAATTTCTGGTCATGTATTATGCATTAGTAAAACTTTATATGTGCGTGTGTGTGTGTGTGTGTGTGTGTGTGTGTATACACATATATACCTACACATAAAATATATTACAAAAATATAGAACAAAATTTATTGTGATTTATGTTCTTTAGAACAGCTTATTTTTTATAAACATAAAACTTGAAATATTTTGTGAAATTTTATTACTAAGACAAACATTTTGTCCTGATAATGAAGGTAAAACACGTGGCTAAAAAGTTTCAGTAAAAGTCATGTGAATAATTATTCATCCCAGGAAATCTGTTCCAAATGTCACTAGTAAAGTATATAATGCATTTATTTTTCTCAAAAGAATATACCATTATAGCACAGATATTACTCTGTATTCATTTCACATTATCTATTTATGAAACTTCTTGAGACTCTGACTTAGAGAAAGAAACCAGCTGTTTTTGTGATTTTCAAAATCAATAAAGAAAGAAAAGACAAAAAAAAATAGTATTTTATCATTTATATTGTCTTCTTGCTTTTTTACTCACTTTTTTATAATATGAATAACATGCATTATTTTCTATATTATCTAATGTTTATATAAGATGAAAATTGTTATCAGGACTTAAAGTTACATCATGTAACTCATTCCTGTAATACATATATATGGATGTGATTAGCCATGGTAGAAAGAGTGTGGATTTCACAATTGTAATGAAACAGTTTAACTATGTAAATTTGCACAAGCTGCATGCTATTGCCATGCTTCTGTTTTCTCTTCTAGGAGAGGGAGATGGTTATACTAAACCTGCTGGTGTGCAAATCTAAGCATTATATGTAAATATATAAAAATCCTTCTAATCTAGAAGCTTACCAATACTATGTCATGCACTAAGAAGTTTCATTGCATTACTAATATTTTACATCAAAAGATAAGTTTGGAATAGATTGATTTAAACATTGACAAAAAAGATGAGCAATACGCAGGCTAAAAGATTGTAAAATAGTGACCCTTTGACAAGAACAGACCCTTTGACAAGAATACTTCAACAGCATTCCAAAGGAATGCCCTTTCTCTAAACGAGCAGCATTCTGTTTTTATAACTGTGACTGAGAACTTTGGCCGTAGTAAAAAGAAATGACTGGAAACAACTTGGCTATATCTAAAAGTAACAATAACTGTGTCAATAAACTGAGTTTAGAGATATTTACCACTAAATAAAATCTTTATGCTTCATAATCACCAGTTGAAAAAAAAGTTTAACAGAATTGTTTACAACGAAAAGCCCACCTGTTGATCAGAGACTGATCTCATTGTAAACTTTATTGCTGTAAGTGGACTTGATTTAAAGCCTCCTTCACGTTTACTCAGGAAAAAAAAAAAAAAAAAAAAAAAAAAAAAAGATCTTTTTTTAATAAGGAGGAGATGATTTTTTTAAAAGTGTAAAAGAAGGAGGAGAGGAAAAGAGAGTCTGAGAGAAGACATAAGAAAGACAATAAGAGCAAGAGACAGCAAAAAGGAACCAAATACTTAATAAATAAATCTGACTGAGGTATGTTTTTACTTATTTTTTCCATGAGACACATATGCCATAACATTTTATTATCTCAACTAATTTAGTATTTTCAGAATTTGACTATATCATCTCAAATATAATATTCATTAAAATTGTGTTTCTTTCTAAGAGCAAAACAATTTATGGCCTTTTTTCAATATAATTTATTTTTAAATGGCTATATTGTCAGAAAGGAGATCAATGATTTGCTGGAGATGGGGCTGGGGCAGAAGTGTTGACTGAAAAAGACACTGTTGAACGTGAGAAAATCTTTCCATATTATGATTTGGTGGTGGAAACACACTTGCATAAATTTATCAAACTGATCAAACTGTACACTTAAAATGGATGCATTTTTCAGTTGTAAATTACATTTAAATAAAACAATTTAAGATTAGAAAAAAAAATTAAATGACTAAATCAAGGAAAAGTAAGAGGAGTTGAATTTATGTGGGCCTACACCAGTCCACAAGTCCTTGACTACTATTTATAAATGTAAATGGTGCTTTTTGGAGTTATGCGATACAGATGATCCTACAGATTATACTATAGTCGTTCACATTTCACATAGAACTTCATCTGCTATGTGAAGTTTTATGAGATTCACATGCTGTTTTCTTTTTCTCATTGGCATACATTTCCAAACTTAAAAAAATTCAAGTATTCAAAACTGTACTTATATAAACATTATCATAATCTCTTAATGAAGTATAAAAAAACTTGTTCATAACAAATAACCTGCTTATCATTATTTTTAAAGATACTAAACAAGCAAATAATTGCATATAACAGCATTGACTATGACTATACAATAAAGAAAACATTAAGAAATCACATATAAAAATAAATGATCATTAAACAACAGCAAAAAAAGAATTTGATGGGCAATATTTCCCATTAATATTATTTACTTTTTCCATGTCTTTTCCTTATTTATCTTTTTACTTTTATTTTCTCTCATTTCCATCCTCCTCTCTCCATTCTCTTCTTCTTTCATTCTACTTTTTCTCATAATTATACTTGATCTTAGCCGAAAGACCAAGAAGCGATTTTTTTTCTAATAATTATTACAGCTAATATTTGTTTCATTCTTTGTAATGTGCTAGCCGTTAGTCTAAGTGCTTTACCTAATTGAGAAGTTACTTTTTTTTTCTTTTATCTGCTATATCTTTACTAGGTCCTTCATCTTCCAGTTTGAGAATAGCTTGTTTACTTTTATTTTCAGTTCCACCTTGAGGTACACACCAATTTTCATGTGTATCATCATACTAAGAGCCTTGTTAGAAGATTACCACACATTGTTACATTTTCCTTTTCTCTATCAACTCATTCATATAATGTAGCACTTGGGTTCTTCCCTCAGTATTTTTATAAAAATAAATCTATGTATGGCTCTATATTAGCATTTTTATTCTTGAATTCTGAGTCTTTTGGTATTGTTTACAATTTTCATTAAAATTTCTAACATCTATCCAAAACAAATATTGGAAATATTTTCTTCCTTATGTAATCTGAATTTCCTTCCTCAGACCTCAAGTTGTAATATAAGTACTTTGTATCTCATATTTTGAATAATTTAGAATCTTCCCTTCTGGTGTCACAGTTTTCAATTAAATCACTCACCATATTAAATTGATTCTGCTTAATACTGTGTTCTTACTACTATTAGGAAGATATTGTGCAGAGACTGCTATTAACAGCTATGTAAAGAAAACACAGATTCTGTTCTCAAGAACTTGCAATCTAGTTTTAAAAAGTAGAGTGTGCATAGTAACAAGAAAATGAAAACTATGATGATCTTGATACTATTATAGTTGGTAAAATATCTCTCCCATATTGCATTTGATGTCCTTTGGCATAACCATAATGGCAGATTTCAGAGAAACAGATTTTTTTTTGTTTGTTTCAAGAACTCCAGATAAATCTGTATTAAACCTGCCTTTAATTTTTAATTAATTGATTCATTATGTTTTTACTTTCTAAATAGAGAGTAAAGTAAGATAGGGAGTAAAATAAATAATAAACATTTATTTAGTTACTCCTGTACAATAGGAATTATTCTAACATTTGTGTTGGTGAACGAGTATTCCAAAATGATTGTGTCAGCCATGCAGTATATAGACCAAATATAAGTTGAACAACAGTACAGCTATAGATGGAAATTTAGATATTGAGGTAGATAGAATGAAACCATTTTTTTTCAAGCAATGTTTGCCTACTTAAGTGTTTTGTACTTGCTGATCTCTCTAAGTATACTCTTCCTCCATATACTGCGTAATATTTTCCCTTACCTTTTCCAGGCTTTTGCAAATGACACTGTAACAGAGCTTCCCATAACCTGGCCATTTCCCTTCAGCAATTCTGATTCCTCTACAGACCTTTTGCTGCACACATCTGAGATGTTGCTTTCATTGGCCAATGGCACATGATGTACATGCATATAGATCAGGCCAGATGGTAAAAATATTCCCCAAAGCAACCTTTGGTTAATGAGAGAAGAGATTAGGTCCCATTTGTCTATTTTGGCTTTTGTTGCCAATGCTTTTGGTGTTTTATTCATGAAGTCCTTGCCTACTCCTATGTCCTGAATGGTTTTGCCTAGGTTTTCTTCTAGGGTTTTTATGACGTCAGGTCTTACGTTTAAGTATTTAATCCATCTGGAGTTAATTTTAGTGTAAGGTGTCAGGAAGGGGTCCAGTTTCTGCTTTCTGCACATGGCTAGCCAGTTTTTCCAACACCATTTATTAAATAGGGAATCCTTTCCCCATTGCTTGTTTTTGTCTGGTTTATCAAAGATAATATGGCCGTAGATAGGTTGTGTTGCCTCCAAAGCATTGGCAAAAAAAGCCAAAATAGACAAATGGGACCTAATCAAACTCCACAGCTTCTGCACGGCAAAAGAAACAGTCACTAGAGTGAATCAGCAACCATCAGAATGGGAAAAAATCTTTGCAGTTTACACATCAGACAAAGGGCTGATATCCAGAATTTACAAAGAACTCAAACAGATTTACAGGAAAAAAACAAAGAAGCCCATTCAAAAATGGGCAAAGGATATGAACAGACACTTTACAAAAGAAGACATACATGAGGCCAACAAACATATGAAAAAATTCTCATCATCACTGGTCATTAGAGAGATGCAAATCAAAACCACATTGAGATACCATCTCACGCCAGTTAGAATGGCAATCATTAAAAAATCTGGAGACAGCAGATGCTGGAGAGGATGTGGAGAAATAGGAACACTCTTACACTGTTGGTAGGAGTGTAAATTAGTTCAACCATTGTGGAAGACAGTGTGGCGATTCCTCAGGGACCTAGAAATAGAAATTCCATTTGACCCAGCAATACCATTACTGGGTATATATCCAAAAGACTATAAATCGTTCTACTATAAGGACACATGCACACGAATGTTCATTGCAGCACTGTTTACAATAGCAAAGAACTGGAACCAACCCAAATGCCCAACGATGATAGACTGGACTGGGAAAATGTGGCACATATACACCATGGAATATTATGCAGCAATCAAAAATGATGAGTTTGTGTCCTTTGTAAGGACATGGATGAATCTGGAGAACATCATTCTCAGCAAACTGACACAAGAACAGAAAAAGAAATACCGCATATACTCACTCATAGGCGGGTGAGAAAAATGAGAACACATGGACACAGAGAGGCGGTCTACTATACACTGGGGTCTATTGGGGGGAATGGGGGAGGGACAGCGGGGGGGGGCTGGGGAGGGATAGCCTGGGGATGAATGCCAAGTGTGGGTGAAGGGGAGGAAGGCAGCAAAACACACTGCCACGTGTGTACCTATGCAACTATCTTGCACGTTCTGCACATGTACCCCAAAACCTATAATGCAATAAAAATTAAAAAAAAAAATGAGAGAAGAGAATTAGTGGCTAAGTACCTCCCATTTCCCTCAATCTTTCGATGATATAATATGAGACACGGTTCACACAATCTCCCAGAATTCCAGAGAAAGATGGAGTCTGGGTTGCCTGTGGTGGTCTCTTGCTCATTTGTACACTTTTTATTGGAATCCTTCAGAACTTCCCTATTTCCTGCCATGGTTCTTGGGAATCACCAGACACAACTTACTTTTACCTAATTTCTTGCTTCAAAGTTAGTTTCCTGGAAATCCTACCTAAGATAGTCACATTCTTTCTATGCAAAATTTACTTTCACCATCCTCATTAAAATTGCAATGCTAACCTAAACCAAGCATAGTCATCTCCTTACCCTATCTTAATATTCTTCATTTCATTGCTATGAAATAAAATATTACATCATTTTCTATGTATTTACTACCTGACTCCCTTACCAGAAAGTAAAGCTATGAGAGCAGGAACTTCTGTTTGTTTGCTCTACCTTTAGCAACTATAATAATATCTCCTGATGAATGAAAGGTGCTTAATGAATTATTTTTGAAGGAATTATTAAAATGGATCTTAGAAAAAAACTTAGCTACCATCAATATTTTCTTCTAAAATTGACAAGGTAGGCTTTGAAATTGGCAAGAAGATAGTGTTTAATTCAACTTTATGTTTCTTCCCCAGACAAATCAGAGAAATACAAGTCTAATATAATGAATGTTGAAACATACATTTCATTAAAGCTTTGAGTCTTGCTTAAATATAATTTTAAACTGTCAAGGAAAGCCAGTAATTGGAACCTTTGATTTTAAAACTCAAATAGCTAGGCTTTAGATCTTTATCATTGAGGAGTACATGATTCAAGCAATTATTATTAAGTCTACAGATGTTCAGCCAGAAGCTTTCCAAGGTCTTTTTCACCGAAAAGAGAGTAGAGGTATATTTTAGAAAGAAAAAGTTAGCTGGGCTAAGACAAACTAACTTAATTTCTATTATTGGGGGCTACTAAATGTTTAGGTGGTAACACTGTGGTGAATAATATGATCATTAAGAATGTACAATCAATAATTTTCAGTTACAATGTTTACGGTAATTTCTGCTTTCTTATATACTGTAGTTTTTGAGAAAGCATAGTGAGCTTTCAGGTATTACTGTGAAAAAGGAATAGTATGACATTATGGTGTTTGAAGAAATTTTAGTGAAATAGGCTTTGGTTCAAATTCCAACTCTACAATTTACTAAAAGTATGCCCTTGTATGATTTCAGATTTTCCTAATTTTGGTTTTATGTTTAGAGGGGTAAATCACATAAGGTAATGTGCACAACTCTTAACTGTATAGTTTGATGTAGTTCATGAAGTTAATACATTGGTTGAGACAGCCATTTAACAAATCAAATTATGTAATATTTCAAAGATCACAAAAGCCTGCCTATAAGCAGGCTAGTTATCACTCTAACCAACCACTCTGTGGTAACCAATCTTCTCACTTCTGTCACCATTAACTGCATCTGTTTTTGAAATTTTTTATATATGTAATAACACAGTATGTTTTATGTCTAATTTTATTTGCAAAATATTCTATTTATAAGATTTGGTACCATTGTTCCAGGTAGTAGCCATTTGATCATTTTCATTTTATGTACTCTCACATATCATGACTACAAACTAATGGTTTTTGACCACACCTAATTTACCCATTCCAAATTTGATGAAAATGTGAGATATTTTTGTTCATTAATAATTATTTTACTCTGACTCTTTAATGGGTGCAGAGTTTTATTCTGTGGTAATGAAATTCTTTTGTACTAAATGGAAATGATGGTTACATAATGTTATGAATGTGTTGGCTATCACTGAATTTCAACCTTTAAAACAGTTAATTACATGTCATGTGATTTTGTCCTGAATAAAAAGAATTATGTTTCTTTGAACATCGTATCTCATTTTTGCCCCATTTATACTGTGAAGTATTCATATGTTCAGCTTTAATAGACATTGCCAAGTTTTCTCAGTGACAGTGCGAGTTTCCACATTCATCAAGAGTAAATGAGATTTCTAGTACTCCACATCAATGTCAACATGATTTGTTTTTCCCACATGCATTGGTTTTAATCTGCATTTCACTAATGATGAATGATGTTGGGCTCCTCTACATAAGTTTATTGTCTATTTGGATAGATTTGTTAGTGAAGTGTTTAATTTTTTATTAGGTTGTATTTTCTTATTAATTTGTATAAATTTATGTATTTGAAATAATTTTTTCTCAGATTAACACAATTTCCTGACAATTATTCAAATTGTCAAAATATTCTCTCATTCTTTGTTTTTGAGTTTTACTCTTCTAATAGTGAATAGAAGTTCTTACCTGTAATATAGTTCAATTTCCCAATTTTCCCTTTATACTTAGTGCTTCTTGAGTTTTGTTAACATATATTTAAATACATCAAAGTAATGACTATATCTTGTTATTTTCTGGAGTTTTCATTGTATTACCTTTTACGTTTGGGTTTAAGATTCCATGGAATTGATTATCTTGCATTATGTAACCTGGTGATCAAGCTACTTTCTTTTTCTTTTTTATTATGGTAGCTTTTTATTTATTTTTTACTATATTTTAAGTTTTGGGGTACATCTGCATAGGTATACATGTGCCTTGTTGGGTTCCTTTATTTTTCTGTTTCCCTCTTTCTTTCCTACACACACACACACACACACACACACAAATACACATTTGTTTATATATATGTATCAATACATAAATATGTTATATACATATACACATATGCTTGTTTACATATACATGTTTGTATACACATATTGTTTGTATCCATATATGTGCACATGTATACATTTATGTATTCATACTTATAGCTATGAGTATATATACTGCAATAGATATTGTATACATCTCTTCTACATTAAGTGTTACTTTGTTATTTTTGTCATATAGATAATAATTATATAAAGATGACTCAGCGATATCAGTCTTATTTGGTTCCTTTGAAGGTGATGTGGTTTGAATATGTGTCCCAGACAAATCTCATATAGAAATGTAATCACCAGTGTTGGAGGTGGGGCCTGGTAGAAGGGGATTGGATCATGGAGTGATTTCTCACAGATGGTTTAGCACCATTCCTCTTGGTATTGTCATTGCAACAGTGAGGGAGTTCTTGTGAGATACGGTCGTATAAAAGTGTGTAGCCCCTCCCTTCTTATTCTCTCACTCCTGCTTTCGCCATGTAACATACGAGCTCCTGCTTCACTCTCCTTCATGACTGGAAGCTGACAGAGGCCTTCCCAGAAGGAGAGGCCAATGTGTTTCCTGTAGGCCTGCAGAATTCCGTGCCATTTAAACATTTTTTTTTTTTTTTTTTTTTTTTTTTTAGATGGAGTTTCACTCTTGTTACCCAGGCTGGAGTGCAATGGCGCGATCTCGGCTCACCGCGACCTCCGCCTCCTGGGTTCAGGCAATTCTCCTGCCTCAGCCTCCCGAGTAGCTGGGACTACAGGCACACGCCACCATGCCCAGCTAATTTTTTGTATTTTTAGTAGAGACAGGGTTTCACCATGTTGACCAGAATGGTCTTGATCTCTTGACCTCGTGATCAACCAGCCTCGGCCTCCCAAAGTGCTGGGATTACAGGCTTGAGCCACCGCGGCCACACATCTTTTCTTAGAAATTAGCCAGTCTCAGGTATTTCTTTATAGTAATGTGAGAACAAACTAACACAGAAAGCATTATGTCCTTCCTTTAAGCTCCTTTTGAAGATTCTTTTCTCTTTGTTTTGATTTTCAATAGGTTACTATGAAGTGGCTAGATTTTCTTTGAACTTGGGATTCTTGTAGCTTCTTCAATTTTTGGTACTATGTCTTTTGTCAGATTTGAAAAATTATTGAGTGGCTCTTTGATTTTGTGTTTGCCTGTTATTTTCTCTCTTTCCAAAACACCGATTAAATGTAGGTCCCATTTTATGGTCTCTGTTCTTCAAGATGGCTAGTCTTTGATTAATTCATTCTTTTAAATAAGATTAGACATTAATCCTCTCTTCTTCAAAGTCACTCTTTTTTACACCCACCTACTGAATTCTTTATTATGGTTATCAAAAATTTCAGTGCTGAGATTTTCACGTTACAGACACACACATTTTCAATTCTAGTTCTCTGTTGAAATCTTCAATATTCTATTTTCTCAGCATTTGCTGCATGTATTAATCACAATTGTTTAAAAGTCTGCATTTTATTTCACCATTTAGTGAGTCACTTTTAACCTGAGTAACTAATATATTACTTAATTTTTCTCTTTGTTTTCAATCATTCGACCCCTATATTCTATTAGAATCATTTTTTGTTTGTTTGTTTGTTTAATTATTGATAGGTAGAAACTCGTGGACAAATCACCTGATTTAGCTGAGGCTAACCTGTATCTTGTTTGCTTTTCTACCAGGTAGAGCTCTTCTGGCATCCCCACTGAAAGTGTCAGTATTAACTATGTCCATTCTTGCTTATTTGTACCTGAACTTCCAACTCTTGAATTCTTTGTCCTGTGTGACCGCCATGTTCTCTGCTTTGTTTGTAGCAGCTATTTTCTTCTTGATTTCTATTTATTTAGTCTATGCATTTGTATTTTAGGGACTGATAAATGCCTCAAAGCAAATTACACATAAAATACTGGGCTCAATTCGTTACTTTATTTTTCTTCTAAAATATTGGCCTCCTGAATATAGGGCCAAATTATTGAAAACCAAGAGAAAAATTAAGTAATAGCATAGTCACTGAAGCTTAGTAGATATTAAAATTATCAAACACAGACTTTTAAATAGTTATGATTAATCATGTAAAGGTAGTACTTAGTAACTTTGACTCCAGTGTTTGTCTTCTTAGTCTGTGAGTTTATGGTCAACTGTAGACTATATCTCTCTATTCAGACTTTATGTGCAAGCCATGGATTAGTCAAAGCCATACCGAAGAGGACGGAAGAGAATGGAGGTAAATGACTGGCTTGTTACAAGGCCTATTTTCTCTCTCTGATCTTGCTCCTCCAATTCTTAATTGCACTGCAATCTTCAACCACATGAGTTTTGCATTTAAAACCCTTATTGTTGGTCTTAGTGAGAAACTCAGTCTGACATCTATTACTACATTATAGACAGCAAAGAAAGTCTGAGAAAGTTATTTAAACTCTCCTAGTTTTCCTTTCTTTAAATGAGAATGAATATACCACTCAAAGTATATATTTAAACCATAGTTAAGAAGATTTCTTATGCGGAGTGCATTGCAGAGTATTTTGTGGTTAATAAAGGAGAAAGGCTATGATTGTTGATTTGGTTCATTAGCAAATAATAATAACTACCATAACAATGTTAGGCAGTATACAGTACTCAAATACAAAATATATGAAATCATAATACCAAGAAGAGAGTTTTAGTTTTCAGTAGAAACATAACCATATTTCTACAAATATTGCTTATTAAATTGTTCTGTTTCTGAAACATTCTGTTTATGTAAATCATCTGGACTAATAAAAGAAAACTTCACCTTGTTTAAGCAGTTTATTGAGAACTTATTCATCTATGAGTAAAACTTAAAAGTAGGAAGGGGTTGATTTTTTTCATGCTTTAATATGTCCAGTAACAAATAAGCTAGACCAACTTGGTAACTCAAAGATGACACTGGGAACTTGACTCTCTCAATCTTGCAGCTCCACTATTTACACTCTGCCTTTTGTCTAGTCTTCATGTTTGCCTCTTGTGAATACAAGGGACAATTTACCTCCAGCATTATGTATGCATTAAAGGCAAGAATGGGAAGTTGGCAGCAATAATAAGATAATCATTCTTATGTCAGAAAAACAAACTTCCTAGAAATTATGAGGACTTTTTCTTACTATATTCTTGCAAGAACTTTATTCATGACTGTAAGGACTGTGTGGATATGTAGATTTTTAGTTATGCATATCACCTTTCCAAATCAAATTTGTCCCACAAATGTACTCACACTTGCCATGCACCAGGATTACATTCTTATCTACTTTATTATTTCTTAAAGTATCATTAGCCACAAATAAAAGATAACATGGCCAAACACATTAGAGAATTACTTACATGACTTATATGATAATGTTTTCAAAGAGCCAATAAAGGGCTCAGAAAACTACGGTAGAAAAAAAAAAAACCTGTTATTTTCCTACAATGTTTTTCAGAATAAAGGCTATATTTTGGTAAAATGCCTACAACTAAACAGAGCACAGCACTACTAATCCTTAGAGAAAATCAGGAAACTATTGATATATCATAATTTATATGCAATTACATACATGATTTTTTTTTTTTTTTTTTTTTTTTTTTAAGATAGGGCCTCACTCTGTTGTCCAGGCTGGAGTGCAGTGGCACTATCGCCACTCACTGCAAACTTGACCTTCTGGGATCAAACAATTCTCCCACCTCAGCCTTCTTAAATAGCTGGAACTACAGGTACAAATCACTACACCAGATTAATTTTTTGTATTTTTCATAGAGATAGGGTTTTGCCATGTTGCCCAGGCTAGTCTTGAACTCCTGAGATCATGCAATTGCCTGCCTCAGACGGCCAAAATGTGAAGATTACAGGCATGAGTCACTGTGCCTGGCCTCATACTCATATATATACAACTATATAAAACATAAAAATTGATAGGTAGATAGACAGATGGACACATTGCTACACAAAAGCCAGAAAGATTGTATTTGCACATCAGTTAAAACATAGATTTTATATATCAGCAAAGAAATTAATAAAACATTCATGAATACCTACTGGTTTCAGCACTGAAAACGTAAGAAAAGAGCAGATTCAATGACATGGGGAAAATTTAATAATAGCAACAGTTTGGTTTTCTAAAATCACAAATTCAGAAAAGTATAAACTTTCTGAAGTTTGAAGACATTCACATGAAATGTATGTAAATTCAAATTCTGAAATTGAGGTATCTAATCCAACAAATTTTATGTTGTTTCTGTCTCCTAACAATATGTTGTCTATTCTCTCTTTTCTCCTAATACATGTCTTCTTATATATTATTAGACTAATTAATAATTCAAAGAGCCTGGTGCTGCTTTTAAGTTAATCACTAATTTTATTGTCCTAATTTTAATATATTTTCAAATTACCTGCTTGCATTGATGGTGAATCCTGTTATTCATTATTTAATTTAGGATGCCCTTGTATTATTTTAAAACTTCTTAACTTTAGGAAAAATATGTGGGTGGCATTAGTAAATGTGAATGAAAAGAAATTAGTTTTTGCTCTATTCCAGTATCAAATAATTAAGCAATATATGCAGGACTTTCTTCAAAGGTATGTGCCAAGCATTTAACACAATTCTCTGTCTTTCCAAAAGGCAATAGATGTATATAGACTAATAAATTAATTAAATCACTCCTTGTATGGGGAATATCTATTTGAGAAAAGTTTTCGCTCCTTTGGATGAGGTTGACCCTAGTTCAGTTTCTATTGACAAATATTTGTCTTTGTTAATTAACAGGAAGTTTTAATTCTTTCATTTTATGTTATTTTAGTATTTCTGAAAATAAAAAAAATTAAAAATAATTCAGAAAAGAAAACTCTTTCTTCACAGGGTCAATGAAATCTTTCTAAGCATAATTCTCTGCAAGTAAAACTTGAAGAAAGGAATTTGGTGATAAGCAAAACATAGAGGTCCCACACTTACATCTTAATGGAATCTCTTACCATGTGCTCAAGTAACATTATGGAAACAATAATGTTTTTAAATTAGAAAATATGCAAGTAAAGTCAAATATTCATTTTTCAGGCAAAAGTATAGGATAAATAAGTGGTATTGTTTTTTCTTTCTCTTCTTCTTTCTTCTTCTTTTCTTCTTCTTTCTTTTTCTTCCTCTTCTTATTCCTTCTTCCTTCCTTCTTCCTTTCTTCTTTTTTCCTTCTTCTTCTTCTTCTTGTTCTTCATCGTTGTCGTCGTCGGAATTTTGTTCTTGTTGCCTAGGCTGAAGTGCAATGGCACGATCTCAGCTCACAGCAACCTCTACCTCCTAGGTTCAAGGTATTCTCTTGCCTCAGCCTCCACATAGCTGGGATTACAGGCATGCACCACCATGCCTGGCTAATTTTGTATTTATTTTTAGTAGAGATGGGGTTTCTCCATGTTGGTCAGTCTGGTCTCGAACTCCTGACCTCAGCTAATCTGCCCATCTTAGCCTCCAAAAGTGCTGGGATTACAGGCATGAGCCACCACAACTAGCCTATAAGTGTTTTCCATTTCTAAAATATCTAGTTTCTAAACATCCGGGTGTGTTCCTACCCTTATTGGTAAGGTCTAGCGTGGTTCTTTTCAAATCATTATCCTGTCAGAAAAGAATATTTTCAAGACAAGATTTATAACAAATTGGGTTCTAATGTTCTGAAAAAAATAGAGTATTACTTGAACTGTTAAATCTTCATAAATGTTAAAGAAAAGGACACATCTATTCTTAAGCACTAGGAGAATTTAATGTAAGAAAAATATGCTTCAAAATATCATGATTAGCACAGAAAGTATATCAACATATTCCTCCTATTCCTTATTCTTCTCATTAAGGCAATTAAAAATAAACGCTTAGTTTTATTTAATTTATTGAGAATATACTTCACTAGGCCTGAAGACAAATGCTGAAGTCAAATTCACCAAGCTGCCAGAATTTAGGAGGCCAATTACTGTTGTTTTTAACATTGTCATTGTCATCTTTATGATTTTACAGAGAAATAAGGATAAAATATGATAAAAATTTTTGGAAAAGGAAGAGTATATAATCAACATTAGTTATCTCAACATTTTATCTTATCATCTTTATTAAAATGAGTAATAGAAAATTTAAATAAACTACCGTAATGTGGATGGTAAATGGCAGCTTGGCATTCAGATCTATGTGTTCAAAAACCATCCTTTAAACATGATCATATTCTTACTTCCTGGGTATAAATGATTCAGTTTATCTAAAGGAGAATTTATCAAAATCTAGCATCTAGAGTTAGAGAGATCTCCCTTTAGCATTGAGTTCTGATATTTTAGGAAGGTTTTAATTATAAAAGACATATGACATAAAACTTATGGAAATCTTTCATTATGAGCTCTCTATCTTATGTCCTGTCAGGAAGGTCTAGTAGAAACTTCATCACTACCTGGTAGAACAATGGTTTCGAATATCAATCTAATGATATGCACTCAACTGGCTTCAAAAGACAATGCTAAAGAGCATTTTCAAAATCCAGACTACTGGAACCTCTTCCTAAATAACTGAACTGAAATCTCAGATGGTCCAGGTTGCCCCTATTTCAAATAACATAAGTAATTATGACAGCCAGTTGAGAATCCATTGTTCTAGAATATATCAAATAAACTTTATCTATGGCAGATTATAAATTTACACAAGAATTTTTTAAAATTTTTCCTTTGTGTTATTGAATTTTACATATCATAGTTTTTAATAAAATTAATTAAATAACTAGTCAACTACCTAACCTGCTATAGTGCTTTCTTGACCAATGCAGGTGTACTATTTTTCATTATTTAACTTCCATTACTTGCTTTTCCAAAGTACATAACATACAGAATTAATGGAAGGCAGAATGTAAATTAATACCCAATCCTATTGACCTAGTAGAAAAATACGTATAAATGAGGATTAAAACAATATTTAAAAAATAATAGACTTTTTAATTGTCTCAATGTAAATGCTTGATTTCATTTATGAATAGATTTATTCAACTAAGCCATATCATAATCTAGGTAGAAAGATAATGTTATTTCTGGCTTACTGTTGTTTCTTTGCTTTCAGGTTATGATAAAAAGAATATATATGCTGCAGATTTTTTTTCATGTGGGAAGTTATTTTCAATATAGTTGAGCTGAAATGTCATCTTAGTTTTAAAGGGAAAGAAAATAGCATGTTAATTTATTCAGCAAGTGAGACTTCTGGTCATAGACTTTACACTCTAGAGACTGTGGCTTGTAATGAAGCTGTCAGCAGTTGCTACTATGCCTACCCACTAAAGAAATGATGGCATCTCTAGGAAAATCAAAACATATTGCTTTAGTAGAACCCTGTTAAGAAAAACTAAATAATAATAAATAAAAGGACAAGTTTTTTTTATTTCACCTCTCTCTAACTTTATGTGCTTCAGTATGCAATAATCCATGTGAATCCATTGCAATTTTTATTTTTACAAAATACTTTCAAAGACAATTTTTTAACTTGATAATTTTTTAAAATTATACTTTAAGTTGTAGGATACATGTTCAGAATGTGTTGTTAACCTGATAATTTTTTAAGAGCTTAAGATTACAATCAGAGAATCATAATTTAAAACTGTTTTTTGTTAAAACAAGACAAGAAGTAAAATTAAAAGACAAATCACTACCAATAGCAAGTAATGCAAAATAACTCATACATCTCTGAATCAACTATTACCTTTAAAGGTGACAATATGTCATTAGTGACCTAGAGTATTTTGGCAGCTACCTTAAATTTATTTTAGAAGAAAATAAAAAATTTAAAAAGTACTTCAGATCATTACATACCGCAGAACTAAGCCACACCTGATTTTTAACAGTTTTTGTTGTTCTACATCTCCATCAAGATGTCTAGTCTTTACTGGCTCAAATGCCTAAGTTGTCTGCATAAGAATTTACACACTTTCTCTAAAGTTCTCGAAAGTGCAATTAGCCTTTTTTTTGGTAATTCCAGATTCCAACATAGTTTCTCAGTTCTCAGTATGGTATTATTCTGAATCTACCTCAACTATGCACCTTTGGGCTGTATTTGCATTTGATATTTATTCACAGGGACAGTTATAATTTTCCATTTCGAAGAATGGAACAAGAACAAAGAAAACAATTATATGCCAGGTACACTATGTGTGGTAGCCACTATAGTACATGTTCACATGAATTCAGTTTACTTCTCACAATTCTCAAAGACCATATTAAGAGAATGAAAAAACATAACCAGTTACGATCTATGCACATGGAATGAATACAACAGTTTGCTTTTTATAGAGTAAATTATTTTTAAATGACTAAATTGTAATTATCTGACAAATTATTAATTTAAGCAAGGCATATTTTTTCTCTTTTTTCAAAATATATTTATATGGACATTTATTATAATGTGTAGGTTACTTTTGGGATTATGAACACCAATAAAATCACGTTTAACTCCAATTTTAGAGATAGTAATGAAAGAAAGGTTGAGGTAAGTTTTTAGATGCCATTTACAATGACTTGATTTTTTTACTTTTCTAAAAGTAATTTTTCATCATTTCCATAGGCTCATCACTATACTCAATTCCTAGAGAAAAAGTCTAATGAGAAGGCATTTTGAGAATTTGTCCCAATTCTCATACATGTATATGCTTATGAATCATATAGGTATTCTGGTAGTAATAGAATATATAAAATACATATACAAAATATAAGCTTTCAAAAGATGAGATAAAGTTTAATGTAAAAAACCTTTAATAAATACAGCTGTATGCAATCTTTACTAGTATAATAGGTCTCTAAAAAGACATCCAAAATTCCTGCTCCTGGTGTGACACACTGTATAACTCTCTTACCCTGAGTCTGGGCAGAATCTGTGAATAGAATGACAATATCACTCCTGCGATAAGGTTCAGTTGACTTGGACCTAACCAAAAGAGACTCTGCTGGGTGGGTGTCAGAGAGACTCCCTTTGGTCTAGAGCAGGCAAATAATCATGTTGTAAACTACCCATGGGCCACATGGGAAGAGATTGTAGGTGGCCACTAGTGGATGAGAATCGTCTCTCATGAATAGCTATCAAGAAAATGAGGATTTCACTCATGCAGCCATAAGGAAAATAAAATCTTCCAACAATCAGTTATCTTAAAAGAGAGCCCTAAATTTGAGATGAGAATCATAAATTATTTATGATACCTGGTAATACACTGAGCAAAGGAGCCTTCCTCCACTTTCCCCTATATCCCCCTAGGAAAGCCATAGGGTTCCTGGATAAGAGCAACTTGAGTTAAGGGGAAGTATCCACAATCTTACCTACAGAAACAAACCCCTTTCTTCTTGTCCTCTTTGCTCTTCTCTCACCCTAGGATAACCTGGACCCTAAATACTTAAACCTCCTGAGGAGAAGTCACAGCAGGAGATGATTAGGCAAACTCCATCCTATGTTAAGATTATACTGCCTAATTCAATATAATAATATTAAAGTTATTATTATAAAACCTAGGAAAAACAAAGCTAGACCCACATGTAGTAGTTAGGTAAACTATTATAATTAAACCATAAAAGATAGTACTTTATGAATATCACATTAAAACTTACTATTAATAAATGGCAGTTCTTCCGGTTGAATTTCTATGGCCTTTTTCTGAAAGACTTCATATGGTTTTAAAGTATTTGTGTCAAATTGCAGGCTAGTGTGTATGTGTGTGTGTGTGTTTGTGCGTCTCTGTGGCTGTGTATGTGTATGCTTGTGTGTGTGTTGGGAGACTTATCTTTAATAATAAACAATTGCATCTTAAAGATAGTGTGTGTGTATGTGTATATATATATATATATATATATATATATATATATATATATATATATATCTGAAGCTGACTCAAAAGTAAGAATATAGTCTATTAGCTTTTCTTTCCCTGAGAAATGTATGTCATAAATAGAGTTTGAGAGCCATGAATCTAATTAATGATAGCTAAATTTAAATTTATTTTCCTTGCCATTAAAAAAAATACCAAATGTCAATAGTAAACAAGGTTATGGCAGAAATTGCCTACTTTCTTAATTACACTCCTATGGCAATGATATCTTATTTTATTTAGAAGTTGAAGGAAATGTGTTACCTTAACACAATGCAAGAGTTTAAAAGTCTTGGCATTTTTGTAAATGTCAATTCTTGTTTCTTACTACTTAAAATATACATATTTATTATGCTTCATGTCCTTTTCATGTTCTAACTATCTGGAAAATCATAGGTCTCAAAGCCATTCAACCGTTTATAATGGGAATAGGTATAGATTTGACTAACAGCTAAAATACCTACTTTATATATTTTTAATTATTTTTGCAATAAATTCTAATGTAGGGAGGCCAAACAAAGCAGATTTTAAAAATTTTTACATGTCTTCTTACCAATAATTATGTAGATGACTATACCTTAATTGGTCTCAGTGAGTAATTCTTTTGGTGGGCCTTTATATTTCAATAGAAAAAAATCCACAGCAAAATCAATAAAGGCTCATAAACTACACCAAGAATTCTAACAGAGACATAAATATCCATTATTTTAGAACTTCACACAATGTAATAAATCTATAAAAACATTAAAATATACTCATGAAAAGACAGTTTAACAAAATGGGGGTGGGCAGAATTTTAGTTTATAAATGAAATTTATACTGAGGAAATCAGTTTGGTGTTGTGATGAATATTTGACCTTCCACTGTCCCTAGAATAAGGTCATGTAGCATAAAACTCTGTGTCAGAGATTAGCAGGCTTTCTCCTTTATTTCCTTTTGTAACATAAGGAAGCCCCGTACCAGCTGCATGCAGCATTACTTCATGAGTGTATAACTGTATTTAAATCATTTATATATTACATTTTACAAATGTAATAGGGAAATGTGTTCTTTTGCATTCATGGTTAAGAGTTGGAACAGATGGTGAAAAGCTCAGTTTAAACTAATATGGGCATTAAAATAACTGATATTGCATGCATTCCTTGATATAACAGAAGTTTAGTTCACTACAAAACGGGCTTGTAACTTTCTAGAATATATTAAACATAATGTTTCTTTAGCAACAGTTTTTTCCACATTAGGAAATTTGTTGTTAGGATGCATCCAGAAGAATTTTTTTTCAGTTAAAGAATGCAGTAATGCCTTCAACAAATATTTACCAAGTACTTACAATTTTCAGGCACTGTGATTAATATTGAGTTGTTTGAAATGATGAATAAGACAGTGTTCCTGCCTTCAAAATGAGAACACCATCAGATGGAGGAAATGGAGACATTACAAAATACTGACAACATGTGGAACATTTGAAACAACTTTGTGTTGGTCAGGGTTCTCTAGAGGGACAGAATTAATAAAATAGATGTATATATAAAGGGGAATTTATTAAAGAGTATTGACACACAGAATTAAAAGGAAGTCCCACAACAGGATGTCTGCAAGTTGAGGAACAAAGAAGCCAGTCCCAGTCTCAAAATCTCAAAAGTAGGGAAACGAACAGCGCAGCCTTCAGTCTACAGCTGAAAGCCTGGAGCCCCTGGCAAGCCACTAATATAAGTCCAAGAATCCAAAAGCTGAAGAACTTGGAGTCTGATGTTTGAGTGCAGGAAGCAGCCATCACAGGATAAAGAAAAATGGGAAGACTCAACAAGTATGTTCTTTCCATCTTCTTCTGCCTGCTTTATTCCAGCTGTGCTGGAATCTGATTAGATGGTGCCCACCCAGATTGAGGGTGGGTCTGCCTCTCCCAGTCCACTGGCTCAAATATGAATCTCCTTTTTGGTGATACGCTCACAGACACAACCAAGAACAATACTTTGCATCCCTGAATCCAATGAAGTTGACACGCAGTATTAACCATTCACAATCTCTATTTGTAGTGACTGGGTCTGTGGTATCTCCATACCCTCTAGATCCTGAGCCTTCAATTCTGGTAATTACAAGTTGTCAATGGAACCTAAATCTGGAGCTCAGCAGGGACACTCTCTTTTTGAATAGACATGGACAGCTGAGAATAAATTGATTTATGACTCATATATTTGCTATATCCTTTCCATCAAATAATTAACAGAAGAGTTAAAGACTTGCTTACAAAATTACCATTGAGGGCCAGGCACAATGGCTCATGCCTATAATCCCAGCACTTTGGGAGGCTGAGGTGGGAGGATCACCTGATGTTAGGAGTTCGAGACCAGCCTGACCTACATGGACAAACCCCGTCTCTACTAAAAATACACACAAAAAAAAAAATAAATAAAAAAAAATAGCCAAGTGTGGTGACCCATGCCTGTAATCCCAACTACTCTGGAGAGCAAGGCAGGAGAATCATTTGAACCCAGGAGGCAGAGGTTGCAGTGAATCGAGATTGTGCCACTGCATTTCAGCCTTGGTGACAGAGTGAGACTCTGTCTTTAAAAAAAAAAATCACCATTGTGATATCATTTGAAAATATAAAAAGACCTTTTCACAGAATGAACTACTCTACCAGCGGTAGTATTTTGTTTGGGATCTTATCTTGTATGTAATCATGCCCCAAGAAGACTATTTTAGTCATATCTTTGAACAATTTTGCATTAGGTCCAAGTTCTATTAAATTTTCTATAGTTCTTACATGCATTTCGAATTTCCCTTGCCTCTAGGATTTTCTAATCTGTTATTGCCCTGGCCACAGATACTTACCACAAAGGATCATTCCTGATATCTTTTGTGTCTTTCTCTTTGTAAATTCCTATTTATGCATCAGAACTTAAGTTAAAGATCACTTTTCCAGGGTATATGTTCACTGACCTACAAATTAGGTTAGATTCACCTAAAACATCTTTATTTAAAATGCTTTATTTTCTTTAAGAACATTCATTTTAATTGTCTTAATTCCTTGCTTCACTCCCATTATGTGCAGCAAGAAAGCAAACATTATAATTAGTACATAATGAACACAGTAAACTGTAATACACACTTCCTCTTATATTAATAAAACAGTTTCTTACTTTGCTATGTTTTTCTTCTATCCATACCTACTGGGGATATTGTCTGAAAGAGTCAAAGGTGAAAAAATAATGCAAAACTTAAGATTTAAAATGCATACTAAAAATTCTTTAAGTGACTACATTATAATCTTTCTTGTGATTCACTAGATATATCTACTTCCTTTTTCTATTTCAGAGATGTTGTAGTTATTTAAGAAAGCAGCACCACAGAGTTAATGAGTTTTTAATTTAGTCAGCCTTCTTTCTGAGTGTTTTTTAAGTTTGGTTAATAACCGATCTAGTTTCTTCACAGGTGCTGCCATACTGTAAGATAGGACTACGTGAGGAGTAGCTTTACATTATTTTTTTTCTTGATGTCTCGCTGATAATTCCAAATAAAGTTTACTAGGTAATTTGAAGAATATGGGGCAGTTTAACCACACAGAATGTTATACAGGCTGCTGCTGAGTCTTTCACTAATCTATTGAAGCTCTCTGAAGTTAGAGTCAAATTGTTTACTTAAAACATTAAGGAATAATTTTGCAGTATTTAAATAAAAAGGAGTAAGCAGTGGGAATAGAGAAAATTGCATCTGCAGTTCTTAAAGTGATTTTATATCAAAAATCATTGAATATGGAAGTCATGATCATTCAAACATGCACACCTGCTTACATTTGATTGTAACATCAGTCTTTCAAATAACCATCTATATTCTCCACACACACCTAATTCACCTGCACTAAAGTTCTACTTTGATGACTGTATATTCAAATTTCTACAGATGTTTTTAGAGCATATATTTATGAAAATAACATCCTAAATAGTCAATTATTTAAAATTTACTTGAGTGCAATAAATGTATGTATACAAATACACTCATTTCTTTACAAAGAAGCATTTATTTTGTTTACTCAATTTGATCTTTTAAAGGGAGACCAGTCTCTGAAATATTAACACGTTCTACTTCCTGGCCATGTCCTTAATATTCACAAAAAGTGTATTAATATTTATATATTAACTATGGAAGATAAATTATATTATGTATTAGTACTAATATCATTTTGCTTACTTTTGAAAACAAACGTATGACTTCCATGAAAGAGTTCACTATTCATATATGAATAATATATTATGTTTATGTAATATATTATGCTATATAAGACACTTGGATATTCACATTATTTTGTTGGATTATTCTAGAAACACTGAACAGTGGCAGAAGTACTATTTAGCCCTATATTGCAAGTGAGAAAACTAAGGCTCAGATCAGTTAGGTAATTTATCAGAAGCCAAGTAACTAGTATATGATTGAGTCATAGATTAACTCTATGCTTTCTGTTTCAATGGCCTATACTCTCCACTGAAAAATAATTTTATTCAATAAATGATGCTAAAACAAATGAACATTACATTTAAAAATGACTTGAGACACAAGCCACATACCCTTCACAAAAAATTAACTCAATGGATAACAGACCTAAATGCAAAATGCAAAACTATAAAACTCCTAAAACATAACATAGGTAAAAGCTTAAATGACCTTAGGTATAGTGATGACTTTTTACATATAATACCAAAGGGAACCATCTATGAAACAAAGAATGGAGATGTTAGACCTCAATAAATTTAAAACTTCTGCTCTACAAATAATTCTGCCAAGAAAATGAAATAACAAGCCACAAACTAAATGAAAATATTTACAGAAACCATATATGATAAAAGACCATTATCCAAAATATTCAATGAAATCTTCACCCTCAACAATAAAAGGCAAAAAAAAAAAAACCTGTATAAAAAAAGTTAGTATTTGGCCTGAACACACACCTCAACAAAAAAGATATACAGGTGGCAAATAACATATTAAAAGATTATCCACACCATGTGTCTTTAGGAAACTGCAAAATTTAAGCAACAATCAGATACACTATACACCTATTAAATGGTCAAATTTCACAATGCTGACAACACCAAATGCTGGCAAGGATGTGGAACAATGGAAACTCTCTTTCATTGGTGGTGTGAATGCAAAATCATACAGCACTTTGGAATACAGTTTGGCAATTTTTTGCAAAACTAAACATTCTCTTACCATATAATCCAGTAATCATGCTCCTTGATATCTACCAAAGGAGTTGAAAATATGTCCCATCAAAAATCCAAATATGGATTTTTATAGCAGTTTTATTTATGATTGCCAAAATTTGAAAACAACCAAGGTGACATTCAGTAGGTTTATAGATAAATGTACTGTTGTACATCCAGTCAATGGAATATCATTCAGCACTAAAAATAAATGAGCAATCAAGTCATGAAAAGATTTGGAGGAAACTTAAACACATATTAAGTGAGAGTGAATCTGAAAAGGCTACATACTTACTGTATGAGTCCTAATATTGGACATTCTGGTAAAGCCAAATCTATGAAGACAATAAAAAGTCAGGTAATTGCCAGAGTGTTGCTAGGGAGAGGAATGAATACACAGAACACAGAGGACTTTTAAAGTAGTGAAATTGCTCTGTAAAATACTATAATGATTGACAGATGTCATCATATATTTGTCCGAACACAGAGTATACAACATGAAGACAGAGAACTATGGAGTTTGAGTTACTGTGATGCATTAATGTGGGTTCGTCAGTTTTAACAAATGAAACACTGACTGGGGATGCAGATAATTGAGGAGTCTATGCATATTTGAGGCAGGGAATATATACGAAACTTCTGTACTTTCCCTTCAATTTTGCTGTGAACCTAAAATATTTTCTTAAAAATTACTTTTATTTCTACATGATACTTAATATTTTGAAAATCATGTAATTTATATTTATTTATATAAATTTCTAAGTTGTATAATTTTTACTAATAATCCACTTAGTATTTATGTGAATTTACTACATAAAATATAACATTGATTATTTTATGTTTTATTCTCATATATAAAAAAACAAGGTTTTGCTATGGTTAATGCTTCTCAGGCTGACATACAATATAGAAGACTAGTAGTTTTCTCTCAAATAATTGACGCACCTACAGACTATATTACTTATAGTCCTTGAAGCTCCATATGACCAAAGACTAGCTTAAGACCAGGAAAACATGAATAGAAGCAACATGTTCTACTTCCTGGCCATGTCCTTAAAAGAAAAGAACCTTATTCTTTCTTTCTCCTCTGTAAATTATTTGTATGGTCATGTTTGTGAGAGTCAGAGAAGCCATTTTGGACCCACAGAAAGACATTTTTCTGATGAAGATGGCAAAATGACAACAAATTAAAAAAAAACAAACAAAAAAAACCAGCCTAAGTTAAAAAGGCAAAGACCAAGACATCATGGAGTAGGTCCACATTAGTATTTGGAAATACCTTTGCATTGTAATGTGAAAGAGAAAATTCTATCATTTATAACCAAGGTTATAATTGGGCCTTTGTAATAGCATCCAGAGCCTATATTCTAAACATATATACACATACATACACAAAATATCCATACACAATATAATATATATATAATTTAGATACATATTGCAAAAATAAATGCAGATGTTCAGATGGACAATTTAATGAATTGATAACAACTTTTTCTTTGAGAAATCTTTATGTTTTTTACTCCATTTAAATGAGGTTTCTCACAAAATAACTTTTTGTTTGAGAAATATTTATCTGTTTTAGTATTTACAGGATTCTTGAGATAAAGGGTAATAGTTTCTATTAATTCCAAGAAATCTAAATCTATCATACCTCTCAAGCCAAAATCAATTACATGGTAGATTGACAAATATCAAATTAATTTAAATTAAATTAAAAAATATGTTGTTATTTAATCTGAATTAGCTGACATCTTTTCCACATTATTAATAATGTTGGAACAATCAATGCTTTTATCCTCTACCTCTTCTATTCTCTAGTTCCACTCACTTCTACTTTCTAGCTATAAAGTAGCATGTCTCAAATGTATATCCACAGCCAAAAAATATTTCCTTAACTCAAAATTCGTATGTCCTACTGTCTACTTGGCTGAATCCCCATGTTCATTGACAATAACTCTATCCTTCTAGTTTTCTGTCCAATAACCTTGCAGGCCAAAACTTTGAAATCATGTGTGGTGTTTTGTTTGTTTGTTTTCGCTGTGGTTTTTTTTTTTTTTCTTTTCTTTTCACCTTACTACACATTCATAAAATCCCTTTGATCCTATTTTTTTTTTTTTTTTTTTTTTTTTGAGGCGGAGTTTTGCTCTTGTTACCCAGGCTGGAGTGTGCAATGGCACGATCTTGGCTCACCGCAACCTCCGCCTCCTGGGTTCAGGCAATTCTCCTGCCTCAGCCTCCTGAGTAGCTGGGATTACAGGCACGCGCCACCGTGCCAAGCTAATTTTTGTACTTTTAGTAGAGACGGGGTTTCACCATGTTGACCAGGATGGTCTCGATCTCTTGACCTCGTGATACACCTGCCTCGGCCTCCCAAAGTGCTGGGATTACAGGCTTGAGCCACCGCTCCCGGCCCCTTTGATCCTATTTTAAAGGTTTTCCAGAACGCAGCTAGCACTATGCCCCATATGTCATCTTATCTTCCTAGAGTTTTTCCCATAGTTTTTCAAGTGATCTTTCTTTCTGCTCCACCCCACATCCATGCATTATATATCTAAATGCATAAGTCTGATTTGTTTTTTAAAAAATATGTTAGATTATATAAATCCTCTGTTCAAAATCCTGTTATTGCCTACCCATTTACCTAAAATAAAAGTCTAAGGCTTTTAAATAGACTATAAAGCCTTACACGAACATAACCTTTGTTATTTCTCCAACTTTCTCTTCTACAACTTTTCCTTTTCCTCAATTCTAAACACACTGACTTTTCTTGGTGTTTCAGACATAGCAAGAATATTCCCATATTCCCATTTTAGTACTTTTACCCCATCTTTTTCTCTTCCTGGTGTGCTTTCGTTCTAGATACCTATTTCACTAACTGCTTCAGGTCCCTCAAGTCTTTTCTCGAATCTTATATTCTCAATGAACACTGTTATAAATTACATTTATAATGCCACAACTTATCCCCAGCTTACCATCTGCTCTCAAGATACTTTCAATTCCCTTTAGTCTCTTTTGCTTATCTTTGTTTTCATAATATAAATCACCTTTTCACATACTATCTAATTTAATTATTTTGTTTGTCATTCATTGTCTCTCACCTTTCCCTTCATGTAAACAGGGGATTAATGGAGTTTGTTCTTTGATGTATCCTACAGGCCTAAAACACATGGTACTTATCAAAAAGTGTTTGTTGAAATAACCACACCTGCGGTATTTAGTCATGTCACTATATACATTAAAGTATATAATATTGGTTAATCCTGTGGTAGTCAACTTCTAAATCATTTCAACGATCCCTGCTTTCTAATATTCACCTGTTGTGTAAGTCTTCTCATTGAGTGTGAGCTGGACCTAGAGAACTGGCTTTTAATGAATAGAATATGGCAAAAGTGATGGGTAATCACTTCTATGATTGAGCTATGAAAGCCTGTGACTTCCCTCTTGCTAGCCTTAGGTCTTTTCCCAACACTCTCTTTTGTCTGTTCCCTTTCTCTTATAAATCAAACTGCCAAGTTGTACTTTTTGAATAGGTACACACGTCAAGGAACTGGAGAAGTCTTCTGGCCCAAAGGTCATCAGCAACTGAGGCCTCAGTCCAGCCAGCAAGAAAGTTAATCTTGTTAACATTCATGAGAATCAGGTAAGAGACTGTTAGATTGGTGCCAAAGAAATTGTGTTTTTTATCCCCTGAAAGTAATAGCAAAACTGAAATTAACTTTTGCACCAACATATATATATATATATACACACACACACACACACACACACACACACACACACACATTTTTTTTTCCAGTTGAGCCTTGATGACTATGGCTTTGTAAGAGCCCAAGTACCCAGGGAATTAGTACCTAGATTCTTACTTAACCCATAGAAACTGTGAGATAACTGTTGTAGTTTTCACCCATGAAACTTTTGGATTCTTTGCTATGCAGCAGTAATTACTAAAATGATGATCAATATGAAACCACATATTTACATGAAGACTAAACCCTCCTATATGAACTATGGGAACTAAGAGTGTTTTGGTTTAGTTTTTTTTCCTCAATATTTTTATTTCACTTAGCATAATATCCTTTATGGTCATTCATGTTGTTGCAATTGATAGGATTTTCCTTTAAAAGCCTAAATAGTATTCCACTGTATGTATACAGCACATTTTATTTATTTATTTATCTGTTGTTGGAAACTTGAGTTTTTTAATATTTTGGCTATTGCAAAATGCCTACATTATCTAAGTTAAGGATTAGATATTGCCTTCTTACAAGTAGAATTCAAATTTTATTCTCTCCAAAAAATAATGGTGCTACCTAAATAACTATAATTTATAGCCTTCCTTACTTCTAGAGGTGAAGAAACACAAGTCTCCCAGGAAAGGTATTTATGTATAGCTAAGTCATATGGAACTAGTACCCTTTTGTTCTCTTTTTTTACTTTTCTGAAATGAAGATAAGAGGACTGAACTTTGAGGTCATCTTGGGTGACAAGCAGAACCAAAATAGGAAGAAATCCTATGCTAAGGATGAGAGAGAAAACAGCCCATGGCCACTCCCTTTACCCACTACCAAATGAGAACCTATCATTCGATACACAGATTCTTTATAAATAAGAAAGAAATGAATCTCTAATTTGATCTTGCAGCTTATTTGCTTCTTTATTTTAGGAACTGAATCTTATTCTAAACTGATACAAGTGTCTCTACTTCAAATGCTTTGGTGTCCAATGTAGAAACTATAAATACTATTTAAACTTACTTCAATAGGCAAAGGGCATATTTTAAATCATATTATGAATATCTGCAACTTTGTATCTTTTAATTTTATGGCATGTAAACTTTGTATCTTTTAGTTTTATAGCATGTATTGTCATAGTTATTATTGTAATCATAATGCACTAAAACAAACTTTAAATCATTTTCAACCATATATTCATAGCAAAATAACATAAATATGTTCGTTTCTCTTCCTCTGCTCCTCTCCCTATCTATATATTTACTTCCTTTATATTATTCTTAAATGCTTAGGTGGGAAACAGTGGTTTAAATGACTATGGATTTCTTACCATTTATGACAAGAAGAGCATGGAATAGTATCTTGAAAGTACTAAAAGGAAAGCCATGAAACCAGAATTCTATATCTAGCAAAAATATATTTCGGAAATGAAGGTAAAAGAAAAAAATTATTAAGTGAAGATAAACCCAAAGTTTTTATTGTTGACATATCTAAAATAAATTCTAAAAGAAGTTCTTCAGGCTAGAGGGAAATAATACAGGGGGAAATGGGAATCTTTAGGAATAAAAAACAACAGAAATGGTAACTATCTGGATAAACATAAAAGACAATTTTTCCATTCTTAGTTTTTAAAAAAATATGTATAACTCTTGAAAGAAAACATTCTTATCTGGTGGAGTTTTCAATGTACATGCTTGTAATATATATGACAATTATAACATAGAAACCACTAGCGGATAGTAAAGTGACCTATAGGATTATAGGTATTTTACATCTGACTTGAAATATTAAATTATTAACTCAAGAAAGTGTGATAATTTTGGTGCATATATTGTAACCCCCAGAAAAAAATATAAAAAGAGGTTACAGATAGAAAGTCTATAAGTTAATGGAACAGTATACTAAACACATACAAAAAAAAAAAGGCAGAAAAAAAACCTAGAAGGACAAAATAAGAATATGTGCTATATAGAATATGTTATTTGAAGTACTAAACCGTAAGTTCTAGCCCATAAAATTAAGTCAGTGATGTGAGAAAATTTTGGTGTAAGAAAAAATGGAGTACGTCACAGAGTAGAAGATTCAGTGCCAATGAGTGAACCCTTAAAATGATGTAGAAGAGAGAAGCTGACTTGGGTAGAAAGCAAATTACAATGATCAAACAGAATACTACATTTTGTTTACTACTATTCAAAGTATTATATGTTATATAGCATTGCCTGAAAATGCTATGAGCCATAGAAGTGGATTTTTCAAATAATAAAATTCAGTAATCTAACTTAATTATGATACTTATAAATACTATTTATAATATTAGTAAACTTCTTAATACAGTTTATCTTATAAACATTTTGTATATGTTAGTTATTTTAAGTGCCAATCATTTTTGTATTTTAGCTGCATCTAGCAAAATATTTTCCTTAAATATACCTAAAATATTAGAACATTTATCACTGGTACATACTTTACCTCTTTGTAAGTTAATGTTATCATTTTTTAAAATGTTCCCATTAGGGTACCAATTGTAGGATGGAGTGGAATAAAATGATAATCTCAGAAACTTTTGGCTCTGTATTTTGTTTCTCTCCTATCCAACAAATACAGAACATTTGAAGACTATTATTGCTGGTATTCTGATTTCCTAGAAAATGAGATAGATTATAAGGCCTATGAAAAGACTTAGTTTTGTTTGTGTAGAATTTTCATTAAATTTGCTAAAGGGAAGTGCCTAAGGAGGTTTCCTGTCTTTAGCAAATATATTCATTAGTGACCAGACCCTTTTTTGCTTTACCTTCACAATTGTTTCTCCAATATCAGAGGTTTTGGTAGTCTCATTTTTGGCTAAGTATGGTATTTAAGTCAATTCAAAGTTTATACTCATTAAAGAAAGCTTACAGTAAGAAAAATGAAGTTCTAATTTATTTTCATCCCTCTACATATTATTTTTGTGTTATATAGTTAAAATCTTACTATCATAGGATTTTGTTTTTCTAGCTTAAAAGTTCTAAGTGTTCTATCTTAGTAATATGATTTATTCTGGAGGAAAGGGATGCTGTAACAAAAATACTTTACAGTACAAACTAAGATATTTGCATTTTCAAGTTTTATGTGGGAAGCAGTTTTGAGTCTTAGTAGTCTTATAAAATTATCATTAGGTGACCAACAAGTATAAAATTTGAGTTATAAGATATTTAATTACAGTCAAGTTAAACGAAGAGAGAAAAAGAAACAATTGGAAAATTATCTTTCACAGGAAGCATGTCTTATTGCTAGTACAGTAGAAAAATAAAATGAGAAAGAGAGGGAGGAAGAAACTAGATATTGATTCTTTTTTTCTTTTTTTGAGATGGAGTCTTTCTCTGTTGTCCAGGCTGGAGGGCAATTGCACAATCTTGGCTCACTGCAATCTGCACCTTGTGGGTTCAAGTGATTCTCCTGCGTCAGCCTCCCAAGTAGCTGGGATTACAAGCATATGCCACCATACCTGGTTAATTTTTTGTATTTTTAGTAGAGACGGGGTTTCATCATGTTGGCCATGCCAGTCTTGAACACCAACCTCAAGTGATCTGCCCACCTCGGCATCCCAAAATGCTGAGATTACAGGTGTGAACCACTGCACTGGGCCTGATATTGTTTTTTTTTTTTTTTTCATATCAGTAGGAATGGAGGGCAATCATCAAGAAATCTGAGATAACATCCTGACAGCAAGTAATGCCAACTCTGACAAACCACTGCTGCAATCAAAGTTTGCACCTCTTTAAGATTTCAGATATTAATTATTTCTCTATGCATACTCCTATTAAATCATTTATCAGTGATACATATTTCCTAATAGGTGAAAATTTTACTCATTCCCAGAGTCTGAAGAAGAAAACAATGTTAAAATTAAGAAAAGATCTTGTACCTGTCATAAGAAAAGGGACACCATCTGGAATAAGATAAAGGATCTGCCATTTATGGCGTTCAAGAGCCTTGAAAAACTGTGTAAAGCAGTCTTAGGGGGATTAATTCAAAATAATGGCAATATTGTATAATAATGTCATTTTTCAAAGATTAAAAGAAATTCTGCCTTTTGCATCATTTATTATTAAACTGTATATTAAGGCTTTCTAAATTTGCTTCCCTAAGATAAAGTGATATTCAATGCTTAACGGGTAATTGCAAGTGGGAGAAAATGCTAATATTTCAGATGTGGAAATCAGGCCTTTTCATGTCAAATATACTTGAGACATGAGGATTCACAAAATCTGACTATGGAGAATTTATATGATAGAATTCACTGTGCAACAAAAAGACATTTCTATCAATGGATAAATTGAAAAGCAAGATTGTGTCACAGGTTTTTTGTTTCTTTGCTGCTATATAATGCCATACTCCCTTCTGACCCTCTTCCAAAGTCTCCCCAGGACATTTGAGATCTTTTTTTTTCAGCAAGAGAAAGTCAGGAAGAGAAATGTTCAAACCTCCCTCGTGACTAGAAGTCATTAAGTACCTAAATTATAGATACACACATTCATGTCTGGGGAGGTTAAACTGATTTTATGAATTGTATAAATGACAAGAGCCCTCCATTTTACCAAAAAAGATTCATACACTGGCTTTTCAGGTTTTTGTTTTCTTATAAGAAAGTCCATCATTTAATAGTAAATAGAGGTTTTCTAGTGTGTCAAATAGGGATATGGTCACATTAATGTTGAATTCAACGCTATGCATGTTTTTAGCCTGTTTCTTTGTACTTTTGCAAGATGTGGACACCTTTTAAATGTATTAGTTTCTTCCTGCGCTGTACAAAGCAAATAAACAGATAGGTTCGTTAAATTTCAACCAATCAATAATTGAAACATATGCATAAAAAGTATATGTATAGGCTGGGCGCGGTGGCTCAAGTCTGTAATCCCAGCACTTTGGGAGGCCGAGGCGGGTGGATCACGAAGTCAAGAGATGGAGACCATCCTGGTCAGCATGGTGAAACCCCGTCTCTACTAAAAATACAAAAAATTAGCTGGGCATGGTTGTGCGTGCCTGTAATCCCAGCTACTCAGGAGGCTGAGGCAGGAGAATTGCCTGAACCCAGGAGGCGGAGGTTGCAGTGAGCGGAGATTGCGCCACTGACTCCAGCCTGGGTAACAAGAGCGAAACTCCGTCTCAAAAAAAAAAAAAAAAAAAGTAGATGTGTAAAAACACATGTAAATTGATCAAGTGCACAAAAAAATACACTTAATTTAAAAATTCAAAGTTAGAATTTTAGCTCTTAACTGGATATATATTAATGTGCATTATAAAAATGATAAAGTCATAGAACAGAGACAGTATCTAACTAGAAAATTAAGAACTGAACTCAAGTCAGAATGCTTGTTTTCAACTCCCTGGTACTGCTAGTTATTTACAATGTAACTTTTGATAAATTTCTTAAACTTGTTAAAACTTAGCTTCCTCAAATGCAAAATGAAACTACATTGATCACTAACTCAAACATTTGTCTTAGTGATTAAATGAAATACAGTAAAAAGTTCTTAGTACAATACTCAAGATATAAAATTCTATAAATCATTACCAAATAGAATTTGGTTGCAAAATGGTTGCAATTATAATTGCAGAGAATACTGGAAAAAATACTTTACAAAAATTTATATGTTATTTAAAAGATTTAAGTTTATAATGCATGAAGAAAAATGTATTAAGTCATTATAATCTTGAGGTGCTAATGGTATTATTACTATACTATTTGGAATAACTGTATAATTTCAAATGTAATAAATTGTTAGTCATCAGTTTGAAAAGATTTTATGGAAAAAGCTATGAGTTTCTGACACAGAATCTGTATATTGTATAGAAAGTATGCATTATATTTCATTTTGGTTATGGTCTTTCTTGAAATACTTAACATTTAAAATATGTTTTCAAGGGTATATTGTTCAATGTTCTGGTAAATAATTTATGTCAAGAGAAAAGCAGAAATTTAAAATGTGGTAACTAATATTTTGGGTACAGCAACTTTCATGAAAATCATTTGAATGTATCTGATATAAATATAAATAGACACAAAATAATGATGATTAAGTAAACTGTCATAAATTTTAAACTATTGAAGTATCAGTTATAATCACCAAGAATTATTGTACAGTCACTATATACCTAACATTTTAATTTTTTTTTTTTACTTTGTGTGTTAATTAATGTCAATTTTACAGAATTTCTTATTGTATAAAATTAAGGTATACAACATGATGTTTTGCTATACAAGTAGATAGTGAAATTGTCACTATAGTTAAACATATTCAAATATCCATCACTTTCCATAGTAATGCCTCATTGTTTGTACATGTGTGCATTTGTGTATGTGTTAACAGTATCTAAAAGCTACACTTTTATCAAATTTTCAATATGCAATATAATATTATGAAATATTCTTTATACATTATGTAAAAATGTAGACCAAGGGTAGATTCATAAATTAGGCATCTATCAAAGGTTTAATATCTAGAATTTATAAGGAGCTTAAACAATTGAACAAGGAAATTACAAATAATTCCATTAAAAATGGGTACTTCTCAAAGGAAGATATAAAAGTGGCCAACAAACATATGAAAACATGTTGTATGTCACTAATCATCAGAGAAATGCAAATCAAAACCACAATGAAATACCATCTCACATCAGCCAGAATGGCTACTATTAGAAAATAAAAAAAATAACAGATGCTGCTGAGGCTTTGGATAAAAAAACAAGTTTATATACTGTTATTGGGAATATGAATCCCTGTGGAAAGCAGTTTGGAGATTTCTCAAATAACTTAAAACAGAATTACCATTTGACTCAGCAATCCCACTACTGGGAAAAAGGAAAAAAAAAAAGTCATTTTATCAAAAGACACATGTATTTGTATGTTAATTGCAGAGCTGTTCACAATAGTAAAGATATGGAATCAACCAAGGTTCCCATCAATGGTGGATTGGATAAAGAAAATATGGTACTTATACACAATGGAATACTATGCAGCCATAAAAAATATAAAAAATACGTCATTTCCAGCAACATGGATGGAACTGGAAGCCATTTTCCTAAGCAAATTAATGCAGGAATAAGAAACTAATATGGTATGTTCTCACATACAAATGGGAGCTAAGCCTTGGGTACTCGTGAACATAAAGATGTTAGCTATATACACTGGGGGATACTAGACAGGGAAATGATGAAGTGGGGAACGTACTGAAAAACTACCTATTGGATACTATGCTGACCACCTGGGTGATGGAACCAGCCATATCCCAAACCTCAGCATCATGCAATATATTCAAGCAATAATCCTGCACATTTAACTCATGAATCCAAAATGAAAAATAAATATATATTTTTGTACTTATTATAAGTGAAATAGTCTTAATAATATATTCAGAATATTTATTGATTGTATTTATAAAAACAATTGACTTTTCTACATTATAAAAAGAAAATGTGGTCTATGTACATCAGGTTATACTATGCAGCCTGTATAAAAAATACAGAACTTTTTTTTAATAAAAAATACAAAACAAACAACAAAAAAACTTGTCCTTCGCCATGACATGAATGAAACTAGAGGCTATTACCATAAGATAATTAATGCAGAAATAGGAAACCAAATAGCACATATTCTCACTTATAAGTGGGAGCTAAACGTTGAGTTCTTATGGACATAAAGAGGGCAAAAATAGAAAGTGGGGACTACTAGAGGAGGAAGAGAGAAAGGGGGGAAAGTGTTGAAAAGCTACCTACTGGGTGATAAGATCATTGGTACCCCAAGCCTCAGCATCATGCAGTATACCTAGGTAACAAACCTGCACATGCACATGGACCCGTAATCTGAAATAAAAGTTAAAAGAAAAATGCAGATAAAAAGAAATATTTTCTTAAAGCATATTAATGTATAAAACAGTCTTCAAACTAACTTGGAATTACAAATTTGCATATCATCTTTTAGGAGCATTTCATATTTTCTACTTCTGAATTTTTAAGCTGAGAAATTTTGTTTGTAATTTAATTTTCCATGGATTTTATAAGGCACTATGAGATGTCTGCAGATTGAAAATTAAATATTAAATGGTCCCTAACTTTAAGGTGTTCATAATTTATCACAGGCACTGAGGTGGCTGCTTAAATGGCTTATTCATATGCAGGAAAGAGAACAGAATCCAGCCTAGCAACTGATTGAGTGAACCTTGTGGATTGGTCAGTAAGAATTAGAAAAGTAGTTGTAATGTTCATGACAACAGAATGAAAGAAAGATTTAAAAGATATCATGTGGAGACTGAAAATTATTTTCCTTTTCAAGTTAGACACAATAGTATGTAATCTTTTGCAGTCTGTTTTAAAGCCCTTAGGCATGAACAGTAATGTATTCAGGATCTGTGGAACAGGTAGCATAGTGAACTGCAGGAGTGAGAACCAGGAAAAGAGCAGTGAACTAAGTAAATGCTTAGATCTATGTCACCTCAAATTGGCAAATTTGTTCATATTATGATTGATTTAAGTATCAATAATATCAGCAAAACTGTTGATAATCTAAATTTGAAAATTAAGGTTTTTCTGTTGTTTCATTTAAATATTTAAGTCAGTTCCCCCCTTAATTGCCCATGGAAATTCAAATTCCTTGATTAACACTGGGGATTTTTGAAAGATTTAAAAATCCTTCTCAAGGTCATAGTTTATCCAACCTTTGTTTTAAATGTTTCAACTAATTCAAACCTCACAACCATATTATGCTATTATTTACACCCATTTTAAAGAAACTGAAGAACTGATTGAAATAGCTTTTCAAATCTATCTAATTATTAATATTAAGTAATGTGAAAGAGAATAAAACCCAAAACGTCTAAATTATTTAATATTTATTTTTCAAATAAAGTCCTGAATTATTCCACAATAAATTGTTCTTTAACATAGTCCTAAGATTAAAATTTTTGTTTTGAAATCTCACATATTTGAAGGACATGTGACTTTTTTACACATCTTTATACTCTTAGTTTGAGCAGTAGAGTTCTGTCTGAATTAATAAGCAAAAGTATTTCAAGCAAGCCAATAGCATAATTGTGAACACTTCTTTATATCTTAAAAAAAATCAAATTCTATAGACTTACCAAACTATGAAAAATTTACACTTGTCATTAAACAAACTTACTCTGTTTCAGTACCTGTATCATGTATTTAGATACAACAGCATGTGAAAACAAAATTTTCTGTCCTTAAAAGTTTACAAAGAGTAGAGCCTGCCAATATAAAAAATGAATATGTCAATTCTGAAGTATGCAAGAAATTAATCAATACTGTAAAGAAATAGTAGAGCAAGGCAATTATTTTTAATACTATCTAGAATTTTCAAATCTTATGGTTTAAAGTATAGTCATGATGCTCTGTTGGGTAAAGTGAGTAGGGCTGGTATATGTGCACCTGCCCGTGTGTGTGAATAACTGTGTATTGCTATTTAGAAGAGTTAGGGTGGTCAAACTCTAAAAGAATTAACACTGAAATAGTTATCTTCTAAAAGATCACATGATATATTATCTTAGCTATTTTTTTCTATACTTGAAATAACAACTCTTTCGGAGTTTTATTTAAATGATAAAAAGATTAGTGAATGACTATAGTTATAAAAAAAAGTCAGTAACAACTGTCATCAGCAATCTCCAGCAATTTATTGTACCCTTTGTAAGTGAAATGACTTTATTATAGAGCAGGAGTGGAGCCTTTTTATTTTAAAAGTTATCTACATCTAGCTGCAATTGTTAGTAGGATTAAGCCTCATCAATATGAAATTGGCAGTAAGGAAAAATCCTAGAAATCAAAGTTGCAAAAGAGAATAAAATAGAAAACTGATGAAACTTTGGAGGTTATGCTAAAAATGAAAAACAAAATGCCTTTTTAATACTTATTATCATTAACTTTGGAAAGAGAAAGGATCCTAAGTTAACTATTAGTCAATTTTATATGAATACATAATACCATAAATATCTTGTTAATTATGTAACATATAGTTTTATGATAAAATTTAAAATCTAGGTTTCTATTATGATTCAAATTTACACACACTCAATTTATTTAGAAAATACAATCATATTTGAAAAAATACACTAAGGAAATACTGTATTATAAAAACTCTTCTTGCCATTAGAGAACATGTACGTATTCTTTCATGTATAAGTAATAAAGAATCAAGACTTCCTGCTTTTGAAAACAAAATGAAACACCAGAGGAAATATGTCTAGCTTTTAGGGCAATTTGGTAATATTTGAGAAACAGAGCCTGACAACTTAAGGGGTATTTTTAAATATTTGTGTATGTTTATACATATGCATATATCTGTACATATAAGTAAATATATCCAACATATAAACATGTATGTGCATATGCATAGACATGTACACATATATACATATGTATGTATAGTTATCAATATATAAATGTATGTAGATATATTGTGTATATATGTGCATACATATATATATATACATAAAACATACATTCTAAAGTAGTGTGTGCATTCTAGATGAGGCAATGTGCTTTTCATTCAACCAGCTGTCATAATAATGTCCCTCTTTGTTGCCTCCTTTTGAAAAAGTAGGTAATAAGAACTGCCTCTCCCCAACATATCCAGTTCATGATTGTATAGTTTATGTTTATGGTTGAAGAATTATGGGGTTTCAGTTAAAACAAAAGTGGTTTTAAATATTTATTATAAAAGAAAACACAGATTAAGAAGAACATACAAAATAATACATAACATTAGCAAATCTTAGGCAAATACATCCAGCTCATTAAAAATAACTGTGGCATTTACCAAAAAAGCCCATATATGTACCCCATTCCAATAAAAACTCTTGGCCTTTCTCCTCAAGTCATCAATATTCTGAATTTCGATAGAAATCATATTCTTGTGTTTGTTTATAGTTTTCATCACCCAGTAAGCATTCAAAGAGAATATAATTTTGTCATTTTTGGTTTTTAATTTGATATTTTTAAAGTCTCTTAATCTAGAGATAATTTCCCTTTTCATTTCTTCATTGGCTTATAATTTTTTCATTTAGTTTTCTGAACTATTTGACCTATAAACATTCCGTCAGTGTAGATTTTTCTGGTTCCAAACTAATGAGATAGTTTAACATGTTCTTTGAGCCTCAACTTCATGAAAAGTAGTAACTTGATTCAGAACTTTAATCAAAATTAGGTTTGATCACTGTGAAAGCTATTTTTGTTGTTAGGTGTACATATTTTTAAAATTATAATATTTATTAAAGTTTTGACCATTTTGTCATAAATATTCTTCATGTCTTATAAAAATTTATCATAAAGTCTTGTATTAGGATAACTCTTCTATTTTTCTCTTGGTTACTCTTTGAGTAGTATATCCTCTTCTTCTCAATATGTTTGTGTCTTTGAATCTAAAGTATGTCTTAGTAGACAATCTATAATTAGATAATGTTTAATCCATTCTGCTAATGGAAAGAATTGCAGAATTGTTTTTGGTGAGAATGCTTAATCCATTTACATTTAATATAATTATTGATATGGCAGGCCATTTTGCTATTTGTTTTATGTATGTCTAATTTGGTCTTCTATTTCTCCATTACTGCCCTTTTTGTATTAAAAGCATATTTTCTAATGTGCTGTTTAAATTATGTTTTTGTATATTTTGCTATCATTTTGAAGTTGTTTTTAGTGGCTGCCCTAGGGAATACAATGGACATCCTAATTCTTAATATTCTACATTAGATTAATCCCTATTTGTTTAAATGATAGCCAAAAACTTTGTTCATACCTAGCTCCAGACTCTTCCCTCTTTTGTTTCTACTGTCAGAAAAATTAATTTTAATACATTGTGTGGTCATCAACACAATTTTTTTATTATTGCTTTACATACTTCTGAATCAAAGAAGATAAATGTTTCAGACAAAATACACATATACATTGCCTTTATACTTACTAGTGTAGATAACTTTATTGTTATTTTTATTTCTTTATGTAGACTACAGTTACTGTCTAGTAATGTTTTTTCTTCCTAAAGAACTCTCTTTAGTATTTATAGTACAGAAGGTTTCCTAACAATCCATGGCTTATAAACATGAAAATATCGTAATTTTCCTCACTTTAGAGGACATATTTTCTAGATATGAAATTCTTTCTTAACATTCTTTTTATTTCAAGATTTTGAAAATATTGTCCCATTGCATTCTGCTCTCCATCATTTCAGTTGATAAATCTGCGATTCCTCAGGGACCTAGAAATAGAAATTCCATTTGACCCAGCAATCCCATTACTGGGTATATATCCAAAGGAATATAAATCGTTCTACTATAAGGACACATGCACACAAATGTTCATTGCAGCACTGTTTACAATAGCAAAGACCTGGAACCAACCCAAATGCCCATCGATGATAGACTGGACTGGGAAAATGTGGCACATATACACCATGGAATATATATATATATATTTTTTTTTGACTTGATAAAGTCTTTTATATATATATATTTTTTTAATTTTTATTGCATTATAGGTTTTGGGGTACATGTGCAGAACGTGCAAGATAGTTGCATAGGTACACACATGGCAGTGTGTTTTGCTGCCTTCCTCCCCTTCACACACACTTGGTATTCATCCCCAGGCTATCCCCCCAGCCCCCCCGTCCCTCCCCCATTTCCCCCAATAGTCCCTAGTGTATAGTAGACCGCCTCTCTGTGTCCATGTGTTCTCCTTTTTCTCACCCACCTATGAGTGAGTATATGCAGTATTTCTTTTTCTGTTCTTGTGTCAGTTTGCTGAGAATGATGTTCTCCAGATTCATCCATGTCCTTACAAAGGACACAAACTCATCATTTTTGATTGCTGCATAATATTCCATGGTGTATATGTGCCACATTTTCCCAGTCCAGTCTATCATCGATGGGCATTTGGGTTGGTTCCAGGTCTTTGCTATTGTAAACAGTGCTGCAATGAACATTCGTGTGCATGTATCCTTATAGTAGAACGATTTATAGTCTTTTGGATAGATACCCAGTAATGGGATTGCTGGGTCAAATGGAATTTCCATTTCTAGGTCCCTGAGGAATCGCCACACTGTCTTCCACAATGGTTGAACTAATTTACACTCCCACCAACAGTGTAAGAGTGTTCCTATTTCTCCACATCCTCTCCAGCATCTGCTGTCTCCAGATTTTTTAATGATCGCCATTCTAACTGTACACCATGGAATATTATGCAGCAATAAAAAACGATGAGTTTGTGTCCTTTGTAAGGACATGGATGAATATGGAGAACATCATTCTCAGCAAACTGACACAAGAAGAGAAAAAGAAATATTGCATATTCTCACTCATAGGCAGGTGAGAAAAATGAGAACACATGGACACAGGGAGGGGGTCTACTACACACTGGGGTCTATTGGGGGGAATGGGGGAGGGACAGCGGTGGGGGGGCTGGGGAGGAATAGCCTGGGGATAAATGCCAAGTGTTGGTGAGGGGGAGGAAGGCAGCAAAACACACTGCCATGTGTATACCTATGCAACTATCTTGCATGTTCTGCACATGTACTCCAAAACCTATAATGCAATAAAAATTTAAAAAAATAAAAAAAAAAGTAATGTAGCGATCTGTCCAATATCCTTTATTATTGCTATTTGCTATTATTTATTTGTTTTAAGGCTTTTCTGAACTAATTCTGTAAGGTTTATATTATTTGTATTCTACAATCAATTTATTTATTCACTCATTCATCTCAACTGTTATTTATTGAGTATCAACTCATCTCTTTGCCATAGGTATAAGATGGGCAAAATTGGAGTCGATGTGTTTCATGGAGCTTGCATTCAACGTGCAGCATAAAATATACAATGCAGTAAATAGCACTATAATGTAAAATAGTAATTTAAATTATCTAAATTTAAAAATTTAGAAAATTTAAAAATGAATGAAATAATAGGGCAGTGCTTTTTTTAGACAGAATAATCACTCTCTGAGGAGGTAATATTTGGACAGATTAAATGTACTGCAGGCCTGAACCATAATAACTATCTGTGGGAAGTGCCCCACACAGAGGTAAGTGCAAGAGGGAAGGTTGGAATTAAATGCTGGCAGTTGAAGAGCAGCAAGAAGTCTGACATGAGTAAGTATATTAAGCAAATTAAATAATGGTGAAAAATGAGGCAGAAAAGTAGGAAGGGATGGATCAGATTGTTTGAGGCTTTAAAGAGCATGGTAATTATTTTGGAGATGACGTCAGTTGACCTAAGACATCTTAGGGTTGACTCTACCTTTGAAAAGTAGTACTTTGGCTACTATGTGAGCTATCAGCTTAATTGGGCTACTAGAATATTTTCTTTCAAAGGTCAAATATTAATTCATTAATATTTCAGATACCTTAATAAGTAGTAGAATTATTTAAGTTAAAGAGTATACTAATGAGCATTACAAATATAGACATGAATAGTTCAATATGGTAGCCATTAGCCAAATGTGGTTATTGCATTCTTGAAATGTGGCTTGTCTAATTTAAGAATTGCATTTACTATAAAATACATGCCGGCTTTTGAGACTTAGTATAAAACAAAGAGTGTAAAATATATCATTAAAAATTTCACTTATATTAATAAGATTGTGCATATCCAGTTAAATAAAATATATTACTAAAGTTAATTTGACCTGTTTCTTTTCATTTTTAAAGGAGTTGCTAAATTTAAAATTTCATATTTAGTTTGCATTTGTGGATTCCAACATATTTAAATAGTGCTTGTAGAGACTATGAAAAACAGTATACTTTAAAAAATTATTAATATATAAAAATTATTTTTAAAATGTTTACTTTCAGTGATGGTAAAATAATAGTTGTACAAATTTGTGGGGTACATGTAATATTTTATATAAGTATACAATGTGTAATGATCAAATAGGGGTAATTGGGGTATCTATCACCTCAAAGATTTATCACTTCTTAGGTAAAGAATATTCCAATTTCACTTTTTCATTATTTTGAAATATATAATAAATTATTGTTAACTGTAGTCACCCTATTGTGTTACTAAACACTAGATCTTATTACTTATATATAACTGTACTTTTATACTCATTAATCATCTCCTCCTTATCGCCCCCGACCCACTACCCTTTCCAGCTCTGGTAACTATCATTCTACTATCAATCTCCATAAGCTCAATTTTTTTTTAGCTCCTATATATTAGTAAGAACATGTAATATTTGTCTTTTATGCCTGGCTTAATTCACTTAACATAATGTATTTCCATTATATCCATGTTGTTGTAAATGACAGGATTTCATTCTTATTCACAGCTGAATACTAGTCCATTATGTATATACAACACATTTGCTTTATCTACTTATCTGTTGATGGACACTTAGGTTGCAACCAAGTCTTGGCTATTGTGTACAGTGCTCCTAGAAACATGGGTATACAGATATCTCTTCCATATGTTGATGTTGTTAATTTTAAATATACAACTGGCAGTGGGGTTGCTTCAGCATTGATAGTTCTATTTTTAGTTTTGTGAAGAACCTGCTTTTTGTTCCTCATTTTGGCTATGCCTATTTACATTCCCATCAGCACTCTGCAAGAGCATCCCTTTTTCCACATCCTCATCAGCATCTCTTATTGCTTGTCTTTTGGATGAAAGTCATTTTAACTTGGGTATGATGATATCTCATTTTGGTTTGATTTGACTGATGTGGAGCATTTTTTCATATGCCTGTTGGCCATCTGTATGTTATTTTGGAGAAATGTCTATTTAGATATTTTGCCCATTTAAATCAAATTATTTGTTTCTTTCCTACTAAGTTTGAGGTCCTTATATATAAAAATTATAAATATCTTATCTATATATATACATGCATATGTATATGAGCTCAACAAATAATTTAGTTGGACAAATAATTTAGCTAATGTTAGTTTTTGTTTCCTATAGTTATTTTAAGGTAATAACTAAAATAAGGGCCTCCTTCTAGCCCTATGAGCTAGACTTTGAGTTTAAGAAATTTAGAATTGAAACCTTATATACTAAGTTACTTTTTGAAAGTCATCCAATGAAATGTTATTTTTTCAACCTGAATTTTCTCATCTTGAAATGAAACGATAGTTACATGCTACTTAATAGTTTTTATAAAAACAGATATTGCTGTAACTCTTTATTTACCCTAACTTCAATGCAGCAATTAACACAAATAGATGCTAAATGATTTTTACTCCTATTGATACTCTCTCTTTGGTTCTCTACAGGAAAGCAACCTTTTGTACTGTTTTTGTCTCTTCTTTTTTTCTTCTTCTTCCTGAATTTGAAAATATGTTCTCTTCTCTCTTAATCACATCAGGACACTTTCCACTCACTAAAATGCCCAGTCATTTTGAAATAAAGCTAACCATATATTATTGTGAAAATATTAGAATGTGAGAAATAAAATCTTTCAATCGAAAGCCAAATATTCAAAAATAAAACATGTCTATATTTCCAGCAATGATCGTAACAAACATCAAGGAGAAAATGAGGGACATCTAAATGTCTAAATAAAAGTTAAACCTAGTAAGTATCTATGGGTTTATGATGTTATAAATTCTAATGTTTGGTGTGGGAAATATGTATATTCAATTTTCTCTTTAAAATCTTCTTGGTAAAAAACGTGCAGCTTTCTTTTATAGCTCAGTCTAGAGGGTTATAAAGAAGCCTGAAATAATTGTCTTCTAGATTTCTTGATACCAATGGAATTGGCAAAGATTTTTTTTTAAGTTATAAAACTTAGTGTTAATGTGAGGGAAATGCTCTCATATGCTGTTGTTAGCAGTGTGCATTGACACAACCTTTCTGGAGTTCAGTCTAACAACATATATTAAGAGACGTAAACATGTATATTACCCTCTGATATAGCATTTCAATTTCTAGAATTTATATATTTTTAAAAGTCAAAGAGATACACAATATTTGGAGGAAAGAATATTCCTAGCAGCATTATTTGCATAAACATACCTATACATAAAGAATTAGAAGCAATCTACATGTCCAGCAATATGAATATAATTATCATTATACACACACACAACTTTCCTGCAGGACTGGGTACATCTGTTCTGCATATTCCCCTGCCTGCTAGCCTGGCTCAAGGCCCCTCCCTGGCTACTCTCACAGAAGTATGTGCGCAGTGCAGCCTCTGCTACCCAGCCTGGATGCTTTGTCTGCAGTCTCACGTGAGTACTTTCCCAGTGAGCTAAGAGCAGTTCGAATTCCACAGCACAGTCACTGTCTGATCTTGAAGGGGTAAAAGGACATAGCTGAGGGTTGATCCCGGTCCCTCAGGGCTGCAGCATACAGCTTGGGAGGATCCCCCACACCCAGAACACTAAGAGGGCTGAGACATGTGGGTTTGTGGACCAGTGTGGGAGTGGGCTGTGCCTGCAATCACAGGGCTTGTCCAGGAAGAGAGTCACCGTTTCAGTGTCTATTCTGCTATTTATGCTACAGGCTGTAGTGTATTATGAAATTCTTGTAGTGATTTTTTGAATTCCATAAGCCTGGTTTGGGTTTCTCTTAGAATGGCTATTTTTTTCTCCAGCTCTTAGATCATTTTACAGGGTTCCTTGGATTTCTTGGATTGGATTTCAACTTGTTCCAAATCTTAATGGGCTTCTTTGTCATTCATAATCTGAATTACCTGTCAGTCATTTTGGTCTGGTTAAGAAACATTGCTGGGGAACTAGCATGCTCATTTGGCAGTAAGAGGACACTCCGACTTTTTGAATTATAGGAGTTCTTATGCAGATTTTTTTCTCTTCAGAGGCCCTTGTTCTTTAACTGTGGTGTGAATTTAGTATAGTCAGTTAGCTTTGCTTCTGAGTCTTTTAGAAGAAAAAGGCTTTATACAGGATCTTTATTTGTGGCTGGATTCTTGTCCTGGGTTTCACAGGTGGTATATACTGGCAGAATATTTTTGGCATTGTAATTTGGACTGTGATCTAGTAGATGGTGCTTAACAGTAGTGGCCAGGTGGTAGCCTCTAGATCAGATGTGTGGCTGTGTTGTATTTCATCAAATTCTCACAGTGGTGCTTGTCAGTGGGTTGGGGAGAGCCCTAAACCCACTCACTAGGTCTGCTCTTGGCCCTTGGGGGAGCCTCCTCTGATCACTGGTGCCATGTCCACATTTCCTTTGGCAGCTGTTCTGGGCATGTGGGCTCTCTCAGGCAAAGGCTGTTTTAACGTCAGCCTGTTGATAGTTAAGCCTAGTGGGTAAACACTGGGAGTCTTTGCCAAGAGATCTGAATTCTGCTGAATCAATTTATCATCAAATTCTCAGGCTCAGCAAAGCAGTTTTATCTGAATCCTTAAAATAAATATACCAATATGGGGAAAGACTGATATCTATTGAATGCTTGCAAGAGACTGGTGTGTAAACTGAAGTTACAATCATTTTAATTTATGACAACTATAACAGAAGAATCAGAATAATTATGCTATCATGGCCACAACTTTCTCTCCCTGTAAAATAAGCAAATGATGATTTCCTGAATAGCAGTGGAGTCGTTTGGGACCAGTGTTTATAGGGATCAGTCTCAGTGAAAGAGATCTATTAATACAGGAGTCAGAACATTCCTACTTCTAATTAGTGCATAGTTAGATACTGATATATCATGCCTCTGAGCTAGTTTTTCAACTTTCCACTTTAATATATGTATTCTTTTCTTGAATTTGTCTAGTTAGGACTAGCCCTGGAAACTGTTTTGCTTCAAAAGGTGACTTTGCAGATCAGATTTAATCCTCTGCATTGCTTGAACTCCTGCAGGGTGGGCTTCATTTCTTATTCGTAAGTTTTGGAGTGGCTATTGACTTTTGTTGTCATAAACCTGCCAAATTAGAAAACAAGTATTTCTGAATTTTGATGTTTGTAACTGTGCTCTTTTACGAGTTCTTGATTTTCTTAGAGCTGAAGAAGTTAGTATGTGTTTCACAAATGTGTGAAGATACTTTATTTCTAACTACCAATTGTTAAGCTTAAATATATTTACATATTATTTTAAGGAAATTTGACTGTTATGCCATTTAAAATTTCAAATGCAATTACAAATAAAGCAACAAAGAAAATTAAGCTTCTAATTTTATTTTAAATACTATTTTTCCTAAAAGATTCCCATGAGATTTACTTTAGTTGTCAAATTTCTCTAATTTTATAAGCTCTACATAAATTTTAAAAGTTTATTTACATAAATAAGCATTAAGTGTCTAAAATAAACCTTACTTGCTTAACATCATAAGTTTATACCAAATAAAAACAAATACATTTTGAATGTTGAATGTTATTTGTAAGCTAATGAAATGATTTAGGAATAAATTCAGGATTGAAACTATAAGTGTTTTAACTCATAACTCACAAGATACAGATTAAGAAAGGTAGAATAAGCTGCCTGATATCAGAGGTAACTTCAGAGTAATAAAAACACAGTATTCAAAATATTGGCTGTGCATAGCAGCTCATGCCTGTTAACCCAACACTTTTGAGAGGCTAAGGTGAGAGGATAGTGTGGACCTACAACATAGTAAATTCTCACTATGTTGCCCAGGAGTGTGAGACCAGCCTGGGCAACAGAATAAAACCTTGTCCCTACAAAATATATAAAAATTAGCTGGGCATGGTGGCATGTATCTATAGTTGTAGCTACTCCAGGAGGCTGAGGTAAGAGGATTGCTTGAGCCAGGGAGATTGAAGCTGCAGTAAGCTGTGATCATGCCATTGTACTCCAGCCTATGTAGCAGAGTGAGACCCTCTCAAAAAACCAAAATGAAACAAAATATCATTAGCAATTTATCTAAGGCAGACTCCTACAATTTCCTGGATTTCTTTTTCTCTCTTGAGCTACCCAATGAGTAAGCAAATTAGATTTATTTTGTCCTTTATATATTTCATTTCCAATAAATGGCTTGAAGAGTTTCAATGGTCTTCAGTCCTATGATTTGTCTCCTAATGAGTACCTCCATTCTAATGAAGAATGATATTATTTCTCAGTTAAACACTATTCTTTACAACATTGCATCCAAATACTTTCTTTTTTTTTTTTTTGCATCCAAATATTTTCAAGCATAACAGTCCTTCTTAACATTAAGAAGTATCAGAGTACATTTTACCACATGAATGAAGTTATATTAGCTGCTATAAATGGTAGAATAAAACTAATAATACTTTAAATATCTGTTTCATCAAAAAATATATGTGGTTATTTAAAAAAAGAGAGGTAATGACAGGAGGCAGAGAAATTCCAGGCAGATGAGGTGGATCCCTGGCAAAACCCCATCTTTGAGTATAAAAGCCTGAAACCCATGGCCAAAAGTGAGAACTTCCATCCCTGTGTGCCCACTCTCTCCCAATTGGTTCTTTCTAAATAATGTCTTTTAAAAAATCAAATGTTGCCTTTTCCAAAACTACTTACAGCCTGCCCTGGGCCCATCTTGTACCTGTAAAGATCCCAGACTCAGCTAGCATAGGAGAAAAGCAGCTGGACATCGGGAAGAAGTGACTTAACTTCAGAAACAGCAGTTGGTTGAGGCATCTTAAGAAGAGAGAGGCAGAGAGGTGGCTTGACTTCAAGGAAGAGCAACTTAACTTTCCCATCTCCTTCCAGTTCCCCTCTCAATTGAGAGCTGCTTTCATTACCCAGTAAAATTATCTACATTCAACATCTTTCAATTTATCTGCATTACCTCTGGACATGTGACCTCTGTGTGACTTCTGGAAATTGGACAAGCATTTGGCACACATCAAGTGCAGGTAGCATAAAAGGCTGTCACAATGGCCAACCTGTTGCTGCCAGAGGGAAGCTGCCCTAAACTATAAGGCAAAGGGCCTATGGAGCTGATAAAACACTGCTCTCTGCAGACTACAGAGCTAAAAGAGCATTATAACACACCTTCTGGGCCTTGGGGTCACAGACACCCTGACCTGGATGCTACCACGGGACCCACATGGAGTTCACTCCTGCCAGCACTGGAGCTGCTTGTTAGTTACCACACTGGTTTGCTCATACACTCCATCCTGTGAGGGGTTGAGCTGTGTGGGCTGAGTAAATGAGATACCTCTGTTACAAGTCCTGTAAAGGGGTCAAGAAAATCCTGCATCAAATAGGAGCACCTGTGCATATAGAAAACAATGTATTTAGGCTACAGATGTTTGTGCATATGCTGAGAATCCGTATTCTTGCAACATTTAGAGATGTTTTTAGAAAAGGTTCAGACTTTTTCTCTCTCTCTCTTTTAAGTACTACTTTATTAATTTACATTTGACATACAATAAAATGATCCCATTGTAAGTGTACAGTTGACACATTCTGGTAATTTTATATAGCCATGTAACCACCATGACAATCAATATGTTAAAGCTTTCATTCACCTTAACTGAAAGGTATCTCTTCATGGTCATTGAGATCCCTTTTTAAAGTATAGTTTTACAATATATTTTTCATAAAGCTTGAAATTTTTCTTTCTTGAATATATCTTCAAAAGATCAAAAGTTGTAATTTTAATGAAATTTATCCAACTTTTTCTTTACTTATTATTACCATTTGTATCATGTTATTGAAAAAAACACTTTGCCTAACCCTCTAAAATTTTTCACCCACATATTTGTAGGCACTGATTTACAAGATAAAATTCAAATACTTAGTATATTAAAAAATAAAATTTTACATTTTGTTTCAATTTTATTTTTTAGCCCCATGTCTTTCACTCTCTTACATATACACAACTTCTAATTTTGTCAAACTAAACATATTTTACAAACAATAAATCGAAATAATAAAATGTTGATGATTTTAAAATTTAGACTATTAAATAAATATATTTTAGTTAGTTATGTGTTTTCATGATAGAAAGCATTATATAAATGATGCAGAAAACACCGCAAACCATAACAATGGTTTTAAAAAAATGAGTGCTTAACTATCTGATAACTAGGGAAATTTAAATGGAAATAATAAGATATGTTTGCATAACCATCAGATGATAACCAACACTGAGAAAAAAGTTGGGAATATATTTCTAAAAAAAACCACATCTAATAATCTAGTGATTCTACTTCTAAGAATAGGCACATCTAATGAGCCAGCAATTCCATTTCTTCTAGGAATATACACTAAAGTCACTCTTAACCACTGTTCAGTCTAAATATTAGAAATGCCCAAATATATTTATAAACTACGTATTTATACACCATTATGTATAGATCACAAAAATATTCTCTTGAGAGGATAAATAGGCAGCAAGCCACATACAAAACTTAAACTCTACATAGTAAAATTATGGAAATTACTTTTGAAGACCCCTATTATCTGCATACAAATGTTTATTTGAGGAAGAGAAGAAAAGAAATAGGACCTGAAAGAAGAAAAAAGGGAGTTTGATATCATCTGTATTATTTGCTTTTATGTAAATACAGGCATTATACCTATCAGAAATTGTGTGCAATAAACAACCACAACAGCTCCGTGACAAATGAAAATAACAATTTATTCTTCACATCTATAGTGCACAGGATGGTCCTGCCATTCACATCTGCACTATGCATGTATTTGAGGACTGGCTGGTGTTCCATGTATCCAGGCTGGGCTCAGCCAGCACCTCCACTTCAAGCTGCAGGCTCATTGTACTATAAGCATTTTTAATCTGGATCCCAGATTGAAAGAGTGGCAGATACCTACAGGAAGTTCTTGTGGGGATGGTGAAACTGATTGACCCTCTCTATCTTAAAACTTGAAATTTACTTTTGTAGTATCTGAGTTCCTTCCTCAGGAAATTGAAACTCAGACAAGAAACTAAAACCCACCAGATGACTACATCCAGACAATGAGATGCCAGACTCCTCATCCATCATGATTTTCTAACCCCTCCCTAATTTCTTTTTACCAATTTCTCTTCCTTACCTTCCCTAATTCCTGTTTTCCTATATGTTGTTACATTCCTGATCTGCTGTATAAACCTCTGAGTGAAGTTGGTTGGGACTAGGGAGATGGATTTGAGACTTAACTCCTACCTCCTTGGCTGCAGCACCCAAATAGTACATTCTGCCCTAGCAACGTTTATTGTCTCAGTGATTGGTTTTCTAAGCTGTGAGCAATAGAACTTAGACAATGGTTTCCTCTACTAGTGTATGCATTTGGTGGTGAGATCTGTAGAGTGATAAAGACAAAAGTGGGACACAGCCTGGGTTTTAAGTCACTCTCTTGCTGACAACCACATGAGCAAAAAAAAAAAAAAAAAAAAAAAAGATTTTAATTGGTTTCCTCTCTCAGATATTTAAGCCCATTTGTTATGCTATTTATTCCTTCTAACTAATAGTTCTAGCCTAGCAATTATCTTGTAGATGCCATTTAGTAAGTGAATGAGTATAATAGTAATTAGAATGATTACAGACATGCTACCTGAACAAAAATAATAAGCTCCTAGAAAAATTATTGAGATTAACTTTCTCAATCTTTTTAGAGAAGGTGCATGATACAGTCATGAATGTCAATACTTAAAATTATGTGGTAACAGATTTAATAATGTTTTAGAAATGCTTAAAGTGTCTATAAAAATGAGATAAATGTGTTTTTGTTTTCATTCATTCAAATGAATGTTTTGTTCAAATGTATTTTTTCAAGAAATATAAGCTATATATTTGAAAAATTGTTAACAAATCTGATTGCATGGAAAATCATACAATAAATATTTATATATAATATTCTATTTAAAGGTAAACACTGACTAAGAAAAACACTTCTTTAATTGGCTCAGTGTAATTGAGCTAGCCATTCAGTCTTTTATAAAACATTCATCACTAAAGGCTTTTAAATAATGTATGAGTCATGTAATTGCTCTGAGTATTTTTGTAATGACTGTAGTTCATGCTAGAAAATGCATCTACTACCATATGGGTCTCCCATAAAACCATATTGATGAAGCTTTTAAAATAACCCTAGTAGATAGATATGAATTTGAAAGTAGATATCAGTAGATTTATTCTCAGAAGGAAAATATAATTAAACTTTATCTCCTCTATTTACAGTTTCAAATTAAAGATAAAAAGACATTAAAAATTTAAGGACATACTACATAGCTTTTTCAACTTTAGATATTACAAAAATGCAAATATTTTCAGTAAAATCCAGATGGCTACAATTGCTAAGGACTTAGTTAATTAAAATTATTTTTAATTCCAAATGTGTACTTTCTTGTAATTGATTTTAAGTTACTTAATTCCTTTCTGCATGATTTATGTCATTAACAAAACCAAGTTGCCACTAAGAAAGTAATCCAAAGAATTAACCAGTGATAAATTGGCCTCTTTGGAGTATACACCTATGAGCCATGTCATTTCAAAATTAAAGCAGCATTTCAATGCTTTGATTAGGAGAATAAATTGAATATAGAAATTGCCTTTATCAATATTTTACAGCATAGTACTTGAATAATAATGTTGCAATGAAGGAAATTGTTACTTTTACTGTGCTCATGGATAGATAAATTGATTTAATGCTAGTGTGTTCAGACAGATCTAATCAAATTTTTCTTCACCAGAAATGGATTTTCACTCCCTTTTCCCAACCATGCCTTCATTTCTAGACAGTAAAGCTAGAAGCCGTAAAATATGTAAGAGTTTCAGGACACTCTCATAGTATGCTGGACCCAGTCTCATAATACCAGATAACTTTTTGGAGTTTACAGGATGCACAGGACTCAGGTTATATTTCCAACATGAAAGTACATGTTCCTTTAACAAATTACCTTCTCGTGAAGTTCAACTTATTGTGGCCCATTATTTACAATGAGCATGGTGATGCTTATTTTTCAACTTCAATTGGTATAACTATATACAAATCCTTTATCTCAGAAAACTGGCCTTTTCACCTTTACCACATTTCTAATGTTTTCATGAAATTTCTAGGCATATATATATTAAATCTTTTTAAGGTTTGGGATAATCTTTATTCTAACCTCTACTTATGAATATTTTATTTGTCATTACTATAGTAGATTTTTGTTTGTATTTTGGTAGTAAGCACATATTCCTTTTTCTCAGTGCAATACCACCACTGCCTCCTTTGGGGCATTTGTTTTTCCATCCTTTTCTCATTTGTGTATTCTATTTGGACTTATAAGAAAAAAAAAGTCCCTGATTATGTCAACTGGCTCAAGTATATGCAGCCAATCTAATCACTTATACACACTTGAACTTTGAACAACAGAGGTTTGAACTATGTAGGTCTACTTATATATATATTTTTTCTAATAAATACCCTGGAAAATGTTTTGAAGATTTGCACCAGTTATAAAAAAACTCAAAGATGAACTGTGTAGCCTACAAATATCAGAAAAATTTATAAAGAGTAAGGTATACAATGAAAACATAAAATATATGTAAGATTAATATATTTTATCATTTAAATATACACATAGCTATTACAAGAGGATAAATTTATCAAAACTTACACAAACATTTGCAGACCATACCTGGCAGCCATTTGCAATTGAGAGAAATGTAAATAAGTGTACAGATTTAGTAATAAATTATAACTGCATAAAATAACTGTAGTACATACTGTACTTTTAGCCAGCTGCTGTTGCTATTGTGGTGAGCTCAAGCATACCAGGTATCCAGTTAAATGCCCCGTGATGCTAATTATCTCCACATGAGCAGTTTACCTCTTCAGTAAATTGCAGTATTACAGGAAAAATGTTCTCTCATATTTCTTGTGTATTTTTTATTTTGCTTAGTGCAAAACTGTAAACATTGAATAACATCATGAGACCTATAAGAAATCACTAGTGATGCTGGAAGTACTCTCAAAGAGAGAGAGGTCATAACATTGCAAAAAAAAAAAAAAAGAAAAAAGAAAATGAAAAGTTAAATTGCTTGATATGCACTACAGATTGAAGACTGCAGCTGGAGCTGCCCACCATTTCCAAAAGAGAATCCATCTTGTACATAGAAGATATGAAATTAGGGTATCAATAAACACAGTATAAGTAGTGTAAATGAATTTTTTCTTCCTTAAAATTTTACTAACAATATTTTCTTTTTTATCTTACTTTGTGTTAAGAATACAGTATGGGGCCGGGCGCGGTGGCTCAAGCCTGTAATCCCAGCACTTTGGGAGGCCGAGGCGGGTGGATCACGAGGTGAAATGATCAAGACCATCCTGGTCAAAATGGTGAAACCCCGTCTCTACTAAATATACAAAAAAAGAGCTGGGCATGGTGGCGTGTGCCTGTAATCCCAGCTACTCAGGAGGCTGAGGCAGGAGAATTGCCTGAACCCAGGAGGCGGTGAGCCAAGATTGTGCCATTGCACTCCAGCCTGGGTAACAAGAGCGAAACTCCGTCTAAAAAAAAAAAAAAAAAAAAAAAAAAAAAAGAATACAGTATGTAACACATAAAAAGATATTTATCAACTGTTTATGTTTTTAGTAAGGCTATTAGTAGTTATGGTGAAGTTAACCATTATAGGTGGATTTTGGACTGTGCAGGAGTTGAGGATGTTGTTAAAGTGTCAACTACATTTATGTGTGTGTCTGCACATATATATGTGTACTTGGTTATTTACATCTGATTATATATACAACATATATCCATACTCTATATATAATATAAACATGCACACACACCCATATACACCTATATACATTTCAACACAAAAGTTACTGAAGGTAAAACTGCTATAGCAATATTGCCTCGATGAAGGGAGAAGCTGTTTCAAACTGGGCCTAAATAAGAAAACAAAACAAAAGAAAAAACCTCTCTTTTGCTTAAGGCAAAACCAACTGGAATCATTCTAAATTGTCTCTTTTTAAAAATACCTAAAAATTTCTGCCAGACCTATATGAAAAGATATCCCCAAACGAACCATCTGTCACTTTTCTACTTAAATTGCCAGTTAATGCTACCTTGATATTTTTGCCTGAACGGGTACAATCTCTATTAATTCTCATTTTTTTTTCATTCTAGTTATCACAATTCATTTTTACCAGGCAGTCAGAAATTAGAATTTCCGAATTTGATTGTGACACATAGTTTAGATTAAAATAACATACTCCCTTGAACAACTTCAGAAGCTAAACAAAAATACTTTTTCAAAAATGTTGGTTGTATCAGAGAGTACATACAGCTAAAAATTAAGATTGTAATATCATGGAGAGAAGATAAACATATGGAAGGAAGTGGGGCTTTTTCTTCTTTTGCCTATCAAGGATTATCAATTTCTACGGAAAATGGGCCTGAGGCAAAGTAGAAAGAAACAGCATGTGCCTTCTTACAACATATCAAAATGTGTAGAGAGAGCATCCAAAGCTTACAGGCAATGTTACAGCCTTCAATCTATCAGAAATGGAAAAACATGCTGAATTCATTACATATATATGTATATTTGTGTGTGTATATACATATATATGTGTGTGTGTGTGTGTGGTGAATATCTATATTCATATATCTATATCTATAAATATGTATGTGTGTGTATAATACATGGTGAATATCTATATCCATATGTAGGTATAAGTAGGTATTTGTGTATCTAGCACGAAACAACTGGATTCATTCTAAATCCAATACTATCCCCACTGGATAACATCAAGTACTATCCCCCACTGATAAATAGAAAGATAACCACTCAAAACAATAGGTAAATGAAAGTTTTGCTTTGCCTTATCTGTAAATATATAAACAAATATAATTTTTCAAGACTTGGAAATTAAAGAAAACAAGAAATTATTGACAGAGATTGGGAATTTCTGGTTTATTGCTGGTATATAATAAATTGATTGTATACAAAACATATATATAAACTTCAAATTTATTATTTGTATATTTATATATCTATAGTGTATTTACACACACACACACACACATATATTATATAAAAACTTAGCACACAGAAAATCAAAAAAGTAGAATAAAGTAAATAATGACAAAATCAGATTTACTTATGTAAATAATAAACTCTAAACAAGGTGTACCCAAAGAGAGAGAAAGGAGAGGCAAACATGAGCGCACACATTATCAAAATTCAGAATAAAGAGTATATATGTAAATATTATAAAGCTGAAATAGATTCTACATTATGAATAGTTATACCAATAATTTAAATTTTATATTAAATGGAAAAGTTATTTTGAAAGGCAAAATATAATAAAAGTGACACAGCAAAATAGATAAGATAAAAATAATCCTTTTTTTATTAAATAAATTAATATATAAATGCAAATCATTGTGAAAAAGTAAACTCCAATTTTAGGTTGCTTTACAGAGAATCTTTCCAAACATGGAAGGAAGAAACTATCCACCAATTTATCCAAACTCTTCCAGACAAAAGAAAACAGGATGTACTATTTACTTTATCCAGTAATGTCTATATGACTCTGTTTCATAACTGGACACAGACATTACAGGAAATAAAAATTATAGGTCAGAATTTTGTATTAATATGAACACGATAATCTCAAATAGATATTAGCAATTTGATTTCAGCAAAATTTAAAAATAATATCACAATCAAATGGGATTTATTGCTTGAATGCAATTTTAGTTTATCATGTAAAAACAGCTTAAGTAATTTATGAAATTGAAAAAATGAAAGAGATGGTATAATTACAGTAGATTAAAAAAATATTTTGATAAAATTTTCCTCCTTGTATATTGCCATGAAGGGAGTTCAGAAACAGGCATCTTCATTCACCAGATTTTTGAGCAAACTTTCACACAGAAAGAAGATGATCTCCTTAATAATAATTATTTCCTTGTTTAAGTGTATAGCCACATTTGGAAAAAAAAATGAAATTCTGAACTTTACATTACTCTATACACAGAAATACATTCTGAGTTGATAGTATGAGAAAAATATTAAAAAGAGAAAGAGAGAAATGTTTTAGAAGATAACATAGGAAATTATTTTCATTACATTGGAATTAAAAAAATTATTTTTTCTTTGTTTTTTCCCCACAGCACTTGTATTTTTATTTATTTTATTTTTTATTTTAAGTTACAAAGTATATGTGCAGGATATGGGGATTTGTTGTTACATAGTTAAACATATGCCATGGTGGTTTGCTGCACCTATCAACCTATCACCTAGATATTAAGCCCAGCATGCATTAACTCTTTTTCCTAATGCTCTTCCCTCCCCCTCCCCCAGAAGGCCCCGATGCGTGTTGTTCCCCACCCTATGTCATGCCCATGTGTTCTCATTGTTCATTTCCCATTTATAAGTGAGAACATGTGGTGCTTGGATTTCTGTTCCTGCATTAGTTTGCTAAGCTTAATGGCTTTCAGCTTCATCCATGTCCCTGCAAAGGCATGACCTTGTTCCTTTTTATGGCTGCATAGTGTTCCATGGTGTATATATACCAAAATTCCTTTATCTAGTGTATCACTGATGGGCATTTGGGTTGATTCCATGTCTTTGCTATTGTGAATAGTGCTGCAATGAACATAAATGTGCATACATCTTTGTAACAGAATGATTTATATTCCTTTGGGTATATACCCAGTAATTGCTGGGTCAAATGATATTTCCATTTCTAAATCTTTGAGGAATAACACACTGTCTTCCACAATAGTTGAACTAATTTACATTTCCACCAACAATGTTAAAGCATCACAATTAGGAAAAAACACATAATGATAGGAAAAAACTGACAAATTGGAGACCTTTAAAATTAAAGCTCATCATTGACTCCATTAAAAGAATGAAACAATTCATACAAGATGTCCTTCAAAAAGTGAATGAATCAACAGTCTGTTTATCATTTGATGGACATGGAATGTTATTGTTAAGGAATTATTATTGAAAAAATAAAACTATATAAGCTTCCAAGTCACAAAAACACTTGAAAGAAACTTAAATGCCTATTGCTAAGTAAGAGAAGCAAATTTGAAAAGGCTACATATTATATGATTCCAACTCTGACATTTTGGAAAAGGCAAAACTATGGAGACAGAAAAGAGATCAGTGGTTGCCAGGTGGTTTGGGTGAAGGAAGGAAAAGATCATTAGGTGAAATTCAGGGGATCCGTAGGGCACTGAAACTATACTGTATGCTGCTATAATGGCAGATTCATAACATTATACAGTTGTCAGAATCCATGGAAGTGTACAATACACAGAGTAAAACACAATGTAAACTATGGACTTTCATCAATAATAGTATATTGATATATCCACTGTAACAAGCATATGACATATTTTTACTTGTTGGCATGGGAGAAACACTGTTTTGGAGGGTGAAGTTTTACATATATCAGAATTTTTCTCAGTTTTCTGCTTAAGTTTGCTATAATCTTAAAGCTTCTCTAAAAAAATAAAGTTCATTATAAAAATCCACAGTTGGAAAATATTTTTGAAATTTATATATTCAACAAACAATTTATGTTTAAAACCTTCCTACAAATTAATAAGAAAAGTAAACACCATTCATAATACACAAGAAATGTGAAAAAGGCACTTAAAATCTAGGTTACCAAATGGCCAAGAAACTCATGGAAAAGGTGCTCAAATTCAATAGTCGTCAAGTTAATGCACATTACATTCATGAAGAGATGCAATTGCATCTCTTCAGAATGTTGAAAATTAAAAACTTGGCAATACCTAGTGAGGATGTAGAACAATTTTCAATTTCATATATTATTGGTATATTTGAACATTGTCATTATTTGCTGGAGCTGAACGTGCACTATACTATGACTCAGAAATTCCACACCTGGGCATTAACAACAACAACAAAAATACACACACAACAACATATGTGCATGGAAAGACATCTGCAAGTATATTTATAGTAACAATTATTTATAATAAATAAAAACTAGAATCAGCCCAAATGTCTATCTATGTTAGAATGTATATATTTGAGTATCAACATGTGATAGAATATTTTATATAGAGAGTAAAAATAAACAAGCTACTGCATGTATATATAAACTTCATAAAATGTTTACTTAAAAACAAACTAATTCAGATTAGATTGTTCTTCTGCTCAAAATCTTTAAATGAAACTCCAAGCCAATATAAAAGTCCAGCAATCTAAATCCAGAATCCAATCTCTTAATCACCGGGATACATTGCCCTTATTTCCAGTAAGTTATGTTAGTTAATAGGAGGACAACATATACATAGGAAAATAATCTATTTTTTATTAATTAAAGGACACAATATCTTATTCATACACATATAATTGCACGGAAGACCTTGCAAGTGGCACACTTGTATTTCAGTGTGTGGTTTCCTTAGCATCACTATGGGTCCTCACTAGGGGTTAAGTATTTGCCAGTGATAACGCCTGGGTCAAAATGGGATTGCAAAGTATAATTCTTAGAGAAGCCTAATTCTAGGCCTTTCTCAGAGGACATTTACGGCTTCATGACTACTCTCAATTGTTTGAAAAACAAAATCCTGGCTAGATGTTAGCTTTCTGGCCTGATGCAAGCAGATACAAGCCATAATAAACTATATGAGATAGAATTCAGGTACTAGTCTTCCACATACGTTTCTCTTCTCAATGCAGGAGATGTTAAATAAGGGCCCAGAACATGATCAAGAATATTCCATAGATCAGTTTGAATTTAACATCCAATTTCAAAATGTAATTAGGATATATCAGTTTAAGTGACACCAGAGGTCAGGCCCACCTAAAATTCTATGCTTACATAAACCAGAGTCGGCATAAATGCCATCTTGCAAAGATCAGCACTTCCCTCTTCCTAAATAAATTCTTTTTTGCTCTTTATTTTTCCATCTGGAATATCTACAACAGCAAATAGTATAATAGGGGATGTGAAATGGTTAAGCTTACATTACAAGTTTTGTAGCTAAAAAAGTTATTTAACATTTAATCATTTTAAGGAAAATTAGTAAAGGTCTTTGTCTTAATTGTGACACAGGTTTATCTGCATGTACTGGAGATAAGCTTGGATTATGTAAGATACAAATGTATTTCTCTATCATACTAAAATTTACATATATTTAATTCAGTCTTGGTCAGGTATCTCCAACATCTTTACAGACTCTTACAGCTTTCTCTTTTCTTATTCCTAGGGAGAAACAAATGGTCCAAAATAGGGCCCTTTAAATAAATTGAGATTTTAAACAGAAGAAGGGAGAAATGGAAAAACAACAGGTCATGCAAAGTCTTATCAATGACACACCCAAGATGTTTGACAAATCACTTACCCCTAGACACTAGTCAGAAATTAGTTAAATTGCCACACCTAACTTTAAGGAAATCTAGTAGCTACAATCTTTAACTCAAAGGATTATGTATCCAGTGAAAGATCGGTAGTTTTGTTAGAAAGAGATGAGCAAACAGTTTCTGTGGGAAATTTAGCATCCTCTGTCACAGTTGTTATGCTGTGATTCAACGAAAATTCATTTTCAAGTCCCACTCCAAATCGAATCACTCTTCCTGTCTAGAGGAGTGTTCTGTCAACCTTGTTTGTAAATGTATAAATGAATATTTTTAAAGACTTGGAAATTAAAGAAAACAAAAAAATTATTGGCAGAGATTGGGAATATCTGAAAGAGGATATGATTGAGGTAAAGAATGTCTTGGGACCCACAGACCAAAATCAGTAGACATCGAAAGATTCAAAATTTAGAGCATTTCACAAAACGTATTTAGAAAAAAAAAAGTAGATATTTCTACAAAATTACACTGTTATTCATTGAATATAATTAGACATTAATAATGAAAATCCTGTTTTTTACTTGTGGCTTGTTATATATAAATACATTAGGTCACAAGTAATAGCCCAACTTCCAATACCTTAACCACACAGATATATCTGATTTTTGTACAACAATAAATGCAGAATTAGTCTAGTAGCTCCATGATATTATTAAAATCCAGTGTCCTTTTATTTTATCTTCAAGCATCTTTGGCATACAGCTTTCGACTTTAGGGTTGAAAGATGGCTGCATGACATTTGAGCTAGATGAAGTCAGAAAGAAAGGGTAGGACTAAAGAAAAATGTTAAAACTTTCTTCTTAAGTTTTCTTTAAAAGTTGTTTCAAGCTGGAAGCACTACTTAGACATTTCAGTCAAAATGTTATTGATCAGAATCGTGTACTGTGGCCATCTTAAAAGAATGCTTGGGAGACTGAGAATTAGAAGAAAATAAAGAAAAATGAGGTTGTCTTGATGTCAGGTCTCAATATCAGATGGTCAATATACAATGTCTGTTAACAAGTACTATTTTTAAAGTTATTATTATGGCAAACAACATATTTACCCTAATTTTTACACAACTTATATAAAATACTGAGATAAAAAATATCTCTCTGAGATTTTGTAAGAAACTATCTGACACAGTAAACCTCATTTGAAAGATATGGAAAAGATTTTACTTCTGAGAGTGGATGTGGTCTATTATTATTCAACTAATAGCCACTTCTTAGCCTCATAATATACAGATACATGCACCTGCATGGGAAGAATATGTTTTCCATTCTAATAATATTGAGCTTTGTTATGTAACCTTTATTTAGCTTTATGCAAGGAAAATTGGCATGTGCTTTGACTTGAGGTTTGAATATTTGACTTGCTTTGCCCAGTGGGACGTTTATGAATAAGAGGTGACCCAAGGCTTTAAATAAGATGAGTGTTTGAGTTTGTTCTCTAGTCTCCTGTCATTAACCCTATGAAGAATATGCCTTTGCTTGTCACTTGTCCAAAGGAGATTAAAGACACAGGAAGTGAAATACATTCAACCCCCTCATTAGTTGCCAAGACCAGCTGAACAGAGCCTAGGCAAGCCACAAAGCAGCTCACTTTCAAATGGGTAAGCAAGATATAAATTTTTTTGAAATTCATATAAATTTTGGGGTTTGTCTCTTATGCAATATTATTGTGGCAATTGTTTACTGAATCTTTGAGCAAAATAACTAAAAGTATTTCCTTAATATTGAGTTTTACAGTTTAAAATATATTTAGGAATCAAGAAGTGTAATGCTCAGCCTTATTTTTCTTTTTAAGATTGTTTTGGCTATTTAGGGTTCTTTGTGTTTCCTTACAAATTTTAGAATTGATCTTCTATTTCTGTAGAAAATGTAATTGACATTTTGACAGAGATCACAATGGATTTGTAGATCGTTTTTTTTAGTATGGACATTTTAACAATGTTAAAATTAAATACTTAGAAATTTTAACAATGTTAAAATGTTTTTCTATTTACGTGTGTCTTTTTATATTTCTTTCATCAATGTTTTATTGTTTTCTGTGCATAAGTCTTCAGCTCGTTAGTTCAATTTATTTCAAAGTATTTTATTATTTTGATGTTATTATAAAGTGAACTGTTTTCTTAATTTTCTTCCAGCTTGTTTATTGTTAGTATATAAAAATGTAACTGATTTTTAAAATCAACAGTAATTCAAACAGCATTGTACTAACATAAAGACAGACATTTATACCAATGGAGCAGAATAGAGATCCCAGAAATAAATCCACAAATATACAGTCAACTGATACTTGATGATGGAGCTAAGAATATACAATGGAGAAAGCATAGTCTCTTCAATAAAAGGTGCTGAGAAAACTGGATATCCATATGGAAAAGAAAGAAATTGGAATTGTTTCTTCCACCACACACAAAACTTAATCAAGGTGGAGTAGATCTAAATATAGGCCTAAAATGACAAAATCTCAGAAATTCAAAAAGGGAAAGCTTCATGACATTTGTCTTAGCAATAGTTTCTTGGATGTAACACTAACAACATTGGCAACAGAAGCAAAAATAAACCAGTGGGGCTAAAACAAACTAAAAATCTTTTGCATAGCAAAGGAAATAATTAATAGAGTAAAAAGTCAATTTATAAATTGGGATAAAATATTTGCAATCTGTATATCCAATAAAGGATTTATATTCAAAATATATAAAAAACATCTACAACACAATAGCAGAAACAAACAAACAAAAAGAACAAAACAAAAAAAGAACACTATTAAAGAAAGGGGAAAGACTTCCTTAAACATTTGTCCAAGAAGACATACAAATGTCAGGTAGGTTTTATAAAAAAGATACTCAACATCATTAATTTTTAGAGAAATCTAAATAACTAAATCAAACTCACAATAATATTACACCTGTTAGAACTACCATTATTTTATAACAGGTTTTGGTAAGAATATGAAGACATTGGAAGCACTGTCACACTATTGGTGTGAATGTAAATTGGTGCCACTGCTATAGAGAACATTATGGAAGTTCCTAAAACATTTAAAAATATAACTGCCACATGATCTGACATCCTACTTCAGGATATTTGTTCAAAATATACAATAAGAATCTTGATGAGATACTTGCACTTCTGTGTTCATTGGAGTATTCTTCATAATGGCCAAACTATGAAAAAGCCTAATTGTCCACTGATGTATAAATGGACAAAGCAAATGTGACATACATAGAATGGAGTATTCTTCAGCTATTAATAAAACAAGAAAATTCTGCAATATGCCAAAACACAGATGAACCTGGAAGACACTGTGTTAAGTGAAATTAGCTAGTCACAGAAGGACAAATACTGCATGATTCCCTTTATATGAGGTATTTAAAGAAGTCAAACTCACAGAAGGAGAGGGTAGAATGGCAATTGCCAGAGGATAAGAGGGAGAGGAATATAGGAACTTTTTATTTAATGGATAGAAATTTTCAGTTATACAGGATAACAGGTTCTAAAGATTTGCTTTATGTCATGCCTATAGTTAATGATATTGTATTGTGCACTTACAATTATTTTTAAAGAATAGATTTCATGTTAAATGTTTCTACACTAATAAAACTAATAAGAGAAAAACAGAGCTGAATTAGCTGACTGGGCATGGTGAACCTGTGAAAACATTTGCCACATAATGCTACACAATAGTTATTAATATTTGTTCTTATTTCTCTCAGCAGAATATTAACTTGAGAAAGCCAACTAAAGTTGCAATGTGCATGTGTGTATCCACACAATAATTAATAATACTTTTCATATTAATACTTATGAAATAAGATTAACTACAAAACCAATAAGTAAAATAGCAACTATTACACTTAAAAATCATGAGATACTCATTTAAAAGCATTTGGATTTTAAATATATTTACATGAAAATATGGATAGTAGAAACAAATAGTTACTATCCTTTCAATACAACATGACTCAAATTCTTGTTAAATATAGGGTTAATAGTAGGCTTTATTCAAGTGAAGACAACCAGATGATGTACCTAAAATGATTTCTTCATGTATGAATGGTTCCAAATGGTCTGTATTTCAGACTTCTCCTGAATGGTCTGAAATTTTCTCTACTTGTACACTAATAAGTTAGACTGTCATAGTTTTATGAATGCTGGCAGAATAGAGAGCCCAAACATAAAGCCAAACATATATAATTAATTCATTTCAATCAATGAACTGAAGTAAACACATGAAGAAAGGATAGTCTTTTTGAACATATTGTACCAGAACAATGGAATGTCTGTATGGGAAAAAAGTTAACCTAGGGTGGTATTGATGGGAATGATAGAGACTTTCAAGTATCTGTACCTTCATAACAGCAATGATAACACTAGCAAAAATGGCCAAAATCAACTTTTTTAGAACTCTGCAAACAAGCCAAAGTCTTGGAATATTTACTTAAGGAAAACAATAACAGAATCTTTGTAAGAAAAGTGAGTTCTACGGCATTTTAACTTGTCTTTATCCCCTCTTCAGCTCTGTATTATCTTTAGAAAACAACAGTTGCACAATCAAGGTAGCTGTGAAAGTCAGCAGCCTAATAGTTACTAACGGGGGCATAAAGGATTTGAAGCCCTCAAAAGCCAAATTCCTGCAGAACTGTCATCATCTGACAAGCAAGAAGTGCAAGAAGAAAGTGAAAGCAGTTGTCAGCTGCCTAAGTGTTGAAGGCTCACACACACACACACACACACACACACACAAAAACACCTCAGTACAGATTTGAAGAATTACTATATAAAAGCATTTTAAGAAATCTCTGTCTAATTAGTAGTTTAGAATTAAGTTAACTGAGCAAGAATTTCTGTAGCCACATGGGACAACAAATACAGAGTTAACAGAATTAGTTCAGTAAAGTCACTATGGAAACAAGCAATGACAATAACAAAGCTGGGGGGAGGGGTTCTGTATTATTTTTCTACTGCTTTAATTTTGAAAATGGCACAAACTATGTAGCTTAAAATGGTACCAATTTATTCTATGTCTAAAGGTCAGAGATCTAAAATTGGTCTCATTGGCTAAAACCAAGATGTCAGCAGGCCTGTATTCCTTCCAGAGGCTCTATGGGATAATCTATATTTTTTCCCTTTTCAGCTTTTAGAGACCCCCTGCATTGCTTCACTCGTAGCCTCATTCTTCCATTATCAAAGCCAGAAAAATAGAGTTCATTCCTTCTCGTGCTGCTAATTCTCTCTGACTCTCTATCTTCTGCCTTTCTATTCCAGATACAAGAATCCTAGTGATTACATTGGTCACACTCTGATAATGCGGGATAATCTCCTCCATTTCAAGGTCAGCTGATCAGCATTCTTAATTCTGTCTTCACCTTTAACTCTCCTTTCTCATGTTACTTAATGTAATCATTGGTTCCAGAGATTAGAAGGTGAACATTTTTGGAGGTCAATTATTTTGCCTATCACATTCAAGAAAATTAAATACCTCATTATAAACCACAGTAGTCAGATGGCAGTGAGATGACATCCAGTGTTGAAAGATTATCAACGAAAACTTCTACTTTCAGAAAAACTATTTTGCAAATATGAAGGAAAAATTAAAACATGCATTAAACAAGAAAAGAGAGAATATATTATTAGCAAACTTGTGCTAAAAGACAGAGAAAGGAGGTTCTTAGGGCAGAAATGAAATGAAATGAAGCATAGTGACAAGTTCTGGGAATCAGGATGTGGATATCTGGGGACAATTATTCTGCCTCCCACAGAATTATCTTCAACCTCATGAAGGCTATCTACAAACAGCTGACAGGTAGCATGATACTTAATGATAAAAAACTGAAAACTTTCCTCCTCAGATTAGCAATAGGACAAAATAACTCATTTCTCACTCAATTTATTGAACACTGTACTAGAAATTCTAGCCAGAGCCATTTGTAAGAAAATGAAGTATAATATTGAAGAGGAACAAGTAAAACTATTTCTATTCCCAGAAGACACAATCTGGTATACAACACAATTCTATAGAATACAAAAAATATATAAGAACTTATAAACAACTTCAGCAAGTTTCCAAGATGAAAATGGACTTACAGAAATTACTTGTGTTTGTATAAACTAGCAAATAATAATTTAATAATGAAAGAGAAAACAATTCAAAATATATAGAATAAAAAAATACTTAGATATAAGTAATGCAAAACTTGTAGACTGAAAGCTACAAAACATCATTGAAAAGGTTAAGGAAAACATAAATAAAGAAAAAGGCATTTTATCTTCATGGATCAGAAAATTTTAAAGTAGCAATACTCCCTAATTGTTGTAAACATTTAAGGTAATTCTTACCAAATTCCTAGCTAACTTTTTTCCCCCCAGAAGTTGAAAGCGGATTCTAAGATTCAAATAGAAACTCAAGAAATCCAGAATATTCAAAGTAATCTTAAAAATAGAAGCAACATTGAAAAATTCAGGATACATGACTTAAAAACTAACTGGAGAGTGACAATAATCAATATGACACAGTACTTGCCTTAAGGATAGACTTAAAACAATGAAATATAATTGAGATTCCAAGTATAAATCATTGAACTTCTAATAATTAATTTTTGATAAGCGTGGCAAGATAATTCAGTGAAAAAAAAGAATAGACTTTTCAACGAATAGTACTGGCACAACTAGTTATCCATGTGACAAATACCAAACTCGACCTCTAACTCACAACATATCCAAAAACTCAACAACAAATAAGCAAACAAAAAAACTCAAAATAGATAATAGGCCAAAATGTAAGTGCTAAAAGTTTTTAGAAAAATGAGTCAATTTTCTTGACCTTGCTTTAAGCATTTCTTTTCAAATATGAGACTAAAAGCACAAATAATAAAAAATAGATTAATTTATAAAAATCATATAATTTTCTGCTTCAAAAACACATCAAAAAGGTAAAAAAAGACAAGCCAGAAAATAGAAGAAAATATTTGCAAATCCTGTATCTGATAAAAGAGTTATATAAACAACTGCTGAAACTTAACAATCAAAACACAAATATTATATACAAATGGTAATAAGGATATGATAAATGAGCAGCATCACTAGTCATATGGGAAATGCAAATACAACCACAATGAGATAGCATTTCACAATCATCCTACGAGGATTACTATAATAAAAAAGATGAACAACAAATGTTAGCAAGGATGTGGATAAATTATAATTCTCATACCTTGCAAGTGGGAATCTAAAATGGTACAGCAATTATGGAAAATAATTTGGTAGTTCTCAAAATGTTAAAGGTAGAGTTACCATATACTGTTTTTGATGGTGATGAAAATGTTCTGTAGATTGTGGTGATGACCACACAGTTTGGTGAATATACTAAAGACCACTGAATTGTACATTTTAAAAGGGTGAGTTTTATGACATGTGAATTATATCTCAATAAAAATGAATGTCACATATATATTGAACTTAGAATGGACCATCAATTCAATCATAAATTTAGAACTATTAAAACTTTCAGAAGAAAGTACAGAAAAAAAATTATACTATCTTCGGTGCTGTAGCCACTCAAGAATCAGAATGGACCTTCACGTAAAATTTTGTTCAAATGTCTGATAATACCACATACATCCCTGGAGTATGAAAGGTTTATTACTCATATAATGAGGTTCTTGGGAAAAGCAGGACAAAGTTAGCAGTATGGTTCCAAAATAGGCTTTGAGAGCAGAGATTAACTTTGTGTTTTCTTATGGTGGTGAGACAGTGAGGCAAAAGATAGGGGTCCCTCTCATGCTTGCTTTGAACTTCCCCATGTTAAAGAAGAAAACATGCAAGCTTTCTTATCAACTTGCAGAGATATGGGGCAAGATGAGATGAAGAAATGAATACTAAAAACTGTCAAATACATGATTAAAATAATGAATCAGACTGCTCATTACACTTGAAATACTTGAAGATTTCTTAGGTAATCACCAACCACATGAACAAACACAAATGAACAGATTTGACTTCATAAAGCTTAACCACTTTTGTTCTTCAAAAGAAATTACTGAGAAAATGCAAAGTCAAGTCAGTTTAGGTTTGTGTACAAAATACACATATATAACTTGAAAGTAAATAATAAAATAAAAAATAGACAAAATATTTAAAGTCTTTGCCATAGAAGCTATACAAACATTCATTAATCACATGAAAATATGTTCAACCTTATTTTTCATAGATGAAATGCAAATTAGCACAACAATGAGATACCTATATCTGTCCAATATAATAGCTAAAATCATAAAACCCAATAGCAACTATTGAAGAGGACAGAAGGAAATTGGAATACTTAACTATTACCAATAGAAATACAAAATGATATAGTCACTCTGGCAAACAGTTTGGGAGGTTTTATAAAGTTTAATATATGCTTATACTATGATTCATCTTACCCATTCCTAGGCCTTTTTCTATGAAAAATCTAAATATATTTGCTCAAAAAAACTTAAACACTACCATTTCTATCAGGAATATTCAACAAAGTCCATCTGGAAGCAAACGTCTGTCAGGAGGAAAATTCTCAACTCATTGTAGCTTATCTATTCAATGAATTCCTACTCAGCAACAAAAATTTAAAAAATATATATTGACAAATATAAAATGAGTGAATCAATAAAATAGTATGCCCCTGAAAAGAAACCAAACATAAAAGAATACATATTGCATTATTCTACCTTATATGGTTTTCTAGAAAAGACAAATTCAATTCAGAAAAATAGGTGAGTAGTTGGCTGGTCCTAAGTCTGGAGGGAAGGAATAGATTGTCTGAAAGGAATGCAAGGAATTTCTGATGATATCAAAATGTTTTATGACTAGATTGTGGTCATTGCTCAAGTACATAAAATGCATCAGAAATCATCAAAGTGCTTACTGAAAATGTGTTTATTTTCACTTAACCATACATCCAGTTCTATCTATGTTGCTGCAATTGACAGGATTTCTTTCTTTTCTATGATTCAGTAACATTCCATTGTGTATACATAACACATTTTCTTTTTCCATTTATATATTTATGGGAACTTTGGTTGGATCCATATTTTGGCTATTGTGAATACTGCTGCAATAAATATGGGAGTGCAGATATCTGTTTGATACACTGATTTCATTTATTTTGGATATATGCTCAGTACCGAGATTGTTAGATTAGATGCTAGTTAAATCTTTAGTTTTTGAGGACCTCATATTGTTTTCCAGGGTGGTTCTGCTAATTTACATTCCTACCAACAGTGCCTGTGAGGGTTCCATTTCCTCTGCATCTTTCCAGCATCTATTATTGCCTGTCTTTTTTAATACAAACCATGTTAACTGAGGTGTAATGATATCCCATTTTGGTTTTGATTTGCAATTCCTTGATGATTAGTGCATAACATACCTTTTGGCCATTTGTATATCTTCTTTTGATAAATGTATGTTCAGATACTTTACCTATTTTTAAATCAGACTATTTGTATTTTCTTTTGCTATTAAGTTGTTTGAGCTCTTTATATATTCTGGTTATTAATCCCTTATCCAATGGATAGTTTGTAAATATTTTCTCTCATTATGTGGGTTATCACTTTACTTTATTGATTCTTTTTTGTGCATAAGATTTTTCAGCTTGATATAATCCCAATTGTCTAATTTTGCTTTTGTTGCCTGTGTTTTTGAGGTCTTAAACAAAAAAATACTTTCCCAGATCAATGCCCTGGGATTTTTCCCTAATGTGTTTTTTTTTTTTTCTAGTAGTTTTATAGTTTTAGATCTTAAGTTTAAGTCTTTGATGTATTTTATTATTCTTTAACATTTATTTTAAGTGCAGGGTATATGTGCAGGTTTGCTTCATAGGTAAACTTGTGTCATGAGGGTATGTTGAACAGATTATTTCATCATTCATGTATTAAGCCTCATTAGTAATCATTAGTTACTCTTTTCCTGATTATCTACCTTATCTTGCCATCTAATCTCCAATAGGTCCCAGTGTGCTTTGTTCTCCTACATCTGCCCATGTGTTCTCATCATTTAGCTCCCACTTATAAGTAAGAATATGTGGTGTTCATATTTCTGTTCTTGCATTTGTTTGCTAAGGATGATGGCCTTCAGCTCCATCCATGTTCCTGAAAAGGACATAATCTCATTATTTTTCATGGCTGCATAGTATCTATCCCATGATATATATTTACCACATTTTCTTTTTCCAGTCTACCTTTGATGGGCATTAAGGTTGATTCCTCATCATTGCTATTATGAATAGTGCTGCAATGAACATGTGTGTGCATGTATGTTCATAAAAGAATGATTTATATTTCTTTTGTCATATACCCAGTAATTGGATTGCTAGGTGGAATGGTAGTTCTGGTTTTAAGTCTTTGAGTAATTGCTGCAGTGTCTTTCACAATGGTTGAACTAATTTATACTCCCATCAACAGTGTGTAAGCACTCCTTTTTCTTTGCAACATAACCAGCACTTGCTATTTTTTTACTTTTTAGTAATAGCCATTCTGACTGGTGTGAGATGGTTTCTCATTGTGATTTAGATTTGCATTTTTATAATGGTCACTGACATTGAGCTTTTTTCACATGCTTGTTTGTTTCATGTGGGTCTTCTTTTGAAAAGTGTCTATTCATGTCCTTTGCCCACTTTTTAAGCAAGCATTTTGTTTTAATCAATTTTTTCTTTTTGTTCCTTATAGAAGTTGAATATTAGATCTTTGTCAGATGTGTAGTTTGAAAATATTTTCTCCCATTCTGTAGTTTGTCTGTTCATTCTGTAGATAGTTTCTTTTGCTGGAAGAAGCTTTTTAATTAGATCCCATTTGTCAATTTTTGCTTTTGCTGCAATTGCTTTTGGAAACTTTATCATAAAATATTTGCTTGTTCCTATGTCCAAAATGGCATTGCCTAGGTTGTCTTCAAGGGTTTTGGATTTTACTTTTAAGTCGTTAATACATCTTGAGTTGAGTTTTGTATATGGTGTAAGAAAGAGGTCCACTTTCAATTTCCTCCATGTGGTCAACCACCACTTATTCTAGCACCATTTATTGAATAGGGTGTACTTTACCCATTGCTTGTTTTTGTCAGCTTTGTTAAGGATCAGGTAGTTCTAGGTGTGCAGCCTTATTCTGTCCCATTGGTTTGTATGGGGTAGCAGTAGTATGCTGTTCTGTTTACTGCAGAGCTGTGTAGCATAGTTTGAAGTTGTGTAATATGATACCTCCAGCTATGTTCTTTTTACTTAGGATTGCCTTAGTTATTCAGGCTTGCTATTGTTTTGTTATTTGGTTCCATATTAATTTAAAAAAAATTCTAGTCTGTGAAGAGTGTCACTGGTAGTTCAATAATATTTAATCTATAAATTGCTTTGGGCAGTATCGCCATTTCAACAATATCACTTCTTCCCTTTCATGAGCTATGAAATGTTTTTCCATTTGTTTGTCATTCCTTTTTTCTTTGAGCACTGTTTTGTAGTTCTCCTTGTAGACATCCTTCACCTCTCTGGTTAGGTGTATTCTAATGTATTTCATTCTTTTATGGTGATTGTGAATGGAATTGTCTTCATGTTTTGGCTATTGGCTAGACTGTTGCTGTGGTGTAGGAATGCTAATAATTTTGAACATTGATTTTGTTTCCTGAGAGTTTGCTAAAGTTGTTTATTAGCTGAAAGATATTTGGGGCTGAGACTATGGGGTTTTCTAGACATAGAATCATGTTATCTGCAAACAGGGGTAGTTTTGTTTCCTCTCTTCCCATTTGGATGCCCTTTATTTCTTTCTGTTGCCTAATTGCTCTGCCCAGGACTTCCAATACTATGGTGAACAGGAGTGGTGAGAGAGGATATCTTTGTCTTGTGACAGCTTTCAAGGGCAATGCTTGCAGCTCTTGCCCATTCATTATGATGTTGGCTGTGGGTTTGTCACATATGGCTCTTATTATTTTGAGGTATGTTCCTTCAGTACTCAGTTTCTTGAGAGTTTTTAAAATGAAGAGTGTTGAAATTTATTAAAAACCTTCTCTGCATCTATTGAGATAATCATGTGTTATTTGTCTTTAGTTATGTTTATGTAATAAATCACATTTATTGATTTGCATGTGTTGAACCAAATTTGCATGTGTTTATGTAATAAATCACATTTATTGATTTGCATGTGTTTAGACTTTTGATGTGCTGCTGGATTTGGTTTGCCAGATTGTTTTTTGAGGATTTTGCATCAATATTGATCAAAGATATCAGTCTGAAGTTTTCTTTTTTTGTTATATATCTGCCAGGTTTTAATACCAGGATGATGCTGGCCTCATGGAATGAGTTAAGGAAGTGTTTCTCCTCCCCAATTTTTGGAATAGTTTCAGCAGGAATGATGCCAGCTCTTCCTTGTACATCTGGTAAAATTCCATCGTTAATCCATCTGGTCCTGGACTTTTATTGCTTGGTAGGCTATTTATTACTGATTAAATTTTAGAGCTCATTATTGGTCTGTTCAGGATTCAGCTTCTTCCTGGTGCTGTCTTAGGAGGCTGAAGTTGTCTGTGTCCAGAAATTTATCCAGTTATTCTAGATTTTCAAGTTTATGTGCATAGAGGTGTTCAATATTCTCTGAGAGTTATTTGTATTTCAGTGAGGTCACTGGCAAGATTCTTTTTTTAAATTTCTAATTGTGTTTATTTGGATTCTCTCTTCTTTATTAGTCTAGCTAGTGCTCTATTTCATTAATTAAAAAAAATCCTGAATTAGTCAATCTTTTGATGGTTTTCTGTGTCTCAGTCTCCTTCAGTTCAGGTATTTCAGGAATTTATTGTCTTTTTCCAGCCTGTGTGTGTGTGTGTGTGTGTGTGTGTGTGTGTGTGTGAGAGAGAGAGAGAGAGAGAGAGAGAGATGTTATGTGTTGTACTTTGTGGTGTGTGTGTGATGTTAGGCTGCTAAATTTATATTTTTCTAACTTTCTGATATGGGTATTCAGGGCTATTAATTTCCCTCTTAATACTACCTGTGTCTCAGTGATTCTGGTATGTTGTATCTTTGTTCTCATTAGTTACAAGTAACTTCTTGATTTCTGCCTTAATTTCATTTTGTGCCCAGTGATCATTCAGGAGCAGGTTATTCAATTTCCATGTAAATGTGTGGTTTTGAGTGAGTTCAATAGTCTTAATTTCTAGTTTGATTACACTGTGATCCAAAATATTGGATGTTATAATTTCAGTTCCTTTGCATTTGCTAAGGGGTTTACTTCCAACCATGTGACCAACTCTATATTACATTACATGTGGCAATGAGAAGAATGTATATTCTGTTTTTTGGGACTGGAGATATCAATCAGGTCCATTTGATGCAGTGCTGAATTCATGTCCTAAATGTCTGTTAATTTTCTGCTTCAATGATCTAATACTCTCAGTTGGGTTGTAAAGTATCTCACTATTATTGCTCAGGAGTCTAAGTCTCTTTGAAGGTCTCTAAGAACTTGCTTTATGAATTTAGGTGCTACTGTGCTGGGTGCACATATATTTAGGATAGTTAGGTGTTCTTGTTGAACTTAACTCTTTATCATTATTTAATGCCATTTTTTGTCTTTTTTATCTTTATTGATTTAAAGTCCACTTTGTCTGAAACTAGGATTGCAACCCCTGATTTCTTCTGTTTTCCATTTGCTGGTAGATTTTTCTTCATCCCTTTATTTTGAGACTACGTGTGTTATTTGAGACAAGTCTCTTAAAGATAGCATACAAATGGATCTTGGTTATTTAACCAGCTTGCCACACTGTGCCTTTTAATTGGGTCATACATCTCATTTACATTCCTGATTCATATGGATATGTGTGAATTTGATCCTGTCATCATGATGTTCACTGGTTTTTCTGCAGACTTATTTATATGGTTGTTTTATAGTGTCACATGTATATGTACATCAGCCCATTTTTGTAGTGGCTGATAATGTTCTTTCTTTCTCATATTTATATGCTTCCTTCAGGAGCTCTAGCAAGGCAGGTCCAGTACTAACAATTTCCCTCAGCATTTACATGTCTGAAAAGGATCTTATTTTCCCTTCACTCATGAAGCTAGTTAGCCCAGATATGAAATTCTAGGTTGGAATTCCTTCATCTCAAAATGTTGAATATTGACCCCCAATCTCTTCTGGCTATTGTTAGTCTGATGAACTTCCCTTTGTCGGTGACTTGACCTTTCTTTCCAGTACCTTTAACACCTTTTCTTTCATCTTAACTTCGGAGAATCTGAAGATTATGTGTCTTGGGATGAATCTTCTCATGGAGTATCTTACTGGGGTTTTCTAGATTTTCTGAATTTGAATATTGTCATCTCTATCTAGGTTGGGGAATTTCTCATGAATATATCCTGAAGTATGTTACCCAAATTGCTTATACTCTCCCCTTCTCTTTCAGGGACACCAATGAGTCTTACATCTGGTGACTTTACATAATTCCATATTTCCTAGAAGTTTTTGTTTATTCCCTTTTATTATTCTTCCTTTTTTTCAGGCTGTCTTATTTCAGAAAAACAGTTTTCAGGCTCTGGGATTATTTCCTTTGCTTTGTCTATTCTGCTATTAATACTTGTGATTGTATTATGAAACTCTTATACTGTGTTCTCAGCTCTACCAGGGCAGTTACATTGTTTTCTATACTGGCTATTTTGTCTGTCAGTTTCTACATTGTTTTATTATGATTCCTAGCTTATTTGGAATGTGTCTGGATGATATTTGTTTATATCCAAATTCTGAATTCTGTTTCTGTTATTTCAGCTATAATATGGTTTGGCTCTGTGTCCCCACCCAAATATCATCTTGAATTGTAATCCCTACATATCAGAGCAGGGACCTGGTGAGAGGTGATTGAATCATGGAAGCAGGTTCCCTGATTGTGTTCTCAAGATACTGAGTTCTCACAAGATCTTATGGTTTAAAAGTGTTTTGCAGTTTCCCTCCCACCATCTTCTCTCCGACTGCCTTGTGAAGAAGGTTCCTGCTTCCCCTTTGCCTTCTGCCATTACTGTAACTTTGCTGAGGCCCCCCTGCCATGTGGAATTGAGAGCTGATTAAACCTCTTTCCTTTATAAATTACCCAGCCTCAGATTATTCTTGATAGCATTGTAAAAATGGACTAATACGAGCTATCTAAGCCCAGTTCAGAACCCTTCCTGAAGAAGTGGTGTGGCTGTTTGGAGGAAAAAAAAACATATTCTGGCTTGTTGAGTCGTCAGGGTTCTTTTGCCGGTTCTTTCTCATCTTTGAGGGCTTACATTTCTTCAATCTTTTAAGTTGCCGACCTTTGGGTGTTTTTTTCTTTTTAAGCCACTGTGATGACCTTCAGGATTTGATTTTGGTTTAAGGTGGATTCAGCTAACTGGCTTTATTTCTGGAAGATTTTGGGGGACCAACACTCAGCTCCGAACTTCTGGACTGTGTGCTCTAATTTTGGGGACTTGTATTGGGCCCTGACTTTGTTCTCTGGATCCTTGAAGTTATGAATCCACTCCACTGCACTGGGATTCATAGTTGGGGAATTTGGTACTGAGATTTTCCAAGACTATGGGCCACTACACTCTGATGGGTAGTGTTAGCTAAAGCATTTCATAGTATAGTGACAGTGGAATCCATCTTCATTTACATGTACAAGCAGCAGTGGCAGTGCATCAGGGTGTACACTTGTTGGCTGTGGCAGAGTAACAGCAGGTGCTGGGGTGCCTGCCTCCATGCAGGTATTCAAAACAGTAGTGGATTCAATGTGGCTGGGATGGCAAAGGGAAGGGAGTTCCTGATGGTTACTGTGCATACAGTCAGGCTGGTGGTGCTGTCAGCACAGGAACAGGGTGATGGTGGGCAAAGGTGGTTGCCCAGGGTCCGGGAAGGTTTGCTGATCTCTGTGCCTAGTTTTACTCCCATGGCAGTGTTGGTACACAGGAAGGGTGCTGGCAGGAGCAGGGCTGTCTGTCTCTGTGCCTAGCATGGTTCCAACTCCAATTGGTTGGCAGGGGGAAGACAGTAGACAGGGAGTAAACTGCTGCAGCAGTGGCAGAGAAGGGTGCATGTACACACACATATTGGCAGAGCAAGAAAAGCAAAATCCAACTGTGCATACATACATACACTGTCAAAGTGATGTGGAGGGTTTCCATGGGGTCCTGGGAAGCTGAGGTGTGAGGACGGAGCAGGGTGGCTGGTGTATGGCCATGGGGCCTGCCCCACTCATTCCTGATTAGCTCTCTGCTAATCAGGAATGGTCTACTAGTTCAGATTCTATGATGCAGGCCCCAGGGAACCCAAGGCTGCCCTGCAAGCAGGTGTAGCCTGGCTGGGTCCCCAGGATGGGCCTGCAGATCAAGGACCACTCAGATTGACTGACCTCATCTGATAGGTAAGAATGCCCTTCAGAGTTCAGGTATGACAGTTTCCCTAGGACTAAAGCCTCCTATTGAAGCAAGTTGAGCCTGCAGGTATGGCCATCGCTGGTCATACTCCAGTATAGATGTTCCCACACCAAACTGTTTGGGTTCTATAACAGCTGGCTTGCTGCCCCTACCACTTCTCTAAGCAGCTCTCCCTGCCAACTCAAGTGTTCATGGTGGTCCAGGGCTCTCCTCCTGCTGGAACTCTAGAGGCCTATGGTGAGAGTGGGTTCCTCCTTGCCAGTTCAACTCACCCATTGTCCTGGAATTGTTGGGGGACAGGAATGAGTCCCAGTGTGTGGTAGCCCTGTTCAGGGTTCCAAGCTTCCTCCTCCTTTAGTTTAGCTTCTCTTAGTCCAGCTTCTGTGTCTTCCCTCTGTCCATTCTTGTTGCCTTCCTTCTGAATATCTGTTATGAATGCACAAATCATCTGGGTCCTTCAGTGGCAGTAGTTCCACCTGGCTGCATCTAGTGACACCTGGCCATCTTGCCAGAAGCTAATTCATTTTCATTTGATTTTTGTACATGATGAGAGAGAAGGGTCTAGTTTCATTCCTTTGCATATAATTATCTGGTTTCTCCAGCACCATTTATTGAAAATACTGTTCTTTCTCCATTGTATGTTCTTGGCATCTTGTCAAAGATGGTTTGGTTGTAAATACATGAATTTATATTTCTTTTCCATTGGCCTATATGTCTACTTTTATCCAAGTATCACACCATTTTTATTACTGTAGCTTTATTGCATATTTGAATTCAGGTAGTGTAAAGCCTACAGCTTTGTTGTTTTTGCTTAGGACTGCTTTCTGTATTTGGGGTATTTTGTGATTTCATATAAACTTAATTTTTTTTTCTATTTCTGTGAATAATGTCATCAGTGTTTTGAAAGGGCTTGCATTAGATCTGTAAATTGCTATGGGTTATTATTGTCATTTTAACAATGAGCAAGGAATATCTCTCCATTTTTGGTGTGTCGTTTTTTATTTCTTTCATCAAAGTTGTATAGTTATTCTCATATATATCTTTCATTTCTTTTGTTGGATTAATTTCTAGTTATTTTATATTGTTTGTAGCTATTATGAGATTGATTAATTACTTTTTCAAATTGTTTGCTATTTGAATACATAAACGCTACTGATATAGAAAGACAAATATCACATGTTCTCACTCCTATGTGGTAGATAAAAAAGTGGACTTTTTAAAAATGAAGAACAGATTGGTGATTACAAGGCTGAAAGGGAGGCAGGTGATAAAGAAGAATGTAAATTAATTTATCACCATTGAACCACATACGTAAAAATGGTATATATGGTAAAATAAAAGCAAATATTAAAAATGATTAAAAATGTGTATTTTATCACGTGTGAACAATAGTTTATTAAAGCTGATTAAAGATAACATGATCTCAATAAAATTTTATTTCATTTTCTATAAAATATTAACTTTCTAGGAGAATAATGCTATGAAAATACATTTGAAAAAAAATTGTAAATGGAATGATCAATTTTTTTATATAATCAAAAGTAAAGTAGATTATTGTGAAGTAATTATAATGTTGGTCTGAAGCTTGCATAGCAACAAAATAATCATTAATTTAAAATAAAGATGGCCTCAGTGTACTGACAATTTCACTCTATTTCTCAGACAGGGGATTTTACATCTTTATGTTATATATGCTTTTCTAGAAAACAAAAATATTCAATAGTTAGATTTAAATTTTTTCTTTCTTCTATGTACTTAGTCCAAATAAAAATATATAGCATATAAATGTAATTGTTCTTTAGTATAGAAAGTTTATTAGAAATATAATTATATCATAGTGCATCATATTAATATTGTTTTTTATTTTACTGATGTCTGGTAGAAAATTAATTACATTAAAAATATGAAGTTATGCAAAACTTTAATAAATGCAAATGTTACTGTGAAAATTTTGTGTTTCTGTTTTCAAAAAATATAATCATAAATCCTTCACTTTTTTGTAAGATATTCTTAATGATTTAAGATTTCAGTATATGATTCTGCCCTTTGGTTTATATATTATTTTTTACTCCCCATTTAACTCTTTCTTCTGACTGATAATCGGCTTTGGACAGTTGATATTGGAAGCTATCACATCAAAGTAATGTGAAAAACATTAATTAGCACTAAAATGCCACTGTGGCAAACATTTACCTATGTAACAAATTTGCACATCCTGAACATGTACCCCTAAACTTAAAATAAAAGTTGAATTAAAAAACACTAAAAGGATATTACAAGTCAAACACATAAAACTCACTTTTCCAATTTGACACAGACAACCAGACAGGTTTTAGGGTAGAAAAAAAAAAAAAACTGAGAATGTTTTTTTTCTCTTTCTTTGGGACACTAACCTGGTGATCCAAAGGAACAAGTACATTAACTATACCAAACTCGTACTTGGCCCATAAAATAACTTTTTTCATTTCTAGATTATATGCTTGGCGAGAAGTGTCTCCACTCATGAAGTTTAGGTTTACACCTGAATAAAGTATACATTGGGAATAAGTGTCACTCTTATCTTTGGATATGAGGCAATTCAGCACCTGAAGCCCATACCATCATTACAGCATTGTCAGTAAGTTCCAGTATGAGCAGTCTACCTTCTCTTTTCCCTCTATGGTACTGTAGGAAATGCAGTACACTCTTGACAACTAGCTCTTTGTCAATTTAAACCTTAGACTAGGCATTCAGACTCACTCCAATGACTGGCAATATTTTTTTTTCTTTACACAAAGATTTAAGGAGCCATGAACAAATGGTTTATCATCTCTGATTAGCTGAACTGCCAAATTTATTTTAAATGATACCTCAATTATAAGTCCCATCATTCATTTTGTTGCCTGCAATCATTCCATCAACTTGCCTCCTAAGTCTAGTAATATGTTTTGGTTTTTGATTTCCATTTTCTCTGTTTCCATAGTAGAAACTTCCAAAGTAAAGGCTATAGATTTTTTTTTGTAGTTTTCTATTTTGGACACAATGCCTAGCATTGTTCTTAGAATACATATGGTATTCTCTTGGTTTCCATGATGGATTCATTCTATGAGTCCTTCATGGATATCAAAAATATGCACATGTTCAAGTTTCATATAAAATACCATAGTATTTACATACAATCTATACACATCTTCTCATATATCTTAAATTATCTCCAGATGACTTAAAATGCCTAATGAAATGTAAACACTGTGTAGATGGTTGTTGTAATGTATTTAAAATTTTATATTCTTTCACATTTTCATATTGTCTTTTTTTTATTTTTAAAAATATTGTCAATCTTCACTTTGGTGAATATGCAAATGCAGAACTGGTGGATATGGAGGACTGAATGTATTAACTTATATAGCTATCTATTAAAATTTATTCTTTACTTTAGGACTGGTCATTGCTATTCTATCTCCTTTGTTCCTTATGACTAGAGTCCTGCCTTGAAACCTAAACCCCTTATAATCCCTGGTATTACCAACCATTTCTCACTTTTACCTAATTCTCCAGATTTTTCTGTTTTATATATATCTTTCAAACAACTAAACTGAATAAATTTTTCATCTATGCCCTAGGAAGATATCCTGTAAATCCTATTTCTATACCACTTCTTTTCTAGTAGATGCCACAATCCATTCTCCTTTCCTTAAAGAATAAGCAAAGATGTATTATGTATTCTTCAGAAATATGTAAAATGAATATATTCCCTAAAAAATAGTGTGCTTTTAAAAACAGCACTAACTCTTGCAGGTAACTTAGCAAACTAAATCATACCTTATTTGTTGTACTCTTTAATTTTCTAAGGTCTCCTACTTTTCTAGAAGATTTAAATGTTTGATATTTATATTAGTACTTAATATACACACACAAGTTCAACAAAGTATGCATGTTCCAAAAAGTACTCATGTTCCAATATAGCAGCCTGAACAATTCTATATAACATAAACGATTTGTACACTATTTCACAATCAAGAATGCCATCCCTAGGAATCCAATGAGAGAAGAAACTGCCCTGCTAAAGGCTTCAATATAACTTCTTTTCCAATTCATTTGAAGAAACAATATATATACTCCATTAAGAATAAGACCATGTATATGAGGTACCATGCTATATATATCTTACATAGATAGAAATAGCCAAGTTCAATGTATAATTAATACATGAGAATTTGTAAATACTTAGTCTTTTAAAATAATACACATACTTAATTGAGGGTAAGGATGCAGTCCCTCTATTATTCTCAAAAAGAAAGGGGGACTATCCAAATACTCATGAATAAAATAAACTTGTCTTTAGATAAAAGAGTAGAGCATTGACAAGAAATTTTGTCTTTGTGCCATATCAAATAGCTTATGTAACATTCATTTTTTTAAAAAAATGCATCATAAACTGTTTCAGATATGACAGTCTTTGTGTTGCAATTTACGGAAGGGTGCCAGTTAGCATGTGATCTGTCCATCATTTCCTCTACTTTTGAAACTCCAAATTAGATTATTCAAATGTGCATTCAAAGAGGTTACCCCTGGAAACCACTTATAGACTTTATGGGGTACAGAATGGCTTGGTTGCTCTTTGGTTTTAGCCTCAAGGAATATCAATCAATGCACAGCAGTCTCCTATGACTACCAATTTGCTTCCCTGTGTGATGCTAGGTATTGCCTGTGTTCATTTAAGCCATATTTGGTAAAGGGTTTCACTTCTTTACTGATCGCCCTTTTCTTCATTAGCAGTCAAGATTCTGAAGACAACAAATTGCAGATTCAAAATTTAACCCTCAGACTTCTCAAGTTTACAATGTTGTATTGAAGACACTTTTTCTTCCAGACTTCATATCCATTCAGTTATGAAATCACTCTCTACAACACTTGATTTGTAGACTCAAGCTAGATGCATTTCATTTTATTTTTGCAGATATTTTGTTAGGTAGCATTATAAACAAAATGCTCTATTTACTGTTCATCATTTAATATTTTATTGTAATTAATTTTGAACTTAATATTTTATTTTGAGTTTTGTTCTATAGGTTTTGGTAACGATTTGAACTTTAAATAAAAAAAAAAATTAATAAACATGAAATCCACAGTATACTGGCATACTAATTATTAAAACTTGGACAACTGGCATTAAAAATTGGCTGGTGGATTAGTCAACTCTATGGAATCATCCAATCGGTAAATGGCAATTAAAACAAATTTTCTAAATACCCAAACTTTTATTTTAAAATAATATTATCAGTCAAGGTATCACAGTTATTTTTACGGATTCTTTAACTTAGGAATAGGATAATTTTTCTGACATTAAAGTAAGTGACTGAAATTCCTATACTTCGGATGAGGTTAAGTGGGACAATAAGCTATAAGCTATGTTTCAGTGAACAGAATTATAATTACCAGTGGTAATAATTGATTGTACTATTGTTAGATACTCTGTGGATTCATGCATATAACACTTACTCAGTTATAAATAGATAATGAGGTTTTTCTTTTGATAGCTAACTCAAAATTACTGTTACATCTAAGAAAAATAAATTCAAAGAAATTTAGTTATCTATGGTGTAAACCCTCCAAAATAAATTGCTCTAAGAAATTTTTAACTAAAGACCAAGTTGGTTTCTCAATATAGAATAGAAATTGATTTTAACAATGTAGAAAATTTTAACACCACAGTAATTTTCTGGGAGCATAAATTAATATAGGTCAACAGGCCAAATACAATGTTGGTGGGTTAAAAGGCAAAAAGAAATTCAGAGAATAACTCCCAATAATCTCACTGTATTTGTGAAGCTGTTACTACCCTATGTATTAAATTTAGTTTAAATAGTTGTAAATTCAGGCAATAGTATGGATTTAGAAACTATCTACTAAATATGGTTCTGATAAGATTGTATCATAAAGACTGCAATTTGGGGGCAACTATATTTTAATATGAATGCCATTTTATATATTTATTTTTTGATAGGTAACTTATTGCTCAATCTTATCTCATTTTTAGTCACGATATTTTTCACTTTGCTTTCTTATGTTTATTTACATAGATATTTGAATATAGTTAGATTTAACTTGTCAGTCATACCAAGGAGATAGATTAATAATAACAAAACACTGACAATTACAGAGACCATTTGTTATGTTCTAGACACTCTGCTAGGTTTTCAACATGCACTATTTTATCTTCACAGTAACCATGTGAAAAAAAAATGGTATTTTCCGAATGTTGGATAAGAAAACTAAACCTCAGATGGGTTATATAATTTCTACAGATTCATATAATCATAAAATGACCATGTCAGAATGTAAACACAGTCAATTTGAATTCCAGAACCCTAATTTTTAGCCTTACAGCACTATTTTGTATAGAATAAATGTTTAACTGGAAACTAGTCAGCCACAAACCATTCAGAAACCATCGAATCTAAGGATGGAGGGACCTTTATGATCCACTCTTCCAGTCTAATAGTTCATTTAATAGTTTCCTTTCTATAATCTCAGAAATGCTGACACCCATTTCTCAAACAACTTTCTACCGAAGCTCTCAGTAGCTTAAAATGTAGCCCATTCTGTGGAGAAACAGTCACTTGGATTGTTCAAAAATTATTTCTCATAAGGTCCTTTTGGGCCTCCTTGTACCTTTTTCACAAAAATTCTAGTTTGGCTCTTCTACTCTGACACTGAAATTTTCCAGTATCTCAGATCCTTTTAACATTCATATTGAATATCTAAAATGTACCAGATAGGCATATATATATATATAAATAATTTAATATGTGTATACATGTGAAACAAAAAATAAAATTCTAAGCCACACAATTGACTGATGGACCCTCACTATAGGCCAAGGGTATTCCAAAGTACACCTAAGAAACTAATTCAGGTCATGATGGGAAGACCCCCACCACCCATTCCCAACATGTCTCATTATACATTCTTCCTTTGAAATTCAGGCACCACTGACCAGCATTAATGTTAAAACAGAGATCTTAAGATTGACAAAGCAGACTCTTTGTAGCAATAAGATACCAAATTCCAATTTCATTCTAGTGTAGTATCTCATGACAGATAGGAGGACTGAAGGAAGTTGAAGTATTTTACTTTAAAATATATTTCATTGATATATTTTGAAATGGCCCTGCAAATCTGTTACTTGTGCATAAAATTTACATTCTGTAGAGAATCTCCTTTCCTTTTCAGGTCCATTCCTGATACAGGAGACAGTTCACCAAGAGGGTTTGGCTGATAAGAGCTCTGAAGCCTGCTACCTGGAAGCTTCATCTGCCTAATAAAAACCTTGGTCTTTACAACCTCTTCTTTTAACTCAGACATTTATTTCTACTGATTTCAGGGTTTTAGATAACTTCTTTCAATCAATGGCCATTCAGAAAAATCTTTGAATCTATCCATGACCTATAAGCTTTGAGTTGTCCTGCCTTTCTGAACTGAATTAATGTATACCTTACATGTATTGATTGACATCTGCCTGTAAATTCTGTCCCCATAAAATGTGTAAAATCAAACTGTTAACCAACCATCTTAGGCACATATTCTCAGTACTTCCTGGTGTTCATGATCCACACAGTTGACTCAGAATAAATCTCTTTAAATATTTTACAATATGTTACCTCATTTAACTCTCACCATAAATGAAGTAATTTTTTCTTATTTCCTTCAAAAAGTACAACAGAATTTGAAAAATTTGTCCGTAGTTAGAGAACAAATAACCATTGATAGTAACTACGTCTTTTGACTCCAAATTTACTATGCCCTAGAGAATCAATCTTACAAATTTACACTTCAATGGTTTTTACTTTATAATAGATATAATTATAACTCTTTTTTTTATTTCTGTTTATTCTGCCCATGTTTTATTATGAATTGTAGGAGCTCTGGGTTTTGTATGCTGTTCAAGTCCTCCCTGATTCCTAGACTGAAATATGCCTATTCAAATAACGGTTCCAATCCAATTGATTTAATTTCTTCTTATCTTCAAAAGTGAAATACAGAGGTGATATTTAGGAAAAAGATTTATGCAGAATACTCTAAATATATGATCACTTTATACTAAAAGTTCATTTGTGAAGACAAAGCAAATATCAAATGAAATATTGTTAATCCATAATTTAGAGTGAAAAATTTTGAGTCTAATTATTGATATCATAGCAATCATGTTGCCTGGAAAGCATCTTGAACATATTTATTTAAACTAATATTATTTTCCAATGATCCACGTATTTTATGCATAAAATGGATGACTTAATTTAACTCAATTACAGCAACATGCAATATTACTTATGTTTTACCAATAATAATTTCACATATAATTTTTATTTTATATTTTAAAAGTTGATTAAGATACACAGATTATATTTGTCTATAATTTTTTAAATAAAATTATTTCTTCAGAATAGAATAATGCAATGTCATGTCTGATTTTCAGTATAATCTTAATAATACATTACATATTAAAGTTTTTAAGCTCCATGTTCACTGTCTCTAATATAGATAAATCTCATTTAAAGGGATTTAACAGCTGATTTTCTCAGCTTCCCCTTCCAATTGTTAGGTTTGAGTTATTTAATTACGCAGCATAACAGCTAAGATACTTTTATATCAGCTTGCTAAAAAAAAAAGTTTTAGTAAGTGATACATTATACCATGAAAAACCTCCTTCTCTAGGACTTTTAAAAAGAACTTGTACAAATCCAAACTATTAATCCTCCTGGAGCATTCCACCAAAATTACTAATAAGGCATCTGGAAATGCAAATACATACATAAATTATTCCTTTGTAAATTTCGAGTTAGGGATTATCACATTTGTTTTGCCCTATCCTGGAGAACAGTTAGTTTGGTTAGTAATTACACTCTTTAAGCCTTTATTTGAATGCAAGTTTGAATTCAAAAAAGATGTATAAAATAAAATTATATGTGGTTATAACACTGGTTTAGATGATCCCTCTGGTCAGGTGGTATTTTACTGGGGCCAGCCAGTCTGGGGGCGGGACTTACTCACATACCAGGCAGTTAGCTCACTCTCAGCCACAGTGCAACATGTTATTTTCTACATGCACTCCTCATTAGGCTGGCTCAGGCTGTTCATGCAATGATAACAGGATTCCACATTCAGCTAGAGGGCAAGCCCCATTTTGGAAGCTCTTTTACACTTAAGAACCATTAGATGATTCTGCTTGCATATCAACTAATGTCTCAGTGGCAAAACAAGTCACATAGCCAAGCTTAGATTCAAAGAGAGGAGAAGCTTTCCACAATGCAATTTTTAGAACAAGGACTGAATTGTGTGTTTTCCAAATAATCTAAATTGCACATACTTTAGATAAGATCATATTCCTGCATACAAATTTGAGAAGACATCTAATATTTTCATGGAAGGTGACTAAAAGTCTGATTATTATTTTTTTTGGAAAACATATACAATTGCTCAGAAATAGGTTTAATTGATTCAATTATAATTTAATAGTAATTTGCAAAGCAATATATTTGTTCTTGGTGAATTTATTTGTATATTCACTTTATTTATGTATGACATTTTGATTTTTATTTATATATCTGTTTCTGAAAGTTAATTCTAGTTGGATAGTGATCAAGATGTTGAAGCCACTCCAATGTCAAAGAAATTTCTTGATTAGAAGGCATTGCCTATACAAACATTTTGGTTAGTGATCCTCAATTAACATACTGTATCTCAAGTGTACAGAATGTGTTTTTTCTACAAGTAAGAACAGTATACATACAGTAAGAATGTTGTTTATTAAATAGAGCATTGCTTGGCCAATCGAATCTTTGTACTGTACAACACAGGATACCTTGCTATAAGTAAGAAAGAAAGGCACAGCATAGCATTAAAGAAAAGCAAAGACAAATGCTTGCTTCCTGGATCATAGAAATACAATGCCTTATTAGTGAATTATGGCATGTAGTCAGGGAACTGAACTATTATACTCAATATATTCATTATTCTGTGAGGTATCAAATGAAAAAGCGATAACTGAGTCAGCTTTTATATTCACCATGCAACTCTTTTTAAATTTAACAGTGATAGTTTTCTAATCACTGTTAATTTACTTGTTAACATTTTTAGTCTTTTAATTTTTTCAAGTAAGCATCCAAAAATTCTACATCCAAAGTGTGTCATGAACTCACAAAGAATAACAAACGTTTATTTCTATGGATCCAAAGGACAAATTAGGTGACGATCATTCAACCTACAAGTGAATTTGTCACAGTATTCCTTTCAATAGCCACCCTCTGGCATATTAAAATGTGAATCAATTTATAAATGATGATTTATACACTTGTTCAGAGAGTAATGCAACTTATTGACCTGAAGATTGGTTGTAAAACTTATTAAATATGAATTCATTATTCTAAAAGAGATGCAATAGCAATTGGGTAATATTGCACATTTTTTCCTAAAATTCTTAATGTGAAATCATACCTTTGATAACCTCATGTAGATACTATGTCACAAAACATTTATTTCAACTAGAACAAACTCAGTCTACAGTTCAATACAGGTTGAATAATTTTAAAAAACCACAGGCTGTGTCTCCTCTAAAAATAGCACATATTTGATATTACATCTTGTTGCCAGATTAGATGACAAGCAATATTCAAATCTCCAAATCCTCTTGTATAAACAAGCTGTTACTATAGTGCCAGATTATGATTTTCAATTACCATATGTTTCTAAATGTTTGTTTAGGATTTTAGAAATGGTGTGCTTTTTCCTCCAAGCAATAAAATAAAATAAGCCTTTATTTTGATAACATTTGAAAGTATAAATGATGAAAAGAGAAGACAAATGAACTCTAAATCTCAGCTTGATAGAAGGGAATTACGATATTTTGACCTAGGAAAAAAACTGAAATTAACTCAAAAAACCATTCAGGCTCACACCACCAAAAAATAAAGGTAGTAAGAATCCTGTTATAAAAACAAAGTTCTATTTCTTTTATGAATATGTCAGTGAATAACAACAATACTTGAAGCTTTAAACTGCTACTATAAAAAGTAATCAGAATATTCTATTTTTTTCTCATCATAATATAAAATTATTAGAAACCCTATTTAAGGTTATTTGTTATATTACCTATAATAAAATTAATTAAATAAATATATTCCAATGTTCAAAACATTGACCTTTTTGAATTATGGTCATAGTCATCTTTTGATCACATCTGAACTAGGTAATTCTAGAAGTGTATAAATCTGTATAACTGAATTAAAGATTGAAAGGTCTTAAGCTTATTTGTGTATTTTGCTTTCTTCTTTCATATTGTAGTATCAAACATTCAGAAAACAATTTTCATCATTGAATTTAAAAAATGATTTTCTTTTTCTAGCATATTTTAATTTTTATTGCATTTTAGGTTTTGGGGTACAAGTGTAGAACGTGCAACATAGTTGCATAGGTACACACATGGCAGTGTGTTTTGCTGCCTTCCTCCCCTTCACCCACATTTGGCATTTCTCCCCAGGCTATCCCTCCCCAGCTCCCCCCACGCTGTCCCTCCCCTATTGCCCCCGATAGACCCCAGTGTGTAGTACCCCCCTCCCTGTGTCCATGTGTTCTCATTTTTCTCACCCGCCTATGAGTGAGAATATGTGGTATTTCGTTTTCTGTTCTTGTGTCAGTTTGCTGAGAATAATGTTCTCCACATTCATCCATGTCCTTACAAAGGACACAAACTCATCATTTTTGATTGCTGCATAATATTCCATGGTGTATATGTGCCACATTTTCCCTGTCCAGTCTATCATCGATAGGCATTTGGGTTGGTTCCAGGTCTTTGCTATTGTAAACAGTGCTGCAATGAACATTCACGTGCATATGTCCTTATAGGAGAACGATTTATAGTCCTTTGGATATATACCCAGTAATGGGATTGCTGGGTCAAATGGAATTTCTATTTCTAGGTCCCTGAGGAATCGCCACACTGTCTTCCACAACGGTTGAACTAATTTACACTCCCACCAACAGTGTAAGAGTGTTCCTATTTCTCCGCATCCTCTCCAGCATCTGTTGTCTCCAGACTTTTTAATGATTGCCATTCTAACTGGTGTGAGATGGTATCTCAATGTGGTTTTGATTTGCATTTTTTCATGTGTTTTTTGGCCTCATGTATGTCTTATTTTGTAAAGTGTCTGTTCATATCTTTTGCCCATTTTTGAATGGGCTTGTTTGTTTTTTTCCTGTAAATTTGTTTGAGTTCTTTGTAAACTCTGGATATCAGCCCTTTGTCAGATGGGTAAGCTGCAAAGATTTTTTCCCATTCTGTTGGTTGCCGATTCACTCTAGTGACTGTTTCTTATTTTTCTAGCATTATAAAGTTCCATCCCTATTTATTAATGCATTCAAAACTGAAATTTATAAAATAATTCAATAATTATATATTATTCTATATACTAAATAGCCATGAACATAGGATAGAGAAGAAAAAGCAGCTCGGTTTTTCTATTGCATCTCTGCATGGACACTTCTAAAACTTGGTAAGTGGAAAACTTGGTAGGAAAAAAAACTTTCTATTGATTACTAAGGATAAAATTAAACCAAATGTCTACAAACATCTTTAAATTCACAAAAGACTTCTTTATAGGCTTCAAGTAAAACTAAACTTTGACTTAAAGGTCATGAAGTTAAGCAGAGGCAAATTCTTTTAAAAATGTTTTAGTTGGAATAGTTTATAAATTAAATTTCACCTGCTGTGAAAGTGTATTTACTCAAACACTTTAAATATTGTATTTTTTTTTTCTAAGCTGTAAGTACATGGACACAAATAGAAGTACATTTTTCTGAAAATACACGGAATTGGAAAGCTGAAATGTCATGAGACCCTTCTAAAATAATGTGTGGAGATAGCGTAACTAAGAAGGTAGCCCTAAATAATCAGTGTCTAGATGCCATCTAAAAGAGACATGGTAAAAACAGAAATGCTAGAGAAAGATGTAGGAGAAAAACAGGGTGGGTTGAGGCCATGCTATTGTTTCTGAAATTTTGACTTTGAGGACATTTATTATTATGGCAAAACTGTTACATTTTGTAAAAAAAAATTTCCAGGGTAAATCAAATAAGATAGTAATATTTCTTGATTAATCTGCCATATATTGAAGTTGCTTTTATTTTCCTACATTTTTTATTTTTATTTTTACTTTGCTATGATAATTTTCACAAGGGTTAATGTTTTCCTGTAAATTTTAGAATAAAGTTTGACATATTAATACTTTCTTTTTGCTTATGTAAAGTTTTACTAATTGTGGCCTTTGCCAAAGTGAAGTTTGTTTTTATTCTCCTTCCTCATCCTTCTCTTCCTTCAGTTCCTCCTTTTGTCCTTCCTTATCCTCTTATCTTCCTTTATTCTTATTAAGTCCAATATTCCTAATAATTTTTAGCAAATCTAAATGTTTTTAAAAATTATAATCATATAAGCAGGCATTTTTGACTGTATATCTCATTGATATCTTACCTGTACATCTAAAAATGCCTGGTTTATAGCATGTACTCAAAGATACTCAGATAAATTTTAGTTAACACATATGACAGTGTACAATTTAAACTGGTATCTCTTGGATATTTGCTCAGAAAAATAAATATTTGCTAAATTTTGTTTATTGCTTGGAAGAAAAAGAAAACTAATTTAGGGCAGAGTTAAATGATCTGACTATATGATGCAGTCAAAATACTATACACAAAGTGGTAGAATTAAAGCACTGGGGTCAAAACAGAATGACTTTTGCTAAGTCTTGTCTGAATAGACAAACCACAATAAAAATAGACAGACAAATATATTCTCTATCTGTGAAGATATAAAACTTCTGGTAGTTTTTAAAACAAAAAAATATGTACTTTACAGCATAGGCATGTTTTTCTGCCCTTAAAACTCCTCCTCAACACTTTGGTTGGCTTTTCTTGTATTTCAAATTTCAAGTCAAATATCTACTTTGTGAGAAGTGTATTCCCATTACATTATCTGAAGAAGTTTTCCCACCTCTGGTAACTCTATAGCTCTTAGGATCATCAGGTCATGATATATACATATGCACATGCATATACATGACTGTATGTGTATTTTATAGTTGTCTGTCTCACAGATAAGAAGTTATAGTCATGAAGGGTGGAGAACAGGACAATCTCTGTCTATTCCAATTGTATTCTCAGGATCAATAAGAATATGCATGGCAAAAACAAATTAAGGGAAGAAACTGAAGATTTTTATTTGTGTTCAAAGAAGATCCACACTAGGAGGGTATTTTTCTTGATTTTTAATTTAATACTGGGAAAACAGGGCTCAATTAATATTTGAGAACTTAGGATGTCCACAGTAGGATAATCTCTCAAGGGTAAATTAATTTAATATATTTCCCTTAAGTGAAAATATGACAGTTAACATAATTCTTAAAAGTTACTTCTCTTTCTCACATTCTTTTTAGTTAATCACCAATTCCCAATTTGCTTTAGCAAATTCCCATTTATGCAGGTTTGGATCTGTGGAATGAATTGTGAACTATCTTAATGGTCTACCATGTAGTATACAAAAAATAAAATAAAAATGTACATCAGCCAGATGGACATTTTAGAAAAGATCTAAGTTAAAGAATAGACTACTGGTTAAGAGCACAGAGTCCATAGCCACATTACATTTGTTTCAATCTCAGCTCTTTTCATTATTGAGTGTGTGATTTTTGAGAAACGTACATGATTACTAGCTGAGCCATAGTCCCTTTATCTGTAAAATGTAATAAAAAATACTCATACATATTTTGTGAAGATTATATAACTCACCTCATGTGAAGAATTTATAAATATGTATAGAATGCCATAATCAATGTGTTTTATTTGTTATTTTTAAATATAGAAGAAAGAAATTTGTCAAAAAGGATGGAAGAAGCTAACTCTAAAAAAGATTGGTTTTGTAACCTGGCTCTATCACTTACTGGCTATATTAATTCCTTCATCTGTGAAAGTAATGCTTCCTGTCTATTTCACAAGGATTTTTTGAGTTACAATATAAAAAATTTTAAAACAGGGTAACACATATAGTAGCACTCTGTAAAAAGTGAACTATTTTATTTTGTTAATGTTTTTTAACACTGATGGTGATGATCATACAAAGGTATACAAAATATATGCCAAAATATCGAGAGTACTATTGTAAGATTTCTGCAGTTTCTTAAAAGTTGTATACATACTTAAAATATATTGCATATAATTTTTAAATGAATAAAAGAAATATAAGTGCTTTTTGAAAATGAAATTCATCTGACTGCCAATGTTTCATCAGCAAGGACTCTGTAAAGTTGCTCACCAATCTCATCAATGCATACTATTATATTTCTGTCAAAAGCATTTAATTATTAAGTCATCTGAGGATTTTAATTACTTGTTATATATATTGACTTACAGTTGAAAATATAATGTGATTTTCTTTTTAATTTGAAGAAGATAATTTATAGACTAGTTTTTCTTTTTGTTCATTTTAGGATTAATGATGCTTTATTTCCTACTGGAAAGACTGTTTGGTTTCTCATCCCCAAACATTTTAATAATGCTTCTAGTTAGAGAGTTAAATGAGGAATGACAAGTTTAAACTAATATTATTGTGTGGGTAGCTGAGTAACATCAGCAAGATGCCTCAGAAGAGATGCCTGGTGCTCACCCCTACCACAAAATGAACCCCGACAACCAATAAACAGCTAAGATTTGACTGCAGTGTCTGAGGGAGAGTGCTGAAAACTATGGGAAAGTGGAGACACGATTGTGGTAATTGGAAGCACAGGAGGACATGTGGAGGCACCCAGCCTCTGCAGACCCTCTCCCCTACTTAGCTAGACTGATCCCGAATCAGGAGGGAGTTCCTGTTGTGGGGAAAGGTAAGCAGACTGATACAATTTGGCTGTGTCCCCACCAAAATCTCATCTCGAAATGTAATCCCTTACATGTCTAGGAGGAAACTGTAATCCCCACCTGTCCAGGGAGCGAGGTGATTGGATCATGGGGGAGGTTTCCCCCATGCTATTTTGATGATAATGAGTGACTTCTCATGAGATCTGATGGTTTTATAAGAGGCTCTTGCCCTTCATTTTCCCTGTCTTTTCTGCTGCCTTGTGAATAAATAGGCACTTATTTCTTCTTCACCTTCTGCCATGATTGTAAGTTTCCTGAGGCTTTTCCACCCATGTGTAACTGTGAGTCAATTAAACCTCTTTCCTTTATAAACTACACAGTCTCAGGTATTCTTTATAGCAGTGTGAGAACAGACTAATACATAGAGGAACCTCACCCACTCCTATTGCCACTCCAAACACCTACAGTCTTTACTGTAGGGAAATCCCACAGTCCTGGAAAGCCTGAGGCCAGTTTGGAGAGCTGCTGGGAATTCACACAGCTGCACTGTCCTGCATTAGAAGCACAAGGTGTACACTTTCCACCCTTCATCTACTGTGACCAAACTGCTTCACCACAGTGCCATCTGGAAATGAGCATCACCTCTGGAGTGTGTCCTGCTCTGAGGACAGTAGTTACTGCACCTCTCCAGCACTGGGGCTTCGTCTTCATTCCAACAAGTCCACAAAGGTAGCTTAACACCACAATATCACCATGCTAAGCCTTGGCCCAGGATCTGCTATAACTGTGGTCCTGCAGGCAGGGAAACTAACACCCACCATCAATACTCCCAACTGGAGAAACAGTCTGGCACTCTCTCTCAGTGCAAACATGCCCATAAGCTAGCCAAACCACTGTATATCCCTCCCTGGTGGAAAAAGTCTCAGTGTTACCAAGCAGTTGACATGGTTGGCAGCATAAATACATGCCCATGCCTGGGGCAGGACAAATATCCCTACAGTCCTACATTGCTTTCCCACTCTCCATGGACATTTCTCTGCCTGGTCCAATAGTGAGTGCCTTCAGTCAGGACCAGAGAAACAGCCATGCCTGTGGGCAACACCTGGCATACATGCCCCCAGGCCAGTTGATCAGTCATGTGCCCACATCTAAAGCCCAAGAGAGAGCACCACTGGCCATTCTTTAGGGAAACACACCCAGGCCTGCTGAGCAGCCCTGTGCCTACATCCAGGCTTGAGAAATATCCCCAGGGGCTGCCTTTGGTGAGCATGCCCCCAGGCCAGCCAAGCAGCTATATGCTTATGTTCTGGGCATGAGAAACAATCCTTTGTGGTTCCCCTGGTGGACAAGCCCCAAGGCTGACCAAGCAGATTTGTGACCATTTCCCAGGCCTGATACACAGCCTTTTGAACCAGACCTTGAAGGCGCATAGCCAAGGCAGCCAAGCAGCCTTGCACATGTATCCTGGACCTCAGAAACAGCCCTGTAGGCTGTTCCCAGCAGACTTATCCCCAGACCAGACTAGCAGAAACAGCCTCATGGGACATCTCTGGTAGACATGCCTCCAGACCAACCAAACAGCTGTGTTCCCATGTTCTGGGTCTCAGAAAGTCTCATGGGCTGCCCCTGGTGGGAACATCCCCACAGGGGCCAAGTAGCCTTTTGCCTACATCCAAAGACTAACCAACAGCCCTGTGGCTCACTGCCAGCAGTCATGCAGAAAGGCCAGCTGAGTAACTAGGTGGCTGTGCCCGCATGAGAGTAATAGAATAATGGCTCTAACTCCACTGAACCAGATTTTATGTTGGCTGGCAAACCCACAGTGTGGACACATGTACCCCCAACCTGAGAAACAGCCTAATAACCTAACGCCAGGCAAAACTGCACCACCACTGCCATAAACTCTCTCAACTTTGGCCACTGAGATGCTTGTAAATGTCACTGGCATGGATTCCACCTGAAGAAGCTAAACAGAGATTACACTATTGTGTCGAACTAGAACCAAAGCCAATGCACCCTACCAAATGGATACACCAAACTTTACATATACAAATAAATCTTCACCTAGAAACCCCTCTCCATAAAATTGGAAGAAGTAACTGTTTTACGAGATGTGAAGGCACACACCAAATGTAAAAACGCCAAAAAAATCTCAATTAATAGATTAATAATAATAAATTATTATAATTATTAATAATAATAGATCTGAATCATAAGGGAAAATACAAAATGCAAGAATAAAACTTATCATAATAATCTAAAGGAAACTCACTGAGATAGAAGAAAATATAGATAGAAAGTTAAAGTTAAAAATAATTGTGCATTATTTTTATTATTCACTTAAAATAGGACATTATGTTAAGTGAAGTTAGTGAGAAATTGAAAGTTAAACAGTGCATGTTCTCACACATATGTGGAAGCAAAAAAAGTTAATTTCATAGAAGTAAAAAGGAGAACAGAGGATGGAGGGTAGGAAGGGTGGGGAAAGAGAGAGAAAGATTTTTCAAAGAATATAAAAGTATAGCTACATAGAAAAAATAAGCTCTAGTGTTCTATGCCATTGTAGATTGACTATGGTTAACAATAATGTATCATATAATTTCAAATAGCTAAAGAAAATATATTAAATTTTCTGAACACAAATAAATAATAAATGTTTAAGATGATGGTTATGCTAAGTAACTTAATCTGATCACTATACATTATATGTATCAAATACCACTATGTACTTCATGAATATGTAAAATTATTATATGCCAAATAAAAATATACTAAAAATCAATATATAAAAAATAAATAAAATTAGGTAGGGAATATGAAAGAATATAAAAAGAGTTATAAACTAATGTCTGTGAAATAAGCTATTAATTTTCTGAGGGTAGCTCAGTAACTATTGTGAAGTAAATTTCACAAACACATCTCTCAACTTTAATGACTTGCATTAAAAATATGTATTAGGTTGGTGCAAAAGTAATTGTGGCTTTGCCATTAAAAGTACAAGTCACATTCTAGTTTGATACTAGCCATAATCTTTTTTTCTTAGCTATAAAGAATACAGAAATAATAATCATTTGCTATTTTTTTAGATATCATACATCCTAGGTAAGTATTTCTTAAAGTAATTTGAAAGCTTGTGTACCACCATATAATTATCATGCAAATTACTTAAGGTCAATTTTATATCCAATACATGGCAATAAAGTTGCAGTCCACTCAGCAAAACCTTGGCTTAACCTTTATTCTATTCAGAAAATTCTATTAATTCTAATTGTTGCTGGCTTAATGAAAGTGTGATTCAGTATTCTATATTCACCTTGGGCCATTTCGTTTTAGGGGTGGTCATGTCACTAGTAAAGGTATAAGATTCATTTTTTACTTTAAATATTTAAACTCACACATACCCTAAATTCTAAGCAAAAGAAAACTGAATAAATAAAATTATCCTGAATCAATAAAGCTTCACAATAAGAAGTTTAACAGGCTTTTAAAGCATATAACTAAGTAAATCCAGTCTTATTCATAAGTAACTCCAGCCACCCTCCTCACTGTTATGTTATCACTCCCACTGAAGCAGCTTCATACCACCCCAGAAACTTGTTCTATAATCGTTTATCTTTAAATTTGCACCCTGCAATCATTTGTTTTACCTGAATATCATGCTTCTTCCTGATAACACCAGTTTACCTGTAGCTTGCTGGAACAGATGACTACATGTTTTTTTCTCTTCCCATATAGCACAAAGACTTTAAAAATACAGTGACATAAAGCTAGTTATCTCAAAAGCTAAAGCATTTCTACTAGGCCCATTTTCAGAAATTCTAATTGGAAGCTTGACTTTCATTTGTGCCATCCTTTACCACTTCACTCATTGAAGCATAAATATATGAATGCCTGCCTCTGAGTTTAAAAGTTAATTGAGAAAGTCAGAAATTTCTAGAACTTTTTGGTCTTTCACCCATTTATATATGCTTTCAATTTATAACCATGCTTCTATCTCTTCTTTCCATTTCATCATAGAAATGACCCTCCTGTTCTTTCAGTGACCTTATATTTGTTTCTTCCTTGTTTCCTTACATTAAATATGCCCAAAGTTCTCCTATATTAAAAACACATAGCAAGTAAACACACACACACACAAACACAAACACACAAACACATATGTTCAGGCACTCACATGTCCCTCTCTGTCAAATATTTACATTGCCAGTATTTCTTAAAAGTGAAAAACAGTCTTCACTACTGATCTTTAGTTCACCACTTGACCCACTGCTGCATGCTCTCTATCCCTGACATGCCACTAAAATTTATCTAAATGTGGTAACTAGTGATCTATTATTATTATTATTATTACTTTTGAGACAAAGTTTTGCTCCTTACCAAGGCTGGAGTGCAATGGCGCAATCTCAGCTCACTGCAACTTTCGCCTCCTGGGATCAGGCAATTCTCCTGCCTCAGCCTCCTGAGTAGCTGGGATTACAGGCACACACCACCATGCCAGCTAATTTTTTGTATTTTTAGTAGAGACAGAGTTTCACCATGTTGACCAGGATGGTCTCAATCTCTTGACCTCATGATCCACCTGCCTCAGCCTCCCAAAGTGCTGGGCTTACAGGCGTGAGCCACCGTGCCCGGCCCTGATCTATAATTAAATCAAATAAACCATCTTCGAACCTTGATTTACTTTTAGGTACACTTCTCATTATTTGCTACTTCCTTCTATTTGAAATTATCTCATTTTTTTCCCAGCTTTGCTGCTTTTCACTATCATACTAGTCTGTGTATTCTTTTCACAAGATCCTCTTCTGCTTCCTCAAGATCCTCCTTATGTTAAATGTGGAAACTTCCAGGACTTCCAGGTGATCCTATTTTTGTCTTTAACTTACATATTATTCATAGGAACGATCTCGTCTATACATGTACTTTCAATAATCACTATGTTATAGCAACCACCAAATAATATGACTAGACACATTTTTCTTTCTTACTGCCAGATATTTCTATTAGGAATCCAACTGAAACTCAACATTTCTGTATTAGCTTTCTATTGCTGCTATAACAAATTGCCAGAAACTCCAGTTTAAAACAACACAAATTTGTTATCTTACATTTTGGAGATCAGGAGGCTGAAATGAGTCTTACTGTGTTGGAGATCTAGGTGTCCATAGGGCTGTATTCCTTCTGGAAGTTCTAGGGAAGAATCCATATCTTGGCTTTTTCCTGCCTCAGGAGGTAACCTGAATTCCTTAGTTTGTGGCCCCCTTCTCCATCTTCAAACCTAGCAGCATAACAACTTTAAATCTTTAATTATTTTTCTTTCTCTCTCTGAGACCTTTACTTTGGTAGTCATATTTTCATCTGACACTGCCATCTCCTTTTTCTTGTAAGGGGTCTGGTGACTTCACTGGACCCATATGGATAATACTAGATAAACACCCAATTTTGGGATCTTTAATTTTATAACCTCTGCAAAGTATCTTTTGGTATTTAAAGTAACATATTCACAGGTCACAAGACTGCAATTGGGACAGACATATTTAGTGTACCATTTTTTGGTGAATCACAATGTCCAAAAAGATAGTAATTGCTCTGAAATGATACTATATTAATTGTAAAGATTATTGTTTCAATCAATTATATCTAAATACAAATGGGATATCTTATAGAAATATAAACGGGACATTTGAACTATTGGAAGACATATTTCAGCAGAGATATACACAATGCATATCCATATAATATGTAGAACTGACATTTTCTCAAGTCTATAATTTTTTCTGTTAAATATAAAGAAAATAAATTTAATCTTTAAGAAATTATTATTGCATTTTTATCATTACATTTTTATTTATTTTTATTTTTATTTTTTATTTCTTTTTACCTCAAGAAATTTTTTTTTTAATTACATTTTAGGTTTTGGGGTACATGTGAAGAACATACGAGATAGTTGCATAGGTACACAAGTGGCAGTGTGACTCGCTGCCTTCCTCCCCTTCACCTATATCTGGCATTTCTCCCCATGCTATCTCTCCCCAACTCCCCACCCCCCACTGTCCCTCCCCTAATCCCCCCAACAGACCCTAGTGTGTAGTGCTTCCCTCCCTGTGTCCATGTGTTCTGACTGTTCAACACCCGCCTATGAGTAAGAACATGCAGTATTTCATTTTCTGTTCTTGTGTCAGTTTGCTGAGAATGATGGTTTCCAGTTCATCAATGTCCCTACAAAGGACATGAATTCATTGTTTCTTATGGCTGCATAATATTCCATGGTGTATATGTGCCACATTTTCCCTGTCCAGTCAATCATCGATGGGCATTTGGGTTGGTTCCAGGTCTTTGCTATTGTAAACAGTGCTACAATGAACATTCCTGTGTGTGTGTCCTTATAGTAGAACGATTTAAAATCCTTTGGATATATACCCAGTAATGGGATTGCTGGGTCAAATGGAATTTCTATTTCTAGGTCCTTGAGAAATTGACAGACTGTCTTCCCTAATGGATGAATTACTTTACACTTCTACTAGCAGTGTAAAAGTGTTCCTATTTCTCTACTTCCTCTCCAGCATTTGTTGTTCCCAGATTTTTTAATGATCGCCATTCTAACTGACATGAGATGGTATCACAATGTAGTTTTGATTTGCATTTCTCTAATGACTAGTGATAATTAGCATTTTTTCATATGTTTTTTGGCCTCATGTATGTCTTCTTTTGTGAAGTGTCTGTTCATATCCTTTGCCCACTTTTGAAAGGGCTTATTTTATTCTTGTAAATCTGTTTGAGTTCTTTGTAAATTCTGGATATCAGCCCTTTGTCAGATGCATAAACTGCAAAGATTTTTTCCCATTCTGATAGTTACCGATTCACTCTAGTGACTGTTTCTTTTGCCGTGCAGAAGCTGTGGAGTTTGATTACGTCCCATTTGTCTATTTTGGCTTTTGTTGCCAATGCTTTTGGTGTTTTGGTCATGAAGTCCTTGCCTACTCCTATGTCCTGAATGGTTTTGCCTAGATTTTCTTTTAGGGTTTTTATGGTGCCAGGTCTTATGTTTAAGTCTTTAATCCATCTGGAGTTAATTTTAGTGTAAGGTGTCAGGAAGGGGTCCAGTTTCTGCTTTCTGCACATGGCTAGCCAGTTTTTCCAACACCATTTATTAAACAGGGAATCCTTTCCCCATTGCTTGTTTTTGTCTGGTTTATCAAAGATTATATGGTTGTAGATATGTTGTGTTGCCTCCGATGCCTCTGTTCTGTTCCATTGGTCTATATCACTGTTTTGATACCAGTGCCATGCTGTTTTGATAACTGTAGCCTTGTAGTATAGTTTGAAGTCTGGTAGTGTGATGCCTCCTGCTGTGTTCTTTTGCTTAGAATTGACTTGGTTATGCGGGCTCTCTTTTGGTTCCATATGAAGTTTAAGGTGGTTTTTTCCAGTTCTGTGAAGAAGGTCATTGGTATCTTGATGAGGATAGAATTGAATCTGTAAATTACTTTGGGCAGTATGGCCATTTTCACAATATTGATTCTTCCTAACCATGAACATGGAATATTTCTCCATCTGTTTGTGTCCTCTTATTTTGTTGAGCAGTGGTTTGTAGTTCTCCTTGAAGAGGTCCTTTAAATTCCTTGTTAGTTGTATTCTTAGGTATTTTATTCTCTTTATAGCAATTGTGAATGGCAGTTCATTCTTGATTTGGCTCTCTTTAAGTCTGTTATTGGTGTATAGGAATGCTTGTGATTTTCACATATTGATTTTGTATCCTGACACTTCGCTGAAGTTGCTTATCAGTTTCAGGAGATTTTGGGCTGAGATGATGGGATGATCTAGACATACAATCATGTCATTTGCAAATAGAGACAATTTGGCTTCCTCCTTCTCTATTTGAATACCCTCTGTTTCTTTTTCTTGCCTGATTGCTCTGGCTAGAACTTCCACTACTATATTGAATAGGAGTGGAGAGAGAGGGCATCCTTGTCTAGTGCCAGATTTCAAAGGGAATCCTTCCAGTTTTTGCCCATTCAGTATGATATTGGCTGTTGCTTTGTCATAAATAGCTTTTATTATTTTGAGATATGTTCCATCTATACCTAGTTTATTAAGGGTTTTTAGCATAAAAAGCTGTTGAATTTTATCAAAGGCCTTCTCTGCATCAATTGAGATAATCATGTGGTTTTTGTCTTTGGTTCTGTTTATGTGGTGAATTACGTTTATAGACTTGCATATGTTGAACCAGCCTTGCATCCCCAGGATGAATCCTACTTGATCATGGTGGATAAGCTTTTTGATGTGCTGTTGCAATTGGCTTGCCAGTATTTTATTGAAGACTTTTGCATCTATATTCATCATGGATATTGGCCTGAAGTTTTCTTATCTTGTTGAATCTCTGCTGGGTTTTGGTATCAGGATGATTTTGATCTCATAAAATGATTTGGGAATGATTCCCTCTTTTTGGATTATTTAGAATAGTTTCAGAAGGAATGGTACCAGCTCCTCTTTGTGTGTCTGGTAGAATTCAGCTGTAAATCAATCTGGACCTGGGCTTTTTTGGTGTGGTAGGCTCTTAATTGCTGCCTCAACTTCAGATCTTATTATTGGTCTGTTCAGGGTTTCAGCTTCTTCCTGGTTTAGGCTTGGGAGCATGCAAGTGTCCAGAAATTTATCAATTTCTTCCAGGTTTACTAGTTTATGTGGATAGAGTTGTTTGTAATAATCTCTGATGATGGTTTGAATTTCTGTGGAATCTGTGGTGATATCCCCTTTATCATTTTTATTGCATCTATTTAGTTATTCTCTCTTTTCTTTTTTATTAATCTGGCTTGGTCTGTCTATTTTGTTGATCTTTTTGAAAAACCAGCTCCTGGATTTATTGATTTTTTGAAGGGCTTTTTTAATGTCTCTATCTCCTTCAGTTCTGCTCTGATCTTAGTTATTTCTTGTCTTCTGCTAGGTTTGGAGTTTTTTTGATCTTGCTCCTCTAGCTCTTTCAATTTTGACAATAGGGTCTCAATTTTGGATCTCTCCTTACTTCTCATGTGGGCACTTATTGCTATATAGTTTCCTCTAGAGACTGCTTTAAATGTGTCCCAGAGATTCTGGTATGTTGTGTCTTCATTCTCATTGGTTTCAAAGAACATCTTTGTTTCTGCCTTCATTTCATTGTTTATTCAATCAACATTCAAGAGCCAGTTGTTCATTTTCCATGAAGCTGTTTGGTTCTGAGTTAGTTTCTGAATTCTGAGTTCTAACTTGATTGTACTGTGGTCGGAGAGACTGATTGTTATATCATTATATTTTTAAATATGGATGTTGTTCTGCTAACCACTTAAAGAGATTTGGGTGACCATTATTATTAGACTTTACCTTTTACCTGATTTTTCACATTTTTGCTCTATCATAAGTGCTGCAGCAAAGAACAGTATTCTAAAGACTGGAAAGATATTTAAGGTTTAGGGTTTGTGTGTATAGATTCTTTCCACATTCCACTGATATTACTAAAGGGCATTTTTACCATTTTTGTTTTGTCTATACCCAAAGTGATGCTTACATTTCTGATTTTTTAAAAAAAGTCATACTATATGCATTAGTTATTGCTGATATTTTTCCCTTTAATACACATTAAGTATGGGTTTTATTTGTCATGCTTTTAAAATGCTAAATAAACCCATTGTTTTTATTTTGAGTCACTGCATATACTAAAAACAATATTTATGTTCTTAATGAAGATAATATTTTCTGAAGTACCTGGCCATTTCCTATTGAATGAATACTGCAGAAAAATAAGTAAGGTTCCACTATTCAGTTATAAATGTTGCAAGTTACATTGCTATTATAAGATGTTTATATTTCCAAATTTTCATTTGATTTTATTTGACTATATTTTTTAAAAAAGAATACCATTATAGTGATAGATAAAGAGAAATCTGAAGAAAGATACATGAAAATATAAGAAGAATGAAAGGAGAAAGAGATGGAAAAAAATATCAGTTTTGAGAGATTAAGAATGTTTTCATTAATTTTTGGGCATTTTTCTTCAAATCATACTTTTTCATAGAAATAAGTTATTATCTTTTGAAATGTATCTATTTTTGTTGTCTGGATATTTCTCAGTAAGTTATTTCATGTTAAAATTAAGCAGTTAGAATATCTTACTATAAATATTTTGTATCTAAAACCAGCAGAGTTTTCCTCCAGAAAAATAAATAAATAATAGTTTTGATCCATGAATTTCTGTTGACCACAATAATAAAATATTTTTGGGAAAGGCCTGCTTCACCCACCATTGGTACCTATACAGGTTGCTTGGGGTCCTGGGATTCCTCCTAATCTGCTAGTCACCAGTGATGCCTGCACATATCATCTAGTGGCCTGAGGACAAGACTGCCATTCCCAGGACTGTTGACCTCATGCACATTACCTGTAACCTCTGGATAAGTATGCCCTGACAAATACCACTACCACTGGTGCCAGAGAACAGGCCCACCTGATGTCCTTGTCCATAAAAAAGCTTCACCGATCCTTTGCTAACAACCACAACCTAAATCACGGGGAAGTTATTGACATCACACCTGATGTTGATACCGACAAATAATTATATGGGGACTATATAACAGTTCCTGCTCAGAATCAAAGTCAAAACAGTGTACTGAACAAACACTATAAATATATTTGTGGGAAAAATTGTTTCTCTAAGAAGGCCGATCCATTACATTGGAAAAAAGTGACTATTTCACCATACATATCAACATAAGAACACAGAAAACATGAAAAAGCAAGCAAACCTGACAACTCCAAAGAAACATAATTGTGGTTTAGAAACAGATTGTAATGAAAAGAAAATGTATGGATTACCTGAAAACAAAAACAAAAACAAAAACAAAAACAAAAAAAAAACAAAAGAGAGCCCGCATAGCCAAGTCAATTCTAAGCAAAAAGAACACAGCGGGAGGCATCACACTACTAGACTTCAAATTATACTACAAGGCTACAGTAATCAAAACAGCATGGTACTGGTACCAAAACAGAGATATAGACCAATGGAACAAAACAGAGGCATTGGAGGCAACACAAACACAACATATCTACAACCATATAATCTTTGATAAACCAGACAAAAACAAGCAATGGGGAAAGGATTCCCTGTTTAATAAATGGTTTTGGGAAAACTGGCTACCCATGTGCAGAATGCAGAAACTGGACCCCTTTCATACACCTTACACTAAAATTAACTCCAGATGGATTAAAGACTTAAACACAAGACCTGACACCATAAAAACCCTAGAAGAAAATCTAGGCAAAACCATTCAGGAGATAGGAGTAGGCAAGGACTTCATGACCAAAACACCAAAAGCATTGGCAACAAAAGCCAAAATAGACAAATGGGACCTAATCAAACTCCACAGCTTCTGCATGGCAAAAGAAACAGTCACTAGAGTGAATTGGCAACCATCAGAATGGGAAAAAATCTTTGCAGTTTACGCATCAGACAAAGGGCTGATATCCAGAATTTACAAAGAACTCAAACAGATTTACAGGAAAAAAAAACAAACAAGCCCATTCAAAAATGGGCAAAGGATATGAACAGACACTTTACAAAAGAAGACATACATGAGGCCAACAAACACATGAAAAAATGCTCATCATCATTGGTCATTAGAGAGATGCAAATCAAAACCACATTGAGATATCATCTCACGCCAGTTAGAATGGCGATCATTAAAAAATCTGGAGACAGCAGATGCTGGAGTGGATGTGGAGAAATAGGAACACTCTTACACTGTTGGTGGGAGTGTAAATTAGTTCAACCATTGTGGAAGACAGTGTGGCGATTCCTCAGGGACCTAGAAATAGAAATTCCATTTGACCCAGCAATCCCATTACTGGGTATATATCCAAAGGACTATAAATCGTTCTACTATAAGGACACATGCACACGAATGTTCATTGCAGCACTGTTTACAATATAAAAGACCTGGAACCAACCCAAATGCCCATCGATGATAGACTGCACTGGGAAAATGTGGCACATATACACCATGGAATATTATGCAGCAATCAAAAATGATGAGTTTGTGTCCTTTGTAAGGACATGGATGAATCTGGAGAACATCATTCTCAGAAAACTGACAGAAGAACAGAAAGACAAATACCGCATATTCTCACTCATAGGCGGGTGAGAAAAATGAGAACACATGGACACAGGGAGGGGGTCTATTACACACTGGGGTCTATTGGGGGGAAGGGGGGAGGGACAGTGGGGGGGGCAGGGGAGGGATAGCCTGGGGAGAAATGCCAAGTGTGGGTGAAGGGGAGGAAGGCAGCAAAGCACACTGCAATGTGTGTACCTATGCAACTATCTTGCACACTCTGCACATGTACCCCAAAACCTATAATACAATAAAAATTAAAAAAAATTAAAAAAAAAAAACAACGTATTAAGGAAACTCAGTGAGTTACAAAAAAAAAAAACACAGATAAAACATACAAATAAATCAGAAAAAAAATGCATAATCTGAATAAAATATTAAAGACATATATAATAAAAAGCAAAATAGAAATCCTGAAAATGAAGAATTTAATAAATAAAATTTTAAAAATAAGGAGCTACAACAATAGACTAGATCGATCATAAAAAAATTCTGAACTTGAAAACAGTTTTGTTAATAACTCAATCAGATGAAGAAAATGATGAAGCCTGCTTATATTACATCATAAAATGATAAAATATTTGAATCCTGGGAGTTCTGCAATGAGAGGAGATTACAGAGTAAATGAGATTTCTATCAAAATACTAATGACATTTTACCTGTTAACTTTAATCACTCTTTCTCAGCTTTATTTTAACAATACTCATTTATACTTGAGTTTTAATGCTCATTATTTTTAATACATTTTTTCTAAAATAATTTTAATGTAGAAATACATTTTATAGTAGCAATATTTTCTACACTGACATATTGAAAAAAACAGTTTTGGTGGAAACAATTACTCTACTAAGCATAAGATAATTTTAAAGATGAATATGAAATATGAAAGCTCTTTTGTCAGAAGTATACTATATATAGTAAGAAAGATCTATATATGTATATATATATATGAATATATATGTATATATATGTGTGAACATATATATGTGTGTGTATATATATATATATATATATACATACATATATGTATATATATATATATACAGACACTAAAACATGCATTAGAGAAAAACTTGTATAAGTGGCAAAACTGAATTCAAATTAATGCGATTGTTTCAGTAGAATTGCTTATATAGTTTATAAAAAAAAAAGAATCCCTAATAGAGTGAAAATAAAAGGTATACTCTTCATGAATACCAGTGTGTGTGTATATGTGTGTGCACATGTGTGTGTGTATGTATGTATGTTTGTACATGTGGGCATATGCATTGTATAGATTATAAGCTTTAATCCTACCTTAGCACGGATAATGGAGAGTTAACCAGAAAATATATTAATTTTATCTGAATAGATAAACTTAAAGACAATCCCCATATTTCTGAATGTTAAATGTTCTTCTATGACTTTAAGGTCAAAGGCATGAAATATAGATTAGGCACTTAGATTTCTACCTAAGTTTTCAGAAGCTCTTTTAAAAAGGCAGTTCACATTAAATTCATTGTATAAATCCTATTTAAAGTAACTCACTTTATGTTTTATTTTAGGTCTAGAATTTCTTTTAATTTTATCAACAAAATTATGCCCCTTTCAACAACTTAAAGTGAAAAATTTATGTAGTTCATGATGGCATTTGAACCACATCTTACCTTTACTCATTTGAACTTAGATATACATAGGACAAGGATGGATAATTGGACATATTGCTCATGTGAAAATTGAGAAAATTGCTTAACTTGAAGATGTTTTTATGATTAGCTTTGTGCACTGGAAGAGTGTGTGAGATTAAAGTAAAAACAGGGACACATTTCAAAATAGTGTATATATATATTTATTTTTTTCTTAGTTTACAAATAAAATGCATAAATCAACACAATCAGGTAGTGCCTGTTCAGAAAATGTTTCCACAAATTCTGAGAATAACCTTCATCCCCTTCCTATCCCTCACATCCCATTTCTTTTGCACTGAATCAATCATACAATCCTGTGGTTTCTATAGCCAATAGGCCTCTCAAATCCTGCTTCACTTCCTTACAATTTTTATTAATATACATAACCCCGATTTTAGCACTCCATTGCTCAAAATCTTTTAAGGATGATATTGAAGGACACACTCTTTACTATCATGTCTGCCTAACTTTATATCTGCATCAACCACATCTAGCTTACATGGATCCTGTGACTGTGTAGAGGTACTGAACTACTTACTCTTCTCTAAATGCATCCTGCTCTTTCATATGGCCTTTGTATGTTTATGCATGATCCTCTTAATCTATATCTTTTTCTAACTGGTTTGCCTCAATTATATGTGATTAAACAAACCAGCTCAAAATCTGCCCACTCTGTTACGTTAACACTGGCTCTCCCAACCTTAATCAAGCAGTGTTCTGGGCTCTTCTTCATGGGGCCTGAAGCACATCATCGATTATCAAATCATCTCTCTCACTCTCTGTCTTACTTTGCCTTTCTCTCCTTTCTTCTCTTCCTTCCTCTTTTTCCTAAGAATAGTGGATACGTTGAGGACAAGGGGCTTTTGGATTTTTTTTTTTTTTTTTGGAGGGAAGGAGAGGAAGAAAGAGGAAGAAAAAGAGGGAGAGAACAGAAATATTGCTTTATTCTAAAAATAGGTATTAATAATGGCCAATCAATATTTTGTGTATTTAAAGTGGAGAATGTATATTTTGTGTATTTAAACTGGAGAGCTCTATAAATACTTATTATTTGTTCCAGATGTGAGTTCAAGTCCTGGATATCCTTAATAATTTTCTGTCTTGTTGAGTCTAAATCTCTTTATGGGTCTTATGTATCTGGGTGTTAGGATCCTTAGCTCTTCTTATTGCATTGATCCTTTTACCACTGTATCTTTGTTGCTTTGAAATCTGTTTTATCAAATGTCAGAATTGCAACTCCTGCTTTTTGTTTATTTTTTTATTTTTGCTCTCTATTTGGTTGGTAAATCTTTCTCCAACCCTTTGTTTTGAGTCTTTGTGAATCTTTGGATATAAAATGGGTCTGGATGTAGTATACCATTAGGTTTGGCTGTATCTTTTGATTGGGAGATTTAGTAGATTTAAATTTAGGGTTACTGCCATTTGATGTTAACTAGCTATTTTATCCATTTGTTGATGTAAATTCTTCTTTAAGTTGAGGCTCTTTACTTTTTGGTATAAGAGAAAGGCTAATACTAGTTGTTCCTTCCTGTGTGTAATGCTCGTTTCAGAAGTTTCTGTAAAGCAGGCCTGGTGGTAATAAAATCTCTGAGTACTTCCTTGTTCATAAAAGATTTTATTTTTTCCTTCAATTGTGAAGCTTAGTTTGGCAGGATATGAAATTCTGGGCTGAAAGATCTGTTCTTTAAGGATGATGAATATTGGCCCCCACTCTCTTCTGGCTTGTAGGGTTTCTGCTGAGAGATTTGCTGTAAGTCTAATAGGCTTCCTTTTGTGGGTAACCTGACCTTTCTCTCTGGCTGCCCTTAGTATTTTCTCTTTCATTTCAACCCTGGTGAATCTAACGATTATGTGCCTTGCGGTTGCTCTTCTTGATGTATGTCTTTGTGGTGTTCTCTGTATTACTTGGGGTTGAATAGTGTCCTGCTTTGCTCAATTGGGAAAATTCTCCGGGATAATATCTTGAAGAGTATTTATCAGCTTGGATTCATTCTCTCCATCACATTCAGGTACACCTATCAAACGTAGATTAGGTCTTTTCATATAGTCCCATATGTCTTGGAGACTTTGCTCATTCCTTTTTATACTTTTTTCTCTATTCTTGTCTTCTCATTTTATTTCATTAAGCTGGTCTTCGACCTCTGATATCCTTTCTTCTGCTTGATCAATTCAGCTATTCAAACTTGTGCATATTTCACTAAGTTCTCATGTTGTATTTTTTAACTCCGTTAGTTCATTTACATTCCTCTCTATATTGTCCATTCTTTTTAGCATTTTGTCAAAGCTTTTTTTAAAGTTCTTAGTTTATTTACATTGGGTTAGAACAAGTTCTTTCAACTCCCAAAAGTTTCTTATCATCCACCTTCTGAAGCCTACTTCAGATAATGGAACACAGTCCTTTTCCATCAGGGCTTATTCCATAGCTGATGAGGAATTGCCATCCCCTGTAGAGGGAAAGGGGTTCTGATTTTGAGTATTCTCGGCTGTTTTAGGCTGTTTTTTCCCTTTATTATGAATTTATCTATCTGTTGTCTTTACAATTACTGCCTTTCTAATTAGGTTTCTGAGTGGACATCCAATTTATTGATTCCCAGTGCTGGAATCCAAGCAACCCACTGCGCTGGCCAAAACAGCAGTGATAAGACTGATGGTGCTCTTCTGCCTGGGAATCTCTGGTCTGGCTTCCCTCTTGAGTCTGCAACAAGCGGCTCTGCCTTCCCAGAGCTCCAAACACCAGTCAGTAGTGGAACCAGTCCCATCTACTCTGCATGAAGAGCTGCCACGCGGAGGCACCAGCAAAACCGCTGCACCGGCCACCAGAGTTGCGCTGGTGACCCTTGGGGCTCCTCCACTGGAAATCCTCTGGTCCGTGAGCGATGAAAATTCGTCTGAAAGTGTGGCGTCCTCTTGTTTTCTGGGCTTTCACTGGGAGCCACAATCCGGAGCTGTTAGTGATCAGCCATCTTGGATTTCTTAATGTAACCAATCAAAGCATGATTTTTCAAAATTATACATACTTGTCACTGCATCCAGTCTACAATGTTAGTTTTGTAAATTTTATATAGACAAAACATGTCTGTTTTCTTCCTCCAGTGTACTTTCAAAACTTATTAAAGCAAAGGCATTAACTTGTTACTTCTACACCTATTTCCTTTTTAGTACCTAATAATATTTCACTTGTCAGATTGTTTAAATACATTAAAAAAAAAAACATAAATCCTGGCTCATGGTAAGTATACAAGAAATTTTAAGCCATTTTAATATTTTAAAAATAATTATTTAAGGTTTTACATGTGATCACGATAACAGATATGTTTTAAAATGCACAATACAATTAGATAATATGAAAGGCAATTGAACTCAAGGGGTTATCTGAAAGCTGTGTATTCCTCTAATTTTATCTATAAGAAAATTAAGACAGAGAAGCATTCAGTGTTATAAAAGAGAAAGAAATCAAGTCCATTTCATTTACTAATCTTTAAATTTTATGAACTTCCACACATTCAAAACATGCTTACTGTTTGATTTTTATGAAGTGCAATAATTTTGATGCTTACATGTAACCCTTTTTTTTTTGTTGTACTTGTAGAATTTCACTACCAACCACCACCACCACCACCATCACCATCCATCATTACCATTGTTAGAATATGGATCTGTGAGGGAAACAATAATGTGAACTTTCTTTCTTTCTTTTTTAAGAGGGAGTCTTGCTCTGTCACCAGGCTAGAGTGCAGTGGCAAGATTTTGGCTCACTGCAACCTCTGCCTCCTGGGTTCAAGTGATTCCCCTGCCTCAGCCTCCCAAGTAGCTGTGAATGACAGGCATGTTTCATGATGTCCAGCTAATTTTTTTTTGTATTTTAGTAGAGACGAAGTTTCTCATGTTGGCCAAGATGGTCTCAATCTCCTGGCATTGTGATTTGCCCTCTTTGGCCTCCCAAAGTGCTGGGATTATAGGTGTGAGCCATGCGCCCAGCCATGAATTTTCTTGACTACTCTGTAAAGAGTTCCTTGGCAATTAGTATGTGTTCACTAAATGTGGTAGAAGCAACATCTGTATTAATTTAGGTGTTCTGCAAAAAAATTCCTTAAGTGCATGTTTAAACTGGATTGTTAGAATTTGGTTATTTAACTTTCAAATAGCTTGACTTTAACATAATTAGAATATAAGCTCAGAATATTAGCTATAATTTTCAATATCCAGAACTCAATGATTGCATATTCTCATAAAGTTAATCACATTTCATAAGATACATTTCCTTCAATTTGTAACTTGGACAGATACTTTCAAACCAACAAATTTTTCTTAGATAAAACTCTTTGGAAACCACACTGACACTAGATTTATATATGCTTACATAAGGTACCATGAATCATATTGGAATTGCCATCATACCTTAGAAATACTTTGTTTCATTTCCAAAAAAAAAAAAAAAAAAAAAAAACTCTATGATAATTAGCATACTTTCTAATCCTGTATCCCCTAAATGCCTCCATTTACTTTCTTCCTCTTCTCAGTCATAATTATGATATAAATATCTATGCATCAGGATATTGAGAAAAACAGAGAGACCATGAGTTGGGATCCACATCACCAGAAAACTTCCATCAAAGAGCCTTCAGTTCCATATTCAAGGAGAGATGACATTTTCTTCTGCTCACAGTATCCAGTGAAAACTTCATCACTTTCCATATTAAGATGAAATATTTATTTTTTGCAGTGTCTGCACCTGACATAGGGTCCCAGACATCACAGATACTCAATATTCATTCACCTGAATTTTAGAATGCATTTACTAAACCTAGCACCAATTTTCTAATTTATTTTACAATTAAGTAATCTTCTCCATCTTATTATATAATTTTTAGTCATTACATTTAGAACCAGCTGGATTATTCTCTTGAGCATGTTAAAATGTTTAAGATTAGTTATGTGCATATATGGATGCATGATTAAATATTTGTATAATATTTAATAATCTAGTTATTTGGTTCATAAACAGCAAAGTGAATTCAATTAGGAATCTATACTCATTACTTGATTAAAAGTTATTTCTCATTTAAGCAAGTAATAACTGCCTTCATTGATTGAGCAATTTAGCCTATGCTAGACAAGTATATTTATATATTATTTGAATCCCTACTATAATATTATTATTCTACTTATACTGGTGATGAATTTGAGCATTAAATAAATTAGATAATATGCATAATATTATCCCCTTGATTTTTATCCTGAAGCTCATATTTGATTAATGCTCCTTTACCAGATTGATAAGTGACTATGTATGTAACTGGCTAAAATATGCCAGTATGCTAATTCAGTAAGATCACTTGCTATTTCACTTTGAAATCAAAACCTTAGGTTTTCTAGGTTTATGTTACATTTCCTGTAGGAGCACACACACACACACACACACACACACACACACACACACACACACACGTACACACTGCAAACAAAAAAGCAAATAATTTCTCGACTTGTCTCTCATTTATGGACTCATTCATTCATGTCACTAAAATTAGCTTCCTTGTCCTCCAAAATTATTTTTCTTAATCCATCCCCTCAAACATTTGTCCTCTGAGTTATAAACAATCCAGTTGCATTCTTTAAGTTATTTTAAAATACACAATAAAGTTATCAATGACTGTAGTCACACTGTTATACTATCAAACAGTAGGTATTAATCATTCTTTTTAATTTTTGGTACCCATTAACCATCCCCACTTCCCACCCCCAAGCCCAGCTTCCTAGCCTCTAGTAACCATCCTCCTACTTTCTATGTTAATGAGTTCATTGTTTTGATTTTTTTTATACTTTAAGTTCAAGGATACATGACCAGAACATGCAGGTTACACAGGTATACACCTGCCATGGTAGTTTGCTATACCCATCAAACCATCATCTACATTAAGTATTTCTCCTAATGCTATCCCTTCCCTACCCCTAATCCCCAAAAAGGTTCTGGTGTGTGATGTTCCCTTCCCTGTGTTCATGTGTTCTCATTGTTCAACTACTTCTTATGAGTGAGAACATGCTGTGTTTGGTTTTCTGTTCCTGTATTAATTTGCTGAGAAAGATGGTTTCCAGCTTCATCCATTTCACTGCAAAGAACATAAACTCATCAGTTTTTATGGCTGCATAGTATTCCATGGCATATATGTGCCACATTTTCTTTATACAGTCTATCCTTGATGAGCATTTTGGTTGGTTCCAAGTCTTTGCTATTGTGAACAGTGCTGCAATAAACATACATGTGCATGCATGTGTGTTTATAGTAGAATGATTTGTAATCTTTTGGGTATATATCCAGTAACGAGATTCCTGGGTCAAATGGTATTTCTGGTTCTACATCCTTGAGTAATCACCACACTGTCTTCCACAATGTTTGAACTAATTTACACTCCTATCAGCAGTGTAAAAGTGTTCCTCTTTCTCCACATCCTCTCTAGCTTCTGTTTTCTCCTGACTTTTTAATAATTGCCATTCTTACTTGTGTTAATTGGTATCTCATTGTAGTTTTAATTTACATTTCTCTAATGACCAGTGATGATGAGTTTTTCATATGTTTGTTGGCCGCATAAATGTCTTCTTTTGAGAAGTGTCTGTTCATATCCTTTGCCCACTTTTTGATGGGGTCAATTGTTTTTTTCAAATAAATGACCACATCAAAAAATTGTTTTGATTTTAGGATCCCACAAATAAGTGAGACCAAGTGACGTTTGTCTTTCTGTGCCTGGCTTATTGCAACATAATTACCTCCAGTTCTATCCACATTGTTGGATATGGATAGAACTGGATCTGGCTCTTATTTTTTATGGCTCAATAGTACTTCACTTTGTATATGTATCACATTTTTCTGATTTACTCCTCTGGTAATTAACACTTAGGTTTCTTCCAAATCTTTCCTATTGTTAACAGTTCTACAACAAACACAAGAGTGCAAATCTCTCTTCAATATGCTGATTTCTCTCTTTTGAGTATATTCCCAGCTGTGGAATTGCTGGATAATATAGTAACTATATTTTTAGTTAACTGAACAATCCTAAAGTATTCTCCATAGTGATTGTACTAATTTACGTACCCACTAACAATATACAGTGTCTCAATTTCTCCACATTCTTGTTGCCATTTGTTATTGACTGCTCAATTTTTATTCAGTTGAGGAACCGGTTAAACCTTCTCCATAGTGACTGCATTAATTTACATACCCAACAATAATGTACAGTATCCCCATTTATCCCCATCCTTGTCATTTGTTATTGCTCATTTTTGAATGTTAAGTCATTTTAACTGGAGTGAGATGATACCTCATTGTAACTTTGATTTATATTTCTCTGATAATCACTTATGCTGACCATCTTTTTATAAGCCTGTTTGCTATTTCTATGTCTCCTTTTGAGAAATGTCAATTCAAATCTTTTGCCCATTTTTGATTGGATTATTAGATTTTTTTCCTATTAAGTTGTTTGAGATTCTTATATATTCTTATTATTAATCCCTTGTCAGAGTGGTAGTTGGCAAATATTTTCTCTCATTTTGTGGGTTGTCTCCTCACTTTGTTGATTATATCCTTTGCTGTGCAAAAGCTTTTTAACCTGATGTGATTGCATTTGTTCATGTTTGCTTGGTTTTCTTGTGGGGTATAGCTCATGAAATCTCTGCCCAGACCAAAGTCCTAGATACTTCCCACAATGCTTTCTTGTAGTAGTTAGTTTGAGTTCCTGGATTTTAGCCTTTAATACACTTCCATGTAGTAGTTAGTTTGAGTTCCTGGATTTTAGCCTTTAATACACTTCCATTTAATTTTTGTATATAGTGAGAGATATAAAAATACTTTGTATATGGATATCAAGTTTTTCCAGCACCATTTATTGAAGAGAATGTCATTTCACTAGTGTATGTTCTTGGCAGCTTTGTCAAAAATGAGTTCACTGTAGGTTGTGGATTTGTGTTTGAGTTCTCTATTCTGTTCCATTGATTTATGTGTCTGTTTTTATGCCAATACCATGATGTTTTGGTTACTATAGATCCATAGTATTAAACGTTGTTCTTTTTTCATAAAATATCTTTGGCTATTCTGAGTTTTCTATAGTTCCATATAAATTTTAGAATCTTTTTTCTATTTCTGTGAAGAATGTCATTGGTATTTTCATAAGGATTGCATTGAATCTATAGGTTGCTTGGGCAGTATGGACATTTTAATGATATTGATTCTTTCAGTCCACGCATATGGAATATTTTTCTACTTTTTGGTGTTCTCTTTATTTCATCAGTGTTTTATGGTTTTCATTATAGAAATCTTTCACTTCATTTGTTAATTCCTAGTTATTAAATTTTCTGTGTAACTATAGTGAATAGGATTGCCTTATTTATTTTTCACATTTTCACCGTTGGCATATAGAAATGCTACTGATTTTTGTACAATTGATTTTGTATCCTCCAACTTTAACGAATTTCTCAGTTCTAATAGTTTTCTTCTGTAGTATTTAGGTTTTTCCAAATATAAGATCATATTATCAGCAAATAGGAATAATTTAACTTATGCCTTTTCAATTTGGATATCCTTCTAATTCTGTTGTCTGATTGTTCTAGCTAGGACTTATTTTACTGTGTTGAATAACAGTTGCTAGAATTGACATCCTTTGTCATGTTTCAGAACTTAGAGGAAGTTTTCAGTTTTTTCCATTTAGGTATAATACTAGTTTGGAATCTGTCATGTATGGCTTTTATGTATGTTTCTTCTATATTTCGTTTTCTGAGAATTTTTATCATAAAGGGACAGTTTCCAGCATCAACTGAAGTGATCATATAGTTTTTATCCTTTATTTTGTTGATATAATCTTTCATGATTTATTAATGTATGCTGAACCATCCTTGCATTCCATGGATAAATCTCACTTGGTCATGATTAATAATCTTTCTAATTGATGATTTCTTCATAAATATTAACCAGATACACTGACCTGTAATTTTCTTTCTTTATAGGGAGGGTGTTTTAATTTGTATTCAGTTATCAAAACCACTTATATAACAAGTCTCCAAATTGTCTCTTTTGATACGTTTTTTTAATTCAGTATTTATTTCTAATATATCACATTTTAAATACTCCATTAAAATTATTTTATTATGAGTAGTGTCATAAGATAGCTCATATAATGATCACAGATCTCTTGCTGTTCTAAACATGTCAGTGTTTGGCATACTGAGTATCTTTTGGAGGCCAAGCACCTGATTACCATGTTTAAGATTGTTATTTCCATGGCCAGTATGTTTTATCATATCCTCCAAATGGCAATAATAGAATATAAAGGAAGTATCTGTGTGGTAAGGGAGAAAAAGAGAGTCTAGCTCTAAGAAATTTTACTAGGAGGGTGAATCCTATCTAATGCATAGGTAAAATTGCTCTCCCAGGTCTGGGCCCTTGTGCCTCCCTCTTTCCCTCTTCCTTTCTCAGAAAAACATGGGGTAAAATCAGAAACTTAAGACATCACTTACCTTCTGTATTAGTTATCTATAGCTAGATAACAATCCTCTCTTTCTCTGGCTTTGGTATCAAGATAATGCTGGCCTCACAGAATAAGTTTGGAAGTATTCCCTTCTTCTCTGATTTTGAAGATTGTGTAAGTAGTTCTTTAAATGTTTGATAGAAATCAGAAAGGATGTCATCAGGTCCTGGGCTTTTCTTTGTAGGGAAACTTTTAATTACAGCTGTGACCTTGTTACTTGTTATTGGCCAGTGTAGGTTTTAGATTTCTTTCTGACTAAATCTTAGTAGGTTGTATGCATTTAGTAACATTTCTTCTAGATTTTTCAATATATTGGCATATAGTTGCTCACAGAAGTTACTAATGATACTTTGAATTTCTGCAGTATGAGTTGCAATGTCTCCTTTTTCAATTCTTATTTATTTGGATCTTCTCTCATTTTTTTCTTAGTCTGGCTAAAGGTTTGTCAATTTTGTTTAACTTTTCAGAAAACATATTGTTTCATTAATATTTTGTATTTTAATTTTAATTTATTCATGCTCTGATCTTTGTTTTACTTTTAATATTTTTTGAGTTTGGTTTGCTCTTCCTTTTCTAGTTCCATTTTTTTTTTTTTTTTAATTTTTATTGCATTATAGGTTTTAGGGAACCATGTACAGAACGTGCAAGATAGTTGCATAGGTACACACATGGCAGTGTGTTTTGCTGCCTTCCTCCCCTTTACCCACACTTGGCATTCATCCCCAGGCTATCCCTCCCAAGCCCCCCACACTGTCCCTCCCCCATTCCCCCTCTTAGACCCCAGTGTGTAGAACCCCTCTCTGTGTCCATGTGTTTTCATTTTTCTCACCTACCTATGAGTATATGCGGTATTTTCTTTTTCTGTTCTTGTGTCAGTTTGCTGAGAATGATGTTCTCCAGATTCATCCATGTCCTTACAAAGGACACAAACTCATCATTTTTGATTGCTGCATAATATCCCATGGTGTATATGTGCCACATTTTCCCAGTCCAGTCTATCATCGATGGGCATTTGGGTTGGTTCCAGTTATTTGGTATTGTAAACAGTGCTGCAGTGAACATTCATGTGCATGTGTCCTTATAGTAAAACAAATTATAGTCCTTTGGATATATACCCAGTAATGGGATTGCTGGGTCAAATGGAATTTCTATTTCTAGGTCCTTGAGGAATCGCCACACTGTCTTCCACAATGGTTGAACTAATTTACATTCCCACCAACAGTGTAAGAGTGTTCCTATTTCTCCACATCCTCTCCAGCATCTGCTGTCTCCAGATTTTTTAATGATTGCCATTCTAACCAGCGTGAGATGGTATCTCAATGTGGTTTTGATTTGCATCTCTCTAATGACCAGTGATGATGAGCATTTTTTCATGTTTGTTGGCCTCATGTATGTCTTCTTTTGTAAAGTGTCTGTTCATATCCTTTGCCCATTTTTGAATGGGCTTGTTTGTTTTTTTTCCTGTAAATCTGTTTGAGTTCTTTGTAAATCCTGGATATCAGCCCTTTGTCAGATGCGTAAACTGCAAAGATTTTTTCCCATTATGATGGTTGCCGATTCACTCTAGTGACTGTTTCTTTTGCTGTGCAGAAGCTGTGGAGTTTGATTAGGTGCTATTTGTCTATTTTGGCTTTTGTTGCCAATGCTTTTGGTGTTTTGGTCATGAAGTCCTTGCCTATTCCTATGTCCTGAATGGTTTTGCCTAGATTTTCTTCTAGGGTTTTTATGGTGTCAGGTCTTACGTTTAAGTCTTTAATCCATCTGGAGTTAATTTTAGTGTAAGGTGTCAGGAAGGGGTCCAGTTTCTGCTTTCTGCACATGGCTAGCCAGTTTTCCCAACACCATTTATTAAATAGGGAATCCTTTCCACATTGCTGGTTTTTGTCTGGTTTATCAAAGACAATATGGTTATAGATATGTTGTGTTGCCTCCAATGCTTCTGTTCTGTTCCATTGGTCTATATCTCTGTTTTGGTACCAGTACCATGCTGTTTTGATTACTGTAGCCTTGTAGTATAGTTTGACGTCTGGTAGTATGATGCCTCCTGCTGTGTTCTTTTTGCTTAGAATTGACTTGGCTATCCAGGCTCTTTTTTGGTTCCATTTGAAAATCATGGTGGTTTTTTCCAGTTCTGTGAAGAAATTCAATGGTAGTTTGATGGGGATAGCATTGATTGTGTAAATTACTTTGGGCAGTATAGCCATTTTCATGATATTGATTCTTCCTATCCATGAACATGGAATGTTTCTCCATCTATTTGTGTCCTCTCTTATTTCGTTGAGTAGTGGTATGTACTTTTCCTTAAAGAGGTCCCTTACGTTCCTTGTGAGTTGTATTCCTAGGTATTTTATTTTCTTTGTAGCAATTGTGAATGGCAGTTCGTTCTTGATTTGGTTCTCTTTAAGTCTGTTATTGATGTATAGGAATGCTTGTGATTTTTGCACATTGATTTTATATCCTGAGACTTTGCTGAAGTTGCTTATCAGTTTCAGGAGATTTTGGGCTGAGGTGATGGGGTCTTCTAGGTATACTATCATGTTGTCTGCAAATAGAGACAACTTGGCTTCCAACTTTCCTATTTGAATACACTTTATTTATTTTTCTTGCCTGATTGCTCTGGCTAGAACTTCCAGTACTATGTTATATAGGAGTGGTGAGAGAGGGCATCCTTGTCTAGTGCCAGATTTCAAAGGGAATGCTTCCAGTTTTTGCCCATTAAGTATGATATTGGCTGTTGGTTTGTCATAAATAGTTTTTATTACTTTGAGATATTTTCCATCAATACCAAGTTTATTGAGGGTTTTTAGCATGAAGCGCTGTTGAATTTTGTCAAATGCCTTCTCTGCATCAATTGAGATAATCACGTGGTTTTTGTTTTTGCTTCTGTTTATGTGGTGAATTACATTTATAGACTTGTGTATGTTGAACCAGCCTTGCATCCCCGGGATGAATCCTACTTGATCATGATGGATAAGTTTTTTTAATGTGCTGTTGCAATCAGTTTGCCAGTATTTTATTGAAGATTTTTGCATGTATGTTCATCATGGATATTGGCCTGAAGATTTCTTTTCTTGTTGAGTGTCTGCCAGGTTTTGGTATCAGGATGATGTTGGTCTCATAAAATGATTTGGGAAGGGTTCCCTCTTTTTGAATTATTTGGAATAGTTTCAGAAGGAATGGTACCAGATCCTCTTCGTGTGTCTGATAGAATTCAGCTGTGAACCCATATGGACCTGGGCTTTCTTTGTGTGGTTGGCTCTTAATTGCTGCCTCAACTTCAGACCTTGTTATTAGTCTATTCATAGTTTTGGCTTCCTCCTGGTTTAGGCTTGGGAGGACACAGGCATCCAGGAATTTATCCATTTCTTCCTGGTTTACTAGTTTATGTGCATAGAGTTGTTTGTAGTATTCTCTGATGATGGTTTGAATTTCTGTGGAATCTGTGGTGATTTCCCCATTATCGTTTTTTATTGCATCTATTTGGTTGTTCTCTCTTTTCTTTTTTATCAGTCTGGCTAGTGGTCTATTTTGTTGATGTTTTCGAAAAACAAGGTCTTGGATTTATTGATTTTTTGAAGGGTTTTCTTGTCTCTATCTCCTTCAGTTCTGCTCTGATCTTAGTTATTTCTTGTCTTCGGCTAAGTTTTGAGCTTTTTTGATCTTGTTCCTCTAGCTCTTTCAATTTTGATGATGGGGTGTCAATTTTGGATCTCTCCACTCTTCTCATGTGGGCACTTATTGCTATATAGTTTCCTGTACAGACTGCTTTAAATGTGTCCCAGAGATTCTGGAACGTTTTGTCTTCATTCTCGTTGCTTTCAAAGAACTTCTTTATTTCTGCCTTCATTTCTTTGTTTATCCAATCCACATTCAAGAGCCAGTTGTTCAGTTTCCATGAAGCTGTGCAGTTCTGAGTTATTTTCTGAATTCTGAGTTCCAACTTGATTTCACTATGGTCTGAGAGACTGTTTGTTATGATTTCCATTGTTTTGCATTTGCTGAGGAGTGCTTTACTTCCAATGATGTGGTCAATTTTGGAGTAGGTATGATGTGGTGCTGAAAAGAATATATATTCTGTGGATTTGGGGTGGAGAGTTCTGTAAATGTCAATCAGGTATGCTTGTTCCAGGTCTGAGTTCAAGTCCTGGATATCCTTGTTAATTTTCTGTCTGGTTTATTTGTCTGATATTGACAGTGGAGTGTTAAAGTCTCCCACTATTATTGTGTGGGAGTCTAAGTCTCTTTGTAAGTCATTAAGAACTTGCCTTATATATCTGGGTGCTCCTACATTGGGTCCATATATATTTAGAATCGTTATCTCTTCTTGTTGTATCAATCCTTTTACCATTATGTAATGACCTTCTTTGTCCCTTTTGATCTTTGTTGCTTTAAAGTCTATTTTATCAGAGACAAGAATTGCAACTTCTGCTTTTATTTGCTCTCCATTTGCTTGGTAAATCTTCCTCCATCCCTTTATTTTGAGCCTTTGTGTATCCTTGCGTGTGAGGTGGGTTTCCTGGATACAGCACACCAATGGGTTTTGTTTTTTTTTATCCAATTTGCCAGTCTGTGTCTTTTGATTGGTGCATTTAGCCCATTTACATTTAGGGTTAATAATGTTATGTGTGAATTTGATACTGCCATTTTGATGCTAGCTGGCTGTTTTGCCCATTGGTTCATATACATTCTTCATTTTGTTGATGCTTTTTAGCATTTGGTATGCTTTTAGGATGGCTGGTACTGGTTGTTTCTTTCTATGTGTAGTGCCTCTTTCAGGAGCTCTTGTAAAGCAGGCCTAGTGGTGATAAAATCTCTGAGTACTTGCTTGTTCATGAAGGATTTTATTTTTCCTTCACTTATGAAGCTCAGTTTGGCTGGATATGAAATTCTGGGTTGATAGCTCTTTTCTTTAAGGATGTTGAATATTGGCCCCCACTCTCTTCTGGCTTGTAGAGTCTCTGCCGAGAGATCTGCTGTGAGTCTGATGGGCTTCCCTTTGTGGGTGACCCGACCTTTCTCTCTGGCTGCCCTTAGTATTTTCTCCTTCATTTCAGCCCTGGTGAATCTGACGATTATGTGCCTTGGGGTTGCTCTTCTTGCAGAGTATCTTTGTGGTGTTCTCTGTATTTCCTGGAGTTGAGTATTGACCTGTCTTTCTAGGTTGGGGAAATTTTTCTGGATAATACCCTGAAGAGTGTTTTCCAGCTTGGATTCATTCTCTTCATCACATTCTGGTACACCTATCAAATGTAGGTTGGGTCTCTTCACATAGTCCCACATTTCTTGGAGATTTTGTTCATTCCTTTTTTTGCTTTTTTCTTTAGTCTTGGTTTCTCATTTTATTTCATTGAGTTGATCTTCAACTTCTGATACTCTTTCTTCTGCTTATTCAATTCGGCTGTTTAAACTTGTGCATGCTTCGCAAAGTTCTCATGTTGTGTTTTTCAGCTCCTTCAATTCATTCATATTCCTCTCTAAGTTGTCCATTCTTGTTATCAATTCCTCGAATCTTTTTTCAAATCTTTTTTCAAGGTTCTTAGTTTCTTTGCACTGATTTAGAACATGTTCTTTTACCTCAATGAAGTTTCTCATTATGCACTTTCTGAAGTCTGATTCCATCATTTTGTCACACTCATTCTCTGTCCAGCTTTGTTCCTTTGCTGTGAGGAGTTTTGGTCCTTTGTAGGAGGTGAGGTGTTTTGGTTTCAGGTGTTTTCCTCTTTTTTGCGCTGGTTTCTTCCCATCTTTATGGATTTATCCACCTGTCATCTTAGTATTTGCTGATTTTTCAATTGGGTCTCTGTGTGGATGCTGAGATTTTTGATGATGAAGTATTTCTGTTACTTAGTTTTCCTTCTAATGGTCTAGCCCCTCTGCTGTATGAGTGCTGAGGTCCACTCCAGGCCCTGCTTGTCTGGGGTATATTTGTAGCAGCTGCAGAACAGTGAGGGATGATACCAGTTTCTTCTTCTGCTTTGTTCTAGAATGATGCCCCTCAAATGTCAGTCTGATTAGTCCTTTTTTGGGGTGACTCTTTGGATATACAGGGGTCAGGGAGCTGCTTGAGGAGACAGTCTGTGCTTTATAGGAGCTCCAGTGCTGAGCTGTGAGCTCCGTTGTTTATTCAGGGTTGTTGGGAGGTTATGTCTGCTGCAACAGAACTCATAAAACACTACCCTTTTTTTCCCCCCTTAGATGCTCTGTCTCAGGGAGTTGGGGCTTTCTTTATGAGTATCTGTTGCAGTGTCCTGCCCCACTAGAAGGCTGTCTATTCACTATTTGCCTGCCAGGGCTCTGCCCTGCTTGCGCGGGTCCACCCTGTTGCTGCTGGGCTCCATTCTGCTGTGGAGCACTCCCCCTTCCTTGCAGAGTCTCTCTGTTATGGCAGGTTGCCTCGGCAATGGCAGGCTGGGTCAGCTCTGAGCGGTACTTCATTAGGGGCGGATTGCGTCCATAGTGGCAGACGCCCCTCCCCCACCAGGCTGCACCATCCTAGATGCAAGCAGTAAAACTCTCAGCCCCGAGTGCCTCCAATGGCTGCCCTGCTTGTCCCCATCAGGGTGGGACCCGCCGAGCCCAATCACCCAGCTCCCTGCCTCAGAGTCCATCCTCTCTCTCTCTGTCTCTCCCTCTCCCTAAGCTGAAAGGTCGACTCTCTCACTGGCGCCCCAGTAGCCTGCTGATAGGGCACTGGGATCCGTGCAATGTCCCGTGCTGCTGCCTACTGCACCAGCTCAGATCATGCTTCCCAGGAATCTCCTGGTCTGGCTCATTGTCCAAGTCCTGTTCAATCAGATGGACATGCCATTCTGCCCTTCCAAATCTCAGATTGCTGGTTTAACAGGGCACCCAGACCAGTGAGTTCCATGCCAGGTCCCGCTGCAGTGCCGGCTGAAGTGGCCGCACGAGCTGGCTGCGCTAGCTGGCTGTACTAGCGTCCCGTGTCTCTCCCACACCTGGGACTTTCAACGCTCTGTGGGCAAAAAAGGTCCATCTGAGAATGTGGCTAGGACTCACCCTCTGTGCCTTCACTGAGAGCTGCAATCCTGAGTCGCTTCCATGATGCCATCTTGCTGGCAAACCCCTTTTCTAGTTCTTTAAGATGTATCATTAGGTTGTTTACTTGAAGATTTTCCTCTTTTTTGAAGTAGACACTTCTTACTATAAACTTTGCTCTCAGTACTGCTTTTTCTATATCCATAGGTTTTAGTATGTTTTCTTTGTATTGCCATTTAAGTAATTTTTTAGTTCTTTCTTAATTTCCTAATTGACCCACTGCTCATTCAGAAACATATAGTTTAATTTCCATGTATTTGTATAGTTTCCAAAATTTCTCTTCATATCAATTTCTAGTTTATTCCATTGTGGTCAGAGAAGGTGCTTGATAGTAGCTCAATTTTTAAAAATGTTTTAGGACTTGTTTTGGAACCTAACTTACGTTCTATCCTTGAGAACTATCTATGTGCTGAGGGCAAAAAAATAAAAAAAGGTATTGCATAGTTCTTGGATGAAATGTTCTGTAAATATCTATTAAATTCATTTAGTCTATAGTGCAAATTAAATCTGATATTTCTTTGCTGATTTTCTGTCTGGAAAATCTGTCTAATGGTGAAAGTGGGATGCTAAAATCTTCAGCTATTGGCTCGGCATGGTGGCTCACATCCATAACCCCAGCACTTTGGAAAGCTGAGGTGGATCACTTGAGGTCAGGAGTTCAAGGCTAGCCTGGGCCACATATCAAAACCCTGTCTTCACTAAAAATATAAAAAATAATAATAAAATCTCCAGCTTTTATTTTATCAGAACCTATCTCTATATTTAGCTCTAATAATATCTCCTCCACATATTGGGGTGGTTCAGTGCTGTGTGCATTTGCTTTTAGAATTATTATATCCTGCTGCTGAATTGACCCCTTTATCTTTACATAGTGACCTTGTCTCTTATAGTTTTTGTTTTTAAATCTATTTTGTCTAAATATAGTGATTCCGGCTCTTTATTGGTTTTAATTGGCATTGAATATGTTTTCCCATCTTTTTATTTTCAGTCTATATGTATTTTTATGGGCAAAGTGTGTTTCCTGCAGGCTACAGATCAATTGTTTATTTAACTATTCAGCCAGTCTATTTATTGATTGGAGGGTTTGCTTACATTCAGTGTTATTATTTATAAGCAAGGACTTTGGCTATTTTGTTATTGGTTTTCTGATTGTTTTGTGGTCTTCTCTTCCTCCTTTCTTTGCTTTCTGTCTTCCTCTAGTAAAGGAGATTTTCTCTGGTGATATAATTAAGTTTCTTTATTTTTATTTTTTGTGTATCCATTGTTTGTTTGGTGTATAGTTATTATAAGGCTTGCAAATACTATATTGTAAGCCATTATTTTAACTTGATAAAAATACTATTCACATAAACAAGCAAAAAAAAAACTAATAATAAACTCTACATCTTACTTTTGTCCTCCTACTTTTTAACTTTTCATTGTTTCTGTTTACTGTACTGACTATGTCTTGAAAAGTTGTTGTGGTTATTATTTTTATTTACTTATTATTTAGTCTTTTTACATAGGATAAGTGTTGTTTATATACCATAGTTACAGTGTTTTAATAGTCTGTGTTTTTCTGTGTACTTACTATTAGCTGTGAGTCATGTACGTTCAGGACTCATTATTGCTCATTAATGTTCTTTTCTTTCTGATTGAAGTACTCCTTTTAGCATTTCTTGTATGACAAGTCTAGTATTGATGAAATCCAGCAGCTTTTATTTGTCTGAGAAAGTATTTCTTTTTTTATATTTGAAGAATATTTTCACCAAATACACAATTATAGATTAAAAGATTTTTCCTTCAGCATTTTAAATGTGTCACGCCACTCTGTCCTCACCTGTAAGATTTCCACTGAAATGACTGCTGTCAGATGTATTGAAGCCCCGTTATCTGTTATTTGTTTGTTTTCTCTTGCTGCTTTTGGGATTCTTTCTTAATCCTTGACCTTTGGGAGTTTGATTATTAAATGCCTTGAGGTAGTCTTCTTTGGACCAAATCTGCTTGGTTGTCTAAAATATTCTTGTACTTGGATATTGATATCTTTCTCTAGGTCTGTGATTAAACTCATTTCTACCCCTGGTTTACATTTTCTACTTTTCTTCCTAAGTGCTCTTAATAATGATTTGACCTGTGTAATATCTCCAGGGTAATTTGTATTTATCAGTGACTGCTGAAATAGCAGCTGTCACATACACCTCTCCGTATCACATCTATTTCCTGTATTTTCTCTAGGCACTTTTTATCATTTAAGACATTTTGTCTTTCTTCTTTTTATTTGTAATATATGCCCTCTCTCTAGATTGCTAGCTTGACACAGATAAGAATTTTCTTTCTTTGGTCTAATGCTATATCTATCCATAAGGTGTAGATTATACTCTGGCTCACATAGTAGGTACTCAATTAATGGTTGTGGAATATACTAATGAATGAAAGAATAATGCATTAAAAAATGCCTGAAGTCCATAATAAATTTGACAGAAACATGTGTCAGCACAGAATTGAATATAGTTATGAGCTACATAATTAACCAAAATTATGTCCTTGATAGAAACACAGGCTTAAATTTAAATTCATCCTGTTCTCTTATGTACTGTGTGATGAGTGTAGTTAGCATTTTCTTCAAACCTTACATCTTTTAGTGTAAAATGTTAATAATTTTTTCACAGCCTTGTTTTGCGTATTGAATAAGAAGACATATGCCGGATACTGACATTTTCCTTCTTTGTTTTCATCCCTATATCCTGTAGGGTATGATAAACCTACATAAAGGTAAAGCGAATGTGTGATTTATCTTTTACACCAGAACTCATGTAAGAGTAAAATATGCTAATATTTATAATTATATTGGGAAAACAGATGCACATCAGGTCTGCCACAAGAAACCAGAACGTATGGTTAGCCTACCTAATAAGCACACATAAATTTGGATATTGAAAATAATTAAAAGCACACCAAGTGTGCTGGGCATAGAGGGTTGGCACTCAGCATCATTCGCATCATTGTATCAGAGGTTGGATATCTAAAAACAATATTTCTCAAGATTCCCTTGCTACAAGGATTCTTAGTATAATTAGGTTTTTTCAGTTTAATGCATAACGTGAGATTGAGAGGGTATAAATATAGGAAAGGGCATACTTCCTTTGTCTTAGCTGTTGCTGCAGAAAAGTACAGTGATGTTGAGATTTTTTTGTAACAGAGGCCAGTGTCTAGCTACTATGTTAGTGCTTATTGAAAGACAAATGTAATAGAGGTGTTTTTCTGGTGCCTAGATCATAGCCACAGTGGTATTTTTTTGAAGTGAGACAAAGCAGCTCACTGGCAAGCCAGTTCTTCATGGTGTGATTCTGAATGTTAGGCCAAAAGAACCTTGAATTGATTAGTCAGCAACTACACTCCCATATTAAATGCTTTCTGCTAATGATGGTTCTGTTTCCTGCAACTGAGAGTTAAAAAACATACAAGATGTACTAACAGAGCCTCCTAATTCACAGCATGGCTCCTCCACTTAATGCTAGTATAATCTTTTCATAAGTGAGTGAGTAATCTTGGCCAGTCAGCTTAAACAGCGTACTAACAAATTTTGAAATATATCTCCACTTCAGTTGAGGATATAGAATAATTATCACTTTTGTAATTGCTTGCTTCTCTGGAAGTTTTACCTCAAATATGTATGTTGTGAATCAATATTTCTAGGATAAATTCTACTGAATTGCATGGAAAAGCCACACATATTCACTAACACTCTTATCTAATCTCAGTTCTTCTGATATTGAAAATATGTAACTATAAATAAAGCTAAATTAATAATTAATGAATGCGCTGTGCTGTCTAGATAAAACTATGCTCACCTTTTACAATTAATCTTTAATTAGTAGTTGACTCAGGTTGGTATCTTCTGGCTCCCTCTTTTATTAATAAGAAAAGATATAGTCAGTGTCTGATAGATTTTCTGGGATAGTTATCTCTGGTGTAAGTATCTATGATAAGTATAAGTTTTTGCCTACATTGTCAAGTTCTCAGGATGGCATAATTCTCATGAGTCAAGATATTCTTATAAAAGAGTATAAATGTATTAGAATTTATTTATCTGAAGCTTCCTAGAGAGCTGTATTGTTAACAATAGTATAAGATAATCATGTGTTTACAAAGACCAATGCAATCTTTTCAGATGTTTGTGTTCAGACAACTGTTGTATATGCTGATAACAACAAAGTCTTCAAGAGACTGTTTAATATATTTTTAGAATGTTATAACTCTGAATGTGAAATGATGAGTAGTTCTTTTTAATAATACAATATTAGAGTAAAATATTTAGCCTTAGGTGAAGCTGAGTCAATGAGAACTTATATGGAGTACGTTTAGGCCTCACAGTCAGGAGAACAAAGCTGTTAGGGCCAATTCTTTGCTTGAAATTGAATGAAATCCAATTGCGCCTAAGCTGTGATAACAAATATGTAAAAATCATGAATGCAAATGGATAACAGTTGGAAGGGAATAGAAATGTTACTGTAGTTGATTTGATAGTGTTACTCATATTTGGAATATGTTAACTGTATTTTCAGGTTATTGGTATGATAAACATATAGAAGTATAATGAATTAAATTTCTGTCAAGCATTTTATCCTAAAAGTTATCATAGTGATATCTAAATCTGACGTACAGTCTGGTCAAGTATCCTGGTGATATCAAATAGACTGATTCAATTATGCATAAATTAGAAATGGAGAAATAGAGTACCAACAACATTGGGGCTTATATAGACCAAGTAACTCCCTGACTGTATCTGGTAACAGCAATAAATGAAGGCATATGACTGTATCAACATCCAAACTCTTTCAGGCTAACCAAACCAATCTAACAAGATGAGGTATTTTAAGAATATAATTTTCTTACAGTAAAGACTATAGAAATAATAAAACATCACTACTTTACCTGGCATATAAACACAGATAAGAAAATGATACAAACTGTGAAATAATATAAAAGAGAAAATAAGGACATTAAAATTATATTATATTGCCTCTGGCTTACACAAACTATTTCAAAGATGCAATGACCTCTTTCATATAAAATTATAGAAAATTAAAATCAGAATACTTTCTCTGTAAGAAGTTTGCAGAAAGTTTGTGTGTTAAATAGCTTTATGCCTTCAGGACTACATATTACACATAAAATACTAAGAAACCAGAAAACAAAGTAAAAGACCCCCAGGGATTTCAAATCTCATAGATTTACTTTAAAATGTTTTCTCGAGGAAATAAGTTTCCTATAAAGGGACACTCAGTCTATCAATACATCTATTGAAAAGAAAGTAAATGAAATATTCAATGACTTTTCTCAAAATAACAAAGGTAATAAAGAAAACCATTGGCAACAGTAACCTATTTTAAAGGCAAAAGTCCTTTCAGGCTTAGTGCTTTATTTTTCCTCTCTCCATTTCAGAGGCATAATCTGCCAATAAATAACTGAACCCTATTTATCAGGATCAACACATCTGTTAATAAATACTAACATTTGCTTTCAAGCTTTGCATTTTCAAGTTTAAATTGTACTAAAAGGTTTATTCCTTCATGCCATTTTGAAAATATAAATAAACTATATATATCACTGCCATTTTAAGTTATTTAAGCAGTCTTTAAGTGAAAATATATTCTATACATAATGAGTTAAATAATCCTTCATTAATAGTTTAAAATGTCAAAAACAAATATTAAATTAAAATTATCTGCATAAAATGTTAAACTGTTCTTCAATATAGAACATATATTTTAAAGTATCTATTGTATCCCTAGAAGATGTATCTTTCTTAACATTTTCCAATCTTGAATATTGGAAATCTTTTAAAAATTATTTGGCAGCTAAATGTTAGAAGACTATCTCTTACCTTATACTGCTAATAAGTTACTATAATAGGTTTAATGTGTATTTTTTGAGATATTTAAATATACAAATCAAATATTATCAGAAGATAACTGACTCATAGATAAGAATCAAAAGGAAAATACATAAAAGTCAAATATTTTATAAAATTGTTATCAATGAGTTTTAAAACTCACTGATTATTCAGTGAATATCCACATATACATTGAGTGCTATGTATATGTCAAACATTGTGAAACACCAACAAGAGATAGAGGAATAACGTGTTGCCTATTAGACAGAAAAATATTTTTTAAAAAAGATAATACTATATTGATGAGTTAATAGAGACTTTGGGAAGTTGCAAACAATATTAATTTCTAAAATGACCGTATATTTTTAATGGGATTTGGTCATATTATCAAACATTAAAATTATGTCCTCATTGACTCAACAGTCTCTAAGGAATTCTTCCTGCAAAGTTTTCCTAAGAAAACAGTAATATGTGAATATATTATTCTGTAATTTACTCTTTTAACTTAATATTTTGCTCAACCTAAATATTTACATTTCATCCCAGAGTATTGACTTACCACAATTTATTTAATATTTATTATACCCTTTTTCTATTTCAAATAAAGTATAATAAAAATCCTTTCAGCACAGTATTTCTATGTGATGACACTTTGATTTCTGTTCGATCAAGGCCTAGAAAATAAGTTGCTCATTCAATGGGTATATACACTTTAATGTTTAAAAATGCTGACAAACAAATTTCACAAAGTTTTGAGTGAAGTCCAATTTCATTGGAGGTTATGATTGCAACACTGAATATCATCAATCTCAGATTCTGTCAACTTGTTTAAATAGATCTCATTTCAATCATCATGTCCATGATGGCTTGTGAAGTGGAAGCTATTTTCATTGATGGTCATTTGCATTTTCTCTTCATTTTATTAACATATATAACTTTTTATATAAAGCAGAAATATTAACATTTTATCTGTTAAATACTTCAAACAGCAGTTTAAGCCATGTGTATTTGTCAATTAGTGAAAATTTTTGTTCTACACAAATAATATTAGAGTGTGGTTCAACAATATATTTTATCTCAGTCTATTATTTGTTATTTGACTCTGCTTATTTTTTAAAAATTAAATTTTAATTTAATATAATTTGTACTGTACATATAATGCTTTTGATTATACTTTCATATTATTATAGATTCATAGCTTTGTACATAGCATAAAATGGGACTCTTTTTTCTTTCAAAGCAATAGTTGCTTTTAGTACTTCAAAATTATTTCATTATTAATAAATTTCCATTTATTTGTAGAACTGGAAAAATGATTGCAAACCAAAATTCTTACAGGCTTTTATAGAGTTAATATAACAGTTTAATTATTGTTTAAATATGGATAATGCATTAAACTAGACATTTTTATTTTTTTCTGTGACTCCTGAATAATATGAAATGCAAAATGATCACAGATTGAATTTAAATTTTACAAAACAATACTAAAAAACATATTACATTAATTAAATATGACAAATTTGCCCTAAAGGTAAAATGCTATTTGCAATGGGAAAATGTTACTGATGGCTATAATTTCTTATGGGGTTGACTTATTAATAATTTAGTGAACCATGTGATGACTGGAAATTATCAGATTTTTTGGCTTCTGAAACCTTTGCTGTTTACAGTATATTGTGATATCACTTGTCTTCATTTTTCTTGGGCATTATGAAGACTATCTCCATACTTTCCCAAATAGGCTGCATGTTTTAAAGCAATATTACTTGGAAGTAAAATGGTCCCAAGCACAAACAAAAGTACATGGCTATCCAATGTTCAAAATATATCTCTACATTTCATTATTCAAATTAAAACACAAAATACAAAATGTAAAAATTATTGGAGAGCACTTCTAAAAGCACAGGATTAACCCCAGGGAACACTTTGTAGGATGCTGATGAATGGGCCTCTCTCTGTTTCCCTTTAACAAAGGGAGAGGAATACAGTTTTGCAGATTAAAAAAAACAAAACAAAACAGTAAAAACGGAACACATGCATTTAATACCAGTAAAATGCAGACACTTCCCTAGTTCTCTATAGCCACAATTCTTTAGCAAACCCTGCGTATACACATTAATCATGACCGTTTACCAAGGATGAAGTTGAAGCTCAGAGAAATTTTAAGAATTTCCCTGAACCACAAAATTATTAGACATGAGGCTTAGTTTCCTAACTGTGTCTTTTCCAAAGCCTCTGTCTTTCTTCTTTCAACCCTGAAGCAATAACTTTCAGCTGAGTGTCTAATCAACTTTTATTGGCAAAATAAAAATTAGACCTATAGTTACAAAATAAATTTGTATTAATTTGCTTTACATCTCTAAAGAACTAAATTTCTTCCATCCTTTTCATGCTACCATAGATTGATGAATACAATTTCATTTTAAAAATATATACACTTATTTTATGAAAGACTTTAACAGTACATTTTTTATAATTTTATTTAAAATTATAAAATTTTATTTAAAATTTTATAATTTTATTTAATAAAATAATACATTTTTTATTATTTTTATTTTTTAAAATAGACTGAGGATTATTTTAGGGGGCAGCTGCAATTTGGTCTATCCTAGTGAATGTTTCATGTTCAGTTGAAAACAATATATTCTGCCATTGTTGGGTGAGGGGCTTCATAGATTTCCATTAAATGTAGTTGATAGGGATTTGGAGTCTCTGTTCTACATCCTGCTTCTTCTCCAGGCAAACTCTTTGAAACTTGCCTCTGGTTCTAGGAGTAGAGACAATGTCATGCTTCTCTCATTGTGACACCTCCACTTTAGGAACTGAAAACCTGAATATTATAGGCAGCAGCCCCAAGTTTCAGTGGCTTGCTTCTCCTAGGATGGAACCTCTGACACAAAAGCCAGGGCAATGAAGGGTAGGATTCCAGTATACTCAGCAGTACTGTATCCAATATAGATCCTCTGTCTCTTAAGTAGGGAGTGAGCAGAACAAGGGTGCTTCCGCTATTGAACCGTTCTCTTCAGTGACATGTAGCTAGGAGTATTGTGAGAAGTGCTGATATCTAACCCTCCTGAAAGAATACTTATCTGACTGGAAACTGGAGGGAAAGGGAACCCAAAATATATCTATATCAGTCTGGAATGTAGTTTTCATTTCACTAAGCTTGGAGGAGTTAGCAATTTTAGTATATTTTAAAAAAAATATGTGTTTCCCTATTTGCTGTATGTTCTTAGAGCCATTGACTTGAAATGACGGTTATTTAATAATATTCACCAGTTTCACTGGGAGTGAATCCCTAGAACTCCTCAGGCTGTCATGTCAAAAGTGGAATTCTCCTTTCTTGACTTTTAAAATCAACTCATTAAAAAATCTATTATGTTTTTATATTAGGTAAATTCCAATAAAAACTGCTGAGAAGAACCGTAAAGTCCCATTATTCTGCTACTGTTAAGGAGAAATTATTTCACTGATTAAATTCAGTGAGCAATTAAAAGCAGAATGAAACAAAATAAAAATGATTAATGAAGCAGACCACTCTCAGAACCAAATCAGGTTCAGAGAACTCCAGCTAGCTATGTGACCTGACAGAATTTATAGAAAATAAAACTAAGGTATAGAGACAACTAAATTGGTTACAGCATAATTGGTTAATTGGTTACAGAGCCTCCTGCAATTACCTAAAGCTCAGCTACTGTGATTAAGTTGTATATTGGTTTGATCTGTTGGGCCCATGTAGGAGCCCAGTCTAAATCTGTGGGCTCCTGCAAATTTTATCTAACTCTACTCTCTGCCTTTGTCCCACACACATGGGCTTCAGAGCCCCATATTATGGGGTCATTATTCAGGTTATTTCCTTAAGATTTAGTACATTCTATTTCAGTGTTTCTAAAAGATTAGGTATGCACAAAAAACTTGAAGGTCTTGTTAAAATAGTTTCTTATTTAGAGAGTCATTCTAAGGCCTAAGATTGTTATATTTTTACTAATCTCCATGTGACACCGATGATGCTGGCCTGTGGCTTACTCTTTAAGTAGCAAGGTTTGGGTCATCCTAAAAATGCTAAATAACCATTCTTTTAAGACTGATCATCTATTAAATAAATTCATACTAAAGTATATATCATCATTCTTTGATCAAATATCAGTCTATGATAGACTGCATTTAAGAATTTTATATCCATGTAACTTACTGTATTGCCTTCAAATATTTTGATTATCACTCCTGATAAAATCAATAACTACTATTTTAAGGTAGACTGTGATTCTACTTTGATCAAATGTTTTGGGCCTTTTAACATTTTTGACAAACATCCTCAAAATCAAATCCTAAATTAAGTTTCTGACTTAGGCTTATTGGTTGGCCTTATCAAAGCTATATAGTTATAAAATATTTTTACAGTTCTGGTCAGACCATGAATTCTAGTATCACCACCTCCAGTCTAATAGTTACATATACTGAGAGAGGCTTCAGTTAAAGGCTCTCCCCACCCCCTACCCCCTTTAAAGGGTCCTTTATCAGATGCTATTAATTAACCCTTGTACTATTAATTTACAGAGCTTTGACTCCTTGGTACACATAATCTCATCTAAAAAGAACATCAACTCTTACTCAGTCATGAATGTTGACACCAGTATCTGACATCAAACTCAAGTTAACCAAAGACTCATCTTCAGACCCAGAAAAAGGCGGCAATCAATGTAAACTGCTTTTGTGAGACACAAAGCCAGAAATCAAAACTATTCAATCCCTTTATGCCCAGGGACTATCATAAAAGAGATAGCCATGTGAAATTATGAGGGTCAGGTTTGAGGGATAAAATTAGTTTAGGTCCTCCAAAAAAGATGGGCTCACAGATGCCAATGGCCCAACACATAGAACTTATAGATAAATTGATTTTGTAACCTTACTTTTTGGCTTTTGGCTTGTGGCTCTTATATTGGTCAAAAGAGTTTTAACAAACAATGAATGCCTTCCCATCTCCATTCCCTTTAGGCCTAGAATGTTTAATTGGCTATTAAGTCTTTTGGCTATAAGTCCCTTGGCTATCTGGGTCCCATTGAAAAACAGAATATATCTGAGGCAGATAGCCACACCACCTGGCAATAATGTGAAATGAAATAAAAGCTTAGCCATTGATGCTACTTTGGGCATATTTTGACCAAAAAAGGGGGGAATGTGAATTAAAGATAAAATTCTAAGCCCTCTACTGACTGAACAGACCCCCTGTGGCTAAGGAGACCCCGGCAAACCTTAAAACTGAGTTCCTGACAATAACAGGAATGGGAAGTCATACAAACTTCTTCCTTTTTGAGTCTAGAAACAACTGATCAGCATTAATATTAAAACAGATATCATATGATTGACAGAACAGAGTCTTTGTGGCAGTAAGAGCTTACAAACACCATAAAGTTTTCAGTTTACTTTAAAAAGACTCTTAAAATTTGGGCTCATGATTCTGACAACAGGGATTCTAATTTATACAATGGAGAGAAGTCCTAATGTATTAATGCTACATCCCTGAAATCCTGGACCAGGAACTGATAAATTGGTAACTTGTTGGTTACTGCCAGGCAGTTTCATTCCTCTAATTCTGCCTCTTACCCCAACTCTTGCCCTTGCCAGCAAAAAAAAAAAAGCTAGGGTGTTCTTTACCCAATTCCCACCATAGTTGCTCTCACCTCCAGATAGACATATGATCACGCCCACAGGGAACTGTAACCATCCCTGCAAACTTAAAAAAATTAATCAGGGTGGCCGGGCGTGGTGGCTCACACCTATAATCCCAGCACTTTGGGAGGCTGAGGCGGGTGGATAACAAGGTAAAGAGATCGAGACCATCCTGGTCAACATGGTGAAACCCCATCTCTACTAAAAACACAAAAAAATTAGCTGGGCATGGTGGCACACGCCTGTAGTCCCAGCTACTTGGGAGAGTGAGGCAGGAGAATTGCTTGAACCCAGGAGGCGGAGGTTGCAGTGAGCCGAGATAGCACCATTGCACTCCAGCCTGGGTAACAAGAGCGAAACTCCGTCTCAAAAAAAAAAAATAAATAATTAATCAGGGTAAACGGGAAAGGGAGAAATGAAAATAAACCAAGCTTGCAGATCGTGTAGCATTAGTCATTAGGTCAACTTGCTGTCTGACTGGCTTTCCCACAGTTGTTTCATTCCTATTGCCTCAGAATTTTGTAGAACCTGTTAAGAGCATATAGTTCTCTTTACTTTTTTATAGATAGTAACTTGAACGTTATAAAACATTAAGATTTTCCTTTTTCATGTTCTTTCAGGTCCTGTCTCCTGATGAAACTACTGACTTAGCTGGTTTGAATGGCCCCATAGACTCCAGTTGATCTGAAGGATCCGACAGGATCTGACTCACCAAAGACTATATCCTGATGATTTTATCCCCTATTCCCCTTACCAATCAATAACCCCAATTTCCCAGTCTGTTTCCTTTCACAAGATTTTCTAAAGGGAAAATCCTGGGGGAAATGGATTTGAGGGACTCCTCCCATCTCCTCCTTTGGCACCTGTGATAATGAAATTATTTCTCCGTTGCAAACCCTGCTGTCTCATTGTTATGAGTCTGTTACTGTGCAGTGGGCATATGAACTTGTTGGCCCTATAACTTCCTAGAGCAACTTTCAGTACTGCAAGTTCCATTCATTGTAAGCGCCGTATACAGGGGTAATGTTTTTATCCTTTATGCCATACTTTTACTCATCTATGTTTATATATGTTTAGATAAACACTATTGTAGTATAATTGCCAATTTATATATATTTGTGGAAAATTATTTTCTTTAAAGATTTTACTTATTTGTATGCAAGTTATTTAAATACCTTTAAATATCAAGTTAAATACCTTATTTAGTAGTGATTCACAATGTATAATTTATATATAATCTTTAAAAGATCATAAAATAAACTCAAAGTATACTTATTCATTTCACTGAAAAATAAAGAAAACATTAGAACCTTCACATATATGTATGTTTGTGTGCAGAGATATAGGTATTTATATATCACATTTAACTATATAACACTTCTTCCATCTATTTAGAAGCAGAGTACAGAAACAAAGAATATATTTGGTATAAATTTACTATGAGTTGTGGTTTCTAATAAGATTAGGAAAACCTAGTCTTTAAAACTTGAAAAGAAAAACTACTCTTCTTTCTAATTATGTTGATGAAAAATTATCAAAAATTCCCTTCATCACAAAACCTAATCATGTTGTAGTATAATTATTTACACATCTGTTTCAACAATTATCATATGAACTCAACAGGGAAATTAATTGTCTTCAACTCTCTCTAAACTATCCTAAAAGGTATTATTAATTTTCCTAAAATTTAAAATTCTACTTACATTATTCAGGAAACTAAAATACCTCAGTGCCTTCATAGTACCTAATGGAAAAGGTTTAAACTTCTTGTAGGCAAAAGTCTTCTGCTTACTTCTTTTGCTTTATTTGGTGATATTCAAATATATTTACATAGTAAAATAAATAACAGACATTTTGTCTACACCACTTTGTTTAGCAAGGGAGGAATTTACACACTGAAATAAGTAAATAAATACAAACGGAGAGAACTAAGGTATTTATAGTTGGAGAAGAAAGCAGAGATGTTTCCTTTGAGGAGTACATAACATACAAAAATAATATAAACACACAATTCCTTCTTCACTGAATATACAGTGCTAAAGGTAGAATGGGGAGAGTTATTTCTCCATTTCTGTCTATATGTATAGTCTTGAAATCCAGTTATTATACCTATCAACTTTAGAAACTTAGACAAAACCCATAGATCCTGTAAGCCTATTTCTTCATGTATCAGATATGAATTATAAATGTATATACTGCACAATCTGGTTGATTAGACTTAAAAATACATATATATATATATATATATATATATATATATGTATTTTTACATATAAATGTGAATATATATATATATATTCACATTTTCCTGGCACTTTAGATGCATAAAAAATTCCAACCATAAGTATTATTTTCATTATGTTATCTGTAAACATTACAATTTAAGTTCTAGCTTATTGATGAAAAAGTAGCCATTGCCAGAACTAAATACCTGTTTACAAATGCATGATAACACAACCCAAATAAGATCAATCTTTTAAAACATTTAAAACAATTATGAATGTACTTCACTTGATTTAGACTACAAAACAATTTAATAGTTCTAAGTGAGAAATAAGTATGGTTGCTACTTGCTGCCAAATAATAGAGACTTACATTTACAGCATATCTGGGCTCACAGCAGGGTGAACATTATTCCATTTTACAGCTGAAAAAAATGGAGTAAAGTTAAATTCCCTTCTAAATTCAAAAAGATACAATACAGTTCTTTATGTTACAGAACTTTGTGAAATATTCTTAGAAAAAATATAATTAAAGGCATTAGGAGGTAACTTTGAGGAGAAATAACAAGTATATAGTTTTACATACTGTCTACTATAGTTATTCATTCAAAAGTATTTATCAAACCTGGACCCTGTTCTGTGGACTCAGATACCTCCATGAAGTACACAGACAGTACTTGTGTGTGTGTGTGTGTGTGTGTGTGTGTGTGTGTGTTCCTTCTAAAGCAGTCTATGGAAGGAGATTGAAAATAAACACACAGAAACAAATAATTTCACAGGCGATGAGTTCCATAAAAGTAGCAAACAGGGTGCTAAAACACACACTTTTGGGGTATTTACTCTAGAAAGAACGTTGAGGGAACATCACCTTTTAGAGGTTATATTTACTCTCTAGAAGACATGAAGAGTAAAAGTGATAAGCAGGGAAAGCATTTCGACAAAGAAGGACAGTTATGACAAGTGCTTTGTGGAGGGATATAAGTTGGTCAGTTGTGAAAAACTGAAAGCCTATTAGTGTGACTGGAACACCATAAAGTGAGAGAGAAAGACCCAGGTTGAGTCTGTGAGTATAGGTGGGACGTGCATTGGTAGCTGTTCATAAGAACTTAGATTTTGTTTTATATCAGATGGAGGCCCGTTAATGGTTTTAAACAAGGACGTGGTGTGATCTCATTTACAGTAGAAAAGGTCATTTGGAAGAGAATATATTTGGGTTGTGAAAGAATGTCAGCAGGGAAATTAATTAGGATGTCACAAATCTAGTGAGGCATGCACTGGGCTGTGATCTTCAGCAGCCCATCTCTAGAGACTGCGCTGTTAGCTAGTACAAAGTATAGCCCGTCTAAGGAAGCATTTTCATCATAATGATGGCAGCAACGGCCCTGCTGGAGCAGCCGCTGTGAGGACATTAGCTCCAGCGGGGAAAGCCCGGCCAGGGCTGTGCACTCTGCGGAGCCAGTGGGTGATGGAAACAAGTGATCCCAGAGGGAGCCCTGTGTCCCACTGAGTTGACGAGGCAGGAGCCTGCGCTCCCGCTGCAGCCGCCCAACTATGGCTCCAGACCCGGGCATCCCTATTTTCTCGAGGCTGGGAAAGCCCCTGCCTCCACAGGCTCAGAAGTTACTGCTCCCACTCCCTGGACTCTCCCTGCTCCCCGTGCCTGCTCTGCAGTGGAGCAAAGTTGTGGCTGTGTCCCGACAGCCGAGCCCAGGCACTGTCGCCACTCAGTCAGGTGTGTGAACACTAGTGGAAGTGCTGACGCGCCAGCTCCCCGCTGCCTTGGCCTGCTCCACAAACTGCTGAGGCTGAAATGTTGGGTGCTAATGAGAATGGAAGGGAGTCTGGGGGCTGACGGCTGCTCGGTGAGGGCCTATAGGCACCCCTTAGAGTCGTCAGCCTGGGCGCCACCCACTGCATGCTGATGGCAGCAGGAGCAGACAGGTTGGGAGGTGGGAAGGGGTGTGTACCTTACAAGATGTGACCTTCAAGCCTGGCGGCGGGACTGCAAATTCCAGATGGAGGCCACAACCCAGAGTGAGAATTTTCTCGATAACTATGGCCATTGGAACGGTGCTTTTTCCAAGCCCGCCCATGGCTGCCGATGGACCAATGAGCACTCACTTCATTCTACCCATGAACCAATTAGCATGAACTTCCTCCATTCTGAGCCCATAAAAACCCCGGCTCCACAGCACTTGGGACTACCTCGCCTATGGATAGGAGTTTTCTGCTTCCTGTCTCCTTTCCTTTGAGCGCTGTATGCTCACCCATTAAAGCTCTTCCCCGCCTTGGTCATCCTCCAGTTGTCAGTAACTTCATTCTTTCTGATGCGAGATCCCAAGACTGCGAGAGCAAAAGGAATTGTAACATTTCCCTGCTGGCTAGCTTAGTTGTGGGCTGGAGCTAAAAGGCCTGTACCACTATAGCAATCCCACCCTTTGCCAGCAGCTACCCCACCCAACCGGCAAGCAGTGGTGGAGCCTGAACGGGGCAGAAGGACTGAAAGAGCAGTTTCAAACCGGCTAAACACTCACACCCCACCCCCACCCACTTGCTGTGGGCGACGAGAAGGAGAGAAGGTCTGCACCCTTTCCGGGAGTCCATGCTTCTGGTCTCTCTCACCCAGGACTGTGACATCCTGTAACAGCCTCTTGGGGTTCTGTGGTTCCTGGTGTCTCCGAGCTTTGGGGTGTCACCGTGTTCCCTTCATGGAGAAGCTGGTGCCTGCAGCGGAAGCCCTGGTAAGTCTGGTCCAGTAGCAGCTTCGCATGAAGCGGGAGCCTGTGCCAGCACGTGGAGCTCCCATCCCGTAGCAGCAGCCAGCAAGCTTGGCTGTGCCCAGTGGGCACACCTGTGCTCATTTTCTCACACACCCCTTGCTGTTCCTCGCCTGGCTCGTCCTTCCAGGTATGGAATCCGGGCTAGTAGTATGAGCTGAGCACAGCCTGCTGGGCCAAGTGTGTGAAACAAGCCCAGCAGGCACGGGCAAAACTCCAGCAGAGGCGCCCGTGGCTACAGAGGTTTCGGGCTGGTGAAGCCACACCGTAAGGATCCTGTGATAGGTGGTACCTCTTGTTCGAGAATGAAAATCTGCTTTCTAAAATGATCATGTATATGCCCAGGGAATGTGAGCTGCACATTTTGAGGTGTGCTTCTAAGCAATGGAAATAATATCAAAGAGCACAATGTCATTCTTACAAAATTTTCTAGTTCTACATTTATGGATAAAAACCTGGCTTGGAGAAACCGAAATCTAACATAAGAAAATTAATAGACCATTAATGTTATTTACCAGTAGTGTTGTTTTAATATTGATATACCCCTTTTATAACTGTCATAAGCAACTTCCAACCCTAAAACTTACTTAAACTGCAGGAATTACTTTTTAAAATGTTTTCTGAACCTCTGATTCCAGGTCTCCCTTACAAATTCTTGTTCGATGTTTTGGTATTTTTACCACCTGTAATGAGTTTATTTAATTAAGATTACTGAATGGAGGATCCTTAAAACGTTAATCTTGCCACTGGGTTTATATGTAAAGCAAACGAAATCAGTATCTCAAACACCTGCCTATCTCCGTGTGTGTGTGTGTGTGTGTGTGTGTGTGTGTGTGTGTGTGTGTGTGTGTGTGTAAAATGTATCATTTAGCTCTAAAAAGAAGGAAATTATGTCATTTGAGACAACACGGATAAACACGGAGCACTTTATGCTAAGTGAAAGAAGCCAGGCACAAAAGACAAAATATGGCACAATGTCACTTATTGGTGGAATCTAAGCCAGTGAAATTCATGAAAGCAGATGGTAGGATGATGGTTTCCAGGATATGTGAGGTGAGAGAAATTGGGAGATGTTGGCAAAAAGGTACAAAATTTCAGTCAGGCGGGATGAATAATGTATAGAATGATAAATATACTTAATACTATATTCTACACCTGAAATTTGTGAAGAGAGTATATCTTAAGTATTTATGAGACATGTACACACAAAAGATAACTATATGAGGTGCTGGATATCTTAATGAACTTGATATAGTTAGATTTCACCCGTACACGTATATATCAGAACATGATATTATATATTACAAATATTATAGACATATGTATTTTTTGTCTATTAAACCTCAGTAAAGCTGAGGAAAGAATAATTGCTGTAGTTGTGAACAGAAGGGGATTCTGCCTAACTAAATTACAAAGAGGCTTTAATCAGCAGATAGCCTGGTGGTTCCCAGGATGCCAAGAACAGCTAAGAAAATATGTTCCACCTGGGAGAATGAAATGATGGCAGCTGAGGAAACTACAGAAGCTGGGGTTGGGAGAACTTATTTTGAAATGACTTTACCAAACTTCAGTGCTAGTGATTTTGATTTTCTAGATCTCTCTATTCTAGGCTAAAACACCCAGGAAGGATGATCTGATGACACAGCTTTGATTTACCTCTGGAACAATCAGCTAGAGCTGGGGATGTAAGACCCCCCAAAAGTCTCAGTTTTTAAAATTTAGGGCTTTCCAGGCAACAGAAAATTTATATATGCCAAAAGTGAAACTCAAATTGGCATATTTTAGATTCAACCTTATGGCTATTTTCAGGCCACCCACACATGCACAGACATATCGATACAATATTCCCCTCTATCCAAATGTACCTCTCTAACACATTCCATGTATACTGGACACTCATTCTTCTTCCACAAAAGAAAAAACTGGAAATCACTTTCAGATGTTTTAATCTGTGTTCTTTAGAGTGTTCAATACTGAGAATTGTTTTATAATTCCATCTCAACATTCAAATACTTCAGAAACAAATGGAAATTTAATGGCTGATCTATATTATATAGTGAAGAAAAAAGCATGTAAAATACATACTTAAAAAATAGAATTAAAATAGAAAATTATTTCATGAATCAAATAAGAAAAAAGTTTCAGTTTTCATATTTGAAGGTCTTAAGACTCTAGGGATCATGTACCATGTCTCTTCTTAACTTCTTTGCCTTCATCTTTTATTCTGGCTGACTGGGGTAGAAGAATTCTCCTTTGGGAATTCTTTCAAAGACCATAGGTACGGGAAGTCAAAATTTATGGACTGTTAAGTGGGATACTGAAAAATGTTACTACATAATTCTGATAGATTTGTCTTGATTAAGGGACATTGCTTCAGAGAACATTTTGAATCCTGAAAAATGCCTGCCAATCCTCAAAGGGTGTGGTCTCATTGTATCTGACCATATAACTGAATTTTTAATATGGCAGTATTGTTTTAAAAGGCTTGTATGCTTTGGGATATAAGGGTACTTTTTAGGAAAGGTAAATTCTTATATAATTTATTCCTCATTATTTTATATATATATAAAATCAGTTTCAGGGATGGGAATTTTATGTTAAAACCGTGAATTTGTTTCACCTTGGGAACTATGATAATTGTCTTTCACCCATTTAATGAGTAGATATTTTGATGCATATACATGACGACTGGCATGTATAGATCAACTGGGCAGCTTCTTCAGAATAGTAATAATAGTAATGCTGATGATAATGATAATTTTCTGGTAATCAATCACAAATATTTCTAGTCTTAATGTTTTTCTGAGAGGTCCATTTTCATAGCTGACTCTCAATTTTCCATCTAAACAACCCCGTTACCTAAGTCATTTACTATTTTTTTTTTTAATTTTTTAAATTTTTATTGCATTATAGGTTTTGGGGTACATGTACAGAACGTGCAAGGTAGTTGCATAGGTAAACACATGGCAGTGTGTTTTGCTGCCTTCCTCCCCTTCACCCACACTTGGCATTTATCCCCAGGCTATCCCTCCCCAGCCCCCCCCCCCCGCTGTCCCTCCCCTATTCCCCCCAATAGACCCCAGTGTGTAGTAGACCCCCTCCCTGTGTCCATGTGTTATTTACTATTTTAAGAATCATTACTTTGACAGTGATATCCACCTTTCATTAAGGCTATCCTTTCAGGAAAGCTGAGCAATGGTGAGTACTGCTAGAAGTTCTGACCACTTGGAGGATTTCCATTTTGATGGAAACTCTGTAGCATTCCATTCCCAGCAAGTACTGGTATTAACATAGAGAATCATTGTCAACCTCAATCAAGTTACATTTTTCACTTTAGTTGGCTAGATAGAATCCCCTGAGATCACAGTTTTAGGCTAAAAGAAAGTGCAAATGTAGCCGGCATAGGCAACTGTATTAGTCCATTATCATACTGCTCTAAAGAACTGCCTGACACTGAGTAATTTATAAAGGAAAAAGGTTTAATTGACTCACAGTTCAGCACAGCTGGGGAGGCCTCAGAAAGCTTACAATCATGTCAGAAGGTGAAAGATGCACAAGGCACCTTCTTTACAAGGCAGCAGGAAGAAGTGCTGGGCAAAGGGGAAAGAGCCTCTTTTAAAACTGTTAGATCTTGTGAAAACTCACTATCTCCAGAACAGCATGGGGGAAACTGCCCTTATGATTAAATTACCTTCACCTGGTCTATTCCTTGACACATGGGAATTATGGGAATTGTAATTCAAATAAGATTTGGGTAGGGACACATCTTAACCATATCAATAAGTATATACTAAATGTAGACACTAGTGAAAAATGAATTCTGACTAAGGTTATGTCACCAATTTCATATATTTCTATACCACCAAAATGTTATTGCTGTGTGTCCATAGAGAAACTTTTTTAACTTAAATAATCATTTTGCTTTCATATCCTCCTAAATGTTGTCTGGCATGTAAATATGTAAAATAACAAAAATACAGATTGCCATATTCTTCTATAACTCCTTTGTAATTAGCAATGAATTACACAAAGTACCAGACATTTGGGATGTAATTTAGCTTGTGTGACTCCCTTTGTGAGCTAGAGCAGAGAATAAGCAGCTTGCTCTGCTGATTGAGAATTTCATAGCCCTAGTTCCCATTAATTCACTCAGAAAACACAGCTGTGCATATTACCTCTGAATGCCCACCTCAAAAAGATGCATTTTTTATAGTCATTGTCCTTATTCGAATTCAGTGTTATGTGATAAAAGCAAACGACTACTGAGATTGCTGGATAGAAAAAGGCCACATTATCACAGATAAAACAAATATTTGTCTCTGAATCTCTACTCTCTTGGAGACCACTCTGATATTTGGTTTTTGTTCAAATTATCTCGACATTCAATGCAGAGTGACGCATTTAGAGTTAGGATATTTCTTAATTTGAAACTTACCTATTAGTATTTAGATGGTTCAATAATTCATACAATGATTCAACAGTAAACACACTGAATATTTTAACATTCCTGTGTAATATATCTTCTATTTTTTGGAAAGTATATGATGTACTATAACTAAAAATATGCTAAATTTTTCTATATGAATAATTTAAAAAGAGTATTACTTAAGGAAAAGGGAAAGCCTCATACTTTTTTCACTTTTCATTAGAAACATACTATTTAGCTATTTTAAAAGTAAAATAGACTGAAATTAAAATTCCTACCACTCATAATGTATACATTGGTTTTTGAAAAATGGAAGAAGCTAATATTTTAAAACTACATTTATTATTAACTTGTTAAAACTAATATTTGACCTATATGAGTTAGGCAATGATTGTAAAAATAAGTATAAAACTTGTATTATCTGATCTCATCATTAAAAGTTTTCAATGTACATACAACGTAAGTGAATTAAAGTTACTTCTGTATAAAAAATATATGAAAAAGGCATCCAAACACCAAAGAGACAAAAGACATATGTCTTTTGTCTCTTTGGTGTTTGGATGCCTTTTTGTTTTTTCAATAAAATTTTTACTAACATGAGACATTCTTCTCAATCACAGTGCTGTTTATTTGCATAATTTAAATTTATGTTCACCAAAAACAATACATAGTGGTCCCTTGAGTTATGCTGCATGGGTTATCGTCATCTATACTCTCTGTTACACAAACATTACAAAAAAAACAAGGTGAAATCATTGATTCAATTAGCTTTTAAAAATCTATTTAAGTCCATTTAAAAAAAATAATTTGACATAATCTATCACTTTCAATTTCTTTGAATGCTCCTTCTCGATCTATCTGGTTTGCCTGATTCATAAAACTTAGTAAAATAAATTAGGTCAGTTTTTTCCCCAGGCACCTGGGGAGACAAACTATGACACTTGTTGCATACCTTTATGCCATCATTATTTGATTGATTGATTTATTGATTGAATTATTGATTGAGACAGATTTTCACTGTGCTGCCATGTCTAGTCTAAAATTCCTGGGTTCAAGCAATCCTTCTGCCCCAGCCTTTCAAATAGCTGAAAACCATCAATATTTTATTGTGTACCCTATATTCACTTTAATAAATATTACTTGAGGCTAAAATGCTCCCATAATTTACTATAACAAAAACTGAAATATACAATACAAAATAATACATAGTTCCTGCCTTCAAGAAGTTAGTAATCTGATAAGAAAGACAAATATGTAAACCTAATTATCATACCATACGATAAAGTCTATAATGGAAAGAGCTCAAAATACATGTATCACATAGAGTGTAAAAGAATTTTTCACAGAATATCTTATAAGACAAATGAAAAGATTTGGCCAGCATGGTGGCTAACACCTATAATCCCAGCATTTTGAGATACTTAGGATAGGAGATCACTTAAAGCCAGAAGTTCAAGACCAACCTGGGTAACATAGAAAGACTCTGTTTCTACAAAAAAAAAATTAAAAATAACAAGCCATGGTGGTATACATCTGTAGGCCCAGATACTCAGAAAGCTGATGTGGAAGAATCCCTTGAGCCCAGGAGTTCATGGTGAGCCATGGTCATGGGACTGTACTTTAACTTGGGTGCCAGAGTAAGATGCTGTCTCTAATAATAATAAATAATAGTAAAATATATAAAAGATTTGACCTATCCCAATGGGTTAGTACTTTAAATACATATTGTTCAAAACCCTTGGCTGAATTTCACATGGAAAAAAATGACTTATTTTCATAAAATTTACTGCAATATTTTAAATCAGTATGTGGGGGGAAAAAAAAACTTGAGCTATATCTCCCATTATAAATGGAAGAATTTTAAAATTACGTGGAAACCATTTGACATGATGTAAGGTGTCTATGTATGATGTTGGTATAAATGAGAAGAGCATCACAATATTATACATGGTGTTTGAACACCTTGGCCTTTCTAATCTTGTCTCAAACACTTTTTCACAGTGTATTTTATATTTGCTTCCTCTGTTCTATGAGTCAAAAAAAGTTGAAAATCTTTCAAAGAAATTGTAGTGATGCAAGCATAGAAAATAAAAATATAATAGAATTAAACTAAGATATTTTGACCAAAAAAGGAGCATGCTAAAGAAATTGGAGGCATATTATACATGCATTATTAGGGTATATATTACAATTATAAATAGTAAACAAATTTATAAATTGGCATTCATATGTACTATGTGACAAGAACAAAACATTATTTCTTAGAAAAACATGCAAAATTATAGGGAAAATAAATGTAGAGAGGATAATCAAAGACTCAGATTATCTACCAAATTGACTCAGAAGGAGGCAATGACAATGTTTGAAAAGTCCAAGGTGAAAACCACGACAGAAGGAAAGCAGTTGTCATTGAAATTGTCTTTCAAAGCAAACCTTAGAAATTCAACAGAATCAATATTTAAGGTATATTTGTATCATCCAAATAACCGTGGAAACTGCATTAACTCTTCATGAGAAGACTGTTATTTTTCTGACCTAAGTATTTTTTAAAAAGTCAAAAAAGGCTATACTGATAAACAAAAGTATTGTAGTTAAGACAAGGTTAAGAAGCAGATATTGTCCTGTGGGTTTTTTCCTCAGAAGAATGAAGTGTCTGGAAATGAAGTTAACAGGCTGACTTTACTGATCTTGGTATTTGGGCTAAACATATTAAGTTAAAATCCAAACTAATCTATCATTCCTGAAACTCTATTTACTAAAGGAATGTCCAGAAATTGCTAGTTGCCTGGAGGTCCTCAAAGCCTTAAAAAGTAAGACTTTTTTGAGAATGATGTACAATTATACCTCCTGCTCTTAATAAAACAATACCAGCAAAAAACAAAAAACAACAACAAAAAAAAGTCTTGTAAACAAGGCCCTAGACATTTTGAGCCTTTAACATTCAAGGAGGGATATAGAATACAGCCCTAGGGAGGTAGAATATGGCCCTAACATCGAGGTGATTTTCTTCTCTCCAGCTTTGGCATTGCTTTTGCAATCCATGAACCCTGATTTTATAGTTCATGAGGTTATCACAGTTGTCAAGACTCACTGTTGTCAATTACTTATTCAAAACCTGATTGTCGTATAGGTTTGTCAAACAAGAAGCTTTACTAAAAGTTCTTTGAATGATTTGACCTTTAGAAAGGCTTTAGAATTCACTGACTAAGCATGGCATTTTTTTTTTCTCCATCAACATCAAGGGATATACAATAAAGAACAAATGCCACAGTTTGTGATTGATTTAAAAAGGTTTTATAAAGGTGGTTGAGGATAGAGTGAAAATCATTCTTGAGAGGGATTTTAACTTTGAAGAGATTAATTTAAAAATGCTGAAGAGCTCTTGAACTCTCATGCTGATAAATTAACTACTGTTCTTGCTAAGGAGGACATATAACCCTGGCTTGAAGAAGTCGGAGAGAATTACAAGAGACGCACAGTCAAATCACAACGGCCATCTACTTTGAAGGAATGTACGGGCCATGCAGATATAAAACTAAACATTATCCTCTCATGTACCAGTCATCTGATGAAAAGCCCTTATTTTAATATTGCCTGATATATCCCACTGAGACATTCTCCAGTAAGTGGACACCAAGGAACAGGTTAAAACGGCAACAGTTTTATTGAGAAAAATACCTGTAAAAGTAATGGAGAGAAGGGAAAAGAGAACATGGGTTTCACCTTCAGACCACAATGCAGGTCTGATATCAGTGAATAAAGACAGGAGAAAGAAGAAAGAATGCATAGCCTCAGGCTATGAGAAAACCTTGGAATTCCAGAGTAGAGACCACCTCTTAGAGGAATTACATGTGGGTCAGAAATGGCTAACTCTCATAAGTTATCTTGCTACACTCCGTCATAGGCTGGAGAAAACCAGAAGGTGTATGGTCTTGGTGTGAACATAGATCCTGAAGGTATCGCACTTGGATGCTGTCAGCTAACTACTCCTTGGAAGTATTCTCTGATGAAGTGAAATCCGAGGGACACATTTCCATGGCTGCTAAATGTAGAGAACCATACAAAAATTTTAAAGGTAGAAGCCGTGTTAATTGAAAGAAACATCCATTTTGAAATAATTGTTTTTTCAAAATCTTGTGCATCTTCCCTGAAGCTTGCTGTTCTGGAATCTCTACAACACACACACACACACACACACACACACACACACACACATCCATTCATAGGTAGGTAGGGAGGGAGGTAGGGAGGGAGGTTCCATAGATACATGATAGATAGATGGATAGATGAATAGATATAGATACATGTATATATGGCAGTTCCTCTGGATAGTTTACTTGAAGTTAACCTTCATCACTGAACAACTCCTCTGCATGTCACCTTCATCAATTTGTGACACTGCTTTTGAACTCTTTATCCCCTCACATCTCAGTTTTCTTCAATGTCAATTTAATCATACTTGTTGAAATAGTAGTAGTTCAATATGGAAAATTGCTTTAATTACATTTTTCTGAATTTTTTATAGCAAATTTATTGTTATAGTTTACTTATGGTGCTTATTTTCAATGCAAAATTTATGTCACAGCAGGCAATGTGGAGATTTTACTATTTGGAATGCAACTATTTGTTAGCAACTATGTTAACTGTTCAATGATCAGGAAGTAATATTTTAAGTACCTTTATTTTATTATAATAGTTTTATATATATTAATATGTTTTAATGTTTTAAATACATTTTAAGAAATTAATTTGGGATTTGAATTTATGTGGAAACATCAGAAAAAAGCAAAAGCCATTATTTGTTTGAAGGTTTATCACAACTTGGAGGATCTCTAAGCAACCTCTGGCCTCAGAATATAATTCAAACTTTTGAGCATCTCATCCTGGGACTTCTATTTGTCCAACGAGCCTCATCTTCCACTATTCCACACCTCACACTTCATGCTCTAATGTTAAAGAAGAACTTGCATACCTGATACTTGAATGCATTATGCTACTTAAGATTTGCATTCATTTTATTATAATCTTTATACTTGAATAATTCCATGTACTTATCTGTCTCAACCTACTAACGTCATATACATGCTTAAAGTCTTGGCTTAACTATCATTTCTACTAGCTGATTTCACATCCACTTCTGTTCTTCATCCTCCATAGATGCCTGTTATATGTTTATCTTATCACATAGGTTTTCAGGTCAAGAATGAGGGTTTACTCATATTTTAAAGAAGAATAAGAAAAGTAAAAATGTAGATGTGGGCCAGGCACAGTGGCTCACGCCTGTAGTCCCAGTACTTTGGGATGCGGAGGCAAGTGAACCAATAGAGGTCAGGAGTTTGAGACCAGCCTGGCCAACCTGGTGAAACCCTGTCTCTACTTAAAATACAAAAATTTTAGCTTGGTGTGGTGGTGGGTACCTGTAGCCTCAGCTCTTGGGAGGCTGAGGTAAGAGAATTGCTTGAATCCAGGAGGCAGAGTTAGCAGCTGAGATCATGCCACTGCACTCCAGCCTGGGTGATAGAGTGAGACTCCATCTCAAAATAAATAAAACAAAATAAATTAAAGTAGATGTTATATACCTCCCCTACTAAATTAAGCTGTTTTTCAGAAAGAAAACTTTCATTGTAAAACAAATTTTTTCCACATAAATTACTATCTTATTGTGTTATTCTAAAAATCTCTCACGTAACTACAAAACTGTTGCAATTAATGTTCTACTTTCTAAAGTGTTTATCAAAAGAATTATAAAATGTGAATCAATGGTATTTGCATTCCTTTGATGAAAACATGACCAAACCTATTACTGAATGATTGTATCTAAAATTCATTTTATCCAAAAGGATTAATTACATAATCTATTTTCCTGTAAATGATATGTAAGTTAATGATTTAAACTTCTACCATTAGGTATCTAAATTAAAAGACCAATATGGGGCTAGCTGAAAACTTTTAAATTAACATATGAGGATGATTGTACCAATTTATATGAAATCTCTGTTGGCTACAACAATTGTCAATAAAGAAAAACTTTAAATAGCAAAATGGCTGATTAGGTTAGAATTACATAACATGAATTTTCTCTATATAGGATCTCTCAACATGTAATTACAAGATAAATTACACTTGTATTATTCAAAATACCTGCTTTTATTGTACGTATTTAATCTGTTTATCTTTTAACTTTTAAATAAAGTGGCAATGAATCCAACAAAGTAAGCATTGGTACTTAATTAGTCATGAAGCATGGGATGCCCTTAGGCTATTGTATACATGTGAGAATTGGCAAAATATCCACTTGCTACAAGCGAGAGGAAGTCATATTTCACAGTTATGACACAATTACATTGTTATTTCACAGCTGTCAAAAAGCATAGTCTTGAAATACGACTTTTTAAAATATATACTTAAAAACTTTCTCAACACTTTAATAATATTTGTGGATTCTAGGAAAACTGTAACTGCAAGCACCCTAAATGTAAGGGAGTAAACCAAAATTTATATTATTTTCAATATAATAAAAGCTATATATTTGAGGTTCAATATAAGCCATACAGCTTTTCATATATATCAAATCAAAAACAAAAACTAAGATTACAAAATTATAATAAAGAACAATCTAAGGGCGGAACAAAACAAGCAATACATTTAAAACATTTATTTTTCTTTTCTAGTTCTCACACATAGTTTATACATAAATTGAAAGACATAGAAATGTACTATCAAAAGATATATGAGAAGATAGGGACAAAGAAATAAATGAGTAGAACAGTCATTGGGGATCAAGCTGATTTTAGTACGCAAAATGCGTGGCACAATATTCCCTTTAATTGCTAAAAATGGAATGTCAGTTGGACTTTGACCATCTTAATGGGCTGTACAAAGAAATGTAATTGGATAAAATATTTACTGTGCCTATGATATAAAATATAGACCAGAGTTTTAGAAGCCAGGCAGTAATTTCTATCCAGTATGTTATTATGATAGGCCACTCTGTAACAAGCAGATTATATCCTCCAGAGAATACCTAAAATAAATGTCATGTGAATTTCAGAAGAGTATAGAATCACCAAAGGCTATGCAAGATTACATTTGGTTCGATAGATGAACATAGCACTTTGAGAGATGAAAACAGGTCATTATTAAACTGTGTCCTCTGATGATGTAGTAAGTGTGGGATAAAAGCTGGAATAATTAAAGGAATTAGGAATAGTATATGCTTTAGGTAATCTCTGCAAATTGTAATATTTAAAAATCATTCTTAGTTATATATCATTATTTAGTTTAAAATTAAGTGGTAAGGTGTCAGTTTTGGGTTTTTTTTTTTTCCAATTGTATTTTGGGCTCTGGGGTACATGTGCACATCCTGCATCCTGCAGGATTGTTGCATAGGTACATACGTGCCATGGTAGTTTGCTGTCTCCATCCCTCCTTCTGTCGTCTACATCAAATATTTCTCCTAGTGTTATCCCTCCCTAACCTCCCCACTTTCCACTGTCCCTCCCCTCCCCTTCCCTCCATCCCTCCTGACCTAGCCCAGTGAGTGTTTTTTTTTTCTTCCCTGTATCCAAGTGTTCTCATTGTTCATCACCTGCCTATGAGTGAAAACATGCAGTGTTTGTTTTTCGGTTCTTGTGTCAGTTTGCTGAGAATGATGGTTTCTAGGTTCATCTATGTCTCTACAAAGGACACAGACTTGTCATTTTTATGGCTGCATAGTATTCCATGGTGTATATGTGCCACATTTTCTTTGTCCAGTCTATCATTGATGGGCATTTGGGTTGGTTCCACGTCTTTGTTATCGTAAACAGTGCTGCAAGGAACATATGTGTGCATGTGTCTTTATAATAGAGCAATTTATAATCCTTTGGGTATATATTCAGTAATGAGATTGCTGGGTCAAATGGAATTTCTATGTCTAGATCCTTGGAATTGCCATACTGTCTTCCATAATGGTTGAACTAATCTATACTCCCACCAACACTATGTCAGTTTTATAAATATAATACTGAGTTGGGGAGAAAGCAGTAACAGGAAACTATAAATTTCAGTACCATTTTAAGCATTGATTACCTGAAAACAAGTAAAGTTAAACAATGTATTTGCAAATTTATATATATATATATATATATATATATATATATATGAACAAAAATTTCCACTCTAAAAAAACCCTTAGGGTTCATTAAACAGTATTGATGAGGTCCATAGGTAGATTCACTATGAGGTTTATGAAGTTCCTCACTTGGTTCATTTTCTTAAAGATCCTTCCACTGAATTTAATTTTGGAAATTGTATACATTTTTTCCTTAGAAAATTTCCCCTAAATTGTGTAAGAGTCAGACCCATCAAAACTTGTAATCTTATGAAATAATATTCTATTTCTTTTGGTAGATGGATTATGGGCATTATTTTATTACTTAGATTCATAAGGTATATTAGATAAGAATATATCATCTTGTTTATGTAAAATGTATTAAAAAATTGACAATATTACAGAAATTATTGTATCTATAATACAGGTATTATATATGGTGAATTGAGGATAGATTCATTATTTTGACAGTCCAGTGAGCAGAAAAAGAAAAAAAAAAAAGGTTTATGTTCTCTCATTAATGTGAACAATATACTAGGACAATACACTGAAGAAGATAATCAAGTCACTTCCAATTAATATATGACTCACAAAAAAGCAGCAAAATACCCCAAAATGCTCTACTAAAAGGCAATGAAAATATTGGGCTGAAAAAATATGAAAGCAGTTTAGTGTAGCTGAAAGGGTTTTGGATGCTTAAGAGGACAGGTACCTTAGTGATTTATTGTTATGCAATAAATTCTCCCAAAACTTAGCACCTTAAAACAACAAGCATCTATTATCTTTGAATTTCTGTGGTTCAGAAATCTGGGAACAGCTTGGCTAGATGCTTCTGCCGTAAGTTTCATGTGATTGCAGTCAAGCTGTTAGGTCAGAATTGATTTGGGGTTGATCTTCAAGTTTTCTTACACGCCTTCTGGCCATCCTTAAAATGTCTACTGCCAAGTTCCTCATGTATCTGCTGGAAGGCCTTAGCTCCTCCACATCTGTTGGCCTATAACATCGGTTTCTTGTCACATGGGCCTCTTCATGGAGCTACCTAACATAAGATCTGGCTGCCCCACAAAGTTAGTGATGAAACAGAGAGGGAGAAGAAAAACAACACAGAGAATAGCCAATGTACTTGTTTAACATAACATCAGAACTGATATATTATTCATTTCTTATGCATGTCACTGGTTGCAAAGACCAAAGCTAGTACAGTTGTACAATGTGGGAAAGGACTGTGCAGGAATATTCCTACGAGAAGCAGAGATCATTAGATGTCATTATAGAGGCTGCTTATCACAACAGCACATAGAATGTGCTTACACATACACACACACACACACACACACACACACACACACACACACACACATTTTTCTGTTCTTTACAAATGCCTTATTCTGAAAGAGAATTAAGAGAAGGAAGCTGGAAATACTCCTGTATTATAACATGAACATTTATTAATATTTAATATAATTATTCATATTTAATAATTTATGCTATGATGTAATGTTTACAAAAATATCAGCAGACAAAATGTCTATAATGGGCTAATGAAATTTAGTCCATAACTATTTTCTTTCTACTAAGCCTAGTATTAAGCATACATTGTTTAAAACTATAATCTCGTATTGCACCATTTCCTTGAGGTAATAAAGGGAACTAACAATGGATGCCCAGTACTAAAAGTCAATTGCTCATCTTCTACCAAGTTTTTCAAGAAGTCTAGCCTCATATTTTGTTATGAAAAAATTAGTTTGATATGCTTGAGTGTGGGAGGTATGGATAATAAACTAATACCATAATTTGGGAGAAATAAGGTTAACTCTTTTAAACAGAGCTGGAGCATAATTGACCAAAATGCATTCCAAAGAACACTAATCCTATGAGATATTCTGTAATTTGGAAACGTTAAAAAACTGGAGAATCACAGGTCACATCAAATCCATGGCTCTGTGAAAACCTGGAGCGTTGTCATTTTGATACTTTCCCAAACTTATCTAATCTCAACGTTTTTTTTTTTTTTTTTTTCCTGTAAATGTATAGACATACTATAGTTAAAACTAGAAGAGATCAGGCTCAGTTTGGTCAGATACCACAGCAAGAGAATTAATAAACATAAAAAAATTATGAATGATGAAATCCACTATTGTGAGAGACTCTTGCAAAACGGGAGAAGCATTTGTTACTAAGAGAGCATTTAATTTAGCTTGATCTTTTAAGCAAGGCTCCAGTAAGAAAGTTGTAGAATGTCTACAGAATTCTAGTCAGTTGTAGAATTCAAGCTCATAAACTTGTTTGTACTTCCAGAATAGAGTTATGTACACAATACCTTGAATAGTGATGATTTAGTTCTATAACCAGTATTCATTGATGACTTAATTAAAGATCTGATATAATTTAGAGTATAGCGTTGGTATTTGTTACTAGCAGCTTTGGAAACTTAGGAGCCTTACAATTGCTACATCTAGTTATAAAACCTCTGCTGTACTTGCAACAATGGCTTCTTTTCCTTTATACTCATGATTAATGAGTAGATACCTGTGCTTTGCAAAAAGAATAATTCTAGATTAGAAAAATTCACAATTTGCTAAAAGAATACTTAAATGATTTTTTTGTTAAAAATGAGAGCAGGATAAACATAAGTAAACATAGGTAACCATAAGTAACATTAAATTAAAACTCTTGACATTTGTGAGGATAATTCACAAGTGTAGTTCATATCAGACTTGCTATTTCATGACTAGAAAATGTATCATGTCAGTTTTCATTTTCATGAAATACTGAAAACAATAGAAATCTTCTTCAAAAATACCAAGATTTTACACAGTACATGCTACTCTTCTATTTCTGTATGCTGTACACTGCTTATGTAAACTGACTTTCATCAGAGTTAACAGGGCTTCTTTATTTTTTCTTCTCCCAGTTCAATGAAAACAGTTTTCTCTCAAAATGTTTGCCACAACCTTTGGACAAACAAAAGCCCAGAGAGAGAAAAGCAAACATACATACCCACATATCTATCAGTCATTTGATATTACAAACCATTTAGTCAGGGGAATAGATGTTTAGAAGAGTAGCTGAGTGACAGTAGCCTTTCACTTTTAGGTCACCTACATAAACCTTCTCAAAATTCTGTTATTTGTTGTGTTTGACTAACAGGAACATGACACTGGAGAAAAAAGTATCTAGCAAAAAAATAATTTTAGGAATTAAAATTCATTGATTACAAAATACAGTAATGAACTGCATTTGAAAAATATCTAATATTCTCTTAAGTCATCCATTTCTCATCATGGACTGAAACAGGTTGACTTGGTTAAAATCTAAACTGAGGTCAAAAGAAACTCTGAGAGCCAGTTAGTAGTAGTCATTTTTTTCCTACAAACTGATCTAATCTTGACTAGTTTTGTAATAGTTTATCATAATTTTTCAGATAGATTTAATATTTGCACAATTTTAATAATCTAATGTTGTCTTCACAATAAAGCAACTTGCTTTATTACTAAGATCTGCATCCAGAGAGTCAACTAACTCCAGATTGAAAATTTTTATTAATTTACATACAGAATAATGAAACTAGACATCTATCTCACAATAAATAAACAAAAAAGGAACCACAGACACAAAATGGATAAGGCACTTAAAAATAAGACCTAAAACAAGGGTCAGGTGTGTTGGCTCATGCCTGTAATCCCAGCACTATGGGAGGCCGAGGTGGGCAGATCAACTGAGTTTAGGAGTTTGAGATCAGTCTGGCCAACATGGTAAAACCCCATCTCTACTAAAAATAAAAAATAAAAAAATTAGCTTGGCATGGTGGAGGACGCCTGTAATCCCACCTACTTAGAAGGCTGAGGTCAGAGAATCACTTGAACCTGGGAGGTGGAGGTTGCAGTAAGCAGAGATCTGGTCACTGCACTCCAGCCTGGGTGACAAGAGTGAGATTTCGTCTCAAAAAAAAAAAAAAAAAAAAAAAAACCTAAAACAGCAAAATACTAGAAGACGGCCTAGGGCCTAGGAGAAATGCTCCAGTACTTTGCTCTAGGCAAAGATTTTATGGCTAACACTCAAAAGCAACAAAACACAAAATACACAAACTGTACTATATCAAAGTTAAAAACTTCTGCATAGCAAATGAAACAATAAAGAGAAAATCTAGTGAAGAAAGAAAATATTTGTAAACTATTCATTTGGCAAAGGATTAATACCCAGAATATGTAAAGAACTCAAATAATAGCAAACAACAACACCAAAAAAAACCATCAAATAGTGGGCAAAGGACCTGACTAGACATTTCTCAAAGGGATACATACAAGTGCCCAAGAGGTATATTAAAAATGTTCAGCATCACTAATCTTCAGGGGAATGCAAATCAAAACTATGATGAGATATCATCTTATCCAAGTTAGTATTGCTATTATCAAAATGACAAAAAATAATGCCAATAAGGATGAGGATAAAAGAGAATTCTTATAACTGTTAGTGGGAATGTAAATTCATAGAGCCATTCTGGAAGATAGTATGCAGATTTCTCCCAAAATTAAAAAAAAAAAAACAACTAGCAAAGATACAACAATCCCATGACTGAGTATTTTATCCAAAGGAAAGTAGATCAGTATACCAAGGGAATATTTGCACCTCCATGTCTGTTGCCACACCATACAAAATAGCAAAAATATAGAGCAATCTGTTAATCAACAGATGAATGAATAATGAAAATACAGTATATATACACAACTGAGTACAATATGGTCATAACAATGAATGAAATTCTATCATTTGGAGAGACAGATGGAACTGGAGGTGACTATGTTAAGTGAATTAAGCCAGGAACAGAAAGATAAATATTTCATGTTCTTTTCATACATGAGAGTTGAAAAATTGATCTCATGTAAATAGTGAGTAGAATATTGGTAAGCAGAGGCTGGGAAGGGTGTGGGTGTGAGTGGTGGGAGATAAAAATAGGTCGATTAACGGGCACAAAAGTACAGTTACATAGAATAAGTTTTAATGTTCAATAGCATAGTAGGGTGACTATAGTTGGAAATACATTTTATATTTCAAAATAGCTACAAGAGAAGATTTGAAATGTTCCCAACGCAAAGAAATGACAAATGTTTGTGATGATAGATAACCTAAATAGACCTGGTGCTGCGGTGGCTCATGCCTGAAATCCCAGCACTTTGGGAGGCTAAGGTGGGCGGATCAAAAGGTCAGGATCTTGAGACCAGCCTGACCAACATGGTGAAACCTGGTCTCTACTAAAAATACAAAAATTAGCTGGGTGTGGTGGTGTGCACCCATAATCCCAGCTACTCAGGAGGCTGAGGCAAGAGAATTGCTTGAACCCGGAAAGTTGAGGTTGCGGTGAGCCGAGAGAGATCAGGCCACAGTACTCCAGCCTGGTTGATAGCAAGACTCAATCTTAAAAAATAAATTAATTCATAAATAACTTAAATACACTGCCTTGATCATTATACATTCCATGCATGTACCAAAATATCACATGAACCACGTAAATATGTACAAATATATTAATAAAATTGTTAGAAAAATAATAAAAAATAACAAAACATACAAATTAAAAATAACACATAAAACAGCTATTCACATAGAATTGTATTAGGTATTATAAGTAATCTATAGATGATTTAAAGTACATGATAGAATATGCATAAGTTGTATGCAAATACTTCATCATTTTATATAAGGAACTTGAGCATTTATGGATTTTGGAATCCATAGGAGTCTTGGAACCAATCTCCCATGGATATAGAGGAACAACTATGTCTCTATATCTATATCTCTATCTATCTATCTATCTATCTATCTATCTATCTATCTATCTATCTATCTATCTATCTATCATCTATATCTTGTTTTCACTATAACCAAACTACTTTTTCCCTTTTAAACTTTCTTCAACTCCAGACTCTTTTTTTTGAGACAGAGTCTTGTTTTGTCACCAGGCACCAGGCTGGAGTACAGTGGCACGATCTCGGCACACTGCAATCTCCACCTCCTGGGTCCAAGCAGTTCTCCTGCCTCAGCCTCCCGAGTAGCTGGGACTACAGTTGCACACCACCATGCCTAGTTATTTTTAGTAGAGACGGGGTTTCACCATATTGGCCAGGATGGTTTTGATTTCTTGACCTTTTGATCTGTCCGCCTCAGCCTCCCAAAGTGCTGGGATTACAGGCGTGAGCCACCACACCCGGCCTAACTCCAGACTCTTTTAGTCTATTGATAATGTCCTTCTCTCATAGCACCTTGGGATAAGATCTTGGAGAAGTTTCAGTTACATTACATGTCAGTGGTTCTCCCTACTGTGGACATATCTCATACTACACAAACTTGACAAAATACTTGTCCCTCTGTCTAATTCTGATTGTCTACCTCTTTTCATGGTCTTTAGTGTTCACAAATGTAGTCTTAACACCAAATAATGGGATTATGCTTCTCCATATTATTTTCCTTTCTTCTGAAAGTTTGCTTTCTTATACTGTCTTTCAAATATTTTATACAACAGTAACATAAGGTTATTTTTCATACTGCCTTACTCTGCTCCTATGCCCATATAAGCTCTTTTCATTTTTCGCCTTTTTTTAATATAACTCACTTTATTCTTTTGAAAGATACTCTTAGTATCATATATTTCATCTGTTAAAAACACTACCAGCCCGTGAAAGTGAAAATAAAACAACAATACTATAGCATATACTTATTGTTTCCCCTGGCAGGAATAACCTAAAAATATTTGTTTTTATACTTGTCTGACTTTTTCACTTGTTTACAAACTTATTAAAGGTAAAAAAAAATCTTGTAAAAATCCTCTGATAGTTACTTTAGAATAAACCTAAATTTAGAAAAATGATGTGGAAATAAATAAATTTAAATGAGTTGCCAAGAAACCAGAAAAAAATGTTCACTAATCATGTAATCATCACTAATCATACACAAGTCAGAATGACTGTTATTAAAAAAATCAACAGATGTTGGTGAGAATGCAGAGGGAAAGGAACACTTAAACACTGTTAGTAAGAATATAAATTAGTACAACCTCTATGGGAAACAGTATAGAGATTTCTTAAACACTAAATGAAGAACTACCCTTTGATCTGGCAATCCCACTGCTGGGTATTTACTCATAGGAAAATAAATCATTGTATTCAAAATACACCTATGTTGTTATGTTTATGGCAACACCATTTACAATAGCTAAGTTGTGGAATAAACCTAAGTGTCCATCAGTGGATAATTAGATAAAATGTGAGACACACACACACACACACACACACACACATACACACGTGAACACTTCCTGGAATACTATTCGGCCACAAAAAATAATGAAATAATGTCTTTTTGCAACAATATGAATGGAATTGAAGGCCATTATCCTATAAGAAATAATTTAGAAACTGAAGACCAAATGCTGCATGATCTTACTTATTGGATGAAAATAAACAATGTTTACACATGGACATGGAAAATGGAATAAGAGACACTGGAGAGTATATTCAGTGGGAGGAGAATGATGGTTGAAAAAGTGCCTATTGGGTACAATATTTACTAGTTGTATGAAGGATACACTAAAAGCCCATACTTCACTACTACACAGTACATCAATTACTATGATTTGGCTATGTGTTTCCATCAGAATCTCAAGTCAAATTCTAATCCTCAGTGTTGAAGGAGGAGTCTGGTGGGATGTGATTGAATCCTGCGGGCAGACCTCCCCCTTACTCTTCTTGTGATAATGAATGAGTTCTCATGATATCTGACTGTTTAAAAGTATATAGAAACTCTTCCTTCTCTCTCTCTTCCTCCTGCTCCTGCCATGTAAGACATGCTTCTACCATGATTGTAAGTTTCTGAGGTCTCCTTAGAAGCAGAAGCCTGTACAGACTGCAGAACCACAAGACAGATATATTTCTTTATAAATTACGCAGTCTCAGGTATGTCTTTATATCAATGGGAGAATGAATGAATATATAGATGTAATAAAACTATACTATAACCTCTAAGTCTATAAAACTAAAATAAAAAAATCAGATCTATATAGTACCCAATCATTTTTCAATGGTGTTTATTTGTGAAATAAAAAATATTATTAGATGGGTAGTACATACTCAAATTTTTAAATTAAATACTACATAGAAATATAAATATAATAAAGAGATGTTTGCTTCTGAGCAAAGTGCTATAACATAGACTGAATTTATTCTCCTAGTTGAAACAAATAGAAATCTGGAGAAAATATTTGAAACAATTATATTTGCATATTGAAATAATAGTCTGCATAGGACCCTAATTCCTGAGAGGGTGGAAATAAAAAAGATGAACTCTGTGAGTGACCACAACTTACTATATTGAGAGTACAGTTGGTTCCGGACTTATAATGTTTTTTATTTGCTTGCTTGTTTGTTTGATTGGTTGGTTTTGAGATAAAGTCTCAGTCTGTTACCCAGGCTGGCGTGCAGTGGCGTGATCAAGGCTCACTGCATCCTTGACTTCTTGGGCTCATGTGAACGTCCCATCTCGGCCTCCTGAGCAGCTAGGACTACAGGTGCACACCACCATATCTGGCTAATTTTTTTATAGTTTTGTGAAAATAGACAGGGTCTCACTATATTGTCCAGGCTGTTCTTGAATTCCAGGGCTCAAGTGATCCTCCCATCTTCATCTCCCAAAGTGTGATGATTCTAGGTGTGAGCCACTGTGCCCAGTTGCAACTTATGATTTGACATAACAAATTTACAACTTTGCAGTGATGCAAAACCAATATGCATTTTAGAAACCACATTTCAAGTTTTGAATTTTGACTTTTTTTTCAGGCTGATGATATGCAGTATACTTTCTTGCAATATTTGGCAGTGGTGGTGCAGCTCCCAGCCATGTGATTACAAAGGTAAACAACTAATACTCTACAGACTCTAAGGAGTACTGTGTTGCCATGTGATTTTACTCAACTGTAAGCTGATGTAAGTTTTCTGTACACTTTTAAGGTAGGTTAGGCTAAGCTACAATGTTTAGTAGTTTAGGTGTATTAAATATGTTTTTAATTTTCTATTTTCAACTTATGAAGGTTTATTATGAAGTAATTTTATTGGTAAGTGGAGTAGTATCTGTACATACACATCATAATTCAAGGAAAGTAAATTGAGGCTAAGACTGGGACTAAGGTTAAGAGATCAATGTAGGAATTTGAGGAATGTAGGCAGCAAAAGTCTTCAGGAAAGATTACTACTGATGATAAGCCTGTGCAGAGAGGTCTGTATTCAAGCAGAGGGTTTTCTTGAGTCACTACTAATTACAGACTAACCCATCTATTTGAGGAAACTATACTAGGTCATAGAAAGTCTCATATAAAATATTTAGAGTGAAAAACCCTAAGAGTTCACACAGGTCTGGAAATAATTTATATGCACATCAGTAATACTTTAAAAAAAAAGGTAATTAAGGGAGGACCAGGTAAAACACTAAGAAATATTTTGCCTCAATAGTGGGACAAAATTATCCCATGACAAAAAGCTGTACCAGTGCCATGTAAAAATCTTAAAAGCAAGACTCAAAATAAAGAAAGATTTTAAAATAATTTAACAATATTCCTGGACAAAGCTCGAGAATATTAATAATACAAAACATGTTGCATGAACAAGTTTAAAAAAATTACAGTGTCTTGCACCCAATAAACTGGTACTAGAAATCCAAGAAAGCAATAAAATGCAACTACAATGAAGAGAAAAATTAATGGAAACAAATCTAAAAATGACAGAAATGAAAGAATTAGTAGATAAGTATATTGAACCAGCTATTATTAATATATTTCATTTCATCAAAACTAACAGAAAAGAGTGAGGAAATTAAACATCAACAAGAAAGGTAGAACAAACAAAACTCTCAGAGCCAAAGCTACAATGTCTCCAGTAAAAACTATTTTTTAAAATAATCCATTATTGCAAGTTTTAAGCTAGGAGGTCTGAGAACATAATAGAAGATTAGAGATAAAATATGTGATTATTTCCATTCTAATCTATATTACTATTTTAAAATATTTTTAGCTGTATGTGACAAAAATATTCTCATATTAACTAATTTTAAAACATACAATTAGACTGTCTTTACTATCTCTTTTTTGTCATTTTAAGTATCACAGATAATTTAAAAATTAATAATGAGAAACTTCCTTTTCTTTTCCTTTTAGACTTACAGTAATACTTAAATATTATTCCCTCAATATATTCTATATCTCAAACTTGGTGGCATACTTTTCAGGCCATGGTAAGAGACTGAGACAACAGCCCTTTCAAATATTCACTACTATGATAATACAATTTAATCTGACTTTACCTATTAGGATGCAAAAAAATGCCAGTAATCTCATAAATAATTAGATGCTGTGAATTATGGCAAAATCCCTAACAGTTTAGCTTTGCAACTGTAGAAAAATGTGCCAGCTCAGTTGCATTTAAAGTGATTTTAGTTGATCATTAAAACTGAAATAATTAGTTGTCATTCCTATAGCACTTATGGTAAAATGTTTGCTTTATCTAAAACCTAAATGGGTAAACTAGATGTTAAGATTTAAAATATTTTGTTATTTAGCCATAATTCTAGGAGTTCATCTTAGACACTTTGGGATGAAATGAGATTCTTAGATCATTAAGTTGCCTCCTCCATACATATATATGTAATGTGTAAATTTCTTTACTTTGCTTGAGGTGTTTTTTATTATAACAATGGGCAAGAAGTGAAACATAAATACACCTTTTCCTGGGTGTTTCTAACTCTGATGTGAAGAAAACATCAGGGAAACATTAACATGCTCTGGTTAATATATTTAAATGTAGCTTATTGTAAGTATATCCTGAAGATATGAGGACGTAAAAATTAAAACTCTCTCAATAGGTTTGTTGAAAATTAGAAAATAATTTGCAGTCAATTAGAGGACATAAGAGATTAGTAGATTAAAAGCACTATTTAACAGTGAATTTTCTAGTTTTCTATACTTGAAATTACAACTGCAGAAAGCCATTCTCTTTTTATCTGCCAGGTTTTACCTAGATTCAGATTCTAGTTCCAGTATTTACTAATTGTGTAAACTTCATGAGGTTATTAAATCCATCTGTACTTCAGTTACCATGTTTAGAATAATAATAGGACTGAATTTATGGAGTTGTTTTCAGGTGTGTTGATTATCTATTACTTTGTAACAAATTCCCACAAATTTAGCTGGTTAAAGCAACATACAATTATTACAGTTCCTGTGAGTCAGGAGTCTAGGCACAATTTATCAAGATGTGCTCAGGATTTCATAACGCAATTGTTTTGGCTGTATTCCTTTTGGAGCTCAGAGTTCTCTTTGAGGCTGATGTGATTGTTAGTTGAATTCAATGCCTTGTTTTTGTGTGACTAAGGTTCCTATTTTCTTGCTGGCTACTATCCTGGAACTGCTCTCAGCCACGAGAGGCCTCCTAAAATTCCTTGCCATGATGCCTTCTCATAGGCCATCTCACAGGTCTTCTATTAATATGACAACTTCCTTCTTCAAGACCAGCTGGAGAATGTCTTATTCCTGTCTGCAAAACGGAATCTCATATAAGCTAAAAATCGTCCCAACAGTAATTTCCATATTCTTTACCATACTCTCTTGAATAGTAGCAAGTCATAGGTTCAGCCTTCATGAAAAGCATATTATGTAAACATGTGACCTATTGGTGATCAGCTCAGTATGTGTACCACACACGAACATTAAATCAACAAATCCAAGTAAAACATTTATAACCCTGTTGGCAGAAACACATCCTCAGTAATTGTAGCTCTTAGCTCTTACAGCTCTTTTTACCTGAGAAAATTTTCTAGTCTCTTTATGCCTCCTATTGCTTGATGAATTCAGTTACTTACACTGTTAGGCCACCTTACAAGTTTCCTTGTAGTATTTTCTCTTTATTTTTCTGTACCACCAATCACAGGCTCTGTCTTTATGCATCTAAATTGGCAAGTTAGTGATGTGATTCTCTGTTTTTTGCATCCTCAGGAAGTCAAATGCCAATTTTACAAACTCCTGAAGGTGAAGAACTAGTCAGGTTCTTTGGTGGCTTGGGTAAGAAGAGTTAAACCTGTGACCACTCTTAAACAAGTGAGGACATAAAGAAATTCCAGCTGATGTTGGCCTTCTCAGTTAGTGCAATAAGTTCTCAGTCATACATCAATTACATCATATAGAAACCAGTACTAGTACCATTCTTAGCAGATTTTATTGTAGGCAAGGTTGTACTGTGGGTGAGTCTCCCAATGATTCTCCCCGGTGTTCTTTCATAAGTAGAATTACGTCTCATTCTCTCCTGAAATCCAATACAATACTGTGTCAAATAATTGTGTTTCAGTCAAAAATGGACCAGATATACCATGGTAGTCCCAGAAGATCATAATACCACATTTTTACTGTACCTTTTCTATTGTGTGTGTGTGTGTGTGTGTGTGTGAGTGAGATAAGACAGGACCTTGCTCTTTTGCCCAGGCTGGAGCTCCATGGTGAAATCATAGCTCACAGCAACCTTGAACTCCTGGCTCCAGGCATCCTCCCATTTTGGTCTCTTAAGTAGCTGGGAGTACTCAGCATGCAGCCATGCTCAGGTATTTTTTTTTTTTTTTTAATTTTTAGTAGAGATAAGATTTCACTCTTTCTCAGGCTGGTCTTGAACTCCTGGGTTCAAGTGATCTTCCTGGCTTGGCCTCCCAGAGTGCTGGGATTACATGGATGAGTCACCACACCCTGTTTCTTTCCTATATTTAGATATGTGTAGGTACAAAAATACTTACCACTGTGTTACAATTGCCTACAATGTCCAGTACAGTAACATGCTGCACAGGTTTGTAGCCTAGGAGCAACAGGCTATACCATATACCCTTGGTGTGTAGCAGGTTAATATTAGTAGACCAGCTAGTTCTGTGTAAATATACTCTATAATGTTTGCATGAGGACATTGCCTAAGGACAAGTTTCTGAGATGTAGCCTCATTATTAAGCAACACATGATCATACTGAAATAAAGATCTTGGCTTGTCTTTTTGTATAGTCACCTTATTAACTCATTAGCTTTTTTAAAATTATAAACCTTTCATGATAATGATTATATCCCAAATATCATCCCTCAAAATATTTTAGTATGTCAATAGCATTCTAGAATGTGCTTTATTCAAATTCACATTTTAAAGTTCAATATACCTATATTACAGTATTGGGAGACTGGGCTTTTGGGATGTACTTAGGATAAATGACGTCATAAATTTGGGGCTTTCATGATGAGATTAGTATCTTTTTAAGAAAAGAAACCAGAGCTTGCTTTTTCTCTCTATGCTTTTCATATATTATTGTAATCAAATAATCTAAATATCCAAAGGATTAACTGGATTGGGAAAGATACTACCAGGTAAGTAAATGATAGTTTTCCATATTTCAGAGAGAAAGTTTCATATTGTTTAGCAACTGAATAACCTTTATAAAAGAATATATTTGCTTTTAGCAAGTAGGTTGAATTGCTAATTTGTGACTTTATTGTCAATCTTGTAAAAATTGGGCAGTTGTTTTATATATTTTAAAGAGCACTAGGGATTATCCTTTTAAGTTATCAATGTAAATCATTTACATGGTCAATATTATAAAAATATTCCACATTTATTTGCTCTGCCCAATAACAATTCCATAATTACACCTTTATTAGCATAATTCAACATAGTAATTTGTTCGTACTAAGTGTTGGTCATTATTAAGGATATTCCCTTCCCAGACATATCCTCTTTTTTGAACTCTGTAACGGGTAGAAAGAGGATTATACGTCAACTTCAGTGCTTATATTTCAAATTTGTCTAGGGTCATAGCCACTGACTGATTATAAAAGGACAATTTTGTACAAAAGTGAATTCCAAAGTAGCATGCATTTATTACAGTTTATTGACTGCTCGTGGGCAATAGCCTCTAATCTTCTACTATCTGGATCATTCCTACTAATTATATATTGAACATAAATATTTATTCATGGTAATAAGCAGTTAGGAAGCTGTGCTATTAGCTACATTTTCATTTTATATATTCAGGTACTCTGAGTTGCATAACTTTTTCACAGTGTTTTAAAATTTTAGCTTGGTATTCTAGGATTTCAGAGTACACCATTCTGATTCCATCTCTGTTAATGTAACAAAAATCTCTCCCTGAGTGAATACCTAGGATTATTTTAATATTTGAGTTTTAGGTTAGTAGCCAAATATGTTAAGGTTATAGTCAGGCCAGATTTATAAAGCTTGTCATCCACATTATGGAATTCCTGTTTGCAACTTGATTTCTGAAGTAAAAAATCTTCCAGTGCTTCTCTTTGACTTAGGAGGATATTCTCACTTTGCATTACTTCTTTTCAGATATATTAGATAAAACTTGTTAATGGTCCTCAGGCCAGTAAGATGGCACCTAGATTTCATTTTCTGTAATTGTCTGGTCAGTGCATTTTAAATCTCAATAATTTTTTTTCCGTAAATCATATTAACTCAGAACCTCTTCAAAGCACTTTAATCAGTAGCACTTCTTTCTTTAGATGTAGACAGATCATACCCACGTTATCTACATACATCTTAGTCTGACAGGACTATACAAATTTTCATAATTCCTGTATCTATATCATAGGGCTTTAAATGGTGGATTATTTCTGTTATTTCTGTGTACAGCTATTTTTATTGATAAGATAACTCAGACATTGTATACTATTTGTGCATGATTATTTTAATAGTTTAATTACTTGTACCAAGTAACAGCTCTGTAAGACCAGTGACTAATATACAAGAAATCTGACTATAGAAGCTAAAGATGAACATGAACAATATTTTATAATAAATAAATACTCTGACTATATTAATTTTCCTCAGATATGCTGTGTACTATGAAACTCTGCTTTATTCTTGGGCCTGGAACGCATTATCCACTTTATTTCTGCATTACTGTGAAAGCTTTATATTAGCATTCATTACATGGAATTCAATTCAATTATTGGTTTCTTTCATAGCTTGAGAGCCCTAAAATCTCCCCATTACAGTGCAATATGATGTAAAAAAATATTTTTAAAAAATAATATTTCTTACTGGTTTTGCAGATATAAATATTGTATTGAAAAATAATTTGAAAATCTCAATAATCACTTTGGCCCTTTTAATATTCAGTTTAAAGTCCGTTCTCTTCATTTTTTGGTACTCTCTGCTCTCTATGGCACAACGTTATTTACCAAAATTATTTTGCTTTACCCTGGACACAATGATATTTTGGTCTCTTATAAAAATCCATGTGATAATGAAGATACATTTTAAAACAAAGTAGATTTATTTAATTGTCTCTGTGTGTTGAATTACATTTTAAATCAAGTAATCTATTCTTCAATATAATACTAATGCTATTTCATCACAGATTCTCAAACAGTCATCTGAAGTAATCTATCAATAAGATAACTTTGTATAAATATTTTCTATTATTGGTTTTTGGGCCATTACTGATGAAGAGAAAAAATATATATTTTGCCTGAATTACAAGGTATAGTTAGATGAAACCAAAAATGAGCAAATGCAAAGTCAATCTATCAAATATTTAGAGGAATACAAATGGAGGAAGCCAGAACCATACAAAAAAACACATTTATTTGATTTGATGAAATAAAATATTAAAAATAATCTAAGTTCTTTGATCCCCAAGAATAGTTCATGCCTGTATCAGTTGAGCAAAATTATCATTTTACAATCTTCTGGCATAATGGTTGCTCAGAATGTATCTTATGTGTCAAATAAAAGCTCCCAGTATGAATGGAGAAAATCAATTAAATAACATATAATAAATATCCAATAGCTGTTGATATTTTCAACTGTTTAATTTTAGTTTTGACAGGAATCAATAACTCAAACCTCCCAAATCTGTAACAGAAAGTTTAGCAACATCAAGATTATAAGGTTTCTTTGATTACTTTTCTCCTTTAATTGGCTTCCTGTGCTGGCTACCTGATCAGCTAGTGACATAAATTTTCTAAAGTTCTAAATTATGAAATATCATATAGTTATAGTATTTTTTTCAAAAAATGTGATTTTAAAATAACTCATTTCTGCTAAATTTTGTCTTATTTTCTAATTATTCCAAAAAATAACCTTTAATAAATTAATATAAACCTCACATTGTACTCCAAAAATATATTTAAAAAGAAATATTTTAAAATAAAAACAAGTTAGAACATTAATTAAAAAGATAGTCTTACCCACCATATACATTCTAGGAGGACTGTTTTGAATAATCACTACTGTATTCACTATTTAATTTCAAGTTAAATGCCTCAATAGTATGTTTAGCTATGGCAATAAATACTTGAGTTATTTTGATAGAATAAAGCTTAGATAGAAATGTCAATTTTTTAAAAGTAGAACTCCTAACATAAATGGAAAGTTATTTCAACCTGTCCATAAGTTTTAAGAATTATAAGGAGAGGTACAGATCTCTGATAAGAATGAATGAGGATTAAGGGTGACAGTGATGATTTTGATTTCTTTTCTCCAGCTTACTGAACAAACAGAATTAAGAAATAATCCGGCGATATATAGGCAACTACATTTAGCTGAAATAGGATTGCTATGATAACAAAAAATTAGCACAGAACATCTATTGAAAGCAAATGAAAACAAAACCTACACAAAAAAAAGAGAATATACAATTCAAAGATAGTCCTTATTGGGAAGGACCATTAGTATTTAACTAAAGATAAATCATTAAGTTTAATAATATATGGTGACAGAAACATGTCAGTTGTTCTATAAATGTTCATGTTTGCTTGAAAATATATTACATGTTTTTCCTTAGAAATAATCTTGATGAAGTATTAGGTATTCAATCAGTAAAATATCTTGTCAATAAGACCTTGTGTGCATCAGGAAGATCATATCTTATTTTACATGCTACCTTAAAATGCAAAAATTAAATAGAAATGACAAATAGGAAAAGAATGTGTAGTTGTGGCATCGTGTCTACAAATTAGATGAGTAATTGATATGGAGATAAGGAGGAATTAATTCTGTGAACAAAGACTGAGACAAGAATTTGAGATACGGATGAAAACACATTTGTTCAGCCTATTAGCTAAAGAATATCTTGGAAGTTTCTCTCTCCTGCCATTTATCCTGCTAGTAAGTCCCTGATCAGTTTACATGAACTGGTGTACATAAATCTACATGGCTTTTCATTATTTTCCATTGACAACACTTCATGGAAACTCTACAGGAGAGGGTTAGAACAAGTTATGAACAAATTAGGAGAATACATCAATATTGAAATAATTTTGGTTAGTCTAACAGAATACTCTGTGTTATGTTATACATGATAGAATACTATTATTAATGTTGCCGAGTAAAGCGCTTTAAGCTCTAGCATTTGCCAAAAGACTGAGAGGATTTTACAAATTAAATTTGAATTAATGGTGTCATGGCAGGAGCCTGTAAAGGAATCACGAGAATTGGTTATTTCAGATACTAAAAATATGACATTAGGGCAGTCATTCAAACTTATGAGACATTCACCTGTAGGGTTTTGTCTTTATTTCTTTAATTTTCCTAATTAGATTACATTGATCATTATATTAACATGGTTTTTAGAATATTAAATATGTTTGTTTTACAAGATATTTTGTATGTATATCTATGTAATACCACATACACATTAGGATACTTAAAATAAAAGATAAGTTTTGATGAGGATGTGGCAAAAATGAAATCTTCATACATTATATTGGAGATGTAAAATGATGTAGCTACTTAGAAAAATGCTTTAACAGTCTTCAAAAAAATTAAACTTAGAGTTATCATATTACCTAGCAAGTCCACTGTTAGGCATACATCTTTCTTATTCTATGTTGTTAGAGCAGAATACTATATACTAGGTAATTTATAAAGATAATAAAATCATCCTACAGTGAAAGGCAGAAGGGCAAGAGAGCTCAAGAAAGAGCAAGGGAGAAAGAGAGGGCCAAACTTGCTTTTATAACCCACTTTTGTGATAATGAACCCTCAATAACAGCATTAATTTATTCGTAAGGGCAGAGCCATCATGGCCTATATACCCGCCATGAGGTCCCACTTCTCAAAACTATTGCACTGGGGATTAAGATTCCATCATATAAACTTTGGGGGACATATTCAAATTATAAAAATACTCAAGAAAATTGAAAACACATGCAAATACAAAATATTTTCATGAATAGTCATAACCACATTGTTCATTATAGTCCAAAGTGGAAATAGACTGAATATCTGTTAATTGATGCACAATAAACAAAATGTGACATATCCCCACAAAGGGGTAATATTGAACTAAAAAAAATGAATGAAATACTAATACATGCTACAATATAGATGAACCTTGAAATCATTTAGCTAAAGGAAAGATACATACAACAGGTGAATCATTTTGTGATTGAATTTTTAAGAAGTGTCCAAAATAGACGAATTCATAGAAACAGAAAGTAGGTTGGTGATTACATGGAGGGCAGGAGGGGAAAATGAGGTATGACCTCAATGGGTATCTGGTTTCTTTCGGGGTTAATGAAGATATTCAGGAGTTAGAGTGATTATTGCAAAACTTTGTGAATATACTAAAATACACTAAATTGGATACTTTAAAAGGCGAATTTGTTACATGAATTTATCTCACCAAGAATAATAAAATTCAATAAATTCTAAGTTGATTTAAGGTTAAGTATAAAAATAATTCAGGTTCTACATTTTTGAAGTTCTGTTTATGAATTTTGACTAGAAAAGTGAACTTAGAATAACAAATTCACTATTTCTTAACCTGTCTTTTAATCCCTTGATTATATTAGAGTCATAATGCTTTGTTAATCAAAATAGACTATAGGTAAATAAAAAATAATTTCAAGTGTGGAAGAAGATACGACTGACAAAGAGTTTATATTCAGAATACACTAAAGCTCACTCAAATCAATAAGAATAAACTAAGAATCTTATTTAAAATTGATAAACAGACTTGAACAGGAATTCTCAAAAAGGATATTCAAATGTCAGATATATTTTAAATGGTCAATAACATTAGAAAATGCTCATTTATCCTTAGCAAGCTAAAATGAAAACTACGTATTATTTCATACAAATCAGAATAAATAGAATTTTAAGAATAGTAGTGACAGTTGTTGGCATCAGTGTAAGTATTAATATATCCACCATATTGCCGATGGAAGTTCAAATTTGTATATTGTCTAGGAAATCTCTTAGGCATTGTCTCCTAAAAATAGACCTATGCATACCCTGTAACCTAGCAGTTCTTCTACTCCTAAGTATCAACCAGCAAAATGCAAAATGCCTGTGTGTATGCAACAAGCTTCATTGCGTTGTTCTTTTATCCCAAAGTCCATCAATTGTAGATTGATGAATAGATCAATGAATAGATTATATTAGATTTTCATTAACAATAAAAATAAATGAATAGCATGTATAAATAAAATTTAATTTTATCTATATGATGTAACAACACACAACATTATTAATTTAATTAAAAATAACATACAAACCTAATACATGGTATAAGAAGTCATGGTTTTGATTAAGTTTAGGAAGACAAAAACATTTATTTATTAGAAGAGAACATAGGAACTTCTAACTTGCTGGTAATGTCCTATATTTTGAGTTACATATGATTATACGATCACTGAGCAGACTCAGTATTATTTCTGCATTATTTTGTATGTTGTGCTTCCATGCAAGTATTATTTAAAATTCAAGTTAACAACTAATATATATATATATATATGATCTCATGTAAATAAATACTTCTGTACAAAATCATATCTATACATTATTTATAAAATACATTATATTTAAAATAGCCTATGTTCATAGCTGATAAATGCATTACATGTATGTTATATAACAAATATAGCATTTATAAATACCAAGGAAATGTTCTAATTGAATGAAGCACAACCTTTAGCAGTGCATATTTCTGGATATTGGCCTGGGATGGAAGAGACAAGCAGGGACACTCAGTATTTACTTCTGAAAAGTTAAAATTCTGGTCTACTGAGATCACTCATGTACTGCATATATGAATTTTAATGCCAAATGATAAGCAACATTAAATACATTTTTTCTCATTAATGTTTTCAGAATTATAAAATTTAAATTATCTCAGTATAGCATGGGACCATTATTGAGGAAATGCTCAGTGGTAAAAATTAGTCACCTGTGTCAAGGCATTTTCAGACGGGGAACAGTATTCAGCAAGTAATAAAGTAAAATATTGGCACTAATTTCTATCCCTATACTCTATACCTTCTTAAATCTGTAAATCTTAAAATCTCAGCACGTTTTTAAGGTATTCAGGGCAGTGGAGTTATGTGGAGGCATTTCTCTCATAAATCTCTTAAAATTTTACAATTCAATATTTTATGATCTTATGCCAAATCTATATGGCAGATACTTTCTACATTTCATTCTTCTTGACGGCAGTGGCCTTTTATACTTGCTTTCAAAAGTAAAATGTAACCATACCAGGAAGTTAAAAAGTGCATTATTTAGTGAAATTCTGGTTATTTTCCTACTCAATATAGTAATACCTATGCTTAACATGCTCCTTGACAATATTCTATAATTATTGAAGTTTCCCACCCCTGTAAAGAAAAGGAATACCATTCTTTAACATATATATTCATTAATGTTCCAGTCAATTTTATTTAAAGCAACTTGAATAAAAATAATTTTTGGAAGTATCAAGTCATAAATTTAGAAGCAAGATTGAAGGAGGAAAAGTATTTATTTTGATTGGATACAGCATATTTCTAAGATTTGTCTGTAAAATAATTGGAATAAAGGGAAAAAATCCATCAAGTCTGTCAAAAATGACTGCTAATTTTGAAAAAAGTGAAGATGGATAGGCAACATTTATATAAAACCTATTATTTAAGCAACATTGGTGAATAAAGTGGTAAAATGGCTATGGTTAGAGATCAGGTTAACTGGATTTCTTCTGAATAAATTACTGTTTTCGAGTTCTTGCATATTGCCAAGCATAAAAGTTCACTTAGTTTATTAACTATTCATTGAACATATACTATATTCTAGGTACAAAATAGTTGTAAAAATAAGATGTATAATGTTGTATGTCTGCTTATATTATGAGAACATGATTGTGAAACTAAGTTTCTATGAAATTTCAAAAATCTAGAAACTATTGTAATTCAGAGTATAGACTACAAGTTCTCTTGAGAAAAGAAAATCTAAGTTGATCATACAATTTCAACGTATTCTTCTGTCTAGGGGAAATGTCACATTTTATGCTACTCTAGTTATTTATTTTCTACTTTATTTTTTTTCTGTCAATACTTTCTTGTGTTCACTTCTGTTATTCACTGTAAAGCCCCATTTTAGTATATGGCGAAAATGATTACATGCTTCTCTCATCCCACTGAAAACACTCTTTGCAATATGACTCCTGCAATCAAGAGATGGAATTTATGTCTCTACCTCTCAAATTTATGATGTATTATTATGTATTGTTTTATTTTTAACTGACACATAATAATTGCATATATATATATGGGGTAGAATGTGATGTTTTGATACATGTATGTATTGCAGAATGACCAAACCAGGCTAAGTTTAGTCTGTACAATGCAAATTGGTTTGGCCATAGTGACATTAGCCAAGGGTGACACAGAAGAGGCTTTCAAAGTGGTTACTCATTACCGCTTGCTCAGTCTTGCTGTTGATAACCTCAGACCATCATGTAAAGAAGCCCAAGTCAACCTCATGGAAGATGAGAGACATGGAAAGTCAGGCCCGACTGAGCTGTTTCCCATTATTCCAAGAGTGACTGGTCCCCTGTTGACCTACAAGCTGACTACAGTCCCATGAGTTATCCTATATGAGAGCAGAGAGGAACTATGCAGCCACTCAAAGAATCATGAGGAATTATATATTGTTCTTGTTTTGGGCCATTAAATTTGGGGTGGATTTTATGCAGAAAAAAACAATACAGTTACTTTGATTATTGCATGTATCATCAACTAGGATTTTTCTTTTGCATTCAAAATAAATAAAACCTGAGCCAAACTCACTCAAGGAGTTAGGAAATAATTTTACTTCACCTATGTCTGAAATCCAGAGACACAGTTTCAGGTGTTTATGTAAATTGATCAGCTTTTCAAATGATAGTGATGAAGATAACCTGATTTTTCTCTTTTCTCAATTCTGTACTCTGTCATTATATATTAACTTTGAATTAAGTCATTGCTTATCTTAAAGTGGATGTATTTTTATGATTTCTAGGAAATTCTTCTTGGGTTTAATTGACCTGAAATATACTAATTATCGTTAGTCTAGATTACATGTTATAATCCTTAGCTGTCTTACTACCCCCATCTGATACTTGATTACTCTAAGTGATAAAAAGTATTTTGCTGAATGAAGGGTGACTAAATTCTAGGTGTCAAGAACACCAGGTATGCACTATGTGAAAAGTTACTTAACTCCCTAATGAACTTTCATCAGCATTGTGATAATCTACATGGATATCTGATTTTTACTGTCATTTTCTACCAGAAGTCTTCCTAATTCCCCATACCAGGTTTACGGCCTCAAGTTATATATTCCTGTTTCTTTTCTTGTTTTTTTTTAATAAACTTAGTAGATTTCTATTTTGTCCCATTGACAGTATGAAGGCAAAGGCCATATTTTTCTTATTATTGTAACCTCGGGATCTAGCAATATGATTGCTAAATAAATCGTTGTTCGATGAATAAAAGATAAATTTAACTGTTTCCAAATTTCAAGCTCTGTTGAACACAAGATGTTTCCATTTAGGTTTATGTTTAGGGTTATTTCTTCAATCAATTTTTATTATATTAAAAGATGTAAATTTAGTCTAGAAAGTTATCTCATGTTACTGTGGAGAAAAAAAAAATACTGTTTTGAATCCAACACTGTCATTGATATTCATTTGAATACTCTAATTTCCTATCAACTTTATTTGACAATGTTAATATTTTAATGTTGCAATTCACGTAATTTTGATGTGGCTTTGTGGTCAGAAAATATGGTGAGCATATTCATTTGTTGAAGCCTTGTCTACAATGTAATATTATTTGGTGATGGAGCCTTTGGAAGGTTATTAGAGTAAGATTAGGTCATGAGGGTGGGGCTTTCATGGTGAAATTAATGCCCTTGTAAAAAAGAGGAGGAGACACATGTTCTCTATCTCTCATACCCAGTGTAGGCACCAAGGAAAGGCTATGGGAGAAAATAATGAGAAGATAGCCATCTACAAACCAGGAAGAGGGCCCTTACTAGAAATTGAAAATCATTGAGGGCAGCTGAATAAATAGCCACCTTGATCTTGAACATCTGAGACTCCCTCCAAAACTATGATGAATAAATGCTTTCTGTTTAAGCCATCCAGTTTTTCTGGTATTTTGTCATAGCTGCTAGAACTGGCTAAGACAGCATTTTAATCTAATCATGATAATATTGTCATGTACAAGGTTAATTGTTTCTATAATTGTTAGACTAGTTTGGTAGTGATTATTGTCACTCCTCAAACTGTATATAATTGCAAGTAATACTAATTTCTTGTGTTTTAAAATTGTTCCCTCTGCAGTTTTTTTTTCCTATGTATACACTGAAATTTGGAGTTCTTAATTTCAATGCATTTTTTTTTGTTGTTGTTGTTTGTTTACCTTAATCCATTATAACAATTTTATTTAGGGGATTACTAAAGTAAGCTCTACTACATTTATTCAGGAATTTAAATACATATAATTTTTTTCAATGATTATAGTAATAACAATAGGTGATTTTTTTTCAGATATCTGTTTGCTGGCATATATTAATGTTTACCCCTAAGCTGTTTTTTGAGAACCTATGAAAGTGTTCCTTCTTCCAAAAATTTCTGTACTTCAGACTACTCTGAATGTCCTTTCCTGAATCTATAAGCTTCAGGGAATTTCATTATTATAATACTTTTATACTCTATTGAAATGATCTATATACAGATTCTCTTCACCCAATAGGGTATAAGCTCCTTGATGAGTGAGGCAAAATATTGTTGAACTTTTTATTTCTAATTATTAACACAGGATCTCTAATTTAGTAAATGTTTAAGGAACATTTTAAACTGGATCAGCTTTAGATATTAGACAATAACTTCTAATTTTTAATATAAAAATAATTTAAAATCTCAATAGAATAGAGGTTAAATAGAGATACAGATATACATTCTTTATGTAGATATAAAGGCCAAATATTCTTCTCTTATAAGAAGAGAGTAAAGCATGTCGATACTGTTTTGAGCCCACTTGATAACATGTACTTTTTATATAAAACTAAGTTGAGTGTTTTTAAGCTTATCCTTGACCAAGAGCCAGATTGAAGGAAAATGTAATATTTAACTGAAGACATGGTCTTACTTAAATCTAAGGGCCATTATTTTATATATTCTTTTAAAACTTTAAACCAAAGTCCTATAATGTATCAAGATCTTAAAAATATGTTTATAGAATTGATAATTTGCACTATCAAAACTTCTGCTGAGTAGATTTTGAATTAAATATTTAATACTATTTTATAAATTAGAACACTTAAAGCATTTGAAAATATTAAAAATGTTAAAAAGAATTTCAAAGTCAGTAGGACAGCCCTTGCCAGACTGTTCCCTCTTGCAATGCACCATCAGTCTGGAAAATTGAAAAAAGTCAAGGTTTGCTAAATAACTGCTGCAGATCACAATTCTTAATTAAGTCATGCTTTTGGAGTTATAAACTTTAATATACTTTTTCATTGCATTTTATGTTTTACAATAGCTGTTCCTCTCAGAATATATATCCTCGGACAACATTGGGCATATTAGTCACTAATAAATAGCTTCATGTTTGGAGAAAAAAAAAGTTCTAAGGAAAATCTCCACTTATTCTACAACAAAGAGTTACATCAGAGAGCAGGTTAAAATTCATAATAAGCTTAAAGTTCTATTAGGTATATTTCTTACGTGTCTTCAAATATAATTGTGCTTCTGCATCAGTAGGATTGTATGCTAGAAACTTTGTTATGGACTCAAAAAGGAATCCCATTAATCGCAAAAGGGGTTCTATAGGTAAAGCTAGCATATTGCAATGTAACCCTGTCTACAGTACCAGAAATGTGTCTTGAGAGCTCCATTAAGTGCACAGGAACACAGCAGTGACACATTTTAATGCCAAATCCTGCAGAAAAATACCACTAGCTTTTCCAAGGGACAGAAACTGGGTGGCCCAGATTTAAACTGTGGTTTTACTTTGACTTTTGATTCTCTTGTCGTCTAGTGGGTCTAGAAATTGAAAATAGATGTCTGTATTATTATATATTCTGAGATTCTCGTAGAGATTGAACTAGAGAAGAAAAATCCTTAATCTTCAGTCCCTGCAAAGCCCTCATTGACTTAAGAGGAATTTGTCAATGTAAAGGGATTGGTTTATTATTGCTTTAAACCCCTCATGCATCACAAAGGGATTTGCTAAATACTTTCATAGGGACTGCCTGTGTGTTGCCAAGGGTCTTCAGAAAGCCACTGAACCTTTTGGTGATTGAAATGTACAGTCTTGCTGCAATGAGTTAACATAATTGGAATCAGGATTAGTTGTTTTTATAGGAGCTGATTATGTGCAGTTCCAAAAGTATCATTTCTTTAGCCTGTCTTATCCTTGAGGGCATAAGAACACTTAAAAAGGGCTTTAAATATGATGGCTGCTCAGTAGGTGAGCAAGTTTTTGGTGAGAGGTGTATTAGCTATAATTTATAAATGTAGTTGGTGGCATTTAACATTCTAATTATATGTAATATTAAGATACTTTAAGTGGTAATATACTGTGTGTGCTATCTGCCTTTTAAAAAAGTTTCAATCTATTTATACTACTGTGATTTATTGGAGAAGCACAGATCCTTCTTCATGGTATATTAACCATATGAAATATTGGGGTAATTGAAGTCTGAATCCATATAATTGTAAATCTATTTATTGAAAAAAATCACTGATATGCCTGGCATGAACAAAGAGCTAAATATCACAGGTAGCCACAGATCAGCAAGTGATAAAACTTTTAAAATCTAACAATTTAAGTTTCAAATTAGAAGTTTTGTAATTAATGTTTTCATAAAATTATTTTGTGTTAATGATCTGATTTTAAGTATTTTTTTTAATTGGCAATCTAGAATTCATCTTAATGTGTTTGCTTATTAATTACAAGTAAATACAATAACTATAAAAATTAAAATTCTATTATGACCTAATGATTACTTTTTCTCCCCACAAGATGCCTAACATTGTAAATTTTTGAAAATAGCCCATAAATAAATCTTTCTAGCTTAGCTTCCAACAATTGTATTTCCTAATAATATCACTTTTTAAAAAAGGTGAATGGATTATTAAAATAAATGAAATCACTGGACTTCATTTAGATTAACACTATAATCTATGAGTAGATGAATGCTTACTTATGAAACAGGATGTTAAAACAGGTGAATAATTTAGATTCATAGACAACTATGAGAATTACAGAAAATATTTTAAGGGTTTTTTAAAAAAATTAGAAACCGTAAATCATGTCAAAGTTTGTAAGACACAATCTGTTTGAGACTGTGACTTAATGACTGGGTGAAAACAGCTGAACATATGCTTCCTACAGACACCAAGCAAGACTAAGCTCTGTTTGAAGACATACATGATTGCTTTTGAAATATTTTTACATAGTAATAACTTTATAATAAAGTTTTCTTACAACTTACATGCATTGCTTATATTTACAGCAACCACTATGTTCTCCTCCAGAACATTCTCTTTCAAACTTGAAATAATAATCATAACCATAATATAATGACAGTGGATGTAGGAGAAACACAAACCTAATTTTTATTCTCATAATGATTATAGATAGAATAATTAAACCTACATGTGTACTACCTTACCCCATAGACATAATTTACACTTTGGACACCTAAAGACCAGTTAAAAAACGTAATTGCCTACACCCTCTATGACTGGAATTCAAAACATTTAATAAATGCATTTAGCTCATGAACAATTTTTAATTTGTTGCTGGAGATCTCAGTTACTTTTGTTCTTGATAACATTTTCACACCCAACCTCCAATACAGCTGTTTAGATGAGACAGGAGATTGGGAAGCCTGAGAATGAATACCAGATTCTAACTGGGCAAATAATTTTGTGTTTCTTTGAGGAGTTTGGAATGTTGATAGACTAAATTAGGGAGACATAGACAAGACTTCTTATTTTTTTTAATTGTACTTTAGGTTCTGGGATGCATGTGCAGATTATGCAGAATTGTTGCATAGGTACACACATGGCAATGTGGTTTGCTGCCTCCAACCCCTCGTCACTTACATCTGGCATTTCTCCCCATGTTATCCCTCCCTGATCTCCCCACCCCCCACTATCCCTCCCTTGCCCCCAGCCAACAGACCCCAGTGTGTGATGCTCCCCTCCCTGTTTCCATGTGTTCTCACTGTTCAACATCCACTTATGAGTGAGAACATGTGGTGTTTGATTTCTGTTCTTGTGTCAGTTTGCTAAGAATGATGGTTTCCAGATTCATCCATGTCCCTACAGAGAACATAAACTCATCATTTTTGTGGCTGCATAGTATGTCAAAGTGTGTGAGCTGCATGGTATATATGTGCCACATTTTCCTTGTCCAGTCTATTGTTGATGGGCATTTGGGTTGAATCCAGGTCTTTGCTATTGTAAACAGTGCCACTATGAACATATGTGTGCATGTGCCTTTACAATAGAATGATTTATAATCCTTTGGATATATACCTAGTAATGGGATTGCTGGGTCAAATGGAATTTCTTTTTCTAGGTCCTTGAGGAATCTCCACACTGTCTTCCACAATGGTTGAACTAGTTTACACTCCCACCAACAATGTAGAAGTGTTTCTATTATTCCACATCCTCTCCAGCATCTGTTGTTTCCAGATTTTTAATGATTGCCATTCTAACTGGCATAAAATGGTATCTCAGTGTGGTTTTGAATTGCATTTCTCTAATTATCAGTGATGATGAGCATTTTTCATATGTTTGTTGGCCTCATACATGTCTTCTTTTGAAAAGTGTCTGTTCATATCCTTCTCCCACTTTTGGATGGGTTAGTTAGTTTGTTTTTCTTGTAAATCTGTTTTAGTTCTTTGGAGATTACAAAAATTTTTTTCACTTTCTGTTGGTTGCCAGTTCACTCTAATGATTGTTTCTTTTGCTGTACAGAAGCTCTGGAGTTTAATTAGGTCCCGTTTCTCTATTTTGGCTTTTGTTGCCAATGCTTTTGGTGTTCTACTCATGAAGTCCTTGCCTATGCCTATGTACTGAATGGTTTTTGCCTAGATTTTCTTCTAGGGTTTTTATGGTGTTAGGTCATATATTTAAGTCTTTAATCCATCTGCAGTTAATCTGAGTGTAAGTAGTCAGGAAGGGGTCCAGTTTCTGCTTTCTGCACACTGCTAGCCAGTTTTCCCAACACCATGTATTAAACTGCGAATCCTTTCCCCATTGCTTGTTTTTGTCAGGTTTGTCAAAGATCAGATGGTTGTAGATGTGTGGCATTGTTTCTGAGGCCTCTATTCTGTTCCATTGGTCTATATCTCTGTTTTTGTATTAGTACCACACTGTTTTGATTACTGTAGCCTTGTAGTATAGTTTGAAATCAGGTAGTGTGATGCCTCCAGCTTTGTTCTTTTTGCTTAGGATTCTCTTGGCTATGCGGGCTCTCTTTTGGTTCCATATGAAGGTTAAGGTGTTTTTTTCCAGTTCTGTGAAGAAGGTCATTGGTAACTTGATGGGGGTAGTGTTGAATCTATAAATTACTTTGGGCAGTATGGCCATTTTCATGATATCGATTATTCCTAACTATTAGCATGGAATACTTCTCCATTTGTTTGTGTCCTCTCTTATTTCCTTGAACAGTGGTTTGTAATTCTCCTCGAAAATGTCCTTTACATCCTTTGTTAGTTGTATTCCTAGGTATTTTATTCTCTTTGTAGCATTTGTGAATGGGAGTTTGCTCATGATTTGACTCTCAGTTAGTCTGTTATTGGTGTATAGAAATGCTTGTGATTTCTGTGCATTGATTTTGTATCCTGAGACTTTGCTGAAGTTGATTATCAGTTTAAGGAGATTTTGGACTGAGTTGATAGTGTCTTCTAAATATACAATCATGTCATCTGCAAATAGAGACAATTTGACTTCCTCTTTTTCTAATTAAATACCCTTTTTTAAATTTATTTTTATTTTTATTTTTTTTACTAATTGCTCTGGCTAGAACTTCCACTACTATATTGAATAGGAGTGGTGACAGACGGCATCCTTGTCTAGTGCTGGATTTTAAAGGGAATGCTTCCAGTTTTTGCCCATTTAGTATGCTATTGGCTGTAGGTTTGTCATAAATGGCTTTTATTATTTTGAGATATGTTCCTTGGATATCTAGGTTATTGAAAATTTTTAGCATAAAGGGCTGTTCAATTTTGTCCATATATTTGGCAGCATTGTTGCTTACAATGATGCCTAAAACAATGGTCAAGAAAATTTTGAAAAACCAAAGAAACAAAATACTGTGCCTAAGTAGCCACTCTTCAGAGAGGAAGATTTACCTGTATAGAGAGATGAGGAATCTTGAAGCCTTGCAAAGAAGTGAAGATACTCTGCAAATGTACATTTCTAATGTGGCCACATTATATTTCTTACAATTAATTTTTTCATGCTTTTTATTCCTATTTCACTTAAACTAATTTGAATGGATATTATTTTATGATTAAAAAAACCTCAATTATGATTCTGAAATAACAAAGATAATCATACTAAAGTTTGTCTTTTTTTTTTAGTACTCACCACAGAATTATTCTTTTCTAGAGAAATTAAAGGTATACGGGCTTTTAAGATTCATAAACCAATTTTTTAAATAAGAAATTAATTGATATTTTGCCTGTGGAGTATACTGCAGAATTAATTTAGATACAATAAATTATTATTATGTTTTATTTTGTCATTTGCAATATAATTAGATTCATTTGTAACATTGAGTTTTCAGTGTAGTCAGATTAAGTAATATAGAAGTTTATTTCTTGCACATACAATTCTACAAGTAGACAAGTGGTCCAGGGCAGTCCTACTTTATCTCTTTATTCAGATACTCAGTGTAGCAATAACTTCCACTAACTTCAAAAACTTTCTTATACTCTTTGTCCAATGTAGTAGTTACAAAACTGTCCATTCAACATCAAGTAGAAAGGAATAAATGAGAATTTAATGACAGAGTTTTATTTTATGATATCCTGAAAGATGCATGTATCCCATCTGCTCATATAGTTATAGTAGGGCTTTATCTAAATGGTCATACCTGGCCGTATAAGAAGGTTTTCTGGCTTTAGCCATTAGACCTGCTAAAATTTGGATTAGTAGGTTTATTACTAAAAGGAAGAAAGACATAACTGCTGGTGAGAAATTAGAATCTATCCCAACGAGCAACCCTCTCTTTCATTTATTTTGTATATATCTTTCCTATATAACAATAATAATACTTAGAAATCATAGGTTAATTGAGACAAAAACTTTGTCAATTATCAATGGAATGAGTTTTCACTCATTTAAAGATTCTATTCAGGATATATATTTTTTAACATTAGTAAATTAATATTTTATTAGTTGTAATATATTTAACATTACTAAACTAATGTTTTTTAAAATTTTAAGTGAGAAGTTAATTGATATTTTGCTTGTGGAGTATACTGCATATATATATATATATATATATATATATATATTATGCATTTATATGCATAAGACTTATTTAGAATGACAAATATTTAATACAACAAAATATGTAGTATTAAAACTAAATGTGCATTAAACTAAATCTCATTAATATATAGGGCATCTTTTTCATCACACAGTTTTCTTATTAGAAATAACAGTATTGCAATTTCTAATAAGAAATTGAATAAGAAATGTGGTTTCAGAAGGGAAAAAGAAAAACAAACAAATGTTATACAAAGTAGAATGAGTTGTCGTTTTTGCCATAATGTTCTAAGAAAGATTGTGATGAGGTGAGAAAGCACTAAACAAAAAAGTTTATGTTCTTAAAGTCACTATAATTCAACAATTTTAATCACTGCTGAACAAAGCATTATGGCTTAGGAGAAACCTGAGAAAGTAAAAATGAAATGGTGTTTCCTGGATTAGAAAGGTTTTGACCTTTTGATTCCCCATTTAATTTACCCTGATTGCATCAGACAAGGAGGGTAAAGTCTACAACTGTGGCTAATGTGAGAAAGTTAGAAATAATCTAATTCTGAAGTTAGAAAATAATGGAAAATAAGTTTCTGAGGTTTATTTTTTTCCCTGTCACCAGGGAAATCAGCTTTCTTTTCAAAGTGGTAGAGAAACAGAATGATATAAAAAGCATTAACATTGGAAAATATGCATGATCTATGCATCAGCAACCATGTCTTCTTTCATTCCAAGGAAATATTTTACTTCAAAACATTAGAGGTTTAAAAGAAAAATAAAACTATCCATGTGGATTTTCAGGGCAATGTCCAAGCAGAATTAGCTCTTCAAATTAGTGTGGTTGGTACCTATTGAAGCTGGCCTCTTTATGGAATCTTTCTTTATCTTAGCTATAACAATATAGCATTAGAATCAAAAGTCCCAGAATCTCATCCAGCAATGTCATAGTTATATGATTTAGGGCAAGGTCTTCGTTTTTCTATATCTTTTTTTTTTAAACTTTTAAAGTTATATGTTAAAACTGTGAATTTTTCTCTGGGAGGTTTATTAAAGAAACCGTCATATTGCTCTTGAATACTGCAGTGAAAATAGGAAAATGTTCAGGATAAATAGAAAGCATCTTTCAGGATCATCAATTATTAGAACTCTTTGTGGAAGAAAGGACTGTTATTGATATAGGAAAACATAAATTATAGGAAATAAGTAAAAATTTGCATTAAGGTGAGGTAATAAATATGTTTTGTGTTCGTTTTTGAATCTTTTGCTCTTGATGTATACGTGTCTTGAATACTATGCAGTTCTTAATTTCTTATTTTCCCTATTCCTTTTCAACTCCATTCAACTCTGAAAACTTTATTGAATAAAATATGTTTCACTGTACATTTCATGCAGAGAGCAAAATCACTACACACTACAAATACTTTGATATCTCTTTTTGCCTTCTAGTTTTCTCCCTCATAAAAAAATGTATCTTGCCAGCACTCCGTCCTGGGCCTTCTTGTCATTCTTCCCCTCACACAGATAATATAGAGCAAAATTTAGCTTTATTTCCACAACTTAAATGCCACATTCAATGAAACAAACTTTGCTTGTCCATCCAAATGTATTATTGCCTCTTATTCCTCTAGTATGCTGCTATTGAAGTAAAATAATTCATGGCTCAGTTCATCCTAACACAAGTAAAATATTTAATAACCTGCTTTTAATAAACTGTATGCTTACATTCTCTCTCTGCATTTAAAAAGATTGGCTATTAGAACAAATCCTAGAACCATGCTACTTCTTTTGAAATCCTATCTGTCCCTAATCATTACATAGTGAAGAAAAATAATTGTCCCCTGTTATTACTGGTACTTGAATTAAAAAGTTTTAGAAGCAGAGAACAGTAAAAAAGCTCATACAAGGAGAGTTGAATTTGAATTATGGCTCTGATTCTCACTAGTTGTGTGAGTTGGAAAAATATCACTTGCCATCACTAATAGTTTCTTCATATGGAAAGTTGGAGAAATATAAACCTAGCAAAGTTGTTGTAAAAAATCAGTGAGGCATAGTACACAGACATCACTAAATAAATGGTAAGTACTACTGTCTTCTGTATGTTTCTGCATGTATTGAGGATGAAAATAAGGGAGTAAGACCATGAAAAGGAATTTTAAGTAACAGTGGGTATGCAAAAATGCAAGGGTGTTAATGGTCAATAATCATTTAACAAATATCTTTTGTTTGTGTATTATGGTCAGGCACAGAGTTAATCATTAGAGAATGCACAATATTGGACATTGCCTGTTACTCCAATTTATCTCATTGAATGTTTTCTTGGAGTAGTGGAAGGAAGGAATGAAGGAAGGAAGAAAGGAAGAAAGGAAGGAATGAAGGAAGAAAGGAAGGAAGGAAAATAAAAGGACAGCTTTTCATTACTTTCAGAAGCAGTCTGGAAAAGACTAAAAGAATAGTACTGTCCCATCAATATGGATTTTAGATTAACTTGTCAGGCCTGACAAATTTATCTAAAATCCATATTGATGAGACAAGCAAATCATTAATTTGCCTAATAAGTTTTTCAAATTAATTGACTATCAAATTAATTATCAAATTAATTGACTTTCTCATAAATGGAGCTTCACTAAAGGTTTAGGATTACATTTAAAATTATAACTTTTTGTTTTTATATAAATTTTAACTGCCTAAAAATATGTTAGAAAAATTTAGTAACATAACACAACATAATAATTGATCTTCCTGGGGTAAATCATAATATATTATATTACTAATAAGTTTATTTGCATTTATTGATATACACACAAACTTATCAGTATATATATTTTTGGAAATAAGTTGAAAGAATATTTCAACATGAAGAAAGTGAGTGTATTTAACATGAATATATTTAATAATAAAAGCATTTTGAAAAAAAAAATATATATATATATATTCCTACTTTGTATATTTTAGAGGGTTTAGGATCAATTCCAACAAATGGTAAATCAGCTTGTCAACAAAGAAGATACTGGAGACATGAGGTACTAACAAGAATGACTCTGCTTCTTAAAACCCTATGCTTTATTTATGAATCAATATTCTTGGCTGACTCAGAAAAGGTGTTAATCCATACGAGGATCACGTTTCTGAAGTGGAATATTTCAAACGTGTGCTGGAACTTTTCACAGCATTTACCATTTCCTTGATTTACTCTCCAAAATTGATATAACAGTTGCAGAAAACATCTTAGGGAGCACACTGAGTGTGAAAAATGCTTCACAAGCTGGAAATACTCTGAAACCTTGTGTTTTTTGTGGAGTAATAGAACACACACATCTTTTGGTGCTCAGATAAATATGCCCTGAGCCAAGTGTGTCTTTGCTTTTAAAATCATATACCTGCGAATTTAACTAACACATTTCTAATTAATTGACTTCCTTATAAATAGAGCTTCAGTATAGGTTTAGGATTACATTTGAAATTAAGGGTTTTTAAATTTTTTTTTTAAATGTAATTACTTAAAAATATGTTCAAACATTTTGATTCTAACCATTTGAAACCCCATACTAGAAATGTCACTTATATGAGTATCCTACAATTATGCATACATTTTATTCATATGTGAATTGACTTCAAAGAAGAATCACATCAACCAACTTTTGCATCCTAAAAGTGAGAAGCAGAAAGTTAGAACATTTGTCATATCTTCCATTATGTTCTCATTTCAAAAAATTACCAGAAAAGGGGGAAAGCAAAGATTAAATAAAGACAAAATCTGGCATGCAAGTCAGTAAGTGGGAAACTCTAAAAGACATTTGTAAGAAAAAAAATTTAGAGCTTTGAGTAAAAACAATATAAGTGAGGCAAAAAGTAATGGGCTCTTTCTTGTATCATAATTCTTATGTTGAAATCCTTGATAATAGAAATCCTCATGGGCATAGGGAGAAATGCTCTTTCTTCAGCAGGATATATTTAAAAAGAGAAAATAAAGAAGGGAATGGAAGAGGTTAAAAAAAAAAAGGCCTTAGGAGCCTCAGATAGAACTCTCAAGCATTTAACTTTAGAATGTAGAAAGCAATAAGAAAAAAATGGAAAGTTAGAAAAGTAAAATCAGAAATTAAATGATAAGAAAACTGGATAACTATAGCATTGATAAGTAACACTATTTCATTTCATTTAAATATATTGAATTCATAAATTTCTGGCAACTCAGCACAGAAAAAAGTTAAAGAAATTTGGAGTGAAAGCAATTATAATTATCATAGGAACAATTAAAAACATGAGAATGCTATGAACAATACTATGCTAGTAAATATGCTAGATTAAAAATGTGGCTGAAAATCATAAATCTTAGGAGCATTCTAGTGTTTAAACCAACAAAGCAAATTAAAATACAGTGAAATATTTTCACTGAAAAGGCACCACATTCAAGATGTTCTATGAAAATTAAGGCATACGATAACCTAAAAACGGTGGTTCTCTCAGGCTTATAGATTACTACGATTGCAGACTTTTATAAACTATTCAGTACTTTTTAAATATTCTATAATGAACATAGCCTACTTTAATAATCACAAAGATAGCTTATGAAGAATTATTTCTACCTTTGAAAGTTGGAAAGTAACATACTTAGGTAAATTAATGATTACAGTTATTAATGCAACCAAAGTTCAATGCTATTAGGTCAAATACAAGATATATGTATGCAGATTATATAGTTAGCTTTTTATTATATAGTTAGCTTTTTTATATGAAATATCCTATTTGCATCAGGTGTTAAGTCAAAGATAATTTATACCAATTCATAAATTCAGTCTTTACATGATCAAAACAATAATCATTTTATAAAGCAATCAATTGAATTATAGGCTTAAATAAGAACTTCTCAATGGCAAAATCAGATGTAGCTGACATATTGTTTCCCAGAAAACATACTTAGAGCACACATTGTTTAAAACACAAAACTTCCATTACAATTCAAGAGAGACAAGTAAAATCCTAAAAGAGGATAAGGACATTCTTATCCTCTTATCTATTTGAATCATTATTCACTAGAATAATCATTATTAGGAAATATGCCTGATTCATTTTCTTCACATGCTAACTATATGAGGCCTGACGTATCACAGCAATTACTGTCAAGAAAATTACTATCAAAAGAATCATTTTCTCTGTACTTAAAGTGTTTTCACTTAAAACAAAAAGAATAAAAGTAGTCTTGAGATGCCTGTTATGGAATGATCTGCTCCTAAATAGCCTCACAAACTCTCTCTTCTACTTTCTGATCTTCAGATTTTGCTGATCATATGTCATTTTCTCAAAAGGACTTTTTTTTTTTGTTTTACTACTGCTGTTAAATTGTGTAGTTGTTCACAATTATTCATTCCTCCCAGGAAGATTATACATTCTTGTCCAGTTGACTTTAGGTTTGGCATGTGGCTTGCTTTCTCCAATAATATGTGACACAAAGGCATTTGTATTCTTCTATGCATATGCCTTAAGCATCTTCACATTGTTGCTGATTTCACATTTTCCCTCTGCCAGCATGCCTTCTAGTATTTTGGATAAAAGCTGTCCTGTCAACCTGAACCCTAGAGGGAAGACAGCATGGAAAAGTGCCATGTTTGACCTATTATTGATGTGTAATATTAGCCATAATCAAATATTTATTGTCTTAAACCTCTGAGATTTGGGATTTGATTATTATAGTATAACCTAGCTTATTTTCTGGGATTATTGCCTCATATAAAACAGCAGATACAACTCCCCTAATGTGCCTCATTTTAGTAAAAGGCGAAAGATTTATGCGATCTGAAGAGAAACCAGAGTATTGTGTGCTTCAATTTTATAGAAGCTTTTTTCTTTTAACATGTATTTTTATATATTTATTGTCTTTCTTCATCCATGGGAATCTAAGTTCCATATTTTCATTTATGAATCCCTAGTGCCTAGTTCAGTTATTACAGTAATCATTATTCAGATGGAAGGTGCATGGGAGGAGGAAGAGCATCTCAAGCTAAGGTGGAAATTCTCCCAAAATGCCAGAGAGGAGATACAAGCTGCTAAATTAGATCAACTTCAATTAATTTTTTTAGCTGGAGGGAAAATAAATGAATCTAAATGGGAAAGACAGGCAATTGGAAAACTAGGTTATTGCACTTATCTGTGTATTCTTGATCCAATCCAGAGAGAGATACTGTATAATAATTTGAACAGGGCATGCTTAATATATAGAAACATTAAATATTACATAGGGTTGCAATAATGAGGGATAATATAGTAAAAGGAAAACTAAATAACAAACATAAGAAGCAGCCAGGAGTAGTAGTAGTAGTAGTAATAATAATAATAATAATAACAACAACAACAACAATAACAATAATAAAGAACTACATTTAAGATAGAAAGATCAGAAAAGAGACTTAGCTCCTCCCTTCTTCCACATTTGTGGCTGTCATGTAGAACTCATTGGAGGTTATGGTTCTGACTCCCTGCATGGCAGAGAAGTCACTGTGATTCTACACCTGTGGAACTTGCCAGAAATATATCCTTTAACTGAAATATGTTGACTGGATAATGTCTTACTATGGCATTCTACTATAAAACTATCCAAGAAGATTTGCTGGGGGACTTAGGTGCTGGTTTTTATAAACTGCAAGAGGAGGGTGATTAAAAAAAAAAAAAAGCTACTATATTAGCATGTCAGAACAAGGAAGCAAAACTTTTTCCCCTTGCAATGTCTGTCCAGAACCCTCTACTTGCAATGCTTAAAGCCATGCTAACAAAAGAAAATTACTTGTAGATCTTAGATTTAGTTTCACAGATCAGGCAATGCACTATGAATTTGGAGCCAAGAGGCAGTAAGTTGATCACCAACATGCCAGGCAAGAGACCTTGATGATCATTCTGAAGAAGCAAAAAGAGAGTGTAATACTTTTGATGGATGTAGAGTCATTAACAAAGTAGGGTTTGATAACAGATTGGATATGTGATTGAAGAGGACAGAGAAGTCAAGAACCACTAGATTGCACTGTGGATGATTGATGCCTTGGAATGCAGAATTCAGGAAGAAAATAATCTCTTTCTTTGATACTACAAAAAAATAGATTCAAAGAGATTTGCAGGAAAATAAGTTAGTAAGATTTAATTTAATACATTGAATTAAATATATTCATTAAATCTATAGGGAAGTGTTCTCTGGGAAATTGAATATAAAGATCTGGAGTTCAGAAAAGAGATCTAACATGGGATATAGATTTTACAATTTCTACAAAATAATTATTAATTACTTTATACAGATACTAGCAGAGAATTGCTAGGTTACAAAATGGGAACTGGATGATATTAGCAAAAGTGAAAAGAGAAGGCTGCTAAGGACAGGTACCCTAGAGGACACTAATGTTTAACAGTAAACTTTTATTCCTTGGCTTCTGTCAGTTAGGATGTTTAATATCATTTATACTCTTAGCAGGGTCAGCCCTTATGTAGCACAGGGAGGGTTTATTCCCAGTTGGGACATTCCATATACTATCTTTTTCTGATTTATAGCAAACCATAACATGCATGCCTTATCCACATGCAGACCATGAATTTTAAAAGCAATTTCTCATACAATGAGTGAATGAGGTAAGGTGTCAGGAAGCAACATCATCTCAATAAATCAAGATTGACATCTGCATGGTGATTTATAGCCCTGGGTAGAATAAACTGGCTTTCTGAGGGTGAAGTTTCTTGGGTAAACATTCTTAAATGAGTTAGCATATCCTCTGGGGAAGACAGAGAGCTATGGTTAAAAAGTTTATGGGTAAGAAGACCTTCAGTCTCCCCTTGATGGCTTGGGTTCCTTCCATATTTATATAATTGTAGTTCCAGTTCTGTTGATAATTATGAGAGCAAAAAAATGTATGGTAAAGAAAACAAGAAGATAGGAAAAGGAAAAATCCAAATTAAAAAAATGAGTATAAAATATTTGATTAAAAATCACAGTTTTCAAAGTAAAATAAAAAAATATTAAGGCAAATAATTTTATGAGTTAGCAAATAAAAATATATAATCCAAAATAAAAGTTAAAGCAATGAGATTTAAAGTAAATATTACAATAAATAAGATGCATATTTAAAAATGTGAAGAATTCATCTTAATACCATAAGGTAAAATATAAATATGAACCCATGAAATTAATAACTAAACAACTATGAAATATAAAACTATATGTATTTTAAAGCTAGCAAAACATATATATGTTTTATATATATGTAAATATATATATAAATATTTATATGTTATATATATTTAATTAGAATAGCAGGCACTAGTTGATGAAATAAATACTAAAGACATAGAAGGTGGACCAAGATGAGTTGACAGAGTATCTTTGAATGGGAGGTTGTTCGGGTACAAATGAAGCAATTAAGCACAAGCAAGGGCTGGGCATAGTGGCTCATGCCTATAATCCCAGGCCTTTGAGAGGCCGTGGAAGGTGGATAACTTGAGGTTAGTAATTTGAGACCACCCTGGACAACATACTGAAACCTCATCTGTACTAAATATATAAAATTAATCAGATGCAATGGCATGCACCTGTAGTCCCAGCTACTTGGGAGGCTGAGGTATGACAATTGCTTGAATCTGGGAGGGGAGGTTGTAGTGAGCCAAGATGGCACCACTGAACTTCAGCCTGGGCAACAGAGCAAAACTGCATCTCAAAAAATAATAATAAATAAATAAACCAAAAACATAACCAGGGCAGAAATATGGACTTTTCTGTATATCTAGTTTCTGGTGTGCAGGCCACCACTTTGGACTAATGTGGCCTAATTACACTGAAGAATGGCATATAATCTACTTTTAATTCTAGCCTTCATTTTGATTAAGGAAGACATGAAGACCCCTACTTCCACTAAATACTAAATACTAAGATTTAGGCATTAATGAGCCCAAGGCTCTCAGAAACCTCAGTATGCTCAGAAAATCAGAGTAACAGAATATTAACTCATGTATCCCATAAGTCATTGGTGTATATTTAATGCAATCACAAAATTATATTTGGATAAAAAAAAATTTTAAACCTGAATTAAAAAAAATAAAATCTTAGCACATATTCTTGACATAGCTTGTATTGAAAAGTTCATCTATGTTTATTACATATTTATCTCAGAATGACTTGAAGAATAATGTCCCTATGAAGATTATAGACACATAAGTTTGGGTAATAGCCTATGTGTTTTATCAACCCTTGGTTCATGTTTTTGCCATTACTTAAAACATCTTAGGAGCATTTGTAATATAGAACAAAACAAATAATTTTGAAATTACAAAGTTATGGATTTGAATCTCAATTCTGTTCCTTACTGACTGATCTTTTTTATATCTCAGATTCTCAAACCTCCAATCTGTAAATTATAACAGGCTGAAACTTGTAGAAAAATGCATATAAATCATCTGGCATAGTGTGTGACCGAGTGAATGGTAGTTCTCATTTTTGTTGTTATACTTGTAGCTACTGATTTTGCACTGCTCTAATTAGGCATTAATCTTTAATCATAAATGAACTTGATCACTAGCAAGATTTTGACAGGCAACAAATAAGCCAATTAACTTCATTAATTCATGCCAAAAAATGAACACAGCACTCTTTCTATCAATTTTAGTTACTTTTCCTTCAAATCATGTGTAAGTAACTAGTATATAACATACATATTTGTTCATTGCAGTTAAAGTGGTTTCCATGCTGAAACCAATTAATCCAAGTGACTTTAACATTAATAAATTCTTATTCAGTATCTAGTTTTGTCAGAATTAATTGATGAGATGACCATTCATATAAAAATAAGGGCCAGGAACTGTGGCTCATTGTCATCTCAGCACTTTAGGAGAAAGAGGCAGGTGGATCACTTGAGCGCAGGAGTGACCAGCCTGAGTAACATCGCAAAACTCTGCCTCTAATCAGCTGGACATGATGGTGGATGCCTATAGTCCCAGATACTTGGGAGGCTGAAATGGGAGAATTACCTGAGCCCTGGAGGTATAGGCTTCAGTGAGCTGTGACCTTGCCACTGCACACTAGTCTGAGTGAAAAAGTGATACCTACTCCATCTCAAAAAAAAAAAAAAAAAAAAGAAAGAAATTAAGGGAGATGAGAACTCAAACATGACAGCGTCAGAGTACATGTGAAACTTACTTACCACAATAGGATTTGGCTCTAAGGTAAAAAAAAAAAGTTGTTTTAAGTGTTATTGATTTTTACTTCAATAAAGGTGTACTATTGATTTTTGCCATCTAGACCCTTAACTATGGCTTTTAATAAACTATTCTTATTAATAATGACAACCATGGAAAACTCACGGGGTTGCTCACTGGTGGAGAAAGAGTAAAGTGGGGTTTCAAAAAATACTACCTAATAATGCTCTCCCCAGTGCAGGACATATAATATTATTTCAGTTCTACTTATTTCTGATGGGAAAATACAAGATTCTTAGTTTTTTGAGTGAAGCTGTGTGTTGAGTTTAAAAAAAAAAAAAAAATGAAGCTGAATTTGCTACTTCAAAGCTCCTATGCTTGTGGACAAAGAACTCCTGGATTTCTGCCAACAGTGAAGTTCAAATTATTTGAAGGGGTTAGTTGTTTGAGTTTCTGTATTTCTTTTAATCAGGCTTTGTTTTTCACAGAGGTCATTAGTCAGTTCTATTTTATTACCTATCGGGACTTGGCATTCAAACATTTGGAAATGCATTTATTCCATCAGTATAAAAAACAAACAATAACAACAAACTGTTGAGATTCTGAACGCTGTTTATCATCTGGCATTGCACAATTTTTTTTTTTTTTTTTTTTGGTCAAAGAACTACGTCTACATAGCTACCCAGGTGTAACAACTGGAAACAATGCCTTTTTTTCCCTTTTATATTTTTGCTTTCCACACATCTTTCCTACTTTTTTATACTACTTTCTCTCTCACTCTGTCCTTCCCTTCCTTTCTTCTTCCTTGTTATCTTCTTTCTTTTCCTTTCCTCCTTTCTTTGTGCAGGGTTCCTTCTGTGTCTTTTCATTTAAATGTGAAAGCTCTAAAAAAGTACTTAACTTGAAATTTTAATATTTGTACAAAACAAAAGGGATTTGTCAGAAAATAGAATTTATTATTTTATTTATATCAGATTTTGAGCAAAATAGACTGAAATTGCCAAGATAATTTTGTAAACATGTTAATATATACTATAAATAATGATTTATGATTTTAGTTTGTGTAGAAGCATGATAAGTTAGGGACCATCTGTAGTTAATAGTGCTACATTGCTATTTTTTCCGGTTCCATATAAAAATTTCATTTCCAGACATTGATTACTCCCTGAATGAAAAAAAACTTAGACAAAAAAAGTGCCTGTCAGCTGCACAAGTTATTAGCCTATAGATGATTAAAAATTTTGATTATTTGAATTATTAAAAATCTGTAGTTATGTGTTTTAAGAAATCCTATTAAATATATTTACTATACGAAAGAAATTCAAGTTTCTGCTTTGACATTATAGTTAACTGTAAATGCCAACATTAATATAAACTAACTTATTTGGGATAGAATCAGATACATATTATTAATCTAATTAGTTATATTCTAATATCTGAGTGGGATTATTACATCCTTTCATATATCAGTATCCGTCATTTTATTCTTGATGATCATTGAAGCAACGTAAGTACCTGCAGTCACATAGAGTAGAATAATCAATAATCTGCCCCCACCACCTTGCTTTATCTGGTCTATGTTGTACTATAACTTTGTTAAAATTGAAAAACTGTCTTTGAGAGCATGACATTTTAATTAACACTCAGTAATTAACTCTAAAGCAGTGAAGTTAACAATAGTATCAGCCCACAACATAGGTAGTATAGTTAACTTATGGGATACAGTATTCAATGGAAGGCCAGCCTCAAGTGAGGTGGCAAAACATTAATGGGTTTGAAAAGCAGCCCTCTTCTCTGTAATTTTCTTCTGACTGATTCCGGGAAATGGCAAGACAACAGAAACCCATTATGGACAAATGATTATGTTAGAAATGTTATACAACTTTTATACTAAAATGCAAAAAAAACAAATAACAAAAATAATATATATATGGGTTTTTTATCTCTTTCATAATATTCCAATTTAAGGAAATAACTATATTTTTAAAGGCATATTCTTCCAAATTGTCTTCCTTTTCCACTTGGTCAATGAAACTGGAAAAGTAGTAACCAAAATTGTAATTCTCAAAACAAGCTTGATACAACGTTGATTAAAACACTTAAAAAATAACACACTGCCATGTGTACCTATGCAACTATCTTGCACATTCTGCACATGTACCCCAAAACCTATAATGCAATAAAAATTTAAAAAATTAAAAAAATATATGAGGCATGCTTCCTCACAATTTCGTCTATTTTTGCCGACAATGTCACAAAGGGAAAAATAGATTCATAGCTGGTTACAGACCTCTAATTTTTAGCTATTCTGCTTAAGACCTGCACTCTGGCACCATTAGCCTAACTTTTTTCTATAGCACTAAGATCAGCATAGTCATTTAAATTAACATGACACACTTGAAAATGATATAATAAGATTTATCTTGAAAAAGCCTCATAACTAACAATGGATCTTTGTTTAATCCTCAACCTTATAAATCTTCTAATGTAGGCCAGTCCTCCATTCAGCCGTTAAATATTCTTGATATGTCATACCACATTAAGAAAAAATTTCTACATGTCCACAACACTCTTTCATTGACATCTTCTGGCATTTCATCACTTGCTCTTTTTTTTTTTTAAAAAAAAAAAAAAAAAAAAAAGGCAGAAAAATTGGATCTAAATTTACTGAGAATTATTGTTTTATTAATCTTTATTTTTCATAAAATGTCAACTGCTCTGATGTTAGTCACAAAAAAAATATTTCATGAAAACAACAAGAATCATAACAAAGAACTCCCTTGTTTCCCCACAAATTTTAGTAGTTAGAAACATGAACATATTTTTGTGCTTTAAGAATACCTTTGAGAAAAAGATTTCAAGTTTTTTTTCTGAGGTATTATGAGTTTAGCACACTGACTAATCTTTATGACATTTCAAATCAGATGTCCTTAAGCAATGAAGCAGCAGTTTTTAACCTGGAACTGATATTTTGTAAACATTTATCAAACTAATAAATGGTAAAAAGATCATATTAGTAAGTAAATAGCTCTTGAAAACATATTAATTCAAATTTACTTTTACAAAACTGAAGCTCAACATCATTTCTCCTAGCAGACACAACTGTCATCAGAATCAATAGTAACGTGCTGGTTACCTAGTCGAAAGAGATATGCAAGGCATGTATTTTAGAAGCATTTTGACCATGATGTCACATTGTGAAAATGCTTCTAAAATACAGCATAAATTGCCCTATACCACTGCTGCTGTCTATTTTATTTTTTTTAATTGTACTTTAGATTCTGGGGTACACGTGCAGATCATGCAAGATTGCTGTATAGGTACATTCATGGCAAGGTGGTTTGCTGCCATCATCTCCCCATCACCTATACCTGACATTTCTCCCCATGTTCTCTCTCCCTGACCCTCCTTCCCACTACTCTTCCCATAGGCCCCCTCAATGGATCCCGGTGTGTGATACCCTTCTCTTTGTGTCCATGTGTTCTCATTGTTCAACACCCACCTATGAGTGAGAACATGCGGTGTTTGACTTTCTGTTCCTGTATCAGTTTTCTGAGAATGACAGTTTCCAGGCTCATCCATGTCCCTACAAAAGACAAGAACTAATTGTTTTATATGGCTGCATAGTATTCCATGGTGTATATGTGCCACATTTTCTTTGTCCAGTCTATCATTAATGGGCATTTGGGTTGGTTCCAGGTCTTTGCTATTTTAAACAGTGCTGCAATGAACATGCATGTGTTTGTGTCTTTATAATAGAACTATTTATAGTCCTTTGGATATATACCCAGTAATGGGATGGCTGGATCAAATGGAATTTCTATTTCTAGGTCCTTGAGGAATTGCCACACTGTCTTCCACAATGGTTGAACTAATTTACACTCCCACCAACTGTGTAAAAGTGATCCTATTTCTCCACATCCTATCCAGCATCTGTTGTCTCCAGATTTTTTTAATGATCGCCATTCTAACTGGCATGAGATGGTTATCTCAAAGTGGTTTTGATTTGCATTTTTCTGATGACCAGTGATGATGAGCATTTTTTCATGCTTGTTGGCTTCATGTATGTCTTCTTTTGAAAAGTATTCATATCCTTCGCCTACTTTTGGATGGGTTTGTATGATTTTTTTCTTGTAAATCTGTTTCAGTTCTTTGTAGATTTTGGAATATTAGCCCTTTGTCAGATGGGTAGATTGTAAAAAATTTTTTCCCATTCTTTTGGTTGCTGGTTCAGTCTAATGATTGTTTCTTTTGCTGTACAGAAGCTCTGGTGTTTAATTAGATCCTGTTTGTCTACTTTGGCTTTTGCTTCCATTTGCCTTTGGTGTTTTAGTCATGAAGTCCTTTCCTATGCCTGTGTCCTGAATGGTTTTGCCTAAGTTTTCTTCTAGGGATTTTATGGAGTTAGGTCTTATGTTTAAGTCCTCAATCTATTTGGAGTTAATTTTAGTGTAGGTGTGAGGAAAAGGTCTAGTTTCTGCTTTCTTCGTGTTGCTAGCCAGTTTTCCCAACACCATTTATTAAACAGGGATCCTTTCCGCATTGCTTGTTTTTGACAGATTTGTCAAAGATCAGATGGTTGTATATGTGTGGCATTGCTCCAGAGGCCTCTGTTCTGTTTCATTTGTCTATGTCTCTGTTTTGACACCAGTACCATGCTGTTTTGATTACTGTTGCCTTATAGTATAACTTGAAGTCCAGCAGCATGATTCCACCAGCTTTGTTCTTTTTGCTTAGGATTGTCATGGCTATTAGGGCTCTTTTTTGGTTTCATATGAAGTTTAAAATGTTTTTTTCCACTTCTGTGAAGAAGGTCATTGGTAGATTGTTGGGGATAGCATTAAATCTATAAACTGCTTTGGGCAACATGGCCATTTTCACAATATTGTTTCTAACCATGAGCATGGAATGTTTTTCCATCTGTTTGTGTATTCTCTTATTTGCTTGAGCTGTGGCTTGTAATTCTCCTTGAAGAGGTCCTTTACCACCATTGTTAGTTTTATTCTTAGGTATTTTATTCTTCTTGTAGCAATTGTGAATGGAAGTTTGCTCTTAATTTGTCTCTTTGTTTGTTATTGGTGTATAGGAATGCTTGTGTTTTCTGCACATTGATTTTATATCCTGAGACTTTGCTGAAGTTGCTTATCAGCTTAAGGAGAGTTTTGGCTGAGACAATGGGGTCTTTTAAACATACAGTCATGTCATCTGCAAATAGAGACAATTTGACTTCCTCCTTTCTTAATTGAATACCCTTTATTTCTTTTTCTTGCCTGATTGCTCTGGCTAAAACTTCCAATACTATATTGAATAAGAGTGGAGATAGAAGGCATCCTTGTCTAGTGCCAGATTTCAAAGGGAATGCTTCCAGTTTTTGACCATTCAGTATGATATTGGCAGTGGGTTTGTCTTAAATAGGTTTTATTATTTTGTGATACATTCCATCAATACCTAGTTTATTGAGAGTTTTTAGCATGAAAGGTGGTTGAATTTTGATGAAGACCTTCTCTGCATCTGTTGAGATAATCACGTGGTTTTTGTCTTTGATTCTGTTTCTGTGGTGGATTATGTTTATGGACATGCATTTGTTGAACCATCCTTGCATTCCCGAGATGAAGCCTACTTGAATGATAGATAAGCTTTTTGATGTGCTGTTGCAATGGGTTTCCCAATATTTTAAGGAAGATTTTGCATCTATGTTCATCATGGATATTGGCCTGAAGTTTTATTTCCTTGAGTTTCTGCCGGGTTTTGGTATCAGGACGATGTTGGTCTTATAAAATGAGTTGAGAAGGATTCTGTCTTTTTGTATTGTTTGGAGTAGTTTCAGAAGGATTGGTACCAGCTCCTCTTTGTATGTCTGGTAGAATTCAGCTGTGAATCCATCTGGGTCTGGACTTTTTTTGGTTGTTAGGCTGTTAATTGCTGCCTCAACTTCAGCCCTTGTTATTGGTCTATTCAGGGTTTCAACTTCTTCCTGGTTTAGTTTTGGGAGGGTGCAAGTGTTCAGGAATTTATTCATTCTTCCAGGTTTACTTGTTTATGTACATAGAGTTGTTTGTAGTAATCTGTGATGACAATTTGTATTTCTGTGGGATTGGTGGTGATATCCCCTTTATCATTTTTTATTGCATCTATTTGACTCGTTTCTCTTTTCTTTTTTGTTAATCTTACTAGAGGTCTATTTTGTTGATTTTTTTCAAAAAATCAGCTCTCATATATATATATATATATATATATATATATATATATATATATATATTGCTCCTCTAGCTCTCAATTTTGATGATAGGGTGTTGATTTTAGATCTTTCCTCATTTCTCATATGGGCATTTGTTGCTATAAATTTCCCTCTAGACACTGCTTTAAATATGTCCCTGAGATTCTGGTATGTTGTGTCCTCGTTCTTATTGGTTTCAAAGAGGATCTTTATTTCTGCCTTCATTTCATTGTTTTTCCAGTCAACATTCAGGAGCCAGTTGTTCAGTTTCAATGACATTGTACTGTTTTCAGTTAGTTTCTTAATTCTGAGATCTAATTTGATTGCACTGTGGCCTGAGAGACTGTTTGTTATGATTTCCATTCTTTTGCATTTGCCAAGGAGTGATTTACTTCCAGTTATGTGGTCAATTTTAAAGTAGGTGCAATGCAGTGCTGAGAAGAATGTATATTCTGTGGCTGTTGGGTGGAGAGTTCTGTAGATGTCTATTAGATCTGCTTGTTCCAGTTCTGCATTAAAGTCCTGGATATCCTTGTTGATTTTCTGTCTTGTTGATTTGTCTAATGTTGACAGTTGAATGTGAAAGTCTCCTATTACTATCGTGTGGTAGTCTAAGTCTCTGTAGGTCATTAAGAACTTGCTTTATGTATCTGGGTGCTCCTCTATTGGGTACATATATATTTAGGGTAGATAGCTCTTCTTGTATTAATCCTTTCAGCATTATGTAGTGTCCTTTGTCTCTTTTGATCTTTTTTGGTTTAAAGTTGATTTTATCAGAGACTAAAATTGCAACCCCTGCTTTTTTTTTTTTGCTGTCCATTTGCTTGGTAGATCTTCTTCCTTCCCTTTATTTTGACTCTATGTGTGTCTTTGTGTATAAGATGTGCCTCTTGAATATAGCACACTGATGGGTTTTGACTTGTTACCCAGTTTGCCAGTCTATGTCTTTTGATTGATGCATTTAGGCCATTTACATTTAATGTTAATATTGTTATGTGTGAATTTCATTCTGCCATTTTGTTACTGGTTGTTTGTTTTGCCCATTGGTCTATGCAGTTTCCTTATTGCATTATTGGTCTTTACTGTTTTGTATATTTTTGCAGTGGATAGTACTGGATGTTTTCTTCTGTGTTTAGTGCTTCCTTCAGGAGCTCTTGTAGGGCAGGTCTGGTGGTGATAAAATTTCTCAGTAATTGCTTGTCTGTAAAGGATTTTATTTCTCCTTCACTTATGAAGCTTAGTTTGGCTGGATATGAGATTCTGGGTTGAAAGTTCTTTTTTTTAATGATCTTGAATATTGGCTCCCACTCTCTTCTGGCTTGTAGGGTTTCTGCAGAGAGATCCATTGTGAGTCTGATGGGCTTTCCTTTGTGGGTTACCCAATCTTTCTGCCCTTAGCATTTTTTCCTTTGTTTCAACTCTGGTGAATCTGATGGTTATGTGCCTTGGGGTTGCTCTTCATGAGGGGTATCTCTGTAGTGTTCCTTGTATTTCCTGTATTTGAATGTTGGCCTGCTTTGCTAGGTTGCAGAAGTTCTCCTGAAAAATATTTTAAAGAGTGTTTTCCAGCTTGGATTCATTTTTCCCATCCTCTTCAGATATACCTATCAAGTGTAGATTAGGTCTTTTCACATAATCCCATATTTCTTGGAAGCTTTGTTGATTTATTTTCACTCTCTTTTCTCTTTTCTTGCATTCTCTTTTTATTTCATTGAGTTGATCTTCAATCTCTGATATCGCTGATATCCTTTCTTCTGATTGATCAATTCAGTATTGAAACTTGTGTGTGCTTCACAAAGTTCTTGTGCTGTGTTTTTCAGCTCCACCAAGTCATTTATATTCTTCTCTAGGCTGGTTATTCTAGTTAGCATTTCATCTAATCTTTTTTCAAGATTATTAGTTTCTTTGCATTGGGTTAAAACATGTTCTTTTAGCCCTGAGAAGTTTGTTATTACCCATCTTCTGAAGTCGGCTTCTGTCAGCTCATCAAAATCATTTTCTGACCTGTTTTGTTGCCCTGCTGGTGAGTTGTTGTCAACTCTCTAGAGAGGAGAAGCATTCTGGACTTTGGTGTTTTCATCCTTTTTGTGCTGGTTTCTTCCCATCTTCTCTGAGTGGATGTCCTTTCAGTTAATGTTGGAGTTATTTCTCCTGCGTGAGGCTTTTTTTTTTTTTAAAACACAGGTGTCAGTGTGCCACTTGAGACAGTCTGTCTGTTGCTTGTCTGTGGAGGCACTGCTGAGCTGCCTCTGTCTCAGCCAGACTACTGTTTATTCTTTGCCTGGTTTCTGTACTGGTGGGGTTAGCCCCGTCTTCCCAATGGCTGCTGCTCCCAGATGGAGGATGTGTTAACTGTGAAACTCTCCCAGGAGTGGGACTCTGGTTGATGGATCTTGTGGGGGAGGGCCCTGTCTGGCGTATCCACCTCCCCATTGTCAACACTTCCTCCTGTGGGATGGGCAGTTCCTTTTCACAAGCTTTCTTGGTATTAGTTCAAATCTCTGTCCTGGTCTCCACTGACAAGGCACCAGTCTGGCTGGGGCTGCTGGCCTGGGCTGTCATCTGGGTCTGCCATTCTCGGGGCCATTGTCAGCAAGGTGGCATTTTCCTGGTCTGTGTGCTGCTGAAGTCTCAGAGTTAATTGCTGTATCTGATTCAGAGAACTGAGGAGGTGATGCCCTCCCAATCCTCTATGCCTGGCACACTTTCCAGGTGAGGCACTGCCCTGCCTTGCCTTGGCTCCACCACTTTGGGCTGCTTTTGCTGCCATCTTTTTGGGTTAATCCCGCTGTTCAACCAGTCCCTTTAAAACTAAACTGGTACCTTGTTCGGAGATGCAGATATCGCCCTGGTTCTGTCTCACTCGGTGGTAGCTGCACTATGAAGAAACTTACTTTCGGCCATTTCGAAGCACCACCCCACTGCTGTCTATTTCTTGTATAAAACTTTCATGGTACAAAAGATATCAGGCAATTTACAGATAGTCTATAAAATATTCACGGAAGAAATTCTGTTGCAAAATACGAGGTGAAATATTAAGAGGAGAGGAAGTGTGAAGAATGATAATAAAATCACATAGATTAGCTAAGAAGGAAATCACTGTGAAGACAGAAGAAAGCCTTGTAGTAGAAGAAGATTTGGAACATACCTGTCATATAGCAGATACATGCTAGATTAGGCAGAATTCACACAGTAGCCACGTACAAATCCAAACTAACATGTAAACCTTTCAGTTTTAATTTTGAGATAGTAGGACAAATAGTCAGAAATACAGACCTAGAGGGAAAATCCTGCTAATCACAAGAGTTTATACTCTCGTTATTTGAACAAGCAAGCAATTCAGACAGTGATTTAAGCTCTGGAAAGATTTCAATGTGTAAATAGCATCAGTCATAAGTCATTCAGTCTCTGTTACTATTAAACATAATAGGAAAAACCGCAATTACTTTTGCACTGACTTAATACTACTCAACTCTTTCCTTGCAATGGGAATGAAACCATAGACAATGTGTAAACAAATGACCATGGCTATATTACAATACAAATGTATTTATGAATGCTAAACTTTGAATTTTTGTATGATACAAAAATCTGACTTTCTTATGATTATATTTCCAACATTTAAAAACGTTGTAAAAGCCTTTCTTAGTGTGCAGGTTGCACAAAAAAAGTATGAGTTGACTTTGAACTGTGTATTGTAGTTTAGTGACCCACAGTCTAAAAAATAAAACGTGTAATAATGCTTTTCTGATGCTAGAAATATGTGGAAGCAAGGTCGATTGTTTGCACAGGGATTTTCTGGTCTGAAATTTGTTTCAAAATATAAATAGCATCAGCAACTTTAAATATTCTAATTTAATTCTTGGACACAGTAGCCTATGGCTTATTATAGTGACAAATAAAAGAACTTAAATAACAGTGATAGACTGTACATAACATTTTTTATATTTCTTTGTAAATACTATTATAAAGCTATCTTAATATTGTTCTCGAGATGGCAGACACGGGCTTTTAACATGCCTTAGCCACTTGGAAATAGCAAGATAGTGCATAAAGATGAACTGTGTGAGCTTCAATTAAAGAAAGAAATCAGGAATCTGCCAGAATCATGACAGACTCTTCAGATTTCAGAGAGGAAGATCCTGCCAAACAGACCCCCGATGGTGTCTGGCTGTTAAGTGAGTGAAGTCTCAGTACATGAGAGAGAAAGAGAGCATCCCTCTGTGACTCACCTTTCCAACTGGGTTTGGGCAAACCACGAGGGGGGAGAACTCTTTGTTTCTCCTAAGCCCTGAAGGTAACTTGGGGAAAGGCATGGATACATTGTAAGGGTAAGACACTGGGAATAGCTACAGACATTTTCCCAGACCCAGGACCAAGAGCAGGACACCATTTTTATTCTGTGCACATGCACCAAGACTAAGATTCTGTGTACAAAGAATTTTGGTGACCTGGTAGAGTGGCTGCACAGGCATTTTAGTCTCAAGCCAGAGATTAAAATGCCTTCTCTAGAGCAGGGTAGGGGACTTCACAGCCAGAACTGTGGAAAGTGTCTCAGCAGTATATGGTGGAATTGTGTTCTCCCCTGTCATAAGCCTGGAGCAGGAGAAGATCTGCTACAGCTGCAGTTTCTCCTAGGTGGTGGACTTGGACTTGCAACCAGGTACAGCTTGGTGAATTAGAACTTGGCTGTGTGTGCCTTTGCTTGGTGCTCAAGGCTGCTGCCCTTAGATTGTGTTTAAACAGGGCTCTCTCTGCTCCACCCGCAGACAGAAATCCAGGCATTTGGAGCACCTACTTTTCTGGACCAGCAGCCTGAGATCCCTCACCCGTTCTAACATAGATCATGACACAGAAGGACTTTTTCCACTTCACACACAGGCAGAACTAGCTCGTGTGGACCAGCAACCAAAGGTACACCATGTTTCCTGTGCAGAGATTGTGGTGCAGGAAGACAATTTTTGCTTTATGCCTAGGTAGAGCTCCAGGAGTTCAGAAAACCCATTCATCTGGTTCAGCCACTTGAGCTGCCCCACCCTTCCTGGACCCAGATTGTATTGCAACAAGGCCTTCTCTGCTCCATGCCCAGGAAGATTCTCAGGCATTTGAAGCATTTGCTCATCTCGAACAGCAGAATGAACAGTCTTATCCTTTATTTGTGGAGATCCAGGTGGAGGGGTTCCTTTCTGCCAAAAGCCCAGTCATATCTCCAGGCATTCAGAACACCTGCTTGCCTTGTTCAGCAGCCTAAGTTGCCACCCCTCTCCTGTGCAGAGATGTTCTTGCAGGGGGTCCCTCCCTGCTCCATGCCCAGGCAGATCTCCGGGCATTGGGAGGACCCACTTTCCTGGATTAGGGTTTTAGGCTGTCCCCATCCCCATGTAGAGAATTGGCCTGGGAAGTTTTCACATCTCCATGACTAAGCAAACTTCTGGGCACTTGGTGGCCACCCACTGGATTATTCCTTGGAGCTGGTGCTCATGTCTGCCACTGCGGGACCTGTAGGCAGACCTGGCCAGTTTGGCCCTGTCTATCTTGACCCCAGAACCTGCTTCCTAGGTTGAGGGACAGGGACAGGCATGCAGGGAGATAAGACCACTATGCACCAGCAAAGAGCTGCTTCCAGTTAACAAAGATCAAGAATATACCCAGTCACGTTGGTGCAGCTGGATCTTACCTATAAGTTTCATCTATTGGTTTGTAGTTTGAACTACACTTCCTAACACAAAATTTGCTGTCAGAAATGCATAAGGAAATAGAACCAAAGCCAGAAAGCCATGCCTAGCATTCTCTAGGGTGACAACCCCTAAGGAGGTGTGGGGGTAAGGGAAAGGGAAAGAAAAAAAATAAAATTATCAAGAAAGAAAGAAAAATAAAAATACTACCTGAAAGAAAATAAATACAAAATTAGAAGTGCCAGTGTCTCCAAATGAAAATAAATCAGCACAAGAATTCTGTCACCATAAAAAAATGAAGTGTAGTGACATCACTAAAGGATGGCCCTAGCTCTCCCGTAATGGTTCCTAGCCAAAATGGAAAATCAGAAATGAAAGATGAAAAATTAAGTGAATGAGTTTCAAAGAAGCTCAATGAATTCCAAGACAAGTTTGAAAGCCATTTTCAATCTGTGCACATACATAGTCATTCTTTGGTGACCCAGCAGAGTAGCTGCACAGGCATTTTAGTTTCAAATCAGAGATTAAAATACCTGCAAAACAAAGTTATTAAAACAATCCAATAAATGGAGGAAGATATCAACATCCTAAGAAGAAATCAATCAGAACTTCTGCAATTAAAAAAAAATCATTTTTGGAATTTCAAAATAAAATTGAAAGTTTTATCAATAGACTAAACAAAGCAAAAGAAACAATTTTAGAGCTTGAAGACCTGTCTCAAAGTAAACTTTCAGAGCTTGATGAGCTGTGTCTCAAATTACTCAGACAAAAATAAAAAGAATTTTAAAATATAAACAAATCTTTAAGAAATATGGCTCTATATACAGCAACAAATCTTGTAAGTTATTGACATTCATGAAAGAGAAGGAGAGAAAGTGAAAAACATAGAAAACTATTTGAGGGAATAATTCAAGAAAATTTCTAAAATCTTACTAGAGACTTAAGTATCCAGATAGAAGAAATCCAGAGAACACTTGCAGGATACTGTACAAAATGAGCATCATCAAGGCATATAGTCACCAGAATGTCCAAGGCCAATGCCAAAGAAAAAATCTTAACCCTTTTCCCATTTGTCCAAAGAATGCTCATGAGTGGCACTTGCAGCTACATCATTTAACCTGAGATAAATTTGCCACAAAATATCTCACTTTTATGATTATTTTCATATCACTCTAGTATACCAACTTAATAAGCAAAAGACTTCATTCTATTTATACCATTCTATATTTATTAGTGCTATTTCATTTACAAAATTTAGTAATTCTCAATTGCTGAAAATGTCAAATGCTAGAAAATATAGCATTGCTATATATATTGTTAACATCATTCTTGAACAGTTCTTGACCAATTTATTTGATGCATTTTCTGAAATGGGTGATTGTTATGATTCAGACAATTCTGATGTTAGTTCTGTTTAGAAATAACTTCAATATCAGTTTTTATATTTTATTTTTACATCTAAAATTAATCACATTTGCTTCAGCCTCAAAGAGGATATAAAATTAAATGAGTGCTGGCAGCAAGCTGCACTTTTTTTTTTTCCTAAATGGGAAAAGGGTTAAAGCCAGCTAAAGAAAAAGGTCAAATCTCATACAAAGGGAACCCCGTGAAGCTTATATGGATTTCTCAGTAGAAATCCTCGAAGCCAGGAGAGGTTGGGGGCCTAGTTTCAGAATTCTTAAAGAAAAGATATTTCAACCAAGAATTTCAAGAAAACACAGAGAAGAAAAGTGAGGCCCAATTATCTATTGCCTATAAGAAACATATTTCATCTATAAAGAAACATGTAGACTGAAAATAATGGGATGGAAAAAGATAGTCTATATAAGGAGACCAAAAAAGAGCAGGTTTAGCTATATTCATATCAGACAAAACACATTTCAGGACAAAAACTGTAGTAAGAGACAAAGAAGGTCATTATAAAATTATAAAGTGGTGAACTCAGCAGAGGATGTGGCAATTTTAAATATATATGCACTCAAAAAATGGAGCACCAAGACATATGAAAGAAATATCGGAGGTAAATAACTAAATCTCAATGCAGTAATAGCTGGAGACTTCAACACTCCACTTTCAGTATTGGACAGATCATCCAGTCAGAAATTCAACCAAAAACGTGAAATTAACTTGTATAAAAAATAATAAATATTTCAAGAACATTTCATCCAATGGCTGCAGAATATACATTTTTCTAGTGAGCACATGGATCATTTTCCAGAATAGACCATATATTATGTGGCAAAAAAAATGTGTTAAAACATTCAGAACCTTGAAGTAATATCAAGAAACCACAATGGAACAAAACTAGAGATTAAAAAGAGGAATTTTGAAAACTATACAAGTGTATGGAAATTAAACAATATGCTCCTGTATGACCAGTGGGTCAATTAAGGAATTAGGAAGAAAATTGAGAATTTTATTGAAACAAATAATAATGGAATCACAACATACCCAAACCAATAGAGTACAGAAAAAGCAGTATTAACAGGGAACTTTCAAGTGATACCTGTCTACATCAAAAAGGAAGAAAAACTTCTAATAAATAACTGTCCACATCGAAAAAGAAGAAAAACTTCTAATAAGTAACCTAACAATGCATCATTCTAAAGAACAAGAAAATCAAACCCAAAATTAATAGAAGAAAAGAAGTAATATACCACAAAAATTCAAAGGACCATTAGTGGGTACTATGAGAAACTACATACCCATAAATTGGGAAATCTAGAGGAAATGGATAAATTCCTAGACACATAAAACCTACCAAGATTGAACCACAAAGGAATTCAAAACCTGAACATGCCAGTAAACAAGTGACAAGATTGAAGCTATAATAAGTCACTTAGTAAAGAAAAGTCCAGAACCCAATGGCTTGATTGCTGAATTCTAACATTAAAAGAACTCATATTGATCCTACTTAAAGTATTCCAAAAAATAGAGAATGGAATACGTTCAAAGTCGTTTGCTGAGGTCAATATTACCCTGATCCAAAAGCAGACAAAGACACACACACACACACACACACACACACACACACACACACACACACACACACACACATATATATATATATATATATATATATATATATACAGGCTAATATCTCTGTTTAATACTGTTGCAAAATTCCTCAACAAAATAATAGCAAACCAAATTCAGCATTACAGTGAAAAAATCATTCATTGTGACCAAGTTAGATTTATTCCAGGGATGCAAGGATAATGCAACATATTCAAATCAATGAATGTGATTCATCATATTAACAGAATGAAAGATAAAAACGAGTATTATTTTAAATATGCTATAAAAGCATTTCATAAATTTCAACATCCCTTAATGATAACAACCCTGAAAATAATGGGTATAGAAGGAACAAACATCAACATAATAAAGGCCATATATGACAGACTCACAGCTAGTATCATGCTAAATGAGGAAAAACAAACCTTTTCTCTAAGATCTGGAAAAAGACAAAGATGTTGACTTCACCACTGTCATTCAGCATAGTACTAAAGGTCTTAGCTTGAGTAATCGACAAGAGATGGAAATAAAGGACATCCAAATTGAAAAGAAAGAAGTCAAATTATTATTGTTTGCATATGATAATTATATATCTTATATTCAATTAGACTGTATATTTAATTGTTGCTTTTATGTTTGTAAAAGGCTAAATACTTCACCAAAAGACTATGAGAACTGAAAAACAATTTCAGTAAAGTTGCAGGATTCCAAATCAATGTACAAAAATTAGTAGCATTTCTATATGAAAACAGTGAACAATCTGAAAAATAAATAAAAAAGTAATCTGGTTACAATGACCACAATAAAATTAAATATCTATGAATTAATGTAGTCCAATAATTGAAAGACCCCCTACAATGAAAAATATAAAACTGAATAAAGAGTTTGAAGAGGATACTCAAAAAATTGAAAGATATTCCATGTTCATGGGTTAGAAGAATCAATATTGTTAAAATGTCCATACTACCCAAAGTGATCTACAAATTCAATATATTCTCCATTGACATGCCAATAACATTCTTCACAGAAATAGAAAAAAAGAAAAGTTAAACTAAAACTTAGATGGAACCACAAGAGAACCAGAACAGCCAAAGTTATTCTAAGCAGAAAGAACAAAACTGAAGGAATCATTTTCCCTGACTTCAAATTATACTGCAGTGCTATAGTAACCAAAACAGTATGGTACTGGCATAAAAAAACCATATGCACACACCAGTAGATAATAGAGAACACAAAGACACATCCACACTTGTGCAGTAAACTTGCTTTCAACATACATTGGTGGAAAGGACAATCCCTTCGTTCAGTGGTTCTGGGAAAACTGGGTATCTATATAAAGAAGAGTAAAACTAGATTCCTGTTTTTTGTCATATAAAAAAGTAAACTCAAAACGTATTAAAATACTGAAACATAAGAACTCAAACTGTGAAACCACCACAAGAAAATATTAAGGCTGTTCTCTAGCACATTAATCTGAGCAGAGATTTCTTGAGTAATACCCCACAAGCAAAGAAAACCAAAGCAAAATTGGTCAAATGGGATTATATAAATTAAAAAGCTTCTAAGCTGAAAAGAAAACAATCAAGAAAGTGAAGAGATGACCCACAGAATGGGAAAAACTTACAGTCTACCCATTGGACAAGGAATTAGTAATCAGAATATATAAGCAGTTCAAACAACTCCATTAGATAAAATATAATCCAATTTAAAATGGATAAAATATTTGAATAGACATTTCTCTAAAGAAGATATACAAATTGCAAACAGACATATAGAAAGGTGCTTTTAGATTATCAGAGAAATGTAAATAAAAACTACAATGAGGTATCCTCTCACTCCAGTTCAAATGAGTTTATCCAAAAGACAGGCAATAACAAATGCTGGAGGGGATGTAGAGGAAAGAAAATACCTGCACACTGTTGGGGGAAGTGTAAATTAGTACAACTATTGTGGAGAACATTTTGGAAGTTCTTCAAAAACTAAAAATAGGGCTACCATATCATCTAGTGATCCCACTGCTAGGAATATACCCAAAAGAAAAAAAAAATCTGGATATGGAAGTGATATCTGCATTCCCACATTTATTGCAGCACTAGTCACAATAGCCAAGATTTGAAAACAACTTAAGTATTGGAAAATTTAGGTTACCCAATGGGAAAGGAAATGTGTGTGAGTGTATGTGTATATATATATACACATACACACACACACAGTTGAACACTATTTGACCATAAAAAGAATGAGATACTGTCATTTGCAACATGGATGGAACTGGAGATTCTTAGGTTAAGTGAAATGAACCAGGTGTGGAAAGACAAACTTTATGTGTTCTCACTTATTTGTGGGAGCTAAAATTAAAACATTTAAACTCATGAAGATAGAGAATAGAAGAATGGTTCCCAGAGGCTGAGGAGGGTGATGGAATGGGTCAGTGGAAGTTGAATGTTTATTGGGTACAATAAAATAGAAAGAATGAATACAACCTAGTCTTTGATAGTATAACAGGGTGACTATAGTCAATAATAAGTTAATTGTTTATTTTTGAATAAATAAAAGAATATAATTGAATTTCAGAAAAAAATTTTGCAAGCTACCCATCTGACAAAGGGATAATATCCAGAATCTACAAAGAACTAAAGCAGATTTACAAGAAAAAATCAAACAACCCATACAAAATTGGGCGAAGTATATGAACAGACACTTTTCAAAAGAAGGCATTTATGCCACCAACAAAAATATGAAAAAATGCTCATCATCACTGGTCATTAGAGAAATGCAAATAAAAACCACATTGAGATACCACCTCATGCCTGTTAGAAGGGCAATCATTAAAAAATCTAGAGACAACAGATGCTGGAGAGGATGCTGAGAAATGGGAACACTTTTACACTGCTGTTGGCAGTATAAATTAGTTCAACCATTGTGGAAGACAGTGTGGCAATTCCCCAAGGATCTAGAAACATAAATTTTATTTGACCCAGCAATCCCATTACTGAGTATATACCCAAAGGATTATAAATCATTCTATTATAAAGACACAAACATGTATGTTCGTTGCAGCACTGTTTACAATAGCAAAGACCTGGAACTAACCCAAATGCCCATAAATGATAGACTAGATAAAGAAAATGTGGAACATATACACCTTGGAATACTATGCAGCCATAAAAAAGGATGAGTTCATGTCCTTTGTAGGGACGTGGATGAATCTAGAAACTATCATTCTCAGGAAACTGACACAAGAACAAAAAACCAAACATCCCACGTTCTTACTGATAGGTGGGTGTTGAACAATGAGAACACATGGACACAGGGAGGGGAACATAACACACTGGGGTGTGTTAGGGGGTAGGGGGCTAGGGGAGGGATAGCAGGGGGTGAGGAGGTAGGGAAGGGATAACATTGGAGGAAATGTCTGATGTAGGTGATGGGGGAATGGAGGCAGCAAACCACCATGGCATGTACCTATGCAACAGTCCTGAAAGATTTGCACATGTACTCCAGAACTTAAAGTACTTTTCTTTTTACATCCCCCCCCCAAAAAAAATACAATTGAATTACTTTTACCTTAAATGATAAATTTTTCAGAATTTTGATAACATATTTACCATTATGTGATTGTTAGGCATTGCATGCCTATATTAAAGTATCTCACATTACCCCATAAATATATACACCTGTGTACCCACAAAAATATGTTTTGTAAAATGTCAAGAAATAATGGATTCTGGTGAGCCTGTAGAGAAAAGGATATGTTATACACTGTTGGTGGGAATGTAAATTACTTTAGCCACTGTCAAAAGCAGTTTGATGATTTCTCTAATTTAGAACTACCATTCAGCCCAAAATCCCATTACTGGGTTTATATCCAAAAGAAAACACATCATTCTACTGAAAGATACATGCACTCACATATTCATCACAGCACTATTCACAATAGAACAGAATAAACCTAGGTGTCCATCAATGGTGGATTTGATCAAGAAAATGTGATACATATATACCATGAAACACTACCAAGCAATAATAAAGAATGAAGTCATGTCCTTTGTAGCAACATTAATGCAGCTGGAGAACATTATCCTAAGTGAATTAGGATATGCAGGGACAGAAAACCAAACACTGCGTGTTCTCAATTATAAGTGTAAACGAAACATTGGATATACTTGGTGACATAAAAATGTCAACAATAGAAACTAGAAAGTAATAGATGGAGGAGATTGGCAGGCAGGGAAGATGTTGAAAAACTGTTAAATATTATGCTTAATACTTGGGTGATGTAGTCATTTTTACCCCAGACTTCAGCATCATGCCATATACCCAGTAACAGACCTGTATATGTACGCTCTAAATCTAAGAATAGAAAAAAAATAAAAAATATCACTTAGATTTAAATGGAGGGTTTTGGGTTAGGGTGAGAAAGAAAGAAAGCAATCTTAGATATTTGAGGGATATATTAAAGTAATTAGCTTTTTTCTCTAAAAGACATATAGATGTAATATATGTCTAAATATAGCAATGCATAATTTATCTCATTAATAGTTACTTGAATGTCAAGATTCAGTGTCAAAGTGATAATTACAATATGTAATTTTAAAAATTACATTCACATTTTCAAGTTCAAATAGGGCTTGTGGGGCCCTTCTATAGAAAAACACTGGGGACAAATCAGAATTTTGCTGGTTATTACTTTATAATTTTGGGCAAGTTACCTAAACCCCATGCCTCAGTTTATTTATCATTAAAATGAAGATATTTCATTGGGTTACTTTGAGTTAACCTAGGTAAATGAAATACTTAGAATATGCACTAATACAAAGTAAGCCTTTTAGAGTTGTTTTGTTTATTATCATTGTGAGAAAGCACACTCATCATATATCATTCTCTCATTCTCACAAATTCCCTGAGTAAGCATGTGTGCACACACACCCACACCCACACACACCATACAACCACACATAATAATTAATCACATAATTTTGCTACTCATGATGTTAGGTGATTAAGATAAACTTGGTTTAGATAAGCTTTAACACATCTTGATCAACTTTCAATATATTCAATATGTTTAATAACTATTGTCCTAGTTATAATCCTAATTTCTAACATGAAATATATCTTATTTCAAAATACACAATAATATTTAATCTTCAGCAAGTACAAGATGAGACAAAGTTGGTATGTCTTACACTAAATAGATAGTCAAATAACTATTTGAAGTATATAAATTTGAGGAAAAAACATTATCAATTAGCTACCTTTAATTCTATAAAAAAAATTTTCTGAAGGAAATAGAATGATGTTATTCAATTGTAAGGTTACTCTTCATCTTATTTAAGTAACTCTGTACCTCTAATTGAACAACATGTACATTTCTTAGTGCTATGTTTGTGTTTACACTACATGGATATTCAGTAAGAGGCAATATTGAGGCATCTGTAACTGCTACCTAAAACTCAGATTTGTAAATTAGACTTAGGGTAAAGTATTTCAACAATTTGTTTGCAGTTTGTAACTTAAAATATTTCTATGTTATAATGGACAGCATTGCACTAAAGTGTAATATATTCTACCTCCTTGACTGTATTTTATTAAAAAAATTATAAATATTTGCAAGTTTAGCATCATACAAAACCCAAATTTTGAGACAATTAACCACAAAAACAAAACTACAGTCAAATATTCATATAGATTATGTATAAAATACTAAGTATTCAAATATGAACATTGATGAGCTATTAACATTTTAACTTTTCACTTAGATGTGAATACATAAAAGTACATAAAAATATGTACTTTTTAATTGTCTGGATTGTATTTTCTAATATTATCAAATTACACAATGTCTTATGATTGTCAAAACTTTTTATAACATTTTTATAACAGAAATTATTGGGTAAAGATAAAAAATGTTTTAAATTTTTACTATGCCTTTCTTTTTATAGGTGCATCATAAGATAGCTTTTCAGTAAATCACTGAAGACTTTTTCAGGGATCACACATAATTTTAAAGCTAAATATAATTCTAGTGTAATCATCCAACACAAGTAGTACACACATGTTTATTTTATAGATTATAATAAAAAGTAATTAAGACTAATAGTAACCGCTTTTATTTCAACATAAAATATATACTGAGTATTACTGAATCTCTTGTTTATTTATCAGTTGAATTATGTACTCTGCACATGTTTTTGTGCAGGTTCTTTGTATTCTTTTTAGGACAGGGACATAAATAAACATTTGCCCCAAACACAATTAATCTCATTTTATCTTCATTGTAGCATATAATTTATTATTTTTCTTGTCCTTAGGTGAGAGAACTTACAATATTTAGATTGTATTAAGTCTTCAAGATGTGCTAATACATGTCATCATCAAAATTTAAATGCAGTGTTTTAATGCCAGTCCAGTTCTCTTCCTAGTACCCAAGAGATGAACCCCAGTAAAGAGGAATGCACTTACTGATTGTTCCAAAAGTAGAAGTTGCTTTTTGGTCCCATGGAAACATTTATTTTAATCATATCTTGATAGAAATCTTCTAGAAGACTACTCTCTCTTCATAAAAAGAGGCCTCTAAAGGGAATCGACACTTATCTTGATGACTCCCAGATTTCATCATGAACATCCATTTTCACACCCTGTGGTGATGCAGTGCCTGTCAAGCTGTCAGCTGTCATGTCTGTGATCATCCTGCTTGCCTCTAACAGCCTTCTCCTCTGATTTCACTCAATTACTTGGGGTCCAGATGACCAGGGCTTTTAAAGATTGTATGTAAAGATTCTCAGTTTTCTCAACTGTTAAATGAGGTTGCTATACTAGCCCAGTGGTTCTCAACTTTAGCTGCATATTTGAAGCACTCTGCTCACACACTATTCTAGGATGTAACTGGTCTGAAATGGGGCTTTGCCATTGACTCTTTTTTTTTTAAATGATCCCAAAGGCTTTTTATTTTTATTTTTATATATTCATATACTATGTCATAATGAGAGGAAAATGGAGATACCCATCACTTTAAACATTTATCTTGTGTTTATACTGGGAACATTCAAATTATTTGCATATAGCTTATGTAAAATATACAATAGACTATTGTTAAGTATAGTCACCCTACCAATCTATCAAACTAGGTCTTAGTTTTCCTATCTATTTTTCTACTCATTAATCACAAATATGAAAAAAAAGCAACAAAAAAATCCACTCATTTCAATGAAGTTTATAGATAAATATGAAAAAATTAACAAGTGAACAGACAGTTGTAACCCATATGATAGAGACTTAGGTAAATTCATTCTTACAGCAGCACAGATAGGGGCAACCAAAACAACCTGTCGGTGAAGGTGAGATAAAGATTTCTAGAGGAAATGAGGATTGAATTTTGTCTTGAAAACTCCTCTAGGTGAAAGAGGAAAGAATGCCAATCAGCGGAAGATATATGCAGAGTTAAAAAGATATTTTTATAATAATGTAGGATATTTGGGGAAATTTCAAGTATGCAGTTCAATATGAGTGCCCTGTACAGAACATGGTGAAAAGCACAGAAAGCTTAATTTTAAATAATTAGCTTCAAGTGAACTTATGGGGGAACCAAATTTCCTGACAAAGATTTTACATTTTAACTCTAAAGGCAATAGGTATGTATAAAATAACCTGAATGAACAAAACAAAAACCTACACATAACATACATTCCACACTCAGGAAAGAAACATTAGAACATAATTGTCCTTTAACAGTACATGTATTTGTGGTATTTAAGGAAATACTGATAGATCTTGTTTAGAGATGAGCACTCAGTTTAGAATTCAATGCAATAATGAAGAATAATCAGTAATTAGCTATCTTTTAAGGTAACCTGGGTAGATGAGTATGTCATTCACAATCCCTAATGCATGGAGTTAGGAGGATAAAAAAGTAACTTTCATTTTGACTTGTCAGTGCTATGGTAACCAGGAGACAGTTAACTGAACACACTCCATATATACAAAAGAAAGACCTGAGCCCAGAAGAAAACAAGGCAGAGCATGTAAGTATGGTGAAACAAGTTTATAACGTATTTAAAACTATGATTCATAAAATGAGGATAGAAGTTGATGTTCAAGAACAGAACTCTCATAAATATTTAAGAGGTAGATGGAAAAATAGCCATCTATCTTTTAAATATTTCTAGACAGTCTCCTATGGAAGGATGTGTGTAATCAGGAGTGTCCAATATTGCAGAACTGTGAAGGGGCTGTTCACATTTAAGTGGTGGAGGTTACAAGCCAGATTGCAGAATGTTGAGATGGGAGGAAGTATTCTTCTTCTTTAAAAAAAAAAAAAAAAAAAAAAAAAAAAGATCCCTACATGGACTTAGTTACAAGTTTTTTAACCAATACTTGGGTACCTAAATTATTATTTTAGAAACCATGTGGGAAATCATACAGACCTTCCTGAATTAAGAAAAATGTTACCTTATTTTATATTAATTAATCCCATCCCTCTTCAGTTACAGAAATTCCAATCATACTTCATGTCTGTCACCAAACTCCTGATGGTTATTAGACGGCAAATTCCCAAATTAGGAGTTACTGCTAGTTGCATCTTTCACTTCTTTGGTAACATTTCAACCAATGGCTATAGAGCTGTGTACCCAATGGCTACTCAGAAATGTGCTTACTAGATTTACTCTTCTGTTTAGCTAAGCAATCAGGGAATGAGGTCACATCTTATTAATTTCATTCCATTCGGAATCACTGTTTTAAACATCATTGATAATGTAAGCATTTGGAAACAGTTAAACTTTTAAAGCACATCAATATTTTTCTTTACAGAGAATTTACTAAGAAATGCTAAAGGTTAATACAAATCTTCTCAGTATTCAAAAGGAATAGAAAAAAATATTCTTTAATTAATTATTCTTAAATAATCAATCTTCTATAAATGCACCATGGTAAAACAAGTTAATGGGTTTCACATAAAATCCATTTGAGATTAAATAGCTGAGGTAAATGTTGGTCAAATGTAATAATGTGAATGAAATAGGATAGGTGCAATATAAATGCAGTTATTAATTTAGTGGTGCTAACTTTCAATTAACCTCTCTTATACTTCAGAAAGCAGATGACTAAAACTGTTAAACGAAAGACTATTGGTCCTCTTTTTCCTAACCTCTAAAGATAGACATTCTCTAGTGTTCAGCTCTTGGAAGTTTTTCATCTATCTTTATACTTACTTCCTAGAAAATAGCATCTAGTCCCATAGCTTTAAATACCAAAAGTATGCTGATGAGTCTCCAATTTATACTGCCAGTTCTGAACTCACCCTGATTTCTAGATTTGCTGATATGACCTCCAGCTTCATTTCTCTATTTGTATATCTCTGATGAGAATGTCAAATATCCAAAGCCGAACCCCTAATTTTCACCCCACAGCAAATGGGGGAGCAAAGCAAAACAAATAAACTACATATTCCTCTTTTTAGTTTAGCCATTTCAGCCAATGGCACCACCATCCTACATGAGCCTAAGACTAAGGCTTTATTCCTCAGCCTGCCTTATTCTACCACTACATCGTTATGGCTCAGTGGGCCTTTTGATTTATCATTTCTACCTTCATCACCTATTGTGGTTGCACTATTAATAACCTACCTAGTGTAAGTACTTCCAGACCACTCTGTTTCCTCTTTTGTTTTTCTTAAGGCTTTTCTTTTCTTTCTTTTTTTTTTATACTTTTTAAATGTTTATTATTATTATTGTTATACGTTAAGTTCTGAGGTACATGTGCAGATTGTGCAGGTTTGTTACATAGGTATACATGTGCCATGGTGGTGGTCTGCTGCATCCATCGCTCCATCATCTACATTAGGTATTTCTCCTAATGCTATCCCTCCCTCATCCCCCCACCCCGTTATTCCTCCCCTAGCACCCCACCCACTAGGCCCTGGTGTGTGATGTTTCCCTCCCTGTGTCCCTGTATTCCCACTGTTCAACACCCACTTATAAATGAGAACATTCCGTGTTTTTTTTCTCTTCTTGTGTCAGTCTGCTGACAATGATGGTTTCCAGTTTCATCCATGTCCCTGCAAAGGACATGAACTCATTCATTTTATGGCTGCATAGTATTCCATGGTGTATATGTGCCACATAGAGATACCACCTCACACCAGTTAGAGTGGTGATCATTAAAAAATCTAAAGACAACAGATGCTGGAGAGGATGTGAAGAAATAGGAACACTTTTATACTGTTGATGGGAGTGTAAATTAATTCAACCATTGTGGAAGACACTGTGGCAACTCCTCAAGGATCTAAAAATGGAAATACTATTTAACTCAGCAATCCCATTACTGGGTATATACCCAAAGGTTATAAATCATTCTATTATAAAGATACATGCACACGTATGTTTACTGTGGCACTGTTCACAATAGCAAAGACTTGGAACCAAACGAAATGCCCATCAGTGATAGACTGGATAAAGGCTTTTCTTAATACACTAACTGTCAAGGTTGTATTTAAGATACAGACTAGATCATGTCTTCTTGTCCAAAATCCTGTAGTGGTTTTCTGTCATACTTGGCATCAAATGCAAACTCTTAACCAGGACCTACAAGGTCCTATTTTATGACCTTTTCATGGTTATTGAAATATGACAAGATTGTTCTTTCTTTAGGGTCTGCTGTAGTTTGAATGTGCACCCCAAAAATTATATGTTAAAATTCTATACCCCAAGATGATATTATTAGGTAGTAGGGGCCATTGGGGGTTGATTAAGTCATGAGCAGAGCCCTCAGGAATGTGATTAGTTCCCTTATAAAACAGATCTCAGAGAGGTATCTAGCCCTGTCTACCAGGTGAGGACACAGAAAAAAAGGCACTTTTTTTGTTAAATAAACCAAGAAGTGGAACCTCGGAAGATGTCAAATTAGCTGGAGTCTTCATCTTGATCTTTCCAGCCTCTGCAACTGTAGGGAATAAGCTGTTTATAAGCTACCAGTTTAGGGTACCTTGTTATCTCAGCCAGAAAGGTCCAAGACTAGTTTGGATCTGCCATATAAAGATAAGTCAGTACCTATTCTCTAAGATAGGGTCTTTGGCAATTAATCCTTCCTTGACTTAGAGTATCCTCACCTCATTCAGGGCCTGTGTCACTGAACACATAGGTCTTCCCTCTTGCTACCTCTTTCTATTCCCTCTTCTGGGTTGTGTAATTTCCCTGTGTATGTTTATTTCCCTTCCTGAAACTTAGTCTCCACTAAGCAGAGAATTTGGCCAAATCCCCACTATGTTAAAGATTATTTGATACGCAGTAGGTGACATATTCATATTATTGGATGAACGAACCCATAGTTTTAAATGCATGCATGTACACTGTATTTTAAGATTACTAATCTACTTTTAGTAACATCTAGTTGGCTGAATATGTAAACTAACTGAACATTTTGCAATTACTTGTATTTTAAGTTCACAGGTTATCTCATAAAATTATTCTAATCTAGGCAGATTTAAGTATCCTCACTTTGCAAATGAGAATGGGGCTATGAGAGTTTAAATTGCTTTTCCAAGGTCCCACATGTATTGAATTGTTAAAGTCTGGGGGGAATACCAGATCTGAGGGACTTTTCCTATATAACTAAGCTTCAGGACTAATGTGCAGATGTTTTGTTTAATGTATTCTAAATGATACATAGAGCATAAATTCTTTTTTTTTTTCCCACAGTGTCTCCATTAATATGGAGCATAAATTCTGGCTATATGATTTCATAATTTCACAGACATGACTGCATTTTTAAAAAGCAAATTCTTCAAATTATTTTCTAAGTAATAAATAGCTATTACTATTTATTGTCTAAAATAGCTATTTTAGACATAAAATAGCTATTAACCTATCTAATATTCCTGGTGTGGGAGGAATATTGGATTCATTTTATGTCTAAGTAAACAGTGACTTAGACATAAAATAGCTATTAACCTATCTAATATTCCTGGTGTGGGAGGAATATTGGATTCATTGTTACAGTGCTATGAAGGTAAAGCCATAACCATGCACTTGAGCCAGAATAAGATTGATATTACTGAATGTGATAGGAAAATCATTATATATAATTTATAAATTTCAGGCTTCTATATTTGTGGTTCTTGTCATTTCTTCCTACTATGGTTGTGAATTTAGAGCTTTTTGAATCCAAGAATCAGGAAGAAACAAAATAAAACAATCTCATTTATTATAAATTTGCAAGCAATTTTTTTTTCTGATATGTGATACATCATGCTCGTGGGACTATTGTGCATTCTGTTTCCAAGATGATGGTAATTTATTTCACAATCTCCCTAGCATACTTACTTAAATAAAAATTACAAAAGGTTCTATTACTCATGGATAATAAAATATATATTACCTAGTAATTTCTGTGATATATGATTCTCTCTATATACAGGTACTGTATTTATTAACCATGTAATTGTCTATTGTCATATATTTAAGAATTTAGATTTCATTGTGAATTCAATAGAAATAGCTTCTAAAGTAACCATGTTCAGACTAATTTGCCAACAATATGATTTTTAAAAATACATACTATATATAAGAAAATTACAAAACCTTATTTAAAGGAGGCCGGTCTCTTATGACAATTACTTTACAGGCTATGACATTTGCAATCATGGTGGACTATGAGATTTTCCCTCTTCATAATATATTTGTATTGAACGCTTACCTACATTGTGCCTTCACAACTCAATCAGATTTTCTTTTGATTATAAATGATAAAGATAATGCCATTAAAATTTATCCACCTACTCATTCATCAAGCAGTTTTATAGTTATTGAGTACTATGCTAGTTGCTTAGAGTAAAAAGAAAAAATGATTTAGAAATTATCAATCTTCTAAAGAAGCCTGTTTCCTAGTGACACAAGCAAAGAATTCAGCAATTAATATGTAGTTTTCAATACACCTAACAGCTACTGGTATTGGACTCATATTCCAGTTAATTTTATTTTAAGAAAATTTTTATCATAGATTAATACATTGTAGTGCTGATATATATAAAATTTTTACAAGGTTAACATAAGCTCAAACATAAAATATTGATTCCCCCTTAGCTTGGAAGTAAAAGTTAATTTCTCAGCTTTCACAGAGATTTTAGAACCTGGAAAGTAGAAATTTACTGAACAAAAATTACTTGAAACTCAGGCAGCTTTCTCTGCTAACACTGGTATTTCAATGCACCTTCTCTCAGTGCACAATTAACCTACAAAGACAATATAGTTTTGAAAGTGAACATGCATAAAATGGCAATTATGCCACCCCAAAATAATCTTCAGTTGACTCTAAATAGATTTTTGTATTTTAATTTAAACCTGAATGTAGGTGCATGGTTGTGTGAAACAGAATGAAAAATCTTAATAGTTTTATATGTAGTTCTAACAATTCTAAAACAACCCTTATGAGCAAATTTTATAGGTATGTTTACTTATTAATTGTATATTTTATTAGTGGTAAAACCAGGCAGTAGATAGGAGTTAACATTTATTATATAGTATAAAATCTAATCTTATTAGATGCAATGTTTTATTGAATTTTTAAAAAATATTGGATGAGGTTCAGAGTGAATAGGTAACATGCTTAAGAAATAGGCTAAGCAATTTACTAACTATACAATAATTCCAATAAAAGGCATTTTTTTACTCTTAATAAACTATATATCGTTTTTCTTCTCTGAATCATTTAATAATATCTGTATTTAAATGTGGTCTTGAGCCTTTGCATTGGTAGGTGATATTATTTGACTATAGCTATGTATTTCATAATTAAGCACTGATAATTTAACCTCCCTTAATCTTCATCAGCAACTACCATGACAACTAGATGTGGAAGCCTGAACTAAGGAAAAAATTTCTTGCCACATTATAACCTGTAATGCTACACTTTCATTTCATTAAGAAATCTCTGGGTGCGGTGGCTCATGCCTGTAATCGCAGCACTTTGGGAGGCTAAGGCGGGTAGATCACGAGGTCAAGAGATTGAGACCATCCTGGTCAACATGATGAAACCCCATCTCTACTAAAAAATACAAAAAATTAGCTGGGCACGGTGGCGCGTGGCTGAGGCAGGAGAATTGTCTGAACCCAGGAGGCGGAGGTTGTGGTGAGCTGAGATCGCGCCATTGTACTCCAGCCTGGGTAACAAGAGTGAAACTCCTACTCAAAAAAAAAAAAAAAAAAAAAAGAAAAGAAAAGGAAAAAAAAATCTCTGAGCTTGCTATTAAATGAACTAGTACAAAATGCTCGTGCAGACATCACAGAGAATAAATGACTCCACAGCCTATGGCATTTAAAGACAAATATTTAGTAAATATATTTTATAACAAAGTAACCTCCAGTTAAAAACTTTTACTTGGACTCACTCTTCTCTTCTAATTACAACTTTAGGAGATATAAAGAATGATGTGCTTGTCTGAACACCACTATCACCACCTCTTGTATTTAAAACATTGATTTTATCTATTTCCCTTTGTTATGCAGGTTTGTTAACTTAGACTCTTCCAATTTTCTCCTGAAACCTTACAAGTGACAGATATTTTACTCGATTGAAATAACAGTACAAAGTTCAGAACACTAGAATCCTGAGCATTATGTCTTTGGGTTTGAAGCCTGAGTCTGGCAATGCTAGCTTGACTCTGGCACCACTAGATTTGTGACTTATGATAAACATATGATACCCCTGTAACTAAATGTCTCTATGAAATTGCCATAAAAATACTTCATAGGGTGGTTGTATCAAATTACTAAAAAAATTGAAGAAATGAAACACTATTTGGCACAAAGGAAAGATTCAATAAAAGGAACTTTATCATCTGTCATCTATTTAGTTTTTTAAATCATGAAACAGATTCCAAGAAATAAGTCAAAAATTCTGAACTTTACATAGTTAATGAGCATCGTCATATCTTCATTTCTGGGTTTGCTTAGTTTAAATTTTGTTGTCTATCTTTTCAACTACTTCTTCCCAGTCTACTTAAAATACTGCCCTGCCATTCTGACAAACACTTGTTAAATCCAGACTAAATCATTCCTTGATATGAATGAGGCTGGGAAAAAACTCACTACTATGGAAAAACAAAGCACAAAACACCTTACCATAACTCACCAATATGCTAATTAGTCTCATGTTAAAAACAGACATCGAGTGAAAACACAGCCCTGATCAAATCTTCGTATTGTACATATTTCTCTAGTTAACTCACTCTCCAATTCCCTTGAGAATTTCTCCACGTTTTTTTTTAAATCTTAATGCTTAAAATCATTTTCCTTTTTTACTCATGATAAACATTTGTGTCCTCAACAGATCACAAGAACACAGCACCAATAATATCTGCATCGGCACTCATATGCTGCCTTTCTTCTTGTTGCAGCTGATGAGCTGTCCACTCTCTTATCTAATTCCAACCTCTACTTGTACCTGTATTGGATATCCTCTCCCTAGTTGTGAATTATCTTGTGCAACTAGTCCCCTTTCTTTCTCATATGATCTGCTTTTTACTTTGAGTTGAATTATTTTTAAATAATTTCCCAATTTAATTTTAAAAAACCACTTTCTTTATATCCTTCTAGTGATACCCAATTATTCAATCCCTTTTCAGGAAATGGCTCAAAAATGTTGTCTGGGCCAGGCTGGGTGGCTCACACCTGTAACCTCATCACTATGGGAGTCCAAGGTGGGCGGGTCACTTGAGGTCAGGCGTTCCAGACAAACTTGGCCAACATGATGAAACCCTTCTCTACTAAAAATACAAAAATTAGCCAGGTGTGGTGTTGAGTGCCTGAAATCCCAGATACTTGGGAGGCTGAGGCACAACAATCACTTGAACCTGAGAGGTGGAGGTTGCAGTGAGCTGAGATCACTCCACTGTACCCCAGCCTCGGTGACAAAGTGAGACTTTAGTAACATATTACTTTATCCAATGAACATTTCTGAATCTATGCATTTTTAGAATGTAAGCATGATTAATTCATATTTTTATATTATTTTCTTATGAACATTCTAAATGGTTTCTGAGACCTCCCACACTCATCCACTCACATCTTTGGAAGCTACTTCTCATTATTTTTGCTTGTTCAATATTTTAATCTCACCTTTTTTTAAAAAAAAAAAAATTGTACTTTAAGTTCTAGGGTACATGTGCAGAATGTGCATGTTCGTTACATAGGTATACATGTGCCATGGTGGTTTGCTGCACCTATCAACTGTCATCTATATTAGGTATTTCTCCTAATGCTGCCCCTCCTCTTATCCCCCATCCCCTGACAGGACCCAGTGTATGATGTTTCCCTCCTTGTGTCCATGTGTTCTTATTGTTCAACCCCACTTATAAGGGAAAACATGTGGTGTTTTGTTTTCTGTTCTATGTTAGTTTGCTGAGATTGGTGCTTTCCAACTTCATCCATGTCCCTACAAAGGACATGAACACATTCTTTATTATGGATACATCATATTCCATGGTGTATATATGCCACATTTTCTTTATCTAGTCTATCATTGATGGGCATTTGGGTTGGATCCCAAATGCTATTTGCTATTGTAAATAGTGCCGCAATAAACATACATGTGCATGTGTCTTTATAGTAGAATGATTTATAAGCCTTAGGGGATATACCCAATAAAGGGATTGCTGGGTTAAATGGTATTTCTATTTCTAGATCCTTGAGGAATCGCCACAGTGTCTTTCACAATGGTTGAAATAATTTACACTCCCACCAACAGTGTAAAAGAGTTCCTATTTCTCCACATCCTCTCTAGCATCCATTGTTTCCTGACTTTTTAATGAATGCCATTCTAACTGGTGAGATGTTATCTCATTGTGGTTTTGATTAGCATTTCTCTAATGACCAGTGACAATAATGCTTTTTTCATATGTTTATTGGCCACACAAATGTCTTCTTTTGAGAAGTGTCTGTTCATATCCTTCTCCCACTTTTTGATTTTTTTTTTTTCTTGTAAATTTGTTTAAGTTCTTTGTAGATTCTGGATATTAGTCCTTTGTCAGATGGATAGACTGCAAAAAATTTCTCCCATTCTATAGGTTGCCTGTTCACTCTGATGATAGTTTCTTTTGCTGTGCTGAAGCTCTTTTGTTTAATAAGGTCCCTTTTGTTAATTTTGGCTTTTTTTGAAATGGCTTTTTGGTGTTTTAGTCATGAAGTCTTTGCTCATGCCTATCTCCTGAATGGTATTTTATAGGTTTTCTCCTGAGGTGTTTATGGTTTTAGATCTTACCCTTAAGTCTTTAATCCATCTTGAGTTAATTTTTGTATAATGTGCAAGAAAGGAGTCCAGTTTTGGTTATCTGTATATGGCTAGCCAGTTTTCCCAACACTATTTATTTTATAGGAAATCCTTTCCCAACTGCTTTTTGTGTCAGGCTTGTCAAAGATCAGATGGTTGTAGATGTGTGGTGTTATTTCTGAGAGCTCTGTTCTGTTCCATTAGTCTATATATCTGTTTTGATACAAGTACCATGGTGTTTTAATTATTGTTGCCTTGTAGTATAGCTTGAAGTCAAGCAGTGTGATGCTTCCAACTTTGTTCTTTTTGCTTATGGTTTTCATGGCTATATAGGCTCTTTTTTGGTTCCATATGAAATATAAGGTAGTTGGTTCAAATTCTGTGAAGAAAGTCACTGGTAGCTTGATGGGAATAACATTGAATCTATTAATTACTTTGGGCAGTATAGCCATTTTCATGGTATTGATTCTTCCTATCCATGAACATGGAATGTTTTTCTACTTGTTTGTTTCCTCTCTTATTTCCTTGAGCAGTACTTTGTAGTTCTCCTTCAAGAGGTCCTTTACATCTTTTGTAAGTTATACTCCTAGATATTTTAGTCTCTTTGTAGCAATTATAAATGGGAGTTCACTCATAATTTGGCTGTCTGTTGTTGGTATATGGGAATGCTTGTGATTTTGGCACATTGATTTTGTATCCTGATACTTTGCTGAAGCTGCTTATCAGCTTAAGGTGTTTTTGGGCTGAGATGATGGGGTTTTCTAAATATACAATTCTGTCATCTGCAAACAGAGACAATTTGACTTCCCCTCTTTCTATTTGAATATACTTTATTTCTTTCTCTTTCTTGGTTGCCCTGGCCAGAACTTTCAATACTGTGTTGAATAGGAGTCCTTGTCGTGTACCAGTTTCCAAAGGGGATGTTTTCAGCTTTTGTGTATTCAGTATGGTATTGGCAGTGGGTTTGTCATAAATGGCTTTTATTGTTTTTAGACCCTGTTTGCCTGGGTATCACCAGCAGAGGTTTCAGGATAGCAAAGATTCATCCCAGAGGGGCTAAAGCTTCATCCCAGAGGGACATCCACCAAATGCCAGAGGAGCTCTCCTATATGAGTGAGGTATCTGTTGCCCCCTGCTGGGATTGTCTCCCAATCAGGAGACACAGGTGTCAGAGACCCATTTGAGGAGGCAGTCTGTCTATTAGCAGAGCTGGAGCACTGTTCTGAGAGATCTGGTTCTCTCTTCAGATGCACCAAGCGGGAATGTTTAAGTCTGCTGAAGCTGATCCCACAGCCGTCCCTTTCCCCAAGTGCTCTGTCCCAGGGAGAAAGGAATTTTATTTATAAGCTCCTGACTGGGGCTGCTGCCTTTCTTTCAGAGATGCCCTGCCCAGAGAGTTTTTGATTTGCATTTCTCTAATGCTTCTCTAGGGAGGCAGCCTGGATACAGCAGCTTTGCCATGCTTTGTTGGGTTCTACACATTTCATATTTCTTGGTGGTTTTGTTTGCACTGTTAGGGGAAAACCACCTACTCAAGCCTCAGTAGTGGTGGATACCCTTCCCCGCACCGTGCTCGAGTGTCCAAGGTCAGCTTCAGACTGCTGTGTTGTAAGCGAGAATTTCAAGCTAGTGGATCTTAGCTTGCTAGGCTCCATGGAAGTGAGACCTGCTTAGTAAGACCACTTGGCTCCCTGGCTCAGCCCTCTTTCTAGGGCAGTGAACAGTTCTGTCTTGCTGGCATTCCAGACACCACTAATGTATGAAAAAACAAAACAAAACAAAAACTCCTGCAGCTAGCTCAGTGTCTGATCAAATGGCCACCCAGTTTTGTGCTTGAAATCCAGCTCCCTGGTAGTGTAGGCACCCAAGAGAATCTCCTGGTCTGCAGGTTATGAAAACCATGGGAAAAGCATAGTATCTGATTTGGATAGCACCATCCTTCAAGGAAAAATCCCTTATGGCTTCCCTGGGCTAGGGGAGGGAGTTCCCCAACCCCTTGCAATTCCCGGGTGAGGCAGTACCCCACACTGTTCCTGCTCATGCTCTTTGGGCTGCACCCACTGTCTAACCAGTCCAGATGAAATAAGCTGGTTCCTCAGTTGGAAATGCATCAATCACCTGCCTTCTGCATTGGTCTCCCTGGGAGCTGCAGACTGGAGCTGTTCCTATGTGACCATCTTTCCCTGGAAAGACCAATCTCAACTTTCAACATTAAAATCCTCAGGATTCGATATTTTAATCACTTTTCTTTTAAACCTATAATGGTCCATCATCTTTCTAGTGCAATAGCTTTATACTGCAGTTTAGAGTAATGATTTTAAATTTATATTTTTTAACCTACTTAGTTTGTATAAGTTTTAGACTTGTATATTTGTGTCCACATTATATTTCAAATCCAATATTCTTTACCATAAAACTTGATCTCCTCAACTTCTGCACCTGTTTTTGCTTACTATTTTCACTGTAATAAATGGCAAGATAATTTACTCTGTTATTTAACACCTAAACTTTTGAGACTTCCTTGATATTTCTCTTATGATCTGTCTATATTCAATCCATCTTCAAGTGTTACTAGTTCCATTTACTGGCAATAAAGGACTAGCATATTTTGGAACAATTATCTTGAGAACAACTAGAATATTTGATAAAATAATACATGTTTAAAGGTGTAGTGGAGCTACTGTGTCAGTGAGAATTAGCAGACTCAAGATTAGGTAGAGAAGAGAAGCCAAAAGCAGTAATACCAAGAGAAATAATTGCATTTTTTTTGAAATTTATTTTTCTTTTGAGTTGTGGATTCCAAAAGCATCAGGTGATATTTTGAGACATATGACCAGAGCTTGAGCAATGTACCTAAACTGAAGACACAAAATTATTAATGAGGTAGAGACAAGAAAAGACACCCCGGTAAATATCTTTATCTTTGAGTTGGAACTTTTAAGGGCTATACCCTAGAAATTGGAGTGAACTGGAATAGGCAGTTCACACTGAGACTGAAGCCTAGCTACCAACCAGCTAGATTATAAATTGGATTAAGATAGACATTCTATATACGAGCTGCCACCAAAAAGCAAAATAAATCCTCTCTTATGAAATGTAACATTATACAGATTTATTCAATCATATCTACAACTTTTCATATATTTATATCTGGCAGTCAGTAATATATAAGACATAAAACATATCCAAACAAGTATCCACATGTAAATATATACAATAGAACTATATTTATAAGAAATCTAAATAATAGAAGCATATTTATAGAAATCTAGAAAATAGTTATTATATAGATATTAAAATACCTGTATTATTTAAAAGACAAAATAAAATTTCAATTGACAGTTCTATTTTTGAGTATATACAGAAAATTATGTGATGATTAAGAACTGAAAATACAGTTACTTAAGATATTCGTGAACTTGTTTAATATCGTATTAGTCACATTGAGGAGGAAAGAGTTATATTGGAAGATGAGTCAGATCAAATGATTTCAACAAAAGCATGAAGATAAATGTTTGAAAACACAAAAATACAGAAAATATTATTATTTTTATTTTAAATTGTACTTTAAGTTCTGGGGTACATGTGCAGGTCTTGCAGGGTTGTTGCATATACCATGGTGGTTTGCTGTCTCCATCCCCCCATCACCTACACCAGCCATTTCTCCCTGTGTTATCCCTACCCAACTTATCCACCCCCTGCTGTCCTTCTGCTGGTCCCACACCCTCCAGCATACCTCTGTGTATGGTGTTCCTCTCCCTGTGTCAATGTGATCTCATTGTTCAACACCCTCCTATGAGTGAGAACATCAGTGCTTCGTTTACTGTTCTTGTGTCAGTTGGCTGAGAATGATGGTTTCCAGATTCATCCATGTCCCTACAAAGGACATAAACTCATCATTTCTTATGGCTGCATAGTATTTTGTGGTGTATATGTGCCACATTTCTTTGTCCAGTCTATAATTGATGGGCATTTGGGTTGGTTGCAGGTCTTTGCTATTGTAAACAGTGCTGCAATGAACATGTCTGTGCATGTCTTTATAGTAGAACAATTTATAGTCCTTTGGATACATAGTCAGTAATGGGATCGCTGGGTCAAATGAAATTTCTGTTTCTAGGTCCTTGAGGAATTGCCAAACTGTCTTCCACAATGGTTGAAATAATTTACACTCCCATCAACAGTGTAAAAGTGTTCCTTTCTCTCTACATCCTCTCCAGCATCTGTTGTCTTCAGATTTTTTAATGATCGCCATTCTAACTTGTGTGAAATGGTATCTCAATATGGTTTTAATTTGTATTTCTCCAATGACCAGTGATACTGAGCATTATTTTCAGATTTTTGTTGGCCTCATAAATGTCTTCTTTTGAAAAGTGTCTGTTCATCTCCTTTGCCCACTTTTGAATGGGTTTGTTTGTTTTTCCTTTTACATCTGTTTTAGTTCTTTGTAGATTCTGCATATGAGTCCTTTGTCTGATAGGTTGATTGCAAATTTTTTTTTTCGCATTCTGTTGGTTGCCACTTCACTCTAATGAATGTCTCTTTTGCTGTGCAGAAACTTGTAAGTTTAATTAGAGTCCATTTGTCTATTTTGGCTTTTGATGCTATTACTTTTGGTGTTTTAGTCATGAAGTCCTTTCCTATGCTTATGTCCTGAATGGCTTTACCTAAGTTCACACTTATTAGTGGGATGTAAAAATCAAAACAGTAGAGTTTGATTAGGTCCCATTTGTCTATTTTGGCTTTTGTTGCCAAAGCTTTTGGTGTTTTTGTCATGGAGTCCTTGCCTACACCTATGTCTTGAATGGTTTTGCCTAGATTTTCTTCTAGGGTTTTTATGGTGTTAGCTTTTATGTTTTAAGTCTTCAACCCATCTAGAGTTAATTTTAGTATAAGGTGTCAGGAAGGGGTCCAGTTTCTGCATTCTGCACATGGCTAGCCAGCTTTCCCAACACCATTTATTAAAGAGGGAATCCTTTCCCCATTGCTTGTTTTTGTCAGGTTTGTCAAAGATCAGATGGTTGTAGATGTGTGGTATTGCCTCCAAGGCCTCTGTTCTGTTCCATTGGTATTTATCTCTGTTTTAGTACAAGTACCATGCTGTTTTGATTACTGTACCCTTGTAGTATAGTTTGAAGTTAGGTAGTGTGATGCCTCCAGCTTTGTTCTTTTTGCTTAGAATTGACTTGGCTATCTGGGCTCTCTTTTGGTTTCATATGAAGTTTAAGGTGGTTTTTCCATTTCTGTGAAAAAGGTCATTGGGAGTTTCATGGGGATAGCATTGAATCTGTAAATTACTTTGGCCACTTTATGGCCATTAGTATGGCCATATTCATGATACTGATTCTTCCTAACCACAAGCATGGAATGTTTCTCCGTCTGTTTGTGTCGTCTCTTATTTCATTGAGCAGTGGTTTGTAGTTTTCCTTGAAGAGGACCTTTATGTTCCTTGTTAGTTGTATTCCTAGGTATTTTATTCTCTTTGTAGCAATTGTGAATGGCAGTTCATTCTTGATTTGGCTCTCTTTACGTCTGTTATTGGTTTATAGGAATGCTTATGATTTTTGCAAACATATGAAAAAATGGTCATCATCACTGGTTATAAGAGAAATGCAAATCAAAACTACATTGAGATACCATCTCATGCCAGTTAGAATGGTGATCATTAAAAAATCTGGAGACGAGATGCTGGAGAGGATGTGGAGAAATAGAAACACTTTTACACTGTTGGTGGGAGTGTAAATTAGTTCAACCATTGTGGAAGACAGTGTGGTGATTCCTCAAGGACCTAGAAATAGAAATTCCATTGAACCCAGCAATCCTGTTACTGGATATGTATCCAAAGGATTATAAATCATTCTATCGTAAGGACAAATGCACACGAATGTTCATTGCAGCACTGTTTACAATAGCAAAGACCAGGAACCAACCCAAGGCTCATCGATGACAGACTGGACAGGGAAAATGTGGCACATATACACTGTGGAATACTATGCAGCCATAAAAAACGATGAGTTTGTGTCCTTTGTAGGGACATGGATGAACCTGGAAACCATCATTCTCAGCAAACTGACACAAGAACAAAAAATCAAACACCACATGTTCTCACTCATAGGTGGGTGTTGAACAGTGAGAGCACATGGACACAGGGAAGGGAGCATCACACACTGGGGTCTGTTGGGGGGAAACAGGGGAGGGACAGTGGGGGGTGGGGAGTTGGGGAGAGATAGCATGGGGAGAAATGCCAGATATAGGTGATAGAGAAGAAGGCAGCAAATCACACTGCCATGTGTGTACCTATGCAACACTCTTGCATATTCTTCACATGTACCCCAAAACCTAAAATGCAATAAGCAAAAAAATAAAAATAAAAATAAACAATAGAACTCATTAATATAGAGCACAGAATGATGGTTACCAGAGGCTAGGAAGAATAGTTAGGATAGGGGATAGGAGAGTTTAGATGGGTATAGTTAACAGTTGTAAAAATATAGAATATATGAGTAAAATCTAGTATTTGATAGCACAGCAGTGTGGCTATCATCAATAAGAATTTAATTATACATTTAAAAATAACTAAAAGAGTATAATTAGATTGTTTGTAATGCAAAGAATAAATACCTGAGGGAATAGAGATCACATTTTACATAATATAATTATTACTCATTAGGTGCCTGTATCAAAATATCTCATGAACCCCCAAAATGTGCACACCATGGGTATACATTATGTACCCATGAAAATTAAAATTAAAAACTAAAAACAAGTGGTCAGTCAAAAGATGAGAATAGCTAACCACTTTCTTTGCAATAAATAAATAAGTAAAGGCCAGAACAGTCCTCTCAAGAACTATTTTACCATAAGTTAGCTTTAAGCAAAGGCCTTTGAGAAATATGGTTCTGTTGGTAAGTCCATCCTATTTTGGAGGTGGAAGCAAAATATTCATTGAAAGAATTCTGCAAATGCCAGTGCAATTTTTTTATGACCATCACATTTGGAAGAAAGGAATGCAACAGATTATTTTAGTTCCTGCATTAATCCTATATTGACTTTCTATATTCCAAAACTGTGAAATCCATGCAAATTTCAGACTTTTCTTTTGCTTCCCTTATGGCTCTGTCCAGATTAAAGTAACAATGGTCATGTGGCATTATGGTTAATTAGCATCATTCGCATGAGTTTGTTATATATTAGCCCACTAAACAAAAAGAAATCTGGTTTTAGTGTGAAGACAAAATCAGGTTTCAACTCTATAGGTAGGAAAGCTATATTCTGAACTGTGGAAAATCACCAAACAAATATTAGATGACAACCTGTGTCTAACAAGTGTTATCTTTGTCTTTCTCTCTGATTTGTTATCTAACTTCCTCAGTTTTTACAGTGTGTAGTTGATAAGCTCTTATGTTACTGAACTGAAATACAAATAGATAAATGTAGTAAATCCTATATATGAGAAGAAATGTTTCCTTTGGTTATCAATTTAACTGGTCCTTTTGGGAGTTTCATGTGTTCTACATAGGTGATTGGTAACACAAACATGACCTTATGTATAATATCGGTTAAAATTTCCTAAATGTGTTGGCTGCAGTAGAGATTACATACAATATTTCTCCCTGTTTGTAGTTTCATAAACTCATGCAGTTTAGCTTTGTGATCTGGCCATTTTTCCATTTATATATGTTGAATGTTTCTTCAGTCTTGATTAATTGATGACATTAAAGTGGAAGAGCCAGGGAATCATAGACAGCTGGATAAAGTGGTAACCTACATTTTGCTAAGTCTAATTTTCTCATTTTGTATATACAGTGTGATAGGGATCCTTAAAAATAAAAGTCAGATTTCCATGGCAAAAGAAAAAGTCACACCTAGAAAATTCAGAATAAGAATTTATCCAAGGTTTTACACAAAATGTAATCACCCAAAGTGTCTTCCACTCACTCTTACCCTTATAACTTACTGCTATTTCAGATATCTTTTTTTTGAAAAACAAAAACTAGACAAGTTACATGATAAATTATATTTAAATATAGATTTGCTACTAAAAGCTAAACAAGAATAATTCTGTACTTGAATAATGATGACAGTGACAACTGCAGTAATGATTTTGATGATGACGATGATGGTGACAAAGGTAAGGTAAATATATTGTAATAAATTTTAAAAATACTGAAGGTTATATAATAAAACATAAAACTCTCATTCCTGCCCCTAGTGTCTACTTATCACCTAAAACCACTTTTTAGTATCGCCTTTCTCTTGTAATATATCTTCTATATCACAAATAGCTCTGCTTCATTCTTTGTAATAACTTCAGATTCTCTTGAATAGATGTATTATATTTACCTAACGAGTACTCTGTTCACCATATTCGTGTGAATTATAGTTCTTAGCATGTGGCAATAATACAACAAAAAAATATAGTTTTATAAACCTGTGTATTTGTTATATGATTTTTGAAGTAGTATGTCTGTGTCATAGCTAAATGTTCCAAAATATTTGTAACACATATGACAAGAGACTCAAAACTTTAAATGGTGATAAGCTGTTACAAAGAAAAAGGAAAATGAAAAAAATATACTCAACTGAAAAATTCTAAAGGATATAAATAGATTCACCCAAAAATCGTAACTAAATGACCAATATACAAGTAAAAAACATTTAGCCTTCCATATCCTTAAATAAGTGCAAATTTAAAAATTGTGTGTGTGTGTGTGTGTGTGTGTGTGTGTGTGTGTGTTTGTGAATTCAGATTGGCAAAGACAAAAACATTTGTTACCACCCAGCATTAGTGAAGTTGTGTTGCAGGGCATGCAATGTAATGCAATCTCTTTACATGACAGCATTATCTATACAAAATTACAATTAGTACATTTATATTAGCCTTTACTGGGACTTTAAAAATGGTTTTTGGAAGATTAGGATAAACTGTCAAAAAATTGCTGGAATATGAAACTTATTACAGTCATAAGCATGTACAGTTGAGCTGTGTGTGTGGGGGGGATTATTCTATTGATTTATGTATGAGGTGCCATATAAGTTCATTTCAATCACATTTAGTTTATTCACTTGGTTTCATTCTGAAGGAATGAATTCATTCTGATCATTTTGTCTGTGGTTGAGAAAATTGAACTCTTAACAGATTGCAGTCCCAGAAGAAATTGCCTAGTGTTAGAGTTGCAAGTAATTGCTAAACTCCCACGTGCCTCAGGGGAGAAAGTATGTCCTTGATTAGAAAAACATGCAAGGAAGAAGAGGAAGTAAGCTCATAGTTAATGGGCAAGACAGCATTCTGTGTTAAGTGCTTTAGAGCAACAAGGCATATTCTTCTCCATTTTTTACTAACTAGAGGATTAATTTATATTCCAAAAGAAATGTTAAAATTATAATCATTCTTTATCATTAAGTAGGGTTTCTATATCTTCTCATTACCATACAGAAGGACAGTTTAATTCAAATGAGGTAGATAAATAAAAAAATCCAAGGGACTTATTTAAATTCATTTAATATATAATTCTAAATTACATCCTTCTGACAACACTGCTACAAATTAAATAGGATATTTTACTATCCAATTATGATGAATCCTACAGTCAGAAAATCAATAAGCTATAGCAATATAAACACATAGATTGTTTCTACTGTGCAAGACACTTAGTTTCATGTCTTTTGAGAAGCAAAATATATATATATATATATATATTTTGATTAATTCACATAATTTCAGATTACATTTTGACAATAAACTGATACATAATTTCTGTCAGTTTAGGTCATCAGAGTTTACTTATTAATTTGAAGTCACTTAATATATGACTGGAACAGAGTTAATCTGGATTGTGTGTGTGTGCATGCATGCCTGTGTATGTGGTTGATCCTTGAGCAACATGGGGGTAGGAGCTCTTAATCCCAGTGCAGCCAAAAAATCTGCACATAACTTGTAATACCCCACAAACTTAATCATTAATAGCCAACTGTTGAATTGACGCCTGATATAAACAATGGATTAATTCATATGTAATATTATATGCTGTATTCTTACAATAAAGTAAGGTAGAGGGAAAATGTCATTAAGGAAATAAAAAACAGTAGAAAATTTATTTACTGAGTGGAAGTGGATCATCATAAAGGTATTCATCCACATTGTCTTCATATTGAGTAGGCTGAGTAGGAGTAAAAATAGTTTTCTGTGTCACTGGCGACAGAGGCAGAGGTGGAGGAGGTGGAATGGGAGGCAAGAGAAGTAGGCACACTTGGTGTAACTGTTATTGAAATGTGCATGATTGGGCCTATGGAGTTCAATCCTATGTTGTTCAAGGGTCAACTATAGATAGATAATGATAATGACAGATAAATGGATAGATAGATATATGTTAGTGTAGATAGATAGATAGATAGATAGATAGATAGATAGATAGATAGCATGCATATGATAGGTATATATTGGTATATATATATATATATATATATATATATATATATATATATATATAGCATATATATTGAAGTCACTTAATATATTGACTAGAACAGAGTTAATTTTAGAGAGAGACTGTGTGTGTGTCTGTGTGTGTGTGCACATGTATACGCTCAGATATAAACATTCATAAGTGAAATTGTTCACAAATATTACTATCTACCTTTGATAAAGTGTAAGGTATATGTACAGTTAGACTTCATGTAAAGCAAATTAAGCTTTTCACAGCCTTGTGATTGTGCCTTAATCTAATAACTCTCAAAGGAAATAGTGGATATAGTTTAAGTGAAGCACCCTCCTAACAGTATTATTTTTCAGTAAGGTCAAGAAAATATTATATATGTATAATAATGGGTAGATGTGGAGAAACATCTGTATCTACTGAAACAGAAATAAAAGAGACGTTTTGATTAAAGTGGAGACAAAATGACCATAACTTTCATATAGAATGCCTCAATAATCAAAACTAAGACTTTTGTTGTTCCAATTATTCATTCTTGCAAATTATTTTTTATTTAAAAGACCAATGTTGCTTAGTACATTTTATATTATACTTCATGTGATTCTTTACAAAAACAAATACACTATAAACAAAATAGTATTATTTTTCTTTTTCATGGTAAGAAAATTAAGCTTTATTGATAGTAGAGAATTTCCTCAATCTTGTGGAAATGGCAAATTAGAAAGCTAATTTTATCAAAATATAATGTAAACTTTTCTAAGAAATATAAATGCAGTAAGAAAAAATACATTAAAAAGTTAACAACAGGATATAAGACTACTCTATTGTTTCAAGATCTTAAATAGAAACCTAGCCTTGACATAGTATTCTTTCAAGTCTGCTATACATTTTGAGAATCATGAAAATATTAAATGCTTTAAAATACAAAATTGATACATTTAACTAATGATTAAATAAATCCAAGGTTTTTGATTTTGGGCATACCTAATTTTATTACACTTCATTGCATTTTGTAGATGTTGCACTTTTCTACCCATTGACAATTTGTTGCAACTCTGCACTAAAGTCTATGATGTAATTTTTCCAACAGCTTGTGCTCACTTCAGGTCTCTGTCACATTTTGATAATTCTCACAATATTTTCAACTTTTATTATTATATCTGTTATGGTGATGTCTGATTAATTATCTTTGATCTTTGATGTTATTATTGTAATTGTTTTAGGGTGCCATGAGCCGTACCCTTATAAAACAGTAAACTAAATTAATGAAGTTATGCTTGTTCTCACTGTTCCACCAACCAGCCATTTTCCAGTCTCTCCTTCTCTCCTTGGGTTTCCCTAGTACCTGATATACAACAATATTGAAATTGGGCCAATTGGTAACCCTACAATCATCTCTAAGGGTTCAAGTAAAAGAATGATTTTCACATCAGTCACTTTAAGTCAAAGCTAGACATGAGTAATCTTAGTAAGGAAAGCAAGTCAAAACCAAAATAGGCTGAAAGGTAGGACTCTTGTGCCAATTAGCCATATGTGTATGCAAGGGAAAACTTTTTGAAAGAAATGAAAAGGGCTACGCCTGTGAATACAAGAAGTATAAGAATGTTAAACTGCCTTATTGGTCATATGTAGAAAGTTTTAGTGGTCTGGGTTAAGTTGGTTTATAAAGTTTAAGAAAAAAGTCATCTCCAGAACATAAAATTGAAAGTTGAAACAGCAAGTTTTGATGTAGAAGCTGCAGCAAGTTATCTAGAAGATCTAGCTAAGATCATTGATAAAGATAACTACCCTAAACAACAGATTTTTTTTTTCTCAAATAAGGTCTTCCTCTCTTTCCCAGGGAAGAGTACAGTGGCATGACAATAGCCCACTATAGCCTCAAACCCCTGGGCTTGAGAGATCCTCTCACCTCAGCCTCTCAAGTAGCTGAGTATTGCAAGTGCATGCCACTACATTCAGCCTTTTTTTTATTATTAATTTTTGTAGAGATGACCTCTTTCTATGTTGCCCAGGCTAATCTTGAATTTCTGGGCTCAAGCAATTGTCCCAGTTTGGCCTCCCAAAATGTGCCTGGCCCAGATTTTTAATGTAGATTATATAGCCTTATCTTAAAAGAAGGTGCCATCTAGGACTGTCATATCTATGAAGGAAAAGTCAATGTCTGAATTTAAAGCTTCAAAAGGCAGGCTGACTCCTGTAAAGGGCTAATGCAGCTAATGACTTTAAGTTTAAATCAATGCTAATTTACAATTCTGGAAATCCTATGGTTCTTGAAAATAATGCTAAATCTGCTCTGCGTATGCTGTATAATTGGAACAACAAAATCTGGATGACAGCACACCTGTTTAGAGCATGGTTTCCTGAATATTTAAAGTCCACTATTGAGACCTACTGCCCAGAAAAATAGATTCCTTTCAAAATATTACTGCTCATTGACAATGCTCTGGTCACCCAAGACCTCTGATGGTGATGTACAAATAAAGTTATTTTATGCCTACTGACATATTCACTCTGCAGCCCATGGACCAAGACTTTCAAGTCTTATTATTTAAGAAATATATTTTTAAGACTATATCTGCCATAGAGAGATTCCACTGATTGATCAAGGCAAAGTATATTAAAAAGCTTCTAGAAAGAATTCAGTTTTATAAATGGCACTAAGAACATTTATGATTTGTGCATGGAGGTCAAAATATCAGCATTAATATGAGTTTGAAGTAAGTTGATTCCAACCCTCATGGACAATTTTAAGATGTTTCAAGTGTTCAGTGGAGGAAGTAATTGTAGATGTGGTAAAAATGGCAAGTGAGGTAGAACTAGAAGTGGGGCCTGAAGATGTTATTGAACTGTTGAAAGTTCATGAGCACATGTAAATAAATGAGGAGTTGCTTCATAGGGATGAACAAAGAAAGCGATTTCTTGGGATGAAACAAACTGTTGGTAAAGATGCTATTAACAATGTCAAAATAGCAACAAAACTTTAGGATAAATATTATTAATAAAGCAGAGGCAGTATTTGAGAGGATTGGTTCCAATTTTGGAAGTTCTGTTGTAGGTAAAATGCTATATAACAGTATCACATGCTATAGAGAAGCTATAGATAATTTTTTTTTTTTTTTTTTTTTTTGAGACAGAGTCTCGTTGCATCACCAGGTGCCAGGCTGGAGTGCAGTGGCACCACCTCTGCTCACTGCACCCTCTGCCTCCTGTTCAAGCAGTTCTCCTGCCTCAGCCTCCTGAGTAGCTGGGACTACAGGTGCGCACCACCATGCACAGCTAATTTTTGTATTTTTTGTAGACACAGGGTTTTTGTTGGCCAGGATGGTCTTAATCTCTTGACCTCATGATCTGCCTGCCTCGGCCTCCCAAAGTGCTGGGATTACAGGTGTGAGACACTGCCTAGAGAATTCTTTTGTAAAAGGAAGAGTAAATAGATGGGGCAAACTTTATTTTTTTTCATTTTAAGAAATTAAGATACCCACTCCAGTTTTTAGCAACCACCACTCTAATCAGTCAGCAGCCATCAACACTGAGGCAAGACCTTCCACCAACAAAATTAATTTAACTCACTGAAGGCCCAAATGATTGATAGCATTTTCGAGCAATAAAGTACTTTTTAATTAAAGTAAGTATATTGTTTTTTTAAGTGGAATGCTATTGCATACATAATAGACTACACTATAGTAGAAAACATAACTTTTATATACACTGGGAAATAAATAAATTGTGTGGTTAGCTTTATTGTGATATTCACTTTATTGTTGTTGTCTGGAGCCTAACCACATTATCTGCTATGTATGCCTCTACTTAAAATTTCAAAAAAAAGTTCTTTCACATTTTTAATCACTTAGAGTTTTTGGTATATAAGCAATAGGTTCTAACTCTGGCTAACTTTATAAAAAGGCTTAATCCTGGGAGACTATCACAAATTCTCAGAATTTATGGGAGACAGAACAAACAGGTACCAAGGAAGCTCTAGAAGCAACTCTTATTTTTATTGTTATTTTCTTTCCATATAGACACAACTGTTTTAGACCAAAATTTGCTTAAAGTAACTAAGGACAGTATGAATTTTAAAGTAAATATGTAATAGTAACAATTGGGGCAAGGAAATAATCACAATAATAAGAGTTAATTAGAAGAATGTTTTACTATATTCAAGGCTCTAATCTCTGCAAATTATTTATTTTTTAAAGAATATATGAAAAAAAAGTTATCTCATTGAACAAATTATCTGTGTTCTTAGGGATCAAGTTTTACCAACTTGGAAAAGAAAAGTTATTCCTAATTTAAGTTATAGCTCAACTCTTGGGCTATGCTTGGATAGAGAATGATAGAAAATGTCCTTTCTGGCTTGTATTATGTAACACAGACCTTACCTTTGACCAAAACACAAAATGGAATGAACAAATACTATTGGAAAGGGGTTTTCTATGATGGAAAAAGAAATACATGTTTACTATCACTAACTTTCAAGTTATTTTAGAATTTTCATTAATAAACCTATTGATTATAAAACAGGAAATACCTTGGATTACTTTACGTGCTCATGATTGTATTAATAAATATTTATAGAAAAGCATACAAGGGAAAAAGGAGGATAAAAAGTCAAGCTCTTGAAACATCTATTATTTGCACAGGGCACTTCAGCTATTTCCTTTAGTTATAACAATCACCTTATAAGGCAAATTTTATTATCCAACATTTGTTGATAGTAAGCATGATTGGCAACATGTACTAAAATTAATTTTCTTGCCCCAAATCACCATGGAGCCGAATTTTGCATCCTGCAAGTGTGTATGAAGGAGTATAGCACATGATGTATTACTACTAAGACTTAAATGCTTCTAGGGATAACAATATAGACCACCTGCAATACTAACCATGTCATTGTCATAAGTATTTTTCATATCCTGTAGTACTTCATTTAGCAGTATCTTGTTTTAGTTAACTTTTCATGTTTTTCTCCCACCTTCTCAAATTATAGAGTTCATCTTTGTAGTCTTTGTTGGAAAAAAGTGGAAGCATTTTATCCAGGTCCCGCCTATTATATGCAAATAAGTGAGACCTTTGTTTTGATTCTGGCGTTTGTTAGGGCAAGTATTGCCTTTTCCAGAATAGCCTCAATGTTTTTAACACATTATCTCTGTCAGCTTAGACATTAAATAGGATACTTTGGTCTTACAAGCTTTTCTAAACTACCTCATTATCTATCTCTCTATTATCTATGTATCTATCTATCTGTATATCCATCATGAAATCTATCCACCTATCCATTTCTCTGAAATGCTTAAATGAAACACAATTATATATAATATTTGCCATTAATAGCTGGGTTAGTCAAGGGAAAGTACATAATTAAGTGCTAAACTTCATGATAAAACTTACTAAGAACTGTCAAACCTGAAGGGAAAGTGAGATGTTAGAAAAGGTTTCACAATAGAATTGAAAATCTACTGGATCTCTGAAAAATGGGTGGAGTTTAGGATACGTTTAGGAGTAAAAAAGGGATCCCAGTTAAATAAAATATTATGAAAAATAAAAATGTAAAATTTTTATAACTAATACATGAGCAAATGTACCTGAGTAAAAACCATAAAATCAAGGTAAAGTATAATCTAGAATTAAGCTTCATAAATAAAATATAAACAAATTTGGGAGACTCTAGGAAAGAAAATTTAGCATTGATATTTAAGAAGCACACGAATGTTCATTGCAGCACTGTTTACAATAGCAAAGAACTGGAACCAACCCAAATGCCCAACGATGATAGACTGGACTGGGAAAATGTGGCACATATACACCATGGAATATTATGCAGCAATCAAAAATGATGAGTTTGTGTCCTTTGTAAGGACATGGATGAATCTGGAGAACATCATTCTCAGCAAACTGACACAAGAACAGAAAAAGAAATACCGCATATACTCACTCATAGGCGGGTGAGAAAAATGAGAACACATGGACACAGAGAGGCGGTCTACTATACACTGGGGTCTATTGGGGGGAATGGGGGAGGGACAGTGGAGGGAGCTGGGGAGGGATAGCCTGGGGATTAATGCCAAGTGTGGGTGAAGGGGAGGAAGGCAGCAAAACACACTGCCACATGTGTACCTATGCAACTATCTTGCACGTTCTGCACATGTACCCCAAAACCTATAATGCAATAAAAATTAAAAAAAAAAAAAAAAGCACAAGGCCGGGTGTGGTGGCTCAAGCCTGTAATCCCAGCACTTTGGGAGGCCGAGGCGGGTGGATCACGAGGTCAAGAAATCGAGACCATCCTGGTCAACAGGGTGAAACCCCGTCTCTACTAAAGATACAAAAAATTAGCTGGGCATGGTGGCGCGTGCCTGTAATCCCAGCTACTCAGGAGGCTGAGGCAGGAGAATTGCCTGAACCCAGGAGAAGGAGGTTGCAGTAAGCCGAGATTGCACCATTTTACTCCAGCCTGGGTAACAAGAGCAAAACTCCATCTCAAGGAAAAAAAAAAAAAAAAGAAAAGAAAAGAAGCACAAAGTTACTTTAGAGAGCTTGGCAAAATGTAAGAGGAGATACAATGCAGTGGAAAAAATAATGAATGGGGATCGGGAGCTTTTAAGACCATACAAAACCCGGAGTCATGGGACAGCAGTTCCACTTTTGTGAGCTACCATATTCTTATCTGAGAAAAGAGGATGTCATGTAACAATCTAGAATTTGTTTTCAATATACGATGCTGTGATTAAAGTTCTCTTAAAGGAAGATTAGTATGATAGAATAAATGGATATAAGTAAAAGCAAGAATCATTCAATTCATATCTGTGTTTGTTGTAATGATTCTACAACAAGGTCCATAAAACAGTCCTTACTTACCATCCATACGCAAAATGGGAAGACTGAATACTCTTAGAAAGGGGATTTGTATGATGAAAAACAAAACCAATATGTGCTTACTGTGATGATCTCAGACACTGATAGATGCAGAAGGATTAGGAAGAAGGTAATATAAATAGAAACCTACAATTTTTTTGTCTTACTGGATAAATTAAAATGTGAAAGGGAATTTGAGAAAGAGAATTAATTTGCTTAAAGATGGTAAGTTATAACATAACAATGTCAAGCTGAATTTTGTAAGGATATTTTCATGGGAATGTCGAACAAATAATAAGAAAAGAATTTTCATTTATTTCATGCTAGGTTTTAAAATTCTTTTATTTATTTTTATTTATTTATTTATTTTTTGAGATGGAGTTTCGCTCTTGTTACCCAGGCTGGAGTGCAATGGCATGATCTCGGCTCTCCGCAACCTCCATCTCCTGGGTTCAGGCAATTCACCTGCCTCAGCCTCCTGAGTAGCTGGGATTACAGGCATGTGCCACCATGCACAGCTAATTTTTTTTTTTTTTTTGTATTTTTAGTAGAGAAGGGGTTTCACCATGTTGACCAGGATGATTTCAATCTCTTGACCTCGTGATTCACCCGCCTCAGCCTTCCAAAGTGCTGGGATTACAGGCGTGAGCCACCGTGCCCGGCCAAATTTTTTATTTTTTAAATAGAGACAGGTCTCCCTATTTTTCCCAGGCTGGTCACAAACTCCAGGGCTGAAGAGATCCTCCTGCCTTAGTCTCCCAAAGGGCTAGGATTACAGGCATAAAGCACCACACCTGGATTTATACCAGTTTTTAAAACAAAATATAAATTGCCCATTTATAATACATTTTTTAGAAGCCATAGAAGCAACTCAGAGTCCTCAATATAGTCTCTTATTTCAAGGAATGACATTTTTATTTCTTCAATTATGAAGCACATTGGAATCCCCAAAATGGCACAAGGGGGAAAAAACCAAACCAAACGAAAAAATGACTAGGCGATGTCATCCTTTGAAAGTCTTACATTTGACTGAAATTCTCTTGATATGAATTGACTGTGTCCCACCTAAATCTTATCTTGAATTCCCACATGTTGTGGGAGGGACCCAGCAGGAGGTAACTGAATCATGGGGTCAGGCCTTTCTTGTGCAGTTCTTGTGATAGTGAATAAGTCTCATGACATCTGAATGTTTTATAAGAGGGAGTTTCCCTGTACAAGCTGTCTCTCTTTAACTGCTGCCATCCATGTAAGAAGTGACTTGCTCCTCCTTGCCTTTCACCAGCATTGTGAGGCTTCTCCAGTCATGTAAAACTGTAAGTCCTTAAAACTTCTCTCTTTTGTAAATTGCCCAGTCTTGGGTATGTCTTTACCCAAGACATACCCAAGCAGTGTGAAAACTAATACAGTAAATTGGTATCAGTAGAGTAGGCATTGCTGAAAAGATACCCAAAAATGTGGAAGTAGCTTTGGAACTGGGTAACAGACAGGTTGGAATAGTTTGGAGGACTTAGAAGAAGACAGGAAAATGTGGGAAAGTTTGGAACTTCCTAGAGACTTGTTGAGTGACTTTGCCCAAAATGCTAATAGCAAAATGGACAATAATGTCCAGGCTGTGGTGGTCTCAGATGGAAAAGAGAAACCTGTTGGGAACTGGTGCAAAGGTGATTCTTGTTATGGCCTGGAGATTTGTGGAACTTTGAACTTGAGAGAGATGATTTTGAGTATCTGGTGAAAGAATTTTTTTTTTTTTTTAGATGGAATCTCACTCTGTTGCCCAGGCTGGAGTGCAGTGGCACAATCTCAGCTCACTGCAACCTCTGCCTCCCAGGTTCAAATGATTATCCTATCTCAGCCTCCCAAGCAGCTGGGATTAGAGACACATGCCACCAGGCTAATTTTTTAATCTTTTAGTAGAGACAGGGTTTTCACTGTGTTGCCCAGGCTGGTCTCAAACTCCTGAGCTTAATCAATCCACCTGCTTTGGCCTCCCAAAGTGGTGAGATTACAGGCATGAGCCACCATATTCAGCCTGGTGGAATAAATTTTTAAACAAAAAAAAGCATTCAAGAAGTGACTTGGGTGCTGTTAAATGTGTCAGTTTTATAAGAGAAGCAGAGCGTAAAAGTTCAGAAAATTTGCAGCCTGACAATGTGATGGAAAAGAAAATCCCAGTTTTAGAGGTGAAATTCAAGGCAGCTGCAGAAATTTGCATAAGTAACAAGGAGCCTAATGTTAAGCCCCAATCAAGACAATGGGGAAAATATCTCAAGGGCATCTCAGAGGTCTCAATGGAATCCCCTCCCATCACAAGCCCAGAGGCTTAGGAGGAAAAAGTGGTTTCATGAGCCAGGCCCAGGATCCTGTGCTGTGTGCACTCTAGAGACTTGGTGCCCTGCGCCCCAATTGTTCCAGCCATGACTAAAAGAGGCCAAAGTACAGCTTGGACTATGGCTTCAGAGAGTGAAGGTCTCTACTCTTGGCAGCTTCCAAGTGGTATAGAGCCTGTGGGAGCACAGAAGTCAAGAATTGGGGTTTGGGAACCTCTGCCCAGATTTCAGAGGATGTATAGAAATGCCTTGCAGTCCAGGCATAAGTTTGCTGAAGGGGTGGGGCCTTCAAGGAGAGTAGAAGGGAAATATGGGGTCAGAGTTCTCACAAAGAATCCCTCTGGGACACCATCTAGTGATGCTGTGAGAAGAGAGACACCATCCTCTAGACCCCAGAATGGTAAATCCACTGACAGCTTAGACTGTGCACCTGGAAAAGCCACAGACACTCAATTCCAGCCCTTGAAAGCAGCTGGGAAGGAGGCTGTACCCTGCAAAACTACAGGGATGAAGCTATTCAGGACCATGGAAACTAACCTCTTTCATCAGCGTGATCTGGATATGAGACAGAGAGTCAAAAAAGATCATTTTGGAACTTTAATATCTGACTGCCCTCCTAGATTCTGTACTTGCATGGGTCCTGTAGCCTCTTTGTTTTGGCCAATTTCTCACATTTAAAATGGCTGTATTTATCCAATGCCAGTACCCCCACTGTATCTAGGAACTAACTAACTTGCTTTTGATATTACTGGATCATAGGCAGGACAGACTTACCTTATCTCAGATGAGACACTGGACTGTGGACTTTGGTGTTAATGCTAAAATGAGTTAAAATTTGGGGGACTATCTGTCAGGAAGGCATGATTGGTTTTGAAATGTGAGAAAATAAGATTTGGGAGGTGCCAGGGGCATAATGATATGGATTGTCTGTGTCCCCACCCAATCTCATCTTGAATTCCCACATGTTATGGGAAGGACCCAGTGGGAAGTAATTGAATCATGGGGGCAGGTCTTTCCCATCTTGTGATAGTGAATAAGTCTCATGAAATCTAATTGTTTTATAAGAAGGAGTTTCCCTGCACAAGATCTGTCTTAAGATAGCCTGCTGCTATCCATGTAAGACATGACTTGCTCCTCCTTGCCTCTGACCATGATTGTGAGGCTTTTCCAGTGATTTGGAACTGTAAGTCCATTAAACCCCTTCTTTTGGAAATTGCCCAGTCTTGGGTATGTCTTAATCTTTAGTGTGAAAATGGACTAATACAACTCTTCATCATTCATTTTGTATTTCTAGCATTTATGCATATTGGTAATAAAATTATCACAATCAGGTCACTTTTGTGCTTAGAAGTACTAGAAAAAATATTGAAATTTATACACCTAAGAAACATTTACTTTACCCTAAGCAGATATAGAATATTTGTATATATGTTTTAAACACTTTAATTTTACAAATGTGTGTATATATAATAGAGATGAAGTCTTCTATGTTGCCCAGGCTGGTCCCAAACTCCTGGCCTCAAGTGATCCTCATACCTTGGCCTCCCAAAGTGCTGAGGTTACAAGGAGGAAACTTTGCTCCCTGCCTGAATATTTAAAAATAAGTATTCCTAACTATAGATTCTGAATCACTAAAGGGACCTTGATAGTCTAATGGACCTAATTATAATCACCCTGAAGAGATAGTTTTCTTGCTTTTTAGATTTGCAGGGAATAAATTTTTAGAATAAAATCCTTGTATACACATAAGAATGTCCTTGTTTTTCAAGTTGAGTCCAGTTACATTTTTTTTCTGATCTTAATGACAACTAAGAGTTATTAATCAGTAACCTTGGTAATATTGTCCTTCAAATAAAGGTGATTATGTGATCATTATTTTTGTTATGGAATAAATAATACTAATTTATACTTCTATCCCCATAAAAATCTGAAGAACTCATAAGAATTGTCAATAGATATATTAGAAATCTTTTAACTTCACTAGTCACTGAAATATATTTCATTGAAAGTGAGATACCTGTTTTCACTATCAAAATGGCCACCCCTCTTCTTTTTTTTGTACATTCATAGTCAATGCCGATAAAGATGTGGTAAATACTCTTGAACTTCTGAGTTGTGCAGTATGATACCATTGTGCAAACTTTCCTGGAAGCAATTTCTTTAAAGTTATTCATAATTATTTCTGGTTCCACTTCCAGGGATATGAGCTGTCTTACCTCAGCTTCCTTAACATGTAAATTTTCTTAAATCCATGTTTGACTTAAATGAGAAATCAAGCCTGAGAAGGCATTTGGGTGCAATAATTTATTGAGTCTTGATTTTTTAATTACAGCCATTTGCAAGAGTAAGGTGATATCTCATTGTGGTTTTAATTTGCCTCTGAATGTGGTGAAATGGGAACAATTTTACACTGATAGTGGGAATATGTAAATTAGTATAATCACTATGGAAAACAATATGGAAATCCTTAACCAAATATACCAATCATTTTAGCAATCTCTCTACTGCGTATCTATCCAAAGGAAACAAGTCATTATATAAGACACATACATATACGTGTTTATAGCAGCAAAATTTGCAATTGCAAATATATGGAACCAACTTAAGTGCCCACCAACCAATGAGTGAATAAAGAAAATGTGGTAAATATACACCATGGAATACTACTCAGCCATAAAAAAGAATAAAATAATGTGTTTTGCAGCAACTTGGATAGAGCTTGGGGCCTTATTCTAACTGAAGTGTCTCAGGAATGGAAACACAAATATAATATGTTCTCACTTATAAGTGGGAGCAAAGCTATGAGGATGCAAATGCGAAGAATGATACAATGAACTTTGAGGACTCAGATGGGTAAGGTTTGGAGGTGATTGAGTTATAAAAGACTACATATGGGGTACAACATACACTGCTCAGGTGACAGGTGCACCAACAACTTAGAAATTATTACTAAAGAACATCCATGTAACCAAAATGCACATGTACCCCAAATAAATTTGAAATACAAACATAATTTTAAAATAATATAATTTATTGATTTGATGTAGGAAGAGAAACAGTATGGGAATAAAGAAAGAGACAAAAGTGGGTAAACATTCATCTAAGGAAAAATTTATGCCTGGCTCTCCTGAGTTGCCATCATAGCTGCCAGTAACAGGAGCTGGGGAAGCGCTAAACTTGAACACTAGCAACCAACATATTTACCAAAAGATGGGCACATTGGCCCAATAAAGAGGATTCAGTCAGTATACCAAAACATATCTACCACATAGTTTTGGAAATACTCACAAATGCAGACTCAAGATTTTGTGCATAGCTGGTCACTACACTGTTGCACTCATTAAAAATTGGTTCTTGGTTCTAATAATTTTTTTTTTTCTTTTTAGTAGTACAACTGTTTTCATTCAGTAGTATAAGATCTCTAGTAATTTGGAATAAAGGATAAATGAAAAAATATAAAAACAAGATAGGCTTTCATCTCAGAAATTTATTTATTAAGCTTATATTTTAAAATTAAAATTGCTAATATATTAAATTACACAAGAACAGAGTTTGTTATGTTTCTTATTTTTGTTATTTTGTGTCAGAGCCAGATACAAAATTTGAATGACCCAGTATAAAATGAAAATGTGAAATCCCTTGTTAACAATTACTAAGAATTTCAAAACAGCAACAGCAGAGCCGTAAACGAAGATGACCTTTTAACTGCTGGGACTGTTTAACTGCACAGATCATACGCCCACAAAATCTGTCCTGCCCTGGGAACAGACAGTACAATTTTAAATGGAAAGAATTTCAATTCTGATATGTTGCCATGTGTTAGTGATTATTTCTCATGTTACATAAGTACCTTCATATACAATAAACCCTTTAGATTCTAAATTTTTGGAAGTTTCCTATTTTATTTATTAAATGAAAAGACAATCAGATCAGTATTATAATAAAATATACATTTGAAGAATAAAGGAAAACACATAACATATTTAAAAGATAGCCACATTTTTAAAGTTAAATATTTTTGAAATGTATACATACAGAATTTACTCTTCTTTACCCTGCAACAATAAAATATAACATTGTAACTCAAAAAAATAAAAGGAAGGCATAGGGAGCAATAAAGTGTTTTCCAAAATTAAGATGTTTATCTGTTCTCAACCCATGAAGAACACAATTCCTAACCATAAAAAATAAGAAAATATTCAGACAGATTATATAAGTCAACAGCAGAAACTCAAAAAACCTGAGGAAATAAATATGTGGGGCTGTGTTTTATCAGCATAGGAGCAATGAGTTGTTTGGGGGATGCTGGAATCTCTTGAGTAAGATCCACTTGACAGAGCTTTTGTGCTATCTGATGTCACTGTGACTCATGACAAAATTATTATTTTTGAAAACTGGAGTTTTCTTCGAGCATGAATCACTAACCTGAGTTTTTAAAAATATGTTCATCTTCTAGCCACAGAATAAACAAAATTAATTTTGAAGAAGGTGAGAATCGAGTAGCCAGGGTGCTTAGAGTCTCATGTCAGATACCAGGAAGGAAAAGCTCCATTGAGTTCATACATAAAAGGCAGCTGCCAATTGTAGATAATTTTGCCTCCCCTGGCTCCCTTCTCTAACACAGTCTATATTTTTCCACCATTCAATACCTATTGATTTATAGACATTAAGCCAGAAAACAAAAGCCATCCTCCCTCTATGAGACTAATAATAAGCATTGATAAAAATCATTTCATGGATAGAAATTTTGTTAAAAGGTTAGCATTGTAACATTTCAGTCCATCTGTAATTGTCTACTATTTATTCTGAAAGTGTCTCTAGATCCAGTTTTGTTTCTCCTTAATTGTTACGGAATTGTTCAACTCAAATACGTAAGGCTGAAACACACACACACACAATGCTACTTATACTATTATATTCAGCAATTCCACTTATATTGAAAATAACAGTGTTTCTGTTAACTTACGTCTTCTTATGTATGACAGATGGTTTAAATGATGGGGTTTTTTTTTTTTAGAGTAGATTTGATATAAAGGTAGTTATGAGACTATAAATCTCCCTTTGTGAGTATTGTTGATTTTGATGAATTGTTTCTTTTTTCTCCCAAATGACAATATGTTCAAACAGCTGTTGAACATTTGACCAACAACTATTAGGTTGACCCTACTCTCTGAGGATTTAGCATCTTATTCTGAAAATCTTCATTCATTTTTTGGGTTCTAATATCAGGAATGCATCTGTTATGAATTAATATTATAAAATTAACATTTGTGGATTTATAAGGGCATGTACCTCTATAGTAAATATATGTATTTTTAACTTTTGGAAAACTGTATGCTATAGGAAAGGGTAGTTTTATGAAAATACTGAATAAATGTATGAAATGGATAGTTATGAAATGCATAAATATTAGCTATTTTCTGAGCTTTTACAATGTATTAGTAGTTTTATGTGTATGAGTTTATGTTATTTTCTTAAAAGCTCCTATGAAGTCAGCACCATTGTTATTTCTATTTTAAGAATAAGGAATCTGAGGCTCCAATAATTTAAGTAATTTTTCAAAGTCCCATAGCTTGGAAGTGAAGGAGCAAAGATTTCACTTTAGGCCCCACTGCCTACAGACTTATGTATTACACTATTATGTAAAAACAGATACACTATTAAATTCAGAGCCCCCTTTAATTATTAATTCACATTTTAAACATTTATTAAATTATTGATCTATGGGGTAGACAGGTATGTTAGAAGCATATTAGAAAATGGTTTACAGATATTATGCTTTATTACATCATGTGAATCCTCATGAGCATTGCAGATATTTCATATAAGGTACAACAGCACTAAATTTTATTATTATGTTAACAAAAATTTACCACTAAACTTTTATTAGAAAGTTAAATCTGATAGGCATCCATTGAATGGATAAAGGACATTTATTCCTGTTACGGAAGTTGAGGGACAAAATAAAAACAGAGAGAAAACACTTCAGTATTTTTACCAAAATGAAGGTTAGCATTTCACTTTTCTTGGTGGCTGAAGTCTTAACTGCCTCTCTGTGTGTGGGTTGCACTTTGAAGACAAGTACACTAATGCTTTCATGTTGTGTTCCCAGTGACTACCTCGTTATTTGACATGTGGTTAATTCACAGTAAATATATAGAAAGCAGGGAGACAGAGAGTGATATCGTTTGGCCGTGTCCGCACCCAAATCTCATCTTGAATTGTAGCTCCCATAATTCCCGCGTGTTGTGAGAGAGACCCTGTGGTAGTGAATAAGTCTCATGAAACCTAATGATTTTATAAGGGGAAACTCCTTTCACTTGGCTCTTCATCTGCTTTTTACCTGCCACCTTGAAAGATGTGCTTTTTAACCTTCCACCCTGATTGAGAGGTCTTCCCAGCCACACAAAGAACTGTGAGTCCATTAAACCTCTTTTTCTTTGTAAATTACACAGTCTTCGATATGTCTTTAACAGTAGTGTGAAAATGGAGTAATATAGAGGAGTGAGGAAAGAGGTAAAAGGGAAAAAGGAAGGAGAGTGGGAGGGAGGAAGGAAGGCAGAAAAATAAGAAAGGAGGAAGGAGAGAAGAAAGATGTAAAGAGAATAAGAGAAATTATTTAAGAAGATATTAAAACAATAACAGCTGTTACTGTGGAGTTAGAAAAAAAGACTAAAACAACAAATTATCATAAACTTTTTAAGTTTACTTCATAACATAGAGCATATTTGAGAATTAATTAGAAGTTGTCATAATTCCATCATGTCACATGGAAACCTATATTTGAATCAAACTTTGTATATGTGGTAATTCTAAATAGCCCTTTATTTTAAAAGCGGGTAATAATATATTAATAAAACTAATTTATTCAGGCATGTTTACCCACACACAAAATCTTTTAAACAGGGTTTCAAGAATCTGAATTTCAGGTATAACAGCTAATTGTCTTTTCTATTACATAAACATACTTTATTCTACAATTTTTTTCTTAAACTACTATATCAAGAAAACAAAAACAAAAACTAAGCATGCTAAAAAGCAGGAGTTGCAATTCTTGTCTCTGATAAAATAGACTTTAAAGCAACAAAGATCAAAAGAGACAAGGACATTACATAATGGTAAAACGATCAATGCAACAAGAAGAGCTAACGATCCTAAATATATATGCACCCAATACAGGAGCACCCAGATACATAAGGCAAGTTCTTAATGACTTACAAAGAGACAGACTCCCACAAAATAATAGTGGGCAACTTTAACACCCCATTCTCAATATTAGATCATCGAGACAGAAAATTAACAAGGATATCCAGGACTTGAACTCAGACCTGGAACAAGCAAACCTAATAGACATTTACAGCACTGTCCACCCCAAATCTACAGAATATACATTCTTCTCAGCACCACATTGCACCTACTCTAACATTGACCACATAATTGGAAGTAAATCACTCCTCAGCAAATAATACAAAAGAACGGAAATCATAACAAACATTCCCTCAGACCACAGTGCAATCAAGTTAGAACTCAGAATTCAGAAACTAACCACACAGCTTCATGGAAACTGAACAACTGGCTCTTGAGTGTTAACTGGATAAACAATGAAATGAAGGCAGAAATAAAGATGTTCTTCGAAACCAACGAGAATGGAGACACAACATACCAGAATCTCTGGGACACATTTAAAGCAGTCTCTAGAGGAAACTAGACAGCAATAAGTGCCCACATGAGAAGCAAGGAGATATCTAAAATCAATACACTATCATCAAAATTCAAAGAGCTAGAGGAGCAAGATCAAAAAAATTCAAAACTTAGTAGAAAACAAGAAATAACTAAGATCAGAGCAGAAATGAAGGAGGTAGAGACACAAAAAACCCTTCAAAAATCAATAAATCCAGGAGCTGATTTTTCAAAAATATCAACAAAATAGACAAACCACTAGCTAGATTAATCAAAAAGAAGAGAATAATCAAATAGATGCAATGAAAAACGATAAAGAGGAAATCACCACAGATTCCACAGAAATACAAACCAGCATCAGAGATTATTACAAACAACTCTATGCACATAAACTAGTATATCTAGAAGAAATGGATAAATTCCTGGACACTTGCATGCTCCCAAGCCTAAACCGGGAAGAAGTTGAAACCCTGAATAGACCAATAACAAGGTCTGAAGGTGAGGCAGAAATTAAGAATCTACCATCCAAAAAAATCCCAGGTCCAGATGGGTTCACAGCCGAATTCTACCAGACATACAAAGAGGAGCTGGTACCATTCATTCTGAAACTATTCCAAATAATCCAAAAAGAGGGAATCCTTCTCAAATCATCTTACGAGACCAACATCAGCCTGATACCAAAATCCGGCAGAGACTCAGCAAGAAAAAAAAAAACTTCAGGCCAATATCCATGATGAACATAGATGGAAAAATCTTCAATAAAATATTGGCAAACCGATTGCAATAGCACATCAAAAAGCTTATCGACCATGATAAAGTAGGATTCATCCCAGGGATGCAAGGCTGGTTCAACATTCGCAAGTCTGTAAATGTAATTCACCGCATAAAGAGAACCAAAGACAAAAATCAAGTAATTATCTCAATTGATGCAGAAAAGTCCTTTGACAAAATTCAACAGCCCTTTATGCTAAAAACCCTCAATACAGTATGTACTGATGAAACATATCTCAAAATAATAAAAGCTATTTATGACAGAGCAACAGCCAATATCATACTGAATGGGCAAAAACTGAAAGCATTCCCTTTGAAATCTGTAACTAGACAATGATGCCCTCTCTCACAATTCCTATTCAATATAGTATTGGAAGTTTTAGAGCAATCAGGCAGATAAAAAGAAATAAAGGATATTCAAATAGGAAGGGAGGAAGTCAAATTGTCTCTATTTGCAGACAACATGATTGTATATCTAGAAGACCCCATTGTCTCAGCCCAAAATCTCCTGAAACTGATATGCAACTTCAGCAAAGTCTCAGGATACAAGATCAATGTGCAAAAACCACAAGCATTCCTATGCACCAATAACAGACTTAAAGAAAGCCAAATCAAGAACGAACTGCCATTCACAATTGCTGCAAAGAGAATAAAATACCTAGGAATACAACTAACAAGGAATGTAAAGGACCTCTTCAAGGAGAACTACAAACCACTGCTCAACGAAATAAGAGAGGTCACAAACAGATGGAGAAACATCCCATGTTCATGGTTAGGAAGAATCAATATCGTCAAAATGGCCATACTGCCCAAAGTAATTTACAGATTCAGCGCTATCTCCATCAAGCTACTAATGACCTTCTTCATAGAAATGGAAAAAACCACCTTAAACTTCATATGAAACCAAAAGAGAGCCCACATAGCCAAGTCAATTCTCAGCAAAAAGAACAAATTGGGAGGCATCACACTACTGGACTTCAACTATACTAAAAGGCTACAGTAACCAAAACAGCATGGAACTGGTACCAAAACAGAGATATAGACCAATGGAACAGAACAGAGGTCTCAGGGCAACACAACACATCTACAACCATCTGATCTTTGACAAACCTGACAAAAACAAGCAATGGGGAAAGGATTTCCTGTTTGATCAATGGTTTTGGGAAAACTGGCTTGCCATGTGCAAGGCAGAAACTGGACCCCTTCCTGACACCTTACACTAAAATTAACTCCAGATGGATTAAAGACTTAAACATAAGACCTAACACCATAAAAACCCTAGAAGTAAATCTAGGCAAAACCATTCAGGACATAGGCGTAGGCAAGGACTTCATGACCAAAACACCAAATGCATTGGCAACCAAAGCCAAAGTAGACAAATGAGACTTAATCAAACTCCACAGCTTCTGCATGGCAAGAGAAACAGTCATTAGAGTGAACGGGCAACCAAAAGAATGGGAAAAAAATTTTGCAGTTTACCCATCTGACCATGGGCTGATATCCAGAATCTACAAAGAACTAAAACAGATTTACAAGAAAAAAAACAAGCCCATCCAAAAGTGGATGAAGGATATGAACAGACACTTTACAACAGAAGACATCCATGAGGCCAACAAACCTATGAAAACATTTTCATTATCACTGGTCATTAGAAAAATGCAAATCAAAACTACATTGAGATACCATCTCATGCCAGTTAGAATGGTGATCATTAAAATGTCTGGAAACAACAGATGCTGGAGAGGATGTGGAGAAATAGGAACACTCTTACACTGTTGGTGGGAGTGTGAATTAGTTCAACCATTGTGGGAGACAGTGTGGCGATTCCTCAAGGACCTAGAAATAGAAATTCCATTTGACCCAGCAATCCCATTACTGGGTATATATCCAAAGGAATATAAATCGTTCTACTATAAGGACACATGCACACGAATGTTCATTGCAGCACTGTTTACAATAGCAAAGACCTGGAACCAACCCAAATGCCCATCGATGATAGACTGGACAGGGAAAATGTGGCACATATACACCATGGAATACTATGCAGCCATAAAACATGATGAGTTCATGTTCATGTCCTTTGTAGGGACATGGATGAATCTGGAGAACATCATTCTCAGCAAACTGACACAAGAACAGAAAATCAAACACTGCATGTTCTCACTTATAGTTGGGTGTTGAACAATGAGAACACATGGACACAGGGAGGGGAGCACAAACACTGGGGTCTCTGTGGGTGAAATAAGGGAGGGACAGTGGGGGGTGGGGAGTTGGAAAGAGATAGCATGGGGAGAAATGCCAGATATAGGTGATGGGGAGGAAGGCAGCAAATCAAACTGCCATGTGTGTACCTATCCAACAATCTTGCACGTTCACATGTACCCCAAAACCTAAAATGCAATAAAAAAAATCTTATGGGAAAAAATTAGATAACAAATGCTGGTGAACATAGGGAGAAATATGTACTCTTATATCTGCTGGTGGGAATGTAAATTAGTACAGTCATTATAGAAAACTGTGTAGATTTCTCAAAAAACTAAAAACTATTATATGACCCCTACTGGCTATTTATCCAAAGGAAAGGGTAGCTGTATAGCAAAGGCATACCAGCACCTCCATGTTTATTGTATCACTATTTACAATAGCCAAGATATGGAATCAACCTAAGTGTCCATCAGTGGATGAATAAAGGATATGTGACATATATACACAATGGAATATTATCCAGCCATATAAAAGAAGGAAATCCTGTCATTTGCAGCAACATTGATGGAACTGGAGGTCATTATGTTAAGTGAAATAAGATAGGCACAGAAAGATGAACTTCCCAAGTTCTCACTCATTTGTGGGAGCTGAAAAAGTTGGTATCATGGAGGTAGTGAGTAGAATCATAGTTATCAGAGACTTGAAAATGTATGTAGACAGCAAAGTTGGTTAATGGGTAACAACATAGCGTTAGATAGAAGGAACAAGTTCTAGTGTTTGATAGCCTGGTAGGATGACTGTAGTTAACAATAAGACACTGTATATTTGAAAATATCTAGAGAGAATATGTGAAATGTTCCCAACACAAAGAAATGATAAAGGTTTGAGGTGACGGATCCCCTAAATGCCCTAACTTGATTTTTACACACTGTATACATGTATTAAAATATCATATGTACCCCATAAGTATATGCCAATATTATGCATTAATTTAAAAAATTCTGAGAGAATTAAAAAAAAGAAATTACAGTAAAGGCTATTCTTGGAGAGGGAGTTGGCAGTGGGGCTGAAGGGTGAGGAACATAAGGGAATATTCTGGCTGTTGGTAATGTGCTGTTTCTTGATCTGAGTGCTGATTATATTGTTTGAGGTTTTTGCAAACCACCAAACTATATGTTTTTCTGTATGTATATTATACTCGAATAACAAGTTTAAACTTTTAGAAAGTCAATCTTGCTCCATCTTATGGTATGTGCAAACATCAAAGCATAATCACAGAAAAATAAAATTTCAGACCCAAGCTTCAATTTCAAATCTGACAGATTGCTACACTTAGGCTCTTAAGCATTATTGTTGTATACATTTCTTTTTCTAGGCAATATTTACTGTACACATGTCTAATGAAGTCCACTCCTTTCACTCTGTCATTACATATACTTTAGCCTTATTTGGTGTCTTAGGTCTGCATCAGTTTTAGATTACTATTCTTGTGTATGAATGGTTAAAGTTTAGTCATCATGTTACCTACATTTCAGAAAGGAAAATATTGGTCTTTACAAAAATGTACTTTCAAATCAAGTAGTTTTGATGTGTTTCTAAAAAGGAAAGAGCAAATGAAACTAGAAATTGTGTTATTATTTGCTTCAATGTATGCACTTGAAATTCGTTAATCTACTTATAATGTAAGTTCTGTTGTTTCAGGCAGATAACTATATCATATGTTGGTATACTGTATTTTGTTATTATTGTGAAAAATTGTCCCACTGGTTTTCCGAAAGATACAGTAAACTGCCCACTAATTGCCAAAGATGTTTATAAACCATCAGTTATCCCATAGAAGAGGCATGTATACACATTAAACAAGACAAACTCTTAACTTACTATTAATTAACACTATTTAATCATGCCAAATTAATTCAAATAAACATAAAAACTAAGAAAGAAACCATTTTGTTGGAAAATATGCAGTGTAATTTTACTTTATATATTAATTACTGCCTCTGCTTTGTAAATTGGCTCTACCTAATATTATCTTTTTTATTCCTTTTGGTGGTGCTCATTAATCTTTGAAAGCAAATGTGACAAAATATAAATCATCTCATCTTATTTAGTATCTTGCCCTTGCAAAAAAAGAAAGTAACATTAAAATGAAAAGCAGTTGTAAAAGGGTAAATGTACTGGCATGCCAGATCTATTCAGCTCTACAGTTCCTTTCCCTTCTGAAAAATGAAGGGGCTAAACTCATCTAGAAGTTATTAACAGTTTACCAATTGATTCATATGTCATTGCACTATACAAAGTTTGTAGAAAGGAGAAAAATGGATTTAATCTCTTTGAATGCTCTGTGCAACTAATGTCCTATTCCTCTGATAAGTGGTAGCTGTCACCTGATGACAGATACATACCTTATAATAGGGAGATGCCAGTTACCAAGTGAAAGATAATGTTTTATATATTTGAAAGTTAAGTTGAGACTAAGATAAGGCACTAGTTTACCTGAGCTTTTACTATAAACAAAAAATATGCCAATATTGGGAGTTGGGTATTCCCTGGCCTCTAAATATGCAGTTGATTCTTCTTACCTCCTAGCACTGTATACTACACACTAAGCTGTTATCATTGTACTAATTATAGATTAGCTCTAATTAATATGAATTTACTCTAACTCAATTATTGTTTCTCCTGGTTTGTGACAGCCTTCATTCGAAACTGACCTCAGAATGGGAAAAAAATAATCAAATGTTTTGCTCTCTTTTTTGGCCAATGGACTTCCTCTGCCTTAGAGCACAATTTTTTAAAAAAGGGAGATAAAAAAGAAAAACTTCTAAGTAAGCTGGGCGCGGTGGCCCAAGCCTGTAATCCCAGCACTTTGGGAGGCCAAGGCGGGTGGATCAGGAGGTCAAGAGATCGAGACCATCCTGGTCAACATGGTGAAACCCTGTCTCTACTAAAAATACAAAAAATTAGCTGGGCATGGTGGTGCGTGCCTGTAATCCCAGCTACTCAGGAGGCTGAGGCAGGAGAATTGACTGAACCCAGGAGGCGGAGGTTGCGGTGAGCCGAGATCGCGCCATTGCACTCCAGCCTGGGTAACAAGAGTGAAACTCCATCTCAAAAAAAAAAGAAAAGAAAAAGAAAAACTTCTAAGTATAATTATTACAAAACTTGCTCAGAAAGACAAACTTATGGCAAATTAACAAATTACAATAAACTGCACAGAATTCATTCTTAAATGCCTCACATATGAGTATAAATTTAATAAAATTTGAAAAAATAGAAATACCATGTCAATAATTTAAAACATTGATACTACAAGGAAAAGCAAGAATTTTGTATTAAAACTTAGTTTTCCCTCACTTTTAAAACTAACCCTTTGTTCCTTTTCCATGACTAACAGTTCTGATATTATTTCCTGTCTGAATTGTAGATTGCCTTGAAATTATCTTCAAAATTTTGAAGTTGATTATACTATCAGAAATACATAACATATTTTTTCTTAGTCTCAGTTAGTGATTTTTTCCAGGTAAGTATTTCAAAGGGCTAAAATACTTAGTTGTGAGGTTAAATAACCTAACCTGAGAGAAAATAAAACTCATCTGTTGGAAAGTCATTAAATTATAGAAGTGTTTTTTATTGAAACAATAGATGTTAACATGAAAAATCAGCTGAAGCATGAAATAAGAGGGAAAAAAGTGCAAGAAGTAAACATTCACGGTGAACCTCAACAAATCCATAACTTAATGGAAACCTAATTTTCTATAGTTACATATGTGTGGGTAGCATAAATATTTTGATTATTTTGCAAACAGCATCCAATTCTAGAATGTTCTTGTTTCAATACTGTTTCTACTTCACAGTTTATTATTATGGGATTTGATATAATTTTTTGGTTAAGTAAGAAAATTGTATACTCTTCTAAGTTTCTTTTCCCCTACTATTGTTTCTGCAAATTAATGTTAACCAGTTATTTTAATCAGGAGAAATTTTTTCCCCAGAAGACATTTGGCAATGTCTCTTGACATTTTGATTGATCACATAGGGTGGGAAGTTTGTATTCTCTATTGAATCAAGCCAGTGATGCTGTTAAACAGCCTACAATGAGCAGGCAAGCCCCACAAAACAAAATTGGATTTAAATGCCAATACACCATTGCTGAGAAACCCTGATCTAAACCGCGATAGTACAATAAACTCTGTAACTGACCCATTTTTTTTTCTAAAAAAAAAAAAATAGTTCTCAATATTTCCATAGTTCTTGGTTTGGTTACCTACCCCAAAACCTATAATGCAATAAAAATAAAATAAAATAAAATAAAATAAACACAGAAAAAAAAAAAAAAGCTCCAAACAGTAGCATTAGCAATCAATTATTTTGTTCATGAACTCAGCAGTTGAGTGCGCTCAGTAAGTCAGTGTCTCACCTGTATCTCTCATGCAGCAGCAGTCACACAATGTCTGAGGATGGGGTTGTCTTAAAAGTCCTATCACTTGCATAGATGCAGCCTGGGGTAGAAAGAATTAACCTAGTTCTGAAACAGTAGGGGCTGCATGGACATCTCCTCTCTGTATATTTTTTCTTTATCTGTTCTCGCTACATCAGGGGTCCCTAATCCCCTGACCATGGACCAATACTGCACAGAAGTATTGGAACTAGACTGCACAATAGAAGGTGAGCGTCAGGCAAGGGAGCATTACCACCTAAGCTTCACCTCCTGTCAGATCAACTGGGGCATTAGAATCTTATAGGAGCAAGAACCCTATTGCGAATTGCACATGTAACAGATCTAGGTTGCGTGTTCCTTATGAGACTCTAATGCCTGTTTATCTGAGGTGGGACAGGTTCCATCCCAAAACCATCTGTCTCCCACCCCATCCGTGGAAAAATTATCTTCTATGAAACTCCTCCTTGGTGCCAAAGAAGTTGGGGAGGTTCTACATGGTGGCCTCAAGGTAGCTGAGTTTCTTTATATGAGGGTTACTCTATTAAAAACATGATGTCCCAAGAAAGACTGGCAGAAGCTGAATAATTTCTTCTCTAAAGTTGCACAGTATATTTTTCTACCATTTTCTGTTTTTCAAGGCAGTCACAATGTCCTGTCCGGGTTCAAGGAAAGTTAACAAGCCCCCACCTCTTAAATGAATGAAGATCATCAAATAACTTGAGGGCACAGTTTACCTTCATATCACAAGTACTTAAAATATTACCACATGCAAAACACACTCCCTTTCAAGACTTTAAAATGTCTCATACATTGCAGCATCACACTCAGGTTTGAGGTTTCAGTATTATGTTATCTAAATCAGATCCATGCACATAAGAAGCTCCGTGCCTGTGGTTTTTTCAGTACAGCTCCTTCAGTGCTGTTCCTCTCAATCTGAAGATCTATGATCTAGAGACAAGTTATCTGCCCACCATATAGCCAACATACACTGATGGTTCACATATAGAACTGATACAATTTCATTCTAAATAGGTAAAATGGAGGCAATCAGAGTCACTGATTCATAGCAATTCTGAAATCCATCTGAGTACATGTTGCCAGTTTCTTTATGATGGTTCAGTCTTACTGCCTGGGAATGATTTATCAAAGCCCTTTGGTCTGACTTCTGGATCTTGATTTTGTTGTCTGAATAGTCCTTTCTTGCTCATAAGAAATAACTGGTGTTTGCAGCTGAGTGTTCTCAGCTAGCTTTTTGCTCATGGAGATCCTGAAATTCAACTTTCTTTTAAATGTTATACTGTCCCTATTCTTTCAGATCTACCTGATAAAAGTTTTTAAAAATTATGTGGGTTTTTAATGAATTAATGGGTAATTTTTCTATTAGAAAAAATACACTCACAGATCTCAAGGATATTGTGGGAAAAGCTATTAAATATGTTAGATCTCCTATTACTTTACAGAGATTATCTGTGAAGAACAACCTTGGTATCACTAAGAGGCTTTTAGACTCTCTGAGGGAGTCTATAAAACTTAACCTTAGGTCTTTTGGGATTCTTAACAGAGGCTCATCTTGAATTTGATCTTTGTTTATAAAATGTATCTTAATTTAAAAATATCTTGCAAATGAGAGAGCCTCAGACTGAGAAATATTTTGGAAGTGGTTGGGTGGGGATAAATAACAGAGGAAATACTGATTTCTTTTCATTTTCTCTAAATGTGATTTAAGATTAAATATATCCTTTTCCAACTTTCTTGCTTCGTTATCTCTACATAGCATCCTCAGAGTTGCTGGATTTCTTGGTAGCTAACATCTCCCAAATCAAGTGTTCCAAGAGAGACATACAGAAGCTGCATGATCTTTTATAATGTAGTCTCAAAGTTATGCAATATCAATTATTCTGCAATGTATTTATTGAAACAGTCCTACAAAGCCTTCAGGTTCAAGTTACTGCACACACACTTGACCTCCTGATGGGAAGGAGAGTCAAAGAACTGGTGACATTTAAAACTACTACAATGTCCTGTATGTTATTTTAAAGTACTTCCCCAATTAGGTTTTAATATTAATATCTACATCATCTTTTCATCATTCAGGTATTTCTCATCATGATTCTAGCTCGTTAAAATCTGACTCAATCATCCATCCAAAATTTATTAATGATGGCTTATCTGTGTCAGGAGCAATAAGAAAAAAAAAAAAACACAGGACATGGTTTATGACCTTAAGGCACTTATTAGTTAGTTGAGGAAAATTCTAAAATATGAAACACAATTCTAGAATATCAACTGATATAATAGCATGTTAAAAATGAAATTTGGTCTTAGTCATTATAAAATAGAGGGCTCATTTATAGAAATTCAAGCAGATAATTAAAATGAATTCCCTCCTCACATCAAGGATACATGGTGATTGAGAGTTAGGAAATAATAAACCATAATATTTAAGGAAGATATCCTCAGAGAGAGCTGATTAGCAACTTGTATACTCTGCCCTTCCCCATACCTCACTTATATATTCAACATCAAACCATGGAGGGTAAAATTAATCCAAATGTAGTGAGAGAAACTTTGACCAATTAAGAATCCGATATGTGTTTGCAGAAGGGTATGGGGCCAGGGTGGAATTGTTATTGACTCATCCTTGAAAAAGCCAAACAGGAAATAGGGAAGATGGCAGGTGCAAAATAATCAGTTTTGCCCCCATGATGAGTCAATCGTGCAAGAATGTGATGCACCATATGTGGATCCAGCAGGAAGCACCCTGGCCTGTAATCATTTAGGAAAGAATCTTTTCCAAAAGAATAACCTTGCAGGACCTGAAGATTTTAGCCAAGGCTGTAGGTGCATTATGTCACCATTTGAGGCTTAATTAGAAGAAACACAATTAAGAGAAGCACTGCCTATAAAAGGGAGGGGGAAATCTGAGAAATTTGAGACACCAAATGCACCGTAAGAAAAATAAGTAGACTAGAGCAATTCATCTGGCTCAGAAGCTTGAATTCACATTTAAAATGTTCTTAGCCACTTTCCTCTCTTCCCTCCCCTATCTTGACCATAGATTTAGAAGAATCTTTGGCTAGCAAGTTTAGTTATTGATTGGGGAGCTAGGAAAGAGTGAAGAATAATTTCTCTGCCTTACACTACAAAGTACCTTAGTGAGAAAGAGGAAAACAGGTAACTTCAAATTAGGTTCAGAATTTGATTAATCTATGGGGTGGATTATTCAAATTTTACTGAATTGGGACTGTTTTTTCCTTAAAATGACCATAAGGCTTTCGATAACATAAGAGTGAACAACAACAAAAAAAATGAGGTTTGTCAGATGGTCCAAACTGGGTCCTGATTGTTTAAGTGTGTTCTATTTATGTAGTACACCATGGTTCAATGAAATCTAATACTGTATATTTTGAAAGAGTATATTCAAATCTGTGATTGTGATATTTGATGTCAGTAGAATGGTTAGCCCAGATGTTATTAATCTCATGTCATTCAATGATAGAACTTTGGATAATATTTATTTCCCTGGTGTTGCTAAATCACCCCATATGTCAAGCTCTTACATCCTACATTAAGCAAATATCAACATAAATAACAAGGACAGTAAATAGAAGAATGTTATGGCTGGGTGAGCACTTTAGCACTTTGCAGTCATCTTTTAGTAATGGTTCTGTTCTCCCACCAGTGATCTCAAGAACTAGAGAAATGAGGATGACAGCAGGAGGCAGGGCACTGTTAACTATGCATGACAGGAAGCAAGCAGGGAGCTAACTGAAAGAGGGAACTGTGGCATTGCTACAGGCCAGAGAGGACTGTAAGCATGCATCTTTTTCCAAGGATCTTAAAGGACAGAGTAAAACAGAGCCAGTGTCCTTACAGCACTTAAGCATCTGAAGTTGAGGATCATCTTGTAGATGGCAACGAAAATTTGAAAATTTATAGTTCTGTTGTAGGATCTTTTCTTGAAAATGAACTAACTTGCTGAAAAAGTAAATATACACACATTGTAAAAAAACATTTATTGAAATGCTTTATTTCTCCCTTGCTTAATACATATTGTGAACACATAGTTTACTATCAAGACCACCTCAGAGAATAACCTGGAAGTTTCAAAGTATCACATCCCACCGAGTCAATCATTTTTTAATGGATTTATCAAGAGTCAACCCTAAAATAACAACAGAGCTTGTTTTAAAAAATATATATATTGGCTGTTGTTAATATAAAAGTCTACATCTCTATTCATATCTCAGCATTGCTTTGCTCTGCTCCCTCCGAGTAGCAAATAAAAACAAAAGCAGTGACCTGATTTGGTTTATTCACACACCTCAAAAATTAACTCCAGGTGAAATGAGGATCTCTCATTCTGGCTTTGGAGGTTATCAAGGGATGAAAACTGGGTCCTTACTAATTGGTATACATAAAATTATCTGAGGTATTTTAGTAGGGAGAATATGGTATTCATATGGAAAATATAGGTCCAATATATGGTGTTCATAGGGAGAATACCATATTCTGATGCCAAACTCAGGTGTTGTCCTGTTAATTATTTGGGTTTCTTGAGAAGAATATAGGGACATGTGTAATACTGGGGTTGAATTTATGTTCAAATCTATACAATTATTTTATACACTGATAGCCATATCACAAAATGTTCAGTAATTTTTATATAAATTGAATAGCAAAGTTGTCTCTGATTACTCTGAATTTTAAAAGTATCAGTCAACTAATATTGCTAGTTTCATCACTGGACCTCAGAAATTTATAAATAAATATGTACAGTGTATGATTTCCTATATAAATTTCCTAAGCCACTGTGGATGTTACGGAAATGAAAGCTCTATCTTAGACAAGAAACATTGGTTAGGATAATATATTAGTTTTCTAGGGCTGCCAAAACATAGTGCCACAAACTGATTGGCTAAGAACATCAGAAATTTATTGTCTGACAATTCTGGAGGCTAGAAGTTTGAGATCAAGATGTCCCTTTGAAGGCTCCAGGAAAGGATCTATTTCAGACCTGTCTCCTGGTATTAGTAGCCTCAGGGGCTCTTTGGCTGTAGTTGGGCATCTTGCTGTGTTTCTTCACATTGTCTTCCCTCTGCGTGAGTCTGAATGTCTGAATTTCTGCTTTTAATAAGTACCTGTACCTATTATATTGGGTCAGGGATCACTCTAATGACCCCATTTTAACTTGAATACCTCTGTAAAGACAGTATTTTCAAATGAGGTCATGTTCTATTGCATTGGGGAACTAAATACATGAGTTTCGGGAGGACATAAGTTAACGCCTGACAGAGAGTCTCCTTTTCCTTATCATTTTTTTCTAACAGTTTAATTTTTAAAATATTTCATTGAAATGATCAAATGTTATTATAATGTTTTTTTAGTTCTAGGGAGGTTGTAATACAAATAAAATGTAACAATTGCCTTAAAGTTCATTGGTAAATATGCAAGAAGCATGTAATTAAATTTTTCCTCTCTGAAAAGATTTCTGAAATTGTGTATGTGTAAGTCTTTTCTTGTTTAGATAAAATATATTTATTCCATACAATACCCATGCATTATAAATTTAGCTTTTATAACATACCGAAAAACTCCAAACCTGTATAAACATACATTGTCATGGCTTTTTACCATTTATATAACTTTTAAGCACAAAATGTTGCCATTATGATTCAAAATGAATACTTCTTTATTAATTATGGTTCAAAAATCATTTATGGCAAATGAGCACTCCAACACTCAATCATTCTTTTAAATTCTTGACTTCTGGATGCATACAACTATCTTTATGGCCTCCTCAGCACTGTTGTTCCTCCCTATCATGTAATGCTTTAATGATGTAATTGGTCTTTGATAAAATTACAGACATCTTTATTTCCTGAAAGTAATTTTTGTTCAATATCAAGTGTTTCAAAAACTGGACCATCTAATGCTTTCAATTTGTTGATATTACTTGCAGAGCCATCTTTTGGGCTCTCCACCTCTCTGGCCTACCACATTATATTAATTATTTAAACAGCAGCATTATGTATAGGTTGATTATGATAAATTTTTTCACTAAATATAACTGTCAATAAATGCCTGAGTATCTACATAATACATACAGTAATTAGAGTCACGTATTTGTTAGTTCATTCATGTGAAATTCAAAATAAAAATAAGATATGCTATGTTTGAAAGATAGCCTTCAATTATGGTGAAATGTCATGTTAAATGTCAATGTAATTTATTTATTAAATTACTGAAAGCTTAAAAATAATTGCTATCTCCTGAACTTATTTATTCTACCTATCTAACTGTAACTTTTCATCAGTTGACCAACATTTTCCCAACACCACTGCACCCAACCCAGCCCAGCCTCTAGTAACCACCATGCTACTCTATACTTCTGTGTTGGAAGCAGATGTTAAGTGTTCTTGTCACAAAATGATAACTATATGAGGTAATGCATTTTTAACTAGTTAGATTCAGCCATTTCACAATGTATAAGTACTTTGAAACATCACATTGTACATAATACATAAAACTTTATCCATTTAAAATAAATCATCAACATCACTTGAATTTAATATGATCTCTTACAGTTTTTAATAGCTTAACAGCTAGTGTTTTAAAAGTTAAAATATTTGAATATAATGAAATTGTCTACTACTTGATTTGCTTTGTTATATGCTGTAAAAGAACAGACTTAAACTGAGGAATTTACTTTCTTAGAAGCTGGAGTACACTAGATTTTCCTCATTTTCTCCATTTTTTAATGACCGAGAAACTATGTGAAATTGTTACTTAATTGGTTCTGTTAGTTACCTGCCATTTCTCTGAACTCAGTGAAGAATATCCTTAAACAACTTGGGTATAAGTGACAATGATTTTGAGTCAGACCAGACCAGATTAAAGACTCCACAAGAAACTGGAAAACACAGAGGCTAAATCATCAGCACCCCGACACACTGTGTGTGTGTGTGTGTGTGTGTGTGTGTGTGTGTGTGTGTGTGTGTAGAGATGGAGTCTTGCGCTGTTGCCCAGGCTGGTGTGCAGTGGCATGATCTTGGCTTACTGACCTCTCCGCCTTCCAGATTCTAGTGATTCTCCTGCCTCAGCCTCCCGGGTAGCTGGGACTACAGGCACACGTCGCCATGCCTGGCTAATTTCTTGTGTAATAGACAAGAAATTGTCTACTAAAACACAGTTTTGCCTAGGCTGGTCTTGAACTCCTGAACTCAGGCAATTGACCCACCTTGGCCTCCCAGAGTGCTACAGTTACAGGCGTGAGCCACTGCGCCCGGCCCAGTGCCCCATTTTTATTCTATATAAAATGCTGTTGTCACCCCTATGATTAAAATAGGGAAGACACAAATTACGACTTTACAGTAGGATGCTGAAGAATTCTGGCTTTTCAAATAACCTTTCAAAATATGGAAAAGATTCTAAGTTGCATATGGTTGCATTTCTCCTGGACTACTAGGAATTAATTTGCTGCTTTACCTCTATGAATAAATATAACTGAATACTTATGAATATTAGAGAAATATATGATCACACTTAAAATCCTTCACAGTAGAATGTCCAGTGTTTAAAGATTATGAATCCTTTTCAATTGAAACTGGAGCTCCTTGAAATGCTCATCTCAAAAATTCAGATAATTACAACAGAAACATCATCTATCACTTGACAAAAGAAAGTTTAAAACATTGGAAATTTGAGCAAGATTATGTCATAAATATAACTATGTCTTCCTTTTAACATTTTAGAATAATTTTATTAAATTTGGCCATAAGGAAGTCACATGAATCCACATTATCTTTATTTCTTACAACAAATGTTTCTCTAACTTAAGGAATAAATTTATAGAGATGGAATGTCAATATGCAGTTGACAGGTCAAATAGAGATCCAAAAATGTAAATTGCTCACTTGAATAACATTGCTGTGCAAATCTGTGGTTTACCATATGATATTACCTAATATATTTTATATGCCTAAACTCCTTCTGGTTCACTGGCATTAAGAAATGTGTCCATTCACATTAAGCAACAATGGTTGATTTTTTTTTTTTTTTTTTACTGGACAAAGGGAACTATATGATCTAAATATTTTTTCTTTTTTTGTCATACATTCTAGCAACATAACTTTGTTTAGAGTACATCTGTAGTGAATTATTAATCGGGTGTTAATATGTGCATATTTCTTTCTAATATTTTTGTTATGTTCTTATTGTTTGTGTTTAATATGTATAATATGTATAAAACATCAAATTGAATTTTATTGTAATTAAATAAAATGTGGTAGTTACATATAAAGATAGATAATTTACCACCTGCATTGGTGATTATAGCTAATTTTTGACAATTTAAAATTAATGTGAAAACATACAGTTGTTGCTTAGAAACATGTAAAATTTTAGATATTATGGCAAAAATATTTCTGTACAGAAGTATTTCAATATACCTAAAAGTCTGCAGAGGACTATAAAGTGTATTTCCCATTTGGAGTAAAATGCTATGGCTTTTATAAACTAAGATGTGAATTATATTTTAACCCACCCTGAGTTAAACATATTGAAAGGCTCTATTGTATTCACATCTTCAAACATGCATTTTCTTCATTCTCATCTATGTTAAACCCTTAACAATTATTTTTATCTTTCATATTGTTAAATCCAAATTATTCTACCTTAGTAGACACTGAGTGTTTAAAGCAAATAAAGTCTCAACATATAAAACTCGATGTACTCTTTCAAAATTGTATATAGTACTTACCCATCCAAGTAGAATGTAACAGCAGCTGAGAAGCTGTCAAGGAGAAAAATGCCAGAAGTATTAATAAATCATATTGTTATAACATGATGATGAGAATTATAAACAGCTATGCAAAAATTAGGTCACTAGCAGTCGGATGACTTGGCTTCTTTTAGTGGTGGTAGTAGAGGAGTGTATATTTATCTTTTGTTATGCCCTGGCAAGTAGCTGGCAAGCTTGCAATCTATAAATATTATTTAAAGATATTATGATTGGCTCGAATCCAGAAAATGTTCTCAGATTTACCATTAGCTATCAGAGATCTTAAATATTGCTGGAGATGATTGAATCAGTAAAGGAAAGCTGAAAGTTAAAAAAAAAAGATACTAAAAGTAAAAAAGTTGAGAGGATTATTAGGAAATGATGTATGCATATTTAATGATATAAAAATTTAAGATCAGTACCACCTAAATATTCACTTTTCATAAGACAGAGTGATTATTAAAGCATGTTATAGAAACAAAGGAAGAAGAGATCTAAAACACGGGCTTACAGAATACTTTTTAAAACTTTTTATTATTTTCAGTATTTCATATATATAGAAATTATTGTTCACAATGTACTTCTATATTATATATGAAAATATCTATGTTGTTATTCATTGCCATTACTTGTAACTTTACACAAAAGTACTGATATAAACACCAGAACAAAAGAAGAAACAAACAAAAAACTAACTTAATTCTCAATCCCCATGCAATTATCTGAAGAAGCTCTTAAGGAGGCCACGTAATAACTTAGTTGTGATGTAGTAGATTTAGTTTGGTGATTTAACAATGCTCATGCAATTAAGGTTCTTTATTGATAAATAAATTTTATTCAGATAAATGTTAATTATATTTATATAATCATATTACCACAGAAAAAAAATCTATGAGGAGTGAGATGTGTTTATGCAATAAATGAGAAAAGTTTTTTAATATCAGTCCACTAAAATGATTCTACCTTATATTTACATAAATTAATAACTCTTGTTATGAACATAGATATTAAAATGTAGACAAGAGGTAAGAAAATTAAGGTCGTTTGTAATTCTACCTTGTGGAGTTAGTCATTACTGATGTGTGAGTCTACATGCCTGTCTTCTTCCTATGTTTTATTATAGAAATGTTGGCTATTAAGGAAACATACAAAGATATGTAAGATAAAAAGATGTATATAAAAAAATGAATATTTGGCTGGTTGCAGTGGCTCATGCCTGTAATCCCAGCATTTTGGGAATCTGAGTCTGGTGAATCCCCCAAGGTAAGGAATTCAAGACCATCCTGGCCAACATAATAAAACACCAATTTCTACTAAAAATACAAAAGTTAGCTGGGCATGGTGGTGAGCATCTGCATTCCCAGCTACTCAGGAAGAGATGGGTTTCCCCATTTTTCCCAGGCTGGTCTCGAACTCCTGAGCTCAGGCAATCCACCCCCCCTTGGACTCCCAAAGTGCTAGGATTACAGGCGTGAGCCACTGTGCCCAGCCCAGTGTCCCATTTTTATTCTATGTACAACCATGCTGTAGTCCCAGCCACTCGGAAGCTGAAGCAGGATAATTGCTTGAACTTGGGAGGCAGAGTTTTCAGGGAGGCGAGATTGAGCCACTGCACTTCAGCCTCGGTGACAGAGGGAGACTCCATCTCAAAAGAAACGAATATTTACTATATTCCCCCTCACTACTATTGAGTTTGCTGCATATTATGCCACACTTTTTAAAATTTACATCCCAATGTGTTTTAACATTATCAGTAAGTGTACAAATAAATGTATGGGTACCACTACATAATTAGGAAAATATACTGTTTTCTAGCTTGCTTTTGTCTTAGCATTATATCTTAGATGCCTTTCAATATCAGCTCAAATACATCTACTTATTTAATGATTGTATACTTGTAATAAAAAAATAAGAATGATCAATTCACATGTAGCTTTCTAGTAATAGAATAATTCTGTAATTAACTGTAGCTCTTGATTATTAAATACATTTTTATAGTTAAAACATAAGACCAATGTAATTTTGCAAGAAAACACGTAAAATACCATGAGGAGAATTTATGTCCTGTGTAAATTTCAATAATATATGCTATCATATTTGCTAACACAACATGGTAACTATAGTTAAAAACAATTTAATTGTACATTTAACATAAGGAGAAGAGTATAATCGAATTGTTTGTAACACAAGATAAATGTTTGAGGTGATGGATACCCCAGTTACCCCAGTGTGATTATTATCCATTGCTTGCCTGTATCAAAATATCTCATGTAACCCACAAATATATATACCTACTATGTATCCAGCCAAGCACTTACTTCACTGAAGGCAGGTCTAAAAGATTTGATTCTGAATAGAATAGTGTTAGATTACTGGGAGATTGATTCTAAAGATTTTCCTAGGTTGATGCTAAGAACTGCCATAAGTTGTTTCCCAAAACTGAGACAGCATATGAAATTTAGTAGCTATTTATTTTTGTTTCAACCAACTTATTTTTGTCAAATTTAAACGCATATATATTAAATATAAAAGCAAAAAAAAAGCTGTGGAATAAGCATATGTTAAAAGGATGACATGCATTTGAAGAATGGACACTTACTCTCCTAATGAAAGCCCTGAAAAATGTTATGCAACAATTCATATAATATCTTTGAAATAATTCCACAGGATGGAAGTAGAGTATCTGTTCCAGTTTTTTTCTAAGGTGTTGACTTTTTTATGGCAGATTTAAATTGTTTACTCTTACAAACTTCAATTGCTATTGTTCCTAATAGGCATTATCAGAAATAACATGCTTTATGCTGTTCAAGACAAATTTGTAAAAATAAATCACTTGATATTAATCATGGTATAGTTTCTTTCTTAAATCTTAGGTGATTGAAAAATAAATCATGTGCTGTAAATACCCTTTGAACCACAAGCATTGCAAATTGACATTACAGTGTGGATTTTTCATCTTGACAGCTTATTGTAGGAGCCAAATAGCCCCAGATTTTCATTAAAGGAGAACAGAATAAATCTGGTCAAACATAAATAAGACAAAGTATTTGTTTTTTACTGCAAAGAAATAAACCTGTAGATTAGATATGTAATATTTATTCCAATTGCTACTTGATGGATTAAATTTAGCATTAATTTTTGCTGTTTTCCAAGGGCCAGAGAAAAGGGAATGTATTAAGATACTGCACCTTGATTTGTTATAAGAGTAGGAAATAAACAGGTAAACACATGAATAAAGTCATATCATCTTTTTCCAAGCACAGATGAAAAACATGTACAAACATGCTACAGAGTTATTTGATTAACAGCGAATGCTCTCACAATACAAATCTCAGTGCTATAATCTGTTGTTTTGTCAGTGCATTTGTAGGATAAAAGGAATCATCTTGAACATATTCTAAAATACCCCAGAAATAGTGTATCTATGCAAATATAAAGAGCCAGAGAAAGCGTTAAGGATCTCCTGCTATTGCAGAATTCACATATATCATTAAAGGTAAATTTCCAGTAAAGTGTTGTTTTGCTTTTGGAGTAAGAATTAGGTTCTGCACATGACTGTGAATTAAACAGGATATCTAAGTAAATATAAGAAAATTTAAGGCAAATTCTAAATTAAGGATTATAATCCTCTTCCTTTTTAAAAGCATTTTTATTATAGCAGCTATTAACAAACTATTGTTATGTAATAGTTGTTACACTTATTGTTTGGATGTGTTCACTTTATTTAATCCTCCACAGCACTTCTATTAAGTAGTTATCATTAATGCCACTCTAGAAATGAAAAAACTGGTCACAGAGAGACAGTAATTTACTTTTGGTCAACTAGTTAGTGAGTGTGAAAGGCAGGAGTGAAGTAAGATTATTTGACTCCAGTGGCTGTTCTTTTGATTCCTTTGTAGATGATCAAAATAACCCATTTGTATAGAAGTTTTAGAGTTCCTAAAGAAATTTTAAGCCTGTTATCTCATTTTTCCTTGAACTATTATATTCGGTCTGTGGGGTGATAGCTGTTCTGCATAATATAGACACACCAAAAGTATGTCTGCTTTTTAGTAGTAGTTTTAGGAGTGATTAACTTCAGCACTTAATATATTATCTGCTGAAAGTTGTAATGCAATTACATCTCCTTTGCCTTCTGCCCAAACCAGCTTTTCTTACTCCCTTAACAGTGATTTTCCCTGAGAATATACCCAAATAAATTTCTTGCATGCTAATCTATATCTAAGAGTTCATTTCCATGGACACTGACCTAAAATAGTAGTTTTCAATATCAAGCCATTCTCGAGTCTTTTGGTAAATCTTCTTAGTCTTTTAAAATTATTTTGCTCTTTCTTATTTTTTTTTTCAGTACCTTCCTTTATTTTTATAACCTACAAAGTATATTTGCTTTTTAGTTATGATATTCTGTTCTCATATTTGGAGGATCCAGCTTGTGGCACTTTGTTTCCTTGGTGCTTTGTGAATTTTTTTAGTATGAATTCATATTTCTAAATTTTTATTTGTGAGAATTCCTCGTGGTGTGGACTGAAGACAAGTTCTTCTGGGAAAAAAATTGCAATTGTTTTTGCAACATGCCGGGGACTATACCAAACTAGATGCACTTTAAACTATAGTATTGCATTAAGGTTTTCACATCCCACAGTCAAAGAAATTCAGGCTGCAATCCAACACAAAGGCTGTTTTTTAGCTAGAGGCAATATTCCTTTTTCCCTTCATTCAGTAGTAGAAGTCAAGATAGGTATAGCTCCTTATAAAACCATGAATGAGTGGACATTTATTTCTGTTTTTCACTTATGTAGAGGGGCTAGGCCATTTGGTGGGCCCAGGTTTATGTTGGGATTATATTCTTTTAGATTTTCTATTTTCAGCAACTACTGGATATTTTCTCACTATTGCCTGTGCTTTGAAAATCTATGAAAACAAAACCTCAAGTTTACTAGAATGTGCAATGGCTTTTAAGGTAGAAACCAGTATCAGCATTCTGGTTGTCACTTTCATTTTATCCTTTCATTTACTTATGCCTCAGAGTGCTCCTTACTTTCTATATAGTTCATCAATGCATTTCAATGTTTTAATACAACAGTGCCCAACCTTTTCGGTACCAGGAACTGGTTTTATGGAAGACAATTTTTCCACAGGCCAGGGGTGGGACATACGGTTTCAGGATGTTCCAAGTGCATTTATTGCATACTCTATTTCTATTATTATTACATTGTAATATATAACTAAATAATTATATAACTCACTATAATGTAGAATCAGCTGGAGCCTTGAGCTTGTTTTCCTGCAACTAGATGGTCCCATCTTGGGGTTGATGGGAGATAGTAACAGATCATCAGACATTAGTTTCTCATAAGGTATATACCGCCTATATCTCTTGCATGTGCAGGTCACAATAGAGTTTACAATCCTATAAGAATCTAATGCCAAGGCTGATCTGATAAGAGGCTGAACTCAGGAGGTAATGCATTGATAGGGAGCAGGTATAAATACAGATAAAGCTTCTCTTGCTCTCTGGCCACTCAGATTCTGTTGTGTGGCCTCGTCCCTAACAGGCCATGGACTGGTATTGAGTTGTAGCCCAGGGTTTGAGGACCCCTGTTTTAACATACTCAGCATTTATATTTTGTTTTCTCCAGAAAAAAAAAATGAGCAGAATAACCATTATGCCATAATGCAGAAAAGTAAGCCTCTCCCACTAATCATTAAATAGCTTCATTTTTAACATGTGGTCCTATTTCCCCAAGCCCAGCCAGCTGTGATGAAGTGAAAGTACAGAGCAGAGATGTGAACTTTGTCGTTTTTTTTGCATTTTAATAAAAGTTATGCTACTGACATAATAGACAAAGATTTGGAAGAATGACCAATTAAATCACTCTTCCTCCATGCTATACTAAAGGATAATTACTCTATCCAGTGTAGAAAAATGCATTAGAGAGAAATATGTAAAAACGGATGGGACCTAAGAAGAAGCCCTATTCACTGTATTTTCTGCTGTCATTGAGAACAAGTACATGGGATTTCGAAGAACCCAGAGAACAGTTTAGAAATCTAAAAATAACACATTTGCCCTTAATTATTTCTGGAACAGAATAAAGAATTATACTTTCAGATTTCCCCAATAGCCTAATGAAAAGACTTAAGATGTCTTTTTGCTGCTAAAGAAAGGGAAGGCACAAGGCAGCCATAGCAAGTATTTTATGATCTCTGAGTAAAAAGAGAGGGCAAAAAAACTTCGGCTGAGGAAAGCAAGCAAATGTTGAAAGGGGTTGTGGCTGTGATAAGAAGACATTATAACAAAGAGTAGTGTAAAATGTATGTCAAGAAAACAGGTGGGAATACAGAAACCTCAACAGATGCAAATGTTGTAGGTATATGAGGCATGATTGTACATTGCAATAGATGTCAGTATAGGACAATGGAAGGCTAATTCCCATCTGATATTATTGTACTGTATGAACTTTCCAGAAGTTAAACCAATCCAAAAAACAAGGAAGAAGTGGGGGAGACAATTTTGATTTAACTGAATTAAAATCTGAAATGCCTGAGAATCCCTTGAAGCCACTGAATTTACCTGGAATTGATTCAGTTAACTTTTTCTGCCACCAAGCAAAATGGAAATTCAGTTAGAAAACAATTATGGTTATGAAAAAAAATGAAATTGAAATAAAGAGAGTTATATATTGTGTTAACTTGAATTTTCTGAAAGATGTATCTGCTACACTTGGAGATCAGGAAGCTAGTCTCTCAAGAAAAATGTAATGGTCAATTATGTAAAATACTGCTGACAGCTAAAGTAGGATGGGAATATGTAGGATTTGGCAACAAGTTACTAATTGGTGACATAGAATCAGTACTCTAGTGTGGCAAGAGGAAAAAATTAAGTGAAAGTTGAGAAAGTTGCATTTATAAAAAAGAAACCTATTTTAAAAAGCTGGTTATGAAGGGAGATTGAAATAAAAAGACATTAAAAATAATAGCTAACAAGAGATATGAGGTCAAGACAAAACATGCTATGTTTTATTTAAGATTAGTGATACTAAGTCATGTTTGATCAGAAGGAACCATGGCAGAAACCAAGATGTTGAACATTCAGGAACAAAAACAGCTAAAAATAGAGCAGAGAGGAATGGATGTTGAGGGGCTGAAATTGAATCCAAGTAGCATGTCCTTCATTGTAATGGAAATGGGCATAGTATAAGCTGAATATTTTTGCCCTCCTCTCGAAATTCATATATAGAAATCCTAAGCCCCAGTGTAATGGCAGAAGGAGGTAGACTCTTTGGATTAGTGAGAGAGGATTAGTGAGTTGGGCCCCTCCTTGCAGACATCGTCTGTGATGATGGTAGCTATTAAGGTGATGATTCCAGTTGATTAAATCATGAATGATTTGAAAGAAGTAACTGGAAAAATTGTAAACACTCTACATCAGAAAGAAAGGGGGAGGTGGGCATGGAAGCCAGACAGTTCAAATCTGATGGTTAAAGCTGAGCAGAAATAATCACCTGGGACCAGCACCAGGAAGCAAAGGAGAATCCTAATCATGAAGAATCTGTGATGGATAGATTTGTTTGATTTTGGGGTTAATGAAAGTATTTGTAAACGTGGAAAAATACGTCAATTTTTGAATGCGTTACTTTGTAAGAAGGCAGTCACAGGACATATTCAAATGAAGACTAGATATGAGTTATATTGTGAAGAAGTTATTTTGTATTTTGAGATACAAAACATCAGATCATATAATCTTTGAAATATCTTCCTACTCCAAAGTCTCTTGTGAGACTGATTGTTCATCCTTCCACCATCTACATGTTTTTCTCTTAAGTTCAGTTATTAGCAAAATGGACTATGTCCTTAATCTCTTCCTTGAATGTCTGTCACACTGACTTGCTCTGACTTAAACCTGGCTATTTTCCAATGATAACCTTTTTTTTTTCTGCATACTTTATACGTTTTACCCAATGTGGGGTGTCTTTTTGTATTCATCAACCTGAAGAAATATTCATACAATCTTTACCTTTTTTATAAACAGCCTCTTTCTGTTGCTGTCATCGAAAGTCCCCTTCCTTTGTTCTTTGATCATCTTAGCTCTTGACTCATTGTAACTCTCTCCAACAGTATTTCTGTGGTAGTAAACGCAAAGTTCAAGACCTAGCTCCTCCATTCTTCTGAATAATCTTGGTCCTCATTTTAACTCCAAAACTAACTTCTGTGATTATACCCATGACTTTGCCTTACTAACAATTAGTAGTATTCCAACACCTCAAGTTGAAACATGTCTTATAACTTTCTATTTTTTCACCTCACTCCCTCTAAGAACCCAACCCGAAGAATTGTTTTAAGCCACTGAAACCTTATCACTTTTCCTTATGTCTCCTTCCTCACCTAACAGTCATACTTTCCTTGTTATGCACCTTAAATTGTATTGCTAATTACTATAAAATCACTTCCTTAAACGCAATAGTTCTTCCTATCACATTTATATAGTATATTAAGTAAACCACTCCAACCAAGATTAAAAACAATTCTCCACATACTGTTCATCTGCACCTCCACCAGTGAACAAGCCTGGAGGAAAACCCAAACCCCCAGGACTGACTCTACTTTTAAGTTTATGAGCACTAACTCACATTGTATTACCATATTTCATTCACTTTTTTACTGTACTTCTATAGAAGTCTTTTGTACTATGTCCTTTTGCCTCAAAATTATCATCTGCTGTGACCACTTTTTCTACTTCACAGAAAAAAGAAAATCATTTAAAAGAGAAATTCCACAAACTGTCCCTTCACATCCATTTTTCCACAATTGTACTTGAATACTCTAATTTATTTTATTATGATGGATGGCCCCCTAAGTAAATACAACCCTTCTATTGTATACATGCCCTTATCCCTTTCCTTCTCATGGGCATTGCTCTAGTAATTTTCCCATCTCTCTCTTGAACCATCAAATATTGCCAATCAACTGGATCATACCCATCAACATCAAACTAGCTTGCAGTTATCTGCCAATTTTATAAAGACAAATTATCTTGCCCACATTCTCTTCGAGCTGTCATCTCATTTCTCTTCTACCTGTAAAGTAAAACTCATTGAAATGGCTGCTATATTTGATACCTTAAATTTTTTTCTACCTATTTTCTTTTGGATCCACTATCATCAAATTTTTATTCCCACAGTTCCACCCTAACTCGTCATTTTGTTGTTAACATTAGTTTCTACAGTATTAAGTCTAATGGTCAATTCTCAATCCTTACTTTTTTTGGCCTATCAGAAGCAATTGGCACCATTGATGAGTCTAGCCAACTAAAATACTTTTTTAAAAAACTAGGCCTCTTTCCTAATAACCCACAAGCCTGGTTTTCCTTCTATTTTGCTATATTTCCTCAGTCTACATTTTTCTTAAATAATCTAGAAAAACCCTAAATAGTAAGCTACCTCAAGATTCAATCTTTGAACTGTATCTCTATATTGATTCCCCTAAGTGATTTCATTCAGTTTCGAAGACAAATTCCATGCCAGTCCTGATGTCTTTCAAATTTATGTCTCCAGCTCCTAATCCTTCCTGAACTCCAAACTTACTTGTACAACTACATAAGTTAGTTATACAAAATTTAACAAGTCAAAAACTGAGATTGTCACATCCACCCCTAAAATCTCCTGTTTTGTCTTGACCAACACGGTCAATAACAATTCTTTCCTTCCAGTTGCCCAGTTTTAAAAAAATGAGCCTTCCTTTAGTCTTTTATTCCTCTTGCATGCGCAGCTTTAGTAAATACTGGTAGCACTTCATTCAAAATATATCTCGGCAGTTCCTGCTTACACACTAGACCAAATCATTAGTGTCTCTTACCTAAATTTTAGAATAAACTGCCTATTTATCTTCTTTTTTCTTGCTTTTCCTTTCACTTTTTAGTCTATTTTAAAAAGAAGCCCTGGTTAAATTTAGGACAGCTCACCATACCACTCTACTGAAAAGGCTTTAATTGATCACAGTTTCTCTTTTCAAAGTAAATGCTAGAGTGTTCAATTTGTCCTGTAAACTTACTTATAATCTGACTTTCTGCCCCTCATGGACCTCAACTACCACAGCATTTCTCGGAGGTCATTGCCTAGGTCACTCCTTTATTTATTTATTTATATCGTACTTTAGATTCTGGGGTACATATGCAGATCATGCAAGATTGTTGCATAGGTATGTTCATGGCAAGGTGGTTTGCTGCCACCATCCCCCCATCACCTATACCTGACATTTCTCCCCATGTTATCCCTCCCTACCTTTCCTCCCACTATGCCTCCCCAGACCACCCAACAGACCCCAGTGTGTGATGCCCCCCTCTCTGTGTCCACGTGTTCTCATTGTTCAACACCCACCTATGAGAGAGAACATGTGGTGTTTGATTTTCTGTTCTTGTGTCAGTTTGCTGAGAATGATGGTTTCCAGATTCATCCATGTCCCTACAAAGGACACAAACTAATCTGTTTTTATGGCTGTATAGTATTCCATGGTGTATATGTGCCACATATTCTTTGTCCAGTTGATGGGCATTTGGGTTGGTTCCAGGTCTTTGCTATTGTAAACAGTGCCACAATGAACATATGTGTGCATGTGTCTTTATAATAGAATGATTTATAGTCCTTTGGCATATACCCAGCAATGGGATTGCTGGCTCAAGTGAAATTTCTATTTCTAGATCCTTGAAGAATCACCACACTGTTTTCCACAGTGGTTGAACTAATTTGCACTTCCACCAACAGTGTAAAAGTGTTCTTTTTTCACACCCTCTCCAGCATCTGTTATCTCCTGATTTTTTAATGATCGCCATTCTAACTGGCATGAGATGGTATCTCAATGTAGTTTTGATTTGCATTTCTCTAATGACCAGTGATGATGAGCATTTTTTCATACTCCTTCATAATTTCAAAACTGCCTTAAGTTCACATAAAACCTGAAGGTCTTTGCTCTGGCTGTTCCCTTTATCTGGATTCTCTTCTTACACATATTTGTATTTTCTTCAGATCTCTATATTTTAATAATGTTTTTAGTGAGACATTCCAGCCTAAATAACCCAATTAAAATTTTTATTTCAATTCTTAGACTTAACATGTCCTTAACTTTTTTCTTTTAATTTTAACACTTGCTACTATTCAATATATGGCATATTTTATACAGTTCCTTGCTTAATTTCTGTTTCCCTTCTAGAATAAATGTCTTAATAAAGGTGGGAATTTTGCCTGCTTTGTTCACTAATGGATCCACAAAGCCAAAACACAGAGCAGGTACTCAATTAATATTTGCTAAAGGAATCATGCCACTCAATCCATTTTATGGTCAGTTTCAAGTATGAAATTCAGTTTACATTCATGCAACTCATAGGAGGAGTACATTACATATTTTTCAATTATATTACTGCTTTTAGAAGTCAGCTTCTGTATCAATGAAATTTCAAGACTGATTATTAATAGAAAGTATTAAAAATATGACACATATGTCTATACATTTCAATTATAAAAATAAATTAAGTACAAGACTGGGCTTATTCATTAGCACTTTAGAGTTGAATTTCCACTCCTGCCACAAAATTTCCTGGTCCTATGCACCTCTAAAACTGAAGAGGTTAACATAAAAGCTCTTTTATTTTTTTTTTTATAGTATCCGTGCTATTACTGGGAAAAGGATATTTTATTATAAAATTTTATTAAATCCTTATTTATAGCTATAGCAGAAAGGGACAAGAGGAAAAATTTTGGTGTAGTAAGCATTGAATAAATGCCATCAAATGGTTGCAGTCAGGATTTCCACTTTTATTTACTGTTGGCATCCTATTTTTGTCTTATTGCTCTCCTTAAGCTGGGTAAGGCAGATTTTAAATTCAGCTATACTTCCCAAGTCAAACAAAACAAAACAAAGCAAAAACTTCTATGTTATAATTAAGACAAAACTTTTTGGAAAGCAAACAAATAGCTACAAATGATATAAACTGTACATGCTAAGGATATGCTATTATAATTATAAGTCTGTATTCTGTTCATAAAGTAAACTTCCAAATTCAAATACATTTTCTTATTCAACTTTAAATTGAAATTTATATATTTAGATATAAATCATTTTTAGTAATTCTTTTAATAATATTCAAATTAAATAAAATATATATTCTCACTTAGGAAGAATATGTATATATACAGCTAGCCCTCCATATACATGGATTCTGCATTTGTAGATTCAACCAACTGCCGATGGAAAATATTTGGGGGAAAAAAAAGGATTATTGTATCTGTACTGAATAGGTACAGCCTTTTCTTATCACTATTCTCTAAACAATACAGAATAATAACTATTTATATAGCATTTACATTGAATTAGATGTTATAAGTAATCATAAGAAATTTAGAGATTATTTAAAGTGTAAAGGAAGATGTACACAGGTTAAATGCAAATACTACACTAGTTTATGTGAGGAACTTGAGTATCCGTGGATTTTGGTATCTGTCTGGAGGTTCTGGAACAAATCCCCCTTGGATACTGAGGAACAACTATTTTTGTGTGTGTTCATTGTGTGTGTGTGTGTGTGTGTGTGTGTATCCACACACAATGTGCATATACCTATATATGTATATATACACGTAAATGTATATACACACATGTGTGTATGCATAAGTATACACACACACACACACACACAAGTCCTCAGGCATATTATATGTGTGTGTGTATGTGTGTGTGTGTGTGTGTGTGTATATATATATATATATGTGTGTTTCTGTAAATTGAGAGTCTGTTTATAATATAATATTCCTTATGAGCTATTCATAGCTAAAAAGCTTCTCTAAGAATATTGAAAACTCCATTTTTATCCCTAAGTCCATAACTATTTCTGATTCACATCATTGTTTTTGAAATTACAAATGTACATGAAGCAAAATGTTCATTTTCATTTTAGCAAGAACACTTCATTATTTCAATCCTTTTCCAAATTTGTTGCAGACAATGTTGAAAGCTATGTTCTCTTTTTATGAGGACAATAGAATTAATTTTTTTCAGATTATTATGAGAAAGTATGGAGTTTTGAAATCTTTTTATCTTTGAAAAAATACTAGTTTTATGATGCTTCAAAAGTTGTAAAATAATCATGGTCTTGAAGATAGGATTCATTATATTTTCATAATGCTTTTTGCTTTCTTTTGTAGATTTTGCTCAGTAGAACATTTTAAAGCCAAATTAAAGAATTTTGTAGCAGTGTTTTTATAACACTGAAAAAAAAGTTGAAAGAATAAATATAAGCTTTTATTAACTAAAAAGATAATAGAGGATACATTTAATTAGAATATTAAATTGGTCATTGGAGAGATGCAAATCAGGGCCACATTGAGATACCATCTCACGCCAGTTAGAATGGCGATCATTGAAAAGTCTGGAGACAGCAGATGCTCGAGAGGATGTGGAGAAATAGGAACACTCTTACACTGTTGGTGGGAGTGTAAATTAGTTCAACCATTATGGAGGACAGTGTGGCGATTCCTCAAGGACCTAGAAGTAGAAATTCCATTTGACCCAGCAATCCCATTACTGGGTATATATCCGAAGGACTATAAATCATTCTACTATGAGGACACATGCACACGAATGTTCATTGCAGCACTGTTTACAATAGCAAAGACCTGGAACCAACCCAAATGCCCATCGATGACAGACTGGACTGAGAAGATGTGGCACATATACACCATGGAATATTATGCAGCAATCAAAAATGATGAGTTTGTATCCTCTGTAGGGACATGGATGAATCTGGAGATCATCATTCTCAGCAAACTGACACAAGAACAGAAAAAGAAATTCCGCATATTCTCACTCATAGGTGGGTGAGAAAAATGAGAACACATGGACACAGGGAGGGGGTCTACTACACACTGGCGTCTATTGGGGGGAATGGGGGACGGACAGCGGGGGGGGGCTGGGGAGGGATAGCCTGGGGATAAATGCCAAGTGTGGGTGAAGGGGAGGAAGGCAGCAAAACACACTGCCATGTGTGTACCTATGCAACTATCTTGCACGTTCTGCACATGTACCCCAAAACCTATAATGCAATAAAAATTAAAAAAAAGAATATTAAATTGGAACAAAGAAAAATATATTTTTTGAAACTTAATGCCACTTCTGATTTTGCAGTTTTTATGCATAAACCATTTCTGCACAGTACTTCTCCTAGATATTTTGTACAGTAGAATGTCAACCTGTGTTTTAATAACACTTCTGTATTAGGTTTCTCAGCTTTCACAAGATTTCAGAAAAGCTTCAAAGTCCTCATGGCCTTCAAAAGAGCAGTTCTCCTAGAAAATACCTATCAATCTGGTTGTAATCTTAGTGACATTAAGTTAAAACAAGTAATTTTGACACACATGATATGGGTTTGTTATATGAATGCAAATTATTGAAAATTGTTGCATCTAATTAAAAAATAAATTCAACTTTTATATACAGACAGTACATGTGCAGGTTTGTTACATGGGTATATGTGATACTGAGGATTGGAATACAAATTCCATCACCCAGGTAGTGAGCATAGTATCCAATAGGTAATGTTTGAACTCATACCCACCACTTTCCCTTATCAATCTAGTAGTCTACACTATCTGTTGTTCTCGTCGTTATGTCCATGTGTACTCAGTGTTTAGCTCCCACTTATAAGTGAGAACATGCAGTATTTTGTTTTCTGTTCCAGGGTTAACTCATTTAGGATTATGTTCTCCACATCCCTCCCCCTCCCCGCAAAAAAAAGAAATAAATAGTTTTACCAAAAAGAGATATGCACTCGTATGTTCATCACAGCACTATTCAAAATAGCAAAGACCCAAGTGTCCATCATTGGTGGATGGGATAAAAATAATTTAAAATAAAAGATATTTAAAATGGTTTCAGATTATATTTTAACTTACATCATTTTATTATAGGTTGTCCAGGTTATCAACTGTAGAAAGTATTATATAATATTTTTATATGATCTTCATTTGTCTTTTGAAACTATAACACATATTTTTATGTTAAAATAACATGGATTGTAGTAATTCGCTGACTTTTTGCATAACAGTAACTAAAAAATAGTGGCTTAGAAATATTTAGTTAAAAATTAGAAAACCAACGTTTTTTGTTTGATGCCACTTTCATTATCTGAAGTGTAAGTAATGCTTGAACATTGTTTTATGTAATTGGCAAAAAGAAAATTAAAATTTACTTTTAAATCAGAATACAAAGTGACTACCCAGGATCAGTCTCTGACACAACACATAGAAACTACCCCCAAAGATTTCAGAAATTTAATGCAAGAATACTTTTGCTTGTGCAGAATGATTCATCTTCCTCTTATTCCTAGCCAACTGCCTGAGATTTTCATGTCATCTAAGGACTCTTCCAATCCTGAGATGCTCCTTTTGAATAGGATCTCACTTTAGAATACTAAATATAATAGAGAACTATCATGAACAGAATTTATTTAATTCTTCCATAATTTTAGACTACATATTTAAAAGTAAACAAGTAAAACAGCTTACAAAATTGTTTTCTATTTAAACAACATTATATTCACATATTCTATTATTTACTTTTAATTTTTAAGGTCTATTCATTTATTATACATTGAAAATTAATAAGAGAGTTAGTCCATGGTTCTTTTTAGTCAATTTATATACTTACTTCTGCGGTTTCTTGGGTCATTGTTTGGGCTTAGGTTTATCAAGGATTCATATTTCATATATTATTTATCTCACACTGATCACTCCCTGATTTAAGTTTCTGAAGTCTACAAAAGCATAGTGAATATCTGCTAATTAACTAAAACCCTAAAACCAACTGAGAACAAAGGTCTCTTTGTATACTCTATTTGGTATATTGCATTGTTTGTCAAAAATTCTTCCTTTTTCTCAAGCGCTTGCTTGATGTTCAGTATTTGTATACTTCCATAATTGATTAACGTTAAGCATGGCTCTTTGACTGGTTTTAACCATTAAAGAAAGGGCAGATGACAACTTTAGAGTTAACAGAAAGTTGCATTTATGTGTTTATTCTTAACAGTGCCTTAAGAAATGTTGCATTTATGTGTTTCTGTTTCCACCTTGCTTGGAGTATGATGTGCCTCAGTTTGCCATTTTTCTGTCATCAGATTACCAGAATGAATATACATGAACCAAACCCTGTGTGCCAGTTTAGTCTGTTTAGACTAACTGAGATTAGTGGACCTGAAGACTGCTGAGATTAAATGAATAATTATTGAGCCACTGAGTTTCTAGAGGATTATTATGCAGCATTATCCTAGCAGAAAACTGAAAAGTACCCCTTAGCATAGCAAATTAGTATATATTCAGAGCCTCTTAATAGGATTGTAAATAAATGTGAAAAGATAGGAAACAGTTTAGCATGTTACCAATAATAAGGAAAGAATACTAACATATCTTAATTCTTCCATCTTGATTAAATAGTATTTACAGGTGATTTGTTATTCACAAACTAAAGCTATTACATTTTAAAGATATTTTCATATTTCAAAGATTGAAATATCTAAGTCATTATTCCAAGAAAAATGTGTGCATGTGTTTGTACATGTGTATGTGTGTGTACATGTATGTGTATGTGTATACGTGTATGTGTGTGTGTGTATAGGTGCATGTGTGTGTGTGTGTGTGTGTGTGTGTGTGTGTTTGTAGAAGTGTCATTTCGGTTTCAGTCTCAGGTCACTCTCTGGCTTCCATTCAGACACTATAAGTACTGTAGAGTTAATACAAGCATTTCTTCACAAATAACTAGAGAGACAGCCACACTGTGTAACATTAAATTATTTTTTAACATTAGAGATAGATTATATACAAAGAAAATACATTCTCAATTATATATTGCTGAAAATATCAATATATACTTCAGTGATTTAATAACTTATGGTACATATATATTTTATGTTTTAAGAGTTAATGTATCCCGGGGGAAAATAAGCTTTCTCTTGAAGAGATTATTTTACATTTGATGTAAATGGTTGGAAAGTATTGGCACAAAATAAGACATTTCAGCTTTCATATACGTTTTCTGGCTATGATAGATTTCTGGGTCTCTTAAGTTCCTGCTCTTCTAATTAGCTGGATAGTATGAAATAAAGACTCACAGGGATGAAAGCACAGTGAAAATAACCAATGTATTTCCTTAATTTTACAGATTGTTAAATGAAGCTCAGAATTTTCCAGGTTCATAAATTTTATTATACTGCAAATCAGTATCCATCCCAGGTACCCCTTTAGTCTTCCACCTCTATAGGATTACGACTCAGACACCTGACTCCTAAAATACTAGTCAGGCATTTGAAATTTGACAGGTGTAAAATTAAATTTACTTCTATTTTTCACAGCTAAATGTGGCTCTCTCTTTTTTAACTCAATTAAATTGTTATTAAGTATTAAGTAATATGAATGTTGGTATCAGCAGGAAAAAGTAGCACAGTCAAAATGTAGTGATTTAGGAGACTTTCATGCAAGGGCAGTTTCAAAGTATGAGGGCAAGTTCAAAGAAAACCAACAAGGCGTATGGAAGCACGCTGAGTTGAACAACAGCAGGAGATATGAATATTACTTGGCTTGAAGATAAGGTGGGAAGGAACATATACTGAAATTTACAGCAGGCTAAAGTTGGTGATGTAACTACAACTACAAGACAGTACTGCTCCACAAGAGCTGTAAAATTTGGTAGATAAACTCAGCAGGGGCTAATTTATGACCCGGCAGGAAGAACCACGGAACTAAATAACTTCACTCTACACTAGCATATTCTCTCCTGAGGATAGCTTCCATTATCCAGACTCAACAAGATGCTAAGAAAAAAAAAAAAAAGATGATTGATAAAGACAGTAAAGATTGGTCTACTGGTACCAAAGCAGGGTGGGAAAGGATGAGCGGGAAACCTCGAAAGGTAAACTGAGTATATGTAGCATACCTGTACAGTGTTTCAAGAAAGAAACAGAAGAATCTTTCACAATCTCTCCTCCTTCACTCAATCCAATTTCATAGTACATTTTGGTTCATCTAAAACTCCAGTGGAACTCTGTCTCTCCGTGGAGTGGTTTAATGGATTGAAACAACCACTTGTGATAAATACCAACTCTCATCACTTCTCAAAATGAAGTAAAAAAAAAATTCACAAGTGATTTAGATACTCCATCATTCATTATTCACTATTTCTATGTGCTTTATTATGAAACCCAGAACATACTTAGCATAGCAAAATCAGAGTTATGAGTCTAAGTATGGGTGAGGGTGTGGTTTTGCAGAACACACTCTGAGATTCTGTGTGGTAAAAGGTCTTCTTCATGTATGTCACTTAAAAAACATAGCTACACCACATCTGAGGCCCTTCTACCACAGTATGAACAATTTTATGACAATGATCCAAACCTGACAATAAAAAAATGAAAACATAGTCAGCTTAAAATGTGTATTGGTTCAGGGGAAGAGGCTGAAGCGAGTTGCTGAAGAAGAACCATGATGCAAATCCATTCTGCCTGTATCAGCCTGCACTTCCCTTAAGTACTCCTGGGCAGTGAAGAGAATGTGCCTGCAGATAAGTACTGAGCTGGAGAAATAGTAAGGCTGTTCACCCAACCTTCTCTTCCCTAGAGGGTAGTTAGAGCTACACCCTATGGGGCAGAGAGGAAAGGGTGTACCACCTGTGTTACACCTGTGTAAAACAAATTTTTTAAAAAAAATTAGGCTCTCCACCATCTACTGAAAGACATTTCATCTCTTAAAATGACATAGAATGTCTGGAATAACTAAATGATACCAAGAAAGTCATATATATTTAGATTCATAATGGTCATGTAAATGAAGCAGTTTGCATCTGGAGAATGAACAAATTACTGTGTAATCAAAGTATTTTTTTACTTTGAAGAACTAAAGACATGTTTGGTATAAATGAGGTACCAATTTCAGAAAATATTCACGTACTTCTATGAATATAATTTTGGCTTTGCATTTCTACTTCTTATTTTGGAGTCCAAACTTTACAATATAGTAGGCATGGGTTTTTACAGTGTGGTTAAGTTTCAAAGGAAGTTAAATAGCAAGATAATAGTAATCCTTGGAAATACAGAGAAAAATATGTCAATGCCAGAAATACTGGCCTAGAAGACCAAACTTTAAGCATGATTTATACCTGTTGAATGCTTATCTCAATACCCATAATGATAATGTTTTGATTAATGATGCATGAATGAATGAATGAATTAATGAATGAATTAGTAAATCTGTCTTCATTAAAGTATCTTCTTTTTCATAAAACTACAAAAATTTAAACTGAGAATCTCTGTCTCTGGTAATGAATTTCTGTGAGAATCAAGATATGGAATGACTAAATACCTCCATGTGAATCAATAAAGGTTTATTTCAGCCATAGAAATAGAAATTCAGCTTAGGAACTTAAACCAAAGATTTGAGGCATTTGTTTTAATGAGGTAGAATTACAGAGCTGTTTATGTCTAAAAAAGGGAATATCACCAATGTCTGAAGTGGTTTTTGCTCCAGCCTCTTTGAGGACTATTATTTGAGTTTGTTCTTCTAGCACATTTCATGCCCTCTCATTCACTCTGCTCACAGAAAGCTGGCATCCACATTTTCCAGTGGGTAGAGTCAATGCAGTGACATTCTCTTTGTGTTGGCCAAATCTCTCTTGCTCTCTTAGGCTTTCCTATTCAAGGCAGAACAAACACTTGTGGTATTGTCAGTCTATTTTCAAATTTTCTAATGCATTCTCCACAAGGCAACTAGAAGGATCCTTTTAAAGCAGAAATTTCGTTGTATTAAACCTCTGCTTAAAACCCTTTAGGGGCTCAGAGGCTTTAAAACCCTTTAAGTCCCTCTGAAGACAGCTCAAATGTCCTGATTTATCCTCCAAGGCTTTTGATGATCTTTTATTTATGTTGCTCAGGAGACCACAATTATAATTTAAGGTTGAGAAAATTTCCCACTGTACTGGACTACCCCTGCAATGAGATCCTCAATTTTGGTAATAACCGCTTCTTCATCATTCTGACGTACAAAAACATTTCCAGAGCCCAAATATTCCTGAGAAGGCTGAAAATCTGTTTAACTTAAACTGTTTCTCACTGAAATACTAAACTTCAAATATAGTGAGTTATTCATAGTTCACTTAACAAACAACAAGAATCATTTTCTCTTACCTCAGATCCTTCTACATGCTCCTCACTCTTCTCATCTGGAACAGTCCTTCATCTCCATAGACCTCACTATTACAGGAAGATCAACAAATAACACCTTAGATATCTTCTTTGTGCCCCCTCCAGATATAAGTAATGTCTCCTTCTGTGTTGCTGTCGAGACACATTATACTTACCCTGAATGTGATAATTTAACAAAACAGCATGATCTAATCACTTTTTTGTTTCACTTGCAATATTTAAAGCTAATTGAAAGCAAAAATATTATCCTATTCAAAATTGTGTTCTTGGTTTCTGTCCTCTGATGTACTTACCAGGTATTGACTCATATTACGTACTTAAATATAAATGAAGTGATGAGGATGGCACTAAACTTGGAACTTGATGAACTGAGTTTGAATGTGTACTTCAATACTATTTGTGTAATCTTTGACAAATCTCTGATAAACTCAGAGCATCCTCTAGTACTCCTTATGCAGGATTTCAATGAGGATTAAATGAGTTAATATATGTAAAATATCTTTAAACACTGATTTACATTTAAAATGCAAACTATAGTTTTCTAAACGTTAGTAGAAATGCTGTTGAGCCATAAGTTTCATTTTCCTAAATGGCTTACAAACTTTCTGAACTGTGCAGCTTGTTAGGAATTTTAAATGGCTGTCCTACTAGGCATGTATTTCAAAACAATTAGTCAATTCAACTATTTGATCAGCCTGTACTTGTGTGGAGGTTGTTTTGATTCATATTAAACTAGCTACACATGAATAATTTCACAATTATTTCTCTTTGAAATTGCATTTTCTCTATGTCCTCTAAAATTTTGTCATAAATTGAACAAAATGTAGCTAAATTATAAAAGACACAATAGCTATGGACAGCTATCTGTTAACAAAGGTTTTAGGGCAATGCTCTTTTTCTTTCTCAGAGCAAATTTCACTACAGTTTTCTCTTAGTTAATGTAATTGATAACAGTTATAGAGCTATCTGGCATTTGAAACGTGCAGATATGTCTTTTGCTTTCTAAAGTAAAATAAAAACTGCCAGTAGTCTATTATTTTCAGTGGTAGCTGGAAGTAAATTAAAAATAAAAAAAGCTGGAAATAACTAGCTGATATGTTCAATTTGAAAGACTATAGACCTGAGTTGCTCGTATGAGTAAGGAATGACCCAAAGTACCATGACAAATGCAGAAGAGAAACTATCCACCTATGAATGTGGGATTCTTAAGTCTTTAACAGTTAGCTCTGTAGCTCATAAGTTACCCATCACAATTAATGCCAAGAGAGTTAATTTGATTAGCATCAATAATGGATTTATAAGCAAATAGAAACCAAGCCCTGTATTACTGCATCATTACTTATCAATATATGAGTGGATATTTGATTAGAGAGATGTAAATATGTGCAAAATTCCTTTGACCAAGCCATGGGTAGCTCAAAATAAAAAAATGCTAACTTTGACCTATTAATTGGCTAAAGAGTTATACTAAGTAATTGACTACTAGGCATACTACTCTAGTCATTAGGACAGTGTCATCAACTCATTTTCATATAATATCAACAATTAGAAGTATGACAAACAGTTATAATTGTATAATTACCTTAGAACCTGCCTCTGGCTTCTGAATAATATCAAGAATTTATGATTATGGAAACTGGAAGCGTGGCGAAGGGCGAGAAATTAAACACTTTATTTCCAAGTCTACTCCTCAATGAAAGTTGAATCTCTAAGAATTTTGGCTCATGTACCTAACATGCCAATCTATTCAAAGATGATTGACTTTAACATTTGGGAATTATGTGATAAAAATACTACATGAGGCTATGACTGAGAGTATCAAGAGTTATGTATAGGAAGAGGAGGGAACCCCGAGAACAAAGCTGCAGGCCATGCCTAATTTTGGAAATCAGAGTAGGAGAATGAGTAGTCAGGTTCAGAAATATAGAATGTGTAATATCATGTAAAGCCAAGAAAAATATCAAAGGGAGATTGTAATCAATAAATAAGTATCTCTAGAGATTTAACTGGTATAAGATGTGAATTTGAGTGTCTTGCTAGAGTCAGATTTTTTAAAAACATTTACAAAGCCATATCTTAACGAAATTATTAAGAAATAAAGATAATTAAAAATTTTTAGTATACCAGCAGATAATTGAGCCAAAGAAGCTAGGAGGTGTTCACATTAGTTATCAATATTTAAAAGTGTTGAGTGCTTAATTTTAAAATTAAGTTGAAAGAAATATATTTATAGACTTGCGTGTGTTGAACCAGCCTTGCATCCCCAGGATGAATCCTACTTGATCATGGTGGATAAGCTTTTTGATGTGCTATTACAATAGGTTTGCCAGTACTTTACTGAAGATTTTTGCATCTATGTTCATCATGGATATTGGTCTGAAGTTTTCTTTTCTTGCTGAGTCTCAGCTGGGTTTTGGTATCAGGATGATGTTGGTTTCATAAAATGATTTGGGAAGGATTCCCTCTTTTTGGATTATTTGGAATAGCTTCAGAAGGAATGATACCAGCTCCTCTTTGTGTGTCTGGTAGAATTTGGCTGTGAGTTGTGGACCTGGGCTTTTTTTGGATGGTAGGCTCTTAATTGCTGCCTCAACTTCAGACCTTGTTATTGGTCTATTCAGGGTTTCAACTTCTTCCTGGTTTAGGCTTGGGAGGATTCAAGAGTCCAGAAATTTATTCATTTCTTCCAGGTTTAGTAGTTTCTGTGCATAGAGTTGTTTGTAATAATCTCTGATGATGGTTTGAATTTCTGTGGACTCTGTGGTGATAGCCCCTTTATCTTTTTTTTTTTTTTTTTTTTTTTTGCATCTATTTGGTTATTCTCTTTTCTTTTTTATTAATCTGGCTAGTGGTCTATTTTGTTGATCTTTTTGAAAAACCAGCTCCTGGATTTATTGATTTTTTGAAGGGTTTTTTGTGTCTCTATCTCCTTCAGTTCTGCTCTGATCTTCGTTATTTCTTGTCTTCTGCTAGGTTTTGAGTGCTTTTGATCTTGCTCCTCTAGCTCTTTCAATTTTGACAATAGTGTGTCAATTTTGATCTCTACTTGCTTCTCATGAGGGCATTTATTGCTATATATTTTCCTCTAGAGACTGCTTTAAATATGTCTCAGAGATTCTGGTATGTTGTGTCTTCGTTCTTGTTGGTTTTGAAGAACATCTTTATTTCTGCCTTCATTTCATTGTTTATCCAGTCAACATTCAAGAGCCAGTTGTTCAATTTCCATGAAGCTGTGCGGTCTGAGTTAGTTTCTGAATTGTGATTTCTAACTTGATTGCACTGTGGTCTGAGAGACTGTCATAATTTCTGTTCTTTTGCATTTGCTTAGGAGTGATTTACTTCTAATTATGTGGTCAATTTTAGAGTAGGTGTGATGTGGTGCTGAGAAGAATGCATATTCTGTGGATTTAGGGTGGAGAGTTCTGTAAATGTTTATTAGGTTTGCTTAGTCCAGATCTGAGTTCAAGTTCTGGATATCCTTGTTAATTTTCTGTCTTATTGATCTGTCTAATATTGACAATGGGGTGTTAAAGTCTCCAACTATTATTTTGTGGGAGTCTAAGTCTCCATGTAAGCCATTAAGAACTTGCCTTATGTATCTGGGTGCTCCTGGATTGGGTGTATATATATTTAGGATCCTTAGCTCTTTTGTTGCACTGATCCTTTTACCATTATGTAATGTTCTTCTTTGTCTCTTTTGATCTTTGTTGCTTTAGAGTTTATTTTATCAGAGAAGAGAATTGCAACTCCTGCTTTTTTTTGGCTCTTCATTTGCTTGGTAAATCTTCCTCCATTCCTTTATTTTGAGCCTTTGTGTATCCTTGCATGTGAGGTGGGTTTCCTGGATAAAGCACACCAATGGGTTTTGGATTTTTATCCAATTTGCCAGTCTGTGTCTTTTGATTGGGGCATTTAGCTCATTTACATATCAGATTTTGAAATTTTCTTCTTGTTTTAAAAAAATGTGAATTTTACATCTTCTCTCCCCCTACTAAATAATTAAAGACAAATCTGGTTTTATAATAAACATCTTAGTTAAATAGACAGAAAACATTGCATCGTATGGCAAAGAATACTGCCACTTTTGGAGATTATGCAGAGTGCGAAAATCAAAATTTATGACTATCACTGCATAAATTTTAATGACTTCCACCTGTGTGAGGGAAGGGTTTTCTTTAGTAACAATGGTAGCAGGAACACAGATTCTAACTGATGTCAGTAGCTGAATATTACATGTATATTATTAGGCACTGAGAATATAGATTTGCCTGGGTTGAATGGTGAGGATTAAGGTTTATTCAGTTTTATTATAGGAGCAACTTTGGTCATCTTGAATCTCTGAAAGAATATCTCACATGTAATTTGAGCATAGGAGGAATCAATATATTTGTTGGGTTGTTAATTTCATGTCCCTTGTTTCCATATGAGTAAACTGAAATGGGCTGTATCTTGTCAAAAGTTAGACAAATGGAAATTAGGCTTCACAAGAAGAATCTATGGAGAGATATAAGAAATAATTTGGTTTAAGTAAGCCTCTAGTAACTACTCAAATGTGGTCAATCCTTTCACAAGAACTAAAGTGTAGTATCATAGGTAGGGACATATGTCCAAGGAAGCTTTTTATAGATCAGCTGAAAAAGCCATAACTACCAATCACTCTTAACAGAAAAGTTCCTATATAGATGAGGCTGAATTTATCCTGAAGACATGTTCTTGTTTGTACTCTGGTGTCTTAAAAGTTAATTGAATGTAATTTGCCAGGGGCTATGCTTTCTACCCACGATTCCCAACCATTTTAAACTATATCTGCTTTACTTTTATATTTTTTAACTGGCCTCCTAGACACCTAAGTGTGAGATGCTTGCTTGGGCAAACAAAACAAAACACACACACACACACAAACAAACTTTTCCATGGTAGTATTTCAGTTTTTCCCAGAAAAAGAACCCAGATAACAATTCCAATAAAAATATTGTATTTGGGAAGATATTCTAGTAAAAACTACTAAGTAAATAAGAAATAAATACAAGAGATAAAGACAGGTAACAAAAGTTGTGTCATTATGCTAGTTGCTGATGTAGGTAACTTGACCTTAATTCTCTGGGGAGCTTTGGAGGTCAATATAGAACAAGGACATCCTAACTTAAGGACAAAATAGGGGGTATACTTTCTTCTCAAATTCTAGCCAGCAATTGTTGAAGGCTAATAGGGCTAGGTAGGGAAGCATTAATTTTCAGAAACTTCAGGCCAGACATGTATGCCAGCCTTGAACAGTTAGAAATACCCTTCCTTGGTAAAATTTAAGGAATATGGCATAGCCAGCCAGCATCTGTGAGAGTTGGCATTTATTTAAAATGTGGTGGGGAGGGTTGTACGTTACCTCAATAGCTCATACCATAAGAGCTTTGCACATCAAAAACCAAGGGTTTTGATCTACAGTAAGTACATCTTACTGATTAGGAAATTAGAACACCAATGCCAGGAGAGGGACCAATGGAGGGAATAGGTTCATCATTGGTTTGAAAAATAGTTCCAGCTTAATCCACTGATGTGCAAAATGTTCAGGTAGACAATCGACTAGAGAATATTCATTGAGGGACATTCTAGAAACTTGGGTTATTGCAGTGTTTCAGTTATAACACATTAAAGCAAACCAATAAAGCAAAGAGCCAGGTGATTGTAGAAAATTTTTTGTATTCTGCATTTTTTCTTGATTTCTTATGTCTATTCACTTTTGAGAATACCCCTGTACTTTTAACAAATATTAACCAGTTAAGTGTGCATATGTAGAAAAACCCAACATCTTATGAAGATGTAAAATCAGAATGAAATTAAAGATTAAAAATAGCTAAAAACTATTGAAATTTTAGCTTTTCCTTCCCACTCCCTCAATCCAATATCTACACTAAGCTAAGTAATGGACATCTCAAGACAGATGACCTTTTAATTTAAAATGACTTATATTTATGTCCTGGGTTTCTTAGTTCTACAACTGTAATTAATAACTTTAGCATAACTGCTATTTTCCCTGAACTTCTTTGTAGAAATACAAATTACAGATGGTGGTATCTTAGAAAATTCAGTGCACATTGCTTAATTTATTGATGATCTGTAGTAAATAATGCCATGTCACTAGGCAAATTTAAGCCTTAAGGAAGATAACATATCAACACTATTTTATCCTCCTTCAACTTTTGTTATGTAAATTGCTATAAAATGTGAGAAGAAGAAGAATATATTAAAAAGTTAAGCTTATAAAATCTCAAAAGTTTTCTTAGGATATGGCTTAATTCACCACTTAACTAATGTAAACTATGTATTCAATAACGTGTTAAGATATGAAGACTAAATGTTATTTGCATTATTTTCATATGTTTTGGAGCACAATAGACACAGAGAAAGAGATTTATAAAAGCACATCAAATATAATAATGATGAATAATCAGATTGAATGAGATAATTAAATTGTAATGATCACCAAGTAAAAGTTTTTATGTAGTTTATATAGAAAAGTTATTTTATCCTCTAAAGAGATATTTCTCGCCTATAGGACTTAAAATTCCTCTCTGTGAGATGAGGTTTATATTGTTGAATCAATTCAATCCTGTGTCTAGTGTTCAATCATTCAGTTAGTGACATTTAGTCCCATGAATGTTCCAGAGTTTATTAGATTAGAAAATTTAAACATAAAATTTCATAAAAAGTGAATACATACACAAATACCATACTATCTTGATTATTATTCAGTTTAAAAATTACTTAAAATCACATAACATTAATCCTCTAGTGTTACCCGGAATAGCCAAAGCAAGCAAATTACCACTAGTAACTGCTTTGGTTATCTTAGGTCTTTTAGATTTTCATAACAGTTCTAGAATTAGCTTGTCAATTTCCATAACATTCCCTCATGAGAACTGTGATTGGGACTACATGAATTTATATATTCATTTAGTGAATATCAAAAAGATTGATAAACTTTTTTGATGATACACAAAATTTTATGATACATATAAAAATTTAGTAAAAAAATACAAAGTAAAATTACATATAAAAAAATAAAAAATCTTCAACTATAACAGGCAAAGGGTTAATATCCCTGAAATTTCTTTGTAATCCCAAAATAAATACTTTCAGTGCTTTCACAGTCATTAGTGGACATGCATAGAGTGGCAAAAAATTTCAGTCAATCAACATATACATTCCCAGCTGAAGATCAACAAGGTAATGCTCTATCTTTCTTGCTTCAGCTATTGTACTAGAAACAAATGTTCTCTCAATGGACTATTTAGTGCCTTGTTATTTTTACATTTTTATGCCTTTGTTTTGGTGATTTTACCATTAAATATGGCTTGCAAGCAAAGTGCTGATGTGCTATCTAGTGTTTCTAAGTACAATAAGTTGTGATGTGGCTTTTACAGAAAATGCTGTACTAAGTGTATACTAAATAATGTCTTTAATCAGAAATACCTAAAAGAAGATTACATACTTATCAGTTGATAAAAGTTTGTGAGAGGCTCACAGGAACCTAACCTTCTATTTCTCTTATGAGAAATGGTTGAGAATCAGATAATTCAATGTTCATGGAGACTTTATACAACAGCAGTCTGCAACTTTGTTGGCACCAGGGACCAGTTTCTTGAAAGACAATTTTTTCTTTTTTCTTTTTTACTTTAGGTGCTTACTATATCTGGTATTTCTTTACATGTTATCCCTCCTCACCCTCCCCACCTCTTACTGTCTCTCCTCTACACCCCCCAACTGCCCCCAGTGTGTGATGATCCTTTCCCTTAGTCTATGTGTTCTCATTGTTCAACACCCACCTATGAGTGAGAACATGAAGTGTTTGGCTTTCTGTTCTTGTGTCAGTTTGCTGAGAATGATGGTTTCCAGATTCATCCAATTCCTACAAAGGACATGAACTCATCATTTTTTATGGCTGCATAGTATTCCATGGTATATATGTACCACATTTTCTTTGTTCAATCTATCCTTGATGGGCATTTGGGTTGTTTCCAGGTCTTTGCTATTGTACACAGGGCTGCAATGAATATATAGGTGCATGTGTCTTTATAGTAGAATGATTTACAGATCTTTGGGCATATACCCAGTAATGGGATTGCTGGGTCAAATGGTATTTCTATTTCTAGATCCTTGAGAAATCACCATACTGTCATCCACAATGGTTGAACTAATTTACACTCCCTCCAACTGTGTAAGAGTGTTCCTATTTCTCCACATCCTCTCCAGCATCTGTTGTCTCCTGATTTTTTAATGTTCACCATTCTAACTGGCATGAGATGGTATCTCAATGTGGTTTTGATTTGCATTTCTTTAATGACCTGAGATGATGATCATTTTTTCATATTTTTGTTGGCAACATAAATGTCTTCTTTTGAAAAGCGTCTGTTCATATCCTTTGCCCATTTTTGAATTTTTTTTTTTTTTTATTGTATATCTGTGTTAGTTCTAGGTAGATTCTGGATATTAGCCAGATGGGTAGATTGTAAATATTTTTTCCCATTCTGGTGGTTGCCAATTCACTCTAATGATGGTTTCTTTTGCTGTACAGAAGCTTTCTGTCTTTGCTTTAATTGTCATTGTTTTTGGTATTTTCATCATGAAGTCCTTGCCTATACCTATTTCCTGGATGGTTTTGCTTACGTTTTCTTCTAGTGTTTTTATGGTGTTAGGTTTTATGTTTAAATCTTTAATCCATCTGGACTTAATTTTAGTGTAAGGTGACAGGAAGGGGTCCAGTTTCTGCTATCTACTCATTGCTAGCCAGTTTTCCCAACACTGTTTATTAAACATGGAGTCCTTTCCCCATTGCTTGTTTTTGTCAGGTTTGTCAAAGATCAGATGGTTGTAGATGTGTGGTGTTCCTTCCTGGGCCTCTGTTCTGTTCCATTGGTCTACATCTCTGTTTTGGTACCAATACCATGCTGTTTTGATTACTGTAGCTTTGTAATAGTTTGAAGTCTGGCAGTGTGATGCCTCCAGCTTTGTTCTTTTTGCTTAGGATTGTCTTGGCTATGCAGGCTCTCTTGTGGTTCCATATGAAGTTTAAAGTGTTTTTTTTTTTTTTTTTTTCATTTCTGTGAAGAAGGTCATTGGTAGCTTGATGGGGATAGCATTGAATCTATAGATTACTTTGGGCAGTATGGTCATTTTCATAATATTGATTCTTTCTAATCATCAGCATGCAATGTTTCTCCATTTATTTGTGTCCTCTCTTATTTCCTTGAGCAGTGGTTTGTAGTTCTCCTTGAAGAATTCCTTTACATCCTGTTAGCTTTATTCATAGGTATTTTGTTTTCTTTGTATTAATTGTGAATGGGAGTTCTCTCTTGATTTGGATCTCTGTTTGTCTATTATTGGTATATAGAAATGCTTGTAATTTCTGTGCATTGATTTTGTATCCTGAGACTTTACTGAAGTTGCTTTTCAGTATGAGAAGATTTTGGGCTGAGATGATGGGTCTTCTAGATATCCAATCATGTCATATGCAAATAGAGACAGTTTGACTTCCTCCTTTCCTAATTGAATACCCTTTATTTCTTTTTCTTGCCTGATTGATCTGGCTAGAACTTTCAATACTACATTGAATAGGAGTGGTTAGAGAGGAAGGACATCCTTGTCTAGTGCCTTATTTCAAAGGGAATTCTTTCAGCTTTTGCCCGTTCAGTCTGATATTGGCTGTAGGTTTGTCATATATAGCTTTTATCATTTTATGATACCTTCTGTTGATACCTAGTTTATTGAGAGTCTTTAGCATGAAGGGCTGTTGAATTTTGTCAAAGGCCTTCTCTGCATCTATGGAGACAATCATGTGGTTTTTGTCTTTGGTTCCATTTATGTGATGGATTATGTTTATTGATTTGTATATGTTGAACCAGCCTTGCATCCCCGGGAGGAAGCTTACTTGATCATGATGGATAAGCTTTTTGATGTACTGTTGCAATCTGTTTGCCAGTAGTTTATTGAAGATTTTTACGTTGATGTTCATCATGGATATTGGCCTGAAGTTTTCTTTTTTAGTTGAGTCTCTGCATGGTTTGGGTATAAGGATGATGTTGGTCTCATAAAATCAGTTAAGGAGGAATCCCTCCTTTTGTATTGTTCGATACAGTTTCAGAAGGAATGGAACTAGCTCCTCTGTACCTCTGGTAGAATTCAGCTGTGAACTCAGGTCTAGACTTTTTGTTGGTTTGTAGGCTATTGATTGCTGCTTCAACATCAGCCCTTGTTATTGGTCTATTCAGGGTTTCAACTTTCTCCTGGTTTAGTCTTGGTAGTGTAAAAGTGTCTAGGAATTTATCCATTTCTTCCTGATTTACTGGTTTATTTGCATAGAGCTGTTTGTAGTAATCTCTTATGGTAGTTTGTATTTCTGTGGGATCAATGGTGATATCCCCTTTATCTTTTTATATTTCATCTATTTGATTCTTCTCCCTTTTCTTTTTTATTAATCTGGCTAGTACTCTATTTTACTGATCCTTTCAAAAAACCAGCTCCTGGACTTAATGATTTTTTGAAGGTTTTTTTTTTTTTGTGTCTCTATCTCCTTCAGTTCTGCTCTGATCTTAGTTATTTCTTGTCTTCTACTAGGTTTTGAGTTTTTTTGTTTTTTTTTTTTTTTTTTTGATATTCCTCCTCTAGCTCTTTCAATTTTGATGATAGAGTGTTAATTTTATTTATTTCCTTGTTTTTCATGTGGGCGTTTATTACTATAAATTTCCCTCTTGACACTGCTTTAAAGATGCCCCAGAAATTCTAGTAAGTTTTATCTTCATTCTGATTGGTTTGGAAGAACATCTTTATTTCTGCCTTTCTTTTTTTTTTTTTTTTTTTTTTTTTTAGTTTTTATTACATTTTAGGTTTTGGGGTACATGTGCAGAACGTGCAAGATAGTTGCATAGGTACACACATGGCAGTGTGTTTTGCTGCCTTCCTCCCTTTCACCCACATTTGGCATTTCTGCCTTTATTTCATTGTTTATCCAGTAGACACTCAGAAGCAAGTTGTTCAGTTTCTAAATGGTTGTGAAGATTTGAGTGTTTCTTAATCTTGAGTTCTAGTCTGATTGCTCTGTGGTCTGATAGACTGTTTGTTATGATTTCCATTCTTTTGCATTTGCTGAAGAGTGATTTGCTTCCAATGATGTGGTCAATTTCAGAGTAAGTGCAATGTGTTGCTGAGAAAAATGTATATTCTGTGGATTTTGGGTGGAGTGTTTTGTATATGTCTATTAGGTCCACTTGTTCCAGCTCTGCATTCAAGTCCTGGATGTCCTTGTTAATTTTCTGTCTAATTTATCTGTCTAATATTGACAGTGGAGTGTTGAAGTCTCCCACTATATTGTGAGGGAGTCTAAATCTCATTTTAGGTCATATTTGCTTTATGTATCTGGGTGCTCTTGTGTTGGGTGTGTATAAATTTAGGATAGTCAGCTCTTTTTGTTAGTTTGATCTTTTTACCATTATGTAGTGCCCTTCTTTGTCTCATTTGATCTTTGTTAGTTTGAAGTCCACTTTATTGGAGATTTGGATTGCAACCCCTTTTTGTTCTCCATTTGCTTGGTAAATCTTCTTCCATCCCTTTGAGACTATTCATGTCTTTGTATGTGAGATGGGTTTCCTGAATACAGCACACCAATGGGTCTTGACTTTTTATCCAGATTGCCAGTCTGTGTCTTTTGATTGGGGCATCTAGGCCATTTACATTCAACATTAATATTGTTACATGTCAATTTGATCCTGCCATTTTGTTACTGGCTGGTTTTCTTTCCTGTGAGTTGACTCATTTTCTTCATTGCATTTTTGGTTTTTGTCAACTGGTTTGCTTTTGCAGTGACTCATAACTTGTTTCTTTCTGTGCTTAGTGTTTCTTTCAGGAGCTCTTGTAGGGCAGGTCTGTTGGTGATGAAATCTCTCAGTAATCGCTTGTCCATAAAGTATTTTATTTCTCCTTCACTTACGAAGCTTAGTTTGGCTGGATATGAGATTCTAGGTTGAAAGTTCTTTTCTTTAAGGATGCTGAATTTTGGCCCCCACTCTCTTCTGGCTTGTAGGGTTTCTGACGAGATCTGCTGTGAGTCTGACTGGCTTCTCTCTGTGGGTGACCTGACCTTTCTCTCTAGCTGCCCTTAGCATTTTCTCCTTTATTTCAACCCTGGTGAATCTGATGATTATGTGCCTTGGGTTGCTCTTCTTGAGGAATATCTTTATGGAGTTCTCTGTATTTCTTGAATTTGAATGTTGGACTGCCTTGCTAGGCTTGGGAAGTTCTCCTGGATAATATCATGGAGTGCATTTTCCAGGTTGGATTCACTCTCTCTAGAATATTCAGGTACACCATCAAGTGTAGAATAGGTCTTTTCACATAATCCCACATTTCTTGGAGGCTTTGTTCATTAATTTTCACTCTTTTTTCTCTTTTCTTGCCTTCTCTTTTTATGTCATTGAGTTGATCTTCAGTCTCTGATATCCTTTCTTCTGCTTGATCGATTTGGCTATTAAAACTTGTGTTTGCTTCAGATAGTTCTCATGCTGTGTTTTTCAACTCCATCAAGTCGTTTATCTTCTTCTCTAAGCTGGTTATATCTAGTTAGCATTTCATCTAACCTTTTTTCAAGGTTTTTGTTTTCTTTGCATTGAGTTAGAATGTGTTCCTTTAGTTCAGAAAAGTTTGTTATTACCTACTTTCTGAAGCCTGTTTCTGTCAATTCGTTGCACTCCTTCTCAGTCATGTTGTCTTCCCGTGTTGTTAAGGAGCTGTGATCCCTTGATGGAGAAGAAGTGTTCTGATCTTTTATGGTTTCATCTTTTTTGCCCTGTTTTTTTCCTATCTTTGTGGATTTACCTGGCTGTGTTGTTAGGGAGCTGCTTGATGAGGTCATATGTCTGCCTGAGGAGGTGCTACTGGGTTTCTAGGGACTCCTTCAAGTTACTAGGGAAGCTCCCTGTCTTTTTTGTTTACACTAGGGGTTTAGGTCTGCCTCTTCTGCTGACCTGGCAGCACTGCTGGGTGGTCAAGAATGCAGTCCCTTTGCTAAGTAGGCTTCCTGTGTTTTTTGTTAAAACAATAGCTTAGTCCCACCCCTCTAATGGTGGGTTGTGCCCTTGCTCCACTGGGCTGGATCATTCAGGGTTCAGCTCACACTGTGGCACTGGCTGCACAACCTGGTAGAGTCAGAGCTTAAGCCCTCTGGGGTTTGTGGGGGAGGGTAGGGACCTGCCAGCCGCCCCCATCTGTCTCCCTGTTTTAGCTTCCTCTCTCTCTGGTCATGGGGTAGGGGCCCTCCCAGCCATTCCATCCATCCATCCATCCTCCCGCTTACAGCTCCCTCTCTCTGGGTGGGGGGAGGGGGCAATAGCTTGGTCCAAAGGCTCTCCCAGCTGCCTTTTAGGCTTATGTGTGTTTAGGTCTGTGGGCCAATCCAGGACACCATCCTGGATTATTATTCAACTCCACAATTGTAATGCCCTGTGCTAGACTGGCAGAGATCCTCTGTTCTGTGTATAGCTGAGGCTTTGGGGGAAGCACTGTATCTAGACGAGAGTGCCAGAGGAGGAGCCTCTGACTCGCCAGTCAGATGCACTTTCTGGGTGAAGCAGCGCCTTGGTCTGCCTTGGTCTGCCCTGCAGGAGCTCAGACCCATTGAAATGTACCTGGCACCTCGCTGGAGCTAGGAACTCTCTGGATTTCTGCATCTCTTTCTCTGGGTGTTGTGTGACGGAGTTGTGTTTATTCAACCATCTTGGAGAGCCCCCAATATCTTAATAATATTTAATCTTTTAACACATGAACATAGGATATCTCCCCATTTATTTAGCTTTTCCTTGATTTCTTTCAGCATTCAAGATAGTCAAATAGTTAAGACAGAACAACAGTTAAAGGTAACAGAATAGAAAGTCCAGAAGTAGACCCACACATATCTAGACAACTGATTTTAGGCAAATGTATGAAGGCACTTCACTGAACAAATATACCTTTTTGAAAATATCTTGGAACAATTGCCCATCCATATACAAAAAGTAAAACTTCATTTCACACTTCTCACCATACACAAAAATTTATTTCAAATGGATCACAAGACCTAAATGTCAATCCTGAAACAATAAAACTTCTAGAGGAAACATGGGGAAAAACTTCTATAACCTTTAGTTAGCCAAAAATTTCATAAATACATTATCAACAGCATGATTTATAAAGACTTCTTCAATGTTAAAATTTGTGACTTACAAAAGACAATATTGAGAGATTGACAAGTCACAGAATGAGAGACAATTTCAAAGCATATAGCTGATAAAGGACTTGTTAAATATATACATATGAAGGACTCTCATCTTCAATATTTTTTAAGAAAAACTCAATTTAAAAGGTAGGGAAAAGGTTTGAGCAGACCCTTTACAAAAAGATATGAATGGAAAATAGGTGAATGAAAAGACACTTGATACCATTAGTTATTAAGAAAATGCAAATTAAACCACAGCAAGAGAGTACTATACACTTAGACTGCCTAGGATTTAAACAGATTGACCATACAAAGTGTTGGCAAGAACTTGAAGCAACTGGACCACTCATATACTGTTGTTGTAGATGTAAAATCACACAACTTTGGAGAATAATTTGACATTTAAAAAATATATAAACACATAATTACTACTGTTAAATATTTACTCAAGACTGTTCATAGTAGCTCTACATATAATGGCCCTGAACTGGAAGCAACCAAAATATCCATAGCAGGTGAGTGAATAAAGAATTTGTTATATTTCTAAGCAATGAAATTTGACTCCTCAATAAAATGTAATAAATTATTGTTATATGCAGTACCATAAATGAATCTCAATATAATTATATTGAGTAAAAGAAGATATATCAAAAAAGAATGTACTCAATAATGTCATATAAATTCTAGAAAAGGCAATCTCATCTTTGGACAAACAGCAGAGCAGTGTTTGTTAGCAAGCAGGAGCAAAGACAGAGAAGCATTGCATAGGGGCATTACAAATAGGGGTGAGATACATATTCATTATCTTGGTTGTGATGCTAGTTTTATGGATGTATACATATGGCAAAACTAATCAAATTGTAGACTTTAAATATGTGTAGCAATATTATAGCTCAATTATACCTTAATAAAGCTGTTTAAAAGATGAATACACACAATCAGAATGGCAATTTTGTAAAGGGACATGAAAAATTAAACTGCCACATGGATTGCAGCCTGAGAAGCAGATATTTTTTCCCCTGGAAACAGTCTATTTAGGAAACCAATTAACTATACTTATTGTAGAGTAAGAATTTAGAACAAGAAACTATAGACAAATTGACTGTATAATGAAATTGAACTATATATTCCCAATATATCCATTTCAGTTTTAGGGTAGACTTTCACAGATAGTTAAAAATTAGTGATGTTTTGAATAAATTTTCTGTCTCCTGAACAGTGTTGAGAAGAGTTTTGTCAATATTTTCCTCTGGGACTCACCTGCTTGCTTCCATAATGGTCTGAAACTATGGTCATTTTTTTTCCTTTATATGTATTAGTGTATCCAATCTGACTTTAGTTTTTCATTCATAGTGAGTCTCTCAAGTAATGTCTATACAACACAGTGATGACTAGTTATATATATTAGCCTGGTTAATATATATAACCAGTCAATATTAGTCAATTATTTAACAAACTACTAAGCTACATGTTGCTGTGAAGACATTATGGAGATGTGACTAACACCTACAGTCAGTGGGGTTTAACTTGGTTTTAGTAAAGCAGATTACTTACAATAATGTGGATGGTCTCATGCAACCACTGAAAGCCTGAAGAGTAAATTGGATTTCTCAGACAAGTAATTCTTCCTCAAATCTGTAACATTAATCCTGCATGACTTTTCTGCTGAATGGCTTGCCTCACAAATTTTGGAGTTGCTAGCCCCACAACGGCCTCCTTACAATAAATATTGCAGCATATCTATATCTACATCTGTATTACATTGATTATGGTTTTCTGGAGAATCCTGACTCATAACATTAGTAATATGATATGCATTGATTTCATAGGTTTACTATGCAGAGAAATATTTTTCCTGATTTCCTGACATTTGGCACTCTCATTTTCTCACCCCAAAGCTAATAATATCTTAACACTTAGTGAATGATCTACTTTTTTTGCATTTCTCTCATTCTTTTTATTTCCCTCCCTGCCTCCCTTCCTCCCTCCCTTCCTTCATGCATTTCTCTCATTCTTTTTATTTATCTCCCTCTCTCCACCCACCTCTGTTCCTCTCCCTCTCCCCCTGCCTCTCCCTCCGTCTGTCTGTCTCTCTCTCTCTCTCTCTCTTTCTGACAGGATCTCACCCTGGTTACCCACTGATCCTTGCAGGCTCAACCTCCCCAGCTCAAGTGACTCTTTGGCCACAGCCTCTAGAGTAGCTGGAACTATGGGAGTGCCACCATGCCCTGCTAGTTTTTTGTATTGTTTGTAGAGACAGGGTTTTGTCATGTTGCCCAGGCTGGTCTCAAACTCTTAACTCAAGCAATTTGGCCAGGTTTTGGATCCCAAAGTGTTGGAGTGTGGTGGACGTGAGCCACCACATTAGTTCTAGTAAACTACTTTCACAAGTATTTTAAAATAATTATAATCACTAATATTTTTAAATAGATTATTAATTTTTAAAGTTATAAATTTTTTTTCATCTAATCTTAAAATATATTTATTAGTCAGTTTGGGTTGCCATAAGAAAATACCATAGACTGGGTAGTTTGAACACAGAAATTTATTTCTCACAGTTCTTGAGGCCAGAAGTCAAAGATCAAGGCTGGCCATTGTTCCAATGTGTTCTCATTGGGGCTTATGAATAGCCACCTTGTTTCTGTGTGTTCACAGAGTTTTTGCTTGGTGTGTTCATATAGGGACAGAGGAAGATTAAGCTCTCTTGTATCTCTTCTTATAAAGGAACTGATCCCATCATGTGAGTCCCACCTATACGACTTCATCTAACCATAGTTAGTTACGTACCACAGGCTTCTATGTCCTAATATCATTACATGGTGAATTAGAACTGCAACCTAAGATTTTTTTGAGTGGGGAGCATAATTCAATCCACAGCAATATGCTACACTCTAAATAACACTAATAACTGATTTCCTTGGAATTCTATATTTCTTAAAATAGTTGTGCATATTTTGTCTCATTTGATATTAATCTCCACTATATCGACTATAAACTGAATAGCATATTACTATATTTCATAGGTGGAAAATAAAGTAAAACTAAAAAAGTTAAATGACTTCTCCAGCACAACTGTCATAGCAGAAACAAGAACTATTTCTTTCTAAGTTGTTGCACTATTCTTATTTTGCCATACCACATTCCCTGAAAACATCTTCAAATCCATAAAATGATATATTGATACAGAGTACAGAGTATAAAGGCAGGTGCAACATAAGGTCCTTGGTTCTGGCATTTCTACTGACTTTGCCCTCCAAACCCTGAAAGGTAACTTCCCAAATCTAAGCAGTTGCTAGATTTCCAATGGGGGGAAAAAGTTACTTTACTTCAAATATATAACATAATCGTAATAAGCCTGTCTCAATTTAAATTATATTAAAATTGTTACTGTTTATCTAAAAGAATACATCTTTAAAATCTATATAAATTACTGTATTTAAAAATAGCCAAAAACTTTGTGCATTGCACTAAATAACGTATTTTCCCACCAGAAGTAAAGAAAATAATGTAAAGCAGAGATTTTGAAACTGATTTTAGATAAGATATTTTTTTCAAATAAAGACTTATGATAAAATCCAGTAGGTCAAACAGATTGAAGGGCACCTACATTTAAGTGAGAAAGCATGTGTATAAATGCTGGGCTCTGGATCTGTATTCCCTTTATCCATTTCTACATGAGGCAGCCATGGAATGCTTAGTTTTTTTTTTGATGCTACCAGAGTGATTTGAAAATGTTCCAGGTGTTACCTGCTTAGAGTTTAATATTTTCAATACCTGGATTTTTGTCTTCCTTAGAATAGATATTTATGCTTAAAAATGTAAAGGGTTGTCACAATGGAAATGTATGCCTACCACAGTAGAGACAGCTCCCAATAATACAATACAAACCCGATTCATGCCTTCCCACTGACTTTAACCTCAAGATACTAAAAGATAACCATTTTATCTAAAAGTAAGTAGTAATTCACTTTCCAATTCAGCTGAAACCGTAGCCTCACCTTAATTTTAACTGCTGAAACTCTTATGTCCTCCATGGGCCATATCTGGTCACTTTTAAAACCTCTTAAATTCAGTTACCATAGAACCAATGGATATCACATATGGTATCCCCAGGGTGAGCTGAAAATGCATGTCAGAAAATGCCTTTCTCTAACAGCTTCTTTTCAAAATTGTCCAAAGAACATATTATATTGAGCACAATCCATGGGATTCTTTACATTTTTCTTATGATAGGTGACAGAACTGTTGATTGAGATCTTATATCATGAGCTTCTACTGAAACTCAACAAACTGCATTTCAATTACCCAAAGTTCCTTTGACCTTATACTGGTGTCACAAAAATAAATTGCTATAAAACTTTGCAATCATATACCACTAAAGCTTTTGCTGGACCAAGTTGGCAGGTTATCACAGAAGCACATATTTGGATAAAGATGAATCAAAAGAATTTTGATAAGCTGCAAAATATTAGAAAATAAAGCTAGGGAACATTTTTTATGTCTGAATGTTTTTTTAAAAAAAAAATCTATTTAGTTTTACTTATCAAAATTTTTAGGTACAATTTCTATTACTGTATGCTTTTATTAACTCATTAAATCCTTGCATAACTTTTTGAGAAAAATACCTTCATTAACTTTTCTTCCCTTTAAAGGTAAGAAAACTAAGGCACAATGACACTTAGTAAATTTCTTACATTATTCAGATAAGCACCAAAATCAAAAATCAAACTTCAAACACAGTCACTCTAGCTTCATAGATTTCTGCATGTAACCATATTCATATTCAAATTAATATAGTCATGAACAAAAAAGTTGAATTATATTAAAATTTATATATGTAGTTATTATGCAAAATTGTTAACTCTAAGGATCAGCTCACAAACTTCCACAAACACAGATAGGGAGTAAAACACGCTGTTTCAATACCTGGATCATTGTGTAATGATAGAGTAGGGCTAATTAGTGTATCCATCACCTTCAACATTTGTCATTTACTTATATGAGAACATTCAAAATCTCTCTTCTACCTATTTTGAAATATATTATACATTATTGTTGACTCTACTCATCCTACTATTTAATAGAACATCACAGGCTATTCTTCCTGTCTAACTGTAGCTTTGCACCTGTTGACAATCTTTCATTATCCTCTTTCCTCCATTCCTTCCCTACCTCTGGTAACCACTATTCTTTTGTCTACTTTCATGAGAACAACTTTTGTATTCTACATATCAGTGAGTTCCTATGGTACTTGTCTTTCTCTGTCTGGCTTATTTAATTTAACATAAATGGCCTTCAGCTTCGTCCATGATGCTGCAACTGTCATAATTTCATTATTTTTATGGCTGAATACTATTCTATTCCATATATAAACCATGGTGTTTTTAATCTACTCATTTGTTGAGGATTATTCATGTTTCCTATTTGGCTATTGTGAAGAGTGTTGCAATAAAGACAGGAGTGCAGCTATCTCATCAACATACTAATTCTATTTTTTGGATATATATCAAATCCTATGATTGCTGGATCACACTGTAGTTCTACTTTTAATTTTCTGAGGAACCTCCTTACTGTTTTTCAGAATAGTTGTACTAATTTAGATTCCCACCAGAAGTACATAAGGTTCCTTTTCTCCACATCCTTCCTAACACTTCTTATCTTTTGATTTTTGAACAGTAGCTGTTATTACTGGAGTATATCTCATTTTAGATTGATTTGCATTCCCCTGATGACTAGTGATATTGATCATGTTTTCATGTATGTATTGGCCATGTGTATTTCTTCTTTAGAGAAATGTCTATTCAGGAATTTTGCCCATTTAAAAAATCAGGTTTTTTTTGTGTGTGTGTGTGTTGCTGTTGAGTTATTTAAATTCCTTATATATTGAATGTTAATCTTTTATCAAATGTAGATTTTACAAATATGTTCTCTCATTCTGTAGGTTGTCTCTTTTCTCTGTTGATTATTTTTTTGACTTGTAAAATGTTTTAGTTTTATGGAATCTCACATGTAAATATTTACTTTTGTTTGCTAGAATTCATATGGAACCACAAAAGACCACAAATAGCCAAAGCAATTTTGAACAAAAATAACAAAACTGGTGGCATCACACCACCTATTATCAAAACATACTACAAAGTCATATGATGAAAACAATGTGGTACTGGAATAAAAACAGAAACACAGACTAGGAATAATATAAAGCCCACAAATAAATGGACACAGCTACCATTAATCAATGCTGACAAAGGTACCAAGTATTCACAATGGAGAAAAGATAGCTTCTTCAAAAAATTGTCCTGGGAAAACTGCATATATGCATGCAGAAGAATGAAAGCAGATCCCTATTTCTCATCATATGCAAAAATTAACCCAGAATAAATTAAAAAGACCTCAATGTCAGGCTTAAAACTACTAAATCTCTAGAAAGAACTCAGAAGAAAGCTCCATGATATGGTTTAGTCACGGATTTTTTTTTCTTTGATTAAGCATCTTTTCCAAGTAGCAAATAGCAATTGTAAAATGAGTGATTCAAATTCTATGAGAATGCAGAAAACTTTGAGGCTTCTACTTCCATTCAAGATGGAGTAAAAATGATCTTATTGCCTAAAACAACCAAAGAGAAGAGCAAACAAAAAAAATATATGCACATAGTGTAATGAAACAGCTTTAGGGACACTGGACAAGAAAGGACGGTGATCCCAGAGAAATAAGAAACAATAGGGTGATTTTCACAATGTCCCAGCTCACTTCCTTGGTAGAATGTCCCAGGCACAGAAAAGAAAATGGGAATTTAATTGAAGTTCCAAAAACGTGCTGAATTAAAAAGACTTTGCTGAGAGTACTCGCAGCTCAGGGGAGAGAACTGCACCTACAACAACACAAAAGAATCTCAAAGTAATTATGTGGAGTGAAAGAAGCCAGATAAAAAGTGTATGTGGTATATAATTCCACTTACATAAAACTAGAAAATGCAAACACATTTATATTGATAACATATCAGTGATCACATCATGGGAAGGATTTGTTGAAAGAGATAACTCGAAGCTACAAAGTAACTTTTGTAGTTGATGGGTATGTTTACTATCTTAATTTTGTTCAGTTCCATAGGTGTACAAATGTGCCAAAACATATACTGTATACTTGAAATATGTATACTTTATAGTACTCCATTATACCTCAGTAAAACTAGTCAATTGCTGATTTGGGCATAATGTTTTGGAAAGTTGAGTTTTGTGATTGACCTCCATGGAATGATAGCATTTATTGAAAGAAAATGAAATAAAAGACCGGTCTTTCTTTGATGAATGATCCAAATACCAGGGAAGTAAGCTAAGGGTTTTGCAAGGACAGTAACTTGATGACTTTGGCTTGAATAATAATTTGGGTCACTGTGGAGTACTGATGTTGTTTAAGGCTAAATATTGTTACAGGTTAAGTGTAATTATCTACAAAGACATTATATTAGTTTCCTTTTGCCACAAAAGTTGTGGTATAATACAACACAAATTTATTTTTTCTTGGTTTTCATAGATCAGGAGTCCAGGTATGAGTTCATTAATTTCCTGTTAACACTGTAACAACCACAAACTTAGTTGCGTAAAACAACACAAATCTATCCTCTTACATTTATGGAGATCAGAATTCTAAAATCAGTTTTATTAAGTTGAATTAAAGATGTCAGGAGTCAGGCTGGTCAGGAGACTGGTTCTTTTGGATACTCTCATGGGAGAATTCATTTTCTTGCCTCTTTAGTGGCAACTTCTAGTGGCCACTTGTATTACGTGGCTCGTGGCTACTTCCTCTATCTTTAGAGTGCATCCCTCCATCCTCTGCTTCCATCTTCATATTGATGGATGTTCTCTTGGCCTTTTTGCTTCTCTTTCTTAAGGACCTTTGTGATTGCATCCAGCGCCCATCAAAATAATTCAAAATAATGTCTCTTCTTAAAATTCTTAAAACACCTCTGCAAAGTTTCTTTGGCATATAGAATAATATTCATAGTTTCTTGGGATTAGGACATGATATCTTTGGTTGGGGGGCATTATTTAGCCTACCACAACATGTTAGTTGATTCCTCTGCTCAGGATCTTAGCAGACTGAAGTAATGCTGAGGGTTAGGGCTGCACTCATTTTTTTCTTCTGCTTAGGGTCTTGCTCTGTTGCCCAGGCTGGAGTGCAGTGGCATGATCATGGCTCACTGCACCCTCAACCTTCTTGGCTCAAGCAGTCCTCCAACTTCATTCATCCTCCCAAGTAGCAGGGACTAGAAACATGAGCCACCATGCCCACTAAGTTTGTATTTTTTGTAGATAAAAGGTTTCTCTGTGTTTCCCAGGCTGGTCTCATACTCCTGAGCTCAATCTGCCTGCCTCAACCTCCCAAAGGGCTGGTATTACAGGAGTGCACCACCTTGCCTGGCCCTAGGGCTACACTCTTATATGGTACTTAGGGTCCTTTCCCAAACTCATTAGGTAGCTGGCAGAATTAAGACTGTAGAACTGGGCCAGGCGCGGTGGCTCAAGCCTGTAGTCCCAGCACTTTGGGAGGCCGAGGCGGATGGATCACGAGGTCAGGAGATCGAGACCATCCTGGTCAACATGGTGAAACCCCGTCTCTATTAAAAATACAAAACATTAGCTGGGCATGGTGGCGTGTGCCTGCAATCCCAGCTACTCAGGAGGCTGAGGCAGGAGAATTGCCTGAACCCAGGAGGCGGAGGTTGCGGTGAGCCAAGATCTCGCCATTGCACTCCAGCCTGGGTAACAAGAGCGAAACTCCGTCTCAAAAAAAAAAAAAAAAAAAAAAAAAAAAAAAAAAAAGACTGTAGAACTGAAGTCTCATTTCTTAGTGGCTGTCAGCTGAGAGAGCTGGTATACTATGCTGGTATCTTTTTTTTTTTAAAAAAAAAAAATTATTTTCTCTAGCTTTCTTTATTATATAAGTATATAACACAAATTAGATAAATAATATATGCTAATTGATGGTTAATATTACTGGTAAATCTTCTGGTCAGCAGTAGTCTATTATCAGTTAAGTTTTTGAGAGTCCAAAGTTATACATGGGTTTATTATTATTATTATTATTATAATACTTTAAGTTCTGGGGTACATGTGCAGAATGTGCAGGATAGTTACAGAGGTATACACGTGCCATGGTGGTTTGCTGCCTCCATCCCCGTCATCTACATTAGGTATTTCTCCTAATGTTAGCCCTCCCCAGTCTACCCACCCCCTGCTTTCCCTCCTCTAGCCTCCCACCCCTCGACAAGCCCTGGTTTGTGATGTTCCCTTCTCTGTGTATCTTAATCTTAGTTCTGTGTTTCTTAGTATTTCCCTCAGTCAAGTAAGCAACGGAAGAACCCATTAAATTTTTTCATTACATGTTTAAAAAAAATGTAGAAGCCCTTTGAATATATTTTTTGACATTTAAAAACATTTTGTCCCATTTTGCAGGCTCTTCCTGTCACTGTTAACAAACAATGAACACATTTTCAAAGTAGAGAAACATGTCATCATAAAGTAGCAGATTCAAAACAGACAGATAAAAGAGTCACATTGATGATGTTCAATGCTCTTTTCTGCCATTTTCAAATGAAAAGCAAATACAAGAAACTCTAGTCTGCAGGTGTTCAATATAAATCAGATTCTAAGTTATGACATATGTTTCTGCTCTCTGTGGGATTTATGCTCCTGCAAGACATTTTGTTACAAAATGTACCTTATTGAATTTTCTGATATTTTGAGAAGGAACAAAATCTAACACAATAAGCGTATCTTAGGGCTTTGTCATTGGTGTGGAAAGAACATAATGAAGCATGTCTTCATGTTCCTATTTTATTTTACTTGAAATCATAAAGAGAAATTATCAAGAGAAAAGTGTTAAGTGTGACTCAAAACAAATTGTATATACATGTCAAGGGGAACAGAAAAAGTGTGAATTATCTCTCTGGCTTATAAACAAAATTATGAATCTATTCTGCTATTCTTAATTAATTTTGCCTTTACAAGGGTATATTGAAACGTAGATAGGGTAAAACTTCCCACTTTAATCCTTTCAAGTTTGCATTCATATTTAGTATTTTTCATGTTTTGGCAGTACCTAAGCCTATGTATACTCTGGAATGCAGTGCTCATTTGATATCATATTAATCTCTGCCACTGGATTTTAGTTTTCTGCATTTATATTATGTACTCAATTTATAAACAACTAGAAAGCAGAATTTATTTTATATGTCTTTGTATCATCAATGTCCATATCTATGCTTGAATACTATCCAACAATAATGAATGATTCTGTAGAAAATTTCAATAAAACCAATTAAAATACACATGATTTTGAGCACTTTGTAATCTAAGGATTAATTTTTCATTGGTTTAGGGACAAACATACAAAACTAAACTCAGTAACACACACAATAGTGTGTGTGTGTGTTTGTATAGTGTAACTACAGAATTCTTAATAGTTGTTCTATAATTGGTAGTTATAATTACACTTATGGATCATTTCACCTAGGATTTAGCTGAGATGTCCGTATGTAGAATACAGTTAAGAATGACATTATTAGCTTTATTCTATTAAAATTTTTGTAATCTAAAGTTTAGTATTTGATGTTAATTTTTATGATCTGATGAGAATGATTTAGCCTACATTCAGAAACAGAGACTTTATATGAACAATTAGAGGGGAAAGCAGTTTTCATATAAATAGCCATTTATAGTGACAACAATAGTGTAGATATTGAGCAGTACCTACAGTTACATACCTGGTATACCAAATTTCTATGAATGCAGACTTTAAACTGTTTGAAAATATATGTATTATTTACATTAATTAATCATCTTATTTCCCAGTACTGATACAATACTAAGGAATAGTGGCTATTAAATATCTAATTAATACCATTCTGTTCATATTTTGTAGAATAAACAAATATTTCAAGAAACATTATATAATTTTCTATGATTTCTGCTTTATGTATATTTTAGGCCTCACAAAATGTACCAAAAAATTATACATGATCCATAGAAGTTCCACTGCAGAAGGAAGTTAAAGGACAATTTAAAAATAATTGTTGGCTGTGTTTTTACAAAAATAATGTAATCATAGCAAGTGGTAATAAATTTCAGATGATTCAGGAGTATATGTTAAACATCATAAACATCAATTTATGCATGAATTATTTCAATATGATTAAAGTTTTATTCTTGAATATAGTTAGTAATTTTAGTCTGCATTATTTGAAATAAGTGTTAAATTAGAAAAAGGGAAAATAATTTTGGAATTAAAGGTATAAATTTTGAGTGCTTTTTCTAGAAATCTTTAGTTATAAGATATAGGCTTATAAATATGACATGAGCTTGAAAAAAGGTGTTATGGGCTGAATTGTGTCCCCTTCCCCAAACTCATATGTTGAACCCATAACTCTCAGTTCCACAGAATGTAACTGTATTTAAAGACAGGGTCTTTACAGAGATTATTCAGTTAAAATCAGGTTATTAGGGTGAGTCCCAATTCAATATGACTGGTGTCCTTATGTAAAGAGGAAATTTAAGCACAGATATATGTATATATGGAGAGAGATGATATGAAGATATGGAGATAAGACAGCCATCTATAAGGTAAGGAAAGAGACCTGGAACATATCTTTCCTCATGGGCCTCTGAAGAAACCAACCCTGTCACCACCATGATCTCAGACTTCTAGACTACAGAATTGTACACAAATTTCTGACGTTTAAGCCACTCAGTACGAGGCACTCTGTCACAGCAACCCTAACAAAACTAATACAGATTTTGGTACTGAGAAGTGGGATGCTGCAGTAACACACATCTAAAAATATGAAAGTGGCTTTGGAATTGGGTTTTGTCTAGAGGCTGCAAGAGTTGTAAAATGTATGTTAGAAAGAGCATATATTTTTTTGGAAAGAGTGATGGTAGAAATGTGGTCATTGAAGGAATCTCTGGTAAGGGATCAGAAAAAAAAAGAGAGCTGTAGAGAAAGTCTCTATTCTCTAAGAAAATACATATTCTGTACAGAATGCAGGTAAGGATGGCCATGGTGGGATTACATGATGTCTGTAATCCCAGACTTTGGAAGGCCAAGTTAGGAGGATTACTTGAAGCCAGGAGTTTGAACCAACTTGTTTATGTAAAAAATATATATATTTTTTACATGTATAAATATATATTATATATACATATATAAAATAAACCAGACAAAAAACACTTCTTAATATTTTCCTACTGAGGAATTAATATTTTCATATCTTAATATTTTCCTACTGCAGAGTAGGAACAAAATAGAAAATTTGACATAGGCACCACAGGGCATACGATTCTACTGTATAATAAATCTAACAATTTATATTCACATCTCTTAACTACTTATAAAGAAAGTAGTATATGTATGTGTGCGTGTGTGTGTGTGTGTGTGTGTGTGTGTGTGTACTTTAAAATTTGGGCTCTTTCATGGAAAGGATATTTTTAAACTTTTCTTTGTACTTACATATAATGCATGTTACATAAAGCTTCCACATTGTTACAAGTTTGTGTAAAATACTTAAATATAGACTATTTTACATTAAAATACTAATTGTATTTGGCTAAAACATGTCAGTTTAACAGGTTCACATTTTTTTAAAGTAAGTTCTTTTTTTATTTTTGAGTTGGAGTTCATTTTGTCACCCAGGCTGGAGTGCAGTGGCATGACCTAGGCGCACTGCAACTTCTGCCTTTTGGGTTCATGAGATCCTCTCACCTCATCTTCCCAAGCAGCTAGGACTACAGGTGTGTGCCACCATACTCTGCTAATTTTTCTATTTTTAGTAGATACGGGATTTCACTATGTTGGCCAGACTGGTCTTGAACTCCTGACCTCCAGTGACCTGTCCGCCTCTGCCTCCTGAAGTGCTGGGATTATAGGTGTGAGCCACCATGCCTGGCCTTAAAAGGTAACTTAAAAGGTAACTCTTTTTCTTTTCTTTCTACCATGAACCTAAACATAGTGAAAGGAAATAAGTTTCTATGGATATATTTGATATATTTCTTTGAAAAGTTATCTATCTCAGTGTTTGGCTTGGCTGCATTCTCAAATGACTATAATTATTCTATTCTCATATTTTTCTCCTGTAGAAAAGAAATCATGTTTGCATCAATGCACTTTGTATATAAAATAATTCACAGCATTTATCAATTTAATTCCAGTTAGCTTTCTGTAACCTATAAATATGATTCTTTATTACTAAAAAGATTTTAATTTACCATTCAAAAGAATTTTAAGTATTTTAAAAAGCATTGTGGAGAAAGCAGCAATTCAAGCAGTTTCATACTTCATCTTAATAAGAGCACTAATTTATGTTTGAAAATAGAATTGGTTCTATAATGAGGTCCCATGAGTACTTTATTATGTGATAAAGTAACACACAAGGGCAACCAATTCTTGGAAATTTAAAAGAGAACTATTTGAGAGAAAAGAATCAATGTAATAGATTATCTGTAGGTCAAGTATAATTAAGCAGAAATAATTGGTTAGTGGTTAATTTTTGTAAATATATCAAAGCCTTGTCTTTTAAAAATATATACATTGCATAATAAAAAGTAACAGGCCTTTAGTAAATGGATTTTTCTATTTAGTAAAAAGAGCCATGAAATAGACATTGCAACTGATTCTTTAAAATGCTTTGCACACAGGCACAGACACAATCTCTCAGTCTCCTGTGGATTAGGAAACTGGTGAGTCACTTCTCTGTCTTTGACTTGAACATGTTTACAAAGTATTTACCATCCTACTAAAAATAGTATAAAACTCTACAGCTTAACATAAAGCCATGTAGATAAAGTTAAGCACATCCATCCATTTTTAAATTCATACATATATATTTAACATAGATAACAATGGTATGTATTATATAAGCAATGCATACATGATATATAATATATAATGATATAATTAAAATATTTATAAATAAATACAAACATAATTATTAACTTCTTTAAAAATTATACTTGGTATCTAGTACAAACCCTGATGCACAAAGGCATTATGTTGGCTCATCAGGGGGTGAAGATCCCATGTAGATGTCAGACATATAAGCAAATAAACTAAAGTTTCATAACTTCTATCAAAATGGTATGTGAAAGTGCTACAGGAAGGAGAAAGGGGAAGTTAACATTTTTGTGTGGGTTTCAAAAAAGATCTCACAGAAGCACTGGCATTTATTTAATATGTGGATGATAACCTTTGAAAGAAAAAGGATGATGGTGCTCAAATGTACCTTATCATTTGCAAGACCAAATAATTTACTATTTCTGAATCTTCACTTACTCTATTTTCTAAAGTTTCAAAGTTTTGGTTGCTTTTTTTTTAACCCTGGAATTTATATGTATTTTCAATTGACTTGAGTCATTATCAAACATGAAATTTTATTTTTTCCTTTGTATTACAAAATAGATTTGTTTGCAAACAATTCAAGAGAATAATTCATAAAAATTTGACTGAATGAATAATGATGACTCTTAAAAGTTCAGAACTTTGCATATAAAAACAATCATGTTTTTATTTTATAAATACCTGAACTAAAGTAGTGAGAGTGACAGCCTGGGACTAATATAGAGAAGTGAATAGAATAAAATCTATAGAGCTTGATGGCTGAGGAGATGTGGGAGTTGGCTAAAAGAGGCCAATGTAAGATTAAATGATATTTAGCTCAGGGACCATTGACAATGGAAATACTTGCCATGGTAGGACATTTTGGAAAAGAGTTTTTTTCAGAGAACAGAAATAGCAATGATTAAAAAAAAATGGTTTTGAATATATTGCATTTAAATATTTATAAAATATTATATAAATGTAATGTACTAAAAGTTAAGGATGAATTAGAAGAGTTTTTTTCCAGCTAAAATTTATATGAATGTTTCTAGGTATTAGGTTCATTGTAAGTTTATATGAAGAATAAATTTAAGATATCATGTTATCCTTCAAGTTTTTTTTATAAGTTAACAGGGGAAGTAAAACATATTCACATATAACTAAATACCCTTTGAGAGGATGGATATCCCATTTTCTAAGTGGTCATTTAAAGCAACATATTTGTCAAAGTCTCTTATGAGCTGGTGGAAAATTCAAATTACTGTGCTAAATAGAATTATACTCACTTTCTGATTTGTGACCTTGTATGTTAAAAATCCTCAGTTCTACTACCTATAAAATATGCATAATGTTTTGCAGAATTATTGTGAGGACTAATTGGCTAAAATGTACTAAACTATCTAGTACAATGTTTTATATGTGTTACATTACTTCCTTCTCACACTTTGAATACATTCAAATCAAATGAGATATATAAATATCAGAAATTTTAAAGGATGATTACTAAAATACATCTACAAACACCAGTTATTAAAAGAGTCAGTTTTCTGACTGGATATTATCAATACAACATAAAAGATTAATATAACATATATATGAAAATGATATTTAAGTAAAAAGATAAAAGTAGACTTAAAAACCGCCTATTTGACTAATTACAAAATATAGCCAACTAAAACTACCTAGTAGTTATCTAGGAGCTACCGACTTCTTCATGAAATAAATCTAGAGGCCAAACTTATCTAATTTGGCAAGAATAATATATAAAATTCAATGGCATATCACCAGATCACAACAGAGTATCATGTTTCGTGATATAGTCCATTCTTTAAATATTTTTAAATTTATTTTTTTAAATCAATGTAAAATTTTAGGTTTTTATATTTCACAGTGTGATGTTTTGAAGTACATATACATTGTGGAATGGCTATTAAGTCCAAATAAAAGCTTAGGAAATCACTGGAAGAATGACTTAATATGTTTACCATGGTTACAAAATGATTTTTCTGATATATTCTGCTAGAAAAATCTTATGAATTCTGTTACCTCTGCTTGGTTAGAGTATTGACACTTTTCTGCTAGAAAATTATCTAATTTGTTTGCAGATAATTTATCAGAATTGGACTGGTTTACCTCTTTCACAAGTTGCTTTGGCAATTCAAAAAGTGTCCTGGCCTGGTATCTCTTTGGCTTGAGTCACTGATGGATATGCTAGAAATACTAAATTAGGGCAGCCAGACCCTCTGAATCTTGTGGTTGGAAATGTCCTAAGTAGTCTTTGGCACAGTTTTCCTCTTATTCAAGCATGTTAGTTTTGGAAAACTAGAGAGCTGAGATAGAGGAACATGAGAACTCAAATATATAGTGAAGAAAACACACATTTCAGACCAGGAGGAAATACAAGAATTTAAGTTAATTCAGTACAACTGGCTGTCTCCAGAGATTCTCTGAAATATATGTTTAAATGCTTTCTGCATATTTGGAATAGAGGGACTACCTTATGTCTCAAAAGAAACATTGATAAAATTGGGAAAATGTAGCTCTACAGGGATGTCAGTCTCCTATATATTTGTAAAATAATTATCTATTTAGAATTCAAAACTTTGAATTTTGAATTATATTGCTCAATTAGTCTCTATACTAATAATAAGTAAATTTTTAGGTGGGGAGATCCAAGATGGCCAGTTAGGAGCAGCTCTGGATTGCAGCTGCCAGCAAGAGCACAGAGGGTGAGTGGATGCCGCATTTCCAGATGGATTTTTATTGCCCACAGACAAGGAGATTACTGGGCAGAGGAGCCCATGGGTTGTCAGCATGGTGTTTTGGCTGGTGTGGTGGGTCTCCACATCAAATACATGGGTCTGGGTGCCATTTTAGCTGGTGATTTGAGTGCCTGGGAGACAGAGGCACCCATTCAACTGATAAAAAGGGGACTGAAACAGGAAGCCAGGCCAGGAGATTCCTGGGCAAAAAAGCACCACAAAACTCCAGCATGGCTGTTTCAGCCAGCACAGTGGGTCACTGCACAGGAAATCACACAGATCCCAGCACCTTTTCAATGGTGACTGGAATGCCTGGGAGACAGAGTTGCCCATTCAACTGATAAAAAGGGGACTGAAACAAGGAGCCAGGCCAGGAGATTCGTGGGTGAAAAAGGTGCCATGAGCCCCCCAGTGTGACTGTTTCAGCAGGCACAGCAGGTCTGTGCACAAAATCTCACACAAATCTGGGCACCTTTTCAACTGGTAAATGGAATGCCTGGGAGACAGAGTCGCCTGTTCAACTGAAACAGGGAGCTAGGCCAGGAGATATTCCCTGGTGGAAAAGTGCCACGAGTCTCCAGTGGCTGTTTCAGTTGGGACAGTGGGTGTACACACAAGAAATTACACAAATCTGGGCACCATTTCAACTGCTGACTGGGATGCCTGGGAGAGAGTCACCTGTTCAACTGGAAAAAAAAAAGGGGGTGTGGTCTGAGGCAGGGAGCCAGGTGATCAGGCTCAGCCAGTCCCACCCCCACAAAAAAAAACAGCAATCTGAAATGCTCTGGACTGAGAGTTTCACAGCAAGCACAGTTGAACCTGGGATGGTCCAGCTCTGTGGGAGAGAGGCGCCCACCATTACCAAGGCAATCCACCACTATCAGGGTAGTTTGACATTGCCAAGGCAGCCTGCCATTGCTGAGGCAGGCTGCTATTACAGAGTCCACCATTACAGAGGGGGGCTGCCATTGCCAAGGCAGTCCTAACTATACCCCCATAAACAGGACTGCAGGGAAGTTCACATGGCAGCTGGGCAGAGTCCACAGCAGCTCAGCAAAGCCTCTGCAGGCAGACTGTGACTAGGCTGCCTCCTTGCTGGGCAGGGTAGCCCTGAAAAAAGGCAGCAATGTGACAGAAACTCATAAATAAAGTCCTAATTTCCCAGAACAGAGCACCTGGGTTAAAAAAAAAAAAAAAGTATTTATGAGTTCTACTGCAGCAGACTTAAATGTACCCACCCAGCAGCTCTGAATGGAAAAATGGAGCTCACAACTCAGCGCTTGAGCTCCTATAAAGGATAGACTGTCTCCTCAAGCAGCTCCCTGACCGCCTTATATCCAAAGAGTCACCTCATAAAGGAGAGCTCAGACTGCCATCTGGCGGGTATCCTTCTGGGACAAGAGCAGAAGAAGAAACTGGCAGCAACCCTTACTGTTCTGCAGCCACTGCAAGTGATCCCCAAGCAAGCAGGGCCTGGAGTGGACCTCAGCAGTCCTACAGCATAGGGGTCTGACTATTAGAAGGAAAACTAAGAAACAGAAAGAAATAACTTCATCATCAACAAACTGGATATCCACTCAGAGACCCCATCTGAAAATCAACAACTACAAAAACCACAGGTAAATAAATCCACAAACATGGGAAGAAACCATCATAAAAAATTTGAAAACATCCAAAACCAGAATGCCTATCCTCCTCCAAGTGATCACAACTCCTCACAAGCAAGGGGAAAAGGCTGGATAGAGAATGAGTCTGATGAATTGACAGAAACAGGCTTCAGAAGGTGGGTAGTAAGAAAATTCTCTGAGCTAAAGAAACATGTTCTAACCCAATGCAAAGAAACTAAGAACCTTGAAAAAAGGTTTGATGAAATGCTAATGAGAATAAATAACTGAGAGAGGAATATAAATGAACTGATGGAGCTGAAAAATACAACACGAGAACTTCACTTCATGAAGCATACACAAGTTCCAATAGCCAAATTGACCAAGCAGAAGAAAAGATATCAGAGGTTGAAGATCAATGCAATGAAATAAAATGAGAAGGCAAGATAAAAGAAGAAAGAGCAAAAAAAAAAAAAAAAAAAGAGTCTCCAAGAAATAGGGACTATGGGAAAAGACCTAGTTTTATGTTTGATAAACGTACCTAAATGTGACAGAGAGAATGAATCCAAGCTGGAAAATTGAATCCAAGCTGGAAAATACTCTTCAGGGTATTATCAGGGTAAACTTCCCAACCTAGCAGGACAGGCCAATATTCAAGTCCAGGAAATACAGAGATCACCACAAAGATATTCCTCAAGAAGAGCAACCCCAAGCCACATAATCATCAGATTCACCAGGGTTGAAATGAAGGAGAAAATGCTAAGGGCAACCAGAGACAAACATCAGGTTACCCACAAAGAGAAGTCCATCAGACTCACAGCGGATCTCTCAGCAGAAACCCTACAAGCCAGAAGAGAGTGGGGGCCAATATTCAACATCCTTAAAGAAAAGAACTTTTATATCCAGCCAAGCCAAGCTTCATAAGTGAAGGAGAAACAAAATCCTTTAGAACAAGCAATTCCTGAGAGATTTCATCACCACCAGGCCTGCTTTACAAAAGCTCCAGAAAGAAGCACTAAACATAGAAAGGAACAACCAGTACCAGCCACTCCAAAAATGCCAAATGGTAAAAAGCATCGACACAATGAAGAAACTAACAGGCAAAACAGCCATCTAGCATCAAAATGGCAGGATCAAATTCACACATAACAATATCAACTCTAAATGTAAATGAGCTAAATGCCCCAATCAAAAGACACAGACTGGCAAATTGGATAAAAAGCTGAAACCCATCTCACATGCAAGGATACACACAGGCTCAAAATAAAGGGATGGAGTAAGATTTACCAAGCGAATGGAGAGAAAAAAAAATGCAGGAATTGCAATCCTAGTCTCTGATAAAATAGACTTTAAACCAACAAAGATCAAAAGAGACAAAAAAAGGACATTACATAATAGTAAAAGGATCAATGCAATAAGAGCTAACTATCCTAAATATATATGTACCCAATACAGGAGCACTCAGCTACATAAGGCAAGTTCTTAATGACTTAAAAAGAGACTTAGACTCCCACACAATAATAGTGGGAGACTTTAACACTCCACTGTCAATATTAGACAGATCAATGAGACAGAAAATTAACAAGGATATTCAGGACTTGAACTCAGACCTGGACCAAGCAAACCTAATAGACATTTACAGAATGCTCCACTCTAAATCCACAGAATATACATTCTTCTCAGCACCACATCACAACTACTCTAAAATTGACCACATAATTGGAAGCAAATCACTCCTCAGCAAATGCAAAAGAATGGAAATTGTAACAGTCTCTCAGATCACAGTGCAATCAAGTTAGAACTCAGAATTCAGAAACTTACCCAGAACCTCACAGCTTCATGGAAACTGAACAACTGGCTCTTGAATGTTGACTGGATAAACAATGAAATGAAGGCAGAAACAAAGATGTTTTTTGAAACCAATGAGAAAGAAGACACAATATACCAGAATCTCTGGGACACATTTAAAGCAGTCTCTAGAGGAAAATATATAGCAATAAATGCCCACATGAGAAGGAAGGAAAGATCTTAAATGGCTGGTACCATTTCTTCTGAAACTATTCCAAAAAAGTCCAAAAAGAGGGAATCCTTCCCAAATCATTTTATGAGGCCAAAATCATTCTGATAGCAAAACCCTACGAAGAAAACTTCAGGCCAATATCCATGATAAACATAGATGCAAAAATCTTCAATAAAATAATGGGAAACCGATTGCAACAGCACATCAAAAGGCATATCCACCATGATGAAATAGGCTTCATCCTGGGGATGCAAAGCTGGTTCAACATACACAAGTCTATAAATGTAATTCACCAAATAAACAGAACCAAAGACAAAAATCAAATGATTATCTCAATTGATGCAGAAAAGGCCTTTGAAAGAATTCAACAGCCCTTTATTCTAAAAACCCTCAATAAACTAGGTATTGATAGAAGATATCTCAAAATAGTAAAAGCCATTTACAACAAACCCACAGCCAATATCATACTGAATGGGCAAAAACTGGAAGCATTCCCTTTGAAATCTGGCACTAGACAAGGGTGCCCTCTCTCACCACTCCTACTCAATATAATATTGGAAGTTCTAGCCAGGGCATTCAGGCAAGAAAAAGAAATAAAAGGTATTCAGTTAGGAAAGGAGGAAGTCAAATTGTCTCTATTGCAGATGACATGATTATATATTTAGAAGACCCCATTGTCTCAGCCCAAAATCTCCTGAAACTGATAAGCAAATTCAGCAAAGTCTCAGGATACAAAATCATTGTGCGAAAATCCCAAGCATTCCTATACACCAGTAACACACTTAAAGAGAGCCAAATCAAAAATGAACTGCCATTCACAATTGCGACAAAGAGAATAAAATACCTAGAAATACAACTAACAAAGGATGTGAAGGACCTCTTCAAGGAGAACTACAAACCAGTGCTCAATGAAATAAGAGAGGAAACAAACAGGTAGAGAAACATTCCATGCTCATAGTTAGGAAGAATCAGTATCGTGAAAATGGTCATACTGCCCAAGGTAATTTACAGATTTAATGCTATACCCATCAAGCTACCAATGATCTTCTTCACAGAACCAGAAAACACCACATTAAACTTCATATGGAAGCAAAAGAGAGCCTGCATATCCAAGTCAATTCTAAGCAAAAATAACAAAGCTGGAGACATCACACTACTTGACTTCAAAGGATAGTACAAGGCTACAGTAATCAAAAGAGCATGGTACTAGTACAAAAAGAGATATAGACCAATGGAACAGAACAGAGGCCTTGGAAGCAATGCTGCACATCTCCAACCACCTGATCTTTGACAAACCTGACAAAACAAGCAATGGGGAAAGGATTCCCTGTTTAATAAATGGTGTGTGGAAATCTGGCTAGCCATGTGTAGAAAGCAGAAACTAGACCCCTTCCTGACACCTTACAGTAAAATTAACTCCTTATGGATTAAAGACTTAAACATAAGGCCTAACAGCATAAAAACCATAAAAGAAAATCTAGGCAAAACCATTCAGTACATAGGCATAGGCAAGGACTTCGTGACTAAAATGCCAAAAGCATTGGCAACAAAAGCCAAAATATATAAAAGGGACCCAATCAAACTCAACAGCTTCTGCATGGTGAAGGAAACAGTCATTAGCGTGAATTGGCAAACAACAGAATGGGAAAAAATTTTTGCACAATCTACCCATATTACAAAGGGCTAATATCCAAAATCTACAAAGAACTAAAATGGATTTACAAGAAAAAAAAAAAAAAATAGGCCCATTCAAAAGTGGGTGAAGGATATGAAGAGACACTTTACAAAAGAAGACATATATGAGGCCAAAAAACATATGAAAAAATGCTCATAATCACTGGTCATTAGAGAAATGCAAATCAAAACTACATTGAAATACCATTTCACATCAGTTAGAATGGCAGTCATTAAAAAATCTGGAGACAGATGGAATGATCCAAGATGGCTGACCACTAACACCTCAAGATTGCAGCCCAGAGGAGAGGACGCCACACTTACAGACAAATTTTGGTCACTCATGGAGCAGAAGATTCCCAGTGGAGGAGTTGCACGGGTCACCAGCGCAACTCTTGTGGCCGGCACAGCGGTTTTGCCTGTGGGACTGGTTCCTCTTCTGACCGAGGTTTGGAGGAGCAGCACGGGTCGCCAGCACGACTCTTGTGGCCAGAGCAGTGGTTTTTCTGGCACCTTGGTGCAGCAGCTCTTGGTGCAGAGTAAATGGACTGGTTCCCCTTCTGACCAAGGTTTGGAGCTCCGGGAAGGCAGAGTCGCCTATTACGGACTCAAGAAGGAAGTCAGACTGGAGATTCCCAGGAGAAAAGCACCATCAGTCTTAACGCCACTGTTTTGGCCGGCGCAGTGGGTTGCTCATATTTCGGCCCTGGGAATTAATAACTTGGACATCTACTCAGAGATCTAATTTGAAAGGTGGTAATTACAAAGATGACAGGTAGATAAATTTACAATGATGGGAAGAAACCAGTGTAAAAAGGCTGAGAATACTCAAAATCAGAATGCCTCTCCCTCTAAAGAGGATCACAGTTTCTCATCAACAAGGGAACAAGGCTTGATGGAGAACTAGCGCATCCCAATAACAGAATTAGGCTTCAGAACATGGTTAATAAGAAACTTCTGTGAGTTAAAAGAACATGTTGTAGCCCAGTGTAAAGAAACTAAGAACTTTGAAAAAAGGTTTGATGAAATCCTAATGAGAATAGACAATTTAGAGAGGAATATAAGTGAATTAATGGAACTGAAGAATACAGGAACTCCAAGAAGTATGCACAGGTTTAAAACTTGAATTGTTCAAGCAGAAGAAAGGATATTAGAGGTCGAAGTCCAACTTAATGAAATAAAATGAGAAGACAAGAATAGAGAAGAAGGGATAAAAAGGAATGAGCAAAGTCTCCAAGAAATGTGGGACTATGTGAAAAGACCAAATTTATGTTTGATGGGTGTATCTGAATGCGACAGAGAGAATGAATCCAAGCTGGAAAATATTCTTCAGGATATTATTCAAGAAAATTTTCCTAAACTAGCAAAGCAGGACAATATTCAACCCCAGGTAATACAGAGAACACCACAAAGATATTCCTCAAGAAGAGCAACCCCAAGGCACATAATCGTTAGGTTCACCAGTGTTGAAATGAAGGAGAAAATACCAAGGGCAGTCAGAGAGAAAGGTCAGGTTACCCACAAAGGGAAGCCTATCAGACTTCACAGCAGATCTCTCAGCAGAAACCCTGCAAGCCAGAAGAGAGTGGGGGCCAATATTCAACATCCTTAAAGAACAGAACTTTCAGCCCAGAATTTCATATCCTGCCAAACTAAGCTTCACAACTGAAGGAAAAATAAAACCTTTTATGAACAAGCAAGTACTCAGAGATTTTATTACCACCAGGCCTGCTTTACAAGAGCTTCTGAAACAAGCATTACACATAGAAAGAAACAACCAGTATTAGCCTTTCTAAAAATGTACCAAAAAGTAAAGAGCATCAATATAAAGAAGAATTTACATCAACGAATGGATAAAACAGCCAGTTAACATCAAATGGCAGTAATCCTAAATTTAAATAAACTAAATCCCCGAATCAAAAGATACAGCCAAAACCCAATGGTATGCTACATCCAGATCCATTTCACATGCAAGGATACAGAGACTCAAAGCAAGGGGATGGAGAAAGATTTACCAACCAAATGGAAAGCAAAAATAAATAAATAAATAAATAACAGGAGTTGCAATTCTCATATCTGATATAATAGATTTTAAAGCAACAAAGATATAGTGGTAAAAGGATCAGTGCAACAATAAAAGCTAACAATTATAACACCCAGATACATAGAGACTTAGACTCAATGAGACAGAAAATTAATAAGGATATCAAGGACTCGAACTCAGATCTGGAACAAGTAAACTTAATAAATATTTATAGAGCTCTCCACTTTAAATACACAAAATATACATTCTTGTCAATACCACATCACACCTACTCATAGGTTTAAATGAAATATTGATTGGCCATTATTAATACCCATTTCTTTTAGAATAAAGCAACATTTTCATTTTCTCTCCCTCTTTTTCTTTCTCTGTCTTCCTCTCCTTTATTCCTTTTTGTTCTTTCCTTCTCTCAAAAAAAAAATAAATAAATATCTGGAGACAACAGATGCTGGAGAGGATGTGGAGAAACAGGAACACTTTTACACTATTGGTGGGAGTGTAAATTAGTTCAACCATTGTGGAAAACAGTGTGCCACTTCCTCAAGGATCTAGAAATAGAAATTCCATCTGACCCAGCAATCTTGTTACTGGGTATATATCCAAAGGATTATAAATCATTCTATTATAAGGACACATGCACAGGAATATTCATTGCAGCACTTACAATAGCAAAGGCCTGGAACCAATGCAAATGACCATCAATTGTAGACTGGACAGGGAAAATGTGGCACATATACACCCTGGAATACTATGCAGCCATATAAAACAATAAGTTCGTGTCCTTTGTAGGGACATGGATGAACCTGGAAACTGTCATTCTCAGCAAACTGACACAAGAACAGAAAATCAAACACCACATGTTCTCACTCATAGGTGAATGTTGAACAATGTGAACACATGGACACTGGGAGGGGAGCATAACACACTAGGGTCTGTGGGGGAGAACTAGGGGAGGGGCAGCAGGGGGTGGAGAGTTGGGGAGGGATAACATGGGGGGAAATGCCAGATATGGGTGATGGGGAGGAAGGCAGCCAACCACACTGCCGTGTGTGTACCTATGCAACAATCTTACATGTTCTTCACATGTACCCCAAAACCTAAAATGCAATAATAAATAAATAAATTTTTAAACAATCGAATTAACCTTTTTTTCTTACTCCTTTTTCGCTAGAAGGAAAGAGATAAATACAACCTAGAGATACAGATTACCTGTGATTCAAATCTCAGCACAGCTCCATAGCTTACTAATTGCTTGTCCTGCAGCAAGCCCTTTTTATTTTCAAAGCAGGTTTCTATCATATAAAAATGAGGATAATACTCTCCTCATAAGAGAGACGAATGGTAAGGATAATGTATTTAGAATGTCAAGATCAATTTCAGAGGTCCTAATGCTGAAGAAAGGTTTTACTTTTTAATCTTAACTCAAATGTGTCGAGCAGAGAGAGAGAGATAGAAAGGAAACAGACAACAAAATAGGAAGAATAACCTGTGTAAAGAGAAGATGTATAATTTTAGACAACTTGTTTACATGCATTCTGCAAAAAAAAATCCCAAAACACAAGTACACTCTTCTTTGTAATTTTTTTTTTACAAAAATATATCCATACATGGTTTAAAACAGTAGACCTGGCAACCTGAAAAGGGTTAATTTGACAGTTGTATAAGGAAAGAGGCATCTCCTATATTCAAAATGAGCAAAGATGCCCTAGATTCCTACATTTGTCTCCAACATCCTCACCGCTGCTAAGCTTGCTAGTGACAAATAACAAGGAAAAGGTCATAGCCTTATGTGATGCGACTCATCCCTGTTATGAAATTGCACATACACCAATATTGGGAACAGAATCTCTACAAGGTGGCGTTTCTACCACGATATAACATTCATTTTTTTGTGTTTTCAAAACCTTTCAATTCCACCAGAATAGAATGCAGTGAGTTGTATTACTTACAGAGACTTACATTAGTTACTCTAGTTTCCCTGTCAATAAATTCTAAATTGCTTTTAATATAATACAAAGACAAATATTTAAATGTTTAAATAACCAGCTCAATATAAAACAAAACTATTGCAAAACAAAACAAAAAAAACTCTGCTAAAAGAACATGAGAGCCATTTTATTGTGCCTGATATTTTAAATTATATACACATAAATGTATACATATGTATGTATTTTATACATATAATTTCACTGAGAAAAAAAAAAACCTGCTATTTTTCTTGAAGGGAAAACAAAGGATATATAAATTGCCAGAAAACACACAGCTGGTAAGCAGCTTAGCTGTCAGGAATTACAACGTAGACATGTTTAATTCTAAACTTGGGGCTCTTCTCTTACATCATTCTAATTACACCATATAAAAGACACAATATAAATTGGTAAAAGCAGAGTAAAAAAATCAAAAACAATTGAGGTATGCCGTAGGTTTTCCTTGATAATTTTTGAAAACTATTTTCTGTCAATAGTGATCATCAAGGCATGGCATAGTGTCTCACACCTGTAAACCCAGCATTTTGGGAGGCCAACATGGGAGGATAACTTGAGCCTTGGAGTTTAAGACCAGCCTGAGCAGCATAGTGAGACCCCCATCTCTACAAAAAATAATTAAAAAAAAAATTAGTCAGGCATGGTAGTGCACACCTGTAGTCCCAGATACTTGGGAGGTGGAGGTGAGAGAGTTGCTTGAGCCTGGGAGGTTGAGGCTGCAGTGAGCCATGATGGTGACATTGCACTACAGCCTGGGCACCAGAACAAGAATTTGTCTCAAAATAAGAATAATAATATAAAAATAGAAATATATACTTGCAATAAATAGTAATATCTACTTTTGAAGGTTGGCCAAAATTAACAATGCAGATTTCCTTTAAAATGAAATAAATAATACAATGGCCAATTCCCCATTTATTTTTTAATTGTAGATATATTCAACTTCAAAACTTTTGAAAGAATATTTATAAAAATATTTTTTTTTTCATTTTTGTTGTTTAAGACTTTAATCTTAATTTTAAAGTTGAATTTAGGCTGAATTATATAGCTTAAATTCTTTAACTCAAAAGCCACGAGTCTTAGATCTTTGGTTAACATTAGAAGATTCTTTTATTTGTATAAATTTAAGGGGTACAATTGTGGTTTTATTATATGAGTAATATAAATACCATGTTTGCTATTATATTGCAAAGTAGTGAAATATGGGATGAGATGGTTTGGCTCTGTGTCCTCATGGAAATCTCATATTGAATTGTGATCTTCAGTATTAGAGAAGAGGCTGGGTGGCAGGTGAATGGACCATGAGGGCAAATTTCTCCCTTGCTGTTCTCTTGATAGTGAGTGAGTTCTCATGAGATCTGATTGTTTAAAAGTGAGTAGCACTTCCCCCTTTGCTGTTGTTCATCTGTACTACCATCATAAGATGTGAATGGATTCCCTTTGCCTTCCAAGACTAAGTTTCTTGAGCCGCTCAGCCATGTTTCATGTTTAGTCTGTCTATGTTAATTAAAACCTTTTTCTTCATAAATTACCCAGTCTCAGATCATTCGTTATAGCAGTGTGAGAATGAACTAATACATGGGCTTTTAGTGTAACCATCATATAAATAATGCGTATCATACCTATTACATACTTTCTCATCCCTTACTCTCCTCCTACCATTCTGAGTCTCCAATGTGTCTATCATTCCACATTCTATGTACATACAAGAAAAAGTTTTTTTATTTTTAATATAATAATTTATTTTCCATTGGGTAGATACCCAGTAGTGGGATTGCTGGATGGATCAAATAGTGGTTCTAGTTTTAGTTCTTTGAGAAATCTCCATACTGTTTTTCATAGAGGTTATAATAATTTACATTCCCACTAACAATCTGTAAGCATTCTTTTTTCTCTTCATCCTCACTAGCAGCTGTTTGTTTTTTGACTTTCATAGTAGCCATTCTGACTGGCAAAAATTTATAAATGTTAGAAATTTTAAGAAGTAGATAGATAGAAGTATTGACTTAGATTCTAGTCAATAATGCTTATTCTAAGCACTCTTGACTTAGAATAAAAGAAAATGACAGTATAAAAGATTCTACCAAAACACTGTATAGGTTCCTAAAACCACATCTCTCTTTAACTATGTTATGGTATTATAGTCAATATTCAGGTGAATCGTGAAGTGTTATAAGAAATGAAGCTCCCATCCAAGTACTAACCATGCCTGACACTTTACAAAAGAAGACATACATGAGGCCAACAGACATATGAAAAAATGTTCATAATCACTGGTCATTAGAGAGATGCAAATCAAAACCACATTGAGATACCATCTCACGCCAGTTAGAATGGCGATCATTAAAAAAACAGAAACTTTACAAAAGAAGACATACATGAGGCCAACAAACATATGAAAAAGTGCTCATCATCATTGGTCATTAGAGAGATGCAAATCAAAACCACATTGAGATACCATCTCACACCAGTTAGAATGGCGATCATTAAAAAATCTGGAGACAGCAGATGCTGGAGAGGATGTGGAGAAATAGGAACACTCTTACACTGTTGGTGGGAGTGTAAATTAGTTCAACCATTGTGGAAGACAGTGTGGTGATTCCTCAGGGACCTAGAAATAGAAATTCCATTTGACCCAGCAATCCCATTACTGGGTATCTATCCAAAGGACTATAAATCGTTCTACTATAAGGACACATGCACACGAATGTTCATTGCAGCACTGTTTACAATAGCAAGGACCTGAAACCAACCCAAATGCCCAACGATGATAGACTGGACTGGGAAAATGTGGCACATATACACCATGGAATATTATGCAGCAATCAAAAATGATGAGTTTGTGTCCTTTGTAAGGACATGGATGAATCTGGAGAACATCATTCTTAGCAAACTGACACAAGAACAGAAAAAGAAATACCGCATATACTCACTCATAGGTGGGTGAGAAAAATGAGAACACATGGACACAGAGAGGCGGTCTACTATACACTGGGGTCTATTGGAGGGAATGGGGGAGGGACAGCGGGGGGGGCTGGGGAGGGATAGCCTGGGGATGAATGCCAAGTGTGGGTGAAGGGGAGGAAGGCAGCAAAGCACACTGCCATGTGTGTACCTATGCAACTATCTTGCACGTTCTGCACATGTACCCCAAAACCTATAATGCAATAAAAATTTAAAGAAAAAAAGAAATGAAGCTAATTTGACTAAATAATGTTAAAATGCATTCACTGACAAACATTTTTAAAGTGCTTAGTTTGGACAAGGTACTTTTCTGGGCACTCATGGTGGCCAGAAAAGAAAAAAAAAAAGACAACATCCTTGTCCTCATAGAAATTTCATTCAGCGATACAATTTTACACAATAATCTCAATGTTCAGCATTATCCATCATAATCTCTTACTTAGATAACAAATCTAGAATTTGAAAAAAATTATTCAAAAGTTAATTTTAAAGTGTGTTGATTTTCATAGTTGTGGATGCTTTAACATAAATGCGTGTATGTTTGTATAAAGCTATTTGATTGCTATCTAGCACTGTTAAAGTATTCATACAAAAATTAAAAACAATATTTTTATCTGATTTGTTTGAAAAAAACATTTTTTATCAAGGTTTAGTCACAAAAAACTTTGGAATTAGGATTTATTTGTAATAGAGTTTATAAAAATATCTCATTAATGTCATTATTAGTGGCATAAATAGATTTTTTTAAATAATGCAAGATTTATATTTATAACTGAATTGTCTTCCCTCAAAATTTATTTGTTAAAGCCTTAACCCCAAATGTGACTGTTCTTAGACATAGGACCTTTTAGGTAATATTTATAGTTAATGAGATCATAAGAATGGGAATGTAATTCAGTAGAACTGGTGTAATTTAAGAAAAGAGATACCAATGATCTCTTGCACAGATGAAAATCTATGTGAAGCCATAGTCAGAAATTGGATATCTGCATATGTATAAGCCAGAAAGAGGCTTCAGAAGCCAATCCCATTAGCATCTTAATCTTGGGAACTTCCAGCTTCTAGAACTGAAATAAAAATAAATTTCTATTGTTTAATCCAAATTACTCTGTAGTATTTCATTACAGCAGCTCCAGCAGACTAACATAATTTATAACACACTTAGTAAGGACTGTGTTTTTGTTATTTCCTTCTAAATTATCTCATATCTTTATTATACTCTGTAAAGACAGCAGTTATAATTTTAAGAAAAATGATATTATATTAATAATTCAGATCTCCAGAAAAGTATCTGATTCCATGATCATCTTCACTTTTTCCACAAAACCAAGAACACTGGTTTGAGAATTCTGATGTCATAATCATAATATATACAAATTAAATGAGTAGATAAAGACTGAAAAGATCATAAGAGTTAAATGAAAATATAAACCTAGAAGGAGTTACATAATTAAAATAAGTCTGATTGACAAAAGGAAATACTTATTAGTATGAATGCCATATATTTACATAGTTCAATGCAATTAAAAAGTTATTTCACATGCATCATTTCAGTTATCTCTCACAACCCAGAAGAAGGTCAGAACAGGGGGACAGAAATATATTTTGTACTGAGAGTTTCTTATCTATCTTCCCTTCAAGAAAATGACCACAATTACAATTTTATTTTTATTTGTGTGATTCTTTGTTTACTGTTTGTCTCTGACACTAGACTCTAAGATCCCTATTTCTTTTATCTTTTCATTATATGTATAGTGCCTGAAGTAATTGTTTTGAACTTTTAAAAATTGATATTAAATGCAAATCTCCAAAATGCCTATATGCCCTTTCTACCCTGATCCTGAAGTTTTATATTTTGGAGAACCAACTAAATAGCTTCATTCTTGTTTATTTATTTATGAAAGTAGGATCAAATTTGATATAACCTAATCAATTACATGAAAAAATATTTTGGTACACTTAAAATCTCAAACAATATAGAGGAAATCAATTTAGTCTTGAAACTGGCAAGGAATAAATTAGTAGTACTGGCCGACTATTTCTTTTGGGCATCAAGGACTGCTTACTAATGATGGAAGACCTTATCAGTCTTCCTTATAATACCAAAAGGAAAATTCCCATGCCCTGAAATAGTCACTGAGGTCAATATGCAGCCTAAATCTGAGGGCACTGTGGTGATATGGTAACCAGAGGTAAGTACATGTATATTAAGGTCTTGAACTTTTGGACTCCACCTTCACCTCCATTACTATATTCATCTATAATGTTCCTGATGGTGCCTAACTGATTATCTAGCATATTCATTGCAATTAAATAATGCTAGTGTTCCCCTCATAGGCAATTAGGAAGGGAAATATGCTGCAACAATTTTTCCACCCAAGAACTACAAAGCCTGTCTTTAGAGAAGTTTGGACAGGAGGTGTAAAAGAGATATGGAGTAATGCATAATTTCTGTGACTAGGAAGCCTTCTCTTATAATCAGTAAACTTAGCATGTGGACCACCAAAAGATTTATGCATTTCTTCATTATTCTTGTAAACATATTTTTAATATTTTTCTATGAATTGACAATTGCACTTAGCGTAAAGAATACAAAATTGGCAAACAAAAAGGAATGTCATGTATCACTTCATAAACTTTACAATCGGACCAGAAAAACAAAAACTGATCACATACTTGGAAAATGTAACTAGAGAATTAGGACACCATCATTGTGATTTCATTAATACTAATTATTTCTCTCAGATAAGAGAGGTTAAAATCATGAGGAGATATTATAGAGGTAGAATATGGGCAAAAACTTTCATTAAATGAATGAATAAATGAATATCAAAGTAGGATAAAACAAAAGGGAGGCTAGATTAGCTGGAGCAAAAGAGTAGTTCTGCATAGTCCTTCAGGAAGCAAAGACTGATTGCATAACACAGAGCCTAGCTAATCTTTTTGTTTGTTTGTTTTTTGAAATGAAATCTCACTATGTGGCCCAGGCTGAGGTCCAGTGGTGCAATCTTGGCTCACTGCGCCTCTGCCTCCTGGGTTCAATGGATTCTTCTGCCTCAGCCTCCCAAGTAGCTGGGACTACAGGCACACACCACCATTCCCGGCTAATTTTTGTATTTTTAGTAGAGACAGGATTTCACCATGTTGGCCTAGCTTGTCTCCAACAACTCCTGACCTGGTGGTCTGCCCACCTCAGCCTCCCAAAGTGCTAGGATTACAGGCATAAGCCACCGCACCTGGCTACTAATCTTAATCCTTGAAAAAGGAAAAGACATTGAAGGTCAGTGTCTTTGCCCATTTCCTTTACTTAAAGGGTGAGGGTTATTAGAGGAAGGAAGATATCAAATGCAGTTCTGAAAAAATAACTCAAGCAACAATACAGAGAAAGGGAAATTATATCAGGGAGCCTTGGATTGATATGGAAAACTAGTAATTATGCTCTTGGAATTAGAAAGATTTGGGCCTTCTGATCAATGCATGATATAAACTTGGAAAAATGGATATTTGTTAACTGCTTAAAAATTCCTTCTTTGTAATATGTTTCTTTACATGGTTTCATCAAATGATAGGCAGCATTAGCTGCCAGGAATAACTCTATAAATACAGTCGCTAAATTGTAGAGCTATTTTATGCACTATTTATCATTCAAATATGAGAAAACTAAGCTATCATAAATGTCTGCCTCTATTTGCTGGAAAAATGAGTTCAGTATGTTGATTCCAAGATAATGAACAGCAATATTCATTGCTCTGACAACAAAATATCTATTCTTTATTTTTGTGCATGTTTCCTTAACTTCTAAATTGAACTAACATTGCAGTATTCCAAAAAACAAAACCTGAAAAATATTAACACAATTAAAGTATAAACACAGCTATTAGTAAATTCTTCCTGAAAATTAGATAAATGTTTTTAGAAATTAAATTCCTATCTTGAAGGAAAAGTGAAATTCCATGCAGAAATGTGCAAATGTTATGAAAATTATATCTGGGTTAGATAAACCACACAGCACAATTTTCTGGAATATAGAGTAGCAAATTAAAACATTTATTTTTATGTTTTAGTAAAAATATCTTATATTCAATAGAAAATAATAGATGTCACATAAAATACATTTTCATTATGATAATGTTAACTAAAAGGTATTATAATTTCATTTTTTTGATGTTAAAGTTATAAAGCAAGAAAAATACAATTTTGTATAATAGTGATATACTCTTATGCTAATATCCTGTATATATGTGTATATGTATAATATAAAGTAGTATAATATAATATAACATAACATAATAATCATTGGAAATATGCTCAGAACTTTTTAGGTACCCAAAATTTTTCCCTTCTCTCTGTTGATTTAGAGTTTATTACAAAATATCCAAAGAGACATTCCAAATAAAAAGGCAGTGTGTAACTTAAATTTCCATTTATTCATTCTTCTTGGGTCGTTAAGCAAAAATTCCCTAAATGTGACACAACTTTACTTCTTTGCTTTGTCTACAACACTATAACATCTCCTTACAGCAATTCTATATTTACAGTCATTCAACATTCACTGCTGCTACAAAGCAGATAAGTGTTACATGTTAGGAGGACAAAGAGAAATAAAACATTATTGAATTCTAAAACCTCAAAAAAGCAGCAGGTGAAGTCTGACAGATAAACAGCTGACAAAAATGCAATGTGGTAAATATTATGAACATTTATGCATAAAGAGCTTTGTGAACACAGATAATGGAATGGTTGAATCTGTAGGTTTCTAACAAAAGAAACAGTAGAAATTGGACTTTGAAAGATAAGTATGTATTAACCAGTGATGTCAGTAAAATATATATATTTTTTTCCTTTTCTGTTTCAGAAGAAAGCAAGAAAAAGGCAAATATGTCAGAAAATTAAATATGTTGGTGAGATTCTAACAATCTGTTTCAGTTGGTCAGGGGTTTCATTTTTCACAGAATACCCTAAGTTTGCTATTAACTCCAAACCTCTGCTCAAACTTTTTTTTTTTTTTTTCTGGGATACTATTTATTATCCTTGATAAATATCTGTCTCAAAGAAAACTACAATGGCTGAAAATATGTGGCCTGGCCTGGTGCCCTTTTGAAGACATCTCTTCTTGTCTGAGTTTAATTGCTGTATATTTGAAGTTTTAAAGAAAAAAATCTTCTGTAATACTTATATCAATCCTGTTCACATAGTTGAGCTTATTCTCTCCTTAATTAGGTAGTAAACATTTTAACAGGAAATTTTCTCCAATAATGTTTTATTCTTGTCTATAATACTTTGCACACATTTCAGAATAAACATTTATTGTATTGAATTGAGTTAAATCTTTGGTAATCAATAAGCTCACCCTTTAATTATGCACTTCAACCATAAGCTTCAGACCCATCAAATAATGTGTTTTTTGTACTTTTTACTTTTATAGGTTTGTTGGGTGTGAGTAAAATTTGGTTACACGGATATATTGCATAGTGGTAAAGTTTGGACTTTCAGTGCAAGCATCACAAAAATAATGTACATTTTATAATTAATTTCCCATCCCTTACCCTCCTACCTTCCCACTAGTCTGAGTCTCTACTCTCTACATCCATGTGTACATAGAATTATTTAGCTTCACTTATAAGTGAGAACACATAGTATTGACATTCTATTTCTGACTTATTTCACTTAAGATAATGTCCTCCAGTTCCACTTACACTGCTTCAAAAGACATGATTTCATGTTTTTTATGACTGAGTCATATTCAATTTTGTGTATGTGTGTCTATAAATTATCTGTTGATTAAGTTGAATCCATTTCTTTTCTATTGTGAATAGTGCTGCAATAAACCTACAAGCACAGGTACTTTTTATATGAGAATTTATTTTTCTTTGGGCAGCTACCTAGTAGTGAGACTTCTGGATTCAATGAAAAAAAAAAAAAATGCCCAAGATAACTAGTCATCAGAGAAATGCAAATTAAAACCACAATGAGATACCATCTCGTAACAGTGAGAATTACTATTATTAAAATGTCAGAAAACAATAGCTGTTAGCAAAGATGAGGAGAAAATGGATTGCTCTTACACTGTTGGTGAGAAGGCAAATTAGTCAACTTCTTTGGGAAAGAGCATGGAGATTTCTACAAAGAACTCAAGGTAGAATGATGTGCTTTGTACACTGTTTTCAAGGTGGGATGCCACTCTATTGTCCAGGCTGGAGTGTAGTGGCATAATCACAGCTCACTGCAGAGTCCACCTCTCAGGCTCAAGCCATCCTCCCACCTCAGCTTCCTGAGTAGCCTTAGTCAAGAGAGAGGAATACCCTTGGCCAAGGGAGAGTAAAAGACACTGCAGTTGGAAAGTGTGTACTGTGTTTAGATTTTTTCTCTTTTTACAGTGATTTGAGTGGGCTAGAGATGGTCATCAGCTGCTCTTAGAGGGGAATTTCAGCTAATCAACCATTACTCCCCGTTTCTCCTTGCATTTATTCAGTATAGATTTAATAACAGAGGTCCTAAGTCAACAAACTTGTGGATAATTAACATGGTTAAAAGAGTGGTTATACAAATGATAAAAGGTTTTGGTTCTCTGACCCAAAACAAACACCATTAATGGGTAATAACCCTTTGAATCTCCACCCCCAGCACTCTGCGCCAGAGGACCATTCAGCACAAAGTTTACATGAGTAAACAGTTAAGAGTAGAGACAAAGAAATGTGGGGTAAACAGACTTAACTGGGGAAGGATTTATTATTCCTAATATTCACCCTATGATCTAATGCTCTAATATAGAAACTGGCTGCCTTCAGCCAGTTCCATATGGTAATAAAAAACGTTCAGCCTTCCTAAAGGTTTGATACTATAAACTTACCACTTTCTCTAATATTTCCCTTAATATTTGCCAGCCACTTTGAATCTCAACAAATCTTACTAAACTTGTGCAAGTAACTATACTGTCATAAAATCAGAATACTCATGAACAGTTTCTGAATTCTGGAGAGCTCAGAGAGAAACGTAAACTTACTCACAAAAACATTCTTCACTTAATTGCTCTAAACTATAAACAAATCAAAATAAAAAGATTTACTTGACTCCTCTTTAACTGCAGCACCACCCTTCCAAACAAGATGTCCTTTGTTCACCTTGGAACTTTACAAGTGAAACAGCTCTGGTTAGATGAGAACTATCAGGCATCATAGAATCCAGCAACTCCTCACATAGTTAAAATCAGTTCTAGGGGAAAAGGAGCCCCCTGCTTATAAATATTCTCCTCCTTGCATTCCTCAGGTAGCAAGATCCTATATCAAAAGGACATGACAATGCCACACATCTCCAACCATCTGATCTTTGACAAACCTGACAAAAACAAGCAATGGGGAAAGAATTTCCTGTTTAATAATTGGTGTTGGGAAAACTTGCTAGCCATGTGCAGAAAGCAGAAACGGGACCCCTTTCTGATACCTTACACTAAAATTAACCCCAAATGGATTAAAGACTTAAACATAAGACCTAACACCATAAAAACCTTAGAAGAAAATCTAGGCAAAACAATTCAGGACATAGGCATAAGCAAGGGCTACATGACTAAAATACCAAAAGCATTGGCAACAAAAGCCAAACAGACAAATGGCATCTAATTAAACTCCACAGCTTCTGTACAGCAAAGGAAACAATCATTAGAGTGAACCAGCAACCAAGAGAATGGAAAAAAATTTTTGCAATCTACCCATCTGACAAAGGACTTATATCCAAAATCTACAAAGAACTAAAACAGATTTATAAGAAACAAACAATCCAATTGAAAAGTGGGCAAAGGATATAAACAGATACTTTTCAAAAGAAGACATATATTAGGCCAACAAACACATGAAAAAATGCTCATCATCACTGGTCATTAGAGAGATGCAAATCAAAACTACATTGAGATCCCATCTCACACCAGTTAGAATGGTGATCATTAAAAAATCTGAAGACAACAGATGCTGGAGAGGATGTGGAGAAATAGGAACAATTTTACACTGCTGGTGGGAGTGTAAATTAGTTCAACCATTGTGGAAGACAGTGTGGCGATTCCTCAAGGACCTAGAAATAGAAATTCCAATTAACCCAGCAATCCCATTACTGGATATATATCCAAAGGATTATAAATCATTCTATTATAGGGACACATGCACACGTTTTGTTCATTGCAGCACTGTTTACAATACCAAAGACTTGGAACCAACCCAAATGCCCATTGATGATACACTGGATAGGAGAAATGTGTCACACATACATCATGGAATACTATGCAGACATAAAAAATTATGAGTTCGTGTCCTTTGTAGGGACATGGATAAACCTGGAAACCATCATTCTTAGCAAACTGACATAAGAACAGAAAATCAAACACCTCATGTTCTCACTCATAGGCAGCTGTTGAACAGTGAGAACACATGGACACAGGGAGGGGAGCATCACACACTGATGTCTGTCTGGGATGGGGGGGTAGGTACTAGGGGAGGGACAGTGGAGGACAGGGAGTTACGGAGGGATAACATGGGAAGAAATGCCAGATATAGGTGATAGGGTTGGAGGCTGCAAACCATGTTACCATATATGTACCTATGCAACAATCCTGTATATTCTTTACATGTACCCCAGAACCTAAAATGCAATAAAATATAAAAATTGACAAAAGGGACTGAATCCCTTGGCCCAACCCCCTGCCTATGTTTAGATTTTAAAAGGTTTGAAGTTTGGCTAGAAATAAGTCATGGATAAATAACGGAAGAGACATGACAAAACGATCAGATTCATGAGGTAGGGACATTTATTCTCTTCTTTTCAGTTTTTATTTTTATGTATTTATATTTATATATTTTAAAGTATGGTTACATAGTATTTATATGTATTTATGGGGTACATGAGATAGGGAGAAGTATTTGTGTATCACATTATGGAGTTTAGATTAGGGATTATGGTGGGTATCCGGTTTTGGTTACCCTGCATCTTTTACATGATGTTATTTTATTTTATTCATTATTGGGGTTTTTTTTGGCAAAACATCCTGAATTATCTTTGAAATATCCCTTGATACTGCAAACCATGTTGATCTTGTCTCTCAGAAATGTGAACCTTAATCACTGACCTAAGGAGTAAAAACATGGACAGAAGCACCAACTACAATGACAGAGACAGATTGCTTTCTAATTTCTGCAAACATCTCCACTTAGTCCTATAAAAGTACTGATTTTCTTTTCCTTTGAATCTCTGGGTTGCTGTGGATCCTTTCAAAAAATTCCTTTTGTTTCCTGTAATTTGGCCAGAGTCTATTTACTTTGGCTTAAAACCAAAGTATTGTATTAATAAACCAACAGTTTTACATTCTATGATGTTTTCACGTAGATGTTAGGAGTCAGAATAAAACAAGATTCTATTTATCACATGTAGTTTTCAAAGATGAAATAAAAAATCAAAAGATTTGTCCAGTAGAAAACGTTATCATAAAATAGATGTTATTTCAAAACATCATTATATAGAAAATGCTGTGCTATCTTTTGAAGGAAATATTGTCAATGTACAAAGTAACTCTGCTTGCAAAGAATTCTTGTAAACAATAAGTTTCTCATGCTTTTGTAGCTGATGTATAAAATCAACAATTTATATTGAGAAAATGAGAATTATATTATTTTTGGAGAGCATTAAGAAGATGTTTTCAATTACTTGAAAATGTATAGCTGGCAATAAATTTATTCATTTCAAGTAATTTTCCTGCAAAATTATAAAAGATTAAGAGTCAGCTAAAAGTAGGAAAGACTCAGGATACAAAAAATATCAAGAAAAGAACTTATTTTTATAATTTCAAATGTCGACTGACTTATATGTTAGGTATTTACTGCACTTCTTGCTAACATTAAAAAATAACTTTGCTACTAATAACAGCTGAAATGTATTTAGAACTAAATGCCAAATTCTGTGCTGAACATTGTGTAGATTATCTCATTCAATCTTCACTAGACTACTATATGAACAGCTTGTGTAATTCTTAAGACTCTTTAATCACACAAGAACAGAAAAACTGATCTATATTTGCTTCAGCAAATAGGACATTTATGGGCTCACCTAAATAAAACTTCTTGAAAGAGGGTTGTCTTAAAGGGAAATTTAATGCATGAGTTTAAAACATGTAAACAATATTTAGAGTTTCAATTCCCTACCTTGAATCCCCTTTCTTTCATGAATTGTCATTACCTAAATCCTCATAATCACAAGATGGCTATTTCAGTCCAATTGAATATTCAACTAACTCTAGATACAGAGGAAAGTGAAATAGATGTTTCATCGGTAAATATGGTAAAGTCTTGGCTTGTATCTCCTTGACTAAATTCAGTGGCACTCATTCCTATAACAATTGAGATGATGTGTGTTAAAGGATTTGCACTATTTATAACAACATAATTGTGTGCATAGTAATAAAGATTATAAGCATAATGAAAGCTACAAAGACTTGAAGCACTTACTTACATAATACTAAAAACTTTGAATAGATTAACTTATAATTTTACAATAGCTACAACACATAATTTACTATTACTATCTACATTATATTAATGAGAAAATGTACACAGAGAGTTCATTCACTTGATCTTACTCAAATATCTCTTAAGTTGAAGAATTTGAGTTACATCAGAAACTATCTGTCCCTAAAGAATACAAACTAACCATTATACTGTGTGCTGTCATTCATTCTTTGAGGAGTTCCTGAGACCATTTCCTTGTAAACCACATGTACTGAAAGTACTTGAATGGTATCAGAGAAAATGTGGAGTTAAAGAAACTGAGGCAAAAGGATTAAGCTACTCTGAACTGATAAACTAGTGAATGGTTAAGGTAGAATACTTCCTGTTTGATGGTAGAATTAGAAGTCCTAACTATTAGTATATATTAATGCACATAATGACTGTTATTTGGATATATCTGAAAACAGGCCAAAATTGCATTTGGAGTCTATTACTATGATGATTTTTTATTTTTTTCCATTAGTCCTGTTTCCTGATAGTCAAAGGAACCCACCATAGGGCTCTAAACCTAAGAAGAAGAGGGAGGTCAAATGCTACATGGAATAAAATAGCCAAAGCTAGAGTAAAGTTTCAATGAGTAGTTTAATTTTGGGTTTTACTTCTTTCTTAAATATATACTAAAAAGCAATCATCTTGAAACTCAGACTTTGCAAAAATAGATATGAGAATGTCTTTTCTATTAGCTTCCATTCACATAGCTGGAGGCTGGTTGACTAAATCACAGATTATATCCCATAGTTTTGAAGATATATCTCTGAAACCATTATTGCTAAGCTTCAGAAAGAAATAAGTTGCATACAGTATTGAGAAACCTCAGCCACAGAAAAATAGAAGTTTGCAAGGCCAAGACTATCAGTACAAAGGCCCCAACATAGACTGATAAAATTGAATCTCTGAGTTCAGAGCTTCAATGTTATCGTTCAAATTTACTGAACAATTTTAATGTTCAACATTGTCTGAACATTAAAAACACTGGGTATTTTTTTAAAAATAGGGATGCCCAGGCTCTAGATTCAGTTATCAAAAAAATGCAATCTGGGAGCTGGGCATCTGTATTTTTAAACAAATACCCAGTGCTTTTAACATTCAGACAATGTTGGAAAATACTACTCTAGAAAAAGAAAGAGCACTATATAACCAATTTTCACATGGTGTAGGCAACACCATCACTGGGTTTTTGGGACATTGACAGAAAAAGAAACCAGAGGAAGCTCTTCTGACTCTCCTAAACCTAAACATAGCTAACAATGAATTCAGAAATTTTTGTGTGTTCTAGTAAGAGGACATGTAGATGCTGAGAGGTTCAAGGGTTATGGTTAAGACGAAGAGACCTCTGTATTCTGGGGTTTTTTTACATGAGAAATAAGACCAAGACCACAGATGCCAAAAACAGGTGCCAAAAATTCTCTCAAATGTCAGAAACAACAGGTATCCAGTCACCAATGCAGGCTCAAAAACAAAGGAGCTACTCCACAACAACGAGAATATCATTGTATTAGAGGTTCTGCTGATTGATCCAAACACCGTCTTGTAAAGGACCAGATGTCATACAGGTTTACTATTAGAGCATTTACATGGAAGAATTTTTTTTTAACTCAAAGAAACTATGCTACTTTAAATTGATGTTGTTTTTTATTTGTTTGTTTTAACCCACATCAAGATAAAGAGTGAGGGCAGTTTGTGGGACTTAAGAGAAAAAGTACATACAGAATAAAAGCTGTATTTCCTTCGCATATTAAGATGGTAGTGTGCCCATTTTTGACATACAAATACTAATTTCACAGATTCTATTTTTTTCTCCATGAATTTTTTTGACCTTTTTCTTCTCTCATTCAAGCAGTTAGCAATTTCTCTGCTGCTTTGCTTCTGGACAGAAGGCTTTTGCCTAGAATCATCCCTTTCTCAGCATTAGTTCCAGTCTAAACTCATTGAGGACATTTTACAGAGTGCTTCAAGGAAACCATAAGCAAAGAGAAATACCTCTGAAAAGAAACATCCAGATGGAATTTGTCTAACAGCAAGAGAAGAGTCCAACTTCATTGCTGGGGAAAAGCACAGTGACTGTGAGGTTGGAAGCAGGAGAGACACAGGCATTGTGGGTCTTCAGAAGCAGAGAGGAGAGGGGGATAACTCCCAAATGAAATCAGCACATGTGAATGTAACTTTTCCTCTATTAATAATAACAGTTAATAACAATTTGTACTTCCAGGTGTTGGCAAAAATTCCTATGTACAACACTGACAGGAAAACAGCATAATGCTTTCAATGCTTTCAAACCTAATGAAGGTACTACAAACAACTAAGGTAATATTTTCTTACAGCCAGGTAAAATCAAGAGTCCCTCAAAAATTAGGTCAATTTAAAGACAAATATTGTCAAATTTATGGTCTTCCTAGATGCTGTTCATACACAAAAGATAGCTTTGAATTGATAAATTAAATTTATAAACATTCAGTAATTAAGATATTCAATAACCAGTACTTGTTTAGAATATTAAACATAGAAGAAAATATATCCTTGAGCCAAAATTTGAGGCTGAGGGAAATATGACACTACCCTAGTAAGATGATCCAGTACACCTTAGATTTTACCCAGGTACAGAAAGCACTGCTATCATGGATTTTATCAGAAAAGAAAATAACTCCTTGTACATCCAGTTAACATATACTCCTAGTATATCACATAAACACATATTACCCCAAAAATATCAGTATATGGAATTCAAGTAATTGATACATAACACTGAGAGCCCAATTGAAAAAATAAACTATTCCTTTTACTTGGCTATATGGGTTCTCTTGTGATTCCATATGAAATTTAAAGTGTTTTTTTTCCAGTTCTGTGAAGAAGGTCATTGGTAGCTTGATGGGGATAGTGATGAATCTATAAATTACTTTGGGCAGTATGGCCATTTTCATGATACTGATTCTTCCTAACCATGAGCATGGAACATTTTTCCATCTGTTTATGTCCTCTCTTATTTCCTTGAACAGTGGTTTGTAGTTCTCCTTGAAGAGGTCCTTTACTTCCTTTGTTAGTTTTATTCCTAGGTATTTTATTCTTTTTATAGCAATTGTGAATTGGAGTTCACTCTTGATTTGACTCTCTGTTTACCTGTTATTGGTATATAGGAATGCTTGTGATTTCTGCACATTGATTTTACATCATGAGACTTTGCTGAAGTTGCTTATCAGTTTGAGAAGATTTTGGGCTGAGACAATGGGGTCTTCTAAATATACATTCATGTCAACTGCAATTACAGAGAGTTTGACTTCCGCCTTTCCTAACTGAATACTCTCTCTCTCTCTCTCTCTCTCTCTCTCTCTCTCACACCTGTTTTCTCTGGCTATAACTTCTAATGCTATATAAAATAGGAGTGATGAGAGAGGGTATCCTTGTCTAGTGCCTGATTTCAAAGGGAATTCTTCCAGGTTTGCCCATTCAGTATGATATTGGCTGTAGGTTTGTCATAATTTATCATTTTATGAAACGTTCTGTCAATAACTAATTTTGAGTTTTTAGCATAAAGCGCTGTTGAATTTTGTCAAAGGCCTTCTCTGCATCTATTGAGATAATCATGTGGTTTTTGTCTTTGTTTCTGTTCATGTGATGGATTACATTTATGGAATTGTGTATGTTGAACCAGTTTTTCATCCCCAAGATGAAACCTACTTCATCGTGATAAATAAGCTTTTCAATGTGCTGTTGCATTTGGTTTGCCAGGATTTTATTGAATATTTTTATGTCGATGTTCATCATGGATATTCAAACTATACTACAAAGCTACAGTAATCAAAACAGCATGGTACTGGTACCAAAACAGAGACATAGACCAATGGAACAGAACAGAGGCCTCAGAAGCAACACCACACATCTACAACCATCTGATCATTGAAAAACCTGACAAAAGCAAGAAATGGGGAAAGGACTCCATGTTTAATAAATTGTCTTGGGAAAACTGGCTAGCAATGTGCAGAAAGCAGAAACTGGACCCCTTCCTGCCACCTTACACTAACATTAACTCCAGATGGACTAAAGATTTAAACATAAAATGTAACACCATAAAAACATTAGAAGAAAACATAGGCAAAATTAGGACATAGGCATAGGCGAGGACATCATGACTAAAATACCAAAAGCAATGGCAACAAAACCAAGACAGACACATGGGATCTAATTAAAATTCAGAGCTTCTGTACAGCAAAGGAAACCATCATTAGAGCATACTGGCAAACAGAATGGGAAAAAAAATTTGTAGTCCACCCCCTGACAAAGGGCTAATATCCAGAATCTACAAAGAACTAAAACAGATATATAAGAAACAAACAAACATTCCGATTGAGAATTGGGCAGAGGATATGAACAGACACTTTTCAAAAGAAGACATATATGAGGCCAAGAAACATATGAAAATATGCTCATCATCACTGGTCATTAGAGAAATGCAAATCAAAACTACATTGAGATACCATCTCACACCTGTTAGAATACTGATTATTAAAAAATCTGGAGACAACAGATGCTGGAGAGGATGTGGAGAAATAGTAACACCCTTACACAGTTGGGTGGGTGTGTAAATTAGTTCAACCATTGTGGAAGACAGTGTGGCGATTTCTCCAGAATCTAGAAATAGAAATTCCATTTGACCTAGCAATCCCATTACCAGGTATATACCCAAAGAACTATGCATCATTCTGCTTTAAAGACACATGCACAAATATGTTCATTGCAGCCCTGTGTACAATAGCAAAGACTTGGAACCAAGCCAAATTTCCATCAATGATAGACTGGACAAAGAAAATGTGGCATATATACACCAGGGAATACTATGCAGCCATAAAAATGATGAGTTCCTGTCCTTTGTAGGGACTTGGATGAATCTGGAAGCCATCATTCTCAGCAAACTGACACAAGAACAAAAAAACAAATACTATATATTCTCACTCATAGGTGGGTGTTGAACAATGAGAACACATGGACTCAGAGGAGCATCACAGACTGGAAGCAGTTAGTGGCAGGCTAGGGTAGGGATAGCAAGGGGTAGGGAGGGATAAAATGGGGAGAAATGCTGGATATAGTCCAAGGGGGAATAGAGGCAGCAAACAACCTGGTTATGTATGCACCTATGCAACAAATTAAAAAGAAATAACAACAACAAAAAAAACCTATTGAGTAAATATATGGACTCACACAAAGTAGTATAACTTTGTGCATTTTAAAAACTGGCTACCACCTTTCCTATTTGAATACCCTTTATTTCTTTTTATTGCCTGATTGCTCTGGCTAGAACTTCCAGTATTATGTTGAATAGAAGTGGTGAGAGAGGGCATCCTTGTCTAGTGCCAGATTTCAAAGGGAATGCTTCCAGTTTTTGCCCATTAAGTATGATATTGGCTGTTGGTTTGTCATAAATAGCTTTTATTACTTTGAGATATGTTCCATCAATACCAAGTTTATTGAGCATTTTTAGCATAAAGGGCTGTTGAATTTTGTCAAATGCCTTCTCTGCATCAATTGAGATAATCATGTGGTTTTCGTTTTTGCTTCTGTTTATGTGGTGAATTACATTTATAGACTTGCGTATGTTGAACCAGCCTTGCATCCCCGGGATGAATCCTACTTGATCATGATGGATAAGTTTTTTAATGTGCTGTTGCAATTGGTTTGCCAGTATTTTATTGAAGATTTTTGCATCTATTTGCAGATGACATGATAGTATACCTAGAAGACCCCATCACCTCAGCCCAAAAGCTCCTGCAACTGATAAGCAACTTCAGCAAAGTCTCAGGATATAAAATCAATGTTCAAAAATCACAAGCATTCCTATACACCAATAACAGACTTAAAGAGAACCAAATCAAGAATGAACTGCCATTCACAATTGCTACAAAGAAAGTAAAATACCTAGGAATACAACTCACTAGGAATGTAAGGGACCTCTTTAAGGAAAACTACAAACAACTGCTCAACGAAATAAGAGAGGACACAAACAGATGGAGAAGCATTCCATGTTCGTGGTTAGGAAGAATCAATATTATGAAAATGGCTATACTGCCCAAAGTAATTTACACAATCAATGCTATCCCCATCAAACTACCATTGAATTTCTTCACAGAACTGGAAAAAACCACCATGAATTTCATATGGAACCAAAAAAGAGCCCGCATAGCCAAGTCAATTCTAAGCAAAAAGAACACAGCAGGAGGCATCACGCTACCAGACTTCAAACTATACTACAAGGCTACAGTAATCAAAACAGCATGGTACTGGTACCAAAACAGAGATATAGACCAATGGAACAGAACAGAGGCATCGGAGGCAACACAACACATCTACAACCATATTATCTTTGATAAACCAGACAAAAACAGGCAATGGGGAAAGGATTCCCTATTTAATAAATGGTGTTGGGAAAACTGGCTAGCCATGTGAAGAAAGCAGAAACTGGACCCCTTCCTGACACCTTACACTAAAATTAACTCCAGATGGATTAAAGACTTAAACGTAAGACATGACACCATAAAAACCCTAGAAGAAAATCTAGGCAAAACCATTCAGGACATAGGAGTAGGCAAGGACTTCATGACCAAAACACCAAAAGCATTGGCAACAAAAGCCAAAATAGACAAATGGGACCTAATCAAACTCCACAGCTTCTGCACGGCAAAACAAACAGTCACTAGAGTGAATCGGCAACCATCAGAATGGGAAAAAATCTTTGCAGTTTACGCATCTGACAAAGGGCTGATATCCAGAATTTACAAAGAACTCAAACAGATTTACAGGAAAAAAACAAACAAGCCCATTCAAAAATGGGCAAAGGATATGAACAGAAACTTTACGAAAGCAGACATACATGAGGCCAGCAAACATATGAAAAAGTGCTCATCGTCATTGGTCATTAGAGAGATGCAAATCAAAACCACATTGAGATACCATCTCACACCAGTTAGAATGGCGATCATTAAAAAATCTGGAGACAGCAGATGCTGGAGAGGATGTGGAGAAATAGGAACACTCTTACACTGTTGGTGGGAGTGTAAATTAGTTCAACCATTGTGAAAGACAGTGTGGCGATTCCTCAGGGACCTAGAAATAGAAATTCCATTTGACCCAGCAATCCCATTACTGGGTATCTATCCAAAGGACTATAAATCATTCTACTATAAGGACACATGCACACGAATGTTCATTTCAGCACTGTTTACAATAGCAAAGACCTGGAACCAACCCAAATGCCCAACGATGATAGACTGGACTGGGAAAATGTGGCACATATACACCATGGAATATTATGCAGCAATCAAAAATGATGAGTTTGTGTCCTTTGTAGGGACATGGATGAATCTGGAGAACATCATTCTCAGCAAACTGACACAAGAACAGAAAAAGAAATACCGCATATACTCACTCATAGGTGGGTGAGAAAAATGAGAACACGTGGACACAGAGAGGCGGTCTACTATACACTGGGGACTGTTGGGGGGAATGGGGGAGGGACAGCAAGGGGGGACTGGGGGGAATAGCCTGGGGATGAATACCAAGTGTGGGTGAAGGGGAGGAAAGCAGCAAAGCACACTGCCATGTGTGTACCTATGCAACTATCTTGCTCGTTCTGCACATGTACCCCCAAACCTATAATGCAATAAAATTTTTTTTTTTTTTTTTAAAAAAAGGACAAAAAAAAAAAAAAAAAAAAAAAAAAACTGGCTATGGCCAGGCATGGTGGCTCACACCTGTAATCCCAGCACTTTGGGAGGCTGAAGCAGGTGGATCATGTGAGGTCAGGAGTTCGAGACCAGCCTGACCAACATGGTAAAAACCCATCTCCACTAAAAATACTAAAATTAGCTAGGCGTGGTTGCACAGGCCTGTAATTCCAGCTACTTTGGAGGCTGAGGCAGGAGAATCACTTGAACCCAGGGGGAAGGAGTTCCAGTGAGCCAAGATCATGCCATTGCACTCCAGCCTGGCCTGGACAACACAGCAAGAAAAAAAAAAAAAAAAAAAAAACCCCGGCTGAAATGACATTCTTTTTGAAATAATGTTTTCCTGGGTAAAATTTAATTACCTAGAAAATCTAATTAATAGGTACATTTTTTGCTAGAAAATACTATCTTATCTCACAATTTGTCTTTACATTTGGATCATTTATATCCAACATTTAATTGGATAGTGATTTCTTTTTATTTGATGAGCACTTATTTTAAAGATAATTATGCAGGGATTCATTTTTTAGTTTAATCTTGCTTAGGGCTATCCAAAGATGCAACTCTTGTTCAGAGGAGAGTATCATTACTCAGAAAAGAAGTGATTTATGGAATAATTAAAGCAAAGTAAATTTTCAGTAACTCAGTGTAAATCATAACTTGGTCTGACCTCTCTTTTTCAAACTTAAAATATTTATATTGTTGCCAATAGTATTTTAATAATACTGGGTTTTAAAAATATTTGTATTTAATGTTCACTGTTTATTTTTGTTTTTTTTTTTTTTCAAAGTAAAAGATACTGAAATAAATGTGTAAATTTTACTAAAATTAGGCATAGTGCCAGATGAAAGCTCAACAATTTTAAAACTATGAATAAAATAGCATTAAAGTTACACACATATACTCAGCACATTCTTTTATTTTCAGTTAAACATTTCTGAGCACACATCTATGTACCTGGCAGTATTTCTACGTAATAGTATATTATTTTTTATATAGCATATAAGAATAATCTCAAAATTTTTAATTTATTCATTAAATTTTCTTATTTATTGTTCAAAAATTATTTATTAAATTGTGAACAATAAATGATTAGTGATTCCCTGCCACCAGGCATGATTTGTAACTCTTAGTTGGTGACAATTATATTTTATAGATTAAACTGAGTTGACAAACTAAAACACTGATATTGGCAAAGGCTACAAAATTTGAAGAACTCTTCCTCATATTACTAATAAAAAATGTGAACAAATAAATGGATAAGCCAAGAGTTTAGGAAGTGAGTAAGAGATGCATGAATATTTGGGTTAATATTTTTATATAAATAAAGCACTCTAAATTCAAACATATATGAAAGAGTACATAAAAATTTTTACAGATAATTAAATAGAAAATATACCTATATGGTACATAATAAAATGATGAATTAATATATTTACATTACCAGTGATTTAATAGAGTTATAATAGATTTAATAAAAACATATTCAAACATCCAAACATATTTTATTAAAATGTTTAAATTGTGGATGGCTGTATGTTCTTGCCAACATTTTACTTTAAAATGGATGCTTTAAAATATGTATAATAATCTTGTTCAAATAAACTAGGAATTAGTTTATATGTTCATGGATATCATCAGAAATATTAATAAAACTAACTTTTAGAAATATATTATTTCTGTTTCTTTTTTCCTATGGAAAAGTAAAAGTGATAAGATTAACTCATTTCCACAACAAAGTTCATGATTCAGTTACAATCTGTTTTTTAAAAATGAGAAGTCGATTCAATATTAATGTTTAGCATGCAGTTAATATCTATAATATATTACTATGACACTGATCATTTTTACTCCTCTTAAAATACTGCTGTTATGAAAAGAAATTAAGATAGAAAAATGTTTTTAATATAAAGTATCACAAAGAGCAATAATAATATTAACTGAGAAAGTCCTCTTAAATGCATGTTTAGAAGTATTCTCAGGGAACTTTGTACTCTTCTTTCACTTTCCTAAAGCATAATGTGATTTGCTCATAAGTTAAAGTAACATTAACTGAGTATAAACAGAAATTGATTTTTTGTTTGTTTGAAGTCATATATCAAATATGACTTATTGATAAAATAAAATATGACAAATTTATAAAGTTTCATTGTTGTGGTTGTAGCTATGTTTTAGTCACACAAAAACCAATATAATTGTGAAAATCAGCAATATTCCATAAAAATAGAACCACTGTACCCCATTCTGTTGAATACTTGCTTCAAAAACTTATTTGACCTGATAATTACTTTACAATAAATTATAGAAACAATATTTTAAAATGTTGTAAGTAAAATGTTCAATTTGAAAACTAGATTGTAACAATTTTCATGGTTAACATTTAATATATTAGTTTTCAAAATACATAAACTATTTAATTTTTAAGTCTGTGTGTTTCTTTATTATTAAAGACAAAATTACTTTTTACACTTTGGGAAGCCGAGGCGGGTGGATCACGAGGTCAAGAGATCGAGACCATCCTGGTCAACATGGTGAAACCCTGTCTCTACTAAAGATACAAAAAATTAGCTGGGCATGGTGGTACATGACTGTAATCCCAGCTACTCAGGAGGCTGAGGCAGGAGAATTGCCTGAACCCAGGAGGCGGAGGTTGCATGAGCTGAGATCATGCCATGGCACTCCAGCCTGGGTAACAAGAGTGAAACTCCGTCTCAAAAAAATAAAAAAATTACTTCTTACTAGAAACTCTGCATTTATTATATTCCAATTACCATCTTATTTTTTGGTTCTGTGTAACAATAATTGGGAGATAACAAATTTGTCCCATTATGTAAATAAGAAAGAATGGAGAAAAATAGCTTGTGTGGCTTTGATGAGTTAAAGTGCCATACTTCCACTTGTGAAGTTCTAAGACAGTAGGTCTCAATGACATTCAAGTATTTTTCCCATCATGCCATTCCCAAGATATCTACAATATTATGCATATTGGAGGAATACTTATTTTATTTGTCTTTAGCATGTCATTGCCTTTATCCCCTGCAAGTGGCATCAGGTTTTAAAATTCAACTTTGTTCATTTATTTATATGTACCCAAGCTTAAAAATGGCATTGAAATCAATGTACTTGGGAATATAGGACATGAGAGACAGAGAGAGAGGGGAGAGGGAGAGTAAGAGAGAAAGATGCACACAGAGAGAGAAAGAAAAAAAGGGAGGGGGAGGTGCAGAAAGAAGAGAGATGAATACACTTAAGCTGTTTCTGAGTATTTTCAATTATTGCTTGATATAAACCTGCTTCTATCCATCATCTACTTTCCCACAAACCTGTTCCAGAAACTATTTGTCTAGAAAAATTTCATGCCTACTTGCTCTGAAATTTTTGACTCTCCAGGATGTCACAGTTGTTCACAGAGTAGTAGATTTTAAATCCCACTGCTCTCTGCAGATCTTTTTATGAATGCCTGTAAAGCATGTCAGAAGTAGGTTTGAAAATCATATGCTGCCATATGGAAAATAGAAAGGGAGCAATGTTAGACTGGTGATATTTAAGAGCATGGAAGTATATATTCTCATATGAACTTCAAAAAATTTTCATGCTGGTTTAAATATCCTTTGTTGAGCTGAACCTGAGCATTAAAATCATAATAATTTTTCAAAAATGAATAAAGAAATTTCAAGTTGAATTGGTATTAGGTCACCAGTACAATAATTCTGTTATAGAAAAGAAGTCTCTAGCACCTGAACTTGACCTAACGTTTAAGAATTTCTGTGACTTGTATTTTTCTTTTATGTCTGCTGTCTCACACTTGATGTGTCAGCAGCCACACTATATTACTTCTGCACATGCCAAGTTGTATGTCGCTGCTTGCTTTAATTATGTTCTTTCCTCCTTTCATTTCCATTTCTTCACTAATGCTTCTTGAGCACCTACTAAGTGTCAGACTTTGTGCTAGACGTACAGTGATAAATAACATACAACATGCCCTCACAGTGTTTGCCAAAGCAAGATTCATATTCTAAAGAAGAAAGTCTTGTTATGTTTGACAACATGGATGAACATGGAGGACTTCATGTTGTGAAATAAGCCAGAAATGGAAAGACATATACCACATCACTTTACTTCTATGTGAAGTTTCATGGAAGTAGAGAATAGACTGATGATTATCAGTAGCTGGGAAGATATTGGTGAAAGGGCACAAAATTTCAGTTACATAGAAGGAATTTAAGAGAGCTATTGTAAAACATGGTGACTATAGTCAACAATATATAGTATTTTTGAAAAATGCTAAGAGAATGATGTACGAGTTCTCACCACAAAAATGGTAACTATGTGAAGAAATGCATATGTTAATTACCTGGATTTAGTCATTACACAATGTTTACATACTTCAAAACATCAAGTCATATTTAGTTCAATACATACAAATTTTATCTGTCAACAAAATTTTAATTTTAAAAAAAAATGATAAGGAAATGAAAAGGTGCTCTGCTCCCATGTGGTAGGGATGGATGGTTTTTTTTTTTTTTTTTTTATTAATACACTAAGTGAATATCTCATTCAGAATAAGTATGATTATTTAATTTCCATCTTTACAATAAAGGGGAATTAAGAGCAGCTGGAGAAAAATTAGGGCCATTGAAACTGCTGCTTTCCTTTATCCATTATTCATTTAAATTCTGCTGTACCTTTATCTCCTCTGTTCTATTTTTTTAATCCCTTTTATTTATTGGCTTCTCTCCAGAAGTCATAAGAAATTTCAAGCACCATCCCATTATAAAAAATAAATAACAATAAAAGCAATCCCTATGATCCTACAACTCTAGAGATATTATTCAATCTTATTCTTCTATTTTTCTCTCAAATTTTCTTACTTTTTATTGCTATTTTTACTTCCTTGCATCCCACTGAACTATCATTTCACTGTGACTGGCTTCTATATCTACCACATGACTATATATACACACATGAAAGTCAAAAATTGCCAAATGCAACAGATAATTTTTTCTCAATTCACCTATTAAAAATATCCCAGAAAAACTTGCCATGTTTTTACTATATGTTTATAGACCCACTGCAACCATGGAGACCACGGACTGCTATTATTTCCTGCTCTATCTGCTTCACTTTAATTATGTTTTATCTTCATTTCCTAAGCAATACATCTTCTATGTAACCATCTTCTAATTCTTTGGGTAATTTAAACAGTTCTCCTGATTTAAACTAATGAAAATCAATTCTATAACCTGTCCTGAAATAGCAAAAGGCACTTTATTGATAATATGTTCAAGTCTGAAATCTTTGATATTTGAACCTCTCCTCTTCTGATATTCTCTATTGTAGTTACTAACACCATACTAGCATCTTAGAAATCACTATTAACATCTGTCTTTCTTCAGTCTTACAATTCATTGATTTATTGTTTCATTCGTATGCATTTATGTTTAAATACTCTGAGGTGATTTCCTAATATTTATGTTTATGACCATGTCATTAACTTAATTTGTGTTCACTTTATATCCTAACTGTGTACACCTACTTACATATCCTAGCTATAACTATCCATAACTATCCAGTTGCTGTCAGGGTGTATATCACATAGTATATTGACCGTACATAAAACCCTTTAGTGACTTCCCCTGTGTGTCAGATTGACTGACCAGATCCTTTCCCTGCCAAATAAAGCCATCACAGGTTGCAGGGCCATGAAGCCAACCTTGTTCGCTTTATGAGAAAACAACATATACTGCTTACATTTACCATTCTTCACACATTTTGTTTAGTATTTTTAAATTTTATTTATAATTCACATTGCAGTTCATCCTTTCCTCCATTTGTTTTGTCTTCTCTACCAGGAATGTTCTGTCCATCTTCCTCTTTAACGAACCTACCTTTGACTTAATGTTCCAGATTAATATCTGGATAAGTGTTAATGCCTCAAGAATCATTTCATGCCCCCTTCCCTGCCCCTGCACGTGCACAACTGTATAAAACTGGATATCCACAAGCTTCATTATGTGCATCTCTGTTTCTTATTCACTTCACAATTTTATAACAATCTAAGAGAGTTTTTGTAATATACTCCAAACTCCTTTAAGGGCAATAATTCCATATTATTTATCTATCTTTGTCTTTATATACAGTTTTACAAGTGCTCAATACATATAGGTTCCTAAGTCCAAACAATGTGTGTGAAAAACGAATGAACTATGCCATTGTAATAAAGTTTGAGTCCTGGGAGTTTAGAATACTAGCTCTTGATAGGCATTTAATAAAATGGAATAACTATTTTCTACTTCAATTGTTTATCATGAAAAAATGTAAGTTCTTGAAGAAATATCAACATACAATCAAATATTTTATAAAAATCAAGGTAAATATAACATATTTTATTATTCTATAAGAAGCAAATGATGTAAGAGTTGCCATATCTTGAAAAATAAGTTTCATTCAGGAGGAAAAGCTACTAAACCAGGGCCACTTTATAGAAGGGATCTTTGCTTAAATAATTAAATTTGCCTTGTAGCATTTGGCCACTAGTTAAAAGAACCAGTTACAAATTAGCAAAGTCTGTTATTATATTAAGGTGAAATTCAGCATACAAAAGCCAATGTGAACAGAAGGATTTGACTTAAGTTTCATAAATTTAACCTAATTATTTGAGATAATTATTCCTCCCAATATTTTTTCCAATGGTTTCTGCTTGTTATAAACTACATTGACGTTGTGGGCTCTCAAAATGTTTCTTCATTAGGTAAGACATAATTTTTCCAATTTTCTATTATCTCTAAGTTTTCACATTTAAAACTGCTTTGAACATAAATAGAAAAAATTTTCAGGTTTAAATAGTGCTTTAAAACCTCAGTTTTAGAAAGAATATTATCTGAAATGCATTATTTCCTGTGTGGATACTGCAGAAGTTTCAGTTACAAATACTTTCTCACAGCTGTTCTCCTTTAAACTATCATTATGTCAGTTTTCTTTAAACCATTATTTATGATGCACAAATAGCTTTTATATTTTGAGAAAGGAATTTTTCAGAATAGAGAACAATACTAGAAGCTATTTAATAGTAAATCATATATTATATTTTGTTCTATGAGAGCTTTCTTATGGCCTTCAATATTTGACCCCAATATAGCCACATGATTGTCAATGATTTCTTTTTCTTGCCTTTTCTCTTACTATTTTTATTTGGATTGCTGGTAGTGTTAATCTTTATAGTTTATGTTGTAGGACATCAAGCTATTAAGAACCATATCTTTACCTAATGGAGAGGGCTGTATATTGCCTATAGTGACATGAGGTAGACACTATGACCAAATGAATTTTGTGTCTCTCTTGATTTGACAGTGAGGGGATGCTCATTCGTATTATATATAATGTTTTATGTTAGGCAGATGAACTGAATTGTTTAAATATGAGTCAAAAGTGGAGATTTGGTGCTGAGTGACAAAAATGTGACATCTTTAATTCAGTGTCCATTTGCCCTCAGATACAGCCTTTGCCTTTTCTATCCTTCCTACTATTTACTTCAGGGTAATTAACCTTGGAAGATATTTTCCTTCGATGCCAATTTCAGATGACTTATGGCTTGGTTCAATCAAAGAGTCACTGATAAAGGAAGAAAGCAGGGTATTTCTCCTTTTACTGAGCCTCTGGCAGCATTTTTTGACAGTGCTAATTTATATATATGGCTCCAATTCTCAATAGAGAGATCCCTCATGAAGCCAAGTTCCAAAGAGTGATTCTGGATCCTAATGTCTTTCATCACAAAAGTAAGGCAGCCTCTTTTGTGCCTCCATCTGGTCATAGCCTACAACTTTTGGTAATCTCTGGATTGATTTGTGATCCATTTGCCTTCTCCATAATTTTATAATCAATACTTGAATTAAATTCCATCTGTTTTAAGTACCCAGAATGGTTCCTCTTTTCCTGTTGAACTCCAGTAGATACAGGAAACAACAAGATACCAGAATCAGTGGCTGTAGGACCTGCTGGTGCAGATGAATTGTTGGAATTAGGTATCAGAGCAGGTAAACCAGAGGAGAGGAACTCGTCAGAAAATAAGATATTTGAAACAGTATTGCATTTGCAATTATTGGTAATAACTAAGTTTAATCATAGAAATTAATGTCTGAGATACTTGGAAGAAAGTGTCATAGCAGGAGAAAGCAAATTGGAACTGAGAGGTCAGAGTATTGTAATGAACCTGACAAAGACTTTATCCATGACCAAAATTTAACCAGGCTTCTCTGAGTAATTTTTCTTCACTAGGCCTCAACCTCTGGATTTCTGTATCTGTATTTGCCTTGCCAAATTTTAGGAAGAAATCCAGCTAAGTGAGTTTTAGCCAGAATCCCACATTCTGTATCTAATTGTCCACAGTATTTGATTAAAATCCTCATCACCTACCATCCTTCAAGTGATATCTAATAACCCTGGCCTGCCTTCAGCAAAAATCCTCTTAGGTCTGTTTAACTAGAACTCCCACCCCCAGCCCTGATGTTTTCTCTTTCTCATTTGGTGACTATGTGGCTGCAACATAAATGTGTCTTTTAAAGGCATTTGATTTAAAATTAGGGAGGACATTGTTTAGGAAAGAGGAGAATGGTCTAGAAAAGGCAATGGAGAGGACAGAAGACAGCTCTGTTTGTCTAAACTTCTTAAACAAGCAGAAAAGAAAACAACCCCAACTTGACAGAGCTTCAAGAAAAGCAATGTCTTCAAGTCAGAACATGGTTTAACTAATAAAAAGTGATGAGAGTATCAGAGAGCATGTTGAGAATGCGTAGAATTTTACCAACGTATGAACCAAATTCCCAAGGACGCAGTGGAGGGGATTCAAAATTTAGGAACACTGAGAAATATGATTGAGAAAAGCAGATATATAGACATATAGAAAATAGAATACAGGGGAAGGGAGATCAATAGCAAGTTCTGAGTTTTTTGTCTGTTGGTTACAAGGTCGATGGTGGTATTTTGTCTTGGGGTGTTAATGGGGGATAAGGTGAACGGGAGTACAAATGGGCAGTTGATGACTAAGAATTCCTGGACCTGTTCAAGAAATCGAGACCATCCTGGTCAACATGGTGAAACCCCATCTCTACTAAAAACACAAAAAATCAGCTGGGCATGGTGGTGTGTGCCTGTAATCCCGGCTACTCAGGAGGCTGAGGCAGGAGAATTGCCTTAACCCAGGAGGCGAAGGTTGCCATGAGCCGAGATTGCACCATTGCACCCCAGCCTGGGTAAAAAGAGCAAAACTCCATCTAAAAAAAAAAAGAACTCCTGGACCTGTTACTCCTGTTTATAAAGTTGGGATGAGTCATTCTTTTCCTCTCAATTTCCAGGCATTACATTGGTTGTGCTCTGACATGTATTACCTTTTGAATGAAATTTTTTCCCCATTCCCATAAAGGATAAATTTCTTAATACTTACAAGTCATCTAGAAAAGCCAGAAATGTTCATCATGCCAAACCCTTTTTCTTCCAGAAATAGGTAATACAAAACATTAAAAGAATATTTTTATTTTATCACCTAATGGAGTGTCAGATTTTAGTGATTTGCCATTGGAATTTTTTTAAAACCTTATGTAAATATCAAATTAGCCTTTGTTTTCTAGAACCCACTAACAACAATTTTTTTCCTCATTTCTTTTCATTCTTTAATGCTGCCAGCCACTTTTAAAGAACTTATAATCCTGAAATTCAAGACTTGGATCTTGGTCAATAGTCATTTTCTAAAATATCATAGATACCTATGTAAACATATGGTTAGATTTATATCCCAGAAGGTGCCATATGTTTAGAATTCTTGAAAGATTAGAGAAGACTATTTAACTTTAAATTTGCCAGCCTTTTGTCAGTACCTGGGTTGAGAAGGATATCTGCAGATTTGCTACTCAGGTATGATTTTGTTTGATTCATTTAATTCAGTCTGTGATTATTGAATGCATACTGTGCTAGATACTCAAAATACAAAAAATAAAAATAAAAATGCTTAAATATTCTGTACATTTTGAGATGCTTTAGTTATGGTTTTATAGCCTACCAACCAAAAAAAGTCCAGGTCCAGATGGGTTCACAGCTGAATTCTATCAGATGTACAAAGAGGAGCTGATACCATTCCTTTTGAAACTATTCCAAACAATCCAAAAAGAGAAAATTCTTCCCAAATCATTTTATAATACTAACATTATCCTGATACCAAAACCCAGCAGAGACTCAACAAAAAAAAAGAAAACTTCAGGCCAATATCCATGATGAGCATAGGTGCAAAAATCTTCAATAAAATACTGGCAAACCGATTGCAATGACACAACAGAAAGCTTATCCATCATGATCAAGTAGGCTTCATCCAGGGGATGCAAGGCTGGTTCAACATAAACAAGTCTATAAACATAATCCACCACATAAACAGAAACAAAGAAAAAAAAAACACATGATTATTTCAATAGATGCAGAGAAGGCCTTTGGCAAAATTCAACAGCCTTTATGCTAAAAACTCTGAATAAACTAGGTATTGAAGGAACATATCTCAAAACAATAAAATTTATTTATGACCAACCTATAGCCAATATCATACTAAATGGGCAAAACTGGAAGCATTTTCTTTGAAATCCAGCACTAGAAAAGGATGCCCTCTGTCACCACTCCTATTCAAGATAGTATTGGAAGTTCTAACCAGAGCAATTAGGCTAGAAAAAAGAATAAAGTGTATTCAATTAGGAAAAGAGGAAGTCAAATTGTCTCTATTTGCAGATGACATGATTGTATATTGAAAAGACTATCATCTCAGCCCCAAATATTCTTAAACTGATAAGCAACTTCAGCAAATTCTCAGGATACAAAATCTATGTGCAGAAATCACAAGCATTCCTATACACCAGTAACAGACTAACAGAGAGCCAAATCATGAGTGAACTCCCATTCAGAATTGCTACGAAGAGAATAAGATACCTAGGAATACAACTAACAAAGGAAGTAAAGGATCTCTTCATGGAAAACTACAAATCACTGCTCAAGGAAATAAGAAAGGACACAAACAAATGGAAAAACATTCCATGCTCATGGTTAGGAAGAATCAATATCATGAAAATGGCCATACTGTCCAAAGTAATTTATAGATTCAATGCTATCCCATCAAGCTCCCAATGACCTTCACAGAACTGGAAAAAAAACATCTTAAACTTCATATGGAATCAAAAGAGAGCCAACCTAGCCAAGACAGTCCTAAACAAAAAGAACAAAGCTGGAGGCATCATGCTACCTGATTTCAAACTATACTACAAGGCTACAGTAATCAAAACAGCATGGTACTAGTACCAAAACAGAGATATAGGCTAATGGAATAGAACAGAGGCCATGGAGTTAAAGCCGCACATCTACAACCACCTGATCTTTGACAAGCCAGACAAAAACAAGCAATGGGGAAAGGATTCCCTGTTTAATAAATGGTGCTGGGAAAACTGGCTAGCAGAGTGCAGAAAGCAGAAACTGGATTCCTTCCTACTTACACTAAAATTAACTCCAGATGGATTAAAGACTTAAACATAAGGCCTAACACCATATAAACCCTAGAAGAAAACATAGGCAAAACCATTCAGGACATAGGCATATGCAAGGGCTTCATGACTAAAACACCGAAAGCACTGGCAACAAAAGCCAAAATAAACAAAGGGGATCTAATTAAAATTCAGAGATTCTTTACAGTAAAAGAAACAATCATTATGGTGAACCAGCAAGCAACAGAGTGGGAAAACTTTTTTTGCAAACTACTCATCTGTCCAAGGGCTAATATTCAGAAGCTACAAAGAACTAAAACATTTACAAGAAACAGACAAAAAAAAAAAAAAAGAAAAAAAGAAAAAAGAATCCAAAAGTGGGAGAAGGATATGAACAAGACACTTTTTGAAACAAGACATGTATGAGGCTGACAAACATGAAAAAATGCTCATCATCACTGATTATTAGAGAAATGCTAATCAAAACCACATTGAGATGCCACCTCACACCATTTAGAATGGCAATCATTAAAAAATCTGGAGAAAACAGATGCTAGAGAGGATGTGGAGAAATAGGAACACTCTTACACTGTTGGTGGGAGTGTAAACTAGTTCAACCATTGTGGCAGACAGTGTGCTGCTTCCTCAAGGACCTAGAAATAGAAATTCCATTTGACCCAGCAATCCCATTACTGGGTATATACCCAAAGAATTATAAATCATTCTATTATAAAGACACATCCACATGTATGTTCATAGTGGCACTGTTTACAATAGCAAAGACCTGGAACCAACCCAAATGACTATCGATGATAGACTGAACAGGGAAAATGTGCACATATACATGATGGAATACTATGCAGCCATCAAAAATGATGAGTTCGTGTCCTTTATAGTGACATGGATGAATCTGGAAACCATCATTCTCAGAAAACTGACACAAGAACAGAAAATCAAACACAGCATGTTCTCACTCATAGGCAAGTGTTGAACAATGAGAACACATGGACACTGGGAGGGGAGCATTATACACTGGGGTCTATTGGGGGGGGACAAGGGAGGGACAGTGTGGTGGGTGGGGAGGTCAGAGAGAGATAACATGGGGAGATATATCAGATGTAGGTGACGGGAGGATGGAGGCAGTAAACCACATTTCCATGTGTGTACCTATGCAATAATCCTGCATGATCTACACATGTACTCCAGAACCTAAAGTACAATAAAAAATAAAAAATAAAAAAATAAAGTTCTCTACATAGTACGATATTAGGCCTACAGTTTGAAAAAGAGCATTCATTAATTTATTCACTAATTACTTCAAGAACTTTGTGTCCTTAGCAAGGTTGCAGAATATGTAATACATCAAAAATAATAATGCTATTCTACATCTTAAATATATATTTTTATTTTATAATTTTAGCTACATCGTTGTATTATATTTGGCTATTTCTGATTATAAGTGTTATACTGTAATTGAAATAAGTCCTGGACAGTGATAAACAAAATATAGTATCTCATATCCACACACATATTCTTCAGTATTAATGTAACACTTCATAGTATTACTATTTTTCATTGACAAGACAATGCTAATTTCAACTAAATAAAATTACAGTAATTTCTAAGTCAAATGCTTAAGTGACAGGTCTCCAAATTATCTAAGCCATCAAAGAAATTTGCACATTTCTCAACAGTTCAGCTGTTTCATCTGTATAAAAAGACAAATTCATGACACATTTTTAAAGAAAATTTTTGAAAATAAATTTACAATCTTTACTTCCTTTAGAAATCCTATGCTTGAAGAACTTTGGTAAGTAATGCAGGAGCTGACATCCTAAGTTTGGGATGTGATTAAAATTTTGGTTACGCATTTAAATGATAAATGTATACCAACTTTGCTTTTGCAGAACTGGAATTTATGGTATACACATTTCAACATTCTTAGGAGTTGTCAAATTTCTTAACAAAGTGATTGTTGCCAATTATATTATCAGAAATGCATATTTGTCCTTTCTTGTATCCATATTGTTTCTGAATACTAGTTTTTAAAAACTGTGTGATATTAAATGATATTGTTTATTTAGATTTCTTGTTCAGTGGGATTGAACAACTTTTTTTTATTCATTTGTTGTTTTACTTTTATTTTAAATTCTGCATTATGTTTTTTAATTAGGCATAGTGTATAATGCTTAGGTAAACCTTATGTAATATGAATACGAATATGATTATCATATCACCAAGGTACTGAGCAAAGTACACAATAGGTATCTAACCCTTGCCCCCACCCTCCTTAATCCCTCTAGTAGTCTCCAGTTTGTATTCTTGCCATGTTTATTTCCATGAGTGCTCAGTGTTCAGCTCCCATTTTTGAGTGAAAACATGTGGTATTTGGTTTATTAGTTCTACATCAATTTGCTTAAGATAAGGTTCTCCAGCATCATTCATGTTGTTGCAAAGGACATTATTTTGTTAATTTTTATGACTGCATAGAATTCCATTGTCTATATGTACTACATTTTCTTTATTTAGTCAACTATTGATAGGCACTTAGGTTGAGTTCACATCTTTTCTTTTGTGAATAGTGTTTTGCCTCAGTGAGCATGTGAGTACATATATGTTTTTGGTCGAATGATTTATTTACTTTTGGATAGATAGCCAGTAATGGAATTGCTGGATCAAATGGTAGTTCTGGTTTAAGTTATTTAAGAAATCTCTAAAGTGCTTCCATAGTGGCTGAATTAATTTACCTTCCCACCAACAGTGTATAAGCATTTCCTTTACTCTGCAGCCTTTCCAGCATCTTTTTTTTTTAACTTTTTGATAATATCCATTATGATGGTATGAGATGGTATCTTGCTGTGTTTTTTATTTGCATTTTCTGATGATTTAATTATGCTGAAAATTTTTCATAAGTTTGTTGGCTGTTTGTATCTCTTCTTTTGAGAAGTGTCTTGAACAACTTTATCAGTTGGAAATCCTGGTTTGTATCTCTTCAGTTGTCATTAAAATTATTTTTGAAAAGCAACTGTTTTATTCATTGTTTTATTTATCAATATACAGAATAAATGTGTTCTGTATACTAATGCTTTGTTAGTTATCTGGGTTACAAATATATTTTATTGCTTTTTTTATTACATAAAATTTATTAGATTTTTATCAAGAAAATTTTAGTTTGAAATGCTAGTATAAGAAATTATAGAGAGAAGTCCTGTGTAATTTTTATCCAGTTATTCACAATGGTAAATTTTCCAAACTGTATTATAAAACAACAACAAACATATTGGTGTTTTTACAATTCATGGATCTTAATCAGATTTATCCAGCTTTACTTACATCTGTGTGTTTGTGTATGTGTATGTGTGTGTGTGTGTGTGTGAGAGAGAGAGAGAGGGAGAGAGAGAGAGAGAGAGAGAGAGAGAGAGAATGTGTCTATATAACTTTACCACATATGTAGGTTCATATATACGCCACCACACTCAGGATATACTGAACAGTTCCACTACCAAAAGGATCCCTCCTGGCACTTTTATATCACCACTCTCATCTTTCCCCAAACATTCTCTGCTACTGAACGTCTCCACTTCAGTCTCTGTCCCTAACCACTAGCATGCACTAACCTGTTTTCATTTCTAAAATATTGTCATTTGAAAATGTTTTATATATGGAATGATACAGTTGCTCACCTTTTGAATGTGGATGTTATTTCATTTTAATTTTTATTTTAATTCTAAGGTACATGTGGAGGATGTGCAGGTTTGTTACATAGGTAAACATGTGCCATGGTGGTTTGCTGCAGCAATCAACACATTGCCTAGGTATTAAGCTCAACATGCATTAACTATTTCTCCTAATGTTCTCCCTTTCCCTGCCCCATCTTTCGACAGGCCCCAGGGTGTGTTGTTTCCCTTTCTGTGTCCATGTGTTCTCATTGTTTAGCTCCCACTTATAAGTGAGAACATGCAGTGTTTGATTTTCTGTTCCTACATTGATTTTGCTGAGGATAATGGCTCCAGCTCCATCTATGTCCCTGAAAAGGACATGATTTTGTTCTTTTCATGGCTGCACAGTATTTCATGATGTATATATACCACTTTTCTTTTTATTTAATCTATCACTGATGGACATTTGGATTGATTCCATGTCTTTGCTATTGTGTAGTACTGCAGTGAACATACGTGTGCATGTATCTTTGTAACAGAATGATTTATATTCTTTTAGGTATATACCCAGTAATGGGATTTCTGGGTCAAATGGTATTTCTGGTTCTAGATCTTTTGGGAATCCCAAAACTGTCTCCCATAATGGTTGAGCTAATTTACACTCTCACTAATTGAGTGTGAAAGCATTCCTATTTCTCTGCAACCTTGCCAGCATCTGTTGTTTCTTGACTTTTTAATAATGGCCATTCTGACTGGTGTGAGACGGTATCTCATTGTGGTTTTGATTTGCATTTCTCTAATGATCGGATGTTGAGCATTTTTTTCATGTTTGCCGGCCACATGAATGTCTTCTTTTGAGAATTATCTGTTAATGTCCTTTGCCAACTTTTAAATGGGGTTGTTTTTTCTTATACATTTGTTTAATTTCCTCATAGATTCTGGATAATAGACCTTTTCAAGTGGATGGATAAATTCCCGGACACACACACCCTCTCAAGACTAAACTATGAAGAAGTTAAATCCCTGAATAGACCACTACCAAGTTCTGAAATTGAGGAAGTAATAGCCTGCCAACCAAACAAAAGACCAGGGCCAGATGGATTTACAACTAAATTCTAACAGAAATACAAAGAGGAGCAGACACCCTTTCTTCTGAAACTATTCCTAGCAATTGAAAAGGGGAGACTCCTCCCTAACTCATTCTATGAGGCCAGCATCATCCTGATACCAAAACGTGGCAGAGATACAACAAAAAAAGAAAACTTCAGGCCAATATCCCTAATGAACCATCAGTGCAAAAAGTCTCAAAAAAATACTGGTAAACTGAATACAGCAGCACATCAAAAAGCTTTTCCATCACAATCAAGTTGGCTTCATCTCCAAGATGCAAGGCTGATTCAATATACACAAATCAATAAATGTAATTCATCACATAAACAGAACTAAAGACAAAAAAAAAATGCATGATCATCTAATTAGATGCAGAAAAGGCCTTTGATAAAATTCAACATCTTTTTATGTTAAAAACTCTCAATAAACTAGGTATTGAAGGAACATACCTCAATATAATAACAGCCATTTCTGACAAACCCACAGCCAGTATCATACTGAATGGGCAAAAACTGAAAGCATTCCCCTTGAAAACTAGCACAAGACAAGGATGCTCTCTCACCACTCCTATTTAACACAGTATTGGAAATTCTGTTCAGGGCAATAAAGCAAGAGAAAGAAATAAAATTTCCTCTCTTCAAATAGGAAGAGAGGATGGTAAATTGCCTTTGTTTACAGATAACCTGATTCTATATCTAGAAAACCCTATTGACTCAACCCAAAATCTTCTTAAGCTGATAAGTAACTTCACCAAAGTCTCAGGATACAAAATCTATGTGCAAAAGTCATAAACATTTCAGTACACCAAAAACCAGCAAGCAGAGAGCCAAATCATGAATGAACTGCCATTCACAATTGCTGCAAAGAGAATAAGATACCTAGGAATACATCTAAAAAGGAACGTGAAGGATCTCTTCAAGGGAACTACAAACCACTGCTCAAGGAAATCAAAGAGGACACAAACAAATGGAAAAACATTCCATGCTCATGGATAGGACGAATGTGAATTTTTATTTAGCATAATCTTTTCATGATTCATCCAAGTTATTTTATGTATATACAGTTTGTTCCTTTCCATTCAGAGTAGTATTCCATGCTATGCACATAAACAGTTTGTTCAGTCTTTTACCTGTTGAATATCTGAGCTATTTCCAGTTTGAGTTCTGATTATTTAAACCACCATGAATATTTTTGTAAAAGCTTTTGTGAGAAGATAAATTGTCAAGTGATAGTTTGTATGGTAATTATATGTTTACTTTTACAAGAAACTGCTAAAAAGTTTCCCAGAGTATATGCCCCATTTTATCTTCCCAGCAGCAGTATATGAATGATTCAGTTTCTTTGCATGTTCACCTGCTTTTAGTGTCCTATTTTTTTTTTTATTTCAGCCATTCTGATGTAGTGATACTGTGGTTTTGATGTACATTTCCCTGATGCATAGTAATACCGAACAGCTTTTTATGTGCTTATTTGCCGTTTTTATGTCCTCTTCATAACTTTTGCCATTTTATAATTAGACTTTTTTGTTTGTTTGGGTGTTGGGTGTTGAATTTCAATTTTTCTTTTTGTGTACTCTAGACACAGGAATTTGTCAGATATGAGTTTCGCAAATATTTTTTGCCTTGTCTTGTGTTGATCTTTTTATTTTCTTTATAGATCTTTGGCAAAGTCCATATATTTCTATATAAATTATGGAATGAACTTGTCTATGTCTACAAAAATTCTAGCACCTTTAGTAAAATTGCATTAAGTAGCTTTAGATAATTCTGGGGACAATATGGCATCCCTATTATATTGAGTCTTCCAATTCCTGAAAATTATGTCTCTTCATTAATTTAATATAAGCCTACTTGATTTTCTTCATCAGCATTTTTAACCTTCATTGTAGAGATCATTTTAGTCTTTTGAGTGTTTACCTAAGTATTGCAAATTCTTTAGAGTGATAGTATGTAGTACTGTGTCTTCATTAAATTTCTGCATGCTTATTTTTATATAGAAATGTGTTATTTTAATTGCTCCTGAATCTTACAACATTTAGGCATTTTGGTGGATTGATTTCTTGAGATTTCTTATGTAATAAGAAATAATTATGTAGTCTACAAATGGTGAGTTTTGTCTTTTCTTTTTCAATCTGTATTTCTCTATCTTGCCTGTTATACCAAATAGAATTTTCAGTACTATGTTGAATAAGAGTGGAGTGAACAGATTTGCCTTCTTTCCAAACTCATATAGAGGAGCATTCAGTCTTTTACTATAAAGAATTATATCAGCTATAACCTTATGGCAGTGTTGTTTTTCAAGTTGAGGTAATTCCCCTCTATTTCCAACTTTTTAAGAGCTTTTGCTATGACCACTGGATTTTGTTAAATGCTCTAGTGTCAAAAGATAAGATCATCTGCTTTTTCTTCATTACTTATTGGATATGGTAGATTACATTATTGATTTTTGAGTGTTGAATCAACCTTGCACAGAGGAATAAATCTCACTTGATCATGGTCTATAATTATTTTCATATATATTGTAGTTGATTTTCTAATATTTTGAGATTGCTTAGCTATTGACTTTCTTGCATGCAAAATTGTGAGAGATATCTGTCTATAGTTTTCTTTGATTTTGTACTAACTTTGTCAATTTTGGTTTTCAGGTAATACTAGCCTAGTAAAATAATTTAATGAATATTCCCTCTTCTAAAATTGCTAATACTTTGAATGTTGTGATTCTCTAATGAAACAATCCTGGATTGGTGATTTCTTTTCTGGAAGCTGTTAAATAATTTCATTTTTTAATGATTGATTATAAGGCATCATATTTGAGGTTCAGTCATTTGTGCTTTCTGAATAACTGGTTTATATTTTTTTTCTAAATGATGTTACCAAAGCATTCATAGTATTTTTTTTTCTCTGAGACAGAGTCTCACTCTGTCACTCAGACTGGAGTGCCATGGCAGGATCTCAGCTCACTGCAACCTCCACCTCCTGGGTTCAAGCAATTTTCTTGCCTCAGCCTATAGAGTAGCTGTGATTACACATGTCTGACACCAAGCCCAGCTAATTTTTGTATTTTTAGTAGAGACTGCATTTCACCATATTTTCCAGGCTGGTCTTAAACTTTTGTACTAAAGTGACCTGCCTGCCTCAGCCTCCCAAAGTACTGGAATTATAGGCATGACCCACCGTGCCCAGCCAATATTCTATTATTAATGGCTGTAAAACTGTATATGATACCCCAGATTTCATTGCTCATATGGACAATTTGCGTTGTCTCTTTTTATTTTGCTAGTCTTACTGGTTTATTTTTATTTTGAAGAACCAATGTTCATTAATGTTCTCTATAATTTTCCAATTTTCAATTGTATTTATTTTTGCTCTGAATGTTTCCTTCCTGCTTTTTGCTATGAGTTTAATTTGCTCTTCCATTTTCTAGTTTTTTTTTAATGTAGAAACTTTGATTTTTTATTTTAGACTAGTCCTTGTCTGAAATGTAAGCACTTCGTGTTATAAATTTTTCTCTCAGAATTGCTCTAGTTGCATCTCTAGAATTTTCTTATGTTTCATGCTTATTTTCTCTCTGCTCTGCATTTTTAAGATTTATATTTGGCCTATAAACTATTTAAAAGTTTGTTGTTTAATATTCATGTGTTTAGGGTGTTTCCCATGGTCATTCTATTATTGATTTCTGCTTCAACGTCATTGATGTAAGAGAACACATTCTGCCTGATTTAATTTGTTTAAAACTTGTTGAGGTTTATTTTATGAATTAGCATAGAGTCTATTTCAGTTGATAGTCTATTGATTTTTGAAAAATGTTTATTCTGTTATCATTTGGTGAGGTGTCAACTAGATCCTGCGGGTTGAGTGTGCTGTTCAGATTTTCTATATTCTTTGTGATTTTCTATCTAGTGATTCTCTCAGTTGCTAAGTGGGAGATATAGTTTCCAATTATATTTGTAGATTTGTTTTCTTTTTCTTTCTACTATTTTCAGTTCTAGAAAATTTTTACTTCATGAATTTTGAAGCTTTGTTGTTTACTCAGTACACAATTGAGATTGTTAAGTAATCTCATTAAATGGATCTTTCATCATTATTTAATTTCTTTCTGTCTCTAATAGTTTCCTTGGATTTGAAGTCTACTTTCTTAGGCTGTATATATTATATATATATGTATATACACAGGCTTTCTTTTGTTTCTTTAATGTTTTAAATAGTATTTCCTTTTCTGTCCTTTAACTTTCAGCCTACCTATGTTGCTCAATTTGAAGTGTATGTTTTCACTTTGCTTGTGGGAAGAGGCTCAGATCCACTGAGAAAGGCTCTTGTGGCTGGATCTCTCTGGTTGGTTCTGCCCATCTTTACTTGGACTACCTCAGTAGAGTAAGTTAAGGTACTACCTTTACTGGAGTACCCCAGGCCCAGATGGGATGGAGAGTACTTCTTCTGGCTACTTATTGATGCCAGAATTTCTGATCATCCATTTGCCATTGGTTTTGCATTCACCTGATGTCAGAGGGTATTCATTTTAACAGGGTAAAAAAAAAATTAGCCTACATAAGATGCCTTCTTTTATTAGGTTTCAGGTCAAGAAATGCCTGCATGGCTTCTTCCATTGTGTGGGTATATGTAAGATGTATACTGCTGATGCATTGTTCTCAAATCCAGGGTTCCAAACCAGTTGTCAGCATTGTCTTTAGCTTGCCTCTTCAGTTGTTTATAGAGTTTATAGTTGTGCTTAGCAGGAAGAAGCAAGAATAAATAGTTCTATATTATATCCAGACTGGAAATATTGCTGTTTTTTTGACATCTTGAAAATTGTAATTTTAGGGCTATCAATTTTATTATGTTTTTCTTTATGATTTATACATTTTAAGTCTTGTTCAAGAATCTTTTCCTTTCTGATGTCACATGATATTACATATTTTCTATCAAAATATATGTTTTTGTTTTTAGACATTAAGATCTTTAATCCATCTGAATTTAATTTACTCTATAATGTAAAGAAATAATCTAATTTTAAATTTCTTTCATAGTTTAGTGAATTTTCCTGGTAACATATACTAAAAAGTTTTCTGCTTTTTAAACACATTTTTTTTCAAATAGGTTTCAATGTATATGTGTTTCTAGGCTATACTTTTATGGTAATATATTTATCACCTTTTGATATGACAATATTTTTATAACTGTAATAATTCATTTTTAATTGATACAATGAGTCACTACATATTTCTGAAAAATTGTCTTGTGTTTTTAAACTTTTCACCTTAATTATAAAATCACCTTGTTCTGTTTCATTAAAAACTATGTTGTTAATTTGAATGAAATTACATTTACTTTATAGATTAATTTGGGCAGGCAGATTTTTCCAATTTTACAAACCTTCTCTTCCATAAAACGTATTTCTCCGTTTATTTAAACCTTCTATTCCAAAAATTTTTAAATTTTTTTTCTGTAAATGTTTTGTATGTTTGATTTCTTTATTTCTTCTTCTTTTTTTTTTTTTTTTTTTCCTGAAATGGTCTCACTCTGTCACCAGGCTAGTGTGCACTGTCATGATCTCTGCTCACTTCATCCTATGCCTCCTGGGTTCAAGCAGTTCTCCTCAGTTTAAGCAATTTTCCTGCCCCAGCCTCCTGAGTAGCTGAGACTACAGGTGCAGGCCACAATGACTGGCTAATTTCTTTTGCATTTTAGTAGATATGGGGTTTCACCTTGTTGCCAAAGCTGGTCACAAACTCCTGAGCTCAGGCTGAAAGCTATATTTCTAAGCACTGTTATTTCCCATGGCTTTTCAAATTATTTATTCTTTAAGCTTTTATTATCTTATATATATGGTGCATGCATATATAAATATATAAATGCACCATATACATAAATTAATGGCGTGATGTTTCAGCAAATAGTGTTACTGAATTCTCTTATAATTATATTAAATCAGACGATTACTTAGATATTTTCTGTAATCATTTTTATGGTCTGAATGTTTGTGTTACCATGAAATTCATGTGGTGAAATCTAATTACAATGTAATGGTATGCCAAGGTAAAGCCTTGGGAAGTGATTAAGTAATGAGGAAGAAGCCCTGTTGAATGAGATGATTGCCCTTACAAAAGAAAACCCTGGGAGATACCTTACTTATTCCACCATTTTAAGAGCAGGGAGAAGGTGCCCTGTGTTAACCAGGAAATTCACCCTCACTAGACACACAATATGCTGCTTATCTTGAACTTGATCTTGTACTATCCAGATCATAGAACAGTGAGAAATAATTTACTGTTTATGAAGTACCTAAAGTATTTTGCTATAGCATCCAGAATAGATGAAGAAATCAATCATAAAATGAAAAAATGAAACTCTTAAAAATTTTTGTCAGATATATAGATTGTGAAGATTTTCTCCCACTCTGTGGCTTGTGTGTTTACTCTTCTCACTGATCCTTTTGCCATGCAAAAGCTCTTTAGCTTAATTAGGTCCCACTATTTGTCTTTCTTTTAATGGCATTTGCTTTGGGGGTCTACGGTCATGAAATCTTTGCATAAAACAATGTCTAGTAGAGGTTTTCCATTGTTATCTTCTAGAACTTTTATAGTTTCAGATCTTAGGTTTAAGTCCTTAATCCATCTTGAGTTGATTTTTATTTAAGGTGAGAGATGAGGATTCAGTTTCACTCTCTTACATGTGGCTAGCCAATTGTCCCACCACCATTTGTTGAAAGGGTGTCTTTCCCCACCCTTTGTTTTTGTTTTCTTTGTTGAGGATCAGTGGGCTGTAAGTATTTGAGTTTATTTCTGGGTTCTCTATTTTGTTCCATTGATCTATGTGCCCACTTTTATACAAGTACCATGCTATTTTGGTGACTATGGCCTTATAGTAGTTTGAAATCATATAGTGTGATGCTTCCAGATTTGTTCTTTTTGCTTAGTCTTACTTTGGCAATGTGGGCTCTTTTTTGATTCCATATGAACTTTAGAATTGATTTTTTTAATGCTGTGAAGAATCATGGTCATATTTTGATAGGGACTGCATTGAATTTATAGACTTCTTTCGGCAGTATGGTTCATTTTCACAATATTGATTCAACCCATGCATGAGCATGGGATGTGTTTCCACTTATTTGTGTCATCCATCATTTTTTTCAGCAATGTTTTGTAGTTTTCCTTGTCTCTACAAGGAGTCTTTTGACCCCTTGATTAAGTGTATTCCTAAGTATTTTATTTTATTTATTTTATTTTTGTTGAAGCTATTGTAAAAGTGGTTGAGCTCATGATCTGATTCTCTGCTTGGCCCTTGTTGGTGTATACAAGGACTATTGATTTGTGTACATTAATCTTGTAACTGGAAATTTTGCTGAATTCTTTGATCAGTTCTGGGAGCTTTCTGGAGGAGACCTTAGGGTTTTCAAAGTAAATGATCATATTGTCAGCAAACAGTAACAGTTTGACTTCCTCCAGAATCTACAACAAACTCAAATCAGTAAGAAAAAAACAAACAATCTCATCAAAAAGTGGGTTAAAGACATAAATAGACAATTCTTAACTGAAGACATACAAATGGCCAACAAACATATGAAAAAATGCTCAATATAACTAATAATCAGGGAAATGCAAATCAAAACCAGAGTGTGATACCACCTTACTCCTACAAGTATGACCACAATCAAAAAATTAAAAACAGTAGATGGTGGCATGGATATGGAAATGTAAACAAATAGAGCCAGTATGTAAAACACTGTAGCTATTCTTTAAAAAACTAATAGTAGAACTACCATTGGATCCAGCAATCTAATCACTAAGCATCTACCCAGAAGAAAATAAGTCATTATTAAAAAAAAAAAAATACTTGCACACACACTTATAGTGACAGAATTCACAATAGCAAAATCATGGAACTAATTCAATCAACAAGTGGATAAAGAAATGTGATTTATATGTATACATATGTGATACATATACATATATATGATGGAATACTACACACATATAAATGCTACATATATGTATGTATATATACATATATGTGTGTGTATATATCCATATTGTCAGCAGTGACACACACACACACACATACACACACACACATATGATGAAATACTACACAGCCATAAAAAGGAATAAACTAGCAGCATTTGCAGTGACATAGATGAGATTTGAGACTATTATTCTAAGTTAAGTAACTCAAGAATGGAAAACCAAAAATCTTATGTTCTCACTGATATGTGCAAGCTAAGCTATGAGGACACAAAGGTAGAAGAATGATACGTTGGACTTTGGGGACTTGGGAGAAAGAATGGGAGGGAGGCAAGGGATAAAAAAATCTATAAACATGGTGCAGTGTATACTGCTCAGGTGATAGGTGCACCAAAATCTCACATATAACTACTAAATAACTTACTCATGTAACCAGATACCAGCTGTACCCCAGCGACTTATTGGAAAAAAAAAAAAAAAAAGAATTATAAGGATGAGAACACAGCTCAGCAAGGCTTCTGTAGGCAGACTGTGACTGGTCTTCCTTCTTGCTGGGCAGGGCATCTCTGGAAAAAGGCAACAGCCCACCAAGCACTTATAAATAAAGCCCCACCTTTTCTGGGCAGACCACCTGAGAAAATGGGCAGTTGTGAGCTCCACTTCAGCAGACTTAAATATTCTTGCCCAGCAGCTCTGAAGGGAGTAATGGAGCTCCAAGAAAAGCACGTGAGCTCTGATAAGGGAGAGACTGCCTCCTCAAGTGGCTCCCTGACCCCCGTATAGACAAAGAGAAAACTCATACAGGAGAGCTCTGGCTGACATCTGGCCAGTACCCTTCTGGAACAAAGCTACCAGAGGAAGAAACAGCAGCAATCATTCCTGTTCTACATCCCTCATGGATGATTCCCAAGCAAGCAGGGTCTAGAGTGGACCTCCAGCAGTCCTGCAGAAGAGAGGCCCTACTGTTAGAAGGAAAATTAAAAAACAAACAAACAAAAAAAGGAATAGCTTCAACATCAACAGAAAGGATGTCCACTCAGAGACCCCATCTGAAAGACACCAACTTCAAAGACCAAAAGTAGATAAATCCATGAAGAAGAGAAAGAAAAAGCACAAAAAGGCTGAAATCACCAACAACCAGAACACCTCTGCTCCTCCAAGGAATCACAACTCCTCAGCAGCAAGGAACAAAATTTGGTGGAGAATGAGTTTGACAAACTTACAGAAGCAGGCTTCAGAAGGTAGGTAATAACAAACTTCTCTGAGCTAAAGAAGCATGATCTAACTCAATGCAAAGAAACTAAGAACCTTGGGAAAAGGTTAGGCAAAATGCTAACTAGAATAACCAGCTTAGAGAAGAACATAAACAACTTGATGGAGCTGAAAAACAGCACAAGAATTTTGTGAAGCATACATAATTTCAATAGCCAAATCAATCAATTAAGAAGAAGAAGAAAGGATATTAGAGATTGAAGGTCAACTCAATGAAATAAAATGGGAAGGCAAGATTAGAGATAAAAGATTGAAAAGAAATGAACAAAGCCTTCAGGAAATATGAGATTATGTGAAAAGACCTAATTTACATTTGATCAGTGTACCCAAATACAATGGGGAGAATAAAAGCTGCAAAACACTCTTCAGGATACTATCCAGGAGAACTTTCCCAACCTAGCAAGGCAGGCCAACATTCAAATTCAGGAAATACAGAGAACACCACAAATATATTTCTGAAGAAGAGTAACCCTAAGGCAGAGAATCATCAGATTCACCAGGGTTGAAATAAAGGCAAAAACACTAAGGACAGCCAGAGAGAAAGGTTGGGTTACCCATAAAGGAAAACCCATGAGAGTCACAGCAGATCTCTCAGCAGAAACCCTACAAGCCAGAAGACAATGGGGGCCAATATTCAACATCCTTAAAGAAAAGAATGTTCAACCCAGTATTTCATAGCCAGCCAAACTAAGTTTCATAAGTGAAGGAGAAATACAGACAAGCAATTACTGAGAGATTTCACTACCACCAGGCCTGCCTTACAAGAGCTCCTGAAGGAAGCACTAAACATGGAAAGGAACAACCAGTACTAGCAACTGCAAGAACATACCAAATGTTTAAGACCATGGACACAATGAAGAAACTGTATCAACTAATGAACAAAACAGACAGCTAGTATCAAAATGGCAGGATCAAATTCATACATTACAATATTAACCTCCTAAATTCCCCAGTCAAAACATACACACTGGCCAATTGGATAAAGGATCAAGACCCATTGGTGTGCTGTATTCAGGAGACCCATCTCACAAGCAAAGACACACATAGACTCAAAATTAAGGGATGGAGGAAGATTTACAAAGCACATGGAAAGAAAAAAAAAAAGCAGGGGTTGCAATCCTAGTCTCTAATAAAACAGACTTTACACCAACAAAGATCAAAAGAGACAAAGAAAGGAATTACATAATGGTAAAGGGATCAATGTAACAAGAAGAGCTAACTATCCTAAATATACATGCACCTAATACAGGAGCACCTGGATACATAAAGCATGTTCTTAACAACCTACAAAGAAACTTACACTTTCACACAACAATAATGGGAGACTTTAATATTCCACTGTCAATATTAGATCAATGACACAGAAAATTAATGAAAATATCCAGGACTTGAACACAGATCTAGACCAGGCAGACCTAATAGACAACCACAAGACTCTCCACCCCAAATTAACAGAATATACATTCTTCTCAGCACTGCATCACACTTACTCTAAAATTGACCACATAATTGGAAGTAAATCACTCCTCAGCAAATGCAAAAGAATGGACATCATAACAACCAGTCTCTCAGACCACAGTGTAATAATATGAGAACTCAGAATTAAGAAACTCACTGAAAAATGCACAACTACATGGAAACTGAACAACCTGCTCCTGAATGACCGCTGGATAAATAATGGAATAAAAGCAGAAATAAAGATGTTCTTCAAAATCAATGAGAATGAAGACACAACCTACCAGAATCTCTGGGACACATTTAAGCAGTGTCTAGAGAAAATTTATAGCACTAAAGGCCCACAGGAGACGTGGGGAAAGATCTAAGATTGACACCCTATGGTCACAATTTAAAGAACCAGAGGAAGAAGATCAAACAAATTCAAAAGCTAGCAGAAGACAAGAAATAACTGAGATCAGAGCAGAACTGAAGGAGATAGAGAAAAAAAAATAATCTTTTCAGAAATCAGTGAATCTAGGAGTTGGTTTTCTGAAAAGATCAACAAAAATATACCTCTAGCCAGACTAATAAAAAAGAAAAGAGAGAAGAATCAAACAGTTGCAATAAAAAATAAGAAAGAGGATATCACCACAGATTCCACAGAAATACAAACTACCATCATAGATTACTACAAACACCTCTGTGCACATACACCAGTAAATCTAGAAAAAAAAAATGGATAAATTCCTTGACATTTACACCCTCCCAAGACTAAGTCAGGAAGAATTTGAATCCCTGAATAGAATAATAACAAAGTCTGAAGTTGAGGCAGCAATTAATAGCCTATTAACCAAACAAGTCCAGGACTAGATGCGTTCACAGCCAAATTCTACCAGATGCACAAAGAGGAGCTGGTATCATTCCATCTGGAACTATTCAAAACAATACAAAAAGAGGGAATCCTCCCTAACTCATTTTGTGAGACCAGCATCATCCTGATATTAAAACCTGACAGAGATGCAACTAAAAAAGAAAATTTCAGGCCAATATCCATGATGAATATTGAAGCAAAAATATTCAGTAAAATACTGGTAAACCAAATCAAACAGCACATCAAAAAGCTTATCCATCATGATCAAGTTGGCTTTATCCCTGGGATGCAAGGATGGTTCAACGTACATAAATCTATAAACACAATCCATCACATAAACAGAACCAAAGACAAAAACCACATAATTATCTCAATAGATGCAGAGAAGGCCTTCTACAAAATTCAGCAGCCCTTTATGCTGAAAACTCTCAATAAACTAGGTATCAATGCAATGTATCTCAAAATAATAAAAGCTATTTTTGACAAACCCACAGCTAATATCATATTGAATGGGCAAAACTGAAAGCATTTTCTTTGAAAACTGGCACTAGACAGGGGTGCCCTCTATCACCACCTTATTTAACATAGTATTGGAAGTTTTAGCCTGAGCAATCATGAAAGAAAAAGAAATAAAGGGTATTCAATTAGGAAAAGATGAAGTGAAAATGTCTCTAATTGTATATTTAGAACACCCCATTGTCTCAACCCAGAATCTCCTTAAGATGATAAGCAACTTCAACAAAGTCTCAGGATACAAAATCTATGTGCAGAAACCACAAACATTCCTATAAACCAATAACAGACAAACAGAGCCAAATCATGAGTGAACTCTCATTCACAATTGCTACAAACAGAACAATATAAATAGAAATACAACTAACAAAGGATGTGAAGGACCTCTTAAAGGAGAACAACAAACCACTGCTCAAGGAAATAAGAGAAGACACAAACAGATGGAAAAATATTTCATGCTCATGTTTAGGAAGAATCAATGTTGTGAAAATGGCCATACTGCCCAAAGTAATCTGTACATTCAATGCTATCCTTATCAAGCTACCACTGACCTTTGCAGAACTGGAAAATACCACCTTAAACTTCATATGGAGCCAAAATAGGGCATGCGTAGCCAAGAAAATTCTAAGCAACAAGAACAAAGCTGGAGGCATCATGCTACCTGACTTCAAACTATACTACAAGGCTACAGTAATCAAAACGGCATGATACTGGTACCAAAAGAGAGACATAGACCAGTGGAACAGAACAGAGACCTCAGAAGTAACACCACACATCTACAACCATGTGATCTGTGATCTTTGACAAACCTGACAAAAACAAGCAATGGGGAAAGGATTCCCTGTTTAATAAATGGGTGTTGGGGTAACTGGCTAGCCATGTGCAGAAAACAGAAACTGGACCTCTTTCTTATACCTTATACAAAAATTAACTTCAGATAGATTGAAGATTTAAACATAAGATCTAACACCGTAGAAACCCTAGAAGAAAATCTAGGCAATACCCTTCAGGACATAGGCATAGACAAGGACTTCATGACTAAAACACTAAAAGCGTTGACAACAAAAGCCAAAATAGACAAATGGGATCTAATTAAACTTAAGAGCTTCTACACAGCAAAATAAATATTCATTAGCATGAACTAGCAACCAACAGAATGGGAACACATTTTTGTAAGCTACCCATATGACATAGAGCTAATATCCAGAATCTACCAATAATGTAAACATATTTCCAAGGAAAAACAAAACAACCCCATCAAAAAGTGGGTGAAGGATATGAACAGTCACTTTTCAAAAGAAGACATTTATACAGCCAACAGACATATGAAAAAATGCTCATCATCCCTGGTCATTAGAGAAATGCAAATCAAAACTACATTGAGATACCATCTTATGCCAGTTAAAATGATGATCATTAAAAAATCTGGAGACAACAGATGCTGCAGAGGATGTGGGTAAATGGGAACATTTTTAATCTGTTTTTGGGAGTGTAAATTAGTTCAACCATTGTGGAAGACAGTGTGGGGATTCCTCAAGGATCTAAAAATAGAAATACCATTTGACCCAGCAATCCCATTAATCGGTATATACCGAAAGGATTATAAATCATTCTATTATAAAGACCCATACACATGTATGTTCATTGTGGTACTGATTAAAATAGCAAAGACTTGGAACCAACTCAAATGCCCATCAAGGACAGACTGGACAAGGACAATGTGACACATATACACCATGGAATACTTTGCAGCCATGAAAAGATGAGTTCATGTCCTTTGCAGGGACATGGATGAAGCATGAAACCATCATTCACAGCAAACTGACACAAGAACAGGAAATCAAACACTGCATGTTCTTACTCATAAGTGAGTGTTGAAAAATGGGAACACATGGACACAGGAAGGTGAACATCACACACTGGGGCCTGTTGTGGTATGGAGGGGCCAGGGGAGGGGCCAGGAGCCAGCAGGCATTGGGGGATTGGGGAGGGATAACATTAGGATAAATAGTTAATGTAGGTGACAGGGGATGGATGCAGCAAACTACCATGGCATCTGTATACCTATGTGACAGTCCAGCATGTCTGCACATGTACTGCAGAACTTAAAGTATAATAATAGTAAAAAAAGAAACGTCATAGATACATCTTTGTAAGCTATTTTTTTCCCTCACACATAACAATTGTCTTTAGAGTGTGAAACATGATGTTTTGATATATGTATACATTGTGAAATGGCTAAATTAAGCTAATCAAAATAGGCATTACCTCACATTGTTATAACTTTTGTGTTATGTAAATATTTTAAAAAATTATGAGAAAAAAAGTAAAATAAAAATTTTAATTTAATAGTATTGTTTCTCTGATCTTATTCTTTATGTTACTGAACATATCCCCCATAAGATATTAAACAGAAAATTTGTTTTCTTAATTTTGAAGAACCTGCTTCTAAGATTGTGTGATGAAACCTGATATATTTTTATTATATATTCTTATCAGGTAAATGAATTTATCTTTCATGTCTCTTCTATTTGCAGTTTATAAATAATTTATTTCTTTGTTTTTATTTGCTTTTTATAATTGTGTGCCAAAATTGACCAAATAAACTTTGTCTATCTATTTATATGTTTTCCTTATATTTTTAAATATATATTTTATTGCATTTTAGGTTTTGGGGTACATTTGAAGAACATGCAAGATTGTTGCATAAGTACATACATGGCAATGAGGTTTGCTGCCTTCCTCCCCATCACCTATATCTGAAATTTCTCCCCATGTTATCCCTCCCCAACTCCCCACCCCATGATGTCCTTCCCCTAGTTTTCCTTTTTTAATATATTATGGGTTTGTTTAAATTAACAGGTGGTAAGCAATCCCTAAACTTCTGAGAAAACATGTATTTTATGACAATGTATTCTTTTGTGTATACATTGCTAATATAGGTTTTAAATTTAAAAAAAATGTTTGAAAATGTCATTAAGCTTCAATCTTCCTCACACTGACCTAAACAAGCTTTGATATGAAGGTTACATACTAGCAAAGTTAAGTATTCTAGAAATTTTTCATTTTTACCACATTCTGGTTAAAAACAGTTTAGATAAGATAAAAATTATCTATTATGTGAAAAATTGCTACCTTGTGCCACTAAAACATTTTTAGAACAGCAGTGTGTTTTGTATTAGTGTGAATGTTTTTTTGTGTTTGTGTGTGTGTGTGTGTGTGTGTGTGTGTCTGTGTGTGTATGGAGTGGATGTCTCCCTGCAGTATCTTTTGTTAGCAATCATTTTTCACTTTTATTTTTGTACGAAATATTTGGTCTTGATAAACTAATCAGGGGTTATTTATTTTGCTAATCTTTATTTTACATTCTTTTATTTCTCAGTATGTTATTATATAATCATATTTCATTAATAATTTGATATGACTTTATTATTTTGTTATAATTATCTTGATACTATAATATATTGCTTTCATTTTTGGTTTCTTCATTTTTCTTTTATATTCTAATTCTTATGCCCCTATTCTTTTCCTTTCAGTGTATTCAGTTGCCCTCCTATTATTAACCAATTGAATTATATATGTAAGATTAATTTTCAAGTGATTCTTATTTTCAAACCTTTTTTCCTACAACACAAAATAGAAATACATGTTTTTATACACTATTCATACAAAAAACTGTTGAATTTAATAATTTTGTTGTCATTCAGTTCTACATATTTTTAAGTTTACACTGACTTCACTTTTGATAGAGTATTTAAATTGTGTTTGTTACTTCTATAAACATAATCCAAAAAGTATGAAAAATTGTGCTTTTTTAATTGTTTCTTTTTGTATCATTTTTACGTTTTATTTCATTTATTTTGACAACTGTTTATATATTATATATAATATATATATTTATATATATAATATATATATATTATATATTTATATATATTATATATTAGTACTTTGGAGACTTCCTTTGTGTCCTATTTGGATGAATGTTCCATGTGTATTCTCCCACATCTGTTGGGTACAGACAAAAGTCTGTTGTGGCACTTACTTTTATTCTGTGGTTTTAAAAACTGTTCTTTCTGTTTCACCTAGCATTTACTGAGAAGTAGGCATACTAGCTTGGTCAATATTTTAAATCTTTTTGTTATTAAGCATTAAAGTTCACAATCATTTTATATTCATAGTGAATTTCTCCTTTTATCATTTAGGAATGTCTATTTTTATCTTTGACAATGACTTCTTTTTCAAAGTTTATCTTCTCAGAAAATTAATAGAAATATTCTTGTGGCAGAAATACAGCCAAAACTGAATATTGCAGCAGTACCCTTTGCAAAGGTTTTGAGAATGGAAATATGTCTTAATATGCCATTGGTTTTTATTTTAATCTGTACAGTAGCATAGAATATGGGCCTTTTCAACTGCCTAAAGCAGGAATTTTAACTGGTTCCTCCCAGAAGTGGCACTGCCATAATTCTGGTTTTAAAAAAAGAAACAGGAGAATAAATAAATATAACTTATCTGAAGAACTATAAACCTAGTGACCTACTTGCTCAAGGTCAAAAATGTACATCAAAAGCAAAAGGTCTATTAAATAAATTGATGTAAAACTACTCTCATCAGATATTGCCATGACTGCAACTGAATGAAATTTACACAGGAAATAAATATGCCCATAAAGAAATTTTAAGTTATGTAACATAAGAAAAATATTTCCATCATGAATTCAAAATCATTAAAGAGAATTAGCATTTCCAAGACCAATAACAGAATATTCATCATCAAGAAAATAAAAATGTGTCTTAAAAATAAGCAAGTTTATAAAATAACAAATCAGAACAAATGTAATGAAAATTTAGATAATATGAATAAAAAACATTAAAAATCAGTGAACAGGTAAAACCATTCTATTGCACAGACTAAAAAGATAATAAGTGAACTAGTCAATAGTTATAAAGAAGCAGAGAGAGATAAGACAATAAAAAATCAGAAGGAATTGTTAGAGGAATGAAAACTGTAGTGAGACATCTAACAATAAGAATTAGAGAAAGTAGAGAGAGTTGAATTTAAATAGGTAATTATGGAGATTTTAGAATTGATAGAATTCTTGTCTGTTCAAGTTCAAGAAGCACAACAGCTCCTGAGTGGAATAAATCCACATGTAGACATTAAATAGGGAAAAGACACTCAAATAACATTTTGAAGCTTCTGAAAAAAGATGACAATAGTACTTTCTTAAGAGCAAGGACAATTGGATTTCAGTATTCATCTCAAGTGCTAGAACAGAAATACATATGATAAACAACTTCAGTAATGAACTCTTAGAACTCAGTAATAAGAATGACATGAAGTCAAACAACATTCTTAACAAATGGACAAAATATTTAAAAAGCTGCTTCACCAGAATAATTATATAAGTGGTAAATAAGCATATGAATAAATGCTGACTACCAGCATGCAAATTAAAGTCACAAATACATACTCACTAAAAGAGTGACAACTTAAAAATCTTAAAGTCAGGGGTGGGTATATAATCTCACACATTCCTGGTACAAATGCAAAATGGCATAACCACTGTGACAAATAAAAATGTGAGATTTATACTAATTTTTCTTTTTCTAATTAGATGAGGAAATTGCATATTTTTATTTAGTTTTTTTGACATGGCAGTCATTAAGAGATTTACATAAAAGAACTCAGTTATTATATCTCAATTTGTTAAGTATCAGCATCAACAACTATTTAAAATTGGAAATTAAAAAACGAAGCTAAAATAACTTGTCTAAGCCCTCACAGCTAGTAAGTCATTCATATATGATATGAATCTTCCTTTTTTTCTACACTGTGGTGTAATATACCTTGCTATATTTAATCAAATTCTTACCAGCTGCATAGATTTTCAGTATTCTAAGGATCCAAATTCAAAAAAGAAAAAAACTATACTGCAAATTATACATAATTTATTCTTTCTCTAGAGACTTATAATAATAGATCTTTCCTAAATTACATAATGCAAAAGATTAGTTTCAGAGGCAATCAATAACTAGTGTGTGAAAAATATATACTGTGGTCTAATACATTTGAGGAAAGCTAATTTAAAAAGGATAAAAGTTATTTCCTTATTACAAAATCTTTAAAACTGATTTTTCCAGTATGTACATTTCTGAAACAAGGTACAGTAGTAAACAATAACTATATATATTTTAATACAGAAAACTTTTTCATGGCACAATTTGCAGGACTAACTTAGAGTTAACTAAAATATCTCCAACATTTGCTCATAATTATAATGATAATTAAATTTGCACTCTTAGGGCTTATACTTTAAAAGGTTATTTAACAGATAAAAATATCTAGTTCCATGTAAGAAGAGTAGTGCTTAATAAGAATAAGTGTTTAACAAATATAACAAGCAAAGCTGTCCATGAAGAATAAAGTCTTCCAAAAACAAACAAACAAACAAAAATCATTAAATAAGCATAATGTTTTGTTGTGAAGATTAGGCTATCATGGGATAATTTGCTATAGATAATTCTGAGTAAATATATTTTATTTTTACTTTTTGTTTACAATATGGAAAGCAAATACTAGAAAATATACAGATGCCTTTAAACAGAGCATCATCTAACAAGATTTAAAATTAAGTATAAATCATAACAAGAAATGTCTCTAATTCGACAAACAAAAATACATTAGTTTTTAATACCTTTATTAAAATGGGCAAGTTTATATTTTTATAACCCAGAACTCAAAATTTGGATCAATATTTCAAAGGTGATTTCTTGCTTATTGTATATGTCCACTATGGTGGGAAGACCACTTTTATAATGTTTTTTCAGGGACTCAGTATGACAAAGACCTCATTTCTACACAAATAACATTTCTACAAGGAAAGAAAAAGTTAGAATTTGGCACCATCAATGAATTCCTTTAACTTTTGATTGACATATGAGACTTTGTTTAACTTCATGGGCTAAAACAAATCTAGTATCCTTATCTATCTTAAAGTGGTAGTAAGTTCCAATCTAATAATTTTCCTGTAAGAAAAAGAACCAGATATATCTGTGAATAGCCCCAATAACCATGATCAATAGTTATCTAAAACTATTTTATAAAATTTTAATATGTCATTTCAATTTTAACTTTTTAAATAATTTAATAAAATAATATATAAATTTTTCAAAGTTTTTACTACAGATTGGTTTATATAGAGATGAAAGATACAATACTTGAATTTAATAAGATTAGATTTTGAGTTCAGTGTGAAGGATGTATCTAAGAAAATAGATATATACTGTTGAAAATTAATATTAAGTCACAGTAAAGATATTTTATTTACTAGTTTTAAATAGTTATCTTACATGTTTCTTGATTTGCCATGCATAGCATATCAAATGTATTTCCACCCTACTTAGGGCAATAAGTAAAACAATTAAATGTAAACAATGGTGGAATATCCTCAATTATGTTGGAGTATATTAGTATATAAGAAACAGAAAGCCATTCTTAGCCTATGTTGGAAGTTTTTATTTAAGGTGTGTAATCTCTTTGGCAAAGCATAACTGAAGTTAAAAATTTGTGTAAACAAGGCATTCAAGAAAATGATTATTATTTAGCTTAGTCATTAAACAATGAGTATGTAGGTAATACATAAAGAGAAATTGTAGAAGGTAAGAAACAACCTAACAGAATATAAATTCTTAGAGAGTTTGCAATTTTTTTTTTTTTTTTGGTGCCATGACTCAGATATTGAGAAAGTTTGCAATTTATTCATATAGTGATGTAGCTGCAGCAACTATAAAAGGATCTGGTCAGGTAATTTATAAGTGTATAGAGGTTGCATTGATTAGTGAATTAAAAAATAGATAAAATGCTGACTACAAAGTAGAGTAACCTTTAATCTTTTTAAATTTTAAAATTTGTATGAATGTAAACTACTACTTATGGAATATGTGCAATATTTAGATATTATACAAGCATAGGATTTCTAATAATCAACTCAGGGTAATTGGGTATCCATCACCTGAAGGACTTATTTTTTTTGTGTGTGTGTTAGGAGCATAATTCTACTCTTTCAGTTATTTTGAAATATACAGTAAGTTATTGTTATGTTAACTACACTCATCCTACCAAACATTATATCTTATTCCTTCCATCTAATTGTGTTTTTTTTTTTTTTTTTTTTTTTTTTTTTAATTTTTATTGCATTATAGGTTTTGGGGTACATGTGCAGAACGTGCAAGATAGTTGCATAGGTACACACATGGCAGTGTGTTTTGCTGCCTTCCTCCCCCTCACCCACACTTGGTATTCATCCCCAGGCTATCCCCCCCAGCCCCCCCCACTGTCCCTCCCCCATTTCCCCCAACAGTCCCCAGTGTATAGTAGACCGCCTCTCTGTGTCCATGTGTTCTCATTTTTCTCACCCACCTATGAGTGAGTATATGCGGTATTTCTTTTTCTGTTCTTGTGTCAGTTTGCTGAGAATGATGTTCTCCAGATTCATCCATGTCCCTACAAAGGACACAAACTCATCATTTCTGATTGCTGCATAATATTCCATGGTGTATATGTGCCACATTTTCCCAGTCCAGTCTATCGTCGATGGGCATTTGGGTTGGTTCCAGGTCTTTGCTATTGTAAACAGTGCTGCAATGAACATTCGTGTGCATGTGTCCTTATAGTAGAACGATTCACAGTCTTTTGGATAGATACCCAGTAATGGGATTGCTGGGTCAAATGGAATTTCTATTTCTAGGTCCCTGAGGAATCGCCACACTGTCTTCCACAATGGTTGAACTAATTTACACTCCCACCAACAGTGTAAGAGTGTTCCTATTTCTCCACATCCTCTCCAGCATCTGCTGTCTCCAGATTTTTTAATGATCGCCATTCTAACTGGTGTGAGATGATATCTCAATGTGGTTTTGATTTGCATCTCTCTAATGACCAATGATGATGAGCACTTTTTCATATGTTTGTTGGCCTCATGTATGTCTTCTTTTGTAAAGTGTCTGTTCATATCCTTTGCCCATTTTTGAATGGGCTTGTTTGTTTTTTTTCTGTAAATCTGTTTGAGTTCTTTGTAAATTCTGGATATCAGCCCTTTGTCAGATGCGTAAACTGCAAAGATTTTTTCCCATTCTGATGGTTGTCGATTCACTCTAGTGACTGTTTCTTTTGCCGTGCAGAAGCTGTGGAGTTTGATTAGGTCCCATTTGTCTATTTTGGCTTTTGTTGCCAATGCTTTTGGTGTTTTGTTCATGAAGTCCTTGCCTACTCCTATGTCCTGAACGGTTTTGCCTAGATTTTCTTCTAGGGTTTTTATGGTGTCAGGTCTTACATTTAAGTCTTTAATCCATCTGGAGTTAATTTTAGTGTAAGGTGTCAGGAAGGGGTCCAGTTTCTGCTGTCTGCACATGGCTAGCCAGTTTTCCCAACACCATTTATTAAATAGGGAATCCTTTCCCCATTGCCTGTTTTTGTCTGGTTTATCAAAGATGATATGGTTGTAGATATGTTGTGTTGCCTCCGATGTTTCTGTTCTGTTCCATTGGTCTATATCTCTGTTTTGGTACCAGTACCATGCTGTTTTGATTACTGTAGCCTTGTAGTATAGTTTGAAGTCTGGTAGCGTGATGCCTCCTGCTGTGTTCTTTTTGCTTAGAATTGACTTGGCTATGTGGGCTCTTTTTTGGTTCCATATGAAATTCATGGTGGTTTTTTCCAGTTCTGTGAAGAAATTCAATGGTAGTTTGATGGGGATAGCATTGAATGTGTAAATTACTTTGGGCAGTATAGCCATTTTCACAATATTGATTCTTCCTAACCACGAACATGGAACATTTCTCCATCTGTTTGTGTCCTCTCTTATTTCGTTGAGCAGGTGTTTGTAGTTTTCCTTAAAGAGATCCCTTACATTCCTAGTGAGTTGTATTCCTAGGTATTTTATTTTCTTTGTAGCGATTGTGAATGGCAGTTCGTTCTTAATTTGGTTCTCTTTAAGTCTGTTATTGGTGTATAGGAATGCTTGTGATTTTTGCACATTGATTTTATATCCTGAGACTTTGCTGAAGTTGCTTATCAGTTGCAGGAGCTTTTGGGCTGAGGTGATGGGGTCTTCTAGGTATACTATCATGTCGTCTGCAAATAGAGACAATTTGGCTTCCACCTTTCCTATTTGAATACCCTTTATTTCTTTTTCTTGCCTTATTGCTCTGGCTAGAACTTCCAGTACTATGTTGAATAGAAGTGGTGAGAGAGGGCATCCTTGTCTAGTGCCGGATTTCAAAGGGAATGCTTCCAGTTTTTGCCCATTCAGTATGATATTGGCTGTGGGTTTGTCGTAAATAGCTTTTATTACTTTGAGATATGTTCCATCAATACCAAGTTTATTGAGGGTTTTTAGCATAAAGAGCTGTTGAATTTTGTCAAATGCCTTCTCTGCGTCAATTGAGATAATCATGTGGTTTTTGTTTTTGCTTCTGTTTATGTGGTGAATTACATTTATAGACTTGCGTATGTTGAACCAGCCTTGCATGCCCGGGATGAATCCTACTTGATCATGATGGATAAGTTTTTTAATGTGCTGTTGCAATCGATTTGCCAGTATTTTATTGAAGATTTTTGCATCTATGTTCATCATGGATATTGGCCTGAAGTTTTCTTTTCTTGTTGAGTCTCTGCCAGGTTTTGGTATCAGGATGATGTTGGTCTCATAAAATGATTTGGGAAGGGTTCCCTCTTTTTGGATTATTTGGAATAGTTTCAGAAGGAATGGTACCAGATCCTGTTTGTGTGTCTGGTAGAATTCAGCTGTGAACCCATCTGGACCTGGGCTTTTTTTGTGTGGTAGGCTCTTAATTGCTGCCTCAACTTCTGACCTTGTTATTGGTCTATTCATAGTTTCAGCTTCCTCCTGGTTTAGGCTTGGGAGGACACAGGCATCCAGGAATTTATCCATTTCTTCCTGATTTACTAGTTTGTGTGCATAGAGTTGTTTGTAGTATTCTCTGATGATGGTTTGAATTTCTGTGGAATCTGTGGTGATTTCCCCTTTATCGTTTTTTATTGCATCTATTTGGTTGTTCTCTCTTTTTTTTTTTATCAGTCTGGCTAGTGGTCTGTCTATTTTGTTGATCTTTTCAAAAAACCAGCTCTTAGATTTGTTGATTTTTTGAAGGGTTTTTCTTGTCTCTATCTCCTTCAGTTCTGCTCTGATCTTAGTTATTTCTTGTCTTCGGCTAGGTTTTGAGCTTTTTTGATCTTGCTCCTCTAGCTCTTTCAATTTTGACGATAGGGTGTCAATTTTGGATCTCTCCACTTTTCTCATGTGGGCACTTATTGCTATATATTTTCCTCTACAGACTGCTTTAAATGTGTCCCAGAGATTCTGGTACGTTGTGTCTTCGTTCTCGTTGGTTTCAAAGAACTTCTTTATTTCTGCCTTCATTTCATTGTTTATCCAATCAACATTCAAGAGCCAGTTGTTCAGTTTCCATGAAGCTGTGCGGTTCTGAGTTATTTTCTGAATTCTGAGTTCCAACTTGATTGCACTATGGTCTGAGAGACTGTTTGTTATGATTTCCGTTGTTTTGCATTTGCTGAGGAGTGCTTTACTTCCAATTATGTGGTCAATTTTGGAGTAGGTGTGATGTGGTGCTGAGAAGAATGTATATTCTGTGGATTTGGGGTGGAGAGTTCTGTAAATGTCTATCAGGTTTGCTTGTTCCAGGTCTGAGTTCAAGTCCTGGATATCCTTGTTAATTTTCTGTCTGGTTGATCTGTCTGCTATTGACAGTGGAGTGTTAAAGTCTCCCACTATTATTGTGTGGGAGTCTAAGTCTCTTTGTAAGTCATTAAGAACTTGCCTTATATATCTGGGTGCTCCTACATTGGGTCCATATATATTTAGAATCGTTAGCTCTTCTTGTTGTATCGATCCTTTTACCATTATGTAGTGACCTTCTTTGTCCCTTTTGATCTTTGTTACTTTAAAGTCTATTTTATCAGAGATGAGAATTGCAACTCCTGCTTTTTTTTGCTCTCCATTTGCTTGGTAAATCTTCCTCCATCCTTTTATTTTGAGCCTTTGTGTATCTTTGTGTGTGAGGTGGGTTTCCTGAATACAGCACACTGATGGGTTTTGGTTTTTTATCCAATTTGCCAGTCTGTGTCTTTTGATTGGTGCATTTAGCCCATTTACATTCAGGGTTAATATTGTTATGTGTGAATTTGATACTGCCATTTTGATGCTATCTGGCTGTTTTGCCCATTGGTTCATGTACATTCTTCATTTTGTTGATGGTCTTTAGCATTTGGTATGCTTTTAGGATGGCTGGAACTGGTTGTTTCTTTCTATGTGTAGTGCCTCTTTCAGGAGCTCTTGTAAAGCAGGCCTAGTGGTGACAAAATCTCTGAGTACTTGCTTGTTCGTGAAGGATTTTATTTTTCCTTCACTTATGAAGCTCAGTTTGGCTGGATATGAAATTCTGGGTTGAAAGCTCTTTTCTTTAAGGATGTTGAATATTAGCCCCCACTCTCTTCTGGCTTGTAGAGTCTCTGCCGAGAGATCTGCTGTGAGTCTGATGGGCTTCCCTTTGTGGGTGACCTGACCTTTCTCTCTGGCTGCCCTAAGTATTTTCTCCTTTGTTTCAACCCTGGTGAATCTGACGATTATGTGCCTTGGGGTTGCTCTTCTTGCGGAGTATCTTTGTGGTGTTCTCTGTATTTCCTGGAGTTCAGTATTGACCTGTCTTGCTAGGTTGGGGAAATTTTCCTGGATAATATCCTGAAGAGTGTTTTCCAGCTTAGATTCATTCTCTTGATCACATTCTGGTACACCTATCAAACGTAGGTTGGGTCTCTTCACATAGTCCCACATTTCTTGGAGATTTTGTTCATTCCTTTTTGTGCTTTTTTCTTTAATCTTGGTTTCACGTTTTATTTCATTGAGTTGATCTTCAATTTCTGATATTCTTTCTTCTGCTTGGTCAATTCGGCTGTTGAAACTTGTGCATGCTTCACGAAGTTCTCGTGTTGTGTTTTTCAGCTCCTTCAATTCATTCATATTCCTCTCTAAGTTTTCCATTCTTGTTATCAATTCCTCGAATTTTTTTTCAAATCTTTTTTCAAGGTTCTTAGTTTCTTTGCACTGATTTAGAACATGTTCTTTTAGCTCAATGAAGTTTCTCATTATCCACTTTCTGAAGTCTGATTCCGTCATTTCGTCACACTCATTCTCCATCCATCTTTGTTCCCTTGCTGGTGAGGAGTTTTGGTCCTCTGTAGGAGGTGAGGTGTTTTGGTTTCGGGTGTTTTCCTCCTTTTTGCGCTGGTTTCTTCCCATCTTTATGGATTTATCCACCTGTCGTCTTTGTAGTTGCTGATTTTTCAATTGGGTCTCTGTGTGGATGCTGAGATTGTTGATGATGAAGTATTTCTGTTACTTAGTTTTCCTTCTAGTGGTCTAGCCCCTCTGCTGTATGAGTTCTGAGGTCCACTCCAGGCCCTGTTTGTCTGGAGTATACCTGTAGCAGCTGTGGAAGAGTGAGGGATGATACCAGTTTCTTCTGCTGCTGTCTTTGTTCCAGAATGATGCCCGCCAAATGTCAGTCTGATTAGTCCTTTTTTTGCGGTGACTCTTTGGATATACAGGGGTCAGGGAGCTGCTTAAGGAGACGGTTTGTGCTTTATAGTAGCTCCAGTGCTGAGCTGTGAGCTCCGTTGTTCATTCAGTGTTGTTGGGAGGTTGTTTATGTCTGCTGTAATAGAACTCATAAAACACCACCCTTTTATTTCCCCCCCTTATATGCACTGTTTCAGGGAGTTGGGGCTTTCTTTATGAGTATCTGTTGCACTGTCCTGCCCCACTAGGTGACAATCTATTCACTATTTGCCTGCCGGGGCTCTGACCCACTAGCGCGGTTCTGCCCTGTTGCTGCTGGGCTCCCTTCTGCTGTGGAGAGCTCCCGTCTCCTGGGAGTCTCTCTGTTATGGCAGGTTGCCTCGGCAACGGCAGGCTGCTTCGGCCCTGGGCGGTACGTCAATAGGGGCGGATTGTGTCAGCGGTGGTGGACGCCCCTCCCTCACCGGGCTGCACCGTCCTAGATGCCGGCAGCAAAACTCTCAGCGCCAAGCGTCTCCAGTCATTGCCCTGCTTGTCCCTGTGAGGGTGGGACTCGCTGAGCCCGATTACCCAGCTCCCTGCCTCAGAGTCCGTCCTCTCTCTCTCTCCCTCCCTCTCCGCGAGCTTAAAGTTCGACTCTCTCACTGGCGCCCCAGGAGCCTGCCGATAGGGCACTGGGATCCGTGCGATCTCCCGTGCCGCTGCCCACTTCACCGGCTCATATCACGCTTCCCAGGAAACTCCCAGGAAACTCCTGGTCTGGCTCACTGTCCAAGTCCCGTTCAATCAGATGGACGCACCAATCTGCCCTTCAAACTCTCAGATTGCTGGTTTAACAGGGCGCCCAGACCAGTGAGTTCCGGGCCGGGTCCTGCTGCGGCGCCGGCCGAAGCGGCGGTGGCCGAAGCGGCCGCGCCAGAGGGCTGCGTTAGCTGGTTTTACTTTACTAGCGTCCTGTGGGACTTTCAACGCTCTGTGGGCTAGAAAAGTCCATCCGAGAATGCGGCTAGGACTCACCCTCTGCGCCGTCACTGAGAGCTGCAATCCTGAGTCGCTTCTACGACGCCATCTTGCCAGGTCTCCCCTAATTGTGTTTTTATACCCATTGATCATCCTTTCTTAAAGCCACCTTTCAAGTGCACCAGGATGTTTTATTATAGGTTAGAACTATCTTTCTGTTTGTTGCAGTTGTTAAAAGATAAAAATATCCACCACTGTTTGGAAATTGGACATTTAGATCTAGTAGTGTCAAATCAAAATTTGTTGGAGAGATAAAGCCTTGACAAAGGTTTTAGACTATTGTCTTTTTTGGTTTGGAGATAAAAATAGGAGGACAACAGATACATGCTTGTGATTTATTATCTAGCCATTGTTTACATACTACAGCTATATTGCTATAATAATGTAGGTAAATTATCTTAATTGTAGTAAAAATGTTAAAGACAAAATTATTAAAAATAACTAACTGAAATATCTTTAAAAGACACACAATGCAAATTGGTATAAATTATGACAACAATAACATAATGTTTGTGATGGCATTAAAGTGTAGAGTTTTATAAGTGATATTTGCAATTTAGTTTTATAAGTGATTGAATTTAAGTTGTTAGCTTAAAATATAATGTTATAAGATACGTTATGTAGGCCCCAAGGTCACTAAACACACATGCATGCATGCATGTACACACACAGACACACACAAATAAATACACCTATAGAAGTTACACACAAGACATAGAAAGGAATCAAAGCTTATCATTCCAAACAAATCAACAAAACGCATATAGAGACAGTAGAAAAGGAAGAAACAAAAGGACTGCAAGACTAACAGAAAACAACAAAATGGCAGTAGTAAATCTTCTTCTCTTATTAACAATTATTTTGAATGTAAATGAATTAAACTTTTTAATCAAAACATATAGAGTTACCAAATGAATATATATTTTTTTTAATTTTATTTTTAATTTTTATTGCATTATAGGTTTTGGGGTACATGTGCAGAACGTGCAAGATAGTTGCATAGGTACACACATGGCAGTGTGTTTTGCTGCCTTCCTCCCCTTCACCCACACTTGGCATTCATCCCCAGGCTATCCCTCCCCAGCCCCCCCCACTGTCCCTCCCCCATTACCCCCAATAGTCCCCAGTGTATAGTAGACCACCTCTCTGTGTCCATGTGTTCTCATTTTTTCTCACCCACCTATGAGTGAGTATATGCGGTATTTCTTTTTCTGTTCTTGTGTCAGTTTGCTGAGAACCAAACCATGTGCTGTCTACAAAAAAAAACCTCACTTTAGACATATGCAGGCTGAAAGTGAATGGATGAAAAAATATATTCCATGAAAATGGTAACAAAAAGAAAGCAGGTACAGCTAAATATATATCAGACAAAATAGACTTTTTTAAAGTCAAAAACAGAGCAGGAGACACAAAAGGACAGTATATAATGTTAAGAAAATTGCCAGAAAAATATAACAAATTTAAACTTATGTGCACCCAACATCAGAGCACCCAAATATGTTCATCAAACAGTATACAAAGAGTCATGCAAAGAGAGTGGAATAATTCAATACTGCACACTCAAGAATGGGTAGCAACCAGATAATACATCAATAGATGACATGAACAACACTATCAACTCACTGGACCTACCAGGCACATAGTAAACTTTCTACCTAACAGCAGCAGAACACACATTCTCCACACGTGCACATAGAAATTTTTTCATGATAAATCATGGTAGGTTAGAAAATAAGTCTTAATAAATTTATTAAGTAGACTGAAATCATACCAAGTCTTTTCTGATCACAATAGAATTGTAGAAAGAAAACTGGAAAATTCTCAAATTGATAAAAATTGAACAACGCACTCTTGAACAACCACTGGGTAAGTGAAAATAAATTAGAAAAATACTTAGAGAAAAACAAAAACCCAACATAGTAGAACTAATGAAATTCACAAACAAAATATTACAAGAAAATTTATTGAGATAAATATCTACTTTAAAAAAAGAAAGAGATTGAATAGATAACCAAATTGTAAACTTAAATAAACAAGGATAAAAAAGAACAAACAAAGCCCAAAGTTAGTGTAAAGAAGAGAATAGCAAAGACTCAAACAGAAAAAAGTAAATTAGAAAATTAAAAGTTAGAAAAAAAATCAATGAAATTGGGACTTGATTTTTCAAAAAAAAAAAATGAAGTAAACTGGCAAAACTTAGATTTAAAAAGATGTAGAAAGAGAGAAAGAGGACTCAAATTATAAATTAAAGAGGGGACATTGCAAGTGATATCACAAATATTATAAAAGGAGCATGAGACTATTATGAATAATCACATGCTAACAAACTAGATAACTTATAAGAAATTGATAAATTGCTATAAATATATATTCAGAAAGACTAAAAAAAGTAGGCAGGATGAATAGACCTACAGTTGATACAGAGATTAAATTAATAAATAAAACCATTTAACATAGCAAAGTCCAGAACAGGAAGGATTCACTAGAAAATTTGGGTGAACTTTTAAAGAAGAGTTAATGTCAATTATTCTCAATCTCTTGCAAAATAATAATAATAATAATAATAATAATAATAATAATAAAACTAGGCAGAAACACATTCAAACTCTTTTTTTTTTTTTTTTTTTTTCTTTTTGAGACGGAGTCTTGCTCTCTCACCCAAGCTGGAGTCATGGCAACCTTTGGCTGTGGGATTCAAGCAATTCTCCTTTCTCAGCCTCCTTAGTAGCTGGGACTACAGGCTTGCACCATCACACTGAGCTAATTTTTTGTATTTTTAGTAGAGATGATTTTTCACCATGTTAACCAAGATGGTCTTAATCTCCTGACCTAGTTGTCCACCCACCTCAGCCTCCCAAAGTGTTGGGATTACAGGCATGAGCCACCATGCCCATCCCAAACTCGTAAAGTCAGCATTACACTGGTACCAAAGCCAGATAAAGACAACCTAAGAAAAGAAAACAGTAGGCCAATATCTTTGATGAATATAGATACAAAAATATTTAACAAAATACTAGCACATTTAATTCAGTAACACATTAAAAGAATTATACCATATGACCAAGCAGGGTTTATGCTTGAGGTGCAGGAATGGTTTAAGACAGAAATTAATTATGTGATATACCACATTAATATAATAAAGGTGGAAAAATTCACATTATCTCAATAGATGCACAAAAGCATTGACAAAATCCAACATTCTTTTATGATAAAAAAGTGCTCAACACATTAGATGTAAAAGAAACTTACCTCAACACCATAAAGGCTAGATGTGAAAAGTACACTACTAATGCCACACTCAGTGATGAGAAACTGAAAGCCTTTTAAGATCACCAACAAGACAAGTATACACACTATCACCATGTCTATTTAAAGTAGTACTGGAAGTCTTAGCCAGAGCAATTAGACAACTAAAAGAAATAAGTGGCATTGAAATAAGAAAGAAAGAAGTAAAATTATTCCTGTTGATAGACAATACGACCTTATATATTGAAAAGCTTAAAGACTATTTAAAAAAAAACTCTTAGAAATAACAAAAAATTTAGTAAAATTACAGGATACAAAAACAACATATAAAAATACATTGTTTTTTACACATTAACATTAAGCTATTTGAAAATGAAATTTCCTTCACAATACCTACAAAAGCAATAAATATTTAGAAATAAATTTAATATTTATTTCATTAAGAAGGGGAAAGTCTTGTATACTGAAAATGGCAATACATTAATGACAGAATCTAAAGAAAATGCAAACAAATGAAAAGACTACCATGTCTATTAATTGAGAGACTTAATATTGTTTGAAGGCTCATACCACCCCAAGGTGATATTCAGATTTAATGCAATCTTTATCAAAATCTTAATGGCATTTTTTACAGATAGAAAATGATAACACAATTTATATGGAACCACAAAATTATGAATAGACAAATCAATCTTGAATACTAAAGCAAACCTGGAGGCATCCTGTTTTTTGATTCAAAATATAGTACAAAGCTATGGTAATCAAAATAGTATAGTACTGGCATAAAGACAGGCCATCATATATCAATGAAATAGAATTGAGAGTGCAAAAATAAATCTACACATATAGTAGCAACAGAGCATTTGCAAGGTTTCCAAGAATATACAATGAGGGAAGGACAGTCTCCTCAACAAATGATGTTGGGATGACTGGATACTCACATGAAAAATAATAAATTTAGGTCCATATTATATACTATTAAAGATATAAATATGAGGCCTGAAACAATAAAGCTCTTAAAAATGTACAGGATGGTTTTATGACTTTAGTCTTGGCAGTGATTTTATAGATATGACACTAAAAGCACAGGCAACAAAACAAAAGTAAACAAGTGAGACTACATTTTTAAAAAGTCTCTGCATAGCAAAGGAAACAAGTGAAAAAGCAACCTACACAATGGGAGAAAATATTTACAAATCAAATATTTGATAAGGGGTTAATCTTTAACATATATATAGAAATGCCAGCAAAAAAATTCTAAACCCAAATATAACAAGAACTAAGGACTTAAATAGACATTTCTCCAAATACAACGTAGAGCTGTACAATGTCACTGAACATCAATGTCCAAAGATTTATGTCACTAACCATCAGGTAACTACAAATAAAGACCCCAATAAGACATTACTTCACAGCTTTAAGCATGGCTATTATCAAAAAAAGAAAAAGAAAAAAATGACAAGTGTTGGTGAATATATGGAGTAGTTGGAACCCTTGAAAACTCTTAGTGAAAATGCAAATGTCACAACTGTTATGAAAAAAATAGTATAGCGATTTCTCCAAAAATTAAAAATATGACTATTGCATAATCCAGCAATCCCACTTTTGGGAATTTATTGAAAAAAATTGAAATCTGGAAGAGATATTAGGAGGACTCCCGTGTTAATTGCACCACTAGTCACAGTGGCCAAGATGTGAAAATTACATATTAATTGACAGGTAAGTGGATAAATAAAATGTGATATACACAGACAAAAAACATTATTCAGCCTTAAAAAGGAAATTATACAACATGTGGCAACAGGGATGACCCTTCGGCACATTATGCTAAGTGCAATAAGCCAATCACACCAAGACAAGTGCTGCATGATTATGAGGTATCTAAAAGAGTCAAATTCATAAAATGAAGACTAAAATGATGATTATTAGGGGCCAGTGGGAAAAGAAAATGGGGAGATACTAATCAATGGGTTAAGAAAGATGAATCAGAGAGACAAAGCAAGATGGCCGAATAGGTACAGCTCTGGGTTACAGTTTCCAACAAGACCAACACTGAAGATGAGTGCTCTCCACATTTGCAAACACAGTAACAGGTGCATCTCAATGGGACTGGTTGCACAGTGGGTGTAGCCCAAGAAGGGTGAGCTGAGGCAGGGTGAGGCACTGCCTTACTGGGGAAGTGCAATCCCCAGAGGACCTCTCCTCTCCCTACCTAATGGAGGCCATTGGGAGTTTTTCCAACCACTCCTGCACTCCACTTCAGAAACTGCACTTATCCCACAGTTTTTACCATCCACAGACAAGGAGAACTCTGGGGTAAAAAGCACCAAGAGTTTCTAGCATGGCTGTTTCAGCCATTGCCGCAGTTACTGCACAAACCTCACACAAAGCTGAGAGGCAGTTTCAACTGGCTCCTGGAATGCCTGGGAGTCACAGCCACCCATTTAAGTGAAAAAGAAGGGGCTGAAAGCAGGGAGCCAGGTAATCTGGCGCAGGAGGCCAACCCCCACAAAGACCAGCAATCTGAAAACCTCTGACTTGAGAGTTTCACAACAAGTATACCAATTTGAGATTAACTCAGGACAGGCGAGCTCAGTGGGGGGAATGACATCTGCCATTACCCAGGCAGTCCACCACTACTGAGGCAGTTCACAATTACCAAGGCAGTCTGCCATTACCAAAGAAGTCGGCCATTACTGAGGCAGTCCACCATCACTTAGGTAGTCTGCCATTACTGAGGCAGGGCGCCATTACCGAGACAGTTCTAACTGTACCTCTGTAAACAAAATCACAGGGAAGTTTACACAGCAGCTGGGCACAGCCCAAGGTAGCTCAACAATGCCTCTACTGGCAGATTGTGACTAGAATCCCTCCTTGCTGGGCAGGTTTCTGTGAAAAAAGGCAGCAGCACCAAATCAGGGACTTATAAAATGAAGCCCCACCTTCCCAGGACAGAGCACCTGGGAAATGAGGTGGTTGAATTCTGCTACAGCACACTCTGAATGAAATAACAAAGCTCCCAGCATAGCACTTGAGCTCTGATAAGGGACAGATTGCCTCCTCAAGTGGCTCTGTGGCCCCCATATATCCAAAGAGGCACCTCATGAAGTAGAGCTCTGGCTAACATCTGGTGGGTACCTTTCTGGGACGAAGATAACAAAAGATGAAATTGGCAGCAACCTTTACTGTTCTGCAGCCCCTGCAGATGATTCCCAAGCAAGCAGGGTCTCGAGTGGACCTCCAGCAGTCCTGCAACAGAGAGGTCTGTTAGAAGAAAAAGTAAAAAGCAGAAAGAAAGAGCTTCAACATAAACAAAAAGGATGTCCTCTCCAATACCCCATCCAAAAGTCACCAATTTTAAAGGCCAAATGTATATAAATCCATGCAGATGGGAAGAAACCACTGCAAAAAGGATAAAAACACCCCAAACCAGAATGCCTCACCTCCTTCAAGGGATCACAAGTCCTCACCAGCAAGGAAACAAAGCTGGAGGGGGAATGAGTCTGAAGAATTAACAGAAGCAGGCTTCAGAAGGTGGATAATAACAAACTTCTCTGAGCTAAAAAAACATGTTCTAACCCAATGTAAAGAAATTAAGAATCTGGGGAAAAAGGTTAGACAACATGCTAACTAGAATAACCAGCTAAGGGAATAACATAAAGGACTTGATGGAGCTGAAAAACCCAGCACGAGAACTTAGAAAAGCATACACAAATTTCAATACCCAAATCAACAAAGCAGAAAAAGGAATATCAGAGACTGAAGATCAAGTCAGTGAAATAAACTGAGAAGGCAAGATTAAAGAAAAAAGAGTGAAATGAAATGATCAAACCTCCAAGAAATAGGGGATTATGTGAAAAGACCTAATCAATGTTTGATAGGTATACTTCAATGTGACAGGGAGAATGAATCCGAGCTGTAAAACACTCTTCAGGACATTATCCAGAACTTTGCCAATCTAACTTGAGAGGCAGACCACCTTTCGAGTCCCAGAAATACAGACAACACCACAAAGATATTCCTCAAGTATAGCAAACCCAAGACACGTAATTGTCAGATTCACTAGTGTTGAAATGAAGAAAAAATTGCTAAGGGCAGACAGAGAGAAAGGTCAGGTTTCCCACAAAGGGAAGGCCATCAGACTCACAGTGGATTTCTTGGCAGAAACCCTAAGCCAGAAGACAGTGGGGGCCAATATTCAATGTCCTTGAAGAAAGTAACTTTCAACCTAGAATTTCATATCCAGTCAAATTAAGCTTCATAAGCAGAGAAATAAGATCCTTCACAGACAAGCATTTCCTCAGAGATTTTGTCACCACCAGCCCTGCCTTACAAGAGCTCCTGAAAGAAGCACTAAACATGTAAAGGAACAATCAGTACCAGCTACTCCATAAACATACCAAATTGTGAAGACTGTATATACAATGAAGAAACTGTATCAACTAGTAGGCAAAATAACCAGTTAGCCTCAAAATGGCAGGATCCAATTCACATATAACAATATTAACCATAAATGTAAATTGTCTAAATGCCCCAATCAAAAGACACAGACTGGCAAATTGGATAAAAAGTCAAGACCCATAGGTGGGCTGCATTCAGGAAACCCATATCATGTGTAAGGACACACATAGGCTAAAAATGAAGGGATGGAGGAAGATTTACCAAGCAAATGGAGAGCCAAAAAAGGAGGAGTTGCAATCCTTGTCTCTGATAAAATGGACAAACGTACGATGTACCAGAATGTTTGGGACACATTTAAAGCAGTGTCTAGAGGGAAATTTAAAGCAATAAACATCCATATCAGAAAAAAGGAAAGATCTAAAATTAACACCCTATCATCAAAATTGAAAGAGCTAGAGGAATAAGATCCAAAATACTCAAGACCTAGCAGAAGACAAGATAAGAAATAACAAAGAGCAGAGCAGAACCGAAGGAGATGGAGACACAAGAGACCTTTCCAAAAAATCAATAAATCCAGGAGCTGGATTTTTGAAAAGATCAACAAAATAGACATACTTCTAGTCAGATTAAGAAAAGTAAAAGAGAGAAGAATCAAATAGATGCAATAAAAAATGATAAAGGGGATACCACCACTGATTTCACAGAAATATAAACTATCATCAGAGATTACTACAGACAGCTCTTTGCACATAAACCAGTAAATCTGGAAGAAATGGATAAATGTCTGGAAACTTGCACCCTACCTAGACTAAACCAGGAAGAAGTTAAATCCCTGAATAGAACAATAACAAGGTCTGAATTTGAGGCGGCAATTAACACCCTCCAACCAAAAAAGTCCAGGTGTAGACAGGTTCACAGCTGAATTCTACCAGATCTACAAAGAGGAGCTGGTACCATTCTTTCTGAAACTATTCCAAACAAAACAAAAAAAAAAAAAAAAAAAAAAAAAAAAGAAGAAGAAAAATCCTTCCCAAATCATTTTGAGAGACCAAAATCATTCTGATGCCAAAACTCAGCAGAGTCACAACAAAAATGAAAACTTCAGGCCAATATTCATGATGAAACTTGAAGCAAAAATATTCAATAAAACACTGGCAAATCAATTGCAACAACACATCAAAAAGCTTATCAACCACAGTCAAGTAGGCTTCATCCTGGGGATGCAAGTCTGGTTCAACATACACAAGTCTATAAATGTAATCCACCACGTAAACAGAACCAAAGACAAAAATTACATGATTATCTTAACAGATGCAGAGAAGGCCTTTGAAAAAATTCATCAGCACTTTATGCTAAAAACTCTCAATAAACTAGGTATTGATGGAATGTATCTCAAAATAGGAAAAGCTGTTTACAACAAACCCACAGCCAAAATCATATTGAATGGGCAAAACCAGGAAGCATTACCTTTGAAATGAAGCACTAGACAAGGAGGCCCTCTCTCACCACTCCTATTCAATATAGTATTGGGAGTTCTAGCCAGAGCGATCATGCAAGAAAAAGAAACAAAAGGTATTCTGTTATGAAAGGAGGAAGTAAAATTGTCTCTATTTGAAGACAACATGATTGTATATTTAACAGACTGCATCGTCTCAGCCCAGAATTTCCTGAAACTGATAAGTAACTTCAGCAGAGTCTCAGGATACTAAAGCAATGTGCAGAAATTACAAGCATTCCTTTACACCAATCACAGATTAACAGAGAGCCAAATCATTAGTGAACTCTCATTCATAATTGCTACACAGAGAATAAAATACCTAGGAATACGATTAACAAAGAATATAAATGACCTCTTCCAAGAGAACTACACACAACGGCTCAAGGAAATAAGAGAGGACACAAACAGATAGAAAAACATTTCATGTTTATGGTTAGGAAGAATCAATGACATGAAAATGGCCATTCTGTTCAAATTTTTATATTCAGTGGTGTCCCCATCAAGTTATCAATAAACTTCTTCACAGAACTCAAAAAAAAAAAACCACACCTTAAACTTCATATGGAACCAAAAGACAGCCCGCATAGCCAAGACAATCCTAAGCAAGAGGAAAAAAGCTGGAAGCATCATACTACCTGACTTCAAACTATACTACAAGGCTACAGTCATCAAAACAGCATGGTACTGGTATGAAAACAGATATAGACCAATGGAACAGAACAAAGGTCTTGGAGGAAAAGCCACCCATCTACAACCATCTGATCTCTGACAAACCTGACAAAAACAAGCTGTGGGGAAAGAATTCCCTGTTTAATAAATTGTATTGGGAAAATTGGTTAGCCATGCGCAGAAAGCAGAAACCTGACCACTTCCTGACACCTTACACTAAAATTAATACCAGATGGATTAAAGACTTAAACATAAGACCTAACACCATAAAAACCCTAGAAGAAAACCTAGGCAAAACCATTCAGTAGATAGGCATAGGCAAGGACTTCATGACTAAAACACCAAAAGCATTGGCAACAAAAGCCAAAATAGACAAAGGGGATCTAATTAAACTCCAGAGCTTCTGTACAGCAAAAGAAACAATCATTAGAGTGAACCAGCAACCAACAGAATGGGAAAAAATTTTGCAACTTACCCATTTGACAAAGTGATAACATCCCAAATCTACAAAGAACTAAAACAGATTTGCAAGAAGCAAACAAACAAACCCATCCAAAAGTGGGTGAAGGATATGGATACTTTTCAGAAGAAGACATATATGAGGCCAAAAAACATATGAATAAATGCTCATCATCAATGGTAATTAGAGAAATGCAAATCAAACCTACATTGAGATACCATCTCACTCCAGGTATAATGGCAATCATTAAAAAATCTGGAGACAACAGTTGCTGGAGAGGATGTGGAGAAATAGGAATGCTTTTACACTGTTGGTGGGAGTGTAAATTAGTTCAACCATTGTGGAAGACAGTGTGGCGATTCCTCAAGGATCTAGAAATAGAAATTCCATTTGACTAAGCAATTCCATTTCTGGGTATATACCAAAAGGATTATAAGTCATTCTATTATAAAGACACATGCACATATATGTTTATTTTGGCACTGTTTACAATAATAGCAAAGACCTAGAACCAACCCAAATGCCCATTGATGATAGACTGGACAGGGAAAATGTGGCACATATACACCATGGAATACTATGCAGCCATAAAATCGATGAGTTCGTGTCCTTTGTAGGGACATGGATGAATCTGGAAACCACTATTCTCAGCAAACTGACACAAGTACAGAAAATCAAACACTGCATGTCCTTACTCATAGGCGGGTGTTGAACAATAAGAACCCATGGACACAGGGAGGGGAGCATCACACACTGGGGTCTGTTGCGAGGTGCTAAGGGAGGGACAGTGGGGCATGGGAGGTCGGGGAGGGATTACATATGGAAAAATGACAGATATAAGTGATGGGGGGATGGAGGCAGCAAACCACCCTGCCACATATGTACCTATGCAACAATCCTGCTTAATCTGCACATGTACCCCAGAACCTAAAGTACAATAAAAAAGAGAGAATAAAAAAGAAAGATGACTCAGTTCTGGAGATCAGCTGCACAACGTTGTACTTACAGTCAATAATAAATACTGTGTTTGATGCTTAAAAATTTGTATTCTTACTCAAGCATAATAAAATTTTTTTTAAAAAAGCTTTAAATTGTTAAAATTAAATATTTCTTGGTAAAAATAACATATTAAACTTAATCTAGAGTATATAGAATTAAAACTATATCTTAGTAAGAAATGACAATGTTTTAAACATAAGTCACATTTGAAATTTATATTTTCCTTAAATGTTTCTTAATAAAAAAATTAATTCAAGTTTCTTTTTAGCATTTACCATAAAGAGAATTTCAAGATATTTTAATGGTAGTTATTTGAACACTAATGGAGTAATTTAAAAAGTACTATAATATGCAATGATACACTCATTATTAACCTTTTAGAATATGTTCATTTGCATGACATTTTCACAGCTGCAAAATAATGTGTAAGAAAATTATAAAATACATACATATTCCTGCTTAAAAATGAATTAAGTAAAATAAAAATACATAAAAAATCAGATTACCTATTCACTTATAGTAAAAAGATTAGAATTTGACTCTATGCAATTTTTTAGAACACTTTGGCAAAATTAAATTTTTTTCTCATAGTGTTGTCAATAGAATTCAGTGTTTCTAATAAATTACAATTATTTTTTATCTGCCTTATTAATAATATCCATTAAATTACAAAATAAGTCTGTCCATATAAATTTATGTGTAATAATTACCAAGGATTTCAATATTCTTTAACATACTGCTTTTAGTTACTTGGATGAGTGATAGAGAATCCTTTGTGTTTTTAAAGAATTTATTATTCTTAAGCATTTGATATCTATTTTGGATTGGGGAAAATCAATAAAACCTGTACAATGTCACTACAACAAAAGATAATTAAAAAACAATCAGAAACTACACCACATAGAGGGGCAGCATTTTATTGCTATTCCACTTTGCATAACTGGTGTCTCACATACTATTGTGTGATCTGCTCTTTTCTCCCAACAAAATAATGGAAAATATTGCCTTTTAATAAATATAGGTGAAAATCATCAGCTTTCATTACTGCATATTATTCAAGATATATTAAGTACATAATGTTTTTAACTTCTATTACACTAATAAAAATGTGGTTGATTACAAAGCTTGTGTTAAAATGTATCAGTAAAGCTACTTAGACATATATGTTTCTATAATTGTGTATCTTCTTAGATTGAAACCTTAGAAGTGAGATTTCTATTTTAACAAAATATGGCATAAGCTCATCCATTATCTATACAAGAAAACTTCTCTTAACTCACTCTCTCAAAGGCTGAGTTGTTTTCCCAACCTTGTGTTCCATTTGTGCTGATGTTTATTTATATCTCTATACTACTACATTTTTTTCAATTATTTTCTTATATGTCTAGCTCCTTGTAGGCTGCTATTAAGGACAGAGACTCTCTTATTTTATATGATCAAAGACTTAGTATGTATTAAATATTTGTTGATTTGAAAGACTTTTACTAAAAGCATAAAGAAATAATTTAGATCCATAAATATTAGGATCATTACAAATACTCTTGAATTATAGAATGATTGTGAGATATCCTAAGGTTCCAGAGATTCTCTGGAGTACCTTAGATGAGGCTGCCTCAAACTGCCAAGATTTTAACTGCTATGTCTAATAGACATGAAGAATTAATTAAGTAAATAACTAGTATCATCAACGATTAAGTAGTATAAGTAATGTAACTATATTCATGATTTATGCATAATTTCTAGAATGAAATTGTACTCTACTGATAGAAACATAGATATAATTGAGTCTCTTATAATATATGCATATATTTAGTATTTAATAGCCTTTGATTGCCTTTCTTGAAACCCTTGTATCCAGGCCAAAGCTGGAGAAAATAGTTTATTGACATAAACAACCGCACTCACCCTTGAACCTAAGAAAATACAATAGATGTTTTTTGGTGTTTAATAATTAAAAATAAAGGTAAGCTCTTAGGATATATAATCTCTGTTTTATGAGAAGGTTGCTTAGATTCAAAAATTATAAATGTATAACTTAAATTATGAAGTATAAGTTTATAACTTATAAATCCATAAATCTATATTTATGGAGAAACAGTCGATGCCAAATACTAGATAAATTACAGAGGTAATTTATCCAGTAAATACTCAAAGAGTAAATTACTCTTTGTAATTCATAAATTACAAAGAGGTAATAAAACACACTTCTCTAAAATAAAGAGGTTTAAATACAATAAGGTAATATAATAAACTTTATTAATTGCATGGATAAAATATTTATTAAGCACTTATTATCATTAGGCTTTTTGCTAAAATACAACCCAACCAATTAGAACTTATAGTTTAATGGCAAGACAGACATAATTACAAACAAAACCCATAACTGTAAGTTGCATATGATGAGGAAAAATAATATCAGACAGATTGGGTGTAATTTGAATTGGAGCATCAGGACAGTTCTTTCTGGGGAAGATAAAAAGAAGACAACTAATTAGCATAATACAAAGTTAAATGACATAAGTAACATAAAAGTTATAAAAAGTATGATAAAATTTTAAAGGATGAAAAATAATGTTTGTGTGAATTTGATGAACGCTGTCATATTTGCTAATCTTGAAGTATGCACACAAATTTAGTAAGATGCAAGGAAGAATATTCTAAAAGAATGGTCTTTCTATACCTTTTCATTGTAAAAAAGTGAAATATATTTAAAAGACATAATGCTGTTGTAAGGTCATTCCTGTAAAAGAGTAACGGGATGGCTGGCAAATCCAGACCAGATTGCTAAGAACCTGGTTTATCGTGATGCAGCTTTGGGAATATAATTTAAAAGATCAGTGTCAACCACAACTAGTTTCTGCCTTCAGTCCCTCAAACCAATAGGTCCTAGTTGAGTCACTTCACTTGTCTTTCACATTTACCCCCACAAGTCTTTCATTTTTCTTTCAGGGAGCTTCTGGACACAAGTCTGATTTCTAACTGTAGACACATCTCAGGCTCAAACTAGAATCCCTTTACCTTATCATAGCTTTCATTCCACATTTATCCCTCACTTCCTTTTTTTTTTTTTCCAAATAAATGATCTAAATCCAATAATTAAGAAAAAAAAATCAAGAACAAAATTCCATTTGTAGTGAAACTACCTTAGGGCTTAGCTCACTGCAGTCTTGAACTCCTGAACTCAAGCCGTTTACCTGCCTCAGCTTTCAGGGTAGTTAGAACTACAGGTGTGAGCTACCACAGTGGGTTTTTTTTTTTTTTTTTAAATATTCTTTACAGAGTTAAGTTCTCACTATGTTGCTCAAGCTGGTCTTGAACTCCTGGCCTCAAGTGATCCTCTTTCCTCTACCTCCTGAGTTGCTGGAATTACAGGCAAGAGCCATCTCTCCGGGTCCCCCAAAAGTAAATTTCTACCTAGCCTGGGACACAGCCCTAGACATTCACCTATAGGACTTAACTTGCAAATTAATATTTTAGGGTATCTAAATGTCTATAAAATAAGTAAAAATCAACAAAAATGCAATAATTAATTTTTAAGTAGAGAAAGAGAAACTATAGGAAAAGAACAATTAAAGAGAATAGGTAAACCACCCGATGTTATTGTTACCTCAGAGTGGGTAATCAATTTCTATGAATTTCATGTAATTATCTGTTTTTAGAGAAAAAATTAATTTTATGGAAAAAATTTAACAGATAATTACATCTGCAGGGCATAAACACAAATTGTAATTTTACCATCTCAAGGATCACATAAGAAAACAAGAGAATTGTCATATTGTCTGGCAAAGCTCAGGAAAAGAGTAGAATATAATCATAAAACTACCTAAAAGATATCCAGGATATAAAATGAGCAAAAATAAATAAAAATGTTTTTAAAGAGAGTTAAAAGGAGTTAAGGAGAAAATTACAGACATAAAAAAAGATCAGCAAAAAATAGTCGAAAGGAACACAGAAAATAAAATACAGGTGAAAGAAAGAAAATGTATCTATTTTTTAAAGGACTAATTAATAAATGATATGGAGAACACAGTAGAAGTGGAACATAGATAAGGAGAGCTAACATTTGTAAAAATGTATTCCCATGGAATAAAAGAGAAATAATAAAACAAAACCAATAGTTTTAAAAAAGATTATATAGTAAGCCTCCCTTATGCAGGGTTTCAGTTACTCATGGTCAACCACAGTTTGAAAAAATTAAATAGAAAGTTCCAAAAATAAACAATGTCTAAGTTTTAAATTGCATACTGTTCTGAGTAGTATGATGAAATCTCCCACTGTCCTGCTCCATCCTACCCAGGACATGAATCATCTCTTTCTCTGAGGTATCCATGCTCACCTGCCCTGTGCCTGAGTGGCTGTCTCAGCTCATCTCAGTGGCAGTCAAATCTTACCAGATTGACCCTGGCATATTGCACTGCATGTGTTCAAGTAAATCTTATTTTATTTAATAGTAGCCCCAAAGCTCTAGAGTAGTGTTGCTGGTAATTTGGCTATGCCAAAAGGAAGGTGTAAAGTGATTCTTAAGGGAAAAAGTCAAAGTTCTCTACTTTATAAGAAAAAACAAATTGAATGTTGAGGTTGCTAAGATCTATGGTAAGAACAAATCTTCTATTTGGAGATTGTGAACAGGAAAAAATAAATTTGTGCTAGGTTTCTTAAAGTCATGGGTACACTAGATAAGATGGAAAAGCATACACACACACACACACACACACACACACACACACACACACACACACACGGCTTAGTACTACTGGGGGGTCTTGGAAAGTATCCCCTGTAAATGAGGTGGAACTACGGTAATCCAAAAAAGGCTTGAATCTGCATCTTGAAAAAATAGGCTTGAGTCTGCATCATGTCCCAGAGAAAAAATGGTCCCAAGCTGTCAACACTGCAGGTTTCTCAGTAAGTTTGCTTGATACCAAACATGAAATTCTATTCAAAACATGCTTTAGACAACCAGGCCAAAAAAAAAAAAAAAAAAAAAAAAGAAGTTCTTTATACTGAAATTAACAGGATGGCAAAAAGCTAATGTTGGAATTCTTTTGTAGAGCCTTTACGGCTAGATTAAAATGGAAAAAAATACCTTCAAAGAACTTAAGGGAAGGAACTATGATCCAAGGAATTTATATTGAATTAAATCATCTTTTAAGGATAAAAGCAATAAAAGGTTTTGAATACACAAGAAATATTTTTATGAACTGTTTCTGATCTAAGTAGCAAAGATGAACACGAGTCAATAAAAAATGACTAGAAAAACCTCTAGAGTTGGAAAGAATTTATATATTTATCTATAGATGTAAGATTCAAACTAATGTGAGGTTTGAGATGAAGAAATAGAGGGTATGTGTTTAATGTCTCACTATAGAAATGATATAAACATCAAGGTTTGAAGAAAGAGGATAAAAAAATCAGGAAGTATTTGGAATACTGACTTTTCTAATAATTACTAATCTCCGAAAAAGATGGAACTCATGAACGTCCAATACATACATGTGCGTCAGTAAGATAATTTTAAAACAGAAAACTTTTAAAATAATACTACAAAACGATCCTCTTTGCTATAAGATAAACCTGACACAAAGTGACTCATATAACTTTTTAATGTGCAGAGATATAGGCAATTCAAACATAAAGAAGCATAGTTTACTATATCAATAACAAACAAGTATATATTTAGGCCAAAACTATTAACTGAGACAAATCAGAGCTCTTTATAACATTAATGGGTACCAATAACACTGAAGATAAACTAGTAATGACTATATATCACATGAGAGCTTCAATATACATAAACACATCTGTAGGAAATACAAGGAAAAATAGAAACACATTCACAAAGAATATTTAATTTTACTTCTCTGGGTCCTTGGCAGAATATTTAAAGATATAAAATATATACTTCTAGTAAATGATGGAGCTAGATTTAAACTTAATATCACTGCTCTAGAAACTAAGCTTTTTTCCAGCATACAACAGTATGATACTACAGTGCCCCTTGGCTGATGCCCGTGAACATAAATTTATGTATTTAGAGGTGAAATAAAAAATCTCTCTTCTGACTCAAATAAGAAACACATGAAAATAACTGGTCTTGGAGGTTTAAGAAGGAAAGAAAATAAAATAATTGTATCAAAAAGAGATTGTAGCATGAGGACACTTACTGTAATTCACAATAGTGCTAAGAGCCTACATCAGATCAATTGGGGTGACAGCAGAGTACTTGATATCTCCTGGAATCCAAGAGCAGAAACTGAGTGCACCCAGGACAAACAAGTTCCTCACACTATTACTGCATCTACTTTCTAGCTCTGTAATTATGGGATACCTCATCAACCTCTTCCTTTAACTTCCCTCTACTCTATTGCTCTCTTCAGACTGCTTTGCTCTGCCTCATTTGCACATAAGCTACTAATGACTACCCTCTTCCTGCATTGTGTGACTCCCCAGTATAGGCATCCAAATAAAACTGCTTAGAGTTTTCAGGATGCTACTCCAGATTCCAGGGCTTAGTTTAGGTCATTAGGTCAGATTTATTTCATACTGATTTGGTGGGAGACAAGGCAGGATTAGGGTTGGGTGCAGTGGCTCATGCCTGTAATTCCAGCACTTTGGGAGGCTGAGGCAGGCAGATCATGAGATCAGGAGTTTGAGACCAGCCTGGCCAGTAAGGTGAAACACCATCTCTACTAAAAATACAAAAAAAACACCTGGGTGTGGTGGCATGCACCTGTAGTCCCAGATACTCAGGAGGCTGAGGCAGGATAATTGCTTGAACCCAGGAGGTGGAGGCTGCAGTGAGCAAGTTGGCACCACTGCTCTCCAGCCTGGGTGACAGAGTGAGACTCTGTCTCAAGAAAAAATAAATAAATAAACCTAGCTGCAATAGTGGACTCTCAAGACTCTAATGTCGGTGTTGACACCATTTTACAGATACAGTAATTTAAATCATTTACTAAAATTTATTTAAAAATTATAACCACATTATTATTGATATGTCCATGTTTCAATGATGCTGTCACAATCTTTTTGTTTAAATACACCTTGCAAAACAAAAGCTAAGGAAAAATGTCTTTTTACCCAAAACAATCCATTGGGTTTTTTTCCATGAGAATTTAGGAGTTATAATTTTAAAAATCCAACAGAAATTGTGGTTTGTTGCAGGTGGACATGACTGAGAATGAGAGAGTTCCTGTAGGTAAGTGTATATGATTCTCCTTAGGATGACATATTACAGTATTCTTAGACTACTGGGAGTTAGCAATCTAGTTAAACTGAAATAAAAGGGAAATGGGTGGGAGATTCTGCCAAATCTTCTCAAGTATAATATTACATTTGTGGCTTTATATTTTTAGTCTATGTCTATTTTTCTAAAATACAAAGAAAAATAAAATTATTTTTGTTCAAAAATGATTGTAAAGCCAAATAAAGAAGCTCTCTAGACATCTCTGCTACTAATCCCCCATACTTCTAACATAACAGAAATAATATGGTTCTTAATTTTCTTTAGAAAATCAATTCATATATTAATAGATACACAGAAAAAATTGAATATTATTTATAGAATTAAAACAAAAGCATTTCAGACACAAGATATTTATTTCTATTTGTTGCAAAACTGCTTTAGTATGAGACCCCCCCCCACCCATCTAAAATAATTTTAACTGAACCAAGTAAAGGCTGGCCATGTTAGCAACAGGGAGAGACCATGTTGATTTTATAGCATCCATGAGAACAATCATTGGAGACAGAGCATTTAATTAGAATGTAAAATCTTTGTGTTCCTGGTGCAACAATGTACATGGTTAAAAACCTTATAAAAAACATTAGTATTCTCTAAACAAACAAAGTAAACACTATTTTTTCTTTACATGTTCCTGAATATTTCCTACTGAGTTTTTCTTAATAGTATTTTCCTGTAAACAAAATATCTGTCAGATATTGAACAATAACTACCAGGTCAGAATCAAAGGAGAAAAGTCATGAGTATAGCTGTAGATTTAGATGGAGTAAAAAATGTGACAATGAATGAAACTATCCAGAGAGAGCAAATACAGAAAAAAAGGCAAACAATGAAACTTAGAGAAATGTATAATTAAGAGTTGAACAAAAGAAAAATGTCTTGAAAAGACATGCATTTCTCATACTTAAACAAATAGAAAGTGTTGTAGTAAATCATATTTGGTTGTCTGACAGAGTGTGTGGCAGAAAACAATCAATTTAAAAGCCAAGTTTTGCTTTATATTCAAGTCGACAATTTCTAAGTAAAATATATTTAAGAGTAACATGCCATGTTAATTAATCACAAGTAAATAAATAAGTAGAAAAATTATCATGAAGCATACACTTGAAAAAAGTTTGCATGCCTTCTGGGAAAACAGTAATTTAAAAAATGATAGAAATCCTATCAATAAGTAGGCTAACTTATAGTTATCCTCAGCTGTCTTTGTGATCTGGAAATAGATATCTATTTTGTTTTTCATTAGATTAGCAATCTCTAAAGATAAAAATGTAGAAGACTAACTTCAGCTTTTACTCAGTAATTAATTAGAGAAGGAAAAATTAAATGTAGAAAGTTTCTAGAAATAGAATCAAATGCATTTAAAGTGGAAAATCTGTTATGAATAAAATATTATGGTAAAGCTAATTTGTAGATTTTTATGTCTATAATAGTTTATCCAATCATGACACATCAAATTTTTAAGAGAAGATGGTTCCTTTTTATCTTAAACAGGAAACAATAAGCAAAATCAAAAATATTTTTAACTAGCCTATATATGTATCATTTATATTTTTACTCCAATATATGTTAAGTAAGGTAATTTATATCTAAAATAAGTAATCTAATTTTATTAGGCTAGAATATAACATTATGCACAACCTCACTATACTTTCATAACAAACTTTTAAAATTTTGTTTTTTGTGCTTTATTCTTAGCTTTTAATGAAAGACTTTAAAAAATATTGACATAAATAAATTAATTTGAACATTAGTTAGTTTTCAAACACACGTTCATAATGTGAACAGATATTATAGGAAAATAAATACCATCTTCACTCTTTGAGAGTACACAATCACAAAAAGTAACCTCAAAACAAACCATATGTGCATGAACTAGTTAACAGATGAAGAAAATTTGGTATGTACAAAGAATGTGATGCTATTGGGCAATGAAATGATGCTACAGTATGGTGATCCTAAAAACATTACGCTAAGAAAAAGAAGCAAGACACAGAAGACTACATGTTGCATGATTCAATTTATGTGAAATTTCCAAAAAAGCAAAGATAGAGAGACAGAAAGTAGACTAGTGGCTGCCTTGGACTGGTAGCCTTGGGTGAGAAATGAGAGGACTATTAAGTGGACACATGGATTCTTTCTGGGATGATGAAAATATTCTAAACCTGAACTGTGGTAATAGTTTACCCAATATAAATTGATTAATTTATATTAAAAAGTAACATAAAACAAATTTGCAAAAAGTTATTGACCTATATACTTCTCTTTTCTGAGATGGAGTCTTGCCCTGTCGCCAGACCGAGGTGCAGTGGTACGATCTCAGTCACTGCAACCTCCACCTACTGAGTTCAAGCAATTCTCCTGCCTCAGCCTCCTGAGTAGCTGAGAGTACAGGCATCTGCCACCATGCCTGGCTAATTTTTGTATTTTTAGTAGACGGGGTTTCACCATAGTGGCCAGACTGGTCTCAAATTCCTGATCTTGTGATCCGCCTGCCTTGGACTCCCAAAGCGCCGAGATTACAGATGTGAGCCACTGAGCCTGACCTTTGACCTATATACTTAAAAGAATTTTATGGTACGTAAATTATACCTCGACAGAGCTATTTAAAGGTGGTTGCATTATATATACATCTATACTTTTCAGATATTAATAAAAAATGAAAAATTTTGTCTATTGCCTCACCCAAAAGTAACTTCATAGCAAAACGCAACCTCAATTCTTAGTTTGTCTTAATTTTAAGTATTATATATAATACACAATAGATTTAAAATAATATGAGAAATAGTTTTAAACTGACTGATTATGTTCACCGATCACTGAAACGAAAAGATGATTAAAAAATATCATTTAGTTACTACCTGGAACATATTTTTTAGTGATAATAATTTAACATATGCATTTAATTATGTAGTCTATATATACTTCCAAACCTGTAAAAGCAGCTCCTAAAAAAAACCACTAGGCTTTTTCATCCTATAAATATTCTTATAATTGTAAAACATTTGAAAGACTGAGTAACTATTTCAAGTAAATCCAAAGCTAAATATAATGCAATAATTAAAACTTTCCACAAAATTTAAGGTCTAATATGTATTCATTCAAGCTTTAAAATTTCATACAATTATGGAAGTATTATGTATTTCTTTGCTTTTCTCATCTTATTTCAAACAAAAAATATCAAGTGTATTTATAAATTAGAAATGATTTCAGTGACCTATAGCAAAAAGACTAAGAATTGCAATAATTGCTTTGACATTAATAATGTTTTGGAGGCACAAGTGTATTGTTCTTTTGTATTTATAATTGTTGTTGCTTATACTGGAGAAAGAAAATTGATCATTTGCTTTTCTGACTTGTCTCTTACAATACAGAGCTTGAAAGGACTTTAAGGTAACATTTCAACAGCAACCTCACAATAACTTGACTATTGAATTTGTTTTTCTTACCAAAAGACAACAGCACTAGATAAAATGAAGGGAAATTACAAGGTATGTTTACATATATATCAATCTTTTTTATTTACATTTATATAATAAAAAAATGATGGTTATACTTTAGAAGTATCCTTAATAAACAAAAGAAAATGCTTTATTGCTGAATTTTGCCTCATGATCATATAGGATAAAATTCTTGTGTAAGAATAATGCAAGTGTATACACATATATCCATATCTGTGTTGGGTTGCCTATCAATGACTGGACTTGCCTGCCATGTTTGTGTTGAGCCTGAGTCTCATTGTCCCTCTTGTCAGTCCATCCATGTTTTTCTGCCCTGTATGCCCATTTGTGCTTGTCTACGTGTCTATCCATCCGCATCTCTCTGTGGTATGTTTTACACTGTCTTTCGGTGTGTCTGCCTCTGTCATGGGTTCTGACTAGTCCTGTCCCATTTTAAATTTCTATTCGTTATTCTGTTACCACATGTGTTTATCAGCCTGTCTCTGTCTGAGTACCTGTAAGGCTGTCTGTATTGGTCTCTAAGTATGTATTTATCTGTCTACATGTCTGTCTGTCTATGACTCTATCTATGTGTACATATGTGCAGATTTTTTCTTTAATGTAGATTTAGTAAATACTACCTTTAAAAATCATTATTTTTTTCTTAAGGGATTAGTGTGTATATTATTGTTTGTGTGTATATGTATCTCTCAAGTATCTGCCAACACTATAGGACCAATCTACTTAATGTTAGGATCTAGAGTTTAGTCATGTTTTTCAAAAGCCAGCTTCTTTTAGCCTTTAAAGACTACGCTCTATTTCATTCTGCCTCTATAATACGAGCAGACTCATAATGAAAAGCAAAACAAAACAAAACAAAACAAACGAACAGAAAAACCTGTGACAGGTATACGCGGATATCTATACCTCAGGCCTCTGCTTTCTCCTTACCCTTCTCCTAAAGAAAAGGTGTGAAAGTTTTTCATGCAATTGTAGCACAATTCTACATTTCCATCGTACCTCTACCTCATGGCTTATGTGGGTATTTACTAAAGGTTTAAAGATAATTAAAGTAGTTTTAATATAAAAATAACACTTGAAACTAATGCTAAATACCACTGATCTCAAGGCAAAAAGAGAATATACAATAACTCAAATGCTCAGAAATTTATCTCATGAGCGTGTCTCTCTTTTCAAGTTTGTTTTCAAGATCCAGCCCCCGACCGCTATTGATAACCAATGAAGAGTATACATTTTTCAATAATTGGCAATGCTCATCTGCATTTCTACATGTAAATTCTACTTATTCTCATAAAGATCTCCATTTTCCTTGAATATTCCCAACCTTGAACTCACAATGATAATTGAAAAAAAGAAAGAAAAATTGCAGTAGATAATTTCAAGCTCGAATCATTCTGTGAGGAACAATACTATGTAGAGAGAGGGTGTCAGAAAGCTATAAGTCACAGAGGGGTTTAATCCTACAATTTCTATACACTTCATGATCTATTTGTGATGGGATAAAAATATGATTCTCAGCATTCTTTCTGTGGACTAAAAATCTGCTTTTCAATCTCCCGTAAGGCTTAAAATAAATACAAACATGCATGACATAAATGTGTACATAAATACTCTCACACCTCCACATTTACATCCCTATTCACATGTGAACATAAAACCATTTTCAAGATAGTAAATCTAAATTCATAGTAACTAAAAACAACTTAAATGCAATGTAATGTACATCGTTATCCATGTGTCCAAATAAAAATAGCTAAAGAAATTTTGCTTTGTTTTTGTTCTCCTATGTTCAGGAGCCTACTAAAGACTAAGATAATAGGGTCCATGAAAAGAATTTTTTAAATAATAAAAGTGATTTATTATAATATCAATCATGCATATGTAAAAGCATATATTTTAATTACATGATTGATATAATTAAAATTTGTAATTATTAAGGCTCTTTATTTACATTGTTTGATTTGGGCAGGTGACTCACAATCTTTCTTTATGATGATTATATTTCTTGTATTGGATATGGGCATCTCACAATATCATAAACATTCTGTTGTGAGAATGAGGTGACAGAAGAATAATTTATGAGGTAGGTCAAGTGTACTTACATCACATGGTGGTGCTGGCCTACTTTTCAAAGATATTCTGCCAAATTCAAATTTGGCAAGAAAATATAACTCATTTCTACAAAAAATACTGTGGGCACATCAGATGCATCAATTAACTTAAAAAGGAAAACCGAGGAATTTACACAACATCATATGCTTCTTAGAAATAAAGTAGAATTACCACTTGGCAAAGATTTCCCTTAAGCATGTCCCTCCACAAAACCATTCAATTCTACTCCCTGTTGATGATGTTAAAATGACAATAAATAATTGAATATTTATAACTACTTGTCAGTTTGGCTTATTCATTATTTCTCCACATAACATGAATTATTAAACTAAGCATGAACTTATTTACTGGCAAAATTTAACACAAAATGTTCATGACTTTCAAATTATATCATTTTGTTTCTTAATTTTCTACAGTAAGTCTAACTTATTTATCCATATTCATTCACCATAATATTTTAAAGAAAAAATGCTAAAAAGATAAATCACATACTGTACAGGAAAAGATAAACAGAAATCACATAATTAACTAGAATAACATTATACCTGCGATTTACCTGAAAAGGTAAATGGGATTCAAATAAGCACCATGGTATTTTTCTCTTTTTCACTTACAGTGCTATGTGATACGTATTTTTCTACATTTGTATAGTTTTTATTACAGTAAACATAAAACTCTGCCATGGCTTGAAAGCCATTAGAGTATAGTGGTTAAATGTGAAATTGTTGAACAAAGATTCTGATCCCAAACCTTAGCTAACCACATAATCTACTTATGCTAAGTAATCATAGACAGTTGCTTTATCTTTCTTGATGTCCACATCAGTAAAATGCTTATAATAGCAAGTACTCTGAAAGATTGCTAGTAGAATGAACATGAGAACACACATATTAAGTGCATCAATAGTCTTTACTCCACAGAATGTAGTCAATATAAAAATGTTATAATGAAGTTTTTCATATATTGTTTTAACATCAAAACTTCTAAGTGTCCAATAACAGTGAATTTAAAATACTGAAGTAGATATTTACATCAAATTGAGATATTGTAGGTACATTGGTGAAGAAATTGGTCTAGTTAATTTTTAGGCTAAAAATCAGTGCTGCCATCAGTATATTAGACTATCTTGTACCATAAAATGAAAGTTTAGAAAATTTAGGACACACCTTACCAAAGTAGAAAATTTGATCAAATCTTGAAAGGCTTTGAAAGACCTTGAATATCCTAGGATAGAATAAATTATGCTCCTTGGCCAAATTTGGCCTAAGAACAATTTTTATATTTTGAAGAGTCAAAGAGAGGGAGGAGAAAGAGAACAAAGAATAATATGCAACAGAATCCTATGTGGCCCACAAAGTCGAAACATTTATTGTATTACTTTGCCAGGACCCCCATCACAAAGTACTACAGACTGGTGGCTTAAATAACAGAAGTTTATTTTCTTATAATTGAAGGGTTAGAAGTCTGAAATCAAGGTTTCAGCAGGTTTGTATTCTTCTGAGGCCTCTCTGCTTGGCTTTTAGATGTTCATCTTCTTCCTGTGTCTTCACATGGTCTTCCCTCTGTGTAAGTCTGTGTCCAAATTCCCTCTTAGGATACCCGTCCTAATGACTTTGTTTTAATTCTCTCACTAATGAACCTATCTACAGATATAGTCACATTTTGAGATATTGGAGGTTAAGTCTTCAATACATAAAATTGGAGGAGGATGCAATTCAAACCACCTTTCTTGTGTTTTTTTTTTTTTTTTTTTTTTTTTCTAACAAAAAGTAATTACCAGCTTGTGTTCTGGAAGACTGAGGAGGGTGCACCTGACAACTGAACCAGTATTTTCCTAGCACCTCCTTTATTATTTGTTCGAAATTATATATAAATTGAATCACTCAATTTAGAGATTTGCTTTCCCATTACGAATTTGTTTGGCTTATATTACTTAGCATAATGTGCTCCAGGTTCATCCATATTGTCACAAATGACCAAATTTCTTTCTTTTTTAATGCTGAATAGTATTTCATTGTGTGTATATACAACATTTTCTTTATGCATTCATCCAGTGATGGATACCTATAAAATTCTATACATTTATAGATCTATCTATATAGATAGATAAATATGTTTATATTTATATATAATAGATATTTCTAGATGGATGGATGGATGGATGGATGGATGGATGGATGGATGGATAGGTAGATATAGATAGATAGATATTTGCTGAGAGAAAAGTGCCTCAAGGAATTAGTGGCCAAACCAAACCAATATGTTGAATCAAAGGGGCAGGGTTTAATATTATGGCAATATTTGCCTGGAATTAGCCTTGGACAGAAGAAGAAAGTCGGTGAGCACAAATCTGGAACTGCAAAGGAAGTGTGGAAACCAAACTAAGTAACAGCAAACTCAACATCCGGGTTGGACCTGAATCTGGTGATGTTATGATAGAAACAACAATAACCACTACTACTTTTTACTGCTTATATGAACAAGGTCATATAATAGTATTTTACAATTTTTTGTCATTTGATCCATATCACCACATGAATATGATTATCTACCATCTACTTTCCCCAACCACCTCATACATGCCTTTACAGATTAGGAAACACAGCTAAAATGATAAAGCAGGCTTTAATCTCCTTAAGAATTGGGTCAAAATATCCAAAAATAATATAAGAACTTCAAGAATCTTTTTATAAATGAAGTCAGATGCCTAAAATATCTCCTTATTGGTAGGTGGTATTTGTAGATTTATTACAGGATTGGCACTGTCAATAGACACTGACTCTAAATTAAACAAACACAAACTAGAATAGTTCCTCAGCAGGTACTTGCTTTCATGTCCACATTTTGACCTAGCTAGAATATGCTAGATACTGTCCTGTAATGGACTTTCAAAACAATCACTTAGTGGTTCCCTTTTGTACAGAGGACTTTTGTACATGTTTCCAAATATCAATTTGAAAACTAAAGACAGATATGTGTTATGTTGAATTTATCTCCCCATATAACTCAAAATCTTAAGGAAGTTTTCTGTGTATTTTTAACTTAATATGGGGAGTATCTGAGAAATTCAGACGTAGAATTTTTCAGTAGTCTTGAGATCCAATAAAAACAGTTTCTAGCATGGATGTTATTTTTGTAAAGATTTAAATTCACAGTTAAGTTCAACATCTGGCTGAATTTAACATTCACATTTGACAGTTTTATTCTCATTAAAAAAAGGTTTAGCATTTTTTCAAAGCAGAAGCTGTCTTTTATTTTAATAAAGGTCTTCATATATTTGCTTTGTTCCTTGAGGAGTAGATTGGTATGCTTGAACTCCTCTGTGCAGTTAGAATTTAAGGCCACCTCACTAGATAAGCCACTGTAGCAAAATAAAATGCAAATGAAAAGGGCAAAGGGCAAAGTATAATGAGCAAGAGGATTTATTGTCTTGTCTACTATTGTCATATCCTTTGGGAAAATGTAAAAGTGGGAAATGAGGAATAGTTCTCTTTCCTTTCTCTGGTAAATTATGGTTGATAATTTAGCTATTTTGATAACCATATAGAATATGCCAACTGATTTCCCAAACTAGTCACTTTTCGATTTTATCTACACATATGTATCCATAGGTACTTTAGTTGCAAACAGCATCCACATGCTCCATGCATTATTTTTACTACTGAAACTGCTAAATAGACCTGTGATAATATGCATGTACACAGCCAGAATCCCCCTACATGCACGCATGCACGCGTGCACACACACACACACACCACTAAAGTCAAATTAATTTTAACTAGAATATCCTTATGAAAAAATATGTGAAAAAATACTAGAAAAAATGTATACCATTTATTGAGCATATGCTATGCACAAACTATGTATTTGTTATTTAATGTATGTGATCTCCACTACCCACAAGAATGTAAAAGTTAGATACCACTAGTGCCATTATACAGATAATGAGACAGAGGTGTATACAGATCAATTAAACTAGCTTAACAGATTTAAACTTAGTTTGTCTTATCCCCAATCCTATTTTCTGTCTACTATAACACTTTGACATGTGGAATATAGTAAAAGATAATTTGAAAACAACTGGATATCAGTCTGGAATCCTCTGTAAAGATGAAAGCAAGTCATTGACTGAATATATGATATTTCATCCCTCACATGCACATAAGCAGAAACTAAAGAGCCAAACTTCATTTCCTCCCTCTGTGTGTACCAATTAGAGATCCTGAAATATTAATAAACCAGCTGATTTAGGAGAGAATACCATTATATAATTTTTTCTACACGTTGCTTGGAAGCAGCAAACATATCATGGGCACTCAATAAATGTTATTTAACAGCAACTAATAAAATGAAATTATGGTAATATATTTTGTAATAATCTCACCATAAGATGAAGCAAAGTAAGTTTTAGTACTAAACCTGGAAGCTGAGCAGATTTCAATGGCTGGGTAGGTGAGTGAATCCTATGGGGAAGCAAGAGACACTAACATGATTGTGGTAGAAAAGGTTAATAAGAGGTCAGATATATAAAATTTTTTATTGCAGTTTGACAACTGGAGCAGCCCCTCCTGATTTTCATATGTGTTATATTAATCTAATATTCAAAAGGCAAATTAAAGGATATTTTGCTAAGCTGCTATCCTAGCTGCTCCATACCCAAACATGAAGTGACTCTATTTCATTAACCATTGGCATCATCATTGGTATGATTTCAAAAGAATATAAAATATGTTCCCTGAAATGCTGTCTTTTTTCCGTCCTGTGTCTCCTTTAGCACATTGTTTGAGATTTTCAGAAGAGTCAGTTGTAAGTTTTAAAAAAGGAAAGAAGGAGAGAGGATGTTAAATCACTGTAACCTCTGAAAGTCATAAGCCATTGAATTGTAAAACTCTAAGACATTCAGGAGTGTATGTAGTTTCAGAAAGTGCACTTCTGTAGATTTAAATGAGAGCTGGAAGTTATTGGGGGAGAAACCAGACTGGGAGCAATCTCACTTTTTTATGTTTTAAAGTGAGTGGAGGAAAAAGGTTTCACAAAAGAGAGAAAGCTTGCCAAATGGAGGAACCCATAGGGAAACTTTAATTTAAGACCCTGTTCCTCAATTCCTGTAAAGTTCATGAAAAAAGAAGCACTTAAAAGTACACTTTGAGGACTCTATACTCTTTTCTCTTTTCCATTTTTTTGGCTTTTACAATCCCTGTGAGGATAAGAGAAAATGCACTTAAAGTTACTATTTGGGTGACTCAATCCTTCTCTCTTTCCTTTATTCTTCTAACAGTCTTTCCAATGCTCCAAAGAAATTAGAACACACTTAACAAGTGCTCTTGCGAAGCTCTGCCACCATTTCCTCTCTTGAAACCGTTATTAACCCACTGAAGGGAACACAAACTCTATTCCAGTCCAAATACAGCAGCAGGTACACCATATTCCAGGTCAAATATACTTGCTATTCTAACCATTTTCATAGTCATTTTTAACACAGAAAAACACCAATGACATGATAGATTTCACTCAGCCTATTCACACAATAATAAAACATTAATAAAAACATCAAATGCCCTACTACTACGTGTTTATAAGCTTACTGTGATTATTATATGCTTATTTTCTATTCTACTTTCTCATTCTCTCTCTGACACAGAACAAACACACAAACCTTTAACTTTTCAGAAACAGACACAGAAGTCACCTTTGCTGTTCTAAGATGTCATAAGTATAATAGTATACATTTCAGTTTAGAATAGGCTTTCTCCCATTTTATTGGTTCTGTTGATATTCAGAAGTTTTTCAGCTTTTAACATTTTGCTTTGCTAAACAGTTATTGTACTATGAAATGTATTGAGGTTTTCACTAGCAGAACAAAGTTAAATAATAATTTTGTAGCGTATGTAACTAAAATTGTAGCAATCAATTTTAGTAAAATCCTTTCAAACTCAAAAATAAATATCTGTAAGGCAAACAAAGCACATCATAATATCCTCAAAAACACTTCTACTGAAGTTTCTTTAAATTAAATACTTCCATCATTCAAATATTTATATATCATATCTATCCATGTTACCAGAATAAATACAAGCATTTGATACAAAGTTTGTATTTGGGAAAACACAGAGAAAATACTATGATTGTTTTAAAAGATTCAAAAATCCATATGGATAAGTGAGTGTCCAACGTACATATTTTTCTTCATTATATGTTGCAGCTACAAAAGGAAAATCCTCAAGAGAATTAATATGAACTTATGATAATGCAGCCTGCAGTACAGTTTTGTTGTGATTTTTCCTGTTTCTGCTGACAATGCAATTCAAACTATATTTTACTAATCTTTAGTAAAGGAATCAGATTATTTCACCTATAAACATGCAGCAATAAAGTGTCATTCTTTAGTCAATACTGACTACTTAACATCTTTCTCTTTTTATAGGTTTAGATTCCTAGCTCATTAGATTATTACCTGATAAAGAAGAGAGGGTAATGAATTGAGAAAATAACTACGTACCTTCAGAGAAAATCTGCCCGATAACAATAATCCATTAGAAAACTGGCAATATCCTCTGATCTATTGCCCGCAAAGCCATGACTTGATGGAGAGTTTCATTCCCTGGGCTCAGTTCTCCAGAAGAAAATCAGCACAATTTAAATATTTCTTGGAATGTGACAGCTCTCTAGATCCCGGGTTGCATTCTGTTCCCCTGGGATGGCAATCTGGTGTTCCTGTGTGCACAGAGCAGTGAAGATGAATTGAAAACACTTGAGATAAATTAGGAATGGCTAAGTTAAAATTGTCTCTGCTCCAGACTCTCTCATCTGCAGTCTGCAAGCCTGTTTTTCTGTGAAAAAGCTAGATGGCAGGCTGCCTCAGTAAGTTCTTCTTAAGCGACAGAGAGCATTTTCAATGAAGAAAAATTCTCCCATTATCTAAGCTAATGTGACTGCTGCTAAATCTAGTTTTAAAGTGTCTGCTGGCATGAAATTCATTTTCACTGTTGCTTTCTTTCAAACTAGTCTAGAATCCATACTATCAGGCTATATACAATTCTAACAGAAATATTTGAAGTTTCAATTTATAAATTAAATCATACCTCTTTTTTCAGTTTAACAATCATTTATGTATAGGAAATTGTCTCTTTTGGCCCAAAAAAATGTTTTATTGTATTTTATAATATGCAGAAGGTTTTGATTTAAGTTGTGGTACATCAGTATGAGTACTTGAATTTTTATTAACAATCACTTATTTTAATGCAGATTCAGAGAAGTGTTATCATTTTTAGATGTCAGTCAAAATTCAGAATTTATATAAAAATAGAAGAGGGAATTTCTAAGCATAATATGTGATGAGAGAAGTGAATATTGACACTTTCAATATCCTCCTCAGGAAAATAAGATGTTCCAAATAAAACCAAGGCTCATAAATTATTTCTCTTCTAAATAAAAATGAGCTATTTTGACTTCTGTTGATTTCATTTCAGTGACATGTCATGATATGATAGTTTTTTCTCTAAGTTAGAAAATTATTTTAGCATTTTCATAATATTCTGAATTTAAGACATAAAACAAATACACTGTACTACGTATATTGGCAATACACAAACACTGAAAGGTTATCAAAATGTTTTGTTCCATTTCTTTACTTGTATTTGTCATACAAAACAATTTTTTTAAAATTTTTATTGCATTATACGTTTTGGGGTACATGTGCAGAACGTGCAAGATAGTTGCAGAGGTACACACATGGCAGTGTGTTTTGCTGCCTTCCTCCCCTTCACCCACACTTGGCATTTCTCCCCAGGCTATCCCTCGGGCTGGGGAGGGAAAACAATTTTTATATAAGCAAAAAAGGACACTTAAAAGCATCATAGTCCATGAAAATCTGTACATTAAAAAAATCCCTGCTGGCCATAAAAACAATCTCATGCTTGCCATAGCATTCAACATGATGATCTGTAATGCTCCATGTCTATATGACAGTTAAGCAAATTGTTGCTTCTATGACAAAATTAGGTCTATACATTGTGTGAGAAACAAAAACAATAGAATCACCTGAGAGTCAACAAAAAAGGAAATAAGAATTTTTCTTTTTCTCCACCTACCCTATAGCTATAGCTAATCACTTCATTCAGGGAAGTAGAGAGGAGAAAAAAAAAAACGGAGAAACAAAATAAAACACCACAGCAAGAGGCCTCCAAACCTTCTACCTCTTGAGAAGTAGCATCACTGGAGCTATTTCAGAAGAAACACAAGGAAATTGGAAAGAAGCAGCTTCAGTATTTCAGTTAGAAACTAAAATTATCTGGCATATTTTAAAGAAAGAAAGGAAGCAAGCAAGCAAGCAAACTATTTATTGGCCTCAATTGCTATTTCTAAAATTCCCATGCTGTTCAGTGCCTAAGATATAAAAATTATGTAAAAAAATAAAAGTATATTTAATAATTGACAGTTGATTGAATATCAAACTGCATTGCACTGATGTTCATTGACTACCTCAATTAACATAATAAGAAACTACAGCAGTAAATGAAATTCTTTTTCTTTTTTAAAGCATCTCAGGATGATTGATCCAAATGGCCAAATAGGAACAGCTCTGGGGTGCAGTTCCCAGCAAGAAAAACGCAGAGGGTGAATGCCCACCATATTTCCAAACAAATTTTCACTGCCCATAGACCAGGAGTTTCCCGGGCTGAAAAGTGCCATGAGTTTTCAGCACAGTGGTTTCGGCCGGTGCTGGGTCGGCGCACAGAACTCACACAAATCCGGGCCACTGTTTCAACTAGTGCCAGGAATGCCTGGGAGACAGAGCAGCCCATTCAACTGAAAGGGGCGGGCAGAGACAGGGAGCCAGGCAATCTGGTTTGGCGGGTACTACCCCTACAAAACAACAAATCTGAAACACTCTGCATTAAAAGTTTTGCAAGTGCAGCTGGACCCAGGACAGTCCAGGATGGTGGGGGAAAGGGTGACCACCACTACTGAGGCAGTTCACAGAGCAACTGGGCTCATCATCACTGGTCATTAGAGAAATGCAAATAAAAACTACATTGAAATACCATCTTACGCCAGTTAGAATGGCAATCATTAAAAAATCTGGAGACAACAGATGCTGGAGGGGATGTGGAGAAATAAGAACACTTTTACACTGTTGGTGGGAGTGTAAATTAGCTCAACCATTGTGGAAGAGAGTGTGGTACTTTCTCAAGGACCTAGAAATAGAAATTCCATTTGACCCAGCAATCCCATTACTGGGTATATATCTAAAGGATTATAAATTATTCTATTATAAGGGCACATGCACACAAATATTCATTGTGGCACTGTTTACAATAGCAAAGACTTGGAACCAACCCAAATACCCATTGATGATAGACTGGACAGGGAAAATATGGCACATATACATAATGGAATACTATGCAGCCATAAAAAATGATGTTTGTATCCTTTATAGGGACATGGATGAACCTGGAAACTGTCATTCTCAGCAAACTGACACAGGAACAGAAAATCAAACACCGCATGTTCTCACTCATAGGCAAGTGTTGAACAATGAGAACACATGGACACAGGGAGGGGAGCATCACATACTGGGATCTGTGAGGGAAAACTAGGGGAGGAACAGTGGGGGGTGGGGAGTTGGGGAGGGATAACATGGGGAGAAATGCCAGATATAGGTGAAGGGGAAGAAAACAGCAAACCACATTGCCATGTATGTACCTATGCAACAATCCTGCATGTTTTTCACATGTACTCCAAAATCTAAAATGCAATAAAATATTTTTTTAAAAAAGAAAGAAAAAAGGTTAGATGAGATGCTAACTAGAATAAATAGCTTAGAGAATAATGTAAATGACTTGGTGGAGCTCAAAAACAGCATGAGAACTTCATGATGCATACACAAGTTTCATTAGCTTAATCAACCAAGCAGAATAAAGGATATTAGAGGTTGAAGATCAACTCAATGAAATAAAATGAGAAAGTAAGAATAGAGAAAAAAGAGGAAAAAAAATGAACAAGCCTCCAAGAAATATGGGATTATGTAAAAACACCTAAATTATGTCTGATAGGTGTACCAGAATTGACGGAGAACATGAATCCAAGCTGGAAAACACTGTTCAGAATATTATCCAGGAGAACTCCCCAACCTAACAAAGCAGGCCACCATTCAAGTCTAGGAAATACAGACAATACCACAAAGATATTCCTCAAGAAGAGCAACCCCAAGGCACATAATTGTCAGATTCACCAGGGTGGAAATGAAGGAAAAAGTGCTAAGAGCAGCCAGAGACAAAGGTCAGGTTACCCTCAAAGGGAAGCCCATCAGACTCACAGCGGATCTACCTGCAGAAACCCTACAAGCCAGAAGAGAGTAAGGGCCAATATTCAACATCTTTAAAGAACTTTCAACCTAGAATTTTATATCCAGCCAAACTAAACTTCATAAGAGAAGGAGAAAGAAAATCCTTTATGGACAAGCAAATGTTGAGAGATTTTGTCACTACCAGGCCTGCCTTACAAGAGCTCCTCAAAGAAGCACTAAACAAGGAAAGGAACAATCAGTACCAGCCATGCCAAAAATGTACCAAGTGGTAAAGTGTGGGGATTGCTCCTGCGAAGGGCCCTTGACAGGACTCTCACCATCTTGAGCAATCCCCACAGTAAAGACCATTAACACAATGGAGAAAATGCATCAACTAATGGGCAAAGCATCCAGCTAGCATCAAAATGGCAGGATCAAATTCACACATAACAATATTAACCTTAAATGTAAATGGTCTAAATGCCCCAATCAAAAGACACAGACTGGCAAATTAGATACAAAGTCAAGACCCATTTGTGTGCTCTATCCAGGAAACCCATCTCATGTGCAAGAACACACAAAGGCTCAAAATAAAATGATGGAGGAAGATTTATCAAGCAAATGGAGAGCAAAAAAATGCAAAAGTTACAATTCTAGTCTCTGATAAAATGGACTTTAAAGCAACAAAGATCAAAAGAGACAAAGAAAAACATTAAAACATGGTAAAAGGATCAATGCATTGGCCAGGCATGGTGGCTCAAGCCTGTAATCCCAGCACTTTGGGAGGCTGAGGCGGGTGGATCACAAGGTCAAGAGATCAAGACCATCCTGGTCAACATGGTGAAACCCCGTCTCTACTAAAAATACAAAAAATTAGCTGGGCATGGTGGCACATGTCTGTAATCCCAGCTACTCAGGAGGCTGAGGCAGGAGAATTGCCTGAACCCAGGAGGTGGAGGTTGCAGTGAGCCGAGATCGCACCATTGCACTCCAGCCTGGTTTACAAGAGCGAAACTCCATCTCAAAAAAAAAAAAAAATGTATCAAGAAGAGTTTACTATTCTAAATGTATACACACCCAATTCAGGAGCACCCAGATACATAAAGCAAGTTCTTAATGACCTACAAAGAGACTTAGACTCCCACACAATAATAGTGAGAGACTTTAACATTCCACTGTCACCATTAGACAGATCAACAAGATAGAAAATTAACAAGAATATCCAGAACTTGAACTCAGATATGGACCAAGTGGACCTAATATACATCTACAGAAATCTCCACCCGAAATCCACAGAATATACATTCTTCTCAGCACCACATTGCACCTACTCTAAAAATGACCACATAATTGGAAGGAAATCACTCCTCAGCAAATGTAAAAGAACAGAAATTATAACAAATGGTCTCTCAGACCACAAGGCAATCAAATTAGAACTCGGGATTAAGAAACTCACTTAGAGCCTCACAACCTTATGGAAACTAAACAACTGGCTCCTGAATATCAACTGGATAAACAATGAAATGAAGACAGAAACAAAGATGCTCTTAGAAACCAATGAGAATGAAGACACAACATACTAGAATCTCTGGGACACATTTAAAGCAGTGTCTAGAGGGAAATTTATAGCAAAAAAGTGTCCACATGAGAAATGAGGAAAGCTCTAAAATCGACACCCTGTCATCAAAATTGAAAGAGCTAGAGGAGCATGATTAAAAAAAAAAAACTCAAAAGCTATCAGAAGACAAGAAATAACTAAGATCAGAGCAGAACTGTAGGAGATAGAAACACAAAAATAACCCTTCAAGAATAAATAAACCAAGGAGCTGGTTTTTTGAACAGATCAACAAAATAGACAGACTACTATCTAGATTAAGAAAAAAAAAAAAAAGGAGAAGAATCAAATAGATGCAATAAAAAACAATAAAGGGGATATCACCACTGATTCCACAGAAATACAAGCTACAATCAGACATTACTACACACAACTCTATGCACATAAACCAGTAAACCTGGAAGAAATAGATAAACTCCTGGACACTTGCACCCTTCCATGCCTAAACCAAGAAGAAGTTGAAACCTTGAACAGACCAATAACAAGGGCTGAAATTGAGGCAGCAATTAATATCCTACCAACCTAAAAAAGTCCAGGTCCAAACGGGTTCATAACTGAATTCTGCCAGAGGTACAAAGAGAAGCAGGCACCATTCCTTCTGAAACTAATCCAAACAATACAAAGAGAGGGAATCATTCCCAAATCATTTTATGAGACCAACATCGTCCTAATACCAAAACCCAACAGAGACTCAAGAAAAAAAGAAAACTTCTGGCCAATATCCATGATGAACATAGATGCAAAAATCTTCAATAAAATACTGGCAAACCAATTCCAACAGCACATCAAAAAGCTTATCCATCACCAAAAAGTAGGCCTCATTCTGGGAATGCAAACCTGGTTCAACATACACAAGTCTGTAAACATAATCCACCACATAAACAGAAGCAAGGACAAAAATCACATTATCTCAATAGATGCAGAGAAGGCCTTCTACAAAATTCAACAGCTCTTTATGCTAAAAACTCTCAATAAACTAGGTATAGAAGGAACATATCTCAAAACAATAAATTTAGACAAACCTACAGCCAATATACTGAATGGGCAAAATCTGGATGCATTTCCTGTGAAATCTCAGTCTTCCTCATTTAAAATATTATTACAAATCTACAGCAATGAAAACAGCATGATGCTGGCATAAAGACTGACACATAAACCAATGGGACATAATAGAGAGCCCCCCAAAAAACCCTTGAATACAAATACTTCTCAACTTATGACAGAGTTATGTCTCAATAAATCTGTTTTTAAGTTGAGAATACTGTACATAAAGTCATCATATGATTCAGAAATTCAACTTTGGGATATACCCTAAGGAATGGTGCATTTAATACATGCACCCTATTGAACATCATAGCTTAGACTACTATAACATTCTCGGAATGCTTATTAAAATCCCAATGCTCAGTACACTTACATTAGCCTAGGGTTAAACAAATCATCTAACTCAAAGCCTATTTAATAATAAAGTGTTGAGTATCTCATATAATTTATTGAGCACTGTGCTGAAATTGAAAAACCAATGAATGGGAACTCAAAGTACAGTTTCTCTTAAATGCATATTGGTTTTGTACCACCACAGAGTCAAAACCTTGTGTCACAACCTTGTAAGTCAGGGATAATTTGTATATCATCAAATAATTGTCAACAAGAACATCAAGACTATTCAACCAAGAAAGGACAGTCTTCAAAAATGGTATTGGGAGAACTGGATATTCCCACACAAGAGAGAGAAGTTGGACACTTACAATATATGATATATAAAAGTTAACTCAAAATACATCAAAGACCAAAACATAAAAACTACAACTATAAAACTCTTAGAATAAAACAGGGAAATTTTTCATGAAATTGGATTTGACAATGATTTCTTGGATATGACACCAGAATTATATTCAAGAAAAAAAAAAGAGATAAGTTGAATTACATCAAAATTCAAACCTTCTGTGCATCTAAGAACACAATCGATAGAGTGAAAAAGGCAACTCAGAGTGGGAGAAAACATTTGCAGTCCTGAATCTGCTAAGAGTTTAATATTCAGAACGTATGAAATCACCACTGAAAACAGAACAACCAAATTAGAAAATGAGCAAAGAATTTTGGATATTTCTCTAGACAGATACACAAATGACTAATAAGCACATTAAAATATGCTCTCTAAGCCTGCATAGCCAAGTCAATTCTAAGTAAAAAGAACACAGTGGGAGGCATCACACTACCAGACTTCAAACTATACTACAAGGCTACAGTAATCAAAACAGCATGGTACTGGTACCAAAACAGAGATATACACCAGTGGAACAGAACAGAGGCATCGGAGGCAACACAACATATCTACAACCATATAATCTTTGATAAACCAGACAAAAACAAGCAATGGGGAAAGGATTCCCTGTTTAATAAATGGTGTTGGGAAAACTGGCTAGCCATGTGCAGAAAGCAGAAACTGGACCCCCTCCTACACCTTACACTAAAATTAACTCCAGATGGATTAAAGACATAAACATAAGACCTGGCACCATAAAAAACCCTAGAAGAAAATCTAGGCAAAACCATTCAGGACATAGGAGTAGGCAAGGACTTCATGACCAAAACACCAAAAGCATTGGCAACAAAAGCCAACATAGACAAATGGGACCTCATCAAACTCCACAGCTTTTGCACGGCAAAAGAAACAGTCACTAGATGAATCTGCAACCATCAGAATGGGAAAAAAATCTTTGCAGTTTACCCATCTGAAAAAGGGCTGATATCCGGAATTTACAAAGAACTCAAACAGATTTACAGGAAAAAAACAAACAAGCTCATTCAAAAATGGGCAAAGGATATGAACAGACACTTTACAAAAGAAGACATACATGAGGCCAACAAACACATGAAAAAATGCTCATCATCACTGGTCATTAGAGAGATGCAAATCAAAACCACATTGAGATACCATCTCATGCCAGTTAGAATGGCGATCATTAAAAAATCTGGAGACAGCAGATGCTGGAGAGGATGTGGAGAAACAGGAACACTCTTACACTGTTGGTGGGAGTGTAAATTGGTTCAACCATTGTGGAAGACAGTGTGGCAATTCCTCAAGGACCTAGAAATAGAAATTCCATTTGACCCAGCAATCCCTTTACTGGGTATATATCCAAAGGACTATAAATCCTTCTACTATAAGGACACATGCACACGAATGTTCATTGCAGCACTGTTTACAATAGCAAAGACCTGGAACCAACCCAAATGCCCATCGATGATAGACTGGACTGTGAAAATGTGGCACATATATACCATGGAATATTATGGAGCAATCAAAAATGATGAGTTTATGTCCTTTGTAAGGACATGGATGAATCTGGAGAACATCATTCTCAGCAAACTGACACAAGAACAGAAAAGAAAATACCGCATATTCTCACTCATAGGCGGGTGAGAAAAATGAGAACACATGGACACAGGGAGGGGGTCTACTACACACTGGGGTCTATTGGGGGGAATGGGGGAGGGACAGCAGGGGGGGGAACTGTGGAGGGATAGCCTGGAGAGAAATGCCAAGTGTGGGTGAAGGGGAGGAAGGCAGCAAAACACACTGCCATGTGTGTACCTATGCAACTATCTTGCACGTTTTGCACATGTACCCCAAGACCTAAAATGCAATAAAAACTTAAAATTAAAAAAAAATATGCTCCCTGTCACGAATTATTAGGAAAATGAAAATCAAAACCACAATGAGATGTTATTGCATATACATGAGCATGAGTACAATCAGAATAGCAAAACATCATAAGTGTTGGCAAAAATGTGGAGTTTGAAATTCTTGTGCAGTGTTGTGGGAATGCAAAATATTACATGTGCTATGAAAAAATGTGATGGCAGTTCCTCAAAATATTAAAAATAAAGTCATCATATGATTCAGAAATTTCACTTTGGGATATAACCTAAGGAATGGAATATAATGGAATGAGAATCAAACCGATATTTGTGCACCTATTTTCATAGCTGGATTATTCATAATAGTCAGAAGGTGAAAACAACACAAATGCCTGTCAAATAACAAAGGTGACATATATGCACAATGGAATGCTATTCAACATTAAAAGGAAAGAATTTCCCAACACAACCTACAACACAGATGGTCCTTGAAGACCATTATGCTAAGTGAAATAAGCCAGTCACAAAATGACAATTATGCTTAAATGAGGGACCTAACATTAGTCACATTTATAGAGAAAGAAAGTAGAGTGGTGGTTTCCAGGGATTTACAGAAGACAGTATGAGTTATTGTTTATGGATATGAAGTTTCAGTTGGGAAGCTGAAAAAACATTTTAGAGATGAATGGTAGTGATGCTCAACAATATTGGTCAATCATACTTAATACCACTGAAGAGTACACTTAAAATGATTAAAATGGTAATTTTTATGTTATATATATTTTATTAAAATAAAAAAATTGTGTCCAAAAGTAAATATTAAATTATTACTAATCTTTGCTGAAAGAAAATAAAGCAGTGAAATATTATAAGTATTTTCTTAAGGGTAAGGCAAATCATTGTTAAAATTAAAGCACTGAATATACATGCTGTTATTCTGTATGACATACTAAATGCTTCGTAAGATGTAGGTTTTTTTTTTACAAGATACCCACTGTTATTATTCATTATGCTTTCATATGTCTAAACACAGAAAATAAGTTTATTTTTTTAACAAAAAATAATTATATATTATTATAGCAAAATCCAAAAACAAAAGTTAAAGAAAAAGATAAAATGCATAAATTTCACTGCAGAAATTTCACTGGCATCAACAGTGTTAAGGATATATCACTTCTCATCTCTCTCTGTTTATTCTTCTCTGTATATGTATGTATATTTACCTCAGAAATACATACAACTTTTATATGACCATGAAAATTAAAAATATAAAATATATATGTTCACATTTGTACATATATGACACATGCATAAACACAAAGAATTATATATATATATGAAATTATATATTCAACAGATCAGTTTCAAAAATTATTGAGAAAAGAACTTGTGAATATATTATAAAAACAAAAATCAGTGATAAACCTTGAAATTCCTACTATTAAAAATTTTAATGTAGAAATAAATTTTAGTTATTTCCTAAACATAAATTTTATTATTTATTTGTAAATTCTAAGTAACTATGCCAAGTAAAAACCGTTATGTAAAAGTTTTTCATTAGTTTCACTCAAGATAATCTTTGAATAATATAGTATAAATTAGCAGCATTTCATGTTATACATCATAGGATAGACTAAAGAGCATAAACACAAATTCAAGAAAGCCGAATAGTTAACACTTCAAAGATCCCATTAATAGATTCAACTATAGAAACCTCACAAACAGCTTAGGGCATAAAAACCTCTGAGATATCTTGTTTCTTTAAAGATGTGAACCCTGGCATTTAAAAAGTGCAATATCATTAGCTGGGCATGGTGGCGCGTGCCAGTAATCCCAGCTACTCAGGAGGCTGAGGCAGGAGAATTTCTGAACCCAGGAGGTGGAGGTTGCATTGAGCTGAGATCATGCCATTGCACTCCAGCCTGGGTAACACGAGCGAAACTCCGTCTCAAAAAAAAAAAAAAAAAAAAAAAGTGCAATATGATTAGCAAACTATGTTTTACTCTTCCAAAGTAAATAAATTTCTTATTTATCTTTAAAAGTCAAACCCAAAAGATTAGAGCTCCAGACCAGTTATCTATTCATGAATGATTACTAATTTCCATAAAAACAGAGTACTTATAAATGACTTGTGGAAAATGTAATGCTAATCCTATTAGAACTGACGTCTTTGAATCAAGAAAGTGGTATTTATAAACAATAAAATATTCTCCCTGGAGGCATTATTTTAAAAAATTACTAACCACTTAAATGCATTTTCTAATAAATGTTAAGTAGTTTGTGAGGTAGGTAAACACAATTTAATAGATCACTTGAACTCCATCACTAAAATGATATTACTTTTCCAGGTAAAACAGTCTATGGAATCACCTCTTTTAAAAAATTATACATGTACACATACATGCCATATAGTGTATACATACAAACACAGATACACACAATAAAAGAATACCATGCTCTTGATCAAGGCCAAATGACATACTTGAAATAATTTTCCATTATTATACAGAGGGCAAGAACACTTAGAAATATGTAGAGGTTTTTGTTCACTATACAAAGTAGGAAAAATTCATTTAAATTACATGCCAATATAATTTTAATCTTATATTGGTGAGAGAAAATGTGATCATCACAAAACAATATATTCTACAGTTTGATAGAAAAAATAAGACCTAGTGTTCAATATATCAGTAGGGTAACTATAGTTTACTATAATTTATTTATTGTTTTATTTTTATTTTTATTTTTTTTAATTTTTATTGCATTTTAGGTTTTGGGGTACATGTGCAGAACGTGCAAGATAGTTGCATAGGTACACACATGGCAGTGTGTTTTGCTGCCTTCCTCCCCTTCACCCACACTTGGCATTTATCCCCAGGCTATCCTCCCCCAGCACCCCCCCGCTGTCCCTCCCCCATTCCCCCCAATAGACCCCAGTGTGTAGTAGACCCCCTCCCTGTGTCCATGTGTTCTCATTTTTCTCACCCGCCTATGAGTGAGAATATGCAGTATTTCTTTTTCTGTTCTTGTGTCAGTTTGCTGAGAATGATGTTCTCCAGATTCATCCATGTCCTTACAAAGGACAAAAGCTCATCATTTTTTATTGCTGCATAGTATTCCATGGTGTATTTGTGCCACATTTTCCCAGTCCAGTCTATCATTGATGGGCATTTGGGTTGGTTCCAGGTCTTTGCTATTGTAAACAGTGCTGCTGAAGAGAATGTGGAGAAATAGGAACACTCTTACACTGTTGGTGGGAGTGTAAATTAGTTCAACCATTGTGGAAGACAGTGTGGTGATTCCTCAAGGACCTAGAAATAGAAATCCCATTTGACCCAGCAATCCCATTACTGGGTATATATTTAAAGGACTACAAATCATTCTACTATAAGGACACATGCACACGAATGTTTATTGTGAGTTTTATAAAGCTATAAGAGAGTAACTCGAATATTTCTAGCATAAAGAAAAGACAAATATTTAAGATAATGAGTATCCCAGTTATGCTGATCTGATCTTTACAAATTATAGGAAAGTATTGAATTATCATATAAACCCTGAAAATTGTACATCTCTTATGTATCAATAAGAAGTAAAATTAATTGAAAAAGAAAGCAATATATTCTTCCCTACTGCCAAATTATTGAGTGGAAAGCTTTTGGGCAACAATCTCAATGTATTTTCCTTTTTTATTTCTTGTATATCTTTAGGCTTCAGTAGAATACAGAAGATATATCTCTGAGGGGATGTTTTAAAATCATACACATTCAAATTATGAAAGAAACTTGAAGATTTCATACATCAACCCCTCTTTTTTTAATTGCCTGATTTGCTGTCTTGCCCAAAGTCCCAAAGTCCATGCAAGAAAATTTAGAACCAACATTTTTAATTTAATAGTCACTTCATCTTAGTGTACTATGCCTTTATCTTCAGAAAAACCTGGGAATATTAATGTCTTCATAATCTAATTCAGCCACACACAAATTTTAATAATTACATTAATTCACTGTGTTAGTCATGCCAGGTAATAAAATAATGAAGAAAAAGAGTAACTATTCCTTGTTTTAAAAATTCAGTAGAAAACATAAAAGCAGTCAAATGTGAAATAAATTGAATATAAGGCAAAATATTATATGACAGAGAGAGTTATAAACAAAATGCAAGTGAGAGTGACAAGCAGGTATTTGGTAGTCACTAAATATATTGTGGAGCAGAAAATTTGATAAGAAAATAAAATTACTTCATAAAGATAGCTGGTCATACATATCCTACGTAAAAGACCAAGGAAGGTCAAACCTATTCTTCATCATTAGTGAAGTAAAGATGCATTGTGTATTAGGGAAAGTCTCATTCAATTCCTTAAAAATACACCTGTAAAACACATAAGGGATACAGAAACTATTAAAATGATTCTAGTTCTCTATCTTATTTTCAAAATTCAGCAGGCTATGAACAATACAAGGCCTTTAGAAAGTAATCTAAAATTACCCATAAGTGAAATGCTAATTTTTAAGTTATACAAGTAAATGCACCAATGATACCAGAACACTTTATGGATTTTGCAAATTATTCACTTTAAGGCACGTAGTTGGCTTAATTAAATACGTCAAATCTCAAATCATCATATCAATTTCAAAACGTATGTAGAAAACAAAGGTGATTATCATACACACAGTTTATCCTATTCAGTCAGGCTTTACACACCATCAGTCCTTCAGGACTAAGCGTTTTAACTATGAATACACTACTACCAGTCATGAATCTAAATATTTTCATATGTTTATAGGAACTTTTAACTATTACTCCAATTATTTAAAATTAAAATTCACTGGTAAAGACACAAAGCCTATGAATTAGTTTAAATTTTCCAAAAGTTTCTACTTAGTAATATGCTCTCAGGAATAAATGATTAAATACATACATACATACATACACACATACATACATACATACATACATAAATGTATGTGATAGCAACAGTCATAACAAGAAAACAGAAAAGATTAGCTGCTTCAGGTAAGCAGACCACTGCTTCTCTGTAAACTCCAACTCCAGTTATGATAATCCTGTCTCCCACCATCAGCCATCCATTTACACAATCATTTAAATCTCTTACATAGATATAGTGGTGTCAAAATTGTAAATAAGTTTTCTATAGAAAACCCTCATTCAGAAGCCACTTGTAGAAATGCACAGCATATGTACATTGTTTAATTCATCTCAAACACACACACATACAATCGTAGTATTAGAACTACCAAATTGTTTTCATAATTTTATTGAAACAAGACAAATTCTTGTATTTCAAAAATAAATATATTTTAAAACTTTGGATTAACAAAACAAATTGCAAAAACAAATTATAGAGTTTCTGCATGTCCCTCAACCAATTTCTCTATTATTAAAATCTTACCTCAGTATGGTATATTTACCACAATTAGAAAACTAATATTGATATGTTATTATTAACTATGTTTTATAATCTATTAAGGTTTTATTAGTTATCTAATTTTTTTTTTTTTTTTTTGCTGTTGTTCTAAGATTCCAACAAGGATATCACATTACATAATATTATTCATTGTTTTTAGGCTCCTCTTGGTTGTTAAAAGTTTCTCAGAATTTCTGTTTTTAATAACCTTGATGATTTTGAGAAGTACCGATTAGATATTTTGTAGGAGATGCCTTAATTGTGATTTATCTAACATTTTTCTCATTCCTCATTAGCCTGAGCTTATAGGTTTTACAAGAAAGACCATAAGGTAAAGTGCTATTTTCACACCATCACATCAAGAGTACGTAAGATAAATATGACTTGTCATGGTTGATCTCCCAGCATAAGTAGTGTTAGTAAGATTTCTCCCTTGTAAAGTGACTTTTAAAGAAATCTTTTGCCATAGAGTACTCCTTGGAATAAAGTCACTATGCACAGTGTCTGTTCTTTTCTTCCTTAAGATAGAGTATCTTCATAACTTATTTCAAAATCTTCTACATAGAAGATTTATCTCTCCTTCTTGATTTACTTCTTTATTAATTTATATCAGTATGAACTCATTAATAAAAACACTGGGTTATAATCCAATACCATTTTATTTATTTTGTTTCTCAAACCATTTCAGCTTCAGCCATTGGAAATATTTTCAGTTGGCTCCTGTATCCCTGTGATGTAACACATTATTTTTGCGGATTTTATTGTTTCTTTGTTTTCTTTTCTTATTTTATTTTATGTTTGCACTCTGTGACTAAAAAAAAAAAAAAAATGCATAAGACTAATATTCTATATTTCCTACCCATTACACAATCAGCCATTTCTTCAAAGACATCCATTTCCTTTTACTGAACAATGTTATTAAAAAACTGCAATCTGGGTGCTAAGGGTATTCATTGATACTGGGAAGTTTTTGCTTCCTAACCCTCTTAACCAACCTAATAGGAAAATATTTGTGTGTATACTAACCCATGTATATACATATATTTATTAATAATTTACAATGTACAAACCAGTGTCTACCCATTAAACTATACATGAGCTTACACTGATTCCTCCAGTTCCCCTTCATTACCACATGACTTACTCTAATCTCTCTCCCTTCTACTTCAGGTAAGCAGATCTCTGCTGATCTGAAAACTCCAACTCCAGTCAAGATAATCCTGTCTCCCAGCATCAGTCATCCTTCTACTTAATAATTTAAATCTGTTGTATTGTTATAGTGGTGTCAGAATTGTTAAGAAGTATCTTCTATAGAATAAAGTTTATCAAATAAACTACAGTGCTTATATATACTCTAATAATTTTTGAAGTTGCCTCAACTAGCACCTTTTTCTTCCATCCCATTTATAGTATGATTGTTTTATGCATATACAATATAGTTAGATTATTTGTCACTTTTGTATTCTATCCTGAGATTGACCTCCTTTTTGTTATTTGTAGCATTCCATGCTATAAATTTTTATATAAAATTTCTTCTATCTATAAATTTTTATGCATTTTGACAAATATATAATGACATGTGTTATCCATTATATATTATAAAGAATAGTTTCCCTGTTCTAAGAATATTTCCCATGTTTCATACTATGTTTCATCTATGTCTTATGATCATTGGATAGCTCATTTCTTTTCATCACTGAATAATATTCTATTGCATAGATACTGCCAGTTTATCTATTCACCTGTTGAAGAATATATTGATGGTACTAGTTTGTACCAATTAAAAAGTTTTTATGAAGATTCACTTGCTGGTTTTTGTGGGAACATAATTTTTTAGATCAGTTGGATAAATACTTAGAACTATGATCTCTGGGTTCTATATTAAGATTAAGATTATGTTTATGTTTATTAGAAATTACCAAGCAGTCTTTCAGAGTAGCTTTCTCATTTTACCTTCCCAACAGCATGAATGAGTTTCTTTGTTTGGATCCTTACTAGCAACTGGTATCGTGAGTTTTTTAGGGGTTCTTATTGTGGATTTTTAAAACTTTCTTTGCATATTTTGAATATAACTGCTTTCTTACTACTGGAAATCTTTTTTTTTTTTTAATTTTGTGGCTGATATTTTTATTCTCTTAATATAGTAGTTTTCATTTATGCATGGAAGATAAATTCCAAGACCCTTAGTGAATGTATGAAACCACTGATAGTACCTATGTATAGAAAAATCCTAGTATATAATGTATGAGTGTACCATACAACAGGATGATTTACATCCTGGTGAGTCAGAGTGAGACAGTGAAAGATCTCATTACACTATAAATAATGGTGCACAGCTAAAAACTTATTAATTGTTTATTTCTGGAATATTTTATTTAATATTTTTAAACAGTGGTTGATCATGGGTAACTTAAACAGCAGAAATCAAAACTGATAATTGGAGTTGAAGCACTATCTTTCTTAGATTAGACTTTAAAGAGTTTTAATAAAGATTGTCAATTTTTTTTTTCATAAATTGTGATTTCGATATTGTAGCTAAAAACTTATGAATAATTCAAAGGTCTTATTTATTTTGATTTTCTGCTCTATCCTTTGTCTTTATCACTTTTTTCTTTTTTGTTCCTTTTTTGCCTTTTATTATGCCTTGTAATATTTTGGTGAAAAACAGACATGATGTACAAGGTAGCAGGGACTGAAATAATTAGGCCTTTAGTTTGATATTTTATGTTTCTCTAGCCAAGCCAATCCACAAGGGGATCTTTCCTGGAGGTAAAACTCACAAAAGCTGTTATTCCTTTCAAGACATTGCCTCTTTCTCTCCTCAGGGGTTTCTCCCTGTCAAGTTAGTCTTTCCTTAGCCTCCAACAGTTTATAAAAAGTACCATTTACATATGTTTAACTCTTATAGCTCCACCTGCTTCCAAGTAAACAGATCTTGGCTGTGATTCTCTGCCTCCCCTTTCTCTCTAGATTTCTGGATGGCAACTTTCTCTGAAACTTAACTGTCCAATGAGTCAAATAAAATTTCTTTATTTTCAGGTTTTTTTTTTAAGTTATTGTTATTTTTTTTGTAAGGACAGGGGTGTCAACTATTAAGCTCTTTGTATATATTAAAGCTGAAACCAAAAGTCCTTCCTATTTTCTTTAAATTACAAATTATTATGTTTCACATTTCAAATTTAGAATGGTTGCTAGGATGAAATCAGAATGAAATCTCTCTACTGAGATTTTGAAGAGCATGACAGAATACAAAACGAGAAGATCATAAAATGATAATGATAATGACAAATAAGATACAGCAGGCAAACTTTAGAATGTGATTTAAATTTTACAAAAATTTATATTAGGTGATTTGTCTATGCATTGTACTTATACTTTTTTAATGATAAACTGCTATTTCTGCTGTTTTATTTCTTCATAGTAAGATAAATAATAGCCTATAGAAAAGATAATCATTAGTCTGTTAAGTGATTTCAGAGAATTTCCTTCATTTTCCCACTGACCTTATTAAAATCTGCACTTATACATAATCCTACATATATACTGTAAATATCTGCTAAACAAAGTATGTCACATGCAAAAAAATTATTATTTTAAAATATATGAATAGTACTTCTAGATGTGCATATTCTCCCTCCTTAACTTCAAATCAAAGTTTAGAAGGCAAAAGCGCATACAGTCTCAGAGAGCAACACCAGGTACCAGCATAATATACTGTACATGATAAGCATATAATATCCTAATGTACAGTTCTCAAAGATCCTAATATCAGTTATGACCATCATTACCACTAATGTAAGAAGAATGGCACACCAAAGGGGCTCAAGAAATAAGATAATATCACTAAAACAAATTTCTTGTGTCATCAATTTCCATTTAATATAATAGATGATAATAAGTCATAGGACAAATATAGAAATATATTTTGAGTAACAACTACTATATTTCATGTGCTGGATTATGCAGAGATTGCAGTATTAAATAAGACAGGATCGTGCCTTTTCATGCAAAGCTTACCATCCACTGTACACAAATGCTATCAACAAATATCACCCTATTCTAATTACAGCAGTTCTTTCTTTTTGATGAATTTATGGAATTGAATTATTCTGGAGAAGAAATGTGAGAATAAAAATGTATCAACACTGACTGTAGTCCTCCTTTCTGTGAACATGTGTAAAGATTCTGGAGCAAGATACTTCATTCTTGAATGGCAAGAAAAAATGTAAAAGATGTCATTATAGATGTGAATAATGAAGCAATTTTGTTTCACGATTAGAAAGAAATATATGAGTTAGTAAGTATTCCCCTGCCTCGGCTCCAAATATAAAAGAAAAATCAGTATAACATTAACAGCTAGTGGAAAGCAATAATTAAACTCAAATAGCATTCTATGCTCTGTTTTTTTTTTTTTTTTTTGTCTTATTGCATTCTATACATATAAAGGAATTTTGTGCAAATGGTCTGCTCGTGGCCTCCCAAGGTTTAAGTGGAATGTGGGGCTTAGTGCCTTGAAATAGCCATAGTTTTGCAGTCTGAAAGTAAGAAGTAATTGCCAATGACAGCATTTAGTGGAATAATAAATTTGCACTAACAAAAAAGAGAATTCCAACAGAACAAAATGAGAAGCCTGGATTAAGATGTAAAGAGGAGTTTCCAAGTGGAGAGAAATGCTAGCCTGAAGCAATTTCTTCTTATACTCTTGCCTGCCACCTCTACCTTTAATGTATAAGTTTTAAAAGAGTTAAAAAGCAGTAAACATAAACTAATCCTCACTCATTTTTCCACACTCATTCTGAAGCGGCTGCATAATAATCTTTAAATCCTTGACATTACTTGATTATGCAGTTTAATTAGCACACCACTTATCAGTGAATAGTAGAGGTTTTTCATCTCATGCCACTTTTAAAAATCACATCTCTGAAGGCCTAAATTTTTAATTAAACAGTTAATAATAATAATGCTAATTTATATTGAGAAATATCATGTCTTTATTTTTTAAATTGTGTTAAGTTTTTAAATATATATTTTTACTGAATACTTGTTCAAAATTTGACACTGTGCTGCTCGTAAAAAAGACATTTGTTCAAGGTAAAAAATAAAACTGCAATATAATCCAGCAATCCCACTACCAAGTACATATCTAAAGGTAAGGAAAATAGTATGTTGAAGGTACATCTGCACTCCCATGTTTATCACAGCACTATTCACAATAGCCAAGATAGGTAATCAGACAATGTGTCCATCAACAAATGAATGGAAAAAGTAAACTTGCAGAATATGCATAATGGAATGCCATTAGGCTTAACAAAGAATAAAATGCTGTCATGGGGAAATAATGTTAAGTGAAATGAGTTAGGCACAGAAAGGTGCATACCATAATTTCTTATTCACATATGGAGGCTAAAAAATTGATCTCACAGAAGTAGAGAACAGAATAGTGATTACTGGATGCTAGGAAGGGTAGGAGGTAAGGGGAAAGAGAGAGGTTGGTTAATGTATACAAAATTACAGCTAGATAGGAGGAATGAGTTTTAGTGTTCTATAGCACTGTGGAGTAACTATATTAAACAATAATTTATTTTAATTTTCAAATGGCTAGAAGAGAGAATTTTCAATGTTACCCAACATAAAATTTGGAGATGATGGATATGCTAGTCACTCTGATGGGAATGTGATTTCTAATGATGTTTTTACTATCATGCTTATAGCCACATTGAAGGGTTTACTTACACATGGGAATAAAGCTAATTCTGAGTGTGTTACTTCAGAGATGCATTGTGAGTTGCTTTATTACTGTGAAGTGAAATGTTTACAGTCAACTCTGTAATCAAGTGTTTGAGAATGGTTTTTAACAAAGTTCCTTTCATTAGACATTGTATATATGCATCAAAATATCTCACTGTACTCCATAAATATGTAAAATTACTATGTATCATTTAAACATATATATTTAAAAAAGATTTTTCAGCCAAAGATTCAAGATGGTGCTGCAGGAGCAGCTCAGGATTGCAGCTCCCAGTGAAAGCACAGAGGGTGAGTGGATGCTACATTTCCAGACAGATCTTTATTGCCCAGGGACCAGGATATTCCCAGGCAGATGAGCCCCATGGGTCACCAGTGTGGCTGTTTTGGCTGCTGCAGCTGCTTCGGCTGGCACCACAGCGCAGCGGCTCTTCGTACAAAATACACTGGTCTGGTTGCCCTGCTAAACTGGCAATTAGAGGTCTGGGAAGGCAGATTAGCACATTCATCTGATTAAATGGGACTGAAACATAAAGCAAGTCCAGGAGATCCCAGGCAGTGATGTTGTTTCAGCCGGCACAGTGGGTCACTGCATGGGAAGTCATACAGATCCCGGCGCCCTTTCAGCAGGTGACTCAAACACCTGGGAGAGAGTCAACCATTCAACTTAAAAAAAAGGGGGCTCTGAGGCAGGGAGCCAAGTGATCAGGCTTGGGGGGGTCCCACAGCCACAAAAACAAACAACAATAAAAAAAAAAAAAACAGCAATTGGAAATGCTCAGGTTTGAGAGTTTCATGGCAAGCACAGCTAAACCTGGGATGGTTCAGCCCTGTGGGGGAGGGGCATCCACCATTACTGAGGCACTCCACCCCTATGGAGGTAGTCTGCCATTGCTGATGCAGCCTGCCATTGCTGAGGCAACCCGCCATAACACAAAGAGTCCACCATTACAGAGGCAGGCCACCATTGTAAAGGCAGTTCTAACAACACCCATATAAACAAGACTGCAGGGAAATACACATGGCGGCAGGGAGGAGCCCACAGCAGCAGGGCAGAGCCCATGGCAACAGGGCAGACCCCAAAGCAGCTCAGCAAGGCCTCTGCAGGCAGACAGTGACTAGGCTATCTCCTTGCTGGGCAGGACAGCCATGGGGAAAAAAAAAGGCAGCAGCCCAACAGATATTCATGAAGCCCTAACTCCCCAGGACAGAGCACCTGGGGAAAAAAAGGGGGGTTTATGAGTTCTGTTGCAACAGACTTAAACATACCTGCCTAGCTGCTCTGAATGAACAACAGAGCTCACAGCTCAGCACTTGAGCTCCTATAAAAAATAGACTGTCTCCTCAAGCAGCTCCCTGACCACCATATATCTAAAGAGTCACCTCACAAAAAACTGATCAGATTGACATTTGGCAGGCATCATTCTGGGACAAAGATAGCAGAAGAAGAAACTCATAGCAACCCTTACTGTTCTGCAGCTTCTGCAGGTGATACCCAGGTAAGCAGGGCCTGGAGTCGACCTCAGCAGTCCTACAGCAGAGGAGCCAGACTGTCAGAAAAAAGCTAAGAAACAGAAATAACTTCATCATCAACAATCTGGACATCCTCTCAGAGACCCAATCAAAAAATCAGCAACTACAAAGACAACAGGTGGATAAATCCACAAAGATGGGAAGAAACCAGTGCAAAAAGGAGGAAACCAGCTGAAACCAGAATTCCTTGCCTCCTACAAGAGATCACAACTTCTCACCAGCAAAGCAACAAAGCTGGACGGAGAATGAGTGTGATGAAATACAGAATCAGAATTCAGAAGGTGGGTAATGAGAAACTTCCATGAGCTAAAAGAACATGTTCTAACTAAATGCAAAGAAACTAAGAACCTTGAAAAAAGATTTGATGAAATGATAACAAGAACGGACAACTTAGAGAGGAATAGGAGTGAATTGATGGAGCTGAAAAACACAACACGAGAACTTCACAAAGTGTGCACAAGTTTCAACAGCTAAATTGACCAAGCAGAAGAAAGGATATCAGGGGTTGAAGATCAACTCAATGAAATAAAATGAGAAGGCAAGATTAGAGACAAAAAGTACAAAAAGGAATGAACAAAGTCTCCAAGAAATGTGGAACTATGTGAAGAAACCTAATCTACATTTGATAGATATACCTGAATGTGACAAAGATAATGAATCCAAGCTGAAAAATACTCTTCAGGATATTATCCAGGAAAATTTCCCCAACCTAGCAAGGCAGTCCAATATTCAAGTCCAGGAAATACAGAGACCACCACAAAGATATTCCTCAAGAAGAGCAACCCCAAGGCACATAATTGTCAGATTCACCAGGGTTGAAATGAAGGAGAAAATGATAAGGGCAGCCAGAGAGAAAATTTGGGTCACCCACAAAGGGAAGACCATCAGACTCAAAGCAGATCTCTCAGCAGAAACCCAACAAGCCAGAAGAGAGTGGGGGCCAATATTCAGCATCATGATAGAAAAGAACTTTCAATGCAGAATTTCATATCCAGCCAAACTTAGCTTCATAAGTGAAGGAACAATAAAATCCTTTGTGAACAAGCAAGTACTCAGAGATTTTGTCACCACCAGACCTGCTTTACAAGAGCTTCTGAAAGAGGTACTACACATAGAAAGGAACAACGAGTACCAGCCACTCCAATAACATACCAAATGCTAAAAAACATCAAAAAAATGAAGAATCTGCATCAACTAATGGGCAAAACAGCCAGCTAGAATCAAAATGGCAATTTCAAATTCACACATAACTATTAACCCTAAATGTAAATGGGCTAAATGCACCAATCGAAAGACACAGATAGGCAAATTAGATAAAAAGCCAAAACCCATTGGTGTGCTAAATCCAGGAAACCCATCTCACATGCAAGAATACACAAAGGCTCAAAATAAAGAGATGGAGGAAGATTTACCAAGCAAATGGAGAGCAAAAAAAGCAAGAGCTTCAATTCTAATCTCTGATAAAATAGACTTTAAAGCAACAAAGATCAAAAGAAACAAAGGAGGACATTACATAATGATAAAATGATCGATACAACAAGAAGAGCTAACGATCCTAAATACATATGGACCCAGGATACAGGAGCACCCAGATACATAAGGCAAGTTCTTAATGACTTACAAAGAGACTTAGACTCCCACACAATAATAGTGTGAGACTTTAACACTCCACTGTCAATATTAGACAGATCAACCAGATAGAAAATTAACAAGAATATCCAGGACTTAAACACAGACCTGGAACAAGCAAACTTGATAGATATTTACAGGACTCTCCACCCCAAATCCACAGAATATACATTCTTCTCAGCACTACATCACACATACTCTAAAACTGACCACTTAATTGAAAGTAAATCACTCCTCGGCAAATGCAAAACAACTGAAATCCTAACAAACAGTCTCTCAGACCACAGTGCAATCAAGTTAGAACTCAGAATTCAGAAATGAACTCAGAACCACACAGCTTCATGGAAATTGAACAACTGGCTCTTGAATGTTGACTGGATAAACAATGAAATGAAGGCAGAAATAAAGAAGTTTTTTGAAACAAATGAGAATGAAGACACAACATACCAGAATCTCTGGGACACATTTAAAGCAGTCTGTAGAGGAAAATATATAGCAGTAAGTGTCCACATGAAAAGAGTGGAGGGTTCCAAAATTGACACCCTATCATCAAAATTGAAAGAGCTAGAGGAGTAAGATCAAAAAAACTCAAAACGTAGCAGAAGACAAGAAATAACTAAGATCAAAGCAGAACTGAAGGAGATAGAGACATGAAATACCCTTCAAAAATCAGTAAATCCAAGAGCTGGTTTTTTGAAAAGATCAACAAAATAGTCAGACCACTAGCCAGATTAATAAAAAAGAAAAGAGATAATAACCAAATAGATGCAATAAAAAACAATAAATGGGAAATCACCACAGTTTCCACAGAAATTCAAACCATCATCAGAGAATATTACAAACAACTCTAAACACATACACTAGTAAACCTGGAAGAAATGGATAAGTTCCTGGACACTTGTGTCCTCCCAAGCCTAAACTGGGAAGAAGTCGAAATTATGAATAGACCAATAACAAGATCTGAAGTTAAGGCAGCAATTAAGAGCCTACCACACTAAAAAACTCAGTTCCAGATGGGTTCAAAGCCGAATTCTACCAGACACACAAAGAGGATCTGGTACCATTCCTTCTGAAACTATTCCAAATAATTCAAAAAGAGGGAACCCTTCCCAAATCATTTTATGAGACCAACATCATCCTGATACCAAAACCGGCAGAGACTCAACACAAAAAGGAAACTTCAGGCCAATAACCATGATGAACATAGATGCAAAAATCTTCAATAAAATACTGGCAAGCTGATTGCAACAGTACATCAAAAGCTTATCCACCATGATCAAGTAGGATTCATCCCGGGGATGCAAGGCTAGTTCAACATATGCAAGTCTATAAATGTAATTCACCACATAAACAGAACCAAAAACAAAAAACACATGATTATCTCAATTGACACAGAGAAGGCCTTTGACAAAATTCAACAGCGCTTTATCCTAAAAACCTTCAATAAACTCGGTATTGATGGAACATATCTAAAAATAATAAAAGCTATTTCCGACAAACCAACAGCCAATATCATACTGAATGGGCCAAAACTGGAAGCATTCCCTTTGAAATGTGGCACTAGACAAAGATGCCCTCTCTCACCACTCCTATTCAATATAGTACTGGAAGTTCTAGCCAGAGCAATCAGGCAAGAAAAAGAAATAAAGGGTATTCAAATAGAAAAGGAGAAAGTCAAATTGTCTCTGTTTGCAGATGACATGATAGTATATCTAGAAGACCCCATCGTCTCAGCCCAAAGACTCCTGAAACTGATAAGCAACTTCAGCAAAGTCTCAGGATACAAAATCAATGTGCAAAAATCACAAGCATTCCTATACACCAATAACATACTTCAAGAGAGCCAAATCAAGAATGAACTGTCATTCACAATAGCTACAAAGAAAACAAAATACCTAGGAATACAACTAACAAGAAACGTAAAGGACCTCTTAAAGGAGAACTACAAACCACTGCTCAATGAAATAAGAGAGGACGCAAAAAGATGAAGAAACATTCCATGTTTGTGGTTAGGAAGAATCAATATCGTGAAAATGGCCATACTGCCCAAAGTAATTTACAGATTCAATGCTATCCCCATCAAGCTACCAAAGACCTTCTTCAAAGAACTGGAAAAAACCACCTTAAACTTCATATGGAACCAAAAGAGAGCCCGCATAGCCAAGTCAATTCTAAGTAAAAAGAACACAGTATGAGGCATCACACTACCAGACTTCAAACTATACTACAAGGCTACAGTAATCAAAACAGCATGGTACTGGTACCAAAACAGAGATGTAGACCAATGTAACTGAATAGAAGCATTGGAGGCAACACAACATATCTACAACCATACAATCTTTGATAAACCTGACAAAAACAAGCAATGGGGAAAGGATTCCCTATTTAATAAATAGTGTTGGGAAAACTGGCTAGCCATGTGCAGAAAACAGAAACTGGTCCCCTTCCTGACACCTTACACTAAAATTAACTCCAGATGGATTAAAGACTTAAACATAAGACCTAACACCTTAAAAAACTTAGAAGAAAATCTAGGCAAAACCATTCAGGACAAAGGAGTAGGCAACGACTTCATGACCAAAACACCAAAATCATTGGCAACGAAAACCAAAATAGACAAATGGAACGTAATCAAACTCCACAGCTTCTGCACAGCAAAAGAAACAGTCATTAGAGTGAATTGGCAACCAACAGAATGGGAAAAAATTTTGCAGTTTACCAATCTAACGAAGGGCTGATATCCAGAATTTACAAAGAACTCAAACAGATATACAAGGAAAAAAAAAAGCCCATTCAAAAATGGGCAAAGGATATGAACAGACACTTTACAAAAGAAGACATACATGAGACCAACAAACATGAAAAATGCTCATCATCACTGGTCATTAGAGAAATGCAAATTGAAACTACACTGAGATACCATCTCACGTCAATTAGAATGGTGATCATTAAAAAATCTGGAGACAACAGATGCTGGAGAGGATGTGGAGATATAGGAACACTTTTACACCACTGGTGAGAGTGTAAATTAGTTCAACCATTGTGAAAGACAGTGTGGAAATTCCTCAAGCACCTAGAAATAGAAATTCCATTTGACCCAGCAATCCCATTACTGGGTATATATCCAAAGGAGTATAAATTGTTCTATTATAAGGACACATCCACACGAATGTTCATTGCAGCACTGTTTACAATAGCAAAGACCTGGAACCAACCAAAATGCCAATCGATGATAGACTGGACTGGGAAAATGTGGCACATATACACCATGGAATATTATGCAGCCATCAAAAATGATGAGTTCCTGTCCTTTATAGGGACATGGATGAACCTGGAGAACACCATTCTCAGCAATGTGACACAAGAACAGAAAATCAAACACTGCATGTTCTCACTCATAGGCGAGTGAACAATGAGAATACATGGACCCAGGGAGGGGAGCACTACACACTGGGTTCTACTGGGTGGAATAGGGGAGAGACAGCAGTGGGGGGAGTTGGGGAGAGATAGCATGGGGAGAAATGCCAGATATAGGTGAAGGGGAGGAAGGCAGCAAATCACACTGCCACGTGTGTATCTATGCAACTATCTTGCATGTCTTCACATGTACCCCAAAACCTAAAATGCAATAAATAAAAAATAAAAAAGATTTTTTGATAAAATATATGTGAGCATATGAAGTTTAATTTTATAAGATTATAATAGTATACAAAAAAATTTTCACAGATCAAGGGATTATAAAATTTCTTAAGTTTTATGGTTATATTTTAGATAATTTTAGTAAGTAGATTTTACTTATATAAGTCTCATGTTATATAAAATTGTGTATTACTTGCATGAAGGGGAGTAACTATATATATGTGTATACAGTTCAGTTTACACGTACCCCTCACATGTGTGGTAAGTGTCATATACACATACATATACATATGTGTAGACATGCACATATACATAATAAATTGAAATTGGCCTTTGAATTCAGTATTAATCCCTGTTTTTAATTACTTCTAAAAAATCCTGTTTTTAATTGGGTAAGGTACTTCTCATAAAAATCAGATTAATACCAGAAATTATTTTTATCACTCATACTACAGGTTTCTTAAAGGAAATTTCCTCGGAGACAATGTTACTTTTTCATCTTAATTTGAACCTGTATTTTAATCACTATACTCATGTCAAACCAAGTTTTCCTATGATGTGTATGTATGTTTGCTCTGCATTTTACCAAGTATAACTCTGTTGCTAAACTACATATGTGTGTATAACTTACATATGTTTTTATGACCCATTTCATTAATGTTTAAAGGTTAGTTGCATCTAATACACCCTGTAGTACCACATTTTATATACTATACAGCTTTATTCCTAAAAGCTACTCTTCTTAAAACCATTATAAAATATAAAAGTGTATATATTGGTAGGTATGGGAAGGTCTATTTTTAGAAAATTTATTTGTGCTTATTTCTGACTTTTGATGACATTATTCCACCTCCCACTTATGAGCAGAGGCAGATTTGCCCACTTCTCCACTTGGCCTGGGTATACCAAATACAATGAGTACTTTTCACTAGTAGGGCTGCTAAAGGCTTAGAGGCACATTAGGGAATAAGAGGTGCAAAATTTGGCACTTTAAATTAGGATTCACAGCGTAACAGAGATATGCTCCTACATAATGTTAAACTCTTCTTTAAGCAAGTTGCACCCACTGAAAATACTCCCTTATTAAACGTGGCTTACATAGCAATTTTATAAATTTTCACAACCAAAAGCATTGGCAATGACAGATAAACGGTAAATTTAGTCACCCAAGTCCTATTACTATACTGTACATGCTTATCGTAAGCACAATTCTACAATTGACATGTGAAGAAACAGCCACACAGATGGGAGCCAGGATAGAATGGTATGGCTTTATTTTTAACATTTTGAAAGTTTTCTCATATGTCACTGCAGATATAGAGCATATATGTTTTCAAAAATTTTAATTCATGCATCTTTCTAAGGAAATAACACTGAAGGAAGGAATGTGTGAGTATGTGTGTGCATGTGCTCCTATGCTCAATAATTTTTTATAGTCAAGTCACATTAACATATCCAGAAGGATTCCTTAACACTTGCAGAACAATTTTATTGGTAGAATATGTAATATTTTGAAAATTGTTTCCTCTATCCACCCACCACAACTGTCATCCACAAAGCCCAGCTTACTTCTTCAGAGAAAGTCAGCATGACATATTTTTTGTGGGAGTTCACATAGCAGTTTCCTCAAATAATGTGTTGGTCCATCTGATTTATCCTGTTTCCATTTCTAGTAATCGCTTTACAGCCCACGTCAGACTTCTAGCCCCAAATCTATTCATTGCTTATAGAGCATTTCAGCCAAGCTATATCTCTCAGGCTACCTCACTAAAAAATAAAAAAGTGAATGCTAGAGGATTTTCTACTAGATATCTATAACCAACATATGTGAATTAGAATAATCACACATTTCAAAAGCTACAATGAGTAATTGTATATAATTAAAACTAATATCTCTTGAAGTTAAAATATCTTTCCATGTCTAAGGAAAGTTTATGGATATATATATATATATATATCTTTAATAGTAATATGATTACATGACAATTATTAGTGTTAAAAGTGCTTTTTATTCAGATGCTCTTATAAACTAAATGTATCTAAATTAAACTTTTGAATTTTGAGGAAAACATTTGCAATTGTATCTTAAACTACATGTTATGTGCCTATATATTAACATATAAGAATAGCCTATGTGCTCATAGACAAGCAATAGCTATAAGTTAACTATAGAGGTAAAGATGGTATTTATATGAATTTTTCTATTTATATTAATTTTATTTATAAGTACTTATTTGATGTCATTGAAGTAAAGTATCAAAATGTATGTGGAATTACATATTGATATATAAATTCATATGCTAAGTGCTAGTAGATATTTGTATGTAAATATGATAGTAGATAATTATATGCAAATATTCCATAGCATGCATATGTAAATATGTAACATATGTCTTTTTGCATCTTTAAAAAACCTTATTAAAATTATGCTTCAGAAAAAGTACAAGGATGAATAAAATTTTTAAAGGGAAAATGAGACTATAACATTTACAGAAGAGATTTAAAATTATAAGATAGTGCTACATACATACTACCTCTACAGATTTGAGAATTTTTACAAATTAAATAACAATATAATTTATCTTGGCATCCACAGCAAGGAAATCACAGCTTATTGTATTACTAGAAATGTGTACTGCTATGATTTTTATATTACTGTATTACTGTATTTTGAGTTTGCTTAAAAATCATCTGTACTATAAGTTGTTATCTACATGTGTACACAGAATAAGCATTTGTGAACATCTTATATGTATCTCTGATACCTCAAAATATATTTTCTTAGTAATATGAAAATTAAAATTTAAAATGTTTTCTTTTTTATGAATCAATTTACCAGTGCAGAACCTATTTGTTGTGTGATGGGCAAAAAAGTACATTAAAAAGTTACAGATATAAGAATATCAATTTGTTTTCTGAAATGGAATTTTAATTATGAATTTCTAATAGACAAATCAAATGCATCTTAACTATATAGGTATTTTATAATGCATTTTTACTCCCCCTTATTAGCTGTAAATCATATTGAATGATTGATTACTCCCAAAATATGTAATGTCATAGCATTCTTCTTATAAAATCTCACACTAACTCCAAAAACACTTTGAAACACACCTTATGAAGTGTATAGCTAAAATAATATATTTGAGATTAACTGAAAAATATGAATTAAAACTTATAAATTCATTATAAATTTATTGCTCCAGACATGTCAAATTATAAATATCTGAATACAGTAGTCCTCCCTTATCCACAGGATGTATGTTCTAAGACCTCCCAGTGGATGATTAAACCTTGGATAATATTGCACCCCATATTTATTAGTAATATGTTTTTCCTATAAATACCCACAAAAATTTTAATTTGTAAATTAAGCACAGTATAAGTTTAACAATAAATAATACTAAGTACAATTATAACAATACTGAGAACAACGTGCAACTTGAAACACAGAAATGGTTTATTTCTGGATTTTTTCTTTAATATTTTTGGGCTCTGGTTAACCAAAGATAACTAAAACCAGTAAATTTGCAGATAAGGGGGTACTATTGTAATACTGTCACCTCATGCTCTATCCACTTCTACAACTTGTCTATTCCATTCTTTCCTAAAATTAATGAGGGAAAAAAACCACACTTTCATCATACACATCCCAGTAACAACAAAAAGACACATTTAGAATGTTATATATTTAGTACTACATCATGAAACTTTATGATGAGTCAGTAACTCCATTATACTCCTCCTTAACACTTGTCAAAACTGGCAGAGAGACCTATGCATTGAGCAAACAGAAAAATCTTGAACAGAAAAAAACCCATATGAAGATTTGAGTCACAAAATTTAAGACATAGAAGCAACATCAGAGAGGAACAAGCTGGATTCTCACATATTATATGAAGAATCTAGGCAAAAACAAATAAAACTACTCCCCAGAAAAGAATTAAAAAGTTTGTAGATTGCAAGGCTAACTGCTGACAGAAGTAAAAAGATGATAAGGACGACAAAGAAGAAAAACGAGAAAGAGGAAGAGGAGAAGAGAAATGAAACCCGGGTTTACAATTGAGAATTGATTACAAAACTGATTACAAAACTCTTAATAATTCCATGGGAGTAAAATGTCAAGCTCTGCTTTTCTGAGCCTTGGGGTTTTCTGTTCATGTCAAAAGGCCACATGGACATGGATTCCACTTAACCAGAACCACTTGCTTCATCTATTGCAAATATCAGGATTCTACCCAATCAATACATTATTTCATTTGTAGGTTTTTGGCTTGGAACCATTATAGGTAGAGAATAGAATGCACATATTGCACATATCTATTTGCTCCTGAAAGCTTGAAATGTCCAGGTAAAAATGACTGTTCACACACACATTACACACACACACATGCACACACACACACACACATGCACACACACACACACACACAAGAAATGTGTACCACTAATTTTTTTTTTTGAGACACAGTCTCCCTGTATCACCCACGCTGCAGTGTGGTGGCACGTTATCTGGTCACTGTAACCACCACCTCCTGGTTCAAGCGATTCTCCTGCCTCAGCCTCCCAAGTAGCTGGGACTACAGGCACACGCCATCATGCCTGGCTACTTTGTTTTGCATTTTCATTAGAGACCGGGTTTCACTATGTTGGCCAGGCTGCTCTTGAATTCCTGACCTCGTGATCTGTATGCTTCAGCCTCCCAAAGTGTTAGGATTACAGGTGTGAGCCATTGTGCCCGGACTATAAATTTTCTATTACTGTATTAACATACAATAATATGAGATATATGTGTATATGTGTATAACACACATATATGTATATGTATATTTTGTCTGTATATGATATATATGGGTATATGTACATATATATCAATTGACAGACAATCTGAAACTTCTGACTTTTTAACTTTATGATGAGTTTATTGGGTTATTAAATGCATTTTCAACTTCAGACATTTTTGCCTTGAAAGAGTTTTGTCAAAACATTTAACCATATCATAAGTTGAGGAGCATGTCTATTTGAAACCGTATTCAAACTGGAGAAAATATAAAAATTAAATGGTTTCTTCTAATGAAGAGTTATGCCACTAAATTCTTATTCTTAAAATTGGTAAGTAAAGGAAAAGGTCTTTAAGTGATTGCTTCGGTTGTCTTATTTTATAATCCTAGCTGATTTCTTACAGAGCAACATAAGTGAATAAATGTAGAAAATAATGGAATAACCATTTTGCCATCCCAAATAAAGTGATTTATCCACCCTATAAAAGTCAATGAATACAAAGACAATGGAAAACTTTTAAATGGTGTTATCATGTTGTCATCACTTGAGCCCACTGATGACTCCTATCTTGGCCATAATTGAGATGCTATGCACCCTCATGATGTGACAAAGCACAAGGGTACTTCCTGTGAAGTACTCTTGAGAGTAAGTTAAGTAAAAATCTAATGGAGTCTTTAGATTTACTTGCAATTTGCAGTAAGTTCAGGAGACAGATGAATATGCTGACACCACAAGGAAAACATTAAGCAAACCAGAATATAGGGCATTATACTAGACAAAAGGTAAATTTTCTTCAAGTAAAGAACCCTTAAAAGAGAAAATGACAGAGACAGAAAGAGAGGACAGTTTTCAATTAAAAGAAACATGACAAAAATTAATGTCAGGTGTACCAATGACAAATAATCAAACTGAATCAAAATAAGGTTTTCATTAAATGTTCTATTTGTAGGTTTTTAGTATGATACAATCACCATGTTATCTGTTTTACTCTTTTGAAAGACACTATGTAATGTCTACACAGCTCATTTGTATAATGTTCTAGAAAGCCATATTTCAGGGTAAGTGATCCTATACGATTAGCCTGCCTAGTGACACTGCAGACATCTGGGTCTTTTATCTGAGGCCATTTGAATTCATAAAATTCTTGAAGGAATTTAAAAGTTAATCCATGTATATATACTAACCAATAAAAGAAAAACAAAACTATGAATTAGTGTACATTTAGGTAGCCTCTACTACTGAGAAAATTTTGTAATATTTATTCCTGAGTCATCTTATCCCTGTTATTTCTGTCATGTATTATTGTGTTAGCAATACAAGATCTTCTATTAATATCTTCTGCAACCTAATTTATGTGTGCAGTGCTCAATAGTTCTAAATACAATGTCTCATTATTTCCAGTACCTGACAATATCCAAAAGTCCTATCTTGATTCTAATTCATCTTTTAATATTCTTTGACACTATTAACCAATTTCACATAAAACTCTTTTTTTCTACACCAACACTTTCTTGCTGGTCTTCTATTTCTCCTATCTCTTAATTAATAATTTTTTCTCAACCCACTGTAAGTGTCTTTTCCCAGGGTTCATATTTTCCTTCTGTAGGCTTAAATTGCCAACTCTTTATATTACAAATTTATTTGCCAGCTTCTGGATTCAGTGCACATGATTCAGATTTAAGTGATAGTATTAAATTTAATCCTTTAATATTGAGTAGTTTGTTCATAGCAGAAACTCAGCAACTTCTCACTAACAAATATGAAGCTATTATTATCAGTGTTATGAAGTAAGTATAAATTAAGAGGCATCCTGTGAAAAGTCTTTTTCAGAACAATTATTATTTTTAAAATTGTATAATTCCTTCTTATTATTAGGCTAAGACATCTCAACATGTACTTAAAGAATCTACATTCAATTTATATGCACGCTTAATATTACCAACTCACTTTATCTAATATCTTCTTCACTAGCATATGAAATAGAGGCACAGAATTTTCTAAAGTGATGAAAATGGCATATAAAACATGTTTCTTTAGATATCAACTTAAATATTCACATTTTAAGAAAACAGTCTCCTTTAAAACATAACTGAGAGAAATATAACAAATTAGGAGATATATAAGATTAAAATGGAAAAAAATGCTATGTCTATTTGTAAATGACTCTTATACATATACTAAACTTTGATTTGAATACTAAGGAATTAAAATCAAGTATTCACATTCTATATTCATATAAGCTTTTAAAGGGTAATTATCTGTACTATTGCCTAATTAGAAATTTAAAGATATTTTACTTCATAATATAGTTGAATATATTGCAGCCAAATGAGCTCTTATTAAACCCAAGAATGATCAAAGTATCTTAAGCTCTGGACATAGTTAAGTGAATACCGAATTAATTATTTCTTCAAATAAAATGCCAAGACTCTAAATATCTTCTCTTTCTCCATTATGCATTCAAAACTTGAAAAATGTTTCACATTTAGTCACATACTACCAAGTTATAAGCTACTCTTTAGAATTCAACATTATTAGCAGTTGTAACTTGGAAAGATTTAGTTATTTGTAAAGCTATTTATTAATTAAGAAGCTTTACTGCTATAATATTTGACTTCCTAAAGTTCCAAAGAAAGTTATGCTTAAGTCTACATTTTTTGTTCTTTAACAATATTCTTTTTTTTTTAATTTTTATTGCATTATAGGTTTTGGGGTACATGCACAGAACGTGCAAGATAGTTGCATAGGTACACACATGGACGTGTGTTTTGCTGCCTTCCTCCCCTTCACCCACACTTGGTCTTAATAATAATAGCGGTAGCAAAGCCAATGGTAATAGTTACGGCTAAAATTGATAAACTGCTGCTCTATGAGAGACATTTCTAATCTCTACATATATTATCTAACATATCATCACTACCCTTTTACAGATTATAATCCAAGACATGCAGTAATTTGTCCAAGTTTACAAAGCTTGTTGGTGCTATTGCACCATTCAAACTCGGGCAGCCTGATTCTGGAATCTTCCATATTGACCAATGCATGTTATGCATTTGCATTCATTGCATTCAGCTTTTCAAATAGGAGCTCAGACATAGTATATACTAAGAACCAAAAAATAAATTAATGCTTTTATGCAGTTCAGGATTACTTATAATTAAGGTGGGCCATCCCTGTGGCAATATAACTTTTATTAATCATAATTATTCACTGCCTATTTCTAGATGAGAAGAAAAATGACTTCTGAACTTTGTTGTGAATATTTGATAGAAAAATCACTTTTCCATTTTTATATCCTTGAACTTTAATACCCTCTATGACTTTCCATAATCTTATCACATTATCTTTACCATTATTGTGGGTGTCAGTATACACTGTGACTTATCCAAAGTCATAAAACTAATAAATGAGAAAGTATGACCAAAAGCGAGATCCTGTAATAAATTTCATGCTCCTTTCATTCAACCACACCAAATCTTTCATGTGTGCAAATTAGTTATGTCTATGGTTTATTTCAGGCTCAGAAACTTAAGTTAATGGTTTTAAAAAGTTAGAAAATTTCACAGAAAATAATGTAAAATTAGTAACATAATAAAGCCATGTCATGAAACATTTAAATCAAAAGAGGACAGAGAAGGAAAGCATAATCTAACATAACTTCAATGTATTGGAAGATTGTGACTTTGAGAAAATAATAGTGATGATTAAACTAACACAAAAATATAAATTGGTGACTCTAACAACAACTCTCTAAATAATCAAACATAATGGCCAAAATAATTTCAACTGTATTCAAGCATATTTTGCGTGTGTGTATGTATCTGTGTTTGTGCAATTAGAATGCAAATATATATTATATTAATGAGAAAAATATTCACCTACCAAATCCTCTAAGTTATAGTGCAGAGGTACATTTTTATGTTGTAAAACATAAAAATTACAATCTTCCAGACATTCATACACCATCTAGCAATTTAACTCTCAACAGTCTTAATTCATCAAATTTGCCAAGGTATTCTGCAGCTATTCTGGTCCAGACCCATCACATATATTATATGATACATATTCTTTTTTGGTTTGTTAAGCTGTGGCTTAGGTTTATAAAGATTTTATCAAAGATGATATGGCTTAATTAGTGTAAATGAAGAATATTCTCATATGGTATGATAGACTGGATAAAAAAATGTGGCACATATACACCATAGAATACTATGCAACCATATAAAAGGATGAGTTCATGTCCTTTGCAGTGACATGAATAAAGCTAGAAACCATCATTCTCAGCAAACTGAAATAAGAACAGAAAACCAAACACTGCATGTTCTCACTCATAAATGGGTGTTGAATAATAAGAAATCATGGACACAGGGAGGGAAACATCACACACACCATGGTCTGTTTGGGATAGGGGAGGGATAGCAGGGGGATAGGGGAGGGATAACAGGGGGTTGGAGGATAGGGGAGGGAAAGCATTAGGAGAAACACCTAATGTAGAAGACAGGGAAATGGATGCCGCAAACCGCCATGGCACATGTATACCTGCATGTATCAAACCTGCATGTTCTGAAAATATACCCCAGAACTTAAAGTATAATGTGAAATTTTTTTTAAAAGACACATGCACATGAATGTTCATTGCAGCACTGTTTACAATAGCAAAGACCTGGAACCAACCCAAATGCCCATTGATGATAGACTGGACTGGGAAAATGTGGCACATATACACCATGGAATATTACACAGCAATCAAAAATGATGAGTTTTTGTCTTTTGTAAGGATATGGATGAATCTGGAGAACATCATTCTCAGCAAACTGACACAAGAACAGAAAAGGAAATACCGCATATTCTCACTCATAGGCGGGTGAGAAAAATGAGAACACATGGACACAGGGAGGGGGTCTACTACACACAGGGGTCTATTGGGGGGGAATGTGGGAGGGACAGTGGGGGTGGGGAGCTGGGGAGGGATAGCCTGGGGAGAAATGCCAATTGTGGGTGAAGGGGAGGAAGGCAGCAAAACACACTGCCATGTGTGTACCTATGCAACTATCTTGCACGTTCTGCACATGTACACCAAAACCTAAAATGCAATAAAAATTTTTTAAAAAAGTAAAAATCTCATATTAATATAGGGATAAAGTCAGATGTAAAGAATTTTAAATGCAAAGCCATGTTTATTTGAACACCACTTTCTTTTGAATGAAAAAAATGTCCAATAAAAGTTCAGAACTATGGAACTTTCCCCAGTTTTTTTGTTAGCTAACAGCAAGGGGAGAGATATTTTTCATTTTATTTTCTGGCCTACATCTCTTTAAACACTTATATGACTATATAATTAACAAGTTTCACTGATTCTATCTCATCTTACTTACCACCCTGCTATTTTCAATTCCATCACTCTCTTGTATCCTTTATGGAATAACTCATATTAAAATATTCAAACATTACAAGTAATTATTTATTTTAATATGTTTCCCCATATAGAAAAGAGCAAGGTAGTACTCATTTTTACTTCAATATGCTTGATGTAGGGTCCATGTTTTCATACATATTTTGAAAGAATAAATAAATTTAGTTTAATATTTATCTTTACCTGTAAAAGATCATGTAGGAGTGTAGCAAAATCTACCACATGATAATGCCTTGGCAGAAGCTCACCATGCTTTAGAATAATGTGAGTAAAGGAACCAAAGCAATGGGAAAACCTTTGCTTTGCCTTCACCAAAGAGAGGACCTCATAGACAGCTAAACATTTTCTCCACAAGCATTTAGGAAAGTCATTCTTGCTATATGTTAATGAAGATGGCTAAGATACACAAGGCACATAAGATTTTGTTGGCCTGGAAACTTGAGTCCCCTATGTTCTAGTGAGAAGGTAGTCATCTCTTCAAAACAAACTCAATTCATTTCACTGAATTTTTTCCAGTAATTGTTAAAATCAATTTGAAAAACAGATGGCTGATAGATTGACATCTAGTAGTATAATCTCTAAAAAGAATTAATAATTTTAATATAGTTAAGTTGCCATCATTATTAAAACCAATTTTTGCTGTTTCTCTTCTTTTAAAAATTGAACTATTCCATAAAAACCGAATCATTATTAAAATGAATTTAAATCAAATTGCTATTATAATGACTTAAAAACATATAGTATTTAATTAGAATTCAATCAATTTTGTGTGTGTTACCCATCTAAGTGCATTCTATTTTTCAAGCCAAAGTGAAAATAAATATATGGGTATTGAGGAACATGAATCTTCCCACAAACTTCTGTGGAAATTGAGCCACTGCCTTCAGCTAAAATAGTTTCAGAAAAACAGCTTGAGACTGGGCTAATATTAGATATTTTGTGTATAAAATGTTTTATGCCTAAATATCCTTAAAAACATTTTCTCTATTTCTACATAAAACAGTTAAAAAGAATTAGGTGTATAGGTATTAATCCTATCTTCATTAATTTTTGTCTGCAAAACAAAACATATATTAGATGGATAATTTAATGACTGTGTAACTTGGCTATGTTAATCAAATCATTTATAAGAAAATGTAAGTAATTCAAAAGAGTACTGTATTAGTCCATTTTCACACTGCTATGAATAAGTACCAAGACTGGATAATTTATAAAGAAAAAGAGGTTTAATGGACTCACAGTTCCACATGGCTTGGGAGGCCTCACAATCATGGTGGAAGGCAAAGAGAAGCAAAAGCACATATTACATGGTGGCAGGCTAGAGAGCTTATGCAGGGGAACTCCCATCTATAAAACCATCAGATCTTGTGAGACTTCTTCACTACCATGAGAACAGTATGGGGAATGTGCCCCCATGATTTGGTTATCTCCACCTAGCCCTGCCTTTCACATGTGGGGATTCAAGGTGAGATTTGGGAGGGGACAGAGCTAAATTATACAATTACTACAATGGAGCTTAAATTTTGCTGTGTAAACTAACATGTATCAACTACAAAATATATTCCGACTACAGGGTAGTAAGGAAAGAAATTATTTGACTCTATTAGTGCTTCTGTCTGAAATTAATATCTTCAAATAATGTTCAATATTTTACATATTTGTTTTACAAGGAAGAACTCAGGAGAGGAAAAATAGGAGGTATTTTTCTGACCTTTTACACTTGGGCTATAGTATTTTAAAATTTCTCTTTATGAAAGAAGTTGGAGTTTTAAAGGGAGCACTTACATGTGATCATAAGTGTGACCTAAAAGTGATTTAAGAGAAGATGCTTCACTATCTGTTTGGAGGGTTGCTATGGTATGTCTCAACTTCCTCTTCCTCTCATTACCAGCCCTCTATCACCTTCTTCCTTCACCCTCATCCTACCTCATCTCAGTCAATGAATTGTTGTATTCATTGCCTCAGAAAATTTCTAGAAGCATAATCAGAGAGTAAAGTCAAATTGAGACTCTAAAATCTATGTGCTTTTTGTTCTTTAAAGTAGGCCATCTAGCATTGCTGTTTTTTGTTTTTTGATTTTTTTCTATTTTAACATCTCACAGAGGAACACCTTTGTAGTTTGCTGATGAGCTTTTCATTGAATTCCAAGATAGCCTACAAAATTCATTAAGTCTTCATTTAAGAAAGGAAAAAGAAATACTTTGGCCATAGCACACAAATAAAAATATTGATTTATTTATAGCACTATATATACCTGCTCAGCGATAAAAGTCCAGCTGTTGTGATTCATTATTCATTGACAGTAGAATTCTTGCTGTTTAGAGATGTAAATGAGAACAAATGAGTTACAGTTCTGGAGCAAGTTTTATGCACCTGAATTACTAAAGTCAGTAAAAATGAACACACATATTAACCCCTAAGTGGATTTTAAAGAATTTTTTTTGTTTGTTCTCAGTTTACTCCAATTTACATAATCAGAGAACATGATTAATTAAGGCGGTGTGCTGTGGTAAAAACAGAATGGGACCTGAACCCCATGATGCTGCCCTTGTCATCACATTCAACATGTTCACTCTGTTGAATGAAATTAGCAGGAGGCCACTGGCTTGAGGCTGTCTCTGTACTTGTAGTTCCCATGTAACAAACTTCAGTGTAACTTAGTACATAAACAAAGCAAATCTAATAAGGAATATAATTTTTGTAACACATAGCCTAGTCTCAGCCAATCAAAAGCAGATGAGCTTCAGCCAATTGCCCACTGTCAACTGATCAGACCATGTCCAAAATGAGAGAGCCTAGCTGTAAACAATCAAGCTATTTCTGTGCTTTATTTTCATATTCTGTCTATAAATACTCACTGCTCATGGTACTGAGTGTAACTTGTCAAAGGATTTTCTTTAAAACAACTTACTTCTCACTCATTTGTTTAAATATTTATCTAACAAATATTTATACCAATTATGCATCAGATGCTGTTCTTTCTATGGAGTAAAAAGGTTAATAAGGAGGCAAGAAGACTCAAGGCTTCGTAGAGCTTACAAATTCTGAGAAATAAAATAAACAATTTTAAAGCATTTTATAACTAGAGATAAGGATGATGCAAAATAAAAGGACAAAATGGGGGAAGAGTAATGAACTAAGGGTTCTGGAAAATTTTCAGGAAGAAGTAATATCTAATACATTTTAAAATCAATTAGTACTAGATAAAAAGTAAGGATAAAGAACCTACAGAAATAAAAAGACAACAAATGTGGAATTCTGCAAGTGAATATAAGCATGGTCCATGCATGAAATTAAAATAAGTGTTGTTAGGTCTACCAGTTAGAAACCCTCCTATGAGTTTATCCAAAAATCTGACTTTTATTCTGTTATGCCTTATTCACTAAACACATTTAAATAGTCTTCCAAGTTCATACAATTTAAAAGCACAGTGGCTTACAATTTGATTGAAGAAGCTTATATGGACATTTAATATGCTTTTGTGTTTTGAGAATTAAGATATGTATTCTAAAATGAACAGAACTGTAGAGTACTCAAATAGTAAATGAAAAAAAATTTCTTGGTTTACTAAAATATAATTGCCAAGAATTGTGGAAAAGTAGGCATTCTTTTATCCTCAAAATTTTCTGTTTTCTAAAGATTATCCCTTTAGAAGCTAAAATCTCATAGCAGGTTAGTAAAATATATCATTTTCACACAATTTTTTTCAGTAATACATCTTTGAAGTATTTCTCTGTTTCTCAGAAATAAAGATGGCAAACTCCTAAATTTGTAGCTTAACTATTATTTTCGATGACAGTTACACATAGATTGTGAGGAGGCTTTGAAACATGATAATAGTTAAGAACAGAGCCAACTATTCAAAAAAATAAAAAAAGAGAAAGAAACTGAATTTCAGGAAGAGAATCAGGTAACAGTGAAGACCATCTGAAATATTCTAGCTCCATTTAGAAAAATATTTAGCATGTATCTCACTGAAGTTCAGTAAAGACTGGATATATGAAGAAGAGAAATAGAAAAAAATTGATTAAATACTTATTTTCAGCCCAGCAACACAGTGGGAATTGAGATACACAGTTAGAAATAAGTTGTTAGTAAAAATGAATTGTAATATATATGGCACAAAAGAGTTTAAGCTGATTAAATCAACTGAATGTCTTGGCATACTGTGAAAGTTGCTGAATGCTAATAATAATAGTAATTACATTAATGGCTGTTATATTAGAACACTCATCAGACATTTTACATGGTCAATGTTATTTGAAGTATGTTAGTTACAAAGGACAAAAAAAGCAAAACTGCCCACTCAAATTTAGTCAAAATAGTTACAACTACTCTTGCCTTTTTAAATTTTTATGGGTGTGTATATTTATGGGGTACAGGATATACTTTGAAATGGTCATATAATACATAATTATCATATCAGGGTAAATGGGATATCTGTCCCCTCAAGGATTTATTTCTTTATATTATAAACATTCCTGATATGCTGTTTTAGTTAGCTTTAAATGTATAATGAATTTTTATTGTGCTATCAAATACTAAATCTTATTCATTAAGTACTGTATCTAAATATATTTTTGTATCTATTAACCATCCTCACATCCCCCATCCACTCTTCATCACAGTCTCTGGTAACCATCATTCTATTTTCTGTCTCCATGAATTCAATTGTTTTAATTCTTAGCTCCAACAAATGAGTGAAAACATGTGAAGTCTCTCTTTCTGTGTCTGGCTTAACTCACCATAATGCCCTTCAGTTTTATCTAATGTCATAAATTGCAGGATCTCATTCTTTTTTATGGCTGAATAGTGCTCCATTGTGTATACACATTTCCATTCATCTGTTGATGGAAATTACGTTGCTTCTAAATCTCCACTATTGTGAGCAGTGCTGCAACAAACATGGGAGTGCATATATCTCTTCGATATACTGGTTAACTTTCTTCTTGGTATATACCTAACAGTGAAGTTGCAGAATCATATGGTAGTTCTATTTTCAGCATTTTTGAGAACCTCCCTACTCTTCTCAATAATGTTTGTATTAATTTATGTTCCCGGGGGAACCCTCAAGATGGCGCTGTAGGACCAACTCAGGATTGCAGCTCACAGTGAAAGCGTAGAGGGTGAGTGGACACCACATTTCCAGATGGATCTTTATTGCCCACAGACCAGGAGATTCCCAGGTGTAGGAGCTCCACAGTCTGCCAGTGTGGCTGTTTGGGCCAGCGCAGTGGTTTGGGCCGGGGCTGCAGCACAGTGGCACTCCATACAAAATACACTGGTCTTGTTGCCCCATTAAATAAGCAATTGGAGATTTTGGAAGGCAGATTAGCACATTCATCTGATTAAACAGGACTTAAACAGAAAGCCAGGCCAGGAGATTCCTGGGCAGCAATGTTGTTTCAGCTGGCGCAGTGGGTCACCACATGGGAAATCACACAGAGCCTGGCACCCTTGCAGCAGGTGACTGGAACACCTGGGAGAGAGTCAACCATTCAACTTAAAAAAAAAAGGGCTCTGAGGCAGGGAGCCAGGTGATCAGGCTTGGTGGCAGGCCCCACTCCCACAAAAACAAACAAAACAGCAATTGAAATGCTCATGGTTGAGAGTTTCACAACAAGCACAGCTGAACCCAGGATGGTGCAGCTCAGTGGGGTAGGGGCATTCACCATTACTGAGGCACTTGACACCTACAGAGGTACTCTGCCATTGCTGATGCAGCCTGCTGTTGCCAAGGCAACCCGCCATAAGAGAGAGTCTGCCATTACAGAGGCAGGCCACAATCACCATGGCAGTTCTAACCAGACCCATATAAACAGGGCTATAAGGAACTACACATGGCAGCAGGGCAAAGCCCATGACAGCAGGGTGGAACCCATGGCAGCAGGGCAGAGCCCATGGCAACAGGGCAGAGGCCACAGCAGCTCAGCATAGCCACTACAGGCAGGCAGTGATTAGACTGCCTCCTTGCTGGGCAGGACAGTGCAATGGATACTCATAAATAAAGCTCTAACTCCCTGGGACAGAGCACCTGAGGAAAAAAAGGGGCTTTATGAGTTCTGCTGCAGCAGACTTAGACATACCTACCTAGCAGCCCTGAATGAACAATGGAGCTCACAGCTCAACACTTCACCTCCTATAAAGTACAGACTGTCTCCTCAAGTATAAAGTACAGACTGTCTCTTCAAGCAGCACCCTGACCCCTGTATATCCAAAGAGTCACATCACAAAGGACTGATTAGACTGACATTTGGCAGGCATCATTCTGTGACAAAGATAGCAGAAGAAGAAACTCATAGCAACCCTCATGGTTCCACAGCTGCTACAGGTGTTCCCCAGGCAAGCAGGGCCTGGAGTGGACCTCAGCAGTCCTACAGCAGAGGGGCCAGACAGTTAAAAGAAAAAGTAAGAAACAGAAATACTTCATCATCAACAATCTGGACATCCACTCAGAGACCCAATCAGAAAATCAGCAAGTACTCAGACAACAGGTGGATAAATCCACAAAGATGGGAAGAAACCAGCGCAAAAAGGAGAAAACACCTGAAACCAGAACACCTCACCTCCTACAAAGGACCACAACCCCTCACCAGCAAGGAAACAAACCTGGACGGAGAATGAGTGTGATGAAATGACACAATCAGACTTCAGAAGGTGGGTAATGAGAAACTTTTGTGAGCTAAAAAAACATGTTCTAACTCAATGCAAAGAAACTAAGAACCTTGAAAAAAGATTTGATGAAATGATAACAAGAATGGACAATTTAGAGAATTGAATTGAATGGACAAATTAGAGAATTGAATGAGTGAACTGAAGGAGCTTAAAAACACAACATGAAAACTTCACGAAGCATGCACAAGTTTCAACAGCCAAATTGACCAAGCAGAAGAAAGGATATCAGAAGTTGAAGATCAACTCAGTGAAATAAAATGAGAAGCCAAGGTTAGAGAAAAAATGCACAAAAAGAAATGAACAAAGTCTCCAAGAAATGTGGGACTATGTGAAGAGACCTAATCTATGCTTGATAGGTGTACCTGAATGTGACGAAGAGAATGAATTCAAGTTGGAAAATACTCTACAGAATATAATCCAAGAAAATTTCTCCAACCTAGCAAGGCAGGCCAATATTAAGTCCAGGAAATGCAGAGAACACCACAAAGATATTCTGCAAGAAGAGCAACCCCAAGGCACATAATCACCAGGGTTGAAATAAAGGAGAAAATGCTAAGGGCAGCTAGAGAGAAAGGTCGGGTCACCCACAAAGGGAAGACCATCAGACTCACAGCAGATCTCTCAGCAGAAACCCTACAAGCCAGAAGAGAGTGGGGGGCCAATATTCAAATCCTTAAAGAAAGGAACTTCCAACACAGAATTTCATATCCAGCCAAACTGAGCTTCAAAAGTGAAAGAAAAATAAAATCCTTTGTGAACAAGCAAGTACTCAGAGATTTTGTCACCACCAGGCCTGCTTTACAAGAGCTTCTGAAAGAGGCACTACACATAGAAAGGAACAACCAGTACCAGCCATTCCAAAAACATACCACATGCTAAAGAGCATCAACAAAATGAAGAATCTGCATCAACTAACAGGCAAAACAGCCAGCTAGCATTAAAATGGCAGTATCAAATTCACAGATAACAATATTAATCCTAAATGTAAATGGACTAAATGCACCAATCAAAATACACACACTGGCAAGTTGGATAAAAAGCCAAAACCCATCGGTGTGCTGTATCCAGGAAACTCAACTCACATGCAAGGATACACAAAGTCTCAAAATCAAGGGATGGAGGAAGATTTACCAAGCAAATGGAGAGAGAAAAAAAAAAAAGCAGGAGTTGCAATTCTCATCTCTGATAAAATATACTTTAAAGGAACAAAGATCAAAAGAGACAAAGAAGGACATTACATAATGGTAAAAGGATTAATACAAAAAGGAGAGCTAACGATCCTAAATATATATGGACCCAATACAGGAGCATCCAGATAAATAAGGCAAGTTCTTAATGATTTACGAAGAGACTCAGATTCCCACACAATAATAGTGGAATACTTTAACACTCCACTGTCAATAGCAGACAGATCAACCAGACAGAAAATTAACCTGGAACAAGCAAACCTGATAGACATTTACAGAACTCTCCACCCCAAATCCACAGAATATACATTTTTCTCAGCACCACATCACACCTACTCCAAAATTGACAACATAGTTGGAAGTAAAGCACTCCTCAGCAAATGCAAAACAACTGAAATCATAAAAAACAGTCTCTCAGACCATAGTGCAATCAACTTAGAACTCAGAATTCAGAAACTAACTCAGAACTGCACAGCCTCATGGAAACTGAAAAACTGGCTCTTGAATGTTGACTGGATAGACAATGAAATGAAGGCAGAAATAAAGAAGTTCTTTGAAACAAATGAGAATGAAGACACAACATAGCAGAATCTCTGGGACACATTTAAATCCGTCTCTAGAAGAAAATATATAGCAATAAGTGCCCACATGAGAAGAGTGAAGAAATCCAAAACTGACACCCTATCGTCAAAACTGAAAGAGCTAGAGGAGCAAGATCAAAAATCTCAAAACCTAGCAGAAGACAAGAAATAACCAAGATCAGAGCAGAACTGAAGGAGATAGAGGCATGAAAAACCCTTCAAAAAATCAATAAATCCAAGATCTGTTTTTTTAAAAGATCAACAAAATAGACCACTAGCCAGATTGATAAAAAAAGAAAAGAGAGAATAACAAAATTCATGCAATAAAAAATGATAAAGGGAAAATCACCACAGATTCCACAGAAATTCAAACCATCATCAGGGAATATTACAAACAACTCTATGCACATAAACTAGTAAACCTGGAAGAAATGGATAAATTCCTGGACACTTGTGTCCTCCCAATCCTAAACCAGAAGGAAGTCAAAACTATGAATAGACCAATAACAAGGTCTGAAGTTGAAGCAGCAATTAAGAGCCTACAACTCACAAAAAAGCCCAGGTCCAGATGGGTTCACAGCCGAATGCTACCAGACACACAAAGAGGAACTGTTACTATTCCTTCTGAAACTATTCCAAATAATCCAAAAAGAGGGAATCCTTCCCCAATTATTTTATGAGATCAACATCATCCTGATACCAAAACCCAGCAGAGACTCAACAAGAAAAGAAAATTTCAAGCCAATATCCATGATAAACATAGATGCAAAAATCTTCAATAAAATACTGGCAAGCCAATTGCAACAGCACATCAAAAAGCTTATCCACCATGATCAAGTAGGATTCATCCCGGGGATGCAAGTCTGGTTCAATATACACAAGTCTATAAATGTAATTCACCACATAAACAGAACCAAAAACAAAAACCACATGATTATCTTAATTGATGCAGAGAAAGCCTTTGACAAAATTCAACAGCCCTTTATGCTAAAAACCTTTAATAAACTCAGTATTGATGGAATGTATCTCAAAATAATAAAAGCTATTTATGACAAACAAACAGCCAATATCATACTGAATGTGCAAAAACTGGAAGCATTCACTTTGAAATCTGGAGCTAGAAAAGGATGCCCTCTCTTACCATGCCTATTCAATTAGTACTGGAAGTTCTAGCCAGAGCAATCAGACAAGAAAAAGAAATAAATGGTATTCAAATAGAAAAGGAGGAAGCCAAATTGTCTCTATTTGCAGACAACATGATAGTATATCTAGAAAACCCCATCATCTCAGCCCAAATCTCCTGAAACTGATAAGCAACTCCAGCAAAGTCTCAGGATACAAAATCAGTGTGCAAAAATCACAAGCATTCTATAAACCAATAACAGACTTAAAGAGAGCCAAATCAAGAACAAACTGCCATTCACAATTGCTACAAAGAGAATAAAATACCTAGGAATACAACTAACAAGGAACATAAGGGACCTCTTCAAGGAGAACTACAAACCACTACTCAACGAAATGAGAGAGGACACAAACAGATGGAGAAATATTCCATGTTTATGGTTAGGAATAATCAATATCATGAAAATGGCCATACTGCCCAAAATAATTTACAGAATCAATGCTATCCCCATCAAGCTACCATTGAGCTTCTTCACAGAACTGGAAAAAACCACTTTGAACTTCATATGGAACCAACAAGTGAGCCCACATAACCAAGTCAATTCTAAGCAAAAAGAACACAGTGGGAGGTATCACACTACCGAACTTCAAACTATACTACAAGGCTACAGTAATCAAAACAGCATGGTACTGGTACCAAAACAGAGATGTAGACCAATGGAACAGAACAGAGGCATCAAAGGAAACACAACATATATACAACTATACAATCTTTGATGAGCCTGACAGAAATAAGCAATGGGGAAAGGATTCCCTGTTTAATAAATGGTGTTGGGAAAACTGGCTAGCCATGTGCAGAAAGCAGAAACTGGACCCTTTCCTGACACCTTACACTAAAAATAACTCCAGATGGATTAAAGACTTAAACATAAGACCTGGCACCATAAAAACTCTAGAAGAAAATCTAGGCAAAACCATTCAGGGCATAGAAGTAGGCAAGGACTTCATGACCAAAATACCAAAAGCATTGGCAACAGAAGCCAAAATAGGCAAATGGAACCTAATCAAACTCCACAGCTTCTGCACAGCAAAAGAAACAGTCACTAGAGTGAATCAGCAACCAACAGAATGGGAAAAAACTTTTCCCATCTGACAAAGAACTCAAACAGATTTACAAGGAAAAAAAAAAGCCCATTCAAAAATGGGCAAAGGATATAAACAGACACTTTACAAAAGAAGACATACATGAGGCCAACAAACACATGAAAAAATGCTCATCATCACTGGTCATTAGAGAGATGCAAATCAAAACCACATTGAGATACCATCTCACGCCAGTTAGAATGGCAATCATTAAAAAATCTGGAGACAACAGATGCTGGAGAGGATGTAGAGAAATAGGAACACTTTTTCACTGCTGGTGGGAGTGTAAATTAGTTCAACCATCGTGGAAGACAGTGTGGTGATTCCTCAAGGACCTAGAAATAGAAATTCCATTTGACCCAGCAATCCCATTCTGGGTATATATCCAAAGGACTATAAATCATTCTAGTATAAGGACACATGCACACGAATGTTCATTGCAGCACTGTTTGCAATAGCAAAGACCTGGAACCAACCCAAATGCCCATTGATGATAGACTGGACAGGGAAAATGTGGCACATATACACCATGGAATATTATGCAGCCATCAAAAGCGATGAGTTTGTGTCCTTTGTAGGGACATGGATGAATATGGAGAACATCATTCTCAGCAAACTGACACAAGAAGAGAAAATGAAATACCGCATGTTCTCACTCATAGGCGGGTGATGAACAATGAGAACACATGGACACAGCGAGGGGAGCACTATACACTGGGGTCTATTGGAGGAAATAGGGGAGTGACAGCTGGGGGGCGAGCTGGGGAGAAATAGCATGAGGAGAAATGCCAGATGTGGGTGAAGGGAAGGAAGGCAGCAAATCACACTGCCATGTGTGTACCTATGCAACTATCTTGCACGTTCTGCACATGTACCCCAAAACCTAAAATGCAATAAAAAAACAAAATATGTTCCCACCAAGAGTTTACAAAACTTCCCTTTTCTCCACAATCTTGACAGCATTTGTTATCACCTGTCTTTTGCATAAAAGCAATTTTAACTGTGGTAGGATGGTATGTCATTGTAGCATCAATTTGCATTTCTCTGATGATTAATGATGTTGAACAGCTTTTCATATGTCTGTTTGCAATTTGTATATCCTTTGAGAAATGTCTATTCAGATTTTTCACTCATTTTTAATGGGATTAGGGTTTTTTTCCTATACACTTGTTTGAGCGCCTTATATATTCTGATTATTAGTCTCTTGTGTGACTGATAGCTTTCAAATATTTTTCCTTTTCTATGGATTGTCTCTTGACTGTGTTGACTGTACCCTTTGCTATGCATCTGCTTTTTAACTTGATGTGATCCCATTGACTATTTCTGCTGTGGATGGCTATACTTTGGGGATATAACTCAAGAAATCTTCATCCAAAACAATGTCTTGGAAACCTACTCCAGTGCTTTACCTTAGTAGCTTCATGGTTTGAAGATTTAGATTTAAGTCTTTACTCAATTTTGATTTGATTTTTGTATATGGCAAGAGGTAGGGATCTAGTTTCATTCTTCTACATATAAATATTCAGTCCAACACCATTTATTGAAGAGACTGTCCTGTCTTGACAGTTTTGTCAAAAGTAAGATCACTGTAGATATATGGCATTATATATTCTGTTTCCTTGTTCCAAGTGTATGTTTTTATACCACTACCATGCTGTTTGGGCTACTATATCTCTGTAGTGTAATTTGAAGGCTTATTATATAATCCTTCCAGTTTTGTAATCTTGGCTCAGGATGGCTTTGGCTATTCTGGGTCTTTTTTGATTCCATATAAATTTAAGTATTACATTGCTATTGTGAAGAATATCATTTATATTTTGATTGGGCTTACACTGAATCTGTAAATTGCTTTAAGTAGTATGGACATTTTAACAATATTTTTCCAACTCATGAATAGGGAAATGTCTTTCCATCTTTTGGGTGTGTCTTGTAAAAATTTTGGAATCAATAATGTTTTATCGTTGTCATTGAAGAGCTCTTTCACTTCTTCGGTTAATTGTATTCCTAGGCAACTTATTTGTAAGTGGGGTTATTTTCTTGATTTCTCTTAAAATATTTGTCACTGTTGCCATATAGAAATGCTACTGAATTTTATATGTTGATTTTTTATCCTGCAACTTTACTGATTTTTTTAAATTAGTTTGCATTGTTTTTTATGGAGTTTGTAGGCTTTTCTAGATGCTATATATTTTTTCATTTTAATTTAACCTATTTCTCCTCCTGTCTTTATTATTTCTTTTCTTCTACTAATTTTGGGTTTAATTGGCTTCTGCTTTTCTAGTTCTTTAAGATGTATCATTAGATTGTTTATTTGCAGTTTTGCTACTTTTTCTTAATATAGGCACTTATTGCTATAAACTTTACTCTTAGTACTTTTTTCACTGTATTTTACAGGTTTTGTCCTGTTGTGTTTGCATTATCATATGTTTGAAAAGATTTTCCATTTTCATCTTCATTGACACACTGGTCATTCAGGAGCGTGTTGTTTAATTCCATGTGTTCAGACAATTTCCAAAATTCCTCTTGTTATTGATTTCTTGTTACATGTTGTCAGACAACATAATTGATATTTAAACGTCTTTGGATGTTTTAAGACTTGCTTTGCTGCATAACATATGTTCTATATTTAAGAATAATTTGGGGCCCAAAGTGGCTCCGGCCGGATGTCATGGCACTTGCGAAGGCGAGGCCAAGAGTTCAAGGCCAACCAACCTCGGCAACCTTACAAGCTCTCAATGATTGGCAAAAAAAAAAAAAAAAAAAAAAAAAAAAAAAAAGAATAATTCATGTATTAGGAGAATAATGTGTGTATTCTATAGCCATTGGTTAAAAGGTTCTGTAAATATTTGTTAAATCCACTTGGCCTCTAGTACAGATTAAGTCTAATATTACTTTAATTTTCTGTCTTGATGATCTGTTCAATGCTGAAGGTAGGATACTGAAGTCTACAGCTATTATTGTATTGGGGCCCATCTCTCTCCTTAGCTTCAATAATATTTCCTCTATACATCTGAGTGCCCCCCAGTATTGGGCACATATATATTTACAATTGTTATATCCCCTTGCTGAATTGACCACTTTAACATTATATAATTAATATCTTTATCTCCTTTTATAGTTTTTTTTTCTAAATCTATTTTGTCTGATACAAGTATAGCTACACTGGTACTCTCTTGGTTTCAATGAACAGGGAGTATCTTTTTCATTCCTTTATTTTCAGTCTATGTGTATGTTTATAGGTGAGATGTATTACTTGTAAGCAAGATATTGTGGTAACTTGTTTTGTTTTTAACCATTATGCAACTCTATGTCTTTTAGTGGTAAGGGAATGTAATCACTCCCTTGGGGTGTCTTACCATGTTACATGCACCTGAAGTCCTCTGGCTCTGAACCCAGCACAACAACAAGACTTGGCCAGGAATTGAAGTCCTTGTGGCCTAGACTGCATGTCAAGTTTATTTAGAGCCTCAATTAATAATTCAATTAAACTTGAATTATTTCAAGTTTAATTGAGAGAATTCCCAAGGGCTTTAGTGCACAGTGTTGGAGCTAGTCACGATGCAGATTCTGACTGCTGGGATGGATAATTTTCCTCTAGGTAGGGCTCATCTATATGCTCCCTCTGTGGGCACCAGTTGAATTCTGCCCCATGTTGCTTTCCACTGTCACAAGATAGCACTGAGTTCCAATGCAAAGTCCCACAGTCATTGCACTCTTGTTCTCCAAGCACACAGATTCTCTCTGTGCCACATGACCACTCCTGGGGAATGGGTGAGAAATGGTATTGGCAATTCAAAATATCATATCTACCCTCTTCAATGTCTCTTGCTTTGAAATAATATTTAAACAAAGTACTGTGATTCCTCATCTGATTTTTCGTTCTTATTAATATGCTTTTTTGTTTGGATAGTTTATCAATTTGGTGTTCCTGCAGGGGGACAATTGCTGGAGATTTCTACTTAGCCATCTTGCTCCATTTCTTCCACTATTTCATCTTAACATGAAATTACTTAGACCTAAGAACCTTGCATCCTGCTTCCTACTTCCCAGACATAAGAAATCTTACCTGAAGCTATAATTGTAACCAGTATTTTTGCCATGTGATCTCTCAAGCATTGGCTTTTCATAGATTTGACATTTTAGGAGTAAAATAGCAGTTATTTTTTCTAAATCTTTTATCTACAATCAAGGAACTACTATTAGAAATATCAGCTGATTGTACAGTACTTAAGGATACTACTTAGTCTACTTAAATTGTTAATTTGATAGCATTATCTGATGCCACATCATTATTTTTCATTTTCTATTTCTTTTTGATCCCAATACTTGAATTTCCTAATTTTCTCCAAATTCAGTCTTAAAAACTCTCTACAGTGAGAGATCTGAAATCAGTGAGTACTAGGTTTGTTAAAAGCATTGACTATTAAAGAAAATTTTATTCAATGGAAGCTTCTATTTTAGCATATGATGGGATGTGCAAAAGTAACAGTCTGCCTGAGAGCAGGTGATAAGGACATGCAAGAACAGGTATAAACTAATACAATTAGGTAAAAGTTTGCATTTTTTATTATCTCCATGATTCAAAAAAAATTAAACTATGTCAGTAACAAAAATACTCTTCCCTAAGAAAAATTTAGCTATTGTAAATTTCAAAAAAAAAAAAAAATTTTTATAACGTTAATATGTACATTTTTCTTATATATGTTCCTTGTTAGAAATTGTATACCATGTGGAATTCAGAGAATTCCCAGTTATATAGTAGGCCCCTGAAATAAGCAGACTAGATATAGTCATTATTTTCTAAAGTAAGTTTTTAAAATCTTGTAATCCTTTGAATTCCCTTCAGGTACAATATGTGTCTTGGCCAATGTAGTAGGACATGTTACTTTTTGTAATGGTAAATACAAAATAAACAATGATAGTATCATTGTATTGATAAAAAATGAAGCAAATTATTTCAATTTTGTTATTCTATGTGTCCACTGAAAATTTTTCTTGTATTTTAAAACAATACAGTAAAAAAAAATGTGAACTTTGAAATGTACAGTTTCTGTTTGATAAGTTAAAATTAATTTGCATATACATCCTATTATTGATTTAAACTTTTATTTAAAATTAGATTTTTCATTTCATATTATGTTTTGGGCTTAAAAATGAAAAAATTCTCCTTCTTTATTTCTAAGAGGGCTTGAAAACTGGCTAGCCATATGCAGAAGATGAAAACTGGAAACATTTCTTACACCATATATAAAAATGAACTTGAGATGGATTAAAGACTTAAATGTAAAACAAAAACTATAAAACAAAAATTCTAAAAGATAACCTAGTCAATACCATTCTGGATATAAGAATGGGCAAAGATTTCATGACAAAGACACTAAAAGCAATTGCAACAAAAACAAAAACTGACAAATAGGATCTAATTAAGCTAAAGAGTTTTTGTAGAGCTCTTTATCCTCAGAGTTATAAACACACTGAATGGGAGAATATTTTTGCAAATTATGCATCTGAAAAAGATCTAATATACAGCATCTATAAAGACCTCAAACAAATTTATAAGAAATACAAGAAAAAACAAACCACTCCATTAAATGGTAGGCAAGGACATGAACAGACATTTTCCTTTATTATTATTGTGCTTTAGGTTCTGGGGTACATGTGCAGAATACACAGGATTGTTGCAGAGGTACATGCATGGTAATATGGTTTGCTGCCTCCATCACCCTGTCACCTATATCTGGCACTTCTCCCCATGTCATCCCTCCCCAAACTTCCCACTTTTCTATGTAAGACATATATGCTGATGAAAAAAATGCTCAACCACAGTTGTCAGAGAAATTTAAATCAAAACCACAATTACATACCATCTCACACTAGTCAGAATGGCTACTATTAAAAAGTCAAAAAATAACAATTTTGGTAATGTTGCAGAGAAAAAGAAACACTTATACACTGTTGGTAAAGTGTAAATTAGTTCAGCCGTTGTGGAAAGCAACGTGATTCCTCAAAGACCTAAAAACAGAACTACCATCTGACCCAGCAATCCTATTACTAGGTATATACCCATATATATATATATATATATATATATATATATATATTCTTTGGCTATGGTGTGATGTTATATATATATATAGTTGTGTGTGTGTGTGTGTGTGTGTGTGTGTGTGTGTGTGTATATATATATATATACTGTATGTGTATATAGACACATAAATATATATGTTCATTGCAGCACTATTCACAATAGCAAAGAGATAGAGTAAACCTAAATGCCCATCAATGATAGACTGGATAAAGAAAATGTAGTACATATATACCAGGGAATACTATGCAGTCATATATAAAAGAACAAGATCATGTCTTTCACATAAACATGGATGGAACTGGAGGCTACTATCCTTAACAAACTAATGCAGAAACAGAAAACCAAATACCACATGTTCTTACTTACAATGGGAGTTAAATTATATCACATAGACACATAGAGCAGAACAACAGACACTGGGGCCTACCAGATGGTGGAAAGTGAGAAAAGAAAGAGGACCAGGAAAAATAACAAATAGGTACTAGGCTTATTACCTGGGTCATGAAATAATTTGTACAACAAACCCCCATGACACATAGGTACTAGACTTATTACCTGTATGATGAAATAATCTGTACAACAAATCCCCATGACACAAGTTTAACTATATAATGTATCCCTAAACATAAAAGTTAAAATAATAAAAATAAATTATAAAAATTAAACGTCACAACAGTGGAGCAATTCAGTACTGTAGTAACCCAAGTTGAGCATTTTATGTTTTGGCTTTAATAAAATATACCTTATTAACTTATAAAAAAGAATTTAAATAACATCACACCATAGCCAAAGAATCAAAGTTCACAATATTCACTAAACATAAAGAATTGATTACATAGTTGTGTTTCTGTTGTTTTCTTGCAGAGGAATTTCAAATAGCCTGGATTAGTAAATGGTTCATGATTATTCTAGGTTTTGTAAAGAATATTCAGTGAGATATCCACATGAATTTAAAATGCTACTATTTCAATGCAGAATAAAATCAATCCATTGCACTCCCACAAAGGGAAAAAGAAGTAAAAATGAGAGTAATTGAATTATCAGCTGAGTTTATTTTGGAAGGTGTAGTATTTTCCAAATGAAATGTTTATAGTTAATAAAAGTTACATTCAACCTTACACATTTAAAGTGGCCATACAAAACATAAGACAATATTCAACTAATACAAGTAAAAAATGACAATAAATTATTTTTTCTAATTTCTGATAATGTTGAAGAAAAAATTAGTGTTATCAAAAACCAATACATAAATAATAGTTATAATAATAGAAGAAGAAACTGATGGTTGCAACTGCCAAGAGCAAGACTTTAACAAAAACACAAGTAAAATTATAATATTTTTTAATGCCACTATGTAGTCAATAAGGCTTCTAGGTAATTAATTGCAAGTTAATCTGGTTAAAAGGAGTGAACCACTTCATAATGAACACTGTTATGCAGTTGAGTGAGAATAAGATAAATACAAAAGGAAAGTCAACTTTTTTCAAATTTTGAGTTTTATATTTATCATACAGTGGAAAAGTGTGGGAAATTTACATTTTTAACATTATAAAATTATTTTTTGTATTTGCAGATAATTAGACAAAAGCTGGAATATTCAACTTGACAAATTACTGTAAACCTGCCAAAAAATAACCTAAAATCCCTGAATTTGAACTATCTAAATAATAGCTCTGATAATGTAGAGGATTTTGGCAACAGAACTAAAAATCATTTCTGTTTTTAAACTTAAAAATCAGCATTTTATTTTTCATCAAACATATATATATACACACACACACACACACACACACACACACACACACACACACATATATATATGTAAAAAAATGATGGTTATATCATATTTTGAACTTAATTATACTTTCAACCAAACAAAACCTTACTTTACTTGGTCTCAAAAACATTTTATTATTAATGAATAAAGGACATCATATTAAAATTGAGGATATTACTTTCAAATAATGGCCAGAATTTGAAAATATATATATATATATTTTAAAAATTAGTATGCTATATTTTTCTGAAGAGAGACTGATACAAATAATTACATTCATTTTCTGGGGCACAATGTTGAAAACAGGTAGTTATAAATATTGTAAATGTGAAATAGTTTAAAACTTTTAGCAGCACTCTTAAGACTTTTATCATACTGTACATTAGTCAAGGATACACCACCACTACAACTCGTAGTGTTGAGGCTAAAAGTCATATAAGCCTCTTTTAGAAGAATTTCCTCAGTGTAATGCACTGTGAAAATTGTTTTTTTAAAAAATCATTTTTTTACTGTCTTACTCATCAATGGAAAATTCTACTAAAATAAGCACAGCCATATAAAGGCTTTCTTAATAGAAAAATACTCATCATGAGGCTCTAGGCACAGGAAAGACAATTTTTGAATGTTAATTCCAACCTATGAATTACTGGGTCATCCAAAGGAAAATCTGGATATGGAAGGATCAGCTCAGATGTTGCTCTCTGTTACATACTGCTTTTCTGTGTTACCTTTTATTTAAAGAGGAACTTTAAAATGTAAATATTAATAAAACAGAAAAATATTTGCAAACAGCCAGAATAAGATGTGAATAAGTGATAGTGAAACATCAAGCTCTTACATTAATCCATGAATAGTAGAAAAAAATAATAAAGCAAGTTATTTACTTTGCAAAAAAAATTGTATAGGAAGAATGAAATTTAGAAGAAAATTTTAAAAAGAAATTATAAAATATGGTGATGCTCCACTATCAGAAGAAATCAAGTAGAAATGATTGAATGTCTCAACCAATTTTACTAACAGCTGAACAATGATTCTAAATCAATAGATCAAATAAAGCCAATGTATACAAACATTTAGTAATTTTTCTTTAAAGGAAATATCAAACATTTTTATCAAATGTGATAGAAATGCATAATGAATTATTTGTTGAAGATAGTTTTGAACAACAGAAATATTGAAAACCTGTTAGAATCAAGTCTGAAGAAATAAAATCATAAACAAAATGAGATTTTTATTGTAAAATTTATTTTTATAACTCTCTCTTAAAGTATTATATTTAAGAACTTTAAGATAAATTGCTTCAGTTAAGTGAAAAATTTATTTTAAAAATTCTTACCAATCACGTATGAAAATAAATTGAACAATTAGACAATACCATTTATTGAACATTAATATGTGAAAAAATATTTTTTAAAAAGTTTGACAAGTTTATAGACATGAATATTCACAACTAAAGTGTATTATTATCATTCATTATTGCAATAAGCCAGAATTGTTATAACATTTTTATTTGTTTACCTTTTATTGAAATAAATTTGTATTTGTTTTAATTATTGATTTTTTTTAATTTTTATACTATAATATTTATAGTATTTTACTGGCATAATTATAAATAAACAATTCTAAAAAAATTTACTATCTGCTTTCTTTTTTGGTCATTATTATTATTATAAATTGTTTCATTATTATTTTTAAAAATAATTTTGTTATGTAAAGGATAAGGATCTTTAAATTGGTTTTTGGAATCAAATATACTAGTATCCCACTGTTTTGAAGCACTAAAACAAATAAATGTTTCACCACAATTGTCTATCAGACAACATCTAAGCCCAACCTAGATTCAATATATTATGATTGTTCATGCTAACTACCCTTTGTCTTGAGCACACCATGCAAACTACTTAAAAATCCCCTGGTCACGGTAACTCAATCCATGCAAACCTCAACCAGCTTTTACAGATGTTACCTTATTGCACTTTGCCTCAAGTTGGGGATCTTAGAGTGTGATTCCTGCCCTGGAGCTTCTCTGAGACCCATATAAAGAATGTTATTCAATCAGACTTCTTTGGAAACTTGGAAGTATAAGAGATTTATATCAACAGGGCCACCCTGGGCCAATGAGGATAGATGGATGTTTGAAAAATATTTTTGTTTTGTCTTGGAGTGAACAACCACACATTGTATAAAGCTCCTCTGGAGGTCCAAGTGAAGCAAATCAGTTGCTTGGAGGGCATTCAGCTTAATAAACATTATTACATTGACTTTTTGTCTTCCCTATTTCACTGTCTTTTCCCTGCATTCTACCTCTTACCTGAGATTACATTCTAAAATAGACTAGCTGCACAGGGTATTTTACTCAGGTTGAACTTTCAGGTGGACCCTGGGCTGAGGAACATTTAATGTGTAATCTTGGTTGTGTCTTCCCTTAGAAGTTAAATTGCATTAATTTGTCAGACATATTCCATGAAGAAAGAGAAAATACCTATGTTTCTACCTTAAGTGTTCATCTTGAAAGTCACACAATAGTTTTTAAGGTTTTTACATTGATCTGTCCAGTTTTCCACTTTAAAATCTGCCCATATTTTCTGTGACAACTCAATTCTCTCATCACAATATTTAAATGATTGGTCTTCAATCACTGTCATTACTAGCTCTCCATCTATTGCTTTTAAAGGACCCATCTTAATTTTCTACTGGATCCTAGCTCCCTGTGAAGGAGTTATTCCATTTTTCTTTCTGATCTCTTGTGTCCTCACTATTAGATATTGTTGCATTATTTACCATATCCACATTGAAAACAATTCTGATGAACAAAAGATTCTGAATGATAAATATTAAATATTATCTTTATCACAGAAGATAATGTTTAATATGATCTTAGATGAGTTTGGAGGATGGAGTGATAATTTGTTGTAACAATGAGTTTCCTAATAAAGCACTGAGTTAAAATATTCAATGGAAAAACTGAAACATAAACAAGAATTCAAGATAAAAGCAGCTCAACAAACGGTATGAACAGATGTCAATTCTCCATTTGAGGAAAAAGAACAGTAAATATTTTAAATTTATACCTATTGCTGCCACTTTATTTTTGCATTTTGAATAACTATTCCTGGAATATGGAAGTTTATTGTTTATAGACATCTAATTTTGTCATATACAACAAAATGGTTTATAAATCTGAAAGTGTATTTCAGTAAGAAGTTTTATTTTTCAGACAAACCACTTTGAGAATAACAGGCTCTGGAAATCTTATTGGAACATAAGACTTTTGTTTTCTGAAGTGGTTTCTCTCTTATTCTTTCTCTTGAACTTCATCCCAATCTTGATGACCCCTTTTGCTTATAAGTCAACACTTGCCTATGAGGATGTGGGCAATTGTTTTTCGTGTGTGTGTGTGTGTGTGTGTGTGTGTGTGTGTGTGTGTGTTTTGAGATGGGGTTTCACCCGAATTGGAGTGCAATGGTATGGTTTCCACTGATGGCAGCCTCTGACTCCTGGGTTCAAACAATTCTCCTGCCTCAGCCTCCAGAGTAACTGGGATTACTGGTGGCCACCACTACTCCCGGCTAATTTTTTGTATTTTTAGGAGAGACACGATTTTGCCATGTTGGCCAGGCTGGTCTCAAACTCCTGGCCTCAGGTGATCAACCAACCTCAGCCTCCCAAATTGCTGGGATTACAGTCATAAGCCACTATGCCCCACCTTATGCAACTTTTCATTTTTTAAATATTAGATATATACAGAAAGAAAATAGGAAAAGAAATAAAAATACCTGAACCTACACAAATGAATTTTCAGTTGGCTGCATGTGGTGAATTGTAGTAACTTTTAAAATACTACCTAATCAAATATTTTTTAAAGAAGAAGACACATCTATGCATACTTAGAAGAACAGGTTTTATGTTCAGAATTGTTTTCTCCATTGTTCTAAACTCAAGAGAGAGACATTTCGTTTTCGTACAAAGATGACTTCATCTTTACATTCATTCCTAGTGTTCTGCAAACATTTTTTCCTGTGTGTTCAACACTTTTCAGTTTATTTTTGTCTACATATATTTTTATCTTACATAGTTCATATCCTTGCAAAGTATGGTCAATTTTTTATTTTCTCACTAGATATATTTTACTCTTCATCTCATCCTCATATTAAAGATGTCCAGTTTTCATATCTAGTCTAGGAAAAATGAGTACATCCCTCCCATCCCCATCACAAGTTTAATTTCATGTACAACTAAGGGAAGATTTTGGCTAAAGGTCATTTGGTTTGAGAACTGACATAATGTATGCTCACACAGCTAAAAGTCCCTATTAGCAAGATTTCACTAATTTTAAACTTATCCTTGCTTCTCCAGAAAATCCTTCCTCAGAAAGACAAAAGATGCAAATAACATTATTTCTTCTTTCAGGAACTACTAAAATTTTTTTAGATGAACATCAGACTGCTGCATTTTCAATGGACAGCACTCACCTAGAATACTTCCCTCAAAACCTTAGCCCTGCCCTGCCCACCAGTTCCAAACTATTGTATCATTAACTAATCCTCATCAAGCTCTCACATTGAAATACATGCTTTAAATTACACCTCCAAAACCTCAAAAATATTCCAAATTTTTCCCTCCTCTCTCCGAAACACAATTAAGACATTCTCAATAAGTGGTGTTTCTTTGCCATGCCTAATGAATATGCTATTTTGGTGAAATTCAGAATCTTGAATTCTTTAAATGATCACAAATTCAATAATCAATTTTATGTTATATTAGAGGGGCCGAAGTTTACATTACTCTACTTTTGGAAGACAATTCCCCATAAATTTCTTGCCTATTTTCCCAATTCTATGTCTTCTGTAACAGTTTCAAATATATACACATACACACACACAATGTTTCAAAGATGGTTAAGTGTAAATTAGTTCAACCACTGTGGAAGACAGTGTGGCAATTCCTCAAGGACCTAGAAATAGAAATTCCATTTGACCCAGCAATCCCATTACTGGGTATATATCCAAAGGACTATAAATCATTCTACTATAAGGACACATGCACATGAATATTCATTGCAGCACGGTTTACAATAGCAAAGACCTGGAAACAACCCAAATGCCCATCGATGATAGACTGGACTGGGAAAATGTGGCACATATACACCATGGAATATTATGCAGCAATCAAAAATGATGAGTTTTTGTCCTTTGTAAGGACATGAATCTGGAGAACATCATTCTCAGCAAACTGACATAAGAACAGAAAATGAAATACCACATATTCTCACTCATAGGCGGATGAGAAAATTGAGAACACATGGACACAGGAAGGGGGGTACTACACACTGGGGTCTATTGGGGGGAATAGGGGAGGGACAGTGGGGGGGATCTGGGGAGGGATAGCCTGGGGAGAAATGCCAAATGTGGGTGAAGGGGAGGAAGGCAGCAAAACACACTGCCATGTATGTATCTGTGCAACTATCTTGCACGTTCTGCACATGTAACCCAAAACCTAAAATGCAATAAATTTTTTTTTTTTAAAAAAACAAAGATGGTTATAAACAACCTTGGAAGTTAGAATGTCTTTTTCTAGAATGTAGAGCATATTGGTTTGCTGTTTATGTTACCAATGACTATGTCTCCCTGTAGTCCAGATGTTGGATAGGTTTGCTAGTTGCCTTGTTATAAAAGATTGGGGATGTCCTAAGCTTAGTTTTCTTCTGTTACACAACTCATTGTGTGAACCTTTGTCACTTGGACTTTATCATATTACCCTGTAGAGATTAAGACTTGGGAAACAGATGTAATATTGATTACTCCTGTTGCTGTGATAAACCACCCTTTGTCTCTTGTACAGGAATCTAGTGTCTTTTGCCAATATTCATGAATTTGTGGCAGGTTAACTTTTGTGCTCACATATAGTGTAAACTCTCAGACTCTTCACAGTTCTTGACATCTGCATGAAAGATGGCAGATATAAAATGAAATTCTTTGCACTAGTGAGCTTAAAAGTAAAATCTATTTTAGAAGCTTCATTTAATATTAGTCTGAACCACTCCACCCTTCCATGAAGATTATTTTGATAGATTAACTAATTGCAACTACAATTAAATAACAATTATCTGTGGTTCAGGCACTTTAAAATGCCTTCATAGATATGAGGTAATTTTGTTTTCATAGCAAATCAGTATGATACGTTTAGTCATTCCATATATAAATATATGGAAACAGATATCTACAAACTACGTAACATGTTCCAAATCACACAGGTGGTGATTGATATAGACAGATTAGTAATCAATCTAGTAATGGACTAACAGTAAAACCCAAATTCTTCCCAGTATACCTTAACTTGAGGCCTCAGTTGAAATTTGGCATGGATATTGCCTGCAGAATCAAAGAATAGCTAACATTTATAGTTTCCTATATGAATAACATGTTTAACTTGTTATTATTTAATAAGAAAGGGACCCAAAAGCCAACTTTACTGGTTTGGAAAGAAGTAGTCTATAATAAAGCAAAAATAAATAAACAAATACCAACTATTTTTTATGCTACCCATAAATATCCTTCCTTCATTATTTCTAAAATAATGTCATCAGCCTGACATTAAAGTTACAGCTATAGGAGACCAATACATGTAAAGATGTGAAGAATTTTGAAATCCTATGGATGACATGAAAACATCTTTTAGAATTGTAGCCAAACCAGAGGAGAAGACATTAAAATGTCTTTAGAACTGTAACCAAAGAAGTTTATGGGAACAAAGAAAAATTCAATTAGGCAGTAAGTCCAAGTGGGGAATTCTACTTACCAATTTGGGCAGTTCTAAAAAATAGTTCTGCTGTCCAACAAGTCTCTGGGCAGACCCTAGCACATAGAACAAGTTCCTCTAAAGTGGCTTCAAATTTATAAATAATAAACAAATATATCAATAATTACAGTAAACTACTACAGCAAACAGCATAATGTTTTTTAATTTTCTACCAACTTACCCCACTATTCCCCTTAGAAAGTAAGTTGAGATAATGAAGTTAAGACAAGATAAAAGAAGTCAGGTGTAGATCGAGAATACTTCTTTATAAGTTTAGAATAATCGATATCTTTTTTACTGATAATTCTTATTACATTTAGGAAAATGTGGCATATTTGATTATTTTGTTCTAAAATGTCTAACATGATTTTTCTGTTACTAATATTAGACTATATAAATAAATTTTATAAATTTATGTTTGTATTTATAAAAAATATTTTAAAAGTTTTGGGAGAGATTTTCTTGTTACAGTTGTGAGTTTTCTCTGTTATCCTTGTGAAATGTCTAAATAATTAAATATATTTAATTTGTAAACACAGGAAAAACAATTTTTAAAAATTTATTAATTAAAATTATATGAAGATTGCTTATTTTAGGATATTTTTTCTAATTTGATTTAACTTATATTATTCAAAGGGCTTGTCAGAAGTATTTGTTATTTACCACATATAAAAACAGTAAAGCCAATTTTAAAAGTTTAAAGATTCAAATAATCCTATATTTATAAATTAATGACCTATGTGTAAATTTAAAAGAAAGTTATTATAGTTTCACACATTTTTAAAAATAGGTTATTAAAATATTAAGTAATCTTATAAAATATTGACACACAAAATTAATTTTATGCCTTTTTGATAAAGTATTTGAATATATAAAGCCATGTCTATGTTATTGTATGGGTATAATTTTAGCATTAGCATACTTCTCTAGAGAATTTTATAAAGTAATTGGTGGCCCCCTCTACTCATGAAAATCTTGTGCCACAAAATCCTTCTGATAGTTCCATAAATGTAATGCAAACTTTCAGACCATTTCTTTTAACTAGTACCTTTAGTTAGCTTACATTTATTAATTAATGATATATTTATTTTACTAACATATTTTGGTTTTTCATTTACATTAATTTTTATGCTCTTTTCTTCTTCTTTTAATTATTTTAGTTTTCATGACAGGGTGTCAATTTTAGATCTTCCCTTGCTTCTCACACGGGCATTTATTGCTATAAATTTCCCTCTAGACACTGCTTTAAATGTGTCCCAGAGATTCTGATACGTTGTGTCTTTGTTGTCATTGGTTTCAAAGAACATCTTTATTTCTGCCTTCATTTCATTATTTATCCAGTAGTCATTCAGAAGCAGGTCGTTAAGTTTCCTTGTAGTTGTGTGATTTTGCATGAGTTTCTTAATCCTGAGCTCTAATTTGATTTTATTACTGTCTGAGATACTGGCTGTTATGATTTCCATTCTTTTGCATTTGCTGAGGAGTGATTTACTCCCAATAATGTGGTCAATTTTAGAGTAAGTGCAGTGTGCTGCTGAGAAGAATGTATATTCTGTGGATTTGAGGTGGAGAGTCCTATAGATGTCTATTAGGTCCATTTGTTCCAGTTATGAGTTCAAGCCCTGGATATCCTTGTTAATTTTCTGTCTCACTAATCTAACATTGACAGTGGAGTGTTAAAGTCTATTACTATTATTGTGTGAGAATCTGAGTGCCTTTATAGATTGCTAAAAACTTGCTTTATGTGAGTTGGTGATCCTGTTTGGGGTGCACATATATTTAGGATAGGTAGCTCTTCTTTTCTCATTGATCCCTTTACCATTATGTAACATCCTTGCCTCTTTTGTTAGTTTTTATTGCATTTTAGGTTTTGGGGTACATGTGCAGAACCTGCAAAATAGTTGCATAGGTACACACATGGCAGTGTGTTTTGCTGCCTCCCTCCTCTTCACCCACGTTTGGCATTTCTCCCCAGGCTATCCCTCCCCAGCTCCTTCCCTCACTGTTCCTCCCCTATTCCCCCCAATAGACCCCAGTGTGTAGTACCCCCCTCCCTGTGTCCATGTGTTCTCATTTTTCTCACCCACCTATGAGTAAGAATATGTGGTATTATGTTTTCTGTTCTTGTGTCAGTTTGCCAAGAATGATGTTCTCCAGATTCATCTATGTCCTTACAAAGGACAAAAACTCATCATTTTTGATTGCTGCGTAATATTCCATGGTGTATATGTGCCACATTTTCCCAGTCCAGTCTATCATTGATGGGCATTTGGGTTGGTTCCAGGTCTTTGCTATTGTAAACAGTGCTGCAATGAACATTCGTGTGCATGTGTCCTTATAGTAGAACGATTTATAGTCCTTTGGATATATACCCAGTAATGGGATTGCTGGGTCAAATGGAATTTCTATTTCTAGGTCCTTGAGGAATCACCACACTGTCTTCCACAATGGTTGAACTAATTCACACTCCCACCAACAGTGTAAGAGTGTTCCTATTTCTCCACATCCTCTCCAGCATCTGTTGTCTCCCAATTTTTTAATGATAGTCATTCTAACTGGCGTGAGATGGTATCTTAATGTGGTTTTGATTTGTATCTCTCTAATGACCAGTAATGATGAGCATTTTTTATGTGTTTGTTGGCCTCATGTATGTCTTCTTTTGTAAAGTGTCTGTTCATATCCTTTGCACATTTTTGAATGGGCTTGTTTGTTTTTTTTCCTGTAAATCTGTTTGAGTTCTTTGTGAATTCTGGATATCAGCCCTTTGTCAGATGCATAAACTGCAAAGATTTTTTCCCATTCTGTTGGTTGCTGATTCAGTCTAGTGACTGTTTCTTTTGCCATGAAAAAGCTGTGGAGTTTGATTAGGTCCCATTTGTCTATTTTGGCGTTTGTTGCCAATGCTTTTGGTGTTTTGGTTATGAAGTCCTTGCCTACTCCTATGTCCTGAATGGTTTTGCCTAAATTTTCTTCTAGGGTTTTTATGGTGTCAGGTCTTATGTTTAAGTCTTTAATCCATCTGGAGTTAATTTTAGTGTAAGGTGTCAGGAAGGGGTCCAGTTTCTGCTTTCTGCACATAGGTAGCCAGTTTTCCCAACACCATTTATTAAACAGAGAATCCTTTCCCCATTGCTTGTTTTTGTCTGGTTTATCAAAGATCACATGGTTGTAGATACGTTGTGTTGCCTCTGATGCCTCTGTTCGGTTCCATTGGTCTATATCTCTGTTTTGGTACCAGTACCATGCTGTTTTGATTACTGTAGCCTTGTAGTATAGTTTGACGTCTGGTAGTGTGATGCCACCCGCTGTGTTCTTTTTGCTTAGAATTGACTTGGCTATGCGGTCTCTCTTTTGGTTCTATATGAAGTTCATGGTGGTTTTTTCCAGTTCTTTGAAGAAATTCAATAGTAGCTTGATGGGGATAGCATTGATTCTGTAAATTACTTTGGGCAGTATAGCCATTTTCACAATATTGATTCTTCTTAACCATGAACATGGAATGTTTATCCATCTGTTTGTGTTCTCTTATTTCATTGAGCAATGGTTTGTAGTTTTCCTTGAAGAGGTCCCTTACATTCCTTGTAAGTTGTATTCCTAGGTATTTTATTCTCTTTGTAGTAATTGTGAATGGCAGTTCATTCTTGATTTGGCTCTCTTTAAGTCTGTTATTGGTGTATAGGAATGCTTGTGATTTTTGCACATTGATTTTATATCCTGAGACTTTGCTGAAGTTTCTTATCAGTTTCAGGAGTTTTTGGGGTAAGGTGATGGGGTCTTGTAGGTATACTATTATGTCATCTGCAAATAGAGACAATTTGGCTTCCAACTTTCCTATTTGAATATCCTTTATATCTTTTTCTTGCCTGATTGCTCTGGCTAGAACTTCCAGTACCATGTTGAATAGGAGTGGTGAGAGAGGGCATCTTTGTCCAGTGCCAGATTTCAAAGGGAATGCTTCCAGTTTTTTTCCCATTAAATATGATATTGGCTGTTGGTTTGTCGTAAACAGCTTTTATTACTTTGAGATATGTTCCATCAATACCAAGTTTATTGAGGGTTTTTAGCATAAACGGATGTTGAATTTTGTCAAATGCCTTCTCTGTTGAATTTTGTCAAATGCCTTCTCTGTGTCAATTGACATAATGATGTGGTTTTTGTTTTTGGTTCTGTTTATGTGGTGAATTACATTTATAGACTTGCATATGTTGAACAAGCCTTGCATCCCCAGGATGAATCCCACTTGGTCATGACGGATAAGTTTTTTGATGTGCTGTTGCAATCAGCTTGCCAGTATTTTATTGAAGAATTTTGCCTCTATGTTCATCATAGATATTGGCCTGAAGTTTTCTTTTCTTATTGAATCTCTGACGGGTTTTGGTATCAGGATGATTTTTTTATATGAGACTAAGAATGTACCTCTCCCCCCACTTTTTTTTTTTTTTATTTTTTGCTCTCCATTTGCTGGGTAAACATTCCTACATCCCTTTATTTTGAGTCTATGTGTGTCTTTGCCTGTGAGATGGGTAACCTGAATACAGAATACACATCAGTCTTGACTTTTTATCCAGTTTGCCAGTCTGTGTCTTTTGACTGGGCATTTAGGCCTTTTACATTTAACATTAATATTGTTATGTGTGAATTTGATCCTGCCATTTTGATACTACCTGATTGTTTTGCCCATTATTTGACAAAGTTTATTCATTGTATCGATGGTCTTGAACATCTGGTACATTTTTGCAGTGGCTGATACTGGTTATTCTTTTCCATGTTTAGTGCTTTCTTCAGGAGCTCTGTCAAGGCAGGACTGGTGGTGACAAAAGCTCTCAGCAATTGTTTGTCTGTAAAGGATTTTATTTCTCCTTCGCTTACAAAGCTTAGTTTGACTGGATATAAAATTCTGGGTTGAAAGTTTTTTTTTTAAGGATGTTGAATATTGTCCCCCACCCTCTTCTGGCTTGTAGGGTTTCTACCAAGAAATCCACTGTGAGTCTGATGAGGTTCTCTTTGTAAGTAACCCAACCTTTCTATCTGGCTGCCCTTAGCATTTTTTCATTAATTTCAACCCTGGGGAATCTGTCAATTATGTACCTTGGGGTTTCTCTTCTTGAGGAATATTTTTGTGATATTTTCTGTATTTCCTGGATTTGAATGTTGGCCTGCCTTACTAGGTTGGGGAAGTTCTCCTGGATAATATCTTAAAAGTGTTTTCCAGCTTGGATTCATTCTCCCTGTTACATTCAGGTACACCAATCAAAAGTAGATTAGGTCTGTTCACGTATCCCATATTTCTTGGAGGCTTTGTTTTTTTATTTTCACTCTTTTCTCTTTAATCATGCCTTCTCATTTTATTATATTGAGTTGAATTTCAATCTCTGATATTCTTTCTTCTGTTTGATCAATTTGGCTATTGAAACTTGTATATGCTTCTCGAATTTCTTGTGCTGTGTTTTTTTTTCATCTCCATGAAGTCATTTATGTTCTCTCTAAGCTAGTTAGCATTTCATCCAACCTATTCTCAAGTTCTTAGTTTCTTTGCATTGGGTTAGAACTTGTTCCTTTAGCTCAGAGAAGTTTGTTATTACCCACCTTCTGAAGTCTGCTTCTGTCAATTTGTCAACCTCATTCTCCATCCAGTTTTGTTCCCTTGCTGGTGAGAAGTTATGATCCCTTGGAGGAAGAGAAGCAATCTGGTTTTTGGTGTTTTCATCCTTTTTGTGCTGTTTTTTTTCCCATCTTCATGGATTTATCTACCTTTGGTCTTTGAAGTTGGTGACTTTCAGGTGGGGTCTCTGAGTGGACATCCTTTTTGTTGATGTTGAGGCTATTTCTTTCTGGTTTTAGCTTTCCTTCTAACAGGCCTCTCTGCTTCAGGACTGCAGGAGGTTCACTCCATATCCTGCTTGTTTGGGAATCACCTGTGGTGGTTGCATAACAGCATGGATTGCTGCCTATTCCTTTCTCTGGCAGCTTCATCCCAGAATGGTACCTGCCAGATGTCAGCCAGAGCTCTCCTGTATGAGGTGACTTTTTGGATATACAGGGGTCAGGGAGCCACTTAAGAAGACAGTCTGTCCCTTGTCAGAGCTCAAGTGCCCTCCTGGGAACTCTGTTGCTCCCTTCAGAGATGCTGTCAGGGGCATTTAAGTTTGCTGCCACAGAATTCACAACCACTCCTTTTCCCAGGTGCTCTGTCCCAAATAGGTGTGGCTTTATTTATAAGTCCCTTATAGGCTGGTGCCTTTTTCCAGAGGTGCCCTGCTCAGCAAGGAGGGAGTCTAGTCACAGTCCACCTACAGAGGCATTGTTGAGCTGCTATGGGCTTCCTCCAGCTGCTGTGTAAACTTCTTTGTGCTTTTATTTTCACAGGTAAGGTTAGAGCTGCCTTGGTAAGGGCAGGCGCCTTTCACCCCATGGAGCTCAACTGTCCAGGGTAAAGCTCAAACTGCTGTGCTGGCTGTGAAAATCTCAAGCCAGTGGGATTCAGTTTGCTGGTCTCCATGGGGGTTCAACCAGCAGAGCCAGATCACCTGGCTCTCACCTTCAGCTCCTTTCTCTCTGGAGTATGGGCGACTGCAGGCCCCAGTCAAAACAGCTGCTCAGATTTTTGGTGGGAACTTGTGATGGGAACTCATGGTACCAGCTGAATCGGCCATCCAGATTTGCCCTTGAAACCCATGGTGACTGTTGGTAGGTGTGAATCTCCTGGTCTGTGGGCTTCAATGACCATGGGAGAAGTGCAGCAACCAAACAGAAGCTCTGGAGTGGCTGGAAACATCCCGATGTCCTCTATTTGATAGGAGGGAGGGTTCTCTGGCCCTCTGCATTTCCCAGGTGAGGCGGTGCCCTACGCTGCTTCAGTGTGCCCTCCTTGGGCTACACCCACTGTTCAACCAGTCCCACTGAGATGAACCCGGGACCTCGGTTGGAAATGCAGAGATCTCTCACCTTCTGTGTGGCTCTTGCTGGGAACTGTGCTCCATAGCTGTTCCTATTCAGCCATCTAATTTACAACATTTTAAATTAAATTTTTTGGCACACAAAAATCAGTATATAAATATTGTATGCAACTTGATGAGTTTGGAGATAAGTATACATCAGTGAAACCATCAGTGCAATCTAGGTCATAAACCTATTCATCACCTCCAAAGCTTTCATTTTGTTTTCTCATTTATATACATTATTTTTGTAATAAAACACTTAATAAAATCTGCCTTCTTAGCAAATTTGTAAGTATAAATTATTAACTATTAGCACTATACAGATCTCTCAAACCTATTTATTAATAGCCAAAACATTACACTATGATTAATACCTCCCATTTTGCCCTCTCTTATCCTCTGTCAACTATCATTTTACTCTCTGCTTCTATGAATTTGATTACTTTAAACTTAACATGTAAGTGAACTTATGTAGTATCAGGCTTTTTGTGTCTTTTTTTTCACATAGCATTATGTCCTCCAGGTTTATTCATGTTGATGGCAAATAGCAATATTTTCATGTTTTTAAGGCTGAATAGTACTTTATTGTGTATATATACTACCTTTTCTTTATCCATTTATTAAACAATTGACATTTAGGATGCTTCCAGGTCTTGGCTATTGTGAATAATACTGCAATGAACAGGTGAGTGCAGATTTCTCTTTAAGAACTTGATTACAATTATTTTGAATATGTACCAGTAAGTGAGAAGTCTGGATAATATGATAGGTCTATTTTTAGTTTTCTGAGGAATTTCCATTCTGCTTTCTATAGTGGCCATACCTATTTTTCAAATTTTGTACCTTAACCAACAATGTACAAGTGTTTCCTTTTCTCCATATTTATCTTTAATCGTTATGTAAAGATAATAGCTCTACATATTTCTGAAAACCCTGTGATAATTTAATATATGTGTACAATGTGTAATGATCAAATCTGAGTAATCGGCATATCCATCACTTCAAACTTAATCATTTCTTTGTGTTTGTAACATTAAAAATTCTCTAACTACTTGAAAAAAGATGAGAGTATTGTTTACTATAGTTATTTTACAATGTTATAGAACACTAGAATTTATTTCTTCTATCTACCTGTAGTTTTGAAACCATTTTCTAATGTTTTTTATTTTTCCTGAGCCATTACTCTTCCTTGCCTCTGGTACTACTATTCTATTCACTATCTCTATGAGATCAATTTTTTAAGCTCCTAAATATTAGTGAGGACATGCAATATTTATCTTTCTGTGTTTGGCTAATTTCACTTATTAAATGTCCTTCAGTTTCATCCGTGTTTTTGCAAATGACAGGCTCTGTTTTTTAATGACTGAATATGTAAAAACCTGTGACACATGGTGTACATTTCCTTTATCCATTCAGAGATGAACACTGTTTGTTTCCAAATCTTGGCTACTGTGAATAGTGCTACAATAAACATGGGAGCACAGGTATCACTTTGATATGTTGGTTTACTTTCTTCTTGATACGTCCCTAGCAGAACAAGTGATGGATCATGTAGTAGTTCTAATTTAGTTTTTTGAGTATTAATTTGCATTCCCACTAACGGTGTACAAGAATTCCCTTTTCCCCACATTCTCACCAGCATTTTCTGAACTGGGGTAAGATGATATCTCATTATAGTTTTAATTTGCATTTCTCCTATGATTAATGGTATTTAGCACCTTTTCATATGCCTGTTTTCCATTTGTATATCTTTTGAAAAATGTCTTTTCAAATATTTCACACATTTTATAAATGGGTTATTAGATTTATTTCCTATAGAGTTATCTGAGATCCTGTTATATTTTAGTTAGTAATCTCTTATCAGATGGATAGTTTGAAAATATTTTCTCCCATTCTGTGGGTTGTCTTTTCACTTTGTTGATTATTTTCTTTGCTGAGTAGAAGTTTTTAGCTTGATACAACCTCATTGAGTGATTGATTGACATGGCATTTTGCTCTTGTTGCCCAGGCTGGAATGCAATGGCATGATCTCGGCTCACTGCAACCTTTGCCCCTGGGTTCAAGCAATTCTCCTGCCTCAGGCTCCTGAGTTGCTGAGATTACAGGCACATGCAACCACACCCAGCTAACATTGTATTTTTAGTAGATATGGGGTTTCACCATGTTGGCCAGGCTGGTCTCGAACTCCTAACCTTAGGTGATCCAACTGCCTTGGCCTCCAAAAGTGTTGGGATTAGAGGCATAAGCCACTTTCCCCAGCTACAACCCCATTTATAATTTTTGTTTTGGTTGCCATATGCTTTCTTACTTAGAAAATCTTGGCCTTGACCAAGGTCTGATCATTTTCTTGATAATTTATTCTAGTAGTTTTATAGTTTCAGGTATTTCAGTTTCCAATCCATTTTTATTTGATTTGTGTGTATAGTAAGATATGGGATTATAGTTTTTTTTTTAATTCTTCATATAGATATACTGTCTTACCAGGACAATTTATTAATGAGACTGTGCTTTTCTCAGTATATATTCTCGGTGCCTTTGTAAAAAATGACTTGGTTGACAATGTATGGATTTATTTCTGGGTTCTTTATTCAGTTCTATTAGAGTATTTGTCTGTTTTTATGTCCATACTATGTTTGTATGGTTATAATAACCTTGTAGTATATTTTGAAGTCATGAAATATGCTCCAGCTTTGTCCTTGTTTTTGCCCTTCGGATTTATTTCGCTACTTTGGGTCTTTTGTAGTTCCAAACAAATTTTATGATTGTGTTTTTATATTTCTATAAAGAAGTCATTTATTGTTGAATTATATTAAATTTATAGATCAGTTTGGGTAAAATTGACATTTTGACAAAATTATTTTTTTCCAATTCAAGAACTTGGAATATCTTTCTTGTTTCTTTTTCAATCTATTTCATCAGTGTTTTATGATTTTCATTGTACAGATGTCTTGATAACTATTTAATCTTCTTATTTGTTATTGAACTTTTCAGGCTATTTCTCCTTGATTGATTCTTGGTAAGAAGAATCAATCTTACCAAGTAAGTACATTTCTAAGTATTTATGATTTTTTTCTACATTAAGTTTTTCTTGCTGTATGCTTGAATTGTTCATAATAGTTATTTTTGTGTGTGTGTTTTAATTTGTGTGCCAGTAGTTTTAATGTTTTCTCTTTGATTCCTGATTTTATTTGAGTCTTTTTTTCTTAGCTAACAGTTTGTCAATTTTCCATATTTTATTTTATTGATGTTTCTACTGTTTTTCTATTCTTTATTTCATTTATTTCTGCTCTTTATTTTATTTCTTCTGCTAACTTGGTTTACTTTATTTTATTCTAATACTTCATACTGTTAGGCTAGGTTGTTAATTTCACATTCTTCTTCATTTTTAATGTAGTAATTAAGTTCTAGAATCAAGATGATAGGTTCAAGATGGTTGACTAAAAGCAGCTAGTGTGCACCATTCTCATGGAGAGGCACGAAAGTGGCAGGTAAATACTAGCTTTTCAGCTGGTCTTCTAAAAGACCACATTAGGATTCACTAAGGGAGTAAGGGGAACCACAAAGAAGAGAAAGGTGTGAAACTAGGGAAACACCTCTCTCAGACTAATGTGGAGCCAAGAGATGTTCTCTAACATGGGGAAAGGGTGAGCAACTGGATCCCTGGAGGATCCACGTTTCCCACACAGACTTTTGCTATCTTTGGCAGGGGAGAACAACCATAATTTTACCAGACCTCTAGAGACCTGCCTGGAGTTTTTGCAGAAGCAGTACTTAAGCCCACACAGAGCTCTACAGGCTCTGAATTCCTGAGTAGACTGACATCAGCTGTTTTAGCCCTTATAGAGGCAGCAGTCATGGTGAAGAGGAGTGACCAGACTGCTCCACTCTTCCTCACCAGACGAGGCTCAATGCTGGCATTCAGGGCCATGACCCTGCCCTCAACCAAGCTCTGTGGGAAGGCATAGCTCTATGTTCCCTCAGGAACCTTCTGGATGAAAGACTATGTGACATTTTGCTCCTACTGCTCCTAGCCAGGCAAGCCTTGTCTACTTGGGTTTCCAGTGCAGCAACACCATCTCTGCCTCAACTCTGTGGGCATATGTAGGTCTGTATTTCCCTGGAAATCATGCAGAATGAAGACTGTGCAGTCCCCTGCCCCTGCTGCTTCTGGTTAGCTAAGACTCATTGGCTTGGGCTTCCGGTGCAACAACCTTAACCTGGCCTTGTCCACTATGGTTGGTTTTGTCTCTGTGTCCCTCTGGGGCAAAAATCCCAGAGGTAATAAATAATGCTTGGCACCTCTGCCTGATCCCAACAGTTAACCTTAACATTACTTGGATGGAAAGGAAATATGAGTGTGCCATATGCTCCACAGCTGCCAATCTCCATTGCCCAGCTGAGATCTACTTTTCCCAGTAAAAGTTCCACAGCACAGCTATCCTGTCCCCACCAAATAATTTCACTTGTGGTTCAGAGTTCCTCTGAAAACCCAATCCCAACAGACCTGTGACATTCCCTCAGGTTCCCATCACCTAAGTGTGCTGCCTGCTTCTGCCTGAAAATATGGCCAGTGTTTTGGGCACCAGCCTGTCCATCCCACTAAAAGCCAGCACCTGAACTCTGGACTAGCCTGAATCAAATGCAGCCCTGCCAGGACTTATGTGAGCTCTCCAGTGGGCCATTTAGGGTTTTGGGAACTGAAGAACCAACTTACCCTACTCCAACTCTGTTGACACCTGATTACTTCTTCTAGGGCCTGAGGTTAGGCTGACCCAATCAACTGATACCCCCACAACCAACATAGATGAGCATGGGCTCAAATGTGGAGTTCTTTTACAAGAGGCAGTAGTACTGCCACATGAGAAAACAGGCAAGTATTAAAGCTATCTATGTCAGATTGTGTGACAAGCTTATGCCTTGAAATCACTCCCATGGAGAGTAGCAATATAGTTGTTCCCTGTGGCTCTCAACCCCATTGTGGTCTGGAGATGGACTATCATGTGTGTTTGAAGTAGGAGTCATGAGCCATGGAAAGTGTGATAGGTAAAAATAATAAAATAAAATAAAATAAATCACATTCCTAGCTATCTAGGACAGGAAGTCAACACAAGTCCCTTACCAACCACTGGCCTAACAAAGACCTCAGTGTACTACACCAGGAGCTCATTGCAGCCAGCCTCATTAGGGCTGGTGCTTACACTTACCATTGGTATATTTGTTAGTAATCAAGGGGCTCCAGCTCTGCCCAACTGTATTCCCACCTCTCCCATTTATAAGAAAGCTCAGAGAACTACACATCTTACTAGCCTATCACCTGAAACAACAGGACAGTGCCTCACAGTAACAGAGATCAGGTCCAAACTCACGTGCTTGTGTGGCAGCTGGTTCTCACCTGCAGACACTATCCACTGGCCTGTAGGTCAAACTGCACAGCCTGATACAAAACCTTCCATCAAAAGTGCATAGGACTATAGAAACAAAACCAAAAGACACTACCCAAAACAACCTCCTGATGAGAAAGAACCAGCATAATAATTCTTTTATCATAAAAAAACTAAATGTTATGATACCACCAAAGGCTCACTCTAGGTCTCTAGCTGAAACGGAGGCAAAGAGATGGAGAATTCAAAGCATGGATTGCAGAAAATTCAAACAAGATCCAAGACAAGGCTGAAAATCAACACAAAAGAACCTCTAAAGCAAACCAGGAAATAAAGGAAGAGGTAAATATTTTAAAAAGAAATGAATCAGAGCTACTAAAACTGAAAATTTCACTTAAGGAATTTTAAAATACAACTAAGAGATTGATCCATAGACCAGACAAAGTAGAATAAAGAATTGTAGAGCTTAAAGACTAGTCTTTTGAACTAACCTAGTCAGATAAAGGAAAAAAGTTTTAAATGCACAAAGTCTCTGAGAAATATGAGATTATGTAAAGCAACCAAAACTATGAATCATAGACATTCCTAAGAGAGAAGGAGACAAAGTAAAATAACCTGAAAAATGTATTTGAGGAAATAATTCAAGAACATTTTCCTAACCTTGCTAGAGAAGCAGACATTCAAAACAATAACTCCAGAGAACACCTGCCAGATGCTATACAAAATGAACAACACCAAGGCATGTGGTCACCAGAATGACTAAGGTGAACAGTAAAGAAAATAATTTTAAAGGCAGCTAGAGGAAAAGGCCAGATTACACACAAAAGAAATCTGGCAGTTTAACAGCAGGCATCTCAGTAGAACCCCTATAAGCCAGAAGAGACTAGGGGCCTATCTTTAGCATTCTCAAAGAAAGGGACCTACAGCCAAATAATTTCATATCTTGCCAAACCAAGCTTTATAAATGAAAGAGAAATAACATTTTTCAGATAAGCAAGTGCTAAGGAAATTCATTACCACTAGACCAGCCTTACAAAAGTCTCTTAAAAAAAAATAAAATAAAAGAAAGAGAGAAAAGGGGAGAGAGAACAGGAGTCTTGCTCTATTGCCCAGGCTGGAATGCAATCCAAAAGTAGGTATTAAAAACCTCTTTTTTAATAGGGTTTTTAAAAACCCTAAGGAACAATCCAAGATGGCCAACTGCTAACATCTCAAGATTGTAGCTCCCAGTGAAAATGCAGAGAATGAGAGGACGCCACACTTTCAGACAAATTTTGGTCACTCACGGAGCAGAAGATCCCCAGTGGAGGAGCCGCGCGGGTCACCAGCGTGACTCTTGTGGCTGGCGCAGCTGTTTTGCCGGCACCTCGGTGCGGCAGCTCTTGGAGCAGAGTAAATGGGACTGGTTCCCCTTCTGACCAAGGTTTGGAGCTCCAGGAAGGCAGAGTTGCCTATACAGACTCAAGAAGTAAGTTAGACTGGAGATTCCCAGGCGGAAAAGCACCATCAGTCTTAACACCGCTGTTTTGGCCAGCGCAGTGGGTTGTTCATATTTTGGCCCTGGGAATTAACAAATTGGACGTCTACTCAGAGACCTAATTTGAAAGGTGGTAATTACAAAGACGACAGGTGGATAAACTTACAATGATGGGAAAAAAACCGGCGTAAAAAGGCTGAGAATACTCAAAATCAGAATGCTTCTCCTTCTACAGAGAATCACAGTTCCTCATCAACAAGGAAACAAGGCTTAATAGAGAACAAGCACATCCCAGTAACAGAATCAGGCTTCAGAACATGGATAATAAGAAACTTCTGTGAGTTAAAAGAACATGTTGTAGCCCAGTGTAAAGAAACAAAGAACTTTGAAAAAAGGTTTGATGAAATCCTAATGAGAATAGAAAATTTAGAGAGGAATATAAGTGAATTAATGGAACTGAAGAATACAGGAACTCCGAGAAGTATGCACAGGTTTAAACACTTGAATTGTTCAAGCAGAAGAAAGGATACCAGAGGTTGAAGTCCAACTTAATGAAATAAAACGAGAAGATAAGAATAGAGAAGAAAGGATAAAAAGGAATGAGGAAAGTCTCCAAGAAATGTGGGACTATGTGAAAAGACCAAATTTATGTTTGATAGGTGTACCTGAATGCGACGGAGAAAATGAATCCAAGCTGGAAAATATTATTCAGGATATTATTCAGGAAAATTTTCCTAAACTAGCAAAGCAGGAAAACATTCAACCCCAGGTAATACAGAGAACACCACAAAGATATTCCTCAAGAAGAGCAACCCCAAGGCACATAATCGTTAGATTCACCAGGGTTGAGATGAAGGAGAAAATACTAAGGGCAGCCAGAGAGAAAGGTCAGGTTACCCACAAAGGGAAGCCTATCAGACTTACAGCAGATCTCTCAGCAGAAACTCTACAAGCCAGAAGAGAGTGGGGGCCAATATTCAACATCCTTAAAGAACACAACTTTCAGCCCAGAATTTCATATCCTGCCAAACTAAGCTTCACAACTGAAGGAGAAATAAAACCTTTTATGAACAAGCAAGTACTCAGAGATTTTATTACCACCAGGCCTGCTTTACAAGAGCTTCTGAAACAAGCATTACACATAGAAAGAAACAACCAGTATTAGCCTTTCTAAAAATATACCAAAAAGTAAAGAGCATCAACATAAAGAAGAATTTACATCAACAAATGGATAAAACAGCCAGTTAATATCAAATGGCAGTAATTCTAAATATAAATAAACTAAATCCCCCAATCAAAAGATACCGCCAAAACCCAATGGTATGCTACATCCAGATACATTTCACATGCAAGGATACACAAAGACTCAAAACAAAGGGATGGAGAAAGATTTACCAACCAAATGGAAAGCAAAAATAAATAACAGGAGTTGCAATTCTCATATCTAATAAAATAGATTTTAAATCAACAAAGATATAGTGGTAAAAGGATCAATGCAACAATAAGAGCTAACGATCCTAACACCCAGATACATAGAGACTTAGACTCAATGAGACAGAAAATTAATAAGGATATCAAGGACTCAAATTCAGATCCAGAACAAGTAAACTTAATAAATATTTATAGAGCTCTCCACTTTAAACATACAAAATATACATTCTTGTCAATACCACATCACACCTACTCATAGGTTTAAATAAAATATTGATTGGCCATTATTAATACCCATTTCTTTTAGAATAAAGCAACATTTCTGTTCTCTCTCCCTCTTTTTCTTCCTCTTTCTTCCTCTCCTTCACTCCTTTTTTTTTTTATTTCCTTCTCTCAAAAAAAAAAAAAAAGAAAGAAAGAAAAAAGAAAAAAGAAATCAACTTGTAGACCTCTAGATCCAGGTCGGCAATGTCTCTCTCATTGCCAGATTTCCTTCCTTCCTTTCTCCCTCCCTCCCTCCCTCCCTCTCCCCCTCCCTCCCTTCCTCCCTCCCTCTCTTCCTCCTTTCCTCCCTTTCTGCCTTCCTCAAAAACAACAACAACAACAACAACAACAAAATAATAAATAAAAAACCTCTTTTATGCCAATAATTGTGCTTAACAGTGGAGACAGGAAGGAATAAGGAAAGAAAATAACAAACAGGCAACCAATATTTCATTTAAATCTTTGAAATGCTATGCAAATGCTGAAGAGTGATTTGCTTCCATTTATGTGGTCATTTTCAAAATAGGTGTAATGTGATACTAAAAAAAATGTATGTCCTGTGGAACTGGGGTGAATAATTCTATAAATATTCACTGAGTTTACTTGTTCCAGGTCTGAGTTCAAATTATAAATGTCCCTGTTAATTTTCTATCTCATTGATCTGTCAAATATTAACAATGTGGTGTCAAAGTCTCCTGCTATTATTGTGCAGTGGTCCAAATCTCTTTATAAGTCATTGAAAACTTGTCTTATGTGTCTGGGTGTTCCTATATTGGATGCATATATATTTATGATCATTGACTCCTATTGTTGCATTGATCATTTTATCATTATGTAATGTCCTTCTTTGTTTCTTTTAATCTTTGTTACTATTAAAGTCTATTTTGTCAGAGATGAAAGTTACAACTGCTGTGTTTTTTTGTTTGTTTGTTTTGTTTTGTTTTGTTCTGCTCTCCATTTGATTGGTGAGTCTTCCTCCAATCCTTTATTTTGCGCCTTTGTGTGTCCTTGCTTATGAGATGGATCTAGATACAGCATACCGATGTGTTTTGACTTTTTATTCAGTTTGTGTGTCTGTGTCTTTGATTGGGGCATTTAATCCATTTAAATTTAGGATTAATATTGATATTTGTGAGTTTAATGTTGTCATTTAATGCTAGCTGGCTATTTTACCCACTAGTTGATATAGATTCTTCATTATGTAGATACTCTTTACCTTAAGTAAGTTTTTGGGATAACTGATACTGGTTGTTCCATTCTATGTATAATGCTTCCTTCAGAAGCTCTTGTAAAGCAGGCCTGGTGGTGATGAAATCTCTGAGTGCTTGCTTGTTTGTGAAAAAAATTATTTTTCCTTCATTAATAAAGCTTAGTTTGGCTGGATATGAAATTCTGGGTTGAAAATTCTTTTCTTTGAGGATATTGAATATTGACCCCCCCCCACTCTTATAGTTTGTAGGGTTTCAGCTGAGAGATCTGCTGTGAGTCTGATAGGCTTCCCTTCATGGGTAAACTGACCTTTCTTTCAGCTACCCTTAGAATTTTCTCCTTTATTCCAACCCTTGTGAATCTAATGATTATATGTCTTGGGGTTGCTTTACTTGAGGAATATCTTTGTGGTGTTCTCTGTATTACCTGGAGTTGAGTATTGTCCTGCATTACTAGGTTAGGAAAGTTTTTTTTGAATAACATCCTAAAGAATATTTTCTAACTTGTATTCATTCTCTTCATGACATTCAGGTACACTTATAAAATGTAAATTAGGTCTTTTCACATAGTCATAAAAGTCTTTAAAGGAAGATCTAATCATAGAGACAAAAGATTGATACCTGTTACTACAAAACTACACCTAGGTACACAACCCACAGACTCTTGAAAGAAACTATACAGTAGAAACTACAAAACATACAGCTAACAACTTTACAATAAAATGAAAACCTCAGATATTAAAATTAACTCTGACTGTAAGTCATTCTCAAGCCCCCCTCCCTGCAACCTTTTTCTTTTCTTTCTTCTTTTGAGATAGAGTATCATTTTGTCACCCAGGCCGGAGTGCAGTGCGGAGATTTCCGCTCACTGGAACCTCTGTCTGCAGGTCCAAACAATTCTCATGCCTCAGCCTCCCTAGGAGCTGTGATTACTGGCACCTGCCAAGACACCAGGATATTTTTTTGTATTTTTAGTAGGTACTGGATTTCACCATGTTGGCCATGCTGGTCTCTAACTCCCTACCTCAGGTGATCTGCCTGCCTCAGACTCCCAAAGTGCTGGGATTACATGCATAAGCCACCACATCTGATTGTAATACCCCACTTAAAAAGCACCAAGTGACATGCTGGATTAAAAAAAAAAAAAAAAAAAAAAAAACAACAAAAAGAAAGACTAGGCTAGATGCAGTGGCTCATACCTGTAATCCCAGCACTTTGGAAGCCAAGGGGGGCAGATCACCTAAGGTCAGGGAGTTCCAGAGCAGCCTGGCCAAAATGATGAAACCCCATCTCTACTAAAAATACAAAAATTATCTGGGCGTGGTGGCACACACGTATAATCCCAGCTACTCAGGAGGCTGACCAGGAGCACTGCTTGAACATAAGAGGCTGAGGTTGCAGTGAGCCAAGATTGTGCCACTACACTCCAGCCTGGGTGACAAAGTGAGACTCCATCTCAAAAAACAAAAACAATGAAAACAGGACCAGCAGGGCAAAGTGGCTCGGGCCTATAATCCCAGTACTTTGTGAGGCTAAGACAGGCAGATCATTTGAGGTTAGAAGTTTGAAACCAGTCTGACCAATATGGTGAAACTCTATCTCTGCTAAAAATACAAAAAAAAAAAAAAAATTGCCTGGCATGGTGGCACAAGCCTGTAATCTCAGCTACTGGGAAGGCTGAAACAGGAGAATCTCTTGAGCCCAGGAGGCAGAGATTGCAGTCAGCCAAGATCATGCCATTGCCCTCCAATGTGGGTGACAGAGCAAGAGTTTGACTCAAAAAAAAAACAACAAAAGACACATTCATCTGCTGACTTCAAGTGACCCATCTCAATTCAACACCCATAGACTCAAGGTAAAGAGTTGGAGAAAGATCTGTTATACAAATGGAAAACAAAAAAGAACAGACTTACTGTTTTCACATAAAAAAGACTTTAAACTAATTACAGTTAAAAAAGACAAAGAAGGCTACTACATAATGATAAAGGATCCAATTCAATGAGGTGACTTAACTATCCTAAATATATATGCACCTAACATTGGAGCAGTCAGATCCATAAAAGAGATACTTCTGACACTATGAAAAGACTTAGCCACACAATAATAATGAGGGACTTCAACACACTACTAACAGTGGTAGAGAGATTATCAAGGGAGGAAACTAACAAAAAAAAAATTCCATGCTTAAATTTGACCCTTGACCAATTGGACCTACTAGACATTTACAGAGCACTCCACCTATCAACCACAGAATATACATTCTTCTCATTCACACATACAGCATACTCAAAGGTTGATCATATGCTTGCCTACAAAGCAAGTATCAATAAATTGAAAAACATAAAATTATACCAGTCATACTTTCAGATCACTTTAGAATAAAAATATAAATCAATATAAAGAATATCTCTCAAAACCACACAACTGCATGGAACTAAAACAACTTGCTTTTGAATGACCCTTGGATAAATTATGAAATTAAGGCAGAAATTAAAAAAAAATTGAGAAGTCAATGAAAAGAGAGACACAAGATACCAAAATCTCGAGTATGCAGTGAACGTAATGTTAAGTAGAAAACTTACAGTCCTAAATGCCTAAATGAAGAAATTAGAAACACCTCAAATTAAAAATCTAACATCACACCTGGAGAAAGTTGAACAACAAGAACAAATTAACCCCAAAGTTAATAGAATAAATAACTAATATCAGAGCAGAACTGAATAAAGTTGAGACCCAAAAATCCATACAAAGGATAAACAAAACCAAATATTGTCCTTTGAATGGCTAAGCAAGATGGATAGATCACTAGCTAGATTAATGAAGAAAAAAAGAGAGGATCCAAACACGTACAATCAGAACTGACAAGGGTGATGTTACAGCTTATCCCAGAGTGAATACCTCCATGCACAGAAACTAGAAAATCTAGAGGCAATAAATAAATTCCTGGAAACACACAAACTCCAAAGACTGAGTTAGGAAAAAATAGATACCTCAAATAGACAAATATCAATTTCCAAAATTAAATCAGTAATAAAAATTACCTACCAACAAAAAAGAGCCCTGAACCAGATGGATTCACAGCTGAATTCTACCAGACATACAAAGAAGAACTGGTAACAATTCTACTGAAACTACTCCAAAAACTGAGGAGGAAGGATTCCTTCCTAACTCATACTACCAAGTCAGAGTCACTCTGATGCCAAAATCTGGCAAAGACACAACGGAAAAAGGAAACTGCAGGCCAATATCCCTGAAGAACATAGACACAAAAATTCTTAACAAAATACTAACAAATAGAATCTCACAGCACATGAAAAAGTTAACTTACCATGATCAAGTAGGCTTTATTCCAGGGATTCGGGGCTGCTTCAACATATGCAAATCAATAACTGCAATTTGCCACATAAAAACAGAACTAAAAACAAAAATCATACGATCATCTCAATAGATGCAGAGGAAGCTTTCCATACAATACAGTGTCCCTTTGTGAAGAAAACTCTCAACAAATTAGCCATCAAAGGAACATACTTCAAAATAGCAGAAGCCATCTGTGAGAAACCTACAGCCATCATTATACTGAAAGGAGAAAAGTTAGAAGCATTACCTTTGGAATTGCAGCAGGACAGGGATGCCCACGTTTACCACTCCTGTCCAATGTGGTGCTGGGGGTCCTTGCAAGAAAATCACACAAGTAGAAGAAATGAAAGTCATCCATATAGGAAAAGAAGTCAAGTTGTCCCTCTTTGCTGATAATAGGGATAGATACCTAGAAAACCCTGGGGATTCTGCTTAAAGACTCCTAGAACTGATAAACTACTTCAGTGAGATTTCAGGATGTGGAATAAATGCACAACAATCAGTAGCGTTTCAATATACCAATAGCATTATATTTTGTTAGTGGGGTATACAAATGGTGACTTTTGTATGTTGATTTTGTATCTTGCAAGTTTGCCGAATTTATTAGTTCTAGCAGTATTTTGTTGGCGTTTTTAAGGTTTTCTCTCTATATATAAAATTACATCATCTCCAAACAAGGACACATTGACTTCCTCCCTTCTAATCTATATGCCTTTGACTTTGTTCTTTAAATGCCCTGGCTTGACCATTCAGTGCTGTGCTGAGTGGGTGTCATGGGGCTGGGCATCCTTGTTTTGTTTCAGCTCTTAGTGAAAAAGCTTAATTGTTTTTCTGGATTAATGCTATATTGGCTTTACATTTGTCATATAGGCCCCTTTATTAGGTTGAGGTGCATTTTTGTTCTACCTAGTTTGTTGAGAGTGTCATGAAGAAATAACGAATTTTGTCATGTCCCTTTTCTGCATCCATTTGAATGTGATAGTGGTCATTGAGTCTGTCATCCTGGTCAAAATCTGGGAGGATGCCTCCATACCTAAAGAAGGCCATGCGGGCATCACATCTCACATTCTGTGGACGTGACCTGATTATGATGTGTATTGTGAGTATCTGACTCCCCAGATAGAACTGAGGCCCAGGGATTGTCACTTGTTTTGGTGAATTATGTCAATTTTCTAGAAAAGTGACTATAAATATTAAGTACTTAATATATGTGTCATAAATAAATTAATCTCCACCAGAAAAAAAGTAATTAAATTTATAAATTCTTCTCTTTGTACTGCTTTTGGTGCATCCTAGAAATTTTTTAATGTTGTCTTTTTATTTCTCTCTCTCTCTCTCTGTGTGTGTGTGTGTGTGTGTGCGTGTGTGTAAGTTTTATATATATATATATATATATAAATTTTTGCTTTGGATTTCTTCAACACAATAGTTGTTCAAAAATATGTAGTTTAAATTCCACATATTTTAAATATTTTTGAGTTCACTCTATTAATTCTTTTCTAGTTTATTCCACTGTGGTTGAAAATGATACTTGCGATGACTTTAATCTTAAATTTGTTAAGACTTGTTTTGTAACCTAACCTGTGATCTATTCTGGAAAATGTTCCATGTACATTTCAAAAGCATAAGAGAATCCAGCTGCTGTTGGGTAGAATTTTCTGAATGTATCTGTCAGGTTCATCTGCCTATAGTGTACTTCAAGTCTGCTGTTTCCTTATTGATAAGTGTAGTATGAAGAATCTGACAATCATTGCATTGCTGCCTATTTCTCCCTTCACATCTTGCTTCATATATTTAGGTACACTGATGTTGAGTGTATGTATATTCAGTTATTCTTATATGTGCCTGTTGAATTTATCCTTTTATTATTATGTAATGGCCTTATTCATCAGGCACTGGGGTGGATCTGGAATCTTGATCTGCAAAGACTGACTCCTCTGTTTTCTTTGTTCCCATGTATTGACTTGATTGAGATTTCTGGGTATTATGATTTCCCTGTTTAATTTGCTTATTTATTCTAAATATTAATAAATACTAACATAATACTATTAATCATTATTTTTAGTATTTCTAAACAAATCCTTAACATAAAATCTAATACAAAGTAAGGCCTCTCCCATACTTATGAACAATTAAAAAAACTTAGAGGTTTTAAAACTGTACTGGAACTTTTCAGGCTGCAGGTTTTGCTCTCTTAAGTCTTCTATCTTATTCCTGTATATCACAAATTAATACTTATTGTTATTTTTATTTTATACTTTCAATCCTTATTTATACCTATACATAGGCCTACAGGTTCACTTACTTCCATGTATACAAAATCTCTTATACCTCATTCTTTGTTTTAAACTCCTTTGGCATTATCATTATTTTAAGGTTAGCCATTATTATTTAAGAGTGTACTTATTTTAGTTGTGAATGACAGTTTAGATGGGTATATGTTTAGGTTGACTATTACTTTATCTCAGCCTTTAAAATTACATTGTATTATCACTGTTGCTATTAAGAAGCATGTTATAAATATAATTATTCTTGTCTGAATGCTTTTACAAACTTCATATTTGATGTTATTCTTCTTCAGTCTTACTCAATTTTTTTATGCCCAATCTTGTAACTAGATGTGCATTTATATACAATCTCACCAATACTTACCACTAACAGATTTTATCATTCTACAGAATTTTTTGGATAGAAAAAAATTCTATCCAAATTTTATCATTCTACAGAATTTTTCAATATCTTGTTATGTTTTTCTATTTGTATTTTTCTGATAATTAAAATCAGAAACTTTTCATGTTTATAAAAGCCATTTGTCTATCCTCTCTTGTGAAGTGTTTGTGCATCTTTCTTTGCCATTTTACAAATGGGTTGTCATGACTTTTTTTCCAAATACATTTTCATTAGCCCAGTAAACTCTATTTAAATGGATATTCTTGCACCTTGCCTTTGCTATAAGTCCAGTAAACATATAAATATGAGCTTGTTTCTGGACTTGTTCTCTTCTAGTTCTTCTGAAAGTGTTATGCCCATACCAGTAGCAATAACTGTCTGTACCCAAGAATTTAGTGTAAATGGACCTCCTCCCCTATTTCTACTGAATCTTTCTTCAGATGATTATGACATAGAGTTTGGGAATCACCATCCTATTGTGTTTCATGGGTCTACTTGCATATATTTGCATAATACCAACTATGTTAATTTTCGTAGCCCTATATCCACTTTTGTCATTTTAGACATACACACATCTGTTGGAATATAAATATGCTTTAGCTTTTCTCAATAATGTTTTGTGGCTTTCTGTTTACTGGTCTTGCACATCACTTATTAGAGACATCCTAAAAGACACTGCATGGTTAGAAATAGTCTTTAACTTCAATTTGTTTATTGATGTAAGAAAAATGTATTTTATCTTATGTTCTGTTACATTTTAATTCACTTTTTAATTTTAATAATATAAATGTAGACTTTATGATTTCTAAGAACCTAATTAGATTGTCTTATAGTGACAGCTTAACTTTCTCTGTTCTAATCTTTATTTTTATCCTACTTTAGCCTATTAGCTTGAAATTTCAGTATACATTTTTATACATATAGTTTTGGCTGGTGCCACCATATTTTCTCAACCTCAGAAGTAAAGATTTTAACATTTTATTATTATCCATAGGATGCTGTAAAATTTGAAACTGAAATATTTTCTAGTCTCTTACTCCCTTTGAAAATGATGAACAAAGGTTTTATCTTTTCAGCTCCAAGAAAATTGCAAAAACTTGCCTCTATGTTTAAGAGACTCCCTTTGTGGTTTTCAAGGCTACTGCCCTGGTCAACATCATCATTTGATAAATACGTAGTGGCCTATTGTCCTAGTCATTTCTCTGAGTGCCTCTTCTCTTCAAAATATTGGGCCCTCAAATTCTGCTGCCCTTGAAAATCAGAAGTCTAAACTGCATATCCTATTTCCTTTGAAATTTATATTATCTTTACTTATGCTTCTGCAACTAAATGTATATTTATTTGCATGGGCTTCTACTTACAATTTTTAACATGCTTATGTTACACTCTCTATTTCATAATTTTATTATTTGAAGTTTTGGGGGATCAGATACTCATTTCTATTTTTTTTTGAGATCACTCCTTAATGGTTGAACAATCAATTATGTGGCTTTTGAATGTGGATTCTGAGCACAATTCTAATAGTATTTTTATTTAATCTTTAAAAACATTGTTTAATGTTGAATTAAAGTGTATATATCCAACTAAATTTTAATTTTGCCTTTGCTGGACACCCAGTAGATCACTCTCTAGGGAACATAATGTTAATATTTTAGTTTTCAATTTTAAACACTCAATATGTTAGGTAATTGAAGTAGCTAAACCTGCTTGACAGTGGAACACTATAATAAGTGGATTCCTTTTATGTTTTATCAAAGCACAGACCAATTTCTAAACTTTCCCTGAAATCCTCTCTTCTTCTTTTATTGGTGATTAAATTTGATTTCCAGTCCATCTTTTTAAAAGTTTTATTCTTCAAGTCATAGCCTTTATAAGAAACCCGACTATGTAGGAAGTTCTCTCTTCAATTTTTTTTTAATATACAGGCTCTTTGTCAAGACATTTTTTATCTATACATGAACAACAACATAGAAATCCTTAATCTCATCTAACCCTAAAGACATACCTAACCTGAACTTCTGCAAAATTGTTTTATTTGATAATGTTCTTTTTTCTTTCATTGACTGGTTCTTATTAATTTACTAAGTGGCTATTTATTTTTGGTTCTGCATTTTCTCATACTTGAAGTTCAGATATACATTAAAATTTATTTTTGATATTTTATTCTTTTAGGGGTTTAAAACAGAAGAGTATCCAGGTGCCTACAAAATACCAGAAATGGATGCGCTAAGGTGATGCCTATTCACACATTCAATAAATGGTTGATAGTATAACTAATCCATGCATTTATCATGCTGAAAATATTTACAGATGTAGCACACTATGCCATCACATAGACTGAAATAATCATTGTAATTCTCACAGAAATTGAAATAAATTGATGAACACATTACAAGTCAGACTACCTCCATAATAACAACTAAAAATCTCTACATTTAAATGATATATGCTCAGTTAAATCAAGTATATAAATAGTAATTTCTCCCTTACAAAACTTAGTTACTATGGCAGTCAGCAACTTCCTTTGCTGCTTAAATTAGAATTAAGTATCTAGTTCATATTAAACAAGTACAATGGGTTAACCATTAGGATGGCAAGTACAATTTTAGAAAAAGTCAAGTATTAGGAAAGGCAGTTTTCAAACGAATACTGGAGCAAGAGAGAATTCTTTCTATAGCAGAGTAGATTCAGCAAGACTGCCCATAACTGAACTTTATCACAGAATACAGACTTGCATGGCTGAAAAAGACAGTGCTTCCATGCCAAATAGAAACTGTGTAGTGAGCTTGGCAGCGCAAGCAAGCACTTTCAGCAAGAAAGCAGACGAGGAGTGTGACAGAACACTCACTTTCACAGGGAATGAATAAATAGCTAGGAGACTAAAAATAGACAATGCCATGTTTTATATTAATTGAGAATAAAATTATGCTTCTCTTACCAATTCCTTTTGATGAATACTAATCACTTCATGCTATTTTAAAATTGTAAGCTGCACTAAAATATCTGTGGTACACAAGGAAACAAGGCCACAATTTTCTATATTTGCATTACTTAAAACACATGAGTTGCAAAACATTTTCTTGTTTTTATATACCTTGTGTCACTCTAAATCAGTTTGTCTAAGTACATACACATAAATGCACCTAAGTAAATATTTTGTATATATTTTAGTTTTTTTTAAATGAAAATAATTCTTTTTTAATAATAAATGCATTCATATCTTCTGATGAAATATCACAGAAAAAATATAATTAGTATAGTAATAACATTAGATGCACATGACTTATCAAGTTCATCTATCAGAAGAAATACATTTTCAAGAACTTTCATAGGTTGTAAAGAAAGTGATTTTAAAAAGAATCATTTTAGTATCTTTGAAGTGTTTATGATTGGTTCAATAATATTTTTATGTAAGCATAGAGTGAAAGAATAGTGACTAAAATAAATTAGAACAAAACCTATTATAACGCAAGAAATTTTATTTAGTACAACTTGAAAAGATGAGATGAACTAAAATGATTATCTTTTCACAGTACAAATTTCTCCAACGTATTTCCAAAACACTCTAATTAATAAAGACCATAAAACAAAATCCCAGGACAAGGAATATTATATTTTATTTTGCTAGTATTGAAAAATTGATTGTAACATTTTAGCTCCATATTTTTCATTATTAAACTTTCTACCCAAGGACACATGATTACAAGCTAAAAAATTAAAATACGAGCTTGAATCACCTAATATTTTATTGCTACACAGCAAAATAATAAACATCTAATCTGATTTGTGTTCAACAAAAATTGATCATAATCAAAGTGTGGTTTCCTATTTCCAAAGTTCTTAGCTATTTGATTAAACCTCAGAGTTGTTCAGTCTATTATTTGGCCAGAGACAGCTCATATTAAAATGGTTTGCTCAGAGTCTCTCCAAAGAGAATCAGTTAGTTTCATTGTGGCTTTGCTAAGGAAAAGGTCTGCTTCAATATCTAGTGATCTTAGTACCAAATGTACACAATTTCTGTTCTTGCTATGACTTTGTTTACTTCTATCCTTTTATCTACAACTGACCATTTATCTGAACTAGAACTGCACACGATGAAGTTGCCAAGACACAGGGGAAAGGATATAAAGAAAACAAAGAGGCAAATATATCATTATAACTTGCAAGCCATTTCACTAATATCGATTTGCCTTTCAGGTCAAAGAGATACTTTCTCCTCCTACTAACACATTTATCTAGAGTGGATTTTGGGGTGTCACATGACTGTGATAGTTTGTGATTGATCTCTCTACATCTCTGCATAGAGAATGAACAGATTGACAATGATGATAATAAATACACAAACTTGACTAAGAACCAAAATGTAAAAGACCAAAACAAATAATAAAAATAGGTAGAATATGAGCAAAGTTTTAAGATAATTAAGATAATTTTAATAATCTTATTAAAATTTAAATACAATTATTAGCACTCCCATTTTAAAGTTGAAGAAATCGAGGATTGGAGCTTTTAAGTACAATGCCCAGTTACAGTGGTAGAGCTACAATTCAAATTTAGATATCCTGAGCTAGTTGACAATTTTCACCCATGTCATACTGGTGATTGGGGTGGCTAGCTATTTAGTGCAATTTTAGAGAAATACATAACAAAGGCTGAATCATGCTTCTCAGAGGTAGATTAAATGCTAGTGATAGGTGTAACTAGTGGATCTTAAAACTTATAAATAAGGACTCCCACCAGAAGCCACAAAATTATAAAGCAATTAAGCATAGACATAAGTTTGATTAACTTGAGAGATATTGGTTGAGATCTTTAAAAATCAGAAAGAAATCCATGATGTAAAGAGCTTACTAGGGCTGAATAAAAGCAAGTACAACTGAATTGCTATCATAAGGTTACTGAGGCCAACAGAAACTCAAAAATGGAAGGCTATTTAAACATAGAATACCACCCTCTTAGGTGTTAAGAATAATCTATATAAAGATTATCAACATAATAATCACCAGTTTAAAATAAAATTGTGTATTTATATTCTTTAAGGTCTTTATATTCTTCAGTTATGTTCAATCTATTATATTTAAACATAATCCATACATTTATTTAGAGAGTAACAACATTATCTGAATTTATAAAATAAAAAGATGATGAAGGAACAATTTTATCTTATAAATATTGCAATTATCCTCTAAATCATAGTCTCTGTTTTTTAATAAGGCAAATAAGCCAAAATTGCTAATAGTTCAATTTAATTAGCCCTAATTAAGATGTGGTATGTTACAGAATGTAATTACATCGGTTAGTTTTTCCATGAGGTTACATTTCATATTGGTCATGGGCATTTTATCTTTAGTAAGTAAGCTGATACTTATTTATGGTTATTTCGATGAAATAAACAACTACTAAATTTTTCTCTAATATACTTTATTTGGATAGGTTTGAAAAAAGTTTTTGGGTGATATAGTATCTCCAATGGTGGAAACATCATATGAAAATAACTGTATATTATTAGATAGAATCAAGTTTCTGGAAGAATTATATCATCTAAACACTTGGGAATCCCGTAGCTTTTCCAAATATAATCTAATTTTACAAATATTAGTTCTTTTATAACTTACCACCACCACTCCCCAAGAAATAGTTATGTATGTATAGTAGAGATTGAATAGTTCATAAAATTTTAGAATTTCTTGAATTAAATTACTATTGTATTTTTGGATCAAACAATATTTTATTTTTACAAAGATGTTGCACAGTTATAAATTCCTTACAAAGTTTGACAATAAGCTTAGCTGTCACTTGATAGCAATCTATGTGATAGTAAATGCTTTTCTATAGCTAGAAAAACCAAAAATAATTCAAATTTTAGATAAGGAGAGAAAACATTACTTTGAAAAACATCAGCCTACCTAATGATCAATTATTGAACTTTGTTTGATATTTCATTTAAGCTAAGCCCATTGACATTTCTAGTTGAAATGCAAATGTCTTGTGGCTAAAAGGATATACTAGACTTAATAATAGTAATAACAACACCCATTTGAATGGTCCAATACTAGAATTTTGCTAATGCAAGTATCACTATCTACTTAAACTAGAAAGCTAAGGCTAAATTTTACATAAAACATAAGAAATAAATTTTCATGCACTGTGGATGTGCTGTACAAGTAGGCTATGTGTATATTATGTTGTCTTGCACAATTTAATAACATTAATAAGCACCGTGTATTAGCAATAGTTGTAAATTGATTCAAATACAGAGTTTCAGTTCAATTCAGATCATATCTACAGATCCATATTAAGGAACACCTCTTAACCTGTGATTTTACTTTAGGCATCTTGAAGAAGAGATTAATCTGGCCTTCAGTGGAACAATGTTAAATAGGAGAGAGAAAAATAAAACCTTACCATAAAATAAATAAAAATAAAGCCTTACCATAAAATAAATAAAAATAAAACCTTACTATAAAATAAATAAAAATAAAAAGCTTGTCATAGACATTTAAAAATTTAATAAAAGGAATATGCAATAAGTAAAGTGGATGTACAGAGAAGGGAATAATTAACATCTCAATGGTGGGGTCAAGAAAGTCTTTAAAGTTCAATTTTAAAGAGAGAATAAAATTTAGATAGAGGAGGGTAAACTATGCTTAAATAGGTAATACTCATGATCAGAAGGTAACAGTACTCAGTACTGATGGATAGAAATGAGTAAAGGATAGGCAAGAATATATTAGAACATAATATGTTGCCAAGAGGGCAGCCTCATGTATTATGATATGGGTAAATGATGGCCCAGGGGCCAATTTCAGTTTGCAACCTGTGTTGTATTGGTACGTAAACTAAGAATATTTTTTATTTTTTAAAGGCTATCAAAAAATTAAATAACAAAAACTCTCTGTAGCCTATAATGTCTAAAATATTTATTCTCAGGCCTTTACAGAAAATGGTTGCCAAACCTACATTACTGTGAGAGCAAAGGCACCAAAGGAATCAGTGAGAAAACTGAAAAGATTAAAATGGCAAAGAAAAAAACAGTAGCTTCAGAAAAAGGGTCCATGTGATGATAAAGACAACTTCAAATTATTTCATAATCGGGTTCTATATATAATGGATGAAAAGAATCAAAAAGAGTTTTAAGTATTAACACACTAAAAATAGAGATTCTAAAAAGACTAAAATAAATTCTAAATCCTAAAATAAATGATGTTATATATTTTTGAATCAAAGCTTTACTTATCAGTTATGTCAATAATTCTTAAAATATTTTATCTGCTTCTCATCTGAGCTCCAGAAAGTGCATTTCACAGTTCCACTAAGAATATCTACTCCATATGTACAGAACCATAATTGTGCTCTCCATCATTCACTCCAAAACCATAATCATCCTCCAGCTTTAAACTCACTGGCTGGTGCAACCATTCAAATTATTACATTAAAAATACTCTTAACAATAATTTCTCCCTGTTCCTCATATTCTCAGTCACAAATTGTATTGTATTGATTTTACATATTAAAATCCTTCAAATGAATTCCTGTCTCTTCATCTCCTCAACTATTTATTTTAGACTAGCAGGAGATACCTTTCTTATCTTGACCCTCTGTTCACTTCTTAATTTGATTCCTGTTTCCATTTGTGCACCCTCCACTCCATCCTAATCAGTGTCATATAAACTATATCCAAAGTAATATCTTCAAAGGCATATGATAGCAAATCTGTCTTATGAAAATTTCTCAACCGCTTAAAGAAGATCTATGGAAAACTTATTATATGTAGTGATGAAAGATAGTGTTTTCTTCTCAAAAAAAAAAAAAAAAGGCAAAGGTGCCTGCTCTCACCATTTTTATTGAACATTTTATTAGAGATCCAATGTGATAATATAATGAAAAGAGGTAATAGTGATCATTATTAGAAATTAAGAATTAATTTGGTTTTTTTAAAGATGGCTGTAGAAACTGATAAGTAAATTTAGAGTTTGCAGGTTACAAACTCAATATACAAAAGTCAATTTTATGCATAATGACAGTGAACATCAGCAAACAAAATAAGCCAGCAGGCAAGCAATCCACTTATAATAGTATAAAACAGAATACTTTGAAATCAATTTCACCAAAATTTTCAAGATTTGCTTACAAAAAAAAACCTATAAAACATCACAGAGACATTTTTAATAAAGCCAAAAATCAATGGAAGAATATACCATGTTCATCAACTGAAATACTCACTATTATTAGGATCACAATTCTACTCAGATTGTTCTATAGATTCAATGAAATCCCATTCAAAATTCTAGCAAGTTTTTTGAGTAAATTGGTAAGCTGACTTTAAAATCTATAGGCAAAGGCAAATGATTCTGAAGAAGAAAAATAATTTTTAAAGGAAAGGAAATTTTGGAATACTAACACCATCTAATTTCAAGTCTTACTTTAAAGGTACACACTGATATTAAAAAGAATGTAGATTCAAGGAACACAATAGAGAGTACACATGTAGACCAGTACTTCATTGATTAATTGATTTAACAAACTGCCATGGTTATTCAGTTACATAATAACTTTCTTTTAACAACTTGCATATCTGGAAAAATAAATCTCAATACGTATTTTATATCATAAGAAATTTGAAGTAGACAGTGACCTAAATACATGAGTTAAAATTACTGCACTTAAAGAAGGTAGAAGAAAATCATTGTAAATTATGGTTAGGTAAAGATTTTCAAATACTATATAAAAAAAAAAACAGTCCTGAAAAGATAAAAAAATTAATGGTTTTAATGAAGATTAAAAACTTTCCGCCGGGCGCTGTGGCTCACGCCTGTAATCCCAGCACTTTGGGAGGCCAAGGCGGGTGGATTACGAGGTCAAGAGATCGAGACCATCCTGGTCAACATGGTGAAACCCGATCTCTACTAAATACAAAAAATTAGCTGGGCATGGTGGCGCGTGCCTATAATCCCAGCTACTCAGGAGGCTGAGGCAGGAGAATTGCCTGAACCCAGGAGGCGGAGGTTGCGATGAGCTGAGATCGTGCCATTGCACTCCAGCATGGGTAACAAGAGCAAAACTCCGTCTCAGGAAAAAAACAAAAAAAAAAAAACTTTCACTCTTTGAAGAAAATGAGAGAGTAAGCTACAGACTGCAAAAATACTTAAATACCAATCTGATAAAAGACTTATACTCAGAATACATAAAGGTATCTCAAAAATCAATAATAACAACAAAATCTAATTTTAAATAGGTAAATTATTTTAAAAGGCACTTTCAAAGATATACAACTGGCAAATAAACACATGAAATGATGGTCAATATCACTGGCTATTAATGATATTCATATTAAAATTACAATCACAAATGACAATATATCAAATACAAAAAAGATAAAATTACTGATGTGACTCTTTGCAAGAATAAGGATCAGCTTTAAATATCATATAGGTATTGCTGTAGAAATTCAGAATGATATAGACACAAGCTTCTGAAAAGTTGATATGGTAGTATTTTACAAGGTTAAAAATTAGTTTATTACAGAACCTAGTAATCTCACTTCTAGGTATCTTAGTGAAGTACATTCACACATGAATATACATGTGCATGTCAATAGTGGAATTAGTTTATGTAAGCCATATACTGGAAGACTACCTAAATGTTTATCCAGTTGAAGACAGAAATTTAAAATGTGATATAGTCATCATATAGAAAATTCCTCAGCCATGAAAGAAAAGAAAAATAATACAAATACATGCAATAAGATGGATGACTTTCAAAAAAAATTCTAAGTGAAAACAATTAAATGCAAAATGTTGCATACTATGTGATATCATTTATATAAAATTTGGAAAGGTCAAAATTATGACATCTGGTAGATGATTGATTACTTGACCTTGAGGGTAAGGAGAGATGTATTAGTTTACTAGGACTGCTATAACGAAGTTCCACAGACTGAATTGCTTAAATAACAGAAATGCATATTCTCCTAGTTGTGGGAGCTAAGGTCCAAGATCAAGGCATTGGAACGGAGAATTTCATCTCAGGCCTCTCTCCTTGACTTGTAGATGATTGTCTCATCCCTGTCTAATTATGGTCATTCCTCTGGTGTCTGTGTGTGTCTTAATGTCTTTTGATAAGGATACCAGTCAAAAATTAGAACCCACATATGTGACCATGGCCCATCTTAATAACCTCTTTAAAGACCACATCTCCAATACAGTCCCATTCGAAAGTATCGGGGATAGGAATCCATCATATGTATTTTGTGGATCATATTTCACCCCATAACAGCGGGTCATACATTTCACAGGGGAACAAGAAAACCTTTTAGAATGATGTCCTGTGGATAGAACATGTTTGCAGTGGAGATTACATGACTGAATACAATTATCAGCACCAAGTTTTACTGTCAGAAAGAGTGAATATTATTTTATATGATGTTTATATCTGAAAGTTAAAAAATAAAGGTATCAAATTTCAAAGTTGTTTTAGTTTGGGTTAACTTTACTCTTCATTAAAATAAAGGTGCTTCTGAAAAAATGTACAAATTACATGAAAATCAAATTATGATATTTTAACTAACATATCATACTATATATTATTTTCACTCCCCACTATACAAAGTTTATTATAGCACCTTTCATTCAAATAATATTGACATTCTCTATAGCTACATATTGACAGATTATATGAACCTCTTGCTCAAGCTGACACTCACTCACAGGCAACTATGTAGGACTCTGTGGCAGGTCACTGGCTTGAAAGAGTCTTTGTTTCTTTAGAAAACTCAGTTCTCTCATTTACCTCCACATGTTTCTGTCATTGTAAAAATTATATCATATAGAAAACCTCTTCAAAGAATAAAAGAGTTAATAAAATGTAATTTAAAAACCAACGTGAAAGTCAAGGAACTCCAAAGAGATGATTTCCACTCTTACCACATTTGGATACAAAAAAAAAAAAAAAAAAAAAAATAGTGTTCTAAAAGTTCTATGAGTAGTTTTTTTTAAAAAAGGACAAAGGTCTTTTTTGTTTTTTGCTAATAAAAATGTGATTATATTTAAACAGAAATTACATTTTATTTTAATTCTAAGACCAATATCTCTACATATTCTCTTTTAAAAGATTACCTTTTCCAATGTATCTTTTTTAAAGAAAAAGAAAAGGGAAAAAAGGGGAAAAAAATGGTATGTTTTGGGTCTGTGTTCCCACTCAAACCTCCTCTTGATTTGTAACCCCCACATCTTGAGGAAAAGAGGCAATTAGATCATTATTTTTAAATTTTCAATTATAATATTTTATAAAAAATATAACTTTTAATTTTCATTATTTATAGGTACTTTTTTAGAAGGACTAAATTTTCAGATGACATGACTTTATGTGATTTTGTTAATACAAAATTTTTATATGCTGCATTAATCCTGGTAACAGATACTTGCTATATTCTCCAGTTAAACAAAGGGTACAGAATTTATAAGAGTTGGGGTGGGAACTCACAGGTAATTTACATTTGCCAATTAACTGTACCCAAAACAAAAGTCAATTTTCCACTATCTTCCTGACAGGATATAGTTTTATAATATTATTATAAGCGTGTGTATATGTTTGTGTGTATATGGAGAGAGAGAAAAGAGAGAGAAAAAAACTGTATAAATATATCTATTATATATATTTGTTATCAGTTGCTAAATTCTGTATGTAGAACGTAAGAAAACTGGACTATCTCTGGATATTATCTCTGGAGATAAGAGCTAATATTTTAAAAAATACATAGCCTTGTATAGAAACACAAAATTATTCTCCTAGGCCTCCTGATGATTTCAGTTCTTTCTTATTCAGAATACAGTGACAACTCCTATGCCCTAAAGGAATAAAAAAAATAAAAAAATTTACAGAAATTTATTGCTGTTTGTTTTATCTAGACACAGAGTCACTCCAAACACTGACAGATAGGTTGAATGCTATTAACAGCTCTCTTCTCTAGCCCTCTACTGTACAATTTTAGCTTATTAGTAGTAACAACCACATTTTGACTTCTACATTGTCTGATCTATGTGTCTTTCTCAGCATCATTTCACTGTGTTTTCCTGTTTGCCCCTTTTATTTAAATTTCTCCAGGAAAAGTATCTGATGGAGTTGAAAATCACAATCTAGCCTATTGCTTTCACATTTTATCTCATCATGATGTAATAATCAGGCACGGAATCCTTCATTTCCATTAAAATTTTGCTCTCCTTCTCTAGGAGTTTTTTTTTTTTTCTTTTTTTATAAACAGTAAGACTACAGGAAGTCTTCATAGCAGAGACTTCATATTTCTTCTATCCTCTTTTTAAAAAATTATTCTGCAGGTGTTTACTCTGCCCTTGGATACATTTTTTTTTCCAGAATCTTAAGAAATAGAGAATTCTAAATTACTTAAATCAAGAAGTGCTTCCTTGAGTTAGAAATATTCTTATATGCATTCTGATATATTACATAAAACAGTAAGCCTTTTTTGTTTACCTCCCCTTAACTTGTGCAGGTTAAATAAGAAATCATTGGAGTCATTATTCTTTCTTGATCATTTACCACTCTACTCATTAGCTGTTGTTTCTGACCCCTCCAGGATTAGATCAAAAGTAAAGAAGAAAGTTACAGGGTACAGAAAAAGTCCTGCTTGAATGATTACTCTCTTAAAAGAGCTTAGCACATTCTGCGTTTTGCAAATATTTAAAGCTTACTGTTGATCTCACAGACCAGACCAATTTTGGGCCCATCAGCTAAAACTCCCTTGATGATGTTTATTTTGATGCTCCTTCAGCCAACAACTCTCATTTTCCAGAGTTTGACTTTGCAGCAATCCACTCCACACAAGTCCAGTGTATTTCCTGAAAATAATCCTCTTAGCTTGGACAGAACCTAACTCCACCTGGCACTCTCCAGAAATGAATAAAACAGAAAATGAATGTGCCATTGTTCAAGCACAATTGCTTAAAAAGAATAGTCTGTCTCATTAAATTACTTAGACACATTTGTTTGGTATCAACTGATTGTATAAGTGTGTTTCCATTTCTCTTTTCTGTTCCATTGATTCATATGTCTATCTTTATACCAATAGCACATTTTATAGTATTCCAGTAAAATAGTGATAGTTCTCTAAATTTGCTCTTTGTTTTCAAAATTGCTTTGACTATACTATGTTCTTAGAATTTCCATACATATTTTGGAACAACATTGTCTATTTCTACAGAAGTTTGCTGGAATTTTGATTGGCATTGAAAGTACTCTATAGATTGACTTGAGGAGAAAGTATGTCTTAGCCATATCAAGTCTTCCAATTCAATAACAAGGTATATCTCTTGGTTTATTTTTGTATTTGTTACTTTCTCACAGCGATATTTTGTGGTTTTCATTTCACAGATCTTGCACATATATAGTAAAATATATTTATAAACATTTCATATTATTTACATTTTAGATTTAAAAATACATTTTCAATGGCTTATACTATATATAATTGATTTTTGTACATTGACCTAGCATCTTATAATTTGCTAAGAACATACTAGATTTGAGGTTAGCAAACCTAGTATTTGGTAGGTTCCTTAGGATTTTCTGCATACTCAATTATATCCTCAAATCAAATATAAGGTTTATTGCTTTGTTTCAGTCTGCATTTTCTCTCTCTTTCTGTCTCTGTCTCTCTCATTGCATTGTCTAGGATCATAGCATAACATTAAGTAGAAATGAGAAGTTCAGATGTTTACCCTTGCCCTGTTCCTGATTTCCAGAGAAAAGCATTTTATATTTATTGTTAAATATAGAATTAGCTCTAAATTCTTTGCTTGTTTTATTTAAGATACTTTTTCATAGGGTTAAGGGAATTCTTGTCCTACTTTGAAAAAAACTCTTATCTAGATAATGTTGAATTTTATTAGGTGACTTATTTGCATTTAGAGAAATGAAAAATTTTTCTCACTTACTTGGTTAAAATGATAAATTGAATTGATTGATTTTCAAAGTTAAATTGTTATTGAATTTATGGGATAAATTCTACTTGATCATGATGTGCTATAATTTTTATACAATGATGGGTCCTAATGGAGACTATTTTATAAAAAAGTTTATACATGCAATATATACATAGATAGATATGCATAAATACATACACATATGAACAAAATCATACTAGACTGTAGATTTCTTGTAGCATATTAATCTGGTTTTGTTATTTTTGTTATTAAAGACTGTACTATTAAATCCCCAACTGTGATTGTAATTCTGTATGTCTTCTTTAGCTTTTATTAGTTTTTGTCTTATCTATTTTGAAACACTTTTTTTATCCAAAGTACTAGGTATTTTAAAACGCATTTATAAATTTATTATATGAAACTACTACATATGTTGCCAGATAATCTACTTTTGAGTTTAATACTTATAATTATTTTTAGTTAAATATAGTGAGAAACTAGAAAAATCATTTAACAATACCCTTCCTCCAAACATAAAATATGTTTATTAAAGTTATACTGAAGTAAACGACAGTTTGTCACCACAATTCTTTAGAGTATTTTCTATAAAAATAAATAAGCCATTTGGTAGGCGAAAGTCACAGATATCCTGGTATGGGAGTAATAGAAAAACAGCATGGTGTTGAGCTTAGGTGAAATTGAAATTAATTTTCACAGTTTAGTTGCTGGGTGGTCTCAGATGACATGGCTATTTAATCTGAGCTTGTAAAGGTGTGAAAGTCATAATATAAAAACTGACACATTCAAATAGAAAAAGAGACAATATTATAATTAGGCTTCATGTTCATAGTAAAGTGTGAAAGCAAAAGATTGCTGCAAATCTCTCTGAATTGTACAAAAAACCTATCTTTTGGAAGACAAATATGAATGTTATATAGTTTTAATTCTCTGTATTACTCAGAGCAGATGATTTTCTTGGTTGATGCTTATGTTAAAGAATGATCATTTTAACCAGTGCCTGAGATTAATTTTTAGAACCATTCTACTGATGAAATATGCCTAATTGCATGGTGCAAAATCCTTTTTTTCTCCCTATGGAAAGTTCTTTTTTAATTTGAGTACACTATCTGTTTCCCTTTCTAATTAAGACACAAATATCATTTGCCCTGATTGCCACAAAATTGGCTGCGAGGCATATCTGTGAGGAACTTTTGATGTCTTTACAAATAAATTTCAATGTATCATATTTGTAATTTATAACATATATTGAGCAACATTTTATATGTTAGATAAAACAAATATGGCTGAGATTATACTGCCTTTAGTGAACATTTATACCATTATGGCCTGAAGTAGATTTACATCTATATTAGTATTTTCTTTATGAGCAAAGTAACATTATAAAATTTGAAATATCTTTTATTCCATATATGACAATTACAATTACAGAATTTGACTAAAAATTAAATTCATAAACCTTCTGGAAAAGAGATGGCAAGTGCTTTATTACCATTAAAACCATTTTTCTCATCTATATATGAATAATATCTACACATAAAATATTTCATAATCTTATCATTTTTTCACAGCAAAGTCCCAGGTTATATTATTCTCTATGTAATAAATTAAAATATTTCTTACATTGAGTCTCTGTAAATGGTATTTTAAGAATAAACGATACTTGATTTGGTAATGAGACACATCTATAGCAAGTAAATTTGTAGGCTAAAGATGACATTCAAGTCATGTAAAATAATTATAATTGCTTATTACTGAACCCATTATACTTTTAAAATGCACCTAAAGTGTTTCCTAGGCTTTATCATATATTTTAATTATTTAAAAATATGTAAGAGAAAGTGTTATATTTGCTCTTTAGTTTACATAATACTCAAAATGACTTCTCCTTTACATAAGATATAAGCAGAAGAGCAAACTCAATATGTGTTTACCTCTGAGTTATCACACTTATGGAGAGTGGTCAATCAAAGTAAAATGTCTGCATGACATGCATGTAAAACAAGTACCAACAACACTATGATGGGAAGCTAACTATTTTTCTGTTACAGTATTATATAAAATAAATTAACAAAAGCTAAATGTTTTTACTCACTTAACTTTCCTTAAAAATATTAAATTATTAAAGTTCAATTTTAATTATATCTCTTAAAGACACCAAATTATATTCTATTACACTACATATAATACCTTATGTAGATTAAACAAGATTATAGGCTTTGGGCATATAAGACTAGCTACTACATCAAAAACAAATAAGATTTTCAGCGATTTAACACTGGAAGTGGATTACTCGCTCATATCACAATGCAATATGATTGTCATTAGAACATCATACCCAGCCGATCTGTTTATCTTGTATAGCTGATCTCCTTCATACATGGCCCAAAAAGTTGCAGCCCATGTGGAAAAAAATGGAAATAAAGGATTGTGTGAGAAAGACATTACAATCCAAATTTGGTTGTAGTGTATATCCATTCTTCTCATATTTTATTAAGCAGGTATTTGTCAGACATCTCCACCTAACAGCATGAAAATACAGTAGAGCCTGGAAAATATAATGTTTCTTTGTGCCTAGGCAAGAAAAATACATATATTTAGGAAAAATCTGGTATTTCTTTTTTCATAAACTACAAAAAAAAAAAAAAAAGGAAAAAAAAAAGAGAAAAAGAGAGCTCAAAATTATATGCCTAAAATATGCATTACATTTTTCTGGGATTTCTAAGGTAGGAGTGCTGTGACAAATACTGGATAAATTTGCCAAAAACAACAAGAGTAATGTAATTGATAAACCACAAATGTACTATTCATTTATACTTTTCTAATTTCAGAAGACCAAAATTAGATTCTCAGAGTAGATTGTGAGAGCTTCTTCTGCATTTTAAAATGGTGTTAAATATTCATTATTACTATAAAGTGACTTGCCTTGGTGGAATACTTTTTTCTTTTTTACTAAATTGGTGTGGTTTTTCTTCAATGAACAAATTATATTTGTAAATTAAAAATATATTTGCCTCTTTCTGTAGAGAAAAATTAGAGGAAAAAAGCATTTGCAATAAAAAGGTAGTATTCTAACAAAGTATCACTAAACAATTTCAGTTACAGATACGATGTTAAGCAGTTTGCCTATGTATTGTATTTTTATGAGATTTTACACTAAAACAGATTTCTGTTATTAAGGAACCCAAAAGATTAATTTAAACTTAATGATATCTCACTATATGAGATGATTCTGTGTCATGGACTACAGAAATAAAATAAAAAGTATTTTTTATTATAATAATATATTCTATTCTGTAACTAATTTGCTATCACTGATCCTGGTGGCATTGTTCCCTTGTCCAAGGGTAACTGGGTCTTGCTTTGTTGCTATTGTTTAATTTTCCATACAACGCTTGACAGTAAGACAGTATTTTTGACATTATCATTTTACTGTTTTAATTTTTAAAAATCTTGGAACAGAAGTACTAAAACTTAAATGCAATCATACTATATATCACTATCATTGAGAGTATTTACACAAAATAATTTATGAGGTACTTATCTGAATGATACATATTTTAATATTTCCTAACATCAAAGTAGAAATATCATCTAGAGAAACCAAATGTAACCTAGAATTTCAAAGAGGAGTTGAATATTTTTGAAATGCACTTCCAACGTACTGAAAATAGATGAAAAGTAAAATAGAGTATTTATTTTAAAGTTTTCTTTCATATTCAGTTTTTGGTTAAAAAAACTTCAAATTTTCTGGATATTTTATGGAAAAGATTGCATTGCATTTCAACTTGTATCAGAATACAAAAACCATATATGTTTTTGAAAAAAGTTCTCTGACAGTTTTCAGTCTACTTCTGTAATTCTTAGGTTTATAGGCAAAACAGAAATTTTTTTCCAATGATCTGGCAGCAAAATGTAGTTTAAAAAAAAACAAACAAACTCTCAGATATTAACAAAAATGAAAATGGATGAGAAAGTGATTATATCATAGAGTAAGAAGTTTTTATTGCTATGAATATCTCCTAATTTGTGACAATATTCTGGGTTTCCTTTTCTCGGTATCTTGAGAAATATGTTCATTATCTGATTTTTTGTTAAAAATTATAAAATCCCAGAAATACCTGAGGATCACATCTAATTTTAGTTCACTGTAAGTCCATTTTATATATTTAGTACTGAATTTTAAAGGTGATAACTAATTTTATATTCACCACTTTGTTACACATCACTAAAATAAATTCCATAAAAAGCTTATTAGAAATATTTTTCCTATTTTATTAAAAGTTATATTTCTTTTTGGAAAGAAAGAAAGCCATAATTTGAGGTAAGGCAAGAAAGCTTGTATGCATTGAATACTCATCCTAATAAACCGAGAAAATAAACTTTATTTAAAAAATGTATACATATATATTCCATAGCATTAAGAAATAAGGTGGGTTTTAGATGTTTGATGTTGGATAGAGTGACGAGATGACTAAAACCATCTATAATTGTCTCATCAGGTTAGCACATAGTCATCTATTTGCTAGTTGAAACAAGTTGTTAAGTTACTCAAACCCTTAGAGACTTCCAAAGAGATGTATATACCCAATATGCTTCCCACTTCTTTATAATCATCTTAGTTCAAAATAGTAATAGCAAAGTATTCAGGGATTACAGCTCATGAATAAATGAAAGGCACCAATTTTTTATAAGATGCAAGAGAGGAATTGGAAATTACTTCTGTAAGTAACTGCCCTATCAGTGAAATATTATAATGTTATTTGAACCTAGATTTTTTAATTGTAATCTATCTTTTATGCTCTAGGACAAGCATTAAACATTTATTTTTAAAATAAGTATAAGATATGCTAAGTAAGGAGAATAAATAGAATCCCTAAAGTAAAAGAGAAATAGAAAAAGCTAAATGATCAGAAATAGTTAAAAAATAAGGTAGTGATAAACCAACTATGTCAGTAAAATGTGAATGGTTTAGGTACCCCAATTAAAAGACAAAGACTGTCATAATGAAGTTTTAAAAATAACAAAATGAGGTGTATATATACACAGTGGAATATTATTTGTTCTCACAAAAGAAGGAAATTCTGTGATTTGTGACAATGTGGATGAACCTAGAGGACATTATGCTAAGTGAAATAAGTTAAGCACAAAAATGCATATACTGCATGATCTCACTTACTTTTGGAATCTAAAAAAGTTGAACTCATGAAAGTAGAGGTAGAATGATGGTTACCAATCTGTTAATTAGCTTGATTTAATCAATATGCAATGTATACACATATCAAAATAGCACTTATACTGCATAATATATAGTTACTATTGCTTAATTAAAAATTTAAAAAATCAAGACCCAACTATTCCGTTTTTTCTTTTCTTTTGACGGGGTATCACTTTGGATCTTACACTATCACCCAGGCTGGAGTGCAGTGGCACAGTCACTGCTCACTGCAGCCTGGACATCTGAGGCTCAAGTGATCTTCCTGCCTCAGCTGGGACCACTGGTGCAACAAGTGCCATCAGACCCGGCTAATTTTTGTACTTTTTGTAGAGATGAATTTTCACCATGTTGCCCAGCCTAGTCTCAAACTTCTGGACTCAAGCAATCCACCTGCTTTGGCCTAACAAAGTGCTGAGATTACAGGTATGAGCTGCCATGCCTGGCTGAAGAAACACATATTAAATAAAAGACACATAGATTGAAAGTAAAGAAAGATATAGTATGCTAAGACTGGCCAGTGAAAAACTGGATTAGTTGTATTCATTTCAGACAAAAGATAGCCTACAGCAAAATAAATTATCAGAGAGGGAAAGGGGCATTACATATTGATAAAGAGTCAAATCTCCAAGAAGACATAATGATCCTTAATGTATATATATCTAAGAATAGAGCATCAAAATATGTGAGGTAAACATTGTGTAAGTTTAAGGAGAAATCCACTATTACAGTTGGAAATTTCAACACGAATCTATCATTAATTCAGCAGTCAGTAAATCAGGAGGGATGTAAATGAGATAGGCAGCTCTATCACAACTGGATCTAATTAACATTTACTGACCACTTCACCCAACAACAATAAGATACACTGTCTTCTCAAGATCACATGAGCCATTCACAAAGATAGTTTAAATTTTGGACCATAAAACATACCTAAAAAATGTTTACAAATGAGAATCATTTAACCTCAGATCACAACAAAATTAAACTAGACTGGAAAAAAGACAAATGTATGTATAAGATAACATTCCATTTTTAAAAAAATTTTGTAGAGACAGAGGAGTCTTGCTTTGTCTCCCAGGCTGAAATGCAGAGGCACCATTATAGCTCACTATAATCTTGAATTTCTTGGCTGAGGCAACGCTCTTGCTTTATGCTCTCTGGTAGCCAGGATTATAGGCACGTGCCACTATGCACAACTAATTTTTAAAAATCAGTTTTTGGAAAGATGATATCTCAGTATGTTGCCCAGGCTGGTCTTGAATTCCTGGTCCCAAATAATTTTGTCTCCTCAGCCTCCCAAAATTTTGCAATTACATGCCTCATCCTCTGTGCCCAGCCTAAATATTGCACTTCTAAATAATATATGGTTAAAATAATCTGAACTAAATTGAAATAAAATCAAAATGTCGACATTTGTAAGATGCAGTAAAAAACAGTACTTAGAGGAAATTTGCATTGAATGCATTTATTCAAGAAGAAGAAGGACTAAAAATTTGCTTTTACTCTTACAAAACTATAAAGAAATAAAATTAAACCCAAATTAAGCAGAAGAATAATTTGTAAATTAGACTAGAAAGCAATTAAATTATAAACAGATAATCAATAGAAACAAATTAAACTTGTTTTTTTTTTTTTTGAAACAATAATAAAATTGATAATCCTTTAGTCAGGCTACCTCCCCATCCCCAAAATGAAGAAGACACAAATTCTTATCAGAAATGAAAGTGGTGCCATTACCACTATGATTTTATGGACATTCCAAGAATAATAAAGAAATGTTAAGAAATACTCTATGACCACAATTAGATAAAATGGACAATTCTTGAAAGACACAATCTACCAAAACTCATACAATAACAAATAGATAACAGGGGAAGCTGAATAAATTTTTAATAACCAAATCAGAAATCACCAGGTCTTAGTGGCTTTGCTGGTAAATTTTATGGAAGAAGTGATACTAATTCTACATGATCTCCTCCAGAAAACAGAAGCAAATGGAGTATCTCCTAAGTCATACTATGAAGCCAATATTACCCTAATATCAAAAGCAGACAAAAACCTTATAAGAAATGTGTATTACAGATCAACATTTCTCATATAGACATAAAAATCCTTAACAAAATGAAAGCATTATGAATTTAGCAATGTGTAAAAGCATTATGCACTATGAACAACTATTTGTGTCAGTATGTGAAACCGGTTCGGTTTTTCAAAAATCCATTTATGTAATTCACCACATCAATAGGCTAAAGAATAAAAATGTAATCCCATACTATTATAACAATAGATGTAGAGAAAACATTTGACAAAATCCAATAGCCATTTATGATAAACTCTAACAAACAACGATTGGTATAACATATACCAAAAATCTTACAGCTAAAATCATCCTTAATGGTAAGAAACTAAATGCTTTCACAATGAGATCAGAACAAGGCATGAACTTCTTCTCTCATTACTGCTATTCAACATCCTGTCCTAGACAATGCAGTAAGTCATGAAAAGGAAATACAATATATATCAATTAGAAAGGAAGGAAAACATATTTGTTCATATATGATATAATTATGTAGGAATTGTCAAAGAATTAAAAAAAAATCCTACTGAAACTAATAAGCAATTTTGGCAAAGTCTCAACATGCAAAGTTAATATACACAAATCAGTTGTCTTCCTGTTTACCAGTAAGACAATATTGAACGTTGAAATTAAAATATATCATTAAAATTAGCACCAACAATGTAAATGCTGAGGTCTAAATATGACAAAATATGTATATGATCTATACAAGGAAAACTACATAACTGATGAAAAAAATCAAGGAAGATTTAAATAAATGAAGATGTTTCAACTTTGTGAACAGAAAGACTCAATATTGTTAAGACGTCAGGTTTTTCCAATTTAGTCTAAAGATACAATGCAATATCAAGCAAAATCTTAACTATTTTATGGGTTTATTTTGTGGATATTGACAAAGTGATTCTAAAGTTTATGTTGTATTAAATGACAAAAATTCAGAAAAACCAACACAACAGTGAATAAGTCAGAGGACTGACACCACCCAACATTAAGACTCATATGAGGCTATATTAATAAAAACATGGTGCTATTGTTGAATGAATAGATAAATCAATCAGTAGAACAGAATAAAATGCCCTAAAATCAACCCTCACATATATAGTCAAATGATATTTAAGAAAACCAGACAATCCAATTGAAAAAAAGAAACTGAAAGAAAAAATGATGCTGAAACAATTAGACATGCACATCATTTAAAACAAAAAAAGAATCTAGAAACAGACCTTACATATGTCAAACAAAGGATCCTAACATGGATCATATGCCTAAATTTAAAATGCAAAATTATAAAATGTCTAGATAATAACAGAGATAATTTAGGTAACCTTGAGTTCGGAGAAGATATTTTATATACAACACCAAAAGCACTATACATGAAGAAAACCTGGTAATTTGAACATTATCAAAAGTAAAATCTTCCACTCTCCAATGACTCTGTTTAGAGAATGCAAAGTCAAGCCACAGTTGGGAGAAAATATTTGCAAAACGTATATCTAATAAAGTACCTTTATCCAAATATACAAAGAACTCTTAAAACTCAACAGTAACAAAAACAATTTAATTAAAACAATCTGAGTAAAAATACAGGGCTGGATATTCTACATAAGAAGATCTATAAATGGCAAATCAGCATATGACAAGAGAAATGAATTGCAAATTAAAACCTCAATAAGATATCACCACACACCTATTAGAATGGCCAAAATCCAAAATGCTGACAAACACCAATTGCTGTCCAATCGTGAAGCAACAGGAACTCTGATTCATTGCTTGTGCAAATACAAAATGATACAACTTTTAAAGACAGTCTAGCAGTTTCTTATGAAGCTAAAAAGTCTTACCATATGTTCTAGTAATCACACTCTTTGGTATTTACTCAAATGAGCTGAAAACTTGTGTCCACACAAAAAATTGCACCCAAATGTTTAAAGCAGCTTTATTCACAATTGCTAAAACTTAGAAGCGAACCAAAATGTCCTTCAAAAGGTGAATAGATAAACAAATTGTAGTGCATCCATAGGACAGAATATTGTTTAGCAAAAGAAAGAAATCTATCCATGAAATGACATAAGGAAACTTTAAATGCATATTGCTGTGTGAAAGAGACCTATTTGAAAAGCCTACATACTAGATAATTCCAAATATATGACATTCTGAAAAGGCAAAACTGAAGAGACAGTGAAAACTTTAGTAGCTGCTGGATCTTGAGCAGAGAAAGGAATGGCAGGTAGGACACAGAGGATTTGGGGGGAAGTGAAACTATTTGTATGACAGTGTAGTGACAGATAAAGGACATTACATATTAGGCAAAACCCACAGAACTCTACAAAGCAAGGTGCAAACCACAAAATAAACTATAAATTTTAGTTAATAATGTATCAATATTGCTTGATCAATTATAATGAATGCACCACAATAATGCAAGATGTTATTAATCAGGAAAATCAGAGGGGCATATGGGAACACTCGTACATTTAGTTAATTTTTTTCTGTAAACTTAAAACTGCTTTAAAAATAAATTCTATTAATTTCAAAAGATGAGATTTTTTAGTTGTTTTTTAATAATTACTTCATAAATAATAAAATAGCCTATTAACTAAAGTAACATATAAATATTAGTCCAAAATAAAAATGCAAGGGGTTAATAAGCGTAAAAGTTATGTAAGAAATTATAAAGAAAAAACAGTTAAAAATTTTACATAAAAACTCCATTAAAAAGAAAATAATAATCAACTAAAATTAGAAAAAAAAAAGAAAAATGATAATAAATATTAGTGAGGTATTAGAAATAAGGACCAATATCTTAAAGCAGCATAATTTAGTCTATTTTGTAACAGAAATTAGTACCTATGACTGGGATACTGCCTCAAAAACTAAAATCAAATATTTGCAACATTATTTTAGATATCCAGCAATAGGCAGTGGGAAAAAAATGTTATCAGACTATGAGACAGTATCCAAATTTTGTAGCGAAAAATATTTAGTTCACTACACCAGCAAAGAATTGGAAAACATATGATACACCTAATTTACCCAGGATTGGTGGGTAACGGGAAGTTAAAAACAACTCTTTGGTTGCTCATCGTTTTTTGCTATTTACTGTGTATGACAAGGCATTGTAAGAAACTTATAGGTAACCAAAGCATTAGCCATTTTGCAAGCAAGAATAAAAGGGAATAGAAAAGAGTAAATAAATTTAGGCATCAGGATGGAAAAGACAAACTGATACTTGGTCAATATTAAATAATAAGAATGAATGTATTTTAGAAAAGAAGACCATGAAATAAAACAAGCCCTGCTACAAGAACTAAAACAATGCCATCATGAGACTTAGCCTTCGTAACCAGAAATGAATTAAGGCAGTGCCTGAGAATTTCTCTTTATTAAACCCTTGTTTGACTCTGTTCTTGCATAAAGAACATATTAAGAAAGCATTGCTAAAAAATTAGTACACATTATAGGAAATTACTCAAAAACTCAATATTAGCAGTACATAAACTCTGGTTTAGAAAAAGTAAAAACATACTGCTGATATGATGAAATATGCTATATTTCACTTACCATAATAGATGTGGTAATAAGCTGTACGGATCTACACAGCTAATCTACTTAATATAAATTTTCAGTTTTTAGAAACGCAAATTATTTTGCTCATCAGTTTAATTTCTAATCTACATTTAAGTTCATTACATTAAATTCATGGATTTATACTAAAATTCTAAGCAAAATGCAAAATTTAAAAATATTTTACGTTTTTTTCCGAACCTTTTTTTTTTAACCAAACCTTTCTACAATAGAGAAATACCATGTAAAAAAAAAAAAGCTCATTTTCAGTCAAGGTTTAAAAGAAATTTCTTAAACAGAAAATCCATCCACTCAATATTGATCTAAATTTCTTTCCATACAGAATATTTTTTGATATACAAATTATAATTACAAGATATCATTTAAACGTACACTGTAAATGAATAAGAGATATGTAGGAAAAGAAAATGTGCTTTGGGTTCTTTACATAGTACCATTGAAGCAGAGTAATAAGATATTTTCTGTTGGGAGTATTATCGAGGTGCTGCTTTCTCTCCTATATATGCTTATTATAGCAACCTATATTATTAGGTTACTTTAATAATATTATGGAGCAGATTTAGCCATATCAGTGTAAATAACATTATATAAGTAGAAATAAAAGTAAAAACTTTGAATTTAAGAATTTTATATTCAAATTAAAATGACTTAACACAAAATTCTTCAAAAATCATTCAAGTTAATTTCCATTTTTTGATTTAGAGAACTTTTTTATTTGAAATAGCAATGTGTTCACTCTATTGCTGAAATAATAAATTGTAGGCAAAAATAAGGTAATTTAAGAGGTTTTTAACTTTTTCTTCTTCTTACTTCTTATCTCTTTTTTTAACTGATACCCTTGCTTGTTGATCACAGCCTCACAACCTTATTCACCGCAGCAGGGAGCATCACATAAAAGAGATGCTTGAAAGGGTAATGGCATTCAGTGCATTGCTAATCTATTCTTTCAACCACTGATTAGCATTGAAATTGATTTTGAACTCCTTGTGACTAAAATGACATTAATCTAGCATTTGCTGTTAGAAACATAACACTTATTTCATGTTAGTAGGTGATGACACATTATTAATTTGATAACTTGATGGTTCCAACTCTTTACAAGCATCAAAAGTATTAGCTAAAAAGCGCTCCGTAAGAGAAAGTAACTGTAAATGTCTTTGAACACTAAAGACAGAAAAGTCCTCTGTGTTAGAACTAGGTGGTTTCTGTGCATACTGTGTATGCATTCAACACTGGAATTCACATCAGTATCTTCTTTGAGATAACTCAGAGGTTCTCAGTTCTAGTTGAGTGTTAGAATCACCTAAATAACTTTAAAAATACTGATACCTTGATCCCAACCCCAGAGGTTCTGATTTATTTGGTGAGATATGGTGTCAAGGCACATCAATACATGCCTTGACAGCTTATCTCCCCAAATAAATACATATATATATTTAATATGCCGTGTAAAACATGATGTTTTGAAATATACTGTGAAATGACTCAGGCAAGCTAATTAACATATGTATTACCTCAGGTACTTATTCTTGGTTGTTAGAAAACAAAATCTATTTTAGAAATTTTCAGATTAAAATAGTTACTAACTATAGTCACTATGTTGTACCACATAAGTCTTGAATTTATTTCTCCTAGCTAACTGAAATTTTGTATATATTGACCAACATCTTCCCAATCTCTCATCCTCTAAGACCCTGGAAACCATTCTACTGTCTACTTCTATGAATTCAACATTTTCTACCTAGAGGCCAGTGATGAAATATTTCGTTTAAATGTCAACTATTATTTTAGATACAAGACGGTACAAATACTAACCAGAAACCAGTGACGAGAACCAGTGATAAAATATTTTCTTTAAATTTCAGCTATTATTTTAGATGCAAGGGGTGAGGGACTCTTCCCGGGTCCACAAGGGGTGGGGTTTCAAAGGTAGGAGTTTCTCAGTTCCATCCCTCCATCTAGGAACCAGAGGGGTTTCAAATGTAAAGTTCTTTGTCTGGGTTTTCCCCCACTGGTAAGGTAGAGAAATCCAGGTGGGCTTCTTTGTCCAAAAAAGCCCAGTGAAAGCTCTGGGACGAGGGGGCTCTCTAACTCAGAGTTGTGGACCAAGTAGCCAATCCAGTATTAGAGTCAAAGATCAATGACTACAGAGAAAGTTTGAAAGAACTCCTCTCATTGGATGAGAACATAAATGGGTAGGGAATAACTCAAGGGTTAAAATCCCCCTGCTCCCTCCCCTCCCACAGCAGTGTGGGAGCTGCTTCTTTCTTTCTTTCTTTCTCTTTTTCTTTCTCTTTTCTCTCTCTCTTTCTCTGTGTCTCTAATAAATCACTTTCTGCAGACTCTTTGGGTCCATGATATTTATTTGAATGGTAAGCTCACCGCACCTCCGCGGCCTCTTTCCCTGTTTTTTGTGGGTAAGAAGGCCAAGAACCACCTTGGATTGGGGAACTAGGGGTGTCTTTGGGACGACCTCCCACCCCACCACCCCACCCCCATTACTGGGGTAAATTTGTTATGTAAGAATATTTCATGATGCTGAGGTTTGGGGATACACAGCCATTAAAAAAAAAAAAAAAAAAAAAAAAAAAAAGAAATTGTTTCCTTTACAACAACATGCTTGGAACTGGAGGCTATAATTCTTAATGAGAACCAATTTTAACTCAGTCTTCAAGTGCCCACACTGATGTATGCCTTTTGTCATGGAATTGCCCATGTATGTTCTAAAACTATCTATAAATACTAAACATAAATATTTAGAAATACGTTTTTCTGGCTCTCATAAATTTTGTGCAAGTGAAAAGGAAAGTAATTTTTCGCTTGTAACATACATAAAACAAATTGTGCTTCATTTTAATGTCAGATGTTTTCTACAGTTTTCAGTAAAATAATTTTTAATCACACAGGGAAAATATTGGTATAATTTATTTATAAATCTCCAAAACATTTTTAGAGGATAGAACCATCTTAAAAATAGTTAAAATATAAACTCTTAATCTATGTGTTAGAATGAAATATTCATTCCTAGTTCATCCCATTGCTCTTTACAATATTATTTTTTTTGTTAGAAATAATAATATATTCGACAGAAAAAAAAATCACAAAATAAAAACACTTTCTTAAAAAAAAAAAAAAAAAAAAAAAAAAAACTTGGCCTAGATAAGAGGATCAAGATTCTAGTCATGAGTCTGCAACTCACTTTCATTCCTACTATTTCATCCAATTGCTCTTTATAATTATTCATTTTTTTTGAGTTATTCCCTCCCCATTCATGTTTTTCTCTTAATTATATTGCCAGCATTTAAAGACAGATATTGTATAAAGATTCTAAAATGGAGCCCAGTGATAGGCCTTTGTGAAACACAGTTCACTTCTGTGTAAACCAGATCTGCTGCCTTGCTTCTAATAAACAGAATACCACAAATGTGATAAAATGTCACTTCAGAAATTAGGTTATAAACAACTGTGACTTACCTCACTTTCTGTTTCTCTTTCTCTTGCTCTCTCTCTCGCTCTTTCTCTTCTCTCAGTACTTGCTCTGATAAAGCTGTGAGCTACCTTAAGAAGAGGATCACCTGGCAAGAAATGCAAGGCGCTCATTGGCCAATAGCCAGCAAGGAAATGAAGCCCTTCTTGCAGAAACAGCTGAGTCTTAACAACAATCAGGTGAGGGAGTTTGGAAGCAGATTCTTCCGCAGCCTAGACTCAAGATGATGGTATTCCCAGCTGACACCTTGATTGAAGCCTGTGAGAACATTAACAAAACTAAGCCATACCCAGATACCTGGAAAAAAAAAAAAATGAAAGCACAGGCATTTCTGCTACAGTCAGAAAAAAGTAAAGATGCCTACAGTCACCATTACATTTAACATTATTCTGAGGCTCACAGCCAACGCAATTATGCAAGAGTAGAACAGTCAACAAAATTGGAGTGAAAAAGGTAAAACTTTTTGATGATTATCTCATAATACAACTGTTACCCAAGAGAATCAAATACAAAGTAATCTATCTCATTTAAAGACCTTTTCTGCTTACTCATACCAACACTGTGTTCAATCCTACCAATCTCCTTTCTATAATACAAACAACTGCCCTTATTCCTACCGCAGGGTCTTTGTTTTTTTTCTTCCTTCTGCTAAAATGATCGTTGATCTGACTGGATGCAGCTTTTGGCATGAACTTTTACCCTTTGTCCATCGGGAGCCAGCTCCTCTTTAAAGAGAATTTACCTGACTATTCTGAATACAGCATGAGCTTATCCTCACTCCCATCACTGTCTGTTCCTTTATCCTACCTTATGTTATTATATAGCACTTAACTCTATTGTTTATTATGTTACTTGTTCTTTAGTTTATTCTCCCCACCCCCCACAAAGGAAAAGTTAACCCTAAAAGAATAATGACTTTGTTATGTTCAATGAACATTCAACAACAACAACAACAACAACAACAACAAAAATACAGAGCCTATTATAACGGGAGTCACGGGCGTTGGGGAGGCTCAGTTCTCTCCCTGATGGGATGTGTCACAGGTTCTTGGGCTCTCACCCAAGAATGGGGAGAGTGCCGTGGCGGCCTGGTGAGCCTACTGTTGATTAAATATCAGGGACCCAAAGAGTTTAGGTATTAGAGAGAGATTTATTTGGCAGAGAGAATGGAGAGAGAATGAGACCTCCCACGCTGCCATCGGAGGGGAACCTGGAGGGGGTATCCCCCTATAGGGAAAGAGGGAGGGACAACTCCCAGGTTGCTGTGGGAGGGGGTACAGAGATGGAGTCCGTATAGGTAAGGGAGTAGGGGGGATTTTAACTCCACAGTTATTCCCGCCCCATTCAAGTTCTCATCCAGTGAGAGGAGCTTTTCCAAATCTCTGGAGTGATTGATCTTTGACTCTGATATTGGATTGGTTGCCTGGCCTGCAATCAAAGCCTCCTCCCTCAGAGCTTTTGGCAGGCTTTCTAAACAAAGGAAGCTCACCTGAGCTTTCTACCTAGCCCATGCATAGGAAAGTTAGACAAAGAATTCTAAGTTCCTGGATGGGCATGTTCAAATAATCTGATAAATTTTAAATAAAGAAAATCAGAGGTTAAAGTAATGTTTTCAGTCAACAGATAAGCTGTCAGGAAGAATATAGATCCATTGTAGTTAACATAAGACAGAATTAAAAACACCATAATATATAGGTGAGTAAGAGGGTACAGAAGACAACAGGATCCAACGGCTGTCCAAAGAAAGAAAGGGACTTCATCAAGCAACTGTCAAAAGACAAAAGCAAAAGTGAAGAACAAATTGCAAGAGTAGAAAAGCCACTGTTAACAGGCCAAATGTATTTACCTTAGGCAGCTACTGAAATAAATAAATTCCTGTCTCAAAGTAACTCACCATATCTGGTATATTTTGACACCCTGAATACCACATTAATTGCTTTTGATGCTGTTTTATTTAAACCAATCAATTTTTCCATCTAATGCCAGTCTGATCAAAGGCACTTTTACCCCTTTTTTATCTCCAGTTATTGACAGTGCCTGGCATATTGTAGATGTTCAATAAATGTGAGCTTCCTGATGGATAAGGACAACTTATTTTTCACTTTATGCTAAAGAAATTTCCCTTTTTTTCTACAAAACTATGTAAGTATTGTTAAAAATGTAGAATAGATAAATAGCATTAATAAAACAAAAATATGCTAAAGATTTAATTCTTTTTAGAAAAGAAAAGAATTCAGGATGCTTTTTTTCCTAATAACTGTCAGGACACTTTAATATTATTTGATTAAATGGCACATTTTATGGTTTTTAATCTTCTACTGTAGTCTGGAAAAAGATCAATAGGTGTTCATCTTGAAAGTAAAAATAAAAAGACTGAAATGTTACCTTACCATAAAATGATCATTCTGACAATGTTTTTGCCACATTTGAGGTGAAATCATGACAAGGTTATATGGTACTGCCATTTTAAAATAAGTAAACTAGTAAAAAATAATAAAAACATCTCACAGAACAACTTGGGGACTAAAAAATAAAAATGCGACGATTAAAGTCTCAGGAAGAAAAACAACATATGTTTCACTGAAGTTGAAGAAAAATAAAATTTAAGAAAAGTCTCTAAGATATGACATGACTTTTAAAAGTTGCTGTAAAAGAAATAAAACAAATAAGTACAAATGCCATTAAATATTTGATTATTCTCCAAAAAGCATGAGTATGTGTGTGTATGTGTATACATAAATGTATACTAGAAAATGTCCTTCCACTTGCCCACAGTATGGTACAATACACAGTACACCACAGCAGGAGTCTGTCATGGTACTTCTATGATTTGAAGCTTTATCATAAACACACGTTTGATTTAGAACTTACAGTTAAATGTGCCATTCCATAAAAAGCAATACACATTGCTTCCTGGTGAAGAATTTATACACTAAGGCCAAATGACATGTTTGGGATATTGAGAGCCTTGTTTAGGTTTGGAACAAAAAGTATACAAACATGTTAGCTTAATTAAAGAAAAAAAAATATTTTCTCCAACAGCAGACGTACTGATATGTATCTTGATAATGTCACAGAGCTTGGCCCTAAAGAGCTGTGATTTTAACCTTCTTTTCTATAATGACTATATATATGCTCCTGAATTACTATCTTTTTAAAACATCAAAAAGATTATACTAAAAATTTCAAAGTAAGAGCAAAACAAAGATGAAAGACAGGAAATTATAGTCTATAAAACATATATATTTTTTAAATGGGGTGAGATTAATAAAATGAGATTGAAATTATGGAAATATTTCCAAAATACTTGGGGTGAGATGGGAATACGCTTAATGGAATGTTTCAAAAATATTAGAAAAAAATTAAAAGATGAATATGAATGTTGTGTGAATGATGAACTTAGACTATTAATCAACAAAAATAGAATACAATTTAGCAAATTCAGTATCATCTGGTGAAAGCAAGAGGTATCTATGAAGAGCAAAGATAATTGTTGAATGCTGTGACTAGAAAACCTGAGAGCTTTGATTTCTAAGCAAACACTAAACTTTGATTTCTAAGCAAACACTCCCTTAAGAGCTTAACTGTGTTCAATTGTTATCATTTTATTAAAGTCTTAAAATAATATTTGCATTTGATTTCAGATTCTGGAAATAAAATTTGAATATGTTATTTTTTTCCTATGGTTGTTTTTGCCAAGCATTTTTAACACATAATTGAATTTATATATTTCCTATTTTGTCTGAATTTTAGTCCTGACAGAGGAATTTCCTTACTTCCTAGTTAGAGAGAGATTCATCCACAGCTTCTTTTAATAGCTTTTTTTTTGGTTTGTTTTACTTGGTACATTTACATAATTAATCCCAAAAAGATAAATTTGGAAATTAACTCATTGCATATGGCAGGATAAATCTTCTAATATTTCTTCTTCACTTTTTAGTTTTCTGTTAACATTAATTAACGTTATTTTAGTGTGTTGATTGTGAAACCATCCACTTTCCTGTATTATCTTAATATTTGTTTGGATTATGAAAGTGATTTTTGGGAAGATTCATATGTATATTCAGGTTATAAGGAAATAAAGTTTGTTATGTTTTTCTTTGCAATTTTAATGAATTTGTCTCACCTAATTGATGTAGCTAATATTTCCAAAGTATGTGCCAAAAATGACAAAGGGTCTGATATTTAGCATACTTGCCAAATAACAAATTAGAATGCCGCAGTTCCAACTTTCTTATAGACAACATGAGACTTCTGGGTCAAACACAAAGGATTTTATTATATATACCAGAGCAGACAGAAGGGGCTTCATATTTCTATGAGTTCTTGTTCTCCACGTTCCACATGGGTGATTTGGAGCAGCCACAATGGTTTGTGTCACAAATGATGAAAGCCCAACCTAGGACACCCCCAACCTTATAGGGAGAAAACAAACCTGTCCAACCTTTATTCCTGGATAAGATATCTATATAATCTTTTATATAGATATATAGATATACATATTATATATATATATATATATATATATCTAGATCTATATATTATATATACAGATATATAGATATACATATATATATAGATGTATTGATCTACATATTATATATAGATATATAGATCTACATAGTATATACATAGATGTATAGATCTACATATTATATATACAGATATATAGATCTACATATATAGATATATAAATCTACATATCTATTACATATAATATCTATATATATATTATAGATATGGTATATAGATATATGTACATATATATCTATATATCTATATATTATAGCTCTCTATATATTATATCTATATATTATATATGTAGATCTATATAACACTTTTATATATATATATTATTATAGATATAATATAGATATCTACATATATACAGATACTATATGTAATATCTATACAATATGTAGATATATATATTTTATCTATAACGTATAATTATATATATTACATATAATATGTAGATCTATATATCTATATATATAAAAGATTATATATATATAACATGTAGATATATAGATCTACATACCTAAATCTATATATCTATATATATATAAAAGATTATATATATAGATATATAGATCTACATACCTAAATCTATATAAAATTTTTATTATCCTGGTATCCTAGTGAGTGAACAAGTCTACCCTCTGCATTGTAGGGTTACATTATGCCTACTTCCAAACCGTTTATCATAAAAACACATTTGAGAATATATTCTGAAAAAAAATTTGATACAAACCTGTAGAGAGACCATAAAGAATTTTCTCTGAAAATAATGTTAAGTAGTAATGAAAATAAGTTAAATCCTTTTTTGTTTGTTTCTGATGAAGTGGAAAAGCTCCTAGCATTTATGCATTAAGTTAGTGTCTAGCTTTAGTGCTGAGATATACTAATTCTAACATGCTAAGGATATATTGATACCAAATTATTGACTGTCTTTTTAACAGAATTTGAGGTAATATTATGTCAAGTGCCTTTTAAGACTCTACAGAAATAATAATATACTAATTTTTCTACCTATATTAATGTATAATAATAAATTAGTGACTCAATGAAGATAATAATAGATTTATTAATGTATCTTTATTATTATAAAATAGAAAAATAATTATAATATAATCCCCAATGAACCATATCCCTGTTTAATGTCCTCATCTTGACTGTAGGAATGATCTGTAACTTCATTTTAGAATATACCAATGGTAAGGTAATATTATTCCCATGATTACAATCAGTATCATAACATGGCAAAAATAAAGAGATACTGAAGATGAGTTTAAGGTTCCTATCCAGTTTACTTTTAAATTCAAAAGAGAGATGGTACTGGATGAGTCTGATGTAATCAGGTTAGCCGTTTAGGAGAGAGTCTAGAGATCAGACAGTAGAAATCTGAGATTAGAAGCAGCAATGTTCTTCTGGCCATGAAGAAGCTAACAGCCTTGTTTGAACTCTCAGTGCACAGAGGCGACTTCCTGAAACTGGGAACCTTAGTGCTACAACTGAATGAAGTGAATAATTAAAACATCCCTGTGATCTTCGGAGAGCACCCAGGACCTCAGATGAGACATTTTGATTACTGCCTTGCAAGACCCTGCCAAGAGAATCAGTTAAGGTATGCTTGAACTTCTGAGCTTTAAAACTGTGAGATAATAAAGTAAATTGTTTCAAGACATAAGCTTGAGATAATTTGTTACACAGCAATATGAATCAATACATTTTGTAGTAAACGAATTAGATTTATTAATGCATATAATGCATTTAGTGAATTCTGAGATAAACCCTATTTTATTTAAGGGTTTTATATTCATAAGTGAGTTTGGGATGTAGCGCTTTTTAGTTATGTAGCATTCTTATGTTTTAGATGACTAGAGTTCCCAATTAATTTAATAAGCATTGTATGTTAAAAAAATATTCATTTTACCCTGACACTTGAATGTTCACATCTTCAATTAGATTAGAACACATATCTATTTCTTCTTGTACAAGAAAAGGGGGCAAAAACAATTATTTTAAAAAAAGAAAAAAAAATATGTACCAGCAAGAAAGTATCCTTTCCTTTCATTTTAATTTTATTAGTGTTTGACCTCTCCCAATGCCTAGAATCAAACCAACTAAATAAGAATTTAAAGACACAACTGAAGTATAATATTTTGGCTAGAAAAAAAAAATCTAGTTTTGAATTTCATTTTACTTGTTTTCAGAATAATCATACAATAATTTTTTAGTAGTGTTAAGTTTTATTCCTTGAAATGAATTTCTTGCAAATGGTGTTTAAGAAATCTGATAACAGACTGTGACCTAATTCTGAATACCTGAGAAAGAGGTGATGTCTCAGGAGGCTATCTCAAAGGAACAGAAAATGAAGCAGCTGTTTCTCATTATCACCCACCTTTGAGGTACAGCAGCAACATTTCTTCACCTTTGCAAAGGTCTAAGGTGGTAATTATATCTGCATTCTTCTTTTATGATAAACATTGCAGCCTGCAAAAAGCATTAATTCAACCTTGTTGATTACTTCTAGCTACTAAAGTGGCAAATTGTTTATTTTCTAAAATGACTTATTACACATCTGACTTTAGTAGATTAACCAAAATATAAGCTTATTTGAATTTACATGCATAAACTGGAACTGTTGATAGATGAGACTGTAGCATTAAAATGTTTTATGTTAATTTTTTTCTATGACAACAGTATTAAAAAAACCACATACTATAAATGAATGCCAATCCAACTGGCATTGGAATAATTGGCATTCCAGGACAATCACTCTGAATATAATAATATTTAAATGAAGGTATCTGAGGTTTTACATTTTTAATGTAATTTCATTAAGAATGTAGTGAAACAACAGGTGAAGTATTATAAAATATTCTGTATAATGTACTAAAAGTTAAGAAAATGAATTCTTTTATTTCATTATTTTATATATAAAGAGTACAAAATCAAACATTTTTAAAAATTGAAAAATAATTCTAAATGTCTTCCTCTACACATGAAAATATTTTACTTAAATATTTTTAACTAATACAATAACTTTTTGGGATACTTTGGTTGTGATTCTGTGGGTGTGTATAGAGGTGTATTACACTTTATTTTTAATTTTTATAGATACATAATAGTTGTACATATTTATATACTATGCTTTAACAAACAATATACTTATTGGATGATTAATTAAAAAGATGTTCTCTATAGATTTGTGTGAATTGCAAAAAAAAAAAAAAAAGAAGAATTAAAACAACCATTTTTCTCAAGGATTACTTCCTGTGAGAAGGTAACCTCTTGCTCTATAAATCTGTTAAACGAAATGTATATCAATTGGTGAAGCTACCTTTCCTTTACTTGCTGGTGTGTGTGTGTGTGCGTGCATGCCTGCGCGCCCACGTTTAAATTTCCACTTAATAGTTTTTTTGTGCTCAATAGAATTTAATGTTATGTTTGATTTTGGTAGATATACTGTAACACCAAGCTTGCAAAAAAACATTTTTCAAGAGAAAACTCTCTCTATCCGTAGATCTAATTCATAGGTAAAATTTCAAGTAAGTTCACAGTTTACTGCATATTCAAGATTCAAATGTATCAAGTCATTTTCAAACAACGATATTGAAATGTAAGAGGTAATAGCCTAAGACTGATCGTCTGCCAAGCGGCCTGCTAGAAAAAGTATTTCTCTTTCTCAAAATGTTACAGAAACTGGCTTAGGCTAGGTTTAGAAAGCTCTACCTGGCCAGTGGCAATTCTTGGATACTAAAACTCTATCCCTAGTTCTGTCAATAAAGGGAAAGTTTTGTGCTTCACCAAACACAAAGGCTGGTATGGTAGAGTCTGCCATTGAATTGCTCCGCCATATTGTTGCAGCCATAGGGATTAAACTCCAGCCCTGTGATAACATCACAGAAATGCTGGTTCTTCCACTAACCATCAATGCTGAACCATCAGGATGAAGCTGTAGCTAAGATTTTGAAAAGTCTCACTACTGTCATATCATGGTCACTAATCACATTAATCAGGCAGCTCAAAGCTCCTCAGCTCACAGGTTAGACCTTATACTTCAAAACTTTGAAGTGCAATGAGCAACCTTGGTTGTGACTCTTCTCATTCTATGATACATCACATATATAGACAACAAAATGCATTTGAAGTTCCTTATGTAAGTAGGTTTGCAAAAATAACATCCTGACCTCCTAAACCTGAAGGAATACATTCAAGGGAAAATAATAATGTTAGGCAATAACACATCTAATGGTAAATATATTAAAACTGGCTTATCAATTTTAATTAATTTGAATGTAATTTTAACGATAAACCTGTGTTCTTTAAATGTCCTATTGTTCTGTCAACTGATCTTAAATAAAGATAGGTATGTATAAATAATATAAGTTTATGTTTATATTTACGTATCATATATAGTATTTTACGGTAACTCTTCTTTCTCTTTAGGAGCAAAGTAAACAGTTTCTGCTGGGCTCAGTCAGATATTTCCCGATCCCCTAAGAGAAAAAAAATAAAATAGATTTTTCCAGCCCAGGCTGTTTAATTATTCCAGACAACACTTTATATTGATCTTTCTCTATTTATTTCTAATTTTGTTACCACTGATTGAGTTGAGCTGTAAATCTTGTGATGGCTTACATGCTGCTAGGATGCTGCATTGCTACCAGAAGCACCAGGTAGCAATGTTCTCATTTTAAATTCCATTTGGTCTTATTTGCAGCAAATTAAGGTGCCTGATATAGCATTTTAGCTCCCAAAATGCACTATTTTATGTCTTTCATTACTCACCCTCACAGAAAATTTGTTGTATGTGATCACTACAAGTTTGTATACTAGATGCACAGAATAAGAACTTTGAATTAAACAAACATAGAAATTGCCCCACAATTCACCAATATATATGGCAAAGCTCGATCTCGAAATCATCATATTTCCAATTTATTTGTTTAAAACTTGCAGAAATTCAAACTGTGACATGAAAAGAATTGAAAGGTATACCTGTTTTAAATACTTTTTTCCTATTACACACCCTGAATTCTGACTTTTTGATAAGGTTTTGTTTTGAAGAGATGTCTCAATGAAGGATTATATATGTAGTACATTTACTCATGGACATACAATGAGAGCTACTGATTACTCACATCATCAAGTGTTTGGAGTATAAAAATTAACGCAGTGCAATTTATGAAAAGAATAAATGAATGAGAAGGATGAGGAGTCTAGAGAGATAGCCAAAATTTGGACTACTGACATAACTATTTAGGTTGGGCTCCATGTCTGAAACATAGTATAAGTATTTAGTAAGAAGAATACATAATAAGAAGAGAAAAATAAATGTAGACTTTTACAATTATAGAAAATATAGCTAAATGTATATTTTGAAACACAGGTACTGGTTTTACATTTTGTCTTTTGGATTCACATTTTACACATTGTGAAATAAAAGGGCTACATTGATTGCCTTTTAACATCATTTCTTTCTTTTATTTTGTATGGGTTTATTTGTCTTTTAATGGCCTTTTCAAACTTTCTTCCTTTTCCCTGAGACCATGCATCACATTTCCTTCATTTCATCCATAAAACTAGCCAGATTATTATTGGACCAAATTTACCACATTTGACAATAAAATGGTTTACTAGTCTTTATTTTTAAGAAAACATCATAATTTGTTAAAATTTCTATAGTGACAGTTAACACACTTCTCAAGCCACAGGAGACAGCCCAGTGTTTTATGTGGCCTTCATGATAGATTTAGGCACCACATCATATTATAGTTGTGAGAAATTAAGTTTAGAGAAGTCCAAACTGAAACTAATTGACCTTTGTCTTTCTATCACCCTTATTCTTATCTCTAAGCATTGTACGCAATTCCATCAACATGGTATTATTTGCAATGCCCTACTGGCTGATGTGGGTTCATCAAAACCTCTGGTGAACTTGCTCACCAATTAGTAACCCCTGGAAAGAGAGGTAGGTAAAACATAGACTTTCAAGAACTTCTTTATGTGATTACATTGGGCCATTTCCTAAGTGCAGTTAAAAACTCAACTATAGCCATTGTCAACATGAGTAAAGTGGATGAAATCTTGCAAAACTTCTAAGTGATACAAGACATTTTTAATTGAGTAGAGGTTTTCCAGTTGTTATTCATCCACTGTGCAATAAATTTAAAAAACTGGTTTTATAAGATGTGATATGAAGGGGCATTATGAGACCATTTACATTTTGTATGTATCTTATATTTTAAATTAAGAGAAAGCACAATAACTCATTAAACAGTGAGTACTTCTTGGCTATGAACTTTCAGTGTTGTTGTTTGTGCTGGTTATAGTTTCTGAAAATGTAGTCAGAAGATAAAAGCATTTAATGTAGGAAATAAATGCATACTCAAACATAGCAATATGACTACATAATTTTGCATTTGTAACTGAGACACATTGATAGACTTTTGTCTACAAGACTTTCCAGCACATGTGTTTTCCTAAGCAAAGTAAGTGTTCATGTAGTTTCTTATTCCAACAACATATATGTATATTCACTAATATTAAAAGTTCAATTTTTGGTACAGATATACTTCTGTCAGGAGAAGTAGAGGTAAAATGAATAGAAAACTTAAGTTGACTTTTTTAGATTTTTTTCTTCATCCTGACTTCTATTAATCTTAGAAAGAGTTCTGTTATTTTATAAAATAGATAAGGAATTTATTTTTTACTTTAATTCATTTTCAGGTTTAAAATATAATTTTTAAATATAATATGATATGTTTTATAACATTAAATAATAGAGAGCAGTTTAGTTTTCATGTAAAATAACTTTAATTTTGTCTTCAGAAAAATAGGATAAAATAAGTTTGAAAGAACCTGCAATCAACCGGTTTTTCTGGCACATTGGCCAAATGTGGCCTCAGGCTACTCCTTAAGGGACATGACAAATTTGGGAACCACCACCTTTCTTGAGACTTACACAGTAAACGAAAGGGAATGTATGATTCTTTAAAAAATTAAAGAAATATGACTTGACAATAATATTTTCATGGAAAACATTTAGACTTAGCCATATTTACAGTTGAGCAAATGAATAGTAAATGATATGGAGATAACATTTGGATTTATTTAGAAAATCCAAATTTCAAAATAAATCCAAACGTTTAAAAAGAAAATAGAATAACATGTTAATTTATGTCAATCACATTTACATAAAGCAAAGGAACCATAGATCTATGTATGGGAAGACTTTAGAGGTCACAGTCGATAGAAATGTGAATTGATGTAATTTGTTTGGAAAAAAAAACTTGTGACCAAAATCATTATCCTGGATATATCCCATGGAAATCAAAGTAAGTGAATACTTCCAGCATTTGTATGGCAGCATTGAATATTGGGCTAACACAACGAAATACAGTGTATGTTCATAAATAAAAAAAATTGCAAAATGATGGCACATTCGTATCATGTACTCTCATATGGGTATTAAGAATAATACTTTAGAGGGATACCACTCAATTGAGTCTGCAAGGTCTTATTGAGTAAAAAACCATGACTCAAAATAGTATGGTATGATCCCATATATGTTTGATTATAATTACACAAGCATAGATAAATATATGAAAACGCACTGCATCAGCAAACAGGAGTGGTAAGAGTAGTAATATCAGTTGAGAAAAAGCAAAAAGATCAAGGGAGAAAGATGATCAAAATAAATAGAATAAAAAAAAGTAAACCAAACATTATACACTGCGTAACCTAGCCACATTTATAAGATGTTTAAAAACACATACATATATAATGGATTAAATATAAGTTAAATTAAGTTGTCAATTTTAAGTGATCTAAAATTTAAAATGTAAAACATCACATTTTATAATACGATATTAAAAACAAGACTAATTTTTCAAGTAAACTACATTCATATGTGTATATGTGAGTCTGTGTGTGTGCGGGAGTGTGGAGGGGCTTATGGCAAGTTAATCTGTAAGACAATCTAAGAATGCAATCTTGTAACAAAAAGAAAGTAAATACAAATAATCCTTAATTCATTTACTAATCATAGAACAAATGCTGCCTTATGGAGAAAAGTGAAAAGTATAGTTACTTGAATGCCTGTTATTTTCCTGACATTTATTCAATAAATATTTACTGAGTTTCTACTATGTGCCAAGTTCAGTGTACAGCATGTAGGATACAGCAGTACAGTGAAGTGGCATGGTCCCTGTTCTTCAGGCTAATATAAAACACAGGAAATAAAATAAAATAGGAAATTAGTCACAAGTGTAAAGACAGTAATCATTATTTTGCTGGGAAAGATAATAAGTGTATAAGCCATATTATACATGGCAGTTAGAAAAGACCTATCCAGGACTGTAGTCTGCAGATACATGAAAAGCAAGGGAAAGTATTTCATGCATTATGTTAAGGAGTTGTGATGATCAGTTGTATGAGGGGACCTCAAGAAGTTGGAGAACAAGTTCAGTAAAAAAAGAATACAAATTAAAAATATAAGTTTTATCTCTCAACATAAGCTCCATCATATTCAAAACACATTTATAAGTGATAATACCAGCCGTTTAGTACATCCCTGAAGAACCGAGGGATGTGAATACCAAGAATTTAACCATGTCAATGCAGTCATTTTACATGATTAACTGAAGAAAAATGGGTGCCCTTTCCATGTGTGCCACTTTTTTTTTTTAGATTAGGAAACACAAAGAAGTCAACCATAGCTGAATCAAGATGAAAATGTGAATGCCTAATAACTTTCTACCAAACCTCTTGCAAAATTTCCCTTGTTTGATGAAAGGAATGAACAGGAGCATTTTCACGTAGAAGGAGGACTCTCTGGTGGTTTTCTCAGGCCTTTTTCTGCTATAGCTCTGGCTAATTTTATCATATTTCATATCATTTCATACCTCATATCAATTCATATCTCATAGTAAGCAGATGTTATCATTATGTGGCCCTCCAGAAAGTCAAAAAGCCAAATGTCTCAAGATCCCAAAAAACTATTACTATGGCCTTTCCTCTTCACTGGTCTGCTTTGGTTTGAAGAGAGAACTTCCACCGCTGGGAAGTCATTGCAATGATCGTGATTTGTCATCTAGTAATGAAATCAGTATTTTTCAATCCTTATCCTATGATAGATTTTTGACATACCAGAACTTTCCCCACCTTCTAGTCTTCTTCGCAATCTGCTTTTCAAAATCTCCTTCCTATGTTTATCCATTAAATATTCCTCAGGCCACTTTTTTAACTCTGGCCTCTTCACACTTTTAGCCATCTGCCTGAGCTTCAAACAACAATTCCCAGCTTGTGGCAGTCACATGCACTGTACAAATTCTTTTCCACAGACAGACTTGTGGCCTTCCTTTGGGGAAGGAACTTGTTAGCTAGCTTTCAGCACTCAGCACCTTCAGGGTCTACATCAGCTGCAGAGAACCATCTCCCCTCAAGTTATGTCACAGGCAATCCTTACTGCAGCACTCCGTATCAAGTAGGCTGAAGCCTCCTTAGGCCTGTGTAACAGTTCAGCTCTTTCTTCTGTCCAATTCTACTTCTTCCACATACACAAATATAGGTGGATGCAAAAGTGATAGCAGTTTTTGCAATTACTTTTAGTAGAAAACCCACAATTATACCAACTTAATAGGTACAAGAGGTAATGAAAGAGAAAAACAATTTAAAAGCATAAGAAAAATATAAAATGCTGGGGAATTGATTTGTTTTAATGTAACATCTGTATGAAAAGAAAAGAAAACTTCTGAAAGGAATGCAAGTATGTTTGAACAAATGGAAATGAATAGCCATTTTTTTTTACATTTTTTATACATTTTGTTCATGTATAACTTACTAGACATCATGAAGGTGTAAAGATGCCTGGCTAATCTGCTTTTCTGATATACAGACACACACACACACGGGTGTATGTGTGTATGTTTATATATGTATCATATGTACATATATGTGTTTATAAGTGTATATTCATATATATATGAATAAAATTAAATATAATACATTTAAGGAACTATGATAAAAGCCTATCAAAATGAAAACAATCTCAATGCCTAAATATGTTGCCTTACTAACATACTTTTATAAATGATGCAACCCAAATATAATTGTTTACAAACTATTATTCATTTTCATTCAAAACAACAGATATTAATAATGAAGTTCCTATGGAAAAATAAAACTAAGAAAGCACTTTAAAAAATCTCTTGAAAAAGGGGAGTCATAGGAGATACCAGACAAGCTAGACATTAAAATACACTGTTCATGTCTGCATAGCAACATGGCTGTATTATTGACTTGAATGTTGACTTTATTCTTGCTTAACATACTTAATTAAACACATTGAGTCTTTGTTAAGTCTTTGATATTTTCTATATAGCAAAACAAGTCTCCAGTAAATAGATTCATTTTTATTTTTCTCGTTTAAAATTCATATGTATGTGAATATTTATTTTTTGTTTTTTTAATTTATTTCTTTTTGTTTTGTTTATTGCACTGGCTGGAAATTCCACTGTGATGTTGAACAGCACTAGTGAGAGTGGACATTCTTGGCCTCTTTCTGAACTTAGAGAGAAAGAAGGCACTTTATTAAAGTAGTCATTAATATGGTTTGGCTCTGTGTTCCCACCTAAATCTCATCTCAAATTGTAATCCCCTGTGTCAAGGGAAGGACCCGGTGGGAGGTGATTAGATTATGTAGGCAGCTTTCCCCATGCTGTTCTTGTAATGGCAAGTTCTCAAGAGATCTGATGGTTTAAATGTATGGCAATTCCACTTCACTTTCACTCTCTCTCTCTTTCTCTCTCTCTCCTGCTGCCATGTAACACATGCTTTGCTTCCCCTTCACCTTCTGTCATGATTATAAGTTTTCTGAGGCTTAAAATCTGAGTTTATTAAATCTCTTTTGTTTATAAATTACCCAGTATTAGGTATTATTTTGTGACAGTGTAAAAACAAAGTAGTATAGTGATTATCTTCTATTCATTATTTGCTAAGAATATTTATCATGAATTGATGCTGAGCTTTGTCAAATCCTCTTTCTGTGTCACTTGAGAAGATCATATTGTATTTTTCCTTTAGTATATTAATCTGGTGATTTACAATTTTTTTTTAATTTGTTTTATTTTTGAAGCAGTTGCGCATTTCTAGGATAAACCAAACAGGGTGGTGAGATATTGTCTCTTATATATATTACTGAATTTAATATGCTAATGTGTTTTTGAGGAGCTTTCCATTGACTTCAACAAGGTATATTATTAGCCTGTTGTTTTCTTCTTTTAATTACTTTGTTTTATTAATTAAAGCAATACCATCTTTATATGGTAAGGTGAGAAGTGTTTACTTCCCTTCTATTTCTAAAATATATTGTTTATAATTGTTATAACTTATCCCCTTCCATTATCTGCAATAGCTTTCCAAGACGCCTTAAGGAAGCAATTTTTATTTTGCTTTCTCTTGGCTGCTTAACTATTTTATTCTAAATTAAAGATAGAGGAGGTGTGATCTAGGTACAATTTCAGGAGTGAATGCCATTCCATTTTCCCAGCCAGCATCAGCAGTGAGCTTTCTTGGACAGTTTTGTACTATTTTCTGTGATCTCCTGGTTGGGTTCAAACAGGGAAAGTGTTCAGAAAGTTGTGGTCCCCCCATGTCTACAGCTCCTAAGGGTTTCCCACCCTCATCTAGTCCATTCTTGGTCTTTAGCAATGTGTTCACAAATTCTACCCATAGTTCTGATCTACTCCAGAAATAAGCAAAAAAGAGGGTTCTGTTCCTTGCAGGTCTTTGCTAATTCAGGTTTGTTAATTGCACTGTAACCTCAGCTTTTTGTGATGGGTTCAAGAAAAATAATGTGCAGTTTACACAGGTTTATCAGTGCTGTATGAATGAGAGTGAGCCTCCCCTAATCTAGCAAGGCAGGCCAATATTCAAGTCCAGGAAATGCAGAGAACACAACAAAGATATTCCTCAAGAAGAGCAACCCCAAGGCACATAATGGTCATATTCACCAGGGTTGAAATGAAGGAGAAAATGCTAAGGGCAGCCAGAGAGAAACGTCGGGTTACCCACAAAGGGAAGCCCATCAGACTCACAGCAGATATCCTGGCAGAAACCCAACAAGCCAGAAGAGAGTGGGGGGCCAATAATTAACATCCTTAAAGAAAAGAACTTTCAACCCAGAATTTCATATCCAGAGAAACTGAGCTTCACAAGTCAAGGAAAAATAAAATCCTTTGCGAACAAGCAAGTACTCAGAGATTTTGTCACCACCAGGCCTGCTTTACAAGAGCTCCTGAAAGAAGCACTACATATAGAAAGGAAGAACCAGTACCAGCCACTCCAAAAACATACCAAATGGTAAAGACAATCAACAAAATGAAGAATCTGCATCAACTAATGGGCAAAACAGCCAGTAAGCATCAAAATGGCAGGATGAAATTCACACATAACAATATTAACCCTAAATGTAAATGGGCTAAATGCACCAATCAAAAGACACAAACTGGCAAATTGGATAAAAAGCCAAAACCCATCGGTGTGCTGTATCCAGGAAACCCATCTCACATGCAAGGATACACAAAGGCTCAAAATAAAGCGATAGAGGAAGATTTATCACGCAAATGGAGAGCAAAAAAAAAGCAGGAGTTGCAATTCTCATCTCTGATAAAATAGACTTTAAAGCAACAAAGATCAAAAGAGACAAAGAAGGACATTACATAATGGTAAAATGATCCATACAACAAGAAGAGCTAACAATCCTAAATATATATGGACCCAATACAGGAGCATCCAGATACATAAGGAAAGTTATTAATGACTTACAAAGAGACTTAGACTGCCACACAATAATAGTGGGAGCCTTTAACACTCCACTGTCAATATTAAACAAATCGACCAGACAGAAAATTAACAAGGATATCCAGGGCTTGAACTGGAACAAGCAAACCTAATAGACATTTACAGAACTCTCCACCCCAAATCCACAGAATATACATTCTTCTCAGCACCACATCACACCTACTCTAAAATTGACCACATAATTGGAAGAAAATCACTCCTCAGCAAATGCAAAAGAATGGAAATTATAACAAACAGCCTCTCAGACAACAGTGCAATCAAGTTAGAACTCAGAATTCAGAAACTAACTCAGAACTGCACAGCTTCATGAAAACTGAACAACTGGCTCTTGAATGTTGACTGGATAAACAATGAAATGAAGCCAGAAATAAAGAAGTTATTTGAAACCAATGAAAATGAAGACACAACATACCAGAATCTCTGGGACACATTTAAAGCAGTCTCTAGAGGAAAATATACAGCAATAAGTGCCCACATGAGAAAAGTGGAGAGATCCAAAATTGACACCTTATCATCAAATTTGAAAGAGCTAGAGGAACAAGATCAAAAAAAAAAAAAAAAAAAAAAACTCAAAACCTAGCAGAAGACAAGAAATAACTAAGATCAGAGCAGAACTGAAGGATATAGAGACACGAAAAACCCTTCAAAAAATCAATAAATCCAGGAGCTTGTTTTCAGAAAAGATGAAGAAAATAGACCACTAGCCAGATTAATTAAAAAAAAAGAGAGAATAATCAAATAGATGCAATAAAAAATGATAAAGGGGAAATCACCACGGATGCCACAGAAATTCAAACCATCATCAGAGAATATTACAAACAACTTTATGCACATAAAATGTAAATCTGGAAGAAATGGATAAATTCCTGGACACTTGTGTCCTCCCAAGCCTAAACCAGGAAGAAGTTGAAACCATGAATAGACCAATAACAAGGTCTGAAGTTGAGGCAGCAATTAAGAGCCTACCACACAAAAAAAGCCCAGGTCCAGATGGGTTCACAGCCGAATTCTACCAGACACACAAAGAGGAACTGGTACCATTCCTTCTGAAACTATTCTAAATAATCCAAAAAGAGGGAACCCTTCCCAAATCATTTTATGAGACCAAAATTATTCTGATACCAAAACCTGGCAGAGACTCAACAAGAAAAGAAAACTTCAGGCCGATATCCATGATGAACATAGATGCAAAAATCTTCAATAAAATACTGGCAAGCTGATTGCAAACATCAAAAAGCTTATCCACCATGATCAAGTAGGATTCATCGCAGGGATGCAAGGCTGGTTCAACATACGCACGTCTATAAATGTAATTCACCACATCAACAGAACCAAAAACAAAAACCACATAATTATTTCAATTGATGCAAAGAAGGTCTTTGACAAAATTCAACAGTCCTTTATCCTAAAAACCCTCAATAAACTCGGTATTGATGGAACGTATCTCAAAATAATAAAAGCTATTTATGACAAACTAACAGCCAATATCATACTGAATGGGCAAAAACTGGAAGCATTCCCTTTGAAATCTGGCACTAGACAAAGATGTCCTCTCTCACCACTCCTATTCAATATAGTACAGAAGTTCTAGCCAGAGCAATCAGGCAAGAAAAAGAAATAAGGCGTATGGAAATAAAAAAAGAGGAAGCCAAATTGTCTCTATATGCAGACAACATGATAGTATATCTACAAGACCCCATCGTCTCAGCCCAAAATCTCCTGAAACTGATAAGCAACTTCAGCAAAGTCTCAGGATACAAAGTCAATGTGCAAAACTTACAAACATTCCTGTGCACTAATAACAGACTTAAAGAGAGCCAAATCAAGCTGGCCATGTGCAGAAAGTGGACCCCTTCCTGACACCTTACACTAATTGCCATTCATAATTGCTACAAAGAGGATATAATACCTAGCAATACAACTAACAAGGAATGTAAAGGACCTCTTCAAGGAGAACTACAAACCACTGCTCAACAAAATAAGAGAGGACACAAACAGTTGGAGAAACATTCCATGTTCACGGTTAGGAAGAATCAATATGGGGAAAATGGCCATATTGCCCAAAGTAATTTACAGATTCAATGCTATCCCCATCAAGCTACCAATGACCTTCTTCACAGAACTGGAAAAAACTACCTTAAACATCATATGGATCCAAAAGAGAGACTGCATAGCCAAGTCAATTCTAAGTAAAAGGAACACAGTGGGAGGCATCACACTACCCAACTTCAAACTATACTACAAGGCTAGAGTAATCAAAACAGCATGGTACTGGTATGAAAGCAGATATAGACCAATGGAACAGAACAGAGGCATCGGAGGCAACACAACATATCTACAACCATACAATCTTTGATAAACCTGACAAAAACAAGCAATGGGGAAAGAATTCCCTGTTTAATAAATGGTGTTGGGAAAACTGGCTAGCCATGTGCAGAAAGTGGACCCCTTCCTGACACCTTACACTAAAATTAACTCTAGATGGATTAAAGACTTAAACATAAAACCTGGCACCATAAAAACCCTAGAAGAAAATCTAGGCAAAACCATTCAGGACATAGGAGTAGGCAAGGACTTCATGACCATAACACCAAAAGCATTGGCAACAAAAGCCACAATAGACAAATGGGACCTAATCAAACTCCACAGCTTCTGCACAGCAAAAGAAACAGTCACTAGAGTGAATTAGCAACCAATAGAATTGGAAAAAATCTTTGCAGTTTACCCATCTGACAAAGGGCTGATATCCAGAATTTACAAAGAACTAAACAGATTTACAAGAAAAAAAACAAGCCCATTCAAAAGTCAGTGAAGGATATGAACAGACACTTTACAAAAGAAGACATAAATGAGGCCAACAAACGTGAAAAAAATGCTCATTATCACTTGTCATTAGAGAGATGCAAATCAAAACTACATTGAGTTACCATCTCACACCAGTTAGAATGGAGATCATTAAAAAATCTGGAGACAGCAGATGCTGGAGAGGATGTGGAGAAATAGGAACACTCTTACACTGTTGGTGGGAGTGTAAATTAGTTCAACCATTGTGGAAGACAGTGTGGTGATTCCTCAGGGACCTAGAAATAGAAATTCCATTTGACCCAGCAATCCCATTACTGGGTATCTATCCAAAAGACTATAAATCGTTCTACTATAAGGACACATGCACACGAATGTTTATTGCAGCACTCTTTACAATAGCAAAGACCTGGAACCAACCCAAATGCCCATCGATGATAGACTGGACTGGGAAAATGTGGCACATATACACCATGGAATATTATGCAGCAATCAAAAATGATGAGTTTGTGTCCTTTGTAAGGACATGGATGAATCTGGAGAACATCATTCTCAGCAAACTGACACAAGAACAGAAAAAGAAATACCGCATACACTCACTCATAGGTGGGTGAGAAAAATGAGAATACATGGACACAGAGAGGTGGTCTACTATACACTGGGGACTGTTGGGGGAAATGGGGGAGGGACAGTGGTGGGGCTGGGGGGGATAGCCTGGGGATGAATACCAAGTGTGGGTGAAGGGGAGGAAGGCAGCAAAACACACTGCCATGTGTGTACCTATGCAACTATCTTGCACGTTCTGCACATGTACCCCAAAACCTATAATGCAATAAAAATAAAAAAATTAAAAAATAAAAAAAGAATGGTGATCATTAAAAAATCTGGAGACAACAGATGCTGGAGAGGATGTGGTGAAATAGGAACACTTTTACACTGATGGTGGGAGTGTAAATTAGTTCAACCATTGTGGAAGACAGTGCGGCGATTCCTCAAGGACCTAGAAATAGAAATTCCATTTGACCCAGCAATCCCATTACTGGGTATATATCCAAAGGACTATAAATTGTTATACTATAAGGACACATGCACACAAATGTTCATTGCAGCACTGTTTACAATAGCAAAGACCTGGAACCAACCCAAATGCCTATTGATGATAGACTGGACTGGGAAAATGTGGCACATATACACCATGGAATATTATGCAGCAATCAAAAATGATGAGTTTGTGTCCTTTGTAAGGACATGGATGAATCTGGAGAACATCATTCTCAGCAAACTGACACAAGAACAGAAAGAGAAATACCACATATTCTCACTTATAGGTGGGTGAGAAAAATGAGAACACATGAACACAGGGAGGGGGTCTACTACACACTGGGGTCTATTGGGGGGAATGGGGGAGGGACAGCATGGGGAGCTGGGGAAGGATAGCCTGGGGATGAATGCCAAGTGTGGGTGAAGGGGAGAAAGGCAGCAAAACACACTGCCATGTGTATACCTATGCAACTATCTTGCATGTTCTGCATATGTAACGGAAAACCTATAATGCAATAAAAATTAAAAAAAAAAGAACACATGCACACGAATGTTCATTGCAGCACTGTTTACAATAGCAAAGACCTGGAACCAACCCAAATGCCCATCAATGATAGACTGGACAGGGAAAATGTGGCACATATACACCATGGAATATTATGCAGCCATCAAAAACGATGAGTGTGTGTCCTTTGTAGGGACATGGATGAACCTGGAGAACATCATTCTCAGCAAACTGACACAAGAACAGAAAATGAAGTACCACATGTTCTCACTCATAGGCAGGTGTTGAACAATGAGAACACATGGATACAGGGAGGGGAGCACTACACACTGGGGTCTGTTGGGGAAAATAGGGGAGGGACAGAGGTGGGTGGGGAGTTGGGGAGAGATAGCATGGGGAGAAATGCCAGATATAGATGAAGAGGAGGAAGGCAGCATATCACACTGCCACGTGTGTACCTATGCAACTATCTTGCATGTTCTTCACATGTACCCCAAAACGTAAAATGCAATAAAAAAAAAAAAAAGAGAGTGAGCCTCTTTTCAGCTCTCTATATCTCAGAGATGAAACCAAACTCCTTTTAAAGAGGAAAAATCTGGCCTTTAAATTTACCTTGACAATTTATTTAAGAAACACGTTGAGAAACTGTCAAAATTATCAACACAATTTTCATGCAAAAATCTTTTGCTTTTCTGATTAGTCATTTAAAACATCCCAGAAACAAACTTGCTCCCGACATTTAAATATGGTTATTTAAAACTGTTAAATTTCCAGTTAACTGAAAGAATGAAGTTTTAAGATGTAGTTTTTAAATTTATTTCTGATTATATCCACTGCTTATATTTAATACAAGACACATGTATAATGTAAAACTCAAATTGAAATCCCTGAATATCCAACCCTGATTATTAATATTAGAACATGTTTAGTTTTGTAGAAATAGAAAGCCTCATTAAATATGTCTTTTGTGACTTTTATGCATTTACTTTCTTAAATGTTCTTGAAAGTTCGATTAGAAAAACTGAGAACAATCTATAAGACATGTAATTGAATATTTTAATTCACATATCTTCATCTAGTGGGAGCAATATTTTGAGACGTTAATTATTTATTTTTGATTATATCATATTGCATTATAGTATATTAGTATTTTCCTTCCCTCAATTTGAGAATTTAGGTGTTATAATAAAAAGAAGAAACTACTTTTGACTCTTTCTAGATTTGTTTCCAAAAGCCAAAATTTATGTCTAGGAAAATGAACTTGAGTAGGAAATGATATCGGTAGCTGTATCAATATCTACACCTATCTGTCAGTAAGGCTTTCTGTCTTTCTGTCTATCACCAGGAACAAGCACAGCAGGTGTAGGTTCAATCCTGGATCGGAAGATTCCCTAGTGTGAGTTTGAGAAAGGCAAGGATGTTCTGAAGCTAGCAAGCACGCATATAGGATGGAAACAAAGGTGAAAAGAAAGTGAGCCGAGCTTCTCAGATGTGCTCCTATAGATCTGTATCATGATACAGCAAGACTCTACTGTCATCTGGATGTGATGGATTCTCACAATGCCAATGTATCAAAAGAGTACAAACAGAAATGTCATGTTATATAACTAGACAGAATCAAAGGTGGTCTGTGACATTTCCCCTGTTCCCACTTAAAACAGAGGCCTCAGACAGGTACTGGATCTGAGAGTTCATGTTGACTGTGATGATGGTTTTAAATGATATCCTCTATGGACAAGTGACCTTTGCCAGTGTCTTAGCTTTTTGAAGTGTTTCTCTGACTTTGACGACAGCCTGCCAGAGAAATCTCAAAACCTTGAGCTTATGAAGCAGAGTAGGTTTTAAAAAATAGATATTAATTGGCAGTTTGTAAAATATAGTTTTTACATGAAGATTCACTTTGACCCACATGAGATGGCTCATTCTGGACCATGGTCCAAATGCATTTTTATAGATTCCAGCTCATAAACAGGGTGGGACATCCTCACCAATGACTAAGGTCATACTTCTCACAAGCTTGGAATGATGGTAGCCCCAAATTAAAATTAATTTGTTTTAGAGAATTCAACTGTAGTTCCTGCTCCTCTGTTTGAAAAGGATTGCCTATTAAAATAAAACTTTATTGTTTTGGCTTATATTTCCAGTTAATTCATTCTTCTACTTTGTTCTGTAGGCTTTCTGTTTTCTATGTTTACTCCATAATATCACTTTAAGAGAGCTTGGAGTGAACGGAGGAAAAAATGAACATGTATCATCTTTTCAATGGTATTTTCAAGTTTCTCATTATTCATATTGCTCTATGGAAAAATTTAAACATTTTTCTAAACTACTTTCAGTGAAGGAAATATGTTTTATGGCTACTACTTCTAATATAGATTGATAGCAATATTTTTATTAATTTTCATGTTTTTTAAATGATCATTTTATTTTCTATACTTTGAAGTGTATGTACCTTAACTGCCAGTTTAAAAACATTAATGTTAATAAATGGTGTCTCATTTACAATTTCTAGCACTCAACTGAATGTCAGAAAGATATACATTAGGAAATTATGTAACTTAAGCACACATTTAAAAATTATTTTTAAAATTCTTATTTCCAACAAAATGATACTATAAACCCAGGCTATTGGTTGAAGAGACATTTTTATGTATGTGATATATTTTGTTTTTATATATCAAAAAGTCCTAAAGAAAACAGGTCAAATGCTAAAAGTTGTTAATTATGGTGTTGGAAACATAAAGTTTTTGTTATTTTTCTTTGAAATGTTCTGCATTTAAAAAAATATCTCAAAATGGTAGAGGACACAATAAACTAATGAAGAAACATATTTGGGTGCTATGTGGCATGTATTTTCTAAAGGATTCAATTACTTGTTCTATTATCAGGTCATGCAAACTGTTTTCCCCTAGATCCTGCACTTAGTTTTTTCCTTTTTCTTTCTTTTTATTTATTTATTTTTTTATTTTTGAGACAGAGTTTTGCTTTTGTTACCCAGGCTGCAGGGTAATGGAGCAATCTCAGCTCACTGCTACCTCTGCCTCCTGGGTTGAAGTAATTCTCCTGCCTTAGACTCCTGACTAGCCAGGATTACAGACATGCACAACCACACACAATTAATTTTGTATTTTTTAGTAGAGACAGCATTACACCATGTAGGTCAGGTGAGTCTCGAACTCCTGACCTCAGGTGATCTGCCCACCTCGGCCTCCCAAAGTGCTGGAATTACAGGTGTGAACCCTTGCACCCAGCCTGTTTCTCTCAGTTTTTAATAATAACTTTTTTAAAATATGTAATTTATATACACTAAAATTGACCCTTTTAAATCCAGTGGTTTAAAAAATATATTCACAGAGTCATGCAACCATAACTCCCTGTAATTTTGGAACTTTTTTTAAGTTAACTGCTTCTCCAGGGAACTTTTCATTTACTTTTGGTCTGCATTCAATATGTGGCCTTCTGTGACTGGATTTTTAAAATTAGTATAATGTTTTCCAGATAATTTATGTTATAGTAGGTATCAATACTTCACCCTTCTTCCTGTTGATTTAGGATTATGGTCCGAGTATAGACACTCAAAACAGGCATATCCAATTGTATTGAGCAGGTTTATCTTTACCATCTGAAGCAGAGGACCACTAAAATGTAGTCATGAGGATCACTCATTACTTAGATGTGATTATTCCTCCCATGGACTGGCACTGATTTTTACTTTAGTCTTCTCATTTTTGGGAAACTGTATTGGTTTCTTGAATTTCCATCATTTATATTAATTTTAATAGTATTCATCTGTTAACCTTCTCTCTTCTCTGGATACTATGGAATGTATATTTAAATGTGTTCAAATCCATGTTCTCTATTCTACCAATGTTACAGTTTTATTTATTACCTGTTCATCTTCACTTTACACTTCTTTATCTGTATTAATTTGTATAATGAATCTACTCATATCATAACTTGTTCTTATTTCAAAATAAAATGGAGTTAGCATTCATTCTTCAAACTTGTACAGTAAGTCCTCACCTAATATCACCTACAGATTCTTGTAAACTTCAACTTTAAATATAAGGATGTATAATAAACTGATTTAACTACAGGTAAATTGATATAAAAAAGAGTTTGTTTCTTATGGCCTCTTTCTGGTCACAAAACCATCACCAAACTTCTAAATGAAGATATAATATTAAACATTGAAATAAAACTGAACTATACATACATTTAAGACATATTAATAAAAAGAAATAAGATTATTATTTACCTTATATTTGGTAGGCAAAGAGTGACAGTGGTCTTAGTGGGGATGAGTTCATAAATGTGTACAAAGCAAATATTGTTAAGGAGCACTTTCTATCATCAGACAGTACAAAATTAATCACAAGTACAGCTGCTTGCTGAGCACTTTGATACCATATTATTTATTGTCATGCATTTTAATGGTTATCATATATTTTATGAGTTTCTCTTTGACAGTGATTTGTATTCATTTCTTTATTCTTTTTCTTACTGGCTTACTCTGGTTCAGGTTCATGATTGGCTGAAACCTATTCCCAGCAGCTAAATGCACAAGGCAGGAACCCAACCTATAGATGATGTCATTCCCTCCCAAGGTGCAGTCCTACATACATTCATACTCATTAGGACTGGGACTATTTAGACACATTTCCAATTCACCTAACATGCACAGCTTTGGGATGTGGGAGGAAAATAAATTACCTGGAGAAAACCCCACTGACATCGAGAGAACATGCAAAATATACAAGGAGAGTTGCTCTGGACAAAAATTTGTTTTGTTTTCATCACACTGTAAGAAAACAGCATTAAATAACATGACATCATTCAAATACTTGCTTATTATATGTCAACTATGTGCCAAGTCCTGAGGGAAATTCTGGAGACAGCATGGTAAATAAAACGTAGTAATGATCTCCTCAGAACTATAGTTTGCTGAAGGAGATAGATATGTTAACTCATCATTATAACATTGAGATTATTTCCACAATACCTTATTGACCATGACATCATGGGAAATAATTCTCAAGGAATATATTGAATTACATCTTGACGCATACATATAATTTTACTAAATGAATCCATGTGATAGGAATCAAGTCAATTTTTAGAGAAAGAACAATGTACCTAGATGTAATGAGAAGATGTATTCTAAGAACTTGAATTCTCTGTGTCTAAATTATGACCAAACTCCTAGCAGAGAGACACTGTACTCAGGAGAGAATGTTAGAGAAAGAAGAGGATCCTATTAAATTTCTGCTAAAACACACTCAGGGTCACATTCATTAAATTGGCTCCTTTGCTTTTCCAACCTTGATTAAAGTAGAAGCAACTATCATTCTTGTCTTCTATCACCCCTGGCCCTTCATGAACATTTTCTTTACAGCTGTCTTTGGCATATTTTAAAGGCTGTTTTCCGCTGCATCATGTTTCTTTTGTTAAGTGCTGAGTGCACACACTCTTCTAGGCTCTATAATTATTTTACAGTCATTATTTCAGTCATCTCTTAGTCTGATGCGGAACTACCTGCACCAGATCACCATGAAAGCTTTTAGGAAAACAGAACTGTAAATGCCTCGCTGGAGTTACTGATCCAGTAGGACCAGCATGGTTGTGAAACTTGTGCTTTCATAGCTTATCAGTGTTTCTAATACATGACTTGGTCTTCGAGAATAATAACTCTCTATGAGGAAGATGTTAATTTCTATATTTTATAAATCTCTAAGTTTATTAATTTCTATATTTTATAAATCTCTAAGTTGAAATTGATTAAGGTAGGAGCCTACCAAAAAGTCAAATGACAATCTATATTAGGGCCTGAGAAATCCAATTTGCCACCTTTTAGTTAAATAAAATATTCTAGGAAAACATCTTCTTTTATCTCTGAATTGCCTATCACTGCTTTCATACTACAGTGGCATATTTGAGTAGCTGTAACACACTGTAAGACAAAGCCTAAAATATTTACTACCTGGCTGATAGGTTTCTGTATGTTGACCATCATTATTGAAAAAAAATGGTATATTTTTCCATCTTTGTTCTTTTATGCTTTTTTAAAATTTTAGTTTAAGTCCAGGGGTACAAGTTCAGGTTTGTTACATAGGTAAACTTGTGTCATGGGGGCTTGTACAGATTATTTCATCACCCAGGTATTAAGACTGGTACCTATTAGTTACTTTTTCTGATCCTCCTCCTCTTTCCAACCTCTATCCTCCAAAATGCCCCAATATGTGTTGTTCCACTCTATGTGTTCATATGTTCTCATCATTTAGCTCCCACTTATAAGTGAGAACATGCAGTATTTGGTTTTTCTGCTCCTATGTTAATTTGCTAAGTAAAATCACCTCCAGCTCCACCCATGTCCCTGCAAAGAACACGCTGTTGTTCTTTTTCAGGGCTGCATGGTATTCTGTAGTGTATATACTCGCCATGTTTTCTTTATGTAGTCTATCATTGATGGGCATTTAGGTTGATTCCATATCTTTGCTATGGTGAATAGTGTTTCAATGAACTTATGTGCATATGTCTTTATACTGGGTATATATCCAAAGGAACATAAATAATTCTCTTTCTTTCTTAATTTTCTAAATTTATTTACTTTGTCTTAATTCACAGTGCTTTATATAGGATTGATTTTCTAATTTCCAATACTTGAATTAGTACTAAATCTTTAGATCTGCTCATACCACCTATTTTGTATCTATATTCACATCATAAATAAAATACTTTTCCTCATCTACTAAACTTTAATTTCCTTATGCTTGTAATCCACCAAATATTGGCTGTAATCTCATATTTTATTATTAGTTGAGATAATTATTAAACTCATTCATCTTTTTTAATTAAAAATTTTTAATGATAAAAAAATCAACATTCAATGAACACTTATTATGAGCCATCCATTAGAATGTCACATTTATTATTTTACATGATTATTTCAATAACTCTATAATATAGGCATACTTAGTGTATTCATTTTTATATGATTAGAGATGTTAACAAATTAGTGTTAGAAACAGAATTTCTATTGAGGCAGGGTGACTCTACTTGCTCCCCAACCATTCTTAATGGTTCTATTTATCTGTATTTTATTATTGTTTCTCTCTGATGAAGGGAAGTAATTTTTTTTCCTCATTGCATAGATTCTTTTATCTATATTCTTAATTCAGTTCACTCTTTTGGAACTTTCTACTCACACTTCCAGTATGAGTAATCTAAAATATTGAAGCATATTATCATTAACCCTCAGTAACACTGGGCTATAATTTAAGGTGTCAATGGGGTCATTACCTCCGGATGTTTTAGAGAATAATCAGTTCCCTGCCTCTTCCAGCTTCTGGTAGCTATGGCATTCCTTGGGTTTTGGTTATGTCACTCCAATATTCAAGGCCAACATTTTACAATCTCTCCCTGCTCCATCTTAACATATTTTTCCTCCTCTGTTTATGTTAAATATACCCCTGACTTTCTATTACAGGGATACATCTGATTGTGATTGCATTTAGGGCCAATCTGGATATCTTTCCATCTCAGGTCCTGAATATAATCACATATCACATCTACAAATACATTTTTTGGCCATATAATTCATAGCTCCCCCCAAGTCAGAATATGATATCTTTGCGGGTCCCTTTTCAGCCTACCACATATGACATGTCTAATGATTCAAACATTGATATCTTTTAATGTGATATATAGTGTATAACCTGTTTCTTTCTAATTATGTGATGCACAAAACATTGTATTTGTTAAACATGTTCAAGGCATTACACTTATTTTCATGGGATTTTTGTATTGAGAAATATTTGAAGCTACAAATAACCTACAGAGTCCTATATATTGACTTAGATTTACAATAAGTAAATATGACATCCTATGTAAATAGAGTCCTACATATTGACTTAGTTTTACAATAAGTGCATATTGCATTGTGTCTTATTAAAATAGCTAATATTTCCCTCTTTGCCTTTCAATCTCAATACCTCTGTTGAAAAGGTAGTGAAAATATTAGCTTGCTATGAAGATTAAATAATGCAATAAACACATCTAATACCTTGCATGTCATTTCAACATATAGTACCTGTTAATAATTATTAAATTATCATACAATTACTACAGTATAATTATTGTTATAATGGTGATGGTTTTCATTCTAAGTCCAGTGTTCTCCAAGGAGAAGTTTCTCCATTATTATTATTATTTTCTAAAGTGTCTCTAGCAGTCTTCATCCTGATAATTACTGGCAGAGATCCTAAGATGACAGGATTGAAAAAAAAAAAACAAGAAAAAATAGTTTAAAGATTGATACATGTTCTTATACTAGAGGAGCCATTTGCTACTGTGAGAGACAGAAAAAAATAATTGAAGGTTGTCACTTCCTACTGTTAGAGGCTCTGCTTTTTTTCTTCCTTTCCAAACATCCAAAGATGAAAACACTTGACATTAGAATCTACAGACTGCAACATAGAAGCTGATCACTTGAACTTTGCACTTTTGATAGTCGCTCTGTACCTGTGTAAACTAATTTAAAAAAAAAAAGTAATTGAAACCTACACTATGGGATATGTAAAGCAGCATAAGAAAAATTTGTAAATATTTAAGAACTTCATAAACAAGAGCATTTGTGACTCTGTGTGTTTCTAGGCTGTCTCTTTTCTAATCTATTGTCCATCCTGGAGTCAGCATGATCAAATATTAGTAAAGCTGGAACACAGTGAGTAGCTCAAAGCTGAGGGATCTCATTTATTTGCTGCTTCTAAAAATGAGCATGGCTCTGGTATATGTTAAGAACAATGTTATTTAAGGTTACAGATTTTCTCCTAATGCCTTTGTTCTTTCCTTGTTGGCTCTTGTCATTATGGTCATCCTAGCCACTGTTTCATATATATATAGCCAATCTAATTATGAGGAACTAATTTTGTCTTAGCCAGTTCATATATTCAGCACCTAGTATAATGTTATATTGTATAGGCATTCAAAAAAAGATTTGTCATTTTGGCATCTCAAAAAATAAATAAGTAACCGTGAGAGCAGGAAAAGCTATATCTCTGGAATACTTCTTATTATAACCATGTCTACACATAAAAGTTAATTTAAAATAATGCAAAACTATTGACACCCAGATCTTTGGAAATGTGGGTTTGAGCAAGCCAATCAGCTAAAGACTTCTGACAAGAAAAAGTGCAAGTTTAGAAAAGTAGACATGGCATGGGTAATGGAAGAAAGCAGTGAGAGCTTAATCTACTCCTCTTGGCAAGCTGTGTTAGATCATTATTTGTTTTACCTTCTATACTTGTCCTAATATTTTATTTACTGAGTAGTGACACTTAACTTTTCAATTTATTTTAAGGTTACAGAATGCCAGATATGAATGCAACTACAACAGATGAGGAATTAAGATTTGTGTGTCATTTTTATATGCACTATGTTTCTACTTTCCATAAACTTGATGTCTTAACATCTGCCCTACATGCAGGTGCCAGATACACTTTGTTCTGAACAACCTGATAATATGTCTGCATCCCCCATGCCTTCCTCTCCCTTCCTCAGGAAGTGTACTGCCCCTGGAGCATATTTTCCAAATATAGATCAACCAATCTGAAGTCCATACTCTCGCCCTCCTGCCTTATGGGGCTTTCACTCTGCTGGCCACTGTACATTTCTCCTAGTCACCCTAGAGTCAGGTACCGGACAACCAGTGACAGCTACTATGCTGCAGAGCCTTGAAATTAGCCAATTTTAACCTTGCTTTCTATGTGTCACCCATTCCTTCCCATGGAAATCATGATAAAGGCTCTGTCCTACAGTTTTCTTCTTTCTAACTGCTTTGTGACCAGCCCCTGTGCTTCCCTGTCTGATCCCAGTGGCACAGCATGCCCTTCCTTTGGAGAACTGTGAGTAATAAACTATGAGTCCAATAGCAATTGTCTCCTTATCTCTTCGCTTGAAATACCTCACATTTTCTATTAATACACTAGAAAACATATATGTTGGAGGATAGTAAAAAATCCTCAGTTGGATAAAAGATGAATATATCATATAATAAAGAAAATGATGCTATGACAATAGCATCATTAAAAGATTAGTGTTTTAAATATGGGAATAAGGGAGAGAAGGGATACTGAGAAGCCAAAGCAGTAGCCCATCATTTTTCTGTTTGTTTTTGGCTTACACTTATACTCTTCTAGACTAATTTATTTGTAGACGAGTCATATAAATTAAGCCAAAAAGAAAAAAAACCGTACAAGTTGAAAAGAAATAGTTGTTTATGATGTATTTGGCATCTTTTGGAGCACTAGAGATAACAGATGAAAATGTAAGTTATGTTTTGGATTACTTCCTTTTTAAATGAAAAGTTGAAGCAATATGACAATCAAAGTGACATAAACTGCAAATATTAAAATCCAGTTTTCAATATTGATAGGAATTGGCTGCATAAAACAAAAGTTTCCAGGTTTTTTGTATATTATTTTATTTCTCCCATGATGATTTAGAGGGACTATCTTCAAACCAGTACAAATATTTCATAAAAGATTCAAGATGTAAAATATTGTAGACTATTAATTTGGGGCAAATCTAAGGGAGAGAGATGTTAAATAATTTGCCCCAAATTAATAGTCTACAATATGTTACATCTTGAATCTTTTAAAAGGTGTTAATTTTAAAAAATATTTATAAAAAATATACAATTGATTATTTTTCATCAAGTCATCACACCATTTAACAGTAATTTTCAAAACTGCCAGAGGTACAGTTTATTAGCCTGTTCTCAAACTGCTGTAAAGACATATCTGAAACTGGGTAATTTATAAAAAAAAAAAAAAAAAAAAAAAAAAAAAAAAAAAAAAAAAAGATTTAATCAGCTCACAGTTCTGTGGGCTGTACAGGCTTTTGCTTCTTGGAAGGTAACAGGAAATTTACAATCATGGCAGAAGGCAAAGGGAAAGCAGGCCCATTTTCACATGGTTGACAGGAAAGAGAAAGATAAAGGGGAGGTGTTACACACTTTCAAACAACTAGATCTTGTGAGAACTCACAAACTATCATGAGAACAGCAAGGGGAAACTCTGCTCCTATGATTCAATCACTCCTACCATGCCCCTCCTCTACCACTGATGATTACAATTCAACATGAGATTTGGGTGGGGATACAGAACCAAACCATATCATACAGTACAAAGCACAGTTTTACTTATAAAATCAATATTGTCTTCTATTATCCTAACAATTTATGTGGCATAACTGTTTATTTTTTTTTCACAAATTAACAGGATCTTATTATTTAATGGCCCTAATGGTTTCATTAATGATATAGTAACTATTTTAAAGTATTTTTGACCTTTTCATGTACAACAGTATTTGTATCATTTCTATCATGAAAATACTGTATTAATTGTAACTACTTGTATCACTGTAATATAAGTAATTCTTTTTTAGTCATTTTCCCAATTTAATATGGATCTGATAGGCTACATACATTTTTGATACTAGAATATTATATGCTATACAAGACTTTTACTCCCTAAATGAAAATATTCTTATAATTCTTGCAATAAATCATCTAAGATTTAAAGTAATATTTTTGAAATCAGTCTGTTGGAAAGGTTGTAGTTGCACCCCAAAAATTATATATATATATATATATATATATATATATATATATATATATATATTCTGAAGTATAAAATAGATTGCTTGTATGTATGAAGTTGTTTTAAAATAAGAAATTATTAATTAATGACAGATTGATTTAAAGGAAAATTCTTTTATAAGGCTCCTATGAGCATAGATATTTATTTTTCTTTTTCTCTAATTTCATTTTTTGTTTCTTTTTTTGAGACAGGATCTCACTCTGTTGCCCAGGCTGGAGGGCTGGGTGCAATCACAGTTCATTGCAGCTTCCAACTCCCAAGCTCAGGTGATCCTCCCATCTCAGCCTCCCAGGTCACTGGGACGACAGGCATACGCCACCTTGCCCAGATAATGTTTTGCACTTTTAGTAGAGATTGAGTATGTTGCCTAGGCTGGTCTCAAATTCCTGGGCTCAAGTGACCCCACCTGCTAGAATTGTAGGCATGAGCCACCACATCTGAACTTTCTCTGATTTTCATTGAAAGAAGAATCCCAGAAAAAAAAAAAAAAAGGAAAACAGCTGAACAGGAAAATAGAATACCATGCATGTGTCATAAACATATAAGAATTTTTGATAGAATGGAGATTATATCAGACTGTAAGGCATTTCAGAATAACACGTATTCAGGGTTTAAATAAAGTAGTACTTCTGAAAAAATGACATAGATTAGAAAAAAAATTTCCATGAACAATTTTTTATTCAGAGACATGAAAATAGACTAGAAGTATGTAAGTAAAGATAAATTGTTTCCCTGATATATGACTTCCCTCTGGAGTGAGCAGTGAAATAGTGAAAAGGTAATGTAGCAAGTATTTCTCTAGGGCTACTTTAGCAGGAAAAGTCTGGAGGCAAAGTTTCAAAGTGGATGAAAGAATCCTACAACACCAGGATACAAGACTTGCCTGTGACAAAAATTAGAGGCAATGGCATACCTGGGAAAAGATGCTTAGGTCACTGTTTTCATGTAAAACAGTATTTCATGTAAAGCATATATATATATATGTAAAACAAAGCCTGGTCCTTCATCACATCCTGACAATATCAAAGCACAACTTTTTGTTTTCTAAATGTATGTTTATTGCAATTTATCCTTTCTAGCCTTCTAAATTTTAGGCTTCTCTTTCTCTCTCTCTTCTTTTTTCTTCAAATACTGTTTTATTATTTGAAACTAATCAGTATATTCTTAACTGCAGGTCTTCCATAAAACAAATAAAGAAACTAGAAAAAAAATTTTCAAATTTTAAAGCAAATGGACATTTCTATGACATTATTGCTGTAATGATTGTTATGAGTAGAATTGTGTGTCCATAAACTCGTAAATCCTAACCCCCAGTAATTCATAATGTGACCTTGTCTGGAAAATGTTTTAACCAGATGTAATGAGCTAAAATAAGGTCATTAGAGTGAGCCTCTCAAATGACTGGTGTCCTTATTAAAAAGGGGAAATTTGGGCAGAGAGGCAAACACATAGGGAGAATGCCATATGAAGAGGAAGGCGATATCTGGCTGTGTTTTGTATACCCAGAAACACTGAAAACTTCAAGCAAGCTATATAAATCTCGAAGAGTTATGGAACAGATTCTCCCTCACAGCCCTCACAGAAGGAACCAACCATGTTGACACTTCCTCTTGGATTTCTAGATATTCAGAAACGTGAAACAATAAATTTATGCTGTTTAAGCTACTCAGTGTATGGTACTTTGTTATGACAGGGCTAGAAAACAAATACATTTATAAAAGTGTCAAGCCTCAAAGTATTTATTTAAGTATATATTTTTTAATTTATAAAAATTTTTATATATAACATTATATATACAATCTATATTTTATGTAAATATATTTTAATTTGTATATATTTTATTACATGTTACATATTATTTATATATTTATTATTTATTTAAATATATTTACTTAAATATGCATTTAAATTAGCAAATATATATATATATATATATATATATATATATATATATATATATATATAAAAGTATTTTTGACCTTTTCATGTAAAACAGTATTTCATGTAAAGTATATATATATATGTAAAACAAAGCCTGGTCCTTCATCACAAATATTTTGATAAGGATTACTGTAAAGTATAATACTTTCACAAATCAAGTGAATTTGTTTGAGTTCCCCAAAGCCAAGTCCTAAGCTTACCTAATACTCTGAATCTTTTATGAGGATTGAAAGCTCAAATGACTTCAGGAGACATGCAGGTAATATAATTGAGTGAGGTCACTTGTGATAAAACACAGTAAGTAGGGTGAAACCTGTCTAACTGGAGAATATACATCTTGCCTAAAATTACACATGCTGATTTTTTAAAATACTACTTTGGACAAATAAAACACATCTGTGGCCCCAGAATTTTGAGATCACTGCTTTCTTTCTTTTTTTATTCTATTATCTCAACCACAGCCATTGTTTAATTTACTATTATTAATTTTTATTGTTCTCAAGTATTCGCCATAGCAGAGTTCTTTTATTTTTTTATTTTTTTAGATTGAGGTGCTCTGTCACCAGGCTGGAGTGCAGTGGCGCAATCTCAGCTCATTGTAACCTCTGCCTCTCGGGTTCAAACCATTCCCCTGCCTCGGCCTCCTGAGTAGCTGGGATTACAGGCATGCACCACCACGACTGGGTAACTTTTTGTATTTTAGTAGAGACAGGGCTTCACCATGTTGGCCAGGATGGTGTTGATCTCCTGACCTTGTGATCCACCTGCTTTGGCCTCCCAAAGTACTAGGAGTAGAGTTCTTTTTTGAACTATAGTCCTACATGTCCACCAATGTATTCAATGTGTTCCAAAGGAAATTGATGTTCCACTTCGCAAATTCAATTGATTCTTACTTCTACCAGTGACTAATACTCAATGTAGAAGCCATGAAGCTAATATTCATATTTGATAACCCTTTTTCTCTTGGTAGGCAATATCAAATTTACTAATATAATATGTTTTCTATACCATACATATATTTTTGAAGGTCATTGGTTAAGAGTAGTGTTTATTTCTGTAAGAAAGATGCATACCAATTTTGTTCTGTCTAATCTTTCAAACTTAAAAGACATCAGATTTATATAGTTATAGATTACTAATTGCATTCAGGTTATTAGATATTTATAGTTAATTCTGTCTTTAGTAAATATGAAATTACCTTATTTTCCACATATAATGCTCATTGCAATACTGTTACGTTGTCTCCTGTTTAACATTCCTGCTTCTCAATTTATTGTGTGAATATATTTAATACAGCTTTGCTGATTACCTTGCTTATAGAATTTATCTGGTATGTTACTTTATGGTTTGTTATAAAGAAGCAGTGCAGTGTAATTTAGTGATGAAAGTCCCCAATCTCTGGAGCTAGAGTTGTTGCATCGCAGTAGAAAGTTGCAACAAAAATAATAAAATAACCAAAGATTATTAAATAATAAGTACACATTTAAGAAATATTGAACATAAGTTGCAATCAATGCTATAACATTTAATATAATTCAAGTACTGACATATTAGGTTATAAATGAAAAATAAGGGGGCCCTGGTGCACATAAGAATGATTTAAAAAATTTGCCCTTGTAATTACTAGCACAAGTATGAAATTAAACTTCTTTTGGTGCTAATTTATCAACACATGTTAACTTCTCATATGCTTTGATAGATAATACTTTCGACATTTTCTTTGCTTTGAAAATAATCAGGATTTCCCAGGAAGACTTAGATGCTAATATTTTTATTGTGCTTTTATTTATAAAACAAGATATATAAAATATTTTAGTCATTAAATTATCTCATAACTATATTATAGAAAAACAGTATTACCTTAAATATTTTACTTTATCTATTAAATGCTTAAAAAGCATGTGGGTCATTATATTTCTTATACCAAAATCACAATTCTAGGTCCCCAGCGTATGTTTTTATATAACTCCCTATTTTCCTGGAGGATTTCCTTCAACAAATGCTTATAAGAATCCTAAGGGAATGTTTTAGTCTTGGTCATTCTTGGGCATGCCAGTAGTAGGGGCAAGAAAAAAATATACTAACATGGTAAGGGGTATTTTTGAAGGGTTTTAGGTTTATTGGAGATTATTATTTAGCTTTCATTGTTTTGCATATTTCATAATCACTTAAACTGACTATAATTTATAATATCAGAAATAAACTCATGCTATTAGAAAGTATGGTTAAATACATATAGTAAACAAATTTCATTTTTGTATATACATATCTTTTATAAACCTGGTTATATTTACACAGATATTTATAAATTTAATTTTTTGTGATATTTTTTCTTTTACATTCTATTAGTTGGCTTGAAATTAATGGTGCAAGAAAGGACAATCATTGTGTGACAGATACTTGGTTTCTGCAAGATTCTTGTTTCAATAGATCTGCGCTTATTATAAGGAAAAAGCTTAACTCTGACATTAATGAGAACTAATCACATTAAATTTCTCAGCCTACTGAAGCTTAACACTGACTTGTTTTATCAAAGGGATGGCTGTAAACAGACATCAAAGCATGAATAACATACTGGAATTCCATGCACTATTATCTCTCATTGAATGAGAAATTGGAAAACACTTACATAGGGTTTTAATCTTAACAAAAAAATCATTTAAAACAAAATATATGAAATGTGTTTGCTTCTTTAATAAGACTATTAAAATAGTTCAGTTTTCAATAACCACTTGTATTCAGGGAAAGGTATATTTATAGAATTATGATTTAACAAAATAACATGTCAAAATTTGTTTAACATATTGTGCTTATGAATATGTGTTTTCTTTCATGGACAGAGTAATACAACTTGTAACCTTGACAAATGCCAAAATTATTCAAGATGTATATGGCAAAAATAAAGTGAAAATGAGCATAGTGACTATTGCAACATATATTTACATAATAATACCATATTGATTTGCTCAGTTTAACTCAATAAAATTTATTCAGTGACTATTGTGTACCTGGCTTGCTAGTGTCTATGGGACACATGCAAAGGAGAAAGACAAAAATTTTCCCTGGCTCTGTTGAAGCTAATATTCTGGAGAGGAAAATTGCAAGAGAAAATGAATTCAGAATATATACATTACCTACATACTCTTGTAAGTTATTAGAAATAAGCAGAGTACATAAGCAGGAAATGAAGGGTAACCTACCTCCAATATTATGGCCAGTCACAGCTTCTTTGAACAGGTAATAAGTAAGCCAAAAATCCTCAGAATGAGAAGGATGGAGGCAAAGAAGTGGGGGAAAGAACACACTAGGCCAAGTGAACGCTGGATATTGAAAACCTGATGGAGAAAATAGCTCTGTCTTCTCATAAAGCAGAGATTTGTGTCTGTGACTCACATGCATTTCTAACTGTCTCCAAAGCTACATACAAGGTGACTGCTTTAGCAACACATGCCCTCCACAAGTCAGTGTTTCATAATTACTGGAAAATATTTCAAAATCATTCAAAGTCTATTTTCATTATTGCTAGAAACATTAACATGATATATTTGCCTATAAAAACAGAATAGCTCTGAAGTTTTAAAAATAAAGCAGCAAGCTCTGCCCTTTAGAACTTCCTAGCCAAGCTTCACACTCTCTCTGTCCTGAAGGTTCAAAGACAAATATCCTGAAGAGACTCCAACCATGTGCCTGAATTCAGCTACTTCCGCTCAGCAGGACTTTGTTTCTTAAGCACAGTAGATTGCAAGACATTTCAGTCTACATTTCAGAACATTTTTCTTAACTCTCCAGATTCCCATAGTCCCAAAGCTCCAAAAATGTCCTGTAGAGAGAATTGGTCAAGTAGTTAAGGCCTCACAATTTTCTGCCTTGTTATTCTAGCATTGTATGTCAACTAAAAGCTTTGTGTTCTCTTTCTGCCAGCAGAATCTCTCCACTTGAGCTAAGCCAGATCCACGGCCTGTGCCCAGAGGCTGCAAATGTCCACAGGGGTCTAAAAAAGACTGTATTTTATCAGCTCACTCAGGAAAAATTATCTCGCTCTAATTTTTGTTTATCTAAATTTCATTTCTTCCCAAGATATCTCATGCCTTTGAAAATATGCTTTTTGTAACTTACATAGATTTCCCTGTTTTTCTGTTTGTTTGTTTTTGCAATAGGAACATTGGATTGCTACCTAGAAAGCAAAGTCTTTAGTATTGTTTTAATTTACTATTATGGTATGGGAGGGTGAGGTTCCATTGTCTGGCTCTTGATCATCCTTCAATATCTCCTAAAATTATTTAAGAGCCAATGTAGGTATTCTGTTTTTGTCACATATTTCTATTCCAACTAATCTCCTTAGAACTGGGAAAATAACCAAACTGTATTTGTTTTAAGACATTCTCTTATATTGAAATAGACTTGAAGCAGAACTTTGTCACTTTATTCCCATAAAGAACTATTCTACCTTCCTGACTTAATAGAGATTTCTGATAGATCAGGCCTACCATTCTATAATCCATGAATGACTAGGTAGTTTCCTTTCTCTATTGTACCATTATTCTATTTAATGTCTGTGAGTTCCTTTTGGGGAGATAAACCAAAAAAAAAAATATGCACTATATTTCTGCATGTTACCATAGGTCTGTCTGAATGTATTAGCCCTATACTCAATGAAGAGGCTTTAGGTTTTTGAACTGACCCGTATCTAGGAATTGATCAAAGAGCTAACTGCAGGTGGCTCAGCTTTGCCTTTATTGAACATGTTAGATATGTTGTATCTGTAATTATTGTTGATCAGGATAAAGTCATTTCAAGGGAATAGCCCAAGCAAAGCCTTAGTTTGCAGTCTGTTGTGATGATTATTTGTGTTCCAGCCTCAAGTTCATATGTTGAATCCCTAACTCCCATGTGATGTTATTGAGATATGAGGTATTTAGAAGGTGGTTAGATTTAGATGAGGTTATCAGGGTAAAACTCTCATGAAAGGATTAGTTCCCTTACAGAAAGCGGAAGAGACAGATACCAGAGCTTTCTCTCTTTGCCATGTGAGAACACAGTGAAAAGAGGACTATATGCTTGCCAAGAAGATGGCCATCACCAGAATCCAACCATGATTGCACCTTGATTTCAGATTTTAAGCCAAAAAACTGAGAAATACATTTATATTGTCTAAGCCACACAGTGTATGGTGTTTTGTTATAGCAGTCCAAGTTGATGAAAGTATGTCCTATCCATTTTATTCCCAGATACTTCATAATTAATTAGATACAGTTATAAGCAAAACCTGTGCTGAGCAAACCATTTAGATTATCAGGATTGATAGAATGTTGTGATAAAAGGGCGATCAGCTTGTTTTGTCAGTGGAAAAGAAAGATCAAGAGCAATGGTCATTAAACAGAGTGAATGCTGTGCCAGCTACAGATGTGAGGTTATAAACAAACACGGAGAGAGAACAAGCTGTACATTTTTTCTAACTTGTAAGTAGGAAGATTATTGAACATTATATTGTCTGTGGAAATTGGAAAATCAGTCACATTTCATAAATACTCCCATAGCTCTGTCATCTATGCTTGGACTGGAAAGAGGGTCTAACTCAAAGGTAATGCAGAAGATCAAAATCAGATCGATTTCAGATCATCTCTACTATGCTTTACAGTATCTGTGTACCAGTCTGTTTTGGGAAATTTAGAGAAGGAAGATGGATAAAGACAATTTGCCCTGACTCTGCCTTCAAGGGAAAGTAGAATGATTCGTTGAGATAAGCGGTAGAAGATTAAACAGATAATTAAGCAAGGGTAAGCAAATAATTATACAAAATGTGAATGGGAAAGATACTATTAGCAAAAATGAGACAATCTATGTCATCAATGACCTTCCTCAAAAGAGTGCCCAAGGGAGAAACTGGTTCTAAACTAAGGTTTATAACTGTAAGTAAATCTGGTTTAAATTCTGTGTTATATTTTGTTTATTTGCAGGCAGAATTAACCTAGAGGTTCCTCTATTTGTGCATATATTTTAAGAACAAATTCCATTAAAATTAGTGATATTACAATAGATTGCATCATGGTTCCCAATATTTCAAGAGTCTGTGCATTAGCAAAGGTTAAAGAGTTTATGTAAGTGAGAACATAATATTTCCATTGGTAAATTGGTAAGCAATTTATTTATAATATTTCAAATTATAACAGGCTTGAAGCCTGGTTTATATATTTCTTTAAAAAACTAAGTTTGGGGATAGGAGGCAAGATGGCGTCGTAGAGGTGACTCAGGATTGCAGCTCTCAGTGAAGGCGCAGAGGGTGAGTCCTAGCTGCATTCTTGGATGTTCCTTTTATGCCCACAGAGCGTTGAAAGTCCCAGGTGTGGGAGAGATGCTAGCGCAGCCGGCTAACGCAGCCGGCTCCCGCCGCCTCTTCAGCCGGCGCCGCAGTGGGACCCGGCGTGGAACTCACTGGTCTGGGTGCCCTGTTAAACCGGCAATCTGAGATTTGGAAGGGCAGATTGGCATGTTCATCTGATTGAATGGGACTTGCACAATGAGCCAGACCAGGAGTTCCCTTGGAAGCGTGATCTGAGCCGGGGTAGTGGGCAGCGGCACGGGAGATCGCACAGATCCCAGTGCCCTATCGGCAGGCTACTGGGGCACCAGTGAGAGAGTTGACCTTTCAGCTTGGGGAGAGGAAGAGAGAGAGAGAGAGAGGACGGACTCTGAGGCAGGGAGCTGGGTGATCGGGCTCGGCAGGTCCCACGCTCACAGGGACAAGCAGGGCAGTGACTGGAGATGCTTGGGGCTGAGAGTTTTGCTGCCGGCATCTAGGATGGTGCAGCCCGGTGAGGGAGGGGCGTCCACCATTGCTGACGCAGTCCACCCCCACTGAAGTACCGCCCAGGACTGACGCAGCCTGCCATTGCCGAGGCAACCTGCCATAACAGAGAGACTCCACGCTCCACAGGAGAAGGGAGCCCAGGAGCAACAGGGCGGACCCGCGCTAGCAGGTCAGAGCCCCGGCAGGCAAATAGTGAATAGACTGCTGCCTAGTGGGGCAGGACAGTGCAACAGATACTCATAAAGAAAGCCCCAACTCCCTGAGACAGAGCATCTAAGGGGGGGGAAAGGGTGATGTTTTATGAGTTCTATAGCAGCAGACATAAACAACCTCCCAACAATGCTGAATGAACAATGGAGCTCACAGCTCAGCACTGGAGCTCCTATAAATCACAGACTGTCTCCTCAAGCAGCTCCCTGACCCCTGTATATCCAAGGAGTCACCCCAGAAAAGGACTAATCAGACTGACATTTGGCTGGCATCATTCTGGAACAAGGGCAGCAGAAAAAGAAACTGGTATCATCCCTCACTGTTCCACAGCTGCTGCAGGTATACCCCAGACAAGCAGGGCCTGGAGTGGACCTCAGCACTCATACAGCAGAGGGGATAGACCATTAGAGGGAAAACTAAGTAACAGAAATACTTCATCTTCAACAATCTCAGCGTGCACACAGAGACCCAATTGAAAAATCAGCAACTACTAAGATGACAGGTGGATAAATCCATAAAGATGGGAAGAAACCAGCACAAAAAGGAGGAAAGCACCCGAAACCAAAACACCTCACCTCCAAAAAAGGACCAAAACTCCTCACCAGCAAGGGAACAAAGCTGGACGGAGAATGAGTGTGACAAAATGACGGAATCAGACTTCAGAAAGTGGATAATGAGAAACTTCAGTGAGCTAAAGGAACATGTACTAAACCAGTGCAAAGAAACTAAGAACCTTGAAAAAAGATTTGAAAAAAGATTTGAGGAATTGATAACAAGAATGGACAACTTAGAGAGGAATATGAATGAATTGAAGGAGCTGAAAAACACAACACGAGAACTTCGCGAAGCATGCACAAGTTTCAACCGCCGAATTGACCAAGCAGAAGAAAGAATATCAGAAGTTGAAGATCAACTCAATGAAATAAAATGAGAAACCAAGATTAAAGAAAAAAGCACAAAAAGGAATGAACAAAATCTCCAAGAAATGTGGGACTATGTGAAGAGACCCAACCTACGTTTGATAGGTGTACCAGAATGTGATGAAGAGAATGAATCCAAGCTGGAAAACACTCTTCAGGATATTATCCAGGAAAATTTCCCCAACCTAGCAAGACAGGTCAATACTCAACTCCAGGAAATACAGAGAACACCACAAAGATACTCCGCAAGAAGAGCAACCCCAAGGCACATAATCGTCAGATTCACCAGGGTTGAAACGAAGGAGAAAATACTAAGGGCAGCCAGAGAGAAAGGTCAGGTCACCCACAAAGGGAAGCCCATCAGACTCACAGCAGATCTCTTGGCAGAGACTCTACAAGCCAGAAGAGAGTGGGGGCCAATATTCAACATCCTTAAAGAAAAGAACTTTCAACCCAGAATTTCATATCCAGCCAAACTGAGCTTCATAAGTGAAGGAAAAATAAAATCCTTCACGAATGAGCAAGTACTCAGAGATTTTGTCACCACTAGGCCTGCTTTACAAGAGCTCCTGAAAGAGGCACTACACATAGAAAGAAACAACCAGTTCCAGCCATCCTAAAAGCATACCAAATGCTAAAGACCATCAACAAAATGAAGAATGTACATGAACCAACGGGCAAAACAGCCAGCTAGCATCAAAATGGCAGTATCAAATTCACACATAACAATATTAACCCTGAATGTAAATAGGCTAAATGCACCAATCAAAAGACACAGACTGGCAAATTGGATAAAAAACCATAACCCATCAGTATGCTGTATCCAGGAAACCCACCTCACACGCAAAGATACACAAAGGCTCAAAATAAAAGGATGGAGGAAGATTTACCAAGCAAATGGAGAGCAAAAAAAGGCAGGAGTTGCAATTCTCATCTCTGATAAAATAGACTTTAAAGCAACAAAGATCAAAAGAGACAAAGAAGGTCACTACATAATGGTAAAAGGATCGATACAACAAGAAGAGCTAACAATTCTAAATATATATGGACCCAATGTAGGAGCACCCAGATATATAAGGCAAGTTCTTAATGACTTACAAAGAGACTTAGACTCCCACACAATAATAGTGGGAGACTTTAACACTCCACTGTCAATAGCAGACAGATCAACCAGACAGAAAATTAACAAGGATATTTAGGATTTGAACTCAGACCTGGAACAAGCAAACCTGATAGACATTTACAGAACTCTCCACCCCAAATCCACAGAATATACATTCTTCTCAGCACCACATCACACCTACTCCAAAATTGACCACATAATTGGAAGTAAAGCACTCCTCAGCAAATGCAAAACAACGGAAATCATAACAAACAGTCTCTCAGACCATAGTGCAATCAAGTTGGAACTCAGAATTCAGAAAATAACTCAGAACCGCACAGCTTCATGGAAACTGAACAACTGGCTCTTGAATGTTGATTGGATAAACAATGAAATGAAGGCAGAAATAAAGAAGTTATTTGAAACCAACGAGAATGAAGACACTACATACCAGAATCTCTGGGACACATTTAAAGCAGTCTGTAGAGGAAAATATATAGCAATAAGTGCCTACATGAGAAGAGTGGAGAGATCCAAAATTGACACCCTATCATCAAAATTGAAAGAGCTAGAGGAGCAAGATCAAAAAAGCTCAAAACCTAGCCGAAGACAAGAAATAACTAAGATCAGAGCAGAACTGAAGGAGATAGAGACAAGAAAACCCTTCAAAAAATCAATAAATCTAAGAGCTGGTTTTTTGAAAAGATCAACAAAATAGACAGACCACTAGCCAGACTGATAAAAACGAAAAGAGAGAACAACCAAATAGATGCAATAAAAAACGATAAAGGGGAAATCACCATAGATTCCACAGAAATTCAAACCATCATCAGAGAATACTACAAACAACTCTATGCACATAAACTAGTAAATCAGGAAGAAATGGATAAATTCCTGGACGCCTGTGTCCTCCCAAGCCTAAACCAGGAGGAAGCTGAAACTATGAATAGACCAATAACAAGGTCAGAAGTTGAGGCAGCAATTAAGAGCCTACCACACAAAAAAAGCCCAAGTCCAGATGGGTTCACAGCTGAATTCTACCAGACACACAAAAAGGATCTGGTACCATTCCTTCTGAAACTATTCCAAATAATCCAAAAAGAGGGAACCCTTCCCAAATCATTTTATGAGACCAACATCATCCTGATACCAAAACCTGGCAGAGACTCAACAAGAAAATAAAACTTCAGGCCAATATCCATGATGAACACAGATGCAAAAATCTTCAATAAAATACTGGCAAGTCGATTGCAACAGCATATTAAAAAACTTATCCATCATGATCAAGTAGGATTCATCCCAGGGATGCAAGGCTGGTTCAACATACGCAAGTCTATAAATGAAATTCACCACATAAACAGAAGCAAAAACAAAAACCACCTGATTATCTCAATTGATGCAGAGAAGGCATTTGACAAAATTCAACAGCCCTTTATGCTAAAAACCCTCAATAAACTTGGTATTGATGGAACATATCTCAAAGTAATAAAAGCTGTTTATGACAAACCAACAGCCAATATCATACTTAATGGGCAAAAACTGGAATCATTCCCTTTGAAATCCAGCACTAGACAAGGATGCCCTCTCTCACCACTTCTATTCAACATAGTACTGGAAGTTCTAGCCAGAGCAATCAGGCAAGAAAAAGAAATAAAGGGTATTCAAATAGGAAAGGTGGAAGCCAAATTGTCTCTATTTGCAGACGACATGATACTATACCTAGAAGACCCCATCACCTCAGCCCAAAACTCCTGCAACTGATAAGCAACTTCAGCAAAGTCTCAGGATATAAAATCAATGTGCAAAAATCACAAGCATTCCTATACACCAATAACAGACTTAAAGAGAACCAAATTAAGAACGAACTGCCATTCACAATTGCTACAAAGAAAATAAAATACCTAGGAATACAACTCACTAGGAATGTAAGGGACCTCTTTAAGGAAAACTACAAACAACTGCTCAACGAAATAAGAGAGGACACAAACAGATGGAGAAACATTCCATGTTCGTGGTTAGGAAGAATCAATATTGTGAAAATGGCTACACTGCCCAAAGTAATTTACACTTTCAATGCTATCCCCATCAAACTACCATTGAATTTCTTCACAGAACTGGAAAAAAACACCATGAATTTCATATGGAACCAAAAAAGAGCCTGCATAGCCAAGTCAATTCTAAGCAAAAAGAACACAGCGGGAGGCATCACGCTACCAGACTTCAAACTATACTACAAGGCTACAGTAATCAAAACAGCATGGTACTGGTACCAAAACAGAGATATAGACCAATGGAACAGAACAGACGCATCAGAGGTGACACAACATATCTACAACCATATTATCTTTGATAAACCAGACAAAAACAGGCAATGGGGAAAGGATTCCCTATTTAATAAATGGTGTTGGGAAAACTGGCTAGCCATGTGCAGAAAGCGGAAACTGGACCCCTTTCTGACACCTTACACTAAAATTAACTCCAGATGGATTAAAGACTTAAACATAAGACCTGACACCATAAAAACCCTAGAAGAAAATCTAGGCAAAACCATTCAGGACATAGGAGTAGGCAAGAACTTCATGAACAAAACACCAAAAGCATTGGCAACAAAAGCCAAAATAGACAAATGGGACCTAATCAAACTCCACAGCTTCTGCATGGCAAAAGAAACAGTCACTAGAGTGAATCAGCAACCATCAGAATGGGAAAAAATCTTTGCAGTTTACACATCTGACAAAGGGCTGATATCCAGAATTTACAAAGAACTCAAACAGATTTACAGAAAAAAAACAAACAAGCCCATTCAAAAATGGGCAAAGGATATGAACAGAAACTTTACAAAAGAAGACATACATGAGGCCAACAAACATATGAAAAAGTGCTCATCATCATTGGTCATTAGAGAGATGCAAATCAAAGCCACATTGAGATATCATCTCACACCAGTTAGAATGGCGATCGTTAAAAAATCTGGAGACAGCAGATGCTGGAGAGGATGTGGAGAAATAGGAGCACTCTTACACTGTTGGTGGGAATGTAAATTAGTTCAACCATTGTGGAAGACAGTGTGGCGATTCCTCAGGGACCTAGAAATAGAAATTCCATTTGACCCAGCAATCCCATTACTGGGTATCTATCCAAAAGACTATAAATCGTTCTACTATAAGGACACATGCACATGAATGTTCATTGCAGCACTCTTTACAATAGCAAAGACCTGGAACCAACCCAAATGCCCATCGATGATAGACTGGACTGGGAAAATGTGGCACATATACACCATGGAATATTATGCAGCAATCAAAAATGATGAGTTTGTGTCCTTTGTAAGGACATGGATGAATCTGGAGAACATCATTCTCAGCAAACTGACACAAGAATAGAAAAAGAAATACTGCATATACTCACTCATACGTGTGTGAGAAAAATGAGAACACATGGACACAGAGAGGCGGTCTACTATACACTGGGGACTGTTGGGGGAAATGGGGGAGGGACAGCGGGGGGGCTGGGGGGATAGTCTGGGGATGAATACCATGTGTGCGTGAAGGGGAGGAAGGCAGCAAAACACACTGCCATGTGTGTACCTATGCAACTATCTTGCACGTTCTGCACAAGTACCCCAAAACCTATAATGCAATAAAAATTTAAAAAAATAAATAAAAATAAAAATAAGTTTGATGATTATCAAAGCTGTTTATAATGTTTTAGTGAACTAAATTAAAATCAATTTATGACAATTAATATAAAACATTATAAATTTAGTGATATTACAATAGATTGCATCATGGTTCCCAATATTTCATGAGTCTGTGCATTCCTGTTCTATATTAAATGAATTGCTGTTCTGAAGGGGATTTTATGAGATGTGATAGAGAAGGAGAGCTTGGGTGTATATGAGTAGACAGGCTTGCCTCCAACCTGTCAGTCTCCAACCAAGCTCAGTCTAGATTTGTTTGTTGATTCACAACAGAGCTGGAGACCTATGCAAATGAAAATAAGTATTGTTACTTGTGTTACTGAGCTTTGGAGCAGATTGTTATTAAGCATTATTGAGTTAATAGCCAGCAAATCAACATATTAGTACCTAGACATGAAGTACTGCAAAACAATAATGTAAAATATGTGGTGTGGGCTTTCAGATTGTATATTAGGTGTTGAGAAAACTATTACAGGGGCTTAGGGAAAGAAAGGACAGGCTAGTTTACAAACAAAATTACAAAGGATTATGGAGAGCTTAGAAATGCTGGGACATGGTAGATTTGAAAATATAGTTGAACCTTAAACAATGCAGAGGTTAAGGGAACCATTCCCAAACAATATCTGAAAAATCTACATATAACTTGACTCTCTGAAATGTAACTACTAACAGCCTATTATTGGCTAGAAACCTTACCAATAATAGTTTATAAACAAATACTTTGTATGTTGTGTGCATTATATGCTGTATTCTTTTTTTTTTTTTTTTGAGATTGAGCTTCGCTCTGTTGTCCAGGCTAGAGTGCAGTGGCATGATTTCAGCTGACTGCAACCTCTTTCTCCCAGGTTCAAGTGATTCTCCTGCCTCAGCCTCCCCAGCAGCTAGAATTACTGATTCTTTCCACCACATCTAGCTCATTTTTGAATTTTTAGTGGAGACAGGGTTTCACCATGTTGACCAGACTGGTCTTGAACTCCTGACCTCAGGTGATCTACCCGCCTTGGCCTTCCAAAATGCTGGGATTACAGTCATGAGATCATGCCCCCAGCCTATATACAATATTTTTACGATAAAGTAAGCTAGAGAAAAAAAAATGTTATTAAGAAAATCTAGCCAGAGCAGTCAGGCAAGAAAAAAAAATAAAGGGTATTTAATAAGGAAAGGAGGAAATCAAATTATCTCCATGTGCAGATGACATGATAGTATATTTAGAAGACCCTATCATCTCAGACCAAAATCTCCTGAAACTGATAAGCAACTTCAGCAAATTCTAAGGGTACAAAATCAATGTGCAAAAATCACAAGCATTCCTATACACCAACAACAGACTAAAAGAGAGTCAAATCAAGAACAAACTGCCATTCAGAATTGCTACAAAGAGAATAAAATACCTAGGAATACTAACAAAGAATGTAAAGGACCTCTTCAAGGAGAACTACAAACCACTACTCAACGAAATAAGAGAGGACACAAACAGCTGGAGAAACATTCCATGTTCATGGTTAGGAAGAATCAATATTGTGAAAATGGCCATGCTGTCCAAAGTAATTTATAGATTCAATACTATCCCCATCAAGCTACCAATGACCTTCTTCACAGAACTAGAAAAAATACCTTAAACTTCATATGGAACCAAAAGAGAGCCCTCATAGCCAAGTGAATTCTAAGCAAAAAGAACAAAGCTGGAGGCATCACACTACCAGACTTCAAGCTATACTACAAGACTACAGTAATCAAAACAGCATGGTACTAGTACCATAACAGAGATATAGACCAATGAAACAGAACAGAGGCCTTGGAGGCAATGCCACACATCTACAACCATCTGATCTTTGATAAACCTCACAAAAATAAGCAATGGGGAAAGGCTTCTCTGTTTAATAAACAGTGTTGGGAAAAAGGCTAGCCATGTGCAGAAAGTAGAAACTGGACTCCTTCCTGAAACCTTACACTAAAATTAACTCCAGATGGATTAAAGATCTGAACATAAGACCGAACACAGAGAGAGATCCAAGATGGCTGATTACTAGCAGCTCAGGATTGTAGCTCCCAGTGAAAGCGCAAAGAATGAGAGGATGCCACACTTTCAGATGAATTTTTGTTGCTCACAGACCAGGAGATTCCCAGTGGAGGAGTCCTGCAGGTTGCCAGCGCAACTCTTATGGCCTGTGCGGTGGTTCTTGGTGTAGAAAAAACAGGACTGGGTCCCCTTTTGGTCGATGTTTGGAGCTCTGGGAAGGTAGAGGTGCCTATTCAGCTGACTGAAAACAGGACTCAAGAAGGAAGCCAGACCGGAGATTCCTTGGCAGAAAAGCACCACGAATCTTAACACCTCTGTTTTAGCCAGTGCAGTGGGTTGTTCAGATTCTGGCACTGAGAATCCACAAGTTGGATGTCCACTCAGAGACCTAATTTGAAAGTTGGTAATTACAAAGATGACAGGTGGATAAATTTACAATGACAGGAAGAAACCAGTGTAAAAAGGCTGAGAATACCCAAAATCAGAATGCCTCTCCCTCTAAAGGGGATCACAGTTCCTCATCAACAAGGGAATAAGGCTTGATGGAGAATGAGTGCGTTCCATTAACAGAATCAGGCTTCAGAAGGTGGATAATAAGAAACCTCTGTGAGTTAAAAGAACATGTTCTAGCCCAATGTAAAGAAACGAAGAACCTTGAAAAAAGATTTGATAAAATCCTAATAAGAATAGACAATTTAGAGAGGAATATAAGTGAATTAATGGAACTAAAGAATACAACACGAGAACTCCGTGAAATATGCACAGGTTTTAACAGTTGAATTGATCAAGCAGAAGAAAGGATATCAGAGGTCAAAGACCGACATAATGAAATGCAACGAGAAGACAAGATTAGAGAAGAAAGAGTAAAAAGGAATGAGCAGTCTCCAAGAAATATGGGACTATGTGAAAAGACCTAATTTACATTTTATAGGTGTACCTGAATGTCATGAAGAGAATGAATCCAAGCCAGAAAATATTCTTCAGAATATTATTCAGGAAAACTTTCCTAACCTAGCAACACAGGACAACACTCAACTCCAGGTAATACAGAGAACACCACAAAGATATTCCTCGAGTAGAGCAACCCCAAGACACATAATTGTTAGATTCACCAGGGTTGTAATAAAGGAGAAAATGCTAAGGGCAGCTAGAGAGAAATATCATGTTACCCATAAAGGGAAGCCTATCAGACTCACAGCAGATCTCTCAGCAGAAACCCTACAAACTAGAAGAGAGTGGGGGTCAATATTCAATATCCTCCAAGAAAATAATTTTCAACCCAGAATCTTATATCCAGCCAAACTAAGCTTTATATATGAAGGAAAAATAAAATTTTTCACGAACAAGCAAGCACTCAGAGATTTTGTCACTACCAGGCCTGCTTTACAAGAGCTTCTGAAAGAAGCACTATACACAGAAAGGAAGAACCAGTATCAGTCATCCCAAAAACTTACCAAAGGTAAAGAGTATCTCCATAATGTAAAATCCGTATCAACTAATGGGCAAAATAGCCAGCAAGCATTAAACGACAATATTAAACTCACAAATATCAGTATTCATCCTAAATTTAAATGGATTAAATGCCCCAATCAAAGACACAGACAGGCAAATTGAATAAAAAGTCAAAACCCATTGGTACGCTGTATCCAGATCCATCTTATAAGCAAGGACACACAAAGACTCAAAACAAAGGGTTGGTGGAAAACTTGTCAATCAAATGGAGAGAAAAAAAAAAAAAAACACAGGAGTTGTAACTTTTGTCTGTGACAAAATAGATATTAATAGTAAAAAAGACAAAGAAACAAAGAAGGACATTACATAATGGTAAAAGGATCAATGCAACAACAGGAGTCAATGATCATAAATATATACGCACCCAATATAGCTACACCCAGATACATAAGACAAGTTCTTAATCACTTATAAAGAGACTTGGACTCCTGCAAAATAATAGCAGAAGACTTTGACACCATATTGTTAATATTCGACGGATCGACGAGATAGAAAATTAACAGGAACATCTATGATTTGAACTCAGACCTGGAACAAGTAAACTCAGCAAATATTTATAGAATTCTTGACCCCAGGTCTATGGAACATACATTTTTCTCAGTATCACATTACACCTATTTTGAAAGTGACCACATAATTGGAAGTAAATCACTCTTCAGCATTTGCATAGCATTTCACAGTATTAAATGAAATATTGGTTTGCTGTTTGTTTGTTATTTTCTTTCCTTATTCCTTCCTGCCTCTGCTGTTAAGCACAATTACTGGCATAAAAGAGGTTTTTAATACCTATTTTTAGATTGCATTCCAGCCTGAGCAATAGAGCAAGACTCCTGTTCTCTTCCACCCCCTTTCTCTTTCTGTTTCTTTCTTTCAAAAATAAATAAATAAATAAATAAATAAATAAATAAATAAATAAATAAATAAATAAATACCTAACACCATAAAAACCCGAGAAGAAAATCTAGGTAATACCATTCAAGACATAGGCATTGGCAATGACTTCATGAATAAAACACCAAAAGCAATGGCAACAAAAGCCAAAATAAACAAATGGGACCTAATCAAACTCCACAGCTTTTTCATGGCAAAAGAAACAGTCATTAGAGTGAACTGGCAGCCAACAGAATGGGAAAAAATTTTTGCAATCTACCCATCTGACAAAGGGCTAATATCCAGAATCTACAAAGAACTAAAACAGATTTATGATAAAAAAACAAGCCCATTCAAAAGTGGGCAAAGGATATGAACAGACACTTTACAAAAAAGACATATATAAGGCCAACAAACATTTGAAAAAATGCTCATCATCACTGGTCATTAGAGAAATGCAAATCAAAACTACATTGAGAGATCATCTCATGCCAGTTAGAATGGAGATCATTAAACAATCTGGAGACAACAGATGCTGGAGAGGATATAGAGAAATAGGAACACTTTTACACTGTTGGTGGGAGTGAAAATTAGTTCAATCATTGTGGAAGACCGTGTGGCGATTCCTCAAGGACCTAGAAACAGAAATTCCATTTGACCCAGCAATTTCATTACTAGGTATATATCCAAAGGATTATAAATCATTCTATTATAAGGACACATGCACATGAATGTTCATTGCAGCACTGTTTTCTAATAGCAAACACTTGGAACCAATCCAAATGCCCATCGATGATAGACTGGACAGGAAAAATGTGGCACATATACACTGTGGAATACTATGCCGCCATAAAAAAATGATAAGTTCATGTCCTTCATAGGGATATGGATGAACCTGGAAACCATCAGTCTCAGAAAAATGACACATGAACAGAAAATCAAACACCACATATTCTCACTCATAGGTGGGTGTTGAACAATGAGAACACATGGACACAGGGAGGGGAGTATCACACACTGGGGTCTGTGGTGGGGAACTAGGGGAAGGACAGCAAGGAGTTGGGAGTTGGGGAAGGATAACATGGGGGAAATGTCAGATATAGCTGATGTGGAGGAAGGCAGCAAACCACATTGCCACGTATGTACCTATGCAACAATCTTGCATGTTCTTCACATGTACCCCAAAACCTAAAGCACAATAAATTATATATTTTTTAAAAATCATAAGGAAGAGAAAACATGTTTACTAATCAATAGCTAGAAGTGGATCATTGTAAAGGTCTTTATCTTCATCATCTTTGATTTTGTAGGCTGAGGAGGAGGCAGAAGAGGAGTGATTGGTATCAATGTCTCAAGGTGTGACAGAAGCAGAAGAAAGTTCCAATGTAAGTGGACCCACACAGTTCAAACCCATGTTGTTCAAGGATCAACTGCAATATTGTCCTTAATCTTCATTCTCTTTGGTGATCAGTAAAAATTCACAAGTTAAAAAACACACACACACACCTTGGGACAAAGCTCAAAAAAAACTATAAGACCCTTAAAAAAATTTCTTATAGAAATAAATAAACAAAACCAAGGTCTTGACAGATATAACATTTTTAAGTCTTCTGAGGTAAGTAAGGTGGCACTTATTAGATTCTTATACCTGAGTAAACACACCCCTGATACAATGACTTTTATTATCTCTCTAAAGCTTGATAAGAACAATGTCTCCAAAACATTTGTAAGTGAGGCTACATGCACCTGTCATTGACTGGAAATGAACTGAGAGTTCTGTATTTGTAGGAATGCTGCTACGTTTTCAAGATGTTAAAAAGACTTTAAGTCCTTCACTTACTATAGGCAGGAAACAAACTATATATGCTGATGAGGCAAATGAAAAGATGTATAGAGTAGAACCTCTGTCAGAAAGTGGAACCAGGGTCTGGCCAAGAACATTTTCTACCATAAGATAAAAAGGATATGATGATGTTAGCCCAGAAGGATTTCAGAACTCCTGGGGATCAGTGGCTTTAGTATGTTTCCCATTTTTTTTTTTTTCTGTTTTCAAATTTGACTGTTTATTGCAGTCATTCTTATTCCTATTCTACAACCATGTGTTTGGCATATGGGTAGATAATAATTTGTATTTTTATCTACTAGGTTTCTATATAAAAATAATAGATTCCAGACCCAATGTAGATTATGTTCTGGGTACCAGTTGGTAAATCTTTGGAAACAGGTAGATGAATTTTTGTGGGGACGAATCACATATAATTGTAACTAAGAGAGTCAAGAAGTGATAGATTTAATTATATTTTTGTAATTCCTAACCCCTGCCTGAAGAGATATCCTGTGTCATGTGACTTGCTTTGGCCAATTGGATATTAATAGGCATGATAGAGTGAGGGGCTAAAATATGCATATGCGAGTGGGCTTGCTTTCTTGCTCTACTGTTTCTCCTTCAGCTGATATTAACACACACAAAGTAAATGTAATTGAAGGTGTAGGAAAAAGCCAAGCACCACCAATCTGTGTCAGTAGAGGATATTCACAATTGACCCTTGCCTAAATGTGATGACTTATACAGCTTCACTGAGAACTATGAACATGGGAATAGATGCATAGTGATGCATTCTTCTGAGTTTTTGAGTGTATTTTATGCAATCTTGTTATGGCAATAACTGGCTGATACAAGTCATGAATTTTGTACTGAAGGAATAACTGCTTTTAGAGAAAGATAAACTTTCTTGGCTTAAGTTAATAAATTGGGATACTTCTTCCTATTAATAAAACCAAATATGATAATCAAAAGGTTTTCGATCAAAAAATCAACATTAAAAAATTTTATTCCTCTTGGGTTATTCAGAAAAATAGCTTCAGGCTACAGAAGGAGCACCCAGAGAATATCTTTCCATTAAAACTTCAGAAAGTAAAAGTTTAATTATGGAAGTGCATGCTAGTTATAAAATTGAAGAACTTAACACTATCTCAGTTCTTTGATTTACTTACATGACACTAATTTGAAATGAAGAAAAATACTTTTTTATAATAGGTTATTGTGAGAAGTTTTAAATTTTTAAGTTGGCTTAGTATCCTAAATTTCATGTATTTGAAATTACCTCTGAAAGCAAAACTCATCATAATCATCATATCATTATCATGGTATATTTCTCTTAAAACTTTCTGCACTTTTTTTCCTGTATACATGTGGTCTATAATAAGGATGTAAGGCTATTAAAGTTTGTACTTTGGGGGAGTTATTTAAATGCAATGTGGAATGAGAGTGAAAATGTTATATGCTGTAATCCAATTGTGCTTTTCTGTTTCAAAGCTTTGATATTTTACATACTATCAATATTGAATATGTTTCATTGAATTATTCTCTAAGTGCTCTCCTGTTATAATTTTTAAGTTTGGATTATCTGGTATATTTCTCTCATAACTTTATATATAATTTTATTGTTATTTTCTGGTCTCTCTGATTGATTTTATAGAACTATAAAACCCTCAAGGGAGGGACTTGGTGGGAGTAACTGTATCATGGGGGTGGTTTCCTCCACGCTGTTCTCCTGATAGTGAGGGAGGTCTCAGGAGATTTGATGGTTTCATAACGTGCTCTTCCCCATTTACTCACTCCCTGTCCTGCTACCTTGCGAAGAAGGTGTCTGCTTTCCCCTCACCTTCTGCCATGATTGCAAGTTTTCTGAGGCTTCCCCAGCCATGTGCAACTGAGTCAATTAAACCTCTTTTTTTCTAAAATACAAAATTACCCAATATCAGCTAGTATATATATAGCAATGTGAAAACAGATTAATACAGTGAAAAATCTGAAAACTCATGACTTGACTTGAAAAAAATATAGACTGAAAATTCAGGGCAAAGTATGACCCTCAAATCTACATAGACAAGCAAATACAAAATTACAATTGACATCTGATTACCTGAAGCAAACCTACTGGAGCCATAAACTGGTAGGTACTTTTAAATGGTCATTTTGATGGTGAGTATACACATTTTAGAGATGAGTATACACTAGCTTGAGAGTGAGAAATTCCTGAGGGCCACAGTCTTAGAAGAGGGCAGCTTTCATGGGTGTTATCTCCAGAAACCCATCCAAGTTCACACAGTGAAAAAACAAGAAAGATCCCCTCAAGGGTTTGGCAAAAGTAGAGAAAAATAAACCAAAAAACTAAAAAAAAACTTTGAAATATACACAGAGTGTTCTTATCAAAAGCATACTCTATAGGGGAAAAGACTACCAGAATCTTATCCTGCTAAACAAAATGGCAGTTCTCCTACTTCAGATCCCATTAGACTTCCTATATCACCTAACGAGTAAGAAAAATATGCTAAGACACATTTGTGAAGATTAAAGACCAAGGGAAAAGACCCACTGAAAAAAATAAGGATGTAATCAAAAGATCAGGAAACTGTTTCGTTCCCTCACAGCTAATAATCACAGCAGTAGGACTCCAGTATAATAATAATGATTACAACTGAAACAGCAGTAAGATTCACACTGTATCTGATGTGGCAATTATGAATCCCAAAGACCAGAGGGGAAACAGAAACAAGGACCCAAGAGGAATTGAAGTCCTCTGGCATCTTTCACTACCACATTAATGGCAGTCCAACTCCTAGCCAGATTAACATAAAACTGTACATAAATGGTCTAATTAATTCAGTTGCTATTACCTGATATATCATGTTCTATTTTCAAAAAAAAAAAGTCAAGCCATGCTAAAAGAAGAGAAATAATCTGAAGAAAAATAGAGCCAGACATCTAGGTGCACCATATCTAGACATAGATATGACAGGAACATTAGACTTATCAGGCTGGTAATTTCAAACGACTGTAATTAATATGCCATTGACTCAAATGAAAAAATACGATAACGTGTAAGAACCGTTTCTTACATCATTTTGTCCTTCCATAATAGGATATATAAGCCTGGGTCATTTATAAAGAAAAGAAGTTTATTTTATCATGGTTCTAGAAACTAAAAAATCCAAGATCAAGGTGCCAGCGTCTGGTATTGGCCTTCCTTCTGAGTCCCCACATGATAAAAGAGAAGTGAAACCACATTCAAAATTCCCCCCCTTTTTTTTAGACAGAGTTCTGCTCTTGTAATCTGGGCTGGAGTGCCATGGCACAATCTCAGCTCACTGCAATCTCCACCTCCTGGGTTCAAGCAGTTCTGTTTCAACCTCCTGAGTACCTGGGATTACAGGTATCTGCCACCACATCCAGCTAATTTTTGTATTTTAGAGTAGAGGCTAAAGTTTAGTTTCACCATGTTGGCCAGGCTGGTCCTGAACTCAAAACCTCAGGTAATCCACCCACCTTAGCCTCCCAAAGTACTGGGATTACAGGCATGAGCCACCACACCTCGCCACAAGCCTTTTAAAATATATGGTGGTATTAATCCAATAATAATGGGGGATCCCTCATCAGCTACATACCTGTTATTAGGTCCCATCTCTCTACACTGTTGCACTAGTGATTAAGTTTCTAACACATGAATCTAGGAGGGTAGAAAAACATTTAACCTATCAGAAAGAGAGCGAAAATTTAAGGAGAAAGATGGCAATTCAAAGGAAGAATCAAAAGGAAATGCTAGAAATAAAAAATATAATGGAAATGAACATTTCTAATGGGGTTATACTGGGTATGGACAAATAAATAATCAATGAGCTTAAATGTGGGTTGGTACTAACTTTTGACACTGAAGGACGAAAAATATAATAAAAAATCAAAGGCGGAGAGAGAACCATATCAAAGATATGATATATCAAAGATAAGACATACCTAATATTAGAATATAAGAATAAGACACAGAGAAGAAATGATTGTAGCTATAATGGCTCAGAACTTTCGAAGTTAATGATAGACATCAAGTCAGAGATCCAGGAACCTCAGAGAGAAAATATAAATTAGAGAGCAAAAAAGTTAGAAATTTTTTTTAAATTGACACCAAAACATGTCATATACAAACTGCAGAAAACCAAAGACAATGAGATAGTCTTAAAAGAAGTCAAAAGTAAAACAAATAAATTTTACTTCTATTGGAATGAGGATAAAAATTAGAAGAAGCTGCTTAATAGAAATTGTACAGACAAAAAAGAGTATAGAGTAAAATATTTAAACTGCTAAAATGTTTACAGAATTTTAAAAACTCACCAAAGTAGAATTCTTTATCCCGGAAAATTATACTTCAAAGGAAAAAGATAACGAGTATTTCAAACAAACAAAAATGATATAATTTATTACCAACAGAACGACCTTGACAGAAATGTTCAAAATACAATGTTCCTCAGAGAAGAAGGAACTTAATGTTGGCCAGTAGAATGAGGTCCAAATCTTAACCCTTAGTATCTGTGAATGTGACCTTATTGGGAAATGTGATCTTTGCTGATATAATTAAGAATGTCCCAGATTAAAAATGGGGAATATAGCCAATGATCCCTGTACTTAAATGGAAAAGGAGGAAAAATTTTGAAATAGAGAGGAGAGCCATGTAAAGACAGAGTCAGAGACTGGACTGATATTTCGACAAGGCAAGGTACACTGGGACTTGATGTCAGCCACTGGAATGCAAGAGAGAGACATGGGAAAGATTGTCCTCCCAATGGGAACAGCCCTCCTGACGCCTTGATTTTGGATTTTTGATCTCCAACACTGTTAGAGGATAAATATTGGGGTTTTTAAGCCACCAAGGTTGTGTTAATTCTATACAGCTTTGCTAGGAAACTAAGACAGATTCTGGTCCTAGCAAGTAGGATAACCAATATATAGTTATACATTTGGAAACGGTATATTCTAACATAAATGTTGCGTAATGGGTAGAGAATGTAAGAATTTAGATGCACATGATAGAAAAACATAAACTAACTTGAAGAGGTGGCTGGTAGATATATAAATGTTAAAAGTGACTCTCATGAGAATTCAGGACAAAATTAGGAACCTGTTATTGGAGACTGGAGGATTGGTAGTCCTTGTCATAAAGTGGCACAAACTTGGCTGAATTTTTTAAAGTGTTGGGTGCAAAGCAGAATTTGTAAGAGATTAAACTGAATATTTAGCTGAGGATATTTCTAGGCAGTGTTGAAGCTGCAGGGTTTTTTTTATTTTTTATTTTTTTAAATTTTCTGCTGCTTTTAATGAAACTTGAGGGGAAATAAATAAAATACGAGATGGATTCCTAACCAAAAGAGAACAAACATTCAATAATTTGGGAAGTTCAGAGTCCAGCCAGATTGCAAAGAATTCTAAAACTTAAAAGATTCATATTTGGAAAAGCACGTTCTGGAGTAGGCCAAGGGTTTGTGGCTAGAACAGTTTTGACTGACGAGAATAAGTCTGAAATGCAGCAATTTAATTCACCATCTTAGCAGCAGCCAGAAATAAAGATGCAATTATCTGGAAAGGATTTCTGGAGAATCTTATTCTAAAATTGTTATGAGTTGCACGAGAGACCAACACATTTTCTGGGACTGTTATACCAGCAGTAACACTGCCAGAAAGGGACATACTGGAAAACATAGCATGTTGTCAGGCAAAGCTATGGAGACAAAAAGTCACAGTGACCCTTTACCATTATAAATCGGGTTCAATCATTTCCCTGCTCAAAATCGTCAAATGCTGTAACTTAAAAAAAAAAAAAAAAAAAGTTTTAAAGCTCTTTTACTTTTCTTGTTCTTTAATTTTTAAAAACACTTCAATATTGTAATGTTCTGACCAGAAGCAGTGCAAACACTAAAAGAAAGGTCTTTCACCCCTAAAAATAATACAAAATAACAAACAAAAATCTCCCAAACCACATTTTAAAAATTGCAAGCTTTTTATAACAATAGTTAAAGTAATAAAAACATACAAAACTATTGTTTTTAAATATATATACACAGTACAAGACTGAGGCACCTTTGACTTTTCTCTCAAAATTTACGTCCTTATGAAAACCCCACCCACGGTAGTAACAATCTGGTGGGTGTGAAGCCGTGATTTGATATCTGATAGTGTAATTACATCTTTTTCTTCTTCAGTATTTCCCTATTTTTATCTGTTTGCCTTTCAATATTAATTTTAGAAAGATCATATTAAATTTTACTATATACAAAGGTGTATATGATTATCAGAAGGGTGGCACTTTTCGCAACTTTGAAACAATTAGGAGAATTTTATGAAAATTCGAAAGATTTTATCTGTTTCAGATTTGGTTTTAAAGAAAATCATTACGTAGTTCCATTCTCTGAGAAAATACAGATAGTCTTTTATTTATCTATGACATATTGAATAAGTTTACTGGTCACAAGAAGTAAGTAATATGACCTTTCCATATATTCTTTATTCTACATAGAATAGAATTTATATCAAATATAAATGAAAATATCAGGATAAGTGCTCATTTTACATACCTGTTCATTTTTCATCATTATGGTACAAGGAAGGGATTATATTGAGTTTTTACTTTAATTTAAATGGATTTTACTGGTAAATTGAATTTTGTTATGCTTCATCAGGATATATTCCATAGCAAACTGAATTGTCCACCTTTAAAAATTTATACGAATCAGGAGGGAAATTTTATTTCCTGTAAAAATTTTAATATCTAGAAAGAAATGTGAAATTCACTCTTGTAATCATCTGTGGTTCTACTGAGTTATGAATTCTATTTATTTAAGCAAATGAAATAGCTTGCATTTAGGAATATCCCTCTGTGCTTCTCTCTATAGTATTACATGTTAATATATTTAATCTATTCAGTATCTTCAGATGTTTTATAAATAACCACATTTATTTATGCTAGGGCTTGGATTTCATGAATTTGATCTACCAGCAAAAATTCTATGAGCTTTTACCTAGTAACACACAGATTCAAAACCATAAACATTGTATTCTTAAAAATTTTCATTTTCAGCTCTAAATAATTCATATTTCTCTTCATGTTAAATGGATACCACACTTTAAGAACTTCTAATTTTCTGAATTTTTAAGTCACTATTATATTGTAAAATCTCTAGCCTTTTCTTCATTTAAAAGGATAATTAACTATTAGAAATTAGACTTCCACATTGATTAAAATTAATAAGACATTAACATTAGCTAGATTTAAAAGAATACAGACTAATAATTTACAAATAAAAATTAGATTTACTCAAATATTTTTGAGTAAATGTTGATACTACTCTTCTGCAGTAATTTATATTACTATCTGCTCATTACAAAAATGCAAATTATTTCTTTCCCCACTCCCTGAGAAAATGACAGTTAATTGAAAGCAGTTCAAGACACCATTTGTTGGCTAATAATTTGTCTTCCCCAGTTTATTAAACCAAATTTTGTTTGGGTAGCAATATGGTTAATTTACACAAGCCTCTTCATTAACCCCCAGGGATGGATTGTTATTTATCTAAAACAATTATAGTAATGTTATGTCCTCTATATGTTCCTGGTACAGAGTGAAAGTGTGACCTGATTCTGATCTAGGAGTTAAAAATGTCTGATATGTAGAATTTTGAGGAGGCTTCTCACTCCTGATTTAAAAAAATGATACTAAAGAGAAGATAACTTTCCCTTTTCTTCTTCTTGCTTAAATGCAGTTTTGTGAAGACATGATAGTTGAAGATTTAGGAGCCATCTTTAGGCAATGAGATGGCAAACCTAAAAAGAAAAAGCTAACATCATTTATTAGAAGTACAGTAAATGCCTGATTGCTAACCAGAGTTATTATGTCATTATTGAAAATTTTTATATCTACATTACTTGTTAGATGAAATAAAATATTTCTATTTAAGGTTTTGTTCTAGGACTATGCCGTTACCTTAATTGATATAGATTCTTTAACTATTTTAAAATTTAAATTTAAAATAGGTAAACATAATTAACAATGAGGACTATGTTGGGTAATAAACATAACAGCTAACATTAATTATATGGCAAGTAGTACAAAATACAGTGGGAACTTTACACTTTGTTATAAATTTATATTACTGTCATCTCTTACAATATGTATACTAGATATTCCACTTCAGTTAAAGTAGTGTTGGCATAGACTTTAAAAAAATACTTCTTTTGTTTTTTTTAATGTGTGTTTTCATGCAACTTTTGTTTTTTAAACTGTATTACCTTTCTAAACAAGTGATATATCATCTTTACTCTTTATTCTTTTCATAATACACATATTAGTGTATTATAATAATATTAGAATTGCTAGTTAACAAAATACTTAAATAAACTTGAACCTATGGTTCAACATAACTCTGGACCCCAGTTTTCCAAGAGTCATGTCATAATAATAAAAAATTGTATTCAAGGTTTGGAATCATAAAAAATGTCAGTCATGGCTTAGGTTCCACAGCCTACATCCTTAACTGCATTTCACATTAAACTTCACAAAGTTTGGATGAGATTAGAAAGAACTTTATTTATTTATTTTTCTTAACATCCTGTTTCTCAGTGTATCAAATTATAGGAAAAAATATTTAAGTCATGTGTCTTATCCTTCAGAATATACAGCAGTATTAAAGCCAGCTCATTCTTAAAAGTGTGAACTTAGTTTTTGTATAATCTTCCTAGATCATTCTGCTGTGTAAGATATAACCCTGAGCTTTTGGTTTGGTTATCTTATATCTATAGTGTAATAACCCTCATCTTCTTTTTTCATATCATCTAAGTTTATGCATCTAATTTTTTTTAGAGTTCTGTCCCCTGATCCCTTGGATAATTACACATTAATATAATAATTCCATATAGACAGAAATCACGAAATGTATAAACTCTAATAAATCATGAAATACATAAAATACTATAACTCACATCAGTATCACTTAATAATATGCAGTATTTTCTAATTTTTTGATCAAATTAAAGAATAGTGTAATTCCTACCTTATCCTTGTCATGTTACTGAGCTCTTTTATACATATTTCTGATTGTTTTCCATATATATTAAAATAAGTGTTTCCATATATATTAAAAGTAAATGTTTTTAACCACCTCCATTCAAATTAATCACATATTTTTTCTTTTAACTATAATTGTGCTGCCACAATAGTTATTGATTTGAAAGAAGTTTTAAATTATATGTGTTTGCATATCATACAAAGAATTTTCATTTATACAGAACATTGTTAATAGAGCATAGTTTGCATAATGTGATATGATAGCTCAAAAATGATGGCGGGGGAAAATGCTTATGCTTTTTAGGATGCAAAGCATTGTATGTGTGGTCAACAAAAACATTATAAGGCTGTTGCTTAGCAACCAGAATACAAGAAAATATTTGCACCAGTCTTTAAAGAGGAAGGACTTATGATCCTAACAAAGTATTTGGTATTACATGTATTACTCTTCAGCAAGTTAACCAACAATATTGACTTGATTGGCTTTCCAATTTTCTTTGTCACTTTAAGTTTACTTAATAACTTTTACATGAAAGCACGAGGAGAAAAATACACCTAAAACCAGAGAGAGAGAAAGAGAGAAGGCGGGCAGAAAAGAAGGAAGGCAGGAAGGAAGGGAAGATGGGGGAGGAGGGAAAAAGACAAAGAATTTTATCTTCAGATGCAAATATCCATTTATTACCCTTTAGGAAAAACAAACTCTGGTCCCAACAACTGTGAAGATATTATCTTCCCCTCATTTTCTGGGGCAAATATATTTTTGTACATTGTGTCTTTAGTGATTTTAAAATAGGATACTTCAAATGAAAAAGACAAAAACAGAAGCCTACAATGACATTTCGTGAATATTGGTTCTTTTATCACACACATTCTATGAAAATACATTTGACAAGTGTATTCCTCCATTCTCACACTTCTATGAAGAAACACTGGAAATGGGGCAATTTACAAGGAAATGAGGTTTATTTGACTCACAGTTCTGCATGGTTGGGAGGCCTCAGAGAACTTACAATGATGGCAGAAGGCGAAGGGGAAGAAAGGCACCTTCTTCCCAGGATGGCAGGAAGAAGTGCTAGGCAAAGGAGGAAAAGCCCCTTATAAAACCATCAAATGACATGAGAACTCACTCACTATCATGAGAATAGCATGGAGGTAACTGCCCCCATGATTCAATTGCCTTACAGAAGGTTCCTTCTATGTCATGTGGGGATTATGGGAATTACAATTCAAGATGAGATTTCAGTGGGGATATAGCCAAACCATATCAACAAGCTATACATTTCTAATCAAATTTCATGATGACATCAGTAGCATTCTTAGACTCACACAATGAATTACTTTCATTTTTATATTCTCTGTAAAGGTTTAAAAAATCATGGGAGCCTAGCCAACTACAATGAACAATATAAAGCAACATTATAAAATGATGATTCCTGTTTATTCAGTAATACTAACAGATACCTTTACATATAAATAAGATTTGTATATTCTACTTGTTTTGTTTATCTATTGCTGATAATGGCAGAATTGTGACATTGACTGTTTAGACTAGAAATAGGTTCTAGAAACAATTATGTGTTATTGTTCCCCATATGTAACAGGAACTATGTCTTGCCTAATTCTATTACCTATTTTTTTCCTCAAATTGAAACTATTTTTGTACTCACTGTATTTACTTCAGTTTATTACACCGTCATTCTTAGAATTGTTTCTAAATTATCCTTTCTATTCTAGTCTTTGCTCTCCAAAGTGTAGAAAGTTTTTACAAGGTTCTCTTTCTGCATCATTCATTATTTCACTCCATTACTTAAAATTTAGCAAAGATCTTATATGATCAGCACAAAAAAAGCCAGAAACTCTTCATACAACATAACACATGATCCCAAGGGTATCCTCTGCTTGCCTTATCTTCACATTCAGTTCCAAATTTCTCCTCCATTACAAGCTATACTCAAACAATATTGAGAGAGAAATAATGTTCTAAATGTGCTAAAGTTTTCTTCTCTCCATTAATTCAAACATATGCTCCCCATGCATATAATTTTTCTCTTCTTTGAAAACAATTAATCCTTAACTGTCAAACTCACCATTGCTTCCCCTCAAAAGCTTCTGTTTAAGTCTCCTTTCCAGTAGAGTTGATTATTCCCTCATCAGTGTTACATATACTTCTGTTACTATGCCATATCATATTTGTTTACAGATCAGCATCACTTATGTGATTAGCAGATTTTTTCTATACAACTATTTTCCCCTTAGGGTTATACTAGTATTTTTCAGTCTTCAGAGTTGGTGTTTAGCATATACTCAGTTGCTTTAGAATGTAATATTGAAAAAATACATTAATCCATCTATTAAATTAATGATTGAAGCAGTAACATAAATTTTAAAAGACTTATGAAGAAATTTGATCTCTTAAGCTTTTGACATTCCTTTTTCAGTGAAAAAAACAGTTAATGAGATTCCTTGAATTAGGGCCAAGATTTGTCACTTACCTTCTTTACTCAACAAATATTTATTGGCCAAAATTATATGCCCTACACAAAATTAAAATGCCTTCTACAATTAACATATTTATAGTACCTTAGATAATGGTTTATGATGCAAGAAAGTTGGGTTGATATTAGCCATTATAAATCTGTTTATAAGATTGCAAAGAGAGACACTTAACCTAGACTTGCAGAAAAGTTGTAACCTGAACTATGTTTAATGACTGAGTTAAATAAGAAAGCAGATGGAGAACATTTCAAGGAAAGGAAACATTAGGGGCAAAGGCTTGGAAGTAAAAAAAAATAATATTTGTAAGGAATTGCAAGAAGCTAATATGTAGTTAGGTTTTTCCCATTTTGTGGAAACCACAGATGCCGGTTAATTTAGGTAACAAGAGTTCTTGTAAGAACACATGCAGAAGCTAAAAATTATTAATCCATTCAGTAAATGTTTACTGAGAATTAGTAATGCAAAAGGAACTGTGCTAAGTTACAAGAATATAATGTTAACCACACAGCAATTAACCTCTAGTTTATGGGCTTATATTCTAGTAGTTATGTATTTTATAGTCCCACAAACAGTTAACACTGCTGTGACAGAAGAGAACAGGGTAGAATTAGCATATAAATGAAAGAAACTGATGCACAATAAACTCTTCTAGAAGTTAAGAAGCTAGGCTTCTTGGAGACCTGAAAATCATTTAGAATTTAACAAAAATATATTATGCTGAAATTCTAGAATATGAGGAAAGACAGAGATGAGTAGCTGAGATTAGAGCCAAAGATAATGAGCTCAGACTGCTTGTTTGTCATCCAGGAAGACAATCTACAGTGAGAATTTAGCTGACATAATTTTTTCACTAAGATTTAGATGGCAGAAGAGAATGTGGGTATGGTTGAAGAAAGAAGCAAACCCCCTGAAAACATACTTTAGCACATAATATCCAATGACTGACCTCCACTGCTTTTGTTAAGAATCATTTGTCATTATTTTTGTTATTCTTGTTAAGATAAATATTCTCTTCCCTTCTTTTGTTACTTTTAGAATTGTCTCATTCCTATATCTATCTTCATAGTTTTACCATAATGGACTACTGTGTGTGGTTCTTCATAATTTCCCTTGCTAGATGTCAAAATTTGCCTTGAATCTATAGATTTATATTTTTAATAATTTTTAACAACATGGCTACTGACTTTTTAAACATCACTACTGCCACACTTTTATAGGACTTTACATTTTTATGGGGCATCAATTATACATGGGTAAGACCTTTCATTTATATTCTTAATGGTATATTTCTTTTTTTCTCTATGTACTTCTATTTCAATATTGTCTATTAACATGAATAATAATTTTGTAACCATATCTTATTTGATTTCTTTTAGGCCAATAGAATGTTGGCTGGCAATTTTAATGTAACTGGGCTTCCCAGCTGAGTAGAGGGTGCATTGAAATTTTTAACAATCTACACAGCTCCTCTGGTAGAGCCCACGAACACTGCCAACTGAGAGTTTCTCCCCTGAACTCTCAACCTTCTTGCCTCGGTAAACTCATTTATGCTTTATAATGGTTGTTTAAGATCACTTTTTTAGCATCTTACTTCTACAGCTTCACATTTCATACATGTTGAGGGGAGAATTGGCTGTATGTCAGTCCAAGTTCTGTGCCCCTCCCTTCTCACTGGAATCTTGACCCTCAATTTTCCAGCTCTGTTTTCTTCAATTCCATGATACTGTGTTAGCTCCCATGCACTTGGGAGGGGCAGCAGGTACAGTGTGTTTACTGAAGTTGTACGCATTCTCACTTGAGGCATTTTTCCCTTACCAGTTGAGTCTTCATAGAGGAAGGTCATTTAGCAGTTAAACTCCAACATTTTGCCTCATAGTGTGCTTGCTTGAGACCACTTGCCCAACTCCTGAGATCTTACTGGGAGGCTGCTGATCAACAGATTCTGGTGTTTCCTTCTATTGAGAGACTGCTTTTCCAAGGCAATGGTTACAACCACTTATTATTTTAGAAAGGCAATTTAACAACCACTTGACCATCACCTGATGGTCTCCTGTCATTCCTGATGGGGGAGTCCTTGCTTGCCCTGCCCATGCCTTATTACTTTAACAATATCAATAATAAACTTAATAGACAAGGACAATATCACAGTCATTATAAACATATCCTATAAACCCAACAAGCTAAAGAAAAGCTTGGGCATATTAAGTACAGAATGGGAAGCAATAAAAAAGTCCCCAGTTGAATTTCTAGAGGTGAAAAATAAACAACTTCTAAGACGGAATATGCACTGAATGGGATAAAAAGCAGAGCAGACACTGTAGAAGATTTCTGAACTTGATTAAGATGACAGATCGCCCACAACAGGCAATTTACCCACATAACAAATAGGAACATGTATTCCTTGACCAAAAAGAAAAGTTGGAAAAAATTATACATGAATATATCCAAAGAGCTCAACCCCATGCACTAGAAACACAGAAAATTACCCCATGACTCAGCATCATTGCTTCTCCTTCACCTTCCACCATGATCCTAAGCTTCCTGAGACCTCCCAGTCATATGGAACTGAGTCAATTAAACCTATTTCCTTTGTAAATTACCCAGTCTCAGTTTTTTATAGCAGTGTGAAAATAAACTATTACAGTATTTATATAGTAATTTTATTACTAAGAGCTTAAAACATTTGGTGAAAGAGATGTGCTTACATTTATAATTTACTTATCTTTTCAGTTCAATTTTAAAGGTGTTTCAATGAAGCATAAACTATATCTAGTTATTAAACACTAGTTATTGATACTTTTTGACAAAATTCTCTGAAATACTTCAAATTTTCTGCTTAGGATTTTCTGCCATAATTATGTAATAATATATTATAAAGATCAGATTTCTGCGTGAAAGTGTTAGAATTTCTCCCTTGCTGTTATATTATCAAAGATAAACAACCCATCACAAATATCACTATTAATCAACATTTGAATTCACACATTAAAAATGTCCTTAAAATATTTTGATCTAAGTCATGTAACTTTAATAAAATCAAATCTTTACAGAGAGCATTTAGAATGTATTTTTGTCTGAGAGTAATATATTTTCTCTGTGCATAGATTTCTTATGTTAATACAAAAATGGCAGATAAAACTAGTTTATATAAATGACAATTGGAATGTAAAATGACTCGTTAAACATGAGAGTTGTTTTTTCCTTGAAAAACACAACGTCAACTTCATAATGGATCAAATACTTTCTTCCTTTTAGTTGATCATAAAACAAATATATATTTAGTTACAAAGAAGCAGAGCTGGATATTTCTAAACATATAATTTGCCAGTTATAGAAAAAAAATCAGTTTTAAATTTATAACCAAACACTGCAAATGGATTAAAATATTCACCAAGATATTGAAATAAAAATAAGCTACTCATCACTTTAAGAACAAAGTGTGACTTATTTATGTGTATAATCTTTTAAATGCCTAACTACCTGTGTTTCCTGCACATAGTACATAATGGCTATTAATGTGATAATCATAGTTTCTAGAATATTTAGATGAAAAAATTAAAACATTTTGTTTGGGAACAAAAATTATCCTCATGTTATTTTATTATTTTTCTGTTAACTAGTTTTGTAAAACAGTGTTAGATCAGTTATAATAAACTATTATGGAGTATATAGAAAAGATAGAACATTTATATTTTAATAATTCAAGTATAGTAGATATAAATGACTCCATAAATTAATATTCATCAATGCTCTTTTCAACTTGTATTTCCATAGTTTTTCATGATAGTATGTGACAAATACCTATTTTGTATGCTTGACTCAGAACACCTTATAGTTCATGAAGTGCTTATTCTCCAGGGGAAGCTAGGTATTATATTTTTCAAAACTTTTTTAAAACTTTGCCTTTCAAAATAATTGAAAGAATAATACATTAAATCTTGAGTAGCCTTCATTTAGATTCAATAGTTACTGACTCTTTTCCACATTTATTTCCTCTCTGTCTCTAAATATATATATATATACACACACACACACACACACACACTTACTCTTATACTTCTCTCTCCCTATATATATATATAAATACATATATATATATATAAATACATATATATAAATATATATATATATATATATATATATATATATATATAAATATATATATATATATATATATATATATATATATACCTGTATACACGCGCACACACACACACACACACAGGTATATACCTACTTTTCATCCTACCAATGAAAAGTAAGTGTATGCCTACAAAATATCTACATGTGTGTATACACACACACACACACACACATATACATAAATACATATATACATATATATATAAACACACATGTAGATATTTTGTAGGCATACACTTACTTTTCATTGGTAGGATCATTTAAAGTGAGTTTCACAAGTCATATTTACTTATATTTATTTTAGTTTGTACTTAGTAACAACAAAGCCATTCTTCTGCATAACTAATAAACAATTTAAGCATATAGAAAACTTCAAAGTAATAAAATACACAATAAATATATCTACACATAAATTTTCTCAGTTGCCCCTATAATTCATACAGATATGAATTTTTGTAAAGACAATCTGGAATTCAATCATAGATGATGCAGAAGATATAGTGGCTATACCTTTGCAGAAACCTACAATCATTGGAGGAAAGGCAGAACATTATCTCCCATTCAAGATGAACCACAAATATAAGGTAATAAATGGTTTTCATGGTACAAGAAGCAGGAATGCTGACAATGATCCACTTCCAAAGCTCAGGGGCAGAGACTTTATTCTACACGGAGTTGGGACCAATGAAACCAAAAAACCTTCATACGTGCATCACGAGACTGATGCCAAGTAAAAACAACAGCAACCTTCTGTGGGAGGAGCAAGAGCTTAGAGAGACACTCTTGTCTGGGGAAGGTTTGTAGGTTCATCTGAAAGCTAAAGAGGGAGCAGAAGCACTGAAAAACAAATAGCCTTTTCACAATCCTTGAATCACTTTACACTCAAGATTACAGGAGCCTCCTACCCAAGAAATTTAAAACTATGTATTCTGATATAATAATAAAATTCTATGCAATTCCATCTGTGGAATAGATTGATATAAATCCTATCACTATCACTATGTACCAGAAAAAAAAAAGTAGCATACTTATTTCTTGGCTCAAATCCTATTTACCTTATTTTCTGTGGTTCTTTTTCATACTCAGCACAAAACATTATAAAAAATACCAAAGAAGAAAGCAAGAAGCAAAAGAAGATGAAGAAACTATCCAAGAAATAAACAGTTATGAGAAACAAAACGTAGTATTATATAGATGTCAGAACGATAATTTGGTGATGAAAATAACAATAAAAACATCTTGGAAAATATAGTAGGAAACATGGAGAATGTGCCTGAACAAATCAGGAATTTAATAAACATTTAAATCTATAAAAAGAAGAGCATAAAAATGATACAAGTGAAAACACACATCGGAGGTTAGAAATTTCTTTGAAGATGCAAGATAAGACATAGCAGTTAAATTAAATGCAAATTAATTCAAATTATTCAAATTCATATGTAAAGAGCAGCAAGGGAGGGAATAGTAGGAGAGAACTTAAGCTTTTGGCCAAGATTCAGTAACATGTACTATACTTACCCACTCTCATGATGCCACTAAAAAAACACAAAATATATGGAACAAAGGTTTTCAGATATCAGATATAAGTCAGTACATGAAAGTATGTCTAAAATAAAGAAAACAAATGAGCTTAGCCCCATAATATACACACTCTACTTTCTGAAAAATCCCTATGCCACAGGGAAGTAGTCCCCAACATGTTTGGCCCCAGGGACTGATTTCATGAAAGACAATTTTTCCATGGACAAGCTTGGGGTGATGGATGATTTCAGGATGAAACTCTAGATCATCAGGCATTAAATCGATTCTCATTAGGAGAACTGCAACCTACATCCCTTACATGTGCAGTTCACAATAGGGTTCCAGCTCCTATGAGAGTCTTAATGGCACAGCTGATCTGACAGGAGGCAGAGCTTGGGCGGTAATGCTCACTTGCCTGCCACTCACCTCCTGTTGTGAGTGAAGCCAGTTCCCAACAGGGCATGAAGGTGCAAACAAAGCAGACCTCAATTGTTTTCCAGAGTGGGGAGACAGAACTCAGATTCTAGTGAAGCTAAGGCAGCTAGAGAGTGCAAGACAGAATACCAAAGAAGAAAGAATTGCAAGGAAAGAGTGCTGTCTCCATCTGCACAAGGTTTATCATGTAGTTTCAGCTGAGCAAAACCATAGCAATGTGTGTAAAGAATTACTCAAGGTTTGGGGGAAAAAAAAAGGAAGCATAAGGAACTATCAGTTGAACTTTCAAAAGGTCAGGAATAGTTTGTGTTTTTATATGCCATAATGAAAAATAATCACTTAATTTGTAGGGCATGAGGTATTGTATTCAGAAGATATTCAGTAGTAAGACAAAACTGGTCTTAAAGATTACTCTGGTCCTGTCTGAAAGAGTTTAAAGGAAAACTCAAAAAGGCAAAACTGATTTGATTCCAAACAAGAGTAATAATTAGTGCACAGACAAAGGCTATTTAAAACAATACAAAATACACAATGCACATCAAGATGAAACTCGTCCTGTTTAGCATATGATCAAAAATTGGCACATATACAACAAGCTAGGAAAAAATAATATGTAGGAGATAGATGATTGAAAAAGATCACAAAATGATATTGTTAGCAGCAGTGAATCTGCATGGGTCTGCAGCAACCTCAATCCTTGCCTCCTCAGAAGAAAAAAGTTCAAACAAGGGGGAATAATGCAGAGTGAGAGACTAAGACAAGTTTTAGAGCAGAAGTAAAAGTTTATTAATAAGTTTTAGACAAAGAAGAAAAGGAAGTAATGGATACTTGGAAGAGGGCCAAGTGGGAAATTTGAGATTCACATGTGCGGTTTGACCTTTGAATGGGGGTTGTATGTGTCGGCACGCTCTAGGGGGTTGTATCTCTTCATATCTGATTCTGCCCTCTGGGTGAGCTGTCTGCCTGCACGGTGGCTTGCCAGCACTTTGGAGGGTCAGCCGGTACAGTGAGTTTACTGAAGTTGTACAAATTCTCACTTGAGGCATTTTTCCCTTACCAGTTGAGTGTTCTTAGAGAAAGGTCACATGGCAGTTAAACTCCATCATTTTACCCCACAGTGTCCATGTTGAGCTCACTCAACCAAATCCTGAGATCTTATTGGGAAGCTGCTCATCACCAGATTCTGGTGTTTCCTTCTATTGAGAGACTGCTTTTCCAAAGCAATGGTTACAACCACTTATTATTTTAGAAAGGCAGTTTAACAACCACCTGACCATCACCTGATGGTCTCCTGCCATTCCTGATGGGGGAGTCCTTGCTTGCCCTGCTCATGCCTTATTACTGTAACAATATAAATAATAAACTTAATAGACAAGGACAATATCACAGTCATTATAACCATATTCTATAAATCCAAAAAGCTAAAGAAAAACTTGGGCATATTAAGTACAGAATGGGAAGCTATAAAAATGTCCCCAGTTGAATTTCTAGAGGTGAAAAATAAACAACTTCTAAGATGGAAAATGCACTGAATGGGATAAATAACAGAGCAGATACTGTAGAAGATAAGATGTCTGAACTTGATTAAAATGATAGATAGCCCACAACGGGCAATTTACCAACATAACAAACCTGAACAGGTACTACTTGACCCAAAAGAAAAGTTGGAAAAAAATTATACATGAATATATCCAGAGACCTCAACTCCACGCACTAGAAACACACAAAAAACTATCCCATGACTCATCATCATAATAATCTACTTTATATAACATACTGATTCAATGTTATTCTCACCCAGAAACACTCTAATAGATATTCAGAATAATACTTAATCAAATAGCTGGGTATTTCTGGACTGAAATAAGAAAAAAATAATAATAATGAAACCAAAAGCTAAAATTCATTAGCCCAAAAATGTCTTTTAAAAATGAAGAAAAAATCAGAACTCTCTTAAGTTATATCAAACATTTAAAAAAGCTATTACCAATACCTATGTACTGCAAAACATGTTGAAAGGTATTTCAAGCATGTGGAAAATGAAACTAAATGGAAATCTATACAAGGAAAAAAAGAACAACAGAAATAGTAAATATATGTATTCATACATATATTTCTGAAGTCTCTTAAAATAACTATTGAATATCTAAAAGAAAAATAATAATAATGTAGTGTAGAGTTTATACCATATAGAAGTAAGTTGTATGAATAATAAAAAAGGGTGAGAGGGAAAATGGTACTAGACTGCAGTAAATTTCTTGTAGGTATAATAGCAAAATGCTAAATTCAGAAATGAAAAATAGAGAAATAGAAATATAACATTTGAATGCTAAGAACTGAACTGGGACTCATAGGCCTGAACACACAGACAAAAAAATAAATAAACCCTTTCCAAACAACAAAAATGATTTAACATCTTAGTCTAGCTAATATAAAAACGTACTGTTTCTTTGACAATTTACATCTTTCACTTTTATTTAATTTCTTATACCTTAAATATGAAGTTAAGATAATCAAGCATAGAACTCCCCAATTTCCTACAAGCTTTAATCATAGAAAATCCCAGCTTTACTGAATCCTTTTCAAAATCAATTAATGTAAACTCAAATCACATGATGAATTCTTTCTAATACCTTCTTGTTGGGATGCTCCATTGTTCCCTATGGTGTGTTTGTGTTTGTGTGTTTGTGTGTGTGTGTGTGTGTGTTTCCCATTGGTGAAATATAGAGTTCCACTATGTGTTAGTATTCTCCCGAGAAACAAATTTACTCACACAATTGTGAAGCCTAAGAACCCACAATCTGCTGTCTGCAAGCTAGATACCTACAATAGCCAGTAGTGTAGTTACAGTGTAAGCTGAGAACCAGGACAGCTGACAGTATATGTGCCAGTCCAAGTTCAGAAGACTGATATTTCAGCTCAGAAACATTCAGAAGAAAGCAAATTCTTCCTTACTGATTTTTTTTCTGCTTAGTCCTTCAATAGATTGGATGAGGCTTATCTATATTGGTAACGGATATCTGCTTTACTGAGTCTGCCAATTCAATTGTTAGTATCATCCAGAAGCACTGGGTGATATTACTGGGTGAATGACAGAAAAGACTACTGTTTCTTTCTGTGTACCTTACATCCCAGTCAAGTTGCCACTTAAAATTAACCATTAAAGGTGTGTTTCTGGTGCTCTTTAAATGAAGAAAACTAATATAATATGGGTCACAAACAGGCACATAATAAAGTAATATGTTATAATAATACAAATGACAAAATGGAATCATATTACCCAAATAATCCAAAATAAGGCAGCAAAAGATTTAAAAAAGAAAACAAACAGGTAACTACTAGCAAGATGGTAGGTTTAAAAATAGTTGAAACATTCCAATAATATATATTTTCAGATTAGGAGGACAAAAAGGCAGGGTTCAAACACATGCTACCTACTCGGGATCATTTAAATATAAAGACAAATAGGTTATAATAAAAGTTTAAGCAAACATAAGCCATGTGTACACTAATCAAAAGAAATTTAGATTGGCTGTACTAATGCCAGATGAAGGATATTTCTAACCAAAAATATTATCAGGATTAAAGAAGATAAACTTCTGTTGATAAATGTGACAATCACCAAATAGATGTTACAATTTTAAACATTTATGCACATAATAAACTACTTCAAAAACTAATATACCTGAGAAGAGAAATAGAAAAAAATCATAGTTTTACAGAGAGATACAAATAGCACCTTCTCAACAATTGACAAAATAAGTAAAAAGAAAAAGTGAAAGCATATGGAAGACACAATCAACATCATCAACCTACTTGACCTCATTGATATCTATAAAACACCAAGTAACAGCAGCAAATATGCATCTTTTTCTAGTATATATGGAACATTTACAGATATAAGTCATACTCTAGGAATCAGAACTAGTATAAATAAATTTTAAAAGTTATAAATCATATAAAAGAAGGAAGCATGCTTATTGATACCAAGTGAGTTACATGAAAACCAGTAACAGAAATATATTTTCAAAAATCCTCCAAATATTTGGAAATTACATAATTCCTTAATAATTTCTATTTCTAAAAGGAAATTAATAAAGGGGTAGAAACTTTATTGAATTTAGTAAAAATGAAAAATAAAATCCAATTTTATAGCATACAGATAAATTAAAGCTTTGAAAAACATTTATAGCACTATACATTTATTTTAGAAAGAAGAAATATCTCAAATAAATTAGCTTATCTTCCCTTTAAAAAACATAAAAAAAAGGAAATTAATTTCTAAGTAAGCCAAGAAAAAGCAATAATTTTTATAACAGAAATTATTGAAATAAAATACAATAAATAAAATGAATGAACCCACAATTGTATTCTTTGAAATCAATAAAATTCATACTAGCCAGAGTAATCAGGAAAAATATTCAACATCAGAAAAAAGATCATAAATTATTATTTATGTTATACATATTAAAAATTTTATAAAGGCTATCATTGAAAATATTGTGCAAATACATTTAACAACTTACATAAAATTGACAAATACCATAAAAGATCTATCTACTGGTGATTACTCAGGAAGATATAGGTGACCCTAATACTAGTTCCCAAATACTTTTAAGAGAATAGTATTATCCTGATGCCCCAAACGCTCACATTCCAAGAAAGGAAAGAAAAAAATCTGACATGAAATAAGTACAAAATTCATCTTATATTTTAAAGAATTCAATGCAACAATGTATAAAAAGGATACTTTATCAAAAATGGGCATATCAGTTCAACATCTGAAAAACATTATTGTTAATCATTATCATTTTGAAGTTTAAAAGAACTGTATTCTTTTATCAACCAGTGCAACTTTTTGTTTCGTTTGCTTGTTTTACAAAACCCATTATCAGTAGTAATCTCAGCAAACAAATATAAAGGAAATTCCTAAACTGATAAAGGACATCGATGAAAAATCTACATATATAATTGTAGTAATAGTGAAAAACTATCTGCTTTCCTATTAAGATTAGGGAAAAGTAAAGCATATTAATTGTTACTATTTTTATTCAACAATTTATTGCAGATTCTATCCAAGGAAAAATTAAAATAAATAAGGTTCAAACAATTAAAAAGAAAAATATAAATCTTTTATACTTGAAAATATGATCTATGTAAAAAACTATTAAAATTTATAAAAAGCTACTAATAAATAATAAAATAATTCATAAAATTTGCCAAGTATGTTGCCAATACACAAACATCAATTAAATGACTATAAGTAGCAACATAAAATCAGAAGTAGACATTTTTAAAATCACATGTTCAAAACCATCAAAATGTAACAGTAACAAAATATGCGCAATATTTGGACAGTTAACAGTTCAAAACACTACTGGAAAAATGAAATACTAGAAATAACAAATAATACTATGTTCATTGATTAGAAGATGGTATTTTATTCAAATACTAATTCATGTATTGAATGCATCCAAACAAATATCACCAGTCTTTATTTTTATATAAATAGACAAACTTATTGGAAAAGTAATCAGAACAGTGTTTTATTGAAATAAAGGCAAACAGATCAATGAAATAGAGCAGAAAATAAAAAAATAAATGCAGACATACATCATCAATTTATTTTTTCAAAATTACAAGTAGGCAATTTTGAAGGGAAAGAATGATTTGTTTTCTACAAATGGTGCTGGAAAAAAATGATATACATAAAAGAGAAAATGAAGGATGGAAGGAGAAAGGGAGGAAAAGAAGGAATAAAACACTAAACAACATTTATGTCACAACAAAATTAACTTGCAATATAATCATACTTAAAAATATAAATGTGAACAATCTTAGTTACCCTAAGTGTGCAAATATTTCTTGGAGAAAATGCAAAAATACCTTTTTTTATAAGCAGTAAATTGGACATCATAAACTTTTAAAATTTGCTTTTAAATGACACTACTATGAAAGTGAAAATGTAGACTACAGATTTGGAAAAATGTCATGAGTAGACAATCAACTCAATATTAAAGACTTAAACATAAGACCTGACACCATAAAAACCCTAGAAGAAAATCTAGGCAAAACCATTCAGGACATAGGAGTAGGCAAGGACTTCATGAACAAAACACCAAAAGCATTGGCAACAAAAGCCAAAATAGACAAATGGGACCTAATCAAACTCCACAGCTGCTGCACAGCAAAAGAAACAGTCACTAGAGTGAATCAGCAACCATCAGAATGGGAAAAAATCTTTGCAGTTTACACATCTGACAAAGGGCTGATATCCAGAATTTACAAAGAACTCAAACAGATTTACAGGAAAAAAACAAACAAGCCCATTCAAAAATGGGCAAAGGATATGAACAGAAACTTTACAAAAGAAGACATACATGAGGCCAACAAACATATGAAAAAGTGCTCATCATCATTGGTCATTAGAGAGATGCAAATCAAAACCACATTGAGATACCATCTCACACCAGTTAGAATGGCGATCATTAAAAAATCTGGAGACAGCAGATGCTGGAGAGGATGTGGAGAAATAGGAACACTCTTACACTGTTGGTGGGAGTGTAAATTAGTTCAACCATTGTGGAAGACAGTGTGGCGATTCCTCAGGGACATAGAAATAGAAATTCCATTTGACCCAGCAATCCCATTACTGGGTATCTATCCAAAGGACTATAAATCGTTCTACTATAAGGACACATGCACACGAATGTTCATTGCAGCACTGTTTACAATAGCAAAGACCTGGAACCAACCCAAATGCCCATCGATGATAGACTGGACTGGGAAAATGTGGCACATATACACCATGGAATATTATGCAGCAATCAAAAATGATGAGTTTGTGTCCTTTGTAAGGACATGGATGAATCTGGAGAACATCATTCTCAGCAAACTGACACAAGAACAGAAAAAGAAATACTGCATATACTCACTCATAGGTGGGTGAGAAAAATGAGAACACATGGACACAGAGAGGCGGTCTACTATACACTGGGGACTGTTGGGGGGAATGGGGGAGGGACAGCAGGGGGGGCTGGGGGTATAGCCTGGGGATGAATACCAAGTGTGGGTGAATGGGAGGAAAGCAGCAAAGCACACTGCCATGTGTGTACCTATGCAACTATCTTGCACGTTCTGCACATGTACCCCCAAACCTATAATGCAATAAAAATTAAAAAAAAAAAAAAAAATTTTCTAAGAAAAAAAAAATGCATAATCTGTGATTTAAATAAAAATGTTAATTTATAAAAAACAAAAAGATCATAAAAAAATAAAAGAATAGTCACTATTTAAACACCTTTACTTAAGATATCTCTAGTAATTAATGATGTCTCCACTTTATAAACTAAAATTTTAACTATAATTTAAAATATTCATTATTAAATATTCATTTCCCTATTTTTATTTACCTGTTAAACCACTGATCTTTCTATAGCTTTATGTCTCCAAGTGAAAAGAACAAACAAGTAAAATACACTATTAAAGATAATTTCAATTCAGCCCATTTTATCATGGCAAAGGAACATATACTCTAAAATTTCTTATCAAGTTACTGAGACTGTGTAATATTCACTTCTTCATTTGTTGTGTTTAAGGTTTGAAAACATTCAGAATGGACATTTCATAAATCCTTTAGGCAGGATAATTCATATAATTATCTTCATAGAGTGACTTTATGCTTTATATTCCACTTCTTCATTTATTTTATGGAAAATGAATTATGTACCTATAGTTTAAATGAAGTTTTTGTTGATTGAAGCAATTTTATTGATAATTTAGTTAAAACAATAAAGAATTTTTGATCATAAAAAAAAAATTGAGAAAACATTTTTAACAAAGGCCCTACCAATGAGTATATAGGTGGCAAACAAGCATTTTAAAGAATGTTCAACATTGATGATCGCTGTGGAAATGCAAAAGTTATCTAGAATGTCTTTTTTTTTTAAGAAGTTGAAAATACAAAATGTTGGTGGTTATGTGGATGAAGGGAAACTTTCCTACACCAAAGGATTGCAAAGGGTCAAAACATCAAACAGAATTGGCAGTATTTTAAGCAAAAGCTACCAAAAAAAAAAAAAAAAAAAGGCATTTCAATCTTTGAGATTTAACTAAGAAACTTGAACGTATGTCTACAAAATGACATGCATATAAATATTCATAGCAGCTTTATTAATAATAGCTCTAAATTTAAAATAACCTTTATGGCCATCAACATTAATAAAGAAACAAATTAACAATTAAGCAAATTACAGTTAGCTATATAATGGAATGGTTTGTAGCACTAAATTTACACAGCCACATGAATAAATAGTAAAATAATTGCAGAGTGAAAGGGAGCTAAAAAAGATAACATTGTGCATGAATCCATTTATGTAACATTCTGGAAAATACAAACTATAGTGATAGAAAGCAGATAAGTTGTTGCTTGGGAAGGGGAAATGATGAATGTCGGAGGCGGAAGAGAAGATTAAATAGCAGCATGGGAAAACTCTTGGGAGTCATAGATGTTTATTATCTTGAGACTGATGATGTTCTATGAGTTCATACTTATGTCAAAACCATCAATTGTACATTTTAAATATATACTTATATTTACATATATATTTTATACATTATATATACCCATTATTTGTCATATATATTTATATATTAAAGACATATGTGAAGAAAAGTCTATGTATGACTAAGTTAAAAAAAAAAAACCTGGAAACTGGAGTGGTTATCTTAACATTAGACACTGTTGAATTTAGAGCAATAATTCCTCAGGGATAAAAAAGATCCTTGAATAAGAAAACAGAGCAATTAATCAAGAAGATATAGCCATCTTAATTTTATATGGACTTCAAAGATACTCTTTTCAAATACATAAAGCAAAAACTGATAGAACTGAATAATATATTTCATCCCACTGTCTCAGAAAATGAAATAACTCACAGACCAGAAAGCTTTACATATCATAAAAGAAACAGATAAACACTATCAAACTACTTCCTTAATTGATATAGAACACTTCAACAAACAGGAGAAAAATAGAACTTTCTTTTCAAATGCATGAGGAATATTTATGAAGATGTATAATGTAACAGATCACAAAATAAGGTTGATTCATTTAAATAAATTGAAAAACTACAAGAAGTTTTCTCTGCACATGCATGTTTATAGCAGAAAACTCCAAATGGCAAAAATATGAAACCAGTCTAAATGCCTATCAATCAACAAGTGGAAAAAGAAAATGTGAGACACACACACACACACACACACACACACACACACACACACGCATATACACCATGGTATACTACTCAGCCATAAAAAGTAGCAAAATAATGGCATTTGCAACAACCTGTATAGAATTGGAGACTATTATTCTGTTAAGTGACGTAAATTAGGAAAGGAAAGTCAAACATCATATGTTCTCACTCATAAGTGAAAGCTAAGCTATGAGGATGCAAAGGCTTGGGGTGAGGGATAAAATCACAGTGTACACTGCTCGAGTGACAAGTGCGCCAGACTCTAGAAATCAACACTTAAAAACTTGTTCATATGCAAAAATAAATAAATAATCAAATATATACTAAAAAAGGAAACCATCTGAAATACCTGGAAGTAAATTAAACAAAATAGTAGACTCCCCAAGAGTTGAACCTTATTATTTGCCGATTTCATATTTTCAAATTTGCCTTCTTGCTAAAATTTATTTGTAAATCCCAAATTCATACCGCCAACATTTGACTGGGCATCTGTTAATATACAGCTCTGAAAATTTGAGTCCCTAATATTCAATCTCTAGCTGAGATTGTTTCAGCCCTTCAAAGAAAGGCTATATCTTTCTCTGGGGCCATTTGGACAAGGTTTGAATCCCAGCTCTAGCACCTGTATCAACCTGATTGAATGTTAAAATAATAATAATAATAATAATAATAATACAGAATCGGCCAGGCGGGGTGGCTCATGCCTGTAATCCCAGCACTTTGGGAGGCCGAGGCAGGTGGATCACGAGGTCAAGAGATCAAGACCATACTGGTTAACATGGTGAAACCACGTCTCTACTAAAAATACAAAAAATTAGCTGAGCATGGTGGCGCGTGCCTGTAATCCCAGCTACTCAGGAGGCTGGGGCAGGAGAATTGCCTTAACCTAGGAGGCAGAGGTTGCTGTGAGCTGAGATCGCGCCATTGCACTCCAGCCTGGGTAACAAGAGTGAAACTCCATCTCAAAAAATAATAATACAGAATCAAGATGAATTGTTTTTAGCATATAAGATTATAATCTAGGTGAGATATGTGACACAAACAACCCTTACACTCCAAATATTTCCTCTAGGAGTAATGATTCTGTATTCACTAATTCAGTGTTCACTGTGACTTTAGAAAGCATGAGGAACATGAGTAATGGGAATTGGCTGTATTTGCGGGTTAAAAGCACTTCCAGTTAATCCATTAATCAAAGAAGGAATTGCAAAAAAAAAATTAAAAGTATTTTGAACTAAACAAAAATGAAAACATTGAGATTAGTGGGATGCAGCTAAACTAACGATTAGAGATAAATTTATTAACTCAAATTTTTAAGTGAAAAAAACACATAATTTTTATATTAATGACTCAAACATACACCTAAAATAACTAGAAAGAAAACAGCAAACTAAACACAATGAAGAAAAGGGAAATACTAAACATAAAGGGCAAAACTAATAACACAGAAAATAAAAATTTATAAAGGAAGTCAATAAAATAATATCTTGGGTCTTTGAATAAATCAATATAACAAATAACTACTAGACAGATTCATGCTAAAAAAGAGAAAAGAACAAATTAATGTCCAGAATAAAGAAGGAGGATTGCTACAAGTCCTAAAGACAGTAAGAGTATTAAAAGGAACTATAACTTATGTCAGTATTATTTATGTTATCCACACTCCCTCAAAGTTACAAATTATCAAAACTCACTCAAGGAGGAACAGATAATGTGAAGAGCTGTATATCTATTACATGAAGTTTAATTGAATCTCCTCCTCCCCCCAAAAAGATAGAAAATGAAAGCAAAACATTAAAAGCCCTGAAAATGCCAGGTCCAGTTTGTTTCCTTCATGAATTTTGTAAAATATTTAACACTATTTCTGTATTCACTTTTTCAAAAATGCCAGTGAGGGAGCATCTTCTATGTGTTTTATGGAGCCAGCAATGCCTGAAACCATAACTGGACACAAATATAATGTAAAATAAACTTACCAACCAATATTGTTTATGAATATAAACTAAAGAAAGCTTAACCAGATATTAACTAATCAAATCTAGTAATATAAGAAAGATAATATCACCAACATGTATTCTTAGTAATGTAAGAGTATATAAACATTTGAAATCAGTTAATATAATTTTCTGTATGTATTAACTGACTAAAGAGGAAAAATCATGATTATCACAACATATGCAGCAAAAGCCTTTGATGTTGTACAATATCAATTCAGGAAAAAGTATTCAGCAAACCCCACATAGATGAGAACTTAATGTAATAACAGCTCTCTACCAAAATGTCATTATTAATAATTATGTAGCAAACATCATATTTCATTATGAAAAAGTAAGTGTCTTTGCCCTACAGCTTGGAACCAGAGAGGGATATTTGCTCCCACTACTTCTATTAAACATTGCCCTAGCAAATACAAGACAATAAAGGAAATAAAAGTTCTCAGATTGAAAATAAACAAAACTGTCTTTATTTGCAGAAAGGATGAACATCTACATAGAACATACCAAATTACCAAAAACAAAAAAAGCTACTGGCCCCAATACACGAGTTTAGCAATGTGGCATGATACATGGTAAATATGCCTGGGCAAAAGATTTGAACATTCACCAAAAAATATGGCAAATGACCACATTAAAATATGCTCAAATGATAGAAAAAACGGTAACCTAAATTAGAATCATATATAGCGAGATGCTAACAGATTCTTAACACAATGGTTTAAGATTAAAATGTATAGTACTAACTAATGGTGAGAATGTAGGACAACTGAAACTGTTGTGAATGCTCAGTTATACAGACACTTTGAAAACAAGTTTTTCATTTCCTTATGTAGTTAAACATGCTTGTTGCTATAAAATCCAATACTTGAATTGCTAGTTATCAATTAAGAGAAATGAAAACATGTACTCACAAAACTGTGCATGTTCATAGTAACATTATTAATGACATTTCAAATATAGGAATAATATCAACTTCAAGGTTGGATGGATAAATGGGGACATATGGATGAGTAAAATAGAATAATCTACTCTGTAATTAAAAGAATGAATTATTGCTACCTGCAAACTTATGGTTACATTTCAAAAGCATGTTATTATCTGAGAAAAAACAGACACAAAAAGTGAGGTGCTATATTATTCTATTTATATGCTACTATGAAAAAGGTTTAAGTATAGGCTCAAATAATCAGTCATGGCTACAGGCTGTTGCCTGGGATGAGGGAAGTGACAGTAAAGGGCCTGAAGGGACTTTATTATGACAATAGATTTGATTTCTATTTTGATTTTGATGATGGTTATATGACTTCATACATTTGCCAAAAGTCATTGAGAAATACACTTTTAAATGATGTTTATATTTTATCCAGTTTATACCTCAATAAACCCAATTTTGTTGTTCTGGAAAATTAAAACTTACACTCTATTTCTCCAAGACAGACAACTAGCCTGCACAAAACATATATTATCTAAAGATATTCTCCAATTTTTATTAAGTAAATGACTTTACATTTATATTGTTTTTCTGTAATTTATTTATTTTCCTTTTAGGTTTTTTTCTATAAATGTTTACTTCTTTCCACCTTTATATTTCTCTCTAAATCATTTGTGTAAGGGCAAAGTCCCTACCTATTGATAAACAAGAAATGGGTTAATTTACAAATTATACAGTTACTAAGATTTAGTCAGAAGCAATTTCTGTGCAGTCACAAAAAATTAAACATTAGTTTAAGAATATGAAATTAAAAATATGATTCTTAATTGCACATAGTATTTAGTACACACAAACACACATGTCTTGTTCAGGAATAATTTACTACTATGTTAAAAGATTCATTATAGTAACATAAAGTACATTAAATTATATAAGAAAATTTAAAGAAAAATATAAAGACCTAGGGAATAAACTTAGTATATCCTTAAATTCTATAGCTTTTTAGGTAGGGGCCAAAAACTTGGCTCCAAACTTTATAGCAAAGACAAAATTCACACTGTGCATGAAGTAAAATAAATCTGATGTTCTAGAAAAGCATAAATAATATATGTAAAGAGACAACACATATAATTTGCCTTTGCCCCCATAAAGAATATATTTTAACCACATGCTAAGAATAAACATAGATTATTATATTCCTCAATAGAGATTAAGGCGCTCACATCAAAGAAGAATTTTTTAGTAATTAGATGAAAAGGAGTGATTCAAATACCTGATACTGCAGTAGCTTATCTTAATCCAAGGGATGTTTGATACCATGCAGAGACATGAATATAATCTATACCCATTTGGTAATTTTTAATAAATAGATTTTATCTCTGAACTCTTTTTTGACTACTAAATCTTCTGCCCAAAACCCTAGCAATAAAAATATTCTTTTTCCCCTTGAGGTGGCCTTTCTTCATCTGCCTTTGTCTTTAAAACTGTAAGATCTAGAGGTCCAAATTGGGGTGAAGACCTCAGGAAATGGGTCAAAGAAGCCACTCAACTTGATTTTATTTTCTGCCAGGAATTGGAGATCCAAATTAGTCTCTGTGATTCACATGCAGTCACCATTTCAGGCAACTAAATGGAGTCTGAACCAAAGCTCAGCTTGTGATAAAGTTAATACATTTGACAGGTGCAGATGCATCTGCCTTCCTCAGGGACCTAAAAGAGCACCTACTGGAAGCAGATGAGTGTTATTTTACTTTGTATCCATTATTCTTTTTCTAGCAGAAATGGTTGAACAAAATAATTCTATCCACATTAAACTATACTTTAATTTCTGGCCAATACTTTATTTTTCATGAAAACTAATAGTTTAGGTTCTCCCCTCTTTTACTAACAGTCTCATTATTACTTTTCCATAGGTGTGGCATAGTTATTTTAGTGTTGTTAACTTTCAAGGTTTTCCCTAAAATGAAAGTGAGCTTTTATAAAGCAATTAGCTCATTTCAAAATAAGCCAACTTAATTATTTGACTATTTCTACCAAGACACTAAAATAAAAGATTCAAACTCAAAAGTTTTACCCTGAGTGCATTTTTATCACTGCTATTTCCTGAATAATATTCCAAAGCAATAATCATTTCAGTGAGGATATGATATAACTAAGTCCAGAGAAGATAATTTTCTTTCAGAGCAATCTACTTCCAAATTACATCATCTGTGCTCTAAACGGACCTACTAGTCTTTGAAATGTTTTAAAAATAAAGCTTTCCAACACCAGTTCTAATTTTACATAGAAGTCTTTTAAAACAGGAAGAAAAACATGCTATATATTCTTTACAGTGAAAAAAGGAGGTGACATAAAAACTAAATAAATTGCACATTTCTTTGTGTAGTAACATGTACCATCTTAATTCAGTTCAGACAAATATAATTTTCTCCTCCACTTTTACTTTAACCTCGAGGCCAAGAACATCAAATTGAATTAACTTCTATTCAATAAGATTATTTATGAAACTGAGCAATTATAGCAAGTTTTTTCATACTTATTCTTCTCAGTTCTACATATATAACATTGATTGAGTTAAAACTCCAATTTGCAATCAGTGGTTAACTAAACTGTCATAGTTTTCAATTTTGAGGTAACAGTAATTAAAAGAAATGAAAAAAATCATCTAAAAGATGGCCATAAATTAGCATTGTGCCATGTCCACCTGTTGTTTCTGGAATCTAACAAATGATTGTAGACAATTATGGCATTTTATGATTTTTTTTTAAATGTGTCTGTTTTAAGGTGGAGAGAGGGAGGAGAAGCTGGAAGAGGGGAGCTTGGGAGTGGAAGCTTTTCTCATGCTTGTGATTTGATGACTCTTCTAAATGCTGATTCATTAGGGATTATTACAGTGGATGTCAACTGGTTGTGGTGATGGGCTATGAGCAGAACATGAGTAGCAAAGAAAAAGGAGAGATGAAAAGGGTACAGGTTTATGTAAAGTAATGAAGGCTTTCCCAACTAGGATGGTTCACAAAAAAGCTGTGAGATTCACAGTTCCAAGTGACACGCATGCACACATGGAGTTCCACATGGGGTCCTGCTGAATGGAGCACACTGAGGGGAAGCTTCCCTCTCCCAGGCCACCTCAGGAGGAGGTGGAAAAGAAAGGGTGGGTGTGGGTGGGGAAGGCAGAGATCTCTGTTATTCTGGTCCATTTAATGATGTAACTTCTATCAGTTATTATTTTAGCTTTAAAAGAAAATAACGGGTTCAGATTTGAAAGGGGGTGGTATGGGCAGGGGTGGGAGGATTGCCAACAAAAGAACATTGATTGTAATGTGAGAAAATTGTATTTTGGTATTTTAATAAATATTGTTTAATTAAAAAAATAAAATAAAAGATGAGCCTAGAAAAGCCTTACTTTTTAATATATTTATATGCAGAACAAGTACATATAATTGCACTCTTCTTAGGATTAGTTGAGTTGTTGAAGTAATGACAAGAATGGTTGTGCTTTTCTCATGATGGATTTGGTAGGGTTTGAAGTACACCACTGGTAAACACCTTTAATCAGCAAATATTAGACCACAAAATATAAATTAGTTATCTACATTTTAATCTTGATAGTTGCTCTTACCTCTAGAACAATAATCCTCCCATCAAAATTAAAAATATTATAGTTCTGATTATAAAATTAATACATCTGATTCAATAGCATCCTTTGGAATTCATTTGTAACACTTTTCTGAACAACCTGTTTTGAGTCACATTTTTTTCCACCTTTTAATGTCTTTTTCCTATCAAATAATTACCTATGCTTTGCTATTAAAAACATTTTACACAAGATATAATAAACAATTTAGCTTGAATTGGAAACATTTTATGTTCTGTGCACCATGGCACATACTGGGGACTTAGAGAGGAATAAGGCATAGTCTCTGTACTCGGAGAACTTGTCATTCAGTAAGGGAGTCAGAGAGATAAATAAACACCGACAGTTAAGCATGATAAATGCAAAGCAGGAAAAGCATACAGATATTGCACAGAGAATGAGTGATTATTGCAACTTAAGGGAGTCAGGGAAGACTTCTCAAAGAAAGTGATATGTGATTTGGGACTTAAGAATGAATAAAATATTCATCAGGTAGATAAAAAGGCATTTTAAATAATGGAACTTAGATGTCCAAAGAAATAAAAATAGGAATTATTCTTTTCTAAACAAAATTCAATCACTTTTCATAACAGAACCCATGCTAATGTCACTAGTGGGATATTCACACCCTTATTCAGGTTTATTTTACCCTATTCAAAACTCCCATATCAGCCGTGTTCATGGTACTTCTTAGGTATTTCATTAAGCATTCAGGTTCTCCTGGTTACATGGTAGGATTTTACTTTCCCTCCTAATTTAATGGTAGTTCTGAGCAAGTGACTTTATTTGATCAATGAAATAAGGGTGGAAGTAGCGTGTGTTATACTTAGGTAAATGCTTTAAGATCTAATGTATTTTTTGCCACATTTTATTCCATCCATCATGGTAACCACAAATACTCACATTGAGAATGAGCTTTTATGAGCTTGAGTCCTTGAGTGACAATGAGCAGATTACAACCTGCTACTTGATGGACATTTAATGTGAAGAAATATTTAGTGTCATGTATTAATAACATATTGAATTGTTTGCTACCATAGCATAGCCTAGGCCATCCTGACTGATGATGATTTTAAACATTTGAATATTAAGCCTTCGGTACCAAAATGGAGTGATTAAATGAGAAAGAAGTTGTCTCTATACATAAAATGTATATTATTTTATAGTATATATAAGAATTATAGAGATTTTCCTTATAACCAGCACTGTGCAGCTTATGCACTTATTCCTTGATATAAATAGCCATAATTATTCCCCAGCTTTAACATGCTCTCCTAAAACTCTAAACTTTGTTCTCATAGCATTTATCAACTTAGAATTGTGAAATCACTGCTGTGATAATTGCATTAATGTGGCTGCCTACATATATTGTGATTTCCAAGTAGATGGTACCATGTCTGCATACCCTAGTGAAGAGCTAAGACACTGAATCAGCGAGAATGTTCAATAAATAAGTGAAGTTTAAAAATAAGTGTATGAATATGTGAGCATATAAATGTATGGGTAAATTGAAAGCACTAAATGCATATTTATTGATTTGACTACCCCTTAGAGATTTAGATAAGAAGAAAAGATAACTAGTACAAGTTGTTGTAAGTAGGTTTTACTAACCAGGATTTAAAATAATGAGCAAAATCTAAAATCATTGACATAAGAGCTAAAGGGGGTATTTACAATGATTTAATATTATTATTATTATTTTTTTTTTATATTTTTTATTTATTTTTTTTTTTTTTTTGAGACGGAGTTTCACTCTTCTTACCCAGTCTGGAGTGCAATGGCGCGATCTCGGCTCACCGCAACCTCCGCCTTCTGGGTTCAGGCAATTCTCCTGCCTCAGCTTCCTGAGTAGCTGGGATTACAGGCATGCGCCACCATGCCCAGCTAATTTTTTATTTATTTTTTTATTGGTAGAGACGGGGTTTCACCTTGTTGACCAGGATGGTCTCGATCTCCTGACCTCGTGATCCACCCACCTCGGCCTCCCAAAGTGCTGGGATTACAGGCTTGAGCCACCGCGCCCGGCCAATTTAATATTATTTATTTATTAATTTATAGCTTAGAAAACTGAAATCTACACAGACTTGTGATTTACCAGTAGTGACACAGTGGGTCAATGGCATTGCTTTTAATTTCATAATAATGATGTTATTCCTTCTTAAAATGATGTTTCCACAAATTAATAAAGACTCAAAATGAATAGCAGCCATTTGACAGCTGCGTCATCTTGAACAAATATTTTACCCTTTGGTACTTTAGTGTTCTCATCTCTAAAAAAAAAGAATATCAATATTATCTAGCACAATGTTTTATTATGAAGACTAAAAAATTTAATCCATGCTTAATATGTAAGAAGAAGTTCTGCATACTATTTATGTATGTACATGTATATGTACATATCTATAAACAAACTATAACACTTTACACATACACACTTGGTATTATGATGATGATCATGATGGTGATCAATGCATAATAAGTCACAAATTATGGAATCTTTAAAAGTTTTAGAACTTGAATTTTTTAAACATGTACTTTAAGTCTTTGAAAATAGCGATGACATTACATAAAATTTCTAAGACTAAGGAATTTTACGATAGGGAATGAGAAAATTAAAAGCATGTTAAAAGGAAAGTAAGAGTATATGAAGATGAACAATTTGTCAAAATAGTAAACCAGATAACTACTCAGTTCAGAAATAAAGTAGATTAATAAAATTTAAATGCTAAAAATAAAATATTAAGTTTCATAAACCAATGCAATTAAAAATTTTAAAACAGGTTTACTACAATATCCACTTGTACACTTGATCAACTGTTTAATTATGTTGTTTGTGATGTGGACCTCAGCATCAACATTTCCGAGGAGCTTGCCTAAGTTTGCATAGTGTCTGAGGGGTGATAAGGATTCTGAATCTGCACTGCCCTATGCTTGGTCTAATTACAAGAGCTTTATATTAGTATGTATTTTATAGTATTTGTAATACAGGCTTGTTAATTCAAACTTCCACTGAAAATAACTGTGGTATTCTTTGAGATGATTATCTACCCCCCACTAGGTGATAGTATGCTAGATTTTCCCCATTTTACAGTCAATTTTTTTCTATACCTTCGCCTTTCTCAGACTAATGTTTATGCCACAATCAATCTAAAATATAATTGAAATCTATCATAAGATTCTAAAAACCTTTATGATTAGTTAGTAAACTTGAAGATAACTTGAAAAAATATAGATACTAAAAATGATTTATGCCCCAGTGAGATAAATTATGGCATGTATGCAGATGAATGACTATGCATTGTTAATATCTAGCCCACCTAGGCATAATAAAGTTGGTTAAAATAGAATTCTGTAAAGGAAACCACTTTCTGCTCATTCTACATTAAAATAAACATTGAGGGGCTTTTAAATCAGGACTTTATGAAAGTTTATAAAGAAATTGTTGAGAATGATTGAATACATATTCTTTAATAAGAGCATTATGTATAATATATATGTACATGTACACAAATGCACACACATGAATATGTACTTCTATGTATCTCTATGCATATATATCATATATATGCTATGCAACTTTCTATTTTATGTGCAAGTACATGTACATATATGTATGTATATCCTACTGTAGTTAATTTTGGCATAGTATATAAAATTATAATGCTGAAATTTGAAAAAATAGAATTCTAATAAGTAAATGTAATATTCTTTATAAAGAAAGCACTGGTAAAACAAAGAAAACTTACAAAAATAAACCAATCCTTAACATTGTTTTAAAGTGTAGTCTCTGTTCTTAGTACTTTCTGTTTCCTTATAGTTCCTTATGATTATTCTTGGAAGCCTGATTGTTTACCCTATGATTCTTAGAAATCATAATCCTAGAATAAGAAAAATTATTTCTTTGACAGAAAATTTCAAGCATTTGTACATGACCTTAACTTTCACTTGAAGCAGACATTTGTCAACATTTTCACTGAAGAATCTTTGTCTCTCTAAATAGTATTGCACCAAGAGTCCTGAATCCAATTACTGCTTATACAGAAAGAGCAATTCTACTTGCATCCTAGTTCTGAAGAGTCCCTTGTGTCTCAAAAGTTTAAGACAATATATATGGCAACTGTTCTTATAACTGGACTCTGTGATCACCACAAATTAGAGGTGGATGTCAGCATTCATTTTTCACATCTGAAAGTATAGCACCAAGCAATGTTATCTTTGTGTAATTTGATATTGTCTCTTTCCCACTTAACTTTGGGAGTGAAATGTTCAATGCCTGAGAAACATAAAATCTGTTTTCAATTTAAAAGTTTCTAAGTATCAAATTAAAAATATATATATATAAACTACTCTTTGATTCAGAAACCTTGATTGGAATTAATATTTACAGGTAATAGCATTTTTAACATCTGTATCTTTAAATGCAGCATTTTAGTTTTCTAAAAATAGTATTTAATAAAATAAATAAAAGAACACCCATTATATGTTTTAAAAATGGTATAATTCAAGATTAATGCATCCAGTGGAATAAAGATAAATTTGGGGTAATGTATTATTAGAGATTATAAATAGATAATGAATGCAGTTGACTTCATTCTATAGTGATATTCTTTATTTTTTTAATCATTATTAGTAGTATTTACCTTTGTAAATAATCTATATACCTTATTGTAGTTATGAGGTTTTTGAATAAATTACATTCACTTATTTTTGCCTTTTAGGTGCAATTTTTTTCCTTTACTGCTAGCAGTAGTGGCACCATAATCACATAATGAATGCTTGGATAACATTCATTTGTCCCTGTCTTGGTTCCCTTGTTTTCCTGTCCTATTTTTTGTATACTAATAATAGACTCTGCTGAAATAATGAGGTGACAGGTCCATTGAAAAGTATAAAGTAATTTTCCCTTATTCCATTTTGTGGTACTATAACAAAATATCAAAACCTGGGAAATTTATAAAGAACAGAAATGTATTCTCCTACATTTTGGAAAGCTGAGAGTTCCAAGATAAAGGCTATTGGAAATTTGTTGTCTGGTGAGGACTGTTTGCCGATTCCAAGAATCTCCACTCCTCCATCCTTGGTCTAATTACAAGAGCTTTGTATCAGTGTGTATTTTACAGTATTTGTAATATCAGCTTATTAATTCAAACTTCCACCAGAAAATAAATGTATAGTGTTATTGGAGATGATCATTTAACCCCACTAGATGAGAGGATGCTAGATTTTTTTCACACTGCTAATAAAGACATAGAGACTAGGCAATTTACAAAAGAAAGAGGTTTAATGGACTTACAGTTCCACATGTCTGGGGAGGCCTCACAATCATGGCAGAAGGCAATGAAGAGCAAGTCTATAGGCGTCTATTGATTTGAACCTCTTTAAAGAATTTAGAACAAAGGAGCCACTCACCCCTTTTGGGCACTCTGCTTTCTTGTGGAGTTTCAAGAATCATGGGTAAATTCTTCTTAGGTCTAAAACTCTGTTTTCCTGTTTTGTATGACCTGACCTCTTTGACTTTGGAGATACCAGAGGTTACCTTGTACTGTGAGAGGATTTGACCTTGACATGTGTATTGGCAGACAAGAGCTACAAAGTAGGGGTGACTGAACACAGTTTACAGGACATAGTCTTGGCTGTTTTTTTAAATTTATATTTTATTATTCTTCCTTTCCTCCAAAGTTGTTTAAGGATCCTAACTCTAGTTCAGAGATGCATTCTAAGGGGTATTCTCTATTGCTTTTTATCCCCAAATTAATCTGAATTTGGCTTGTCTGAATATTTGCATGAGGAACTGAGCTATTGTTTTCATAGGTAAAAGAGAGACTGAGTTTTCTCAGCTCCAGAGAGAAAGGACATTTACTCTTCCCAGCTGAAAGGTGCCCCTTGGTGACTAGGGGCCTCATTGGAGTGTCTGTGAGGTTGACTCTCCCACAATGTGTAGCAGCCCCACAGGGAAATTCCCAACAAAACTTAATTTTTTAAAAAAGTCTCATCCAGGAAATGCATATGAGGGCTGATCATCCTGTATTTTGAGCCCTCTCAGAGATCATAAACCTTTGGAGAGAGAAACTGAGACATGTAAGAGGGTGGCAATTACCCAGTGGTGATACACAGTGGAGTACTACCCACAAGCAGCACACATCCATCCACCACACAAAAACTCTAGACAACATCTCAGTTTCTCCTTTATAGAAAAAAAAGTGGGAAACAAATAATCTAAGTATGAGGAGAAAACAAGGAGAATAAACTTTTTCAAGCACTCCTCAGGTTTTATGACACCTCTACTTGACAGAGTTTATGTAAAATGGAAGTAATATGGTCTTTTTGCACATTTACATTAAGGAAAAAGAGCCCTAAGATCGACCTGCAAACTTCTTCATTTTATTTTCCTCTATTTTTTTTCTACCTGCTTTAAATCTGCTGTTATTTTCTATTAAGATAAAAACCACTGTTTGGATGCAACAGGTTTATTTTTCAAGCCAGTGAATTTGTGTATATCTCAGGGTTAAAGTTCTGAAGTAAAAGCTATAGGATCTTTGTGTGTGTGTGTGTGTGTGTGTGTGTGTGTGTGTGTGTGTGTGTGTGTGTGTATTTAAAAGGCCTTTATAATTTCTACAATTTTATGTTTAATTGGCAATTAAATCCATTTTAATTTATCTCTAGCACACTAGACATTTTCTCTCTGTACCTTATAATGTAAATTTTGATATTTGATTTCCACCTGAGTTGTTTCTTTTAATATGCAAATTTAAGGATATTTAGCTGAAAACTGCCTAGGATAGTAAAACAGGCTATCAAAAATTTGAAAGTGTAAGATAGAAAATAAAAGGTTTTTATGAATCTATAAGATATATTTTTATTATCATGCCTAATATATCTATGTATCTATGTGTTACGTACTCAATGTTTCACTACTGAAAATATATAACAGAGCTCTAATTAATTAGCTTAAGGAAATAAAAGTACTTGAATCAAATATTTCATTAGGAAGAAAGAAAAGACTAGTCAGATGCTCTTTCAAGTTTATGCAAATTAAGTAAAATCTTTAGTAAATAAGCTAACTTTAAAATTATTGGTGAACTAATGTTAGAAATGTCTTAAGAACTGCCAGCATACATTTTAGTTTTCATTTACTAATCAAGCAATTTCATACTTGACCCTGCCAAATACTATAAGCTATCAAAATTTGGTCTAGGGGTTACAAAACTAAACCCAGCTCAAAACAAGATGATCTTTGCTTATGTAATCTTCAATAAATAAGACATTGATACTGATTTAATTAAAATGCTATGTCTTGAATTTTATCAGATTACCATAACTTCCAGTCTTGTGGCTTTAGGTGGTATAGTCTACAGGTTGTAAGATTTGTTTTGGAAAGGGACTGTTATCATCTTTGATTTAGAGTTAAATTATAAACTTAATTCCTTCTAGTTAGTTCAACATATGCCCAGGAATGAACAAGGACCACTTGGAGTTTAGAAGAGAGATGGAATCATTTAGGTCAGATCTTTTTCACTGTCTGTTTTAATTTTGCCATGCTGGTTCTATAACTTTAAATGATAACTGTATTAGTCTGTTTTCACACTGCTTATAAAGACATATCCAAGACTGGGCAATTTAAAAAAGAAAAAGGTTTCATCGAACTTACAATTTCATGTGACTGGGGAAGCCTCACAAACATACTGGAAGGCAAGGAAAAGCAATTCACATATTACGTGAATGGCAGCAGGCAAAAAAAGAGCCTGTGAAGAAAAATTCCCCCTTATAATAACCATGAGATTTCATGAGATTTACTAACCTGGGAACAGCACAGAAAAGACCCAGCCCCACAGTTAAGTTACCTTCCACTGGGCCCCTCCCATAACATATGAGAATTCAAGATGATATCTGGGTGGGGACAAAGCCAAACCATTTCATTCCACCCCTGGCCCCTCCCAAGTCTCATGTCCTCACATTTCAAAACCAATCATGCCTTCCCAACAGTTAACTCATCTAAGTATTAACTCAAAATTTCAGTCGTTTGTCATCTAAGACAAGGCAGGTCTTTTCTGCCTATGAGCCTGTAAAATTAAAAGCAAGTTAGTTACTTCCTAGACGCAATAGGGGTACAGGCATTGGGTAAATACAGCCATTCCAAATGAGAGAAATTGGCCAAACAATGGAGCTACAGGCCCCATGCAAGTCTGAAATCCAGCGGGGCAGTCAAATCTTAAAAGCTCCAAAATAGTCTCCTTGGACTTCTTGTCTGACATGCAGGTCATTCTGATGCAAAAGGTAGATTTCCATGGTCTTGGCAGCTTTGCCCCTGTGGATTTGCAGGGTACAGTCTCCCCCTCAGCTGCTTTCATGAGCTGGTTTATGTATCTGTGGCTTTTCCAGGAACATGGTGCAAGCTATTGGTGAATCTGTCATGCTGGGGTCTGGAGGTCAGTGGCCCTCTTCTCATATCTCTACTAGTCAGTAACCCAGTAGGGACTCTATGTGGGGTCTTTCACTCCACATTTCCCTCCTGCACTGCCCTAGCAGAGGCTTGCCATGAGGGCCTTGCCCATGCAGCAAACTTCTGTCTGGGCATCCAGTTGTTTCCATACATCTTCTGAAATCTAGGCAGAGGTTCTCAAACCCCAATTCCAGACTTCTGTGCATTTGTAGGCTTTACAACACGTGGAGGCTGCCAAGGCTTGAGGCTTACATGCTCTCAAGCCACAGCCAAAAATCTACATTGGCCTCTTTCAACCAGGACTGGAGTGGCTGAGATGCAGGTTTCCAAGTCCCTAGGCTGTACGTAGCACAGGGACCCTGCGCCTGGCCCAGGAAACTACTTCTTCCTTCTAGGCCTCTGGCTCTGTGAGGGGAGGAGCTGCAGTGAAGACCTCTAGTATGCCCTGGAGACATTTTTATCCATTTTCTTTGGGATTAACATTTGGCTCTTCATAACTTATGCAAATTTATGCAGCTCGCTTGAATTTCTCCTCAGAAAAATGGGATTTACTTTTCTATCACATTGTCGGGTTGCAAAATTTCCAAACTTTTATGCTCTGTTTACCTTTTAAAACTAAATGCCTTTTACAGCACCCAAATCAACTCCTGAATGCTTTGCTGCTTAGAAATTTCTTCTACCAGATACCTGAAATCATCTCTCTTAAGTTGAAAATTTCACAAATATCTAGAGCAGAGGCAAAATACCACCAGTCTCTTTGTTAAAACATAACAAGAGTCACCTTACTCCAGTTCTCAACAAGTTTCTCATTTCCATCTGAGACGATCTTAGACTGGATTTCATTGTCCATATCATTATCAGAATTTTGATCAAAGCCATTCAGCAAATCTCTAGGCAGCTGCAGACTCTCCCACATTTGAGAACTTCTTTTGAGCCTTCAAAAGTGTTCCAACCTCTGCCTGTTACCCAGTTCCAAAGTAGCTTCCACATTTTTAGGTATCTTTTCAGCAGCCTTAAACTCTACTAGTACCAATTAAATGTATTAGTCTGTGTTCATGCTGTTGATAAAGAAATACCCAAGACTGGACATTTTACAAAAAAATAAGATCTACAGGTACTTACGAGTTCCACATGGCTGGGGGAGTATCACAATCGTGGTAGAAGGCAAGGAGGAGCAAGTCACATCTTACATGGATGGCAGCAGGCAGTACATCTCTTCTTAGATTCTAGTCTTGCCTAATATTTTTCATGTTTTGTTATTTTCTACAATTTGGACCAATTCTGATTTTTCTTGGCTACAAGTCTTCAAAATACTGTTTTCCTTCTTTTCCCTCCCATTTTTCATAATTTGGAGTCACTGAAAACTAAGCTGTGCTTTCATAAAGCCCTGTGAACGAAAGCTAGCCAACTGAACTTCAGAAGAAAATAACAGCAACTTATTTACATACTTAAGCTACTTTCCTACTTGCCTACTTATATCTGGACTTGCTTCAGAAAAATGTGGCCAATGTCAATTTTCCAGAATTGTTCTTTTGTTGTTGTTTTTGTCGCTTCCTCCCCCTATTTTTGGATCATGGGACATGAGACTTTACCACCTGCTGGAAATAAACTTTCCTAATAACTCAGGACCTATCCATCTAGGAATAAACCCTTGTAACCCTGAGAGATCAGATAAAACCTGAGGCCAGAGATTTATTTTCTACTAAAATGCTTTTCCAAATGCTTTTAAAAAAGAAAAGCAGGGAGGGGGAATGTGAAAGGAAAACAAATCTTGGGACCTTAAAATCACAAAGCTAAAGGGAAAGGTCAAGTTCAGGGGAAACCTGCCTCCCATTCTATTCAAAGTCACCTCTCTGCTCACTAAGAAAAAATGCATATCTGATTGCCTCATTTGGAGAGGCTAATCAGGAATTCAAAAGAATGCAGGCATTTGTCTCTTATCTACTTGTTACCTGGAAGACCCCTCTCTGATTCAAGTTCTCCTGCCTTGAGTTATCCCATCTTGGACTGAATCAATGTACATCTTACACATATTGATTAATGTATCATGTCTCACTAAAATGTATAAAACCAAGTTGTGCCCTTACCACCTTGGGCACATGTTGGGAGGGACCTCCTGAGGCTGTGTCATGGATGTGAGTCATCAACCATGGCAAAATAAACTTTATCAATTAACTGAGACCTGTGTCAGATTTTTGGGGTTTGCTAACCCCTGGGACAATTACACTTAGGCTTGTGTTAATTGCTCCTAAAACATTTTGATGGGGAGATCAGATTTGATACTTAACTCTATCCTTTCTCTTTTGCTTGAGATTTTTCTACTATTGTTTTTTTATTTTTGTTTTGCTTTTTATGACATCCATATTTTAGAGTTTTTTATTATGTGGTGTTCCATTCAACAATTAGATTCTATTGACAACATTTCGCAGCAAAATTTGATAAGAATTGGTTAGAACAAATACTATGAGAAATTCTAAAGCTCCTATAATATTCCAGAAAACATATTATAGCCTGTTAATAAGACTTTCCCCTCAGCGATTAGGGATTTTTATTTTATTAACTTTATGAAGGATTGTAAAAGTTCTAAGATTTTTTATTTTTCCTTTTGTTTTATTTTATTGATACGTATCACAGACATAAAAAATAGTAATGTTTTATAGATGTGAAAAGCACAGTAGTGATACTATCTTTTTTCTATTTCAACTGATACTTTTTTAAAAAAGGAGATTTTTCAAGATCCTTTTCTTTTCCTGACTTAGGTTTGCCTTTTAATTTCTCTCTCTCTCTCTTTTTTTTTTTTTTTTAACAAGGGCTTTTGAAATAATATTTTCCGAAGTGTGGGAATGGTCTCTGATAGCCTGACTGACACTTCTCTAGAGAGTTGCTGTTCTTGGAATACAGCCTAGAGAATATTAAACTGACAAATAAAACATTTTAAGATGTATCATAAATTTTTGGCCCAAGGTCCAGCAGCAGTTTTATTATTTTAGGGCATGCTACCTCTGTAAGGGACAGGTATGAGAATTACTCCACACAGAAGATTGTGATACAGAATCAGTGTGTTTTGTTTTTCATTCAGTCATTAGTAGCACAAAATGTAGACTTTTCAACACACTTTCAATGTGAATACTTTTCAGCTGTACTAGTGCTTGACTTAAAACTTTGATTAAGCAGTTTTTCTTTTATTTCATTTTGTGAAAGCTTCTATTATAAGCTCTCTGTATACAGAACAGAAAATCCTGACATACTGTATGTAAAAGTCCAAATTTCAAATTATGTTATTGAAATCACAAGCCTATCCATTGTATATTTTTACCTACAGAAGAAAATAATTGAAAATTTTAAGAGTTTTATATACTTTTTCAAGTGGAAAACTTGGATTATTCTTTCTCAATTACCTTTCTCAGGGTTTTATTTCTTTTTATCATACCTTTGCTTTAAGCTGAAGAAGAGAAGAAAAAAAAAAATAGAAAACTCTCAACTTGGCCTTTACGGAAAAAAAAAAAAAATCTACTTTTCTAAAGTAGAAGTTTGACTAAAACAAAAAAAAATCTACTTTTCTAAAGTAGCAGTTCCAATTTTTTCTAGTGTTTCCTGAGCCCTCCAGGAAATGTGCCAATCCTTTCTTCGGACTCCCATTGGGATTGACTAATACTCCATTAGCAATTGTTGCATTCAATTAGAATAATCTGGAATATATTATCTTAAAATTGACTCAATTAATTATGTGTCTCTTATTTTATTGTGAGTTCTATAAATTGAAAAAGCAAGATCTAATATGAAAATGAGACAAAGAATTGGTATTATCACTAATAAGAATTTTTAAAAATTGACACTGTCTACTTGTTTTGTAAGAATTGCCCCTCACAACTATCCCTTTCCTAATAACTTTCCAATGAAATAGAGTATATTATCACTCCATTTTATTTAAAAAGAAACCAAATAACAAAGAGGTTCAGTAACCTGTCCGAGACCATGTAACTAGCAAATTGTGAAGCCAGATTTCAAAGCAAGGCAAGCCTAACTCTAAAACCAATTTACATGTATAAAATGTCTTTCTAGAAAGTTCCAAAGTCAACACAAGAAGGAATATTAGAAGAACCGATAATTTTAGCCAAAAGAAAAGCATATTACGAGCAATGAAAATTTCCCGATTTTTAGCTTGTTTAAACTAAAATGTATACTCTATGTATACATTACACTAATATGCATATATACCTATATACCTCTACACATATGTACATATATATGTGTAAATGTGTTTGTATCCATCATATATACAACATATAGTTTAAATATTTATTATATATATATAATATTTGACAATTTAAAAGTCAAATCTTTCAAAGAAAATATGCACCAACAACTATCCAAGCTCTCTATGAAGAAAACAAATAAAATTCTTAATAAGCTATAAAGGAAGTATCTGAATAGGTAGAATGCTATATATTGTTTTTGAATAGAAAGACTCAATAATTTAACAATTTCATGATTAAGCATCACTTAATCATGATTAGCATCACTACTAATCAGGCTAGATTAATCATCACTACTCTTTTTTTAAAATCTATTTAGCAACCTGTAAGCTTCTTCTGTCTTTGAAAGAGAAGACTTTCCTCTTTCAGGTATTGTGCTGCCCTGAGCTTATGCGATGGTTGAGACCATTCCCATCCAAGGAGGTAAATCTTGATTAGACAAAACTTGCCAGTGATTGGTTTTAAAAAATAGGCACCAAGGGAATTCTCAAAAGTATGATGAGGCCTGCTGCAGAGCTCCTGAACGAATTTTATTTACTCTAAACGCAAAGAAGAAACATTTTGTTTTTCTTGATTTAGGATTTTGATTGTGCTTTTGAAGATAACAACTGCCACATGATAATTAGAGGGAAGCTTCAGGTCAATAGTCAAAAGACCTAGAAGAGTAGATAGAAAGAAGAGAATCCAGCTTTGAACTACTAATTTAATATATCCCAATAGTATCATATCTTTGGATATCTTGTAATATGGGGTACTCTTTTACTTATAATATTTTATCTTGGACATTGAATCCATTACAGTTAGAGCATAAAACATTCTAATAAGTTTTTTTCTATACATATAGGTTTCCCAAATGATATAAAATGTGTTTAACAAAGTTAATTTTAACATAAACATGAACATGCAAAATAGTTGATAAAATCTCAAAATTAAGGTTAATTGGGAAGCATTGAATACAAATACAAAATTTTAAAAAAGTTTGTAAGAAGCTAACACAACATTTTTTAAAGGAATATGTGTGTGTATATATATATATATATATATTCCCTGTATTTAAATTCTCTTTATTTAAACATATATATATATAGATAAAATATATAGTATATGTATATAATACTTGGTGTATATATATAAATATATATATATACATATAATACATGACATATATATAATACATGGTATGTACACACACACACACACACACACACACACACACACACACACACACACACATAGACAGACACTGGTTTGTTGCAATATAGCAGTCCACATTGTCTATTGTCACCATGTTTATGCTCATGTGTACTCAATGTTGAGTTCCCATATATAAGTGAAAACATATAGTATTGGGTTTTCTGTTCCTGCATTAATTCACTTAGGATTATGGCCTCCAGCTGCATCTATGTTGCTGCAAAAGATACAATTTCATCATTTTTTATAGCTTCATAGTATTCCATGTTTTGTTTGCCCTACATTTTCTTTATTCAACCACCATTGATGAGCACCTAGGTTGATTCCATGTCTTTGCTATTGTGAATAGCACTAAAAGAAGCATACAAGTTCATGTATCTTTTTGATATAACAATTTATTTTCTTTGGGTACATACCCAGTAATATGATTTGCTGGGTTGAACCATGGCTCTATTTTAAGTTCTTTGAGAACTCTCCAAACTGCTTTTCACAGTGGGTGAAATGATTTACATTTCCACCAACCCAACAGTGTACAAGCATTCCCTTTTCTCTGCAGCCTCACCAGTATCTGTTATTATTTAACTTTTTAATAACACCCACTCTGACTGGTGTGAGATGGCACCTCATTTGGTTTTGATTTACATTTTTCTTATAATTTATGATAATGAGAATATTTTTAAATCTTTGTTAGCTAATTGTATGTCTTCTTTTGAGAACTGTCTATTCATGTTCTTGGCCCACATTTTAATGTTGTAAAGTTTTCTTTTCAAATGTTTAAGTGTCTCATGGATTCTGGATATTAGACCTTTTTTGGATGCATAGTTTACAAATATTTTCTCCAACTGGGTTGGTTGTCTTGTTTACTCTGTTGATAGTTTCTTTTTCTATGCAGAAGCACCTTAGTTTTATTAAGTCCTATTTATCAATTTTTTTTTCTGCCTTTTTGGCCAGGACTCCAAAAACAATTCCTTTTGGAACTGATAAACGACTTCCGTAAATTTTCAGGATTCAAAATCAATATAAAAATATCAGCAGCATTTCTATACACCAATAATATCCAAGCTGAGAGTCAAATTAAGAGCACAATACCACTTACATTAGTCACACAAAAAAGAGAAATATCTAGGAGCACAGCTAAGGAAGTGAAAGATGTCTTGCCTTATTCCTCTGGCTACGACTTTCAGTACTATGTTAAACAGGAGTGATGAGTGGGCATTCTTGTCTTGTTCCAGTTCCCAAGCAGCATGTTTGCTCTTTTTGCACTTTTAGTATGATATTGCCTGTAGATTTGTCTTACATGGCTTTTATTATTTTCAGTGTGTTACATCAATGACCAGTCTGTTGAGGGTTTTATGATAAAGGGATGTTGGATCCGATCCAGAGCTTTTTCTGTATTTATTGACATAATTTTGGGTTTTGCTTTTAATTCCGTTTATGTGGAGGATCACATTTATTGGTTTGCATATGTTGAACAAAGTTTGCCTCCAAGGAATAAAGCCTACTAGATTGTGGTGTATTAACTTTCTGATGTGCTGTTGGTTTCAGTTTGCTAGCATGTTTTTGAGGATTATTCTGTTTGGTTCATCAAGGATATTGACCTGTAGTGCCTTTTTTGTTGATGTGTTTCTGCCAGATTTTGGTATTATGCTGATGCTGGATTTGTAGAATAAGTTTGAGAGGATTCCCTCCCCCTCAAGTTTTTGGCATAGTTTCAGTAACATTTGTACCCATTCATTATTTTATGTCTGGGAGAATTTGACTGTGAATCCCTCTGGTCCAGGACATTTTTTGTTGTTGGTGGTAGGCTTTTGATTACTGATTCAATTCCAGATGCTGTTTTTCCTTGTTCCAATTTTCATTTTCTTCCTGGTTAACTCTTGGGAGCTGTGTATTTCCTAGAAATTATCCATTTCCTCTAGATTTTCAATTTTTGTGCATAAAGTTGTTCATAATAGTTCTTGAGGAACTTCTCTACATGTGAGATTATTGTACTGTCATCTTTGTCATTTCTGATTGCATTTCTTGGATTTTCTCTTTTTTCAAATTTAACTAATGGTCTATTAACTTCGTTTATCCTCTGAATAATTCTTGGTTAATGATCTTCCATATATATATTTTGCATTTTAATTTCTAACATTAGTTATTTATTTCTGATAGTTTTATAATTGTTTTGCTCTTCTCTCTTTTTTCCAATTTCTCTAGGTACAACATTAGATTGCTAATTGAAATCATTCTAACTTCTTTATAAAGGGGTTTAGCAATATAAACTGCTTTTGCTTCTTCTCAAAGGTTTTGGTATGTTGTGTCCCTATTTTCATTAACTTCAAATAATTTTTTATAATTTACTTATTTTTTATTTTAACATACTCTAAGTTCTGGGGTACATATGCTGAACTTATAGGATTGTTTCATAAGTACACACATGCCATGGTGGTTTACTCTCTCCATCCCCCGTCACCTACATCAGGCATTTCTCCCAATGTTATCCCTCCCTAACCTCTCCACAACCCACTATCCCTACCCTAGTTCCCAAATCCCAGTGTGTGGTGTTCTCCTCCCTGTGTCCATTTGTTCTACCATTGTTAAACACCCATTTATGAGTGAGAACATGTGGTGGTTGGTTTTCTGTTCTTGTGTCAGTTTGCTGAGAATGACAGTTTCCATCTTCATCCATGTCCCTGCAAAGGACATGAACTTACCCTTTGTTATGGCTGCATAGTATTTCATGGTATATATGTACCACATTTTCTATGTCCAGTCTGTTTTTGATGGGAATTTGGGCTGGTTCCAGTTCTTTGCTATTGTACACAGTGCCACAATGAACATACGTGTGCATGTGTCTTTATAATAGAACAATTTATAATCCTTTGCATATATACCCCATAATGGGATTGCTGAGTCAAATGGTATTTCTATTTCTAGAACCTTGAGGAATCACCACACTGTCTTCCACAGTGGTTCAACTAATTTACACTCTTACTAACAGTGGAAAAGTGTTCATATTCTTCACATCCTCTCCAGCTTCATTTGTCTCCACATTTTTTAATAATCGCCATTCAAAATGGTATCATATGGTAACTCAATGTGGTTTTGATTTGAATTTCTCTAATGACCAGTGATGATGAGCATTTTTTCATATGTTGTTGGCTGCATAAATGTCTTCTTTTGAAAAGTGTCTGTTCATGTCTTATGCCCACTTTTTGATGGGGTTTTTTGTTTTTTTCTTGTAGATTTTAGTTCTTTATAGATTCTGGGTATCAGTCCTTTGTCACATAGGTAACTTGCAAAAATTTTTTCTCATTCTTTTGGCTGCCTGTTCACTCTAGTGATTGTTTCCTTTGCTGTGCAGAAGCTCTTAAGTTTAATTAGATCCCATTTGTCTATTTTGGCTTTTGTTGCCATTGCTTTTGGTGTTTTCATCATGAAGTCCTTGTCTATGCGTATGTCGTGAATGGTTTTGCCTAGGTTTCCTTCTAGGGTTTTTATGGTGTTAGGTCTTATGTTTAAATCTTTAGCCCATTTGGAGTTAATTTTTGTACAAGGTGTAAGGAAGGAGTTCAGTTTCAGCTTCCTGCACATGGCTGGCCAGTTTTACAAACACCATTTATTAAACAAAGAATCCTTTTCCCGTTGCTTGTTTTTGTCAGGTTTGTCAAAAATTAGATGGTTGTAGCTGTTTGGTACTACTTTCGAAGTCTCTGTTCTGTTCCATTTGTCTATGTCTCTGTTTTGGTACCAGTACCATGCTGTTTTGATTACTGTGCTTTATTGTATAGTTTGAAGTCAGGTAGCATAATGCCTCCAGCTTCGTTCTTTTTGCTTAGGATTGTCTTGGCTATGCAGGATTTTTTTCAGTTCCATATGAAGTTTAAGGTGTTTTTTTCCATTTCTGTGAAGAAGGTCAATGGTAGCTTGATTGGGATAGCATGAATCTATAAATTACTTTGGGCAACATGGCCATTTTCACAATATTGATTCTTCCTAGTCTGAACACGGAATATTTTTCCATCTTTTTGTGTCCTCTCTTATTTCACTGAGCAGTGGTTAGTTCTTCTTGAAGAGGTCCTTCATGTCCTTTGTTAGTTGTTTTTCTAGGTATTTTATTCTTTTTTGTAGCAATTGTGAATGAGAGTTTGCTCATGATTTGGCTTTCTGTTTGTCTGCCATTGGTGTATATAGGAATGCTTGCGATGCTTGTGCATCAATTTTGTATCCTGATAGTTTGCTGAAGTTGTTTATCATCGTAAGAAGATTTTTGGCTGAGATGATGGGGTCTTCTAAATATACAATCATGTCATCTGCAAATAGAGACAATTTGACTTACTCTTTTCCTAATTGAATACTCTTTATTTTTTTTCTTGCCTGGTTGCTCTGGCTACAACTTTCAATACTGTGTTGAATAGGAGTGGTGAGAGAGGGCACACTTGTCTTGTGCCAGTTTTCAAAGGAATGGCTTCCAGTTTTTGCCCATTCATGTAATATTGGCTGTTGGTTTGTCATAAACAGCTTTTATTTTTTTGAGATATGTTCCATCGATATCTAGTTTATTGAGAGTTTTTAGCATAAAGGGCTGTTAAGTTTTGTTGAAGGCCTTGTCTGCATCTATTGAGATGATCATATGTTTTTAGTCTTTGGTTCTGTTTACATGATAAATTATGTTTATAGATTTGCATATGTTGAACCAGCCTTGCATCACCAGGATGAAGCCTACTTGATCGTGATGGATAAACTTGTTGATGTGATATTGCATTCTTTCTGCAGTATTTTATTAAAGATTTTTGCATCTATGTTCATCATGGATATTGGCCTGAAGTTTTCTTTTTTTGTCTCTGACAGGTTTTGGTACCAGGATAATGCTGGTCTCATAAAATGAGTTAGGAAGGATTCCCTCTTTTTGTATTGTTTGGAACAGTTTCAGAAGAAATCGTACCAGCTCCTCTTTCTACATCTGGTAGAATTCGTCTGTGAACCCGTCTAGACCTGAACATTTTTTGGTTGGTGTGCTGTGAATTGCTGCCTCTACATCTAGACCTTGTTATTGTTCTATTCAGGAATTCAACTTCTTCCTGATTTGATCTTGGGAGGCTATAAGTGTTCAGGAATTTATCCATTTCTTCTAGATTTACTAGCTTATGTGCATAGATTTGTTTGTAGTAATCTCTGATGGTAGTTTGTATTTCTGCAGAATTGGTGGTGATATCCCTTTTTCATTTCTTATTGCTTCTATTAGATTCTTCTATCTTTTCTTTTTTATTAATCCGACTAGCTGTCTGTCTATTCTGTTGACCTTTTAAAAAAAACAGGTCCTGGATTTATTGGTTTTTTTGAAGAGTTTTTGTGTCTCTGTCTTCTTCAGTTCTGCTCTGACCTTAGTTATTTCTTTTCTTCTGCTAGCTTTTGAATTTGTTTGATCTTGCTCCTCTAGCTCTTTCAATTTTGATGATAAGATGTCAATTTTAGATGTTTCCTCACTTCTCATATGGGCATTTAGTGCTATAAATTTTCCTCTAGACACTACTTTAAATGTGTCCCAGAGATTCTGGTATGTTGTGTCTTTGTTCTTACTGGTTTTAAAGAGCATCTTTATTTCTGTCTTCATTTCATTGTTTAACCTATCATCATGCAGGAGTAGGTTGTTCACAAAATCTCACTCTTTCACCCAGGCTGGACTGCATTGGTGTGATCTTGGCTTACTGTAACCTGCACCTTCCAAGTTCAAGTGATTCTCATGACTCACTTTTCTGAATAGCTGAGACTACAGGCATACTTTATTATGCCCATCTATCTTTTGAATTTTTAGTAGAAATGGGGTTTTGCCATGGCTAGGCTGCTCTCAAACTTCTGAGCTCATGTGATCAGTCTGTTTCAGCCTCCCAAAATGCTTGAATTAAAGGCATGAGACAGCATGCCCATCTCAAATAATTTTTTAATATCTGTTTTAATTTTGTTGTTCACCCAGGAATTATTCAGGAGAAAGCTATGTAGTTTTGTATATCTGTGTAGTTTTGAGAGATCTTCTTGATATCAATTTCTGTTTTGAACGCACTGTGCTCCAAGAATGTGCTAGGGAGTATTTCAACTTTTTTGAATTTATTGAGACTTACATTATTATTGAGACTGTGTTCCACCTTAAAATATGTTCCATGTGCAGATGAGATTATATATTCTGTAACAGTTAGGTTGAGTATTCTGTAGATATCTATTAAATCCAGCTTTTTAAGTATCAAGTTTATGTGCGAAATTTCTTTGTTAGTTTTCTGCATCAATGATTTATCTAATGCTGTCAGTGCGGAGGAGAGGAGAGGCTTAAAATCTTCCCCTTTATTGTGTGGCCCAGTGTCTTTTGGAGGTCAAGAAGATGCATTTAATAAATTTGAGTGCTCCAATGTTGGGTGTATGTATATTTAGGATAGCTAAATCTTCTTGTTGAATTGAACCCCTTGTTATAATGTAGTGCCCAACTGTGTAGTTCTTGATTTTCATTGGTTTAAAGTCTTTCACATCATATAAGAAAAAGGTTTCCTAGAAATAGAAATTCCATTTGACCCAGCAATCCCATTACTGGGTATCTATCCAAAGGATTATAAATCGTTCTACTATAAGGACACATGCACACGAATGTTCATTGCAGCACTGTTTACAATAGCAAAGACCTGGAACCAACCCAAATGCCCAACGATGATAGACTGGACTGGGAAAATGTGGCACATATACACCATGGAATATTATGCAGCAATCAAAAATGATGAGTTTGTGTCCTTTGTAGGGACATGGATGAATCTGGAGAACATCATTCTCAGCAAACTGACACAAGAACAGAAAAAGAAATACCGCATATACTCACTCATAGGTGGGTGAGAAAAATGAGAACACGTGGACACAGAGAGGCGGTCTACTATACACTGGGGACTGTTGGGGGGAATGGGGGAGGGACAGCAGGGGGGGGCTGGGGGGGATAGCCTGGGGATGAATACCAAGTGTGGGTGAAGGGGAGGAAAGCAGCAAAGCACACTGCCATGTGTGTACCTATGCAACTATCTTGCTCGTTCTGCACATGTACCCCCAAACCTATAATGCAATAAAAATTAAAAAAAAAAAAAAAAAAAAAAAAAAAAAGAAAAAGGTTTCCTGATTCATTTTATTTTTCTGTTTATGTGGTAGACCATTGTTCATCCCTTTACTCTGAGCCTGTGAGGGTCATTACATATGAGTTGGGTTTCTTAAAGAGAGTAGACAGTTTGACTTTGTCTTTTTTATCTAACTAGCCACTCTATGCCTCTTAATGATGTGTTTAGAACATTTATATTCAGTGTTAGTATTGATATGAGATTTGATCCTGTCATTGTGCTGTTAGCTGGTTGTTTTGTATACTAGAACATGTAGTTGCTTTATAGGGATGGTGGACTATCTGATTAATTTTATTTCTCTGGTAGCAGGTGTTTTTCATTCTTTTCCATGTTTGTAACTCCCTTAAGAACCTCTTGTAAAGCTTATCTAGTTGTAACAAATACCATCAACATTTGCTCATCTGAAAAGGATTTTATTTCTCCTTCACCTATAAAGCTTATTAATATGGTTTGTCCCCACCCAAATCTCATCTTGAATTATAGTTCCCAGAATCCCCATGTATCATGGAAGGGATCCAGAAGGAGGTAACTGAATTCTGGGGTGTTTATCCCCATGCTACTGTTCTCATGATATTGTTATCTCATGAGAGATGATGGGATTATAAGTTTCCAGAGGGCTTCCCAGCCATGCTGAACTGTGAATCAATTAAACCTCTTATCTTTATAAATTACCCAGTCTTGGATATGTCCTTATTAGCAGTGGGAGAAGGGGCTAATACACATAGTTTGAAAGGAAATGTTAGAATTTCTTTTCTTTATGTTGAAAATAGGCCCCCAATCTCTCCCAGCTTTTAATGTTTCTGCTGAGAGGTCCACTTGCCAGCCTGATCAGGGTTCCTTTATATGTGATCTGATGGTTTTCTCCAGCGGCATTTATTTATTTATTTATTTATTCATTCTTTCACATTGGCCTTGGTGAATCTGATGACTATGTGCCTTGGTGATTATCATCTTGTAGAGTATCTAGACAGGGTTCTCTGTATTTGCATGTCAATGTCTAAAAAGATTATGGAAATTTTATGGAGTATATCCCGAAATATATTTTCCAAGTTGTTTATTTTGTCTCCTTTCAGGAATACCAATGAAGTTTAAGTGTGGTTTTTTTGCACAGTTCTATATTTTCAGCAGTTTTGTTCATTTTATACAACTCTTTTTTATTTATTTCTATCTGACTGAGTTGATTTAAAGAAACAGTCTTTGAACTCATATGTTCTTTCCTTAGCTTGGTCTCTTCTGCATGAATGTAACATAAGATTTACATGTGAGACTGATGAATTATTACACACATCTTAAAATCAGAATACACATTTCAGAAATGAACTCAAATACATATGAAATTTAATATATAATAAACATGGCATAATAGATTTTGGAGAAAACATATAGTCAATAGTGATGAGAACAAATTCTATAAAATTAAATTTTATATAGTCAATGATTAAAAGTTAAATAAATATAAAAAGTAAAATGTAAACACATAAGACAACAATCAAAACATGTAATAAGCTATATAGAAAGGAACAGAATAAGTAGAATGCTATATGCTATTTGAACAAACTAATTAAAGGGTTACTGTTTAAAATATCTAAAAGGCTAAATTAGTACATGGAATATTAAAAAGTAACATGTACTTGTTAAATGAAGATTATAAAAATCCTGTCTCTTTTGTCAGTGGAAATGTAATTAGCACAATTTGGAATGCCTTTTGGTCATATCTATCAAAATTTTAAATGTCTACACCTGTTCAGTTAGCTCTTTCACTTCCAGAAATTTTTCTTTCAAAAACATTTGCAAGTCTGCTCAATGATAAGCAGAATAAACAATGTTGTGTTGATATGTCACCACCTATTACATAACCTAAAAGATGTTTTATTATATTAGAGAAACAAGATCTAGCTAATACTAGGGAAATATTGGTAGTTATAGCCAACAAGAGGCCTTAAAATTTGTGTCAGACAAAAAAAAAAATAAAAAAGATAAAACTTTCTATTCAAATAATATTTAAAAAAAAACAAAGTATTACTAATAATCCATGAGTTTGAAAGGCATATCAGAACAAACACAGAAAGAGGAAAAGTAAAGCTCTTTCCATTATTACTTTATTATCTTTGATTTTCATACCTTTTTATTTCTGTGCTGAAATATGTAGACAGAAAAGCTACTGAAAGTGACTACTTGTGTTTGGGGAAGAAAATTTAGTTTTAACTTTAATGTGACGTGTGTGTGTGTGTGTGTGTGTGTGTGTGTGTGTGTGTGTGTGTGTGTGTGTGTGTGTTTCAAAGAGCTATACATTGAGATTCTCCTGAGGAGTCAGAAGTGTGTTACAAATAAAATGAAGGTACTGGTATGAAAAATGAATGAAAAATGTTTATGTTTCTCTGTGTCAAGGAGAAACTGTTTAGAAGAAAACATTTAAGCTTTTTCTTGTCCTCACATTCTACTTTCATTTGTGTTTGTTACAAAATGTCTAAAGAAAGGAATCTTTTAAAATTCTGTTATCTAGCCTCAGTCCTCAGATGAGTATTCTTGACTGAATGTGTATTGAACATTTGTATAGCAATCTTGTTTGAAAACGTCAGAGCAAAAAGCACTTATTTACCAGGTATCAAGAATAACACTTTGAACTCTTTAGTGATATGGTCATTCTCTGCAAAAGTCAAGGTCTTATTTCTAAATTCTCTTCACTCCTAAAATGATGAGAAGTTACAATATGCACAAATGACCTCTCTGAGCTACATTAGTAGCTTATTCAACATGGTGACCTTCCCCTCCACAGATGTTACTATAAATCAATGATGAAGATGTCAGGTCCTGGTTCAGGGTTCAATATCATCATTTTCTCTTTGTAATGATAGAGCCTAAACATTGTGTTACTAAGCTTTCCATCAAATTAAGTATCCCTGCTATCTTCTGCAATAAAATGTATTTTTGTTCCTCTCTAAATTTATTGTTATAGCTGATACTTGCCCTCTCTTAAACATTGAAAAAGGACAGTGATTCTCTTTCCTTTTCATGTCTCTCTACTTCACATTAATACATGTTTTAAAACACAGACTATATTTTAAATTAATACATCCTGGCAGTTGGAGAAGGAGGAAAAAGATGGAGGCTTCCAAGTATATTAAGATATTTGAGAATAAGCTAAATTAGTCATGGTGGATATAATTTACTTTAATGAAGTCACTTTTAACCCACCACTGACTAATGAAGGCTGAAATTTAGGGATGACTTTAACCTTTATAAGAAAGAATTTGACCCTCCAGGCAAATAAAAGGTCTCAATAATTAACTAATAGATGAGGGAAAACTTTCATGTTGGCATCCCTTCCTCTTACAATGATTATAAAGTAGGATCCAATAAATGATTAGCTCATTAATGAGTTTCTAAATATTTCCAGTCTTTGTAAGGAGGAAGGTGTGCTAGAGTAATTCAACAGCCTTAATTTGCATGGGATTAGAGGTTGGCAGAGTGCTCAAGCATACATAGTTCCTGCAAAATTATTTTTAAAATTTTTACCTTCTTAGTTATTTAAAAGCCTTCTAGTGTCATACTGTTAATGTAAAATAGTTATTCATATTTTGATAGTCACTGATAAGGCTAAATGAATAAACAGTAGATAGAGGAAGGATGTTATATAAAAGATGCACTTACACACACTGTGATGAATAGATATTTGTAACTATCAATGGGACAAATTTTTTTAAAAATATTTTCTCTAAATGCCATTATCCTCATGCAATTTATTACTATACAGTCATGTATTACACAATGCCTCTTCAGACAACAAGGAACTGCATATAAGACAGGGGTCCCATAGGATTATAGTGAAGCTAAAATTTTAATATTGCCAGTGACTTCATAGCTTTTGATTGATTTAGTCATTGCGTGCAACACAATCCATTATCTTTTCCTAGTTTACATATACTTAGATACACAAATATTTACCATTGTGGCACAATTGCCTATAGTATTAAGTGTCATAACATGTTGTATAGATTTGAAGGCTTGGAGAGCAATATGTCATATAGTCTAGGTGTGTAATTGGGTAAATTACCTAGGTGTATGCATGTACATTCTCATATTAATATTTGCACAACAATGAAATTGGCTATGAGGTTTTCAGAAGGTATTCTCATTATTAAGTGATAAATAATTGTACTTTATTCCTGATATCAGTTCTAAAAGCTATTATTTTCTGGTATAATAATTACTCTTTTATTTTTAATTACTTTAAATTTTCTATATATTTTAAAATATCATCTATTTTCTATTTTCTAATGTTGGAAGTAATATTATTATAAATAGCTATTAAAATATAGTGGTTCATATGAAAAAAAGAACAATGCACTCATAATGTAATAACATGTTGTGTAGATTTGAAGCCTTGGAGAGCCATAGGTTATACCATATGGTCTAGGTGTGTAGTTGGGTGTGCCATCTAGGTATATCCATGTACATTCTCATATTAATAGTTTCCAATACTTGATGAAATTAGTATCCACATAACTGTCTGTAATATTTGTTGCTATACAAATATCCATACACTTACCTTTTGCAATTAAAGGGGATTCAACTACATAACAATTTTTTTAAAATATTAACATCTTTTTTGATCATTTTACTTGAGGATTTGAGTTTAAAATACTATTTTAATTGCCACGAAATTTATATTATATGTATTGTTATACCTTGATTTACTTAACCATTCTTCTAGTTTTTGTTATAACATTCAAAAAATGGGCTCTTGTATTTGAAAATCGATGTGTTATTAATTATATATTTATCATTTTCTTATTTTTAACACTGAAATGAATGCCCTTGGAAGTGGTTTCTCAAACTATTCTCTAGAAATATTTACTAATATTATGTCCACCATTTATGTATTAGGTGTATCTCACACTGTAGCTTGCATTATTTTTAGAAAACCTCTGCTTATCTGATAGGAGGAAGCATGCTATCTTATTTTAATATAGATTACCAGTTTTTGCTCCATAATTTTCACTTATGACACTTACACATGTACATATACATTTGATGAAGTGATTGGGCAGACAAGTCTTTAAGAGTCTATCTGCAGGGCAACATGCATGCAGAAGGTCCTGCTTAGGAAAGAAGGAAACTTGAGAAAAAAATAAAATGAGAAGAAAAGTACATGTCATTCTCTAATATTAATTTAGGGTATCCCACAATGAATCTTAAAGCAGTAATGCCAATATATATGTAATTGATAATGCTTTGGAAGAGTTGGAAATTTGGGGGCAATGCTGTTCTATTTTTTGGCCCAGAAGATAAAGAATGGTACATTGACAGGAAAATATGCTTCTGACTCTTAAGAACATGTAAACTTGCGGTATATCATCATGGAACATCACAATTTAAATATATTATCTCTTCATATGAGTTATGTGTTTGTTTGTTCTTCAATTTGCTAATTAGATTTTAAAAACAATCTATTCTTGAGCCAATACCAGCTGGTATTAAATAGCTTTCAATTAAATATTAAATGGCTATGCATTCTTTTAAAGTATAAGAGACCTTCACATAGTTATCCTTCCAAATGAACTTCCCAACCACTACTTTTTATAAGTAACATAGGAAGATTAAAATTCTAGAGGAAGACGCTGTTATCATGGGAGATGACAGCTCCATGGGTGTTCTAGCCCCTGAAGACCTTCCAGATGTGGGAGTGGAAGGCAGTGATAAAAAGGAAATAAATAAACAAACAAAGTTAAAAATAGAAAAAAAGCTTATAGGATAAGAATAGAAGGAAAAAATGTTTTTGTACAGTTATACAATGTATTTGTGTTTTAAGCTAAGTGTTATTGTAAATGTGTCCAAACATTGTTAAAAATTAAAAAGTTTATGAAGCAAAAAATAATAATAATAATAATTTTGAATAAAATTTATATATTAACAACTAATTCTGTTTATATATTAACAAGTAATATATAAAAACTTAACAAATTTATGTATTAACAAATAATTCTCTTTCTTTACCTACCTCAGCCCTTTTTTCTCTTTATAGGATGAGATGAGATTTTGTTCACTTATGTGTCCTTATTAAAGTATTTTATGTATATGCAAGCAAATATATGTGTGTAATCATATGTATATGTGTATTTAGGTACAAATATTGATATAGATATTTTTAACAATTGTATTTTTTTCTACCATTTTCCTTCTTCTTCCCACTTATTTACTAGTTCAGCATAAAATATTAGCATTAATTTCCTTTTTGACTTATGCATTTGGTAAAAATAGCTAAATACCTGGCTATAAAAAATTTTCTACCAAAGATTTAGGTTTTCCTTAAATCTGCTACATATTACTAAAATACTATCAGAGAAATCTAAACGCTATGAATTCATACAGTAACACTTGAACTCTCCTTAGATTTACAATTAATAATGGTGAAGAAAATGTTTTAATGCTTACCTGAATTCTGTACTCTCATTATTTTGGGTAGAGTTGGAAATTAAACTCTCACTACCTGTGCATAATAGAATTAACTTAGCAGTCCTGTGATTATCAGCTTTAGAACAACCCGCTTGCAAGTCTGGACCTTGGCTGGCATCTTTCAGCTTGGTTCTTTGAGTTTTCTTAGTTAACAGTTGATCAGTAAGGGTAGCTTGCTGTGTTTAGGCCATTTATATTTAGACTGAACACCTGCTCTTCGTTTGTGAACTAGAATTTGGTATGTTCTAGGCACGGGGTACCCACATGGTCAACACCCAATCAAATCTCTGGGTACTGAGTCTCTCATAAGTTTTGCTGTCAGATAGTACTTGATATGTATTCCATCACAACTAATTGCTGATGGAATTAAGCATGTCTGTGTGACTCCACTGGGGGAAAAACAAAAACAAAAATTCTTAGAAACTTTTGCCTGGCTTATTGCAGATTTCACCTCATGTATCTTTTTCTTTTCTTAATTTTGCTTTGTATCTTTTTACTTTAAAAAATCTTAGTCATGGCCATGGGCAGTGGCTCACGTCTGCAACCCCAGCACTTTGGGAGGCCGAAACAGGTCGATCACATGAGGTCAGGAGTTTGCAACCAGCCTGTCCAACATGGTGAAACGCTGTCTCTACTAAAAATTTTTAAAAAAGTAGCACGGCAAGGTGGCAGGTGCCTGTCATCTGTTATCTCAGCTACTCGGGAGGCTGAGGTAGGAGAATCACTTGAACCCAGGATGCAGAGGTTGCAATGGACTGAGATCGCGCCATTACTCTCCTGCCTGGGCAACAAGAGTGAAAATACTTCTCAAAAACAAAACAAAACAAAACAAAAAAAGTCTTAGTCATGAGTAGAGCTATATGCTGAGTTCTGTGGGTCCTTCTAGGGACAACTAGAAGTGGTCTTACAGACATTAGCATATTCTCCCTTGCAACTGGGCAGGGCCATATTATTACTAGACATCGAGTTTTTGGTGAGAGTAATATGCCTCATTCTGGGCTGAAGCATTAAATTGTGATTGTAAGTCTTTCTATTGTTTCTTTCTCTTTGAGATGGTAAGAAAGAAAGAAAGAAAAAGAAAAAGAAAGAAAGAAAGAAAGAAAAGAAAAAACGTAAGAAAAAAGAGTCTTCTTACTGCCATAATGTTCTGTCTGATTAGGATGATACCAGTGATTTAATGGGCCAAAATGATGTTCAATGGGATGTCTGTCTAGGCAATTCAGATACCTTTGGACTACATTACAACAGAATATAGGAAATTAGCTTTTTTTTTTGAGGTTGAGCTATAAATTGAAACTATTGTCTCTTCTACTTGAATCCAAACTCCTTATTATCCTCTCTTCTAATCAAAATAAAAAATAAATCATTTTCCATATCAATGACTCCATAACATGCACATAATTCCTTATTAATCTGTTCTTGCAATGATTCCATGAATACTACAGCATCTGCAGTTTGGGCTATTTGCTTTACCTTAATAAAACTGCTCAGCTGCAAACTTTTCATGAAAAAGGAAGGATCATTCAGAAGATCCCAGAGGGGAACCACTGCTATGAAAATAAGTGAAATATTTTTGGTCCTAGTTTCCAGACCAAGGTAAAAAAGAAAACCTATAGCTATAACTACTTAAAATTATATATATATATATATATATATATACAGATTGATAGGGAAAATTAAAGGATGGGGAGGGCAATAGAGAGAGATTTTATGCATGTATACATATATAATTTTCAAAAAAATTAAGATCAATCAAAGAGAAACCAGAAAAGAAGATGCTAAAATACATGAATTTAATGGCTGCCCTGTGGGCTGTTACCAGAAACTCTATCCTAGACTTTTGCTTCTTGTTGTTTGTTAATACTCAGTACCTTCTCACTTATTTCAAGTACTTCTTAACAGCATGAAGGATCAAAAAAACCACAAAACTACATTTCTCATACTTCCTTTCAAACAGGGTTCTGGATGGTGTCATATAATTAAAGGAAGTGTCTTTGGACATGAAGATATGAAGGTGAAGCCTCTCTAAACCTTTTGAGTACCCTTCTGTGAATCAGCATTTTAGATTGGTAGGAGCAGATTCTAGCCCTTCCAATGTGTGAGAAAGCTTTACTTCCTGTACTCAATGTCCTTGTATTTAAAATGTTTATAGCAGTGTTTGTTTTCTGAAATAATTCATAACTGATACAATATTTGGTTATGAAATGGGATTCGATAGAAATCTGAGATTATTTATTTAATTGGGTTGAAATTAAAAACATAAAAAAGTTGCCAATAGACAATGAGTTGCTGGTAATTCATGACAGGTACCTTCAGTTATAAAAGCAATTACTTGACTTGCCATCTTTCCAAGAAACATTTTTAGAGACAAATTGATTTTTGTATTAGAATATATGAAGGAAACAATGTTGATAAATACAGTTGGGATAGTCCAGGCTTACTGCACTAGGGAGCTTATGAAAAGTACATAACAGACACAAGATGTGAAATTCGTAAGTCAGAGATCAGATAACTTCTTTACTACCTAGATAAGATTTCTTATCTATTGTAACCACAGGATCAGTGATCTGAAAACTAGACCTGAAGTTTGGTCTTAGAGTTTGCCGAATTATAGCCCATGAATTCAAAGCATCCCTAGATCTCTTACTGAAAATGGATTGAATTTAGTTAGGAAGATTCTAATAATTATATAAAACTTAAGCTCTTAATAAGGTAATCTTTCCTTCTCTGTTTATACTGGTTTGCCTCTCTGTTCTTGAATACCCTGAAAAAACTTGACTTGTGAAATTTACATTGGAGAAGGGAGATAAATCCTGGGAATTATGTACAAGAACGAATTCTAAAAGTGTTAGAACAGGAAGGAAATAGCACAACACTTGATCAAGCTGAATTTATGATGATGGCTTAAATTAAATGAAGATACAAGGCCATAATATAATTTACTGAATCTTAGGTGGGTAGGAATCTGAGTGCTTGTCATGGGTGACAGGCTCAAACTGTAGCCCAACAATGTAAATTTAAGGACTTGTAAGATGGCCTTATCAAGTAGGTAGGTAGGTAGGTAGGTAGGTAGGTAGATAGATAGATATAGAAAAAGAGATAGAGAGAGAGTATATAAATATATATATATATTTATATACTCTCTCCACATATATATGTATGTGTGTGTACATACATATACACACATATATATGTGGAGAGAGAGTATATCTACATCTATATATGTAGAGAGAGAGAGAGAGAGAGAAAGCCGTAGCATTGGTAGAAAATTCAAAAACTGCTCTATTATGAATACCAAACATTGCGGTGGAGATGTCAGCATTGAAGTGAGTTTTCTGTGTTTTAGGGTTTGGGGGTGCTGAGATCCTGGAAACACAGAGTACAAGTGACAATACCCTGTAAAATATTTGCCCAGGGATCAGGACAAATTATGGTATACAATGATATGATCTATTGATACTATTATCAATAGACTGTTTAGCAAAATATTGCTCAATCTATATAGTAAAAAAAAAAATCTAGATCTGATAGAAGAGTTCTAACATGAGTCACCATAATAGAGAATCAATGTCCCACATTGAATTTCCAGACTTGAGCTTGCTCATACACACAGTCTCTTAAATGATATAAAGGCTGAATCACTTTTAGGAAGGATCTTGATGCACTGCAACAAATATATACTTTATTTCCCCTCAACTTTACTAAAGTAATCTGTAGCATTTAAGGTGACAACTGTGCTGGGAAAAATCCCAGACAAAACAGGATTTTTCACAGCTAAAAATTTACAATAATTCCTGGACACTTCAACTGCCATTATGATCTACCATCACAGAGGAAATGTATGAAGGCCAAGTTATTGATGGAGTCATGGGATAAATCTATTTTATAATGGATCTAGATGGTTTATAAATATGCCCTTTGATTTTTCTCCCGGTTCCTGAGTACAGAGTTGAATGTAGCCTTACTCAGCAACTGGTTAAATGGATAACGGGTACTGAGACACAGCGAATAAGGGCTGTGTGGTAGGATGATTTAAGCGGAAACCATTGGATTTGCCACTGAAGAGCAAAATAGTAAACTATAAGCAAATATTGTATTCCTGGGGTAATTATTGAGGATAATACAATCATGGCACAATTACAAAATGTCAATCATAAGATAACATTTTTTGAAGAGCTAGAGAAAAAAATCCTGATTACATACAAAGCAATGACAATTAGATCTATATAGACTTCTCATTAGCAATATGCCAAAGACTATCTAATAACACATTTAAAATGCTTAATTAAAATAAATGTCTGTCTAGAATTAGATATGTGGCTAAATATTGATGAATGGAAATGAAATACAGATGGTTTAAACAAAAAAAGTAAGTGAATGAGTTACCTAAATGCCTTAACAAATAATACTTCTAAAGAACGGCATTTGGACAGAAAGAAAAGATAATAAAAGAAAGATTTAGAAACAGAACTTCTAAAGAATGACATTTGGGCAGAAAGAAAACAAAATAAAAGAAAGGTATAGAAACAGAAGGGAATGTTGGACAAATTATTTTGTGGAGGGCAATTTGATGTGATCTCCTAAAGCTGAGAACTGAGACTATTTTTCCTAGAATGCTAAAAGCTCTTTTCTTCTAATTGAGCAATTGATGTGAGCACATAAATGTAAAAAGAAGACAGCCTCTCTCATCCAATCAAATATCCAAAACACAGAAATTTGTTTTGCCATTTAATTTCCCACAGTTTAATTTTCTATATTTTTCTTCACTTACCACTGAACCCCGTGGTTTTCATTTCTATGTGCTACTGTTAATGACAGAGTACTTCGTAGCATTGTCACCTCATCTTAAGTTTTATAAATCTGTATCTGGCACGTCGCTTCACGTGGTGCTAGTTGTAATACTTCCTTTGGCAGGTCTTGGAGGTAGAATCACTTTAGCTGAATCACTTAGTTTTCATTGTGCATATCTCTAAACCACAGTAATACAAGAAAGCCAGCATTCAAATAGCCAATATTTTCCCCTAAATTTTGTCTTTTCATAGGTTTTGGCTTATTCGTGTTTCGATTAATTTTTTTTTTTTTTTTTTTTTTGCCCCAAAGGACTATGCAAACATCATTTCTGACAGTCTTTTCCTAGATGATCATGGTCTAATTTTTGTTCCCTTTCTTTTGATTATTTCAGGCATAAATGGCACTTGATGATTTATTTTTACTTCTTATTTGTTATGTATAATAACTTTCACCTAAGTATAGAAAAATGGAACCTATAATAGGTGAGTATAAGGGAAACAGTTATAACATGTTACATTAAAAGTTAACAATTTGTTTTTTAATTTTTCAAACAAAAATCAACATACAGTCCTGTAAAATACTTTGCTCATTTAGTCACGTATTTTAGAACATGCATATCAAGTTTACCTTAATTCTGTTCTCCCGAGTCTAACTCTATTTGCAAGCTATTTTCTACTATCACCCCTTCACATTTGTTTACCACAATCCTTGTTTTAATTAAATAAAAATCACAACCCAGTATTACTTTGTCCAGGACTGGTATTCAGAAGAAAACCAAATATGCACATAGGTCCCAGGGCAATGTGAAATATATCATTGTTTGACAGAATACTAGCTAATTGTTAGGATACCTTGAGTTAGGGATAATGGTAAAGTGAAGAATTTTTAAAAAGGCCCTCTGACCTGGGACTCATTATCTTCTAGAAAATGTTCAGTTCTGTCATTCCAAAGATTATAGCTAAGCAGTGTAAATTGGTCACTACTTCAAGGGAGGAAAAATGTATATTCTATTGTTAGAAGGTCAATGTTATTGTCCTTTTAACAGAAGGATAGCAAAATCATAAAAATGAAGGAGAACTTATTACCTAAATCTTTGATTGGTTTTACAAACTATGAGTTTTAAGTAATATGATCTTATAGTTGCATAATTATAATGGTGTCTCAAGTTGATTGTTTTGGCAGATGAGTTATGATATATCTGAGTTGAATCCTTTAGATAAATTCCATTAATTTGACTTGCTGAGCACCAAAGTTTGTGTAACTAGGGATTACAAAGGCATTATAATATCCGTTATTATAGTTTGTTCCAAGATATATATCACTTTATCTACTGGAAGTCAAATACTAAGCAGGAAAAAGGTCAAAATATAATAGAAGTAATTATTGTCACTTGCACAAGCACTAGTGAGAGGATGAATGTAACTAATGTATCTCATTCTCTAGCCACATTGTATTGCAGGGCCATAGCCATATATCTGAAATGAAGCATTGAGAGATATTTCACATGGTAAGGTCTTGCACTACCAGCTAAGTTATTAAGGCACCTCATAAACTTCTTACATGAAAGATATATTGAGCAGTCCATCTTTGATATAGAGTCTTTGGGATTGAAATATCAGCATGTATCCTGATTCCTGATCCTTGGACTGGCTATTAATTATATTATACAGATAATATTTTTCCCTCATGCTCACAGACTGTTTTTTTTTAAAAAATCAGAGATGTATTATTGAATGACAGTATTTGAATAGCAGGTAAAATTATAGAATTCTTTGTGTAACCACACCCTAGAAAGAGCAGCTCTTTTTTTTAATGCCAATTTTATAAAGACATGAGACCAGATTTAATCTTGAAAGTTTTAATCAAACCTGTGGGATATCCTTTAACCAGCTTTCCTTACTTGTCAAATTATAGTTCTTACTTACTATCCTTTGAGAGTAAGATACTTTATTCCTGTGGTTCTTAATTGTCTTTTTCCAAACTACTAAGGAAAATTAAAGACCTTTCATATCACTTGAAAAATTTAAGATGCAGGCTAACTCGACTAATACATACTAACACAATTTAAAAAAGAAAACAGAGCAACAAGAGTAAAACATTTATTTATACTGTGCACAATTTAAATGCTAGTTTTAATACATGTGCTTTAATAGATTGCAAAAAGCTATATTATCTTTATATTATCTTAATTTAAGACTCATAGGCATTTTTATAAATGTCCTAACATATTATTGTGTATTAGGGCATAGCTTTCCTAACTATTGTATTAGAATAATTTATGCAAATTTATATTCCAAATGTGTGTCATTCTGAATATTATAAATCTCAGTATTCTCTATGGTCAATGAGAAATATTAATAAGAAAGACAAAAGGGTACTATCATGATTAGATTAGCTTTTGAGAGTAAGAATGACCAATCATGAGAGATTCATTTAAAATAAATGAAATAAGGAAGGCAGATGGAGTAATCTAAGGATACAAACGGAACTAGATAACTAAACATGAAAACTACCTCTGATAAACTGGTACTTGGACAGAAATTTTTCAAAGGAAATGAGTGGATCACACTATACTGCAGGCAGAGGAATTAATAAATGAAATGCTGCAAGCTGGAAATCTATGTAAGGTTATCAAAAGAAGAGCTAAAAAGGTAACATGGATGGAAAGTAAGTCAAAGAAGGAGAAAACAAAATTAGATGTGGGAGTAACCAAAGGCCCAGACTTTCGGAATGAAATTGGTCATGTTAAGGAGTTTTCACATCATTCCAAATGAGAAAAGAAGTCACTGGAAGTTTCCGAACAAAGAATGGCATTGCTGACAAACATTCTAAGGCATATTTGCCGCCCAAGGTAGGGGTAGAGGTCAAGAGAAAAGTGTATGAGGGCCTTTGACATAACCTAAACCAAAATGTTTGGTGGTTTAGAACATGGAAATAGTGATGGAAATAATGAGCATGGTTGGATTAAGAATATAGTTTGAGTTAATAATAGTGAGATTTATTGATATATTTAATATAGGATGTGGATGTGGGATGACAAAACAGAGGCATAGCATAGAAAAAGAACTTTCAAATTTGCAAAGCCAGTTAAACGCATAGTCAACTTGGAATATAGGTAGCCTGGCTTCAGGGCAGCTGACCAAGTCATGCCAATACACACAGGACATGATCACAAAGAGGGTAGCTGAAGATAGTATGCATACATTCTATCAAAGGGAATGCATACAAAATACTATTTTAGTTAGTTTAGTTTAAGTGAAAAGTGTCATTTAAGTCTAAACATATCCAATATTTACCAATATATGTCTGAGGAGCATGTAATATTCTTTTCTCCATGCATTCAGTTGTGGAACACTTATCACATGTAAGAAACTATATTAAAACTATAATAGATTTTTTAAAACCCAAAGAAGGAAAATCTTAGTAAAAGATATGAAATATATATTTGATTGATTATTGACATTAAATTAAATACATAATCTGATAAATCATAGAACATACTATATTATTTGGGTAAGTAGGGCTGAAATTTTTTTGTATACTTCTGGAAAGCTGAGGACTGGCAGTAGGCAGACTTCTGAAATTGTCATCAATGATGACTGTGTCCTGGTATTCATTCCCTTGTGTAATTCCACACCCTTGAGTGTGGTCTGGAACTAGCAGTTTGGTTTTAATGACTAGAGTACAGTAAACGTGATGGGAACACATTACTGAGGTTAGGTTACAGGTGACTAAAACTCATGTCTTTTTGAAACCCTCTTTTTTGAACTCTTTCTTTCCCACTCTCTTGCTGGCTCCAATGAAGCAAATATGAGCTGCCTGATTCAGAAGATGACAATTTAGTGAAAATCTAGGAAATCACTGTGCCATAAGTTCAGTAGGAACTGATATCCTCTGTTCAGCAATCAGCAAGGAACAATTTCTGTTGAACAACCTGTTAAGGAAACTTAAAATGTCTTGACTACCACCAGTCAAGTCTTAAACTAATTTCAGCCCCAGCCAACACCTTGATGGTAGCCTTCAGAAGACCCAGTCCTGGGACCCACATAAGCCTCATCTGGACTCCTAATCCATAGATAATACCAGAGAATTCCGGTTTTTTTCTTAAGGTGATAAGTTGAGGGGTAATATGTTAGGTAGCAATAGATTACTAATTTAGGCCTGTGTATTTCCTCAGCAATTTCTAAAGAAAAAAAATAAGAGAAGCATTTTTAATTACTCATTGCTGTTCATGAAAATTCCCCTAAAACCTAATGACCTAAAACAACAATTCATTTTATCACAGCTCATGATTTTGCAGGCCAAACATTCTGGAAATTCTCACCTAAATGATTTTTCTGCTTCAAGTGGCATTGACCAGTGTCACTCAGTGACATTCAATGCATAGTGTGGCCTGGAAAGCCTAACATGACTTCTCTCATATGCCTAGCCTTCTGCTGATGATGACAGAAAAACTGGGATTATCTGGGGCTCTCTTCCTCTCTGGGTGCTCTCCCAGATTCATGATATCTCTCCAAGAAGATATCTGGGCTACTCACATGGAGACACAGGGCTCCAAATATCAGGAAGGGTTTCTGGTCCAGGCCAGAAACTTAGGAGCATTACTTCTGCTGTAGGCCACTCTGTCCCATTGTTCAATTAAGATACAGGGAATACCTCAGCATCACATTCTCAATAGAAATATGTTGAAAAATTACTAGACACCTTCAATTACCCATAAATATTTCGGAATATTAAATCTCTCCAGAAAGAGTGTGGACTGTTATATTTTTTCTGTCTCAAAAAAAGTGGTTTTGGTTTGTGGAGTCCTTATAGGTCTGGAAACTACAAAAATAGAATAAGTATAATAATTTTATAACCTTAGTCACCTCTGTGACTAAAATTTAGTACTCACTTTGAGGTGTTTTTCAAAATTTCTTTATAGTTTGACTCTTTCCATATCCCTTTGGGAGGGATACTTCTCCAAAAAGAAATATTTGTAAATGAGGTAAAATATGCAAAGTTTACATACATGTGATCTTGCCAAATATAGAACATAAAATTGAAATTATCAATATTAGTCTGAAAACCTGCTTTAAAATACCACTTGATCCAGCCATCTATCAGTGATCAATAGAAACATAAATAGCCTAAGTAATTATTTATTGCATGTGGCCAATTCTAAGCATAAAGACACACAGTTACAGTCTATGATACTGATGTACAAAACTCCCTATATAACTTCATACTTCATCAAAAGTATTATGTGACAGGTATATTCAGCACCACTTATGCAAAATAATCCATCAGTTGTTCTTGTTTGGAGGCAGCTTTCTAAATTTCTCTCATTGATTTTCATAAAACTTAGAATATCATGTGAATATTTCCATTTTCACCATAAATTGTGAGACTTTATCTAAAACCATTCAGGCAGAAGACTCCAAATATCAGCCCTATACTGAACATGGATCTTAAAATAAGGAAAGACAGTTCTAAACTTGTTATAAATAGAGATCATGCATGCTACAACATCATTTTTACAGATTAGTAACAGAGAAACTTTAATTTCTTGTTTCTTGACCCTTGCTAATATGGTTTTGCAATCATTCAAAAAACCTTCTTTAGTAAGGAACTTGGGAAGCTATACTGCAGCTGTCAGATGACCAATTGCATGGAAAATTGAAATAGATGGGGAAAAGTATTTCTACTGAATAATTTCACTAGAGCGCGGTAATCACCTTGGTAATGTTTGGCTAATGCCCTTCTTTTCTCCATTACCTTCCATCAACTTCCATCATGCTTCACTTCCTTTCCAAGACTCGGGGTGGCTCTCATTCCTCCCTATATCAATTTCGTTTGGTACCAGTCTATTTCACATCATTCCAACACTTTATGCTCATCAACTCAGGCTATATTTCCAAATATCTTACCTTATAAGAAAGCTGTAGCACTATTTTATTTCCTCATTCAGGCTTTTAATACATTCTCAATATTAATGAACAAGGTCAAAGCATAAAATAAAAAAAAAATCTGTGACTAAATACAAAAATTAGAAATGCTCATTAAAATAATGGCCCAAATCAAATGTACAAAGCAAATTAAAAAAATCACCAATTCTAGTTAACTGAACACTTCAGAGCAAGGTTATATTGGAGAGTAGATGGCAACCTATCGATCATTTAGACCTGATTTCAAACTACTAGTTTATCTTTTAAGGTCCATGTTCATGGTTAGGAGGAATCAATATCGTAAAAATGGCTATACAGCCCAAAGTAATTTACACAATCAATGCTATTCCCATGAAACTACCATTGAATTTCTTCACAGAACTGGAAAAAAAACACCATGAACTTCATATGGAACCAAAAGAGAGCCTGCATAGCCAAGTCAATTCTAAGAAAAAAGAACACAGCAGGAGACATCACACTACCAGACTTCAAACTATACTACAAGGCTACAGTAATCAAAACAGCATGGTACTGGTACCAAAACAGAGATATAGACCAATGGAACAGAACAGAGGCATCGGAGGCAACACAACATATCTACAACCATATAATCTTTGATAAACCAGACAGAAACAAGCAATGGGGAAAGGATTCCCTGTTTAATAAATGGTGTTGGGAAAACTGGCTAGCCATGTGCAGAAAGCAGAAACTGGACCCCTTCCTGACACCTTACACTAAAATTAACTCCAGATGGATTAAAGACTTAAACATAAGACCTGACACCATAAAAACCCTAGAAGAAAATCTAGGCAAAACCATTCAGGACATAGGAGTAGGCAAGGACTTCATGACCAAAACACCAAAAGCATTGGCAACAAAAGCCAAAATAGACAAATGGGACCTAATCAAACTCCATAGCTTTTGCACGGCAAAAGAAACAGTCACTAGAGTGAATCGGCAACCATCAGAATGGGAAAAAATCTTTGCAGTTTACGCATCTGACATAGGGCTGATATCCAGAATTTACAAAGAACTCAAACAGATTTACAGGAAAACAACAAACAAGCCCATTCAAAAATGGGAGGATATGAACAGACACTTTACAAAAGAAGACATACATGAGGCCAACAAACACATGAAAAAATGCTCATCATCACTGGTCATTAGAGAGATGCAAATCAAAACCACATTGAGATACCATCTAACGCCAGTTAGAATGGCGATCATTAAAAAATATGGAGACAACAGATGCTGGAGAGAATGTGGAGAAAGAGGAACACTCTTACACTGTTGGTGGGAGTGTAAATTAGTTCAACCATTGTGGAAGACAGTGTGGCGACCCCTCAAGGACCTAGAAATAGAAATTCCATTTGACCCAGCAATCCCATTACCGGGTATATATCCAAAGGACTATAAATCGTTCTCCTATAAAGACACATGCACATGAATGTTCACTGCAGCACTGTTTACAATAGCAAAGACCTGGAACCAACCCAAATGCCCATCGATGATAGACTGGACTGGGAAAATGTGGCACATATACACCATGGAATATTATGCAGCAATCAGAAATGATGAGTTTTTGTCCTTTGTAAGGACATGGATGAATCTGGAGAACATCATTCTCAGCAAACTGACACAAGAACAGAAAAGGAAATACCGCATATTCTCACTCATAGGTGGGTGAGAAAAATGAGAACACATGGACATAGTGGGGGGTCTACTACACACTGGGATCTATGGGGGGAATGGGGGAGGGACAGCAGGGGGGAGCTGGGGAGGGTTAGCCTGGGGAGAAATGCCAAGTGGGAGTGAAGGGGAGGAAGGCAGCAAAACACACTGCCATGTGTGTACCTATGCAACTATTTTGCATGTTCTGAACATGTACCCCAAAACCTAAAATGCAATAAAAATTAAAAAAATATATTAAAAAATAAAAATAAAGCCCATGGGAACTCTTAGGGAGTATTCAAATACTTGGCCCAAATCCTTCAATATAAAAAATCTCTTCAACCCTAAAGGAGTGTTTTGAAGATTTTGTTAACTTTAAATTGTGAATAGTTAAGTCTTATTCACTGCAAAGTGGATTCATTGATCAGACATCTAATGAGTATGTAAAGGTGCCAGAGAAATAGGTTTGGCTTGAGAAAACAAACATGAACAAAACATCATCATTGTACCCTTAAATCTTATTGTGGAATTTAAATTATATTAGAAATATGCCAAATCTGCATTTGCTGATATTTTATAATTATTATATTCAATCGTTTCTTGCTTTCTAAATCAGATTTTAAACTTCAAGAGTCATTATTTTAAATTGTATGTATATTATATATCATGACACTCATCTACTTTTTCAAAGTATCAGGCTACATTATCTATTACAGAATAGACGAGAGTGAGAATCTGCGATTTCCTTAACCTCTTTGCCAATACGTATCTGAATTGGAGTTTTCCAAGAAGAGGAAATCTTTAGCGATTAGAAAGATATTAGAAAGAAGGATCCATATTTTCTCCAGTGACAGTAGCAAGCTTACTTGTGGGCAGGATCAAGATTCATTCACAAGAGCTTCCTGGTTAGGACTTAAGAAACATCTACTCTGCTGCTGAAGTTTATGAGAAGTAACACGGACTTTTGAGAGATTCTGTAGACGTTCAGAGACCTTTTATGAGCTATAGTAAAACACTGACTTCGGTGTTACAAGCTGATTTGAGTGGCTGATTTCTTCCCCTCCTCTTACAAGGACCATGAAAGCAGCAACTTTCTTACATTAAAGTATTTAATACCTAGAATACATAGAGTGAGTTTTGTTTTTCTGAAGAAACACTGATTGTTACACTTTCCCAGCCTAGTGTAACTCTATAACTATGATAAGCAGAATATGCCAAGTTAATAGAGTAACCTTGAAAACAAAAGTGGGAATGATGAGACCTGCTGAAGACCCAACTATATATCATCTACAAGAAACCACTTTAAATAATAATACATAATATATATTATAGAATATACACTATAAACATTATATATTACTTACATATAATAATATTATATATTTTATATAGGTATTTATATTCATACTCCTCAAGTTAAAAGAAAAAGGATGAATAAACTATACCATGCTAATTAATCAAAAGAAAGCTAGAAACTGGGCCTGTTGGGATATGCCTATAGTTCAAGCTACTCAGGATCAGGAGGTTGAGGCAGCAGGATTTCTTGAGCTCAGGAGTTCAAGGCTGTAGTATGCCATAATGGCACCTGTGAATATGCACTCTAGCCTGGACAACACTGCAAGACCCTGCTTCAAAATAAAAAGAAAGAAAAGCTATGTTAATTTCAGACAAAGTATATTTCAGAACAAAGAAAATTATGAGAAATACAGAGGGCTATTGCATAATTATATAGGGGTCAGTTATCCAAGAAGATATAACACTCTTACATGTGTGTACACCAAACAACAGGGTACCAAAATACTGAGGCAATCACTGAAAGACCAAAAAGGAAAAAAGAAAAATTCCTTTTTATAGTTGGAGACTGAAACATTCCTAAGTAAGTAATTGTGAGACCAAGCAGGCAGAAAATCAGTAAGAAGAGAAGTGGCATGAAAAGCACTATCATTCAACATGATCTAGTTGACATCTATAGAATATACAACAAAAAGAGAAAATTTTTTCAATCTCACATAGAAAATTTACCAAGGTAGACCACATTCTGGACCATAAAAAACACCTTAAAATAAAAAATAAAACATAAAAGTTTGTTCTAAGACAATGGAACTAAACTAAAAAGAGTAACAGAAAGATCAATGGAAATTTTCTGAATATTTGGAAATTCACAATTCACATTCGAAGGGTCTCACTGTGTTGTCCAGTCTAGAGTGCAGTGGCTATTCACAGGTGCAATCATGGCATACTACAGCCTTGATTACTACTTCCAAATGATCTATGGATCAAAAAGCCCTCAAAATAAATTTTACAATAACATTTTGATGAAAATGAAGGTCTATTAAAAGTTTGTGGAATACAGCAAAAACAGTGTTTGAATGAAATTTATAGAATTAAATTCATATATTATAAAGTAAAAAAGATTGAAAATCAGTAACTTAAGTTTCTACCTTTGTAAGCTGGAGAAAAATGAACATGTAGTCTTAAGAGAAGCAGATAAAGGATAATGAATTTAGAGCAGGAATTTAACAAATTAAGTACAAAACAAAACAAAACTAATGAATCAAAAAGTGGTCCTTTGAAAAGGTAATGAAATAGATAAAGCTTTTATAAAATTTAGAAAATGAAATTACCAATATAAGAAATAAAAAATAAATCATTATTACTAACTTTTCTATTCTACATTGAAAGAGTAATAAAGAAATACTATGAATACACCTATGTCCACAAATTTGATAACTTGGATAAAATGGGCCAAATCCTTCAAAGGATTTACAGGATCTCTAAACCAATCAAATGAGCTATTAATTGCATTTTAAATGAGAAAGCTCCAGGCCCAGAGGGTTTTACTGACAAATTCTACCAAATATTTAGGGAAGGAATACCAATTTTCTACATTTTCTTCTAGAATAACGGAAGAACAAAGACTGCTTCCCTAACTCATTTTATGAGGCCAAAATTACTCTAACATCAAAAGCAGATAAAGACATTTCAAGAAAGGAAAATAACCTACCAGTATTTCTAACAAACAAGGAGACAAAATTCTCAACAAAATACTAGCAAAGTGAATCCAAGTATATGTAAAATGAATTATACACCATGGCCAAGTCTGATTTATCCCAAGTATGCAAGATTTGTTCAACATTTCATATTTAATTTAAAAAATTCACAATATCAGCAGGCTATAAAGGAAGAAAAAAATTATGTAGTCGTATCAATTGAATCCGAAAAAGCATTTGCCAAAGCCCAACATCAATTTATGACAAAAACCTTGCAGAAACTAGAAATGGTGGAGGAACTTCTCAGAATTACTAAAGAACTGCAGAAATGATGGAAAAAATGAACCGTCTCCCCTAAAGATCTAAAACAGACTAGGCAAGCCCTCTCTTTCCATTATTCTGGGCGTCTTAGCTCCTGCAATCAGAAGACAGAAGTCAATAAAATGTACACAGATTAGGAAGGAAGAAACAAAGCTGTCTTGTTTGTATAACATGATATCTAGGTAGATCATTATAAGGAATATACTGAAAACAAAAACAAAACCTCTGGACCTAAAAGCAAGTAAAGCATGTAAGGTTTATAAACAAAATTCAATTGCTTTCTATATACCAGTCATAAATAATGATAATTTGAAACTTTAAGAAAATTAGTACCATGTATAATCATACCAAAATTTAAAATACTTAGGTGTAAATCTAAGAAAATGAACAGTCTGTATATGAAAAACTACACAACTCTTGTGAAATAAATTTTAAAGCTTTAAATAAATGGAAAGATATTCTCTGACTGAAGATTAGAAAAATCAGTACTTAAAAATGTCAGTTTTTTCCAACTATTGAAATGTTCAATGGAATTCCAATCAAAATTCTAGCAAGTTATTAAGATAGCCAGAAACTGATTCTTAAGTTTATCTGGAATCATAACAACTAGAATAGACAGCACAATATTGAGAAGAGAGTTGGGGGTTCTCATACAACTCGTATCAAAACGTTGTATAAAGCAACACTAATCAAGAGAGAGTGGCATTGGCAAAAGAATACACAATGAAACAGAATAAAGATCTATATATAATCAAATATAATCAACTTAATGTTTACAGAAAAACAAAGGTAATTCAATACAGAAAGAATAGTATCATCAACAAATGATGCTGGAATTTTATGTATATAGAAAAATAAAATATAATTTTATACCTTCCATAAAAAATTCATAAATATTGATGATAGGCCTACAGCTTAAAAAAACTATAAAACTTTTAGAGTAAAGCATAGGGAAAAAATGAGGTAGTCTTCTATTTAGTGATGAGTTTTAGATATAGAACCAAAAGCACAATTTATGAAAGAAAAAAATGATAGGCTGGACCTTATTAACATTAAAATGTATTCTCTGTGAATACACTGGAAAATAAATAAAAAGTCAAACACAGACTAAGAGAAAATACTTGCAAAACACATATGTAATAAAGGACTTATACATAGAGATGGGAATAACAGACATTGAGACTCCAAAAGGAGGGAAGGAGAGGGAATGCAATGGTTGAAAAACTACCTGTTCAGTACCATATTCACTATCTGGGTGACAGGTTTAACTGAATCCCAAACCTCAGCATCTCACAATATTTCCATGTAACAAATCTGCACATGTAACCCCTGAATCTAAGACTTTTCAAAAAGAAGCAAAAGAGCATTTTTAAAAAACTACACAAAATCCTTTAAAACTCACCAATATGAAAATCAAAAATGCAATTTTTTAAAATGGGCAAAATATATGAACAAACATTTAATCAAAGAAGATAAACAGATGGTACATAATCATTTAAAATGTTCAACATCATTATTTAGAAACTGTGTATTACAACAACGACATACTACTACAGAACTATTAGAATAGCTAAAACCCCAAAATGTATACAAATTGCTGGTGAGAATGACGAAGAGCAGAAAATGTATTGCCAGCTGGAATGCAAAATGGCGCAATCACATTCAGAGACAGTTTGGCAGTTTATTATCAAGTTAAACTTAGTCTTACCACATAGCCAGAAATAGAACTTGTACATATTTATCCCACTGACTTGAAATGTATGTCTACATTAAACTGCACATGAATGCTCCTAGCAGCTCTGTGATTATCAAGAACTGGAAGCAAGAAAAATGTTTGTCAAACTGTACTACATTCATACAATAGATTACAATTCAGGGTTTAAAAATATGATCTATTAAGATGCAAAAAAGCATGAATAAATCTTAAGTGCATATTACTAAGTGAAAGAAGTAACTCTGAAAAGGTTAGTAACATATGATTGCAACTATATGACACTGTTGAAAAAGAAAAACAAACTATATAGATGGTACAAAGACAGTAGTTGTTAGAAGTTTAAGGTAAAAGAGGAAGGTTTAAATAGGTGAAGTGCAGGAGTTTTTTATAGGGTAGTGAAACTATTCCATATGATACTATACTGCTGGTTATGTGACAGTATGTATTTGCTTATAGTCATAGAACTTTACAGCATAATGAGTGAACATGAATGAACACAAATTTTCAAAATCCCTTTGGAGACTGGAGGATTCCAAGACTGAATGAAGAATGTAACATATCAATCTGATGTATATGTGAATGAAATAACTTTTCTGAAGTGGTTCGGGAAAATAAGTACTAGCTTGGGTTTCTTGGGGAGGGAGGGGAGGGTGGGGAGTGATAACATGGGGAGAAATGCCAGATATAGTATGTACCTAAAGTAAAATAAATAAAATTTTTAAAAAATCTTTAAAAACTATATAAAAAATAAAAATAGAAAAATGAAGGTTGAAGTAAAAAAAATGTTAAAAAAAAGAACTGTGTAGAATTTTTAAGTAGAAGAGCAAAACAAACAAACAAAAAACAACAACAACAACAAAAAGCTGTACATACACTAAAAGAGTTTTTCCCATGGTGTATGGGGTTAACAATCCAGATGCAAATTGCATCCACACTAGACAATTACATAAATGGATGATGGATGGTGGGAATTTATAGACAAGCAAGGGCAGGAGGCTAGCATGTTCCATGTGGTAATGGATTCCAGTGGAACATAATGTATTAAATCATCTTTAGCATAATACAGATACAGATGATTTCCTATGGAAATATTTAAGAATATGCGTGCATACACTCATTAGTATACATATATATTTCCTTTCTCTGTCAGCTAAAAGGGCCTCAAAGCAAAGAGGCCACAGAGGCAATAAGCAAGCCTAGCTCTCCGATCTTGCTTTCTAGATTTATTCTAAAATAAAAAGAACAAGAATCCTTGGAGAAATGGCTGATTCTAAGCCGGGAGAAGGAAGAAGAAAATCCACAATGACGTAGTAGGTCATAGGAGCCACCAGAGAGATCTCAGAATGGCCAACAATTTGAGAAACAAATGAATAACATAATATTGATTATAAATCAAAATATTAAACAATTATTAGTTTGTATAGACATAAATAAATAAAAATAAATGGGAAAGGAGAGAGAAATCTCCCATGCTGAAGAATTCCAAATATCTTATGCAGATATTCTGCTCTCAAGGGATCAAGTGCCACAGGGTGCAGCAGTGACTTCCACTCAAATATTACAGCAGAAAACTGTTTTAAGAAGAGTAATTTTATAATAGAGAAATCTAGGAAGCATTGCCTCAGCCAAATGATCAAGGTCAACATCAACACTGATAGGCCATTTTGATAGTATGTACCCTTAATATATGAGAAGATGAAAACAGCACTTGAATCCCACTCTCATCATGAAGCAAATATATAAAACCTGACCAGTATTCCTCAAAACTCTCAAGGTTATAATAACCGCCCCCCCCGACACACACACATGGAAAGTCAGAAATTGCCACAGACAAGTGATGTCTAAAGAGACATGAGGAACAAATGGGATGTGCAAAATATCTCAACTATATAAGAATAGGAAAAAAGTAAAGAAAGCAATCAGCATTTTCTTCACATAAAATATTAATTTGTCTCAAAATTATTAATAGTGATAGCAAACTCTATTGAATCAGAAGCTGAATCAAGCAACAGGCATACAATGTACCAATAAAACAACATTCACAAAGAAATAAAAAATAAATGTCTGCTCCATGAACCTGGATCAAGTCTAGTTAGATCTGATTACCTAAATTTGAAAGGCAAAATTTTAAAATTTTGGAATAAAAGACATCAGTAAAGACCTAAGAAGGTGTTTTAAACAGGGTGAAAATAGGAAAAATCAAAAAAGAAAAATATGAATAAATTTAACTACATTATAACTTATTGCATAAAATATTTTTTGTCTATAAAGAAGCTTAAGACTTAGCAAAGGTATTTTGAAATGAATACAAATAACAGAAAACTAGTCTCCAAAATAGATAATTACTAGGATTAGTAAAAGGCAAGCTGGCCCCCCCAAAAGAGACCAAAGAATATGAAAAAGTAATTTATTAAATTTAAGAAAGAAAGCATTATAAAGATAGTAACCAAGGAAATGCAAACCTAACCACAGTTAGACACTATTTCAAACCTAGCAAACTGACTAAAATATTAAGAACTGACAATTTCTGCTGCTGCCAAGAATGTTTAGTAATTGGAACTGTTTTCCATGAATTTAAGGAATACACCAGTCTGGAGAGCCATTTGGCAAGATCCAGTAAATTTTAACAATATGATAAAGAAATTCTTGGAAGATGACAATGTGACATAAGTTTTTAAATCTCCTCCAATTCCTTAAAAGAACAGACATAGCAAAAGGAAAACGTAACCAAAAAATTCTATGCATAACTTAACAAACCAAACCAATGAAAATTGTACTCTCATAAAATCCAAAATACAATAGGTAGAGAAAAATTACTTACAGCTTGAGGGAATATATTATATTAGCAGCGAAAGAAGAAAGGGGCTGCCAGAGCTGAGAACAAAAATGAAAAATAGTTATAGATACTCAATAGAGAATGCAAAAGGGCAGGTATTGAATAATAGCTGAAACTGCAAGGGTTTTACACAGCTGTAGGTAACTGACAGGGTTCTAAAGCAAGATCTGAAGGGGCCTGTATTTTTCCTACTGCTATATAGCAAATTACCACAAACTTAATGACTTAAATTACACATATGTATTATCTCACATTTTCTGTATGTCAGGACTCTGGATATGACTTGCTGTGGGCCTCTAATCATGGCCTCTCTTTTTATACCAGGTAGGGCAGAAAGTCTCTAGAGCAAGCCTTCTACCAAGATGGAGTTCTGAATAATATAACAATCATAGGTATGAAATCCCATCTTTTTGGTCATAGATTATTGGTTAAAAGCAAGTCAAAGTTAATGCTCATACTTCATAAGAGAAGATTTCCCAAAGTATGATCACCCTGTGCTAGGGTTTATGACAGGCCACATGCCCTCTTTGTCCATGATGGGCTGAAACAACATTTAAAAACTGAAGTTATCTTCCAGAACAAAGCCATGCTGAGAAAAACTAAGAGCTATTGATTTTAAATTTCAGATAAATTAAAAAGAAATGGGGAGGAGAGAAAATAGAGGCAGGGCCAAGAAAAAGAGGTCATCTCAGAGAATACAAAGCCATATCTTTTAACTTTAGCAAAGACTAAATACTGTTCTGAACTGCTTCTTTCTTCTAATAATTCAGACAAATTAATTTCAAATAGAATGAACAGGAAAGTGATGAAAAAATTATCTCACTACATATTCTACAGACATCAATAACATAATAAAAGGATGATAAAAAACAACTTTAGCCAACACATTTGACAATTAGGATGACTTGGGCAAATCCCTTCAAAAATACAAGAAAAACCCAATTGAAAATCTTACTATTTGGACATGTATTAAATTGATATGATTATTCAAATTCTTCCCAAAGATAAATTTCCAGACTCAGTTTTGCCAGTGAATGTCTCCAAATATCTATGGGAGAAATAATATCAATCTTACACAAACCCTTACAGTGCATAGAAATAAAAGAAAGATATTCTCTTCTTATGAAGAAAGCATAAACATTATTTCAAAATCAGCAAATGATCTTTCAAGGAAATGAAACTAGAAACACTATCTCTCACAGATATAGCTGCAAGGATCTTTTTTAAAAAATAATAAATTAATAATACATCATTTCTATAAATAAAATATATCATTATATGAGTCTGAAAGTGCCTACTATCGATAATACATAAATAAATACCTTTTATAAATAAATAATAGAAGAAAATTAGAAGAAATACAGGCAAAAAACTGAAACAAAATATTCCAGAAAAGGAGACATCTGATAGATAAGTGAAAATATGAATACATATGTACACCAAATCAAATGGTTAAAATTTTTAAAAAAGCCAAGTGTTGGTTCAGATGAAGAACAACTGGAACACTCATAAGTTGGGAGTGTGATACTGGCAAAACCATTTAGAAAACTCTGCAACACTGTTGACTAAAGCTGAATATAAATACATCCTGTCACCTAGCAATTACCATTTCAATGTATATAAAACACGAACACGTACATGTGTTCACCCAAAGATATGTATTTTCAGAAAAGCACTATTTATAATTGGCACCAAATGCAAACTATGTAAATAGTAAATGCCTATTCACCATAGAATGGATAAATTATTTAAAGCATGTTCCCACAGCAGAATACCATAAGAAAGAAAAGAACAATCTACAATTTAGCACACAACAATATAGCTAAATGTAAAAAATGTAATATTTAAGGTAGAAAGACAGGTAGAAAAGAATTTATGCTATATGAATACATTTATGTATCAGTAGTCCAGGGTATTAAAAATCAGGATAGTGGTTATATTTGGAGGAGTTGTGACTAGAAAGGGAACGTAAGAGGGACTTCTGTATTCCTGGAATTGTTCTATTTCTTGATTTAGAATGTTAATTTTGCAAATATGCAGTGCATCATATACCTATACTAACTTCTCTTTCCACATTACAGTAGGAAAAAAGTGAAAGAAATGAACTATGTTTGCGAAATGGATTTTGCTCTCTGGTCACCTGACATGGGCAAACAAATTGAAGAAAAATGTAATCGAAGTACTGTCATGCACTTTGTAATGACATTTCAGGAAGTTGACAATAAAAAACAAACCACACATAAGATGTTGGTCCTATACAATCAAAACACTTTGTGTTTAATCCACCTTTTCTATGTTTAGAAAGGTTTAGATGCATAAATACTTACCATTGTTTTGCAATTGCCTAGAGTATTCAGTATAATATGCTGTACAGGTTTGCAGCCCAGGAGCAATAGGGTATACTATATAGCCTAGATGTGTAGTAGGCTATACCATCTAGGTTTGTGTAAGTACATTCTATGATGTTTACATAATGACAAAAAGCATTTCTCAGAATGTATACCTGTTGTAAAATGATGCATAACTTAAATATCTGCTGAAAGCAGAATTCTCTCAGTTAACTGAGTTAACATTACAAGTTACCCCAATTCTGACTGTATATCCTTTATAGAGTCCAGTATAAACTTGACTTTTCTCATTATTAAAATAGCATAATTGTTGTCATGAGTACTTGAGAAAACATACACATCCCTTAATTCAGTGTCTGGAATACATAAAATACAGTCTCATACCCACATAATTTATTATATTTTCTTGACAACTTAAAGAAGCTTGCAATCATTTTGATACCATGAAAATACAGGATATAAGAAAATTTTGACATACACGCAATTAATTGAACATCCATGGAAGATATCACAGAGCTTTGATGTCAGCTTTCTAGATACTTTCCAAATACTCCAGCTTGCTTGATTCATTTTGCCCTTTAAGATTTAATGAGATTTGGCTTGAATTCTCATCTTTATATAGCCAGCTTTTCTGAATTTCCATATTTGCTGAGTTTTCCATGCCCACTCGGTATGACTTAATTTTCTTTTATATTGTAACATGCTAAATACCACACAGTTTTCTTTCTTCCAGCATGCCACTGACTCCAAGATATCAGTATAGTGGACTTTCATGAAGGTAAGAAAGCAAGAACTTAGAGTTAATTTTCAAAATTAACATGGTAACAACATAAAACATGATATTAAGCCTTTCTATATTTTAAATATTTTCATCCAATTACAACATTAAAAACTTTTTATTTGGTTTCTCTTTTACTTCATCTTTCCATCAGGTAACTATTATCCTAGAATTTTTATTCTTTAAAATGCTTTCCTCTATTCCTAAATTGCTCATTAATCATACAATTCATGGTATATATATATATATACCCCAATATATATATTTGTTCATTTTTTATACAAAGCAATAAATTTTTTATTAGTTCAATTCTAGCCCCTTATAGGGACTCTCATTTTATAACCAAAATGCAATCTCAACAATGTGCCATAATTTTGGAGCATTTCACATACCATTTTAAGTGAGAAAACAGTAAGTTTCATAATAAAGCCAAAGCAGCATGCATGGATTTTTATTAAATTTATGATAATTTTTAAATAATACTAGGAATTCAGTTTATTTTTCTGATATTTTAAAATTAGTCAAACATGTAAAATTAATTGCATTTAAATACATATTTTACATCCAAAATATAGGGAAAAAGCAGAAAAACAGGGCAAAATGTCAAAATTAAGACCATACCACTAAATAATTTGAGTGAAATATCAATAAAAAGTCCTAAATGGCACATAACAAAATTACTGAAGTAGAGAATACCTAATTTGTAAATAGTGGCATAAAATACGACAACATAATATAATAAAGAAAATGTTTCAAAAAGAATTGATTCAGTAGGCGCTGAACAACAAATTAATTATTAAAAACTTTATTATACTTAGGTATAAGCAATCTAAAATGTAGAATGTTTTTTCTTTCTTTTTTCTTTTTTTTATTGCATTTTAGGTTTTGGGGTACATGTGAAGAACATGCAAGATAGTTGCATAGGTACACACGTGGCAGTGTGATTTGCTGCCTTCCTCCCCTTCACCTATATCTGGCATTTCTCCCCATGCTATCTCTCCCCAACTCCTCAACCCCTGCTGTCCCTCCCCTACTCCCTCCAACAGACCCCAGTGTGTAGTGCTCCCCTCCCTGTGTCCATGTGTTCTCATTGTTCAACACCCACCTATGAGTGAGAACATGCGGTATTTCATTTTTTGTTCTTGTGTCAGTTTGCTGAGAATGATGGTCTCCAGGTTCATCCATGTCCCTGCAAAGGACACAAACTCATCATTTTTCATTGCTGCATAATATTCCATGGTGTATATGTGCCACATTTTCCCAGTCCAGTCTATCATCAATGGGCATTTGGGTTGGTTCCAGGTCTTTGCTATTGTAAACAGTGCTGCAATGAACATTCATGTGCATGTGTCCTCATAGCAGAACGATTTATAATCCTTTGGATATATACCCAGTAATGGGATTGCTGGATCAAATGGAATTTCTATTTCTAGGTCCTTGAGGACTCACCACACTGTCTTCCACAATGGTTGAACGAATTTACACTCCCACCAGCAGTGTAAAAGTGTTCCTGTTTCTCCACATCCTCTGCAGCATCTGTTGTCTCCAGATTTTTTAATGATCACCATTCTAACTGGCATGAGATAGTATCTCAATGTACTTTTGATTTGCATTTCTCTAATGACCAGGAACGATGAGCATTTTTTCATATGTTTGTTGGCCTCATATATGTTTTCTTTTGAAAAGTGTCTGTTCATATCCTTTTCTCACTTTTGAATGGGCTTGTTTTTTTTTTTTCTTGTAAATATGTTTGAGTTCTTTGTAAATTCTGGATATCAGCACTTTGTCAGATGGGTAAACTGCAAAGATTTTTTCCCATTCTGTTGGGTGCCAATTCACTCTAATGACTGTTTCTTTTGCTGTGCATAAGCTGTGGAGTTTGATGAGGTCCCATTTGTCTATTTTGGCTTTTGTTGCCAATGCTTTTGGTGTTTTGGTCATGAAGTCCTTGCCTACTCCTATGTCCTGAATGGTTTTGCCTAGATTTTCTTCTAGGTTTTTATGGTGTTAGGTCTTATGTTTAAGTCTTTAATCCATCTTGAGTTAATTTTAGTGTAAGTTGTCAGGAAGGGGTCCAGTTTCTGCCTTCTGCACATAGCTAGCCAGTTTTCCCAATACCATTTATTAAACAGGGAATCCTTTCCCCATTGCTTGTTTTTGTCAGGTTTGTCAAAGATTGGGTGATTGTAGATGTGCAACTACACACACACACACACACATGCGCACGCGCACACACACACACACACACACACACTGGACTTTTATCTTAGAACCAAAAAGTTTCATTGAACAAGTTTTTAGGTTTATCTTTATCTAGGAATTCAACAATTTTTAAAAAAATACACTAAATATGAACAATAGATCTGAAATGATTTTTCACAAGGGAGACAAATCACCAATAAACACTTGAAAAAAATGTTCAACTTCATTAGAATAATCAGTAATAATTTCAGCATAAGCACACATGATGAGATGCCACTAGACATCCACTAGAATGGTTAATACAAGAGCATCTATACTGAGTGATATTATCACTTTAGGAAAATGTTGTCAAGTTCTTACCAAATTATATATACTATGAATAAGCAGGTCTACTTGTATGTATTTTTATAACTACAATGAAACATATCTCCACTACATGACTTACATAAAAATAAGTAACAACTTTACTTTTAATACTAAAAAGCTGGAAACAATATTAAAGACCGTCAATGGAATAAACTGTACACAATCCACATTATATTCATTCAGTGGATTATAACCCAGCAATACAAGGGAACTAACTACTGATAAACTTACATCATGGATGTACCTCATAGGAGCTATCCTGAGTGAAGGAAACTAAACACAAAAGAGTATAGCTGTGTTATTCTATATATGTGGAGTTCTGGCCCAGACAGAAATAATTTGTGGTTAAGAAACAAAAAATAAAGTAGTTACCTTTGGGGAGGTTTTACTAATTAGTGGCACCAGGACTGCAATAGGACTGTGGGCTATGTGCATGTATGTATTTTTCAAATATCAGCAGATTGTTCAATTAAGAATTATACCTTTTCTTTATGTTAATTTTACCCAAACAAAGAAGATAAACAAATATTAAATCCTAATTAGTTTCAATATTTTTAGAGCTCTAATATAGGTTGGAAATTCTAAGAGTACTTTCTCAGTTTTCTAGGTCTCATAGTGGCACCTAGGTTTATAACTTTTTGAGAGGGGGTTATAAACATAGAAGTTAGAGTAGAATATAACCCAAATTATTATATTGCTATCAGCATCAACTCATGATATTTAACATGGATGATAGAGAGGTGCTAGATGCAAGAGACAGTGAGAAGTAGATAAAGAAATTAGATGGGTGTTCCTATACTTTTAAGAAGATTCTGTGTGGGCGATGTGGGTAAATTACTAGAAAACTTTCTCTTATGTTGTTACCTCACAATTTTAAAATATGGTTGTTCTGAAGTAGCAGCCTTCATAGTTTTATAGTCTGTCTTCTCTGGAATCCTTGCTGACGAATAATTGAACATTTACATACACTGAATCTAATCTATTTAATTTTTTTATATGTCACATTTTCTTGTAAAATGTCTCTGTCCTATTGACTCCTTAGCAGGTCCCTCATTTTATTTCTCCCATATCTCACTCCCACTCTCAGTCTCCCTCTCTTTTTCCCTCTTCTCCCTCTCACTTGATTGTTAAACTTGTACAACTTACTGGAGATTCTCTTGTGTGAGTGTAAGTGGTTGATTTCTCTCACTCTTGGCTTTTAGGAGCTTCCAAACATTTATTTTCCCTCCACCACCTTTGCACACCTATTAATCTTGTATGGATCCTGATTTTTAATGTGTTTTGCCTCAAGTACTCTTAATCTAATACTCTCAGGATAACTTCCCACCTACTTTTATTGAAGATGTTCTTTGTGATTTTTTTTCTTTAGCTATTTATACTCTGACAGTTTTTATGAAGAGTTTTGGTATATATTGAGAATTTTACTACAGTTATAAAATGGTACTGACTCTAAATTGGATATAACAAATTTAAGAAAATTAACCATAACAGAAATATTCAAAATAGATTGTTACATCAGGTAAAGGAAAACGGGTGTATAAATAAGAAACACTGTACAAATAGCAGTTATTGTCAAAATGTTGGCTTTTATGTTGGCATCTGATGCATTTTCATGCTCCTAATGCATTATTAAAAATAAAAAAATGCAATTATTAATGAATCATTGATAAAACAGTCCTTTGAAACAAGGTTTGCAAATAATTTTATTTTGTATATGCAAAATTGTAAATAAAAAGTCCCTAAAATGACAACAATTATATTTATTTTTGTAGAGATATTTTATGGTTATTATTGATCTGTTTTAGGCTTTGGGAATAGAGTACTGGATTAACAAATGTTTCTGTGTTTGTGGAATTTAAATTTTATTGGAAAAGAGACAGACATCATATATGTATTATATATGCTTGTTATATATTATATATGGTATACATATCTATGTTTATCAACATGTTATTGATATCATATCTAGATATACATATATATACTCTATATGATATATATTTATATTTATTTATAATTAATAATTATAAGACATGTGTATTATATGTGTATGTTATATATCATATATATTCATCTATGTTTATAAGCATGTTATTGATATCATATATAGATATACATGGGTAGATATATATATAATATATGATATATAGATATATAGACATTTACATTGATATTGATTTATCTATATATATGACACATATTGAGAACTAGTATGTAAAGTCAAATACATGAGCAAGTACAATATATTTGGTGGTGGGAGAGTCATGTTAGATAGACTTTCATAAATTGGTCTTGTTCTTAGGAAATGAAATTTCAGCAGAGACTTTTATCAAGGAAGGGAATTGCCATGCCAAGATCACAAGAAAAGAGCATTTCAGAAACAGGAAAACAGGAATTCTAAGTTCTAAGGCCATGAAACAGAAAGGAGCTTAATATGTTAGAGGCACAGAAAAAAACACAAGCTAGAGAATGGTTGGAGAGAAAGTTAGCAGGAGTAGGCTACTTCTACATCTTGTATAGCCCGGCAGTCCATTTGGGTTTTATCTTTAAATGTTTGAGTTTCATTCTGAGGTAGGAACAAATTGCTTAGCAAGATAGTGACAGGTCTTATTTTCATTTGTAAGATATCACATTGGTTACCTTTTAGACTTATAACTGTACTATTAGAAGTAGAGAAAATTATTAGGAAATTACTGCTTTTATTAGGCATAGAAAAACTGAATTGAGGGGTTAACAGGAAAGGTAGTAATGAGTAGATGTATCTGGTAAGTCTTGTTAAGACAGCACTCATAGATCTTGGTTACTGAATACAGTAATGGAAGAAGAAAGAAAACAATAACTTAAACTTTAGGCTTGAGCAAACTGGTTAACAGAAGTACCATTTACTGATTTAGAAAACACAGGAAAAGAACAGGTTAAAGGAAATGATAAAAATCACTAATTTAGTTAGAAACATGTTAAATTTGAACTATTTACTATTCAATAAACTAACCTCAATATCAGCTAGGTAGTTGAATATTAGATTCTACCCTTAAGGGAGAAATCACTGATGGAAATGTTGACTTAAAGACATTAGTGTACACCTGACATTTTAAGCCACAACTAACTCAGGGAGCAAGTAAAAAGAGAAAAAAGAAAAGATCTAATAAATTAGTGCTGGGACATGTCAACATTTGGAAGCTATAAAGAGGGAAAGGAAGCAGCAATAGAGAAGAGAGAGTAGCAATGAAAAGGAGCAAAAATGGGGGAGAATTTGCTGTCCTTCTAGGCAGGGTCATTAAAGTACTTCATGAAGGAGTGAGCAACTATTTCAAAATTCAGATTCTCTATGACTTGCAATTTTATTCTTAAAAATAAATGTATTTACACATATTCTGCGGCTGTTCTCTTTCATTTGCTTATGTTTGTTTTTCTTAGTGTCTTATTGTCAGTGGACAATAATTTTTTTCTTGCTTTGGTTATCATTTAATGAAATGATTACACTAACACTTCAGTTGCACATCGTGCTGTGGAATAGCCGGAAAAATGGCTTGCTTTGGAATATAGGATTTAAAAAATTATCGTTTATATGCATGGCTGGATTCCACAAATGCATTTGAATGTGTGACAGTTGAGAGAAAAGCATTATATAAATACATCATCTAAAATAATGCCATCTATGCAAAGGCATCCATATGAACTTAGCTTAGAGTAAATGGGCAAATTGGGAGGGGGAATGTAACATTTGAAATGGGCAATAATTTGTCTGTACTTAGTCTTTCTGTGAAGAAAAAGCAATCTATGTTTTGATATATTTTCAGATATGATGATAGTATGTAAACAAGGAGATCAACAAGACTCAGAGTTCTATTTCTGGAAGGGTTATAAATTTTATATGTGACACATAAGGAAAAATTGGAGATGAAGCCTGGAGTACTTGGTGAGGAGTTTGTCATCCTTATCACTACAGATTTTTATTTATTAATATGAATTTATTATGTGCTTAATCAATGCCTGATGTTGAGTGAATCATTAATAAAGCATACTTAATGTAATACGGCTACTTCTAGACATAAGTGTACACCATATGTGTACTAGCAGAATTACCAAAGAAGTTATGGATTACAATTGTCAAATATATTTAAACATATCTTATCCAGCATAAACTAGGAAATCTGCACACAGGTTAGACAGCTATATACTGAAAACTAGGAAGACAAAAGAGGCACTTCATAGCAACTTTTAGGTTCAATCACGATATAATTAAGATATTCACATAGGGATCTAAGGATCAGTTTTGAAAGGTGACTAGAATATAAAAACATTTAAGATGTTCATTGACATATTACTCTTTTGTATTCTCAGATTCCACACATTGGAGGTTTAATTTCTTCTCTATTAGATAAGCAATATTAATGTCTCACACTTTATCAGATTTTAACAGAGAAGAAGAAAACAGTTAAGGTTATTGACTAAATAATACAGCCCAGCATAATATATCATGTGCATGATAGGTTTGTGTAATTAGCCCTGTTTTCCTACAATGAAATACTATTTTTGAATTTTTTTAACTGATTTATGAGTGATATTGTAGGATTAAGCATACAGACCAATCTGCTATAAAAAAGATTATCTGACATATAGTTATTTGAACAATCTGGCTGCCATTTGCTTTTATTAGACAGGACAGGTTGCACAAATAGTTATATTCCATGATTTCTTGTGCTGAGTTTCCAAAAGTGTTTTTTGCTTTGTCTTTATCCAGTTTTCAAGGGGAGTGCTTCCAGCCTTTATACATTCAGTATGATATTGGCTGTGGGTTTGTCATAGATGGCACTCATTATTGTTAAGTATGTTTCTTCAGTGTCCAGTTTATTGATGATTTTTTCTTTAACATGAGGAGATTTTAAATTTTATCAAAAGACTTTTCTGCATTTATTGAGAAAATCATCCTGTTTTGGTTTTTAGTTTAATGTGATTAATCAAATTTATTGATTTGTATATGTTAAAACAACTTTGCATCTCAGGGACAAAGTTTACTTGATTGTGTTGGATTAGGTTTTTGATCTGTTGCTGGATTTGATTTATTAGTATTTTGTTGAGGATTTTTGCATCTATGTTCATTATAGGTATTTACCTGAAATTTTCTTTTTTTAATTTATGTCTCTGTCAGGTTTTGGTATTAGGATAAGGAAAATATTCCATGCTCTTGAATAGGAAGAATTAATATTGTTAAAATGGTCATACTGTCCAAAGTAATTTACAGATTCAATCCTATTTCTATTAAACTACCAATGATGTTTTTCACAGAATTAAAAAAATTTCAAAAATCAAATGGAAAGAGCTTGAATAGCCAATAGAATCCTAAGCAAAAATAACAAATCTGGAGGTATCATGTTATTGAACTTCAAACTCTACTGTAAGCCTACAGTACCAAAACAGCATGGTACTGGTACAAAAACAGACCCATAGATACATGGACCAATGGAAGCAAATAGAGAGCCCAGAAATTACGTGACAAATCTACAACCATCTGATCTGAGACAAAGTCTACAAAAATCAGCAATGAGGAAAGAGTCAATAAATGATGCTGGGATAACTGGTTAGCCATATACAGTATGTTGAAACTGAATCTCTTCCTTACACGATTTGCAAAAATCAAGTCAGGATGGATTAAAAACTTAAATGCAAAACCTAAAACTATACAAATACTGGAAGATAACCCAGTAAACACCATTTTTGGCATGGAACCTGTTAAAGATTTCATGATGAAGATGCCAAAAGCTATTGCAATAAAAATAAAAATTGACAAATAAGAACTAATTAAACTAAAGTGATCCTGCACAGAAAACAAACAAACAAAAAACATCAACAGAATAAACAAAGAACCTATAGAATTGGAGAAAATACTTGCAAACTACACATCCAACAAAAGTCTAATACCCAGAATCTATAAAGAGCTTAAATGGATCAACAAGCAAAAAACAACTCCATTAAAAAGTGGGCAAAGAACATGAACAGATGCTTTCTTTTTTTTTTTTTTAATTTTTATTGCATTATAGGTTTTGGGGTACATGTGCAGAACGTGCAAGATAGTTGCATAGGTACACACATGGCAGTGTGTTTTGCTGCCCTCCTCCCCTTCACCCACACTTGGCATTCATCCCCAGGCTATCCCTCCCCAGCGCCCCCCCGCTGTCCCTCCCCCATTCCCCCCAATAGACCCCAGTGTATAGTAGACCACCTCTCTGTGTCCATGTGTTCTCATTTTTCTCACCCGCCTATGAGTGAGTATATGCGGTATTTCTTTTTCTGTTCTTGTGTCAGTTTGCTGAGAAACATGCAGCCCACAGGTATATGAAAAATTCTCAACATCTAAAATCATTAGAGAAATGCAAATCAAAACCATTAAGAGATTTCATACACCAATCAGAAAGACTTATCAGAATGTCAAAAAATAACAGATGCTTCATTAAACCCTGGTAAACCTGATGATTATGTGACTTGGGGTTGCTCTTCTAGAGGAGTATCATTGTGATATTTCTCTGTATTTCCTGTATTTGTATGTTGGCCTGCATTTCTAGGTTGGGGAAGTTCTCCTGGATAATATCCTGAAGAGTGTTTTCCAGCTTGGATTCATTCTCCCCATCATCTTCCGGTACACTGATCAGACATAGATTAGGCCTTTTCACATAAACCCATATTTCTTGAAGGCTTTGTTCATTTCTTTTCACTCTTTGTTCTCTTTTCTCGCCTTCTCATTTTATTTCATTGATTGGATCTTTGATATCTGATATCCTTACTTCTGCTTGATCTATTCAGCTATTGAAACTTGTGTATGCTTCAGGAAGTGTTTGTGCTGTGTTTTTCAGCTCCATCAAGTGGTTTATGTTCTTCTCTAAGCTGGTTATTCTAGTTAGCATTTCGTCTAACCTTTTTTCAAGGTTATTAGTTTCTTTGCATTGAGATAGAACATGTTGCTTTAACTCAGAGAAGTTTGTTATTTATTCACATTCTGAAGCCTGCTTCTGTCAATGTATCAAATTCATTCTCCATCCTGCTTTGTTCCCTTGCTGGTGAGGAGTCGTGATCTCGTGGTGTGGGAGAGACATTCTGGTTTTTGAAGGTTTCATTCTTCTTGTGCTGGTTTCTCCCCATCTCCTGATTTATATAGTTTTGATCTCAGTAGCTGTTTGGAGAGGCAGCCTTTCCTTTGTCTGCCTGCAAAGATGCTGCTGGGCTGCCACAGATTGAGTGGAGCTGCTGTGTCTTTTATTTACTCTGGAAAATTAGTCCGGCTTCTGCAATAGCAGCTTCCCTTTTGCCCACTGAGATGAATTGCTCCTGGTTGCTCTCTAACTGATGTTCTAAGTACCTAACTCTGGAGTGAGAGTTTTCTGACCTGTTGGGCTTTTTGCGGGGGTGAAGTGGGGCAGATGGCAGCCAGAGAGAAAGGTTAGGTCACCCACAAAGGGAAGCACATCAGACTCAGAGCAGATCTCTCAGCAGAAACCCTACATGCCAGAAGAGAGTGGGTGCCAATATTTACCATCCTTAAAGAAAAGAACTTTCAACCTAGAATTTCATATCCAGCCACACTAAGCTTCATAAGTGAAGGAGAAATGAAATCCTTTATGGACAAAGAATTGCTGAGATATTTTGTCACTACCAGACCTGTCCTGAAAGAGCTCCTGAAGGAAGCTCTAAACACAGGAAAGAAAAGCCGGTACCAGCCACTGCAAAAAAGAACCAAATGTTAGAGACCAATGATGCAATGAAGAAATTATGCCAACCAAAGTGCAAAACAACCAACCAGTAATAAAATGGCAGGATCAAATTCACACATAACAATATTAACATTAAATGTAAATGGACTAAATGCCCCAATCAAAAGACACAGACTGGAAAATTATATAAAAAGCCAAGAGCTATTGCTGTGCTGTATTTAGGAAACCCATCTCATGTACAAATACATATATAGACTCAAAATAAAGGGATGGAAAAGCAAAAAAAAAAAAAAAAAAAGAAGGGGTGGCAATCCTAGTCTCTGATAAAGCAGACTTTAACAAAACAAAAATCAATAGACACAAAGAAGGGCATTACACAATGATAAAAGGATCAATACAACAAGAAGAATTAATGATTCTAAATATATATGCACCCAATACAGGAGCACCTAGATACATAATGCAAGTCCTTAATGACCTACAAAGAGACTTAGAGTCCCACACAATAATAGTGGGAGACTTTAACACTCCACTGTCAATATTAGACAGATAAATGAGACAGAAAATCAAAAGGAAATCCAGGACTTGAATGCACATCTGGACCAAGTGAACTTAATAGACATTTACAGAACTCTTAACCCCAAATCCACAGAATATACATTCTTCTCAGCACCACATTGCACTTACTCTAAAATTGACCACATAATTGGAAGTAAATCACTCCTCAGCAAATGCAAAAGAATGGAAATCACATCAAACAGTCTACCAGACCACAGTGCAATCAAATTAGAACTGAGGATTAAGAAACTAACTCAAAATCAAACAACCTCATGGAAAATGAACAACTGGCTCCTGAATGTAGACTGAACAAATAATGAAATGAAGGCAGAAATAAAGATGTCCTTTGAAACCAATGAGAATGAAGACACAACATACCAGAATCTCTGGACACATCTAAAGCAGGGTCTAGAGGGAAATTCATAGAAATAAATGTCCACATGAGGAGCAAGGAAAGGTCTAAAATTGACACCCTATCATCCAAACTGAAAGAGTTAGAGAAGCAAAAAAAAAAAAAATACTCAAAAGCTAGCAGAAGACAAGATATAACTAAGAATCAGAGCAAAACTGAAGGAGATAGAGACACAGAAAATCCTTCAAAAAATCAATATATCCAGGAGGTGCTTTTTTGAAAAGATCAACAAAATAGAGAGACCACTAGCCAGACTAATAGAAAAGAGAAAAGAATCAAATAGATGCAATAAAAAATAATGAAAGGGACATCATCACTGATTCCACAAATATACAAATTACCATCAGAGATTACCACAAACAACTCTATGCAAACAAACTGGTAAATCTGGAATAAATGGATAAATTCATGGACCCTTGTACTCTCCCAAGACTAAACCAGGACGAAGTTGAAACCCTGAATAGACCAATAACAAGGGCTGAAGCTGAGGCAGCAATTAACAGCTTACCAATGAAAAAAAGTCCAGGTCCAGATAGGTTCACAGCCAAATTCTACCAGATGTACAAAGAAAAGCTGGTACCTTTCCTTCTGAAACTATTCCAAACGATACAAAAAAGAAGGAATCCTCCCCAAGTCACTTTACAAGACCAACATCATCCTAATACCAAAACCAGGCAGAGACACAACAAAAAAAGAAAACTTCAGGTCAATATCCATGATTAACATTGATGCAAAAATCTTCAATAAAATACTGGCAAACGGAATGCAACAGCAAATCAAAAAGCTTATTCATCATGATCAAGTAGGCTTCATCCCAGGGATGCAAGGCTGATTCAATCTATGAATGTAATCCATCACATAAACAGAACCAAAGACAAATACCACATGATTATCTCAACAGATGCAGAAAAGACCTTTGACAAAATCCCACAGTCCTTTATGCTAAAACCTGCAATAAACTAGGTATCAATAGAATGTATCTCAAAATAATAAAAGCTATTTATGACAAACCCATGCCAACATCATACTAAACAGGAAAAAACTGGAAGCATTCCCTTTGAAATCTGGCAAAAGACAAGGACATCCTCTCCCACCACTCCTATTCAATATAGTATTGGAAGTTGTCACCAGAGCAATCAGGCAAGAAAAACAAATAAAGGGTATTCAATTAGGAAAAGAGGAACTGTCTCTATTTGCAGATGACATGATTGTATATTTAGAAGACCCCATCATCTCAGCCCCAAATCCCCTGAAACTGATAAGCAACTTCAGAAAAGTCTCAAGATACAAAATCAATGTGCAGAAATCACAAGCATTTCCATACACCAGTAACAGACAAACAGAGAGCCAAATCTAAAGTGAACTCCCTCTCACAATTGCTACAAAGAGAATAAAATACCTAGGAATACAACTAACAAAAGATGTAAAGGACCTCTTCAAGGAGTACTACAAACCACTGCTCAATGAAATAAGAGAGGACACAAGCAGATGGAAAAACATTCCATGCTTATGGTTGGGAAGAATCAACATCACGAAAATGGCTGTACTGCCCGAAGTAATATATAGATTCAGCATTATCCCCATCAAGCTACCAGTGACCTTTTTCACAGAACTGGAAAAAAACACTTTAAATTTCATATGGAACCAAAAGAGAGCCCACATAGCCAAAACAGTCCCAAGCAAAAAGAAAAAAGCTTAAGGCATCACGCTGCCTGACTTCAAACTATACTGCAAGGCCACAGTAATCAATACAGCATGGTACTCTTACCAAAACAGCAATTTAGATTAATGGAACAGAACAGAGGCCTCAGAAGTAATACCCCACATCTATAATCATCTGATTTTTGACAAACCTGAGAAAAACAAGCAGTGGGGAAAGGATTCCCTGTTTAATAAATGGTGTTGTGAAAACTGGCTAGCCATGTGCAGAAAGCAGAAACTGGACCCCTTTCTGACACCTTATACTAAAATTAACTCCAGATGGATTAAAGATCTAAACATAAGATTTAACACCATAAAAATCCTGGAAGAAAATCTAGGCAAAACCATTCAGGACATAAGCATAGGCAAGGACTTCATGGCTAAAACACCAAAACCAACAGCAACAAAAGCCAAAATAGAAAAATGCAAGCTAATTAAACTCCAGCTCTTCTGTACAGCAAAGGGAACAATCATTAAAGCAAACTGGCAACCAATAGAATGGGAAAATTTCTTTTGCCATCTACCCATCTGACAAAGGGCTAATATCCAGAATCTACAAAGAACTAAAACAGATTTACAAGAAAAAAGCAAAAAAAATTCATTCAAAATGGTCAAAGAATAGGAACAGACACTTTACAAAAGACAACCTTTATGCAACCAACAAACATATGAAAAACTGCTCATCATCACTGGTCATTAGAGAAATGCAAATCAAAACCACCCTGAAATACCATCGCACACCAGTTAGAATGGCAATCATTAAAAAATCTGTAGACAAAAGATGCTAGAGAGGATGTGGAGATTTAGGAACATTTTTACACTGTTGGTGGGAGTGTAAACTAGTTCAACCATTGTGGAAGACAGTGTGGTGATTCCTCAAGGACCTAGAAACAGATATACCATTTGACCCAGCAATCCCATTACTGGGTATATTCCCAAAGAATTATAAATTGTTCCACTTAAAAGACACATGCACACATATGTTCACCGTGGCACTGTTTACAATAGCAAAGACCTGGAACCAACCCAAATATCCATCATCAATAGACTGGATAAAGAAAATATGGCACATATACACCATGAAATACTATGCAGCCATAAAAAATGATAAGTTCATGTCCTTCATAGGGACATGAATGAATCTGGATACTATCATTCTCAGCAAACTGACACAAGAACAGAAAATCAAACACCATATATTATCACTTATAGGTGGGTGTTGAACAATTAGAACATGTGGACACAGGGAGGGGAGCATCGCACACTGCAGTCAGTAGTGGGGGGTCTAGGGGAGGAACAGCAGGGGTGGGTGGGGAGGGATATTGAGGGGTGAAATAACAGATATATGTGATGGGAGGATGAAGGCAGACAACCACATTGCCACATATGCACCTATGCAACAATCCTGCATGATCTGCACATGTACCCAAGAACCTAAAGTACAATAAAAAGAAAAAAATAACAGATGATTGTGAGACTGCAGAGAAAAAGGAAGTGTTTTTACCCTGCTGGTGGGAGTGTAAATTAGTTCAGCCACTGAGGAAAGCAGTTTATCAATTTCTCAATGAGCTAAAAGCAAAATTACCATTCTACCCAGCAATCCCATTATTGAGTATATTCCCCAAAGAATGTAAATTGTTATACCGTAAAGACACATGCAAGTGTTTGTTCATTGTGGCACTATTTACGATAGCAAACACATGGAGTCAACCTAAGTGTCCATCAGTGGTAGACTAGATAAAGAAAATGTGTTACTCATAAACCATGGAATACTACACAGCTATAAAAAAGATTGAGGTCATGTCTTTTGCAGAAACGTGGATCAAGCTGGGGGCCATTATCCTAAGTTAACTAATACAGGAGCAGAAAGCCATATACTGAATGTTCTCATGTGTAAGTAGGATCTCAACAATGAGTACATATGAACACAGGGACTACTTGAAGGTGAAGGATGGGAGGAGAGTGAGGAAAAAAAATATCTATGAAGTGCCATCCATATTACCTGGGTGGGGAAATAATCTCTATACCAAATCCTGGTCACACACAATTTATCTATATAACATTACTGCACATATACCCCTGAAGCTAAAATAAAGGTTAAAAAATGACTCAGAAATTAAAAAAAACACGAATTCTTACTCAACTTGTTCAACATTTCTACTTTTTTTTTTTTGCTTTATATATCTTATTATGATCCTTTGATGAGTACAGCATTGCATTTTAGTGATTTTTCTTTTTTTTTAATTTTAAATTTTTATTGCATTTTAGGTTTTGGGGTACATGTGCAGAACATGCAAGATAGTTGCATAGGTACACACATGGCAGTGTGTTTTGCTGCCTTCCTCCCCTTCACCAACACTTGGCATTTCTCCCCAGGCTATCCCTCCCCAGCTCCCCTCCCCCCCGCTGTCCCTCCCCAATTCCCCCCAATAGACCCACATTTCTACTTTCATAGCATCTTCTCATCTTAGCATTTTACACCCTATGTTTTCCAATTCCCTAGTAATTGTGAGAAAAAGAATGCTGAAAAAGAAAGAACCCAACCTCTTATCTATGTGTAAAAATATATAAAATATATAATTTGTTTAGCATGGCATATGAAGCTAGCAAACTTCCATTTATCCATATCCTCCTCTGCCAAAAAAGTTTTTATCTTACCTTTATAAATCACATCTTATGTGGACTGAATAGATGAGAAGAAACCTTTCCATTTGTGATCTCTTGGTATGTTTGAGGCTCATGTTGTGTTCCTCTGTGAACTATATTTAACACTATAGTAGCTGATTACCTCTGCTGTGTATGGAATTAATAATAAATGTACCATAATGTGATTGTGTGAAATCCTAAATATCACAATGTGCCACTCAATTTGGAATCTTATTTTATTTTATTTAAGGTAATAATCTCAAGATTCCCTTGTAGCTACTTTTAGTTTTTGGCTTTTTTCTGTATTTTTTTGTCTTCTTTAGAAACATTACACTTCCCCAAAAAAATCCTTTAGATATATCTATTTATGGTGTGAAACTGGCTTCTGCCCATTTCTATAATCATGTCACATAGCATGGAATTTGGTGAAATTAGAAAATTTAGAGAAGAATTTAAAAATATTTACATATATTAATCTGAAAATAAAAATCTGCTACAATAATTGTTATATTGCTTAATGGCATTGTATTATCTTCAATATGTACCCAGACATTCTGTGTATATACATGAAAAATAGTCATGATCAGTATTGTTATAACTAATAATCATTTTATATAATCTGATGAGTTTTTTATTAGGTGTAAAACTATCTGTGTCAATGATCTTTTACCTAGATTTTTTCAGAACTGAAATTTCCATCTGCTGAAGGTCTTAGCAGTCTTTTGATGTGATAGCTTTTTTCAGCTTATTAGCTAATATGTAATCCTTTTTAGTTTAATTACTCACATTTACTATTTGTTTGCATAAGAGATGTATTAGCCTTTGATTGTTTTCAATTTTGTGGGATCCATGTGTTAGACTACATCAAAAAGGTGAGAAAAGACAGTATCACAATTCTTTCTTAAGAGAGAATCTATTCTCTCATAACCTCCATTATAAATGAGGATAACCTCTTAAGCCTACACATATCTGCTTCCACCTCTGCCCTTTGACTATTACAATTGATGTGAAAGTTAATTTTAAATCACAATACTGTATTACTTTGCTAAACCAGCTATAACTACGTACCACAAACTGAATTGCTTAAACAACAGAAATTTATTGTCACACCTCTGGAGGCTAGAAGTCCACAATCAAGATGTTACCAGGCCCATGCTCCCTCTGAAGGTGCTAGGGAAAGAGCTATTCCTGGCTTCTGGTAGCAAAATTTCAATTTTCACAGTGTTCTCCCTGAGTGTCTGTCCATCTCTCTCTCAAATTTCCCCTTTCCATAAGGACACTAGTCATTAGATTAGGACTCACCCTATTGACTTTATCATAACATAACTAATTACATCTGAAATTACCCTAATACCAAATAAGGTCACATTGTGAGACAGTGGAGATTAGGACTTCAACATATGAATTTTGGGGGATAGAATTCAACTTGTAACAAATATAACTTCGCTTCATTTATTAATATTTTGTAACCAATTTCTTTTTTTATTATTATTATACTTTAAGTTCTGGGGTACATGTGTAGAACATGCAGGTTTGTTACACAGGTATACACATGCCTTGGTGGTTTCCTGCATCCATCACCCAATCATCTACATTAGAAATTTCTCCTAACGTTATCTCTCCCCTATCATCCCATCCTCTGCTGTCCCTCCCCTAGTGTTCTATACCCCAACAGACCCCAGTGTATGATATTCCCCTCCCTGTGTTCATGTGTTCTCATTGCTCAACACCAACTTATGAGTGAGAACATGTGGTGTTTGCTTTCTGTTCTTGTGTCACTTTGCTGAGAATGATGGTTTCCAGCTTTATTCATGTCCCTGCAAAGAACATGAACTCATCCTTTTTTTATGACTGCATAGTATTCCATGTTGTATATGTGCCACATTTTCTTTATCCAGTCTAAAATTGATGGCTATTTGAGTTGGTTCCAAGTCTTTGCTATTGTGAAGATTGCCACAAGAAACATACATGTGCATGTGTCTTTATAATAGAATGATTTATAATCCTTTGGGTATATATCCAGTAATGGGATTGCTGGGTCAAATGCTATTTCTATTTCTAGACCCTTGAGGAATTGCTTCACTGTCTTCCACAATGGTTGAACTAATTTACACTCCCACCAACAGTGTAAAAGTGTTTCTATTTCTCTGTATCCTCTCCAGCATCTTTTGTCTCCAGATTTTTTAATGATTGCCATCTAACTGGTGTGAGAAGGTATCTCAATATGATTTCCATTTGCACTTCTCTAATGACCAGTGATGATGAGCATTTTTTCTTATGTTTGTTGCTTGCATAAAGGTCTTCTTTTGAAAAGTATCTTTTTATATTCTTTTCCCACTTTTTGATGGGGTGGTTTATTTTTTTCCTGTAGATTTGTTTGATTTTTTTTTTTTTTTTTTTTAGATTCTGGATATTAGCCCTTTGTCAGATGAGTACATTGCTAAAATTTTTTTCCATTCTGTTGGTTGCCAGTTTGCTCTAATGATACTTTCCTTTGCTGTACAGAAGCTCTGGAGTTTGATTAGATTCCATTTATTTATTTTGTCTTTTGTTGCCATTGCTTTTGCTGTTTTAATCATGAAGCCCTTGTCCATGCCTATGTCTTGAATGGTATTACCTAGATTTTATTCTAGGGATTTTATGGTGTTAGGTCTTATGTTTAGATCTTTAATCCATCTGAAGTCAATTTTAGTGTAAGGTGTCAAAAAGGGGTCCAGTGTCTCCTATCTGCACATGGCTAGCCAGTTTTTCCAACACCATTTATTAAACAGAAAATCATTTCCTCATTGCTTGTTTTTCTCAGGTTTGTCAGATATTAGATGATTATAGATGTGGAGTGTTGCTTCTGAAGCCTCTGTCCTGTTCCATTGGTCTATATCTCTGTTTTGGTACAAGTACCATGCTGTTTTGATTACTGTGGCCTTGTAGTATAGGTTGAAGTCAGGCAGCCTGATGCCTCCAGCTTTTTTCTTTTTGCTTAGGATTGTTTTGGCTATATGGGCTCACTTTTGGTTCCAAATGAAGTTTGAAATGCATTTTTCCAGTTCTGTGAAAAAGGTCTTTGGTAGATTGATGGGAATAGTGCTGAATCTATAAACTACTTTGGCAGTATGGTCATTTTCATCGGTTGATTCTTTCCAACCATGAGCATGGAATGTTTCTCCATTTGTGTCCTCTCTTATTTCATTGAGCAGTGGTTTGTAGTTCTCCTTAAAGAGGTCCTTCACATCCTTTGTTAGTTGTATTCCTAGGTATTTTATTCCCTTTGTAGAAATTAACTCCAGATGTATTAAAGACTTAAATATAAGACCTAGCACCATTAAAAACCCTAGAAGAAAATCTAGGCAAAACCGTTCAGGACATAGGAGTAGTCAAGAACTGCATGACCAAAACACCAAAAGCATTGGCAACAAAAGCCAAAATAGACAAATGGGACCTAATCAAACTCCACAGCTTCTGCACAGCAAAAGAAATACTCATTAGGGTGAATTGGCAACCAACAGAATGGGAAATAATGTTTGCAGTTTACCTATCTGACAAAGGGCTGATATCCAGAATTTATAAAGAACTAAAACAGATTTACAAGAACAAAACAAACAAGCCCATTCAAAAGTGGGCAAAGGATATGAACAGACACTTTACAAAAGAAGACATATATGAGGCCAACAAACACATGAAAAAATGTTCATCATCACTGGTCATTAGAGAAATGCAAATCAAAACCACATTGAGATAGCATCTCAGGCCAGTTAGAATGGAGAAATGCCAAATGTGGGTGAAGGGGAGGAAGGCAGCAAAACACACTGCCATTTGTGTACCTATGCAACTATCTTGCACATTCTGCACATGTACCCCCAAACCTACAATGCAATAATAAAATAAAATAAAATAAAATAAAATAAAATAAAATTTATATATATATAAGAATTGTGATCATTAAAAAATCTGGAGACAACAGATGCTGGAGAGAATGTGGAGAAATAGGAACACTCTTACACTGCTGCTGGGAGTGTAAATTAGTTCAACCATTGTGGAAGACAATGTGGCCATTCCACAAGGACCTAGAAATAGAAATTCCATTTGACCCAGCAATCCCATTACTGGGTATATATCCAAAGGATTATAAGTGATTCTACTATAAGGACACATGCACATGAATGTTCATTGCAGCACTGTTTACAATAGCAAAGACCTGGAACCAACCCAAATGCCCATCGATGATAGACTGGACAGGGAAAATGTGGCACATATACACCATAGAATATTATGCAGCCATCAAAAACAATGAGTTCATGTCCTTTGTAGGGACATGGATGTACCTGGAGACCATCATTCTCAGCAAACTGACACAAGAACAGAAAATGAAATACCGTATGTTCTTACTCATAGGTGGGTGTTGAACAATGAGAACACATGGACACAGGGAGGGGAGCACTACACACTGGAGTGTGTTGGGGGGAATAGGGGAGGGACAGCAGGGGATTGGGAGTTGGGAAGAGATAGCATGGGGAGAAATGCCAGATATAGGTGAAGGGGAGGAAGGCAGCAATTCACACTGCCACATCTGTACCTATGCAACTATCTTGCATGTTCTTCATATGTACCCCAAAACCTAAAATGCAATTGAAAAAAAGAAATGCTTGTGATTTCTGCATATTGATTTTGTATCCTAAGACTTTTCTGAAGTTGCTTATCAGTTTCAGGGGATTTGGGGCTGAGACGATGGGGTCTTCTAAATATACAATCATGTCATCTGCAAATAGAGACAATTTGGCTTCCTCTTTTCCTAATTGAATACCATTTATTTCTTTTTCTTGCCTGATTGCTCTGGCTAAAACTTCCAATACTATATTGAAAGTAGTGGTGAGAGCTAGCAGAAGACAAGAAATAACTAAGACCAGAGCAGAACTGAAGGAGATAGAGACATAAATCCTTCAAAAAAATCAACGAATCAAGGGGCTGGTTTTTTGAAAAGATCAACAAAATAGATAGACTCCTAGCCAGACTAATAAAAAAGAAAGAAGAGAAGAATCAAACAGATGCAATAAAAAATGTAAAAGGGGACATCATCAATTCCTCAGAAATACAAACTACCACCAGAGATTACTACAAACAACTCTATGCACACAAACCAGTAAATCTGGAAGAAATGGATAAATTCCTGGACACTTGCACTCTCCCAAGACTAAACCAGGAAGACGTTGAAACCCTGAAGATACCAATATCAAGGGCTGAAGTTGAGGCAGCAATTAAAAGCTTTCCAATGAAAAAAAGTCCAGGTCCAGATGGGTTCACAGCCGAATTCTACCAGACTTACAAAGAGGAACTGGTACCATTCCTTCTGAAACTATTCTAAACAATACAAAAAAAAAGGAATCCTCCCCAACTCATTTTACGACAGCAACATCATTCTAATAACAAAACCAGGCAGAGATGCAACTAAAAAAGAAAACTTCAGGCCAATATCCATGATGAACATTGACACAAAAATCTTCAATATAATATTGGCAAACAGATTGCAACAGCACATCAAAAAGCTTATTCATCATGATCAAGTAGGCTCCATCCCGGGGATGCAAGGCTGGTTCAATATGCAAGTCTATAAATGTAATCAATCACATAAACAGAACCAAAAACAAAAACCACATGATTGTCTCAATAGATGCAGAAAAGGCCTTTGACAAAATTCAACAGCCCTTTATGCTAAAGCCCTCAACAAACTAGGTATCGATGGTATGTACCACAAAATAATAAAAGCTATATATGACAAACCCATGGCCAATATCATACTGAAACGGGCTAAAACTTGAAGTTTTTTTTTTTTTTCCTTGAAATACCTCCTCTGGATTTGGTATGAGTATAAAGCAGGTTTCATTTCACAAGCTAGCAGCTGTTTTAGCATGGCTTTAGCTGCATCCCACAACTTTTTATTCACTATTAATTTTGGTTTAGTTCTAAATGTTTTAGTTTCATTGACTATTTCCTCTTTGAGTCATGTACTGTTAAATGTCAAAATATTTGGGGATGTATTCTATACCTGTTATTAATTGCTAGTTTAATTCTATTAAGTTATGTCAACATACTTTATGTGATTTCTATATTACTTTAATTTTTTAAGGTTAGTTTTATGGCCCAGAATATGATATACCTTGGTGATTATCCCATGTGTACTTGAGAGCTGTATCAGTCATATAGTGCTGCATATAAATTATCATGAAACTTCAAACAACACAAATTTATTTTCTTATTGTTTCTGTGGGTTAGCTACCAAGGAAAAGCTTAGCAGAATCATCTGCTTTGGGATATCTCATAGACTGCAGTCAAGATGTCATTTGGCTTAGGACATCCAAGGTCTCAACTGTAGAAAAAGCCAGGTCCAATCACTGCAGTCAAGATGTCATTTGGCTTAGGACATCCAAGGTCTCAACTGTAGAAAAAGCCAGGTCCAATCTCATGTGGTTGTTGGCAAGAGTCAGTTCCTCTCAGGCTATTGAACTGAAAGTCTCAGTTCTTTGCTGGTTATTGGCCAGAGGGCTGCTGCCATCACATCCTTGACCCTATGGGTCTTTCCAACATGGCAGATTGCTTCATCAAAATGTGCAAGTCAAGAAGGCTACAGAAAGAGTCAGCTAGCTGGATCAAGCCATTCTTTTTACCCTGATCACAAAAGAAACATTATCACATTTGCTACTTTCAATAAAATCAATTAAAGAGGTCCAGCTACTCTTAAGGAGAGGTGCTTGAAAGAAGGCAAATCAGAAAGTGGTCTCTTCACCTTCTTGCTCCTTATTCTCTATTCTATTGCATGACAGTGTCACTAGGAAGAAAGACAGAATGATTGAGAGGCTATGTTGAGCTCACCTTTTTTACTTTCTTTCTTTAAAGGTGAAAGTCCTCTGATATTTACTGTTTGATGCCTGGAAACTGCTACCTCATATATTTTGTCCAGTGTTATAGTTGTTTTCAGCAGTAGGCAAGTTGGGTGCCAGTTACTTTGTCATTATTATGAGAGTCATTTGCTGGTATTTTGATTGTGATTACACTGAACCTGTATAGCTCAGGTTGGATAGATCGATGTCTTAATATTATTGAGACCTCTAATTCATAAACATTGTACTTCTCTCCTTTTCTTTAGATATATTTAAATTTCTCAGTAGCATTTTGTAGTTGACAGTTTCGATTATCTTAAATCTATTTTTTCCAATTATTTGTTTCTAACAGACACATATTATTTCCCATTCTGTAGCTTGCTAAATTTACTTATTAGTTCCCTAATAATCCTTTGTAGGTTTATTTAAATTTTCAAAGTATAAGATTTCCTCCAGTGCACTACATATAAATACAGTGTTTTATTTCTTCTTATCCAAGCTTTATGATTTCTTTCTGTTTTAAAATTTATTGCTTATTGTACTCACTAGGTTCTTCAGAATTATACTAAATAAAAGTAGAGTAAAAATTATTATGTTATTCATGTTTATAAACTCTACATTTATTCTGATGTGCAGTAGATTTCTCATAGATACCTTATCACCTGGATACATTTTCTTCTGTTATTAATTTGCTGACACTTTTTATTTTGAATTCCTGTTGAATTATCTTTCATAAGTTGTTATATCTCGATTTAAATTATCTTTTGCTTTTTTTTTTTTTTTGCTGTTCTATTATACATATACTGTGCATAAAAATGAAAGAGGTTTTTCTAGGTTAAAGGACTCTTAAATAACATTATAGCCATATAGAATGTGTAGAATTTGTTTGGATGCTAACTGGAAAAAAATAGAAGCATAAAAGTAGATTTTCAGATAAGTCTACAAATTGAAAAATATATTAGATATTAACTTATACCACAGCATTACTATTAGTTTTGTAAATAATTTTTTTTAAATTTTTATTGCATTATAGGTTTTGGGGTACATGTGCAGAACGTGCAAGATAGTTGCATAGGTACACACATGGCAGTGTGTTTTGCTGCCTTCCTCCCCTTCACCCACACTTGGCATTCAATTTTAAGGCACTGTGATTATATAAGAAGCTATGTTTGGTTTTTAAATACATGTATGGATTATAAAAAGGTGAAATAATATGATAATTGGAATTTTCTTTAAGTTACTTCTGAAAATATATCTAATATACTAAACAAAGCATTGGGAGAAATTCTTGAGAGTTGTTAACTTGGGAAATAGATATACTTGCCACCATTATTTTTCTCTAGAATACATAAAATTTATTTGAGATAGACTTAAAAGAATTAGAATGGGTAACGAGGATGCAAGGTTCAAGTAGATGTATTTTTATGGTTTTGAATACAAGCTCTACTTCCTCCAGCTAGGTCTGAATCATTTTGCAGGATACAGTAAACAGATACTGTGTCTGCATATCAATTAAGAAAAATAAAAAACAAAATGCACAAGAGTATTATTAGTATGCATTTGCTAAAAAAGTATTTATTTGCTAAAAATTTTATATATTTTAGTTCATTTTAAATGATGTATTATTTAATTGTGTGAGTGCACACATTTTAAAAATTATTTTAAATCATTATCTTGTTTTTGAGTGCTTGATTTTTTCCTCAGAATTTGCTCTTAAGAGTACTGAGCTATGAACATCATTGCACATGTCTAATGGAGCACATGTAAATCATATCCTTTGAGTATATACCTAGCAGTTGAATTGCTAAAAAGTTGGACATGTATAAGTTTATAATTATGAGATTATGCTAAATTATACTATCAACATTTTTCAAATTGAATATATAATTTTCACTCTCACAAAGAATGGATCCAAGTAAATTGGCATCTTCCCAAACATTTATTATTGTCGGATTTGTTTTTCACGATACATTTTTTGTTCATTAAAATGGGTGTCCAATATTATTTCATTGTGGCTATGATTTTTATTTATTTGAAAACTAATAAAGCCAAACATTTCTTCATATATTCTTGGCCACAACATTTCCTCTTTTTTTTTTTTAGATATCTATTTATGCCATTTTTTTCTTGGGCTATTTAAAATTTTCCTATTGATTTATATAATTTCTTAATATATTCTTAATACTAATCTATTTTGATTATGTATATTGCAAATTTTTCTGTCCAGGATCACACTCAGTATATGCTTAATTGATTAATATTGAATTAATATTCACTGTTTAAATACAAGATTTTGCATTCAGCAAAATATTCAGCTGAATAGCTTTGACAAAGCCATTAAATTCCTTTGAATTTCTATCTTCTCTGTTTAATACTTATATTTCATCAATTTTGACTTCACTGTTTAGTTTAACGAGAAATCGAAATAGTGGAGACATTCAAAAGCATTCTACACAATTGTAGTGTTATTTCTCTCTTGAATATTAAATAAAGATTGATGATGCTACATACATACAAATTACATACATACATAGAAGATAAAATGATAGAGATAAATGATACATTATATTGGTGCATAATAAATAGATACAGCTATATTTTACCAGTAAAAGAAATACTATACTACAGTGTTTCTACTATTCCATCAACAAACCATAGCACATATAATTTTTTTCTGACACTGTAACCAAATAATATTTATTGGAAAATTAGTTTTTTAAATTTTAATCATAAAACAATCTCTGTTTAATTTGCTTTACATTTTTCTTGGAGTAAAATTTTAAGAAACAACATAATATTCCAGATTCATCACACTTTAAATAAGTATAAGAAAAGATTTTCTCTATTGTTTGCAATATGACCCTATTCAAGTTTTGCTGAATTATTCCTCCAAAGAAAAGTACCTATGTCCAGATATTAAAGTGCAATATTTCTGAAGTTGGTTCACCAAGTTGCAGCTAATAACACATAATGGATAGAAGGAAAATTGTATGTCCATAAATCATCTAAATTGAACTCTTTATTCAATTTGGCCAATTAGTCAAAGCATTAAAAACTTGATATTTTATCATTTGAAAGGTTATTAATATATTATTTTGTCTGATAAAATCTGCAAATACATCTTAGAGATTTACATAAATAGTGTTTTAATATAACCATGAATTTACACAGAAAATAAAATGTGCTATTTAGCATATAATTTTGAGCTCAAGTTTAACAGCTTATTGTTTAATAAAAGTGGTATTTATGCCACTGAATTAATAACATTATGTTCGATTTTGGGTTTTAGTTTGCAATTTTTTGAAAACCACATAGTTGTACTAAAGTAAAAAAAAAGAAAATTGATAAATTCTAATCTGATGTAATCCAGAAAAAAATGCATATTATAATAAATGTATTATCTCTTTACATACATATTTTAGCTATGTTAATGTTTTCTATAACAGCTGAATAAACTTTCCTCATGTTCAGATTCAAACTATTTAAACAAAGGTATTTTATATAATAGCGCTACTGTTAACAATATTCTAATAAATTTGAAAAGTTCTAGTTCATGAAAAATAAATGAAGAATTTAATCATGCATGTTTGATACTTCTTCATACAATGTCATAAAAAGGAGAAAGCAGATGCTTAGATGTAAGATAAATAAATATTGGCATATGTAAATATGAACTTAAACTAAAGAATCTTCAGTAGTAAGGTCTCTTACCTCAATGATTCATAAGAGTTTGTTTAATTGGAGTGAAAATTTTGGTATTATTTTGCCACACATGTAGGACTTCTTGCAATCCCACCAATTTCTGAAGAGCACCAACTCAGTTATTAGGGCTGTATAACAAAGCCAATAACTTAGTGACTTCAAACATCAACATTTATTTTGCATCTACAAGTACATCTCTGCTGTACTCTGCATCACCTAAGCTGGCTGAAGAATAGGGTTGGAATACTCTGAAGACATGCTGAGACTATGTGAGAACACCTGAGTATCCTTAGCCAGTTCTCTCTATATCTAGTTGCCTCTTCATATGGTCTCTCTAGCATGGTGGTTTCAGTATAGCCATATTTCCTACATGCCAATTCAGGACTTCTCAAACACTTGTCCAAGAAAGAGACATGTGGAAGCTTCAGAAACCATATCATCACTTAACCATCACTTTCACCACATACCATCATTTTCACCACAATATATTGGTCAAGACAGTTACTAAGTCTATTCATTGCAAGAATATAAAAGGTAGTGCTCTTTACCTCTCAATAGAAAAGGGTCAACATGAAATTTCATGAAAAGAAGGGTAATATATACAGATGTTCCTCAATTTATGATAGAGTTATAATCTTAATAAACTCCTCCTAAATTGAAAATATTCTACGTGGATTACTTACAATAGGGCATGTTTATTTCAACATAAGCCCATTGTCCATCAAGGAGCTTACTGAATATCACTTTGTCACCATTTTAAGGTCAAAAAATGATTAAGTTGAACTATTGTAAGTCAGGGACTATCTCTGTGTGTGTATGTGCACATATGTGTGTGTGTATGTATAAAATATTTGGAAAACATTATGTCCCTGAAGCTCTGATGTGGAAAGACAGATGCTAAGAGAAAAAATAATGTAAATGCAACCTAGTCTAAGTGAGAAAAACAGAACATCCATATCAGCAATAGGTAACTTAGGAAAGCCACTGACAGAAAGTATGATAAATCTAGCAAGATTTCAATAGGGCCACTATTGTGAAAAAGTCACCCAGAATCAGCTAAAAACACCAGCGTCAAATGCTGCTTCTGCTTCTTCTACGACCTAAATACCTAAAGGAGGACTGAGCACTAAAGAACAGGGATCACAACTTAGAGTTAAAGAAATCTTCCTATCTGAAAAGTAGCATGTGTATACCTATGTAGCAATCCTGCAGGATCTGTACATGTACCCCAGAACTTAAAGTATAATAATTACCAAAAAGGAAAAGAAAAAAATGCCTAAAGCAGCAACTCATTAATCTCAAACATAGCCAGATAAATATATCTTAAAAATTATTGTTCTAGATTTAATGGGTATCTATTAATTTAAAAATAAACATATTATTGTTCTATGCATTTAAATAAGGAGACATTAAATTAATATAATATAAATTATTTAATATTCACACCACTATAATTTCTAAAATTACCTAGGTAATTTAAGACAATTTTATTTCATCTATTACTAATTGAATATGTTATGCTCATTCTATTAACTACTTCAACTTACTAAAAATCTAGTAGAAAAATGGATAAAACATTTGATATAAGTAACAGTTTACTTTTTCAAAAACATTTTTTATAGTTCGTGAAGTTTAAAGTTTAATTATTACAGGATAGTGCTGAAACTAACTATTCCCTTCATATCTAGACCATCTCATTAACAGTACATTCAATCTTTTTTTCATCTCAAATACTTTACAGCTATTTAGGACCTATATCTTTTGTATTTCTCTGAAAATGTGAAATACTTAATGGTCTTAATGCCGTGTATTTTTAGCTGCTTCATTTATGTTTTCTTACGCTTTTATATTGAGGATCTCACATTACTTCTTTCAAGGAGTTCTGGGTCTTGGACTAACTCAAGACTGGAAAGCAAGTAAGCATTCTTGATTCTCTATAAACGGAACTTACATTAGGTGTAGTGGTTTTGATTATATAAAATATTAATACATGAATGAAATGCTCATCTGTCTACTACCAGGAGAGTTTGGGGCAAGTTTCCTATTATGACAACATTATCCATTTTGCTGCTACAGTTGAGTCACTCCCTGAATTCTGACACCTCATGATCCTAACACTTTTGTTGAAATCAGGAAGCACATTTCACCTTTAGTGCTCCTTACTGCTTAAAAAGAATATGTATTACATACATGGATGTAATGAATGCTGCTGCACACTTCCCAGTGTACTTCTTGAGAACCAAGAGAAAGTAGTGTTTTCTGTGCCCTCTTAGATGTATATTACAGGTTAGCAGTTTACACATAATATATTTACTTGAACAGCCCTGTTTACTTAAAAAAGACATATCCAGCATCTTAACTACTTTTATCTAACCAGTTTAATAATGAATATCATTCCCTGTTCTAGGAAAGACTGAATTCAGGATAAGTAAAAAATAGAAGGTACTGAAACCTTCAATCAAAATTAATATTACAATTTTTGTCTTTGGAATAACAGCCTTAGAATCCATTACCAAAATCTATTTCTCGCATTTTTGCCAATGCCTATCTATGCAGGGACAAAAAAAAATAAAATAAAAATAAAAAAAAAATAAAAAACTAAGTGGGTTACAATAGAAATGATTATTTCACATCCATAGTTAAAACTATTACCTACATTCCTCAGGAACTATGGGTCAGCTGTGTTGCTACTCCATGTTCAGTCTTTTTTTTATTATTATTATTTTATTTTTTAAGAGAGAAAGAAATGAAAGAAAAGAAAGGAAGGAAGGAAGGAAGGAAGGAAGGAAGGAAGGAAGGAAGGGAGGAAGGGGAAAAAAGAAGAAGAGGAGGGAGAGAGAACGAGAGTGTTGCTTAATTGCCCAGGCTAGAATGCCATCTAAAAATGGGTATTGAAAACTTCCCTTATACCATCAGTTGTGCTTAATAATGGCCAATCAATATTGCATTTAAACCTGTGAGTAGGTGTGATGTGGTACTGATAAGAGTGCTTATCTTGTGTGTTTAAAGTGGAGAGTTCTATAAATGTTTATTAAGTTTACTTGTTCCGGGTCTGAGTTCAAGTCCTGGATATCCTTGTTAATTTTCTGTCTCATTGATCTGTCTAATATTGATGTTGAAATCCCTCACTACTACTGTGTGGGAGTCCAAGTCTCTTTACAAGTCTTATGTATCCTATATTGGGTGTGTACACATCCAGGATCGTCAGCTCTTCTTGTTGCATTGATCCTTTTACCATTATGTCCTCTTTTGATCTTTGTTGCTTTAAAATCCGTTCCATCAGAGGTGAGAATTGCAACCTCTACTTTTTATTTATTTATTTATTTTTGCTCTCCATTTGGTTGAGAAATCTTTCTCCATCACTTTGTTTTGAGTCTTTATGTATCCTTGCATGTAAGATGGGTCTGGATGCAGCATACTGATGGGTTTTGGCTGTATCTTTTGATTGGGGGATTTAGTCAATTTAAATTTAAAATTATTGCCATTTGATGCTAGCTGGCTATTTTATCCATTCGTTTATATAAATTCTTCATTATGTTGATACTCTTTACTTCTTGGTATATTTTTAGAAAGGTTAATACTGGTTGTTCCTTTCTATGTGTAATACTTCTTTCAGAAGCTCTTGTAAAGCGGGCCTGGTGGTAACGAAATCTCTGAGTACTTGCTTATTCACAAAAGATTTTATTTTTCCTTCGATTGTAAAGCTTAGTTTGGCTGGATGTGAAATTCTGGGTTGAAAGTTCTTTTCTTTAAGGATGTTAAATATTGGCCCCCACTCTCTTCTGGCTTGTAGGGTTTCTGCTGAGAGATCTGCTGTGAGTCTAATAGGCTTCCCTTTGTGGGTAACCTGACCTTTCTCTCTGGCTGCCCTTAGTATTTTCTTCTTCATTTCAACCCTAGTGAATCTAATGATTATGTGCCTTGGGGTTGCTCTTCTTGAGGAATATCTTTGTGGTGTTCTCTGTATTACCTAGGGTTTAATATTGTCCTGCCTTGCTAGGTTGGGAAAGTTTTTCTGAATAATATCATGAAGAGTATTTTCCAGTTTGGATTCATTCTCTTCATCACATTCAGGTACACCTATCAAATTTAGATTAGGTCTTTTCACATAGTCCCATATTTCTTGGAGACTTTGCTCATTCCTTTTTATCCTTTTTACTCTATTCTTGTCTTCTCATTTTATTTCATTAAGTTGGTCTTCAACCTCTGATATCCTTTCTTCTGCTTGATCAATTCGGCTGTTAAAACTTGTGCATACTTCACGAAGTTCTCGTGTTGTATTTTTCAACTCCATTAATTCACTTATATTCCTCTCTATATTATCTATTCTTGTTAGCATTTCATCAAACCTTTTTTTGAAGTTCTTAGTTTCTTTGCATTGGGTTAGAACAAGTTCCTTCAACTCCCAGAAGTTTCTTATCATCCACCTTCTGAAGCCTGCCTCTATTAATGGAACACAGTCTTTCTCCATCAGGCCTTATTCCATTGCTGATGAGGTACTGTAATCCCCTGTAGAGAGAGAGGCATTCTGATTTTGGGTATTCTCAGCCCTTTTAGGCTGGTTTCTTCCCTTTGTTATAAATTTATCCATCTGTCATGTTTGTAATTGCCGCCTTCCTAATTAGGTTTCTCAGTGGACGTCCAATTTATTGATTCACCAGCACTGGAATCTGAGCAACCCACTGAGCCGGCTAATCCACATACAGTCTTACTCCAGGGCCAAAGACGAAAGAGGAGACATTGGGAACTTTGGTTTCAATGGCAGAGGACAGAAGCGCAAAGCTCAATTATATAATAATATAAAATGTTTCCATTGACATATGGCACACATTAAATTTTCCCACATTCTAGCAGCCAAAACAAGTCAAAGTTCTCAAACTGACAATAAGGAGATGAGTTATAGCTAGAATGTTGATATGTAATCCTTTCAAAGAGGAGCAAACAACTATTGGGTTTTTTTTTTTTTTGGAAATAAAACAATATTCATAAACAATACAGCATTGCAATTGGAATGCCCTAAGCACTTGCTAGGAAATGATTCTAGTTAGAGGTTAGGTTAAAACAATATGTTTGTATGTGAGTACATTGGCTTCCTCATGCAAGAAAAAATTTTTAGACTAGGGCATTCAGTATTTTAAGAAAGGAGGGAGAGATGTGGCAGTTTACTCAGTTGCCAAGGAAAGTTCATAAGGCTTAAAAATTCAGATAAACCAGTCTTCTCATTGTTCTACATATTCACATTCTTCTTATTTGGGTCTGGTATGGTTTGGCTGTGTGCCCACCAAAATCTCATCTTGAATTCCCATGTGTTGAGGGAAGAACCCTGGTGGGAGGTAATTAAATCATGGGAGCAAGTCTTTCCTGTGCTGTTCTTGTAATAGTGAACATTACGAGAATCTCATAAGATCTGAGGGTTTTAAAAAGTCTCATAGGATCTGATGGTTTGAAAAAGAGGCATTCCCCTGCATAAGCTCTCTCTCATTTTTTTGCCTGCCGCCTTCCATATAAAATGTAACTTGCTCCTCCTTGCCTTTCACCATGATTGTGAGGCTTCTCCAGACACATGGAACTGTAGGTCCTATTAAACCTCCTTCTTCTGTAAATTGCTCAGTCTTGGGTATGTCTTTATCAGCAATGTGAAAACAGACTAATACAGTTATTTGGTACCAGAAGTGGGGAGCTTCTGAAAAGATACCTGAAAATGTGGAATAGACTTTAGAACTGGTTAACAGGCAGAGGTTGGAACAGTTTGAAGGGCTCAGAAAAAGAGAGGAAATTGTGGGAAAGTTTGAAACTTCCTAGAGACTTGTTAAATGGCTTTGCCCAAAATGTTGATAGTGGTGTGGACAATAAAGTCCAGGCTGAGGTGGTGTCAGATGAAAACGAGAAACTTCTTGGGAACTAGAGCAAAGGTAACTCTTGTTATGTTTTAGCAAAGAGACTGGCAGCATTTTGCACTTGCCCTAGAGATTTGTGGAATGTTGAAGTTGAGAGAAATGATTTAGAGTATCTGGTGGAATAAATTTGTAAGAGTAAAGAATTCAAGAGTTGACTTGGGTACTGTTAAAAGAAAATACTATTTTCTGAAGAAAAATTGAAGCCAGCTGCAGAAGTTTGCATAAGTAATGAGGAATTGAATATTAATCCCTACAATAATGGGGAAAATGTCTCCAGGGGATGTCAAAGGTCTTCATGGCAGCCCCTCTCATCACAGGCCCAGAGGCCTAAGAAGAAAAAGTGGTTCCATGGGTTGGGCCCAGGGTCCCTATGCTGTATACAGCCTAAGGACTCGTTGCGCTACATTCCAGGTACCCTAGCTGTGGCTGAAAGAAGACAATGTAGAGTTCAGGCTGTGGCTTCAGGGGCTGAAAGCCCCACATCTTGGCAGTTTCTGTGTGCTATTGAGCCTATAAGAGCACAGAAGTTAAGAATTGTGGTTTATGAACCTCTACCTAGATTTTAGAAGATGTATAGAAATGTCTGGATGCCCAGGAACTAATTTGCTGCAGGGGTGGGGCCTTCATAAAGAACCTTGGCTAGGGCAGTGCAGTGCAGAAAGGAAATGTGAGGTTGGAGTCCCCACACAGAGCCCCTACTGGAGCACTGCCTAGTGGAGCTGTGATAAAAGGGCCACCATCCTCCAGACCCCAGAATGGTAGATCCTCTGACAGCTTGCATTGTGCACCTGGAAAAGCCACCAACACTCAATTCCAGTCCATAAAGGTAGCCAGGAGGGAGGCTGTACTCTGCAAAGCCACAGAATGTAGCTGCTCAAGACCATGGAGATCCACCTTTTACATCAGTGTGACCTGGATGTGAGATATGGAGTCAAAGGAGATCATACTAGAGATTTAAGATTTGATTTTGGACTTGCGTGGAAGCTGTAGCCCCTTTGTTTTGGCCAATTTCTCCCATTTGGAATGGCTATATTTACCCAATGCCTGTAATCCCACTGTACCAAGGAAGTAAATAACTTGCTTTTGATTTTTCACAGGTTCATAGGCAGAAGGGACTTAGCTTGCCTTGTATTAGACTTTAGACTGTGGACTTCTGATTTAATGCTGAACTGAGTTAAGACTTTGGGGGACTATTGGGAAGGCAGGATTTGTTTTGATATGTGAAATGAACATGGGATTTGGGAGGGACCAGGGGCAGAGTGATATGGTTTGGCTTTGTCCCCATCCAAATCTCATCTTGAATTCCCATGTGTTATGGGAGGTACCTGGTGGGAGGTAATTGAATCATGGAGGCAAGTCTTTCTCATGCTGTTCTCATAATAGTAAATAAGTCTCATAAGATACGATGTTTTTAAAAAGGGGTGTCTTCCCGCACAAGTTCTCTCTCTCATTTTCTGACTGGCACCATCCACATAAGATGTGACATGCCCCTTCTTGCCTTCCACCATGATTGTGAGGCTTCCCTAGCCACGTGGAACTGTAAGTCCAATTAAATCTCTTTCTTCATAAATTGTTCAGTCTCTGGTATGTCTGTATCAGCAGCATGAAAACGGATTAATACAGGGTCTCATCCATTTTACATTAATATGATAAATTTCATCTAAGATACTTGATGAGATCATGAATTTGACTAATATTGTAACTTATAATCTTATAGAATCAAACTTTGTTTTGCTTTTTACTATGGCAGTGCTCTGGCTTTGTTTATAAGAGAACATCTAATATAATAAGAAAAAGTATATGCCATGGAATGAAAATTGGGAATTAGAAACTTAACGTTTTCATTCTTTTTCTCAGATTCTACAGGACAGCTACCAGTAACCACCCACCACACAGATGCTGAGTTACTCTTATGTTCATTTGTTCTGTGGCTCAGCCACAAGTTCTTGCTAAGATTTGTCTTGGATGGTCATTCAACTTTAGGTCACAATAAGTCATAATTTAACCAATTATAATTTTGAAAGCCCTGAGATTCCAGAGACAAATTTCTGTTTGTTAGCATTTTACTATCTTTTTTTTAAAAACTAACTAATGTAATATTTTCAAGGAAAACTATAGCATAAGATTTGGAAAATGGATGGAAGCAAGCAAAGATATGCCATACAACCAGTCTGATTAACACATTGATGCTCCCATTGCTTAACACCTTTTGAACTCTAATACTTAGGTTTCTAATTTCATATTCAATTCCATTGACAGATATACCTAATGTAAAATACTAGCATTTTAACTGCAAGAGAATATGGGATAGTGAGGGTGTCATTTTTCTACAGTAGGCTGTGAATCTCCCAAGTACTCTCATAAATCAGAGGATAATTCAAGCAGGCAGATCTTAAAGCAAAGGCAACAAAAATAAATGACATTTATCTGTTTTATATACTTGTGACTACTCATACATAGAAAGGTTATTTGAAGTAGATACTAAGAATATTAATAAAGTAAGTTCTGATAGCTAGAATAAGAACTTTATTTTATAGACTAAACAAAATTATGGCTTGTTTTTATAGATAAAAGTTCACTGGAACAGAACTATACCTGTCATTACCTATTATTTTTTGAATGTTTTTACTCTGCCGCAGCAGGATTGAGTAGTTGAGACAGACCATATGGCACAAAAAGTCTAGAATATTTATTATCTGATCTTTACAGTTAGAGTTTGCCAACCTCTTCTACTGATTATTAATATTCTCTGAAATTATGGAGACAAAGCATTAACTATGGTGGTAGTCTTGCAGATAATTTTAATTTTAAAAATTTTTACAATAAAAAATTGACTTTCATTTCTCTTAGAGGAAACTAATATTCCAAAATTGAATAAAATATAAAAGGAAAAATGTTTTTGAGGAAAATTAATAAAACATTACTAATGAAATTTCTATTAAAAATGTTAGAACAAACACGTATCACACAAGTCAAAAGAATACTAAAATGTGTGCTCAGAAATGAGTTCCTTATAACATTGAGTTTGTTTTTGAAATACATTGATGGTTTTCACTTTCAATAACTTGAGGTAATCAACATCTAGATGAAGAGGTTCTCGAGGCAGTTGACAAACTAACATACTTTACAGACATAAAAATACATTGTTTTTCTTTAAATAGACATCTTACACTGTAAAGATTTATCTATTTACAAAGCCCATTATTTTTCCCACACTATTTTTCCTTTACACATTAATGTTGTATATTTTTCCCACGTTTTTGAAGTCACCAGTTTGTGACAAACATAATTTATATTTTCTAAAGTGCTAATTCTGCTTCACAGACGGAAATGCAACCCAAAAGCAACTCTCTGTCATTAACCAACAGCGTTTTCTCTTGAGCTGTGAACTGCAAAACGATATAGAAACAGCAGAAGCAATAAATTTAGAGCATCTGCAATTTTCAAGCAGTTTCCATAATAACTAGCCAGAATGTTTGCTTTGCTTTTTGGCTAACCATCAGCTTTCACATAAAGATTATATCTCTTTATTGATCTGTGTGTTGAAATGAACCATGAAATTTTTTTTTTTTATCTCCTCTCTCTCAAGAGTGGATTTTCAATACTATGGTTTGGTGGGAACTAGCTAGAAAATTGTATTTTAATCCAAATTTTATTTTGTGGGGAAGGTGCCTAATAGAAACTTATAAATGTTTACTTTTAGCTAATTAATCATTTAGAGACAGGGTCTTCTCTGTCATCCAGGCTGGAGTACAGTGGCACAATCATAGCTAACTGCCTCACTGTAGCCTCCAACTTTGCATTAAAGCAATCCTCCCATATTGGCCTCCCAAATTGCTAGGAGTACAAGGGGTGAGTCACCTTGCCCAGTCATTAATGTGATTAAGCATGTATGGACCCACACCTCTACATAACCCAGCCCCTATAGTGTCATTTTTCTATGGCTCTGCTAAAATGGAACTGTAATAAAAACTCCTGAGGCTTCATTTTAAGAAAGAAACAGGAAGACACAAGTAACAGAACTTATTATTTGAGTTAAAATAAAATCCTAACAGGTTATGTGTTTGGCAAATGTTTAAAGACATTTGCTATTAATATTGCAAGAAGATATTTTTTGTTGTCAATCCTTTTTCCTCTAATATATCAAGGTAAGCCTATAAATGCTAATACAAACATTCATTTAAATGTATTATTTTGAAAAAGAAGAAGAAAAATCAAATCTGTTATTTGGACACAGAAGCAAATTGTATTGAAATTGCTCGTGAAACTAGTATAGACCTTGGCATATCTAAAATTAAGAGGCCTCTAAAAAGGTTTTTTTAATACAAATTAACTCTGATTATAGATCTAAATCATATGGAATGAAGCAATTGGTTGTGTGACTTAATCACAATAAATAATATTTAATTAGGCCAGGCATGGTGGCTCGTGCCTATAATCCCAGCACTTTGGGAGGTCTAGGTGTGTGGATCATGAGATCAGGAGATTGAGACCATCCTGGCCAACATGGTGAAAACCCATGTCTACTAAAAATACAAAAAATTAGCTGGGCATGATGGTATGTACCTATAGTCCCAGCTACTCAGGAGGCTGAGGCAGGAGAATGGCTTGAACCCTGGAGGCTGAGGTTACAGTGAGCTGAAATCATGCCACTGCACTCCAGCCTGGTAACAGAGCGAGACTTCATTTTAAAAAATTAATTAGTTATTAGTTTTTTCTGGGCACTATACTAACACTTTATAAGCACATATAAAGAATTAAGTAGTGTATCCCCATTTTACATATTAATATATAAATATAATTCTCATAAAAGCATTAAGTAGTATGTCCCTATTTTACAGATTAGTAATATATTTTATATAGACAAAATAATTTACCAATGGTAACACATCATTATGTATCAGAACAAAAATTTTAACATGAAGGCACTTCTAAAAGTTGAAAGCATCACAAAGTCAACTGCCTCTTTGACTCTGCTTTAACAATATAAAGAATAAACTAAGCTAATAGACTCATAAAAGGGGAACCCCAAACCCATCTTCTGATCATAACCCAGAATCTCTCATCCCATTAGGAAGCCCCAAACGTACACTATTTGTTTTAATTTATGTAGCATCTATACATTGACTCAGGTAGATTAGAGCATCATGTTGTTTCTCTTGTCTCCAAACCTCCTTTATCCTTTATTCTTCCCTGTCTTCTCCCTTTGCTCTCCATTTATAAAACAGGTGGACTTTATTTTACAATGTTCTTATTTCTGGAACTTCATCTATGAGTACAGATATTATGGAGAAAGATTCTGGTGGTACCTAGTACAAAATTCTTGTACATTTCAACACCTTGCAATATAGTAAAAATACAAAATTTAAATAATTTCAACAATGCTAAAAGAAAATAATAAAATATTTATAATGCTGTAATAAGAAATTGACGCTGTTCACAAGGCATCCCTCATGTTTTAGTAACCTACTAAAAAAACACTTAGATGTTTAAATGAAACCTTCCTCACTGGCAGAGAAATTAGATTTATAGCCAGTTAACCTGTGACATTTAAACTCAAAATTTGTCTAAGTGTGTTTTTCATTTTTCTATTCAGTTCCTTCATTTTCTTCCCTAAGAAGCCCTTAGTCTTGTGTCTAAAGCACAGAGGGTCTGATAATTATTTAGATATGACATCAGTACCAGTTACAAATGCATGTTTAAAAAGATTACCACCATAATAACCTCAAAGACATTTGTATGGCATACATCTGGAAAATAGTAAGTTCTCAATGAGCATTAGTTCTCCTAACTTCTAGAAAGTAAGACAGATCATACAATTATGGACTGAAGTTGTATGTCATACTGATAATCTGGTCTTCAACATATTCTCATTTTATCTAATATTTTCCTCTCTACTCCATATTGATACATAAGAAACACTATAAAAAGGATCTTTCCTCCTTTTGATAGGGAAATTTATTTTTATGGCATAATTATTTTAAAATATTCCCTTATTGTATTAACTTGGCTATTTAATGGTTTCACTCATTTTTTTTCACTTTCTCTAATAACAGATGGGTCTCCCTGATATGGATTTTCTAATTACATTTCTACTCCAACTTTCATTGTTAAATGAAGTATAGATCATGTTGTTAGCATTTGCATCTAAAATCCCACTCAATCATTCCCATTACTGGCAGTTGTTCTAATTTGTCCAAATTGAGCTTAATAAAAAATATCAATTCTTTTCAGGAATCTTTAGGTGAATTTTGATTTAGTAGAAGAACCAAATGCAGTCTAATTACAGACAGGAAACAAGTATTATTGAAGTGTCCAAAATTTCTTTCATTTAATTGAGTTTAAGTTATTTGTATTAATCTATTGCTACAGAGATTTATGCTATTAATTCTAAAGTAAAAAGTAATTAAAATTGTTATCTAGCATCAATACATTACTGTCTTTGATAAAGAATGTCAAATATATTAGATAAAATTCAAGCTAGGTAAAAATAAGAAGTTAGATATATATTTATAATATAATCTTCTCCCATAAAGCCATATAATATAAATATATACTATACTATATTATTTAAATATTAATACTGTAATGCATTTATTATAGAATTATATATAATTAGAAAAAATATATATGCATATGCACACACACACACACACACACACACACACACACACACACACACCTTGATAGTCATAGTAGGTTAGAATCCACTGTGAATTAATTTTGACTTTATAGTTTTGTAGTTTCAAAATTAGATAGTGTTTTGGTCCATTCAAGCTGCTACAATAACTTAGACTGGTAACTAACAAACCATAGAAATGCATTTTTCACAGTTCTGGAGAGTAGGAAATCCAAAAATCAAAACATCAGTGGTAACTGCTCAAGGTTCACTTCTTCATAGATGTCACCCTCTAGTTGTTTCCTCACATGATGGAAAAACAAACAAGCTCCCTCAGGACTCTTATAAGGGCACTAATCCCACTCATGAATCTACTCTCATGACGTAACCACTTTTCAAAAGTCACAAACTCATAATGCTATCAGCTTAGGGGTTAGGACTTCCACATATCAATTTAAGAAGGACACAAACGTTCAGACCATAGCACATAAGTATGGAATATAAAATACACAAATATATTGGTTTTATTGTAAAGATATCTTTTTAAGTTATTGTCTTCCCCTATGTCCAAACAGCTACTCTTCCTATGGCAAAAAATGCCCTTTCTTTTTTAACCATTGCCAATTCCATTGTTAACACTACCTTCTATTACATTTGGCTACACTAGAGAAATATAAGGAGATCCACAGTCAATAGCTAAAAATATTCGTTATTTATCAATATTTGAATGCAAAGGCAGATGTATTGGCAGACAAATATCCAAGGAATTGCTTAAATGTTTTAAGAAGATGAATTAAATGTATATGTACTATGTATAATATATATTTATACTATTTATACTTTATACTATATATTTATTTACAGGATATATATACACACAAATAAATTACAAGATATATATGCACACATTGTATACACACATATACATATATACCTTGCAATTGAAATAGAATCAACATTAATCTAGAGAATGCAATAATTTACTTTTAATGACTCTAGATAGGGAAGAGTAAGGTCATTCTATGAAGTCTGATTCTCAAGCTCTCAGGTCTCTTTAAAAGTTTTCAACAAGATTTATTTCTCATAAGGAATCTAATTTAATGCCTTAAAGTTACCAAAGATGAGGAGAATAAATTGTTTTAGTGCCTAGACATCTTTTCTTTAACATACATTGTTAATATCCCAGTCAGAAACCGTGCCTAATTATGTGTTCTCTACAGCACTTAGACCTCAATAAATGTTAAATGACAATAGCAAAAAGAAGCATTCCTAATTCCCAGCCTTATTCTTGACTGTTTCAATACTTTCTTACTAGATGTTGTGAATAAGCCAAATCTTTTACACCAATCAAAAGGGAAATAATCAAAAAACAACCCAATTGTCTTTGATTTGAGGTGTCCATTTGCTATAAGTATAGCAGGAATTTCTTGAATGCTAATGTTTCTTCAAAACTCAGGATTAGAATCTTATTTGTATTTGATATTTAATCTCTCATGAACAGCTCACTGCAGCTCTAACTAGAAACTATTAGAATGTAAGTTATCTATCCTTGAACATGTCATTATTACAATGACAGAAATCATTCTAAGCTTTGCAATTTTTATATTATACATTATAATTATGTTAAAGATAATATTTATTTTCTAATTTTACCTTACACTTAACCTTATACCAAAAAAGTATGCAACTGCTGATAAAATTTAGAATTATGTGAAAATGTCACATTTGTTTTCTTTTTAAAAGCTAGTGATCAATGAGACTTTACATAAATGCACATGTGAGGGAAAATGGTTAAAAATGAGTTTTCTCCACAAGCACTTACCTGAATCTATGAATCTAAAAAGTTCTATTTAAACCACCATAGATCTCATGAATATGTCAGCATTCTTAATGGTTTGTAGTAATATACAATCAAACCCTAAGAGCAATAAAATAGAATAAAATGCAAGTAATTTTCAATGAAATAGATATGTTAAAAGCCTGAAAAGTTGTAAGTTAAAAGGCAGAAAAATTGTAACTCACTGTACAAGTAAGTTTGAACACTGAAAGATTATGTCAGTGTTATGCCTCTGTAGGATAGCATAATTTTAATAATTAATGGGGACAATTGCAGATTTGCAAACTATAATAATTGATCTCTATTTTATCTATGAAGATAAATTAATGGGTTAAATAAGAAACACTTGCAAAACACAATCTATAAGTAAATCAGTTTAAAATTCCATTTTCTTAAAACATAATCTTACCTTAATGGTATTATACAGAATTTCATTCATATTTGAATATTTGGGTCACTGTAATTTACACAATTTCCTTAGCACCCTTGGAAAAAGTGATAATAATTTCTAGAGGAAGTTAAATCTTGCATTATTGATCCATCCATTAATTTAGCAACAGAAATTTGAGTTATACTCCATGCAAAATATTTTTCAAGGTGGTAGGGATAAAGCTGAAAATAAAATGGATAATTCCTGCCTTAATGGAGCATACTATTGCTTATATATTTTTTTCTCTGGAATGTAAATACTTCAGATGTTATTCACGTATCTTCAAAAATAACTGAAAAAAGCTATTGAATTACAAATGGAAATATCGAGCCTAAGGAACTTGACAAACAACTCCTAACATAGCATTTCTGATTTCCAGGAAAGTACTGTATTTGTTCAAACATACAGGTTTTCGTCACAACATATAAATTTCTAATTATTCTAGAAATAGTTTTTGTTGGTATATATATACTTAATTTCATATTTAATTGATGTAGTACTATCAAAGTGGAATTCTCAAGGAGAAATATCTTAATTGGAAATTTACTCTGATTAAGATTTACTAAAGAAACCTTTATTTACTGTCTTCTTTCTTTTTCACAGTAGATGAGATACCAAATGGAAATTAGAGAAATGAGAGTAAAAACAGCCATTTTTCCTCTTATTATTTATATTGCCAAGTTTGTGCCTATACATGAGGACTCACTTTAATATAGAACCTGCATTAACAAGATATCAAAACAGAAAATAAATAAGTTAAAGCTTCCCATCAGTGTCATGTAATCATGATACATCATATTCTGTTCTTCTCAAGTATAACAAGGTAAGCCAAGGCACAATAACCTAACATGATGATATTTACTCAGCTAAAACAGATGTAAATTTCCTCAGCCTTCCTTTGAGGAAGCTTTAAACTCTGTCAATGTTCATCATCAGTTTAAGTTTTCTGTAAATGCTGCATTTGCAAACTGCTGAAAACACAAAGCTGAAAGTATAAACTACCAATACAATCCCACCACAGAGAAGTGTTGAAAATACGCAATGTGAATTCTCCTGTTTTACCTCGGCCCCAGCCATTTCCTGCTGACCCTCACCAAACAGAATGCATCATTTGTACAGAAGGTCCTATCCTTCTCATCCTGGCATTCTTGGTCTCATACACATAACACTATGTGTTAGCTTCCTAGGGCTGCCATAACAAAGTGCAATTAATTGGGGGCTTAAAGCAACAGACATTTATAATGTCACGTTTCTGGAGGCTGGAAGGTTGAAATCTAGATGTCTGCAGAGTCCTATTTCCTCAAAGGGCTCTGGGAAGGCATCTTTTAATATGTCTTAAAAAGGGAAAAATCCTTTCCCCTCTTAACTGCTGGTGTTTGCTTTTGGGTACCTCCTTGACTTAGAGATGCATCATTTCAATTTCTGCTATCATAACCACATAACATTCTTCCTTGTACGTCTGTGTCTCCTCTTCTGATAAAGATATCATTATTTTGGATGTAAGGCCCACTCTGATTGAGTGTGACTTTGTCTCAGCTTAATACATCTGCAAAGGTACTATTTCCAACTGAAGTCATATTTTGGAGTTCTAAGTAGGCACAGCTTGGGAGGACAGGGCACTATTCAATCCGATACATACATTTATGCATACATGCCTTTATTTACTATTGTTGCATAATTCAGTTTAATTATATCTCATTTTAAAGAAAGAGTTAGAGAAATGTGGGTTACATGGACTAAAATGGAATGTGTTATAGTAGGAACTACTAATTTAACAAAGGAGAATGAATTGAGAAATTATTTAAAATGGATCACATTATAATCTTTAGATAGGGTTCTAAGATTTAAAAAATGAGCCAGGTAATCTTACAAGGACTTTGCAAACTTGTATTTTTGTTTGAAAAGAATTACTATGAACACATACAAGTTTATAAAGAGCTTTCAAAAGTGTCATAATTTCAAACCTGTTAATGCAAAACAAATCTCTGGTGACTGATTACATAAAAATAGATATTTTTTTCAATGTAAAGGCTTTATTGGTACAGATTATTCTTAACATTTTCCAAAAAAAAGTGTAAATTCATGAGCATTATTTAACAACAATCAAAAAAAGTATGTCTTTTTAGATTTACTGGATCTAATTATAAATCTGCACTATCTTTAGACTGCATGAACCTAATATTTAGGAGCAAATGTAAATAGCTACAAACTCATAAAATTTATTAAAGTTATATTCTTAACTTGCTAGATTCAAAAATTTAATGCAAAAGCCAGTTACGAAAGGGAAGTTTCTGTTTTTCCTCAAGTTTCAGTTAATTATAATCTCCCATCAGAGAAAATTGTTTTCATTTGTGCCTTACAAAGTTTTGACCCTTTGTGTATGTTGTTCTATATTCCTGTCTGGTTAAGAGTTTATCAGCACAACATGAAGCTAAATCTTCTGAGGAAAGTATTTCAAAATTTAATATTATTACCTGGAGATTGAAATTACAATCATTTCCTAAGAGTTTCACATTTATTTCCTTATTCTTTTAGGTAAATTACCTATCCCAATGTTTGAATGAGGGAAGACAAGTCATGAAAAAGACAAAAAAGGAAAAACTTAGCAAAGATCTCTTATACAGAAGAAAAATCTCCCTTATTTCATGGATGGCCATACCCAAAATGGTGTTTCTCCAAGGAAGTAGTAAAATGGAGTTACCAAAATATAAGTATATGTGTCCTGCCATTTGGTTAACTGCTATTTTTCTTCAACTCAAGTGTTAACTTTCTTAGAAAAAACTTTCCTCTTCTCTGTGACTATATCATGTTCTCTTATAGCACCATGTTATCTTCAGAAACACTGATCACAGTAATAAAAACAAAACAAAGTTGAACTTCAGGAAGACAGATGTGTGTATATGCTTGCTTACATTGCAGTTGAATAAGCAAAAGAATAAATGATTCAGTGCTTGTCAAATTTTGTATCCAGTACATACATTCATAAAGCTACCCAAATGACTCACTCAGTGTAGACAAAATAGATATCAGGCCATCCATAATCAGTAGATTAAAATAGAGTGCGCGCGCAGACACACACACACACACACACACACACACACACACACACACACACACACACACACACACACACACACACACACACGGTCCCAACATTTATCAGTTCACCTATAGAGACAGCCTGACCAGGATTACAGTGTATGACTATCAGCATGTCAGTACTTAGCTAAAAATACTTGGCACATGTCTTCTTTGCAATTATGAGGAAACATAAAGAGGGCTTATGCTTATGGAAAACAGGCTGCACATAGCACTTAATCACAAGCCTGATCAATATCTTTACTTTTGCAGAGGGAGGAAAAGAGCAGCACATTTTTCCTTTTAACACTACGCCTTTGGTGCACAGTTCATTGAAACCCAATTAAAGTGATGTGTCTTTAAAACAAATTAGAGGACAGTTCAAGTTCTATCCTTAAAATAATCAAACCACAAGATTTCTGATCCCATTTCCTTGTGGACATGCCAGCTGTATTTGCATATCTGTTGTTTGGGTAAAGTACTAATATGAGCATTTGTGGAAGTAAGCCATCCACCCTAAAACACTGCAAATTTGAGTGTGACTGTGACTTTTTTGTTACACTGCAGTACCAAATAGAACCTTGTCTGAGGTGAGAAAAAAATGAGTTAAGTTCAAATGAGAACTTTGTGAACTTTCAGAATTGTTCAAAGCATAATAAAATACAGTTATTGACTCTAGTTTTAGAGGAAAAAAATGTTTAGCTCCATGTATAAGTAATTTTTAAAGGATTTTAATGTATAGGTTGCTTTATAAAAACATTTATAATGTATTCTGAAACTCATAAATTTCATTGAGGTAAATAAGAACATACAGAAGATAAGCAAGCCCCCCACCCCCAACTTCAATAGGCACCTTTGAAGTTTATGGCCATACAGTATGATTTCCAAAACTCACTAACGTTGCAATTTTGAGTGAGGAATACAGGGATTTCTCCACATATGGGTTTGGTCCCTTGCCAGTGAATTTGTAGTCCTACTCAGTACCCAGAGGCAAAGCAGAGTGGTTATAGAGTGAGGCCAACAAAATTCCGCTTGTTTTAGTGAAAAAAAGAAAAGAAAAAAAAATTTGAACAATTTTTTTTCCCATAGTAACTTCGCAATCCATTGTAATCAGAGTGTGAATAATTGGATATCAATGAACAATTATGATAGACTTTGTCTTCTGCATGTTTACTATATGCCAGGACTTTTTGTACAATAACCATATTTCTCAATATAATACACTTATTCTAATGTTGAAAAGATTTAAATTCGGAGACATACATTATCTGCACAGCATCAGGCAGCCAATTGATCTTTGATTCAAATACAGATTGGGCTTATTCAGACTCTGCTTTGCCTTTTTCTTCATTATCTATCAAATATCCAAATAACTCATGCTACCTTCCAACTGTCAAAAATATTGCAAAAATCTGTATTTTTAAATATGGAACTCTATCTAAAATATATTAAATAATTCCTTTTATTCTTTAATAGTTGCTATCAAAATAAATTCTACGTTTTTGGCTTATTGGTCCACATTAGGAACAAAATGGTCCTCATTAGGGAAAAAAAGTTCTATGTTGCATGTTACAACAGAGAGACACACTGATGGACTATTTGTGATAATAGAAATGCTTTCTCACATGTTAAGGAGTCTATGGCTACTCTATTTTTGAATTCTGATGTCTAATTTGATAAATTGCTTTTCTTTTTATTAGGCTGTTGGTTGTTAATTTTGGTTCTTGTCTATTTCTGTCTAACTCTTGGCCGGGTGGCATTTTCTAAACACATGTCCCTAGAGCTCTTCTAATTTATAAAAATAGTTAAACTCTTAATGGAGTGTTACTGTACTCCACCTTCTAAAAAGACAATGAGTGCTCTGACACAGATATCATGATGTGTTTGTGTGTGTGTGTATTTATGTGTGCATGTAGATGTGGGTTTGATGAGCCTTTACCAAATAGACTCAGTTTCTCAGCTATGGTTCAATAATTAAATTTTCCAGACCAGTGTCCACAGACAAAAGAGGTATAACTCTAGTTAAATATAAAAATTATTTTAGAGTGAAATGTACATATCCAACACTAAGCTATTGTTTTAAAAAATCATGAAATAGCCATATGCCAAAATACTACATATCAATTTATAATAATTTTAACAAGACTATTTACTAAAATGGGGAAATTTTCAAACATATTTTATACTACCAATTCAGTTCCACTATTTTATAAAGCCAATTATATAAATATAATATGAGCATAAGATACAGTAGAATTATTTTTTACAAAAATAACACAGGTTATTGCTTATTAGGATTAAGACTCAGAAGTCAATATTTATCCAGAATAAACTAAAAAATATGCATATAACTAATACAGAAATACAAAGACAAATACCATATGAAATAAAAATAAGTGCTAAAAAATGATTGTCTCTTGGAATAAAACTGGGGAGTAGAGAAGGGCGTTTTCTGTTGTTTTATTGCCATTGCCTTATCTCCTTGACTTTAAAACGATGAGAATATACAGTATGACATTGATGAAACTAAACTAAATAGACTAGAAAAAAATAAACTATCTGAAGAGATAGGCTTACACTGCAATTTTATCAAAGAGCATCAATCACTAACACAATGATCCTTGCTTAGAATTTCTCAGAAGGGAATGATTCCTACCACAAAACATTGGCATCAAAATGAAAATGCACCTTTTATAAAGCTGTAAGAACAAATGCATCTTTGGGTTTTGTTACAAAACCTCATACAAATTACACATTTAACTAAATAGCACACTTTTTTAATCCTAATATCAATGGATCAATAATTTCTAATAATATCAAATGATATGTGGAAACAGCTTTCCTTTCAAAAGGGATGTGAAAGTTACACTGATATTAGTGAAATATTTCATCCGTCAACATCTTTCAATGATTTTCATTAAGGTAGAGTTTCTATTTCAATAGATAATCATTTTCAAACAGGTTTTCCATTAAGGCAGATGTTCTAGTTCAGATACATTCCAACTCTATTTTATTACTGATTTTCTGTGCTGATGTTTTATGAGACCAAAGAAATGAAAACCCATATTCCTACAATTTAATGATATGAATATCTTAGGATATGGTGAATAAAAGAAAATGTGCTTAAATGTATAACTTATTGTGAACAATAATATTCTACCGTCTTAGTCAGTTTGGGTTGTTACAAGTACCATAGATCAAGTGGCTTATAAACAACACATTTTTTTCTCACAGTTCTGAAGGCTGAAGTCTGAGATTAGGGTACCAATATGTTTAGGTTCTGGTGAGGGGACTCTTCTGGGTTATAGCCTGCTGTCTTCTCCCTGTAGCCTCACATGGGAGAAAGAGGGCTATAGAGCTCTCTGTGGTCTGTTTTACAAGGTCACAGATTGTATTCACGAGGGCTTCACCTTCAGGAGCTAAATTACAACCCCAAATCTCCACCTTCTAATGCCATCACAATGGAGATTATGATTTAAACATCTGTAGTTCCTACATCTACAGATGACTGCATCTCTATTATCCCTTTATATTGTCACAAATAACACAAGCAGCTTAATATATGCAGACTGTGTGGTCATTTCTTTTCTCCTTTTTTCTGACATGAAATTTGCCTTTAAGACAGAGAAATAATGAACACAAAAACGTACGTTCAGACCTTTGTAAGAGATAAAATGGTTCTTCCTTTTAGATTTTGGGTCATATTTACCAAAGTAAACATTCTGATATTTTATTATACTATAATAATGGTAAACTAATTTGCCAGAATTGTATTCAAAAACTTAAAACGACTTTTTACTGAGATATTTGGAAATATTGTGAAAGTATAAAAATTATAAATAACTAAAATGTATAAATTTCTGAATTATGTATTAAGTAAACTATCTGGCTTTAAATAAAACTGTTAGATTGGTAATTATTTAAGGTACATGCAACATTAGGAAGACAAAGAAGAAATATTTTTCTTGTAAAACATATATAACCAAACTGATCCTTGTAGAAATTGATTAGAAATACCATAAAATGGGTTATAAAAGTAAATAAAGGGCTAACTGAATAAAAGTAAACAGATCTGAGATATATAAATACTAAGTTTTAGTAAAAGAGTAACTGACAAAAAAATTGAATGCTAATACATTGTCTTAACAAACATTTAGTGAGCATTTCTCTATATCACACATTGAATTGCTGAGACTGTTGAAAAAAAAAATCAAGAACTCTCCCTTAATAAAAGCTTACAGTTAACATTAGTCTGCAGTATGGGAACAGGCAATTTGAGAGCTTCAGATTTAATTTTATGAATTCCAGCATAAGTTCCATACAAAAATGAAATTCAGCAATGAACCAAAACTAGAATATATTATTTGAAAGTTTCTTCCACAGATGAATACAATATAAAAGATTATTGAATATTGAAAATAGTAGATTCATAATTTATTGCATCAAAAAATTAAAGACAAATCCAGTAAGATCCTGGCAATTGTTTAAAAGGCTTTCCAAATATTTTGCAGCCATTTTAAAAGTAAACTATGAATTGAAGGAATCGAAGAAAACAATTTAAACATGAGACATTATTCTTAAATTAGAAACCAATAGAGATTCACTATGTAGCCATTTTTCTGGAGTTTCCAGTAAATGCGCTAAACCAGAAACACTGAAAAATAAACATTTAAAACATGATTCTACACCTGTAAATTAAAAGACCAATAAAAAATTAAAACTATTAGAATCAGAGAATTTGATTAAGTGTGTCAATGCCAAATAAATATACAGAAGTCAAAGTTTTCTCTCCATATAACATCAATAAACCGTGGGAAATAAAAATAATAAAGTATTCCATTCAAATAGAGAAAAATGCATGCTATATTCTATAATCACAAAAAATTAAGTGAGAGATACTATATGCCACTAAGTAGCTTAACTTTAATATATTATTTGATCTCATGGGAATAATATAAGAACCATCTGATCTTTGACAAACCTGACAAAAACAAGCAATGCGAAAAGAATTCCCTATTTAATAAATGGTGCTGGGAAAACTGGCTAGCCATATGCAGAAAGCTGAAAGTGGACTCCTTCCTTACACCTTATACAAAAAATAACTCCAGATGGATTAAAGATTTAAACATAAGACCTAATACCATAAATACTCTAGAAGAAAACCTAGGCAATACCATTCAGGACATGGGTATGGGCAAGGAATTCATGAATAAAACACCCAAAGCATTGGCAACAAAAACCAAAATAGACAAATGGGATCTAATTAAACTTAAGAGTTTCTGCACAGCATAAGAAACTATCGTTAGAGTGAACCAGCAAACAACAGAATGGGGAAAAAATTTTTGCCATCTACCCATCTGACAAAGGGCTAATATCCAGAATCTACAAAAAAAAATTAAAAGATTTACCAGAAAAAACACAACTCCATCAAGAAGTAGGCAAAGGATATGAACAGACACTTCTCAAGAGGAGACATTTATACAGCCAAGAAACATATGAATAAAAGCTCATCATCACTGGTTATTAGAGTAATGGAAATCAAAACCACATTGAGATAGCATCTCACCCAGTTAGAATGATGATCATTAAAAAATCTGGAGACAACAGATGCTAGAGAGGATATGGAGAAATAGGAACACTTTTACACTGTTGGTGGGAGTATAAATTAGTTCAACCATTGTAGAAGACAATGTAGTGATTTCTCAAGGATCTAGAAATAGAAATACCATTTGACCTAGCAATCCCATTACTGGGTACACACCCAAAGGACTATAAGTCATTCTCTTATAAAGACACATGTATGAGTATGTTTATTGTGGCACTGTTCACAGTAACAAAGACTTGAAACCAACCCAAATACCCATCAATAATAGACAGAATAAAGAAAATGTGGCACATATATACCATGGAATACTATGCAGCCATAAAAAATGAGTTCATGTCCTTAGCAGGGACATGGATAAAGCTGGAAACCATCATTCTCAGCAAACTGGCAAAGGAACAGAAAAAGAAACACTGCATGTTCTCACTCATAAAATGGGTGTTGAACAATGAGAACACATGGACACAGAGCAGGGAACATCACAAATGAGGGCCTGTCAGGGGGTTGGAGGCTAGAGGAGGGATAGCAGGAGGTAGATGGCTGGGGGAGGGAGAGCATTAGGATAAATAACTAATGTAGATGATGGGTGATGGATGCAGCAAACCACAATGGCACATGTATACCTATGTAACAAAGCTGCACGTTCTGCACACGTACCCCAGAACTTAAAGTATAATAATTAAAGAAAAAATAAAAAACAAAAGTAAATTATTTTATTTTTATTTCAGATATGATGACTATTTCATTCCAATGTTATGTTTTCAGATTGTCAGAAATACTTTTCAGTGAGGTTAAATTATATGTCCAAGGACAAACAGCTAATTAGGGGCAGAAATGAGTTTCAAATTCTCTAAACTCATAATTACTACATTTTTCTGACTTTCTAGTTTATCTTTGGGTATAAATTGAACACTAAAATGTAGAAAATCTTTGCAATTCCTGTTTGAATATTAAATGTAAACATTTTTTTTTAGAATTAGTTACATAAAGTTTCAGATTTTCATATGAAAAATTTATTACCCCAAAATATCCACTAAAATTAAATGATAATAATTAATAATTGAAGATGCCCTTTTATATCACACACTGGAGTTTACGATATAACATTGTCATAACATGAAGTAGTATTTAAACATAGATTTATTTATCTCACCAAATTTATTGGTGAAATAGAAATAAAAATTCATTCTGATACCAGTTGATGAAATTTTTCAAAAAAAATCTCTTTCCCTTATATTATTTGTAATACCATCTTGGAAAATCACACTGTTTGGCAATCAGTCAGTTACCAAGGATCCACTTCAATAATTTTGACTAGGCAGCTTAAAAGGAAATTTTAAATTATTTCTATTTGTAGCAAAAACAAAATCTCTTTTAATTTTTTCATTGTTTTATTTTGTCCTATATTTTGTCTTTAGGAAAAATCAACATTTTTAATGAGTATAATTATGACCCTAATAATGCTTGTGTTCCCTTTTTCCTCCTGAAAAGAGGAGTTTTCATATAAGAAGACATGAATTGGCATATACATGTCAACTATAATAAGGTAGCACAGGTTTCTACATTTCAAGTGGGGTCAAATAAAAACCCTGATTTAAGTGATTATTATTGTCATTTTACAAAGGAGAGTCTGAATCGTTTTACTAAGGCCACATAGTAAGTAATAGATAATTCTAAAATTTGATCTGTTATCTGCTTGACATAAAAGACTTTCTATTCTTCTCTCAGGAAGAAATCTGAAGATTTTTATCTCAATTTAATTGATGGGTAATTTATCTCATTAAATAATTCATAAAATTAATATATTAAAATTTTTAAATTTAATATCTTGATGAGAAAAAAGTATTTCTTATATATAGGACTGTGATAAATATTAAATATTAATTTGTGATCATTAGTGATAGTGATAATGGATTTAACTATTTTAAACATTGTGGATGCATTGAAATCCAATAGGTTATATAGTTTTCTAAATAATCAGAGTAGAGACACTAAAAATGGCAAAAGGTTTTCTTTCTTCCTAACATAATTGCATTTTATAATCATACAAATATTATAAAATTACTGATCTGATGTTAATTACATGAAGTTTAGAAAAATATTTAGAAAATATGAGGAGAAAAATTCAGAATGAACATAAATTCCACTATTCAATGTTACTTATAAAATTTTTGTTTATTTTCAAGACATTCTATTTTATTTATAGATTTTTGGACTCCTACATAAAGTTTCTTTTTGATTAATTTTTGTTATACCCTATTTTATGAATATATGATTTTAAGTGAGGCTATACTATGTATAAAGTTTTTCCTTTTTTTTCAGTTGAGCACTATTTTTTTTTAGCAATTTTGTATAATTCCATAAAACATTTTTAAACTAGTCTCATGCCACCACACTGATAGATGGTTTAATTTTACAAATTCCCAAACATTAGGCTTTTTTCTTTGAATTATTACAAAAACAAATCAGCTATTTTTCATTTTTAGGAAAACTTTGCTATCTCAAGGTGTTTTCTTAGAATAATTTTTTAAAACAAAATATGAAGCTCAATTAATGCATATGATACCTATCAAGATTCTTGATTCATATTACTAAACTGTAGTCCTGAAAATATTAAATAATTTAAAATCACACCAATAATACATGTACGAGAATATAAATATTTTGTGACATAAGATACAGCAATTGGAGTAACATTTTAAAACATTAAATAATTAGGCAAGGAATTTCACTTATAAATAAGGTATGTATTAGGAGTCTCCAGAGAAAATGAACCAATAGGATATATACAAATATACGTAAGAGGAGATTTATTGTAGGAGTTAGCTTATGTAAATTATGGAGGCCAAGAAGTTCCAGTTTGCTGCCTGCAAACTGGAAAACCGGGAAAGCTAGTAGAATAATTAATTCAGTCTAGTCTCATTCTCATTCCATTCCTGAGAATAAGACTGGATGCCCCTGGTGCAAGTCCTTGAGTCTGCAGACATGAGAACTAGGAGTTCTGATGTCCAAGGGCAGGAGAATCTTCACTTTTTGTTCTAGTCAAACCTTCAATAGATTGAAAGATGCCTGTCCACAATGGTGAAGGCAGATCTTTCTTACTCAGTCTACATATTCAAACGCTAATTTATTCAAATAAATTCAAATACTAATTCAAATTTTATCTTTGATTGGCTCTTATTCCTATTTTAGTCTTTTTTTAACTATTAAGTTCAAGGGTACATGTGCAGGTTTGTTATTCTCATAAAGCTCTATAATACACTGAAATCAGTGACACATTCATGTTCGAAAGCCTCATAGTATATATTAGAAAACAACTGGAATGTCTATAAAATAACTTCTGTAATTTTGCAGGTTTATACGGACAAAGGAATCTTGCTTCAAATTGCTGCATTTAGTGAATTATATCCAAAAAATTGATCTACACCTCATTTAGGTGATGAAATTTTGAACTTGGGGGTTTTCAGTTTATGAGATTTAGATTTTAATGGAAAAACTTTGGACTTTCAGCTAATGTCATAATTGGATGAGACCCTTAGAAACCTTGAGAAAGGGAGAATGTATTTTGCATTTGAAAAGGATATGCGTAGTTAAGAGCCAGAGGGCTGCTGCTGTAGGCAGAATCCAGAGTCTCCAGGATTCCTACTTTTTGTATACTTAGCTTGCATAATACCCTCCTCTTGTGTGCTAATTTGACTTTTGATTATGCCCCATTTTTCTACAGAGCTTAAAATGATAATGCTTTATTAAATCCTTCTTTTTCAATCTAGAAAAATTTGACCTCCAATTAATTACTATTGAGGGATTCCTACTGAAGAGAAAAGTTAGAAGAGGTTAGCTAGCAGAAAAGCCCTGGTCTATTAACCAATCTAGCAGCCATACTGTAAACTCTATTAATTGGCAATTTATAAGCAGTTGGAGAGAGGAGCTAAGATGCTTATATATACAAATGAGTATTTCCAAAATTTCTAGGGATGAAAGTACTCTCCTAACTGTGACTATTAACATCTTGGAATCTGTATTTAGGGCTGGGCATGGTGGTTCATGCCTATAATTTCAGCATTTTGGGAGGCTGAGGCAGGCAGATCACTTGAGGTCAGGATTTTGAGACCAGCCTGGCCAACATGGCAAAACCCCATCTCTACTAAAAATACAAAAATTAGCCAGTGTGGTGGTGCATGCCTGTAATCCCAGCCACTCAGGAGGCTGAGACAGGAGGCTGACTCAGGAAGTGGAGGTTTCAGTGAGCCAAGATCATGCCACTGAACTTCAGTCTGAGTGACAAAGTGAGACTTCACCTCAAAAAAAGAATCTCTAGACCACCTCTTTACCTCTTTTTCAATCCTAATACCATCACATATTGTATGCATTGTACTCTGGCCCTCAGTTTCTTTATCTGTAATTATCCCATCAAGGCATCCTGTCCAGAAATATTAATATGCTTAAATTATTCACCATGGAAATTTGTATAAGTAATCAACACGTAATTGTTCGATTTCCTTGCTCAATACATAATTATTATTATACTGCTTCTTGTTTTTAACATGACATCATTTCCTCAAAGGCATTTGTCAATCAGTATTCAGCATTAACTGTAAAACCACTCATTAAAAATTTGCCTTTTAAAACAGTGGAGGAAAAAATAGACCTCAGAATTAATGGAATGCACATCTCTGATATCAATGGGCTGATATTTGGCACTTGATAAATGTCTTCTGAATGAATGGATGAATGAATGGTGAATTAATTACTTCAAGACAGAAAATCTTTATTATCAATGCTTTGCTCATGCTAGAAGTAGAAGTGCAGATCATGAACTGGAACAGAACAGGCAAAACTAGCCAGAGCCTACTTGGAAAGCCCTAGTTTGAGTTTGCTAGGGAGGAAAAAAAAAAAAAAAACATACACTGACTTAAAGCTTATTAACCAACCTAATTTTTTTGCTAAATGAAAATAACCTGAGAGGGCTTTATTTTGTAAACTTTTAGTTTGTGAATCCAAAGATGTTTTCATCCTACGCCTCTGACATAGAGAATAAATTTAGGTGCAGAGAACTTAAGTGACTAACCTGGAGGTACGAGATGACTCAATAACTCAACCAGAAATGTAAAACCCTAGGCATTCCAATTCAAGTAACTTTGTGAGAATGTTCTTGACTAAATTCAGTGCTAACCAGATAAAATGAAGCCTTCAAGGAAATAATATTTAAGACCTATAGATACTGCTAAAGAAATTAGATTGTCACTATATAGTGAACACATTGGTAGTTGCATCAGACCACAGAAACAGTTATAATATTAATTTAGTAAATGAGCTCCCAGAGACCTACAGGAGTTAAAACACCTCGGAAAAAGACATACACTCACAAAGTAACTTATGCATTTGACAGACTTCTCTGGTAAGTTTATACCAATGAGTCTCACACAGATGGCTATGTGCTATGTAAGTTACAGTTTTAACTGCAGTTTTATTTTGGGTTTTAAATCTATGAACTTAGAATCATAAAATGCATGAACTTATACACTGAATTCTCCTCATCAACTTGGAGAAAGTGTCAAGTCTGATATTTTAAAGTGCTTATTGTGCAGTAAAGGACTGTGATGCATTTAAGAGGGCCAGAGCAAGGAGTACTGACCATTTGCAGTCCAGGTCAATTGGCTTACACAGACAACATACACAAATGGCCAGGTAAGAACCACCATCTAGCAACAGAATCTGGTGTGGTTTGTTAGTAACTACTTTAACAATCTTTCTAGGTCACAAAGTGATCACTCATTCTGACCTGAACTCTGGGATTGAATGAATTTCTTGACTGAATGTGTATTCACTCATTCAGCAAATATGTATTCGGTAATTGTGGTGTATTAGGTCATATGATTTTTTTTTTTTTTTTTTTTTTTTTTTGAGACAGAGTTTCGCTCTCGTTACCCAGGCTGGAGTGCAATGGCCCGATCTCGGCTCACTGCAACCTTCGCCTCCTGGGTTCAGGCAATTCTCCTGCCTCAGCCTCCTGAGTAGCTGGGATTACAGGCACGCGCCACTGTGTCCAGCTAATTTTTTTGTATTTTTAGTAGAGACGGGGTTTCACCTCGTTGACCAGGATGGTCTCAATCTCTTGACCTTGTGATCCACCCACCTCGGCCTCCCAAAGTGCTGGGATTACAGGCGTGAGCCACCGCGCCCGGCCCAGGTCATATGATTTGTGCTAGGGATACAACATATGTCAGCAATAGACCTTCTCTCAATAAATAGAAAGTCTCATGGAGAGACAAATACCTAAGGAAATAATTATAATACCTTGTGAAATGTGTTATAATAGAGGTTAAGTACAAGGTTTTATAGAAGCAGAGTAACAGAGCAATTAATTCCAGAGAAGAAAATCACAGAAAGTCTAATATAAATGCTGGTGGTTGATGGGGCCTTGAGGATAAGATTACCTGGGAGAGAAAGCTAGGTGAAAAAGATAATAAATGAGCACCAAGGCAGAAAGTGTGTGGCATATCTGAGGAACCAAGCAGTTCGTTGCATTATCTCCCTATTGCTGATATGAGATATGAATACCCTCATTTGTCAAATGTGGGTTTAATATTAATATTTGACATAAGTAATTTTGAAATACCTTTGAGATTTAAAAGGGTGCAACCTGAATCTAAAGTAGTCTTTTCTTTCTTGTTCATATAATGAGAATATTCCAGAAAGACTAGCAGTCTGGCTTTCATTTTATGATACCGGCTTTAAGTAGCACATTTAAATTTGGAAAGTAAATTAGAAAGATGTGTGCCATATCAAAATAAACACAAACATTCTTAGCATTGTTTAAAAGTTATCACATTACTATAACAATCATCAGTCTAACATCTTATTCCATCAGAAGTAATTGCTTCAAAGAATGCCACTATTTTGAACTATTCATACCAGAACATAATTTTAACTTTGACACACTGTATGGTTTTAATTAAATTTCATAAAGCCACCATATAAATTTGACTTAAAAAATTCTCACAAACCTATTTCCCTGGCTATTTTAAAGCTAATTAGCAAAAGATAGATAACACTAATTTACTCAGTAATAAATGATAAAAATTGGTCAATGGAAACCATATTAACACTTAAAACATGAAGCAACCATAGACAACTTTTTGGTGTTTGTATTAGTCCGTTCTCACATTGCTATAAAAAACTGCCCAAGACTGAGTAATTTAGAAAGGAAACAGGTTTAATCGACTCACAGTTCTGTGGCTGGCAAGGTCTCAGGAAACTTACAATAATTGAAGAAGGCAAAGGGGAAGGAAGTGAGGCATCTTCCTCACAAGGTAGCAGGCAGGAGAGTGAACTCAGGAGGAACTACCAAACACTTACAAAACCATCAAATCTCGTGAGATCTCAATCACTTCTATGAGAACAGCATGGGGAAAACTGCCCCATGATTCACTTACCACCACCTGGTCTCCACTTTAACAGGTGGAGATTATGGGGATTACAATTCAAAATGAGATTTTTCATAGGACCAGAGCCAAACCATAGCAGTGTTCTTACTAGGAAAAAAAAAAAAAAGCTAATTTATAAAACAATTAAATCGAATACCTTCTATTTAGAGGAACAAAGGATAGACTATTCTCTATTTGAAATTATTTATGAGTATTGGAGTTCTCAGCCTGCATGAAAACAGGCTGAATACTAATATTTATTTGTTCCTTACTTAATTTAGATTAAGCAATGGTTTAAATTTTTAAAATATTTGGTTACATTACTACTGAAATTTGTATCATTATAATAATGTGGAAAAAATAGATCCAAGCTCACAAACAAATCTTTTCCAAATTAATAAGCAAAATCATATTTAGCTAAAGATGCATGCAACTAGGTAAACAAAGACATAGATATATTTACATATATATGTATGTATCTATTTAAATCTCAGTAAATTTTAAAAGTAAAGCACTGTACTTAAGAAATAAAAGCGGGGCCCAAAGTGGCTCCGGCCCGATGTCGTGGCGCTTGCGAAGGCGAGGCCAAGAGTTCAAGGCCAACCAACCTCAGCAACCTTACAAGCTCTCAATGATTGGCAAAAAAAAAAAAAAAAAAAAAAAAAAGAAATAAAAGCAACAATATTTAACTCAGAACTATGTTAAATTCTGAAATTTCTTCATATAAAGTATGCCTTTTATTTAGAGTATATCTTCCACTTAACAGGACCTGTTTCATCACTTAAATAGTTCTCAGCACCTTTAAGAGTAATTAATTTGAACATTAAGATTGCGTCTTTGAACACCTACATTATTACCTTGATAACTATTATTATTAATCAATACTTGTGGAGTGCCTATTATGTATTAAGTATATAGATCTATGTATTCAGCCCTTTATATGTACATAAATAGACTATGTTGAACCACGCCCTGTTGGTTTTTTTTTATCATTTTTTTAATTGGATTTTTGACCTTATTTTTTAAAACATCTGAGGGAACACCATATAAAATAGGAACTTATTGAAATTTTCATGCTGAAAATGATATGTAAAGAAAAATGAAGAGTAAAATGCAGCACTAATTTCATAAATTATACATCAAGGTTAATTGTTGTTAAAAAAAGTTACATAGATGGTAAATTTCATTTAAACATACATTTAAGTTCTATGTGCCATTATTACTATGAAAATGTATAGCTTATGAGAACAAATATTAAATTCTAGAAACAATTTATCTGCCATTACTCAATTTAGAAATGATGAGATGTTATACCTATATACAAAAAATAAATTCAACATGTGAGAAGCATGTGTTTCTGGGGAATTCTTACCAGCTTTCAGTTTAAAATATTGTATATTGCCTCTCATAAGATGAATCATAATATAAGATTAAACTTAAACTGGAACAAACTTTATATTTTTAAAATCAGTATTACTGTGCACATTTGAAATTTACAACATAATGTTATGGGGTGTATATGTATATATAAAGAAATAATAAAACGGTTACTATAGAGAGGCTAAATAACATATCTATCATCTCACATAGTTACTTTAACTAAAAGTAGCTAAAATCTACTTAATTAACAAAAATCCCTAATCCAATACATTTTATCAAACACATTCTTCAGATTGTACATTAAATCTGTAAACTTGTTGATTTTACATGTCTGCAATCTCTTTTAAACAATATTATTTTCCCATGCCTTGAGAAAACTTTATAAAACAGCACATTTTGCTATTTTCTATTGCATTTTGAAAGAAATGCAAAAAAATGAACATATGATATTTAAAGGTAGAGGAATAATACAGGTAAACAAATATAAAAATAAGAAAAATTTGTGGATTTAAAGAAAATAGAGGCACTGAACTGATGATTTTAAAGGGACAGAAAATAAAAAGAAAGGAATTTTTTAAAAGAAACAGAAAACAACTGCTATCCAAATGTTGCAGTGACTTTTCGGGAGAAAAACAGACTGCCCTGTCTCTCTGGATCCTAGCTCTCCCATCTTCTTACTGTTTTCAAAGTAACTTTCTGACTAACTTTTCTGTATTTTCTGTAGGCAGAATAATGTTAGAAGCTTACCTTTATTTAGGATAGTTTATCAGAAAGCCCCTAGAGACTTTCTATTTTCTTTTCTATTCTACAGCCTTTCTCCCTTATCTGTCTTCCTTCAGGCCCTGTTTTGTCAATTTAATGAAATCCCACCTTCCTGGAAATAATAATGCTTATGTTTTATGGTACCATAACCCCAAAATACTATTGTTTATCTTATTAAGTAGAATATTCTTGTCCTAAATACCCCTTATAGTGCATTATAAAATAACATGTAAATAACAAAATAGCAACATGTATTATATATCTATAAAAATGTGATTGTAATATGATACATATATTTAAAAATATCCACAAATTCTACCAAGTAATATTCACTAATATTCATATTATCTGTCTTTTGTCCATCTTCCATGTTACACGCTCATTTGTTTTTCTTTTTTTGTAAGAGGATAAAACTAATTCGGGGCACAGCAGTCTTCCAACATTCACTGAACACCCACCAAGCATCATGACTTCCTGCTGAGAGAGTTATAAATGGCAATAGGGTATCTGTTTGATGTTGGCAGGCTACTCCAGGAACGTGGTGACTAAAGGTTTTTGCTATGATCCTTGGCTGTAACCCTTTCTCCTGCTCACTTTGGTAACATCTCTGTCTTTTCAATAGCTTGCTTTGCCTTAAACTAGTGTAGAAAAATATTTTTCCTATGTCCTTACTATATAACAAACTTCTACAATTTAAGTGTTTGTGTGATCATTCAGTCATTAACCTTAAAAGACATGCAATCTAACAGAAATCATGGAGAGTCTGGAAAAGACTGAAGAGAATATTAAAAGCATCATTTCTGAATTTTCAAACTACCTAAATGTTGCTTGTACCATCACTTACAAGATTGTATGTAGATATTTCTGTACAAGGACCAATTAAATGTGGAATGAATATCTACTTCCAGCATATTAAGTTATTTTGTTTTAGTTCTTAATGTTACATTATATTCACTGAAAGGGATTTGTACAGTTTAAATGAATAAGTTGCAAAAGTTCTAATCTGAAAATTTACATTTTTTATAGTTGAGTCAGTTTAATTAGTAACAGTTAACACAGAGTAAAATAAAATAGAGAGATATATAATTGGAAGTTTTCTGGATTGTAAAGTGTTATGTGGAAATTTCCATTAAAAAAGTCTGTCTCAAGGACTCTAATTACTGACAAGCAGAAATAATATACAGACCTCATTTTCTCATCTTGCTTACTGTTACCAGGATTCAATAGGGGTGTGAAGGGAGATAATATCTTGGAGGAAAAAAATTCTTTTTTGTTTGGTTGTTTATTTTAAACCGAGGTTTTGTTTGTTCGTTTTATTTTGTTTTCGCCAAGTCAAATAGTAGCTCCCTATTCTAAGCTAAAGAAGATAAGAAAATTTTAAGGGAATTTCATAGAGCTATCTAATATCAAAAGGGATTTTGATACAAAAATAATAATCATTTAAAGTAAATTGAAGTTTTTTTAGTCTATGAAGGAATAAGAAATACATCAAATGAGAGTGACTATTATTAGAGAATAATGAGCCCCTTAGGATTGCATTTCTCTAGATCTTACTGTAATATTATGCATCAACTTTAAATACATCAATTAACTTTTTCAATAAAGACATATTTTTAATTTACATAGAGTAATAAAATGTAAATACTAGAATCACAATTTGCTTATGATATAAATTAAGTATGAACCAAATGCCCAGAAGAAAATATGCAACCTTAGGAACAATATCCTTTTAAATCCAAAACTGTAAAAGCAAATTAAGAACAGAATATATACTAGGTTTTATTGTCTTTGTGTGGAGGTATATGGGTGTGTTTGTGTGTGTGTCTGTGTGTGTGTGAACTTACAAATGCTTAAGGTTTTTTGACGCTAAAGATACTGTTTTGGAATGAAAAATAATTAGGGAGTTTATGTTCTCAAGAGCTTTCAACGATTTATCTCTTGAGTAAATTTTCTAACATGAAAAGTATTCTTTTGCTAATGACATATCTCATATAAAAGAACCTTCAAGTAGCACTATGTCATATATACTTTTATAAAATAATTTACAGTTTTTTAATGTGTTTTTATGATGTATTCAGTTCCACTCAATATCTCTCCCTATAATAGCTTTAATCAGAAATTTCTGCAGAGTAAATAAATTTCACATTTCCGTGAATAGCTGTAATACTCATCATTCTGTTTGAGACATTCAGACAGTAATATTGAAGTGCATCCCAAAATTAATATTAATGTACCCAGTGATAAGATATTAATTTAACTCAAATAAAATCATAAAGGCAAATGTGACAATATCCTTTTGTTTTGTTTTGTTTTATTTGAGACAGGGTCTGTTTTTGTCACCCAGGTGGAATGCAGTGGCACAATCTTGGCTCACTGCAACCTCTGCCTCCCAGGGTCAAGTGATTCTTTCACCTCAGCCTTCCAAGTAGCTGAGATTACTAGTACCCACCATTAAGACCAGATAATTTTTGTAGTTTTAGTTGAGAAGGGTTTTCACCAAGTTGGCCAGGCTGGTCTCCAACTCCTGACCTCAGGTGATCCAAGCACCTCAGGCTCCCGAAGTGCTGGGATTACAGGCATGAGCCACCATGCCCAGCCTTAAATGTGACCATTTTCTAGATAACTTATTGAAATATTTAGAAAATTGAGGAAAATTGCCATCATTAGCTGAAATTATTTGTATAATTAATTTCTAATTCCATTGACTTTACTATTTCCCATGTGGCTTGAGTGAATAGTATAGATTTTTTTGTATTCCCTAATTTAATATCATTCATTCAAAAATATTTTGTGATTTTTTTCCAATGAATGAAATATAAATGTATTAGAATATAACCTAAATATTTTTAATTTAAAATTTATTTCCTGAAGAGTAAAATACTCTGAAAATATTCTGATGTCAGAAAGTATTTTCTTTTCTATTAGGATAACGCAGTGTATGAAAAAAAAATTCAATTGCTACCATAAAAAACAAGTTCTTTCTGCACTGCCTGTTTAGATCTATCACAAACTTTAATGGGTAAGTAACTGTCTCTATGAACTACATTTCTGGCCAGCTCCATCTGCTTTCATTTTCCAAACAGCCTGGTGAAGCAAACAGAGATAAGGAGGTAATAAAATATTTGACTGAATCACTACCTCTAGGGTACCACCAAAATGAAAGGCATGATGTTGATATTTAACACTAGAGATTAAATCTAAAATCATTTATTTGAGGAGTTGAAGTTTCAGCATTCTCTACCAACATGAGAGCATTAACTAATGTACCTCAATAAGAGATGTGCTTCTGACATCATAATGTAAGTAATAAAATTGAAGTAATAAGAATTTTAGCTAAAATCACATTGAAAGACACAGTACAGGTTCAGATAGTTCTGATGAGTGAAATTACAGTCTGAAGCACATATTATTTAAATAGTATACAATAAGCTACAGGTATTGGCAAAAGTTAATATTCATGAAATTCAAACAATCATATAAAATAATGGCAGCTGCTTAAGCAAGAAAAGATCCTGGTCTCATATTTATTTACTTGGTTTAGATACAGGGCATTTCTAAAAATGAACAATTTCCTAGAGATTATGTTTTTAATACATGAAATGCACAGTATGGAAAATTGCTTGCAAAATGGATGCTGTTTTTCTCTTCTCCATATCGATGCCTCTTTGCATTGTGACTTTGCAATTCTGTATCTTATTGCATCTCTCTTTATTTATTAAGTCTGGCATGGCCTTATGACTTTCTTTGATGCATAGAAAGTGGCCTTGAGAAGCCTTGTTTGTTTTCACTCTTTTTCCCGGAATATTGCCAAGCCTCCACATGGATTTTCCAAGTCTAGCCTGTTGGATGATGAGGGATACTTGTCCCAGTTGGTTACTCATGTTGCCTGAGCCAACAGCCAAGCATCAGGTATGTGAGTGAAGTAGATTAAACAGTCAGCTCAGTCATTTGGGCAGCTCACCTCAGGCACATTGGAGAACTTAACTGAGTTCAAACAAGCCAGACCTAGATCAGCAAAGTCATACACCTGATCCAGAGACTCATAAATTATATTCATGATTTTTGCTTTAAGCCTTGAAAATTAGGGCCCATAGTTGTCTCTCACTATTTGTGTAAATAAAGTTTTATTAGAACACAGCATCATCTACTGGAATATGTATATACAGACTGTGGCTGCTTTCATGCTACAACAGTGGAGTCAAGTAGTTGCAATAGAAACCTTATGATGGGCACAGATTATTACTATGTAGACATTTTCAGAAAAATTTACTGACTCCTATTTTAAATCACTGTATTTTGAGATAGATTGTAACTCAGTAATAAGAAAACATGTACAGCTAGCAAAATATTTCTAGTAATGTTTGCTTTCATTAAATATAGTATCACACTATGTTGTTATTTGTAATTTATAATAATACTAGACCTTTACTTTTTACCATTATTTTTCAAGAAATACTTTATTACTTAGTATCTAAGACATCAATGCACTAAAAGTACAATACAAAAGTGTACAATCAGACAAAAATCCCTCCATTCATGCAATCTCTCTTCCAGAATGCAGTAGAACACTGAACACACACACACATTACATACACAAATACACACATACACATACACAGACACATACATATAACATCTGCAAGCCTATAATTTAAACCATGTAAAAAATCACCATTTCATAGAAATGATTATTAAAAGTTAATAATTTTATATGGTGAAAAGTAATTTTACTCTAGATACTGATAGGTTTAAATGAGGTGATACAGGGAAAACGACGAAAATAGGAGAATTGCTGTTCTTTGAGCACAATATCTTGGAAAATGTAGAGAACTTTTAAGTATCTAGGTGAGGACAATCCCAAAAAGAAGAATAGCAAGTACAGTGGTCTTCAAGCAGGAAAAGGTCTGATCTGTTTAAACAGGAAAAAGACAAACAAGGTCAAAGTGAGTAAGGAGATTTGTAGTAGATGCTGAGATTAGAGAGGTAATAAGTGGGTGACAGGCTCAATACATTTGTGATGTTCAGTGCACTTACTGGCTAGCTGAATATGAGATGTTACATACACGTAAAATACACACCAAATTTTAAAGACGAGGTATAAAAAAAGTGTCACATATTTAAATAATTTGTGTGCTGATTACATGTAGAAATGATCATATTTTATATTGAATGGGTTAAAGTGTATTAAAATTAAATTCACCATTTTCTGTTTACTTTTTAAAAATATGGCCACTAACATGACTCACATGGTTCCATCATATTGCTCTGGTATAGAGTTTAACAGTCCAATGTCAGAACTGAGGTTATTACTCTGAGTGAGATAATTCACCATTGAGAGTAGTTTGTAATGAGGTAGTTGCTGAAACAGGGAGGCCAGTTCGGGGAAGGTTTTATTAATCTGAGCAGCAAAGAGAGATGAGGACTCAACAGAATAAAGATAACAAATAGAAACGAAGACTAGTTTTCAGACTTTGAATACATTTTGAAGACAGAGCCAATATTTGCTGATATATTTAATGTGGATTGTGAATTTAAAAAAGAAGCCAAGAATAGACCTGTAGTTTGGGTCCAGAGAACTAAAAGTATATGTGTTAATAATTGAGAAGAAGAGGACATAAAGTGAAACATGTTTGGAGTAAGAAAGATTCATTTGGTGATAATGTAAGAATGAAAATATTGAGAAAAAAATTGGATAAATAAATCTGTATTTTAGAAGTGAGATCCACGCTGGAAATTTTCCTTTATGACTCATCAGCTTATAGATAGAATGTTAAGCTCCTGGAGTGAATGAGTGAATATGGAAAGAAGGAAAGAGGTCTACAGTCAAGCCTATAGGAGGCCCTTAATATTTACAGTTCAATTGGTCATTAGACAGATGCAAATCAAAACCACATTGAGATACCATCTCACTCCAGTTAGAATGGCGATCATTAAAAAATCTGGAGACAGCAGATGCTGGAGAGGATGTGGAGAAATAGGAACACTCTTACACTGTTGGTGGGAGTGTAAATTAGTTCAACCATTGTGGAAGACAGTGTGGTGATTCCTCAGGGACCTAGAAATAGAAATTCCATTTGACCCAGCAATCCCATTACTGGGTATCTATCCAAAGGACTATAAATCGTTCTACTATAAGGACACATGCACACGAATGTTCATTGCAGCACTGTTTACAATAGCAAAGACCTGGAACCAACCCAAATGCCCATCGATGATAGACTGGACTGGGAAAATGTGGCAATATACACCATGGAATATTATGCAGCAATCAAAAATGATGAGTTTGTGTCCTTTGTAAGGACATGGATGAATCTGGAGAACATCATTCTCAGCAAACTGACACAAGAACAGAAAAAGAAATACCGCATATTCTCACTCATAGGCGGGTGAGAAAAATGAGAACACATGGACACAGGGAGGGGGTCTACTACACACTGGGGTCTATTGGGGGGAAGGGGGAGGGACAGTGGGGGGGCTGGGGAGGGATAGCCTGGGGATAAATGCCAAGTGTGGGTGAAGGGGAGGAAGGCAGCAAAGCACACTGCCATGTGTGTACCTATGCAACTATCTTGCACGTTCTGCACATGTACCCCAAAACCTATAATGCAATAAAAATTTAAAAAAAAAAAAAACAGTGAGGACACACCAGTGAAAGGTACTGAAAGAAACAGCCTATTGAGGAAGGAGAACAAATGTAAATTAGTGGAAGGCAACGAAGGAAAGGGTTTCAAGGAATTTAAAATGATCCGAGTCAAACATTGCAGATGAGAACTACACATTCGTCAGAGAATTTTGCAATATGTAGATCATATGCAATTATTTGGTTAAGAATAGCTTTGGTTGAGTGTGAAAAATGAAATAGGTTAAAGAGAGAAAAGGAGAAAGCATGGAGATAGTGAATATTGATAATTCTCTTCAGGGGTTTGTTATTAAAAACAAGGGCTTTCAGGGATACATGAAACAAGGTGTGGGGAGTCAAGAGAGACTTTGTACAATTTTCAATTCACTAAACTAATTCCCAAATTTTTAAATATTTTTCCTGTATTTTTATATTAGAGATCTTATTTTTAAATAAGTTTTATGTTTACAGAGAAATTGAACAGAAAGTATAGAGTTTCCACACACTCTCCCACTTATCATTTCCCCACCATGGTTTCCCATAGTATTAATATTGCCATAGATGAGCCAGCATTTATGTATTATTATTACATAAAGTCTACAGTTTATGTTAGGGTTCAATCTTTATGTTGTACATTCTGTGGGTTTTGATAAATGTGTAATGAAGTGTATACACCTTTAGAATAACATACAGAATAGTTTCGTTGCCCTAAAAATCTTCTGTGCTCCATCGACTTATCCCTCCATTTATTCTGCTAATGCTGTAGAAACCACTGTTCTTTTTATTGTTTTTACAATTTTGGCTTTTTCAGAGTGCCATATAGTTGAAACCATACACATGTGGCCTCAGATTGGCTTATTTGACTTAGTATATAAAAGTACCTTCACGTCTTTTTGTGGCTTGATAGATCATTTCCTTTTTCCACTGAATAATATTCCATTGTATGGATGTGCCTCAGTCTACTTATGCATTCACCCATTGAAGGAGAGCTTGGTTGTTCCAACTTTTGACATTTGTAAATAAAGGTGTTATAAACATTTGTGTACAGGTTTTTGTATGGACATGTTTTCAATTCATTTAGGTAAACACCAATGGTTCAATTGCTGGATCATATGACAGTATACATTTAGTTTTGTACTAAACTGCCAAACTGTCATTCAATTTGGCTGTACCATTTGGCATTTCAATGAGCGATAAATGAGTTTCTGTTGCTACATATCATCACCAACATTTGCTGCTTTCAATATTTTAGATTTTAGCCATTCTAATCAGTGAGTAGTCATATTTCATTGATGTTTGTATTTGTAATTTTTCAATGAGTATGATGTTGAGCATATCTTCATATGTATGTTAGTCATCTGCATATAATAGCAACAAAAAAAGAGACAAATTCCTAGGCAGACAGGGATGGGTCCCTGGTGAAAGCTGACCTTTAAGCCAAGGACAATTTAAAGCCTGAAAACCACAATGGAATGAGAACTTCCATCCCCATCTTACATACTCTGCCTTGATTGACTCCTTCTGAATGACGCCTTTGAACCAATTGAATGATGCCTTTTCCAAACCCACTCATGGACCAGTCAGTTCTCATTTCCCCATTTTAAGCCCTTAAAAACCCCAGACTCAGGCTCACAGATGGCTACTCACTTTTGGGTTTCCTCCGATTGCTGCAAGCTTTCTTTCTGTGGCTCAATAAAAGTTTACTCTGCCTTATTCACTCTCTGGTGACTGTGGACTTGTTTCTTTTGGTAGCAAGACAAGAAACTGGAACTCCAAACTATAGGAGCATAAGAGCTATAGTGCTCCTGCTCACTGAGTTGTAGGTGATGAGCGTAAAAGAGCTGCAAGACTCCCTCCTGCTCACCAAACAATGGGAGAGAAGAAGCCACTGGGCATCACTCCTTCCCCCTCACCAAACTACAGGAGTGAAAAAGCCACAACATACATATGTAGATTATGTACCCATTTTACTGTTTGGTTGTGTGTAGTCTTATTGTTGAACTTTAATAGTTCTTTGTTCTGAATTATAGTACTTTATCAGGAGTATATTTTGCAATTATTTTCTTTCATTCCATGGCTTGTCTTCTCATTCTCTTTTTGAAATCTTTTGCAGAACAGACATTAAATTTTAAAGATTTCTTTCTCTTATAGATTATGACTTTGGTATTGTATCTAAACTGTCATTGCCAAACCAAAGGTCAGCTAGATTTTCTCCTATGTTGTCTCTCAGGAGTAGTTTTGCATTTACATTTTTGGTTTTGATCCATTTTAATTTTCATTTTAAGTTAATTTCCAAGACCTATGTCTAGATTCATGTCTTTGCATGTAGATATCTACCTGTTACAGCACCATTTGTTTAAAAGATTATCCTTTTCCCATTGAATGCTGTTTACTCATTTGTCGGAGATAATTGTCTATGCATCTCTCCATTTCTTGGCTCTCTATTCTGATTAATTGCTCTTTTTGTATTTTCTTTTGCCAATACATACATGTCTTGATTAATATAGATTTATACTTAGTCCTGTGGTTTTGTAGTATCAGTCTTCTGACTTTGTTCTTCAATATGGAGTTTGTTATTGTGGGTTTTTTTATTTCCATATAAATTATAGAATCAGTTGATCAATATTCATAAAATAACTTGCTGGAAGTTTCTCATAATATTTTTTTAGTTAAAATAATTTATCTTTTCTCCTTTGGGTTCATGGAAATAAAAACTTTAAAATAAATTTATAATAATATACTTATTTTTATAAGTAATTTTGGAAATGTATTCCTTTAAAGTTCCCCTGTTTAATATATATTATAAAACAAATAATATATGCATTACTCAAATGGAAAACATTTTATCTGTCATATAGACAATTGGTCAAATTATTTACCTTATAGTTCTCTAAAAATAGTATAAATTTAAAAAAAGTTAAAAGGGACAAATATGCTTGACAAAATTAGCTTCTGTCTGAGAAGGAGGTTTTATATTTTGTGCCAAGGAAAACTTCCTTCAAAAATTTATTTGGAATACCATTAAAATATAATGACAAAAAAAAATTAAACTTCAAGTTTCAAAATATATTGAGATGAATATATTAGGTATTATCAAATTTTCATATAACTTTGTATATCCAGTAGAAAACATTTAATCTCAGCATTTGAACAGACTAAATTTTCTGTGGCAAACTGGTCAATCTGTTTTTATCAATTTAATGTTAAAAAATCATTAAAGTTACTTGCACTGAAAGCTCACTGGTTAAGAAAAAAATATCAAAAATAGAAAGAATCAATACTGTGAAAATGGCCAAACAGCCCAAAGTAATTTATAGATTCAACACTATCCCCATCAAGCTACTAATTACCTTCTTCACAGAACTGGAAAAAAACACCTTAAACTTCATATGGAACCAAAAGAGAGCCTGCATAGCCAAGACAATCCTAAGCAAAAGAACAAAGCTGGGGTCATCACACTATCTGATTTAAAACTATACTACAAAGCTACATAAATCAAAAGAGCATGGTACTTGTACCAAGACAGAGATATAGACCAATGGAACAGAGCAGAGGTCTCAGAGGCAACACTGCATATCTACAACCATTTGATCTTTGACAAACCTGAGAAAAACAAGCAATGGGGAAAGAATTCCCTGTTTAATAAATGGTGTTGGGAAAACTGGCTACCCATGGCAGAAAGCAGAAACTGGACCCCTTCCTGACACTTTAAACTAAAATTAACTCCACATGGATTAAAGATTTAAACATAAGGCCTAACACCATAAAACCTTAGAATAAAACCTTGGCAACACCATTCAGGACATAGGCATAGGCAAAGACTTCATGACTAAAACAACAAAAGCATTGGCAACAAAAGCCAAAATAGACAAATGGGACCTAATTAAACTCCAGAGCTTCTTTACAGCAAAAGAAACAATCATTAATGCAACTGGCAACCAACAGAATGGGAATAAAAATTGCAATCTACCCATCTGATAAAGGGCTGATATCAAGAATCTACAAGAAACTAAAACAGATTTACAAGCAAAAAACAAAACAAAACAAAACAAAAACCCATCCAAAAGTGGGAGAAGGATATGAACAAACACTTTTCAATAGAAGACATATATGAGGCCCACAAACATATGAAAAAATGCTCATCATCACTGATTATTAGAGAAATGCAAATCAAAACCACATTGAGATACCACCTAATGCCAGCTAGAATGGTGATCATTAAAAAATCTGGAGACAACAGATGCTGGAGAGGATGTGAAGAAATATTAACACTTTTACACTGTTGGTGGGAGTGTAAACTAGTTCAGCCATTGTGGAAGACAGTGTGGTACTTGACCCAGCAATTCCATTACTGGGTATATACCCAAAGGATTATAAATCATTCTATTATAGAGACACATGCACACATACGTTCATAGCAGCACTGTTTACAATAGCAAAGACATGGAACCAACCCAAATGCCCATCGACGATAGACTGGACAAGGAAAATGTGGCACATATACACCATGGAATATTATGCAGCCATAAGAAACAATGAGTTCCTATCCTTTGTAGGGACATGGATGAATCTGGAAACCATCATTCTCAGCAAACTGACACAAGAACAGAAAATCACACACCACATATTCCCACTCATAGGCGGGTGTTAAACAATGAGAACACATGGACACAGGGAGGGGAGCATCACACACTGGGGTCTGTTGTGAGGAGCAAGGGAGGGACAGTTGGCGGGGGTAGAAAGATCAGGGAGGGATAACATGGGGAGAAATGCCAGATACAGTGACGAGGGATGGAGGCAGCAAACCACACTGCCATGTGTGTACGGATGCAACAATCCTGCATGATCTGCACATGTGCCCCAGAGCCTAAAGTAAAATAAAACAATGATAGTATAATAATCTACTTGCAGGAAAATTAGTAGAATCACTTCCGATTAATTAAAAGAATCAAATCTGGAGCTATATATGCAAAAATGAAAGAAGAATATTATCTCAGTCATTTCAATCAACTGTACAATTTTCAAACTCAAAATTCAACATTTCATTTTATTCTTTAATTCACTCTCTAAAACATATACAACTTATTGGCTAATGTTTAGCTGCCCCTTTAGTCATTTATCTTCTTGCAGATACCTAGGGAAAGAACATAGTATTCTGATTTGGAGGAACAGTATTATAGTCTTACCTCATTATAAGAAAGGCTGAATGGCCTTAGTTACTTTGTCTGTCTTCTCAGAAAACAGTTTTTTTCAAATGAAAAAGGCAAAATAACTCTCAGGACAGTTGTGGACATCAAATTAGATGAATATAAGATAGTACTTACTAAATGCTAAACAGAAATTTTGATGTTTTACTCTTTCATTTTCAACTCTGGTTGAAACCATCATTGTGTTATATGTATATTGCCATATTTTTACAACCAATTTCATCTTGTCCTTCAATATATCTCACAAATAAAAATAGATATTTTTCTAAGTCAATAGCATACAAAGTATGCCATAAATATTGAGACATAGGCATAGAAAAAAGAAACTACTACAATAAGTTAACAATCATCTCTATGTGAGAGAAATTTATTTGATTTGCATTTTCTTCCTTGTTCTTTTGATATTTTCTAAAAGTGTCTGAAATGCATGTTCATCTTTGAAACAGAAAAAATGCTCTACTTATACTCTACTTGTAATTTATTTTAAAGGAATATTTACCCTTTTGAAATGCCTGTCATTTTCCTAAAACAATATCCATGGTGATTCCAAATGCATGACTATTAAATAATCAATAGTCAACTCTTGATTTATTCTTATATATAATTTCTTAACTTGTTTGAGGTCACAATGAAATATAACAGAACCTTTGCCTTCAAAAATGAACAATAAATATGTGTAATAGTGTTAAATTAGTTAATAAAAGTTAATGTAATGCTACTCCACATGGTTAACCTGCATCATAGGCAGCCTCTCACTCTGTAGATACCTGTAGAAACCATTCTGCTCCTTAAGCCATTTAAAATAAAATGTGTGTTTTGTATATGGTCTTTGTTCCAGGTGTTATTCTACATGTTCAAAGGACTCCTTTGTTAAATAACATAGACTTAGAAACATGGAGATACAAAACAGATTGTTGAATGCTCTAATTGTGCCAGTCTATCTTGGCTATGATGGTTCTAATAGTGTCATCTGTCAGCAGCTCTTCCCTTTTCCTCTGTCTCTGAGTAAGCAGCATACACAGTCAAGCCAAAAACTGAGATGCAGTATTAGATACCATCTGTGTTGCTCATTTGAATTTAGTCCAAATTGTTCTCAAGCCAATCATGGAACCAAGTGAAAAATTTCATTGTGATTAGGGTGAGATATGAAAAGGACTTGAAGTAAAAGATCAACATGAAGTTTCCAGGCACAAAGGTGTGCTTTGCCCATTTTGCAAATTCCCATGTGGAGAAAGAGATTTTAGGCCTAGAAAATTATAACATGTACAGAAATGAAGAAAACACGCAAATAAACGCACATGCATGTGTATAGGTAAACTCTGTAGAAGTGATTTTGCTTTCATAATTTTAAAATTACAAAGGAAAGTTTGTTATAATTTACTTAGCAAACTCTGCCAATTTTAAAATACAATAATGAAAACTGAATGTATGTGTGTTTACATGTGAAGAATTAATTATAGAATACTTATTTGTATAAATAATTGAAAAAAGCACACAATAATCAATGTGTATATCTGTATCCCAGTGATAGATGTCTTCTTTGTAAGTGAGCCACTGTTAATTCATCTATAAACCACTGAAACTAGGCAGCAGTTTCAGAATAGGTTCCAAAGAAGACTAGTTCAATCATCCTAATTTATTTTGGTTATTTCTAGTTTGTTTTTGTTTTTGTTTTTGGTGGTGTGAGGATGGTGTTTATAGCCATTTTAGCTGATCATTCTCATTTCTTATCTTTGTGTTTTTCTTTCCTTTTTTATTTCCTTTCCAACATAATTTGACCAATACTCTTGATTAATGTTGAATGGTTGAATGATTAGAGGGAACGTCATGGCACAGAGTGAGAGAAAAATTTATCAGTTACAAATATTACTGCATTTAAGTGTTTTATATTTAACAGTTTTAATTTCTATAAAGAAAATACTGGAAGACAAAGAAACATTCAATTTTGAACAGCATAGAACCATATAAGTTTAGAGTTTGCAAAATTATTTCCATAGGAATATATTACCCAATGAAGTACACTGAACACATTATACTATTATCCCAAATGTTGACATCACTGTATATATGTTTCATTTAAACTTTAATGTATAAAGAAAGCATATGTAGAAATACTTCTAGTAGGTCCATTTTCCCATGACTGTCAACTTCCATGAATATAGATATTTTATACATACACACACACACACACACTCAAGAATGAACTAAAAGTGTATTCAGTAACATATTAATTGCTTAGTGTGATTTCCAAATTCTCACTGATTTTTCTCATTTTCTAAAAACAAACAAAATTTTCTTTTTCCCAATAATGTGTTTTTGACCACACACATGAGGACCTCAATATCTTCTGTCAAGGTCTAAAGTCTAGACAAGTTTCTTAATGTATATTTGCATTTTTACTCAATACAAACTATCACAAAATGCCAAACTGCAGTTCAAGAAAAGTATTTTTAAGGAACACCAAAATAATATTGTTCCTCATTTTTTAGCATAATCTAACCTAAAGTACCATCTGTTTCAGCGAGGCATGGTAGCTCATACCTGTAATCCCAGCACTTTGGGTGGCCAGGGCAGTGGATCACCTCAGGTTGGAAGTTTGAGACCAGCCTGACCAACATGAGGAAACCTCCTCCCTAGTAAACATACAAAATTAGCCGGACGTGATGGTGTATGCCTGTAATCCCAGCTACTCAGGAGGCTAAGACGGGAGAATCACTTGAACCCAGGAGGCGGAGGTTGTAGTGAGCCGAGATCATGCCATTGCAGTCCAGCCTGGGCAATAAGAGTGAAACTCCGTCTCAAAAAAAAACTGAATAATTTGTTTTGTGGTTTCTGTGTTCTCCAGATTAAAATAAACATTCATTACAGAAAGAACAAATATATTTTAGACTGTATCATAAGACCCTATTGTAAAATAGTTCCCTTTATTGCAGTTTTGAGCCTTTAATTTTATAGCAATAAAGTTTATTTTAGTTAGATGGTTAAGAAGAAGTAAGGAGGAAGAAGAGCCATTTTATTTCTTATTAGAAACACAAGCCCTGCCCTGCTTGTGGGGAAAAAAAATGAAACACTTTGTATTTTAACATGCTTATGTTTAAAAGAAAATACCTTGGCTTTTAAAATGCTTATATTTAAAAGAAAATACCTTGGCTTCTTCTCCAAGTAAAATAAAGCACGGTAAAGGAAACAAGAAAAAAGAATTTGACAAAATAAAGTTCAGGAAAATGTGAACTTAATTATAATCTTTAAAAAAAAAAAACATATGTGCCACATTTTCCCAGTCCAGTCTATCATCGTTGGGCATTTGGGTTGGTTCCAGGTCTTTGCTATTGTAAACAGTGCTTCAATGAACATTCGTGTGCATGTGTCCTTATAGTAGAACGATTTATAGTCCTTTGGATAGATACCCAGTAATGGGATTGCTGGGTCAAATGGAATTTCTATTTCTAGGTCCCTGAGGAATCGCCACACTGTCTTCCACAATGGTTGAACTAATTTACACTCCCACCAACAGTGTAAGAGTGTTCCTATTTCTCCACATCCTCTCCAGCATCTGCTGTCTCCAGATTTTTTAATGATCGCCATTCTAACTGGTGTGAGATGATATCTCAATGTGGTTTTGATTTGCATCTCTCTAATGACCAATGATGATGAGCACTTTTTCACATGTTTGTTGGCCTCATGAATATTATGCAGCAATCAGAAATGATGAGTTTGTGTCCTTTGTAAGGACATGGATGAATCTGGAGAACATCATTCTCAGCAAACTGACAGAAAAAGAACATACCGCATATACTCACTCATAGGTGGGTGAGAAAAATGAGAACACATGGACACAGAGAGGTGGTCTACTATACACTGGGGACTGTTGCGGTGAATGGGGGAGGGACAGCAGGGGGGGCTGGGGGGGATAGCCTGGGGATGAATACCAAGTGTGGGTGAAGGGGAGGAAAGCAGCAAAGCACGCTGCCATGTGTGTACCTATGCAACTATCTTGCACGTCCTGCACATGTACCCCAAAACCTATAATGCAATAAAAATATATATATATTTATGGGCTAAATACTCCAATCAAAAGACACAGACTGGCAATTTAGATAAAAAGTCAAAAACCATCAGTGTGCTGTATCCAGGAAACCCACTTCACATGCAAGGACACACACAGGCTCAAAATAAAGGGATGGAGAAAGATTTAGAAAGCAAATGGAGAGAAAAAAAAAAAAAAAAAGCAGGAGTTGCAATCTTAGTCTCTGATAAAATAGACTTTAAATCCAGGAAGATCAAAAGAGACAAAGAAGTGCGTTACATAATGGTAAAAAGATCAATGCAACAAGAAGAGCTAACTATTCTAAATATATATGCACTCAATACAGGAGCACCCAGATACATAAAGCAAGTTCTTAATGACCTACAAAGAGACTTCAACTTCCACACAATAATAGTGAGAGACTTTAACACTCCATTGCCAATATTAGACAGATCAACGAGGCAGAAAATTAACAAGGATATCCAGGACTTGAACTCAGATCTGGAACAAGCAAACCTAACAGACATATACAGAACTCTTCACCCCAAATCCACAGAATATACATTCTTCTCAGCACACATCACACCTACTCTAAAATAGACCACATAATTGGAAGTAAATCACTCCTTAGCAAATGCAAAAGAATGGAAATCATAACAAACAGTCTCTCAGACTACAGTGCAATCAAATTAGAACTCAGGATTAAGAAATTAACTCAGAACCACACTTAATGAAAACTGAATGGCAGGCTTTTGAATGTTGACTGGATAAACAATGAAATGAAGGCAGAAATAAAAACTTTTTTGAAACCAATGAGAACGAAGACAAAACATACCAGAATCTTGTGACACATTTAATGCAGTGTCTAGAGGGAAATATATAGAAATAAATGCCCATATGAGAAGGAAGGAAAGATCTAAAATCGACACCCTATCATCAATATTGAAGGAGTTACAGGAGCAATATCAAGACAACTCAAAAGCTAGCAGAAGACAAGAAATAACTAAGATCAAAGCAGAACTGAAGGAGATAAACACACAAAACAACCTTCAAAAAAATCAATAAATCCATGAGCTAGTTTTTTGAAAAGATCAACAAAATAGACTGCTAGCCAGATTAATAAAAAGGAAAAGAGAGAAGAATCAAATAGAAGCAATAAAAAACCATAAAGGGGATATCACCACCAATTCCACAGAAATACAAACTACCATCAGAGATTACTACAAACAATTCTATGCACACAAACCAGTAAATCTGGAAGAATTTGATAAATTCCTGGACACTTGCACCCTGCCAAGCCTAAACCAGGAAGAAGTCAAAACCCTGAATAGACCAATAACAAGGGGTGAAGTTGAGGCAGCAATTAATAGCCTAACAACCTAAAAAAGCCCAGGTCCAGATGGGTTCACAGCCAATTCTACCAGAAATACAAAGAGGAGTTGGTACCACTACTTCTGAAACTATTCAAAACAATCCCAAAAGGGGGAATCCTTCCCAGATCATTTTATGAGACCAACATCATCCTAATACCAAAACCTGGCAGAGACTCAACAGAAAAGAAAACTTCAGGTCAATATCCATGATGAATATAGATGCAAAAATCTTCAATAAAATACTGGCAAACCGATTGCAACAGCACATCAAAAAGCTAATCCATCACGATCAAGTAGGCTTCATCCTGGGGATGAAAGTCTGGTTCAACATACCCAAGTCTATAAATGTAATCCACCACATAAACAGAACCAAAGACAAAAACCAAGATGCAGAGAAGGTCTTCAACAAAATTCAACAATGCTTTACACTAAAAGCTCTCAATAAACTCAGTATCAATGGAACATATCTCAAATAAAAAAAGCTATTTATGACAAACCCACAGCTAATATCATACTGAAAAAGGCAAAAACTGGAAGCATTCCCTTTGAAATTTGGCACTAGACAAGGATGCCCTCTGTCACCACTCCTATTCAATATAGTATTGGAAGTTCTAGCCAGAGCGATTAGGCACAAAAAAAAAATAAAAAAGAAATAAAGGGTATTCAATTAGGAAAGGAGGAAGTCAAATTGTCTCTATTTGCAGATGACATGTTCGTATATTTATAAGACCCCATTGTCTCAGCCCAAAATCTCCTTAAACTGATAAGCACCTGCAGCAAAGTCTCAAGATACAAAATCAATGTGCAGAAATCACAAGCATTCCTATACACCAATAAGAGACTTAAGGAGAGCCAAATCAAGAACGAACTGCCATTCACGATTGCTATAAAGAGAACAAAATGCCTAGGAATACAACTAACAAAGGATGTAAAGGACCTCTTCAAGGAGAACTACAAATCACTGCTCAAAGAAATAAGAGAGGACACAAACGGATGGAAAAACATTCCATGCTCATGGTTAGGAAGAATCAATATTGTAAAAATTGCCATACTGCCCAAAGTATTTTATAGACTCAATGCTATCCCCATCAAGCTACCTATGACCCTCATCACAGAACTGGAAAAAAAACACCTTAAACTTCATATGGAACCAAAAGAGAGACCGCATAGCCAAGACAATCCTAAGCAAAAACAACAAAGGTGGAGGCAACATGCTACTTGACTTCAAACTATACTACAAGTCTACAGTAATCAAAACAGCATGGTTCTGATACCAAAAGAGACATATACACCACTGGAACAGAGCAAAGGCCTCAGAGGCAATGCCACACATCTAGAACCATCTGATCTTTGACAATCCCAACAAAAACAAGCAATGTGGAAAGGATTCCCTGTTTAATAAATAGTGTTTGGAAAACTGGCTACCCAAGGCAGAAAGCAGAAACTGTACCCCTTTTTGATACCTTGCACTAAAATAAACTCCAGATGTATTAAAGATTTAAACATAAGGCCTAACACCATAAAAACCCTAGAAGAAAGCCTTGGCAAAATCATTCAAGACATAAGCATAGGTAAGGACTTCATGATTAAAACACCAAAAGCATTGGAAACAAAAGCCAAAATAGATAAATGGGATCCCATTAAATTCCAGAGCTTCTGGACAGCAAAAGAAACAGTCATTAGAGTGAACCGGCAACTGACAAAATGGGAAAAAATTTTACAATCTACCCATCTGACAAAGGGCTAATATCCAGAATCCACAAAGAACTAAAACAGATTTACAAGAAGAAAACACACAAATCCATTCAAAAGTAGGCAAAGGATATGAACAGACACTTTTCAGAAGATCTTTATGAGACCAACAAACATATGAATAAAAGCTCATCATCACTGGTCATTTCTCCTACACAAATCAAAACCACATTGAGATAGCATCTCAGGCCAGTTAGAATGGCAATCATTAAAAAATCTGGAGACAACAGATGCTGGAGAGGATGTGGAGAAATAGGAACACTTTTACACTGCTGGTGAGAGTGTAAATTAGTTAAACCATTGTGGAAGACAGTGTGGCAATTTTACAAGGACTTAGAAATAGAAATTCTATTTGACCCAGCAATCCCTTTACTGGGTATATATCCAAAGGATTATAAATCATTCTATTATAAAGACACTTGCACACGTATGTTCACTGTGGCACTGCTTACAATAGCATAGACCTGGAACCAACCCAAATGTCCATCGATGATAGACTGGACAAGGAAAATGTGCCACATAGACACGGAATAATATGCATCCATAAAAAACCATGAGTTTGTGTCCTTTGTAGGGACATGGATAAACCTGGAAACCGTCATTCTCAGAAAACTGACACAAGAACAGAAAAACAAACACCGCATGTTCATACTCATAGGCAGGTGTTCAACAATGAGAACACATGGTCACAGGGAGGGGAGCATCACACACTGAGGTCTGTTTGGGGGCAATAAGGGAGGGACAGTGAGGGGTAGGGAGGTTGGGGAGGGATAACATGGGGAGAAATGCCAGATATTGGTGATGGGGCAATGAAGGCAGCAAACCACATTGCCATGTATGTACCTATGCAACAACCCTGTGTGATCTGCACATGTACCCCAGAACCCAAAGTGCAACAAAATATATTATATATATATATATATTGATTTGATTGTTAATTTTAATGATATAAAATATATATTAGGAGATTAACTTATGTGTGAAGATACAAAAATGAATTCATATATAATCTAATCCTTTAAATAAAATATTTCACTCTTTGAAATCAAGTCACTGCAGTATAAGAGCAAAATTTATCCATTTAAATGTATCTATTTAAAGTGTACTCTGTATTTATACATACAAAAGAAGAAAAAGACTAAAAGTGACAGGTTATTTCACAATTATCATTAGTTTTGAAATACCTTCTCTATTGTGGCTACAAAAATCACTAGACTATATTTTGGAAAGGCAAGAGGAAGATGGGCAAGATACCTACAATTTGTCAATAATATTTCATTAGGTTTTCTATTTTTGTATTGCTTTGGGAAATACCATATTTACGTGAAATATGCATTTATTTAAAGGGCTAGTGTATTTAAAGTCCAAACATGTTGCTTTCAGCATTATCAGTTTTACTTCTTAGCAATGTAAGTTTGATATCACCTTTGCTTATTCTCTGTATCACTCTCTAGATGACCAAAGTAAAATCACTTTTTTGAATTTTAGCAGGAAAGGTACTAAAATTTAAAGAGTAAAATATTATTAAGAGTGCTGCTTAAGTGCATTTTTAAGTTTACATTCATAGAGTCTGCTCTGATATGTTTGAGACAAGGGTCAGAAATACATACTTTTCATTACGTGTAATGATTCATGAATCAAATCTGGGAAATATTTATGCATGAAAGACATGGTAAAAGGCACGGTAAAATAAATAAGGCACTTTAATACTACAAAATTACTTTAGTTCAACAAATGAATAATTCTCAATTTTGAATATATTTTTGTTTACTTAGAGAAAATTGAAAAACAGTTGTGTAAAAAATGAGTTGCTTTTTCTTTTTTTAAAAAAAATTCTAGTTAATCCTGAAACAACGGAAGAAATGTCATCTTGATTTTTTATGTGTTATGATTCTGGAGGCTAATGAAGATGAGTTTAAAATACCTGGATTTCCTATGTTGACATTCAAAAATAACTGTTTTAAAACCTAGAGTTTGGTAAGCAACATATGCTAATATGTCTCAGTGTTTCCCTTACCTTAAACTTTAAAAACTTCACATCTGTAGGAAGAGTTGACTTGTGATAAAGATTGATTTTACCATGGGATTTCAGAAGTGAATACGTGAAAAGGAGCAGGTTGTCCTTGCCCAAAGAGTTTTTTCTTTAACACTTTGTCACTGAAATCTAAAGATTAGGAAAGCACCTAATAGCTTTGTACTGTTCTCTTCACTTACAAATACTACAGAGGAAAAATAAAACTATATTAATAAATAGAAAGCATATTCAATCTTTTCTCATCTCACACCAAATAAAGTTTATTACTCTGATTTCACACTACAGACTTAGAGAATTGTATCATCTCAATGGTCTTCTTGATTGAGAATAAATGCTTCATTAAATTTAAATATAGCAACCGAATAACAATAGTAAAACCAGAGAGAATAATGACTGACATTAAAGGAGCACACATCTCACTCTTTGTAACACATTCAACTTCTGGATAAAATGCAAAGTTTGATATTCATAATTACATGATAAATACAAAAGATTATGGAAGGACATGAGAATACAAATGAATCAAAATTAATTTGAGAGTAATTTTCAATGTAAAGTGAGCTTATAGTTTGGCTTTTATAAGCATGATTTCTGATGTGCCTTGGAAGCCTACAAGTGGAGATGCTGAGTAGGAAGTTGGCTGTGTATGTCTGGAGCTCAAAATAGTCTGTGCTGGAGATAACTCTCAAAACTATTTCCCAGGCCTCAGACACAAATAGCCAATGCCTATAGGTTAACTCTTCTTTGATGTCACAAAATTATTAATAATATAATGAGTTCCAAAATATCCCCTTACTTAACACAAAATATGCCCTTACCTAAGTCTACCTGTCCTTCACTATCCCGTAGTTCATTACTAAATATGGTTTCCAAACACCCGATTCTGCAAGCCAGAAATTTAAGTGACACTTTTCTCCAAGCCATCTCTGACATTAAGGACTTTCAAGAAACCCAAGAGCCATCCTGGAGAAGCTGTCTTCCTCCTGCTGCCATGAGTGACAAATCTGTCAGTTTTGCTTTCTGAATTTTCTAAAATCCATCTACTTTCTCCATTTCAACTTTCACTTTCCTAGTGCAGTTGCTGTGTACATGGTCCCACATATACGCTTTCTGCTTACATTGTATTTTCCTAACTAAATCCAGAGCTGTGTTTTAAAAATATAAATCTGATCACATCACTCTTCTCTTTAACATTCTTTAATAATGCCTTGCCTGTGATTTTAGAATGGAGGTCTAATCCTTAAACTAGATTGAAAATTGATAGATAACTCCTTCCAGGCCTTAATTTATCTTGTTTTATTCCTCCTTTCTTTTCTTTCTTCTTTAATGACAAACTTTTCATTAAAAAAAACCTCATGCTAATATGAAAGATTCCTAGTTAAAGGAATAAATCACAAGTTAAATGAAAATTTTAAAGAAAAGTTGGTCATTGGGGATGAAAGGAAAGAAGAGAGGAATAAAACAAGAAAAAACTAGATCATAGAAAGAGATACCTACCAATTTTCAATCTGATTAGGAATTGAAACTTAAGTAGGGCTAACTTTAGCAGAAAGGGAAATTATAAGGAATTATTTGAGAATGTACACATAATTGACAATAAGGCTAGATTAAACAGGCTCAGAAAAAAATAAATAAATAAGTAAATTTTTCTGGGATCCAGAGAGCAGGATTAAACAGTTTGATATCAGTAGCCATAAAGCAATGAATAAACTCCAATTTTGTTTCCATTTATTTTATTGTTTTAAAAAAATCATGTTTTAGTAAGAAAATATGTGACTGACCTAATTTAGACTGCACACACATTCCTTAGCAAGGAATAAACAGGGAATCTTGACTAACAACACACCTAACATATTCCAGTGGAGGAGAGGTAATCTGACAAAAGTAAATTGAGGTGCTAGTACACAAGAATCTGCAATTCATGATAGTCAAATTATTAAAGCCTTATATAAGGCCTCAGAATCTTTGTTTTGCTGCTGCCACAACCTGTAGCACTTTTAACAGCCTAATAAGTTAACTGAATTTCACCTTCTATAACTTGGCTCAAATACAACACCTTCAGGAAAACCCTTCTCATATTAGTTTTAATTTCTGCACATTCACTGAGTATAGCACACTTTTCCTATAGGATTTTGATCATATAATGTAGTTAGCAATATATTTGTATGATTATTTGATTAAAGTTAATGAGCATATCACTTTTGCTCAAATATTATCCCCAGTATTAAGCACAGTGCCTCTCATAAAGTGAGTGTTCAACATGCAATGGCTGAATAAATGAATAAGCATAGGGATGTTATTTGTTATGATGGTGAATAAGTTTATTAAATAACTTAAATGCAATAAGCATAGTATAGAAACATTTCAGGGCTGAACAACGGAATAAGAACCCAAAGGAATGCTCAGTTCAGTAGTAAAAAAAGAACCGGATTTTGCTGTCACAAAAATCACAAGGAGAGTGTTTCAAGAAAAAAGCAATCAAGCCATAGGTCTTAGTCTGTTTAGTGTTGCTGTTGCAGAATACTTGAGGGTGAGTAATTTATAAAGAAAAAATGTTGCATTAGCTTACAATCTGGTAGCTAGAGGGTTTCAGATTGGGTAGTTGCATCTGGTGAGGGTTTCATGCTGCTTCCACTTATGAAGGAAAGTAGAAGGAGAACTTATGTTTGTAGAGAGAACACATGGTGAGAGAGGAAAAAACAACTTGCTTACACAAACTCATCCATTCCTGAAAGAGTTCACTCATTCCAGAGGGAGGTGATTAACCTATTCATGAGGGATCTGCTTCTATAATCCAAACAACTCTCACCGGCTCTACCTCCCAACACTGCCACTTTGGAAATCAAATTTCAGCATGATCTTAGGAGTAAGTTTCAGAAGATAAATCGAAGAGGTGAGAACTCAGAAACATAAATTGTTCCTCACCTTTGAAATGCCTAGTTTGGAAATCTCCATCACAGAAAGGGCGGTAGCTGCATAAGAATGGGAATTTCAAGGACTTTTTGTCTATTGTGATTGTGTCAGGCTTCTGTAGTATTTGAGAAGAGACAAACATAAAATAAGCCTATATATTTACATTAAAACTGAAGGAAATTTTGAACATGTAAGTGAGAAAATAGTTTATTGAGGGAAAAAGAGAAGTTGAAAATTTCAGCTTAGAAAGAGAAAGAAAGGGACTTCTCCAGTTTTAAGGAAGGGGAATAGGAAATCATTGTAAGTACAAACAAGACTATAGGTATAGAACTAGATATTTTAGGGAGATTTTGACTATTTGACATAGGAGGCAAAATTTTTTCACTATCAAAGTAATACAGATGAAAAGATAAGAAACTGGAATGGTTTCACCAGCAATAGAGAGAAATAAGAAGGTAGGAGAAAGAGTCTGAGAATTAAAATGCCAGGCAGCACTGGATATCAATCAGGTTCATGGGCCCTGAAATTTAATCATGTCCCTTTTAAAGAAAAGAACAGAAAATTATAAAGAAAAATAAGCACAAAGCCTTGGGAGGGGTCTGTGAAGGTGAGGGACACTTACACTTAAACCTTTTTAGCTTCATGGTAAGTTTGCCTCTCACCTTAATGTGCTGATGAATTTGGTGTGAAGGGCAGAAAGTACTGCTCTAGCTCTGCATGGAGAATGGATTAAAGATGAGGCATGCAAGTCAGGAAGTAAACAAAGGAAAAGATCACAATAAAGATGAGATGAAAACAGTTTAAAAACAATATCTCTTTTTAATTATTATTGTCTTTGTTTTCCTAGAGTATTAAGTTCACAGCAAAATGGAGGAAGGTGCAGAGATTTCCCACGTCCCCTTTTCTCAAACATGCATAGCCTCCATTATTATCAAAATCCCCTGTGGTGCAGTTGATGAGCCTCACTGATGCATAATAATCACCCAAAGACCATACTTTACCTTAGGGTTTATGCCTGGTATTGTACAGCCTATGGATTTAGACAAATGTATAATGACAAGTATTAATTATTATAGTATGACACGGAGCATTTTTCACTGCCTTAAAAGTCCTGTGTTCTACCTCTTCCCTTTTCATCCCTCCAAGTACCCTCACCTCTGGGAACTCTTGACCTTTTACTGTCTCCCTAGACTTGCCTTCTCCAGAGTGTCATCTGGTTGGAATTATACAGTATATAGTCATTTTAGATGGGCTTTTTTCACTTAGTAATAAGCATTTAAGATTTTTTTCCTTATTGTTTAATAGCTTGATGGCTCTTTTTGTTGTTTGTTGTTTGCACAGAATGACATTCCATTGTTTGGATGTACCACAGTTTATTTATTCAGTTACCTACTGAGGAACACCTTGGTTGCATGCAGGTTTGGCCAATTATAGTAAAGGTCCTATAAGCATTTATGTGCTGATTTTGGTGGTCATAAATTTTCAACCTTTGGATGAATACCAAGGTGCCGTTAGGCTGGATCATATGGTAAAAATACGTTTAGTTTATAAGAAATAACCAAATTGTCTTCAAAAGTGGCAGTACCAATTTGCATTCCCACTAGTAGCAATTAAGAGTTTCTGTTGCTCCATGTCCTCATTAGCATTTGGCAGTGTCAGTGTTGGAGATTTTATCCATTCTAATGTGTATATTGTGATATCTCATTGTTGTTTTACTTTTTATTTCCCTAATGATATCTGTTGTAAAACATCTTTTATAGGCTTATTTGCCATCTGTATGTTTTCTTGGATAAGGTGTCTGTTAATTTCTTTGACTCATTTTTAATCAGGTTGTTTAGTTTTTTACTGTTTTCTTATTGTTTAGTTTTTTACTGTTAAGATTTCTCCCCACAAAAATGTGCCCAATTAGCCACATAATGAGTTCTTTACTGCTAAAGGCAAATGAATTGTTTTGGTCTCTTTCATAATGCAATAAGTAACAGTCGTAGTTCATTTTAAACAATCAGATAGTAAATATAACTACTTTTTGATATTCATTTGCCTAGAATCTCATCACAAACAAATTTAGCAAAATTCCCTGAGATGAACTTGAAAATAATGCAGAATGAATATGCATGTTTTATTTTTTCTTAATTAATGTAAGAAGGATAAAATTGTTTAAAAGTAACAAGAAAGTCTTTCATTTCACTGAAATTTGTATTAGGGTAATTGTAGATTCACAAACAATTTTAAGAAATAATATAGAGATATACCTTGCATAATTTACCATTTCCCCAATGGTAACATTTTGTCATAATATACTGCAATAACTTCACCAAGATATTGACATTCATACGATATTCTGATCTCATTCAGATTTGCTTAGCTTTAGGTGTAGTCATTTGTGTGTGTATCTTTGCGTGCATTTTTTAGGTTCTATACAAACTTGTCACTGTCACCTGTGTATTCATCATCACAGTCAAGATACTGAACAGTTTCAACACCATATATCTGAGTATTTTCAAAGTTAAATACATGAAATATTTTATTTCTCTACCTAATAAAATAGATGGATAGATAAAAATTGGTGAATTAAAGTTTTTAGAACTCAAAAATTAAGAACATCTGAAGAAGCATCACATCTGACAGCTTCATTTTACTGGATGCAATGAAATGTAACCATCACTTAGTTGCATATAAATCAGAAGTAAGAAGGCCAGTTTCTAAGATAGTCCAAGTCAGACACTAAAATCAATTTAAGAGGTTGAGATGATTAGCATAATAGACGTTGTACATGAACTGATTTCTAATTATAATAATTTCCGTTGGTACTTTTTCTTAAAAACAAACAAAACAAAATAAAAACTCATGTAATTCTATGAGAAAGTGTACTACATTCATTTAATGTACTTCATTTAGTGTAATTCATTAAATTCACAGGAAAGATATATTTGCCAGTGGAAAACATTTATGTAAAGTACATGCTTAAAGTATAATTTTTCAAGTTATACTTTGTTTAGAATATATCCATTATAAGCATGAATAGTTGCATCATGTTTAAGTAGAATAAGATGTATTTTACACTTGAAGAATACACTGAAAAAGCATGTTAAAAATATAATTATGTAACTATGTGCTGTATAAATATGTAATTGTATTTTTCATAAGAATTTTTAACAAAATTTCTTTGAAAGAGAATTACAGCTTTCATTGGCAATATTTTTTGGCTTTATTATGGTAAATTACTGAAAAAGAAAGAGAGCACATTCACCATAGTATCTTCCACAAGAAACTTTTTTCCCGTGGCAGAAGTTGGACTTGCGTTGACTAAATTACCTTTCTTACTTCCGTTTTCTTGACTCAAGACAGATAGGCTTTTGCCTAGTTCAACTTCATGGGCATTGCTATGGGAAGTTATTTTCTTCCTGAGGCTAACTAGCTCCATGGAGACAAAAGCCTCATTTCTTGCTAAATGATGACTGGCTCCATTTAACAGTCTTGGATGGCGAATTCAAGGTCTCTACTTGACAGGGTAGACTTTTCTGTGAAATGCATTAGGTGTGGCTATGTTTTCGTTTAAAGCCAGATATCACTGAAAATTAGCTAAAGAATTGTACATGAAAATCTAAATATTTGAAGCAGATAAATAAGTGAGTAAAACATGATGAAAAACAGAGCTTATCCTGAGTATAACAATGGAGTGGCTAAAGAGTAAATTGTACATATTGAAACAAATCAGGGCTTTTGATAATTGTATAGTAGTTTTGTAGAATAAAGTCTTAGTTTTAAAGGTATGCACACAGAAGCATTCAAGGTTAAAGGGATACCGTATCTACAACTTGCTCTCAAAGAGTTCAGAAAAATACACACACACACACACACACACACACACACACACACACACACACACACATATAACAAATGTGTGTGTATTTGTGTGTGTATATATGTGTGTGAAACGTAATAAAATATAATTATTTGGGAAACTAATTTTGTAAATGTCATAAAATAGAAGTATTTGGGAAACTGACTTATTTGCATTATTACTGCAACTTTAATATGTCTGGAATTGTCAAAATGAAAAGGTAAGAATAAAATACAAAATGAGACAGTTAGAAATTAGCCAGTGTATTTTTCTTTCATGTCTAGAAGTTATTGTTTGATGACTGGGGAGAGAACAAAAGGGAACAAACAAAAACAAACAGGTTAACTAAAAAAAAATGAGACCAATTAAAATTTTTCTAAAATGACGCTTGATACAATCTTTCTTTTTTAAAACACACTGCTACTACAATACTCTAAATCCTGCCATCTGCACTGGTGCAGCAGTCTCCTAAGTGGTATTCCTCTACTGCCAATTCCACTACGCTCTCCATTCTTTTTCCTACATTATTGCAAAACAAGAAAATTTCAATGTCTCCTATCACTTGCGCAAGATTTAGGTGCCTAAAAGGTAGCAATTAAGTCTTACTAATAGCCAAATACACCAAAAATTAGACCCTGACTGATGGGCAGTTTTCAAAAGATGGTGATTTAACTAGAAGCCAAACAAAGCAAGCAGTCATTTCTTTATAGACATTTTATGTATTTTTATCATAAATATAAGAAACTGAGAAAGTATATATTCATACTCAGCTAAGGTAATATAAAAATGAAAGTTAAAGAGCTTAGGAGATTAACTTCCTATAAAAATGGCATACTTTCCAATTTGTTGTTTCTTAGTGTTCTTGCCAAACTCAGAATCCTGAACTGGATAAAACATCAGTGAGAGCTTATTTTAAAAATTTTCTCTTTTTGTTAGGGAAACAAACTAGTAAATTTCCTACGAGTTTTGTTTTGGCTGAAATTTTGAAATAGCTGCAAAATATTAAGAAAAGTAAATAGGGCATAGTCATCCCTAATGTTATATAAAAAAGGAGATGAATGATTTTCTTAAGCTCTATAACAATAATAACTTATAAGAATAGTATGACAAATCAATGCCAGTTAAGGAGCCTTGTAGTACAAGCACATCCACATCCACATATATGCATATATATATATATATATATATATATATATATATATATATATATATATATATATATGAAAGCACATTACAGTGGAATTAAAACTATGTGCATTATAACTATTGCTCTGCCCCTAATTCACTGTGGTTTCTTATATCATCATTTAGCTTTTCTGAACTTTAATTATCTTAAGAGTGAGGATAATATGTACTTATGAGAGAAATCAAATCTGTAAAATGGGGCCAGTATTTCTCAAATGAATCACATCTTGGTACAGAGATAATAATTCTCTGGAAAATGAAATAAAAAAATTTTTACTTAAAATCATGAACTTTTGTGTTTATATAAACTAATTGTAAAAGGAAACACATTGATATATTTGTAATTAAAAGGTGAGACAGTTGAAGTAAATCTTCTTGTAGACTATCAACTATTACAAGTAAAAGAATGTTGCAATCTAGCTCCCCTGTCTTGTTTGTCTTGGCACTAAAGAGGGGGTTTCAGCTTCCCCAAAATACTGACAAAAGTCTTTTCAACTTTGTTTCTCTTCCATAACCTCAATGCAGAATGTCACAGTAGAAAGGAATGAGAGAGGAAAGCAAAGCCATTGAAAGACTACCTGCAGATAAAGTACTGGTGCCAATGCAGAAATGAGTTCCCAATTTCCTGATTGTAATAAATTTATTCCAAAGCTATATCAATATATTTTTTAACTTATCAATTCCATAGGCTTGGACTTTAGTGGGTACTGTTTAAACTGTGTTTTATAGGTAGAGAGGCTTATAAATCTTAGAAGAAGAAACATCTCAACATAGATGAGAATTATAAATTAAAACACATTCTTACCATTGAAATGTTCTGTTTATTGGAAATGCACCTCAATATATCCAATGCAACTCTACTGAAAAGTGGTCTGCTTATAATAGATTTGGAGCAGAGAAATACACCTCCTACCCCAAATATGGTTGATGTATGTTTAATTTCTCTAATTCTTTTGAATTCTCATTGAACACTAACACTATTTACAAAATTTGAAATTATGTCACTTCTATGTATAATTTTTATAAAATTCATAGACACATTTCTTTCTAATCTGTATTTAGTATTACATATACACATAACTTTATGTACCTCAAAAACTGACAAAGGCAATGATACCAATAATAATATCTAGCATCATTTTCAAAGTATTTATTATGTTCTAGCCTGTACACTAATATTTAATGTGAATTCTGTTAGCTTTCACTAAAGTCCTATTAGGTACCTTGAGGAAACTGAATTTGAAGAGGGTTAAGAAACCTGCCCAATTTTACAAGAATAACTAATGAACAAAGGAACACCATTTGGACAACGGAGTTCAACGATAGGACATTTGCTTTTAACCACTCCACTATGCTCTTGCTCCTGGACAGATAAATAAATTTTATGGCAGACGAGATTATTTTATACTACTATCAAATTAAGCTGTGATTCATTACATTTAGTGTCAGATTTGCAACAAATTTGCTTACCTAAATGTTAGATCAGATATGAGATCAAACTTAAGTTTTAAATAGTTTTATTTTAAGTATTAAATTTGTCTATGTTTTTGAGAAAAATACTGTTCTTGGCATAGGAAAATTTATTACATTTCAAAATGCAGCAATTTCTTTAAATGTCCATATACAATATGAACTTTTTAATCATTTAATAAATTTAAATGTTGTTCAACATAACTTGATGTAAATATTGTTAATAAAAGACCAAGATACCTGCAGAAGAAAAGAGTTTTGTTTTCCAAAAACCACAGTCTTCAGATTATGGAAGGACAATCCTCAGTACAAGTGAAAATGTGCTCTCTGAAGAACAAAAGGCAGATCTGGCTTACGCAGGTAAATCCTTCATTTAAGCAAATGAAGGATTCAAACTTGTTCAGTTCTAATTGGCAGAAACAGTTAAGCCCTGATTTGGTGGCTTCCAAGCCCCAAACCAAAAGTCTCTGTCAGATATCTCTCAAATTGCTGGTGGCAGGGGGAGACGTTCTAGGCAGTTTATTTACTTATTTATTTTTAATTAATGGACAAAGAATTTTAATAGACATTTTTTCCAAAGATAATATACCAATGGCAAATAAGCAATGAAAAGAGGCCCAACATCACCAATCGTCAGGGAAACTGAAATCAAAACCATGAGACACCATCTTACACCCATTAGAATAGTTACTATAAAAAATCAGAAACAATGAGTGTTGGCAAGGGTGTGGATAAATTAGAAGGCTTTTATATTGTTTGTGGGACTGCAAAATGAGGCACCTACTATGGAACAAAGTGTGGAAGTTCCTCAAAAGGTTAAAAATAGAACTACTACATGATCCAGCCACTCCACCTCGGGGTATATGCCTAAAATAATTAAAATCAGAGTCTCAAAGAAATATTTGTACACTCATGCTCAAAGCAGCATTATTCACAATAATCAAAAGGTAGAAACAACCAACCCAAAGATCCATTGATGGATGAATGGATTGACAAAACCTGATATCTAACATGCAATAAAATACCACCCAGCACCTAAAAACAAGGACAATATGACAAATGCTACAACATGGATGCACTTCAGACATCATACTTAGTGAAATAAGCCAGACACAAACAGAGAAATACTATATGTTTCCATTCTTATGAGGTACCTGGAGTAGTCAAATTTATGGAGACAGGAAGTTGAATGGTGATTGCCAGGACACAGGCAGAAAGGGGAATAGGAATTTGTTGTTTAATGGGCATAGACTTTTATCTTTGTGAGATTAGAGAAGTTCTGGAGATTGTTTGTACAATGTGAATGTACTTAACACCATTGAACTCTACACTTGAAACTGGGTAAGAGCATAAATGTTACATTATGTGTATTTTATTACAGTTAAAACAACAACATCAAAAATAACCAAATGAGAAAGCAATATTAAAAGTAGGGGAGTTAAGATGAAGCCTGGATGAGATTAGTACACAAATAATACATGTTAGGATCCTAAAGGTTTGGTTGAAATTTGCTGATGGCTAATGGAAAGAGGGTTAAATAGTGTTAACTAAACCAGTTGCTTAATTAAAGTATTTCTTGGACTACAATCAGAAAAAAAATCAGCTTATCCAAAGATGCCCGATAATGTAACATTCTGTGTTCTCAGTAATACATTTATAGAAAAATCAGCAAGTGTTCCATATTGTTGCTTCTTAGAGTTTCTTAAACATGGGCTGTTGGCATAGTACTAAATCTTAATCTAGTAACTTAAATTCTGGGGTAGATAAAAATGAGAAAATAAAGAAAACTCATGCAACAGTGCTGTCACTATACAGAGATTCAGTGAAATCTTAGCAGTTTTACCATATTTGGTCACTTGATTTGCTACAAAAGATTGATCACCAGAATTAAAAGCTCAAATAAAGTATAATAGTCCTCTGCTTATTGAGAAGAATTAAAAAGTTTATGCAGTCAGTTTAAATAGCTTCAGTTGACAATCAAGATACAAAAATGGAATAACCCAATTAAATTTACATTGGAGAAAAGGAACTACTTTATAAAGTATTAGAGCATAAAATTGAAAATAAAGGCATTGGTTTTTGAAATAACAAAATTACAGTAGATTATTGTCAAACAAAGCATATAGCTGTGCCAAAATACTAGCAAAGTATGTTTTTACAAAAACATGAAAGTAAAACCTAGCTTCAGGAAAATAACAAGAAGAAATTATTCTCAAATATTACTTGAGATCTCAGCATGTATGTGGCACAGAAGAAGAAAATGAGTTTTAAAGAAGTCAATCAGAAAACAACTTAAATATTACCCCTCATGTTTTGCCCCCGAAGTTACAATTAATTATGCAACAAATTAAATGTGAAAAAATATAGTTACAGAACGATCTCAACTGAACAACCACCTATTTTTTGACATGACCAAAAATTTATGAAATTACTTAAAAGAATTTGCTATATTGTCAAACACTGAAAAATATGTAGTTAGAAAGAAATGTTATATTGTTTATCTTCTTTATAGAGCTAATAATGAAAACACATTAAAAGTGATCAGGATCTATGTTTAAGTATATTAAACTTAAGAATTTGAGTATGAGTTGACCATGTTTAGAAAGACAGAATTTATACTAATACATTAGGAAATTCAAATAATACATTTAATGGATCATCTATACAAAAAAATAAGAACCTTTAGAAGGAGGTCTCCTAAGGCTTCAAGTCTTCCATGTTTTTCATCCAAATGAGTATTATCAGTTAACATATATCAAATAACCATCAGAAATAAGCATGATCACTGGATCTACAGAAGCATGCAGTGAAATATCTTTTTGAGGTATGAAGAACATTTCTTTTTTTCTATATTTCTTTGACTTTTTTATTCAGTGAATTATTCTTAGTCCACTGCAGACTAAGAATTACTTCTCTATAATTAGAAGTAATATCATTATCATTCACCTTTTTCTTAAAAATAAATTAACTTTATTTTTCCATTATTTATTGAGATACAAGTGGTTTTGGGTTACATGAGTAAGTTCTTTAGAGGTGACTTGTGAGATTTTCCAGCACCCTCACCTGAGCAGTATATACTGCACCATATTTGTACTATTTTTCCCTCACTCCCTTGCACTCTTGCCCCTAAGTCCCTAAAGTCTATTTTATTATTCCTTTGCCTTTGTGTCCCTTAGCTCCCACATCTCAGTGAGAACATACGATGCTTGGTTTTCCATTCCTGAGTTACTGCACTTAGAATACTAGTCTCCAATCTCATCCAGGTCACTGCAAATGCTGTTAATTCATTCCTTTTTACTGCTGAGTAGTATTCCATTGCATATATGTTCCAGTTTCTTTATCCACTTGTTGATTGATGGGCATTTAGGTTGGTTCTGTGGTTTGCAATTGAGAATTGTGCTGCTATAAGCATGCCTGCTTTCAAATAATGACTTCTTTTCCTCTGGGTAGATACCCAACAGCGGGATCACTGGCTCAAACAGCAGTTCTACTTTTAGTTCTATAAGAAATCTCCACACTGTTTTCCATAGTGGCTGTACCAGTCTACACTCCCACCAGCAGTGTAGAAGTATTCCCTGATCACTGCATCCATGCCAACATCTACTGGGTTTTTTTTTTTTTTTTTGGATTTTTGATTACGGCTATTCTTGCAGGAGTAAGGTAGTAACACATTGTGGTTTTGATTTGGATTTCCTCAACCATTAGTGATGCAGAGCCTCCTTTCATATGTTTTTTGGCCATTTGTATATCTTCCTTTGAGAATTGTTCATTCATGTCCTTAGCCCATTTTTTGATGGAATTGTTTGTTTGTTTTCTTACTGATTTGTTTGAGTTCATTGTAGATTCTAGATATTAGCCCTTTGTCAAGTGTGTAGATCGTGAAGATATTCTCCTACTCTGTGAGTTGTCTATTTACTCTGCTGACTGTTTCTTTTGCCATGTAAAAGCTCTTTAGTTTAATTAGGTCCCAGCTATTTATCCTTGTTTTTATTGCATTTGCTTTTGGGTTCTTGGTCAAGAAATCCTTGCCTGAGTCCATATCTAGAAGGGTTTTCCTAATGTAATTTTCTAGAATTTTTATACTTTCAGGTCTGAGGTTTAAGCATTTAATCCATCTTGAGTTGATTTTTGTATGAGGTCAGAGATAAGGATCCAGTTTCATTCTCCTACATGTGGCTAGCCAATTATCTCAGCACCATTTGTTGACAAGAGTGTCCTTTCCTAACTTTATGTTTTTGTTTGCTTTGTCCAATATCAGTTGACTGTTAAGTATTTGGGCTTATTTCTGGGTTCTCTATACTGTACCATTGGTCTATGTGCCTATTTTTATAACAGTACCATGCTGTTTTAGTGACTATGGCCTTATAGCATAGTTTGAAATTAGGTAATGTGATGCCTCCATATTTGTTCTTTTTACTTAGACTTGCTTTGGCTGCACAGGCTTGTTTAAGTTTTCATATGAATTTTGAGATTGTTATTTCTAATTCTGTGAAGAATGATGGTGGTATTTTGATGGGAACTCTATAGAATTTGTAGATTGCTTTTGGCAGTATGGTCATTTATGCAATACTGATTCTACCTATCCATGAGCATGGGATGTGTTTTCATTTGTTTGTGTTGTCTATGATTTCTTTCAGCAGCGCTTGGTAGTCTTCAACATAGAGGTATTTTGATTCCTTTGTTAGGTGTATTCCTAAATATTTTATATATTTATGTATTTATACAGCTATTGAAAAAGGGGTTGAGTTCTTTATTTGATTCTCTGCTTGGTTGCTGCTGGAGTTTAGAAGAGCTACTGATTTATGTACATTAATCTTGCATCTGGAAACAATGCTGAATTCTTTTATCAGTTCTATAATTTCTGGAGGAGTCCTTAGGGTTTTCAAGGTAGAGAATTATATTGTCAGCAAACAGGGACAGTCTGATTTCCTCTTTACTGATTTGGATGCCCTTTATTTCTTTCTCTTGTCTGATTGCTCTGGCTAGTACTTCCAGTACTATGTCGAAGAGGAGTAGTGACAGTGAGCATCCTTGTCTTGTTCCAGTTCTCAGGGAAAATACTTTCAACTTTTTTCCATTCAATATTATGTTGGTTGCGGGTTTGTCATAGATGGCTTTTATTACATTAACATATGTCCTTTGTATTCCAATTTTGCTCAGGGTTTTAATCATAAAGGGATTCTGGATTTTGTCAAATGCTTTCTCTGCATTTATTGAGATGATGGTGTGACTTTTGTTTTTAATTTTGCTTATGTGGCGTATCACATTTATTGACTTGTGTATGTTAAATCATCCCTGCATTCCTGGTATAAAACCCACTTGATCATGATGGATTATCTTTTTGATATGTTGGTTGATTTAGTCTGCTAGAATTTTAGTAAGGATTTTAGCATCTATATTCATTAAGGATATCGGTTTGTAGTTTCCCTTTTTGGTTGTGTCCTTTCCTGGTTTTGGTATTAGGGTGATGCTGGCTTCATAGAGTGAATTAAGGAGGGTTTCTTTTTTGTCTAACTTGTGGAGTAGTATCAAAAGGATTAGTACCAATTCTTTGAACGTCTGGTAGAATTCTGCTGTGAATCCATCTGGTCCAGGAATTTTTGTGTTAATTTTTGAATTACTGTGTCAATCTCACTGTTTGTTATTGGTCTGCTAAGGGTATATAATTATTCTTAATTTATGCTAGGAGGGTTATATTTTTCTATTAATTTATTTGTCTCTTCCAGGTTTTCTAGATTTTGTACATAAAGATGTTCATAGAAGCCTTGAATGACCTTTTACATATCAGTGGTGTTAGCTGTAATATCTCCTGTTTTATTTCTTAATGAGGTCATTTGGATTTTCTCTCTTCTTTTCTTGGTTAATTTTCCAGGTCTATCAATTTTATTTATCTTTTCCTAGAACCAGCTTTTTGTTTCTTTTATATTTTGTATAATTTTTGTTTGTTTCAATTTTAGTTAGTTCTGCTCTTAGTTATTTATTTTCTTCTGCTGTGTAAGGGTTTGACCTATTTTATAATCATTATATTTTCAGTTGTGTGGTCCATGTGGAGATAGTGCAGGATTGTTACATAGGTATCCACATGTCATGGTGGTTTGCTGCATCCATCCCCTCATCACCTACATTAGGTATTTCTCCTAATGTTATCCATCCCCAATTCCCCTACCCCTGCTATCCTTCTGCTAGCCCCCTCCAACCCCCAACAGGCCCTGGTGTGTGATGTTCCCCTTGCTGTGTCCATTTGTTCTCATTGTTCAACACCCACTTATGAGTGAGAACATGTGGTGTTTGGTTTTCTGTTCTTGTGTCAGTTTGCTGAGAATGATGGTTTCCAGCTTCATCCATGTCCCTGCAAAAGATATGAGGTCATCCTTTCTTATGGCTGCATAGTATTCCATGGTATATATATGCCACATTTTCTTTATCCAGTCTATCACTGATGGACACTTGGGTTTGTTCTAAGTCTTTGCTATTGTACACAGTACTGCAATAAACATACCTGTGCATGTGTCTTTATAGTGGAACAATTTATAATCCTTTGGGTATATACCCAGTAATGGGATTGCTGGGTCAAATGGTATTTCTATTTCTAGATCCTTGAGGAATCACCACACTGTCTTCCACAATGGTTGCACTAATTTAAACTCCCACCAACAGTGTAAAAGTGTTCCTTCCCATTTCTCCACATTCTCTCCAGCATCTGTTGTCTCCAGATTTTTTTAATGATCACCATTCTAACTGGTATGAGATGGTATCTCAATGTGGTTTTGATTTGCATTTCTCCAATGACCAGTGATGATGAGCTTTTTTTCATATGTTTGTTGGCTGCATAAATATTTTCTTTTAGAACATATCTGTTCATATCCTTTGCCCACTTTTTGATGGAGTTTTTTGTTTTTTCTTGTAAATTTGTTTTAAGTTCTTTTTAGATTCTGCATATTAGCCCATTTGTCAGATGGGTCAGTTGCAAAAATTTTTTCTCATTCTGTTGGTTGCCAGTTCAATCTAATAATAGTTTCTTTTGCTGCACATAGACTCTTAAGTTTAATTAGATCCCCTTTTTCTAATTTGTCTTTTGTTGCCACTGCTTTTGGTGTTTTAGTCATGAAGTTCTTGCCTGTGCCTATGTCCTAGATGGTATTGCCTAAGTTTTCTGATAGGGTTTTTATGGTGTTGTCTTATGTTTAAATCTTTAATCCATGTGGAGTTAATTTTTGTGTAAGGTGTAAGGAAGAGGTTCAGTTTCAGCTTTCTGCATACGGCTAGCCAGTATTCCCAACACCATTTATTACATAGGGAATTGTTTCCCCATTGCTTGTTTTTGTCAGGTTTGTCAAAGATCAGATGATTATAGATGTGTGGAATTACTTCCAGGCCTGCAATCTGTTCCATTGGTCTACATCTCTGTTTTGGTATCAGTACCATGCGGTTTTGATTACTGTTACCTAGTAGTATAGTTTGAAGTTAGGTAGTGTGATTCCTACAGCTTTTTTTTTCTTAGGATTTTGTTGGCTATGTGGGCTCTTTTTGTATTCCATATGAAGTTTAAGGTGAGTTTCTTCCAGTTCTGCGAAGAAGGTCAATGATAGCTTTAGTGTGTTGCTGTCTATCTCATTTCTTAGGTTTATTAGTAATTGTTTTACAAATTGGGGACCTCCAATATTAGGTGCTTATATGTTTAGGATTGTGATACTTTCCTGTTGGACAAGGCTTTTTGCCATTATATAATTCCCCTCTGAGTGTTTTAACTGCTGTTGTGTTTAAGTTTGTTTCATGTGATATAAGAATATATCTATGCCTGCTTGCTTATGGTGTCCATTTGCATTAAATGCTTTTTTCTACCCTTTTACTCTATGTTTACATGAATCCTTATGTGTTAGGTGAGTTCCCTGAAGGATACAGACAGTTGGTTGGTAAGTTCTTATCATTCTGCAGTTCTGTATCTTTTAAGTGGAGGATTTAGTCTATTTACATTCAATGTTAGTATTGAAATGTGAGGTACCACTACATTCATCATGCTGTTTGTTGCCTGTGTATTTTGTTTATGTTTTGTTTTTGCTTTTTAACTTGTATTTTTGTTTTATTAGTGAGATAGGGGCAAAAATGGAAGCCTAAGCACTGCCATCTTACAGAGGAGCCACCTGGGCCCTGGGCAGAGGTATAATTCTTGGAACTGTTATTGTACTGCAGTTCTCAGAGGTGTTAAGGGTAAAAATTTCCACTGTTACCCCACTCCCCTTGCAATAAACTGTTAACTTTAGCTTCTGTACAGACCGCTTGCTTTGCACACCCCTGGGTCCCCCTGAACAAGGATGTAGTTTTTTAGCTTAAATGCCTTGCTCCCCCTGAGCTCGGGGCCATGGGTTGGAGAGACTTAAGTACTCTGTGGCCACTGGCAATAAAGACCATGCAATTGGCATACTTTTGTCTTGGTGTTGAATTTCCACTTGCTCCAGTGCATCATTCTGGAGGCTCCAGTGATATTTTCCTCTTTTTCTATCCGTCACCAGACAAAAGCTCTCTCAGAGCCTTGGCTGAGTGGCTGCCCCCACCCCGGGGAACCCTAGGGGAGGTGCCCCCTGAGATGTTCCAGAGCCCCAGGATTAAGGCCCTGTGGCAACTGTGTAACCATGCTGCTGACGTTCACCTAAAATTCTTCAGGGTCCTGGGAACCTCTGGAGGTAAGTCTGGTCTGGAATCTCGGAACTAATCTATTGGTATCTGTAGCCCGAGTCAGGGGACCGGACACGGTCACTGCAACTCTGATCCTGGCAAGCCTCCTGAGACGTTGCCCGAGGATCTGGCATCTGGTAGCTGGTATGGTGGGTATCAGTGTTCAGTTGTTTTCCATAACCTCTGTGTGAGTGAGAGAATGAGTGTGTATATATGTAGTCCCATGGCCAGTAGTCTATGGAGCTTGTGAGGGCATTTTCACCCAAGGTTCCACGGGAGCATCATAAGGCATAATGGTGATTCACCTCAGAACCAAAAATTCTGAGGTGACCAGGCCTGGGGGTTATAGGGGTACACCTTAGCCAAGACATCCTGAAATATCCCTCTGGGGATGTGGTCGGGCAGGCATCAGACTGGTCTCCCATCTAGGGGGCACCCATCCTTTGCCTGTCCATCTTATATGTGGTTCTTTCTGTATTGTAGATTCATCAGTTTTGTTAGACTTTTGTTGGCTGATATACGATGGTTCAGGCCTACTTCCCTTAAGGTAGAAAATATTCTACAGTGGCTGAGGGACCACTGGCTGCAGGGTACCTTTACCAAGTTCATGCCCCTGGAAATAACTCTGTACTCTTCCCTTTTCTTATTCCTTTACTATCGTTGAGGCCCCACTCTTTCTTTTCTCGTTCTTCCTCTTTTTCATGTCTAAGAAAATATTTTCTCTGTCTTAGAAAATCAAACCTTAAATAAGAAACTAACAGCCCTGATGTGTAATTTACAAAGAACTCAAACAGATTTACAGGAAAAAAACAAACAAGCCCATTCAAAAATGGGCAAAGAATATGAACAGACACTTTACAAAAGAAGACATACATGAGGCCAACAAACATATGAAAAAATGCTCATCATCACTGGTTATTAGAGAGATACAAATCAAAACCACATTGAGATACCATCTCACGCCAGTTAGAATGGCGATCATTAAAAAATCTGGAGACAGCAGATGCTGGAGAGGCTGTGGAGAAATAGGAACACTCTTACACTGTTGGTGGGAGTGTAAATTAGTTCAACCATTGTGGAAGACAGTGTGGCGATTCCTCAGGGACCTAGAAATAGCAATTCCAATTGACCCAGCAATCCCATTACTGGGTATATATCCAAAGGACTATAAATCGTTCTACTATAAGGACACATGCACACGAATGTTCATTGCAGCACTGTTTACAATAGCAAAGAACTGGAACCAACCCAAATGCCCAACGATGATAGACTGGACTGGGAAAATGTGGCACATATACACCATGGAATATTATGCAGCAATCAAAAATGATGAGTTTGTGTCCTTTGTAAGGACATGGATGAATCTGGAGAACATTATTCTCAGCAAACTGATACAAGAACAGAAAAAGAAATACCGCATATACTCACTCATAGGCGGGTGAGAAAAATGAGAACACATGGACACAGAGAGGCGGTCTACTATACACTGGGGTCTATTGGGGGGAATGCGGGAGGGACAGCGGGGGGGGGGCTGGGGAGGGATAGCCTGGGGATGAATGCCAAGTGTGGGTGAAGGGGAGGAAAGCAGCAAAACACACTGACATGTGTGTACCTATGCAACTATCTTGCACGTTCTGCACATGTACCCCAAAACCTATAATGCAATAAAAATTAAAAAAAAAAAAAAGAAAAAGAAACTAATAGCCCTCTTCACCCATTTAGGGTGAAAAAGGAGTAATTATTGCTTCTGTCAAAGAGAGAAGAGAGGAGAGAGGACAAGAAAGTAGGTGAGGGGGAGAAAAGAAAGGACAAGAAAGAGAGAGAGGAGAGGAGAGAAAAGGAGAGAGTGAGAGAGAGAGAAATAGGGAGAGAGAAATTTAATGCTTTTTTGGGTCCCTGTGTCAAGGTGAACAAAAACCACAGGAATGAGCAACTCGCAGCCAGCATAGCAGCTGTGAGCTCAGGGCGGCTGTGAGCTGTTTTAAACTGATACCAAAAGTGTTTTTTTCCTTTCTCTGCTGTCAGCACCACCCAGCTTCCAGGCAGGCCACACCACCTCAGGGAGCAGTATTTGCATCGAAAATATGACTTTAAAAAGGCTTTCTGCCTGACTTTACTATCAATGGCCTATTAGCATAGTAGTTAAGGTATAGGGCCTGCAACTATAAGGTTGCTGGTTCAAATCCTCAATGGAGTCAGTCTTGAATTTAAGAGGAAACCTCTTGGTGAAATTCAAAAGCTAAAAAGTATGAAACTTTAAAGTTTGATATAATTTGTCTTGCTTAAAATTGGCTCTTTCTATAGCAGAACTTTTCCATCTAAATGGGCTTAAAACAAACCATAAAAAAGGATAGTTAAAACAGGTTCCAGGACCCTGAGAAAAACCAAATGGGGTCATTTTGCTCCTGGCCCTGCACCCCCCCTCCAATGCATGATGGCCAGTTTCAAAATGGGGTTTTCAAGACAATATGGGGAAAAATTAACACCAGAAAAACTCTGCACATTGTGTGAACTAGAGTGGCCATCGTTTGGAGTCGGGTAGCCAGACACAGGAACCTACAATCCAAAATTCACCCAAGCAGTATGAAACATTGTGATGGGTCCCTCTGGGCACCCTGACCAATACCCATACATTGATCAGTGGCTAAATCTGGTCCGACGCCCCCCCCCCATGGTTAATCAACTGCATAAAAAGGGCCATAAAGGAGGACCAAGAGTTGCCCCCACTTTACCCTAGGCCTTCTAGGCAAGAACCTCAACACTCCACCCCAGAGAGCACCAGTGGCCAGCCCTTGTCCCCACTACATACCCACAGAGGGGCCCCACACCCACCTGTGGTTCTTCCCCTCCAAAAGATGCCCCCACTGGAAGACAGTAGCCAGGATCACCCATTCTTTGTCCACATCCCCTTTTCCTCAAGTGATTTGTAAAACTGGGAGACTCAGCACCCTCCATTCTCTGAAAAGCCTTAGGCACTCACAGGACTCCTGGAGTCAGTTCTGTAGACTCACTGCCCCACTTGGAATGATGGTCAGCAGTTACTTCTCATTCTGTTTACCACCAAAGAAAAAAAGCAGAATTAAATAAAAGGCCCTTAACGCCATTATAGGTCTGGTGAAAGGTACAATAGAGGAAAACCGAGAATGGATTAGAAACATTTTTCCCTCTATCTAACCCCAATGGGACCCCAACACCTCTGGGGGCACCAGGCTCTGAACACTTTCCACCAGTATCTTTTAACAGGGGTTAAGGAGGCGGCTAGAAGGCCCACACCCAGGCCCATCCTGATATATGAGTAGCACCCATCATGGGCAGCAAGAATAAAAAAACTGTCAAGACCACAGGCACAACCAGTATCTTAAAAAAAAAAAAAAAAATCTTAGTTTATAGTAATATTACTCAGCTGTTTCCTTTATATAATCCTACATGTAGTTAGAGCTATAGTGACACATTTAGTGGTGATAACCATATAGTAGCTTATAGTGGGAGAAATGCCTAGAGCAGTCACAGAGCAGAAGCAGCTCATGGGAAAACAGCCAGACCATGACAAAAATCAAAGATCCAGGCAGTGGCGTCCCTGCCTGAAAGGGCATACGGTGTATGGCAGGCTAGGAGCAAGAGCCTCTACTCCTGAAAAAGGAGTTGTAGTACTTTGTGTCCAGTTCCTGTGGAAAGGAGGCCTCAGACCTAAAATCCTGGAAGTAACTGAGAGAGAAAAACTGCTCTGGTGTAACCAGTCACAGGGGCTGTACACCCTGTCTTTTCTCACTTCTGTGCTAGCTCAAATCATCCTCCCATAAATATCTAAAAAGAAAAGCACAAGTCTGTCAGCTCCCATTGCATTAAGCTTACAATATCCTTGTATTAGAAATCATTTGAAATCTCCAGCCCCCTACTGTGCACGGCCCACCTCCCTGCCTGGGTGACATAACAGGGTGGACCCCTCACTTGTAACTCTGCCAGCTCCAATTCTGTCCCCTCCAGAATGGTAGATTCTGCCTGACACAAGGACTGTGGTCCTCAAGCCTCTAGAAAAGGCACTAGTTAAGGACACACATCAGGCCACACACTTAAAACAGACAAAACTAATTAAGCTATTGAGAGCCAGATACCACATTCCACATTTACATGAATTTGTTAAGAAAACCACAACTCAATGTAATGTCTGTGCCAGGGTAAATCCAGGAGGCAACAAGTTTAAGCAGGCAGCAATAAGACTTAGGGAACTAGCCCTGGAAAGCACTGAGAAATAGATTTCACTTAAGTAAAGCCCCCAGTAAGTGGCTACAAATACCTTCTTGTGTTTGTGGATATGTTCTCTGGAAGGGTTGAGGCTTTCCCCACTAAATATAAAACTTATTTGGTAGTCACAAAGAAACTCCTACAAAATTTGGTCCCTCAGTTTGGCCTGCCCTTAACACTGGGATCAGACAATGGGCCAGCCTTTACGGCTCAAATCTCTCAAAGCCTGGCCAAAGCATTGGACATACCTTGGAAACTACACTGTGCCTGTCACCCCCCAGAGTACAGAGAAGGTCGAAAAAATAAACAGGACTATAAAAGAAACTCTGACAGAATTTATCCTAGAGACTGATGAAAATTGGGTCAGCTTGCTTCCTTTTGTCCTCCTCCATGTCCAATGTACCCCCTACCACAAAAATTTCTCTCCCTTTGAAATCATATTTGGAAGGCCCCCTCCCTTGCTCCAAAAACCCGCAGATGCTATGCAAGGTGAAATCCATAACCATACACTCCTTAAGTCCTTACAGGCACTTCAGTCTGTCCAATCCCAGGTGCATCGGGTCATCAGACACTCAAACCCCATCAGTGGACCTCTCAAACCAGCCAGCACATTATTTCCAGCCTGGGGACTTGGTCCTTGTTAAGAGATTCACCGCCTCCGGTCTGACTCCTTGTTGGAAAGGACCCTACACAGTTATCCTGACCACCCTCACCGCACTTAAGGTGGACAGACTGACTGCCTGGATTCATCACACCCACATTAAGACTGCCCCACCAAAAGAGCAATGGAGAGTCAACCACTCATCACAGGATCCGTTAAAGCTAAGACTTTTGCACTCTTCGTGGTCACCACCCTTGTCTCCCTAACCCTTGCTGTAAACCCCTGAAAATGACCCCCTTGGAGCCCACTCATTATCAATGAATCCTTACAGTGGGATCCATGGGAAAATATATTAGTTCCCTAATAGAGCAGAAATCCACCCTTGTCAACTTAACCCTTGAGTGTACTCCAAGAAACCCTGTTGTCTTCACCTTAGACCTCTGTGCCCTCCTGGGCCAATACCTAAAGTTCAGAACAAGTGGAAGTGTAGCCAGGTGTGGTAGCTCAGGAGCAGAGAAGAAACTCCAGACCATGGGATCATACTTATATCTAGGATCCACCCCACAGAAAAAATGGAACTGTGGAAATTTAAATAAGTTCCTTTGCCCCCAGTGGGGTTGTGAGACTATCTCTACCATATCAAGATATGTCAAAAACAAAGACTCATTCATCTCCTTCCAGTGGGCATCTCCCCCATCCCAATGCTCTGGTGGGTCCTGTAACCCAGTCAAAATAACTGTAACTACCCCAGATAGTAGATGGACAACAGGGTGAGTATGGGGCCTCAGAGTATATATGAGAGGGTGGGACATGGGCAACATTTTCACCATCTAGCGCATGGCCCCACCATGACCTAACTGCCCTATAAAAAAAATTGCAGAAGTCCTAAAACCCGGGGAACCTTTCCCTAAAACCTGAAGAGTCCAGTCTCTGAATCCTACCCTTCCCTTCACTTCCCCCTCAATAACAAATCTAGCCATAGAAGACGTAAACCTCCTAGACATACTGTCTTCAACTCATAACTTACTTAACCAGTCTAACCCAAATCAGGGTGCAGACTGCTATGCTTAAACCCACAGCCGCCATTTTACACAGGCTTAGCAGCACAACAGCACATAACCCCCTCTAGCACCTTCTGTTCTGAAAGAAAATTCCACATAACTCTAGGTGATCTGGAAGGAAAGGGTAAATGATATCATTCCCCTAACTATATTCTCACTAACTCCCCACACCAGCACTTCTGCAATGACACCCTCCTTTTGAACTGTAATGGAACAAAGCTTTTCTATACTGCCCCAAACTCATCTTGGTTAGACCCCACTTTTGGTCTCACTAACTGCATTTCCACTTTTCAGTTTAACAGTTTCTTGAGACCTGTACTCTGTATCCCCGTATACATCTTGCCCCACGTAAATATAGTGTGCCCCAAGGTTTAACCCTCATTGCCTCCTCTGACTCAACTACATGCTGGAAGTGAATTCCCCCAGTTGTACCCTTATTAGTAGGACTTGGAATTGCCAGGTCTGCAGCCATAGGAATCTCAGCCCTAGTGACTGGTGACCAAAATGTCAAGGCCCTATCCCACCATATAGACTCAGACATACACCATTTAGAAAACTCTATTTCTTTCTTTTTTTTTTTTTTTTGAGACGGAGTTTCGTGCTTGTTACCCAGGCTGGAGTGCAATGGCGTGATCTCGGCTCACCGCAACCTCTGCCTCCTGGGCTCATGCAATTCTCCTGCCTCAGCCTCCTGAGTAGCTGGGATTACAGGCACGCGCCACCATGCCCAGCTAATTTTCTGTATTTTTAGTAGAGACAGGGTTTCACCATGTTGACCAGGATGGTCTTGATCTCTTGACTTCATGATCCACCTGTCTCGGCCTTCCAAAGTGCTGGGATTACAGGCGTGAGCCACTGCGCCCAGTCCTAGAAAACTCTATTTCTAAACTTGCGGACCAGGTGGACTTCCTAGCTGAGATGGTACTCCAAAATGGACGAGGGCTGGACTTACTATTTCTAAAACAAGGGGAACTCTGTGCAGCTCTCAATGAGCAATGCTGTTTTTATGCTAATAAATCTGGACTTATCCAAGACAGCCTTGCCCTAGTTAGGCAAAATCTAGAAACCAGAAAACACCTCAGAGAAGCTTCTGAGAGTTTGTATCAAAGAATGTTCTCCTAGTCCCACTGGCTTACCTCCCTACTCACTGGATTGGCAGGACCCCTGACCCTACTCATATTGGGACTGATGTTCGGCCTTTGCCTTTTGAATCAGCTACTCAGACTAATCCAAACAAGAATAAATTCTGTAAAATTAATGGTCCTAAGATCCCAATATGAGCCATTGAGCCAGACTGACCAACCAGTCTTAATCAGGGAATCAATGATTTGATTTATGTACAAACAACAGGGTGGGGTGGGGGGATGAGATGGGGCAAAAACAGAAGCCAAGGCTTTTTGCCATTATATAAATCCCCCCTGAGTTTTTTAACTGCTGTTTTGTTTAAGTTTGTTTCATGTGATATAAGAATATATCTATGCCTGCTTGCTTTTGGTGTTATTTGCATTAAATGCTTTTTTCTACCCTTTTACTCTATGTTTACATAAATCCTTCTGTGTTAGGTGAGTTCCCTGAAGGATACAGATAGTTGGTTGGTAAGTTCTTATCATTCTGCAGTTCTGTATCTTTTAAGTGGAGAATTTAGTCTATTTACATTCAATGTTAGTATTGAAATGTGAGGTACCACTACATTCATCATGCTGTTTGTTGCCTGTGTATTTTGTTTGTGTTTCATTTTTGCTTTTTAACTTATATTTTTGTTTTATTAGTGAGATGGGGCAAAAACAGAAGCCTAAGCACTGCCATCTTATAGAGAAGCCACCTGGGCCCTGGGCAGAGGTGTAATTCTCGGAACTGTTATTGTACTGCAGTTCTCAGAGGTGTTAAGGGTAAAAATTTCCACTGCTACCCCACTCCCCTTGCAATAAACCGCTAACTTTAGCTTCTGTACAGACAGCTTGCATTCCACACCCCTGGGACCCCCTGAACAAGGTTGTTGTTTTGCAGCTTAAATGCCTTGCTCCCCCTGAGCTTGGGGCCATGGGTTGGAGGGACTTAAGTCCTCCATGGCCACAGGCAATAAAGACCCTACAATTGGCATACTTTTGTCTTGGTGTTGAATTTCCACTTGCTCTGGTGCAACAATTAGGGCCTGTGTGATTCATCCTTTAAAGAGATTCTGTTTTGATGTTTTTCCAGGATTTGTTTCATGATTTAGAGCTCCTTTTAGCAGTTCTTGGAGTGGTGGCTTGATAATGGTAAATTCTCTCAGCATTTGTTTGTCTGGAAACAACTTTATCTTTCCTTCATATATGATGCTTAGTTTCACTGGATACAAAATTCTTGGCTGATAATTGTTTTGTTTGAGGAGGCTGATGATAGGGCCCCAATCCCTTCTAGCTTGTAGGAATTCTGCTGAGAAATCTGCTGTTAATCTGATAGATTTTCCTTTATAGCTTACCTGGTGCTTCTATCTCACAGGTCTTAAGATTCTTTTCTTTGTCTTAACTTTGGATAACCTGATGACAATGTGCACGAGCAAACATCTTTTTGTGATGAATTTCCCATGTTCTTTGTCCCTCTTGTATTTGCATGTCTAGGTCTCTAGAAAGGCTGGGAAAGGTTTCCTTGATTATTTCCCCCAATATGTTTTCCAAGCTTTTAGCATCTCTTCTTCCTTAAGAACATTGATTAATCTTAGGTTTAATCATTTAACACAATCTCAGACTTTTTGGAGGCTTTGTTCATATTTTCTTTTTCTTTTCACTTTGTCCTTGTTGGATTGGGTCAGTCCAAAGACCTTGTCTTCAAGATCTGAATTTCCTTCTTTTACTTGTTCAAGTCTATTGCTGACATTTTCAGAGCATTTCACATTTCTAAAAGTGTGTCCAAAGTTTTCCGAAGCTTTTATTTAAGCTATCTATTTCCTTGAATATTTCTCCCTTCACTTCTTGTATAATTTATTGAATTTCCTTGCATTAGGCTTTACCTTTCTTTGGTCCCTCCAGATTAGCTTAATAACTAACCTCCTTAATTCTTTTTTAGGTAAATGAAGGCTATCTTTTTGGTTTGGATTCACTGCTGGTGAACTAGTGTGATTTTTGGTGGGTGTTGACAAGCCTTGTTTTGTCATATTACTAGGGTTGATTTTCTGTTTCCTTCTTATTTGGGTTCTTAGCTTCAGAGGTTTAATGCTCCATTTTTGTGTTGTTTAGCCTCCTGCCAGGAGGTGGCACTTTCCAGAAAGCATCAGCTAGAGAAGTGTGGAGAGGGGCAAGTGGAGGTCAGAGCCCTAGAATTCCCAAGATTATATGCCCTTTGTCTTCCACTAGCAGGGTGGATAAGGAAAGACCATCAGGTGGGGACAGGGCTAGGGGTGTCTGAGCTCAGACTCTCCTTGGGCAGGTATTGCTGAGGCTGCTGTGGGGGTGGGGGGAAGAGTCCCAGGACATTCAAGTTGTGTACATAGGAGGATTATGGCTGCCTCAGCTAAGTCATGCAAGTTGTCAAGGAAGTGGGGGGAGAGCCAGCAGTTACAGGCCTCACCTAGCTTCCATGTAGACTGAAGGGCCAGTCTCACTCCCCCATGCCCCCCACAATAGCCCCTAATCTGCTTCCAGGCAGAGGTTGAAATGGGCTTGAAAACTTGCTCAAAACTTTCTGCCTCCCAGCTGCAAAAAAAAAAGGGATTTGATTTTTTCCCTGCCTGTGAAGTCTGCAAGCCAGATTTGTGCTTCTCACCACATTTATACTGTTAGAAAGATTAGCTAGAGATTTCTTTCTCTTTGTGAAGTTTAATTCCCTACTTCTCTGGCCACCCTCCTGATGGATCCTTGTGGTGTCAAGCAGGAATGGGCTTCCTGGGCACCCAGTGATCTCCCAGGGTCTTTCTGCTACTTCCCCTACCCCTATATTTAACTTGGCTTGGCTCTCTAACTTTATTAAACTCCAGGTAAAGTCAGAAACTTCTCCCTGAAACAGAACTTCAGCTTCTCCAGTTGGGGTGTGTGTTCAGAAGAGGAGGGTCTCCCTTTCCCATTTTCATAGTTGGGGCAGTCACAGGGTCCTGCAGAAGTCTGCTTCCTTCAGAGGGTCTGCAGGTCCTCCCAGGATTGTTGGTTTGTTTTTGCAGTTGATCTGGAGCTAAAATTCACACTGCAAGCCTCCAAATGTTGCTTGGTCCAGAGCTGCAATCTAGTCCTTCCTTTTGTCTGCCATGATCCCAAAATCCTCCTGCAGTTTATCTTTTTTTTTTTTTTTTTTGAGGCGGAGTTGTGCTCTTGTTACCCAGGCTGGAGTGCAATGGCACGATCTCGGCTCACCGCAACCTCCGCCTCCTGGGTTCAGGCAATTCTCCTGCCTCAGCCTCCTGAGTAGCTGGGATTACAGGCACGTGCCACCATGCCCAGCTAATTTTTGTATTTTTAGTAGAGACGGGGTTTCACCATGTTGACCAGGATGGTCTCGATCTCTTGGCCTCGTGATCCACCTGCCTCGGCCTCCCAAAGCACTGGGATTACAGGCTTGAGCCACTGCGCAACTGGTTTGGCTTATTGTAGAAAGGGAAGTCCTTCAACATTGTTACAACATCTTTCTGAGAGCACAGAGTAGTTTGCTGTGCTTCCTCACTGAACCATGGTTTGTGAACTTTCCCTGAGCATAGCTTCCTTCCTCTGTTTTAACTTCGTGCCTCTCAGTTAGCCATAGGGAGTCCATTTTGCTGTTAGCCAGGGGCATATTTTAACCGTATCATTTCTAATTCTTGTAATAGTTTAAAAATATGTGTACATCAGTTGGATAAAAGTGTTCTTTTGTATAGAATATCACTATCTGTTCATGAATCTAAACATAGTTCTTTTCTAACATACCTTCCAAAGATAAAATGCATTTACTTTTTCTCCAACTTTCAATGTTTTATTCAAGGTGACCGAGTTAGACTCAATTTTTCCATCTGTTAACTCTACCTATGGAGAGTTTGTTTACTTCCATAGAAGTTCCCTTTGTGTTACTGTATTATAGTGAATTCAATGAATTACATAAAAATACTGCCAGTTTTAATTTGTTGTGTGACCACTAATTCCTTAGTTCAGTTAAAACTTGAAATCATTCTTATAAAATGCCACAGTGCATTTAATTACAGACTTGCTGCTATAGAGTTTTTATTATAGTAGAGTCAATCATAGTTTTATTGTTTATAAAAAGTCCATTACTAAAAGATGTTTAATGGTTATCTGCTAGCATTTTTAAATGGCATAGTAGTAATCAGCCCTCAAAGGACTGTGTCTACCGAAGGTTAGCTGAAAAACACAGCAGCCTAATTAGCATCCCAAATCACCACGCTGCCATCTGCTATCTCTGGGAGAAGCAGAAGAAAATGTAAATGTCTGGGAAATAAGGGCTTTGTATGAGAAGTCCAGATTTTTTATTTTTATCTTTTCATTTACCCCACAGTATTTGTAGTGGGACTAACAGTGCCATAATGAAAACAAGGTTTTCATTCCTGTCATCCTTTTATTCGTGAGAAGTGTGTATGAGGAGAAGTGTCAGAGATAGCAAACCATGGCATCATAACATGCACATATCGTGTTATGCATATATCACTTCAGTCTGCTTTTGAAGACCAAAAATAGGATGCAAACAAGGTGAGCAAACAGAACTTCACACCCTAGAGCTACTCACCTGACACCTCATACTGACATAAACTCATGACAGAGATGAAACATTTTTCAAATAGGTAACATGTTTTGTTACCAGATTTGAAAATTACACAGCTCTAATCTTACTGATAGCTGCTATATTTATTTTTCAAATACAATTCAGTTTGCATAGAAATAATCTATGTTAGGATATAAAACAAATTAATGGTGTTGTAATGTTCGGGTGTTTTAAAGAAATTAGTTTTTTCTTTTAAAAAAATATTACTTTTGTTCTGCAAGAATTCCCTATCAAAAAGGAAGCTAAACTCTCTTATGTTTATACTAATGAGGCAGTGGGAATATAAATATTCTCATGCCTGTATCCCAATATTCATGCCTGTAATCCTAATATTTTGGGAGGCTAAGGTGGGAGTATCACTTGAGTCCTGGAGTTCAAGATCAGCCTGGGGAACATAGTAAGACTCCATCTCTACAAAAAAAAAATTAAAAAAAAACAAAAAAACAAAAAAAACACACCTCAGTTGGGTGTGATAGCACATAATTATAGTCCCAACTACTCAGGAGGCTGAGGAAAGAGACCAAGAGGTCAAGGCTACAGTAAGTCATTATCATGTTACTGCACTTCAGCTTCGACAACAGAGTAAAACCCTCACTAAAAAAAAAAAAAAGTAAGCAATACACAAATGGTTTGTAATGAAAAGAAGACAATTAAACTTAAACCTATCTCACCATTTCTATTTTTTTTTAATCCTACCAAGGCATCCACTTCAAAGACCGAAATTATTTCTGAACTTCCTGTTATTCATGTCAAGAAAGTACTATGAGTCCATATAAAAAGACAGTAATTTCAGTTCCAATTAGTTTTGGTATACTATATATACAAACTGATCAATCAGTTAATAAATTATTTTAAGGCAAAATAAAAATTATTTTTTCTAAGAAATTATATTCACATACCTTGGGAATTGTGCAATCATGATTTTTAACCTAAAAGGGATCTTGTTGACCTTGACTGTGTGAAAATAATATATAATAGCAGATTACAGAAAGATGATGAATAAAATGGAAAAATTTTTCCAAATTTCAATAGTGAACTGATAAAATATTTTATATTTTACATTATTTCTTACTTTATTTTTTATCCTTGGATAAAATTCTGTATAAGAGAGAAGCATCCTAATAAACTTCTAAATATACTTTCTTTCTGGTTCATTCATGTAAGCAAACATTATTGAATACTACTGTATGTTAAGCAATATCTTATTATCTAGCAGTAGATTAATCATAAATTTCCACTGTTCCATTCCATAGCGTACTATCTATTATGTGAAAAACTATATTAATCAAGGAAAAGCATAAGGCAAAAACAAAATCTATGTAGATACACGATGAAATTTGACCTAGACTGCAGGAGTAGACACACGATGAAATCTGACCTAGACTGCAGGATGGGGTTCAAACGAGACAACTGAGGAAGCAACCCTTAACTTAAAGTTACAAAGGTGAAGAGGAGTTAACTGAGCAAAGTGGTCAGAGCATATGAGCCACACATGTAAACAGCCTGTATTATAAGAATGTGTGACATGTTCCGGAAAAAGAAGACCACAGAACAGAGAAGTGAGTTATAGGACAAGAAGCTGAAAAGGTAAGCAAAGAATAATCCATACAGGGCATTGTTCTCAGTCCTAAAATATTGGTAAGCCACTAAATGGTTTTATGCCATAAGTTATATAGTCATATATCAATTTGACAAGAGTGCTGTGACTGTGGAGGAGATGTGGTGCTGTTAATCTAGATTAGAAGCTACTGAACTACCATATAAAGATATTATATTTGTCTAGAGATAAAAGCAGCAGATAATAAGCCAACTGGATGAAGATGAGAAGTTATTTGCTAGTACTTAATAAACCGTTACCTGTTTTGTAACTTTTTCAATTACATAAACTTGAATAGAATTTGGTTTTCCATACATAATAATATGTATATTAATCATTCATGTAACTTCGATAGATTGAAAGATTGGGCCAGGCACGGTGGCTCACACCTGTAATCCCAGCACTTTGGAAGGCCAAGGCATGAGGATCATGAGGTCAGAAGTTTGAGACCAGCCTGACCAACATGGTGAAACCTTGTCTCTACTAAAAATACAAAATTTAGCCGGGTGTGGTCATGCATGCCTGTAATCCCAACTACTCAGGAGGCTAAGGCAGGAGAATCACTTGAACCTGGGAGGCTGAGGTTGCAGTGAGCTACGATCGCACCATTGCATTCCAGGCTGGGTAACAGCAAGACTCTGCCTTAAAAAAAAAAAAAAAGATTGATTGGTGAAATATGACAGATGAGCATATGAGTTTATCTCCTCTCACTCCTAAAATGATTGTGCTAGTCAGTCATGCCCTTCCCCAATGTTTCTGCTGCCTGACCTTCCAGGCATATGGAACATATGACCCTCCCCATCCAACTGAAATTAGACACAGACATGTGATTCACATGGACTACTGACAAGACAAGAGAGAGAGGTCAATAAAGTCTTTGAATATGTGGCAATTAAGGTAGATTTTGCAATATTACCATAAATTACCTAGAGAATGTTGGTCAAAAAAAAACCTGGTCATGTTAAAGATTTCCAAAGTTATGAACAAAATTTTGCTAAAAAATGGGAAATATTATACAGTGGAAGTTGACTTCTAATTAGAAAAAATAGAGGCAAGAAGAAAATAAAACAAGTTTTAAAGTACTAAAAGAACAAAAAAGTCTACAGCAATTCTACACCAGTGAAAAATCCTCCAAGCTTTTCAGTAAAAAAAAATATTTTCAGAGAATAAAAAGCTCAGAGAATTTGTCACAAGAAAATTGGCAATACATAGAATCCTAAAGAAAGTCCTTCAAATGAAGAAAAATGACAACAAAACTAAAATTTGTGCCTACAAAAAATAGTGAAGAATACTGAAAACACTAAATAAATGTATCTGTGTAAAACAAAAAGAATTTACAAATGGGTTACAAAATATATATTTTAAAAATGTGTGAGAAATAGATAAAGTTACTTTAAGCTAACATAATTCAAACAGCTTAATAATTTTGTGGGAATAGAAAACAAATTATTAGAACAAATTAAATCTCAGAGACACATTCAAGGATGAAGTTTTGGATGTTCGAAAACTCCCTAGAGCAGAATGAGAAAAGACTGAACTAAGTTAATGACAGTGTGATAGTTGGTTTTCTACTAAAAGTCAAATATACTTAGATGTACTACTTACATCATTCATATGCCATGCAATATGAAATAAAGACCTAAACTATAATAATCTTAGACATCAAAACCAAACTATAAAAACAATAGAAAATCATTTAATAGATTATGTTTCTGTTCTTAGACAGGCAAGATCTTCTTAAGTAAGATTTTTAACAGCAAAAGACAAAAAAAATCCATATTAGATATATGATAGTACCAATTATACAGGCAGATAGACACATGCACACACACAGGACAAAAGACTCCATAGAAAAGGATCAAATCAAGAGACATGCTGGGGAAAAATACATTAACACAGACAAAAAACGAAGAGTGTTTGAATATGTATTTAAATGTACTAACTAGTAACATAGATAAATGATATAAACAGAAATGGTCCAACGGATACACAAACACACATACAGATACACAATCAATAGAAAATTTTTAAATGTTCAAATTTAGAGTATTTAGGCAAATTTTAATGAAAATAATAAGATTCCATTTTGTCCTCACTTCAGAAATCAAGTTTTAGAATAATTAAAAGAGATGATATTAATTATTTTAAAAATCCCTATTTTTATGACCGCATACATGTGTATATAAACAGGTAGAAAAATGTCTAGAAATATCTACAATTAACTACTTTCCTTCTGGTTTTGAAAAGAAGAAAGCTGTAATGAAGCAGTAGTCAAATTAGATGTTAACCTATTTATAATACTCAATATATTAATAAGAAGATTGTGTTCATATAATATTTATGAAAGTATACATAAATTTTAGAAATACAGAGATCTATATTATTTAAGAGGCAAATATTTTGTAAGTATTAAGCTACAATCTATTTTTTTTTTGGACAAAAATTTTAACATTCTGAATTTAAACTTTTTTTTTAATAACAGAAAGTAAAATGTGCATTTGTTTCATTGAGTCAGACAATGGAGGTGAAGCTTTTAAGAAGAAAACTCAGGACAAAGTAACTTATAATGCTTTTATATTTTTGCTTGAACTTTGAGGAATATAGGAGACTAAATTATGTGTCTATTTACTATAATTATGGTGTTTAGAATAAGTATAAATATTATTAATAATGCTTTCTCTTTATAATGTATATTAAGAAATAAATTATTTTTATAAAAATTTATATTTTCATATAATTTATATTTTATATAAAAATATACTTAAATACATTTTTATTTCTTTTTTTGACTGCCATCTCATTACTATTAAGTTTTAATACACATCAACTTTGTAAAGGAGTTTGTATCATCATTTCTTATAATTAGTTCTATCACTGGAAATAGATTAAATAAAATTTGACAATGAGAAATTACAAAAATCACAAAACTGAATTTTTTGGAATGAATATTAAAATTATAAAGTTCATAGGAAATATAAAACAGGGTTATATTTTTAATTCTAAAAAGTAATAAAAATGTTATTTTAAAATTAAGGCAACAATTTATATATGTAATTAAGAAACACTGTAGTAATATTAAAGAACCATAGTATTTCTAATATTTTGAAAGGCATAAGAGAGGTAAAGAATTCATAGTCTTTAATAGACCTCTCACATTCTATTTCCATTGATTATATTGTACCACAGCTATCATCTCAACTATCTTCAAGAACAAAACAAGTTAAGTAAAAGAGCAAAGCATCCTGATGCAAAACCAAATAACTATGCAAGCATGCTGATGAACTATCTTGTAAAACACTTTCTTAAGTCCGGAAGAATAGAAAGGATGAAGTGGCCTGCTGCTGGCAAGCTGGAGGGCTGTCTCGGGCCAGTTAGACAGAATAAGCATTAGGCAGTTCCTAGTAACTGTTTTGCAAGTATGTTCACCATGTTTCCAAACTTTCAGGCAATTTACAACAATCCAGACATTAGCCTAGGGTGTAAGGGTCTTGTATGAACAGACATTCAAAACTACTTATTGAATCACATTAGTTTGAATTACAATACAAATTGAAATCGATTTCATTTATACGTGTGTGTGTGCGTGTGTGTGTGTGTGTGTGTTTATTTATCATATCCATAAACTTGCCTTGAACCTATCTATGTGTGAAGACATTTACTTGGTGCAGATGGTACAAAAATATAACAGGTTCTCTGACATCCAAGGAGATTAACATTTAAAGAGATAGACTTTGAGAAACATCAACAGTAAGCAATTTAAATATACAAAAATGTAGAAACTGCAATAAATTAGGTGCAGCTTACTATGGGAACATTTTAAAACAATGCTTAACATTTGTCTAGCACTTATTCTGACCTATGCACTGTCCTAAATTTATTCTTATGCAAATAATCCTTATAGCAACCCTATAAGGAAGATACTGTTATGTTATATTCTTGTTAAACAACTTAGGAAACTGAGGCACAGAGATGTTAAGTAATTAGCCCAAGAGTCATGTAGATCTCCTGTGATAAAGCCAGAGGCTATATTTTAATTACTGTACAGTTTCACTTTATTACTTGGAAATAGAGGTTAAGGATTAGGGAAAGCTCAAGAAAGATGCAAAGGGGTAGTGAATCTTGAGTTGATTTTAGAACTATGAGATGGCATTTATAAGATGAAATAAGCAACACCAATGGCTCCTGGGTGGGTGTTGAGCAATTTCCAGATGGGAGAAACTGTAAATTTAAAAATGTGTCTCCAATATTGTATATGAGGAGTATAAAAATGAGAATGAGCTTAAAAATATAAAAAGGATACACATCATAAAAACTAAGAAATGAAGAATCACCGAAATGCTGGATTTGGAACTAATGCTCTCAAACTTGTTATATAAGCAAACACTTTCGGCTATGCAAAAGTAAAAACAACAATTATAAAACTGGAAACAAATGAATACTGAGTTAAAACAACAAAAGAAATCAAAAAGAAAGAAATAAAACAGTGACGCTTCCAGGCAACAAAGGAAACTGTAAGATTATTTATTGTTAAAAACATCTATAATCCCAATGACGAAAATGATTTTGCCACAAGCAAAATAAAAAAATAGGAAAGAGGTAGAAAAAAAAAATGTAAACCCCGAGAAACTACTGACACAATTCAACTTTGTTCAGACTGATGGAATAAGAAGGAAAGATGGAAAGCATCATCAAGAGCCCAAGAAAAAGCTGTGGGAAATTACAAAGAGCAGAAAAAGCCTGGTGATTAATTTCCATCTAAAAGTATGTTATCAAAAGACCCTTGGTTTAGCAAAAATTCTTTTCATAAACATAGTTCTAAACTTTTCTTTGGGCTTCACCATTTTGTGACTTGGAAAACATTTAAAATGCATTAAAGAGGTTTGCTAGCAGCTCATGGGAGCCCAATAAATAACATCCCTTTTTCTGGATTAAGTTCTGAACAAATTTAAAAATACAAGAATGAGTAAAAATAGAAGAAAGATTAAATTGTTATCAGATTAATTTTTTAAAAAGTTCTCACAAATTATAAAAAACTGGTTGTTCTGTAGCCGCATTAACAAATAGCCATCAGAACAGTTTCATCAAAAGTTTTATACCATTTTTTGTATTTCAGTGAACCTTCATGTGAATGAACTAGGTTTTGCAACCAACCAGTCAGTATTAGACACTCCCTTCTGAAAGTCAGCCAGTCAAGAAAGCACCCTACACTAATACATATCTGTGAATGCTAACCTATCCACAACAGTCTCACCTGAATAACCCTTCCTAAAAATGGCATCAATCCTATAAGCTTTTGAAAATCCAGCAATCCTAGTGGATTCGTACTTCATGCCACCCAAAACACTTACAACATCGTACTCTGCTCTGCCTAGGAGCTGTGCCTCATTAATATGTCTTTTCCTTACTATACTAAGCAATAGATTTAGATTTTCTTTTTAAAATTTCAGATATCGAATGGCAGTTTAATCACCTGTGACAGGTCTTTATTATTGAAATGGACTATGTTGGAGGCTCTAAGACTATGTTAGAGTCAACGTCCTGCTAACTGAACCCTATAAATAGGCAAGCATCCTAACTTAAGCATACTAGATTGTGGCAAACCCCACCACTCTGTAGGCATAGGAAGCTGTCCAGATCTGACTGACAGCCAAGTGGAGCAGAGAGCAAGTACTAGCACAGCAGTTTGTTCCCAAATAGAAAAGGTAGAAGCTAAATTGAGCAAGCCCCGTTTATTTTTTCTAAATTTAAAAGTCAGAAAAGTTACTGTACTTTGCCTGAGGCAGAATGATTAAAGAGGCAGAAAAATACCAAGAACGAGCAATGAAAGCAGCAAAACAAACACTTAGAGGGCATAGGTAAAAGCAATTTTCCTATAACAGGTTCTAGCAATTACTTATCCAATATAAAATACAAATAAAACTGCAACAAAAATATGTTAGGCTTCAGATGACTATATACTAAGTGGTATCCTAGACTATTCAGGCTGCCATAACAAAATATCAGAGACAGGCTAATGTAAACAAAAAAAGTTCATTTTCTCACCACTTGTGGAGGCTGGGAGTCCAAGATCAATGTACCAGTGAAACAGGTCTGAGGTCTGGAACTGGTCTGAGGCCCATTCTCTTGGCTTGAAGGCAGATATCATTTCACAATATGCTCACATAAACTTTTCTTTCTGAGACTTCTCTCTCTCTCTTTCTATCTCCCTTTTCTTATGAAGTAACCAATCCTACATGATTAAAGACCCAGCTTCATGATCTCACTTAACCTTAATTATCTCATAAGGACCCTATCTCAAATATTGTCACATTAAGGGTTAAGCCTTCAATATGTGAATTTTGGAGGAGACACAATTCTGTCACTGCTTTCACCAATGCCCTTTCAACATGCAAGATGCATCCCAAAAGCCTCAAAAGTTTTAACTCAACCTGGCATCAACTCTGAAGTCCAACGTCTAACATAAACATTCTTATTTTTTATTTTTATTTCACTAGTCTTAGGGGTACAGGTGGTTTTTGGTTTCATGGATAAGTTCCTTAGTGTTAATTTCCAAGATTTTAACGCATGCATCACCTGAGTAGTAACAGGGTACCCAATATGGAGTCTTTTGTCCCTCGCTCACCTCCCAAACTTCCCCCGTGGCCCTAAAGTTCATCATATTATTCTTATGCCTTTTTATCCTCATAGCTTAGCTCCCAGTTATAAGTGAGAACATACAATATCTGATTTTCATTCCTGAATTACTTCATTTAGAATAATGGCCTCCGGCTCCATTCAAGTTGCTTCAAAAGACATTATTTTATTTGTTTTTATGGTTAAGTAGTTATTCCATTGTGTATATACACCACATTTTCTTTATCCACTCATTAGTTGATGGACACTTAGGTTAGGTTTGATATCTTTGCAATTGCAAATTGTGCTAGTATAAACGTGTGTGCATGTGCCTTTTTCATATAATGACTGATTTTCCTTTGGGTAGGATATCCAGTAGTGGGACTGCTGAATTGAATGAAGGATAGTTATGCTTTTAGTTCTTTAAGGAATCTCCATAGTTTTTCCCATAGTGGTTGTACTTGTTTGTGTTCTCACCAGCAGCATGAAAGTGTTCCCTTTTCATCACATTCATCCCAACACCTATTATTTTTTGACTTTTTAATTATAGCCATTCTTGCAGGAGTACAGTGATAGGTGATTATAGTTTTAATTTGCACTTCCCTCATATTCAGTGATGTTAAAGATATTTTTATATTTGTTGGTTGTTTGTATATCTTCTATTGCTAACATTTCATATAAATATTTTAATCAGATAATGAGTGAGACTCGAGGTATAATTCATCCTGGGCCAAAAATTATCCAGCTGTGAACCTGTAAAATCAGATAAGGTATGTGCTTCAAAAATAGAATGGTGAGTTGGGCATAGAATAAACATTCCCATTCCCAAAGGGAGAAATTGAGAGCAAGATAGGGGTGATATGTCCCAAGAAAGTCCAAACCCAAGCAAGGCAAATGTCATTACTTTTAAGGGCAAAGAATAACCTTCTTTGGTTTGATGATCTGCTCTTCAGCCCCACTGGGTTGGCAACATCACCCCCACAGCTCTACAAGAAGACCCTGTCCCTTTGACTTGGTGGGGCCACCTTGCCCCTACAGCTATCTGCCCAGCTTAAACTGAAAGGGGGAATCCTATCCTATGAAACTGAGGAGAAAGCAGCCTTGTCTTCTGAGCCTTTAATGGTAGCAAGCTCTGATGACTTCTAAACTGACTTGTGGGCCATTTTCCCCCTTTCCTGAAGCATCCCTAAAGCATGCCCACAGGCAAATAGATCCATTGTTACATCTTACAGAGTCCTAGAAGTCTAACAGCCTTTATTCCATCCTGCTTTCTTTGTACCATTTAGTTCAAACTAGTAGTGTATTTGTTGGTATAATCCCTGGTTTCTGCTGAGGTGATTGATTATATCCGAGTCATACCTATTGTATTTTATCAAATGGTTGTGCAGCCACATGCTTAGTTTTCTCTTTAGAACATACTTATTCCATATTTTGTAAGATGGATAGGATGAAAATCATCTATATGTATGAGTTCTGATTTATTTTTGCTTAACAATGCTTTCTATTTATTTCTCTCCTCTCACCTTTTGCTATAAGCTGTAAAAAGAAAGCAAGCCACTCCTTTAACACTGTTAAGGATAAGTATCATCAGGATACTACCCTTATGATTTCATTTCATTTTAATTTTAGAAATATCCTCAGCTAAATATAAAATTTCATTGCTCACAAACTCAACCTTTCAAAAGCCACTAGAACACAACTCAGTCAATGTTTTTACCACTTTATTGCAAAGGTATTTTTCCTCAATTTCTCAATAATCAATCGGTGAGGCTTAGTGGCATGCACTTGCAGCCCTAGCTACTTCCAGGAGCCTGATAGGAGGGTTTCTTGAGTCCAGGAGTTGGAGGCTGCAATGAGCTATGATTACATCATTGCAATCCAACTTGTGTGACAGAGCAGAACCCTGTCTCAAAAAAAACCCAATAATCTATACCCCATTTTTCATATGAGACACCACCTGAATGACTTTTGGCATTTCTATCAATATTCTGTTTATGATAATATATGTATTATTTAAGATAATTGGGGCTTTTCTATAGCTTTCTTCTTTTCTTCATAAGCCCTCTCCAGAACTGCTTTTAACATCAATATTTCTACCAATAGTCCCCACATGACAATGTAGGCTTTTCTAGCAAGCACCTCAAAACACTTTTAGCCTCTACTCTTCACCCAGTTTAAAATCACTTCCACAATTTTAGGTAAATTGTTACAACAGCACCTCACTTTACAGTACCAAAATCTATTGGTTAGTTGGTGTTGCCATAACAAAATATAGACTGGGTGGCTTTAAAAAGATAAATTTATATTCTGATAGTTCTGGAGAAAAGAAGTTCAAGGTCAAGGTTCTGGTCAGTTTTATTTCTAGTGAGTGCTCTCTTCCCAGCTTATAGACAGCTGCTTTCTTGTGCCCTTCCTTGGTCTTTTTATGGATGCAAAGAGAGAGAGAAACAAAATGCTCTTCAGCGTTTCTTCTTATGAAATAAGGATACTACCCTTATGATTTCATTTAATTTTAATTACTCCCTTAAAGGTTTCATCTCTAAATACAGCCACAATGGGGATTAGGCATTCAACATACGAAATTTTAAGGGATCTAGACATTTAATCCATAACATTTGGTTATCTTCTGACTTTGGGTTACTACTAATACTGCTACTGTGAGCATCAGTATACAAATATCTATTTTTGTCCTACTTTTATTTCTTTTAAATAAAATAGCTAAAAGGTGAATGCTTGAAAATATTGTAGTATTTATTTTTTTCCAACAATTTTTAACTGTCTATTATGCAACAGGCATTATTCTGTGTCTTGAGAACAAGCAATGAACAAGATAGCACCTTGGATTCTTTCTTTCTTCCTTGCCATACTTTCAACCTTAAATCTGTCTAGCTCATCATTACTCATGTTTTCAAAGTGCACCTCAAATAATTGCCTATGTTAGTCTGTTTTCATACTACTATAAAGAACTGCCTGAAAATGGGTAATTTATTTTAAAAAGAGGTTTAATTGACTCAAGGCCAACATTGCTGAGGAGGCCTCCAGAAACTTACAATCATGGTGGAAGGGAAAGGGGAAGCAAGGCATCTTCTTCACAAGGTGGCAGGAAGAAGTGGTGAGCAAAGGGGGAAGAGCACTATTAAAAAAATCCGATCTCACGAGAACTCACTCACTATCATTCACAAGAACAACATGGGGAAAACCACCCCTATTATTTAATTACCTCCACCTGGTCACTCCCTTGACACATGAGAATTATGGAGATTACAATTCAAGATGAGATTTGGGTGGAGACACAAAATCTAACCATATTATTCCACCCTTCTTCCCCCCTAAATCTCATATTCCTTTTACATTACAAAACCAATCATGCCTTCCCAACAATCCCCCAAAGACTTAATTTATTCCAGTATTAACACAGAAATCCAAGTCCAAACTCATCTGAGACAACACAAGTCCCTTCTACCTATGATCCTGTAAAATCAAAAGAAAGTTACTTCCTAGATATAGTGGGAGAACAGGCATTGGATAAATATACCTATGTCAAATGGAAAAAATTGCCCAAAACAAAAAATTGCTATTGTGAAATCCAGTAAGGAAGTCAAATATTAAAGCTCCAAAATGATCTTCTTTGAATCCCTGTCTCATATCCAGGTCATGCTGATGCAAGAGGTGGGCTTCCATGGCCATAGGCATCCCCACCCCTGTAGCTTTGCAGGATACAGACCCCCTCCTGGCTGCTCTCATGGAATGATGTTGCAGCTTTTCCAGATTCACAAAGCAAGCTGTCAATGGATATACCATTCTGGGATCTGGAGGATGGCAGCCTTCTTCCCACTTTTCCACTAGGCAGTACCACAGTTGGGACTCCGTATGGGAAATCTGACCCCATATTTCCCTTCCACATTGCCCTAGCAGAAGTTCTTCATGAGGGCACCACCCCTGTAGCAAACTTCTTCCTGGACATCTAGGCATTTCTATACATCCTCTGATATCCAGGTGGAGGTTGCCAAACCTCAAATCTTGCCATCTCTGCACCTTCAGGCACAACACCACATGGAAGCCACCAAAACTTAGGGCTTGCACCTTCTGAAGCAAGGGCCTAGGCTGCACGTTGGCCCCTTTTAGCCATGGCTGGAACACAGTGCAGTCCTGAGACTGCACAAAGCAGTGAGGCCCTGAGCCCAGCTCATAAAAATCATTTTTTTCCTCCTAGACCTCCAGACCCATGATGAGAGGGGCTGCTGTGAAGACTTCTGATATGCTGGAGAGATATTCCCATTGGCTTGGCAATTAACATTTGGCTCCTCATTATTTACGCAAATTTCTTTAGCCAGTTTGAATTTGTTAAATTTCTCTTCAGAAAATGTGTTTATTTTTCTATTGCATAGTCAGGCTGCAAATTTTCTGAACTTTTAATCTCAGCTTCCCTTTTAAAGATAAGTTCTGATTCCAAATTATATCTTTGTGAATACATAAAACCGAATTCTTTTAAGAGCCCCCAAGTTACCTGTTGAACACTTTACTACTTAGAAATTTCTTCCACCAGATACCCTAAATCACCTCTCTCAACTTTAGTGTTCCACAGATCAATAGGGCAGGGGCAAAATGCTGCCAATCTCTTTGCTAAAGCATAGCAAGAGTCACCTTTATTCCAGTTCCCAAGTTCCTCATCTTCATGTGAGATCACTTCAGCCTCGACTTTATTGTCCATATTCAACAAATCACTAGAAAGTTCCAAACTTTCCCACAATTTCCTGTCTTCTTCTGAGCACTCCAAGTGTTTCAACTTCTGCCTGTTACCCAGTTCCAAAGTTTCTTCCACATTTTTGAAAGACTGCCCAAGACTGGGTAGTTTATTTAAAAAGGCTGGCGGGTGGGGGAGGGAACAGGGGTTAATTGACACAATTCAGCATTGCTCAGGAGGCCTCAGGAAACTTACAAATATGGTATAAGTCAAAAGGGAAGCAAGGCATATTCTTCACATGGCAGCAGGAAGAAGTGCCAAGCAAAGGCGAAAACCACTCCCATGATTCACCTACCTCCATTTGGTCTCTTCCTTTAGATGTGGGAGTCATGGGGGGCATTTGGATTACAATTTAAGATGAGATCTGAGTGGAACATAAAGCCTAACCATACTACTGCCTTTTAAATTAATCTAAGAGTCCTCTCAGCTTGCAAAGTCAAGGCCATCCCCTAAAGCAAGAGTGACCAAATATTTTTCCCGAGTAGGACTACTGAGGTTTAAAATTACAATATTTATTATTTATAACATTTTTCACCCTCAATAGCATCACTCTTTGGATGATAGACTTCACAGTCATGTTACCCACAGACAATTTCTAAAGTGAGACCCTTAAAACAAAGTTGCCTAATAAATATGTTTATAACTGTTTTGATTCAAGAATACATTCTACCACCAGAGTGATACTGTATTCTTTTACATGACTATTTTTATTTGCTTAAAAAATTTTGTGAATTTGTTTTCTCTTAATTAAAGGCCATTATTGCTAAAATGTAAAAAAATGTAAAATGTAAATAAAAAGTATGTTTGACTCTACAAATCTACGAAAAGATTCAGAGAAAGTCATATGCAAGAAAAGGAACAATAACTTTCATATAATTAATGAAACGGCAGTTTTATCATTTCTCCTTATCTGTCATTCTTCTGTCTTTTACTTTACTATGATAAGACTTAAGGGGAATGGGTCAGAAAACTGATTTTGGAAATATAATCTAATTGTTTCATACTATCAGTTATGAAAACAAAACTTTAGTCCAGTAACAAAATAAATTCCAAATGGACTAAAGAATTTAAGTTATATATAAAAAATTAAGGAAATACTATTAATATTATAATGTTGGTGTAAAATACCTCTGTAAACTTAGAATTAATTTAAAAAATAACACTAAAGAACAGTTACTGGAGGCTGTTCTGTGCCAAGACAGCTTCGTTAAGAAACTAGAGAAAATAAGATACCTAGACTCAACATAAATGGGTAACAAACACGGAAACAGTGATTTGTCATCTCATGGGATATGAGATGACAAATCATGGGATGAGAAACAAAGATATACACTTGTCTGTGTCTGTGTCTACATTTCAGAAATTCTTCCTATTGTTTGTAGCTGCAAAGCACTAAATTGTTAAAAGTCATATTTAACATGCAAATATTACAGCTCACATTCAAACTGCTACTTTTCAAAAAGAACATTTCCAGTTATTTAAAATAAATTAATTCCTCCTACCTACAATTTATAAATTAGATTCATGGTCCATACACACTCATCTCTCTATACATAAAGCATCAGGTTTCTACTGGTAAAGACTTCTTTATTACAAGTTTGCTCTTACTACTTCAGTAACTTAATAAAGTTTTATCCTTTTTTTGCATTATTTCATCTCATCTACTATATTTAAACCATATTAATATTTTATTTGTGTTTTGTGTTTTTTTCTTCTAAAATAATTATTGTTAAATATTCTAGGGAAGAAAGGGCTTATTCATGTAAGGTAAATCTCAGGTAAGGTAAAATAAATTCTATTTATTACTTAAATAAATTCTTGGTCATATATAATATACTAATTAATGGTGATCATGTGATTTTGTTATTATTTTTGTTTCCATTGTGCCTTTAGCATTTGGAAGCATTGGCTATATTGTCATTGAAGGCAATACATTATAGTTAAAAGAACTTTCTAAGTACATCAAGGCCACATTTGAGCTTTCACTTTATGACTCCGTTTCCCTATTTAATGATATAATCATTTTTTATAATAAAGATAAATAAGACAATATAAATTACTATTTCTGTTATATAGTCATCTCAGATGAATGATGCCATATTAATTCAAGTAAACAGTCTCATCATTATTCATATTTACTTTCCCATTTCATAAAAGTGACCCATAGCTTTGCACTCCATGATAGGATTTCTCTTGCTATTCCTCCAACTAATGGCTGTAGTTGGCACAATATCATAATGTGTTTGTGTATAAAAGATCCTATTACATCTCATCCTTGAGGGAAATTTTTTTGGCATTACTGTTTTCCAAACAATTCCCTCTCATGTAATCTGTCTCACATTATAATGCCCTAGACATATTAACTTGTATTTGAACAAGTTAATCTAATTTTCTTCAGTCTGTCCATATTTTTAGATTACTAGATTCCTTAGCAAAAACTCTCAAATGAAATAGAACTGGCAGCATTTTTAAATGATTAATAAAAATTCAAAAAATTAAGTAGCATCAAACTAAAAGAATTAACTAGAAATCTTCCAAATGTAGTACAGATAGATTTATAAATTCATTTAGCTTATCTCCTTTGATAGTTTTATTCCCATATAACTTGATATATTCAAAGCAATACTGAATATTTATGAATATGAAGATACCTCATCCTCTTTGCACTAGCAAGTGAATCTGTTTTATCTTGAAACCTTCTTCATATAAAGACTTACATAGAAATTTTCTATAAAGCTTTTCTAATTGCTCTTTTTTAAATAGGACTTTCTTATTTGAAAGCAACACAAACCCATTTCAATAAAATTTTCAGAAAAAAATAAATTTTATTGAAAGAGGGAGAGTGCAAAAGAATCCAAGAAAAATATAAACAAAGACTTAAAAAAATGAAGTAAGCCACCATTACATTAGCAACAGGATATTATAATCCTTAATTCTGAAGTTTTATCATTAATGTAGCTTAGGTTCTAACATCACATTTCTGTCTCTCAATGCAAATTCTCAAAAGAAAAACTGTTTAGCCCAGCTTGATTACATACCTTTGTCTAATAAAACATGACCAAGTTGGAAGTGTCCTTTGAAAGACAAATACATGGCCAGAAGTTTTTCTATTTAGGTTTTAGTTTTCTGGTGAAAAGATATGCATGCATATTTAGAATTAGCCAGCTATATTCGATATAGATGATTCAAATTTTGTTGGCAATATCCAGCATTGTAATCAAGAGCCAGTCAAACATATGACTTCTTCTGTCCATCATGCCCAACCAGGGTGTTGACCTTGGCCACATCAGTGTCATAGAGCTTCTTTGCAGCCTGTTTGATCTGGTGCCTGATGGCCTTAACAATCACAATGATTACAAGTGTGTTACCTTTTATTTTCTTTATGAATGACTCAGTGGTCAGCTGCAACTTGATGATGACATAGTGGTTAAGTTTCTTTCTCTTGAAGGTGATCTTCCAAGGATGTTTGAGCTGCCTCTGGAGCTGCAGTATCTTGGGCCCCTGGAAGGTAGGTGTTGTGCAGAGCTTCTTTATTTTTTTGTGTCTGTGGACTCCTTTCAGGACTGCCTTCCTGATCTTCAAAGCCTTTGATTTTACTTTGGCTTTAGGAGGCTTCAGGAGCTTCCTTTTTCCTTCTTCACACTCTTGTGAAAAAGCTCTATTCTTTTTTTTTTTTTTTTTTTTTGAGACGGAGTTTCGCTCTTGTTACCCAGGCTGGAGTGCGATGGCGCGAGCTCGGCTCACTGCAACCTCCACCTCCTGGGTTCAGGCAATTCTCCTGCCTCAGCCTCCTGAGTAGCTGGGATTACAGGCACATGCCACCATGCCCAGCTAATTTTTTGTATTTTTAATAGAGACGGGGTTTCACCATGTTGACCAGGATGGTCTCAATTTCTTGACCTCGTGATCGACCCGCCTCAGCCTCCCAAAGTGTCTATTCTTTTTGAATAGGTACGTGAGACTACAAGTGATGAGATGATGGCAGCACCACACTACCAGGCACCTAAAGCTCTCTTATCCCATCCCAAACGTAAATATGGCAGGCTTGTTATCCCATCACAAACATACATATGGCGGGCTTAAATAATGTCATGTAAATTTTTTTTCAATAAACACGAGTTGAGCATTTTCTCTATGCCCACAGCTTAGCAAACAGCAATGAGTAATGCTAATTGCCTTTAAATTCTACTGAGATTAACAGAGTATAAATGAGTATCCTTATTATTAAACAAAATGATTATTGGTTACAAGAAGTGCATCAAAGAAAGAAAATAGAGAAAAACCTGGATCGGGGGCTTAAATTCTCTTTAAAATAGATAAAAGAGAGCTCGAAAGAAATGACATCGATTCTGAAATGTGAATGATGAGAGGGAACTAGTCACAGGAGGGAGGAGCCTTTTGGAAAAAGGTTGGGAAGAGAAAGAATACATTGTGTTTCAGCACAGAAAAGAAGCACTGCCAGAGTTCAAGATCAGCCTTCCCGACACAGTGAGAACCTGTTTCTACAAAAGAAAAAAAAAAAAAGTTAGTTAATTGGGTGCAATGGCACACCTATAGTCCCAGCTACTTGAAAGGCTGAGGCAGAAGGATCCATTGAGCCCAGGAAGTTGAGGCTGCAGCGAGCTATGATTGCACCTCTGCACTCAGCCTGGATGACAGAGACCCTGTCCCCAAAAACAAACAAAGCAGAGAGAGAGGGAAGGAAGGAAGGGAGGGAGGGAAGGAGGGAGGGAGGGAGAGAGGGAGGGAGGGAGGGAGGCAGGCACTGGCTACAGCAAAATGAAGTCCAATACAGCAGTAGAGTTTGGGAAGGTGAGTAGAAGAAATATGACCTAAGACTTGTAAACTTATTTAAAAAAAAGTCATAAATTTAATGAAACAGGTGTCTAGGCCAGAGCTTGAAGCTCATTTGGGTGAGAATGGGAGGATAGATTTTAACAGCGCATACTTCAGTGTAGAGAATGGATTGATGGCACAAAAGAATAGGAATAAAACATATGCTTCTATTGCCATTATCTGGATGAGATGTAATAATGGTTTTATCTGGGAAAGTTACTATGAAAATCAAGAAAAACAAAAAATATGTAAAATATATTTATCTATATTGGAATCCATATTGGATTAGAACTACAAAAAATGGTGAAAAGAGAAAAAAATTAAGATTGATCCCCAGATTTTTGGTGAATAGTACCCTTTGCTGAAATGAGGAAGATTTCTAATGCAAACAATCATGTCTAAAGGGTATATTTTTTTCTTTAGAAAAGTCTCTACCCATTGTTGAAAGGAGAAGACTATTGATTTAAAGGTGGGTTTCCCTGTTTTCAAACATTGGCTTAACTTCCTCCTTGTTAAGTATGTTCTCAGAAAGGTTACCTCTTCTGTTTCAAAGATAAAAGCAGCAGTTCATGAAAGTGTATTGCCTTCTCAATCTGAGTAAGAAAAGTGACAAATGTCATTTTCCTGATAGATTATCAAAGTTCTGGAATTAAATTGTTAGTCTATCTTTTTTTCTGGTTTATCAGTTTTTGGGGTTGTGTTCATTTTGGACCAATTACTATAGCTAGAAAGATTATCTACAGGGAATGGCTTTAGCTTTTCTCAGATATGAAGCAACGAATTCAGTCAGCAAATATTACCAAATGCCCACTATTTGATAATAGAAATACATCGATGAGAAAACAAAACAAACAACAAAAAAGACTACATTCTATTAAATTATTTTACTATAGGGGGCCCAAAGTGGCTCTGGCCGGATGTCGTGGTGCTTGTGAAGGCGAGGCCAAGAGTTCAAGGCCAACCTCAGCAACCTTACAAGCTCACATTGATTGGAGAAAAAAAAAAAATTATTTTACTATAAAACTTCAAAATTTGGGATGCTAGGTTGTAAACAGAAAAAAAGAATGAATGTTAAAGACATTCCACAAATGTTTTTTACACTCTGTAGGGAACCAGCCCCCACATCATCCATGGGTACTCCGAGTTTGATGTTGACATAAAGAATAGAGAAAAAGACAGATTAAGAGTGAAAGTGGGACCAAAGGGCCATCACGTATTACTGGAGGCTGTGAAATCCCCAAGCTCTGATCTCTCACACTATTTATTGGTTACAATCACTTTGATCTACAGGGTAAGGTAGAATGATGGTGGGGAGAGAGTGAAGTGATGGTGGGATGAATTGGTGAGCTGGAACTGAATCAGCGAGCTGGAACTGGTGTGTCATTCTAAAGTTTGATAACAGTGGCAGTTTGGGAGTTTCACAAAACAAAAACATGTAGTTATCTTTAGCCTGTTATCTCTGTGCAGCTGGTAGAAGAAGGGCCTTACAAGGAGCCTGCAAGTCTGGTTACATCTTAGAACTACGAAGGGATTTTACGTACGTGGGCACAATGTTTATGGTGGCTGAGTCTAGGTCACCCTGCACCAGAACATGAGTCATGGAGAGGCCTTCCTCCCCAGAGGCCTCCTGCTGCCTTCCACAGTTTATTATTCCTGATTTATTTTATACATATAACCAGTTTATGTAGACACACTGTAAACCCTTCCTCCATTGCTGCTTCTCCCAACAACTAAACAATTAGTTTCTCACTAATTATTTAGTCCTTCTTTTTGCAGTTAGTTAACCCTTTTCTAATTTTTTTTTCTTAACAACCAATTATTAGGAATACCACCAGAAGCAGCCCCCAGAAAATATAAGAAAAAAAGGAAAGTCAAGAGACTTTTGCCTTTTTCTTCTAATTCATTGTCTTTTCCACTTACTGGTATCCTTTCCCACAAGAGCCAAAAAATGCACGAATTATTATTTTATATACATTTTTAGAATATACCAAGTGAATTACCATTTGCTACTCCACATGCTTGTCATTTTTTTTTGTATTTGAGGAGAACATTTACTATATACACTTAAAAATCTTCAAGTCTACCCAATACATTAACCATAGTTACCATGTTGAACATAATATCTGCTGAGTTATTCTCTCTGTCTAACTGAAATCGATGTTTTAAAAATACATGGTTTTGTGAAGTTGTGGAGCAACACCTTCATGTATTTCTTGTGTGGTGATGGTGGTAGCAGTGGTGTATGAGGATGTGAGTAAAATAAAAACATTTCAGACAACATTTTGGAATAAAGTTAAATACATGCATATGCCATTTTACTTTAAGAAATAAACTGTAGAGAAAATCTTGCACATAACATGTCTCATATCAAAAAATGAAGAAAAGAATTTTCTTAGAAATAACTCAGAATTGTAAAGAATACAAGTGTTCTCAAGCTTAGAATAGGTAAATAAATGGATAAATGGTGTTATATTAATACAGTTGAGTAATATAAAGTGAAGGATGTTAATAAACTGCAGTTGTATGTATTGTAATTGAGCCTCAAAATATAACATCAAGAGAAAGGAGCAAACCACATACAGACTTACACACTATTATACCATTAAGTGTCATTCATAGCGATGAAAAAACATTGCATTTATAATATACAAATTGAGGTGTGTTTTTTTGTTTTTTGTTTTTTTCATAAAAGACTGCATACTTCCTGCTCATCTACTTTTTCCAGACTTCCTTCCAGAGAGCTCCTCCTTTGCCTCCTAGTAGCCTGTGTAAGTAATAAATATTTCTTTGACTATTTCAAAGGATAACCATCCTGAATTTTGACAGACAAACTTAACATCTGAAGAAACATTTTCCACCTAAGAGTGGTATTGCTAAATACACACACACACACACACACACACACACACACACACACATATATTTATACACACACACACATATATATCTATGATTACTTTTCTTCTGTGAACTATTTTGAACCTTATTTAACCATAGAGAAAGGTACAAATACATACATATATATATATATATATACACACACACACACATACATAAGTATATACTTATATATACATATACACATCTACATATATATGTATTTGCACCCTTCTCTATGGTTAAATAAGGTTCAAAATAGTTCACAGAAGAAAAGAAGTAATCAGATAAATTATTACAAAATGCTTGAACTGAAAGATATGATAGCCATCTATTTTACTTCAAATGTGACATGTGGCTAAAGAGTATACAGAGCCAAATACATATGTGAAAAAATAGCTTAATTGAAGTTAATTTTTAATGATACTCAGCTTATACAGCCATTATTTGCTCTACAGTTTCTGTCAAAAGTTTACTCTTAATAACTTTCTTATAATTTAAGACCAGGACCAGTCTTTGGTGCCACAAGTAATACTTTCTATACAAATTCCCCAAGTTGGTTACATTAAGATCCAAAAGTCGTGCTCTTCCATTTCTTCTGATTAATGTCTCCTTTTCTGCCTTCACATAGTAAAATAAATGTTTATCCTTCTCCATTTAATGTATTTAATCTTCTGTATTTTATCAGGGAAAAAATATAAAGCAAAAAGATGAAATTGTAATGATTACTAGACACTGGGTGACCTCCAGTAAATATGTAAATTGGAGTCAGTACTCCTGATGGGATCCTGATGCTGCATCACTGCCATTTTCTGTGCTGTACTTTGACTGGCATATAGTAATGCCAAGATCATGAGAGCCAAGTGGAGCAAAAGATGTCAATATTTCTTTTTGCTGAATGGGTATTTATCCCATTTTATATGCATTTGCAAATTTTCATTTTATTTTTATTACCTGTGAGTAATTAATGCTTGAAGAAATTAAGCCTAAGGTCATCTAAAGCCAAGTGCTAAATCCAATATTTGGACCACAAGATCAACGTGCATTTCTCTGCAACATACTTACCTTCTTTATAAAATCCCACAGCAGCAACAGAACAAAATCTTCCCAAAAAGGTGAAATTATTCTACCTGGCATAGGTGATTTGACTTTAATACTTTCAGTACTTTACAGAACAAATCAAATGTTATTAATATCTTCACATAATAATACAGAAATAAGCTTGAAAGTGGTTGCAAATAAGTTCTTGCTCTAAGAGATTTAAGAGATCTAAAAGTCCATCATTTTTAAATGTCCAAATTATTTGAAAGATATTTCGAATACCTTTATAGTTATAAAGTTGGAAACAATTATAGTTTTAAAAATAAAATCTCTCCTCATGCTTCAGTTAGTTTTAATAACTATAATTCATAATAAGTGCAATACAGCGTGGATTCTAATAATGTAGATTCATGCTCTCTTGCCTAAGAACATTAAAAGGCCATGAGGCAGTCAGAAGGGCATTTACTAAAATTGAGCATAAGATTAGAAATATATATGTTTATATATATATATATATATATATATATATATGTTTATATATGTATATGTTTATATATATTTATATATGTATGTTTATATATATTTATATATGTATGTTTATATATATATATGCATCCATATATACATACACACATACATACATGCACACACATTTATATGCATTACAATACTGCAGGTTGGAAGATACAGCTACCTAAAATGTTTTCCCTATAACTACAAAAGAAAAGTGTAGTACAATTGACCCTTGAACAAGTGTTTGAAATGTGGGGTCCATTTATATTCAGAACTTTTCAGTAAATGTTACACTGTGTCTGCCTCTCTTGCCTCCCCTTACACCAACTTTACCTCTGCCACCTGAGAGACAGCAAGACCAATCGCTTCTTTTCCTTCCCCTCAGCTGATACAATGTGAGCACCACAAGGATAAAGACCTTTATAATGGTCCACTTTTATTTAATGAATAGTAAATATATTTTCTCCTCTTTATCATTTGCTTAGTAACTCTTTTCTCTAGCTTACTTTATTGTGAGAATATAGTATATAATACACTGATGTGGACCAGCTGTGCCCCACCCAAATCTCAACTACATTTATACCTTCCAGAATTCTTGGGGAATGTTAATCCACAAGACAATGGGGAAAATATCTGCAGGACATGTCAGAGGACTTCAAGCAGCCCTACTCATCACAGGCCTGCAGATATAAGAGGAAAAAATGGTTTCGTGGGCCAGACTCAGGGTCCTGTGCTGTGTGCAGCCTAGGGAATTGGTGGCCTGCATCCCGGCTGCTCCAGCCATGACTACAGGAGCCAAGGTACAGCTCAGGCCATCGCTTGAGAGGGTGCAAGTCCCAAGTTTTGGCAGCTTCCACATGGTGTTGTTCCTGTGGGTACACAGAAGTCAATAAGTGAGGCTTGGCAACCTCCACCTAGATTTCAGAAGATGTATGGAAACACTTGGATGACCAGCCAAAAGTTTGCTGCTAGGGCAGTGCCAAAGGGAAATGTGGGGTCAAAGCTGTGAGAAAAGTGCCATCGTTCTTCAGACTCCAGAATGGTGGATCCACAGACAGCCTGCCTTGTGTGCCCGGAAAAGCCACAGACACTCAATGCCAGCCTGGGAAAGCAACCAGGAGGGAGGATATAGCCTACAAAATTACAGGGGTGGAGCTGCCCAAGTCCATGAGAACTCACCTGTTGCATCAGCATGACCCAGATGGGAGACATGGAGCCAAAGGAGATTATTTTGGAGCTTTAAGATTTGACTGCCCTGCTGAATTTTGGACTTGCATGGGGCCATAGCACCTTTGTTTTGGCTAATTTCTCCCATGTGGAACAGCTGTATTTACGCAATGCTTGTACCCCCATTGTATTTAGGAAGTAACTACCTTGCTTTTGATTTACAGGCTCATAAGCAGAAGGGACTTGTCTTGTCTCAGAGGAGACATTGGACTTTGAACTTTTGAGTTAATGCTAAAATGATTTAAGACTTTGTGGGATTCTTGGGAAGGCATGATTTTTTTTGAAATGTGAGAATATGAGATTTGGGAGGGGCCAGGGTGAAATTATATGATTTGGCTGTGCCCCCATTCAAATCTCAATATGAACTGTACCTCCCAGAATTCCCATGTGCTGTGGGAGAGACACAGTGGGTGATTATTACATCATGGGGGCTGGTCTTCCCCATGTTATTCTCTTGATAGTGAATAAGCCTCATGAGATCTGATGGGTTTATGCTTCCTCCTCATTCTCTCTTGCCACCGCCATGTAAGAAGTTCCTTTCACCCTCTACCATAATTATGAGACATTCCCCAGGCATGTGGAACAGTAAGTCCAATTAAACCTCTTTTTTTTAGCAAATTGCCTTGTCTCAGTTATACCTTTTTCACCAGTGTGAAAACAAACTAATACATACAACATACAAAATATTACATTAATTGATTGTTTATGTTACCAGTAAGTTTTCCAGTAAAAAGTAGACTTTCAGTAATTATATTTTGGGAGACTCAAAATTATACATAGATTTTCAACTGTGCAAGGGTTGGTTCTCCAACATCCAACCTTGTACAAGAGTCAGCTGTACTTGAGTCATGTTGTTAATACATGAAGTAAAAAAAGAATGATCCCAATTAAAAGTAACAATAATAACTGAGTTCAAGTCTTAGTTGACCAGATGCATACTACTTCCCTTAGCTTTCTGAATCCCAGAATCCTTAATAATAAATTAATTTTATCTGCCTTACACATTGCATAATGCTTCAATAAAGATCAAATAAACTGTATGCCCTTATGATTTGTTAGGTAAAAACACCATATACATATTTTATAACAGTGATCTACTGTGTTCTCTAAAATAATGACTTCAAACTTGAAATAGATGTAAAAATGATCTATATTTGAAATCCACAAATATAAATTTCAAAGTAGTTCATGGAATAAAATAAGAAATAATCAGAGAAATTATGACATGCTTAGAACTGAAAGATATGAAAGTAATTTATTTCAAATCTTGTGAGATATAGCTAAGCAGTATTTAGAGGCAAATACCCATCTTCTAACAAAATGTCTCAATACTAGAAAAACTGAAAATTACTAAGACATAATTCAAATCAACAATATTTTAAAAATAAAAAAATAATAAATCAAATAGTGAAATAGAAAACAAAGGAACAATCAAGTAGAACAATATGGAAAATTAGATTCAAAAAATAACAATTTATTACACAGACAATTATAAATTTGAGAAGGAAAGGTTTCTTTTGAAAGCATGGTTTATAGGAAATAATTATGGAAGACACTGTGATAGGCCAGAAACAAAAAGAAAGCATAATTCATGCATTCATATCACAAGCATTTATTGGACACCTAATATGTGCCAGGAAATATTCTAGGCACTTATATGCAATAGTTTTAAAAAAGATAAATGTCTTAGTGATTTTATTCTATCAGGGAAGATTATAAAATAAAATTTAAAAGTAAATAAGTAGTATATTGAAATGTGAGTGAGTGTCATAAAAAAAAGTTAGACAGTAAAGGGTTATAAAATTTGCTGGGGAATTGAGAATGTAATTTTCAACACAGCAGTGAGAAAAGCCTCATCTTTCTCAAGTGAATCTTACTGTGAAAAACACAGAATCACTTTTATTGCTCTATCAAAATTCAGAAATAAATATCTAATTGCCTATTCAACATTTCCACTTAGGTTTTTAGTTTATTTCCCAAGTTTAAAATATGCAAATCTACTCTGAATTGATGATGTCATAACCTACACCACCTTGCTGCCAAAACTGGTTAATCTGCAGTCTTCCTCATCATTCAGGGCAATTCCTCATCATTCAGGCCAATGCAGACTTTCAGTTACTTGCAACGATAAATAATTAATAAATACATAAGTAAATAAAATCCTGCAGAAATTTTTATCTGTATCTTTTTCTAACAAAGGACATCCAGTTTGTTAAAAATAATTCTGTCAGAAACAAAGTCAGAGATATCAAAACACTTGTATGATTATTTAATTAATCAACAGATGAATATGAGAATTTTTTCATATGAATAAACATACAAATATATATATAAATAACATTTAATGAATTAAAAACATGTCTATATGTATGTCATATATATAATTATTCTTTATGCACTCACTACACATATGCTTATGTATATTTGTGTATCTTTGATATAAGTGAAAATGGGGATTTAAACTGCTTAAATAACAAGCTTTTGTATACTTTTTTGAATAGATATCAATAGGATGATGCAACCAGCTCTGAAAATTTACATTCTTTTTTATCACACATATGGTGCTTATAGAAATCGCAGTGAAGCTCATCTCAATATCTTTCAAATAACAGATAAGAAAAAGATAACATAAACTGACATGTATTTGAAATTTTTGTAACTATTATTTTAAGTTCAGGGGTCCAGTTGCAGGTTTGTTACGTAGGTAAATTTGTGTCATGGAGGTGTGCAGTACAGGTTGTTTTATGAGCCAGATAGTAAGCCTAGTACCCATTAGTTGTTTTTCCTGATCCTCTCACTCCTCCCACCCTTCACTCTTTAAAAGGCCTCAGTGTGTGCTGTTCCACTGTATGTGTCCATGTGTTCTTATTATTTAGCCCCACTTATAAGTGAGAACATGTGGTGTTTGGTTTTCTGTTCCTGTGTTAGTTTGCTAAGGATAATAGCCACCAACTCCAAAAATGCAAATCAAATATTTAAATAGTGTCAAGTTGAAAAAACATAATGTCAACCAGAATAGACAGCTGAATAATAGTTCTGTACTACAAGTCACTTATGCAATGCAACTGCAATACAGGAAATGTATGATTTTGAATGCTTATATTTTTAAGAAGAAACTCTAAACCTTAAGCTCTTAGTTATACTCCCAAATATTAAAGAATTGGCCATAAAATAGGAGAATAAATTCACAGATACTACAAAGAATTTAGTAAAAAACAAAAGTTCATTAACCAAACACACAGTTTTCAACAGAAAATAATTAAATTTGATTCTTTAAAAAGTTACTAAAATTAACAAATCTTGAACCTGACCATATTGATACTAAACAGGCAAATCTCACACTCATAAATATAAATGTCAATGTGTTAAGCAAAACACCACCAAAGTATAGTCAGAACTAATTAAGTAAATAATTCCTCATTGAAAATTATTTTTGGTATAAATATTTACTTTAAGGTTAGGGATGCTTATTGTTCAAAATTAGAAAACAAATGTTGTACAGATTACTACCAGATTAAAATAAAAAATCATAGTTGTCAAACACCCTGATACAACAAAATTTAAATTATTAATTTAGAAGTGTGTAACAAATTATAATAAAAACTTCCATTCTAACTTCATAAATGGCATCTGCTATAAGTATCCAGCAAACATTTTCCTCTTCTAACTTTAAACATCTTGCTTTAGGACGGAAAACTTGACAAGGGTACACCAAATAATTGATTCTATTTAAAATTAAAGTGAAGCTTCTAGCCAGCCAAGAAAGGAAGAAGTAGAAATATACTACTTTAAAAATTGAAATAGAACATCGACTTCAGACCATGATGGAATAACAAAAAACAAACTTACCTTTCCACCCTAGAAATGAGAAACCAGACGAAATACATGAAACAATGTTTTCCAAACACTGGACAAAAAAGTGTGAGATAGTGATCCTTGAGAGAAGAAAAATAAATACAGTGAGCCCTAGGGGTGTTCTAGCTAACTGTCTGAAAAGAATTTCCAGCACTAGCACAGAGAGATGGAATCTAAGACAAAATCAGATGTTTCTATAAAAATTATAGACAGGTAAGGTCCATCCTCACAATTGCTATTCTATATTTAAATATAGACATTAGAAGATAGAATTTATAAAAATGTAAGTTTCGGGAAAAAACAAACAAAGCATAATAATAATAAAATTTTAAATATAAATTATTGTAAAATAGAGAAAAGTACAACAAAACGTATTCCTTTAAGCTAGCTGTAACCCATTAGAAATAATAATTTTAAATCGAACTGTCCCATTTATCATAAGTACCTAGCAATAATGCTAAGATAATATATGCAAGGCTCATATATAAAATTTAAACTTTATTGAAGGATATTGAAGAAAAACTCAATTAAATAAATGCAATATTAATTAATATAAAGACTCAATGTAATGAGTCAATTGATTCTCAATGAATGCTCACCCAATCAGTTCCAATAAGAATATCAAGATGATACTTATTTTTAAAAGGAATAACATTTATAAGAATGATGATTCAAGGAAAATCAAAATAATTTCTTAGAAAGAGGAGATATTTGAAATATATATTTAAAATTCATAATAAATAAGTAGTATGGTATTTGTAGTGGAATTGAAAAATAAATGTAGATGAAGGAACAATATTAGGATTTTTCAAACCAGACTTATGTACATATGGGATTTGATGCATAATATAATGAGCATTTTAAATGAGAATAATATGTAAACTATTTTTATAACTATTCTTGGACAATCTAGTTGGAAAAAAAAAGAACAAAATAGGTCATTCCTTCTCACTGTATACAACACCCACCCACACTCACTTACATACCCTATATATAAATTAATATATTCAGGTTAGATGACAATTATATGTAAAAAGTAAACTGTCAAAAATGTAAAAGAATATCTTTTCATTACATTGTAATGAGAAAAAAGTAATTTAAAATCACAGAAATTCAGAAATCTTTAAAAAGAAATTGATACATATGACAAATGAAATTATGTTTGTTAATAGACAAACCCACTATGTTCTGTTATTTAAGACATTAACAAGCACATAGATTGCTATACTTCAAATTATAAAAGTATCTTTATAATATATATCTTATGATATAAAAATAAATAAATAAATAAAATAAAATAAAATATCTCAGCTTTGATATGGCTAAGAAAACCATAACCAAAGTGTAAAAGTGGGTACTTACATTTTGTGAATGACTGTGTGTATGTACATATGTCACAATGGATCAACATTTGAGCTGTAGCTGGAAAGGAAAAGGAAAAATAAGTCCTTCAAAACATCTAAACAGATAATTCACAGAAAAGAAAATCTGATTGGCAACATACATAGGAACATTTGCACAACCACATTACCATTGAAGGAAATGCAAGTTAAAACAATGCCATTTTATTTCAGACCTATCTGATTGGCATCATTAAAAGCTGCAGTGAGTATCAAAAGTATGGGCAATGCTGAATCAGCTCTAAAATTGAAATACAGTTTCTCAGTATCTGAAATAGCTAATGATGCAATTTATGTGACATAGCCATGCCACTTCTAAATATATATATTAGAAAAAAGGTTTAATATGTGCATAATGAGACATGCAAAATTATGTTCATTTGATCATTATTTACGGCAATACGGCATAGGATATTTTAAGTGTTATACGACATGATAAAAACATGGTATATATATTTTGATTCAGCAATTTAATTAATGAACATAGTCTACCTGTATTAACATAAATATATATTATGTATTCTCATTATATAATATTATATATTATATATAATATATATGTAATGTTAAATGAAAAGCAACCTGTAAGATTTGTGAAATATGAGAGCACTGATTAATATTTCAAAACATACTGTATATGTACACACACAACTAAAATATTAAATTAATAAATTAATTAAATAAATAAACTGTTAAAATCTGTGGGGAAATATTGCCAACAACACTGGGAGAGTAGATACCTCTATGGAGAAAGTGAAGAGAATAGAATCAAGAAGACCACCAAGGGGGCTGAAAGCTCTACTGTTAAATAATTTTTCTTTAAAATAAAGAATTTGGGCTGGGTTTGGTGGCTCACAACTGTAATCCCATCACTTTGGAAAGCCCAGGCAGGCAGATCACTCGAGTTTAGGAGTTCTGGACCAGCCTGGCCAATATAGTGAAACCCCATCTCTATTAAAAATACAAAAATTAGTCAGGTGTAGTGGCCTACACCTGAAGTCACAAGTACTTGGTACACTGAGGCAGAAGGGATCACTTGAGCCTCAGAGGCAGAGGTTGTGGTGAGCTGAGAGCCTGTCCCTGTACTCCAGCCTGGGTGACAGGAATGAAACCCTGTCTTGAAATAAAATAAAAATAATACAAAGGGTCTGAAGTAATTCTAGCAAGTTTGCTAAGTCTGAATGCATATTTTATATATTTAAAATATGTAGAATTTTAGGAAATTAATCAGACAAATATCTACAAATCCTTTTCTAAAATGAGCAGGCAGTTATGCTTTAACCTCTGTAAAACCATTACACTATAATGTCCTTGTTTACTGTTATAAAAACAGATTCAGGTCCTAGAAGACCCAATCTGGTTCTTACTCATCTTTGCACCATATCTAACTTAACTCTGGCACTAATCTTATGGTCAATGTGATTTGGATGATTGAATAATCAAATAAACAAATTTGAATACTTCAATGCACTAATGATAAAGCATCTTAACATTCAAATGAATTAGAATCATGATATATTGTCAATAATGTATTATTGTTTGACATAGACACATCAAGCCCTATCTGCGTGTGTGTGGACTAATATATAGTATGTGTTATGTATAATACATATGTATTATATATATCACATGTAAAAATATGTACACATATACCCTTACATGCAAGGATTTATGATTAAATGACTAAATAAGCCAAAGAAGGAAGAAAATTTTTATTTCCACTTTGGGGAACCATATTGAACAAGGAAGAACATTAATAAAAGTATTTTCCTTATTCTCTGTGTTTTGTAAGTTGAAGAAAATTACTATATGTCATTGTTCCCAGTCTTCTAATTGGTAAGGAGCTAGTGAAAAAATTGGCTGTATCATATGCCATCTATCTGAATTAATTCCATCTGGCTCAATATTGTCTTTGGCAGTGGATAAATACTGTGTTTTTGTAATTATTTTTCTTCCTGGAAATAAGAAAATTTTAGAAAAGTGGCAAAGTATTATACTACTCAGCAATGCCCATTCTGGTTTTTTAAAAGGATTGAGATCAATCAATAATAATTTCTCAGCATTTTCTAAGGAAAAGATTTCCAATCTATTTTTTAAAAAATCAATTAAAGAAATTTGCTGTTAATATAAACATGCAGAGAAAAAATACCACTGATGGATACAATAACCATTTGTGTATTAAAGTCATAAGAATTTCAGAACCATCCAAGATGGCGCCATAGAAACAACTCAGGATTGCAGCTCTCAGTGAAGGCACAGAGGGTGAGTCCTAGCTGCATTTTCAGATGGACTTTTGTAGCCCACAGAACTGGCAAATTCCTAGGTGTAGGAGAGACACAGGAGAGCAGCGCAGCCTGCTTCTGTGGCCGTTTTGGCCGGGGCTGCGGCACGGCACAGCAGCAGCCTGCACAAAGCTCACTGGTCTGGGTGCCCTGTTAAACCAGCAATCTGAGTTTTGGGAGGGCAGATTGACATGTCCATTTGATTGAACAGGACTTGGATGGTGAGCCAGACCAGGAGACTCCTGGGAAGAGCGATTTGTGCTGGTGCAGTGGGCCGCCACAGGGGAGATCACACAGATCCCAGTAGTCAACCATTCAATTTGAAAAGAAAAAGAGAGAGAGAGAGAGAGGAGGGACTCTGAGGCAGGGAGCCAGGTGATTGGGCTCGGTGGGTCCCACCCTTATGGGGACAAGCAGCGTGGCAATTTGAGGCACTCGGGGTTGAGAGTTTTGCTGTGGGGTCAGCTGAATCCAAATGGTGCAGCTCGGCAGGGGAGGGGCGTCTGCCACTACGGACGCAATCCACCCCTACTGAGGTACCGCCCACTGCTGATGCAGCCTGCCATTGCTGAGGCAACCCGCCATAACAGAGAGACTCTGCCAGCAGGGCAGAGTGCACCACAGTAGAACGGAGCCCCGTGGCAGCAGGGCGGACCCGCGCTAGCAAGGCGGAGCCCCAGCAGTCAAATAGTGAATAGATTGCCTCCTAGCTGTGCAGGACAGTGCAACAGATACTCATAAAGAAAGCCCCAACTCCCTGAGACAGAGCTTCTGAGGGGAAAAAAAAGGGGGGGGGTTATAAGTTCTTCTGCAGAAGACACATTCGCCCAGCAACCTGAATGAACAACGGAGCTCACAGCTCAGCACTGGAGCTCCTATAAAGTACAGATCATCTCCTCAAGCAGCTCCCTGACCCCTGTATATCCAAAGAGCCACCTCAAAAAAGGACTAATCAGACTGACATTTGGCGGGCATCATTCTGGGACAAAGATAGCAGAAAAAGAAACTGGTAGCATCCCTCACTGTTCCGCAGCTGCTACAAGTGTACCCCAGACAAGCAGGGCCTGGAGTGGACCTCAGCACTTGTACAGCAGAGGGGCTAGATCATTAGAAGGAAAACTAAACAGAAATACTACATCATCAACAATCTGGGCATCCACTGAGAGACCCAATCGAAAAGTCAGCAACTACTAAGACAACAGGTGGATAAATCAACAAAGATGAGAAGAAACCAGCATAAAAAGGAGGAAAACACCCAAAACCAAAACACTTCACCTCCTACAAAGGACCAAAACTCCTCACCAGCAAGGGAACAAAGCTGGACGGAGAGTGACGAAATGACAGAATCAGACTTCAGAAGGTGGATAATCAGGAACTTCAGTGAGCTAAAAGAACATGTTCTAAATCAATGCAAAGAACCCAAGAACCTTGTAAAAAGAGTTGAAAAAAGATTTGAGGAAATGATAACAAGAATGGACAACTTAGAGAGGAATATGAATTAATTGAAGGAGCTGAAAAACACAACACAAGAACTTTGCGAAGGATACACAAGTTTCAACAGCCGAAATGACCAGGCAGAAGAAAGAATATCAGAAGTCGAAGATCAACTCAATGAAATAAAAAGAGAAACCAAGATTAGAGAAAAAAGCGCAAAGAGGAATGAACAAAATCTCCAAGAAATGTGGGACTATGTGAAGAGACCTAACCTACGCTTGATAGGCATACCAGAATGTGACAAAGAGAATGAATCCAACCTGGAAAACACTCTTCAGGGTATTATCCATGAAAATTTTCCCAACCTAGCAAGGCAGGCCAATACTCAACTCCAGGAAATACAGAGAACACCACAAAGATATTCTGCAAGAAGAGCTACCCCAAGGCACAGAATCAACAGATTCACCAGGGTTGAAATGAAGGAGAAAATACTAAGGGCAGCCAGAGAGAAGGGTCGGGTCACCCACAAAGGGAAGCCCATCAGACTCACAGCAGATCTCTCAGCAGAAACCCTACAAGCCAGAAGAGAGTGGGGGCCAATATTCAACATCCTTAAAGAAAAGAACTTTCAATCCAGAATTTCATATCCAGCCAAACTGAGCTTCATAAGTGAAGGAAGAATAAAATCTTTTGCCAAAAAGCAAGAACTCAGAGATTTTGTCCCCACCAGGTCTGCTTTACAAGATCTCCTGAAAGAGGCACTACACATAGAAAGGAACAACCAGTACCAGGCATTCTAAAAACATACCAAATGCTAAAGAGCATCAACGAAATGAAGAATCTGCATCAACCAAGTGACAAAAAGCCAGATAGTATCAAAATGGCAGTATCAAACTGACACATAACAATATTAACCCTAAATGTAAATGGGCTAAATGCACCAATCAAAAGACACAGACTGGCAAATTGGATAAAAAAACAAAAGCCATTGGTGTGCTGTATTCAGGAAACCCATCTCACATGCAAAGATTCACAAAGGCTTAAAATAAAGGGATGGAGGAAGATTTACCAAGCAAATGGAGAGCAACAAAAGCAGGAGTTGCAATTCTCATCTCTGATAAAATAGACTTTAAAGCAACAAAGATCAAAAGAGACAAAGAAGGTCATTACATAATGGTAAAAGGATCGATACAACAAGAAGAGCTAATGATTCTAAATAAATATGGACCCAATGCAGGAGCACCCAGATATACAAGGCAAGTTCTTAATGACTTACAAAGAGACTTAGACTCCCACACAATAATAGTGGGAGACTTTAACACTCCACTGTTAATATCAGACAGATCAATCAGACAGAAAATTAACAAGGATATGCAGAGCTTGAACTCAGACCTGGAACAAGCAAACCTGATAGACATTTACAGAACTCTTCATCCCAAATCCACAGAATATACATTTTTCTCAGCACCACATCACACCTACTCTAAAATTGACCACATAATCAGAAGTAAAGCACTTCTCAGCAAATGCAAAACAACAGAAATCATAACAAACAGTCTCTCAGACCATAGTGCAATCAAGTTAGAACTCAGAATTCAGAAAATAACTCAGAACCTCACAGCTTCATGGAAACTGAACAACTGGCTCTTGAATGTTGATTGGATAAACAATGAAATGAAGGCAGAAATAAAGAAGTTCTTTGAAACCAACGAGAATGAAGACACAACTTACCAGAATCTCTGGGACACATTTAAAGTAGTCTGTAGAGGAAAATATATAGCAATAAGTGCCCACATGAGAAGAGTAGAGAGATCTAAAATTGACACCCTATCGTCAAAATTGAAAGAGCTAGAGGAGCAAGATCAAAAAAGCTCAAAACCTAGCCGAAGACAAGAAATAACTAAGAACAGAGCAGAACTGAAGGAGATAGAGACACTAAAAACCCTCCAAAACATCAATAAATCCAAGAGCTGGTTTTCCGAAAAGATCAACAAAATAGACAGACCACTAACCAGACTGATAAAAAAGAAGAGAGAGAACAACCAAATAGATGAAATAAAAAACAATAAAGGGGAAATCACCACAGATTCCACAGAAATTCAAACCATCATCAGAGAATACTACACACAACTCTATGCACATAAACTAGTAAACCAGGAAGAAATGGATAAATTCCTGGATGTCTGTGTCCTCCCAAGCCTAAACCATGAGGAAGCCGAAACTATGAATAGACCAATAACAAGGTCTGAAGTCGAGGGAGCAATTAAGAGCCTACCACACACAAAAAATCCCTGGTCCAGATGGGTTCACAGCCGAATTCTACCAGACACACAAAGAGGATCTGGTACCATTCCTTCTGAAACTATTCCAAATAATCAAAAAAGACGGAACCCTTCCCAAATCATTTTATGAGACCAACATCATCCTGATACCAAAACCAGGCAGAGACTCAACAAGAAAACAAAACTTCAGGCCAATATCGATGATGAACATAGATGCAATAATCTTCAATAAAATACTGGCAAACTGATTGCAACAGCACATTAAAAAACTTATCCATCATGATCAAGTAGGATTCATCCCAGGGATGCAAGGCTGGTTCAACATATGCAAGTCTATAAATGTCATTCACCACATTAACAGAACCAAAAACAAAAACCACATGATTATCTCAATTGACACAGAGAAGGCATTTGACAAAATTCAACAGCCCTTTATGCTAAAAACTCTCAATAAACCCGGTATTCATGGAACATATCTCAAAGTAATAAAAGCCATTTATGACAAACCAACAGCCAATATCATATTTAATGGGCAAAAACTGGAAGCATTCCCTTTGAAATCCAGCATGAGACAAGGATGCTCTCTCTCACCACTCCTATTCAACATAGTACTGGAAGTTCTAGCCAGAGCAATCAGGCAAGAAAAAGAAATAAAGGGTATTTGAATAGGAAAGGAGGAAGCCAAATTGTCTCTATTCACAGACGACATGATAGTATACCTAGAAGACCCCATCGCCTCAGCCCAAAAACTCCTGAAACTGATAAGCAACTTCAGCAAAGTCTCAGAATATAAAATCAATGTGCAAAAATCACAAGCGTTCCTATACACCAATAACAGACTTAAAGAGAGCCAAATCAAGAATGAACTGCCATTCACAATTGCTACAAAGAGAATAAAATACCTAGGAATACAACTTACGAGGAACATAAGGGACCACTTCAAGGAAAACTACAAACCACTGCTCAACGAAATAAGAGAGGACACAAACAGATGGAGAAACATTCCATGTTCATGGTTAGGAAGAATCAATATCGTGAAAATGGCATACTGCTCAAAAGTAATTTACAGAATCAACGCTATCCCCATCAAGCTACCATTGAATTTCCTCACAGAACTGGAAAAAACCACCATGAACTTCAAATGGAACCAAAACAGAGCCCGCATAGCCAAGTCAATTTTAAGCAAAAAGAACACAGTGGGAGGCATCACACTAACAGACTTCAAACTATACTACAAGGCTACAGTAATCAAAACAGCATGGTACTGGTACCAAAACAGAGATATAGACCAATGGAACAGAACAGAGGCATCGGAGGCAAATCAACATATCTACAATCATGTAATCTTTGATAAACCAAACAAAAACAAGCAATGGGGAAAGGATTCCCTGTTTAACAAATGGTGTTGGGAAAACTGGTTAGCCATGTGCAGAAAGCAGAAACTGGACCCCTTCATGACACCTTACACTAAAATTAACTCCAGATGGATTAAAGACTTAAACATAAGACCTGGCACCATAAAAACCCTAGAAGAAAACCTAGGCAAAACCATTCAGGACATAGGAGTAGGCAAGGACTTCATGACCGAAACACCACAAGCATTGGCAACAAAAGCCAAAATAGACAAATGGGACCTAATCAAGCTCCACAGCTTTTGCACGGCAAAAGAAACAGTCACTAGAGTGAATTGGCAACCAACAGATTGGGAAAAAATTTTTGCAGTTTACCCAACTGACAAAGGGCTGATATCCTGAATTTACAAAGAACTCAAACAGATTTACAGGAAAAAAACAAACAAGCCCATTCAAAAATGGGCAAAGGATATGAGCAGACACTTTACAAAAGAAGACATACATGAGGCCAACAAACACATGAAAAGATGCTCATCATCTCTGGTCATTAGAGAGATGCAAATCAAAACCACATTGAGATACCATCTCACGCCAGTTAGAATGGAGATCATTAAAAAATCTGGAGACAACAGATGCTGGAGAGGATGTGGAGAAAGAGGAACACTCTTACACTGCTGGTGGGAGTTTAAATTAGTTCAACCATTGTGGAAGACAGTGTGGCAATTCCTCAAGGACCTAGAAATAGAAATTCCATTTGACCCAGCAATCCCATTACTGGGTATATATCCAAAGGAATATAAATTGTTCTACTATAAGGACACATGCACACGAATGTTCATTGCAGCACTGTTTACAATAGCAAAGACCTGGAACCAACCCAAATGCCCATGGATGATAGACAGGATTGGGAAAATATGGCACATATACACCATGGAATATTATGCAGCAATCATATCCAAAGGAATATAAATCGTTCTACTATAAGGACACATGCACATGAATGTTCATTGCAGCACTGTTTACAATAGCAAAGAACTGGAACCAACCCAAATGCCCATCGATGATAGACTGGACTCAGAAAATGTGGCACATATACACCATGGAATATTATGCAGCAATCAAAAATGACGAGTTTATATCCTTCGTAAGGACATGGATGAATCTGGAGAACATCATTCTCAGCAAACTGACACAAGAACAGAAAAGGAAATACCACATATTCTCACTCATAGGCGGGTGAGAAAAATGAGAACACATGGACACAGTGAGGGGGGTACTACACACTGGGGTCTATTGGGGGGAATAGGAGAGGGACAGCAGGGGGGAGCTGGGGAGCGATAGCCTGGGGAGAAATGCCAAATGTGGGTTAAGGGGAGGAAGGCAGGAAAACACACTGTATGTACCAATGCAACTATCTTGCATGTTCTGCACATGTACCCCAAAACCTAAAATGCAATAAAAATTAATAATTAAAAAATAATAAAAAAAAGAATTTCTACTGAGAACTCTTAACAAAACTTTATTTTTAATTGATATTGTATACTGATGGATCAGCTTACTATTTAATTAATGAAATGGTGGCTTGAGATACCATTGACCATTAATTGTCCTACTCGTGTATCCCACAGTTCCTTTGTTTAGCTTCTTATGTTTCATGCTACATTATTAAACTAATTACTTCCCAATAGGCTATTAGCTCCTTGAGGGCAGTATCTTACCTTTGGGGATGCCCAGCACAGTGCCTGGTATGTGTGAATATTTTATAAAGTGTTGTTACATGAATGTGCCACTGCATAATGAATTGACTGTGTACCAGTGTAGTTTAACACAAACTACATACAAAAATTAATGAAAATCCATATTTTTTTAATCTCATAAAATTTGGCTCTGCATTTCATAATGTAAAATTAATATTGTTAAATTACTCCAAAATAAGCCTTTAATATTAATTTTGAATTTAATATTCTAAAGAATGAATTAAAAACTGTAATAAATTATACAAAATTGAAAGTATTTTCATTAAAGTTATTGATGAAGTTTCTTTTTTTGTTTTCAATAATATTAAAAATAACATACCATAGTTTCTTTTTTGTATATACTCAGACATATGTAAACATTTTGAAGCCATATTTGAAGCTATCCCTAGACATGGAATATTTGTTAAGTGGCTACAAATTATTAAATTTATTAGTTAATGGGAAATCTCTAACTCTAAGTTCTCTATCTCTTTAGATAAAACTGTGTGGATGAATTATAATTGTCCTACTTACATAGTCGCTCTCAATTTCAATATTGGATTATTGGTCCAATTTGGAAAATTATTTTAAATTTATACACTTTGCATTGACAGGTCTAGTTTCCATGAGGTGAGCTCTCATTATATAATCAGTGTTTACTGAATTTGGTCATTTAAGCTTATATTACTATGTTTCATCTTAAATTAAATGATGCTTACCTAACATCTATTTTAGAATCCTATTAATTAAAATGATAGCTTATTTCACATAATATAGATAATATTTACAAAACATAATCAACTTAAAAGACAAGTTGTCTGGTGAAATATTACATTTCCAGTTTTAGTCTAAAAAATATTTGGAATTTTTATCTAAACCAATATTTCTTTGTAAGAAAGATAAAATAACATTTGTGCAAACATCAGCACTCTTACCAATTTCATTTTTTAAAGCTTAAGTAATTTTTGAGACATCTCCTCACATATAAAAATTGGAGTTTAATTAAGCAACTTATGATAGTAAAAAGTAGCCTATATAAGTAACTCTTGACTAGCATTTTATTAATATATCTTTGAAGGTCATTGTATATAACTACCTAATTTAATTCCCAAAATAATGTATGGAAATAGATGAGCAGAAAATTTTAAAAAGAAAAAAAGTAGAGGAAAGTTTCTCAATGGCCCTACAAGTGACTTCTTCAGAAGTTGCAGCTAATGTTAAGTAAATGCATTGGCAGGTTCCTAGAATTAGAAATGGCCTTCTAGAGACCATGAAGGATTTGTAATGGAGATTGCTGAAGTGTTGCTATTACTCTCCAGGATTCCATTCCTAACTGTGATGATTGTTGAATAATTTTTGCTCCTCACTGGGCCCACAGCAGTATGTGTTGGTCCATAGCCAAGTCCTTAGGCTTGGGATACTAGAGAGAGGCATGAATTTATTCACACTTGTCATTTCACCATCTGTTCTCATGCTTCTTGGCTCTGTCTGTTCATAATGACAAACTTTTCAGTAAGGAATTATAGCATTTGCCAATGATTTCCTTGATGGGCTTCTTAATCTTAGAATAATTTAAAAAGATTAGATCCTGAACATAGTTCATGCTATATCTACTGCAAAAGAGTATTACTATTTTCATTTCCCCATTGCCTATAATACTCTTATTAAATATTTGTTCAATGAATTTTTTAAGTAGTTGTATAAAGAACAACACTTTCATAGCAATCATTCTAAAGTTTACATACTGAAGAGGACCCAGATGAAACCTGAATATCAGTCTGTCACCCAAATATTTTCAAAATTGCATGGCTCTGCGTCCAGAATATATAACTAAATCAAAAGTTTAAACACTCATTGATTTACCCTTTCAAATGCATTTATTCATTTATTCCAAAAATATATTTTGAGCATCTTTATATATTAAGCTGTGTTAGGATTAAAAAAAAAATTCTACATTAACATATTTCTAAATACTATTTACTATAATTGTACTATGAATATAAGAAAAACTCAGATAGTTTGCAATGGCTATCCAAGTATACAGTGGTTGCCACTATCATGAACTTTCTTAGAGCTCCCAAATTCTTTGACTTTCTTTTTCAAATAACATAGATTAAATCAACAGTCACTGATGCATTTTTTAAAAGAATTTGTCCCTTTAGGTAAAACAATATTGTGTAGCTTGGCGACAGAAACATTTCACTGTTTGTTCATGTTAGCATCTGCAAACAAGATCTCACCTTTAATTAAAGTTGCATTGATGTGCTTTTGTTCTAAATAAATTTAACCTTAGAAGTTTCCACTCTTTTTGTTGACATTAAGTGATAAACAAGAATGGGTTTGGAAAGCATCAGGCGAAAAGACGACATAAAACTGAATCCATTTTAGAAGTGGAATTTATTACCAATAGCATCTAATTCAAACTTCCTACCTGCTCCTCTTTTCAAAGATTAGAAAACTTGGAGATTTAGAAAATGAAGTCATAATCCAGTCAGTAGTAGAATGCAATGTAGGACTCAAGCATCCTAAAATTAAATCCAATGTTTAATTACACTAACTTGCCTTCAATATCTTATAACTGTCATATTTTCGGCTGGTTAAAACCCATCCCAACTCCCAACTTCTCAGTTCCCAGATCTTTATTTATGATTCTTCTTTATGTGATCTTCTCAGTAGAATGACTTCAGTCACCCATTTTTTTCATTACATCCCATAATGAAAGATTGAAATCTCGGATGATCCTCATGCACTTTTAACTACCCATGGATACTTGCAGAGAATAGGAGTATGATCAATTCTGTGAATCACATGTCCACTACAAGTGTTTGTAGCTTGAGTTACTGACACACAAAATAGAGATAACTAATGGTTGTCAAATTAATGCAATGTAATCAATTGAGATTCCACACAGCACTAACAGCCAGCACTGGGCCAGATGGTTCCTTTGAAAGAACCCATGCATGTGAAGGATTGAAAGTCTATAATTTACAGTGCCAAACACCAAAACCTTTCTAGGTTTCTGTTCATATACCAAGCATAGACAACCAGCTTCCTGTAGAATCTCTATAACCTCCCTCTGATTTCCTTCTATCTTTTTCTTTGACAGTATCTGAGTATAAAATGTGTTTTAAAATACGTTTTTAATTAATGGTAAAATAAACACAAGAAAACAGAAAAAAAAAAAGAGTTTGTGCTTAGCCAGAATCCCCTCAGCAGTAAGTCCTGCATATTAGAAAAACATGAATACTACAGACTCCAAGTAATACAAATAATTTCTTGCATTAAAATAATATATTCTTGTTCTAATTTTATTGAATCCAATGTATTATAAAAATAATCAGTCATCATAAACACTGTATTATGATAAAAACAAAATTCTTTCATTATTTATTTTCAATGTTTTTCAAGTTTGTTTGCAATGTCATCGATGAATATTTGCTGAGTTCCCAGTGCATGTTGACATTGTTCTAGATATACAGAAATAAGTAAACTCAGGAACTTCTAATGCAATTCCAAGTTCTCTTTTTTCCAATAGTAAGTGTAGTAAGAAAAAATGATCTTTATGCCTAACAAAAATATTGTAGTAAGATCCAATGTGTCCCTTCTCAAGAAGAAAGGTATTCAGGGATGCTTAGAAATACATTAACTACAACTAGGTGTCTAGAATCTCAGCCTACAGTGAAACCAAAACCAAAACCAAACCAAACCAAACCAAAAAAGAAAACCACACCTAAAACAAATGCATGATTAGAGGTAGATCAATTGAATTGTATGGTATACATATACATAGTGGATTAAATTCACTCTGGGAGGCCCCTGTCAATATATACATCTATTTTTTTTTAATATTTCTAAGTTCCTGGGGCTACAAGAAGTATAGTAATTTATCAGAAAGGATTTAGAATGATTGGAGAATAATTGGTAGGAAAGGGATAATTCCCTTTTGCTTTTTTGCCTTATCAGTACATATTAAGGTTCTTTATACTGTTGGGTCCCATTTCTTCACATTAATACTTAGGAACAACCATCTCTTTGCTTTCTTTATTGACAAATGCACCATTTCTGTCTAATTTATATCTTTATTATGAGAAAAAGGTGGTAATGATACTATTGTTCACCATGGCATGACTCTTTGTAATCTGTTTATATTGAAATAATATAGATTTCCATACCTCAGTATTTCCCTAATATGATTTATTTAATATTACTTTTTATGACTGCTTCATTTATTATGCTGCCAGTAATAATACATTTCAATGATTCTCCGAGGTGGTAACTGTTGCACAGCTGATGATAACAAAAACATGTAAGTTTTACCCAGATTTCGCAGAAAATAAATGTAAATTACAATTCATTTTAGTATTATGTTAAATTTGTTATTGGGAATTTTGCAGTATAAACATGTAATAACACATACTCTAACCATATCTTATTATCTTGAACATTTTGGGTTGCAATAACTTCACCCCTGAAACACAATCTCCAGTGGTATCTCTTATCTTTTTACCACCACTAGCAGGTGGTAGTAAAGATTAAAAGACTTATAAGTTGTATATAAAGAACAGCCTAATTTGCGAGAGTGCTTCACCCTTATCTGGCATGCTTAACACTCACCCAGGAGAGTATGATGTTACCACATAGCAGAGAAGCAAGACATAAAATCTATGGAAAGTGTCCATTGGCATTGTAAAGTGAATGTCTTATAAACCAGAGAAAGAGTCACAACCACTCAGGAAGAGTGCCTGACACAGGATGTGGATTGTGTAAAGGAGACAGGAAGAAAACCCTGGTGTCAGTGTCTGGAGGCACAAAGGGTAAAACATTTCCACCCGTTGGTGCTGTAGACCTAAGGTAACTTCAGAGGAACTGACAGGCAAAAGATGAAGTATTCTTGGTAACTGGTGGCAAAATATGGATAGCAAGACTCATCTTTACTCATCCTGAGTCCAGTGAGAATCAGAGGTCCTAAGTCAAGTCATTGGCATAATTATGAGAGTTAAAAAAAAAATGCTCCCTCTAGCAGGAATGATCCTCGCTAGGCTTGCTCCTGGAAGAGGGCTCAGCTTCAGGGCCTGTGACATCTTTATGGGCACTAGACCCAGAGCTCCTCAGTGTAGCAGGTCAACAAAAGACATGTGCAAGCTGGTTGGGGAAGGATGTTGTAGAGAATCACAGAGCGCCCTGCAAGAGAGAAATAGGTATGGTTTCACACAGACCTCAATGCAGCCTTAAATCATTCTACCCAGATGAACTACAGAGTTCCCACAAGTTAGTTGGGAAGTTAAATAATTTCCAGGTTGGCATTTTCATCAATCAGGTTTGAACTTTGGGCACTCTTTTTAAGTGGTACTTTGGGGCTGATAGCCCAGATGAAACATCTTTAAGAAGACACACTGAATGAGGGAGAGAGGGCACAAACTTGTCTGGGCCTAAGAGTAGTATTACTTTGCTAAATGTACTACAGATCCCCATTTCAGTATTTCAGAATACAAATTTACACATTTTGTTTCTTTTTTTTTATTATTCTTTTGTCTTTCACTTTTTGTTTCCTTTCCTCCCTTATTTTTCTCTATGTTTTTACTTTTTATCTAGATAGAACCTAAGATTCAACTAATCTAACTTCTATCAGTAGATAGGAGAATGAAAGATGGTGTCCACCTAAGCAAAACTCCATGCAAATAGCATAAGAGTTCTAAGAAAATAGATGCTATAGAAAAACTCAAATTCTGTCTACAACACCAAAATGAACAAGCAAAGCAAAAGACCGAGAAGCATTGACCCAGACAGGATAGAAGGAAGTAGATGCTAATTTAGATATAAAATAAGTAATTGGGTCTGTAAAGATGCAGCAAAATGAACTATTTCAGAGTTTTCTCTATGAAATATGTCACAGAAGATTCCATCCTGCATTTAAAACTAGCACAAAAGAAGAATGAATTGACAACACAAAGGGGAGAGAAGAACAGAAAGACAAAATAAGGCTGCCATTCAGAAATCAAAGTTGAACTGAATTATCTACCATTTGAAATTGATTATAAGTTTCAGGTTTTTTTAAAGATTAAATGCATTTTTCTTTTTCAGAGAAATAGATGAAAATGATTAGATGACAGTGTGAAACTAAATAAGGAAGTGTTTTTCAGTGGCTATCTTCCAGGAAGAATAAATTTAAGATTACATGTACAAGGAGATATATATATATATATATATATATATATATATATATAGCTATATATATATATATATATATATATAGCTATATATATAAGGAGCTATATATATATATAGCTTCAAAAAAAGGTGGGTACTGATTATTTTAGCATGGAAATTCTACCCTCCAGTTTCTATAAAAGGAAAAGAAAACAAAGTCTTTTTAATGCTGTTGTCATTTCCTCACAAATGGGGAGATTTCCACAGGCAGATAAGTGGGCTTTTAGCCAGTGTTGTTCCAAGTAACTCTCAGTAGTCAACACTCAGAAAGACAATGCTCCCCACTTGATGCCACTGTAAGTGGGCTGTAATCTGCGAGCAGGTTTAAACTTCACACCATCTCAAAATATCCAGGCCTGAACATTGAAATAATAAAGAAAACACTGAAATTCCTGTGTGTACATGTGTATTGTAGTATTTAGTAAAGAATAAAAAAGGTCATAACTAAAATGTTCTGAAGAACTTGAAAAACAGTTTTATATCAGTGTCATTAGATATTTAAATAGAAGAGCAAGAGGGGAGTGTGGCAATATGGCTGAATAAAATAAACCAGCAATTGTTTCCCTCAGAGGAGCACCAAATTGAGCAACTATTCACACTAAAGGTGCCTTTGTAAGAAGAATAAGTCAGGTGAGTGATCTCAGTCTGTAAGAATGCAGACTGAGTGCCTGGTGTTAATATCATATTTAGAAAAGAGGCAGTACCTGGTTTTAATATCATATTTAGAAAAGAGTCACTGAAGTGGGTAGGAAAAACAGTTTTGAAACACCTAAACCACCTCTCTCCCCTTTCCCCCATCCCCAACAGTAGCCCTGTGGTGTGGAGAGGGAATCTGTATGCTTGGAAGTGGGATACTACCTCCAAGTAGTATTGTGGGAATTCACATAGAAACTCAGTGCTGCCCTGTCACAATAGAAAGTAACATGGAGGCAGAACTCCGTCTATACCGATGGAGGTTACATTTGGACCAGCCCTAGATAGAGGCAAATTGTCAATTCCAGAGTTCAGAACCCAAATTACAGCAAGCTGCTTCACCACCACAAGCTAAAGTTCTCTTGGGTCCTAAGACAGGCCACGAGGACAGCAGTTCCTGAGCAAGTCCTCATGTTGTACTGGACTCAGGGCCACTGGACTTAGGATGCCTATGATCTAGTAACACATCATCCTCAGTGGTCAAAGGAGTGCTTGTGTCACACCTCTTCCAACACTGGACAGTGTAGCAACTTGAATATCAGCTTAGTCCCAGAAGAATAGGGTCCCAGGCACAGTTCTGAGGTCCCCATTCCAGGTCCTCGCCCCCAGATTACATCTTTAGACATACTCTAACCCAGAAGGGAACCCACTACCTTGAATAGAAGGACACATTCCTGGCAGGATTTGTTACTGACTTACTAAAGAGCTTTTGAGCAATTAATAATGAACAGTAGTACTCAGGCAGTACTGTGGGCCTTGCTGGTTTCTGATGTGACCCAATATATTCCCAGCTGTGCTAGCCACAGAGAGAGACTCCTGCTTGAGGAAAGGAGAGGAAAGAAAAAAGGGGAATTGTCTTACAGCTTGAGTACCAACTCTGCCACAGTGGGGTGAAGCACCAAGCAGGCCCCTGGGGTCCCTAATTCCAGGACTTGGACCCTGAGCCACAAGGAAGCCCACCACCTTGAAGGGAGAGACCCATGCATGCCAGCATTCATCAAAAGCTGACTGAAGAGCCATTAGCCCTTGAGTTAATATTGGTGGTTGCCAGGCAATACTTCCCAAGGGCCTGGGGTAGTGTGACTATAGGGAGAGACTCCCTGCTTCAGTAAAAGGGAGGGAAGAATGAGAAGAATTTTTACCTGTGGCTTGGGTGCCAGCTCAGCCACAGTAGAATAAAGCACCGAGTAGATTTCAAGGTTCTCATTCTAGGTCCTGGCTACTAGATAGCATATCCAGACCAGCTGAGAGCTGGGGGTAATGTGCTGACCTGTAGGGAAGGACACAGACTTGGTTGGATTTATTGCCTGCTAATTGTAGAGCCCTTGAACTTTGAGTGAACAAAGGCAGTACCCAGACAAGTCAGTGATCAGTCAGGTGAGTGATCTCAGTGCCTGGTTTTAATATCATATTTATAAAACAGGCACTGAAGTGGGAAGGAAAAACAGTTTTGAATTACCTAAACCACCTCTCTCCCCTTTCCCCCATCCCTGACAGCAGTCCTACAGTATGGAGAGAGACAGTGGTCACAATAGGCCTTGGGGATGAGACCCAGTGCTGTGCTGGCTTTGGGTCTGACCTCACTAAGTCTCACAGGTGATGGCCACAAAGATGCTTATGTCAACTCTTCACCAGTTACAGGCAGTTCAGCACAGAGGGAGATAATGAACTTGTTTGAGGTATAATAAGGGAAGAGAACAAGAGTCTCAGCCTGTCATCCAAGAAACTTTCTGTATCTTACCCAAGACCACTTAGGTGGTACTTCTACAAGTCTGCAATAGTCATAGCATTAATGAGTTTGGGGTTCTTCTTAAGGCAGATATGACCACAGTGACCAAAGACTTAGATCACAACACTCAAGTCCCTTTGAATACTTGCAATGTCTTCCTGAGAAGAGAAGGTGCAACAGGCCCAGACTGTAAAGATTACAATAAATATCTAACTACTCAATTCCCAGATATCCATGAACAACAAGCAAAATGACAATCGAGAAACATGACCTCACCAAACTATTTAGTATTTTTTTAACTTATTAAAAGCACCAATGATCAAGCCCCAAAAGACAGATAAATGTAAACTTTCAGGGAGATAACTCACATTGCTATGTTGAATAAACTCATTAAAATTCAAGATAACACAGAGTAGAAATTCAGAATGCTGTAAGATAAATTTAACTAAGAACTTAAAATGATTAAAAAGAATCAAACATCACGCCTGTGATCCCAGCACTTTGGGAGGCCGAGGCGGGTGGATCACGAGGTCAAGAGATCGAGACCATCCCGGTCAACATGGTGAAACCCCGTCTCTACTAAAAATACAAAAAAATTAGCTGGGCATGGTGGTGCGTGCCTGTAATCCCAGCTACTCGGGAGGCTGAGAGGGGAGAATTGCCTGAACCCAGGAGGCGGAGGTTGCGGTGAGCTGAGATCGTGCCATTGCACTCCAGCCTGGGTAACAAGAGCAAAACTCCGTCTCAAAAAAAAAAAAAAAAAAAAAAAAAAAAAGAATCAAACAGATATCCTGGAGCTAAAAAATGCAATTGACATACTGAAGAATTCATCAAAATCTTAACAGTAGAATTGATCAAGCAGAAGAAAATAAAATGAACTTGAAAATGGACTATTTGAAAATAGACAGTCAGAGTAAACAAAAGAAAAAAAGAATGAAGAACACATACAAGATCTAGAAAGCCGCCTCAAAAGGGCAAATCTAACAGTTTATTAGCCTTTATTAAAGAGGAGGTAGAGAGATACTGGGGCATACCATTTATTCAATGAGATGATAACAGCAAATGTCTCAAACCTAGAGTAAAATATCAATATTCAAGTAGAAGAGGGTTACAGAGCACCAGACAGACTAACCCAGATAAGACTGCCTCAACGTATATAATAATCAAATTCCCCACAACTAAAGATAACAAAAGGATTCTAAAAGCAACAAGAGAAAAGAAACAAATAATATACAAAGCAGCTCCAATGTGTCTGACAGCAGACTTCTAAGTAGAAAACTTATAAGCTAGGAGGGAATGGCATGGCATATTTAAAGTGCTGAAGAAAAAAATCTTTTAATCCTAGGATAGACTATCTAGTGAAAATATTCTTCAAACATGAATGAGAAAAAGAGACCTTTCCATATAAAGAATTTCTGAGAAATTTCATCAACACCAGGCCTGTCCTATGAGAAATGCTAAAGGGAGTTCATTTTGAAAGAAAATGATGTTAATAGGCAATAAGAAATCATCTGGGAGGTAGAAAATTCAATGTTAATAGTAAGTTCAAAGAAAAACACAAAATATTAAAATGCTGTGGTTATGGTATGTAAACTACTCATATCTTAAGTAGAAGGAATAAAAAACCTATCAAAATAGCAGCTACAATAAGTTTTTGAACATGGTTAAATAAGATATAAATAGAAACAACAAAAAGTTAAAAAGTTGGGAGATAAAGTTAAAATGCAGTTTTTATTTTTTGCTTCTTTGTTAGTTTGTTTATAAGTTTATGCAATCAGTGTTTTCATTCATTTTAAGTAATGTATTATAAGGTATTATTTGCAAGACCCATGATAACCTCAAATCAAAAAACTGTAACAGACACAAAAGCTAAAAAGGAATACATTAAAACATGCCACTAGAAAAGTCACTTTTACTAAATGAAGGACAGGAAATAAGCAAGCACAGAAGAAATAACCACAAAGCAAAGGCAGAAATCAAATAACAAAATGGCAGAATTGAGTCCTTACTTGTCAATAATAGCATCAAATGTAAATGGACTAAAGTCTCTAGTCAAAAGATAGATGAATGGAAAAACAAATCAGACCCAATGATCTGTTATCTACAAGAAACATACTTACCCTACAAAGATAAAAATATTAAAAATAAAGAAATGGAAAAAGATTTGCCATGCAAATAGAAATTTTAAAAAAGTAGCCATACTTTTTTCAGACACAGTAGATTTTAAAACAGAAACTATAAAAAGAGACGAGATCATCATGTAATGATAAAGGGGTCAATTTAGCAAGAAGATGTAACAATTGTAAATATATATGCACCCAATATTGGACCACTCAGATATATAAAGCAAATAGTATTAGATATAGACCACAATACAATTATATCTAAAGACTTTCAATATCCCACTTTCAGCTTTGGACAGATCATCAGACAGAAAATCAATAAGGGAACATTGGGCTTAATCTGCATTATAGAACAGATGTACCTAATAGATACTTTAAAGAACATTTCATCCATTGTCTGTGGAATACACATTCTTCTCAGCCCATGGTTGGTTTTCAAGGATAGGCCATATGTTAGGTCACAAATTAAATCTTAAAAATTAAAAAACAATTTGAATTCTATAAAGGAACTTCTCTGACTATAATGGGATGAAACTAGAAATTAATGAGAGGAAATTTAAAAACTTTGTAAGCCCATAGAAATTTAAAAATATCCTTCTGAATAATCAGTGGGTCAATGAAGCTATTAAGAAGAAAATTTTAAAATTCATTTAAAAAATGGAAATAAAAACAACATGCATAAATCTATAGGATACAACAAAAGCAAAACTAAGGAGAAAGTTATACCAGTACATACCTACATAAAAGAAGTAACAAAATTTCAGATAAACAAGCTAAAATGTATCTTAAAAGACTACAAAAGCAAGAGTAAACCAAACCCATAATTAGTAGAAGAAAAAAATTATGAAGATTTGAGCAGAAATAAAATTGAAATGAAAATAATACTAGAGATCAATTAAATCAAAAGGTGGATTTTTGAAAAGATAAAATTGTCAAATCTTTAGCCAGACTAACTCTGAATAAAAGAGAAGACAAAAATAAACAAAATGAGAGATAAAAATGAGACATTACAACTAAAACAACAGAAATTTTAAAGATTATTAGAGGCTACTGTGAACAGCTATATGCCAATAAATTGGAAAACCTAGAAGAAATGTACAAATCCCTAGAAACCTACAACCCACTGAGACTGAACCATGAAGAAATCCAAAACACTAACAGATCAATAACAAGTAGTGAGTTTGAAGCTGTAATGAAAAGAAAACCTCCACAAAATTCTATAACCCAATGTCTTCACTGATGAATTTTAGCAACTATTGAAATAACTGATAACCTACTCAAACTATTCCAAGAAATAGTAGATGAGAGAATACTTCTACACTGATTCTATGATGTCACTATTGCCCTGATACTAAAACAATACAAAGACACATCAAAAAAGAAAAGCAAATAAACAATAAAACTATAAGCCAATATCCCTGTTGAATATTGATGCAAAAATCCTCAACAAAATACTAGCAAATCCAATTCAGCAACACCTAAAAAAATTATTTATCATGACCAAGTGAGGTTTATCTCTGGGATACAAGGAGAGTTTAGCATACACAAATCAATCAATGTAATACATCATATCAGAATGAAAGTCAAAACCCTATGATTTGGATTGATGCTGAAAAGGCAGTTGACAAAATTCATCATTTCATTATGATTAAAAACCCAGAAAAACTGGGTATAAGAGGAACATATTTCAACACAATAAAAGCTACATACAACAGACTCACAGCTAATATATTGAAAAGGGAAAAATAAATGAAAGCCTTTCCTGTAAGATCTGGAACAAGACAAGGATCCCCACTTCCACTACTCTTAGTCAACATAGTACTGGAAGTCCGAGCTAGAGCAGTCGGACAAGAGAATGAAATAAAGTGCATCCAAGTAGGAAAGAAAGAAGTCAAATTATCCTTGTTCGCAGATGGTATGATCCTTATATTTAGAAAAACCTAAAGACTCCACCAAAAATCTATTAGAACTGATAAACATATTCGGTAGATTTGCATGATACAAAATCGACATACAAATATTAGTAGCATTTTTATATGCCAACAATAAACAATCTGGAAAAGAAATTACCAATGTAATCCCAATTACAATAGCTACAGTTAAAATAAAATCTTAGAAATAAAGTTAATCAAAGAAGTGAAAGACCTTTACAATGAAAACTATAAAATGTCAATAAAATAAATAGAAGAGGATAGCAAAAAATAAAAATAAAATATATGTTGATGGATTGAAATAGTCAATATTGTTCAAATGTCTATACTACCCAAAGCAATCTGCAAGTTCAATGTAATCTTTATCAAAATATCAATGAGGTTATTCACAGAAATAGAAACAAAATCCTAAAATTTATAAGGAATCACAGAAGACCCAGAATGGCCATAACTATCGTGAGCAAAAAGAACAAAACTGAAGAATCACGTTACCAGACTTCAAATTATACTACAAAGGTAGAGTAACCCAAACAGCACAGTGCTTGTATAAAAATTGATATTTAGACCAATAGAATAGAGAACCCAGAAATAAATCCATATTTGTACAGTGACTCATTTTTGACAGTGGTGCCAGGAACATACATTGAAGAAAGGATAGTTTCTTCATTAAATGGTGCTGGGCAAACTGGATATCCATATTCCAGTTAATATGAAAGAATGAAACTAGATCCCTATCTCTTGTTGTATGCAAAAATCAAACCAAAAATAAAGGCTTAAATCTAAGACTTTGAATTATGAAATCACTAAAAGAAAATATTAGGAAAACTCTCGAGGACATTAAGCTGGGAAAAGATTTCTTGAGTAACATCCCACATGCACAAGCAACCAAAGTAAACATGGACATATGAGATCACACCAAGTTTAAAAGCTTCTGCACAGCAAAGGAAACAATCAACAAAGTGAACAGACAACTCAAAGATTGGGAGAAAATATTTGAAAACTATCTGTCTGACAAAGGATTAATAATTGAAATATATAAGCAGCTCAACCAACTCTATAGAAAAAAAAAAAGAATAATTTGATTGAAAAATGGACAAAAGATCTGAATAGATGTTTCTTCAGAGAAGACATACAATTCACAAAAAGGTATATGAAAAGGTGTTCAACATCAATGACCATCTCATAAACGCAAATCAAAACTATAATGAGATATCATGTCACCCCAGTTAAAATGACTTTTATCTAAAAGACTAAAAATAATGAACATTGGAAAGGATGTGAAGAAGAGGGAACCCTCATGCATTGTTGGTGAGAATGTAAATCAGTAAAGCCACTATGAAGAACAATTTGGAGGTTCCTAAAAAAACCTAAAAATAGAACTATTTATGATACAGCAATCCCATTGCTGGGTATTTACCCTAAAGATAGGAAACAAGTATTAACATTTTCCCATGGTTTTCTGTATCTGTACAGAAGAGATATCTGTACTCCTATGTTTATTTCAGAGCTATACACAATAGCCAAGATTTGGAAGCCACCAATGTGTCCATCAACAGATTAATGGGTAAAGAAAATGTGGTACATGTACACAATGGAGTACTATTTAGCCTTAAAAATAAAATCCTGTAATTTGCAACAATGTGATGGAAACTAGAGAATATTGTGTCAAATGAAATAAGCTAGGCAAAGAAAAACTTCCCATGTTCTCACTTATTTGAAGGAGCTAAAAATTAAAACAATCTAACTCAGGGAGAGTAGAACGACATTGGTCAGAGGCTGGGAAGAGTAGTGAGGATGCAGAAGTTAGTGATGGAAAGTGGGGATGGTTAAAGGGTATACAAATATAGTTAGAGAGAATGAATAAGATCTAGCATTTTAAAGCACAAGGTAACTACAGTCAGTAATTCAGTATATATTGTAAAATAATCAAAAGTCATAATAGGATTGTTGTAACACATAGGAAGGATACATGCTTGAGGTGATGAACACTGATTTACCTTCATATGATTATTGTGTATTATATGACTATATCAAAATATCTCATGTACTCCATAAATATATACACATACTATGTATCCACAAAATTAAAATTAAGATAAAAAAGAAAATCAGTGAAGTTAATTATTTTATTTTTCTCATCCAATTTATAGAAATAAAACTTTTCAAAATTCAGTATTTCAAAGGTAAAATATTTGACATTAGGTCAGTCTTCCAAATCCACTTTAAGAGATCAGTACTGAAGATAGATTTATGTGTTCTGAACACATATTTGGTGGAGCTTAATTTCATGTAACTTTTTTTTACTCATTTAGGAGAAAATTGGTCAGAAATGTACTTGGAAATGGTTATGAGATACATATAATCTGTGACTACAACAATCTAAATTTGAACAGTCTATCAACCTAAAGAGAAGCCGAAATTTTGAAAAGTTAGTTTTCTTCATACATTTGACTTTTTTTCTTTATTTTTGATTCCTGTAAATTTAAAGGGCACAAGGGTAGTTTTGTTACATGAATATGTTGCATAGTGGTGAAGCCTAGACTTTTTAAAAGTATAATTACAAAGTAATTAAACTAGAAAGTTAACTGTGAAAAACCTAATATTAAATTTTAAAAAAGATTGACATGATAAGTGCTTTCTTTCTTTGCTGCTCATCACTGAAAGGTTTTAGAAAAGTTTCAACCTTTGAAGAATGACTTTCTAAATCAGCAGTTTCATAACAATGGTACTAAATATTTAAAGAGTTCACTAGAGTTGATTACATCTTATTTATAATCGGTTGAAAATGCTTAATCAAAGTAATCAATGAAAGGAGGCACCAAAACTTTAGATTCTGCATATTTTATTAAATTGTAATTATTTAAAACAAAGTCTGCAAAGAAGTTATAGAAATTTATTATTTTAAAGCAAGGACAAAACAAAGAATTAATGAGAATATATACAATGTATAAGATTTAAATTAAAACTCTGTAATTAAGTTTTAATATTTCAACCCACAGTAAGAAGGAACTCCTGTTTTTAATTGGATAAATTCATAACTGGAATCTGATAGAAAAAATAAAAAAATCGGTTTTGTAGCATCTATGTATTTTGTAGCATTTAAAAGATCTACTAATAGAGATAAAATATTTAAATCATTTTATTTTAATAGATAGTTGTAAAAATAATTGTGCCTAAATACTGATCAAATTTAGTAATACATGTAGGATTAAAATATTTCCCATTTAGCTGAATTTCTTCAGCAATGATAGAGAAAGTAGTATCTCAAACTACAGTCTTCAAGATAGATCTGTTGAAGATTTTAGCAAGTTCAAGTTTTAAATCTACTAATCATAGAATAAAATTTTGAAAAATTTTTCAAAAATTTTATCTGAAACAATTAAAAATAACATGTCCCTATTTTTTCAAATGCTTCTTTCAGAAAAATACTGGTGGCATATTACTAGAGACAGATGTGACTAAGAAACTTACAAAAGACTTACATATGTCCCAGGTATAATTATTCTGCTCAGATAAACAATATAAAATTTATTTTTTATTTTGCTTTAATGTATAAAGACATGGTTTTTTTTATTTCTTTAGAAATAATTTGTTTAAAGTGTTTTGAATGCTTTAAAAATCAATGAATATTTCACATCTATAATTAATAATACCATCCGGTACACTTAAACATGTGTTAAGAGAGTGGATATCATGTTTAGTGTTCTTACCACAATTTACAAAATCAGTGTAAGGAAAGCAATATGCCAGTCTCTCACTCTCACTCTTTTTCTCTTATACATCTAGAATTTCAGTTTTTCTAACAAATCAAATTCATATTCTAAATAAAATGCTTTACTCCAGTTACAAATAACTTTTCAGACACTGAATATTTTCACATCCAATATTTAGTTTAAAACCACTAATCAAAAACAAACTGAAGGACATTATGTCTAACAACAACAAACACTTTAAGATCACAGTGAGGATGACTGGCCAGAGTACTCTAAAACTTGGTAAGATGTGCTGAAACACAGAGAAGCTGAGGAAATTGGTCCAAGATTATCACACAGCCAGTAAGCAGAAAAGCCAGAAGGTGAACCAAGGCAGTGTGCCTCCCTACTCCATCTGTATGCAGATAATTACAGGATATTATCCTTCATGTGAAATAGTCTTTGAGTTCTTCCTCTAATTGTTTCATAATTACTTCAAAATTTTATCACCATTAACTTGATTTTAATCTTCATAAATATATAAATCAGGCTTTGCAACTTTTATCATTTTCCATTTCTCACTCATTATGCAGTACCTGGTTATGTTTATTTCCAATTATACTCTGGCAAAGCTCAAGTAAGTGGATTGTGAATATTTCTGAAATGATTGATTGACTTTCAAAACAGAAATATAAGTAGACTCATAAAAGTTATAATAGGAAGGTTTTTAGAAATTTTATTATTTTAAATTATCTTTTCTGGTCTGCTTTCAAAGATCCACTAGGAAATGGGAAAGAAATAATTTTTTGTAAATCTTTCAGAAATTCACAATTTAAAATTTATCGTTATTATTTCAACTAGCTAAGCTGTTGAAATAGTCATAAATACTAGCTCTAGTTGAAACACCAGAAGCCACTGATACTAATCTCATGAATGCATGTGCATATTTGTTCATGGTAGAATTTTTTAAATGTTTTAAATTTACAGAAGTACAATTATTTTCTTTTTCATTAATCTAATGACACTGCCTTTAAAAAGTGTTCTTCAGTGTCATATCATTTTTAAGGACTCTAAAGAAAGCTTATTACATAATTTTATTTTTTTCTTTTCATCAGACTTGCAGCATCAAAATTTATGCTTCCATGTTTTGTGTTTTTACAAAGTTATTTTCATTTCAGAATAATAAGCTTAATAAAGAATGGTCAAGCCTCACCTCCTAATTTGTACACAAATTTTTAATACCTTTCAATCTATAAAGTGATTCTGGAATAGTTCTAAGGTTGAGTGATTATATGTTAATGCAATGAAAGTTATTTGTAATATTATTTTTAATACAGTTTTGGAATTAAGGCTGATTGTATCTGTTTTTTTAAGTATGTGAAACATCCAGTCAGTAAATCTGCTTTGCTAAGTGAATAAAGGATCGTCTCAAATGCTGTTTCGGTATTAACTAAAAACGTATTGGTCATAAATAAGAGACCTCACACAATAAGAGGTATTTATTTTTAAATAAATCATGGTTGATTTATTTCTATTTAACTTTAAGACTAAACGGCTGAATTACCCATCCTTTTATTCATCCATTCACACTTTCATGTTTATGTGCCTTCATTAGCCAGAAAATATTTAATGAGCCCTATTATTCTTCCTTTTGCAAGAGACCTGTACTAAAAGAATAGGTAAACTCTAAACCATTCACTTTTCTACCAAATATCCTATGTGACTTGGATTGTGAGAATAGATCAAACTGAAAATTCAGAATTCCTTTATTCATGTTGTGTCATTCAGTAAACCATCCCTTTACTTATGGACTGAATGCTCATGTTTCTCACAAATATGAATTTATATTCATATATCTCACAAACATTATATAATATGAATTTGTGAGAAACACAAACCTCCAATGTGATGGTATTTGGAAATGAGGTCTTTGGGAGATCATTAGGTTTAAATGTGGTCATAAAAATGAGGCCTCTATGATAAGATTAACAACTGTGTAAGAGAAGGAGAGATTAGAGCTCTATTTCTCTCTCTCTCCACCATGTTGAGGCTATTGTGGGAAGCCAGCTACTTCTATGGTGGGAAGAAAGCCCCCACCAGAAGTCAGATTCACAGGTGCCTTGATGTTGGATTTCCCAGCCTCCAGAATTGTAAGAAATATCTGTTGCTTAAGCCACCCAGTCTATGGTATTTTGTTAGCCCAAAGCAAAGGCTTCTTTTACTAGTCTTTGTTTAAATGAATTAAACTTATCTATTTAGACTTCAATACCTTAACTCTTCAAACTATGCCATGAGTTGAATTTTCTACTTTAAGAATAATGAAAGTGAGAAAGCTGGCATGAAATTAAGATAATATTATATAATAAACCATATATTTATGATTTTACTTTCTTTTTTTAACACAGGTGAAATAAAAATACCTGTCTTTTTTATTTTTTTAATTTTTATTGCATTAAAGGTTTGGGGGTACATGTGCAGAACGTGCAAGATAGTTGCATAGGTACACACATGGCAGTGTGTTTTGTTGCCTTCCTCCCCTTCACCCACACTTGGCATTTATCCCCAGGCTATCCCTCCCCAGCCCCCCCTGCTATCCCTCCCCCATTCCCCCCAATAGACCCCAGTGTGTAGTACACCCCCTCCCTGTGTCCATGTGTTCTCATTTTTCTCACCCGCCTATGAGTGAGAATATGCAGTATTTCTTTTCCTGTTCTTGTGTCAGTTTGCTGAGAATGATGTTCTCCAGATTCATTCATGTCCTTACAAAGGACATAAACTCATCATTTTTGATTGCTGCATAATATTCCATGGTGTATATGTGCCATATTCTCCCAGTCCTGTCTATCATCGATGGGCATTTGGGTTGGTTCCAGGTCTTTGCTACTGTAAACAGTGCTGCAATTAACATTCATGTGCATGTGTCCCTATAGTAGGATGATTTATAGTCCTTTGGATATATACCCAGTAATGGGATTGCTGGGTCAAATGGAATTTCTATTTCTAGGTCCTTGAGGAATCGCCACACTGTCTTCCACAATGGTTGAACTAATTTACACTCCCACCAACAGTGTAAGAGTGTTCCTCTTTCTGCACATCCTCTCCAGCATCTGCTGTCTCCAGATTTTTTTAATGATCGCCATTCTAACTGGCGTGAGATGGTATCTCAATATGGTTTTGATTTGCATCTCTCTAATGACCAGTAATGATGAGCATTTTTTCATGTGTTTGTTGGCCTCATGTATGTCTTCTTTTGTAAAGTGTCTGTTCATATGCTTTGCCCATTTTTGAATGGGCTTGTTTGTTTTTTTTCCTGTAAATCTGTTTGAGTTCTTTGTAAATTCAGGATATCAGCCCTTTGTCAGATGCGTAAACTGCAAAGATTTTTTCCCATTCTGATGGTTGCCAATTCACTATAGTGACTGTTTCTTTTGCCGTGCAGAAGCTGTGGAGTTTGATTAGGTCCCATTTGTCTATTTTGGCTTTTGTTGCCAATGCTTTTGGTGCTTTGGTCATGAAGTCCTTGCCTACTCCTATGTCCTGAATGGTTTTGTCTAGATTTTCTTCTAGGGTTTTTATGGTGTCAGGTCTTATGTTTAAGTCTTTAATCCATCTGGAGTTAATTTTAGTGTAAGGTGTCAGGAAGGGGTCCAGTTTCTGCTTTCTGCACATGGCTAGCCAGTTTTCCCAACACCATTTATTAAACAGGGAATCCTTTCCCCATTGCTTGTTTTTGTCTGGTTTATCAAAGATTATATGGTTGTAGATATGTTGTGTTGCCTCTGATGCCTCTGTTCTGTTCCATTGGTCTATATCTCTGTTTTGGTACCAGTACCATGCTGTTTTGATTACTGTAGCCTTGTAGTATAGTTTGAAGTCTGGTAGTGTGATGCCTCCAGCTGTGTTCTTTTTGCTTAGAATTGACTTGGCTATGCGGGCTCTCTTTTGGTTCCATATGAAGTTCATGGTGGTTTTTTCCAGTTCTGTGAAGAAATTCAGTGGTAGTTTTATGGGGATAGTGTTGATTCTGTAAATTACTTTTGGGCAGTATAGCCATTTTCACAATATTGATTCTTCCTAACCATGAACATGGAATGTTTCTCCATCTGTTTGTGTCCTCTCTTATTTTATTGAGCAGTAGTTTGTAGTTTTCCTTAAAGAGGTCCCTTACGTTCCTTGTGAGTTGTATTCCTAGGTATTTTATTTTCTTTGTAGCAGTTGTGAATGGCAGTTCGTTCTTGATTTGGTTCTCTTTAAGTCTGTTATTGGTGTATAGGAATGCTTGTGATTTTTGCACATTAATTTTATATCCTGAGACTTTGCTGAACTTGCCTATCAGTTTCAGGAGCTTTTGGGCTGAGGTGATGGGGTCTTCTAAGTATACTATCATGTCATCTGCAAATAGAGACAATTTGGCTCCCACCTTTCCTATTTGAATATCGTTTATTTCTTTTTCTTGCCTGATTGCTCTGGCTAGAACTTCCAGTACTATGTTGAATAGGAGCGGTGAGAGAGGGCATCCTTGTCTAGTGCCAGATTTCAAAGGGAATGCTTCCAGTTTTTGCCCATTAAGTATGATATTGGCTGTTGGTTTGTCATAAATAGCTTTTATTACTTTGAAATATGTTCCATCAATACCAAGTTTATTGAGGGTTTTTAGCATAAAGGGCTCTTGAATTTTGTCAAATGCCTTCTCTGTGTCAACTTAGATAATCATGTGGTTTTTCTTTTTGCTTCTGTTTATGTGGTGAATTACATTTATAGACTTGCGTATGTTGAACCAGCCTTGCATGCCCGGGATGAATCCTACTTGATCATGATGGATAAGTTTTTTAATGTGCTGTTGCAAATGGTTTGCCAGTATTTTATTGAAGATTTTTGCATCTATGTTCATCATGGATATTGGCCTGAAGTTTTCTTTTCTTGTTGAGTCTATGCCGGGCTTTGGTATCAGGATGATGTTGGTCTCATAAAATGATTTGGGAAGGGTTCCCTCTTTTTGAATTATTTGGAATAGTTTCAGAAGGAATGGTACCAGATCCTCTTTGTGTGTCTGGTAGAATTCGGCTGTGAACCCATCTGGTCCTAGGCTTTTTTTGTGTGGTCGGCTCTTAATTGCTGCCTCAACTTCAGACCTTGTTATTGGTCTATTCATAGTTTTGGCTTCCTCCTGGTTTAGGCTTGGGAGGGCACAGGCATCCAGGAATTTATCCATTTCTTCCTGATTTACTAGTTTGTGTGCATAGAGTTGTTTGTAGTATTCTCTGATGATGGTTTGAATTTCTGTAGAATCTGTGGTGATTTCCCCATTATCATTTTTTATTGCATCTATTTGGTTGTTCTCTCTGTTCTTTTTTATCAGTCTGGCTAGTAGCCTGTCTATTTTGTTAATCTTTTCGAAAAACCAGCTCTTGGATTTATTGATTCTTTGAAGGGTTTTTCTTGTCTCTATCTCCTTCAGTTCTGCTCTGATCTTAGTTATTTCTTGTCTTCAGCTAGGTTTTGAGCTTTTTTGATCTTGCTCCTCTAGCTCTTTCAATTTTGACGATAGGGTGTCAATTTTGGATCTCTCCACTCTTCTCATGTGGGCACTTATTGCTATATATTTTCCTCTACAGACTGCTTTAAATGTGTCCCAGAGATTCTGGTAAGTTGTGTCTTTGTTCTCATTGGTTTTGAAGAACTTCTTTATTTCTGCCTTCATTTCATTGTTTATCCAATCAACATTCAAGAGCCCGTTGTTCAGTTTCCATGAAGCTGTGCAGTTCTGAGTTATTTTCTGAATTCTGAGTTCCAACTTGATTGCACTATGGTCTGAGAGTCTGTTTGTGATGATTTCAGTTGTTTTGCATTTGCTGAGGAGTGCTTTACTTCCGATTATGTGGTCAGTTTTGGAGTAGGTGTGATGTGGTGCTGAGAAGAATTTATATTCTGTGGATTTGGGGTGGAGAGTTCTGTAAAGGTCTATCAGGTTTGCTTATTCCAGGTCTGAGTTCAAGTCCTGGATATCCTTGTTAATTTTCTGTCTGGTTGATCTGTCTGATATTGACAGTGGAGTGTTAAAGTCTCCCACTATTATTGTGTGGGAGTCTAAGTCTCTTTGTAAGTTATTAAGAACTTGCCTTATATATCTGGGTGCTCCTGCATTGGGTTTATATATATTTAGAATTGTTAGCTCTTCTTGTTGTATCAATCCTTTTACCATTATGTAATGACCTTCTTTGTCTCTTTTGATCTTTGTTGCTTTAAAGTCTATTTTATCAGAGATGAGAATTGCAACTCCTGCTTTTTTTTTTGCTCTCCATTTGCTTGGTAAATCTTCCTCCATCCCTTTATTTTGAGCCTTTGTGTATCCTTGTGTGTGAGGTGTGTTTCCTGGATACAGCACACCGATGGGTTTTGTTTTTTTATCCAATTTGCCAGTCTGTGTCTTTTGATTGGTGTATTTAGCCCATTTACATTTAGGGTTAATATTGTTATGTGTCAGTTTGATACTGCCATTTTGATACTATCTGGCTGTTTTGTCCCTTGGTTGATGCAGATTCTTCATTTTGTTGATGCTCTTTAGCATTTGGTATGTTTTTAGAATGGCTGGTACTGATTGTTCCTTTCTATGTGTAGTGCCTCTTTCAGGAGCTCTTGTAAAGCAGACCTGGTGGGGACAAAATCTCTGAGTTCTTGCTTTTTGGCAAAAGATTTTATTCTTCCTTCACTTATGAAGCTCAGTTTGGCTGGATATGAAATTCTGGGTTGAAAGTTCTTTTCTTTAAGGATGTTGAATATTGGCCCCCACTCTCTTCTGGCTTGTAGAGAGGCTCTGCTGAGAGATCTGCTGTGAGTCTGATGGGCTTCCCTTTGTGGGTGACCCAACCTTTCTCTCTGGCTGCCCTTAGTATTTTCTCCTTCATTTCAACCCTGGTGAATCTGATGTTTATGTGCCTTGGGGTTGCTCTTCTTGCGGAGTATCTTTGTAGTGTTCTCTGTATTTCCCAGAGTTGAGTATTGACCTGTCTTGCTAGGTTGGGGAAATTTTCCTGGATAATATCCTGAAGAGTGTTTTCCAGCTTGGATTCATTCTCTTCATCACATTCTGGTACACCTATCAAACGTAGGTTGGGTCTCTTCACATAGTCCCACATTTCTTGGAGATTTTGTTCATTCCTTTTTGCGCTTTTTTCTTTAATCTTGGTTTCTTGTTTTATTTCATTGAGTTGATCTTCGACTTCTGATATTCTTTCTTCTGCTTTGTCAATTCGGCTGTTGAAACTTGTGCATGCTTCACGAAGTTCTCGTGTTGTGTTTTTCAGCTCCTTCAATTCATTCATATTCCTCTCTAAGTTGTCCATTCTTGTTATCATTTCCTCGAATCTTTTTTCAAATCTTCTTTCAAGGTTCTTAGTTTCTTTGCATTGATTTAGAACATGTTCTTTTAGCTCACTGAAGTTTCTCATTATCCACTTTCTGAAGTCTGATTCCATCATTTCGTCACACTCATTCTCCATCCAGCTTTGTTCCCTTGCTGGTGAGGAGTTTTGGTCTTTTGTAGGAGGTGAGGTGTTTTGGTTTTGGCTGTTTTTCTTCTTTTTGCACTGGTTTCTTCCCATCTTTATGAATTTATCCACCTGTCGTCTTAGTAGTTGCTGATTTTTCAATTGGGTCTCTCAGTGGATGCCCAGATTGTTGAGTATTTCTGTTACTTAGTTTTCCTTCTAATGGTCTAGCCCCTCTGCTGTATGAGTGCTGAGGTCTACTCCAGGCCCTGCTTGTTTGGGGTACACCTGTAGCAGCTGCGGAACAGTGAGGGATGCTACCAGTTTCTTCTTCTGCTATCTTTGTTCCAGAATGATGCCCGCCAAATGTCAGTCTAATTAGTCCTTTTTTGAGGTGACTCTTTGGATATACAGGGTTCAGGGAGCTGCTTGAGGAGATGGTCTGTGCTTTATAGGACCTCCAGTGCTGAGCCGTGAGCTCTGTTGTTCATTCAGGGTTGTTGGGAGGATGTGTTTATGTCTGTTGCAACAGAACTCATAAAACCCCCCACTATTTTTACCGCCTTAGATGCTCTGTCTCAGGGAGTTGGGGCTTTCTTTATGAGTATCTGTTGCACTGTCCTGCACCACTAGGTGGCAGTCTATTCACTATTTGCCTGCTGGGGCTCCGCCCTGCTAGCGCGGGTCTGCCCTGCTGCTGCTGGCTTCATTCTACTGTGGTGCGCTCCACTCTGTTGGCGGAGTCTCTCTGTTATGGCAGGTTGCCTCGGCAACAGCAGGCTGCGTCATCCCTGGGCAGTACTTCGGTAGGGGCGGACTGCGTCCGTAGTGGCAGATGCCCCCCCACCGCCGGGCTGCACCATCCTAGATGCCAGCAGCAAAACTCTCAGCCCCAAGCACCTCCAATCGCCGCCCTGCTTGTCTCCGTGAGGGTGGGACCCACCGAGCCCAATCACCCAGCTCCCTGCCTCAGAGTCCGTCCTCTCTCTCTCTCCTTTCCTCTCCCCAAGCTGAACGGTCGACTCTCTCACTGGTGCCCCAGTAGCCTGCCGATAGGGCACTGGGATCCATGCGATCTCCCATGCCACTGCCCACTACACCGGCTCAGATCACATTTCCCAGGAATCTCCTGGTCTGGCTCATTGTCCAAGTCCCGTTCAATCAGATGGACATGCCAATCTGCCCTTTTAAATCTCAGATTGCTGGTTTAACAGGGCACCCAGACCAGTGAGCTCTGTGCCAGGTGCCGCTGTGCTGTGGCGTTGGCCCGGCCGAACCAGCCGTGCAAGCTGGCTGCACTAGCATCCCGTGTCTCTCCCACACCTGGGACTTTCAATGTTCTGTGGGCAAAAAGGTCCGTTCAAGAATGCGGCTTGGACTCACCCTCTGCGCCTTCACTGAGAGCTGCAATCCTGAGTCGCCTCTACGACGCCATCTTGGAAGCACCTCTCAAAAATATCTGTCTTTAAGAAACAAAAGTACTATTTTAGAATTTTTGTATATGAATGAAATGATATTTATTGGTGATATAGTAACAAAACAAAAAGTATGTTATTTAAAATAAGATTCATGTTTTTATAATACCATACCACATTAAACAATGATTATCAGATCTTAATTAGATGTTTTTCCTTACAAATATGAAAGTTTTCATGTGATACCTTAGCCTCATCATTAAAATGATATATGTAAGCGAAATAAGGGACTAAAGAGAGAGTAATATATCTGCTGGAATGGGCATATGATTTTTTCGAGTGTGGTGTTCAAAAACAGCTTTTGAAAGTAATATTCTTAAACACATTCAAGTTTAGAGACCATCAGGGATAGACCACACAACAGATGTAACAACAGGACAGTAATTAGTTACATTAAGATCTTTCAAACTCTTCCACTTTTATTTCTTCCAGACATTCCTACTTCTCATCTCTACCTCCCTCCCACGCTCACTTAAATTAGTTTCCTCAGACACCACTTTTGCAACCTGGAGAAAAAGAAGACTAGAAAAAAAATAGATAATGAATAAAAGAAGCCCATCATACCCAGCTTCTACCTAACACAAAACCAAGCTGAAGGGGAGGGATTTCAAAGTGAAATCAAGACCAATCTCAAGACTCCTAAATGAAACAGATATTTAATAGTGCCTGGAGAAATGCTACCATGAATTGACCATACAGTGATGACATTTGCCTAAATCTCATCAAAAGCAAGATGAAGAACTAGTGTCAGAAAATAAAATAAACATTAAGGTGTAAAGAGAAGAAAATTAAAGTGCTTTTATGATTACAGTGTAATACCAGTGCTTGTTTAAGTAAGAATTAGAAGAACTTCCTTGTATGAAGTATCATCCAAATATTTTTATATCTCATTTGAGCATATGGGTGTGTGTATTTGCATGCTTATGTGCACTCATCCTCATAACTTTGTCTCATTTGATATTGATTGCCACTTTATTATAGATGAGATAAATTAGACTTAGAGATATCATGTAACTTGCCTAGGTCCAGGATTGCTAGATTTAGCAAATAAAAATATAAGTTACATTTAAATTTTAGATATAAAATGAATTTTTAATATAAAAGTATTTGGGATATTCTTATGCTAAATAATTACCCATTTGTTACTGGAAATTCAAACTGAACTGGGTGTTCTTTACTTTACCTACCATCCTATTTATATCCGGCAGCTAATAAATGGTTGTCCCAGAATTTGAAATCAGATGTGGAGGATCTGTATACACTTTTGTCCCTATAGCTGTATGGTCTCTTTCAGGGGAGAAAAACTGACAGTTTGGTTGTTTCTTCATATAGTTAAATCTTAGGATCTTCTCCTACAGCTTTTAGCCTGTTGCATTTCAACATTTAGCCTGTTGATACTTTACATGGTGAAATCCACCTTTGCCATCTCTCTATATGGTCCTTAGAGACCCAGTGGAATAACTCATCTCAAAGATGAGTTTCTGTGGTTGCATTTATCATTTCCCTGATGTTAACAGCCACCAGATAATTTTCAAATTTTTTCAAAATCAACACTATGCTCCCTGGTGTGTACTCCGTTTGCATTTTTTCAAGCCTCTTTGCTTCTACTACCAATCAGATATTCTGGGCCAGTAGTTTTTCAAGTTGCTTTTGCAGAACAGAGCTTTTCTTAAAAGAGAAATATTTTATTTGTAAAAGTATAAAAATCTACTTTGTATAAGACAAAACTGCACAAAATATATTTGATGCATTCTATTTAATCATATGCTTTAGAATGAAAAAATAAACAGATGTGATACACTGTTGTTCTGTTGGTATTAATCTTGTCTTTTGTGTGGTGTCCTTTTCTTAGTGTATACTACCAAGGTATAATACACAATCAACAGGTAGGAAAACAGTAAATTCAGAGTTTTAAGAGACTAAAATAATTTTAAAAATCAGAAATTTTCTTTGCGAATTTTATTAATTTTCCTAGGGAACTTAAATAAAGTTTATAATAGAGAAATACAAAAAGCCTAGATTGTTAGGAAGTAGACTTATGAACAGCATGGGTTATTCAGCTTGATAAAGAAAATGTAAAACTACACACTTGGAGAAAGTCAGACTATTACTTAGAATCCTCTGGTATACACAACATTGGACTATTTTCTTGGAAATTTTTTAGCTGAGAAACACTTGCCTCTAGAAGTTTTAATCAAAGGAGGATCACAAAACAGATTAAATTAATACACATAAACGTATAAAGGTATAAGCTTATATCATATAAGCATGTAACATACTTTTTTTTTTTTTTTTTGAGACGGGGTTTCGCTCTTGTTACCCAGGCTGGAGGGCAATGGCGCTATCTCGGCTCACCGCAACCTCTGCCTCCTGGGTTCAGGCAATTCTCCTGCCTCAGCCTCCTGAGTAGCTGGGATTACAGGCACGCACCACCATGCCAAGCTAATTTTTTGTATTTTTAGTAGAGACGGGGTTTCACCATATTGACCAGGATGGTCTCGATCTTTTGACCTTGTGAACCACCCGCCTCGGCCTCCCAAAGTGCTGGGATTACAGGCTTGAGCCACCTCGCCCGGCCCGCATGTAACATACTTTCTATACACAAGGGCCTGAACAAAATTCCATTTTTATTACACATTAATATAACAATATGAAAAAGCTTTAAAAATAAACTAGTTGCCCTGAGATACAAAAGCGCTAGTATTTTAAAATATTTTTTTAAAAAAGAATGGAATTCCTGAAGGGACTTGGTAAGTAAAACAAGTGTACTTATTTGGAATAATTTCAGGAAAGTAGTAAGCCTATAAATGAACTTTGGAAGTAGAGAAATCCATGGATTAGAAAGGAAAAATAGCAATTTGGTATATAAAGAGTGAGAAAAAGCAAAGGGAGCATGACACATATGTTTACTTTGACTAGTGCAAAGCTATATTGAGAAATAATATGTTATGTGAATTATGGAGAGAAAAATTAGATATTTCATAAAGAGAAAATGCTATGGATAACTAGAGTGGAGAGAAAATATTCTCCTGCCACTGAGAAATCATTAAGAAGAATAAGGCAAGTGTAAATAGAAAAACTATTTTGGTTAGGTAATAGAAAGCAGTGGTGTGCTAACCTGGCTCTTCAGTACAAAAGAGCTAATCATTTACGTGTTAGTATTTTTAAATCTGCACTGTGGAAATCAGCCAATGCTACATGTTAAGGTTTTATTTGCTTTTGTAGGGGGTGGGTTAACCAGCATGCAACACAAATGATTGTTACAACCAGAAATCAGTTTCCAAATAGTGTTATAGAAAATATGTTTGAGAATGTTTACAAAAAAAAATGACATAAATATCTCCTTCTTAATTTATTTATATTATTTAATAGGTCAAAACATAGTTTCCTCAGTAAAATTATGTGTCCTAATTATTTCTGGAGGATTTTTTTCCAATTTTTCTGGATTGATTTGTAATATTCATAATGATATATTATGAATATGAATATATTAATCTATATGATAGGTCTTTTAAGATAACTCTAAGACTCTTCAATGTTTCCTAAAGAATGAGGAATAGGACCCAAAGTGGCTCCGGCCAGATGTCTTGGCGCTTGCGAAGGCGAGGCCAAGAGTTCAAGGCCAACCAACCTCAGCAACCTTACAAGCTCTAATTGATTGGAAAAAAAAAAAAGAATGAGAAATAAAGCTAATTTTTATTTAATAAAGAGAAAGCTTCATTAAATGAATAAATAAAACAAAATGAATAAAATGTATAAAGGAATAAATGCATAAGAGTGAGATGGAACAAATCTATGTCAAAAAAGATATCTTCTAATTTTTACAAAAAAAGTCTCATTTTCCTTTTGTTTCATAAACATCTCAGTTTATGAAAATCTCACAGGCTCAAAATTTATGTTTGTTTGTCTTGGTGCTTTGAATGTTAATTATCTAATGATGTTTTATTAGATTAGGAAGAATTGGACCACAATGTACATAGTGCCAGAACTTTAAAATGTATTTGAAATTGTATCCCTCAAGGTTAGCGATAAATAAAAATATAGGGCATAAAACGGCTTGTCACAGATAAAGCATTTACACCCTACTGCTTCCTCAGGATTCACTTGCTTGAATAAATATCCCAAATGAATATACCATATAAAGCAAAATATTGCATTTGCTAAAATAAATACACATTCAAATGTGCATAGCTACAGATGGCTACAGCTCTTAGAGAAATAAATAGGGCTCAGTCTAGAATGAATGTAAGACATTGAAAGAGGCATAAAAGGGTTTTACAGAACATGATAAAATGAATACTGCACCATTTAAAACTGATTGACAGGTAATGAACTATAAAATCTATATTGAAATGAAAATGACAGAAAGAATAACACATAGCCTTATTCCTAAAAGTGTTAGGGTTGAAAAATGGGAAATTTTCTAAACCACCAGCTCACAGAAATTAACCAAATTAAAAACTGTTGAAAAATCTATGTGCCGTGATTGAATTAGCTAGTTCCTGAAAAAGAGAAGTGCAATTAACTTTGAGGTATTAGAATTATATTCCTACCCATATCAGATTGAATTGGTAGTTGAAAATAAAATATTTCCTGAATATATGTGTGTTTATGTATGCATCCTTATGTTTCTAAATAACTCCTCATTTCCCAGAGAATTTAAACATATGTTAGGAATGTACAATTTGCAACTTAGCCTATCAGCATACCCATGCAGATCTTTTATTGCTAGTTTATAATTTATTAGTCTAAATGTTGTGGCCATAACTAGAAAACATTGAGTTTTCTTGCTAGTTTTGATACGATTGTTCTACATTAAATTTTACCTGTGGTACTCACAAGAAGGATGCCTTTGTATCTACCTTTCTTTTTTCCTTGCTTAAAGGATCTGACAGGAAAAAAAAGAAAGGCAGGGTTCTCATGGGTAGCAGAAGGAAAGTCTGCACTAAAGTTTGCATTGAAACCTACCATTAAAAATGAAACTAAAAGTGATTTTATAAATGATACAGTATTTATGAAGTTACAATTATGTAAATATATTACAAGCCCATTTCAAGATACAAAAACACATGACTAAGCTATCTTTTATTGATAATGTATTTGCTTACATTATGGGCTGAATATTTGTGTCATTCCAAATTTATATGTTGAAATGTTACCCTCAATGTGATGGTGTTAGGATGTGGAACTTAGGGAAATTATAGATTATACAGGTGCATCTCTCATGAATGGGATTAGTGCCCTTATAATGGGCTGAAGATGTCAGAGTTCTATCCATTACGTGAAGACAAAGATAGAAGACACCATTTATGAACCAAAGAGCAAATCCTCATCAGACACAAACTCTGTCTCAGTATTGGCATTTCCCTTAGGACTCTGATAAATAAATTTCTGTTGATCATAAGTCACCCTGTTTGTGATATTTTGTTACAGCAGCCCAAATGGATTAAGATAGCCAGGTTCTACTTTAAAAACTTCATGTAAATTAAAATGATTTAATTTCCTACTGGACCCTAACAAGACATGCATCACTATTATTCCTGATTTACTAATCACAACCCTACAGATGTTAAGCAAATTTTCTAAATGTGCACAAGTAATAAGTGGACACAGCCAAGATTCAAACCTGGTACCCTTACTCACAAACATGGGTTTTTGTAACCAATACACAATCAAGTATTTTTTTGGAACACCTATATGTGCTAATTGTATATGTAAACAACTTAGATGGAAGTTTATTACTTGAATTCTGCTAAATATCAATCTTTAGCCCACGGCCTTGATCAATAGATACATAATTAATACTAGATGCAAATTCTTTAATATAAAGAAGGAATTAGTGCTAAGAACATTATTGAAGAGCATACTTCAAATAAACTTGTTGAAATAAGAGAATGTAATCCATAATGATTACACATATTGGAGAACTGTCTAATGTATCTTAATAAAGCTCAACAGATTTTTATTTTATTACCACAGTAACTCATCAATTTCTTTATTTATGCTCATGAAAGTATAAATTTCTTTCTGTTATCTATAGTCACTGGAAATGTTGAGGTCTACTTATGGCATAAAAAAGAGACTCTGAGGTTTCTAAACAGTTACTTTCAAATATATTGGTTTCAAGGTGGTCTATAAATCCTCTGAAAATTTTTCACATATATAAGTATATATGGGTTAGTCTACAGAAAAAAAATATGTGGGTTTTTTTAGACCACTGAGCCAATATTTTTGTATATATAACTCAATTTGTCTTCTAAATTCTTACAATTCTATAGTTGTCAAGAAGATGACAGAGAGTGGAAAAAGAAAAAAAAAAAAAAAAAAAAGGAGAGCTTGCCAAGATTGTATAATGGTTAAAATAACATGTTTGAGAGAGAGGCTACAGTTTTGAATCTTGACCATGGCCACTAATTACCTATGTGAAGTTGGACAATTATGCGAAATTTTCTGTTCTCTAGGTTTGTTATCAGTGAATTGGGGAAAACGGAAGTACATTGGGGTGCCATATGAAATTAAAAAATTTTACTATACATAAATCTTACAGAGTTATTAAACCTCAGTTTGAGTCCTATGTCTTAGTTACTGTATGACCTTGAAAAACTAAATTAATTTATGTTTCTAAAATTCAGGGAATTGGAGTTTAAATTAGTAAAATATAATGACTCTTGTAATTATTTATGGAAATATAACAAATCACCTCAAACTTATCAGCTTGAAACAATAAATATTAATTTTGCTATTTAGGCAGGGTTCAATTGAAGCAGCTCTTGTCTCCTTCACAGAGCTTGAACTGCTGGTTGTGACTCAACTGCTTGGGCTAAAAGCATATCAAGGCTCCCTGCCTCTTTTATCTGTTAGTTGATATTGATTGTCCTATGGAATCTTAATTGGACTCTCAACAGAAATATCTACATGTACCCTCTCCATGTGACTTCTTGACTGCCTTATAGCACAGTGGTTGAGACCCAAGAATAAGAATGCAAAGAAAACTAGGCAGACACTATATTGCTTTTTGTCCTAATCTCAGAAATCATATGATATCATATCCACCATAATCACAAGCACATTCAAATCCAAGAGGAGAGAACTTGGATCCAACTACATGAGAGAAATGTCGAAGTCACAGAGTAAGAAGAGCATGTTGGGCATACAATCAACCACAGCTATCTAGCACATTGGGCTGTTGCCAGAATAAAATGGAACAATATATCTGAAAATTGGTGCAATATTTTAATTTCAGTAATCAATTAAGTCATAATCATATATGACTTATGTTATAACTTTTTACAAATAAAAAGCATTATTGCTATATGTTATCTAGAGTAAGGACAAAAAATAAAATTTCAGCAACATTGATTAGTTTGAACACTTTGCTGTAACTTTGAATTTCACTAGAGTTTAGATGAAAAATATTGTAAAATTGCAAAAGGAGGCACAAGTGTGATGTATTTTAGAATATTATAAATATTGTTGAGAATATTTAATTTATGTATCCCCATACATATGCCTGAGAATTAGGCTATTTTTAAAATTAGCTATTGTACACACTCTAACTTGGTACTTTTCACATTTTAAAGGTTAAAAACTCTTTAAGAATCATAGAAAAATAGCACTGATAGAATAATTTTCAACAAATTGATGGAATGCCAGATGCAGAAGGAAAAATATTTCCTCATGCTGAGTGAAAATAACTTTATGATATATCCAGCAAAAATTTCCCTTAAGAATAAAGACAAAATAAAAGCTAATAAAATTTCAGTCCTACCAAAAGGAATTTTTAAATGTATTAGGTTGTATATTTTTGAGATTTACAGCATAATGTTATGGAATCCATATCAGTCTTCTCAGATAGTTACTTTATTTGTGACAAAAGCAGCTAAAACTGAAAATCTACTTATCTATCAAAAATTTCTAATATAATAAAATTTCATTAACTATACTCTTCCTGTTGTACATTAGATTTCTACACGTGTTCATCCTACATATCTGCAAACCCTTTTAAAGGAAATTCTTATAGATATTTTGTATCTTTAATGTTTTTCTATGTCTGGTTTATTTTACTTACCATAATGCCCTCCAGGCCTATCTGCATTGTGGCAAATGACAAATTTCCTTTCTCACAGTTGAATATTATTCCATTCTATAAGTATAACACATTTTATTTGTCCATTCTTTCAGCAACAGACACTTACGTTATATCCATAACTTGGCTATTATGCATAATGCTGCAATAAACGCAGATATCTTTGTGAGGTGGTGGTTTTGTCTCCTTTGTGTATATGCCCGGAAGAGGGATGGCTGGGTCACATGGTAGTTCTATTTTTAATTTCTTTAGGAACCTCCATACTGATTTTCATAATGGTCATACCAAACTATATTTTCACCAGCAGTGTATATAACTCATGTTCATGAATCAAAATAATTAACATTGTTAAAACATCTATATTACCCAAAGCAACATACATATTTGGCACAATCCTTATCAAAATTGCAATACTATTCATAACAGAAACAGAAGAAACAATAATAAAATTTGCATAGAATCACAAATAAAAAACAGACCAGGTGGGGTAGCTTATGTATATAATCTTGGCATTTGGTATGCCAATACAGGAGGATTGCTTTAGGTCATGAGTTTGAGACTAGCCTGGCCAACTTAGTGAGACTCCTATCTCTGTTGAAAATAGAAAAACTTAGCTTGCTGTGGTGGTGTACATTGGTAGTCTTAGCTACACGGGAGACTAAGGCGGGAAGATTACTACAGTTAACAGGAGTTCAAGGCTGCAGTGAGCCATAATTGTGCCACTGCACTCCAGACTTACTCAGCCGAGTAAGAATCTGTTGAGATTCAAAAGAAAAACAAACAAACAAAACAAAATAAAACACCAAAACCCAAATAGCCAAAGCATGCCGAGAAAGTAAAACAAGTTGAAGGCATCATACTTCCCGATTTAAAGTTGTGTTGCAAAGTTATAGTAATCAAAACACTATGATAATATGATACTGGCATAAAAACAAAAACATAGATCAATGGAATAGAATGAAGAGCCCAGAAATAAATCCAAACATATACAGCCAACTAATTTTCCTAAAAGGCACTTAGAACACACAATGGGGAATCTTCAGTAAAAGGTACTGGGAAAACTGGATTTACAAAAGAATGAAACTAGACCCTTATCTTACACCATCCACAAAAACAGCTGAAAATAAATAAAAGACATAAATGTAAGACCTGAAATCACAAAGTTCTTAGAAGTTAACATAAGACCTGAAATCACAAAAATCTTAGACGATAAAATGAAAAGAGCTTATTGACATTGGCCTCAAATGATTTTTTGGATATCACACCAAAAGCTTAGGCTATAAAAACAAATATAAATAAATGAGACTATATCAAACTAAAAAGCTTCTGAACAGCAAAGGAAACAAGCAACAAAATGAAAGGGCAACATATAGACTGAAAAAAAAAAAAACATTTGCAAATCTTCTATCTCTGGTTAATATTCCAAATGTATAAAGAACTCTTACAACTCAATACCATAAAATCAAATACCTGATTTTTAAAATGAGCAAAGAATTTGAATAAGCTCGAAAGAAGACATAAGAATGGCTAACAGGTATATGGGAATCGTCCGGGAATTGGAAATTAAAACCACTGTAAGGTATCACCTCATATCCCTTAAGACATTTAGAAAGGCTATTATCAAAAAGACAATAGATTACAAATGTTGGACAAAAGTGACTTCCTAAAAGCTATATTTCAGGCAGAAAGAAAAGTGTCTAGAATGGAAGGTCTGAGGCTTTAGAAGGAATGATAGTAAAGATAATAGAAAGCATGCGGGTATGTGTAAATTTTTAAAAGCGTAAACCAAAAATTCAACTATACATACTCTGTGGGTTAAAAACAAATACAAAATTAAAATATTTGAATATAGTAATATAAAAGTATTGAATTGGAAAAGGATAAAAAAATATTTTATGTACTTTAGAAAGGTATCGGCAAACTTTTTCCTTATAGGCTTTGTAGTCTAAGAGGCAAAAGAAAATGTAGGTATCTATAAAAAATAAATGACCCATTTCTATAATTGTTTTAATTGATGTAGTTTAAAATAATGATTGAAGACGTTTTCTGTAAATCAGATCTACTAATGAGAAGAATAAACATGTGGGAATGAGAATGACGATTTGTTTAATTACAGTTCAAAGTTACCATTCTCTGTCATCAGAATTGATTTCAAATATGCTTCTGTTAATGTGATATATAATGAAATTTTACATATTTTATATTTGAAAATATCTTTCACACAAATATGTGGTGCCAAATAAGGATATCAACAAGTGAGCCACTTGGAAACTTACTCTGGTTGCTGCCTCATTTTTTATTCTGCTATGATAAGACATTCTATTTTAAATTTCTGTTTATAATTGTTGCTTTCTTGGGGTTGAAGATATTTTGATGGCTTCCTAGTATTATAATGCTAATGTATATTTTATTGGTTTGACACAGCAATAATTTTCCACAGAATAATAAACACAATATGTTGACTTCTGATTTGATAACAAATAATTAACTCTCTAATGTGTCTAAAAGTTAAGGCAATTGAAGTTGACTTTTCCTGTTTAGACATGATGGGCATGTACTAGTATTAAAAAGTAAAAGTAAAATGCCCCAGTACAGAAATACATGTGACACTCAAAAAACTTTAGGCTTATGATTGCATCAATAAAATTTGAATTTTATATCAATTTCTCATGTCATGAACTTTATTTTACTTTGACTTTTTCTATTTAATTAAAAATGTAAAACTCATTCTTAGGTAACAGTTTGTACATAAAAGATATGGCCAATAAAGCAGAATAATAAAAATCACAAAATCAGTTAATAGATACAAATAAAATTATCTTGATAATCAAAATTAATGAAAATCAACTCACTGTCTAATTGAAAAGCAAAGTCATTTACATCGTATTTTATAATATCCAATAAAATGTCATTTTTAGGAAAACTCCTAAAAGGTATTAAAATATTTTGCAAACTATTTCAGAATAGAAATGAGGAAACACTTTCCAAAATGTATTGTAAAGTCTGTATAATTTTTTACTCCAAAACCCCATGAGGACTATATAATGAATGTTTCAAAACTCCAAATGAAAATTAAGATAACAATAAGATATCACTACAAATTTATTAGAGTACCTAACATCCAAAACACAGATAGTACCAAATGCTGGCAAGGATATGTAGCTACAGGAACTTTTAATCCACTGACAGTAGAAATGCAAAATGGTACAGCCACTTTGGAAGGTAGTTTAGCAACTCTTTACAAAACTAAACATACTCTTATAGAGCTATCCAGCAATCATACTCTTTTGTATTTACCCTAATGAGCTTAAAACCACAAAACAAATCCTATATGTGAATGTTTATAGCAGCAGTATTAATAGATGCCAAAACTTGGAAGCAACCAACAGATAGACAAACTGTTATTATACATAACACTAAAACATTATTCAACAATACAATTGAAAAATATTTGTACTCAAATATTATTCAGCTCCATAAAAAGGAGCTATCAATTCATAAAAAGGCATGGAGGAACTCAAATGCAAATTACAAAATGAGAAAAGTCAAATTGAAAAGCCTACATAATGTGTGAATTCAACTTTACGACACTGTGGAAATGGCAAAAATGTGGGAACAATAAAAAGATAAGTGGTTAACAGGATTGAGAGGCAGGAGGAATGTGTAGGTAGAGCACAGGAGAGTTTTAGAGCCATGAACCTATCCTACATGATACTATAAACGTGAATACATGTCACTATACATTTTTCAAAACTCCTAAAAATATAACAGCAAGAACGAACCCTAATGTAAACTAAAAATTAGGGACTTTGGGTTCATCAGTTGTAACATATGTAGAACTCTGATGTGGGATGTTGATGGTAGGGGAGGTACCTATTTGTGTAGGGAAGAAACAGATGGGAACTCTGTAATTTTGGCTGAAATTTTCTATGAACCTAAAACTGCTTTTAAAAAAATAAAATCTATAATTTTGAAAAACAAAAATAAATCTCCATAGTCATTGTGAGCACAATGAAAATTTTCTAAGCAAAACATATTTACATTATATGAAGAAACGACGGTAATAGTAAGGAAAATGTATTCTGAGGAATAAAAATTTATCCCACAAATATAACGGGTTTAACATTAGAACATAAATAAATGTAATTTGTGATGGCAAATAGATTGATTAGCTGATTTTCCTCTTTTAATGAAAATCAATTAATTACCAAATAAATTCAGATAATGAATGCTTGTAAAATTCAATGTTTAATTATGATAAATGTGTGGATGGGCTGGGGTTAAAGATAATGTTGGTTAAAGGATATAAAATTTCAGTTAGATATAAGGAATCATTTCAAGAGATCTACTGTACAACATGATGAATATGGTTAATAATATTCTTAACAAATGTTGGGAGAGTGGATGTAAAGTACTCTCACCACAAAAATGATGACTACGTAAAGTGATTCAAATGTTGATTGGCAAGATTTGGCCACTTTCCAATAGTATATGCACTTCAAAATATCATGTTGTATATGGTATATACATACAATTTTGTCTGTCAATTAAAATAAACAAATGAAAATACAGAAAAATAATTACAGTAATGACTGTTATTATTATAAAAGTGGAATAGACCATTTGAAGTGAAACTGCAATTAAAGATTACTTGACCTCTTCCCAATAAGAAAGAGGTTGGAAAATTCCCCACTATTAGTTGTTGGCTGAATGCCATACAATGGAACATTTTATAAACTCTTAGTGGGAGAATACATTGGTTCATCACCCTTATTTTTTTCTTCAAATTGAAGATATTCATATTTCTTATCTACTATAATCCAGTTCTAGACTCTTAGACATATATCATGGAAGCATATAAACTAGGAGAAATATATAATAAAATCATACATATCTACTCTTTTTTTCTGCCTTTCTTTAATACTTACCTTGATAATTTTTTATATTGTTGTATATACCAGTAGTTTGCTCTTTGCAATTGCCAAATGGTATTTCATTTTACAATTACACTATGATTTGTAAAAAAAAAGTAAAATAAAATTCCATAAAGTGGCTTTTTTTATTTTTGGCTATAATTAAGCTGCTGCAAATATTTTAGAAGTAATTTTATGGACATATGCTCTTATTTCTCTTAGACGTGTACTTAGGAGTGGAATTGCTGTGTTATAAGATGAGGATATGTTTAACTTTATAGATAATGCAAAACAGTTTTTCAAATTAATATATTATTTTAAATTCCCAGAAACAATATATGATTATTTTGTTTAGTTATGTTTAGTATCTCCATATGTATTCCCTTCACTAGAACAGGTATCCTTCTTCAGACGTGGTCAAGGATGTCAGGTCAGGCTCTTTCAAAGAACAAAGCAATCAACTGTTAAGAATAATGGAATGAGGAGCTATTCCAGAACACTGGCTTAATCAGTCCACTCTTCCTCTTCCATGGTAGCTTGTAACATTTGCCCAGAGGAATTCCAGAACTGCCATGAACCAGTGACTTATGTGTCTGGCATTGATTGATAAGAGGCTTGCCCAAGGTTTTCTTTGGCTAATGGGAACTCTCTGTGCTTTCTGGTAATGTCAACAATTAGCAGGTCCTTGTTGAATGTTCTTGCAGTTTGAATTGCCTTTTACGCTTTGATAATCCTCAAGAGAAGAAAATAACCCAGATAGTCATCTATCTCTTAAACGTAATCTCAAAATAATACATATATAGAAAAACTAAATCCAAATGCAGCCAGAAGCCTGGAGCACAAAATTAGTGCCTAGATTTATACTGCCCAGCTTAGACTCTCATAAATAAACTAAAACACAACCAACCTAAAACCCTGGACAGGAGAATGAATGTTATTATATTCTCCTGAAATGAGGGATAGTTTTTTATACAGTCTCACTGTGATAATAGCTAATCTTAAAGATCTGATAGTTAGATGAAGGGGAGACAAGAGTTAATGATATCAATTGCCCATCTATTCAATAATAGAGATATGTATGGAGTACTGCAGGAATACATAGAAGGGGAATTAAACAAAAATTGCACAAAGTAGATTTAAGAGTCAGAGAATGTGTTCTATGGGAGATAAATCTTTATATCAGGCAGGAGATGTACCTAGCCTGATGTGTAGGAGTTGTTTTTGTTTGTTTGATTTTGCCAGAACAAAGGAACAGGTTGAGTAAGGTATGAAGTAATAAAGGACAAGTCACATTTGAGGAGCTCCAGGCAGTTTAATTCCACAGGAATAAAAGGGTATCTAAGGGAGAATGAGTGGAAATAAGATTAGATAGTAAAACAGTAAACAGATTATAAAGGGCCTTACATAACATGAATAGATTTCATTCTAAATCTATTTTAACAGCGTTGTGCTCTCTTTTGTGACTTCCCCATGAGAAGGCCAGCTCTAGAATATAAAAATCTAATAGATCATGTATGACACTGACAGATAATGGTCACTCCTGATAAATAAGTGACCGGTATTTCAATAGCATCCTTGATAGAGTCAATGATATATATGTTTTCAGATACAGATGATTCCTCAAGTTTCTCATCACTATGGGAGGACCAAAACCTTTTTTCCTCTTTAAAATATAGCTTGCTTGATTTTGGAGTAATAAATATTGCTCTAGACAGATGCTTTTGGAAAGCAAGGACTTTAACTTTTCCACAGTTGAACTATTATAATTTTAATTAAAATTGTTGCTTAATATGCTTACTGACCTATTTAAACTTTTTTGTTTGATTTTGCAGAACAAGGGAACAGATTGAGTAAGGCATGAAGTAATAAAGGACATGTCATATTTAAGTAATTTTAAATTCCTTTAAATAGTTAAAATAATTTGAAATTACTTTAAGTTACTTTAAATTTTAAATTCAGATAAATGTGAGTTCAAATTCTGGCTTTTCCACTTAAGTCTACCTCTGCAAGTAATTTCCCTTTTTGCTTTGGTTTCTTTACCTTTAAAAAACAGATATTATAATTCCTATTTTTAGCGGTGGTGAAAACCTTTCATGAAATGATACCATAAAATGCTGAGTACAGTACCTGGCATCTAGAATGCATTTAATTAATGGTTGCCATTATTATCATTGCTGTACAAATTCTCCGCTCCATTACTCTTGCTGTTGCCCAAACTTGGGGAAGTTGAAGTCTATACAACCACAAATGGAGGCACATTTGTCACCTTTTGTCAGGAAAGATTTAATAACATTCTAGCCAGAGACATAAGATTAGTTTGCTTCTGATTATTTTTAATATGGTTCAGTTGTCCCACCTCTAAGGAGCTCATTAGAAATACTGCCTCATCAGTTGCTATAGATATCACACTAAGAGAGATTATTTTCCATTCTTGCCTTTAGTTCATCATCTCTTAAGCTCTTTCATGCCCTGCATAAAAGAGGGAACTTACTCTATTCTTAAAAAAAAAAAAATTGATGAGAGTCCTCTACCTCTGTTCTCACAGGGAAGAGAATTGGCCTTATCATATAGCAAGATAGTGCTACATTCCAAATGCTTAAGCTTAATTCACTCATTAGTGAGAAATGTTATACCTGGAAAAGATAATGGAGATCTAATGAATATGCTATGAAGCTTCCCAGTAGAGCATTCCTTTTAAAAAGAAATAATTAGATGAATAAATTAGGTTTTAAGCATTGATCTACCTATACACTCCATAGAATATGTAATTAGCAATGTAAGGAGTGGGACAGACATCACTGTCAGTGGAGACATATTTATTAGAAGCCAATGAGTATTGACATGTTAATCATCTAAAACTATTATAACATCTATAATTGTTAGAAAGTATACAAAGTTGAGCAAACCAATTTCGATAAATGCATCACATAAATGATGCTACACTTATGGAAAATAGACATACTCCAGTTTTTAGGTTAACTTGATATTTTAAAACCATGGCAAAAAGATGGTGAAAATTATGTGGCAATTAGTCATTTACATTCAAGTGTATTCTTCTTTTAAATACGAACAGCTAATCATCTAATCATCATCCCATGATTACTAATAGGTAATCATAATCATTAGGTGATTACCTATTAGTATTTAAAAGAAGAATACACTCTTGATAACATGATATTTCAATGTTGTCCTGGGTGATATAGGGAAATAGGCTACATCCTTTAGCTAGGAAATAATTAAAAACAGAGAATAGTAGATGGTTGTCATGGTACATTAGTCTGTCCAGGCTCCCATAATACAATACCACAGACTTGAGTGGCTTAAACAACAGAAATTTACTTTATCTCATTTCTGAAAGCTAGAAGTCCAAGATTGCATGCCAGTAGGATTGGCTTCTGGTGAGGAATCTTCTTCTCACTTACAGACAGACTCCCCCTCACGGTCTCCTCACATAATCTTTTCTCTGTGTGTGCATACTCCTGGTACCTCTTTTTTTCTTATAAAGATACTAGTCCTATTGGATTAGGACCCCACTCTGATGATCACATTTAATTGTAATTACTCCCTATCTCCAAATACAGTGACACTGAGAGTTAGGGCTTCATCATATAAATGGGGGGGGGGGGGTACAATTTATTCCATAAGACATGAATATTCAAAATAACCAAATAAATATAAATAGCTTACTTTTATTATCTTAAGAAATTGACATAAAACAAAAGCTAACTGGGGAAATATGCATGTGAATAAGATCTAAAACAAAAATTAGCCTTATTTGGAACCAGACATTTTACTTACAGATGATTAAAATTTGCTGGCAAGCTGTTTATTTTCACTTTTGCTTGTAAAATGACATATATTTTTAGTTCTAATACAGCAATAAATCCTAGATTAATTCTTAACTGTATGAACCTCTGGGATATCAACCTGTCTAGACATGTTCACAGATTGCTGAGATGAGTCCACAGAAATCCTATTTATATAAGGATCTGAGGAGTCTCTTGGGAGAAAACACATTATAAGAGAAGTAGTCATGGAACATAAGCTTAATCACTGAAAAGAAAAACAAATTATCTTATCTTTTTAGAGGAAGCATATTTCAGAATTATCTATCCAACTAGCCATTTATGAACATATGTTTTCAGATTATAGCATATTTCACAAGAAAAAAAAAAACCTGAAGGTACTGAAACAAAAGGAGCACTTATTTACTCTATCCAAGTGTTACAAATAATTGGAAAGGAGGCACTTTCTTCCAATTTCTTGACACATGACTATATAGCATTAGCTTCATGAGGACTCCAGAGTATCTGTAATGGGATAGCAATGTCCAGTATATAGTAGGAATCAGGGGTCATACAGAAAAATAGAGAAAACCATGTTAACTTTGGAAAAGGTAAGTACTTGGTATAATTTCTAATAATATTCAGTGGCAATAGAAATTGTTCTCAGCACAAGGGCCAGCATATCTTAGGAAATTCTGATATCAGCAGGTGTAATCTCAGAGGAGGAGAAATAAAATCACAGGTGCCAGTGGTAAATAATTTCAGACATCTGTAGTTGGTATAACCAAATGTCACAGTTTGTCAGAGATAGTTCTCATTATACCTAATTAACAGGGTACTTATTAATATACCCCATTGCAATTTTCAATCTCTTTCATTTTGCTTAAAAATTATTTTTAACCAATCCTATGAACAGAAAAATTTGGAATCTGGAGCAGTGCCTTGAAAAGTAAGTATAGAGTGAGCTAAAGGTAAACTGTACTTTATTAAATTGTTGCATCAAATATTGCATTGTACTGTAGTTTACATACTAAAAAATGTAAGGCACTCTCAGCCACATAACTGGATGATTAGTAACTTCTGCTAAAACTGACAATGGTACAACTGTACAGAAATGTCTAAAGTTGTGTGATTACTTTATGTACATATCTGAGCTAATACGCTTTTCCACAGAAACTTCAGTCATAGCGTATTTCTGTATTTGGATCTGTTAAGAAAGGTACAGTATTTCTCTGGGGGAGGGAGTGTGTGACAATAATTGAAGTCAGTATTGTTCTCTGGACAAAAGTCAGTATTGTTCACTGCTCATTTCCATGGGTTAGCTCTGGGAACATTGGTTAGAAATTTGACTCCAGAAAAAAGAGAAAGGACATCAGACACTCCAGATAAAATGAGAATTAGAAGATTTTTTTTATTACTTTAGATTCATAACAGGAATGTAGGGCCCAAATTGATTTTATTTCTGAGAATAACTTCTTAGTAGATTAGCTTACAGAATTGAAGGTAAAAGTTATATTATATCTGGGAATTCTCCTGATTATGTCACTAGAATCATATTTGTACCTGGCACCTACCACTATTATCTGGCACTAGACATTTTCTGTAAATACCAAAGAAATTGAGTGTTTATGCAGTATCAAATGTTAGATTAGTCTTTCAACCTCAGCAATACTGGCATTTGGAATTGGTCATTCTTTTTGTTGGGAGCTGTCCTATACATTTCAGGTTTTTTTAGCAGCATCCTCAACCTGTATGCACAAGATACAATAGTATAACCTTCTACCCACACAATATTTCTGGATAGTTTCACATCTACCTAAGGTAAAAGAAGAGAGAAAGAAGAAGAAAACTGCCCCACGTTGAGAAACGCTTCCTTAGAATAACATCATGAATTTATTGAAATGGGATTCCATGTACATGTTATCATGGAAACAAAATTTAGAAGTCACATATAACCTCACTTGTACAGACACAGCCTCACTGTCTGGGCTTAAAGCCAGAAGTAGAATTAAGTATCTCCCAATTCCCTAAGACAATCAAGAAACACATTTTTCTACCTCCCTTCTCTCTACCCTGACACCATTTCTTTTGGACAATTAAACTACAGTACTTTAAGCTCCTTAGAGGAAAGCTGCTGTGTAAATGCAAAATAATAATGGATAGTGGCTGGCCAACTAAATGAAAGAAACTATACTAAAAAGCTAACTATCTAAATTAAGAAGTCTATGCTCATGAATGAATATTCATGGACATATATTCATACTAATATACTGAAGTAATATCAGACTCCTGCTAGCAGATTAATTTGAAACAGAGAGACATCTATTTTTAAAACTAGAAATATTGATCTTGTGATGATGATCTATAATAATAACTGTGTTTCTTCCATAGAAGGTGAATGATATAATAATTTTAAAATGATGAATGCTGATCATGTGGAGATATGCATGCTTATTATATGTCTTATTTTAATGGAATTTTCCCCCCAAGGGTCCCGGTAGTAGGCAATAAACTTATAAGAAATGGTTCTTCTTCCATTACTTTTATCACAGAAAACACAGTCACTGACTATATTTCAACACCATCATAAATGTTCAAATACTAATATATTGCTGCCCAGTAGGAATTTAAGAGGTTGGTGATGAAATACACATTGTTTAATGGAAAGTTTCATTAATTCCAAGGAGAAAGCATAATACAATTATGTCTCCCCTGAAAAGAAAAACCCTATTTAGTTAATTGCTGAATTGTAGGCTTGATTTCACTGTGAAAGGTAATGGGATAAATGGTTAATTGTACTATAAATTTATCTAGTTAATTTATTTGATAATCTACCTGAGTTGAATAGCTGACTTAAGGCTAATACCTTAATTCTGTTGAAATTTAATAATAAATAGCATTAATTTGGAACAAAGGGCTAAGTGAGCTCATAAGCAATTCTCCTATGTCTGCCAGGCCTCTATTTCCCCGTCACTCACAGGTTCTCTTTTCCAATCATTGAGACTGTCTGACTTGATCACATCCCAGTCTCTTCACCTTATTTACTTATTTACTTGTAATAATCATTCAGCTTGGAAGACTCCAATCCATTTTTAATAACCTTTTACTCATCCTTTAAAATTCAATGCCCTAGATTTTATTTCCTCTCTGAAACTTAACTCTACTCTCTTAAGTACATTGAGTCTCTCCTCCAGTGGCTTGCTCCTCCCTTTGTTCTATCAGCCACCTCATTGTAAAGCAGTTTATCAGGTCATACACTTGCCCTTCTGAGAATCTGAGCTCTTCAAGGGCAGGACACCTTCTTTTGCTGACATTTGCTTATTCAACACAGTAAATTCACAAAGCAGATACCATACAGATATTGGTTGAATAAATGAGTGAATTAATTTAAACTACTGTAGAGTTTAAATTTACTTTTGCAGAATATAATATTTGAAATTAACATATATATTTATTTACTTGTTTTGTATCTGTATTCTTTGTCCTCTAGCTTCAACATTATTCCCTCTGTGTTTCTGGAGGGCAAAAAACCTTGTCTGTCTTTTACTTTATTGATATTCTCATTCTCACACCTAGAAGTTGCACAATACATATTTATTGAGGGGAAAATCACATTGTTTAATCTTGATAGTACTGTGGAATGGGTAGCTCATTTGAAAATAAACTAAACTTTTCACCACAGAGGATACTTTGGTAATACTTTCAATGCCTGTGGCAATACCAGGACCCTGCAATGCTTTATAAATAAATTGACAGGGTGATTTGGACTGAAGTCTACTCATGGATCTTTTTGATGTAATTCTTACAAAAATGCCCTGTTTCAAAATGTTTGTTATTATTTCAAGGCATTAGGCAATGCAGGTCAAGAGAATGTGTATAGGTTGAAAAAAAAAAACAATTATTTGGTCCAGGTGTGACAGGAAGTATTTGAGAGAAAGAAGAACTGATAGGCAAGAATGGTTGAAGGTAAGAGTAAAGGAGAAGATGATATATGATAAGCTTTTAGATACAGGGAGAAGGAATTAGGACAAAAACACAGGTGAAGTTTTGAATCTGAAAAAGAAGAGAGTGATGTCGTCTAAAACAATTTATACCCTCTTCCTGGGTGCCTGGGTGTTCTATTTGTCTTATGGTGAAGCTCAGAGTTTTTGAACAAAGCCTGCATTTGTTCAATAATCCTCCATTATCTAGCCCCAGCCTGGCTCTACACTTCAGACTATCATGTCCTGAACTTCATCTATATGATCTTTCTTTTATTTATTTATTTTTTATTTTTTTGAGACAGAGTTTCGCTCTTTTTACCCAGGCTGGAGGGCAATGGCACGATCTCGGCTCACCACAACCTCCGCCTCCTGGGTTCAGGCAATTCTCCTGCCTCAGCCTCCTGAGTAGCTGGGATTATAGGCACGCGCCACCATGTCCAGCTAATTTTTTGTATTTTTAGTAGAGACGGGGTTTCACCATGTTGACCAGGATGGTCTCGATCTCTTGACCTCGTGATCCACCCGCCTCGGCCTCCCAAAGTGCTGGGATTACAGGCGTGAGCCACCAAGGCCGGCCGTGATCTTTCTTGAGTTCTTAAATGTCCTCAGGGCCTTCACTCATGCTGTTCTCTTTGCTGGTAACCATCATCCTCATCTTCCTTTCCTCTGTCTTCTATCCAGATCTTGCCTCAAATGACACATCAAGAAAAACTTTTCTAACTTTTACACTAGGTTAAAAATCTGTATTTTTAATCATTGTATCTCCAACTCCCAGGAAAGTATTTGCTGTAAATCTTTTTGTTGAATTGATGCATAAAAATATGGTCGGATGAGAAAGAATGGAACATAAAGTAATAGAGAAATATTTATTGGGAGAAAGAAAAGCAGATGCATTACATATTAGATATGTTCTTTACATGGTGAAATATCAAGGCAGAGTTAAAATTTTCAGAAAAATATAATAGTTTTATAACAGGCAAGGGAATATATTCAATAGGGAATAAAAAAGATCCAATTAAGGTTTTTTTTTTTTTGTCCAAGATGGCTGACTAAGGAGATTGCATGCCAGTTCCCCTAAGAAAAAAAAGATTAAGGTTACTGTTGAGTAGGCATCTGAATGGCTGAAGAGAGGAGAGCCAGTACCTGTTGGAGTCCCCAGAGAAAGAAGCTAGAGAAGAGGAGAGGAAAGCAGTAGGTCTGGCAGAGATAGAACCACAAGAAACTTGGGGTCTTGCAGAAAGGGTAAATGGGAGTGCTTCTCTGCTCCGCCATTCCTATGACAATTGCTGACTGCCAAACTGTTGAGTCCCCCTGCTGTCCTGATCTAGGACAAGGATATTATTGGTTGAGCTTTGGGAAAGTCCTGGGGACAGAGAACTAAGTGACCAGATCATGCAGGTGAGCCCACACTCCCCTCAGGCCTGAACTAAGAAAGCAGGTGCCATATTGGTCATAAACTTATGTTGGGCCACTGTCCTGCCTGGGGACCCTAAGTCCTCGAGTCACTACACTACCAATCCCCCATAAACATACACTACAAACCACTCTGATTTTGGCAAGCACAGGGCACTGGCAGGTCCCTGGGGAGCTGCAGAAGCCATATATATATATATATATAAAACCCTTGGTATGACCCATCCCTAATGGGAAGGGAATGCAGCATAACCCACCAGAGTCCCCTTAAGACAAAGGAAATGTGGTGCAGCATCAGTCACTGAAGGGGATGGCACTAATGGCTGGGAAAAGTCATAGAGAGGGCATTATCTTCCTCCCACCCAATCCACTGTTGCTGACACAGCAGTGCTTCTATTCACTGGAGGCCATCAGATGTGCCCCTGGAAAAAGAGCTTTTCCTGGCAGCTCGTCTTCTGCTCAAAGTGAGCTCATGTCCATTGGGCTTGCACAGAAGGTGGGGCCCAAGTCCCCACACTACAGAGAGTGGCAGTGTCCTGGCAACAGAGGACAGACAAGTCAGAGTTGTCTACTCTGGACTGGGGGAACAGCCCCCAGCCTATTCTTATGATAGCCAGCAAAGGGTGTATCCATGGTCCACAGCTGCCCTGAAGCCAGGAACTAAGGCTATATGAACTGAAGGTAATGTGACAGGAATGATAGGGAAGTGAATCTTATTCCTGCCCACTCAAGATGAAGAGCTGGTCATCCCCATTGCCCCTTCCCCTGAGATCTCAGCAGACCTCAAAACGATCTTCCCCTGATACATCCGGCTTCCATGGTCAGAGCGGGTGCTTCCACTAATCCTCAGCCTATCTGAGTGGGAGAGACTCTCCACCTACTGGACTGGAGCCTGAACTATGCCATAAAAAAAAAAAAAAAAAAAAAAAAAAAACTTGTTGCTAGGACTCAGTGCTAGTATATGAGATAAGCTACCTGAGACTGCCATGCTCTCAGCCCTGCAGGAGAAAGTGTGTCATTCCTATGTCCAATGCATCACTATAATAAGCAGCATCTGAGAAAACCAGCGCACAGAAGCTATCCATGACCAGAGAATTTACATAGAGTTATAATACTCTGAAAGCACCCAGAAACAGAGCTAAACAAAAATACACTGTGCTAAACAACAACACACTGTCATACACTCAAGAGAAAAAAAAGAATTTATAAAAGAATTTGATAGCAAATTCAGAAATAAGAAGCATCAGCTCCCTTAGATAAGAAGGAGTCGGCAAAGGAACCCTGGCAGTACAAAAAGCCACAGTGTCTTGATACCTCCAAATGATTGCACTAGCTGTCTAGAAATGAATCCTAACCAAGTTGAAAAGTTTAAAATAACTAAGAATTAAAAATATGGACTGCAAGTTAACTCAATGAGATCCAAGAGAGAAAGTTGAAATCCAACACAAGGAAGCTCATATCAAAGAATATGAAAAAAAAAAAATGCTGGTTATGTTTTTTAAAAAATCAGAACTTCTATAATTCGTTTATTAAAGAAACTTCAAAACACAGTTGAAAAGTTTAATAGTAGACTAGAACAAGAAGGAGAAGGAATTTCAGAGTTCAAAGGCCAGTTTTATTAATTAACTCAGTGAGACGAAAATTTAAAACAAAATGAATTCCAAAAAATAAAGACTTCAAGAAATATGAAATCATGTAAAACAACCAAACCTATAACTTATTGGCATTCCCAAGAGAAAAGAAAAATAAAGCAAGTTGGATAACATATTAATATTTGATGAAATAATTTAGAAAAATTTCCCTAATCCTGCTAGGGAAGTCAACGTCCAAGATACAAGAAATTCAGAGAACACCTGTGAGATACTACAAAAGATGATCATCCCCAAGCCATATAGTTATTGGACTACTCAAGGTCAATGCAAAAGAAAAAATCTTAAAAGAAGCTAGAGAATAGGGAAAAATTATCTATAAAGGAAGTAACATGAGACTAGCAGTGCGCTTCTTAGCAGACATCTTATAAGCCAGAAATAATTAAGGGCCTATTTGTAGCATTTTTGTTGTTGTTGTTGTTGTTTGCTTTTTGAGATGGAGTCTCACTCTGTTGCCCACTGGAGTGCAGTGGCCGATCTCAGCTCGCTGCAATCTCCGCCTCCCTAGTTCAAGCAATTATCCTGCCTCAGCCTCCCTAGTGGCTGCGATTACAGACTCATGCCACCATACCCAGCTAATTTTTGTATTTGTAGTAGAGATGGGGTTTCACCATGTTGGCCAGGCTGGTCAGGATATAGATTAGCAAACTGGAAAAGTTTTTCAAAAAGACTAAAACTTCTACTGCCTCCAAGAGACCCATCTCATATGTAATGACAACAGTAGGTGTAAGGAACCAGCCCCACATCACACCCGTGGGTACCTTGGGTTCAGTGACAACGAAGGAATGAGAAAAAGACAGATTAAGAGAGAAAGTGGGACCAGCAGGCCATCACTCATTACTGGAGGAGACAGTGAAGGCCCTGAACTCTGATCATCAACACTGTTTATTGATTACAATCAGTTTGATCTATAGAGTAGGAATGATGGTGGTGAGAGAGTGATGTGATGGTGGAGTAAATCAGTGAGCCGGAACTGGTGTGTCATTCTTAAGACTGATAATAGTGGCAGTTTGGGAGTTTCACAAAACAAGAACATGTGGTTATTTTTAACTTATTATCCATGTGCTGCTGGTGGAACTTGGGCCTCACAAGGAGCCTACAAGTCTGGCTATGTCATAGTGCTATGAAGGGGTTTTGTGTTCTTGAGCACAATGTTTATGGTAACAGAGCCTAGGTTACCCTGCACCGGAACATTAAAACATAGAGAGGCCTTTCTCCTCAGAGGATTCCTGCAGCGTTCCACAGTTTGTTGTTCCTTGTTTATATGCTACTCATAACCAATTTATGTAGGCACTCTCTAAGTCCTGTCTCCCTTGCTGCTTCTCCCAACAAATAGGCACATAGAAAACAGGCACAACAGATGAAAAGAGACCTATCATACAAATGAAAAACCAAAAAAAGAGGAGAGGTTGCTATTCATGTATCAGATAAAAGAGACTTTAAAACAAAAATAAATATGCAAAAAAGGGTATAATATAATGATACATTGTTCAAGATTTAACTATCCTAATACATATGCATCCATCATCAGATCATCAAGTTTTAGAAAGCAAATGCTAAGAAAGGAGATAGACCTACAACTAGAGTGCAGGTCATTCAATAGTGAACTGACAGCATTAAACAGATAATTGAGGCATAAAACTAACAATGAAACTCTAGTCTTAATTGCACTCTTGTCCAAATGGACCTAATAGACAATGACAAGACATTTTGCCCAACAACTACAGAGTATACAAGTTTGTTCTCATCTGTGCATTGAACATTCTCTAATATTGACCACATTCTTGGTCATAAAGCAAGTCTCAAAATTTTTAAAATTGAAATTATATCCAGTTTCTTGACAGATCTCAGAAGAATAAAATTAGAAGTCACAACCAAGAGAAAAAAACAAAACCCAAAGCTTGCAGAAGAAAAGAAATAGCAATAAAGATCAAAACTAAATGAGATTGAGACTAAAAACATTAAAGAAAGGATAAAATGAGTGAAAAGCTGGCTATTTGAGAGTGTTAACAAGTTTGATAGACCACTTGTTGGATTTACCACAAAAAAAAAAAAGAGAGAAGACTCAAGGACTGTCATAAATGACAAAGATGACATAAAATTGATATCTCAGAAATACAAAATATTCTCAGAGATGACTATGAACATTTATTTATATGTATACAAACTAGAAAACCTGGAAGAAATTAATATTTTCTGAAAACACATAATCCCAAGACTGAATAAAGAAGAAATTGAAATCCTAAACCTCTCAATACTGTTACGAAATTGAATCAGTAATACAAAACCTACCAATCACAAAAAGCCCTAGATGAGACAGATTCTCAGCTGAATTATACCAGACATACAAAGAAGAGCTAGTTCCAACCTTTCTGAAACTATTTCAAAAAATCAAGGAGGCAAGACTACTCCCTAACTCATTCTACAAAAGCAGTATTATCCTGATACCAAAATTTGGCAAGGAAACAACAAAATAAAAAAAGTCCAGGCCAATACTCTTAATGAACATGGAAATAAAAATCTTCAAAAAAGAAAATATTAGCAAACAAAATCCAGCAGAACACTAAAAAGATAATTTATCACAATCAAGTAGATTTTATTCCTGGGATGCAATGATGGTTCAACATATGCAAATTGGTAAAAAGAAAAACTTTAGAATTATTTTAACAGATACAGAAACAGTATTTGATAACATTTCCAGTCTTTCATGATAAAAACCCTTAAGACACAAGGCATTGAATGTACTGATACAGTTTGTCTCTGTCTCCCCACCCAAATCTCATCTGGAACTGTAATCATCACACGTCAGGGGAGGAGCCCCATGGGAGGTCAGTAGAGCATAGGGGAATATTTCCCCCTTGGCTATTTTCTTGATAGTGAGTTCTCATGAGATCTTGATTGTTTAAAAGTGTGTGACACCTCTTCCTTCTTTGGCTCTCTCTCTTTTCTGATCTGTGGTAAGATATCATTGCTTCCCCTTCATTTTCTGCCCTGATTGTAGGTTTACTGAGACCTCCCAGTCATACTTTCTGTTACGCTTACAGAACTGTTAGTCAATTAAACATCTTTTTTTTATAAATTACCCAGTCTGAGGTAGTTATTTATATCAACATGGAAATAAACTAATACAGAACATACCTCAAATTTATAAGAGGCATCTATGGCAAACTCACAATCAATATTATACTGAATGGGCAACAGTTTACAGCATCTCCCCTAAGAAATGAAACAAGACAAAGGTGTCCACTCTCACCATTCCTGTTTAATATATTACTGAAAGTTCTACCCAGAGTAATTAGGAAAGATAAATAAATGAAAGTCATCTAAATAATAAAAGATTAAGTTAAATTATCTCTGTACACTTTGATGACATAATTTTATGCCTAGAAAACCCTAAAGTTTCCTCTAAGAGACTCCTTGACCTGAAAAATGACTTCAGTACGGTTTCAGGTTACAAAATTAATGCACAAAAATCAGTTGCATTTCTATGCACCAACAATACTCAAGCTGAGAACTAAATAAAATCCTCAGTCTTATTTATAATTTACGCAAAAAATAAAACACCTAGGAATACACTGAATGAAGCAGGTGAATGACCTCTTCAAGCAAAACTATGAAACATCAATGAAAGAAATCATAGATGACACATACCAATGAAATAAATTCCATGCTCATGAATAGGAAGAATCAATATCACTATAACAACTATACTGCCCAAAGTGATCAACAGATTGAACACAATTTCTATCAACTTACCAATGCTGTAATTCACAGAATTAGAAAAACAATTCTAAAATTTTCATGGAACTGAAAGGGTCCAAATAACCAATGCAATTCTTATTAAAAAGAACAAAGCTGAAGGCATCCCATTATCTTCAAACTATACTACAAGGCTATTGTAATCAAAACAGCATGCTACTGGTATAGGAATTGACTCTTAAATCAATGGAAAAGAATAGAGAACCCACATATAAGACCACAAACCTACAACCAATTAGTTGTTCATAAAGTCAGCAAAAATAAACAGCAACATTGAAAAGATACCCTATTCAATAAATAGTCCTGGTGAAACTTGACTCTTACCTCTTACCACATATAAAAATTAACTCAACATGGAATAAAAACTTAAATGCAAGACCAGAAGCTATAAAATTTCTAAGAGAAAACCTAGGGAAAATCTTGGACATTGCCCTAGGCAAATAATTTATGACTAAGATGTTAAAAGCAAATGCAATAAAAAAAAATAGACAAATTGGTGTTAATTGAACTAAAGAACATCTTCATAACAAAAGAAACAATCAATAGAGTAAACAAACAACCTACCGAGTGGGAAAACATATCTACAAACTATGCATTCAACAAAGGACTAATACCTAGAATCTATAAGGAACTTAAATCTCAGTAAAATAACAAATGATATCTTTAAAAAAATCAGCCAAAGATGTGAAAAGACACTTCTCAAAAGAAGGCCTGAAAGTGGCCAAAAGAGGTATGAAAAAGTTCTTAACATTACTAACCATCAGATAAATGCAAATTAAAACCATGAGAAATCTCACACCAGTCAGAATGGCTATTACTAAAAAGTAAACAAGCAACAGATATCAGCACAAACATGGAGATAAGGAGATGCTTATACATTGTTGGTGGAAATGTAAATTAGTTCCAACTTGATATGGTTTAGCTCTTTGTCTCAACCCAAATCTCATCTCCGATTATAATCCCCACATGTCAAGAGAGAGATCTGTAATCCCCACTTACAGAGGGAGATGACTGGATCACAGGGGTGGAAGGAGGTAGTTCCCATGCTGTTTTGCAATGTAACAGTGAATTCTCATGAGGTTTGATGGTTTTATAGGTGTTTGACAGTTCCTCCTTCACATGCTCACTCTCTCCTGTCGCCTTATGAAGAAGGTACTTCTTTCTCCTTTAGCCATGATTGTAAATTTCCTGAGGCCTTCCCAGACATGCAGAACTGTGAGTCAATTAAATCTCTTTCCTTTATAAATTACCCAGTCTCAGGCAGTTCTTTATGGTGGTGTGAGAATGTACTAATACAAATCCCTAAGAAAAACAATATGGAGATTTTTAAAGAACTAAATATAGAACTTCCATTCAACCCAGCAATCTCATACTAGGTATATACCCAAAGGAAAAATAAATCATTATATAAAAGAGACACTTGCCTTTGTATGTTTATTGCAGCAATATTTGCAGTATCAAAGTCATGGAATTAACCTAGGATACCATCAAGGTGGACTGGATTAAGAAAATGCATTATATATACACCATGGAATACTCATTGCAACAAAAAAGAATTCGTGTCCTTCATAACAACATGGATGCAGCTAGAGGCCATTGTCTTAATTAACACATCATAGAAAACCAAAGACGGCATGTTCTCACTTATAAGTGGGAGTAAATCAATAGGTACATTATAAATATGGAAGCAATTGGCATTGGGCACTGCTAGCGTGGAGGTGGGGGGGATGAGGATTAAAAAACTGCTTGTTGATTACCGTATTTACTATGTGGGTAATGAGTTCACTAGTAGCCCAAATCACAACTTTATACAATGTATCTATTCAACAAACCTGCATATGTACCCCCTGAATCTACAATTTAAGAAAAAATTATGGTAACAAAAAAGACTCAATTAAAACTCATGGATTAGCAATCAAAACATTAAGAAATCTGAGAATGTCAGTGAAACTCCTCAAGTTCTTCCTTGCCACTTTAGGATACATTCTGGTCTAAATTTTACATATGAATTCTCTAAGTAATATAAGGAGAAAATGAATCACTTCCACAATAGTGATTATTAAACTTTTTTTTTTTTTTTTTTTTTGAGACAGAGTTTCGCTCTTGTTAACCAGGCTGGAGTGCAATGGCGCTATCTCAGCTCACGGCAACTTCCGCCTCCTGGGTTCAGGCAATTCTCCTGCCTCAGCCTCCTGAGTAGCTGGGATTACAGGCAAGTGCCACTATGCCCAGCTAAGTTTTTGTATTTTTAGTAGAGATGGGGTTTCACCATGTTGACCAGGATGCTCTCGATTTCTTGACCTCGTGATCCACCCGCCTCAGCCTCCCAAAGTGCTGGGCTTATAATTAAAAGCTGATGGTACATTTCTCAGTGGATCATGTGCTACTTAAAGTTCTAATTTGTTAACTGTCATTAGTCTTGACTGAATGTATGTATTCCACTAAAAGTATTCCATAGATCAAGACTCCTCATTATCTATTGGTCAATTCTATATAATAATTCAAATGGCCTGTTAATAATGAGGTTGATATTTTTCAATCTTTTACTTCTTTAATTAATTCTCTGGTGGCCCCTGGTTAGGAGGCATGGATCACAAAACAACTGCCTATCTTTTTCTTCCTACTCAACACAAGTTTATTTAAATCAATTGGCAGATAATCACAAGAAATCATGCACACAACTTTGATGTGATAAAGTGCTAACATCCAATTTATAAAGACATCTGAAACAAAATAATTTCACTACATTTATACTACCTAATCTTTTAGGACCTGAAATAAACCAAGTTTTAACTAAACCTAAATTCTAAAGAGTAGAAAACACATATAAACAAGATATTCACATCCTATTGTGATCTTTCAATATGTTTATGTCCAACTGATAACAAATAATTAAAATGTAAAGTTGTATGGTTTACTTGTATTAGGTAATTAGTTTATTTCTATTTAATTGCATATAACACCTACAGAACTTCTAGAAATTACCTGGAGTATAATTTTATCCAAATATTACAGTTCCAGTTGTTGCTAAATTTCTAGTTGTTGCTAATATAAGATTGTACGAATTAAAGCTGATAAAATAATATAAATTTTTTTTTTTTTTTTTTTTTTTTTATTGCATTATAGGTTTGGGGGTACATGTGCAGAATGAGCAAGATAGTTGCATAGGTACACACATGGCAGTGTGCTTTGCTGCTTTCCTCCCCTTCACCCACACTTGGTATTCATCCCCAGGCTATCCCCCCCAGCCCCCCCCTGCTGTCCCTCCCCCATTCCCCCCAACAGTCCCCAGTGTATAGTAGACCGCCTCTCTGTGTCCACATGTTCTCATTTTTCTCACCCACCTATGAGCGAGTATATGCGGTATTTCTTTTTCTGTTCTTGTGTCAGTTTGCTGAGAATGATGTTCTCCAGATTCATCCATGTCCCTACAAAGGACACAAACTCATCATTTTTGATTGCTGCATAATATTCCATGGTGTATATGTGCCACATTTTCCCAGTCCAGTCTATCATCGTTGGGCATTTGGGTTGGTTCCAGGTCTTTGCTATTGTAAACAGTGCTGCAATGAACATTCGTGTGCATGTGTCCTAATAATATAAATTTTTTTAACTCACCTCACTGGTAGCACATTGATTTTTCTAATAGATTCTAGAGGTACCACCAGTGACTTCTAGGATACATCTCTTTTATGCAACTTTGTATTTAACCCTAATTGATTTTGAGAATTGTAATGCAGGCCGGCCAGAGTCCTAAGTGCTCATTTTTTATTAAATAAGGTCATATAAATAGACAGTAGTTTTGTGTCTTATTAATCAATATGAACATTTTATGACAACATGTATTTTCTTTCATAAGTATACATTTGCAAATGTTCAGAATATTATCTGATGAACAGAATCACCTGCATAGTCCCCGTATCCCAAAGGTGATTATGCCATTAGTATCTTTTTTGCTTTTGACTTCCTTTCTTCTTCATCTCTCTCTTAAGTCCTGTTGTCCTACTACAGTCTTCAAAAAAAACACAAAGTTTCAGTCTCTTCTGCATATACTTTTTGAAATACATAAGAACAAGCAGACTGTGCTCTTGTGGAAGATGAGAAAGCCAGCTCCAACATATCTCTACATGTCTTTTAACTAAGACCTTCTTCCTATCAGAGAGTTACTCAAAACATGCCTCACAGAGCACATGGAGAGTCAGAATAACATGGAGTAATTGATAAAATGATTACTTTTTTGGTCTTATCCAGAATTCGAATCACTTGGAAGACAAGCATTTGAATCTGATATTTCAGATGAATTTTTGGGAACTAAGTTGGAAAAATCACCAAAGATATACTTTTTAATAAAAGCATTTTCTTTCTAAACACAAATGTGTTTCTGAGATGTAACATGTAAGTACAAGGGCATATTTTAAAAAATATTATTTTTCTAAAGTAGTGTCTCTTTCTGCATTACAGATAGTAGATCTGTGACAGTAGAAAGAAAAGCAGAAAACGCTACTACTTTAGGGTAGTAAAGGGGATCAGACTATGCCACCCCAAAACATGCTACTTTGCTATAAGAATCATTTTAAGCTGAAGGACACTGAGAAACATCAGATACAGCAAAAGTTCTCTACCTGCCCGTATTCTACCTAAAGAGTATTACTTACTCTCTGTGAAGATTTTTACCCCAATCCACCTTCACTCAGATCAGGAAGATAATAACAACTATTCATCGTTAAAGATCCTCTTACCATCCTGGAGACTACTTGAAACTGAGTCTGCATAACAAACTTTACCAAAATAATTTATTTTCCATTTGTTTCCCCCATATATTTACCTTCTCAAAATTTACCACCCCAGAAGACCAGTCCCTTTTCCTTTGTCCTGTTACTTCTCCACAATGTATTGTTCTTTGTTAAAATGATACATAAATCGCAAGTTATAACTGTTTTAGATGTTAGCTTTTATTTTTTTAATGAAGGCTTCCATACGGACAGATTAAAAAAAAAAAAAAAAAAAAAAAAACAGTTCTCCAGTTCATCAGTTTAACATTCAGGGTTCTGTAGAGCCAATTTAAGAGAATAAAGGAATCGTTTTTTTCCTTTCTGCAGTGGAATGTCAGAATTAGGAAAACACTGGCAGAGTTACATGTGGCTTCCTATCAACAACATTACCAATTTTATGGCCTATTGAAGTTTCTAGGAATGCACACATTTTGCGTTCTTTTATTATTTTTAATAGACAAACACGATTGTATATATTTATGGTGTGCAACATGGTGTTTTGATATATGTATACACCTGTTGACTGCCTAAAACAAGTGTTCACTAACCATTTATTAACTATAACACCACAAGATGTTTTTGTTTCTTGATTCAAAAAATTCAAAAACAATTTTAGGAGATAGGCAGTGTAAACATGTTTATCACTGCTTTACAGATAAGCCAATGATAATTTTTTCAGTTTAATTATATCCCCATTCTTTATCCTATATCCTCATACATCATATACACTCAATTTTATAATTATTATTGTTTTCTTTTGCAAGGTTCTGTGACATTTAGGTAGAGAGCTGGATAAGAAACTTTTTTTTTTTTTTTGCTCTAAGTAATGTAGATACTTTATTCTATCCTCCAGTGAGACTTCCACTTCTACAAAATAATCACTGGACTACAATGAAGAAATGACAATAAACATCTCTATATTTGAAGATCTTTAAAATTATAAGGTAGGAAGATAAAGGAGAAGGAACTAAAACCTACAAAAAATCAGAAATATTTTTCTTAAATTATGGACAAAATTTTGGATAAAAAAAATTCTCTATTCCTAAGCCTACAACTTCTTTCTCAGTTGCATTTAATTTTAAACTTACCTCTGTCATTTTAAACATAGAAACCCAACCAACTATGAAAAGAACCCATGAATTTTATGTTTGGTTTGGTTTACATTTTTTTGCTTGTGGCCCTTAAAATTTTTATTTTTATCATCTCACCAGCACAGAGATATATTCAAAATTATGTTTGTTGCATTTTATTCAAATATTTTAGGTGGTTTATAGTAACAAGGTCAATTAAAATACACAGTAAACTAATTTGTAAAAGATAGGTGACATAATAGTTTCATTTATATAATTAAGAATATATAATAAATTGGTTGCTTCAAAACATTTTACATTAATGTATTAATGTCATTTTAATCTTTGTGTGATCATTATACTTATAATCTATTCTTGAGATGGTTGGTGTAGAAGCAGAGTAGTCAGTCATTCCAGATCCCAGAAACTGAAAGACTTTCCAAACAGTAACTGCCTCTGAGGTCCACCTGAAATTGTATGGTAGGCTTCACCTAGTGGAGGGGGCTAATATTTAGCTCCAGTGTTAATGAACGCGGGTTATCTTAAGACAGATGGAAGTCACTCCTTGCTTATCTAGGTGTTGATGATTATCTTGGACTCTATCTTCAAGGGGATTAGAACAGTGAAAAAACTGCTTGTACTTCAGGTAGGCATGCAAAGAAATATCACCCTCAGGGACTGAGGGATACTTGTGCAATGGACAGGTTGTTTCAAAAAAGAGGAAAAGTAAGGAAGCTAATGGGAAGTATTCACTAACCATTTATTAACGTCTGCTATGTACTGAGCAAGCAAGGGTCTAACTTTATATAAATGGCAAACAAACACCAAGAGATAAATTGGTGTCAAACTAATGGCATATAAGTTTCATAGTATCTCATTTTCTGTAAAATCCTTTTGGGAAAGCCTCTATTAATATTTCTCATGATTGTATGTTTTTGTGGAATCTGCAAAAGTATTTTGTTCTTTTTTGTAATGAGATCTCTTCCCCCACATTGTATAGACTTTAGTCATCCTCAAATTGTATCTTCCTGTGGACACACCCTATAAATTGATAGTTAAGGCAGCTACTTTTAATTGTTCCAAGGGAAGGTATATGAATTTCATACCTTTGTAAGATTTCAGCTCTTATCTTTTTGAAGCTTTTTCAGGGCTTCCTTTGCAACTATGGACTTTTTGGCAAAGTAAAAATAACTAAAATAAATAGGTGTTACACTTGTCATTTGATGTGTAACTTGGACATAAATTGTCAAAAGCTTTTGCCATTTGTCCTTCACTGTCTGGTGGGCTTCATTCTGTAAGAAGGAATTGTGTTAGTAACATCTGCAGAGCAGCTCTAACGTATTTTGTAACAAAAGTGATGGTGGGTAAACATAATTTTCTGCCAGTACAAACTCATAGCTGTCTTTTCTAAGTTATGCCAGTGAAGGCAGTTTTATTTATACAAATCTGCTTCAGATTTATGCATGACAATAATAATTAAGGGGACTAAATATACAGAGCCAGATTCGTGCCATGAAGGATTAGACAAGGGTCACTGAATCAGAACACTGAATGAGTCAATGACAACATGGACACCAACGACGTTTTTGTTCCCTCTGGGGTCTCTGGCTTACAAAATTGAGTAGAGTCATCGATTTCAAATTTATGATTTGACATTTATACACAGACTCGCTGTTTTGTGACAGTGTTTTGTCTCTTACTTTCAGATTAGTTATTATGACCCCAAACATATACAAAGATGAAAACAGAAAGAAGAATAGAACAAGACTATGTAGGTTACTGGCCACTACCAAGAAATTAGAAGCCAAACTACAGTTAATTAGATAAGGTGAGATGGACAGTCATTCTACAGTTAGTTTTACAAAACCTGAGCCTAGAAGCTGTTTGGTCACTATCACTAAATCTTTGAGTAGATACCTAATGTGGCATAATGAAACACCAAAAATGTCGATATTTGAATCCCCAGGACCCGTTAATATTACCTTACATGGTAAAAAGGGCTCTGTCCATGTATTTTAGTTATGGATACTGAGATGAATTATATTTGATTATCCAGGTGGACCCAATGTAATCACAAGGGTTCACATAAGAAGAAGGCAAAGGGGTCAGAGTAAGAGAAAGAGATGTGACCATAGAAGCAGAGGTTGGAATCGTGCGATTCTGGAAGGGGGCCAAAAGCCAGGGAATGCAGGCAATCTCTAAAAACTGGAAAAATTTTTAAAAGTGATTTCCTTCTGTAGTCTTCTGAAGGAATGGACTGCCAAAATCTTGATATTAGCCTAATATGACTCATTCGGGACTTCTGAACTCCAGAGCTTTAAGACAAATTAATGTTGTTTTAAGCTACTAAATTTGCAGTAATTTGTTACAGCAACAATTGAACACTTAATGCAATGGTCATGCAACCTGCAATTAGCTTAAGTATTCAACGTTCAATCTCATGTTTAATAGGTGTTATTTCCCATTAATTTAAATATTTTATCTTAAATTTCTATATTATTATCATGAAGAAACAACATTTGTTTGTTTACTCATTTAACAGACTCTTTAAAAACCTACAGTTTGCCAATCATTGCCTTGGTGCTAAAAGAAAAAGCAGTGAAGAAAATTATCAAGATTATTTTTTTCTTCATAAAGCTTAAGGTTAAATGTACTATACAAAATTGCAGTACTCACTATACTTGCTATGTAGATTCATTTGTTGTTCTCCACACTTGGCAAACTTTTTGTTAAAGAATACCTCTAAAATACCTACATTTATTTTCAAACTCATTTTTAGTTGTAGTTATTAAGGTTAGAATAATTGGAGGAAACTTTAAAACTGAGTTAAGAGGCTATAGAAAATGTCAAGTTTCTTGTTTGCAAAAATGTACTAAAAACAGTGCTTGAGATCAGAAGCCTATTCTTTCCATTTTGCTGACATGTACACCTGAATGGAAGAAGAACTCTGGAATACTCATTTGCTACATCTTTTTCATTTTATTTATGGAACAAAGTTCTTCACATCCCTCCCTGGGAGCACAGTCAAGTCCTGAAGGCAAATCATCTGTATATTGTTTCGTCTAGCCTAACGATTATATAAAACTAAAGAGCATCACATTGCCGTATCTTTACCCAACTGAATTTCTTCAGTCTCTAGTTTTCTGACTCTTATCAAATAAGCATGAATTAATAAATTCCAATACTTTAAAATAAGTTAAGAAAGTAAAATAAGAAGAAATATAATTAATCTCCGTGAGACTATGTAGAGACTAGAAAAAATTATAACTGTGTTCATGATTACTTTTTAATAATTACAGTTGATATAATAATTATAGTTGAAAGTGACTGAATATAATTAATAAAAAACAAAATCAAGTGACTTATGGCAATCTGGTATGCTTATAAACACTGCAAGAATTCTTTTTTTTCTATTTTAAAGGTTTACAATAAAATTGAACTTATATAATTTACACAGTGTGAAATTTAATATTAAAACATAACAGTGTGATCCCACAATATATTAACTTTTATATTAAAATAGGGAATGATATATATTTATAATATTGACCCATTGTTCTGCCTAATAAGAATGATTTACTTTTAAGAGTTAAAATGAAAGACTAAGTTAAATAAAAGAGATTCGTCAGCAGGAATGCTTTTAAATATCGGAGCCGTTTTACACACACTTATGTATGTATGTTTAGAACCAATACAGTAACCAAAAGGGAAAAGCAGTAATAAAACTATAGAAATCTCTTTACTTGGGAAAATTTCCATTTCTATTAAAACAATAGTGTATTATAGTGGAATTTAAATGTAAGTTCTCAATTTGTTGCACTTTAGTTCCTATAACCTTAGAAAGTTAAGGGGAAAGAAATGTATGTTTGGGAGTGTCAGGGGAAAATGGATTATTTTCAGGTTAAAAACATGAGTGAAACAGTTTACACTTGAGTTGAGTTATTGTGGGTACAAAGAAAATAGTTTTCTGAAAAAGTGGCAACATCAGTGAGCACAGTAAATAAACTTGCAGAATAGAGAAGAGAAAGTGATTCAAAGAGTCTCTTCTCAAAAAGTCTTCACAGATGTGCTGTTTTAAATGGTGCACAGTTTTACAGGCAGCCAGTTTTAAAGCCAGGCATGATGTAGGAATTAACTGCCTTAATCAGACATGAGTTTTAGTCAATTTAAAATGCCAGCTTAATTGGCCCCTTCTTTATTGACATGGTTAAGATTTACTGCCTCTTCTAGAGCCTTCAAATATTCAGACTAAATTTTGCTAATTTTACTCATTGACATAACTATTTCCTCCTCTGCAAAATTATTTTTCTGCTATTAATACAATGTATTGAGCCAAAAATCATTAACTTTGTTGGGCGTTTCCATTATCTAAATTGTTAACTAAATTTCAGCCTTGTTCATAACACTCAATGGTTTATGCTAGTCTTTCTCATTCTTAGTATGAGTTTCAAGATGTCCTTAATAGCTCATTTATAATAACATATACGTGTGTGTGTGTGTGTGTGTGTGTGTGTGTGTGTGTGTGTGTACCAACATATATTTTAATCTCAGAATTGGGCCAGGTATTGTTGGCTCACATCTGCAATCCCAGTACAGAGGGAGGCAGAAGTCGGCAGATCACTTGAAGCCAGTTTGAGATCAGCCTGGCAAAGGTGGGGAACCCCATCTCTACCAAAAATATAAAAATTAGCCATCCATGGTGGTACAGGCCTATAATCCCACCAGTTTGGTAGCCTGAGGAGCAAGAATCACTTGAACCCAGGAGGTAGAGGTTGCAGTCAGTCAGGATTGCAGCCACTGCATGCCAGCTTGGGCAACAAAGCAAGATTCTGTCTCAAATAAATAAATAAATAAGAAATGAGGCCGGGCGTGGTGGCATGAAGTAATCCCAGCACTTTGAAATGCCTGGGTGGATGATCATGAGGTCAGGAGTTCAAGACCAGCCTGGCCAATATGGCGAAACCCTGTCTCTACTAAAAAGAAAAATACAAAAATTAGCTAAGCGTGGTGGCACATGCCTGTAATTCCAGCTACTCTGGAGGCTAAGGCAGGAGAATTGCTTAAATCCATGGTTGCAGTGAGCTGAGATCATGCCACTGCACTCCAGTCTGGGTAACAGAGAAGACTTCATCTCGAAAAAAAAAAAAAAAAATCAACATCAACAAAGTTTAACATAATGACTACTATGCATCAGGCAGTCTCCTTTTTTAATAGATATACAAGAAGATTATGTTTGTAATTGAGAATCTCACAAGGTGGTGAGATTCAGACTCCATGATAAATGGTGTTATAGGCAGATACACAAACTGCTATGATAAGCTAAGCAAAACAATAAACACCAGCTGTTTCATTGTTATGTTTAGTGTGACAATTTTTATTAATAGTGGTTCTTTTTCAGAAATATTATCATATTCTACTTTGTGTTTCTCTAAATATTCATCTTAAATTGAAACTATAGCCCAAGGATAACAACCTTCTTTTTTTTTTTTTTTTTTTTTGAGACGGAGTTTCGCTCTTGTTACCCAGGCTGGAGTACAATGGCGCGATCTCTGCTCACTGCAACCTCCACCTCCTGGGTTCAGGCAATTTTCCTGCCTCAGCCTCCTGAGTAGCTGGGATTACAGGCATGCGCCACCATGCCCAGATAATTTTTTGTATTTTTAGTAGAGACGGGGTTTCACCATGTTGACCAGGATGGTCTTGATCTCTTGACCTCGTGATCCACCCGCCTCGGCCTCCCAAAGTGCTGGGATTACAGGCTTGAGCCACCGCGCCCGGCCCGGATAACAACCTTCTAATCTATACTGCTTCATGTTCCAACGTTTGTCCTCAACTAGCACTTGTGAAAAAATAAATGCTCCAACATGAAACACAATCATTTCCCTAAGAAATTAATAGATTCCACACACAAAAAAAATATATAATGACTGGGCTGTCAGGACATTGTAACATGGCAATATCACTATGTAAGTAACAGACTTAGTAACATAAGAGAGCTATGCAATATATAGCATAGGAGGCAATAAATTGCGCTAAAGCAGAGTAAAAATATGCAAAAATAACAAAAATAAGTAACAAGTGTGGAAATTACTACAGATTATAAAGGAATATGTCACACAATGGCAACATTGTCCCTTCAGGTTAATAGGTACCATTTAGTACAAACTAATTAGGAAATACTCACTGGCAATGTATTTCATTAAAGTAATAGAATATCCTCAAAGTTTATCTTGTTTTAATGGATGCCACTTGTATTACCCAGAGTTGACCACATTGTAAGAGCTAATCAAAATGACTACGAAAGTAATGACTACTTATTGATAATTAAACTTGGCTCAGTTACTCATTTGAGGAAGAGTCACTGAAGATCAACTACGTGCCAGGCACTATTAGATAGGTGATTTTTGTGAAATGAACAAAATTAAGTACCTGCCATCATGGAACATACATCCTAGTGGCAAGAATCTAACAGACAGATAACATGTTAGAGAGAAAAAAAATAAAGTGGAAAAGGGATGGAAAGTAGCTGGCCAGGATGTGAAATGGGGCCATCATCTTAGAAGGAAATGATGATAGTTTAGACTATGGGAAGCAGTGGAGATAAGAAAAAGTGATATAAATCTGCAATGATATTTAAGGTAGATCTAATAGGATGCTATAGTTACACGATTAAAAAAAAAAAAAACAGAGAAAGAAAAAAGCTAAAGGTGATGCCCACGTATCACACCAAGCTACTAAAATAGTGGAATTGCCCTTTACAAAGAAAATAAAGACTGGGAAAGGTATAGAGGATGAAGGTCAAAAGTTTAGGATAAATGTACTTTAGTTTTGAGATTCCTACTAGATATTAGAAAATTAATTTCACATGTGGATATATGAGCTTAACATTGAGAGTAGATAGAAATGTTAGGAGTTTTCAGCGTATAGTTGTGAGACTGCATGAAATCACCTAGTAAGTACAAACTGAGTCCTGAGTCATAGTGATACTTTGAGATCTGGGAGATGAAAGGAACCAGAAAAAGAGACTAGAGAATTGCATTCCAGACTAAGTTCTAGACCACATACATACAGGTTTTAGAAAGCCAACTACATTATTCTTAACCACTCAGCAATGTCAATATTATTAAAGAGCAAAGAGTTGATTCTGAGAGGAGGATCAGAGGGCCATATTCATGACTTTCTTCAATTCTAAGGACAGCTTTTAATGAGATCGTTGGAGAGTTTATGTGTGTTCTCTGGACTGACATAAAAAACAATGTTTTACTTCCATATTGTAGGACTAGTTAATAAAAAGCAGCTGGACTAGCTGTTCTCACCATGGATCAAAAGAAGAGTAGCTCCTTCGGGGGCCCTGAACTTAAAAACATTTTGCACAAGAGCTTATGAATGTTTCCTATGGACTTGAAATGATCATTCATATGAGAGAAAAGTTGCATGTTTCTCAAGCCTTGTCAAAGGAGATTTAATGGGGAGGCATAAGACCTTAATAGAAAGACTTTAATGGGACAACAGAGGTAATAACAAACAAAACAGGAACTCAACCCTTATTTAGTGAATAGTGGATGAGAGATCCTCCTTGATGGGGTCTTGGGGGTGAGTTCCTCAAAACTCTCTATGAGAAAAATCATTCTTGGGGTAATGAAATAATGTGAAGTTCCTGACAAGACATTGCTGGATCACTCTGTACTTGTCAAATAAGGATTTGTCTTCTTTATTTTCTCCTTCCTCTCCTTCCTTCCCAAGTTTCCAGACTTGAAGGGGCCACAAAGAGAAGTTAGGAAGGTTGAAGTGTGGGGCTGCTGGAGGACCTTCAATGAGGGCAAAAAAAGAGATTAGCTCTCATCGTCAAACTGCTGCTTCTCACCTACAACAAGCTGAAGCCAGGGATTGCAAAGGACTCAGCTTTGCCAATTTCAGAGTTTTGATTATGACCTAAGATTGAACATTTCCGTTAATAAGGTGAGATTAATTTTGTGACTTGAAAGAATTATAGATTTGTTCTCTAAGAGAGAGAGAACAGATTTTACAGCACCTGCTTGAGGTTACATCTGGAGACAATGGGAGAACTAGCTCCCACTGAATGAATTAAGGGCAGAGTGAAAGGCCATCAGAGATTTCTTTTTGAAAAATCTTTATTCAGTGAGAAAACTTTCAGTCTTTATTCAACAAGTAAACTTCTGAATTTTGATTTTTTTACTTAGCATATCTATGATCTCTGTGTCAGTATTATAAAAATTTAATAAGCTTTTACTTCTCTTTAACATAGTCCCTAATAAACATTTTAAATAGGAATGGACCAAAGATAAAACTTTATAAGATGTCCAAATTGGTAATAAGTCATCAAGCTAAATATAAGCCCTTTAAATTTTACTGCAACTTAACCTATTTTTCTAAATCTTGTCAACCGGGCTGAGATGGACTAAGTAGGAAAATCTTTTATCAAAGAAAGATAAACTACTTATCCAAAATCCTCCTTACCTAATAATTTGACAAAAACATCAAATAAAGATATGTGTCTATTATTAAATAAAAGTGTATGTGTTTATTTAATAATTATTACATATAATATAAACTTAAACACTTATTTAATTACAATCAAGCTTGGTTTTAGGGTTCTCCAGAGAAACAGAAGCAATAGGATGTATAGAGATATGTAAAAAGAGATTTATTATGAGAGGTTGTTTCATGCAATTACTGAGGATGAACAGTCCCATGATTTGCCATCTGCAAGCTGGAGGTATAGTTCCAGTGCAAAAAAGAAAATCTGAGAAGAAGGGGAGACAATGGTGTAAGTCCCAGTCAGAGTCCAAAGGTATGCAACCTGGAGCACTGATGTCCAAGGACAAGAGAAAATGGATGTCCCAGCAGAGAGCAACTTCATCCTTCCTCCTCCTCTTTGTTTTATTCAGGCCCTCAGTGGATTGGATGATGCCCATCCACTTTGGTGAGTGCACCTTTCTTTACTCAGTCTCCTGATTCAAATGCTAACCTCTTCTGGAAACACCTTCACAGACACACCCAGAAATTATGTCTTACCAGCTATCTCAGTGTCTCAGCCCAGACAACACAACACATGAAATTAAGAATCTCAAGCTTGTTTTTAGCAAACTCACTATATCCTTTTCTAAAATTGTTCAGCTATCAGTTACATTGCTATTTTTTTCTGTTCAAAAATCTATATTTAATATAAAGTCATTTGTATATCAATGTCTCAAAGCCATTGATTACATGTTAATCTCTGAACTTTGCAATATTAAAAAGTTAACTGGTTTTGAAGCAGCCTCATTGTCTGAAATGTTACCCACAGTTATTTGTTTGATGACAAAGAAAATTAAGAAGTGTGGACACCAAGGGTGATTTTGGACTGTAAGTTTAATAAGCAAAAGAGGGAAGCTCTCCACACCTGAGAGGGGGCCTGAAAGAAGGCTGCCAGCTATGAGGCTAAGTCCAGGGTTTTTATGGACTGGAAGGAGAATAACGTGCTGACTGGTTAATGTAAGGAATCAATTGGAGATAGAGGTGAAGTTGGCCTGAGACCTTGGCCTGGGACCAATCAGGAGCTAAAGTGAAAGCTTGGCCCAGGAACTTGGCCTGGGACCAATCAAGGGCTGAAGTGATGACTCATCCTATGTAAATGAAGACTTAGCCCATGGCCAATTACAGAAAGGTAGGCATATGGAAAATAAGTGAAAAGTAAGAGATCAATAGGTAAAAAGTAAGAGACTAAGGCATGCCAAGGAGAGAGAAACGAGTCCAAAAAGGAATGGAATTTGTTCATCTGGGTATACAGTATAGTGTTTCCATTCCATGACACGGGCTTTTTCTTATCTGGGGCCTGCATTTTGACTTTTCAGGCTGTTCTTTGTTTAAAAGAGTTTTAATGAGGACTTACACTAACTGCCTATCTTACCAGTTTCTTCCTTTCTCTTCTCTCAATTCAAATACTTTTATTTAGAATTTCCTTAGTCAAATATTCTGGTGTCTTAATTTTCTAAGGCTATTACTCTGGAAACCAACTCTATATTAAAATCATCTGAAAAGTTATAAAAATACCACTGCAGATAATTCACATATTTCAGGTTGGGGTGTGTCAGTGTTGTAATTTATCTAACAAACCATTTTAAAACTTGGGTGCTTAAAAAGTACAACAATTTATTTGCTAATTATCCTTTAATTTGGCCTGAACACAGCTCAGTGGACATTCTGCTGAAAAGTTTGGTGTTAATAAGCCATAGCATTGCTGAAAAAAAACATTATTCCAATAAGAGCCAAAACAAGATGTAGAATCTAAGACTAGGAGAAGAATTATAGGAACATGCAAACCAGGGGCTAAAACAGAGAGACTCAAGGTATTCAGAATAACTGCCAAATTAGCAACTGGAATTTAAATTTAGGGTGTAACAAGTGATTTAAATTCCATATAGATCCATAAAGAAATATAAAAACTTACATTCTAATATCTCAAATTGTCTAATAGTTCATTCCCACAAAAGAGAAGAAATACACACATATGTGTATAAAATACAAATTTAAAAAATATGTTAAATATTATTATGGTTGGCTTTCCCGAGACCATGGAGAATAATGATTTTTTTTATGAAGTGTTAATTTCAAAGTGTTGCAGCATGCTAGCCACTCTAGAAAAGTTCATATAATTGCATATATTTATAAACTGTTGTCTTTTGATTTTAGGTATTTTTCCATTTATATATCCACATTATTTTTCTCAATTGACTATCACAACCAAACAGCTTGTTACTGGAATCAATTACATCAACAAAATATTTTGCAGTTAATTAGGTTTTCAAGAAACAAATAGCTATTATGTAACTGGAATCTCATAAGTGTAGAATTTCAATACTACTTAGTAGGTAATCTTTGCTCTATGAGAGACAAATTGTACTTGTTATGAAATACCATCATATCACATTTCTAAGAACTATCAAATTTCTTGTATTAAGAATTTCATAATGCCACTTTTCCATTGTTATCTTCTAACAGATACATTTCTGCGATATAGCTTGAATGACAAAAGCTTTAGCAATGAGCCAGTAATTTTAACTCAGCTTTCTGGTTTTTTAAACAGATGGCTTCATTAGAGAAGAATTTACAGATAATGTAGGCATTCTCTTATGAGCATCTCTTAATAAAAACAAGTTCATGTTTATTCTGTTCCTCCATTAACTATACTTAAGGATCACTGATACATACAAAATGGCTGTTTATGTGGGGTGTGTGTATGTGTGTGTGTGTGTTTTTTATGGATTTTCAAAACCATAAAATAGCTTAGTGGATAATTTACTCTAAAACATCAAAATCTCTTGAGAAAATTATTAAAATTTAAAATTGAGGAAAATAATGATACTGTTCTAATATGATAGTGACTGTTAGAGCTAGAAGGACACAAAAGGTAGCACATACAATTTTCTCTATATTTGCTTTGGGAAAGTTACACAGTTACATTTCATCAAGAAAACTTTTTAAATGCCATGTCAGTGTATTCACAACTCTTTCAATGTGGAGATTGATGGTTCATGATGTTCCCTTAATCTCAAAATGCACTAAACAAAATTCCATTGATCAAGGAGTTAATAACACTCCGGCTTCAACTGACAATTTGTGTGATAATGTGCTCACTTTCAATTCTCTGAATAATAAAAAGGAATATTATTTTAGGATTTTCTGTCTATATAAATAAGAGACTTTGTGTCTCTGAGGCTACACTGGCATCTATAAAATAAAATAAAAAATGGGAAATCTATGTTTAAATGAAAAAGATACTTGGGAGAAAATAAGTAGAAGTTTTCTGAGAAAGTGATTCGACAGCACCAGATTACATTATAAATAAGTATTGTACTGGCTGATCTTATTTAGCAGACTGTTTTAATACTAAACATATTTGAAGCTCCTTAAGTACCATCTTAATTTTCAAAGGAGAGGTATTAAGTAGTATGAAATTATGGAGAAAAATAATATTGAAGAACATTGTTGTGAATAAAGCTAGGTAGTGAAAGAAAACAGTTTCGATTATTTAAAGGATGTAAATCAATACATGACTCTCCTGAATATTCTTATTCTTTGCAATCAAGGGAATATGGTAGGTTTTAAGAAAATGACTATCGTGTTATAATAATCATTTAATTTTAAAATACAAATTATCTCTCTGGCCAGCTTTGTTAGATGAGTTTGTCTGATATGTTTGCAGCAGGCTTACCCATAAAGGAAGAAAGAAAACGTTTTAAGAAGAAGCAGACAAAAATCTAAGTATAATTCTGTCTTTATCAAACATAAACAAGTTTAAGGGAATTTGGAAGTTTTCATAAAAATATATCTTGGAAAAAATGTAAAGGAAATGACTATTATAAAGGGAGTTTGTCAAGTGATTATTTTAAGTACCCTTAGGAGACACCAAACACAGATACCAGGGTACGAAACACATTTAAGGCTGGACATGGTGGCTCCCACCTGTAATCTCAGCACTTTGGAAGGCCCAGGCAGGTGGATCACCTGAGTTCAAGAGTTCAAGACCAGCCTGGCCAATGTGGTGAAACCTTGTCTTTACAAAAAATACAAAGATTAGCTCAGTGTAGTTGGTGGCAGGCACCTGTAATCCCAGCTACGTGGGAGGCTGAGGCAGGAGAATTACTTGAACCCAGGAGGCAGAGGTTGCAGTGAGCTGAGATTGTACCATTGCACTCAAGCCTGGGCAACAAGAGCAAACTCCATCTCAAAAAAAAGAAAAAAAAAAAAGAAAAAGAATATATATATATATATATATATATATATATATATATATATATATCCTAAAAATTATTAGGTTGTATTTCACATATGTAGTTGACTTATGTAGGCATATATAGTTGGCATATGTTGTTGCTAAATAAAAATGAGAGCGCTTAATTAAGGGAAAACGTATTTTATATTCATACTGAGCCACTGGTTAATTGGATTAGCATAGTCAAATAATGTCTTTACCATATCTAATAGCCTTTAACATGTAAGGTTCTCCCTTTCAGTCCTCTCCCTCATTGATTCTGGGCTGGCCTTATGGTTTGGTTTAGCCAACAGAATATGTTAGTGTGCTAATGTGAATGTAATTTTAGCTAGATTTGAGCTTTCACCCTTCTATTTAGTCTCTTAAAACTCTGAATCTACTATGAAAACAAGCCCAAGGCTGGACTGCTGGTTGAAGAAAGACCATGTGGAACAGAGATAAATCATCTCATCATAAGATATTAGATTAGGTTGGTGAAAAATTGCAGTTTCAGACCATGAATTTTAAATCATTATAACTAGGTGCAAACATACCTTTATTAATCAAAAGAGGAACCATTACAATTGAGACATTTTTGGCAGCAGGAAAAAAGCTTTTTTATTCCCATAGCATAAAAATTTGTGCTTAAGGGTTCTAGGAACACTTGGAAACATTTTCTGGATCCTGCTGGTTGTGGAAGCATTTTCTCTGCAAGAAGTTGTTGAGATGCTTGAAGAAGTGCTAGTTGGTTGGTGAGGGTCAAGTGAATATGGGGGACGAGGCAAAACTTCAGAGACCAATTCATTCAACTTTCAAAGTGTTGGTTGTGTGATATGTGGTCAGACATTGTGTTAGAGAAGGTTTGGGCCCTTTCTGTTGAACAATGCAGGCAGCAGACATTATAATTTTCAGCACATCTCATCGGTTTGCTGAACATACTTCTCAGATGTAATGGTTTCACAAGGATTCAGAAGGCTGCAGTGGATCAGACCTGCAGCAGAACGCCAAACAGTGTCCATGACACTTTTTATTTATTTATTTGTTTGTTTGTTTATTTGGTGCATGTATGGCTTTGGGAAGTACTTTGGAGCTTCTTTCAGTCTAACCACTGAGCTGGTCATTGCAGGTTGTCTTATAAAATCTAATTGTCATGGAGAATAAGAGAAAATGACACTTTATTTTTTTTTATTTTATTTTATTTTATTTTTTAATTTTTATTGCATTATAGGTTTGGGGGTACATGTGCAGAACGTGCAAGATAGTTGCATAGGTACACATATGGCAGTGTGCTTTGCTGCCTTCCTCCCCTTCACCCACACTTGGTAGTCATCCCCAGGTCATCCCCTCCCAGCCCCCCCCCTGCTGTCCCTCCCCCATTCCCCCCAACAGTCCCCAGTGTATAGTAGACCGCCTCTCTGTGTCCATGTGTTCCCATTTTTCTCACCCACCTATGAGTGAGTATATGCGGTATTTCTTTTTCTGTTCTTGTGTCAGTTTGCTGAGGATGATGTTCTCCAGATTCATCCATGTCCCTACAAAGGACACAAACTCATCATTTTTTATTGCTGCATAATATTCCATGGTGTATATGTGCCACATTTTCCCAGTCCAGTCTATCATCGTTGGGCATTTGGGTTGGTTCCAGGTCCTTGCTATTGTAAACAGTGCTGCAATGAACATTCGTGTGCATGTGTCCTTATAGTAGAACGATTTATAGTCCTTTGGATAGATACCCAGTAATGGGATTGCTGGGTCAAATGGAATTTCTATTTCTAGGTCCCTGAGGAATCGCCACACTGTCTTCCACAATGGTTGAACTAATTTACACTCCCACCAACAGTGTAAGAGTGTTCCTATTTCTCCACATCCTCTCCAGCATCTGCTGTCTCCCGATTTTTTAATGATCGCCATTCTAACTGGTGTGAGATGGTATCTCAATGTGGTTTTGATTTGCATCTCTCTAATGACCAATGACGATGAGCACTTTTTCATATGTTTGTTGGCCTCATGTATATCTTCTTTTGTAAAGTTTCTGTTCATATCCTTTGCCCATTTTTGAATGGGCTTGTTTTTTTCCTGTAAATCTGTTTGAGTTCTTTGTAAATTCTGGATATCAGCCCTTTGTCAGATGTGTAAACTGCAAAGATTTTTTCCCATTCTGATGGTTGCCGATTCACTCTAGTGACTGTCTCTTTTGCCGTGCAGAAGCTGTGGAGTTTGATTAGGTCCCATTTGTCTATTTTGGCTTTTGTTGCCAATGCTTTTGGTGTTTTGGTCATGAAGTCCTTGCCTACTCCTATGTCCTGAATGGTTTTGCCCAGATTTTCTTCTAGGGTTTTTATGGTGTCAGGTCTTATGTTTAAGTCTTTAATCCATCTGGAGTTAATTTTAGTGTAAGGTGTCAGGAAGAGGTCCAGTTTCTGCTTTCTGCACATGGCTAGCCAGTTTTCCCAACACCATTTATTAAATAGGGAATCCTTTCCCCATTGCCTGTTTTTGTCTGGTTTATCAAAGATAATATGGTTGTAGATATTTTGTGTTGCCTCCGATGCTTCTGTTCTGTTCCATTGGTCTATATCTCTGTTTTGGTACCAGTACCATGCTGTTTTGATTACTGTAGCCTTGTAGTACAGTTTGAAGTCTGGTAGCGTGATGCCTCCCGCTGTGTTCTTTTTGCTTAGAATTGACTTGGCTATGCGGGCTCTTTTTGAAAATGACACTTTAAAACCACAATTTAAAAAAATTTTTGCTCAGCCATTGAGGTACCCATTTATTGAGATTTTTCGCCTTTCCAATTTGCTTCAAATGACCAATAACCATAGAATAATCAACATCAAGTTCTTCAGTGACTTCTTGTTTAAGAGTCCAAGATCAGCTTGGATGATTGCTCTAAATTGGTTGTTGTCAATTTCCAACAGCCAACCACTGTGCTCCTCATCTTCAAGGCTCTCTCATCTTTGAGAGCAAAACTTGAACCACCACTGCACTGTACATATATACGTTCGTTAGCAGTTCCTGAGCCAAATGCATTGTTGATTTTGCAAGTTTTTCCACTGCTTTACAACCCATTTTGAACTCCGGTTTCCTTTTTATCTAACATCATTTTGATAGTTTAAAATAAACGTAAAATAAACAACAAGTAATAAGTCATTAGCAAACCAGAAAAGAAAAAAATGTCCATTAAAATGATGTGTAATATAACCACATTTATTTAAGAATGTATTCCAGTATCAAATGGCAAATTCCAACAATGCAAAAACTGCAATTACTTTTGAACTCACCTAATAGATCAGCCAGCTATGGACAACCTGCTAGCTGAACACAGTAGCATACATAAGTCTAGTCAAGATCATCCAGTTTCAATCAACAGATCAATTCAACTGCTATCAGAGTCATGAAAGGTAATAAATTGTTATTATAAGTTACTAAGCTTGGGATAATTTGTGATAATAGGTGACATACAGTGATTATGTAATATATTATTTAAACAAGGGGTTTAGAAAATGAAATGGACTACTGTCAATAATGATGCTGGGAAAATAGGCATGAATTAGAATTGCCCAAGTTAACTCAGGCATACAGTCATCTTAACCAAAGCAATTGTCTTTTTTCTTTATGATATTTATGTTTTCTTTAGGAAGGGTAAGGAATATGAAGAATTTAGAAAAATTAAAGGCAAAAATATCATCACTTTAAATAATATGTGTATTCAACTTTTAGCTGTAACTAATAGAAACATACCTCAAAATGATTTACAAAGTAAAGACATTTATAATTTCATACAAAGATTTAAGATCTGTTTGCTTAGTGAATCAACATAGCACCAAAAAAAGCTACGATCTAATTCAAGTTTATTCTAAATTTGGTTCTTCTCCTTTTCCAATAAGATGCAAAATGTTTTAACAACATGAAAATGCATGAGATTATAACAACTATTATCAAGAAATTATAATAACTATTAGAACAGAGTTCTGTAATATTTCTATGCTAAAATGAAAGCTCAGATATATGCTTTCTCAAATAAAGAAATGGAAATTATTTTAGTGAGTCAAATTTAGGATTCAAATATAAAACTAGAAAAATAAATTTTCTTTCATCTTTAAATTTGATCTAATTTCTCATTCTTTGTGAGACAGTTTTATGTAAGGATTGCATTATATCTTACCCATTTCTGAAGAGGCAAAGCCAACACAAAGACTGTATTGTGTGGGGATTGGGGAACACATAAGACTAATTTATTCTGAATTCTCACTGCTTTAAAATGTGATTTCAAGACATTCTAGATTTGTAGATGGAATAGATTTCAAGGTTTTAAACTTGAATGCATTATGATTATTTTTACTTCCTTAACAAAATTACAAGGATATTCTGCCTCTTACAAAACACTGCTATAGAACTGGAGTAGATTCGATACAATTTTATATATAATTTGGCTTTCCCTGTGGGAGGTGAATAATAATTGTTTTATTTCCAGAACATCACAGAGTAATATGAAATTTGCAGAGAATAAGAAATAGAACCTAGGCTTAGTTCCTGCCTCTGAATCATCAGACAGAGGAAATGAGCAATGGATGTCATACAAAGCAAATGTAATGTTAACTCTCTGTAGTTGAAATGAAAATATTTCACCTAGTAACATATTTCAAAATGCTCTTCCAACGAGATATCTTGCATTACTTGATGATACTTTATTCACTATGGATTATAGAAATTGTTCTTTATTGATAGGATTTTTTGTTTGGTATTTTCTGTAGGGTTCAATCTTTGGCTAAAAAAAGCATGTTTGAATTTATCACTTACACAGTTTCTATTGAAGCTTAAGTGGTTCATCAAATTTAAAATATAGATTTGATAGCTGACAGAGAAGTGTTTCAAAATTCCCACTGTGTGATATGAATATGTGTTATTGGGAAATTGCTAAATATATTTCATGTTTAGGGTTGGCTTTCCATTAAGAGTTCTGGCTCCGAAATACTTAGGTTTGATGTTGGGTTCAAGCTTTATTCTTTCTGTGATCTTGTAAATTTACTACCTATTGATATGATGATAATAACTGACCCTTTCTCTGTTGTAAAATTAAATTAGGTAGCCCAAGTAAATCTCCTCGCATAGTGCCAAATATATAGTGAATGGTTAATAAACGACAGATGTTATTAGTGAAAGTAAGTTTATAAGATAGTGAAAATAATCCTGGCCAAGAAATGCTGAGCTCTAGTAAAAATACTTTTACTTAATAGCTCTGTAACCTTGGGAAAAACACATAAACTTTCTCTGAATCCATTTTAATATCCATAAAATGAAGGCTTTTGTATATATATGGTTATGACATTCCATCCGACAGTATTTTGTTTAAAGTTCTGTTCTTTTCCCCTTTTCCCTTCTCATACAAATTTTCTCTAAGAATGTGAAATTAGATGATGTTTTCCACATAGGTCTATATTTAAAATAAATGGAAAGTCAGATCAAATTGCTGGCAATTACATATAGTATTTGCAGGTATATAAAGATTTTCCATGATTTGACTTTTATAGATATGTGCATTCCAATACTATATGCCTTCATTTCTAATAGCTAACTATCAACCATTTATAATAGTTCACTACTCAACCACTTACTACATAAGACATATTTCTTTTATTCCTCTGGAATACCCTGGTTATAAAATTTAGCACTAAAAAAGAATGAAATCAGTTATATGCCTCAAGTAAGCTATTTTGGTCACCATTTCTCCCAGGAAAAACTTACTATAGATTTATAATCCATCCTTAAAATTGATGAACCTTAGGAATGGAATGAAAATGAAATATTCAGGCACTCAATCTTCAACATGATTTAAAAATTGAAGTAGAATTTAAGGGGATTCGCTTGAAGGAAATATAGAGAAAAAGGAAGAGAAAGAAGAAAGAATTGTCTCTTTCTGATTCATATTGCTGCAAAGAAACAAACTTTTACATACAAGATTAAAATATATATTGACGGTATGTGTCTATTTCCACTCAGTATTGCAGGACTATTCAGCTGAATGAATCTTTTTGAATACTACCAAATGCTCCAAATTCTTCCACAGAGCTTACTGATTGTGTATGTGTGTGTGCATGAGAGAGAAAGAGACAGAGACAGAGGCAGAGAAACAGAAAGAGAGACAGGGGGAATTTAAAAGGTGATTGACAGTTTAGCTGTCTCCATGGAGATTAACAACATGTGATTTGTACAATGCTTTTAAAGCAGAATAAGGTGCCAGATTCAATGACACTTAATTATGATCCCGTTAAGTTCTAAACCACAAATATTTGAGAATGAGGTCTAGGGAAAACAAAAATTGTATCATAAGAACATACTGTAATGGACTGAATGTTTACATCCCCTCAAAATTCATATGTTAAAATCCTAACCCACAATATAATATCAGGAGGTGATATCCTTTTGTAAGGGCACTATCGCTTCATGAAGGCTTCATCCTCATGACTTTGAAATTTGAATTTGAAGCCCTCATGAAGGGACAGTGCCCTTATAAAAGGATTCCAGAAAGCACTCTCACCGTCTTTTAAATATGTGAAGATACCACAAGAAGTTAGCAGTCTGCCCAGAAAAGGCCCTAACAAGAACCCAGCCATGCTTTGACCTTGATCTCAGATTTCCAGACTTCTGAAATGCGGGAAACAAATATGAGAAATGCTGTTTATAAGCCAGCTCATCAATGGTACTCTGTTACAGCTGCCTGAACTAAAACACACACCTATAATTTTTTTTACACACCTATACTTTAAATATAAAAAATATTTAAAAAGGCATTCTGTTGAGTTTAGGAAATAGCTGCTACTTTCCATTAGGTTATTCCATTGGGAGACAATCCTATATGGTGTGACCATTTTATCCTGGACTATCTTTTAAAGAATGTGTGTATAGTAAGCAGCCTGGGATGATGAAGATAGTGTCTCCCTGAAAGTGACTGGGATTATATAGATAGTGTCTTTCTGGGGCAAAATCGAGCAGGCTTGTTACAGCCTCCATAATAATATCAGAGAAAACCTCAGAAAACCACTCAGAATTGCACACCTGTGACTGAGACCACTACATCTACCTTGGTCATTCCAGATGACCCCCATGAGTTTTGGGGAGCATAAGCAATTGATGCAAACATGAAGCTCATGCCACCTTCTGTGTCATGAGCAGTAAGATCCTTTTTCTCTGTCTGAAAGGTCTTGGGCCTCCTGCTAGAATCTATGAAACTGTGGTAGGGTAAGTTGTTAGCATAGAAGTAGGGTAAAATCTTGGACACAGGTCTCTGTGCCAAATGGTACATGAGAGAAATACAAAGAGGAAATGTGAACTGTAACATAAAGATCTTGACAAATGGATGTACAGTCAATATTTTCAAATGCAAAATATTACTTCCCCATGTAAAAATTAAAATAAATATGGTAATGAGTAGGCATAAAGATAGGATTATTCTGTATATTTGTATAAGCAAAATCATTTTTTCCTAGAAACAACTTCCAATGTTTTTTCCTAGGCAGTGGACTATGGAGATATAGAAAAGTATAAAAACATTCTGACATATTGGAGAGAAAGCTCTAAGAAAAAGTATTCAGAAATTCTTGGATAGCATAGAATCCTGAAACACTTGGCTTTAGTGATCCTATGATGCTGAACTCAGTATCCTCAGAACGTGAACATTTTTCCCCAGTTTCTAGACCAGAAGCTAATTAATCATTCCTCATTTTGTTATTCTGACACTGAGCCTATATTTGACTCAGTAAACTTGAATAACTTAATTCAAGTGCTGAATTAAATAGAAATATATTTTGCATATAACTAGGAGGAAGTTTACTTTGCATACAACTAGTAGTAATTTGAATTAGTGTAAGAGTCCTGGAAATTACAATACTTGGCTCTTACTTAATAGTAAGAAAGACCCAGTGAAGTTTGTCTTATTAGTTAGCCTGATTCAAGATGGTCACCTAGTATGGACCATTCCCATTCAAAATTGAAGTTGTGTAGGACCATTTCACTGACCTAAAGATAAGCTTTCGCTTAACACTAAACCATAAGAGAAATCTCCCAAAATGTAAAAATGCATAAAAATGTCAGAGGCCTTCAGAAGTTTTTTATTTCATAGTCTATTTTTAAATGATAGAGACTTCTTTTCGTGCCACAAAAAAAAATTGAGTGTGAAGACAGTATCACAAGTTTTACTGCATTTAATTCAGCTTTCCCTAAGCTTAAAATGGAGAGAGCATTAATAAATACTGAATTCCCTGTCTCAGACCTGCCTAAAAAAGATTTTAATAAATTACATTTTATGCTGCAATTCAAGCATTGAGCTGCCACAGTTATGATTAATAGAGCAGCATTCTTATACAAGAACAGCAGGTTCTAAAAGAAAAGAATTTTGTTATACATTAGTATCACATCAACATTGAAATAAAGTACAGATATTTTTGTAAAAATTAATAGGAAACAAATTTCTTTGAATTATGCATTAATTAAATTCTATATCAGATTATAAAGTATAACAGCAATAATTGCTGCAATATGAAAAATAATTGGTGAAAATTTGACTTTAATCTTTTGATTTGGTCAAAGACTGACAGAATAATTATAAAATCTATTTGAACCACAAGGTTTCTGATTAAAATCATATTCTTTATTTGAAATTCAAAACAAATGCACACAAAAAACCAGCAAAGATATCAACAATTTAAAAAATCTTAATGAATGTTGTTGGCAACATCCAAGTACAAATTCAAAATTTTAAATGATTTTTAACAATCCAAATGTTATTTTTGAAATTATTTTATTGTTTTAAATATTTGCAAATCAAAATTGATTTATCTGTATAGTGGGTATGACAATGTATTTTCTCAATAGCTGATACCAGAGTTGTTTTCTGAACAGGGACTGCATTTATTTAGAAAATTCTACTGAAGGGATGAAAGTTAGATATTTAGTTTTTAGTTCATGGGACTGGATGACTCAAGGAGCAGGAAAATTATTCTGCATTACAGCTGAACAGATATTGGAAGTAAGGAGAGCAAAGAGAGGAGGATTTTTTTAAAAAGTCCGGAGGGAGTCAAGTAATGCAGTGATCCACCAATGCTTGAGTTGCAGGAATAGCTGAGGAACTTCTAGTTAGATACCCAATGTTTATTTTGAAGTTGTTTAGTCACAAAGATAAAATGTCTTCAAATTTAATTTTATGGAAAGCTTAGTATACTCCTCCTTCAAAAACAAAGAAACAAACAGACAATTCTAGGAGTCAGTCATTCTCAATTATTTCTTCATGCCAACATCATGGCTTATCAACACTTTCTCTAAGCAATGGCACTCCACGTTTATCAGAATTTAATCAGAATTCACTGGGGCACTTTTAGAAGCATGGGAGGATACATCCCCAGAACTTGTAATACAATAATCTAGAGTGTGACCCAAAGCTGCTGGCTTGGGGAATCATGTTTTGAGAATGACTTCCCTGAAGAATAATCTAAATTGGTGCATCTCATTATTTTCCCCGCTACCACCCTAGCTCAGGCCACCATCCCTCACCTAGGTAATAGCCTTCTAACTGATCTCTTTACTATTGCTTTGCCCCAGCCCCGTATAATTCATTCTCTACTCAGTAGCCTTAATAATCTTTCAAAAATATTAATCACACTGCATAAATATAATTTCCTTGAAGAGGCCTCCTTTGTCCACTTTAATGAAGTAAAATGGACTCCTTTTCCCCACCTCATACCCCAATACAATGCATACAACTTTAAGTCTATGTACCTCTACACTATATATTTTTTTAAAAGAGTCTATTGTTTGTGATACATTAGGTTTATGGCATAAGAGATCTTGTCTCTCTTATTTGTATCCCTACTCCATGATAGTACAGGGCCCAGAGTGTAGCTTTTACTAATATTCATTGAAAGAATAAATGAAATGCCTTGTATGTGGCAGGCAAAGGAGTTGTATTACTTTTTGTAAAATTTAAAGGGAAGAATTCTATACCTACCTTGTTAAAGAAAACTAAAACAATCCCTGATATAATTTCTTGGAATAGTAACTCAGACACAAAGGCTATACAAATGTTATCTCTCATCCCTTACTCCTGGAAATGTTTGTTTCTTTTTTAACTTTAAAGTTCAGGGGTACAAGTAGAGGCTTGTTACTAGGTAAATTTGTGTCATGGGGGTTTGTTGTACAGATTATCGCCCAGGTATTAGGCCAGTACCCATTAGTTATTTCTTGTGATACTTTCCTTTCTCCCACCCTTCACCCTCTGAAAGGCACTCCCAGGAATTTTATACCTTTTGAGGAGTGAACTTTCCATGGATGATAAAATGAGACAATATTCTCTAGAGCTAAATAGAAAAGTGATCCCAGCTTTGGAAACAGATCAGATATAAGCAAATATATCTCTTCTTTAACATCATTGTTCAGATATAATGGTACTAGTAAGTAATTAATGACCATAACTAGAGGTATGTTTGCACTGTACTATGTATTTTAGAATTTGGTATGCTCAAATAATCCTTGACAATTAGACTTGTTTTTTAAACCCACAAAATGTCTGATTTCTATAATTTTAAAAGTGTTTAGTCTATTTTTAAACACACAGACATATGCATGCAGGTACACACACACACACACACACACTCACACACACACACACACACACTCACACCCCACACCAGGATTAGACTTATCTATTTTGGATGTTTACAAACAAGTTGAGTCATCTGTACATGAGGCAAGACAATGGGGATAGTAATAAAAACTGAATTTTAATTTCCCCAATGTAGTGATTCATTTTGATTATGATTATGTTTTAAGAGCTTTGTATGTGATTCTGGCTTTTAAGAATATTTTATTTAGCCAGGTGTGATGGCTCATGCCTGTAATCCCAGCACTTTGGGAGGCCAAGGCGGGTGGATCTCTTGAGGTCAGGAGTTCAAGACCAGCCTGGCCAATGTGGTAAAACCCCAGATCTACCAAAAAACACAAAGAATTAGGCTGGGCATGGTGGCTCATGCCAGTCGTCCTAGCACTTTGGGAGGCTGAGGCAGGCAGATTACCTAAGCTCAGGTATAAGTGACCAGCCTGGGCAAAACGGTGAAACCCTGTCTCTACTAAAAATACAAAAGTTAGCTGGGTGTGGCAGCATGTGCCTGTAGTCTCAGGTACTCAGGAGGCTGAGGCAGGAGAATTGCTTGAACCCCAAAGGCAGATGTTGCAGAAAGCTGAGATCATGCCACTGTACTCCAGCTGGGGTGACAGAGCGAGACTCCATCTCAAAAAAAAAAAAAAGAATATTTAACTTAAAACATCTGTTTATCTCCCACAGAAATTAACAGTGTAAGAATTTTATTTATATTCTTACTCATATTTTACTCATAATTATTTTAAATTATTATTATTAATCAGGATACTTTCCTATTAGATTGTTTACCCCCAACCAGCAGCTCTTCTTGGGGATAAAAGAATAGGCAGATAAAAAGTAGACAAAAGTGAAGTGATAGCATTAATTAAAATGATAGTGTCACAGCACTGAAACTTTCAGTCAGTAGGTGGAGGTTATCTGGCTAGAACATAAGCATTATGAATATTGCCCACCTGGCTCAAGTAGAAAATGGTTTTGAGAAATAAAGTTATCTGGCATCAAATCCCCAATTGTGAAGACTGAGAAATAGAATAAAACTACAATTTATTCAGCACCTGTTACATACCAGGAAATTTTATGTATATTGTCTTATTTCGAGGTTGACAGTATTTCAATTTTTACAGATTATAAAAGAAGAAAGACAGAAACAATAGGTAACTTACGAAAGATCACATAATTTTAAGCCAGAATCAGAATTCAATCCTAGCTTTCTCTAAATCCAAAAAGCTAAAACCCTCTTCTCCCATATGCTTTCTTTATTGCGGCAATAAGCAATGAATTTTCGAGTCCCTGACATATAAATTAAATCAAACTTAATGTGGAGACTGTCTTCATTTTATATCCAAACGAAAACCCTCTTCTTGGGAATGTGACTTCCTAGAGGCAGGCGTAACAAAATGGGAAGTAGGTGACTAGGATCTTCAGGAGATGGAGTGAAGAAGGAACCATACCGGGTGCAAAAGAAAGCAATCCCATGGCTTAAAAATTGATATTCAAGACCTGACATCATCCCTATAGAGAAATGATTTTTGCCCCTCTCTAAACTAAATATTCTTATGCTTAGCTAAGATGTGGAAGGAAAGTTCATACTGTAATCCTGATCAATTAAACAGCAAAAAATAGGTCTGCCACAACCTGAAGTCACTTGAAGGGGCATCTGTCAGATCTACAATGTTAAAGATAATACAGTCTCCCTGGGACATGTTAATTGAAATACACATTGCTGTCTAGCTCCTACCCCCAGAACCTCCCATTCATTAAATCTCAGGTGATACCAGAGAATATGCATTTCTAACAAGTTCTGAGGTAATGCTCAGTGAGCTGATATAAGCCATGCTTTGGGAATCACTACTATGAGTCTAAACCACTCATTTCATAAGGAAACAAACTAAGGTTTAGACAGGGAATTGTCCCAAGTTGCACAACAAATGATCTTCCAAGGGAGGACTGCTGAGATTTGTTTATAGAAATTATATAAAGTTAGTATTGTTTTAATAGCATAGCTGTGGCCTAGTTCAGTGTTATAGCTACAAAGGTATCCGGCCATTTTTGGACAAAGTAAACCTTCAGAAAAATAAATTAACATATCATATTTGATGCCATTTTCTCATAATTCTTACTTTTTACCACATTACACGAAACACTAGTTCTTTTTAAAGTAGTAATGAAAATGGGTGGAACAAATTTTGTTTAGTTAGTCTTCAATTGCTGAAATGCATTACCAAAGTTGAGCTGTTTAAGTCATGGAGTAAACGTTATGTTCCCAATAAAAAAAATTGATTTTATTTCTTGGGCCGATTAAGATGGATTAGAAATCATTTTATAGAATTATGTTTTGAAAATCATTCTGATGCTAAACAGGGATTTAGAGGAAAAGATAACAAATCTGCCAGCGGTAATAAAAAGAAAGAACACCAAGCATTATACATTGTCAAACCCTGGGTTGTTACTGACATTTGTAATGATTTTTCACATTGTCCATATTAAAAAATGTTTATGTGGCTCTGAATTGGCTGGAAGTTTGTGCTACTAATTATGACCATGAAAATATTCTTCATGACATATGATTTAATTGAATATAATTGATCCACCCCATAAATTTTTCCATTTATCTATAATTGTTGATAACTTGTTAATTCTAAGACTCTACTATTCCACTTAATTTTCTATGTGGTTGTCTCTGTATCACAAAACTAAATTAGATGACTCTCATTTGACAAATAACTGATGCCACATTGTCACGTTGAGAGGCTGTAAGAATGGATATGCAGAATAATTCTAATCAACAATAGTGGCCTGATTTTGAATTGTGTACTATTACTTGCAACAAATATCTAGAAAACCTGGGAAATAATAAAGTGATAGGAAGTTGGCTCTAAAGGGCTATTTATTAACTTCATGTTAACAAATGTGTAACTGTATAACAAATTACTACAAATTTAGCATTTTAAAAGAAAACACATTTATTATCTCACAGTGTGTCTGTGTGCCAGGAGTCATTACAATTTAGCTGGCTAAAATCCAAGCATCATCCAGTGCTGCAGCCTCATCTGCAGCTGGGGATCACTGGTTGTGAGTAGAATTTAGTTGCTTGCAGGTGTAGGATTAATGTCTTCATTTTCTTGTTCAGTGCAACATGTGTATCACTATGCTCCTAAGGATGCCCTCAGGTTCTAGCCACATGGACCTCTTACATTATGACCAATTGGTTATTCAAACCAGCAGGGGAATCACTCTCATGCTTTGTGTCACTTCCTCCAGATAGGGCCCAATCCCTTTTAAGGGCTAATCTTACTTGCTTAGACCTAACCAGAATAATTCCTTTTTTTTTTTTTCCCTGAGATGGAATCTCACTCTCTCCCCCAGGCTGGGGTACAGTGATGCAATCTAGGCTCATTGTAACCTCTCCCTCCTGGGTCCAAGTGATTTTCATGCCTCAGCTTCCCAAGTAGCTAGGACTATAGGCACTTGCCACCACCCCAAGCTAATTTTTGTATTTTTAGTAGACATGGGGTTTCACCATGTTGGCCAGACTGGTTCCAAACCCCTGACCTCAAGTGATCCACCCTCCTTGGCCTCCCAAAGTGCTGGGAGGCACAAGCCACCATGCATAGCCTCTCCCTTTTGATTAACTCAAAGTCAACTAATTTGGGGTCTTAATCACTATTTCAAAATCCCTCAAATTTTTCATGTAACAGTCTAATCATGGTAACAAAATCTGTAATATTCAGTCTTTCCTATACTCAAGTGGAAGTGATTATAAAGGGTATATCTACCAGGGACTGGGAATATTGGAAGCCATATTAGAATCCTTCCTACTACAGGCTACTCATTACACAATGTTTATTTTATAGTATTTTCAGATTATAACACATTTATTACAAATCATATTGATTTGTAATTGATTTGCATATTATGAAATTTAGGAAATACTGTGTATTAGTTCTCACACTGCTATAAAGATACTACCTGAGACTAGATAATTTATAAACCAAAGAGGTTAAATTTGTCAAGGTCACCACCAGCGAGGGTCTGTACTGCAGACCCTGATTCAACGACAGATGAATAAGGTACACTGACACACAGATATTATGCTTTTCCAGTTCAACTGAGGGTCCGTGGCTGTTTACAGACTCCCTGGAGAGCACTGTAAAGAGATAGCAACCTCCAGCCCACCCACCAGACAGTGAGACTCACATTTATTTAGTAAAGTTTAATTGACAAGGGCTTGAATCAACACCACTAGAGGTTGAAGAATAAAGCACAGGTTCTGATGCCCAAAGCAAACACCCTTAGATGATAATATACCTGGTTGACCTCCCCACAAGAAGGCCATCCATTTCAAAGGTTAGTTTTAATACCACATCAGTAAATGAGCTAGCTAGGTAAACTACTGATATTCCTTATTATTTGTGCCCTAATCTCTCATCTCTCTGGCTCTTGCAAAGACACTCTGGCTGCCTTCAACCGAGAACTATAGAAAAAAACCCAGCTTAAGACTATATTCTATAACTTTCTCTAATATTTTGCCCTTAATATTTTTGCTACCACCCTGAGTGAAATCCCACATAAATTGACTCACAGTTCCACACAGCTGAGGAAGCCTCAGGAAACTTCTAATCATGGTGGAAGGAGAATGAGGAAGTAAGGCACATCTTACCATGGCAAAGCAAAAGAGTGAGAGAGTATGAGGAAATGCCACATTTTAAAGATATCAGCTCTCATGAGAACTCCCTCACTGTCATAAGAACAGCATGGGGGAAACGGCCCCCATGATCCAGTCACCTCCCACCAGGTCCTTTCCTCAACAAGAGAAAATTACAATTCAAGATGAGATTTGGGTGAGGACACAGAGCCAAACAGTATCAACAGAAAATAATAAAAAATAAAATAAACATTTTCTGTATTTCACTATGTAAAGGTAATCATTACTAACATTTTGGCATGGCTATTCTCTAATTTTTATATTTTCATATGTATACATAAATGTGTTCTAACTATTAAATCTTACTACACATACAATTTTGCGTCTTAATTTTTCACCTAAAATATTAGAAATATTTGTCCATATTTATAATATTTTAAAACAATTTTCAATGACTGTATAACATTAATCAGATAAATTCCCAATTCATTGGGTTTATCTCCATTATCCGTACTTTGACGATACCTGCAATGGGTATCTTTATATGTTATTCTTCACATATCTATTTTGTTCAGATAGTTTTGCCTACAATGTATTGATGGACATAATTTTTCATGCCTGCCTATATCTATGCCTTTTGGTGTGTGTTACAATGCCCTTTCCCATTGTTTCTGGGCCCAAATATACGACTTCTTTTGCCAATGGAACAGCAGCAAACCTGATGCAAGCGGAGTACTAAAGTAGCCTTTGCATAATCTAACTTTCTTCCTTGGACCTCTGCCACTGCCATGAAAATGTTCCCAGGTTAGCCAGTGAAGTAATATGGGTACCCGATGTGCCAGACTAAGGTCATTCAGGATAGATAGTCCACAGCATACCACCAACTGACTGCACACATGAACGAGCCCAGTCAAGATCAGCTGAGCCTGATCCAGATAAGCAGAATTACCTAGCTAACCCAAAGTCTCATGAGGAATAATAATTGGTTGTTGCTCTAAACAACTAAATATTGGGGATGGTTTGTTAACCAACAAAACTAACTAATACAAAGTTCTAGAAATGAACTGTGAAGGGTACATTTAGAAATACTGAAAAATTACTAGCCAAATAATTATTTTGCAAAAATGTTATTTAAAGATCAGCTGAAAAATGTGAAATAAAATTTGCTTTCACATAAAAAACAAGAAGCAACTTCCTTTGTAAACACATGAAGAATATTGTTGAGAAAAAAAGGCAATCCAAACCATTGGCCTGAGACATGCAAACAACACAATGATATGAAATCATATATTCATTATGAATTTCAGAATTTTTTTCTTGGACCTGACAAGATCCATGACTACATTTCTTCAATATACTAGTTGGGCAACATCCAACAAATATAACATCTTGTTTAAAACTTCTGAGGAATTAGATCTATTGATGCTTGGTGGCATGAGTAACACCCGAGACAAATAAGCCTCACACTGACACCAACCTTCCCCTCTTTATTTCATTTAACTTAGTGAAGCAAAAACTTGACTGCATTTTAGTAGCAGTTAGCAGATATCATTAACTATGAACACCCTTGTTTTCCTTTCTTTACATTTTTAAATTCCTCAGAAACAAAGTCTTACAGAGTCTCTGAAGGGAACAGCCAATAGAATTAAAATGTGTACAAGTTGGGGGCCAAGTGATGGAATTTCATCCTTGGTAAATCTGTATAATCCCTTCATGCTGCCGACCAGCCAATCAAAAATACTTTTTTTCAGGGATAAGCTATTATCCCTGCATAGGAGATTGAACAGCCAGGTTCAGAAGGGAGACTCATTCCCTAAGGCAACTATCAATGTCTTTTGGGATTTACATATTAAAACCTAATGAGATTTAAGACTGATATAAAATATGATCGACTAATCAAGTCTTCATATTACCCTGGGTTTTGGTGTTAGAAATAGTTGACAGTAATGGAATTAAAAACAAACTTGGAAATTACATTTTTTTAAATCAGTGTTAAAAGACTTCATTCAGTTAAAAGAATACCATATTATTCCCTTAAATAGCTAGCCTTTTTGGTTCGTTAAAAAAATTAATAATCTTTTTGGAAGAAGAGGCAATGTTAAGCTTATACAAAGGGAAGAAATAAAAGCAGATTACTCACTATCTTTTCCATGTATTATTGCATGTAAATACAAAATAAAAGCGCTAAAGCATTTGACTTAGATATATTGGAATTGACAACAATCAGTGTTAGACTGTAATGGGTTTTAATTAAAAGCATACAAATGACTTCCTCAATGTTTTATCTAGTACATTAATCTTTGTATTTTCTACCCCACCTTCATACACTGTTTTCTTCCTACAGGAACATATATTTAATACAAAATAATAATTCATGATGCATTAAATTATCAAAATGGTTGATGCATTTTGTGAAAATATGCTTTATTTTAAAAACATGCTTGTTAGAATCATAGTTAAAAATAAGTAAAACATGCAAGAAAAAATAATAAAGACAGCCACACATTATTTGCCCTTAATCCCATTAAAAAGCAATTGATAATTATATTTTCATTGCTTGGATATAATTTTGATTTAAGGCAATTGGTCCTTAGAACTTCAATTGATATTTTCAAATTATGGTTATAAATTATAGTTATTTGATAAGAGTGATAATGGGGAAAAGTTAATGCACATGAAATTACAAAAATGGAAAGTCACTCAGGATTTGCCAGTTTCTTCCTTCACATATCAGCAGAAAGCAAAGAAGAATGGAATCAGAGAAATTATTTTACTAGAATAATCCAAAAACAAATATGGATTCCAGAAGACTTTGTATATTTTTTCTTTTTTATATCCTTCTGTATATTTAAAATATTTAATCTCCCATTTTGATGAATTACTCAAAGCTATATGTTTTAATATTCAGAGTCAACATATATCATATTAATCATCTCAAATATATAAAAATTATTATTCAGTTTATTATTTCCCAGATTGATTTTCAGAAAATACCAATCCTTTAAGATATACACATATGCCAAAACAAAGGATTTTTATGTGGGGACAGATAAGTGTGAGAAAATCTTTAAAATACAATCTTCCTCTTGAGATATGATAATATATATTAACATAGTACAGAAGCCAAGAAGTCCATTAATAGATAAAACAAACTAGCTGACTGTGAAACCTATTATCTTTCACAGAACTAGTGATATATGGCCATAGTAAAAGAAAGAGTACATGTAAATGCAGCTTTAGAAACTAAAATGAAATCAAAATGAAGAAAAAAAATAATTAAAACTGAGCAGCCAATAGGCTAAATACATATATACATACATGGCTAATTCTAAAGCTTTCATGTTTTTAAAATGTGGAAACAGAAATATGATATTCTCTTGATCCTGGCAAAAGTTTCTGCCAACTGCTTTTGTAGAATTCCTTATGGCTTTAGAAGTCAGTTTAGGAACTGGGAGATTTACAGTTTTACCACTTGCCTCTTTTTGTGTGACCTTGAGCAAATTAATTTTTCTGTCCCAGTTTTCTCCTACATAAAACAGTAACAGTTTTCTTCTCTGTAAAATAAGACTATAAGGATTAATTGAATTAATATATCTAATGGGCTTAGAATGATGATTTGAAAATTAGTGAGCCCTTGTTACAATTGCTATTATTTATATTATTTACTATTTATTTGGCAATTCTTTGGCATTTTTTGGGAATTGGTTGACTTTGAAGTATCACTCCAGTACAAATGTCTTAAATGAGGGATGTTTAAATTTGGATTAAAATAGTAGAAAGAAACAATTGTTAAACTTCCACTTTTGTGCACAGATTAAGGACCTCCTCAAATCCAACAACAGTGTTTTGATTTTTGGAACAATTTCTTAACAATAAAAGAATGTATTTAAACTACTTACAATGATAAAATATATGTGAAGTCCTCAGTTTAAATGTGTTTAAACTGAGTTACATGTGATTCTAAACTTCACCAGCCTCCAAATAGCTGCTCTCACTGGGAGAAAGAGGGAAGATTTCACATTAAATGAAACTAACCCAATTAAATGGAACATTTCACAGTATCTCTTAAAATAGGAAACCTGTGTGTCAAGATCTCATAAATTGACAATTTTACCTGAAACATTTACCACATATTGCCTAATATTTTCCATTAGGATCTATGATTTTATACATATCCAAAAATATATATATGCATTTACTTGAGATGACAAATTAAGCAACAACTAATCTATCAGCACTGTTGTCTATAAAGCTATTATTTTGGAAAGAAGAGAATGAAGTCAAGAAAACTACTAGGCCAAGTGAATATTACGGGTATATTGTGATGTCAAGTTTAAAAGAAGTGATCCATTTGGTCTTTTGGATAGGCAAGCAAAAAAAAAAAAAAAAAAATGGATGTAAGGAGAAATATAAGGGTTCCGGAAGTTAAGTATCTTTATCCTAATAGGATGGCTTTTACATTGTATGCGACTATGAGTGAGTGTGTACATATAGAGGTATGCCTAAACAAAATTTTAGTTTAAAAAAGGTACAGAGTAAAAGAGTTTATCACACTGGAATGTAAGGGACAATGCATGATGTCCAAATTCATGCCAAGTTGTGAACTTGCTGATCTCATACTCAATTATCTCCTACAAAGTTTTGTCAATTCATAGCTCATATCGCTTCTACCACCATATATAAGATAAAAGGCAGCTGATTTGCATGTAGATGAGATAAGTTTTCTAGAGTGAATATTTTGGAAAGGCTTTTGTTTGTTTGGTCTGGAGTATAAGGGTACAATAAGACCACTAGGGGGCCTGTTGGAAAATAGAAATGATGGCGGCTGAAATACCTTCCTAGAGAGAGAGTATCCACTGAATGCTGAGCTTTCAATGGGCGAAGTGGAAATAAAAACTAATGCCCAAAAATGAAATATCAGGAACAATAATATGGGACCTGAGCAGTGATGCAGGACAAAAGATATGGCTTGGCAGCTGCCAAGATAAGAAACTTTCCAAAAATAAACTGTATGTATAACGGGAATTATTCCAGTTTGGCATGCAATATGTGATGCATCCTTTCCCCTGCCTGACCTAGTAAAATCTTCAAACATTCATTACTTATTAATGTTTGTACGAGTATTTAATTTGAGGAAAGACAAGGCCTGTAATTCCATGGGAAGGAGCAATCTTTCTAGATGTTTGACTGTCATAATAAGTGGCATTTATAAAACATTTAATGCAACTACCTTAGAAGTGGATATTACTGTCCTTGAGTCCCAACTTTATAGATAAGAAAAACAAAGCTGCAGCAAAGTAAAATGATTTAATTGAATAATATGAGGATAAAAAATTTGAATTCAAGTCTTCTACTCCTATATTTAATATTATTTTTTCTGACCATCAAGCCAATATGTATTATTGTTATACATGTATATCTATCTATCTATCTATCTATCTATCTATCTATCTATCTATCTATATAGATGTACACTTATATATGTGACATATTATTTTTGGACATATATTATGGAATGTACTCTTTGTTGGGCTGAAAAGAACATTTATAAATTTGAAATTTATCTAACATAAATGTTCTAGTGAGAGAGGAAAAAGAAAAATAATTTAAACAAAAAGAAATCATTTTTAAAACTCTATACAGGGGTATAGCAGCTGAAAAGCACTGAATATTTTAGAAAATAATCAGGCTGGCTGTTTGACATTTGAAGGAGACAAAAGGACTCAGCCAGAGATAATACCTATATAGTGCATGACCTATATAAAATATCCATAGCACCAAGGGACAAGCTGAAAGAAACAACAAAAGAATGGAGAAGTCAGGGGAACCAGACTAACAGTGGGAGTAAAAATAAATCTTTCTTTAAACCCAGTGAGAGAAAAGGATCTTAGTGGAAAAAGATATTGCTTATGAAATAAATGCAACTGTAGCCACAGAACACTTGAGAGAACAAAAATCACAGGTTAACAAGTAAGAGTCACACATTTCAAGATTTTAGACATTAACTCTAACTAAAGGCATATTTCAATTACTGCAGAAAAGTATTACACCTCACAGAATTTTTTTTTATAACAGACCCCAGGAAATATTTTCCAAAGGTACTGCCAGCGTATTTATTGAAAGGAGGCTACAGCCTTAGTGTGAAAAAAGGGTCACTCTGGATTTTGTGAGTTTAAGACTTGGGGGCAAGGCAGGAAAGGGTCAGATTTAAGCATAGAAAAATTTCCAAATTGGGGTCACAGTGACTGAAAGCCTGGGACATGCCTTGAGCAAGAAAGAACTGTAAACTAGATTCACTGAGTCTCAGTAATTTCCCAGATGAAAATGGTGGGAGATGGGGAAGAGAAAAAGATGATTACTTAGCTTGTGAGGTATAATCAAAGACTCCAAGAAATTCAGCATAGAGTTGCCAAGACGACTGGCCAGAAAAGGTCCTGTTGAGATTATGATAATGATATTGACTAAACAAAAGAAATAAATGCATATAAACCAGTCAGGGAGATTTTCATTTAAATTTTGATATGCCATATAGCATGCACTTTGTAAGCTGACTGACCTGTGTTATGCCTACACCTTGTAGCCATGGAAGAGAATGAAACTAATTGCTCCCTACCGGTAGGAGACTTGGAGCCAGTACAAATCTTCACTTTCCTTGAAGCCTTTCTTTAATTTCCTAAACATCTCATCTCAATCTTTTTTTGAGGTTTATCATTGTAGGCTTTTTGCCATAGCATAAAAAGAGACAAAACACTTAAAGAGACTGATAGGATGACTGATTTTATATATATACCAGAGATCAGCAAACTGTGGCTTGTTAGTAATATCTGGCTATCTTGCTTATATTTTAGCCTGTGAGCTAAAAAGGGTTTTTAATGTATCTTAATGGTTGAGAAAAGTATTAAGGAATCATATTTTGTGTAATGAATAACTATATAAAATTTGATTTTGTGCCCATGAATAAGGTTTTATTAGAACACATCCCTATACATTTGTTTATGTATCGTCTATAGCAGCTTTCATGCTAAAATAAGAATCATTGCAACAGAAACTGTGGCTTGCAAAGCCTAAAATATTTTCTCTCTGACACTTTACAGGAAGTTTGTTGTATGTACTAAACAAATGTGTGCATTTTGAATGTCATTAATTTATTGGGCAGTATTTATTTTACAAGCAATGCCCCTTTTCTATTGGATTCCTCTTTCTCTTTGTGATTTATGTTTTTCACTAAACTGCAAATTTACCAGAAAGAAGGTCTACATCTTCCGCAGTTCTTTGCAGATGAGAAAGATTTAATATATCTGTATTTAATAACTATTCCAAATAATTTGATGTGATTTTCAGGAAGTTACAATTATACGTCTAATTCTTGATAAAGTACAGCATTGGATAGTGTGAGGTGACATAAAATAAATGATAACATTTTCACTACCTTTGAGTGATTCATAATTTACTTAGTAAAACAATAACAATTCAGGAGTATCATCTCCATAATAATATAGGACATTATGTTATTTAAGTATCAAAATACCTGTTAGAGACAAATATTGCATTATAATAACAGTAGACATTAATCACTATCATAACTATAATTCCTAAATGTTTGTTACATGCCAGCCACTTGGATAAATCCCAGATATGAATTATTTATTTAATCTTTACAATAAACCCTTGTGATAAATATTACTGCATTCTCATTTTTTTTTTTTTTTTTTTTTTTTTTTGAGACGGAGTTTCGCTCTTGTTACCCAGGCTGGAGTGCAATGGCGCGATCTCGGCTCACCACAACCTCCGCCTCCTGGTCAACATGGTGAAACCCTGTCTCTACTAAAAATACAAAAAAAAAATTAGCTGTGCATTCTCATTTTTTAAATGGCAAAGCTATATTTTTAAGCCATAGGGACTGAACTAAAAGTTGGACCCAAAAAACACCTTCTTATTTTTAAAGCATACTTGATAAATATTAGCTACTTGATAAATATTAGTCAGTTTGGAATCTAAAAATGTGCTAAGGGCCCTAAAGGGGGAAGAATTAAATAAATGTGGACTTCAGAAATCAAGAGAAGTTTCTTGAATAAGAATGGGAATAATTCGTATATGTGAAAAGAAGGAAGAAAGCCACTTAGAGATAGGAATAAAGGAGGTAGAGTTATACACCACATGATGACATCACAGTCAATGACGAACCTCATCTACAACTTTGATCCCATAGATTTTAATATTGTATTTTTACTGTACATTTTTCATATTTAGATATGTTTAGATACACAACTGCCTTTGTGTTGCAATTGCCTAAAATGTTCAGAACAATAACATGTTATAGAACTTTGTAGCTTAGGAACAACAGGATACACCATACGGCCTAGGTGTGGAGTTGGTTACACTATCTAGGGGACAGACAGTTGGTCCTGATGTCTCTTAGTGAATGTGATGGGATTGGTCTGCATGTGTCAAATAAAACTGCAAGCTAGATTTAATTGAATTCAAATTCTGCTACTGCAACAACTACTTCTGAAGTCGTTTTAAAGATGATGCTCACAGTAACAAAAAAACAAAAGGAAACAGACTTCAATGAACATCTGTCTTTTCCTCCAGATTTCCAGTCTTCCTCTGGCAGAATTTAATGGGGAGCAGAGGGCAAAGCAGAAAGGTGGTTCACAGAGTCTGAGATTGATCACAATCTTGAAAGACACAGTCTTTCACACAATGATGAAATCACCTAACAACAGATTTCTGAGGTATCACCATTGTTAAGTGATGCATAACTATAATTAAAAGAGCAAAAAAAAAAAAAAAAAAAAGAAAATGCTTGTTGTAAGGAGTGGGATTTGACTTTGTAATAATGACTCATATCACAATAGGATTTTACTTTAATTAACTGAAGAATCAAGGAATACATTTGTATGTATAATTTCCAAACTGAATAATGCCTTTTTGAGTTAACAAAGTTTTATTTACCATATTTCTGTTTCAAAGATTTTCATTCAGAGGAGAGAGTAATCTGCATATTTTTCTCTTCCAGAAATTATACAGACCATGGAAACAAAAAAGAAATTACTTTTTCTTTTCCTCTACTGTATTTCAAATAAAGAATATAAAAGTAGATAGTAAGTTGCATATTGACATCATTAAAATTAGCAGCAGGAGCTACAAAATGAATTAGTGCAGTCATGGGACTGCTCAAGCATTACAGAACCAGAGCATCTTTGGGAAAAAAAAAAATACCAACAACATCCACCCCTCAACTCTAGGTGAAGCCAGTTTGTTCAACTTAGCTCAGTCTTCCGTCATATTAAAAACAAAACCCACAGAGCTGCTTTCTACTTCAAGTCTTTATCTCATTAAGATTTACACTTCAAGGGACAAGGTGAAGAGAAAAACAGTTACAATAATTACATCTTCTCACCCATGGTGTATTACCTTCTTTTTATTTCAGTGGGCAATCTAATTCCACAATCTGAAAATAATTCATTTCTTACTTAGTGAGAAACAAGATAATATTCCTACACATAAGGTGTTCACAATGGCGTGATGCAAAGCCTATTGACAACAGAAGTGATAAAAGTGACTACCTTGCTAGTATGATTTCAGATAATCAGAAATACCGACACCCTCACGTGCCAATAAGACAAGTACCCAAAACTACGTGAGAAATCAAGTTCACCATTGCATGCCATAGTAATGTACAATACATTAATTCTGATTAATTAATTAATGCCACTGCATTAATTCTGATTGCTCTATAGCTATTCATATTTATTTCTGTCTCACTAGCTAGATTGTGCCCACATTAAGAGTAGAGGATATAATATAAAGTGTTTTCCATAGGTTATTTTACTTAATACTTAAACCATTATAAGAGGTAAATATTAGTAACCCACTTTTAAGGCATAAGACAACCAAGGCTCCGAGAGATTACGGTACTTTCTATTATAATACAGATAATAAAAGGCTGAACCAGGGCTGATACCCAGATATCACTTCAGAGATCTCAAGTGCTTTGTTTTATGTATTTGATGTTATTTATTGATTTGTAGTCTTATGTTACCAAGGAAAGATTTCTGAAAAAAAAAAAAAAAAAAAAAGTTAAGCCATGTTGTCATAGCTGCTGTCATAGATGTTGGCCAAGATCATCTCAATTCTCAAAACAAGTTAACACTGTTCTCCTAGATAGATCAATAATTCTTCTCATCAATCTATGCAAACCTCCCTTAAGTGAAATTGTATGTCACTGAATAGAGATGTTAATTCAAGGTACTTCATGGACATTTACAGACTGCTGGACTATTTAAATCCATTTTCTCTATTCATGGTTCAAACAGAAATAACAAAACTTAGTCCATATTTCTAGTCAACTACATAATTTGAATGCCACTCAATTCAAGAAATATTACTTCTGTTGTCTCTTAAACTAGTTTCTATTTATCTGGTAATATCTTGAAAGACTTGCTGTAGCCACATTGGGAATGCATATTCCTAATAAATACTTAAGTTCTTTCAGAAGATGAGTGAATGTCTAATGTAAATTACTCATTTGTACAATCACTTCTAGAGTGTAAAGTTCATTGATTCCCATATCTATTGATATCACTGAGAATTTAAAATTATTTACAGTAACTATAACATTTGCAACTATATACAAGTGGTGAAGCAAGGTGCATGACATTAATAAAATTAGAACTGTATTAGTATTACTAATGAAATTAGTATTTAGTATTAGTATTAATAAAATAAATACTGTAGGTGAGTATCTTGCTGATGATGAGTAAATAGAATAGTCCATCAGTTATCTAACTATGCTATTTTTGCAAGAATACTTAAGAAAATATTTACCCTCAAACACAAAAATGTACATATGACAACCATGTAAGTTTTATTTCTGGTGTATGATTCTAAACAATTGTCAACATCTTTTATTACTAAAATTTTTAAATATATAAACTAAAGGAATCTTGTGCTCAAAACAGAGTTAACAATTATTAACATTTTATAATTTTAACAACTATTTTTCTATTATCTAATGATTTCCTAAACATTTTCAAACTAAGTTTCAGAAATCATAACTCTTAACTCTTAAAATCTGAACCATGTATCTTGTGAAGAATTAGGACCCTCTCTTTTATTATTATTATTATTATTTTTTTTAATTTTTATTGCATTATAGGTTTTGGGGTACATGTGCAGAACGTGCAAGATAGTTGCATAGGTACACACATGGCAGGACCCACTCTAAATTAACCACAGTTGTTATTATTATACCATCTAGAAAAATTATTGCCAATTCAGTCATATCTAATACCCAAGTCACTTTCAACTTTTAAATTAATTTTAATGTTTCCTAGTAATTGAAATATATAATTTAAGCATATTCAAATTTAATTGTCCTACAGCAACACTTCAGATTGATGCATATGCACCTGAAATTGATACCTGTGATAATACAGGCTGAGTATTTCTAATCCAAAAGTTTAAAATTTCAAATACTTGAAAATCCAAAACCTTTTTATACTAACATGATGTCCAAAGAAAATGCTCATTGGAGCATTTTGAATTTGGGATTTTCAGATTTGGAATATTCAGCTGGTACAAAAATATTCTAAAATCTGAAAAAATTCAAATTCCAAAACACATTCCGTCACAAGCATTTCAGATAAGAGATACTTAGCCTGTCGATGGTTCTGTACAGGAGTTGGAAATAATTTTTGAAATATTAAATCTTTAAGAAAATGTACTTGAAAAGTTAAATCAATGGCACACTTGCATGATAATAATTTATAATTTGTATTATAATTTGAATTATACTTAATGGAAGATGGAATTTTGTGATGTCTTGATATGCACTCCATTAGAGTGTATTCTAGATTCTCATTTCAAAATATTTTGTAAGCCCTCTCATATTCTAATCAATCAATATCATTTCTTTTTTGAGTGAATTAAAAGGAAATATCTCATTTTAGTCTATGTAATTGGGTTAATTTAAATTCAAGCTAACAGTCAGATGTCTTAGGTGTCATATTCTTTAGTAATTGACTTTTAGTCTTCTTAACTCCATCTGAGAGGTTCGTGGGGAGTAATTAAATCTTTCAATTAATTTTTCAAGATTACCTTACATAATGTCCTAACAAATCCATATAAATAGGATAGACCCCATCCAAAATTTGCTTCTATTGTTGAGACTGACAGCCTCCACCCCTACCACCACACATATACCAAGAGAGTATGAAAAGGTTTATCACTCAAATAGTGGGGCTTTTTGGAAAGTGCAGGGCAGGTTTCAAAACTGGTCTGAATATCCATTACCAGGAGATTGCTTGTCTTACTTGAGCTGTTATAACAAAATACCATAGACTGATTGCTTATCTATAACAGAGATTTATTTTACACAGTTTTAGAGGCTGAGAAGTAAAAGATTAAGGGACCTGCAGATTTATTCACCGTCGGCTGAAGGTCTAATCTCTCTTAGATGGAGCCTTCTCACTGTGTTGCCATTTGGTGAAAGGAGTAAAGTAGCTTTCTAGGACTTCTTTTATTAGGGCACTGATTCCATTCATGAAGACTCTGTTCTCATGATCTAATCACCTCCCAAAGGTCTCTAGTTCTTAACACCATTACCTTAAGGAATAGTTTTCAGTGCATTAATTTTGAGGAGACAAAGCATTTAGACCACAGCACAGGTTAAGGTTTTTATGTTGTTTAGGGGATAGATTAGGACTGAGCATTTGCACACACAGGCAGAGCCTTGTGCAGTTTGGACCTCCTGCCAGTGCTATTGAAGGGACACTCAGGCCTTCTTATTAGCATACTCGGATGGGAGATAGCAGGGAGAGAGAGAGAAGTAAGCCGTAAAAGCTATCAGCAGTAAAACATCAAAAGATAGAGTCAGACACTTTATTACACATAATAAGTGAATTACTTGAAGGAAACTGATTTTTGTTATTTTCCTCTACTCTTTCCATTGTCATATAAGGTTTCATAGCACCTAAGGAGAGGGAACACTACTGGCTTAAAATTTCCAAATTGATTTCTTAAATTTTCATCTTATATTAAAGAATAAAGGCAAGATATTCTTTCAAGCATGTGCATTCCTTAAGATTATTTTCACAAGGGATATATGGTAAAGAAAGAAAAAAAAAAACTATCACTCCATTATTACATACTTGTTTTCAAGTCCAGTAACTTTAACCAGAGTGATTTAAATGGCATAATTTCATTCATATGAAACCACCAATCTTATAGAAAATGTCTGTGTAAACCCAACCATTAATCTCAATTAACCTCCTTGCTATTATCATACATATGTGATATTTTCAAAGAAAAATGTGTTAATATGTGGTTTGACTTTTGTTTATAAGTTTCATTAGGCAATATGTCAAGGAGACAACGTTAAATTAAAGGGGAAAAAGAGCATAGTCAATTAAGTTGATTGAGAAGTAGTAGAATGTTATCAAACTGAAATTGATATTATCTAACTCTGTATGTTCACGTATAAGAGGCAATTCTAAGCAAATGCAATTCCTTTTGCAAAGTGCACTGACATTTTTGAGACTCTCAGGAAGAAGTCAAACACTGTGCTACAGGGAATCAGAGCACACCATGCAAACGTGAACCAAGATGCCATGCTCTTCTGAAGCTCATTGAAAAGTGAAAACATCTGAAAATATCCATTAGGCAGAAGCCTGGCTTGCAAGAGCTGAGCTGAAAGAACAAGAGTAGTTTGGTTGACAGCTGTGTCAGAGAAGCAGAAAGCAAAGTTCTTAGGAAAGCAACTCTTTGACTTTCCAGTTAACAACAAAAAAATAAATTTTTATCAGGTATGTGCTTCACTTCTTCTCCATTTCATACTCTTATCCTCAGCATTTTGTTGAAATATTTCATTGGAAACTCTGGTTTCCAGCTAAAGAAACTAGTATGGTTTTACATAACTACTTCATAGTTTTTCAAGCAGGTTTTGCATGTACATACACATGGAAATAACAGGAAGCTGAGATTATACCCAGAATTGTTCTGGGTTGTCCTTTCCTTGTTGTTGCGCTTTTTAAAGCTATTCTTAAAGAATACACATGGCTTCTAGTTTTCCATATTTGTTGCCAACAGGAAATTATTCTTATTTCATTAGCTGTGATAGTTGAAAAATTAGATGGAGCAAAAATATATAAATTATTTCAAAACACTATACCATAAAAGGAAATTATCTATAATCTAGTGGTTAGGAGCATAACAATGACGTTAGAATACTTGAATTCAAATTGATATCTATCATATTACTGTATAATTTGAATGAATAACATAGTTTCTGTCTCAGCTCCTTTGACTAAACAGAGTTCACTAGAAACTATCTCATGAATTATTGAGAGTTAAGTGGGGAAAAGGCCATTATGATATTAGAAAATGGTATGATGCTTGTCCTTATTTTTATTAATATTATGCTTGCTATTAGCTTATTAGTGTAACAAGAAACACTGTTTTCAGTAACATTGGTATACATTTTCAATAAACTTTACCTGTCCTTTACCTTTGTTGCCGTCTATCATGCAGGACCCAAAGTAAGTTGTGCATACCTATGTGTTTGTTCAGGTTGTCATTACCTCCTAAGTGTCTGAATTTAGAACATTTTTGATTCCAGTAAAATGGCATTACCCTTTCTTTCAGAGATGATGCTTTCTGATCATCTATTCTGCTTCCTCTCTTATTCTGCACCCATATCTGGACTACACTTTTTGGCATCCTCAGCAGGCAGGTATTACAATGTGGCTGACATAGCTTACGGGGACAGAAATAATGCACTCCACATTCAGACAAGACCCTTAATGACCTCCCATAGGTCAGCCTTTTGGCTTTTCCCATTCTGTTGGCTTCATGCAGAAGAATAAGGCAATAATGGAATTCTCATTTTCAATATGAAAGAACACAAGATAAAAGGAGTTGGGGTCTTTAAATCAAATCTTCACACAGAGCTGCCAACCTATCAGAATCACTGTTTGTACTTAAACAATTGAAAAATGAACTTCACTTTTGTTAGCCTCTAATATTTTGGAGTGTGACTGCTATAGCAGCTGTTATTACCTGAATTAAAATGTCTGTCAAGATGGAAAAATCTACCACAGGTGTACAAAATTTTAAAGCCAGGACAATACCCAAATTATCTATACATTGACAAAGTTTATTTTAAAAAGCTTTTGTGAACTGTTAACAATAAAATAACACAAATTTTTATCCCCTTTTTCATACATTAAAACTTTATTTTTATCTAGCTGGTGACTGGAATTTTTTCTCTATTACTTCTTAGGAGTTACCAGAAGCCAACATATGAGTGACATCTAAAGTAGAAACCAAATTCTGTGAAGCATGAGTCTTTCATTAAGTTTCATTAAGTTTTATCTGTGTAGGCAAAATGGATATATGAAAATTATATGGGGCTTAGAATTAGCCAGATCTAGGTTTAAATCCTAGTGCTAATATTTTTTTCTGCGCACTGCTGGGCAAGTTACTTACTGAAACTCAAGTATATAGTTCCTCAAATGGGAATAATAGCAGTAACTATAGTAAAGTAATCACCATAGAATTCAATACATGCTTATATAATATATACTTTTATACTCATAAAATACAGTATAGAAAAAAGAAAGAAATCAATATTTACTGAGTGTACGGTACCCCAGTTCACCCATATTTCTTTCTGTGTTCTGAGAAACCCTATGTTCTGAGAGCATCACCTTCTGGCCAGCAGCCTGTTTTCCCCAACAGACTAGAGCTCTAGTTGGGACCTTGGATATTCCCAGGAGCTGATGAAGCAGCTGTTTATGTTGCTTCTAGAAAACACTGAGAGATTAACCCTGCTGCTAAACATGTAGAAACTAGCCCCAGCCCTGAGCTAAATTCCTAAAGCCCCATATAAACTGTATAACCCACTCCCTTTCTGAGAACCCTACCTAGGTAGAACAACTCTTTCTTCCCCTATCCATCATGAAAACTGCTACAGCATTCTGGATGTAAATTCCCCTTAAAAATGCTTTGGACGGATCACTCTGGCATTTAGTGCTTCTTTCTTTGGAATTACAACCATCTCCCTCTCTGGACAATTGGAGTTATTTTATTATTATTATTATTATTATTTATTTATTTATTTTTTTTTGCAGAGACTTCCCTGTCCCCAGTTTTAGGGGCAATGGATTCTAGTAGTCAATTCATTGAGTCTCTCCTACATGTCAGGAACTCTGCTAAGTGTCTTTTTTTTTTTTTTTTGGAGATGGAGTTTTGCTCTTGTTACCCAGGCTGGAGTGCCATGGCGCGATTTCGGCTCACTGAAACCTCTGTCTCCTGGGTTCAGGCAATTCTCCTGCCTCAGCCTCCTGAGTAGCTGGGATTACAGGCATGTAACACCATGCCCGGCTAATTTTTTGTATTTTTAGTAGAGATGGGGTTTTACCATGTTGACCAGGATGGTCTCGATCTCTTGACCTCATGATCCACCCGCCTTGGTCTCCCAAAGTGCTGGGGTTATAGGCGTGAGCTACCGCACCCGGCCTGCTAAGTGTCTTTAGTATATATCTTACCTCATTTTTTTTTTTTTTTTTTTTTTAGGCAGATTCTCTCTCTGTCACCCAGGCTAGAGTGAAGCAGTGTGATCTCAGTTCACTGTGACTTCCACCTCCCAGGTTCAAGCAATTCTCCTGCCTTGGTCTCCTGAGTAGCTGGGACTACAGGTGGCTGCCACCTCATCCAGCTACTTTTTGTATTTTCAGTACAGACAGGGTTTCACCATGTTGGCCAGGCTGGTCTCAAGTAACTCCTGATCTCAAGCAATCTGCCCACCTCAGTCTCCCAAAGTGCTGGGATTACAGGTGTGAGCCACCCCACACAGCCCTTGGTATTCTTTAGAAGCCCCTAGTAGTTTATCATTTTGATTTTCTTTATGAAAGAAAATGTTTTCTACAAATTACAGTAAAAGCAGGTTTAATATAATAAGTAAGACATAAGGATTGTGTAAAAAGCTAAAGCTGAAGGGTAAAGATTGGGATGGCTATGGCTAAAAAATAAGACAAACAATAACAACCTCTTCGGCCTCCAGGTCTGGAACAGATGGAAAATCCAAATCTCAGAAGTGAGACCACAAGTGAAAGCTCAAGGAAAAATCTGAAAAGCTGTCATTGTTGTCCAAGCCACACCATTGAATAAAGCCACTCTGGTCTATATCTATTTACTTAAATTGAATTTTCATTGGCAAACAGTAATGCAGAAACACACAGCAAAGAGAATTCTAGAAAAGCAGTTCCAGCCATAGTCAGCACTGGCAGTGCTGAGGCCAACTTGAGTGCAGACGATCCAGCAGGCAAAGTTACCATTTTCTCCACAGTACAAAGAGTAGGAACAGAAGTAAAAACAATGAATGTGTTTCTGGCATTAACATTGTTAGAGGCACACTTGATAAAGTGGTTTAGATTTACTATCTCAATTAATTTTCACAAGTCCTCTTTCTGTTTTACATTTGAGGATTTTAAAAAGGTGAATGTGTTAGAGCTAATTGAACAAACTTACTAAATGGCAGGGCTAAGAGTCTGGCACCGTTCTTTCTGATTTCAGAGCTTGTGCTTCAAAAAGATGAAATCAGAAATAAAAATGTTTGTGAGTTTGTGTATGTGTGTGTGTATGAGTCTTTTGTTTTATATATGTTTTTAGATTCAGGTGGTGTATGTGCATGGATACATTGTGGAATGATGAAGGGTGGGTTTCTAATGAAGTAATCACCCAGTAGTGAACATTGTGCCCAGTAGGTAAATTTCCAGTTCTGCCCCTTCCCACCCTCCCTTGCTTTTGGTGGGGCGGGGGGGGGGGGTAGAATTTAAATTGTTCAGCTCCTACTTGTAAGAACATGTGGTATTTGATTTTCTGTTTGTGAGTTACAGAAAAACCATTTTTTTTTAATTGCAAAGCCCTGTATCTCTTCTATGGTACAAAACTTGGAGCTTTGTAAAAAAATATATTTGCCAATATAAACATTGGTGAAACAGCAATATACATTGCTATAATGATGTAAAATTACTTTATATAAATATGCTTAAAATGTATAGTGTATGAGAGAGTTGTAAAAATAAGTTTTAACAAATGTAAAACATAACTAGAACTTAATAACAAAATTATTAAAGACTAAATTGTTCTCCTCCCATCACTTATATGTTGAATTCTTAACCCCTAAAGTGACTGTATTTAGAGATAAGGCCTCTAAGAAGGTAAATAAGGTTAAATGAGGAAATAAAGTTAGGGCTTTAATTCACTATTACTGATGTCTTTAAAAGGAAGAGAGGGCAGAGGTGTACACACAGAGAGAGTCATTTGAGGACACAGTAAGAAGATGGTTTGCAGGTGGGAGACTGTAGGAGAAACCAAGCAAGCCAATGTCTTAATCTTGGACTTCCAGCATCCAGAACTTTGAGAAATCAGTATCTGTGGTTTAAGTTACATGTTGTTTAACACGTCTGTGATGTTTGTTATGGCAGTCCTAGCCAACTAATACAAAGACCTTTACCTAATATTGTGGAAGAGAGGATGAATGTGTATGTGTATTGATGTGATAGGAAGTACTTTTGATGTTACATAAAAACGAACTTGTATTTTAAAGATAGTATCTGTTCTGTCAATATTCCACCCTAGTTAATAGAAATCACTTTACCTAATTTAAGCAGAAAATGATTTAATAGGGAAATCAGTTCCTTATAATACATTAGCAGAGGCAGGAGAAGAGGACTCAAGATTAAGCATCAATAAATGATTTTAAAAAACAATGCATGTTAATTTTGTTTCAAATCTAGGTAGAGTAACAGGCACTAAATTTATATTTTCTAAATTTATATTTTAGCCAGAAGCACTAATATGAACGACATTCTACAAAAGAATAATTTTCAAGATACTGGACAGAGGATGAAAGACAGTGGTTCCTGAAAGATAAGAACAAACTAAATGAGCCCTATAATTATCCCAACTTACTGCCTAGAGAGACGTTTTAAGCCACTCTCTGGGGCAAAGAGAGATGAATCCCAGATTTGAAGAGACGGAGCTGAGAATGCAGGAAAATCAAAACAGCTGTAGTTCATGAGAAAGAATAACACGGTAAAAATTGCTGCCCAGAGAGAACACTGTGTAGATCTGTCAAATGTTACCACAGGTATTTCTTATAGCACTTCTCAGCCCCTTCACCTCAGAAAACCACCCAAACTTGAACTAGAAAAAAAAAATATGAAAAGGTTAGAGAAAATATTAACTCAAAATTAGGAGTAGTAGCAGTTCCCATCAGCCAGAGTGGAAAAACATTATAATGTAATGGATATTGGGTAAAGCACTCAGAGGATCTTACTTCAATAGTGGGAAAAGATTGCACTAGGCCAAAAAATGACTCTAACTCTAAATAAAAAATAGTAAAGGAATGATTCAAATAAAGAAAATATAAATACATACACAAACATCTAGCAACCAACAAGGTAAATTTCACAATGTAAATGCATTTGAATAACAATTACCAGGATGCAAAAAGTAGGAAAATATGGCCCATCATGAGAAGAAATATCAATCCATCAAAAATGATAATGGCACAGATGTTAGAATTGGAATAAAATGCATTAAAAATTGCTGTAACTGTATTCCATATGTTCATCCAGAAAGGAGACACATAGAATATACAGAAAGGAACCTAATAGAAATTTTGCAAATGACAATTACACTGTGAGATTAAAAAGAAGGACTTGACGAAGAGCTCTGTAACATAGCAGAAAAGAAGATTGATGAACTTGAAGATGTCACAATGAAAATGAAGCAGAATGAGGCACACAGAGAAAACAAATTTGAAAATTAACAACACATCGTTGAGTCACAGGACAATTTCAAGCAGTCCAATATAAGTGTAATAAGAGTTTCTGAAAAAAGCTGTAGGGGCTCAGTGTAATTAGTAGAAGAAACAATGGCTAAAATTCTTGAAGTTTCTGAAAACAATAAATAAAAAGATTGCAAAAGTTCAACTGACCTTCAGTAAATAAACATAAGGAAAATTATAACAAGAAATAGCATATTGAATTATTAAAACAAGGGATAAAGAAAAAATCTTTAAGAAGTCAGAAAACAGGCACAGTATATACACAGAAACAATGCCAATGACAACAGATTTCTCAAGAAAAATAAGTGAGAAAAAAAATAAAGCAGCATTATTAAAATACTGAAAGAAAAAAATCTATTTAGAATGCTATACCTAGTGAAAGTGTCTTTCAGAAAATAAGAGAAAATAAATGCTTTCTACGATTTATAGTAGTTGAAAGAATCTATCATCAGCAATACAGTACTATAAAAAATGTAAAAGAAAGTTATTTGGTCAAAAGAAAAATAGTGTTAGATTATATTAATGAACACAGAAAATTAGAATGAAAAATGAAAACTGTGAGTTTAAATATGGAAAATATTTATTTAAATCTTTTCAAAAGATAATTGAGTATTTAAACAAAAATAATAACCATGTATTGGAAACTTTATTATAAATTTATAATTAAAGACAACAATAGCAAAAATATTTTAAAAAGAAATAAAAATACACTATTTTTAGGTTCTTAAATGATATGTATAGTCATTTATTACATAATAAACATAATAAGGATGTATACCATAAAGTGTAAAGCAACCACTAAAACAACAAAAGTTGTAGATAAGCCAAAAATGAGATTAAATATAATCATAAAAAAATACTCAGCTAATCAAAAAAAGGATGAGTTCATGTCCTTTGCAGGGACATGGATGAAGCTGGAAACCATCATTCTCAGCAAACTGACACAAGAACAGAAAACCAAAACACCTTATTTTCTCACTCATAAGTGGGTGTTGAACAAAGGGAACACATGGACACAGGGAGGGAAACATCACACTCCGGGGCCTGGGGCCTGGTGGGGGGTGAGGGAGCTAGGGGAGAGATAGCAGGGGGTGGGAGGATTGGGGAGAGATAACATTAGGAGAAATACCTAATGTAGATGACGGGGCGGGGGGGATGGATGCAGCAACTACCATGGCATGTATATTCCTATGTAACAATCCCGCACGATCTGCACATGTACCCCAGAACTTAAAGTATAATAATATAAAAAAGGGGCAGTTTTCTCTGCATGCTGTCTCTCCTGCCACCTTGTGAAGAGTGCTTGCTTTTCCTACACCTTCCACCATAGTTGTAAGTTTCCTGAGGCCTCCCCCAGCCATGTGAAACTGTGAGTCAATTAAACCTCTTTTATTTATAAATTACCCAGTCTCAGTAGTATTTTTATAGTAGCATGAAAACTGACTAATATATTCTAGAAAACTGTCAAATTAATTATAAACTATTTTATTTTTTCAGCCCTAAATATCACCCTTTCTTAGGTAGAACTAGGCAGAATTTAGTCTAGGGTTAATTATTTCTTCATCCCTCTCAGTCCTACCAAGGCAAAACCTTTCTCAGAAATCTATTTAAAACCCTACACATTACAAGCTCTTCCATTCTGACTGGTGGTAAAATGAAATATTTCTAGCCCTTATAAACTTTAGGGATTATTTCTTCTCTCCTGTTGGTTCTTTCTCTTCCTGTAGTAACCCCTTCATGTGCATGAAGTGATCAATATTCAGTTGGAAACTGGAGGAGACCCACTGAAGATCTTCAGTGTGCCCTGTAAACACTAGTTACCTTGACCTCCCAGACTCCTTGGTCCATCTCCTTGATTCAGTCTGACAGTTAAACTCTGCCTGGGTTTCCTGTCTTTGGGCAGCAGTGTGGAAACTCTCCCAAGACAGTGAGCTAAGGAAACTGAAGAGCTCATATTATCTGTTTTCCATCTCCCAGGATTAACTATCCTTTGTAGCTTGAACTCTTAAAGATTGTTTTTATATATATTTGGTCCAGTTTTTAAGTTGTTTCAAGCAGGAGGTTAAATCTAGTCTAGTTATACTGTCTTGGCTAGAAGCAAAAATGTCAAAGGCATTTTTTCATCTTATATACAATTTAAATAATTTATTCAACAAGGTATGTATAGTCAAGAGCGAAAGAGGTACAGAAAATTAATCTGGACATATATGAACTTATTCTACTTTTACCAATTAGAGGCTGTGGCCAAAGGCAAGTCATTTCATCTTTCTAAGCTTCAGCATTCTCCTCTGTGGAATTAAGGTATTAATATCCGCCTTCTCTGCTTGTATTGTTATTGTGAAGCTTTAGCATGGTTGACATTTCAAAGAATATATTGTAAAGAGGTCACCAATGAGAAGCATTTCTATAGCCAATGCATAAATATTAAAATGCATATTGAAAAGAAAATGAGCTTTGGCTTCAGGGCTGCAGGCTCAAAAACTGTTTCTGCTATTTATTAAGTATAAGGTGAGTTAATGAAGCTCTCTGAATCTCAATTTATTCTTCTTTAAAATAAAAGTAACTGTACTCATATTGAAGGCTTGTTTTAGAAAATGTGAAAGAATAATATATACAAGATTTCTAGGAAAGTGAACATAGTAAAATATCAATGTGTGCTAATTCATAGATTATGTAATGAGAAGTAAAAGACAAAAAAAGCAGGCTGTGGAAAAAGACATCTCTGCACACAGCTGTTACATATTTGCATTGTCTGGACCTTTTTTTTTTTTTTTTTTTTTTTTTTCCAGAAAAGTGAGTATCAGAGCCACAACCAACCTACATAGCAATTTTGTATGAGTTATAAATGGAAGCCTCCTCTGTGAACGAATGAGAAAAAGATGCCCCTTGCTTCAGGTGATACAACCTTGTACTAGTGTCCGTGGATTAATGAACAAAGAGTAAGCTGGATTTTAGCCTCTCACTTCCAGAGACAGGCTTTTCTTTACAGTGCATAAACTGTGCAGCCTGATATGAAGGTGCTGGTAGGAAGAGCACCCAGTGCATATTTTCAGTACATGCTCAGCTCCATGGCTTCTTGCTCAGAACCTGGGGCATCTGACAATAAGGAATAATCTGAGAACCAGCTGGAGTTGACAACATAGTCCTGAGATATTTAGAAATGTACTTTCCCTTAATCCTGAGGTTACATTAGAGAGTGTGCAATTGGGGAGAAACTGACAATGGAAAATATTACTATGTGATTTATCCTACTATGAGCAAAATAATGCAAAAATTCTTGTAAATATTGAGAATATAAAATAGGCATCTTGTTTTTCTAAAAATACGTATATAAAGGTACCAAAACCTCTTTAGACTGCATTTTCCTTTTTATTTGAAGAGATTTCTTTAAAGATTGTGTGATTCCTTTGAACTAAATTTCTTCCTTTCAGGTTGTACCAAAATGTAATGCTAAATGTTGTATTTGGATTAAAACATCAAGTAATTAGAACTCATATCATTGAAGCCTATCTGTGAAAGACCTGTTTATTTGAAAGGAATTATTGAGAAGGAAGAAGTGGCATTCCACCTGACAGGTTTCTGAAGGCTGCCAGTATTGCAATCAAGAAAAGAAATATTTATGAAAAACTAACAATAGCCAACAAAGCCATAAATCTTTCAGTGGGGTAAGGATGCAACACTATGAATAAATGTTCTTTTTAGTTAACATTTGTGTGCAAATAGCAATTTCAAAAACATTCAGAAATATTTACATTATATTTGTACCTTTTTTATTCATTTATTCATATATCTATATACGTACTAAAAATTAACCAAGCCATCCTTCGACTTACTGAACCATTTCTTTACTCACCTTTACAGCAAAAATATTCAAAAGTATTGTTTATATTGACAACAGGCAAAATTCCTTTTTTTCTTCTTCAGCCCACGTCATTTGATATTCTCAATCACTCATTGGAACTATTTTTGTTAAGTTTAAAAATAACCTAGATCCTCCTAGTTTCAATACTCTCTTTTCCATATTTTGTCAAAATTCTCAATAGTACTTAAAGCAGTTTACCACATACTCCTTTTTGAAACTTTTAAGAAAAGAAAAAGAAGCACTCTTTTAGGTTTATTTTTCATTATTTTGGAACAAGACTTTCCACTCTTCCGATTTTCTTTATTGGCTTCTTATGGAAAAGGACCCCATAATTTCTGATCATCCTTTTGAAACATAGTTTTTGCTTCTACTTAGTTGCCTGACACTGGAGATGGAGACTACACTTCCTACTTCACCTCCAAGCATGGCTATGCAATTAGTTTTCACCCATGGAATGCAAGAGAAGTTGAAGTCCCTTACTTTCACGTAATATGTATGTATGCTATGATCCATACTCTGCTTTTTATTCTGATGACACAATCCCAGGGAAGCTGAGTCTATAAGCTAAAAGGAGCTTTAGTCTTTGAATTGTTAAATGAAGGAAAGTCTTTTATACAAAAATATAAGTGTTTTATATACAGATCAGGAACTCTGATCTTAAACTATTATGTAAAGGACTTTTGAACTCTTATGATGTGGTTGATTTATGTATTTTGGCATCTATTTTTCTAATATCTATTACTACTCTTTAGAAAAAGTGCTATAATAATATTAGCTTATGAGATGCATAGCACAGATGGAAATATTGGTCTTACATAGGACAAGGACACTTCTGTTATACAAGAAGAAAGGACTATAATGCATAAAAATGTGGAATAAGATTGGTGACTTTGATTATCAGAGTTATAGATGAATCTCAGCTGACTGTCCATTTTTTGCTGGGAACTATGAAGCAAAACAACCAGAGAGTGGGAAGCCAGGGTGGGTCAACCATAATATAAACAAACAATGGAATGCAGACATCTCAGAGAATGAGAAAGCACAGGAGAATTATCTGGCAGTATTGAAACACAATTTAAAATTTATAGATTCTGCTAAATTTCTTTGAAACTATTCAGCTATCCAGTTGGGTTTGTCCAGAGAAAGAGTTTAATCTGGTACATCTGACTAAGAGACAGAGGAGCAAACTACGACTGAAGATTATTTGCAAGGAAAGAACTACAGCATCTAAACTGAGTTGTGAAGGTAGTGAGGGCATGAAAACAGCTCTGAGGAGCTAAAAAGATATAGAGTCAGAGAAACCTGAGTTTTTTTTTATGGGGCCCAAAATATTATAAGGTTGAAGGATTTGGATAAGCAGATGAAATGATAGAAGGTAGGTATCAAAACCTGAGAGAAAAATGAATATATGTGTTTAGAAATTTTAGTTGGAAATTTGTGGTGAAAAAGAAAAAATAATTTTTCAGCTCTTATCAGGAGAGCATAACAATATTCTTAACAGAATATTTATGACTCCCTTCATCAGCTGGCCTTTGCCTTGCCTCCAAAGAGCCTTCTGAAAACAGCACAACAGACCTGCACAACACAGTATTGTGTAATTCTTTGTACAAATGAGCATTAAATAAGTTTGGAATCTTTACTTGTTTTTCTCACTTTCTAGTTGAGGGAAAGGTGCTGAAACTTTCAAGGTTACAATTTCCTCAGCTCTATTGTAGAAATAATGCAAATATCTCAAAGGATCAGTATATAGATGAAGGTATGTTTAAGAGTACTCGGAAGTGGCTAAAATATATGATCTTATAAATACAATGTTAGAGAATATGTCATTATAACATTATCTATTATTATTTTACTGTGGTATCCAGAAACAGAATTAAAGAGCAAGGATTAAAGGTTACAAGAAGGTAGATACCAATTCAGTCTATGGAAGAGTTCTTAACTAGAACTATCTCACTGAAAAATTAGGCTAGTTTTCTCAAGGCCATGGACTCATCAGGAAAGAAAAAGAGAAAGTAGAATTTTATCTTACTTTCTCAAGGAGACAAGAAAAATCAGCTTCCTAGATGACTCAGTTTCCTTTTTCTCAAGCTACTGTTAATAGAGTTTTTCCTCTTAATTCTGAAATTGATGAGAAGTTAATGTGCTAAATTTTATCTTTGAGGTGATAAATTTCTGATGGATGTGACCATGTGAATGCCAGAGGATTAAATAATTAGAGGTGTTGTAAGAGCCTAAATTAAGCCCAGAGGGAGATGATACTAAAAGCAGCATGTGCGATTCAGACAATGAGCATTTTGGTGGTAAAATATGTACTATCAAGGGTTGTTTCTTGAGTTTCTTAGATTATGTTAGCCATAGGGTTCTTTTGACATGTCAAGAGAAGAAAAATAAATTGAAATTGGACGTCTCAATAGCTATGACATGTAGGATATGGACTAAATTAAACATTCATTATAACATTAATAATCTATTATCTGATTCATGATATAAAACAATGAATATTCTTTCAAGCTAGTTAAGTTTTCATCACTGAGAGTGTAGTACCGTCTTGTTTTCCAGAGGCCTGGCAGCATTTGTCTGGCATGCCAAAGAGAGAGGGAGGACATATCTGTCTCATAATCATGCTTGGGATGAAAATTCTCCAAATTCCTTTCCAAAATGAAGCTTTCATGATTCTAAAATCATAAACCTTTCTACATTATAAACTCATTTTTAAAGTATCAGTTTCAGAATAATGAGAAACAGATCAAGAATTACATACACCCAAAATACTAGGATGGGAATGCTGTATTATTATTTGTTTGCCATTACAGTCTCTGAGACCAAAAATAATTTTGGTAAACAAAAACAGAATTCTCTATATGTGTCCAGGCAGGATAATCTATCACTTTTCTGAGAGAGTTCATCAAAAATAGGTAGAGTTTGAGTATCCACGTTGTCTCATTAATAAAGGAAATAATGCCTCTTAATCAGAATTATAGAGCATGAGATAAATAATGACTTCATCCTCCAACCACCAAAAACCAAACACAATATTAATATTGGTATTCCCAAGCATAAATAAACTTCATCCATAGAAGTGAGTTATTGTTCAGTTTTAATTTAAATACAATGTGTCTGTGCATTACTTCTAAATGGTAATAAGGTAGACAATTAATTCTATGTGTGCCCTATCTACACAGGAGAGAGAGTACCAGCATCTTTGTGGATTACCAGTGCTGTAGAGTGGAAAGAAAATATTGCACACACCTGTAGTTTGTTAGGTACCATATTAGGTTCTGAGAATATCATCAATAATTACAACAACTATAATTATTCAGGAATCCCAGAAGCCAACAGGCATAGGAATAAAATTTATCATTGAGATCTTGCATCACAATAACTGCAGGTCTGTGTGTTTCTAAAAGAGGAAGAATTAGATATGGTAAGATAGAGCACCGAAGTGTGCTGAGTAAGCTTTCATAGCAAGAGGTAGTACTTGAAATCAGTCTTTAAATAAGATACAGCAGGTAGAGAAAGAAATGTAGAAAGGACATTCTAGAGAGGGAAAACCATGAGCAAAGGTATGAAGATAAGGCTTGGCATACTAAGAAATTATTTCTTAAGAGCTGTATATAAAGGAGACATTCTTATACACAGGCTCACCTGCCTAACTAGACTCTGGCCCAGTGACTAGATTAAAATTATGCTGTTACAATATGGCAGATTGATCATTACCTATACTAGTAGGAGGTATTCCCTGCTAGGAAATTATTCCTGATAACTCAGCAGGATACGTTTCTCACACCTGAATGCTATGCCTGTCTGAAAAACTATCTTTATGTAACCTGACAGAATATTCCCCTCCTGTGAGTGTATTCTGGATTGAAAATGACAGCTTGCTTTCTACAATTCCCTCTTTGCTATGTTCCTACAATTCACAGAAGACTCATTTATTTATCATTTCATTTGTTTTATATGCTATTGTTTTTCATACCCACATTAATTGGCTTTTATTCTAGTTCTAGTCCACATCAACTCCAACTGGGACATAACTGATAAAATGTTGATGCTAATGGATTTGGGAGGAAAAAACATCCTTTAATTTACATTTGTAGTACTGAAGAAGATGGACTCACTTTTGTTCTCCCAGATTACTTTCCAGAAGATGACAAAGACTTGCATATCAGTTGAGTCTTCCAAATTGCAAATCAATTCTCTATAAAATGAACACTTTTGTTAAACCACCTAGGTGCCTTCCTAGGTTTGAAACAACCAGCTTGGGAGAATAGGGTGATTGTAATATTAAGTAATAAAAAACAGAAAGGTCAAATAAACTAACACATATTTGAGTATGTTTTTAGCAAAATTAAGTCCAAATTTCTATGTGTTTCACAGTTTCTATTTCATGATCGTACCTTTTATGCACTCCTGTTTTCTCTTTCAGAGTTTTTACTCTTTTCAGTGCATTGTGTAATTCCCTACAGATCAATCTTTTCAAAACATTGTCACATACAGAAGCAAAAACAAGACACTTGACTCACCTGCTTACAAGATAAATTCCAAGCTCCTTAAGTTGTCCAGTCTAACTAGCCCCACCTTTTCAAAGCTAAGTCTATTTTTCCGCTATACCAAATCCCTACTCAAGTTCAGCAGATCTACTCCTTATTTCACTTTGTCACATTTATGCCTTTGCTAAATAGTTGTTCTCCCTGCTATCTGCCTGCCTGCCCTATTTCCCATCAAGACCTTGTCAAATCTCATTTCACCCCCTTTCCTAAATTCCAGTTATCTTACTGGCATAAACCTCGGTGACAATCATAAATGATTCCAAGTTATAAAATAGCATGAAAAGCATAACAGTAACCCAGCTTCTTAAGTATCATAAGCAAAAGCCAAGCTACTTGCTTTTTACATGCTTCTACTCTTTCTATTCAGGAAAGAGACTTCATCAATAGGCTTATCACATTGTTGGTTGGATGGTGGTGTCCCACGAGGAAAGTTGAGACCAACAGTTCCTTAGGATAAAGAATGTGCATTTTATGTTTTGGTTTTTTTTTTCTCATGTACTCTAGTAGACTGCCTGGCACATAGTACACATCAAACCTGCATCTGTTGAATCAATAAATGTTCACTTCCATAGAATATTATAGAGATCATTGTATAAGAATCACACTTATTTACAATCAAACTTCATGTGACAGCTAGTTATTAGCGTATGATCTTAGGAAAGTAAAGTTATGTTTTGTCAGACACATAAAATATGCCATGAATTCCTACCAAAAAAAAATTTAAGAAAAATACAAGAGACAGAAACTCTCCCGATGGCCTAAGTATAGCCATTTGATGAGGTTTGATAGATTTGAATAAATAATTTCTGTTACCTTCCAATTTTACATTCAACCAACATTTATTGATTCTCGTCACTGTGTTGCATTTAGGAAATATGAAGACTTTAAAAATCCCATTTCATCAAAAGCTCTAAATAGAAGAAAATGACAAATCAATGCACAATTGTTTGCAATGTGATCAGAATTGTGATGCAGTTTTTATGTACACATGCCATGAGAGTGTGTATCTCACACTGGATTACACAGAAAGTTTCTCAGAGGCAGTCAAACAGAAATTGGGTTTTAAAAGACGCATAAATACTAACCTTGTTTAAATGAAACCAATGAACAGCAGCTGTGTTAGTGAGAAGTTGAAACAGGGAAATGTGTGCCAGGGAAAGCATCCCCTGCAAAAAGCATTGCAGTGTAGACATGCTCAAGTAATTATAAATGTCTTAGTATGACCAGATATGCCTATATTGGGTTATGGAGTGAAAGTAGGAGGGTGGATAGAAGACAGATCATCTACACCTTTTAAGATTGCACCCTGTAATCAAAGGAGATGCCATTCAGTGTTTCTAGGCACCAAAGTGAAACAATCAAATTTATGCTTAAAATCACTGCCAACAGAGTTTTGAATATATTTCAGAAAACAAGACTGAAGGAAAGCAGGAAAAAAATTTTTTGAGATTTTTGTCAGTAATCTTGATGAGAAATCAAATAAACCTGAGCTAAGGTAGTGACTGAAGATTTTTTTCAAAAAAAAGTTAAGTAATACATTTAGTGATAGGCATAGCATTGGGCTAAAAGATAAAAAGGAATTAAAGATGATGTTTAACTTTCTGGCTTGTCAGACCTTTTCAGTTGTTGAAATATCAATTTATAAAGAAATTCAGAGAGGCAGACCTGAGGTATTATAAATTCCTATATTTTTGAATAAACAGAATACCTTTTGTTATAGCAATCATAAAAAATAGAAAGTGGACTTTTCCATTTGATAATTCTTATAATAGTATATAATTCTCTGGAAGGATAGGTATTAATTAGTATTGTTTAATATCATTTAAGGCTGCATATGAACTAATGATTTACATAATTTTTTTAAATGGAAGGCAAAATCTGTATTTAATTGCACCAAACATCAATAGTTATCTTTTTCTCTCTTTCTAGTTTCCTTGATAGAAACCTTTATTATCACTGTTTTTCTCAATAGCAACTCAGTAAAGTCTTCTTTCAGGGTAATACCATTTATTAATTCAATACCTGCCAATTCAAGTACAGAAATGGCAGTTCTCAAGGGGAAGGCATTTAAAGGAGAAGGGATCCTTTTCTTTGGTCTATTTTATTTATTTATTCACATTATTGCTCTTCTTTATAGATTGTCTTATTACTGACTTGAATATCTGCAGCTCCATTGCCTTTAAAGATCTTTCTTTCTTCCTATCTAGCTTAAGGTCACCTGTAGAGAAAATGACAATGCATATCTTATGTATATAACTTTGTCAGTGACCATTTTTGTGCCATGTAAAAATGGAGCATCACTATCAGTTTACCCCTCTACTTCACATTAAATTTCTGTTTCAAAATTATTTCTAAAATTACCTTAACTTATATGAATAGTAGAGTAGCTTCCTTGTAACTATTATAGAATTCTGACTCTTAAAAAATTAATTAATTTTTAGTTGATTGGTAAAAGTTATATATTTATAGTATATGGCATGATGTTTTGATATATGTGTACATTGTAGAATGGCCAAGTCAAGCTATTGAATATATGCATTACCTCACATTGTTGTAATTTTTTTTTTACGGTGAGAACACTTACAATTTACTCTCTTAGCAATTTTCAAGTATATAACATATTGTTATTAACTATAGTTAACATGTTATAACATAGATTTCTTGACCTTACTTCTGTCTAAATAAAATTTTGTGTCCTTGGACCAGAATGAACTTTTATACAAAGTGTTTTAAAACAGAAAAATTATTTTATGTGCCATTATAAAAATTGTATATGCTTAATTTAATTCTAGCAATAAAAAATAAAGAAATTTAAAAAAACATTAAAATACTATCTCTCTTAGATAATCTATGTTAATATTTGTTGAATGACCTTCCAGAACTGTATGTATATGGTAGGGAGAAATATTGCTATATAATGTTATATTCATGAAGTTAGAATGTACTTTCGGTTTCATAATTTTTTTTATTAAACAAAGCATTTTACCTATTTTTCCATGAGTATAGAGTATCTTCTTGTTTGAATATTCCATAACTTTATTTTACTACTACCTGTTAGTAAATTTGAAGGTACTTACTATGTGAATATAAAAAGTGTTTCAGTATGAATCTTTGTTACTTCTTTATCTCCTTAATGAGAAAATAAATTTTATACATATAGACCAAAATGCAAAGCAGAATAACTACGTTAGTCTACACTCTCATCATCAACACGTTGAACTACCTCTTTCTCTATATCCTTATGCTAAAGTCTCGTTTTCTTATCTTTGCCAGTCTTTAAGACAACACTCATCAGTTTGCACAAATGGTAACTGAGAGAACAACTTCTTTGGTTATCCTCTATAAAATAGCACAACCACACTCTGCAGTCACATTTTGCCTCCCTTATCCTTGAAACAATGTTTGCATACCTGAAATGCCATATATTTATTTGTTATTTATTGTCTCTCTTCCTCTAGCAAATTTTAACCTCTGTGAGAGTTTGGATCTTTTTTTCTTTTCTTTATTATACTATCTTTAGCAAATGTAGCGAGTTTTGGCATGTAGTAGAAATTTAGGAAATAAAATATGAAATGAATATACAGTGAATTAAAAAGTATTTTTTTCTTTAAGAAAATTTATTTTATGTGTGACTTCCCTTTTCTAAATTTGACTATGTACGAAATTTATATTCATTTATATTTATTCATTGATTCCTTACTGTGGTCCATAAGTTTATGTGCCTTCTTTATTTAAATATTTATTTATATTTATTTGTTTATCTAATGTATTATGTATATACATATTTGAGATAGAGGCTCACTCTGTCACCCAGGCTGGAGCACAGTGCCATGATCATGGCTCACTTCAGCCTCAAACTTCCATGCTGAAGCAATCCTCGCACCTCATGACCTCCTGGGAAGCTGGGGTCTACAGGCATGTGCCACCAAGCCTGACTAATTTTTGTATTTTTTCTAGAGATGAGGTCTCACTTTGTTATCCAGGCTGGTGTCAAACTCCTGGGCTCAAGCAAACTGCTGGCGTCAGCCTCCCAAAGTGCTGCAATTATGAGCACTTTTTTATTATACCCAGCCTAATCTGCCCATTTTTTAATCAATATTATACACTTATTTTTTTTGCTATAGTTTCTGAATACATTTGAAATTCTGAAAGAACATGTTCCAGCCCAACTTCGTTGTTAAAGTGTTGTTTACAACTTCTTGACTTTATGTTCTTGTGGCTGATTTTTTGAACCACTTAATCAAGTTTCAAATAATCTCATTAGAGTTGTGTTTAGAACGGAATTGTTGCACTGGGTCTAGAGAAATTTGGCATATTATTGTGTCTTTCTCTTTAAGATACATGTCTAAATTTTTGAAACTTCTTTTGTGTGTTATAGAGAATGTTAGTTTTCTTTACATATGGATGGAATATTTCCTGTAAGTCTGTATGTAGGTATAAAATGCTTTGTTGCCATTTTGAATGGGCTATTTTTCTATTATATAACTTAGCTTGTTCTTGGATTGCCTTTTGAGAGATTTTGCTTTACAAGCTCTCAGAAACACTTCATTATAATGCCATAAAGCACAGTGAGAATAAACTAAAGCCCTAGCTATAAAATAGTTTTGATAAAATGTGGATTAATAGCCTAAGAAATAGCAAAGTCAATTTGCATTTACCTTAAGGCTAAAAATTGATCTCATTTTTCTTCCAAAACTACTCATACTAATAGTTTTAGAGATGAATTCCATAGATCTTTGCATGGGAGAAATATATTACAGGTGTAATTGAGTTATCTTTCCAAGTTTTTAAATAGTGATTCTTCCTATGTAAAATAAATGTTCTTTTTTCTCTCCATGTTTAAGTAATTTTGAATTAAAATCCCAGGAGATGCTAAATGCACATTGTAAATCAACACGTTTACTTTCTAAAATGCAACAAAAAAACAGATATGTCTCAATGAGAGGAAAACTAAATACTTTCATAGAAGGAGCTGTAAGTTTTGTTTTGTTTGTTTTTGTTTGTTCATTTTACATAAATGTGATGCTAGTCTTTACATAGTCATTAAAAGTTGCATAGCTTAGCCATTATGAGAAAATAAGAAAACTTTAAAAGAGTATAATTTCCCAAAGGTGTTTCTAAGCCAAACTATTGTTTCTAGGAGAATATGATTACTAGTAAATTTGTTCAAAACCAATTGAAGGAACAGCCTGAGTAAGAAGAAAGCTAAATTGTAGCCTTCTGAGTATTTCTAGAATGACCATAGGCTTAATATGTTATGGGACTTCTGGGTACCGATTGCTGAATTGATTACAGTTTTTTGATAGGACAATTTTTTATGCCTTATTTCAGTTCACAAATATAAACGATAATTCTTACACTGTTACATTGCCATGATCGGAATGAATCTTCCTGTGTAATTTCCACTAATCATTTTTATGCCCCCATCTGTGCAAAAGAAAAAAAACTCCTTCATATTACCAACTAACCATCTGTACATTTATGGAAAGGCTGCACAGTGCCTGCGTATGTGAAGCCAGCCGTATCCCTTGCCATCACATGTGGAGTTCACCAAAAGAGAGAGTATATAAATATTTTTAAATGTTCCTTCTTACATTAAATAAAGATACATGAGTTCACTAATGTAACATAATCAAGCTGCATAATATAAGTATCAGCTACAATATTCCAAAGAGGCAATTTTATTCTTTGTGGGTGAAAAAAGTTTTAAAAATTAATGCACAAAATAAGGAAATGGTTTTAAAGCAAAGCTGTGCTAAATTGACAGTTTTCCCTCACAACATTTTCTTGGAAGATTGAAAGGCAATTTCTGCCAATTTTACAAAAATGCCTCTCTCTGCCTTAGTTGCTATCCCCTAGGCTCTTCATATCTTCTCCAGTAGACGAAGATGCCATTTTTCTAGGGAATGAAGAACTAATCTCACCATTTAATAGTCACCATACCACATTATGGGTTTCTGAAATTTTCGAAAGATCTGTGATATGGGGAAACAAATGTTTTATTTCTGCTCCCACCCTCCACGCTTATCTCATTTGAACCCACTTCAATAGACCTGTTGCAGGATTTTTCACCATCCGTTTGCATGTTTTGTCTTTTCTCAGAACAACTGCTTGTATCTTTTGAAATATTTGAATATACTTGACAAGTGAAATAACATATTTTACTAATTTTTAAGCATATTTTAGTCTCTGAAGTTTGTTTTAATGAGACTTACTCAACAGGCTGCATATTTTAACAATCAGCTGTGTGCTTCTTGATTGTGCTGCATATTTGAATACTTAAGGTTTTATATATTTTTTGATTGAGACTCATACTTTAATGAGCCACACAAATTGTGTCTCTGCAGAGAAAGTCTCGGAAACGTCATGTTGAAGTGTTTTGAGGACATTCTTTTTGTATTCGTGTGTATGTGTATATGTATGTGTAAGTGTGATGGGCAAGGATTTTGCTGGTGTCTGGGTACTTGCAGTTATAGATAAGTCTTAGGAGAATTCATTTGCTTTAAAAGAAAGATGAAGACCAATCTCTGACTTGTAGTTTCCACTGAATAAAACTGTGCTTTCATTTTTAAAATGCCTGAAATCCCACTCCTTCGAGATAACATTAATATTTTAGTGACCAATCTTTTATTCATCTCTGTGTGCAGGTATGTGAAGGAATGTATAAACTCCCAAAAAGCCTGATTTTATAATAATGTGCTGAACTCAATAGAGTAAAAATCAGGAAGCAGTTTTATTTTCCACTTATAAAGAAACTTCTAAAACACTCTGATGGTTCTTAGTTCTCTCCCTCTTAGCAACAATGTGGTCAGATCTCAGAGCTTAACAGTCACTTTCAGGAAATGAAAATGTCTAGTCTAAGCTAAATAAGAATTTTAATCTTCCATTAAATATCAGTTCTCTTTTTTCCCAGCCTAGGAAACAGCAATACGAAAAAAAAAATTAAGTGTGTGTGTGTGATTATTTTCTCTTTCTTCTCCTCTTAATTCTCCCACAACTGATTAGAACGAATAAATAAATGGTTAATAAACAAATGTTCTCTCAATTAGCTGGGGCTATCTGTTAATTTTTACAGGCTTTTTTTTTGCTCACAGAAACGCAGTCTACAGATTCTTTGCCTGCATTTAATGCTCTACAGTAGTGTCTGGCTGACACAGATAATAGGCTTCGCCAACTTCTTAAAATGGGCGCTCATGCCTGCCCTCTGGCAATAAAACTTCTCATATACTTCTTGAACTGAGATTTCTTTCCAACAAAGTCCTTTCAAAACCTGCCATGCAGGGATACCAGGTTGTTTCCACCATCAAGTAGAAGAAAAGCTGTGGCCTAAGATCTTTCTTCTTGCCACATATTTTAGAGGGAATTCCCACTTTTAGACTTCTTAGAAAGTGAGACTCAAGTTACTGCACTCCAAACCCAGGGTCTTGTGTCATGTTCTACCAATAAATCTCTCAAGCTCCTGCTCTACAAACAGAGGAGACTATTTCAGAACATTCCATTTTTCTGAGGACTATTGTTGGGGTCTGATTTTCTTAACTGTGGTCTAGAGAAGGAAAAGGATGTCCTTAGTGCCTTCTGTTCTTATAAATTTTACCCTCAAATCCTCATTCAATAAATGGAATTTAGACTTCTCTTTTGTAGGATATTGGGTGACAATCCCTGGGCCAGTTTAGATAAACTAAATCTATGTAAATGTGCCTAGATATTCTTTATAAGGAGTTTTTATAATCCATTATTTTTAGCTTTCAGGCAGAAGCCCAGACTCCTGAGACTACAAGGAAGACTCTAACCTTCATCCCATTATATATACATAGAAACTTAAATAATAATATTAATTAAACATGACTTTTTTTAATCAGAGGGATCACTTTTATTATGACCCATGTTCCCAATTTCCCCACTCTTTTCACTCTTCCACACTCAATTATAGTAACCTGGTAGGTGTCTTTCAATATATTTTCCCATAATTATATATACATTATACATATATATTATTTGCCATTGCTCACGAAAAATTATAAGATCATAACATCTACATGTACTTGTATCTCAGCTTCTTCAGTACTGAATGCACTGCGGAATTCTCTTCCCATTAGCTGGTAAAGAATGAATTCTTCCTTTAGTGGCTACATGATACTATATTCAACCACTTGTCAGTTGAAGGATATAACGTTTTTACTTTTACTAGGTGCTTTAGAATATGCATAAATTTTGATTTATCGAATCAATTTTGATTTGATAATTTTGATTATCAAAAGTATCTAGGTCAATTTTCAATCTATGTCTTCAATTAATGCATAAAAATACATGCAACCACATGAAATGTATGAAAATATTTTTTCAAGAATCACTACCACTGGACATATTTAATTTTATAAAACATTTTTGTGGCTGGGCGTGGTGGCTCAAGCCTGTAATCCCAGCACTTTGGGAGGCCGAGGCGGGTGGATCACGAGGACAAGAGATCGAGACCATCCTGGTCAAAATGGCCCCATCTCTACTGAAGATACAAAAAATTAGCTGGGCATGGTGGTGCGTGCCTGTGATCCCAGCTACTCAGGAGGCTGCGGCAGAATTGCCTGAACCAAGGAGGCGGAGGTTGCGGTGAGCCGAGATCGCGCCATTGCACTCCAGCCTGGGTAACAAAAGCGAAACTCCGTCTCAAAAAAAAAAAAAAAATTGTGCTATTCATCTTTATATTAATTTCCATTTTGAGGGCTACTTATGATATAAACATTTATTGGTAATTTAGATGTGATATTACAAATTTTCTGTTTATATCCTTTGCCATTTCTATTTCAGAGAGTTCCCCTGTCAATTTCTTTAAAAAAATCCTCTTCTATTACAGATATTTATCCTTCTTGGACATTCAGTGTTTAATGGTTTTAATTTTTAATTCTTATTAAAATTTAAAAATATAAATATAGAATAGCACAATGAATATCTATAGTTGTTAAAATTGTTAGCATTTACCTATATTTGTTTTGGATGGTACATTGCATTATTTGTTGCAATTATTTATTCCTTTCTATAGAAGAAGTCATGTAAATTTAGAGTTTCTTCGACAAGACAAAATATATTTCTGTGCCACCTAATTTGGCACAGAAGTGACTTTACTAGCATGAGACAGAAATAGATGAAGCACCAGTTCTGAGCCTCAACCTAAGTGGTACTGAACACACCAGCTGGGCTGCTGGTGTCAAGAGAAGGATGAGAAATATAAAGGGAAAAGCTACCTCAACCAATCCACAAAAGTGCAGTGAGAAGCAGAGATTTTGCCTCATGACCAGGCATGTCTTTCTTTGATCAGCCAAATATAGCTGTTTGAGACTCTTGGACTATAATAAATGATTGCTGTTTTAAACTCCTAAGTTTTGGAGGGTGTGTTATTAAATAATTGCCAAATTGCTCAACTGAGCTGCTATTTTTTATGTATATCATGTACAACATTTCACTCCTTCAAACTGACTGCATAACGACAATAAAACTGATTCAACAATGTCATCTAAAAGGGATGAAAAATGACTTTCTCAATAGAGAAAAAGCATTTGATAAAAGTCAACACAAGAATACTTAATTTTATTATGCTAGTCTTTATTGACTTCTGCCAATATTGAGTTTTATTACAAATTGAAGGTTTGTGGCAATCCTAATTAATAAGCCTATCAGCATATTCCAGTAGGATATCTTCCATATCTGTCTCTATGTCACATTTTGGTAATTCTGGTGTTACTTCAAATTTTATTATTATTATTTTATCTATTATGGTGATCTTTGGACAGTGACCTCTGATGTTATTACTACAATTGTTTAGGGGCACCAAAACTACTTCCAGAGAAGTTGGTGAATTTAATCAATAAATGCTGCGTGTGTTCTGAGTGCCTTACCAACAGGTTATTTTCCCATTTCCCTTTCTCTCCTTGGGCCCTCTACTTCCTGATATAGAACAATACTGAAATTAAAGCAATCTATAACCCAACAATGACTCTAAGTCTTCAAGTGAAAGGAAGAGTCACATATCTCTCACTAAAAATGATTAAGCTTAGTGAAAAAGGTAAATATCTTCTATCTCTCACTGGGAATCAAAAGCCAAGGTAGGTCAAAAGCAAGTCTGCTTGGACCAATTAGTCAGGTTGTTAAATGCAAAGGAAGAGTTGTTGGAGAAATCTAAAAGTGCTATTCCAGTAATGCACAAATGATAAGAAAGAAAAAACATCTTATTGTTGACATGGAGAATTGTTTTAGTGGGTCTGGATAAAAGATCAAACGGAAGAGAGTTAGGGCATTGCTCTGGATTAGGGTTTGGGTTAAGGGACTGTTTTTTTTTTTTTTTTTTTTTGTGTCTGTGTGTGTGTGTGTGTGTGTGCAGGTGGTGGGGGGTAGTTAAAAAACACTACTTGCAAGGTAAGTTATATCTTGCCACCATTTTATATATGCTAGTAAGAAAGCATTAATCCTTTGGGTCACAAACAAAGGCAGGCTATTACGGACAGAAATGACAGTTGCCAGAATACCATTTTAATGCTGGTTAACTGAGCTTCAATTTTCACACAGTAACATGATTAGGGCCAAGTGTTGGATGCCCACATATTCGAATGCATTAAGAGAGAGGAAACCAGGGATTAGGATCTTATCTCCTTGATCGTACAAAGGGGCCACTGGCAACCTAAATATCCTCTCCTCTAGAGAGAGAGAGAGACATCCTTACTTCCCTAAAATATAAGCAAATCTCCAGAGATAAGAGGGAGACAGCTATGTTTTTACCATACTAGAATATAAGTAAACCTGTGCAAATTTGATCATTAATGGCTAGATGTGATATAATGTGATAGATTCATGGATAATTAACTCCCAATAAAGAAAGGCATTACTATATTCCATTTTGAGGGTTTAGCATATGAATCAGGAGTTCACAGTCCTCTGTCCCTACTCTGAACACAATCTTTTTATTTAGAAAGTGTATATGACCTAAGTTAGTTCAAATAAATTTGTACTGAAACTATGAGGAATCCTCCCCCCCCCCCCGCTGTCTCTCTCTCTCCTTGAAATTATCTCTCTCTGTCTTCCCACTGAACATGCACAAAGAATAATTTTAAAACATTAGTAAGTCCTATGTACACTCTTCAAGAGTACTGTATAATAAAAATTTTGTTATAACAATTTATTGAATATTCAATAAATACTGGGCAATATGATCTAAAGATGAATTGGACCTGATCCCTTCCAACAAGAAGCTCAACAATCAATGTGGTGGAAGGCAGTAACAGGGACATAAATAACTATTATACCATGCCTAGAGAGGCAGCATACATTCTGGTTAAAAATACAGGCTCTGGAGAAATACTCTCTTCTTGGTCTTTCTAGTTATGGTTTAGGCAGATTATTTAACTATTCTGTAGCTCAGTTACATTGTTTATAATAACGGCCTGGTAATATGAGTTAATCCATGAATATTACTTAGAATAGTATGTGCAGTCATAGTAAGCACACCATATTTTAACTATTATTATTAATTTGCCATTGAAAGTAATGGCAAAAACCACAATTAATTTTGCAACAGTATAATATTATGCTCAGTTACAAATAAGGCTATGTCCAAATTATTTTCAATTTATTGCAAAAAAATATTTTCTAGACTATTATTTTAAGATTTTCTTCATAGCACTTAATGTTATCTAAAATTATCATATACTTATATATCCTTCATATATATATATATATATATATATATATATATATATATACACACACATATACATATTTGTTTACTCATTTGTTTAGATCTCACTATTTTAGTATAATTTAGAAGACAACAGAGAGCATGCTTAGAAAATTGTCATATGTAAAATGGAAACTCAGTAGATATCATAGAATAAAATCTGTTTAGAGTAGTCAAGGAAAGTAAAAAGGGCTTGGAAATTCCAAAGCATACACATATTGATAAAGCATAATGTGTTTTGGGTAGGGCTGAAAGAAATGATTGCTGGCTAGAGATTAGCTGGAAATAGAACGAATTTGTAAAGGGTCCCTTTGTACCATAGTAAGGCATTCAGGTTTTATGTTGAAATAAAGATAAACCAGGTCAGCAATATTGAGAATGGACTGGAGGGGGGAGAAGAGAGTGAACAGATGTATATTACATAGAGAGTTATTAAAATAATTCAAATATGAGTTGAAAAATGCCTATACTAGACCTCATGAGATGAACTCATGATATTTTACAGACATAATAGGATTAGTGAGTAATTGGATATGGGTGATGGAGCAAAGTATAGAGTCAACAGAGATGATGTTTCAGATTGCAGTGTGAATATACCTGTGACTCACTCAATTAAAAACTTTTGCATCAACTTCTGGTATTGCCAATAGAGTTCACAATGACTCTCTAAGGATATGGGAGTTTAAAACAAGAGCCAGATTCAATCCTGGATTCGCCCAGTACACCAGTTTAAATAAGACCAAGATATATGCCTCTGCAAGAAAGAAACTAGTATTTTGTCTTAAAAGGCATAGTTAAACTTATTCCACACATTTATCTGGTTGCACTTGTTATTCTTCCAGTTAAAGACAATGGTGTTTTTAAACCCTAAAGATTAATAAAGAATCAAACCAAAGTTTACAGAAACTAAATTGAGGGAAAAAATTCCTTTAAGCAACAACTTTCAGTAAAAGATTAAGAACTCCTTTCTTTATAAAGCTTGAAATACTTCACTATAAAAATATAGATAGTGGTGGAATTCCAGGGCAAGATGGCCAAATAGGAAGTGTTCCAGTCTGCAGCTCCCAGTGAGATCAACACAGAAGGCAGGTGATTTCTGCATTTCCAACTGAGGTACCCAGCTCATCTCACTGGGACTGGTTACACAGTGGGAGCAGCTTACGAAGGGTGAGCCAAAGCAGGATGGGGCATTGCCTCATCCAGGAAGTGCACAGGGTCAGGAAACTCCCTTCCCTAGCCAAGGGAAGCCATGAGAGACTGTACTATGAGGAACAGTGCATTCCTGCCCAATTACTATGCTTTTCCCACAGTCATTGCAATCCACCTACAGACCAGGAGATTCTCCCGGGTGCCTATACCACCAGGGCTCTGGGTTTCAAGCACAAAACTGGGCAACCATTTGGACAGACACCAAGCGACCAGCAGGAGTTTTTTTTTCATACCCCAGTGATGCCTGGAATGCCAGTGAGACAGAACCCTTCACTCTCCTGGAAAGGGGACAGAAGCCAGGGAGCCAATGGTGTAGCTCAGCAGATCTTACCCCCATGGAGCCCAGCAAGTTACAATCCACTGGCTTGAAATGCTCACTGCCTGCACAGCAGTCTGTAGTTGACCTGGGACACTCAAGCTAGGCATGGGAAGGGGCATCCGCCATTACTAGGGCTTGAGTAGGTGGTTTTCCCCTTATAGTGTAAACAAAGCCTCCTGAGAATTCAAACTATGCCGAGCCCACCATAGCTCCACAAAACCGCTGTAGACAGACTGCCTCTCCAGATTCTTCCTCTCTGAGCAGGGCATCTCTGAAAGAAAGTCAGCAGTGCTACTCAGAGGCTGATAGATAAAACTCCCATCTCCCTGGGACAGAGCATCTGGGGAAAGGGGTAGGTGTGGGCACAGCTTACTCAGACTTTAACATTTCTGCTTAAGAGAGCTCTGAAGAGAGCAGCTGAACTCACAGCACAGCGTTTGAACTCTGTTAAGAGAGCTCCGAAGAGAGCAGCTGAACTCCCAGCACAGTGTTTAAACTCTGTTAAGAAACAGACTGCCTCCTCAGTGGGTCTCTGACCCCCATGCCTCCTGACTGGGAGACATCTTCCAGCAGGAGTTGACAGATACCTCATACAGGAGAGCTCTGGCTGGCATCTGGCAGGTGCCCCTCTGGGAAGAAGCTTCCAGAGGAAGGAAGAGGCAGCAATCTCTGCTATTCTGCCAGCTCCATTGGTGATACCCAGGCAAATAGTGTCTAGAGAGGATCTCCAGCAAATTCCAGCAGACCTGCAGGAAAGGGTCCTGACTGGTAGAAGGAAAACTAACAGAAAAGAATAGCATCAACATCAACAAAAAGATGGCCATACAAAAACCCCATCCCCCAAGGTCACCAACATCAAATACCAAAGGTAGATAAATTCACAAAGATGAGGAAAAAAACAGAGCAAAAAGTCTGAAAATTCCAAAAACCATGAGGCCTCTTCTCCTCCAGGGGAACACACCTCTCTAGCAAGGGAAAAAAACGGGATGGAGAATGAGTTTGACAAATTGACAAAAGTAGGCTTCAGAAGGTGGGCAGCCAGGGAGAAAGGTCAGGTTACCCACAAAGGGAAGCCCATCAGACCACCAGTGGATCTCTCTGCAGAAATCCTACAAGCCAGAAGACAAAGAAGGCCACTATTCAACATTCTTAAAGAAAATAATTTTCAACCCAGAATTTCATATCCAGCCAAACTAAGCTTTATAAGTGAAGGAGAAATAAAATCCTTTACAGACAAGAAAATGTTGAGAGATTGTGTCACCACCAGGCCTGGCTTACAAGAGCTCCTGAAGGAAGCACTAAACATGGAAAGGAAAAGCTAATTCCAGCCACTGCAAGAAGCATACCAAATTGTAAAGATCACCGATACTATGAAGAAACTGACTCAACCAATGGGCAAAATAACCATCTAGCATCATAATGATAGGATCAAATTCATATAAAACAATATTAATTTTAAAGGAAAGTGGGCTAACTGCCCCAATTAAAAGACACAGACTGGTAAATTGAATAAAGAGTCAAGACTCAGCAGTGTGCTGTCTTCAGGAGACCCATATTGTGTCAAATGACACATACAGGCTCAAAATAAAGGGATGCAGAAATATTTATCAAAAAAATGGAAAGCAAAAAAAAAAAAAAAAAGTCAGGTGTTACAATCCTAGTACCTGACAAAACACACTTTAAACCAACAAGATCAAAAAAGACAAAGAAGGGAATTACATAATGGTAAGGGGATAAATGCAGTAAGCAGAGCTAACTATATTAAATATATATGCACCCCATACAGGAGCACCCAGATTCATAAAGCAGGTTTTTAGAGACCAACAAAGCGACTTAGACTCCCACACAATAAGAGTGGGAGAATTCACCCCGCTGTCAATATTAGACAGATGAATGAGACAAAAAATTAACAAAGACCTTTAGGACTTGAATGTAGCTCTGGACTAAGCAGACCTAATAGACATCTACAGAACTCTCCACCACAAATCAAGAGACAATATATTCTTCTCAGCATCACATAGCATTTATTCTAAAATTGACCACATAATTAGAAGTAAGACACTCCTCGGCAAATGCAAAAGAATGGAAATCATAACAAACAAGTCTCTCAGATGTCAGTGCAATCAAATTAGAACTCAGGATTAAGAAACTCACTCAAAACCACACAACTACATGGAAACTGAACAACCTGCTCCTGAATGACTACTGGGTAAATAATAAAATTAATGTAGAAATAAGTAAATACTTGGAAATCAAAAGCTAGCAGGAAACCAGAAATAACTAAGATCAGAGCAGAACTAAGAGAGACAGAAACACGAAAAGCCCTCCAAAAAATCAATGAATCCAGCAGCTTCTTTTTGAAAAGATAAACAAAATAGATAGTCCACTAGCCAAAGTAATGAAAAAGAAAAGAGAGAAGAATCAAATAGATAAATAAAAATGATAAATGGAATATCACCACTGATCCCACAGAAATACAAACTACCATCAGAAAATACTATAAACACCTCTAATAAATAAGTAGAAAATCTAGAAGAAATGGATACATTCTGAAACACATACACCCTCCCAAGATTAAACCAGGAATAAGCTGAGTCCCTGAACAGACCAATAACAAGTTCTGAAATTGAGGCAGTAATTAATAGCCTACCAATCAAAAATGCCCAGGACCAGACGTATTCAGAGCTGACTTCTACCAAAGGTACAAAGAGGAACTTGTACCATTCCTTCTGAAACTATTCCAAACAACAGAAAAAAATTCTCCCTAATTCATTTTATGAGACCATCATCATCCTGATACCAAAACCTGGGAGAGAAATGACAACAATAAAAATTTCAGACCAATATCCCTGATGAAATATGATGGGATAATCCTCAGTGAAATACTGGCAAACCAAATCCAGCAACACATCAAAAAGCTTATCTACCATGATTAAGTCAGCTTCATCCCTGGGATGCAAGGCTGATTCAACTTACACAAATCAGTAAACATAATCCATCACATAAACAGCACCAATAACAAAAACCACATGATTATCTTAATAGATGCAGAAATGGCCTTCAATAAAATTCAACATAATTCATGCTAACAACTCTCAATGAACTAGATATTAATGAAATGTCTCTTAAGATAAAAAGAGCTATTTATGACAAACCCACACCCAATATCATACTTAGTGGGCAAAAGATGGAAGCATTCCCCTTGAAAACCACACAAGACAAGGATGTTCTTCTCACCATTCCTACTCAACATAGCATTGGAAGTTCTAGCCAGAGCAATCAAGCAAGAAAAAGAAATAAAGTTATTCAAATAGAGAGGAAGTCAAATTGTCTCTATTTGCAGATGACATGATTGTATATTTAGAAAGCCCCATTGTCTCAGTCTAAAAGCTCCTTAAGCTATAAGAAACTTCAGCAAAGTCTCAGGATAAAAAATCAATGTGCAAAAATCACAAGCGTTCCTATACACCAATAATAGACAGAGAGCCAAATCATGAGTAAACTCCCACTCACAATTGCTACTAAGAGAATAAAATACCTAGGAATGCAATTTACAAGGGATGTGAAGGACCTCTTCAACAACTACAAACCACTGCTCAAGGAAATAAGAGAGGAAATAAACATGGAAAAACATTCCATGATCAGTGATAGAAAGAATCAATATCACGAAAATAACCATACTACCTAAAGTAATTTATAGATTCAATGCTATCCCCATCAAGCTACCACTGACTTTCTTCACAGAATTTAAAAAACTACTTTAAATTTCATTTGGAACCAAAAAAGAGCCTGTATAGTCAAGATAATCCTAAGCAAAAAAAAAAAAAAAAAAAAAAAAAAAAAAAGCTGGAGACATCACACTACACACTACCTGACTTCAGACTATACTACAAGGCTGCAGTAACCAAATCAGCATGGTACTGGTATGCATGGTACTGGTACCAAAACAGATATAGGCCAATGGAACAAAACAGAGGCCTCAAAAATGACACCGTACATCTACAATCACATGATATTTGACAAACCTGACAAAAACAAACAATGGGGAAAGGATTCCCTATTTAATAAATTGTTTTGGGAAAACTGGCTGGCCATATGCAGAAAACTGAAACTGGACCCCTTCCTTATAAGTTTACTCAAGATAGAGTAAATACTTAAACATAAGACCTAAAACCATAAAAACCTAGAAGCAAATTGAGAGAATACCATTCAGGACATAGGCATGGACAAAGATGTCATGGCTAAATCACCAAAAGCAATGGCAACAAAAGCTAAAATTGACAAATGGGATCTAATCAAACTAAAGGGCTTCTGCACAGCAAAAGAAACTATCATCAAAGTGAACAGGCTGCCTACGGAATGAGAAAAAAAAATTGCAATCTATACATCTGGCAAAGGGCTAATATCCAGAATCTACAAGGAACTTAAATAAATTTACACAAATAAGAAAACCTCAATAAAAGTGGGCAAAGGATATGAACAGACACTCTCACCAGAAGACCTTTTAGGTGGCGAACAAACCTTTGAAAAAATGCTCATCATCACTGGTCATTAGAGAAATGCAAATCAAAACCACAATAAGATACCATCTCACTCCAGTTAATGAAATACTAGCTGGGCGCAGTGCCTCATGCCTGTAATCCCAGCACTTTGGGAGGCCGAGGCGGGTGGATCACGAGGTCAATAGATCGAGACCGAGACCATCCTGGTCAACATGGTGAAACCCCGTCTCTACTAAAAATACAAAACAGAAATTAGCTGGGCATGGTGGTGCGTGCTTGTAATCCCAGCTACTCAGGAGGCTGAGGCAGGAGAATTGCAGTGAGCCGAGATCGCACCATTACACTCTCAGCCTGGGTAAGAAGAGCGAAACTCCATCTCAAAAAAAAAAGAAAAGAAAAGAAAAGAAAAAAAGAAATACCCTAGTTTGGCTGTAATTAATACATTTTGAACTATCCTGCCAACTCTATTTTGCCCATCCTGAGCTGTGTAGGGTATTCTGTTCCAAGAGCTTGTGGTCCGAGATACCTGACATTTTTGTAACCAGTTTTCTGAGAAACAGGACCCACTGGACCTATACATCCTGTACCTGCAACTGTGTAACTGCCTACCCTAGATCCTGAGTAAAAAACAACTTTAAATAGAATTTTGTTGTTAGGCATCCCTCCGGCACCTTCCCCTAACCTGCTCCTTCTGCTTCTGTAATAATCTGCTTACCACCCCTTGACCCTAAAATGGTATAAAAATTTTGACCTTTCTGGGCCAAGAGGTTTGAGCTCTAGCTGACTCTCGGATGCCAGCCATTAAAAGAGGACTCTCAACAAACTCAGTGCTTGGAAATTCTGTTTAAACTCACTTGGGTGTAACATCAGAACGGCGATCATTAAAAGCAGATGCTGAAGAGGATGTGGAGAAATAGAAACACTTTTACACTGTTGGTGGGAGTGTAAATTAGTTCAATCATTGTAAAAGACAGTGTAGTGATTCCTCAAATATCTAGAACCAGAAATACCATTTGACCCAGCAATACCATTACTGGGGATATACCAAAAGGATTAGAAATCATTCTACTATAAAGACACATGCACACGTATGTTTATTGCAGTGCTAGTCACAATAGCAAAGACTTGGAACCAATCCAAATGTCCATCATTAATAAACTTGATAAAGAAAATGTGGCACACATACACCATGGAATACTACACAGTCATAAAAATGGATAAGTTCATGTCTTTTGCAGGGACATGAATGAAGCGGGAAATCATTATTCTACGAAAACTAACACAAGAACAGAAAGTGAACCACCACATGTTCTCACTCATAACTGGGAGGTGAACAATGAGAAGATATGGACACAGGGAGGGGAACATCACACACCAGGGCCTATTGGGGGATGGAGGACTAGGGGAGGCATAGCATTAAGAGAAATACCTAATATAGGTGACTGGTTGATGGGTGCAGCAAACCACCATGTCACATGTATACCCATGTAACAAACCTGTACTTTCTGCATATATATCCCAGAACTTAAAGTATAATAATTAAAAAGATATATAGATGGCAATATATTTATCTATCTATAACTAAGTACTAAGGTAATTCTCCCTTAGAAGGAAACCACAATTTTTCAAACCAATGAATCACACTGATAATTTAAACTTTACCCTCAACTCATAATGAAAGTAATACAGAGAACAGGTGCTTCTATTTAAATGCTACAAGAAGGGTCATGCTTTATATGGATCTACACTGGAAGAAGCTTTACAAGAGCAAAATAGAAAGGACTTTAAAAATAAGTTTTAAAGGCTAAGTTATTTGATGTTACATATTCAGCTACAGGTCCTGAGAAGTCAATGCATGTAAAGAAAGTCATGGTTCCTTCAGAGCTTCAGGAAAAGCTGAAGAATAAACACCTACCTTTCTTTCCAGACAAAGGAAGTAATCACGTTTGATCACTTGCTTTGTGTTTCATAGGTTTTGCCAGTTAAGTGTAAAGAAGCATTCTTTATATTGGTGGGTGCTAAGCACACTAGCTTATTGGTTTTTAACATTTCTTTGGCTTGTCCTGTTTACGTGCTTCTATTTAAATGCTACAAGAAATAGGGTGTGAAAAGAGTAACATATTTTGTCTTCCTTTTGTTAGAAAAGCACTTTACTGAAAACTCTGAAACACCTTTCTATAATTACTATGCAACAGAAACCTGAATATCTGGCTCAGGAAGAGGGCATGAGTAAGACCTGGAGTGAAGTGGAGAAGGGGACACAGAACATGTGTACAAGAACCACCTTTAAACGTGACAATCCTTGAGTTTCAGTTCTCTGCTGCCTTTTGCAAACTGAATCTTTTAGTGTGCTGAAATAGAAAAGGAAAGAGTTCCACAGTTCCATTTGTGTGTGTGTGTGTGTCATTTTTTGTTTTGTTTATTGTTGTTGTTGTTGTTTGTTTTTGAGACAGGGTCTCGCTCTGTCACTCAGGCTGGAGTGCAGTGTCGTGATCTCAGCTCACTGCAACCTCCACCTCCTGGGTTCAAGCAATTATTTTGCCTCAGCCTCCCGAGTAGCTGAGATTACAGGGCTGTGACATTAGCACAGCTAATTTCTATATTTTTAGTAAAGATGGTGTTTCTCCATGTTGGCCAGGCCAGTCTTGAACTCCTGACATCGGCTGATCCACCTGTCCCAGCCTTCCAAAGTCCTAGGATTATTATGACAAATACAAGAAAGCCTAAGTATTGCTGGCCATGGAGCATGAAAGCATCCATAGATGGTTGTCCTTCACTAAGTAGCATTTTCTGATATTTAAAGAGATGTTCCACCTCCGTCAGACTTAAGTGAATTCAATCACAAATATAACTTGTTAAAAATCATGACAATCTTGGGTCCTTAGAATGGAAGAATAAGGGAAATAAAAGCAAATGACTAAACACCAGAAGCTATTCTCAGGAAGGGCAGCCATTTCTCCTCATTTTTAATTTTCAAAATAGTCATGTCAGTGTAACATCAAGTTATCAGAACATGGCAGCAAATAATCTTGGGTATCCTAGTACAATAACTGTTTTGTCTATATTTATTGGAGATGGAAAAGGATGAATGGAGGAAGTGCTGTGATTCATTTCAACACTGAACAGATATGTGCTCAAATAGTGTCATTGTGAGTCTGCCTCTTTTTCTCTGTTATTGTTATTATTTCTATTACTATCATTATTGTTTTCTGTGCTTTTCTTCTGTTCGTTTTGTTTTCAAGCAAGAACACTAATACGTGCAGGCTTCTGTTGTACTTTTAAATTTAAAATTTCAGAAGAGAACTAATATCTTATGGTGGTTAAGAGAAAGCAAGTTAAACCAGTATTGTTTAACTAGCTCTGCAACTTCTAGTTATATTACCTTGGGCAAACGACTTGACATTCCATTAATGTTATATAAAAATATTTTTATTGATTGGAGAGTAACTAGTTTCTCTCCTGGTGCAAATATTATTAAGGCTCTGACCAGCTCTTTTTGAATCATGTGCTCAGTTATGAACCAATTTCTGTTTGCAGAGTGGCCAGGACACAGGGTGGGAAATGCAGGTCCTCAACTCTGACAAAGTCACTGGAATCACATGAAACGGGGAAGGAATAATGCCCAGAATGAGAGGGAAAAAAAGTAAATGTACTCTAGCTGTGGCTTGTCTTTATTAATACTGTCTCAGAAATGAAGGAGAATTTCAGTTTTCAAACATAGGTATTCAGCCACTAATGAAGGCAAAGAGAAGGGAAGCAAAACAGATGACATCTTTCCAGCCTGGTCTTTTTGTTCGCCTGCTTCCAGTACTCCTTCTTTTTGCTCCACTGCATTTTTCTCCCACTAACCCTGTCTACTTGCCAGCATCCCAGGACCATGTTGTGGCTTTAATATTTGGGTACTGACATGCATGTAAATTTTTAAAATATTGCTGTGTGCTTTCACAACATGCAATCATATTCTAAAAGTCATAATAACTTATCATCAATCATAATAAATTAACAGTATGAAAGCCACTGGCCATTTTGGCTGAATAATTTGTGAATTTAGTAAAAAGAAAATTGCACTAACAGTTTTATATCTTTCAGACAAAACGTTGGTTGAATAAATGAAATTATTTTATTTTAAACCGGTAGAGTCAAAGCTGGACCACCACAACTATAGAAAACTATATCCGTATATTTTTTATCTTTTCTAGGAAGCAGGTTTATTTATTTATGAGTAGTAAGTTAAAAAGTATGTCATTACTTTAGTCCAATTATTCTGTCCATTATTGCCTAACCATAAACCTTTTAAAGCTATATTGGCACATGAGATTATGGTACAGTAAAACCGAAATTTTCACTGTAAAAGAAATGGCATGCAAACCTAGCTAAGCAGACCTAACAGTATTTTTGCCCTTTATGGATGTGTTCAGCTCATCTTCCTTGTTGTTAATGCACTCAAAGCCTCAGCCTGATTCATGCTCAGAACAAATTGCATAACACTTCAAGACTGACACTTCCAAAGTTCATCCATTCTGTAGTTGCTTGACATTAGAAAAGGGCAACTTTTGAAAAAGGAATAAAATAGATTTTCTCACTCTGTTGGTCATGCCTCAAAAACAGCTGAATGGGTTTTTTAAAACGTAACTTTTAAAATAATTCATTATTCAACATTTGTCATTTCAACATTGACACCGTATTAAAATTAACAATCATCAAATTATTTTTTCTGAAAAATCTAAATATTTCAAGATTGTAAATAATATTTAAAAATAAGTTAAATGAGGATTTTATCTCTTTCATTCAAAAAACACAGAACCTAACTCATCTTTCACTTAATAAATATTTTTTGAATAAATGATCAATTTAATGAGTAAAAATAATTTGATTATGATATGTGAACATTTCATGATAGTGAAATGCCTAGGCAGATAATCCTCAAATCATTAACTCATGACAAATCTTACTCCTGGCACTGAGTCAATTATACTCAAATTATTAATGTATTATATCAACAATACTCAAGAAACATTCAAGTGAATTTATAACACTCTGTCTTCTTGCAGATGTATTCCGTAGGTTTATCTCTGACGTGTTTGTCAGGACTACTCCAGTTTGAAGAACACATTAACCTATTTCAAACCAGCTTTGTAAGAAAATGGGATTTATTTTAAAATGTAGATGTGACTTCTGGGAACCTAGATTGCTTCTATCGTCAGAATGTCTGATGCAGGGACTAAAATACTGTGTCAGGGCTTTATTTCTCCCCCCATCTCTCATGTCTCCTTCTGTCAGCTTTCTCTTTTTCTGCATCTATATTTTCAGCTTCTATTCTAAAAACAAAATGTTTCTGAGATTTTTTTCTATGTACTGGTCTGTTTTCCCACTGCTACAAAGAAGTGCCCTAGACTGGGTAATTTAGAAAGGAAAGAGATTTAATTGACTCACCATTCAGCATAGCTGGGGAGGCTTCAGGAAAGTTACAATCATGGCAGAAGGCAAAGAGGAAGCAAGGCACTTTCTTCACAGGGCATCAGGAAAGAGAAAGAACACAGGAGGAACTACCAAACACTTACAAAACTGTCAGATCTCGTGAGAACTCACTCACTATCATGAGAACAGTATGGGAGAAACAGCCCCCTTGATTCAATTGCTTCTGCCTGGTCTTTTCCTTGACATGTGTTATGGGTTATGGAGATTGCAATTCCAGATGAGATTTTGGGTGGGGATATAGCCAAACCATATCAATCTGCAAGTTAAATATCAGGGTATATTAGGATTGTGTGGTTATATTCCCAGCCCTGATTGACCACTGAATCAATGTTTTGGGATACAATTGGTCCACATCTTGAATTATGTGCATACTCAAGAGGCAGTGGAATAATCACTGAAATCGACAGGAATATCAAGATGAGGGTGAGGTAGTTCCATATTGGAAAGGTTGGAACATTGATTACGCAAATAGTTTCAATTATCTGCTCTCCTCCCTATTTGCACACTGTTTGCAATGCAGTATGGCTTCAGAGTTGTTGTTACCAAGAGCGGTGAATTTTTTTTATCTTTGAATCTGGGGTAGTTTTGTGATTTGCTTTGGCCAAAGCTTCTGCTCTTTAGTAAGCCCTGCAACTACCATGAGAAAAGCAGGAGCTAAGGTGCTGGAGGATGAGACCATATGTATTGACCTCTCCCAGGCAAGGCCATCTTAGATCAGCCACAGCCAAAAACCCTCAAATTAATTGTAGATGCATGAATAAACCCAGCTGAGATTACTCAGCCTAACCCATCCAGAGTATTCTAGCCTACTCAAATCAGCACACCTGTGGACTTGGGCTCAATAACAAACATACAAAGGTTTAAGCCAAATCCTTGGCTTAAAAGGTTGTTGGGTTAGTTTGGGGTTAGTTTATTTCACTAAAAGAATATAATAAAGTATTTTGGACAAATACATTGCACTTATCCTATAAGCTTGTTGCTGAGATCCAGTCTACATGGTCTTGTTATCTCATACTATGCACATTTCCTTTACAGGGTGTGTAAGCTCAATCAGGATAGACCTGGACCAAAAAAATCATAGAAAATAAAGAAGTCTCTGTTCTGTTTCATTGTTCTGTATATCTGTTTTAGTACCAGTACCATGCTGCTTTGGTTACTGTAGCCTTGTAGAAAAGTTTGAAGTCAGGTAGTGTGATGACTCTAGTTTTGTTTTTTTGCTTAGGATTTCCTGGCTATATGGGCTATTTTTTGGTTCCACATGAAATATAAAGTAGTTTTTCTCTGATTCTGCAAATAAATAACACCACACATCTACAACCACATAATCCTTGACAAACCTGACAAAAACAAGCAATAAGGAAATGATTCCCTATTTAATAAATTGTGTTGGGAAAACTGGCTAGCCATATGCATAAAACTGAAACTGGACCCCTTCTTTACACCTTATACAAAAATCAACTCCAGATGGTCAAAGACTTAAACATAAGACCTAAAACCATAAAAATCCTAGAAGGAAACCTAGGCAATACCATTCAGGACATAGGCATGAACAAGGACTTCATGACTGAAACACCAAAAGCAATGGATTGACAAATGGGATCTAATTAAACTGAAGAGCTTCTGCACAGCAAAAAAAAAAAAAACTATCATCAGACTGAATAGGCAACCTACATAGTGGGAGAAAATTTTTGCAATCCATCCATCTGACAAAGGGCTAATATCCAGAATCTATATAAGAAAAAAACAACCCCATAAAAAATTGGGTGAAGGATATGAACAGACACTTACCAAAAGAGCACATTCAAGTGGTCAACAAACATAGGAAAAAAAAGGTCAACATCACTGGTCATTAGAGAAATGCAAATCAAAATCACAATGGAAATCATTAAAATGTCAGGAAACAACAGATGCTGGAGAGGATGTGGAGAAATAGGAATGCTTTTCCACTGTTTGTGAGAGTGTAAATTAGTTTAACCATTGTAGAAGACAGTGTGGTGATTTCTCAAGGATTTAGACCCAGAAATACCATTAGATCCAGCAATCCCATTATTGAGTATATACCCAAAGGATTATAAATCATTCTACTATAAAGACACGTGCACATGTATGTTTATTGCAGCACTGTATACAATAGCAAAGACTTGGAAACAACCCAAATGCCCATCAATAATAGACTGCATAAAGCAAATGTGGCACATATATACCACGAAATATCATGTAGCCACAAACAAGGATGAGTTCATGTCTTTTGCAGGGACATGAATGAAGCTGGAAACCATCATTCTCAACAAACTAACACAGGAAAGGAAAACCAAACACTGCATGTTCTCACTCATAAGGGGAGTTGAACAATGACAACACATGGACATAGGGAGGAAAACATCACACCAGGGCCTGTTGGGGGTGAAGGGTTAGCAGAGGGCTGGCATTAGGAGAAATACCTAATACAGATGACAGGTTGATGGGTGCAGCAAACTACCATGGCATGTGTATACACCTATGTAACAAACCTGCACCTTCTACACATGTATCCCAGAACTTAAAGTATAATTTTTTAAAAAAAGAAAGAAAATGAGGAAGTGAAAATAAGCTAAATGGATAGGTGAGAAGGGAGGAACTAAATAAATTAGTTAGGAAATATTTAGTAGGTTCTTAGTGCTGGACACTTTTTAACACTAGAGATATAACATTGAAGACAATGAATCAAGTAGTTGCTTTCTATGAACATTAATTTTAATGTGAGACTTACAAGATATTAAACATAGTAAGACATAAAAAATATGATATGTTCATGCTATGATTAAAAATAAAGCAGAAAAATGGTCTGAGTGTATTTTATATAGGGTATCCAAGTAAGGTCTCTCAATGTTGCATTTTAGCAGAGACCTGACATACATGTGGAAATGAACAATGATAACTCTTAGAAGAATATTTCAGGCTGATGCAACAGCAAATGCAAAACCCTAAGGTAACAGTATACTTGAATCATTTGAGGAACACTAAAAAGTCAGTACCACTAACAGAGTTAGCAAATGAAATAGAGACAGGAATTAATAGAAATGGCAAGAACTCAGAACACACAGGACCTTTTAAGGTTATGATAATAATTTTAGAAAGAAAAGTAGATATTGGCTCAAAATAAATATGCAGTTACCATAAATAAATGATTTTCCATTGTTGATTGAAACTATCCCTGCAAGAATTTTAAATATTTTCCTGCCATGATTAGATAAATAGCAATATCCAGTGAAATACTTTAAGCTCCCTGTAATGGATATTATGAAAAACAATATTCATTAAAAATGTATGTGCTATTATATCTATTAAATAGAATAGTCTTATTTTACAAGTCTTGGCATAATTGTCAACAAAAGATCAAAAGATTCATCATTATATGAGAAAAGAGCAGTCCTTATAATGAGGATATAATTTCATTTTTAATAATGTTAAAAATAGATACACACATTGCTATATTTTTTAAGATCAGCTGCCATTCAATCCATAGTTTAGACTCTTGGGTTTTTTTTTTGTTGTTTTTCTTTTTTCTTTCTTTTTTTCTTTGTCTTTGGAAGCAAGGCAAAGTATGAAATTAATGGATGAATAATGCAAGGTGCACAAAGTTAACTCTGGGATATTGAACACATTCACCTCCACCTATCATTATGGTTCAAGGTAAACCCAGATTGATAGAATGAAAAGTAAAAAAAAAAAAAAAAAAAAAAAAAAAATAGGTTTTTGTGACACTAGAGCAGTAGTGTGAATAATAACTTGATACACAATGCTTGGGTTGGCTGTAAGAAAATTTGCAATGAGTAGGAAGAAGCCAGAGAGTAATTTCTTGACATAATATTCTCAAAAAGATATCATGTTACTCATAGTCTTACTTAATGTCTTCTTAATATAACTCTTGAGATCCTTCCAGAGAGTATCAATACTCCTAAAGCTCTCCCTGTCCTTTCTGAACTGCTATAATAAAGTTTAGGCAGGAATTACAAAGAACTATTTATGCACTAACTAGATCATGTTAAGAACCACTTTATGATACTATTTTCCTGTTTAACAAAATCATATTCCTTGTAGCCATACTTTAATGGAACAAATCTATCATTTCCAGTTGATTAAATGTTGTGTTTTTACTTTTAAGATGAGCATCAAGCCCCTTATTTGAAAAAACAAAAAGATTATTAGTATAAATTTTGTGGTAACTTACTGCTGAGTCTTAACATTTTTCCTTCTGAAAAACAGTACAATTGAAAAACATAAAATTATTTTTTATGCAAATTAGGAAACACAAAACTTAAAAATTGCAGTTTTCTTGAAAGTGTTGCCCCCCGCCAAAAAAACAGACCAATAGAGCCATCTAGAAATTTCTGTAAGAAGTTGCACAGAAGCTAAGAGCCCCAGCAATGGTGAATCTCCGATACCTCCAGGTAAAAAGTGAATGCCCCATCATTAGTAAGGAAAGCTGTGAGCATACCAAATTTGTTTTATAGAAGCAGTAGTAAAGGGAGAGAGAAAGGGTAGGAAAAAAAAAATGTATAGAGTAGAAAGCTCTGAAAGAAGCAGCAAAAATAATCTTCCAAAAGCAAGGGAATCCTAATGTCCACTAGGTGCATTCATGGTGGACAGCAGCTGATGAGAGAACTCTGAGAGAACAGGCCAGGCAAGAAAAAGCCTCCCGCACTTGCTTAAGGTTAAAGAGACTGCAAAGGCAGGACAGAGGAACCACTTTTGAAGGAAACAGTAGTTTATTGTGTCAATTGAGGAGCAAGCCTTTAAATACAAAGGCGAGATATCTAAGATATCTACCCCATTCCTCCTATTTGTGCCCCCTTGCATCCTAGGCAGAAGTCTCTTACAAAAAAACTGGTCCATCAAATTAACACTGACTCAAATATGGATGACCAAAAAGGAAGAAGGAAAATATTCAAATAAGGATTAGAAAAATGAGAGCGAGTGACAAAATTTTCCTACAAAAATATTCACTAAGTAGACATTACCATAGAACAGATAACATTGGGAACATTCTGCCATGAATTAAAACACTGATAACAAGGATGAACTGATCAGACAATGAAGGAAAATGTCAGGGCAGAAATGCATTCATGAAAGACATGGTCAGACAATCCATTAAAGTGAAAAGAGGGCTGAGAAAACCTAGAAAAGAAATAGAAATTAAAATATAAATCCTTTAGAGAAATGAGAAAAAATTAAAGGTACAACAAAGGTAGAATAGTCTGTCTTTAATTGCTCTTAAATGACTTACTAAATTCTTGTAGGTATTTGAATCTGTATACGGTCTTCCATTTTCATTTCCTTTCTTTCTATTTTTTTTTTTTTTTTTTTTGTCCGTTTGTCTATTTATAAACCAGCAGCATGTATTTTCATTACTGGTTTAAAATATCAATAGTAAATCAGCTACTGTTCCCTCATTGAATCTCCTTTCAATGCTTTCCTTTCTTCTTTTTTATTATTATATTTTGTTATAATTGCCATGCAGAAGATATCTGTGTGTACGTGTCTTTCTGTTTTAAACCCTTTTATTTATCCAAGTATACAAACAATCCATTTATTTTTACTTCCAATATTTATGGCCTTATGATTTTTTGGGGCATTGGAGTAATTAATCCACTTAAAATTTACACTAGTATATGATGTGTATTATGGGCCAATTTCATCATTTCCAGATGAACCCCCAGTTTTAGCATCACTAATTTAAGTAAAGCTCTATGAAAACAAGGAATATTATACAATGCTGGTGAGAGTACAAAGTGATACAGCTCCTAAAGAGGAGTAATTTGGTAATGTGTATCAAAAATGACAAAGACATTACTGCTTTCACCCAGCAATGTTATTTCTGTAATTTATGCTGAAGTTATTCATGCCTAGGTGCAGAGTGACATGTATACAATAAATCTTTGCATTGTTGTGGTAGCAAGAGATTGGAAACCAGTAATTTATTCATGAAAAAGACTTTTGTAACTGAAACTACAGTATGTTAATGATACCATGCAGATAAAAAAAGATGAAGAAGCTCTCTATAGACATGAAAGAAATGATTTAATTTGTAAAAAGTAACAGTATAAGGAGAATTGTGAAATGTAATACTACCTGTTGTTTAAGAAACTGGTAAAATAAGAATTTACTCACATTTGTTTATATCTAGATAAAGAAAACTGAAAGGTTAAATAAGAAACTGAAAATATAGTTAACATTAGATAGCAGTGAATGGAAGGGAAAGAAACAGAGGTGGGTGGAGAGGTGACTTTATAATTGTGGTAATATTTGAATAGTTTATTACCTATTCCAGAGGTTTTATAATGCTTTTTTTTTTTTTTTTTAAGATAGTCTTGCTGTACTGCCCAGGCTGGAGTGCAGTAGTGTGATCATGGGTCACTGTAACTTTGACCTCCAAGGTCAGGTAATCTTCCCACCTAAATCTCCCAAATAGCTGGAACTACACACACAGGCCACCATGTCTGGCTAATTTTTGTAGAGACAGGGTTTTGCTATGTTGCCTAGGCTGGTCTTGAACTCCAGAGCTGAAGCAATTCACTGGCTTTGGCCTCCCAAAGTGCTCAGATTTCAGGCATGAGCCACTGCTCCTAGGCTCTATAATTCATTTTTAAAGGAAAGACTACCTTTTTCCTCTCTATGGAAAGATTAAACAGTAATGATATGACATTTTCACATGTAATGGTTATAAAAGAGTATGTCAAACAGGGAATTTACAGTATTCTTTATTGATTTACATGTTTGTTTTAGAACACATTAGTACTATGCTGAACAATGCAGCTATATAAAACTAGATTGTCCAGACCTAAATTATCTAGCTGAGATTGCTGTCCAAATTAACGATCTGTTCGTCATTAAGCTACCTTGTTGGCAGACACTTTTCTGGGGGTATCTAAAATTCCTGCATGCCTTGAAAGTAGCAACACTGACAGTCCTCTGTTCTAGATAAATTTTTAAAGATGTTTGTATAACGAACAGACTTAGAAGACAGAAATAACACCTCACTCTGGAGCAAAGAGCAGGTTTCCTGCTCTTCCTTTGGAAGAGTGTCTCCTTCCAAGGCAACAGAGAGGTTTGCTTGCAGACCATAACAAGGGATGGGAGAGTTCTGAGTTTGTGGTTCCTTTCCTGTTATGCAACCTGCTGCAGGTGCAGGCATCACCTTGCCTTTGTTTCATCATCCTCTGGGAGTTTGGGCTATGGGACCATCACTGGAAAATGATCATCCATCAGGTACTACTATTGCAGTGAGTAATAAACTATTCTTTGTCTCTGCATCTGGAATCTCATGTTTGCAGCAAAACTCCAGAAAACTTCATCTGACTTTGTTTTTTAGCTTGCAAAAAGGATAAAGTCTCAGACTCATCATGGTTTCTGACAACGTTTAGAATTATATATCCAAATTTGTGATAGATTCCTTAAAGTCGTATAAAATAAGTTGATTTGCATTCAAAATCATTTAGAATTATTAATTTAATCTTGTGATCAATAGATATAATTATGTACATATGTTCATGTGAGTGTTTCATAGAAAAGGATGTAGAAAACCTGAGCATGGACTAGCCAAAATATTTTTTATCACTTAGAAAATGTACTTATGAAGGATACTGGATTCTAGACTACACTTGAAGTATTTTAGAGAGGCTTTTTTTAGATGTCTTTCTTGTGAATAGGAAATGATTCTTATGAATATTAAAACAGAAAGGCTAAATTAAAAAACAGAATTAACCTAACTTGGGTATCACATGGCTAATTATACTTAAATCCGTTGTAAGAGGCATCAATTAGCCTTTTGACCAAACTTGGAATTAAACGATGATATTTAACCAGTCAATTGTTTTCAAAATAACAGAATAAAGATATTTTATAAAATGGAAAACTGAATAGTTTCATTTACATATGAGTATATGCATAAGCCTGGAAGAATAAAAATTTTAATAATGTCCTCTGCCTGTTAATATATTATATAATCTTACTTTTCTTCCTTATGACTTTTTATATTTTCTAATTTTTTAAAAGAGAACATCGTTTTATTTTAAAAGGTTTTAAAGTATTTAAAAAGTAAATTGTTTATTTAATTCAAATACTTTTCATTCTAAATTGATTTATGAATATGTGCAAAATGCCTATAAAGCAATAATGTCCTATGTCTACATTGTTTCATAATGGATTCTCTATAAATGTAAACTAAAATATAGCACAAATGTAATTTGTATTCTCTCTGTAACTTCCATAGCTGAAATATCAAAAATGTAATTCATAAGAATTTTGATAAAAATAAGCTACTATTTTTATCAAATAGTACTACTATTTAAAAATGACCTAATGATTAAGGCATGCCTCCCTTCTTAAAATACATGTTCTGACAATTATTTTGTATTTGCTTCAAATGAACTCAATTTATTGATTTAAGATAGAGCATGCAATATCTAAATGTTATGATATTCAACACTTTTTAGTAATTTCTTTTTTTAGGTATAGTTGAGTTTGCCTAAGTAGACTATCTTTTCTCTTTCTCTTTAATGCTGATCTTTCAGAATTATATAGCTGTTTTTTGTAATTAATAATAAGGTAAATTTTTTGAAAAGGAAGATGGCTTAATATATATTTTTTTCTAATATAGAGGGTCAAGGAGTCAAGACATGTTTTTTTAAGCTTGTTGAAGATACACTTGTGAGATTCTTAATGAAGAATCAGTCTGGATTAGAATTAAAGAGAGGGATTCTTTCATTCTATATTAAAATTGATCCACTAACCTACTGTCCTAATGATCATCATCACCAATCATATGGATTTATTTTATTGAAGTGTATAAGTAAGTAGTCAGTTCTTTTCACAGTTCTTTTCAAAGAGAAAAAATAAATCATGGAACCAGAACTCTTCATTTTTTAAAAAAATATGAAGTGAGGTTTCTCAACCTTGGCATTATCAGCAATTTGGTCCACACAATTTGTTGCTGTTGGAATGGAGGGAGAGGGGCTCTTGCACATTACAGGATGTCTAGCAGCATTCCTGGCCTCTATACACCAGATGCCAGTAGCTCTCCTTATTGTAACAACCAAAAATATTTCCAGACTTTCCCAATATTCCCCAGAAAGCAACATCATCCCCTTTTGAATACCACCAACTTAAAGAAATATAACCACAATGTGTCTGATATAGTAGTTAGGCAAATTGGCAGAACTAGGAATGGGGTGTAGTAGTTAACCAAGTAATATGTTTTATTAAAGGATTAGCCTTGTTAACACTGCTTTATATTGATAATTTCATCTTAGTAACATTCGTTCCTCAATTGCTTTTGGTAGGTGTGTGAGATGAGATTGTTATTCATTAAAAGTGTGCTGAAATGATATTTCACCAATAAATACATGTTTACATTCACAAAGATAAGAAGTTGTCAGTTATCTTGTTTCTGAATACTGCCTTAAAAAGACTTCTCAACAAGCCAATCCTGAACATTCCAGAAAAATAAAGTAACCAAATGTCTCAGTTTGCTTGTGATAGTGGCTTATTTATATCTATTACTCCTGTATAAGTATTAATAGCAATTTTTTCATTCTCAAAAGGATCTGAGTTTGGATATCGTCACTAAAGAAAACACAGTCCTTCGTCAGTCTTTAGTCTGCGACTTCTGACCTATTAATAGCTCCTGGCCTTCCATTTCTAGTTATCCCAGAGGGACATACTGAAACACCATTGCAGGTAACCACTGGGAAGGCAATTTCCCCTGGAATTTAAAAACATGGATTCTGAGGTCAGAAAACATAAGTTCAAATTCTAATTCCATAAATTATTAGCTATGATATTTTGGGTCACAGTTTTCCCATCTTTAAAATGCTGTTTTCAACAGCAATTGCTTACTCACAAGATAGCATACACAAAATACTTATAATGTTCCTTGGTACAGCATCAATACTATTTCATTTCTGGTTCATTATCTTGGTCTTTCTCTTTCCATATTTTGCGTATTGAAAAGGGTAAGGGAAACTATACAGGTTTTTCTTTATAATCTGAAGTTATGGCACCAACCTATTTATTACACAGTTCTAATGTTTTCTATCTACTATTTCTATAAAATCTGAATCATATTGTATGTGGTGACACATAAACTGTTTTTATGCATTTTGTTTATTTAGGTTTATATACCTTCAGTACTACATTTAGATGATGATTATGATAATTACATTATATGTATTTTTTCTGGATAATTATGTTTGACATTTACATAGTCAGTACTTGGGAAACTGAGTGCAGATAGATGTCTAAGATAGCCCCAATAATCCCACCTTCTAATAGCCACATCTATTTGTCATCCTTTCCTTCCCCTTGAATATGGGAAATAACTTGCTTCTAATATGGCAAAGGTGATGGACTATTACTTCTGTCATTAGGTTACTAAAAATTGTGACCTTCATGTTGTTAGTAGACTCTGTGTATTGCTTTTCAGGTTACACACTTTGATGGAGCTAAATGCTTGTCAGAGAGAATTGTGTGTGAAGAACTGAAGGCATCAGTCCAAAAGCCCAAAGAACTAAATACGGCCGACAACCACATGAACTTGGAAGTTGGTCCCTTCCCAGTGAGCTTTGGAGATGATAAAAGACAGAGCACACCTTTACTGTAGTCTGTGAGAAAATCTGAAGCAGAGGACCCAGCTAACTTGTGCTTAGATTCCTGACCAATACAAATTGTGAGATAAATGTGTAATATTTTAAGCCAAGTTTTTTTTGATAATGTGATATGAAGCAAGAGATAACTAATACAAAATAGAGAACTAAATACATATGTTCATGAGCTATTCTGGCATAAAAGCACATTCATTAAAAAACTTGTTGCTTCTCTCTGTATTTCCTTCATGTCATTGACATCATCCCATCCTTCATCTTTCATTTAAATATCTGTGTAAAACTTGTCAACAAATGTTGGTGTGAAAAGGAAGAGAAAGAAGGACAGTAGAAATCAGAGAGGATGTTTTTTAGGTTTTTGCTTTGTTTTTGAAATAGAAGATCATTACGGTCTGAATACTTGTGTTCATCCAAAATTTATATGCAGGAATCCTAACCCTTAAAGTGATGTCATTAAGAAGTGGGGATTTGTGGAAGTGATTAGTTAATAAGGGTAGGATATTAATGGGATTAGCGCACTTTTGAAAGAAACCCTAGAAAGACACCATGTCCCTTCCACCAAGCGAAGATAAAGCAATAAGCTACTGTCTATGAGCCAGAAAGCAGGCCCTCACCATACTGAGTCTGCCTAGATCTTGAACTTCTCATCCTCCAGAACTGTAAAAACTAATTGTTATTTGTAAGCTACATACATTTTGCTATTTTGTTGTAGCAGCCCAAATGGACTAAGACAGAGTTTCTATAAAACAGTATCCGGCTTAAGTGAAAATTCCAGGGAGGGGAAGAGATAGATAACAATTAAGGTGGAAGGGATTACATGCAGAGGAGAATTTCTTAAGAAAGTCAGCTAGGGTGGCATCCAAAGCATCTCAGAGGAAGGGGTTCACCTTTGACAGGAAAAAACATTTTATATTCTGCCCTTCTCAGAAGGCAGGAAATGGGGTGGGGGGTAATTCAAGTATGCTAATAGAATTGCTGGGGAATCAGAAAAGTGAATTCATGCATCAGAGTAGGTTATCTCTGTATTAGCAATATGAAATGATTTAAGTGTAGTAAAATGTAACTAATGAGCTGTATAGAATATAATTATACCCATTTCTAAGGAAATAGGAAATAGTATCACTTTCTTTGTTTGCTTTGAGAGAACCCAAATATACTACTCGTGAGTGCTATCTTCCATGTTCCACTTTGTAAACGTTTTAACATTTGAGGCAATATGAGAAAATTGTGCTTTTATCTGCTATCAAAAATAATTAAGTACTGAAACTGATTCAATGCTGAATCTGCAGGCAAAGAGAAAGATAAAACTGAACCTGTACCTTTGAAGAAATAGTCATGTCTTAACATAGCCTCAAACATAGCTATTTGTTCATGCTACTATAAATTTGTGTCACCCAGTTATAAAGAATCAGCTTTATCCTCGCCTTTGATCCTTGAGGCACTGAAAAATACCTTCTTGCATACGAACTCAAGAGGATTCTATCCTAGTCTAATTTTCTAACACTGCTGGCTTCCTGCCCAGATACCCTGAAATGCGGGTCATCTGGGGAAATGATCATGCTCTCACCTCCACAAGGAGCAAATGATGCCCTTTTGCAATGTATAGACTCCAAGGGCACATTAAAATCTGTTCTAGGTGTAATAAGACAAACGGAAACAGAAAGGTTTAGGGCAAAAATGCATAGTATATGTACAGAAAATCTTCCCCAAATGCCAGTGTATTTGCCATTGCCAACTGCGAAGGCATGGTTATCAGGGAGCAGTGAAGTAAAATGAGAACAGTATACTAATTAGTTCATATTTTTGTCAACCTAGATAATTGTCTTTTATTGTAATTTCTATTTTTGTCCTAAGATGTATTTTATTGTACACGGTTTGGTTAATAGCAACTTTGTTCATGTCATTTTTGACAAAATTAGAGTTGTCTATCCTATCATTAAATCCAAATATCTAGGTAATACTATTTGTGGCCAAACTGGATGGTCTCAGTTCTTATTTTATAACAGAGTTGTTGAAGTATGCTCTGAAATTAGATTTTTGGATTGATATTTTAGTCCTATGAATGGCTTTGTGATCTTGGGCAATTCACTACACTAGTCTATTCCTTTATTTCTTCAACCGTAGATAAATTAAATAAATTTCAAATGGGTGTTCAGTTACCCCATTCATACATGTATAGTACCTGGCAAACAGTAATCAGGCTCAGTCAGGAGTTGTTTGTAATTATCTCCAAGAACTGAAAAATTCCTAGTATAATGGAATGTTTAATTATAATATTCAATATTTAATATTTATATACTAATAGCAATGAAGATCTGAAAAATCTAATTGTTTATTAAACCAATATTTACTGTGCAATTATTATGTTCAGATACTACACTAAAATGTTGAAGTACAAAAGTAAACAAGATCATTAAAGAGTTTTCAAACTGAGATTATTTTAAAATTTTCATCAAAGAGGTTCACTTACATTTAAGCAGGCATCAGATTAAACTGTAACTTGTGTTTGGAAGTAAGCAATGCTGTAAGATAGAAATTGAAGAAAGTGAAAAGCTATAGACTGGAGGACACCTAGAGGATTGGTAATGACAAAGGGGACTGGAAAGAATAATCACAGCAAAGCAGAAACAGAGTCATAATTTAAAAGTGACTGATAAATGAAGAGTTTGATTATTTCCCTGTTTGCAACCCATTCCCATGGAAGTATAGTACAGAAAAAAAAGCAGTCTTTCTGCAATTGTTCTTCTAACAGAGTAAATGGTATCATTCTCCCTAGTATTGACATGATGGCTTGACTTAAAAAAAATGGACAACTGGTAGGGTTCCTGCATGCTTTGGTTAAGACTTGGTGCATATCTGATCATGCATTATGAACTTGATCTGCATAGCAGCAATCATCAAAAATGTTAGCCAGTTAATGCAAGTATTTTCTATTTATGAAAAGTGAAGTAAGTACTATAGTACGGTTCAATCATTACCTGAGATGTCTCCATCATCTGCTGCTCCACCCCGAATGATCCATCTTCAGTCTCATTTGATACTCAAGTTGCTATACAAAGGCACCCATCCACTTTACAAACCACATAGCTCTTTCTATTGTGTCCAATCACTTTCTTGGGCTCAATTTGGTATGTTGGCACACTGATAAATTTAAAATAAATATAATACAATTCTAAAAATTCAGGAAAAATGGAAGATTTCCTTTTTCTCTCGTTACAATTCCTATAAAAACCACAGTGCTTAGTGCCTTCAGTATGCATGAAGTAATTCTGGAAGAACAAATAATTCGTGCTTTCTATGGCAAGGAAATTACCTGTGTCTACTTGTGCTAAAGATGGAGGGCCTTATGACACTTTGCCCTACCATGAACATCTTGACACTAAATGAGAGGTGATCATATTCAGTTGAAACTGCACTTACTGATTTATGAGTAAGTTTGATCACATAATTGAAGCATGAATTTAGTTAATGACTAATGAATGAAGACAGAGCCTAAGACCTAATTAACCATTTAAAGATATATCCACGAAATCACATTAGGTAGACAAATAGGTACACATCTTAGGGACTCATGAGCATACTGAAAGAGGAATGGAATTAGTTGTAAAAAGTCAAACCTGAAGTTTAGATTGGATTTTCCACAGTAAAAATGAAGACAAATTCCTCAAACTAATTTATTAGAATATACTATTCCTGCTATGTGGGACGAAGACACAATTGAGGTTGGCACTATGCCAAAAGTCTTTATCAGTGAAGGATCCAATAAGAAAATAAAAGAAAGGATACACTCCCAAGAAGTCCTAGTCTATGACTGAAGTGATGCAGTTGTTGAAACCTGGTTAAATATTTTTTTTCATATTAGTTACTTGTTTGCATGTAATTGTTGCTAGGGTTTGCTTTAACTCCATTATAATGCTAAGCAAAATGTAAGCTCGGGGGATTTGCTTTTCTGTTTTGTGTTATGCAGTACCTATCTATAATCATACAATTTAAAAACAAATTAGTTTGTCCAGGGTGTTAAAAGTTGGCAGACAATGGGGAAAAATCTGAACAATGACCATTCTGAAATAACCCCACCCATTCTGCAAGAGGATTAAAGCAAATTGGTCATCAATCTGTTTTTACATTCAATAAGAATGGGTGTCAATAAATACAACTTCAAATTCTTTAACCTTGGGATCAATTTATGCAAAGAGGATAAAAACTTTTCAGAGACACAGTGGGATACTCCAGCCTGTAAGAAAGTATTACCTTTGGATACAAACCAATTATTCATCAGCAGAAAACAGAATGCAATCCCAGAGCTAGAATATTATTTCAGATCCAATTTCTAGTTATCTGTTGAATATCTTTGCTGTCACTGAAAAATATGTTGGCAAATTCACAACATTGATCCAATGTTTGAAAACATTTTTCAGAATCTCTCTTAAGAAAAAAGAATATAAAAAACTCTATGAAGTGGCATAATACTATTCCCCACCTGATATAATTTTAGATGTTTGTAAACATTATTGCTCACAGGCAGATTTCAATGTGATTCAATGCTACAATACACAACTGCCTCTTTTTCATAAAAATATCTTTGAACTTTTCATACCAATATAAAATCTATCTTTTAAAACGATTATGGTTAGAAAAAAAATGTTCTTGAATCCAATCTCTTCTCCTCTAAATTCCTATTTAGTCTCTCTGCCAGCCATTTCTCACCATCACCCTACAAATTCACTCTCTATTACAACCAAAGAGCTATTTTGTTTGAAAATGGAGCAGTTTTTCATACATCACACAGGATGTGTTCAATCACCAAAGGTATTTATTGAATGCCAGCTATGTATCATGTACTGTGTAGGCCTGGGGACACTGGGAATAGATAAATATCAGTAAGGTTTAAAAGCCTAAGTAGGCTTGATGGTTTTCTAATGACTACTCACTTTTTAGTTTGAAACATGTGAATCCAATTTCTAACCCAAGATTTCTCTCTTGATTCTACTTCATGCATTCAATCCTCCATTTACGCTCAACTTTACCATTCACTAGAATATTCCAAGCCCTTTTATTCCTCTGGGCTTTTGTCCACGATATATCCTTCTATCCCAAAATAAATTACTTTATTCTCAACCTGTCAGATACTCATGTACTGCAAAACCAAGTCAAAGTTATATCCTAGTCAATAAAATATCCTGTATCTCCTAGTAAGAGCCATTCACTCCCTTCTCTGAACTCCTTAAGTGCTTCATTCTTTTCTCATTTAGATTATTGTTAAAATTATTCTGCAGAGTTATATATTTACAGAAAATTAGGAATACAAATTTAAAAGAATATTTAAAATCTTTTTTTTTAATTGTACTTTAGGTTCTGGCATACATGTGCAAATCATACAGGATTGTTGCATAGGTACATACATGGCAATGTGATTTGCTACCTCTAAAAATCTATTGCTGTTTATTCAACAAATATGTTAATAGAAAGAAATGTGCTTGTTTTGTCTTTTCACAGCAAAGTAGACTAGAGGGGTAGGGGGAAAAGAATGGCTTACCTTGTGATAATATTGAAAACTCATGCACCAAATGTAAAAGTGAGAAATAAAATTGCTTTGTACATTCAAAGTATTCAAAGTATATAAATATGCATTTTTCAAACAGTTATTTTTACAGAACATTGAAATTCCTGATACTCAGAGAAGCTAATATTAGCATATCAAAGAGGTAGAGACTTGTTTTTTCAAATTATACTAGAGCATTCAGAAAATGCTGTCATTATTGCGGGCAAAAGTACTGGGGGAAAAGTCCATTGAAATAAGTAAAGGGAAAGTCTAAAAGCAGGTATTTTTAAGGATATACATGTTAAAATAAATATATAAGAAGAATTAATGCAAATGGACCACTAATGTATTTGACTATATTAAAGTCTCTGCCTGATGTGAGCAAAGAAAAATTAAAACTTAATAAAATTAAAGAATTTACATGTTGCAGCATGTTGCAGAGTGTGATGTTTAATGTGTCAACTTGGCTAAGCTGTAGCCCTCAGTTATTCAATCAAATACTAGTCTAGGTGTTAGTGTGAAGACATTTTGTATATGAGATTCAAGTCTACAAACAGTTGACTTCCAGCGGTTTTAGTTAATCTGTGTGGGCCTTATTCAATCAGTTAAAAGACTTTAAGAACAAAACTGGGGCTTTCCCGAGGAGGAAGAAACTGACTGTGAATAGGAGCTTCTGCTCATGCCCCAGCATTCCAATCTGCCCTTCCTAAAAGCCTGCCTTAGGGATTTTAAACTTTCATTGTTACTTCCCAAAATCATGTTAGTCAATTCCTTACTGTATGTATCTCCTACTGATTCTGTTCTCTGGCTGATCCTTGACTGATATATAGAGGATAACGTCTTGATATGTCATATTTATAATCTCTTTCCATCAGTACACAGTTATCAAGCAATTATTTCAGTATTATGGGCAAGTAATTGAATTCAGCTAATCTCTTGTCAGTATTTGAGAAATCAATCTGTTCAATCAAAATAAAGTACTCCTGGATGAGTACTTTACCGAAACCAAATGTCAACTCTCCGTCTGGCCTCCTAACAACTTCCTCTTCTAGTATTTCTACTTTCAGATAGCTGGCACATCTAGGTTCATCCCAGAACATGTGATCTCCAATACATCCCTCCTTCTCATCTTCCATGTTAAATCCATCACTGCTTATCAGTTCCAGAAGCTTATTTACCAAGAACTTAAGAAGCCCATATACAAAGGACTTAGAGAAGACTGTGGGCATAATTGCTGGGAGATGAGAAAGTTGGTAGATAGCATGTAACATAGAAAGGAATAAACACCAGTGATTTAATTCCAAATGCAGCACACTAGTTCACCTCTTCCTCTTTGCACTGCCATTTCCTTAGTCTGTGGGCTCATGATTTAAGTGGTATCTTTGGTCTTACTTCCTCAGAGGAATCTTCAGACTCTCCAATCCTCAGATTTATTATAGTGTCTTTCTAATTCATTACAGTGGTTGGCTTAACTTTCTTTGAAGGACCTGCAATTATCTTTTAACCTCCTTGGCAAAACTTCTATTAGCACAGTTATGCTTGTGATTACTGATTAATATCTCTCCTGTTAGTTAACCTTGATGAGTTCCAGGTCAGAGCTGTTTGATTTTTCTTCTTTCTTTCTTTCTTTCTTTCTCTTTCTTTCTTTCTGTTTCTTCTTTCTTTCTTCTTTCTTTCTTTTCTTTCTCTTTCTTTCTTTTTTTTTTTTTTTTTTTTGAGATGGAGTTTGGCTCTTGTTGCCCAAGCTGGAGTGCAATGGCACGATCTCGGCTCACTGCAACCTCTGCCTCCTGGGTCCAGGCAATTCTCCTGCCTCAGCCTCCTGAGTAGCTGGGATTACAGGCACGCACCACCATGCCCAGCTAATTCTTTGTACTTTTAGTAGAAACGGGGTTTCACCATGTTGACCGGGTTGGTTTCTATCTCTTGACCTCATGATCCACCCGCCTTGGCCTCCCAAAGTGCTGGGATTGTAGGCGTGAGCCACCACACCCAGCCCTCTTTTCTTTCTTTTATATTTTAAACTTTTAAAAATCGAAGGATAATGTTCAGAAATAAAAGTAAATATCCTATAAATGTAGGGCATGATGCATTCTCTCATATAGAACAGCTGTGTAAACATCACCAATATTTTTATTTTAGTTTATTACTAGCACTCTCTCTTTATGCTCCATTCCTGTTTTTTTTTTTTTTTTCTCTTCCAAGGTCTAACTACCATTCTGAGTTTAACTGCATAGATTACTTTTGCCTCTCTTTGTGCTTTATATAAATGAAATTCTCCATATTAATTAATTCATTTTCATTCTGCTGATAAAGACATACCAAGACTAGGTAATTTATGAAGAAAAAGAGGTTTAATGAGCTCCCAGTTCCACATGGTTGGGAAGACCTCATGATCATGATGGAAGCCAAAAGGCATATCTTACATGGCCACAGGCAAGATAGAATGAGAACCAAGAAAAATGGAAAACCTCTTATGAAACCATCAGATCTCGTGCGATTGATTCACTAACACTAGAACAATGTATGGGAAACCAGCCCCATGATTCAGTTATCTCCCACCAGGACCCTCCCACAAGACATGGGAATCTTCGTAGCTATAATTCAAGATGAGATTTGGGTGGGGCTACAGCCAAACCACCTCTTGCTCTAAAGCTGTTCACTTTTCAACATATATTTATAAGATTTCATCCACACTACTAAATCAATTGTTAACTTGTCTGTTTTCAGTACAGAATAATATTCAACTGTATAAATATAACATAATTTATGTATCCATTCTACCAATGACAGACATTTGGGTTATTTGCAGGGATGGTTGTTATCAATAATATTTCTATAAACTCTCTTACATGTCAAATCATGGGCATATGTCTGGATTTATTTTGGAAAATGTACCTAGGACGGGAAATGCTATTCCATAAAGTACATATATTCAGTCATAGTCAATACTGTCCCAAAAAGTTTTAGAAGTAGTTATACCAATTTGAACTCTCATTAAGAGTTTTAGTTTCTCCAAATGAGATTTCATTACAAAAACTTGAGATTTTCAGTCTTTTCACTGTACCCATTCTGATGGATATGTAGTTGAATCTGATTATTGCTTTAATATGGATTTCCTGATGGTTAACATAGTTAAATACCTTTTCATATGTTTATAAACATTTACATTTTCTTTTTACCAATATTTATTCACATTCTGCCTGTTTTCAATTGACTTTTACGTCTTTTTAATTGCTTGTATAAGATTTTTTTAATATATATATTGAAATATGTATTGACTATTTTCGAACACTGTAGAATCTCCTTACATTCTATGAATTGTATTTTTGATGACCAGAAAATTTCTCTTAATATAGTTAAATATATTAATTTCTTCTTATATAGCTAGTATATAAGCTATATATACTAGCTTTAAGAAATCTTTGCCTACTCTAAGATTACTAGATTATTCTATATTTACTTCAAAAAGCTTTTTCCATTTGGTTTTAAAATTAAGACTTGAATTTAATCTGTAATTGATTTTGCTTATTTGAGATAGACACTGTCTTTTCAAACATGGATGTATTCAAAGCACCCAGCAATAGATATTTAATTAATAACTGAATAAAGGGATGAATGAAAACATAGTTTGAGTTCTGAGAAAAAAATATGTAGGATAATCTGTATATAGCATACATTATAGATGGAATGTTCAAAATTCTCTGTCCAATCACATTATCCCTTCTCTAATATAAATATTAAATGATTATATCCTAGCTTCCATTGCATCCAGAGACAGTCATGTGAAACTTTATAATCCAGTGAAATATAAGAAGTCCACTTCCACAGGCCTGTAACAGGCACATGGATATAATGCCTGAGGGTATAGTAGCCATATTATTACCATGAGGTTACAAGAATTGGGACAAAAAAACACAAGAACAATATCTAAGAAAAAATCTAAGCAAAAATATAACAAGAATCCTGGTCTCAATGATAACTGAACATCTATGCTAATCACATCCCTAAACTTTTTCTTATATATTACAAATAAACCCCATTTGTGTCATTTGGTGATGTATGTGTAGGACTAATTTTCTCATTTGCTACCAAAGGCATATCTAAATGGAGCAGTCTGAGGAACTCATAAATATTTCTGGTTTGACAATGCCATCATGTTTTAAAGGTTCATTTCCTCATCCACCACGAATGAAGGATAGTGGAAGAAATGTCCTTTCTTTCAGCTTATGTTGTGCTCCTGTGAGTCAGAAAGTCCTGGTCTGAACTGTGAATCCTGGCTCTGCAGTATACAAGCTGCTTCTCTTTTGAGAAATTTACTTAACATCCACTGGTTATTAATCTGCTTTCTGTCAAAGAACAAAATGATATAGGAAAAACATCTTCTTTGAGAATTGTTTTAGAGAAAGGCTTATGATAATTTATGAAAGATACCTGATTAAAGGCAAGTATTTAATATGTATTAAGTATATCCCTTATTTTTAATTATAAGTACATTTACAGTATATGCTTGAGAAAAGCATCAAGTAAACAACAGACAAAAATCAAGACGATTTTTTGGTCTTAGATAAGTTATCATATCAATAAAGATATGCACTAGTGAAACACACTTTACCTTGTAGAAAAAAAGGGCAGGAATGTTTTCTGTTGTTTATGATGTTAAATGTTGTTCCTGGTAGCCACAAATTTGAGTTATTATTTCATGGCAATAATTTTATAAATTATCATGGCCTAAGAAAGTTTATGATGCTTTTGAATACACATAAGTTATTTTCAGACAGTTGCATGTTTGATATTACCAGGAAATTTCCATGTTAACAGGAAAACAACTCTAATTGTTTGATGGGAAGATGAGTTATTTGCCCAAATATGTATAATCTTATGGGAAATGGTTTTTTTAAGCATGCTTTAATATTGTTTCTGAAGAAGGTAACAAGCATAACTTTGAGATTTATAATCCCATATCTGTAATTTGTATATGTGCCAATGCATTAACAAAAGAAAATTTATCTTTGGCAGGAAAAAAATTGAGTCATAACTTAAATAGGTTTCTACTAATAGGATACTCTATTGATTCAAATATTTGATTTGTTTTTCAGGCAAGACAGACAAGTTAAGCAACAAAGAAAAATAGAGGTGATTTTCTAAAAAGACAAAAATGCACTTGAAATTGATAAAGCACCAATTTTAGATGGCATACAAAGCATTAAGAAGATTAAGGGAAAAGAGCAAAGAAATCAGTAAACCTTTACTCGACCTTTTAAAAATTTCATTAGGCTTAGAAATGTTCCCAAGAAAAATAACAGATCCTTCTAGCTTTTGTTGTTGTTGTTGTTGTTGTTTGAGAATAAATCAAGAAATTACTTATAATCAGTTGAAGGTGTGCATTTCAGAAAATCAGTGGGCTGTACAGGAGAAAATCCTGGCAAAGCTTATTACTACACAGTCCAGTTATTTCAATATTGAAACAAGAAAGCCATATCAAACGTTAGTAGTTTTTAGAGAACATTACAGCAATCACATGCAAGGGACTTTAGAAGCTGTTTAAAAAGTATTATTAGTTTCCTACAGAAGATTCTGTCAGAAACTTTGAAAACTGAAAACAAAGCCAAAACCTCATAGCAGCCTGTCAAGTAATACAATAACTATACATAATTCCTTAAAGCAAGCTGAGATACATGTAGAAATAACAGGGAATAAAAATAATACCTCACGTTTGTACTTGCTCCTGTTAAGACACAGCTCGGTAATTACTTGGGTAAAACATGGACTAAAATGCGATTTTTTTTTGAGACAGAGTCTCGCTCTGTCGCCCAGGCTGGAGCGTAGTATCGCAATCTCAGCTCACTGTGACCTCTGCTTCCCGGGTTCAAGCGATTCTCCTGCCTCAGCCTCCTGAGTAACTGGGACTACTGGTGTGAGCCACCACCTCCATCTAATTTTTTTTATTTTTAGTAGAGATAGCATTTCACCATGTTGGCTAGGATGGTCTCAATCTCTTGATCTCATGATCTGTCCAGCTCAGTAAAAAGCAATTTCTATAAAAATCCTAATATGAGGTCAGCATATAGACACACAGACACACATCACACAAATTAACTGCATAATGTCTTGGGACATGTAAGAACTTTCTGAAAATGTAAAAAGATGAGATTAAGCAATAAGTAGTTATCTTTAAGGATAATAACAATACTAGAAGATGCTCATGTAAAAACAATTGCAGTTATGAATAAGAAGTACAATTAAGGTATGTAAAAAATAAGTATACTTTATTTGGTTACATAAATAATTTAAAATCCAAATTCTTCTATGTTTTCCATTATCCCAGTGCTCTTCCTCAGCCTCTGTGGCTGATAATAAAAGAAACATCAGTTACTATAAGGCTTCTCTTTTCCTAGCAGTTCATGAATACCAATCCAAGAAGCATCTGTGTGCCACTGCATCACATTTCTGTGTCAACATGCTCAGCCAGTATATAAACCTTATTACTTAGGAACCAGGGCCATTAGTTTTACCGTTTGACCTCATGAGATGCTACCAGAGGTAGAAGCAAAATCTCTATTTTAAACTGACTGCATTCATTCTGGGTTCAGCTTGGGCACACACAACTCCAGCTGTCTGCAGGAGCACTGGCTCCTTTACCTTTTCCTTCAAAAACAGTGAACATTTAGATTGACTTGGATGATGAAGTAACCTGGGAAACAAACCCCCATGAGACAAGTTTACTTACATAACAAATCCTGCACTTGTACCCCTGAACTTAAAATATCATAATAAGAAGAATAATAAAAATATTTTTTAATTCAGAAAAACCTACAACAGTAGCAGAGCTTCTAAGATGGTATACCTTTTAAAAAACTTGAGAGGAGGAAAAAAGTCTGCCTTCATTCTCTTTCTGATTTTGACTGAAAACTCTGAGAAATAAAAACACAAACTCCCCATTTTTACCTTTGGATTGGCAGAGGAAAAAGAAAGAGAAAAATAAAAGTCCAAGATTTAAGCTTCTAGTGTTTCCCTGGTAGTTTCTGACTAGCCCAGCTGACCTAAAGTTTATAGGTTAATTGGTTGTATGCGAGATATAGAAGACACCAACAAATAATAAATTAACGGAAAGAACATTGGAGACCTCTGTATAAATCAGGAGATCTGTAAGCAATTATCATCAGTGGGTAAATTAGAAAAATATAACCTCACCCATAGAGGGAGATGTTGGCGATGTCCTGGCTGTTTCATTTTAGCTATGCATTGGAAGAAAAGAAATAAAGAAAGAAAAAGATATTTAAAAACTAGGAAACAAGGAAGGAAGTCTCTTCTAAGGATATCTAACCACAAACTATAGCTGCAGCATGTGACCATTAAATCCAAGCATGTAATTTACTTTTAAAAAGCTCCAGTGAGGTAGTGTATCATGGAGATTTAACAGAAACAAGAAATATTCTCTTTGAAAAAACCATGTTAAACCCACCATTCAAATTATTCTTACATATAAAGTTCCAAGAAATATTAGCTTGTAATGACAAATTTAAAAAAATTAAAATGACTAATGATCCAGAATGACATAAATTAGAAAACAGGTGTGGAATCAAACCCAAGGACACTAGAGATAGCAAAACTATCAAATAAATAATGTAAAGATAAGCATGCTAAAAATGTTTGAATTATAAAAAGAGAATCAAATATATGATTAATATATTACATATATTGTAATTATTGCAACATAATTGTCATAGTTGACAAGAAAGACAAAAAAACAATTCTCACATCATTGAAAAAATGCATAGTAATTTTAATTAGAAACTCAATGGATGACTATAATAGACAGAGATGAAGAAAGAACATTAGAAAATGAATATAGACCTGTCTGAAGAAATTACCCATAATAAAGTACAGATAAAGATATGGAAAAGTAAGAAAATTAAGACACATCAAGTTTAATATGAGATAATAGGAGAATCTGGGGGAAGGATTATAAAGAAGATAATGTTTGAGTGAGCATGCTCTCAAATTCTTGAAAAATAGCAATATTTAAATAGAGAAGCTAAAGAGTTCTCAAGACGGATATGTTAAAAGAAGCTGAGATAAATGAATTGTAATGAATATACCTCATTCTAAAACCAAGAGAAGATGATTAAAGTAGTTAAAAATAAATGACAGCTTTTTCTAAAGAAACAACTATAAAACTGGGACTTCCCAACAGAACAACAGAAGCTGGAAGAAAACAGAATTCTTTGTTTTCAAGGTGCCAGGAGGAAAACAATGTCATATTTATATATACTCAATGTAAGTACCTCAAGAATGAAGATGCAATAAAGCTATTAACTGACTTTCATTAGAGAAGTTTCTTAAGAACATAATTCAAGAGAAAAAGTATGCCAGATAATTGCCTAAAATGTAAGAAAAATGTTAAGAAAATATTTAGGCCAATTAAAGCATACGCTGTTAATAAAATATTAACAATATTATAGGGCTAAAGAAAAACAACAAATAAGAATATGTATAACAATTAAGCCACTGAAATTAAAAGCTTCTAAGGTTCTTGCATTTTTCATGAGGTGGATAGGGATATATGATTAACTTTAGTCTTTTGAAAGTTAGATAAGCATATAACCACAAAATGAATATAAATAGTTTCTATAACTTTCAGTCTGCTTGGAGACAAAATAGAATGAGGTAATAAAACAAAACAAACAAGACAAAACTCTAAATAAAACTCAGTCCAAATAAAGCAAGAAAATAAGAAAATGAAAGCATAGAAAAAGCTTAATAAGTAGAGTCATTGAAAAAAAAAGATGGCAGAAATAAAACCAAATATACCAACATATTTATATCAATACATTTATATACAATAAATATAAAAACATTACTTAGTTAAAAATCAAAATAATCTGGACTTGTTTATACAAGACACATATAAAGTATAAGATAACAAAATGGTTGTAAGCCAAAGGACTGAAAAGATGTAGCAGGAAAAAACTAACCCAAAAATTCATGTAACCATGCTATAAGACAGAATATAAATTAAGATAAAAATTGTTACCAGACACATGCATACAACCATACACACACAGTTTCTATATAATGTCTAGGAACTAAATTCAACTGGATACTATAACAATTCTAAACTTATTTTTATCTAGCTTAAAGGTATGCAAAGCAAAATGTATGAGAAGAATCAAATAGACACATCTACTATCCTAGTAGGTAATTTGAACACACTTTTTAAATTAATAAATGAACTAAACGGAAACATCAGGAACTGTAATGAAGATCTGAATAAAATAATTACATCCAATAAGGTAACAGGCCTCGAAATCTCATTGATTCCTACTCTTCTCCAAGCAGTGATTCATGGATACAGCCCTCCTTCTTGTGGCTTCACCACTCTGTTGGTCAGTGCTGCTCATCTGGGGGCAATTTTGACCCCAATGGGAAATTTGACATTATCTGGAGAAAGTTCAGTTTGTGACAGCTGGTAGCTATTGACATCTAATATATTGAGAACAGAAATGCTACAAAACATCCACAGAACACTGTTTCCTGTTGAGGTATAGGACAGCTCCCGCAGTAAAAATGAACAAGCATCAAATGTCAGTGCTGAGGTTGAGAAATCCTGGTCTATAACCTTGAAGTCCTCTATGAGATTTTCTGCATCTGGCCAGCAAATGGGGAAGGCTTCACTGGGGAAGCTTTTGTGAATCAGATCTAATGTCCAGAATTCCTTACAATAAATAAAAAAGGAAACACAAAAAATCAAAAGAAAAAAAGGCATAAGGAATTAAAGTGTATCACTAAAAGTAAAAAATAAATAAGCGACCTCCACTGGAGCAGGTTTTGTGAATCAGATCTAATGTCCAGAATTCCTTACAATAAATAAAAAAAGGACATAAAAATTTTTTAAAAAGCCATAAGGAATTAAAGTATTTCACTAAAAGTGGCCAATATATATGAGTATGTACCCAAACTCATTAGTAAACAGGAAACTAAAAATTAAAACTACAGTGGGTTTCCACTTGACATTCACCAGGATGATACTGATGAGTAAGTATGCCATTTATGGCAAGGACATGGAGAAACAGGAATCTTATATATTTTAGTCCAGTTGTAAATGTCTGCATCTGACATAGATATCAATTTAATATGAGATAATAGGAGAATCTGGGGGAAGGATTATAAAGAAGATAATGTTTGAATGAGCATGCTCCAAAATTCGTGAAAGATAGCAATATTTAAATAGAGAAGCTAAAGAGTTCTCAAGAAGGATAAGTTAAAAGAAGCTGAGATAAATGCATTGCAATGAATATACCTCATTCTAAAACCAAGAGAAGATGGTTAAAGTAGTTAGAAATAAATGACAGCTTTTTCTAAAGGAAGAAAAACTATAAAACTGTGACCTATTCATGTGAAAATGCATATAATTATTAGTAAGATTCTCTATTCCTAGATATTGACTGGTTTGGGTAGTGCTTTTCAACATTGCTTCAAGATTAAAAGTGTCTAGGGAATGTTTAGATGTCAGTGCATGAGTCCCACCACCAAACTTACTAATTCAACTGAGCTCAGAATAGGTTCTGAAGCAACAGATATTTGAGGGTGCAGTTGAAGCTAAAATACACTACTTCCTCTCCATGTACACAACAGCATCAGCATCATTTATAACAGCAAATAAACAAACAAAAACTTATATATACACAAACTAGTAACTACTGTCTATATAGACTGAAACAGGCACAACTTGTGGTTTAATAATATAATAAAATGTTATACAATGACAAAAATGAATCTACAGTTAAATCTGTCTTGAATTAAATTTTAAACAATTATTAAATTTTAAAAGACACAAATTTCAACCAAAAATTTTAAAACACACTGTAAATTCATACCATATAGTTCTCTTTTCTCTCTATATATATGTGTGTGTGTGTTTGTTTACATATATATCATTACACACACACACACACACAAACACACACATACACATAACATAACCTGTAGTAAAAAATAGTAATAGAAAGTAAAGAAATAATGTCAAAATTCAGGATATGGGGATTTTTGGAGGTAAAGAGTTTACAGATAGACACACTGGGAGCTACAATAGTTCATTTTATATATTTTATGTTCTCCTTTTAAGCTGTACTTTGGGCATACAGTGTGCTTTTTACTATGGTCCTTTAAATCAAACATATAACTTATATAAACCCTTATTTTTTATACATTTTGAAATAATTTTCAATAACAAAAAACAAACATAATACCTCAAGAGAGCATTCTACTACATCATTTTTCAAGTGCATTTTTTGAGTCCACACAAGAAAATAAAAAACAAAGTGTTTTCAATCCTTTATTGCACTTACCTCTGCCAAGAAGTGGAATGCAGATTAACTTTTTGTTCAGTGGTGAGTTTCTCCGACATAAATTATTTCTCCCCTCACCATGCAAAGGAGAATCTTTCTGGCTGTGAGGACTGTATTTACTTCTGATCTTGAAGAGCTGGGTATTTTACCCTGATTTAAGGCAGCTTTCACCATTCAAAATAGCACCATCCAATCTAGAAGTGAGAATGGGAGGTTAATAGTTAGCTATATTTGGCATGGAGGTACCTACACGATGATTGCATTTTAACAGGAAGTGTCAGCTGATTCTCAACCTCAATCTTTCTCATCCATAAAATCACTAAGGTCTTCCAAATTTCTAGTCTGTGTCAATGGAAATGTAGCCCCTCTACTCAGCACTCACCAGCTGACAGGGAAATATTGTAGTATAAGCCACCCTCCTCACCGAAGCCTGGGATGCATCATGGTTTTCAAGTTGCTTTATTTGTCCCTTTCTGACCCTGGCTGCCTGAGTAGAGAAAGCTTTGGCTACAGACTCATTTGGAGGACAAATAAAGTTTGTCTTTCTGATCTCTTTTTGTCTTCCTGAGCGCAAGCAGGTATACTTCACATTACTAATTTTATGTTCTCCTCATGAGTACAATATACAGTGATGGGTCCATCTTTCAGCAGAGAACAAAAAAAAAAAAAAAAAACAAGGGCTTAAGGGCTGCCTTAAAGTATTTGCAGCTATTTTGGGTATGTTCCTTCTCTGAGGCTGAGAAGAGTTCTTTTCAACTTTCAGGATGATGCTTAGATTCTGCATCAAGTCAGCAGTCAGTTACAAGTTTAGCGGGTGTGTGCACTTGGCAGTATATCTGCATCCCCGTACCTTTTTAGCCCACTCTCAGGAAAGGCTGCTCAAACCTGACTTCCAAAAAGCCTCCAAAGTGGCAATAGCTATAAAAAGTTTCAAAATCCCCAAATTGGCAGGGTCTAGTCTGGTGACACAGAAATCACCATCTGTGCCTGGCTGTCCTCCTGCATGGAGAAAGGAATATTCTTTCTCCTCCTCTTTTTCCTTTACCCCATCTTCTGAGGGATGTTAAGATCTGTCAGGGTGGGTTTGGTGACTAGCATGCTACTCGCTTTTGTTCCTGCTCTCACATTTAGAAAATGAACCTGAACCAGGCCTCCTCAATCTAAAACCCCTGAGATGAGGGTTCTCTGGGCTTTGAGATCTAATTTAATTTTAAATTAAGACCTTTTCCACCAGGCTTCTGGCAGTGTTCTCTGGTTTTTATTACCCTTCGAACCATAGACTCAGATAGCCCACCACAATTCCTGAAGCTGTTTGCTTAATAAACAATATATCAGTCTGTTCCAGCTGCTATAACAAACTAACATAAACCAAGTGGCTATAAACAAGGATATGTATTTCTCATAGTTCTGGAGGCTGGGAAGTCCAAGATCAAGGTACTGAGAGATTCAGTGTCTAGATAAGGGCAAGTCCTAGATGGACTGGTTCCTAGATGGCATCTTCTCATTACCTTCTCACATGGTAAAAATATAAAGGAGCTTTCTCGGCATCTTTTATTAGGGCACTAATTCCGTTCATAAGGGTGCCTCACACCTCCTAATATCATCATATTGAGGGTCAGGATGTCAATATAAGAATTTGGCAAGAAAAAAAAAAATTCAGTCCATTGCACAAAGATTATCTTTTGTTTTTTGGTTTGTTTTGGTTTTTGAGATTGAGTCTCATTTTGTCACCCAGGCTGGAGTGCAGTGGCACAATCACAGCTCACTACAACCTCTGCCTCCCAGATTCAAGGGATTCCCCAGCCTCAGCCTCCAGAGTAGCTGGGATGACAGGCATGTGACACCACGGCTGGCTAATTTTTGTATTTTTAGTAAAGATGAGTTTCGCCATATTGGTCACACTGATCTCAAACTCCTGACCTCATTTGACCTTCCAGTCTGGGCCTACCAAAGTGCTGGGATTACAAGCAGGAGCCACCATGCCCGGACAAGAGTATATTAAAGACTGCTTCTTTAACACTCATTTCCTAAGTGTTTGTCAATTTTTGGCTTTGAGTGTCTGTTATTGCTGTACCATATTAGTAGTAAATCCTAGCTAAGATTCTAATGCTTTTCTCCTGCTGTGGCATTTTCTTCTGACTTGAAACCATTCATTTCTAGCAGAACATGGCTTGTGCAGAGGTGAAACAGCCTATAGAACTTCTTGACAGTACATCCAGGCTTGGGGCATGAGCATGATTATACCCCCAGAATTCCAGCTATATTGTTCATGTTTGTTCCTCTCCAGGGGCAGAGATTATTTTTTTGAACATTTGAGGTGTCTGTCTTCTTCTTTGGGTTTCCTCTCTGTGTTATGTTTGAGTATCACAGAGAAATTAATCTTACCAGATGCTTTTTTAAGTCTACATTATTTAGTTGTTTAATTTCCCTGAATCTTCTGTTGCCTATGCTTTACCTGCTCAGGGTTTCTTTAAACTACCTAAAATATACCTTCGAAGTTATTCTTATCATAATTCATTTTTATTTGCCAAATGAGTAGTAACTTTGGAAATTTCACATATAACCTGCATACTAATTTACCAAAAGGTTCACAGATGGCCTAAAACTGAGGTTAGCTTCAAATTCAAGGATTGTAATCAGCACATAGTGCATGTATGTATGCTACACAAGCGTTCTTAGCAATTCTAGAAATGATACTACATTTAGCAAGTCTAAATCTTACCTCCTAGAAATCTGATATAAAATAAATGTCATGTTTATTTTACACAGAACAAGAAATCACCAGCACGTCCTGATCATTAGTCTATAGGTAAAATCTTTTTTCCTATAATATTGTAGAAAACTGTTAACCACATTATTAAGTGTGAAATCTGTCTCTGACTTTAGTAAATTTAAGACACAGTTATACTTAAAAACAAATAATTTCAAATTTCAAACTATTGCCTATTATATGAATTTGTGGAAGACTATAGACAATCTGCAACATAAACTATTTTCTCTGGCTATATAAACAAAACAGAATTTGTATGACTTTATATACTTGCTTGAGTTTTTTGTGTTCAGTTACATATCTTTATTAATCCATTTATTTATACATTTGAAGGCTGTGTATGTGGATATGTGTGTGTATTCCAGAGAGAAATATACAGAGCTAAACTGTCTGGATGTGTATAGTTGCTTTATAGCAATAGCAGAGGCATATAATATTTAAACGTTTGCAAAACTAATGACCACTAGTGGAAATCACATTTCAAAATATATTTAAGTTAACATAACTTAAATTGGTTTCCATGAAACTTTATGCACAGGGTGGGTAAAATTTTAATTTCAAATATAGGGAGGACCCCTCTTTTTCTTTGGGTAAGCCAATTGGAGCAGTTTACGTGAAGCTCAGAGAAAAGGTGTAAAGGCTTTTTATCTTTAACCCATCATGGTTGCATGTTGTCCACATATTAAAACCCATATCCATCTTTCAGTAGTCAGTGACCTTGTCTCTTCTGTGCAAGCCTGGTGCAGGTGAATCTTTTCAAAGCCTAAAACTTCATTTTCTCATGTGCATCCTCATTTGACAAACTGTGTCACAGAGCCCTTGACTGCTCTTCAGAGTGCTATGGGGGATAAGGGTGGTAGGTGATGCCACAACTACCCAATATTCAAAGTAACGTACAACTTCCATCCCTTTCTATTATAAGGCAATTCCTCTTCATTGCCCTAAAACAAAAACAAAAACAAAACAAAACTCCTACACTTTCTCTCCTCTGTAGACATTGAATAGTCACAGAGTTGTCTCCTTACATGAGATTAGTCTTTTTAAGAAACCACTTTTTAAAAATCTAGCACTTTCTTTTGTGTCACCATAAATGCATTAATTTATTCAAAAAATATTTATTCCACAATAGTTATCAGATAATGTTCTAGGAACTGAAAATACCATAGTAATCAAAACAAAGTCTCTCATGGAATGCATGTTTTATCAGAAAGAACTTAGGCATTAAGTAAATGAATATATAAACATATAATATGTCAGGTAAAAAACATCTTAAACTTCATATAAAACCAAAAGAGAGCCTGCATAGCCAAGTCAATTCTAAGCAAAAGGAACAAAGTGGGAGGCACCACACTACCGGACTTCAAACTATACTACAAGGCCACAGTGATTAAAACAGCATGTTACTGGTACCAAAACAGAGACATAGACCAATGGAACAGAACAGAGGCTTCGGAAGCAACACAACATATCTACAACCATCCTATCTTTGACAAACCTGACAAAAATGAGCAATGGGGAAAGAATTCCCTGTTTAATAAATGGTGTTGGGAAAACTGGCTAGCCATGTGCAGAAAGCTGAAACTGGACCCCTTCCTGACACCTTACACTAAAATTAACTTCAGATGGATTAAGCACTTAAACATAAGACCTAACACCATAAAAACCCTAGAAGAAAATCTAGGCAAAACCATTCAGGACACAGATGTAGGCAAAGACTTCATGACCCAAACACCAAAAGCATTGGCAACAAAAGCCAAAATATGCAAATGGGACCTAATCAAACTTCACAACTTCTACACAGCAAAAGAAACAGTTATTAGAATGAATCGGCAACCAACAGAATGGGAAAAAAAAAAATTGCAGTCTATCCATCTGACAAAGGGCTGATATCTGGAATCTACAAATAACTAAAACAGATTTACAAGAAAAAAACAAGCTTATTCAAAAATGGGCAAAGGATATGAACAGACACTTTACAAAAGAAGACATGCATGAGGCCAAAAAACATGAAAAAATGCTCATCATCACTGGTCATTGGAGAAATGTAAATCAAAACTACATTGAGATACCATCTCATGCCAGTTAGAATGGCGATCATTAAAAAATCTGGGGACAACAGATGCTGGGGAGAATGTGGAGAAATAAGAACACTTTTACACTGTTGGTGGGAGTGTAAATTAGTTCAACCATTGTGGAATACAGTGTGGCGATTCCTCAAGGACCTAGAAATAGAAATTGCATTTGACCCAGCAATCTCATTACTGGGTATATATCCAAAGGATTATAAATCGTTCTACTATAAGGACACATGCACACCAATGTTCATTGCAGCACTGTTCACAATAGCAAAGACCTGGAACCAACCCAAATGCCCATCGATGATAGACTGAACAGGAAAAATTGGCATATATACACCATGGAATATTATGCAGCCATTAAAAATGATGAGTTTGTGTCCTTTGTAGGGACATGGATGAACCTGGAAACCATCATTCTCAGCAAACTGACACAAGAACAGAAAATCAAACACTGCATGTTCTCACTCATAGGTGGGTGTTCAACAATGAGAACACATGGACACAGGGAGGAGAGCATCACACACTGGGGTCTGTTGGGGGGAAATAGGGGTGGGACAGCAGGGGGTGGGGGGTTGGGTAGAGATAGCATGGGGAGAAATGCCAGATATAGGTGATGGGGAGGAAGGCAGCAAATCACGCTGCCATGTATGTACCTATGCAACTATCTTGCATGTTCTTCACATGTACCCCAGAACCTAAAATGCAATAAAAAAAATACGTCAGGTAAGATAAGTGCTATGAAAATGAGTAAAATGAGTTAGAGTGTTGTGTTGTTTGAATGAGTAGTGGAAGCTGTTTCTTTTATGTCAAGCGATCAGGGAAAGTGCTTGTTATAAGCTATTAATATTTGGGCAGAGATCTGATGATGGGAAGAGTCAAGTCATGTGACTATTTCTGGAAGGATATTCTAGCAAAGAGAAGAATATTTGTAAAGACCCTGAGATAAGCATGTGTCTTGATTCAAGAAAGAACCAGGGCCAATTTTGCTGGGATTTAGTTGTAAATGCAGGGTGGAAAAAGCCCAAAAGCAGGACAGAGTGATAAACGTGTGTATGCATTGGATTTTTTCCATAAAAGTGAGATTTAAGTTGGCTATAGGTGCTCATTGTCAGGTCTGGCTTCCAGAGTTAGCTGGCTATATCTTCAAGGGAAAGAAGTGTAGCTGACAGTCTTCTCACCACATCTTATAAGTCAATTGCCAATGATTATGGGTTGTTAATAGGAATTTTTTTACACGAACAATACAATGAAACACAGGATCTGCCATTTAATCAAATTCATTTTGCAATGTAACTTACTTTCTATTTCTTGTTCAGCTGTTCATTAGAATTTAATATAACTCACCTAATATCATACAATATTTATTTTTATTTTTATTTTTATTTTTTCTCCATATGTTTCTCAGCTCCTCTCCAATCTGAATCCCAACCTCAGGTAACCTATAGCTTAGTCTAAATTTTTGTACATGTTTCTCCATGTTACACAAATACACACACACACATATATATATATATAAATGTATTTATTTTCTGTTTATGTCATATATTTCTAGAATCATAGCATTAGAGACCACCTAATTTTGGGGTAGTAATTTTTCTTTATTGCCATTGCACCATGGAAATCCATCCAGGTCTTTATAATAGCTTCATTATAGTTATGTCAGTTTCCATACTTGTGGTACTTTGAATGAGGAAAAAATAAGACATATATTCTTTTGTATTAGCACCTCTATTCCTTTCATATATGTATTGCAATAATATAAAGGATATGCTTATTTTTTATCTTGGAAGATACTGTTAGGTTATCTTTCAAGTGGACCATAGCAATTGATGTCCTTGCTGGCACTGGATTTTAACATGTGCTTGTTTTTTTGTGCCAAAAGACAGGTACAAATTGATATGTCATTGTTGCATTATATTTATGTTTCTGTATGATTATTTGAATTTTTTTCCTTTATATATTTCCTCTTTATCTCTTTTGAGTGTTTTTGTGTTTGGGGTGTTATTCTTTCTTATCAATTTGAGATACCTTTTTTGTATATTTTGGCCAATTAATTCTTAGATGATGACATTATATTGCAAATATTTCTCCATTTACCACTTGCTAATGATATCTTTTGCTATGGAAAATGTATATTTTATTCAGGTTTATTTATATCTTTTGTTTTACAGATTCTGATTTAATTTTTTTTCAATGTTACTTTGTTTGTTGTTACAAGAATAAGTATCATTGCAAAATACATGAAAGTACAGAAAACTATTATGAAGGAAATAATAATTACAAATATTACCAGCCCCCCAGAAAGTCAACAGATTAATGCATAATGTCCCATATAAATATGTAAAGATAAATGTATGCATATAAGTATAAGCATTTTACATGTATATCTGTTTTTGAACAAAAATAAAATTAGACTTCTTGCTTTGTAAGTGTGCGTTTTATTCTTTTAATGTCTTAAAACCACAATTCCTTATCCATGCCATTACATATTTACCAATGCAATATGTCAGCATGTTATTTGACCTTAAGAATAGTACATCATCCATTAAAAAAAAAAAACAAATTCATGTGCATGAAGAAGGATTCTTATATTGTGGCAATTTTAAGAAGTGCAATTATTATTTCTTTAGTGAAAAATGTTGCACTTATTCATATTTACCTTCTTAGGATGAAACCCTAAAAGGATAATGATTATATTAAAGGTCAAGAGCTGTTTTAACAATTTTGAAGTATTTTGCTACCTAATGAAAAACTGACCTTCAGAAAAGCTTTAGTGGTATATACCAAAGTAGCAATAAATGACATACCCTTAGATCCACACAGTCATTAATACTGACCTAAAACGGTGTTATTCTGTTAATCTAGTGATGAACAAAAAGGTGAAATTGGCAGTTAAGCATACAGAATTGTTCTTAATTTATTAAAAAGATTAAGCTAACAAAAAAAAGCACAAAAAAATATACGAATGATGTCATTGCTGCTGCTGTGGTTGATGTTGTTGATATGGAGGCTGAGAAAGGCTCAAGAAAAAAACATGAAACCTGTTAAATATCTCATCATCACACACTTTACTGTTGTTTTCCTTATCTGAATGATGAAAGAGAATTCAAATACATTTCAATTATTTAAAGAAAAATACATGGAGATTAAAAAAATACACAAATTCCAAGTCACCCGGGTAGAATATAATTTTTTATGATAACTCCAGCAAAAGTAATAAGAAAATAAAACAGGATTATGACTAGAAAGCAAATACAAAATGTAAATAAGAAAATAAGGGCAACCTGAATTCCATAAATATCAACGTGAAGATGTCTTCCTTTAAAAAAATTCTTGTTATGTATAAAAAGTATCCAGCTATAGCTCTTTTTCCTGTTGCCTCCTTCTCAATTTTCACATGAAATATTTTTGAAAAGATATATTTTTAAATTGACTCAATTGTTGTTAATTGATAAAGATGAAGGAAATAGAAAGGGAGAGAAAGGGGAGGAAAAGCAAAGCTGGAAAGGTAAGAAAAGAACATTCTATCTATGAGAGAAAAAAAGGAAAAGAATCAGGCAGTAGATTTCTAGCTGCACATAAAGTGGAGGGGGGGGTGAAGCAAAAATGCTCTTTAATTTATTTTATGATCTAAGTAAGGATTGCTCCATTTTCTTTCTGAAAAGTATTCTGAGGCAACGTATTTCTTGGAGTCTCTTGCTCTTGCTCTCTTTGATTAGTAGAACTTCCCTCAATGCCTGTGTTTCAACAGACCTTGGTAAATTATGTTCCATAGACCTGTAACTCTTTAACACTCACTCTCATGTGTTTATCTTTCCGGGTGGGAAAATTATGAATACAACAAATTGTAACTGTTAGCTATGCTTCTCAAGAAAGCTTTGCCAAAATATGTATACACTTTTCTCAGAAAAATAAATTGTATGTAATTACAGTAAATGGAGCATGCAGTGCTTACAGAGTTCCATTGAGAAACCTTGGTTCGAAAATTCAATTGGCTTGCTTTTACTGCTCTCACTGAAGGACATGGAAATACCTACTATAAAACCTATTATAATTAGGTCATAGAATTATAGTGAAGTGCTTTTCAGGACAGGATTTAAAATATTTTGAACACTACTTCTCTTTGAGGAGGTAGTAATTCATTTGGCAGTAAAACCCTCTCTCTACTGCTCCATAAAATGTGGAGGAACCAATTAGCAAAGTTTTGAAAGAGTCCCTTTCATAAGAAGATAGCAGAAACCCAAATGATAATATATGAAAATTATGAAATAGTATTTGAAGAAAAAAATAGTAAGAGAAAAACATTTTATCTCTTAGTATATTTTATCCTTAAGTTTCTGCCTCAGAAATTAGGCCTAACTTAAAGAAGAAATCTACTATTGACTTTGGCATACACATAACCTATTTGCTGAAAAGGATATGGCAAAAGAATTTCACACATTCAGGACCTCATCAGACTTTATGAAACTGAGTTGCTCAGCTCATATTCCTAAGATTTGTTGGATATAAAGAGCAGTCCAAAATGAAGAGAGAAAAAAAATTTGGAGTGAACAGAATTTAAGAATTTACCATGTCTTTTCTTTTCTTTCTTTTCTTTTTTTTTTTTTTTTTTTTTTTTTGAGACAGAGTTTCGCTCTTGTTACCCAGGCTGGAGTGCAATGGCGCGATCTCAGCTGACTGCAACCTCCGCCTCCTGGGTTCAAGCAATTCTCCTGTCTCAGCCTCCTGAATAGCTGGTATTCCAGGTCTACTAGGCCACCATGCCTAACTAATTTTTGTATTTTTATTAGAGACAGGATTTCACCTTCTTGGCCAGGCTGGTCTTGAACTCCTGACCTTGTGATCCAGCCCCCTCAGCCTCCCAAAGTGCTGGGATTACTGGCATGAGCCACTGTGCCTGGGTAATTTATCATTTCTTTTACCTGTGCATTCTCTGCTTGTCCTAGAAAACAAAGGAGTTGTCCCTCCTAAGGGACATTGGGAGTTGTAGAGAGGTTGTCATGAATGTCTACGTAATAAAAGACCCTTGGCATTTTGGCATTCCCAATTCTTTTGGTCTCACATTTCATGGGATGCTAGAGATACTGCAGAGTGGGTTAGGGGTGCAGATAACAGCTTGAAATTTGTTCCTTTTACCCTTGGTTCTTTTACAGAAAATTCTTGATGTTATTCAGCATTTAGGGATCATCTAGGCAGTATGCAGAAGCAAATCAAATAGACTGAGAGTAAGAGACAAAAGTTTCCACATTTGTGATAGAAAACAAAACATGGCATGGAGAAGGTTATGGGCCATCTACAATGGAAGATTCTCAGTTGACTTGGTCATCAAAAAGGTAACTACTTAAAGCATCAGTTAATAGAGAAACTCCTCTACATTTAAACTTGGAAATGATAAAGGATTCTAATCCAGAAAGAGGATAACATTCAATATTTTAGATATGGGTTAGATGTGGGAAAGTGAGAGAATAGAACTAAGACAAACAAACAAGAAAATGCCCCAATTCCCCAAAATCTTCCTCTCTGTAGGAATAGCTAATAAAAAGAAGCCTAAAGACAATAAAATTTAAAATTCTATGCTTACACACATCTTATGTTATCACTTTCAACCTTGAGTAACTGTTTAATATGTGTGACTTAATCTTTCTGTTTTTACAGATAAGAATGTGTAATTTCTGAAATAGGGCAGGGACCTTGAAACTGTGAGTTGAACAAATGCATAACCTAATTAAGCTAAAATTAGTGCTGTGAGGCTCAGTCTCAAAAATTATTGTCTATGTGCTAAAGTCACCTTCTAAACATACAATTAAAAATAATTAATTCCAACATGAAACTCTCATTGATAAAAGAGTAGGAAAGATCTTTGTGAAACTTTCCTTTGAAGGTTGAATATATGCTTTTCTAGGAATAGTTATGTGTCTCTATAAAAGTGTTTTAATATTTATTTCAAGATGAATTCCAACCTAATAAAACTAAAATGCAGTTAAACATTCAACTGGATATTAAAGCATCATTTGTTTTTCAAAAGAAACATGTATATTTTGAGTTCCCAATTGGAAATTGCTAGCATGCCAACAAATAGAAAAAAATGTATTTTTTTCTTTATTTCTCCTAAAAAAAACAAAAGTAAGGATACATGTGCAGAATGTGCAGGTTTGTTACATAGGTATATGTGTGCCATGGTGGTTTGCTGCACATATTGACACATCCTTTAAATTCCCTCCCCTCACCCCCCATGCCTCAACAAGCCCTGGTATGTGTTGTTCCCCACTCTGTGTTCATGTGTTCTCAATGTTCAACAACCACTTATGAGTGAGAACATATGGTGTTTGGTTTTCTGTTCCTGTGTTAGTTTGCTGAGGATGATGGCTTCAAGCTTCATCCATGTCCCTCCTAAGGACATGATCTCATTTTTTATGGCTGCATAGTATTCCATAGTGTATATGGACAACATTTTATTTTTATTTTTATTTTACTTTAAGTTCTGGGGTACATGTGCAGATCTTGCAGGATTGTTACATAGGTATACACATGCCATGGTGGTTTGCTGCCTCCATCCCCCTGTCACCTACATTAGGTATTTCTCCTAATGTTATCCCTCCCCAATTTCCCCAACTCCTGCTATCCCTCGCCTACCCCCCCACCCTGCAACAGATCCCGGTGTGTGATGTTCCCCTCCCTGGACATTATTTTTTTAATCCAGTCTATCACTGATTGGTATTTGGATTTGTTCCATGTCTTTGCTATTGTACATCATGCTGCAATAAACATACATGTGCATATGTCTATAGTAGAATGATTTATACTCCTTTGGGTATGTACCCAGTCATGGGATTGCTGGGTCAAATGGTATTTCTGTTTCTAGATCCTTGAGGAATCGTCATACTGTCTTCCACAATAGTTGAATTAATTTACATTTCCACCAACAGTTTAAAAACATTTATATTTCTCCACAGCCTCATCAACATATCTTGTTTCCTGACCTTATTTATTATACTTTAAATTCTGGGCTATATGTGCAGAAAGTGCAGGTTTGTTACATAGTTATACACATGCCATGGTGAGTTATACTCACCCCATCATCTACGTATGATCACCATTCTGAATGGCATGAGGTAGTATCTCATTGTGGTTTTGAATTGCAGTTCACTGATAATCAGTGATGTTGAGCTTTTTTACATGTTTGTTGGTCACATAAATGTCTTCTTTTGTGAAGTGTCTGTTCATATACTTTGCCCACTTTTTGATGGGGTTGTCTTTTTTTTAATAAATATGTTTACATTCCTTGTAAATTCTGGATATTAGACCTTTGTCAGATGAGTAGCTTGCAAAATGTTTTCCCAATCTGTAGGTTATCTGTTTACTCTGATGATAGTTTATTTTGCTGTGGAGAAGCTCTGTAGTTTAAATAGATCCCATTTGTAAATTTTGGCTTTTACAAAATTGCTTTTGGCATTTTTGTCATGATATTTTTGCCCATGCCTGTGTCCTGAATGGTATTGCCTAGGTTTTCTTCTAGGGTTTTTATGGTTTGGGGTTTTACATTTAAATCTTTAATCCATCTTGAGTTTATTCTTGTATAATATGTAAAGAAGGGGTCCAGTTTCAGGTTTCTCCATGTGGCTAGCCAGTTATCCCAGCACCATTTACTGAATAGGAGATCTTTTCCCAATTGCCTTTTTGTGGTCAGGTTTTTCAAAGATCAGATTGTTGTAGATGTGTTGTGTTATTTCTGAGGTCTCTGTTCTCCATTGGTTTATATGTCTGTTTTCATACCAGTCCATGCTGTTTTGGTTACTGTGGCCTTGTAGTATACTTTGAAGTCAGGTAGCATGATGCCTCCAGCATCATTGTTCCTTTGCTTAGGATTATCTTGCCTATACAGGGTCTTCTTTGATTCCATGTGAAATTTAAAATAGTTTTTCATAATTCTGTGAAGAATTTCAATGCTAGTTTCATGGGAATAGCATTGAATCTATAAATTACTTTGTGTACTATGGCCATTTTTATGGTATTGATTCTTCCTATCCATGAACATGGAATATTTTTCCATTTGTTTGTGTCATCATTTATTTCTTTGAGCCATGGTTTTCAGTTCTCCAAAGAGATCCTACACATCCCTTGTTAGATGTATTCCTATGTATTTTATTCTGCTTGTAGCAATTGTGATTGGGAGTTCATTTATAATTTGGCTGTCTACTTGCCTATTGTTGGTGTAAAGGAATACTTGTGATTTTTCCACATTGATTTTATATCTTGAGACTTAGCTAAAGTTGCTTATCAGTTCAAGAAATTTTTGGACTGATATGATAGGATTTTCTAAATATAAAATTATGTCATCTGCACACAGAGAAAATTTGACTTCCTCTCTTCCTATTTAAATACAGTTTATTACCTTCTCTTGCCTGATTGCCCTGGCCAGAACTTTCAATACTATGTTGAATAGGAGTGGTGATAGAGAGTATCCTTGTCTTATGTCAGTTTTCAAAGAAAATGCTTTCAGCTTTTGTCCATTCAATATAAAATTGACTGTGGGTTTGTCATAAATAGCTCTTATTCTTCTGAGATATTTTCCATCAATACTTAATTTATTGAGAGTTTTTAACATGAAAGGATGTTGAATTGTATCAAAGGCTTTTCTGAATCTATTGAGATAATCATGTGGTTTTTGTCTTTGGTTATGTATATGTGATGGATTACGATTATTGATTTGTGTATGTTGAACCAGCCTTGCATCCCAGGGATGAAGCTTGATCATGGTGGATAAGCTTTTTAATGTGCTGCTGGATTCAGTTTGCCAGTATTTTATTGAGGATTTTCACACTGATGTTCATCATGGATATTGGTCTGCAGTTTTCTTTTTATGTTTCGCCTCTTCCTGCTTTTGGTATCAGGACGATGCTAGCATCATAAAATTAGTTAGGTAGGACTTCCTTCTTCTCAGTTGTTTGGAATAGTTTCAAAAGGAATGGTTCCAGCTCCTCTTTGTATTTCAATAGAATTCAACTATGAATCTATCTGGTCCTGGGCTCTTTGTGGTTCATAGGCTATTAGTTACTGTCTCAGTTTCAGAGCTTATTATTGGTCTACTAGGGATTAAAATTCTTCCTGGTTTAGTCTTGGTAGAGTGTATGCATCCAGAAATGTATTAATTTTTTCTAGATTTTCTAGTTTCTTTTCATAGAAGTGTTTATGGTTTTCTCTGATAGTCTGTATTCCTGTGGGGGCACTGGTGATATCCCCTTAATCATTTTTTATTGTGTCTATATTTGTTTTTCTCTCTCTTCTTATTGCTCTAGCTAACAGTCTTATCTATTTTGTTAATCTTTTCAAAAACCCAGCTCCTGGATTCATTGATTTTTAGGAGGGTTTTTCATGTCTATCTCTCCTTCAGTTCTTCTCTGATTTTAGCTATTTCTGGTTTTCTGCTAGCTTTTGGATTAGTTTGCTCTTGCCTCCCTGGCTCTTTTACTTGTTATGTTAGTGTGTCAATTTTGATCTTTCCAGCTTTCTGATGTGAGCATTTAGTGCTACAAATTTCCCTCTTAACAATGCTTTAGCAATGGCCACAGACTGCCACAGCTGGTGTGTTGGGCTGTGGGGACAAGTCTCAGGACCAAGCTGTCCAGTTTTCCTGGTTCCGGCAGAGTAAAAGCACACCTGGAGCTACAGAAATGGGTGCAGCCCTTCTGTGCAGGAAGCTTAGCATGTGAGACAGTTGCCAGTCCCAGTGCTGGCTGCTGCCCCTCACCCAAGAAGTTCAAATGGCTTAGACAGCAGGCAGTGGTAGTTGGTGCTGGTTGCCCTTCCCCACAGGAGTTTGGCAGGCTTAAGCAGATTCCAGCTGAGAGCATATATAAGAATCTGCATGTTCCGGTTTGGGATGCTAGGCCCGGGTGGCGTGGGTTCATGAGTGGGATCTTCTGATCTGTGGGTTGTACCATTTCATGGAAAAAGCACAGTTTCCCTGGCTACATAATGGCTCACTCACCGCCTCTCCTGGATGGGGGAAGGTGATCCTCCTTCCCCACCTGGCTCTCAGGTGGGCTGTGCACCACACTGTTCTTCCTTCTCTCTGTGGATCACACCAACCCTCTAGTCAATTTCAATAATAGAACCTGGTTCCCTTGGTTGCTGGTGAAGGATTCATATGCTTAATTTGTTTTTATTTGATAGGAGCCTATGAAAGGCTTCTAGTCAGCCATCTTGGGTCCCACCTCCCCAAAAATTGCAATTTTTATCTCAAGCCTTTATTCTACAAATTGAAACAATATAACATTACCAATTAAGAATAAACTTAGTAAATTCAATTTTTTTCTTCAGGCTTTCCTTTCATTCTCCAATTCCCAGATCCCAATTTTTAGAAGTCTTAAAGTAAAATGAGGGTGGGAAACAAGATAAGATTGGATCTGGTCCTCTGTCTACTCTAGTCATTTTCTCATCATGCCATATGCTGTGGAACTCTCTGTATCCCTCATCTCTAGTCTTAGGTCCAAGACTCCTCATCTTATCAGCTCAGTTTCTTCAATCCCATTAGGCCCAAGCACTGTATCTGTAGCACCTAGATTCTAACAATCCTTATAGCTTCATTTACACACAAAAGATGTGCTAGCAGATTGAATTAGCAGAAATTCAAAGGTTATGTATTTGAACCAAGGAAATACTAAGATAAAATAACTTGTAAATTCTCAGTAAAATAATTTCTCAACTTAAACTAATTGCAATAGTTTCTCCAGATAATTGTTTGCAATTTGTAAAAATTATTCTGAAATGTATTTGGATAACTAACAGGCTATTTGAATTGTAAATTTGGAGCCATGAGGGGCTTAATGACTCCTTAAGATAATACTAATAAATTAGCCATGGCATAATCATTGAAGTTATTGATGAAAAAAACTGAGGTCAATGAGGAAACTGACAATCAAAAATAAAAACATGGGTATATTTAATAATCTAAACTGTGACAAAGTATCAAAGTTAGTGAGGAAAGATGAAATGGTTTACTAATATGTTAGGATAGTTGATTGATTTTATGGAAAAAAACCTCAAACCACGTATCAAGCATCAGATGAATTAATTATTCAAATATAAAATGTCAAATAAAATATGAATTTAGTATTAAATGAGGATATTCCAATCCTAAAATACAACAAAATTTCCCAAAAAACACTAATGGACTTAATACATATGAGGTTAAGGAGATTACTAAATATCTTGGGAAGAGTTGAATGTGAGGATGAGACTGCTGATGTAGGAGTGCAATGCCTTCCAAGTTAGTGGCAGATATTAATGCAAGATATATACCAATTTGGCTCAAAAAGACAGAGATTACAAAAGAGTGACAATTTAGTGAGCTAATATGTATCCCTAATGAGCTTCCAAAAAGTTCTATTAGTTGGTAATTAATAAGGCCTAAGTCATATTAGTCAGGGATCTATAGGCTTAACATGTATACAATTGCATGCCTCTTTTAACATGTATACAACTGCATGCCTCTTAGGCAAGTGAAGGGTTAGATAGCTTAAACCACTACCTATTCATATAACTAGTCAAGCAGAACTATTACAGTTTTGAAATTAGATAGCTTTTAATTGACAGCATATTTTTTTCTCCTATGAGATGCCAAAAATTGTAAAACAATGATGAAGACATTTTAGTATACCTAAATATCTGGGAACAAATTAAAAAATTTTTTTCTAAGCGACTTCACACCACATTTATGTATTACTACTTTTTTTTTCACTTTTGTTTTTTTAAACAACATTGCTTTTAGTTTTTTCTTGTGTGAGTTATCTCTCTGATTTTGGGGAGAGCCCTATGAAAAGTTTGATCTGCTACATACCACTACAGTTTTGTAAATAAATAAAAATAAAATATTTTGTCACATTTATCCAGTGTTCTTGATGTTATGCTAACATCTTCAATGCTTTAAAGAGTGTGTTTGGTAAATATGTTCCAACAAGACTTCAGATGTAGACTTTTAGGTCTATTGCATATTTAAGCTACAGAAGATAACAAAGGGCAAGAGACAAGCCTTAAAGAAAAATATTTATTAACTGTTTATCAAAATCTCACCCATGAATCATCTATCCACATGAAAATCACCTTGGTGCTTACAAAAATGCTACACCTAAAGTGGGAGGTAAACCTACTAAATCAGAATTTAGTAGTCAAGTCCAGGAGACTACATTTATAAAAAACACTCTTTTATTATTTTATATATTGAAACATAGGAAACACTCAGTTATAGAATTGTTACAGGAAGAGGAGCCTGGGATGAGGAACTTAAAAGAAGTGGTCAGAGGAGTGGAAGAAATAATTCAGAAGAGAATTTCTTTCATTTGTTGAATCAAGAAATGTATGTTTATTTCAGTACTGTTCACAATAGCAAAGACTTGGAACCAACCCAAATGCACATCAGTGACAGACCAGATAATGAAAATGTGGCACATATACTCCATGGAATACTATGCAGCCAGAAAAAAGGATGAGCTCATGTCCTTTGAAGGGACACAGATGAAGCTGGAAACCATCATTCTCAGCAAACTAACACAAGAACAGAAAACCAAACACCACATGTTCTCACTCATAAGTGGGAGTTGAACAATGAGAACACATGGACACAGGGAGGGGAACATCACACACAGGGGCCTATTAGCAGGTAGGGAGTTAGGGGAGAGATAGCATTAGGAGAACTATACAATGTAGATGACAGGTTGATGGGTACAGTAAACTACCATGGCATGTGTATACCTATGTAACTAACCTGCACGTTCTTCACATGTACCCCAGAACTTAAGTATAATTAAAAAAAAAAAGAAGTGAAAGAGGAAATGGAATAATGAAATCATGCTGACTTATGAACACTTATAAAAAAAGTCAAGGACTGTTGGAATAAGAAATTGTGCTGAGAAATTCAACATCAATTCAAAGATGGAACAGTTGCTAACTTTCACTGAAATCATGTTCTAATGTAGAAAATCATGCATACATATAGTGATAATGAAAGGAAATAACCATTAAGAGCAATTCAGGGGTTACTTAATAACATGGCAATAATTTCTTAAATAATGACAGCATAATCTAATAGGTTATAAAGCAACTGATCACTAAACCCTTCTATAAGCTCTCAAAAGCCAAATGTATATCTCTTAGAATGAAATAATACCGGGAAATATATATATACACCATAGAATCAGAAAATGCTATAAATTAAGCTCTAACACCACTATCCCTGAAATGGCAAAAACCTCTCCCAAAAGATGAACTCTTAAGATGTCTGGACAACCCAGAGTTATTCCTAGGAAAGAAAATAAAGTTTAAGGGATTGAGTATGTAAAGTTTAGCCAAGAAAAATTTAAGGGGGAAAGTAATAATTATCTGGAATATAATAATTATGCAGATAGATTAAACATCATTGAGAGAAAGAATTATAGCATACTTTCATGACTACAACAATGACCAAAGTAATTAGTTGTATTATAATTCAGCAAAATGTACTATGAAATATTTTAAAATATAAATATGTTATTAAAAGCTTATTGTAATAATACCTGAAAGGTATTAAAATACGTTTTCTTCACCACAGAAATTAGAACTAACAAAATGCATAGAAAAAAATTATTCTATTAGTATTCTGATTATCATTATTGTTACTAATTGACAACTAGGTATTTTTCCATAAGGAGAAATATTTTGTTATTAGTACACATTTGATATGATAATAAATATGAACCTGAAGGATGTAGACATTCTGTATTCTGCTTAAGTGAAAATTTTTCAATTATTTCTAATTTATAAGGCTGTTCTTTTGAATAGTAAAATATTCAGAAATCACCAAGAAAAAAAAGAAAGCACATATCCACAACCATAATTAGGAAAGAAAGACTAATTACTGAAATGCCTTCACCCTTAAGGTTCATGTTTCTAGTAAGCTTAAATTGAATTATCTCCAAATCTTCTCACTTCTTAAAGGGACACATAATTTTAAAATACAGGAAAATCCCATTTCAGGTTTCGTAAGGCCTATTTTGTATTCATTCTCATGCTTGAATTGCTATGACTATGTCAAAGGAATAGATATATTTAGGGCTGAATGAAATTTCTTTATAATGTTTTCCATGGACTGAGCTATTTTCAGAACAATTGGGAACCATTATGCAGCTATATACAGAGGTTTTATAGGTCTTGTGTTGAAACTTTAAAAATGTAATGTTACGTAGGGGAGTATAATATGCCATTTTTATATAAATTCTTTGCATTTTAACATTGAGTAAGTATGATGTATAACTTGGCTAGTTCATGCTCAAAGCCAACACCTCTAAAAAAAAAACTCGGATTTTTTTTTTTTTTTAAAAAAAAACATGTACCATGTATTTAGAAAATGATAATTGGTTCAGTCTGAGGAGTATATCTATTTTAGCACAAGTTCTAGTGTTATTACATTTCATAAGATAGCCTTTATTTAAGAATTTGTTGTTCCTCCATTCTTTTCAGTAATAACTGGTTTCAATGAAGAGTGTATTATAGTATATTATTAACCCATTTACTCTTGGACTTTCCTCCCACCTATCTTTCTTTCTGCCTCTTTAAGCTGTCAGTCCATTGTATTCAATGGAGCATCAGAAAATACCAGGTTCTTTCAGCAGCACAGGAGGTGCACATTTATGAAGCATATCTGATATATTCAGCAACAGTCAACAGATTAATGTCACTGCTCACAATACTTGTTAAAAGAAAAAGGGGAAACAGTGATATAAAAATAAAAGTGCTATTTCTTTTATACATTTGAAGACAATTTTAGAAAATGTGGTGAAAGAGTCTCTCCAGATTCCTGAATGACTGAATGTATCACTTATTTCCAACCTAATTCCTAGACCCATTTTATCTTTAAATATATTAATCACTTGTTCATTTTTTAAAAAGTAACTTGGACTATATATAAGGCTAATGAAGAGATATAAAATATGAATTTAAAAGATAACAATCATTGTCTCAATCTATCTAAATGGGTTTCTATAATCCCCAAATTAATTATAAAATTGAATACTTCCTTCCTTATTTCATTTAAAATAATAATATATCACATTTAGCATATGTAAAGGAAATGTATAGAAGAGACTCTTAGCAATATTCTAATTTATCTTCCTTTTTATTTTCTAAAATAATCATGTGTGTGTATGTGGAGGGCAGGGGGTGTTAAGCTTGCCATTTGGCTTCCCAAGACAGCTTATATTGCTCAAATTTTCTTTCAACGTGCTGTCACCTTGTGACTAATTTCTGGCTGATAAAATATAAGCAAAAAACTTCTGAGGCAGCTTCTGGACTTTTCTTAAAGAAAATTTCGTGTGTCCTATAATTCTCCATTCCTCTAAGGTTGTTATCTTACACCATGAGGTCAAGAAGGCATAATATGTACAATAAGATAAAACAAGTAAATGGATAGATGATGCTGACAGCCATTTTTTTTTTTTTTTTTTTTTTACTGTCAGAGAGTTAAATTACACATAAGCAAGAAAGGAATCTTATACAAAATCATGTGATAATTAATGGCAGTGACAAGAATGAATTTAAGTTTAGTTTATGTATGTGTGTGTTTATATATACACAAACATATATGTATGCATATATATATGTGTAGGTCAACACACAGAAGATAAAGAAATAATTATAAATATTTGTTGTTAATATATTACTTAGTTCTACTTGCCAAAAGAGCCTAGAATCAGTGACACCCCACAAGCAACAAGCACACTTAATGCGCAAATCTTGGTTTCTAAGTAGCATGTTCATAAAAGACACTAAAGGTTATTGGAGAAATGATTCATTTTAATTGCGACAAGAACAATGTAATGTAATTCTGGAGCATCTTTTAGTAACAGAATATTAGGACTTTCTGAAAAATACAAAAGGATGGTAATATGTTAAGAGAAATTGAAGGCAATCTGAAATAGCCCAATTCTCAAAACTGGAAAATTTGAGCAACAAAATGACTAATGTGATAATGAATTATAATTAAAAGTGTAAAATAAATACTAATGAGCCATAATAATAAAATTAAGTAATTAAATGACTAATAAAATGAGACAGAAGAGATAAATATCCCTTACTTCCTTACAGACTTCCTCTAACATGCAATGTCTCCCCACTCCAAAACGTGGAGCTTAATCTTTTCCCCCTTAAGGATATGCTAAACCTAGTGAGATGCTTCCAAAAAATAGAATACAATATATAAAAAAGAAACAAAGTAGCCTGTAAGAGAATAAAAGAATATATGGAGAAAGCTAAATATTGAGCATTCAAACCCCAGTAAAGATTATCAGAGCTTGTCTACATTTTTAAAAACTGCCTAGTCAACCAATAGGCTGGTGAGAAATAATAAATTGTTTTATTTCTAGACTGGTTTGTTAATCAATGATAACTGATCAAAGTTCTATTCTCACATGTTTACTGCAAATAAATCTCTCATTCAAATGGCCCACTCTCTGAGCAGTGTCTAGGTCAAAAGATCATACATAAAAATAAAAATAAAAAAGCCAAAATAGCTATACTATGTGAATGTATCTATAAAGCGGTATGTTTTTAATCTACATTTTTCACCTAGTCATCAAACTTAAATACTATGAGGCGCCACTCACTCCAAACTCTAACCACATTCCAATCTACATACTTTCCTCAATTTTTACTCCTATTAATTCTGCATTATACATTCTAAAACAAGTCTACAAAAAGTACAAAAATTAACAGGATATGGTGGCACATGCCTGTAGTCCCAGCTACTGGGGAGAGTAAGGTTGAAGAATCACTTGAGGTTGAGGTTGTGGTGAGCAGAGATCACACCACTGCACTCCTGCCTTGCACTCTAGCCTGGGTGACAGGGAAAGACCCTGTCTCAAAAAAATAAAGAGCATAAAATAAATTTATGATAACTAACAAATTCAGCAGGGTTGACAGACAGAAAATCAATAAACAAATACCAATTTTATTTCTGTACACACACTGAACAATCTGAAAATGAAATTTAAAAAGTAATTCAATTTACAATAGTATCAAAAAATAAAATAGAAATAAATATGAAAAGGAAGTGCAAAACTTATACTCCAAAATCTACAAAACATTTTTAAAATAAACATCTAAATAATTGAAGAAACATTCTGTATTTATGGAATCAGAACACTTGACATTGTTAAAATAGCGACAATCGCAAACTGTTTACATCTCTACAGATTCAATGCAATCCCTATCGGTACCCTAAAAAATTTCTTTGTAGAAACTGACATGCTGCTTTTAAAATTCTTATAAAATTGCAAGGGACTCAATTTTGAAAATAAAAAACACAGTAGTAAGCCTCACACTTTCTAATTTTAAAATCTAAGACAAAGCAACAATAATCACCACAGTGTGGAACTGACAGAATGATGTAAGTCAATGGAATACAATTGTGAGTCCATAAGTAAAGCCACACATCTATGGTCAACTGATTTGTAACAAGGGTGTCAAGATAATGCAATGAGAAAAAGAATGGTATTTTCAACAAATGATATTGTATCAACTGTGAAGCTACATGCAAAGGAATGAAGTCAGACCCTTAACTCAAACATATACAAAAATTTTCTTAAAATAGTCAAAGACCAAAATATAAGAGCTAAAGCTATAAAACTATTACAAGAAGTCATGGGGTAAACCTATATGATGTTGGCTTCAACAATGATTATTAGATATGACACCAAAGGTAGGGTAAAAGAGATAAATTGGACTTAATCAAAGTGAAAAAAACTTTTTTGCTTCACAGGTCACCATTAAGACAGTAAAAAAATACAACCCATAGACTAGGAGAAATACTGTAATTCATACAACTGATAAGGGATTTGTACCCAGAGTATATAAAGAACTCTAATAACTCAATAATGAAAAGACAATCCTAATAAGAACGGGAAAAATATTCCAACAGACATTTTTCCAAGTAAGATATACAAATAACCAGTAAGCATGTGAAAAATGCTAAAAAAAAAAAAAAAAAAAAGTTGCAATTTAAAGAAAACAGAAAATTCTGCTCTAATGAATGTAACAATGGCTTGCTGTGAAGTTTACATTGTTGTACAGAAGCATGTTTCACATGTAGGTAAACTGGTGGTGGTACTAGAAATACAACTCTATTTAATGTTAACAAATTCCCTTTATTCATTTCTGAAATTACAGGACACAGTTTAACTCAAAAAAAAAAAAAAAAAAAAACTAGACATGAGGGAAATGCAAACCAAACCAAAATGGCATACCACTTCCAATCAACTAGAATGGCTAACATAAAAAAGCCATGTAATAACAAGCATCAGTAGTGGTAATGTAAAAAATGTTGCAGTCACCTTGGAAAACAGCCTGTACTTACTCAAATTATTAAACAGAGTTACTATATAATCTATCTATTCTAAGTTATATGATACTTAAAAATCATATAACTAGTTATATACCTATAACTAAGAGTTATATAGCTCTTTAACTCTTATGGAACTAAGAGTTATATACCTAAAAGTAATGAAAACATATATCCACATACAAATATGAACACAAATGTATACAGCAGTATTATTTATAATAGCCAAATTGTGGAAACAGCCCAAATGTCTATCAGTTGATGAATGAATAAACAAAAAGTGGTATATTCATACAATGAAGTGTTATTTGGACATCAAACAGGAATAAAGTAATCTTGGGTGTCAGGGCAGAATGCTATGGTCTGAATGTTTGAAATCAAAATTCATGTGTTAAAACATAATTCCTAAGTTGATGGTATTAGAAGATAGGGCCTTTCAGAGGTGATTAAGTCATGTGGCATCAATCCTCATGAATGGGGTCAGTGACCTTATAAAAGAGAACTCAGAGAGCTAGCTAAATCTCTCTATTACGTTAAAACATAATAGAGGTGCTGAGAAGGCACCCTCTATAAGCCAGAAAGAAAACCATCACCAAACACCAAATCTGCTGCTGCCTTGATCTTGAACTTCCTAACATTCAGAACCATGAGAAATAAATGTCTGTGTTTAGACATCAGCTAATTTACAGTAGTTTGTTGTACAAGCCTATATTGACCAAGAATATTGCCTGTTACACGATTTTATTCAGATGAAATGCCCAGAATAAGTAAATCTGTAGAAACAAAATCAGATTACAGTTTTCCTGAGACTAAGTAAAGGTTGATAGCTAAAGGGTACAGACTTTCTTTTCAAACTGACAAAAATGTTACACTATTGACAATGGTAATGGTTCCACACATCTGTGATTATGCTAAAATTCACTGTGCAACTTCAATGGTCAAATAGTATAGCATGTAAACTACATTTCAAAAATAATTGTCAAAAAATAAATGATGAGTTTGGGTTTTTTTAAATCACACAATTTATTCTTGTGTGATGTTTCTGTAACTCCTAAGGGCAGAGTTTGAGAGTTTCTATTGATTCCACTTGGTATTTTGTGCTTTTCTTTTTAAATATGCCTAATGATTGTGCGGTATTATTACGTTGTGATTTTAATTTCCATTTATCTGATGGCAAACATTTCTTAATGTTTATTTTGTAATTTGATACTCTCGTTTTGTGAAGTGTCTGTTTAAAGACAATCCATTTTTCTGTTGTGATTTTGTCTTTCTCTTAAAGATTCATAGACATTCTTTATAAATTCTGGAGACAAGACCCTTGTTGGCAAAAGATACTGCAAATAACTGCTTCCACTTTTTTTTTGCTTGCTTCTACACCCTTTAATAATGTCTTTTACTAAACAGAAATTATTATTTTAATATAGTCCACATCACAACATTTTTTTATGGTTAATGCTGTTGATAGCCTAAGAAAACTTTGCCTATGCCAAGGTCATGAAGATATTCTCCTGTGTTTTCTCTTTGAAATATTAATCATTTTTTCACATATTCATGCAAGTAAATATGTAGCTTGAAATAGATGTCAATAGTTTCCTTTTTCCATATGGATATCCAATTAGCCCAGAATTAATTATGAAAAAAGTATATCTTTTCCTTATTACATTGCTGTGATACCTTAATCATAAATTAAATAACACTGTATCTTCAGGTCTATTTCCTTGCTTCTGTAAGAACTGTATATTTAGCAGTTGTTGGAAGCAGTAATATCCTAAAAATATTGTTTTGGGCAAAGGTTGACAGTATTGATCAGGTTATCTATGTCTTTATAGAGTTTTAAAAATATGTGTTTTATTAATTGCTGAGAAAACAACGTTAAATTATCTGTGAAGATTAGACATTCTATTTTTCCATTTAATTTTGGAAATTTTTGCTTTGTGTATTTTGATGTTATTTATTGTTCAAGTATAAACAATAATAAGTAAATTATCTGGGATTTTATCCACAGGCAAATATTCAATTTTAGGTTTTATTTTTAAAAACAAATTCAGGACTATTATTTTTTCAATTTATTCTTGTGTCATTTTTTATAACTTGTATACATTCAGATGACTGTCCATTTTATCTAAGTTGTCAAATTAATTGAAATTCATTCTTTTAAATATTATATTATGATTTTATCATCTTTAAGATGATAAGTTGTTTATAAATGTATTGCATAATTTCACAAACAGGGATTTTCTAGGTTATTTCAATGTGGTCAGAGACTATAATTTAAATTCTTTCAATTCATTGCATTTGTTAAGCTTTATTTTATAAACCAGCATGTTTATAAAACCAGTCATGATGGCTTTCTTATGTACATTTGAATAAAATGTACATATTTTCTGTCGTTATTGGATGCAGTGTCCCATATATTCCAATTAAAACATGTTCATTGAAGTCAGTGTCCTCTTTTTACTTTTCTAATCTGACAGATGTCTGATTCTGTGGTTCACTTTCATCTACCAGGTACTGAAGAAGATATCTTAAAGTGTCAAACTATAGTGTGGCTATTTACCCCATTTGCTTTTAAAAATTTTTGCCTTATATATTTTGAAGCTCTTTTATGGGGTACAGAGGGTTTTGTATCAAAACATGTTTCTCATGGATTGATATCTTCATCTTACTGAAATGTCCCTTTTTAGGTCTAGTGATGCATTTTGCATAAAAATTTGAGGTGATCAATAGTACTCATAAGTATATCAAGTCATTGAGAGAATTAATACACTAGAAATTAATATTGAGATATCACACAGAGATATATACAGAAGCACCAAAACTAAATATAAAAGCCAATTAAGGAATGTGGAGAGTGAGAGAATATTTTCTAACATAATTATCTTTTATATGTTTTCCCCAACTCTCCAATTTTTTTTTTTTTTTTTTTTTTTTTTTGAGACAGAGTTTCACTCTTGTTGCCCAGGGTGGAGTGCAATGGCGCCTTTTTGGCTCACCAAAACCTCCGCCTCCAGGGTTCAAGCGCTTTTTCTGCCTCAGCCTCCCAAGTAGCTGGGATTACAGGCATGCACCACCACATCCAGCTAATTTTGTATTTTTAGTACAGATGGTTTCTCCATGTTGGTCAGGCTGGTCTTGAATTCCTGACCTCAAGTGATCCACCCACCTTGTCTTCCCAAAGTGCTGGGATTATAGGTGTGAGCCACCATGCCCAGTCTCTCTACTTTTTTTTTTTTTTTTTTTTGTATATATTTTTTTTTACTCATGGATTTACCAGCTACTATATTTTCTAGGAATGTAATACCCATGCATTAAAAGATAAGTTTTTGTTTTTCTGTAAGAGTCATATGTCACCCAAATTTACATTATTTATACCACACAAACATCTCTGAAATAACTACAAATGTGGCCAAAATTGTTAAAACCTGGGTAAAATCTACCTCATGCCTTTGAACTCATCATTTCAGACTTCCTCTTTTTACACTGCCAACCTCTCTTGATTCTTATGGGTTTTAGTATGCTTTCTGAGTTCCTAGAGCCCATCAACATGAAACCACAACAAAACCATTATTTTCTTGGTAAAACTGTGGACACTTCCAAGTATATAACCTGTCCCCCAGACAATCTACTCTATAACCTCGGAAGTCTGATTTGTGTTAGATCATTGTCGGGTCAGACCCGCAGACCCTGACCCAGCCATGGATGAACAAATGCACTCTGACACAGATATACAGTGAAGGAACAGGCTAGGGTTTTTGGGCCTCTCACGGACATCAAGGAGGGTGCTATAAAGTGTTAGCAGCTGCAGCCTTCAGAAGCTAGCACTGTAGGCATTTATTCAGTATAGATTTAATGAAAAAAGCTTTAACATACTTGTGGATAATTAACATGGTTGCCCTCCCCAGTCTTACAGATGATTAAAAGCCAAGTTTTGAGGCCTAAGTAAAGTAACTTATTTAGATTAGCTTCTTTATATCCCCTAGTTATCTAACTTAAGCTTTTAGGCACCCAATAAGAGAATTTGCCTGCCTTCAGCCACATCCTATTCCAAGGCTTTTGCAAGACCCTCTGGCTTTCCAAGAAGGTTTGCATTCATTTTACAATTTTTCCCACCACTCTGACTGAGCTCCTAGAGATGATGACTAGTTTGGCAGCAAAAGCTATTTTAAGGAGTTAGTGAAGAACAGTTAGTTGAAGTTTTACCTTTACCTGATTATTAGAAATCATTTGATTAGCTCATATGTAGTTACATTTTACATGCAAGATGTACAACTCTTGTATATATGTTATATAAACAACAGGTTTTTTTCCTTATACGTCATACTTTTTGAAACTATTTCTTTTTTCTTATCTATTATACTGCTTTCTTTTAGTTTCAACTTCTATTCACACACACAAATAAAATCTGGTACAATAGTCGCTCTTTATCTGCAGTTTCTCTTCCCACAGTTTCAGTTACCCACAGTTAAGTGCAATTCAAAAATACCAAATGGAAAATTCCAGAAGTAAACAATGTATAAATTTTAATGGAAAGCCTTTCTGAGAAGCATAAGGAATTCTCACATCAGCCCACTCCACTTTGTCCCACCTGGAGTGTAAGTCATCCTTTTGTTCAGCATATCCAGTTGTCACCTAGTAGTCTCAGTTCCCAGATCACTTGTAATGGTGTCACAGTCCTTGTCTTCAGGTAACCCTTATTTTGCTTAATAATGGTCCCAAAGCACAAAATAAGTGATGGTGGCATAATGTTATAATTTTCCTATTTTATTACTATTGTTCCTAGTTTGGTACCACGCCTAATTTATTAATTAAACTTTATCAAAGATATATAAGCATAAGAAAAAGTGCAGTATATGGAAGATTCAGTACTTTCCACAGTTTTAAGCCTCTGGGGGGGGGAGGGTTCTTGGAATGTATTCTACCATGAATAAAGGAGACTACTGTGTTTATCTAGCTCTGCTTACTCCAAGATTTTAACAAGTACGGAATCATGGTATACATTTCAAACTTAGTTTTCAAATCACCTAGTAGCATTAAGGGTTTCAGTTTAAAGGAATATCATCAAGATAAGAGACTTACTGAAATTTTGCTACTTATTGAAAGAGTGAAGAAGGCAATTTCAGGCAAATCCTTATATCTGATAGTAAATCTCATTAGTCCCATATCAGCTCTTCTTTGAAAAATCCAAGCACCATGCTGCTAGTAATATGCTGAGATTCTAATGTCTTTCCAGAACTCCCAATTACAATGTTAAATCCAAGTGTAAATAATTAAATGTACATATATTTAACCTGAATTGCCCTGTGGACATGCTATTATCACTTTCTGCCTCCCACCAAAGTTTGTCAGTTGTTGGTAAAATACTAACATGGTAATAAAGAAAAAGGGGAAACAAAGGGAGTTAGAATATGATAGCCCCCACAGTGCTTAATCCATAAAGCAGGAAACACAAATTGGAAAATTGGAGTGATGACATGGTTACACTGAACTACAGAAAAAGGTCCCTTAGGGGACTAGCAGGAAGTAAATTGGGTTCTATTTTGAGATTATGGTTCATTTACATTGTTGTAATTATTTAAATAATTAATTTCATAATGAGGGAAGCTTATAAAAGCCAAAGCCCTGCTGAGCTGCAAATCTAAAATTCTCTGATGATAAATCAGAGGCATTTGTCTTCCATAATACATACTTTATTATTTTTAAAATGGCAGTCTTTTAATATTGCAGAAACTGCCTTTGTAGGGATTTCTTTTAACCCAGAGCAAGCAGAAAGAAGTTTTTTTTTTCCTTGCCCAGAAAACATGAAATGTTCATTCTCATCCAGCTTAGGGAACCAAGAGCCCTATAAAAAAATAAGGAGGATATGTAAGGTCAGGACCAAGGAGTCTGAAGGAGCAGAAAGTTGCCAGAATGCAGTGAATCTTGTCTGTAGGGCAACTTTCAGTCTATAATAAACAGGTCAAGACTAGGTGTGAGTCAGAGCATATTAAATAAAGGCAGTGGGTTAAATACCGCAAGGTCAGTTTAGATGGATAACTCTAGAGACTCAGGAGGTTCTGAAAAACAGAAGGTCAGCAAAGACTGAGAATGTAGGAGAGGAAGATTATGAAATCAAACACACAGAAGAAAAATCAACTTGACTTTCTGGCAGACTTATTTTTTTATTAACTTGTCAGAAGAAAAAGAAAATGAGTGTAATGCTAGGCATGAGCACTTAAGCGAGATGTATAAGGGGAAAGCTTGAAAAATCAATCAATAAATAATTTTTTTCTAATCTCTTTTATAGTCTCTCCACATAGTGATATCCTTCCCTCCAATTCTTCAGTGATGTTAACACTGATATTATACTCTCCAAGAAACTCAGCATTTGCCCTGCTCTCAATTCTGTGCATGTAAAATTTGGCAACATAGATTTTTATTTTTCTAGTTTTATCTCTATGCTATTGACCTTCACTTTTATTCCACTTTAGCCATTTGCTTCCAATACTGCACCCTCAATTTTCTCATTTCCTGAAGTGCTCTATCCCTGAAGTCTTAAATACATGCTATTCCACTTTCAAGCTACAACTGCCTATCCTTCACCTAATTTCAAACCTCACTACTGTTCTTCAACCTCACCAAGATTTACAGATACTTTATTCCTGCTTTCTCTAAATCTTGGCAGTTTCTGTTCTTCCTTGCTTCCTTCTTTGGTTGTTTTTGAGAAGCAGGATAACATAGTAGTAAGCAGGATAACATAGTGGTAAGCAGGATAACATAGTAGTAAGCAGGATAACATAGTGGTAAAGAATGCCAGAGTTTGAACTCCAGCTTCTTCCCTCTTTACAGTCAATCTAAGTAAAAAACAGACGGAGGTTTTCTAAAATAAAAGAGTATCTTTTTGAAAATATGACATTGCAATGAACACATGCATGCCATAGTAAGTGATGTGCATATTCATGGAAGTAAAGAAGGACAAATGTTCGTAAAGGAAAAACATGAGGATTATATAACTATTTTGAGATTATTATCCTTGGCTATAAGGATCAATAACAAAGGTGGCACCATTCTGGGGCTGAACAGGCAGTTGCTGGGAAAATGTCTTCCCAGAAGTGTGTTTTTGCGTGAGTTTGCAATGACCTTTGTGAGAAGTTGTGGTTTTTGCAAAGTATTTTCTGGTAGTTTTTGTTATCAAGCATTCATGCTTAAGAATCCTCTCTTCATGGCCTTTCCTGGCTCTCTTTGTCAGGGTTTGTTTTTTGTTTTTGTTTAATGTAAATAACTCCATTTTTATTCTCAAAGCATTCACATTTCTCCCTTTTGATGAAGGTATTTCTCTAAAAGCTTCAATGATTAAGCATCCTATAGGTAGGTTTTGATTGTTCATCAGCATCAGGATGGACCTGCCCCAGATTTCTGGTCTGGTCCCACACTGGAGAAAGTAACTGGTAACTAAGGGTCAATGTCAAAACCCTTTTAGCAACTAGGGAGGTTTGAAGGGAGTGACTTTCAGGTTAAGTCCACCTGGAGGTTATTATGAAGTTCAATTTTGTCTATTCTATAGTCTTTTGCTAACATCTCCAAGTGCGGGGTTAGCACTACTGTGTTAGGGAATTGCACTTCTGCAAAAATTTAATAAGTAACAGATATAAAGCTTTAAAAGAAAAAATACAAAATAAAACTAATAGTTATATGACAATCCCAGTTTGCATAATGATTCTGAGTTGTGAACTTAGGCTTAAAGGCTAACAATTGAATAAATCAAATAACCATTATCTTGTCAAATGAAAAGATAGGCATTAAGATAGTTGAATCTCATGACATGGAGACTTATTATGATGTTTTGGTGAAAGCTGTCTACAATGTGGAAACAGCAACTTCTCATTCTGTTTTGCAGTTTGAATGTTTCTGGTTAGGACATAGGGCAATTTGTCGAACTTTTATGTGGCTCATACATTAAGCATAAGACTTGTGTTTTAAAATTAGAAAATGATTCTCATCTACAAAATATTGATATATGACAGTTTAAAATTCCTTGCTTCCTAGGTTTTCATGAGAAAATGTTACTAAAAGTTAAAATTCTAATTAAAATATATGTAATTCTGTATATAAATTGTACCTGAAAAATTAGATGTGTTTTAATGAGAAAAATCTTATGAAAGTCATAAATATGTGTTCTTTATTGAGGAAAAAAATCATAATTTTGTCTAATTTAGATATTCTTTAAAGGCTATTACAAAAAAATAACTTTAGAAAGGAAATAGAAACAAGATAGAAAGGACCCAGTAAATAGGAAAGAGCAATGTGAAGAAAGTTGTAAATATGAAAAAGCATTTTTGGTAAGAAAAGTCAAAAATAAATAATAATAATTTGCATAAGAAATAAAATTGTGTGGCAATTTTTTGTCCTAAATTAAAATGACTGTTTATTTAAGAAAGAGTAATTGTAAAACAAAGAGAAAGTCCACGTATGTCCAAGTTTCACTCAGGTTGCCAAAGATTTGTGAAGGATGAATTTATGAAAGAAAAAATTTTGTATGTGAACAAGTTGGCTATAATATAAAGGAACTTATTTATAAGTCTTTGTAAACATTTATCTTTGATATTAAAAATACACTGATATAAAACTAAATAGTGTTTGTTTAGCTTTTAGGTTCAGGGGTACATGTACAGTATGTATAGGTGTGTTATGTAGGTAAACATGTGTTATGAGGGTTAATTGTACAGATTATTTCATCACCCACAGTTATTTATTTACAAACAATTAGACTTTCCAGAAATACTCATCTGCTCTCAGAAATTCTGCAAAAGGTTTTGATCTTGAATTTCTGTAGTCTTTTTTTTGTTTTATGGACTTCATTTTATGTCCCTAGTTTCAGGTTTAAAATGCTCCTTTTTTATGTAGAATCATAATTTTATATCTCAAGATAGAATTTTCCTCTTGAAGCTTCTCAGATTCATATCTCAGAAGTGCATGTGATTTGCAGTTCATGCATCATTGCCTTCTGCTCTTCCTCTTTCTCATCTTGAGACAGTCTGAGACAGTAACTTTCCCCTTCAACTTTTTTATTAGCTCTTGTAACATTTTCCCCCAATTCTAACTCTGTTCTTATGGCATGATGCTAAAATATTAATCTTAATACTTTAAGATTAATATTTTAAAACACAATCTTTTCCTCTAGTAAAATTTGACTCTGTACTCTTAGTTTTTCTTGACATGTCTAGATTGTTTTATCTAACCAGAAAATTTTACATGTTTTTACCTTCTCTAAGATCTATGTATTCCCCTGCTCAAGGTACTAATTTTGTGATTTACATTCCTCAATAATGTAGTATACAATCATAACCTTGAACATACATTTTCCTTTGTCTGGCTAAATTCAAGTATCTTTTCATCAGGTTCCACTTCCGGGAGTCATGTGTGGAAGAAAAGAAATGCATACAAACAACAAAAAGCAAAAACAACAACAAAAATCTCGACAAATAGAGCTAGAAAAGGTAATAAAGAAAAAATTCTCATTCATAAATGCCAGATAAATAAAAAAGTATCAAAAAAGACTACAATCTTGCACAAACGCCATCACAACCTAACACAAATAATAAATACTTCTGCATTGACATCTGCCTAGCAACTGCCTGTTTAACCCCAGAATAGAACCACCCTTGCGATTGGTTACTGTATCCAAGGTAATAATTATCTTAAGGTAATTATGTAATCATTCTCACATTTTTCTTAAATCTTTGTTTTCCTTCATCTATCTGAATATGTACACATTTACTATGGTGTGCATATTCCCATTTCCAGATAAATATCCTTTTATTTTAGGGAGCAACTCTTCGTTTGTTATTTAAGCTGACATAAATACTGTCCAGAAGGACTTCAAGATCACTTCTGCTGTAAATCAGCAATTTCTAAAATTAGTGTGTGGTATCCATTTGACTCCTTAGAGCTCTCTGCTTCCACAGCTCACCATTTCTTCTCAGGTGAGTCTTCTTTCAGACTGAGCCTTCTTTTTGCTTGAAGACATTGACTTTATTCAGGATTTGATTTGGATAAGGGAGTCTTAATACACGACTTTACATCCTGCCTGGGATGGCGAAAGACTATCTCTCCTGGAAAGCTTGTATCTGTTATAAAGACAAATGTCTTTCCGGTTTATGTGCTCTTATTTTTCCAGAATTTCTGTCTGTAAAGCATGTATTCTCTGATATATTTACTTGGGGATTTTTTTTCTGATATCAAAAATAAACATTTTATTTTTTGTTTATTTTTATTTTTATTGTATTTTAGGTTTTGGGGTACATGTGCAGAACGTGCAAGATAGTTGCATAGGTACACACATGGCAGTGTGTTTGGCTGCCTTCCTCCCCTTCACCCACATTTGGCGTTTCTCCCCAGGCTATCCCTCCCCAGCTCCCCCCTGACACTGTCCTTCCCCTATTCCCCCCAATACACCCCAGTGTGTAGTACCCCCTTCCCTGTGTCCATTTATTCTCATTTTCCCTCACCCGCCTATGAGTGAGAATATGTGGTATTTCATTTTCTGTTCTTGTGTCAGTTTGCTGAGAATGATGTTCTCCAGATTCATCCATGTCCTTATAAAGGACACAAACTCATCATTTTTGATTGCTGCATAATATTCTATGGTGTATATGTGCCATATTTTCCCAGTCCAGACTGTCATCGATGGGCATTTGGGTTGGTTCCAGGTCTTTGCTATTGTAAACAGCGCTGCAATGAACATCGGTGTGCATGTGTTTTTATAGTAGAATGATTTATAGTCCTTTGGATATATACCCAGTAATGGGATTGCTGGGTCAAATGGAATTTCTATTTCTAGGTCCTTGAGGACTCGCCACACTGTCTTCCACAATGGTTGAAATAATTTACACTCCCACCAACAGTGTAAGAGTGTTCCTATTTCTCCACATCCTCTCCAACATCTGTTGTCTCCAGATTTTTTAATGATCACCATTCTAACTGGTGTGAGATGGTATCTCAATGTGGGTTTGATTTGCATCTCTCTAATGACCAGTGATGATGAGCATTTTTTCATGTGTCTGTTGGCCTCATGTATGTCTTCTTTTGTAAAGTGTCTGTTCATATCCTTTGCCCATTTTTGAATGGGCTTTTTTGTTTTTTTCCTGTAAATCTGTTTGAGTTCTTTGTAAATTCTGGATATCAGCCCTTTGTCAGATGCGTAAACTGCAAAGATTTTTTCCCATTCTGTTGGTTGCCGATTCACTCTAGTGACTGTTTCTGTTGCTGTGCAAAAGCTGTGGAGTTTGATTAGGTCCCATTTGTCTGTTTTGGCTTTGTTGCTAATGCTTTTGGTGTGTTGGTCATGAATTCCTTGCCTACTCCCATGTCCTGAACGGTTTTGCCTAGATTTTCTTCTATGGTTTTTATGATGCCAGGTCTTATGTTTAAGTCTTTAATCCATCTGGAGTTAATTTCAGTGTAAGTTGTCAGGAAGGGGTCCAGTTTCTGCTTTCTGCACATGACTAGCCAGTTTTCCCAACACTATTTATTAAACAGGGAGTCCTTTCCCCATTGCTTGTTTTTGTCAGGTTTATCAAAGATTGTATGGTTGTAGATATGCTGTGTTGCCTCCGATGCCTCTGTTCTGTTCCACTGGTCTACATCTCTGTTTTGGTACCAGTACCATGCTGTTTTGATTACTGTAGCCTTGTAGTATAGTTTGAAGTCCAGTAGTGTGATGCCTCCCGCTGTGTTGTTTTTGCTTAGAATTGACTTGGCTATGTGGGCTCTCTTTTGGTTCTATATGAAGTTCATGGTGGTTTTTTCCAGTTCTGTGAAGAAATTCAATGGTAGCTTGATTGGGATAGCATTGATTCTGTAAATTACTTTGGGCAGTATAGCCATTTTCACAATATTGATTATTCCTAACCATGAACATGGAATGTTTCTCCATCTGTTTGTGTCCTCCCTTATTTCATTGAGCAGGGGTTTGTAGTTTTCCTTGAAGAGGTCCCTTACATTCCTTGTAAGTTGTATTCCTAGGTATTTTATTCTTTTTGTAGCAATTTTGAATGGCAGTTTGTTCTTGATTTGGCTCTCTCTAAGTCTGTTATTGGAGTATAGGAATGCTTGTGATTTTTGCACATTGATTTTATATCCTGAGACTTTGCTGAAGTTGCTTATCAGTTTCAGGAGTTTTTGGGCTGAGGTGATGGGGTCTTCTAGGTATACTATCATGTCGTCTGTGAATAGAGACAATTTGGCTTCCTCCTTTCCTATTTGAATACCCTTTATTTCTTTTTCTTGCCTGATTGCTCTGGCTAGAACTTCCATTACTATGTTGAATAGGAGTGGTGAGAGAGGGCATCCTTGTCTCATGCCGGATTTCAAAGGGAATGCTTCCAGTTTTTGCCCATTCAGTATGATATTGGCTGTTGGTTTGTCATAAATGGCTTTTATTACTTTGAGATATGTTCCATCAATACCGAGTTTATTGAGGGTTTTTAGCATAAAGAGCTGTTGAATTTTGTCAAATGCCTTCTCTGCATCAATTGAGATAATCATGTGGTTTTTGTTTTTGCTTCTGTTTATGGGGTGAATTACGTTTCTAGACTTGTGTATGTTGAACCAGCCTTGCATCACCGGGATAAATCCTACTTGATCATGATGGATAAGTTTTTAGTGTGCTGTTGCAATCTGTTTGCCAGTATTTTATTGAAGATTTTTGCATCTATGTTCATCATGGATATTGGCCTGAAGTTTTCTTTTCTTGTTGAGTCTCTGCCAGGTTTTGGTATCAGGATGATGTTGGTCTCATAAAATGATTTGGGAAGGGTTCCCTCTTTTTGGATTATTTGGAATAGTTTCAGAAGGAATGGTACCAGTTCCTCTTTGTGTGTCTGGTAGAATTCGGCTGTGAACCCATCTGGACCTGGGCTTTTTTTGTGTGGTAGACTCTTAATTGCTGCCTCGACTTCAGACCTCCTTATTGGTCTATTCATAGTTTCAGCTTCCTCCTGGTTTAGGCTTGGGAGGACACAGGTGTCCAGGAATTTATGCATTTCTTCCTGGTTTACTAGTTTATGTGCATAGAGTTGTTTGTAATATTCTCTGATGATGGTTTGAATTTCTGTGGAATCTGTGGTGATTCCCCCTTTATCATTTTTTATTGCGTCTATTTGATTGTTCTCTCTTTTCTTTTTTATCAGAATGGCTAGTGGTCTGTCTATTTTGTGGATCTTTTGGAAATACCAGCTCCTGGATTCATTGATTTTTTTGAAGGGCTTTTTGTGTCTCTATCTCCTTCAGTTCTGCTCTGATCTTAGTTACTTCTTGTCTTCTGCTAGGTTTTGAGTTTTTTTGATCTTGCTCCTCTAGCTCTTTAAATTTTGACAATAAGGTATCAATTTTGGATCTCTCCACTCTTCTCATGTGGGCACTTATTGCTATATATTTTCCTCTGGAGACTGCTTTAAATGTGTCCCAGAGATTCTGGTGTGTTGTGTCTTCATTCTCATTGGTTTCAAAGAACTTCTTTATTTCTGCCTTCTTTTCATTGTTTATCCAATCAACATTCAAGAGCCAGTTGTTCAGTTTCCATGAAGATGTGTGGTTCCGAGTTAGTTTCTGAATTCTGAGTTCTAACTTGATTGCACTATGGTCTGAGAGACTGTTTGTTATGATTTCAGTTGTTTTGCATTTGCTGAGGAGTGCTTTACTTCCAATTACGTGGTCAATTTTGGAGTAGGTGTGATGTGGTGGTGAGAAGAATGTATATTCTCTGGATTTGGGGTGGAGAGTTCTGTAAATGTCTATCAGGTTTTCTTGTTCCAGGTCTGAGTTCAAGGCCTGGATATCCTTGTTAATTTTCTGTCTGGTTGATCTGTCTAATATTGACAGTGGAGTGTTAAAGTCTCCCACTATTATTGTGTGGGAGTCTAAGTCTCTTTGTAAGTTGTTAAGAACTTGACTTATATATCTGGGTGCTCCTGTATTGGGTCCATATATATTTAGGATCGTTAGCTCTTCTTGTTGTATCCATCCTTTTACCATTATGTAATGACCTTCTTTGTCTCTTTTGATCTTTGTTGCTTTAAAGTCTATTTTATCAGAGACGAGAATTGCAACTCCTGCTTTTTTTTTTTTTTTTTTTTTCTCTCCATTTGCTTGGTAAATCTTTCTCCATCCCTTGATTTTGAGACTTTGTGTATCCTTGCACGTGAGTTGGGTTTCCTGGATACAGCACACCAATGGGTTTTGGTTTTTTAACCAATTTGCCAGTCTGTGTCTTTTGATTGGTGCATTTAGCCCATTTACATTTAGGGTTAATATTGTTATGTGTGAATTTGATACTGCCATTTTGATGCTAGCTGGCTGTTTTGCTCATTAGTTGATGCAGATTCTTCATTTTGTTGATGCTCTTTAGCATTTGGTATGTTTTTAGAATGGCTAGTACTGGTTGTTCCTTTCTATTTGTAGTGCCTCTTTCAGGAGCTCTTGTAAAGCAGGCCTGGTGGTGACAAAATCTATGAGTACTGGCTTGTTGGCAAAAGATTTTACTCTTCCTTCACTTATGAAGCTCAGTTTGGCTGGATATGAAATTCTGTGTTGAAAGTTCTTTTCTTTAAGGATGTTGAATATTGGCCCCCACTCTCTTCTGGCTTGTAGAGTCTCTGCTGAGAGATCTGCTGTGAGTCTGATGGGCTTCCCTTTGTGGGTGACCCGACCTTTCTCTCTGGCTGCCCTTAGTATTTTCTCCTTCATTTCAACCCTGGTGAATCTGACGATTATGTGCCTTGGGGTTGCTCTTTTTGCAAAATATCTTTGTGGTGTTCTCTATATTTCCTGGATTTGAGTATTGGCCTGCCTTGCTAGGTTGTGGAAATTTTCCTGGATAATATCCTGAAGAGTGTTTTCCAGCTTGAATTCATTCTCTTTGTCACATTCTGGTACACCTATCAAACGTAGGTTAGGTCTCCTCACATAGTCCCACATTTCTTGGAGATTTTGTTCATTCCTTTTTGTGCTTTTTTCTCTAATCTTGGTTTCTTGTTTTATTTCATTGAGTTGATCTTCGACTTCTGATATTCTTTCTTCTGCTTGGTCAATTCGGCTGTTGAAACTTATGCATGCTTCACAAAGTTCTCGTGTTGTGTTTTTCAGCTCCTTCAATTCATTCATATTCCTCTCTAAGTTGTCCCTTCTTGTTATCATTTCCTCAAGTCTTTTTTCAAATCTTTTTTCAAGGTTCTTAGTTTCTTTGCATTGATTTAGAACATGTTATTTTAGCTCACTGAAGTTTCTCATTATCCACCTTCTGAAGTCTGATTCCGTCATTTCATCACACTCATTCTCTGTCCAGCTTTGTTCCCTTGCTGATGAGGAGTTTTGGTCCTTTGTAGGAGGTGAGGTGTTTTGGTTTCGGGTGTTTTTCTCCTTTTTGTGCTGCTTTCTTCCCATCTTTGTGGATTTATCCACCTGTTGTCTTAGTAGTTTCTGACTTTTCGATTGGGTCTCTGAGTGGACGTCCAGATTGTTGATGATAAATTATTTCTGTTACTTAGTTTTCCTTCTAGCAGTCTAGCCCCTCTGCTGTATGACTGCTGAGGTCCACTCCAGGCCCTGCTTGTCTGGGTTACACCTGTAGCAGCTGCGGAACAGTGAGGGATGCTAGCAGTTTCTTCTTCTGCTATCTTTGTCCCAGAATGATGCCTGCCAAATGTCAGTCTGATTAGTCCTTTTTTGAGTTGACTCTTTGGATATACAGGGGTCAGGGAGCTGCTTGAGGAGATTGTCTGTACTTTATAGGAGCTCAAGTGCTGAGCTGTGAGCTCCGTTGTTCAATCAGGGTTGTTGGGCGGATGTGTTTATGTCTGCTGCAGCAGAACTTATAAAACCCCCTTTTCTTCCCTCAGATGCTCTGTGTCAGGGAGTTTGGGCTTTTTTATGAGTATCCATTGCACTGTCCTGCCCAGCTAGGAGGCAATCTAGTCACTATTTGCCTGCCAAGGCTCCACCCTCCTACCATGGTGTCTGCCTGGCTACCGCGGGGCTTCACCCTACTGTGGTGGGCTCCACCCTGTTGGCTGAGTCTCTCCGTTATGGCAGGTTGCCTCGGCAACAGCAGGCTGCTGCAGCAATGGGCATGTACCTCAGTAGGGGTGGAATGCGTCCGTAGTGGTGGACACCCCTCCCCCACTGAGCTGCACCATCCTGGATTCAGCTGAGCCCGTAGTAAAACTCTCAACCCCAAGCGTTTCAAATCACCATTTTGTTTGTCCCTGTGGAGGTGGGACCTGCCAAGCCTGATCACCTGGCTCCCTGCCTCAGAGTCCTTTCTCTCTCTCTCTCTCTCTCTATTTTATTTTTAAGTTGAACAGTTGACTCTCTCACAGGTATTTCAGTCACCTGCTGATAGGGCACCAGGATCTGTGTGATTTCCCATGCCATGACCCACTGCACTGGCTCAAATCATGCTTCCCAGGAATCTCATGGTCTGGCTCACTGTCCAAGTCCCATTTAATCAGATGGATATGTTAATCTGCCCTCCCAAATCTCAGATTGCCGGTTTAACAGGGCACTCAGACCAGTGAGTTTTATGTGGTGTGCCGCTGCACCGCGGCACTGGCCGAAATGGCCGCGCAAGCCGAAAGGGCTGTGTTGGTGTCCCGTGTCTCTCCTACACCTGGGAATTTCCCCATTCTATGGGCAACAAAGGTCCATCTGAAAATGTGGCTAGGACTCACCCTCTGCGCCTTCACTAAGAGCTGCAATCCCGAGTTGTTCCTACTGTGCCATCTTGGAAATCCCCCCAAAATAAACATTTTAAATAGTTAGTATAGAATGGCTAAAAAAGCCACCAGGGCAGCAGCTGTCACTATCTAAAACACTGGTCCAAACTCCTAACATTCCCTGACAGAACTTACAGAATATCCTTTGCTCTCAATTGATTAATATAAAATGGAATGGGATTCATTAACATTAACACCTGCCAGGTTTTCTGGGGCTCCAGCTGGCTACATATCATGAGTCAATCTCATGTACTTTTTTATATTGATGGGCAAATTAAATAGAAGAAAAGTTACAGCTCAAATGATCATCCTGAAAACACTCTACAAAAAACTCCAACTGCAAAATTAATATGTAGAGACTTTTAAGTTCTCTACTTTTTTTTTTTTTTGCCTACTTTGAATCTGATGACTCTTCTGCAGGCATTGTGAGAAAACTCATTTTTATGCCATTTTAGCCAAGACAAAAAAGATTTTTTTAAGTCTTATAAGGCATTCAAGTTAACAGTTTTAAAAATTACAACAGTTCAATTGCAATCAACAACCTAGACACTTTTTAGAAATGTAAATTTAAGTTGCCTAACAATTGCTTAGAGTGACAAAACAGTTAACTGACAAATTGATGGTCTAAAAGAAAAGAAGTAGATAAATGTTTATAAAAGGATCTCAGATCATACAGGTTAAAATCTTGAGCTCAGAGTGATAATATAAAGTATCCCTGTTGAGTATAAAAATTTCTTTGTCTATCAACTTTCAGCTAATAAATTTGACAATCTCATTGCCATTTGGATGAAACCAGAAATAGTTCTAGAAAAATATGACTTATCAATACTGAACAGAAATAAAATAAATTCTGTTTGCCATATTTCTGAGGAAAGCATTGCTTTTTCTGCCACTCAGGGAACAGAAAAGGTGTGAAATGAAATAAAATATCAGTGCTAAAATGTTTTCTCTCTTGCATTTACTAATCAAGCAATCCAGACTGGCAAACAAAAGATAGATTTGTTACTAAAAATTTCATATCACTCAAAGATTTTACTTTTCTTGTACAATTCAACTCATCATTTCTGAACACTGAAAATTTAACCCTAAATTCAATTGAAACTAAAAATAGGGGAGAATAAGGATAAAAGATATTTTTTGAAACCAAGCTGCTTTACTCAAAATTTTGATACTCAGTCTTCATTAGATTATCATTCCTATTAGTCCTCAAATTGTCTCATCTTTTTACCTCTGCCTTGCTTCTTTTGGAGTGCCTCTCCCTATTTGTTATTTAGTTAACATAACTGTGTCATCTGCTTTTTCTCTAAGAGAAAGAAAATAAAGTTTGGCCACGTTAACAGGTCCTATTTTGTCAGAAGTATAACTTGAATTCAACAGTCTTTTATAAGTTTTTCAGTTTGTATTACTATCTCATGTTTAAAATTCTGAAATAAAAGCCGTGAGATTTTTATCTGTGTGTGTGTATGTGTTTAGGTGTATTTATGCATATGTACATGTATTTATGCATATGTATTTATGCATATGTACATGTATTATGTTACATGTTGTGCCGGCATCCTAAAAATTTTGCATAGTTAACCAGAAATTCCCTAAGGAATTCTACTCAGATTAAATTAGATAAATGAATGCTCCTGTAAATATATTATCACCCAAATTCCTTTTAGTTCAGATGACTTATATTAAATATATTTTTATAAATAAGCTGGTTGTTTAAATTATTGGTAAAATAAAAATAGAAGTATCTTCAGAATTGGCAGCATTCAAAAGGTGCAACACTTGTGCCTGGGTTTACTGTTTGGAAAGTTTTACATTTGTCTCTAATAGATGTTTTAAGGTGCTGGGATTTGAGAAATGTTTTTAAAGAAAAAATAATGAGAAGGATTACTTAATTTTTTGAGATAATTATCCTTGGTCACAAGAATGTATAACAAGGAGGGCACCAATTCGAAGTTGGACAGCCGTTATTGGGCTGATATCTTCGCAGAAGTATTGTTTGTGTAAGGTTGCAATGACCTTCATGAAAGTTGTGTTTTACAAGCATCTTGTGTGATAGTTTTTGTTATCAGGTATTTATTCATGCAAATCCTCTCTTCAGAGTCTTCCTGACCCTTTTTGTCATGGTTTTTGTTTTGTTTGTTTTACATAAGTGATCCCACTTTAATCCTAACAATTTTCACATTAGATATTTGACATTTAGGAAGTTTCTTAATATTATTAAAACTGAATTCCTGAAGCAAGGGAAAAAAAACAAGATGGCCAAATAGACACAACTCGGATGCACAACACCCAGCGAGAGAGATGCAGAAATAGAGATCTCCTAACTCCAACCAAGGTATCAGGTGCATTTCAATGGGTCTGGTCGGACAGTGAGTAAAGCCCAGACAGGGAAGGCTGAGGCAGGGAGGGGTGCTGATTCACCCAGAAAGTGCATCTGACTGGTAAGTTGGAGGCTCCCCCTCTGGCACCTGGTTCAAATACAGTGCTTCCCCCAAAGTTTCAGCAATCCACAGAACAGGGGATCTTTGTCAGTCAAGTGCTGGGAATTACAAGCACAGAACTGACTAATAATCCAGGACACTGTTGTGGAATGTCACACAGATCTAAGCAAATGCATAATCCCATAAGCTGACCAGGAGAGCCTGTGGACCAAGCTATCACCCCCTCCCACTACCCAGAGAGAGAGGGAGCTGAAAATGGGAAGACAGACAGAGCAGCTGGGTTGGGCCCTCCCCCATGACTGGAGAGAGAGGGAGCTGAAAGCGGGGAGACAGATGGTGCGGCCGGGTGAGTCCCTCCCCTCCCCTACAAGCCCCAGAAGGCTGAATCACTAACTCTAGCGGATTATGTAGACAGTGCCTCAGTCTGAGCTGAAAACTGAATGATCCAGCTCTGCAGAGGAAAGGTGCAACCTACCATTAACAAGGTGGGACTAGTCTTTATGTTTTAACAAAAGACACAGGAAGCCTACATAGCAACAGGATGGTGTTTTGACCACCCAGCAGTGCCTCCAGGTCAGCAGAAGAGGGAGGCTTAACCTCCCAGTGTAAACAAAAAAGACACAGGAAGCCTACCTAGCAACCTGAAGGAGTCCCTGGACACCCAGTAGCACCTTGACAGGCAGACAAGCGACCTCATCAAGCAGGTCCCTGAGATCAGAGCTAGATAAATCCACGAAGATGGGAAAAAAACAGCATAAAAAAAAAGATGAAACCATCAAAGACCAGAACATGTCTTCACCTTCAAGAGATCACAACTCCTCATCAACATGAGAACACAACATAACTGAGAAAGAGTGCAATGAATTGACAGAAACAGGCTTAAGAAGGTGAGTAGTAACAAATTTTTCTGAGCTAAAGGAAAACATTCTAAGCCAATGCAAAGAAACTAAAAACCTTGAAAACAGGTTAGACAACATGCTAACTAGTATAACCAGCTTAGAGAAGAACATAAATGACTTGATGGAGTTGGAAAACACAGAACAGCACAAAAACTATGTGAAGCAAACACAAGTTTTAATAGCCAACTTGATCAAGCAGAAGAAAGGATATCAGAGATTGAAAATCAACTTAATGAAATAAAAAGATAAGACAAGAGAAGAAAGAACAAAAAAAAATGAACAAAACCTCCAAGAAATATGGGATTATGTGAAAAGACCTAATCTACACTTGATTGGTGTACCTGAATATGGTGGGAAGAATGAATCCAAGCTGGAAAACATGATCCAGGATACTATCCAGGAGAACTTCCCCAGCCTAGCAAGGCAGTCCAACATTCAAAACCAAGAAATACAGAGAAATCCATAAAGATATTCCTCAAGAAGAGCAATCTCAAGGCACATAATTATCAGATTCACCAGGGTTGAAATGAAGGAAAAAATGCTGAGGGCAGCCAGAGAGAAAGGTCAGGTCACCCACAGAGGGAAACCAATCAGACTCACAGGGGATCTTTCAGCAGACACCCTACAAGCCAGAAGAGATTCAAGGCAAATATTCAACATCACTAAAGAAAATAACTTTCAACCCAGAATCTCATATCCAGCCAAAGTGAAGGAGAAATAAAATCCTGTATGGACAAGCAATTACTGAGAGATTTCATCACCACCAGACTAGTCTTACAAGAGCTCCTGAAAGAAACACTAAACATGGAAAGGAACAAGTATCAGCCACTGCAAAAGCACACCAAACAGCAAAGACCAAAAATGCAATGAAGAAACTGAGTCAACTAACAGGCAAGAAAACCAGCCAGTAACAAAATGGCAGGATCAAATTCACACATAACAATATTAACTGTGGGAGTCGACCCTGCAAGAGGCTAAGAACTTGGCCTCCACCATTAGGTGAACTTGACTCCTTATACATTTTCCCTGGCTGGAGGCTGTCGAGCTATGAGTGAGAAAAAAATTAAGAAGAGAATGAAAGAGGAAATTGAGAATGATTAAGCAGGACACTATTTTCAGCCGTCTTGGCCGATGAGATAACAGCTGGGTAAATGCCTAGTGGTCTCACAAGGCATTGTGTCCCCCTTTTCTGGCTCCTGATCTAAGCCTGTTTTATGACTTTGTTTACCAGGCATTGTTTCAGCCTGGCGACCTCCCCTGCGGTCCTTGTCTTTCGCAGATGCACGGTTTACTGTTGAGCTTGTAACTTCTAGTTAATTAAAGATTGTTATCCAAGTTACTGATTGTTCTGACAATATCAATAATCAGTGTCACCTATTTCCCATTGATCTTTTAAATTAATATTTGTTCCCTTTGACAGTTCCTCAGAATCATCCCCCAGGGAATTTTCTGTTCCTTTTATTGTTTGAGTAATGATCTGCATTGAGGTAATGATGTTAAAGAAAAAAGTATATAAGGAAACCTACTGTACAAATAAAATTGCTGTATGGGCATAGCCCATCCTCTCTCTGTCTCCTTTCTTTTCCACTCATGCCCTCTTCCAGGTTTGGGACCCTCTCGCTGAACAAGATTCCCAGGCTCACGTTCAGTTCACAACAATTAACATTGAATGTAAATGCACAATCAAAAGACAGACTGGGAAACTGGATAAAAAGTCAAGACCCATCAGCGTGCCGTATTCAGAAAATCCATCTCATGTACAAAGACACACATAGACTCAAAATAAAGGGATGGAAGAAGATTTACCAAGCAAATGGAGAACAAAAAAAGCAGGGGTTGCAATCCTAGTCTCTGATACAATGGACTTCAAAACAACAAAGATCAAAAGAGACAAAAAAGGGCATTGCATAATGGTAAAAAGATCAATCCAACAAGAAGAGATAACTATCCTAAATATGTACAAACTCAACACAGAAGCACCAAGATACATAAAGCAAGTTCTTAGTGACCTAAAAGGAAATTCAGACTCCCACACAACAATAGTGGGTGACTTCAACTCTAGACTGTCAATATTAGACAAATCAAAGAGACAGAAAATTAACAAGTAAATCCAGGACTTGAATGCAGAGCTGTACCAAGTGGACTTAATAGATATATACAGAATGCTCCACCCCAAACCCATAGAATATACATTCTTGTCAGCACCACATCGCACTTACTCTAAAATTGACTACATAATTGGAAGCAAATCACTCTTCAGCAAATGCAAAAGAACAGAAATCATAACAAACAGCCTCTCAGATCACAACACAATCAGATTAGAACTCAGGATTAAGAAACTCACTCAGAACCACACAACTTCATGGAAACTGAACAATTGGCTCTTGAATGTTGACTGGATAAACAATGAAATGAATAATGAAGATGTTCTTTGAAACCAATCAGAATGAAGACCCAACTTACCAGAATCTCTGGGACACCTTTAAAGCAGTGTTGAGAGGAAATTTATAGCAATAAATGCCCACATGAGATACACGCAAAGATCTAAAATCCACACCCGATCATCAAAATTGAAAGAGCTAGAGGAGTGAGATCAAAAAATCTTAAAAGCTAGCAGAAGACAAGAAATAACTAAGATCAGAGATGAACTGAAGGAGATAGAGACAGAAAAAAGCCTTCAAAACACCAATAAATCCAGGAGATGTTTTTTTGAAAAGATAAACAAAATAGACTGCTAGCCAGATTAATAAAAAAGAAAAAGAGAAAAATCAAATAGATGCAGTAAAAAATGATAAAGGGGTATCACCACTAATTCCACAGAAATACAAAGCACCATAAGAGATTACTACAAATGACTGTATGCACATAAACTAGTAAATCTGGAAGAAATTGATAAATTCTGGACACTTGCACTCTCCCAAGACTAAACCATGAAGAAGTCGAAATCCTGAATAGACCAATAACAAGGGCTGAAGTTGAGGCAGCAATAAATAGCCTACCAACTAAAAAAGTCCAGGTCCAGACAGGTTCACAGCCGTATTCTACCAGACATACAAAGAGGAGCTGGTTCCATTCCTTCTGAAACTATACAAAACAATACAAAAAGAGGGAATCCTCCCCAACTAATTTTATGAGACCAACATCATCCTGATACCAAAACAAAGTAGAGACTCAACTAAAAAAGAAAACTTCAGGCCAATATCCATGATGAACATAGATGCAAAAATCTTCAATAAAATACTGGCAAACAGAATGCAACAGCACATCAAAAAGATTATTCATCATGATCAAGTAAGCTTCATCCCAGGGATGCAAGGCTGGTTCAACATACACATGTCCATATATGTAAACCATCACATAAACAGAACCAAAGACAAAAACCACATGATTATCTCAATAGACGCAGAGAAGGCCTTCAACAAAATTCAACAGCGCTTTATGCTAAAAACTCTCAATAAAGTAGGTATCAACTGAACATATCTCAAAATAATAAAAAGCTATTTATCACAAACTTACAGCCAATATCATACTGAATGGGCCAAAACTGGAAGCAATCCCTTTGAAATCAGATGCTAGACAAGAATGCCCTCTCTCACCACTCCTATTCAATATAGTATTGGAAGTTCTAGCCAGAGCAATCAGGCAAGAAAAAGAACTAAAGCAAACTCAATTAGGAAAGGAGGAACTCAAATTGTCTCTATTTGAAGACGACATGACTATATATTTAGAAGACCCTATCATTTCAGCCCAAAAGCTCCTGAAACTGATAAGCATCTTCAGCAAAGTCTCAGGATACAAAATCAATGTGCAAAAATCCCAAGCATTCCTATATACCAATAGCAGTCAAACAGAGAGCCAAATCAAGAGTGAACTCTCATTCACAATTGCTACAAGGAGAATAAAATGCCTGGGAATACAACTAACAAAAGATGTAAAGGACCTCTTCAAGGAGAACTATAAACCACTGCTCAACAAAGTAAGAGAGGACACAAACAGATGGAGAAACATTCCATGCTCTTGGTTAGGAAGAATCAACATTGTGAAAATGACCATACTGCCCAAAGAAATTTATAGATACAATGCTATCCCCATCAAGCTACCAATGACCTTCTTCACAGAACTGGAAGAAACAATTTTAAACTTCATATGGAACCACAAGAGAGCCCTCATAGCCAGGACAATCCTAAGCAAAACAACAAAGCCAGAGGCATCACACTGCCAGACTTCAAACTATATTACAAGGCTACAGTAATCAAAACAGCATGGTACTGGTATCAAAACAGTGACATGGACCAGTGGAACAGAACAGAAGCCTCAGAAGTAACACCACACATCTACAATCATCTTTGACAAACCTGACAAAAGCAAGCAATGGGGAAAGGACTCCTTGTATAATAAGTGGTGTTGGGAAAACTGGCTAGCCATGTGCAGAAAGCAGAAACTGGACCCCTTTCTGACACCTTACACTAAAATTAACTCCAGATGGATTAAAGATTTAAATATAAAACCTAACACCATAAAAACTCTAGAAGAAAATAGAGGTAAAAACCATCCAGGTCACAGGCATAGGCAAGGACTTCATGACTAAAATACCAAAAGCAATGTCAACAAAAGCCAAGATAGATGAATGGGATCTAATTAAACTTCAGAACTTCTATACAGCAAAAGAAACAATCATTAGAGAAAACCTGCAACCAACAGAATGGGAACAAATTTTTGCAATCTACCCATCTGACAAAGGGCTAATATCCAGAATCTACAAAGAAATAAAACAGATATACAAGAAACAAACAAATAAACCCATTCAAAGGTGGGCGAAGGATATGAACAGACACTTCTCAAAAGAAGACAAACATATGAAAAGCTCATCATCACTGGTCATTAGAGAAATGCAAATCAAAACCACACTGAGGTATCATCTCACGCCATTTAGAATGTTGATCATTAAAAAATCTGGAGACAATAGATGCTGGAGAGGATGTGGAGAAATAGGAACACTCTTAGAGAGTTGGTGGGAGTGTAAATTAGTTCAACCATTGGGGAAGACACTGTGGTGATTCCTCAAGGATCTAGAAATAGAAATTCCATTTGAATCAGCAATCCCATTACTGGGTATATACCCAAAGGACTATAAATCATTCTATTACAAAGACATATGCATAAGTATGTTCACTGCAGTCATACGTACAATAGCAAAGACCTGGAACCAACCCAAATGCCCATCAAAGATAGACTGGACAAAGAAAATGTGGTACATATATACCATGGAATACTACACAGCCATAAAAATGATGAGATTGTGTCCTTTGTAGGGACTTGGATGAATCTGGAAACCATCATTCTTAGCAAACTGACACAGGACAGAAAACCAAACACCACATGTTCTCACTCATAGGTGGGTGTTGAACATGAGACGATGTGGACTCAGGAAGAGGAGCATCACATACTGGGGGCAGTTGGGAGGGGGCCAGGGGATGGACAGCAGGGGTTGGGGAGGGTAGGGAGGGAAACCATGGAGAGAAATGCTGGATATAGATGAAGGTGGAACAGAGGCAGCAAACCATCTGGTTATGTATGCACTTATGCAACAACCCTGCATGACCTGCACATGTAAAATTTAAAAAAAAAAAACTAAATTCCTTTCTAATAAGTTATTATACAATGGTACTAACTAGTATGCCTGTAATAAATATTAGAGAGGTATTTACTATAGTGAGATTAACACTGTGCCTGAAACACATTAAACACACAGTATGTTTTACATGGTATTAGTATTAGCCTTTACCATGTTTTATCATGTCTACAATTTTCATATAAAACTTATATGTTAAATCACTATTAACTCTGCCTTTCTATCTTAACTCACTATCCATGGCCAGGCTCATGCAAGTATATAACTTAATGCCTATATGCCTAACAATTGCTTAGAGTGATAGAACAGTTAATTGATGAATTGATGGTCTAAAAGAAAAGAAGTAGATAAATGTGTATAAAAGGATCTCAGATCGTAAAGGTTAAAATCTTGAGCTCAAAGAAATAATATAAGGTATCCCTGTTACGTATAAAAACTGCTTTTTCTACCAACTTTTGGCTAAATTTGACAATCTAATTGTCATTTGGATGAAACCAGAAATAGTTCTAGAAAAATATGACTTATCAATACTGAACAGAGTAAATAAAATCAAATTTATTAGCATTTGATGGTGAAGTTATATACTTGCATGAGCCTGGCCATGGATAGTGAGTTAAGATAGAAAGGCAAAGAGTTAATATTAATTTAACATATAAAGTCCCTCTCCATCTTTAGTCTAAAATGCCCTCTTTGAGCTCCAGCACATGTATCACACATTCTATAGGACTAGTATGGTACAGATATCACACCAAATTTCAGCCTTAACATACTCAAATATTAATGTATTGCCATATTCCCTTTACATTATCATGATCTCCATGATTTTTCCAATCTTGGTAATTGTGAAAATCAATGATTTACCTGCCAAGGAAAAATATTCAAGAGTCAAGATTGAATATTTATTCTCCCTATACACCTATATCTAATTATTTAATTCTGTACATCAATGTTTCACCTAACTTTTAAAATATTTCTTCTCTCAATTATCCCAACCTTAGTATAATCCTTCTTTCTTCTTCCTTGGATAACTGCAGTAGCCTTTCAACAGTTGACTCCAGAATTTCTCTCAAAACAAAGCAAAATTCATCTTTACTGCTTTCAGAATGCTTTTTTTAATATAGTTTAAATTTAATAATAATATGCCTCTGCTTACATTCTTTCAGGGGTTTGACCATACTCAGTGGCTCACACCTGTGATCCTAGCACTTTGGGAGGCTGAGGTGGGTGGATCATGAGTTCAGGAGTTTGAGACCAGCCTAGCCAGAATGGTAAAGCTCTGTCTCCACTAAAAATTTAAAAATTAGCCAGGCATGGTGCACACATCTGTAATCCCACCTACTCGGGAAGCTGAGGCAGGAAAATCACTGGAACCTGGGAGGCTAAGGTTGCAGTGAGCTGAGATTGTGCCACTGCACTCCAGCCGGGACAACAGAGCAAGACTCCATCATAAAAAAAAAAAAATTCTTTCAGGGATTCACTATGGTTTTCATAGATAAAAAAAGTCCTTAGCATATATATGCACCCTTTTTCTCTGGCTAGTGGTGTGGAGTTACACTGCTAGAACTCAAATCCAGGCTCAATTACACTTCTTAGCTCTGTGGCATCCTATAAATTACTTTACCTACATAATATATAATAATCTAATCCCAACTACTTTTCTATGTACTTTTATTTATCTTTCCTTAGGCTTAAAGCTCTGCAATTCTATTTTTCATCTATTTACTTGGGTAGCACATGATAAATGTTGAATGGGATGACTAATAAATTGTGTTAATTGCTTTATAATCATCACTCATTAGATTCTCTCCATAAGTCTTTGTGGTAGGTCTTGTAATCTCCACTTAAACATGAGAGATACCATAAGTTACAGAGGTTAATGTATTTCTCAAAGTCAAATGTCTAATTAGTAAGATAATTATGATCCAAGTATAGATCTTTCATCCTCCAAATTCTCTGCCCTTTTTACTTCTGTTTTGCAGTCTTAGAGGAAAAACAGCTGACACATTTACGGGTGCCTCCATTCTTATTTCTAATTAAAACACTAAACTGTAATGCGGGATTAAAAATAGTATAGCTGAATTTAGTTTTCAACTGGGTAAGCACATGAGAACTTCATGCCACTTGATCAGTATTCCTCAAAAGTTTAATTTATGGACAATTTTTATTAGACTCTGTAAGGGTGATTTAAAATACAAATCTTTAAGCCACAAACCAGATCTCCAAATTAGGAATTACCTGGGTTATTTTCTAAGAGGATTCTAATGGACATGAAGAGAACCACTGTCCAAAACTGAGAAATTAATATGTAACATGTAATCACAAATTGCCCAGTTCCTAAATGTGATGCTCATAGAAAATGTTTATTTTCAGGTGATTTTATCAAGGTTATAACTGGAAGAAATACCAAGTAGCAGTCAAGAAAATGACCACAACAGTCATTGCATAGTGTCTGCCTAAACTGGCAAAAAAGGAAGAAGAAGGAATCAAATTTCATTTTTTTATTGCTAAGCCTATGTGGTATATATTGCCAAAATTCACTGATATCTCATTTCGTTCTATGTTCAGACAAATAGGAGAATAGTGCCTTCTCACAAATGATGTAAGGTGTCAGGTATGTCCCACAGACCCTGGCTGAACAACAAATGCAAGGAGCAGTCAGACACAGGTAAGCAGTGAGAGAGCCCTAGATGACTACCGGCAGAGTGAACAGTCTCCACAAGCCGACACTGCTTGCATTTATTCAGTACAGATGTAATGCCAAAAGCCTGGAGCCAACTCAATCTGTGGGTAATTAACATTGTTGTCCCCCCTTGCAGGAAGCAGTCTCATGTGCGGAAAACATAAACAAACAAACTTATTTAGATAAAATCCTTTACACTCCCTTGTTACCTGCTCCTCGCTCTCTGCCTTAGGGTAAGAGAACAGCTGCCTTCAGCTTCTTCTCCCCAGAAGCTTAGCAAAATCTTCCAACCTTTCATGAAAGTTTGCATCTCTCCCTATAGCTTGTCCCACCAGCCTGACCCATCTCCTACAGTAAGGCATGGTATTATGACTTGCTCTGAGCAGTTAAATATGAGCAGAATTGATGTTTGGCATTTCTGTGTGGAGGCATTTAATTGATTTTGCTCACCTTTCTAAGTATATCTTCCCTGACTCCATGATCACAAGACCATATCTACAGGTGAGGTACACAGTAAGCCATGATATGGATAGCCACTCTTCTCGAGAGACACTGAGACTCACACTGAGCATCAAAGAAGAACTAACCCTATAAGATTTATCTTACATTTTTTGTCGCATTTTTTTGTCACCATAACAAACTGTATCAGTATCCCGACTGATACAGGATTTGTTTATACTATGTTTAGTAAGCAAATTTTCTAACAACACAACAACACACACCCAACCTCAATTATTTAACTGCAAATATTCTTCCCATTAATTATTTAACTAAAGTAGACACAATTGTTCAGCTAATTCACTTTGAAGAATAGATCCACTTACACCTAGGAAATTTTAAAATCCTAGCTTAATTTCAATGAGTACAGTCTCCAAAGAAGTAAAGTAAAAACAATTAAGTAAAATAATCTTCAGTGCTGGAATTATCATAAAGTAATTAGATTAGCTTTAGGATGCATGCCACTACACTAGATGTCATGGGGTTTTCAAAGCTTAAAATTAATCTCCTCTGAACTCTTTGACTCAAAACAACCTTAATTACAATAGTATTTCCCAAGACTAAATCTCATAATACTCTTCAGGACAGAGTTGGTTATTAAAAGATTTCAAAGATGTTTATGGATATTCATATGGTGTTATTTATTTATTTATTTATTTTTTTGAGACAATCTTGTTACATCACCCGGGCTGGAGTATAGTGGTGCAATCTTGGCTCACTGCAACCTCCACCTTCCAGGTGCAAGAGATTTTCCTGCCTCAATCTCTGAAGAAGCTGGGAGAACAGGCACCTGCCACTACATCCAGCTAATTTTTTTTTTGTGTGTGTATTTTTAGTAAAGATGGGGTTTCACTATGTTGGCCAGGTTGGTCTTGAACTCCTGACCTCATGATCCACCCTCCTTGGCCTCCTGAAATGCTGGGATTACAAGCATAAGCCACTATACCCTGTACTATACCCTGATGGTATTATCGATCAAAAGCTATTATATTAAGGAGCAAATGCAGGAAATGTAACATAATACAAATTGTTAGAAGGCATTCAATTTATTCTTACTTTTTATGTGCTAAAGTGTGGGGGTTCAATCAGGATGGTGGAAGAAATTGTAAAATTATAGGAAATAGGCACAAAACTTCTTGGAAGGCTGGGGGCGGTGGAGGATGTTGCATAACCTCAGTAAAAGGTTATGGCTGAAGGCAGCCTAATCCCCTTTACCTTGAGTTAATAGCAGAAAAGCAAATATAAAGGGAATGTGGGAGAGTTTATCTAAATACTCATGTGGTCCTAAAACTAACCACTGATTATTCCCCAGAAGGATGGCTCTCTTGGAAGAAGGGTGACCAGGTTAATTACCCTCTAGTGATGTTGATTCAAAGCCATTGTCATTGAATGTGTGCTGAATTGGTCAGTGGCCTGGCCCCCTGGTCTGCTCTTTCAGTGATTATTTTTGTATGGGTATGTTACTCATTCATTGTGCAGCTGGGGTCCGCCAGAGGAACCCCGGCACTAAAGTTCTTATTTTATGTTTGGAATACCTTTCATATACAATCTATGAGTAATGGGTTTAAATGGGTTCTATTTAAAATTTGAAGGATCCAGAAATATGTAGTTGAGCATCTGCCTTGAAATAACTTCCTGCATCATTTTACTCTTGAAATAGATCATCTGGAATAATCTAAATATTGACTATAAAAGCCAATGGAAATGTTGTTTCTTCAATACTTGTTCTGGGACTTAAGAATATTAAGTCTCTGTGTATTTGGCGTGGAGTGGTATCTTATTTTTCTTCCTCAGGAAGCATTTGATGTCAGTCTACTCTGGAAGAATATGAATAACAAAGACCAAACAACAAACAACAAAGACAACCTTTCTTCCACCTTGCTTCATGCTCGTATTAGCTTAATGAGGAAAGTTGTCTCGTTATTTCTTCCACAGTTATTTATATTATATATTTTTTAATGTATCAGAAAGTGTTGAGACACTAGGGACTATGTGGTACATCAAACAAGGCAGAGTGCCTGACTCTGAAGATGTCTTCATAGGTGTCACAGACGAACATTAATCAATCACATAAAGTAATTTAAATGTAAAACTGTTAAATGATTCACAAAGGCAAGATACAGAATATTATTAAAGCATATAGTAGAAACTTGTCTTAATCATGGATATCAGAAAAATTATTTTTAAGTATGTTACACACAAACTAATTAGGAATTAATTTAGCAAAGTTTCACACACATACATCTGTACACTAAGCATTCCACAAAGAGGTGATTGTAAGTATAAAAGCCTTGTTTTGAGGAGTTTGACAATTATGAGCCATTGAAGTATAACAGGTATGACTGGTTGAAGTGGAGTAGTGTAGAGAAATGTAGCTTGCAAAGAGACCAGAGGGGTAAGTTGAGGCTGGATACTACAGTGTTTATTAAGATGCTAAGATATTTTGTTCCTTCTTTAATTTTTTTCCAACCCAAATCTCCATGTTTGTTCTCAGTTTTTCAAACAAAAATGTCCATATAACACTACTTGGTTCAGATATTAATCTAATTTTTATTACCTGTAATATTTTACATAAGCCTAAAGAATAGCAAAAAAAACTGTGAGGAAGGGAGAAAGAAGGAAAGAAAAAACTACAAGTACTTATGAGAATTGACTTTAAATATTCTAAGACCATATGGTCACTAATTATTCATTAGTAATGGATAATTAAAATGCATTGGACACTTACTCTGTGACTCAGTTTTACATGCCCTATCATCTGTCCAGGTAAATAATCCTATCAGTAACAATTTATTGGTGGGCAACTGAGGCATAGTTTACCTTAAGTTGTTTACCTAAGGTCACAGAGTTAATTACTATAAGAGCCAAGATTTCAACTCTGCTCTCTTAGAGTTCAAAGTCCATGCAGTCTCCCAATGTACATATTTAGCCTGTTTGATGAAAAAAAAAAAGTCATTACTGGCAGAAAGAGAATAGAGCAAACTGCCTATGAAGAAAAATCAAACATTTTCAAAACGTCTTCCCAGTCTCTAAAGTTATTATATATTCACATGAGTTTACCAGGAAGCTTCAGGGGTAAATACATACTAGTTTACAAATAACTTTCTATCTCATTTAATTCTTCCAAATTAGAATGGCAAGCTGCTTTTCAATTTCCAGAAGTGCTTATTAAACATCTTAATAAATAAATGAACTAATAACAGAGCATAAATACAATGTGGTTTCCTAAAACTTAGTCTGATCCCACAAAAGTATTTACAATGAAATCTGTGTTATTCTGTCATTATTTCTTTTCGATCTACTTATAATATTACTGGTGTTTAGAATGATGTCAATAATATTACTGTGAAAAGTTTATCATTTGATATAATAGTAAAAGTATTATTGTATACCACATGCAATTCATATTTGTGATAGAAATTTTTTAATTATTTCTTTACAAATTTTTCAGAATTTATTCTTTTATAAAATAACTTCGATTAAAGTATTTCAGTAATAATAAAAATATTATATGTATTCTCATTGTCATCTCCAATAACAAAGTTTCCAAATTTGTATAGTTGTGCCTGCTTAGGTATTAAATACATTAATGTTGTTTATATTTTTATAAATATGAAGCCAGATATTATCTACTATGAGAAAACTCTCAAAAGTAAGTTATAAACTTTAAGTATCTGTGTAAACTCTCTCAGAACAAAGAAAAAGGAATTAGAAATATTAAAATTGATGTTATAAATACTATTTGACCTATTTTTTATTCAAAGACTATCATTTAGAGTAGTTTAAGATTTACAGAAAAACTGAACAGGCAATACAGAATCCCCATGTTATTCCCATATCTGCACACAGTTTTTCCTATTAGCATCTTATCCTACTATAATACATTTCTTACAAGTAAGAACCAATAATTGTACCAGGTTTTTTACTGAAGTACATAGCTAATTTAGATTTTCTTTTTTTTTTTTCTAATTGCATTTTAGGTTTGGGGGTACATGTGCAGAACATGCAAGATAGTTGCATAGGTACACATGTGGCAGTGTGATTTGCTGTCTTCCTCCCCTTCACCCACATCTGGCATTTTTCCCCATGCTATCCCTCCCCAGCTCCCCTCCCGCTCTGTCCCTCCCCTATTCCTGCCAATAGATCCCAGTGTGTAGTGCTCCCCTCCCTGTGTCCATGTGTTCTCATTGTTCATCACCCACCTATGAGTGAGAATATGTGGTATTTCATTTTATGTTCTTGTGTCAGTTTGCTGAGAATGATGTTCTCCAGATTCATCCATGTCCCTACAAAGGACATGAACTCATCATTTTTGATTGCTGCATAATATTCCATGGTGTATATGTGCCACATTTTCCCAGTCCAGTCTATCATCGATGGGCATTTGGGTTGGTTCCAGGTATTTGCTATTGTAAACAGTGCTGCAATGAACATCCGTGTGCATGTGTCCTTATAGTAGAACGATTTATAGTCCTTTGGATATATACCCAGTAATGCAATTGCTGGGTCAAATGGTATTTCTATTTCTAGGTCCTTGAGGAATCTCCACACTATCTTCCACAATGGTTGAACTAATTTACACTCCCACCAGCAGTGTAAAAGTGTTCCTATTTCTCCACATCCTCTCCAGCATCTGTTGTCTCCAGATTTTTTTTTAATGATCGCCATTCTAACTGGCATGAGATGGTATCTCAATGAAGTTTTGATTTGCATTTCTCTGATGACCAGTGATGATGAGCATTTTTTCATATGTTTGTTGGCCTCATGTATGTCTTCTTTTGTAAAGTGCCTGTTCATATTTCTTTTCTCTTTATTTTTTTTTTCTGTTTCAGCATCCAACACAAACTACTATGATACATTTGGCCATATGTCTCCTTAGTCTAATACTGGCTGTTGCATTTTTTCAAACTTTCTTTGTTTTTGATGACAGTGATGATTTTTAAGAGTTCTGATTACATGTATTGGTATATCTCTTTAATAGAATTTTTAATGTGCTTTTATGATTAGAGTGGGATTATAGATTTGGGGGTAGAAGACCACAAAGACAAAAAGCCATTTTTATCACATCCTATCAAGGGTGCATCTATCAACATGATTTGTGATATTTGATGTTGACCTTAATCAGTTGGCTAAGTAGAGCTTGTAATGTTTTTCTACTGTAAAGTTATTCTTCCCTCCGATCCTTTTCTACAGTCAACTTATTGGAAGAAATTTACTATGCAAAGTTCACACTTAGGACTGGGGAGTTAAGTTCCCTCTCTTTCAAAGTGATGAATTGACAAAATTTATTTGGAATTATTCTGCAAAGGAGAGTTGTCACTTTACATTTATTTAGTTATTTTTTAATTTATCAGTATGGGCTCATGGATACTTATAGAAACAAGCAATATTTCCATATATGGGCTATATAAATATAGAAATATTTATACTTTTGGCTATAATCCAATATTTTATTTTGTTGCTCAAATTGGTCTATGTTTGGTTTGGGGGAGCTCTTTCAGTTAGTTCCAGAGCTCTTCTAAGATATTACTATAAATGAATATTTTGTTTGTTTTTAACACTTTTCCACATTTTGGCATCACAAGCAAGAGTATCTGTGTTCATATGGTGTATTTCCTGCCAGTCCCAGACTCGGACATTTTTTCAGTGAATCCTGATTTCTTTTAGTGGAGAATGGTATTAGAAACCAAGAGGGGGTTGCTAGGTGTGCTCAGGGATACTGCTGGGTCATTTTTATTAGGTCATCTCAGTTGAAAGAAAATGTGCATGTGTCAATAGCTGGTATATACAAATATTTGTAGACCTTTCTATATGTAACTATTTGTATTTACATTAAGTAAGATATGTTTTTATGGTTTCTCCAATTCTAATACAAATCCACATTTATCACTCTAGCCTTCTCCCTTTTATTATCTGTAAATTTTCACTCTAACAATAAGAAATCTGGTTCCCTGTATACATTTACATAATTTTTCAATTTAAGTATAAATGAATAGCAGCATGGTATTTTTAACCCATACACTCATCAAAAACAACCTTATCAACTAGAATACAGTGCTTAATCACAGTTCATTTTGTCTTTAGTCATTTCCAAAGTTACTTAGTTCAGCACATTTTCATCCTCCCACTTTGGTGAGATTGGTTCCTACATCTATAATACAGTTAGATTACAACATCACAGTCTGCATTCTTTCCTGGGATTCCCCAACTTCTTAAGGATTTTTTAACTTTGTATATATTACGTCTCACTTGTTGTTAAGTTCTACCAGTTGGAACAAATCCATAATGTTATCTATCCACCATTACAGAATACTTTTATTACCATGTTATTTTTAATCAGTGGTAGTAGTCATATTTGAAAAAAGGTTCTTGATATTTACCAGGACCCTTGAAAAATATAATCATTAAAATGAATTTTTTATTTATTAAGTAATATGATTGGAAACAACGCTACACATATTATTGATGATATTATCAAAATTATTAAGCCAAATTCTACAGAGTGGCTAATTAAAACCTGGGCCCTTGCAGTGAACTTTTAGTCAATTATATCAGAAAATTTACTAATTTTGAGTGCTCTAATGAATGTTACATTACAAGTCAAATATACTACAAACTCAAGAAACAGTTTGTATACATCTTGTTGTCCTGGAAACATATTGTTTTAAATGACTGTGCAATTAGTTTATAGCTTGAAGATATTTGAATACAATTGTTGTTTGAACAGTATTTTTATTACATTCGAGCAAGTCTTTCTTTTGACCATGACTTCTTGAGAACTGTGAACAGCAATATGCTTTGTAAGCAACTGAAGAAGCAAAGAACACTTATTTTATTGGATCTATGTAGTAAGTAATAAAATAATGGAATTGTAAAATAGTTCAAAGAGAAAGAAATTAAAATAATATCTCTAACTTATATCATGCCATTAAATAAAATTGATTAGTTCTATAACCCAGGATTCAAGACTTCATAATTCTTAGAACGTCAGGTTTGAAAAACAAACAAAAAGACTATCTCCTTTGAAAATTGTTATCACTCATAGAAAGCCTTTTCCACAATACAAATATGGTAAAAAGGCCCAGGAGGCACTTCAGAGACCTTTGGGATAGACACTTACATCACAGGCCCAGAAGCATAGGAGGACAGAGTGGTTTCATGGGCCAGGGCCAGGGCCCTGCTGCCCTGTGCAGTCTTGGGAGACTGCTCCTTGCATTCCAGCTGCTCTAGCTCCAGTCTAGAGGCCCAGAGAATCAGGCTGCTGCTTCAAAGGGTGTGAGCCATAGCCTTGGTGGCTTTACTGTGGTGTTAAGCCTGCATGTACACAGAGTGCAAAAGTTTAAGCTTGGGAGCCTCCACTAGATTTCAGAAGATATATAGAAAAATCTGGCTGCACAGACAAAAATATTCTGCAGGGGCAGAGCCCTCATGGAGAACCTCTACTAGGGTAGTGTGGAGGGAAAATGTGGGGTTGGAGCCCCCACATAGAGTCCCTACTGGGGCACTAGCTAGTGGAGCTGTGGGAAGACAGTCACTGTCCTCCAGACCCCAGAATGGGGGATTCACTGAGAGCCTGTACTGTGCACCTGGAACAGTGACTGGCAATCAATGCCAGCCCTGGAGAGTAACCATAGAAACTGATCCCTGCAGAGGCTCAGGGGAGAACTTTCCTAAGGCCTTGAGAGACCACCCCTTGTGTCAGTGTGACCTGGATGTGAGACATGGAGTCAAAGTAGATTATTTTGTAGCTTTAAGATGTAATGACTGCTCTGCTGGGTTTTGAATTTGCATGGAGCCTATAGCCACTTTCTTTCGGTCAATTTCTCCCTTTTGGAATGAAAGCATTTACCCAATGTCTATAACCCCATTGTATTTTGGAACTAATTAATTTGTTTTGTTTTCACTTTGTTTTAATTTTGTAAGCTTATAGGCAGAGGGGACTAGCTTTATCTCAGATGAGACTTTGGACTTTGAGTTAATGTTGCAATGAGTTAACATTTTGGGGGACCATTGGGAAGGCATGATTGTATTTTGAAATGTGAGAAGGACATAAGATTTGGAAGCGGCCATGGGCAGAATGATATGGTTTGGGTCTGTGTCCCCACCCAAATCTCATGCCAAATTTTTCCCAGAGCCAACTGAGAGTTGGGCTGCAATTTCTCATGGCCCAATAATGAGATGCAGATGAACCAAGGAGGAAGAGAGTTTTTGATTTCTGTACCCAGTTACAAGGAGAAGACCTGGAAATTATCACCAGACCAACTCAAAATTCAAAGTTTTCCAGAGCTTATACACCTTCTAAGCTGTAAGTCTACATGGAAGTTTGCATTCATCTAAAGATATAAGTGATTGAATTCTTTTAAATGATAACTAAAGACTGAGTCCTGAAGACCTTCTGGAGTCTCAGTAAATTTACTTAATCTAAGTGGGTCTACATGCTGGGGTCCTTACTCTTATCTTGTCTCCTGCTGAATCACAGAGGTTTGTGGAGTTCCTTCAGAACCCCAGTAAAGTTGTTTGTGGAGACCTGAGAAGTGTCTTCAGACCCACAGTAAAACTTGTTTAATCCTAATTGGGTCCTCTTAAGAATTCCTTTGGTATTTTCTCATACTTTAAGGCCCAGGAAAGGTAGAGGCAATAGTCTTGATGGGCTTTTGTTACATCCCCAGTCTTTGTATAAGGGCACTGGCTTTAATATTTAACTTAACCACTCGGTTAGTACTGAAACAGTTGTTAGTGAGACCTGACTTGCCACAAAATTTTAATCAGCAGTGTTGGAGATGGGGCCTGGTGGGAGGCGATTGGATCATAGTGGTGGATTTCCCCTCAGTCCTGCTTTCATGATATTGAGTGCTCATGAGATTTTTTGTTTAAAAGTGTGTGGCACCTTTCCACTTAATCTCTTCCTCCCATTCCAGCCATGTAAGATGTGTCTGCTTTCCCTTTGCCTTCTACCCTGATTGTAAGTTTCCTGAGACCTCTCCAACCATCCTTCCTATTCTGCCTAAAGAACTGTGAGTCAATTAAACCTCCTTTCTTTATAAATTACCCTCTCTCAGGTATTGCTTTGTAGCAGTGAGAAAATGGACTAATATGCCATTCTTGACATGATTATCATGAGGGTAGAAACTTTGTCTATGTTTTTACAGTGCTATATCCCCAGTATATATAACAATGCCTAAAACATAATGCATGCTAAGAACACTTTTGCTGAATCAATGAATAAAAAAGCACATATTTGTTGAATTAATTAATAAACACATATCTGTTGAAGAAATAAACAGATTAGAGTGGAGATATAAGAGTTACATCTATTGGGCCAGGCGTGGTGGCTCACGCCTGTAATCCCAGCACTTTGGGAGGCTGAGGCAGGTGGATCACAAGGTCAAGAAATCAAGACCATCCTGGTCAACATGGTGAAACCCCGTCTCTACTAAAAATACAAAAAATTAGCTGGGCATGGTGGTGCACGCCTGTAATCCCAGCTACTCGGGAGGCTTAGGCAGAATTGCCTGAACCCAGGAGGCAGAGGTTGCGGTGAGCCGAGATTGCACCATTGCACTCTAGCCTGGGTAACAAGAGTGAAACTCCATCTCAAAGAAAAAAAAAAGAGTTACATCTATTAAATGCTTTCATGTTTTGAGTCAAGAAGTTTATCTTTTATCTTGAGGAAATGGGGCACTAAAAAACATCTTTTTCAGGAGTGAGACTTGAACAGATATTTATTTGTAAAACATTACCATGGCTAGAGAGTAAAAGGGTTTAAAATTACAGTTAGGGTATTATTTGGTTTGGCTGTGTCCCCACCCAAATCTCATCTTGAATTGTAGTTATCATAATCCTCATGTGTTGTGGGAGGAATCAGTGGGAGGTAATTGAATCATGGGCATGATTAGTCCCATACTGTTCTCGTGATAGTGAATGGGTTTTATAAGGGTGTTTGCCCCCTTTGCTCTGCCCTTCTGTCTCCTGCAGCCATGTGAGCAAAGACACACCTGCTTCCCCTTCCACCATGATTGTAAGTTTCTTGAGGCCTCCCCAGCCCTGCAGAACTGTGATTCAATTAGACCTCTTTCCTTTATAAATTACCGAATCTTGGGCTGTTCTTAGCAGTGTGAGAATAGACTAACATAGGGTGCCTAGGTAAAAAGACTGGGGCAATAATACATGCAAGAGAGGAAAAGCCTAGACAAAGATAATAGCAGTGGCAAAAAAGGAGTCATATCTTGGAGATATTTAAAAATAATTAGTGATTGACTGGTCCATAGATAGACACTGAACTACAAAGTGTCATGAATGTACTCAGCATTCAGCTTAAGTAGCTGCACTTGTGGTGGGAATATTTTATTATAATCCCAAAACCAGGAGGCATTACTTAATTAGGGGATATTTGAGTGTTTGGGTCATACTGCATTTCAAGAAGTTCAGGAAACAATAAGCAGTTGGATAAATAAGACAGGAGTTTTGGAGGAAAACCTCAGACAAGAAATATATATATATTTGGGTATCATAAAGGTTGATAGAGCGGGTAACTGAAGTCATTGGAGGTGATATCTTATCCAAAAGAGAATAAGTAAAGAGAAAGGAGACCTAAGGGCAATATTCAAAAAGCACAGACACCTAAGGAATTGGGAAAGAACAAGAGGCTCACAAAAGGCAATAAGAAAAAGAAAATTTAAAAAGAGACAATTTAAAGAAAGAAAGAATGGTCAATAGAATCAAAAAAGGTTGAAAGTAAAGAAAAAAATGAGGGAACATATATTTTCATTCTTTTTAGCAGTTGAGAGGTCGTTATTGGGAGTAGACAGAAGTAGAACACAGATTTCAAAACATATCTTAATAAATTTTAGATTATATGGTGAAAACTATGAATTTAGATCACTTAACCATAAAGACAAAGGGAGATATGAGACCTTAGAGAAGAAGTGATTTCAGATGGAAAGGGTATTTTATAAGGGAAGATACTCGAATCTGTTTAAACAAAGCTTGAAAGTAAATAAGAGGCAAAAATGTAGGTAATAGATGAAAGTAAGTGTAAATTTAATAGAATTAGGAAAAGGAGGTGGCATTCAGGACACAGGTGGAGTATTGACTTTGGGCTTGAGGAAAGAAATCTATTCATTGTTATAAAATGTTAGGACAAAATGATGAATGGGCTGTAATCCAAGGATATGTTTACAGAGGGCATTTCACTAAGTGTAAGTCACTGTATGAAGAGAAAGATGAGTTGTTAGCACACTGAAGGGAAACGTTTCAAACAGTTGCTTGTGGGAAAGGACTTCCTGAAGAAATTTAGATAATTTTATAGCAGTAACTGATAACCTGATTGAGGGAGAGACAAGTAGTGACACCAATTTGAGAGAATACATGAATTCTTTCAGCACAACACTCAGATGTCAGAGCAGAGAAAACAATTGATTGTTGTCTTAGCATTTTCACCATAGAAAGGAAAGAAAGGAAAAGGAAGGAAGGCAGGAAAATGTAAGATATCAGTAAGAGTGCCTTACAGTGGTAAACATTGGTATTAGCACTTAAATACAAGAGAGAGTTGATGGATATGAAGAATAAAAGACATCAAATAAGTCAAAGTTTAATCAAGTTAGTTGTACAGAATCTGAAAATTATATGATAGCAATTTTTTTCTTCAGTCGAAAATTGAATCAGAATTCTGAAATAAAATATAGTGATTGGGGTAGAAATAAAACTAATCATCTTAGTATGCATTTGTCCCAGCTCATAAACTTTGCCCCTGAAGGTAGTGGGTCCTTTCTTCATCTTTAACTAATACTAGAAGTATTGGTTTTATGGCAAATCCATTATGCTATACCTGATACTAATAGGTTGCTGAAAATTATTATAATTCTGTTTGACATTACAGAGGCTCACCTTATCAAGATGCTCCCTGAAACCCAAAGTGCTGACGACAGCCACCAATTTTTTTTCACACTGTCAGACTCATAGAAAAATATTTTGCATTTTTACTGGTATTTCAACTTTGGCAGAATGTCCAATTCCTACATCTGCTTTCCTTCTGCCAATGTCTATTTCCAACTGAGAGTCTCAGACTTTTGATACACAATGCTTTTTCTATGTCAGGAAAGATAGAAAAAGTCTTAGTTAAAAAAGAAAAATGTTATCTTAGTTATATGTATAAGAAAGCGTGCTTCACTTAAATTATAAATCAAAAATTTGATTTGGTAGATGCTCTTTAGTCTCCAGAATGGTCCCAGACAATTTAATTTTCTATGTTTCTAATGTAAAGTTGGAAAAAAAATGGGAAAAGGAAGGAAATTTAAAATAGGAATTGCATATTTTCTCCTTAAAAAAGTATATAAGTTCTTTTATAAATGTAGCAACTATGAAATGTATGGAATACTTAGCCTTGACCCTAGTTAACTCATATTGTGTGTGTGTGTGTGTGTGTGTGTGTGTGTGTGTGTGTGTGTTTGGATGTGGTGAGTGTATACATGTATGGGCCCATACAATATACATATTATGTGTATTTGTGAATATATATATACATATACACCTGTGTGTATATATGTAGATGCTATATATATTCTGTATACTATATGTACTATTACTATTTACATGCTATTATTTATATATACATATTGGTTTTAATTATAAAATTATTTTCAGTTTTTCTTTTCATCTCTCATCTTGGTGACAACCCAAATTGAACATATCAGTAATATTTCTTAGTTGCATGCAACACAAGCTAATAAGTATAATGAATCCTTCTCTTCAAATAAGAAAAAGAAACTCATTACAAGAATACTAGGTAACTGATAGAATATGCAGAAAAACACCTCAAATTATACCATAGAACTGGTTCTGAAGACGAATACTGCAGCCATTGACACTCACATTACCACTGAACTTCAAGCCCTAGATGCTATACTCTCTAGTGATTTGAAAAATCAGCTTCCTTCAGAAATAAAAAGATTGACTACTGCTCTGACTCTTAATTTAAGAGTTTCTGTGTAGTTCTTGCCTGTTTGTATCATTAACTTCTGTTCAAAGTGTGCCAACAGATGTATCAGTTCTGTAGAGCCTCAGGCATGATACCACACACTAGCTACAAAGAGCCTGAAAAAGAAGATATTATTTTAATAGAACAAAATTTTACTTCAGGAATTTCTATTTCAAGAGGGAATGAAAACAAATGTCATGAAAACGTATTCTGCTAATAATAATATTTTAATTATTATACTGTAAGTTCAGGGATACATTTGCAGAATGTGCAGGTTTGTTACATAGGTATACATGTGCCATGGTGGTTTGTTGTACCCACCAACCCAATTAGGTATTTTTCCTAATGATATTCCTCCCCTAGTCTCCCATCCCTTGACAGACCCCAGTGTATGACATTTCCCTCCCTGTGTCCATGTGTTCTCATTATTCACCTTCTACTTATGAATGAGAAAATGCAGTGTTTGGTTTTCTATTCCTGTGTTAGTTTGCTAAGAATGATGGTTTCCAGCTTCATCCATGCCCCTGCAAAGGTCATGAACTCATCCATTTTTATGGCTGCATAGAATTCCATGGTGTATATATGCCACATTTTCTTTATCCAGTCTACCATTGATGGGCATTTGGGTTGGTTCCAAGTCTTTGCTATTGTAAACAGTGCTGCAATAAACATACATCTGCGTGTGTCTTTATAGTAGAATGATTTATAATCCTTTGGGCATATACCCAGTAATGAGATTGCTGGGTCAAATAATATTTCGGATTCTAAATCCTTGAGGAATCACACCACACTGTTTTTCACAATGGTTGAACTAATTTATACTCCCACCAACAGTGTAAAAGTGTTCCTATTTCTCCATATCCTCTTCAGCATCTGTTGTTTCCTGGCTTTTTAATGATCGCCATTCTAACTGGCATGAGATGGTATCTCATTGTGGTTATTATTTGCATTTCTCTAATGACAAATGATGATTAGCTTTTTTTCATTTCTTTCTTGGCTACATAAATGGCTTCTTTTGAAAGTGTCTGTTCATATTATTCACCCATTTTTTGATGGGATTTTTTTTAATTAGTAAATTAGCTTAAGTTCCTTGTAGATTCTGAATATTAGCCCTTTGTCAGATGGCTAGATTGCAAAAACTTTCTCCCATTCTGTAGGTTGCCTGCTTGCTCTCATGATAGTTTCTTTGCTATGCAGAAGCTCTTTAGTTTAATTAGATCTATTTGTCAATTTTGGTTTTTGTTGCCATTGCTTTTGGTGTTTTAGTCATGAAGTCTTTTCCCATGCCTATATCCTGAATAGTATTGCCTAGGTTTCCTTCTAGGGTTTTTATGGTGTCAGGTCTTATGTTTAAATATTTAATCCCTCTTGAGTTAATTTTTGTATAAGATGTAAGAAATGGGTCCAGTTTCAGTTTTCTGCATATGGCTAGCCAGTTTTCCCAACACCATTAAATTGGGAATCCTTTCCCCATTGCTTGTTTTTCTCAGGTTTGTCAAAGATCAGATCATTGTAGATATGTGGCATCATTTCTGAGGCCTCTGTTCTGTTCCATTGGTCTATATATCTGTTTTGGTACCAGTACCAAACATTTGGTTACTTTGAAGTCAAGTAGTATGATGCCTCTAGCATTGTTCTTTTTGCTTAGGATGTTCTCGGCTATACAGGTTATATTTTGGTTCCATATGAAATTTAAAATAGATTTTTCTAATTCTGTGAAGAAAGTCAATGGTAGCGTGATAGGGATAGCATTGAATCTATAAATTACTTTGAGCAGTATGGCCATTTTCATGATATTGATTCTTCATATTCATGAGCATGAAATGTTTTTCCATTTCTTTGTGTCCTCTCTTACTTCATTGAGCAGTGGTTTTTAGTTCTCCTTGAAAAGACCCTTCACATCCCTTGTAATATGTATTCCTAGGTATTTTATTCTCTTTGTAGCAGTTGTGAATGGGAGTTCACTCTTGATTTGGGTCTCTGTTTGTCTTCATTTTTGCACACTGATTTTGTATCCTGAGACTTTGATAAAGTTGCCTATCAGCTTAAGAAGATTTGGGGCTGAGACAATGTTTTCTAAATAACAATTATGTCATCTTCAAGCAGAGACAATTTTACTTTCTTTTCTATTTAAATATCCTTTGTTTCTTTATTTTGCCTAATTGCCCTGGCCAGAAGGTCCAATATTATTTTGAATAGGAGTGGTGGGAGAGGGCATTTTTGTCTTGTGCTGGTTTTCAAAGGGATTCTTCCAGCTTTTGCCCATTCAGTATGATATTGGCTATGGGTTTGTTATAAATAGCTCTTATTATCTTGATATATGTTCCATCGATATTTACTTTATTGAGAGCTTTTAGCATGAAGGGATGTTGAATTTTACAGAAGGCCTTTTCTCCATCTCTTCAGATAATGTGGTTTTGTCATTGGTTCTGTTTATGTGATGGATTTCATTTATTGATTGGCATATGTTGAACCAACCTTGCATCTCAGGGATGAAGTTTTTGACGTGCTGCTGGATTCAGTTTGCAAGTATTTTATTAACGATTTTCACATCAACATTCATCAGAAATATTAGCCTGAAATTTTATTTTTTTGTCGTGTCTCTGCCAGGTTTTGGTATCAGGATGATGCTGCCTCATAAAATGAGTAGGGACAATTCTCTTTTTCTATTGTTTGAAATAGTTTCCAAAGAAATATTACCAGCTCCTCTTTGTACTTCTGATGGAATTCAGCTGTGAAGCCATCTGATCCTCAGCTTTTTTTGGTTGTAGGCTATTAATTACTGCCTCAATTTCAGAATGCATTATTGGTCTAATCAGGGAATTGACTTTTTCCTGGTTTCATTTTGGGAGGGTGTATGTGTCCAGGAATTTATCCATTTCTATTTTCTAGTTTATTTGTGTAGAGGTATTTATAGTATTCTCTGATGGTAGTTTGTTTTTTTCTGTGGGATCCCCTTTGTCATATTGTATTGTATCTATCTTATTCGTTTCTCTCTTATTCTTTATTAGTCTGGGTAGCAGTCTATCTGTTTTGTTAATCTTTTAATAAAACCAACTCCTGTATTCATTGTTTTTTTCTTTTTGAAGAGTTTTTCATGTCTCTATCTCCTTCAGTTCTGCTCTGATCTTAGTTATTTCTTGTCTTCTGCTAGCTTTTGAAATGCTTGCTCTTGCTTCTCTAGTTCTTTTCATTGTGATGTTAGGGTATCGATTTTAGATCTTTCCTGCTTTCTCCTGTGGGCATTTAGTGCTTTAAATTTCCTTCTAAACACTACTTTAACTGTGTCCCAAAGATTCTGATACACTGAATCTTTGTTCTTATTGGTTTCAAATAACTTATTTATTTCTGCCTCAATTTTGTTATTTACCAGTAGTCATTCAGGAGCAGGTTGTTCAGTTTCCACATAGTATGCAGTTTTCAGTGAGTTTCTTAATCCTGAGAACTAATTTGATTGCACATAAGAGACTGTTACAATTTCCATTCTTTTGCATTCACTGAGGAGTGTTTTATTTCCAATTATGTAGTCAATTTTCGATTAAGTGTGATGTCGTGCTGAGAAGAATGTATATTCTGTTGATTTGGGGTGGTAAGTTCTATAGATGTCCCTTAGATCTGCTTGGTCCAGAGCTGATTTCAAGTCTTGAATCAAGTCTTGTTGATTTTCTGTCTTGTTGATCTAATATTGACAATGGGGTGTTAAAGTCTCACACTAATACACTGTGGGAGTCTAAGTGCCTTTGTTGGTCTTTAAGAACTTGCTTTATGAATCTGGGTGCTCCTGTATTGGGTGCATATATATTTAGAATCATTAGCTCTTCCTATTGCATTGATCCTTTTACCATTAGGTAATGCCCTTCTTTGTCTTTTTTGATCTTTGTGGGTTAAAAGTCTGTTTTATCAGAGGGTAGGATTACAACCTCTGCTTTTTTTTTTTTTTTTTTTGTCTTTTCATTTGCTTTGTGAATCTTCCTCCATCCCTTTATTTTGAGCCTATATGTGTCTTTGCATGTGAGATGGATCTCCTGAATACAGCACACTGTGGGTCACGACTCTATTCAATTTGCCAATCTCTATCTTTTAATTGGAGCATTTAGTCCTTTATATTTAAGGTTAATATTGTTATGTGTGAATTTGATCCTGTCATTATGATGCCAGCTGGTTATTTTGCTCATTAGTTGATGCAGTTTATTCATAATATTAATGGTCTTTAAAATTTTGTATGTTCTTACAGTGGCTAGTACCAGTTGTTCCTTTCCAAATTTAGTGCGTCTTTCAGGTGCTCTTGTAAGGCAGGCCTGGTGATGACAAACTTTCTCAGCATTTGCTTGTCTGTAAAGGATTTTATTTCTCATTTACTTATGAAACTTAGTTTGGCTTGATATGTAATTCTGGGTTGAAAATTCTTTTCTTTAAGAATGTTGAATATTGGCCCCCCCACTATCCTCTGGCTTGTAGGGTTTCTGCAGAAAGATCTGCGGTTAGTCTGATGGGCTTCCCTTTGTGGTTAACCCAACCTTTATCTCTAGCTGCCCTTAACATTTTTCCCTTCATTTCAACCTTGGTGAATCTAATAATTATGTGTCTTATGGTTGCTCTTTTTGAGTAGTATCTTTGTGGTGTTCTCTGTATTTCCTGAATTTGAATGTTGTCCTGTCTTTCTAGGTTGGGAAAGATCTCCTGGATAATATCCTGAAGAGTGTTTTCCAACTTGGTTCCATTTTTCCTCACAATTTCAGGTACACCAATCAAACATTGGTTTGGTCTTTTCACATATTCTCATAATTCTTGGAGGCTTTGTTTGTTTTTTTATTTTCTATTTTTTCTCTAATCTTGTCTTCACACTTTATTTCATTAAATTGATCTTCAATTTCTGATATCCTTTCTTCTGCTTGATGGATTTGGCTATTGATACTTCTATGTACTTCATGAAATTCTCATGCTGTGTTTTCCAACTCCATCAGGTAATTTATGTTCTTCTCTAAACCTATTAATCTAGCTAGAAATTCTTCTAACCTTTCTTCGAGGTTATTAGCTTCCTTGCATTGACTTAGAACATCCTCATTCAGCTCAGAAGAGTTTGTTATTACCCACCTTCTGAAGCCTACTTCTGCCAATTTGTCAAAATTATTCTCTGTCCAGTTTTGTTCCCTTGCTGGCAAGGAGCTATGATCCTTTTAAGGAGAAGAGATGTTCTGGTTTTTGGAATTTTCAGCCTTTTTCCACTGTTTTTTCCTCATCTTCATGGATTTAACTACCTTTAGCCTTTGGTGTTGGTAACCTTTGGATGGGGTTTCTGTGTAGACATCCTTTTTGTTGATGTTGATGTTATTCCTTTTAGTCTGCCAGTTTTCCTTCTAAGTCAGGGTCATTTGCTTCAGGTCTGCTGGAGTTTGCTGAAGATCCACTCCAGACCCTGTTTGCCTGGGTATCACCAGCAGAGCTGGCAGAACAGCAAAAATTGCTGCTCTTCCTCTGGAAGCTTTGTCCCAGAGGATCACCTGCCAGCTGCCAGTCAGAGCTTTCCTGTGTGAGATTTCTGTCCATTCCTTCTGGGAGGTCTCTCCCAGTCAGGAAGTATGCAGGTCAGGGATACACTTGAAGAGGCAGTCTGTTTATTGGCAGAGCTTGAGTGTTGTGCTGGGAAATCCGCTGCTCTCTTCAGAGCTGGCAGGCAGGAATGTTTAAGTCTACTGAAGCTACCCCCACAGCCACCCCTTCCTCCAGGTACTCTGTCCCAGGGAGATGGAAGTTTTATCTATAAGCCCCTGGCTGGAGTTGCTGCCTTTTTTTCAGAGCTGCCTTGCCCAGAGAGGAGCAACCTAGAGAGGGAGTCTGACTACAGTGGCTTTGCCAAGCTGTGGTGGGCTCCACCTAGATTAAATTTCCCTGCGGCTTTGTTTACACTATGAGGGGAAACCCATCTGCTAAAGCCTCAGTAATCATGGATGCCACTCCACTTCTCACACCAAGCTCAAGTGTCCCAGGTCAACTTCAGACTGCTGTGCTAACAGTGAGAATTTAAGTCTTTGGATCTTAGCTTGCTGGGCTAAGATCTGGGTCTTGCTGTGGTGGGACCCACTGAGCAAAACCACTCAGCTCCCTGAGTTCAGGCCCCTTTCCAGGGGAGTGAATAGTTCTGTGTCACTGGGTTCCAACTGACACTGGGATATGAAAAAAAAAAACCTCCTGCAGCTAGCTCAGTGTCTGCCCAAACAATTGTCCAGTTTTTTGCTTGAAAGCCAGGGCTCTGGTGTTATAGGCATCCAAGAGAATCTCCTGCTCTGCAGGCTGAGACGACCATGAAACAAGTGTAGTATCTGGGCTGGAGTGTACCATTTCTCTGACAGGGTCCCTCACTTCTCTTGGCTAAGGGAGGAAGTTCCCTAACCTTTTATACTTCCTGGGTGAGGAAACACCCCACCCTGCTTCAGTTTGCCCTCCACGGGCTACACCCACTGTCTAACCGGTCCCAACGAGATGAGCTGGGTACCTCAGTTGAAAATGCAGAAATTACCCACCTCCTGCATTGATCTCTCTGTGAGCTGTAGACAAGAGCTGCTCCTGTTTGATCATCTTGCCAGGCCCTCCTCATAATTATATTTTCATTTTACTAATTCATAGGATGTAGGAGCAAATAGGATAAAAGGTTTTTATTCTTTCCAAAGGAGAGGACTTTTAAAATTTTTATTTTAATATATAAATAAATCAGGACTTAAAAACAAAGAAGTATGGCAGAATTATAAATATATTTGTATATTTCTGAACATATAAGAAGAGTCATCCTGAAAAGTTTTATCATTTTATTAGTCCATTAATTAATATGTTGTAATAATTTTTTCTTCTTTTTCAACTAGATGCCCTCTTCCAACTTAATAATAAGGCAGAGATCAGTTAATCAAATAAAAACTACAACTGTTATTTTATTCACAATAATCTAATATAATAAATCAATTAAATAAGTTTTAAAGAATATTTTTTAAACATCACTGAGGTGATAAAAATCTCCTAAGTTCAGGAAGCATTTACCATCACCCAAAGGGTGGAGGAACAAAGGGAAAGAATTGGTGCTATTAGCATCAAGGAGTCTGGAAGAGGATCAGAGGATCCACATATCTGGGACACAGACCCTTGAAGAGGGGCATTGCCTAGCTGGCGCTGTTACCTTTGAAGGGTACACAATGAGGCTGGTTCTGGGAGTGTGAAAGTGAGGGAACAATAAGGGAACTAACTGCTGCTGCCAAGAGGCAAGTCCATTACTAGCTTTCCAGTTTCCCTTTAGCTAGAATCCTTATTTATAGAATGTAACAGTGAGTCAGTTGGGAAAGAAAAAACATAGTTTGCAAAAAGCACAGCCCCCTGTATTATGAAGCAGAGAGTAAACTGAGGGTTTATGTTTGTGAGAAAATGGCTTAATAACTAAGAAACTATTCCCAATTGAACAGAGCAAAATATTGCTGATAAAAACATATTTAATTCTTAGCAAAATCATACTTGTCTAAATCTTTAACAAATTTTAACGACATATAGTCCTGAAAATAGCCTAAAAATAGATACAAAATTTGTAATTACTTTTAAAAACTGGTCAAACATCAATCATTTTCCATGACTAATGTAAATGTATAGTGGACTTACTTTTATACCTGGCTTTGTTGTATCTGAATTGAACCATTTAGATTATTTATACATTGTTTGACCTGAAAGTTTTCTTATGTGGAAAATATGATTTACAAATTCCTTCAATGCTTTTATGCAGGTATCATATGGATCTAATTAGAAATTATATATATTTAAAAGTTTTGATATTTAGAAAATGTACAATAAAAAGTGTGCAAATGTTATTACACTTAAAAGCCATAGATATATTTAGGCAGAAGATAGCAATGTAAACACAGCATTTGACTTACTTATATTCTATTCCTAGATTTTATCCAGAGAAATCTCTGGTGCAAAAGGTCTACAATCTCAAAGCTAAAACTTACCAAAGATGCCTGCTGAATCTACTACAGGGGGGAAACCTCTGAGGGGTGATCTACAAGTATACAACTGGAGAAATTAATTCTCACCATTTTAAAGGAAAAGACACTTTAAGCAAAGAAAATATGTTGAGTAGAGAGAAACAACTAATTTATCACTTTCTCTGATAAGGATTAGTAGAAATGGAAAGCAATAGTAAAACATTCATTGAGACTGGTTTCACAGTTAGAGCCAAGGGAATATCCAAAGTATGGAAAGAACTTAGAATGTAGGTCAGTGCCAGCTTGTATCTGGTGGTTAGGCTGGGCAGAAAGGATGGTGCTCATAAAGCTGCCTCTTTGTTCAAGAGCTTCATGTAACCTATAGAAAACCTGATGCAGAAATTAAGTTACCCTGAGGTGTAGCCTTTGATAACATCAAAAATCTTGTTCCAGGTACTTTTCCCCCAGGCAGTTGAAATATTGAAGTAATAAAGTAATTATTTTTACAGTAGCTTTTCTCTTGCTTAAAATATGAGAAGATAGTGAAAGAATAATTTGTATAATGAACAAAACCATGATATAAAGATATACTGAACCACCTTTTTTGCTTGTTTGCTAATAGAGATCACAGAGAAATTATCCTCAATCCTAGGCTAAGGAATTATGTTAAACTCCCAATCTAAAACCTCAATCCAAGCAATAACAATAACAATAACTACCATCACAACAAAAATGTGAGACTATCAAATTTTAAGTAATTTAGTTCTCAAGATTCAATAAATTTACATTTTGTAAAAGATACAAGAAAATTTAAAATCTATAAATAAAAATTATAAAAATAGATATTAAGAAATCAAGAGGATTTTTCTTTCTGATGAAGATGAATTAGCAAGGACTGAAATCACCTTTCCACTAGACACAACTAAAAGACTGAAAACAGGTATAAAATTTAGCTTTCAAATTGTTACATATCAGGCAATGAAGGACATTAAAACCTGGAAGATGAAAACAAAGTGAGCCTTATGATTGACCCAGTTTGCTGCCATAAGAAGGTTTCCAGGCCACGATGGCTTCACTGGTAAATCCTACTAAACATTTAAGGAATAAATAATATTGATTTTTTACAAACTCAGAAAACTGAAGAGAGGGAAATGCTTCCTAATTCATACTGTGAGGGCAACATTGTTCTGACCCCAAAACCAAAGACAATACTTAAAAAAAATAAATACATAAAATAAAACAGGGCAAGAACATCCTGTGGGAAAAAAGAACCTGGACAGCAGGGTTTGAGCCTCAGATCTTTCTGCCACTGGGAAGTTCTTTCAGCAGAGGCACAGTTACAGTGCTGGGCTCAGCAGGGAAAATCTGCCACTCTAGCTCAAGAGTCAGGCAGCCCTGGTGCTTGTGAATGGTCACAAATAAGGGGGACCCCTCGTCTAGTACTGCATGCACACTAAGGCTTCTCCCATGGGAGCTTGGCACGGGTACACCTATAGACAGCTTCTTTGGAACATTTCAAGGTGACTGCATTACCACAGAAGGAGCACCCTCCAGGTTCAGGATTACACAAGAGGTAAAGTCATAATTTCTCTCTACTTGGAACATCAACATTCCCATAGATAAAAAGAGGTGGCTGGCTGATCTGAATAACTAGAACACTGGGTTAGGAGTGTGTGTTGGAGATGGATAGTTCTCTGGCTGACCTGGTGGGGAGCTGAAGTGGCTCCCAACCTTCCCCCTGATAAAATATCAGTGTGTTTCACAGAGAACACACTGCTAAGGCTGGGACCTCAACATACCATTGAGTATTGCATTTATCCAATTGCTTTAGCCACAACCAGTTTCTACCCAAGAACACCTGCCTTACTGACCTAAAGTCTGAACTATATAACACAGTAAATAAAATACTAGGGAAAAAATAAACACATAAAAAATGCACACTATTGGGGAATGTGAAAAGCTTCAAGACTTCTGCCATGCCAACCACATAGGATACAGTGAAGCTGCTCACACACCAACCACATTGTTACTACAACCAACATCTGAGAAAGCCATTATACAAAGTCTCCATAAACCATTATACAAAGTCTCCATAAACCAAGGAACTTTTACAGAGTCACCACCTCTGAAAGCAACAAGAGCCAAACTAGGCTACAATAAACTATAAACATTAAAGTCATGTTTTTAAGGGGGAGAAAACAAAACTTTAAAAAACCAGTCAGGTCAAAAATAAATTCAAGAATAACTAGAAGAAATGGTGCTCAAATGAGAAGCAACCAAAAAATAATAATAATTCTGGTAATGTGACAAAATAAGTTCTTGTAACACCCTCAAAAGATCACACTAGTCCTCCAGTAATGGATCCAAACCAAGATGAAATGTTTGAAATACCAGTTAAAAAATTCAAAAGGTTGACTATTAAGCTACTCGAGGAGAAACCAGGCAAAGGTGAAAAACAACATAAAATAATTTAAAAAATAATTTAGGATACAAATGAAAAATTTCCAAAGAAATAGATATCTTAAAGAGAAACCAATTAGAACTTCTGGAAATGACAGAGGCACTTAGGGAATTAGAAAGTGTATTGAAAAGTTTTAACAATAGTCTAGGAAATGTAGAATAAAGAATTATACTAGAAGAGAAGGCTTTTGAATTAACCTAATTAGATAAAAATAAAGAAAAAGAATCAAAATAAATGAAGACAATCTCTAAGAAACAATGGGATTATGTAAAATGGTCAAACATAAAAATAATTCGTGTTCCTGAGGGAGGATAGAAATCAAAAAGTTTAAAAACTTATTTGAGGAAATAATTGAGGAAAATTTGCTTGGACTTGCTGGAGATTTAGATATCCAAATACAAAAAAAAAAATATGCAAATAATTCCTGGGATATTCATTGCATAAAGTTTATTACCAAAACATACAGTAATCAGACTATCTAAAGTCAGTAGGAATGAAAGAATTTTAGGAGCAGTGAGACAAGCATCAGATAATATTAAGAAAAACTACTAGACTACAACAAACTTCTCACCAGAAATTTTATAAGCCAGAAGGGACTGTGTCCTATATTTAGCTTCTTAAACAGAATAATAGCCAAGAATTCTGTATCCAGCAAAACACAGTTTCATAAATGAAGAAAAATAAGTCATTTTCAGACAAACACATGGTGATGAAACTTGTCATTAACATAGGAGTCCCACAGAAAATTCTAGAAGTTTTAAATCTTAAAACAAAAGCTCAAGATGCACCAAAATGAAACCTCTTGAAAGAACAGAACTCACAAGGCCTATAAAACAATAACAAAATGAACAAAACAACATATCTAGGTAACAATTAATATGATGAATGGAAGAGTACCTCATATTTCATGTTAACATTGAACATAAATGGCTTAAATGCTCCACTTAAAATATACAGATTGGCAGAATGGATTTTAAAAATCACAAAGCAAATATCCTGTCTTTATGACTCACCTAACATGTAAAAATGTGTATAAATTAAATGTAAAGGGGTGGAAAATATATTCCATGTGGACAAAAACTAAAAGGAAGCGGAAGTAGCAATTCTTATATTAGATAAAACAGTGTTTGAAGCAAAACCATTAAAAAAAGACAAACAAGTGACATTATATAATAATAAAGGGATCAATTCAATGAGAAGATATTACAAACCTAATTTATACATGCCTAACACTGTAGCTCCCAGATTCATGAAACAACCACTACTAGTCCTAAGAAACGAGATAGACAGCAACACAATAATAGTGGAGGACCTCAATACTCCACTGATAGCACTAGACAGATCATCAAGATGGAAAGTCAACAAAGAAACAATGGATTTAGATAATACTCTAGAACAAAATGATCTAACAGATATTTATAAAATATTATACTCAAGAACCTCAGAATATACATTCTTCTCATTTTGCAAATGGCACATGCTTTAAAATATACCATGTGACAGTTCATAAAATAAGTCTGACTATATTTTTAAAAACTGAAATTATATCAAGTATATTTTTAAACCACTGTGGAATAAAACTAGAAATGAATTCCAAAAAGAACCCTGAAAACTACAAACATGGGGAAATTAATCTGTTGTTAAATGATTTTTGGATTAACAATGACATCCAAATGAAAATTTAAAAATTATTTGAAATGAATGGTAATAGTGACATAAGTTATCAAAACCTCATGGACACAATAAAAGCAGTGCTAAGAGTAATGTTTATAGTATGAAATACCTATATCAAAAAAGTCTGAAACATTACAAATTGATAACCTAATGTCACACCTCAAGGAACTAGAGAAACAAGAAGACACTAAACCAAAAGCTAGCAGAAAAAAAATAAATAACAAAGATCATAGAAGAACTAAATGAAATTAAAACAAAAATACATACAAAAGATCAATGAAACAAAAACTTGGTTCTTTAAAAAGATAAACAAAATTGGTAGACCATTAACTAGATTAACCAATAAAAGAAGAGAGAAGATTTAAATAAGATCAGTTAGAAAAGAAACTGGAGGCTGGGCGCAGTGACTCATGCCTGTAATCCCAGCACTTTGGGAGGCTGAGGCAGGTAGATCACTTGAGGTCAGGAGTTTAAGACCAGCCTGACCAACATAGAGAAACCCCATCTCTTCTAAAATACCAAATTAGCCAGGCATGGTGGTGCATGCCTGTAATCCCAGCTGCTTAAGAGGCTGAGGCAGAAGAATCACTTGAATCCGGGAGGCGGAGGTTGTGGTGAGCTGAGATCCTGCCATTGCACTACAGCCTCGGCAACAAGTGCAAAACTCCATCAAGAAAGAGAGAAAGAGAAAGAAAGAAAAAAGGAAAGAAAGAAAAAGAAAGAAAGAAAGAAAGAAAGAAAGAAAGAAAGAAAGAAAGAAAGAAAGAAAGAAAGAAAGAAAGAAAGAAAGAAAGAGAAAGAAAGAAAGAGAAGGAAGGAAAGAAAGAGAAGGAAGGAAGGAAGGAAGGAAAGAAAGAAAGAAAGAAAGAAAGAAAGAAAGAAAGAAAGAAAGAAAGAAAGAAAGAGAGAGAGAGAGAGAGAGAAAGGGGAAACTGGAGATATTACAACTGACACCAAGAAATACAAAAGATCATTTGAGACTATTATGAGCACCTCTATGCACACAAATTTGAAATCCTAAAGGAAATTGATAAATTCATGGAAATATACAACCCTACTAGATTAAATCAGGAAGAAATATAAACCCTGAACAGACTGATACAAAGCAGAGTAATAAAAAAAAAAAAATTCCCAACAACAGAAAAAAAAAAAAAAAAAAAAGCCCATGGCCAGACGAAGTCACAGTTGAATTCTATCAAACATTCAAAGAAGAATTTGTACCAATCCTACTGAAAGTATTTATATATTGAGCAAAAGGGAATCCTCTCTACGTCATTCTATGAAACAAATAGCCTATATCAAAATGAAGACAGAAAATAACAAAAAAAGAAAACTAAAAATATTCCTGATGAACATAGATGCAAAATTTCCCAATAAAATACCAGCCAGCCAAATTCAATAGCACATCAGAAAGATTACACACCATAATCAAGTGGGTTTCACTCCAGAGATGCAGGGATGGCTTAACACATGCAAGTCAATAAATCTGATACATCACATAAAAAATTTTAAAAACCAAAATCATATTATCAATAGATGAAGAAAAAGCATTCAATAAAATCTAACCATTTATGTCAAAAACTGTCAGCAAAACAGGCAGAGAAGGGACTTATTTCAAGGTAATAATAGCCACTTATGACAAACCCACAGCCAATGTCATACTGAATAGGGAAAAGTTGAAAGTATTCCCCAATAGAACTGGAACAAGTCAAAAATGCCCACTTCCACCACATATTGTAGTCCTAGCCAGAGCAGTCAAAAGAAAGAAATAAAGGTGATCCAAATTGGAAGTCACACTATCACTGCTTGCCAATGATATAACTGCATACCTAGAAAACTCTAAAGATTACTCCAAAAGACTCTTAGACTTGATAAATGAATTCAGTAAAGTCTCAGTTTACAAAATAAATGTATACAAATCAGCAGCATGTATATAAACAAATAATAACCAAGCTGAGAATCAACCAAGAACTCAATTTTTTTTACAACAGCTACAAAAAAATAAAATCAGATACCTAGGAATATACTTAACCAAGGAGGTTAAGGATCTCTACAGGAAGAACTATAAAATACTGCTGAAAGAAATCATAGATGTTACAAGCAAATAAAAATACATCTCATGCTCGTGAATTGGAAGAATCGATATTGTGACTATCACCATACCACCCAAAGCAATCTACAGATTCAATGCAATTCCCACTGAAATGCCAACATCATTTTTCACAGAATTAGAAAAAAAAATTTCACAGAATTAGAAAAAAAATTCACATTTTAGTTATTATAAGGCTACCATTATTAAAATTAATATGGAATCACAAAAGAGCCTGAATAGCCAAAGCAGTCCTAAGCAAAAGAACAAATCTGGAGGCATCACATTACCTGACTTCAAGTGATACTACAGGGCTAAGCTACCAAAACAAGTATCGTATTCACATAAAAGCAGGCACAGAGACCAATGGAACAATATAGAGAATCCAGAAATAAAGCCAAGTACTTAACAACCAACTGATCTTTAACAAAGCATACAAAAACAGAAATCAGGGAAAGGACATCTTATTTGATAAATGGTGCTGGGAAAACTGCCTAGCCACATGTAGATGAACGAAACTGGATCCCTATCTCTCACCTTATACAAAAATCAATTGAAGATGGAATAAAGACTTAAATCTAAAACCTGAAACCATAAACATCCCAGCAGATAACATTGGAAAATCTCTTCTGGACATCAGCTTAGGCAAATAATTCCTGACTGAGACCCCAAAAGCAAATGTAACAAAACCAAAAATAAATAGATGAGACCTAATTAAACTATACAGCTTCTGCACATCAAAAGAATTAATCATGAGAATTCACGATTTTATTATTCCAGGTGAAGTAACTTAGGAATGAAAAAAAAAACAAATACTATATATTCTCACTTATAAGTGGGAGCTAAGCTATGAGTATGCAAAAGCATGTGAGTGATAAAACAGTTTGGAGACTCAGAAAGAGAAGGGTGGGAGGGGTGTATTGGAAAATAAAAGTACATATTGTATATAATGTACACTAATGCATTAAAATCTCAGAATCCACCACTATAAATTCATCCATGTAACAAAAGCATATTGTACCCCAAAGCTATAGAAATAAACAAAAATTTAAAGATGTCAGTTCTACCCAAAATGACCTCTAGATTTAACATATCCCAATTAAAATGCCACCAGAATTTTTGTAGAAATTGATAAGCTGATTTTAAAATTCATATGCAAATGCAAAGGAACTAGAATAGACAACATGACTTTGAAAGAGAATGAAGTTAGAAGTCTAACACTGCCTGATTTTACTTATTACAAGATTACCATTATTAAAAGAATATGGCATTGGCACAAAGCTAGTGACCTAGAAAAATGAACAAAATAGAGTCCAGAAATAGACATACTTATATGTGGGAAACTTATTTTTTACAAAGTTTCAGAGAAAATCAGTGGAGAAATAATAGTTGTTTCAACCAATGATTATGAAATAATTGGAATACCAAAAAGGAATGAAAAAGAAAATGAAAATTGTAAAGAAGCTAACAAAAACAGAACTTATACCTAAAATAAAAACCTAGAAATATACATCACTAGAAGGCAATATAAAAGAGTATCTTTACAACCTTGGATTTGGTAAAGATTACTTAAACAGAACAGCACAAAATAAAAATGACATATTATTGCTTCATTAAAATTATAAATATCTGTTCATAAAGATACTGTAAAAATAATAAAGAGACTACCACAGACTGGGTAAAAAAAAATTGTAAAATATATCTGATAAAGGACTTGTACCAGGTATAAAGAACCCAAAAATTAAAAAATTATCCAACAAAAATGGAAAAAACATCTGCTTAGATACTTTATGAAAGAGAACATATGAATGGCAAATAACCATATTAAAAGATGTTAAACATTATTTATAATGATCATTAATCTTGTATTACTGTGTGAAATAATGTGGTTATAAATTTTCAGAGGATAAAGAAAGAAGAGATTTGAGCAAATCTTATCTAATCTTTTCTATTTCTTAAACTCAGGAGAACCCAGCTATAAACTAGATTACATGGTTTAGGTACAGAAAAAATGTATAAGAATGATTGGCTGTGGTTCTCTCCATAGGATGTGATTATGATTCATTTATATATATTTGCACTTCTCTATATATCTCATTTATCACAATAAAACTATATTAATAATCACACATAAATTTAATAACTTAAGATGCCTCCTAAGTATCCCTAATTATAAAAATGCATTCCAATCATAAGAAAAACAAGCATATTAAATTATCTACTCACATTCTGGAGACTGAAGTCACTGATTCTAAAATCTTAAAATATTTATGAACACACATAAAAACCTGAGGGCAATTTTATTTTCTATCTTGTCACTAGACATAAAGAAATTAGCACCATTCAAACAATACCACTAATTACTTTGCCTTTTATTAACAATAAGAGCTTTTGAGATTGATAGAATGCCAAACCAAAGGTGAAGGGCACAGTCAGTCAGTAGACATTTATCAGGAGTATATTGCAAAGCAATTAAGATTACTATTTAAATTGATGCAGTTCATCTCGTTGGGATGAAAGGGCGCATTCAGAATACACAGGCCACACCCAATTTGTCAGTGTTATTAAGGCAAGTCAGAACAAGTACACATTGAGGGATGAATAGTAAACAGACAAGCTACTCAGTAATACCTAATGAAGAAAGACTGAGTGAAGAAAAGTCTTAGGGCTATGGAAAAACCGAATTTTATGTAAATTTTAAAAATGTAATTTTTGTACTACAAAGAACAGGTTTATTTAAAAGCTTAATATGAGTTTTCCTTTGATTTGATTAATTGAATATATTTAAAAGAGTTCACAAAGTATGAATTTTGATTGTCATTCAATTAAAAAAAGAGTCATCATCTCAAATGTGCAGACTCCTAGTGCGCAGAACATCATCCAAAGCTTCTTTGATGAAATGTTATCATAGTTCAGTCACAAAAGAAGAATTAGCACTAAGCAGAACAAGCTTCATGGGTATGTTACCTGTGCAGGTGCACAGAATCCTGAGTGGAGCAGGACCCACGCTTGGTTTAATGCTCTGCTATAGTGGTCTTAAAATTCTTAATATTTTTTGTATAAGGCCTATATTTTTATTTGTACTGGGCCCCTAAAATTAGCCCATTCTTAGAGTCACAGTAACTAATTAAAAATGAGGACGTGACGGGGAAAGGGATTCCAGAAAATGGGCAAAAATCAGGAATTTCTATAGCACGTATGACTTCATAAAAAAATGAAAGTAGCGCTGTGTTCTTAGAAATCAAAAGAAAAAAATGGATTTGGCAAAGCCAGGACACTAATGAAAAAGTCAAATTATTAAGTGCCTTTTAGGCCAAATTTTACATATTGTTGCAGTTCAAGAACTCCAGGAAGCAGATGCCAAGATAGAATTAGAAGTGTAAAAGATTTACTGAAGAAAATGCCAGCAAAAATTTATAGTAGTTAGGGAGAAACTTCATACCATAATGCAGGTCTGACACTTGAAAAAAGAAAGCGGGATTGTGTTAGAAGAGTTGAAGAGTGTTGTGCAGCACCAATGAAGTCTTACCCAGGCTGCCCACTACAGGAGTCCTGTATTGTTTAGTAATAGTCTATACTGTCACTGGCTGGCAGCATCTTGGAGAGGGACTCGTCTTGGTGTGAACCCTGAGAAAAATCCTACAAATAAATATTTACACCTAATGTTACTCCTGACAAATTATCCCCTGAAAGGAGATTTGAGTACAGTTTTAGAGGTTTGAAATTGGCCTTGTTAAATCAAGTTTAGCCTAAAGATGCCTCCTTTCACATTTTAAGTTTGGCCTAAGGGTTTCTCTGTACATAATGAACTATAACCTAAAAGGAGATGTAAAATGATTATATAACCTACTCTTGTGCCAGTCACCAAGTTTTGGCCAATCAAAGGGGACCAACTGTTCAAACCATGTTCATATAAGGTAAATGCTGAGCTATAACCAATCTGGCTGTTTCTGTACCACACTTACATTTTCTGTACATCACTTTGCTTCTTCTGTCCATAAATCTTCTTCCACAACACGGCTGTGCTAGAGTCTCTCTGAATCTACTCTGGTTGGAGAGGCTGCCCAATTTGTGAATAGTTCTCCATTCCATTAAACTCAGTTAAATTTGGCTAAGTATTTTTCTTTCAATAGATGGTGTCAGCAGTGGGATTTGAAGTAGAGTTTCCAGGAACTTCCGGGAGCACTGAGTGACCAGGCAAGGTATCTGCCAGGCCCGTTTTTTCTATTGTTCTCTTGCAGCAACTGGGGATCATGGTGAGTCCTCTATCAGATTTCAAAGCTCCACAGATTTTTGTTTGAATTATCTGAGTTTGTTTGAGAAAATTTCTGATCCAAACTGGGTATGAAAGTTGCAACAGGGATGGTTCTGGGTCCAGGGTTGGACTGGATCCAACCATTAACTGGCTTGGATTCAGTTAGATGCCTCTTATGTCTGACTGAGTCAGAGAAAAAAAAAAAGTAGTAAATGGTAATATAGCAGTGAGTATAACTTCAGTTTCTGGAAATTTGCAGGGATTATTGTGTTCTACCCCCATTGGTTTTTTTTCTCATATATTAATGTAAGGGAAACAGTCATTGGCTAAGTTGATCTGAGAACTAAACCCAATATTTGAGGTAAAAATGGGGTCCTTAATTTCTGAAAAGCTGAGGAGCGTCTGGCTTGTACTTGCTTAAGTATTAGGCCCAGAAGTAGCAAAGGCTTACAGAAAGGATAAAATCTTACTAAGGATAATTTAAAGTAAAACATTCCAAATGAACATCGCACTTGAGGAAGCACATTTGAAAATTAGAACTCCTGAATTAATCGCATCTAGGGATGCCTGTTGAAATGCAGAAGCTCCTAAAAAGATTTCAATATTTTTATTTAAAGACTCTTTATAAAAGGCAAATAAAAACTTAAGTGACTAATTGATAAGAAAAATTAAATCTGCTAACCTTTCAGGTTAGTTACTAATCCAGCCAAAAGATGAAAAGAAAAATGTATTCTAAATAACGTGTTTATAAAACACAGGCCCTCGTGTAAAATTGCTTCTTTTCCAGACCTATCCATGAAGAGGCCAGGCATAGAAAATGCTTTCTTTGCCCCATTCTTTAAAGGGCTCCACCCCGAACTCAGTAATTTTACTAATTTTAACTAAGAAACAGTAAGTTAAAAAGAACACCTATCAAATGAAAACACACCTTTTTGGAATTTAATTGGCTATCTTGGAACTTTCTGTAAAATAAATACATATCTATAAAGGAAATCTCCATTTTTAAGGATGTCTGCCTATGTGGATTAGAAACGCTTACCATTGTTTTAAATTTATATAATGAGTCAAACCTTTGTATAAGGTGCTTTTCTAGTCATCTTTTCTTGATGAAACTCTTACTTGACACCATTTTTCCCCTTGGTTTAAGTAAATCACGATATACCATTTAGGCCTAAAATCTTAGCTCTGTATTTATGAAATATAAATTCTCTTAAGAGTTGTTCCTTCAGGAATACCTTTTTTTTCCCCCCTTGGTTAACAATTGCTTAGAGCAACGAAATGGGTAATTGGAAGATTAATAGTATGAAAGCAGAAAAGGAAAACTAACAGCTGGCTAATGAAAATCCTTTATGAAACCTAACAGATTTGCTTCTGTGTGTCTGTATCTCTCTATATATTATGTGAATGTGACTACTGAAGAAAAAAGTTAATCTCTGTAAAATATTTTAAGAGATTTATTCTGAACCATGTATGAGTGACCCTGACCTGTGGCACAGCTCTCAGGAGGTTCTGAGAACATATGCCCAAGGTGGTTGGGGTCCAGCTTGGTTTTATTATTTTAGGAAGACATTGAGACATCAATCACATACATTTAAGAAATATATAAGTTCGGTTTAGAAAGGCAGGACAACTCAAAGCAGGGGCTTCCAGGATATAGGTAAATTTAAACGTTTTCTGACTGGCAGTTGGTTGAGCTTATCTGAAGACCTTGAATCAATGAAAATGAATGTTTAGGTTAAGGTAAAGGATTGTTGAGACCAACTTTTATTGTACAGAGGAATCTATCAGACAGCAGACCTCAGAGAGAGAGCAGGTTGTAAAATGTTTCTTGTAAGATCTAAAAGAGTGCCTGGCTTTTAGTTGATTATCTCCTGGGTTTAGGAAGGAAGGAAGGAAAACAAAGGGGAAAGAGGATATAGAATTTGTTTTTTTCCCACAAGAGACTTTGCAGGGCAATTTCAAGGTATGGAAAGGATATATAATTTGGGGCAAAACATTTTGATTTTCTTCCTTCTTATGCCAGAGTCAGATTGAAAAGTAAGTCAGGACATACAGGGTCAGTTAAAACCCAGCTGATGAGAATTTATGATTTTATAGAGTATGACTCTCCAGACCCTTAGGTAGGAATAAGGGCAAGATAAAAATCAGGGCCTAGTCCTCACCGGGATGGCCCCTTCTTTCCTGCTTTTCCTGTTTTGCCTCCTGGCTGTTTAGCAAGAAGTTGGAAAGTTGGAGAGGATCCTCCAGGTAGAGTCTTCCCAGCTCTGTCTTCTGTCCTGACCTCTATACCTGATAATGTAAACTCAGGACTCAGACAGGCCTTAACCTTCATAGATGTGGTGACTGTTCTAAATTGCTAAAATAGTTCATGACCAATGTTCGGTTTGTCGAACCCATATTCTTTTATTGGAAAAATGATCAAAACTTCAGGTACATTTCTGCTACCCAATGGGCCACTTAAACATTTACAGACAGAATTGAAGTGAACCTTTGTTATGTTCAGTGCATGTGTTCTGGTTGTAAGAAAGCTTTCTCATGAAAAAGGGTTGATGTTATAAGAGAAGCTCATATACGAAAGTGACTTTCACCAAATAAGAAAGGTTTTTATGGTCCCCTGACTGAGGACAGTCAACTTCTTCATAATTTAGAACCCAAATATTCAATCTTCTGAGAACATCATAGAAAGATTTCCCTTGCCATCCACACTGAAGCAAAACTTGGGGGGACATTGAACCTTGAGTTTATAATCTTACAACTCGGAAGTTCCCCGCCACACTGCTGACTGTATACCCTTTGGAAACCTTAAGGTAAAGCTAATCAGGGAAGTTTATCCCCAGTCTCCTCAGAAGTAGACAGCATGCTTGATATGACAGATGTTTTTCCCCAAGATCATAGATCAAAGTATCTTTGCTATCATGATAAACTTATCTTTCCATTTTTTAAAAATTAAGCCTCTATAAACTATAGAAATGAAAAACAAGTTTTTTGTGTACATTCCTGAGGTACACTCTTATTTGAGAAAAATTTTGTAGCCAGCCTTATACATGACAACCTTTTGCCTTGATAGGTGGAAGACAAAAAGCCAATGTAGGTGAAAATTTTTAAGAATAAAAATTCATAATCAGTCAGAAACAGAACAGTGGCCCACTCATCTTAACTTGCATTATAGGTTAAAGCGAAGGTTGCCAGGAGGTCTTCGTTCTAGATAGGCATGATTTATTAGGGCTTTATTTCCATGGTTTGGAGTAAATGAGGCAATGATTAAAAATTTATTCCTCATGATAGGCTCTGTTGAAGATTTTAATGTAAAGGCTATGGTTACATGGAAGATTTTAGATTATCTTGTGAAAGTCATACTAAATAATAGAATTGTTCTAGATTATTTACTGGCTAAACAGAGAAGTATTTGTGCAATTGCTGGCCTGTCTCATTATGCATGGAAAATACATCAGATATTACAGATATTCAATGGTAGGAAATTAGCAAACAGGCTGCCTGATTAAAGCAAGTAGACTCTTTATCTAACCTACTATTTGATCTATTTTATTTTAGTTTGTTGGTTTCATGGGTACCCTGGCTAAAGAGCATACTCCAAACTCAATAGTCATAATAATAGTCTCTCTGGTACACTGCATTCTCTCAAACATCTACAATGTTTGCATGCAACCATCTTCAGAATGTCAAATTGTATTTCTTCAACTGGAATAGAAAGACCTAAAAGAAATATGTGACCATGTGGCCACCATAACCTATTAATGATATGCTGAGACCAGAAACCTAAAATGGTGATAACTGAGAGTGCTGCTAAAGTCCTAAGTTTTGGTCATACTCTCACCAAAGTAAGAACTTGACCAAAATGGAGGAATTTTTAAGCAAAATTATGGAAGGCCATTGTTTCTCACTGAGCTCATGCACAAGACTCTAACAGACCAGACTAAATCAAAATGGGATCATTTATGCTAAATGTGACATAATCAAACTAAGATGTTAAGGAAACATGTCCTAGAACAGACCACGTTTTGTTTTCCTTCCGTGAATATGCTCTTCCAGCACAAGGAGGGTGCTCTAAGGTAACCATTCAAAAAGAATAACCTGAAGTCTTTGCTCCAACCTTACAAAAGACTGTTCCACCATTTCCCAGTGGATTTTGAGACCAAATAAGTTCATTTACAATGGTGGTAGTAGCATCAATAACTAAAATTTAGTCAATCTAAAAATTTAGAGGATGACCAAAATTGGGGAAATATAAAGTTTAACCTAAAGCTGCTTCATATATTTCAAGTTTGGCCTTAAGATTTCCACTACATAGTGAACTATAACCTAAACGTAGTTGTAAACAGACTGTAACATACTCTTCTGCCAATCATCAAATTTTGGCCAGTCAAAGGGGACCAACTGTTCAAACTGTAACCAAATCAGGCAAATACCAAGCTGTAAAGAGTTTGGCTGTTTCTGTACCTCACTTCCATTTTCTGTAAATCACTTTCCTTCTCTCCATAAATCTTCCTCTGCCACATAACTGCATTGGAGTCTCTCTCAGCGTCCACTGGTTAGAGAGGCTGCCCAATTCATAACATTCTTTGCTTGATTAAACTCAGTTAAATTTAATTTGGCTAAAGATTTTCTTTTGATATCCTTTGAGTTTGGTCATTCTTACCTGAGAAGACAAGCATCCAACATGGTGGTTATCCAATAACCAAGTATGTCATTCCAATTTTAGAATTGGAAACTGGCAAAATGGTCAATTGTTCGAACTCCTGACACTGCAGAGATTGTCTAAGCTAAGTTCTAGCTAGGAACCTATTTACAACATGGCTTTCATACATCACCAATCAGTCAGGAGGTTAGGATTATGCTTTTTATCTTCAAGTATTAATGTCAATCTGTAGGAGATTGGTCAGAATGGTGGGAGAAATTATAGAAAATGCAAACCTTCTTGGAAGGCCAAAAAGTTTTGCAAAAGCCTTGGGAAAGAGGTTATGGCTGAAGGCACCCTAATTGTCTTACCTTGAGCTAATAGCTAGAAGTAGATAAAAAGAATGTAGAGGAGTTTATCTAAATAGCTTGTTTATTCATGCGTTCCTAAGACAAACTTTGCTCATTCGTGGGCACATAACTGCTCTCTACTTGGGTTGGCAATGTTAATAGTGTTTACTCAAGACATTTGTCATTTAATCTGTACCAAATAAATGTGAGGATTGCCAGCTTATTGAGGCTGCTGCTGACTCTTGCAGAGGTCCCCTGGCCACACTGACTGGCAAGCCTGTGTCAGTGTATATTTTTCATTCATTGGTCAGTTGAGGCTGCCAGTTGAACTTGACACTTGGTGCCCCTGCATGAGGACACTGTAATGGATCATAAATCATGATGGAACCCTTAAAAATAAGAGTGAAAAAACTACATAGTCAGTAAGTCAGTAAGTTGATAAGTCAGTAAGTCATTGGTGCCTGCTCAGGATTTCTGAGTTCAAAGGAATTGTTCAGGCTAGGGTTTTATCATGGGACAATAGTTATCAGCACAACAGAAACAGTATATATAAGTATTGAAACAGCTGCTTAAAGCTAGGGGAACCTTGGTTTTGCAGGCTCAATTAGGGGACCTAATGCAAACTGTTGTTTTCCATAACCCATGGTTCCCAGCAGAAGGCACGCTAGACATAGAGCTCTGGGAACAAGTGGGAAAAAAATCTTAAATAACATCATGCACAAGGACAATGGGTCCCAGTAATATCTCTAATGTTATGGCCCTTAGTTAGACCTGCTATGGTCCCACTCTACACAGAAGAACCTAAAAAGGGAAGGGAGGAGGAAGCATCACCTACCTTGCCATCTCCCTCAGCCCCACTGTTACCAAGTAAAAGTGTCATAGAGGAGACAGAAATTCTTCCTGGGTCCCCTCTCTCAATAAATTGGAAAAAAGACAAGGGATACACTACAGTTATGGGACCCTGTCTTAGGCAAGCAGCATTAGAAGGGGAGCTCTTGGCCTGCCTGATAATGCAAGATTGATGTGATAATCTGATAAACCCACACTTATAAAGAGATAAGAAAAGGCATGAGAGATAATGGAGCCACTAATTTATTTACAAAAGGATTAACTGACGCCATAACAGACAACCACCCTATGACTTCATTGGACTGGTCAGTACTAACTCAAACAACTTTAGAGTCCAGCCAGTGCCTCCTCTGGAAGGCAGAATATAATGAGTTGTGCGAATAACAAGCCAACCAGAATTAAGTGGCCAGGCAAGACATAACAGCTGCTATGCTCAAGGGGAAGGGCCCCAATGCCAATGTACAACAACAATTACATTTTGTTCCCCAAGCCTATGCACAACGGTCTTTGTGAACCCTCAGAGCTTGGGACCAAATTCCCCAGAGACGAATTCAACAGGGATCTTTTATAAATGTTCAATAAAGGCCTCATGAGTTTATTTGAATTTATTAATTGGGTAACTCAGGCAATTAAAAGACATATTAGTCATGCCCAGGCTGCTGATATATTATTGTTGCAATTGGCTTATGAAAATGTTAATTTGGATTGACAACAAGCAATACAGGTAATCAGAGTAAAGGCAGCTTCCATCAGGGAACTTATAAGAGCATGCCAATTTGTAGGAACTGAAACACAGAAAGCCAAAATATTGCTAAGGCATTTAAGGCCTCCTAAAATGAAAAGGGAAAAAAACCTTAATTGTTTTCTATGCAGACAGTCAGGTAATATGAATAAGAAATTCCCCAAAAGTAGAGATCAAGGTAAGTCAGGAAAAGAACTCTTCCATATGGCCCCAGTGTAAAAAGGGGAAACACTGGGCAAATGAACACAAGTCCAGATTTGATAAAGACAGCAACCCTCTAATTAATCAGACAGGAAACTTCATGAGGGGCCTCCCCAGGCCCCACTCCCAACTGGGGCAATGCCACTGGCTTTCCTCAGTTGGATGGAAAGCCCACAGTCCTCTCTCTCAGAGCAGCTGCCACTAGGAGCAAAGAACTGGACTTACTCTGCCCCAATGAATTCATGCTAAAAGAAGGAGAAGACCTCAAAAGGGTTGCAACTGGGATCTGGGGCTCACTGCCTCCAGGAACAGTAGGATTAGTCCCAGGGCAATTGAGCCTATTCATTAAAGGAATTAATGTGCTCACCGGGGTAACTTATAGTAATTATCAAGGTGAGATATTAGTTATGATGGACTACGTAAAGGTCTTCACATTCTTCCCCCTGGATCATAGATAGCTCAGTTAATAATCTTACCATATTGAGTCCACAACACCAAGGGTAAAGAAAAGAGAAAGGAAAATTTCGGAAGCACAGAAGCCATAGGAGCATACTGGAAATAATTACTCACTGATCAGAGACCCATGATTACCTTGAAAATTATAAATAAAAATTTTACTAGCTTATTGGACACAGGGGCAGATACTTCAATTATTAGTGATCAAAACTGGCCAGAAACTTGGACTTGGGTCACTTAGAAACAAAAAATTGTCAGCATTGTGGAAGCACACACCATCAAGCCGAGCACACACCCCTTAACGTGCTGCAATTCAGAAGGAAGAAAAGCAGTTACACAAACTCTAATCATGCCCATCCCTGTTAATCTTTGGGGATGGGATCTATTACCCAATGTGGGGGAGTCACTCTGCAGACCCCTTTCTAATAATGGCCAATGTTATTATTCCTAACCTGCCCCTAATGTAGCTCTCTTGAGATCCTATTTGGGTAGAACAGTGGCCTTTGAAGGGAGAGAAATTACAGAAAGCCCATGAATTAGTTAAGGAGCAACTAAAAGCCAGCCATATAAAACCATCAAACAGCCTTTGAAATTCACCCATTTTTGTCATTCCCCAAAAGTCTGGCAAATGGAGACTTCTGCATGCCTTATGGGCCATTAATGCTAATTTACAACTTATGAGGCCGCTTCAGCCGGGTCTCCCTTCCCCTGTGGCAATCCCTTAAAATTGGCCTGTTATAATTATTGACGTAAAAGACTGCTTTTATACTATTCCCTTGCAGCACAGGACAGAGAAAAATTTGCATTTACATTACCAGCTATCAATAATGAAAGGCTAGCTTGCTGATTTCATTGGAAAGTACATCCTCAAGGAACACTGAACAGTCCTACCATGTGTCTGTATCATGTAAATCAGGCTTTGCTCCCCAGTAGAAAAGAATTTCATAATTTCAAGATCATTCATTTAATAGATATTTTACTGGCAGCTCCAATGGAGCCAGTACTTTTAAGTTTACATGCCTCTGTCATAAAGAATACACAGTTAAGAGGTTTAATCATAGCACCTGAAAAAGTACAGATGTCCTCTCTTTGAAAATATCTTGGATACAAATTAACTTTCTGATCAGTAAGGTCTCAAAAGTTCAAATACTAGCAACTTACATACTTTAAGTGATTATCAAAAATTACTAGGCAATATAAACTGGGTTTGCCCCACATTGGGCATAACTACTGATAAGTTGCAAAACTTGTTTTCTATCTTAAAAGTCAATGCTTCCCTGGATTCTCCCAGGTATTTAATCCCTGCAGCAAAAAGGGAAATTGAGGAAATGGAGCGAGCTATCTCTCAGAGGCATTTGGATCACATAGACCCAATGTATTCAATTCAATTGTTTATCTTTCCCAGTAACCATTTCCCAACAGGATTAATAGGACAAATGGCCCCAGGACTATGCTTCCTAGAATGGGTTTTTTTCTCACATGTCAGTACTCAAATACTCTCTATATCTATATTCAGCTAGTTAGTAAAGTCATCTATACAGCCTGCAGACAATGCAATCTGTTGCTAGGTTATACCCTGATGTCATAAGAGTTCCTTTGACTAAAAAGCAATTTAAAGCAGTATTGACCCTCTCTTTAGATCTTCAGATAGCATTCTCTGTTTATGCAGGTCATTTAGAACACATCCTTCCTGCTGACAAACTGCTTCAGTTCTTATCTTGTATTTCTGTAATTATGCCTACAAAAGTAGTTTACTCGCCCATACCTAATGCTTTAATGCTGTTTACTGATGGTTCTGGTAAGAATGGAAAAGTGGCTATTTAGTGGAGGCCACATAATTTCCTCACTCAATCTGGATTTACTAGCACTCAGACAGCTGGGGTTGGAGCTCTAATATTGGCCCTGGAAATGTTTTCTGCTCAGCCTATAAATATTGTTAGTGCTCTGCTTACTCTATTTATTGCAGAACCTTGAGATACCCCTCATTAAGTCTACTCTAGAGCCTACCCTGTGTGTCATTTTACTTCAACTTCATCAATTGCTGGATCAACATACACATACTATTTTACCACACGTATTTGAGCCCACAGCTCACTGCCTGGTCCACTGGCTTATGGCAACGATCAAGCAGATCTGTGAATTATGATGTCACTGCTTGACCAAGTCACCCAATCACATCAATTCTTTTTCACCAAAATGGAGAAAATTAACTAAACAACTTCAACTTACCCAAATACTAGCTAAACAAATCATTCTGTTATGTCCAGACTGTCAGCTCACAGGCATGTCCCTCCTTCTACAAGTGTTAAACCTAGAGGACTAAAACCTAATCAATTATGGCAAACAGATGTTACACATGTCCCTGAATTTGGAAAACTAAGATATGTATGTGTAGCCATTGATATCAACACTCATCTAATTTAGGCATACACTCTTCCTGGAGAGTTCAGTTCATATGTCATTAACATCTTCTTTGAACTTTTTGAATCTTTGCATTTATGGGGTGGCCCAAAAAAACTAAAACTGGCTTATGCCAGCTCACAATTTCAACAATTTTCTCAAACATGGAACATCCAACATTCCGCAGGCATCCTGTATAACCTCCAAGGACAAGCTATAAAAGAATGTGCCCACTCCACCCTTAAAAATACACTCAGAGGCTGGGCATGGTGGCTCACACCTATAATCCGAGCATTTTGGGAGGCCAAAGTAGGTGGATCATGAGGTCAAGAGATCGAGACCATCCTGGTCATTAGTGAAACCCCATCTCTACTAAAAAAAAAATACAAATATTAGCTGGGCATGGTGGCGTGTGCCTGCAGTCCCAGCTACTTGGGAGGCTGAAGCAGGAGAACTGCTTGAACCCAGGAGGCAGAGGTTGCAGTGAGCCGAGATTGCGCCACTGCACTCCAGCATGGGTAACAAGAGTGAAACTCCATTTCAGGAAAAAAAAAATACACTAAGGAAACAAAAAAGTGGGAGCATGGATAAGGATCCTGCAAAACTATCACAAGATTTATTTAGCCTTAATTTCTTAAATTTAGATGATAAATTTCAATCAGCTATAGAAAAGCACTTTGCTAAAGCCTCTTAAAACATAAAGCCTGCAGTCTTACGGAAAGCTATAAATGGTAATGAATGGTGTGGTCCAAATTATTTGCTAACATGGAGAAGAGAATATGCTTGTGTTCACATCCCCTCAAGCACTCTCTGGATTCAAGCACGCATCAAACTATACAATGGTTTGACCCATGCTAGGACCCAACCCATTACCAGAGATGAAGAAAATGATCCTGCAGGACCCACAGCCCCAGACCATGTGACTTTCTCGAATGCCTCAAGCCCCAGAACTTACCTGGGGGATGCTGAAAATGACAACTCAGAGGCAAAGCAAATCCTGCTCCACACACAGACACCATTCACTCCAGATCATCTGTTCCTTGCAACTCACATAGGGTATTGATCCTTTTTATTCTCTCACTTTGCCTGCAACCTGTAACTGCTATGCTCTATTAAGCCTATCTTCCAAATATGCCTTTTTACCACCTGTTACTTAGGAAGATACTCCCTTCTCAGCCTCTAATGATGCATCTGCTTGGCTAGAAAGGAGTAATGTACCCACAGTGGGGTCCCTCAGTAATAGCACACAGTGTAATAAGGTGCCAAGTAACACTACAGGCCACTCCTTGATTAGTAAAGAATGTTACTAATGATACTCATGTTTGTCTGATGCTATTTACTGATTCTAGGATCCAGAGCCAGAGCACAACTTATAACTGCTGTGCCTGAAAAACTGCTGCACACATCTGTACTCTTAAATCAACAAAACATGAGCAAAAACCAGAAAATGGGGATATTAGTCAGAATGATTGGAGAAACTATAGAAAATGCAAACCTTCTTGGAAGGCCAAAAGGTGTTGCAAAAGCCTTGGGAAAGAGGTTATGGCTGAAGGCAGCCTTCTTGCCTTACCTTGAGCTAATAGCTATGAGTAAGTACAAAGGAATATAGAGGAGTTTATCTAAATAGCTTTTTTACTCATGTGGTCCTAAAACCAACCTTTGATCATCCACAGGTACATAACCACTCTCTACTCAGGGGGTCAGCAATGTTAATAGTATTTACTCGAGACATTTGTCATTTAATCTATACTAAGTAAATGTGAGAAACAGTGTATGCTTTTCATCTGTCATTCGGTCAATTCTGCTAGCCAGACTCAACATCAACCAACCACCTGGGTCTTATTGTCTTTCAAACGTTGTGATATTTCTCTTTCCCAAGTGTTCACTCAATTCATCCAACAAAGTAAATGGCCATAGATTCCTCTGGGAAGTACTATGGGAATCTTTGTGGTATGTACTTGCTATGGTATTATAGGATCCTTCTGTTAAATATTTCCTATTTCAGTGGTATACAGACTTTAAAATTGACTTAGGCATGAAAACTGACAAAGAGATTGGGATTTTATATCAGGGTTATTGTCCTCAACCTACTATTCCTTCACTTTTGACTTCTGATTGTAGATAATAAGTAGAACACTGGGTAATTGCCTTCCAGTTGTCCCTAGGGAATGCCACATTCCACTAACTGTCTTCACAACCATCTGTGGCTCAAAACTTCTTACTATCCCTTGACATTGACAGTCATTATAAAAATTATCATTCCTATGCATTTAAATGGCTAAATATTACCACTACTAGCAATTGCTTTTAGATCCCACCATCCCCATATTGCCATTTGATAATATAATTTCAGGTTCTAAGGCTGCCTCTCCCACTGGCAGGCTTGACTTACCTATGAAAGCAACCCTGAACTATGTGATATAATTGCTAGTATCTTTTTCATCAGCATGCTTTTGGTGATCTTGGTGGAAGTTTTTCCTCTCAGTCTTCTTCTGAATCATCATGTTATGGTGACTCATATATGTATTTCAACTAGCCTATATTTCTAAACCATGTTATTCCTTCTTCTGCCATCTGATATTGCAACCCAAACATCTTACACTTTTGCTCAGTATTAGCCTTCAATTACCTATTTTTCTAAGATATGGTGTAGTGATAAATTTTCTTTTTCCCATGGAATATCTGCCAGAGTGTTAACACCTATGTCCCAGGTAAGTTCCACTAAGTTAATTTATTCTTGTTTATCCACGCTTATATTCCAGTTTGCCAAAAAATTTGATAACATATTTAGCTTCTCTTACTGATGCCTATTTTCTCCTCTGGTAGTCATATTGAATAGAGTCTAAGTTTCTCAGCATATCTCTTTGTCTTTCTTCTCTCTCTCTCACCCTTTTCTCTAACAATAGCTAAAAGTACAAAATTGCTAGCTGTCTCAGCTTAAGGCCATTTGCTGCCTCTTTAGATTTACAATGTAGAAGTCAAACCCATCTCAAGTTACTGTGGACACATAAAGTCTCTAACAGCCATTTTCAAATTTGCTTTTCTAGGTTTGAGATAAAGAAGTAGATAACTTACTACTCTCTTTTGGATGTGGGCATACAGCATTAATCACATCAGTGTGGCAATTATCTCTAAATAAATCATTACTTCAGATCCTCTCTGATCTTCAACTCCAGACCCTTTCATAATACCCATGTGTTTGAGAGCTTTAAGAGTCATCTAAGCCCTTCTCTCATACTTAATTTTTCAATGTTAACATTAGGTTAGTACCTCATTTCAGATTATCCATATGCATTATATCTTGATGGTTCAAGGTACTTCAAATTTAATATCAGTTACAATTGCATGGAGTAATTTTAGCACTTTAAGTTAAGTGACATATTGCAATGAGTATAAGATAAAAAAAAATGGGGAAAGCAAGATTAGCCCAATTTGTTGATAGTGCTGACTATTGCTAGAAGGGGATTGATAGAAGAGTGTACACAAGAGTAATAGAATTTCTCAAGGGTGGCTGTTTTGTTTGGTTTATTTTTTTAAATGTAGGCAATTAAAATATGTTACATCATTTTGAGAAGGAGTAAGTCAACAAACAAAGATTGATGGTAAAAGAGAGAAAATAATGGATAGTCCACGATCCTAATATAGAATCAGTAGGATTCAGAGTACTGATGATGAAAAAGAAAGGAGAAGGAGGGAAAAAAGGGCAGGTTTTATATGTGTGTGTGTGTGCATGTCTGTGTGTGTGTCTGTGTGTGTGTGTCTGTGTGTGTGTCTGTGTGTGTGTATATATATAAAAGCAAGTTAGTAAGATGGATAATCATTCCTCTTTTATTTCTTCTCCTTTCACTGTAAAGTTGAAGTTGAAAGCATCTCAAATGACTGAGAGATATTTTAAAAAGAAGTTGAAATAAGTCCCCTGGAGTTTGGGAATTTATATCAACTGTCTGATGTTTTCTTCTCCCCAGGAAAAAAAAAATTAAACCTAAGAAGCTGCCTGAAGCTATCAGTGGTTATATGGTGTGGAGTCAGGATGAGAACCATTTTACAAGCTGTGCTTTCCATTTGACACTATAATAATGTGTGAGCTCCTTAAGAGTTAGAAAGCAGAAAAGTATGGGTGACATGGGAGGATTATGTCTAAAAAAATTGCACTTCTGAAAAAGTGCAGAACCAGATTCTGGGGAACCAGAAAATCCCACGAGTGATGGTAGATGGGAGATAGGGTACAGTCATAAAACATAGCCAGAGTATTGGTTTTATTGAGTTTAACATGGGAGAGTGTCTCTGAAAAACTCACCAATGTGCTGTTGGGAATAATCTGGATGCAGCCAGGCACGGTGGCTCAAGCCTGTAATCCCAGCACTTTGGGAGGCCGAGGCAGGTGGATCATGAGGTCAAGAGATCGAGACCATCCAGGTCAACATGGTGAAACCCAATCTCTACTAAAACTACAAAAAATTAGCTGGACATGGTGGCACTTGCCTGTAATCCCAGCTACTCAGGAGGCTGAGGCAGGAGAATTATCCTGAACCCAGGAGGCGGAGGTTGTGGTGAGCCGAGATCACGCCATTGCACTCCAACCTGGATAACAAGAGTGAAACTCCATCTCAAACAAAAAGGAAATAATCTGGATGCTTGTCATAATGGAGAACATGAGGGCCAATAAGAGTTAGCCAAAAAAGTTAAAATCAGCGTTAACAACATAAAAATATCAGATACAGACATTTTCCTCTCATCAAACTTGTAGCACAGAAAATATTCAGATAGGGAAAGAAAATGGAGCCAGAACAGAGTAAAAACAATATCAAGTCTCCTTTCCCTTGTTTAGTCACTGGTTTTAATAAAGGGAAACAGGAGAGGACTTGAATGAAATATACTCCATGTAATTATTTATATTTATATTTTATAACTTGAAAGCTTTTTAACACTAAAGATTGAAAACTAATCATCTATATTTCCTTTACTTCATTCATTCCTACATTTAATCAATACATATTTAAGCTCTACTATGTGGCAGATACTGGGATATGTGCTAATGGCATAAAGATGAATAAGAAACCTGTTGGTTCTTGAGAAAACTATAGTGGAATATATTTAACAAACTCAGTTTTTGATCAATTCTACCTAAGAAAAAGGTATTAAAAAAACTTTCTAAAAGAAATAAAGCATGAGTAAAATCTTAAAATATAGATAGAATTTTAGCAACTAAACTTAGATGACTGGTTCAAAGAAAAATGGGAGAAATTTTCAAGCAAGGTGCTCAATGTGAATAAATAATAATAGACATATATAGCCTGGCTTTAGTTTGTTTAGGGGAAGTTTATTTGACCCATGAGGATGGCTTTGAATGCAGCCCAATACAAATTTGTAAACTTTCTCAAAATGTTATGAGGTTTATGCATCACAACTCTTTTATGTTTTCAGCTCATCAGCTATTGTTAGTGTTAGTGTATTTTATGTGTGGCTCGGGACAATTTTTCTCCAGGGAAGTGAAAAGATTGGGCACCCTGGTTTAGAGCGAGAGTCAGCAAACTTTTCTGTAAAAAGCCAGAAGGTATTTTAGGCTTGGCAAGTAAAATGGTCTGTGATGAAACTACCCAATTCTGCTAATGACATCTCAATTATCTAAACCAATATAATTATTTATGCTTAGGTTAACTTGAGATATGTTTCTGTCACTTTTAGCTTGAATGAGCCTATTTAATTCTATAACGACACACACTTTGTGGATCTATATAGTGTTTTATTCATTTATTCATTAAACATTTTTGAGCTCCTGTGAAGAATGTCTGTTTCTTGATGAGGTATTAAATATACTAAAATGAATTATATTAAATCCCTGCTTTCTAAGAATGAAGGATGGAGGCATTCAGGGAAAAGTTTGGGATGTAATACAGAAAAATATACAAAAGTACAAGAACACAGAAAGAAAATAGGGACTAATTTTGCATGACATGAAAATGTCAAAGAGAAAGCATTTGAACTTTTAAACATCACTTTCTCTGTGAAGCCTGTCTAACATTGCCTCACTAATCTCTCTTTTCCATGTATCTATTATATTACTATCTTGCCATATTTTAGTGATTTTGTTAAAAAATTATTTCCGCTACTTGGATTATGTCCCACTTATGTTAGTGTAACTTTTGTCTCCTCAGGCCCTTGTCTTGTAGCAGTTATCAATATGGACCACTGTAGGAAATTGATCAGAATGGTGGGAAAAATTATAGGAAAGATGCAAACCTTCTTGGAAGGCTGGAAGGTTTTGCAAAAGCTTCAGTAAAGGGTTATGGCTGATGGCAACCTAATCCTCTTACCTTGAGCTAATAGCAAAGAGCAGATGACAAGAAAATGTAGAGGAGTTTATCTAAATAGCTTGTTTACTCATGTTCTCCTAAAACTGACCTTTGATCATCCTCACACATGACTGCCTTCAACTCAGGGGGTCAGCAATCTAATTACCCACAATGGTGTTTGCTTGAGACCTTTGTCACTAAATCTGTTCCAAAATAAATATAAGCCTCTCCAGCTTATGGGGGTTGCACAGCCAGACTCCCTCTTTGGGGTCTGTAAGTCATGGATCCCCTAGCTGCACTCTCAAAGGAAAAACACCTGTGTCTGCAAACTCCTTTCTTCCATTGCTCATCCATAGTCTCTGGGTCAGATTCAGCAGATCTTGGGGCAAGAATTATTAAATGGATTTACTTATTTATTAAAAATGCAAGTATATCTACTGAGATTAATAATAGATATGACAATATTAAGATTTGAGCAACTAGAAGTCTAGGGCAAAGTAACATAAGATTTTGGAGTCCCATGAAAGCATTATTAGATAACTTTCATGTGCACTTACCTAGCTGTGTAAGATCTGAATGTAGTATTTATAGGTAATGATAAGGCATGATTTTAAATGATGAATTCTCCACTGAGATATCATGGAAGATAGTACCCATAAACTAATTTTTATCAAGTTGTAGTCTCTAACATCTCTATTTTCTATCATTTTCCTTGAAGTCTATGTATTCTTTGTATACTTAAATAACCAACTAGATTTTATACTGCTTAAGAAATTCTGGATGGTTCTGATGATAAATATATTTTTAATTTTTCATAAACATTTCTTCCTAGTTAAGTTAAATAAATAGAGACCCCATGATATAGCAACAATACAAAATTCCTGGAGAGTAAAAATTTGCCAAAAAAAAGAACCAAATACATACTTTTTTTTTTTTGCCTTGCCACTCTGGGACTTTTTTTTTGAGACTGAGTCTCACTCTGTCACCAAGTTGATGTGCTATGGGGCAATCTCGACCCACTGCAATCTCCAACTCCCTGGTTCAAGCTATTCTTCTGCCTCAGCCTCCCAAGTAGCTGGGATTACAGGCATATGCCACCATGCCCAGCTAATTTTTGTATTTTTAGTAGAGATGGGGCTTCACCATGTTGGCCAAGATGGTCTCAATATCCTGACCTTGTGATCCACCTGCCTCAGCTTCCCAAACTGCTGGGATTACAGGTGTGATACACCATGCCTGGCCTACTCTCGGACTTTTAACACTGCCTTATTGGGCATCATGGCCTCATTGGGCATCTCACACAATGCAATTCATTTTAGCCATAAGTAAAATACCACAAAATTCACCACAACTGAAACTAAAGCTAAAATTTACTTTGAAAAACAATTTCAACAAAAAGTTGATGTATAACAGTGCTAGTATGAGTTATAGGTATTTTGTTTATAGGAATACTTAGGGAAAAAAACTATCTGTGATAATTGCCATTCATTAAGTCAACTAATCAGTTTGCAAATTACATCTTTTTTTGTATATTAAAATGAATCCTCTGGATAAAGATCACTCTTATTAGCAGTCCTCTGGAATAGACTGAATTATCTTATATCTCTTGTGGAAGAAAGAGTGTCAACTTTTGCATCAGACAAATCTTTTCCTTATGGATGACAGATTTATTGAGGTCACATGCTATGTTTCTAATGTGGAGCATTATGCAACTTCAGAGAAATTCTTCTTAAGTGTAAATTAATTATTCTGTAATAGAGATGCGGAAAAGAGAAAATAAAAGACCAATTCTTCAATAAATATAGTCAGAATTAACTAGCATCTCTGAATCCTTATAAAAATACAGGCAATTTTAGTAATAAAAAATGCAGCTGAGAAATATAGCTTTAGCTTCTCATTAAAAACAAATCAGACTGATAGTGTAAATTTGTACCAAAAGAGTGGGGTGTTGCTGAAAAGATACCTGAAAATGTGGAAGCAACTCAAACAGGCAGAGGTTGGAACAGTCTGGAGGGCTCAGAAGAATACAGGAAAATGTGTGAAAGTTTGGAATTTCCTAAAGACTTGTTGAATGGCTTAGCCCAAAATGCTAATAGCAATATAGATAATCAGTTCCAGGCTGAGGTGGTCTCAGATGGAGACAAGCAAATGCTGCCAGTCTCTTTGCTAAAACATAACAAGAGGTAAGGTGACTCTAGTAATGTTTGAGCAAAGACACTTGCAGCATTTTGCCCCTGCCCTAGAGATCTATGGAACTTTGAACTTGAGAGAGATGATTTAGGGTATCTAGTGGAAGAAATTTCTAAGTAGCAAAGCATTCAAGATTTGACTTGGGTGCTGTTAATGACATTCAGTTTTATAAAGGAAGCAGAGCATAGAAGTTTGAAAAATTTGCATCCTGACAATGCAAGAGAAAAGAAAATCCCATTTCTTGAGGAGAAATTCAAGCCAGCTGCAGAAATTTGCACAAGTAATGAGGAGCTGAATGTTAATCCCTAAAACAGTGGGGAAATGTTTCCATGGCATGTCAAAGGTCTTCACAGAAGCACCTCCCATCACAGGTCTGGAGGAAGAAGTGGTATTGTGGGCTGGGCCCAGTGTCCCCATGCTGTGTATAGCCTAGTAACTTGGTGTCCTGCATCCCAACTGCTCCAGCTGTGGTTAAAATGGGCCAAAGTAGAGCTTGGGCTATGGCTTCAGAGGGTGCAAGCCCCAAGCCTTGGCAGCTTCCATGTGGTGACTCGAATGTGCAAGTGCACAGAAGTCAAGAACTTGGGGTTGGGAACCTCCTTCTAGTTTTCAAAAGACGTATGGAAATACCTCGATGACCAGGGAGAAGTTTGCTGCAGGGGTGGGGCCCTCATGAAGAACCTCTTCTAGGGCAATGTGGAAGGGAAATGCGGGCTTGAAGCCCAACACCAAGTCCTTACTGGGGCACCACCTAGTGGAGCTATGAGGAGAGGTCCACCATCCTCCAGGCCCCAGGATGGTAGATTCACTGACATCTAGCACCGTACATCTGGAAAAGCCACAGATACTCAATATGAGCCTGTGAGAGGAGCCAGGAGAGGGCTATGCCCTTCAAAGTCATAGGGATAGAACCGCCCAAAGATATGGGAGCCCACCTCCTGCATCAGGGTGATCTGGATGTGAGGCATAGAGTCAAAGAAAATCATTTCGGAGCTTTAAGAGCTCCACCTGGTCTCCCCCTTGACATGTGGTGATTATGGGGATTACAATTTAAAATGAGATTTTGGGTGCGCCTACAGCCAAACCATATTATTCTAACCTTGTCCCCTCCAAAATCTCATGTCCTCATATTTCAAAACACAACCATGCCTTTGCAACTGTCTCCCCAAGTCTTAACTCATTCCAGCATTAACTCAGAAGCTGAAGTTCAAAGTATTCTCTGAGACAAGGCAAATTCCTACTGGCTAGGAGCCTGTAAAATCAAAATCAACTTAGTGACTTCCTAGATACAATGGGGGGTATAATCACTGGGTAAATACACCCATTCCACCATCCACTCTATGGGAAAGATCTAATGTACCTGCCCCTTTATCTCAAGAATAGTGCTATTAGGTCAAAAGGAATGTTCCTTTCACCCTCTGAAGGTTTGATAATTTGAGTCTACAATATAAACAGAGAGTAGATAAATTAGTAGGGGGAAAGTCCTTTAATTATGTACATACATACAAGATTCCCACAAAATGTGAGACTCAAAGAAAGGTCAGATTAAAGTTCTTATAGCATCAGAATAAGATCTTAGAGCTTCTGGTGTGAGAGGGTAACAAGCTACAAGAGAGTGAAGGGAGAAAATCCAAAGTGAATAATGTTGTTTTGTTATACATATAAAGTCTCTCAGCTAATACAAGTTGTCTCAAAGAGGAACTATCAGAAGAATCTGGGTGAGATACTACCCTTTAGTAACTTCTAGTCTCTTTTTCTGTGATATGGTTAATTTTCCCTACTTGATTAGATTCCAGGGAAGCAGGGTGGGAACAAACAAGATTCTTTCATATAAGGGGACTTCAGAGGTCCCTGTCTGAATTTGCTGTTTCCTAAGTTTTCTATTTGAAGTAATCAGCATGCCAAATGAACATACTTTGGGGTAATATTTCCTAGACTCCATCTACTGAGCTATACTGATGCTAATATGTGTTATTTCTACTTTTAGAAAAAAAAACCAGTAGGCTAGAATCTTATTCCTGGCTGAGGAATCTGGAGGGCAACAGAAATGAGCTTGCAAATTACTTTGAAATGGTACTAAATTTGAGCTACTGTTGCTTTAGAATCCGCTTTCACTCCCAGTGTTGATTTTTTTATGAACAAGATAGGAGTTAAATCAGACAGACACAGATGGCAAGATGGTCAACTTAGACCATATCAAATAGGGTCAACCCAACACAAAAGCAAAAAAAAAGAAAATTGAGATGTACTGCTGCTTTTATGAAGCTTGCAGAGGAAAATGCAACTGATTAGCAATGTTCAGTGTCTATGAGAAGCCAATAAAAGTGCTTATCAAGAGATCGTGCCATATTTAAATATCTTCCATGCCCAGAGAGGGCAAGGACAACTTGTGAATGTACCAATTCAAGATTATTCTTAACTCCCTTACTTCTATTTTCTCCCTAAGTCTCAACCAAAGTGATGCCAGAAGAATACATTAATTGGTGTGTTGAAGGAGGAGCAGAAAAAGAGACAGGATGAGCACGCCATCTTATCCTCCCTGAATTGGCCTATCAATACTGTTGTGACGGTTAATTTTATGTGTCGACTTGACTGGGCCAATGGGTGCCCAGACATTAATCCAAACATTATTCTAGGGGTGTCCATGAGGGTGTTTCTAGATGATATTAACGTTTGAATTCACAGACTAAGTACAGTAGATTGCCTCCCTTAATATGGTTGAGTCTCATCTAATCAATGGGAGCTCTAACTAGAACAGAAAGACTGAGTTAGAGGGAATTTCTCCTGCCTGACTGCCTTAAGCAGGAACATTAGTTTTTTTCCTATCTTTGAACAGAAACAAATTTCTCTCCTTGGATATCAAGACTTTTGGACTGGAGTTACACAATTGTCTCTCCTGGACCTCCAGCTTGCCAACTCACCCTGAAGAACTTGGGAACTCTCAGCCTCTATACAAAATTGAATCAATTTTAATAACAAATATGACTAATACAACTGTAAAGGAGATTTACTGTTGAGTATAAGATTTGTACTATTACTGGGATTATTTATTATGATCCCTGATTTAAGCTGGTATTGGTGTAACCAAGCTTATATTATACAAATCATAAGGTGTTTGTTTTACTTATTTTCCTTTCGTGTCCTTTTCATTTTCTGTGCACAATTTACTTCACCTAGCCATTTTGGTAGAAGGTAGTCACTATTAATTCATTAACATCATACCCTGACCCCCAAGGCCTGCCAACAAGATTAGTAAGTTTGTTTTTCTTTCAAAGAATAATGATACATAGGTCATGCAAACTTCTTTGATAACATCCAGTTGTTTAATTGACCAAGTAACAAAAGAAGCTTTGATCACTGGGGATCTCCCCTCCTGTATACGCACCTTACTCAGAAAAGCTCTCAGTTATGTTGAAAGGCAGATTGGATTTGAGAGTTTACCTTTACCACTATCACACTTCAGTAAAATTGAACAAACATTTCTCTTCTCTTAAGCACTGATGTGTCAGTGTTTGACTAACTGCGCATCAGGTATTTCAAGCTAGCTTTTGAAGTTCTACAGTCTTGGGACCTAGAATAACCACAGGTCTTTATAGGACATTCTAGTTCCTAACATTAAACTGAAAGTTCATGAGTTTGAACTATGTTTCCTTTCAAGGTTAGAGAAGACTCTTAAAGGAAGAGTGAGGGACAAAACCAAATTTGTTTTATAATTATATTCTATAAATTGAACAAACACAAAGGGATTAATTTTAGTAATAGTATTTCAGTGAAATTAACTGCTTATTAGTAGATATGAAAACTGAAATAGGGCAAGTGTCAATGAAAGATGAGTAGATACAGTATAATTTTTAAAACTTGAGGAGTGATACTGTAATCAAGATTCAGGAGGCAGTACAATTCCCATTAGAAATAAAGCCTAGCCTGAAACCTTAGTAGGATAGCTAAGATGGAGTGAAAAATATTATCATGTGAGTGAAAAGGCTGAGCAACTAAGAGACAAGGTTGTTGGGCTGACTACTGATATAGATGTTAATAAAGAATGATGATGTTAGTATTGTTTCAGAGAAAGAGCTTGAGCCAGTTGTTAAAATCCTCAGTGAATGGCAGAAAGAGCAGAGTTAGGGAGATGATTACAAAAAAGAAAGGTAGATGGTAAGAACAGTATGATCACTCACTTTTGAAAAGATAATTCTAACTTTGGGTTTCATGCTTTTTATTTTATTTCAGAAGTGATATAATAAATCCTGTATTAGTTTTCTAGGACTGCTGTGTAATATACCATAGACTGGGTTGGTAAAAATAACAGAAGTGTATTCTCCCACACTATTTTCAGGGCCATACTCTCTCCAAAGCCTCCAAGGGAAGATCCTTCCTTGCCTCATCCAGCTTCTGGTAGCTCCATGCATTCCTTCACTCTGGCAGTACAACTTCAATCTCTGCCTCCATTTTCACGTGGACATCTTCACAGGTAGTTTTCCCTGTATGGATGTGTCCAAATTTCCATCTTCTTACAAGTACAACAGTTTTATTAGATTAGGGCCCATTCTAATCATCTCATCTCAACTAGATTTCATCTGTAAATACGCTATTTCCAAATAAGTTCACATTCATAGTTACAAAGGTTAGGGCTTCAACATACTATTTTTGAGAAACACTGCTGTGTTATGAATGTTTGCATCCCCTCAAAATGTCTATGTTGAAATTTCAACTCCCAAGAGGTGGGACCTTTGGGAGATGATTTATAACAGATACCCAAGGGAGCCATTTGCCCCGGCCACCATGTGATGAGTTAGAAGGTATCATCTATGAACCAGAAAGAGACCCTAACCAGACATGGAATCTACAAGTACCTTAATCTTATAATCCCAGCCTCCAGAATCATGAAAAATAAATTGTTTATAAGATATCTAGTTTATGGTATTCTTCTATAGCAGCCCAAAATAACTAAGTCAAACACAATTCAATCAATAACAAGCCCCAAACCTCATATACATTACATTTTTTTAGAAATTAGCAGCCAAGGTGAACCAAATGAATGTTTGGTTAAGGATCAAGTACCCTGAATATAACGGCATAAAATGTGTCTGTTTTGTTTTTCAGATCATTTAATTAGGTAGGAGTAATAAGAGGATATTTGTGTTCAATTTAGTTGTTTTATTTGCTCTTGTTTGGGAGAACTCCTATTTCTTCAAGTCAGAATACTATGAAAATCCATTGTTCCTTATGAGAAAATGTGAATTATCTCTCAAGATATAAGACTTATGTCTCAGGAAAACCTCCTAGTTTCATTTTTCCTCATCTTGTTATATAAATATACTAAATTTAATAAAGCAGTATTAAAAAAGGAAAAAATACAATAAAGAGGAGCCAGTGTTTGTCACTCAGGAAGAAAATTATTAACACAATAGCTTGGTAATGTCTTAGAAAATATTTGAATGTTACAATTTAATAAAAGAACTATAAATGTCAGTTAGAAATGTAAGAGCCCCATACAATATTTTTTCTTAAGAACAATGAAACCAAATCTGTCTTCATTTTCATCATACCAACTTTGCAATTGCATACTACTGCTTGTATAGCTGGCATGACAGTTGCTTGATATTTTTCAGTAGTGGCATGTTATGCAATAGCAATAGCATGGTTGAGTTTTAAATATAGAACAAGTGCAGAATCCAATTTATTAGCATATAATTAAACATATACCCATAAGATCTAACTCATGCTAGGACTACATATGTAGGGTTCAAAATCTGCGTTTTATAAATATAATTTTAACTTAAAAGGCTGAAAATTTTCCTATCTTCTGGCTTTTGGTGATATGATTCACAATTTGATACTCTGTCATTTTGTACTGACATTTAGACCACTGGATTTAAATACACAAAATGACAAAGGCATTTTAGCCTTGTTCTTTCAATTTGAGATAGGATCATTCTGCTGAACTTTACGTTTGAGATTTAAGCTAAAACCTTTCATCTACTCTTATTACAGAAAAAAGCTTGATGGCTTAATGGATAAAAGTTCTGACCTTTTCAAGTCTACATTTTAAGCACTAACTTCTAGTGAAAGTAATCCACATTTCAAACACAAATAAACAGTTCTAGTCAGTCAACTTGGTTAGAGAAACTCCAAGAAAGAGTTTGGACCTGTTTTTCTACATCTTCACCTGTGCATATTTACTCCCAAGAATGAAAAGGAACAACTAAAATAATAAATGTAGACTTCTGTTAAGCAGGAAGACTTCACTGAATAAACATAAATTGGTTTTCACCAGCACATAGTCATTATTTTTATCTATTCAAAATAACTTGCAATGCAGTTTCATCCTGGGGCAAATCCATAGCTGGAGTTGTCTCAAAAGCAGTGACAAGGGCCGGGCGCGGTGGCTCAAGCCTGTAATCCCAGCACTTTGGGAGGCCGAGGCGGGTGGATCACGAGGTCAAGAGATCGAGACCATCCTGGTCAACATGGTGAAACCCCATCTCTATTAAAAGTACAAAAAATTAGCTGGGCATGGTGGTGCGTGCCTATAATCCCAGCTACTCAAGAGGTTGAGGCAGGGGAATTGCCTGAACCCAGGAGGCAGAGGTTGCAGTTAGCCGAGATTGCACCATTGCACTCCAGCCTGGGTAACAAGAGTGAAACTCCGTCTCAAAAAAAAAAAAAAAAAAAAAAAAAAGCAGTGACAAGAGAGTTCTCACAAGGGAGTGCCCCAAACTGTCCAGAGATTGGGATGATGGATTCAAGAGAAAGAAACATTTAAAGGCTAAGGTGATCAGTCCAAAGTATTTGTTAGGGGAACTTTGTGAAGGGGCAGAAGTAATAATTAGGGTGGGCAACAAGAGAGAGAGGTGTTCTACCTAGGCAGGTCTGCAAGAAGGGTTTTGGGTTTATATAAGGGTTTAAGGAATTTTGCTCAGAGCTGGGACTACTTTCTTTTAATGTGTTGAGCAACAACGTAAACGTCTTTATCAGTGCCTAGAGCCTAGGAATGTTCAAGGACAGTGCGTGGGTGCAAGCCTGAAGTGAAAAATATGCAGCTGGCTGTGTCACAGAAAAGTAAAGACATTCTGTATTTCTCAGTCAGGACAGAGAAAAAAGCAAAGGCAACTGGGAGACCCTACAAGCCCAGTTTCAATAATAAGATAAATTTTAATGCTGCTTACATATATTTGCTAGGTTTTCTTTAATTTTTATATTTTTAATTCCCACAACTCTAAAATAAAAACCTATATGTTGGAGTCAAGCTTAAGTTTCTCAAACATCTCATTTCTTAGTCTTAGCAACTGTAACTGGAAAGCATACAGAATGCTGAACTTACTTATTGCCTCTAAACCAAATCTTGCTACCTTTTTTTTTTTTCTGAAATGTCTTTGCTTTCTATTTTTTAATACACATTTGCTCAGAAATGCAAGAGACTTCATCTTAATTTTCACTTTATCCCCTTATATACACATTTAACAGGGGACTAAAGTCTTTCTATTTTTCAATTCTTAACATACTTTACAGCCAACCCCACCCCTCCATTCTCACTACCATTGTTTTTGTTGTATCCCTTAGGTCCCATAAATCTCCTTCCTTTTTTTCCATCTTTCAAATGTTACAAATCAAGCCAGACCAACCACTTTTTAGTTTCAGATTCCAAATTCTTTGTTTCATTCTCTGCCTAGAAACTCTTTTAGTGTTTGTGGCAAATATTCTAGACTCAGATCAAACAAATGTCACCCTTTCTGAAGTTTCTCTTCTTTTTCACAAATAAAATTAATACATACATATAGAGAAATGTTTTAAAATACATAAAATTAATTTGCTTGTATTAACCTCTTTCATAACAGAAATAGAAGAACCTATCATTCAGAGTTGAGAGCAAATAAATTCCATTAATTTACCTGAGTGCCACGAGTTGGATTTACCAATGGAAAATTAAGTTGATACTGAGGAAGGGTAACAAGAAATATTTTCAACAGCAATTAGATATTGAACAATAGGCACAATTTAGTTGCTTCCTTCAGATTATTTGCCTAAAGGATGGAGAAAATAGACCTAAAATAAATTTTTGAAATCCCAAATGTGGAGACATAACTCTTCACTTGTCATGTCAAGTTATTGATGCTCATTTTTTTAACCAACCCCTGTTTTCAAACTAGAGATAAAAATTGTTTTCTGATAGAAATTTACACATTCAATGCTATCCCCATCAAACTACCATTGAATTTCTTCACAGAACTGGAAAAAACCACCATGAATTTCATATGGAACCAAAAAAGAGCCCGTATAGCCAAGTCAATTCTAAGCAGAAAGAACACAGCGGGAGGCATCACACTACCAGACTTCAAACTATACTACAAGGCTACAGTAATCAAAACAGCATGGTACTGGTACCAAAACAGAGATATAGACCAATGGAACAGAACAGACGCATCGGAGGCAACACAACATATCTACAACCATATTATCTTTGATAAACCAGACAAAAACAGGCAATGGGGAAAGGATTCCCTATTTAATAAATGGTGTTGGGAAAACTGGCTAGCCATGTGCAGAAAGCAGAAACTGGACCCCTTTCTGACACCTTACACTAAAATTAACTCCAGATGGATTAAAGACTTAAACATAAGACCTGACACCATAAAAACCCTAGAAGAAAATCTAGGCAAAACCGTTCAGGCAAGGACTTCATGAACAAAACACCAAAAGCATTGTCAACAAAAGCCAAAAAAGACAAATGGGACCTAATCAAACTCCACAGCTTCTGCACGGCAAAAGAAACACTCACTAGAGTGAATCAGCAACCATCAGAATGGGAAAAAATCTTTGCAGTTTACACATCTGACAAAGGGCTGATATCCAGAATTTACAAAGAACTCAAACAGATTTACAGAAAAAAAAAACAAGCCCATTCAAAAATGGGCAAAGGATATGAACAGAAACTTTACAAAAGAAGACATACATGAGGCCAACAAACATATGAAAAAGTGCTCATCATCATTGGTCATTAGAGAGATGCAAATCAAAACCACATTGAGATATCATCTCACACCAGTTAGAATGGCGATCATTAAAAAATCTGGAGACTGCAGATGCTGGAGAGGATGTGGAGAAATAGGAACACTCTTACACTGTTGGTGGGAGTGTAAATTAGTTCAACCATTGTGGAAGACAGTGTGGCGATTCCTCAGGGACCTAGAAATAGAAATTCCATTTGACCCAGCAATCCCATTACTGGGTATCTATCCAAAAGACTATAAATCATTCTACTAGAAGGACACATGCACACGAATGTTCATTGCAGCAATGTTTACAATAGCAAAGACCTGGAACCAACCCAAATGCCCATCGATGATAGACTGGACTGGGAAAATGTGGCACATATACACCATGGAATATTATGCAGCAATCAAAAATGATGAGTTTGTGTCCTTTGTAAGGACATGGATGAATCTGGAGAACATCATTCTCAGCAAACTGACACAAGAACAGAAAAAGAAATACTGCATATACTCACTCATAGGTGGGTGAGAAAAATGAGAACACATGGACACAGAGAGGCGGTCTACTATACACTGGGGACTGTTGGGGGAAATGGGAAACGGACAGCGGGGGGGGCTGGAGGGGATAGCCTGGGGATGAATACCAAGTGTGGGTGAAGGGGAGGAAGGCAGCAAAACACACTGCCATGTGTGTACCTATGCAACTATCCTGCACATTCTGCACATGTACCCCAAAACCTATAATGCAATAAAAATTTAAAAAAAAAAAGAAAAAAGAAATTGATTTTAACCTAAATTTTTGTAAGCCACAAAATCTAAAGCTTGATATTTATGTTTTTCTCACTAGTTTCTTAAACATGATAAGAATGTAAAAAACAAAAATCTTTCATTCACTTTTGACATTTAGCATCGTACAGTTCTAATAATATTTAATATTTTTCAATACTTGTCACTTCCTATGAATTTCTGAAGTATTCTCTTTTCTGTGTGATGTGTTGAATGAAGATTTAATTTCCTCTGCAGGCATATTATTCTTAGTGTAACAAAGGACAGTTTTAATTTTGTCTTTTGATAAGAATTTATCAAAATGTATTCACATCCAAATTGACTGGAAGAAACTTAATAGTTGGTAAATTGCAGCATTTTAGGATAAAATACAATTGAGAGAAATCAATATAATTCAACAATATTTTATTGAATGCTCTTTGAAAATTCTGAGAGTTCTAGCAACTTGAGTGAGACAAATATGCACGTAAATAATGGGCTCAGGAACATAGGAAGATTTTCCTTTTGATATTTTTAAAATAACCTGTGCATACTGTGAGAAGTGTCATCATATAGGCCTAGAATTAAATGTAGTATTTACTGAGAATTTCTCTCAGATACTTTGCTAAACATTTTGTATGTTATTTTAATTATTATATTACACGGCAAAAAAAAATAAAAGGATTCATGACTTTCCACAGGAATGCAGGTTTTGGTCAAGAGGAGTTTTATCACTTGGCACAAGTTAGGAGGACAGTGAGAGTCATCTCCAAAGCAGTGTCTCTCCAAAGGAAAGCGATGGGAGAGTTTTATGGGGTGATGCGGAGGGGAGAGGCTGCATCATTGCATATGGGATGTGGGTCCCGATTGTGCAGACACCGTGAGTCATTACGCCAGCATATGGGTCACATGTTACGGTAATGAAGCTATAGCTCCTCCCAGGGTGGAGGTGTTAGTATGGTAATGAGGAAAGTTTACTTGGGTTCAGTTGTAAGTTGCAGGGAGTTTGTGAGAAGGTAGTTCCAACCAACAAAATGACGACATTCCACACAGTGCTTGGAGAAAACATCAAGCACTAAATGTAGTATTTGGTGGATGTAGGGCAGTAGGCTATAAAACAGGCTGATTGCTGAAGTTGACTAAATTTCTATAATCCCTGTATATCCTCCCTTTTTGCTTAGTCTTTCAGAAGCTATGATTACTCACTTTATAAATCAAGAATTTGAGGAATAAGAAAAATGACTAATTAAAGTCATATTGCTGAATTTTAATTCAGGCTTCTTTGATTTTAAATACATATTTAACATTTAAATAGAAATAGAAATGTACATATTTTGTGGGTCAGGACTGTCTTAATAAAGGACAATATTAGTCATAAATAATAATAAAGTGTTTTTCCATTAAATGAGAAACAAGAAGAGAAGTTGGTAGACAAGGATGAGTGAAGAGGAGAGAGAATATTCTAGACAAAACATTTAATATTTGTTGATATCTGAAGTTTCCAATAGAATGCTTTTGAAAGAGAGGAAAGAATAATTTTCTCTCTCCTCTTTTAAGATCTCACTGGAGCCACTGTAACAAAAGACAGATTAACAAGAGAAAAACAGAAGTTTATTAGCATGTAAATCTCATATATATGGAAAATACACAGAGAAATAATTCTCAAAAATAGGGCTTAGATTCTGGCTAGAACACCATTTTCAGCTAAGAACAAATGAAGAGTATGCCAGAGGCAAGTTATAAGGTGATCTGGAAAAAACAAAAAAGTTATGCAGATGTAAGTGGTTTCCTTCTTTATTGATGAGACTTCTGTGATAAGATTCATTTTTCTATTCCCAGTATAAACAGGGAGATAGTCTTATGAATGGAGATTTTCTTTAGAAATATAAATTTCTCGTGTGTTCTCATTTTTCTCACCCACCTATGAGTGAGTATATGCGGTATTTCTTTTTCTGTTCTTGTGTCAGTTTGCTGAGAATGATGTTCTCCAGATTCATCCATGTCCCTACAAAGGACACAAACTCATCATTTTTGATTGCTGCATAATATTCCATGGTGTATACGTGGACACAGAGAGGCGGTCTACTATACACTGGGGACTGTTGGGGGGAATGGGGGAGGGACAGCGGGGGGGGCTGGGGGGGATAGCCTGGGGATGAATACCAAGTGTGGGTGAAGGGGAGGAAAGCAGCAAAGCACACTGCCATGTGTGTACCTATGCAACTATCTTGCTCATTCTGCACATGTACCCCCAAACCTATAATGCAATAAAAATTTAAAAAAAAAAAAAAAGAAATATAAATTTCTCTTACAAAGGGTAACTTCTTCTTTCAGAGCTTCTGTTATATCTGTTCTTTCTCAAAATAATTAGTTCAAAATAATCCTTCTGCCAAAAAAGCATATTTAGTGGTCACATATTCTGGTCTCCATTTTGAATACAGAATACATATGGAAATATGGGAAGGCAAGCAGAAGACAAATCACATAGGCCTCTATGGCATGCTGTGGAGTATAAACTGTATCTTTCCATTAACAGCAAGTCTTAGCAAATTTACCAAGGTAAGTGATTGAATTTTAAATTTACAAAGACAATTTTGGCAACAACATAAAACAGTGTAATAATGAGAGGGGACAAGAATAGATTTTTTAAATTTTGAAAGTCCTCTGGTGTAAACCAAAAATTAAATTCTAAGTTCTCCAGCTAACTGAATGGATGCCTCTCTCTGCCAAGGGCATTCCTGAAAAATTAGTTCAGGCTATGTTGGGAGGTAAGGGTCAGACATGACTCATTACATCCTCCTCCCTTTGAAATTCAGGCACAACTGACCAGCATTAACATCAGTACAATGATCTTAAAACTGACAAAACTGTAGCAATAAGAAACCAGTTTCAACCTACTTCTAGTACAACATCACATGGCAGGTAGCAGGCCCTGAAAGAAATCAAAGTATTTCACCACAAAACATATTCCTTTGACATATTTTTAAATGGCCCTAAAATCTGTTTCTTGTGGAGAAAATCTACATACTATAGAGAATCTCCTCCCCTTCCCAGGTGTTTTCTTAATCCAAGAGTCATTTAACTACAAGGCTAGTACCTTTTAAAGCCTGATAAGAGACATTTACCACCTATTCTATATAGTAAAAACCTTGGTCTCCACAAACTTTTATCTTAATCCAGACACTACTTTCTAATGATTCTAGGTCTTTGGATAATGACTTAACAATTTCAAACAATTGCCAATCAGAAATTCTTTGAATCCACCTGTGACCTGTAAGACCCTACTTTGATTTGTCCTACCTTTATGAACTGAACCAATGCATAGTTTGCAGGTCTATGTCTCCCTAAAATGTATAAAACCAAGCTGTAACCCAACCAGCTTAAACACAAGTTCTCGAAACCTCATGGGGCTGTGTTACAAGCCTTGAGTTTCCTAACTCAAGTCTATTAGCATTAAAAAAACACCCTTTTATCAAACCATATTTCTACCTAGCTGTCTATACTGTGTTCAACCTAAACATAAAAATGGACGATTTCTCCTGTATCTTTGGGTCTTCATTCTGAAGGCTCCTGTGTGTAAACGTTAAATAAATGTGTATGCCTTGTCTTCTATTAGTCAACCTCCCTCATGTCAGTGTCTTTTTCAGCAAACCTTTACGGGGTTAAGGGCTCTGTCTCCCACATTTTATACATTACTCATTCAAATATATCTAGTACAATATTATGTGTCAAGCATCATGATAGGAGTTGGGTGTATAGTGTTAAACAGACCAGATCCTTGTTCTCACGTAGCTTAAGGTCTAGTAAGGGTCTGGTAGAAGAGTAGATACTATAATTTAAAAAAACAAGCAAACAAAAGAAAATACCAAAAAAAAAAACCCACAAAACATAAGATTAACTTAAGTAGCAACAGAGTAAAAAAAAAAAAATCGCTTGTTTTGCATTGGTTAGACATATTACTTTATACTTACTGGGTTTTGTAGGGACCAAGGGAATACTTCCCTTTTACCCTCTGAATGTTTGCTGAAAATTAACTGACAAAGGACATATCAATAGAAAAAAGACATAGACAATTATTAATATGCATGAGGGAGAACTACCGAGACTACCACAATCCTTCAATGGCATACAGAAGCTTATATATCATCTTGAGTTTACAAAAAGAATAGGGGCTCAAAGCATGGCCAAACCAGGTTACAGCTGGAAAATCAGGTTACAGTGGCAAAACAGATTATGAGAGAGAGAGAAGAGATCTGACTGCAAATCCCCCTCCACCCCTAACAAAACACAGCTTTGTAGAGCTATTTGTGTTTGCAGAACTCAGCCATCTCAAAATATGTCAAAGAAGTATATTTGGGAGCAAAATATGTTGGTATTCTTCTGTTTCTTTATAGGTTCCTCTTTCTCTCATATTTATATATTTTTTTCTAGTGTTTTCCTTTGTTCCTATGTTTTTTTAACACCATTATTACCACTCTATCCCTCTTTTTAAGGTAAAATTTTCCTAACTGCTGTTATACAAAGTTTATCTTAAAGATGCTTCCTTCATAATTTACATTCAGCTTAAATGATTCTCCATGCATACTGACTGTAACCTAACTGGATATGTAAACAGACTGTAACCTATTCTTGTACCTTGTCAGAGTTTCAGCCAATCATGGGTAGCCATCTATTCAAACCATGTTCAAATAAGAGAAATGCCAAGCTGTAACCAATGCAGATGTTTCTGTTCCTTATTTGATGTTCTGTATGTCACCTTCCTTTTCCTGTCCATAAAGATCATCCCACCATGTGGCATCCCCATAGTCACTTTGCACCTGTTCTGGTTTGCAAGGCTGCAGATTCGTCAATAATTCTTTACTCAGTTAAATTCTGTTCACTTTGTCTAAAAGTTGTTGCTGTTGTTTTAAACAGGTTTTTAAATGCTTTGCTTCTTTGGGCACCTCACTTGTAAATATGTTGGAAATCCTTGGCCTATCATCCATTTCTAACACTTTCTAATTGAGAGACTCAATTTTTTCTTATTTTCATTCTCTTTATTCTTTTCTTAATTCCTCTCATTAAAATATTCTGTTAAATGTATTATCCCCTGAGCACCTTGTGATTCAGTCTTTCTTAATAACGTGATTTTATGAGTTTCTTTCTTTCCTGACTGTAATCAGCTTAGTTTTTGAATTTGTGATTCAATTGTTTTCACGTTTCTAAATGTTTGTGTTTGAGAATATTTAATTTAGTCTGAAGTGTTGAGTTACTTTTTGATTCTACTGAGTCTGTTTTGCGGGAATGTTTTTGGGAAGTGGTAGGGGAACATTATTATATTTTGATTACAATTTTCAGCTTTTCATAGAGCAGCTTTGTATAGATGCAGATTTGCTTTCTTTATTAATTTTCCTGATAAGGATGAGGATTTTCATGGCTTCTAAGAATCCTATTACAAGAATGTCCCCTTCTCTTAATATGGTGACAAGCAATTTCCATAATAACTGAATTTATTTTTCTGACAGTTAAGAATGGTGCTGATGTCCCTTACATTTTGGGGTTTTAGTGTTTTGTTTTTCAGAATCCAGACATTTCTTCTTTTTACCTTTCTTTTTCTGCATTTCACCTCCAGGAGTATCTCCTTTCTATTGGTCTCTTCCTTCCCCAGAATCGACACTATCCTGAGACTGAAACATCTGATCTCAATGCTTTCAAGTACCTTCTCTGTAGCCAGTGGGAAACACCTTCGTTTGTTTTTACTTTTCGCCTTTCCTTGTGCATCTAGTGTTAAACCTGTTTTTCAATGAAAATCTTTTCAACTCCTTTTATGGTGAATTTATCTGTCATCTTCCTTCTCCATGCCCTTTACTTTCCTCTCTTGTTTTCCACAATTCCTTTAGACTCCAGTTGATATGGTTTGGCTTTGTGTTCATACCCAAATCTCGTTTTTGGTTCCTGTAATTCCCATGTGCTATGGGAGAAACTCAATGGGAGATAATTGAATCATGGGGTCAGTTTTCCCCACACTGTTCTTATGGTAGTGAATAAGTCTCAGGAGATCTGATGGTTTTATAAGAAGTTTCCATTTTTGTTTCTCTTTCATTCTCTCTGGCTTCCTCCACGTAAGAAGTGCCTTTTGCTTTTCATAATGATTGTGAGGCCTCCCCATCCATATGGGACTGTAAGTCCATGAAACCTGTTTTTCTTCCCAGTCTTGGGTATATCATTAACAGTAGTGTGAAAACAAATTAATCCAGTAAATTGGTATCAGTAGAGTGGGGTGCTGCTGAAAAGATACCTGAAAATGTGGAAGCAACTTTTGAACTGAGTAAAGGCAGAGCTTGGAACAGTTTGAAAGACTTGGAAGAAGACAGAAAAATGTAGGAATGTTTGGAACTTTATAGAGACTTGTCGAATGGCTTTGCCCAAAATGATGATAATGATATGGACAACGAAACCCCGGCTGTGGTGGTCTCAGAAGGATATGAGGACTTTGCTGGGAACCAGAGCAAAGGTGACTCTTACATTTTAGCAAAGAGACTAGCAGCATTTTGCCCCTGCCCTAAAGATTTGTGAAACGCTGAACCTGAGAGATAATTTAGGATATCTGATGGAAGAAATTTCTAAGTAGCAAAGCAACAACATTGGGTGCTGTTAAAGGCATTCAATTTTATAAGGAAAACAGAGCATAAAAGTTCAGAAAACTTGCAGCCTGATTATGCAATATAAAACAACATCCCATTTTCTAAGGAGAAATTCAAGTTGGCTGCAGAAATTTGCGTAACTAATGAGAAGCTGAATGTTAATTCCCAAGACAATGTGGAAAATGTCTCCAGGGCACTTCAGAGGTCTTCACAGCAGCCCTTCCCATCACAGGTCTGGAGGCCTAGGAAGAAAAAGTGGTTTTGTGAGCCCAGCCCAGGGTTCCTGTGTGGTGTGCAGACTAGGGACTTGGAGCCTTGCATCTTAGCTGCTCTAGTCTTGATTAAAAAGGGAAAAAGTGGAGCTTGGGCCATGTCTTCAGAGATGCAAGCCTCAAGCCTTGGAAGCTTCCATATGGTGTGAAGCATGCAAGTGCACGGAAGTCAAGAATTAATACTGGTAACCTCTGCCTAGATTTCAGATGTATGGAAATGCCTGGATGACCAGGCAGAAGTTTGCTGCAGGATCAGGGCTCTCAGGGAGAACCTCTGCTAGGGCAGTGGGAGAAGGAAATGTGGAGTCAGAGCCCCTACACAGAATCCCTCCTGGGCTACTGCCTAATGGAGCTGTGAGAAGAGGGCCACTATCCTCCAGACTCCAGAATGATAGATCCATGGACAGCTTTCATTGTGTGCTAGGAAAAGCTGCAGACACTCAACACCAACCCATAGAAGCAGCAGGGAGGGAGGCTGTACCCTGCAGAGTCACAGAGGCAGAGCTGCCCAAGACCATGGGAACCCACATCTTGCATCAGTGTGACCTAGAGGAGAGACATGGAGTCAAAGGAGATCATTTTGAGCTTTAAGATTTGACTGCCAGCTGGGCACAGTGGCTCACGCCTGTAATCCCAGCACTTTGGGAGGCCGAGGCAGGTGGATCACAAGGTCAGGAGATCGAGACCATCCTGGTCAACATGGTGAAACCCCGTCTCTACTAAAAATACAAAAAGTTAGCTGGGCATCATGGTGCATGCCTGTAATCCCAGCTACTCAGGAGGCTGAGGCAGGAGAATTGCCTGAACCCAGGAGGCGGAGGTTGCGGTGAGCTGAGATTGCGCCATTTCACTCCAGCCTGGGTAACAAGAGTGAAACTCCGTCTCAAAAAAAAAAAAAAAAAAAAAAAAAAAAAAAAAAATGATTTGACTGCCCTGCTGGATTTCAGACGTGCTTGGGTCCTGTAGCCCTTTGTTTTGTCCAGTTTCTCCAATTGGGAATGGCTGTATTTACCCAATGCCTGTACCTGCATTGTAACTCAAAAGTAATTAACTTGCTTTTTATTTTACATGCTCATAGGTGAAAGGGTTTCATTGTCTCAAATGAGACAATGGACTATGGACTTTCGAATTAATGCTGAAATAAGACTTTGGGGGATTGTTGGGAAGGCATGACTGGCCTTGAAATATGAAGACACCAGATTTGGGAGGGATCAGGGGAAGAATGATATGATTTGACTGTGTCCCCACCCAAATTTCATCTTGTAGCTCCCAAAATTCTCATATGTTGCGGGAGAGACCCCGTGGAAAATAATTAAAACACAGGGACAATTTTCCCCATACTCTTCATGAGATCTAATGGTTTTATAAGGGTTTTCTACTTTTGCTTTTCTCTCATTCTCTCTTGCTACCTCTATGTAAGAAGTGCCTTTTGCCTTCTGCCATGATTGTGAGGATTGCCCAGACACATGAAACTATAAGACCATTAAATCTATTTTTTTCCCAACCTTGGGTATGTCTTTATCAGCAGTGTGAAAATGGACTAATACAACCCTCTAATCTCTGAATACATGAGTTTGTGAGGGTGGCAAGGAGGGTGAAAAAAATCTGTTAAAATTCAGTTATTTATTGTTTTTCTTAGCACAATTTTGAATTGGGTAGTAGTCTCTTTCTTGGTAGTGCTGAAACTGTAATGTTTTATTAATTTTTGTTGTGCTCAGTTTTTGGCTTATGCAAACTTTTGGAGGATTTGTAAAGTTTAGGGTGTTTAAGGATCATACTATTTTCATAAGGCAACTTGGAATATGTACAAATTAAGTTATTTTATAATTAAATTTTAAAAAGATGTACTTTCCACTGGTTTAGTGTGCATTAAAATTTGTATGTTACAACTTTTTCTCTCCTGCTTCAATTCATTACTATATATAGCATATGGTTATTTATGTCTGTCTTTGTTTTTAACTAATTTATTTGTTGTCTTTTATTGAAATAAAAATATTATACTACAAAGTGCTCATATTAAGTGTCCAGCACTGTGGATTTTCCCAAAATGAATACCCCACAGTCACAGAAAATGATTATTACCACTACCCCAAAAGCCCCTTTGTGCTTATTTCAAGGATTATACCCTTTTTAAAGAAAACTAGTCTCCTGACTTCTGATAGCTTGTATTACTTTTGCCTATTTTTCTCTAATTTTATGCACTCCTTTTTCTAGTTACCTCATGTTACATTGTATTACATTAGTAAAGTACATACATATTGTTTTATGCAGCTCATTTGTCATTCTGTATAGTATTCTATTGTGTGTAGATACAATTCATTTTTCCATTAAACTCTTGATGAGCAATGACAACTTATATTTACTTCATTATTGATGTCTAGACTTACTCCTTTCATTTTTCCCGTATCTTCCATGTATTAGTCTTCATTGTCATGTATTTATGCAGTATTTCAAATTGACTTAGTTTTTCTTATTTTTTCTTTGGTTTTTGAAAGTTACCATTAACTCTTAAATGCACATCTTTTAAAACATATATTAGCATTTTTGTCATAAATCAAACCAAAAGAGAATTTATATTTTTCCTTAGAATTGCTCTACGCTAGTCTTCTCTGCCTCAGTTTAATCATGTTACTATTCATCAAATTGCTGAGACTAAAATGACTTGAAAATCAGATTCAATTTTTCTTTCTTATGTACCTTCCATAAGCAAACCTGTATTTCTAGGACCTAAAATGGAGTTTTGCAAATATTCACCACCTAATATACCCTTGCTGTGTAAATAAATATTTCTAACAAAATATTTAATGTTTTTCCTAGAAACAGGTTATATCTATAAACCCACAAGCAAACCTGTATTTCTAGGACCTAAAATGGAGTTTTGCAAATATTCACCACCTAATATACCCTTGCTGTATAAATAAATATTTCTAACAAAATATTTAATGTTTTTCCTAGAAACAGGTTATATCTATAAACCCACAAATTAGGACACAAAAGATATCACTTGCTCTCCTCCCCCATCCAACATCAACACCTAAGATTTTCCGTTCATATAACCAAACTCACTCTTTTTTCCCTTCTTTACTCCTCCATCCCTCCTTCTCTGTTTCTTTCCTGCTTCCCCCTTCCTTCCTTGTCTTCTTTTCTTTGTTTTTCCATCTTCCCTTTTTTCCTTTCCCTACTTGCATTTTCTCCTTTGATTTCTTTTTTCATTCTTACAGGTACATTTTTTCAATACTGTTTCTTGTATTCTACTTACTTCTTTGCATTTTCTGTCTAGCATATGTGCTCATCTTTCCGAATATATTAACTCTACTTTAAGCTCTCCTTAACTTGACCTGATTAACTGCATTTCTTCAATACTATTTCTCCTGTTTTATTTTTTGTTTTGTCCTGTTTTTAAGTTTGGGTCTGTTTCATAATATCTATTTTCTCTAATGTTTTGTTTTTCTTGTCTTCCCTGGTGCTGGCAAAACTACATTTTCCATCTTGTTCTTTGATATGTTTTAATTATAACAGGGTACCTAGTATAATATTACTTTTTTATATGTAGATTTCCCTTAGTTTCTGGCTATGACTCTGCTTCTCTGGAGGAGTTCTGTTGACTTGGTATAAAGCATAGAAGTCAGCTATCCTAATTGAGAAGGTAGTTGTGAATAAGTAATTTTAGAATAAAAGAAAAATCAAAGGGATAAACTGAGTCATCCTTCTAAAGTAAACACCTAACTTTAAAAGGGGAGACAAAAACGAAGTCTCAAAAACTAGCAAGAGGTAGGCAGTCACAAAGGGGTAAACATATTCCAGCAGAACTGAAAGGTAATCTCCTTTGAAAAGTCTGAAAATGAAAGCTCAAAGATGCATAGAAGCTTGAGGCAAGTCATTTTCAGAGGTATCTAACTTTCATACAAAAGTCAAAGGAAGGAAAAATTTTATCTACATGAATACATTTATGTAAAGATGTCTTTATACAACTATGTATAAAGTATATTGTTTAAGAAGTTAGAAAGGGGTAAAAATAACAGAAACTTGAAAGGTCCATATTCTTCTATGTCTTTCTGCTAAGAAACTGTTAATAAACAATGCCCACATTTTCCATATTTCTCTAGAAATAAAAACTGATTACTAATGATATGAATGCTTAGATGATCTGATAATTTTTAAAACTATATAAATTAGTGTATAACTGCAGTTTTCAAAAAGGCAGAAAACATAGCTCACTCATTTGGAGTGTAAATTCTTTGCCTGGGTCTTTCATTTAGATTTGTATACTAATGCCAGAGAAATTACATTATTATTTCAAAATGTAGAGAGGCAGGATAAAGCTAGAACATGAGTTCTTACTCCATTTACCCCAGGAAGGAAGTGAAAACATGGAATTAGATGACATCTCATCCTCAAGAAACAATAAAAATGGCTTGTTTTAAGGGAGTGGCATTTTTAGTATGCTCTTCTGATCAATGATCATTTTCTGAGGACTAAATGGAGAACAGAAACTGATATCTACTTATGTCTTCTAAAAATAAAGTATCAGCAGCCTAAAAATACCTTTGAAGCACAGCTCTATGACAGAAATCATGCCATTAAATCATATAAAATAATATCTAAAGATGAATTGCAGGAGGTGAGATATTTTCCCATTGTGCTACCATTTCAATGTAAGATTCAGCGTATCTCCCTTGAATGGAGACATGGTTCTGGGGAATGGCTTAGTACTGTGTGTGGTTAGTAGTTATGGAATAAGGTTGAGGGGTAGGGAATCATTAGATTCTCAATTTCCCATACAATCAGTGAGCCAGCTTCTACCACCAGTCGTTGGGAATTTTCACTCATACACAGTATGGTGCTGGGTCTGCTGCTACTCAACACTTGGACCTTGAGACACAGCACTTTGCTGTCTTCACACTTGGATGCCTCTTTCCAGTCCTTCCATTTATACATATATGGTCCAAATCAATCCTCTGCCTCTTTTGTTGTTTTAGCTATTATTGTCATTTGGACATTAGTGGGGTATTAGGATTGTTATGAACCATTGACCAAATTTCTATAGTTTAAGTACATTCAAATATGTAAGTAAACACAAATTAATATATTACTTTTAAATGATTTTCAAGGTATTTTCCAAATTTAGAAACATCTTTAAGAATATCTAGTATTTTAAAATTATATAAAATTGCTGAACTTTAGCAATTCTTAAGTCTTACTTTTCTCCTCTAAGAATAGTTGATTTCAGGTAGTCTGATTAAAAAATATATCAACTTCATCAATGCATGTATACTGCATGTGTGATTCTTCATTTAATTTTATTATCTTTGTTTTTAGAAACAAATTAAGTGGAAGGAAATATCTGGCTCCAGTCAGGCACCATTTCAGTTATAAAAATATAAGGAATTAAGCTTTTGCATCTCAGAATGAGCTCCCTGCCTATTTGAAATATTCTTCTTACGACCTCTTTTAGACCTTCAGCCATGCCACTTTTTCTCTTTTGTCTCCCTAACACAGGGAGACAGAGCCTAACAGGCTCAGAATCCATTGCCTGTTGTAAGTCTGGCATACATTTTGGGCAGAAAAAGTTTGTGGGGAAGAGTTAGCTTTTGTCCACTTTTACTGAAAACAGCATTGGGTTTCTGTTCTCCTTTACCTCTGGATCATTTGCAATCATCAAGCTGGAAGTTTAGATTGATCTAATTACTTTTTAAAATACCCTTTTTCCATAAGCTTAACGTAAAAAAGATCTTCACTCTGGGGATGGAAAGTTTTCTTTTATGTCACTTTACCATAAAGCTGTATTTGGCATTTTTATGAATGATTATTACACAGATGCGTAAGAAACTGTAATTTCTCTGTTTTGTATGAGCCCTAATGCCCATCCAAAATTCCTCCAAAGCAGATAATTAACATTTAAAAAAAAATCAGAAACAAAGCATTCAACTTTCAACCAACCTATATGGGCAGAGGAATAGGGGGTTTCAACTGGATTAAAATATCCTATGACAGTCATTCATTTTTTTTTAAATGAAGTCTCACTCTGTTGACGGACTAGAGTGCAATGGCATGATCTTGGCTCATTGCAATCTCTGCCTCCCAGTGGTTCAAGGGATTCCCTTGCCTCAGCTTCCCGAGTAGCTGGGATTACAGGTGCACACCACCATGCCCAGCTATTTTTTTGGATTTTAGTAGAGAGGGGGTTTCACCATTGGCCAGGATGGTCTCAGTTTCCTAACTTCATGATCCACCCAGCTTGGCCTCCCAAAGTGCCAGGATTACAGATGTGAGCCATTGCACCAGGCCGATATTCATTCTTTATTCATAAAATAATTAATAGGTTGCCTACTATGTGTCATGTTCTATTTCAGGTGACAATGATACTGCAGGAAGTATTAAAATAAAAATCAATATTAGCAATTTCAGCCTTCAGGGATTTTTACATGCCAGTGAAAAGACACAGACAATTAACAAGATAAATACATAGTATGTTCATGATTATATATTTCATTATAATAGATTTATATAAATATTTTATTTATATGACTTATCTATTAAAATAAATTTTTTAAGTATTAAGAAAGAAAATAAACTAGGGCAAAGGGACAGACAGTGTTGGGGGAGAGTGTTAAAAGTTACAGAAAAAGGAAAGGCCTTACAGAGAAGGAGATCTTTGAGGAAATAACTTGAAGGAAGTGAGGAAAGGAAATATGTGACTTTGTTAAAGTATTTCCTTAAAAGTTTCCTCTTTAAGTCTCTTAAATACTTTATCCATAACCATAATTTTAACAGACTTCCCCAGACATCTTTTTCTCTATGCCTTACTTTAATTTTTCTCAATATTTAAATATTTTTATTTGAAGAGAAGTCAGGGCAGAGACTCCAATGTTGGAGTAGTTTGGCATGTGGAAGTAACAGGAAGGAGGCTGAGTGGCTGCAGCCAAACACTCCAGTGAAAGCTGTAGAAATAATTCAGAGGAATAGGCTGGGCCCCGTGGCTCACACCTGTAATCCCAGCACTTTAGGAGGCTGAAGCAGTCAGATGACTTAAGGTCAGGAGTTTGAGAGCAGCCTGGCCAAAATGGCAAAACCTCATCTCCACTAAAAATACAAAAATTAGCTTGATGTTGTGGTGCATGCCTGTAATCCAAGCTATTCAAGAGGCTGAGTCAGGAGAATCACTGAGCCCAGGAGGTAGAGGTTGCATAGAGCCAAGATGGTACCACTGCAGTCTAGCCTGGGCAACAAAGAGAGACTGTCTCAAATAAATAAATAAACAAACAAATAAATAAATACAAAAAAATAAAAAATAAGAGTAGTAGTAGATGGTAAGATTGTGAGGGCCTGGTGGGCCACTATGAGAACACTGGTTTTTACTCTGAGTCAGATGCAAAGCCACTGAGGGGTATTTGAGCAGAAGAGAGATGCAGGGTACAATAATTCAGACAAGAGATGATGACGGCAATACTGAAGGGGAGATAATTGGTTGTAACCTGAAAATAATTGACAGTTAGAACAGATAGGCTCTACTGATAAGATGTGCAATGAATAATCACTCCCAGATACTAAGTCTCTAATAGACCTGAAATTGCAAAATCATCCTTTCCTGTATTCTATGACCCTGAATTTAGAGTTCCTCCAAGAACAAAATGGGAACATCTGCTACAACCTCTGCAACAGCTTTCTCATGAATGTTTTTAGTTTTCATTTAACTTGTTCAGCCTCTCAGTAAATTGGATTTATTCAATTTGCTTTCTTCATGAAATTCCTTAAAAATGTCTGCTTCAGCCAGGTGCTTAGGTTCACACCTGTAATTCCAGAGCTTAGGAATGCCAACTCATGAGGATTGCTTGATGCCAGGAATTCAAAACCAGCCTGGGTAATATAGTGAGACCCCATCTCTACACACACGCAAATTAGCATGGTGGTACATATCTGTAGTTTTTCTATTCAGGAGGCTGAGGCAGGAGGATCACTTGAGCCCAAGAGTTTGAGGCTACAGTGAACTTTGGACACACCATTGCACTCCAGTCTGGGCAAAAGAGAGAGACCCTGTTCCTAAAAGAAAAAAAAAAAGTTTTTTCATTCATAACACTCTTTCTTGTTTCAGTATAATTACTGCTATGGTTTGACTGTCTTTGCCACTTCCAATATTTGTAATGAAATTTAATTCTGGATGCAAGGGTATTGGAAGGTATGGCCTTTGGGAAGTGATGGAGGGCTCTGCTCTCATGAGTGCGATTGGGGGCCTTCATAAATGTGCTTGACCAGGCACAGTGGTTCAGTACCAATTTGGGATACCTGTAATCCCCATTGTGGGGATTCAGTTCAGTCAGAGTGGTGGCAAAAATAGTAAGGGAAAAATATTAAAGTTATAGAATATAATCTTAAACCCTATTGGAAGGCCTAAGAGTTTCTTCTATAGCTCTTGTTGAAGGTAGCTTTGTCCCCTTAGTTAAATAAATTAGAATAGAAACAAAGGTATGTGGGGAGTTTATCTGAATAACTTGTTTACTCATGTGGTCTGAAAACTAACCTTTGAGCTAGATAACTCTCTCTCAAGAGGAGGTTAACCAGGGATATTACTCACTAATGGTGTTTGCTTTGGGCATTGGAAACTGTGCTTTAATCTTCAACCTCTAGTGGTGTTAACTTAAGCCTTTGTCAATTAAACTTTACTGAATAAATGCTAGTCTCAATGGCTGGTGAGGGCCAGCAGTTGCAACTGTTTACAGTACTCTCCATGGAGTCTGTAAGTGTCCATGGACACTCAGTCAAACTGGCAAAGCATAATATCTGAGTCAAGGTCTGCAGGACAGACCCTTGCAGGTGGTGACATGACATCCAATGGTTTGGGAGACCAGAGAAGGAGAATCTCTGGAAGTCAGGAGATCAATACCAGTCTGAGCAACATAGTGAGACCCTGCCTCTAAAAAATATTTAAAAAAAAATATCTATGCATGGTGGTGCATACATGTAGTCTAAGCTCCTTGGGGGGCTGAGGCAGGAGGATCACTTGAGTCCAGAAATTCTAGGCTGCAGTAAGCTATGAACTCACCACAGCATTTCAGCCAAGGTGACAGAGGGACACCCTGGATCTAAAAATTATATAAATAAAAATAAAATGGCTTGACTGCAGCAGTTTGCCCCTTTTTCCTCTTCCTCTGTTCTGTCATGTGAGGATGTAGCTTTGGTTCTCACTGAAGGATGCAACCCTCACCAGACAACTGGAGCTATGGGTACCTTGATCTTGGAGTTCTCAGCCACCAGAACCGTGAGAAATAATTTCTGTTCTTTATAATTATCCAGTCTCGGATATTTTGTTTAAATAGTACAAAATAAACTGTGACAGTTATGATTTCTCCTTCCCTTTTTAAACTGAATTTTCTATAATTTTAATAAGATTTAAAGAGAGATAAGAATAAATCAGGCACAATTTGACAAAGAATATATATCCTTGTGATTAGAAGCGAGACCTCTGGCACCAGATACTCTGATCTTGAATGTAAATTCTTACCGTAATGGCAGTTCAGTGGGACTGTGGTCAGGTCATTTAGTCTCAGTGTGCCTCAGCTTCCTCATGTATTAAATGTGAATACTGTCTAACTTACATATGAATATTAAAAATTAGTCCTGTAAATCACTCAAAGAGTACCTGGGACTCAAAGTCACTTACAAGTGCCACATAATTATTATTGCTATTTAAGTTTATCTCTTTGGTTCTGATTCTTTATAGTTTTGGTGGAAGTCTAAGAGTTCTTTTGAAATACATGCAGCCATATCTGCTGTGAAGCTGAACTTGAAAATATGTTTACTTTCCTCAAATAAATAAATTATTCAAAACCTAGATAAAAACAACACACAAAACTGAAAAATAGAACATTTTTATCTCTGAACAGCAAAAAACCTTGAAGATTAAGGTCTGACAACATTTTCTATATAATTAGAGTTCAGAAGAACACACCATATCCCCATGCAGGTCTTTTTTATAAAGCAAAGTTTGACTTGAAAGTTATCTTTTTAAAGCTTAACTCTTCCTCAGGTAATATCTTTTAATAACATTTTATTGTAGCTACCCAGTCAGGAAAGCATTGTTTATCTAGATGAAATATTCTTTATCCTCTACCAAAATGAGTGTACTTTGTGATAGGTGAAGACTTTCGGTTTCCTAATAAGAATTCACATGCATACATAAAATCAGGTAGCTTCTTATTTATTATGCATTTTCCACTTTATGTATTTCTGATCTGCATGTTATTTTTACTCTGTTTTTCTTAGTTTTAATTATCTCTCTCTTCCTTGTCCCCTCCATCTGTAACTACTAGAAGTTACCTTGCTTTGTTTACATTTTTATCTATGCCAGGGTTTCTTGACAGATACATTACTGATATTTTGGGTCAGATAAGTCTTGCTTGTGCTTGGTTGTGTGTGGCCTTCTGCATTTCGTGATGTTTGACAGCATCCTTGGCCTCCACTTACTAGGTTCCAGGATCACCCCTACTCTTCAAATTATGACAATCAGTATCCAGACATCAACACGTATTTCACAGGGAACAAAATTATCTCCTGTTGGAATTCACTTGGGGTAGTTGACAAAATATTAAAGAAAATATTTAGGGAATGTTATAGATTGTAGTCTCAAACCTTTTGGAAGGCTGAAAGGTTTTACTGAAGCAGGTTGAAGGCAGCTGCCTCATTAACATTACATTAGCATAGGAAAGAGATAGAGACAAAGTCCTTATCCCACATCCCTTTGTCTCCACTCTGTATACTCATGTTATTTTTGTGTTGGGTGGCCCTCTCCTCTGGGGAAGATCAAACCGAATTACCTGTTAATAGTAAGTACTTACTCTGGGCCCCAGAACCTAAAGTATTTATCAGTCATCAAATCATTCTCTTAACCATGCCAGTTATCTACAAGTGTGATAACTTAGAACCTCTATTGTAACATCTAGGGAATAAATGTGTAGATGAACAGGGAGTCTTGGTCAATTGGTTGCATTTCACCCTCTGAAAGCAGCCAACGGCCATCCCTAGTCCACTCGAATCAGTGTAATGGTGTGAGTGCATTCATTCATCCATCATTGAGTCAGGGTCTGCAGGTCAAAATTCTGCAGGTGGTGACCCATGTCTCAATCCCCAGTTGAGAACCACTGATTCATATAATTTCTATTAATCTTCTTATACATTTTATTATTTATGCGACTTTTGCCTCACATTACATCATGGTAACTTTGTGTTTTTTTTCTGGACATTAGTTCTCAGTTCACACAAGGCTTTGTGGTATACTGGGAAGAACACATGACACTAAACTTCAGGAGATTAGGTTTCTGCATCTGACTCTAGAAATCTAACCTTAGACAACACACTCATTCAGTTTATTCCTAAGTTTTCTCAACCATAAAATGACTGAATTAGATGATATTTAAGGCTTAGATAAAATTTAAAATGTTAAGATGGCATTTAAATGGACACAAATGATTTCGAAGAAAAGAATTTAATACTGCAATGTATATATTTTTCTTGTATCTTCTCTCTTTAATTTTACTGCAGCTCTAGTTTTCTGCATTTCTTTTCATTCTATTTAAACAATTTTACTTATGATTTAATTACACTTTTAAAATATAAACATAGCTTCAACCATTACTTTTTTGGTAAATCTCTCTATTCTTATCTAATTTTTGTAATTTATTATCAAAATGCAAAGTTTTTCAAACAAATTTACAAGCTAGAAAAGTATTACCTCAGAGGGTTTATTTTCGGTAGGTTAGGAAGATATTAATTTATCAAATTAAAATAAGTTTAAAAATGCAAATATAGATTATTTTTTGTCACATCACTTTGCCTATTAAATGAGATACTAGTCACTGTTTTAAAAACTTTGTAAATTTAAAAAAATTCTAAAAATCTCGGTTAGTTTTTAAATAGTTGAAAACCTGACAGCAAAATATTTTAAATTATCTTGGGACTTATTTGAAATATAAATGTATGTCAAATATGATAAAAATGAACCTCAGCCAGCATACATATTTTGAACTAAATTATTAACTAATGATAGCAATACATGTGTAAAATTTATAAATAATAGCATAATTATATTGGTGGTTGATGTGGTGTTTTATTAATTTTTTTTCTTTTGCTGATAAAGGTCCCTACTAAGCATTTTAAAGATAATTTATTTAAAGTATTTATTAAACAGATGGTGAAAAATGAAAATAAATTGGCATAGATTAAAAAGCAATATTGAGCCATTGAATTTTGTGCAGGAACATGACATGCTTTATTTATTTATTATATATTATAATTTCTTTATCCATTTGTTGATTGATGACCATCTGGGTTGTTTCCACATTTTTACAATTCTGAATTGTGCTGCTATAGACATGTATGTGCAAGTGTCTTTTTCATATAATGACTTCTTTCCTTTGGGTGGATACCCACTAGTGGGATTGCTAGATCAAATGGGGTAGTTCTACTTTTAATTCTTTAAGGAACCTCCACACAGTTTTCCATCGCGGTTGTACTAGTTCATATTCCCACCAACCGTGTAGAAGTATTTCCTATTCACCACATCCACACCAACATCTATTATTTTCTTACTTTTTGATTATGGTCATTCTTGCATGAGTAAGTGGCATCATGTGGTTTTGATTTGCATTTCCCTGATCATTAGTGATGTTGAGCATTTTTTATATGTTTGTTGGCAATTTGTATATCTTCTTTTAAGAATTTTCTATTCATGTCCTTAACCCACTTTTTGATGTGTGAAGGGGTTATTTTTTTCTTTCCTTCATCTCAACTTTAGATAACCTGATTACAATGTGCCTAGGTGATGATCTTTTTGCAATGAATTTCCAGGTATTCTTTGAGCTTCTTGTAGACATCCAGAATGTCTAGGTTTCTAGCAAGGCCAGGAAATATTCATTGATTATTTCCCCAAATATATTTCCCAAAGTTTTAGATTTCTTTTCTTTCTCAGAAATGCCAATTATTATTAGGTTTGGTCATTTTACATAATCCCAGACTTCTTGGAGGCTTTGTTCATATTTTATTCTTTTTTCCTTGTCTGTTAAATTGGGTTAATTCAAAAGCCTTGTCTTCGAGTTCTGATGTTCTTTCATTTGTTTGAGTCTATTCCTGAGACTTTCCAGAGCATTTTGCATTTCTGTAAGTGTCCATTGTTTCCTGATGTTTTGATTGTCTTTTATTAATGCTATCTATTTCATTGAATATTTCTCTTTTCACTTCTTGTATCATATTTTTTAAATTCCCTTACAATGGGCTTCGCCTTTCTCTGGTGCCTCCCTGATTAGCTTAATAACTAAACTTCTGAATTCTTTTTCAAGTAAATCAGGGATTTCTTCTTGGTTTGGATTCACTACTAGTGAGCTAATGTGATTTTTTTGGAGGTGTTAAAGAACCCATTCTTTTCATATTACCAGAGTTGGTTTTCTGGTTCCTTATCATTTGTGTAGCCTCTGTCAGAGGGAAGGTCTAGGGCTTAAAGTTGTTGTTCAGATTCTTTTGTCCCACAGGCTGTTTCCTTGATGTAGTGCCCTCTCCCTTTTCCTAGGCATGTGGCTTCCTGAGAGCTGAGCTGTAGTGACTGTTATTTCTCTTCTGGGTCTAGCCACCCAGAAAGTCTACCAAGCTCCAGCCTGGTACTGGGGATTGTCCGCACAAAGTCCTGTGATGTGTACCATCTGAGGGTCTCTCAGCCATGGATACCAGCAAAGTATTTGGGGTTCTGGAGCAAAAGTTTACCTCCACACACTGCTCTGTCCATCAAAGTGGGAGCTGCAATAGATATACTTTAGAAAACTAATTTGGCTGTTTTATTCAGAATGATTTGAATCTGCTCAAAGGAGAAAAGACTGAGCAGTAAGAACAGTGGTTGCATCTTCCTTTTTTTCTATTCAGTTATCATACCGAATACCTTTGTTTTGTCTTATGGTATTTTGTATAATTGCCATGATTATATTCTACAAGTCCTTGAGCTTTTCATTTTTGCATTCCTTTCAATGTGGAAGATGTAAAGGCCAAATTATCACAATGATTTAGGGATCCTAAAGTAATCAACTTGATGTCATGATATCTCAGGACTCAGGCAAATTTTATTTCAAGCTTTTTTTTTTCACATTAGACGTTTATTTCTTTATCTAAAATAATAAGTATAACAAAAATAATACTTGTCTAATTGTAGAAATGTCTTATTTATCCAGTGCTATCACATATGAAAAAAGGAGAATAATATTGACTAGAAACTAATATGGTTTAGCTGTGTCCCCACCTAAACCTCATCTTGAATTCCCACAGGTTGTAAATTTTGTAAATTGCCCAGTCTCGGCTATATCATTATCAGCAGCATGAAAATGAACTAATACAGAAACAATAGAGAAAATAAAAATGATAACTGCTTAACCCTAGGGAGGTACTCAATGGGAGGTAATTGAATCATGGGGGCAGGTCTTTCTCATGGTGTTCTCGTGATAGAGAATAGGTCTCATGAGATCTGATGGTTTTAAAAATGGAAGTCTCCCTGCACACGCTCTCTTCTCTTATCTGCCGCTATGTGAGATGTGCCTTTCACCTTCCACCATGATTGTGAGACCGCCCCAGCCACGTGGAACTGTCCAATAAACCTCTTTCTTTTGTAAATTGCCCAGTCTCAGGTATGTCCCTATTAGTAGCATGAAAACAAACTAATACAGAAACAATAGAGAATAAAAATGATAATTGCTTAACCATAGAAGTTTCTTATTGATCCAATACTATCATATATAAAGAAACTAGAATAGTTATCTATCAGAGTGCCTACTCAATTTATGCTCCTTTTGTTTTCTGAACATAGCCCTTCAAAACCCATTCATCTCTCAATATCTGGGAGCTTGCTATGTCTTTGATAGGCTGTTGTATTTAAGTAGGTGCAGGAAAAACATTATAAAAGCAAAGTAAAATATAATTTATTTTCCAAAAGGCTTCCCTGGGTGGCAAGGAAGAGTATCATACCTGATTTCAGTCCCAGTCAAATTCTGAAACTATGATCAAAACTCCAGGGAAATATACAAAATAGTAATGTGTTTTGTGGAAAATAGTAGGTATTCATGGGGAAATCAGGATTCAACTACCATTCAAAATATCAAACTCATTTAGTACATGAAACACCTGAGAGTTTTTATTGTGACTCTAAACCACAGGCTACAACATCACCCAGTTAGTAAGGCATATAAAAAAAAAAGTCAACATATGTCCTGTAAACAATAAAATCACTTTACAGTTTGGATAAGAAAATGTACAATCTTTAAATAAGTTGCTGCTTCATTTACATGAGTTTAAAATTAAGCAGAACTTCCTAAGTGAGACAATGTATCTGTAATAAAATGGGATGATTTTATTTAGAAAGGTATTCTGCTCCCAGATTATTTTCTCCTGAAAGCTATGTACAACCATTTTGTCTGTCAAAGGACAGGAAGAAGGAGAAGGAAGATTATAATATTTTCATAATTTAGTTTCTTTGCTTTCTAACTTCAGCCAAAATCACTCTCTAGATAGACTTGTATAAATATGCCACTATTGTTTTTTTTTCTTAAGTACCATTATTCCATCCCTTTGGTCTCTGGTTTGGAGAGAAGCTAGGTAGCTTCAGCCTACAATGTGACATAAGGTGTTTTGGAGAGTGTCACATTTTGTTATTTGACAAAAGATGTGTTACAATTTCTCCACAAGTTGTTATCTTTTTATTTGTTTGTGCTTTTCTTCTACCAGTTTAAAAACACTTTTTGATAAGAATCTCATCAAGTAAAGTTCAAATAGAAATCTCATAGTATAAAGAGATTTCAACACAGAGGTCAAAGAAGAAAATAACTTAAGACCATCAATTTTCAAAATAGTAAATGAAAAAATGCAGTAAGAAGTTTGTATACCAGTATATAAAGTGAACACTGTTAAGTCACTATTTTTTTTCTGAAATTACATTTTAATATTTGTCTTGGAGAGTTGTTTTTTTATATTTTTTCACAAAGTGAAATAAAGCAATGCAGGTTGTATAAATAAGAAAATTAATTATTCTTATTATGAATGTGGAAGCCTTTTTGATTGAGATAAAAACATCTGATCAGTTTTGTGTTGCAATTTCAGCTGATAAGCTATTAAAGACAACACTGAAATTATTTTCTTGAAATATAGTTTAGAATTTGGTATAAAACAATTGGGCCATTCTAAATACATATTATGCTAACATGCTTGACTAGCTTTAAGTCTAATATTGAAAAGAAATCAGATTCAAATCATGAAAGGAAAAGAGGATAGATGAAATGTTTAAATATGAGGTGTTTTTCAACTCTGTTTTCAGACAGTTCTGTTGCTCTATATTTTCCGTAGTGATTCTATTCTAGAATAATTAAATTTGTTTTTCAGAATAAAATATTTTAATCAACTGACTTAAAATTGAAAATAGAAAAATATTTGATGTTTCTAAAACTTTGATTTCAAATATGCTTAAAATTCAATCTAATTATATTTGGTAACAGTTTTAAAGATTGAGTAATATATTTATTAATATACTAACTTATTCCCAAATATGTATTGAGCAACTGCTGTCTGCCAGACGTTAGTCTTGGCAGTGCTGCTATAGCAATAAGCAAAACAGACATACCACATATTCTTATGGATTGTAGGACAATAGTCAAACAAGTACTTAAGTTGTGTTATGATAAGGTCAAGCAAGATAAATGGAGAGGAAAATGGGTACTAGAGAGTGATAGGGTGGTGCTATTTTGTTTTCTTTTGTTTTTTGAGACAGAGTTTCGCTGTTGTTACCCAGACTGGAGTGCAATGGCACGATCTCGGCTCACCGTAACCTCCACCTTCTGGGTTCAAGCAATTCTCCTGCCTCAGCCTCCCGAGTAGCTGGGATTACAGGCACGCACCACCATGCCCAGCTAATTTTTGTATTTTTAGTAGAGATGGGGTTTCACCTTGTTGACCAGGATGGTCTTGATCTCTTGACCTCGTGATCCACCCACCTTGGCCTCCCAAAGTGCTGGGATTACAGGCGTGAGCCACCGTGCCCATCAGGTTAAGCCAGATAACTATTTAATAAAGTAATACTTGAAGAGAAACTTGATACACATGAGTAGTGAGCCATATGGATATTTAGAGAAAAGCGTTGTAGGTTCAAAGGAAAGACAAGTATAAAGGCCCTGCATAATGTGTTGAAGAATACACAAGAGGCCGGTGTGCTTGCAGCACAATGAGTGAGAAAAAGTTTCATAGAAGATGAAATTGAAAAGATGGCTAGGGGCCAGATATATGAGACTATGTAAGAGTTTTGTCTTTTGCTCTGAGTGATTTGAGAATCCTTTAGAAGGTCTGGGCAGACCTGACTCCATAGCATAGTGATCACTCTAACTGCTGGCTAGAGAATACTGTCTAGCGGACCTAGGAAGGAAGAAGGGAAACTACTGAAGATCAGGGTTGAAGCTACTGCAACAATCCAGCTGGAAAACAGTGTTTACATACGCTAGGATGAGAATAGCGAAAATGCTAAAATGTGGCCAGAAATCTGACAGAAGTTAATAGGGAAAGACTATATAGAAGTTGCTAACATATAGGAGGAAGGTCCAAGGGAAAAGAAAGAGTTTAACTTTGACACTATGGTTTATGCTATGAGAAACAGGAAGAACAAAATTTCCAATCACTTAGTTGGGGAAGCTTGGAAGAGAATCAGGAAAGGGTAAAGTGGGAATCAGTGGTTAAATTTTGGCCATGTTAGGTTGGAGATGCAGATATATAAATGGAGAAATGAGTGCACATTTGAAAAACTCAAGGAAGCTATCTCAGTTGGCGGTGATATTTATAGGCATGAATTTCAGTCTTTGAACTTCAAATCATCAGAATACCCTACCTACTATGATGCTGTCTTTATTTAAAATTTTAATGTTTTATATGTCATAAATTTTTTTCCCATTAATTTTGATTTTTAAAATAGTATTCTTCATCTTGTTGATTGAGTTTTTTGAAGCCCTTCTCCTTAAATTTTGTTTTAAGGGGAGTACCTAATCACATTCATTCTTATTAACCCTCCTTGTTACAGACTTCTGCATACCCCAGAGTTATTCTCCCTCAGTCCTTGAAGAGTTTAGCAACTAATTTTCTTTCTATATTAATTCTGTCACAATTCTTAGAGATTACTTTATCCTCATGAATGATTTATTTAATATCCTGGCATCTCAATGCTCCTTTACTCCAATGATATTTTCCTCCATCCTGCTCTAGCTGTGTTTCTGTTATCATAATGTAGAATAATGTATATATTTCTCTATTTTATAACATAGACTAGGTCATTGTTAATCACCACATTCTTTCTATAATCTCAATTTTAAGTATTACTGTATACAATCTCTTTTTAAACTATTACATATATTTAATATATAATATATTTATGTTTTGAGTTGTTCTTTTTTAATTGAGGTGAAATTCATATAACTTAATAATTTTAAATTTTTTAAATTTTTATTTCAATATTTATTGGGGAACGGGGTTTCTGGTTACATGGATAAGTTACTTAATGGTGATTTCTGAGATTTTGGTGACCCCATCACCTAAGCAGTGTACAATGTACCCAATATATAGTCTTTAACCCCTCACTCCCTTCCACCTTTCCTCCCAAGTCCCCAAATTCCATTATATCATTCTTATGCCTTTGCGTTCTCACAGCTTAGATCCCACTTATAAGTGAGAACATACGCTGTCTGGTTCTCCTTTCCTGAGTTACCTCATTTAGAATAATATAACCTTCAACTCCATCCAAGTTACTGCAAAGTCCATTTTTTTCTTCTGTTTTATGGCTGTGTAGTTTTCCATGGTGTATGTATAACACATTTTCTTTATCCACTCATTGGTTTATGGGCATATAGGTTGGTTCCATATTTTTGCAATTGTGAGTTGCGCTGCTAAAAATGTATGATCATGTGTCTTTGTCATATAATGACTTCTTTTCCTTTGGGTAGATACCCAGTAGTGGGATTGCTGGATGGAATGGTAGTTCTACTTTTAGTTCTTCAAGGAATCTCTATATGGTTTTCCATAGTAGTTGTACTGTTTACATAAAGCATCCTCTCTATGAGGGGCTATAATTATTTGATTAAATCAGGACTTAAAATATATTCGTTCTATTATCTTTTCACATCCCATGACTCTCATATACATATTTCCCTCTTTATGCAGCATAAATTTATCAAACTTGCTGCTACAGCTACCCAAAGAGCTCTAATGTCTTTTTCATTTTCTAAAGTATTTTTTCTAAAAAGAATTTTATTGTGTATATTTAAAATATACATTATGTTATATTATATATAGATATACATATACATATATATAGTAAAATGGTTATTAGAGTAGAATAAATTAACATAGCCATTATTCCACATAGTTGCACATTTTTTGCTCCTGTGGCAAGAGCGACTATAATCTACTCATTTAGCAAAAGTCCTAAATATAATACACTATTAATAATTATAGTCCTCATATTGAACACTAGATTTTTCAGCTTGTTCATACTATGTATTTGCTACTGTGCATACTTTCACGTACATATTCCCGTTTACTCCCCTCCCTTTAACCCTGATAATCACTATTTATTCTCTATGTCTATATATTTGAACATATTTTTCTATATTTCCATGTAAATGAGATCTTTGCTGACATATCACCCTCTCCAAGAAACCTTCATGCCACCTTCCTCATAGCATTTACAGCATTTCCTATATCACTCCCAACTTTAATTTTTCATAGCACTTATCTTCATCTGACATTCTATATGTTTTAGTTGCTTATTTATTAATCTACTATCTCTCTTATATACACATAAGTTCAAGCCAGGCAGGACTTTGTTTATTTGCAGTGTCAGGGCTCAGAAAAACAACACGCCGAAGTATGGACCTTGGCATCTTGAGTAGCTTGAACTGAAGGTCAGGGAAAACAACTTCAGAAGCAAGATTTCTCTGATCTCCTGTCCTCCTCTCTCTCACTCTTCTTTCTCCCCTGAAGCAGGTCATAGAAACTAGAACTCCTCTTCCCCAGAGCAAGTCAAAAAATCTAGAAAGGTTTCTCTTTCCCTTCTCCCTTGAAAATCCACATTCCAGAGAGATTCTACACCATATCTGGGATGGAGGAATGCTACACAGAGAGGCCAAAAAACAACAAAAGTCTGACAGGCTTTTCTAGGTGTCCCCACTTCAGTCTGTTGCATCATTAGATCATATCCTTTTGTTCAGTCACATTTCTACATGACTATGTTGAGACTAAGCATAAAAATTAAGTTTCCACTAGCTCTTTGAATTTTTATTTTTTTAAGAATCCCACGTCACATAAACTGATTCAATAAATTTGTTATGCTTTTTCTCTTGTTCATCTGTCTTTTGTTAGAGAAATGTTGGCTGTGACCCGTATTATGAGAAAAGTTATGACATCATTCCATCCCTACAGTTTCTCATGCCCAATGTGGAGCAGCTGAACACTTGACTCACTCCAGAGCCTGCAGATGAGATCCTGGGACAACTGACAAAAAGCTACCAAAAGGTAAGACATTTCTACAGAGGTCAGCTCTCTCAGATCCCTGCCTATAATGTTTAGTTGAGAACCAAATGTAAGCATTTCTCTTTATCCTCTGCTTTCCAAATTCAGGTTAGCAGGAAAAAATTGTCTGTTTGGATTATGGGGAAAAAAAGCCAAGAAACTTGCTGTGTTTTTCTCTTGTTAGTCTGTGTTTTTAAATAGACATGCCAGTTGTAACCCTTTTGATGGTGAAGAAAGGTAATATACCTTTATGCCCATACGGTAGTAAAAGCCTGGCATGGAATGTGTGCTAAATAAATATTTATTGAAAATAATGCAAAAGCAAGTGGTTGGATTTGCTCCTTCAAGGAGGAGAAGAAAGGAGTAAAGAATATAGGAGAGGAAATTGCAGGTGAGAAGGATGGTGTTAAGAAAGGAGAGGTGGCAATGAAAGCAGAGTCTAGGCGATGAATCTCTTATTTGCTATGGGTCATGTAGATATGAACTATCAAAGGATATGAAGAAGAAACAGTTAATACAGTAAGATTGGAAGCAGTTCTAGTAGAATCCTGAGAAGCAAAGGAAAATGCATGCTTCAAAAAGGAATAGTGCGTTACATGCTGCTGATAGGTCCCCCTATATAATAAGCATGCAAAGGTTTGGAAGGGAGGAAGTATAGAGAGTGATTACCAGGAAGTTTTCAAAGAGTCTTTCTGTAAAAAGAAACAGAGAAAATGAGTCAAAAGCCAGGGATGAATGAAAGGTTCAGGTAGGATTTTCTACTGTATTTAACTTTTACAGTAAACTTACACATCAGTTCCATTGCTTAAACATGTGACTAAAAATCTTAACACCTTGAAAAGCTTTCTTAAAAGCTCAAATAATTTCCAGTAAATTATCCCTCTTATCCTCACAGCAGGGAAGCATGGAAAATTAACACTTTAAAAGGAGAAAGTTATAAAATAGCCATTTTGACCCACTTGTCCAGATTCTTGTAATTTTTCACTGATGATTTTGGAACTGAAACACCATATAAACTAATTTTTCATTGTTTTACATAAAATACTCAGTTAATTCTTTTTGTCCTATAGAATTAAGTTCATATGTTTTAGTATGATATACGTAAAACTTTTTCAAATATGTGACACCAAATCAGAGCTTTCATTCAATTGCTAGATTCTCCCTGACTTTTATCTGTATTAACCTTTTAAAAATATCAAACACCTATGTAAGTGTCACATTTTCTACTTTCTTTAAATTCCTACACATAGAATATCTCAAGCAACAAATAATTGCTTGATATATTAACACAGAAATTAAAGTATTATTGCGTTTACTTATTGTCCTTTACCAGAATGGCTCTTACCATTCTTCAGGACTCAAATTAAATATACATCTTTTGTCAATTTCATACCTCACAACATTGCAGCAGAAGCTCTATGTTACCACAGAATGTTTTACTTTTTAGAATGACAGTAGGGTAAATGGAGAGGAAGTGCTGCCTGGGTTCAGTGGATATTTAAATTGCATTAAAAATGCTTAATGAATTCCCACTGTGGGCTTTGAAATCATTCAAACTTTGCAAATCCCAGCTCAGTCACTAAAAACAGTGATCTTGAGCTAATATGAAATCTGCCCTCATCTGTAAAAAGGGCATTATGGTTCATGATTCATAATGGATTTTTCCAAGGACAAATGAGACATGTTAAATCCATATACAGTGCCATGAATACAGAACGAGGTGGTACATTCTGTTCATCTTTACATTTCAGTGTCTACTGGAACACAGAACTCAGAGTATGTATTTTTGAAGACATTTGTTGAATTACAATGTTTGTAATTGCAGAATACCCATGTAGACAGTCTCAGTCTTCTCTTCAAGCCCACTACAAAGAAGAAAAATTTGCAACAAAATATTATGGAAAACAGATCAAATGCAAGGATAGCAAAATAATTGCAACGTGTGTTAGCTCTAATAGTAAGGGTGCTCTGTGTTTCTATGTTAAGAAATCACTGACGCCATTTTGAACTTCTCTGTAGAATGCCATAATAAGGAATTGGTATCTTCCAGAATAGTAGAGTAAGGTGATGGTGATGAATGCTACCCTTGCCTTTCATAGATGCAACTTTTAATTGTTTTTTTCTTTGAAGAGTAGTGGCTTAATGTTATCGAAAACCTAAGCATGAAAACCCAGAACTTAAGCTTCCAAAATGTGTGAATACTACAGTTAAAAAAGAAAAACTGTAAAGAGAAGATGAATTTTAAAAGTAGATTAAACACCACTGTGACAGGGCTGAGGAAGATGGCAGAATACAAGGACTCCCCAATCATCTACTCCCACAAGGGCACCAACTTAACAACTATCTACACACAATAAAAGTACCTTCTTAAGAACCAAAAATCAGGTGAGCGCTCAGAGGACCTGGTTAACTTAATATGGCTGAATGAGGCACTGAAGAGGTTAAAAAAAAATACAGTCTTGAAACACTGATGCCACTCCTCCACTGTCTCCAAATAGAGGCTGCACAGTGCAGAGAGTACTTCTGGGCACTGGAGAGAGAAAGAGGCAGCAACTGTGAGGCATTGAAATCAGTGCTGCCCCTGTTATTGCAGAAGACAAAACCAGACCAAACTCTGCTGGTAACCTGCCCACAGAGGACACATTTATTTATTTATTTATTTATTTTTAAAATTATTTTTTCATTTGCATAGGTTATTGGGAAACAGGTGGTGTTCGGTTACATGAGTAAGTCCTTCACTGGTGATTTGTGAGATTTTGGAGCACTCATCACCTGAGCAATATACACTGCAGCCAATTTGTAGTCTTTTATCCCTCATACCCTTCCCACCTTTTCTCCCTTGTCCTCAAAGTCCACTGTGTCATTCTTATGCCTTTGCATCCTCATAGCTTAGCTCTCACTTATGAGTGAGAACATACAATGTTTGGTTTTCCATTCCTGAGTTACTTTACTTAGAATAATGGTCTCCAATCTCATCCAGGTTGCTGAGATGCACTAATTCATTCCTTTTTATGGTTGAGTGGTATTCCATCATGTGTATACTACAGTATATACCACTAGTTGATTGATGTGCATTTGGGTTGGTTCTACATTTTTGCAATTGTGCATTGTGCTACCGTAAACGTGTGTGCAAGTATCTTTTTCTTATAATGACTTCTTTTCCTCTGGGTAGATACCCAGTACTGGATTGCTGGATCAAATGGGGGTAATTCTACTTTTAACTCTTTAAGAAATCGTCATACTGCTTTCCATAGTGGTTGTACTAGTTTACATTCCCAGCAGCAGTGTAGAAGTGTACGCTGTTCACCACATCCAGGCCAACATCTTTTTTAAAAAATTTTAAATTGATTATGGCCATTCTTGCAGAAGTAACGTGGTGTTGCATTGTGGTTTTGATTTGCATCTCCCTGATCATTAGTGATGTCGAGAATTTTTAAAATATGTTTGTTGGCTATTTGTATTTCTTCTTTCGAGAATTGTCTATTCATGTCCTTAGCCTACTTTGTGATGGTTTTTTTATTCTACTGTGTAGTTCATCATAGATTCTGGATATTAGTCCTTTGTCAGATGTATGGATTGTGAAGATTTCCTCCCACTTTGTGGGTTGTCTGTTTGCTCAGCTGTCTGTTCCTTTTGCCATGCAAACATTCTTTAGTTTAACATAGCCATTATCTCATATAGTTGCACATATTTTACTCCTGTGGCAAGAGCAACTCACATAGTTGCTGTCCATTCCTTTTGCCAAGCGAAAGCTCTTTGGTTTAATTAAGTCCTAGCTATTTATCTTGTTTTTACTGAATTTGCTTTTGGGTTCCTGGTCATGAAATCCTTGGCTAAGCAACTGTTTAGAAGGGTCTTTCCAATGTTATCAACTAGAATTTTTATAGCTTCAGGTCTTAAATTTAAGTCCTTCATTCCTCTTTAGTTGATTTTTGTATATGGTGAGAGATGAGAGTACAATTTCATTCCCCTACATGTGGCTTGCCAATTACCCTAGCATCATTTGTTGAATAGGGATTATTTACCTAGAACACCCTAAAGACTCCTCCAGAAAGCTCCTAGAACTAAGAAAAGGATTCAGCAAGTTCCGAGATAAAAAAATCATCTACACAAATCAGTAGCTCTTCTATATACCAACAGCAACCAAGCTGAGAATAAAATCAAGAATGCAATCTTTTTTTTACACTAGCTGCAAAAAAAAAAAAAAAAAAAAAAAAAAAAACTTAGAAATATGCCTATCCAAGGATAAAATAGGAAAGCTATTTACTTTTTACTGAAGGAAATAATAGATAACACAAACAAATGGAAACACATTTCATGCTCATGGATGGATAGAATCAATATTATGAAAATGACTATACTGCCAAAAGAAAACTACAAATTCAGTATAATTTCTATCAAAATACCACCATAATTCTTCCCATAATTAGAAATGACAATCCTACAATTTATATGGAATCAGAAAGAGCTCACATAGCCAAAGCAAGACTAAGCAAAAAGAACAAATCTAAAGGCATCATATTACCTGATTTCAAACTATAGCACTATAGTCACCAGTACAGGATGGTACTGGTATAAACATAGGCACACAGACCAATGGAACAGAATAGAGAATGCAGATATAAACTCAAATACTTAGCAGCCAACTGATCTTTTACAAAGCAAACAAAAACTACACAGGGAGCATTTACCCAGCCCTAGCCAGAGAGAAAACACCCATCCTAATGGTCAGAATATGAGTTCCTGAAAGACTCACCACTGTGGGCTAAAGTGACCTGGGGTCCCAAATTAACTCAAAAGGCAGTTGAGGCCACAAGGACTCCAACACTTAGATGAGCACTAGTGCTGAATTGGGCCCAGAACCAGGAGATGTTGGGCACACATGCCTACTGAGACACCAGCTGGGATAGCTAAAGAAGTGCTGGTATCAGCTCTCTTCTAACTCCAGGCAGCATAGCTCACAGGCCCAAAAGAGGCCCATTCTTTCCACTTGAGGAAAGGAGATGGGAGAGTATGGAGGATTTTGTCTTGTATCTTTGGTATTATCTCAGTCACGGCAGTACAGGGCATTACGCAGAGTTGTGAGGACCTGTTTCCAGGACCTAGCTCACCCTGAGCCAGAAAAGAACCTGCTGCCTTGAAGGAAAGGACCCAGTCCTATCAGGATTCATAATCTGCTAACTGAAGAGTCCTTGGGTCCTGAATGATCAGCAGCAATACCCAGAAACTACATCAATGGCCTAGGGTGAGACTCAGACTTGCTAGGTTCAGGTGAGACTCAGCACATTCCCAGTTGTGGTGGCTATAGTGCTTTCTCAAGCTTCTGCTTGAGAAAAGCAGAGAGTAAAGTCCACTAGAAGTTGAGCACCAAGCAGGTTCTTGAGGTCCCTGATTCCTGGACTAGCTCTTATACAACACCTCTGGACCTTTCCCCCAGACTAGAGGGAAGCCCACTGCTCTGAAGGGTGAGTCCCAGGCTGGACAGTATTCACCACACGCTCACTGAAGAGTGCTTGGGCCTTAAAGGAACATTGGCAGTAGTCTATTAGTACTCTCTCTGTGTCTGAGGTGGCAGTGAACATGGGTTAAGGCTCCTCAGCCTTCAGAAAGTGGAGGGAAGAGTAGGAATGACTGTGTCTTGTGGTTTGAGTGCCAGCTTAACTGAAGAACATAGAACATCAGGTAGACGTCTAAGATTTGACTCTCGTCCTTGGCTACCAAACAGTACTTCTGGACATGCCAGGGTCCTGAGGGAACTTGCTGCCCTCAAGTGAAGAACACAGGCTTAGCTGGCTTTACCACAGGCTGATTGTAGAGCCCCAGGGCTTTGAGCAGAAATAGGCAGTAGCCAGGGAGTGGTTATAGCAGTCCTCGATTGAGACCCACTGCTGTGCTGGATTCAGGTCTGACCTGGTGAAGTTCAACGGGCAGTAAACACAGGAGTCCTTGCGTCACTCAACCCCTAGCTTTAGGTGGCTCAGATCAGAAAGAGACATTTCATTTGTTTGGGAAAAAGTAAGGGAAGAGAACAAGACTCCCTTCCTAGTCATCCAGAGAATTCTGCCAGACATATTCAAGACCATCAAGAGTACCTCTATGAGTCTACAAGAACCACAGCGTTACTGGGTTTGGAGTCCTCCTGAAAGCAGATACAGCTTAGATTACAACATCTAAGTCCTTTCAAATATCTGAAAAGCCTTACCAAGAATGATGGGTACAAACAAGCCTAGACTGCAAAGACTATAACAAGGATATAACTCTTCAATGTCCAGACACAGACAAACATCTGCAAGTATCAATACCATCCAGGAAAACATAACTTCATAAAATAAGTAAGAAAACAAGGCCTAATCCTGGTGGAATAGAAATATGTGAACTTTCAGACAGAGAATTCAAAATAGCTGTTTTGAGGAAACTTAAAGAAATTCAAGATCACACAGAGAAAGAATTCAGAATTTTATCAGATAATGTAACAAAGATATTGATTTTTGTTTTAAGGTGGAAATTCTGGAGCTTAGAAATGCATTCAGCATACTGAAGAATGCATGAGAGTTCTTTCCCAGCAGAATTGATTACACAGAAGAAATCATTACTGAGCTGGAGGGCAGGTTAATTGAAAATGCACAGTTACAGAAGACAAAGCACAAAAAAATGAAGCATGACTAGAGGATCTAGGGAATATCCTCAAAATACTAATCTAAGAGCTATTTGTCTTAAGGATGAGGTAAAGAAGAGAAAGAAAATTTATTCAGCATGTTAATAGCAGAGAACTTCTCAAGCCTCAAGAAATATATCAACATCCAAGTATAAGAAGGTTATAGAACATCAAGCAGATTTAATCCAAAAAAGACTTCCTTGAGGTATTTAACAATCAAACTCTCAAAGATCAAAAATAAAGAAAGGATTCTAGAAGCATCAAGAGAAAAGAAACAAATAACATACAATGGAGTTCCAACACATTTGACAGCAGATTTTTCAGTGGAAACCTTATAGGCCAGGAGAGAGTGGCATGGCATATTTAAAGTGCTGAAGGAAAAACCTTACCCTAGAATAGAATATCTAGCAAATGTATTCTTCAAATATGAAGTAGAAATAGGCTTTCCCAGATAAGCAGAAGCCGAGTTATTTCATTAACACCAGACCTGTTCAACAAGAAATGCCAAAAGGAATACTTCAATGAGAAAGAAAATGATGGTAGTGAACAATAAGAAATCACCTGAAGGAACAACTCACTGGTAACAGTATATAAAAACACAGAATATTATAAGACTGTAACTGTGGTATGCAAAATACTCTTAAATAGGAAGACAAATGATGAAACAGCCAAAAATAATAACTACAAAAATCTTTTCATGACATAGTACAATAAGATATAAATAGTAACAACAAAAAGTTTAAAAGTGGCAGGAAGAAGTTAAGGCATAGCATCTTTATTACTTTTTGTCTGTTTGTTTCTGCAAATAGTGTTATTAGCTTAAAATTATGGAATACAAGATAATATTTACAAGCCTCAAAGTAATCTCAAACCAAAAAGCATTCAGTGAATACACAAAAGTGAAAAAGCAAGAAACTAAATCATATCAGCAGAGAAGATTAAAAGGAAAAAAGAAAAGAATGTTGTGGAACAACCAGAAAGCAAAGAACAAAATGCAGGATTAAGTCCTTCGTTAAAAATAATAACATTGAATATAAATGGACTAAACTCTTAGATCAAAAAAATAGAGTCATATAATGGGAAAAAAGAAAAAAAAAGACCCAATGATCTGTTGCCTGCAGAAAACACACTTCACCTATAAAGACACAAATAGAATGAAAATAAAGGAATGGAAAAAGGTATTTTATGCCAATGGAAACAAAAAAAGGCAGGAATAGCTATACTTATATCAGACAAAATAGATTTTAATATGAAAACTAAGAAAAGAAGGGGTTAATTTAGCAAGAGGATATAACAATTATAAATATATATGCACCCAACATTGGAGCACCCAGATATATAAAGCAAATATTATTAAAGCTAAAGAGAGAGATAGGCCCCATACAATCATAGTTGGAGACTTCAACAGGTGACTTTCAGCATTGGACAGATCTTCCAGACATAAAGTCAACGTAGAAACATTGGACTTAATCTGCCCTATAGATCAAATGAATCTAATAGATCTCTACAGAAAACTTTATCCAATGGCTGTAGAATACACATTTTCTTCCTCAGCACATGGATTATTCTCAAAGATAGACCATATTTTAGGTCATAAAGCAAGTCTTAAAACATTCTTAAAAACATGAAATTATACCAAGCATTTTCTCTGATCACAATGGATCTAGAAATAAATAGCAAGAAGAATTTGGAAGCTATAGAAACACATGGAAATTAAACAATATGCTCCTGAATGACTGGTAGGTCAATATAGAAATTAAGAAGGAAATTTAAAAATTTGAAACAAACCATAATTGAAACATAACATACCAAAGCCTATGGAATAGAGCGAAAGCAGTACTAAGAGAGAAGTATATAGCCATAAGTGCTCCATTTAAAAAAGAGAAGAAAAACTTTAAATAAATGACCTAATGATGCATCTTAAATAACTTGACAAGCAAGAGCAAAACCAAATCAAAATTAGTAGAAGAAATAATAAAGATGAGAGCAAAAAATGAATGAAATTAAAATTAGGAAAACAATACAAAATATCAATGAAACAAAATATTTGCTTTTTGAAAAGTTAAAGAAAATTAAGAAAACTATAAACAGACCAACTAAAAAAACAGAGACAAACCAAATAAAATCAGAGATGCAAAAGTTCACATTACAAACGATACTTCAGAAATTCGAAGGATCATTAGTGACTACTATGAGCAACTATGTGCCAATAAATTAGAAAATCTAGAAGAAATGGACACATTCTTATATATATATAACTTACCAAGATTTACCCAGGAATAAATCTAAAAACCTGAATAGAACAATTACAAAATTGAAGCCATAAGAAAATATCTCCCAGAAAAGAAAAGCCTGAAAGCTGATGACTTCACTGTAATCCCAGTTAAAATGGCTTCTATCCAAACAACAGGTAGTAACAAATGATGGCAAAGATGTGGAGAAAAGGGAACTCTCATATATTGTTGGTGGGAATGTAAGTTAGTACAACCACTATAAACAGTTTGGAGGTTCCTCAAAAAACTAAAAATAGAGCTATAATATGACCCAGCAATTCTACTGCTAGGTGTATATTCAAAAGAAAGGAAATCTGTATATTGAAGGCATATCTGCACTCCCATGTTTGTTGCAGCTCTGTTCACAATATCCAATATTTGGAAGCAACCTAAGTGTCCATCAACAGATGAATGGATAAAGAAAATGTGATACTTATACACATTGGAGTACTATTCAGTCATAAAATAGAATGAGATTCAGTCATTTGCAATAACATCAATGGAACATAGGTCATTATGTTAAGTGAAATAAGCCAGGCACAGAGAGACACACATCATATCTTCTCACTTATTTGTGGGATCTATCTAAAAAAAAAAAATCAAAACAATTGAACCCATGAAGATAGTAAAATGATGGTTACCAGAAGCTGAGAAGGGTAGTGAGGGATGAGGTGCGGGGGGCTGGGGACAAGGGGAATTGTGGGGAATGGTTAATGGGAACAAAAATAATAGAATGAATAAATAAGATCTAATATTTGATAGCACAACAAAGTGACTATGGTCAATAATAATTTAATTATACAATGTAAAATAATTGAAAGTATATAATTGGACTTTTTGTAATACAAAGGATAAATGGTTAAGAGATGGATACCATATTTTTTTGTAACGTGATTATTACTCATTGCCTGCCTGTATCAAAACTTTTCAAGTACCTCATAAATATATACAACTACTATGAACCCATAAAACATTAAAAATAAAAAATAAAAAATTAATTTTATTTAAAAAGACAAAGGAACAAGAAAAAGTTCCACTGTAAAAACAATATGGAAAAAATTGTTTGTGACTCTTAGTATCTAATACTGTGTGACTTTTATTATCTAACACCATGCAGTATGCAAAAGCAATGTTTCCCACTTAATTATTCTCAGGTCTGGAGAGATTTGAAGTAATTTAGTCTAATTGCCATAAAGGTAACTATTGCATTTGAGCAGTAAGATTGAAGATTCAGATAATAACACTAGCGGTTTAACAAACCTCAAAGAAAACATACTCAATTCAGCACCACATCAGTCACAAGTCACAAGAGTTTTCCATTATGTTAGCAGAGTTACATTTTCAATCATTCAATATTTTAAATACATTAAAATATAACAGTATCTCCAATGGACAGCTATTTATTATCAAGCATACCTCCAGGTTAAATTCTTCTCTTAAACTCTTCTGGATAAAATAAAACAATGGGAGTATTAATGCATAATTTTGAGGGCAGATTTTCATATACTTGGAATATTAATACCTACATGTATTTATAGAATTTAAAAAATACATTCAACTTATAAGCTCTGGTACAGTGAGACAGATTCTACTCTCAGACTGACATTATTCACATAATGTCCCAATCCTGTATCTGAAAAATGAGAGGACTTAGTGGGTTAAATGAATTGATTTGTAAGATCTCTAATGGTTCTAATATCTTTTTTTTTTTTTGTCTCAGGGTCCGAAACAGCTTTATTGAATAAGTTGGAGTGCTGGGGCTGAGCATGGCTCACTGCAGCCTGAACCTCAAGGGTCCAAACAATCCTCCTCCCTCAACCTCCTGATTAGATGGGATGAGAGGCATGCACCACCATGCTTAGCCAGTTTTAAAATTTTTTTTGTAGAGACAGGATCTCACCATGTTTCCCAGGCTGGTCGCAAGCTCCTGGGATTGAGCAATTCTCCCTCCTCGGCCTCCCAAATTGCTGGGATTACAAACGTTAGCCATTATACCCAGCCCTAAATCATGCTAAAATTGTGTTATTTTAAGAAGTTAACTTTGTCCATTTGATATGATCCCTAAAAAGTAGTCTATTGGAATTAAATAAATGAATCACTTCTGAACATTGGTAAGTATATATTTTCTGACTATCTTCCTCATTTATTTATTTTTCTGAAATTTATCTAAACTTCAGTGAATAAATTCATTAATTCTGGACAGCAAAGTTGTTCAGAAAATTCCATCAAAATAAAAACAGAGACACTCTCTTTTGATCTTATCTGAAAATTATATCTCACTACTTCTATAGATCAGTCACCCCCATTAACACAGTAATTACCGTCTTTGACTGTTGATTCAGAGGTCCAAGGAACCCAAAGTGGCCAGGTGGCAGTCTTAAATTCCAGTTCAGTGGGTTTATTGTTGTGTTTCCTGGTGGAAGCATCCTTTCTCTGGCACTATACTCTCTAGGGCCACAGACCAGAAAGTCACAGGCACAAGTAGTAAAAATTTTGATAGTAGGTTAGTGAAATAACCAACTAACTAGAGGTAATAAACAGTGAGTGGCCTTACTCTTATTTCCACTCTTTACTTTGTGGATTCGTGAATCCTGGCTATCAGTGAAACAACGCAATGTACAGGACATTGACTCAGAGTATAGATTGCCTTCTGGAGAACCTTGGCTCAGCCCTGAAAGGGATCGCCAACTAGCTGGCACTGTAACTGAGTTTTCAAAAGGCCAATCCACCATTTTATCAAGCCAGCTGCTTCAGGATGGTGGGGAGTATGCTGAGACCAGTGGAATCTCTCAGAATGGACACTTTGTCATACTTCTTTGGTTGTGAAGTGAGATTTTTTTATTCAAAACAATGTATTGTGAAAAACCATTATAAGTAGATAAGGCATTCTATAAGTCCACAAACGGTGATTTTGACAGAAACATTATGTGCAGAGAAGGCAAATATGTATGCAGAGTAAACGTCTGTTTCAGTAATGACAAAACACTGCTGCTTCATGATGGAGGCAGTCCAATGTGGTCAACCTGCCATGGTAGCTGGCTGATTATCCTGGGTAATGATGCCACATCAGGGCTCCATTGCTGGTCTCTGCTGTTGGCAAATTGGACACTGAGCAGTGGCCATAGCCAGATCAACCTTTGTAAGTGGAAGCCCATGTTGATGAGCCCATGTATAACTTCCATCGCTGCCAAAGTATTCACTTCTGTCTATAAACCCATGAGGTGGTGACAGAGTGGCTGGAGAAATAAATTGACTAGTTATCAACAGAATAGGTTATCCTATTCACTAATTATTAAAATCTTCCTCTCCTGAGGTTATCTTTAGTGAGCCTTCACACGGAACAACTATCTACATGCATTTTTGTCCATTCAGAGAGGTTTACCCACATATCTCTTTTTCAAATTTCTTTGGCAACATTTTTTCCAATTATGTTTCTTCCAGGTTCCTGACCATTCAGTCAAACCATTAGGTACAGCCCAAGAGTAGCACATAATCACATATCTAGCTATTTCTCCTTCCAAACAAATGGCACGACCAGGTGCAATGCTCAAAGTTCTGCCCACTGCAAGTGTTTCCCTTTACCACTTCCCTTCAGGGATATCCCAGAGAGGGGCTGTAGAGCTGTAGCTGTCCAATTTGGGGTGTTGCCTGCATATTGTGCTAAACCATCTGCAAATTAGACTTGAGTCTTCTCTTTCATTGTCAACTGATCATAGGGAATTTCCTATGAAGCCATAGGTACAGGCTGGGAGAGAAAAGGCAGTGTAGAAGGCAAGGGGACCATGGACATGTGGACCACTTCTTTATGTAACGTTCTGGTGACTTCAGGATCTGCTGGGTCCCAATCACATATATACCACTTCCACTTGATGGAGTGCTGCTGTACACAGCCATATTTAAAAAGTGGTGTGTCAGGTAAACTCCAGTTCATGATGAGTAGCTCAGGTCACATGGTAACGTGATGACCCATAGCCAACTGTTTAGTTTCTAACAGGGCTCAGTAGCAGTCCACAGCTGTTTCTCAAAAGGAAAGTAGTGATCTTAATAATGACAGGGCCCTGCTCCAAGATCCCAAAGGCCTGTGCTACAGTTCACCTATAGGGGGCTGCCAAAGTCTCTATATGTCTCTTATCTGTCACTGACACTTCAAGCACCACTAGGTATACTGGATAATATGACCCAAATGGCATTGTAACTTGTAGAGCAGGCTCAACTTATTTCACAGCCTTTTATCTTTCTGGGTCTATTTAAAACTAGCAGCTTTTTAAGTGAGCCACAGCAACACACCCAAATGAGGAATATGTTGCCTCAGAAATCTGAAGAGGCCCATGAGGTATTGTGCTTCTTTCTTAGTGTAGGAAGGACCAAATTCAACAACTTATTCTGTACTGTAGAAGGATTATTCTACGTGTCCCATTCCACTGTATGCCTGGAGATTTCACTGAGGGAAAATGCTTCTGAATTGTTGAATTTATTTTCCAGCCTCTAACATGCTGGAAAATATTAGTAAAGTCTATGGTAGTTGCTACTTCTAGCTCACTAGATTCAGTCAGCATAATGTCACTAAAGTAACAGACTAATATAATATCCTGTGAAAAGAAAAGATTCCTGTGAACTAAAGCATTTTCTAAATCAATAGCCATATACCCAGTACCAGTGAATGTATTAATTTGCTTGAGCAATGAATTCATATCTAGTACAGGAACAGCAGCAATTGGAGTCATCACTTGGTCAAGCTTACATAATCCACTGTCATTCTCCAAGACCTATTTGTCTTCTGCACAGGTCAAACAGGCTAGATGAATGAGGATGTGGTAGGAATCACCAACTCTGTATCTTTTAAGTCCTTAATCATGACAGTAATCATTACAATTCCTATTGAAATATGGGTTTGCTTTTTGTTTATTATGTTTGAAAATATTGTATACATAATCATGTAGCTCCTTGGTTCCTGAAAGTGGTTGATTAGGAGTATCAGATGAAAATATTTTATTTATCTGTATAAACATTTCACACCACAGACCATCAGTGGTCTTTACTACTGGAAATAGAATCATTAGCATCTTTAAATTTAATTATATTGGAGAGCCAATTTCAGAAACCCAGGAACCAATTCAGAAAACTCATTCTTAAAATTCTGCTCCCCTAGAACCCCACTACTAACACTAAGTCTGTATTAGTCAAAGTTCTCCAAAGAAACATAACCAATAGGATACATAGAGAGATACAAATATATATATATTTATACATATATATATATTTATACATATATATAGTGTATATACACACAAACACAAACACACAGATATATATATATAGGATACACAGAGAGATACATATATATGTGTGTGTGTGTGTGTGTGTGTGTGTGTGTGTGTGTATATATATATATATATATATATACAGAGAGATACAAATATATATATATATTTTGTATTTATTTACAAATATATATATATTTGTATCTCTCTATGTATCATATATATATATATATATTTGTATCTCTCTGTATCCTATATATATATATATATTTGTATCTCTCGGTGTATCATATATATATGTGTGTGTGTGTGTGTGTGTGTGTGTGTGTATATATTTGTATCTATGTATCACACGTGTATATATATATATATACACACATACATATATATGTGTGTGTGTGTGTATACATATATATATATATGATTTGGCTCATGTGATTAAGGAGGCTGAAAAATCTCACTATCTGCCATCTGCTAGCTGGAGACCCACGGATATAATCCTAGTCCAAACCTGAAGGCCAAAGAACCAAGGGAGCTAATTGTGAAAGTCCTGGTCTATGCTTGAAGGTCTGACAACCAGGAGTGTCAATGTCCAAGGGCAGATGAAGACAAATGTCCCAGCTCAAGCAGAGAGCAAATTCCCCCTTCTTTTGTCTGTTTAGGTCCTCAACTGATAGGATAATGACCAACAACATTAGTGAGGGTGATCTTCTTTACCCAAACTATTGATTTGCCCAGAATTCAGTTATATATCCACATGGAAGTAATGTTTTATCAGCTGTCTGGGCATTCTCTAGCCCAATCGAGTTGCCTCATAACGTTCAGCCTCATAGCTACCAAAAAACATACTTATGGAAAAGTATAAGGTCTTAGAAACTTTAGTATAATTATAGCGAAATTGATTTAAATATGTTAGAAAAAATAAGGTATCTCAATCTAGCATATGATTTATCAAAAACATGTTTGACTAAAGATTTTGATATCGCCAGTGATGCAAATCCAAAATGTTCATAGTTTATCTAACAAAATTATCTTTATCTAAATTAAATGTGTAAAAGTAAAAATCATGTTCTCTATGAGTCTCAAAAATGATTGCAAAATATATTTTTCAATATTTTATTTAGCAATGTTATATTATTTTTATGCTAGATACCTACTAAATGACAACACGCATTTAAAGTATTTCCCCAATGTTGACTTTGTAATAAAAGTACTAATGAGCCCTTATACTAATCTTTTGAAATAGACTTTTCACCATAGTAGTCTATAAGAGAAAACATTATGTTTCTTCAGGTCAATCACAAATTTACCTGCATCCTACAAATAAAACTTTTAAATATTTTATAATTTCAATAGTTTTATAATTTGCACCTAAAATCATCTCACTTGAAAAAAACAAATATGTGTGGTTTTAAGGAGCATCTTCTCATACTTTATAATCAGAGATAATAGTATGTGCAATAGTGTGTGTCAATAACTTAATGTTTATGGCATACAATTTTCATTGATTTCATTGATTCATTCACACATTTTCCAATTGTGCATAAGACAAAGATGCCAAAAGCACTTGCAACAAAAGCAAAAATGGACAAAAGAGACCTCATTAAACTAAACAGCTTCTGCACAGCAAAAGAAGTTATCAACAGAGTAAAAACACAACTTACAGAACGGGAGAAAATGTTGGCAAACTATGCATCTGACAAAGATTTAATATTCAGAATCTGTAAGGAATGTAAGCAAGCTAACAAGCAAAATACAAGCAACCCCATTAAAACATGGGGAAAGGGCATGAACAGACACTTTCAAAAGAAGACATATGCACAGCCAATGAACATATGAAAAAATGTTCAACATCACTGATCATGAAGAAATTCAGATCAACACCATATGAGATGTTATCTCAAACTAGTTAGAGAAGCTATCATTAAAAGCCAAAAATTAACAGATACTGGCGAAGTTACTGAGAAAAGGGAGCGCTTATACAATGCTGGTTGGAACGTAAATTAGTTCAGCCATTGTGGAAAGCAGTGTAACAATTTCTCAAGGAATTTAAAACAGAATTACCATTCAACATAGCAATCTCATTATTGGGTATATACCCAGAGGAATATAAATCATTTTACCATAAGGACACATGCATATGTATGTTAATCACAGCACTACTCACAATAGCAAAGACCGAAGGAATCAGCCTAAATGCTAATCAATAGTAGACTAGACAGAGAAAATGTGGTACATATACACCATGGAATACTATGCAGTCATAAAGAAGATTGAGATCATGCACTTTGCAGTAATATGGATGGAGCTAGAGGCCATTAACCTAAGCAAATTAACACCATATATGCATGTTCGTACTCAAAAATGAAAGCTAAACATTGAGTACCTATGAACAAAAAGAAGACAAAAATAGATATCAGGGTGCACTTGAGGGTGGAGGGTGGGAGGGTGTGGATTGAAAACTACCTATTGGGAACTATGCTAATTACTTGGGTGATGAAATAATCTATACACTGAACCCATGTGACAAGAAATTTATCTGTATAACAAATATGCACATGTACACCTGAATCTAAAATAAAAGTTAAAAAAAAGATGTAGAATTCTTATACATATCCTAAATTTATGCTTAAGATGTTTGCAAATAGTTTAGCATAATTTTCATCTATTTTAATTTTTAATATTAGTGTTTTATATTTAAACATCTAGTCTATACATAAAATTGCATGAATATATAATATCTTTAATAATCTAAATGCATAATGTAATTTTTTAAGAAAGAGGTTGTATTATCAATATCATTTATGCATCAGAAAATGGAGTAAGAATAATGGCATTTTTTATATAGAAGTTCAATATTTAAAATACGAAAAAAAATTGAAAGTTTTAAGATATAATCTAAAAGCAAATCTGTTCTCTATCCTCTGTAAGGATAGCAGCTTGATAATATGTTCAGTTTCTTCTACAGTTATTGTTCTTGTTTTCTGTATTTTTTACTAGATATTGCATTACAGATTTTTAAAGGAAATAACTCAATTTAATTAAGATTCCAAATTATGTTTCTGTAAATGCAAAGGATTTTCTAATTCATCTTCAAATTTATTGTTGTACATATTTGTACTCTTTTTTACTGTTGTGTATCTTTATTAGTTTTCTAGTGGTGTGCATCAAAATGCCACAAAATTAGCAGCATAAAACTACATCCATTTATTAACTCAGTCTCTGTAGATTAGAAGTCTAGAATGGCATAATTGGTTTTCTGCTATGAGTATCACAAGGTTGGTATAATGACATTAGTCGGGATGAGGTCTTCGAAGACTAGGGAAAAATCCACTTTCAAGCTCATTTTGTTGATGAAAATATTTAGTTCTTTATAACTGCATGACCGAATTTATTTGTTCCTATCTGGCTGCTAGTGAAAAGCAACTCTCATCCTACAAGGTGCCTACCACCTTGTCACATAGCCTTCTTCACCTTTAAACCAGCAATGGTCCATTGAATCCTTCTCATGCTTTGAATCGCAGACTTCCTCTTCTGTGAACAATCAGCAGAAGCTGATTTTTGAGGGCTCATGTGATTAGGTCAAATCCACCTGAATAAGCTCCCTGTGCTAAAATAAACTGTGCCAAATAACATAAACTAATTACAGAGATTAAATCCATCCTTTTCACTGTGCCCTGTATTATGCAGGGCATGTACAACAGAGATGAGATTTCTTTGGAGCCATTTTAGAACTATTTATATCACAATATCAAAATTGTTCCTAAAAAAGATACATTTTTATATAGTACAGCTAAATGGAGTCCCAATTAATTCATATAACTAAGGTGGATGGTCAAGATGTGTTCAATCACTAAGCCACACCTACTCCCACATTTGAACAAGTTTTTATAAATAACTGAAATAAAAATATTTCTCACCAAATATTTTTAAAGAATAATCTTCACTTTTTATTTCTACTGACAGAATCTCAGCTCACACTCTACCAGCTCTGGGCAGGCTGCACCTGCCTCTTCCTATTTACACCACCCGCTTCTTCTTAATTTAAAACATTTTTCAGACTGCCATTCAGTCGAGTTTCTAGAAACAAAATTGAATCACTTCATCTCCATTATTAAAAATATACTTTAGTTCCCTTCTTTCCCTATGATAAATTTCAAACTTCTTGATCCACTGATATAAATGTGCAAAGGCAGCAGCCAGTGCAAAATAACTGTCTGGATTATAACAGGCATTTGATACAGACTTGTTTGATGAGCTACTGAAAAAGTTAATTTATAAAATTATCTCATTTTGTTTCCTCAGCTTCAGCTTCCCTCATTTTACCTCTGTCTGTGTTAAAAAAGATGTTAAATGTCTCACCTTTCACAGAATGCACAGCCTTTTAACACATTTTTTATCTTAACACATACTCTTAGCTATGCCTGTAAAGCCTTTTCTCACTTTCTCTGTCTCCTCATTTTTTAAGATCCATCAAAATGTTTCCTCCGGTGTGGACTCTTATGATACCCCCAAATATTTCAGTCTTCTTCTCTTTCTCTCTTGTTCATAACCTTATGAATTGTATAATCGTGTTAGAAAATAAGTCTTATAATGTGACAGTGTGCTTGGTACTTCATAAGGCTATCATACAGAAAAGATGGTGGACTCTGAAAATGTTGCTTTTCTTGTAGCAAATTAGGAAAAATAACATGTTACAAAATAAATATAATCTCGACTCATAAACAAAAAGTTAGCTTTCAGACTCACTGAATGATGATAAGGAGATGATATCTACTTGAGAAGAAATTGCAGCCTAGGATATGCATGGAATAAAAATACTACTGCAGGTGGGTAAGATCAGCACTAAGAATGATCCACACCTGTAAAGAGTGGAGAGCAGAAGTGGGACAGGACTAGACAGAATAAGTGAACTCTGCAGCAGCTGATTTGTTGTAACCCCAGTCTGGGCCTCTAGTAGTAATAATGGAATCAACCTTCAAGCAAGAATAGGGAAGTTGGGATACACTATCAACTGGTAACATCTGGGAAGACAAACGGGCACAAATGTCAGAAGACAAGTTACCATTGAAATGCTATATCAAATATCAACAAAGAGAATTCATTTCTCAAGAGAGAGTCAAATTTATCAATATGAATTATTATTCAAAATCCCTGATTTTATGTGAATGAAATAATAATATGGAGTCTAACCATCTTTCAAATTTTTTTCTTTTGTGTATAAATATTAAAATTACAGAAAAATATTATTTTAAATGAACACAAAATGATAAACACAACAACTTATATAAGACAAAAAAGTAGAGATATAGTGATATATTAAACACATTCTAGTGGATTAAAAAGTGGTTTCTCTGAAGATCCAAATTCTAATACCTTGTACCTGTGGATGTTACCTTATGTGACAAATAATGATCTTCACAGATGCAATTAAGGATGTTAAGATGAGGAGATTATTTTGGACTCTAAATGCAATCACACATGTCTTTGTACAGAGGACATTAGAAGAGTTAACACATATAGAAAAGAAAGTGATATGAAGATGCAGTCCAGAAAGACTTGAATATGGTCTTCTTGATAATTGGAGTGATGTGTCTAGAGCCTAGGAATGCTAGAACTACCAGCATTTGGAAGAGGAAAGGTTGGATTCTCCCCTAGTGCCTCTGGAGAGAATGTGACCCTGTTGAAATCTTGGTTTTGGCCCAGTAATACTAATTTTGGATGTCTGCCTTCTATAATTGAACAAATACATTTCTGTTGCTTTAATACTAATTTTGGATGTCTGGCTTCTAGAATTGAATGAATATATTTCTGTTGCTTTAAGACATCCAATCTGTGATCATTTATTACAGCAGCCATAAGAAATCAGTACACATGGAATGAAGAAAGCAACAGATAAATTAGTTAAACAAGGAGAAAAATGTTTTATACATTTTGACATTGATATAATAGATTGATAGAGATTCTGGAGAAATTTTGGTTTTATAACAATCTCATGTAATCACAGCTAAGACTTTTCAATTATGATTGTCTTAGTATGTTTTCTGTTGTTTATAACAGAATACCTGAAACTGGGTAATTTATAAAGAAAACAAATTTATTTCTTACAGTTATGGTGGCTGAAAGGTCTAAGGCGAAGCAGCTGTATCTGGTGAGGTATATCTGAGCTGTATCTGCCTTCTTAGTAGCAGAGACCCTCTTTAAATTCTCAAGGCAACACAGGGCATCACATGGTGAGGGGCTGAAGCCACTAATGGTACTCATTCCCACAATAATTCATTGTGGGGGCCGGCACGTCTGCTGGGGGGCTCTTGGCCAGCAAGAGGGTCCCAACCTGGAAAGGGGGATATGCGGAAGAGAAGAAGAAAGAACAGACGGTGTCTGGAGGGTTGAGAAGTCAGATGCTTCATCAACAGGTTTATTGAACTCAGGGTCTGATTATATACATTACAAGTAGAAGTGTTTACATCATGGGATCAGTGTTTCATGGGAACAGAAAGGTTTACAATACAATCACAAGTCACCACATTTTGGATAAATATGCTGGGAACAGGGAGATACATAATCAGGTTAAAGCAGGGGGTGCAATTATCAGTCACAAGAGTCCAGGTGCAATATGTAAGTTTAAAAGTTTAAAAGAAACTATTTATCTAGGGCAGGAGTTTCACAAGAAAATCACAGGCTACATTATAAATCATTAAGTCACAAGCAGTATTGTAAATACCATATCAAGGGTCCAGGTGCAGGAAAGACATAAACAAAGCAATTTTTACTATCAGCTTGCTTTGAAGATTTAAGTCATAACTTTAAGAAGAAACTATAATGAATAGAGAACCAAAAGTAGACACTGTGAGAACCAAAAGTGGACACCGTGAGACCCAAAAGTGGACACTGTGCCTCCCATCACCTCAGCACAATAGAGTAATAACTCATGTTATTTTTTGTATATCACATAAGCCTTCTTGCAGTCCTTCTTTTCCATAACTTGAGTACCTCCAACAGGGGGCCTGTGTCTGGGATCAAGCTCAACCATATGGTGTGACCCACTACTTGGGGGTCTCACGTGGGAGTGTTCCCACAATTCATTAATAAATAAATCCATTAATGGATTAATCCATTTGTCCCAATGATTTCTTAAAGGCCCTAGCTTTCAATATTGCCACATTGGGGGTTAAATTTCAACATGAGTTTGGGGGAGGACAAATATTTAAACCATAGAAATAATTATTTTTGATTCAGTCAATTCTTAAATAGAATAATTAGTTCAGAGACAAAGAAGGGATAGATAGGCTACAGTAGAGAGTTTCCAAGGGTAAAAACAGGTAATTTAAAATTGCAATAAAAAACAAAACCATATTAAGTAAATTATGAAACTGCCATGTAAAATTGCCTTCAGTATTTAGGAACATACATGCATTCTAATGGAATCATTCAAATATATTAATATCAGTAAAATCTTTTCATATTCATGAAGTACTTGAAGAAATTGTCCAAAAGATTACAATCCCCACATAGTCGCTCAGGAACCCATTTAAAAACAAATCATGTAACTTGTCTGCTTAAAATCTTCAAATGGCACTTGACATAAACCAAACCTTCTTTCTATGACTGACAAAGCCCTATACAGTCCAGACACTGCTTACCCATTTAATCTCATCTCCATTACTCACGTGTCCCCTTTGCTCCCAACCCTGTCATCTTCCACTCCTTCTTGTGCACGCTTAAGTCTTTTTCCTCCTAATGACTTCGTATACCCTCTTCTCTGTCTGGACAGCATTTCTCCAGATCAACTCCTGGTGTTTACTCAAGCATTTGTGTTAGGAAAATGAGGTCTTTCCTAACCATCCTATCGGAATCTAGCATGTATCCTTTTTTAGTTTCCTTATATCACCATCTAACATTACTCTCTTTATTTTTTTAACTAGTTCATTTGTTTCAACAAAAATGTCAAGCAATAATTTGGCTTATTCAAAACTCCATGACACTTAAAATTGTGCTTCACATGTGGCAGGCACTCAAATATTAGTTGAATGAACAAGTATCTCTAGAGAGGATTGTAAGTGATCCCCTTCATCTTCTTGATCTTCCATTGGAGCCAATCAATTCCTCTCAATAAAAAATTCTTAGTTTTCTAATTTAAATATATCATAAGATATCATTATTGTTGGTTTTCTGACACCAAAGTTCCGGACAATCTAAATCAAGTTACTGACAGCTGAGGATTTAAAGACATGCATTCTTCATATCAATTTATTCACGTAAACTTCTCTTTACTGAGAGTGCCTTCTGTGGCTCTGCGAAGTGAGTTATTTTAAAAATCAACTTCAAAATTGAAAGATTTTAGGGAAATACTTTTGAACCTAGATTCTTCAATTTTTGTCACAAAGCTTAAGTCTTTGATCTCCAATCTCCCACAGAATAAACTTTACTTAAACATCATCTTCAACCTAGCCACATATTTATTTATTTAGAGTGTCAACTATATGCTAGGCTCCATTCAAGGATCTTAGGCTATAGAAGCAAACAAAACAAAGACCCTGCCCTTAGAGAGATTACATTCTAGTGAATGAAGACAATCAATCATCAAATAAACAAGTAAGTATGTATTATATAAAATGGATGTGAGTGTAATAGAACAAAAACATCTAAGTGACAAGCAATAAAGTAAATTCAGGGGTTGTGATAATGCTATTTGATATCAGATGTTCAGAGAAACTCTTATCTTCATGATGGGCAGAGTCCTGGATGAAGTAAGGATATCATTCATTCATATATGTGAAGAAATAACATTCTAGGCGGAGAGAATAGACAGTGTAAAATTTCAAAGTGCAGCACACAGGATGGTCTGGTATGTTCAAGAAGTAGCAAGAAGGTCAGTGTGAGTAGAGCAATGTAAGTAAATAAGAGAGTGGTACCAGATGAAATCAGAAAGATATAAAGTAGAACAGACAGGCCATGAAGAGGTTCCTAGACTATTTTAAGGGCATAAGCTTTAAATCTGAGTAAATGGCTAGCTCAGGCTCAGGGAGGATTTGAATAGAGGAGGAACAGGATCTGACATATTTCAAATAAGTCATCTCTGTCTGTCATGTTGAGAATATACTTCTTGTTTCAGTTCAGAAGAATTATAAAGATTAAGAATTTCCAGCTATTCAGCCAAAAACTAGTTTCTAACATATAGATAAATATTTGATTGACAAAAATAATTGTCTCGATGAAAATTCATACAATATGATACCTAATTTTCTCTTGATAACAACATATGCAATTTGGTACACAATTCTTAAATTGAAATACATGAAATTTCCAATATTCAACAATTTTTATTTGTAGAAAGAAGCAATTTCATATTACCAATTAGTAGTTATTCAATTATCTAAAGAAAAAATGATTTTATACATATATGTTTTGCTGATCTCAATACTTTTTTTCCTGCAAATGCCCCTCCCTTTACATCTTTGCCCATATGTCTCTGTGACAGTTAACTCTGTTGATATTTTTTCTCTATGGCCGGGCATGGTGGCTCACACCTGTAATCCCAGAACTTTGGGAGGCTAAGGCAGGTGGATCATGAGGTCAGGGGTTCAAGACCAGCCTCGCCAAGATGGCTGGTCTCCACTAAAAATGTAAATATTAGCCAGGCACAGTGGCAGCCTCCTGTAATCCCAGCTACTTGGGAGGCTGAGTCAAGAGAATCGCTTGAACCCCAGACAGCAGAGGTTGCAGTGAGTGGAGATTGCATCACTCCACTCCAGCCTAGGAGATACAGTGAGACTATTTAAAAAAAAAAAAAAAGAAAAAGAAAAAGAAGTTATTTCTACCTTGCCTCCTCATTGAACCTATGACACTTAAGTTTCTAAATTTTGGTGAGAAATATAAGAGTTTAAGTATAGAATGCAATTTTAGAGTTTAGAATTTCATACAAAAATAGTATTTTTCCCACCAATAAGAAGAAATGACCAAAAGTTGTGTTATGAAAACCTCTATTTTTAAGGTCTGCTTAGTTTGCCCTAACTTTTAGATTTCTGACCTCATTAACATCTCCAAAATGCAATAAATGTACCTTTCTCTTACCTTTTTAAATGGCTAGTCAGCAATAAATGATTAATGTTTTAATCAAGTTTTAATTATGGAATAAAAATTGCTGAAATAACTTAGAGGATATTAAAATTGTGATCATGCAACTGAAACTTTTTGAAAGAAAATAGTATGTAGGGAACTTTTTCATAAAAATTCAAAGTTGTATTTATATATTTTTTTCTCTTTAAACAATTTTCATTTTACCAAGATTAAAATCTATTGTAGAATAAATTATGACCAACAGTGGCACAGCACAAAATCAGTAGCGCAGACAGAATCAGAGAACAGAATTGTAGCCTAGCTTTGGGCTAGTGGAAAAAAAAATCTTCTAGGATTATATATTCCCTTAAGAGAGCTTGGTTAAAGGATAGTTCATGTCCTTACCTGATCAACTCTATTTGAAATAATAATTTCCTGAGAAGAATTTTACTTTCAATGAGCTGAGTTTGCAGGGCATGAAGCAAGATTGCTACACACAAAGGACGAAGAGATTCTGTAGTATTAACCATGGGTTAGCAGCACATAATCTGAAATATAATATTCTCTGTCATGCATGTCAACAAAATGACAATTAGTGGTCAAGTGTCACAGGGATTTTTTATTGCCTCTAATCTAAGCTTTATTTTGTTGTTGTTTTTTAATAAAATTAATTAAGTTCCCTCACAAGTAGTTTCATGAGACATGCACACAAACTAATTAAGCTTGTTTTCTTAGGGATTTATGAGTTATGGTTGATTGACTTTGTAACTGAATTACATACTAATCTTCTAGGGTTGTAACTCCTGACATGTTTAGCTTTACAATATTCCTTTTATCACATAATATCTTTAAGAATGTATTCACAGAAACTATTGTTACTGCAAAAGCACAAATTTGAAATAGCCTTAGTGTTGGAACAATGCTCAACAATATAAGAATAGAGATGCTTCCTGTGTGAGAGGAGCCCTGTTAGAGAAATACTACAATACATACGGGCCACATCCATCATTAGTCACCCAGCTATTCAAAAGGCAGATAATATAGCTACATACAATTAATAAGTGCATTGCAGTACACGTGGATATTGCAATATAAAACTTTCTGGACCTGATATCATGGTGTAAAAGTAGCTTGATAATTAAGACGGGCAAGCTACCTAATGTTTCCAGTTATTTAAAAGATAGGCCTGGTGTGGTGGCTCACACCCAGCACTTTGGGAGGCTGAGGCAGGAAGACTGCTTGAGACCAGGAGTCCAAGACCAGCTTGAGCAACATAGGAAGACTCCATCTCTTAAAAAAAATTAAAATTAAAATTAGCTGGTCATGGTGGTGCACACCTATAGTCCTATCTATTTGGGAAGCTAAGGCAGGAGGCTCTCTGGAGTCCAGGAGGTTGAGGCTTCAGTGAGCTATGATCCTGTCACTGCATGCTAGCCTAGGTGAGAGAGCAAGATCTTGTCTCAAAAAAAAAAAAAAAAAGACAGAGAAAAGATAAATATTTTACACAATATCATCTTAAACTTCTACTGGTAGAAGCTATAGAAAGCTATTATTCTGCACCAAGAATTTTGTAATAAAACTGCCATGATTTAAAAAGCATGTGATCAAGTGTTTCCTTTCCATTCACACTGTGAAAGTGAACTAAACTTCAGATCATCTGAAAGATTACATTTAAATTACATTCTGCATACAATTTCCCTCTAGTAGTCTTCTGTTTATTAAAATCTAATTTTGTGCTTGCCTGTGGAACATCAACATTTTCTCATTTGAACCACCAATTATAAACTCCATAGAGATTAGACAGGTTATAGCTATGTAGTTCTCATAGGTATATTATTTATCTGGTTTAGCTCATTAGTTAAGGTCTTAATTCAAACCTAGCTCTCTGTTTTCTAAGCCTATTCCTTTATTTTTAGCACTAAAGGGTCCTTATGCTCTTGTTTCCACATTTTACCATCATTCCTACTCCCAGTTCTCGTCTAAGATATTACCTTCAGTTCATCCTCAATAAAGAAAAAAATAAGTCCTATTCTATCTAACTGGACATACTAGGTTCAATAAAAAGTTCTCTGCTCCAAGTTACAAAAACCCTGACCTGGTAATCAATCTTCTGGATTAAGCTTAAAGATACAAAACTAAATTTATGATTTTTAGTCCTTGACTTCGTGGGACAAAGAAAAAAACTTTAAGTATCTGGGTGTGTGTCTCTCCAATATTTTTAAAGTACTTTCAGCTAAGCAAGAGACACCTCTAAAAATAAATTGTAAAATGTAAAACTGATTTCACTTTTTTATGCTGCAAGTTAAAAGTCTGACATACATTTTTTGTATCACTAATAAACAGTAAAGGAAAGCTGGGGAGGAAGGATCACTCTATGCCAGGAGTTCAACACCAGCCTCAGTAACATAGGAAGGCCCTGCCTCCAATTTTGTTTTTTCAATTAGCCAAATCCAGGGGCTGGTCCCTGTAGTCCTAGCTCCTTGGGGGACTAAGGCTGGAGGTTGTTTGAGTGCAGAAGTTCGAGGCTGCAGTGAGCTATTAATACACAACTGCACTCCAGCCTGGGTTATGAAGCAAGATCCTATCTCTAAAAAGAAAAATAAAGAAACAGAAAACAGGAGTATATGAGCTTACTTCTAGTAAAGGGTTCAAAGATTAACTGTTTCTACTGTTTCAGCTTCTAGATCAATAAAGAAGGAAGTGTTCAACAGAAAGCCCGGCTGAGCCACCACCTGTCATATAGTATGGAGAAATACATGGAATAAGAGGCAATGCACACGCATGTTTATTGCAGCACGGTTCACAATAGCAAAGACTTGGAACCAACCCAAATGCCCATCAATGATAGTCTGGATAAAGAAAATGTGGCACATAAACACCATGGAATACTATGCAGCCATAAAAAATAATGAGTTCATGTCCTTTGCAGGGACAGGAATGAAACTGGAAACCATCATTATCAGCGAACTGACACAAGAACAGAAAACCAAACACTGCATGTTCTCACTCATAAGTGGGTAGTGAACAATGAGAACACAGGGACACAGGGAGGAGAACATCACACACCAGGGCCTGGGAGGTGGGGGCTAGGGGAGGAATAGCAGGGGATAGGAGGATTGGGGAAGGATAGCAATAGGAGAAATACCTAATGTAGATGACAGGGTGATGGATGCAGCAAACCACCACCATGGCATGTATACCTAGTAACACACATGCATGCTTTGCACAAGTACCCCAGAACGTAAAGTATAATAAAAAATAAATAAATAAATAAATAAATAAAAGAGGCCACATGAATGGTTCTTCCCCTGCTATACACATACGGCCAGTAAGAACCACTAGCTGTGCCACTCACCATTTGCTTTTCGTAAAAATTGTGGTAAGATATACGTAACATAAACTTTACCATTTTAACTATTTGAATGTGACCATTTGCCTTAATAGGCTTTTATTTCCATTATACAGGTTGTTAGAGGCTTACAGTTTTTGATTGATAAGAAGCAAAGTAGCCATATAATCTCTCTGAACTGAATTAAATTCCTGCTTCCCTTTCTGTCTAATGCCGAGAAGCTGAATGCAAAAACACAAAGCAAAGAATAGTTACTGCACACTCACATAAATCATAACTTTAACCAACAGAAAAATCTGCTAATGATTAGAGGAGGATACAAGCCAACAGTACTCCTGTGTGCCTACAAATGCAGCATCAAAGCACTGGGCTCCCAAAGTGGTCTAAGACACCACATCCAGCTTCAAAAAAGAGTTCTTTCTGCCCTAAGATGTCTTTGGTTTCAGAGTAACAGATGAGATCTATTGATGTGTGTAGAAACTTAAAGAAAAGAAAGATGGTCTGATTTGAGGTTCTTGATGTCTATACTTCATTATTGACTCAGGTTGAAACATCAAGAACTTCTGTTCTTCAACCAACTGTATCTCATAAAATCATAATTCCAGTTTTATTTATAAGAAGTAACCTACCTATGCCAGATATGTTCTGCTTAAAATATTGTTAGATTGCAAGTTCCCTGAATATCTCCATGCTAAGAATGGACATTAGAGTATTTACAAGGAGGTCTAGTCAAAGTCAAGAGTGCCTCTGACATCCCTGAGGAGTGAAGTGCAAGTTACAGAAATGCTGCCAACACTTCCCTTTCCATAGTATCACACGGAAGTCACATCTCCATTCTCTGGCATCAAAGTCTCTGAATTTAAATCAAGCTCTATCACTTATTAGCTGTGCAACTTTGGGCAAGTTGCATAATTTCTGAAATCCTTAGTGTTTTATTTGTGAAGGAAGTTTAATATTTAGTTTATAAAGTTATTCATGATTTAAATAAGTCAATCTTGCAGCACCAATTATCCTTTAAATTTCACCAGGTACATAAACATACACTAATCTTCTAGATGCAGCAGTGTCTGAGTCTGTTTTCTGTTGCTATAACAAAGAGTTGATACTGGGTAATTGATAAAGGGAATAGATTTATTAAGCGCACTAGGCTGAAGACTTGCAGGTCCACAATTGAGTAGCCACATCTAGTTGGCGCCTGGTGGGGGCCTATATTGTAACATAGCCGAGAAGCAGAAGGAGAAACAAGTGAGTTCAAAGAGAGCAAACACCAGAGGCAGCCTCATTTTATAACAAGCAATCTTCCAGTATACTAATCCAGTCCCATGAGAGTGAGCACTCACTTCCATGAGAAAGGCATTAACTTCTCCTAATGACCTCACCTCAAAAAGACACCACCTCTCAGCACCACCACATAGGGAATCACACCTCAACACGAGTTTGGGTGGGGACTGACCATATTTAAACCACAGAACTCTGCCTTTGGCTTCCCAAAACTAATTTCCTTCTCACTGTAAGAAACACAATTATTCCATCCCTATAATCTCAAAAGTCTTAGCTGATTTTGGCATCAACTAAAAAAATCCAAAGTATAGCTTTAAACCTGTAAAATCAAAACAAGTTATTTCCAAAGGGAGCCAGTCATAATCTGAAACAGTTCCAAACGGCGTAATTCCAAATATTGAAATCTCAAAAGATGAAAATTTCTGAAGTCTAACATCCTAAAATCACAATCCTGAAAGATCAAAATCCTGAAAATTATGGAAAATATAATTTTAAACATTATTGGAAAAATATTTAATTACCTTTTTAAAAGGGAATTTATTTGAGAAATACACAAAACATGATGACAATTTATAGGCTACTTTATGCAATAAAATAGGCAATAATAACAAACATTTTTGCAAGCATAAACACTCAGGTATACTAACAGTCACATGGGTATAACAGTTACAAGCAGATAACCTGTGTTCATAAAGAAATAGGACAAAAATCTAAATGCATAAACACATATTATGATGATTGGTAATTTTGAGCACTCAGTTTTATAACCGCAGCCTCTGAAATACTGTAACAAACAGCATAAGTCTTTTAACAAGATCAGTCAAAAATCTGGATGGATCACCATTGCATCACCGTCACACAAATGCAAATGTAGAAAAAGAACATATCTTCTTTTATTGAAAATGTTTCAGCATTTCTACATATATGCACAATACTTACACACAAAGTCAATTTGCAATAATGCATTTCATGGAGTCACATTTGCATAAAATGCACAAAATGCATTAGAACTCCCTACAAGTCTTTACATAATTATACCTCCAGTATTGAGAATGATGCAAAGTTGAAATACATAGCATAGTGAATTTTTTAAAAAATAAGTAAATAAAAAGAAAATACTGACAATTTAAAAGATTTTTTTAAAAAAACCCAAGTATTAAAATGTGGTACATATACACCATGGAATACAATGCAACCATTAAAAAAGAATGAGATCCCGTCCATAGCAGGAACATGGATGGAGTGAAAGCCATTATCCTTAGCAAACTAATGCAGAAACAGAAAACCAAACATTCCATGTTCTCACCTATGAGTGGGAGCTAAGTTATGAAAACACATGGACACAAAGAGGAGAACAATAGACACTAGGGCCTACTTCAGGGTGAAGAGTAGGAGGCAGGGGAGGAGCAGAAAAACTGTTTATACTAGGTTTAGTACCTAGGTAACAAAATAATCTGTACAACAAACCCCCGTGACACAAGTTTACCTCTATAACAAACCTGCACATGTACCCTTGAACCTAAAAGTTCTTAAAAAAGAAAAACTAAAAAAAGAAAAGAAAAAAAATTGACATGAAAAAATGTATTACAGTTATAGTTTATGGGTGATTACATAGAGATTGTCTATAATAAGCTGGCCAACTTTCATTATCATTAACCATATTTTGAAGGCTTTAGTGGAAATAAATAGTTCTTTTCTTTTTGGATATCGCTCTCCTCAGAGAATAGTTTCATATTCATTTTCTATGTGGTGCTGCTCTTTTTAAAATTCTTCTATGCGTCAATAAACACTGACATGAACAACCTCTATTAAATTTTCCAATCTTCTGTGCCATGCTTCTGTGTTGTTTTTGGTACACTAAAATTCATTCCACATGTACTCATACGCAGATCACAAATTTGGCAAAAACAATGCTGATAATGAAACTGCAACACCACTGCATAAGTGTCTTCTTGTCCTACCATGCATATAATTATTTTGGAACCAGTCACTAACTTTACTGGCTTCCTTAGGCAAATGTGGTTTTAATTCATTTAAAAACTCCTGGAATGTCATCAGCTAGAAGGCATGCCAGTGCAGTCAAATGATGCATTTAAACCAAAGTTTTCATCATTGTTGCATTGCTTAGCCAATTTACACATCTGAATTTTCCACCGAATGCATTGCGCTCAATGGAAAAAAAAACAAACTTTATTGAATACCTTGAAATTCACTTTTAAAAGCCTTAATCTCAATTATCAATCTGTTATTATATTTTGAGGTTACAATTAAAATCCATTTTCTTTTGCGTAAAGACAGTAACAAGAGAATAGTTCTGCCTAACAGGATGCAACTATCCTGTGATTGTAATTTTAGAGATTTTAGATATTAGGAATTCTAGATTTTAGAGATTTTAGACTTTAGCAATTTTGATCTTCTATGATTTCGACATTTGGAATTATAGTGTTCTGGATTGTGCCTTTGGGGATTATGATCCAAATCCATTTCCAAGATACAATGGTGGGGCAGGCATAGGATTAACATTACCTTTCCAAAAGAAAGAGACAGACAAAAAGAAATGAGTAACCAGCCCAAAGCAAGTCAAAAACCTAACAGGAAAGAGGACAAGCATTCAATCTTAAGACTATAGAAAAAGATTTTATTCCATATGTTGCCTCCAGGACATATTGGGATAGGGGATGGACCCCTAGTGTCTTGGGAAATCCCACCCTATGGCATTGCTGAGCTTAGCTCACATGACTGCTTTCAAGGGTTCGAGTTGAACACAGGTACCTGCAGCTTTCCCAAGTAAGCGCTGCACACTGTCAGTGGCTCTACAGGTGTAGGGTTCATAGGAAAGAAGGTCCATTAGAAATTCTAGGGTAGACTATCTGCAGTAGTTCCACTCCTGTGGCAGGTTTCTGCCTGGGCTCCCAGGAAGTTTGAAATCTAGGTGAAGGCCATCATAACTTCCACTCCTCTTGCATCCTTCATGCCTGAAGAATTAGCATCAGGTAGGCATAGATGTTACCAAGGCTTACTGCTTGTACCCTCTGGAGAAGTGGCATGAGCTGCATCTGGGCCCATTCAAACCATGGTATGGTACTGTCAAGGTTAACAGAGCACTGGCTTGAGCCCCAGCTGGAGCCGTTTGGGCCACATCTGGAGCTGATGAGGAGCACTGTGCTGAGATGCAGGAAGCAAAGTCCCAAGGTGGCCCAGGGCAGTAAGCCTGTGGAGGGCAGCTTGGGCTTGTCACATGAAACAAGTCTGCCTTCCTAAGCTTCTGGGACTGTGATATAAGGGGCAGTTTTGGAGATCTCTGAAATGCGTTAGGGGTTTTTCTCCCATTGTCCTGCTGATTAGCACCTGGCTCCCTTCTGTTTATGCTATCTGTTTAGTAACTGGTTGCTTGGCCATACCCTTGTTTTGTTCTCCTGAATACACTTTTTATTCTTTACCTGGCTAGGCTATGAATTTTCCAAAATTTTATGCTCTGCTTTCTTTTTAATTATAAATTTTGTCTTTAAATCATCCCTTTGCTCCCGTAACTCACTGTAAGCAGCCAAAAGTAACCACACATCATCTTGAGCAATTTCCTGCTTACCTATTTCTTCCACCAGAAATTCTAGTTTATCACCCTTAAATGCCACCTTTTATAAAGCCCTAGGGCAGGAACACAATGTGCCCATCTTGCTACTTTATAGCATGGATGGCCTATATTTTAGTTTCTAATAGAATATTCCTTATTTTCACATAAGACCTCATCAGAATGATGTTTACTATTGAATTTTTTTAATCAACATTTTGGTCACAACCACTTAAGTATAACCTCTGTGAAGTTTCAGACTTTTCCCAGTTTTCTTGTCTTCTGACTCCTCACCAGAACCACCCTTAATGCTTCCTTCCCTGCAATACAGGTTTTTTAACTTGGTCTTCCAAACTCTGCCAGGCACTATCCATTACCTAACTTCAAAGCTTCTTCTACATCAGTATAGTACCAACTTCACCTCGATACCAATTTACTGTCTTAGTTCATTTTCTGTTGCTACAGAAAAATATCCAATACTGGTAATGTGAAAAGAAAACACGTTCATGTAGATCACTATTCTGGAGGTTAGGAAGTCCAAGATCAGATGGCCACAGATGGCTGGCTTCTGGTGAGGGCCTCATACTGTGTTATAATAAGATGGAAAACTGAAAAGAAAGTTGGTGTGTGCCAACAGAGCAAGTTTTAAAGGTAACCTTGTGTTATAGAAGCCTGTTCTCCCAATAACTAATCCAATTCCCCAAGAGAGCACACTTCTACTAGAAAAACATCAATCCCTCCTAACAACTAAATCACTTCTTAAAGGCACCACCTCTCAACACTGTCACATTAAGGACCAAGCCTCAACATGAGTTTTGGTAGAGAAAAACCACATTCAAACCATAGCCAACAGATGAATATTTTCTTGCCTGGATGATTGAATAAAACAAAGAAAGAATGAATCAATCAATATAGCTTAAGGACCATATTTCACTCCTTTTTCTGTGTTGCTCATCAAGAATATCTTTTCTTGAAGTTGAAAATATTTAATGATCATACTACATAAGGGTATATGAAAGATTTACATGATGGTACATAATTTTACAACTTATTTTTTAATCAGTATTGTATTTTTGAAATTTATCTTTCTTGATAGATGATTTACATGTGCCATCTATGTCAATATGTATACAGACATATATTTCATCAAATAAAATATATTTTGTGTATTTCATTGCATATTAATATGACATTATATCTAAATCTTTCTATTATAAGGAATACTATTATGATCATTCTTATACATATATTTTTGTGCACATGTGCAAATGGTTAAGATGTATACCAAAAGAGTGGAATTATAGGACACTAAAAGATATTTGTTCTCAGTTTTACTGTGTATTGCCAAAGTAGCCTAAATTGTCATCAAACTCACTTCCATAAGCAATGTGTATAAGTTTTCACATATTGCCAAATAATTGTCACTTAGTATCCTAAGACTTTTTTAAATGTTTTCCAATCTGAGAGGAGAAAAATATTATTTTACATTATCTTATTTTGCCTCCTAATTATTAGTAAAGTCAAGTGCCTCTATCATTCTTACTGGCCATTAGAGCTTCTTTTTCTATTATGATATTATGAGTACATATCATTTGCTAGACATTTTACTGGATTTTCTAACTATTCCTTATCAATTTGTTTGTGCACTACTGAATTCTGAATACCAAACTTTTATTATATGTTCTATAAATATCTTTTTTTAGAAATCTCTATAACTTTGCTTAATTTACCTTTATTTTATAGACTTTTAAAATTTAGGGTAATGAAAGTAACAAGCACCATTATAATTTATGTTTTTAATGCCATCTTAGAGAAAAATGTCATTATTCTTATGTCATAAAGATATGATTCTATAAGGCTACAGCTGTAATGGGTTTTCACTACTATTTTAATTTTTAGCAATCTGAAAATATAATTGTTTCTCTAATTGCATTTATCCAACTAATGCTAGAGTTGGTATCTATTTACAAAATTGTTGGCCTTTTGGATTTGCCACAAAATGTTAATTCATATTTGTTCCTTTACTCTAGATTGCATTTTGGTCAATTTTTAAGGGTACTTTGTATATTACATACATTAACCTTTTGTCTATTAACCATATTGCTAATATTTTATCCATATATTTACTTTTAAGGACTTTGTGTATTGTGCATTTTAGGATGTCAGATGTTAAAATTTTAATGTGGTCAATATGTCTACTTTTCCTCTTATGCCATCTGAATTTCCAATCTTGATTACAAAGGTTTCTCTTACTCCTATATTTTATGTATTATTATCTGTATTTCTTATAGAATTTTAATTATTCTATATTTGATATTTAATTATTTGATTCATATACATGCTAAGATTTTATGTGGTGAATGACTCCACTTTTACCTTTCCCAGACAGATGTCAGTTGTGTTAACATAACTTATTAAGCAATCCATCTTTTTTTTTTACTGAGTTGAACTATTACCTTTGTCAAATATTAACTTTTACACAAAATCACAAGGAAAAAGTGTTAACAGATCCCTTATGCTAAACCAGTGGTTCTCAAACAAGGGTAATTTACCCTACCCTCCTTCCCATTCCCCATAAGGGCATTTGAAAATATCTGTAGACAGTTACAGCTGCCACAAATTAGGTGGTACTATTAGCATCTAGTGGATAGAAGCAATGGATTATGCTAAGCATCCTACAATGCACAGGACATCCCCCAACTTTTAACAAATAATTATGCAGCCTTATAGGCAAACAGTTATAAGATTGAGAAATACTGTCCTAGACCCAGGGCTATCTGGATGTATGATACTGAATTTTCTTTCTTGCAACACTTCTCTCTCACATGTGCCGAATTAAGGTAAGTGTCAAATATTAAGACTGTACTTGGTCATTATAATTGTTAACAGCAAAATACCTCATCAATAAGCTATAGCAGCAACTGGAGGGAATCAAGCTAGAAAATAGTCCCAATGAAGCTATGTGACAAGTATGAATAACAGATCAATCAATAAACATGGAGTTGGTAGCCTCCCTGAATTGAAACGGTCCACACAAGAAGCTTCAATTTCATTTCCTGCTGTGAAGTATACCCTCCCAGGTGGAAGGTCCCACAAATTGAGCTTGACAACCTGTGATGCCTCCTGCTGCAGCAGCTGATTCACTGAGTATCTATTGCCTGTTATATCCTAGATATGGCTAAGTAAATTGCGAACATAGTGTGTCTCTTCATTAATTAGAAATAAAAGAGAAATTAATTGAGTCCACATTCATGTCAAAAGCATAATTACTCTAATTATGGATGGTCTTTTCTGTTTGACTCACTTTCAAATTGACCTATATTCTTATTCTGACACTAAAGACCTATTAACCTGATTGCCTTGATGTTAGAATGTCCTGATCATAGGCTAAGAACCCTGTCCTCTATTCTCATTTTCATTGTTTTTCTAGATATTTTCTTGAATTTATTTTTTTATTTCAATATGAATTTTATTCTACCTAATTCCAAAAGAAGAAAAACCGATAAATTAAGGGAGTGTTAGAATTCCAGCTAGAAGTTATATAATTTTGAGGTGGGGGTTGTTGGTTGGTTGGTAAATGACATAAATGACATTCAGTCTTCCCATCCAAGAGTGGAATTTATTTTCATTTGTTCAGGTGTATCTATCTGCAATTAAGATTTTAGAGTATCTGTCACATAATACTTGGGCCTTCAACATTATATTTATTCCAAAGTATTCTACAGAATATTGAATGCTGTTCTAATATTAAAGTATCCAAGTATTTATGGAGTTAAACCTAAATAATGTGTGTGTGTGTGTGTGTGTGTGTTTTAATGCACTATTTGATTTAGTCTGTTAACACTTTAGTTAGAAATATTTATCTTTATTAATGATTTTGATCCATGATGTTTCTTTGTCCTTCAATATTTGTCTTCTTAGTTTCTGCAAATTCTGTTGGAAAACTTACTAGTAATTTTATGTCAAATAGTTATTCTTAAATTTACAAGTTTGATGAAAATATACTTTCAGCATTCTATTGGCTAAACATCTGAATTTTCAGGACACAAGAATATTAATATATGTATATTGAAAATGTTTTCAGGATGATATATTGTTAAGATTATAGACTTATAACTGTAAATAAGTCCTTCTTTCTCATGTAAAGTTTCACTGACCAGCACGCTAAGTAAACCTGGAACCTTAGCCTCACTAGTATCGTGTTTGAATTAACTACACTATCCACTAACAAGCTCATCTCAACTACATGGATTACATCATCAGCAGAGACAAAGTAAGTTAATTCCACACAAAATTTGCAATGCTATGTAAGTAACTTCAAAAAAGTTTAGTTTTAAAAGTTGAATTTTGTCTCCATTTCAGTTTACTCAAAATTATAGTTTTAATTATAGCAGTCTTTAAGAGGTACATCTGTAAAACACTTACATCTTTTCATATGTAGAGTTTAAATCATTATGTTCCTGTTTAAGCCATTTAATTTCTTTTTTTTTAAAATTTTTTATTGCATTTTAGGTTTTGGTAACATGTGCAGAACGTGCAAGATAGTTGCATAGGTACACACATGGCAGTGTGTTTTGCTGCCTTCCTCCCCTTAACCCACATTTGGGATTTTTCCCCAGGCTATCCCTCCCCAGCTCCCCCCCTCCACTGTCCCTCCCCTCTTCCCCCCAATAGACCCCAGTGTGTAGTACCCCCTTCCCTGTGTCCATGTGTTCTCGTTTTTCTCACCCGCCTATGAGTGAGAATATGTGGTATTTCGTTTTCTGTTCTTGTGTCAGTTTGCTGAGAATGATGTTCTCCAGATTCATCCATGTCCCTACAAAAGACACGAACTCATCATTTTTGATTGCTGCATAATATTCCATGGTGTATATGTGCCACATTTTCCCAGTCCAGTCTATCATCGATGGGCATTTGGGTTGGTTCCAGGTCTTTGCTATTGTAAACAGTGCCGCAATGAACATTCGTGTGCATGTGTCCTTATAGTAGAACGATTTATATTCCTTTGGATATATACCCAGTAAGGGGATAGCTGGGTCAAATGGAATTTCTATTTCTAGGTCCTTGAGGAATCACCACACTGTCTTCCACAATGGTTGAACTAATTTACACTCCCACCAACAGTGTAAGAGTGTTCCTATTTCTCCACATCCTCTCCTGCGTCTGTTGTCTCCAGCTTTTTTAATGATTGCCATTCTAACCGGTGTGAGATGGTATCTCAATGTAGTTTTGATTTGCATCTCTCTAATAACCAGTGATGATGAGCAATTTTTCATGTGTTTGTTGGCCTCATGTATGTCTTCTTTTGTAAAGTGTCTGTTCATGTCCTTTGCCCATTTTTGAATGGGCTTGTTTTTTTTTTCCTGTAAATCTGTTTGAGTTCTTTGTAAATTCTGGATATCAGCCCTTTGTCAGATGGGTGAACTGCAAAGATGTTTTCCCAATCTGTTGGTTGCCGATTCACTCTAGTGACTGTTTCTTTTGCTGTGCAAAAGCTGTGGAGTTTGATTAGGTCCCATTTGTCTATTTTGGCTTTTGTTGCCAATGCTTTTGGTGTTTTATTCATGAAGTCCTTGCCTACTCCTATGTCCTGAATGGTTTTGCCTAGATTTTCTTCTAGGGTTTTCATGGTGCCAGGTCTTATGTTTAAGTCTTTAATCCATCTGGAGTTAATTTTAGTGTAAGGTGTCAGGAAGGGGTCCAGTTTCTGCTTTATGCACATGGCTAACCAGTTTTCCCAACACCATTTGTTAAACAGGGAATCCTTTCCCCATTGCTTGTTTTTGTCTGGTTTATCAAAGATTATATGGTTGTAGACATGTTGATTTGCCTCTGATGCCTCTGTTCTGTTCCATTGGTCTATATCTCTGTTTTGGTACCAGTACCATGCTGTTTTGATTACTGTAGCCTTGTAGTATAGTTTGACTTTTGGTAGTGTGATGCCTCCCGCTGTGTTCTTTTTGCTTAGAATTGACTTGGCTATGCGGGCTCTCTTTTGGTTCCATATGAAGTTCATGGTGTTTTTTTCCAGTTCTGTGAGGAAATTAATTGGTAGCTTGATGGGGATAGTGTTGATTGTGTAAATTACTTTGGGCAGTATAGCCATTTTCATGATATTGATTCTTCCTAACCATTTAATTTCTTAAGCACCAAACACAATAAGTAGGTAAAACCAGAGTGAGCACAAGTGCAGCCAAGGTATTTTATATGTTAAAATATTAACCTGATATCTTCCCCACCTAAATTGTAGACTATAATATAAAAGTGCTGGACCAACTAAGAAAGCTAAATAGCATATCTTAAAACTATCATTTAATTATCGGTTTCACCCAGCTCTATGTAGATAAGACAAAAAGTTTACTGATTGAAAAGGTCACAATTACTCAAAAATTGAAATAAAGTATTAAAAAGAGACCTTAAAGCAACTATGATTCATATGAATCTCTGATGTAAATAATCCAATTTCAGTGGGACTTTAAGCCCAAAAATCACCTAGTGAGAGGTAAAACCTTCAGTCTTTGGTACATCCTGGACATTATGTTTTAAAAGTCATCTTAACTCTAATGCAAATGATAACAGAGCATAGTGTGAAAAATACTACCTTAATAATCCAGACAAATTGGTTTACAATATTGATAGCCACATATTAATTAATATAACCTCTTTGCTATAGAAATTACATTATAGTTTCTTAGTATTTAAATCGTGACATTCAAAAGATGTGGGAAAACCATAATGATGGACATGGTTTCAGCAAACATTATGTTTACTTTTAATGTATTCTGTATGAATTATACAGTGACTTCTCTTTATAAAAATTGACAGTATAACCATGATGTTCTCTTTAAACACCATACTCAATTAAGCATAATGTCTTAATTTTCAAACGCTTTGAAATAACAGAAAATAATTTTGTATATACAAAAAATGATTAACTACTTTAACTGTGTGTGCAGGTGTATAGTAATTATCTTTGCTCTATTGAAAACTCATTAAATTACATCTATTGTTGCTATTAGGCAGTGTATTTGTATATGTGTGTTTACAATGTGTGGAGATAAAAACATGGAAATCTCCATCACTCTAAGAAAGAGAGAATTAGGCTATACCACCTTGAAACTTTTTATGTTTATTTGAAGGCATGGGATCTGTGACAGCTAGGCAAGTATCTGTCTACCTCAATGGGCATTATAGTCATGGGAGATGGGAGGCTATTTATTCTTATATTTTGTATTGTCATTTCTTCACATCAGTGGCTCCATATGGAGGAAGGATTGTTTAGAGAATTACATATTTTCTTGAGCAATCCTTGTTCAAAGATATTTTACAACTGTGATCGATCATTCATAGGTTAATTATCTACAGAGTTAGAAACTATATAGCAGAGGAGAGGATCCCTTTTGTTCTTTGAGAGCTATCCCCTAGCTGATGGCTTGCTGGGTGTAAGAAAAGAGAAGGCCTTTCTTCAGCAATCTGCTCTCCAGTTTTAGATTTACAGCAAGACTCTGTCATCCACCAAAGGAAAAGGAAAGAGAAAAAAGTTTTCCAGATACCCCATCTGCTGGTCAGATAAAGATAAAAGAAACAACTTTCCATTTAAAACCATGTGTGGCAAATGATCTATAAATCATCCTCATTTTTGTTTACATTAATATATATGTAAAGACCTCAAAGAGACATGAAACATAACAAATATAAGACTGATAGACACCCAGGCAATTGTCAGAGCTAAGAGTAATTTCCATTATTGCAACATCCACGAAACTGAAATTATAATATTAGTTATGTCACATTTCTTGTCACACAGAAGAGAAATACAGAGCTTCTAATAGAGGTCTTTCCCTTTTTCAATATTTTGCCCCTGGCCAGAGTTCTAGGGTCTGTGCCAAAGAAAAAAATGGGCAGCTGTCCCTCTGTTACATGGATACTGCTTTTCAGATGGTCTAAATATGCAGCCCATTCAAGAGGAGAGTTTATTCTATTTTTTTTTCTAATATGACTTTGATTCCTGTAAAACAACATACTAGCAAGCAGATGAAACTAGTAAGAGCACATTGCCACACTGACAGTGACAATTAAATGCATTTATTGCAATAAGTCACTCCATCCCAACTCTAACCTACCCTCAGCCCCCAGCAAAGGAGGCTCCAGTAAAGACAGAGAGAAGGAACATGAGGCCATGAGAAAGAAATGATGTGATATCCCCCAAAGCAGAAAATATGGAGCAAATACTGATAAAATCAACCAAACAGTAACAAAAACAAAAATACATGAAAGTTACACAATTGCAACAAAGTTAAAAGATAAACAGCAAATTGGGGATAAACATACACTATACCAGTGGCAGGAAAATGCTAGCATCCTCATCATGTAGAGAATCATTACAATAGGACAAAAAAAGAAAAAGGATAAAAACTCCAGAAGCAAAACAAATAATCTATGCTTAAAGTTCAAAAATCTGAAATAAATGTGGCTAAGAGAACACAATAATGAAATTTGATCAGTTTAAACAAATTAAATATCTTCAAGCAAAACAAGATAAATACCATAAATTAACAAATTGGTAAAAACAAGATAAGGGTATAAATTTATATAACCTACCTAACAATTTAGAAATCAAGAGTTCTATAAATATTCATAGTCATTAACTCAGCAATTCTACTTCTTAAAATCTATACCAGTAAATTGAATAAATTTACTTATTGAAGCACATTAATATTTAAGAATAGGAGTAATTCAGTAGATTATTATAATGAGTTATGAATTATGCTGCAACCATTTTTAAATAAAATGCCTAATTTTTAATACGTGTACACATATCTCATATAATATATACGAATATAGTCATTAAGTGGGCAAAAAGAATCTAGAGGAAAACAAAATGAGAACAAAATACACCATAATGCTAACAGTGGTCATCTCTGATCTCCATGGCCTACCACAGAGGTTCTAGCCTGTGGTTGTGTAATAGAGACTAGACATCTGCTTACCAAGTAAATTCAGTGTAGGCAGTGCACACTTTAGAGAACCTTGGCTGAAATAATCAAATCTGTATTCTAATTAAAAAAAAAAAAAAAAAAAAAAAAAAAAAAAAAACTTGTGAAACAGAAAATGCCCTTCATGACCTGGTCCTTCCCACTTCTAGTTTCATTTCACACCACTTGCCACATACTCTCAAGCCATTCATGCCATTCCTTCAATCAATGTTTCCTTCAGTGTGGACAAATGTGAATACAAGATCAGACTTTGTGGGTGTGTGGCCTATAACTGTATGTGTTTTTAATATGCCTACTGACACTGATGCACCAAGACAGTCAAGGAGAAACCCAGCTTGACTAAACTTTAGACTGGTTTCTTAAAGTAAGCCCCTGCCTGACCTCCCTTTTCTTAGAGCATTTACATTACAGAGTTTGTCATTGTAAATACTTTCTCTGCCTGTTTGAAATTTAAGTAAATCTTCTCCCAGCCACTGGCCAGTTTAACAACCCAGGAAATATTTTTCTTATAAACCCTAGAACCAACTCTTTCAAATGTAAATATAAAAGGAGATAGTGCCCCTGTCTCTCAATCTTTGTGTTGGAAGGATAGGAGCTTAACTTTGGTTAAGGCGTCTTGCTCCAGATGGTAAAGCTACCTTCTGTCACTAGGGTAGAAGAAAGTTTTTTCCTTTGGGTAAGGTCAATAAGCAAGCATGGATGGCCTAAGGACAGAGAAAAACATCTGCAACCTCGGGAATAACTGCATATGCGAGACACATCCATTGATGAATCTCCCCGTTAACATCCTTCAGTACTTTTCCACAACTTTACTCCACTGCTTAAAACATTTCTGCCTTTTGTTTCAATAGAGTTTTCACTTTTGCTCACCTGTTAGCCTGAATGAAGTCTTCCTTGTCTGGTTAATTGTCAAGTTTTTCTTTGACAATGTGAACACTGGAAGCTTCCGTGACTACCTCATTCTGTTGCCTCTGTTTGGGGTTGGGGTGCGGGGAGCAGGGGATTCTTCTCCGGTCACAAAGTTCAGCTTGACAACCTGGCTGATACCTAAAGACTTAGCTTAATTCTCAACTCTGTAGAAAGTTTTCTCTAACCTCCCCTGCCTCTCTCCACCCTTCCATCTTCAAATCTGTGCCAAATGATGGTGCCTTTGATTTATCATGCTATAATATAAAGAGCACACGTTTTGGAGTTCCAAATATACATATCCATCACCTGCATGTTGGCTTTGTGAACTTAAGCCTGGGTTCTCTTAGGCTTCAGAAAGAAATGATAATACCTTCTTCTCAGAGGATGACAACTGCATTATAACATATTTTCAAGTACCTGGAATATAAACTCATGTTTCGTTTTATGTTGGGTTGCTTGAATTTTTGTTTAGTGGGTTTATTTGTGGTTTATTTGGGAGGTGCTGCCTGCCCTGAAGAGCTTTCCCTCTTCTAAATACAGAATCTCCCACTTCCTTGGAGCTTGCTCCAGAATGTACATCAACATCAAGAAATTCCTGCTTTAAAACAAAAATTCAGCTGAACTAACAAGTGTACTAAGTGATGTAGGTGATGTTTCTCTTGGTACAAGCTCTATACCAGCTTGCAGAGTAATAACAACACTGGGTGAATTTCAGCTGGTTTATGGATACTCTTTACTGCTAACATTCCTGATCCAGCAATTGATGAGTGTATGGCTCAAGTTAGTAAAATACTTCACAGATACTTCTATACAGTATTTGACAGGCACTACCACATAATAACATGGAAGATGGTTTAGAGATAGCTTCTTTCTTCTTTTGAGATATCTCAAAGTAAAAATAATGAGTCTGAAACTGCAAAGAGGATATTAAAGTGAAGATAGGTCATTGACTATAATAAAAACCCAGATAAAACAGATTCCTTAAACAATGGAAAGAAAAATACACCAAATACAAAGATTTGAAATTAATATTACTAAAATTCATATCAGATACTCTCATATTCCACATCTTTCACATTAAATAATAGACAAACAAAATCATTTTCATAATAGATCTCTTCTTTAAAAAAACACTCCAAGACAGCATTTAGAAAATCAAATTAGAGAAATAAATGCATATAAGTGGAGTTATCCTGATTAACGTGACAGAGGTGGTTCCCAAGCCTTAATTACTTTGCGACCTTTCTGGTCACCCTCATTCATCCACACTCTTACAATGGATGCCATCCTTGAATAATTTTAACATTACTATACGGGTTGATTTAAAAATCTGTTCAAGCTTTAAAAAATCTATAATTTGTTGTATTTACTGGTAAGGGCTGTTAACCTCACTAATTTGTCAGAAAACTCTCACAAAAGCAATAAGTACAGTAGACAAATAGATTTATTAGGAAAATATTTTCCACATGCATTTTTGCTTTTATCTAAGAATGAGTAGGAAATATAAACTGTGGAAAATATGTGTGTTTTTAGAGGAATAAAATCTAGATAAAAATATGGAATGAAATACATCCAGGTATAAGGATGGAATAAAAAATACTTATCCCAAAATCCCACCTGCTTAGTACCAAAGGAATGGCCATAAATTCATCCCATTCAATCCAGGCATGAAATTTAGCCTTAGGAGACAGCATTATTCAGTTTACTATACTGCCTTTGCCCATTCCCCTCATAAAAACGGATTTCAACACTTCAAATGACTTTCAGACCACTAATCCTACCGCCAGCTGTTGCAATACAACTTGAGTTTTTGGCTATGAAAGGCACTATTGTCTGCTCAAATATTTATACGTTGGCACATCTTTTGAACAGGTGCTGTCTAGAAAAAGAGGCTAAGCATCAAGAGGCACTACAGGTGCTAGCAAAAGTTCTCTGAAATGAAACTAACCCATTTTACTGGGATAGACTTCCTTCTTGGCACCTGTGACTTTTTAGATATCGTTCAGTCAATCTATGCTGAAATCTTGGTTGCTGCAGCAGACAGTTTTGAGAGCTACCAAGTTTAGTTTCTACACAAATATGTAATTGCTTGAATGAGGCTTTCCCCAAGTTTTTTTATGTATAACAGCATTGGTTCTACCATTGCTAATTTGAAAGCTACCAAAAAAAATTAAAAGAAAAATTACATTAAAAATTTGTAGGTTATTTCTTCCATATATAATAGTTAAAAGAATTCATGTCAGAGTGCTGGCAATAATAAATTGGGTGAATTAAATATTTCTGTGCAATGAGAAAAAAATTGAAATCCCCTAGAATGTGTTGGGGCAGAAAACCACAGCTTTAGATGTTTCTTCCTGCCTTTTATGCAAATGTTCACTTTGTAGATATGTTTGAAGTTTTGAGTTTTCATAGTTCCAGGTGGCTTTTCATTTAATAATTCATTCTAGTATGAGTTAAAGGAAGTCTCACAGAGGACACCTGCTTTTTTCAGAGGCTTCAGTTATTTCAAAGTGGACTCTTAATGACATCACTGTATTCATATATAAGGAGTAGTTACATTTGGCCAAAAAAAGCTACATTTATAGAAAAAAATGTAAATCTCAAACCAATATTTTTAACATATGTTTTCAGGCATAGTTGAATATATGCAGAGAGGGATCTATATGTAGATCTATCTATCTATCATCTATCTATGTATCTGTGTATCTATCGATCGAGCCATATAGTTTTTTCTTAAAATTCATTAAGTTCTAATAAAGGTAAACATTTTATTGGGAAAAAAATCACCAAATCATTCCCTTGCTTCAAAATTATCAATAAATTTTTATTTATTGTAATATAAAATTAAATTGCTGCTAATGATAAACAGTTTTTTTATGATCATTCTTTAACTACCTGTCACTCCCTTTTCTATCACTCCTTCCTTTTTATCTTCTTCCTCAATGAATTTAATATTGCTTTCTATGCCTAAAACCTTCTAAATACCCGTCCTTCACCTTAATGATTCCAGCTCCTTCTTTATGTATCATCTGAATGTACTTATTGTCAGGGAAGTCAACCCGAACATACTGTCACCCCACTCTGTCCTCATGTCACTACAGCCTGTGTCTGTGCATTCTGCCCAGCATCCCTGTCCACTCTTGTGTTTCCTTTCCTGCTGTGTATTGTTAAGTCCATCTTGCTCACACTCCCTGGTAATTGTAATGACTCCTTTACTGTTCGTTTCTCATAAGAATCCCTGAACTCCTCAGATACAGAACTGATGTCTTGTTCTTCTTTGAATTCCTAATACCTTTCTTTGTGACTGCACAAGGAGTGGCTCATTTCTTATTGCTAAATAAATACTTAAATAGACACTTACTAACTGCGCCTGCTCCATAGCAGTGTTTTCTGTATAGGAAATAGCACACCTTTCTGTTGTTCATGTTCTGCTAGATAAACTTATCTGCATTAAGAAATTCTTGAAAAGAAAAAGTTTGGAAGCTTCTTCTGACTCTATAAGGCTATTAATGAATGCATTGATGGCTTCTGTAGTTAGGGCTTAAGTTTTTTTAAAAAAATAAATTACACTGCATAAAATACATTTTTATGTGCCTATATCTATGCCTATACATTTTTTATGTGCTTATACCTGTGCCTACATTTTTTATGTGCCTACACCTATACCTATTTTTATGTGCCTATAACTATGTCTGTGTATAAAAGTATCTCATAATTCCTGCTGTTGGTTTAAACAAATATTTAAATATGGACATTTCTGCTTTTAATTGTAAAATGCCGGCATTGCTGTAAAGTAGATCCTTTCATTAATCTGAAATCATAGCCTAAGACCATTACAAAATACAGATGTCTTTTGAAAGCTTTTGTTTTAGTTTTCTTCTGGATACACAAGAAAAGAGGGCTCAGGTTCAAGTTACAGCAGAGAAAAGAGAAAGGAATAGTGTCAGGTGGTGAGACACAAGAGATTTTCAGTAGCATCAGAAACTTCGAAGCCAAATGTGCCATGCAATTATAAGCTTCTGGGAATTCACTATAATCAGGGGAAGGTCACTAGATAGGGATGTGGTTTAGGATGCTGTAATTTGTTTGCATGTGTGTATATATCTGTGCCAGTGACTGTACTATGTGGAAGAATAGTGACTTCAGCAGACTTCTAAGATATATATGACTTAACTTGATGCAACTATATTGGAACACTAAATTAACATCAAGAACGATATATGGTTTAGCATATCATATCCTCAAAGTTTCAAAATATTAGTAGTATTAGTATCAAAATTTACATTACTACAACATAACGAATACCTCAAAAGTGTGTTAAAAGCTGTAAAGAGGAAATTTCAGCTTTAAGAAACAACGAAAAGAGCTAAAAATGATTTAATTTTATTTTCAAGAAAAAATTTACTCTCCAACATAAAGTTCAAAGAGTAATAAAGTATATTAACTTGTAATTTTACTGTACCATTATTTTCACAATTTGTACCATCATACTGCTTTATTTCAATATAATTTCACAACCATTAACATATGTTAATGGAGTTTTAAAATATGTTATACTATATTTTATTTATAAATAACAATATAAACAGCTATGCCTTTTGGTGAAAGACTTTTAAAACATATTTTACTTTATTAATTTAAACTATTAAATAAACATGATCCATTTTTTCATACCATTGTATACAAGATTTGTAAACCTCTATATGAGAAGAATGAGTATTTTGCAATCAATTTAATAAAGAATGGGATTCAAAGGAAAGACAATCACAGTATTTTTTACATAGGACAAAGATCTTCTTCATATGAAATAATGGGACAGATCTTCACTACAATATGGACTGTGTTGTACATTGCTCTTCTTGTAACTATTTTTGTTTAGTGCATTTGATTTGACCAGTTCCTGATGTGTCAAGATGAATCTTGTTATATATAAATGTGCTCTAGGGAGAATGCATAAGTTCTACGGTTTTTATGTCATTCAGCATCAGTACTAAGCTTAAGAATTTTTATATATTTTATGGAACCTGAATTTTCTCCAAATACGTTGAACACTCTCATTGTAATGAGTTCACATTTTGCCAAGTAAATTGAGTCATTTACAACCATAAGCTAGTAAGAAAACTGAATATACATATATTCAATTATGTGTATGTATATAGCTATTTGAGGCATAAAATGTTCACCTCCAAATAATTCATACATTAGTCTTTTTAGGAATAGCCTATCCCATTTCTTTATTTTAATCAATGGCACTGCAGTGAAGTTAATAGTCCATTGACATCCTAATCATTGTGAGGTCATGCAGCTACTGTTAATATACATAATTATGTAATTAGCTTTAAAAATCTTTGTATCACTCTCAGCAAGGAAAACATTTCAATTTTTATTCAGAGAAAGTAGACTTACAATAATATCTGTCCCTGACATAGTGAAAATTTCCAGCAAAATACACATACATTACACTATTTCAATTAAGCATCCCAATAATAGGGAATTTAATTATTTTCCTTCCCACTCCTCTTATCTTCTGTTCCACTTGCTCAGACTATGTGACAAATTACCTTAAATCAAGTGACATAAAGCAGCCTTCATAGACAGATTATCTGGGCTGACTGTACACTATCTGATTAATGTAGTCAAGATTCTTGCAGCCAGAGTGAGTAAAAATGTTACCTAGCAGAAAATTACATTCACCTAACAGTGTGTGCTGCTCCACCACTGTGGACTGGAAACTGTGCTAAGTGCTGCGGGAGGCTCTTGATAGGAATCGACATGGATGCTGGTTTGGGAGCTGTCTGGTAATGGAGAGATGAGATGATCCACAGTGCTACCTATTACAAGCAGAACCTACAGGTGGGCTGGGGAGGGCCACTGCAGTTCACTGAAGATAAGAAACAGCATAAACCTGGCAGGACTTGATAAGGAGAGCTCAAATATCCCCGATTTATCAAACGCTGTCTCACATGGAAGAGTTTTAAAGTTTCAAAGAAGCAAATCATTGCCACTTTCTTCTTACAATTACAAACATGTAGGTTCTTGCAAGTTTTCCAGTGCCATAACAGCAAATGTCTCCCTTTGCTATTATATGCATAGGCTGGTATTTTCATCAATTGTGTATTTTTATCATTAGTGTAGTTTGCTCTAAAATTTTTCTAGAAATTTTAGTTTTAAAATTATGGAGTTAAATGTTAAGTGATTTCTGGAAAACATGGTTTCGTAAACCTTCATGACTATTTGGGCATTTTCATCATATTGACGTGTTCTGGAATCCCAGGAAATATGCCAGGTTATGTTGTCCCTGTTTTTGTTCTTTCTACCTAATACTGGTAAGCAAATTGTTACCATTTCTGCCAAACACCTGTGAGCAGTTCATCAAGCTGCATATTTTAACTCTAATACTTGTATAAAGGTAAAAATTATAGCCAATGGAACTTTTTCTTCTTTTTCTTCTTAATCAAGTTAAGCCAGAATATATTTTTATTGTAAAAATTGGTAAAACTATGCATTACTAAGCTTTTCTTTACTTGCATATAACCTGCTAGAAATTTGAAACAATAGCTCAAATAATTAGGTACAATGAAATCTTGTCAAATGTAAAAGAAAGGTTTTGTAAATTGTTTTGTCTTAGTTTCAACTATAATTATACAAAATGAGCCTCTAGCTTACATCTAATATAAGCACAAGGCCCTAGACTGTAATAATTTTCTTTAATTCAATTAGAACGTAATATGTTTTAATCAGAATTTGTTTTGTTTTGAAAAAAAATGATTACTTGGGAAAACAAAAGTAAAAGGGAGAATTATTGTACAGATTTAAGTAAGTTAATAATGAGATACAACTCTCATAGAAATGCAAAAATAAAACAGGGGTGTGGGTCAGGAGTCACAGATAATTGAGTTGGATATAAATTTTAGTTTCAAGGTTTCTTAGTCAGCTTGGGCTGCCATAACAGAAATACCATAGATTTCATGGCTTAAACAAAAGAAATGTATTTCTTATAGTTCTGGAGGTTGAGAAGTTCAAGATCAAAGTGTCAGCTGATTTAGATCCTAGTGAGGGCTGTCTTCCTGGCTGGTGAAAGTCACCCTCTGACTATGACCTTGCATGGCAGAGAGATAAAAGATTCCATCTTACTGCCTTATGAGGACATTCACAGTGTCATAGGGATCACACTCTCAAGACCTCATCTAAACCGAAGGACCCACCTCTACCTCCAAATACCTCCACATTCGGGTTTGGGTTTTAGCACTGTGGGGATACAAATACTCAGTCATCTGAATCAAATACAGTCATCTGATACAAATATTCAGTCACACATATCTAGGGACAACAGGAACAGGAGTTTAAGATACTGATTACAGTACTCGGCCATCACCATGACTCAACAACATTTTACATCTGTCTCCTTTTGCCTCACTACCATATGCTTATTACAGATATTAATCAGTGACTTAGATTTCCTCTGGTTTTTCAGAAACTCTACTCAAAAATGTATCAGATGATCCTCTGTTAATGCTACTTAGAGCAGATATTCAGCTAGTTTTATTCTCTCATCACTACTGTTTCCTGACTCTGAAAGTTTTCAAATCTCTACCAGAAAAATATTATTTATGTCTTAGAAAAATATTTATTTGAATAGTTAGGATATTTGTACCCACCAAAATCTCATCTTAAAATGTAATGCTCAATGTTGGAGGTGAGGCCTAGGGGGAGGTGATTGAAACATGGGGGTGGATTTCTCATAAATGGCTTAGAACATTCCCTTGGTGCTGTTCTCAAGATAGTGAGTTCTCATGAGAATTGGTCATTTAAAAGTGTGTGACTTCTCCACCCAGCTCCTCCTTCAGCTTTTGCCATGTGACATGTGTGCTCCCTGAGGCTTCCCTGAGAAGATGCTGCTGGCATGCTTTCTGTACAGCCTGCAGAACCATGAGCCAATTAAACTCCTTTTCTTTATAAATTACCGAGTCTCTGGTATTTCTTTATAGCAGCACAAGAACAGTCTAACACAAGTATAAATGTGAAACTTAAAAATAACATACAGATGACCACAGATGAAAGTGTAAATACAACATGGAGGAAAACATGTTCACCTCTAACTTCATGGGTAAAAATAAAATTGAAAACAGTCTAATTTTATTATAAATCTATAACTCATGGACCTACATGCAAAAGGTTAAATGTTACATATTAGAAAGTACTAGAAAAAATATTTAATCAAAATAAAAAGTAAATGAGAGGAAGTAGAGTAAGATGGCCAAACAGAAGCCTCCAGCAATCATCACCCCCATAAGAATACCAAAATGAACAACTTTCCACATAAGAAACCACCTTCATAAGAACCAAAAATTAGATGAGTGATCACAGTATCTGATTTTAACATCATAACAAGAAAAGATGCACCGAAGAGGATAGGAAAGAAAGTTTTGAATTGTCAACAACATCCCTCCCTTATCTTGCAGCAGCATCCACATCGTACAAAAGGGAATCTGTGGACTTCGGGGAGAGAAAGCACAGTGATTGCAGGGCTTTGCATTGAAACTCAGTGCTGCCTGCCACAGCAGAAAGCTACACTTGGCAGAATTTAGCTGGCACTCATGAAGGGAGCATTTAGACCAGCTCTAGCCAGAGGGGAATCTTCCATCTCAGCAGTCAGAACTTGAGTTCTGACTAGTTCTAGCACTGCAGGCTAAAGTGCCCTGGGGTTCTAAATAAACTTGAAAGGCCATCTAGGACATAAGGACTGAAAATCCTGGGCATATGTGGGTACTGTTTTTGGCTTAGAGCCAATGGATGTAGAACACATGTGATCTAGTGAGACACCAGGGAGTGACTGTCACTCCTCCCCCAACCCCAGACAGTGTAGCTGCAAGCTCCACAACAGATTCCTTCCTCTTAAAGAGAGGAGAGGAAACAGTAATGAGGACTTTGTCTTGCAACTTAGATACCAGCCTAGCCACAGCAGAATAAGGCACGAGGCAGGGAACTGAGGGCCTCATTCCAGGCCCTAGGTCCTAGACAATATTTCTATATATAAAGTAGACCAGAAATCAGCACAGTGCCTTGAAGGGAAGGACTCTGCTTGGGAAGGATCCATTACTTGGTGACTAAAGATCTCTTGATTTTATAATAAATATCAATGGTAGCCAGGTAGTGCTCACTACGAGCCTGGAGTAATACTCAGGGCCATGCTGGCTTCAGGTATGACCCAGTGCATTCTCAGCTGTGGTGGCTATGGAGAGATTCCTTATGCCTGAGGAAAGAAGAGGGAAAAGCAGAGGACTCTGTCTTTCTACTTGGGTACCAGCTCAGCCACAGTGGAGCAGAGCACCAAACGGGCTCCTCGGGGTCCCTGATTCCAGGCTTTGGTTCCAGGATGGCATTTATAGACATTCCCTGGGCCAGAGGGGAGCCCACTGCCCAGAAAGGAGAGACCCAGGCCTCACAGCACTTACCAAAAGCTGACTAAGGATTCCTTGAGCCTTGAGTGACCATCAGTGATAAGCAGGCTATACTCACCGGGGACCTGGGGCAGTGATGGCCATGGGGAGAGACTCCTTCTTGAGAAAAGAAGGAAAAGTAGGAAGAACTCTGCATTATAGTTTGGGTGCTATTTAGCCAGAATAGAGTCGTCCACTAAGTAGATTCCTAAGGTTCCTGACTCCAAGCTCTGGCTCCTGCACAGCATTTCTGACCCTGCCCTGGAATGAAGGGGTACTCACCACCCTGAAGGGAAGAACATAAGCCTGCTTGGGTTTGCTACCTGCTGACTGAAGATCCTTTGGGCCTTAAGTCTACATAGGTGGTAGCCAGGCAGTGGTTGCCATGGGCTGAGGGCAAGACCTAGTGTTATGCTGGCTTTGGGCCTAACCCAGCACAGGCCCAGTGGTAGTGGCCACCAGGATAATTGTGTCATTCCCACACCCACTTTTTACAGCTCCGGATAGCTCAGCATAGAGAGAAAGACTGTCAGGAAAAAAGTAAGGCAAGAGAACAAGAGTCTCTGTTTGGTAACACAGAGAATTATCCTGGATCTTATCCAAGACCACCAAAGTAGTACCTCTACAAGTTTGCAAAAGTCACAGTGTTACTGGACTTGAGGTGTCCCTTAATGCAAATATGGCTGCAGTGACCAAAGACTTATATGACATTACTCAATTTTCTTTGAATTCTTTGAAAGGCTTTTCTCTTCAAAAAGCCTTTCCGTCCAAGAAGGATGGGTACAAACAAACCCAGACAGCAAACACTACAACAAATACCGAACTCTTCAATGTCCATACATTGACCACAAACATCAAGACCATCTAGGAAACCATAACCTCACCAAACTAACTAAGGCACTACTAACCCACCCTGGACATATAATCTTTTAGACAGATAATTCAACAAACTATTCTAAGGAAGCTCAAAATATTCCAGATAACACAAAGAAGGAATTCAAAACTGTATCTGATGAATTTAACATTAAAATTAAAACAATATTTAAAAATCAAGCAGAAATTCTAGAGCTGAAAAATTCAACTGGCATACTGAAGAACGCATCAGAATCTCTCTGCAGCAGAATTGACCAAGCAGAAGAAAAATAGGTGAAGTTGAAGACAGGCTATTTGAAAATGCACAGTTGTGGGAGACAAAAAATAAAAAAGAAAGAAACATACCTACAAGATTTAGAAAACAGCCTCGAAAGGGTAAATCTGAGTTACTGGCCTTAAAGAGGAGGTAGAGAGAAAGATCAGGGTAGAAAGCTATTGCAAAGGGATAACAACAGAGAACATTCCAAATCTAGAGAAAAATATATTCATGCAAAAGAAGGTTATAGAACACCTAAAGAAGACTTAATTCAAATAAGACTACCTCAGGACAATTAATAATCAAACTCCCAAAGGTCAAGAATAAGGAAAGGCTCTTAAAAGCATCAAGAGAAAATAAATGAATGACATACAAAGCAGTTCTAATATATCTGGCAGCAGACCTCTCAGTAGAAACCTTACAAGACAGGACAGAGTGGCATGACATATTTAATGTGCTGAAGGAAAAATACATTTATTCTAGAATAGTATATCCAGTGAAAATATCCTTCAAACAAGAAGGAGAAATAAAGACTTTCCCAAACAAAAACTGAGGGACTTTATCAACACCAGAGTTGTCCTATAAGAAATGCTAAATGGAGTTCCACATTCTGAAAGAAATGGTCATTAACAAGCATAAGAAATCATCTAAGATACAAAACTCACTGGTAATTGTAAGTACAAAGAGAAACAGAATATTATAACATTGTAATTGTAGTATGTAAATTACTAATATCTAGAGTAGAAAGACAAAAATATGAACCTATAAAAAATTTCAAAAACTATTCAAGACATAACAGCATAATAAGATATAAATAGCAATGGGGAGGGGGATGAAGTTAAAGTGTAGAGTTTTCATTACTTTCTTCTTTGTTTGTTCTTGCAATCAATGTTAACTTGTTATCAGTTGAAAATAATGAATTAAATGATGTTATTTGAAAGCCTCATGGTAATCTCAAGTAAAAAACCTACGACAGATACACAAAAAATAAAAAAAATAAATTAAAATATACGAGCAGAGAAAATTACCTTTACTAAATGGGAAACAGGAAAGAAGGAAGGAAGAAGGAAGGAAGGAAGGAGGAAGGAAGGAAAGAAGAAAGGGAGGGAGGAAGGGAAGAACAGAGGAAGGAAGGGAGGGAGGGAGGAAGGGAAAGGAGAAAGGGAGGAAGGAAGAAAGGAAGGAAGGGAGGAAGAGAGGAAGAGGGAGGGAGGGTGGGAGGAAGAGGGAGGGAGGAAGGAAGGGAAAAATACCACAAAACAACTAGGAAACAAATAATAAAATGGTAGGATTAAGTCCTTATGTATTAATAATAACACTGAATGTAACTGAACTAAATTCTCTAATCAAAAGACATGGAGTAGTTGAATGAAAAGAAGAAGAATCAATAATCTCTTGCCTACAAGAAACATCTTTACCTATAAAGACACACACTGACTGAAAATAAAGAAATGAAAAACAGTATTTCATGCAAAATATTGGGAGTAGCTACACTTACATCAGAAAAAATAGATTTCAGGACAACAACTATAAAAAGAGACAAAGAAGATCATTATATAATGATAAAGGGGTCAATTCAGCCAGAGTATACAATAATTAAACATATATAAACTCAACACCAGAGCACCCAGATATATAAAGCATATATTACTAGAGCTAAAGATAGGTAGGCCTCAATATGAAAATAGCTGGAGACCTCAACACTCCCCTTTCAGCACTGGACAGATCATCCAGACAGGAAATCAACAAACAAACACTGGATTTAATCTGAACTATAGGCCAAGTGGATCTAACAAATATTTACAAAACAGTTCATCCTATGATTGCAGAATTCACATTATTCTTCTGAGCACATGAATTATTCTCAAGGATAGACCATATGTTAGGCAACAAAACAAGTCTTAAAACATACAAAAATATTTGATCATGTCAAGTATCTTCTCTGGCCACATGAAGTAAAACTAGAAATCAGTAACAAGAGAAACTGTGAAAGCTGTACAAACATATGGAAATTAAACAATTTGCTTCTGAATGACCAAGTTGTCAATGGACATTAAGAAGAAAATTTTTAAGTTTCTTAAATGAAAAGGAAAACTGAACATACAACAGCTTATGGGATACGGCAAAAGCAGTATTAAGAGAAAATTTTATAGGAGTAAATGCCTACATAAAAAAGTAGAAAAATTTCAAATAACCTAATGATAAATCTTAAAGAAATAGAAAAAAGCAAGAGCAAATCAAACCCAAAATTAGTAGAAGAAAACAAGTAATAAAGATGAAAGCATAAATAAAATTTAAATTATAAAATACACATGATCACCCAAACTAACGTTGTTTTTTGAAAAGATAAACAAAATTAACAAAACTAGACTAAGAAAAAAAGAAAGAAGACCCGCATACATAAAATTGGTGTAAAAGAGGAGACATTACAACTCATACCACAGGAATTCAAAGGATTAGTAAGACTACTATTAGCAACTATATGCCAATAAATTGGAAAAGTTAGAAGAAATGGATAAATTCCTAGACATATACAACATATCAATATTGAACAATGAAGAAATCCACATGTGAATAGACCAATAACAAATGATGAGATCAAAGCTGTAATAGCATTTCTCCAATCAACGAATATCCTGGGACCCAATGGCTGCTCTGCTGAATTCTACCAAACATTTAAGGAACTAAAATCAATCCTACTCAAACTATTACAAAAAACAGAGGAGGAAGAAATATTTAAAACTCATTCAACAAGGCCAGTTGTACCCTGATAGCAAAAGCAGAGACAGACATATCAAAAAAAAAAAAAAAAAAAAAAAAAAAAGAACAGGAAAGAAAACTACAGGCCAATGACTCCAATGACATCGATGCAAAAACTCAATAAAATCCTAGCAAACCCAGTTCAACAACAAAAAGATCATGCATCATGATCATGTAGTAATTATCCCAGAGACGTAAGAATAGTTCAACATGCACTATTAATTGATTAAATCAATCAATTGATTTAATCAATGCGATATATCAACAGAATGAAAGACAAATCCCATATAATCATTCCAATTGTTACTGAATAAGCATTTGATAAAATTCAATATTCCTTCATGATAAAAATGTTCAAAAAACTGAGTATAGAAGGAACTTACCACAACATAATAAACACCATATGTGATAGACATACAGATACTATATACTGAACAGAGAAAATCTGAAAGCCTTTCCTCTAAGATCTGAATAAACATAAGGATGTTCACTTTCACCACTGTTATTCAAGATAGTACTGGAAGTCCCAGCTAGAGCAATCAGATAAGAAAAAGAAATGAAAGGCATCCAAATTGGAAAGGAAGAATTCAATTATCCTTGTTTGCAGATGATATAATCTTACATCTGGAAAAACCTAAAAGCTTCACCAAAAAACTATTAGAACTGGTGAACAAATTCAGCAAAGTTGTAGGCTACAAAATCAACATATAAAATCACTATCGTTTTTATATGCCAACAGCAAACAATGTGAAAAAGAAATCAAGAAAGAAGTCACATTTATAATAACTACAAATACATTTAAATACCTAGGAAATAACCAAAGAAATGAAAGACCTCTATGATAAAAACTACAAAACATTTATGAATGAAATTGAAGAAAGCACACAAAAATGGAAAGATATTTCATGTTATTTCAGCACTATTCACAATAGCCAAGATTTGGAAGCAATCTAAGTAGCCATCAACAGATGAATGGAGAAATACAATGGGTACATAAACAAAAAGGAGTAGTATTCAGCCATAAAAAGAATGAGATTCTGTCACTGGCAACAACATGGATGGAAATGGAGGACATTATGTTAAGTGAAATATGCCAAGCACAGAAACATAAACTTTGAATATTCTCACTCATTTGTCAGAGATAAAAATTAAAACAACTGAATGCACAGAGATAGAGAGCAGAATGATGGTTACCAGAGGCTGGAAAGGGTAGTGAGTGGGTTACTGTGGTGTGGGGTTAAGGGAAAGGGTAATGTGTACAAAATATATTTAGATAGAATGAATAAGATCTAGTATATTATAGCACAACAGGGTGTCTACAGTCAACAGTAATTTATTGTACATTTTTAAATAATTAAAAATGTATAATTGGAAAGTTTATAACATCAAGAAATGATTACACATTTTATGCCTGTTTCAAAATATCTCATGTACCCAGTAAATATACATACACCTACTATGTGCCCATAAACATTTTTAAAAAGAGAACATTTGGAATATTGAACTAAAACTTCTTGCTCTTTATTCAATGAAATGAATATTGATTTTCAAAGAAATCAACTCAGAAGTTCATTCCACCCCCGCCCAATGATTCAACCCCTTTGCTCAAATAAATTTTTGGAAAAAAAGTGACTTTTGAATTAGATCAGTTTTTTTTTTTCCTTTTTCCTTTTTTTTCTTTTCTTTTTTTGAGACAGAGTCTTGCTCTGTAGCCAGGCTGGAGTGCAGTGGTGAAATCTCAGCTCACTGTGACTTCTGCCTCCAGGGTTCAAGTGATTCTCCTGACTCAGCCTTCCAAGTAGCTAGGATTACAGGCATGTGCCACCATGCCCAGCTAATTTTTGTATTTTTGTAGAGACAGGGTTTCATCATGTTGGCCAGGATGGTCTCCATATATTGACCTGGTGATCCACCCACCTCAGTTTCCCAAAGTGCTTGGATTACAGGTCTGAGCCACTGCACCTGGCCTGAATCAGATCAGTTTTTACCACAAAATCTACCTTATTTATAAATTCATCTGATTTATTTACCATTCAGCGCCACTATCTCTAAATTCCACAAACTCTTTTATGTTAAAGCAGAATTTGTATAACAAAGTAATAATTGAGGGAGAGTTCAGACTTACCTGGAAAATTGCTCATTTGCCAGTAAAAATTCAGATTTTAAAGCAATTATCAGTACACTCATGGGTAAAGCAGTCCCTTAATCCTACAACAATGCTAACTATGCATAGGAAGAAAAAAGTCCCTATAAAATGATTGAACCTAAACGTTTGATTGAGCAATGTAACTATTTTCAAATGTATATTAGCACAAGTTGTTTTGTTGTTGTTGTTGTTTGAGATAGAGTCTTGCTCTGTCGCCAGGCTGGAATGCAGTGGCAAGATCTTGGTTCACTGCAACCTCTGCCTCCTGGACTCAAGTGATTCCCCTGCCTCAGCCTCCCAAGCAGCTGGGACTACAGGCCCGTGCCACCACACCCAGCTAGCCTTGGCCTCCCAAAGCATTGAGATTACAGGCCTGAGCCACAGTCCCCGGACTGGCACAAGTTTTAAATATAATTTTTGTCCCTACTTAATTCAAGGTCCATTTCACCATCCCTGAAGAGTATCACAAGACGACTCCTCCTTTCCCTAAGCACCGCAGTGCCTTGTCTACTGGTCACAGAGTGATACTTGGGAGAATCCTCAGGTCGTACTCATGTACAAAATGTAAAACCCTGAAATCTTGAGTTAAAGAAATAGGGTGTGGTGATGGTTATTGAATACTTACATCTTTCCTGAAAAGCTATTTTTAATCATGGTCTAATGTTTTCATTTTCAATTCTGCATCTGTACCTTTTATTCCCCCCATAAAACCTACCTTCTAATAGTGACAACATCAACAGGCAATACATTCTAAAGTATATGTGAGATCCCACTGTCTACAGCATCTCAAGAGTTATTATTAATTCTCAATCATCAGCTTTATGTGTAGCAACCAAGCATGCCCACAAATGTTGTCTTTTCCCTCCAACAGACTTTTTTTAAATCAGATTACAACTCAGGGTGAGTTTAGTCAAGGGACTCATTTTCCTCCAGCAGTGATTGCATTAGCTGTCACAACTGGAGTTTAAAGTCATGTACTTGGGGTCACATTTTCCTTGATCCAGTTCCATTCCTGCCTTTGGCAATATCAGCAACTGTGATTATTATAACTACCCCCCGGTGACAGACTTAGCATTTCATTTTGGGGGGAAAATAGTGAAAGGGATGGAAAGTTTAGTATCTATATAATGTTTATGACATTTCCAAGAACCATACAGCTAAAAGAACAAACAGCATCTAATTCTGTATGCCCACAATGAAAGCATAGGGCACTGTACATGGGTTAGCACTAAGAAAATACTGCATTAACAATTCTTTTTCTCCCAAAGTAATTTAAAGTCACATTGGAAAAAAAAAGTTGCAGTTATTTAGAATCTTTTTACAACCTCCATCCTGTGGAATGTTATATTCATGTCCTTTCCATGTTCCTTATTTCTTTTCATATCAAGGATAAATCAATGTTTAAAAACAATATTTTCAAGGTTGACATTTGTTTTGTAATCCCAAACCAAAAAAATCATTTAAAAAATTGACATATCATCTGAGAAGAGAAATATTACTTGCTCTGAAAACCTAGGCTATTTGTTTTCTTAGTTATTGGACAACCTGATGTAAGCTCAGATGCACGCATTTTCTGAGATGCTGGCACTAACAGCATAAACACATCAGCCACTACATTTTGTGTGCTGAGTTTTAATGATGCTCTCCTGAGGGACAAGGGCTCAATTGTGAAGCCTGGCTTTACATTTTCCTATTATTTTAATCTAGATCCTTCTTTCCATTATATAAAATCTAACAGGGTCTTTTTTTAGAGAGTATTTTTGAAAGAAGTTGACCTCTGAAAAGCTTTGAACAATTGAAAGATCTTGTTAGATCTGTCAGGAAGAGGAGTTTTGGTGAAGCAGGTAAATAACACCTGTGCAGAGGTGTGCTGCCACCCTTAAATCCTAAGTACATATTGAAAACTCTATAATTCTAAACCAGTCTAATGTGGAGGCTCTTGATCTGCGATGAGAAAAATGATTTTAGAATACGTTCGCTTTCAGTTGTATGAAATCCACCCTCCTAACTCACAAGCATTTCTCATGCTTTGCCCCTTTCCCATTTACTTGTGTGTGCACACATTCAAAATTCAACCCTCTGCAAATGACCTATTAAATGTCCCCAAGCTCTGTCTGCCACAGAGTAGACGGCTTAGTGAAAATAGTGCTTGACATCTGAGTCAGAGGTAAATTTAAGGGCAACAGCCAAGGGCTGAAGGGTTAAGTCCTGCTTCTATCTTTTGATATTTCTCCTTGGTTTGATGCTGATTACCCTTGAGGTCAAAGGTTAGCTGGGCTGCAGCAGCCTTGCCACCACTATGCTGAAATTTAGGGATGCAATAAGAACTCTGTAGAGGGGATTGTGGGGGGAATCCTTCTGCCACTAAACTACTCAGGGGATTCATACAAACACGGAATCCAAGAGTCTACCACTTTTTCTCAAGATCCTTTAATTTACCAGTACAGTTGGTTCTATCCAGTTTGGGTTATAATTGCTATAACATTCTAATGGCTTTTTAGATGAAAGCTTTCTCCTTTTAATGACTTGTTTTACCTTGTGATTATAAGCAATAGTGATGTCTAGCATAGACTAAAGAGTTGAAGTCTATTAGATAATTGTTGTTCCATCTCTCAAACAGAATTAAACTGAAAATATTTGGAAGCTAAAATATTTTTAATTGTTACATAAATGCAGGCTTGCTCTTTGCCTAAAACATGTGTGTCTAACCAGTTTACATAATAACCTGAATCACTGGGAAAGAGTGAGGAGTCCATATAACAATTAAGCCTGTTGTGTTTCCCAGTCATAGCCTTCACTATACTGTGCTAACACCAATACTCTGCTCAAAAACCTGTAATAAATTAAATGTCAATATTCTTACAATGGCCTTAAGTTGGGAATGGACATCCTATTTAATAACTGGTGCTGGGAAAACTGGCAATCAACCTGTAGAAGAATGAAACAGGGCCCTTGTCTTTCACTAAATACAAAAATCAACTCAAGATGGATCAAATACTTAAATGTGAGTCCTAAAATCATACAAATTCTAGAAGACAATGATAGAGAAAAACGCTTCTAGACATTTGCCTAGGCAAAGAACTCATGACTAACACCCAAAAGCAAATGCAACAGAAACAAAAATAAATAAATGGTACCTAATTAAACTGAAAAGCTTCTGCACAGCAAACGAAATAATCAACAGAGTAAATAGGCAACCCAGAGAATGGAAGAAAAATATTTGCTAACTATGCATCTGACGGAGGACTAGTATCCAGGATCTATAAGAAACTCAAAGAAATCACAAAAAAAAAAGAAAGAAAAACACCCAAATAATCCCATCAAAAAGTGGGCAAAGGACATGAATAGAAATTTTTCAAAAGAAGATATGCAAATGGCCAAGAAACACAGGAAAAAAATGCTCAACATCACTAATCATCAAGGAAATGTGAATTAAAACCATAATGAGATAGAACCTTACTCCTGCAAGAATGGCTATTACAAAAGTCAAAAAACAATAGATTTTGGTGTGGGTGTGATGAAAATGGAACACTTGGGAAACAGAGTGATTAGATGAAAATGGAACTTATACACTGTTTGTGGGAATGTAAATCAGTACAACCTCTATTAAAAACACAGGATGGAATTTCCTTAAAGATCTAAAAGTAGGTCTACCATTAGATCCAGAAATCCCACTACTGGGTATCTCCCCAAAGGAAAATATATCATTATATAAGAAAGACACTTGCACATGTATGTTTATAGAAGCACAATTCACAATTGCAAAGATGTGTAACCAACCTAGGTGCCCATCGACTAATGAGTAGATAAAGAAAAAAAAAAAATATATATATATATATATCCATCCCATGGAATACTACTCAGTCCTTAAAATGAAGGAAATAGTGTCTTTTGCAGCAACTTGGATAGAACTGGAGGCCATTATTCTAAGTGAAGTAGCACAGGAGTGGAAAACCAAGAAACACATGTTCTCGCTTATAAGTGATAGCTAAGCTCTGAGTACACAAAGGCATATAGAATGATATAATGGATTTTAGAGAGTCAGTATGGGGAAGGTAGGAGTGGGGTCAGGGATAAAAAAAACTACGCATTAGGTACAATGTGCAAGACTCGGGTGATAAATGCACTAAAAATCTCTGAATTCACTGCTGTATAATTCATTCACGTAACCAAAACCACTTGTACCCCAAAAAGCTATTGAAGTTAAGAAATATATTCTTACAATGGCCTAAATTGATATTATCTCAATCCTCCCATGGCTATCTCTTTATTCTCAGCTCACGCTGTCTCCCTAACCTGCTTATTCTTGCTTAAACATGACAGTCATGCTTCCTTCCTAGGCTTTTATATAGGCCGTTCCCCAATCCTGGAACATTCTTCCCTAAGACTCTTCAAGTCTTTACTTAAAACTCATCTTTTCATTGAAGCCCAAACTGACCACCATTTTTAAGTGTAAAACTGTCTCCCCCATCAAATGCCTTGTTTTCTTTACCTTGCACCTAGCACAATGTTTTTTGTGGGGGAGCTTATCACTTTCCACCTTTGAACATAGAATGCAACTTACTTGTTTCTACATTTATTATTTATTCATTGTCTGTCTTTTCCACAACAATGTGAAATCCATGTCTATAGGGACTTTTCTTCGTTCTATAATCCTTCAAAACCACCCAGAACATTCTCATTGTATAAAGTGTGCCCAACAATGTTTTAAATAAATAAATGAATAACTGCTCCTGTTCTTTAAGGCTATGTTTGGTGGATGCCATAGTTTTCTAGTCACTTTTAGGTGAAACAAATAATTAGTCAATTTAATACAGTCTAAAATTGTAATCTTATGCTCTTCTTTATGTCCAACTTTTTCTAGGCTTGAACCTGAGGGACTTTGAGTAAGGAATAGAAGCCTATTCTTTCACTCCTCCAGTGATGGCCAATTTTATGTGTCAACTTGGCTAGGCCATAGTTACCAAGCAAACACTAATCTATGCATTACAGTGAAGGTATTGTTTAGATGTGATTAAAGTCTGTAATCAGTTTACACATGTATGTTTATAGAAGCAAAATTCACAATTGCAAAGATGTGTAACCAACCTAAGTACCCATCGACTAACGAGTAAAGAAAATGTCATATATATATATATATATATATATATATATGGATATATATATATATATCTTCCATGGAATACTACTCAGCCCTTAAAATGAAGGAAATAATGTCTTTTGCAGCAACTTGGATGGAACTGGGGGCCATTATTCTAAGTGAAGTAGCACAGGAGTGGAAAACCAAAAACACATGTTCTCACTTATAAGTGATAGCTAAGCTCTGAGTATACAAAGGCATACAGAATAATATAAAGAACTGACTCTCTAAAGTCCATAAGTGGAGAATATTATCCTAGGTAATCTAGAAGGGTCTGATTCAAATCAGTTGAAAAGTCTTAAAAGAATATCGGTGGCATCTATTAAGAAGAAGACATCTGACTTGTGGGTTGCAGCTTCAGCTTGTAACTAAGAGTCGCAGTCTATCCCTTCCAATTAGGCAATTTCAGAATTGTCTAACCAACTCTAAAATCACGAGTCCATTATTTCCAATAAATCTCTTAATATATATGTCCTACGAGTTCTCCTTATCTGTGGAAACTTGACCAATAGACATTCTATATAGCTGATCCCTTTAAATGTGTTGAGGCAACTAGAGCAGTGATCAAGAAAAGAGAAAACATTTTTCTTATTTTTAAAATATTTTTAGGCTTAGTTTTATTTTGCTTACACCTAGTGGTTATTGACATCTTTTGTGTGGTGGACTAGATAGTCAAGTGCAACATGGAGCACACTCATGTGCTTTTAGGGATGCAGTCATATATCTCCCTTCTCTGTATTTCCCATGAAGAAAGATGTAGTCTGAGTTGACATTTTTAGACCACTGTAACTATGCTCAATGTGCATCTGCCCAGAGTTCCTCAATTATGGGTTTCCTCACCTGGAGGTCTTCCCTCTTGGGTCAGATCCTACAAGATGCTTCTTGCCCATGTATTTTCATGCTAACCACCAAAACGTTTATGCAACTTTGACTCATCACATGGTAGGAGAGCCAACTGCTCCATCCGTTCCCTTTCCTTCACCATGATGCCTTTCTGCTGTCCTCTTTTTCTACTCAGACATGTATAGGGAAAACAAAAAGTTGCTACCAATATCCAATATGAGAATATAATGATATCCTATACAACTCACAGCCTTTATTAATCTTCACAAGGAATTTTCTTTTCAACTTGCTGACAACATAGTGTGGAGATGGGAAATACAAGCACACAGAAGGGAGAGAGAAACCACAGCAATTCCCCTCTAGACCAATGTATTAAACTGTATTAAACATAGAACTCTGAATACATGTACTGGAGATGCAAAGTCATGTTAGTAAGAGGCTAATAATATCAGGGCCAATTCTGAAGCCTCTTAGAAAATCCTGAAGAGATGTCAGCTTTTGTGCATTGGGGTTCTCTTTAGAATTTAGGCTATCTTATGACATTTGTTTTCAGGTATGAGCCTTTAGCTAAATTTCCAAGTAGCAGTTAGTGTCTCATTCAAGCATGTTTTTATAAGATTCATCTATAATTTAAAAAAAAAGAGGTTCTGATTCATGTTACCACATGGATGAACCCTAAAAACATGCTATGTGAGATAAGCCAGATGCAAAAGAACAAATACTGTATAACTTCATTTATATGAAGTACCTAGAATAGTTAAATTCATAGGGACAGAAAGTGGAATGGTCGTTTCTAGGGACGAGGGAGGTGGCATAAGGAATTACTGTTTAAAGGATACAGAGTTTCAGTTTGGGATAATAAGATGTTTGGTTCATTTCTAGAGATGGATTTTGGCATAACAATTTAAATGTAGTCAATGCAACTGAACTGTACATCTAAAAATGTTTAAAATAGTAAGTTTGTGTGTGTGTGTGTGTGTGTGTGTGTGTGTGTGTGTGTGTAGATATATCACCACAAGGAGAGAAAAAGAGAGATTAAAAGGGCTTAACTCCTTTGAAGTTTAAAACCTAATTTGGTGTGTTGGAAGCCATACTACAACTTGAGCAAACTTCATAAAAATTGGCCTTTTTTTTGTGCATTCAGGAAAAATAAATCATCTTATGTTGTACTAAGTGAGAATATTTGCAGTGTTATGACATCGTGTGTTTCACATATAAATATATTGCATTTATTGGGAAAAAATAAGAAAATGAGGATGAAGAAGAGAAGAAGATGAAAATGTACTCATTAAAAACATAATTTGGGGACAATATGTTACTTTTCTGTGGCTGCTGTAATAAGTTACTCCTACAACCAGTTTCACATGGGATCTAAAGCCACGTGTTTGTGTGTAACTACTGGGCTCTACAAAATCAGCTGCTTCCCAGCACTTTATCTTTTCTGACTTCATTTTACTGTTCACTTGCTGTTCTCTGAACTTGTCAGGTAAGATTCCACCTTTGCATTTAGTGCTCCTTCTGCCTTAAATGCTTTTCCCTAAGATATTTATAAGGCTTACAAATTTCCTTCCTAAGATTTTGCTCAAACATTAACATCTCAGTGAGGCTTATGGCTGCCTGTTTTTCTTATTTACTTAGTTTTTCTCCAAAATATCCATCATTTTTTAGTATGGTATATAGTTTGCTTAATAAATTTTTTGTATTATACATTTCATCCCACTAAATTGAAAAATTTATGAAGGCAGGGATTTTCGACGATTTCATTTACTAGTGTATCCCAGGAGACAAAACAATGTCTGAGACACATGAGGTTCTCAATAATACATTCATATGCTGAAGCCACATATGTTGAAGAAAATCACATAAACAGACAAATGTTTTTATTCTTTTTTTACTTTTATTTATGTGTGCTATAAGTCCATGTTCTAGTTAACATGAAAATATGATTAGTATTCTGTATGTGACAATAAAAGTAATATAGTTGATAGAATGATTTTTGCATTATTTGGGAGGAGGAGTGAATTGTATAAAGATAATTCAGGTAAAAGGCATAAAGAAGGGAATTAAATTGTTGAAAATGATTTTGGTTTAATGTTTTGACATTAAGTTATAGAGATAACTCATTTTCCACTTAGGTTTTAGTTACTTTAATAGAGTCAGAGATGACAGATGCACCAGGTAATAATGATACCCAGTGCTTTCCATATCATCTCCAGCAGTGTGCTAGAACATCTTTTTCAAATCACAGATGAGATTAAAAAGTCTTGTCTATGTGGAAATAGGCTTTAGTCTATAGTTATTCCATCTTCTTTAGGTTGTGCTTAGATAATAACACAAATATGTTCAGGATCAGAAAATTCATGTCACCAATATGAAAATAATTGGAACACTTATTTTTTCTGTGGCCAAACAGCAACAGCATAAAGGGTTGGCTTTCTATGCATTTTGTGAGCTCCATATCAGTGTTGCAAATCTTTAGTATCTGATTCAGTTAGACAATAGCAATGCACAGTCAGGACAGATGCTATATTATGACTATCTTTGCAATTCAGCTAAAACTGGAATGAAGATTTTTTAAACCCTCTTAACTATGTGGTGATTGTTTGTGTGTGTAATTTTTCATTTATGTATAAAGAGCTCTGATATCTGTAGCCTGTTGTTTCTTTGAGGCCCCTACAAGAGCTGACATTTTGCAGAGTTTAGATGTTAACAGAATGATGTGGGTTGGCTGTGTTCCCACCCAAATTTCATCTTGAATTGTAGCTCCCATAATTCCCACGTGTCATGGTAGGGACCAAGTGGGAGGTAACTGAATCACAGGGGTGAATTTTTCCTATGGTGTTCTTGTGATAGAGAATAAGTCTCATAAGATCTGATGGTTTTATAAAGGGCAGTTCCCCTGCACATGTTGTCATGTAAGACATGACTTTGCCCTCCTTCAACTTCCACCATGATTGTGAGGTCTGCCCAGCCATGTGAAAATGTGAGTCCATTAAACTTTTTCTTTTTTCTTTCTTTTTTTTTTTTTTTTTTTGAGACAGAGTCTCACTCCATCACCAGGCGCCAGGCTGGAGTGCAGTGGCACGACCTTGGCTCACTGCAACCTCTGCCTCCCGGGTTCAAGCAATCCTTCTGCCTCAACCTCCCGAGTAGCTGGGACTACAGGCACACGCCACCATGCCCAGCTTTTTTGTATTTTTTTTTTTTTTTTAGTAAAGACGGGGTTTCACCATGTTGGCCAGGATGGTCTTGATCTCTTGACCTCATGATCTGCCCTCCTCGGCCTCCCAAAGTGCTGGGACTAAACTCTTTTTCTTTATAAACTACCCCGTCAGATATTTCTTCATAGCAGTAAGAAAATGAACTATCACACATGGGGTGATGGTGAAAAATCTGAGATCAGACTAGACTTGAAATATTATTTTATGTGAGACAAAGAACAAAATCATCATAAAATCAAATATGCACTAAGCTCTCTCTTCAAGTGTTCAAAATTGGTTCGGGGTCAATTAAATAATTTTGGAATACTTTTGTTGGCTACAAAAAAAAAAATACTGAGAAAAGAAACACTTATCCAATCTTCCTCTTCTACCTTTCCAAAAGAAAAACTAAGTCATCCCCCAAAGCAACAAAGCAAAAAAAAATATGAAGTTTACCCCCTAATTCTTCTAAATTGAAATATGAATGAATTCAAATTAAATTACCAGTGCTCCATATGGATACTGTATTGTCTTAAAGTCAAATCTTAACATAGCAAGAGTGAAACTATTGTACCCAGATGTTTCTTTATGTTAAGGCAATACTAGCATAGCACTCTTGGACCTTTTCCTTCACCCATTTCTCCTCTCTCAAGCTAGAACAATTTATCCAGTCTATATGTTTGAGATTATGACCTGCAAAGGCATAGCTGAACCCTCCCTCTTCTTGTGTACCCAATCAGTCTATAGGAAACACACTCTCTTTTGAGAGAAAGGAGAGACGAATCAAAGAGACAAAATAAAAACTGATAAAGGGGATATCACCACTGATACCATAGAAATACGAACTAATATCAGAGAATATTATAAAGATCTCTACACAAATAAACTAGAAAATCTGGAAGAAATGGATAAATTACTGGACAAATTCACCTTCCAAAGACTAAACCAGGAATAAGTCAAATCCCTGAATAGACCAATAGCAAGTTCTGAAATTGAGGCAGTAATTAATAGCCTACCAACTAGAAAAAGTCCAGGACCAGATGGATTCACAGCTGAATTCTACAAGAGGTACAAAGAGGAGCTGGTATTATTTTTTCTGAAACTATTCCAAACAATAGAAAAAGAGGGACTCCTCCCTTACTCATTTTATGAGGCCAGCATCATCATCCTGATATTGTTTGGAACTATTCCAAACAATAGAAAAAGAAGGACTCCTCCCTTACTCATTTTATGCAGCCAACATAATCCTGATATCAAAACCTGGGAGAGAGACAACAACAAAAAATTTCAGGCCAATATTCTTAGTGAAGATCCTTAATAAAATACTGGCAAACCGAATGCAGCAGCACATCAAAAAGCTTATCCACCATAATCAAGTCGGCTTCATCCCTGGGATGAAAGGCAGGTTCAACATGCATGGATCAATAAACATACTGCATCACATAGACAGAACCAAAGACAAAAACCACATGATTATCTCAATAGATTTGGAAAAGGCCTTTCATAAAATTAAACATTCCTTCATGTTAAAAGCTCTAAATAAAGTAGGTATTGATGGAATGTACCTCAAAATGATAAGTGCTATTTATGACAAAGCCATAGACAAAATCATTCTGAATGGGCAAAAACTGGAAGGATGCCCTCTCTCACCACTCCTATTTAACATAATTTTGGAAGTTCTGGCCAGGGCAATCAGGCAAGAGAAGGTAATAAAGCTTATTCAAATAGGAAGAGAGGAACTTAAATTGTCTCTGTGTGCAGGTGGCATGATTGTATATTTAGAAAACTCCATTGTCTCAGTGAAAAAAAAAAAAAGCCTCCTTAAGCTGATAAGCAACTTCAGCAAGGTCTTAGGATACAAAATCAACACACAGAAAATACAAGTATTCCTATACAGCAACAATAGACAAGCAGAGAGCCAAATCATGAATGAATTGCTCATTCACAATTGCTACAAGAGAATAAGATACCTAGAAATACAACTTAGAAGGGATGTGAAGGACCTCTTCAAGGAGAACTACAAACCACTGCTCAAGGAAATAAGAGAGGACAACATTCCATACTCATGGATAGAAATAATCAATATTATGAAAATGGTCATAGTGACCAAAGCAATGTATAGATTTCAATTGTAGCTTCAATTGAAGCAATGTATAGCTTCAATGTCAAGCTACCATTGACATTCTTCACAGAATTAGAAAAAAATTACTTTAAATTTCATAAGAAACCAAAAAAGAGCCCATATCACCAAGACAATCCTAAGCAAAAGGAGCAAAGCTGAAGGCATCATGCTACCTGACTTCAAACTATACTTCAAGGATACAGTAACCAAAACAACATGAGTCTGGTATTAAATCAGACATATATACCAATGGAACAGAACAGAGGCCTTAGAAATAAACCACACATCTACAACCATCTGACCTTTGACAAACCTGATAAAAACAAGCAATGGGGAAATGATTTTCTATTTAATAAATGGTGCTGTGATGTGCAGAAAACAGAAACTGGATCCCTTACTTATACCTTATACATATGCAGAAAACAGAAACTGGACCCCTTTCTTACACCTTATACAAAAACTAACTCAAGATGGATTAAATAATTTATTTATTTATTCATTCATTTATTTTTTATTTATTTTTATTTTTTGAGACGGAGTTTCGCTATTGTTACCCAGGCTGGAGTGCAATGGCGCGATCTCGGCTCTCCGCAACCTCCGCCTCCTGGGTTCAGGCAATTCTCCTCCCTCAGTCTCCCGAGTAGCTGGGATTACAGGCACACGCCACCATGCTCAGCTAATTTTTTGCATTTTTAGTAGAGACGGGGTTTCACCATGTTGACCAGGATGGTCTCGATCTGTTGACCTCGTGATCCACCCGCCTCGGCCTCCCAAAGTGCTGGGATTACAGGCTTGAGGATTAAAGACTTAAATGTAAAACCCCAAACCATAAAATCCCCAGAAAAAAACCTAGGCAACACCATTCAGTACATAGGCATGGGCAAATATTTCATGACTAAAGCAATTGCTACAAAAGCCAAAATTGACAAACGAGATTAATTAAACCAAAGAGTGATGGCACAGGAAAAGAAACTATCATCAGATTGAACAGGCAGCCTACAGAATGAGAGAAAATTTTTACAACCTACCCATCTGACAAAGGGCTAATATCCAGAATCTACAAGGAACTTAAACAAATGTAGAAGAAGAAAACAACCCCACCAAAAAGTAGGCAAAGGATATGAATGAACAATTCTCAAAATAAATTATGTATATGGCCAATAAACATATGAAAAAAAAGCTCATCATCACTGGTCATTAGACAAATGCAAATCAAAACCGCAATGAGATACCATCTCATGCTAGTTAGAATGGTGATTATTAAAAAGTCAGGAAACAACAGATGGTGGTGAGACTGTATAGAAATAAGAATGCTTTTACACTGTTGGTGGGAGTGTAAATTAGTTCAACCATTCAGGAAAACAGTATGGTGATTCCTGAAGGATTTAGAGCCAGAAATACCATTTGACCCACAATCCCATTACTGGTTACATATCCCAAAGGAAAGTAAATCATTCTACTATAAAGACACATGCACACATATGTTTAGTGCAGCATTATTTACAATAACAAAGACTTGGAACCAACCCAAATGCCCATCAATGGTAGACTGGATAAAGAATATGTTGCACATATACATCATGGAATACCATGCAACCTTAAAAAATAATGAGTCATGTCATTTGCAGGGACATGGATGAAGCTGGAAACTGTCATTTTCAATAATCTCAAACAGAAACAGAAAACCAAACACTGCATAGTCTCACTCATATGGGGGAATTAAACAATGAGAACACATGGACACAGGGAGGGGAACATCACATACCGGGGCCTGTCAGGGGCGCAGGAAGCAATGGGAGGGAGAGCATGCAGGGATTAAAATCTAGATGACCGGTTGATAGGTGCAGCAAACCACTGTAGAACATTTATACCTATGTAATCAACCTGCACATTCTGCATATGTATCCCAGAACTTAAAGTAAAATAAGAAAAATTAAAAATGCAATAAATTATTTTTTAAGATTATTTACTATAAATTTTAATCAATAAAGTCTTGGTTATTAAATTCATAATAAGAATGCACAACTTTCACCAAAGCTTGTTCAAGTAGGTAGTGGCTATTTCAAATTACTGGACAACCTCCTGACTTCTAAAGTCACCTGCCTAAAGGGCAGCTGATTTTTGTCCCCTGTTATAATCTTCTGCAGGTGAACCTAAAGCTAAGCTTTCTGAGGTCAATCCTGTCAGTGATAGTGCTGTTTTATTAACATTAGCAAATAAACTACAAACACATACTTTTGTCTACATCTAATAAATAAAATGTTAGTGGAGGATCCTTAACTCTAAGACAACTAGAAACAAAGACACCCCTCACCTTCCAAAAAGGAGGATATTCAGTGGATTTGTCTTAATTCTAGGAACATGAATGAATTTGCATGAACGAATCCCTTATTTCTATGCACTATGCCAGGGTCCCTGCTATCAGCAAGTTTTATATTAAGACTATTAACGTCAATACGTGTCACAATGTTTGGCACAAAGCAGATGTTGAACAAATATTGAATAAATAAATATCTGGATGGGTAAATGGACAGATGAATGCCTAATTAATTGGTTGCCTGGCTGGATAGATATTGAAGAGATAAAAACTTTTAAAACTCAGAATACTGAAACAAAATAATTGATAGTGATGGAGAAACACTGTATCTAATATTTCTCTGTACCAGTGATCTAGAAACATTTATGAGTATACATATATATCAATAAAAACTGGAAGACAGTGTGGCGATTCCTCAGGGACCTAGAAATAGAAATTCCATTTGACCCAGCAATCCCATTACTGGGTATATATCCAAAGGACTATAAATCGTTCTACGATAAGGACACATGCACACGAATGTTTATTGCAGCACTGTTTACAATAGCAAAGAACTGGAACCAACCCAAATGCCCAACGATGATAGACTGGACTGGGAAAATGTGGCACATATACACCATGGAATATTATGCAGCAATCAAAAATGATGAGTTTGTGTCCTTTGTAAGGACATGGATGAATCTGGAGAACATCATTCTCAGCAAACTGACACAAGAACAGAAAAAGAAATACCGCATATACTCACTCATAGGTGGGTGAGAAAAATGAGAACACATGGACACAGAGAGGTGGTCTACTATACACTGGGGTCTATTGGGGGGAATGGGGGAGGGACAGCGGGGGGGGCTGGGGAGGGATAGCCTGGGGATGAATGCCAACTGTGGGTGAAGGGGAGGAAGGCAGCAAAACACACTGCCATGTGTGTGCCTATGCAACTATCTTGCACGTTCTGCACATGTACCCCAAAACCTATAATGCAATAAAAATTTTAAAAGAAGAAAATGCACCTTAAAATCAAGTAGGCTTGTCCCATTTGAATATGCAACACGTGATAATAAAACAATTGACTATTCCCTTCAAAAAAAAAAAAACTGGAATATGTTCCTTAATCCATTTTTACCCATATATTTAATTGTTAGTGCCATACTCTTCTAATACAGCACATACACATTGCATGTTTTCAAAAAGTATGATGTAACACCTAAATAAGATAAAAATTAATTACATTTAATCTCACACTGCATACTGACATATGCTGCAGAATGGCGGGGCATTTGCATTCCATATTGGAAGCCACAGATATAGACAATGAATTTGGAAATTAGGTCCTTTGCCTACTCAAAATAAGGAGACCTGGCAAGAATAGGATAAACACTGAAGAAAAAACTTTGCTGTCCTGGGACACTAAACAATTCACACCAGGGGTCTAATTAATTAAGCAAGAATCCTTAACATTTGTGTGTTACAAACACTTTTTACAGTCTGATAGAGCTTATGACCTATGTCTTCTCAGGATGATCATTTACATGTATTGAATAAAATATATAAAATTATAAAAGTAATTATATTAAAATAGTTATGAAATATTTCAATTGCTATCTAATAAAATAATATATGTACTTCTTGACTAATGCATTAAAAATTAATATCTTGTGGTAGGTCAAATAACCACCATAATTTTAAAGCAGCAATATGTCAGGGCTAACTGTGATAACTAATAAGATATGAAAATACCTGATTGATACTGCTAATACTACTGTAAGTTTTTGTCAAAATTTGTGATTGAAGAAAAGCTAAATTTTAATTAGAGTTTGGTGAAGATAAAGATTTATGTTTCTTCATCCAATTCAGAGAACCTCAAAATTCCATTTTGGAGATATTCAGCACCCAGATTGAAAACCTCTGAAGTAAAACAATGCAGTGAGAGCTCTCTCTTTTTTTTTTTTAAGAGAAAGAAGTTGCCTTAACTTCAACCATAATCAGTTTAGTTATTTTATTGTATATATATTTATAATATTTGGTGTGTCTGTAACATCAAAATATGTTATCATTAAAAATTTTAGGTATACTCAATTGTTAAAATAGTAAATGCAATTAAGAATATTAATAATTAAAATGCATATATTAATATTTCTTCCATATATGGCAAAAAAAAAACACTAATTTTATGGTATAATTCTTATATTTATTGCAAAATAAGAAAGTCAACTGGCTTGGCCTTATTTCTAAGAAATTAACAAAGCAATTTTCTTTTTAAAAAGTTCAATTATTTTTCTCTATTCTCTTTATTTGAATATAATTTCTCTCTATCCAATTTAGGTTTTATTACAATCATATTAATGAACTTATCCTTTGTTGCTTTTCTCTTCTAACAATCCAAAGAAAAGCAGTACCTGATCTCTGGGGATAAGCAAAGGGCTATAGGATAAAGTTGGAAATTGTTATGTAATATTTTTTCAAATATAATTATATGATTCTTAAGTTTGATAATTTTCTTATTAAAACTGAAAAATATTTAAATTACCTATAATTCTCTTGGTATCAGAAAAAAGAGTCAGGCACGGTGGCTCATTCCTGTAATCCCAGCACTTTGGGAAGCTGAGGCAGGTGGATCACCTGAGGTCACTAGTTCAAGATCCTTGCCATGAACATGGTGAAACCCCATCTCTACTAAAAATACAAAAATTAGCCGGTCAGCGTGGTGTGCACCTGTAATCCCAGCTACTCAGGATGAGCCAGGAGAATCACTTGAACATGGGAGGCAGAAGCTGTAGTGAGCCAAGAATGTGCCATTGCATTCCAGCCTGGGTGACAAAAGTGAGATTCTGACCAAAAAGAAAAGAGAAGAAGAAGAAGAAGGAGGAGGAGGAGAAGGAGGAGGAGGAGGAGGAGGAAGAAGAAGAAGAAGAAGAAGAAGAAGAAGAAGAAGAAATAATAGTACGAATCTATTAACCTCAAACAAGTTACTTAGACATGCAGTTTGTCCTTTGCAAAATGGCAATGTAAACACCTCACAATGTAATTGTGAGAATCAACATCATTAGTAAAACCTTTCTAGACTATAAATTACTTTACTACTCTTGTTTTCTGTTTTTTTTTTTTTTTTTTTTTTTTTTTTTTTTAAAGATAGTGCCTCACTCTATTCCCAGGTTGGAGTGCAATGGCATGATTACATCTCGTTGCATCTTTCATCTCCCAGGCTCAAATGATCCTTCAACCTCAGCCTCCCACTCCCAAGTAGCTGGGACTATGGGTGCACACTACACACTACCACACTTAACTTTTTTTTTTTGAAATTTTTTGTAGAGATAGGAACACTTTTACACTGCTGGTGGGAGTGTAAATTAGTTCAACCATTGTGGAAGACAGTGTGGTGATTCTGCAAGGACCTAGAAATAGAAATTCCATTTGACCCAGGAATCCCATTACTGGGTATATATCCAAAGGACTATAAATCATTCTACTATAAGGACACATGCACACGAATGTTCATTGAAGCACTGTTTACAATAGCAAGGACCTGGAACCAATCCAAATTCGCATCGATGATAGACTGGACTGGGAAAATGTGGCACACATACACCATGGAATATTATGCAGCCATCAAAATTGATGAGTTCATGTCCTTTGTAGGGACATGGATGAACCTGGAGACCATCATGCTCAGCAAACTGACACAAGAACAGAAAATGAAATACCGTATGTTCTCACTCATAGCTGGGTGTTGAACAATGAGAACACATGGACACAGGGAGGGGAGGACTACACACTGGGGTATGTTGGGGGGAATAAGGGAGGAACAGCGGGGGGTGGGGAGTTGGGGAGAGATAGCATGGGGAGAAATGCCAGATATAGGTGAAGGGGAGGAAGGCAGCAAATCACTGCCACGTGTGTACCTATGCAACTATCTTGCATGTTCTTCACATGTACCCCAAAACCTAAAATGCAATAAAAAAAGAAAAGAAAAATCTACTCTCCGGAGAAAAAAATAAGCCTACTGTAGAAATTTTGCATAAATACAAAGGAGTCAAATGTTGATTACCAAGACAATGGGGAAAACACCCTGAAGTCATTTCAGACACTTTCCTCTCCTGTAACAGGCCTAGAGGCCTAAGAGGGAATGATGGTTTGGTGGGCAAAGCCCAGGGCCCTTCTGCCCTGCACAGCCTTGAGACACTGCTCCCGACATCCCAGCCTCTCTAGTGCCAGCTTTGACTAAAAGAGGTCAAGGTACGGTTGGGTTCACTGCTCCAGAGAATGCAAGCCATAAGCCTTGGCAGCCTCTGTGTGGTGTTAAGCCTGTGGTCATGTGAGTACAAGAGTTGATGCTTGGGAGTTTCACTTAGATTTCAAAGGATATATGGAAGAGCCTGGTGTCCAAGCAGAAGCCTGGTGCAGGGGTGAAGCCATCATGAGGAACCTCTACTAGGGCAGTTTGGGGAGGAAATATGGTGTTGGAGCTCCCACACTGAATTTCCACTGGAGTACTCCCTAGTGAAGCTGTGAGAAGAGGGCCACTGTCATACAAAACTAAGAATGATAGATCCACTGACAGCTTGCACTGTGCACCTGGAAAAGCTGCAGGCATTCAACACCAGACCTTGAAAGAAGCCATGGGGCCTAAGCCCTGACGAGCTACCTTGGGAGCCCACCTTTGCATCAGTGTGCCCTGGATATCGAACATAGAGTCAAAAATTATTTTAGAGCTTTAAAATTTACTGTTAGCCCTGCTGGGTTTTGGACTTGTGTGAGGACTGTAACCCTGTTCTTTTGGCTGAATTCTCCCTCTTGGAATGAGACTATTTACCCAATGCCTGTACCCACCTTGTATCTTGAAAATAACTAACTTTTTTTGATTTCACAGACTCACAGCCAGAAGGGACTTGCCTTATCTCAGATGAGACTTTGGATTATGGACTTTTGAGTTAATACTGAAATAAGTTAAAGCTTTGGGAGACAGTTGAAAAGGCATAATCGTATTTTGAAAGGTGAGACGGACATGAAATTTTAGAGGGGCTAGAGGTGAAATAATATGGTTTGGTTCTATGTCCCTGCCCAAATCTCATGTCAAATTGTAATCCACAATGTTGGAAGAAGGGCCTGCTGGGAGATGATTGGATTTGGGGCAGGTTTCTAATAATTTAACATCATCCCTCTAGTGCTATCTTATGATAGAGTTCTCATGAGATCTGGTTATTTACAAGTGTGTGGTACCTTCCCTCTTTCTCTCTCTTCCTACTGCTCCAGCCATGTAAGATGGACCTTCTAACCCCTTCACCTTTTGCAATGATTTAAAGTTTCCTGAGGCCTCCCCAGAAACCATTATGCTTCCTGTATAACCTGTAGAATGATGAGCCAATTATACCTCATGTCTTTATAAATTAAAGAAAAAAAGATAGGGTGTCACTATTTTTCCCAATCTGGTTTCAAATTCTTGGGCCCAAGTAAGCCTCCCACCTCAGTTTCCTGATGTGCTGAGATTACAGGTGTGAGACAGATACCTGGCCTTACTCTTGTTCTTTTTGCCAGTATTAGCTATTATAATTAATTTATTCATTCAATGAATTTGTGTTCAATGCTCACTGTGCAACAAGCTCTCTAGATTCTGAATGTAGAAGAGTTAACTTCAAGATTTCACTATTTTGAGATTTGGAAGAAAGATTTCACATTAACTGGATTAGAAGATTTTTAGGTGTATCCATACAGTCTTAAGAGAAATAACAGCATAGATCAGGAGAATGAATACAATATTTAAATAAGACCTGCTAGATTTATATTCACAAAATTATTTTTTTGGAATCTAAAAATTACTATTAATTTGTTATATACCAGAGGAAAAGAACTATTCACTAAACTCAGTTGGAACCATTTTATTTTGAGAACATTTCCTGAAAGGGATACCTCCAGATGCTGTGTTGTTAGGCACCCTCAGATGAAACATAAAATACTAAGAGTTAAAAATAAAATAATGAAACCAAATATTATGAACTTAAAAACTTAAGCAAGGAATATGTAAAGATACAATACCAAAGAGAAGTTCAAATGCCTACACAATTTAGGAATGACAAAAAGTAAAGGTAACTTTTATTAAAGACTTTAATAAACATATAGAATTATAAAAACTAATGTTACAAATATTCATATTCCCAAGACCTAGATTAGTATAATTAATATTTTGCTATATTTGTGTTTAAGTTGGAATGTAAGTCTTCCCACCTGCTGCACAGATAAAAACCAATCACTAAGATCATGGTATTGCAGTAAAGAAAAAGTCTATTAATGCTGGCTAGACACATGGTTAGACAGAATTATTACTTTGTCTCCCATAAGGCTTGGATGTTAGGGTTTTGCAAGGATAGTTTGATGAACAATGGATAGGGAATAGGTACTGCTGATTGGTTGAAGATGCAATCATAGGTGGGTGAAAAATTGTCCTGTATGCTGAGTTCACCTCCGGCTCATGGAGGGGCCACAGGATGGGTTGAGTCATTAGTCACAAGTCTGTGTGGAGTTAGTCATTTGTCAAAATGCAAACCTATGAAAATCATGTCAAAAGACCAATTCTAGGTTCTACAATAGTGATGTTATCTATAGGAGCAATTGGGGAAGTCACAGATCTTGTGACCTCTGACCACATGACTCCTGAGCAGTAAGGGATGATAGAAACTACATTTTAGCAGAATTCAGCTCTCTCCCATAATCTTAATCTTGTGGCCTTGTATTTGTCTTACAAAGATGATTTCAGCCCCTGAACAAGGAGGAGATAAGCTTTAGGAAGAAAATATTAACATCCTTGCTTCAAAGTTAAACTATACACTAAATTTTGCCAATGATTACCCTATACCCAGGAATGAGCAAAGAAAGACAGCCTGTGCAGCTTAGAAGCAAGGTGGAATCAGCCATGCTAGATTATCTCAATGTCATAATCTTTGCAAGGACAGTTTCAATTTCCTACCTCCATCCCCATCAACACTAATATAATACCTCCTTAATTATATGTCAGAAACATTTGACATTTTGCTGTAAATGTAATTTCTTACTTTTAATGCAAAAGTACATCTTAAGAACTGTTCTGTTTACAGTTTAAAGTCAAGATTATTATTTACCATTCTTAAAATGTATTCAAAGTTATGCATACCCCTCAACTACTTTATTCATTGTCTTAGTCAATGTCTTGGTCTGTTTAGATTACTACAACAAAATACTATACACTGGGTGGCTTCATTTCTTTCTTGCAGTTCTGGAGGCTGGAAAGACCAAGATCAATATGGCAGCTGATTTGGTTCCTGGCAATTACTCTTCCTAACTTGCAGATGGCCTTCTTGCTGTACACTTGCTTGGCTGAGAGAAAGAGAAAAAACTCTCATGTCTCTGCCTATAAAAACCCTAATCTCCTCATGAGGACCCCACCCCCTATGACCTTCTCTAAACTTAATTACCTCCCTAAAACCCCACTTACAAATACCATCACATTAGGAGTCAGGGCTTTAAAAAAATGTGTTCTGTGAACACCAACATTCAGTCCATTATAATCAGGTTGTTCTGCAATAATGGCATGGAATAAATAACCCTGAATTCTCAATGTTTTATATATTCATGTTTATTGTTCATGAATATGCAGGGCAATTGTGTCTCTGTTGAGCTCAGCTAAGGTTGGTGGTGCAGGGAAGTAGACTCTGCCCCCAGGGAAGCTAACTTGAGGTTGGATGGGAAGAAAGAATTGTAAACAATAATATTATCATATCTTCTTTCACAGTTTCCTTTATTCCAGGGGTCCTGAGTTAGGACCAGTACTGGTCAGTGGCATGTTAGGAACCAGTCCACACAGTAGGAGGTACATAGTGGGTGAGCCAGCATTACTGCCTGAGCTCTGCGTTCTTTCAGATCAGCTCTGGCATTAGATTCTCACAGGAGTGCAAACCTTATGGTGAACTGTGCATGCAAGGGATCTAGGTTTCATGCTCCTTATGGAAATCTAATGCCTGATGATCTGATGTGTAATGGTTTTATACCAAAACCATCCCCCTACCACTGCATCCGTGGAAAATTTGTCTTCTACAAAACCAGTCCCTGGTGCCCAAAATGTTGGGAACTGCTGCTTTATTTCTTTGTACATATCTATAACTGTTTTGAAGTCTTTCCTAATCTGATACCTGTGTGCCCTTATAGACTAGCTCTTTTGCCTCATTTTATTCCTGTGTGAGGTTCTTACTTTCATATTTCTTTGAATGTCTCATAAGTTTTTGTTGAAAATTGGACATTTTTGATAATGCACTGTAACAACTCTGGCTACTGATCCCTCTTACCCTGGGCCATGTTGTTATTTTTATCTGTTTGCTTGCTTATCTGTTTAGTAACTTGACTGTGCTAATTTATTAAGGATCCCTGGTATTGGTCAGCATTTAATGTCATTCTTCAGAAGGCACAAGATGTACACAGTTCCCTTGACCCCCAAACCCCAGGGATGACAGTAGTTTTCTTTGATTCTTTTCACTGAATTCCTTATTAAATTTCTAGAAAGTCTGACTTTATTGAAATTGTATTTAGATTTTACCTGCCACTAATTGTTAACTCTTTGCTCTATTGTTTTCAACAATGCCCTGGCATATAAATTGTTCTATAGTCTTACTCAATTAAAGTCAGGCCTCTTTAATGCTTTCTCTAATTCCACAGTGCTCTTCATAGCTGGTTTTCCCTCTGGTTCTTCCTGTGAAACTTCTAATTTGTCTAACATTTTACTTGTTGCTATCATAAAACTGGTAGGCGCCTCTTAGATGCTGTTTTTACAGTCAAATAATATTAATTTACTTTTTTTTTCAAGTCATAACCAGTTTTATTGCAAAAGGACCCTGTACACATTTATCGATTCTAGTACCTTAATAGCTACCCAACAAGTCATTAACATACAGAAACATGCATCATGAGAAGCAAGAAATATCAACCATCACTTCTGCATATTAGCAACTTGTCACTCCTGAGCAACAGTGCTCACATCACTGAGGTCTGTGAACAGTCACTTTTCGCATTCATCCTGAGTGAAAGATGGAATGACTTAAGTACAAATGCAACATATTATAAACAATTTCTTACAAAAAAAGTCAAAGTATTTTACAGAATTTACTACAAAACGCCGTTAAAAACTGCCTTCACTTAAGCTCTCTCTCCCTGTATCCGGCGAGCCAACTGGATGTCTTTGGGCATGATGGTGACTCTCTTAGCGTGGATGGCACACAGGTTAGTATCTTTGAACAGACCCACCAGGTACGCTTCACTAGCCTCCTGCAGCGCACCGAGCAAAAATTATTTGCTCACTAATTTTCTTATCTGGCAGAATTCACTAGAAAAGAGGTATCTGGGGCTAAAAGATTAAGAAAAAAATTTATGATAGAAACCCTATGCCAAATTTTGGCTTCCTTTTCTCTTTCCCCTCCTATGCCCTATAAACTGAAAAAGATTCCTATCATTTGAATTTAGCAACAGATCAACCTTGTTCATGCCATGGGCTAATGATGGTTCATAGGCATAGATTGTTAATATAAGAAGTAATTTCCTTTAACTGCTAACCTCCGCTTTACAAATAAGACAGAAAGGCTAGGATTTTTAAAAATTAGTTAATGGCAAAGTGGTATATTGAATGTAGATCTCCTAAATCGTCTCATTTGTAATTGGCTGGCCAGGATGCACAAGAAGGAATTACGCTTTTCCATTTATGAAACTCATCAGTGTTGACCACTGTTTAATATGTGTTTTAAACAATGGAACTAGCCCAGGGACTATTTAATTGGTATCATCCTTTTTACCAGAAAAGAATTTATGAAGCTCTCTCTTTTACAGAACAGGAGCAAGATACATACAGCTCTGCATAAATAATACTTTGACAAATAAATAATAATTCATATTCAAAATACTACAATTCTGTATTCAGACTTACCTTTAAGTTTGCAATCTATACATATGCTAACAGTTCTTTTTTCTCCCATCAGATATCAGCAAGTAGATACAAGATACATTCTTTTTGTAGCGACATTCTTATACCTCAAAAACTCTTGACAGAAATTTTCCCAGATTTCAAGAAACTTCTTTCTATACACTTTGTAAACTTTTACATTCATAAAATGTGGATGATTTCTACCTTTTTTAAAACTCAGTAACAGAGATACCATATTGTGATAAAAAATATGCAGAATCCATATAATGAGTATTCAGTTCAACTATTCTCAATACCAAGGAAGAATCTGCTATGGGCAAGTAAAAACAAATACATTTAGTTCTTACTGTGTGAAGTTGGACAAGCTATTTAATTTTTCTAGACCCAGATACTATGAGACTTATCTTACAATGAAGAAACTAAAGGAGATCAAGCAGAAGAAGGGATATCAGAGGTCGAAGACCAACTTAATGAAATGAAATGAGAAGACAAGATTGGACAAGAAAGAGTAAAAAGGAATGAGCAAAGTTTACAAGAAATATGGGACTATGTGAAAAGACCTAATTTACGTTTGATAGGTGTACCTGAATGTCATGACGAGAATGAACCCAAGCTGGAAAATATTCTTCAGGATATTATTCAGGAAAACTTTCCTAACCTAGTAAGGCAGGACAATATTCAACTCCAGGTAATACAGAGAACACCACAAAGATATTCCTCAAGTAGAGCAACCCCAAGACACATAATCATTAGATTCACCAGGGTTGAAATAAAGGAGAAAATTCTAAGGGCAGCTAGAGAGAAAGGTGAGGTTACCCATAAAGGGAAGCCTATCAGACTCACAGCAGATCTCTCAGCTGAAACCCTACAAACTAGAAGAGAGTGGGGGTCAATATTCAATACCCTCAAAGAAAAGAATTTTCAACCCAGAATCTCATATCCAGCCAAATTAAGCTTCATAAATGAAAGAAAAATAAAATTTTTCGTGAACAAGCAAGCACTCAGAGATTTCATCACCACTAGGTCTGCTTTACAAGAGCTTCTGAAAGAAGCACTACACATAGAAAGGAACAACCAGTATCAGTCATCCCAAAAACTTAACAAAAGGTAAAGAGTATCCCCATAATGAAGAAACTATATCAACTAATGGGCAAAATAGCCAGCTAGCATTAAATGACAATATTAAACTTACAAATATCAATATTAATCCTAAATTTAAATGGATTAAATGCCCCAATCAAAGACACAGACAGGCAAACTGAATAAAAAGTCAAAACACATCCGTATGCTGTATGCAGATCCATTTCATAAGCAAGGACACACAAAGACTCAAAACAAAGGGTTGATGGAAGACTTACCAATCAAATGGAGAGAAAAAAAAAACAAACAGAAGTTGTAACTTTCGTCTCTGACAAAATAGACTTTAATAGTAACAAAGACTAAAAGAAACAAAGAAGGACATTACATAATGGTAAAAGGATCAATGCAACAACAGGAGTCAATGATCATAAATATATATGCACCCAATGTAGGAACACCCAGACACATAAGACAAGTTCTTAATGATTTATAAAGAGACTTGGACTCCTGCACAATAATAGCGGGAGACTTTGACACCACATTGTTAATATTCGATGGATCAACGAGATAGAAAATTAACAGGGACATCTCTGATTTGAACTCAGGCCTGGAACAAGTAAACTCAGTGAATATTTATAGAATTCTTCACCCCAGGTCCACAGAACACATATTTTTCTCAATATCACATTACACCTATTTTGAAAGTGACCACATAATTGGAAATAAATCACTCTTCAGCACTTGCACAGCATTTCACAGACTTAAATGAAATATTGGTTGCCTGTTTGTTTATTTTCTTCCCTTATTCCTTCCTGCCTCTGCTGTTAAGCACAATTATCGACATAAAAGAGGTTTTTAATACCTATTTTTAGATTGCATTCCAGTCTGGGCAATAGAGCAAGACTCCTGTTCTCTCTCCCCCTTTCTCTTTCTTTCAAAAAAAAAAAAAAAAGAAACTAAAGGAAATAATTAAGTCTTCAAATGAAATAATGTAAATGAAGACATTCTGTAAATTTAAAGTCAACAATGCAAAATGTAGGCTTATTAGATGGTGACTATGAAGGAAACTCTATTTGCTGACCCCAACTGGTGCAATCAGTGCAGTCACCATGAACTTATTTTGTATTTGTTAAAGGGACCAAAATTAGTGCAACCAAATAGAATAGTCACAGTTCTGTTTTTTTTTTTTTTTTCTTTTTCCAATTTCTCATTGGCTAGCAGGTCATTTCAAGACAGAAGACAATGAAAAATGAAACAATTGTATGTCACAAAGTATCAATGCTGAAGAAGTTAGGTTTAAAATAGGATCAGCCTATGGTAGTCCCTGATGCATCCTCTTCCAAGTTCCACTGAAAGACCCATAAAAGGCAAACGACTTTGAAATTACCAATGCAGAAAAGTATGACTGACAGTCAGCCAATTGCCAGAAAGTGGGAAGGATTTCTTCCAGCTAAAAGTGTAAAAGAACCGGACTGAAAAATAACAAATAACCTGCTGTACTAGGCAATACCTGCCTGGTCCTGGAAGTAGGTAAGGAGAAATTAATTATCTTCTCAGTTGTCTGTCACTCTCATTAAAAGCAAAACAAACTAAAGACCAAGACTTGCAGAATTTGTGAAAGCTATCGCTTTTTGGTTATGAGTGCTACCTTTAGAAATCCAAAAGGCTGATCTTCAATTTCCCTTTTAATGCAACACTTTCTTCATCCAAAAGGAACAGAGCTACCCTCGAAAGCTCCACAAAGCTGGAGCACACATGATTAAAGGTAAAGCATTAAATTCTGGGAGATAAACTTTTACCAGTCCCTGCAAAATTGTCTGAGAAACCAGATTCCTCAGCAAATGATCTGTGGGAGCCCTAGAAATACCGATTCTCCATTTGCAGAGATTGTGAATTCAGTCTACTTGAAGAGGGACCTGAGGACTGGTCTTTCATCATACACTCCAAGTGATTAGAGTAATGGCACTGTGTGAAAGTCACTGATTTAAGGATCAGGACAGATTTATCCAGGATACTTTTCCTTAATTTCTATGAACTCTGAAATCATAATATCACATTCTGTATGATTTCCATCTATCAAAAATCACATTTCTTGATGATGAAAATCAAGTCCGATACAGCAATTCCCTTGGACGCTATGTCCATTTATCTTCCAGTGAAATTTTTAGCAGAATGGAAATTTTATCAAAACCGTTTTAAGCAAGATGAAATTTCTCATTTTAGATAGTTGAAAGTTCACCACCATACTATTATTTAATATTTTAACCTTATGGTGTCTCTTTTTATAGTTACATTTACATGCTCTATTTAATTTTAGTCCAAATTTCACCTTCAATTTTGTTCTTTTCTATAGAATGGTATACTCTGTGTGGACATATACTGCCACCTCCCTTTCGTCTATTAAAATATACTTAAAAATAAAATAGGTCTTCTCATTGTGTATTCCATATGGGAGTCATACTTTAGCAAATATCAGTGATACATATGAGATTTTCTTTATATGCTGTGATAGAGTTTCCTGTTGATTTTGTTTATTATCATGCTCTATCTTTGATTAGATATATCTGTGGTTTCTTCAGGATACACTCTGATATGCTTGCTTGGAAAGAATTGCGATCATGTGTATTTCTTTGACTAAAAACAGAAGTAAGTGAAATCTGGAATTTAATATGTATTTAACAAGAGAGTAATTGTCATTATCATAAGTCAACCAGTAATAGAAAGGTGCCTTTTGGCTTTTATCAATGGAAGTGATCTTTGCTATAAAATCAAATTAACCTTAGATAAAACTGTAAGAGCTGTTTAATTTTTCAGATTACATATGAACTTTAATTCTATCATTGTAGACATGTGAAGAAATTGACATAATACCTAACAACATATCAAACATAATTTAATAAAAGTAATTTTCACTAATATCAAGAAACTACTATCATGGTACCAGAAAGACCAAATCGATCAGTTGAATGTCATTCAGTAATATGCCAACTCTAATATAAGAGGACTTCAAAATCTAGACTGAACAGATTTGCTAAGGTTTATGCTTAATATTTTATCAATTAAAAATAATATTACATCCTATGAAAACCAAGTACAATTGTTAACATATTGAAAGATATAACTTTATAGTAAAACCTCATAAAAATGTATTTCTTTTTAAAAAATGTTTACTGATACATAATTGTACATATTTCTGGAGCACATGTGATATTTTGCTACATGCATACATTGTGTAGTGATCAAATCAGGGTGATTGTGATATACATCACTTCAAACATTTATCATTTCTTTGTATTGAGATCATTCCAAAGTTTTCTTCTAGCTATTTTGAAATGTACAGTAAATTATTCTTAACTATAGTCATCATACTGTGCGATTCAACACTAGAACTTACTCCTCCTATGTAACTACATATTTGTCAATTCACATAAAATACTTCAAAGAAATGTTACTTGAATTGAAATGATTTCTGGTTATATACAATTATGACTTTAAAAAGTATGACTGATGAATTTTAATAAATATAGCAATACATGACCATTAATATGAGTATTTTTCCTTTGGAAGTATTTCTTTAAGGAAACTACTTATTTATTCTTACAGTGATGTTATTATTCAAAATATTTAGGTAACTTCTCCTTGAAAATTGCTCTCTATGCCTATAGCACATGTATTTAAATATCCATAATGGTGAAAAATATCTGTCCCTTGAGAGCCAATTTAATTTTTAAAGCATCTCAGAATTATCTGGAGGCAAGCATTAGGAATCAGTTTGATGATCAAGCTGAATGTTAGCATGTGGGTCAGAGATAAATCTAAAGTAATGAAAACTAATTTTGTTGCACAGTTTATAACCTACTTTTATGGCAAGTCTCCTTCTCCCAAAAAAATTACAAAATAATTTTGGGACTGGGCAGCAATTTTAAAGTAAGTATATAGAATACCAAAGATAAAATACGTTATTAGACTTCTCAGAAGGGTGGGTATAATCAATCTTATTACTGAAGAGGCAATTCCATACCTTCTGGCATGGTGCCTGACATACAGCAAAAGAGAAAATGCTAGTGGAATTAATAAAAAACACAATCATTAATCAAATAATACTTATCATAGGAAAAAATAAAGAAACCACAGTGCTTTTAAAGTTACTTTTAAAAAGTACAAAAACTTTTGACATGTAAAAACTTTTGATATACAAAAATTTTTGTTGAATTATACCAGAAGAAGGTATAAACCATCATATACATACTTCATTTATATAGACAATACATACAGTATCTATACTTATATTTCTCATTTTTATTCATAATACTTAAATTTTGCTGGTAGATTTTTCTACTTAAAATAGAATTTCAAATTAGAAAAATATAAATAGTTTAACAGTGTTTATGGGCTGTGTCAATACCTGCCCTTTAGTAGACATGCAACACTGATTTTAGCTTATTCGAGTCTCTAGCTAAATAAAGAAACCCATTTATAAGTTATTTAATCTCAGTTTTAATATTTAAATATTTTTAAGATGCTGTGGCTCCTGCCCATTTGTGCAATTTAGCCTCTCTCTTGCCATTCATCCTAAGACATGGCATTTTGAACTGCTTGCCTTTCTCTGTCCTTTGAACATGAGTTTCCCTCCTGACAATTCCTACTCATCTTTCAAGTTCAACTTACTACCTCTTTGAAATTATAACAAAATCACAGAGACATTTTTAGTAGCCCCTTCTCTAAAACTACATAACTTCACATTCAAATCTATAATATACTGATTATTAAATTAATATTAAATTATTAAATATTATAATTTAATATTACTATATTTTCAATTCATATTATGTTATACATTGAATAATTGTATATTGTATAATAAATCTATTTAATCCACAGTGAAGTCTTTCTAATATATACCTTGAGCCATAATTTAGCTTATTATTATAAACATAATTCTTAAAATACTTTACAATTTGTAAAATTAGTATACTGTCGAGTAACTTATTCTTAATAGAGATACTTTCATTATTCATTGTTTCATTTTTAAAATATTGATTGAATACATAAATATGTACTCATTCAGGTTTTAAGTTTTTTCTTTTTAAAAAATATCTTATATCTCAAATAATTTACTTTCTTTGTTCGTTTTGTATTTTATTATACTCTACACTGAAACATACATAAGTAAAAAAAAGTTAACTGTAACTATGTTTAATTCCACAGACTACTTTCCCCAAAGCAATTTTGGTAGGGAGATAAAATCAATTTTTCGGACTTCTAGTTGTGTATAATAATCCATTTTTTTTTTCATGCAATCCCTAGGTTAGCGTTTCTTTAATTTCCAAATTTTCATTAAGAGTATGGGGCTGTCTTAGTTTATTAAAAAACTGAAAACCCTCTCTGCTTTAGTGGAACAGATCTATACGAGTTCATTTTCACTCTGCTCTTAATGACATACCCAAGACCGGGTAGTTTATAAAGGAAAGAGGTTTAATTGACTCACAGTTTAGCGTAGCTGGGGTGGCCTCAGGAAACTTAACAATCACCGCAGAAGAGGAAGCAACCACGTCATTCTTTACAAGGTGGCAGCAAGGAGAGGTGCCAAGCAAAAAGAGGAAAAGCCTCTTATAACGTCATCAGATCTCGTGAGAACTCACTCATCAGGAGGCGAACGGCAGGAGGGTAATCACCCCGGTGTTTCAAATACCTCTCACCGGGTCCCTCCTGAAACACCTAACAGGTGAGATTACAGAAACTACAATTCAAGATTAGATTTAGGTGGGACACAGCCAAACCATATCAAGGTCTATTTAGTTTCTAGTTAGTTTTGCTTAAAAGAATTATTTGTCAATAATTTTCTATTGCTGACAGTAATGTTTACAAAATCATTCCTTTCAAACGTGGCCCTTTTTTGAATCTACATTAGATACCAAATTTATTGATTGATTCATTCATTGATTTTTTTACTTTATTCTTTTAAATAAACTGCAAGTAAAAGAGAATAAAAGGTTTGAAGAGCTAAATATAGTTTTCTTCCATATTGACTAATTGGCATAAATCATAATAGAATAAACACTTATTTTTTATTTTAAGAATAAACACATCTTTTATTTTAAGAAAGTATATTATTTACAAAATAGCTACTTAAGGAAAATGATTCTTCATGTGAAAAAAATTGTTTTAAGGAGAATTTTCTTTGAATGCACAATGTGACTTTTTTTCAATCAGTGTGATTTGATTTCTATACAAATAACTGAATTATCTAGAAATGAATACTACTGCCCACTTTTCAATATCTCAGTCTTCATGTATTTAGAATTTATACCAGAAAAAGGAAAGCAAGAAAAGAAAAAAGAAAGACGACAAAAACAGAAAGAACAAAACAGGGAGGTATAAAAGAAAGGGGTGTGGGAAAGGAACAAGAGAAAACATTTGCAGTTAAAAGAAGCTGGGATTATAGCCTTCTGCACTACCAGGAAAAGAAATGATGATTTTAGTTGAAAATAAAGTACTGTGGTTGATTACTGACCAGAAAAGCAGAAACTCTATGACTGTTTATTCATGTCAACAAAAAGCCATGTTTGACATGTAGAAGAGAAATTAGAGAAAAAAACAAAGGTTATTCTATAATAGCAAAACAGAGATGATTAAAAAGTAAGTTCCCGAGTTGGGAGGAAGTAGCAAGCAACAAATAATTTATCAAATAGAAAGAAATAGAGCTACCATGAAGGGGTCAACAATACAATTTTGTTGGATTTTGACAATTTTAGTAACTGAACATTTTTTGGAACAGGATTGCTGCTACTGTGCCTGTGGTGGAGAACAGAAAGGAAGGCTAATCAAAGGAGTAGATTAATTTTAGCATTTTATGAAGCCTTTCGGGTGGGCTTGGCAAGCAAAAATTATTGAATACACATTGTATGTTGGACATTGCATAAAATGCTTCTTACAGTTAGCTCTTCAAAAAATCCCCCCTACCTCTAAATTACTCAGAAAATGAGAAGAGGGTGAAACTTGTTTCAGGTGAGGAATCATTAAAATACTTTTCATAGTATAAAATTACCAGCATTTTTTCTTTAAAATGTATGTTAATTTTCATTTTTGTTCCATAGTATGTCTATGACTACTTTAAAATAAATATTTAAATTTCCTCAACATTGAGTAAAAGCAATGATAAAGAATATAGACACATTCCCTACACTCTCAAGTGTATGAAATCTGAGCTTTACATTATGGTAGAGTAATCATAATCTCAATTATTTTTCTAAAAGAAACTATATACAGAAGTTTAATCACATCTATACAATACAGAGACTGTTCTTTTCCAATACAAGAAATCTCCTACTTAGAAATATGCTTGCTCTTATGTTCCTATAAAACTTTAATCAACATCTTTGTATATATTTATCCATTTTTCTTTTGTAAATCCAAAGGAAAATTCCTAGAAGTAGATTGATTTAGATCAAAGGGTTAAATTCATCTTTAAGGAAATTTGTTTACCTTCCAGAAAGTTTGTACTTCTCCAAGTGTGTAAAAATATCTTTCCTCACATTCTTTTCTGTAATGGGTTTTGTTAAAAGTTCTAGTTTTTTACCAATATAAATTAAAAATGATATTGATTTGGTTTGCATTTTGACTACTTTATTGAAATATGACCGACATACAAAAAACTGTATAAATATATATAACTAGATGAGTTTGGAATATCACTTAAAGCCTAATCTTGTTAGCAATGGTAAAAGTTTCTCAGTATTATCCTTGTTTTACAGATGAGAAAAGTGGAATTAATAATAAAAATTTGAAATTTGAAATTGACTTCAAATTTGTAATTTTGAGGATATCAGTCTCCCTTTTTAATAAGAAACTCTATCTTCAGTCTGTGTTTTCATAGAAAGCAGGACATGAAAATTAAGATGAAACCCCAGTATGTTGAACATAAATGTAGAGACTGGAGGAAAAGAAGACAGAAACTAATACTTTAATAATTTCTACCTAAATTATAGAGCTTAATCCTTAAAGCTATATAATCAATAGTATAATTCTTCATGTTTTATAAAGAGTGATAACCTCCCTTTTAAACGCCAACTATAACATATTTTAAGTCACTTATATATTAAATAAATTAATCTTCAAAATGGTTATTTTAAAACTAAAATAGCTTCCCACAGTAAAAGATTTTCATATTCTATCCTAAAAATATTTTTCATGTTATATCTATTTTCATTTTAGTAGATTTTATACTAAATATGTAATGATTCATTTCTATTAAAATTGTTTTTGAAGATTAAATACAAAATAAAATTTTAAATATAAGCATTGTATATGTATGTGTGTATTTATACATGCAGAGGGGGAAAGAGAGAGTTTAAGTGAACAGACTCAGCAGTCAGACTGCTAGCGTTCACTTATAGCTCCACTAATACTGTGAAATTCTGGCCAAATTCACTCATTAATTCACTCATTCATTCAGCACTTATTGACCATTGTTATATGCCAGGCACTCTTCTAGATGATCTCTTCCTTTATGAAGTTTATCTTAGAGCTGACAGGAGGCCAACAATAAATACTAAACATAAATTATGTAGCATAACAACGAATGTTAAGTACAACAGAAAAAACAGTAAAGTGGGTTAAGAAAGATGAGGAGTGGGATACAATAGAGAAGACAGATAGATGGGGGCTAGTCAGGATAAACTTCGTGGCAAGGGTGATTTGAGAATATAATGAGGGAGTGAGTGTTAACCAAGAGAGTAGTAGAGGAAGAACACTTCAGCCTCAGTCACCAGAGGGCAAAAGGTCTAAAATGTGAGAATATGTGCAGTGTCTGAGAAATGGGAAGGAGACCTGGCCAGCTAGAGGAACGTTAGTAAGGGTAAAAGAACTGGAAACAATCAGGGTGGCAAGGATGGAGCTGAGGGAAGTAATTGGGGTACAACAGCAAGACATGTTGGGAAGATAATGGCGGTAATCCTGAAGAAAAATAACAGCAGCCCATACCAGGGCAGAAGCAGTGGAGGGGTTGAAAAGTGATCAGATTCTGGATTTATGAGCAATGCCTTCTTAATGTAAGTTACTCACTCCTGAAAGTTAGACTTTCCACACAAAATGCAATCTTATTACTTTAAATGATTAAAATCATAATGTATTACCAAAATACAATAACTAAAACACAATAGAAAGCTGTATACAAATAATAAATGAAAGGTGTGCAAAATGCTTTGTGACAACCGAACAATTAATACAAACGTTGACAAGGATTTGTTTTTTCAGCAGTTTCACCTGTTAGCACCAGAAAAGAAATCTGAGGGTACATTTTCTTTCTTGAGATTTTTTTTAAATGCCTCCACATGATTCTGACATTTTATAAATTGTATGTGGAATGTATTCAAGATTTTCCCACACATTGTTTTGTTAATGTTAGTTTAAAATGTTGTGTTAAAATATTTGTTTACTTTGCTAAAGTGTTAAAAAAGGTTTTATTGAATTGAGATTTGTGGATGTAGATATAATTTTTCCTATGTAATATTTGCTTGAAATACATTGTTTTGAAAGATATGTACATTCCTCAAGCTTTGGCTCAAAGTCAAGAGGTGTTTTTCTCCAGGAAAATGTTGATTAAGGAGATGTTCTGCAGGTTATATCTTTATTTTGAGGACCCTGCCAACAGGATTTCCTGATGGATTGGAGATGGAATGTGAGATAAATACAAGAGTCAGGAATGACTCTAAAATATTTGTCTTAAGCAAACAGGATGAACAGAATTGTAATTATATGAGATGGGGAAGATTGTGGGATGAAGCAGATTTGAGTGAGGGTACACTTCAAGATTTCTATTTGGGATTAATTGTGTTAGAAATACCTACTAATATCTAATAGAGATGCAAAGTACATGAACATTTTAGTATGGAATATAGAAAAAACATTTTGGGCTAGGGATATAAATTTGATACTATTTGGTATATAAATAGCCTCTAGAATTTTTAGTGATAAGAAAACCAAGAAGGAAAGAATATAGGAAAGAAAAGAACTAAACCCTGAGCACACTAACATTCAACTGCCTGCACAAGAAAAGGAACCATCAAAGGAGACACTGGTATTCAAAATAATGTCTCTGAGCCTTAGTCTATTTTCTGCTGCTATAGCAGAATATCACAACTGGGTATTTTATAAAGAAAAAAAAAGTGTATTTCTTACAGTTCTAGGGGCTTAGAAGTCCAAGATCAAGGGTCCACATCTGGTGAGAGTGTACCTGCTGCAACATAATGTGGCATGACTTGAGGCATGATGAGACAGAAGGAGCATACCAACCAAATATCCTTCTTTTTATAAAGCCTCTAATCCCATCATCGGAGCCTCACCCTTATAACCTCACCTAACTCTAATTACCTTCCAAAGGCCCCATTTTCAAACACCATCAACATATGAATTTGAAGATTGTTCAACACATGAACTTTGGGACACATTCAAACCATAGCACTCCTTCCAAATGTCTACATTCTAACCTTAAAACCTGTGACTGCCATGATGGAATTAATGGTACAGATGGATTTATCATTGCCAACCACTGACTTTAAAATCAGGAGATTATACTGGACTAGCCAGGGAGATCTAAAAAGTGGAAGCAGGAGACAGAAGAGTCAGTGTGAGAATGATACACAGTGGGAAGGCTTGACCAGCCATTACCGGCTTCAAAGATAAAAGGAAGCCATGAGCCAAGCATGGTGGGAAGTCTGTAAAAATAAGATAACAATGCCTACCTCTATAGTGGGTTTTTTCAATCTGGGTTGTACATTGGAGGCATCTTAGAAATTTTAAAAGTATCTCATGCCACCATACCACCAAGCCTAGCATCCTGAGATAGTTGTTTCTCTTACTTATTAAGAATCTCTTCGTAGTTCTAATGTGCATTAAGGGTTTAGAGGAGTGTGCTCTCCTGGAGTGCTATGAGAATTACCTGAGCTAATCTAACTAAGGTACTTATTTCATACTCACTAAGTGCTCAGCTCATATTGGTCTATTTTAATCATCATTATGTCACAGTTAAATTAAACTTGGATAGAGAAAGAAACTTGCCTAAGACCATAGCTGATAATCGGCAGCATCCGGTCTAACTTCAAACATATTAATTCCAGTAACTGAATCAGTATACAGAAACAAAAGAAAGATAACAAATAAAAAATCTTTTCATTTCAAATAAGAAGTTTTATTAATAGTAGTCTGTCCTAGTGTTATTAAAGTGAAAATGTTATTTGATTACCTTCTACTTTTCTTCTTTTAAAATTTTAATGTTTCACAATTAAGGTTTAAAATAAGTTCAAATATATGGAGACAGTTTCTGCACAGTCCATTTTACCCCATCTCCCTGAAAGTGTTGTGTTATCAGACGGTATATTTCAAAAATTTAGTTTCACCAAAGGAAATTATGCTGGAAGGGAACCAACTCAAATACCAGCACTGCCATTTACTAGCTGGTGGATGTAGATCCTTAATAGTGAACATAAAAATAATAACAATAGCTAAAATTTATTGAAAACTTGCAGAGAACTTTATGTGTAATAACTTAATCTTCTCAACAGTCCTAAGAATGAGGTACTTATATTAATCCATTTTTTCACATGTGAACCACTCTGAACCAGTTACCCAGTCTGTAAAATGCAATCATATAATACCAGAGGAACATTGCAAATTGAAAGATAATACGGGGTTTTTAATAAAACAAACCAGAGTCTGTGGCTATTTAGAGGACCAAAAGTTGCAAGAAAGATGCCTAAAATGACACTTGCTAGTGATGAAGCAGGACAGCTAATTTAATCTGAATGTGTGGGGAAAAAAAACAACTGCCAGCAGAAGGAAATACTTTCTAGGAAACAAGCTTATTTTGTCTTTCTCAACTCAATGTTTGTGTTTGTACATTCAGAGGAAGTTTGTACTTCAAGTAGAAAGCAGGCCAAGGCAGCAACAACTACTAGGTAAAGCCATGTTTCCATGAAGTCAGGAAAAAAAAGGGCACTGTAGTCTGAGCTAATGGAAGAGGGTGAAGGTGGCCTCAGTGGAGGAAAAGGATGATGGCAATTGATGCTTACATGAACATGAAGGGGGATTTCTGGTCACCTTCAAAATTTAAGCATTAAATTTTTTTTTCTAGATTGGTCCTTGAAAAGCATTAACTTCCTCTCACTAATGATGAACCCAGTGTGGGTTGGGACAATATTTTAATACTGCTTTGGAATCATGGAAAGTCGGCGACTATTGCAGTCTGAACATAAAAGCAAGTATATCCCAAAGATTCATACACCAACATACAAGCAAAGGGCAATGATAGTAGCTGATATGAAAAAGCATTTACAATCTGAATTGTCTGAGAGTTCTTAGTTTCAATATTCAGGCTATATTCTTACTATTTATTGTGTATGTTGTTACTTTTGATAAATTTAACCCCCAAATACAACTTTTTTTAATAAGAGTGCATGTTTGTCCATTTTCATGTTACTGATAAAGACATACCCAAGACTGCGCAACTTACAAAAGAAAGAGGTTTAATTGAACTTACAGTTCCACATGGCTGGGGAAGCTTCACAATCATGGCAGAAAACAAGGAGGAGCAAGTCACATCTTACATGATGGCAGCAGGCAAAAAAATGAAAGAGAGCTTGTGCTGGGGAACATTGCTTTCTAAAACCATCAGATCTTGTGAGACTTATTCACTATCATAACAACTGCACAGTAAAGACCTGGCCCCATGATTCAATTACCTCCTAATAGGTCCTTCCAAAAACACTTGGGAATTCAAGAAGAGATTTGGGTGGGGACACAGCAAAACCATATCAGGGCATATACCTCATTTCAAATAAAAAATGTTGAAAGCAGAAATATGCTGCCCAACATTATGCCACAAGCTAATTATACAGAAAATATTACTGTAAACTAATATGGAGATGGATGTTAAATAATAACCATATTAAGGAGCTTTTATTAGGATTAGAGATAATGCAGACAGAGCATGTAACAGTTGGCCGGGCGCGGTGGCTCAAGCCTGTAATCCCAGCACTTTGGGAGGCCGAGTGACCATCCTGGTCAACATGGTGAAACCCCGTCTCTACTAAAGATACAAAATAATTAGCTGGGCATGGTGGTGCGTGCCTGTAATCCCAGCTACTCAGGAGGCTGAGGCAGGAGAACTGCCTGAACCCAGGAGGCAGAGGTTGCGGTGAGCCGAGATCGTGCCATTGCACTCCAGCCTGGGTAACAAGAGCGAAACTCCGTCTCAAAAAAAAAAAAAAAAAAAAAAAAAGCATGTAACAGTCATTTACATGTTTATAGCACCTAATGGGTACAGTTGTTAATATTACTAGAGGAAAGTATCATTTCGAGTATAGCAGACAATAATTGCCAAAATTTGTTACTATAATGAAACCATAAAGTCTAATTTCCCACAAAATTAATAAACACAAATAACAAAAAATTCTTCCTGGGGAAAGATCATATCTGGAAATAAACTGAACCAGAAATTCTATGCCAAAACATCAAAGCAGTACTTGTCCTTATGCTAGGCACCTCTAACCTGCTAGTCACATCTCTAATGGGTCCTCCACACAGTCTCATGTGTTATCAATGTCTTTTCCATTGAGATCTTACTTATAAAAACTGACACAATGCAATTCTGTTTAGGCTCCATCAGAATAAATCTAGTATTCAAAGTAGCAACATCCGTACTTGAGTTATAAATTTATGCTCATTTGCCAAGTGCAAAACTATTGAAATATACACTCATTCCTCATCATGTATAAATATTCTTTCAAACTTTATATAAAAGCATTTGACGGATTAAAGTTGTTATGTCCCTTTTTTGTTTTAGACACCATATTCAGTGTCATGCAGCTCAGATGTAAATTGTGAATAAAGTGTTAAAATTCACTCTATGCATATACAAAATCATATAACCCCTTCCCCTCATTTTTAGGCTATGATGTTTCCAATCACAGCAGTTAATGTGATTGCTCATGCAAAAGCCTGCACCTGTGACCACTTACAAAAATCATACACTGGTATGTACTGAGAATCAAAATATTCACGAGCCATGCATGATATTTTTTAAAAACTAATGCAAAACAGAGAGGCTGTATAAAAACCCCACTATTTCCCTGTAATAGCCTGTCAAAGAAACATACAATTTGGCCTTTCCTTATCTCCTGTAGGTACCATTTTCAGGATGTGATGCTTTTGTCAAAGATAAGATACCAAGTCTATATTCACACTGTCATCTCTCATCAGTATTCTGCAGGATTTTTTTTCCTCCCAGAAGAATCACTGTCACTTTTCACATTTTAGCACCCAGCCATCAACTTTTTCATATATGCAATCACATCAGGAACTTCTTCATCTGCATGTGCCAAAAGGAAAATGTAAAAGATGTGTATTTCATGACATAATAACATTCTACAAATTTCATAATGAAATTCAGCAACCTTTGGAGAAACTCTTTTATCAAACTGATCCAACAGCTGGGTCTTTCCCATGTGTGAGTGTGCTGCTTTATGGTTTACTTCCAGCTTAATTTTTTGTCAAATTAGCTCTCTTTCTATGGCATGTCTTTATCAGAAGATACCTCATAAAGTGTCTTTATTTCTTTACCTGTGCATTTAGTTAAAATTTTAGTTTCTAGGGTCAATATTAATAGATAAAAAGGAATTCAAAAATAATTCAAAGTATAACCTATTTAACCTAAAATCACAGTTTGAATAAACAAGTGTGTTATTTTCTTGAAGAATGCGGCCTCAGAAAATCTGATCTGATCTGATCTGAATCTTATCAGACTTAGAATCTGATCATCAGGACTATGTACTGTATATAGTATATACTTAATAACCACTAAAGGGCAAGATAGACCTGGTATATAAACCAGATGCCTGGCCTCTAGAGCCAAACATCATAGGGTTTTTGTTGAGTGTTGAAATTATGCACATCAAGTTCCCAACCAAAAGGTTGTCTTGTAGCTTGGCATATAAGAAATGGTTTTTTTTAATTAGTTTCTTATTGTTGCTATAAAAATTACCACAAAATCAGTGTTTTAAGAGTATGTAAATTTATTATCTTACAGTTGTGAGGTTGGACATTCAAATCAGTTTCACTGGATAAAGTCAAGGTGTCAGTGGGGTAGTTCCTTCTGTAAAGGAACTTACTTTTTTTCCTTGCCATTTCTGGCCTTTAGAGCTACAGACCTCACAGTCATTGGTTCATGGTGCCCTCCTCCATCTTCAAAGCTAGCAGCAAGCATCTTCAAATCTCTCTCTGCCTCCATGATTACATCATTTTCTCTATCTCTGAGCTCCTGTCTCCCTCTTATAAGATCCCTTTTGATCTCATCAGACCAACCTAAATAATCCAGGATAATCTTCCCATTTCAAGATTCTTAATCACATATGCAAAGTCCTTTTTGCCATATGAAGTAATATATTCATACATTACAGGGATTAGAACATGGACATTTTTTGGGGGGGCACTTTTCAGCCTATATCAGTGGTCAGTAAATAATATTTTTCAGCAATAGTAAATAAATTTGTCGGGTGGTGGTGGTAGTAGCAGGAGGAGGAGGAGGAAACAAGTCATAGCTTAAAACCCCATATAAGGTAATATGTTTTTTAAAATGTTGCCTCTCTGTACAAATCTTTCGGATCAGCCTGCAATGACAAACAGATTTCTCAGCTTCATTTCAATCCTTTGATTTTAGTATGTCTTAGACAGCTAGCGTATTAATCCATCAAGTTTCAACATGATTTAATAAAGAGATAATGTAAGTGTGATAAATACTTCTTCTTTATATCACTGGAGCCCAGTAAATCCTTGAAGTAATGATGCATGAAATGAGTGCATTTTTATGGTAAAGAGGAAGAAATAAAAATGAAAAGATACATATGTGTTGCCTTAAGAAGTGGGACACATGAGAACAAAGAGGATGACGGGGATAAAAGGAAGGAGGAAAAAGAGGCTATTTACAGGCTTATAATCTAGGCTTTCTTTTTAACACATTGATTCTATTAATAATCACAGCTTTATAAAGTAGGCACTATTGTTATTCCTATTTTACAAGTAAACGGAAACAATGAGCCAAATTGTTTTGGACCTGGTATATACTCCAAGTGCCTAATGAGCAGTAAGCCCCAATAGAGACCTGTGGCTTGTCAAGGGGCAGCATTTCCCTCTAAACTCCTGCAGCACACAAAGGGGAGTTGTCACTGCCTGTGGGGAGTAGGAGAGAGAAGATGTAATCAGTTTTTCAGTACTAGGACCTCACTTACCTTTCTGAGTTTGATAATTTCCCTAAGTTCCTCCTATCTGACATGGGATGGGAGAGAAGAGAGGAAGGTACGTAAAAACTGAAATTCTCCAGTGAATATTTCGGTTATTTGATTAAAATAACTTCTGATGTCTGAGAGTTAATAAATGTGCTTCATAAGAAATTTGGAAAACCTGAAAATGTACAAAATAAAAATAATAATCTGATGACACCTTTCCCTTCTTTTTGTTAATACAGAATTAAAATGCTTGGTATCCTGATTATTTTCTGAAGATAAAAGTTATCATTAATAAGATTTAAATAGGAGTCTGAAGACAGGCATTCAGTAGTCTCTATAATTTGAAATTTGTGCAGATCACAGTTCTCTGAGAATTTGATGAAAACTAGAATAATGCACTATAATACAATATAATAACTTCAGGGGCTTTCATTTGCAACCTTTCTCATATTCATCTAAGGCTAAAACCTTTACTGCAGACAATTAAAATCACCTCCATCAGACTCTGCAACGGATACCTGGAACACTGTCATCACTTGGTGTTATTATTTTCACAATAGAACATCAAGTGATCTCATTTTAATGGAAAAAGATTTTCAATGTTCCCAATTATACTATTTTAAAAGAATATAGCTTTTTGTTAAATGTGTATTTTATATGCTCATCTCTATAAGAAAATTATGAAAAATGAAGTAGAGTGCTAAGAAGGTAATAGTTGAATTTGATCATTACATTTGATTACTGTAGTAATTTGTTTAAAAGGTGGTGTTTTCTTATTCTAATGTAATGTATTCTCATTTATAGAAAAAAGTATAAAAAGTGCAAAGAAGGAAAAATTAAACATACTCCAATATATTGATAATAACGTTTTCAATTTTCCAAATTTCTTATAAAGCACATTTATTAATTTTCAGACCTAAAATATATTTTGTACATTTTCACATTTTCCAAATTTCTTACAAAGCACATTTATTAACTTTCAGATCTTCTCTTTTTATATGTAAATAATTGAAATTATATTTTACATAATTTTTATTATGCATTTTAAGTTAAATATCGGCAATTTTTCATGTCATTAAATATTCTCTGAAGTCATTTTTAATAATATTGTTTCATAAAAAAAGTGCTATGATTTATTTAAATAATGTCAATTCAGTTTTAAACTATATTACACATAGGTGTCCTGTGTGTTTCTATTTACAGATAAAGATTCATGTAGGTCTCTAGAAATGGAACTACACCAACACTCTATTAGAGAATCCACCTATTGTGTCCTCTTATAAAATATGTTTAGTTTGTTTAATTTTGTTTTTACCTGTATATCTAGATGAAATAAAAGTTAAAAAATCTTCCTTTGAACCAAGACACACAGTTCCCCTCCCCTGAATTATTTAGTAAAAACAATTTCTACTGGTCTTTTTAGGAACTTCAATTTTGTATATACTTATTGGCATAGTATTTTCCTTTCCACCTGTCTTTTCTTTCTTTCTCTTTGACTCCTCCTTTCTTTGTTCCAACTAAATAAAAATGGATATTTAATCTTTTATGCCTTAGAATTTGCAATTAATATATCATGGAGTTCTTTTCAACTCTGAACAAATCAATTTCTTTTGTTTTCATGACTGCTGATTGTTCAGTGTATAAGCTACCATGATTTACATAATTAATTCCAATTTTAGGCCTTACAGTTGTTTAAAATCTTGCTTTGATACATAACTATAAAAGAACATCTTTGTATGGATATCTCTGTACAAATATATAAATGCATCCACAGGTAAAATTAAAATTATTCTAACAAAGGCATGATTTTGATTCATGCTATATAGTATGCCTCAAAAAAAATTACATCAATTAATATTTCTCCTAACAATATGTGAGAGTTCACACTACTCTAGGTTAATTCTGAACTAATCTATTGAAATTATTTTTCTTATTGCATTTTAGGTTTGGGTACATGTGCAGAACATGCAAGATAGTTGCATAGGTACACACATGGCAGTGTGTTTTGCTGCCTTCCTCCCCTTCACCCACATTTGGCATTTCTCCCCAGGCTATCCCTCCCCATCTCCCCCGCCACTGTCCCTCCCCCATTCCCTCCAATAGATCCCAGTGGGTAGTACCCCCTTCCCTGTGTCCATGTGTTCTCATTTTTCCTCACCCACCTATGAGTGAGAATATGTGGTATTTCATTAGCACACTGTCTTCCACAATGGTTGAACTAATTTACACTCCCACCAACAGTGTAAGAGTGTTCCTATTTCTCCACATCCTCTCCAGCATCTGCTGTCTCCAGATTTTTTAATGATTGCCATTCTAACTGGTGTGAGATGGTATCTCAATGTGGTTTTGATTTCTTGTGTCAGTGTGCTGAGAATGATGTTCTCCAGATTCATCCATGTCCTTACAAAGGACACAAACTCATCATTTTTGATTGCTGCATAATATTCCATGGTGTATATGTGCCACATTTTCCCAGTCCAGTTTATCATCGATGGGCATTTGGGTTGGTTCCAGGTCTTTGCTATTGTAAACAGTGCTACAATGAACATTCGTGTACATGTGTCCTTATACTAGAATAATTTATAGTCCTTTGGATATATACCCAGTAATGGGATTGCTGGGTCAAATGGAATTTCTATTTCTAGGTCCTTGAGGAATCGCCACACTGTCTTCCACAATGGTTAAACTAATTTACACTCCCACCAACAGTGTAAGAGTGTTCCTATTTCTCCACATCCTCTCCAGCATCTGCTGTCTCCAGATTTTTTAATGATTGCCATTCTAATTGGCGTGAGATGGTATCTCAATGAGGTTTTGATTTGCATCTCTCTAATGACCAGTGATGATGAGCATTTTTTCATGTGTTTGTTGGCCTCATGTATATCTTCTTTTGTAAAGTGTCTGTTCATATCCTTTGCCCATTTTTGAATGGGCTTGTTTGTTTTTTTCCTGTAAATCTGTTTGAGTTCTTTGTAAATTCTGGATATCAGCCCTTTGTCAGATGGGTAAACTGCAAAGATTTTTTTCCCATTCTGCTGGTTGCCGATTCACTCTAGTGACTGTTTCTTTTGCCTTGAAAAACTGTGGAGTTTGATTAGGTCCCATTTGTCTATTTTGGCTTTTGTTGCCAATGCTTTTGGTGTTTTGGTCATGAAGTCCTTGCCTACTCCTATGTCCTGAATTGTTTTGCCTAGATTTTCTTCTAGGGTTTTTATGGTGCCAGGTCTTATGTTTAAGTCTTTAATCCATCTGGAGTTAATTTTAGTGTAAGGTGTCAGGAAGGGGTCCAGTTTCTGCTTTGCCATTCACAATTGCTACAAAGAGAATAAAATACCTAGGAATAAAATTTACAAGGAACATAAGGAACCTCTTCAAGTAAAACTACAAACCACTGCTCAACAAAATAAGGGAGGACACAAACAGATGGAGAAACATCCCATGTTCATGGTTAGGCAGAATCAATATCGTGAAAATGGCTATACTGCCCAAAGTAATTTACAGAATCAACGCTATTCCCATCAAGCTACCATTGAATTTCTTCACAGAACTTGAAAAAACCACCATGAACTTCATATGGAACCAAAAGAGAGCCCGCATAGCCAAGTCAATTCTAAGCAAAAAGAACACAGCGGGAGGCATCACACTACCAGACTTCAAACTATACTACAAGGCTACAGTAATCAAAACAGCATGGTACTGGTACCAAAACAGAGATATAGACCAATGGAAAAGAACAGAGGCATTGGAGGCAACACAACATATCTACAACCATATAATCTTTGATAAACCAGACAAAAACAAGCAATGGGGAAAGGATTCTCTGTTTAATAAATGGTGTTGAAATTATTTTTTAATAAGAACCTTGATTGGTCTTTTGTATTGCTATAAGTCATTCAGTTTTTTCTCTGATGTTCATATTCATTTTATATTCATATATTTATTGGCTAGTTTAGCTTTTCCTTACTGATCTGTCAGAGCTCAATGTATTGCAAAAAAAAAAAAATTAACTACAACAAAATATCCCTTTATAATGTGTATCACAATGTATTTTAAACTACTTGTTTTGTTGTTTTTTTATGCCTGTTTATATTTTTATTGTTGCTGCTGTTCTTTTTTTAACTTTTATATTATCAATTTTATTATTATTCTTTCTTGAAAATAAAGAGATAAAGAATTATAATGAATTATTGAACATATACTTCTGAGTTATGAAATAAAACAGAAGCCATCTCCTGGAACACTGCATAGCAGGAGACTCAATATATCAGTCTGAAGGTAGGCACATGTTTAATCAAAAACTAAGAGCAACGACTCATTTTTTCTACCTCAGTTTCCTGGCCATAGTGTCTCTATATGGTTCAATACATTCTTGGACTAATAGGCATCAGCTCCTTTTCAAAGTCCTAACTGAAGTTACTTTATTTTTGAAGCCTGTGTTTCTTCCTTTTGTGTCTCAAGTTTGACTATATTTTTAAGAGTTTTGTTATAAGTTTCAGTATGTTTCATCTATGAGCATGTGTGATGGAGATAAATGAGGTAACTCAACATAAACTTAGTTAACATATATCCCCAAATATTCTGATTTTCAAAAATATGCATATGATAAGTAGAATAACTGGTTTGTTAATTTATAAAAACTCAAGTATTTTTACACAAATTTCAAAGTTAAGAGCAAATTGTTTTTAGTTAGGACTTGGTGAAGACAACAAAACTATAAAAAGAATAATTAAACAGACATAATGGAATTATAACTCCTTTAATTAATAGTTACAATATGTATATAATTATATAATAGCTTAATAAAGACAGTTATCTAGGATAAATGATATTCCAAGCTTGTGCCAAGACTACATGACCCACTTTACCAACAATATGTAAATATTTGAAAATGATCAATTAACTGAAAAACTAGAATGAAACTTAATGCCCCTCCACTACCCCCAGATACTCTCTTATCCTCAGTTGAAAAGAATCATTTGAAATAACCTCATTAACATAATTCCTGAGCTCACAGTTCATGGAAAATTTCCATTATAACTTTCATTGAAGATTAATTTGAATTAAAAAAAGAAAACATTTCAAACTGCACACAGAAATAAACTACCAAAATAGGAGAATCAGCAATGCAAAAAATGGAACCACATATACCAGAAAAATATGACAAAGATTATAATAATAAGTATGCTTAGAATGTCCAAAGTAATTGCAAAAATAAAACAATAGGACAATGTTTTTAAGCAAATGAAGTTCTAAAATAAGAATATAGTAAATCTTCAAATAAGAACTGAAGCCAATAAAACATATACACAATGAATGTGTCAATAATATACTAAACCTAGAAAATGCGATAAAGATAAATGATTAATTAGAAGTTGAACAATGCTTTACCCTCCCTCTTCCCCTTTTCAATTTTTTTTTTTTTTTTTTTTTTTTTTTTTTTTTTTTTTTTTTTGGACAGAGTCTCTGTTATCCAGGCTGGAGTGCAGTGATGTGACCATAGCTCACTGCAGCTTAGAAAGTCTGGGCTGAAACCATCCTCCTGCATCAGCCTGGTGAGCAGCTAGGACTACAGGTGCATGCCACTATGCCTGCCTAATCTTTTCATTTTAATTTTTTTAGAGACAGGATCTTGTCTTGTTACCCAGGCTGGTCTCAAACTCCTGGCCCCAAGCAAGTCTCCCACCTCAGCCTTCCAAAGTGCTGAAATTATAGGTGTGAGCCACTGCACCCAGCCTCTTGCAATAACGTTTGAGCCCATGGATGGAGTCACCATGTGGGAATTGCTGGCCAAGGGAGCTGCCTTACCAGAAACATTTACTTTGTACTTTGCAAGAATGAAACATTTCTTTTATCTATGTAATGTTATTAATATTTTTCAAATAGCATCTGACATTAATTATCATTATTAGTGTATGAGAAATCATAATCAGATGTTGAAGAACAGAACTAACCAGAACACCTGTTGGATGAGGATGGGTCAGAGGAAAGAGTCAGAGATGACTCTGGGGTTTCTGGTAATATGACTGTGAAGGATGTCCTAGCTAGCATGATACCCAGAAATCACTGCCTTGCACTAAGTCAGAGAATATAAGAAAATGAGATTTTAAGGTAGTGGTGCCAGACATGTTTACTTGTAAATATAATGTGATTACAGAGTTAACCATATCCATCTGATTACAGGACAAAGCTATGCTTCGAGACTTTTAATCTGACAGCAGCACTATCACTGACTACAGATGGGCAACTAAATTGGAGGTGGAGGGCAATAAAACAGTTTAAGCAAGACCGATGAAGGCATAAACCAGTGTGTGGCACTTAAAATGAAGGTAATATAAGTGGGCATTATAGAATGCAGACTCCTAGGCTTTTCAACTTATAGGTTGTGAGTGGCAAGAAATTGAGAAAAAAATGAACTTCATAGACTGTGGGGCTGTAAGTCAAAGATAATATTGAGGCACTGAACATAAGTGACAAAGAAGCTGGTGCCACCATTCACAACAAAAGAGGGAAATGTAGATATTGAAACAATTATTAGTAGGCAGGTATGATTAAGTCATCAGCAAAAGATTGAGGTGGAGACGCCTATCAGGATATGTGGGACAGGATTTCAGAAAAAAAGTCGGTTTCAGTATTAAGATATGTAAGTGTCCAAATAGATGCAATATTTGTGCAACAGTTGAACAGTTGAAGGCATTTAATATATCCAAAAGAGAGTATAGACAGAGTAAAAGATGTGGGACAGGAGAAAAAAGACCAGATAATGAGGAACATATCTGATAGGAAAAATAATAAACATATGACAATCACTGTGGGAAAATACAGTAACAAACATTTTGTGACAGTCACTGTTCTGAACACTATGCATAAGTTAATTCATTTAATTCTCCAATCAAATATATGAGGTAGGTGTTATTATTAGCTTCATTGCACAGAATAAGAAGAGAATTTTAAGCAACTTCCTTAGGGTAACACTGCTACTAAATCCTGGATCTAGGATTTGAACTTGGGCTTTTTACTTCAAGAATCTGATCTCTTAAAAAAAAAAAAGAAGAAGAATCTGATCTCTTAAACCATTGAGCAATGGTTGCTCTTTTAAAGTAAGGGAAAAGAGAGGGAAATACAATGCCAAATAAATTGCAGTGGGCCTTTCAAAAAGTAGTGGATTGAAAAATATTCTACAAGACAACTCAAAAGGTACGCAGAGTAAAACAACAACTATAATGAGGGAGAGTTATGAAAGAAATTTATTTATGTGAACAAGGAAGATGCTAAAATGAAGAAGGGATGAAGAGTGAACATTTTACAGGTAAGCACTCGAGAAGTAAAGTCTTTGAGTGTAGAAACTCAAAATATTAGAACAACCTCATAAAAGGGTCCCCTGGCAGAACCTCTGACCAGCCTGTGCACTGGGAGGAGTGAGCACTGAAGTGCAACCTTGAGAAGTTTGCGTTATTTGCAGAGGGCGGAATCCAGGTCCCTCTGGTTCCTGGTGATACCTGGGATTTAATCTGTGAGGTGGGAAGCCTACTAGCAGGACTTTCACTCTGCTGAAAGTTCCTGTTTCTCTTTTTCCTTTTCACCCAATAAACCCTGCCCTTCTTACCCTTTAACATGTCTCTGAGCCAAATTTTTCATGGTTGTGTAACAAGGACCCCATTTTTAGCTAAACTAAGAAGAAAGTCCTACAACAATATTATGTACTGGAAAATGGAGGGAAATAAAATGGTGGCTTTTGTGGCAGAGTAGCTCAGAGAAGAAAATGTGGGGAGCAATTAATATGTGTTTAATAAATGAACGGATAAAATAATTTCTTAAGAATTTACTTAGCTCATTTGATTATCACAACAAATACATGAGATCAGTGCTGTTATTAATTCTACTTTAAATATGCAGGAAATGAACTTAAGAGAAGTTACTAGTTATCAGCTTCTCAGCTACTAAGAGATGGAGCAGGGATTCAACACCAGCTACTAACACCAATCTTGAGTTTTTCCTTACTAAAATCTTAGGTAGTATAATAAGCTGAAACGTGTATGAAATTATTAAGAAATAACCCAGTGTATTTATTACAAAATTAGGAATTTGGTAATTGTCATGTCCAAGCACAAAGACTAATAATTTTTAGGTATGAATCCAGGGAAAACAACAGTGGCTCTTGGATACTAATATTTAGTTTTTATTAGAAGAAAAATACATTTAAATCGTTTACAGTTTGTTTAATATGGTCATTTAAAAAAAAGATTTTATTTAAATAATGGATTCAGGAAGATAACAGGATACTGGCTATAGTTGCTATTAGGTATAAAAAAAAGTTTCTCTTCAAAAAGTTAACTTTCCTAATATCCTTGTTCCTTGTTCCCTGTTTTCAAGGCCAGACTTCCTTACTCTCTGTATCCCGTACCCTGGTCAACAAACTTCCCGCCAGTCCTTATCTACAGAGACCAGATTCTACATCTACTACTAACTCTATAGATTACCTCTCCCATTGCAACGGCTCCCACAGAAACTGCACTCTCTGCTGGTATAACTGCATTCCTGCACTTTTCAAGTTGGCCGACCAGATTAGATTGTGCAATCCAACTCCAGCCAATAGAGACAGGACATAGTATCAAAGACAAGCTGCATTAAAAATAAAAACTCCTTCTTTCCTTTGTTCAACGTGCTCTTGCCATCACTCCCTCTCGAGTAGCACACTTTCTGCAGAAAGTAAATTTGCCTTGCTAAAAGATCCTTTGTCTCAGTGCTGATTCTTCTTTGCAGCACCAAGCATTTATTCCCAACAATTGCTAAAATGTTCTACCAGGAGGCTGACATCACTGGATTTTGCTTAAGGTGATTTTTAACATTCATTCTTGACTACAGAACAATTTAATAAACTATAAGATTCTGAGGTTGCTTGAAATCTTTACACTGTTTTATTCTTTAGATTGTTTTATTCATTGACTGGAAGCTATTGTTTACTTTTGATTTATTAACATATAGATAATATTTGTAGTCACATATATTTGTAAGCAAGAACATGAATTAGTAAGCAAGAACAAGAACACAAAGACTCAAAACAAAGGGTTGGAAAAAGATTTACCAACCAAATGGAGAGCAAAAATAAATAAATAAACAAAAAGCAGGAGTTGCAATTCACGCATTTGATAAAACAGATTTCAAAGCAACAAAGATACAGTGGTAAAAGGATCAATGCAATAATAAGAGCTAAGGATCCTAACACCCAGACACATAAGACCCATAAAGAGATTTACACTCAAAGAGACAGAAAATTAATAAGGATATCCAGAACTTGAACTCACATCTGGAACAAGTAAACTTAAGAAGTATTTATAGAACTCTCCACTATAAATACACAAAATATACATTCTCCACTTTAAATACACAAAATATTGATCGGCCATTATTAATACCCATTCATAGAATGAAGCAATATTCCTGTTCTCTCTCCCTCTTTTTCTTCCTCTTTCTTCCTCTCCTTCTCTCCTTTTTTCAAAAAAAAAAAAAAAAAAAAAAAAAAAAAAGGTGTGTGGTCATCTCATAATCTGTCCCCAACTTACACCCCAGCCCTCCAGCACCTTCCATCACTTTCCTTCCCCCACTCCCCAAATCACTGCACTTTTCCAATCCTTCTCTTCCAAGCCCAAATGCCTTTACCTTAAGAAAAAAAAAAAAAAGAACATGAATTATTCTTAATATTCAGAGAAAATAAAAATTTGCTGAAGTATCTTTAATACTAGAAAAAGAAGTTTAACTATAGATTGCTGCTGTCATATTTTGATTTATCATTGCAAATTAAAACATATATAGTTCTACTTATCATTATAGCCTAAAGGCTTTTTTTGTAGGTTAGCTTATGTTACAAACTTTACACTGTATTTGCATTCAATATTCCTCATCAAAGGCTCTTTATATTCAGCAAAGCTTTAAGGCAATTTTTATTTGTATTAACTCTTTGGTTATTTATGCTTAAAAATACAAGAAAATTGATATATTATTAATGATACTATTGGCTTCATCATGGGGGGAAAAACTCCTCTACATTTAACAATATAACTAAAGATTTCAGTGGGATTTAAGAAGGCATTTGTTTACTATATGAGCAGTTTAAATTTGCAGAGAATTTTTAGTTTATATTAAGGAACAAATACAAACATTTATACTAATTTTATTTATCCAACTAGACACTGGTGATGGCAATGTCCTCTGGCATAAAAAGACATTAGAAATATTAAATACTGAAGTGATAGTGTGTATTTTTATTTTTGTATTAATTTCAACTTAACTCATTACAATCTTTATGCATATTCTCTCAGGTTCTTCTTATATGTTTTTTAAATTTGTTTTATTTTTAATTTTGTTTATGAGAAATAAGAGCAATTCATTACTATGTAGTTATTTGAACAAAAGTAACCAGGGAGTTCTTCAGACCTGGACATCACCTTGTGGTCAGAACAACCTGAGATCTGGTTCAGGTTCTATCACATGTTAGCCACCAGATTTCCCTGAGCCTCAACTTCCTCATGGAGAAAATAAGTAAAGTGTCTGCATCAGTGGCTCACCATCAAAAAACCGTGTCTATGAGGACCACAATGAAAAATATAAAGTGCCTAAAAATGAGACTAATAGCATAAGTGAGGACCCTGAGTCCTCACTTCTTGTAGCATTTCTTAAGTGAAAGTTTTCTCCAAATTTTTTAGTAGCTATCCTGTTCAGGTACAGAATGATTCATGTGCCTAAGAAACTAAAAGAGTTTTGCTAAGCCAAAACCAGAGGGGTGAGTGAGGATAAGGACACTGACTGTTATTTCATAAGATTGTCCATAAGGACAATGAATGATAACATGTAGGAGAAAGGTCATGTTCTCAGAATATACAGTGCTGCCAACTGAAAAATACAAAAGTGCTATTTTCTTTAAAAAAAGTACATGTCTAAGGCAGCTCTTTCACAAAATAATAGAGATCAGTAATACAATTTATGTTTTCACTTTTATTCTACTTGCATATCCCTAAAGAATGAAAACGAATTTCAATGTGTGTGTGTGTGTGTGTGTGTGTGTGCCTGTGTGTGTGTATTCACACACAAAAAAAATGTACAGAGCAACAGTCAATTGATAAAGTCAAATTCAAAGTCCCTAAGGTCAGAGCGAGAACAAGCTTCAGTGACAGCAGCAGAGGTGAGAGACTGGTCTCAAACATCCAGCCTTTCTCACAAAGGAACTAACACAACCAAAAACTGCACAGTGATTGAAGTAAATAAAGATCACAACTCAAAGACTTGAAAAGAAGAATTTTAGGCTTTTTATTTCACCATTGAGTTAAATAAAACCCATATATTTTTTTCTAATTTTTTGGAGCCATTATTTGAATCTTTAAAAACAAGACAGGAGACACTTCCTTTTGTAGGTTAATTGGAGACTACAAGGCACACAGAAAGATGAGGATAGAGTGAGATCAGTTTCAGAAATCCACAAAGTACCACCCCACACCTTCCACTTTGAAGCCCTCTTTGGTACACATGGCTCATGCAGGTGCGTTAAACCCTCTTACAGATCACTTCCGAAATATCCAACATTCCATTTCTAAACGACATTTCTCATACATCCTTTCTCTCTGCTCAGCTATTCATTCTTTGTTGTAGTGTTCCCTACAGGATATCTACCTTTTTGCACACATTTTCTTTTTCCAATTACATTCAAGTTATAGCTATGATAACAAAAATCTTAAAAGCAGTGAAATAAAAACAACTTACTAGGAGTTTGAAGGGAATAACAAATCATTCAGGTTTTTTATGGCTGTAATTATAGAAAGGACAAAAAGAAGCAGTAAAATGTAAAATATCAGAAATATGTTCAGTAAGACAAAAATTTTCTTATTAATATATGACTAAAAATTCTCAAAGGTGACATTCTATCAAATCATTCAGCCAGCACATCTTGTGTATCAATTACAAAATTATATTGTAAATTACAAATAAATATTGTAAATTATAAAACAAATTATGTTTTGTATAATATAATTACAAAACTATATTTGAAAACCTAATTTACAAATAGTACCACACATTTTCACAAAGGAACCTCCCTTCCTCCGTGCTATGATTCATGCTGCAAAGCATTTCAAAATGGGTCCTGTTAAGTAGCTGATCTTCCCCTTCAGCAAGGATTAGATGATCAGAAAAACCTTAATTATCTCATCCCCTGAATCTCTCTATCCTGTTTTTAGATATATTTCCCATTTCAGCTCACACTGGGGAAGACATCACCTACAGAGAAGGATATGCAAACGTTTGGGCAACTTGACAGCTTGTCAGAAATATAGCTTGTGTTGCAAGACAGAATGAGAACAACGAAGTTTGTCTGGCATTCACCATCCCAGGAGCTAAAGGAAGATGTAACTTTTTCTACTGTGGTTATTTCCCAGGAGATAGAAAACCTTTTCTGACTCACTGCATCTAAGATGCTTCCCAGAGACCATGCAACAGTGTATCATTACAAAATGAAAAATTGGTTTTTAAAGGAAATTTTTTATTGGTTCCAGTTTTGCTCTACTGAGTAAACTAAACCTCAGCTTAGCTCTGGGAACTTTCTTTTGTGCAGTCTGCTTTTAACTGACAGAAATCCAGAGTCTGAGGTATTACAAATTGTTTTCTTATTCTTTCTCTTCCCTCTCCCCTCAGCCCTGATACCTTAGATACTTCTACTGCAAACAGAATTAATCAATTGCAGTACAAAGAAAAAGGATAACTTATACGTAAAGATTAAAACATTTTATTTGCTGGAAATCCATTGAAAAATGCCTTCTGATAGTAAAATCAGCCATTTATATAATGGTGATAAATTGGAAGGTGGAGGAAAACCATAACTTACTTATGTTTGAAGTGATCAACTTGAAATTGAAATACGACTCAGATTCTACAAAATGCCACTATTTATACAAGTCACGCAAATTAGGCCAAAAGTGCCGAGCAGGAAAGAAATCATGTTTGTCTAAGGAAAAATATAGAATAAAAGTAAAAAATATTAACATAAAGGGAAAATGAGCTTAACGTTGTATCACATTTTATTTATGCCTAGCACTAGCAGATGCACTATTACCAATACTTTGGTCTCAGTGTGAAGAGCTGATTAAAGTCCTGCCATTTATTCTTTTCAGAGATTGATTTTAGTCTCTGACTTATCTGAATAGTACTCTAACTTTCTAAGTAGAAAAACTGGATCACAGATTAATTGCTGACAATTTTCCATAAAAATTGATATAACTACCTGTTAATTTTTTTTTCTGCTCAACTGTTATCCTTTCTTCTCTAAAATGAAATGTATACCAAATTTTTGGGAGAAGGATGATATGCCATACTATCCTAGGATCTGTGTTGTTATTGTTGTTTTCACACAACACTCTAAAATAGAAAACATGCCCTAATGTTTCTAATTCCTATGAATATGAATTGAGAATTCCAGGTCCAGTCTGTGGATATAAACTTTTTAAATGTGTTTTGACAACTCTTCTGTTTTATTGAATATTTATTATTAAAATCTCTTTTGAGAGGAGATCCTAAACTGCACAGATGACCACCCACATGGTATTCTCTGAATGTTTCGGAAACAGACAAATGCATTTTGCTAAATGAAAGTCAATCACCTCATCTGTAAAGGTGAAAAGGAGACAGTTAATATGAGAGTTTTACTGAATATGACTTTGTTAATGATTGGGAAGCTCTCGAACACACATTAAAAAGAAGGAAAAGATTTCTTCAGAATGTCTGTGGTGTGTTTTGCTAGTCATTCTAATTGATTTTTTCACTTCAAAAAGCAAATGTGCAAAGAAGACAAAAGCAAAGAGCTACACCTCCAACATTATGCATCATTAGCTGAGCACTGCTCCATTTTAATGTGCCTATAATTGATTTTGCAGCACCAGAAAAGTACAAAGAGCAATGATTGTGGGCTTCAAGAAGCACTGACTTCTTGAAAATACATATACTCTATGAGCACTTTGGTTTAGAAGAAAACATTCCCTTGGCACTTCATCTTCAGCTGTGAAGTGCAAGTAAAACTCTAACTGAAGTCAATGTGCTCTTTACTTCCTTGGTCATCAGGACTAAATTCACGGCAAGGAATTTAAAGGACATAGTGTCCTGAAACACTCTGTAACCTTCAGAAAAGAAAAGGGCAACATCTGGGCAACATCTTAATTGACAACTTGATCTTTTTGCTCAATGTTGGAGCTATTTTATATAAGCCCTGTCACTACATAACAATCTCTATCTCTCACATATTCTTTCTCCTAGGTTTATATTAATTTATTTATTTTCAATTGCATGTCTTGTTACAATGTTTTACAGAAAAGAAAAAAATAACCCACACAACACAAATAAAACAAAAATTCCTACTTTTTGAAGTTTGCACTGAAATACAAGCTATAAGAAATAGCAGTATAATCACAGCATCTACCAATAGAAGTTTTTATGACTGCACTTCAAATAAATTTGTATTCAGATTACCAATTTATAAAAGTCCCATTGTTTTTTCTTAGAGGAATGGCAATAGCATAAAGTAGAGACTGTTGCTTTCAAAGGAAGTTCAATATTAGTTGAAAATATAATTCAGCAGCAGTGTTAGTATTCCAGATGTGTAGTTTCAAGGAGTGTGAGGGTGTGTGATTTCGTATTCCATTCTTGTATTTCTCACATGAATTTTTCCCAATCTTTCCTTTTGACAGACAACTTGCCTTTACTTTCTGTGTTTGCCTAGTCAGACTAACATTTTTGTAAACTGATGATTTCAGCTCCCTTATTATTTCACATTGCACTGCTGCTGAATGCTGCACATTATGATTTTTTTTCACTCCAGCTGTGTTGAACCACAAGTAGATATGAAGTAATTGACCTTGTTGTTCATTGACTTGGATGATGCTTTACTACCTACTGTTTTGTGCCACTCACTTCACTTCACACATCTTCTAAAGCCATGACCTTTGCAGTAGATATTACTCTCTAAGCTAGTTTTAGGAAAGCAAAACATTAAATACAGTATGGCCAGCATTATGAAAATATCAAAGACAAGCAGAGAAGAGTAAGGGAATGCAGACCCCCTGCTTTCTAAAGAGAACACAGAACAATAACTTTTGACAATTTGAAAAATATTGTTGTATATAATAATTTTTAATATTTTTTAAAAGTATTGACTTACTTTTTTGTTTGCTTGTTGTATACACAGTACTTTCTGTTCTGTTGACTCTTCTATTGGATGGTCAGATGGTGGTAATAGGGTAGATTTCAAACATCCAAAAGAAGACATATGAAGCAAATAAGCATATGAAAAAGTGCTCAACATCATTGATCATTAAAGGAATGTGAATCAAAACAATAATAAAATACCATCCCACATCAGTCAGAATGGTTATGGTTAAAAAGTCATAAAATAACTGGTGCTGACAAGGCTGTGGAGGAAGGGAATGCTTATACACTGCTGGTGGAAATGTAAATCATTTCAGCCACTGTTGAAAGCACTTTGAAGATATCTCAAGAATGCAACACAAAACTACCATTCAACCCAGCATTCACATTACTGGGTATATACTCAAAGGAATATAAATTGCTCTACCATAAAGTGCCTATGTTCATAACAGCACTATTCACAATAGCTAAGACATGGAAACAACTTAAATGCCCATCAGTGGTAGACCAGATAAAGAAAATGTTGGATATATACACTGTAGAACACCACAGGGCCATGAAAACGAACAAGATCATGTTTTTTGCAGCAACATAGGTGGAGCTGGTAGCCATCATCCTAAGTGAATTTAATGCAGGAACAGAAAAACAAATAACACATGTTCTGTCTTATAAGTGAGAGCTAAACATTGAGTGCACAAGGGAAAAAAGAAGGGAGCAATAGGCACCAAAGGAGGGAGGAGAGTAAGGATCAACAAAAGTATCTGTCACTTTTCTGATACTGTGTTTATTACTTAGGTTATGAAATAATATGCACACCAAACTCCTAAAACACAATTTATAGAGTGAACCTACACATGTACCTCTAAACACATTTTAAAAAATTAAAGCAGATTTATAAGTAAATGAAATCTACCACTGAATTTCATTATAGACTACAATCCTGAAATTGGCTATTTTATCATCAAACTGATACAGCCTCTACATGACTAGGAAAAATATCTGAAATTATAGCAATTATGGAAGTAGTAAAGGGCTTATTCATGGATTTATACATTTCAATCAAATGCTACTAAAATAGTTATTATTTGTAGGATGTCACTGAAAAAAACTATAATCTATAAGAAATAGATATAAATTACATTCACTATATTTTTATACTTATTGATAAACACTTCTTTAGTTGATAATGTCTCTTTAGGGCTTAGTTTCTTATCTATTGCATTTAATGTATATGCAGTAATGGTAGTTCATATAGAAGCTACTTAATACCATACTAAAATAAACAAAAAAATTAGTATCATGAACTATTGCTAAAATACTAATTGTATCAGCCAATGTTCAGTCAGGAAAAGAGAAAGTTAAAACTATTATGGAGAAAAGCTAAATTAGAGCTGAGGTAGCTGAGTTCTGGGAGACAGGATTTGGAGAAACAAAGGAAGCCACTCAAGAGACTGGGCACCAACTTGTTCAGGCAGAGCAGAGTTTGCAGGAAAATGCCTACAGCCATACTCTTCTGCCTACTGAAGTTGTCCTACAAATGGAGAGCTCATGGCTCCTGAAAGCTGTCATCTCTCTAGAAAATATAATCTAGTGCTTGAGGCCACTGTTGTTTGGACTAGCAGTAGACAAGATGCTCTGGAAGCTGAAGACTGCCAGGCATCTGTAACTCTGTTTTTTGGTCAACCACAGCCATCTGGGAGCAATGATTCTGCTACACTTCCATCCTCCAATCTCATGCAAGCTCCTCTCTTGGCCAGCTCTAACCTGGAACCCCAAAGTAAAGGGAATTCTGGGAAAAAATTTCCCAGCCTTAGAAAAAAAGTTGCAATGACAAGTTGACAAAACACAATCCTGCACAGTCCACCCTCTTGTTAACTTGATATTCATATACACACCTTTTAACCATATTTAAGTCTAAGGGAATACAATAAAAAAGTTAGGATTCCACTAAAAGAGTGCAACTCTCACTCATAAAACCAAAAATATAGTAACCCTCTTTTCTAAAGATACAAAATGTCTGTATTTGTTTAATGTCTGTAGTTCTTTTATCCATCTCTGAGTATTGTAGTTCTTTTCTAAGCAGAACTTATACTTCTCATATGGATTTTTTTTTTCATTTTTTTTTTCTGATAGACAACTTGAGTGGTAGTTCTTCTCTAAGTGGGTACATACTCTTCAATGTCCTATAACTTATACATTGAGATTTAGGGTTATTTTAATCAATTCACATTTTATTAGATAAGAGGATAGTGCAAGAATAAAAGATATGTTTAAGGGCTTGTATTAGTCAGTTTTTATGCTGTTAATAGACAGACCCAAGACTGGGTAATTTATACAGGAAACAGGTTTAATGGACTCACAGTTCCATATGACTGGGGAGGTTCACAATCATGGTGGAAGGCAGGAGAAGCAAGTCACATTTCATATGGATGGCAGCAGGCAAAGAGAGAACATGTGCAGGAAAACATCCTCCTATAAAACTATCAGATCTTGTGAGATGTATTCACTATCATGAGAACAGCACAGGAAAGACCTCACCCCATGATTCAATTACCTCCCACCGTGTCCCTCCCACAACATGTGGGAATTGCAGGAGCTACAATTCAAGATGAGATTTGGGTGGGGGCCCAGCCAAACCATATCAGGGCCTCTGACTCTCTTCACAAGTTCAAGTCTGGCAATTTGTTAAGAGGCCTTAACTCTAATTTGTGTTAACTCAAGACAAAATTATTTTACAAAATACAGAATGCTTCTGCTTATATAAATCAAATACAATGCCATAGTAGACTTGATCAAAGACCAGCTATTTCAGTAGTGGGAGCACCATAAACAGTTAGTCAAAACCAAAGACTTTATCAAACTACTCTGATTAAATAGTTCAGTCATCATGCATACCTTTTCACTGCAGGTTCACTGTTGCCACTTGGTCCCTGCCACTCTGGGTTCCCATGATTCCTACTGAATCCAAGGAGCCCATTTTAGTCAGGTTTTCTCCAACTGTCACTTCTAACCTAATAGACAAGATTCACCACAGAACTCTTCAAGGATGCCAGTGCTTCCCTTATCAATGCATGTGTCAAAGTCTGTGTACCTTCCTGGAGGACAAGGAAAAAGACCGAAGAGCACAGCAAGTCAAACAGCAATGACATCGTAACATCTGATTTTCCTAAACTTCAGTATGTCTTCCTCTACTTTATGTCAAGGAAATTCTGACACTTCAACTTAATTTATCAGAGTTCACCTTTGTGTCCAGATTCTAGTCAATCAATCCAGGAAACTGTTGGAGCCACTTCAGTTTGATCAAGTTAATTAATTGAATCAGAATTGCGAGTTAAGTTTGCTCATATTTATGAATTCAGCCCTCTTCCAACATCACATCTTTTCATCCCTATCCAATTCCTCTAAGATATATTCTCATACATATTCCCCTTCAAATCTAAGAGTCTTGCAATTATTTTGATGTGTAAGATACCTCCTAGTAATGACACTTTTGAACCTAGCCTCTTGAAGCCTAGCAGAATTTGTTTGCCTATAGTTCTAGAAGCCACAGAGGTACCGTGAGTTTGTCTTAAGCAAGTACAGCATTCTTCTACTGTATTGTTTTTCCAAGGCTGCTGTAAAAATAATTTATCACAAATGCAGTGGGTTAAAACAACAAAAATGTATCTTCTCATGATTCTGGAGGCCAGAGTCTAAAGTCAGATTTTGTTGTTAAATTTCAAATATCTTCCTTCTTGTAGAGCCTCTAAGAGATTATCTGTTTCTTGCTATTTTCAGCTTTTGCTGACTACTGAAATTCCTTGGTAGCTGCACTACTGCAATTTCTGCTTCTGTCTTCACATAACCTTCTCCTTTGTATGGTCTTTATTTCTACCGTACTTTCAATGGCAACAGCCACACTGTCATCCAGAGTCCAGCCTGCTGCAGGCACTTGACTCCAAAGAATTAAAAGTGATTGTTTCAGTACTATTTTGACACAAAATGCCATGGACATTCAATGTCTCACCTACCTCTGGCAAAGGGATCATTAATGTCTTTAAATCTAATCAGATCAGGGAACCAATTCCAGGTTTATAGCCTTAAGGTTCGGTTTCCTTAGAACCAATACATAAAATTGCTATCATTTAGGGCTCAAATAGGAAATCATAAAAATATTGTGCAAACAAGTAGTTTGCTATAGGAATTATAACATGCACAAATATAGGAGGAACTAAGGAAGTTCCAGAAGAGAGAGATGCTGGAGGATCAGAGAGAGTCATTAACCACGATACAAAGCAAGGGTCTTTCTGATCAGGTCCGAACTTGCCGGAAAATCTCATTAACTTACAGATATAGCTGCATAGTAGACGAAAGGATTCTAGAGGGATAAGTAGTCATGCAGAAGTCCTTGAAAGTTGTTTTCTCTCTACAAAGTGCAGCCAAGCCCTTGGTGATTAGCATAAGACCTCTGTTTGTTACCAGGGACTTCCTTGGGAAGAAAAACTAAGAGCTGAAGTCTGCTGACACCACATGAGACAACCATAACCTTCTGAGAGTAATGACTTCTGAATTAATTTTACCTTTCAAATAATGCACAAGTTGTTTTCTTGGCTAACTGTAACCGACACCACTCAGGAAAGAGGATTCTGAGAAATATAACTCCTAGCCACAGGTAAAAGAGGTGATACTAAGTTCACAAAACAGATTCTAACACACTAATCATATTAATAAGTAGAGCTTAAATTGTGGGGAATAAAAACCATAACCACAAAATCTTTCACTTTAAAAGCAGGAATTGATAGTAAATAGGCAATTAGGTAGTTGTTAATAAGATTGGTTCCTTTGTTTTCTACCCTTTTACTTCAATGCTCAGTAGAATGTGTACAAAACAAAATAATTATTCAACTCTCTTGCAAAGTTTGAAGATACAACACACAGACAAAGAGGTAGCAGAAGAACTACGGGAATATATGTAAGTTATAGCAAAATGAAATGACAGTGGGATGATCTGAAAGTAATTTCAAACTTATTTTAATTGGAATCCTAAACCTCTTAAGTCTCATGCAACTTCCCATGACAATAGTGTTTTCTGAGCTATCTCAGATACGAGATGCCCTGGTGGATACACATTGTATTTGGGTCATAACTAACTGTTCTTCTATCAGTTGAACTCAGCCATAGCATAGAAGTGTTAAAAATTCTCATTATTTTCTTAATTATTTTCTTGTTTTACTGTGATTCCTCAAAGGTGCTAACTCTGAGCAAAAGATAAGCCAATCCTCATATTTCTCATGAAACCATGCAAAAAGGAGCAAAATATATCTAACTAATCCCGTTCTATTTGCAATCTCGACACTATTCCTAAATATACAACTGTCGCTACTCACAAGCCTGGGGAAGGGACTGTCTAGAAATTAACTTTGTGGTGGCCTGTTGTACTATTTTACCTTCTAATTATTCTTGGTTCATGCCAGAACTTATCCTATTAGCCAGGAGGAAGATGTAATGTGAACAGGTCGTAAATTTCAAATGGTAAGAACTGACTGTGTTAGGATGCAGTAGCAGCCACAGATAGCACTAATTTTATGCTTCCCAGCCTAATATTAGCTAAATATTATCATCTTGATGATTTCAATTTGGGAAGAGGAGGCAAGTCTCTTTCCTGGTCTTGACTTTCTAAAATCAAGAGGAATATCACCACTATACATGCAGAAGACACGTTTCCAGTTGCTCTGTTTTCACCCTGCCATCTTTCTTCTTTGATATGTGTGCACTCACTCCTGCCCCGTGATTTTCTTGTCCATAGTCTAGCAAATGGAAATCTCAGGGATTCAAAAATAATGTAGAAGTCAATAGTTTTTGCTGAAACTATTTTTTCAATTTCTTAACGCTAAGCAACTTATAGTAGCTATGCTGAATTTGTGATCTGAAGCCCCTTCCATGATCCTGAAAATGCACTGCTGTTAGCAGCCAAATCAAAGGGTAGAAGGCAGAGTTTTTTAAGCAACAAAAAACTTGAGAGGCTTTGAACGTCAGTCCTTTCTTCTTTCTCTCTTGTAGACCATGATGAAAGTGACATATTTGAAATCTTGAGGCACTGGTCCCCATGCCCTCTGTAATTTTTCTCTCTTTTTTTCACCATATCTGAGACCTTGATCTCTGGCCATCTGCTTATTCTCATGCTGTGGTGTCCACCTTTCATTTGCACTTGGGTCATCTTCTTTTCAGGTGTGTACCTGCTCCATCTTACCTCTGAACTAAATCAGCTTTTGAAAAGCCATGAATCTACCAGGAGCTATAGGAAGGAAAAGTGAAGGGAAGTTCACTTAAAATAAACCATAGTATTTTTCAGATAAAATTTCACAGAAGCTTTTCTTATCTTTTATAAACTACCTTCAGGAATAGTATATATAAACTGTAGACTTCTCTTTTCTCTTTCCTCATTTCTAACTAGATTGCTGATATAGTCGATGCAAATTGTTGTGATCAAGCAGAATACAGACAGGGATATTCAGTCAAATAGCTAAGAAAATCATGTTACTTAGCCTAAATATAATGGTTAATAGCAACAAAAATGTTTTAGAGTTTCTTTTAAAATGGCTCTTACATATTTGACTAAAGTAGGGAAGTGTTTTCTTTTTCCATGAAGCAAATACAACAGATGTATTTCATAATATTATTGCCCTCATTCTAAAGCTTAGAAGATAGCCTGCTTATAGACCCCTACAGATAGCAAGTAACACAGCATTCTTACAACCAGTTTACCTCTCTATGGGCATTCAAGAATACATATTTAACTAAATATAGTTTAAACTTAGTAATGTTTTCCAAACTATCACTTTTTTTCATAAAGAGTGGAGATACATAGGCCTGAATTAAACAGTTGTACATTCATTGATTTATGCAAAAAATATTAATGGAGAAACTGCAGATGATGGGGATACAAAGATTACTAAGACAACAGACAAAGGAGAAAAGATTATTATAAGTGAATAGGTTGCCAAGATAATGCATGAGAAGATGGTAGTTCCTTTACATGTGGTGACTGATCAGTGAAGATCCTTAGAAGTCATTTAAGCTAATTCCCAAAGGATATGAAAAAGCCAGCTATGTAAGAAGGGGAAATTATTTTAGGTAAAAGAAACTGTAAACAAGAAGGTCATAAAGAAGGCAACAGCTTAGCATGCTCTAGTGACTTTTCAGAAGACCAAGAGAGCTTCAGCACAGTAGGTAAGAGGTAGAATAGCTCAGTGACTTGGAAAAGGTGGTCAGGGATCCTGCAAGCCTCCATGGGCCATCAAAGTGAACAACATGAAAGACATTTTTTTGCCAGGAATTTGATTAACATGGCAGAAAACACAAACTGAAGATACGTAAGTTTGAATATGAATTAGAAGTGAGAAAGTGGCAGCAGCATCTGTGTGAAGACCATTCTTTCAGAAATGTTTGCTATAAAAGGCCATAAAGGATGAAAAACTCAAGTAGACACGTGTTTATAATCAGGGTTCTGGTAAATCATGTAGTTGAACAATATAATATAAAATATATTCAGTGAATTTACATAAAGTAGAGAGGATACACCTAGGGAAAGGCACTTTTTTATTGCATTTTAGGTTTTGGGGTACATGTGAAGAACATGCAAGATAGTTGCATAGGTACACACATGGCAGTGTGATTTGCTGCCTTCCTCCCCTTCACCTATATCTGGCATTTCTCCCCATGCTATCTCTCCCCAACTCCCCACCGCTGGCTGTCCCTCCCCTCTTTCCCACCAACAGACCTCAGTGTGCAGTGCTCCCCTGTGTCCATATGTTCTCATTGTTCAACACCTGCCTGTGAGTGAGAACATGTGGTATTTCATTTTCTGTTCTTGTGTCAGTTTGCTGAGAATGATGTTCTCCAGGTTCATCCATGTCCCTAGAAAGGACATGAACTCATCATTTTTGATTGCTGCATAATATTCCATGGTGTATATGTGCCACATTTTCCCAGTCCACTCTATCATTGATGTGCATTTGGGTTGGTTCCAGGTCTTTGCTATTGTAAACAGTGCTGCAATGAAATTTGTGTGCCTGTGTCCTTATAATAGAACGATTTATAATCCTTTGAATATATACCCGGTAATGGGATTGCTGGGTCAAATGGAATTTCTATTTCTAGGTCCTTGAGGAATCATCACACTGTCTTCCACAATGGTTGAACTAATTTACACTCCCACCAACAGTGTAAGAGTGTTCCTATTTCTCCACATCCTCTCCAGCATCTGTTGTCTCCAGATTTTTTAATGATCGCCATTCTAATTGGTATGAGATGGTATCTCAATGTAGTTTTGATTTGCATCTCTCTAATGACCAGTGATGATGAGCATTTTTTCATATGTTTGTTGGCCTCATGTATGTCTTCTTTTGTAAAGTGTCTGTTCATATCCTTTGCCCACTTTTGAATGGGCTTGTTTGTTTTATTCTTGTAAATCTGTTTTAGTTCTTTGTAAATTCTGGATATCAGTCCTTTGTCAGATGGGTAAACTGAAAAGATTTTTTCCCATTCTGGTGGTTGGTGATTCACTCTAATGACTGTTTCTTTTGCCGTGCAGAAGATGTGGGGTTTGATTAGGTCCCATTTGTCTATTTTGGCTTTTGTTGCCAATGTTTTTGGTGTTTTGGTCATGAAGTCCTTGCCTACTCCTATGTCCTGAATGGTTTAAGAAAGGCAATTTTTATATTCAAAATTTCACAAATTTATATAGGGTTTATGAAGATGACAAAAAATATTTTTTAGACTTTCATGTAAAATTAATTGCCCATGGAGATAACAACTAAACAAGGAATGACTCTGGTCTCAACTATGACATAAAATATGTGGTCTTGAGCAAGTTCTTGTGGGATTCAATTCTCTAATCTTTAAAACAAAGAGTTAGGAATAAGTGGGCCGGACACAGTGGCTCATGCCTATAAAACCAGCACTTTGCGGGGGCCAAGGCAGATGGATCACGAGGTCAAGAAATCAAGACCATCCTGGTCAACATGGTGAATCCCCATCTCTACTAAAAATACAAAAATTAGCTGGGCATGGTGGTGCGCACCTGTAGTCCCAGCTACTTGGGAGGCTGCAGCAGGAGAATTGCTTGAATCCAGGAGGAAGAGGTTGCAGTGAGCCAAGATCGCGCCATTGCACTACAGCCTGGGTAACAAGAGAGAAACTCTGTCTCAAAAAAAAAAAAAAAAATAGGAATAAGTGAAGCTAATTTCTCTCTAGACCCTAAAATCAATTATTTCATCAGATCATAAAATACATAGATATTTGTTTCCATTTCTTTCTATGATTGCAAGTAACATAGACCCATAAAGTTAGCTAAAGCTGTTTGTTTCCCCTGAAGGCTTTTGAGCAAATGGAAAAATAGACTAGTGTTTGGGGAGGACAGCTCAATATTATAAAGGTGCTAATTCTAAGACAATTCATAAACTTAATACATTACTATACACATAGAAACAACTTGTTTTTTTTCTTTCATTTTGTTTTGTTGCTTTGTATCTAGATAAATTAATTTTAGAGTTCATGTGGAAAAATACTATTTCCATACTATCACTTTAATAGGACTTAGAAGTAAATTGAATAAAATATATTTGTGTATTCCATGCAATTAAGCTAGATGCCTCCTTAAAAGACCAAATTCTTAAGAGAGGAATGTGTTTGAGTTAAGTTATTTCTTTGCAGCATGTTGTAGAATGTAATTTACTAATTGACACTTCTTATGTAAGAAGACAACTACTGGCCAAATAATCTATGATCAAGAGAAAGCATTCATATTAGAAAAACATGGAAACTCCTCCTCTGCCGTACCATGGATGGGAGCGTGGAGAGTGCAGCAGGCACTGTGGCAGTATAAATATAAAATGGCTATGAAATGAGCAGGAAGGCAAAATAACAGAAAAAAATAAAAGGTAAGTGATCACTTACAACTCAAGGACTTTTCATCATTCTGTCAAGTGCAGTTTTACTTTTTTTTTTTCCCCAAAATACAGCCCAGTTTAACAGTAAGTTTGGTCTGAAATTCCTGAAAACTTTTTTCACTTAGATTTGCCATTGGAACAATGTCTAAACTATTCTACTTTCTTATCTTTAAGGGACATAGAGCTTCTATCATTTTATTAATGTCATTAATGTGATTTAACTTATGTGTTTGCATTTTAATTCATGTCATCTTATGAGAATGCTCATAATTTTTAAATGTGTTTCCTCCCCCATCCTAAATTTTGCCATTCTCATTAATAATATGTAAAGTTCCTTGGTTATATTTTGGTTTGTCAAATCATTCTATACTCTTCTGTCACATTCAGCTAAGAGCAAAAATTATAGATATTTTTGTCGAATACTTTTGCATTCCTTTCTTCTTCATTTCCCTAATCATGTCCTGTGCTAGTATGAACCCATACCCTTCTGCTCAGATTAATGGTATGAGGAGGTGCTACTCAAACAGATACGACTACCTCCTTCATTGGATTGTCAGGTTCAGGAAAAATATTCTGAAAGCCTGCTCCCCTACACACATGTGCAGTGGCTTACTGGACCGGATAGCCAATTCAGAGATTTCAGATTTCAAATTAAATTGTTACTCTTTTATATCAAATAAATAAAAATATAACAAAAAGCAATATCAAGGTAACTTAATTCAATATGTTTCTCACTTAAATGATGAAGGGCTGCTCACAGTCAGTTTATTTAGAAAAGTTATTGTTTTTTAAGGCACAGTACGTACTCTCAGTCGACAACGGCATGGCTGTTGCATGAGTGCCATGACTTTTTAAGGCACAGCAGGCTCAGTCAGCAACTGCATGACCGTTTTTATTTCCCACAATAGACTGAAGGCAATCGAATCATATTCATAAACCAACACAACAGGGAGATTTGTTTCCAGGAAGTAAATAATTTAAAGCAGATTTTATTAAAACAAGCAAGGATATATAATACTACAGAATGCACAATCCACATGAATATTTTAGAATAAGACATACAATTGTAAAAAAATTCATATTTATGCTTAGTCTCTTGGGGATTTACTCACAAATACCCAGGGATATTTAAGTTTTCCTCTTTGTTCTTTCTTATTGGTTAGGGAAGTTTCTAAAGTATTGGTCTAACAAAAAATAAACTATTTTCTTTAAAATTAAATACGCAGGGAAGTTGGATTCATGCAGACTTAAGTTAAACATTTTTTTAAGTGTTAACAGAATGCCCAGATAATTTAAGAATGTAGTAGCTCTAGAGGCAGAAGCACAATTTTTCACAGTCCTATTATTGGGTGGTTTTATCTGTAATTTTAGAATACTTCCATAAACACTGATATTTGTGAAAAATCAAGCCTGACATTGAAGAAGGAATTTTCAATTCATATTTAACCTCTCTTAGATAAATTGCATATAAATATTTTAAATACTTAGGTAAAAATCAGAATATTTCAGCAAAGCTGATAGACATTGTTTACATTTTATCTGTAAGAAAATAGCTCAAGCTTCAGAGTCAGTTACAAATTTCACACTTCATATTGTACCAGTGTGAGACTGGACAAGTTATTTAACATTTCTGAGTTCCTAATTTTTCATGAGTAATACACAGGTACTAATACCTGTGTTAATAGTGGAAATATCTCTAAGTGGTTATCTATGCTCTGTGGGTTACACAAGTAATGGAGAGATTGAGATATTTTAAAAGTATGTGTAAGTAGTTTCGTTTTTTTCTTTATTTAGGTTTAGTTTTGCCTTCTCTCACTGGCAAAGAGGAAGGTATGCAAAGTTCAATAGACCACTTAGGCTGAGTGTCTTTGCACGTTCTCTGGTGCTTCTTCCTTGGTGCTCTGTTCAGAAATGTCGCATTTTAACCTGAATTGTAATAAAAGCAAAAACAAACAAAGAAAAAACATCTATTTATTCTTAAACTAGTTTATTACTCTCTTATATTGCCTATACTCAATTTATCTAATTTAGTATTCCCAGGTTTCCATCTGTAAAATTGATTTCTCCGTATACAGTCCTGCCATCCAGCATCCTGTTATTTCATCACTGATCTTAGGTCATACCCAGAATGATAGCATTTTCTGAGGGACTGAAAAAGTCTGAAGAAGAAAGAATAAATGCATGATAGCAAAATGAATGCATGTACAATGCTGGGCTTAAGAGATAAGCTGTGGTTATGGTGATGTGTATGCTGTACATGTATACTATATTTAAGAGAAAGCTGTGCTGTGTTCTAATATTCAGGGTTTAAAAGATAAGTCATGAAACAATTTGAACTAGATGTAGGAAATCTGTGTATAGGGTAACTGAACTTTTGCTAAATGCATTACCAAAATAGAAACAACTGAAATGGACATTCAGTTTATATTCTGGCTATTCAAGTAAAGCAACACCTGCTGTCATTTCATAGACTAAAGATATGGGACTATGTTGACATTGTAAAGGTTCACTTTTTAAAAATTCAGTGGTACATGTGAAGGATGTACAGGTTGGTTACAGAGGTAAACATATGTCCTATGGGATTTTTGCAAAGATTATTTTATCACCCAGCTATTAAGCCTAGTACCCATTAGTTATTTTACCTGATCCTCTCCCTCCTCCCACCTTCTACCCTCCAATAGGCCCCAGTGTGTTGTTCCCAACTATGTGTCCATGTGTTCTCACCATTTAGCTCCCACTTATAACTGAGAACATGCAGTATTTGGTTTTCTATTCCTGCATTAGTTTGCTAAATATAACGGCCTCAGCTTCATCCATGTTGCTGCAAAGGCCATGATCTCGTTCATTTTTAGATTGCATAAAACTCCATGGTGCATATGTACATTTTCTTTATACAGTGCATCATTTGAGGGCATTTAGGCTGATTCCATGTCTTTGCTATTGTGAATAGTGATGCAGTGAACATTTGTGTGCATGTGTCTCTATAACAGAATGATTTATATTCCTTTGGGTGTATACCCAGTAATGGGATTGCTGGGTTGAACGGTATTTCTGTCTTTAGGTCTTTGAGGAATTGCCACACTATCTTCCACAATCGTTGAACTAATTTACATTCCCACCAACAGTGTATAAGTGTTCCTTTTTCTTCACAACCTCTCCAGCATCTGTGTTTTGGCTTTTTAATAATAGTCATTGTGACTGGTATGAGATGTTATCTCATTGTGGGTTTGATTTGCATTTGTCTAGTGATCAGTGATGTTGAGCTTTTTTTAAATATGATTGTTGGGTGCATGTATGTCTTCTTTTGAGAAGTGTCTGTTCACATCCTTTGCCCACTTTTTATGGCTTTTCTTCCTTATACATCTGTTTAAGTTCCTTATAGATACTGGATATTAGACCTTTGTCAAATGCATAAATTTTCTCCCATTCTGTAGGTTGTCTGTTTACTCTATTGGTAGTTTCCTTTGCTGTTCAGAAGCTCTTTAGTTTTTCATTAGCTTGAGTTTGTTTTTTCTTCTGTATATTTTTAATGTTACCTGGAAAGCTGGACCATTTATTGAAGGGACATTAGATATGCCACTGTCTAAAATGCAAATCCTGTGATAGCACTTACCTGCTTGCAATCTTTCAGTATCCACACAAACCCTTTACAACAAACTCAAACTTCATGGAAAGAGATATCATGATCATAACAAGGTCCCCTGCAAATGTCTCTAGCCTTATTCCAACTATTTCATACACATGCACACACACACTTATGTACACGTATATATACTAGTCACATTCAATATGTACATCATTCTTGCAATAGGATAAGTTTTAATACCTATACCTTTTATACCATCACACAGGCTTTTTTTAAAGTTTAACTCAGCACAAATACTTTTCTTGCCTGTACAAGCTGGGTGGAGTACATCTGCTTAGTGTTACAATGCCAACTTATTCATCTCCATACCCACTGTGCATAAGTCATTCTACTGTAATTGGGGATACACCTTGAGGATAAGGATCATGAATTATTAGTTTATGATATTTGGCACGTAGAATATAAAACATCTAAATATATTGTATAGGATAAATGATGAATGAATGATTTAATTAATGGATTTTATTTCTTGACACTATATATATTTCTTTTCTGATTTATAGATGTCTTTAGCTTTAAAACATTTAGAAAATGCATTAAATACAAACACAAGTTAAAATCTTATATCCTACTGTCCAGGAAATAAATAATTGTTAGCATTTGCTTTACTCCCTGAATTCATTCACATATCCACATGTTTGTAATTTAATATAAAAACAGAAATTCTAGAACTGCAATTTTGAATCATGTATCTTTAAAATGAGGCAATAATTATTTTAATAAGTTGGCTACAGCCATTTAAATTCTAAGAAAGTAGTGGGCTATTTTTAAAGAAAAAGACAACTTTTTTTTTTTGTTTGGAAGAAATGTTAATGAGCCCTTTAGTTATTCTAAGGAGAGACAAGAGTAGATTGGAGAGGCTGAGACAAATTGGAGTTAATTTGTCCAGTGAAACAATGTTAAAGAAACTCTCCTTTTCACATTATAAATAAAATTGCTGATATTTAGCTGGACACATGGCTGCCTAGAATAAAAACATTTTCCAGTCTTTCATGTAATGTGACTGCACAGTAAAATAAAGCTTTCTAGAACTGTTCATAAATGACGGCTGTTGCGTGTTTCTAGTCCTTTCTCCTCATTCATTCTGCTGGTATGATGGTTGGAACTCTACTTATATATGAACAATTTTATAGTGACCTAACCTGAACATGAATCTGAAACATATGTCTGATTGTTTTGTAGGGGAGCATTTTTAGAAAAAAAAACGTGTGCTTAATGTATTCAATACACATTGTAAAATTGTGCTCTCAAATAGTATTGGCAAAATATAGTCACGTAATGGATGAACGTCCCAATTCAAAATATTCTGATTATCACTAAATACTCTTACTTTGAACCTTTGCTAATTTTTCAATTAAAGATCTCATCAACATTTTAATATGTATTTTGTATTACTAAATTTTACTCAGGCTTATATTGGCCTTACATAAGATTTTGCTTTTACTTAGTCTTTTCTTTATATCCAGTTTCTCCTAGTAATTGAAATAGTTGTGTATTTTAAATTTTAATTATCTTTGCCATTAAAAAGGAAAATACTTTTATCCTAGTTTGAAATATGTCTTTAATGTCCACTACAGTGTGTTTCAAGGGACAAAATTTTAGATTATTGATAAAAATATGCTTCTAATATTAGTAAAAGGAAAAACTTGGACCATTCATTGTTTTATTTAAAAAAAAACCTTTATATCTATATATGTGTACACACAAAGACAGAATAGAAAATAATGTCTAACATAGGCCTTAACTTTAAGTGGAATCTTCTAATCCATATTGAAAACAACTTGCCTGCATCCACACAGCTTAACTGGATCAAGGACTAACTCAGCAGTTATTAACAAGACCTTACCATTCAAAGGGATTCTAAGTCAGGAAGACAATTTGTGACAAACTGTATTATTTATTTCAAGAACTTTTCAAAAATTTATTTTTCTGAGCAATATATTTCTCTACTATACCTCTCTCGGGACAGTAGAATCTCTTTATAGTAAATAGTCCTCTTCTGCAGGTATAAATCACTCAAGTGGACAAATCTCTTGCTTATAAAAATAATTTACTCATCAAATGCTCATCTTATTGTGTCCAACACTCTTAAATGTCTCTATCATGGACTCCAGCCAATTCGAACTAAATCTCTACATCAATCAACTTAGACCTAAGACCAGATGCCAAAACCCTATGAATATGTGGCTTTGACCTTAACACATTTCAGAAGCACTATCAAAAAAAATACTGAGGTGGTAAAGTAAAGTCTCCCTTACTGCCAATAGGTAATAAGCTTGGCTTTCATTCAATGATAGATTACTAGAAGGTCATTTGGTGATATTTTTGGAAAGTTGACAGTAGATGATATAGACTCCCCAAGAGGATGAGTCTCTATTTGTTAGGGCAACAGAATAAATTAAGAGAAACAAAACCAGTAATATATATGCATTATATAGAAAGAATGTATTTTATATAACTTTTTATACATTATTTATAAATCCCTCTCTATATATTATATATGTATATATTATTTACATTTATGTGTTATATATAAATATTCATATTTATTTATTTTTAAAAAAGAGTGAGAAAGATTTATTATATGGAATTGGCTCATGCTATTATAAACGCTAAGAAGTTCGTTCAGGCCCAGGAGAGTCAATGGTATACTTCCTGTCTGAGTCTAAAGGCCAGAAAAGATCAATGCTTAGCTCAAATCTAGGCAGAGAGAAATAATTTTTTAGTTTTAATTTAACTTTAAGTTCTGGGATACATGTGCTGAAACTGCAGGTTTCTTACATAGGTATACATGTGCCATAGGGGTTTGCTGGACCTATCAACCCATCATCTAGGTTTTAAGCCCCACATGCATTAGGTAAAAAAATTTTTTTTTAATCTAGTTTTTTTTTTTTTTTTTCATTAAGGCTTTAAATGGATTAAATGAGGAACACCCACACTGGGGAGAGCAATCTATTTTACTTGGTCCACAGATTCAAATATTAATTCTATCCAGAAATTCTCTCATAGACACATCCAGAAATAATGGTTAACCAAATATACAAGTATCTCATGACCCAGTCAAGTTGACACATAAAATTAGCCATCCAAGTCCACCCTACATCAACTTGGCAATCATACATATTTCCTTAAGCTATACTCAATCCCTAAATAAAGACAGTAATAAAGTTATAATTCTGCCTAACATGATACAACTATTCTGTGTACAACCCAAATTCACAAATCCTTTCCCCAGAGAGGATTTGTTTGCTCATCTCCTTGATATTCCATAACTTAAACAATATGATGTGAAATGAATTAACAACTATTAAATGCTATGAGAGAAAATCAATACATCTTATATTACATGACAAGGGAAGAAGAAAGGAAAACATTTTTTTTTTTGAGACAGAGTTTTGTCCTTGTTGCCCAGGCTCGAGTGTAATGGAGCAATCTTGGCTCACTGCAAACCAGGCTTAAGCAATTATCCTGCCTCAGCCTCCTCAGTAGCTGGGATTGCAGTCATGTACCACCATGCTTGGCTAATTTTGTATTTTTAGTAGGAACAGCATTTCTCCATGTTGGTCAGGCTGGTCTGGAACTCCTGATCTCAGGTTATCCAGCTGCCTTGGCCTCCCAAAATGCTGGGATTACAGGCCTGAGCCACTGTGCCCAACCACATTTTAAAAAATTTCTATCAAGTGTGTTTTTTATTTAACTGTCTAGCACTTTTCAATAGCTATACTTGTGGAACATTACATGGAAAAAACAGGATTTTTTTTCTCTTGACTTTTTCTCTTTTTAACTTTATTTACAAAACTATCCAAGATGGCTGATCCCTAACAGTTTGGGATTGTAGCTCCCAGTGAAAGCGCAGAGAATGAGAGGACGCCACACTTTCAGATGAATTTTTGTCGCTCATGGACCAGAAGATTCCCAGTGGAGGGGCCCCACGGGTCGCCAGCACGACTCTTGTGGCCAGCACAGTGGTTTTGCCAGTGCCTCGGCATGGCAGCTCTTCATGCAGAGTAAATGGGAGGAGATTCCCAGGCAGAAGAGCACCATCAGTCTTATCATTGCTGTTTTGGCCAGCACAGTGGGTTGCTCGGATTCCAGTGCTGGGAATCAATAAACTGGGTGTCCACTCAGAAACCCAACTAGAAAGGCAGTAATTGTAAAGACAAAAGATGGATAAATTTATAACAAAGGGAAGAAACCAGCCTAAAAAGACTGAGAATACCCAAAATCAGAACCCCTCTCCCTCTACAGGGGATTACAGTTCCTCATCAGCAATGGAACAAGCCCTGATGGAAAAGGACTGTGTGCCATTATCAGAAGTAGGCTTCAGAAGGTGGATCATAAGAAACTTCTGGGAGTTAAAAGAACTTGTTCTAACCCAATGTAAAGAAACTAAGAACTTTGAAAAAAGGTTTGACAAAATGCTAACAAGAATAGACAATATAGAGAGGAATATAAATGAACTAATGGAGTTGAAAAACACAACACGAGAACTTAGCGAAATATGCACAAGTGTGAATAGCCGAATTGATCAAGCAGAAGAAAGGATATCAGAGGTCAAAGACCTACTCAATGAAATAAAATAAGAAGACAAGAATAGAGAAAAAAGGATAAAAAGGAATGAGCAAGTCTCCAAGAAATATGGGACTATGTGAAAAGACCTAATTTACGTTTGATAGGTGTACCTGAATATGATGAGGAAAATGAATCCAAGCTGGAAAATACTCTTCAAGATATTATTCAGGAAAACTTTCCAAATCTAGCAAAGCAGCACAGTATTCAACCCCAGGTAATACAGAGAACACCACAAAGATATTCCTCAAGAAGAGCAACCCCAAGGCACATAATCGTTAGATTCACCAGGGTTGAAATAAAGGAGAAAATACTAAGGGCAGCCAGAGAGGAAGGTCAGGTTACCCACAAAGGGAAGCCTATTAGACTTAAAGCAGATCTCTCAGCAGAAACCCTACAAGCCAGAAGAGAGTGGGGGGTGATATTCAACATCCTTAAAGAACAGAACTTTCAGCCTAGAATTTTGTATCCTGCCAAACTAAGCTTCACAATTGAAGGAAAAATAAAATCTTTTATGAACAAGCAAATACTCAGAGATTTTATGACCACCAGGCTGGCTTTACAAGAGCTTCTGAAGGAAACATTATACATAGAAAGGAACAACCAGTATTAGCCTTTCTAAAAATATACCAAAAAGTAAAAAGCATCAACATAAAGAAGAATTTACCTCAATGAATGGATAAAATAGCCAGTTAACATCAAATGGCAGTAACCCTAAATTTAAGTCAACTAATTCCCCCAATCAAAAGATACAGTCAAAACCTAATGATATGCTATATCCAGACTCATTTCACATCCAAAGATACACAAAGACTCAAAGGGATGAAGAACGATTTACCAATCAAATGGAGAGCAAAAATAAATAAATAAATAAAAGCAGGAGTTGCAATTCTTGCATCTGATAAAATAGATTTCAAAGCAACAAAGATATAGTGGTAAAAGGATCAATGCAACAATAAGAGCTAACGATCCTAACACCCAGATACATAAGACTCATAAAGAGATTTAGACTCAACGAGACAGAAAATTAATAAGGATATGCAGGACTTGAACTCAGATCCAGAACAAGTAAACTCAATAAATATTTAAAGAGCTCTCCATTTTAAATACACAAAATATACATTCTCCACCTTAAATACACAAAATATTGATCAGCCATTATTAATACCCATTTTTAGAATAAAGCTACATTCCTGTTTTCTCTCCCTCTTTTTCTTCCTCTTTCTTCCTCTCCTTCACTCCTTTTCTTCTTTCTTTCAAAAAAAAAAAAAAAAAAAGGAATTCCCCTAGCACTACCATGATCGGCAATACCTGTAGTGATTGAAAAAAAAAAAGAGTATTTACAAAACAAGACTGCTCTTAAAAATACAGAAGGAAATAAATCTAAATTTATGAAAAAATGTACATTTATGAAAAGTCACTAAAACATCAAATTTAGTTATCTAAAATGTTCATACTTTTTGTTGTAAAAGGACCATGGAGACTTGTTGATGTTGTGGTTTCCTTCTGTTACCAGAGAGGGATGGGAAACAGAGGGGAAGGAGGAGGTTGTAAATACTCTTATTTGTCAAAAAGAGGAAAGTCACCTAGCTTAAGGAACAGTGAAGAAGTGAATAGAAATGTCAAAAATGGCCCTTTTGATCATGCCCTGTCTCTACCTCCTTATGCCCCCACTTCTTCCAGCTGAGGCTAGGAACCACACCACCTTAAGAGTACATGGTCCCTGGTAAAATAGATCAAACTTGGAGAGACACACGAAATAGGAACAATTGAGATTTTACTCCCCCTATCCACTTCACTTTCAACAATGAAATTACTCTGGTACATTGATTCTAGTAGAAAACTGCCATGGGGAAAAAGAGGAACCCACAGCTATTTGCTTGATACACACACAGGCAAATATCTATTCATAACAAAAGAAGGAGGAAATACTCATGATAATTATAATTACAGTCCTCATTTTTGTAGATAGTATTTATAAGTACCTTCTTCCACTACTCATTCTGTATTTCCATTCCCTTCAGCAAATCACTTGAGCTGATTCTTTACTTGGTGAAGTGACCCAAACCTTCATTCCTGAAGTCTGGGCCATTAGCAGTTCTGACCAGAATGGGTTGTTATAATTTTCCTCTGACCTTAATCGCAGGGCATGGTACTTGTATTAGTCCATTTTCACACTGCTGATAAAGACATACCTGAGACTGGCAACCTACAGAAGAAGGAGATTTAAAGGACTTACAGTTCCACATGGCTGGGTAGGCCTCACAATCATGGTGGAAGGTGAAAGGCACATCTCACGTGGTAACAGACAAGAGAAGACAACTTGTGCAGGAAAACTCCCCTTTATAAAACCATCATATCTCACGAGACTCATTCATTATCATGAGAATAGCACATGATAATGAGAATAGTCTTTCTCATTATCAGAAAAACCTGCCCCATGATTACATTATCTCCCACCGGGTCCCCCCCACAACATGTCGGAATTATGGGAGCTACAATTCAAGATGAGAATTGGTTGGGAACACAACCAAACTATGTCAGTGCTATGAAGAGCTTCCCTAAGGAATTTCTTGTATTCCAGAAATACTGTCCCTTACTAGCATTGTGAATTATTAGTTTACTTTCCCTTTGATGGAATCAGTTACCCCATTCTGCACAGTAACTTGCTTCTTTGCCTGTTGATTCAGAGGCACAAGTATTCCAAAGCATCTGAGTGGCAGTTTTAACTTCCAACTGAATAGAATCATTGTTATGTTTCCTGGTGGAAGCTCCTGTCCTCTGGAACTAAAACGTCTAAGGCCTGCAGAGAATAAAGCCCTAGAGACAAGAAGCAAAAATTTTGCTAGGTGGTAACTATGGGTAACAGTGAGTGATACCACTTTCATTTCCTCCCCTTGATTCCTGAACCTGTGAATCCTGGTTGTGGGAGAAGCCACACCATTTATTGGCATCTGATTCTGAGAATATACAGATGCTCCTTGTCTTATGATGGGGTTATATTCTGATAAACCTAACATAAATTTAAAATATCATAAGTTGAAATGCATTTAATGCAACTAATCTACTGAACATCACAGCTTAGCCTAGCCTACTTTAAACATGCCCACAACACTTACATTTGCTACAGTTGGGCAAAATCATCTAACTCAGTCTATTTCATATTAAATAAAAACTTGAGTGTTGAATATCTCATGTAATTTATTGAATAATGCAGTGAAAGTACAAAATGGTTGTATGGGTACTCAAAGTTCCTACTCAATGCATTTTGCTTTTGCATCATCTTGAAGTAAAAAAAAAAAATCATAAGTTGAAGACCATCTATATAGCTTCTTTAGAACCTTGTTCCATGCCTGCAAAGTACTCTCCTATCAGTGATATAACTGAGACTTCAAAAGGCAATTCCACCATCCTAGCAAACTGCTACCAAATAGTGGAAAATAAGATAAGACTAGTGAATTTTATTAACATGAGCCCATTGCCACACTTTTTTTCTGTGAAGTGAGTCTATTTTTTAAATCAGAACCAGTGCTATGTAGAATATCATGAAGGTGAATATAGGATTCTATAAGCATATGGCTTGCAGTTTTGACAGAAGAATCATATGCAAGGCATGCAATTCCAAATATAGATTATGTCTCTATTCCAGTAAGAACAAAATGCTGCTCTTTCCTTAGTGGAAGCAGTCCAATATGATCAACGTAGCTGGCAGATCACGTTGGGGAATGGTGCCATTATCAGGAACTCAGTGTTAATCTCTGCTTCTGGCTGGCTGTGGTAATAGCCACATCAGCCTTATTGAGGGGAAGTCCATGTTGCTGAGCCCATGCATAACTTGCATCACTGCCACCTTGGCCACTCTGTTCATGAGCCCATTGGGCAACGACGGAGGGGTGATATGAAAAAATAGGATGACTGATATCTATAGAATGGGTATCCTACCCACCTGGATATTAAAATTCTTCTCTGTTGATGTTAATTTTTGTGAGCATTCACATAGGATACAAACATATTCATATTTTTCCCTGTTCAGAGATATCTATCTATATACCTTTGCCCAAAATTTTATTTCCACCAATTTTCCAATCATATTATTTCCAAGTTCCTGACTATCTAGCCAAACCATCGGCAACAGTCCATGAATTTTAATTCAATCGGATGTCTGGCCATTTCTCCTTCCAAGCCAAGTTGACAACCAGGTTCAGTGCTTGGAGCTCTGCCAACTGGGAGAATTTCTGTTCACTACTGTCCTTCATGGATGTCCCACAAAGGGGCTATAGTGATGTAGCTGTCCAATTTGGAATGGTGCCTGCATATCCTGCAGAACCATCTGCAAACAAGGCCCAAGCCTTCTCTTTGTCAACTGCTCATAGGAAACTCCTAATTAGGTCATGGATGTAGGCTGAGAGAAATAAGGCAGGGTAGCAGAATCAGGGACCATAAGCATTTGAGACACTTCTTCATGTAACTTACTTGTACATGCAGGGTTGCTCTGTTCCTATCATGTCTATACCACTTCCATTTAAAAAAAAAAAAAAAAAAAAAAAAAAAAAAAACAGACAAGTGTTTATTCCCCGCATGTGCAGTATTTGAAAAGGCTTTGATTTTATGGCCATATAAAATAAACTAGTGTCTATTCAACACGTGTGCATTATTTCCTGATTGTATAAATTTTTTTTTGGTTTTATTTTATTTTATTTTTTATTTAAATTTTTATTGCATTATAGGTTTTGGGGTACATGTGCAGAACGTGCAAGATAGTTGCATAGGTACACACATGGCAGTGTGTTCTGCTGCCGTCCTCCCCTTCACCCACACTTGGCATTCATCCCCAGGCTATCGCCCCCCAGCCCCCTCCCCGCTGTCCCTCCCCCATTTCCCCCAACAGTCCCCAGTGTATAGTAGACCGCCTCTCTGTGTCCATGTGTTCTCATTTTACTCACCCACCTATGAGTGAGTATATGCAGTATTTCTTTTTCTGTTCTTGTGTCAGTTTGCTGAGAATGATGTTCTCCAGATTCATCCATGTCCTTACAAAGGACACAAACTCATCATTTTTGATTGCTGCATAATATTCCATGGTGTATATGTGCCACATTTTCCCAGTCCAGTCTATCATCGATGGGCATTTGGGTTGGTTCCAGGTCTTTGCTATTGTAAACAGTGCTGCAATGAACATTCGTGTGCATGTGTCCTTATAGTAGAACGATTTATAGTCTTTTGGATAGATACCCAGTAATGGGATTGCTGGATCAAATGGAATTTCTATTTCTAGGTCCCTGAGGAATCGCCACACTGTCTTCCACAATGGTTGAACTAATTTACACTCCCACCAACAGTGTAAGAGTGTTCCCATTTCTCCACATCCTCTCCAGCATTTGCTGTCTCCAGATTTTTTAATGATTGCCATTCTAACTGGTGTGAGATGGTATCTCAATGTGGTTTTGATTTGCATCTCTCTAATGACCAATGATGATGAGCACTTTTTCATATGTTTGTTGGCCTCATGTATGTCTTCTTTTGTAAAGTTTCTGTTTATATTCTTTGCCCATTTTTGAATGGGCTTGTTTGTTTTTTTTCTGTAAATCTGTTTGAGTTCTTTGTAAATTCTGGATATCAGCCCTTTGTCAGATGTGTAAACTGCAAAGATTTTTTCCCATTCTGATGGTTGCTGATTCACTCTAGTGACTGTTTCTTTTGCCATGCAGAAGCTGTGGAGTTTGATTAGGTCCCATTTGTCTATTTTGGCTTTTGTTGCCAATGCTTTTGGTGTTTTGGTCATGAAGTCCTTGCCTACTCCTATGTCCTGGACGGTTTTGCCTAGATTTTCTTCTAGGGTTTTTATGGTGTCAGGTCTTACATTTAAGTCTTTAATCCATCTGGAGTTAATTTTAGTGTAAGGTGTCAGAAAGGGGTCCAGTTTCTGCTTTCTGCACATGGCTAGCCAGTTTTCCCAACACCATTTATTGAATAGGGAATCCTTTCCCCATTGCCTGTTTTTGTCTGGTTTATCAAAGATAATATGGTTGTAGATATGTTGTGTTGCCTCCGATGCTTCTGTTCTGTTCCATTGGTCTATATCTCTATTTTGGTACCAGTACCATGCTGTTTTGATTACTGTAGCCTTGTAGTATAGTTTGAAGTCTGGTAGCGTGATGCCTCCCGCTGTGTTCTTTTTGCTTAGAATTGACTTGGCTATGCGGGCTCTTTTTTGGTTCCATATGAAATTCATGGTGGTTTTTTCCAGTTCTGTGAAGAAATTGAATGGTAGTTTGATGGGGATAGCATTGATTGTGTAAATTACTTTGGGCAGTATAGCCATTTTCACAATATTGATTCTTCCTAACCACGAACATGGAATGTTTCTCCATCTGTTTGTGTCCTCTCTTATTTCGTTGAGCAGTTGTTTGTAGTTTTCCTTAAAGAGGTCCCTTACATTCCTTGTGAGTTGTATTCCTAGGTATTTTATTTTCTTTCTAGCAATTGTGAATGGCAGTTCGTTCTTAATTTGGTTCTCTTTAAGTCTGTTATTGGTGTATAGGAATGCTTGTGATTTTTGAACATTGATTTTATATCCTGAGACTTTGCTGAAGTTGCTTATCAGTTGCAGGAGCTTTTGGGCTGAGGTGATGGGGTCTTCTAGGTATACTATCATGTCGTCTGCAAATAGAGACAATTTGGCTTCCACCTTTCCTATTTGAATACCCTTTTTTCTTTTTCTTGCCTGATTGCTCTGGCTAGAACTTCCAGTACTATGTTGAATAGAAGTGGTGAGAGAGGGCATCCTTGTCTAGTGCCGGATTTCAAAGGGAATGCTTCCAGTTTTTTGCCCATTAAGTATGATATTGGCTGTTGGTTTGTCGTAAATAGCTTTTATTACTTTGAGATATGTTCCATCAATACCAAGTTTATTGAGTGTTTTTAGCATAAAGGGCTGTTGAATTTTGTCAAATGCCTTCTCTGTGTCAATTGAAATAATCATGTGGTTTTTGTTTTTGCTTCTGTTTATGTGGTGAATTACATTTATAGACTTGTGTATGTTGAACCAGCCTTGCATCCCCGGGATGAATCCTACTTGATCATGATGGATAAGTTTTTTAATGTGCTGTTGCAATCGATTTGCCAGTATTTTATTGAAGATTTTTGCATCTATGTTCATCATGGATATTGGCCTGAAGTTTTCTTTTCTTGTTGAGTCTCTGCCAGGTTTTGGTATCAGGATGATGTTGGTCTCATAAAATGATTTGGGAAGGGTTCTCTCTTTTTGGATTATTTGGAATAGTTTCAGAAGGAATGGTACCAGATCCTCTTTGTGTGTCTGGTAGAATTCAGTTGTGAACCCATCTGGACCTGGGCTTTTTTTGTGTGGTAGGCTCTTAATTGCTGCCTCAACTTCTGACCTTGTTATTGGTCTATTAATAGTTTCGGCTTCCTCCTGGTTTAGGCTTGGGAGGACACAGGCGTCCAGGAATTTATCCATTTCTTCCTGATTTACTAGTTTGTGTGCATAGAGTTGTTTGTAGTATTCTCTGATGATGGTTTGAATTTCTGTGGAATCTGTGGTAATTTCCCCTTTATCGTTTTTTATTGCTTCTATTTGGTTGTTCTCTCTTTTCTTTTTTATCAGTCTGGCTAGTGGTCTGTCTATTTTATTGATCTTTTCAAAAAACCAGCTCTTGGATTTATTGATTTTTTGAAGGGTTTTTCTTGTCTCTATCTCCTTCAGTTCTGCTCTGATCTTAGTTATTTCTTGTCTTCGGCTAGGTTTTGAGCTTTTTTGATCTTGCTCCTCTAGCTCTTTCAATTTTGATGATAGGGTGTCAATTTTGGATCTCTCCACTCTTCTCATGTGGGCACTTATTGCTATATATTTTCCTCTACAGACTGCTTTAAATGTGTCCCATAGATTCTGGTACATTGTGTCTTCATTCTCATTGGTTTCAAAGAACTTCTTTATTTCTGCCTTCATTTCATTGTTTATCCAATCAACATTCAAGAGCCAGTTGTTCAGTTTCCATGAAGCTGTGCAGTTCTGGGTTATTTTCTGAATTCTGAGTTCCAACTTGATTGCACTATGGTCTGAGAGACTATTTGTTATGATTTCCATTGTTTTGCATTTGCTGAGTAGTGCTTTACTTCCAATTATGTGGTCAATTTTGGAGTAGGTGTGATGTGGTGCTGAGAAGAATGTATATTCTGTGGATTTGGGGTGGAGAGTTCTGTAAATGTCTATCAGGTTTGCTTGTTCCAGGTCTGAGTTCAAGCCCTGGATATCCTTGTTAATTTTCAGTCTGGTTGATCTGTCTGCTATTGACAGTGGAGTGTTAAAGTCTCCCACTATTATTGTGTGGGAGTCTAAGTCTCTTTGTAAGTCATTAAGAACTTGCCTTATATATCTGGGTGCTCCTACATTGGGTCCATATATATTTAGAATCGTTAGCTCTTCTTGTTGTATCGATCCTTTTACCATTATGTAATGACCTTCTTTGTCCCTTTTGATCTTTGTTGCTTTAAAGTCTATTTTATCAGAGATGAGAATTGCAACTCCTGCTTTTTTTTTTGCTCTCCATTTGCTTGGTAAATCTTCCTCCATCCTTTTATTTTGAGCCTTTGTGTATCTTTGCATGTGAGGTGGGTTTCCTGGATACAGCACACTGATGGGTTTTGGTTTTTTATCCAATTTGTCAGTCTGTGTCTTTTGATTGGTGCATTTAGCCCATTTACATTCAGGGTTAATATTGTTATGTGTGAATTTGATACTGCCATTTTGATGCTAGCTGGCTGTTTTGCCCGTTGGTTCATGTACATTCTTCATTTTGTTGATGGTCTTTAGCATTTGGTATGCTTTTAGGATGGCTGGAACTGGTTGTTTCTTTCTATGTGTAGTGCCTCTTTCAGGAGCTCTTGTAAAGCAGGCCTAGTGGTGACAAAATCTCTGAGTACTTGCTTGTTCATGAAGGATTTTATTTTTCCTTCACTTATGAAGCTCAGTTTGGCTGGATATGAAATTCTGGGTTGAAAGCTCTTTTCTTTAAGGATGTTGAATATTGGCCCCCACTCTCTTCTGGCTTGTAGAGTCTCTGCCGAGAGATCTGCTATGAGTCTGATGGGCTTCCCTTTGTGGGTGACCCGACCTTTCTCTCTGGCTGCCCTTAGTAGTTTCTCCTTTGTTTCAACCCTGGTGAATCTGATGATTATGTGCCTTGGGGTTGCTCTTCTTGCGGAGAATCTTTGGGGTGTTCTCTGTATTTCCTGGAGTTGAGTATTGACCTGTCTTGCTAGGTTGGGGAAATTTTCCTGGATAATATCCTGAAGAGTGTTTTCCAGCTTGGATTCATTCTCGTCGTCACATTCTGGTACACCTATCAAACGTAGGTTGGGTCTCTTCACATAGTCCCACATTTCTTGGAGATTTTGTTCATTCCTTTTTGTACTTTTTTCTTTCATCTTGGTTTCTCGCTTTATTTCATTGAGTTGATCTTCACCTTCTGTTATTCTTTCTTCTGCTTGGTCAATTTGGCTGTTGAAACTTGTGCATGCTTCACGAAGTTCTCGTGTTGTGTTTTTCAGCTCCTTCAATTCATTCATATTCCTCTCTAAGTTGTCCATTCTTGTTATCAATTCCTCGAATCTTTTTTCAAATCTTTTTTCAAGGTTCTTAGTTTCTTTGCACGGGTTTAGTACATGTTCCTTTAGCTCATTGAAGTTTCTCATTATCCACTTTCTGAAGTCTGATTCCGTCATTTCGTCACATTCATTCTCCGTCCAGCTTTGTTCCCTTGCTGGTGAGGAGTTTTGGTCCTTTTTTGGAGGTGAGGTATTTTGGTTTCGGGTGCTTTCCTCCTTTTTGCGCTGGTTTCTTCCCATCTTTATGGATTTATCCGCCTGTCATCTTAGTAGTTGCTGATTTTTCAATTGGGTCTCTGTGTGGATGCTGAGATTGTTGATGATGAAGTATTTCTGTTAGTTTTCCCTCTAATGGTCTATCCCCTCTGCTGTATGAGTGCTGAGGTCCACTCCAGGCCCTGCTTGTCTGGGGTATACCTGCAGCAGCTGCAGAACAGTGAGGGATGATACCAGTTTCTTCTTCTGCTGTCCTTGTTCCAGAATAATGCCAGCCAAATGTCAGTCTGATTAGTCCTTTTCTGGGGTGACTCCTTGGATATACAGGGGTCAGGGAGCTGCTTGAGGAGATAGTCTGTGCTTTATAGGAGCTCCAGTGCTGAGCTGTGAGCTCCGTTGTTCATTCAGGGTTGTTGGGAGGTTGTTTATGTCTGCTGCAATAGAACTCATAAAACACCACCCTTCCCCCCCCTTAGATGCTCTGTCTCAGGGAGTTGGGGCTTTCTTTATGAGTATCTGTTGTACTGTCCTGCCCCACTAGGCGGCAGTCTATTCACTATTTGCCTGCCGGGGCTCTGACCTGCTAGTGCAGGTCCGCCCTGTTGCTGCTGGGCTCCCTTCTGCTGTGGAGCATGGAGTCTCTCTGTTATGGCAGGTTGCCTCGGCAACAGCAGGCTGCGTCAGTCCTGGGTGGTACTTCAGTGGGGGTGGACTGCATCAGCAATGGTGGACGCCCCTCCCTCACCGGGCTGCACCGTCCTAGATGCCAGCAGCAAAACTCTCAGCCCCAAGAACCTCCAGTCACTGCCCTGCTTGTCCCCGTGAGCGTGGGACCCGCCGAGCCCGATCACCCAGCTCCCTGCCTCAGAGTCCATCCTCTCTCTCTCTCTCTTCCTCTCCCCAAGCTGAAAGGTTGACTCTCTCACTGGCACCCCAGTAGCCTGCCGATAGGGCACTGGGATCCATGCAATCTCCCATGCCACTGCCCACTACCCCGGTTCAGATCACGCTTCCCAGGAAACTCCTGGTCTGGCTCATTGTCCAAGTCCCGTTCAATCAGATGAACATGCCAATCTGCCCTTCCAAATCTCAGATTGCCGGTTTAACAGGGCACCCAGACCAGTGAGTTCTGCGCCGGGTCCCGCTGTGGCGCCGGCCGAAGAGGCAGCAGGAGCCGGCTGCGTTAGCTGGGTGCGCTAGCGTCCTGTGTCTCTCCCACACCTGGGACTTTCAATGCTCTGTGGGCATAAAAGGAACATCCAAGAATGTGGCTAGGACTCACTCTCTGTGCCTTCACTGAGAGCTGCACTCCTGAGTCGCCTCTACGACGCCACCTTGCCTCCTCCCTCCACCACTTCCATTTGATGACAGGGTGCTGTAATGCATGCTCAACTTTATGGCTCGATTGGTCAGATCATATACTGTTCATGATGGGCAGCTCAGATTCCATGGTAACTTGGTGGTCAATGGCTAATCACTTAGTCCCTCCTAAGACCCATGGGTGAGCTAAGAGGTATTCCTTAAAAGGAGACTCATGTGGAGAGGATGGTAGGACCTTACTCTAAAAACCTGAGAATTTATGCTGTTATTCACCTATAAGGGCCTTTCAAAGACTCCAATCAGTATTTCTGTCTACCACAAATGTTCAGGTACCATCAGATCTGCTGTATCAGATGGTCCAAGCAGCAGAGCAGCTTGCACAGCAGGCTACAATTGTTGCAAAACTGTCACTTATTCTAAGTCCCACTAAAACCTAGCATATTTGGGGATCACTCATTACATGGGCTGCAGTAATGCACTCAAATAAGGAATATCTTTCCTTTAAACCCCAAAGAGGTCCACTAGGCATTGGGCCTAGTTTCTTGGTGGAAACCAAGATGGGGAACCAGATATAACAACTTATCTTTTACCTTAGAAGGGATATCTTGACATGCTCTACACCATGGACTCAGAAATTTAATTATGTGGCTGGGTGCAATGGCTCACTCTGTAATCCTAGCACTTTAGGAGGCAGTGGCATGTGGATTATGGAGTCAGGAGATTGACATCATCCTGCCCAACATAGCAAAACCCTGTCTCTACTAAAAATACAAAAATTAGCTGGGTGGTGGCAGGTGCCTGTAATCCCAGCTACTCAGGAGGCTGAGGCAGGAGAATCCCTTTAACCAGGGAGTCGGAGGTTGCAGTGAGCCAAGATCATGCCACTGCACTCTAGCCTGATGACAGATGAGACAAAACGAATCCACAAACAAATGAATGATCGAATGAGAGAGGAAGGAAGGAAGGAAGGAAGGAAGGAAGGAAGGAAGGAAGGAAGGAAGGAAGGAAGGAAGGAAGGAAGGAAGGAAGGAAGGAAGGGAGAAGAAAAGAAATAAAAGAAATTTTATTGTGGTAGAAGGCTCATGGCATTTTGCTAAATTTATTTCTCACCTTCTGATAGGCAAATGTCTTACTTAATAACCCTATAGTAGTTGCTAATTCTAGCACACTAGGTCCAATCAGCATAATAGCATCAATATAATACATCAGTATGATAGCTTGTGGAAGAGAAAGGTGATCAAGATCCTTGTAAACTAATTTATGACAGAGGGCTGGAGCAAACTCTTTGGTGAAAGCAAACTGTTCTGGTGGTCTTTACTCACAGATATCAAGAAACAAAGCATTTGTCAGGTTAATAACTGCATACCTGGTAAAAGGAAATATGTTAATTGCTTAAGTAATGAAGTCACATCTGATAAAGCAGTGCAATTGTAGTTACCACCTGGTTAAACTTAAGATAATCCACCATCATTCTCCCTTCTGTCTCTTCTACACAGGTCAAATAGGTGAGTTAAATGGGTTGTGATGGGAATCACCACCCCCATATGTTTCAATCCTTGATTACAGTACTAATCTCTATAATCCTTCCAGAAATGTGATGTTGTTTTTGGTTTACTATTTTCTTATGTAGAGAGTTCTAGTGGCTTCCACTTAGACTTTCACCCATATTAGTCCTGGATCCAAATGTCAGGGAACCAATATAGAAATTTTACTAGCTGCTGAGTATTTCTATTTCAACTGTGCATCCAGAACTAGAGAAATAAATATAGGAAGAGTTCAGGGAAAAACTGGGCCCACTGAGAAGACAGACCTGAGCTAAAGCTCCACTGATCACTTACCTCTATAAGCCCCTATTATGACTGGTGAACTATAGTGATGTGTTAGGTCTCCTGTAATTAGTGTTTGTGTTCAGTAGTTCTCAAAAGGTCCAATTATTTTTATTTCTTCCATGCACAGTTACCCTGGTAAAAGCCTATAGGTCCCTTTGGAGTAGTTTCAGACAAAGATTAAGAATATAGGCCAGGCACGTTGGCTCATGCCTGTAATACCAACACTTTGGGAGGCCAAGGCGGGCAGATCACCTGAGGTCAGGAGTTTGAGACAAGCCTGACCAAGATAGAGAAAACCAGTCTCTACTAAAAATACAAAATTAGCCAGGTGTAGTGGCTCATGCCTGTAGTCCCAGCTACTCAGGAGGCTGAGGCAGGAGAATTTCTTAATCCTGGGAGGCAAAGGTTGCAGTGAACTGAGACTGTGGTCACTGCACTCCAGCCTGGGCAATAGAGCAAGACTCTGTCTGCAAATAAACAAATAAATAAACAATAAAATAAACATATGTCCTTCCACAGTGTACTGGGTCCTTCCTTAAGGTGACACAGCCTCTTCTTTTTAGGGACTTCTGGTATTGTTAACTTGTTCAAATCTGGGAATTGATTGAAGGGTGATGACTCTGTTTTCATGAATCAAGTTATACTTTTGTTCATCTGAGCTAGAGCCTTTCTACTTATACAAATCAAGTAAGCATTTAGTAGGCTTCCTATCTATTTTACTTCTAGGAACACCATGATCAGTCTAACCAGTGCCATAAGTTTGTGCAAGTCAGACTATTCTAATTGCTGCATTGACTCTGCCGGCCATTATTACAACCACCCCCACCTTGTCTTTGGCAGTTGTCTGTTGCCACTTGTCCTCTGCCACAACATGCTCCAATTATTCCCATTGTATTTAGGTTTTCCAATTCAGTGACTGTAGCCCCATCGTAAAGTCCATCTATGGAGAAAAATGATCATGGAGTTCCTTGAGGATGCCAGGCCTTCTCTCACATATTTATTCCTCATAGGAGTGGTAAAAGGTATGTCTTCTGACATCCCAATGTAGATAAAGTTCAACTACAAATTATCTCTAACATTTCAATTTCCCCTAGCCTTTGAATCTTTTTCTTTACATATATACATATATAAAATTATATAATATAAAACATATATTCTATAAAATATATATATAAATATTTTAAAAGGCAGGTCACACATTTCTAACTCACTCACTTTGGGTTCATGTTTCAGCCAAAACTAAACAGTGAGAACCATTCCATACTCCCTTAGAGCTGCAACCTTAGATGTAGCAACTACTCTTAGCCCATACTAGTAAATTCAGCCTGATCCAACATTATGATCCTTCTACCATTATTCCATGTTTTCAATATTCATCTCTGCACATGTTCCCCCAACTGTGTTTGTATAAATTGGAAAATTCAAATACTTCTTTTAGAGTACAGCACACTACATCATGGGTCCTACTTTGTACCTTACCTTTTGTGTCCTGCTTGCATTTTTATGTAGTTAAAGGTCTAGAAGCACAAAGGGGTATTGAAGGTAGGTCCTGAGGAGAAAGTACATTGTCTTGCATGGCCACGCTGTAAGAGAAACCATTAAGCTTTCCTCATGCAATGAAGGTTTAATCCCCTCAGATGGGAATGGAGAGGAAACTGCCACTGAGGGGTGGGGAGACCAGGTCTACTGCAGATAGGGAGGACTCTTTCAGTGGCAACGAAGACTCATTAGAATGTTTGGGCTTAGTGACCCCAGTTTCATCAGGGTCTTTCCACAAGCCCCACTTCAACTTATAGGATCCCATTCTCTCTCAAATAACACCCTCATTTAAAAAATAGACACCTCATGAAACTAAAAGTTCAATTTGCATTGTGATTAGCAGTAACAGGAAAAGATTTGGCATTTAATTTTCAGTAATTTCAGTTTTTGGGCTACAAGAGGTAAGAATCTCCTTCAAGGTACATATAGAAGCTTTCAGGTCAATTTTGCAGCCCTTGAGCTTGGAAATCAAATCCCAGAGTTCATTCTTTTCTTTCACCACTTTGTCCAGTGATGTTAGAAAAAACTATTCCACTGACTTATATTGGTTATATTTAATTATATTTCCAAAAATATGTGAAAGTGTCACATACACACTCATCTCCCTGCTTCCTGTAAGCAGCTGATTAGGATTTTTCCAATGGAGACAATTGACATATTTCTATTACAAAGATATTGGACTATTGTATGTGTTTTTTTAACTGAAAAGAGTGTCGTTAGCATCTTCAAATCTAATCAGATTAGAAAATCAATTCCAGACACCCAGAAACACAAGAATCATTTCAGAAAACTGATCCATATGTTTTTGGTTGTGTAGAACCATTCTTGGTACCAAAATCTGTATTACCATCAGGACTATCCCAAGAAACAGATCTGAAAGGATAGATAGATAAATATAAGTATAAAGATTTATTACAAAGGATTTACATAAGGAATTGTGTTATAATATAGTCAGCCCTCTGTATATGCAGGTTCCACATTCATGAATTCAATTGCAGATGTAAAATATTAAAAAAAAAGAATACAAAATACAGCATAACAACTATTTTCATAGCATTTACATTCTATTAGATATTGCAAGTAATCTAGAAATTATTTAAAGTATACAGGAGGATATGCATAGGTTATTTGCAAATACTAATCAATTTTATATAAGCAACTTGAGCATCTGTGGATTTTGGCATCCACAAGGTATCCTTGAACAAATCTCTCATGGGTATCCAGAACTACTCTGTATGTATATGCACTTATAAACACACACATGCACATAGGGAGGGAAGGAGGGAGGAAGACAAAGAGAGATTTGTTGTAAGATATTGGCTTATGCAATTGTGGAGAAGAGCTGAGTATATAATTCCAGTCTGTCCAATGGTAAGAGAATACCAATGCCCCAGTTTAAAGACAGGCAAACACAAATAATTCTTCCTTACTCAGTCTTTTATAATATTTAGGCCTTTATAAGTTTGAATGTGGCCCACACACACTGGGAAGAACAATCCACTCAGTCTACATATTCAAATGTTTCTCTAGGATGGGTGTGGTGGCTCACACCTGTAATCCCAGCACTTTGGGAGGTTGAGGAGGGCAGATCATGAGGTCAGGAGTTCAAGAGCAGCCTGGCCAACATGGTGAAATCCCATCTCTACTAAAAATATAAAAATTAGCCAGGTGTGGTGGCGCAGGCCTGTAATCCCAGCTACTCAGTAGGCTGAGGCAGGAGAGTCACTTGAACCTTGGAGGCGAAGGTTGCAGTGAGCTAAGATTATGCCACTGCAGTGCAGCCTAAATGACAGAGCAAGGCTCTGGCTCAAAAGGGGAAAAAGCAATGTTTATCTCTTTGATAAACACCATAATAGACATACCCAGAAATAATATTTAACCAAATATATAGCCACTCTATAGCTCAGGCATATTGAGACACAAAATTAACATCATAAGATTTTGTGTGTGGCTCTTCCCCTTTTGATGCCCCCTCCCCATGCCTTTAATGTATATATTGATGTCAAAAGAGGACATTTTCATTTCTAGTCATTAGAAAATTTATACCTCCCTTAAATATAGTGACTCCTTTTTCTTTTACTTCTTTTTTCATCTCTTTGACATCTCTGATGCTAGCAGAGGTTTCAGTTATTTATCTTCTTTAAGATTTATTATTGGATGTGTGGACTCTGGGTAGAATGATGAAAGGGGTCATAAAGAGAGTAGAATTACACAAATTTAGAATTAACACAAAAATTAGCTTTGGAGAACTTATTTCCAGTTAGTTATTATGCTTCCTCTCTCATGGTTCACATTCCCTAATTCCCCTTTTAAATCCTAAGAGAAACTGGAAGAGTCAGAAAGCTACATCCCATCATTTGTAATGCTGTCCAGATTTCACAGATTCTTTGTCTCTGAGCCATTGTGTAGACAATGAAAGAGATCCAAAACACTTCTTTCCATTTCTGCAAACTAGAATTTTTCTTTCTGCCATGCCTTAAGTGTGTGTCAATCATTAACTTCTTTGCATTTCAGTATTTCAGCAAATAATTTCATCTGTATTTTGGTAACAGGTGGATTGCCAATTTGATTTGTCAAAAGCATAAGTTTTGAAATTCATGTTTCATATGTTTATTCAGATAATCCCAGTGTTTTTCAGTTTTATTGATGTGCAATTAGAATGTTATATGAGTTTAAAATATGCTGAATTAGTTGACTGTCAGCATTTTCATCAATATTTTATCTTCTCATCACTCAAGTATGAAAGTAAAATTTGTATGTTCTATAACTATTTAGATCATTTTTTAAAATTTTTATCAATCTATAATAATTATCCATGTTTATGGAATACATGTGATAGTTGATACATGCATGCAATGTATAATTGGGATGTTATACCCATCATTTCAAACATTTATCATTTATTTGGGTTAGGAACATTCCACCTTTCCTTTTAGCTATTTTGAAGTATGCAATAAATTATCGTTAACTATATTTGCCCTATTGTGATATTGAATACTAGATCTTATTTTTTTCTATCTTATTGTATTTTTGAACCCATTAACTAACCACTCTTTATCCCTCCTCCCCAGGATCCTTCCTAGCTTGTTAGCCACCATTGTATTCACTACCTTCATGAGATCAAGAATTTTAGCTTTCACATAAGAGCGAGAACATATATTGATGTTTTTCTGCCTTAACTTTACATAATGTCCTCAAGTTCCATCCATGTCACTGCTAATGAGAGAATTTTATTTTCTTAGCTGAGTAATATTCCATTGTGTATATTTACCACATGCCCTTTATCCATTTGTTGGTTGAAAGGCACTTAGGATGATTCCAAATCTTGGCTATTGTGAATAGTGTAGATATCTTTTTGGTGTACTGACTTCCTTTGTTTTACATACATACTTAGCAGTGAGATTGCTGGATCATATGGTAGTTCTATTTTCAGTTTTTTTTTTTTAGGAACCTCAATACTGTTTTCCCTAGAGACTGTATTAATTTACATTCTCAGCAACAGTGCAGGAGAATTCCCCTTTCTCTACATCCTCACCAGCATGTATTATATACTTTCTTTTTTTATGGTAGCCATATTAATTGGAATAAGATGATATCTCATTGTGGTTTTTATTTGCATTTTCCTGATGACTAGTGATGTTGAGCAGTTTTTCATAGACCTATTGGTCATTTGCATGACTTCTTTTAAAAATTATCTATTCAGGTCTTTTGCTCATTTTGTAAGCAGATTACTTGGTTTGTTGCTAGTTAATTCTTTATATATTCTTATTAATCCTTTATTAAATGAACAGTTTGTAAATATTTCACCCATTCTATTGGCTGTCTCTTCACTGTTTCTATTGTTTGCTGTGCAGAAGCTTTTGAGCTTGATGTAATCCCATTTGTCTATTTTTGCTTTGTTTACCTATGCTTTTAAAGTCTTAAATCTTTGTCCAGACCAATGTTTAGAAGGGTTTTTTCTAATGTTTTCTTGTAGTCATTTCAGTGTTAGGTCTCACATTTACATCTTTAGCTCATTCTTATTTGATGTTTGTATATGGTGAGAGGCAGCGTTCTGGTTTTATTATTCTGCATATGAATATTCCATTTTCCCAGCACCATTTATTAAAAAGACTATTCTATCCCCAGTGTTTGTTCTTGATGCCTTTTTCAAAAATGAATTGGCTATAAATGTGTGGATTAATGTGAAGGTTCTCTACTCTCTTCCATGGGTCTGTGCCAGTAGCATGCATTTTGTTTACTATAGGTTTGTAGTGTATTTTCAGCCAGGTAAGTTAATGTGATGCCTCTAGCTTTGGGTTTTGTTTTTGTTTTGCTCAAGGTTCTTTTGACTATTCAGGCTCTTTTTTGGGTCCATACATATTTTAGTACTTTTTTTTTTCTGTGAAGTATGTCACTGGTATTTTAATGGGAATACATCGAATCTGTAGATAGCTTTAGGTAGTATAAATATTTTAATACCAATCCTCCCAATCCTTGAAGATAGGAAAGCTTTCAAAGTTTGTATCCTCTTCAGTTTCTTTCATCAGTGTTTTGTAGTTTTTATAGAAAGACTACAGAAGTTTTCATCAGTGTTTGGTAGTTTGGTAAAAGTCTTTCACTTCTTTGGTTAAATTTACTACTATGCATTTTATTTTAATTTTAGCTATTTCAAATGGGATTGCTCCCTTGAAATCTTTTTCAGATTGTTTGCTGTAGGCATACAGAAATGTTACTATTTTTTGTATGCTGATTTTGTAGCATGAAACTTTACTGAATTCATTTATCAGTTCTAACCAATTTTAGGCTAAGTTTTTAGGTTTTTCTAAATATGACATGATGTCATCTGCAAACAAGGACAATATGACCTCCTCCATTCCAATTCGGATGTCATTTATTTCTTTCTCTTGGATAATTGCTCTTGCTAGGACTTTCTAATACTATGTTGAATAAAAGGAGTAAAAGTGAGCATCCTGTCTTTTCTAGAGACTTTAGAAGAAAGACTTTCAATGTTTTCTGTATTCAACATGATGGCTATGGGTTTGTCATATATGGCCTTTATTGTTTTGAGGTACTCAGTTTGATGATAGTTTTTATTATGGAGGAATGTTAAAATTGCATCAAATGCTTTTAAAGCATCTATTAAAATGATCATATAGCTTTTATCTCTGATTCTATTAATTGATGTATCATGTCTATTTGTTTGTGTATGGTGAATCATTCTTGCATCCCTAGGATAAATCCCATTGATCATGGTGAGTTAAATCATAGTGAATTCAACTGATTTTAAACAGTTAAATTCACTTCATTAGTATTTTGCTGAGGATTGTGCAGTCAGAGCTTTTTCCATTTTTTAGAGAGAAACTTTTTATATTTTAGCATATTTTCAAATATTATCTTAACTATTAATATATAAATGCTCATGAGAATATATTACACATTTACAGTACTTGCATAAAAGTAGTTTTATTTTCAATAAACTGTTTATAAAGGTATTTAGGTGTTCTATTCTGACCCTTAATCAGAAAACCCACTGAACTATATATTATCTTTTTTCAGTTGTTATATTTAATAAGATCATTGTTAGTCCTTTTGTGTGTGTGTGTGTGTGTGTGTGTGTGTGTGTGTGTGTGTGTGTATGACGGAGTTTCGCTCTTGTTACCCAGGCTGGAGTGCAATGGCGCGATCTCGGCTCACCGCAACCTCCGCCTCCTGGGTTCAGGCAATTCTTCTGCCTCAGCCTCCTGAGTAACTGGGATTACAGGCACGTGCCACCATGCCCAGCTAATTTTTTGTATTTTTAGTAGAGACGGTGTTTCACCATGTTGACCAGGATGGTCTTGATCTCTTGACCTTGTGATCCACCCGCCTCGGCCTCACAAAGTGCTGGGATTACAGGCTTGAGCCACTGCGCCTGGCCCTGTTAGTCTTTTTTTAATGAGAGAAGGCAGACTTACAGAGGCATATTTATAAATCCTAGTCCAAATTTTATATATCTTGACGTTTAACATTTATTTTGTTTCATAATAGTATGTATGTCCAGGTGTGGTGGCTCATATCTGTAATTACACATCCCACATTTTGGGAGGCCAAGGAGGGGCAGATTGCTTGAGCTCGGGAGTTTAAGACCAGCTTGGGTAACATGACAAAACTCCATTTCTACGAAAATATAAAGATTAATCAGTCATGGTGGTATGTGCCTATAGTCTCAGCTACTTGGCAGGCTGAGGTGGGAGAATGGCTTGAGTCAGAAGGTAGACATTGCAGCGAGCCAAGATCATGCCACCACACTCCAGTCTGGGTGATAGAGACCTCGTCTCTAAATAAATAAATAAATAAATGGTATACCTGAGTAAGAAGGTATTATCCCTTGATTACTTTTTCTTTTATGTTTTTTTGTTTGTCTGTTTGTTTGTTTTGAGATGGAGTTTCGCTCTTGTTTCCCAGGCTGGAGTGCAATGGCACGATCTTGGCTCACTGCAACTTCCGCCTCCTGGGTTCGGGCAAATCTCCTGCCTCAGCCTCCTGAGTAGCTGGGATTACAGGCACGCACCACCATGCCCAGCTAATTTTTTGTATTTTTAGTAGAGACGGGGTTTCACCATGTTGACCCGGATGGTCTCGATCTCTTGATCTCGTGATCCACCCGCCTCGGCCTCCCAAAGTGCTGGGATTACAGGCTTGAGCCACGGTGCCCGGCCTCTTTTATGAATATAATACACTGGATGTAATTATAAACCTGTGTTAACATTCAACTCAAAAAATATTTATTGAAAACCTACGTGTAATATGCTCTGCAAGAAACATGTTAGAAGTAAAACAGCTCTTGAGTCAAGGAGCTATGACGTCACATAAAAAAAAGAGCTTTTAGCTAAGAAAGCATTGGTAGATAAAATGTAGGAGATGCTAAAGTGTTTTGGAAATCTCAGATTTATTGTAAAATTTGAGAAATTAGATTTGAACCTTATTTTATAGCAGGGATCTCCGATTATCAGGCTGTGGACCAGTACCTGTCTGTAGCCTATTAGGAACTGAGCTGCACAGCAGGAGATGAGCAGCAGCTAATGAGCATTATCACTGAGCTAGCTCCATCTCCCATGAGATCAGCTGCAGCATTGGATTTCATAGGAGAGGAAACCCTATTGTGAATTGTACATGCATGGGATCTAGGTTGTACGCCCCTTATGAAAATCTAATGTCAGATAATCTGAGGTGGAACAATTTCATCCATGCCCCCACCAGCCCCCACTCTGTGGAAAAATTGTCTTCCATGAAATGGGTCCATGGCGCCAAAAATGTTGGAGACTGCTGATTTATAAGCTACAGAGGACCTAGACCAGTGGAGTTGGGAGGGTACAAATTAGTTAAGTGGCTGTGGAAACAACATTAAAATCCACAGTGCTTTTTAATATTTGACACAGATATTCCAAAAACATTACTGCTGGTTTTGTTGTCATTTCTGTTGTTCTTGACATGCATTTTGTAAACTGATGTGTGATGTTCGTATTAACTTTAAATGGCCTACCAAACTCCCAGGAATATTGCAAACTCAGGAGAGGAAAGAGGACAAGTAGTTGAGCACAGCTATTATGCAGAACATGTATAGAGAAATTGACAATAAACCAGAGAATTGATTAGGCTGTTTTATGGAGAATTTCACATGAGTCTTAAGGGTTGTACCATATTAGATTATGGTTCACAAGATTATTGTTGGGATAATAATGCATTGCAACTGGCTTTATTACCTTTTGTTGTTGTTGTTGTTGTTAAAAAGTTTGGAGAAATGTCCTGTGGTCATATGACCAAGTTTTTTTATTTTTGTTTTGTTTTGTTTTCTTTTGAGACAAAGTCTCACTCTGAAGTGCAGCCTGGAGTGCCCAGGCTGATGTGCTGTAGGCTTACTGCAACCTCTGCCTCCCAAGGGTTCAAGCAATTCTCCTACCTCAGCCTCCTGAGTAGTTGGGACTAATCATGACCGGCTGATTTTTGTTTTTTGTTTTTTACATAGAGACAGGGTTTCGCCGTATTGGCCAGGTTGGTGTTGAAATCCTGACTTTGTGATCTGCCTGCCTTGGCCTCCCAAAGAGCTGGGATTACATATGTGAGCCACTATGCCCAGCCCATATGCCCAAGTTCTAAGGACCAACCTGGGATAAGTGAGATTCTTTGGCAGAAAATGCTTTTTTGTGTGTTTAATTGACAAATTATAATTGTATATATTTATGGGTATAATGTGATAGTTGATATATGCATGTATTATAGAATGATAAAGCAAGCTAATTAATATATCCATTACCTCACATGCTTATTTTTTGGTTACATTTAAAACCTGCTAATGATTTTGAAATATACATGACATTGTTTTTAACTATGTTAAAAATTTAACAAGATGGTTAAATTTTTATTTTTTTTTTTGAGGAATCTCCATAATGTTTTTTATAATGGCTGTACTGATTTCCATTCCCATCAACTGTATACAGAGTTATCTCCACATCTCCACCAATATGTGTAATCTTTCATCTTTTGGATAAAAACCATTCTAACAGGTATGAGGTGATATCTCATTCTGGTTTTAATTTACATTTTCCTGATGTTAAGCATTTCTTCATATACCTATTGGCCATTTGTGTGTTTGCTTTTGAGAAACATCAGGTCTTTTACATATTTTTAAACTATAGTCACTATGCTGTGCAATAGCTCTCAAAGAGCTATTTCTTCTTCTAACAGAAATTGTATACCATTTGATCCACATCTCCCCATCTGTGCCACCATCACCATCCACCCAACTCAGCTTCTGGTAACCACCATTCTACTATCTACTTCTATTTGTTTGACTTGTTGATTTCACATAAAAGTAAGATCATGCAGTACTTACTATTTTACTTAGTATAATGTCCTTTGGGTTTATCCATGATGTCACAAATGACAGAATTTCTTTTTTAAGGCTGAATAGTATTCCATTGTGTATGTATGCCATATTTTCTTCATCTAATCATTTGTTGGACACTTTGATTTCCTATGGTAGCTATTGGGAACAGTGCTGCAGTGAACATGGGAGTACAGGTATCTCTTTGGCATACGTATTTCAATTCCCTCTAATATATACTCAGATGTAAGATTGCGGAAACATACATTTTTATTTTTCAAGGACTCTCTATAGTGTTTTTCATAATGGCTGTACTGATTTCCATTTTTATCAACTGTATACTGAGTCCCCTTTTCTCCACATCTCCACCAATACTTGTTATCTTTCATCTTTTGGATGATGGCCATTCTAACAGGGGTGAGGTGATACCTCATTGTGGTTTTAATTTGCATTTTCCTGATCTTAAGCATTTCTTCATATACCTATTGGCCATTTGTGTGTTTGCTTCTGAGAAACCTCAGGTCTTTTACATATTTTTGGATATTTACCAATTATCAGATGTGTGATTTGTATATGTTTCCTTCCATTGCATAGGTTGTCTCTTCACCCAGTTATTGTTTTCCTTGCTGTGTAGAAAATTTTTAGTTTGATGCAATACCATTCACATATTTTCACTATTTTTGGTTAGGTTTTTCAGGTCATATCCAAAAAACTAGTGCCCACACTTATATTGTGAAACTTTTCTCCTATATTTTCTTTTAGTAGTTTTATAGTTTCACGCCTTATCATTAAGTCTTTATTTGTGATTGACTTTTGTACATGGTATGAAATAAGTTTTATTAATTTTAATAAAACTTAATTAATTAATTTTATTCTTCCGCATGTGGATATCTAGGTTTCCCAACCCCATTAATTAGAGACTGTTTTTCCCCATTTTATGTTCTTAGTGCCTTTGTCAAAAATCAATTGATAGTAATGTGTAGGTTTATTTTGGGCTCTATATCCTGTTCCATTTGTTTGTGTTTCTGTTTTTATGCAAGTACCATGCTATTTTGATTACTATGACTTTGTAATATATTTTGAAATCAGGTAGTGTGAGCCCTACTGCTTTGTTCTTTTCGTTCAAGACTGATTTGGCTATAATTGTTCTGTGATTCCACAAAATTTTGAATTGCTTTTTATATTTCTGTGAAAATTATCATTGGAATTTTGATAGGGATTGTAGTAAACCTATACATTGCTCTGGGTAGCATGAACATTTAACATTATTAATTCTTCCAGCACACAAACATAGGATATCTATTTATTTATGTCTTCAATTTCTTGCATCAATATTTTATAGTTTTCTTTTTAAAAAAAAAAATTTATTGCATTATAGGTTTTGGGGTACATGTGCAGAACGTGCAAGATAGTTGCATAGGTACACACATGGCAGTGTGTTTTGCTGCCTTCCTCCCCTTCACCCACACTTGGCATTCATCCCCAGGCTATCCCTCCCCAGCCCCCCCCACTGTCCCTCCCCCATTCCCCCCAATAGACCCCAGTGTATAGTAGACCGCCTCTCTGTGTCCATGTGTTCTCATTTTTCTCACCCACCTATTTTATAGTTTTCATTATGTAGATCTTTTACCTTCTTAATTTCTGTGCATTGTATTCTTTCTTTCAAAAGTTATTTTTGATACCACCCTTTAAAAAAGAAGAATGCTTCCTTTAGTTGCTAATTCAAGAATTTCTTTTCTCTATTTCTATTTAGAAAACTTTTCTGATTAGTTTCTGGATGAAATTGCATATTTTAATCAGGCATCTCAATTATCTTTATAAGAGCTGAATTTTAGTGTTATAGGCAGTCAGCCATTGCTCACTATTTTGTTGATTTTGTGTTAGCCAATTGTAGCTTTATTTTCTGCAGTGAATAGAACTATGTAAGCATACTATAGACATAACTGACTGACAAGGAGACTAGGTAACAAGTGCTGCATAGGCATTTCCTCTCTGAAACTTCTACAAAGGATTAAACCATGGAAACAGAAAAAGTTCCAAGAGATTGGGCCTGTTCTTAGTAGGCAATGTGAAAAAATTGATTTTTTTTTTTTAAGGAAAACACAGTTGTTGGTTTTTTTCTAATATACTTTAAGTTCTAGGATACATGTGCAGAACATGCAGGTTTGTTACATAGGTATACGCATGCCATGGTGGTTTGCTGCACCCATCAATTCGTCATATACATTAGGTATTTATCCTAACACTTTTCCTCCCCTACCCCCAAACCCCCAAAAGGTCCCAGTATGTGATGTTCACCTCCCTGTGTCCATGTGTTCTCATTGTTCAACTCCCACTTATGAATGAGAACAAGCAGTGTTTGTGTTTCTGTTCCTGTGTTAGTGTGCTGAGAATAATGGTTTCAAGCTGCATCCATGTTTCTGCAAAAGTCATGAACTCATCCTTTTTATGGCTTTATAATATTCCATGGTGAAATATCCAGAATCTACAAGGAACATAAATTTACAAGACAAAAACAACCCCATTAAAAAGTAGGTAAAGTATATGAACAGACACTTGTCAAAAGAAGACATTTATGTGACCAAGAAACATATATAAAAAGCTCATCATCATTGGTCATTAGAGAAATTCAAATCAAAACCACAATGAGATACCATGTCATGTCAGTTAGAATGGTGATCATTATAAAGTAAAGAATCAAAGATGCTGGAGAGGATGTGGAGAAATAGGAATACTGTTACACTGTTGGTAGAAGTGTAAATTAGTTCAACCATTGTGGAAGACAATGTGGCAAATCCTCAAGGATCTAGAACCAGAAATACCATGCAACCCAACAATTCCATTGCTGGCTATATACCCAAAAGATCATAAACCATTATTCTATAAAGACACATGCACATGTATGCTTATTGCATAACTATTCACAATAAAAATTGAAAATTTTTAATCAAGAGAAGATGATCTGAGCTAAACACCGCAGAAAGCAATTTTGCAACAATATCAAAGTTGTATTAGAAGGAAAATATGAATTATTTAAATAAACCAAGTACAAAGCAGTAAAACCCAGCATGAGGCATCAAAAAAGCAATGTAATATTTAAGAGAGTTAGACTGCACAAGACACTGTAACTAACTGGAGGGCAATGAGTGGTAAGGGAGCAAAAATGTTTTCAAGTTTCAATGGTTGAGAAACTATCGAGGTTTTAGACAGAAGCATTCAGGAGAAAAATGTAGTTTTTGCAGTGGAAGCAGTCCAAATTGGGTTTGTACTCAACAGCAAATATACACAAATATGTCCAAAACAAAGAAAAGTTAGATCTGACTTATGAAAGAGAGATGATCAGAGACTCAGAGGTACAGATTTGGTTTACATGCACAAGATGAAAAATCGCCACTGCGAAAGTTATGGTGAATCTCTTATTAGGAAACACATTTGTATTTGGGAAAGAAACAATGGTGGTTATTTTAGCAATCTAAAAATATTATGTTCACTTTCAAATAATTATTAAAAACTATAAACATCATGCTAAATTTTCAGGGTAATATTGGGATAAGAAACAAAGAAAAATATAAATGGGACTAATATGCAAGTTTTGGGAAGTTCTTAGGTTCCTTTTAGTTTAAAATAACTTAGAAAGAAAAGTAAAAATAATGACCCTCAGGTTTCACGTATTGACACCTATTATGCTTACTTATGTCAGCAAATCAATTTATAGCTTTGAGTTCAAGTCTGTCAAATCAAAGTAGGTACATTAATAATGAAAATGTCTACAGATTTTCTTATATTTTAAATCAAGGGACACATGAATAATTTCATAATATGTATTTTAGCATTTTGAGCCAAAAGTTCGATGTTTATAGGCCTCAGGCAAATGCTCAATGCCTTCCAAAAGTATTAGGCACACAGTCAAGAAGGAAATTCACTCCCCATTGGAGGTTACTAAATCAACACTTGTCATCTAAATTCCTCATCTATTTCTAACTGCTTAGAAAATTCAAAGATTAATCTTAAGGTAAAAACTCAATATAAAAACTACATGTTATTTATGAAACAGGAATTGTGGTTAAAAGGGCAAATCTAAGAGTAGTTACCAATCATGACTTATTTATTATTTTAGCAATTTAGACTACTTTAAAATACAAAAATGTCAAATCAAAATATTTTATAATTGAGGGGATGGTCCCAACAGATTTATAACAAAAAAGATATCACTGAATTCTGAGAATACATTAAAGAAACTTGGGTTATTCTATAATTGTTTTTTCAAACTTTGTTTTAAAAACCTGTGATACCATTGTAATACCATACACTAAGTATCAACATACTATTCATCATTTGTTTTGAATTTATACTTTGAAGGTAATTCAATTTAGAGAGGAACTTGAAACAAAATATCTTTTGATGGGTATTCAATTGAAGACTATAAAGAAATTTCAAATTCACCTTTAAAACTGTAATCACACAATAAGAGAGTAGCAAGCTGAATATTGGATTCCCTACAAATAGAATGGCTAAATGTAAGTTGTTTAGCAATTTTGAGGGAATACAAAAGAATAAATATGATAAAGAACAAAGGAACAAAATAGAAAATAACAGAAATTATAAGGCTATAATAAAGTGGTAGCATATCTTTAACTCCCAGTTAAAAATATTTTTATATTCCTCAAAATTGACCTTATTTCTAAAAGATTGACTTTATAAATATTATCTTATAAATTTTACATATAGAATTCAAATATACAAATTCTACATTTCAGTTTAAACACATAAGCCTTTCCATCTATAGCTATTTGATCAGAAGTATCCAATGACAATATTTTATGTATCTCCATTTCACATTATACCATAAACCACCAGTTCCTTTGTTACCACTGGAAACAGAATCATTATTACCTCTAAACCTAACTAGATTACAGAATCATTTCCAGAAAACCCAGAATTCTGAAAAGTCACCTTTAAGATCCTATTCTTGTACAGCTACTCTTAAAAGCAAAATCTGGATCAGTCAGATCAGTCAGGAGTCTACCAGAGAAACACATATAATGCATATAAACATATAATACACACACACAGCCATATGTGTGTGTATAGCCATGTGTGTGTATATATACACATATGCATACAGAGAAAGAGAGAGAGAGAGAAAGATTTATTTTATGGCATTGGTTTATGTAATTGTAGGATCTGGCTTAGTAAGTCTGAAATCTATAGAACAGAATAGCATGCTGGAAGTTCTCAGGCAGGAGTTAATGTTCAAGTCCACAGGGGATATTTCTTCTTATTCAGGGACATTTCAATTTTACTCTTAAAATCTTTCAACTGATAGTATAAAGCCCACATTACCAGTGATAATAACCTTTCCTTAAAGTTAATTAATTATAAACATTGACCATATCTACTAAATACTTAGAAAAATAAACCTCTTAAATTAGTGTTTGGGTAAATAACTGAGAGTATAGCCAGCCATACCAAGGTGACACATAAAACGAGCCTTCATCACAGGCAGCGAAAGGAACAAAGTAATTAAGAACAAATGGGACAAATAGAGAAAAAAATAAGGTGGTAGACTGAAATCCAACCTAGTAAGAATTACACCCTATTGTTTTACTTTTACATTTTAGACTTTTTGTCTAAACACAAATTAAAAGCTAAATATTGTCAGACTTGATATAAAATAAGACCAAACTATATGCTATCTATAAGAGACAGCTTTTTTTTTTTTTTTTTTTTTTTTTTTTTTGAGACGGAGTTTCACTCTTGTTACCCAGGCTGGAGTGCAATGGCGCGATCTCGGCTCACCGCAATCTCCGCCTCCCAGGTTCAGGCAATTCTCCTGCCTCAGCTTCCTGAGTAACTGGGATTACAGGCACGCGCCACCGTGCCCAGCTAATTTGTTGTATCTTTAGCAGAGACGGGGTTTCACCATGTTGACCAGGATGGTCTCGATCTCTTGACCTCGTGATCCACCCGCCTCGACCTCCCAAAGTGCTGGGATTACAGGCTTGAGCCACCGCGCCCGGCCAAGAGACAGCTTTTTTTAAAAAAAATTCTCTTTTATTTTTTACAGACAAGGCCTTACTCTGTTGCCCAGACTGGAGTGCACTGGCTCAATCATAGCTTAGTGCAACCTCTTGGGCTCAAGTGATCCTTCTGCCTCTGTCTCCTAAGTAGCTGGAACTACAGGTGTGTACCACCATACCTGGCTAATTTTTTGAGTTTTTTTTTTTTTTTGTAGAAATGGAGTCTCACTATGTTGCCAGACCGATACGGAACTCCTGGCCTCAAGTGATCCTCCTGTCTTAGCCTCCCAAAGCACTGGGATTACAGGCTTTGGGATACAGGATTACATACCTAGTCTATAAAAGACAGCTTTAAGGAAATACCAGAGATAAATTAAAAGTGAAAGAAAAGACACCATTTATCATGAAAATTCAGATAAGAAAGTCATGGAAGTTATACTAAGATAAAATAGACTTCAACAGAAAGATTGCCAAAGATAAAAAGAGGAATTTTATGATAAAAGTATAAATTCATCAAGAAAACATATCAATCCTATGTGTGCATACAACTAATAACAGAACTAAAAAATAAGACTAGAACTTAAAAGAGAAAAATGGCTAGCTCCACAATTACAATAATACTTGAAAATTTTGCTTTTGCAAAATTGATAAAACAGGTAGATAGAGTAAAAGGATAAAAAAACACTTAGCAAACTTGACCTGATTGATAATATAGAACAGTACAACAGAAAGCTATAAAATATGCATTATTTGCAGAAACAAAACAGTCTTTAATAAATTTACAAAAGTAGAACTGATACAAAAATATATTCTGAAACTACAATGTAATTAAGTTAAAAATTCATAACTAAGGGTTACTAAGAAAATCCCTAAAATTGTATGCAAAACCAGCATAGTCTAAAATAATACATGTATTAAGTAAGTTACAAAGAATAATAAAAAATGTTTCTTTTGAATCAAAATGAAAATGCAAAAAACAAAATTTCTGGGATGTAGCAAAAGCAGTGTTAAAAAGAAAATAGTTCCCTAGAAGAAAATCTAGGCAAAACCATTCAGGACATAGGAGTAGGCAAGGACTTCATGACCAAAACACCAAAAGCATTGGCAACAAAAGCCAAAATAGACAAATGGGACCTAATCAAACTCCACAGCTTCTGCACGGCAAAACAAACAGTCACTAGAGTGAATCGGCAACCATCAGAATGGGAAAAAATCTTTGCAGTTTACGCATCTGACAAAGGGCTGATATCCAGAATTTACAAAGAACTCAAACAGATTTACAGGAAAAAAAACGAACAAGCCCATTCAAAAATGGGGAAAGGATATGAACAGAAACTTTACGAAAGCAGACATACATGAGGCCAGTAAACATATGAAAAAGTGCTCATCGTCATTGGTCATTAGAGAGATGCAAATCAAAACCACATTGAGATACAATCTCACACCAGTTAGAATGGCGATCATTAAAAAATCTGGAGACAGCAAATGCTGGAGAGGATGTGGAGAAATAGGAACACTCTTACACTGTTGGTGGGAGTGTAAATTAGTTCAACCATTGTGGAAGACAGTGTGGCGATTCCTCAGGGACCTATAAATAGAAATTCCATTTGACCCAGCAATCCCATTACTGGGTATCTATCCAAAGGACTATAAATCGTTCTACTATAAGGACACATGCACACGAATGTTCATTGCAGCACTGTTTACAATAGCAAAGACCTGGAACCAACCCAAATGCCCAACGATGATAGACTGGACTGGGAAAATGTGGCACATATACACCATGGAATATTATGCAGCAATCAAAAATGATGAGTTTGTGTCCTTTGTAGGGACATGGATGAATCTGGAGAACATCATTCTCAGCAAACTGACACAAGAACAGAAAAAGAAATACCGCATATACTCACTCATAGGTGGGTGAGAAAAATGAGAACATGTGGACACAGAGAGGCGGTCTACTATACACTGGGAACTGTTGGGGGGAATGGGGGAGGGACAGCAGGGGGGGGCTGGGGGGGATAGCCTGGGGATGAATACCAAGTGTGGGTGAAGAAGAGGAAAGCAGCAAAGCACACTGCCATGTGTGTACCCATGCAACTATCTTGCTCGTTCTGCACATGTACCCCCAAACCTATAATGCAATAAAAATTTAAAAAAAAAAAAGAAAATAGTTTTGTTAATCAGCTACCAAGAAAGGTTCAAATTCAATGACCTAAACTTTCACTTTACAAAAGTAAAAAAAGAAAAATGTAGCCAAAATGAATACAAGAAATAATATTAAAAACAAGCAATCACACACACACACACACACACACACACACACACACGCACACGAAAGAGTAAACCAACAATAGGAAAAAAAAGCCAACAAAGAAAAAACTCTTCAGCTAGTTTGATTAAGAGAAAACACAAATCAACAATATCTGGAATGAAAGTGGGAACATTTCATCCTATAAACCTTAAAAAAGAAAATAAGAATATTATGAACAACCTCATTTTAATAAATTCAATGCATAAGATGAAATGTAAAAACACACCAAAAGACAAAAATTACCAAGACTATTACAAGAAAAATGTAAAATTCTGAATGTAATGCATTCATTATGTAAATTAAATTTGCAATTGAAAATTTCTCCATGAAAAAACTTCGTGATTAGATGTTTTTACTGGTAAGAACTACTAAACATTTAAGAAAATATGTTACAACAGCTACAGCAACTCTTTCAGAAAGTATAGGAAAATAATTTCTATTTTATTTTGTAAGGACAGAAACACCCTGCTAACAAAACCAAACGTATCATAAATAAAAAATACTATAGTCTTGAATCTTTTGTAAACAGAAACACAGAAAATGTTTTTAAAATATTTGCAAATTGAATCCTGCAAATATAGAAAGGATAAAACACATTGCTCAAGTGGGTCTTGAAGATTCAAGGTTGGTTTACTGTGCCAAAAAAAACAACTTTTTTTTTTGTTTTACAATCTTAACAGAAAAAAAAAAAAATAGAAAAACGATGCAATCATCTCACCAGAAAATGAAATGGTATTTGAAAATATTCAACACTTGTTGATAATGCAAGGCTGATTCAACATATACAAATCTATAAATGTAATTCATCACATAAACAGAACCAAAGACAAAAACCACATGATTATATCAATAGATGCACAGAAGGCCTTTGACAAAATTCAACAGCCCTTTATGCTAAAAACTCTCAATAAACTAGGTATCTATGGAACATATCTCAAAATAATAAGAGCTGCTAATGACAAACTCACAGCCAATATCATAATGAATAAGCAAACACTGGAAGTATTCCCTTTGAAAAATGGCACAAGACAAGGATGCCATCTCTCACCACTCCTATTCAACGTAGTATTGGAAGTTCTGGCTAGGGCAATCAGGCAAAAAAAAAAAAAAAAAAGAAAAAGAAAAAGAAATAAAGGATATTCAACTAGGAAAAGAGGAATTCAAATTGTCTCCATTTGCAGATGACATGATTTATATTTACAAAAGCCATTCATCTCAGTCCAAAATCTGCTTAAGCTGATAAGCAACTTCAGCAAAGTCTCAGAATCTAAAATCAATGTGCAAAAATTACAAACATGCTTATACATCAAACAGACTAACAAAGAGCCAAATCATGAGCGGAGTCCCATTTGCAATTGCTACAAAGAGAATAAAATACCTAGGAATAGAACTGACAAGGGATGTGAAGGACTTCTTCAAAGAGAACTACAAACCATTGCTCAAGGAAATAAGAGAGGACACAAACATATGGAAAAACATTCCATGCTCATGGTTAGGAAGAATCAATATTGTGAAAATGGCCACACTACCAAAAGTAATTTATAGATTCAATGCTATCCCCATCAAGCTACCATTGACTTTCTTCACAGAATTGGAAAAAAGACACCTTGAACTTCCTATGGAACCAAAAAAAAAGCCCACATAACCAAGACAATACTAAGCAAAAAAAAAAAAAAAAAAAAAAGCTTCAGGCATCATGCTACCTGACTTTAAACTATACTACAAGGCTACAGTAATCAAAACAGTAGTAATTAAAACAGTACCGTGCTGTTTTGATTACTGCAGCCTTATAGCATAGTTTGTCCTGTACCCTTATAGTATATTTTTGATATTTGGTATAGTTTGTACTGTACCCTCATAGTATAGTTTTAGTATAGTTTTGATTACTGTAATAATCAAAACAGTACCATGCTGTCTTGATTACTGTAGCCTTGTAGTAAAGTTTGTACTGTACCCTTATAGTATAGTTTTGGTATACTATACTGTACCCTTATGGTATAGTTTTGGCATAGTATACCAAAACTATACTATAGTATATTTGGTATATGATAGTATACTAACTATATAGTATAGTTTTGATATACTACACCAAAACTATACTATAAGGGTACAGTATAGTATACCAAAACTATACTGTAAGAGTACAGTAATCAAAACAGCATGGTACTGGTACCAAAACAGAAATATAGACTAATGGAACAGAACAGAGGCCACTCATCTACAACCATCTGATCTTTGACAAACCTGTCAAAAACAAGCAATGGGAAAAGGATTCCCTATTTAATAAATGGTGTTGAGAAAACTGGCTAGAAATATGCAGAAAACTGAAACTGGATCCCTTCCTTACACCTATACAAAAATTAACTACAAATGGATTAAAGGTTTAAACAGAAGACCTGACACCATAAAAACCCTAGAAGAAAACCCAGGCAATACCATTAAGGACATAGGCATAGGCAAGTACTTCATGACTAAAACATCCAAAAGCAATGGCAACAAAAGCCAGAATAGACAAATGGGATCTAATTAAACTTAAGAACTTCTGCACAGCAAAAGAAACTATCATTAGAGTGAACCAGCAACCAACAGAATGGGAAAATGTTTTTGCAATCTACCCATCTGACAAAGGGCTAATATCCAGAATCTACAAAGAACATAGGCAAATTTACAAGAAAAAAACAACCGCATCAAAAAGTGGGTGAAGGATATTAGAAGACATTTATGCAGCCAATAAACACATGAAAGAAAGCTCATTATCACTGGTCATTAGAGAAATGCAAATCAAAACCACATTGAGATCCCATCTCATGCCAGTTAGAATGGCTATCATTAAAAAATCTGGAGACAACAGATGCTGGAGAGAATGTGGAGAAATAGGAATGCCTTTACACTGTTGGTGAGAGTGTAAATTAGTTCAACCATTGTGGAAGACAGTGTGGAGATTCCTCAAGAATCTGGAACTAGAAATACCATTTGACCCAGCAATTTCATTACTAGGTATATACCCATAGGATTATAAATCATTCTATTATAAAGACATATGCACACATATGTTCATTGCAGCACAGTTTACAACAGCGAAGACTTGGAATGAACCCAAATGCCCATCAATGATAAACTAGATAAGAAAATGTGGTACATATACACCATGGAATACTGTGCAGCCATAAAAATGGATGAGTTCACGTCATTTTTAGGGACATTGATGAAGCTGGAAACCATCATTTTCAGCAAACTGACACAAGAACAGAAAACCAAATAGCCCATGTTCTCACTCATAATTGGGTGTTGAACAATGAGAACACATGGACACAGGGAGGGGAACATCACACACTGGGGCCTGTCTGGGGATGGGAGGGTGCTAGAGGATGGATAGCAGGGGGGTAGGGAGATTAGGGAGGGATAACATTAGGAGAAATACCTGATTTTGATGATGAGGTGATGGATGCAGCAAACCACCATGGCACATGTATACCTATGTAACAAACCTGCATGTTCTGCAGAACTTAAAGTATAATAATAACAATTAAAAAAAAAGAAATAACAGAAACAGACTACTAGACCTGGATTCAAGAAAATCAACTATTTTATTTTGGTGGTCATAGCTTTTGTCCTTCATGTTCTAAATAATTTCAATAGAAATATAAGGAGTTTGTTCCTGTTCTTGCTCAGATTCTAGGAGGATTCTGCATAGCCTCTGCATAAACCACATTACCTCATTCAGAAGACAAAGATTTTTACAGTGAAAACAGTATTATTGTTTCCCTTATAGTACAAAACATGCCACATGATAAGTTCTGCTTCCCAAAGGATTGTCCATTCAAAGAGAATGAATTTCGCATGAGCAGGAGCACAGGAAAGGCCTCTAAGTAAATATTGCTTAGTGATCATATAATTTTGCTGCATTTTGCCATTTTAAAGCTAGCATTGTAATGTTTCTTATAAACTGACACTCTTTTGCCAGTGTCAAAATTACTTCGTGGAATCAAGATACAATAGAATGAAATTACATTTGGAAAACAGTTTTCTGTATAATTTACTTTCAATGTGGCTACTAGATACAGAGCATGTTCTATTTTCCTAGGCAAGGGTAAGAAACAACTTTTAACATTAAGTGTGACAAGAATGTGAGAGGTTATAACAGGCAGCAGTGGACTCTTTCCCCTCCCTGTCACTTACTGCACACTGAACTAATCTCAGTGTAAACAAAATACACATCAAAACAAGGGGCTCTCAACACAAAATAAATGAGCTTTAAAGAGATACTTTGGGAAGAAAATGTGATTTCCACATGCTTTCCAAAGGCCCGAAGTATTAGTTAACATTGGCATCTCAACACAAGTAGAAATAAACTTGATTGACAACACTCAAGCCCCACTGATGTAATAGTTGCAAATGTCCAACCGATTAATATACAACACGTAAAATGTATGCATTGCTAAGCTTTCTCTGATTTAGTTTATATGTCATTTGGTTTAAAAGGTTGTAACACCGATAGACACAAAAATATTATGAGAAGGGGATGCTATTTCTATGAGTCACAGATTCATTTTATATTTGGATTAGAAAAGTAAGTGACATTCTGTTATCAGGTGGTGAATGATGTTCTTCCACAAACAAGAAATATTGAAGAGGAAAAAGAGGGAAGAGGGAAAGGAAAAAAACACCATGGTCATCAATTCCACATGCTTCTGGAGGAAAATATAAAGCAGCCGTTGAGATATTTCATCTCTATCTTGTAACATAAATTCTTTACCGTCAAACACATATTGATATTCACTTGCCCTCTTTCAATGTCCAGGGACAGAAAAGAGTTGCTCAATTAAACTCCCATTGACTTTCTGTTAGAAATCTAATAGATCCCAGAGGTTTCTACATATCAGACCACTTAGTTTAAAAAATCTAGTAGAAATGAAAACTACAAATATTTGAGAGGTTCTAAGTTGTGCTTCTTATACATTAGCATGCCTAGGAATCACATCTAGGGCTTATTAAAACCAAAGACTCCTACGCACCAGGTCTAGACTGGGACATGAGAGTGTGCATTTCTGAAAAGCTCCCAGGTGATGCTGATGCTGCCAGTTTGCAGATGATGCTGAGTAACACTGCACTTGTCATCACCTGATAATATATATATATATATATATATATATATATATATATATATATATACATATATATATCTAGGAAGATTAAACGAACACCTGTATTAAATTCTATTACTATTAAAAACCAGATAGTCAGGTCCAGCCTATAAATTTTTAGCGAAGTTGTCTTTCTTATACAGCTATCAGAGGCAACTAGGAAAGCTGGAAACCATTTGTTTTTCAGATGCGCAACCCTAATCAAGGATCTCAGTCTTTATAAAGTACTTAGATGGTAGAAAAATGGGCTTCATCAGAAAGATGACCTTTATAAAAAGTGAGAAAAACATCATGCTACATAAAATGTTTGTCCCATAGTCACCAATAACCACAGCTGCATCTCTATATTTAGATTTGTTAAATTTAACCCCTTCTAACAAAACAGGTTACAGGTCCTGATTCCATTACCATGATTGCAGAGGCTGAGGGGTGGAGACAGTATTGTGATATATTCAAGACATCTTAAAATCTAAACCAAAGCTTTTATAATAATTTTAAAGTGATTTCTCTGAAATTCTATATGAACTTCGACATTTATCCATTTATTCATCATAGCAGTCTGAGTCTAATCAGGAGCTAGAAATCCACAGAAGGCTATCCAGGGGAAGTTTAATATAAAGTATTATCTAAAACAAAAGTGTAATTATAAAGAAATTCTATATGGTACGCTGGGGCTGAGGGAGAGTACCCGAGGAGGGACAAATCAGACCTTTTGAAAGTGTGGTTTAGCATAGACAGAAGAGAAGTTCACTGGTTTAACCAGGCCAGAGTTAGTCTGAAGTTTCCGGGTGAGCACTAGGCCACTTTCCAGGATTCAAAGAAATCAGAAATTGATGGCATGAGTATGCAATCCAAGTTCAGGTACCAATAGGGACAGGTGGCCTTCAGAGTGCAGGCTACATGAGGACATATAGGAGTAGCACCGAGGTATACGTCCCTCTGTGCAACAGGCATCTATGAGCAGGCTGCACAGTGCTTACAGAGAGAGTCTAAGTGCCTGCCACTCGCTTGAAGAGGAGACTGTCAGAGTACATGCTGTGCAGAGGGTCTGATTTCTGGGTCCAGGGAACTGTGGAATCGTTATCATCTCTAGACTAACATCACAAGGTCCCATTTGAATCCTATATTGAGACTGTGGCTGGGACAGTGCTTCATCTTATGTCTAATGTTCACACCCTCCCCATCATCTCCAACATCTGTTTGTAAAGGACCACCATTCCCCACCTGACAACAAAAATGCCACTTACCTTTTCTAATCCAAATATAAATTGTAATGTGGGAATCATAAAAATGACATCTCCTTTCCTATAACATTTTAGCATCTGTCAATGTTATAACCTTTTAAACCTACAAACAAAATCAGAGAAAGTTTAATGATGCATAAAATTCACATGCATATGTATATTAATATGCTGGGCATTTGGGACTGTTGCTTTCAGAACGCTTGAGTGTTATTATTCAACTTGATTTCTGCTTGTTTCACTGGTTTTCCCTACCTTAACATCGTTATTCATTTTTACTTCTTATCATGTACCTCATTCCACTTTTTGGATTAAATGTACTTTTTTGGTTTTGTCTTAGTTTAAGATACAACCTCAGAAGCTTAGATCACTGATCTCAAACTTCTCTTCTAAGTACCTAAAACATGAGTTTTCTTTAAAATATTGCTTTTCTGTAACTCACAAATTTTAGTAGGTTGTGTTTTGATTTTCATACCATTTTAAATATATTCTAATTTCTTTGTAATTTTCTCTTTGACCTCCAGGTTTTTTAAAATATCATGCAAAGTTCCTAAATATTTGAGTTTTTCAGATATGTATTTGATTTATAATTTTTTTTTCTTTTCAGAGAACACTCTGAATAATTTTAATTCCTTTAAATTGAGACTTTTACAGCCAAGCATATGGTCTATCTTGGCAATTGTGCAATTGAAGGTAACATGCATTCTGTAGTCACTGGGCGTACTGGTCCATAAATGTTAATTTGTTTAAATTAGTTGATAATGTCCTTCAAGTATTCTACCTACTTCCCGGTTTTCTGTTTACTTGTTTTATTACTGACAGAAGAGTACTGAAATCACCAGTTTTAATTGTGGATTTATCTATTTCTCCTTGGTTGTTTTTAAGTGTTCGCTTTAAGTGTTTTACAGTTTTTATTTTTTTGTGAATACACATTTAGGCTATTATGTTCTTGATTAATTTGCTCTTTTATCACTGATACATGTCATCTTCATCTTTGGTAATGTTCCTTGCACTCAAGTCAATTTTATCTCATGAATATAAGCATTTAAGCTTTCTTATTATTAGAATTTGTACACTATATCCTTTTCCATCCCTTTACTTTTAAATCATCTGTCTTTATAATTAAAATATGTTTTCTGTAGAGAATACAGAGTTTGGCATAGTTTCGTTTTATCCATTTTGAAAATTACTACCTTATATTTGTATCTCTAACTCATGTACATTTAATGTAATTATTGATATAGTTGTATTTAAGCCTTTGTCACTGATTTTCCATTTTCCTCCTAGAATCATTTTCTTATAATTTAAATTAATTTAATATTTAGAATATTAAATAATATATTATCTTTGGCTTTCTTTTAATTTTTTTTACTAGGTGATCCACTGGGCAAATAGGCATCTTTAACTTATCACAGTCTTAGGCCGCATTCATTTTGCAATGATTGTCATAAATGTTACTTCTCTGTATGTTACAAACCCCATTTTTTTTTTTTTTTTTTTTTTGCGTGTACCAACATGTTTACCATTTGTGTAGATTTTCTGTGCAGACATACCTACTCTGTCTTTACTCCTTTGTGGCCTGAATTATCTTTGGAATTTTCTGAGTTACTTAAAATATCTCTCTTCTGACTGGCCACACTTGAGGGGCTGTCAGCCTTGTTCCAACTCTGATAAGTATTTAGTTTGCAGGATTCCTCAAGGTGGTTCTTACTTATTTTTGTTTCTTGGTAAGGGCCTATAAAATCTTATCCTTTCCATGTGTAACTTAGTACTCAGTAAAAAAACTCAAGGAGATGCCTCTGCAGATTTCTGGAGTTATTTTTCTCCATAGCTCAAACAAAAACTGAAGATGAGCTCTACCTACCACTACCAAAAAAAAAAAAAAAAAGGCTTTCTAACTCTAGTTCATCCACACTTAATTTATATATACTTTTCTAAGCATTTTTTCTATCTAAAATATCAGGGGTACGAGTAAGGAGGCTATGGCAGTAAACCAGGTGATGGACAACAGTCTTGGAGTAGGTGACAGTGATGGAGACAAGTGGTTGGATTCGGACTACTATTTCAAGGTATTGCAAAATAGATTTGTTTACAGAGGAGATATGAATTATTACAGATTAAGAAGAGTCAAGCAAACCCTAGGCTTTGTTGGTCTGATTAATTTGTATATTCACAGTGTCATCTATGAGGGAAAGCATCAAGGGTGAAGAAGGTTTGAAAAGTAGAAGACATGAGTATTATTTTGGAGGATATAAGTTTAATGTATCAATTAAGAGTGGAAGATGGACGTAGAGGAAACACAGCAAGAGCAATATCCAGGAATAGCAAGTGGCAAGAAGGTAGAGGGAATAAACTTAGAGAATCATTTAATAGGAAGGAAGAGAGTGGAGATGCAGATGTGGATAAATTTGATCCTCAAGGTTGTGTAAGTTTTCTTATGATCACTACTATTTTAATAATGTCAGTAAGTAAAAGGAGGTGATTTTAAAGTAGATTAGGGGTTTTCCAGGAATTCCAGGTGAAAGATAATTCTGGCTAAAGACACGGCTTGCAAATGCCCTAAGCATAAAATATTACCACTTATTGGATCTAGAAGGACATGTTCTAACATAAAGACCATGTTGACTTAGTTATTCTTAAATTCTCTATAGATCTAAGTTGACTTTAAAGTAACTTTGAAACAGAAATTTTTAAAGATTAAAATTGATATATCCTTTTAGCTATTCTTCTGATAGGTAAGTTTTATTTTTTGAGACGGTGTCTCGCTCTGTTGCCTAGGCTGGAGTGCAGTGGCACAATGAACTTGGCTCACTGCAACCTCTACCTCCCAGGTTAAAGTGATTCTCCTGCCTCAGCCTCCTGAGTAGCTGGGATTACAGGTGCGTGGCACCATGCCGCCAGGCTAATTTTTGTGTTTTTAGTAGAGACAGGGTTTTACCATATTGTTCAGGCTGGTCTTGAACTCCTGACCTTATGATCTGCCTGCCTCTGTCTCCCAAAGTGCTTGGATTACAGACATGAGCCACCACGCCCAACTGGTAAGTTTTGTTTTTATAGAAAGTGTAGGTAATGCAATTATTACTGAGCTTCTTTATAACTAGTAATCAGAATACAGAGTCATCCTATAGAGAAACACCTTGGGATTTCAAGAAATTAATAAATTTATAAAGTTTGGAAAATGTATAAATGTGGAAAGATCTTTTATCCCTTAATAGGTTGCTGGAGAATAAAACAGGAGTCTAAAAATTCTCCAAACACCTTCCTGTACAATTTCTGAAGGTGAATTCATGAACTAAGGAAAAGGGAGGGAAGAGAACACAGATGTTGCCCCGTCAGTAATGTAATTGAAATAGATGAAACAAAGAACTATCTCCTGACTCTTTTCTGTTAGTGTAAGAAGGTTAACATAAAGTTCCAGGCCAAGATGAAAGATAATGAACAATCATAATTAGAAATGTATTTGATATATTTTCTTTACTTTGATTCTATTTAAAAAGAATAAATAATGATTCATAATATATTCAGAGACTGGGTTTTTGCTGCTAGCTTATGATTCCATAAGGAATTAACTAATGATGGCAGCATAGCCTACAGAGCTGCTGGCATCCTATTTGCTGGTTTCCTTGAGATTTTCCTTTTTTCTTCCTTGTTTTATTTATTTTTTAAATAAAATAAAAGTGTACACCCTCAAGGATTATTTCATCATATATAACCTTCAGATTTTCCTTTCAGCATTTGTATTTATGAAATAATTGTTTTATATGTGTGTTGAATTACATAAAGATAAGAGAAATTAAACAGAGAGTATATTTTTATGAAAACATATATTTGGGGACTGGGAAGTCAACAAGCTCCCTGAAGTGAACAAAGCCTCCAGGATAACATGGAATGGGTAGTTCCTATATTTAAACCAACAGAGCAGGAGATGGAAACAGTTTGCCCAGAAATCAGTTGTAAAGAATAATTATTTCACAAAGAGCTACTCTCCATGTCTCAGACATACTTAACAAAACTAAAAAGTGTCTAACCCATGCCTAACCTCAGTAATATGAAAATAATTATCTACATTTACAAAGAGAACCTATCCAGATAACTCAAATAATTAATACATTTTCAGAAACAGGTTGCTGTGTTCTGAATGTGTCCCACCTCCAAATTCATAAGTTGAAATCTCACCACCAATGTGAAGGTACTAGGTGAGGACTTTTGTTATATTAGCACAAACTGATTAAGACAGATTTGTCTAGATAATCACTTAAATTCTTCACTTCTTTGACATGACTGAAACTGGATTCATAAGATTTTGTTGGAAATAAATGATCAGGACAATAAATGTGCAATAAATGATCAGGGCAATATAAGTAATAACACAAATTCTTTACTACAAGTTTGCCCTGAAGACTCCCATAGCTGCCCCCCATGCTACTGAAATCCAGTTTTCTAATGTTATAAGAAGTTCAGAAACAGACTTTCATTCCCAGCTCCCAAAAGTTCTCTATGCCCTTCAAAAAATATTTTCTTAAACAAGTTATCAAATAGACATTGCTGAAAAATCAGTCTATTTATTAAAAAATTTGTCTACATTTATCAGATTTAATTTTTTCCAGTTATTAGAAAAAACAGTAGTTTTCTTCCCCCCCACACACAAAATATCACCATATCTATGGCATTTGGTCCCAATACATACCTCCAAATGAACTTTTTTCCAGAATTATTTTAAGTCATGCTATGATGAGTGGTATCTATAATTAAATCTGCTATCTTATTCAAAGGGTTATCAAAGTCTTTCTCTTAACTTGTATAATATAATTTGTATTTATATTTTATCTATAATTCTAAGCTTTCTTAAATATTAACATATTGAGATTATACCAGGTAATAAAAGCATCATTTCTTCTTAGAAGTGTAGAATATCTGACTTCTCAATGATATTGGTATTTAGTAACTGAGCCTTTTTATTTTCACTCTGTTCACTTTGCATGTCCATGTATTCCTAAATGCCTACCTTGCAGGGCTGATTCTGGCTAAGATTAGTGGTCTTGACTTTTCCTAGATCAAATATAAGGCTGTATATATCATAAGCAGGGAAAAACAAAGGGAAAAGAGACAACAAAAAGGAATCCTAAAAGGTATAGTGAATTCTGTAAACCCATTTCTTAGAGTCAAAGCCAAAAGTTTGGCTTTTGGTTAATAATTATTTTGGAGGAGAAATTTCTGGAGCTTATGCAGTGAGATGTTTACGTAGAGAAGTTAAGGATATTGCAATGGCTACCCAAAATTTGTCTGAGACACAAACAAAACTAATTTTTCTTTCTCTGCATATCTTTCCATTTTCAGTAACCCTCACAATATGTATCAGGCCAATCAAAATTCATTCTCTTGTCCAATTAATTCTTAAAAAGAAAACTTATTTATTGGAAAAGTAGACAAGAAAATGCCTCTCCATCCCATGTAAATTTCCTCACCTCTGATTTCCTAATAGTGGCGCTCCCTAAGCTTATGCTTCCCATTGATGCAGATGATGAAACTAGCTAATACAAAAAAGTAAATATCTTCTTAAAATTAGTGTTGATGCCTGAACATCACTGAGTCCTCAAAGTTATTTTCTGAGGAAGGCTCCTGAATTAGGAGATATTAGGTTTGGTAGTGCTAAAAAATTATTCTGATACTTGTTAAACTGATTAGGAAGACTTTTATTAAAGACTATTGCAATAGTTGTCAAGGTGATCACAATAGAGGAGACAAACAGAAAAGAGAGCTGAGGATGTATAACCAACTAGTGGAGAAAGGGGGATCAATAGATAGAAAATTATTAAGAGACATTAAGGGTGGAAAAATTCTTTCTAAACTTAACAGTCTTGCTTAAGACAGGTCTAGGATCCATACATCAAAGGCGGGAGATGAAGAACTTGACCATTTACAGGGGATTGTCAGATATCAAAGGTGGGGAAGTCTCATTTAACTGACTTAGCAGGATTCTTGCTACAACTAGGTGATTCATGCCCAGAGAGAAAAGGAGAGACAAGGAAGGGCAAGGATGAGACCGTCTCAAGAAGAGGACTTGGAGAAACCTAACAAACGTTGGTCAATAAGAGAGTCTTTGTCAATAATGTGTTTTAGAAACTCCAAAATGGCAATACTTCAACAAAATATAGATACATTTTCCTTTAATCTCAGCATAGGGCTAAAATAAAGCTCCATCACTTAATGAAAACAAACTTTTTTAGTTTGTGGATCTCTCATCCTGAAGACATGGCTTACAATTCATGGTTCAAAATGGCTGCCTGACTTCCAGCAAAGAGGGTACACATTTCAGCCAGCAGAAAGAAGAAAAAAATGAAGCAGTCTAGTCTCATTCCATATGCTTATTTTCTGGAATTCACACATACTTTCTCTCCTTATAGTCTTGTAGTCAGCCTATAGCACAATGAATATTTTTATCTTCAAAAGAAGCTAGAGAATGTAGAATTTATTTTGATTGGCTGTGTAGACAGCTAAAAAAATGTGAGGAATTCTAAAGAAATAGGTGGTGAATATATATTTGAAAAAAGAATTAATGGATATTTGGAGAAAACTAGTTGCTTCTGTTACAAAATTAAAAATAGTGGTAGAGAAAGTACCCTCCAAACAAGCAAAAGACACCCTCACTGACAGTTCTTATTCATATAGCTCGACAAGAGCTTTATGCATCAAATATTTGCCTTTATGTCCAAAGAGCTGGAGCAAAGAACATCAATTGAGTGAACAGAAGATTCAGTGGTTTACCAAGACAGACTCTACTGCTGTCATCTACAAAGATAAGTTTCCTGCTATTGGTTTAGATTTCACTTTAAAATCATGATAAGGGCTTTGATACAATGTCTTTTGTTGCCCCAATAATATTATTTTGTAGAAAATACAATTTGCAGACACAAAAACAGACTTAAAGTATGCTGAATTTGGGGAAGGGAGTATCATATATTATAAAATGTCTATTCATGATTTTTCTTATAATTGCAATGACCTATGCTACTTACCAAAACACTCTACAAACCTAATGACTTAAAAGAAAAGCTACTATGCTTATTTGATCATTACACATTGCATATACATATTGAAGCCCCAAATATGTACAATTCTTCTAAATGAATTAAAACTGAAGAATAGCTATATCATTTCCCATGAATCTTTGGTTCATGTAATCAGGCAGGACTCAGCAGTCTTGAATCATCTCTGTTCCATTTGCTTCTGGCTAAGGTGGCTGTCCTGGGGCAGGAAGATTCAACTTGACCTCACTTACCTTTATCAGCCAGCAACTCTGGGGCTGGTGGCCAACTGGGACACCCAAGCTCTCCTCTATCTACATAGTTTCTCTCTCATTGTCTTCTCATCTTCCAGGTCCTTTCTTTTCTGGAATTTCAGAAGGATAACCCAAATTTCTTCATATACCAGCATGTCCCAGGAAAGTGCACATGAAGATGAAAGAATTCTTGAGGCATTAAACCAGAATTCAAACAGTATCCTTGCATCATATCCAATTGGTCAAAGCAAGCTAGTAGGCAGTCTGAATTTAGGAGACAGGACATAGATTCTGCCTCTTGCTGAGAAGAATGGTGTGTATATACATCAGTTTGCATGCAATTGGTAGTGGGCATTTTTGCAGATAGTCAGACTTGTAGCTAAAATAGTTTATAACGTTTGCAGACAACCCACCAAAGTTAATTTTCAGGCCTTTATGTTCATTCAAAAAACTCTAATTTTTTTTTTCACTTTTGCCTAAAAGACTTTTGGGACCTGCTCTTCATCTCCTCTTACACATTTTGACACAACCCAGACCTCTTTATATACTTCATGTTTGACCAGCACCATATCACTGGGTTGTTTTTGCCCCATCCCATATTGATTTACCTATCAAAGAATATTTCAAAACATGTATGCACAATGATTAATATTTCACTATCAGATTTCTATATATCATTAACATAAGGCACTAACACAAAACATGGCAGAGTAAGTAGTAAGGTATATATAAAAGGAGAGAGCCTCTGAAAATTATTTCAATGCCATTATAGCAGTTTAGGATGATATCCTACTTAGATAAATAAAGTAGAATACCAAATTATTCAACCTGTAAGAATTTCAAACCCATATTTTAATAATGTACTGTAATAGAACATAACAATTACATTTAATTGTATTATTGGAACTGAAGAAAAAATGTAATTAACCTTAAGCTACCTTAGTCAAAGAGTCATATCCACACTCCAAGAAGAAAGATTTCCTCTGAATTTTGTCTGTTCAGAGCATATATGTAATATTTTGCCAAGTCCTAGGATTATATTCAAAAAGAACATTGATAATGACAAGATGGCCACTGAGGTAATCTCAAAAGAATGTGTTATAATTTTTGCATTTGAATTTATATTACAGAAGAATGAGAAATAAGACAGTTATGTTTTTATAGGCCTGTGTAAATAGTAATATTATATGTTGTTTCAGAAAGTTAGTGAAACCCAGTGGTAGAATTTCAGACCAGTATATTGTCTCTTAAATTAAGGAAGTTTTAGACCAACAGAGCCACGAAACAAATTGGAATTCTGGTAATAATGTACTAGTCACAAAAGCTATATTTCTAGTTTAAAAACTGGCACAGGATAGGAAAATATATAAATATATATGTGTGAAATAGTGAATACCCACCTAAAAGGGCAAGGTGAGAAAAGAATTCCTCAATCAGCAGTAGGGATGAATAAAAACAATACGTAAAAATAATTAAAATAATCTCTAAATTCTTTCCTAACTTTGTAATCCTATGATTCACAAAGGAAGCAGACTGTCCTTGTATCCTATCTTAAAACGTTAACCAGTAAAAGAAACAGAACAATCATGTTATAAAACTGTTTAATATTCTGCCAGTCTGTGCCTTTGAGGAAATTATAGCATACCACCAGTACAACAGCCATGAAAGGTATGTTGGAATAGTAATGACATTTTTTTCATACTATCTATTATTTTAATTCTTCTCATTTTTTTCTTTAGATGTGTTTATGATAAGGTGTATTTTAAAATCTTTATTCCATTTTCACGTTTATTAAAGTTCATGTGCTACAGGTCAATGACCATATCTACTTAATTTTCTCTATATTAAGCTAAGTAAAAACCAAATAAATGTTAAATATATGTGTGTGTATATATATTTGTAATTTTACAGAAGAAATTGATCCTATCTTTCTTCAAAGTCTGACATTGAAGATATTAATTTAATAGCAAAAGTGAAAGTATCCATATAATATCTCAGAAAATAAGGGACCCAATAAAGCCCATGGAAGTTTTATTCAGAAATAATGTCTGGAATGACAGAAGTCTGGATTAAAGTAAATAAGCATTTGAGAAGTGCCAGCTCCATTAGTATCACATACACAGTTTTACCTTTGTCAGTGGTACATTGTACTTGGGTAGAGATAACTGAGAAATTTTACATTCATGAGTCAATATTATAATTCTTCTTCATCATATATGTAGGCATACATAATGGTGTTCCTCAGACCCAGAAAATAATAATAGTTATCAGTCTTTACTCACTCTTCCAGTACTCTCAATATTTCAAACTGAAAGTTATTAGAGTTAGTGTAGAGAAGTTTCTCTTTTCTCCCCTGTGAAAGAATAGCATTTGTAAATACACTTAACAGATCATTGGCAGTCTACCAACTATAAAACTGTCTTTATAGAAGTTATGTTTGCTTTACCCACCAATAATTTATTATTCTTGTCAATAAATTTCCATTAAACTATTTTATTGAAGTTGAAATTTTCAAAGCAGAATAAAGACAGTTTTATTGACCGATTCATTTATATTATTAAAATTGGCATCTTGACTTACATGAATCAAATAATCATTTATAGAGTAGAAGCAGCATAAATAGGACATTACATAATATATAAGAAAGACTTTAAAAATAAATCAGTGAATTTAAACCTCATCTAAACTATAAATTTGGACACTCATCATTAAAAATCAGTAAAAGGGGTTATCAAGTATTTTTAACATAAGGTTAAAAGCACATCCTCTGAATGTGAGATGAGATAGCTCTACTTCTTGAAAATTATATAACTAGGTAAGTTCATTTCTTTGAGCCTTAGTTGCTTGAAATGTCAGTATCAAAGCCAATACTAAACTCTTAGGTCACTGTGTGCATTAAATGAGATAATATACATATGCTGCTAAACTTAAAATGTGGCAAAAAAATAAGTTCTCAATACATGGCAACTATCATTATTATTAGTATCAATTCAAAATTGCAGTATTCTCATACCAAGCAAGCAAAATTATCCAGCTAGTTATAAATATAAAATAATTGAAATATTTCTAATTTAGGCTAGTTCTCCTGAGATAGTCAATTTTTGCTTGGGTTATCTAAACACAGCATCCATATTTCACTTTACAGTCATAGCTAATGGCATAATTTTAACAAGCTGTTTCAAATACAGTTACTCGGCTCCAATCCTGAATTCACAGGACTGAGGTCAGTTACAAGGTCATGGTGAGAAACTACCCATGGATTTTAGCTGGACTACCATAATTTGCCTTCATCTCTACAAAAAAAAAAGTAAAGTAAGGATTTTTCCCCTTTCCTTCCTACAGAGAAAATATTATAGCAACCTAAGGAGCCAAAAGCAAAAAAAAAAAAAAAAAAAAAAAAAATGATCTTTTGTCTTTTCTTATTAGCAGTCTTAATTTCAGGGTTAAAGAGAGATTGGTTGGGAAAAAAAAAAAAAAAAAAAAACACTCTAAGTAAGATGATCTTAGAAGATATTGAACAAAAAGTATATTTTACACAAAATATTTAATGACATGATACATAAATCATCACACTAAAATTGTAAATTGACTCAGGGGAAAGTTACAAAGGTTAGAGCTTAGACAAGTAATAAATGAGGAGAGTATCCTCATTACCTTAAGGGGAGGTGTTGTATCAGGACGGAGGTTTTCTGCATAACTGATTTATTAGTGCTTTCAAGCAAAAATGTACAAAGAATCTTGTTCATAAAATTCTCCAGCTGTTAATTCATGCTGTTCCTATTTGCATGGATGCTGTGTGTGTATATTTGACTCCCGGCCACAGATTTTCCATCAAAAAGTAACATGCACTATCTCTCCTAAGTAGCAGAGAATCACAGTGATATGGTTTAGCTGTGTCCTCACCTAAATCTCATCTTGAATTGTAGTTTCCATAATCCCCACATATGGTGGGAGGGACCCAGTGGGAGGTAATTGAATCATGGGAGCAGTTTCCACATACCGTTCTCATGATAGTTCTCATGAGATCTGATAGTTTTATAAGGGGCTTCCCCTTTCGCTTGGCTCTTATTCTTCTCCCTCCTGACACCATGTGAAGAAGGATGTGTTTGCTTCCCTTTGCACCATAACTGTAAGTTTTCTGAGGCCTCCCACCCCTGTGGAACTGTCAGTCACTTAAACATCTTTCCCTTATAATTTACCCAGTCTCAAACACTTCTTCCTAGCAGCATGAGAACAGACTAATACATACAGCAATTTTGCATGTAGAAGTTCTCAGTTCTAACTCTGTTCAAGAGGGTTACTCAATAACTGTATTTCAAATTCTCTAAAGACTACAGTATGCAGCTGCATTTCACATCAAAATGAAAGAAGCCACCATCTTTCCTTGTCACCCAAGCTAAAAATGTTAAAATTACTTTTTATTCTCTTGCAACTCCAACTCCATTTAGCTACTTGTCCAGTCTTGTCAATCTTACCTCAAATATATCTCTCATATTGATTCTCTTTTCCAGTCTGCAAAGAGTGCAAATCAAATGACCTTTTTCCTGTTATTGTCATGATCTCCTAACTGGTTTTTCTAACATCCAGCTTCCCCTTACCTAGCACATTCTTCACAAACAAGGGTTAGTCTGCCTAAAATACCTTACTGATCACACCACTTACCTGTTCCAAAGTTTTTACAGGTTCCCTGTGAGGGAAAATAGCTTATTATAGATTCAACACATATTTTAAGCTCAGAGAAATTAGAAATCTATAAGCCTCAATCATTTAATTTATACAATAATTCTATGTCAGGAAAATACAAATGTTAACATATATATTATTACTTAATGTTGTAAACTGGATGTATATGGAAGTGATAATTAATTTGCTATGACATCACTGAACTAGGGCTAATTAGTTCACCCTCCATCAAAGGACTTTGGATATTCTTTTGAACACAGGTAAGTCATAAAAAGTGTTTAAAAGTAAACTGAATTTATTTGAATAGATTAATATCAAATCAAAAAGCAGAACTTCGATTTGCCAACATAGCTCTTATGACACCTCTCAAATCTAAACCAACTCCTAAATGCTCTCCTCTCATTCTTTTCAAATAATATCATAATACCTTTGGACTTTCCTTTCCCAGATATAAATTTTAAGGGAAACAGAATTTTAAACTGATCCTATATAGAGAAGGGAAAGCAGGGTAAGTCCATGTATGTTAATTTTGAGATTTTGGTTTTTGGTTTGACTTCTTAGTTCATTACACTGAAAAGTCAATGGGATTAACAAAAAAATATATTTTGCTGAATATATTTTTTTCTGTCTTGCTTTTCAATGAAATTTCTACTGCTATTAGATTGGTTATTTAAAATGTGATTATGCAGAATTAGAAGAAATAGGAGAGAATGAAAGGAGTAAAAAAACAAGAGACTACTATATCTGCATGTGTGAACTAATAACTAGGAAAGGAAATTACTCATAAAATTTGGATAAACTAGAAACGTAACAAAAGTAGATGTGAAAATCTAGTTTAGTGGAATATATTGCCCAAGAACTTGGCAATATATTTTACTAAACCAAATTGTCACATCTACAAGATTGTTCTGTTTCTGAGAACAGAAGCTTTGGACTGTTCTTCTGGAACTATCAACAAAGATGCCTTCTCTTCTTTCTGGAATTATACATTATAGTGCCAATGTAAGCTTGAGCTGAATGCAGCTATTTTCCCCAGTGGCATAGACCTAGCCCTCTTATATTGGAGAAGGTGAGGGCATGCAGAGAAAATGAGACCAGGGATGGAGGGAAAACCCCCAAACATTTGCCTTTTTAGTAAACTATGTGAACCAGTTGATCCCATTGACTTTTCAGTGTAATGAACTAAAACATTCTTTTACTTTTAAACTTAAGCTGTTTTATATTATTTCTCTGGATACTGTAGTTGAAATAATTCTAATTAACACTGAGATAAAAACATACTTGGGTGTTTATTACCATGGGTGTGTGTACGGGTTGAATAAATCAAAGAGAAATGATTAATTATTTTGAATATATTTTTCAATGCTGGACTATGTTCCATTAATAATGGCACTGCTCTGGGAATAGACCTTGTAGATTAATGGTTTGGTAAAGTTACTAATTAGACATAGTCTAATTGTTAAACCATAAAACTTTTATTTAGCAAGAATTAGGGTTGATTTCTGGCTCTCATTTATTTGTCCCATGGTGTCATGAAACTCATTTTACTCTCTAAGGGACAAATCCCTAAAAAGTCAGATAACTCCCAGAGGATGCACTAGACAGTGGCCAATATTTTATTGAAAATATACTCAATTATTATTTTTGTGCTTATTTCAAAATATTTTTTCTAACAAATGTTAAAGAAAATTTACCTTATCAGTCCATGAGGAGTTACTAATATGGGAGTACTAACCATCTTTGAACTTTGTACCTTCTATTTTATTATCCTGAATTTCTCCCTACTTCTGAAACTAAAAAAAAGCAATGTTGGTTCTGTTACCCACAATGGCCTCTGAAAATTCAGTTTCCCCATGTCTGTATTTGCTTTTCTGAGATCTCTAGTTTGGTTGACACTTGTAGCACTGATAATTCTTTATTCCTGGAAATTTTTACTTTACCATTTCTACACCCATAATCAAAAAGTATTCATTGTTCAGTGTAACAATCTTCTGTGACTGATCCTGACCTACGTTTCCAATCTCATGTTATCACTGCTCTCCCTACTTTACATAAACTTGTGTGATCTCTGTTCACAGCACAAATCCTGGACCATCGCAATTGTCAGTTTTCACAACATTCCTTCAGAATATCCATTTATTCACATCTGTACACATAAGAGACTGGTCACTGGAATTTGAGCCCCTAGTTTAAAATCCTGAATCTATTATTCTTTTTTAGTAATTTAAACTCTCTGTATCTCAGTTTACTCATTTGTATATGAGAACAATAATAATCCTTCTTCATAGGGTGCTTAGAAATGAGATAAATAATTAAATTCCTAGCACTTAATTAACACTTGTTAATTGTTAGCCATCATTATCATTGCTGTTATTATTCTCCAAGGCCTAGTACAATGTCCCACTTAACAAAAAATTTTCCTTTTTTAATGGAAAGAATAAAAGCTTTGTAAGAATCCTCATAGTTCTTAAGAACATCTCATTTGAAAAGATGGGTAAGAGGTATAAATTCAAAGATCTTTCAACAAAGTAGCTCTCCACTCCTGTCACCTCTTTCCAAAGTAGAATATAATCTGTGTAATAACTACAATAAATATTTTGTCTTTCCCTTGCCTTTCTACTAGTTGAAACCATGGTGACCATAATCTCGGCTGCCCTTTGGGCTCACATTTCTGCTGCTCAAATTTGTCAGTCCCAAATGTCTTTACTTACTTGTTGTTTTCATATATTGCTTTTGTGGTCTGATGATGATTAATTTCATCTTTATCACACAAAGAAAATTGAAAGAGATGACTACAATCCAGTATATTTAGTTCTCAACCAGATGCCTACCATTGCTACAAGTTGTTGAGGGTGACATGCAAAGGAGTTATTCTGTATAAGTACTCCAAACATCAGGGTAGTGTCCAGGTGAACCAGAGTTAATCACAGAAAGCTTTGGTTGAGGTAGTGACAGAAATTTTCTATTACCAGGAAATGCCAGTCTTTTGTATCACTTGTATACAAGTTAAGGATTTTTTTTTTTTTTAATAAACTCCTCATTTAAAAACCCTGTCCTGGGCCCTTAGCTGATCATGGTCGTCTACATACCATACTTTAAATGGCAAAGAAAAAGAGAAGATGAGTCCCAAGACCTAGGACTAACCAAGCTTAAGGGAGTCACAGCTAGGCATTTCCAGGTGGGGTTAACCATCCCAAACAGAACCTGGGTAGTTGTTTCCATAGCAACCACCTGCAGCAGCAAGAGCAATCTGAAACCTGTGAATTCCCAAAACACTACATCTAAAGCTTCATGCTGCGAAGACTTCATGACTTCTATTCTCCTAAAATGAATCACTCACTAGATAAAAATTTATTAAAATCAGAGTTACCATACTAATAGGAGATAAAATAGTGAACAAAATAGACATGATGATAAATGTCCTCACAGGGCATATATTTCAGGAAGGAGTTAGACAAGGAAACTAGAATTTACTATCAGAAGAATGAATAGGGCTTTGACAAAGGTACATACAATGTGGTATAAATTGAGGAGAGGAGAAGGGGGTCAAATAGCAGAGGCAATAAACCACTCCAAGAAGGTTTAAGAAAAGCATTCTGGAGGAAACGCCATCTAAGTTGAAATCTATAGAGTACATAAAAATTAACCCAGTTAGCCTTGAAGGAAAAGTAAATTATGACATAGAACAGGAATAATATGATCAAAGATGCTCATATCACTAAACATTCTACTTGTTGCAAAATGGCCCTTTAGATTTTCCCCACATTTTATAGTTTTAGTAATCTCTGAAGCATTTATAATGAGAAACAGAATAGGGAATTGACACTTTTATATGAAGCAGAATAGAACTTTGGAGTTAAATTAGCTGATAAATTTTACAAGTCATATAGTTTTTTAGGCCAAAGACTAAACCCCACTCACCACCATTTTAAGAAGAAATAAATGAAGAGCAAATGTTTACCCATAGGGTAATGGATTCATATGTGCTTGAACAGGACTATTTTAAGAAGCTATTGACATTCTCTCATTTGATGAGAGCTGTGGCTCTACTATATATTAACTAGTTCAGCCCAATGAGTCAGAAAGGCTGAGAAATATTAGAAAGTCAGGTATAGTGATGACCTTCATTTTTCTGACCTGATATGTCCACTAAAGTAAGGTTCTCAGCTTTTTTTCAACATATAACCTGCCCCTTGCCAAAACACACACATATACACACACATGCACACACAAACTTCTCATAGAAGAAATGACAAATCACTTGTGTAATGGTGAGTTGAGAAAAATAGCTTGACTATGTTCAGCCCAAGTTTTCACTCCTCAAGGAGAGTATATTCTAGTCTTCTTGCAACCATGTGGCAATTTCCCCACCCCTATGAACCATGACTGAAGTAGCCTAGCTGTCTCCATGTTGCAGCCCAGGAGGTAGGGGGAAAGGAAAAGGGATATGTGCTTTTCTTGGGAGCTCAAAAAGGTTATGAACCACTGACCTGGAAACCACTCCACATTTATTCTGTGGCAGTCTTGTAAACCTTACAAATGCCAGCAAAAGATGAGTTACAGAAGGAAATTTCTGAATAGATTAAATTTTGAAAATTTAAATAGGAAAATCTTGGAAAATTTTCTGGAGCATCAGATGCTTTCTATATTTAGCTCTGGTTTCTAGGCATCCTTAGCAGAATAAATTTTCATGTATTTATATAACAAGTCATCTATTATAAATATTTATTATTTTTCCTTTTAGGTTCCTACTATCATCTGCCAGACAATGTCTTAGGTATTGAAGATAAAGCAATAAACATAAAAATCTTCATACATGTTTGTGTAGTTATAGGTAAGTGTCTACACAGTGTTACTGATGAGTGCTAAGGAGACAAAAATAATATAGAGAAGGGGGATATAAAGTGCTGGAGGTAGGACCTGTTACCGGAAATGTGGATCTATGGTACTTGTCTTCTTGGCGAAAATAATTTAAGCAAGAGACACAGAGCAATAAAAATATCAGTGTAAGGCAGTTTATTACAAAAGCAAAAGTACACTCTGAAAGCCAAGTCAGAACAGGCCATTTGAAGATAAGACGATAGTGACCGATACTGGGGAAATTCCCTTTACGGGAGTTTTACATGATTATTCACAAAGGGGAAGAAGAGGTGTTACTAATAAGCATGTTCTGGGTGGTCCTCTGGGTGCACATGTCCTGTAGCTGTACATGCCAGTACATATATTGTATGTCCCATTATCTTAAATTTCCAGCCAGGGATGTGTTTTTTACTATTACCATAAGCAAAGGGTCACTCTTAGAACAAGGAAAAGTTCAGGTATTTCTTCATAGCAACGCAAGAGCAGACTAACACAAAAAATTGGTATCAGAAGTGAGGTACTCCTATAAAGATACTTGAAAATGTGAAAGCACCTTTGGAACTGAGTAATGACAGATGTTGGCAGAGGATGGAGAGCTAAAAAGAAAACAGGAAGATGAGGAAAAGTTTGGAACTTCCTAGAGACTTGAATTGTTGTGACCAAAATGCTCTTAGTAATATGGACAATAAAGGCCAGGCTGAGGAGGTTTCAGATGGAAATGAGGAACTTACTGGGACCTGGAACAAAGTTCACTTTCATTATTCATTAGCAAAGAGGTTGGCCGCATTGTGCCTCTGTCCTAGGGATCTGTGAAACTTTCAACTTGAGAATGATGACATAGGGTATCTGGTGGAAAAGTTTTCTAAGCAGCAAAGTGTTCAAGATATGACAAGGCTGCTTCTAATCACCTATATTCATCTGTGTGAAAAAAAGAAATGACCTAAAACTTAAATTTATATTTAAAAGGGAAGGAGGGTAAAAATGTTTGGAAAATTTGCAGCCCAGCTATGTGGTAGAAAAGAAAAGCTCATTTTCAAGGTGGTGGTGGGGAGATGCAAGTAGGCTACAGAAATCTGCAAAACTAAAAGGAAGGCAAATGCTGACAGCTAAGACAATGGGAAAATGCCACAGAGGCATTTCTGAAATGTTTACAGCAGCCTCTCCCATCACAGGTCCAGAGGGCTAGGAGGGAAGAATGATTGTGTGAGCCAGCCCTGCACTGCCTCAGGACACTGCACCCTGCATCCTAACCACTCCAGCTCCATCTGTGTTTCAAAGAGGTCCAGGTATAGTTCAGACCACTCCTTTAGAGGGGGCAAGTCCTAAGCTTTGGTGGCTTCCATGTGCTGTTAAGCCTGTAGGTGTACAGAAAGCAAGAGTTGAGGTCTGGGAGCCTCCACTTACATTTCAGAGGATGCATGGAAATGACTGGATATCCAGGCAGAAGCCTGCTGCAGGAGCAGAGACATCATGGAGAATCTCCCCTAGGACAGTGCACAAGAGAAATGTAAGGTCGGAGGCCCCTTACAGAGTCCCCACTGGAGCTATGAGATGAGGGCCACTATCCTTTAAACCACAGAACGGTAGGTCTACTGACAGCTTGCACCACGCACCTGAGCTTCCCAAGGCTATGGAAGCCCACCCCTTGTTCCAGCACCCCTGGATGTGGGAAATGAAGTCAAATAAGATTCTTTTGGAGCTTTAAGTTTCAATGACTGCCCTGCTGGGTTTTAGACTTATGTGGAGGCTATAGCCTCTTTCCTTTGGCCAATTTCTCCCTTTCAGAATGGGAGTATTTATCCATCGCTTGTACTCCCAACTTTTTTTTTTTTTTTTTTTCACTTTAAGACCTCATAGGCAGAAGGTACCTGCCTTGTCTCAGATGAGACTTTGGACTTTTCAGTTAATTATGGAATTCATTAAAACAGGGGAACTGTTGGGAAGACATGATTGAGTTTTACAGTATGAGAAGGACATGAGATTTAGGAGAGGCCAGTAGCAGAATGACATGGTTTGGATGAGTGCCCTGCCCAAATCTCATGTTCAGTTGTAATTGCCAATGTTGGGGATTGAGGCCTGGTGGGAGGTAATAGAATCATGGCAGGGTGGGGGTTAGGGGCAGGGATCCTTCATGAATGGTTTAGCAGTATCCCTTTGGTTCTAAAGTTGGTGCCAGAGTTCTCATGAGATCTGATTGTTTAAAAGAATGTGGTACCTTCCCCATCTCTTCTTCCAGCTTCAGCCATGTAAGATGTGCCTGCTTCCCCTTCATCTTCTGACATAACTGAAAGTTTCCCAAGGCCTCCCCAAAAGTCACTATGCTTCCAGAACAGCCTGCAGAACTGTGAGCCAATTAAACCTCTTTTCTTTATAAATTACACAGTCTTGGGTATTTCTTTATAGCAATGCAAGAATGGACCAATACAATGCCTGACTGGCTGACTTAATTATCTGGCTCTGGATAGAAGTAATGAGTCATGTCTAGTTTCTACTTCAAATGAGCAGGCACAAGGAGCATCTTCAATCTGAGAGTAGAAGGAGGAGAAAGCAAGGCTTGTCTCTCAAGAAAGGAAGATAAATATATGTCAAAAATTCACCAATTTCTAATCTGGTTAACTGCTATTCCTGTACATTAAATTACTAACACATTTTTTTCATTGGATATCTCTAAATTATGCTAAATTGCCCTTTCTGTGTCCTAGTATTTTCTTTTACATGAAATTCTACAAAGTGCTCATCTATATCCTATTTTCCACAGATATATGCTTCTATTTATTTACTGCTAATGTATTTGTTAGCTGCTAAGTAGAAAGAATCACAATGATGGCTTCCAGCTTTGCTTTATGTACAGCTTCAATTATCAATTGCAGCTGGTTGAAAGCACCTCTTACACTCCCCCATCCATTTTTTTCCAGTCAAAACTTGGTAGATATTAGCTCTCTTACTATCACATTTACTAAATGATTACTTCTTTTTTATGTCTGCCTTTGCATTCACAGCAATTTCTGAACCTCTTTTGTAAATTTGCCAAAATGTTAATTGCATTTGAAAGGACAAGCAAACTAAAATGTATAAAGGAGTATACCAAAAATAGACATTTGAGGAAGCAGAAAGGTAAAATGAAACAAAAAGAGGAGTATGTAAGGTTCATTTTATTTAAAAAAAAATCCAATTATCATATGATATTGGCAAAGAACTTCAGTTCTTTGCAGAAGAATTTTAAAAATTATACCACATTCTTAAAATTAACACTTTTAAAGTACTTATCTATCTTGTTGGTTTAAATCCTGATAATTTTGTGTTAATACCAAAACAATTAACAAGATAAGTTACTCAGTTTTGGAGAATCTAAAATATCAGATTTCCTAAAAATATTTTAGTTAATTCATAAATTTTAAAAAATTTTATTATATACATTTTCCCTTGGATTTTGTTTTATATTTCATATATTCTTCATAATAAATTTTATAATATTACCTTTGATGTGAAAAGAAACTGTTTATTGAGGAATAAATGCAAGTACATGGAAAAATGAATGCTAGAGAAACCATCAACAACCATCTTTCTCTTTTTAAAACAACAGAAAGTTGTTCAATCAGAGTAGATACAGGTCCTCCATGATTCATAATAGAATAACTAATTTATAGAAAAACATCTAATATAAAATAGCAGAGAAATTTAAAAATATCAAATTTTCACTACAAGCTGAAAAGATATATTTACATAAGATAAGCATTATTTAGGGCTAGTTTGAAACTTAAAATCAATGAGAACTAATATAACTTGGATATAAAGATGCATTCCAACTTTTCTATCATGTGAGCTAAGAAAATCTAATTCTAGATAACCTTCCAACAGCTCAAAGTAAAAGCTAAGTAACATTTGTAATTATTTTAAGTCAAGCTATACTAGTTCTTACGATTTTAGCAAAATCTGACTATGCTTAAAGTCTTTCAATGATTCATGGTTATTTCTTATTTTATAGTTGAAGAGATAAACCCCTAAGAATCTTTATATTTGTAATAATTTGAATTTTAAGTTATTGCTGTGATTGGAAGCTCAAACTAGTCAGCAAATCTTTTAGAATCCCAATGTATCAATTAAGGTTTTGTGTTTGAAAATGATATAAGAATCAACCCAAAGTGGATGAACCAAACAGTTCAGAGAAAGCTTCATATAATTTTATCTGAGACTCAAACTAGCTGTGTTACACAGCCATAAAGGTGACCCCAAATTTTTCTAGCCTCCCAGTATTTATGGCCACCCACAATGAATCAGAGGATATTTGTGTAATCAAAAGAATACTATGGAAATTCTCATGTGGGAGTTTCAAGGTAGCTCATAAAAGGCAGAACACCTCCCACAGTGGCCTATGGATAACACTTTGAGAGAAGCCTGCCACCATATTGTGAGGGTACTAAAGCAGTCTTCTGTATATTTTCTGGAAAGAACCATCTAGAGAAACACTTACACCTTTTGACAATAGCCACCTTCAACTTGCCATCCATGTTCATGATTCTGCCTGGAGGCTCAGCTGACTTTTCAAATGATCACAACTTTAGCCAACTTATAACATGACTACAACAGGAATTTCATGAGGCTCATAGCCAAAACATCCCAGCAAGCTTCTCATTAATTCTTACCCACAGAAACCATGACAAATAATCAATTACATTGTCATTGAGTTTTCAGATAATATATTAGGTAACTATAGATAACTAGCAAACTCTGCTACCAAGTACAAGCCTTTGTACATTTCTTGAGGCTCTGTCTTCATGTTAGCTGAAATCTAAGGCCACAAGAAATCTCAGGATATCTTCTAGCAACTTGAGAGTAGTGGGACATAAAATTAGAGAGGTTGTGAGGGGTCACATCATAAAGAGCATTGTAAGGGTGAGAGTGATAGAAATGGTGAGAAGCAGTCAAAGTCACACATATACTACTTGTGATATCTTTAGAAAGTTACTAAACTCTCTAAATACCAGTTTTCCTAAGTGTAAACTTGAAACAGTAATATCTTTCTCACAGTGTATTATAGTAGCCCCCTCTTATCCATGGAGGATAGGTTTCTAGATCTCCAGTGACTGCCTGAAACTTCAGATAGTACTTAACACTATTTACACTATATTTTTTCCTTATTAAATCAAAAATGTTCACCTTTTCACTGAAAGGAAGTGTTTTATATCTCCCCTTTGGCATATCCATGCTGCCAGCTTCACTACTCTTGTGCTTTATGGCCATTAAGTTAAATAAGGGTTCCTTGAACACAAACTCTATAGTACTACCACACTCAATCTGATAACTGAGATGGCTATTGAGGGACTCACAGGCAGGTAACGTCAACAACATAGATACACTGGACACTGGCATAATTTACATCCTGAGTAGGATGCCGTGGGACAGTACTAGATGTCATTATGCTACTCTCAGAACAACACACAATTTAAAACTTACACGTTATTTCTATAATTTTTCATTTAATATATTTGGACTGTGGATGACTGTGGGCAGCTGAAACTGAAGAAAGTGAAACTGAAAATAAAGAGGATCTACTGTATAGCACTATATAGAAGAAGAATAGAAACACCCTACTCATACTCACACATCAGTCTCTAATACAATGTATAAGTGGAAGAATACATTCAGAGGACAAGGAAAACAGAACTATAAAACTGCAGATGACAAGATATGGGGACTGGATAAATATTTAGCTAATCTTGTTTGTATATGTGAATACTTTCATTAAAGTTAGAAAAATAATAAAACATTGTGGATAGGAGAGGAGAAAATGAGATATCTCCATTTTATAGAACTTTTACATTGAAATAACATAGATAAAAATTAGCTTGCTTAACCTATAGACCCATATAAATAAAATCATGTCAATATATTTTCATGAAAGCTGCTCTATCACTGGTAATTGAAGTCTCTAGTCTTTGCTAGTATAATTCACAATATTACAAAATGCAAAAGTTAGTGTTGGTCTAGGAAACCAAACAAAATTCCTGAAACAGAGGATCAGATGTAAAGCCATGAGGATCTCCTGGTTTAAACAAGTATTGGTGCTTTCAACAGGACAAAGTCTTGGTCTTAAGTAGATGCCAAAGACCTCCAGCCTTAGGCAGAAGAGTGATAATAGAATAAGATGGAGCTAGAGCCTGGCACTGAACTCTCAATGTTTTCCAATGTATTTATTTGGCAATAGTCTTGGGTTATGAAAAATTAGCACAATTAGAAAAGTTTAAAAAATAAAAGCATTGGTTACTTTTCAAAATACTCTTCATGAAAACTAATCCACTTACTACCTCCTGACCCATTTGCTATGGTTTAACTGAGTTGGTGTGTAGTGAGCGAGGTTAGCAAGATGCTGTTGTCTGGCCTTCAGGAATTTGTAGCCCTCCCTATTTCTCCAAGTAAAAAAAACCCAAATTCAGATAGAAATATATGCCAAATAACACAAAACATCATCTAAAATATTTATTCAACAAAACAAGGACAACACATGGAAAAATATGCAAAATCTCTTTAAAGTAATTTTCAAAACCTGGGTAAAGTTGATGAAATTAAAATAATATAATCCTAGATTTACAGATGAAATTAGCATGGCCAAATGTGGATAGTTATTTACTTCTATGCCATTACTGTTTAGTTTCATGTGTTACTTTTTATCTAATATATGTATATCGGACCCATCTTCATCTTCTATAGAAGATGTAATAAAAGCACTGTTATATCCACACTGTAAGTTCGTTTAAAGGGTGCATTTTAACAGCCAGAATAGTATAATACCTGCAGACTTCTGAAATAAGAAATGATTGTCATGAGGAACCTAACATCATGTTGATTCTGTTATAAACAAACTGTCCAATACAGTGACCACTTGTTACGTGTGGTTCTCAAGCACTTGAAATGTGCTAGTCCAAACTCAGATGTGTTATAAGCAGAAAGTGCACACAAGATTTCAAAGGCTTAGTGTAAAGTATGAGGGCCATATTTCTCGGAAATTATTTTATATTGATTATATGTCTTGAAATATTTTGAACATGGCATAAACTATAACATTAGAATAATTTTTACTCATTTTGTTTTATTCTTTTAATATGACTGTCAGAATATTTTAAATGAAGTATGTGAATCACTTTTGCTACTATTCTGCTTCCATCTAATAATATCATCCTAGAGGTTTTTCCCAGCACTTTCAGAAGCATGACAGGTTTTCAGTAGTTTGAAAGTTCAAAAGACAAAAATACATTTTAATCTAACTACTAAAGAATGATTTTTTCTCTCTGGCTTTCTGAGCTGGGATTAACTTGAGGATGTAATGAAAGGAAATCTATTTAGATTTGTTTCTTTAATTTCTTCAGCCTGTGACATTTGGCATCAAAAAGAGGGATGGCGGCAACAGAAGTGAGCTAGCCAGTTAATTTACTCTTCCAGGCAGGTTAGAGGTTGACCACTATTTGTTTATGCCACCAGTTTATCTGTGGAAGATGCCTATTTCTGACCAATAATCTCTTTCCACTAGTGTGTATCCCACTTATCCCTGCTTAATATATGGATAAAGGAAATTCCCAACCTATACAAGCCTCTGAGTGCCTCTGCAGCCCCTTCCTGTCTCCCATCAGCCATGTATGCTACAACCCATTTGGGCACCATACATCTCCAAGCTCAGCCCTCAATAAGTGTTAGAATTCTGTTTGTCAGCACTGAGGACTCTCCTGAACCCAAATGACTCAGAGCTTGCCACCACTTCTGCAACTTTCAGGCATGCATATTGATCTTGCAGGAGTCAGGTACCCTAGAGCACCAAACTACCTTCAACACCAAATTCTAAGCAGATGTCTATAAATGGAAACATGTTTTCTAACTCTAAAGTCCTAGAATTCCAATTATATTTCCAAAGTCTTCATTGTTTATCTCAAAGAAGCAAACTCCAGAAATGCATGTTTTCCATTTACTCACTTCTGTGATAATTCATTTGCATGAATTTGAGATTTTTTTTCTTTTTTTTTTTAAGCATGCTTTGTGACCTAAATGTTGAGCATATGGCATATAATTTCATAAAGGAAATTGCTTGGCTTTTCAAATTCTCATTTCACCATTTCCCTTGAGTTGTCATATCAGCAGTTCCTGACAGTAAAAGAAATATATCACTGTGTTTTAACTAAGCAAAGGCGATGCTGCCACTCTTGGTTCATGAAACCTTTAAAAAGCAAGGCACAAAGATTTATAGAAAGCACTGACTTCTTCAATGGTGAAGTGCTCTATGTCTTTCATGTTTGACTATAAAGTGCTGCGGCATTTTATCAAAATATCTTACGAGACTAAACTGAGAAATATCCCAAATTTTTCCTTTATAAAAAGAGATATAAAAGGCAAACAAAATAAAAGTGTTTCACAAGTTCAATTTTTCTAGCTCCTTTTAATAAAGAATAAGTCACTGATAGAAAAATGAGCAAGACTGCAACAAATAGCCTGTTGGTTCACAATATATTGCATCAATGAAAATATCCCACACTTGTACAAAAAGCAAAAAGAACTAGGTGAAACCTCAGTGGATTTACTTTAAGAACACCAGACTACAACTGGGGATTTTTAAGCTATTTTAAGAAATGGAAAAATAAAGGGATGTGGGACCAAAGAAATAATTTTTAATATATTTTACAAACACATGAAAATAAAATTTTTAAATGACATTTAATAACATCATTCTCAGCAAACTGACACAAGAACAGAAAAAGAAATACTGCATATACTCACTCATAGGTGGGTGAGAAAAATGAGAACACATGGACACAGAGAGGCGGTCTACTATACACTGGGAACTGTTGGGGGAAATGGGGGAGGGACAGCGGGGGGGGGGCTGGGGGGGATAGCCTGAGGATGAATACCAAGTGTGGGTGAAGGGGAGGAAGGCAGCAAAACACACTGCCATGTGTGTACCTATGCAACTATCTTCCACGTTCTGCACATGTACCCCAAAACCTATAATGCAATAAAAATTAAAAAGAAAAAAATAGTATGAGAATATTTTAAGATGATAAAAGAGGCAACTAATACAATTAATAGTATAAAATACTGAGTTAATATATTTTGTATTATATTTTTCAAAAGGGCTGAAATGATAGATAACTAAAGCATTGGTTTCATGTGCTCTAGAATATTTTAAATAAGCTTATATAAGGAAATAGTTATTATCATACTACTTAAAGCCAATAATTATAAAATCTATGCATGCTGTACTTTTTACATGCAATATCTGGGTAATTTCTCAGAAAGTAAAATGTTTCCATTGTGTTCGGAAGGAGCCCTACAGAAAAAGTTTAAGTGACTCTGTCCAAGTCCACTCAACTAATAATTGACAGAACTAGGATTTAAACTTAGGAAGTAATGCTCCATAGCTCATGGTCTTTAGCACCAAGATATACTGATGAATATTCCATGCCTGGATAACTTAAAACTTTAAAAAATAAAATGTCAGGAAAATAATCTCTAGAGTACGAATTTTAAAGAAAGCCACATTCTTAGAAACTATCTGCTACAAACCAAAACTTTCACATATTAGCACACTTGCCCATGGAATATAATGATTTAAGCCAAAGGTGATTTTTTATTAAAAAAAGTTTTGTTCAAAATTTAGTGGAGACTCTCTCATCCTTAAAAGAGCTTAAACTCAATAAAGTACTAGCTGAAATATACAGACATCTCTTAGAAGATAAATTTCTTTTTTTTTAATGGAATTTTGTTGCACATAATTGGGGTAATACTAATCATGTGTTTCTTTTTATTCCTGATTGATGTATAGACAGAATTCTGAAATGTCTCCCAAGATTTCCTGCCCCTCTGGTATAAGTGCCCTGCATAAATACTGGATCTGTGAATTTGGTGGCTTTTACTACTGTGATTAGGTTATGTGGATGTGGGACAGACGACCTTGAGATAGGAAGATTATCCAGGTAAGCCTAAACTAATTTTATGACCTCTTTAAAAACTGAGCTTTTTTGCAGCTGATGCAGAAGAGAAATTAAAAGAATCAAAGACTGAAAAGGCTTAGTGAGGTCTACTATGCTAACAATGGGAAGCTAAAAATCTGTTTTATCTTGGTGAAGCGTTTCCTCATTTCTGAGGTTCACTCCATTGACTCATTTTCTGGCCCTCTTGTTGCTTCATAAAGGGATTTTGCTATCAGCCCCAAATTTGGTACCCATATTCTTAAAAACCTGGCCATTCCTAGAAAGGAACAAAAGTGTTGCTTGGTACGGGGTGGGGGGTCCCAAACCACACATAGCTTGCACTCATTCTGGGGATGTCTGCCAGACTCTTAGGGATTAAGATATTCCTCAAATATTGGACCCATTGGAGAGCAATTTGAGCCTTGTTTCTGAGCACTTTGTATCTGTGGTTGGCCAGAAAATTCATGATCCTTGTAGTATTTTGATCAGATATCTCCTGGGTTGGGCTACACACAAGAAGGTCATCTACATGCTGGAGTATACTCTTGTTTTCTAATTGAAGATCCTTTGGATCCCTTTTTAAGGCTTAGGCAAAAAAAAAAAAAAAAAAAAAAAAGGAAGGGAATCTGTCCCGAAAGCCTTGAGGGAGTACTATCCAGGTGTACTGTTGTTTTTCTCTGCCGCTAGAATCTTCCCATTCAAAAGCAAAAAGATATTGAGACTTCAGGTCCAGAGAAATGCAGAAAAAGACATCCTGGAAGACTGAAAACCATTCTGTGTTCCCAGCACCTGAGTCAAAAGAGTATATGGATCTGCCACCAATGGGTGGACAGGGATCACTGCTTCATTAATTGTCCTGAGATCCTGTACCATACAACATTCTCCTGAAGGTTTCAAAAATGGGCAGAATGGGAGCATTGAAGGAAGAATTACAGGATTTTAGAAGTCCATGGGCAAGCAACTCCTTAACTATGAATGCTAGGCCCTTTCTTACCTCCAGCTTAATTGGGTATTGTTTTCAGTTGGAAAAATGACTGGGGTCTTTAAGTTCTGTGTTGACTGGCACTGCTGTTCTAGGCCCTTCCAGGCCTCCCAGTACACCATGCTAGCAGGTGGACCTATTTGTTGACATACCCTGGAAAATTGTCTGCATCACTGACAATTAGCAATCTTGCCAGGTGGTGCTTAAATTGTAGCAGTGCCCTATTTTAACCATAATATCCCTTCCCAACAGGGGGAGTGGGCAGGTTGGTACTATTAGAAACTCCTGCTGTAAAATTTGTTTTTCAAATTGGCAAGTTAAAGGAGGGGTACAATGCCTGACTTTATTTTTCTCTCCCATTTCTAAAACAGTTGTGATCCTGGTGGAGGATTTTCCTGCATATGCAGTAAGGACAGAGTAACTTACCCCTGTATTAAAAAGAAACTGAATTTGTGTACCCATCACTTCCAGAGTTACCCGGGACTCCTCAGTAGTAATGATGTTCCTGGACATCATTAAAAGGAAAGCCCTGGGCCCCTTCAGTCTTCATAGATGAAGTTCCTCTGTGAAGGAACTTCTTTTGCACTTCAGTTCCTCCTTTTGCACTGAAAAAGTCTTGACTAACTAAGCTGCTCAGTGGGAGTGGGAGCATTCAATCACCCAGTGCCAGGGGTCAGGACTGGTACTAGCAAAGAGTCTTGCAGTGACCTGGCAGGGGCTTAGTACAATCCTTTGCCTAATGTCTTTTTCTTTTTTCTTCCTTTTTTTTCTTTTGTTTTTTGGAATTTAAAGCAAGAGCCTTTGCTAATGTTTTTCTAATGGCCATTTGGGTTTCCTTTGGATGTTCTTTGAGCATTCAGGGCATTGCCAATGATGGCTGCCATAATTTTGGCTTGTTGTTTTCCTTTACTCTGTTCCCCTTTTTCCTGCTCCAGGTTATGATTGTTGTCTACCGTAAAGGTGGTATCAAGAAACTGATTTGGATTAGTTTGTCATCCCATTTACAATTTTTGGAGTTTGTGCCTGATATCCAGGGCAGACTGCCTAATAAAATGCTACACCATTAGCATCATACCCTCAGGAGAAGAAGGGTCTACATTTGCATATTTTCTGAAGGCATCTTCTAACCTGTCATAAAACAGCTGGATTTTCTTTCTTCCCTTACTTGACGTCCCTGACTTTATAGTTTACAGCCTTGGTTATCTCCTTTTTCATTCCCCTAAGGAGTGCCTCAAGAAATTTGCTTTCCTATTCATTTGCACAGGAATATTATAATCCCAATTAGGATCAGGGGTAGGCACTGTGTCTGGGCCTGAGTGATTGCCCTGAGGATTTTGGACAAATGTATCATATCCTCTGCCTTATGGTAAGTAGCCTCAAAAATCCGTTCCTTTTTCACAGGAGTGAAGCACCTTGCTAAAATGAATTAGACATCTCTCCATGATAAGTCAAAAGCCCAAGCTAAGGTTTGGAACCCATCTGCAAACCTGTCAGGGTCCTCAGAGCACCTTCCCAACTTTTCCTTACATTATTGGATATCGGTTACGGAAAACGTGACTTGTGCTCAAACTGGCCTTTCTACTTCTGCTACTCTCCTGAGATGTAATAGTGCCATCCTGCTGAGCAGGATGTTCTACTCCGGCTGTGTTGAGGCTTAATATGGTTCTTCTCTTTTCTGGATGGCATTGCATGGGCATTTGGCAAGCAGTTATATGGGGGACAGCTGTAGATCCCTCTAAGAGACAAGTGGTCCTTATAAGAGGAGTTCATCCACAATGTCTGGCTCAGTCTTCTTAAGGGCCAATCTTAAAAGCTTTACAGATTGAAGGATTCTGAAAGGTGTTTCCCATAGTGATCTGGCCTAAGGAGAGCCCATTTGTTGCAGTCATCTTTGTCCTTAGGGTGTCAGGCGGCATCCCGAATACAGGGTGGGCACCAGTGCTGTTTTGGATGTTCTCTCTCCCTAAGCAATGGAATGGTCTACTATGAGCTTTACAGATTAAAGGATTCTGAAAGGTGTTTACCATAGCGGTCTGGCCTAAGGAGGGCCTATTTGTTACAGCCATCCCTGACCCCAGGGTCTCAGGAGTCCCTGTGGATGTTTTCCCTCCACAGGCTATGGAATGGTCTGCTATGATTCCCTTAGTCCTGGGATGCAACGCTCAGCTTTTTGCATCCCACCAAGTGAAATGAACTTCAGCTTGTAACCCTCATGAAACAGGGATCTTGCAATGTACCTTAAAACTATTAACAATAAGGTTGGGGATTTGTTCCTACAAACAATTAAAAAATCCAGGTTCTTATGCTAAAATAATTCATACATAAAACTGAAATCTCTTGCCCTACTCTGAGAAAAGGAATATAAAGTAATTCTGCATAACCCTTTCACACAAATCAAAAAAACAAACATAGAAATCAGAAAATGAGGGGTCTAACCTCCTCAAAGACATTTTGCCATATACACACACACACACACACACACAAAACCTGTCATGTGGATTTGTCTTGCCCTCAGCAAGTGTCCTGTTCTATGAACTAGTTATCCTGTCATGGGAGACTTTAAGCAGCAGGTGCCCTAGTGGCTTTTAATTGCCTGACCCCTGCATGCAGATGACAGCTTTGACAGAGAGAAGGAAAAATAAATCCCAAAGTTTGAGCTTACCTCCTAGCTGGCTCTCCAAAATATGTTACCAGACAGAGTTGTGTTGGTTCTTAGGTGTTGAGCAAAGAATTGAATAAAATGCACAAACAAGGTAACAAAAGAACAAAGCAAAGAAAAACAATGCGACAGAAGGAGTAACAAATACACAGATTTATTGAAGACAACTCACAGAGCAAGAGTGAGCTGAAGCAAGTGGTTCAACAGCTTCTTTGTTAAGCTAAAGGAATCCAGCAACACCCCTCAGTGCCCTTTAAAGGTCTCTAATTGGCTTCACCCTATGAAGGACCGGGCCTGCGACCAAACAGAGCCTGAAGTGGAGACACAGCCCTGCAGTCAATCAGAGGGGAAAGTGGCTTCTTATTATGGGAGAGAAGATGTGCCCTATGTGCTTCACCTGCTGCTCTCCTGCCTATACAAACTGGCTGTACCTGCTGTTCTTTTGCTTATGCAAACTGTCTGCACCTGCTGAATTCTCGTTACACTAATTTCCTATTCTCCTGCTATACTGCCCCCTCTTCATATCCCAGATCTGTTCTTACTTTTAATATTCATATGATATGAATTGTATATATATGTCTATATACATGTTCATATATTTTATATAAATCTCTATATGTCAAAATTTTATTTAGACATATATAGAAATACATCTATGTGTAGACATCTATATATAGACATACATAGACATCTATGTGTATGTCTATATATTTCTTTTTATATATATACTTTAAGTCCTGGGGTACATGGGCAGAACCTGCAGGCTTGTTACATAGGTATACACATGCATTGGTGGTTTGCTGCATCCACACCCCCAACATCTGTGTTAGATATTTCTCTTATGTTATCCCTCCTCAATCCCCCCACCCCCAGCCATCCCTTCCCTAGCCCCCTACCCACGAAGAGGCTAAACAAAATTTTGTTCAGACTAAATTGTTCAGTCTTGACTTACTTTAAACTTTATAAAATGGGTATCATTATGGTTGAACTTTTCCAAGAATTCCTATGTTTCACTGAAAATAGCATTGCTAAAATTCTTTTATGTATTTCCTTTTATACTTTTAATTTGTATTTTAGATCCGGAGGATACCTGTGCAGGTTTATTACACAGGTATATTGTGTGATGCTGAGGTTTGGGGTATGACTGATCTCAGCAACCAGATAGTGAGCCCAGTACCCAATAGTTATCCAACACTTACCCCCCTCCACCACTCCCTCTCCTCTCCAGCAGTCTCCAGTGTCTATTGTTGCCATCTTTATGTCCATGAGTACCCCGTGTTAGCTCCTCCTTATAAGTGAGAATATGCAATATTTGGTTTCATGTCCAGTGTTAATTTTCTTAGAATAATGGCCTCCAGCTGCATCCATGTTGCTGCAGAGGACATTAACTTACTTCTTTTTGTGGGTATGTAGTATTCCATGGTGTATACTTACCATATTTTCTTTATCCAATCCACCATTGATAGTCACCTAGATTGATTTCGTGTATTTGCTACTCTGAATAATGCTGTGATGAACACAATGGTGCAAGTGTCTTTTTAGTAGAACAATAAAGAAAAACCAGGTTCTAAAAGCATTCATATAATGTGACCACATTTATCTGAAAAATAATTATATATCCTATATATGTATATATCCTATATACAACTATACATTTTAATGTAATTATATATTATATGGCTATATATGCTGTAATAAACACCAAAATATTAATGGCAGTTTTCTGTAGAAGTGGTGTAGGTCTTGTATTGTGTGTGTGTGTGTGTGTGTGTGTGTGTGTGTGCACGTGGTGTGTTAAAATTTTCCACATTTTTTTCAATGGTAGTGCCATCTTTATCATCAGAAAATAAGACTGTTCTTACTCTGAATTCAGTCCCTGACCCTGGCATTACCTGTCTCAAGAATTGAGGCCTCTCAGCAGTCAGGGAGGAGTTAAGCCCTAGGATGAAGACTGCCAACTCAGAAAATCCTCCAAGGCGGCCAGCACTGTTTCTCTGGCTGCTGCCACCACCCCAGGAGTGGGAAGAGGTTTTCCTTCCACCTACTGTGTCCCTGAGAACCAACCTCCCTGATGTCTTGGTGGCCTACCTCCCCCACCGGTCCTGAAGCATCTCTGCCCCTGGAGTGGGTCACTTGACCACAGTAAGAGGGAATTCGAGGGCAGCCAGCACACTTAGTGCAGTGGGTGCCAGGAGCGCAGCCCTACGTTGCCCGGGCTGGCACAGGCTTGGGCCATGACTCAGGCCCTCCCGGCTCGCCTGTCTCCCTGCCCTGCTGTCTCTGCCTCCTCCCTGGCCTGCACCATTGGGTCACCATCCTTTCTTGCTAGTTTTATCCTGTTGAAAGAGTCCAAGCCACTTTTGTCTGGATTCTTTTGTTTGATCCACTACAGAGGCTTCCCACCCAAAGGGCTGTCAGGTCAAGCACTTAACCCAGGTCTTGGGCTCAGCTACGGAAAGTCCTAGAGTCACCTGTTTGTAGCTCTGGGATTCCAAGTTTCTGTCCCCTGCTTGGGCGCCAGCCCTCACCCACGCATGCCAGCATCTGCATGACACTTGAGATTGTACACAAGTGAACCTTTTTATACTTGAAAGTTTGTAATAATTAATTAGTATTTCAGGAATTGATTGTGATTTCAGGTTTGATTCATTATATTTTTAAGGTATAAATACTTATATTTGCGGCTGTTAAAGGTATGAATGCTTATGTTTAAGGGTTGTGTTTTGTTTTGCAATTTTTCCCAGGCTGGAGTGCAGTGGCTTGATCTCTGCAACCTCCACCTCCCAGTTTCAAACGAAATTCTTGTGCCTCAGCCTCCACGGTCCTCATAATAATCGACCATCAACTAATGTCGCAAACATGTTCTCACAATGTGTGACTGTTCATTTTCTTTAAAGTACCTTCTTATGGCAAAAGTTCTTAATTTAAAATGTCTAAGTGTCCATCTTATAGTGATTTTTCCATTTGCATCTTAGAAATTCTTTCTGATCCAAGATCAGAAAGCTATTCATTTACGCCTTCTTCCAAAATTTCAACATTTTGCTTTTGCCACTTTAAGGTTTGAATCCATCTGAAGTTGAGAAACAGGTGATATGGGTTTCTGGGTTACCTGTTTATATATTTTATTTGTGCCATCTGGCCCTGTTAATGCTTTATCCTGGATGTCCCACTTCCATCTAACAATGATTTCTCCTGGACCTGCCTGATCATATGACTTGGTGACATCTAACAGAACCCAGATTATAATTAGCAGTTCTGGTTTTGTGGTTATTTTGCGCACCATGTTCAGACCCTCCACCTCTGCCAAGGCCTGGTAACATATGAGGGACTCATATTTATAAAGGTATTTGATTTTTATCCTAGTATCCTACAGGTCTCCTTTGTGATTCTCTCTTGTGACATTCCACACAGGGTGTTTTCCTACCTTTATATCTCAAAATGTCACGGGGTTTACTGTGTTATAAGGCCTGCTGCAGAGCACTTTCTGTTCTGGGCTGTCCTCAGAACTGTAAACATTTTGTATCACCCAAGGTTGGAGCATTATTTCCAGATGTGGAATATGTTGCCTCCAGAATCTGAACAGGGCTACTTCTACTAGCCGTTGTGTTTCATTTTCAGTGGGAAGTGTAAGAGATGGGACTAGACGACCATTCCCCAGACCACCAGCCATCGAAAAGTTTTACTGATGTGGCAGGCTCATTAAAGGGTTTATTTTCCACCATTTAGAGAACATTTTGCGAGATCAGTCGCACACTAGCCACTAGCTCACTTGATCCAGTGAACATGATACTTGTGATAGATGTTAGTGAATCCAAGTCTTTCTGATTGTGCTGTGGCAAACAGCAAGTTAGTTAATATTGTCCTGGGGCAATTAAGAAAATACATAAAATGGTTTATTTCAAGTGAATGCAAACTGTTTCTAATCTTCCTTTAGTACAGCAGTGAGTAGGTACACATTCACCAGATCAATGGCCATGTACCATTAACCTGACTTTGCATTAGTCTGTTCTAGCGAATACACTATATACCTGGCTCAGCAGTGGCCAGTGGAGCTATTACCTAACTGGTTTGGTAGTGGAAGGTAGCCCATTATCTGGCTCTTTTAGTGGCCAGAGTGGTGAAATAAGTGCAGATGCTAATGGACCACCACCACTGCATCTTTTATGTCTTTAAAGTCCTCCTGGCTGTCACTTGGACCTGGCTTCTTGAGGTTAAGTGCTCAGTATCCTATTACACTTTGGGCTTTTAGTATCCTATTACAGTGAGTAATTGAGGGTGAATGCAGTTTGTAATGGCACCTCCTATCACACGCCTAGTCTGCAGAGGAAAGCCACCATAGAACTTTGCTGTAAAGCAGGCCCATTCACCAGCATATCTCACTGCTTTGGTAAGTATTCTATCTTACAAGCTCCCAAATGGAATATAAACAACTGATAGGCCTCTTGTCTTTCTTTCTTTCTTTCTTTCTTTGAGAGAGTCTCACTCTGTCACCCAGGCTGGAGTGCAATGGAACAATCACAGATCACTGCAGCCTCAACCTCCTGGGTTCAAGTCATCCTCCCACCTCAGCCTCCCAAGTTACTGGAGCTGCAGGTGCACACCACCACACCAGGCTAATTTTTATTATTATTTGTAGAGACAGGATCTCTCTATGTTGCTCAAGCTTGTCTCAAACTCCTGGGCTTAAGTGATCCTCCCACTTAAGGCCTCACAAAGCACTGGGATTACAAGTGTGAACCACCACACTCAGTAGGCCCAGGGTCTTAAAAAGTGTTTCAGTGTAGCTTTCTGTCTACTATGAGCTTTGGAGTCTCTTCTACCCTCTGCCACAGCTATACTGTCATTGACTCCTCACTCAATGAGGACTGCTGCTTTTACCATACTTCTAGGAGCCATCCAAATAATGTGTTTGCCCCATGGTCTGTAGTAGGGTGTTAAATCCAGGGTACTCAGATAGTGCTTGGAAATCAATAGCTCCCTTATCCATTTTCATGTCACATCCTTTTTAATCCAGTACCCTCTCAGAATCCAGCCCCATAAACTGTCTGTATTCTCACCTAGTGGAAGGGGTTAACAAGCTCCTTCAGGCCTCCATTATAAAGATACTAATCTCACTCAAGAGACTGGAGCCCTCAGTTGGTTTCAACGTATGGATTTTGGGGTTACGGAAACATTCAGACCATAGCAACGAGCTTTCTTTAATGTCTAACAGCAATAATTCAAAGTAGCAAGCATGAAAAAGAATCTCATGAGATAAAGTCATATCTATAGACTAAAAAATGTTATTTTTTCATTGAATCTCTTTGTTTTAAATGGTACAGATCTTCAAAAATAAAAAGGTCAAACTTCGCTGTACCAAGTGACCCTAATGAGAGTTAATTCTACCTTCAAGATGCCACATAAATGATGCTTTGCCCCATGGCAAAAGACAAAAGAATCTGCTTAATGGGATATATTGGCCAGTGATCCTGGCCTAATAATTTTACCTGCAGAGATAAAACAGAATATATCTCCTATTTTTCCATTATAAAATATTTCCAACTAATTTTAATTTGGGTTCATACTTACCGTGAACATACAGAAGGCAGCCTTTAAGTGCAGAAATCTCTGTGCACATATTTCTTCTTTGATGTGCATAGTGTCAAATCCTCTTCACTTTTTTTTAATTCAATGGCCCTGCATTTTTGTTTTACAATGAATTCATTTTTTTTTTATGTTCTCACCACTGACTTCCTGGGTAAATGGCCTAATGACACCAGGTTGTAGGACTAAGGAGGGTTTGATTTTGAAGATCCCATTTACTAAGACTTATTATTTAGAAAGAAAATTCAGTTAATAGACTCTCTAAATTGGCTTTATGATGCATAGTAAATTATTAAAGAGTTTTTTATTGCTAAATATATTTTTGAAGGGATTAATTTAGCACATTAATTTACTAGACATAATAAATATTTTCAGTAAAGAATCAGACAGGAAATATTTTAACCTTTGTGAGCCATATGGTCTGTGACACAACTATACAACCCTACCTATATAATTAGTACAGCTATACAACTACCTAATTAGTACAACTATACAACCCTAGCTACTATAATTAGTACAATATGAGTCATAGACAATACACAAATGAATGAGCATGGCGGTCTTCCAGTGAAACCTTACAAAGACAGACACTGGGCAAATTTGGCTCATGGCTCGAATTTTGTCCAATCCCTGTTCCAGACAAAGGTTCTTAATGGCTTTCTTCTTCTATTCTGATACACTGTAAATTTAAAAGCAGGTGAGGGATAAAGAGAAGAAATGAAGGACATTATGTGTTTGTCCGTCTCGTGGCACAAGCACAGCTGTTCCCATCTTGAAACTAATAGAGGTGCTATTAATGAAGACAACCATTACAAAAACAAAGCAAAACCTGTGTGTTAATACTCCTTTAGCACCATGGCAGAATCTATTATTTCCTAGCTTCAGAAAATGGCCATTATTAACTAACAATTAGATCAACATCTGAAGAAATGCACTGAGGGAAACGTGTCCAGTCTGGTAAATGGATATGGTTTAGATATCATAGCAAGCCTCATGCTGGTCCAGTAAGCACAATGAACCCAGCATGGATCAGAAGACTGTGGAGCTGGGCAATTTCCCTGCACCTACTACTAGAAGAGCAATTCGTAACATATGACTTACAACTGTGTCTCATTAACATTCTCTAGGAATTCAATACGCATTGGATTTCATAAATTTGTCTAGAATTTGTCATAAGAATCCAGAGGTAAATAAGGCATATAATGTAGCCACCCAATACTAAAAATCCTAATCCAGAGATAGAAGAAAATACACTTCATCTTGGGCTGGGCATCATGGCTCATGCCTGTGATTCCAGCACTTTGGGAAGCCAAGGTGGGCATATCACTTGCGTTTTCATTGCATTTGGTTAAATAACCCAGCAGCTGGATTACTGGATTATATGATAAATATATAATGAACTTTTCTAAAAATTTTTCAAACTGTTTTCCAAAGTGGCTATATTATTTTTCATTCTCATCAGCAGTTGATCTGCATCCATACTAGAATTGGTATTTGTAAGTATATGCTACAATGTGCTGGAAAAAAAAAAAAGATTCTGCAGTTTTTTATTTACGCTTTTCTCAATAAAACCATGAAACTAAACCTATATTACAAAAAGGTAATTTGTATTAGATTACAAAGATAACTGTAATTCCTTATCTCTTCCTATATCTACTCTTCTTTTAAACACCTTTGCCACTTTTCTTCGCCCCTTAAGTATTGTCTGACCTTATAACTTGCATTGATTAGTAAAATGTGGTAGAAGTAACAATCTAATTTTGAGCCTAGCCCTTGAGATTTTGCATATTTCCCCTTTTACTTTTGAATCCTTATGACTATCATGTGAATAAACCTCAGAAGCTACTTAAATATAAAAAGCAGAGGTCATCCTAGCTGAGGTCATTTTAGAAGAGTCAGCCTCCAGCCCATCTGGCAGCTGACCACAGATGCAAGAATGAGCTCAGTCAAAAACAAAAGACCTACTTAGCTCAACCCAGACAATAATGCTAAACCATAGAATCCTAATTAAATAAGTGGTTGTGGTTTTAAGCCACTAAGTTGTGAGATGGTTTATTATGCAGTAATAGCTAATTGATATGCTATTTTATCTCTAATCTAATTTATATAACCCAAAATAAAATATATGCTTCTATGATTAAGTAAAATTAATATTTTTTTACTGGCTCTTATTTTCTATAACCATTCAAATTTGCAACATAAAAGGGTTTGCTTTAAAAATAAAATGATACTTCATAAAAGCATGCAGATTGATTTCTGTAAATAATTTATAGTCTTAGTACTACCAGAACCAAAGCTATGTGACTTCAGAAAAATTATTAACTTTTCTTTGCCCCAAAAATCTTCATTTGTAAAATGAGGATACTTGGATAAGTCACACTTTAGGGCAAAAAAAAAATGTGTGTTTGTACGTTATATGCATACATGATGTATATATCAATATTATACACACATACATATTTATGTTCATGTATGTATTATTTTAGATAGATAGAGAGAGAGAAAGAAAGAGAGAGAGAGAGATTTTAAAGGCCTTAAAAGAAGAAACTCTAAATAAAGCTGAATAAAAAGTGGTATTAGGGTCCTGAGATACATAAAATAAGTGGCTCATATTTGAATCACCTTGGTAAACCCTAAACATATATTAGTCTGTAATTCACAAGATAAAGATTTTTTTAAAGACAGTAGAAATGTATAGCAAATGTTTGATAAAAATTATCTCTGTGAGTGATAATGAAAGCCAACTGGGCAGTCAATTGCTACACAGTGAAAGATGTAAGCAGAACTGTTGTATATGGTACAGGGAAACCAAGCCACAAGTATTGGTTAAATTAATTATCATAGAGCTTTAGAGATGGCAGGAAATTTAAAATTCTGTGAGTCCAACATTCAGAGTTTATTGACTTGAATCAATTCAACAAAAAAATTAGTGAAAATCTCCATTCTGAAACACAGTATGCATATATTATGAAAAATCTATTGTAGAAAGATTAAATAACTTACATAAAGACAACCAATTAATAGTTGAGAATAGAAAACATTTCCTTATCTCCATTTCAGTGCTCTTTCTACTTCACCTGTAAACTACTCTAAATATTGACAAAATATCTTACTATCTCTGACAGATTATAATTATTTATTAATTATACATTAACTACAATAAAATAAAAAGAAAATTTGGTATACTCCCAGAGAACAAGCTCTTTAATGTAATTTTGTTTTGAAAAGATATTTTAGAGGAAATGAGATGAAGAACATTCTCTAATTCAATGAAAGGACCAATATAAACAACCTCCTACATCTTCTTTGGATTTCTGGGATCCCATCTACTTAGAATCTAAATTGTCCTGCCAATCGCAGTTCAGACCTGGGTTACAAGCTGCTGAAATCAATTCATGCCTCACCCACTTTGCTTCCTATCTTAGAAAGGGTCCCTTAATCACAGTAATAGTAGGAAACTTTCCTGATACATCTTTCTTTGAGCTATGAAACTGTCAATCTTGCTGTGCCACAAATGTCACTTAGAATTAAGTATTTTCTCTCAGCTGTAATGGTCTCCTTTCTTCTCTTCTCCTTCTCAAGTCATCTATTCCATTTTGTTCAGTTGCTTCTTTATTCTGAGATTATATTCCTATTTGGGGAAAGGATTGGGGAAAGATTGTCAAATTGTCTTGATTTTGCAAAACAATGGTGATATAAAGATAGTGGTTGTGATAAAAAAGACAGGATCAATAGTGCTGTAGGACAAACTCAGGATTGCAGCTCCCAGTGAAAGTGCAGAGGGTGAGTGGATGCTGCATTTTCAGACAGATCTTTATTGCCCACAGACCAGGAGATTCCCAGGTGTAAAAGCCCCATGGGCTGCCAGCACGGCTGTTTGGGCCAGCACAGCTGTTTGGGCTGGCACTGCAGTGCAGCGGCACTCCGTACAAAATACACTGGTTTGGTTGCCCTCTTAAACCGGCAATTAGAGATTTCGGAAGGTAGATTAGCACATTCATCTAATTAAATGGGACTTAAACAGAAAGCCAGGCCAGGAGATTCCTGGGCAGCAACATTGTTTCAGCTGGCACAGTGGGTCGCTGCAAGGGAAATCACACAGATCCTGGTGCCCTTTCAGCGGGCAACTGGAACACCTGGGAGAGAGTCAACCATTCAACTTTAAAAAAAAAGGGGCTCTGAGGCAGGGAGCCAGGTGATCAGGCTTGGCGGGTCCCACCCCCACAAAAACAAACAAAACAGCAATTGGAAACGCTCGGGATTGAGAGTTTCACGGCAACCAAAGCTGAATCCAGGATGGTGCAGCTCGGTGGGGGAGGGGCGACCGCCATTACCAAGGCACTCAACCCCTATGGAGGTAATCTGCCATTGCTGACACAGCCAGCCATTGCCAAGGCAACACGCCATTGCTGAGGCAACCACCATAACAGAGAGAGTCTGCCATTACAGAGGCAGGCCACCATCACGACGGCAGTTCTAACCACACCCATATAAATGGGACTGCATGGCGGAGCACACAGCAGTAGGGCAGAGCCCACGGCAAAAGGGCAGAGCCCACAGCAGCAGGGTGGAGTACAGAGCAACTCAGCATAGCCACTACAGGCAGGCAGTGACTAGACTGCCTTCTTGCTGGGAAGGACAGTGCAATGGATATTCATAAATAAAGCCCTAACTCCCCAGGACAGAGCACCTGAGGAAAAAAAGGGGCTTTATGAGTTCTGCTGCAGCAGACTTAAATGTACCTGTCTAGCAGCCCTGAATGAACAACGGAGCTCACAGCTCAGCATTTGAGCTCCTATAAAGTACAGACTGTCTCCTCAAGAAGCTCCCCAAACCCCGTATATCCAAAGAGTCACCTCACAAAGGACTGATCAGACTGACATTTGGTGGGCACCATTCAGGGACAAAGATAGCAGAAGAAGAAACTGGTAGCAACCCTCATGGTTCCGCAGCTGCTACAGGTGTCCCCAAGGCAAGCAGGGCCTGGAGTGGACCTCAGCAGTCCTACAGCAGAGGGGCCAGACTGTTAAAAGAAAAACTAAGAAACAAAAATACTTCATCATCAACAATCTGGACATCCACTCAGAGACCCAATCAGAAAATCAGCAACTACTCAGACAACAGGTAGATAAATACACAAAGATCAGAAGAAACTAGCACAAAAAGGAGGAAAACACCTGAAACCAGAACACCTCACCTACTACAAGTGACCACAACTCCTCATCAGCAAGGAAACAAAGCTGGATGGAGAATGAGTGTGATGAAATGAAAGAATCAGACGTCAGAAGGTGGGTAATGAGAATGTTCCATGAGCTAAAAGAACATGTTCTAATTCAATGCAAAGAAACTAAGAACCTTGAAAAAAGATTTGAGGAAATGATAACAAGAATGGACAACTTACAGAAGAATATGAGTGAATTGAAGGAGCTGAAAAACACAATATGAGAACTTCGTGAAGCATGCACAAGTTTCAACAGCCAAATTGACCAAGGAGAAGAAAGGATATCAGAAGTCGAAGATCAACTCAATGAAATAAAAGGAGAAAGCAAGATTAGAGAAAAAAAAAACGCAAAAAAGGTATGAACAAAGTCTCCAAGAAATGTGGGACTATGTGAAGAGACTTAATCTACGTTTGATAGGTGTACCTGAATGTGACGAAGAGAATGAATCCAAGCTGGAAAATACTCTTAAGAATATTATCCAGGAAAATTTCTCCAACCTAGCAAGGCAGGCCAATATCCAAGTCCAGGAAACACAGGGAACACCACAAAGATATTCTGCAAGAAGAGCAACCCCAAGGCACATAATCATCGGATTCACCAGGGTAGAAATGAAGGAGAAAATGCTAAGGGCAGCCAGAAAGAAAGGTCGGGTCACCCACAAAGGGAAGCCCATCAGAATCACAGCAGATCTCTTGGCAGAAACCCTACAAGCCAGAAGAGAGTGGGGGCCAATATTCAACATCCTTAAAGGAAAGAACTTGCAACCCAGAATTTCATATCCAGCCAAACTGAGCTTCATAAGTGAAGGAAAAATAAAATCCTTTGTGAACAAGTAAGTACTCAGAGATTTTGTCACCACCAGGCCTGCTTTACAAGAGCTCCTGAAAGAGGCACTACACATAGAATGAAGCAACCAGTAACGGCCATTCCGAAAACATAACAAATAGTAAAGAGCATCAAAAAAATGAAGAATCTGCATCAACTAACGGGCAAAACAGCCAGCTAGCATCAAAATGGCAGTATCAAATTCACACATAACAATACTAATCCTAAATGTAAATGGGCTAAATGCACCAATCAAAAGACACAGACTAGCAAATTGGATAAAAAGCCAAAACCCATCGATGTGCTGTATCCAGCAAACCCATCTCACATGCAAGGATACACAAAGGCTCAAAATCAAGGGATGGAGGAAGATTTACCAAGCAAATGGAGAGCAAAAGAAAAGGAGGAGATGCAATTCTCATCTCTGATAAAATAGACTTTAAATTAACAAAGATCAAAAGAGACAAAGAAGGACATTACATAATGGCAAAAGGATCTATACAACAAGAAGAGCTAACAATCCCAAATATATATGGACCCAATACAGGAGCACCCAGATATATAAGGCAAGTTCTTAATGACTTACAAAGAGACTTAGACTCCCACACAGTAATAGTGGGAGACTTTAATGCTCCACTGTCAATATTAGACAGATCAACCAGACAGAAAATTAACAAGGATATCCAGGACTTGAACTCAGACCTGGAACAAGTAATTCTCATAGACATTTATGAAACTCTCCACCCTAAATCCATAGAATATACATTCTTCTCAGCACCACATCACACCTACTGGAAAATTGACCACATAATTGGAAGTAAATCACTCCTCAGCAAATGCAAAACAACTGGAATCATAACGAACAGTCTCTCAGACCATAGTGCAATCAAGTTAGAACTCAGAATTCAGAAACTAACTCAAAACTGCACAGCTTCATGGAAACTGAAGAACTGGCTCTTGAATGTTGACTGGATAAACAATGAAATGAAGGCAGAAATAAAGAAGTTCTTCAAAACCAACAAGAATGAAGAAACAACATACCAGAATCTCTGGGACATATTTAAAGCAGTCATTTGAGGAAAATAAATAGCAATGAGTGCCCACATGAGAAGAGTGGACAGATCCAAAATTGACACCCTATCATCAAAATTGAAAGAGCTAGAGGAGCAAGATCAAAAAAACTCAAAACCTAGCAGAAGACAAGAAATAACTAAGATCAGAGCAGAACTGAAGGAGATAGAGACACGAAAAACACTTCAAAAACCAATAAATCCAAGAGCTGGTTTTTTGAAAAGATCAACAAAATAGACCACTAGCCAGACTGATAAAAAAGAAAAGAGAGAACAACCAAATAGACACAATAAAAAACGATAAAGGGGAAATCACCACAGATTCCACAGAAATTTAAACCATCATCTGAGAATATTAAAACAACTCTATGCACATAAACTAGTAAACCTGGAGGAAATTGATAAATTCCTGGACACCTGTGTCCTCCCAAGCCTAAACCAGGAGGAAGCTGAAACTATGAATAGACCAATAGCAAGGTCTGAAGTCCAGGCAGCAATTAAGAGCCTACCACTAAAGAAAAGCCCAGGTCCAGATGGGTTCACAGCCGAATTCTACCAGACACACAAAGAGGAACTGTTACCATTCCTTCTGAAACTATTCTGAATAATCCAAAAAAAGGGAATCCTTCCCAATTCATTTTATGAGACCAACATATCCTGATACCAAAACCCGGCAGAGACTCAACAAGAAAAAAAAACTTGAGGTCAATATCCATGATAAACATACATGCAAAAATCTTCAATAAAATACTGGCAAGCCGATTGCAACAGCACATCAAAAAGCTTATCCACCATGATCAAGTAGGATTCATCCCAGGGATGCAAGGCTGGTTCAACATACACAAGTCTATAAACGTAATTCACCAAATAAACAGAACCAAAGACAAAAACCACCTGATTATCTCAATTGACACAGAGAAGCCTTTTGACAAAATTCAACAACCCTTTATGCTAAAACCCCTCAATAAACTCAGTATTGATGGAACGTATCTCAAAATGATAAAAGCTATTTATGACAAACCAACAGCCAACATCATACTGAATGGGCAAAAACCAGAAGCATTCCCTTTGAAATCTGGCACTAGACAAGGATGCCCTCTCTCACCACTCCTATTCAATATAGTACTGGAAGTTCTAGCCAGAGCAATCAGGCAAGAAAAAGAAATAAAGGGTATTCAAATAGGAAAGGTGGAAGCCAAATTGTCTCTATTTGCAGTTGACATGAAAGTATATCTAGAAGACCCCATCATCTCAGCCCAAAAACTCCTGAAACTGATAAGCAACTTCAGCAACATCTCAGGATATAAAATCAATGTACAAAAATCACAAGCATTCCTATACACCAATAACAGACTTAAAGAGGGCCAATTCAAGAATGAACTGCCATCCACAATTGCTACAAAGAGAATAAAATACCTAGGAATACAACTCACAAGGAACGTAAGGGACCTCTTCAAGGAGAACTACAAACCACTGCTCAATGAAATAAGAGATGACACAAACAGTTGGAGAAACATTCCATGTTCATGGTTAGGAAGAATCAATATCGTGAAAATGGCCATACTGCCCAAAGTAATTTACAGATTCAACGCTATCCCCATCAAGCTACCATTGACTTTCTTCACAGAACTGGAAAAAAAAAACCACCATAAACTTCATATGGAACCAAAAGAGAGCCCGCATAGCCAAGTCAATTCTAAGCAAAAAGAACACAGCAGGAGGCATCACACTACTGGACTTCAACCTATACTACAAGGCTACAGTAATCAAAACAGCATGGTACTGGTACCAAAACAGAGATATAGACCAACGGAACAGAACAGAGGCATTGGAGGCAACACAACATATCTACAACCATACAATCTTTGATAAACCTGACAAAAACAAGCAATGAGGAAAGAATTCCCTGTTTAATAAATAGTGTTAGGAAAACTGGCTAGCCATGTGCAGAAAGCTGAAACTGGACCCCTTCCTGACACCTTACACTAAAATTAACTCCAGATGGATTAAAGAGTTAAACATAAGACCTGGCACCATAAAAACCCTAGAGGAAAATCTAGGCAAAACCATTCAGGACATAGGCGTAGGCAAGGACTTCATGAACAAAACACCAAAAACACTGGCAACAAAAGCCAAAATAGACAAATGGGACCTCATCAAACTCCACACCTTCTGCACGGCAAAAGAAACAGTCTCTAGAGTGAATCAGCAACCAACAGAATGGGAAAACTTTTTTGCAGTTTACCCATCTGACAAAGGGCTGATATCCAGAATTTACAAAGAACTAAAACATATTTACAAGAAAAAAAACAAACAGGCCCATTCAAAAATGGGCAAATGATATGAGCAGACACTTTACAAAAGAAGACATACATGAGGCCATCAAACATATGAAAAAATGCTCATCATCTTTGGTCATTAGAGAAATGCAAATCAAAACTACATTGAGATACCATCTCACGCCAGTTAGAATAGTGCTCATTAAAAAATCTGGAGACAACAGATGCTGGAGAGGATGTGGAGAAATAGAAACACTTTTACACTGCTGGTGGGAGTGTAAATTAGTTCAACCATTGTGGAAGACGGTGTGGCAATTCCTCAAGGACCTAGACATAGAAATTCCATTTGACCCAGCAATCCCATTACTGGGTGTATATCCAAAGGACTATAAATCATTCTACTATAAGGACACATGCACACAAATGTTCATTGCAGCACTGTTTACAATAGCAAAAACCTGGAACCAACCCAAATGCCCATCGATAATAGACTGGACTGGGAAAATGTGGCACATATACATCATTGAATATCATGCAGCAATCAAAAATGATGAGTTCATGTCCTTTGTAGGGACATGGATGAATCTGGAGAACATCATTCTCAGTAAACTGACACAAGAAAAGAAAATGAAATACCACATGTTCTCACTCATAGGTGGGTGATGAACAATGAGAACACATGGACACAGGGAGGGGAGCACTACTCACTGGGGTCTATTTGGGGGAATAGGGGAGGGACAGCGGGGGGCAGAGCTGGGGAGAGATAGCATGGGGAGAAATGCCAGAAGTGGGTGAAGGGAAGGAAGGCAGTGAATCAAACTGCCACGTGTGTACCTATGCAACTCTCTTGCATGTTCTGCATATGTACCCCAAAACTTAAAATGCAATTTTAAAAAAGACAGGATGAAATTCACACATAACAATATTAACCTTAAATGTAATTGGGCTAAATTCCCCAGTCAAAAGATACAGATGGTGACGTGGGTAAAGAGTGAAGACCCATCAGTGTGCTATGCTCAGGAGACCCATCTTATGTGCAAAGACACACATAGGCTCAAAATAAAGGGATGGAGGAAGATTTACCAAGTAAATGGAGAGAAAAAAAAAAAACCCAGGAGTTGCAATCCTAGTCTTTGATAAAATGGATTTTAAACCAATAAAGATCAAAAGAGACAAAGAAGAGCATTACATAATGGTAAAGGGATCAAAGCAACAAGAGCTAATGATCCTAAATATATATGCACCCAATACATCACACACTGGGGCCTCTCAGGGAGTGGGGGGCTAGGGGAGGGCTAGTGGTGGGCACAGGAATGGATTCAGCAAACCATGAAGGCACCTGTGTACCTATGTAATGAACCTGCATGTTCTGCACATGTACCCCAGAACTTCAAGTATAATAAAAAATTAATTAATTAATTAATTAATTAATAAAAAGATAGTGGTTGCTTTTTAATGTTTCTATTTGGGGGAAAAAATAAAAGTTTATAAAACTAAGGGTATATGCCCTTAAATTATTTGTCTCACTGATTCAGGAAAGTCACAAGTCTAGGACTCAGACTGTAGGGCTTCAGATGGTCAAAGGTTCCAGGTTTGTAAAGCAGATATTTTTACAAATTGTCATCACAATTAGCATACTTTATCATTTGCTGATTTTAGTCCCATCAATTACTTAAGCTACATATATAATACTGGAGGATGTCTGATTTAGTCAATTCAAATAAAGGCTAAATTAAAAAAAAATGCTTAGTCAAATCAAGTACTGACACTATTAATAATAATATTTCTAAAATATTTCAGGATTTCTTAAAAGTTCTAATACATGTTACCTCCTACATAAAGCCAGGCAGTATTTCTAGTCTTATTTAACGTGTGAAGAAAATGGGATTAATAAAGTTTAAGTGATTTAAAAAAGGATATAGTCTTAGAGGATACAGTGTAGATTTAATGATTTAAAAGGGTATAAAGTAATTATCAAAATTGGAATATAGACATAAATATCTTAACCTTGATTCTACTGTTGTTCCTACTGCTTCCAGCTGCCTCATGTGAAGAGGTTCTGATGGCATATTTCTTTGGCCCAAAATCATACTAGATTAGGCAAGGAACACTCACAGACATGTATGATTATACAGTAAAATTAGATCAACTGAATGTCAGAAAAAATGTGGGCATTTTAGTACTTATAGTATACACATATTACTTAAAGTATGTATCTCTCTTTGTGAGAGATGATCAAACTCAGCTCAATGATTAAATGCATTTTAAATGCTAAATTGCAGTATATAGCAAGTTGAAAATCACTTTCCAATTTGTCTACCACTCTAAATCTAGGGACCTTAGGGTAAATTGTGCTTTAATCCAGAACATTTTTTTCAATTAGCTTCTTTTTCATGCTAGGAAAATATTCTTTGATATCGGAGCTGTATCTCTACCAACTCTCTTTACCAATTACTACACCCGTACCCTAAGAGACCCCTTTGAGCTGTAAGCATTCTTGGGATGAAGATATGCCCATGAGCTTTACATTGCACATATTATTAAATTAAATATCATATTACTTTGCCTATAAAAGCACTCTCTCCAAAATTGTCAAGTCATCCTTTTTATCTGAAAGGATACAGGAAATACACCATTTTTAGATTTAGCTTTAAAAGGATATAGCTTTTTAAGAGATGTAAACCTCTACCACTTAATCTTTGGAGTCCCATTTTGCTTTATACCTTCACTGATATTTCTTGATTTCTTAAAATATTTTGATAAGATGTACTTGTACTTAAAAACTAAGAAGCAATGCTTTCAGAGGAAAAGTTATTCCACACAGCATTGTATAGATAAATAGATTATATTCCTGCTTCTAAAAAAAAATAAAACTGATCACACCAGAGGGATTGTAACAATAAATCAATAATTCCTTAACATTTATGAAGGAAGTTAGTTACAAAATGATGCTGCATGGTGTGTCCGTGGGAGGTATTTGAAGAGACATTATTGGGCACTGTTTTACTCTGTTGAGAATATTTTCTTTCAAAATATGATTTCCACATATCTGGAAAGAAATTCACAATGTATAAGTTGATAGCTTCCTACTTTACCAAATGAAGGAGAAAAACTGAGACTTGTAACAATTCAAATGAAAATACGTTTTTGAAGCTTCCTATATGCTTATATTCATCCAATCATTATTTATTTATTTAACATATATTTATTGGAAACCAATTATGTGTCAGGCAATAAAATAAGCCTTGAGGGTACATCAATGAAAAAATAGTTTGTTTTCATAACTGACAAGTATAACAGGAAATACAGACAAGTAAGTTTACAGTTATAATGAGAAAGACATCATAACAAGAGTAGATTCAGAAAGCTGTATAACCAAATAAGGAGGGTATAGAAACCAGATTAAAGGAACTAAAGAAGGTAATAAATAAGGAAAATGACCCTGGAGTACATAGGATTTAAGCATGCAAGAGAGAAAGCACCAACAGTTGTAAGAACGTGGAGGCTGAAGTACGATATTATTTAGAAAGTCACAGGTTTGATATAAAAGCACTGGAAAGATTTTTGGTCACAGGTAGTTACTACATGGTTTTAAATAAAAAGGAGAAGGAGTTTGAGGGTCTTGTTAAGAGTAGCTGGTGATGGAAATTAGTACTAAGTGGAAGTGAAAGAGAAAAGATAAGAAATCAAAGAAATTAACCTTGTAAGGGGACAGAGTAAAAGATAGAAGAAAATTGAGTTTAAAAAGTGAGACATTTTAAGTTAAATTTTAAATAAAGTTTCAGAGTTAGAGTAGAAAGAAAAACTTATTTTATTGAAGATGATTTAAAAAGAAAAGTAATCAGAACTTTGAAAAAAGACAGTGAGTTATATTTTAAAAACTGAAGAAAATGCCTCATTTACAAAAAAACATTTTAGGAAACAGGGTAAAAATGCTAGAAGACTTCCAGTTAGTGTTTTCAATTGTTGTATCTAAAAGTATAGAGAAGATTATAATCAAGGGAAAGCCAGCTGAAAGAATTTAAAAATTTAACTGACAAATGATAAGCCACAGTGAAAATAGCAGAGTAAATATTGTAAAAATCATACAAGGAATGTTAAAAGAGAAAAATCAAGAAGTACTCTTGGACCGGGAACCAGGCTCCTTCCTGTAATCTCAGCACTTGCAAGGCTGAGGTGGGAAGATTGCCTGAGCCCAGGAGTTTGAGATTAGCCTGGGAAACATACAATACATTGAAAAATCAGCCAGGCATAGTGGTGTACAGTTTTCATCCCAGCTACTTGTGAGGCTCTGGTGAGCCGTGATTGTACCACTGCAGCCTGGGTGACAGAGCAAAACCCCGTCTTAAAAATAAATAAATAAATAAAGTACTCTTAGAATTCAGAGTGAATTAACTTAAAAAAATTTAAATTGAATAACTCCATATTAAAGTTAAATGGGAGAAGATAATTACAATGTAGAAAATAATCACTATACAGCATATGCCTTCTTCAAATGATCAGCAAAAAGAGAACAAAAGGTATGAAATGGCAATTTACAGATGGTTAACAAAAAGCTAACAAGTATATGTATAGATAATCAACCTCTGTACAGAAATGCAAAATGAAACATAAATTATACTACTGTTTACATTCATCAGAGGGGTGAATGAAAAGTAGATAATATCAAAAGTTAGTAAGGATGCTTGGGGACTGGAACCTTCAAGACTTCCTGGCAGAATTATCAACTAGTATAACCATGTTGACAAGAATTTTGCCCATAATTTAGTGACATATTAACCAAGTATCCCATACAAACCCAGTGAATTCTGGCAACAATTTTTTGAAATATTAATTAAGTATCCCATATAAACCAGCTATCCCACTCCTACTGTGTATACACACAGTAGGGCATTTCTTCCACTAGTCCATAGGAAACACACAGGAATATATCTTGGTGAAGTATTTATAATAATGGGTAATTCGGGTTTATCATTAGGGGAATATACATATGATAGATGTACACCATGTATTACTATGTCCCAGAAGAAATAAATTAATAGTATAAACTTTAGAAATAGAAAACTCTTAAAGCAGAGCATGTTGAGAGAAAAATTAACAAATCATAAATATGACACAATACATTTATGTAAACTAAAAACACATATGAACAAAAATATTAAATATTTTATGAGGATATATATAGATACATACCCAATAAAATAGATCAAAAACTTTAGAGTGAATATCCGTGTTAAAGAAGGGAAATAGCTTACTAAAAGAGAGTAATCTTGTGTACATCTATAATGACAGTTCACCATAAAGAATATAACTTACTCAGGTGTCTTGTACTCAGATACAAAGGAAAAAGCACAAGAAAATAATTAGAGAAATTATAAAATAATTATGAAAGATAAGAAAGACCAATCCAAAAGAGGCAATGTAAATCAAAACATATATTTTATTCTTTATCTATATTGCAGAACCAAATAGACAAAGCAAAAATAATTCTCAAAGAAAGCAAATGATGGGATTGCTGGGTCAAATGGAACTTATATTTCTAAGGACTTGAGGAATTGCCACACTGTCTTCCACAATGGTTGAACTAATTTACACTCCCACCAACAGTGTAAGAGTGTTCCTATTTCTCCGCATCCTCTCCAGCATCTGTCGTCTCCAGATTTTTTAATCATCACCATTCTAACTGGCGTGAGATGGTTTCTCAATGAGGTTTTGATTTGCATCTCTCTAATGACCAGTGATGAGTTTGTTGGCCTCATGTATGTCCTCTTTTGAAAAGTGTCTGTTCATATCCTTTGCCCATTTTTGAATGGGCTTGTTTGTTTTTTTCCTGTAAATCTGTTTGAGTTCTTTGTAAATTCTGGATATCAGCCCTTTGTCAGATGCATAAACTGCAAAGATTGTTTCCCATTCTGTTGGTTGCCGATTCACTCTAGAGACTGCTTCTTTTGCCGTGCAGAAGCTGTTGAGTTTGATTAGGTCCCATTTGTCTATTTTGGCTTTTGTTGTCAATGCTTTTGGTGTTTTGTTCATGAAGTCCTTGCCTACTCCTATGCCCTGAATGGTTTTGCCTAGATTTTCTTCTAGGGTTTTTATGGTGCCAGATTTTATGTTTAAGTATTTAATCCATCTGGAGTTAATTTTAGTGTAAGGTGTCAGGAAGGGGTCCAGTTACTGCTTTCTGCACATGGCTAGCCAGTTTTCCCAACACCATTTACTAAGCAGGGAATCCTTTCCCCATTGCTTGTTTTTGTCAGGTTTATCAAAGATTGTATGGTTGTAGGTATGTTGTGTTGCCTCCGATGCCTCTATTCTGTTCCATTTGTCTATATCTCTGTTTTGGTACCAGTATCATGCTGTTTTGATTACTGTAGCCTTGTAGTATAGTTTGAATTCTGGTATTGTGATGCCTCCCGCTGTGTTCTTTTTGCTTAGAATTGACTTGGCTATGCGGGCTCTCTTTTGGTTCTATATGAAGTTCATGGTGGTTTTTCCAGTTCTGTGAAGAAAGTCAATGGTAGCTTGATGGGGATAACATTGATTCTGTAAATTACTTTGGGCAGTATAGCCATTTTCACAATATTGATTCTTCCTAACCATGAACATGGGATGTTTCTCCATCTGTTTGTGTCATCTCTTATTTTGTTGAGCAGTGGTTTGTAGTTCTCCTTGAAGAGGTCCCTTACATTCTTTGTAAGTTGTATTCCTAGGTATTTTATTCTCTTTGTAGCAATTGTGAATGGCAGTTCGTTCTTGATTTGGTTCTCTTTAAGTCTGTTATTGGTGTATAGGAATGCTTGTGATTTTTGTACATTGATTTTATATCCTGAGACTTTGCTAAAGTTGCTTATCAGTTTCAGGAGTTTTTGGGCTGAGGTGATGGGGTCTTCTAGGTATACTATCATGTCGTCTGCAAATAGAGACAATTTGGCTTCCACCTTTCCTATTTGAATACCCTTTATTTCTTTTTCTTGCCTGATTGCTCTGGCTAGAACTTCCAGTACTATATTGAATAGGAGTGGTGAGAGAGGGCATCCTTGTCTTGACTATAAATCGTTCTACTATAAAGACACATGCACACGAATGTTCATTGCAGCACTGTTTACAATAGCAAAGATGTGGAACCAACCCAAATGCCCATCGATGATAGACTGGACTGGGAAAATGTGGCACATATACACCATGGAATATTATGCAGCAATCAAAAATGATGAGTTTGTGTCCTTTGTAAAGACATGGATGAATCTGAAGAACATCATTCTCAGCAAACTGATACAAAGACAGAAAATGAAATACCACATATTCTCATTCATAGGTGGGTGAGGAAAAATGAGAACACATGGACACAGGGAAGGGGGAACTACACACTGGGGTCTATTGGGGGCAATAGGGGAAGGACAGTGGGGTGAGAGCTGGGGAGGGATAGCCTGGGGAGAAATGCCAAATGTGGGTGAAGGGGAGGAAGGCAGCAAAACACACTGCCATGTGTGTACCTATGCAACTATCTTGCACGTTCTGCTCATGTACCCCAAAACCTAAAATGCAATAAAAAAAAGAAAGAAAATGAAGCAAATTTTTTTCTGAGCTACAAAAACACTGAAATCTGCCAGTCAAAAGACCTATATGAAAATAGTTTATTATATAAGATTGATTGAGTTATATTGCAAACAAACTCCACATTCACTATCTTAACTGAAGTTTTTTTCTTGCTTGTAAAAAGTCTGCTAAGGGTTTAGTAACACTTGAGGGCAGCTGTTCTCCACACAGTGGCTGAGTATTCCAGGCTGTTTCTGTATTGTGGCACTCAATTTCAACATGAGCATCCACGATATATGTGGTAGAGAAATAAAACTCAAATAATCAAATACCACCTCAAAAAGGCACACATCTCTTCTGCTCTCAGCCCATTAATTAGAACTTATGACCTGGCCAGTTATCAAGAATGCTTAAAAATAAAAGGTTGCATATGCCCAGGAACAGAGAAGAAACAGATACATGTGCTGCAGAATATTTAGGAAACTGGAGAGACCAATGGTGAAACAGGAGGATTTTATTAAGGTGGCCACTGGCTCAGTAGACTATCATTCTAAGGCTGAGCAAAGGACAAAGAAAATGGGGTACTTTTTATACATGTAGGATGACTTCGCAGCTCACAGATTTACAGAAGCCAGAACAAAGGACAGTTAATTAATTTGTAACATGTCTTGTGATGCACATTACACTTGAAAAATAGCATTTTGGAAAACACATTGTACATTTTTTGGGCGTTATTTTGCCCTGTGACCTTGCAGCTGGTCAGCAAGAAAAATAGGAGTCTTGAGATGCCTGGGAACTTTGCTGAGAATGTGGGGAGAATAGATAAGGTAGGTTTTACAGGGAGTTAGTTAATTTTAAGCAGAGCTGGCAGTTAGCTTTCATACTGAACACAAAACACTAAACTTTATTTTGTTATACAGCAAATACAAACTACCATTGTTATTATTTAATTTCCTTCTTCATATGGGAAGAACAGTAATATTTCTTCATATAGTATAATAAATCTCTTTTATATCTACTTTCAGTAGTATGATTTAGGCTAATTGATAATTTTAAAAATTAGTAAATAAATATTTAGACTAATTCATCCAAAATGCAGTTTACTGTGTGTAAGAAAGGGAATCCTTCAAGTAGAGGTTTGACTGTTCTGAGTATACTCCAAGTGCATGCATTTATTAATAAATTAAGAAATTTCTTTGAGTCATAATCTAATTATACTGAATATGATAGTTGATATTAGTATAAATGCTCTCACTGTTTACCCTGTGTTAGTCATTCCTCTAGATGTTTTGCATGTGTAGCTCATGTAATCACAAACACCTCTGAGGTTGGATTAAGTATCCTCGTTTTATAATTGGGCATACTCAGACAGGTTAAATAATTTTTTAAATTCACAGAGATACAAGAATAGAGTATCAGAAATTAGAACCAAGGCAGGTTGACAAAATCCTAGCATGAAGTTATCGTCATTTTATGTTATTCGTATCTTATGTCACATGATTGTATTAGTCCATTTTCATGCTGCTGATAAAGATATACCCCAGCTGGGAAGAAAAAGAGATTTAATTGGACTTGCAGTTCCACATGGCTGGGGATGCCTCAAATCATGGTCAGAGGCAAAAGGTACTTCTTACATGGAAGCAGCAGGAGAAAATGAGAGAAAGAAAGAGAAGACCCCTTATAAACCCATCAGTTCTCATGAGACTTACTGACTACTGGGAGAACAGCATGGGAAAGATGGGCCTCCATGATTTAATTACCTCCCCCTAGGTCCCTCCCATAACACATGGGAACTCTGGGAAATGCAATTCAAGTTGAGATTTGAATGGGGATGCAGCCAAACTATATCAGTGATCAACTTGAATAGCAAATAAGATTTTAAAAGTACTTTACAAATTACAATGTTCTGCACAAAAATAGATGATTCACAAAAATCTGCAGATACTTTTCCCACATTCTTTGGCCACCACACCTTTGAGTCATCTTATATCATTCCTATCCACTCAATGTCATATGATCAATTGGAATAGCAAATAAGATTATAAAAGTACTTTACAAGTTACAAAACTCTATACAAAAATAGATGGTTCACAAAAATCTACAGATACCTTTTTTAATATTCTTTGGCTACCATACCTTTCAGATATAAAATACTCAGTAAAAAAAAAAAAAAAAACAGTAAGGTATGTTTTTTCTTGCCACAACCTTTACATCTTAGGATTTTTTTCATCATAGGTATGGATTACTCTTGCCATTATCTTTTTAAGAAATAGAGAATAATAAAAGTATACTCATTATTTGAGCTCTATGTATATTGATATATAAACAGTGTTATCCAGAAAAAGATAAACTCTTTCAAACATCACTTAATCTGTTCAACTACGTATAGAAATACTTGTTTTAGGAGCCCAAAGTGGCTCCGGCCGGATGTCGTGGTGCTTGCGAAGGTGAGGCCAAGAGTTCAAGGCCAACCAACCTCAGCAACCTTACAAGCTCTCATTGATTGGCAAAAAAAAAAAAAAAAAGAAATACTTGTTTTATTAAAATCTACCACATTAAGCTTGCAAATTAATTCTATGAAAATTGGATCATTTTACCCACAATTCTGTTTTTGTTGTGTCAAACCACTATGTTTAGTTTCATAATTTGATTTATTTATGCCAAATGATTGATTTGATTAAATATTTTCACTTTCAAGCAAATGTTTTGTTTGCTCTTCTTATTTCTTTTTGTGTCAACCTAGTGAAAGCCACCTCCTTGGATGGGAAGATATTGCTAGTAATTTGACCATTACAACTGGTTTGTATCTAACCTGTTGACTGAGAAGTTTTACTGGGCCTCTGCTACTCATAGCCCTTAGAGTCCAGAAGCAGGAATCAACTCTAATCCTGTAAGCCTTCCTGATCTCTGAACTTTATCTACTCCTCACAATATTTGTTTGGAAACCAAACAATTCATACCAGAACTCATGTATTCTTATAATATCTTGCTAAAGGCAGCCAATATTAACCAACAAAGGCTCTCATATTCTGGTTCTTCACAAATTTCCTCCATCTTTAGGTTCACTGACACATGGTTGCCACTAAAGTTGCCACAGGCAACAGTTGCCTTACAGCAGCACAGAGCTTTTGTGCCTTCTACCTTGTTTAATTTCTTTTTCTTTGTTGACTATAATTCAACTTCTAAGTCATAACCACAGAATTTAGATATTTTATGGCAGAACCCCATTATTAATTTTTTATTAGTTGGAATAATGTTAATAAACACATCTGAAATATCAGTGACTTGATTTAATGTAACTACGTTTCTTGTGTGTGTAACAATGCAATTTGCAGGCATTATAAGTTAGAAGGAGGGACTTTTGATATGTACTCAGGATAACAGATAATGTCATATTTAATACATGAGCCAGGGTTATCCTGCACATTGACTTCTGGGCAAAAGAGGAAAAGAGTGTTTGGAGGAGATACATCTTTCTTCTTAACTACATTGGCCTAAAAGTGTCACACATCATTTTTCTTAGCTTTCCTCTGCAAAAACAAGACACAGGTCCTGCATAGATGCAAAGATTATTGACAAATCTAATCTCTGCACAGGTAGACAACATGAAGCAATAACTCTACATGACAGAAAGAGAATGAAATTGTCATTTGACAGCCAACAATTTCTGCCACACAGAGGCCATAAGACATTTATTGCTCAAAGTTTATTAGCTATTTTTTTTACTAGTTGTTATGTTGCTTTAATTTAGTCTAGCATATGCCTATACTTGCATCCCTGTTTCTAGGGTTAGCTTCTGCTAACTCAATAATGATTTATGTATTTTTCATCATATTTGAAACACTTAGGAGCCTTGATGAACACTGACACCTGGATCTAATAATAATCTCCAGGTTAAAGACCTAGGTATAGCACTTAGTAAAATCTTTCCTGATGGTTCTAATTGATTGCCAGAGTTGAGGACCTCTGCCTACCATGTGTGGAAGGTCAAAACTTTTGTAATTATATACCTCCTGAGTGGACTATAGTCCACTTTGCTGCTAAATTTTCTGAAACCCCTTTTGCTTCTCTGTTGGCACCAGCAAAAAAATAGTGAATGTGGAGTCCACTAAAGAGAATTACAATTTGGTGTTGGGTATGGGTGTGACATATCTTGGAGACGTAATGTGATATATCTTGGAGTTGCTTAAAGTGGTTTTCTAATATTTAAAGGTTCTTTTGACAAGATACAACTCAATGACAGAGAGATGAAAGGCAGAACTCTTAGTTATGATCCAAATGGGAGAAGGTTGACAGGCAAGAACAAATAGGACGTTGCTTCCAGGGACAGGGTGACAGCAAGCAGTAGTTGCATGGAGAGTAGTTCATGCATGGGAGTTGGAATAGGGCAATCTAGGTTTCTCAAGCTTCCTACTGGTTGGTGTATTATTCCATTCTCATGCTGCTGTAAAGAACTGCCTGAGACTGGGTAATTTATAAAGGAAAGAGGTTTAATTGAGTCACAATTCCACAAGGCTGGGGAGGCCATAGGAAACACAATCATGGCAAAAGGGAAGCAAACACATTCTTCACAAGGTGGCAGAAAGGCGAAGTGTTGAGCAAAGGGGGGAAAGCCCCTTATAAAACATCAGAGCTCATGAAAACTCATTCACTATCAGAAGAACAACAATGGAGCAACCGTCTCATGATTCAATTACCTCCCATTGAGTCCCCCCAAGGACATGTCATGTGGGGATTATGGGAACTACAATTCAAGGTGAGATTGGGGTGTGGACACAGCCAAACCATATCAACTGGCTAGTTTGAATAATTTTGAAGTATTCAGAATTTGAATTTTGATAATTTTGAATAATTTGAATACTTCCAGGTTTAAAGGCTTTCCTTAGTTATGGCCCCAGGAACAATTAAGTCAGGTACTTAGTGGACCTAGAATGTAAGAGTCTGGTAAGAGAAGTAATTGGGGTGTGAACTTAATCAGTTGCTTAAGAAGTAGAACCTACCAACCTCTAGCCAGAACCTCAAAACTAGGTAAAGGTCGAGAGTAGGAAATGATAGTTCAGTAAGGTATATGTAAAGGTTAGTGGTATGTGATTGCAGCCAAATAGTTGTGGTAGTCAATGTAAGAAACTTGAGGTGAGAGGTCATGGTAGAAGACTGGAGGGGTGAAATAAGAGAATGTGCGGGAGAGTGAGAGATATTCCCAAGGGAATCAAGGAATGTGTTAATATGAAGCAGTTGCCTCCTGAGGAAAGCAACAGTCTATCATTTTTAGGATGGCATAGATAGCATGAATAGTGCCTTCTACAAGATTTTCCTTTATGATTGGAAATGTAAGGGAAAACTTATGGTTAGTTGCTTCCATAATTCAAGACATAATGGGCAGGTGGGTACAGAGGATCACAAACTTGGGTTCTGGGACAGCCTTTATTTTCAAAAACAGAACAGCATATGGGCAGCAGTTGCTGCTCTAATGGTGTATAGCACAAAACCAAGAACAGTTTCTTGTGCCAGAAGCCCATGGGCAATGTAAGGCTATCATAGGTTGTCCAGAGACTCTGGGAGATTCCTAAAGCTTCTAAATTGAAGGAGTTTCTAAGAACACTAACAGAGCACCTCGTGGTTTTAATTTGGACAGATTCTAGAACATTTTGTTGAGCCAGAAACAAAATTCCATTTAAGGTAGACTGATTTGTTAGTAGCAGCATTAGTGAGATTAAACAAAATTTGTGAATGAGGAAACTGTTGCTTCCCAAATCCAAAAAGGACAAAGATATTGGACTTGCATGTCCTTAATAAGTGTGTCAAATGAATCTCTTCAGAGGAGGATGCCATCAATGTAGCACCCTACCTATGCTTCTGGAAAAGATGATGCATGAAAGTTCTTGTCTGCAAAGACTGTGTGATGAAAAGCTGTTGAGATGCCCTCTGGGTAGCCCTGTGAAACTGTGTTACGTTACTTCTAAGGTGAAGGCAAACTGTTGCTGAGAGGCTGATGAAATAGGCACTGTATAAAACATTTTAGGCAAACCTTAATGGCAAGAAATGTACCAATTGCTGATTGGATGAAGTTAGAAATGTTATTATTGAATGGATGAAGTTAGCAATTGGTTATTGGGTCTGAAGGCCTTAATGGATAGAACCACAGCATTTAGGTTACAGAAATCACTGTGAGGTGCCATTTGTTCCTTCCAGGTTTAAGAAGAGGCCTAATTGGACTGTGAAATAGAAAAGCAGTGGGAAAACCATTCATTAATTAGTTCTTACACTGAAGAAGTTATCATCTTCAAAGGTCAAGATTCAACTTATTTTGAGTCATATTAACTATTTTAACTGATGATCTATGAGGTCCCACTTTGTCAAACCAGTTTGTTTGTGTGAAAGATTTAATTTTAATTTACTACACACTGTTTCACTGTGTCTATGCCTCCTATGGGATATATTAGAACCATAAGTACTATGGCTTTGATAAACTTAGGAGAGGCTATATAGTTAAAATGAAGCATACCTATTTTCCTCTATTTTATATTCAGTTACTTTCCCATGATTACAAGGGTACCATGCTTACACTTAGTAGGATCCAATATGTAACTGTAATTGGATCCCTAGTATTGATTAAATCCATGAAGCTTTGCCAATTGGAACATTTTAGCAAATGTTAAAGTTAATCCAGAATCTATGCTGTAGAGGCACAAAAATTAGCACTCTTTTTGTTTTTAATATATAAATTATTTTAATACATTTTGGATTCCCGTTTGGGTCATATTATAGATCTTTGTTTCAATTTAACTGCATATTAATTAAACACATATAATTATTTAAATATGTTTGTTAATGTTATATAAATAGTTAAATATATAATTAAAATGAAACAAAGGTCCATGACATATACCTGTGTGTGTGTATATGCTTTTAATTCCCTCTCCCTCTATCCAAGATACGCTTTATCCTTTTTTAAATTAAGCCATTTAACATACTTCACAGGTGTTCTCTTTGTCCTGTGTCTCTTCATCTACATTTATAAATGTCTTCCTCCAGAGAACATCAAATCAGTATCATCCAAGCTAGAAACCTCCCTCATGGCAATGAGTGTTTGGTTTACAGATCCCAGATGTAAGTTAGATTTGAATTAACTCCTTCATTGTGACACAGGAGTACTAAAGGTGTTTTCTACTATAACCTTGACAGTTAGGTTTTGTTGTTGTTATAACAGAGCCATAGTAGTACAGTGGCATACCAAGAGTGCTAGGCACTCAAACTAACAGTTATCGGAATAAAACCACCTTCCTCTATGGCTTTGCTTTCTTAAGTAGTGGTTTTCAGTTTTTGTGTTTGTCCAGTGATTGTCATCTCATCTTTACCCAATAACCCACAGTGGAAACCTTCTAAGTATTACTGGGAAAAGCAGCAGGGAAATCCAGTGGCCTGTCTCATAGAAGGCTATCCATCTCTCATTCCAAGGCTCTCCAGTCCACCCCCAACAGATGATGGTTTGCACTAAGAGTAGGTTACAGCTGCTCCTTAAGAAAACAGTCAGCCCCCTTGTCAAAAGCATCAGTGCCTTTGAATATTGATATGGAAGGACACTTAATAAAGCACGAGTGTCCTGGCTATGGGTCTTGCATTGTTATACAAGTGGGTAACTTTGACAAGTATTCCAAAGCGGTTGGGAAATACAGGGATGAAAAATTAATTCTGTTGTTCTTTTGGATAAACATTGACTCCTGGCCTCTGAAGTTGATACCCACTAATCCTTGACTGTTTGGGGAACATGAAGATTGCCAGGGACAGCAGTGACATATGCAGCAGCAAAAAAAGTTAATTGGCTACTCTAACTCAAGCAGTATTACTCAAAATAATAATAGTAACAACATATTAGGTGATTATAGCTTATGGATAAGTAAAAATGAATATATATATGTAAGGTACATGTGATTCCTGTGAAGTGGTCTAGTGTTATGAGGTTGGAATTAGATTCATTATAAATGGATACTGCAGACTTTAGGGAAACCACTGAACATTATTTTAAAAGAAGTATAGTTTATATGGTAGGAGGATAGAAAATAGAATAATATATTTAATTAAAGCCATGGAAGTCAGAAAAGGAAGCAAAAAAGAAAAAAGAAAGAAACAGAGAACACTTGCAATGAACAGAAAACAGCTACAAACATAGTAGATATTAATATTAATATAAATATATAAATAATTATCTTAAATGTATGTGGTATAAATGCACCAATTAAAAGACATAGAGTGGCCCCGTGTGGTGGCTCATACCTGTAATCCCAGCACTTTGTGAAGCCAAGGTAGCTGGATCACAAGGTCAGGAGGTCAAGACCCTATTTTCCAATATGGTGAAACACCATCTCTACTAAAAATACAAAAATTAGCCAGGTGTGGTGGTGGTCGCCTATATTCCCAGCTTCCAGGGAGGCTAAGGCAGAAGAATCACTGGTACTTAGGAGGTAGAGGTTGCAGTGAGCTGAGATTGTGCCACTGCACTCCAGCTTGGCAACAAAAAGAGATTTCATCTCAAAAAATAAATAAATAAACAGACATTTTAAAAGTGCATAAAAAACAAGACTCAACTATATGTTGTCTACAAGAAACACACTTTAAATATAAAAACATAAATAGGTTAAAAATAAAGCAAAAGAGAACTACAAATCATGCTAACATTATTCAGCAGAAAGCTAGAGTAGCTATGTTGGCATGCCGCAGAGATATTATGGATTCAGTTCCAGACCATCAAAATCAAGTGACCCACACATATTTTTTGATTTCCCAGTGTACATAAAAATCACATTTGAAATATACTGTAGTCTATTACGGGTGCAATGGCGTTGTATCTAAAAAACAATACATTTACCTAAATTTAAAAATATTTCAGTGCTAAGAAGTGCTAACAGTCATCTGACCCTTCACTGAGTCACAGTCTTTTTGCAGGTGAAGAGTCTCACCTCAGTGTTAATGGTTGCTGATTGATCAGGGTGGTGATTGCTGAAGTTTGGGGTGGCCATAGCAATTTCTTCAAATAAGACAACAGTGAAGTTTGCTGCATTTATTCACTCTTCCTTTCACAAAAGGTGTGATGCTATTTGATAGCATTTTACCCACACTACAACTTCTTTCAAATTTAGAGTTAATCCTCTCAAACCCTGCCCTCCTTTATCAACTAAGTTTATGTAACAATATTCTAAATCCTTTGTTGTCTTTTTAGTAATGTTCATAGCATCTTCTCCAGGAGTAGATTCCATTTCAAGACACCATTTCCTTTCCTCATCCATAAGAAGCTACTCCTTAAATGTTCAAATTTTATCATGCTCTTGCAATAATTTAGTCATATCTTCCACTTTTAATTCTTTTTTTTGTAATTGCATTTTAGGTTTTGGGGTACATGTGCAGAACATGCAAGATAGTTGTATAGGTACACACGTGGCAGTGTGATTTGCTGCCTTCCTCACCTTCACCCTCATCTGAGATTTCTCCCCATGCTATCCCTCCCAGCTACCCCCTCCCCACTGTCCCTTCCCTATTTCCCTCAATAGACCCCAGTGTGTAGTGCTCCCCTCCCTGTGTCCATGTGTTCTCATTGTTCATCACCCGCCTATGAATGAGAACATGTGGTATTTCATTTTCTGTTCTTGTGTCAGTTTGCTGAGAATGATGTTCTCCAGATTCATCCAAGTCCCTAAAAAGGACACGAACTCATCGTTTTTTATTTCTGCATAATATTCCATGGTGTATATATGCCACATTTTCCCAGTCCAGTCTATCATCGATGGGCATTTGGGTTGGTTCCAGGTCTTTGCTATTGTAAACAGTGCTGCAATGAACATTCATGTGCATGTGTCTTTAGTAAAACAATTTATAGTCCTTTGAATATATACCCAGTAATGGGATTGCTGGGTCAAATGGAATTTCTATTTCTAGGTCCTTGAGGAATCACCACACTGTCTTCCACAATGGTTGAACTAATTTACACTCCCACCAGCAGTATAAAAGTGTTCCTATTCCTCCACATCCTCTCCAGCATCTGTTGTCTCCAGATTTTTTAATGATTGCCATTCTAATTGGTGTGAGATGGTATCTCAATGTAGTTTTGATTTGCATTTCTCTAATGGCCAGTGATGATGAGCATTTATTCATGTTTTTTGGCTTCATGCCTGTCTTCTTTTGTAAAGTGTCTGTTCATATCCTTTGCCCATTTTTGAATGGGCTTGCTTTTTTCTTGTAAATATGTTTTAGATCTTTGTAAATTCTGGATATCAGCCCTTTGTCATATGGGTAAACTGCAAAGACTTTTTCACATTCTGTTTGATTAGGTCCCATTTGTCTATTTTGGCTTTTGCTGCCAATGCTTTTGGTGTTTTGGTCATGAAGTGCTTGCCTACGCCTATGTCCTGAATGGTTTTGCCTAGATTTTCTTCTAGGGTTTTTATGGTGCCAGGTCTTATGTTTAAGTCTTTAATCCATCTGGAGTTAATATTAGTGTAAGGTGTCAGGAAGGGGTCCAGTTTCTGTTTTCTGCACATGGCTAGCCAGTTTTCCCAACACCATTTGTTAAACAGGGAGTCCTTTCCCCATTGCTTGTTTTTGTCAGGTTTATCAAAGATTGTATAGTTGTAGATAAGCTGTGTTGCCTCTGATGCCTCTGTTCTGTTCCATTGGTCTATATCTCTGTTTTGGTACCAGTACCATGCTGTTTTGATTACTGTAGCCTTGTAGTATAGTTTGAAGCCTGGTAGTGTGATGCCTGCTGCTGTGTTCTTTTTGCTTAGAATTTACTTGACTATGTGGGCTCTCTTTTGGTTCCATATGAAGTTTAAGGTAGTTTTTTCCAGTTCTGTGAAGAAGGTCATTGGTAGCTTGATGGGGATAGCATTCAGTCTGTAAATTACTTTGGGCAGTATGGCCATTTTCATGATATTGATTCTTCCTAACCATGAACAGGGAATGTTTCTCCATCTGTTTGTGTCCTCTCTTATTTCATTGAGTGGTGGTTTGTAGTTCTCCTTGAAGAGGTCCCTTATGTTCCTTGTTAGTTGTATTCCTAGGTATTTTATTCTCTTTGTAGCAATTGTGAATGGCAGTTTGTTCTTGATTTGGCTCTTTTTAAGTGTGTTATTGGTGTATAGGAATGCCTGTGATTTTTACACATTGATTTTGTATCCTGACACTTTGCTGAAGTTACTTACCTATTTCAGGATTTTTTGGGCTGAGACGATGGGGTCTTCTAGATATACTATCATTTCATCTGCAAATAGAGACAATTTGGCTTCCACCTTTCCTATTTGAATACCCTTTATTTCTTTTTCTTGCCTGATTGCTCTGGCTAGAACTTCCAGTACTATATTGAATAGAATTGGTGAGAGAGGGCATCCTTGTCTAGTGCCAGATTTCAAAGGGAATCCTTCCAGTTTTGCCCATTCAGTATGATATTGGCTGTTGGTTTGTTGTCAATAGCTTTTATTATTTTGTGATATGTTCCATCAATACCGAGTTTATTGAGGATTTTTACCATAAAGGGCTATTGAATTTTGTCAAATGCCTTCTCTGCGTCAATTGAGATAATCATGTGGTTTTTGTTTTTGGGTCTGTTTATGTGGTGAATTACATTTATAGACTTACATATGTTGAACCAACCTTGCATCCCCGGAATGAATCCTACTTGATCATGGTGTATAAGCTTTTTGATGTGCTGTTGCAATTGGCTTACCAGTATTTTATTGAAGATTTTTGCATCTATGTTCATCATGGATATTGGCCTGATGAGAGACTCAACTCTTGTTCCTCTTTGTGTGTCTGGTAGAATTTGTGTGTCTGGTAGAAACAGTTCCTCTTTGTGTGTCTGGTAGAATTCGGCTGTGAACCCATCTGGACCTGGGCTTTTTCTGTGTGGCAGGTTCTTAATTGCTGCCTTGACTTTAGACCTTGTTATTGGTCTATTCATAGCTTCAGCTTCCTCCTGGTTTAGGCTTGGGAGGACATAAGTGCCTGGGAATTTATCCATTTCCTCCAGGTTTACTAGTTTATGTGCATAGAGTTGTTTGTTATATTCTATGATGATGGTTTGAATTTCTGTGGAATCTGTGGTGAGTTCCCCTTTATTGTTTTTCATTGCATCTATTTGGTTATTCTCTCTTTTCTTTTTTATCAATCTGGCTAGTGGTCTATTTTGTTGATCTTTTCAAAAAACCAGCTCTTGGATTTATTGATTTTTTGAAGGGTTTTTCGTGTCTCTATCTCCTTTAGTTCTGCTCTGATCTTAGTTATTTCTTGTCTTCTGCTAGGTTTTGAGTTTTTTTGAACTTGCTCCTCTATCTCTTTCAATTTTGATGATAGGGTGTCAATTTTGGAACTCTCCACTCTTCTCATGTGGGCACTTATTGCTATATATTTTCCTCTACAGACTGCTTTAAATGTGTCCCAGAGATTCTGGTATGTTGTGTCTTCATTCTCATTGGTTTCAAAGAACTTCTTTATTTCTGCCTTCATTTCATTCTTTATCCAACCAACATTCAAAAGCCAGATGTTCAGTTTCCATGAAGCTGTGCGGTTCTGAGTTCATTTCTGAATTCTGAGTTCCAACTTCATTGCACTATGGTCTGAGAGATTGCTTATGATTTCAGTTGTTTTGCATTTGCTAAGAAGTGATTTACTTCCAATTATGTGGTCAATTTTAGAGTAGGTGTTGTGTGGTGCTTAGAAGAATGTACATTCTGTGGATTTGGGGTGGAGAGTTCTGTAAATGTCTATCAGGTTTGCTTGTTCCAGGTCTGAGTTCAAGCCCTGGATATCCTTGTTAATTTTCTGTCTGGTTGATCTGTCTAATATTGACAGTGGAGTGTTAAAGTCTCCCACTATTATTGTGTGGGAGTCTAAGCCTCTTTGTAAGTCATTAAGGACTTGCCTTATATATCTGGGTGCTCCTGTATTGGGTCCATATATATTTAGGATCGTTAGCTCTTCTTGTTGTATCCATCCTTTTACCATTATGTAATGTCCTTCTTTGTCTCTTTTGATCTTTGTTGCTTTAAAGTCTATTTTATCAGAAAAGAGAATTGCAACTCCTGCTTTTTTGTTGTTGTTGTTCTTCCTTTGCTTGGTAAATCTTCCTTGATCCCTTTATTTTGAGCCTTTCTGTATACTTGCATGTGAAATGGGTTTCCTGGATACAGCACACCAATGGGTTTTGGCTTTTTATACAATTTGCCAGTCTGTGTCTTTTGATTGGTGCATTTAGCCCATTTACATTTAGGGTTAATATCGTTATGTGTGAATTTGATACGGCCATTTTGATGCTAGCTGGCTGTTTTGCCCATTAGTTGATGCAGATTCTTCATTTTGTTGATGCTCTTTAGCATTTGGTATGTTTTTGGAATGGCTGTTGTTCCTTTCTATGTGTAGTTGTTGTTCCTTTCTATGTGTAGTGCCTCTTTCAGGAGCTCTTGTAAAGCAGGCCTGGTGGTGACAAAATCTCTGAGTACTTGCTTGTTCACAAAGGATTTTATTTTTCCTTCACTTATGAAGCTCAGTTTGGCTGGATATGAAATTCTGGATTGAAAATTCTTTCCTTTAAGGATGTTGAATATTGGCCCCCACTCTCTTCTGGCTTGTAGGGTTTCTGCCAAGAGATCTGCTGTGAGTCTGATGGGCTTCCCTTTATGGGTGACCCGACCTTTCTCTCTGGCTGCCCTTAGCATTTTCTCCTTTATTTCAACCCTGGTGACTCTGACAATTATGTGCCTTGGGGTTGCTTTTCTTGCAGAATATCTTTGTGGTGTTCTCTGTATTTCTTGGACTTGAATATTGGCCTGCCTTGCTAGGTTGGGAAAATTTTCCTGGATAATATCCTGAAGAGTATTTTCCAGCTTGGATTCATTCTCTTTGTCACATTCAGGTACACCTATCAAACGTAGATTAGGTCTCTTAACATAGTCCCACATTTCTTGGAGACTTTGTTCATTCTTTTTTGTGCTTTTTTCTCTAATCTTGCCTTCTCATTTTATTTCATTGAGTTGATCTTTGACCTCTGATATCCTTTCTTCTGCTTGGTCAATTTGGCTGTTGAGACTTGTGTATGCTTCATGAAGTTCTCATGTTGTGTTTTTCAGTTCCATCAATTTCACTCATAATTCTCTCTAAGTTGTCCATTCTTATTATCATTTCATCAAATCTTTTTTCAAGGTTCTTAGTTTCTTTGCATTGAGTTAGAACGTGTTCTTTTAGCTCACAGAAGTTTCTCATTACCCAGCTTCTGACGTCTGATTCTGTCATTTCATCACATTCATTCTCCATCCAGCTTTCTTCCCTTGCTGGTGAGGGGTTGTGGTCCCTTGTAGGAGGCGAGGTGTTCCAGTTTGGGTGTTTTGCTTTTTCTTGTGCTGGTTTCTTCCCATCTTTGTGGATTTATCCACCTGTCGTCTGAGTAGTTGCTGATTTTCCGATTGGGTGTCTGAGTGGATGTCCAGATTGTTGATGATTAAGTATTTCTGTTTCTTAGTTTTCCTTCTAATAGTCTAGTCCCTTTGCTGTAGGACTGCTGAGGTCCACTCCAGGCCCTGCTTGCCTGGGGAACACCTGCAGGAGCTGCAGAACAGTGAGGGTTGCTACTGGTTTCTTCTTCTGCTATCTTTGTTCCAGAATGATGCCTGCCAAATGTCAGTCTGATCAGTCCTTTGTGAGGTGACTCTTTGGATATATGGGGGTCAGGGAGCTGCTTGAGGGGACAGTCTGTACTTTATAGGAGCTCAAGTGCAGAGCTGTGAGGTCCGTTGTTCATTCAGGGCTGCTAGGCAGGTACATTTAAGTCTGCTGCAGCAGAACTCATAAAGCCCCTTTTTTCCTCAGGTGCTCTGTCCCGGGGAGTTAGGGCTTTGTTCATGAGTATCTGTTGCACTGTCCTGCCCAGCAGGGAGGCAGTCTAGTCACTGCCTGCTTGCAGAGGTTATACTGAGCTGCTCTGGGCTCTGCCCTGCTGCCATGGGCTCCGCCCTGCTGCCATGTGTAATTCCCTGTAGTCCTGTTTATATGGGTGTGGTTAGAACTGTCATGGTGATGGTGGCCTGCCTCTGTAATTGCGGACTCTCTCTGTTATGGCAGGTTGTGTTGGCAACGGCGGGTTGCCTCAGCAACGGTGGGTTGGCAATGGCAGGCTGCGTCAGCAATGGCAAAGTACCTTCATAGGTGTGGAGTGCCTCAGTAATGGCGGATGCCTCTCCCCCACCAAGGTGCACCATCCTGGGTTCAGCTGTGCTTGCTGTGAAACTCTCAACCCTGAGCATTTCCGATTGCTGTTTTGTTTGTTTTTGTGGGGGTGGGCCCACTGAGCCTGATCCCCTGGCTCCCTGCCTCAGAGCCCTTTTTTTTTTTAAGTTGAAGGGTTGACTCTCTCCCCATGTTCCAGTCACCTGCTGAAAGGAGCCAGGATCTGTGTGATTTCCCATGCAGCAACCCACTGCACCGGCTGCAACGACGTCACTGCCCAGGACTCTCCTGGCCTGGCTTACTGTTTAAGTCCCGTTTTAATCAGATGAATGTGCTAATCTGCCTTTTCAAATCTCAAATTGCTGGTTTAACAGGCAACCAGACCAGTGTATTTTGTGCAGAGTGCTGCTGCACTATGTCGCCAGCCGAAACAGCCGCGCCAGCCCAAACAGCCACGCTGGTGGCACGTGGGGCTCCTACACCTGGGAATCTTCTGGTTTATGGGCAACAAAGATCCATCTGGAAATGCAGCATCCTCTCACCCTCTGCGCTTCCACTGGGAACTGCAGTCCTGAGTTGCTCCTATAGCACCATCTTCTCCCCTCATTCCCTTTCTCACCATTTCTAATCAGTAGTTCACATGTTTCCCTGGTCATCTGCTTTCACCTGAGTCACCCCTGGTCACCTGCTCTGACCTGTCTCGTAACTGCCCTTGCTGGCAAACTACTCACCCCACCTCCACTTTTAATTCTATTTCTCTATTTCCTCCACATTAGCACTTACTTTCTTCATAAAGTCATGAATCCCTAAAAGTTATCCATGAAAGTTGGAATCAACTTTCAAATCCTGTCAATGTTAATATTTTGGCCTTTTACCATGAATCAAAAATGTTCTTGAATGGTGAATCCTTTCCAGAAGATTTTCAATTTACTTTGTCCAGGTTTACCAGAGGAATCACTCTGGATAGCAGCTATAGCCTTATCAAATATATTTCTTAAATAATAAGACTAGAAAGTCAAAATCCTTGATCCACAGATTGCAGAATGGGGTTGCTTTTAGAAGACATGAAAACAATATTAATCTCCTTGTATATCTTATCAGGGCTCTTGAATAACTAGGCATATTGTCAATGAGCAGTAATATTCAGAAAGGAGTATTCTTTCTTGAGCAGTAAGCCCTTACAGTGGGCTTAAAATATTCAATAAACCATGCTGTAAACAGGTGTGCAGTCATTCAGGCTTTGTTGTTCCATTTACAGAGCACAGGCAAGGTGGATTTAACATAATCCTTAAGGGCCCTAGGAATTTCTAAATGGTAACGATAATGGAATTTCTAAATGGTAAATAACTACTGGCCTCAACTTAAAGTCTCCAGTTACATTAGCACTTAACAAGGAAGTCATCCTGTCCTCTGAAGATTTGAAGGCAGGCATTAAAATCTCCTCTTTACTTATAACAACCCTAGATGACAATTTCTTCCAGTCTGAAACTTTCTTGTCTACAATGAAAATGTATTGTTAAGTGTAGCTCCCTTCATCAATGATCTCAGCTAAGTCTTCTGGATAACTTGCTGCTTCACCTTGCACTTTCATGTTATGGAGACTTGCTACTTTCCCTAAACTTCATGAAGCAACCTTTGCTAGCCTTAAACTTTTCTGTGACATCTTCCTCACCTCTCTCAGCCTTCAGAGAATTAAAGAGAGTTAGAATCTTATTCTAGCTAAGGATTTGGCTTGAATGAACCCTGTGGCTAGTTTGATCTTCTAGCCAGATCACAATAACTTTCTTCATAACAATGATAAGTCTATTTTTTTCTTATTATGTGTGTCTTCACACACATAATAAAGAGTAAATAAACAAAAACTAGCACTTTTAAGGCTTGTTAAACATATGCAACTCAATAAACATAATCCTTCACATAAAAAAAAACAGTGACAAAAACTACATGATTATTTCAATAGATGCAGAAAAGGCCTGTGATAAAATTCAACACCCCTCATGCCAAAAACACTCAATAAACTAGGTATTGATGAAATGTATCTCAAAATAATAAGAGCTATTTATGACAAACACACAGCCATTATCATATTAAATAGGCAAAAACTGGAAGCATTCACTTTTTACAATTTACCCATCTGACAAAGCGCTAATATCCAGAATCTACAAAGAACTTAAACAAATTTACAAGAAAAAAAACAAACAACATCATCAAAAATACATTAAGGGTATGAACAGACACTTCTCAAAAGAAGGCATTTATGCAGCCAACAAACATATGAGAAAAAGCTTATCATCACTGGTCATTAAAAAAAAGAAATCAAAACCACAACAAGATACCATCTCATGCGGGTTAGAATGGCGTTCATTAAAAAGTCAGAAAACAACAGATGCTGAAGAGGATGTGTAGAAATAAGAATGCTTTTACACTGTTGGTGGGAGTGTAAATTAGTTCAACCACTGTGGAAGACAGTGTGGTTATTCCTCAAGGAGCTAGAAATAGAAATATCATTTGACCCAGCATCCCAATACTGCGTATATACCCAAAAGATTATAAATCATTTTGCTATAAGGACACATGCAAACCTATGTTTATTGTGGCACTGTTCACAATAGCAAAGACTTGAAACTAACCCAAATGCCTATCAGTAATAGACTGGATAAAGAAAATGTGGCACATATACATCATGGAATACTATTCAGCCATAAAAAGGAATGACTTTATGTGTTCGCGGGTACATGGATGAAGCTTAAAACCATCATTCTCAGCAAACTAACAACAGAACAGAAAACCAAACACTGCATGCTCTCACTCATAAGTGGGAGTTGAACAATGAAAACATATGGGCATAGGGAGGGAAACATCACATGATGGGGCCTGTTGGGAAGTGGGGGACAAGGGGAGGGACAGCATTAGAAGAAATACCTAATGTAAATGACAGGTTGATGGGTGCAAGAAAACCACCATGACACAGGTATACCTATGTAACAAACCTATACATTCTGCACATGTATCTCAGATCTTCAAGTATAATAATAACAAAATAAAGTAGCATGTTTAATTTCCTTTAAGACATTTTTCTTTGCATTCACAATTTGGCTAATTTTCATTGAAAAAGTTTAGCTATTGCTAGCATTAGCTTTAAGCATGTCTTCTTCTCAAAGTTTAATCATTTCTAGATTTTGGTTTAGTTAGAGACTTACCAACCTTGCTTTTGCTTGCACAATTAAAGACCACTGAGGGTTGTTAATTAGCTTAATTTTAACATTGTTTTGTTTTAGGAAATAGGGAGCCTGAAGGACATGAAAGAAGACTGGGGAAAAGCAATCAGTGGTACAGTCAGAACACATGTTTATTGAGTAAATTCACCATCTTATATGAGCATCTTACAAATTCAAGGTTCCCCAAAATAATTACAATGGTAATATCAAAGATCACCTGTCCCACTTCAGCATTATAAATAAAATAATAATAAAAGAGCTTGAAATATGGAGAGAATTACCAAAATATGACACAAAGAAACAAAGTGAGCACATGCTATTGAAGAGTAACATCAATAAACTTGCTAGCTGTAGGGTTGCCATAGACCTTCAATTTGTAAAAACTAAAATATCTACAAAGTGATATAAAGTGAAGTGCAATAAAACCAAGTATGGTTGTATTTATTTCAGACAGAACATTCTTAAGAACAGTAAAAGTTATCACTGAGAAAGCATTATTACATAATGATGAATGGTTCAATTTTCCAAAAAGACATAATCATTTTTAACATGTGTCTTTGCTCTCTTTGCACTGGTATAATAAAATATCAAAGACTGGGTAATTTATAATGAACAAAAATGTATTAACTCACAGTTCTGGAGGCTAGAAAGACCAATGTCAAGGTGCTGGCATCTGGTAAGGGCCTTCTTGCTACATCTTCACGTGGTAGGAAGAATAACGAGACAAAAAGGTAGGTAGGAAGGACAAAGAGACAAAAGTGGGCCAAATATGTTATTTTATTATGGCATTTATCCCACGCATGAGCAGAGTTCTCATAATCTAATCACGTCTTAAAATTCTACCTCTTAGCTGTTACAAAATGACAATTAAATTTCAACATGATATTTGGAGAAGGCAAACATTCAAACCATACAAGTATGTATGCACTTAAAAATGAGAATGTCAAAATACATGAGGCAAAATCTGATAGAACTTCAAGGGAAAACAGAAAAATCTACTATTGTATTTGGAAACCTTAGCATGCCTCTTTCAGTAATTGATAGCTCAAGCAGACAGAAAATTGGTAAGAATATAGTTGACCTAAACACAATTATCTGTTAAATTGATATACTGGCTTTTGTAGAATATTTCATCCTACTATAGCAAACCAAACATTTCTCTCAACATTTCATGGTATATTCACAAAGAAAGAGCACATTCTAGGTCATAAGAAAGACCTAAAAATTTTTTTCTAAACAGAAATTATACAAAATATGTTTTCAGACTCAACAATAAAATTAAACTAGAAATCAATAACAGAAAGATTGCTACAAAAATTCTAAAATACTTGATGATTAGACAGCACACACAAAATAACACATGGAGCAACAAACAAAAGTCGAAAGATAAATCTTTTAAATTTAAAAAATAAATATAACATTAAATTTGTGAGAAGCAGAAAAAGCAATTGTCAGTTTATAACATTAAATGCGTATATTATAAAGAAAGGAAAAACTAAAATCTATAACCTAAACTTCTAGTTCAAAAACTACATAGAGAAGAACAGTTTAAGCCAAAGGTAAGCATAAATTTAAAAAAGAAATGAAAATTAAAGGAAATTCCTATATTTAAAACAGAAACATAATAGAGAAAATTAACAAAATCAAACACTAACTCTTTAAAATATTAATGGAGTTGATAATCCTCTAGTGAAAATTAAAAATTAAAAAATGATAAAAATTACTAGTATCATAAATAAAAGAAGGGTCATTACTACTGATTCCATCCCATGAACATATAAAGGCTAATCCTGAAATATTATAAATAGCTCTAAGCAGCTAAATTTTATAGCTTAGAAGGAATGAATTAATTTTTTGAAAGACATGAACTACCAAAATTTATCTGTATTAGTTTGTTCTCACATTGCTATAAAGATACTACCCAAGAATGGGTAATTTATAAAGAAAATATGTTTAATTGACTAACAGTTCCACATGGCTGGGGAAACCTCAAGAAATTTACAATCCTAGTGGAAAGGAAAGAGGAACATTTTACATGGCAGCAGGCAAGAGAGGTAAGGGTGAACAGCAAAAGAGAAAGAGCTCCTTATAAAACCATCAGATCTCTAGAGAATTCACTCACTATCATGAGAACAGCATCCAGGAAATTGCCCCCATGATCCAATCACCTCCCACCAGTTCTCTCCCTAGATACATGGGGATTATAGAGATAACAATTCAAAATGAGATTTGACTGGGACACAGATACACCATATCATTGACCAAGGAAAAATATGCAATCTGAATAAGCATATATTAATTAAAGTAATTGAATCAATAATTAGTAATCCTTCAAATAAGGGAGCACCGAGCCCAGGAGATTTGATTACTAAATTCTACCAAACATTGAAGAAAAAAGTGATATCAGTTCTCTACAATCTCTTCATGAAAACTGAAGTAAACACTTCTTAACTCATTCTATGAAGCCAACATTACCCTGATCCCAAAATGAGCTATACATATTTCAAGAAAGGAAAATTATTGATCAATATCTGTGATGAATATTGACACCAAAAACTCAATAAAATATTAGCAAATCAAACCCAAAAATATATAAGATTCAACAGTATCTAAAAGAATTATATACCATAACTTTATCCCAAGTATGCAAGGCTGATTCAACATTAAGAAATTAGTTAATGAAATCCATCATAACAACAGAATTTTTTATATCATATGATTATATCAATTCATATAGAAAAAGCACTTCAGAAAATCCAGCATTCATTTATATATTTTTAATAAGCTCTGAGTAAAACATAAATACAGGAGGCCTCCCTCAACTTAAAAAAGAACATGTAAAAATAACCTACAGCTAATATCATACTTACTGATGAAAAAGTGGATATAGACCCCATAGTATGAGAAACAAAACAAAGATATCCTATCTCAGCACCCCTATTTAACATTGTACCAGAAAAACTTTATTTTATAGATTTGCATCAAATCAACAAAGTGTGTGTGAGTGTGTTTGTGTGTGTGTGTGTGTGTGTGTGTATTGAGAAGGAAAACATAAAACTGTCTTTGCAGACATACACATGATTGTCTCCATGAAAAATCTAATCAATCATATACTTCCTAAACTAATAAGTTATATAGCAAGGTCACAAGATACAATGTTAATATGCAAAAGTTAATTTCTTTTCTATATAGCAACAATAAACAATTGGAATTTAAAATTAAAAACAATATAATTTACATTAAAATGCAATTTAAATATGTATACATAAATCTAACAATATATATACAAGATCTCTATGTGATAAGCAATGAAACTCTGATGAAAGAAATTAAAGAAGTTTCAAATAAGAAGATAGATAGTCCACATTAATGGATTATAAGACTCAATATTCTTAAGATATCAGTTCTTCCCAGCTCAATCTATGGATTCAATGTAATTCCAATCAAAATCCCAGAAAACTATTTTGTGAATATCAAGAAAATGACTCTAAAGTTTACATGAAAAGGCAAAACACTTGTAATAGCGAACACAACCCTGAAGAAAAACGAGTTGGATGACTGATACTAACCAATTTTAAGACAATGTAACACTAGCGTAATCAATGAAGACATCATAGTATTGAAAGAGCAAACAAACATATCAATGAAACAGAATAAAAAGCACAGAAATAGACACCCACAAATACATCCAAATTTGAACAAGAAGAAAATGTCATTCAGTGGCGAAAAGATGGTGTCTTAGTCTTTTTTTGGCTGCTATAGCAAAATACTATAAGCTAGGTAGTTTAGAAACAACAGGATTCAATGTCCCACATTTCTAGAGACTGAAGGCACTGGCAGATTCAATGTCTGATGAGAGACCTCACTTTTGTAGAATGTACATTCTAGGTGTAGCCTCACATAGTGAGAGGAGCACTGGAGCTTTTTAGGGCCTCTCTTTTAGTAAAAGCACTAATCCTCTTTATGAAAGTTCCACCCTTGTGACCTAATGACTTCTCAAAGCCCCCACTTCGTAATACCAACAGCTTAAGAGTTAGGATTGCAGCACATAAATTTTGAACACAAAACTTATAAAGAACTTGTGTCCATAATATGCAAAACTATTTAAAACTCAAAAATAAAAAGCAAATATCCAATTAAAAATGAGCAACTATCTAAACAGACACCTCAGCAAATAAATATACAAATAGCATATAAACATGTGAAGGTATATTCATCATCTTTTCTCATCAAGAAATTGAAAACAAAAACAACAATGAGATACCACTACATACCTACTAAAGTGGTGAAATGAACATTAGTACCAAATATTAGGGAAGATACAGAGTTACAGGAATGTGAATTCATTGCTGGTGGGAACAAAAAATGTTACAGCCACTTTGGAAGACAATCGCTGGTCTAAACATGTATTTTATAAAATTCAGATCCAGCAATTGTTCTATCTATTTATCCAATTGGTTTGAAAACCTATGTTCACATCCCAATGTTTATAGAAGGTTTACTGATAATAAATCAAAACTGGAAGTAACCAAGATGTCCTTCAATAGGTGAATGAATAAACAAACTACGGTACATTCATGCAATGGAAATTATTCAGCAATGAAAATAAATAAGCTACCCAGTCTTTTAAAATAACTGAGTAAACTTAGATGCATTTTGTGGAGTGAAAGAAGACCATAGAGAAAAATTACATATTGTATAATTTCAATTATATGAGATTCTAGAAAAAGTAAAATTATATGGGACAGAAAAATGTCCAGTACTTGCCAGAGACAGAGGGGACGCAGAAGGAAGAAATAAGTGGAGCATAAGTGATTTTTGTAACAGGAAAATTATTCTGTATGATACAATGGTGGTGGATATTCATGTTTCAAAACCCATAGATCTTTAAATAACACAAATAACTAATCATACTCTATGCAAATTGCAAAAAGATCAGAATTTGGGAGAATTGAAGAAATACAGAATGTGACAAGAGAATCTAACTATACTACAAAGGTATGGAACAAGTTCAATGAGAGAGATGGGAGAGAAAGCTACTTATGTAAGCAACTTTGGAAATGACATATTCAATAAAACAAAACACAAAAGGATCTGCACATCTGCATTTTGTTCTTGATAAAGCTGTTTTCCAAAGATATACAGGTTAACAAGTCTGATACTGCTATCCATGTACACTAGGATAGAACAATTAAGCAAATAGACGGCAGAAGGATGGAGTCAGGTTTTTCAATGTTGGAGCTGAAATTTACAGATAAGTAAAATGAGGAAGTTATAATTATCCATGTTATAAAAGTCATAGTCAAGATATCTGTATGGATTCATGTCTAGCTTAATTTAAATATAGATGGTTACATACAAAAATATTTACAAATATATGCATTGTATTAGGGTTCTCCAGAGAATCACAACCAATAAGATGTGTCCATATGCATGTATGTGTGTTTACATATTTTATATGTATATGTGTTCGTGTGTGTGTCTGTGTGTCTATATACATATGTGTATGCGTGTGTGTGTGTGTGTGTGTGTGTGTGTGTGTGTGTGTGTAGAGAGAGACAGAGACAGAGACAGAAGAAGATTTATTACAGGAAACTGGCTCACATGGTTACAGAGCCTGAAAGTCCTAAGTTCTGTAGTCAGCAACCTGGAGATCCAGGTTGGCTATCTGTGTAGTTCAAGTATGAGACTAAAGACCTGAGAAGCAGAAAAACAATCATTTAAGGTCCAGTCCCAGTCCAAAGGCCTAAGAAACAGGAGAGTCAATGGTGAAAATTTCAATCTGGGTCTGAGTCCAAAGACAAGAGAAGACTCATGTGCCAGATCAAAAACAGAGAGCAAATTCTCATTTCTTCAGCATTTTTGTTCCATGCAAAGAACAGCCGATTGAATGAGAGCCACTCACACTGGAAAGGCAGTATGTTTTTCTCGCCTACTGTATCAAATGTTAATCTCTTTGAGAAGTACTCTCACAAGCATGGCCAGAATAATATTCAATCAAATATCCAGATATCTGATGACTCAGTCAAGTTGACACACAAAAATTAACTATCCCAAATCTACTCTTTGTCAACTTGGCAACAATATGAATTTCTTTGTTATACTTAATCTCCAAATATAGACAGTAACAAGGTCGTAATTCCACCTGACTTTATAGAAGTATGCCCCATACAACCAAAGCACACTAACCCCTTACCTGGAAGAAGAGGAAAGGTCTTTGAGTGATGTTTACTCTTCTCCTTGATAACTTAAACCCTATGATGTAAAATTAACAATACTTAAATACTACAACATAAAGTTAATACATCTTATGTTACATGAGAAGAAAATGAGAGAAAAAAAGAGATATTTGCTACACACACACACAATATTAAGAGAAGTTATTGTTTCTGTAACTGCTTTATATATAGTCAGCTGGTCACTTGGACTTTGCCCTGAGGCTGTAGGTGAAGGTTGGGAGGCCAAAAGGCTGTGTAGGTGAAGCGTTCAACCATAGGTATTGGCCCAAAGTGGCTCCGGCCGGATGTCGTGGCGCTTGCGAAGGCGAGGCCAAGAGTTCAAGGCCAACCAATCTCAGCAACCTTACAAGCTCTCAATGATTGGCAAAAAAAAAAAAAGCCATAGGTATTTGGGTCACAGTTCATGCAACTTACTTGTGCCTTCAGGACCTGCTCCAGCCTGATCACATACATATTACTTCTATTTGCTGCTGTTCATGCCCAGCTTTACAGCTTGTTGGTCAGAATAATGTCAAATTCATGATGAGCAGTTCCAGTCAGATGAAAACTTGATGGCCCCTCGTTAAGTGTTCAGTTTCTACTAAGGCTTAGATCCTCAAAAAGGGAATCCTTATCCGCAGAGAATGGCAGGGCTTACACCAAAATATTAAAGGCCTACACTGCAGTTCATTTTAGGGGCCTACCAAAGCCCGTAACAACAACCCTATCTTCCACTGAGGCTTTCGGCACCATTGGATCTGCTGTATCCACAGCACAAGTGGTAGAGTGGCTTGCACAACAGCATGGACCTATTGGAGAGCCTTTGCTTATCCCGGGCTCTACTCAAAACTAGCAGCTTTCTGGGTCAAAATGAGCCACAATAATACATCCAAATGAGGAATATGTTGCTGCCAAAATTCCAAGAGGCATACTAGGAGTTGCATCTCTTTCTTGGTGGGTGGACAGATGCAAAAAAATTGCCTTTACCTTAAAAGTGATATTTTGACAAGGCCTATACCACCCACACACCCCCCACACACACACACACACATGCTAGCTTCTGTGTATGCATAGCATAGCTTGGGCTGATACATATACACACATATATCACATATGATGTATATATTTGTTATGTCAGATAAGCTTCCCTAAAAGAAATGACTCCTCAGTCACAATGAGTACACCTCAGATCTTCGTTCTAATGCCATTCTCCAGTAAAATAGTCAGGGATCTTTGGAGAAATGGCTTATCCTAGGACAAGGGGAAAATAATACGTGTCTGGAGCAACTTGTAGTGCCAAAAGTAAGAAAATGCTTAAAAAACAAACATACAAACAAAAACAAAAGGAGATATTTAAAAACAAAAACAAACAAATATGGCATCCTAAAAAAAACTAAGAAAAGCTAAATAAACTATGGGTCTTAGTTAACAGAAATGTAAAAACATTGCTTTATTAATTGTAACAATGTTAACAATATAACAATTGTTATAAATGTTAACAATAGAAGAAGTTTTGTGAGGTATATAATGATTCTGTGCTATATTCTCAATATTTCTGCAAATCTAAGACAGTTCTAAAATAGAAAATATACTAAAATTTCATACTCAGTCCGGGCACAGTGGTGCATACTTGTATTCCCAGCACTTTGGGAGGCTGAGATAGGAGGATCACTTGAGGACAGGAGATGGAGACCAACCTGGGAAATACAGTGAGACCTCATTTTTAAAAAAATTTAATGGTGAAAAAAATGTGCCAGGTGCAGTGGCACACAACTGTAGTCCCAGCTATTCAGGAGGCTGAAGCAGGAGGATAATAGAGCCCAAGAGTTTGAGGTTGTAGTGAGCTAATGATAACGCCACTGCACTCCAACTTGGGCAGTAGAGTGAGACCGCATATTCAGTCTGGTGCTTTTTATTTACATGTGCATTTTTTTAAGTTATCATTTTTCATATTCTATTTTCTTTGAGATATACCTCATAACAACAATTCTCTAAGTGCGGTCCTTGATCCAGAGCATCTATATCGATGAAGAACATAGTAGAAGTGAAAATTCTTAGAGTCCGCCTTACAGAAACTTAATGGCAAATTCTGATCTTGCAACAATCTGTGTTTTAACAAGCCCTCTAGTTGATTCTAATACATGCTAAAATTTGAGAGCCACTGCCCTATAATATTAGACATACCTTTAAAAATGAAAATAACCTTAAAAATGTAATTGCTAAGAGAGTCAAACTTTTTAGAACTACTCAAAATAAAACAAACATTTGTTAAGATACTAATAATCATATTTTAATACCTAAAAAATTAATAAGCAATGATTCTATACTACAAAATACACTGTGAGACCTTTTTCACAATAAAATTGGAAGGTAAATGTTATGATTCATTTATAAATCAGAAAAAGTGAGTCGGGAAAATTAAGTAACTCAAGCAAGGTCACAGAGCCTTGGTTAAGATCATAGATACTTGATTTAAAAAGAGAGAAATCTCTAAAATATGTGCTGTTTCCATTATATCATTTGCTTCTTATTTAAAATTTTTAAAAACTTTAATACTAAAAATTGTCAAAATTTGATGTGTCGAGAAAAGAGCACTAAATATGGAGTCGGGAGACCACAGTTCAAATCTTGACTCAACATTTCTTTGCTCTCTGATTTCACCTTTAAAGTTATTGAGTCTCAATTTCCTCTTATTTTAAATAAGGTTAAAAATACGTGCTTACTCATAGGTTTCTTATGAGTATTAACACACAAGGGACAGTTATAAACCGTAAACAGAACACAAATGGAGCTGTTACATTTCTAACACCTTTACCAGTTATGATTACTATCAGGTTAACAGCCTTCTGTTGTCAGTTATGTATCAATTTCTTCACAAAAAGAAGGACTTGTGAAAATTAAAGGATAAAAATAGGGAAAAGAGAAACACCTGTTAGATGCATTCCAATGCTATTTCTTAATTTCTTGTCACATAATGGGGCATTCTAATTAGATATGTTGCCTGATGTTGTGAAAATCCATGTGCATGGATAATCGAAAAATCACAAATGCTAAATTAAACTACTTCTGTGTAATCCAGAGGGAAAAAAGTACATATTGAGTTACCGCATGGATTTTAAATATTTTAAAGTCAACTTAGATGTGGATTTAATACATTTCTCATAGTACTAAAGGCAGGGTAATTGTTCATTATGTTGACGCTGAGTAGGAACATAAGTAAAAGGAGTAATTACAAGCCAATCACCTTAATTAATACAAAGCAAAAAAACATTCAATAATAACGATTAGAATTGATCCTATACAAATGAATTTGGATGACTTACACAAGATTCATAGTCAAGAGTCAAGGAATAATGCAAGCTGATATTTTAACCTCATGAACATACATTTCAGTATGTAAATCATACCATGGCTCTAATATATTTAGTGTACTTGTTCAATTGAATGAGCTTTAGAGAGATTATCTTAGCTTTTGAAATCATTCACTTTTGAGCAAGGGAAACAACCATTTTCTTGAACTTGTAATATAACAAAGATAGGGTGTAGTTTGCTTCAAAGATACACAGTCAGAATGTTCCAGAAATAATCTGTCAACTATGACCATTGCAAGACATTTCACAAGTGTGGCAGTCATAGTTCCATCAGGCAAGCAGAACCACTAGCTGTGTGGTAGAATATATGATTTATTATGGAGATTAGATCTTGTCCAATCATAGTTACAGGGAAACTCTGTAGAAGGTTGTATATTTCCAGTCAGAAAGTGACTGTAGAGGCACAGTAGAGCAGCAGAGCCAAGAGAAAGGAAGAAAAACGAATGTGAACCAAGTGAAAGCCAAAATATGGCAACCTCAAGAAAAAATTGCAACCCACAGGGCCAAACAGAAATTACATTTTCCTTTCATACTCTCCAATCTCATTAATGTGGGTTGTATGCAGGAGCTAATGTCCTCACCACAGAACTGCCCAGAAAAGAAAATTCTGGGAAACCTAGTTCCAGCTTAACACTTGACAGTGTAAAACCACTTTAACAAGATTTTAATAACTCTTTTCCAAATATTCTAGGGTCTAGGCTAACATAGGCAGTGCCATAGCTTCCACTCAGAATCAGATAATCCAGCTTTGGAACTTCAGCAACAACATATTCTAGCTGTGTGACTTCTTTGAACAGGTTACTTAAACCCTTCTGAGCTTGTTTCTTCATCTGTTATTAAATTATAACATTACGTATTTAGTAATCTTGTATAAGCATTAAATAAAATTTTATATATATACATATATACACACACATATATGACGCTTAATATTAAGTGTCAATTTAATTGGTTTGGAGGATGCAAAGTATTATTTCTGGACATATCTGGGTGTTGCCAGATAGATTAACATTTGAGTCAGTTGACTGGGAGAGGAAGACCCACCCACAATGTGGGTGTGAACCACCCAATCTGCTGTCAGCACAGCTAGAAAAAGCAGAGAGAAGAAGGTGAAAGAATCTGACTTGCTGAGTCTTCTGGCCTCCATCTTTCTCCTATGCTGGATGCTTCCTGCCCTCGAACATCAGATTCCAAGTTCTTCAGCTCTTAGACTCTTGGGCTGACACCAATGGTTTGCCAGGGGCTCTTAGGTCTTGGGCCACAGACTGAAGGCTACACTGTCAGCTTCTCTACTTTTGAGGTTTTGGACTCAGATTGAACCACTACTGGATTCCTAGCTCTTCAACTCACAGATGGCCAACTATGGGACTTCACTTTGTTATCATATGAGGCAATTCTCCTTAACAAACTCCCTTTTATATATACATATATCCTATTGGTTCTGTCCCTCTAGAAAACCCTGACAAATACAACATATATTTCTCATCTAGTACAATATCTTACTCATAGGAGGTGCTCAATAAATAGAGCTTTTAATTAGATGGTTGATACCCAATCTATGTCTAAAAACATAAACATAAAACACATGAAATTTATCTGGAATTTTAGCCACAACTTTAAGCTATGTATGGCTGGGTATTCACCCAAAGAGTTAATTGAGCTATTAAAAACAAAGTGATATGGGACTCATTCTACATAATCAATCAGAAATTGACCACATGCTACCTTTCTATAAAAGAAAAAAAGCTATCACAGAAATAAACTGCTATTTATTTTATGGTTACACTTAAGGACATAAAGAGACTAAACATTTCCATAAGAAAAATGAATTTTTATAAAATCAGCTTATTTAATCTTATCTAAGAATTATAATGGAAAGAAATTATTTCTTGGTTTGGCTGTTGGTGGATTAGTCATTAATTATCCCAAATTTCCTTTGTATATAGTGTACTGGATTAAAATATTTGAGGCTTTCTCTTTGTAACAGGACTATTAACCTTGGTCTTCAGGGTATTCTCTTCCTAACTTTGAGGACAATAGTAGAAACATTAATGGAGCTTCATACACTTGCCTTTTACAAATGTTATTTTAATACTTGACTTTCCTTCATGGACTTACCCTTGACTTTGCTTCAAAATTGATCTTATTTCCCACTATTACACTTTTAGATCATTACAGAGAGGAATGTATAATCAATTTTTTTTAATCACTAGAAGGTCCTAAAACTGTTCTAAATATTTTACTTAATTTCATTTAATCTTACAAGAAAATTGATATATGCATAGTAAGTTCACACTTAACTATGTCAGTAGATTTTTGGAAACTGTGACTTTAAGGAAAACTACATATAACAAAATGATCTTTTTCTCCTCATCAACGTTATAATAGAAAACAACATTGAAGAAAAGGATGTTATTCGAAGAACTGCACATTCTTTCTCTTAAAGTTGCAGTTTCCAAGAACCTATTACTTACCAAGGACTTACTGTGTAAATAACCATCGTTTTCCTAAATTGAAGCTCCAAGTTCAATAACTTATCCTGAGTTTCACATTCATGAATTCCTGATTCATTATACTGTCTGTGATCAAAAAGCCTGCCCATAATCTGTAATTTGCATAAGCAATTCTACAAGCATGAAAGCCAAAGAAATAAAGAACGAAGTTACACAATCAGGAACTCTGTACCAGAACTGGGAAGATTTTACAGGTGAGAGTTCTAGATCATTTCTGCTGGTCTTTCTTCACACAGCGTAACATAGAACTTTGCATATTTTTCACTTATTATAAACAATCAAGATGATAAGCTGGATAGACAAACAAGAAAAATTTCTTGTAAAAAATTCAGATGACGTAAGTGGGAAGAGACACCTTTTCACAGATTCTAATACCTAAGAGATGAGGCAGCCTACTATATATTTAGCTAAATGTAATATTATCTCAAGTTACTTTGATTAAGATAAGATATAGAATAGCCCAGAAATTATCCACTGGCTGACAGACACTTAAGAACATAAAGAGACTAAATGTTTCCATAAGAAAAATGAATTTTTATAAAATCAGTAACTTCATTACCTTAAGAATTATAACCAAAAGAAACTGTAATTGCCTGGGATGGTTATTGGTAGGTTAGTCATTAATTATCCCAAATTTCCTTTGTGTATGGCATAATGGGCCATCTAAATGTGTTAATAATATAATTGATTGACCTTGCTGATAGGAGAATTTCATGTCTTTGTAAACAGTAAGTTCCTTTGAATTTTTATGTCCTCTTTTAATTTGTCTACCCTGAATACTACTGCAGACATTATTGAAATCAATACATTAGTATTGTATAATATAATTTGAAAATGTTAAAATGCTGTATAAAAAGCCTTTTTGAATACTAACACTCTAATTTTAAGTTGCCTTAATGCATATATTTAAACTACAACCAACTTTTCCGATATGCGTTCCATAAAATCGAAGCATATTTATGGAGAGTTATGGAGTTAAGCAGCAAACCTTGTTGAGTAAAAGTTTACTCAAATATAAGAATATTGCCTTTCTATATGCTTTCTATATGTCATGTAGATGTTACAGGTAGAATACATATTGTTACCTGACCATTGGGCAAGATTTTTTTTTTAATTTTGCAGTGACCTCCTGACTACCTTGCTGAAATCAGCTCAAACTAAACTGTTGATCCACATATCATTGTGAAAAATAATCTTTGATTTCTTACTTCGAAGGGTCTCACAGATAGAGTTGTCTGTTTATTCAAACATGACATTATTTTTGATTTATATGTTAGCAAGAAAAATATCAATTATAAATTATTGCTTATGCTATGCTTTAAAAAAGTCTGATTTCTGTTTAGAGATTGGTACATTTATGTTAATGGTTAAAAAACTGTAATGGATTCCTGAAATATTACAAAATACTTGCAGTCATGAGCATGTTTAAATAGTGGTTTATGAAGATTTGTCCAGTGAATTTTAATAAATATTGAGCACTTCTAAATATGTTGCCAAAATTTGTGATGTAGTCAATAAGTTTTTATGTACCAAATTTTTTCAAGAGCAGGTAGCAAAATTTATGCAAAGGTACATAATCAATAAGTATTTTAAACTCCTACTACAGTCCAATAAAGATGAAAGAGCTAAATTTTAATGTTGTTCCTAATTCTAAACTTGCAAGATTATGTGAAAAACTTGTTGATGATTTGTAATTACTAATTTATTGAAAAAATATTCATTGAAGATTTATGTAATACTAGATGCTGGGACTGTATACATGCAGGTTAAATAATATTTATGACCCTATGATAGGAAAAAAAAAAAAACTCCCAAAGAGCTTCATGTCCTAATTCCTAGAATTTGTAAATATATAATATTACCTGACAAAGGAAAATTAAGATAACTAATGAAATTAAAGTTGCTAATCAGTTTATCTTAAATAGGGAGATTGCTCTAGATTATCTAGGTGGGCCAGAGTAAAAACTAGAGTCTTAAATCTGGAAGAGGGAAACAAAACAGTGAGTGTCAGGATAATGTGATGCAAGAAAGACTGACCAATCATTACTGACTTTTAAGAGGAAAAACAACAATAAGGCAAAGAGTCTGGGCATCCTAGAAGCTGGATAAAGCAAGGAAGCAGATTCTCTCCTAGACCCTCTAGAAAAGAACAGATCCCTACCCATCAATACCTAGACTTTAGCCCAGTGAAACTCTTTTGAAATTTCGGTTCTCCAGAACTATAAGAAAATAAATTTTTGCCATTTTAAGCCATGCAATCTGTAATAATTTGTTACAGCAGCAATTAAAAATGAGTACTGACTTCATGTCAGAAATATGCTGTAATAAAAGTAATCAGAATATCAATGGGACTACAAACAGGATGCTTAATTTAGCTAATGGTGGTAGTTAGGGAGGTCAAGAAAAAGCTTTTCTAATGAATCACAGATACAGGATCTGAGTTTCAATGAATGAGTAGGATTTGGTGAAACACAAACATGGGAGAAAGTTATTCTAAGCAGAGAGACCAACAGGTGCAGAAGTTTACAAAAGCAAAAAACACAGACTCCTTGTATATGTGGCTCTAGCAGTTGGGAAACTAAGTAGTGACAAGAGCATGGTGGGCTCTGTATGTTATACTGAGGTGAGTGGATTTTATACTGCTCACAGAGGAGAACGAGGATGGACAGAATAAGGAGGAGTTCAGAAAATTGATGAGATCTCCTGTATAATTAGTTTTAATTTCAAAGCTCTAATTAAGTTTCCATATCTTTTTCAATAGTGTTCTGTTAAACTAGGAAAAAAAAGCCACAATTCTAACTTGTAGCATTTATCATTGTTTATTATGCCTGGCTAATTTCAATATCATAGCATCAGAGCATTGAATCACAAAGAAATGCACAAATGGCCCTCCTAGGCTAGTACGAGCCATCTTTAGCACACCACTTTTATATTTTCCACAATTAATAATAAACCCAGAAAGAAGAAAAAAGACTTATCTTCTACCCTTTGAATGGGATTAGGAGTACTTCTTAAAGGACTCCAGAATTCAGGAAGCTGCCCTATCTCAGGGACTCCCATACTTTCATGTATTCAAAAACATGGACTCATTATTAGGGAAAAGATGAAAGCTGAACTATGGGTCTTTGAATCAAAAGCCATTACGTTGCCCTCTACAATGGGAGCCTACTTGCCTTCTCTGTAGTGTAGGCTCCCTGCTTTTACAAGGCTTTTTCTATTGCAGATTGTTATGCTTTTTCTTCTCTGCATACGATATCTTCCCCCAGCATAAATATCTTGGCTAAATAATTTTAGTTGACTTCCTGCACTGTTACTATCTTAGTTTTCAGAGGAAATATAATAATGTCATTTCTTGTAATTTTTTTAGGCAATTATTCAATATTTTCCCACAGAGTGGGACTTCCAACGATTGAAGATTTTCCTGTGACACTTCTCTCAATCACAACCAACATACTGATAATATTTTTCTAAAGAGAAATAATATTTAAAAACTCATACAATCATAATCTTATGGTATATGTAGCTTGGGCACAATTTTCAATTCAAAAATATTTCATGTTGTTTATTCCTAATTTATTTTAGAGGAGACATTTAAAAAAAAAAGCAATAAAATGTTTCACATTTTTACAGGTAGAAAGGCTTGGAATAAAGACATCAGTAAGGAAATATCACATTATTACTTCATTCAGCGCACATTCATTAAGCATTCACTATATCTTAGGGATTGTATAAATTTACTATTTATCAGGGATAGTATAGATATTAGAATTTCAGAGATGAAAGACATAATTCCTGTTCTCAAGGAATTAACAACCTAGAAAATACAAAATATTTTAAACACATAATTGGCCAAGGTTTTTATTTCAATCCATAAATGGTTTATACTTTGCAGAAGAAATTAAAATTGTGGAAAGTCTAAACTTTTGAGTTAAATATGGGGAAGTCAAAGTCTGTGACAAGTTTACACAAGATTTTAAAATCCTATTGTGTCCTAGTTTCTCTTTTTCTTCTATCTCCTTTGCAATGTTGGTAGCTGTATGGCACTGACAGTGTATTTTTTTGTGTGAATAATTGAATGTTTATTCAATGTCAACAAGATTTTTCTCAGCACTGAGAAGTACATCAGTGTTTCCTCCAAATAAAGCCACTGGCCACTAAGGTGACAGCTAATTAGATGCATTTTAATTTCATTTTTAGTATTCCTAAGCATCACCAGCAATTTCGCCATGTCGTTTTAGGGTCTCTTTAAAAGGAACAAATAAATATATTCTGCTTCAGTCTCATAACTATTAATTAGCAGAATAGCTGTCTGTAGTTCCTGTAAGATTTTTATACAACATTAACAAATTTCTAAGCATTTGCTTAGGAATAAGTTACACATCTAATTGATATTTTCAAAGTGATTTTTTTTTAATTAAGGAAAATACACACACACAAAGAAACAACACTGATTTCCATTCTGATCATTAAGGGCATATTGAGAGAGGCTATTCCAGGGAGCTGGAAAAAATGAAGATAGTTTCTTTTGTTAGCTCTTCACTAACATTTACTGGACACTGGCTGTATGCACATTCTATATTGTGTTAATTGTAAGGGGAGGAAGAGCAAAAGCATAGCATGCAATTAATATTTGCTGAGCAAATCAGGAAACAAATGAAATTATAGTTCCTGTTCTTGAGGTTATCGTACCATAGGACATAGAGGACAGGCACAAAAATAGCAGTAATATGGCATTTGATAAAACTTGAGTTAATAAAAAAGGTATAAAAATGATATAATATGAGGCAAGACACAGTGTCTCACACCTGTTATCCCAGCATTTTAAAAAGCCAGGGCTGGAAGATCACTTGAGGCCAGGAGTTTAAGACTACCCTGGGCATCATAGTGAGACCCCCATCTCTACAAAAAAATATAAATAAATAAATAATCAGCCAGATGTGATGGTGTGAGCTTTTAATCCCAGCACTTTCAGAGGCAAAGACAAAAGTAAAATAAAATAATTAACTGGGCATAGTGGCACAAATCTGTAGTCCCAGCTACTCATGAAGCTGAGAAGGGAAGATCACTGGAGCCCAAGAGTTTGAGGCTGCAGTGAGCTATGATCATGCCACTGCACTCAGCCTGGGTGACAGAGCAATACACTGCCTCTAAGAAAAAAATGAAAATAAAAAAACATGTACCATTAAAAGAAAAACAATGCATCTTCCAAGGACATAGAAGATTTCACAGAGGAAGTAGCATTTCACCATATTCTTAAATAGACAAACTCCTAGAAGATCCTCAAATTTGAAAATGAACTCAAACTAGATAACTAGAATTTTTAAAAATTTCCTGAAACTTCACTTTCTAGGTGGAGAAAAATGTAAAATTTTATTTGATTAATTAAAACTAATAGCTTATGAATAGGTTTAAGAGGGACTCTGACATTGAGGCCTAAGTCTGTAACTAAGACTAAAGCAAGTTCATCAGTCCAGAAAAAGATGGTTTAGAGCTTAAATTTCTAGGCATCACTAGCTGCAATTCCAAAGGAATGGTATATTTTTATTAAACATTCAAATTATACTGACTCAAGCCCCATAATCTTGATTTCCAGAATTTTAGCTCCCTCACTGCTACTGCCTCTACCAGCAAATGTTTCGTGTAATTAAATGCCCTCAAAATCTCTGCTGTTTGGCCTGTCTCCTATAATATCTCTTCTGTAACATATCACTGCTCTTGGGCATGAGTATCCTATAGTAATGACAGCAACTGCAATGTTTCTGACCATGTTAGCTTCTCTCTTTCACTAACCCTTCCCTAGTTCTGCAACACAGCCCTAGGAACAATCTTTGTACAGGGCTGACATCAGAAATAGTCACTTCTATTCTTGTGTCAGTTTGCTGAGAATGATTCAACTTCATCCATGTCCCAACAAAGGACATGAAAACCAAACATCTCATGTTCTCACTCATAAGTGGATGTTGAACAATGAGAACACATGGACACAGGGAGGGGAACATCACACACCGGGGGCTGTTGGGGGTCGGGGGCTCGGGGTGGGGGGATAGCAGGGAGTCAGGGGATTGGGGAGGGATAACATTAGGTGAAATACCTAATGTAGGTGACGGGGGGTATGGATGCAGCAAACCACCATGGCATGTGCATACTTATTTAACAATCCTGCATAATTGGCACATGTACCCCAGAATTTAAAGTATACTAAAATAAAAAATAAAATAAAGTAAAAATAAATAGTCACTTATTTAAGGGGAAAAGGGTTATCTCTACATAGAGACTGTCTGTCTTTATAGTTCCAGTAAGACAATTAAATTATGTGGAGCTTAATGGATCAGTAACAAAGTATTTTTGTTAGTCTAAATCTAGGGAATTGGTAGTATAATTTATACTAAGATGACAAAGTGCTGGCCAATTCCTCTTAGTGTTTCTCTTTTTACTTAACAGTTAAAGAGGAGAACAAGACTACATTTCCCTTAGTTTTTGTAGTTTCTCTTCCCAAGCTACCCTGAGCAATACAGTAGGAATACACACAACTTATCTTCTTAAGAGCAAAAGGAAGTAATAAAGTTATAGGACACTTTAAAGCTACACTTTTAAAATAAATATACTGTTAAAAGAAAAGAATTTTTAAAGGTGAAACTACTAAAACTGTACTCAGCTAATGTCTCTGTAAACACAAAGCAGCTTAACATGTTGAATATGTCTATCTTCAAATATCTGTTTCAGTGAAGGATATTTACTTTACCTTTACATAACTCAGAGGGCCACAAAAGTTGTAGGTTCTTTATTTATTAATATTTTATTGCAGGGAGTATCATTTTGTTTCCCGAAACAAATAAAAAGGGTCTCCTAAAGACAGATTCAAACCTCAACTTATTGAAATTACCATTCATTTTTAAAAGATAATTTTGTTCATGATTAAGACTCTCTTAAGTACAGTTGGATCCAGGCTCGTTTATAACACCCAACTGAGTACTGAAAGCAAACATATAAAATGATTTCTAGAACCAGGCTTTCTATCCAAGCAAAGATGAGAAGCAGACCAGTGGAAGTTCAAGACCATCAAACAGGAGAAGGGACAGACATTTGAGAACAGAATCCAATCACTTGGAGATATGTTGTTTCAAGACAGCTCATCCCCCGAGGAACTGGAAAATAGAAATGGAACTGGTGTGCCAGAGTACAAAGTAGATTTTTAATCAGAACAAATCAACACATGGAACAAGACCCTGGTCACAGGCAACCAACTTGGCTATCATGCCACATCGTAACAAGACACAAATTCACTGTGATGTTTTGTTCCCCAAAGTTTTGACTGGTTTCCCATCCAAATATGTCTATCTATGAGAAAAGATTGTTCAATGGGGCAAATACCTTGAAAGATAAAAAAACTGATATTTCTTCAAATGTGAATACTCTAATTTAAAATCTAAGTCCTTTACCTATTTTCAAAGGGTTCAAAACATATTCCAGGTACAGATTTTCTTATATATTAGATTTAATAAGTGTTATTAAAATGCATTGCTAAATCACCTTCTTACATTAAAACAGTCTCTTATTAGATTTAGAATTCTTGTTTAAGGTCATGACATTACTTTCTAAACTTTCTTGCTCGAGGAATACTATAAATGCAATTTTCTTGGGTAGATCAAGCTGCGTAACTTGGGCAGAATGTTTCACTATAGCTCAGGGTGGAAATGTGAGTTCTTTCATAGCAGTCAACCTAATTATCTTTTATTTTTATTCTTCCTATCAAAAGGGCACATTCATACCTTTAAAAAGAGCTTATTAAAATAGACTTCTTACATTTACATATTTCAGTAATACTGTACATACTGTGAAAAAGCCAACAGTGTTACTGTAGCTCATATTCAAATTATTAACTTCTTTCATAAGAAAAACTGTCAAAAATATTTCATTCAGGGTGAAAAGCTTTGACCCCCATTGTCTCCCACTAGGCATCTTTATTTTATGGCAGTGAATATTTGTGCTCCAGCCAGTCAATGAGCAATTACTGACCACCTTCAGGTCACATTCACCCATATAATGTGAAGGCAAAGAGAGTAGGCATAAATAAAGTTTAAGACAATTTCCAAACCTCATTAAATCAAGAGCTTCAGAATACTTTTCTAATCAATTAATGGATAAGTTTGATTATTGGCGTTTTTCTACTTCCAGAAGAGTCTAAAGAGAGTGGTCCCAATATGAAAAATAGTATAAGGGGTAGGGTAAAAATAAGATATTAACATCTGGGAAATTAGACTATTTTCAGTATTTAGATTAAGATAACATATATGTATGGGAAATAAAGTAATAACATTATTGACTTACTGTTAAAACATAATAGCTCATATAATAAATAAGATCAGAGACAAATAAATGTTCTCCTTACAGAAATTGCTCTCAGGAGTGTCTACCACCACATTGACTACCTAAATTTAACCAAGAAAAGATGTCAATGAAATGAATGGGATAGTAAACATCTGGCCAGCAACTGAAAGTATAAAAAAAAAAAAATAAAGTCACTGTGGAAACATAAATTTTGCCCTTTTAAGCTCCATCTAAAGAACGTTAGACAATAGACTTTATTTAAGTACTTATGATCTCATTAGCCAGCATTAGCCAGCTAATACCTCTGTGGACCTAACTAAGCTCTGTGGGATCAGCTGAACTCCTTTGTACAACAAAATACACATTCTTCTCAAGTTCACATGGATGATTCACCAGGATAGACCACATATTGGAACATAAAATACACCTTAACAAGTTTGAAAGCACAGAGACCATACATTTTTATTAAATTCTGTTTCTGATTCAACTAGCTAAACTGAGTTCCATGGTTTGTAACTAGACTACTATGAGAAACTCTGCCTACCTACAACTTCTAACTAGTATTTGGCTTTATACATGATCTCTGTTTAAAGAGAGAATATGCTTCTCAATGAGCATTGAAAGGTTCATGTAACAGTTATAAATTAACAGTATTTTCTAGTAGGACAAAGGTTGCCCTACAACAATTCCCTGTAGCAATGTGGCATAGTTACAAAGGGGCCCGCTTTATTTAACAAAACAAGTATGAGTTTGTATCCAGACAGACTTGGGGTTTAATCTCTGATTTGTCCATTCTAGTTGTATTACCTTAGGAAAATTACAAAGACTCTCCAAATCTCTACTCACCTATAAATACAATAACAAAATTCACTACCTCTGGAAGACTATCACTTGCCTACACATCAGCCAATTCTTCTTATTCTTGTTTAGCACAATTCTAGTTTTATTCAGGTATTAGGTAGCAAGGTTCTACACCAGGTGATATCTCTTGATTGTTGTTAATTTTCTTCCCACTAGTAAGTTAGTAATGGGCTTATTGTTCAATTTGTGATCCATTTAGTTCAAAGACACCTCACAGGACAGATGATAGAGATTTCTGGAAAAGATTTCACTCCTTGAAAAAGACAGAGCAAGAGAGAGAGAACATGAACAAGATCAAGAGTGAGAAATTTTCTTTCCTCTTGCCTTTGAGGACAGTTATGTGAGGATATGATCCTTGGATTTATAGCAACCACTTTATCACCTTGTAGAATGGAAAGACCAGCAGAATGAACACCCACAGAGGTAGCATTATTAATTCACTAAACCGTCCTCAGAATCACCTTCCTCCAGATTTTCCAATCCTTGACAAAAATCAATACTTAAATCCAATTTCAGCTGAGTTACTTGCAGCTAACACCATTCTTACTGAAACATTGCTTTGTGGGTTATTTATAAGAACTGAGTAAGGGAATCCTTTTTAAACAAATGACAGACAACTTACTTCCCTACTCTAACCCCTCCCATTGCTTTCTATCTAATTCAGAGTTAAAGCCAAATACCTTAAAAGTTCATGGTTTGTTCTTCGCTCTCCAATCCTGTCATTAAATCTGACCTACTCTCTTGCTACTTTTCTCCATGTTCCCCCTGCTCCACTCCTTCTGTCTTCCTTGCTGTTCCTCCCACACCCCAGGAAAGCTTCTTCCTAAGGATCTTTGCTTTAAGAGTTTCTTCTACAAAGACTGATCTTCCTCCAGATTGTACACTTGACTAACTCCCATCCATTCCTCTAATCAGACCTCACTTTCTCAATGGTACCTTCCAGACCACTCTGTTGGTACACCTGATCTGCTTAGACTATTCTACAATTGTATTTTCCTCGTAACACTTTTCATCTTTCTTATAGTGGATTATTTATTTATTTATTGGGATTACTATATACCATCTAAATATATACAGAAGCTATATGAGGGCAGGATTTTTTCTCTTTCTTGTTTAGTGATGTATCTCAAGACCCCAAAGCAGTGCCTGACATATAATATACTTTGCTTAATAAATATACTTTGAATTAATGATGAATGCATGAATATATTCAAATCCCAGGCACATCCTAGCTAACAAATCTTCCCATAATCGCTATGCATGTCTTTCTTTGTCCTTGCCTACCCTGTGGTCCTGGCAGGTGGTAAGATTCATCTGGCTGCTTTTCATGGTCCTGTTCTTTTTTCTCCCTTGATTTATCTTTTCCCCATATTCTTTTTCTATAAACAGTACTGCCACACTTCCTATGGTTGCTTTTTCTGATTTTCTTCTTATATACACATTATCTTCTTTATTTATTCAGCAAATATTTATTGTGTGCCGACATGTGGCAGGTGTTGTACTAACTTTTAGACTTTCAAAGAACAACAAAACAGAGTTTAAGCTTACAGCTATTCTACTTTGTTTTCTCTCACATGCCAATGTGGTTAAAAATGCATTTATGATTTTCTGTAACAAATTAGTGAAGGTTTTTATACAACATGCTCAGGTCCAGGGTGAAATGTGTCTGATGGTTACTGGTCAAGAAAACAAGTAGATGAAGCAGGCTGAACAACAAACCATGGAAAGAAAGGTCAAGAAAACTGCAGCATAAATTACTGTACAAATAGAAGTTCAGTGCTCTGCTACTAAAAAGATAGAAGGATGGAGTCTTTTTAGAGTATAACAGAAGTTTTGCTAGGAATAAAGGAGAGTACACACATTGCAAATGTGTAGAACATGACATTTCAGCCACAGATAAATATATTTTTAATAAATCTACTCTCCCAAATAGTTGTAAAATATGCTATGTATTTTATATTGATAAAATTACTAAGTTATCAAAAACATTTAAAAACTGTTCTTTAAAGAGTTATCCCATTATATTCTTTCCTTTGGCAAAGATATTTTCAGACAATTTCCTTAAAGCAGAAATTTCCAGTTCTCAATAGCTGTCATAATGCCAAGTGAAGAAGTTATTCATCCATGAAAGATTTCTTTGTTAAAATACAGATCGCATTATTTATACAATCTGAATGTTTAATGAATGCATACAAATTCAAATGTCAATGTAGATAAACTAAAATTACATTTCTATCAGAAAGGCTTTTCAACAAAGAATAAGACTTTGTTTTAAGGTGAAACAGTTAAAGGATGAATCCTAAATTGTTTTCTAAAAATTAAATGATGGAGAAGTGTTTGTAAAGGCTTCCTTAAAGGATCTTAAAAGCAAATATGAAACTATATCTTTATACAATAAATGGTTTAGAATGAATTGAAATATAATATTTTATCCTATATTATGAAGAAAAGTGGTAAAAGTGTTTCTCAAATTACTATAAGTATAATAAATCTAATTTAAGAATGTTGTCCATACATCCAGACTGGAATGGCATAAACTAGTGACACAAGCCCCTGTCAACATAACGCTTGAGCAGAATTGCCATTTATAGAAAGAATCTGACCATAACAAATGATTCTGTGAAGCTATTTCTCAACTATATATAAAACTTATCTCACACAAAATCATACACTCAGATTATTTTTTATTTCAAGATACTTATTTCTTTACAGGTCAGATGAGGGGCTATGACAAATAAAAATTATTTGATTCTTTTAATTCTTTCCTCTCACAGCAGTGCAAGGAAAGACTTTTTGTAGAATGATTTTCAAAAGATTTTCCAGATAAAATCACGTCACAAGAAGGGAGATTTAGATTCATTGCCTTCATAGATGCTTGCCAGCAAGGCTACTCTATTTACAGACAAAGCAAATTGGTACAAATGATGGGTATTATTCCCCAGAACCTAACTGCTGAAACATTTTCCCACTCAGGCCTGTTCTGAACATTCCCATTCCACAAAAATTTCTACCACGAAGTTATTTTCTGTGAAACAGTCAACAAAGATTTTGGCAGTATTAAAACTGAGGGTTTTTTTCTCCTTTGTGTAAGGGATAGAGAGAGAAAAAGTTTAAGGGAGGAGTCAGTGTCTAATCTGGACTGCTAGAACAGAATATGATGGAGTGGAAGGGGTTGTAAACAGCAGAAAGTTATTTCTCATCGTTCTGGAGGACAGAAATTCGAGTCTGTGGTACCAGCATTATTAGATTCTGGTGAGGGCTGTCTTCTAGGTTGCAGACCGTTGATATCTCTTTGTATCTTCACATAGTAAAAGAAAGAAAGAGCTCTCTGGGGTCCCTTTTACCAGGGTATGATCCCGTTCACAACTGGCTCTACACAAAGGCCACATGGCTCTATCTAAAGGCTCTAATATTGTCATATCAGTGCTTAGGATTTAACCTGCTGAGTGTTTTTTAGGAAAGTCATTAATCATCATTGAACATATGTCTTAACTGCTCTAGATCTTGGAGAAGCTATTCAATTGTCCCTATGAGAAATTACTCAAGTGGAAATCAGTGTATGCAATTTGGGACATTTGCACTTGTTAATTTCTATTTGAAGTAAGTATAATGATTCTTTCATATGTAAGATATAATAACACAAATTAAAATGAGGTAAGAAGTAAAAGGTAATTATTTAACTCATATAACTGAGAACGGTAAAGTCAGTTCTGGGTCTGGGGGTTTAAATGATGCTGCAAGGGCACTGACTCTTCTTTGTTCTGGATTAGTTTCATCCAGAAAAAGTGACCTGAGATAACACCACAACAGAAAGTTACAAACTTTTCTCCAGTTACAAGACCTGATCCAGTTTACAAACCCAAGTTTCCTCAATGACAAGTCAGGATTTCCTTAAGAAAAATATATACTATAAAACTTTGCTCTAGTTTTTTCCAGAGAGACTGGCAGCCACTTACCAGAAAGAACTATACATTGGAGAAGAGACTATAGGACAAAACTGGATACTGGCTCAAAATTATTGAATCTCCAAGGATCAAAATTTTACTTCAATCCATCAGAACTTCTCTCTGTTAAATATAAAACAAGATTATATTTCTTGAAGAACAAAAAAATGTTTGAGCTACCATCAAAGACTGAAGAGGTAAAGGTACGGTGTTTCCTATCATATCATGATTCAATTCTCCTATTTCAATTGTGCAGAAGAGTGATAGGTATTGAGTTATGACAGTGGCTTACTATAAGGATATAAATTCAAATTATCATTTATAGAATATTGCATCCAACAGGAAAATACATTTTTTCATACGTACATGAACAATCATGAAGATAAAAGATGTCATGAGTCATGAAAAAAATTCTATTAAATTTGAAAGAATAAAAATCTGTAGAGATGTTTATAGTATTCTCTGATGGCAGTTTGTATTTCTGTGGGATCAGTGGTGATATCCCCTTTATCATTTTTTATTATATCTATTTGATTCTCCTCTTTTTTCTTCTTTGTTAGTCTGGCTAGCAGTCTACCTGTTTAGTCAATATCCTCAAAAACCCAGCTGCTAGATTCATTGATTTTTTGAAGGGTTTTTTATGTCTCTATCTCCTTCAGTTCTACTCTGACCTTAGTTATTTCTTATCTTCTGCTAGCTTTTGAATTTGTTTGCTCTTGCTTCTCTAGTTCTTTTGATTGGGATGTTATGGTATTGATTTTAGATCTTTCCCACTTTCTTCCGTGGGCCTTTACTGCTATAAATTTCCCTCTTAACACTGCTTTAGATTTGTCCCAGAGATTCTGGAACATTGTATCATGTTCTCATTGGTTTCAAAAAACTTACTTATTTCTGTTTTACTTTTGTTATTTACCCAATAGTCCTTCAGGAGCAGGTTGTTTAATTTACATGTAGTTTTGAGGTTTTTAGTGAGTTTCTTAATCCTGAGTTCTAATTTGATTACACTGTGGTCTGAGAGACTGTTATGATATCTGTTCTTCCACATTTGCTGAGGAGTCTTTTACTTCCAATTATGTGGTTAATTTTAGACTAAGTGTGATGTGGTGCTGAGAAAAAAAAAATGTATACTCTGTTGATTTGAGGTGGAGAGTTCTATAGATGTCTATTAGGTTTGCTTGTTCAAGATCTGAGTTCAAGTCCTGGATGTCCTTGTTAATTTTCTGTCTCATTGATCTGTCTAACAGTGCACTCATGGATAGGAAGAATTAATATCATGACAATGGCCATACTCCCCAAAGTAATTTATAGATTCAATGCTAACCACATCAAGCTACCATTGACTTTTTTCACTGAATTAGAAAAAACTAATTTAAATTTTGTAAGGAACTGAAAAAGACCTATATAGGCAAGACAATCCTAAGCATAAAGAACAAAGCTGAAGGTATCATGTACCTGACTTTAAACAATAATACAAGGCAACAGTAATCAAAACAGCATGGGACTGGTATCAAAACAGATATATAGATGAATAAAACGTAACAGAGGCCTCAGAAATAATACCACACATCTACAACCATCTGATTTTTGACAAACCTGACAAAAACAAGCAATGTGGAAAGGATTTCCTATTTAATAAATAGTGTTGGGAAAACTGGCTAGTCATGTGCAGAAAACTGAAACTGCACCCCTCTCTTACACCTTATTCAAAAATTAACTCAAGATGGATTAAAGACATAAACCTAAAACCAAAAAGCCCTAGAAAAATACCTAGGCAAATACCATTCAGGACATAGGAAAGGGCAAAGACTTCAACTAAAACACTGAAAGCAATAGTAACAGAAGCCAAATTTGACAAATGGGATCTAATTAAACTAGAGTTTCTGCATGAAAAAAAAAACTATCAGAGTGAACATGCAACCTTCAGAATGAGATAATTTTTGCAATCTATTCATTTGTCAAAGAGCTAATATCCAGAATCTACAAGAAACTTAAACAAATTTACAAGAAAAAAACAACCCCATCAAAAACCGGGCAAAGGATGTGAACAGACACTTCTCAAAAGAAGACATTTATATGGCCAAAAAACATATAAAAAACTGGTCATTAGAGAAATGCAAATCAAAACCAGAATGAGATACAATCTAACACAAGTTAAAATGGCTATCATTTAAAAGTCAGGAGAAAACAGATTCTGGAGAGGATAATATGAAGAAATAGGAATGCTTTTACAAACCATTGTGGAAGACAATGTGGTGATTCCTCAAGGCTCTAGAACCAGAAATACCATTTGATTGAGCAATCCCATTACTGGGTATATACTCAAAGGATGATAAATCATTCTACTATAAAGACACATGCACATGTAATTTATTACAGCACTATTCACAGTAGCAAAAAGCTGGAACCAACTCCAATGCCCATCAATGATAGACTGAGTAAAGAACATGTAGCACATATATACCATAGAATACTATGCAGCCATAAAAAAGAATAAGTTCATGTCCTTTGCAGGGACATGGATGAAGCTGGAAGCCATCACTCTCAGCAAACTAACACAGGAAGAGAAAACCAAATGCCACATGTTCTCACTCATAAGTAGGAGTTGAACTATAAGGACACATGGGCATCAGGAGGGGAACATCACACACTGGTGTTTATCAGGGATCGGGGGGAAGGGGATGGATAGCATTAGGAGAAATACCTAATGCAGATGACAGGTTGATGGGTGTTGGCATGTGTATACCTATGTAACAAACCTGCATGTTCTGCACATGTATCCCAGAACTTAAAGTATAACAAAAAAAAAAATGATAAAAAGAACATTCTCAGACCACAATGGAATAATATGAGATATCAATAACAAAACATATGTAAAAAGTCCCTAATATGTGGAAATTAAACAGCACACTACAAAATAACAAAGACAAAGAAAAAGGCTTAAAATAAATTTAAAAATATTTTGAACTAAGTGAGAATACAACTTATCACAATTTATAGAATGTAATGAAAGCAGTGCTTAGAAGGTTATTTTTAGTATCAAATATACTACTTCACAATATATTCATTTAACAAAATTACGTTTGTACCCTTAAATGTATACAAACCAAAAAGAAGAAATATCTAAACTCAATTTTCTTTTCTTTTTTTTTTTTTTTTTTTTTTTTTGAGACGAAGTTTCACTCTTGTTACCCAGGCTGGAGTGCAATGGCACGATCTCGGCTCACCACAACCTCCGCCTCCTGGGTTCAGGCAATTCTCCTGCCTCAGCCTCCTGAGTAGCTGGGATTACAGGCACATGCCACCATGCCCAGCTAATTTTTGTATTTTTAGTAGAGATGGGATTATAGGCTTGAGCTACCATGCCCAGCCTAAACTCAATATTCTAAGTAAATGTTTATTGTTTAAAATTATCAATAAAGTTGTCAAATGTCTAGCATGACTACCTACAAAAAAAAAGAGAAAGTCACAAATTACCAATATCAGTAATGAAAGAAGGGTAGTATTTACTAATCTCATGAAGTTTAAGAGGATAAATAAGGAATATTGTCATTTCCCTGAGCTGCATCTATTTAAAATCTCTATTTTCTGCATAGCAACTCTCATTTTCTTACTTTTTCTTTCATGTTATTTAGAAAAACAGACTCTTTTCTACCAAACCCTACTTGTTGTTATAATGTTATCCTTTTGCACAGCCTAACACCTACCTTTCCCAGGACTCATGGTTCATAGTTTCAACCACTTGTCAACACCTTCAATTCCCCGGTCCTTTGTTCTTTGAAGTTCTTACCTTACAGATCCCCATCCTTGGATTAGGTACCTACATATCCTCTGTTCTCCTAATAACTAGGTTGCTCACCACGACTGAACAGAATAATTACCATCATTATCAGCCTATGGTCTCTGAGCTCATCTGAGCTCTCAGTACTCTTATCGTATTATTTTACCTGATCCTGCACTTCAGGAAATGACAAAATTTGAGGTATAGTCATGAGTGTCAGTAGCTGAAGTGAGTACTGTATTTGTCAAAAGGTCAGAAATATTTTATTCATTGTGTTTGTTGGATTCATCATGTGGATGTTGTTCAAAGTGGTTTCAGAACTTGTAATGGAGAGAACTTCAGTAAAGCTGATAATCAGAGACTGCCAGAAAGTGACCAGGGTGTCACGTGATTATTACAACAGAGACTTTTATCTGCATGGCAAAAGACTTGGAAGAAAAAGATTTTGCACATACAAGTAGAAAAGGAAATGTCTAGATTTATAGAAGAATATCAATGCTGCCCTCTTGTTTCCATGCCATAAGAAATAAATATAAGAGCACATAGTTTTACTTCAGGAAGGTGGTGTCTTCGGGTAAGAACCTGGTTTCAGTGAAGAACAAGGGGTTAAAGGGAACATTCTATTAACAGCTATAGTCGTAGAATTGTTATTTTATTTCTAATGAAAGATGGATTTTAGCACAAGCTATAGAGAATTTTATGAAATAATTTTGGGGAGGAAGTGTGAAAATTAGTGAGGAGTAGCTGTGTAAACACACAATACCCTGAATATTCTTGCATTTTAGTAGTAGCAAAGAAGTGAACAAGTCTATATTTGACTTACAATTCTGTAATAAACTCTTACTTGATTGTTCGACACATAGATCTCAAGGGATTATGAATCTACTGTTTCATGTCTGATCTACTCATTTGACTTTTAATTGCAGAATTATCATAATCCAGTAATTTAAAGATGTAAGCATTCGACTTGTAATATGGACATGGAGATTGTTTGTGATTAATTTTATCCAATTAAACTTGTGTATTTAATTGACTACACCATAGAATATTATGCAGTCATAAAAAATAATGAGATTATGTTCTTTGCAAGGACATGGATGGAGCTGGAGGCCATTATCCTTAGCAAATTAACACAGAAACAGAAAAGCAAATACCACATGTTCTTCCTTATAAGTAGGAGCTAAAGAACACGTGGACACATAGAGAAATAACACACACTTGAGACTTTCAGAGGGTGGAAGGTGGCAAGAGGGAGAGGATCAGGAAAAATAACTAATGGGTACTAGGCTTAACACCTGGATGATGAAATACTCTGTATAACAAACTTCCATGAAACAAGTTTACCTGTGTAAAAAACCTGCACTTATACTATTGAACTTAATCAAAGTTTAAAATTTTTAAAGAAAAATTTCTTCAAATTTCTAATAAGATTCACAAATTCTTATTAAAACTTGGAAGAAAAATAACTTTCAGGTTAAGATATTTTTAAAAAATGAATACTGCATGGAACTATATCTCCACATGTTTCTTAATTTAGGCTAAATGGATCAACTATTTGAAAGATATAAACTACTAAGCTTATGCAAGGAGAAATAAATAGTCTGGGTAGGCTAAATCTGTTAAATATATTGCATTAATAATTAATGATCTTTAAAAAAGGATTATGGGCCCAGATGGTTTTACTTGTGAATTTTACCAAATATTTAGCAAAGAAACACCAATTCTCTAAAATCTCTTTCAGAAACTAGAAGTGAAGGGAACACTCCTTAATTCATTCACTGAGAAAATTATTACTCTAATATCAAAACCAGAGAAGACACAATAAGAAGAAAAAATTGGAGACAAATAACTCTCGTGAGCAGAAATGCGGAAGTCCTCAACAAAATATTAACAAATTGAATCCAACAATGTGTAAAGAATTATAAACTACAACCAAATGAAATTTATTACATGTATAAAAGGATAGTTCAACATTCAAAATAAGTAAAGTTGTCTAGCATATCAACAAACGAAGGAAACAAATTACGTATCATTTAAGCAGAAAAGGAATTTTAAATAATTCGACATTAATTCATGAAAAAGCTATCAGTGTATGTGACATAGAGGAAATCTTCCTAAATTTGATAAAGAATATCTGCAAAAACTATAGCTAACACCATGCTTAAATCTGAAATCAGGAAAAAGCAAAGTATGTTATCTCTCAACACCCTTAGTCAACATTATCCTAGCAACATCAATAAGCAAGAGAAAGAAATAAAAGTTACATATATGGAGAAAATAATAATACTCTCTTTGCTCACAGATAGCATAATTATATAAGAAATTTCAAAGTATTTCCAGTTTCAGTAACTAATAAGCAAATATAGAAAGGTTATAGGATAGAATCTTAATGTACAAATTATTTTTTTTAATATAAACCAGCAATGTGCAATGGGAATTTGAATTTTTTTAAAAAAATGCAATTTAAATACCACCCCAAAAGAAAATATTTATGTAAATGTCAACAAAATATGTACAGAATATCTTTAATGAAAAGTACAAAACTCTGATGAAACTAATCAAAAAAGATCTAAATAAATGGAGACATAGTCTGCATTCCTGGATTAGAAAATTCAAGGTTATTAAGATTTCAATTCTTCTCAAAATAATCTATATATTTATTGCAATCCCAATCAAAATCCCAGCAAATTATTTTGTAGATAATCGCAAACTGACTTCAAAATTTATATCAAAGACTAAAGACCTAGAATATCCTAACACAACACTGAAGAAGATTAACAAGGTTGGAAGACTCACATGATACAAGTTTATCACTTACTCGAAAACTAGTCATTGGGATATTATTCTATTTGCAGAATAGATACATAGATCACTGGAACAAAATTTTAAAGAACCAGAAATATACTCACACAAATATAGTCAACTCATCTATGAAAAAGGAGCAAAAGCAATTTAAAGAAGAAAAGATAGTCATTGCAAAAATGGTGTTAAAGTTTTATGTACGATATGCAAAAACTGCAACTAAAGACAGACTTCCTATCTTACACAAATATTAACTCAAAGTATATCAAAGACCTAAATGTGAAATGTAAAGCTATAAAACTTCTAGGAAAACATCTATGTGACTTTGGTTTAGTAATTAATGTTTAGTAAAACACCAAATCCAAGACCAATGAAAGAAAAAAATTAAGTTAGATTGTCTTAAAATTAAAAAATTTTTGTTTTGGAAAGATATGGTTAAACAAATAAAAAACAACATACTAGAAGAAAATATTTATATAAAACCTATTGATGAAAACTCTTGTTCAAAATGTACAATGACTTAAATTTCAACATTAGGGAAAACAATCCAATTTAAAAATAGATAAATTTTTTAAAAAGACAAATCAGTAAAAATGATACACAAATGGCAAATAAGCAAATGTGGTAATTTATAACAGCATTTGTAGTATTAAAATTTTAAAGAGATGGAACTATACACCTCTTAGAATGATTAAAATACAAAAAAAAAAAAAAACCTGACAATTCTGCTGAGGATATGCAGCAACAGGAATTCTCTCATTCATTGCTGGTGGAAATGCAAAATGATACAACTACTTTGAAAGCTACTTTGTTGTCTTTTTCAAAATTAAACAGTCTTATCATATAATCCAGTAATTGCAATTACACTCCTAGTCATTGACCTAACTAATTTGAAAAATTATGTCCATATAAAAACCTTCAGGTAATTGTTTATAGTAGTTTTATTTATAATTTTCAAATGCTAGAAGCAATGAAGTTGTCTTTCAATAGGTGAAAGAATAAACAAACCGTGAAATATTAATCAGCAATATAAAGCTATTCAATAACTTGGATGCATCATAAATGTATATTGATAGGTTGAAGAAGGCTATCTAAAAAAGCTACATACTTTATGATTCTGACTAAATGATGTTCTGAAAAGAGTAAAACTATAGCAAAAGTAAAAAGAACTGAGAGTTTTCCAGGAGTCTGCAGGGAAATGAAGCAGGTTGAAACAGTGAAGGGTGGGGAGATTTTTAGTGTAATGAAAATATCCTGTATGATACTGTAATTGTGTATATATAACATTATATCTTTTTCAAACATATAGAACATAAGAATTAAAAAAATAATCATTTAGGAGGTTGCAGGATCCAAGAATGGAATTCAGAATGTGACAAAACAATCTAACTGAATTACATACATATGAAACAACCTCAATGAAGGGAGTAGGGGAAAAAGATGTGGCAAAAGTGAAGTCTATAAGACTAAAGTTCAAAGAAACTATACATAGACAATACTATATTTGATAAAGTTAATACCCATGAGGATGAAGTTAAGAATTCTGATACTGCTTTATGTGTACAATGGATTTAAATAATTACCTTATGGATGGCAGATGGTGAGAGCTAGGTTCTCACTATTGGACTGAGAGTTTGAAGATTAAGAAGGGGAAGAGACTAGAATGATATGCCTGGTAATGGATTAGCATTAGAGATAGTATGAACTCATGTGTAGTCTAGCATAGATACAAATGGTTGCATACAGAAATAATCATAGATAAACATATATGCATTGTGTATAAACATACATTTTTATGCTCTGTCTGCTGAAAAGCCTAGAAGCAACTACACACACAATAGCAATGAGCACACCTAGCACTTAGATCTTAGATTCCAAAAGCATTCATTGGGGATGAGAAAAAACAAATCTCTAATGAAGAATTCCAAATAGTTTAATGTAGTTATCCTTTAACTGCCCACTTCTTGATTGCATGCTGAGTAACTCTTTCCCAAAGAGTATATAACATAGCAAGGAGGATTGGGGAGAGCAACCTCAGATGAAGAAACCTAATAAAAATTACATCATTAGACTTCCACCAAGATGGCCAAATAGGAACAACTCCAGGGCACAGTTCCCAGTGAGAATGACTCAGAAGGTGAGTGATCTCCACATTTCCAACTGAGGTTCCAGGTTCATCTCAATGGGACTAGTTGGACACTGGGTGTAGCCCAAGGAATGCAAACTGAGGCAGGGTGGGGTGCAGCCTCACCAAGGAAGAGCAACGGGCAGAGAAACCCCCCCCATCCAACAGAGGACATAAGGGACTTTTCTGGCCACTCTGGCACTCCAGTTCAGATACTGTGCTTCCCCCACTGTCTTTATAACCCACAGACAAGACGATTCCCACCTGGCCAACAGGTGCCATGGGTTTCCAGCACAAATCTTGGTGGCCATTTTAACTGGCACCTGGAACACCTGTGAGACAGAGCTGCCCATTCCCCTGAAAAAGTAGGGACTGAAGGCAGGGAGCCAAGTGATTTGGCTTGGTGGGTTCCACCCCAACAAAGACCAGGAAACTGATACCCACTGGCTTGAGAGTTTTGCAGCCAGAACAGCAGTTTTAGTTCAACCCGGGACAGTCAAGCTCAGGGAGGGGAAGGGCATCCACCATTATGACTAGACTCCCTAATTGCTGGGCAGGGCATCACTGAGAAAAGTCAGCAGCACATCAGGGACTTATAAATAAACCCCACCTTCCCAGGACAGAGCACCTGGGAAAGGAGAGGTTGTGAGTTCCACTGCAGCAGACTTAAATGTCCCTGCCCAGTAGCTCTGAAGGGAGCAGTGGAGCTCCCAGCACAGCACTTGAGCTCTGATAAGGGACAGACTGCCTCCTCAAGTGGCTCCCTGACCCCCGTATATCCAAAGAGACACCTCATACAGGAGAGCTCTGGCTGACATCTAGTGGTTACCTTACTGGGACAAAGTTACCAGGAAGGAACAGGCAGCAAACCTTGCTATTCTGCAGCCCCCCACAGGTGATTCCCAGGCAAGCAGGGTGTGAAGTGGACCTTCAGCAGTCATGCAGCAGAGGGGCCTGTTAGAAGGAAAACTTAAAAACAGAAAGAAATAGCTTCAACATCAACAGAAAGGATGTCCAATCAGAGACCCAATCTGAAAGTAAATCACCAACTTCAAAAACCAAAGGTAGATAAATCCACAAAGATGGGAAGAAACAACCAAAAAAGGTATGAAATTACCAAACACCAGAATGCCTCTCCTCCTCCAAGGGATCACAACTTCTCACCAGCAAGGGAACAAATTGGATGGAGAATGAGTTTGATGAATTAACAGAAGCAGACTTCAGAAGGTGGATAATAATGAACATCTCAGAGCTAAAGGAACATGTTCCAACCCAGTGCAAAGAAGTTAAGAACCTGGAAAAAAGCCCCATGAAATGCTAACTAGAATAACCAGCTTAGAGAAGAACATAAACGACTTAAATGAGGTGAAAAACACAGCACAAAAACTTCATGAAGCATATACAAGTTTCAATAGTCAAATCAATCAAGCAGAAGAAAGGATATCAGAGATTGAAGATCAAATCAATGAAATAAAATGAGAAGGCAAGACTAGAGAAAAAAGAGTGAAAAGAAAGGAACAACACCTCCAAGAAATATGGGATTATGTGAAAAGACCTAATCTATGTTGATCAGTGTACCTGAATATGATGGGGAGAATGAACCCAGCTGGAAAACACTCTTCAGGATATTACCCAGGAAACCCTCCCCAAACTAGAAAGGCAGGTCAACATTCAAATCCAGGAAATACAGCGAATACCACAAAGATATTCCCCAAGAAGAGCAACCCCAAGGCACATAATTGTCAGATTAACCAGGGTTGAAATGAAGGAAAATATCCTAAGGGCAGCCAGAGAGAAAGGTCGGGTTACCCACAAAGGGAAGCCCATCAGACTCACAGTGGATCTCTCAGAAGAAACCCTATAAACCAGAAGAGAGTGGGGGCTAGTACTCAATATCCTAAAAGAAAAGAACTTTCAACCCAGAATTTCATCTCCAGCCAAACTAAGCTTCATAAATGAAGGAGAAATAAAATCCTTTATGAACAAGCAATTGCTGAGAGATTTTGTCACCACCAGCCCTGCCTTACAAGAGCTCCTGAAAGAAGCACTAAACATGGAAAGGAACAACCAGTATCAGCCACAGCAAAAACGTACCAAATGGTAAAGATCATTGACACAATGAAGAAACTGCATCATCTAATGGGCAAAACAATCAGCTAGTATCAAAATGGCAGGATCAGATTCACACATAACAATATTAACCTTAAATGTAAATGGGCTAAATGACCCTATCAAAAGACACAGACTGGGAAATTGGATTAAAAAGTCAAAACCCATCAGTGTGCTGTATTCATGAGACCCATCTTATATGCAAAGACACACATAGACTCAAAATAAAGGGATGGAGGAAGATTAACCAAGCAAATGGAGAACAAAAAAAAAAAAAAAAAAGCAGGGGTTGCAATCCTAGTCTCTGATAAAATGGACTTTAAACCAACAAAGATCAAAAGAGACAAGAAGGGCATTACATAATGGCAAAGGGATCAATGCAACAAGAAGAGCTAACTATCCTAAATATAAATGCACCCAATGCAGGAGTACCCAGATACATAAGGCAAGTTCTTAACAACCTACAAAGAGACTTTGACTCCCACACAATAGTGGGAGACTTTAACACTCCACTGTCAATATTAGACAGATCAATGAGACAGAAAATTAACAAGGATATCCAGGACTTGAACTCAAATCTAGACCAAGCAAACCTAATAGACATCTACAGAACTCACCACTCCAAATCCACAGAATACACATTTTCTCAGCACCACATTGCACTTACTCTAAAATTGACCACATAATTGGAGGTAAATCATTCCTCAGTAAATGCAAAAGAACAGAAATCATAACGACCAGTCTCTCAGACCACAGTGCAATCAAATTAGAACTCAATATTAAGAAACTCGCTCAAAACCACACAACTACATGAAAACTGAACAACCTGTTCCTGGATGACTACTGGATAAACAATGAAATGAAGGCAGAAATAAAGATATTCTTCAAAACCAATGAGAACAAAGACACAACATACCAGAATCTCTGGGACACATTTAAAGCAGTGTCTAAAGGGAAATTTATAACACTAATTACCCACATGAGAAGTGAGGAAAGATCTAAAATTGACACGCTATCACCACAATTAAAAGAGCTAGAGGAGCAAGATCAAACAAATTCAAAAGCTAGAAATCACTAAGATCAGAGCAGAAGTGAAAGAGACAGAGACACACACAAAAATCCTTCAAAAAATCAATAAATCCAGGAGCTGGTTGTCTGAAAAGATCAACGAAATAGATAAACCACTGGCCGGACTAATAAAAAAGAAAAGAGAAGAATCGAACAGATGCAATAAAAAATAATAAAGGGATTATCAATACCGATTCCACAGAACTAAAAACTACCATCAGAAATGATTACAAACAACTCTATGCGCATACACCAGTAAATCAAGAAGAAATGGATGCACCATTTCTTACACCACCCTAAGACTAAACCAGGAAGAAGTTGAATCCCTGAATACACCAATAACAAGGGCTGACGTTGAGGCAACAATTAATAGCCTAGCAAGCAAAAAAATTCCAGACCAAACAGGTTCACCAACAAATTCTACCAGAGGTAAAAGAGGAGCTCGTACGAATCCTTCTGAAACTATTGCAAACAATACAAGAAGAGGGAATCCTCTCTAACTCATTTTATGAGATCAACATCATCCTGATACCAAAACCTGGCAGACACACAACTGAAAAAGAAAATTTCAGGTCAATATCCATGATGAACATCAATGCAAAAATCTTCAATAGAATACTGGCAAACCAAATGCAATAGCACAGCACATCAAAAAGCTTGTCCATCATGACCAAGTAGGCTTCATCTCAGGGATTCAGGGCTTGTTCAACATACACCAATCTATAAACGTAATCCATCACATAAACAGAACCAAAGACAAAAACCACATGATTATCTCAATAGATGCAGAGAAGGCCTTCGACAAAATTCAACAGCCTTTATGCTAAAAATTCTTAATAAACTAGGTATTGATGCAATGTATCTCAAAATGAGAAAAGCTATTTACAACAAACCCACAGTCAATATAATAATGAATGGACAAAAACTGGAAGCATTCCCTTTGAAAACTGGCACTAGACAGGGTGCCCTCTCTCACCAGTCCTATTCAACATAGTATTGGAAGTTCTAGCCAGAGCAATCAGGCAAGAAAAAGAAATAAAGGGTATTCAATTATGAAAGGAGGAAGTCAAATTGTCTCTATTTGCAGATGACCACCTTAAACTTCATATGGAACCAAAAAAGAGCCCACATAGCCAAGACAATCCTAAGCAAAAAGAACAAAGCTGAAGACATCACATACCTGACTTCAAACTATACTACAAGGCCACAGTAATGAAAACAGCATGGTACTGGTACCAAAACAGTGATATAGACCAATAGAACAGAACGGGGGCTTTGGAAGTAATGCCACACATCTACAACCATCTGATCTTTGACAAACCTGGCAAAAACAAGCAATGGGGAAAGGATTTTCTGTTTAATAAATAGTGATGGGAAAACTGGCTAGCCATGTGCAGAAAGCTGAAACTGGATCCCTTCCTTACACCTTATAAAAAATTAACTCCAGATGTACTAAAGATTTAAGCATAAGACCTAATACCATAAAACACTAGAAGAAAACATAGGCAATAGCATTCAGGACATAGGCATGGGCAAAGAATTCATGACTAAACCACCAAAAGCAATAGCAACAATAGCCAAAATAGACAAACAGGATCTCATTAAACTTATGAGCTTCTGCACAGCAAAAGAAACAATTATTAGAGTGAACTGGCAACCAACAGAATGGGAAAAAAAATGCAATCTACCCGTCTGACAAAGGGCTAATATTGAGAATCTACAAAGAACTTAAACAAATATATAAGAAAAAACAAACAACCCATCAAAAAGTGGGAGAAGGATATGAACAGACACTTCTCAAAAGAAGACATTTATGCAGCCAACAAACATAGGAAAAAAAGCTCATGATCACTGGTCATTAGAGAAATGCAAATCAAAACCACATTGAAATACCATCTCATGCCAGTTAGACTGGCAATCATTAAAAAATCTGGAGATCAATGCTGGAGAGGATGTGGAGAAATAGGAACACTTTTACACAATTGGGAGTGTAAATTAGTTCAACCATTGTGGAAGACAGTGTGGAAATTCCTCAAGGATCTAGAAATAGAAATACCATTTGACCCAGCAATCTCATTACTGAGTATATATCCAAAGGATTATAAATCATTCTTGTATAAAGACCCATGCACACATATGTTCATTGCAGCACTGTTTACAATAGCAAAGACTTGGAACCAACCCAAATGCCCATAAATGACAGACTGGACAAAAAATGTGACACATATGCACCATGAAATATTATTCAGCCATAAAAAAGGATGAGTTCATGTCCTTTGCAGGGACACGGATGAATCTGGAAACCACTATTCTCAGCAAACTGACATGAAAACAGAAAACCAAACATCATACATTTTCAATAAAAAGTGGGTGTTGAACAATAAAACACATGGACACAGGGAAGGGAACATCACACACTGGGGTCTGTTGGGAGGTGGGGGGCTAGGGGGAGGGCTAGCAAGGGGTGGGGATATTGGGAAGGAGTAACAGGAAAAATACGTAAGGTAGGTGACTGGGGGATGGAGCCAGCAAACCACCATGGCATGTATATAGCTATGTAACAATCCTGTAAGATTTGCTCATGTACCCCAGAACTTAAAGTAAAATAAAAAAATAATAACCATTGAGGTCTCCAAGAGTAGCATGAATAGTGATAAATCACATGGATAGTATGTTCCTTGGCTGTAATATGATAATAATAGCACTTTAACTCTGTAGTTTTCCTCCCAAGATTATATAAACCCAATATAATCAAGAACAACATCAGGAAAAAAAAATATTGAAGGTCATTCTACAGAATATCCAACCATTAGTCATATGTCAAGGTCATTTAAAGAAAAAAAAGTCGGCCGGGCGCGGTGGCTCAAGCCTGTAATCCCAGCACTTTGGGAAGCCAAGACGGGTGAAAAAAATGAAAAAAATGTCTGAGAAACTAAACATTCAAATGCCTAAGGAGACATGACAACGAGAGGTAATGCGGTATCTTTTCAAGAAACCTCTTTACTAGACTACTAGAACTACAAATGGACATCAGGTGAAAAGTAAAGAAATCGGAATAAAGTATGACCTTGTAAAGTGATACTAATAAAACACATTAATATTGGTTTATTAATTGTTAACACATGTATCATATAAATGTGACATGCTAATAATAGCAAACACTGAATGTGTAGAATAATACAACTCTATACATTTTCTGTAAATATACTTTCTAAGACAGCTTATTAAGAAATAGAATTTTAAAAAATAAGCAGCTGTCTAAAATTCTTTTCCATTAGAAGTTGTATTTTAAACAATGTAAATGAAAATTGACAGCAGTTTTTATAAATTGCTCATAGCAGTAGAAATTCTCACACAGTGGTGCTATCAGTCTTCTTGACAACAAAGTAAACCTTAATGACATAACAAAAGTGCCTTTATTGGGGTGTTAGGAAATAAACCACATTTGAGCCCTGACTTCTTAGCTTCTCTATATTAAACTTTTAATATTCTTTCTCTTGTCATATTATTTATGATGACACTCATTATGTTCTCTTTAAAATTACAGAACATCTTAATTTATTAGTTGTTATTAACTTTAGCCAGTAGTAAAAATAAATAAAAAAAAAGATTTGTCTTGGATTCTCTACGAATGAATTGGTTTACGTTTATTCACAATATATATAAATTGGCAAAGACTGGGAAAAGACTGAGAAAATACTGTCGCATTATCAAATCCAAATATTCCGAACGTACAGAGGAACTTACAAAAAGAAGAAAGCTTAGCGAGGAGAAAGTTCAACGAGCATCACAGTCTGAAAAAAATGTGGCCAATTATTATATTGGCTTCCCAAGTTCACTAAAATTTGCTGAAGAAATGGCAGCTGAAAAAGGCAATATGAGGAAAATGTATCAATATTTTCTGGAGAAGCAAATGAAGATATATATTACACATGCAGTGAGTACATTATATCTATTTTTGTGCATAAAAAATTTCTATGCTGTAGCCAAAGAGAAATATTTTGAGACTAATGAAATTACATTCTACCAAACTAAAATCATTCATACCTGATCACTGATATTAAGTTTAATTAAAACAAATTAGCTAAGATAGGTTTTATTTTTGTATATTAAAATGTTTGCTTAATTTAGGCTCAAAATTTCTTTTGGCCTAGAGAAAAGCCTGTTAGTCACTTTGAATTTAATGACTAATCAATCAGTTTCTCCCAGAATGTTTGTAAGAGGCCCACAAGTGAGTAGATACACAGTAAATAAAACTCAACGGATTTTTTTTTCCTTTCAGATAACTACTTGCTTTTATAATAGTTAAAAAAAAAAAAAAGCTGTAAAAGTTACATTACATCCAAATAATCTTTATGAAGACAAAAAGAAAGGTTACTTCACTAATGTTACATAAAATTTCAGAGGTTCAAATAAAAGAAACCCAGAGATGTGTTTGATGAATCCTTTGTTCAAATTCAGATCTAATCATGTGTCTTATGAAGAATACTTATCAGTAAGATGTTCAAAAGAAAGTATTGACTTGCTCACAATAAAGCCTTAAATCTCCTACCAGGAAATCTGAAAAGACTAAATAAGGATTTTATCTTTTGGTGAAATGAAGGAATAATAACCTTGGGAAACTGAATACTTTCATTACGGATTACTGAAAAGACTTCTAAGATCCTTGTTCATCTTCTTCAAATAAAGTATATCTACAACTACAAAATGTTATTTTATCTGAAGCCTAACAATAAAATAATATTATCCAAAAAAATTGATATGTAATTTAATATTTATTTTAAAGAAAACTACACTGTGTCCCCACACACATTTTCTTAGCATCAGTATGAGTTATTTCCAAAAGTCTGCTTAATGAGAAAGCTGTTGAATTTTTTTCTTGCTTTTCTTTCTTTCTTTCTTTCCTTCTTTCTTTTCTTTCTTTCTCTTTTTCTTTCTCTCCCTCTTTACGACACTTTCACTTGTCTTTCCAACCTCATGCTTATTAGAAACAGTGTTTATTCTTGATGATTTCCTCTGCTTGTAAACAAATTTTGTGGCAATTTATTTACATTTATTTGAGGAAGAAATTTTTGTTGGGTTAAATTGCAATTATAGGCCAAATAAAGCCAGGGTGAATTTTTTGACAGCCAATAGCATAGAGTTATCTTTCACAGTCTAAAATTCTCATTCTTAGCAATTTGTTCATGGAACCAGTTTGTAGAAAGCTGCCATCAAGATGGGAATATACTACTTCGCTCTCAGTTCTGTAACTATTCATTGAGGGATTTCTTTGCAGTACTCTACTGTGAACACTAGTGGAGAAGTGAAGCATTCAGAACCATTCTGGAATGGTTCTCCATTTCAGAAATGTAGGCTTGCATATAACACCATGAGAAATTCCAAGAACTAAAGAAGTTAATGAGAAAACAGAGGAGGAAGCAAGCACAGGGTAAATAGGCTAAATCTAAGAAAACTCACAGGGCACAGGCAACTTCATAATTTTTAAAGATCAAAAGTTATACTGTTAGTTAAAGAAAGAAAACATGCAAGAAATAATTTTGGTATGGATGACACAATAAGATGGAAACTTGGAGCAAAAGCTAATGTTAAATGAATTAAATTAAATAGATATACTAAACAAAATGTTTTTCTCTCTGTCCTGATTTGACACAGTAAGAAACAAAATAATTTTCCCTAAGTTTGTAGGGTTATAGAATTTATGAAATTCACTTGTTGAGATTTCTAAAGATGACCTCAAAGAATTGGGCAATTGCCATTCAGAGAACCTGAGATATATCGAGACACCTGTGTGACTACCAATTGTGAAGGCCTCCTGATAGTATGCTAAGGTGCTGTGGTTGAAGAACTAGTTGAGATCACCAAAAAAGTCTGTATCAAAGCTGAATTTTTAAGCTAGTAAGTCACAAAAGGGCTCACCGAGCCAGAGCAACTTTGGAGAGTTTCTCTGAGTGAAAAGTAAGAGAGCCAAAATAAAGCCTCTGAGTATTACTTCTGTTTCATTAGAAAGAGGACTGAAAATCTCTTTGGATATTTGTCTCTTTTTTTAATAATTATTTTTGTTTCGGAAAGAGAGTGCCATTCTGTTGTCCAGGCTGGAGTGCAGTGGTGTGATCTCAGCTCACTGAGATCTCCATCTCCTAGGCTCAAGGGATCCTCATGCCTCAGTCTCCCAGGTAGCTGGGACTACATGTGTGCACCACCATTAATTTTTGTATGTTTTGTAGAGATAGGTTTTCACCATGTTGCCCAGGCTTGTTTTGAAGCCCAAGCAATCCACGCACCTTGGCCGCCCAGTGGGCTGGGATTATAGGCGTGAGCCACTGCGGCCAGCCAGGGATGTTCTATGGATAAAGAAGAAAAAAAAAATTAAAAAGTCAAGAGCAGAATCTTTAAAATACAGTGTGAATTATAATCTAGCTCCTTGTTTTATTGGGGTAGTATGTGGAAGTGACTCCACAATTAATTTTTAACATAAGCAAAATAGAGTAGAGCTAATAGTAATAAAGGTATAAATACTCGAATTTTAACCTAATTTAAAATTCACAGCAGCCCTAATGTTTGAGATCTCATATTTTAACAATAAAGAGACTAATTCTTATAGAACATAGACCTTCCTATCCCCATCTCCCTAAAAAATTCTTCTTAGCTCCCTGGAAATTGAGAGAATGTAGATTCATGCAACAATAAATAAACTCTTTTTTCCTCCACTGCATACTAATGAAGTAATTATTCTCCTCTCATCCTTTCTGTTAGGCCCTAGGAGTATTTCTCTTTCTTTGGCCAGAGACATTTGAGTGAAAAAAGACATATCATTAAAAAATGGTTTATTTTATTGTCAAAAGCGGTTTAAAGTATTGCTTTTACTTTCTTTACCCAGCTACCAGCTCCAATCTGAACATTTTACTACCATTCTCACAGCTACCTCTGACAGTTTTGCTAGGCTATGAACACTTTTCTTCACCTAAGGATTACAGAACTGCAATTGCTCAAAAATTCAGAAAGACATTTTTCAGTTGTTTTTGCTAACAGTTTCTTACTTTTACCTTATGTTAATGTAATAGACTTTTAAATATCATTCCTTCCCCTGCATACTTAAATTGCTTATTCTAACATTTTGGCCCAGGCAAGGGCTCTTCATTTTAAATGTATTACACATTGTTTAGAACTATTCACATAGTTGTGAAAAAAAAAGTAGAAATTATACCTTATTTCAATTTACTTTGAAACTTCAGGATTTGGGTATACATACTTTATTATTGTTTTTGCCAAGCATTATTCCAAGCCTCAAACAGAATATAGTCAACATCTAGCCATTTTCCTACTTTGTTATGCCTCTTTCCAGCAAAAGCCTCTTCTCAATGTTCTAAAATAAGCACATTATAAAAACCTTGCAGAAATATCTCCATTTAACATTTTCATAGCAAAATGCCTCTTTTCTTTTCTATACCCAAATTTTATAGAAGGTATGTCTGCCAAAGCAGTATTTTTGGTCAATATTTATATTGACAAAAAATGTAAATTGTTATTCCTCAAACTCAATATAATCTTTTAAATTAAAAAAGTGAAAAAATCTGGAAGTAATTCCAAATGGAGTTATTAGAATGTCAAATCAGACAAAGAGATTTTGAAAAAGTGCCAAAAAAGGGCTATGTATCAAATATGTCATATAAAAATTACTTCTAATTCTACACTCTATTAATTGTTGGGTGATCAGGAAGTCATGTTTTATGCTTTTATATTCTAATATGATGAAGTGTTATTATTTGTGGGCATTTCTTTATTTTTAGTTGCATTTTAAAAAATTTGTTGTGGTGTGAGTTATCATGAAGTGAGTTACAATTTTTCCAACTTAAAATGATAAGAAATAGGCTCTTGGTTAGTGTTTCTAGGCAGAACACCTGACTTTGGAGAAGAAATTTCTGGCATTTGGTGAAGATAATCATAATTAGTTGAAAATTATTTTAGGTCACAAGAGTGTCAATATCATGGTTAAATTGTCATGGGAGACCATTACCTTTACTCTCTTCTATGACTATCATTTCTAAGCTGGTAAATGATATTATTGCCGTTGTTATTTAAACTTGAGTTCAAGCAAAGAACCTCCCTAATTTCTTCTAATCAGTATGTATAGTTATCATCTGCAGTTTCTGTCTGATTATTATTCATTTACTGCAATTCTAAAAGAACGTGCTGATTTTCCTCGGAAAAACTATTCTCCATCACTCTCAGTCTGGGGTGTAGGGAAGTGGACTGATATATCATCTCTGATTCCAATGATCAGTATATAATTTACAAGTTTTCAGTCAAACTACTTCATGATTCTAATCACAGTGGTTGGCTTCCAGATGAGCATGTGACCCAAGTGTAGGGAAGTGGACTGATATATCATCTCTGATTCCAATGATCAAGTTTTCAATCAAACTACTTCATGATTCTAATCACAGTGGTTGGCTTCCAGATGAGCATGTGACCCAAGCAAGATCAATAAGAACTTCAGCGGCCGGGAGGGGTAGCTCAAGCCTGTAATCCTAGCACTTTGAAAGGCCGAGGCGGGTGGATCACAAGGTCAAGAGATCGAGACCAACCTGGTCAACATGGTGAAACCCCGTCTCTACTAAAAATACAAAAAGAAATTAGCTGGGCATGGTGGCACGTGCCTGTAGTCCCAGCTACTCAGGAGGCTGAGGCAGGAGAATTGCCTGAACCCAGGAGGCGGAGACTGCGATGAGCCGAGATCGCGCCATTGCACTCCAGCCTGGGTGACAAGAGCGAAACTCCGTCTCAAAAAAAAAAAAAAAAAAAAAAAAAGAACTTCAGTTAGCATTTTTGCTTGAATCATTGGAAAATAGCTGGCTGGTTTTTGTTTTGATTGTTAAGGTCATAGGTATAAGTCCAATTGTTTTGAAAGCAATTTTGCCACCATATGAAAGAGCTTGCATGAAAACACAAAACAGGAAGAGCAAGTGATGAAGAAAGATTGAGTCCTGATGAAGTCATCCGAGTCCACAGATCCACACATTTCTAAAGCCCAGGCATTCTTGTAGATATAAGTCTAATACTTTTTATTGTTGCTTAATATACTTGTGTAACAACGCTGGATATTGCAGAATGTCTTTTGGGTTAAATCAAAATGTATTTGCATTCTTCTTCAACCACTGGATTATACAGTAAAACATCATAATTAGGGCTGCCACTTTATGGATTAAAAACAAACAAACAAACAAAAAAGAGAATAAAAAATAAAACTATCAGTTGCCTGAGTTCCCTTGAGCTCCTATTGATCCTATGGAAAAAAAAAAATGTTTCAAGGACATTTTTATAGTAATCAATAGTGAATACTGTGAAGCAAGACATTCTGACATCAAATTCTTCTCTACTATTACTATCTCTATAGCCTTAGGAAAATTACTCTGTGCCTCTATTTTTTAATTAAAAAATTTGGAAAATCTTTTATAAGGCTGTTGTAATAATTAAATGAGATGACATGTAATGTATTTAACATAGTGCCAGATAGATGGTAAACTAAATAGGTGCCAATATCTGAGTATTACTTTTATTTAATTTTATATTATAAATTCAATTATATAAAATTATAATATAGTACAATTGCAATGTACAGGGAGCCAAAGAATGTGCCCCTCCTAAATCCCTCTTAATTAGAATCTTCTTTCTTGCATATTTGTTCACCATGAAAAAAACTGTGCCCACTAGAACAGATAAACGTCCGACAGGTCCATTTACATCAAGCTTTGGCATTTATTGGATACCACTATGTTCAAATTTCTGCTTGCTAACTAGGAATATAGCAAGTAAGAATTTAAATATGATTCCTTCTCTCATTGAATGCACATTCTAGAAATTGCGCAAACAGTCAAATTAAAGTTCGTTATTTATAATTTGAGAAGTGCTATGCAGAAAACAACACAACTATGAGGTCATCTTTCACAGTACTCTGTCTGCAGGGTCAAAGGACTTTCTTTAAGAAGTGATTTTGAGTTAAAACTTTAAGAAAACTAAAGAAAGGAACATGTTAATATAGGAAAAAGTTCAGGTGAATGAGAAATGAGAAGAATGGTGGCAAGTTGGAAGAGTGAGAAGACTATGTTATCTGAAGCACAGACACCAAATGAAATCACAGAAAAAAGCAGGAGATTGGTAAATCAGAAAAAGCAAAGTCATCCATAAAGTTTAGAGCATAAAAGGACTTTGTGTTCTATCACTGTTTTAGTATTAAAAGAGAATTTGGAATTCATTGAAAGGTCATTTTATGCATTAAAAATAATCACTTTGGTAGACTGTACTTAAAAGGGATAAAAGAAAGAAGAAAATGAAAGTGAAGGAAACAGATTCAATCTATTTCCATAGTTGTGGTAAAATAGTAGGGGGTAAATACATTTAAGACATATTTAGATTAGCGAGCAGGATGTCCAGCTTCTGAGCAGAAGAAACATTCATAGCTTCAGCTATGCAAGAGATAATTAAATATGAGTGATGTTGAGGAAAGAAGATTTTTGTTCAGAAGTGTGTACTGTGCCACATTGTGGAAAGGGAGGCAAGTACAAGACTGGGCCAAATCTCCATGGTCTGTCTGGGCAGAAGATAGATCAAGCTGTCAAATTTTCTACACAGATGCCCATAAGAACAAAGGCATCATCTTGGGGGAGGATACACTCATGGAGGATTTGGAGAATGCCAAGTAGTACATCCCTGGAGCAAAAATGATCTCTACTGACATTAAAAAGACAGAGAGGGCAGACTTGTTAGCTTATCACACAAAAGCTACTAATGAGTAATAATTTACCACTGCCTTATTTAATATAAAACAGAAATGTCTCATGATTATTTTTTAAGTGTATCTCAATTTAATTGATCTCATACACCAGAATTCAGATCATGAATGACTGAAGGAATATTCTCACTGGAAAATCCTGACTTAACTAAGACTGGCTTGTAGTTAAATGAATATGGTAGGTTTTTTGAATTTTTATAGGAATTCTACTATAAAATAGTAGTGTTGGCCATCCCAACACCGGAAAATTGGTTGTATATGTAGATATATATAAGTCTTTATATGAATATATTTAAATATAAGGGAAATACCTCCACTGTCTCAGAATGAAACAAGACTTAGCTCTGTTATAATTCATGTTCATTTGCTCGTTAAAAGCAAGGGCTGAATATATGATAACAATGTTTATATTTTTGGTCCTAACTATGCCAATCTAATTAGAATTCTCTGTAGCAAAAAAAAAAAATGCTATCTGTTAATTACTGAGAGGCACATTAGTGTGATTTAATGTAATACCAAATAAAGAATATTTAACACTTCTCACATTTTATCAATGATCTATAAAGTCAGATGCTTTGAAAAGTTAGTAGGACAAGAAATAGTGGCAAGTTATACTTTTGAATTATTTGCTAGCTAAGTCAGACTAACGTATAATTTAGAATTGTCTTTAAATAGCTATTCAAAAATATGTAAAACTGTAGAATTACTGTGGATGTGTGATTGGTAATAGTGCTTTTTCCAACTCATTAGAAGAATTAAACAGAGGAGATATACACAATTTTTAAAATATGTGCGATGAAAAGATTTAAGATAATTCAAAACAAAATTACAGACTTAAAAAAGATCTATTTAGGAGGAGAAATAGAGAGAAGTAAATAGATTCATGATACATTTAGGAAGTAGAAACGACAAGCTTTGATAATGGTGTTGTGGGAACTAGCAGAGAAGAAGAAGAAAAAAAAACAAAGAATGTTTCAAGAATCCTTACAGGTATCCATATTTTTACAAGTAGGTGAATCAGGATGGAATAAGATAAGTGAGATAAGAACATTGAAATAAGAACACTGAGATAAGAACATTTTATTAAAAGACAGAAGTGCTTCCCTTTCTGGAAAGAAAGGTAGTAAATAATAGCTAGGGAAGGTTCTTTTTTTGATAATTAGAAAAAAAAATACACACAAAAGTGTATTTTTCAAAACATCAGAGGAAAATTTGAAAATAAATTACCTAAATTTTTATTTAAAGATATTATGAAAGAATAGCAAACTAAAATAAGAAAGAAGAAAAAAAACAATTACCTTAGAAATGAATAAAACAGAATGCAGATATACAATAGATGAAATTAACAGATTTAAAGATAAGTAATTTGAAGTTAATAAGAAAATGTATAACCCCAAATAAAACTAATTAAAGGAAAAAATACAAATTGCCAATCTCAATAAAAATGCAACATTATTACACATTCTTAAGAATGAAAAAGATAAAACATTTAGAACAAATGTATAGCAATAAATTTGATACATTTGATGAAATGGAAAAGGTGAAAGTATTATATCAGACACAAAAAAATGCAAAATATTATATCTGACACAAAAATAAATTAAGTTCTAAATAATCCTATGTCTCTGCAAATATTAATACATAAATAGAAACTTTCTCAAAAATAAAAGCCAGATTGTGAACTATTTGAAACCTTTTAGGAAGAAATAAAACTATTCTTACACAAACATTTTCAGAAAACACATTACAAATGGGGTATTTTCAAATTCATTTTCTAGGATTAGCATAAGACTGATTCTAAATGGCTAGCACATTACAAGAAAGAAAAAATAGAGCCAATATCCCTCAAGAACATAGACACAAAAAGTGTTAAACATGATAGTTTTAAAAAAATCCATTAAAAAAAATACAATGTGACTAATTGTAGCTTATTTCATGAATGTAAGGTTGGTTTCAATTATGAAAATGCATTATTGTATTATACTACATTAAGAGAATAAAAGAGATCAATAAGGCCATGGCATTGTTATCATCAGAAAAAGCAAACAAGAAATGAATTGAACTTCCTTATCTAATATAGGGCACCACAAAAAACTACATCTAACATGACATTTATTGATGAAATAACAAACATTCCCCACTGGGAATTTTACTGTCATCTTATATTGGTAGAGTGGGAGCCATGTGAGTGAGAATAATTAGACAGATTATAAACTGAGAAAGAAAGGGAGCCTCAAATGATTTTTGAGGAATTTCAACACTAAGATACAGAAAGAAAAAAGACTGAAAATACTGCCCAGGGACGTAGAACAATATACATGAGACCATAGTGTCATATATTCCAAAGAGAGAAAGTGTTTCAAGAAGGAGAGCAGACCGGGCTCAGTGGCTCACACCTATAATCCTAGCACTTTGGGAGGCCAAGGTGGATGGATCACCTGAGGTCAGGAGTTCAAGGTCAGCCTGACCAACATGGTGAAAGCCCATCTCTACTAAAAATATAAAAAATTAGCCGAGTGTGGTGGCAGATGTCTGTAATCCCAGCTACTTGGGAGGCTGAGGCAGGAGAATCACTTAAACCCAGGAGGTGGAGGTTGTAGTGAACTGAGATTTCACCATTGCACTCCAAGCTGGTGGGTGACAAGAGCAAAACTCCATCTCAAAAAAAAAAAAAAGAAGGAGAGGATCTTTCTATTTTCTTCTCCCCTACTGCCACAAACCAAGTTAAGGTCTGTATAGGTCATTTCTTATTATAGGTCATCTCTTATTTATTATATAAAGAGACAAAAAAGTCTCTTTATTATACAAGAGTTAAGCATTTACTTTGACCATTCACCAGTGAGTCAGTTGGGGTTCAGCTGATTCAGACTGGCTTAAACTGGACAACAGTAATCCGAAGATGCCATGTGGGTCTGCTTCATTTTCTCACTTTCCTTAAGAATGTTGTATCTTTTTATTTTCTCTCTCTCTCGTGTAGATAGCAGAGATGCAAGAGGGCAAATACATGAATTACCAAAGCAAATCACATGACCAGTCCCAAAGCCAAGAGGTGAGGTCCACTTTTACTGGAAGGTACTACAAGGTCAAATATCAGACAGATCTGGAGAGAGATGATAGTAATAATTGTACAACAATATGAATGTACTTAATTACACTGACCTACATACCTAAAAATGATCAAAATGTTAAATTTCATGATGGATATTTTACTGCATACCAAAAAACAAGTCAACATTGACAGTAAGTGGGAAATTTCAACCTTTGCAGCATATAAACTAATGACAAAACCTTTTTAGATGCCAATATCAGTGTATGAGCAGATACCTAGTTTCACAAAATAGCTTTGCAGGGGTGGAGGAAAAGTACCTACACACAAAAGCAAGAAACCAGTGAATTCGATCACGGAGAATCTTTAACCTGTGAAAGAAAATGAAATAAAATCTTACTAAAGAGCAGTTGAGATCATGAAAGAAAAGCTAAACCATGAAATGTTTCCACAGCCTTGAATAAACAACTGAAGTCACTGTTCATCATCCTTTAGTATCTCTCAGTTGGGAGTACCCTCATTAGCCAAACTAGTAAGAAGGGTTTTGCAATTTAGGATTTCTACTCAGTCCATGAACTGCCTCTGAGAAGAGCTTTGTGGAAATCCCCTATGAAAAATGTCTCCCACACTTGCCTTCTAAGTCCCAAGAGGTTGGAACTGGATCCAAATATCACTGCCTGTACGACCTAGCTGGGAAACCAGAAAAGAGTTATGCTGCCCCTCATCTGTCATGTCACCATGCTCCTCTTATGTCATCACTGTACATCTCTGTGTCATCCTGGCTACTCTAATGTCATCACAATGCCTCCAAGGCATAACAGCTGCTCTTACAACTTTTTGTATGTAAGGACTGCCTAAACAAGATTGCCACATCTTTCTGGAACCCTTTGAGAATCCAATGAAAAGATTTTGGCTTACTCCCCGAGAAAAGTATACTGCATTTTGCAACAAATTCTGTATAACTGCACAAGTGAAATTTAAGAGCAGACACATTAAAATAGCTGAATGGCGGGACCTCTAGGAGGTTAAAGGGCCAAGGGAAGTTTGAACACCAGCCTGTACCCCATTCACCCTTGCCGAAGCCAAGCATGGCTGCCCAAGCAGGCCTAATGATGACTTCTGCAGGCCCTAGACATTTTCCCTTTGTGGGCCCCTTTCTCCTTATAAAAATTTTACTTTACAACTGCATTGGTGTAATGAGGAATATACCAATATTTTCTGCTTAAACATTTTTGCCAACTAAAATAGATAGCAAAGGTCAAGGATATTGGAGGGAGTGAGAAATTGTGCCAGTAACTGAGTCTACTAAAAGGCCCCATTATCTGAGCTACATTGTCACTGTTGTCTAATGTAAGACCACAAACAGAGGTTTCATTACACTGTGCTTTTAATTAAATGCTGTCCTTATCTGAAAAATCCCTAAAATGCCTCCAAAACACAGAGATACATTTTGAGGGATTTGTTATGCAGTAGTCACCATGCCTGTGCCACACTGGATTGCCACCATGGGTATAGTTGCTAAAATCAGCCATGGACAACCATCCTAAAGATAGTGTGAATTGATCCAAGAGGCTGACTGGCAAGAGAGTCTGTTTAACTGAAGTGCTCTGTAGTGGATAATAAATGATTAATTCAATCCAATTAATTATCTTGTGAGAATTTGAATTTGAAATGGAAAGAGGGGCTGGGTCATACCCATGCAGATTATAAAATTGTTATTAGGTCTGCAGACCTTCTCTCAAGAAAAAAATATAACTACTGTTACAATCTTAAGAGCAATGAATGACACTTCAGGTATCCATGTGGCCTGGCTGTGCTGATAGTGACAATTTTTCCTGTCCTTGGGTACATGTCTTAACCAAACTCATACTTCTCCAATATATCTTCCAATTTTCTGCTAGATTAATTTTTCTTAAGTGTTTTATAACCCATAGGACAAAATACACACTCTTTATTTCTTAAAGAAAAGAAACCTCAGATTATTGTGACCCTTAAAGAATTTCCTGAGCAAGACGCAGATTATAATATGATGTTATTTATAAAATATCTCTATTGCATAAACTTAAAAATCAACATGCAATTCTATCAAGCTGAAGAATCTTAGAGACTTTAGTACGAAGTGGACAATTAAGCAGTGACCACCTTAAAGCTAATCAAATCTTCCTATTCTACTTATATACATATAGCAAACTATATGGAAAAATTTACCCCAAACCTAAGTCATTTTTTCTGCATTTCCCCATTGCATTTTAAAAAGTGATTCATTACTTTTAACGATAAAAATTAATTGAAGCTTTCCTTTACTCATCCACATGTTTAATACTCTGATACCCAGGAAGTAATTGGGACAAATATTGTCCCAAAGCCCATTCGTACCGTGAACTTAGCTTGGAAGTCTGAAAGCAGAGGAAAAGAAGACAACCAAGGAGAGACAGTATGAATGAATCTTAGTAACTATCAAGAAAGATCATTTGTCTTTATTGTTTTTTAATTTTCTCCATTAGGAAGATCATGTACTCAAGTAATACATTATTGTAAAGGATCATGCACTGGCTACACTTCAATTTGAGCTCACAGTAAATTGATTTTTAACATAAATAAACTTTGAGAATTTAAATTTAAAATGTATTGTAGAAGATAAATTTGTACAGAAGAGTCGAAAGTAAGATATGGTACTGACAGAATAAAGAAAAGTAAATATTGTTGTTTGATTATAAAGCGACCAGGCCTGACAAAAACTTCATCCCTTTTCAGTATATATGAATAGCATTCCTTTTAGAAGTATCTGTGATTGGCTAAACTGGCGTGAAAACTATTATGTTACTGCATATACATTGTGTGTGTGTGTGTGTGTGTGTGTGTGTGTGTATGCAGAAACTTTAGTGAAACATATATTAGCTCTTGTTAGTTGACATTCTCTTAAAATTCTGTAGGACGTTATGAATGATTCATGATTTTATACTCACATATTTTTATTATAAATATAACGTGCTTATTTAATTATATTTTACCTATTATTTGGCAATAAAAATAAAATGGGCCCATATAAGGAAACGTCTTTTATGAAAATTTGAAATGGGTCATTGGATTCTTATCTACAGTGGCGTCATTTAAACTTACATAACATTTCAATCTTTTTAATTAAAAAAAAAAGCAGCTATATCTGCTATATGACAAATCAAGGCAGTTATCAGCTTTGTCTTTATTCTAGCTGTATGTGATGCTAAAGGTAATATGTTACTGACTCAAGTAGCCTTTACAGCATTTCCTAATTTTTCTTCGAAAAGTATTTCAAATTCCTTGGTTTAGTATGAACTTCTTATCAAGGCATTCTAAACTCTTCATAAGCAGGCAAAAGCCTTTCATTCCAGACATAACTATAAATCTTTTATTCCAACACATTTTCCGGTGCTATGCGAAATATAAAAATTTGATGTTTCCACCTTTTTTCTTCTTTCTGAAAGTGACTCTCTTCAGTTGTCAAAAATTATCTCTAAGTCTCATGTTAAATATTCAAATATCCCACTCTTTGGGGTGACTTCCCTAACATAATTGCTTGTTTACAGTTCCCGTGCTGAGAACCATTAACTATGGAGTCATCATGTTCAGTTGTGCAGTTTGTATACTGCACAAAAGTACTGAGGGGCAAGAAAGACAACATAAATCCAATCTGTCTTCCATTTGCCAAGTCTGTATCCTGGCGTGGGCCTACATCCTCCAGGGGAAAAAAGGGGAAGGTTGAGGGCACCTTTTTTTATTTCAAAATACCTTCAGTTTTCTAAACTATTTAGTGAGAGGACTATTTCTGTTTGGAGAAAGAGCTTGTTCTTTTTTTTTTTTTTTTTTTTTTCTTAATTTTTATTGTATTATAGGTTTTGGGGTACATGTGCAGAACGTGCAAGATAGTTGCATAGGTACACACATGGCAGTGTGTTTTGCTGCCTTCCTCCCCTTCACCCACACTTGGTATTCATCCCCAGGCTATCCCCCCCAGCCCCCCCCTGCTGTCCCTCCCCCATTTCCCCCAACAGTCCCCAGTGTATAGTAGACCACCTCTCTGTGTCCATGTGTTCTCATTTTTCTCACCCACCTATGAGTGAGTATATGCGGTATTTCTTTTTCTGTTCTTGTGTCAGTTTGCTGAGAATGATATTCTCCAGATTCATCCATGTCCTTACAAAGGCCACAAACTCATCATTTTTGATTGCTGCATAATATTCCATGGTGTATATGTGCCACATTTTCCCAGTCCAGTCTATCATCGTTGGGCATTTGGGTTGGTTCCAGGTCTTTGCTATTGTAAACAGTGCTGCAATGAACATTCGTGTGCATGTGTCCTTATATATGCACTCAGAGAGTACTTCCTTCTAATTCACACTCAGTTGTCAGACAGACTAGCTGCAACCCTCACTATGTATCTCATAGTTAGCTGTATATACAACATTTTTCTTGGACAAATTGTGACGTGAGGACAAACTAGAAACTTAATGATCTTTAAATAAATATTTACCCAGTAACTACCATAGAATTTAGCACACAGAAGATTCTCAATAAGTGGTAGGTATTCAAGGCATTATTCCTACAGAGGACAAAACTGGGGAGAAGCTTGTATCAAATTGGAGATCCAGAAATGAAACTCTACTATTAGCATTCTAAGCATATTTAGTTGGTTATAATTTAAAATTACTCATCATTATTTTCAAATTGATTATTATCATACCAATTCATATAAATAGCTAGGTTGCCTTTGAATTCAGAAAATATCTACTCCAAAATAAAACTGATTTGTTTTCATTATGTCTACAGAATTCATGGGATAAAATTTCCTTATTAATTTCTTCACAGGGAGGACAAATGCTTCATTCATTTTAAACATATCAATCTAAGAATGCCATACACATCAAATAAAATAATGACTGACATTATAAGAAACATAATATGCTGCATACCAAAATCAAATTGCTTATTATTCACTCAGAACAAATACACACCTTTATTTGTACTTTGTAAGCCTCATGAGGAGAAATTCAATTAGATATTGAACCTAAAATGGAGACTGGGAGATAATGTGTGGTAAGATTACCATTCTATTATTAAAAATAATATCTTTATGTGTCCTAGTGATGTTTACTATATATGTAAGGATCTCGCTTGTAAAAATACTCTTTTATATTTGGAAATTGTTTAATACAAATGTGTCTTTATATCTAACTTCTAGTTTGAGTCAATACCATTGTAAAATGCAGTTCATACACCACAGATGGATTCTGCATTATCTGAAAATGTATAACTATTTTACCACTACTGGTTTCTGTGATTTTGTCTGTGTCAATGGGGTTTTAACCATGACTGCACTTACTTATTCATTTCAATACTGATGAATCTTGAGCATCAAGGAAAATGTTAAGACATTAGCAAACAAAATCCATAGGGAATTTTTATGTATAAGCAAATCTGCATTAGAATATTTTTTAAACTGCTGGTTGCAGCTTTGTTTAGCAGGGAGAAGTAAAAGGAATTAATGATATTGACATACATTTCACTTCCCCTACTTTTTAAAACGAAATTTATAAAAGCCACTATGTTTATATACCTAATTCAATCCAGGTGTAAAATAAGTCCTTACCCCAAAACTAGTGTCGATTTTTAGGTTTGAAGAAGGGAATATCTTTTTTTGGCTTAAGTCCATTTATTTACTAAGCAAAATTACTTGGAATCTATTATGACTGATACTGTGTTGAGTGCAAGAGCACAAAGATTATTAAAACGCAGTTTGTGCCTCTTACAGGACACAAAGCTGAGTAAAAATCAGTTTTAGAGTCCCTACTCTAAAGAGTTTACAGTCCAGTAGGGAAGAGAGATATATAAAAATAATAATCATAAATATTATAAGTGGAGCAATCATAACATGCACAATATATTTCAGGACCTTGGAGAGCCTGGAAACTTTAGGAAGATCTTTCCAAGGAAGGTGGTGCTTGTGATGTCTCACTAAGAGTTATACACGTTAATAGGTGAGAAAGTAGCTTGGAAGTCCATTTCATAGAAAATTGCAATGAATCATCATTGGGGGGAAATGAGGCTAGAGAGAACACAGATCTCACATCAGGAAGGTCTTCATAATACCACAAGGGATCAGGTATTTGGCAGGTGATTGGTATGATCAATGTATGAATGAATGAAAGACAGACATGAAGGGGCACAGGCCAAAAGCAGAGAGACCAGTTAAAGGACTTGAGTAATTTGTTTAAGAGAGAGACAATGAAGATCTGACCAGGTTGGAGTGGTCAAGACAGAACAGGAGTGGTCTAGAAGAGAACACATATATGCAGTTTAATCATCAGGACGTTTTGGTTTATTGGGGTGAAAAAAAGGAAGTAAGAAGAGGGGAAAATGAATAGATAATGAGAGAAATTGAACAGACACAGTTAAAGAAACATCAAAAGCTGACTATTTTAAACAACCAGTCTGTTTAAAATAGTTTAAAATAGCTATTCCTTACTCCCTCTGGGTGAATTATCCATTGCCAATTGTCGACACTCGTTTTTGCCCTGTGACTTGTTGTAGCCAATGAAATGGGGACACAAGTGAGATGGCCACTCCTAAGAAGAAATTTTAAGAATTGCAAGGTTCTTCCATGTTCTATTTTACCTCAAACATAAGATCAACAATGTCTTAGATAGAGGTTATTCCTTTAGCCAATGTTTCAGATGAGGGCTCTGGATGAAGACAATGTAGGGAGCACGGTCTTGCAGCAGAGCTGCTGCTGGCCCAGAGTGCACATGTAGCATAAGAAACAACCAACCATTTATGGTCATAAACCACTGCCATTGGAGTTTATTTTTTAGCATGATTTAGTCTCATTAATTCAGTAGCTAGCCTAATATTAGTCTGAGAATAAGTAACTGCCTAAACAACTTACTGAGGTGTAAATGAGGTGAACTTGATGGGAGCTTAGAGTACATGAGTGGTAATATAAGGAGCCAAATTGTAAATTATTAGGAGACAGATACAGAGTATAACAGCTAAAGTTGAACTCAAGTAACTGCAAGAAAAAATATTTTGCCTTGAAGCCAAAGAGTGAGCTTAAGATTCAAAAAGAAAGTGTTTTATTTTTTGTGATAGCGGAGTTTAATGGGCAGCAGCAAAGTGGCTAAAGGTCAGCAAAAACCTACAGTAGGTCTTCTGGGAAATGCTGCACTGTCTTAAAGAAGATTCTGTAACTTGGATACAAGCAGAACACAAAGTCCAGGTGGATACCCATTAATGGTGAAATTATACTTAAGTAATTTCACTTCATGTGGCTGCACCTGCAATCCACTGAACATTTACATATATACATATATCCTAACATTCCCCAAAATACAACTAACAGTACTCTGGCATTTTTAAATTGTCTAATGGCATAAGCTACATTGCAGTGAATGAAATGGAAGGTGTCCATAGAGAATGAATGAGTGTAAAAATCCTTGAATATACACTTGACCCTTGAAAACAAAAGCTTTGAACTACACTGTTCCATTTACATGTGAATTTTTTTCAACCAAACATGGATGGAAAATGTAATATTCATGGGATATGAAGCTAGCATATTTAGAAGTCTGACTTGTCCTAAAGGTGGTTCCACAGGGCAGACTTCTGTGGGATTTTAGTATGTGGAGAATTTGGTGATTAAAGGGTGGTCCTGGAATCAATTTGCCACATGTACTTAGGGATTGTATCCTTTCAAGGAGAGTTTCCCCTTCTTTGTGTTTCATACTTCTGTATAGTAGCAATAAACATTTATCCAAGATAGAATGGAAGCTTTTTTAATATTTGAAATGAAATATGTGTTAGGAGGCTACCTGAAGATTTTTTGTTGTTGTTGTTGTTGTTTTTGAGATGGAGTTTTTGCTCTTGTTACCCAGGCTGGAGTGCAATAGCGCGTTCTCGGCTCACTGCAACCTCCACCTCCTAGGTTCAGGCAATTCTCCTGCCTCGCCTCCTGATTAGCTGGGATTACAGGCTTGAGCCACCACGCCAGGCCATGGTTCTTTTAAAACAAGGAATAGGGTTACTATGAACATATTCACGCATGCATCTTTATAATAGAATGGTTTATATTCTTTGGGGTATATACCAAGTAATGGGATTGCTGGGTTGAATAGTATTTTTGTGTTAGGTCTTTGAGGAATCATCACACTGTCTTACACAATGGTTGAACTAATTTATGCTTCCACCAGCAGTTATAAGTTTTCTTCACAGCCTTGATAGCACCTGTTATTTATACTTTCACCAACAGCATATAAGTTTTCTTCACAGCCTCACCAACACTTGTCATTTTTTTGACTTTTTATAATAGCCATTCTGACTGGTGTGAGATAGTACTTAATTATGGTTTTGATTTGCATTTCTTTAATGATCAGTGGTGTTGATCTTTTTTCATATGATTACTGGCTGCATGTATGTCTTCTTTTGAAAAGTGTTTATTGCAACATTATTCACAAAACCAAAGACATGAAATAAACTTAAATACCCATCAATGATAGACTGGATAAAGAAAGTGTGTTACATATAGACCATGAAAAACCATGCAGCCATAAGAAATGAGATCATGTCCTTTGCAGGAATATGAATAGAGCTGGAGGCCATTACCCTTAGCAAACTAAGGCAGGAACAACAACAACAACAAAACAAAATGAAACAAACAAAAAAAAAAAAACAAATTCTGCATGTTCTCACTTATAAGTGGGAGCAAAATAATGAGAACACGTGAGGAGAATAACAGATACAGGGGCCTATTACAGGGTGGAAGGTGGGAGGAGAGAGTGGATCAGAAAAATAATGAATGGATACTGGGCTTAATACCTGGATGATGAAATGATTTATACAACAAACCCCTGTGACTAAGTTCAATTATGTAACAAACCAGCACATGCACCTATGAACTTAAAAGTTAAAATAAAAAAGAACTGGACTGAAAATTAGGAAGATGTGGAACCCAGAATAAAAAATAAAACTAAAAACCATCCAGAAACACAGTGAGGGAAATGAATAGGAGCTATGTGACAGTCCTATAGCATTGGTTGTTAACAGAAGGGACTGGGAGCTTGGGAAAGAAGGGTTCTGGTTAGGATTTCTAACTTAGTAGAGAGATGTTTGAAAAATCACAGGATAGAATAAACACAAATAGAATAAGGAAAAAAAGGCAATTAAAACTAAGAAAAATACAAATAAGGAATTAAATTCATAATACAATGCCTGGTTCTGCAAGCAAATAGTATTTACATAGCAACCAAAAGTATTAACATACTTAGTTTCTTTTCTAATTTTGTGTTTAACTTTTTTTTATTTGCACGCTATTGTTATATGCATTTCACTAAAATCATGTGGCTTTTTTTCAAGGATGGTCTATGGAAGTAAACTTTTACAGCCATTATATATCTTTACTTTACTGTCACTTCTGAATGGTGATTTAATTGGGAATTAATTCTAGGTTGAGAATCAATTTCCTTCAGCTCTTTGTTTTCATGTATGTATTTCTGTGGATGAGAAGACTTCTGTCAACTTAATCTTTCTATCTTCATAGGTTATCTTCATATTTACTTGTTTTTTAAAATATTTTCTTATCAAAGATGGCATCATAGAGGCAACTCAGGATTGCAGCTCTCAGTGAAGGCGCAGAGGGGGAGTCCTAGCCGCATTCTCGGACAGACCTTTTTTGCCCACAGAACGTTGAAAGTCCCAGGTGTGGGAGAGAAACGGGACGCTAGCACAGTCGGCTCGCGTGGCCGGTTCAGCCAGGCCAGCACCACAGCGCAGAGGCACCCGGCACAAAACTCACTGGTCTGGGTGCCCTGCTAAACCGGCAATCTGATATTTGGAAGGACAGATTGGCATGTCCATCTGATTGAACGGGACGTGGACAATAAGCCAGACCAGGAGATTCCTGGGAAACATGATCTGAGTCAGTGCAGTGGGCAGCGGCACGGGAGATCCCACAGATCCCAGTGCCCTATCAGCAGGCTACTGGGGCATCAGTGAGAGAGTCGACCGTTCAGCTTGGGGAGAGGAAGAGAGAGAGAGAGAGAGGACGGATTCTGAGGCAGGGAGCTGGGTGATCGGGCTCGTCGGGTCCCAACCTCATGGGGACAAGCAGGGCAGTGATTGGAGGCACTCAGGGCTGAGAGTTTTGCTGCCAGCAGCTAGGACAGTGTAGCCTGGTGGGGGAGGGGCGTCCACCACTACGGACACAATCCACCCCTACTGAAGTACCACCCAGGGCTGACACAGCCTGCCGTTGCCAAGGCAACCTGCCATAACACAGAGACACCGCCAACCGGGCAGCGCGCACCACAGCAGAATGGAGCCTGTGGCAGCAGGGCGGACCCGTGCTAGCAGGCGGAGCCCTGGCAGGCAAATAGTGAATAGACTGCCTCCTAGCTGGGCAGGACAGTGCAACAGATACTCATAAAGAAAGCCCCAACTCCCTGAGACAGAGCATCTAAGGGGGGGGAAGGGGGGAGTTTTATGAGTTCTGTTGCAGCAGACATAAACACATCCTCCAAACAACCCTGAATGAACAACGGAGCTCACAGCTCAGCACTGGAGCTCCTATAAAGCACAGACCGTCTCCTCAAGCAGCTCACTGACCCCTGTATATCCAAAGAGTCACCGCAAAAAAGGACTAATCAGACTGACATTTGGTGGGCATCATTCTGGAACAAAGATAGCAGAAAAAGAAACTGGTAGCGTCCCTCACTGTTCCGCAGCTGCTACAGGTGTACCCCAGACAAGCAGGGCCTGGAGTGGACCTCAGCACTCGTACAGCAGAGGGGCTAGACCATTAGAAGGAAAACTAAGTAACAGAAATACTTCATCATCAACAATCTGGGCGTCCACTCAGAGACCCAATTGAAAAATCAGCAACTACTAAGATGACAGGTGGATAAATCCATAAAGATGGGAAGAAGCCAGCACAAAAAGGAGGGAAACACCCGAAACCAAAACACCTCACCTCCTACAAAGGACCAAAACTCCTCACCAGCAAGGGAACAAAGCTGGACGAAGAATGAGTTGTGATGAAATGATGGAATCAGACTTCAGAAAGTGGATAATGAGAAACTTCAGTGAGCTAAAAGAACATGTTCTAAATCAGTGCAAAGAAACTAAGAACCTTGAAAAAAGATTTGAAAAAATATTCGAGGAATTGATAACAAGAATGGAAAACTTAGAGAGGAATATGAATGAATTGAAGGAGCTGAAAAACACAACACGAGAACTTCATGAAGCATGCACAAGTTTCAACAGCCGAATTGACCAAGCAGAAGAAAGAATATCAGAAGTCGAAGATCAACTCAATGAAATAAAGTGAGAAACCAAGATGAAAGAAAAAAGCGCAAAAAGGAATGAACAAAATCTCCAAGAAATGTGGGACTATGTTAAGAGACCCAACCTACGTTTGATAGGTGTACAAGAATGTGATGAAGAGAATGAATCCAAGCTGGAAAACACTCTTCAGGATATTATCCAGGAAAATTTCCCCAACCTAGCAAGACAGGTCAATACTCAACTCCAGGAAATACAGAGAACACCACAAAGATACTCCGCAAGAAGAGCAACCCCAAGGCACATAATCGTCAGATTCACCAGGGTTGAAATGAAGGAGAAAATACTAAGGGCAGCCAGAGAGAAAGGTTGGGTCACCCACAAAGGGAAGCCCATCAGACTCATAGCAGATCTCTCGGCAGAGACTTTACAAGCCAGAAGAGAGTGGGGGCCAATATTCAACATTTTTAAAGAAAAGAACTTTTAACCCAGAATTTCATATCCAGCCAAACTGAGCTTCATAAGTGAAGGAAAAATAAAATCCTTCATAAATAAGCAAATACTCAGAGATTTTGTCACCACTAGGCCTGCTTTACAAGAGCTCCTAAAAGAGACACTTCACATAGAAAGAAACAACCAGTACCAGCCATTCTAAAAGCATACCAAATGCTAAAGAGCATCAACAAAATGAAGAATCTACATGAACCAATGGGCAAAAGAGCCAGCTAGCATCAAAATGGCAGTATCAAATTCACACATAACAATATTAACCCTAAATGTAAATGGGCTAAATGCACCAATCAAAAGACACAGACTGGCAAATTGGATAAAAAAACAAAACCCATCGGTGTGCTGTATCCAGGAAATCCACCTCACATGCAAGGATACACAAAGTCTCAAAATAAAGGGATGGAGGAAAATTTACCAAGCAAATGGAGAGCAAAAAAAGCAGGAGTTGCTATTCTTGTCTCTGATAAAATAGACTTTAAAGCAACAAAGATCAAAAGGGACAAAGAAGGTCATGACATAATGGTAAAAGGATTGATACAACAAGAAGAGCTAACGATCCTAAATATATATGGACCCAATGTAGGAGCACCCAGATATATAAGGCAAGTTCTTAATGACTTACAAAGAGACTTAGACTCCCACACAATAATAGTGGGAGACTTTAACACTCCACTGTCAATAGCAGACAGATCAACCAGACAGAAAATTAACAAGGATATCCAGGACTTGAACTCAGACCTGGAACAAGCAAACCTGATAGACATTTACAGAACTCTCCACCCCAAATCCACAGAATATACATTCTTCTCAGCACCACATCACAACTACTCCAAAATTGACGACATAATTGGAAGTAAAGCACTCCTCAGCAAATGCAAAACAACGGAAATCATAACAAACAGTCTCTCAGACCACAGTGCAATCAAGTTGGAACTCAGAATTCAGAAAATAACTCAGAACTGCACAGCTTCATGGAAACTGAACAACTGGCTCTTGAATGTTGATTGGATAAACAATGAAATGAAGGCAGAAATAAAAAAGTTCTTTAAAACCAATGAGAACAAAGACACAACGTACCAGAATCTCTGGGACACATTTAAAGCAGTCTGTAGAGGAAAACATATAGCAATAAATGCCCACATGAGAAGAGTGGAGAGATCCAAAATTGACAACCTATTGTCAAAATTGAAAGAGCTAGAGGAGCAAGAACAAAAAAGCTCAAAACCTAGCCAAAGACAAGAAACAACTAAGATCAGAGCAGAATTGAAGGAGACAGAGACACGAAAATCCCTTCAAAAAATCAATAAATCCAAGAGCTGGTTTTTTGAAAAGATCAACAAAATAGACAGACCACTAGCCAGACTGATAAAAAAGAAAGAGAGAACAACCAAATAGATGCAATAAAAAATGATAATGGGGAAATCACCACAGATTCCACAGAAATTCAAACCATCATCAGAGAATACTACAAACAACTCTATGCACTAAACTAGTAAACCAGGAAGAAATGGATAAATTCCTGGACGCCTGTGTCCTCCCAAGCCTAAACCAGGAGGAAGCCGAAACTATGAATAGACCAATAACAAGGTCTGAAATTGAGGCAGCAATTAAGAGCCTACCACACAAAAAAAAGCCCTGGTCCAGATGGGTTCACAGCCAAATTCTACCAGACACACAAAGAGAAGCTGGTACCATTCCTTCTGAAACTATTCCAAATAATTCAAAAAGAGGGAACCCTTCCCAAATCATTTTATGAGACCAACATCATCCTGATACCAAAACCCGGCAAAGACTCAACAAGAAAAGAAAACTTCAGGCCAATATCCATGATGAACATAGATGCAAAAATCTTCAATAAAATACTGGCAAACCGATGGCAACAGCACATTAAAAAACTTATCCATCATGATCAAGTAGGATTCATCCCGGGGATGCAAGGATGGTTCAACATATGAAAATCTATACATGTAATTCACCACATAAACAGAACCAAAAACAAAAACCACATGATTATCTCAAATGACACAGAGAAGGCATTTGACAAAATTCAACAGCCCTTTATGCTAAAAACCCTCAATAAACTTGATATTGATGGAACATATCTCAAAGTAATAAAAGCTATTTATGACAAACCAACAGCCAATATCATACTTAATGGGCAAAAACTGGAAACATTCCCTTTGGAATCCGGCACTAGACAAGGATGCCCTCTCTCACCACACCTATTCAACATAGTACTGGAAGTTCTAGCCAGAGCAATCAGGCAAGAAAAAGAAATAAAGGGTATTCAAATAGGAAAGGTGGAAGCCAAATTGTCTCTATTTGCAGACGACATGATAGTATACTTAGAAGACCCCATCACCTCAGCCCAAAAGCTCCTGAAACTGATAAGCAACTTCAGCAAAGTCTCAGGATATAAAATCAATGTGCAAAAATCACAAGCATTCCTATACGCCAATAACAGACTTAAAGAGAAGCAAATTAAGAATGAACTGCCATTCACAATTGCTACAAAGAAAATAAAATACCTAGGAATACAACTCACAAGGAATGTAAGGGACCTCTTTAAGGAAAACTACAAACAACTGCTCAACGAAATAAGAGAGGACACAAACAGATGGAGAAACATTCCATGTTCGTGGTTAGGAAGAATCAGTATCGTGAAAATGGCTATACTGCCCAAAGTAATTTACACAATCAACTCTATCCCCATCAAACTACCATTGAATTTCTTCACAGAACTGGAAAAAAACACCATGAACTTCATATGGAACCAAAAGAGAGGCCGCATAGCCAAGTCAATTCTAAGCAAAAAAAAAAAAAACACAGCAGGAGGCATCACACTACCAGACTTCAAACTATACTACAAGGCTACAGTAATCAAAACAGCATGGTACTGGTACCAAAACAGAGATATAGACCAATGGAACAGAACAGAGGCATCGGAGGCAACACAACATATCTACAACCATATAATCTTCGATGAACCAGACAAAAACAAGCAATGGGGAAAGGATTCCCTGTTTAATAAATGGTGTTGGGAAAACTGGCTAGCCTTGTGCAGAAAGCAGAAACTGGACCCCTTCCTGACACCTTACACTAAAATTAACTCCAGATGGATTAAAGACTTAAACATAAGACCTAACACCATAAAAACCCTAGAAGAAAATCTAGGCAAAACCATTCAGGACATAGGAGTAGGCAAGGACTTCATAACCAAAATATCAAAAGCATTGGCAACAAAAGCCAAAATAGACAAATGGGACCTAATCAAACTCAACAGCTTCTGCACAGCAAAAGAAACAGTCACTAGAGTAAATCGGCAACCATCAGAATGGGAAAAAATCTTTGCAGTTTACCCATCTGACAAAGGGCTGATATACAGAATTTACAAAGAACTCAAACAGATTTACAGGAAAAAAACAAACAAGCCCATTCAAAAATGGGCAAAAGATATGAACAGACACTTTACAAAAGAAGACATACATGAGGCCAACAAACACATGAAAAAATGCTCATCATCACTGGTCATTAGAGAGATGCAAATCAAAACTACATTAAGATACCATCTCACGCCAGTTAGAATGGTGATCATTAAAAAATCTGGAGACAGCAGATGCTGGAGAGGATGTGGAGAAATAGGAACACTCTTACACTGTTGGTGGGAGTGTAAATTAGTTCAACCATTGTGGAAGACAGTGTGGCGATTCCTCAAGGACCTAGAAATAGAAATTCCATTTGACCCAGCAATCCTATTACTGGGTATATATCCAAAGGACTATAAATCGTTCTACTCTAAGGACACATGCACACGAATGTTCATTGCAGCACTGTTTAAAATAGCAAAGACCTGGAACCAACCCAAATGCCCATCGATGACAGACTGGACTGGGAAAATGTGGCACATATACACCATGGAATATTATGCAGCAATCAAAAATGATGCGTTTGTGTCCTTTGTAAGAACATGAATGAATCTGGAGAACATCATTCTCAGCAAACTGATACAAGAACAGAAAAAGAAATACCGCATATTCTCACTCATAGGCGGGTGAGAAAAATGAGAACACATGAACACAGGGAGGTGGTCTACTACACACTGTGTTCTATTGGGGGGAATGGGGGAGGGACAGTGGGAGGGGCTGGGGAGGGATAGCCTGGGGATAAATGCCAAGTGTGGGTGAAGGGGAGGAAGGCAACAAAACACACTGCCATGTGTGTACCTATGCAACTATCTTGCACGTTCTGCACATGTACCCCAAAACCTATAATGCAATAAAAATTTTAAAAATTTTTTTAAAAAAATTTTCTTATCATTGATTTATACAGATAATTGTTTTTACTGTGTATAAATTTATTATTTATCCTATTCAGCTCTCAGTAAACATTTTCAATCTAGAGTTAAATATTTGTTTCTGGAAAAAAAATTATTTATTCAGTTATTTATTTTCCCTCATCCTAAAAATTACTTTAAAAAAAAATGCCTAGTAAGTATATATTTGAGTTTATCAGTCTCTTTGCTATTTCTTAACTTCTCTTTTATGTGTTGCATTTCTGTATGGTTTGCTTTGCTACACATTTAAATATATCATTTTTCTTTAACTGAGTGTAGTTTACCATTCATCTCTTACACTGGTCACCCTCTTGTCCTGTAAGAAAAGAGTGTTTTTTTATTTCCAACATTTATTTCACTTCTGTCACCCATCTGCAGACCCTTGTTTGGTAACTTCCTGTTATTGTTGCAGGGACATTTTATCGCTTTAAGAACTATATACATATTAATTCTAAGGTCTTTTAAATATAGTTTCACGATTTATGCAAGCTTTATCATGTTTAGTTTCTATGCAGACATTTGCATTATATCTATATCTATATATTTGTATACCTTTCATTTTGTCAGCAAGCTCATCATATTTAAGGCTTTATCATGAAAGTGTTTTCCGGTATATAATTTCCATTTGCCTGGATCCATCTCTCCAGGTGGATATGGTAATCATTCATTGGTTCATAATCCTGTGCCAGCATTGGCCAAGTTTCCAGTTCTGAATGGCTGCCTCTCTTTCTTCCTCAACTCTTGGAAGGTTATGAAAACCTCCAGCTCTATTTCTTTTCTGACCAAGCCTTGAGGTTTTTTTTCTCTTCATTCTTGAACTTAATCTCTCTTTCTGATGAGCCATATGGTCACTTCTTATTTAAAATGGTATGATTTCTCTCTTTTTCTGGCTTGTTGAGACGATTCTCTTCATTTTATGTATACCTGTGTATTTTTAACTGATATGTGTTTGTGTATGTATGACTATGAACATCTTTGTATGTATTCACAAGAGACAGAAGGAAGATTAAGTTTCTTTTCACTCTGTTATCTTAAGCAAAATTTATATTTATTGATTTATAACTTTTAGGTTTAATTTATAAACCTCACCCCACCCCACCTTCTGGGACTTTCTACAAATCTCATTATTCTTTCTTTTGTTCAGTCATTGTATAATACTTAATACCATCTGATATATTGCATATTAATTGGTATATTTGTTGTTTAAGGTTTATCTTTCCCTACTTAAAAAACAAAAGTCCTGAAGTTGAGAATGTTGCTTACTGATGTTTACCTACCTTGTTAAAAAAAAGCACTTAAACATAATAGGGCCTCAAAAACTATGCCAAATGAAGAAATATAAATTAAATCACCATAAACAAATTATGGTTATAAGAAATAATGTAAATGTCCTCCACCTTAGCATTATAAAAGTATAAATCCAGAAATTTGGAAGAAAGGAGAGTCAAATAATAAAGAAAATAGCAGATGCATTAATACCCTCATTGTATAAATCAAGGATCAAAGCTACCGGCTACAGTTAAAGGAACCAGAAAGAAAGGCACCAGTGTAGTCCTTCATGTTGACAATTAACAGAGGAAAATTTTATATCATGATACAGTGGTGGCATTAGGAAAATAGGAGATATTTCCTAAGTCAGCTAAGTTGTCTTCTATTATAGTAAGAAGCTAATGCATAAAAATCAAGAAAGTATATTACTAATAGAAATGGAGAAAGCCACCTGAACAAACAGTTCCAAGAGACTATTGCTTAGACTATAGCTCCCGGTACTTCAGGTGAATGTAACTAGTAATTGGACGTAGTGACACTATGAAATACTTGATTCATTTTTAACATGTGCATATTCTATTTTGATAAAAATAAAGCAATGTTGTTAGATACAAGGATGCAGCAGGAGAGATTGTGGAAGATAAAAGAAATGAAAAAATAAAAGGAAGAAAGACTAAAGTATCTGGTTTTGTATTCCTTTTTGTTCTGATTTTTATTGTTGATACTCATGTAAAAACCTCAACAGTTTTACTTGTAATATGCAGGGTTAAGCAGCCTAATAGTCATGAGGAAAGCATCAACCAAGCAAGTAGAGAAGTAAGCCTTGTTTTCTCTTACAAGAAGGAAAGAAAATTCATGGAGCGATTAAACAGTTAAAAAAGCACAAAGAACACCATTATATTCTGTACATTAGTAGGCCAACAACAACACAGTAATATTGATTCTTTCCTAACAGATATCAAAGATCAATCTCTTGCCCTAGAATAAATAGATTTATTTTCAACAGAAAGTAAGAATTAATTTTTGCATACAACATTTTCTTGACAGGGGAACTATCCTTTATTTTCCTTAAGTCTCATGATCAATGGCTATAAATTTACTAAACAGAGAAGCAGAAGAAGTTTGCTAAAAGCAGCTTTGAAGAGGAATAGAGATAACAAGCCTCTGAAGACTGCTCCTCTGACTCCCATACATCACACTAAAGAAGGAAATGTTGCGGTGACAACAGCCAACTAGAAGATCAACCCTAAGGTCTAGTGATTCATCATCATCATCATCAATCCACTGGAAAAGTCTGTTCTGGAACTTTCTGACTGTATTTCTTCTGATTCATCTAAATACTGAGGTGGTAGGTATTCACTGTAATCATCTTCATAATTGATTCATTATTGAAAGCTTTAGCAGTATCATGAATATTTAATGACACTAGAGAAAAAATAGGCTTTAAAATCTCAAAATTCACAATGAAAATGCTTAGATGGCAAACAAAAGTTTCCAAAGTAAAAAGTTTTATTGAATAAATGCAGAGACAGCTGTTTTTAGAAAATCACATTTTTGCCAATCCTGAGTGAGACATGTTCTTACACATCACAACATTAATAGTCACACTGTGTTACTTGATTTAGTGCAACATAATGCAGTGTGACTAATGCAGCCCAATTGTACAGATTCATGTACAAGAAAAATCTGTCACCTAGGAAATGTGGAACAAAGATTCACTTTTCTGAAAACAAAGGTTAAATAAAGTTTTCTGAAGAAAGAAGAGTCATGCAAAAGAGGGTTTTATTCCAAAACACATTTCAATCACCTTGCAATGATCCCTGCCTACATTAGAGAAGGGAATAGGCATCAAACATGAAAGCCTTTAAGCTGTTTGAACTCAGCTGTACTTAGTGCTTCTACAATATTTTCCTCTGTAGTACCAATCTTCTAAAGCAACAGCTCCGTCATCAATCTTACGCATTGCCCAGATGACTTCTACACAGGCCCAGTTGACTAGGTATTGTCTTTTCTCCATCAGCATCCCTAAAAATATATCTGGGCTATTGAGCAGATAACAGAAAAACACTTTTAAAGTCCACCCTTCATGGCCTGCTAAAGAGATAGAAATATAGAGAAAAAGGGTCACTACAAGCCTATGTTTGGTTTTTGGTTATGTTTATTTACCTGTATTCTTTCCTTGTCAAGAATATATATGACTCCTCTTCTATCTAATAAAACACATTGGACAGGTAACAAGCTACAAAAATTGGACCTCTCAGTAAATATTTTGAAACAGGAAGAATTTTTATTTTGTCTCGCGGGAAGTTGTATTAAGAAATGTAAGAGGAAAAAAGTCCTACATGGGTATTTGGACTTTACTATCAGCACCAAAGTCGTTATATTCTAACAAAATGAGGTCATTTTTACTATTGTCACTTCAGGTATTGCTCAATGAATGTCTTCTTTATTGCCTTTATCTCAACCTGCAATATTGCCAATTAACTTAGAGAATATTTTGAGTCCAAATGCTAAGTAATTGTTAGAAGCTTTTAAAACTGTTTCCTAATGAGACTGTATGCCCTTAAGCTTATTTTTCACAATTATTGAACATTTACTTTTTTGCTCATCACTTTATGTGCATTATGTTATTTGATGCAGAAGGCTCAAGATGTTTATTATTATTTTCGCTTTCCATATGAAGAGGTTGAGGCAAATAAGTCAAACGAGTTGGCCTTTTAACATAACTAGTCAATAGCAGAGTTGGTTTAGTACAAATTTGTCTGGCCTCAAAAATATTCTTTTACATCATCTACAATAGAGTGCTTCCAACATTAGAACTAGTCAATAAATAGTCATAGACTCTAAAAGTTGAAAGGGACTAAAGTCTTTACTTACTTCAATGTCCAAACGAGATACTGAACGTCTATAATAATAGCACTTTGACAACTAGTGATCCAGGCACAGTGGATGATTTCATTGTTAGAATCTTATTTATTCAAGGTATCTGTACTACTGGTGGGCAATTCCAACCAATAGAAATTTTTTCAAACTGAACAGAATTCAGCCTCTCCGGAAAATATTTAATGACGTTTGCATGTTAAGTTAAATGCAGTCACTGAGAGTAAATTAATTAATTAATTTTATTTATTTATTTATTTTTTCTTTTTTGAGACAGAGTCTCACTCTGTTGCCCAGGTTGGAGTGCAGTGGCACAATCTCAGCTCACTGCAACCTCTGCCTCTTAGGTTCTAGCGCTTTCCCTGCCTCAGCCTCCCATGTAGCTGGGATTACAAGCACGCACCACCACACCTGGCTAATTTGTGTATTTTTAGTAGAGAGGGGGTATTGCCATGTTGGCCAGGCTGATCTCCAACTCCTGACCTCAAGTGGTCTGCCTGCCTTGGCCTCCCAAAGTGCTGGTATTACAAGTGTGAGCCACTGCGCCCCACCAGAGAGTAAATTAAACAAGCACTTCCTGCACTAGATTGTTACATTGACAGCTTCTAATGAACCATGACTCCCAGTTTTCACATTCTTGTATAGTCTCCTCTCACACAAAATCTCAGCTTGATCATGTTATTTGATTTAGCTAAAGGATTAGGGGAAAGCATGATGAAAATGGAGGGTTAGCACCTTGAAGCTTATTCTCTTGGAAGCCAGGGACCATGCTGTAAAAAACTTGAGCTCATCACTGAATGAAGAGAGGAGAGGTTGTGAAGCAAGACACCTTGAAGGATAAGAGGTAGTTTTGGACATTGTAGCCTTAGCCAAACTTCCAACTGATGGCAGCCTTATGAGTGATAACAGCTGTATCATAAGAAATAATTTGTTTTTACTTTTCACTACTAAGTTTGGAGATGGTTTGTTACATAGCAATAGATAACTGGTACACTGCTCTTAAAGGCTCTCACATCTATTAAAAGAGCAACATCTGCAAGTAACTGAAACACACATACACAAAAGAACAAAACATATATGCTATAACAATAAAATTAGTTTTGCCTTCATCAAGGCATCCATCCCAACTTCTGTCGGGAGATTTTCAGATCTTTTGACTTCCTTAGATGGTATACCCAGAGTGTGTTATTGAATCAGTTGCATATGTAAGTGGTTCATTTAATAAAATGATCTTCTTAAACAGAATGTTGATGATAATAATAATATCTATCACTTATTGAATGCTTATTCCTATTAGGTACCAGGCACTATGCAGATTTATATATATATATTCCTTTAACAGCTTCCTAAGACATGTACTATTATTTTTCCTAGATTTTAGTTCTGAAAACTGGGACACAGTATTATTTTTTGTGTTTGCACAAGATTATATAGTTATGATTGGCACCATAAATTGAAACCTAGGTACATCTGGCACTGAAATTTGTATCTTTATCTACTATATTCTCCACAGATCCACCTCAGGTAGTACTTTGAGGATATATAGTGAATTAACCTCAATAACATATACATGAGTAAAATGAATTGTCCTCTATGAGTTAAACTATGAAATCAATACATCACATATGATATAAAAAGTAAGCAAAGATATATTAAGGAGACAAGATGAAATTCAGGATTGAGCAAAATACGGTTGATAATTAATGTCATTAAATATACTTAAGGACAGAGCGGAAGCAATTTAAAGAACAGACACATTTAGAAACTGAAAAAGAAGTGTCAAAGAAAAGTAGTCGCAGAGCAAATTTAGTAACTATTCTGGGGGAAGGTATCCTGACAGCTGTATGTTCAATTGATGTTCTAGGTATTTTTCCATGGGGAGATTGATTCATAAAGTGAAACAGAATGATTCAAATATTGATTTGATCCATTCAGCTAATTTTCTTTGTTCTTCAGACACCCATCTGATTATAATTTGACTTTTCATGACCCACGGTATATCTGTAATTTGGTATCCCAGTTTCTGTACTTCAGTCTAATTAAAACTAAAACACTAAGAAAACCTTTGCTGATTCCATCAAGGTCATACTGCCCTGAGGTCTCTGGGTATTCAGCCAGACTTGCCATAGACATCTGACCTCTTTAAACATCAAATTTGCCGTTAAATTAAAGGGTATTAGTCTAGCCATTGCTTTTCTCATCTATACCCACATTTGAGGAAATCTCTAGCCACTGCTCCTATTAAATGAGCAGATAACTACATACGCCTAGCTTTATTCCTTGCTGAATGAAATGAGGTTGCACAAGTCACCTATATATAACATAGTATAATATAGAGAGGAAGTGTCTGGGCTCCAACAGCTACCTCTGGGATGCAAATATCGGCTCTGCACAAAGTAGTTGTAAATTCCTTTTTTTTTTCCACTTTATTTCCCTTTGCAGATACTGTGCTGTTTTGTTCTGGTTTTACAAATTGAAGGTTTGTGGCAAACCTGCATCAAGTAAGTGCACTGGCATGATTTTCCCAGAAGTATGTGCTCACTTCATGTCTCTGAGTTACATGTTGGTAATCCTCACAATATTTCAAATGTTTTTATCATTATTATATTTGTTATGTTGATCTGTGATCAGTGGTCTTTTTTTCATTTATGAATCATTTTATCATGTACTTTTTTTTTTTAACTTTTGAGGTTCAGGCATACATGCACAGGATTGTTATACAGATAAATTGCCTGTTGTGAAGTTTTGGTGTACAGATCATTTCATCATTCAGATAATAAGCACAGTATCAGATACATGGTTTTTGAGCCCTCAACCTCCTCCCACCCTGCAACTTTAAGTAGGCCCTGGTGTCTGTTGTTCCCTTCTTTTTGTGTATACATTCTCATTGTTTAGCTCCTACTTACAAATGAGGACATGCAGTATTTGGCTTTCTGATCTTACATTAGTTTACTTAGGATAATTGCCTCCAACTCCATCTATGTTGCTGCTAAGGACATGATTTCATTCTTTATTAGGGCTGTGTAATATTCCATGGTGTATATGTACCACCGTTTTTGTTTTGTTTTGTTTTGTTTTGTTTTACAGTCTACTATCAATTGGCATTTATGGTCTTCGCTATTGTGAAGAGTGCTGAATGAACATGCATAGGCATGTGTCTTTATGGTAGAATGATTTATATTACTTTAGGTATATAACCAATAATGGGATTTCTGAGTAGAGTGCTAATTCTGTTTTAAGTTCTTTGGGAAATCACCACAGTAATCTTGTGTGATCAGGGACTGAACTAATGACTCAACTAATTTACATTCCCACAATAACTCAACTAATTTACATTCCCACAATGACTCAACTAATTTTATATTCTCACCAGCCTTGTATAAGCACTCCCTTTTTTGCTGCACACTCACCAGTGTCTGTTGTTTTTTGACTTTTTTAATAAAAGTCATTCTGACTGGTGTGAGATGGTAATCTCACTGGGATTTTGATTTCCATTCCTTTAGTGATTAGTGATGTTAAGTATTTTTTCATATCCTTATTGGCTGGGTATATGTCTTCTTTTGAAAACTGTCTGTTATGTCCTTTGCCCACTTTTTAATGGAGTTGTTTTTTACTTACTAATTCATTTAAGTTCCTTATAGATCCTGGATATTATTAGACCTCTGTTGGATACACTCATTTGCAAATATTTTCTCCTATACTGTAGAGTGTCTGTTTACCCTGTTGATGGTGTCTTTTATTGCAGATTTTGTTAGCGCCATTTATCAATTTTTCATTGCAATTGCTTTTGGAATCTTCATCATGAAATCTTTGCCAGGGCCTATACCCAAAATGGTATTTCCTAGGTTATCTTCCAGAGTTTTTGCAGTTTTAGGTTTTATATCTAAGTCTTAAATCTATCTTGAATTGATTTTTGTATATGGTGTAAGGAAGGGGTCCAGTTTCAATCTTCCACATGTTGCTAGCCAGTTATCCCAGCACCATTTGCTGAATAGAGAATTTTTTCCCCATTGCTTGTTTTTGTTGACTTTGTCAAAGATCAGATGATGGTAGGTATATGGCTTTATTTCTGGGCTCTTTATTCTTTTCTATTGCTCTATGTGTCTGTTTTTGTACCAGTACCATGCTGTTTTGTTTACTGTAGCCTTGTAGTACAATTTGAAGTCGGAGACATGACACCTGCAGCTTTGTTCTTTTTGCTTAGGATTTCCCTGGCTATTTGAGCTCTTTTTGATTCCATGTGAAATTTTTAATAGTTTTTTTCTAATTCTGTGAAGAATGCTATTGGTAGTATGATAGGAATAGCATTGAATCTATAAAGTGCTTTGGACAGTACAGCCATTTTAACAATATTGTTTCTTAAAATCTATGAGCATGAAATGTTTTTTCATTTGTTTGTGTCATCTCTGATTTCTTTGAGCAGTGTTTTGTAATTCATTATAGAGATCTTTCACCTCCCTGGTGAGCTGTTTTCTTAGGTATATCATCTTTCTGTGGCTTATTTCAAATGGGATTGCATTCTTGATTTGGCTCTCAGCTTGGAGCTTGGTGGTGTATAGGAATGCTACTGATTTCTGCACATTGATTTTATATCTTGAAATTTTGCTGAAGTTGTAAGTCATCAGATTCTCCAAGGATTAAATGAAAGAAAAAATGTTAAAAGAAGCTAGAAAAAAAGAGATAGATCATCTACAAGTAACCCCATCAGGCTGAGTGGACATTTCAGCAGAAACCTTAAAAGGGGGGGTCTATATTCAGCATTCTTAAAGAAAAGAATTTTTCGCCAAAAATTTCATTCCCAGTTGTGAATTTCTTTTTTATTTATTTATTTACTTATTTTTTTTTTTGAGACAGAGTCTCGCTCTGTTACCTAAGCTGAAGTACAGTGGTGTGATCTCAGCTCACTCCTGACCTCAAGTGATATGCCCACCTCACCCTCTCAAAGTGCTAGGAGTACAGGTGTGAGCCACTGATCTCACCCCCAGTTGTAATTTTCCACAAGTCACTTAACCATGCCCTAGTTTTCATGTCTACGAAATAGAAATAATAACACAACGTCTAGCACAAATAACTGTAAACCTTAAATGAGTTAATGCACATAAGACATTTAGAGTAGTGCACGGCAGGTAGTAAGCATTCAATGTTAGTAGTGATTATGGTGATGTTAATGATTACATTGATAATGATGATATCTGATTCATCTTGGCTCAGAAAGATGAACTGAGCTGTAAAGAATATGTCTTTTATCATTTACAAAAGAGACATAAAATGATCCACCAGTTTCTGGTCTGAACTAGATCGTGTCAAGCTTACTGTTTCATGAGTAGAATGAGAAAGCAGAGAAAGGTGGTCAAGAGGAGAGGAAAATAAATTAGACAAATAGAGACAAGAAAAAATGAAAGGAACCACGAAACTCCTGAGCCATGAAGAAAGTATCCTTTGTTTCAGATTTTCAGTTTTTGGTTAGTTCTAGTGCTCTTAAGGTAAAACTTAATTTGTTTCTTGTTATTAGATGACTATGAAATTGCCAGTTGTGTACTTACTGTACACAATGCCCTTCTCCCCACATCCACTTAGCTGGCTCTCTCGTTCTTGCATCTGCAAAACATACCCTTTGAAATCTGTATTGCTGAATTTTTTTTTTAGCTACTCCAGTCTTTTCCATCTTGTTCTGCTTCTCTTGGCATTCACCATTTGAATCTGCCAAATCAATAATGTGAACAGTGTCATAATTGGAAATAAAAAAAGACCTGAAATCCACAGGAAATTAGATTGAAGTGATTATAGGAAATACAATCACCTCCCAGACACAGAATGGATTTTTATGGGCTCAATAAGATATGCCCCAACCCCCATCAGGACCTAAACCAGAAGCAATTAATTACTTAAGGTTATCATTTCATTAAGACAAATTCTTGACATTCACATCCAACAGCTGATCCGCAGCTTTCTGTTTATTTCTCCCTTTTTGTCCGTCCCTCTCTGTTCTCCGCCTCTCTGTCTTATCTACTTTGTTTTTGTTTTTCTTTGGCTTCTGTCAAAGCTACCACTTCTAAAGCACTGAATTTTAAGCTCCCTCCTCAAATCTCTAAGGAGTCTGTACACACTTTCAGAAAAAACATTAAAGTGTATATCATACAGCTTAGATTCTAATGGTTAAAATTTTATTAATGGGAGTAGATTGATGGTATATTGCCACTTTAATTAAAGAGGGTTACGAATGGCATTTTAAATAGTAATGTCATTTTCTAAATTGACATAGCTCCATTATCAGGAAAAAATTCTTAAATTGACCTGAAGTTAAACAGTTTCTCTTCCAGTAAGACAGGACATTTTAGTGTAAATTTTTAATTTGCTAACAAAATATTCACTACCGAATAAAAGGATTTTCCTAATTTTATTATTTTTACCTGAATCTTAGTACTAGAAAATCTCTGAAATTATTTCCAAATACTTTAAAAAATAAATTCTAAGTGTTACATGATTAGAGGAAAGCAGGAATACACTTCTGGACAAATCTAGTGGAATAGCTACAAATTACATGTTTCTAAAAATGGTTGCTTCTATTTCTTTTGACAGATACATCACACCTTTCCTATGATCTCTCTTGCATCTTAGAAAGGAGCCTCGGGTCACTGAATTGTAGCACGAGAGAGAATTGTTTTGAGATTTACCTGGTATCAAACAATTTTGTCTGGCAAACTAATGAAGGAACAACAACAACAAACAACAAAAACAAAAAAAAAAAACAAATTCTGCATGTTCACACTTACAAGTGGAAGCAAAATAATGAGAACACATGAGGAGATTAACAGACACAGGGGCCTATTAGAGGATGGAAGGTGGGAGGAGAGAGTGGATCAGGAAAAATAACTAATGAGTACTAGGCTAAGTACCTGGGTGATTAAATAATTTATACAACAAACCTCCGTGACAAAGTTCACCTGTGTAACAAACCTGCACATGCACCTGTGAACTTAAAAGTTAAAAAAAAAGAAATTGACTGAAAATTAGGAAGATGTGGAACCCAGAAAAAAAAAAAAAAAAAAAAACTAAAACTAAAAACCATCCAGAAAAGCAGTGAGGGAAATGAATAGGAGCTATGTGGCAGTCTTATACTGTTGGTTGTAGCAGAAGGGACTGGGAGTCCAGGAGGAAAGCGTTCTGGTTAGGATTCCTAATTTAGCAGAGAGATGTATGCAAATAATATTTACATAGCAACAAAAATATTAATGTAGCTTACTTTTCTTTTTTTAATTTTGAGAATTTATAACATATATGGAAGTACAAATATAACAAACACACATTGCTGCACCCCAAATTTTTCCACATCTATCTCCAAGTGTTCTATTATAGAAAAACATAAAATTTTGTGGGAGAAATTAAAACACTCAATGATCTTTAGATTGCCTTTCTCCATTTTCAGAAACTGCCACTATCACAAGCCTATATATCTTTTGAACGTTTATACTTTACATAAATATTTGTTTATAGATTTTCTAAAGTTTTACATAAACATACTTATTCTTTACAAATGCAAGCTTTTCACGTTTAATGCTGTATGTGTGCCTGTGTATGCATTTGCGTGAAATGTCTTGCATTCTTCAAGATAGTAGTCTGTGCAAATGACACTCTAAAAAAAAAACAGGGATTCTGGGGAAAACAGAGCTGGAGGAAACAACTGAAAATCCATGCAACTTTGTAATCAGAGCACCAACAAAAGCAATAATAATTTTAATTTAAAAAGTGCAATTAAATATATTCCCAGCTATTACTTCCCTTTAAAATAGAAAGCAGCTTAATAAAGGAGGATGCAAGAGAAGTCAGACCCACAATGCTGGTCCTGGCTTTTAGTTAGCAATCTGAGGCAGTTTTCACCCATATCTTGCATTATTTTAAAATCAGCTCCAATATCTTGTACTACTCATACAAAGTTCGTGACTCGAAAATCTTAAGATATGGAAGTTTCATTACAATTTTGGCAAGGACATTACGCTATTTTTAAAATCCTCTTCTTTGCCATTTTTAAGATTGGTGTTCTAGAACAAGTCTAGGAACTTATTTTTTAAAGGAACCTCTTGAATTTGAGATTTGCTGAAAGAATTTTGTTTTGCTTTGTTTTCAAATTATAAAACAGTTCAAATATGTTACAAAAGTATAGAATAATGTAATACATATATATTTACTAAATATCCAGTTTTATTAAATTTTAAGATTTCAGTGTACCTCAGCTTATTTTTAAGATACAAAACAGAGTGAATCCTCTGTGTATTACTCTGATCTATTTCTGTCTTTCTCTGAAGTAGCTACTATCATAGTTCTCTCATTTATCATTTTCATGAATATTTTATTTGTTTACTGAATGTTCATGTATCTACAGAAAATATATAGTGCTTATATGGTAATAAATATAATAATCTAAATAGCAGCATGTTGAAACTTACTTGCAACTTATTTGTTTTATCTTTGTTGGTAAGTGTAGCTCTAGTTCATTTGTATGAATGGCTGTCATTTCCCATTTTACAAACATGTTGCTGTTTATTTCTTCTACTGATCAGCATTCTGGTTCTCAATTTTTATTACAAATTACTCTACAATGAACATTTTTATCACACCTCTTTCTTCACTTCTGTGGATTTCTCTGTGCTCTGTACTTAGTAAAATAATACTAAGTTATTTGGAGTGTTTTCTCTCTAAAATGGCTATATCAATTTTAGACTACGTATTATATTTTTTCTGGTATGTCTTTGTCTTATTTTATATGAAGATTATATTTGTCTACATTCTCTATTTTAAAAAAGATTGTTATGTAAGATAAGGATTATCTGTTCTTAGAATGACTGGCAAGATATATTTTGTATCGCAGTTTGGTATTAAGATAGCTAGGAAGATAGTTAGAAAGCTAGATAGCTAGCAAGGAAGATACATAGCTAGATAGATAGTTAATAGCTAGATAGCTAGTTAGCTAGTTAGACAGCTAGCTAGCAAGATGATAGATAGATAATAAATAGGCTTGAGAAGAAGGATTTAATTAATAATTCATTTCTTCAATGTTTGTTGATTTATTGACATTTCATGTATTCTTGAATCAATTTTTGTAACATTTTTCTACAAAATATCTATTTTGCCTAGGTTTTCAAATATTCATAGTACTCTCATTATTTTTTAACCTCGACTGTATCTGTAATTATATCCCTTGTCTTTATGTTCTATTTTTGTACCTCAATTAGTCTTTTTATGGTTTAGTCCATTTTTGTTTAGTTTTCCTTTTCATAGATTGCTCTTATACAACAGTTTTTCTTCCTGTTTAACTCTGTATTTCTGTTTTTTGTTTTGCTAATATCTACTCTTACTTTTATTATTTCCTTTAAGCTACTTTCCTTGGCTTATTCTATTGCTTTTCCCCAGCTTCTTAAATTGCATATGTAACAAATATCTTCACTCTTTCATGTCCTTTCTTTGCTGTAACCCACATATTTTGTCATATAGCAATTACCTTTAAGTTCAGTTCCAAATGCTTTTAAATTTTCATTGAGTTGTAAACAAAAAGCTACTACGAAGTGCAGTTTGTCCCCAAACATACAGTTTTGTTTGGTGTAAAATCATCTTTCATCAATAAATCCTGATTTCACTTTTCTTTCCGATGAGAGTATATGGACAGTTATTTAAACACTTTTTTGCAAACTAATATGTAGTCAATTATTATAAATGTTGCATAGCATTTGGGAAAAATATTTCTTATAAGTGTTAGGTATATGTTCTAACAACTAACTGATATGGTTAGGCTTTGTGCCCCCACCCAAATCTCACCTTGAATTGTAATCCTATAATCCCCATAATAACCACATGTCAAGGCAGAGACCAGATGGAGGTAATTGAATCATAGGGGACAGTTTCCCTCATGCTGTTCTCACAAGAGTGAATGAGTTCTCACAGATCTGATGGTTTTATAAGGGGCTCTTACCCCTTTACATAGCACTTCTCCTTCCTGCCGCCTGGTGAAGAAGGTGCCTTGCTTCCTCTTTGCCTTCCATATGTTTTATAACATATGAAAACACACTAAAACACCAACTTATGGTACTATCTTGCTACTTTGGCAACTAAACTATTGTATTCTTGCAACAACTTTTATTTCTTGTTTCATTGAATAGTTTTTGATAAATTTGTACTATTTTTAGGCATAACACGGAGTATTATTACTTAAATTTAAGTAACATAGTTAATCATTTTGGGTGATTGTGTTATTACTTTATTACATACCTTGCCTCTGAATTTTCTTTTCCCACCCTGATGCTAAATAACCCTTAAACATTCTGTGAAGGTCTAGAGATGGTATAGTTTTTTACTATTTACAAGTATGAAAAGTAATTTTATTTAACTTTCACTCCCAAATAATAGTTTAGCTGGACATATTATTAGAGAGTGATTGCCATTTTTCCTAAACATATTGACTATACATCTTCATTCTTTTTTCAGTCTTTACTGTCCCTGCTGAAAAATTTGATAATTTTTTTACTCCCATCTAAGTAATCTGTCACTCTGCTCTTGTAGCTTTTAAAATTCTAGAAGGATACCTTTTCTTTGCCCCACTTGTCTACCATCAACTATAAAAATCAACTATAAAGGGAATTTTGATGAGGGGAAAAAAGACCACAAGGTTCAAACTTTTAAACTTGTATTTAATAATAAGTTCCAACCTGAGTCAAAACAACCCGATTCACTTAATAAATAATTATGGAGTATTATATCTGCCAGACAAGCAGCTAGGTATAGGATATACTATGTCTGACATCAGTTTATCAAGATACATGGAGGTGGGTGCATATGCACACAGCAGTTACACTTTATGAAATATTTACTTGTTTCAACTGAGTTTGTTACAAATTAACCAAAAAGTAAATTAAGGTTTCAGAAAGGGACAAGTAGTAAAATTATCTTTTGATAACTAACAGAATAAAGTTAAGATCATATCCATTACTTTCACGATATTCAATGAACAAAAAGAGAAACTATTTTCCCTGGACTTGAATCACACTCTTAGAAAAGCATCATAATACTTTTTTGCTGTTGTTGTTGTCAGGGGCAAGTTTAATGGTTCAGTGTATTTCCTCTGACTTTCTTGAGGATAATTTGCATAAACTAAAAGTCTAAAACAATAAAACTTTAATAAAAATTTTTGGTGTCAGAAACCTTAGGTAATTTGGGCTCATCAATAAACGAAAGACATTTGTAAGCACAAGAAATGCATTTGTATATCTTATTACCATCCAAATGTCTATTCCAAATAAAGCTATTATAATTTTAATAAGAACCCCTTTTTTTTTTTTTTTTTTTTTTTTTTTTGTGTGTGTGTGTGTGTGTGTGTGTGTGATGGAGTTTCGCTCTTGTTACCCAGGCTGGAGTGCAATGGCATGATCTTGGCTCACCACAACCTCCGCCTCCTGGGTTCAGGCAATTCTCCTGCCTCAGCCTCCTGAGTAGCTGGGATTACAGGCACGCGCCACCTTGCCCAGCTAATTTTTTGTATCTTTAGTCGAGACAGGGTTTCACCATGTTGACCAGGATGGTCTCGATATCGTGATCCACCCGCCTCGGCCTCCCAAAGTGCTGGGATTACAGGCTTGAGCCACTGTGCCCGGCCAAGAACCCATTTTTATCAAGATTTATTCTCTGTAAAGTATTATGAAAATTTTTTAAATGCTATATGTTTTGGTGTGATTTTTAAGTTTTGATTTTGCCAACGTATGATTTTCTCAGAAATAATGTAAGGTCAAATATTTCTGTTGAAGATAGAGATACTTTTTAATGGAGCAATATACTTAAAACATAAAATACTCATTTTTATCAGTAAAACATTGTCCAAGTAACCAAATAAACAAAAATGAAAAGCAATTAATAAGGAAAACTACAACTGACTTTTAACATGGTCTAGTGTGCAAAACTAGTAATTACGGAGACTTATGTAGCCAGGCATTTCTGTAACTTCTGTTCCCAGAAGTTCGGTATCTCAGAGTTCTCAGTATCCTGATGACCACTTTTACTAATAAAATTCTCATAACTATTTCTTCTAATAGATATACTTTTTTTAAAAAAAAAAAAAAAAAAAAAAACCATTTCCTCGTCATCTTCAAGCATTTGGTTTATACTTTGTCAAAGGTCAATCAATTAAGCACACATATCTCTTTACTGTTATCCTTTTCATTAGAAACATTTCTTTTCCATTCATTCTCTATCTTTAACAAGAAGTGGATGGTAAATTTGAACTAAATGAAAACTGCTGAGTCAAATCAGATTATAGTTGTAAGAACAATCTATTTGTTAGTTCTCCTACCACTGCCTGCCCCTGAAACCCTGGTATTATAATGTACTGTCAAATTTATTGTATACCCTCACACACTGATACATCATGAGTTCCTATTTCTCAGAATCTCAGAACAAAGACTTCTTAATTATTATCCCCTCCTTCCCTGTGGTGATATCACCTAATCTGTTGTTGCTGGACATAATTTTTGGGATTATGGTGTAGCATCATAACCAGGGCAGGGCGCAGTGGCTCAGCTCCCTCCCTGTGCTCCCCAAAGACGTAATCGGGGGATGGGAGCAGAGCTGCAGGGACATCCCAAAGAGCTTACAATTTTCTCCCATGTTTTCCCAGATATGCCCAGGTTCTTGACTTCTCTCATCCCAAGAATGGGAGAAGGAGTCCTGGAGGTGCGGACCGTTCCAATAAATATCACGGACCCAAAGAGTTTAGCAGAGAAGCGATTTATTAGGCAGAGAGAAGGAGTGAGGAGAGACAACTCCCACTGCGGCCACGGGAAGAGATCCAAGGAAGGAATCTGCACAAGTAAGGAGCAGAGGGATTTTAACCTGGTAGTTATTCCTGCCTCATTCAAGTTCTTGTCCAATAAGAGGAGTTCTTTCAAACTTCCACTGGAGTGATTGATCTTTGACTTCCATACTGGATTGGCTCCTAGGTCCACAATGGAGGCCCTTCTTCCCAGAGCTTTTTGGGTTTTTTTTTTTTTTTCTTTGAGACAGAATCTCGCTCTGATGCTAGGCGCCAGGCTGGAGTGCAGTGGCAGATCTTGACTCACTGCAACCTCCGCCTCCCGGGTTCAAACAATTCTCCTGCCTCAGCCTCCCAACTAGCTGGGACTACAGACGCCCACTACCACGCCCAGCTAATTTTTATATTTTAGTAGAGACGGGGTTTCACCATGTTGGCCAGGAGGGTCTTGATCTCTTGACCTCGTGATCCGCCCTTCTCAGCCTCCCAAGTGCTGGGATTACAGGCCTGAGTCACCGCGCCCGGCCTTTCTGGGCTTTTTGAGCAAAGAAGCGCACCTGGAATTTCTACATAGCCAGCTAAGGATAGTCAGACAAAGAACTTTACATGGATGGAGGCATGGCATTGGAAAATTCCTGCCTTTGAAACCACGCCCCTTGTGGACTCGGTTTTCCTTAACACAGTCCTTCGGCAGCATTATGGTCACAGATGTATAGTTTACGCAAAATCCCTAAAGATTGCATATGTATGTATGTTCTCTGTGTTGTCATTGACACCTTCAAAGATTTGGCTGCCTTGGTAAACTACGTATAATTCTGGAGAATGTAAAACTGTCAATATATTTCCACTATAGCCAAATGTGTTCTGTTATTGGCTCTACATCATTAAATAACATCTGCAAAAGTCCTTATGTCTCTTTGACATTCCATAGGCCTTTCAAAAAAAATTATCATTCACTACTATGCAGCCATAAAAAGGAACGAGATCGTGTTATTTGCAGGGACATGGATGGAGCTGGAAGCCATTATCCTCAGCAAACTAACACAGGAACAGAAAACCAAACACCATATGTTCTCACTTATAAGTGGGAGCTAAACAATGAGAACACATGGACACATGGTGGGGAACAACAAACACTGGGGACTGTCACGGGGGTGGGGAGAGGGAGAGCATTAGGGTAAATAGCATATAGGGGCTTAATAACTATGGATGGGTTGATAGGTGCAGCAAACAAGAATGGCACACGTTTACCTGTGTAACAAATCTGCATGTCCTGCCCATGTATCTTAGAACTTAAAATAAAATTTTTAAAAATTATCCTTTGCGTCTTATATTCCTATCATTTCTCTGTTTCATTAGTTCTTGTAATACCTTTAAGCTTTCATTTTTGAATTTTCAATCTCTTTATACAATTGTCAGAAATCATTTTAACTTCCGAACATCTCTAAAATAAGAGACCAAGTATATATAAGAAGACTTAAAATATTTTCAAGAAGTCCTTGAGATGATTTTTTCTTCTCTATACTTAAATAACGAAGTGAATTAAATACAGAATGTGATATCTATTACATAATATTTCCTCTTTTAAAAGTATATATATTTTACTAAAACCTCATGATTTATGACTGCAATAGTATATCAAAATTCACCTAGCAAGAAAGATTCAAGAAACTATATAGCAGAGTGGCCAACGCTTAACCTTAATCTTCAATTTTAAATTTTAAGCTGTTTTTGAAAAGTGTTATGTAGGAAAACATGTAAGTTTTTAAAAGCCATAGAATTCTTAAAATGATTAAATAGTATTAGGTCAGCTATTGGCAGTAGCCAAAGGCAAATAAAGTGATATGCTAATAAATTCATAAAGCAAACAGTAAAGTCGAAACATTTTGTGAATCAGTATAGTCTGTACAAAGGAAGTATCAAAGAGGCTGGCAGAGAAATACAGAGAGCAAGATTTCCTAGGATTCTGGAACCCCAATCATTGGAAAAGGAGAAGCGGGTCAGCCTGCAGGGTATCCTGAAAATCTGAAAAGGGTCCAGCAAAAGGAGAGAGAGACAAAGCAAAGAGCCAAAAGAATAAAAATTGAGCAGAAGCTAAAAGAGCAGGTTTTGCATGAAGCATCTTTTCTTTGCTTATTGGGATCTTCAGAAGAAAAGAGCAAATGGCTTTCAGCCAAAGATTGAGAAGCCAGAGGTTATTAATTCTCTGCTTTATAAGCTATACTCTCATCCTTTTCTTCAAAGGCCTAACATATTTGTAACTTTTGTAAATCTAAAGACTTATACTACAAATTCCACAAAGGTGTCCACACAAACTCATTAAGGATGAAATTACTTTGTATCAGTAGAACTTCACTGCCGACTATCAAAGTAATGTGAAGACAAGTGGAAAAACTGTATACCTAGTTGTTTTTCTTTTTTCCCATACTCAACTTCTTTTAAACCCACAACCAGCCGTGAGCTAGCAGCTAATATTTGGTTTATGGTATGGTGGGAGAGATTATAGATGTTACTGCCTACTATAGGGAATATAGGATTACTTTTTTGTTTAGAAATGTCAGTTTCTCAGCTTCCTGGGGCTGCTTTGAATTCTCTTAGCTTCTGCAGTGATATTGGTGTTGTTTATCCTTCCTTAACAGGGAGGGAAAAGAGCGAGGACACACGATGGTCCCCAGAGTCTTTATAATTTTGTCTGCAAACAAAGAGCCAGTTTGCTCAGTTTCCTCACCTGTGTACTCTTCCAGCTCAGCTAGGAGTTAAACTAACTACAAGAATTGTCTCTTCACATTACTCTTATTAAAGTCAAACCGTCAGGGAGTCAAAATCTCCTAAGAATTACTTCCTCAGACCACTCATACTGACAGTAAATAACATATTCGATCTTTGGAAAAGGTGGAATTTTTTGTATTTCTTATTACCATCTGAAGGCCTATTCCTAATATTATACTTGCAAAGGATGCTTACAGTGCCAATTAGTCAGAGAAGTTGTGAAGATAAACATTTACCTTTGGTAATACATGATCTTCTTAAACTGGATTCCATGAGAAAATTAATTCAGTAGGAGATTATTTGATTGGCTACTTTCTCATTTTTCCAATTTCGCATTCTACCATACCACATGCATAGGAGAAAAGAGAGTTCATGACGTATAATAAGTGTATTGGGTCAGCAGGGTTAATTCTGCCACAGAATCCCTTTGGAGAAGGGCTGCACAAAGCTTCAAGATTCACATGATTTTCACAAACTGTGAAGGACAGATTTTATCCTACTTGTAAGCTAACAAATTCCTTTGCCATAGTCATTTAGATGCTGGAATAAGACATGAGACTCCTGGATCAGAAGCATAGGACTTTACTACTCATAGCACAGCAGGCAGCATTGGTTTCATGTTTGCATGTGATCCTTTGCCCCCCAAGTTTCATGGGGATGAGGAGGAGTAGTTAAAATGGGTGTACACATTCTCTAAGTACGTATAACTTCTAAAGAACCCTAAGGTTCAAAAACCCTAGTTTTTGAAAGGGTCGGCTGTGTATCTGCCCAATCTTTTACCCAGAGAAAAATATTGTCTTTACTATCTTAGCTAGGGAAAAATTTAGCCTTCTACTCCACAGGGAGACACTATCTCTGTCTTCGGAAACTATGTGCTAGATAAATCTCCTGGAAAAAAAAAAAAAATAGTTCAGAGCAAAACTCACCAAGGCCTCTTCACAAGACCTGCAGAAACTCAAGCAACCCACGGAGAATTGTTGCCCAACAATGATCAGCCTCACAAAATCAAAGATGTTTCAGTCCCACGGGTATGCTTCCCCCATTCTCTGATTAAAAAAAGCTATAGAAAGAGGAGTAACTATGAGTGAATGTCAGTCATGGCAAGCAGACACTGTGCAAGAATTGTCTCTTGAAATAACTGAGAAACAAATTAATCTTAGCAAATCACATGGCAAAAATTCAGGTTGGATGTAGATAATGCACACTCTAAACTATGTGTATATTTTTAACCTCTTCTTAAGAACAGCCACAGTACTATATGAATTAAGGAAACATTAGAGACAGCCTAGATCCTAAGGCTACAGTGTTTAACTTCTTGATTTTGGGGACTAAGACACAGGATTTAAAACTGTGCTAGTCATCAAGTGTCTGAGAATCATACACAGTTTTGGCAGCCTCTGCAAGCCAGCAGTGAAAGAAATCAAGTAAAATCTCTTGTTACTAAAGGATTCCTGGCACAAAACTTGTCAGTTACACTGGAAGTCAGGGGAGAAATTTATTACAATTTCAGTTTCTGCCGTAAAATCTTTTTGTGGCTAGTAAGTGAGGTGTCTGAGAGCATTCTGAAGCCTGGACCATATATGTCCCATAGTACAGTGGAAGACCCAGGAGCTGACCCTCATCACTAAAAGAATAAACAAATAAAATTAACACAAAAACTAACAAATGAATATTAGTCCTTATGCTGAACCCACAAATTAAAGATTTGGTATTCAAGAAATATGTTTGCTGCTAACAGCCTGAACTATCTCACATATTCTCTTTAGAAAAAGACAACATAGAGTCATTAAAAGCAGCCTAGTTAAAAATTAATGTACCTCCTCCAAGCTCCTAATATTGGCTATAATTAAATATCATATAGAAAAGCAGCAGTCATTGCCCTTGTGAATCTATTAGTTTGAATCATTTTTTCATTCAGTATATAATTTTATTGTCAAAATCAGGTTAAAATAACTCAAAGGTAGTATAAAGTTGATTCAACCAACTTTTTTAAAATAAATATAATTCTATTTCTCTAATATTTAGGATTAACTTTATCATTCTAAAACCACTTTCCTCTTAGAGTTACTGTTTTGCAATCAGAAACATATATAGGTAGATAAAATCCAAGGATAAGCTGTTTTATGTTTACATAAATATATTATTGATAAATTTGTCAAATATATTATTAAGTCATACCATTTGAATAATATCAGGAAATAGTTAAGAACCAGAAAACAAATGAAAAATAGTATACAGGCAGATCATTTATATCTGACCTAATCTATGCAATAAACCATACATAGCCATATATATGAGCACATACTCATTTGGGTTTATACACACTTCTAACAAATTTAAATATGTGATTTTCAGGATTACAAAAAGATCAAAATATCAAAATAGTAATAGGGAAAATCATATCCTAATGCAGACAAGTGAAAATGAAATAAAATAGGCCAACAAGCACATGAAAACTTTCTCAACATAATTAGCATCAGACAGAATTACCACATGACCCAACAATTACAATCCTTGCTATACACTGAAGATAAATGAAAATAGTCCACATGAAAATGTATACATGAATGTTCATAGCAGAATTATTCACAATAGTTGAAAAATGGGAAGAACCCAAATGACCATCAAATGTTGAACAGGCAAATAAAATGGGTACATCTACACAATGGAACATAATTTGGCAATAAAAAGAAACAAAGTACTGATTCATAGTACAATGTGGATAAGCCTTGAAAATATTATGCTATGTGAAAGAATGAAGTGACAAAAGCTCACATATTGCTTGATTCCATATATATAAATGTCTGCCACAGGCAAAGTTACAGAGACTGAAAGTGGATTAGTGGTTGCTAAGGATGGACTTGGATAGTTGGGAGTAACCCAACAGACTGTTAAAAGGATAGTACTAAAGATTTGCCTTTGGGAGTGGATGAAGTTGTTCTAAAATTGTTTGAGTGCTGGACACAGTGACTTACATCTGTAATCTCAGCTACTCGGAAGGCTGAGACCAGAGGATAGCTTGAGTCCAGGAGTTCAAGACTGGCCTGAGCAACAGCAGAGTGAGAGACCCCATCTCTACAGAAAAAAAAATTTGAGGTCATAATTGTGCATCTCTGTGACTATACTAAGAATCATTAAATCATACACTTTTTAAGTGGGTGAATTGTATGGCATGTGAATTTATCCCAACAAAGCTGTTGCAAAATAAAGAAAAACAGATTACGTTACAAACAACAAAGGGCCCCGGTAAGCTCTCTCTGTCCTTTGGCTAATAGAGTCTTCAAAGGCAGAGCATTCCTTCTATAATTGCATATTCCTCTTAAGAAAATAATAATTACTCTTTCTTGTAAAATATTTCTAGCATCCCTTGTACAAGTCATGTGATTTTTAAAAACACCACCTTAATCTCTGTGATTCCAAAGCAAAACATCTACACATTTCAAATAAGATATTTATAAATATTTCCTAAAGAAAACCATATATCCCCTACTTCCCAAGAAGTATAATAGAATACAATATTAATTGTGCTGTCCCTCTAGCAGTAAAAAGCAACATAAAAAAAGAAAAATGTTTGATGACAGTATTGTGTACATTTTTGTATATTCCATTTTAACTCTTTTATTTGCTTCTCTTGGCTCTTCACTGAAAAGAATGCCAAATGCCTCTGGAAGTAATAAAGAGACTGAACTAATCTAAAATTCTGTTTGAAACTCTCAAGTCATTTGGAACCAATATATGTTGTCATTATCCCATTCTTGTCTACACTCATTCCTGTCCATCCTCAATTACCATAAGTAAATGATACAGTGTTAGGAAAACTAGCCCTAGCAATTTCTGTAACACAACATGCTTAATGTAGTTCCCCATAAGCTCTATCCTTTAAACGTTTGTTAACTCAGCTTCCCTTTAGTCTTTCTCTTAAGTGACTGAAATGGAACAGTAGACACAGCTACTGTGTATTAAAATGCAGAGTGAAGTATAATTCTTTTACCAATGATTTGCATTATTTAAGGATTGGAAGCATGGAAGAAATTTGCATATTTTAGAGAATACTAAGTAAGGGTATTCTGAATAGATTATAGATATATCTGTAGGGAATAGCACCTTTAAACCAAATATACACACACTCACACACACATAGACAATATGCTCACACACATACACATACACCAGTTAAAAAGAAGTAAGAATCTCAAAGGATGAAACCAGCCCTGAGAGCAAATCAGGCTGTTGTTCCCAGGCTGGAACATTGAAAGACTCTATGAAGTTTGAGCCTGAAATAGCTAATGGCACCTGCAAACAGCTTAGAGCCTGCAATTTATCAAGCACTTTGCTGTGCTGTAAGGATAAGACTCTAAAAAGGAGAATCAAAATTCCCTTGCTCAGAGAACTTTTATGTTTATCAGAAGAAAATGACATTAAACAAATGAATACACAATACGCCATACAAAATCTCTTAGGAGTATGAAGAAATAATGCAAGGAAAGAGAATGGAGAATAATGAATGTGTGTGTGTGTACACGCGCGCATATGCATACACACTAATGTATATAGGGTGCACAAAAAAGACTACTAGGCATAGGGTTTATCAAAGTTATAAACTCTGATTAAAACGAGAGAGTGAATAATGCAGCACTGGAGGAAAAGGATGCTAGCCAGTGAGGAGGGCAAGTACAGTCTTTTTTTTCTATAAAACATTGATATTTAATTTTGTAATTAAAGTGACATAGCAAAATTACAATGTTATTTTTAATGTAAATATTTTAGTCAAAGTTGCATCAGAAATCAAATATTTCTTTGATCTTTTCCAAAAGACTTGTTATTAACAACCATTATAGTTGTATTATATAGCGACACATTGTTTAAAATATAAACCTTTCTTTTTCTCTTTTTATGTGAAATATAAAATTACTCATTTCATAACATTATTCATATTTGAAAACATTTTAAATGGCATGAAGACTCTCACAGAAAATGCCACTGGAATCGCACAAAATGTTCTAATGCTTGAAAGTGCCAAGCACAATGCTTGACACATATTAGGTACTTCATAAATGTTTATTCACTCATTCTCTCATTTGTTCATGCACTTATTCGAAGAAATTCAAGATTAAGGAGAAATTGTATCATAACAAGAATTAGAAGCACAATCTTTTATCAACACATTTGGCATTTTGGCAATGGAGAGTGGAGAATATGAGAGGATAATGATCAAGATTTCAAACTGCTTGGCTAAATTCTACCAAAATAAACTCTGGTTAAATATTCATTGCATTTCTAAGTCCAAACGCTTCATGGCAGAGACAAGACTGGATTTCTGAAGTAGAAACGAAGGGCATTGTCACCAGAATAGAATCAGCAAGGGAGAAAGTAGTTGAAGGTGAAATTAACGAAATATCAAAAACCAAATTACAAAGCTATGATTAAGATTTTACTTGAAGTATAACGACAGAAGAATTTTAAGAGCATTTAGAGGAGAACTGATACAAACTAAGCATCACTTTTAAAAGATTACCCCAGCAATTTTGTGGAGAATAGACTCTAAGACAAGAGTGGATAAAGGTAGACCAGTTAGATGATCTGGGCACACTAGGAGTATAGATGAATTAGGATTCAGAGGTAGGACTGGCAAGAAATGTCAGGCTGGGTATATATTTTGAATGTTAATTCAACATCACTTGTTTATGAATTGGAAGTTGGTAGATGAAATCAATAAGAAATTATACCTTTTCTTCCATGGCTGATTGAATGAAGAAGGGTGCTATATACTAAAATGGAACAAACAAAGAAGAATGCATTCAAAGAACAGAGTTAATCAATAGTTCTTATTAGCAGACATCCAATTAACAGTATTGAGTAGGCAATTGGATACATGTCTGGGATCCAGAGTAAATGTTAGGATTCAAGACAGCTTTACAGGGCATCAGTTTATGGTTTTGATAACTTTGTTAGAGCATAATCTAAGCTACTATTAACAAAAAGATCTAAAAATATAATGACAGAAGTTAATTTCACTTTCATTTAAAAGTCCAGTGGCAAGGGGCTACCACATAACTCTTGGAATTAGTATATTTCTAATGAGGCTACTTGATTTGACTCACCAACCCTAGGCAAAACTGTTGCTATTTTAGAAAGAAGTAAGTTCCTTTCCTGATTTAACCGGGAGTGCATCTGTTTGGCTTTGAACTATAACCACTTTTCACACAGTGAGACCCACCATCAAATTCAGTATTCTGTTATTACAGTACTTGGGTTTTCAAACTTGTACATTTGTAGAGTACCAGGCAGTGTGGTAGACTCTAAATATAAAATAAATAAAAGATTTGGTGCCTGCCTTAAAGAGAACGAAATCTATAAGGCAAACAACATAACATCAAAAAGTGATTCAGTCTACAGGAGAAATACAGTGTTTAATAAAGATACCTAGGAAAGAAATACCTTTAAGCCCAACTTTCAGGTTTCAGCTTGTAGAACCCTACCTGCTGACTTACAAAATCCTTTGCTTTCCAAATTAGGACCTTCCTATCTAACCCATTTCTGGTAATTTTCTTAACAAGTTTTACATTTTGTCATAGAATACTACCCAATTTGGCCCAAGTGAGTTTCCTTCTTTTTCTCAGAGTAGATCAAAAATTATCATCTTGTACTGAAACTTCAACACTCAAGAAGGACAGAGGTTATAACATAAGGGGCCTACAATCTGTGTAGCAAGCAACATCTGTACACTGTATAAATACTGTATCTTGTCTACATTTTGGGCTAAATATGAGCTTCCAAAATGATTTATTGTAGTATTGTTTGCTAAATATTTTCTTTTTCTTTCTTTCCAACTTTTATTTTAGGTTAAGAGGGTACATGTACAGATTTGTTACATAAGTAAATTGCATGTCACGGGGGGTTGATGTACAGAGTATCTTGTTGCCCAGGTACCTGATCAATAGTTTTTCAGTCCTCACCCTCTTCCCACCATGTACCTCAAGTATGCCCCAGTGTCTTTTGTTACCATGTTTGTGACGATGATTATCCAATGTTTAGCTTCCACTTATAAGTGAGAACATGCTGTATTTGCTTTTCTGTTTCTGTTTTAGTTTGCTAAGGATAATGGCCTCCAGCTCTGTCCATGTTGCTGCAAAGGACATGATTTTATTCTTTTTATGGCTGCATAGTATTTCATGGTGTATATGTACCACATTTTCTTTATTCAGTCCACTCAACATTTTGAATATCAACACTGCCAATACATAGTACTTAAAAAATCTATATGAATGCAATTGTAATTGTCACATGAAAGACTATGTTAAAGCATTAATAAATTCACTACAGCTTCTTGATAGCATGTAGTTGTTCAACAAAAGGATGCAAAAAGGACAAGTATTGATTTGCTGTTTATATTTGTATTTCTTAGAGTCTATTCTTTCCATGTTAGTCAAAGCAAATGTATTAAAAATAAATCTAAATCATGCATTCCATTCAGAATACTCAAATGACTTCTCATCTCATTCAATGGCCTACAAGTTCCCACATGATTTCTTCTTGTTCCTGCATTTCTCATCTCTTTCTATTCTCCCTCTTGTTCACATGATTTTACTCATATTGGACATACTGCAGTTCCTCAAGCTAAGCTAATTTCAGTCTTTTGCATTCACTATTCTCTCTCTCTGGAATGTTCTCAAAGATATTTAGCTATCTTTCTCCCTCACATTCTCATCATCACCTTCCCAGATGTATAAGAATATACTGTTGGAGTCCCATCCAGACCCCTTTGACTGACTGGGCACCATCCTCAGCTGCTGTTGGTGCTTACTAAACAAAAACTTACAGCTGACCCTCATTTATCCCAGACCATTAATCTCAGCCAAAAGACGGTGCCTTCCCTCTAGGTCAGGCCACTTGACCTCAACAAGTGACCAACTGACACAGGCTGCAAAAAGCCCAGAGGCTACCTCAAGGAGGGGCAGATTCTGTAGTACCATTGCTGCTCCAGAATTTCTTGTGGTTTATCTGAAAGTCTCCAGCAGAGCCAACATTCTTGCTGATCTTTCACCCAGCTCTCTCCTGTTTGTCTCACTCTTCTTGTGCTTGTAATCCTCTTTCCCCAAATAAATCTTTTGAACATGAATCTTTATCCAGGCTGTACTTCTAAGAAACAGACCTAAGAGTTGCCTTCCTCAACCACCACACACCCAAGAACTCTATATCTCTCTTATCTTACTACTTTTTACATAGCTCTGGTTGCCATATTTCATAATATGCTTTTATCATTTATTTTTATGTTTATGTATTCACTTTTTATTTCACTAGCATGTAAACTCCATGAAATCAGGGACTATTTTTGTTTACTATATTCCCAAGCCTGCAAAACTAGTTACCTTATTATAGTTATTCAATAAACAGGCATTGCTGAATACATGAATAAATGACATGATATAACGAATATATTTTATCATTACTTCAAGATGCCTTGGCTGGGCTCAGTGGCTCATGCCTGTAATACCAGCACTTTGAGAAGCCAAAGTGGGTGGATCACTTGAGGTCAGGAGTTCAAGACCAGATTGCCCGACATGGTGAAACCTGTCTCTACTAAAAATATAAAAAAATTAGCTGGGCATTGTGTAATCTCTGCTACTTAGGAGGCTGAAGCAGGAGAATCACTTGAACCCAGGAGCTGGAGGTTGCGGTGGGCCAAGATTGTGCCAATACACTACAGCCTGGGAGACAGAGCAAGCCTATCTCAAAAACATCCAAAAAAAACAAAAATGATGCCTTTTTCTTGAAAACACTGGGAACCAATAGCCTGAATTAATTTCATTTACAGTAAAGAATGACTCTGTTAGGAACCACCATGTATTCTAAGCTCTTTCAAACTACATCAACACAGGATATGCTGTGAGAATTGGTTCATTAACATATCCTTCACAAGCCTTCCAGACTTTAAACTCAAAGTCTTTACCTTGCTGTATTGTCATAATTATTCAAATTTCCCTCTGGAGTTCTTAATTAGCCTATGATTCTTAAATAAAAATTTATGTTTTCAATCAGCAATATTTTAAACTCAGATCTTAAAAGCTCATACTGAAAACAACTAAATGAAAATTTATATATTTTAACAATGAACGCTATTAAATAAGAAATGCATTATAACTATAGAAGGGCCAGTGTGCATATCACTCATACTTAGAGACAATCCCTAGAAGGAGTCTAGGGAAGTTTCTGAAAATTGATTTTTAAGTAAGGTAATAGTTATTTTATTATACAGACACTATTTGGCTGTAAAGCCAGCAAAAAAGGAATGGAGCCTACATCAGAGCTTTTATATGAAGGAAATACTGAAATTAGATATGACACATCAAAAATATTTAAATATGAAACTAGAGAGACTCTGGCTGAGTTGCAGCCTCTTCAGTTCACATGCTCTCTAACAGAACTCAGCCTTGATGAGTGTTTGCAGAAAATTGTCTTGATTGTCAACCACACTCTACAAAATGATGGGTAATTTGACTTTTACAGATTTAAAAAGTCAGAAAGGATTTGAAGTTGCCTGCCAACTCCACAGAAGTCTTTTCATTAATCAATAAGTCAAGTTTTATTTCATTTTTTCACAAAGGGAATTTTGTGGTCATAAAGGCCTGCAGTCTGCTCCATTAAAAATAAAGAAATCTTCTAAAGAGACTCTCTCAAACATATTCAAATACAGGACTTGGGAAGATATTTCATTCTAATTTGGGAGTACATAATGAACGTACTTCTTTGCAGCTAGCATTTAATGCCATTGCTTTTATGGTTTATGATGTATAGTTTGTTTCTTTTTACTCAACAGAAAGGTCAATGTGACTAATAATTAGAACCATGACTCTGAGAAAAGATTATAATTAGACTATTTTTCAGTGAATAATGAAGTGTCAGAAAAAAAGAAAGTGAAACCTTTGTGTCAGCAATACTGGTTTACATAAGGACAGGAAAAGTGATTCTTTGACCTTCCAATAATCTAAATTACTAATTTCATAATTATAAATATACACAAAAAGCATGGTCTAGATATTCAAAATAAAGCAATGGTTCTCAACCCAAAGTGACTTTGCCCATAAGAAGAGATTTGGCCATTTTGGTTATTATGACTAGAGGGGTGCCACTGACTTTTAGAGGGTAAAGTCCTGGAATGCTGCCAAACATCTTACAATACCCAGACGGTGCCTCACAACAAAGAATTACCCAGTTGCAATGTCAATAGTGCCAATTTTGAGGAACTCAAAACTTACAAAACCTTTTGATTTTGAAATTAACTAGTAAGCTTTAAAGTATCCCAGAGTAATTGGAGGTCCATGGTGAGATGGCTATCTATTGACATTATATTGTGACATACATTTTGTAACGATTGTTGATTGAAAGGGGGAAAAATGAAGGATAATATATGACTTAGAACTGAGCATTCTGAGATAGTACTGGGATTCAGTACATTTAGATCTCATGTAAATGCCCGTTGGGGATATTTATTTATTGGGTTGGAGGCAGGTTAGAAGCACTCTACCACAAACTCCCTATGTGGCAGAGTTTTAGGGAAATAGTTATGAAGATCTTTGTATCTTCATCAATCCAATGACACAGTCAGAGAGCAAATATTTATTGAGGGCTTACTCTATGCTGGTCATTGTCTGTGTTTTGTCTAACATGGTTATTGTGATCCCCGCATAGAATTCCCTTTTCTAATAAGCTTTGCTTTAGGAAAATGTTAGTTCTTTCATTCAAAATTATTGTTTTTGTTTCTTTTGCATTCCTGTAGCTATTTTCTGCAAAGATTTGGAGCAAATTCATGGTAATTGTATAAAAATTAAAAACTGATTTAGAAAAGGCTTACTTTTCACTTTTCTGGTTCCCAACATAGCAGAAAGACCGAAAAGCATTTAGCTGACCACCAGATATTTTCTTCCTCTGGAGAACTCCTGGCCCAAAGACAGGCCAATGTCCCTATTACAGACTGAATTGTGTCTACTCTATTCAAAAACTGATATGTGGACGTCCTAATGCAGAATGTGCACCTCAAAATGTGACTGCATTTGGAGATGGAGTCTTTAAAGAGGTAATTAAGATTAAATGAGCACATTGGGCATAGATTCCAATCTAATATTACTGATGTCCTTAATAGAAAAGGAGATTTAACCGCAGAAGCAGGCACAGAGGGAGGACTATGTGAGGACACAAGGAGAAGATGGCCATCTACAAGCAAAAGAAAGAGGTCTGTAAAGGAGTAATATTGCTGAGCCCTTGATCTCAGACTTTTAGCTTCCAGAATTGTGAAAAAAATAAATTATTATTGATTAACCTACCCAGTCTATGGTACTTTATTTTTATTTTATATTTTTTTTAATTTCTTTTAAATGGGGAGAGAGAACAGGAATCTTGCTCCATTGCCCAGGCTGGAATGCAATCTAAAAACAGGTATTAAAAACCTCTTTTATGCCAATAATTGTACTTATCAGAGGAGACAGGAAGGAATAAGGGAAGAAAATAACAAACAGCCAACCAATATTTCATTTAAGTTTGTGAAATGCTATGCAAATGCTGAAGAATGATTTACTTCCAATTACGTGGTCACTTTCAAAATAGGTGTAATGTGATACTGAGAAAAATGTATGTTCTGTGGACCTAATGTCTATAGAATATCTATTCTATACATATTTGCTGAATTTACTTGTTGCAGGTCGGAGATCAAATCATAAATGTTCCTGTTAATTTTCTATATCATTGATCCGTCGAATATTAACAATGTGGTGTCAAAGTCTCTCACTACTATTGTGCAGGAGTCCAAGTCTGTTTATAAGTCATTGAGAACTTATATATCTGGATGTTCCTATATTGGGTGCATATATATTTGTGATCATTGACTCCTGTTGTTGTATTGATCCTTTTACCATTTTGTAATGTCCTTCTTTGTTTCTCGTAGTCTTTGTTACTATTAAAGTCTATTTCATCAGAGATAAAAGTTACAACTCCTGTTTTTCGTTTTTTGTTTTTTTGCTCTCCATTGGACTGGTTAGTCTTCCATCAAAGCTTTGTTTTGAGTCTTTGTGTGTCCTTGCTTATGAGATGGATCTGGATACAGTGTACCGATAGGTTTTGGCTTTTTATTCAGTTTTCCTTTCTGTGTCTTTGATTGGGGCATTTAATCCATTTAAATTTAGGATTAATATTGATATTTGTGAGTTTAATATTGTCGTTTAATGCTAGCTGGCTATTTTGCCCATTAGTTGTTATAGATTCTTCATTATGGAGACACTCTTTAACTTTTGGTAAGTTTTTGGGATGACTGATACTGGTTGTTTTGTTCTGTCTATAGTGCTTCTTTCAGAAGCTCTGGTAAAGCAGGCCTGGTGGTGGTGAAATCTCTGAGTGCTTGTTTGTTTGTGAAAAAATTTATTTTTCCTTCGTTTATAAAGCTCGGTTTGGCTGGATATGAGATTCTGGGTTGAAAATTCTTTTCCTTGAGGATATCAAATATTGACCCCCACTCTTTTCTAGTTTGTAGGGTTTCTGCTGAGAGATCTGCTGTGAGTCTGATAGGTTTCCCTTTATGGGTAACCTGACCCTTCTCTCTAGCTGCCCTTAGAATTTTCTCCTTTATTTCAGTCCCAGTGAATCTAACGATTATGTGTCTTGGAGTTGCTCTACTTGAGGAATATCTTTGTGGTGTTCTCAGTATTACTTCGAGTTGAATATTGTCCTGCCTTACTAGGTTAGGAAAGTTTTCCTGAATAATATCCTGAAGAATATTTTCCAGCTTGGATTCATTCTCTTCATGACATTTAGGTACACCTATCAAACGTCAATTAGGTCTTTTCACATAGTCCCATATTTCTTGGAGACTTAGCTCATTCCTTTTTACTCTTTCTTCTCTAATCTTGTCTTCTCATTTCATTTCATTAAGTTGGTCTTCAACCTCTGATATCCTTTCTTCTGCTTGATCAATTCAACTGTTAAAACCTGTGTATACTTCATGGAGTTCTCACATTGTATTCTTCAGTTCCATTAATTCACTTATATTCCTCTCTAAATTGTCTATTCTCGTTAGGATGTCGTCAAACCTTTTTTCAAAGTTCTTAGTTTCTTTGCATTGGGTTAAAACATGTTCTTTTAACTCACAGAAGTTTCTTATCATCCGCCTTCTGAAGCCTACTTCTGTTAACAGAATGCACTCATTCTCCATCAGGCCTTGTTCCGTTGCTGATGAGGAACTGTGATCCCCCGTAGAGAGGAGAGGCATTCTGATTTTGGGTATTCTCAGCCTTTTTAGGCTGGTTTCTTCCCATACTATAAATTTATCCATCTGTCATCTTTGTAATTACTGAGTTTCTAATTAGGTCTCTGAGTGGACATCCAACTTGTTGATTCCCAGTGCCAGAATCTGAGCAACCCACTGCACTGGCTAAAACAGCAGTGTTAAGATTAAGTTGCTTTTCTGCCCGGGACTCTGCACCAAGAACTGCCGAGCTGGCCACAAAAGTCGAGCTGGTGACCTGTGGGGCTCCTCCGCTGGGAATCTCCTGGTCCATGAGCAACAAAAATTTGTCCCTATGGTACTTTATTATGGCAGCCTTACAAATAAATAATGTTGGACAGATACTGGATGAGCAAGGACTATGAAATTTTCTGGACTTCCCCCCAGCTGAAAGTGTAGGCCTGGACAAGTTATCTAAACCATGTAAATCTCAGATACTCTATTGGTAAAATGACAAAATTAACTGGGTGATTCCATCATTTCTGAAGCTAAGTTGCTACATTTTTACAAAGAAACAAATAATTAAAAATAGTATTTTATCATTTTGAACTTGTTTTTAATATCAAAAGATTATTTAAATACATAGCCAAACCTCACCTTTTAGAAGTCAGTAGTATCAAAAAATGTAGAGCAAATGACTTAAGGTTAATTACTTTTATAAGCTAACATGGTAGAAAGTTTTACAAGCCAATCATATTTATAAATTATTAGAAATATGATTTTTACTAAAAACATTGCCTCTGAAAATGTTACATGAGCAATGAAAGAGTTAAAATTTCATAAATATTTTGTCAGATGGATTGACATAAATTGATTAAAATAAGAAAATCTTTCAGGCATTTATCTATTTCTCTGTTTTTCTTTGTTTAATTGCATCTCAATCTACCTACTATTTTTACAGGCTAACAATAATTAGATGACTAACAACTGATGAGCTTTCCTCAGCAGGACTTTGAATAACATATTAAAGAAAAGTGTTAAATAAAGTGAATCCATAAAAGTAATAGGATAATCAAAGGGAAGCCTGCAAAAGGTGGCAAAAACTCATGGCACTTGAATTATTAGAAAACAATGACAAGGGACTATGTGAAGAAAGTAATTGAAGAAAATAGATAAAACTTTCAAATTGCCTTGCCCAGAATAGCAAACACTCTGGCCATTATTAGCTTTAAGTATGAAGAATATAAAATATCTGCATAATATCTTACATTTTAGTCATAAAATTAAAACTGAGCATCATATTTTAGATCTTGACTATATCTGGGGGAGGGGAAACAATATGAAAAAAATAAAGAAAAAGAAAAACCATTGGCCTAAAAAGCCAAACCATCTGGTGAAGTCGTGAATGACTGAGTTGAACAGCAGGAGAGCCTACTGTTAATCATTTTTACAGTCAATTAAGAATTCTGTAGAGAATATACTGAAGAGTAGTATAAAATGTACAGTGATTGAAATAAATTGCTTAAGAAAAAAAATCAAAATCAGTTAACAGATACTGTATTACTTTCAAACTTGAATAATTTAAAACTTACCAGAAAAAAAGAAGGGTTTGCTTATTGCTGTGATGGAGCTATGTCCTCTAAATTTTAAGAATCCTCTCTATTTGATTATGTTGTTGATGACATTCCAAGAGGATTGGAAAATTTTCTATGTCCTACACTTAGTAAACACCAGGAGATATTTATTATTAATGCTTCAATTTTGAAACACAGGACAAAATCTATCCTTAGTTGTAGGCAACAAACTGTTTGAAACTGAATACAATTAAACATTCTTTGTAAATTAATATTTTATGTTGCTAGCTCTCCTCACAAATTCAATCTTTCCTTCTCCTCTTTCTTCTTTGTTTTGTTGGGTTTTTTTTTTTTTCTTTCATTTAAAAAAAAAAAAAAGAACTTATTTTAGCTTACCTGAGATTAGGATACAAAACTAAACTAGTCTTGACTTTTCATCCTTCCTAGAAGGACGGGTGTGGCCAAGGGATTAAGTTTAGGTCAAATAGGATGTGATCTCAAAAGACATGTGCAAGTATAGATTCATCGCCTTGAAGATGAAGCCAATCATTCTGAACTTCCTTTCTTCTGCCTCCAATCCATGTGGAAGACTATCATACCCTATGTAATGTTGGAACATCAAGCAGGATATTATCCTCTCCTAAACATGGATCTATGACTCTCTGCAGTAGACCTATCCCACTGGTTTTGATCTCTTGCCTTTGGTGAAAATATAAGGAAACAGCCTTCAGTTTCATGTAAAATAATTATTTTTATTCATTTCTTATAAAGATTTATCTTGTATCCTACCTAATATAAAAATTTGGTAGAGATGTAAGATACCACAATAATTAATACTCAAAGTATTTGTCATTGGCTTAGGAATTAGGTGGATGAAGGGTAAAAAACAGATAATTGTGGGAAGCTAATAACCTATTTTATTCCACAAAACTGATAGAAAAAAATACAACCTATGAGAAATTGGAAGTCCAGCAACATTCATGCTGATCTTATTGCTCTAGAAAACTGATTGGAAAACTCAGGATATTGTTGAGTGTTTATGGCTCCTTGCTTTTAGAAAAGTCCTTCAGGATAAAAATGAGCTCATGTGTAACAGGCCAGTTTGCGAGAAGAGATTGAAGGAAACTGGGTTTTCTTAATGGACACCCTTTCTCTCTGCAGCATTTCATCTACTTTGACTGAGAGATGTGTGGCCTCACAGAACTAGAAAAATTAACTACTTTTGTGCTGCGAACAGCAGAAGCTGTCTATCCTTCAGAGTCTTTCTTGAAATCCTCTCAGTAAGAATTTTTAGTCAAATAATGGGAGCAGCCTAGGTTTGAAGTTCAGGTAAACTTCCTAGTTAAAGCCTGTATTTTTGGATGACCTTTGTATTAGTCAGATTTCTCTAGAGGAACAGAACTAATAGGATATATATATATCCTCTTAGTGTGTGTGTGTATATATATATATATATATATAATACTTAATAAAATCCTATGTGTGTGTGTGTGTGTGTGTGTGTGTGTGTGTATATATATATACATACACATAGGAGTTTATTAAATATTAACTTACAAGATTGCAAGGTCCCACAATAGGCTGTCTGCAAGCTGAGCAGCAAAGATAGGCAGTCTGAGTCCCAGAACTGAAGAACTTAGAGTCTGATGTTCTAGGGCAGGAAGCATCCACCATGGAAGAAAGATGTAGACTGGGAGACTAGGCTAGTCTCTCCTTTTTACGTTTTTCTACCTGCTTTATATTCGCTGGTGGCTGATTAGATTGTGCCCATCAGATTAAGGGTGGATCTGCCTTCCCCAGCCCACTGACTCAAATTTTAATCTCTTTTTGGCAACACTCTCAAAACACACCAGGATCAATACTTTGTATCCTTCAATCCAATCAAGTTGATGCTCCATATTAACCATCACAACCTTAAACTAGCCAGTATTAAATTGAAGTCGAGAGGGAGGACTCAAGCACAGAAGCAGCGCATAAGAAAGAAAAATCTCACAGGCTTAAGAACTGTGAATAAAGGAATCTTTAAGTGTGGTGACTTTTACATAAATTTTATGAGATGTAAGTAGGCTGGAATCTTATTGAGATTTTGAAAAAGGAGAACTTATTGCAAAGAAGCCCCATATCTGACCCACAAACGCCTATGATTGTCCCTAAAGCCGTGCTTATGGAGGGCATATTCTCAATGCATACTTTCGTTCTGGCAGAGAAAGGTAACAGACAGAATAAAATCTTACTCCACCCAAAGGGGAAGTGCCATGTGACTTAAAGGAAAATGGGTCAGAGTTCCTCTCAGAGATCAAGGCAAGAGTTCAGCTGAAAAATTTAGTCCAGTGCACGAACCAATGTCTTAAAGTTATTGCATACCAGATTTTTGTCATTTCTATAAAATGGCTGTCTGCACCTATTCTTTTGATTTTATTAGCAGGAGCTTATCACAGTGGTTCTTACATTCCAGCTTCCCATTGCATATTCAGTTTCAGGGACATGCAGAATTTGTAAATTAGTGTATGAGTTATCAGATTGCAAAGGACAAAGTTCAAACTTGACAGAGAGAAAACTGCAACACTCAAACAGCCTCAATTTTTATGTGAATAGGATAAAGAAACATTGACTAGCTGATTTGGAAAGGGAAAGAGCATGCTTATATGTGGGGAGAAGGTACTCATGGAGTGGCCAGAGGAGCAGAATGAGTCAGACAGTTCACCAGTATTTGTTACCTACATTTTTCTTTTAAAAGATAGACTCTGGAATTTTCACTGGCCATCTCTTTACCCATCTTACAGACTATGCTTCCCAGGTTTGCTTGCAGCTAAGCAGGACTTTGCGTCTACATTTGGCCAATGGGTTGTGAGAAGTATGTGAGTACCTTTTGGATTTTCCTTTTAAAGACAAAGATATTTGCTTTGGATTTCCTTGCCCCAGTTATTGCAGACATGGTGATCTAGCTTTGGCAAAGTAGATGAGAGCATTCTAGAGGATAATGGAGCAAGAGAATAAATGAAACCATGTACCTGAAATGACCTAGGAAGGCTGGCCACCCCAGCCAGCCTAGACTGCTCACTTCTGGATTGTTACACTCAAGAGGAATAAACTTAGGCTTCACGTTTGTATCTTGAACTCCCCTATAGTAACATCTGAGTCTGCATCCTCACACAATTTTATATAAATTTAACCTAATAAACTCGTAGCTACAAAGGACAGTTAGAATTGAGAAATAAAGCCAGATTTATAAAGGCATGTATCTGAAAGAAAATAGTAAACTTTTATAGAACAGGCATGATGAAAGACTATTTTTAGTGCAAGCAAGGAAAGTATCAGATAGTTTCTGGAAGACCTGCTGTGACGGATGTTTTCCACACAGATGTTAGACTCAGGCACTTTATTTAATTTCAAAACGTGTACCATATGTACATCTGTCTCAATAAACGATCATATTTTATAATTATAAGACCCTTTAAATCATCTGTCAGACACATCCAGATGCCAAATAAGTCAAAACCTTCAGTGTTAAAACCACTACTCAAAAATAATTTATACACTTGGGAAATGAAAATTAATGATTCTGAGAGCATTTCTGAATGTGCTGTTATATGCCCAAGATCGTACAAAGTCTTCAGGACATGGACAAGGATAAGACATGGTACCTACAATCAAAGATGTTCTAACCTTGCTGAAGGTACAATAATCTACTTTAAAACATTTTTAAGTTGCTATTTAAAATTCTTCAAGCTATAATTTAATTGAAAAATTATTAGTATTTACACGTAATATACCAACGTGTTAAAAACTAAATAACTAATGTAGATGACGGGGCAATGGATGCATCAAACCACCACCATGGCACATGTATACCTATGTAAAAACCTGCACATGTACCCCAGAACCTAAAGTATAATAAAATAAATAAATAAATGAAATAACTAAGACATTGCTCCTCTCATAAAAGAACTTATGAGATGGGAGTGTAAAAGAGAAAGAAAAGATTCAAATAAATCTCACACAGACACACACAGTTACACACAATCACATGTAAATAATATAAGGCACAATTACATGTAAGTAATATAAGGCAGATGTCAAAAAAGAAACAAATCAAATGTATTAATCCTACAGATGGTCTGGTAAATTATAGGAACCAAGAATTCTAACTATTGGGAAATGATTGGGAATAGAAAACATTTACTTACCCATCCATTCAACTAATGTTTTTAAAAAGGCATTTATTTTGTATCTTGTATTATGTTCTAGGTACTGAGTTCCTGCTGATGGCCACAAGAGTGTCCCCTGAACTATAGCTTAGTTTTGCAATGCAGCTATTCTGGCCAGGTGCTGGCTATGCCCAGGTCAGTGGGAATACATGACCCTGCTCTCAAGGAGCTTACAGTCAAGAGAAGAAGAAGTAGGGGTAGGAGAAAGCATTACTCATGGAGAAGAGACAAAATAATGAGCAAAGTCAAAGAAAAGGAAGTTGAGGAAGGAGGAAGGAAGGTAGCATAACAATATTCTGACAAATTATGGGAAAAATAGAAATGCAATAGCAGTCAGTGTCAAACATTGGGAATAACATATTGTAAATAAAACTATAAATAATATTTGAGAGACTCATAATCTAATGGAAGAAGTGGAATTGGAAACAAGCTATTATAAAATACTAAGATAAGTATTTTAACCAAAGACATATGCAGCATCATGAGAGCAGAAGGGTCAGACGGCTTCTGCTTTAAGAGAATCAGGGGTGGGTGAACAAATTGTTTACTGAGTACTATACTTATTTTTGGCTGACTGAATGAATGAATAATTCATATTTATGATCCTTCATTCTTCTCTGGTTTGCACCAAGGTGTGTGTATGAGAAAGAGAGAGAGAGAAATTCAAGACGTTTATTTAAAATGATAAAGCATACAACAAAAAGGAGCCAAAAAATAGAAAAGGGCACCTACATTTAAACTTTAAGGCTGAATTTGTTTTTGTCAGCCCTATGTGTTATCTTACTAACTAAAAATACCAATTAAAAATATGCTGTGCTTCAGATGTCGGATAACTTCTTATTCTCTAATGCCTACAGCAGCTTGCACTACCTTTGTGTTGACTTTGGCTTAGAATTCAAAACTTCTTTGAGTGTCCCTGAAAGTATATACTAATGCGTAAGTAAAATTAATGATTAGTTTACTGATGAGTCCATAAAAAACTCAGAGGAGGACATTTACATCCTCTACAGTAAACAACCTAAAAATTAATATCAATCTTTCTGTATGTAAAATTTTTCCCCTGTACACTCTGCCATCATGAATCATATTGGCCTTCCTCTCACTCAGATCCCAGCCTAGATGTTTTTGTCTCTCTGATCTTCTTTTCATTCTGTTATCCTTATTTCCTCCTGCCCTATCTCAAGAGCCTGAAAGTTCATCTCTATGTCTAATGCACAACAGTTAGCAACAGTATTTTTTCTTGAGCATGTACTTGGGGTCTTATACTCTACCTTCATAGACTAAACAAAGTATATTTTCTCAAGAAATGCTGATAATTTCTCTTAAGAGAATTCCATTAACCAAGATGAGGTTTTTCATCTTACTGCATAATGAATCATCTCATGTTATTTATTGTTGTTTAAGAGGGCCTATGTATTATAATCAAAAAGTAGTAGACATTCTTTTACATACATAACTTAAAATTCCTGCTAGTATTATAAATGGATTAAAACAAATATAATAGATATTCCTCAGGTTCCTTCTGGCCTTTGATCCTTGTCTACTACCCCACACTATGAACCTTCACAAAGTGAACAACCATAAGCCTTATAAAAACAGTTCTCAGAATGTACTCTCTTTACGGTTACTAACATGGGACTGCACCAACAATTCCAAGCAAGAGGCACAAAATGAGACTAAACTTTAGCTGAAAGTTTTACAGGAATTAAAGACAAAAACTGTTTACCTGAGCCAAACCATAAGGACACATGCCCTTCTCTTCTCCGTTCCCTATAAAACTCCAATCTTGTTTCAACTCAAGAAGCTACCTGATTTTTAGATGTTTCAGATATGCATCAACTGTATCCTATCTTTGAATCACTTAAATTACATTATTTTGATAGCACAGAAATACAGTGATAAGTTGCACCCAAAAAAAAGCCCATTGTTTATCATGTGATCAGTGACTTACAGAGAAAAACAGAAAATCTCCTTTTCTCCATTTCTACAATAGCAGATGGCAGGTCTTGTGAAGAAGTCATTTGCTTGAAATAGCTGAAGATGAGGAAAGCTCTTTTCATCTGAACTGCAATCTTCGCTGTGGCCCACTTTCTGGTGCCAGCACATCCTGCTCTTCCATCCCCATTCCAGACATTACAGGCTTGTGGCAAATTTTGGCTGCCTCCTAACTGTCATGTATAGCCTAAATCTCTAGCTCTGCACCCAGCAGCCCTCTCTAGAATCAAAGGAGGGATCTTCAGAACTTATTTTTATTTTATTCTCATTCTGTTAACATCTTTTTCCTGTTTCCTGTGGAACTGTCTCACTTGTCCGCAAAGGATAACCATCAGTTTCTCTTGGATCTCTGTACTTACTCATCAACAAAGATGAACTCTATACCATAATCACATTGCAAATTGGACTTAATGAAGATTTCCAAACCTCTATCATAAACATTAATGAGAATCAAGCACTATGAGGTTTAGATTAGATTTATCCACAAGGAATTTTAAAGAGAAGAGATGGTAAGGCAGAAATCACATCCAAACAAAGGAAGAGCACCAGCTAACAGACCAGGACTTAAAAGCCAGTAACACCCTATTTAAGAAGTACTTGACTTGGGCTATTCTACTGAATATTTATAGTGATAAAGAGAGAACAAAACACTGAAAGCAAGTTGTAGTCATATTTTGGAACAGTCATTATATAGGATTGAGACTTTCCCTTATAATTTAGTACATGATGATAAACAATGAATGCATTGAAAAGTGGGTAATAGAATCAGGATCCTCATTTGAGAAGATTAATCTAGATGTCATATACAGAAAGGATTGGAAGAGAAAGGTTCAAGAAGAAAGCAGACCAATTAGAAGCTGTTGAAATTTTTTAAAAGGAAAAAAAACAGAGGAACATAAAAAATGTAAGACCTTCAAAAGTTGACATCTTTGATGTTGAAGGAAAAGGAGAAACAGAATCAATGATTCTGAATGTTGATCCTTAATGACAGAGAGGGACATCAGTGCTAGAGAGAGTGAAGAAGAATATTGTGGGGGAAAGGTAATATGTGACAAAATCATGAGCACTCATCCTGGAATTTGAGACTGTGTAGAAAAAGTGAATTTTGTAATTTTTTTTCTGTAAACTGGTCTTTCTCCAGAGCCCATCCATTCTTGGGAATAATTAAATGTGCAAAACAGTTTAAAGATTAGTTTAAATCCAGTATCTGTTCGATAAAATGTGTTCAGATGATTAATCCCTGCTTCTGGGAGAGGAGTATGGCTTATTGCCCTTATGTAAGAAAGAGGAAACATAGAATCCTCTGATGCTCATGGTGTCTTGCTCTTACTCCTCCAGTGGTTCAACACTGCCCTTTGTCCTCCTGGATTCTGATTGCTTTGCTCTCTTCTGATGCTGAAAGCCTATGACTAACACATCCCAAAGGCCAAGCCTTGGCACAAACACTGCTGCATACCTCACTACTTTTACCTCAAATCTTGCTGCAGAAACCTCAGAGGTCTACCAGCAACACTTATTTGACCTTGGTTGGGTAGTCCTCCCTTCAGTCCTTAGTCGGGAATGACTTTATTTCATCTATAGTGACCCACTTCTGGCAAGATTTATAGGGAACCAAGGGTGCCTTAGAAAAGCCACACTTGGGACCACTTTTTACCTTAACAGGCTACACTGTCCATCACATCTTGAAGTGATTGTGCATCAGTGTTTTGCAGACCCCCTGAAGTCCTGAAGTCACAAATGGGAAACAGGGGTCTCCCTCTGACTTTGCTAGTATTCTCTCTCTTGTTCAGAGCCCAAAGAAAGGAAAATGTGCACTATAATTAGCTGTTTTATTCTACTCTCTCTGCCTCTTTCTTCCTTCCAGAATCCATGGGACAAGACTTCATAAAGAGCAGGGTTATGCCCTTTAAATTATAGAGGAGCTCTGAATTTACTACCCCAAGATGGATTATTTATTTGCAAATATGAGGAATGTAAAAATAATGGAACTTCTCTCTAGGGAACAGCTAACAATCTGACTTATCAATATGGAAGCAAACAGCCAGAATCAACCTCAACCTCCCGAAGGCTTTCTTCCATCTTATTTATTTATTCCTTTCTCATTTTTTTTTTTTTTTTTTTTGGTTTGGGCACTTTCTGTTTGCATTTCTACAGTAACAAATCCTAATATTTCTCAGGCATATTGTTGCCTCAGGCAAACTAAGACAATGGTCTTATACTGTGAAAGGCAAAAATAAAAAAGCACATCAATAATTTTTAAAGCATTACCCCCACTGTACATATTTAGCTTAAACTACCTGCAGAACATTTAGGAAAGTAAATCCCCCTTGGTAACCTGGAGAGATTTGTTATCTCATTTTAACTTAAAGTCTAAGCGATGTTCTAGTTTTTATTCAGCCTCTCATTATGATTAACCATCACTAATAGAGCTTGGCCATAAACCAGGAGGCATTTTATATCTTTAAACTCAAGTAGTTTAAAGAACATACTTGGTTTCTTGGAAAGGATAGTAAGAATTGAACATATCCAGTAATAATTACTGGGCGCCACAAATCCCAAGACAAACCTTTATTTAACAATGGTAATTATCTTGTAGTACCAGCACTATAAAACTCAGCTGAGAACAGAGATAAACAGGTCATCAGATCTGAAAATCTCCTGGAAAAGTCAAAGGAAGAATCACAGAAGAGTAATAATCAGATCACTGCCAAAAGTCAAATATCTCATAAATACCAAGATCAAAGCAAACACAAACGCAGGACCTACCAGATACAACAAAGTCAGAGCCAAAGGGTGCAGGAAGAAGACAAACAGTGCACTGGGTCAATTCGTAAGCATTTAGGCTAGCAAAAAGTTAAAAATTACAAAAGGCCAGTAGGCACCAGGATAAAACAGTTTTAGAAAGCCATAGTGATAGGATAAAAATTTAGAATTCATCTCTAGTTTCTTTTTTCTCATAGGAATTGGTGCTAGATTGGCCTGTGGACAGTTGAGGGGCAATGATTATTTCTCTCGTGGCTGAGGTTACTTCTAGTATTTGCCCCACCCAAGAACTGGATATTCTAGGTCCTAACCGATTAAGTCGGGTTAGGAAAGAGGAAAAATTGAGATCCAAATATTGAGAATCCAGAGTGACTACAAGTGGAGATTACTTTGGGGTTGGCAGTATTTTAATTTGAAGGGAAAACAGAGATGGGATCAGAGTTCAGCAAGAATGTGGGAGCCTTGGGAGACAGCCCAGAACACTAAGTGGAAACAGGAGTTCCTTGAGGATCAGATGATTCAAAATGTGTAAGTGAGTCAAAGAAAATGTAATGCGGACAGTGTTCAAGCTAGAGCAGCGGCAGTCAGGAGTTCAGAGAGATTGGTGAGACATCTCTGAGTGGCCTTCGAATAAGGAGACTATTACTATTAAGCAGGTTATTATTTCATTTAGAAGAATGAAAATAATTTATATCAAAATGGTAGAAGTTCAAGTTCTACATGATATGAGAACCGGACAGCTTTCGCTTAACTAGGCATTTTCAAATCTGTGTATCTTAGCAATAGTAGCTCATTAAACTTCTTTTCCATAATAGTCAATGTGAATTTAAATGTCATCAACACAGCTGGGCATGGCAGTGCATGCCTGCGATCCCAGCTACTGGGAAAGCTGAGGCAAGAAAAGGATTACTGAGCCCAGGGTTTCAAGGATGTAGTGCGCTATCAGTATGCCTGCAAACAGCCACTGCATTTCAGCCTAGGAAACATAAAAAGGCAATGTCTCAAAAAAAAAAAAAAAAAAACACCAACAATAAGCAGTTAAAATCCCTCAAGTTAGCAGAAAGTAAGTTCTTAACTGACACCTTTAAAGTTAGGTTCAAAAGTATTTCAACATTTGTGTTAATAGTTTTTACTGAGTTACTCTCAAAGACATGAAGTCAGATATTTTCCTCTACATACCTGTTACTTTTTATTTTTATGAGCCATCATTTTATACAAAACATAGAGCATTTAACGCCCCCTCATCTAATCAACAACTATCAGTATCTTGTTGGTATATCAGTATGACAAGCATTCAGTTCAGTGCTGTGAGGGATGTAAAGATATATGACATATGGTCCTTGTCCTGAGGACTTTGGAAAAAGTATTACACTTTTGACTGGTTATGGGAGAGGATTACAGGGTTATGTTGCAGGATTCCATTTCTTCTGGAAAAAGTGATGTTTGCTAGGACTAACAGCAGGTTTAACAGAAAAACAAATCACACATTTTCAATAGTAGCGGTTACAACTTCAAAGTGTCAAAACTATTTACATTCACAGGAAAAGGAAGATGAAGGAAAGTAATGATCTTCTATTCGCAGCTCAAGATGAGGACTCTCAAACTACCAAGGAATCATGAGGTGAGGAGATACAAAGAGGACTTTATCATTTATTATACTTATCTTTCATGAAAGCATTCATAAATCACAATAATTGTTACTATTTCATTGTTCATGCAATGCCTACTCTTCCCATTTGACTGTCAGTCCCAGAAGGGTAGAGACCACATCTGCCTTGTTCATCATTGCACAACCAAGCCTAAAAAATACTGGAACATGGCAAATAGCCAAGAAACATTTATTAAATGAATAGAATTTGGACTAAATTTCAAGACTGTCAGTATGACATGAAGAAGGCCCAGATGAACTCTCCAAGTCGCTGGGGATTTAGTTAAGAGCAATATCTTGTCTCATTGAGCTTGAGGTCATCCCATATTGAAAGATGCCAAGAGACCAGATTGGTTTCACAACCTCTAGAAGACCTTGATCTTGTTCAGATCACCCATGCCAGTGAGAACACAGGCATTTCCTGAGGGACCTTTGAAATAAAGAACATTTCATGGCAGAGGGTCACCCTTGACATTCTGCTTCGTGACACTGTAACAGAGCCATTTAGCCAGCTGGCTTTAGAGAGGGGCCTCAGCCCATACTATTTTCTATGCTGTGTCAGGATCAACTCCTCCATGGATTAGCATATTCAGGTCAAGAAACACTGCCCTTCAACCTGTTTGAAGCATTTTCTAGTTCATTCTTTCTGGGGAATAATTGCATTCTTTCCATTTTAAATTAGTTTCCCTATTGTGTTTTAACTCTGAGTTTTTATGTAACATTCTAGTAAGATCCCCAGACAGCCCAGGAGGGGGTTACATTACACATAAAATTGTTGCTTAACTGACATCAGTTTTGGACCCCTGCCATTTGGATATAACTTCTCATTTTTGCCCTTCAAATGAACTGTATATAAATAGACTCAAAATAAACTCATTATGGAGATGGAAGTGGAGCATATGTCTGAAATGTCACAGCATTCTTTGCAGCCACTGTAAGATTGTCTATATAGATTACCATTTTTATTTTCAATAATAAAAGCTTTCACTTTGAAGCTAAGTTCTAGAGTTTAAAGCACGCTCAACAAATTTTTGTTTGATACAGAAACACCATTTTTTAAAGTCTATTTTCTGCCAGTGGGGTACCACTGGGACTTTTATAATAGTTAAATGGCAAATTCATGTCACAACTCTCTTAACACAAATAGCTTTTTCAAGAGTTGAGCAACAATCTGGCTTTATTTGCCCCCATTCAAGTGTCAAAGATAATATAAATCAAACATGTTCTGATGTATATGTGTATAGAGTCAATATAAATGTGTTCAACAAATAACTGTAAATAGAATCAGATTTTTAGGAAAGAAGAAGAAACTTAAGTGTCTAGAATAAAAACTTTGGGTTAAGACAATATAGGCTCCAAGTTCAGGCTACTCACTAATCTATTAGCTATAAACTCATATTAAAAGATGATTTGGGCCAGGCGTCATGGCTCACACCTGTAATCCCAGCACTTTGGGAGGCCGAGGCAGGTGGATCATGAGGTCAAGAGATCGAGACCATCCTAGTCAACATGGTGAAACCTTGTCTCTACTAAAAAAAAAAAAAATTAGCTGGGCATGGTGGCGCATGCCTGTAGTCCCAGCTACTCGGGATACTGAGGCAGGAGAATTGCTTGAACCCAGGAGGCAGAGATTGCAGTGAACTGAGATCACGCCACTGAACTACAGCCTGGGCGACAGTGAAAGACTCTGTCTCAAAAAAAAAAAAAAATGATTTCAAGTTTAAAAAAACTTAAATTAGTTAGAATTGTCTATACTTTGCTTTAGTAACAAATATCACCAATATCACAGGGTCATAGTAACAAAAGTTTATTCCTCACTCAGATAAAGGCCACCGTCCAGGTGACTTTGATGTGTGGCATTTCCCTCTCAACACCAAGTTTGTGGCATCACTGGAACATAAATAATCATGGAGACAACCACATCAGCTGATCAGTAGCTAAGTCTCAAAGTAAGTCTTTTAACTCCCAGTCTTGGACTACTGAGCAAGACTAATTGCAAAGGCCCATGCACTGCAAAGAGGCTAGAAATGTAGTTTCCCTAAGTACAAAAAGGTGGGGAGAACTGGTAACATTGAACACTAATAATAATAATGTTTACCTCAAAACTCCATCAAAATAAGATAAGTTTGACTTGAAACTGCCCCTCTCTGTACTGGGTTAAATAATATTCCTCAAAATGTTTGCCTACCACGAACTTCAACATAGGATCTTTCTGGGAAATAGGGTCTTTGAAGATGTAGTTAGCTAAGATGAGTTCATATTGCTTTAGGATGGTCCCTAAACCCAAAGACTGGTATCCTTATAAGAAGGTCATGTGAAGATTCAGAAAGGCACACAGGGAGAATACCTGTGACAATGGAGATAGAAATTGAAGTGATGCATCTACAAGTAAAAGAATGCCACTGATGGCCAGCAGTCACCAGAAACTGGACATGGAACAGAATCCCCTCAGATCACCCAGAATAAGCCAGCCTTGTCAATACCTTGATTTCAGAATTCTAGCTTCTAAAACTGTGAAAGGATAAATTTCTGTTATTTTAAGCCAGGCATTTTGTGGTAATTTGTTATGGCAACACTAATAAATTAATATACCATCCCCTCCAAAAAAAAAGTATTAGCTAGACAGTTTAATCACTTCTCACTTGTTTCTGACCTACAGGCAAGTGCAGAAATGCTGTTATACCAGCTCCCCTTAGGGGCTTGGCTTTGTTTTAACTCAGAATATTCATTTTGAAGAAACAGTCGTAAAATACATTACACTGAACTATTTAAACTCAACGGGGCATCATTTAATGGTCGACCAAAGGATGCATCTGCTCTCCTTAGGTTAATATTCTGTTAAAGTATTTGTTCTGGAACTCTGAAAATTTGTGAGGAATTTGAAGTCTGCAGGGAAACTAAAAGCATTTAGAATGGAACTAATGGTCTGCACATTTCATTGTATTTTTACTGCTTCTGTAGCAATGTAGAGGTTAGGCATATTGAGTTGGGGTTAGAAACTAGGGTTAAACACTTACAAGAATGTCAGGCAATCTGTGCCAAGGTCACCATTTAGCAATTTCACAAATAACTAAATGAAATGCCAAAAGTAGGTTACAATAAAAATCAGGTCAATGAGAAGATAAAAATGAAGAACTTAAATTATTTCTTTCTTTTTAAGATATATCAAACATCTTATAAGATACCACCCCTCTTCTGGAGAGTATTCTCTACTGCAGTTGCAGTCTTCTAGCAATAGATTAAATCATGCCATTTCCAGAATGTTTTTAGGCTATTTTGCTTTCTTAGGATTACTCTCTCCTGAATGTTTGCAGTGAAGCAAAAAGAAACTACAAAACACTGTAATTTCTATTACATCAATCTATTAACATTAATATTTAGTTTCACTTTGCAAATGCAACCACCTTTGAAGCATGCTTATTGTTCTTTGCTGCATCTTATTTCAAGCTAATTTCTATCAATATAGGTATCTGAGCTTTTGTGGCATATCTAGTATGATGGAAGAAAAATCACTGAAGTAGCCTCCTGCAACAATGAAATACATCCAGACATTATCTGTGTAGCACTGCCATTTGTACTCTAAGGGTCTAATTCACTTAAGCACTGTTCCATGAAGGGCACTGGCCGACAGAAAAAATCTGTATTGGGTATTATAGTCAAATATATAATTTTAACATATCCACATGAATGCATGTGTAATTACATTAGTATTACCATAATAACTAATATCATATATTGAAAGGTAGGATTTTTATTCTTATATCTCCAATAATTTGACATGGTTTACCTTAAGAGTGAATTCATTTTAATATTACCGCAACTAGACTAAAATAGACTGAAATGTTGTTTGCCATGATTGTCATTAAGTGAAGCAAGAACATCAAAATGAGTAGCAAGGCAAGAAAACAGGCCTCTTCTCTCTCTGTGGAATATAGTATTTATTTGTTTTGGAATGTGAAGAACAGAATCAATATCAACTTTTTTGATATAATCTTGGTGATTTATTTATTTATTTATTTATTTTTATTTTATTTTATTTTTTTTTTTTGAGATGGAGTTTCACCCTTGTTACCCAGACTGGAGTGCAATGGCGCGATCTCGGCTCACCGCAACCTCCGCCTCCTGGGTTCAGGCAATTCTCCTGCCTCAGCCTCCTGAGTAGCTGGTATTACAGGCACACGCCACCATGCCCAGCTGATTTTCTGTATTTTTAGTAGAGACGGGGTTTCACCATGTTGACCAGGATGGTCGCCATCTCTTGACCTCGTGATCCACCCGCCTCGGCCTCCCAAAGTGCTGGGATTACAGGCTTGAGCCACCACGCCCTGCCTAATCTTGGTGATTTATATTTTTCCAATTTGCAGAGAATTATTTTGTTCTTCCATTTCTTCCAGTCTTTCAAGTGCATCCTGGATATTTTTTCATCATTCAAGAGAGTCTAATTGTTTTTAACCCATGTATCAATACTGTCCCAAAGTTTGTTAAAAACATTCCTTCAGAATTTGGATCTGCTGAATAGAAGAGACCTGATTTCAGCTCTGCCAGATGCAGATTTATGTTTTGTTTTCTGGTTATCACTGTCACACAGCTTATAATATGTATGTTTTTCAGAATGCAGTTGTTTAGCCAAACTATCATATGTCTGAAATTCAATATTGGTATCTGCAAACACAGCAAACTTTTCTTTAAGGAGTAGATGGGAGAATATGTTTAAAATATTAGGAATCCTAGACTATATTTTCAAGACTTCTAAGCAGCTAGGGTTCTCAAATGGAAGTATTATATATAATATGTTAAAAACATTTTGCTCTCCTGCCTATTGGTTTCTTCCTTTTAAATTCAAATTTGAATCATCTGTCATGTATGATGTTTTCTGTTAAATGTATACAGTATTTAAGACGGATATTTGGTGACTGTATTTGTTCTGATATCTTTTGGTCTAGATTATGAGGTACCAAGATTGTTTCTCTGTTTATTTTTTCAAATCTTTAGAAATACTGTAATAAATATGCAGTAGTGATATAAAATTAAGAATTATATCAAAGATAATATAAAAGCCATTACCTATGAACTTATCCATGCCTCATTTTGCATGTTTTATTTTGTGATCTCTTGTTCACTCTTGTTAAATGCTGATACCTCAGTCTTTCTGAAGTCCTGAAATGGTAATTACAGCATTTCAGATAATATCTTTCATTTAAATCAATAAAAAACCTTTCGTTAAAAAAATTTTTTTAATCAATAGACAATTGTCTCACATTTATGTCTATTAAAAACTGACATAAACACAACATGTACAGAAAATATCCCAAATCCCATGTCACTTTGGAACAGTATTATCTTGAAAGACATTGTTGCCTAGAACCCCCTCTTCCTCTGCCATGGCCACATTCTCTTCCTCTACCTCTGCCATAGCCTCTTCTGGCAAGAGCTTCCCTTTTCTTAGATTTCACCTTAGGTTCAGCATCCACAATAGTGTATCCCCCAAGAGGTACACTGTCTGGTAAAATAAAATATCAAACGTTACTTCCTATACAAGTTCTCTGTTCTTCTGGGTCATTTTCCCAGCTTTAAGATGTACATTCGTGCTGACATCCACTGGATCAGTGGGTTTCAGTGATTAATCTCCCTGAAGGGTGATGGCATATGAATGAAAATAACTGAACCAAACTGCACTGAAGTTTTTGAAATACCTTTGTAATTACCCAAACAGCTACTCCCTACACTGATGTAAGGATTACAGAAACTGATGTCAAGGGGCTGAGTGAGTTCAACTACATGTTCTGGAGGTCTAAGGATAGATGCCTTTGCAGATGGGAGGAGGTGAAAATGCAAAAGAAAGCTGTGTTGAAACAAATACAAGTCAAAAGGAACAAAAATTACAAAGAACCATGCAGTAAGGAAAACTATGTATTGATTTAGAATAGTTGGGCTACATTAAAATAAACCAAAATGCTTTGTTAAGTTTAAATGTACAGCCATAGTTTGAGTATTTTTGTTTTATATGCCTTCAGGTAAAAGAAAAGCTGAAATAATCATATTTGAAAACCATATTTTATTGTACTTTGATGAGATAGTAGATTCTCATTTTTATTATAAATTGTCCTAAGTTATTTTATGACATGAAAACTTATTTACACTATATATTCAAACCACTACGGACTGCTCAGGTCCAACGTTGAGCAGCTCTGCATTTTTTTAACATCATATTAAATATTTATTTTCTGCAGACTGACTTTGGAGTAATTCTTGAGCCAGGAGGGAAGGGATTAGTGTTCGAATTGCTGAGATCTTAGGTCAAAACACTACAGAAAAAAAAATCACTTTGTTAAAAACTATGACTTAGAGTCAGTCACCCTTTGCCAGTAATTCCAAGAGTTGAGGCTTCATGCCTCAAGACATAGTGACAAGAGTTGAATGAGCCAGAAATTGAGGTAGTGAAAGTTTTTACAGGGGAAGAAATAAGCTGAGGGTGTAGGGGAGCAGGGGAGGAGGGTGATAGACTGGGGAGATAGTAAAGTTCATTTTGGAAGCCCACAGGGAAGTGGTCCTGGGAAACCTGAAGACACTGGGAGAGTCAGAAGGCTAAGGCGATCCAGTTTATCCTGTTGAGGCAGGGTGCTGCGAGTGAAGGCAGATAAGCCATGTCAAGAGCCTGGAAGGCAGGGGAAAACTGAAAGGGGGGCCCTAGGTGAAGAAGGGTATGGGATGGGGTGCAGAAGTCCATGGAGATAACTGGAAGATGGACTGTTTTTTGTTTGGTTTTGGTTTTTAATGCAAATCGACATTTTATTAAGATGTTTTCATTTCAAACGTGTTAGCATAACTGTTGTGGTTGTAAATGGTGTAACTGTCACCTTAAAAATCAGAAGCAAGACAAAAACCTGTGACTACTACTAGTTAACATTGTTCTAAATTTTCTAAATGAACACATTCAGAAAAAGAGATTTGCAGTTTAAAAATTGTAAATATTGTCATTATTTTCTAAAACTGTTTATCTAGAGGATCACTTATAAATAATATGCTAAGAAATCTAGGAACAAAACAATCACTCAAATCAATAGCTATAAAAAGAATACCACTACTTCTATGATGCAAATATTTATGAGAACAAAATATGAAAATAGAGGAAAGTATGAGAGGGCAGTCACCTTCAACTAATTTTCAAAGATACTAGTAAACTCAAATAATTAAAGCAATGTAGTAATGAGGAATTCACAGACAGATCAGGAGAACAATACAGTGTGTGTATCCACTTCTGTATCCCTTCCAGGTATCCATGTATCTTTCTATATGCAAGATATATATCCATGCATCATGTAGCTGATGGAGCATGAAGGATCTGGAGCTTCTGCCCAGAATAAATACAGCAGACACCACTTGGAGAAGCAGTGCCCTTCCCAGAGTCAAAAAGCATTGATTCTGTGGAGAAGGCAATTCAAGTGAAATAGATAAATTTCCATTGTGAATTTTCATGTTTTCAAAATAAGTCAGAAGTTGCCTTGGGAGCTGAGAGTCAGATAGATATATATGTGGGATTTATCCCAGGTATCTGCAACCTACATTACTCTGCCCACAGTCAGGTATGGAAATGGCCAAGTCCTTAATTCAGAGAGTAGGAAGAGTGATAAAGTTAAAAACATTTAACAGAAGTTTTTCTTAAATTTTTTTTTGTAAATATATTTTCTTTCCATGTTACAGAAATGCTGTATGCTAATATCTGGTTTATTCTGCAAGCTTTCAACTCTGACTTTTAGGTTTTGGGCTTATGTTTTGTCTACTTGATCATATCTCTGGATCATGTTCTCACTAAAAAGAAGAATTCCTAAGGTCAAGAATGATGAACAAGATTGATTCTTTGCCTCAAGTGTTACAGGACTATATTTTAAATTTCGTGATATTGACGATAGTACTTGAACTGATATGGGTAAAAAATTTTTATTTATCTGGCTCTAGAAGATTTTATAGAATTATGCAACATGACTAAATTAAAATATTTTTGAATGACTTCTGTACAACAGTTACTGAGGATGTAATTATAAAGGCAAACATAGTGGCTGCCTTCTTTGATTTTAGAGTCTAGGGAAAATTTTAAAGCCCAAAATAAACCAGACATACTTATCTTCCATTCTTTGGAGAGAGATCTCTAAACTGCTCTCTATGTGCTACTTGTAGGTTAACTGAAGATAACACTAAATATAATGTTTATTTCTTTCCTTTCTGTATCAGATTATCTCTTCTAGAATTTATTTCCACACTGTTTTGTCATATCAGTTAAGTCCTTTTTGAGATTCAGTAACTAATACCTGACAGACAATGTTAATATATACTGCAGTATTTAATTTCTAACTTATCTATACTATTTAATTTCAATTGCCTTTAAGGCACTTACAAATAATAGACCACCTATCTCAGCCTCCAAATATAATTAAGAGAAAAATAAGAACAAAATTTGATTTTCTCACAGTCTGAGAACAACTTACAACGTTAGCATTAATCAATATTAAAGATGATACTATATCATTAGCATTTACTTCTTTATACTATGTGGCTATGCTATGTACGCAATCTATTATGCTGCTATAATCAATGCAAAAGCCCCTTTATGCAGCCTTTTCAAAGTACTAAAATTCAAATTCGAACCATTAAACATTATACTTCAGTGTTTGCCTGCTCTTAATCTGTAATACAACAATTAAAAACCATAAAATAGTGATGTAAAATCTATAATGAAAAGTTATTTCCCTCTGAGATTTACCTAATATTATGACAATCTGCTTTCTTGTTACCATACATTTTAAATGAAGTGGTGTGTCTTGTGCCAGTATTTAAAAACTCTCTTTTGGATTCCTACCAAAAATAATACTTCAGGCTAAACCTCAAAGACAAAAAAAAAAACATTTAGTAGATTTGTTGAAATAGAGTTTAATATTCACATTAGTTGAGGCTCCTTTTTTGATAGGTGATAATATAGTCTCATTAGAAACTTACAGAAAAAGAGCATACCACAACTTGTTGAGAACAACTCAGGGTATCTTAAAATATTATACTTTTAAAAATATTCTTGAAAAAAGTGTCTAATTTTAATGTTGGATGAGGAGTAAGGAAAGAACAAGTAATATTTTACCACTGAAATTCAGAAACATATTAATTTTTTTATTCCTGTAGTGATAAACTAAAAAGTAAAAAACCAAAGATTGTTTGACTATTCTAAAAAGTTTTTTAAAAAAATTTTATTATGCGATTATTAAATTCTTATTTTTCTATAATATTAGGCATCTATTTTGCTTTAAAAATTTTAAGTACATATAAGTTCTAATTACTGAAGATACTGTCCTAAATATACTTTGTTAAGAGAATCGGTATCTTTCTATTTCTGTGGATAAAAGGCACGGACAGAAACACTACACTAATAAGAAAGCACAAAGGAATATAAGCTTTCAGGATGCTAAGACTGTTGCAGACACCTGGGACAAATCCTATCTCTTCCTGTGAGGATACAGAAAATGAGAAATTGATATAGTTTCTTCCACTATCAGCCAGATAATTGAAGCTGGAGTCCAGGGACAGGAATGAAGAAATCATATGCAAACAGCAAGCAACAGCCTGTTCCTCCAATATCAGCAATTAAAAATCCTAGAAGTTCAAACTTGTTATCTTTCTATTAGGGAATAATCTCTGTCTGCTAGGTAATAAAAATTTTTGGAGAAAATGTGTACGTATGCCAAGTGCCACCTTCACTTGGCATACATATAAATCTCAACTACAGTACAGATGTCAAAAGTCTGCTATAAAAGGGGTCTATATCAAATCTCACCAAAAGCATTTCTGTTGAAATGCTGAAGTCAGAGCATGTCTTCCAAGGTAGCTTATGATACTTATAACACAAACTTAAATGTGTCTGTCCTTGCTAAACCATACTGTCTGGGTTACAAAGATACTGTAAATTCAATCCACAGTGAGTAGATGAAATGTGTGAAATAAATGTAGATGTGGATGCCCTGCAATATTTAACAAAGATGATTAATCTCCTCTCCAAGAAGGCAAGGGCACATAATACTTAAGAGACAGATTCTAATCTTATTCATATATAACATTCAACTAAAATAAAACAAACAAATGAATTAAAAAATTGTTTTTAAGTAGTCAAATAGCCAATATTCCTGATAGAGAACAAATTATCAAACATTTTTTGAGGAGACAACTACACTGAGAATAAAGGACTCTAGTATTAAATGAATTTCTGAAATGAATAGTAAAGGGCATTATTATAAATCTAAACATTTTAAAAATTATTATAAAACATTAGCTTTTTAGAGCCAGCCTACCAGGACCTTGAGTGTGTTCTTTAGTCTGACCCATCGTAACTGAATTGTTAAAATCTGAATGATGGAATAGATAAAGAAAATGTGATACATATACACCATGGAATACTCTGCAGCCATAAAAATAAAATGAGATCATGTTCTTTGCAGGGACATGGATGGAGCTGGAGGCCATTATCTTTAGCAAACTAATATAGGAACAGAAAACCAAATACTGCATGTTCTCACTTATAAGTGGGAGACAAATAATGAGAACACATGGATACGTAGAGAGGAACAATACATACTGGGGCCCTTTGGACGATGGAGAATGAGAGGAGGGAGAGGAATGAGAAAAACAACTAATAGGTACTAGGCTTCATACCTGTGTGATGAAATAATCTATACAACAAACTCTTATGGCACAAGTTTACCTATAACAAACCTGCAATGGTACCTCTGAACTTAAAATAAAGGTTAAAATAAATATCTCTGGCTAGTCCAACCCACAAAGGCAAAAGAAAACCAGTCAAAGCATAAAAGCATAGCCATATCACCCTCTTGCTCCCTGTATTCCAGCTCATCTGTGTTAATATTATCCCTTGTTTTCCAATTGTTCCAAGTTTCACTCAGACTCATTCATAGGAAGAGCACTATCTCTTGACAATGCAGTTTGGTCAAGTACTTTGTTTGACCTCAGATTCCTCTCAAGGATGATCTTGAGTCTCCCCTCACAACCATGCATTACAACTACATGTGACATCTACAAAATCCTATGAGACTGACTGCCTGGATATGCTCCTAGCCTATGAACTAGGACTAAATACTACCTCCCTGGATCAAGGTGACCCCAAGGGTCTCATTGCTCTGGGAGAAAAGACTGACATAATAGTGTTAGTCCACACCTTGGAGCTGGTGCGTATCACTTCATGAGGGCAAAGAAGAAGCGTCTCTTCTATCTTTGTATCCTGTGCAACCCGGATAAGTAACACATACTGTTTCTCTCCCAGCAGGACAAATCTAGGTGCGCTGGAGTTTGTAAAGGAGTATGTATCTGTAGAATCAGGTAACGCGAAAAGGAGAAGACAGGTATGGGGATAAGAAGAAACTGGCAAACTATTCCAAAGTCATTTACTGTTTATGAGGTACTTTATATGTACTTACTTATTTAATATTTGGCATAACCCTATTAAACTGAAACTATTAGTGTGATCCTAAATAACTTGCTCAAAAATGCATACCACAAAGTGGCTGACTCAGAATTCAAACTCAAGAGTCTATGCACTCTGTATATGTCTGTATATGTGAGAGATGTAGTAGAGAGAGCTTCACAGCTTATTACCCTCATGCTCAGGAAGATTTTGTGCTTTTTAACCCCTCTGAGAACATCTCGTTAAGCCTGCCTTCTACAAAGAGGACAACCATGACATCTGATTCTGACTGAGAAATGGGGTGTGGGAAGATTGGAGTCAGTGACTCGTTATATTAACAAACACCATGTCGCTGTGCTGAAGTTTTACAGGTAAGATCTTGCACTGGGAGCTCAATTATTAACCAAATCTACTGAGCTTCCCTCGGTTTGCAGATCTCAGCACAAGGACAGCAGCAGAGCTAATGTCTTGCACATCTCTTTGTTGTCATTATTGACATATTTGCTGGCCTTACTCAAAACCCTGCCTCCTAAACATTTAGAGATACAGAGCTCATTTTGGCCCCTGGAAGTCCATTCTAAACCTAGGCTCAAACATTAATGCATCCACACGTTTTTATCACTGTTTTTTTGCCCAGACCCCTTATCATAAAGAAGAATCAATTAGGACCCAATCACAAAATCTGATAGGACTATGTGAAAGAATAAGAATAAAGCAGGAGTCAGAGAGAAAGTCTTCCCTTTTCCTTGAAAAGTAAAGGTGATAGGATTTTGTCTAACAATTGAAAGAATATGGTTGGCTCAGTGTTATCTAGCAGCTTTGTGGACCAAGCCTTGACTGAGAGAACTCAATTGCTCTTTAACAACAAAATTGTAAGAAGATAAACACCTGAGTCACTGGTTCTAAACCATTACACATTATTCCTTTCTTTCCTGCTTCTGTGATTCCAGCTTTATATCTCAATGACTGAGTCACATCTAAACTCTGCCTAATTTTGGTGACTCATTTTAAACGGGGTACTCTGCTTCTCTTAACAAAACACCTTTTCCCCCTTTTCTCCTCACCACATAATGTGAGTTCATTAGACTAAAATCCTTTTCTGTTTTGTTCACTACTAAATACTCAGTGTCTATAACAGTATCTACCCCTCAATAGTGTAGGAGAGGAAAAAATACTTTCTTAGAAGAAAGATAGACCCTTTTAGTTTCCTTGGTTGGGCTGGGCTGTGAATTAAACTGACATGAGACAGGTTAAAACAACAACATGAATTACATATGTATGCACAGGAATCCCACAGAAATATGTAGCTCAAAGAAGCAGCCAGATGACTGATGCTTTTATACCATCCTGAGCTATAGAAAGGAATAGGAATTTGGGGTTTCTGAGGGAGTGAGTGGAGGCAAACTATGTGAGAGTTAGGGACAAATGTATAGTAGGTAAAAGTTGTTTTTTATGTAAATAAAACTTTCTCTGGTGATAAACTTTCTTCACCTGAGAAAGAGTAGCTCTCCTCCTGGTACGTATACCTTTACTAAAGAACATTTCCTCTATACACGTAAATAAAGGAGGAGTGTGGCACCTCATTTTAGGTAGCTGAGGAGAAGTAAAGAGCTTTTCCTGCTTTGGCTGGTTTTCAGTTTCTTTTCACTCAAAGTAAGCAATATGCTGAAGTGTCAGATTTTGAGGTGGCATAATCTGATCCCCTACAGTCATATTTTGGGGTGGTATGTCTTGAACCATCAATAACACTCTATAAATAATTGTAGAAAACAATGAAGGGTACCATCAACTGAATTTATGGATGGGGCCATCCTCTAAGCATAATCTCAGGCTTTTTGGATTGCCAGCAGGGATCTATCCATTCATGTATGATCAACAGTTTGCAATCCAAAATTACTCAAAAATATCAAAATGTATTTGACATTAAGCAAATACAAGTGACCCAAAGACCCAAAGACTGCTCCTGCATCCCTACCATTACTTAATACACCCTTTAAAATAAAGGGAGTGCCTGATTTGGTGGTGCTTTCTCTAAAAGTCTAAATGTGTTGCTGAATAAATAGAATGCATGAACTAATTGACAAGGAGTAGCTTCTAGGCAGTTATACTACAATTCCTTTTATGAGAAATAAAAGGCAAAAGAAGCATTACGTTGTTATTTTCAGGAGAATGGATAATTGCCATAAATGGGAAAATGTCAGCTGGTCTATTTCATATTGATTTACCAACTATTCAAATATTTTGCAATTTTGACCTTCAAAAATTGGTGGACAAGATTATACCAATTCTTAACATGAACACATACGTTATAGGTTATATTTTATACTTTCATTCCTTTAGCCCAATATTTCAATATATTTTGACAGTGTTATAATACTTTACAATAATTGATGTTAATGGTGACTATCAGTTACTAAAAATGTTTAAAATATTTTATTTTTATTGATACCATGTCACCACAAAAATTAAAATTTAAGTATAAATTGTCCTTTTGGTATAATTTGGTATAATTAATTATCCAGATAAATTCATTCTTGAAGGTTCGGAATAGCTAAAGTCATGCTTTAACATGAGTCTCCAAATATTTGAAAACACATGTGACCAGATAATATAAGAAAATATTGATATAGGGAGGGGAAAATATTGATTCTGATACTGAACATACCACATAAAAAGTGTGTGAACTTGGACAAATCACCTAAATTATTTGAGCCTCAGATTTCTTAACTGCAAAAGTAAGATAACCCCCCAAGCTTGGTTTTACAGGATGCTGTGAGAATCCAAAGCAGACATTTATATGAATGTTGTTTATAAAACATCAAAGAATAATTATTGGATTTTATAACTTCTATTTAGTTTCCAATACTATTTCTCATTACCTTTATGCAAAAAGGCAATTCTGTATTTCTTACCAGCTTTAGTACTGTGTGTCATATTTGAGACCTTACTACTGCACAAATCAGTAATTATTATGTTTGTTCACATTATTCTGTTGATAATCTCTAGCAATCAATATCTAATAAGTCTCCTCCTAACTAGAATAAACTAAAAGCATGCAAATTATTGCTATTTTTTCTATTCTTTACCACCCTACTCAGGTAATCACCAGCATACTCAGAAGAAAACCTAAAAATTACATTTTCAATGACTTTCTTTTAAGGGTCTCACATATGAAAAGAACCTCAGAAGCATCTAGAGTCTTGGAGACATTCATACTTCCCTTGGTTGCATTCTGTTTCAGTGGAATTATTAACCTCTAAATCGTTAGGGAAATTAGAGAGCTGAAAGTAATTTAAATAGATCTCAAAGAAAGACCAGTGGAATAGATGTAAATTAGTTTATAGTATCAAAGTAATCCTTGGTTGCACTAATGGACCTCCACTAAACTTTGAATTAGCATATATAAACTCAGTGAAGATGTACAGACTTAACATCTTTGTTTCATATATTTTGGTAGCACAGCTATGAAAATTAAAATTGCAAGTGGAAATAGATTCTGTTATCAGTGCTGAAATAATAAGAAAGCTCCCATGAAAACCTGAATGGCAAAAGTAAAAAAAAATTAAACTGCTGAAACTATTTCCAAAGCATACTTGTGGATGTGATTGTGAGACAGAACCATAAGCTTGTGGCACTTTTAAATATAAAATCATAGGGGTGGACTGGTATGTGTGATTATGAACATCTGCATCTTGACCTGTCCAGACCAATTTATTTATGAAATAGAAAACAACTTGATAATCATCAATTTGGTTTATTACTTGCCTAATAAACTGACTGAATACTTGCTATGGAAGATAGTATTAAATATGATTGTCAAACTCATAGTATATAGCAGTTAATAGAAAATAATAAAATGAAATGTGTAATTACATATGTTAGAAGTATGATGATACTCAAGACTGTGGAATAGTTTCAAACTTTTTCCCCAATAATATAACTAAAGCAAAGTTTCTAAAAATAGATGTTTCTTTCATTTGAATAAGAATTTTTCCTAATATAGAGGAACAAAATCTAGAATTATTAATTTAAACCATTAAAATTATCCAGTATATCTAGATAATTTACTTCATAGATAACAGAGAAAAAAAACCGAATGCATGCAGGTCCAGGAATCACATTACCTCTCCTGAGTCTATTACTTCTCTTGAATCCAGTGCTGCTTCCATTACAATTTGCTGCTCAAATGTGTATTTGTTAGTTTTTGTGTTGCAATATTTAAGGTAATGATATTTGATATTTTCCCAGCTTTTTATACAAGAGTGCCTTCTGGACCATGGTGTAGGGAAGCAGAGCACAAGCAGAACATGAAAATTCTTCTTAGGTTAGAAGGCAAAGACTGAAGTTTGGGCTACTGCAGTGGCTGGAAGTTGTGGAGCAAAGTTTTAAAGAATAGAAAAGTGACTATAGAGGAAACAAAAACATTTGCATAGAGGGTCCTGAACAGGGCAAGAATCCACAAGGTCTGATGGAGAATGTTTATTTTATGGTGGGTAACTGAATAGAGCTATCAGAGGTCATGCAATGTTGGGAGACATTGTGGTTCCCTCCAGGTGAGAATGAAGAAATCTCAGACAGCACTTTCGGCATCCAGGTGAGATTTTTGGAAGTCCGTGTTTTAGAATGAGGGCTTAAACTCTAGTGTAAGGAGCACACATTAGGACAAGTGCAAAACCAAAACCAATTACCTCCAGTAAAGATAAAATCAAATGTAGAAGGATCAAAACTATTATCCATCATTAGTCAATAGGGACATGCAAATTTAAAAGCCATAAGATGCCTTTTTACAGACTAGAATAGCCCAATTAAAATGATTATCAAAAACAAGCACTGGCAAGGATGTAGAACTACTGAAACTCTAATTTGTTACTAGTGGGAAGATGGTATGATTTGGATTTGTGTCCTCACCCAAATCTCATGTCAAATTGTAATCCCCAATGTTGGAGGCGGGGCCTGGTGAGAGGTGATTGGATCATGGGGGCAGACTTCCCCCAGCTGTTCTCATGATAGTGAGTGAGTTCGCATGCGATCTGGTTGTTAGAAAGTGTAAGCACTTCCCCCTTTGCTCTCTTTCCTGCCACCATGTGAAGACTTGCTTGCTTCCCCTTTGCCCTTCTGTCATGATTGTAAGTTTCCTGAGGCCTCCCCAGCCATGCTACCTAAACAGCCTGTGGAACTGTGAGCCAAATAAACCTCTTTTCATTATAAATTACCCAGTTTTGGATATTTCTTTATAGCAGTGTGAGAACAGACGAATATAGAGGGTAAAATGGAAGAACTATTTTAGAAACCATTTGGAATTTTCTGAAAAGTAAACATACACAGCCTTATAACTCAGCTATCCCACTCCTATGCATATATCAGAAAGAAATGAACACGTGTTTTCAAAAGCCTTCTACAAGAATATTTATTGTGACTTTATTCATAGTTGCCATTGATATTTGCCAAAAAATGGGAAAAAAGTGGATAATAATAAATTGCATTCACTTCATGCTATATTCACTTAGTGAAATACTATTCTTCAATTTTTAAAAAGAATAAACTACCGGCCAGGCATGGTAGCTCAAGCCTGTAATCTCAGCACTTTGGGAGGCCAAGGCGGGTGGATCACGAGGTCAAGAGATCGAGATCATCCTGGTCAACATGGTGAAACCCCGTCTCTACTAAAAATACAAAAAATTAGCTGGGCATGGTGGTGCGCATTTGTAATCCCAGCTACTCAGGAGGCTGAGGCAGGAGAATTGCCTGAGCCCAGGAGGTGGAGGTTGCAGTGAGCTGAGATCATGCCATTGCACTCCAGCCTGGGTAACAGGAGCGAAACTCCGTCTCAAAAAAATAAATAAAAAAAATTTAAAAAATAAACTACCAATACATACAAGCAATAACATAAATTAACCACAAAACCAGTATATTGAGAGAAAGAATTCAGACATTAGTGAATACATACTGTATGATTTTATATTTATGAAGTTTGAGAGTAGAAAAAAAACTAATGTATGACCTAGGTATTATAGCCTTTCTCATGTATGGTTTAGGAATTGTCTAGATTAACACAAGATAACTTTCTTGGGATAATGGAAATATTCAGTATCTTGATGTGATATTCATAACTTAATAATTTGTTAAAACTCCTCAAATTGTACACATTTGATCTGTTTATCTCAATGTATGTATATTTTACCTTAACTTTTAAAAGGGTAATATAGAAGGACTAAAGAAAAAATTTTCATTAGCCAAAATGCCTTACAAGAGCCTAGTAGTAAAACTGTACAGCAAGAACTAGTGAAAGCAGCAATTGTGCACAAGTGCCAGCTTGCATTGGGTGCAAAAGCTACGGCATGAAAGAGAGTACACGTTTGTCATGATTTTGACATGTCAGACTTCAAAGAGACTGTGTAAATAAAAGGATCTGAATATGCTGTAATATACAAAAATGAAAAGCACTTTAATAAATTCTAAAGTCTGGGACCTCGATTTTTACAAATACGTAAGTATCTTAAATGCCCCCATCTGAGAGAAGAGGTATTTTTTCATTTGATGCAGTAAATGTACAATGCCACTAGAAATATATTATCTACTTTCCTTCCCTTGTACACACACAGAAAAAGTCCTTCCTATGACCTTTCACCAGTGGTAATGTGCCAGTTCTTTCTTGCTTTCTGCTCACAGCTTATTGACCAGAACTAGTCTTACGGTTCGTACTAGATGTAAGAGTAGTTATATCATTCTCACAGGGGACCTAAAGGACAGAACACAAAATGAATTCTAGTAAATGGAACATTTGTCCAATGCCAACAAATTTATAACATAAAGACCAGTAGTGGTTAAGGTCAACATCTGGGGCTGGAGAGGATGCGGAGAAATAGGAACACTCTTACACTGTTGGTGGGAGTGTAAATTAGTTCAACCATTGTGGAAGACAGTGTGGCGATTCCTCAAGGACCTAGAAATAGGAATTCCATTTGACCCAGCAATCCCATTACTGGGTATATATCCAAAGGACTATAAATCGTTCTACTATAAGGACACATGCACACGAATGTTCATTGCAGCACTGTTTACAATAGCAAAGACCTGGAACCAACCCAAATGCCCATCGATGATAGACTGGACTGGGAAAATGTGGCACATATACACCATGGAATATTATGCAGCAATCAAAAATGATGAGTTCATGTCCTTTGTAAGAACATGGATGAATCTGGAGAACATCATTCTCAGCAAACTGACACAAGAACAGAAAACGAAATACCACATATACTCACTCATAGGCGGGTGAGAAAAATGAGAACACATGGACACAGGGAGGGGGGTACTACACACTGGGGTCTATTGGGAAGAATAGGGGAGGGACAGTGGGGGGGCAGTAGGGGAGGGATAGCCTGGGGAGAAATGCCAAATGTGGGTGAAGGGGCAGAAGGCAGCAAAACACACTGCCATGTATGTATCTATGCAACTATCTTGCATGTTCTGCACATGTACCCCAAAACCTAAAATGCAATAAAAATTAAAAAAAAAAAAAAGATCAACATCTGGGTTCAGAGTGCCTGGATTAGAATTCTGGATCCATCATTCAACAACTGAGTAACCTTAATTTTTATATCCCTCAGTTTCTCATCTATTAAACAGGGATAATAATAATAATAATACCTATTGCATACAATTGTCATAAGGATGAAAAGAGTTAACACCTATAAAGCATGTACCACAGATACAGGGATGTAGAAAGTGTTCAATATATATTTTGGTTTTAACAAAACTGTCCTTCAGCTCGGTAACCTACCTAGAGTTGAAATGACCACTTGTTCTCAGCTGCAGTCTCTCAACCTTGCATTTCTGCTCAACGTGAGAAATATTAAGCCACAAAAAAATATTTTTCTGAAAAAATTTGATCTGATTCACTTAAAAGAAAGTTCAGGTAATAAATGTAATAATTTGAGATAACAGATTTTTCTAAAATTGAATTCAAACCCATTTTAATAAAAAAACAGCAGCAAACATTTGTGTAGCTACCATATAGTAAGCACTTAACATAAATTATTTCATTCAATCTTTACAACCACTAAAGGAAACAATTACCATCAATAACAATAACTGCATTTTATAGATGAGGACAATTTTAGTTGGAGGACTTTATAAAACAAACTATTAGAACAGTTCCTGGCACTATATCACAACTGTGGTTATCATAGCTGGGTTGAGTGTCAGTGACCAGGGGTGTCAAAGTATCCTTATTTCTGCTGAAGAAATAGCTTACCAGAGACATGGCAGTGGTGATGTGGGAAGAGTCTCAACTCACCTAACTGGGTTTAGTGGAAATACCAGTAGTGGACAGAGTGGAGTTGAGCAACATATGATGAGTTGCTCATGCATCACAAGTCAGCAACTATGGAGAATGCAAACAACAGTCAGAATGTATTTGTCAATGCATGTAACAGACCCTTTAAGACCTCCCCAAGAACTAAGCAGTGGCTGGAAGGGATGGAGAAATACGTACATTTTCAAGAGACTGAAATTTGAACCAAAGAATTTTAGGTTTAAATGTGATGTGGTCTGAGGACATTTGGGTCATAGATATTGTATGACAACTTAATCAGTTCTACTAATAAAGAATATATTCATCTACTGCATGCAAGTTTATTGCCAGAGTGTGCCAGCCATCCAAGATGAAGAATTAAGAAACACAGTCCTACATAAAAGCAGAATATTACTCAGCCTAGTGTAAGCAGCCCAAAAGCCAGCAGCATTGCTTAATGGGATTATGTTTAATCTGAAAGGACACCACTAGAGATAATGTAAAATATCCAATGCCTGAAGTGGCAGTGAAATTATTCAATTCCTGGACTGGAGGAGCTTTTAATCAGGGCCCCTGGAATGCTGCAGCAATTTAATAAGTTTAAATTGGTTTCACTTGGATAGATCCAGATTTGTGTTGCAGATGTTATCCCACCCAAGTCTCCTACACAGGTTCATCAAAAAGGGGATCATGCCTAAGCAATCTGTGAAAATTAAAAAAGGAGTAAATGCCAAAACTCGAAACTAGAAAAAGAGGAAAGTGTCAGATAGAAAACTTTATTAAAGAATAAGCCTGTGAGTGTGCTGCTTTTAGGCTAAGTAAACTGTCTGTAATGCTAAAGCTTACTGAATCATTCTTTGTTTGTATTAAATCATCCTATAATTTAATAAATCATAATTTATTAAATGTTTGTACAACGGTTTAACATAAAAATGTTAATATACACATGAGATAAAACTATAAAAATAAACACAGTCAAAAATAGTAAATTGAAATGGATTCAATAGAGGTGCACACACAAGAGATGTATAGAGTGTAAATGTAAACATAAGAAGTTGGTCTTCATGCAGAAGAGGGAAGAAGTGATTTTTAGGGGTCAGAGGTTCTGCACAAGCAATCTCTGTCCTTAAGCTGTAGAACAAAAGCAATTCACATGTACACTCCTAAACTGAATTAGGATTTTAAATGCCTATCACCATGTATAAAAGAACTCATCTCACTTCCAAACAGAGAACACTGAACAGGGCAAGAATTAGTTGATTAATTATTCATCAGCATTGCCAATGTTCTTACAAAGAAGGAAATATACAAAGCAATAGCCTATATTTTCTCACTTTCACAAGGGCATTTGCTAAGTGCCTACTAAATGAATGTAACTAATCATGGTATATCAGTGCAAACTGTGCATAAATGCATCAAAAATCAAATCACCAATCCATTCAACCAATAAAATCCAGCAGGTGATCTGAAGAACATTTAAGAACAACTAATCTAAACAACCTTCATAATCCAATAAATAACCTTCAGCAAGAGCCTTAATTATGTGCAGGTGCAGATAATTGTACCCCAAATACAGTTAAATGGACACTTCCAAAGATATTAAGTATACATCATTTTGAAAATGAAGGATAGAAGGAAATAAAACTAACCTTTATCCCCAAGCTCTGGGACAAAATACATTACTCCAGATAAAAAACAACAATGATGGCTAAGGTATTAGGTCAGTCTAACACCAAAGTCAAAATTCTCACTATGTAAAAAGCCCATTGAATCTACTTAGAATTATGCCTCTTCTTGAGTCTTGTCTTACGTCTCCTTTCCGTGTGCCTGTTCAAAATCTAACAATTCAAGTTCCTGCAGTAACTACACTGTGAAGTAGGTTACCATTTGAAAGTACTGCAATGAGGCTTCCAGATTCATGATGGTATAATACAAAAATATCTTTACCCACTTCTCCTCTCAAAAATCGCCCCCCAAAATAAATGACCTAGGATGGAAATACAAATCAATCTTTGAAAAAAAAATTCTAGATGATGTTTGTAATTCCAAATTACAAAGTATGAAGACAGAAAGAATAAAAGGCAGAGTTAAAATTACTTAGTATAGAGGGGGAAGAGCAATCCTAAGTGCCTGGAGAATAGGTGTTTTGGTGGGTTTGACTCCAGATGTTCCAGTTTCCTTATCAATAAAATGAAAATAATAATAGTATATAACATTACTGTAATAATCAATTGAGAAAAGAAATTTGGCATGGGTATATGAATGAGGTATAGAGACCCCTACAGAAAATCTCACTGCAGAAGTTTACTAGCTACCTCAAAGTAGATGGAAATGCAGCCCTTACACTCCGAAGGACCATCGAGGCTACTGAAACAGATTTAGGAGCTACCACCATGCAAATAACATTAAAGCTGTGTGAGTGAGATATGTGGGATAGGGAAAGAGTACAGCAGATGGGAAAAAATAAGTACTCAATAAATTATAAGAATATTTAGGACCAGGTATGATGGCTCATGCCTATAATCCCAGCACTTTGAGAGGCCAAGGTGGGTGGATCACGAGGTCAAGAGATCAAGACCATCCTGGCCAACATGGTGAAAGCCCCATCTCCACTAAAAACAAAAATTAGCTGGATGTGGTGGCAGGCGTCTGTAGTCCCAGCTACTTGGGAGGCTGAGGCAGGAGAATCTCTTGAACCCAGGAGGCGGAGGTCTCAGTGAGCTGAGACCACTGCACTCCAGCCTGGGCAACAGAGTAAGACTCCATCTCAAAAACAAAAATGATTATTTAAAGTAACAATCACAGTAATTAAAGTTTGAGAACATAGAACCAGACATTGGGCTAGCCATCTTAACATTTATTTCTCCTTACTTCCAGCAAAAGCTACATTTGGTGGATAACTATTGTCGTGATTTTACAGATGAGAAAATTGAAGACTGCACAGTAAATTTTTGTTGCCATTGATATTATTGTCTCTCTGAGCTACAGCTGGAATGCATGATGATGTGCCACTCAGGTTGTGTTGAGCTGTACTGTATTGTGCTGTGGGAGATATGAGGCATTTTAAAGTCAATTGGCCAGTCAGATGGAAGGGTCCAGATAGTCAAGCATGGCTAAACAAACAGTAGCTCAGTAATACCTGGAAAATGAAGGAAGAGAGTATCTTGAGATAAGAAGAATTTGAGCCATCCCAGACTCCTCCTAGTATGTAGTGAAAACCTCCCCTTCAGGAATATGAATTTAATAAATGACTACAAATAAAGGAGCTGGACAAAAGAAATGGCAAGAGCCAATGGTATACATCAAAGTTGGCTACATAAAGGCTGAATGGGTGAAATACACCAGAAATAAAACTAGAAAAAAAATTTTTTTAGAAAGTTAGTTTCCTCTGTCAGACCAAAGCCAAATGAATCTATTTTAGCAGAGTAAGTTTTAAAACAAACAGATTAATATGAATGGAGTTTGAACCACTCTGTGTATTTTCAGGATACTCAGAGGTAAAGATGAATGTTATCTGGGACCTTAGCACGTCAGAAGATAATGTCAATTAATAAGCCTATAAGAAAGCCATAAACTGTAACCCTTTCTCCAGATATGAGTTGCATGAAATGCATTGATCATAAAGAGGACAAATTTGAAAAGGTGTAGTTTTATAACAAATGTCAGAAAATAATTCAGTCTCAGCCACACTGAGAAGCCTATCAGAAGCCTTTAAATGCTTGCATTTTATTTCTTTCCCTAGTTTTTTCTGTTTTCTCTACTTAATTTGATATAGACCTTCATTTATTTTCTCTGCTATTCATCAAACCTGCTTTCAAGAAAGGATTAGTTATTCACAAATTGTTCTCAAAAAACCAACTGTTTGACTAAACACAGAAGTCCTGAAATATAAAACATTTTAAAAGATATTTTTCGATGTAAACTAGCTAAAGTATACTAGTCATGAATCACCATGTCACTTGAAATGTAATCACTAATTCAAACATTTAGTGGAAGTGGAAGTATATCAAAGATAGCTAATCAGCTACCAGAAATTGGAACTTCCCTCATCACAGGGAAACAGAACCTGAACATAGCATTGCACAGCCTCCCTTGCATTGAGACATAACCACAGGGCTCGATTTTACCAGCAGAATAGAACAACGGTGATATTGTGTGTACAATGCAATCTGGGATCCAAGAATTCTAAGATGCTAGTGGGGTTCTGGAGGCTGATCACCAACCAGAAACATTTGCATTTATAGTTACTTAAAGGAAAATAATCTTTGATTTTGTTAACTACATAATTTCGTATTTGATGTTCTTGCTGTTTCGGAAGTGTTACTAACTTGTTTTCTATGGTTCTAATGTTACTTGTTTGGGGTTTTGGTTTTTATTTCATTTTTTTAACAAAAAGATTTGATTGCTATAGCAGAATCCCTAAAAGTAGCTCAGAGTAGAAAACTTCAGGATGTTATAAACATGTAAATATTCTTAGAGACAAATTATGATTTATCAGTTATATGCCACTGCTTAGCACATTTCTAAGCATTTTCCATCACCTCATCATAGCCTCACAGTAGACTGTAGACTAGTTTCTGAATTCTCCTAATTTCCTCTAATATTTGGCTACCAATTTCCAACTGAGAACAAAAACTGCTCTGTTCCTAAAGCCTTATAGGCCATAATCAGTTGAATTTTAAGGGACAACTCTCTTTCTTAGTATACGGGTCACACAGAAAATTCACCAAACCACCTGATATCATAACCAGAGACATTCAAACTGCAAACCAGCACAAGGAATGGACATTTTCACACAGTTGACAGCTTTTCCCAAGACATCAGAACAAGGTTCCATGTCACAATGAGACTCTAATGCCCCTTAATGCTACCCTTTTCACTTGACAAGACAATGGTCTAATTGAAATTTCATAGTCAGTAGCTTCTGCAGATAACTTGACAGAACCTGACCTAAGAGATCTGTTAGTATCTGTTGGCTAAATAAGGAAATATCTGTGTTATTGCTAATACTACACAAACTGTACCTGGATAAATTTCTCTAGGAAAGTTGAGACCCAAATACACAGAAGAAAACAGGCCACATGGCTATCACAGGCTGCCCTAGTTTCCCATGATCATTTGCTTTTTATCAATTGGTTGCCTTTAAACCTAGGTTCATGGCTCAAAATTATTATGGAAACTGGATTGTCATATTACCATTAATTTTACTTCGTATTTTCCCTTTTTAAACTTTGTATCTGTTACTTGGTAAATTTTCTCAGAAGTACAACTCCTACACAATAATGCTGGCCCAACACTTTGAGATGACTGGAAATGCCTATGAAACTGACAGAACTGAACAAGAGGATGAACAACTCCAGGTAAACATTTCTTCAGAGCCACTCCCTTTAAACCACCCGTGTTGCTCAAGTGAGGCTGAAAGAGTTTTAACACCAACTCCTAGTTGCCAATCATTTCTTCCAAAATAGAACCAGACCCGCAATCCAGGACAAGTCTATCTTGGCACAAAGGGACAATAAAAACCTAACTACAGAATGTTGATCACTGATGCTTTCAGAGAAAGATTGTGAAGTGGGGAACATAAAAGTTTTTGAAATCAAAATGGAGTCACTTGTGGTTGGCTGTGGAGGTGAGGGGTGATCTGACAGTGCCAAGAAAGGCCATGAAGGGAAGGTTCTCATGTATAAATGCCTGATTGCAGAAACTATCACACAAGATGGCAAAACCCACAGTCATGCACTGAAGCCATCGCAACCCTGCACCAAAAAATACTTCTACAAGAACATCTGCCCTGCAGTTACCTATCCAACTTCACACTGGTGCCACTCTTGTTATTAATCCTTGTAGCCAATGGTAATTATCTTAAAACAATTATGTAATCCTCCTCATTTTTTCTTTAAAAACCTTAGTCCTTTTCTTCCCTGAATGTGCACATCATTTATTGTGGCACAGGTATTAGCATCACAATGCCCTATTTCCCCCCCAAAAAATACTGTTTTCTTCTAGGAAGCCTCTGATTGTTATTTAGGTTAAAAATTTCAAGAAATCATGTAAGCTCAGTAACAAAACCTACATCCTACACTCAAAAAAAAAAGTCTGTAATTCACTAGACTAATTAATTATTTAGTCAGAATTACCACCATTTACTTCAATCAAGCAAAAACCCATCAACTTAAAGGACTTATTAAGTATTCCTTCAGTCACATTTAATATGCTTCCTAAGAAAATCTCTTTTAACTGCAATTTCTTTATCCCCTTACATTTTCAGTGGTGCCACAGCATTCCAACAATACATTAAGGATCTCATAGACGAAGGATTCAGCTAGCTTCCCCCCGGTCACCCTTCAATATAGCACTGAGAGTTTAAGCCAGAGTATTCTTGACATACGTGAGTCTAAATTCTTAAGGAAGCAAGTGAAAAGGTGATGAACTAGGAAAATAAAGAAATAAAAACTTCTAGGTATACAGGAAATTAAGAAGGCAAGAAAAGAAAGGCAAGTAAGAATGAGGGTATGATTTCCCTGCTAAGTACAGTTAATCCCCTTAATTTCTTCATTTTTACCGCAGTTATGGCTTGCATAAGTTTTGCCTCAAAATACTGTTATTTGTGTACTTATCTCTCCTTTCGTATTATAGGTTATTAAAAAAACAGGAACAGGTTCTTGTTTATCTTTCCATCTTAATCTGTTTTTTTGTGGTCAAGTGATTAATATATTTGCCATTTTTTTAATTGCATTTTAGGTTTTGGGGTACATGTGAAGAACATTCAAGACTGCTGCATAGGTACATGCATGGCAGTGCGGTTTGCTGCCTTCCTCCCCATCACCTATATCTGGCATTTCAATTTGTTTTTAACAATGTACATATTGTATAGGGTTATACTGAATGATTCAAATTGAATAAAAATTTCAGTGGTTTCGAATTGAAAAACATTGAAGGTAGAAAGGAATTGCCAGAGATCCAGATCTTAAAGGGGTAGATATCCATCAAACTAATCAAAACCCAAAGATGTTTATGAAGTGAATGGCTGATTTTTGATGTTGAATGTAATTGAGAATTTGAAGAACTCTGAAAACAAGGTATTATAGGGCTTGATTAATATTAAGGATTCTTAACTACTAAATTAATGTCTGAAGTTGGGAGAAAGAAGGAAATTATAAGATGGGTATTTATTGAAATAAGGATAAAATATAGATGCTAATAGACAATAGTCATAAGAAAAAGGACAAGTGTTATGATCAGACAGTGTGGACTTTTCCATGGCGAACAGCTATAAGCAAACCTACCAAAATTTGCAAGGCAGCTGAGATGCTAAAGAAAAAGGCTAACAAATCCATTTTCTCAGAAATAAATATTCATTATGGTCTTACAAACAGAAGTGATGTTTTGGGCAGCTGCAAGGTGGTTGGCCCCAACATCCCCCTTTAGAAAATATTCTTTATACACAAGATTTTAGGGTAAACATGGGCAGCTGGTCATATCTTCAGAGCTTCTTGCCAAGACTCATGACAACTGAGGAGTATAGATAGGTATGTTTATAAGGGGTTATCTATGCCACAATCAATGTTTAATGACCTTACTGCAGACACCTTGGTAGGTGAAGGTCATACACCAGTCATTACGGTGGTTTTGCTTCAAGATGCCATCACACTTGTCATGCATGCAACAGACTGTTTTCCTACATGAACCAATTTGTTTTTAATGGCCTGATCAGCGATGGTGTGATGTCAATAGTCTGGACATGATGGCAGAGAACATGGAAATTACTGCCTTCATTTTAGTTTTATAAGAGTTGAAAATTTTCTTTCTAGTAGGACACAACACGATGACACTCAAATAGATAAAAGTTTTGTTGCATAAAACTCCAGTGTAGAGCAGCCTGCCAGTCCAGGCCATACAGGGATCCCTTCGCAAGACAGGACAGTAGTTAGCTAAGCTGGAGCCATAAGGGGCATGTAAAGTAATGGCAACCAATGTAGAGTTAACCTAGTTTTCAGGGCTTCTGGCCCGTGGATTAGCTAATTGAAATAATTTTAGTTTTCAGGTTCCAGGGCATAGTGCTCTCTCTACGGAGAAGCAGCAGCTTTTTTTCATTCCAGGATTAAAATTCATAGTTGGTTGCTCCATTTATCTGATCTTCACTTGAGAATTTTGGAGCCACATGAAAGGAGAATATAAAGAACGTTTAATCAAAGTCTGTATCATCATGGAAAAACCTTTAACAAATCATACAAACACAAAATTAAAGTTATCTCTTAAAGTTTCAGATAGATATTTTTAGAACATAATAAAGTAAAACTGTTCAAAGTCAGGACTATAAAGTATGTGGAATTCTTAAATCTGAGTCCTCAATGTATCAACTGCAGACCTACTGTTAACAGATCCCCTTGATTTTATGTGCATTGACTGAGAGACCTATCCCAATGTTGTTATACGGGAACTCTGAAGAAATGCTCCTCTATTCTCATAGATCTCTCAGAGTGCCATCTGTACCCTCATACACATGCATACGAACAAACTTACAAAACAGACCGCTGCTAACATTTTTACTGGGGATACTATTTATTGTGGTAGCTCTGATCATCTATCCCTAAGAGGAAAGAAAACATTAATAATGGTTATATGTTCAACTATGGTGTTGATTAACTTGTGTATAATATTTCCATATGAATTCATGAATACATAGAAATGGTTGAGTATATCTTAAATATTTGAGGTTGAAAGTCGTAAGAAAAACCACATAAACATCCTTAATTCCACTATTAGAGATTTAACACTGACCTAAATAACCAATTATATTACCTATTTTAGCATATTTTTATGTTCTGATACTAATATTTTTTTAAATAAAACTTGTGTTCCAGAAAATTGCATTGGACAAATTAAACAGCAAGAAAAAATTCAAAATGATTGCAATAAAAGAGAGATATTGAGCTCAATTCAAATAAAAGACTAGACAGTTTTTAAGCACTAGAGTGAGCTAATGGAAAAATACTGGAGGATATTAGGGAGGAAGCTTCATCAGTGTGATTAGACCCTCTGTATTCTAATTGGCACTTATAGAAGTTAGGCTCCAATACTCCCACAGAGAATGGGAGATAGGGGCCCTGTCTTTCTCGATGATTACATTTCAAAGCATGGCTAGGTCCTTGAGAAAGACATTCCTGGGTTGTAAAACTGGCAGGAAGATTTACATCAGAGACAAAAAATTTATACTTGCAAGCTTTCTAAAGTAAATGCTCTAAGAGAAGGAATGTTCAGGGACTTATAGTCAGAAAGAAACCTGACTAGTCAAGCTGAGGGAAACATTTAGGCCATCTTGTCACTTGAAGGCCACTTGAAAGAGAAATTTTTATCCCTGCAGGCACATTATAAACTTCAATTGTTTATTTTCTTAGCTATGTGAACTACTGCCCTTTCACACAATATTTACTCATCAATTTATTCACATATGTATCACATATTTACAACCACACACCGGACTGAGCCCAGGAGACTGCAAACTTTTATACGGAATTTAAATACTGAAAGAACAGAGAAGAGTAATAAACAAATTACCCCAGGCGAGTAAGAAAAATAGAGTTGCCAATACTTGTGTTCTTGTAAGTTAGGTATATGTTTAATTTTCACAGTCTATGATATTTCACATGACTTTCAGGTATAACTTACTATTTAAAAAAAATAAACTTAATCATTTTACAAAGCATACATTTTTTTCTAAATCATCTAACTTCTAAATCTACATTTAAAAATCAGATCGGACATGGATGAAACTGGAAACTATCATTCTAAGCAAACTGACACAAGAACAGAAAACCAAACACTGCATGTTCTCACTGGTAAGTGGGTGTTCAACAATGAGAACACACAGACACAGGGAGGGGAACATGATACACTGAGGCCTGCGGGGTGGGGAGCTAGGGGAGAAATAGCAAGGGGTGGGGGTATTGGGGAGGGATAGCATTAGGAGAAATACCTATCATAGAGGACAGGTGATGGACGCAGCAAACCACTACCATGGCATGTGTATACCTATGTAAAAAACCTGCACAATCTGCACATGTACCCCAGAACTTAAAGTATAATAAATTGATTTTTAAAAATCAGATAGCATATCTGAGGATGAATTCATATGCTGAATTTTTGAAAAATATTACAGATTTTGTAAAAATACACAGCTATATTTTTCAGATATTTTTTTCATTAAAGAAAATGTACTTTGTTTGACTTCCTGTTTGATTTCCTGTTTTGTTCTATTCTCAATTTGAATTGCTACTGTTGTTGAAAACTGCCTTTAAATATTAGTTTCTTTGTTCTGGCCACAAGTCTTTTTTTTTTTTTTTTTTTTTTTTTCCTGAAAACAGGAATTACTTTTGTAATGCACACTTTTTGATCTTTGTCCATTTGTGTTTCTGTAAGGAATACCTGAGGCTGGATAATTCATAAAGAAAAGAAGTGTATCCAGCTCAGGATCCTGTAGGCTGAAAGATTGGGCATCTGGCAAAAGCCTCAGGCTACCTCCACTCATGGCAAAGTCAAAGAGGAGCGGGTATGTGCAGAGACCACAGGACGAGAGAGCAGCAAGACAGAGCGGAGAGGTGCCAGGTAGGTTCTTTATAACAACAAGCTCTCAGGGGAATTAATAAGGTAAGAACTCCTTCAAGGGAAGGCATTAATCTATTCATGAGGGTCCTGCCCCCATGACCCAAACACCTCCCATTAGGCCCCACCTCCAATAATGGGAGACATATTTTTAACGTGAGATTTGGAGAGCACAAATATCCAAACCATAGCAATTTGTTCATTGTATTTTCCCTTCTAGCTCAGCCAAGCTAAGCCACAGGTGAATTTGGTTTTAGGTTCTGGTTTTCTTGGTCATTCTAGAAAAGGAAAAGTCACTTGGCAGTCTGACTTTAAAGGATTCCTGCTGTTGACTAATTTATATACATGTAAACAATTCATTATTTATTAATGAAAGTCAGGTTCCAAAAAGACCAAACAGAGAAGAGAGGATAAATATCTATCTTTGGAGTGGAGATTTTTAAAAGAGATTTTTACAGAAAGTGTTTTTAAAACATTTATTTTCACTAAATGTACCCATAGTTATTAGCAACTAATATACAGGGATGTAGCAACGAAGATACAAAAAAAAAAAAAGGCCATTTTCTACTGAATTTCAAAACAATAAGAATTTTCCTGATTTCCTTACATTTTTGAAACACTTTAAAACTTTTTATATCACCTGGATTCCTTACATTGTTGAAATACTTTAAAACACATTACAATGTGATAGAGTACCAACACATTGTAATGCTTGGAACATGTACAGTGCACTTTACAACAACCAAACCAAACCGACTAAACATACATTGTTATTGTATATCACACATGTATTCATTGAATTTTGCTTCTTGTTATATGAGATATAAAAAAGGCCTTATAAATTATTGAATGCCTAACAAACTAACTGAACTTGACGATTTTGTAAAACTACATATAAAAAATTCAAACGTTCTGAGAGCTAGGGTTTTCATCTGAGTGCTAAGGGGGAACGCTTTTAAGACAGAAAACAAGTGAAATTTTTCGTCCATAAAGGCGATGTTAATGAGTTTTAAAATGGTAGCTGTGCTTTGATTAGAGTGCCACCTAGTGGTGAAGTATATTAGACCAGGTGTGTTTCTGCCGTTCTCACAAGGCAGTTCCCTTATTTTCAGTATGTCTTGTAACTGAGTGAGTTGCATCGCCTGAGTACAAGATAAAGCATTAGAAGATGGTTGTAGTTCTGATGGGAGAGCTTCTAGACAACACAGAGGAAAAATATATACAACCTGAAAGCTAACAATCTAACTTTATAGTCTCTTCAAAACTGGTATCTGGAGGTGATTCAGAAAAGCCCTGAGGCCATCTGATCATCTCTCCCCATTACCTTCAGGCAGTGATTCCGGCTGTGCAGAAAGTCCAAGATTTCACTAATCTACAGAAACAATAGTGTCTTGGCTTCCCTTAGAAACACTTACCAATACTGAGTCACTCTCACTGCCTGGAAACATGTTTTTATTTCTAACTAAAACTCAGAATGTTATAATCTAAATTATTTTCTCTTGTTCTTTCCTAAAAGGGATTAGAGAAAGCATTAGACAGAATAGATGGATCATCTTGTTAGAGCTGAAAGAATGCTGAGAGATACAACAGGCCATTTTAAAGATGACAAAATACGAGCTTATTTTTTTAAAAAAGCAAATTGCCTAAATGGGAAGAGAAAACTAATGGCAGAGCAAGGTTAGCATCAAGACCTGACTTAAAATCTAGCAGTCTTTGTAATTCCTAACAGTATGCCACCCTACTTTGGGTTGGTCATCCTGATCACTGCAATCAAAGACACAAGATGTGTGGTTTGCTCTCGGACTTTCTTAAGACGGTAACACTATTGGGCGGGGAGGGGGAGGGGGGCGCTGTTAAAAAAAAAAAAAAAAAAAAAAGGATTGCAACACTATTATTCTCTCCTCTGACACTTGTCAGAATTTCTGCCTAGTTATTTTCTCCAGGTATGTGGTACCTAACACAACATGAGCACACTGCAGTCATCTAATATTTATGGATTAGCCCTTCCCATCTTAGCTACATCTCTAACCATCATTTCTTCCTCTTGTGCTTATCTGAGATACGCTCAACAGAAGAAAACAGCCTAAGTACATCCAGGACTTGCAACAAGCATTGTTTTATCTTTAAATAGGATAAGAGAAAAATCATCCTCATTTTCACAGCCCATCAAGTTGTACTTAAGCAAAGTGCAGAGTAAAAGTGGCAAGTAATGATTTATTAATGAAAAAAAGTGTAAAATCTTCATATTTTCTTATGGTTTCTATAAATAAAAAGTTAAAACCCTTAGTGCCAGAAATTACAAAATCTATTTGGTGTTTCCTCCTACGGGGTATTAGCCACGTTTATTCCTATATCTGCTTTTTGCTCGTTGACTTATAATATACATGTCTTTGTCATGTGGTTTCTGGGTTTTGTTGTTGCTCCTAGAATCAAATTTCTAACTGCATGTAAAACTATTAATTTATTCAACCCAGAGTTTTCTAAAGATGATGGCTGCTTTAAAGGTTATGTAAGATCTTTAAAAGAATCAAGCTACTGTTGGTTTTGCTGCTTTTGTTGCCACTTAGAATTACTGACCTGTAAGACACTTATATCTGGACCCAATTGTTCAGTTTTTGCCAACTCAAACACACATGAAATGGCAGGTAAACACCCTGGCATCAAACAAGAACAACACGAAAAAAAAAATCACTGTGCTTTCAAGAGATGTGTGAAAGAAAGCTTGTGAAATTGAGTTATTTACAGCAAAAAACCTGAGTAGGATGACATAAGACACCCAAAAAGTATCAGCCAAAGAAATTCTCATTTATATCTTACAGCATATTCTATCATGATTGTCTTCATTTCTCTTTGACTGAAAAAATACATGCAGGGCACTGAGGGGTGAGGATATGCTGATCAAAAATATATACAATTTTGGCTAAATAGAAGGCATAGGTTAAGGAGATCTATTGTTCAACATGGTGATAATAGTTAATAATATATTTTATTCTTTTAAAATGCTGAAAGAGTGAATGCAAAGTGTTCTCATCACAAAAATGATAACTCTCTGAGGTAACTTGTAGTTAATTTGCTAGATTTACATATAGTTAATTCACTAGATATATACCTTGAAACATCATGATGTACATTATAAATTCATACATTGTTATATGTCAATTTAAAAATAAAAGAGAAATATGTAAAAAAATAGGGGCCTAGAATAAATAGCTTGAGAATGAAATTTCTAGAAAGACTCCCCCCAGTAAAAAAAATACGTTTAAAACCTAATTCACAAAATATTCCTTAATATCTGTAAATCACTTTTAAAGTCTAAAGCTAACTATGTTTTAAAAAGGATGTGTAGTTTCTTGTTCAAACAAAACAATCACCAAAACAAAAAACCTGGAAATGAGAGCAACTTTTCTTTAACAGTCAAATAATTCCTTATTGAACTAAAGAATAATTTTGGCTGCAAGGAAAAATATCAATAAGCACGAGCACATACGTCTACCAGTACATGTAGAAAACTGTAATTTAATTATACCAATCTGTTTCCCCCACTACTCTAAGACCCTGAGGGACTATGTCTTACTTTTCTTCATATTCCCATCATTAAACAAATCTGTCACAAAAATTCGATAAATGTTTGTCCAAATAAACTACATCCAAGTGCTTATCGAATTGGTGATTAGAATCAGAAAAGCCTTGAGTTGTTTTTTTTTTTCTCTTAGAAATGCAGTAATCCACAGACGCTGGTATTCACATTTTGTATCTGATAGCAAACTATATAGGCCTAGGAGGTAAATCAAAAAATAGTCAAGACTTTTGTTTCATTTTGTACATGTTGAATTGAACACTGCATTAGTAAAAATGGAATGAGAAGCTCCTTTTTATTCCCCTAATATGTCCGAGAAGTTCCTACTTCTGAGACTTTAGTGACATTTATTTTCTTATTCCAGTACTTATCTCTCCCTGTCTCACCACCTAGTGTTGTCTACAACTATTATCCAACACTCAAGGCCCTACTCCAGGGGTATCTTACCCATTAGGGTGAGAAATCAAATGGAACTGAGTATAATTTTCCAAGTTTTACTTTTTGCATCTGTAAAATGTATGTCATTGTGAAGGATACATTTTAAGCTTCTAACACTGTAGCTGATAACATATATTTCTGGCACTTTATGTTTTGGGGTATATGATACCAAAACTGATACTTAAACATTCAACAAACTAGTATGAATTGCCAGACATTTGCCCCAGAATTCACCCTGCTAACCTTATTTACCTAGCTGTTAATGTTTCTGTCACTGTATCCTTGTCTTGATATGTGCCTAATTGGTGGGTTTTGGCTTGGCTTATTGAATTTTATTCCTACAATCTTCTCAATCCTGCCAATTTGTGCTCATTCTTGGCCTTAGGTGAAATACTCCTCCTCAATTTCCAACACCTTGTTCTACTCCCTTCAGCTCCCATACTATTAGGAAAAGAGAACTTGGGGAGTAAGCATTCATCTTTGAGGAGTCACTCTCAAAATGAATCTAAAACCTTGTCCAAATTAGAAACCAAACCTCTCCTACTTATAGAAAGTTTTGATTTCAAGGTGGAAGGCGTATACAAGCCAGGGAAAATTCCAGAAAGCTAAGATTTCCAGCAAGATGATTGGCCTCAGCACTGTAGGAGCAGTATAAAAAGACAAAAAGTAAAGAGAGGCACTACTTCAGATAATCAGAAAAAGACCAGTAAAAAACAAAATATATGAGTAGAGACCAGAAAGAAGTCAGGATGCACATCATGTGATTACCTGAAAGATAAACAGTTCATGACAGAAGAAAATATATAATTTCTGGACATTTAATCACTTTTTATATTCAAAGGATAACAAGCAGACTAGCTGGCTGGAGAAGAGGGAGGCAGAAGAAAGGGTTTAGGAAAAAGGTCAGAAGAGCCAGCTAATATAAGGCCTTGTAGGTGATGGTAAAGACTTGAGATTTCAGACTAAGCATGATGGGAAACTTTTAAACAGTTGAACACAGGAGAGTGGCATGAACCAATTTACAATTTGAAAATAACTCTGACTTAAATATGTGTGTAGGGTTCAAAATCTCACAAATAAATAAATCATTCTGGTAGACACAGATGACAATGTGAAATCTATAAAAACCAACAGAATACCAAATGGTACATTGAATATATATTAAAATAGGTTATTTTCTTCCATTATTTTACTAAAATTGACTATTTCACCTATGACTCAGGGAAGTCTCAACTATAAGTATATGCTTATTACTTTGCTTTTCTTCAACTTAAATTAAGTAAAATTAACATGCATAAGCCTAAAGAAAAATATTTTTATTAACACTTTTGGAGGAAACTTTTAAATTTTTCTTAACCAACTCATTTAATACACTGAGCATTTTGAAAAAGTAAACTTTAAGTATGGACTCTGAATGTTCTTTTCCACTTAGAGGAAAAGCAAAGGTATAAAAATGGATTAGCTAATGCTGAACAGGTATATAAAGAGTAGAAAATGAAGAAAATCAAATGTTTTGTCAAACATATCTAAAATTAGATGGTATATAGCTGATAACAAAAGTTGACCATAAAATATAAATAAATTGAAAGAAAAGCACAAAAGCTGAGGATCAGCTTCTCTGAGTCTATTATAAGATAAAGTAGAACTATTCTTATAAGAAATAATCGTATTCTTTAAGCATATGAGCTAGAGTCCTTCTATTACCACTTCTATAAGGCCAACTTCTGTTTATCTTTCAAGGGCCGGCTCAAACATCACACGTCAAAGTCTTTCCTGCCTTTCAGCACTCTGCCATAACAACCCTGTTAATACTTTCTTATGTTTATTATAGCTCAGTAAGTGCTGAGAATAAGGCAGTAGAGCTCACAGAAATCCCTCACAAAACATTTAGCTTTCACTGTAGGGCACACTGCAGGAGCAGTCTGAAGGCTGGGAGCTCAACATGGTATCTGAGAGAAATCCCCATTAGGAACTCTGAGCTTTCAGAGCCTCTTCCAAAAACTGAGAGCTGGTCAAGAGGACAAACAGGAAACTCGCTGGGGCAGAAAGCTGCTTGATTAGCAATAAAGCATAACGTGATCTCTTGACTCCAGTGATCCGATTCCAAACCCTGCTTAAAGGAAAATTCCAATTCTGCCCTTAACATATTTAAAGCTGATGGTAAACTAAATTTAGCTGACATTGTATCAAAAGCTAAATCCAACTTAAACATACATTATGCCAATTTATCCCCCCCAAATTAACAACCTAACAAAAAGAGAGGCATTTTTTTTCTGGGGATAAATATTACTTACCTCAGTCTCTGCTATTCTTTTAAACATAGCATTAAAGATACAATAAAAATTACAAGACACTCACATATCCAAGAAACTGTCATCTATTGTCAAGAGCAAAAATAGTGAATTGAAAGGGAACCAGAGATAAGTCCATGACTGGTATCATTTGACAGAGACTTTTAAAACAAACTGATAAACGTTAAAGGTGAATGAAAAACATGTGTGAATAAATGGTAGTTTCAGCAAAGAGAAAAGAACTACAAAAATAAATTATATTGTAGCCAGGGGGAGGGAAGGGACTGGGGCATCCCAAAGAGGCTCCCAGTTTCCCAATCCAATGTACCCAGGTCCTTGACCTCTTACTCCAGGAATGGGGAAGGGACCCCGGAGACGCAGTGAGCTTACCGTTTGAATAAATATCGTGGACCCAAAGAGTTTAGCAGAGAGACAGAGAAGGAGAGAGAGCTCTCACACTGCCGTGGGAGGGGATCCAAGGGAGCAATCCACACAGGTAAGGAGCACCCGGGTTTTAACCCTGAAGTTATTCCCACCCCATTCATGTTTTCGCCCAATGAGAGGAGTTCTTTCAAACTTCCTCTGGAGTGATTGATCTTTGACTCTAATACCAGATTGGCTGCTAGGTCTGCAACCAGCTGTTGCAAAAAGCCTGAAACAGCTCCCAGAGCTTTCAGCGGGCTTTTTGAGCAAAGAGGCCCACCTGGATTCTTCTAACTAGCCAAAGAACTCTAGGTTATTGGATGGGGGCGTGGATGGAGGTGTGGCACTAGGAAAATCTTGCCTTTGAAACCACGCCCCTTGTAGACCCAGGAAAACAAGTTTTTTCCCTTAACACAGTTCCTCAATATGAGAAGGCTAAAAGTGAAAAAAACACAATACCAGAAACAAAGAATTATTTTCATGAACTTGAAAAAAGACTTCACACAATGGAAGAAACAATCAGTAAACTTAAAGAAAAACAATGCAAATTATTCAACTTGCAAGAGCAAATAAAAGTAAAACAAATAAAACAGAACGTCTGAGATTGTGGGACAACATCAAGTAATCTGTTTAATCAGACTCTACAATATAGGGGAAAAAAATAATAGAATTGAGCCAATACTTAACGAAGCTTATTGTAAAAGAATAAAGATTTAGTGTCCATCAAAAAAATGAAGTCCAGAAGACAAAGAAATTACATAATAAAGTATTGAAAGAAAAAAAATAATCTAGAATGCTGTAACTAATACAAATATTCTTCACAAATGGAAATAACAATAATTTCAAAGAAACAAAAACAAGAGAATTGATCTTCAATTCAAATTTGCCCTGCAAAAGAAATGTGAAAAAAGCAATTCTTCAGGATAAATAAAGGGAAATGATGACAAATGGAAGTCTTCATCATAAAAAATAAAATCAGGCCGGGTGTTTTACCTCATGTCTGTCATCCCAGCACTTCAGGAGGCTGAGCTGTGTGGATCATCTGAGGTCAGGAGTTTGAGATCAGTATGACCAATGTGGCAAAACCTTGTCTCTACGAAAAATGTATAAATTAGCCAGGTGTAGTTGCATGCACCTGTAGTCCTAACTACTCGGAGGCTAAAGCAGGAGAATCTCTTGAACCTGGGAGGTGGGGGGTTGAGGTGAGCCAAGGTCCTGCCATTATACTCCACCTCCAGCGACAGAGCAAGACTCCATCTCAAGAAAAATAAATAAACAAATAAAAATTAAATTAAAAAACACCACAAAGGTATGTCAGTTAAAATAAAACATGCTTTATTACTATGCATATTTTTATACATGTTTTTAAATTTCTTTAAAATTTATTGACTACTAGTTAAAAATAATGTGTGATTTGTTGTCATAGAATTTAGATATATGACACAAGAACTTAAGTTGTAAGGTTTTGAAGGTAGAATGTGGTAAGATAAGATATATATATCTTGTAACCTCTAGAGTAAACATTAAAATACAACACAAAGAGATGTAGCAAAAAAGGCAACAGATAATTACTAAAATTCAAACACCACCTACAATCTATAACTTTTATTATACTTAAAGTATAGCTTAATTTTCTTAAATTTCACATATCTCTGCATTTGAAATCAGAAAACACAGCTAAATTTAGGCTTTCCTTGATTGTCAAAGTCAAGGTTTTTGTACAGGGTTATAAAATTGTGATCATCAAGAATTTGCAGGGTATAATACTGAGCTCCTGATCATTAGAGCTAAGTATTCCAGACAGGTATTTTTTTTCTAGGACATGTGACTGTGTTTTTTTTTTTCTAGGACATGTGTCTGTGTTTTATCAATTTAATCTATTAGAAAATGAAAGAAAGTTTTTACAAAAAGACATCTATTAAAGTATTTTTCTTACGTTTATAACTATCCTATTTAGCTATGTGTTCCAAGCCAAGGGAGGTAGAATTTTTTACTTATAACTGGCTCCACAAATCTATCCCAATCTTAGTAACCTTCAGCAGATCTTTCATTGAAGAAATAAAATAATGTGTAACTATGACAATGATACTCTTATCCTTAGCAAGTTAACACAGGGTTAGAAACCAAATACCACATGTTCTTGTTTACAAGTGGGAGCTAAATGATGAGAACACATGGGCACATCAAAGGAAACAACACACACTGGGGCCTTCTGAGGGGGAAGGGTGGGAGGAGAAAGAGGATCAGGAAAAATAACTAATGGGTACCAAACTTAATACCTGGGTGATGAAAATTGATACAACAAACCCCCATGACAGAAGTTTACCCATGTAACAAACCTGCACTTGTACCCCTTAACTTAAAATAAAAGTTAAAAAAGAGAAAACTAACCGAAGTTTTAAAAAGATATTCCTGTACCCTGGGAAAATATGTATGCACACCAAAGGTGATTACAGAAAGAGCAAAAAAATAGATGATGTGTATGCTATATGAGTACACCTAGATGTCCCATAAATTAAATAGCATTCTGAACTTAGTCTCATCACTTGATAATATATAAATCAAATTAAAAACTGAATGTCTTAGTTCAAGAAATCTGTGAAAAAATCAATAGCATTTGTTTAATATTTTAGGCTGAAAGGATACAATAGTTTTAGGCATTTGGCGGTTACAATACTGGCAATGTCACAAATGAAAAGGACACTTATCCACTGAGAAGAGTTATATGCCATACTGCTTTTCCAGAGGATTAAAGAAATATCTTTACATAAACTTCCCTGCAGTGATGGATTTATTTATAACCAATTCCTAGGTCATTAAACGTTCTAAAGTGATAAACAGGGAGTATGTATTATAACCCCCTTTCAGGTTATAATCTTTAGGCTCTACTGTAATTTTTCCCTTTTAAAAAAGAGTGATGGACTTAAGAGTACCTATCTATCTCTCCATCCATCCAGCTATACTAATATTTTTGGAATGATTTTGAATGTATATGTATATTTTTTAATAATGTTAACTATTTTGCCTTAAGTCCCTGGAAAAAAGTAGAGGACATGGCATAGGGGAAGCTGGATCAGAAAGGAAAAAATAAAAAGCTGATCTTTTCCTCCCTCTCCCACAGTGGGAATATGGGAGGATACAAGACACCAAAGTATTATAAAAGGGCAGATTCCAGGATTTTCATTTTTTCCACTTCTCAAGGCTGAGCTTCATATGGGTGGTGTTTCTATCCAATTATGAATGGGGGTGGTCAAGAAACAGGAGGTCCACTTCGGCCATATCTAGAGAGGCCAAGGCCTTTAGGCGAAATCTACTATCCAGCTAAGTGTTATGTCTATCACAATATACAAGTAGTAGTACCACAAATGGCAGAAAAAAAAAAAAGCCTATGCAGTATCCTGACTCTTCATGGCTTACACAAGAAATATGAATGATTCAGAGATTCCATGAACCCGGATGAGGGAACACAAGGGTGTAGGAGATGTCAGAGGTTGCAGTGTGTGAGAGAAACATGAATGGCTTTGGTCATAGGTGCCACCCACCAGTTTAAAATTGCCAGAGAACATCAGAACACAAGCCACCTGCAAAAGAAACACAATTTAGAGAATATCAGCTTTCTTTCTCACCACCCAACTCATATAGGCCCCCTTTGTATTAGATGTCATCTTGGATGGAAGCAGATTGTTGAAGGAGAAAATATGAAAAAACAAATGTTTGCCCAAAGGAGACCAAGTCATCCAAGGGACACTATTTTAATCAAGAGAAATGGATGGCCTGTTAACTGGTATGTTTAAAGTTTCCCTCTCAACTTAATACCCTGTGGGTTGGAGGTGAAAGAAAACAATTAGATGTATTACAGAGGCAAAGTTTTGATGTTTTGGATTGTAAACACGAGTAAATATTATCAACTTATTACAAATATAAAAGTGAAAAACAAATGGATAGATAGATGACGAGAGGCAGATAGATATCAGAGAAAAGTTAGGACATATATGTATAGATGACTAAAATGGAGATATAAATAGATGAAGAGGAAGGCATATTAATAGAAATAAATATTGATATAGACATAGATGTGAAATATCCCACCACAATGACAAAGAAAGAATCAGTTTTGCAAAGACAAAACTGGAGGACATTAGGCTAAGTGAAATAAGCCAGGCACAGTAAGACCAATACTGCACGATCTCACTTATTTGTGATATAACACAGTTGAACTCATAGAAATAGAGAGTATAAGGGTGGCTACCAGAGGGTGGGAGAAGAGAATAGGGAGCTATTGGTCAAAAAATACAAAGTTTGCTAGACCGAAAGAAGAAATGTGTTTTTGATATTTATTGCACAGAATAGTGACTATGGTAAATAATGATGTATTGTATATTTTAAAATTTCTAGGAGAGTAAATTTCAAGTGTTCTCACCACAAAAATGTCAACTCTATGAGGTGAAGGATATGTTAATTAGCTTGCTTTTACTCATTTCACATAGTGAATTATTTAATCAAACATCACATTGTACCCCATAAATATACATACTATTTTTATTTGTCAATAAATAATTTTGTATAAACAAATCTTATTTCACAGATATTGTTCATGAACACAAAATTTCACTGTGACTTCTCTACCCATTACCCCTCAAAAATAAAACTTAAAGGAAAGAAATTAACACCATTGAATAACTCCCTTTTTTTTTTGAGATAGGATCTCGCTCTCCTGTCTAAGGTGGCCTGCAATGACTCTATCTCACAGTCTCTGCAGGCTCAACTTCCTGGGCTCAAGAGACGCTCCCACATAAGCCTCCCAAGTAGCTTGGACTACAAGCATGTGCCACCACAGTAAGCTAATTTTTTAATTTTGTATAGAGACAGGATCTCATGATATGGCCCAGGCTTGTCTCCAAGTCCTAAGCTCAAGCAATCGATACTCCTGCCTTAGCCACCCAAAGTACTCAGATTAGAGGCATGAGTCACCATGCCCAGCCCACCACAGAACATCTTAAACATACTATGTTCTTTCCATATGCTATCTCATTTAGGATTTAAACAACTTTATGATATAGATAAACTATTAGTCCTGTTTTGTAGTACAGAATACAAAAAAAAAGTCAAAGAAGTTAAATAACTTGATTAAGGCTATAAAGCGTAAAAATAGAGACAATGTGAAAACTATATCTGTGTGAGTATGCTATGTCAAGTTGACTGCCCCCAAAAAAAGCCTTTGGGAAAATCAAGTAAACTTTTCTTTAGGATTCTGGTATATTTATTCCCTTAGAATATCATGATACAACCTCGAGAACTAGGCAACTTATTTTTTTTATTTCCTAGACAGTATTATTGTGAACTTTTGGAGACTAAAGATTCCTGTGTTCCCATGTATGTTTATTGTGGCATTGTTCACAGTAGCAAAGACTTGGAACCAACCCAAATGCCCATCAATGATAGACTGCATAAAGAAAATGTGGCACATATACACCATGGAACACTATGCAACCATAAAAAAGGATACGTTTATGTCCTTTGCAGGGGCATGGATGAAACTGGAAACCATCATTCTCAGCAGACTGTCACAAGAACAGAAAATCAAATACTGCATGTTCTTACTTATAAGGAGTGTTTAACAATGAGAACACAGGGATGCAGGGAGGGGAGCATCACACAATGGGGCCTATCGGGTGGGGAAATAAGGGAGGAATAGCAGGGGGTAAAGGGGAGGGATAGCATTGGGGAGGGATAGCATTAAGAGAAATACCTAACGTAGACGATGGGGTGATGGATGCAGCAAACCCCCACAACAGCATGTGTATACCTCTGTAACAAACCTGCACAATCTTCAAATGTAGCCCAGAACTTAAAGTATAATAAATAAATTCTTTTAAAAACCAATAAAATAAACTGCATCTATGAACAGAGACAAAACTTTTTTTTATTGCATTTTAGGTTTTGGGGTACATGTGCAGAACATGCAAGATAGTTGCATAGGTACACACATGGCAGTGTGTTTTGCTGCCTTCCACCCCTTCACCCACATTTGGCATTTCTCCCCATGCTATCCCTCCCCTCATCCCCCCCCCACGCTGTCCCTCCCCTATTTCCCCCAATAGACCCCAGTGCGTAGTACTCCCTTCCCTGTGTCCATGTGTTCTCATTGTTCATCACCCACCTATGAGTGAGAATATGCGGTATTTCGTTTTCTGTTCTTGTGTCAGTTTGCTGAGAATGATGTTCTCTAGATTCATCCATGTCCTTACAAAGGACACGAACTCATCGTTTTTAATGGCTGCATAATATTCCATGGTGTATATGTGCCACATTTTCCCAGTCCAGTCTATCATCGATGGGCATTTGGGTTGGTTCCAGGTCTTTGCTATTGTAAACAGTGCTGCAATGAACATTCGTGTGCATGTGTCCTTATAGTAGAACGATTTATAGTCCTTTGGATATATACCCAGTAATGGGATTGCTGGGTCAAATGGAATTTCTATTTCTAAGTCCTTGAGGAATTGCCACACTGTCTTCCACAATGGTTGAACTAATTTACACTCCCACCAGCAGTGTAGAAGTGTTCCTATTTCTCCACATCCTCTCCAGCATCTGTTGTCTCCAGATTTTTTAATGATCGCCATTCTAACCAGCGTGAGATGATATCTCAATGTGGTTTTGATTTGCATCTCTCTAATGACCAGTGATGATGAGCATTTTTTCAGAGGTTTGTTGGCCTCATGTATGTCTTCTTTTGTAAAGTGTCTGTTCATATCCTTTACCCATTTTTGGATGGGCTTGTTTGTTTTTTTCTTGTAAATCTGTTTTAGTTCTTTGTAAATTCTGGATATCAGTCCTTTGTCAGATGGGTAAACTGCAAAGATATTTTTCCCATTCTGTTGGTTGCCGATTCACTCTAGTGACTGTTTCTTTTGCCATGCAGAAGCTGTGGCGTTGGATTAGGTCCCATTTGTTTATTTTGGCTTTTGTTGCCAATGCTTTTTGTGTTTTGGTCATGAAGTCCTTGCCTACTCCTATGTCCTGAATGGTTTTGCCTAGATTTTCTTCTAGGGTTTTTATGGTTCCAGGTCTTATGTTTAAGTCTTTAATCCATCTGGAGTTAATTTTAGTGTAAGGTGTCAGGAAGGCGTCCAGTTTCTGCTTTCTGCACATGGCTAGCCAGTTTTCCCAACACCATTTATTAAACAGGGAATCCTTTCCCCATTGCTTGTTTTTGTCAGGTTTATCAAAGATTGTACGGTTGTAGACATGCTGTGTTGTCTCTGATGGCTCTGTTCTGTTCCATTGGTCTATGTCTCTGTTTTGGTACCAGTACCATGCTGTTTTGATTACTGTAGCCTTGTAGTATAGTTTGAAGTCCGGTAGTGTGATGCCTCCTGCTATTTTCTTTTTGCTTAGGATTGTCTTGGCTATGTGGGCTCTCTTTTGGTTCCATATGAAGTTCAAGATGGTTTTTTCCAGTTATTTGAGGAAATTCAATGGTAGCTTGATGGGGATAGCGTTGATTCTGTAAATTACTTTGGGCAGTGTAGCCATTTTCACGATATTGATTCTTCCTAACCATGAACATGGAATGTTTCTCCATCTGTTTGTGTCCTCCCTTATTTCGTTGAGCAGTGGTTTGCAGTTTTACTTGAAGAGGTCCCTTACATTCCTTGTAAGTTGTATTCCTAGGTATTTTATTCTCTTTGTAGCAATTTTGAATGGCAGTTCGTTCTTGATTTGGTTCTCTTTAAGTCTGTTATTGGTGTATAGGAATGCTTGTGATTTTTGTACATTGATTTTATATCCTGAAACTTTACTGAAGTTGCTTATCAGTTTCAGGAGTTTTTGGGCTGAGGTGATGGGGTCTTCTAGGTATACTATCATGTCGTCTGCAAATAGAGACAATTTGGCCTCCACCTTTCCTATTTGAATACACTTTATTTCTTTTTCTTGCCTGATTGCTCTGGCTAGAACTTCCAGTACTATATTGAATAGAAGTGGTGAGAAAGGGCATCCTTATCTAGTGCCAGATTTCAAAGGGAATGCGTCTAGTTTTTGCCCATTCTGTATGATATTGGCTGTTGGTTTGTCATAAATAGCTTTTATTATTTTGAGATACGTTCCAACAATACCGAGTTTATTGAGGGTTTTTGGCATAAAGGGCTGTTGAATTTTGTCAAAGGCCTTCTCTGCATCAATTGAAATAATCATGTGCTTTTTGTTTTTGGTTCTGTTTATGTGGTAAATTACGTTTATAGACTTGTGTATGTTGAAACAGCCTTGCATCCCCAGGATGAATCCTACTTGATCATAATGGATAAGCTTTTTGATGTGCTGTTGCAATCGGCTTGCCAATATTTTATTGAAGATTTTTGCATCTATGTTCATCATGGATATTGGCCTGAAGTTTTCTTTTCTTGTTGAGTCTCTGTCGGGTTTTGATATCAGGATGATGTTGGTCTCATAAAATGAATTGGGAAGGATTTCCTCTTTTTGGATTATTTGGAATAGTTTCAGAAGGAATTGTACCAGCTCCTCTTTGTGTGTCTGGTAGAATTCAGCTGTGAACCCATCTGGACCTGGGCTTTTCTTTAGTGGTAGGCTCTTAATTGCTGCCTGGACTTCAGACCTTGCTATTGGTCTATTCATAGTTTCAGCTTCCTCCTGGTTTAGGCTTGGGAGGACACAGGTGTCCAGGAATTTATCAATTTCCTCCAGGTTTACTAGTTTATGTGCATAGAGTTGTTTTAATATTCTCAGATGATGGTTTAAATTTCTGTGGAATCTGTGGTGATTTCCCCTTTATCGTTTTTTATTGTGTCTATTTGGTTGTTCTCTCTTTTCTTTTTTATCAGTCTGGCTAGTGGTCTCTTTTGTTGATCTTTTCAAAAAACCAGCTCTTGGATTTATTGGTTTTTGAAGTGTTTTTCGTGTCTCTATCTCCTTCAGTTCTGCTCTGATCTTAGTTATTTCTTGTCTTCAGTTAGGTTTTGAGCTTTTTTGATCTTGCTCCTCTAGCTCTTTCAATTTTGACCATAGGGTGTCAATTTTGGATCTCTCCACTCTTCTCATGTGGGCACTTACTGCTATATATTTTCCTCTAGATACTGCTTTAAATGTGTCCCAGAGATTCTGGTATGTTCTGTCTTCATTCTTGTTGGTTTCGAAGAACTTCTTTATTTCTGTTTTCATTTCATTGTTTATCCAATCAACATTCAAAAGCCAGTTGTTCAGTTTCCATGAAGCTGTGTGGTTCTGAGTTAGTTTCTGAATTCTGAGTTCTAACTTGATTGCACTATGGTCTGAGAGACTGTTTGTTATGATTTCAGTTGTTTTGCATTTGCTGAGGAGTGCTTTACTTCCAATTATGTGGTCAATTTTAGAGTAGGTGTGATGTGGTGCTGAGAAGAATGTATATTCTGTGGATTTGGGGTGGAGAGTTCTGTAAATGTCTATCAGGTTTGCTTGTTCCAGGTCTGAGTTCAAGCCCTGGGTATCGTTGTTTGTTTTCTGTCTGGTTGATCTGTCTAAAATTGACAGTGGAGTGTTAAAGTCTCCCACTATTATTGTGTGGGAGTTGAAGTCTCTTTGTAAGTCATTAAGAACTTGCCTTATATATCTGGGTGCTCTTGTATTGGGTCCATATATATTTAGGATCATTACCCCTTCTTGTTGTATCCATCCTTTTACCATTATGTAATGTCCTTCTTTGTCTGTTTTGATCTTTGTTGCTTTAAAGTCTATTTTATCGAAGATGAGAATTCCAACTCCTGCTTTTTTTTTTTTTTTTTTTTTTTTTTGCTCTCCATTTGCTTGGTAAATCTGCCTCCATCCCTTTATTTTGAGCCTTTGTGTATCCTTCCATGTGAGATGGGTTTCCTGGATACAGCACACCGATGGGTTTTGGCTTTTTATCCAATTTGCCAGTCCGTATCTTTTGATTGGTGCATTTAGCCCATTTACATTTAGGGTTAATATTGTTATGTGTGAATTTGATATTGCCATTTTGATGCTAGCTGGCTGTTTTGCCCATTAGTTGATGCAGATTCTTCATTTTGTTGATGCTCTTTAGGATTTGGCATGTTTTTGGAATGGCTGGTACTGGTTGTTCCTTTCTATGTGTAGTGCCTCTTTCAGGAGCTCTTGTAAAGGAGGGCTGGTGGTGACAAAATCTCTGAGTACTTGCTTATTTGCAAAGGATTTTATCTTTTCTTCACTTATGAAGCTCAGTTTGGCTGGATAAGAAATTCTGGGTTGGATGTCCTTTTCTTTAAGGATGTTGAATATTGTCCCCCACTCTCTTCTGGCTTGTAGAGTTTCTGCTGAGAGATCTGCTGTGAGTCTGATGGGCTTCCCTTTGCGAGTGACCTGACCTTTCCCTCTGGCTGCCCTTAGCATTTTCTCCTTCATTTCTACCCTGGTGAATCTGACAATTATGTGCCTTGGGGTTGCTCTTCTTGCAGAGTATCTTTGTGGTGTTCTCTGTATTTCCTGGACTTGGGTATTGGCCTGTCTTGCTAGGTTGAGGAAATTTTCCTGGATAATATCCTGAAGAGTATTTTCCAGCTTGGATCCATTCTCTTCGTCACATTCTGGTACACCTATCAAACGTAGATTAGGTCTCTTCACATAGTCCCACATTTCTTGGAGACTTTGTTCATTCCTTTTTGCACTTTTTTCTCTAATCTTGGCTTCTCATTTTATTTCATTGAGTTGATCTTGGACTTCTGATATTCTTTCTTCTGCTTGGTCAATTCGGCTGTTGAAACTTGTGCATGCTTCATGAAGTGCTCGTGTTGTGTTTTTCAGCTCCTTCAGTTCATTCATATTCCTCTCTAAGTTGTCCATTCTTGTTATCATTTCCTCGAATCTTTTTTCAAATCTTTTTTCAAGGTTCTTAGTTTCTTTGCATTGATTTAGAATATGTTCTTTTAGCTCACGGAAGTTTCTCATTACCCACCTTCTGAAGTCTGATTCCATCATTTCATCACACTCATTCTCCATCCAGCTTTGTTCCCTTGCTGGTGAGGTGTTTTATTCCTTTGTAGGAGGTGAGGTGTTCTGGTTTCGGGTGTTTTCCTCCTTTTTGCACTGGCTTCTTCCCATCTTTGTGGATTTATTCACCTGTCATCTGAGTAATTGCTGATTTTTCAAGTGGGTCTCTGAATGGAGGCCCAGATTGTGGATGAAGTATTTCTGTTTCTTAGTTCTCCTTCTAACAGTCTAGCCCCTCTCCTGTACAACTGCTGAGGTCCACTCCAGGCCCTGCTTGCCTGGGGCACACCTGTAGCAGCTGCGGAACAATGAGGGATGCTACCAGTTTCTTCTGCTGCTATCTTTGTCCCAGAATGATGCCCGCCAAATGTCAGTCTGCTCAGTCCTTTTTGAGGTGACTCTTTGGGTATACGGGGGTCAGGGAGCTGCTTGAGGAGATGGTCTGTACCTTATAGGAGCTCAAGTGCTGAGCTGTGAGCTCCATTGTTCATTCAGGGCTGCTAGGCAAGTACGTTTAAGTCTGCTGCAGCAGAACTCATAAAACCCCTTTTTTCCCTCATATGAGGGAAACTCTCTGTCTCAGGGAGTTAGGGCTTTATTTATGAGTATCTGTTGCACTGTCCTGCCCAGCTAGGAGGCAGTTTAGTCACTATTTGCCTGCCGAGGCTCCGCCCTGCTGCCGTGGGGTCCACCCTGCTGCTATGAGCTTCGCCCTGTTGGCGGAGTCTCTCTGTTATGGCAGGTGGCCTTGGCAACGGTAGGCTGCATCAGCAATGGGAGAGTACCTCAGTAGGGGTGGGATGTTTTGGTAATGGCGGACGCCCCTCCCCGACCGAGCTGCACAGTCCTGGGTTCAGCTGTGCCTGCCGTGAAACTCTCAACCCCGAGCATTTTGAATCGCTGTTTTGTTTGTCCCTGTGGGGGTGGGACCCGTCGAGCCTGATCACCTGGCTCCCTGCCTCAGAGCCCTTTTGTTTTTTTTTTTAAGTTGAACGGTTGACTCTATCCCAGGTGTTTCAGTTGCCTGCTGAAAGGGCACCAGGATCTGTGTGATTTCCCGTGCAGCGACCCACTGCACCTGCTCACAGTTCCCTTCCCGGTAATCTCCTGGCCTGGCTCACTGTCCAAGTCTCCTTTAATCTGATGAATATGCTAATCTGCCCTCGCAAATCTCAAATTGCCAGTTTAACAAGGTACCCAGACCAGTGAGTTTTGTGCGGAGTGCCGCTGCACTGCGGCACCAGCCAAAATGGCCATGCCAGCTGAAACAGGTGTGCTGGGGTCCCGTGTCTCTCCTACACCTGGGAATTTCCCCATTCTGTGGGAAACAAAGATCTGTCTGGAAATGCGGCGTGAACTCACCCTCTGCGTTTTCACTGAGAGCTGCAATCCTGAGTTGGTTTTATAGTGCCATCTTCCCCCGCTCCCTCCCAAAACATTTTTAAAAGATTCCTGTGCTCCTTTTTGTAGATACAGAGCAATTGCCCTGCAACTTCTATAGAATAGTGAAAAAAATAGACCTTCCAAATAAAGAAACAAAGTTTTAAGTTTTAGACTTATAACTTAAGTTTGCATAAGTTTGCTTAAAACTGGAATTTGATGACAGTTGGAAAGTTGTCAAAAGTAGTAATTTCAAGTAGAACATAAAATACTGGATCTTAGACACTAGATCAATAGCCACAACAAAAAACAATCTTACCACTTTGGCAGAAGGTTAAAGACCATGAAGAAACTAAAGTTAATTGTCCTCTTTAAAAGAGATTGATTGTAAATGATTGTAGGGTAAAACAATTCTGAACTTGTGGCAAGTGCTCTTCTAGGAAACAATTGCATTCTGGCTGTTTGTGTGTACTGAAAACAAACAAATAAATAAATGACAAATACACCAACCTCCCTGCCACCGTATTAAGGACACAGAGGGAGAAAGAACTTCCCTAGGCTGATCTATGAAAAGACTTGTAGAACAATATGTTCACATATAGTTTTGCTTTTTCTTGTGTTTTCTTCTGAGATTACTGAAGAAAGGGGAAATGTTTAAAATCAATAAATAACACAAAGTGTGATTTTTCTTTTGAAATGATAGAAAAAACTATTGACATAACCTCTGCCTGACTCTCCAGTCAGATCCAAGGATGTGTAATGCCACTACATACTAACAGAGAAACTAGGAGGTGTAAAAATAAAATTGAACTAAAAAGCAAACAGCAATCCCTTTTACAAAGAAAACATGATAATATTCTCTAAATAATTGGAGACAAAACAAGCGGGTCAATTCATTTTGCCTATTAAATCAAAGATTGTCCCAGAGCCTAAGATTCATCTGTAAGATGTCATTTTAAAATCCATTAGGCTGAATTAAGTATTATTTTCAATTTTTCTTATAGGCATATTCTATTTTTTCTTAGCAAGTTCCAGTATGGAATGTAAATGAGGTTACAGTTTTTTAATTTATGAAACTATCAACATCATTTCCTTGAATTGAAGAGTTCCTTAAAAATTCTTGTTTCCTAACTATTTTAGTTGTCTAGAACGATGCCACTCTAAGTGTGGTCCATCGACCTGTGCAGGTCTTTGAAATGTTACTAATCTGCAGTAAAATAATGTGGAAATTTAAAATAAATGTTTAGAAACCTTTATAGTAACTTAGCAATGTATTTGAAATTTTTTAAATGTCTGGTTTAAAAAATAAAACATACAGGCTTTCATTTTGTTTTTCTAGCACTCTCATTTCATTTTGATATTGTACCTTATAAAATCTTTGGTCTGCAATAGAATCTTTGGTCCTTTTTAAAGAGGACAATTAACTTTGGTTTCTTCATGGTCTTTAACCTTCTGCTGAAGTGGTAAGATTGCAATAGAATGAAGGGAGAGAAACAGATACTTTCTCATAGGTAAGTTTTTAAAAGCACTGCTTACAGATGAGCTTTGACAACAAATAGAAGTTGTTTTGAGTACCAGCTCTAGTATTAGCCAAGTTCTAATTATATGACATTGGGAAAGTTACTTCATCCCTCCAAGTTTCCATTTCCTCATCTGAATAATGAGTATCTACTTTACATGATTTTTACATGGTCCTGAGTAAACAACATCAGCATCACCCCAGCATTTGTTAGAACTGCAGATTCTCAGACTTTTTCTAGAACTAGTAAATCAGAATCTGCATGTTAACAGCATCCCTAGTAAAGCATCTGCACAAATACAGTGCTTGACTTACAGAAAATGACCAGGAACTATGAGCTGTTGCTGATTTTATTCATCACAATAATATGTAAATAGTATTCTCTGTAATAAAGGGTGACATTTAGAACTGTGTAAACATAGATATAAATATCAAATAATTATCTTTCTGATATTTTACAGGTACCTAAGTAGTTAAGAATATGATACAGATTCTGTTGATATAATAACAAAGAACACATACCTCTTACCCTCAAGAAACTCAGGTGATAAAATATAAGCCACGTACATCTAATAGAAATACAAAAGTTGTATTTCTGAGTTGGTACAGCCATAGAGAAATTATTTACACAGAAATGTTGGATAAATTGAGGCAATACTACTTTTATAGTATTCTTGCACAAAAAATAAATTTTATACTCTGACTGAAAAAGACAAAGGGAAGGAAACCACTTTGTTCTCAGCCAATAATACTTGTGTCTACCCAGTGTTATATCAAAAATAGCCTGAATGTTCAAGGGTTGAAGTGTTAACTCCAGCCAAATTTCTTGTCCTTTAAAGTTACCCCGCTGTGACTGGCAATACGGAGGTCACATACCATTTCAGCTGAAATAGCAAAGCTCAGTGGGAAGCAAAGAATGAAATTGCTTGCTACTTATCTCTGATTCTGTGTCCAGGTTTCTGACAAACCATACCAGGGTAGCAAATATAGCTTAGTAGTGATTTTTTAGAAACAACATATGAGGGTTAAGACAGGAAAGAAAAAGAGCACATTGACATTTGCCATTTTTGTAAAATAAAGGTGATCCCAAAAATTTACATAAGAAATGTGTATCAGCCTAATACTGCCAGTGATACTCTGGAGGCCATGGTGGATACCTAAGAGGACTAGTTCAATATCTAATACATGTGTGATTGTTTTTCTCTGTTAAAGCCAAGTACAAGGATTACCCAGGGCAAAGAGACATAAGCACTGATAAATCACCATTTCACTTACTTTACTTTTATTTTCTGTTCAATTCCACATAGCTGACTTTTGTAAAAGCTGAACTCCCATAAAATGGAAACTTTACTTAGTCACAGTGAAGTGTTTTTCTATGATGCCAAATACAAAGATATGTTCATGATGTAGACAGTTATCTACTGTTCACTCTGTATCACACACTGTACTAGAGGCTAAAAGATGAATGCAAAAGAAACAAGAGGAATTTTCTCTGATTGAGATTTTCTGGAAGTACACAAGAGGCATATACAAAAATGCATACTATTTTTCAGTGAAAACCTGACTTCTCCATTTCCATTTGCTTTTCATTGTATATTACATTTCAGCATAGCATAACATAGACAGTGTCTGGAAAGTCTAATCTTCACGAGATATATTCACAGTTTGAATATTTATATGACACAAAAACAATTGATTTACAAGTTTTTAAATTTGAAACTGGATAAAATCAAGTCATTGTATTTCTTAAATGTATAGGAACAAGGTGTGTTTTCTCATAACTTAAAATTCTTTATATATTACAAGGGAGAAAAACATTTGATTATATCATAAGACTGACCTAAAATGTATTGGCATTATATTTGGAAATATGAATTAACAGCACATGGACACACTAATACAATTCAAAAATTAGTTTCATATGCCATTCTTATACTTGATAACAGAGTGTCATTTTAGAAATGGTTCCAAAACTCAAAATTATAAGCCTGTATTGCCACTTTGTTTTAGCCCTAAAAAGGAAGTCGTGGAAACCTTATTTTAGATGTCATGATTTTGTCTAATTTTCATTGTAAGAATCCTCCTAAAGTACCTGTGAATAATTGTGCTAAATTATTCGTCACGTAAGTTAATTTGACAGTTAATTATAATAAAGGAAAGGGTTTCCTGAACATAATTCAGGGCTTTAATGCCTAAAGGATAAACTACACTGACAGAATTTGTCCTTGACTATGGTCTTACTGCTATATGCTAAACCCAAAATTAACATTTTGTACTTTTGAGAGCTAAAAAAAAATTACGACTATATTTTTTGACAATGCAAAATATGCTGATTTTTCTCTTGGAGAGAAGCACTAAATAGTGAAAGTTGCACAGGCTTAGGACTAAATTCCTCATGTTGTTTTTCATTAGCTGTGTGATTGTGAAAACTAGCTTAACTCTCAGAATGTCATGAGTTTTGTTGCATTTCTTTTTTAGCTGATAAAAAATGCAATTTGGGGCGGTATTGTGACAATTAAAAGCAGCTGCCTCTGTTCCTTAAATATAGTAGTCACTCAGTAAGTGTTAGCTCTCTTTTTTTCTTTTCCTTTGAAAGGAGACAAGAAGAGGGTTTCTTTTTAATTCCTTCAGTCCCATGAATAGTATTTTCAAAAATTATATTTTATGACATTTATTAGCTGATAAATTGTTTTTGCATACATTGCTATTTTAATGTTTACAATAATATTATGCTGGAGGCAAAGCAGATAACTATTCTGTTTTTACAGGTTTAAAAGTTTGGAAGTTAAATTAACCAAGTTTATACAACTAAAAAGGGACATAACTGGGATGCCATCTCAGATATAGGTGAGTTCAAAAACCCATTTCTTACCCCAGTATACACACCAGTATTCAGTGGCACAAAAATCTTCTCCAAACTGCAGCAAAATCAGTGAAATTAGCATAATCAGAGAGTTCTTCATAAAGCAGAATATATTCCTATTTTTAAATTTAGAGATTATGTCTTTTTTCAGGATAAAATATCTTTTTATTATGAAGCAGTGGGAAGAATAGATGGTAAATGTTTTTCATATCATTTTTAGCCAGAATCTCAGAATCTAAAATTGTCAAAGCCCATTTGTCTCCTTTTTCCTTTTTGAAATTTTACTGGACTGTGAATTGCAGAAGTCTGATGATAGTCTACCAGGGCATGCTGCTTTATTACTCTTCACAGTAAATATTCAAGGTGTCAGATTGCTATTTGGTCTATTTTGATCATTCCACAATGTACACTTGTATTAAAACATCATATTATGTCCCATAAATACATACAATTATTTTGTCATTTAAAATAAAATTTAAAAAATTTCTATTATTCTAAAATAGCATGAGGATTCCAAATGAAGCTACCCCTAAAAATATATAATATAATGTAAACCCTATTCTTATTATATATGGACTAACAATTCCAAAAAGTGTGTTTTCAACTTTTTAATAGATTGTAGTGGTGGTAGTTTCCACAGAACTGTGAAGTTTGGTGATGTCAAGCTATTCACCAGTAGCAAGTTAAATATTGACAGAATAAAAGAGACTCCAGTGACTGTGATTAAGTATTACCAGGTAAGTCAGCACCCAGCGGAAGGACGGCTAGCAAAAAGCAGCAGCATTTAATGATGGCTTTCTGCAATGACAAGTCATAGGATTTTCAGAGCAATCCAACCATATCAGAGTTCTCAGGGCACTAACATTGCACTGTTCTGTTTTTTTAGACTTGTTTCTATGTCAATTTATTTTCTGCAGTGTGAAATTCTCACCCCTCATTTATTCCTGGCCACTCCCTTGACATGTCTAGCTGAGAAAAATAATGTTTCAGGAGTCTGAGATTTCATGACCTTGTATTAATGCTTGTGTATGTACCCTAGCCTCTTACACCCAAACAAGAATGGGTTGCCCTGACATAATGTTCCCTAAATATCCTGGGCATGTCACTGTCATTGCACTTCTGTGTTATTAATATCAGACAATTCCCTCATCATCGTATATATCATCAGTGCCTGTATGGTACCTGGCACATAACTGGCACTCAGAACATGGTAATAAATGATGTCTATAGTACAGGTATATCTGGAACAACTGTAGTAACTTTCTTCTTTAGAGAAAAAACACTTTTTGAGAGTTCCTGCCGAGGGCAACCTCAAAACATTTCAACAGAAATTCAGAGCCACTGAACCACCACCAGAATTTGAAGACCCATATTCCAAATTTAGTCTATGTTTATAAAATTTGAGAGATCTTATATTGATATATGATAGTGCTATTTTTATAATTACATAATCTTTCAATGAAATAAAAAAGAGAAGAAAGAAATAACTCATTTGACCTACCCTTGCCAGTAGGTCCTCTCTCGGTAGCTTTCCTAATGATATAAAGAACCGTATTTGATCAGGCTTTTAATAAAATGGCACTAAATACATTCACAGTGCTGGATCAAATGCTTGACATTGTTAAAAGCCAGCTAGAGATAGCAGAGTGGACAAAAGCTCATATGGATGTAGTAACTACTTTAAACAGAATAATTTTCTTTCCAGAGGGAATTTTAAAGAGCAAACTTAAAAACAGCTTTGGCATTCTTTTAAATTAAGTGTAAATTAAAATGAAATATAAAAATCCAGGGCATGAGTTAAACGTCAAAAGGAGTCAAATCATGTAACATATGTGCTCATGGCTGAATTTATCAGAAGTTCCTGAGACAATAAAATAAGATGCAATATGCCAAAAGGCAAAGTTCTGAACTTTGATAACCCAAATACCTTTAATGTGTGAAAGAACTTTCAATATCAATTTTAGGACAATTTTTATCTGTCTGAAAAAGATGCACTAGAAATATTTTATTCAATTAAGCAAAATGACTTGAATATACTCTAAAAAACACACTCACGAGAACTACATCTCTACTACGTAAAATGTACAAGTGCCTCAATGACTTGGACGCTTTTAAAATCACAATAATTTGAAGTCACTAAGGTGCAGACAGAAAGAGGATCTGTAAGTTATAAAATGCATTTAATGTCTGATGTATTCTCATATAATAAGAAAATACAATATTAAAGAAACATCTTAAGAAGGCAGAGAGAGAACTATATAACTCTGGATGAAATGGTGCAATGGAATTGGTGCAATGCTTGGGGATAGGAATAGTTAGAAAGGAATTCACAGAAAACCTAATGGTCAAACTGAGTCTCGAAGAATTAGTGACAACTTTCCACACAGGCAGTGAATACATGAGCATTCTAGGCAGAAAGAATAGCATGGTATATTTTTCGTTATGCTTCTGTGTGGCCACAAGAGGCAAGAACTAATCCAAACCTTAAATAAAAAAGAAGAACTAATCCAATCCTTAAATAAAAAAGCAACTATTAGCTCCAAGACCAGTCAAGGTACATACAGAAAAACTGAAACCATGTCATGGATTTCAAACAGAATATATTTACTACAGGTAATTGGTTACTCTGACGTGGGTAGCAATGGGGAATGCTGAGTTAACTCAGATATTAGTAACTTCAGGACAAACTTACCATCCCTAATGCTGACAGAACAAAAGCAAACCTGGGAAGATACTCCAGATGTCTGGGGAGGTTGAAGGAGGTCCTCCAGATGTCTGGTGCCCAGATCTCTAAGGGCACAGTGCAGTTTGGGCTGGAAGCAAATTGGAACACAGGTTAACAATTCTAATACTGTTTTACATATCTACTAGTGGGAACTAGGCTCCTCACTATTGGAGTGAGAATTTACAGATAACAATGTGGAGAAGTATAGAATGATCAACATGGTATAATGGACTAGAGTTGGAGACAGCAGTAGAAACCCATGTTTACCTTGATATTGATAAAGATTATTACATATAACATAACTGCAGATATGTGCATATACACAGGTTAATATACACATATATTTTTGTGTTTTGCTATCTGATAAGGCCTGGAAGCAGGGATACCCAAGTAGCAACAAACCCACTTAGTATCCAAATCTTCGTTTTTAATACAATTCTCCAATAAGAAGAACAAGGGCTCCTTGGAAAAATAACTTACTCTAGGATTAGGGCAGGAATGTGCAAGATGAACTTGAGCCTGAAGCATCTCATAGTGCCAAAAAGTAAGAAAGTGCTTCACAACAACAAAATCCTAATTGATGGGAGTATATCAAAAAGACACCGAAGTAGAGTGAAAAGATGGCCAAAGCCGGAACAATTTGAGTAACGGTATAAGTACTGCTAGATTTTAACTCAAAGTATAAAATAAATATACATGAGTCCATACTGACATAAATAAATGACTGATATGAATAAATGACTTAGTGACTAAGTAGGTAAATATGGGAGAAGAAACAGATCTCTCTTTAGAAGAATTCCAAATAATTTATGTTTACAATCTTCCCTCGAGGAAAGAGCAAAAATTCCTTGTCCTTAAATGTGGGCGATGTATCTTCCTTCCAAAGAGTACAGTAAGACAGAGATTGGAGTCGGGGAGGGAAGGAGAGTAACTTGAAGTAAGTGGAGAAATCTGACAAGTGCTGCTGCAGTCAGGTGACCAAGCATAACATTCACAATGATAAGTCCAGTGAATGGCATATACCCTTGACACAATGTGATGAAAGTGTTGTTTTATGTCTGTGTTCTTCCTCCTAAAAACCCATAACAATAATTTAATCATGAGAAATACATCAGAGAAATTCCAATAGAGGCACATCATCAGAAAAATTCAATAAGGGGCATTCATACTCTTCAAAACTGTCAAGGCCATCAAAATAAGGAAAACATCATAGACAAGAGGAGCCCAGGGAGATACAAGTATGTGTGGTGTGGTATCTTGGATGGAAACCTAAAACAGAAAAAAAAAAAAAAAAAAACAGTAAAAACTAAGGAAATAAATTTTCAAACTATGAATAAACTATGGGTTTTAATTGGTAATAATATACAGATATTAGTTCATTAACTATAACAAAGTTACCATAGTAATATAAAATATTAATATAATAGGGAGATCTAGGTAAAAAAATGTATAATCTCTCTGTACTATCTTCTCGATTTTTCTGTAAATTTGAAACTGTAGTTTAAAGAAAATCTGTTAAATGATGGAATTAAACATTGTCAATGTGGTAAATTTAATATTAAGTATACTTGACCACAATAAAAGTCTATTATTAGATGTTAGTAATGCAAGAGGCTATGCAGGTGGGGGGGCAGGAAGTGTATGGGAAATCTCTGTACCTTTTTCTGGATTTTGTTCCAAAGATGCTCTTCACAAAGAATTTTTAAAAGTCTATTTTAGAAACAAATAAGTGAATAAATAAATTGGATGCTAGAGCTGGATCTGCCTTCAGTTTCAGGAGCCATGCTGTCAAACACGAAGAACAAGAGGGGAGATCCTCTGCCCTCTTTGCTGCTGCCACTTTCACTCTCATGCTCCAGTGGCAGAATCTAAGGGGAAATTAGATGTTCAATGAGTCTGTGAAGTTAGTTTTCCGAGTTCCAGTCTCAGTTTAGAAATATGAGTTTAGAGCTGAGAGGTATGAGGTAAATCACCAGCATAGCTGGCAAGGATTCATCCAGGAACTTGAAGGGACTATCTTTTGACTTTTTCCTGTTCAGTGTTGGTTTCATTCTTAGGTATGAAAGGCATAGTGGCTTGAGGTTCACATTCTAGGTCTAAGATCATGAGAACAGAGTGCCTCTCTTTGGGCTCATGCATGTAGTATTCTGAGATTGGCTTCTATTAAACCAGAGTGACTTTGATCATGTGACATGCCTTTCCAGTAATGTTGCTTTGAGAAAGTTGTGATTTGATTGACCATGCTGATGTCTCAGGATAGAGTCAGTTCCATCTAATTTCACCCAAAGTATATGGCTCAGTTACACATGGGAATGTGTGAAAACATTGTAATGCATGTAGAGAAGAAACAAACTCAAAAATAGGCTTCTATACCACATAAAAATGTTTTTAACTTTAAATATAGGAGATATGTTAAATGATTGAGACATTTTGAGTAGATTTCAGATTTACTCTTTAAAATCCATATTACAGCAGCATTGTGGAGGATAGTTCTAAAAAGGATTAGACTAGAATTGGGGCAATGAGATAGGAGGAAATTACCCTAATATAAAATTAAAATGATGAGAGGCTGAACTTAGAGACATGTGTAAGAATGTGAGGGAAAAGAAAAGACATGTACAGTCACAGCAATGGCAATGCCTATTGATTCATTGAGTGGGCAGGACAAGAAAAGAAAAGATCTAGAACAGGGATTTTCAAGCCTAGATAAATTTAGCGATTTTTCCGGGAGACTTGTTAAAACGCAAATTAAAATGCCTCATCCTCAGATATTTTGTTTTAATTGATACAGGATGGAAGGTTTCTTTTTTAATCTTCATTTTTAATTAGCACCCCAGAGGGATTCTGAGGACCACATTTTGAGAACACAGGTTTAGGATGATTTCTAGCTTTCTGGTTTAGGGAACTTACTTTCTGGTTCTGTTAACTAAAATTTTACAAAGCGGAAGAGGAACAAGGTTGAAAAGGAGTGAGTGACCAATTATTCCATTTTTGCCTAAGACTATACCAGCACCAGCACTGAAAGTCCTTGTCCTGGAAAATCTCTCAGCCCTGGACAAAACTGGACAGTTAGTTTTCCCCAAATTTAGAAGAGGAAAAAAAAATGTATGTAATTGAGCAAAAGCTGCTTGCAGAATGTCTAAATATAGACATCTAATTGGCAATTATAAATTTAGAAACTAAGAAAAGAAATAAAAGCTAGAAATACAAATTTAAAGTCATTATTATACAGGTACAGATGCTACAAGTAATAAGATTAGATGATACCACTCCGAATTAATTCCATAAAGTCACGCATTAACAGTAAAGAAGAGAAGAGGAAAAAGAAGTAGAACAATGATGACAGAAATTTTACTGAACATCAACATTTAAGAAAATGTAGAAGAAAAGATTGCAAAGAACAATGAAAAGATACTTTCAACAAAGAAAACCACTGAGAAGACTACCTGAGCCATCAGTGCACATCATTATGACGGGAACAAAGGAGTGATCCAGAATATTAAGCACCATGGAGAGGTAACCATTGACTTGGGTATTTAGGAGATCAGAATTACATTTAGGAGGAGCAATTTTGTTTATATAGAGTTGTATTTACAGTTTAATTTATGCAGAGCTGTATTGAAATGGTTTGAAAAATTAAGAAGACAGAATGTGAGGACAATGGTAATATTTCACACTGAAACTAGCAGGTAACAAGCTGAATTTAGCCTGTATAAATCTTTTAATAGAACTGCAGTGTTTTGTTTTTGTCTTTGCTTGGTTTTATTAGTTTAGACAGTAGCACTTAACATTTAAGATATTTGAGACAATTTCAGATTTCCAGATTTTCTTGTATCTGTGCTCTCGTATGGCAGGAATCAGTCATGGCCAGGCTGATAGGCACAGACTGTAATTTTCCACTGTTGCCCCCAGGTTTTGCAGCTCTCTTTTCCATCAACAGCCTGGTCCCTACAGACATTTGAGTGTGAGACCCAGGTATAACACACACAACTATGAAAGGAAGAAGAGAAAGTATTTCTAAGGGTGATTAGGTCTGGTAAAACTTTTGGCTTTATTTTTCTTTTTAAAGGTGGGATTAGCTTGAGCCTATTTATATGCTAACTAGAAAAAGAAGAGGATAATTATTGAAGCAAAGTCAAAGTGTGAGAGGGGATGTGATGTAGAACAATAATGGAGAAATTAGCCTTGGATGAGTGGAAGGACTCCTCCAGAGAACCTAGCTGCACATATAATGAATCCATGATTTAAGAATATGACATTGAATATAAGTTAACTAGACTCACTTGAGATGGATAGTCACCAAGGCTTCATTGTAGCCCTATTCAGATCACAGGTTTGCAATTAAGAAGAAAATAAAAGCCCCAATGTTTTCAGTTATACCAAGAAACCAGTATTCAGTTCCCTAGGAGGCCCAGAGCATAGCTCATGCTTTCATGTTTCTGATGAATTACACCCAGCAGACCTCTGCTGCTATACTGAGCTCTCATACAAAGGAATAGAGAAAATATGTTTGTATAAAATCCAGAGAGTTTGTAAATCAAAACTCTGCCGCAACACAAAATGATCCATTTCCCAGCCTTGCCAGAAAGTATTTGTTTACATATACATATCCTCACGAAGTTAAAAATCATTTTTGTTGAGGTTGATGTACTGAGGCCAAATGTAACCACAACCAATATTACTTGAATTGCAGTTTCATGGAAATTACATAAAGTAGTTGGCAATGGCATGACTCTAAAGCATGAACTAGAATTTGCAAATGCTATAAACTAATTATCTGATGGTTTTTGCATATCACCCAGACTCCTCCAAATAAAACCACACATAGTATATGGCTTATCACTACTACACAGTTAAGAGGAAACTTCTTAATCTAACATTCAATATCATCCACAGCTTGCATTAAATTAAAGAGTTAAAAATTGAAAACAATCTACTATGGCCTTACCTATTTGGCCGATCAAATTGTTTTCTGGCACATTCCATTTGGTTCTGATTAGTTGTTCTTTCTCCATAATAGTGATAGGTTAAATGTTACATTTGCCTTAATGTTTCTGTAGGATCCATATATCAGCAATACAGCATACTTGTAAGTTCAGTCATTGCAATAATTAGAGATTATGAGTCCAATAGCCATCCTATTGAAAACAGTATCTTGATGCAAGCATGAGCAAAATACTGTAATTTTTCTACCTTAAGAAAAACTGACTTGTTTTATTTCTACAAGTATATTTGAAAATGGAAATATCTTACGACCACTCTGGCAATATTTAAACATGAGTGTATCCAAAATATCAGTGTTCCTTTAGACTGTAATTCCTTAAAAGAAAGATTTCTTAGTAGAGAAGGAAAAACATACATTGTAAGATGTGACATGAAAGTAAAAGAAGAGACTTTTGAACCAGTCACCTCATTTTCAAGCAATTCGCTTCAGTTACATTGGAACCACACAAGTTAGCCTATGTTATCTTATCTGGTAATCAGTATAAATGAATCATCTTAAAATTTCTCTATTTTTTATGCATATGCCTCTGAAGTTACCCTAAAAAGATTAAGTAAAAATTTGGACACAGCATGCACTTGTTCTTACTCTATTTCAAGCTGATTCACAAAAGAGAATGCTAAAAACTCTTCTATGACCCAGTAGGCACAGCAGGTCAGAAGTACTGAGAAGAAAGGTGAGATCAGACTAAGCCCCTTGCTCTTCTATGCACCTTTTATAAAATTTCTCTCAGTTCATTTAAATTTAAACAGAATTTTGTTCCCATGTTCCTTTTTCAACACACTATTTCTTTACAAAGGTTTGATTCTTCTCAAAAGATGAGAGAGAAAATGAGAACGTTATTAAAATTGAGGAAGAATTATGACCAAGTTATACTTTCCTAGTCTAGATATGTTTTATAATTCCCCAGTCAAATATCCTAACTTCTAACCTCAAACATGCCATAATTTTCTAGTCCTCACAGAATCGATGGCATCGGTACATCCATCAATTTTCTTCTCATGAGGCCTGACTCAATAAGAACTCACACTCTTTGTCTACTTCTTTTCTTCCCTGTTCAAGCTTTTGTCTCTGAATATAGTGTTTTGTTACTGCTGTAACAAATTACATCAAACTTTCTGTCTAAAAACAAAACAAATTATCTTACAGCTTTAGAGGTTTGAAGCCTAATGTGGATCTCACTGGGCTAAAATCAAGGAGTTGGAAGAACTGCTACACTTCTGAAACCTCCAGGGGAAAAATCTATGTCCTTGCCTTTCCTTTTTTTTTTTTTTTTTTTTGAGACAGAGTATCACTCTGTCACCAGGCACCAGACTGGAGTGCAGTAGCACAATCTCAGCTCACTGCAACCTCCACCTCCCGGGTTCGAGCCATTCTCCTGCCTCAGCCTCCCGAGTAGCTGGGATCACAGGTGCACGCCACCATGCCCAGTTAATTTTTGTATTTTTAGTAGAGACAGGGTTTCACCATGTTGGCCAGGATGGTCTCGATCTCTTGACCTCGTGATCCACCCGTCTCAGCCTCCCAAAGTGCTGGGATTACAGGCTTGAGCCACTGCACCTGGCCTGTCCTTGCCTTTTCTAGCTTCTAGAGACCCATGTTTCTTGGTTCGTTGCCCGCTTCCTCTGTCTTCCAACCCAGCAAGTCCTTCACGGCATCATTCTGATTTTGTTTCCATCACCCCGTATTCTTCTTAGAATCTGACTTTTTACCCTTTTATAGACTCTGGTGATTTCAATGGGCCCACAGGGAAAATCTAAGATAATCTCCTATTTTGAGGTCAGCTGATTAGCAATCTTGATCCGGTCTGGAATTTTAATTTCCCCTTTCATGCAACCAAACATTGTCACAGGTTCTGAGGATTAAGCTGTGGACATTTTGGCAGAACCATTACTTCACCTACCTTGGTCTTCTAAAGTTCCTTTAGTATTTCCTTCTGAAAATTCATATAAATGCAACCTTGACTCATTAGTACTCAATTTTACTTCATTCTTTCAAACTTTTCCCAAGGTAGCAGCTTCTTGGCGGCATTCTATTGTGAAAAGGTACTAAGTAAGATTCAAAAGTTTAAATGCAAGTCCTGGCTTTTACACTAATTTGATCAAGATATTTAACATTTGCTAATCCCCATTTCTTTGATTGTAAAATAAAGGTAGTAGATGTGTGATATTACACATTCATGATGGGACTAGCTCACAGATTGTTTTGATAACCAGAAGATTTGATGACTTGGAAGTTCCCTTAAAATGCTTCCCTTAAAGGTTCAATTTAAAGTGGTTAACTTGGATAAATGACAGGTCAAGGAACAGTGATATGGATTATGGAGATACATTGACCTGTATTGAAAATCTGGCTCATTCATGTGAACTTGGGCTAATTTCTTAAGTTCTCCAAATAAGTTTTGCCAAATAATGCTAACCTCTTAGGGGCAGTGGTAGAATTATAAAATATATAAAAGTATTTAGAAGAACACTGATAGTGCGTTGAAAGCGCTCATTAGTTTTGATAATTAGTAAATGATGAACTAATTTTATTGTTGCATTTTCCTAAATTTTAATGCTAAGGGTAATGAGATATATCTTATCTTTCACTGTAGTTACTATGTAGTTAGCATAATTTCTTTATAAAAGTTCTTAAAATCTTTTTTGTCCCTTTTAAATCAGTAAAAATAGATTTGTAAGCATTCATGCCAGTATTTTTTATATTTTAATTGTCCCAAATTTGGCCATGTGAGCTTCCTCAAGACAACAACTATTTTAATTTAAACATAATTTTGTTCCCATATTCTTTTCTCAGCACTAGTAGTATTGATCTCCAGCTTTCTGATAAATCAAAATGTTCTAGATCACGTGATACTTTCCCTGCCAAAAACAAGGAATTGTCCATTTTTCAAAGAGCACTGACTTCTTTTAATGAATAATATTATTTATAACCAAGATCTAGTTTCTAGATCTCATTGTAAATGGCTTGTCGTTGATCTCAACCCCATTCCATGCAAAGAGCTAAAAAATATATACATATACATACTTTGTTTTCTTATTTAGACTTCTACTATTTAATTATCAAGTATAATTATATCTTTTGATATACCCCATTACTCATATGACAATGAGCTTATTCAACTTGTCACTTTATTTTACTCTTTTCCTCCCGTTTTTAGTTGCATTATATCCACTTTGTAATTATACACTTTTTTCCTACACTTTTGCCTCTTTATTTTCGTTCTTGCATCTGTACTTAAATGTGTTCAATGTTCAACATCTTTCTTTGTAACTAAGTTTTCAGAGTCAACACTTGGTTGCAGGAAACCACCCTGTAGTCAGTTCCTTCAGAGAGACTCATAAGTATAGTATTCCCAGAGGTATCACACATTTGAAAGTGATCATCAAGACTTGAAAACTGAATAACAACTTTGTTGGATAAAGCATCTTTAATTCTCTAAAGTTTATCAAAAATGTTTTACCACTATTGCCTTGTTTTACATCCTGCTTAAGAGGTTTTACGCTAACTTGTTTTTATTTATTTCCTTCAATTTTATTTATTTCCTTTATTTATTTATTTATAGCCAGTAGTACTAGAGGATGCAATATATTTAAAGTGTGATATATTTATTTAGTATGTCACAAACATGATCATACTTTATTGATGATTTCAGATAAATGACAGGCTCTTTTAACATTAAATGTAAGCCTTCTATTTTCAGAAAATCTTATTTGATTATATTGTTAAATATTAGTTTTGCTTATTTGCCCTAATTTCTTCTTCATATATTTAAATTATGAATATATTGGTTCTTCTTTGTCTATGCTCTGTATCTCTCTCTCTCTCTCTCTCTCTCTCTCTCTCTCTCTCTCTCTCTCTGATCTTTTAAATATTTTTTTATTCATTTTCATTCCCTATTTTCATTTATTTCCTCATTGGACCTTCTCAAATATTCAGTAAGATCATTTTTTTCTTTGAACTTTTCATACATTATTTTGAAATAATTTATTTTGTATTTTTATTTCTAACATGATTTTGCCTTTTTCTTTCATCTCTTTCCTAAGTCCAGTCAACTCTCCTACATCTTCTTTTTTTTTTTTTTTTTTTTGCCCCTTTCTAGGATTTTGTAATTCTACTATAAATTGTTCATTTGTATCTGCAGATACTTACTTAAAGCTATTTAAATAAAGTTGGAGAAGGTGGGGTTGTATTGCTGATTCTTCTGCCTCATTGTTAGTTTTGAAGAAAGAATATTCATCAGCTACAAACGTTTTTATTTTTATTTTTTAATTTATTTTGTGTTTGTTGTTTGCCTGCAGTACCAGAGGATGTGATATAGTTAAAGTGTGGTATATTTATTAGAGTATGAAATCATGAAATCATGAATAAGGAATGGTTATGTTTGTGACATACTCTTCTTCATGATAGCAGCTTTGTATGGATAGTATGCGCAATTTTCTGTTCTATTCAGTTCTGTTCATTTGATATTTTCCTGGACAAAAGTAACTGTAGACCATTGTTGGAAGTATCAGGATTGTTAGTTCAACACCCCTCCTCCTCTGTTAACACAGCAAAGTGAAGTTGCTTTAATTAATGGTGTCATTATTTTTGGCAGGTTTTGAGGGTGATTAATGATTCATATTTCTTCTGATTTTGTAAGTCTCTTTATTTCTGTGGCGTCTTTAGCTTCCACTGCTTGCTGCCTCTTTCCTTTACTGACAAGACTCCAAGGGAATTTTATCACTCCAAGTCTCCCCACTCTAACCCAAAAGAGGTGCCTTTGCAAAACTTTCACAACTGGTCTTTGCACTTCCATACTTTTTTCACCCGTTTTATCCCTCAGTAGCCATAGATATGACCAATATGGTCTCCGACGTGTTCTTACTGTTTCTCCACTGAGGATGCTAACTCTTTATTAATGTGCTTGATTTTATTGATGTTTATTAAGTCCCTGTCCATTTTTTTTTTTATTTTCTGCTCAATCTCTGACTGACTCATTGGTTCATTTTGAGTTGTTATACCAGAATACTACAGATTAGGTAATTTACAAGGAAAAGAAATTTATTTCTTAGAGTTGTAGAGGCAGGAAAGTCTGAGGTCAAGAGTCTCACAACTTTTTAGGACCTTCTTACTTTATCATCTCATGGTTGAAGGCAGAAGAGAGCAAAAGATCAAGAAGGTGCCTAACTTTTTATAACAAATGCACACTTGAGAGAATTAATCCACTCCCAAGATAACAGCATTAATCCATTCATGAAAGCAGAGCCCTCTTTACCTAATCACCTCTTATTAGTTCGTATGGCCCCTACGGCCCAATAGTATTTCTTTGGAGATTAAGTTTCTAATACATGAACTTTGTGGGGTGTATTCAAACCACAGCACTCTCCCATGCAGTCACATGCAGTTCTGAGAATGAATCTGTTGGGTTTGCATGTTTATTTTGCTTCTTATACAATATTTGAAATCTTCAATAGTCTTGGTGTTCTAATTATGATGCAGATATTAATTATGAACAATTTTGCTTGTTTTTCTATGACCTGTGTACATGATTTTTGGAAGGATATTAGAAATTTCTGATTTAGGTAGCTGCTATAATCTATAGAAAATTGGAAGTCATAATTATAACTTTTCACACCTTGGACCTACTTGGTGTGGTAGACAAAACAGTATTAAGGAAACAACTGATTCCTAAGACTAAGGATCTAGCTCTTCCTCAAGAAACTGTCTTAAACTATAACTTGCCTTAAGCTTCCCATCTGGTGTATGTTGGCTCAAAGCTCGTTCATTACTAATTTCTTGGCCCATTTCTTCAGCCTTTTAACTCCAAGTGCTGTTTTGGCATTTTCTCCTGAATATATCTTTCCATCCCAATCCTAATTTTTTGGACTAGTTTTACCTGTTCTAGAAATTGTGTCACTCAGTTTACCCATCTTATTACTTGAGAAATCTGCACATACTTGCAACCCTACTTACCCTTCTGAACTGCTGGAAAGCTTTAAGAAATGAGTTGATATTTGAAAATCAAAGTACTTTGTAAATAGAAGGGAATAATATTTTATCATAAAACTCACTTTATTATAGAATAATACATTTAAGTGCTAATTGGTTTATTAAAGGTGACACAGCAAGTTTATAAGAATTTCTAGTTCTTTGTTATCTTCTTTTTACATGTTTTGCATATTAACATCTTCTTAATCTCAAGTATTTTAAAACTGTAGGTGAAATAGAGTTTCTCAGGCTCAAAGACTACTAACTCTCAAGTACCTTTTCTAAACTTTGATGTCTAAATCTTTTAATATATTGTCAATCTTCCCAATTGGACTCTTCATCTGTCCACCCATTTTACTCTCATTTTATACTCTATTTTTTGCATCCATCATGTCTATTTTAGCGTCTGAGTGTTTCTTTTTTTTTTAACAATTTTTAGACAAAGATTTTCTGCTTAGTTTTTCCTATCTTGCTGCTTCCTTTTTTTAACTGCCAACCTCAATCAGATATTTTTCATATGCCAGAAAAACTCCCGGAAGCACATTTATAACTGGGAAAATCTCCTTCTCCTCCTTGTCATTTCTGCTCCTACACAATCCCCACATCCATCATCATGTCCCTCTTTCTAATCCTCCTATAAATTTATCTAAGCCTTCAGCACTTCAATGTTCTTTTTTAATAAGGATGTTAGAAGAAAAAAAAAGAAAATAAGTAAATAATTCTGGATAAAAAGCTGTAGAGCAAAATACATTTCTATTTTCTAGTCTCTCCTATACCCTGAGAATATATTCAAGAGCAAGAAAACAAAATATGGTTTCAACTTTCAGGAGTTTGGGATTAATCTTAACACCAGACTTACTAGCTTTAATTTAGTCATTTAGCCCAAATCAGGAAAAAGATGTGAGTTCTAAGGCCAGTAAATTACAGGAGACATTGGAGGCACAGCTCTACCCCTTACTTCTGACTTTAGGAAACTTATACAAACTGGATAATGATAATTTGGGGTATAGCAGAAGCATATTCAGTTTCTACAATTACGTTATTCTATTTTAGTGTGTGGTACTCTTAAATAATTCTGGGTGGGAAATGAAAGGAAACAAGAAGTGTTTTTTAGTAGGTATTGGGATATGGTGATAACTTTTTTCCACTTAACTCAGGCTCAGTGTAATTGTAGCCCTCCATAAGAAGAAAACAAATTAATATTCTCCCAGTGGCGAAAAGGAATCTAACACATTTAATAGAATTCCATTTTTCCAAACATAATGCACATTTGGCAGAACTACTGAGCTGTAAAAATAATAGTCATTGTGGACTTTCTGCTTCTGTGTTCACCAACTGCACTAAGAGTTGGAGGCACATTAGTCCAGTTCAGTTTCAATTATTTTGACTTCTCATTAGCGAAAGGATTGATAACTACCATTTTGCTAACAGCATATAAAGCTTTCTGTGATCTAAATTTAATTTAGGCTAATTCCCAGCACAGTGTGAGCTACTGTATAGTTCATAGAATAAGACAACTTAATTTTCTTACTGCATGCAGTTAGCGACATAAAGGCTATTCCATGAGCCGTTTGCCATTGCCTTTGACTTAGTGTGTCAATCTTAGTTCACTCTCATTTATCAGTTTAATATAAATAATAATCTGTCTGTTTGTAGAGTCAAATGTTTAAATCAAAAGAAGTAAATTTTTATAAATTGTTAGCCCAAATATTTTTGAACAATAAATGGAATGAGCATAACCCCAGTTTTATGTTTTTTAATTTATAACGAGTTTGTCATTAAATATAAGCATTTTAATCATCTGAGTATACTCCATTACTTTTCATCTAAAACAGCATGTTTAATTATAGGTTAGTGTATGTTACACAAAGCACAAGGGAAATATTAGGTTAAATAAAAGTTAGCTCTTTTTCATAAAATTTTCAATAATGTTTAATATGATAACATGTCTTATGAATCTCTAAGAGCAATGTAAAGTAGTCAGTGTTTCTCAACTGAATTTGACAACAGTATCTCTCTTTTTTGGTTTTTAATTATCATCTCCAGGACCACCAGACATGAATTGAGAAATGCAGGGGTCAAATTGAAGTAACTTCACTTTAAAATATATGAGAATAGGCCAGTCCTCTCTCATTCTTGCAACAGACAATAACCCTCCAGGTTCAAGAATAAGTAAAATATCTCAAACAATTTCTAAATTGAACTTTGACATTTAGTCAAAAGGCATATGATGAAGTATGATTCTCCATATGGTTACATGAAGAATATGAACCATGATAGACCTTAAAATTGGTGCACAATGCAAATACAGCATAATCTCAATTATATGTGAAATCTAAAAAAGTTGATGTAAGACAAATAGAGAGTCAAATGGTGGTTACCAGAGGCTGGGGGAAAGTGGGAGAACAAGATATCTTGGTCAAACTACACAAAATTTCAGTTAGACAGAAGAAATCAGTTCAAGACATTTATTAACATGGTGACCATATTTAATAACAATGTATTGTATTCTTGAAAACTGGTAAGAAAGTAGATTTTAAGAGTTCTCACCAAAAAAAAGTGAATTAATGCATATGCTAATTAGCTTAATTTAGTCATTCCACAACCTATTTTACATATTTTAAAACATGTGTATGCTAAATAGATAGAATGTTTATTTTTCAATTAAAAAATGTAAAATAATGTTAATGAAACTGATACACAATGAATTTAAGTGATAAGGTTTTATAAGATGTGCTTCTTGTTTTAATCATTCTATTGTAAAGAGACACGCACCAATTATGTTCATTGCTGCACAAATCGCAACAGCAAAGACATGGAATCAACCTGAACACCCATTGGTGATAGACTGGATAAAGAAAATGTGGTACATATATACCATCAAATAGAATGCCGCCGTAAAAAAGAATGAGATCATATCCTTTGCAGGGACATGGATTGAGCTGGAGGCCATTATCCTTAGCAAACTAATACACGGGAATAGAAAACCAAATACTGCATGTTCTCACTTATCAGTGGGAGCTAAATGATGAGAACACATGGACACATGGAGGGGAACAACTGACACTGAGGTTTACCCGAGGATGGAGGGTGGGAGGAGGAAAAGGATTAGGAAAAACAACTAATGGGTACAAGGCTTAATACCTGGGTGATGAAATAATCTGTACAACAAACCCCATGACACACATTTACCTGTGACAAACCTGCACATTCTGAACATGTACCCCTGTACTTAAATGAAAGTTTTCTTTTTTCAAAGAGACAAGCAATGCATAAGGAAAGAGATTGATGCAGTTTTTGGAAAGGGTAGCATATTATTTAGCTAATGTTTCCGTTGGAATTCTTTTTTTCATAAACATATTCTAAAACAACATAGCCTGATAAAAGGCAACAAGATTATAAGAGATAAGGAACATGGGTATGTTACACTGGGAATGGGGTGGTAGCCAATGAATTGAAGATTGAAGGAAAATGCAAAGCATCAACTATTATCTCAAAATGATGAACCCTGTAGCAACAGGCCTTATGAAGGCAGGAGCACCTCTGAAATCTTGGCTGCAGAGATATAGCAAGGAGCAGCAACAAACAGAAAAAAATCTGGATATACACAATTATTTCCTGTGAGCACAGAAATTCATAAAGCAAAGGAAGATATTTAACAAAGACTTATCGTGATATAGTGAGACATAGTCACAAGAGGATCAGATACACAGAAAAACACCTACGAGTTTAGAAACAAGCAAAACTATAAAAATAATACAATATTAATCACCATATGAAAGCTAACACATATAATATTTACTACACAGCAGGAAGAGTTGTTCTAAAATATGTATATTAATTGATTTAACTCTTAAGACAGCTCTCTGAGGTAAGTACTTCCATTATTCCTGCTAAAGATAAGAAACTAAAGTCCAGAGAGGTCAAATATCGTGTCCCAATTTGGAGTTAGGATGTGCAGAAATACAATGTAAACCCATCCATTAAATTCCAGATATATTGCTGTTAACTACAACAACTCTAAAACCTTTCTGAAATTTGTTTTCTTTTTCAATTGTAAGGAATTGGTAAACATAATAAAAGTGCTCATTTTAAACTCCTAAATGAGTCATTAATCATGTATCTTCTGTATACAAACAATGCATTACTTCCTGTTTTTTTTTAAACCAATTCCAAAATCAAAAGGTAATGCCCATATGCCATATGAGGATATTTAAGGCTCTCTCTTGCAGGGTAAAGAAGCATGTCTCTTCTGTCAAGAAGAAGCTGAAATGGAAAGACAGGAAGGGAGAAGTTTGACTTGGTTTTTGTTTATCTCAGGAGTTCTCTGACAATCTGCCGAGCTGTTGTTTTATGCAGTGAGACTTTGCAGACTGTGTCAAGACAGCTTGCAGACAACTCATTTTTTATTTAGGAAATGTGTGCTTAATGGCTTCAGTGTCTGAAGTTCCCTTTGAATCAGATTTTGTGGTGTGCTTGCTTTAGTTTCATTCCACTTGGAATTTGGCAGAAGAGGAGTTGTGAATGAAGACTCTTCTCATTTATGTATTTTTCTCTGAACACAGGAGAGACAGAACATGAATTAATTATGACTCCAAGTGAAACCAATACCTAGGTGACTGAACTATTGATGTATATTTATATATTTTATTGTAAAATTACATATTGTGATTGTATTTTCCTTGCTTTCTCTCCATGTATAGAGCTACTACAAAGAATTTATATCACTGTAGTATAATACTTTACAAGTGTTATATAACTTTATGGTATGCCAATGGTATTTTCTAAATAAAAACATGAAGATACATAGTTTACAAAGCCAGTGTGTTTTAGATTCTAAAGTCGGTTTTTTCTTTTACTTTTCTCATGATGGATATCCTATATTCATTAAATGAATAATAATCATAGAATTTCTTAATTAATTATCCATCTAGTATCTGCTGATTAAATACATTGGACAGCCACACTTATGCCAAGTTCTATATGAATTACATGTAGGTAGTAATGCTCTGGGGACATTTGTAAGACCATCTCTTATTTCATCATCAAGACATTCAAATTTGCTTTTGAAGTTAGTAAATTCTGTACTGTAAATCATTTTTCAGAACTCCAACAATGGACAAAAAACAGTCTCAGGGACATTTGATATTATTGATCACAGCTTGTCACGATCATTCAATTATGTGAGTGAAATCTAACGTCAGAAAATATCTTCTTATTGTAGTTGATGTGATTCTCTCATTGCAGTTTCTCAAGTTTTGAATGCCTAATGTAAATGCTGTGATTTCCTTTCAAAGACAGGAAGAATCCTTTGCTAAGAGCCATGCAGTTGTTAGCACAATGTTTAATGATTTTTGAAAACGGGTAATTAAGCTCTATCATTACTTAACAATGTAGCTGTAATAACTGACCACAGCATTTACTCTGTCACTAATTTAGGGATGTTTAATATGAGCCTGAATACACAGAAGGTAACACAAAGCAAATGGGACAGAACAAGTATAAAAATATGTTTCACACTTTATTCAACTTTGATCTAGAATAATAATCAAGTCACATTATCCCCAGTTGATATCACATTGTTGATAACATCAACATAAATTCTGCATATTTTCTATAAGGTACTCAGAATAAAATTTTATCAGTTATCTTCATTTTTAGCAATATAAGATGAAAACCTAAGATTTAGAATTAGAATATTCTATAATGCTTAGAGAAGTAAAATTCAAGAAAGGAAAGTTAGACATATGACAATCCCATAATTTATACAGGGGTCACATAACCTATTGAAGAGTAATTCTAAAATATTACAGTTTTTAAATAATTTAACACATATTTTCATTCAGGCATTTTATAATAAGTAAATGCAGCATAAATAATTCATTTAAAATGTGAAATTATTGTAGTATATCTATATAGTGAAGCATTGCTATCATATCTTTAGGTATATGAAGAAATTTATCAATAAAATGACAAATTTCAAAAATAACATATCAAATGCTGTATGTATTGTTCCTCTTAATGATGGAAAGGTCCCAAAACAACATTTGTCTTTGATCTTGGAAGGAATATTTTGGCATTTCCCTAAACCACTAGACCTCTTGAAATTGATTGCCAAAGTTTCAGGCCCCTGAATTCCAATGAGATTATTTTCCCACTTTCTGCTACATATTTTTCTTAGCCAGGTATGTAGAGTAGGTGCTACTTCCTGCCTACCAAGCCCAAAAAGAATGTCACCATTGCAGTAGACCAGAGTAATTTAGTTAGTGGGAGGATAATCAAAGTTCCTGTGGACCAGATGATGACAGAAGGCTAAAGAATTGATACAATCTGGTTCACGCCTGTAATCCCAGAGCTTAGGAAGGCCGAGGCGGGTGGATCACCAGGTCAAGAGATTGAGACCATCCTGGTCAACATGGTGAAACCCCGTCTCTACTAAAATTACAAAAAATTAGCTGGGCATGGTAGCGCGTGCCTGTAATCCCAGCTACTCAGGAGGCTGAGGCAGGAGAATTGCCTGAACCCAGTAGGCGGAGGTTGTGGTGAGCCGAGATTGCGCCATTGCACTCCAGCCTGGGTAACAAGAGCGAAACTCCGTCTTAAAAAAAAAAAAAGAAAGAAAGAAAGAAAGAAAAAGAAAAAGAATTGATGCAATCCTGAGATGTGACAGTGAAAGTGTAGCTGTCCACGACAGCCAAAATTAAACTTTTACTATTGTTTACTAACAGTTATAGACAAAGTAGCATTAGCCAGGTCAGGAGTTGCATACAAGGTGCCAAGGAATATGTTGATGCATTTGATCAATGAAACCACATCTAGAATAGCAGGAGCAATCGGAGTCGCCGCCTGATTGTTTACAAAATTCCAGCTATTCTCCAGAATCCATCTGTCTTCTTTGATGAGACAGACTAGTTGAACAGAGATACAATGAAGATTGACATTCTTGCATTTTTCAAGCCCTCAACACTGACACTACCTACAGAGGTTCAATGTTGCTTTTGCTTACTATGTCAGTTGGTAGAGATAGGGTTCCTGCTTTTCTTTTCTTTTTTTTTTTTTTTTTTTTTTTTTTTTTTTTTTTTTTTTTGAGACAGAGTTTCGCTCTTGTTACCCAGGCTGGAGTGCATTGGCGCTATCTCGGCTCACCGCAACCTCCTCCTCCTGGGTTCAGGCAATTCTCCTGCCTCAGCCTCCTGAGTAGCTGGGATTACAGGCACGCGCCACCATGCCCAGCTAATTTTTTGTATTTTTAGTAGAGACGGGGTTTCACCATGTTGACCAGGATGGTCTCAATCTCTTGACCTCGTGATCCACCCACCTCGGCCTCCCAAAGTGCTGGGATTACAGGCTTGAGCCACCGTGCCCGGCCGGTTTCTGCTTTTCTATCCTAATATCCCTCATTCCACAGGACAAGGAACAAATGTGGGGGTTCTGCTACTTTCTGGAGTATGTTTTCAAGCCAATGCCAAAGACACAGGCAGTCCAGAACATACTCCTTTGGCTCTGCTGCCCATTAAAGTAGCCTTGCCTGCCCTCCATCATCTCTGACCAATAAGTACGACTACGTGGTCTCTGACTCCCCCAACTCCCTGGGCTACCACCATTAATTCAGAGAGCCCGTTTCAGTGGCAGTTGTCCCCAATGCTATTTCTTGCTTACAGGGAACACCACTACAGATTTTCTCTCAAGGAAAATAAAAATCTGAAAAGCTGAGTTGAAGGATCAAAGAATGTTAACTTCCTTAGTCCTGTCATAGTTGAATGAGCAGAAACTTGGAGGGATATATGGAATCCTGATACATACAGCTGCAGGAGAAGTACCAAAAATGGGAGTAGGTAGAAATCTGTCAGACACTTGATTTTCAGTAGCTGCTACCTTTTTGAGTTCACAGTTAAGTATGTCATTGTAGGCCTGGCTGCTATGTTATAAGGAGGGTGACAGTTTGAAAGATTCTGGACATTAAGGGTGGAAAAGGACAAAGTAGATCCTGCCCAGATCACTGCATTGATCTGACATAATCTCTAATCGACAATGACCTCGAAGTATAAAAGCTGTAGCTTCACTTCTGCTTATCACATATCATGCAACTTCACTTTTAGTCGACACTACTCTGACTGTATATCAAGAAGGAGAATCTGGGAAATATCGTTTATAACATAAGCATGTTAACAATAGAAGAGTCAAGCATACCAAATTACAGGGTTTACTATGAGGCAAACCCTGTGCCTATACCTTCTATATTTAATATTTATTTAATCTTTATAATGACTCTATGAAATCCTAACACAAAAATAATATGAAAATTATTCATAAATCTACCACTTATCATTACAAACTTAAGAACAGGAAAGCATGTCCCCTACCTCCTTCCAACCCCTCTTCTACCTGTGCACCCACCCGTAATGTAACTACTGTTAGCCTTTTGGTGTATATACCTCCTGGATCTTTTCTACTCTTACAGGAGTATAAGGAAATCTGGAGCAATTTTGATGGCTTATAAATAAAAGATGCATCCTACATTTCTGTGAACCACATAAACCTCCAAGATTGTTTGATAGCTTTCAGCAAGGCAGTGAGAACAACATGGTATATGATTGTGATGTAAATCCCAAATTGCATAGAGATTCAGAGGCTAATATAATCTAACCTAAAGAAACAAGGAAATATGGTTATTTACTTCACATCTGAGTTTACAGAGTAACATTTATCCTGGTTATTTTAGCTAGGGTTCATAAATTAATTTTTTATTAATTCTCTTCCTCTGCTAAACCACATATATGGTATAAGAATTACTCTAGCCTTTGACATATATTAAAATCTGGCTAATCAGCTGCCTCACTGGACCCATGACTTGGCCAACACCTCAAGCTTAGCCTTCTTTTTCTTATACCTCTATTGTTACTAAAAGATCGTAAAGAAAAATCTAAGAAAGGCATGTTCCATCATTATTCTTATAGTTGATTGTTATTGTTGTACAATTCTTCCATCTTTGCTTTTGCCATAGTCTATTTGTGAACAGAATGTATCTTTCTATTCCACTTGGGCTTGGCCATTATGAGCTGCTTTAACCAATGGAATCTGAGTAGAAGTAATAATGAACAGTAATGAGGAGACAGCTGATTTTGACCTACAGCCTGAAGAAAACTCTTCCAACTGACTTTCTGAATGCTAAGTGGAAAACCAGTGTCTATGTTGAAAACTGTATGAGTTTGCAGTTGATTAATGTGCAGTATTATCAGAGTAATAACTAGTATTTCTAACTACAGGTGTGGAGAAATAGATTCTTCTTTCTAATAGGTGGACAGAGAACTCAATACCATCTATACATTAATGATGGCATGACATCACATTAGCGATAAGCTTCAGGGTTATAAATTCAATAATGAACGGTCAGAAATAAAGATCTCTCAAATAAACCACTGTTTTCCAGGTTTTATTACCTTGTGAATATAGTGGCAACTGATAAAGTAACTATCAAACCATAAGTGTTATAGTATGGAGTTGTACTGAAAGAAAATTGATAAAATTAAATATTTTTATTATTAAATGAAAATGAATAAAAGCAAGTAGCAAATATCTAGCCCAAAAAGTTAGAAAGAGGACCAGAAACAAAGTAAAAAGCCTAAGAAATACAAAAGGAAAAAAATACAAAGATGAGAACAAATATTAATAAACTAGAAAACAGAATAAAGTATAAATCTAAGAACCAAATATTTTATGGAAAAAAGCATAAAATAGTCAAATTTCTAATAAGCTATATCAAGATAATGTGAAAATGTGAATAGATAAACTTTAAAATGGGAAAATAAATATAAAATTTATAATGATAAACTTAGAAATTATAAATAAAACATAAAATTTGACGAGATAAAATGAAAGTATCATTACAGAATCTCAAAACAACAAAATACAAACACTTTAGCAAACAAAGTTCTAAAAATATTTTTTAAGATAAAAAATAATATATGTCCTAAATCAGCCAATGACCTCATAATTAACAGCAAAGCACTAGAAAAATTCTCATTAAAATAAGAATCAGTAAAAGTTTACCCAGCATAATCGGTATCATTTAACATTTCACTGAGGATCTTAAAGCAAGGCTGGACTAATTGGAAAACCATACTACGCACCCAGCTGAAGAGAAAATACATTAAAAATCTTCTGTAATTACTATGTAGGTTTAACACTCTTCAAATTATATACCAAGTATGTTTTTTTTTAAATTCGCAAATGTTTCCAAAGTTTATCAAGAAAAGTCAATGGATTGAAAGATCCAAAAATATTTTTTAAAGAAATAAGGAAGATTTTCTATGACTGATATTGAAAATTAAAACTGCAAAAATTCTAAGAAGATTATTATGCAAGAATTGGCAGATAATCAGAATGGCATAAATTGTATAGAAATATACAATGATATTAGAAAACAATGAGAGTGGTATTATCAATCTGTAGGTGGACAGGCAGATAGAGAGAAAAGATTGTTCAATAAATAACTTTGGAAAAAAAAATGGTTACCACCTGATAAAGGAAATATATGCTCACCTAACATCATACTAAAAAGTCAATTCCAAGTTAATTTTAAAAATTAACTAAGAATAAAATCATTAAAACAGAAAACACTTGCTAAGTATTTGTCAGATCACGAGGTAGAAAAATACCTTTTGTTAATGCCCTTACTCTTTCCAGTTCAGAAATTTATAAATCTGCAAAAAGCATTGAGTATAGTATGACGAATTCCTGTGTGTTCATTATTCAGCAACCATTATCCATATTCTACAACCTTCTGTGACATTCATTAGCCAAGTTATGCAGGAAAATTCCTACATGTTTGATATGTAAAGTTAGAAAAAAAGAAGCCAAAAGTAAAATGGCCTATTTTTTAGGTTTTTAACAAGTTGATAGAGAAGACATCCTGCAATAATTAGCTAGCTAATTACTATACTTTATACATTCAACCTGAAACTCAACCAAAACAAAAGAATAAAAAATATAGTATCTTGCATTAAATAAGAAAATAGCTACAAATTTAAAACACAGACTATCAAAAATATCTGCCAAACATGGTGCATTTCAGAACAAACTGGGAGAGGATATAACTCTCTAGACTTCGGGGAAAATTTATCAAGAAGTAAATGGTGCACCTCTGAAAGGTCCTAGTATCATTTACTTAGACCAGTAAGAATTGTGGGCATAAACCAGGACAGGAAGAGTAAACAAGATCCTCATGGGGACTCAGTTTCATACTGTAGAACAGCAGAGTTCCATTCTGGAAGTTCAGTGCACTCAGAAAGAGAAACAAGCAGTAAGAATAGTGAGACAGAAAAGACAAATAACCATTGTTTGCAGTAGATATGACTCTATATTTAGAAAACACAAGAGAATCAACTTTAAAAATGATGTGAAACAATACAAAAAAAAAGACAATCAGAAGACAGATTTTATATATATATAAAAGCAATTTCAATAGATAAACCACAAGTTAGAAAATTTAATGGTTAAATAAATCTTATTTTCATCAGGAATAACAGAAGATAAAACACTGAAAAAGAAGGTTAACAAGAATTGTGTGTAGTGATATAAAGAAATCTTTAAAACTCTACTGAGGCATATTAAAAAGCCTTGAAAGATAAATGAAAACATAATTTGTGGAAAGCAAAATTTTACATTGTAAATATGTTTATTCTCTCTAAATGCACCTATTGAATCAATACAGCTTGAAACAAAATAATTTAAAGTAAAATGTTAACTTTAACCAGGTAAAATAAACATGCAGAAGTGGTCAAGAAAATTAAGAATAGAAAAATGAGGATAGGAACCCTACAGAATATTAAAATGTCTTTGAGTTACACTAATTAGAGCAGCTTGGCACAAGTGAAACAATATTCTCAGGGCTCTGAAACAGCACATAAGAATCGCTTAGGATGCATATTAACTCATAAATTTCCCTGTGGATCAAACACCTAAAAATTCTTATTTTCTAGATCTGTGCTGGAGCATGAAAATATGGATTTTTAACAGGATGCCCAGATGATTGCAACACAAGTAAATTACAAGGGTCCTTCCCATAACTAATCCAGCAGTTTAACTGAGGACCTCTATTTGCACTATAAAACATACCATATGATGTCCCCAGAATACTAAAAACAGTCAATAGGTCACACTGTGGCACTTAATGAATTTGTTTTCATAGTTGAGTCTTTTGTTTTCTTTCTCAGAACTTAAAATTTAAAAACTAAGAATTTTTATGCCTATTTTCACCAAATAATTACCTAATTAAATTCAATATTCTGTAAACCCATGAAACGTACATTCAAAAAGGTTTCTATTAAAACAAAATTAAACGTTTTAGAAAAACACAAAGCAAATTGATTTAAAAAATTCTTTTGCTCTGTTGTGGATTAGAAATCTGTAACACACTAGGACACAAATTTTTTAAAATTTCAGAGATTACTCACAAATATCTTCCTTTAAGATCTTGCCCATATTAATGATACGAGCATCTTTATTGCAAGATTGAGAACACAAAAACTAACAATAGATGCTTAGTCAGAAAACATGCCTGAAATCTAATTGAAGAGATTGGCAAATCAATGTGCATTTATATGTTTTAAATTAAAACATTAGGGGCATTCTATATTTGTATATGTCCCTAACCAGTTTTGTTGTTTGTTTGTTTATTAAAAGACCAAATACTATTACCAATCATGTTGGCTAAGGGGACATCTCGAATGTAAGAAACACAATTGAAGAAACGTTATAATCGACAAATCAATGAAACAGAATAGAATGTTCAGAAATCAGTCAGTTAAATAGGAAATTTGAAAAATACGTATTCTAAATAAATGGAGAAAACATAGATAAATCAATAAACAGTATTTTAAAAATCAACAGTCACTTTAAAAACTATTATAAAGCTAAATCCTGTTCTTACTCTTATAAAATATTTTAAAAGAAAAAATATAATGTAATGTAATAATTCAGGTCATAAAGATACCAAAAAATTTAATAATCTTTTAAATAAATTATATTTATAATAGAATTAAAATAAGGGTGATCTTTTAAGAATTATATATAAGCCATTAAAAAGATTTACATGTTGACTATAAATATTTTAATTTTACTGTGAAAAAAGTCAGAGACAACACACCTAAAAAAAAAAAGCTAGGAAAAGTATTCTCAACATATATGACAGAATAAAACAATATTTTACTATAAAAATGCTCTTATAAATTAATAAAACACTCCATTTAAAAATAGACAAAGTCAGGAGATTATGACCAGCTTGGGTAACATAGCAAGACCCTATCAAAAAAGAAAATGGGCAAAGGGAATTACAAATTGTTTACAGAAAACATAAAATTAAAAAAAAAAAGCAATAAACATGTGAAGCATACTCAATCACAGTCATAACTAAATAAGTGCACATTAAAACAAAAGTTAGTTGCCATGTTTCACCGGTTAAACTGGTAAGGTTAAAATGATTACTAATGTCCTGTATTCACAGGAATTTGGGGAATTATAAATTTCCGCAACATTTTTGGGAACTAATTTGGATATATATGTTAAATTAATATCCATGTGTATGCTGATCTCTCAATTCCATTAAAAGGATTTGTTCTATAGATATAATATTACAAGTTCCCAAACAGTTATGCTACTAATAATCTTTTTCTTGCTTAAATAAACTAAATTTGCAACTGAGAGTCTGGCAAATACAATTTCTATTATATAAATACAGTTAAATCACTAAGAAAACTGCTCAAATTTCAATAATCTTAAAAAGTAAATGCTCTACAGGAACAAATAGTCTCTCCATAGACCATAAATTTCTCCACTACAGGTTATGCACAATAAGAATGAGAATCACATCCATCTGTTCACAGTTGTATCTCCATTGCCTATATCATTGCTGGCAGGTACAAAACGTTCAAGTCATAGTTATGAAATCGAACTGAGAAAGAAAGAAACATTTTATTAATATAAGAAAACTTTCCAATATAGTCCAAGTACATATACCCTTTGATCAAGCAATTTCATTTTTCAATTATTATTCCTATGGAAACACTCACAAAGGTGTGATATCATGTGCACACAAATATCATTTGCAATACTGTATTTGGCAAAAGCCTATAACAAGAACAAGCATGTTCTGTAAGACACACTTCGAGGTTAAAAAGAAAACACTTGTATGCTGTTGATGGAATTGAAAACTGGTACAGACATTATGGAAAACAATATGGAGTTTCCTCAGAAAAATGGAAAATTGAACTATTGCATGATCCAGCAAAGACACTTCTGGTATACATCCAAAGGAAATAAAATCCACATATTGAAAAGATACCTGAGTTTCCATGTTCATTGCAGCATTATTCCCAATAGCCAAGATATGGAAACACCCTTAGTGTCCCACTTAGTGAATAAAAAAGAAGGTACTACATATACACAATGAAATATTATTCAGCATTTAAAAATAAGGAAATCCTGACACTGGTTTGCCACAACATGAAAACCTACAGGGTATGACACTAAGTGAAATAAGCCAGGCACAAAAACACAAATACTGTATGATCTCCCTTACAGTTGGAACTTAAAAAATTCAAACTCACAGACACAGAGAATAGAATGGTGTTTACCAAGGGCTGAGCAGGGAGATATGAGGAATGTTGATCAAAGAATACAAATTTTCAAGATTAAGTTCTAGAGATCTAATGTATACTATGATGACTAGTTAATGATAATGCACTATATACTTAAAATTTACTGAGAGAATAGATCTTAATTATTCTCCCCAGAAGGAAAAGAAAAAAGAAAAAAAAGGAAATATTTGATGTGATGGATAGATTAATCAGCTTGATTGGGGAAATCATTTCATCATAAATATATATATCAAAACATCACATTGTGTACCTAAAATATATACAATGTTTATTTGTTGATCATGCCTCTGTAAAGCTGGCTGAGGGGAAAGATGCTGAGGGGTTTTTATAGAATACAACTTGAAGTGGAGTAATCAAATTACATAAACAAATCAAGAATTATACTGAGAGGATCTTTAAGGAAACAGAGAGTGATAAGTATGGAGGAATCATGAAGTTGTAGGGGTATAAAAAGAAAGGCCATTCGGAATACTGTTAAAGAAAAAAATATTAAATGATACTCATTAAAGCACAGTAAGACAAACTTTATTCAGGACCATCATGATAGGTACAGGGACTGCTATAACAGGGTCTCATAGTGAGAGAAATTGGCCTTAACTCCGAATACAGCATGGGCAAGTGGGAATACATAGCCAAGGAGCAGTGTGGGGGTCAGTGGATGGAAAATGACTAGGAGAAATCATCAGGAGTAAGGGGGATTCTGGCTCAACTGACATAACTTGATTCTTGAGGGAAACAGGCCAGGGTGATAAGCTATCACCTGGTAGATGATGGAGGATGAAGAATTTGATCAGATATAGAGAATAGGAGGTTCTTGCTAAACTGACTTAGCAGGGTTATTTGATAAAACTGGGTTTTATATGAAAGTGTGAAACCACCTTTGTGAAAATTGTAACAGAAAATTGCTTCAGTGAAAGAGATCTGATCTAACCAACCCGATCATGCCTTTACCTTCCAAACGGCCCTTAGTCATTCCTGGACTTCAGCCAACATAACATTGGGAGAAAGTTAGTGTATAGTTTAAATGATAACAGCCCTTCCCCACGAGATAGGGTCTAAAACAGAAGCCTAAGCACCGCCATCTTATAAAGAAGCCACCTGGACCCTGGGCAGAAGTGTAGTTCTCAGAACTGTTGTACTGCAATTCTCAAAAGTGTTAAGGTTAAAAATTTCCACGGCTACCCCCTCCCCTTGCAACAAACCGCTAACTTTAGCTTCTGTACAGACAGCTTGCCTTGCACACCCCTGTGCCCCCCTAAACAAAAATGTGGTTTTGTAGCTTAAATGCCTAGCTCCCCCTGAGCTCAGGGCCATCGATTAAAAAAACATAAGTACTCCGTGACCACCGGCAATAAAAACCCTGCAATTTAACACAGTTTTGTCTTGGTGTTAATTTTCTGTGCTCGCTCCCGTGCAACACCCAAAACTAAACCACCTTTGTAAAACTAATGAAAGACCACAAGGTTAGGAGGATGAGAGGAGCCTGAATTATTTTGAAGTATAGAGATAAATGATCACCAGCTCTTCTTCCAGAGATCACAAGACTTGCAAATTCTCCAAATACTCCTGCAGATAACATCACTATTGTAGGACATAAGATTGGCCTTTTGAGATGTCTTTCTCCACCCAAATCTGCCAAGGAGTCCTGTGACTTCACCCAGAGTGGACTCAGCATGCATGAAGACCATTTTCTGCACTCCTATAGCAATACCTCCCCATCCAACCAATCAGCTGCACCTATTCCCTAGCCAATCCCTTTTCTACAAAGTATCTTTGAAGAGCCCTAGTCTCCAAATTTTCAGGGAGGCTGATTTGAGTAATAATACAATTCTGGTCTCCTGTTTAGCCAGCTCTGTGTGTGGAAAAACTCTTTATTGCAATTCCTCTGTGAAGGAAAATTGGCTCTATCTGAGCATCAGAAAAGAAGAACCCATTTGATGGTTACAAGTGCACACATGGCCTAGAACAAGGTTCAGAAGCCTGATCAAAGTTGGCAAAACAAATAATCTTTCTCAATACATAACAAAAACCATCAAAGAGATGTACTCCTGCTGATATGGTTTGGCTATGTCCCTACCCAAATCTCATCTTGAATTCCCACATCTTGTAGTGGGGGAGCCTAGTGGGAGGTAATTTAATCATAGGGGCAAATCTTTCCTGTGCTGTTCTCAGATAATGAATAAGTCTCCAGAGATCTGATGATTTTGAAAAAAGGAGATCCCCTGCACAAGCTTTGTCTCTCTTTGCCTGTTGCCATCCATGGAAGACACGACTTGCTCCTCCTTGCCTTCTACCATGATTGTGAGGCTTCCCCAGCCACGTGGAACTTAAGTTCAATTAAACCTCTTTCTTTTGTAAATTCTCGAGTCTCTGATATGTCTTTATCAGCAGCATGAAAACAGACTAATACACCTATCCTACTCTCATTTCATGGAGGAAGAAAATTGTTTGCAATCACAAATAAACAACAAAAAAAAAGCTTTTTAAAAGAAAACAAAATATGCTTAACATTGGGGTCCAAACATCACAGTTGCAGTATGCTGAGGAAAACTCAATTTTAAGGGCTTAGATAGAGGTCTTCTTCCTCCTTCCACCCAAAGTAAAAGAATGTTCAGACTTTGGGAGTTCCAGAGAGATTAGAGCTGCTGGAACCCCACAGAGGGAAGATAAGATTCATTGTGAGAGAATGGTGCAATAACAATACCTAAGGGAAGTGATTTTGACCCAGATAATACCTAAGGGCCACTAAGGCTCAGGAAGGAAGCAGGTGGTGGATGCCACATAGTATCCTATAAATTTATACCCACACTTTGTCTGGGTAAACAAGAGAACCTCCCTATAGTGCAAACGGGGGGAAAAAAATCAAAAACACCTGGTGTAAAACTGTGATTATCTATAATAATTTGTTAATAGAAAATGCATAGAGAATACAAATGTAGACAAATATGGGCAATGTTAAGAGCAGTTAACACTAGGTGATTGAATTATGTGCAATTTTAATATTCTTTCTATGATTTTCTGTTTTCTAATTTTCCTATGATTATGAAGTAATCATTATAGATTATGATCTTCATAATAATAATAGATTATGAAGTAGTCTATTATAATACGTAATGCATTATAATAGAAAACATCAAAAATCTTAAGACAATTTTTATGTTTATTCTTATTTGGTAGATAAAAATTACAAAAGACGTGGTGCATTATGCAGATCTACTGGAAAGACATCCAAGAAGAATAGCTTTAGAAATTCCAAAGTTCCTGAATTTTCCTATTTGAATTAACACTTTCCTATGTGAATTAATATAAGGTCGATGGTAATGTCCAGCATTTGTCTTCAAGTCATAGATTAAGACTTCATAAAGTCTTTCTTGCTCTTGTTTTTGGAGGGCATATTTACCGATTAAGTAAACTTATTATTTTTGAAAAGAGTAAGTCTGCTTATTCGTTCAAGATAAAATTGAAAAGTTTCATTTTAATCACATTACTGCATAAATTATATAAATAACTACTTTTATAGATGAACTTTATCTTTTATTTACCATCCAGATGTGATGGAAAAAAATTAAAAAATAAAAATTATAGGCTATATAAAAATATTGCTAACATAACATTTATTCTCCATTTAAATGGCAATGCAGGCACACTGCAGAGGAAATATTTCCATATGGCATGCATAAACACCCTGGTTATTGATCCCTTAAGAGTTTTGGTGCTGTAATATGTTTGAAGCCTGGGAGAATATTTCTATAGAATTCTCCACATTATTACATTTTTCTTATTACTATAATTTTTTCCTTATTAAATTTTAAATCATAGGAGGTTTTTATTACTACTTTTTGTATCATATACTATTTTTAACCACTACAGAAACTGTAAAATATCTTAGGCTAGTGAGTGCTATTTACTTTTGAAACAAGAAAACTGATTTTTAAGAAGAATGAGATATATGTATGTATTTATGCAAGTAGGTGTGTGTTTGTGTGTATATATATATATATATACACATACTTATGTACGAATGCATGTATGCTCATATACATATATAGATGTACATACCCACAGGAGATTATGAGGACTATGTTTGAAAAATAAATTATGGAAGAGTGAGTATCACATATAGAGAGAAGTGACTAGGACAAAACAGGATTTGCAAGGAGAGAATATATGTGGATTTCAGGCAAAACGGGTCAGGCTGTTTTTTTAATTCCCCATTATCCCTTTATTTCTTTTTCTTTTTTTTTTTTTTTTTTTTTTTTTTTTGAGACAAGAGTCTTTCTCTTGTCGGCCAGGCTGCAATGCAGTGGTGCAATCTCAGCTCACCGCAACCTCCGCCTCCCAGGTTCAAGTGATTCTTCTGCCTCAGCCTCCGGAGTAGTTGGGACTACAGGCACCCACCACCACACCCAGCTAATATTTTGTATTATTAGTAGAGATGGGATTTCACCATGTTAGCCAAGTTGGTTTCAATTTTCTGACCTTGTGACCCACCTGCCTCAACCTTCCAAAGTGCTGGGATTACAGGCATGAGCCACCATGCCAGGCCTCCCTTAATTTCTTGATACAACTCTGTTAACGTACTACTTCTCATTACGTTTTTCAGAAGCTTAATCTCTGGAGATACTAGGAAGGTTTTCTTTAAAAAAAAAAAAAAAAAAAAAAAAAAAAAAACGCTTATGGTCAAAACATCTGAAGGGAAGCTATATATTGTATTGCTTTCTACGAGTCACTGGATACCTTAGACTGTTAAAGGACCCGAGAAATCCTGTTGAATTTTTTCCAAATCTTTATTACAATGAAAATCTTTCAAAGGTATTAATAATCTTCAACAGCATCTATAGAAATACATTATCCACACCTTGTCTTTCATACTCACACTCTCCATTTAAACAATTCCCAAGTGTTCTACTTTTTAATATTACAATTTTTCTGTTTTGCACTCATTCCTTTTCAAAAATATTATTTACATCTTTTACCTATATTTTGTTTCCTGTCAATTGTTTTTGTGCCTTTCTTTAACTATTTTACTCCTTTATTTATTCACTGATGTATATTTAAATCATTACACTATGTTTATTAAGTTCCTTTAATATGTTTCTTATTTCCCTTCATTCCCTTCTTTGTTGAAGATTATCTTTTTTAAAACTCGGAGCATATTTGTGGACCCTTCCTTCGGTTTCAATTATTTTCTCGCCTCTTTATTTTGCAAGTGTATATTTATCTGCACCCCCACTTGACCCCCACCACCAACCATCACACATACACACAGAGTTAGCTGTATGCACTGTGTGCTACCTTAGTTCTGGTTGACTTCATTGTCACAGAACTTTTATGTAACCGGCCTTGCATTTATCTCTCATACTGCAAGCTCTGAGAGGTAGGAACCATGCCTACCCTTTTAATGCTCCATACTCAGAATCTATCATAATGTACAGAATATTTCGTTGTTGAATGAAACAAAGGAATGACTGGATAATGCTATTAACATGAATATATTTTCTAAAGATGCTTGAACATGTTTAAACAAAAAGTTTATCATAAGTATTTCATTGTTTGAATACAGTTGCTGATGTAAATGTTTTCATTGTTGACAAGTCTGGTATTTTCCATAATTGAATAGTGATTTGTTTATGGAGACCATTGACTTCATACAGACAGGTAAAAGCACTCATTTGTTTGGTTTAACAAATTTTTTACAAATATTAATCTGGATCAATCATTTGTTGAGAAATAACCTTGTACTGATTGACATACCTAACTACAACAGTGAAAACATTTGAATATGGTTTTTCATAAAGAAGAAATATTTTTGTTAATACAGACACACACAAAAATATCCCAAAGATAAATGTAATACCATTTAAATTTGAATAAGAAATGCATGATTATTAACTACATTATGTGCTTAGTTTGCTTAAAATAACAAATTAAATATGATATAAGGGGAAAAAAGCCTATTCACTAAAAGAAGATTATTCTGATTGCAATGCAGCACACTAGAAATTTTAAACACACAGAAAAACAATATAATTTTTTAAATCTTCAAGAAATGAATCACTTCATTGTAAAAAATATTAAATATTTATTATGGTCTGATAGGTTGATTCATTTGGGTAATCAATAATTAATCACTCTGAAAGCTTCAGATCCTTTATAAATATCAAAGACTCTTAGTAATTGCTTTACAAATCCTAAGCAACATAGAGCCTACAGACTTCATATATCAAGGGAAATGAATACAAGTTAAGAAGATGGGTGCTTTAAAGTGAATAAACTAAATTCCAAATGTTCATATTTTGAAATATTTTCTCTTATAAAAGAAATCAGTGTGATGACAGAAAAGTAAAAATAATACCATTCTAGGCATAGAGAGAGCATATGTATGAGTAATAATGCCAACAGAGCAAGTCCACTGCCAATTTGCTTTTTGAAAATATTAAATATACATTCAACACAATTAACCCGGATATATGAGGAAAAAATAACTTACATAAATAAATTTCACAAATTATCACTTCAGCCATTTATACTAACCCTATTTCTCAACTACATAAGAAATATTACTATTAAACATATTGAGCTTCAACTCCTTTATAGGCTCACCCTTTACTTATAATAGCCATAATTTTGAAAATAATAACTGATATCTATTTTACATTTATCAAGTATGCAATCTGCTAGGCCAAGAACTTGACATCTATACAGTCACTTTAATTTTCTTAATACCTTATTGGTAGTTAGTATTATAGTAAAATCCCATAACAATGTAATAACTGATGTATAAAAATTTCAACTTTATAACAAATGAAGTCATGCTATTACAAATGTAATTAAAGGACTAGGTTGAAACCGCATAAGATTTCATGTGAGGGAGTTGGGTCAAGATGCAAGATGTAGCCATTCTGGTTTCAACTATAGCTTAGTGTCACCTGGTAACAGTTGTCAGCTCTAGCTGAAATATCTCCATGAGTCTGACCATTCTGGGTCCTGTAGCTGGCTTAGACTTTTAGGTCATAGGCAACAGTTTCAGGAATCTCTCAGGATCATTTTTGTCAATCAGATATGGGTTGACTGAGCTGAGAAAATACTGGGGACTTGGGGTTTTACTTCCTTCTTCCTTCTTCCCAAAACGAGGTAGGCTGCCACTCACCTGGCCTTTTGCTCCCATCCAAATCTCCAACATGGCTACCCTCCACATGGGAATGGTCATGATGAACGAGAGCTAAACAGAGAAGAACCCAACACTACTTGCATTATGTGTATTTATACTATGAACAGATATCAAAATTATATCAAATCTGTTTCAAAGTGAATAAAATTAGAAATTAAAGAAGTAACGAATCACTCAAAAAGTGACAACAAATTGAAAATTAATCCTAAGACTCTACTTTGCAGGTAATAGACATCAACACAAGTTAACCTGAGGAAACACAAAAAAGGAGAAAAATAGCTCATTATAAGGATTCAGGTATCATCTCTTTACATTCAAGGTCAGAATACAGTCAAGAATAAACTGGAACAAGAAAATGGAGCACCACAGCAAACAAAGAAACTCCTCCTGAGAAGGAGAATGTAACATTCTGCTGTTGTTACAAACCAGATTTCTTTGCTTCTATTCCCTACAGCAGAAATAGACATACTCAGCTTTCAACTATTTTTCCCATTTAGTTTATCAGACAAAATAAAACTAGAATCTTCAATAAAATGTACTAAATACGTTTCAGGTTCCTAAGTGCTTTTCTGGCCACTGCAGACACAAAAACTAGGTAAGATATGATTCTTACTCTGAGGAAACTACAGCTTAGTGGGAAATAAATAAGTATAAGCAAATAACGTGCACAGAACATGAAAAGTACTAAAATAAAGTGCCCTAAATATATCCTTTTTTCCATACTTTTCCCTACATCTAATATTTCTCAGAGCAGCCTCATAGCTATGGAATTTTCTCTACAAATCTTTCATAAATTTCTCATGTACCTTGAATAAAATCCAACTCATTACCACAGTTAACACTTTTAACAAGAGATAGTCTTGCTTATGTTTCCACTTTCATCTCTTGCTATTCCATCCCTTGCTCCTCCCATAAGCCAAGCACATTCCTACCAAAGAATGCCTTTGGTAGGAATTCTGCATGAAGATGGCAAGCCTACATCTTGGCTGATTTCTTCCTGTAGTTTATGTCATTTCAAATGTCACCTCTCAAAGAGGCTATCCATAACCAAGATATTAAAAAGCACTTCCTCTTTAGTTACTCTTTATTACCATGCACTGTTTTACTTTAGCATGGCACTTAACATGCATGTGTGTGTTTCTTCCCTATCTGTGACTTCCACAGAGATTCAGTTCTATGACAGCAGAAATTTCATCTGTTTTCTTTACCACTATGTGCCTAGAATGTAGAATAGCTCCTGGCATATGGCAGACATGTTCGGATTCACTTAGGGTGGTTGGCAAAATATTAAGGGAAGTATTAGGGAAAGTTGTAAGATTTATAGTCTCAAATCTTTTGGAAGGCCAAAAGGTTTTAATGGAACAGGCTGAAGTCAGCCAGTTCTTACCTTAGAGCATTAGGTCATAGGGTGAAGATAAAGAATAATAGTTGGGGAGAGAAACATGGGGAGAAATACCAGATATAGGTGATGGGGAGGAAGGCAGCAAATCACACTGCCATGTGTGTACCTATGCAACACTCTTGCATGTTCTTCACATGTACCCCAAAACCTAAAATGCAATTAAAAAAAGAATAATAGAAGCTTCCCCAGTTAAGTCTGTTGACTCCACATTCCTTTGTCAGGACTCTCACTACGTGTTTACTCATGTAAACTCTGTGCAGGGATATCCCTCTCAGGTGGAGGTTGAAGGAAGATTACCCATTGTGTTTACTCTGGGCCCCAGAACCAACGTTTTTATCATTCGTAAAACCTTCACTCTTTTAACCATGTTAATTATCCACAAGCATGTTGACTTAGAATCTCTGTTATTAAATCTATACTGAATAAATGTGAAGAGGAACAGCATGTAAGGGTGAGGTAGCTGCAACTGTCCTCTGAGAGCAGCTAACGACCTCCCAAGCCCACTCAATTCACTGTACTTTGTGTGTTTGAGTGTATTTATTCACCCGCCGCTGAGTCAAGGTCTGTAGACAGACCTCCACAGGTGGTGATCAACGTCTCAGGTGGTGACCCCAATGTGATCAATGCCACACAGACATTCTATATAATTTTAAGGGAAATGAGTGAATAAATATACATCAGATTGACACAGGGGAGGTCCCTTGGGCAAACCCAGGGATTCACAGAAAACTTATTAGAAGAGAAATTCCTACTAGTGTTTTTGCTTCACACTCAAAATCTCAGATTCTTCCAAAACTATCTTTCACAAAAAGATTTCTAAAGCTTACCAGCTTCACAATCCAATAGGCTATTTGACAAATTCCAGTTTTAAGTCTTTCTCTTAAAATGAGACTCAAAACTGAATGCAATAATCCCAAAGAAGTTTGTACAGCACAAAGCCTACACATGTACTTTGTATGATCTGTTCCTTGGATTCCTATTAGTCCAAACTGAGTAGGCTCTTAGGCATAAACCATCAAAATATCATTGGTTCAAACAGAGGTAATGGTGAACTAAAACTTAGAGTCACATTACTGCTGTTTAGCTTCATTCTGTACTGTGACGATTTCTTTTTATATCAAAGTTCTGATGTTTATGTCTAGCTCATTAAATTTTATCTCTTTTATCTCACCCTTGTATTCTAAATTATCAAGGTCATTTCAAATCATTTTTGTCATCCTTCATATTAATTACCTCACCCAGTTTTTTTGTCAACCACAAACTTTAGCAGTAGTTTCTGTCATGCTTTAAATTACTGATTAAAATGTGGATAATTAATCAGTATTTCTTTATTATTAAAGAAATATTAAATTGCTTTATACTTCTTTTTTTATCTATTTTCTATTATTTATTTATTTATTTATTTATTTTAATTTTTATTGCATTATAGGTTTTGGAGTACATGTGCAGAATGTGCAAGATAGTTGCATAGGTACACACATGGCAGTGTGTTTTGCTGCCTTCCTCCCCTTCACCCACACTTGGCATTCATCCCCAGGCTATCCCTCCCCAGCCCCCCCGCCGCTGTCCCTCCCCCGTTCCCCCCAATAGACCCCAGTGTATAGTAGACCGCCTCTCTGTGTACATGTGTTCTCATTTTTCTCACCCACCTTTGAGTGAGTATATGCGGTATTTCTTTTTCTGTTCTTGTGTCAGTTTGCTGAGAATGATGTTCTCCAGATTCATCCATGTCCTTACAAAGGACACAAACTCATCATTTTTGATTGCTGTATAATATTCCGTGGTGTATATGTGCCACATTTTCCCAGTCCAGTCTATCATCGTTGGGCATTTGGGTGAAGTTCTAGCCAGAGCAATCAGGCAAGAAAAAGAAATAAAGGGTATTCGAATAGGAAAGGTGGAAGCCGAATTGTCTCTATTTGCAGATGACATGATAGTATACCTAGAAGACCCCATCACCTCAGCCCAAAAGCTCCTGCAACAGATAAGCAACTTCAGCAAAGTCTCAGGATATAAAATCAATGTTCAAAAATCACAAGCATTCCTATACACCAATAACAGACTTAAAGAGAACCAAATCAAGAACGAACTGCCATTCACAATTGCTACAAAGAAAATAAACTACCTAGGAATACAACTCACAAGGAACGTAAGGGACCTCTTTAAGGAAAACTATATTTCTTTCTTTATTGCTATACTTGCAATAAGGAAACTAGTGTCCACCTTGAAGTTGATCTTTGCTTTGACTGCTGTATCTCTTTTTCTACAATGATAATAAAAAAGATTTTGTTGTATGCCTCACATATCATCAACTTCAAATTTTTTAATGAAGTTTTCTCTACTTTTTTCAAGGTCGAGGTTTTCTAGTGGATAAAAAAGATAAAAAAACAAGCAAAACTGAGGCATGTGTTTTAACATAAATGGTCATCTATTTTAATACTTAGAAAATTTATTTCTTATATATAACTATTGAAAATATAATTTAACTATGTTTTGGCCCAAATAAATACTGATTTTTATTTTCGCATGTTGACATTACAACTTTAGATGCTAATTAGAAATTATTCACACATTTTGCTGTGCCAAAGGAATTAAAAACTTTTTAAAGCTCAAAGCAAAATAAAGATGAAATTAGTTAAAAGACAAGCAACAAATTTGAGTTACTTTTAACTAGAAAATATGAAAATCTGAAATAAATGAATAATTTTTGAGAAAATATAGCTTACCAGAACTGACAATAAAAAATAAAGGTCTAAAAAGAAAAATTCTCCACGAAAAAATATTTTTTTAAACTATCAAAGAGATACTCCATCCCCCATAAAAAGTACAAGTCCCAGATGACTTCACAAGGAAAATCATCATCGAATTTAATCTAATTGGGATAACAAGAAAAGGAGGAATGCCTTCTAATATTTGTTCTGAGCTGCAACAGAAATCAATTTCCTTTATATATACAAAGAGCAACCATTAGGAATAAATAATGGGAGAAATTACTTAAACCAAAATAATAGAAAAAATGATTAAATTCCTAGGTATGAGTATGATCTTAAGAAAGTTATACTACAGTAATAAGTGCCCTCATATCTTATTGAATTACAAGGACAAAGATTTATTTCTCATTTATATTTCATGTCCTTGGAGACCTGCCTGCTTACATATTCTGCTAATTTTTTTTTTTTTTTTTCATTTTGAAACTCAAGTTGAAAGAGCATCACCTACCAAGGACATGCTCATCTCATGACAGAGGGAAAGGCTAGTGATCCTTAAAGTTCATGTCAATGAGTACCATATGTCCCAATTGTCCATATGGTCAAAGCAAGTACTAAGGCCAAAACTGACATAAATGGAATGAGGAATTATAACCCTTCATATAGATAGGTAAAGAATAATTGGCACAACAATCATAAAGTCTACCCACAACTCAACTGTAAGTGAAAATAAACCTGATTTTAAAAGAAATATACAGTTGTATCTCATTTATGAACATTGATGCAAAATTAAGAGATTATTGAAAGTCTACTATTTAAATCAAGTGGGGTTTGTTCCAGTTATTCAAAGATAATATTTAACAACAGAAAAATTGTTAATAAAATTCACTTTGTTAATGCACCTAGGAAAAAAGTATGATAAACTCCACAGACACTGAAAAAGCATTTGGCAAAAACTTAAAACTTTTTTTGTGTTTTGATAGAGTCTCATTCCATTGCCCAGGCTGGAGTGCAGTGGTGCAATCATGGCTGACTGCAGCCTTGACCTCATGGGCTTACATGATACACACACCTCAGCCTCCCAGGTAGCTGGTACTACAGGCATGTGCCACCATGTCTGTTTAACTTTAGTTATTTTAGTAGAGATGGGGTTTCACCATATTGCCTAGGCTGGTCTCAAATTCCTGGCTCAAGTGATCTGCCTGCCTCAGTCTCCCAAAATGCTGGGATTGCAGGCATGAACCACCACACCCAGCAACACTTTTTTTAATTTTAAAAAATCCTCAGTAAAAAGAGAACTGATAGATACTTTCTTTTTTTTTTGTTTTTTTGAGACAGAGTCTTGCTCTTGTCACCCAGGCTAGAGTGTAGTGGCTCAAACTCAGCTCATTGCAACCTCCACCTCCTGGGTTCAAAAGATTCTCCTGCCTCAGCCTCCCTACAGGCACCCACCATCACACCCGGCTAATTTTTTTTGTTTTCTTTTGTATTTTTAGTACAGATGAGGTTTCAACATGTTAGCCAGGATGGTCTTGATCTCCTGACTTGTGTTCCATCTGCCTCGGCCTCCCAAACTGCTGAGATTACAGGCATGAGTCAATACACCTGGCCACTTTCTTACAACAACATGTCAGTGTTATACTGAATAGGAAAACACTGGAGGCATTTAGCTAAAGATATTGATAGGGCAAACAGGTTTTCTGACAGCATTATAATACATTTTACTAGAGGTATTAAACAATGCACTGATATAAAAGAAAAGTAAATATATTGAAATATTAAAATGGAAGATATTAAACTATACTTACATGTGACTGAAATTTTTGTGCACCTGGAAACCAAAGAAAATCAGATGCTGGAGAGAATGTGGAGAAATAGGAACACTTTTACACTGTTGGTGGGAGTGTAAATTAGTTCAACCATTGTGGAAGACAGTATGACAATTCCTCAAGGACCTAGAAATAGAAATTCCATTTGACCCAGCAATCCCATTACTGGGTATATATCCATAGGACTATAAATCGTTCTATTATAAAGACACATGCACATGTATGTTCATTACAGCACTGTTTACAATAGCAAAGACCTGGAACCAACACAAATGCCCATCAATGATAGACTGGACAAGGAAAATGTGGCACATATACACCATGGAATACTGTGCAGTCATAAAAAACGATGAGTTCGTGTCCTTTATGGGGACATGGATGAATCTGGAAACCATCATTCTCAGCAAACTGACACAAGAACAGAAAATCAAACACCACATGTTCTCACTCATAGATGGGTGTTGAACAATGAGAACACATGGACACAGGGAGGGGAGCATCACACACTGAGGTCTGTTGGGGTAGACCAGGGGAGGAGCAGGGGGGTAGGGAGGTTGGGGAGGCATAACATGGGGAGAAATACCAGACAGAGGTGATGGGGGGATGGCAGCAACAAATGACATTGCATTGTATGTACCTATGCAACAATCCTGCATGACCTGCACATGTACCCCAGAACCTAAAGTACAATAAAAAATAAAAATAAAAACAAATCCACACCCCCAAAGAAGAAAATCAATTATACAAGAGCTACAAGAATAAGATAATTTAGTTTGGTAACTGAGTTTCCAAGTAACATCAGAAAGCAATTGTCTCCAATATATGTAAAGAATAGCCTTTAGGGAGCAAACCTACAAAGGAAGCAAAAGTTGCGATCATATTATCAGTACAATGATAAAGTACCTAGGAATGAGTGTAACAAGATAGATACAAAGCTTATGTGAGGAAAAACTACTTGTCTGAGCATTTAGTAAGATTTAAATGAATGATAATTTTTCCATATTTGTAATTTAAAAACTAATTGTACATAATAGGAGAGAAGCTTTGCCTAAAACTAGCAAAACAAGAATTGGGTATGTAATAAGTTATTAAACCACAAAGGTGATTTGTGAGAAAAGTTAAAATAATAACGATCAAACCTTGGTAATATATCAGAATCCAGGTTGAAGTTAAAGACTCAGATGGAGAAATAGACTAAATTTCCATATTTTTTAAACTTTTATTTTAAGTTCAGGGGTACATATACAGGTTTGTTACATAGGTAAACATGCCATGCAAGTTTGTTGTACATATTATTTCATAAGCCAGTTATTAAGCCTAGTACTCATTTGTTACTTTTTCTGATGAACTCCCTTCTCCCAACCTTCATCATCCAATAGGCCCCAGTGTGTGTTGTTCCCCTCTGTCTGGTCCGGAGAAAATTTGATGAGTTTCTAGTAAGGTAGTATAAATATATTGTTTAGATTTTCACAGGTAGCAACCAGGAAAAAAAAAAAAAACAGAAATGCTTAAACAGTTTTCCTCTGGGAAATCCTAACTAGAGCAGTGAGGCAAGAAAAAGAAATAAAAGGCATCCAAATAGGAACAGAAGTCAAACTGTGTCTATTTGCTGATGATATGATTCTATACCTGGAAAACCCTAATGGCTTTGCTAAAAGAATCCTGGAGCTAATAAATGAATTCAGTAATGTTTCAGGATACAAAATCAATGTACAAAAATCAGTATCATTTCTATACACCAATAAGGTTCAAATCAAGAATTCAATCTCATATACAATAGCTGCAAAAGAAAATAAAATACACAGGAATACATCTAACTAAGGATGTGAAACAGCTTTGTAGAAGAACTACAAAACACTGCTGAAAGAAATCACAGATGACACAAACAAATGGAAAAACATTCTATGCTCATGGATTGAAAGAATCAATATCATTAAAATGGCTATACTGCCCAAAGCAATCTACACACTGAATGCTATTACTATTAAGCTACCAATGTATTTTTTCACAGAACTACAGACAACTATTCTAAAATGTATATGAAACCCCAAAAAAAAGGAACTGAATAGCCAAAGCAATCCTAAGGAAAAAGAACAAAGCTTGAGGTATCACATTACCCAACTTCAAACTATATTATAAGGCTGCAGTAACCAATATAGTAATGGCACAAAACAGATACATTAGACTAGTGGAGCAGAACAGAATACCCAGAAATAAAGTCATACACCTATAGCTATATAAACTTTAACAAAGTCTACAACAACAAAGCAATGGGGAAAGGACCCCCCTATTCAATAAATGGTGCTGGAATAGCTGGCGAGCCATATTCAGAAGAAGGAAACTGGATCCCAACTTTTCACCATATGCAAAAATTAGTCCATGAAGGATTAAAGATTTAAATGTAAGTCCTCAAACTATAAGAATAAGAGAAGAAAACCTAGGAAACACCATTCTGGACATTGGCCTTGATAATTTATGATCAAGTTCTCAAAAATCGTTGTAGCAAAAATTAAAACTGACAAGTGGGACCTAATTAAACCAAAGAGCTCCTGTGCAGCAAAACAACTGACAAAATAAACAGATAACCTGCAGAATGGGAGAAAATACTCATAAACTATGCATCTGGCAAAGGTCTAATATCCATAATCTATAAGGAACTTAAACAAAATAACAAGCAAAAAACAAAAACCCCATTTAAAAGTGGGCAAGATACGAAAAGGACAATAAACGTAATTTTTTCAGTCCCACATCACTAACCATCATAGAAATTCAAATCAAAACCACAATGAGATCTCATACCAGTCAGAATGACTATTATTAAAAAAATCAAAAAATAACAGATGCCAGTGAGGCTGCAGAGAAAAAAAAAGGCTTATATACTGTTGGTGGGAATGTAATTTAGTCCAAACAATGTGGGAAGCAGTTTGCAGATTTCTCAAAGAATTTAAAACAGAACTATCATTCAACCCAGCCATCCCATTACTGGGTTTATATTCAAAAGAAAATTGGCATTCTACCAAAATGACACAGGATATTTTAATTTTTTATTGCATTTTAAGTTTTGGGGTACACGTGAAGAATATACAAGATAGTTGCATAGGTACACACGTGGCAGTGTGATTTGCTGCCTTCCTCCCCTTCACCTATATCTGGCATTTCTCCCTATGCTATCTCTCCCCAACTCCCCACCCACCACTGTCCCTCCCCTATTCCCCCCAACAGACTCCAGTCTGTAGTGCTCCCTTCCCTGTGTCCATGTGTTCTCATTGTTCAACACCCACCTATGAGTGAGAACATGCAGTATTTCATTTTCTATTCTTGTGTCAGTTTGCTGAGAATGATGTTCTCCAGGTTCATCCATGTCCCTACCTAGGACACGAACTCATCGTTTTTGATGGCTGCATAATATTCCATGGTGTATATGTGCCACATTTTCCCTGTTCAGTCTATCATCGATGGGCATTTGGGTTGATTCCAGGTCTTTGCTATTGTAAAGAGTGCTGCACTAAGCATTCATGTGCATGTGTCCTTATAGTAGAACAATTTATAACCCTTTGGATATATACCCAGGAATGGGATTGCTGGGTCAAATGGAATTTCTATTTCTAGGTCCTTGAGAAATCACCACACTGTCTTCCACAATGGTTGAACTAATTTACACTCCCACCAGCAGTGTAAAAGTGTTCCTATTTCTCCACAGCCTCTCCAGCATCTGTTGTCTCCAGATTTTTTAATGATCACCATGTGCACAAAGCAGAAACTGGACCCCTTCCTGACACCCTACACTGAAATTAACTCCAGATGGATTAAAGACTTAAACATAAGACCTAACACCATAAACACCCTAGAAGAAAATCTAGGCAAAACTATTCAGGACATAGGAGTAGGGAAGGACTTCATGACCAAAACACCAAAAGCATTAGCAACAAAAGCCAAAATAGACAAATGGGACCTAATCAAACTCCACAGCTTCTGCACGGCAAAAGAAACAGTCATTAGAGTGAATCGGCAACCAACAGAATGGGGAAAAAAAAAATGCAGTTTACCCATTGGACAAAGGGCTGATATCCAGAATTTATAAAGAACTAAAACAGATTTACAAGAACAAAACAAACAAGCCCATTCAAAAGTGGGCAAAGGATATGAACAGACAACTTTAAAAAGGAAGACATACATGAGGCCAACAAACATATGAAACAATGCTCATCATCACTGATCATTAGAGAAATGCAAATCAAAACTACATTGAGATACCATCTCACGCCAGTTTGGATATTTTATATTAATAATGGCCCTATTCACAATAGCAAAGGCATGAAATCAACCTAGGTGACTATCTACAGCATATTGGATGAAAAAAAATGTGGTACATACATATCATCAAATACTATGCAGCCATAAAAAAGAACACAACCATGCCCTTTGCAGCAACATAGAAACACCTGGAGCCCATTGTTCTAAGCAAATTAACACAGGAACAGAAAATCAAATATAGCATGTTCTCACTTATAAGTGGGAGCTAAACACTGGATACTCATGAGGCTGGGCATGGTGGCTCATGCCTGTAGTCTCCTTGCTTTGAGAGGCCAAGGAGATGCCCAAGAGTTCTAGAACAGAATGGACAACAGTGAGATCTCCTCTCTCTAAGAAAAAAAAAGTACTCATGGACATAAATATAGCAACCTTAGACACTGGGGACCACTAGAGAGGTAAGGGAAGGAGATAGTCAGCATTGAAAAACTACCTATTGGGAACTATGCTCAGTACCTTGGTGAAGGGATCAATCATACCCCAAACCTCAGCATCATGCAATATAGCCTGTTAACTAACCTGCACATGTACCCTCTGAATCTAAAATAGAAGTAGAATGTTTTTTAAAAAAAAGTTTGCTTTTTTGATATGGGCCTGGAAAAGGGGAAGGGAACCTTTTATTTTCCTTAGCTCTACTGTAATAATTATTTTTTTACTATATGCATAATTTCCTTATTTAAAAAAACCAATACTAATAAAATGATAGGAAATTAAATACAAAAGAAAAGATATAAAGTATTTATCCTGGAGAAGGTGACAATTCATTGAGCCACTCACTTTTTTGTACATCCTTTGTAAATCATAGTCTCCACAGGTAAAGAAAAATCAAAGCAAAACCAATCTATGAATTACTGAAACTATGTAATGCACAAAAAGTTTGAGAAAATAAGAGAGACAGTGCCACTCGACATCTTGATATTCTTTATGGCTGATATGGTTTGGCTGTGCTTCCCCACCCAGATCTCACCTTGAATTGTGTTAATCCTCACATGTCATGGGAGGGACCTCGTTTGAGGTAACTGAATCATAGGGATGGGTTTTTCCCCTGCTGTTCTCATGACAGTGAATAAATCTCAAAGATCTAATGGTTTTATAAAAGGGAATTTCCCCGCACATGCCCTTTTGCCTGTCACCATGTAAGAGCCCTTTGCTCTTCCTTCATCTTCCGCCATGATTGTGAGGCTTCCGCAGCCATGTGGAACTGTAAGTCCATTAAACCTCTTTTCTTTATAAATTACCTGGTCTTGGGTATGTCTTTATTAGCAGCATGAGAACATACTAACACAATGGTGATCACAGGTCATAAGACTGAAGCTTTGCAAGAAGCCCCATGTAACTGTTCCCAGTGCTCTTGCCCAGCTTTTTATAATATGATCTCTTTCTACTTCTACCTTTGTAGTTCTTATTTCACTTTGAATTTCTACACACAGGAATTCCATCTTTCTGAAGACCATGAATTTGTAGGTCAGGCTGCAATCAGCTCAATTTATTTCCAATCTTAAAGTATAAAACATATATCTGGAATTGTACTTTTAAAGTAATTTTCACATTAGGTCTTACAATGTTCAATTGTCTTATATACTTTAGAATAGTCGATAATGTTGTTCTTCCTCCCTAAACTTTTCTTTCCGGTTTTGCATTTAAATGGAAAGGACCTACCTCCTGAAACTCAGCAGAGCGGTAAATTTATTGAGTGTTTTGACAGGCATAAGAAATTTTTTAATTATGGTAATTTTATTGAAATTATTAGGAAATAGAAAATGAATAGGAATAGGGAAAATTAGCAAGATTGTATTATTTCTAGTTAGGCAATAGCTATTTTGAATTAAGGAATCACAAAACTGATGCACCACTAATGCAATATGGCAACCTGGGTTGGATACTGGCACAGAAAAAAAGATTAGGATAGGATAGGTGAAAAAGTAGGTGAAATCCAAATAAGTCAGAATTTTAATTAACAATGAACTGCCAGTCAACTTCTTAGTTTTGAAAAATGTACCATGTTTATATAAAATAGTAATATCAGGACAAACTGGGTGAAAAGTGTTAAGAAACATCTCTATCTTTGCTAATATCTGGAGTCAGGGAAATGGGGGAAGGAACTAAGTATGAGTGTGACTTTGTAAAGAAAAGATTTACTACAAGGGCAAAATAATTAGCCTATCAGATCCAATAGAAGGGAGAAACACAAAGCTTTTTGACTTGGCCCAACATTGACATCTGCCCCACTTAAGGTATACAATAAAAACTTTAAAAAACAAAATCACTTGTATAGAAACATTCATTTATTTTCCCCTAGATAATAAGCATCTTGAACCTTCAGCTTCTGCTCTATCATTGGCATCGCTGCTATATCATTGGTATTGCTGCTATATCATTGGTATTGAAAATGTAGTAGGCATTCAGTTATTTGATCAATAAAAATTAAAGTAATTTTTCATTGATATTACCTTTATGTTCATGGTGTATTAAGCTTCTAACATATCCCAATTACTCAGAATCAACTGACTGAATGGAATTGATTCTGATTTGTATGATCAAACCATACAGACAGAGTTAGTTACTATGTATTATAATTATTAGTGAATTACCACTTAGGGTGGTATTATCAGGGTTGTTAATGATAACAATAAACCAATCTGCAGGAAAATATCTCCATATTTTTTCAGTTGCTACTTCCTTTATGAGAAACCAATAGCAAAAGGCATCTATCTTGGCCAGCATGGTGGTTTATGCCTCTAATCCCCAGCACTTTGGGAGCCCAAATCTGGCAGAACACTTGAGACCAGGAGTCTGAGACCAGTTTGTCCAACATGGCGAAACTCCATGTCTACTGAAAATATGAATATTAGCTGGGTATGGTGGTACACTCCTGTAATCCCAGCCTGCTTGGGAGGCAGGAGAATCACTGGAACCCAGGAGGCAGAGACCACAGCACTACCCTCCAGCCAAGGCTACAGAGCAAGACTCCATCTCAAAAAAAAAAAAAACTTTTTTCTGTGATAGTAAAGAAATATTAATAGTTTTTAAATATGAAAGAATTTAGCTTTGTACTATGCTGATAATTTATTAACTTAGACTGAATATTTAACATATCTCTGAAAAGTAACTGTACAACTTATTACCAAAAATAATATATCTATGATTTGATTACCTTTGTTAAGAAAGCTGACTTTAGATTCTGGAAAATCATTTTTCCATTAAGGTTAGACATTCATACACTTAAAACGACAACCTTTAATTTAATATATCCATTTAGGAAAATAATAGAAAATATCTGGCTTTGCAACAATTATAGCAGTTTAATTATTCAGAAAATTTTTAACAGTACAATATATTTCAATGATATGGAGATTGTTAAATGTTTTAATGGAATCATTCATTTGGAAGAAGACTTTCATCTTACAATTAATTTTCCAGTTACCAAAATGTTAAATTAATAAAATGTTCACATCTTTTCATGTAATTAATCATGTATTGAAATTCACAAAGCCCAATGTCTGGTGCATTTGTTTTTGCATGGTTTACTTATTGATTGGAACAAGAATATATTGTTATGTATGAGAAATTAAAAGGGTACACTGTTCAATGGAGAGTGAGGATCTCTCTACGGTTCTGCATTTCTTTATCTAAAGCAAATCACCTGGTATACTATATTTATGTCCACTCTTTGTCTTATTGCTGTCTTTATAAGTGATACTCCAAACTACTTCTAAGAAAGTGTTGCAACTACTAGGTACTTCCAACATTTGGAGAACAAAAAAATGGCACATAAAGGTTTTTAAGAAACATTTTATGACTGTCTTTTTATTTCCTTCTTCTAAGTTAGAACAAAATGCTACATCTGATAAAGTGCCTTTAGACAATATTTTCTTGTTTGTTTTTGTTTTTACCAAACAACTAATTTTGATGGTTCAGACCTTTATCCACTAAAAATAGTACTTAAATACAATCACTCCTAGTCTTTTCTAAATATACTAAAACAATAAATCGCTACTCTTAATCATTCAATGGCATAATTATATACTTTATGGTTCAAAGAACACAGCAGGGTACCTTATATTTTTAGAAATCTATGAGCATGTAATGTGAGACCTAGAGACATGTACTGATTTCATTGGAGAAAAGTAAGGGACTGTGGATTGCCTAGTCACAGGGAGCTTAAATTACTTCAGCATTGATAAAAGGCAATAAGCATAAATCAAATGCAGGATTCTTCATCAAGCCTGAAAATGAAAGCTCTTTCAAATAAGAAGATAAAGGAAAGTATAAATACTGAATGGCAAAAGTCTTCCAAAGCATCTTAAGGAAAAAGTAAGGAAGAAAGATTTAGATATATGAATCATATTATTTTCTTAAGGTTGCCATAACAAATTACCACAGATTGAGTGGCTTGAAAAACAGAAATTTATTTCACAGTTCTGGAAAGCTAGAAATCTGAAACTGATAAACACGTCATCAGTTCACAGTCCCTCTGAAAACCATAGGCAAGAATCGTTCTCTCCTCCTCCTAGTTTCTGATGGTTGCCCTCAATCTGTGGCTGCAACCCACCAGTCTCTGCCTCAATTAGTCTCATGGCTTCCTTTCCTATAAGTGTATCTGTCTCTCTTTCTCTGTGTTTCCATGTCTTTTCTTACAAGGATGCCAGCGATTGGATTTAGGGTCCACTCAAATCCAGTATGACTTCATCTTAATTTATATCTTAATTATATCTGCAAAGTCCCCATTTCCAAATGAAATTGCAGTCACAGTCACAGGGCTAGAATTTGAACACATCTTTTGGGGGAATCCAATTCAAACCACTACAGGCTCTGAAGGAAAGCAACATCTCAAAGCTTTTTCTTAAGAAAGCTGTGCCATGCCAAATAGAAATAAACTTAGTTATGAGAACTATTCTGTGAGTATTATTTTTCTTCGGCCATTTAACTCAATGTGATCATCAAGAAAAGAACTGAAAATATTTGTCGGGCCATAGATCTCCCCAGGGAAAAACTGTAAGGGGACACCATTCACAGAGGCTATGGTAGATATGATGCTTCCTGGAGTGGTAACATTCAAAGTGTGTGCTTCAATTTCAAATTCTTGCCCTCACCCATTCCCCCCAATAGACCCCAGTGTGTAGTGGACCCCCTCCCTGTGTCCATGTGTTCTCATTTTTCTCACCTGCCTATGAGTGAGAATATGCGGTATTTCCTTTTCTAATCTAGACAAATTTTGTTTCTTATATAAAATTATTTTAAAATATTGCATAAGCTTCTGTTCAGGGGAGGAGGCAAGATGGCGTCATAGAGGTGACTCAGGATTGCAGCTCTCGGTGAAGGCGCAGAGGCTGCTGCAGGTACACCCCAGACAAGCAGGGCCTGGAGTGGACCTCAGCACTCGTACAGCAGAGAGGATAGATCATTAGAGGGAAAACTAAGTAACAGAAATACTTCATCATCAACAATCTCAGCGTCCACACAGAGACCCAATTGAAAAATCAGCCACTACTAAGATGACAGACGGATAAATCCATAAAGATGGGAAGAAACCAGCGCAAAAAGGAGGAAAGCACCCGAAACCAAAACACCTCACCTCCAAAAAAGGACCAAAACTCCTCACCAGCAAGGGAACAAAGCTGGACAGAGAATGAATGTGACGAAATGACGGAATCAGACTTCAGAAAGTGGATAATGAGAAACTTCAGTGAGCTAAAGGAACATGTTCTAAACCAGTGCAAAGAAACTAAGAACCTTGAAAAAAGATTAGAAAAAAGATTCGAGGAATTGATAACGAGAATGGACAACTTAGAGAGGAATATGAATGAATTGAAGGAGCTGAAAAACAACACGAGAACTTCGCGAAGCATGCACAAGTTTCAACAGCCGAATTGACCAAGCAGAAGAAAGAATATCAGAAGTTGAAGATCAACTCAATGAAATAAAATGAGAAACCAAGATTAAAGAAAAAAGCACAAAAAGGAATGAACAAAATCTCCAAGAAATGTGGGACTATGTGAAGAGACCCAACCTACGTTTGATAGGTGTACCAGAATGTGACGAAGAGAATGAATCCAAGCTGGAAAACACTCTTCAGGATATTATCCAGGAAAATTTCCCCAACCTAGCAAGACAGGTCAATACTCAACTCCAGGAAATACAGAGAACACCACAAAGATACTCTGCAAGAAGAGCAACCATAAGGCACATAATCGTCAGATTCACCAGGGTTGAAATGAAGGAGAAAATACTAAGGGCAGCCAGAGAGAAAGGTCAGGTCACCCACAAAGGGAAGCCCATCTGACTCACAGCAGATCTCTCGGCAGAGACTCTACAAGCCAGAAGAGAGTGGGGGCCAATATTCAACATCCTTAAAGAAAAGAGCTTTCAACCCAGAATTTCATATCCAGCCAAACTGAGCTTCATAAGTGAAGGAAAAATAAAATCCTTCACGAACAAGCAAGTACTCAGAGATTTTGTCACCACTAGGCCTGCTTTACAAGAGCTCCTGAAAGAGGCACTACACATAGAAAGAAACAACCAGTTCCAGCCATCCTAAAAGCATACCAAATGCTAAAGACCATCAACAAAATGAAGAATGTACATGAACCAACGGGCAAAACAGCCAGCTAGCATCAAAATGGCAGTATCAAATTCACACATAACAATATTAACCCTGAATGTAAATGGGCTAAATGCACCAATCAAAAGACACAGACTGGCAAATTGGATAAAAAACCAAAACCCATCGGTGTGCTGTATCCAGGAAACCCACCTCACATGCAAAGATACACAAAGGCTCAAAATAAAGGGATGGAGGAAGATTTACCAAGCAAATGGAAAGCAAAAAAAAGCAAGAGTTGCAATTCTCATCTCTGATAAAATAGACTTTAAAGTAACAAAGATCAAAAGGGACAAAGAAGGTCATTACATAATGGTAAAAGGATCGATACAACAAGAAGAGATAACAATTCTAAATATATATGGACCCAATGTAGGAGCACCCAGATATATAAGGCAAGTTCTTAATGACTTACAAAGGGACTTAGACTCCCACACAATAATAGTGGGAGACTTTAACACTCCACTGTCAATAGCAGACAGATCAACCAGACAGAAAATTAACAAGGATATCCAGGACTTGAACTCAGACCTGGAACAAGCAAACCTGATAGACATTTACAGAACTCTCCACCCAAAATTCACAGAATATACATTCTTCTCAGCACCACATCACACCTACTCCAAAATTGACCACATAATTGGAAGTAAAGCACTACTCAGCAAATGCAAAACAACGGAAATCATAACAAACAGTCTCTCAGACCATAGTGCAATCAAGTTGGAACTCAGAATTCAGAAAATAACTCAGAACTGCACAGTTTCATGGAAACTGAACAATTGGCTCTTGAATGTTGATTGGATAAACAATGAAATGAAGGCAGAAATAAAGAAGTTCTTCGAAACCAACGAGAATGAAGACACAACGTACCAGAATCTCTGGGACGCATTTAAAGCAGTCTGTAGAGGAAAATATATAGCAATAAGTGCCCACATGAGAAGAGTGGAGAGATCCAAAATTGACACCCTATCATCAAAATTGAAAGAGCTAGAGGAGCAAGATCAAAAAAGCTCAAAACCTAGCCGAAGACAAGAAATAACTAAGATCAGAGCAGAACTGAAGGAGATAGAGACAAGAAAAACCCTTCAAAAAATCAATAAATCTAAGAGCTGGTTTTTTGAAAAGATCAACAAAATAGACAGACCACTAGCCAGACTGATAAAAAAGAAGAGAGAGAACAACCAAATAGATGCAATAAAAAACGATAAAGGGGAAATCACCGCAGATTCCACAGAAATTCAAACCATCATCAGAGAATACTACAAACAACTCTATGCACATAAACTAGTAAATCAGGAAGAAATGGATAAATTCCTGGATGCCTGTGTCCTCCCAAGCCTAAACCAGGAGGAAGCCAAAACTATGAATAGACCAATAACAAGGTCAGAAGTTGAGGCAGCAATTAAGAGCCTACCACATAAAAAAAGCCCAGGTCCAGATGGGTTCACAGCCAAATTCTACCAGACACACAAAGAGGATCTGGTACCATTCCTTCTGAAACTATTCCAAATAATCCAAAAAGAGGGAACCCTTCCCAAATCATTTTATGAGACCAACATCATCCTGATACCAAAACCTGGCAGAGACTCAACAAGAAAAGAAAACTTCAGGCCAATATCCATGATGAACATAGATGCAAAAATCTTCAATAAAATACTGGCAAACCGATTGCAACAGCACATTAAAAAACTTATCCATCATGATCAAGTAGGATTCATCCCAGGGATGCAAGGCTGGTTCAACATACGCAAGTCTATAAATGTAATTCACCACATAAACAGAAGCAAAAACAAAAACCACATGATTATCTCAATTGATGCAGAGAAGGCATTTGACAAAATTCAACAGCACTTTATGCTAAAAACCCTCAATAAACTTGGTATTGATGGAACATATCTCAAAGTAATAAAAGCTATTTATGACAAACCAACAGCCAATATCATAATTAATGGGCAAAAACTGGAAGCATTCCCTTTGAAATCTGGCACTAGACAAGGATGCCCTCTCTCACCACTTCTATTCAACATAGCACTGGAAGTTCTAGCCAGAGCAATCAGGCAAGAAAAAGAAATAAAGGGTATTCAAATAGGAAAGGTGGAAGCCAAATTGTCTCTATTTGCAGACGACATGATAGTATACCTAGAAGACCCCATCACCTCAGCCCAAAAGCTCCTGCAACTGATAAGCAACTTCAGCAAAGTCTCAGGATATAAACTCAATGTTCAAAAATCACAAGCATTCCTATACACCAATAACAGACTTAAAGAGAACCAAATCAAGAACGAAATGCCATTCACAATTGCTACAAAGAAAATAAAATACCTAGGAATACAACTCACGAGGAATGTAAGGGACCTCTTTAAGGAAAACTACAAACAACTGCTCAACGAAATAAGAGAGGACACAAACAGATGGAGAAACATTCCATGTTCGTGATTAGGAAGAATCAATATCGTGAAAATGGCTATACTGCCCAAAGTAATTTACACAATCAATGCTATCCCCATCAAACTACCATTGAATTTCTTCACAGAACTGGAAAAAACCACCATGAATTTCATATGGAACCAAAAAACAGCCCGCATAGCCAAGTCAATTCTAAGCAAAAAGAACACAGCAGGAGGCATCATGCTACCAGACTTCAAACTATACTACAAGGCTACAGTAATCAAAACAGCATGGTACTGGTACCAAAACAGAGATATAGACCAATGGAACAGAACAGAGGCATCGGAGGCAACACAACACATCTACAACCATATTATCTTTGATAAACCAGACAAAAACAGGCAATGGGGAAAGGATTCCCTATTTAATAAATGGTGTTGGGAAAACTGGCTAGCCATGTGCAGAAAGCAGAAACTGGACCCCTTCCTGACACCTTACACTAAAATTAACTCCAGATGGATTAAAGACTTAAACGTAAGACCTGACACCATAAAAACCCTAGAAGAAAATCTAGGCAAAACCATTCAGGACATAGGAGTAGGCAAGGACTTCATGAACAAAACACCAAAAGCATTGGCAACAAAAGCCAAAATAGACAAATGGGACCTAATCAAACTCCACAGCTTCTGCACGGCAAAAGAAACAGTCACTAGAGTGAATCGACAACCATCAGAATGGGAAAAAATCTTTGCAGTTTACGCATCTGACAAAGGGCTGATATCCAGAATTTACAAAGAACTCAAACAGATTTACAGGAAAAAAACAAACAAGCCCATTCAAAAATGGGCAAAGGATATGAACAGAAACTTTACGAAAGCAGACATACATGAGGCCAGCAAACATATGAAAAAGTGCTCATCGTCATTGGTCATTAGAGAGATGCAAATCAAAACCACATTGAGATACCATCTCACACCAGTTAGAATGGCGATCATTAAAAAATCTGGAGACAGCAGATGCTGGAGAGGATGTGGAGAAATAGAAACACTCTTACACTGTTGGTGGGAGTGTAAATTAGTTCAACCATTGTGGAAGACAGTGTGGCGATTCCTCAGGGACCTAGAAATAGAAATTCCATTTGACCCAGCAATCCCATTACTGGGTATCTATCCAAAGGACTATAAATCATTCTACTATAAGGACACATGCACACGAATGTTCATTGCAGCACTGTTTACAATAGCAAAGACCTGGAACCAACCCAAATGCCCAACGATGATAGACTGGACTGGGAAAATGTGGCACATATACACCATGGAATATTATGCAGCAATCAAAAATGATGAGTTTGTGTCCTTTGTAGGGACATGGATGAATCTGGAGAACATCATTCTCAGCAAACTGACACAAGAACAGAAAAGGAGGTACCGCATATACTCACTCATAGGTGGGTGAGAGGGGTGGGAACACGTGGACACAGAGAGGCGGTCTGCTATACACTGGGGACTGTTGGGGGGAATGGGGGAGGGACAGCGGGGGGGGCTGGGGGGGATAGCCTGGGGATGAATACCAAGTGTGGGTGAAGGGGAGGAAAGCAGCAAAGCACACTGCCATGTGTGTACCTATGCAACTATCTTGCTCGTTCTGCACATGTACCCCCAAACCTATAATGCAATAAAAATTAAAAAAAAAATTTCAAATTCTTTACTGGAGCTAATAAGATAATCTAAGGGAATTAATCAAGCTAATAATAGAGTAATAATGGGAGTGGAGCCTGGATAAAACTGGAATGTCCTATCCAAAGAGACAGTGTTATTTAACTCCTTCCTATTACATTCTACCATGGTCATGCAGAAATATGGTTCAGTGCTCCTAGGCATCCCATTTTTAAAAAGAGAAGAATAGGACTAGGTGTGGTGGCTCATGCCTGTAACTCCAACATGCTGGGAGGCTGAGGTAGGAGAATTGAGGTCAGGAATTTGGGTCCAGCCTAGGCAATGTAGTGAGACTACATCTCTACAAAATTAAAAATTATACAAAAAATAGGCTGTAGTCATGTGTGCCTGTCATCCTAGTTGCTTAAGAGGTTGATTCAAGGCTGCAATGAGCTGTTATCGATCCACTGACTCCAACCTGGGTGACTCTAGAGAGAGATACTGTCTCAAAAAAAACTTAAAAGTAAAAAGTTTCAAGAAAAGTATAAAATTTTAACATAAAATTCTCTAATGTTTAAGTAATAAAAATGTTTAAACTATAGGATGACTTCAGATGTTGAGTCTCTAATTTGCAATCTCTGATTCAAATATATATTCCTCACATTATGGGAAATAGTCTCTTAAACTAAGAATTCTGACCTTAAATGGGAAAAGTTGAGAAGACTTTAACCCAAATGATGGCATAAGTTGTATAACTTCCACGTAGGCATAAGCATACACTAATGACTTGCTTTTAATTTCACTGTGAAAATGGAAGTAATCAGAAGAGAATTCCTCTAGTGCTTACCACAAAACTGCCATCTGTCCCTGTTTTCTTATTTCTTCTGCCTTCCCTCCTGTTACAATGGATGAATGATTCATGCTGCTCTCTAGGCCATCCTCTCCACCTGTGTCATGAATCATAGTCCTTTTTTATCACTCAAAGCCATTGCCTTAGCAATGCAATGATACCCCTCTCTCGCTTTCTCTCTCTCCCTCGCTCATTCTCAGCCAAATTCTTTAGAAGTGCTGTTCTTCCAACTGTAAAGATTTTCTTCCCAGAATTTACTGAAAATGCTAATATGCAAGGTCAACAATGACTTCTACTTTTCTAAGATTTATCAATTCTATGGCTTCATTTTACCCAATCTTTTTTATCAATACTTGTTCATCACCTCTTTTGGAACTCATTTTCACTTGACTTTGATATCATCTTCTGGGTTATCCTCCCATTTCTTAATCTATTTTGACAGTTTCCCCATTTCACATCCCAGAATGTTCAGGAATGTGAAAATAAATGTTCAGTCACATCCTTGACTTGCCTGGGGCCCAGAAGTCCCGTGGGTAAGGAACTTGAACACAGCTCATAAATAACATGTAGGTACACAGAGACCTATCTAGTGAACTAGGAACCCTAATGGAAGCTGATTTAGATGAAGAAGGGAAAAGGGAGCTCAGAACATTTTACAAATATATATATATATGTATCATATTATATATATATATTTATATATATAAAACATATATTATATATTATATATCTATTTATATATATAATATATAAACATATTATATATATATTATATATATATATATTATATATATTATATATATATATAATATAATATATATATATAATATGTTATATTATATATATATTATATTATATAATATAACATATTATATATATATATATATATATATATATATATATATATATATATATATATATGGGGCTGGGATTGCACAGAAATGCTCACAGCATCCCCACTCTCTAACCACATTAAAAAACAAAGCCATTATCTATCCCTTTGCTTGAGCCATTCCAAACTGGCTTGGTTGTCCAACCTGTTCTCCCCAGAAAGTCTCATTTTGTGAGAAATAAACCATTTCATATTGTCTTGCTACCTGTGTGGCATCCTCAGTCTCCACTTGGAAAGAAATTTTGAATGGGAAGGATTGATCCCCCACCCTCCACAGGTAACCACAAAAGAGCAGTATTATGATAGAGTGTACCAAAAAGTCCCATAAAATATAATATCTAAATAATAACAGGTAAAAGAAACTGAGAGAAAATAAAACAATATATGTTTTATATATATATATAAAACATATATTATCCCAAAAATGAAGACGTCTGGCAAATGCATCAAGGAATGAAATGTAGACAGAATAGTGATCCTAGGTTTAATATGGGGTGCTACCTATGACCTGACCCAGCAGCACCCTCCTGTAACACTGCCCACACCCTACAACCACAGCAAGAAGGAAGAGAGAGCTCAGAAATAAGGGTGGGGGAAAGTGTACCTAGAGATTCAAAAGTCTGCCCATGAGGAAACCCTTTGCCTAAACTGAGCAAGTCTCAAGAAACAGAGGGCCAAAAACCCATAGAGGTCAGGAAGAAATTGGCCATACTGGGATAACGATGCAGGCAGCCACCCTACGAGGGGAAGGAGCATCTGTCACTGCAACAGGAGCTGGAGAGGCAAACACTAGAGAGAAAACTGTCAGAGAAGAAAATACCGGCTCTGATTCTTACGTACAACTTCCACTGAACCCTCCTGGAGGGAAGAAAGATGTGAAACAAAGCCTGGACTTCCAGTTCATTGGACTTTCTATAAATGATCTGAAATTATGTAAAACTGCTAACAAAATATCCAAGCAAAGTCACACATGGTGTTTGTTTTAACTTCTTAAATATTTTTTTCCTTAATTTATGAAAACAGCCTGTCATTTAGAACAATTGTCATAAAGAATTTTACTCCATTTTTCAGGGTTTGAACCCTGAAAGCTTTTAGATCCCACCCTTGATCTTTCCCCTCTTACCATGCATCTGAGCAAGCCAATAAGAAGGCCCAAGAACTCCATCAGCTGGTGCCAGCGGGGAAGTTCAAAACAAATTGGGCTGGGATTGCACAGAAATGCTCACAGCATCCCCACTCTCTAACCACATTAAAAAACAAAGCCATTATCTATCCCTTTGCTTGAGCCATTCCAAACTGGCTTGGTTGTCCAACCTGTTCTCCCCAGAAAGTCTCATTTTGTGAGAAATAAACCATTTCATATTGTCTTGCTACCTGTGTGGCATCCTCAGTCTCCACTTGGAAAGAAATTTTGAATGGGAAGGATTGATCCCCCACCCTCCACAGGTAACCACAAAAGAGCAGTATTATGATAGAGTGTACCAAAAAGTCCCATAAAATATAATATCTAAATAATAACAGGTAAAAGAAACTGAGAGAAAATAAAACAATCTTTGGCAGAAAGTGAACTATAACAGTCAGTTCCCAAAGTCCCCATCTCTTTCCATTTCTGAAGAATATCTTCTGAAGTTATACCTCCCTTATTAGTGTTAAGTTTTAAGTAAACTCTTGGGAATATTCCCAATGAGTCCTTCTCAAGCTGGAAGCATCCTTTAGGAATTCACAGCATATTTTCACTCAAATGCCATCAGTGTTTCCAATACATTTAGAAAAAAAACAATATGTAATAAAATATACACATTGAGGGTCAATTTCCAAGTTGGCGTGGTAGGAACAACTCAGGATTGCAGCTCTCAGTGAAGGCGCAGAGGGTGAGTCTTAGCCACATTTTCAGATGGATCTTTGTTGCCCACAGAATGGGGAAACTCCCAGGTGTAGGAGAGCCACGGGACACCAGCACAGCCCTTTCGGCTTGAGCAGCCGTTTCGACCAGTGCCGCTGCACCCTGCACAAAATGCACTGGTCTGGGTGCCCTGTTAAACTGGCAATCTGAGATTTGGAAGGGCTGATAAACATATCCATCTGATTAAATGGGACTTGGACAGTGAGCCAGACCAGGAGATTCCCAGGAAGCATTATTTCAGCCGGTGCAGTGGGTTGCTGCATGGGAAATCACACAGATCCCAGTGCCCTATCAGCAGGCAGCTGAAACACCTGTGAGAGTTAACCGTTCAACTTAAAAAAAAGAGAGAGAGCAAAAGGGCTCTGAGGCAGAGAGCCAGGTGATCAGGCTCGGTGGGTCCCACCACCAGAGGAACAAACAAAACAGTGATTTGAAAAGCTTGGGGTTGAGAGATTCACTGCGAGCTCAGCTGAATCCAGGATGGTGCAGCTCGGTGAGAAAGGGGCATCCGCCACTACCGATGCATTCCGCCCATACTGAGGTACACTCCCATTGCTGATGCAGCCTGCCATTGCCGAGGCAACCTGCCATACAGAGAGACTCCGCCAACAGGGTGGAGCCCATGACTGCAGGGGGGAGGCCACGGCAACAGGGCAGAGCCCAAGACAGTAGGGCGGAGCCCACGACAGCAGGGCAGAATCCACGACAGCAGGGTGGAGCCCATGGCAGGAGGGCAGAACCCACAGCAGCAGGGCAGAGCCCACGGCAACAGGGAAGACCCCGTGGTGGCAGGGTGGAGCCTCAGCAGGCAAATAGTGACTAGACTGCCTCCTAGCAGGGAAGGACAGTGTAACAGATACTCATAAAGAAAGGCCTAACTCCCCGAGATGGAGCATCTGAGGGAAAAAAAAGGGGTTTTATAAGTTCTGCTGCAGCAGACCTAAATGCACTTGCCTAACAGCCCTGAATGAACAACAAAGCTCACAGCTCATGACTTGAGCTCCTATAAAGTACAGACCGTCTCCTCAAGCAGCTCCCTGACCCCTGTATATCGAAAGAGGCACCTAAAAAAAGGACTAATCAGACTGACATTTGGCAGGCATCATTCTGGGATGAAGATAGCAGAAGAAGAAACTGGTAGCATCCCTCACTATTCCACAGCTGCTACAGGTGTACCCCAGACAAGCAGGGCCTGGAGTGAACCTCAGCAGTCATACAGCAGAGGGGCTAGACTGTTAGAAGAAAAACTAAGTAACAGAAGTACTTCATCATCAACATCTGGGCACCCACTCAGAGACCCAATTGAAAAGTCAGCAACTACTCAGATGACAGGTAGATAAATCCACAAAGATGGGAAGAAAACAGTGCAAAAAGGAGGAAAACACCCGAAACCAAAACACCTCACCTCCTACAAAGTACCAAAACTCCTCATCAGCAAGGGAACAAAGCTGGACAGAGAATGAGTGTGACAAAATGACAAAATCAGACTTCAGAAGGTGGATAATGAGAAAATTCCGTGAGCTAAAAGAACATGTTCTAAATCAATGCAAAAAAACTAAGAACCTTGAAAAACGATTTGAGGAAATGATAACAAGAATGGACAACTTAAAGAGGAATACAAATGAATTGAAGAAGCTGAAAAACACAACATGAGAACTTCGCGAAGCATGCACAAGTTTCAACAGCTGAATTGACCAAGCAGAAGAAAGAATATCAGAAGTGAAAGATCAACTCAATGAAATAAAATGAGAAACCAATATTAGAGAAAAAAGCACAAAAAGGAACGAACAAAATCTCCAAGAAATGTGGGACTATGTGAAGAGACCTAATCTATGTTTGATAGGTGTACCAGAATGTGATGAAGAGAATGGATCCAAGCTGGAAAATACTCTTCAGGATATTACCCAGGAAAATTTCCCCAACCAAGCAAGGCAGGCCAATACCCAAGTCCAGGAAATACAGAGAACATGACAAAGATACTCTGCAAGAAGAGCAACCCCAAGGCATATAATCATCAGATTCACCAGTGTAGAAATGAAGGAGAAAATGCTAAGGGCAGCCAGAGACAAAGGTCCAGTCACCCACAAAGGGAAGCCCATCAGACTCACAGCAGATCTCTCAGCAGAAACTCTACAAGTCAGAAGAGAGTGGAGGCCAATATTCAACATCCTTAAAGAAAAGAACATCCAACCCAGAAATGCATATCCAGCCAAATTGAGCTTCATAAGTAAAGGAAAGATAAAATCCTTTGCAAATAAGCAAGTACTCAGAGATTTTGTCACCACCAGACCTGCTTTATAAGAGCTCCTGAAAGAGGCACTACACATAGAAAGGAACAACCAGTACCAGCCATTCTAAAAACATACAAAATGCTAAAGAGCATCAGCAAAATGAAGAATCTGCATCAACTAATGGGCAAAACAGCCAGCTAGCATCAAAATGGCAGTATCAAACTCACACATAACAATATTAACCCTAAATGTAAATGGGCTAAATGCACCAATCAAAAGACACTGGCAAATTGGATAAAAAAACAAAACCCATTGGTGGGCTGTATCCAGGAAACCCATCTCACATGCAAGGATACACAAAGGCTCAAAATAAAGGGATGGAGAAAGATTTACCAAGCAAATGGAGAGCAAAAAGAAGCAGGAGTTGCAATTCTCATCTCTGATAAAATAGACTCTAAAGCAACAAAGATCAAAAGAGACAAAGAAGAGCATTACATAATGGTAAAGGATCGAAACAACAAGAAGAGCTAACGATCCTAAATATCTATAGACCCAATACAGGAGCACCCAGACATATAAGGCAAGTTCTTAACAACTTACAAAGAGACTTAGACTCCCACACAATAATAGTGAGAGACTTTAACACTCCACTGTCAATATAAGACAGATCAACCAGACAGAAAATTAACAAGGATATCCAGGACTTGAACTCAGACCTGGAACAAGCAAACTTGATAGACATTTACAGAACTCCCCACCCCAAAATCCACAGAATATACATTCTTCTCAGCACCACATCACACCTACTCCAAAATTGACCACATAATTGGAAGTAAAGCACTCCTCAGCAAATGCAAAACAACTGAAATCATAACAGTCTCCCAGACCACAGAGCAATCAAGTTAGAACTCAGAATTCAGAAACTAACTCAGAACCACACAGCTTCATGGAAACTGAACAACTGGCTCTTGAATGTTGATTGGATAAACAATGAAATGAAGGCAGAAATATAGAAGTTCTTTGAACCAACGAGAATGAAGACACAACATACCAGAATCTTTGGGACACATTTAAAGCAGTCTGTAGAGGAAAATATATAGCAATAAGTGCCCATATGAGAAGAGTGGAGAGATCCAAAATTGACACCGTATCATCGAAATTGAAAGAGCTAGAGGAGCAAGATCAAAAAAACTCAAAATCTAGCAGAAGACAAGAAATAACTAAGATCAGATCAGAGCTGAAGGAGACAGACACACGAAAAACCCTTCAAAAAAAATCAATAAATCCAAGAGCTGGTATTTCCAAAAGATCCACAAAATAGACAGACCACTAGCCAGACTGATAAAAAAGAAAAGAGAGAACAACTAAATAGATGCAATAAAAAATGATAAAGGGGAAATCACCACAGATTCCACAGAAATTCAAACCATCAGCAGAGAATACTACAAACAACTCTATGCACATAAACTAGTAAATCTGGAAGAAATGGATAAATTCCTGGACACCTGTGTCCTCTCAAGTCTAAAGTAGAAGGAAGCCGAAACTATGAATAGACCAATAACAAGGTCTGAAGTTGAGGCAGCAATTAAGAGCCTACCACACAAAAAAAGCCCAGGTCCAGATGGGTTCACAGCCGAATTCTACCAGACACACAAAGAGGAGCTGGTAGCATTCCTTCTGAAACTATTGCAAATAATCCAAAAAGAGGGAATCCTTCCCAATTCATTTTATGAGACCAACATCATCCTGATACCAAAACCTGACAGAGACTCAACAAGAAAAGAAAACTTCAGGCCAATATCCATGATGAACATAGATGCAAAAATCTTCAATAAAATACTGGCAAACTGATTGCAATAGCACATTAAAAAACTTGTCCATCATTATCAAGTAGGATTCATCCTCGGGATGCAAGGCTGGTTTAACATACGCAAGTCTATAAACGTAATTTACCACATGAACAGAACCAAAAACAAAAAGCACATGATTATCTCAATTGACGCAGAGAAGGCCTTTGACAAAATTCAACAGCCCTTTATGCCAAAAACCCTCAATAAACTCGGTATTGTTGGAACATATCTAAAAATAATAAAAGGTATTTACGACAAACCAACAGCCAATATCATACTGAATGGGCAAAAACTAGAAGCATTCCCTTTGAAATCTGGCACTAGACAAGGATGCCCTCTCTCACCACTCTTATTCAATATAGTACTGGAAGTTCTAGCCAGAGCAAGCAGGCAAGAAAAAGAAATAAAGGGTATTCAAATAGGAAAGGTGGAAGCCAAATTGTCTCTATTTGCAGACGACATGATAGTATGCCTGGAAGACTCCATCAACTCATGAAACTGATAAGCAACTTCAGTAAAGTTTCAGGATATAAAATCAGTGTGCAAAAATCACAATCATTCCTATACACCAATAAAAGACTTAAAGAGAACCAAATCAAGAATGAACTGCCATTCAAAATTGCTACAAAGAGAATAAAATACCTAGGAATACAACTTACAAGAAATGTAAGGGACCTCTTGAAGGAAAACTACAAACCACTGCTCAATGAAATAAGGGAGGACACAAACAGATGAAGAAACATTCCATGTTCATGGTTAGGAAGAATCAATATCATGAAAATGGTTATACTGCCCAAAGTAATTTACAGAATCAATGCTATCCCCATCAAGCTATCATTGAATTTCTTCACAGAACTGAAAAAACCACCATGAACTTCATATGGAACCAAAAGAGAGCCCCCATAGCCAAGTCAATTCTAAGTAAAAAGAACACAGCAGGAGGCATCACACTACCGGACTTCAAACTATACTACAAGGCTATAGTAATCAGAAAAGCATGGTACTGGTACCAAAACAGAGACCCAGACCAATGGAACAGAACAGAGGCATCGGAGGCAACGCAACATATCTACAACCATACAATCTTTGATAAACCTGACAAAAACAAGCAATGGGGAAAGGATTCCCTGTTTAATAAATGGTGTTAGGAAAACTGGCTAGCCATGTGCAGAAAGCAGAAACTGGACCCCTTCCTGACACCTTACACTAAAATTAACTCCAGATGGATTAAAGACTTAACATAAGACCTGGCACCATAAAAACCCTAGAAGAAAATCTAGGCAAAATCATTCAGGACATAGGAGTAGGCAAGGAATTCATGACCAAAACACCAAAAGCATTGGCAACAAAAGCCAAAATAGACAAATGGGACCTAATCAAACTCCACAGCTTTTGCGTGGCAAAAGAAACAGTCACTAGAGTGAATGGGCAACCAACAGAATGGGAAAAAAATCTTTGCAGTTTACCCATCTGACAAAGGGCTGATATCCAGAATTTACAAAGAACTCAAACAGATTTACAGGAAAAAAACAAACAAGCCCATTCAAAAATGGGCAAAGGATATGAACAGACACTTTAAAAAAGAAGACATACATGAGGCCAACAAACATATGAAACAATGCTCATTATCACTGGTCATTAGAGAGATGCAAATCAAAACCACATTGAGATACCATCTCACACCAGTTAGAATGGTGATCATTAAAACATCTGGAGACAACAGATGCTGGAGAGGATGTGGAGAAATAGGAACACTTTTTTACTGTTGATGGGAGTGTAAACTAGTTCCACCATTGTGGAAGATAGCGTGGCAATTCTGCAAGGACCTAGAAATGAAAATTCCATTTGACCCAGCAATCTCATTACTGGGTATATATCCAAAGGACTATAAATTGTTCTACTATAAGGACACATGCACACGAATGTTCATTGCAGCACTGTTTACAATAGCAAAGACCTGGAACCAACCCAAATGCCTACCGATGATAGACTGGACTGGAAAAATGTGGCACATATACACCATGGAATATTATGCAGCAATCAAAAATGATGAGTTCGTGTCCTTTGTAAGGACATGGATGAATCTGGAAAACATCATTCTCAGCAAACTGACACAAAAACAGAAAATGAAATACCACATATTCTCACTCATAGGTGGGTAAGGAAAAATGAGAACACATGGACACAGGGAAGGGGGTACTACACACTGGGGTCTATTGGGGGGAATAGGGGAGGGAGAGCGGTGGGGGAGCTGGGGAGGGATAGCCTGGGGAGAAATGCCAAATGTAGGTGAAGGGGAGGAAGGCAGCAAAACACACTGCCATGTGTGTACCTATGCAACTATCTTGCACGTTCTGCACATGTACCCCAAAACCTAAAATGCAATTAAAAATAAATAAATAGGGGCTGGGCGCAGTGGCTCACGCCTGTAATCCCAGCACTTTGGGAGGCCGAGGCGGGTGGATCACGAGGTCAAGAGATCGAGACCATCCTGGTCAACATGGTGAAACCCCGTCTCTACTAAAAATACAAAAAATTAGCTGGGCATGGTGGTGCGTGCCTGTAGTCCCAGCTACTTGGGAAGCTGAGGCAGGAGAATTGCCTGAACCCAGGAGGCAGAGGTTGCGGTGAGCCGAGATCACGCCATTGGACTCCAGCCTGGGTAACAAGAGCGAAACTCCATCTCAAAAAAATAAAAATAAAAATAAAATAAAATAAAGAAATAAATAAAATTATGCAAAAAAAAAGAAATATACACATTGAAATGACATTTTATTACCTCAAGCAGTATCTCCCTTTAATCTCTAGCTTGTAATCATTCATCAGGTGCTATTCAACATGAAGCTTTCTCATTTCTGAGAGTGTTCACAGACTCTTTGCGTGTAATCTATACTTGCCAACTGACAATTGTTGCAGAAATCTTGCTGTCTCTAGGGCATGGGAAAGTGCTGTCATGAGCATGGGAAAGTGATTAAGGGCTCCTTGCCTAAGGGAAGAGAGAATTCCATTGAAAAATCCTTAGAGATCATTGATTTTTAGGTGAAAAATTAAAAAGAAAAAGAAAACAAGAAGGGGAAAGAAAATTAAAGCCTGAAAACAGATGTGGAACATTGTTTGCATGTAAAAAAAATACATGTTTTCACTCAGATGATCAACCTCTCAAGGCCAAAATGTTACTGGCTTTTGGTGCATTCTTAGTTTCTCACAGAACAAAACCCAGCATTCTGCTTGGCATGAGCTACAGTCTGAATTTTATTGACTGTTTTAAAGTTCTGACATGATTTTGATCTTTACTTAGATGTTTAAAAATATGTCTGAACAAATAGCAGGGTAAAATTCACTCTTTAAACTCTGGAACTGAATTCAAATTTGGTAAGACATCAATTCAAGGGTAAAACAACTTTAAAAGTCCATTAACAATGGTCACTAGTTAAAAGCATCTTTAGTGCTATGACAGGATGTATACTGTATCTGGCAGAGAGAAAGGAAGTAAAAGAAATAATTTATCTTCCCCCAAATTTTCACTCTGCGTCGCTGCAGAATTTTAAGAACTAGAGGACATTTTGGAGATGGCATTTCACTCATACTTAAGCACTAAGGTATTTACAATCCCTTACTTTAGCCATGACTTGAGCTCTCAAGTACATTATATTTAATTAGGGCAATTTATACTATTATCATAAGTCTTTCATACATGGTGTGATAAAAGTCTTTCACACATGGCCCTTATTGGATAAAAAAATTACTCTACATACTAGATAGTCTGTTATAATAGCAGTATGGGAAAGTGCCTAGCTTAGTGTTTTGAAAATACACAGGTTCTTTATAATAATGGATAATAGACAGATTCTAACAAGTGAAGAGTAAAATGGTGAACTGGTTAAATGCTACACTCCGTTAACAATCCTTGAAAGACCAGTACATTTAATGGTATTTTAATAAATGTGGCTATTGGAACAGCCTCTAGGAAGCTTCTCTTGGATTTTTTTTCTTACTTGAAGAGGAATATATAAAAGCTTTTGAGGATTCAGCAAAAAGCTATTTCAGCCATCTCTTTTCCTGGCTTAGTACATCACTCTCCATAATTGTGTCAGCAAAACCAAATTGCAGTTGTAGAAATTAAGGAAGACGAGTATAGATTTTCACAAAGTACTAAGAGACTAAGACTGAGAATTTTCTGTGTCTCTGGACAACATTTGCTGGGAGCAGAGGTTTCCTGCCATCTTCATCAGCTAGGCATGCAAAGAAGAAGGAAAGGGAAAAATAGGAAACTATTATAGAAAATATCTGTTGTTTCAGGGTAAAAATCTTCCTTATACAGAAATATTTCTGGTTTTGTTTCATTTTTCCCAATTCAACTACAGAGACAAAATTGAAAAGCTTTTCTAGGATTCTAAGAAAGAAGAATGGCAAACTAAATAGAACAACAGCTAACACAAGCTATGGGACTGGGTCCTATTTAAAAAAAAAAAAAAAAAGTCCATATATCACTATTATTTGCCATAAAGCTTAACTGATGATTTAGATGTTTGTTGGTGGCCTCCCCAGAAATCTTCCCATCCTACCACTTCCCAAATAATTCTAGGAAATAAAGTAGAAGCAGGAAAATGGACTTCAATCCTCACTTAAGCTCATTGCCTCCTGCTGGGCAAAGGATTTAGTTCACACTCAGGCATATGACCAAACCCAGTGCATAAAACAGTGATTCTTCTCAACCTTGTTTCAAGAATTTCTAGATCCAAACCTGCCCCTTTTGTCCAGTGGACATAAAAGAAGTTTATCTATAGTTCTGGTAGCTATTCAAAAATTATTTCAAGACTGTGGGAGAACCATTACTGGGGAGATGTTGACTATGCAGAAGGCTGGACTGAGAGAAAGGGAGAGAAACTGATTCTCAGTAACACCTAAAGCCTGCTCTACTTCTGGACTTTTAAGTTATATGAATCAACAAATTTCCATTTTTAAATGCGTTTCAGGTAGGTTTTCTGCTATAGCCACAGAAGTATAGTAAGAAACTGGCAACACAATAACTTCAATTAAATTTTTCAAAAAATATCTCTTTACTCAGCATGTATTTATTACATGTGCCAAAAACCTGTGCTATGTCCAGAGGATGCATGGTATGATAAACAAGACAAATGTGGTCTTTGCCCTTCCAGAATTCAGAACCCAGTGAAGTATTTACAGATTAGACAAGGTAACACGTTAAGTGCCAAGATGTGGAAAACTTAGAGTACCATAGAACAATTAGAAGGTAGAGTACTGTGGACATTTATAATTATGAAGGCTCTTACTTTATTTCCCCTTCCTAAAGCTTCTGGATTTTTTTAGAGAATTATTTTTCCACCAAATGTTGGTAGAATTGTAAATTCAGATGCCTGACTCATACTACATAAATGAAAAAGTTTGAGTTATTTTTTCCCACAGCCCAATTAATTCGTGGCATGGATATATTAGCTTAGCTCAGCTAATCAGCTGCTGTCTCCCAGAGCATACATCTTGAGTGAGCATCACAAATATAGAAGAAGCAGTTGGAATTCATTATTCATCCCCATATAGCAGCCAAAACAAATGGTTCCTGTTATAAGATATTTGCTGAGCTTCCTGCTTTCTTAGCCTCCAACACTTCTTTCCTATTGGTAAATTCTGAGAAGCTTAATAGTCATCCCATAAACTCTGTAGTGCTTAAATTAGGCAAACATAGGTGTTCTTCTTCATGACCAAGGAATACTAACTCATACTTTGGATGTAAAGGAAGGCTCTCTGATGAAGGTGACAACTTGGTTGATACCTTTTTACTGAATATTAGATATTTATCAAATATTTATCTATCTTTGAAGATGGGGCTGATTAAAGGGCAGATATGCCTAAGATTGGTTTGAAGTGATCCCGGTAGAAGAGTGTCAGCTTGTAACTCTGTGAATTTAAGCAAACAGAAAGGGGCAAAGGGAAATAAGGCCCTATACAGAGTAAAGAAATGCAATATATATATAGAGAGTTCAAGAAAAGAAAAGGCATCAGGAATAGTGAAATTGTTATGGAATAATTTGGAACTATGATGAACTGTGAGAAAATGCAAATTAATCCAGAGATCTGTGGAACTCAAAGAGTAACAGAATATCTCATAACTCACAGACAAAACAAATGGTGTAGAATAAAAAGGGAAAGATGAAACCTAAGTCACTGACTGTAGCCATCAATAATCAGAAGAGCTTTTTAATCCATTTTTGAAGGAGGATTCAAGATGAATCAGGAGCATTTTTATTATTCAAATGGCAGAAAGAGTATGTGTACAAAGACATATTTAGCTACAGTTAATGTGTAACATATGAGTATAGACTGGTTTTTAAATAAATCTACACATAGCCCATAGTTTTGTTTCAAACTCTTCTCAACAAATGTATTCCCTTATGTTCCAGAGCTTCAAGTTTAAAAACCACAGTGCATCAAGATTGCATATACCTAAGATTTGGATCCAAAGGGCCAGCTAGTCATGGTTTGGTGCCAAGATCAGAATAATTATGTTTGATTGACTCTTCCAGGTCTCCTGTTACAGTGAAATTTGTAATGAACCTGGCAGATGATACTATATAGTAGCGCCACCTCATGTCTCTCACTACTTTCAGTGAATTCTATTCAATCAGGTCAAAGCTGCCTGAGTTTCAGATAATAATAAAAAGAATCACAATTATTCATCTGAGCAGTTGAATTTCTCTGGCACTGAATTCTAGGAACAGTTTGTATCAAGAATTGTTATGTAAAAGCCACAGAATGTGTCCTCAACAATAATTTTGTTATTAAAAATTTATCCTAAAGGCAATGAAATCTTTTTCCTATGGACATGTGTATGTCATATATGACTAAGATGTTTTTGGTGATATTTCTAAATGTAAACTTCTTTTATATGTCCTAGTTTCTCTCATTTAAATCTTTAACCACTTACTGAAGATGTAATCTGTGCAAGACATTACGCCAGGTGCTAAATGAGAGTAGCATCCCAATGTGAATCATCAACTTGGTGAAAGTTAACTGCATCCACATAATTTTGGAAGGCTTTACAAATATGGATTCCCAGGTCTTCATGAGGACATTCTGATTCAGAAGTTCTACTCTAAGTGGGGAGCACTTAGAGGGATTTCTTGCAGAGCCAGGGTTGTTTTTTGTTTTTTTTCCTTTTTTCCTCTCAGAGTAAGCCAGACATAGATGACAGGGTTCTCTCCTTTAAGAAGCTTACAATCTATTTATCAAAGTGTATAAGAGTTTCATAATCAGATTATGGAAAAACTTTAATAAGTGCTTTAAGAGAATTGCAACTGAATCTCTGAGTTTGTAATCCTTCATGTTATACATTTTCATTAATTTCCTAAAACAGTATTCGATGACAGTGATTTTTTAATCTAGAGTCCAGAGAATCCCAAGAGGTCTGTGGATAGAAATCAGTAGTTTCATGGACTGAGATGAAGAAAATAATTACATCCTTATTTTTATTAATTTCTAGCTGATACTTGTAATTTACTGCAATTATTAATGCAGGCAAAAATCCACAGTATCATTAGCAATGTCTGAAATAATAAATAGAGATCTCAAACTGTTGTTTGTTCTTATCACTACTTCATAGAGTATTTTTATAAAATGTGTTACAAAAAACCAAAAAAGTTACTATACATAATATTTTGGTGTTTCAATAACTACATGCTGAGAAGGACTTTTTACTTTGTAATTATTTGAGTTGTCCATAAGTTACCAGACTTCCAGAGAGTTGCTGAAAATGGTTAATAATCTCTGGTCTCTGAGAGAAAACCACAGGATATTAGAACTAGAAAAAATGTTACCAATCATTTAATCTATCCTCATTTTATAATTGAAAATAAATTATGTAGTGAATACTGTGGTCAACGTGATCAACGTCCTAACGGCCTCTCCCCTGATGAGAAATAGTAGTGTAGTTTTTGTAATTGACCTCACAGGAAAAGTAGAATCTGATTTCTTAAGGGAAAATCACTCCTCCCATCAGAGATTCTTTTGGAGTAGGCCAGTATGCATTTCAGAAAAGAGGAAAGTTACAGTTTTCTGGAAAAAAATTCTATATTATTTCTGAAATAAAAGAGAGGGATTACCATTCTCCTTCTTCTTCTTCTTAAATTAGTTTGGGAAAATGTCCTTTTGCTTTTGCTGGTAGTCGTTTTTCAGTTATGATGGGAACCATCCTAAAGACAAATCAACATACAAAACAAAACAGTAACACCAAGAGAGAAGAGAGAAAAGGAAGCAGATCCCTGAATAAACTGAATGATACTGACTCGACTCCACTTTCAAATTCCAAGATACAAGTTAAACTCTATTTTGTTTTTTAAGCTACTGTGAGCTGATTTTAAATTGCCAACACAATTGGTTTAGCATCATTTTACTTCCATTTTAAATTCAGTATTAACTGAGCAGTTACTATGCACCAGATACTGCCTGTATCCGTTTTCATGCTGCTGATAAGGACATACCTGAGACCGGGTAATTTGTAAGGAAAAGAGGTTTAATGCATTCACAGTTCCATGTGGCTGGGGAGGCTTCATAATCATGGTGAAAGGTGAAAGACATCTCACATGGCAGCAGACAAGAAAAGAGAACTTGTGCAGGAAACTCCCCTCTATAAAACCATCAGATCTCGTGAGACTATCTTGAGAAAACAGCCTGAGAAAGACCTGCCCCCTTGATTCAATTACCTCCCACCGGGCCCCTCCCATGACATGTGGGAATTGTGGGAGGTAAAATTCAAGATGAGATTTGGGAGGGGACATAGCCAAACCGTATCACTGTCCCAAATAATTTTTTAATGTCAAATCCTATTTCTTCCACAAAAGAAATCTATTATTATAACCATTTTTTACAAGGTGTTGAGCAGTTAAGTGACTACTGAAGTGGCCGGTTAGGAAGGGATAGAACTGGAATCTGAAATCGCCTGAAGACATGGTATCTGTACTGGTTATGGAGCTTCCTGCTGTCCACTCAACATGACCCTATACCAAGAATAAAATAGTATTGCAATATGAAGAAAATGACAGTAATTATATTAATATAAATTTTCTATCTCTCAAGGAACTTATCATGATGTTATGTAGAACCATGGGGAAATATTTAGCTCTCTATTTCTCTTATGCATTTAAATTCCCTGAGAGGAGACTATAATTGAAAGTGAGAAAAATCTTACATTTACTTAAAATGCAATAGATGCTTTTATATAGTTCCAGCATCTATGCTCCCACACAAATTGCTGTTTTGTGAATCAGGAACACCTGGACATTAAGCAAATTAAAAAGCTGAGTCCAGGGAAGTGAGGGGCTTCATTGAGCTGAGGTTTAATTTTGGAGTATTAGTAACATGGGAGAAAAAACAAATCAACACAAAGCAATGGTCAGCTCCAAAATGGTGATGTGGTGAATCCAAGGAGTCACCATATGAATACATGAAAGGGTTCTGGAAACCGGGCTGTGAGAAAACAGAAAACAGACTGCAAAGTCGTAAATAAAGCATCAGAGCTACTTTTGGGCAATTCTAGCAACAGTGTCATTAATGTAGTTTGATTTAATTGGCTTTACAGGCAGACTAAAGCCAGGAGATAGGATTCACAGGTGTTGAAGTCAATCCTGTGTAATCATTTTAAACCACTGTTTCCAGACTTATTGAATCAAGAAGCTTGCAAGAAGTATTGGTTAAAATAACAGATTCACAGGTCTTCCTTTGTAGAGCTTCGTACAGTATCAGATAGATACAAACATTTGAATTTTAAACAAACCTCCATAATAATGAATCTTGAAAACTGGCAATTTAGGAACCACTGATTTTAGACAAATCAAATCATAGAAAAATCGTGGTCATTACTATAAAATGGAGGATACAAAATAAATCAGTTTAATGGAGATCTGTGCATTCCTCCTTTCAGTTTAGAAACATATACAACTTCCGTTTATGAGATATTTATTGACTACTAACTACACGCTAGCCATTGTGTTATGTGTGGATATTTAATAATGAACAAACTGTGGCTGCTCTCCCCAGAAGTGTTTATAGAAGAAATACAAAAGTCAACAGTCAATTACAATACCCTTTGATGAATGCGATGTTAAGTAAACATTATTACAGTAACAAATAGAACAAGCTTGTAATCTAAATTTAGGAAGCCATGCCTGAATTGAGAATTGAAAGGCAGCTGGGAATATATGAAGCATGTACAAAACTGAAGAAGTTATACCGTGCAGTAAAGCATCATGTGAGATGGAGGCAAAGTAGTGAGCAGTAGGTGGGAGAGGTACATAGAAAACAGGTGATAAAGGCTCTTCACAAGGAGTATGCAGAGTCACTAAAGAGATTTAAGTAAGGCAGTGACATAATGAGATTTTCGTTCTCGAAGGAATAGTGACTACAAAGGGGAGAATAAGAGTAGTCAAAGAGGTCATTTAGGAAGCTAGAGCAGTAATTTTGCCTTTGATGATAGACAACTGTTGCATTAGCTTTCTTTTGCTACCTAATATTGCCACAGATGTAGTGGCTTTAAATAACACATATCTATTTCTATGGGTTAGGAGTCTGAACATGGCTTAGCTGGCTTAGTCTTACATCGTTGCAATCACATATTAACTTGGGCTGTGTTGTCACTTAGAGGCTACGGAGGGAAGGATTTGCTTTCCCACTGTCATGGTTGTTGGTAGCCTTTAGTTCCTTGTGGTTGTAGAGCCAAGAGCTTCCATTTTTGCTGACTTTTGGCCAGAGGCCACCCTCCCAGAAGCTACCAGCATTTCCTTGCTATGTGGAGTTCCCCAACATAGCTGGGGTGTCAGGAGCATCTGCAAATGTGCCCACCACAACTGAGTTAAGAAAATGCCAGTAGGGATGGAAAGAAGTTGATGATTTTTAGCTATACTAGATGGTCTTGGATAATATTACATTGTTTGCATCAATTACCGCTACAACTGGGTCACATAAGAACCTGCATCATATTTACTAAACTGAAAAACAAAAACATCAAAACTTTGCCTTTGGGGAAATAATTTGCTTTGCAAGTTCTGGTATTATATAGAATAATTGTCTTCACTACCATGCAATGATTATAAATTAGGTGTTTGCTCTAATTAGAGAAATAGTCTTGGGAGGAAAATTCCACCCTATGGACAATGAGTTTGAAGATGTTATTTAATTACCAAGAAAAAACGCCCAAAGAATGACATCCTTTCTCAGCAGCAGTAACAGCAGGTATTAGTCAGAGTCTTGGCACATGAGCAGACCTGCTAAGGCCGTGAAACTTCACTTGCAAGTAGTTGAAACCAAGCACATCATTTCAACATATCACTGTTATTTGACATTTCAGGAGAAAAATAACCTATTAGTTTAAGTAATTTAGCCAAAACCTTAGGAAATTTTTTCAAATTATTTCCACCTCGTAGCATTGTCATGTGTCTCCAATTTCTACTTATCCTATATGCTTCCCAGATGTGTTATTCAGAGAGATCCAAAGCCTGTTCAAATCGTTCAGAGAAATCTCATAAGCTCCAGCAGTATCCTGGGTAGTTAATAGGACTAAATTAGTACTCTTTCACATATGTTCAGTGCTAAAAGTTCAAATTCTCAAGTGTTGATCTGACAATAGATTGCAAAATATTCCTTGGCAGTCACACAGGTGAAGTATTATTTTAAACTAAAATCCCATATTATTGTTACTGTATAAGAATACAAATGGTTATTTCAGGGTATTGGCATTGCTGGATGATGTAAATTTCAATTTTAAATGCATTCTTGATCACCAATGTGTTTCATCAGACAAGTAAACTGAATTGGCTCACAGGAGCACCACCTCAGCAGGTGAGTTTAAACTGAAGACAGAATGCTGCCCACTGGCATGTTGGCACTGTGTGGAGCAGCTGCCAAATAGCTTTGTGCTCACTTCTCTTATTAGAATTTTCTCCAGCTTGTTGCTCCTTCAGGCAAGACACATGGGCAAGGAAAGCAAGACATGCTTTTAGTCTCCAAAAGTAAATCAGATTATAAAGTAACAATGAATACAGCCAGCCAAATAATTATAACAATGTCATTATTTGTTATACAAATAATGATCTATATAATAATTATAATTGTTATAATAATATAGCTAAAAATAATAATAGCTTATGTTTTGATGGTACATATGGACAAGTCAGAGTGTTGAGGTAGTTAGCCACTCTAAATTTTTCCTTATCCATATTTTAGAAACGAAACTGAAGCTTAACCCTATTCAAGTATTTTATCCAAAGGATCTCATTCCTGTCAGAGGCAGAATACACATTCAATTGCATCATCTTTGAGGTTCCTTGAAGTTTTAAAAGATATATGTATATGGATAATTTTATTCTAAGGGTGTGGGGGGAAAAAACCATAACAATCTGAATAAACTGCTGGTTTAAATAAAAGAATAATTTAGAAGGAAAATATATTTAAGAATCAGTTCTTATTATTCCTAATTTTATGCCATCACAAAAATATGGCATTAATGTACTAGAAATCACAATTTTAAAAAGAGTGCTATTTCCCATTCTGTATCATGAACAAATGGATCTTGTGTCCTGTAACTAGTTTGGTTATTCATTCTTTTTATTTTTCTATGGTGTATTATTTTCTTTAAATGTCTGAGATGATATATTTCCCAGGGTTTGAAAATAAGTTTTAGCTGTTGGGTTGATTTCACTGTGCCGTTGTTTTCACCCCTAGTACACAGTGCACAATGGTCTCTTTATTAACATCTGTGGAAAAGAGCACTTACTGGTGGAACTGATACCTCCTAATCTCAATAAAGCCTAAGCTTGCAGCACTTTTTCTTTTTTCTTTTTTTGTTAGCTTGAATTCTGGACACATAATCATGCCATTATACATACCACCTATGCAATATGAGAAAGCGAAGTCATTTGCATGCTACACCCACTGACATACCAGATGACAGTCAATTGCAAAACATTCAGGTGAGTAAAAACACAGAAAGCACATTGAGCCTTCCATGCATGCAGGAGAATTGCAAGCATATGCTCACCATGCCTTTCTTAATCAAAGGTGCTCAGATTATTCTTGGTACTTTATTACATTCCACCCAGTGCATTACAGTGAGTGTGAGGCACAGGGTAAATACAGAGAACGTGTATGACGTTGGGGAAGTGAGGACAACTTGCTCTGTGAAATGATCGCCTCTCTTTCTTCTCTCTTTTTATCATTTGTTCTCATTCCCTACAGACTGAGAACATGGCTAACTAACCTGCAATATTGTCTCAATTTGAAAGTGAAGTCAATACCTACCACATAGCTCCATCTCCCTCCAAAGACCTCTCCCCTTCTTTTCCTTTTCTCTTCTTCACTCTTAGATAATCTAATGGTTTATGGTAGTTGCAAAATATTGCACCCATTATCATTTCAATACGGTTAATGAAAGAAGAACAGAGCTTCACAAATAAAATCATGATGCCACTTATAAAGTTATCGTCTCTCACCTCCAAACCTGCCTCTGAAAACAATTTTCTATGCACAATCTACTGCCATGCTTAGTCTGACAATGCAGAGTGCTAAAAAGGAAACTGCTATGTGGAGGAGGAGAAAAAGATGCTCTTTCTTTGTTCTCTGTTGGCTCCTGATGGGCTTACTGAGTACTATGGTTCCTGGGAACATAATACAAACAGGACTTCTTCACCCTGGCAGAGGCAAATCTTTCTCTTAGAAAGATAGAAGACTGAGAAGCTAGAGATAGAAAAGGAGACATGCTCCCTTTCATGGGTCCCCTTTGCGCTTCTTGTGGGATTCCTGTCTGCTTTGATTTTGGGGGAGCATCAGTTCAGCAACACATCTCAAACCTGAAAGAGGCAATTCCTTCCCATAGCAACTGAATCCAGTTCTCAGCTTTATCAGCACAGAACTAGCTTCATTAATACCAGCACCATCTGACTGGCAGCCCCTCCCCAAAAGTCTGGGTTGCAGCCCCATAGGATCCTCTTCTGAGCTCAGAGGTGGAAGCACTAGCTGAGTAGCATCCTTTCTTCAGAGAGGTGTGGCATGTCAGATCATATCTTGCCAAGGGTCATGAGAAATATGGTTGAATGACAAGTTATCAGACTCTCTCCATAGCTCTAAGGAACTTCAAGTTTTTGTGGAGTGTTCTAATAGAGCAGATGGGAGATGCGGGTCATAGCTTTAGAGCTGGATAATTAGTGTTTCACATCCCTTAGTTGAGCATTTTTAGACTCTATTTTTAGAGCCTGTTATATTGCTGCCTTCACTAATTTTAAATGCGCTTTTTTTTCTAAGAGCTTATATATTTTCGAAGATCAATACTGTAAGCTTGTAGAGGGTAGGGTACTTCTGTCTTATATGCTCAGTACATTGACAGTACTTAATATGTCTGAAATGACAACAACAAAGGTATAGTATGGCTTCTGCCCTATTTCCTGATTTGTATTGTCTAAAACAGCAGGTTGCCAGAAAGGCTCTACCTACAGTGTATATATAGAGAGAGGATTGTCCCACAGGAATAGAGTGGTAACTTAATAACAACCTTAATTTACTGTGTCAGCAGGGGAGAAAATGTAAGTAGCAACAAGAAATGGCCAATTGCAGCTCTATAGAGCAAAGGGAAAAAAGAACCAAACAAAATTTTTTAAAAAAACAAGAAACTCAGGAGAGTTCTACTAAGATTGCTATAGTACAGCCTTCTTAAAACAGCACTCTCCAGGGCCTGCCTATTGACATCATTAATATAATAGGCTTGGAATAGATGCTGTGAAACCCTATGAAGCTACCAAAGAATGGAGGAAAACTGAAGGGGTGAATAATACAATGAAATCACAGAAGTCCTAACCTTATGAGGCTATTAATTCTGCAGCAATTTCATCACAGAGCAAGAAGATCGCTTTTCTAGTGCCTTAAATCAAACAGGTATCTACGGCCTCAAAGTAAAAAGTATTCAGTATTAACTAACTTTCAGACTTGAGACATTGCAGAGGCAGAGCTGGAGATTTCTCAAGGTGGTTTCTCTCCCATTTTTTTCCTTTCTTTACCCTCACGTCTTCAAACTTGATAGGAATAAAATTTTGGTACCATATCTTTCCTCTGTGGATTCCATTGTTACCCTTCCTATGAAGAAGAGAACAGTTCTCATATGACTCATGGCCTAAATGTTAGTCCAAATCAATATAAGTATTTTGGAAATGTTTACATGCAAGACACTTCCGTTCCTTTTTTTAAAATAATAGAAGTATAAAATAGAGACTCAAAATCAAGACAAAAGAGGCTATGGTATTTTTAATTTCTCTTTATCAATAATAAATCTTAAGGAAGGACTGGCATTAGTTCTGGAGAAGTCTCCAGAGGAAAGTGTCCTGGACCTCAGATTTATAAGATCAGAAAATCTCAATATTGGAAGGGACAAAAAGGTCATCTATATAAGAAAACAGCAAGCTTTTTCTGTAAAGAGCCTGTTAATATTTTAGGTTTTGTGTGTCATGCTATCTGTCATACTATTCAACTCTACCGTTGTAGCTTGAAAGAATGTATACAATATGTGGAGCATGGTGAGATTCCAATAAAATTTGATTTACAAATACAGGCAATGAGCTAGATTTGGCCAATGGGTTTTGATTTGGTCAACAATGATCTAGATTGTCCAGCCATGAGAAGGAGAAAAACAAAACAGCAACAACAACAACAAAAAAAAAAAAAAAAAAAAAAAAAAACAGAAAGAAAACTTTAAAATGAAACTCAAACGATGTCTGCTAGTATGGAAACAGCATGGAGACACCTCAAAAAATTAAAAACAGAACTAACATATGATTCAGCAATTCCACTACCGAGTATATATCCAAAGGAAATGAAATCAGTATGTTCAGTATGTTAAAGAGATATCTGCACTCCCATGTTCATTGCAGAATTATTCACAGTAGCCAAGATATGGAATCAATATTAGTGTCCATCACGGATAATTGAGTAAAAAAAATACTATACACACACACACACACACACACACACACACGTGTATATATACACATACACACAACAAAATACTATTCAGCATTAAAAGAAAAAAGTCCTGTCATTTGTGACAACATGAATGAACCAGTAAACATTATGTTAAGTGAAATAAGCCAGACATAGAAAGACCAATAGCACATAATCTCACTTAAATGTGAAATCCAAAAAAGTGGAACTTATAGAGTAGAATAGTATCTACTGTCGAATGGGGTTGGGTTCGGAAGTAGGGGGTCACAAAGATGTTGGTCAAAAGATATAAAATTTCAGTTATGCAAGATGAATAAGTTCAAGAGATTGATTATGCAAAATGGTGACCATAGTTACTATCAATGCATTTTGAAAACCACTTAGAGAGTAGACTTTAAGGGTTCTCACTACAAAAAAGTATTAAGTATGTGATACGGTTTGGCTGTATCTCCACCCAAATCTCACCTTGAATTGTAATTCCCATAATCCCCATGTGTCATACAAGATACCTGGTGGGAGGTAATTGAATCATGATGATGGTTTCTGCCATGCTGTTCTCGTGATAGCAAGTGAGTTTCATGAGATCTGATGGTTTCATAAGAGTCTAACATTTCCCTTAATGAAACTCAGTCTCTGTCCTGCTGCCCTGTGAAGTGGTAACTTCTGCCATGATTATAAGTTTCCTCAGGCCTCCCCAGCCATGCAGAACTGCCAGTCAATTAAACATCTTTGCTTTGTAAGTTACCCAGTCTCAGGTATTTCTTGATTTGCAGTATGAGAATGGACTAATACAGTAAATGGGTGTATTAGTCTGTTCTCACACTACTAATAAAGACATGTCTGAGACTGGGTAATTTATAAAGAAAAAGAGGTTTAAAGGACTCACAGTTCCACGTGGCTGAGGAGGCCTCACAATCATGGTGGAAGGAAAAGAAAGAAAAGAGCAAAGTCATGTCTTACATGATGACAGGCAAAAGAGAGCATGTGCAGGGAAACGCCCTTTTATAAAACCATCAGATCTAATGAGACTTACTCACTATCACAAGAACAGCACAGGAAAGACCAGCCCTACCATGATTCCATTACCTCCTATCAGGTCCCTCCTGTGATGTATGGGAATTATGGGAGCTACAATTCAAGAATAAGTTAAGACTTTGGGGGATTGTTGGAAGGGCATGATTGTGTTTTAAATGTGAAGACATGAGATTTGGGTGGGGCAACAGGCAGAATGATAGGGTTTGGCCACGTCCCCCACCAAATTTCATCTTGAATTGTAATCTCCATAATCCTCATGTGTCATAAGAGGGACCGAAGGTAAGGTAATTGAATCATGGGGGTGGTTCTCTTATGCTGTTCTCTTGATAGTGAGCGAATACTCACAAGATCTGATGGTTTTATAAGTCTCTGTCATTTCCCCTACTGGCACCCATTCTCTCTCCAGCCTCCCTGTGAAGAGGTGCCTTCCACCATGATTGTAAGTTTCCGGAGGACTCCCCAGCCATGCAGAACTGTGAGTCAATTAAACTTTTTTTTTTTTTTTTTTTTTTTTGACACGGAGTTTCAGTCTTGTTACCCAGGCTGGAGTGCAATGGCACCACCTCGGCTCACCACAACCTCCACCTCCTGTGTTCAGGCAATTCTCCTGCCTCAGCCTCCTGAGTAGCTGGGATTACAGGCACACGCCACCATGCCCAGCTAATTTTTTGTATTTTTAGTAGAAACGGGGTTTCACCATGTTGGCCAGGATTGTCTTAATCTATTGACCTCGTGATCCACCCACCTCGGCCTCTCAAAGTGCTGGGATTACAGGCTTGAGCCACCGTGCACGGCCAATTAAACTTCTTTTCTTCATAAATTGCTCAGTCTTGGACATTTCTTCATAGCAGCATGAGAACAGACTAATACAGTATGTGAGGTAATGCATTTGTTAATTTGCTCAATTTGGCCATTTCTTAATGTATACACATTTCAAAGTATCATGTACAAGATAAATATATACAATGTTTATTTGTCAATTAGAAAATAAATAAATATATAAATATATGAATAAGAGATCCAAGATATCTGACCTCCATTTGATTATTCCCCTTTTATATTTCAGGTATAATAGTCCGACCATTAAGGGCATATATCTTAAATGATACATTTCTACATATGTATATGCCCCTGTAAATACCGACCAGATTAAGACAGAACACTTCCAATACTGCCAAAACACCCTCTTGTTCCCCTTAAGGATCAATTATATACAAAAATAATGCCTATTTTTACCTTATCCATGTGAATAATTATTGTTTCTTTTTGAACATCATATGAATGGAGTTGGCCAATTTCTAATATGTTGTATGATGTTTCTGTTGCTCAACATTATTACAGAGGAATTACATCATTTTATAGAACTCATTCTAAAATGTGCAATTTCAAACATGTTTAGTAGAGCATTATCTATGATAATATACTAAATGTTCAATGATGGGGCAATGTTTTCTTAAGTGAGGTGGATATTTTTGTGTCCACAGTACTTATTTATAACTTAAATTATATTAAAATTGACCTGAGCCCCATATAACATATTGGCAAATGTTTATTATTGAATTTGGGGGGATCCTCCCCTTCCCATCATCCAAGCCCTTTACCCTTCATCTAAGATCCATAGTGCTTTATGAAGTACAAAAGAAGGTTGAATCAGACATCCTTTCCCAGACTAGAAAGAAATCAAGTGTATACCAGTCTACAGCTGTCATCCCTGCAGTTTGTTCTCCCCACCATACAGGTGAGCTTTGCAGAATGTTTTACTCCAGCGCTGCTGACACATGCCACAGTGAAGTCTCTTCCCAGGTCTGTCTAAGTCTCTCTTGCTGAACTCACTAATTATAATCCTTTAAAGAAGAGCCTCTCTGCAGGCAACTCCACTCTCTACATTTTGGGCTGAGCCACAGGTGGCCCTCACTTAAGGACCAAAAGCTTTGTAGTGCTAAGATGTTAAGCATCCACACCATTACAGCATTTGCTTCCTCAAAACACCCACCTAGAGAAAAGTTAGGTATCTGGGAGGTAGTTGGGTATAATAGCTAACATGAACTCAAGATTCAGAGAGCTCAAATTCAATTTCCAACTCTTTTACTTACTAACTGTGTGACTTTGGAAAGCTGTAATCTCTCTGTGCCTGTTTTTGCACGTGGAAAATGGTTAATTGTTATAGTAACTACCTTACAGAATCAATGAATTAACGAATTAATCTTGTAAAACTCTTGAAATAATGACTGACATGTAGTAAACTACACTATATAGTTATAGCAATTAATTCTGAAATGCAAAACCTTTCTGCCCATCAGTTGCCTATAACAACTTAGATATTCTAGTCCCCGTAGGAATAAAACCTAATTGCTATAAAGCTCTAGTCAAATGTGCCAAACTAGGCTACACAGAGATGAAAAGACTGAAGACAAAATTGAATATATTGTAGGATCTTTACTGCAAAAACTTATACACATGCATAGAAACCATACTGGAAGGAAATATATAAACATGTAAACAGTCATCTCCAATCTGTGAGATTATGAATAACTAATTATCTTCTTTATATATGTTCATAATTTCTATTACAATAAGCAAGTGTAACTCTTAGTATTAACTTTAACAATGAAATCACCTTTGTGTGTATCTTATTTAAAAGAATGGATAAAGCTTGTATATCAGTGCCAGAACTTCATGCAATAGGTTTATAACCATGGGATTTAGATGTCAGTACTCAACTGACATACCCAAACTGTGTTTTGCTAGCATCTAAAATAAGAATGATAACCCTAATTCAATTGGTTGTCAAAATTAAATGAGAAATTGCATAATAAAACCTTTTCATAATGTAATATACTATACAAATATAAGAAATTTCATTGATTTTATTATTAGATTTAAAAAGGCATATAAGGTAATATTTTCAGAAACTCAAAGTGCTCATTTATACGAAGAACATTAAGGAAAAATGAACAAAACTTCCAGCTAAGTAAGTGATTTAAAAGCTTACTGAGTCAGTGCCTCTTCACTTCCACTGTGAATGAACACAGTAGGCTGTTGGCTAGTTTTTATCTGCTCATGTAAGAGACAAACTACATGAATATACACCAAGTGCTAGAAGATTGCATTACCACAAAAAAAATCATTAAAAGCTGGGGATTGTGCTAGCCATTAGGGATATAAAAATAAGTAAGTCAGACCCTTGACCTAAAAAAATTCATGGTGTGGAGAATTTGGAGACAATGTCATGCATACTTGTGCTACCTTAGTCTAAGATTGTATATACCTTTAATCTTCATGTAATATTATCTTATTATAATTACTCGTTTTTGACAAATTTAAAAAATTTACATGGATGTTGTACACACACATACACACCTATTATTTTTGATTATTCATATTGGAAGACAGAGCAATGAATGTAGGCTCTGTTGCTTTAATTTGCTGTTCAGTTTCAGCTCTTATGGACATCATTTGTTAAACAATAAGGTAGTGAGTTCGGAAAGTATTGAGTTGAAGTTGGAGTTAGTTGAATAAAGTACGTTTCCCAATTCCTCCTACTCTAATTTTTAAATTTAGTTTTATTTTTTTTTTTATTTTATTTTTTTTTTTTGAGAGGGAGTCTCGCTCTGTCACCCAGGCTGGAAAGCAGTGGCATGACCTTGGCCCACAAAAACATCTGCCTCCTGGGTTCAAGTGATTCTCCTGCCTCAGCCTCCCAAGTAGCTGAGATTACAGGCTCCCACCACCACACCATTCTCATTTTTGTATTTTTAGTAGAGACAGGGTTTCACCATGTTGGTCAAGCTGGTCTCAAACTCCTGACTTAAATGATTCACCCACCTCAGCCTCTGAAAGTGCTGGGATTTCAGGCGTGAGCCACTGTGCCTGACCTCTACCCTAATCTTTTAACTCTTTCAAAAATTCTTTCTTTGGCCTTTCTTAATTTTCCCCCAAAGCCAAATGTAGAGACTACCACACCAAAATTTAAGACCAAAATCTCAAGAAGGGATTAAAATAACTTTCCATTTGCTTTACTGATCATGACACCACTTAATGTTACAAACATATGATCAACAGAAGTAAATGACTCTCAGACAAGTACAGTCAACATGTAGCCACAGGACTGTACTTCATGGATTAGGAAGACAGAGTTAAACAAAATAATTTTGGATGCAGAGTCACAAAACTGTGTCCTGATCCAGTCCATTGCCCCCCTAATTTCCTTAGTGCAAAGTGGAGTGCTTAATAAATACAAGGCTGCTGAAATGCATTTTCTTTTATCCTTATCCAGATCAGTCACTGGCGATGCATATAAAATATCTTTAATCTATCCATTTTCCTCATAATAGAGTTATAAAATAGTAAAGAATACATTTTAAAAGATGGGATGGGATACATTTACCTTCTTCATGAGGAAATTCCCCTGAGGAAAAAAGAAAAAGCAGGGGACACCGTTTAAACCTCTTGTCAAGTGAACCTGTGGTTAAATAGACCACTAATATATATTAGGAAGAAGAGATTTTATCTCTAAAATGCCCTTATACTTCATAAATATCCCTGATATCACTGGATTAAGATTATCTACAGTAAATAGGACCCAGGATCTAGGAGGCATAACTGCCTGAGGGATGTCATGTAAGCTATGGAATTCCCTGGGGTAGAGGGTAAAGATGTTTTTTAATTGCAGCACTCCCACCGTGTGAGGAGACAGGTAACCACACTTCAAGACCTCATCTGTTCTGGGCCAGGGGACATGTCCAATGTTGAAAGGAAGGATTCTGAGAAACATACTTGATGTTCCAAACCACCTTCTGCTTTCTCTGAGCCTTTTCAGGTCCTTCATCCTCATAATGGTGTAGCAGATATTGATACCAGGTAAGATCTCTAAGTCCCTTGAGTCCAATTTGGCAATGCAGTACTCTGTATGAGTGCATAAATATTTCAGAACTACCGTATCAGTAGCAATAATAGCGATCATAAAGAACTCAATCATCATTTCCTCGGAGGGAAGACTCTGACTTCACAAGTATTTTGACATAATACTCATAATCATGAATGTGTCCTTTGTTTTCATCATGCTCCATATTAAGTAGTGCAATTGTGCTATAGTTAACAAAGAAGTCCCCCAAATTGAACAGTTTCAGGAAACAGTAAATACATTTCCTTTTCTCATAAGAGTCTGAGAGGTGTTTCCTGCTGGAATAGGGAGGTGAGGTCTGCTCCATATACTTATTTCAGAACTCAGACTTATGGAGGCTCTGCCATCTTCAAAATATGTGGCTTCCAGATTCACCCTGGGGCTTGGGGGCTGTTCAGCCAGAAAGGAGAGAGAGCACGGAGGAGAAATTTGAGGTATTTTACATGCCAAGCCTAGAAGTGCATCCATCACTCTGGTCACTTGCTTGGCCTCAAGCTTAGTCACATGGCTTCACCTAACTGCAAAAGAGGCTATTAAATGTAGTGTAGCTTTATTCTAAGAAAGAAGGGGCAAATCAATTTCAGAGGACAGCTAACCATCCCTGCCACAGGCCCCAGAAGGGGCTGATCCTTTTCTGAAGTTATAAAACAAATAATCAGATCATTAAGAGAGGTCAGGCCAAGAATTTCTTGACAAGTCTCTATTTTATATCAAACATAATATTAAATAACAGTCATATGTTTACTTCACTGTTTTCTTAGCCCTCTGCTAATGAGGTTTTTTTCATTTGTTTAAATGGCTGAGGAGTGCAAACATCTCCCCAACCCCATTCATCTTAGAAAAATGAGAAATACAGCAATAGCCATTTTCTACAGATACTACGTGGCAGCTGCGGTCAAATAAAAAATATATCCTCAGTTCTTCTAATACCTGACTCTGTCTTTTATAAACAGGTTGATGAGTGGGGATAATGATACAGGAGAAGCAAGTCTCAAAAGTGGGACTTAACTCAGGAGAGTTCTTGGCTTTCACCAGGAAAGAATTCAAGGGCAAGCCAGTGTTGTTAATCAGCGATCTTTTTTGAATGTTACCATTCTTTGCAGGTTGGGGCTAGTTCATAGGCAGTGCGCCCAGAGTTGGAAACATATGGGCTGTCAGCACCTATATTTATTCCCTCTTATATCTACTTTCAGTTACATGCAAATTAAGGGACAAGACAATGTAAATTGATGGGTGGGTTATTCAGAAATTTTTAGGAAAGGGAAAGTAACTTCTGGGTCATTGCCATGGAAAGGGGTGGTAACCTCCATGTTGTTGCCATGGCATTTGTAAACTGGCATAGCACTGGGTGGGAGTGTCTTATGCTAATGGACGATAAGGGCAGCTAGGGATATTTTTTATTGCCATCTACTGGTTCCTGCCAGTTTCTTCACTTCATCCTCTTGGAACCAAGGAATAAGTCCTGTCTGTCCTCTACCTCAATAAGATCCAAGAACAACCTCTTTTTTATACTCAAGGCAGTGGCATAGTTTATATTCTCTAATGGAAAAGTGTATAACTAGAAAGTAGCAAAGATAAATTCTAACCAGAGAGCGATATAGAAATTTAAAAGAAGGTGGCTCCTTCCTATTTTATCCTTTTGTTGTAACATGTACAAGTTATTTCTTAAGATGTAACAGTTGGAACCCATGGTACCTAACTCCAGGAACAACGGTGAGTACTTTTAATGTTGAAGGAGACGGAAGAGCTATCACAAGGCAAAGATCCAAAAGGCTTCTTAGCACAAGAGTAGGATCTTCCAAGGACCCCTTGGGATCCAGAAAGGATGACATCTCTCAGTTATATGTTATAGCTCCGTGTAGCTTTCTTTATGACAACCACAAAAATATGATTTTTTTTTTTTTGGTTATTTAATTCTTGTTTTTCACATCTTCTCAAAAATAAGCTTCATAAGAGCATTGTTTTGGCTTACCATTTAATCCTCAGTTTCTAGCACAGGACTTGGCATGGAATAGAAACCCAATAATAGTTGGTAAATAAATAAATGGCAAAAAAATGATAATAATAGTTAACATTTATTGACTCTTTCTGTGCCTACAGAAACCATGGGTTATGGTCCCAAGAAGCATCTAATGTGGGTTGCAGCTTAAGCATTGGATTGTGGATAAACTGACTAGTAAGTTTGTTCCTTGTCCATCTACTGGTCCCTATAAGCTGAAAGAGTCTCTCCCCATCATCATTTTTCCTAAGCAAGAGATTTACATATGTCCTGACAGGAGACAAAGTAAAGATTTACATGCAGTGGTTCATTAAGATCAATGGTGAGGTCTGAACTCATATAACCCATCCTGCTAGATTCATGAATGTCATCAGCATTGACAAGACTGAAGAGAATTTTTGTCTGTTGTATGATACCAAAGGTCATTTTGCTGTTCACCATATTACACCTGAGAAGACCAAGCATAAGTTGTGCAAAGTGAGAAAAATATTTGTGGTCACAAAAGGAATTCTTCATCTGGTAATTCAGGATGCTCACACCATCTGCTACTTGGATCCACTCATCGAGGTAAATGACAACATTCAAATTGATGTGGAGACTTGAAAGATTACGGATTTCATCAAGTTCAACACTGGTAACCTGTCAACACTGGTATCCTGTGACTGTGGATGCTACCTTGGGAAGAATTGGTGTGATTACGAACAGAAAGAGACATTCTGGATCTTTTTATGTGGTTAATGTGAAAGAAGCCAGTGGCAACAGCTTTGCCACCCAGCTCTCAAATATTTTCGTTTTTGACAAAGGCAACAAACCATGGATTTCTCTTCCCCAGGGAAAGGTTGTCCACCTCACCATTGCTGAAGAGAGACAAGACAGAAGGCCAAACAAAGCAGTGGGTGAAATGGTCTCCAGACATGTTAGAAAGATCTTAGTACTTAATTAAAGTTAATACAGCATGAATAAAAAAATTACTGAAACTTTCCTACATATCAGACACTGTGATGAGCAGTTCACATATAGCTGAACAATAAAACAGATGCCTCATTATCCCCTTTATTTAGGTGATGAGATAGCCTGGGTCACTTGCCCAAGGTCACTCAACTAGAAAGGTACAGAGTTGGAGAGGTTCAAGAGTTAGTCTTGATTACTCTGGATACCTCCTCTATCCACTCTGTTCTGTTCTTCTTGTTTTTAATCTCATCTTATTGGTTGAGTAGCCTCTCTTCTACCGTATAGCACATTATATAAAAGACTAATGGTCGGATTTCATAGATAGTATTCACATTGATAAAAGTTATTTCAAGCTGTAGTGTAGGTTCTTTCTTAACTTCAATCCTGAGAAGTGAGGATCAACCTACCTGACATTCTCTCTAAAAACCTAAGGCCAGAGACACATCGTAGAAAACTGGCACAAGGAACTTTTGACAAAGAAAGGACATATGACTGTGTCCATAAGTATTAACACCTAAGAATAAAGAGGGGAAAAAAATTCTGAAACCAAGAACCACTCCAAAAAGGGAACACTGGGAAGGTCTTCTCTCTCCTGTGGTTTGTTTACCAGACTCAGTGTTTATAAAAATACGGTCATCCCAGGCTTAATTATACTTACATTATAGATTTTTTTATTGCTTTAGTAACATTTTATGACAGGGTTTTTCAAACTTTAGTAGTATTGACATTTGAGACTGGATAACTCTGTTGTGAAGGATGGGGACTGTCCTATGCATTGTAAGATGTTTAACAGCAACCTTTAGCCACTAGATGCCAGTAACACTCCACTAATTGAGTTAAATGTTTCCAAACATTGTTAAATATTCCCTAGGGGAGGAAAATTGTTTCTGGTTAAGAACAAATGCATCTGGGGAAATTTATACCACTTTTTTTTTTTTTTGAGAAGGAGTCTCCCTCTGTCACCCAAGGTGGAGTGTAGTGGCACGATCTCAGCTCACTGCAACCTCTACCTCCAAGGTTCAAGCAATTCTTATGAGTTTTGCTGAGTAGCTGAGATTACAAGTGTCCACCCCAACTCCCAGCTCATTTTTGTATTTTAGTAGACAGGTTTCATCATGTTGGTCAGGCTGGTCCTGACCTCAAATGATCCGCCCACCTCACCCTCCCAAAATGCTGAGATTACAGACGTGAGCCACCTCACCCAGCGTATATCAATTTATATAATTAATATTTTATTTCAAAAAATCAGAAAAAGACACCATCAAACTTCAAGTTTGTGACAGTTACCACTCCTGCTGGCATCTGATGTGAAGTCTAGCTGAAGAATGCTCAACAACAGACAATAGCTCTAAAGTTCAGCACTGCCTACTTCTTCCCAATTTATTCATAAGTGTTCGTGAGTGAGACCCTCTCTCCATGAGGCAACAGTGATAAAGCCTTCTTTCTAGATGGAAGGATAAATGTGTGCAAGAGGAAAATTCTTGAAAGGAGCTCTGGCCTGAATTCATGTCTCTTTTACTCTTTAACAAGTTGGGTTTGCTCAATAAATAATTATTGAATTACTGGACTTATGAAAGGACTATCTAGAGGCTCTCAAAAGATGTTCTGAGGACTATATTTGCACAAGACATGAATATGTGTTATTCAGGAAAATAGAAGGGTCAGTAGTTATTTTTTTATTTCAAATTGGGAAAAACAAAGCTAAACAATTTTCTTCAGTTTACAGCTTCTCAGAGTCTTAGATGGGTTACAGTGAAATCTGCAGCTCTACGAGATGGCATTCATATGTGGAAAATCTAAAATAACAACAAACTTTTGATATTATAATTTTCAAGATCATTGTTTCACCTTGGAAACACATTTTCAATACTTTTGAATACATTTGAATATTTATTTATTTTTTTTTTTTTTTAAGAGTGGCTTTTATAAATAGCTTTATTCTGATTTTAATCAGGTTCTCAGCTTTACTAAGGATTAAGGACTGGGGTACTTTGTTAAAAAATGCAAATAACAATTGAAGAACCACTGCTGCAGGTGGTAGCCCTGGGTAGACTGAATTACACTAGAAAGCGGCAAGAAGGAAGCATCCTTGGGATCCCAGATCACGCTTAAACAAACAAACAAAAATATTTAAATATAAGCAGCAATGTTGATAATCACTTGACATGAAAATTTACAAAGATTAAATATTTCAAAAGATTAAAAAATAGCAAATTAATGAAAATGTACTAATATACTCACTCTCTGATGGGAAACCAAGTTCATCATAGCCAAGAATGTGATTCTAGTATATAATAATTTCATTATCTTTAACTATCCCTTTCCTATTACCATTACTACCATTCTTCTTCTCTGTTCCATCATTGTTAAAATTAATACAAATTAGCTTTCAGCTTCTGGTCTGGCATGTAAGGAACTCAAAAGTCACCACTCCATTCTAAAAACAAGAAATAGCTGCATAAATTTAACAAAACAAGGATCTAGAGAATAGCAAGCAGGATAAATACCAAAACACATACACATAAGCATGTATATTAGTTTGTTTTCATACTGCTATGAAGAGCTACTTGAGACTAGGTAATTTATAAAGAAAAGTTTAATCAACTCACAGTTCCACATGGCTGGGGGAAGCCTCAGAAAACTTATGATCACCGTGGAAGGTGAGGGTTAAGCAAGACATACCTTACATGGCAACAGGAGAGACAGAGTACAATGGGGTAAGCCCCACACACTTTTAAACCATCAGATCTCATGAGAACTCATGCATTATCATGAGAACAGCATGGGGGAAACCACCCCCATGATCTAGTCACCTCCCACCAGGTCCCTCCCTCTACACATGGGGATTACAATTCAAGATGAGATTTGGCTGGGGAGACAGAGCCAAACTATATCAGCATATTATATTCATACTTCAAATTGTCAAAAAAATGAAAGAAGCCAAAGGAAAAAACACCTTCCCTGTAGAGAAGTAGCAATAAGAATTACATCTGAATTCTTCTTGCAACATATGCAAGGAAGAAAACTGAAGTAAATTTTGTACATTATGCTTCAAAAGTAAAGCAGAAATAAAGATTGTCTTAGACAAACAAAAACCAAGGGAATTTGTTGCCGATAGAACTGCCTCACAAGAAATGCTAAAAGAAGTTATGTAGAGAGAAGACAAATGATATAGATCAACAACTCACATCTACATAAACAAAGGGAGATAACAGAAAAAGAATAAGTAAAAGTAAAAAATAAAACTATTATTTTTCTAATTCTAAATTGATCTAATAGAAAAGCACTTGTTCAAATTATAACAGCAACAATGTATTTCATTATGTATCTTTAGCCTTATAAGTGTGTGGGTAGAAAGATACACCATGTTAACACTTAACAAAAGAAAATGAGACTAACCATATTAATACAGTCACAGCAGAGATCAGAACAAGGAAAACTATCAGGAATTCAGAAGCATATTATGTTATAATAAAGAAGTCAATATCCCGAGAAGACATAACAATCCTCCATGGGTGTGTACCTAACTAGAGCTTCAGATTAACTGAGGCAAAACTGACACAATTGTAAGAAGAAATAGAAAAATACACTATCATAGTTGGAGATTTTTAACAGCCTTCTATTACAAATGGACAGTTCCACTAGGTAGAAAATCAGTAAGGTCAAAGTTGAACTGAACAGCACCATCCAGCAACTGAATATTATTGAGATCTATAAACTACTTCACCCAATAATAAGAGGTTACATATTCTTCTCAAGCTCACATGGAACTGAAACCAAATAGGATTTATATCAGGTATTCAAGGCTATAACAGTTAAAAATCAGCTAACATAATTAATATCATCAACAGGGTAAAGAAGAAAAATCACATAACTCTATCCATAGATGTAGAATAAAACATTTGACAAAATCCAACACCCATGCATGATAAAAACTGTCAACAAACTAGAAAGGGAGAGGAATTTCCTTAACTTGAAAAAGGAAACCTACAAAAATACTCACAGCTAACATCATATTTAATGGTATGACTTGAAGATGTCCTGCTAAAATCAAGGAAAAGATAGGTGTTCCCTCTCACCACTGCCTTTCAGTATCAGACTGGAACTTCTAGCTAATTCAATAAAACAAGAAAAAGATATAAAAGGTATACATATTGGGAAGGAGGAAATAAAATCCTTTTGGTTCAGTGATAACATAATTATCTATATACAAAATTGAAAAATTTAATAACATAAAATAATCCTCTTAGAACTAATGAGTGATTATAGCAAGGTTGCATGATTCAAGGTTAATATACTAAAGACTTTTTTTATATAAACCAGCAATGAACAAGTGGGATTTGAAATTAAAACACATGGCCATTTATTTACATTATCACTCAAAATATAAAGACATGAGTGTAAACCTAACAAAATATATGTAAGAGTTATATAAGAAAACTACAAAACCTTAATAAAAGTTAGCAAGGAATAATGAAATAAATGGAGAAATATTCCATGTTCCTGGACAGGAAGGCTAAATGTCATCAAGTTGTCCGTTCTCAAATGTATCTATAGGTTCAATGCAATCTCATAATAATTTCAGCAAGTTATTTTGTTGATATCAACAAACTGATTTTAAAATTTATATGCAGAGACAAAAGACCCAGAAAACTGACTCAATATTGAAGAAGAAAGTTAGTTGACTGATTCTAATGCACTTCAAGACTTATGATAAAGCTGCAGTAACCAAGACAGTATAGCATTGGTGAAAAAATAGACAATAGATCAATGGAACAGAATATACAGAAATAGACCCACATAAATATAGTTAATTGAACTTTGACAAAGAAATAAAGGCAATACAATGGAGAAAAAAATAGTCTTTTTTTTTCTTTTTTTTAAATTATAGTTTAAGTTCTGGGATACATGTGCAGAACGCACAGGTTTGTTGCATAGATATATGTGTGTTATGGCAGTTTGCTGCATCCATCACCCTATCACCTACATTAGGTATTTCTCCTAATGCCATCCCTCCCCTATCCTCCCATCCTGTGGTATCCCACCCCTAGTCCTCCACCCCCAACAAGCCCTGGTGTGATGTTCCCTTCCCTGCATCCATGCGTTCTCATTGTTCAACACCCATTATGAGTGAGAATACGTGGCGTTTCATTTTCTGTTCTTGTGTCAGTTAGCTGAGAATAATGGTTTCCAGCTTTAACCATGTCCCTGCAAAGGACATGAACTCATCCTTTTTTATGGCTGCATAATATTCCATGGTATATATGTGCCACATTTTCTTTATCCAATCTATTATTGATGAGCATTTGAGTTGGTTCCAAGTCTTCGCTATTGTGAACAGTGCCACAATAAACATACATGTGCATGTGTCTTTATAATAGAATGATTTATATACCCAGTAATGGGATTGCTGGGATCCTTGAGAAATCACCACACTGTCTTCCACAATGGTTGAACTAATTTACACTCCCACCAACAGTGTAAATATGTTCCTATTTCTCCGCTTCCTTGTCAGCATTTGTTGTCTCCTGATTTTTTAATGATCACCATTCTAACTGGCATGAGGTGGTATCTCAATGTGATTTTGATTTGCATTTCTCTAATGGCCAGTGATGATGAGCTTTTTTTCATGTTTGTTGGCTGCATAAATGTCTTCTTTTGAGAAGAGTCTTTTTAACAAATGTGCCAGAACAGCAGGACATCCACGTGCAAAAAGATGAATACATGGCTATACAGATCTTACATTCTTCACAAAAATGAACTCAAAACGGATCATAACCCAAATGTAATATGCAAAACTATAAAAATCCTAGAAGATAAAAGAGACAAAAACTTAGATAAACTTGGTCATGACAATTACTTTGTAGATACACCACCAAAGGCATGAAAGAAATAATAGATAAAACAGGCCTCACATTAAAATTTAAAACTTCTGCTCTGTGAAAAGGTACCATAAGGAGATTGAGAAGACAAGTCACAGATTGAGAGAAAATATTTGCAAAAAACATATCTGATAAAGGACTGCTATCCAAAACATTTTAAAAATCATAAAACAACATATGAAAATGAAACATGATTAAAAAATGGATCAAGGATCTGAACAGACACTTTACCAAAGATATATACCTCACAAAGTATACAGACGGCACTTAAGCATACAAAAAGATGTTCAACATTGTATTTCATTAGGGAACTACATATTAAAGCAACAGTGAGATATAACTTCACACTTAGTAGCATGACCAAAATCCAGAATACAGACAACATCAAATGCTGACAAGGATGTGGAGCAAAATGAATTCTCATTCATTGCTGGTGGGAATGCAAAATAGTACAGCCACTTTGGAATTTAGTTTGGTAATTTCTTACTAAAGATACCTTTACCGTACCATCCAGCAATTCCACTCCTTGGTATTTACATAAAGGGGTTGAGAACTTATGTTCACTTAAAAACCTGTTCCTAGATATTTAGAGCAGTTTTATTCATAATTGCCAAAATTTGTAACCAACCAAGATTCCCTTCAGTATATGGATGGATAACCAACTGTGGTACAGCCATATAATAGAATATTTTTCAGTGCTATAAAGAAATGAGTTTTCAAGCCAGGAAAAGACATGAAGGACCATTAAATGCATATTATTAAGTAAAAACGAAAGCCAATCTGAAAATGCCACGTGCTATGTGATTCCAATATATGACCTTCTGAAAAAGGCAACACTACAAAAGCAGTTAAAGTATAAATGGTTTCTATGAGCTAGTAGGAAGGGAGAGTTGAACAGACAGAGCATAGACAATTTTTAGGACAATGAAACTATATACTACAGTAGTAGATACATATTTTTATACATTTGCCGAAACCTCACAGAATATGTAACACCAAGAATGAGCCCTAAAGTCAACTATGGATTTTCAGTGTTAATGATGTGTCAGTGTAGGCTCATCATTGTAACAAGTGTACCACTCTGGTGTGGGAGGTCCATAGAGGGGGAAGGTGTGTGTAGAGACAGGGGATGTATAGGACTTTATATACTTTCTGCTAAATTTTTCTGTAAACCTAAAACTGCTATAAAAATTAAAGTTTATTAATTAAAAAAATGTAAACCATATCTCATCTTTCAAGAACTAAAATCTCGCTAATTTTCAAAGGGATATAAACTTATCTAATAAACAAATTTGTACCACTTAAAGCAAACTATATCAGGTTGAATAGTTAGAAAATAGGCAGAGAAAGTACAGTAACTAGATTCTTTACGACAAAAAGAAATATGGTACATTAGCTGTAGAGATAAAAAACAAAACGGTTCAGAAAGAAATCCAGCAATGAAGGCAGCACAAAGGAAAAAGAAATTGAATAAGGATCACAAGGAAAAGAAGTAATGTAAGCTTCAACATAAAAGAAGTCAAAATGAGAGTTGAGGCAGAGGTAGCAGTAAGTTAATTTTGAAAACCACAGGAGAAATAACTTCATGAAGCCCATTCACTATTTGTTTGAAAATTATGAATTTGTTATGAATGTTTTTATGTGTATTATTTGACTTCTCTAATGCTTTTATCATATATGTAAAGTGAGATGTTCCACCTTCTTGGTTTATGAGTGTTAAACTTGAGAAAATGCAAATTCCTTTAATATGGCCCTTATTAATGGCATTGTAATTATTTATTCTCATATCAGCCTACCTACACTAACCTTGAGTTTCTTGGAGGAAGGTTCTTGTGTTTTCTTCAGTTCTGGAATCCTTCCATCTTGCATAGTGTCTGCCTTGTACTGTGCTTAGTGAGCTTAATAAGTATTCACTGAATACAAGAAGACAGAAGAAAGGAAGAGAAGAAGGGAAAAGGGGAGGAAGGAAAAAAGGAAGAAGGAGAAAAGGAGAAAGGGAAAGAAGGAGGAAGAGAGAAGGGCAAGAAATAAGAGCAAGAAAAGAAGAGAGGGAGCAAGAAAAGAAAGGAAGGAGGGAGAGAAAGAGGGATGGAGAGAAGGAAAAAAGGAGAGAGGGAGGCAGGGAGGGAGGGACAGAAGGAACGCAGGCAGACAGGAAGGCAGGAAGGCAGGAAGGAAGGAAGGAAGGAAGGAAGGAAGGAAGGAAGGAAGGAAGGCAGGCAGGCTGGAGGGAAGAAAGGAAGGAAGGAAGGCAGGCAGGCTGGAGGGAAGAAAGGAAGGAAGGTTGGCTTTAATGATCCAAGTAAAAAAAGAGTAAGTGGAAAAAACTCATCAGTACTTTAAAGTCCTGGTCAAAAGTCTGTGTCTGGAGGAGACAAGGAAACATGGTTGAAAGGAGGAACAACATGTAACCGATTACACAGACAAATAAAGTAAGGGGAAAATGGGGACCTTTCAGTGAGTGCGGATAATGCATTAGTAGTTATGATACTTTGTAAGCACATGTGTATAATTTGCCTTAATGGTTTTTTAGTCTACTTAGTCTATTGTCCTTCAAGATTTCAGGGCAATAGATTATTACGTCCTAATATCCCTCTAAAATGGTATAAACAAATATTTATATCCTTCTCTATTCCAAAGAGGAAATGAGACAGTAATGTTTTACACATAATGACATCATCCTATTAGCACTCTATTTGTAAGTACCGTTGTCAAGAAATATACCTTGATTGAATATATTTCTAGCTTTATATAGCAGTTTAACAGAGGATGAAGCTGAAGCAGTACTTGGGGAAATAGTTTCTCTCTCTCTCTCTGCGACTCTCTCTCTCTCTCTTTCACACACACACACACACACACACACACACACACACACACACCCTTTTCAATTTGCTAAAATAACTACATTTCTCCAATACGCAATCCTCCTCATCTCAAATTTAAAACTAGTTTGTTAGCTCCTGATAGTTTATTTATCCGTGTGAGCCGCTACCTATTTTTTTAACAAAGATCAATATATTACAGTGTTACACAACTCTATGTGTCTCTTTCACTCATATTCAAATATGTAAACATTTTTCCCATACTTCTGCAGACTCTAAAGTTTTATTAGTTTTGCTTCCACTCTGCTCTTTCTTCCTTTGTGCCTTATTTCTTTTCTTGTTTTATTTCTTGCATCCTCTCTATTCCCTGACAAAAGGAAGATTATCATTCCTGACTCAAGCACTCATGATCTGTGAGCCCCAACAGCTACACCTGATTTAAGTAGGGACTTGGACAGCAATGTCGGAGGCACAGATACCAAAGCTGCAGCCTAGCCCTTGAGAGGAAAACCAGATTTGAAATGGGGCAACCAGGGCTGCTCCCTTCTCTACCCTATGCAGTTCATCACTGCCAGCATGATTTCAACAAGGGCATCAAGAGAACAATATGCCTGGGAGTGTCGCTGCCTCCTCTGGCTTTATGCTTTTATTTTCAAAAACTGTAGAAGCCCCCAGCTACATCAGCGCTTCTGTGGACCCTTATAAACTGAAATAAATTGCTTTTTCTCTCTACAAAATGTCTCTGATGAAAGGTTATGCTTTGTTTATTTTCATTTCTGAAGACTCCTACTGCTAGCATCAGTGAGTTAGAAATAAATGTACCCGAACAAAATGTTTTATTGTGAATGCTTTTTTTAGATTCATGTTCTATTCCTGTGACAGTGCTGACCTCTAGTGTTCAGCACACTGATAGCGTCTCTTATTTATTTATTTATTTTTATCTTATCGAAATTTCTTCAAGGGTTTGCCTCTTCTATTAGTGAAATTTGATAAAAAGTCTATGCTCAGCATAATAAATAGTTGTATTTTAATTAAAGAACTGAATATAATAATTAAGGTTTAGAAACTTTTAAAGATATGAATACTTAAAATAGATATAAGCATTTTCAATTGTCATCATAGGAATTCCTTTTGAAGCATCTCAAACTGGACACAGGTCAAAACCAAACTCCATTCTCCTAGTCTCCAGTCTTCCATTTGTTCAAACTAAAACCTCTTTTTCTTTCTTTCTTTCTTTCTTGACCTCTTTCTTTCTCTCACCCTACAAATCCATGAGAAAACCTGTGGGTTCTCTTACTGAATATATTGGAATACGCCCTTGCCACCACTACCTTGACCAAGACTGCATTCTCTCACTAGAGTTAGGGTGACAACTTTCTCACTGGTCTGCCTAAGGCCACAGCTCCCCTCCCACATGGAGTCTCTAAGCATCAGCAGCCACTGTAGATGCTTAGAGAAATGGGAAGTAGATTATGGTATGACTCTGCTCAAAACTGTCAAATGGCTTCCCACCGCCCTCAGAGAAAAGGCTGTAAGTCTGTTTCTGGCTTACAAATCCCTGTCTGACCTGCCTCCACAAACCATTGCTCTGATCTCATCTTTTACAATGCATACACTCTCTCTTTTAGTTTAGATATTTTGTTTGTTGCGTTTTTTTAATTTGTATTTATATTATTTTATTTATTTATTTTTGAGCCAGAATCTCACTCTATTGCCCAGGCTGGAGTGCAGTGGCACAATCTTGGCTCACTGCAGCCTCCGTCTTTTGGGTTCAAGCAATTCTCCCACCTCAGCCTCCCAAAGTAGCTGGGACTACAGGTGCTGGCCACCACACCTGGCTAATTTTTGTATTTTGTGTTTTTAGTGGAAATGGGGTTTTGCCATATTGGCCAGGTTGGTCTCAAACTCCTGACCTCAGGTGATCTGCCCACCTTGGCCTCCCAAACTGCTGGGATTACAGGTGTAAGCCACCATGCCCAGTCACTCTCTCTCTTTCTGATCCAGACACAATGGCCTCTTGGAGACAGAGACCAAGAAGTTCTTAAAGTTCCCCTCAGTTTGACTAAACTTTGAACAGATTTTTTTCCTGCCTCTGGACTCCTGACCTCTCTTTCCTTAGGCCATTTACTTTAGAACACATGCCATTGTCAATTTTTTCTCTGTCCCTTTGAGATGTAAACCTTTTTAAAAGCTTCTTGTTGAGGTTTTATAATCCGAAACTATCTTTCTCAAGGACTTGAAAGCCATCCCTTTGAAATAAAATCATCAAAGACTATAACGGCCCCTATCTCCCAGTCTCTTTGGGAGGTAGAAGCCTAACTTTCTTGTTCTCAGCCATGACATTGCCTCCTGTCGTGAAGATACAAGAGAATTTACTTTCCTTTTGGGTAAGGCCAATTAACAGACACAGGTGGCCTGTGATTCTCCACTACCCCAGCTCAGCTCTTAAAAATCTCTAACCCTTTGTAGAACTGAGTTCAATCTCTCTCTCCTACTGCAATTGTCTTAAATACAGTCTTTCTTTCTACTTAAATTTGCCAGGTGCAGTGTTTCTTTGACAATGCCAATAATTCCACCTGGGTATTTACTGTTTCCTTCTTTCTTTTTCTTTTTCTTTTTCTTTTTTTCTTTTTTTTTTTTTTTTTGAGATGGAATCTCGCTCTGTCTCCCAGGCTGGAGTGCAGTGGCGTGTTCTCAGCTCACTGTAACCTCCATCTTCAGGGTTCAACCAATTCTCCCTTCTCAGTCTCCCAAGTAGCTGGGATTACAGATGCATGCCACCACATCCAGCTAATTTTTGTATTTTTAGTAGAGATGGGGTTTCACCATGTTGGCCAGGCTGGTCTCAAACTCCTGACCGCACATGATCCACCCGCCTCAGCCTCCCAAAATGCTGGGATTACAGGGGTGAACCACCATACCAGTCCTTCTGCTCCCTCTTGCTCAGAATGTGTTAACCCTAGGTATCCCTAGGAATACTATACCTAGGTATATTACTAGGTATACTTGCATAACTTGCTTCCCCACTTCCTTCACAGGACTTCTTCCAAAATGTTGTAAATGAGCTCCCTTACCAATCACAAAACAGCAAACTCTACTCCATCCCCTCTGATACAGTTTGGCTGTGTCCCCACCCAAATCTCATCTTGAATTGTAGTTCTCATAATCCCAGATGTCCTAGGAGGAACCCTGTGGGAAGTGATTGGATGATGGGGCAGCTTCCCCCATGCTGTTCTCATGTTAGTGGTGGGTTTTCATGAGATCTGATGGTTTTATGAGTGTCAGGCATTTCCCCTACTTGCATTCATTCTCTCCTGCCACCCTGTGAAGAGGTGCCTTCTGCCATGATTATTTCTTGAAGCCTCACCACCTCGCCAGTCATGCAGAACTATGAGGCAATTAAACCTCTTTCTTTTATCATTTTCCAATCTCAGACAGTTCTTTGCAGCAGTGTGAGAATGGACTAATACACCCTTGCTATCTAGCTAACCTGCTTCATCCTTCCCCTTGAATTTTCACAGTCCCTCTGAATTTATCACTATCTAAACTTATTGTAATTAAATGTCTGGTTGTCTCCTCCCCAGTACAATAAATGGTCCATGAGGGCAGATATTTTCTTTCCTGTTTTGTTCACTGCTACATCTCTGATATTTTCTAAGTTTACTTTTTAATTGACAAATTAAAACTGAATACATTTATGGTATACAATGTGATGTTTTGATCACATTGGTTTGCACTGTGGAGTGATTAAATAAAGCCAACTAACATATCCATTACCTAACATCCTTATTACTTTTATGAGATGAGGATGTTTAAAATCTGCTCTTAGCAATTTTCAAGTATACATTATTATTAACTATAGTCACCATGCTGTACAGTAAATCTCCAGAATTTATTCATCCTGTCTAACTATGTGCTTGTACCTTTTAGCCAATATCTCTCCCATTCCCTGCACCCCAAAACGCCTGCCCTAGTAGTTGAATTTGTTCAGATTCCACATAGAAGTGAGATCAATACAGTATTTATCTTCCTACGGCTAGATTATTCTACACAGGCTAATAGCCTCTAGATTCATATATGTTGTCACAAATAATTCATTTATGTTGTCATAAAAGCAGGATTTCCTGCTTTTTAAAGGCTGAATAATATTCCATGTATATTCATGCCACATTTTCTTTATCCTTTTATCCATTGGTGAACACTTAAGTTGATTTCATACCTTGGCTGTTGTGAATAATGCTGCAATATGTATGAAAGGCTGTCTTTTTGACATATTGATTTTATTTCTTTTGGATATATACCCAGAAATAGAATTGCGGGATCATATGGTAGATCTAGTTTCAAGTTTTTAGTTATCTCCCTACTGTTTTCTACAATGGCTATGCTAATTTGTACCCCTACTAAAAGTGTTCAGAAGTTCCCTCTTTATCACATCCTTACTATAAAATTTGTTATTGTTTGCCTTTCTGATAAAAGTCATTCTTACCAGAGCCTACTGGTGTCTCACTGTGGCTTCAATTTGCATTTCTTCATGATTAGTAATGTAGAGCCCCTTTGGCATACCTGTTAGCCTTTCATATGCCTTATTTTGAGAAATGTCTATTTAGGTCCTTTGCCCATTTTTTAATCAGATTATATGTTTTCTTGCTAATGAATTGTTTGAGTTCCTTATATACTTTAGACAGATATTAGCCCCTCACTGAATATATGATGTGCAAATATGTTCTCCCTCCCTCCACATAGTGTCTTCTCTCTGTTTATTATTTATTTTGCTGTGTGGAAACTTTTTGGTTTAATGCAACATCTAGACAAAAAAATACACAAAATAGTGTCTACTTTTGCTTTTGTTGCTTGTGTCTCTTGGGTCATATCTAAAAACTCTTTGCCAAGACCGATGTCAAGAAGCTTGTTCCCTATGTTTTCTTCCAGAAGCTTATGGTTTTAGTCTTACATTTAAGTCTTTAATCGATTTTGAATTCATTTTTGTATGTGGGGTGAAATATGATTGCAATTTTGTTCTTCTGCATGGATAGTCAGTATTCCCAGAACCATTTATTAAAGAAGCTGTCCTTTCCCCATTGTATGATCTTGGCACCTTTGTCAAAGACTGGTTGACCATAAATGTGTGGATTTATTTCTGGGATCTCTATTCTGTTCCATTAATTTCTGTGTCTGATTTTGTGCTAATACCATGCTGTTTCTATTTACTAGAAGTTTGAAGTAAATTTAGAGATCAGGAGTGTAATGTCCTCAGTTTTGTTTTTTGCTTAAGATTATTTTGACTAATATTTAGGGTCTTTTGTGGTTCTATACAAATTTTGAGATTTTTTTTTCTATTTCTGAAAAAAACATCACTGGAATTTTGATAGGGAATGCATTCAATCTGTAAAGAGCACTGAGCAGTATGATTATTTTTCACAATATTAATTTTCCCAATGCCCAAACACAGGATATTTTTCATTTTTTGTGTATCTTCAATTTCATTCATGAACATTTTATGGTTTTCAGTGCACAGATCTTTCATCTCTTTGGTTAAATTTATTCCTAAGTATTTTATTCTTGGCATCTTGATAAAGTTAGAGAGGAAGTATTCAAGCAGATATTTGTTCCTTGAAAGAACAAAACTGAATTGAGAAAGAAATGCTAATAAAGTGCTTTTTGTCTTTTAGGGGCAAAACCTAAGTTTAAACTTTAATAATTCAATTTAAAAAATATTTTAATAATTCAGTTATTCAAAACTTAGTAAATTCTTACTTAAATAGGCTGAGCACCTCCATTATAATCTGTAAAGAATGCATATGAATGCATTTCATATGGGATTTTACCTAGAACTTCATTTTACCTTTCATAAGGTAAAATAAGAAGAATCAAGGGTAATAATAAAAAAGTAGATTGCATTAGAAAGAAAACACATGCTAAGGTTTATCACTTTTTACTTAATCTGAATTCATTTCTTTCTTTTTCTTTCCTTCCTTCCTTCCCTCCCCTTCTTTCTTCCTCTCTTTTTCTTTCGTGTTCTTTCTTTTCTTTCTTTTCCTTCCTTCTTTCTTTTCTTCCCTCCCCCTCCCTCCATTCTTTCCTTCCTTCCTTCCTTCCTTTTTAGACAGAGTCTCATTCTGTCACCCAGGCTGAAATGCAGTGGCACAGTCACAGCTCACTGCAGTCTCTATCTCCTGGTTTCAAGCAATCCTCTCACCTTAGTCTTCTAAGTAACTGAGACTATAAGCACATGAAACCACACCAGGCTAGTGTGTGTGTGTGTGTGTGTGTGTGTGTGTGTGTGTGTGTGTGTGTGTGTGTGTGTTAAATAGAGACAAGGTTTCACATGTTGCCTAGGCTGGTCTTAAACTTCTTGGACTCAAAGCATCCACCTGACTCCTGCATCAGCCTCCCAAAGTGCTGGGATTACAAGTGTGAGCCACCATGCCCTGCCTCCTCTGAATTGCTGTTCCAAGAACTTTATTGAAGAATCCACTAAATAGCATTTTAGAACACATAGCCACTAATAAAATATAGTTCCTATTACAAAAAAATTATATTCTAATAAGAAAGAAAACAATTTCAAAATGGAAATTAAGAAGAGAGCTAACTAATCATAGTAACTGAAATCAATAGCTGAAAAATTAATGAGGTTTATCTTATTTTCTTTTGTGGAGTATATTTTAAAAGAAAAAATTGGCACAGTGCATCACGTCTGTAATCCCAACACTTTGGGAGGCCGAGGTGGGTGGATCACTAGGTCAAGAGATTGAGACCATCCTGGCCAACATGGTGAAACCCCGACTCCACTAAAAATACAAAATTAGCCTGGCATGGTGGCATGCACTTGTAGTCCCAGCTACTTGGGAGGCTGAGGCAGGAAAACTGATTGAACCTGGGAGGTGGAGGTTGCAGTTAGCCGAGATTGCACCACTGCACTCTAGCCTGGGGACTGGCGACAGAGCAAGACTCTGTCTCAAAAAAAAAAAAGAAAAATTTGTGAAATTATGGTGAACTGGGTATCATTTCTAGTTTTTGTCTGTCAATATGATGTTGGCTGTGGTGTTGTCAGAGATGGCTCTGATTATTTTGAGGTATGTTTCTTTTATCTCTAGTTTCTTGAGGGTTTTTATCACAAAGGGATGTTGGATTTTATCAAAAACTTTCTGCATGTATTTATATAAGTGTATTGTTTTTGTTTTAAATTCCGTTTATGGAGGCAATCACATTTATTAATTTTTGTATGTTGAACAAACCTAGCATTTTAGGACTGAAGTCTAATTGATCATGTTGAATTAACTTTTTAATGTGCTTCTGAATTCGGTTTGCTAGTATTTTTTGAAGATGTTTGTTTCTATGTTCCTTAAGGATATTGGCCTAATACAGTAGTTTTCTTTTTCATTGTGTCTTTGCTGGGGTTTGGTACCAAAGCAATGCTGGCTTCACAGAGTGAGTTCAGGAGTCTGCCTTCTCAATTTTTAAAAATAGTTACAGTAGAATTAGTAATAGCTCTTCTTTGTACAGCTGGTAGAATTCAGCTATGAATCCATCTGGCTCAATTCCCTCCTTTTACAACTAGTAGTGAATTCATTCAAATCCTGTGACCAACTTTCACACTTTAAAGAGATTCTGTTGTCAATGAGACAGCATCTTTTAGTTTGAAAAATAATCTTAATGGCTCATCTTGCTTCTGTGAATTGCAAAGCATCAACATGGAAATGTGAACCCTCCATGATCTATACTCTTTTTGAAACAACAGAGAAAAAAATAAGTGTTTAGGAAACTGATTAGGAGTTAAGAACTTAAATTCAATGAACGGTTTAGCTTCAGAATGGAGCCTAGCATTGATCAACAACTTACTTGAGCAAGTTTGTGAACAACTTAGAGCTGCAAGGCTCTCATGTATATTCACTAGCATATTCTTACTATGGAATAAGCTCTCTAAAAATGTTTGCTGTTGCTACTGCTGTTGGCATTCTTATTCTTTGCAGAATTATAATCAACATATAACATGTTTTTCAATAAAATATGTTAGGTGAATGTATTACATTTTTATTAATATGGCATTATGAAATTTATTATAGTTTAACTTTTAACTTTAGAAAATACTGAGACTTGGTAATTATATAATTTAGTTTCCCTATCTCCTTAAAAACCATTTTGTTTAATTTTCTGATAGACTGTGAGCTTGTTGACATTTGAGTATCCTTTGACTCAAGAAATCTTTATTCTTTGTCTGCTATGTGTTAGCCATCGTTCTAAGTTTAGAGAAATCGAAAATGAACTAAAATAAAGTATTTGCCTTCATGAGGCTATTATTCTTGAAGGTAAAAGTTGACAGTAAACAAATACACACACACACATACACACACACACACACACACACACACACAGTTGGAGGGATAACCACAGTGTCTTGAATGGAAACTGGTTCAGAATAAGCATTCAATTAATATAAATTAAATTTAATCTGATTATTTTTAATTATGTCATTGTAACATGAAAATACACAAAGACATGCTGGAGAGAGCTTTTTCAAGCTTAGAAGAGCCAGTCGTGTGCATTTCTTCTCAATTTTGAGATCAGCGACTTCACTTTAGTAGCATTAAATCAGGCTCTATAGGGCTTTTAACACTACAGAAATTAGCAATGCTACAACATCTGCTTTTTGTGAGAATCATTTTTTAAGCAAACCACTGGATAAAGTCTGACAAGGAGCAAATTCTGAATTGTATGCATTTCAGTAAATAAATAATGCTTGACATATTAATAAATTAACACATTGATATAATAGTACATGAAAATATTACATTAATACATTTCAGAGAGCCAAATTTACAAATTTATAACACAGTATTAGTATGAAGATGATCCAAAAAGTGCTTATGTACTTTTATTCATTTCCATACTTATGTAAATGAATATTTTCTTCCAATGAATAGTCATCTCTTGATTATGTAGGCCCAGGAAAGAAGCATAATGTGGATAATGTTGACCATATACTAATAAATGTTTGTAGTTAATTTAAAATATCTTTTTCATAAAACAATGTGTGTTTCTATTATAATTTACTCAGTATAATGTTAAGCAATTTATAGCCTTTAAACATAATAACCCACCAGCTGTGGAGAAAAAGGAGAAGCTTCTGGGTGTCAGGAGGAAGCAAATTTAAAATTATTTTCCTGTGGAAAAACCATTAAAATCATTTAGTTGGCTATATGCAGAGCTACAATGCTCTGGGCTAGAAATTTCCCAAGGCTGCATGCCTGGAGAGCATACATTATTAAATCAGATTTTTTTAAAAAAGGGAAACATAATTGAAATTCTGCTACAACCTGTGTTTTATTGTTTAATTTTTGGTGTTGTAATGTATCAAATTTATTTTGTTCTTTTATGTTTTAGAAATGTGTTTCTATTAAAATATTAGATAAAGATTTGATTCTGAATCAAAAATGTAAGAAAGGGAAGAATTTGTGAATTCTCAGTCACCAGGGAATCCCATGTACAAGAAGCAAGCAAGTGTGAGAATAACCAATCTGTTCTCAAAAACACCTTCAAACTGTATTTCCACCCTATGCCCCAGCAGAAACATCCAGATCTTACTTACATTTAGTTGCTGTTTAATATCATACGATTTAAATATTAGATTATGTCCTAAAAGCATAATCCTATGTTGATCATTAAGTGATAGTAACATGTCAAATATTTTTCAATAATAATATACAGGTCCAATTTACTGAAAACCACTCACTAGCTTGGCACAACTCTTGGTACTTAATATACTACCTCCAATCCTTGAAACAACCTTATCAGAAAATTATTATTATAAATGAGGAAATTAATGTTCAGAGAGATTAAGTATTTCCTCCGAGGTCAAACAAGCAGCAAATAGCAAAATGAGAAGCCTTGAAAACACCATTTTGGCTCAAAAGCTCATGGAAATTTACTGAATTTATTGGCAATTACCCAGCCTTCCTGCTAATCACCCTTAATTTGTTCTATGGCAGTCTTTCCCCTGGGGGAAAAGAACATAAACATATCCTGACAATAAGGAGAATTATCTTCATAAACAGGACCATCTAGCAAAGCCAACTGAAAGCACATTGAATTGAAACCCTGAGTTCTGCCTGCCTTGCTGTGTATGATCTGTTTCGATTAACCTACAAATGGCACAAATTGTCCTTCTGAGTTGACGCCAGAAGCAAAGTAGAAGTAGTGGCTTTTATTTTTGCCAGGCAGTTGATGCTCCAATTTGTAGCAAACTAAGTGTAAGTAAAAGAAAACTGTTGAGCTAGAACTTTCATCTCCATGTCAAATGGCAGCTTATGGTAAAAGGAGCCAAAAAACATTTTTGAATAAATAGCTGTTTATAGTAAACTTTTTTTAAAAAAATAACAGACATATCCTAAAATTAGCATTAAAGACAAGCTATTTGGGTCCCTCAAGTAAACCAAAGAAAATAGAATTTAGGTACAAACTTATAATCGTATTGTTGGCTAAGTTATATACAACCAGAATAACGAATTAAGTAAGATAAATATCATAAAAACACAGTCCATAAGTGATAAATACCAGAGGACTAGTGCCTAATTTCTTAGAAACATGCCCTTGTTTATTTGGAAAGTGTATTTAGGGGGTTCTACGTGACTTTAGGACTGGAACACGTTGGCCTAATTCTCTATTGGCTTTCTTTTGTTTACTCAAATATTGGGAAGCAAAACAGTAAGTTAAGGCTTATCAAACTTTTCATTCAGTGGCATACTTCTAAGTTTGCTGTGACTCATATAGACATTCAATATATTGTTTTTGTAAATGTTAAAGTTCTGCCCGTGACTTGTGAGTGTTTGATTTATCTGAACTTTACCTTTGTGTGTGACATTAGAGATTCATTGTCACTTTTTTTCTATATAAATACACATTTCCCCAATATATTTATTTATGTATTTATTATTTATTACTTTTAATTAACACATACTAATCATACACATTTATGGAGTACAGTGTGATGTTTTGATACATATATATATGTGTGTGTAATGACAAAAATCAGAGTAATTACCATATTCAGCACCTCAAACATTTATCGTTTCTTAGTGTTGAGAACATTCAAAATCCATTCTTTCAACTATTTGAAAAATCTACAATAAATCATTTATTGTAGTCACCCTATAGTGCAATCGAACATTAGAACTTAGTCCTCCTATCTAGCTGTATTTTTTTTATCCATTAACCAACCTCTGGCTGTCTGCCCTCCCAACAACCTTCCATCCCTCCAGTAACCACTATTCTACTCTCCATTTCCCGATCAACGTTTTGTGCCTCTACATATAAGTGAGAATATGCAATGTGCACCTTTCTGTGCCTCTCTTATTTCACTTAATATAATCTCCTTCAAGCTCATCCATGATGCTGTAGATAACAGAATTTCTTTCCTTTTGACTGCTAAGTAGTATTACATTATGTATATGTACCACATTTTCTTTATTCGTCCGTTGATGGACACTCAGGTTGATTTTATATCTTGGCTACTGTGAATACTGCTACAATATACATGGAGTACAGATATCTCTTCAATGTACTGATTTTTTTCCCTTTTTGGAGAGATACCCAATACTGGCTTTACTGGATCATATGGTAATTTAGTTTTTCAGAACCTCCATATTGTTTTCCATAATAGCTGTACCAATTTACATTCCCATCAAAAGTGTATAACCACTCCTTTTTCTCTGAATCCTCACAAGCATTTGTTATTTTTTGTCTTTTTATAATAGCCATTCAAACTAAGATGAGGTGATATCTCATTATAGTTTTGACTTGCAGTTCCCTGATGATTAGTGATGTTTATCACTTTTCCATATATCTGTTGGCCATTTACATGTGTTCTTTTGAGAGATGTTTATTAAGCTTATTTGCCCATTTTTTATTGGAATATTTGGGGGTTTTTCCGGTTGAACTGTTTCAGTTCCTTGTATGGTCTCAATATTAATCCATTGTTGGGTGAATAGTTTGCAAATATTTTCTCCCATTCTTCAGATTGCCTCTTCATTATATCATTGTTTCCTTCACTCTGCAGAAGCCTTTTTGTTTTATATAATTCCAATTATTTGTTTTTTACTTTTGTTTTCTGTGCTTTTAAAGTTTTTTCCATAAAATTTTTGACCAGACCAATGTCCTGAAGTGTTTCTTCCACACTTTATTTCAGTAGTTTCATCATTTCTGATCTAATATTTAAATCTTTACTCCACTTTGGTGTGATTTTCATATATAGTGAGAGATGGGGATCTAGTTTTATTTTTTTATATATAGATATTCACTTTGCTCAGCTCCATTTATTGAAGACAATGTCCTCTACCCATTGAAATGCAACTCCATTGAAAATTAACCGGCTATAAAAATGTGGATTTATTTCTGGCTTCTCTATTCTGTTCTATTGGTCTATGCCAATTATTTTTATTTAATACTAACTCCATTTTATACTGATCTATAATATGACATCTTCCATGTAACAGGTTACATAGATACGTAAGTTCATTTTCTGGGGTCTCTATTCTCTTCCACTTTGCCTCAAATATGATGACAATGCCAATAGTATCCTGTAACCAATATTAAATATAGCTCTATAATGTTAGGTAGCTTTAGGATAAATATTGATATTTGACAGGGCAACTCTCTACATGTCACTCTTCTTTGTTAGTATTGTCTTGAATATTCTTGAGGCTTTGAAATTTTATTCTAATTTTAGAATAAGCTCATCAAGCTTTGTGAAAAGAAAAAAAAAGCCTGTTAGAATATTGATGGACATGATATTGAATAAGCCAAGTTGCAGATAATTAACATTTTTAATACATTGTGTCTATTTATGAACATGGTATGGCACTTCATTTATTTGTTTGCTTTCATTAAAGTTTTATAGATTCTGCACAAAAGTTTTTTTTTTGTTAGTTTTATTCTTAAATGCCTTATATTTTTGTCGCATTTATAAATGTATACTTTTTTGCCTAAGTTGCTTGTTCTAAATCTATGTTAGTATATATATATATATATATATAGATATATATATATATATATATATAGATATATATATATATAGATATATATAGATATATATATATATAGATATAGATATATATATATATATATAGATATATATATATATATAAAAATAGAATTGGCTCTTTCCTTGCCTAACGCAGCCATGGCTCGTGGTCCCAAGAAGCATCTGAAGCGGGTGGCAGCTCCAAAGCATTGGATGCTGGATAAATTGACCGGTGTGTTTGCTCCTCGTCCATCCACCGGTCCTCACAAGTTGAGAGAGTGTCTCCCCCATCATCATTTTCCTAAGGAACAGACTTAAGTATGCCCTGACAGGAGATGAAGTAAAGAAGATTTGCATGCAGCGGTTCATTAAGATCGATGGCAAAGTCCGAACTGATATAACCTACCCTGCTGGTTTCATGGATGTCATCAGCATTGACAAGACGGGAGAGAATTTCCGTCTGATCTATGACACCAAGGGTCGCTTTGCTGTACATCGTATTACACCTGAGGAGGCCAAGTACAAATTGTGCAAAGTATGAAAAATCTTTGTGGGTACAAAAGGAATCCCTCATCTGGTGACTCATGATGCTCGCACCATCCGCTACCCTGATCCCCTCATCAAGGTGAATGATACCATTCAGATTGATTTGGAGACTGGCAAGATTACTGATTTCATCAAGTTTGACACTGGTAACCTGTGTATGGTGACTGGGGGTGCTAACCTGGGAAGAATTGGTGTGATTACCAACAGAGAGAGGCACCCTGGATCTTTCGATGTGGTTCATGTGAAAGATGCCAATGGCAACAGCTTTGCCACTCGACTTTCCAATATTTTTGTTATTGGCAAGGGCAACAAACCATGGATTTCTCTTCCCCGAGGAAAGGGTATCCGCCTCACCATTGGTGAAGAGAGAGACAAAAGACTGGCAGCCTAACAGAGCAGCGGGTGAAATGGTCCCTGGGTGATATGTTAAGATGTTTATACATAATTAAAAATCTTATGGCATGGTTAATAGCAAAAAAAAAAAAAAAAAAAATAGAATTGATTTTGTATGTCAAGCTTATATGAAAAACTAGCTCATTGCTCTTGATAAATCTAATAATTTGTCCATAAATATTTGGGGATTTCTATATAGACAATTACATCACCTAAAAATAATGCCACTTCTTTTCTTAATTCCAATTATTATAGAGTTTATTACTTCTTTCTCATCTTACAATGCCTACTAAGACCTTAACTAAAATGGTGGGTTGAAATGGTGATGGTAAGGCCCCTTGTTTTGATCTTCAACTTAAAGAAATTTTTTTTAGAATTCAAAATTTTTTGTTGTGGGATTTTATAGATGCCATTAATTAATTTAAGAAAGATTATTTCTATTTTTTCTGTTGCTAAGAGTTAGCTGCATTTCACAAACTTTGATAACATTTAGTATTAAGACTTTTAATTTTTATTGTTTACTTCGACTCATGAGGTGCTTAGAAATATGCCTTTTAATTATCACATAAATGAATATCTTTATTCATTTTTTTTGTTGATTTTAACCAAATTGTATTATCACAAAATATTTTGTGCATATAAAAAACTTATTTAAAATTTATTGAAACTCGCTTTATGGTCAAATTTGTGTCAGTTTTCATAAATGATCCATTTGTGCTTTTGAAAAATGTGAGTTTTCCAGCTGTTGAACATAGCAGTTTTATAGTTTGCGATGGCTGTGTTACAGATTGCTGTAAACTTAGCTACTTAAAACAAAATTCATTTTTTAACTCATAGTCTGGTTCTGGGCAGAGGTCCATGGTATGACAAAATTATCTGAGCAATGTTTTAGCATAGTTGCATTACTTTTTGGAGAATTTAGGGAAGAATCTCCTTCCATGTTTATTCTTATTGTTGACTGAATTCAATTCTTGTTGTATGACTGAAATCACCATTTTTTTTTTTTTTGCTGGCTGTCAACTGAATGTCACTCCTAGCTCTGAAATATCACCTACATTACTTGGCACATGGCCCCTTTCATCTTCAAAGTCAGCAACAGAATCTTCCTTGCACTGTTTTCTTTTCATGATGCTAGTTTCATTCTTCAGGATAAAAACCCAGAACCTCTTAAAGGCCTATTTGATTATATTATATCCACCAAGGATAATGTCTCTTTCTTAAAGTCAAATGTGCTATGAATGAGAATTTAATCATGGGAAAGATATTCCATTGTATTCACAGTCCTGGGGACTTTACACATCATGTATATCATGGGTGGAAGCAGAAAGCCTGGGGAACATCTTAAAATTCTGCTTACCACAATAGTCTATATGTCATTAGGTAAAGCTTGCTAATTGGTTGAAATATTTTATATCTTTATTGTACTTGATCAATCAATTACTGAGTGTGATGTTTTAAGTCTTTCACTATGATAATGGTGAAAGGTTACTATCTACTTATGGTCCTGTCAATTTTGATTTTATATACGTTTATAAGTTATTATTAGGTACATACAAATGGCATTGTTTGTTTGTGCTCAATGAACAGAAACTTTTATGTTCCTACTCATTTTTTCTTTCACAATGGTGTTTTACATTACATTAATACAGTAATGTTAGCTTTTTTAAATTAGTATTCACCAATACATATTTTTCTATCACTTTACTCTCAAACATTCTTGTGTGCTGAAGTTTTACATGGGTCTCTTTTAAATAGCATATTTCTGGATGTAAAAATGTTTATTGATTAGAATTTGCCCCAGTTACATGATGGTTACTAATACATTTTATTTTTGGTACTTTATTTTGTGTTTTTTACACAACTTTTTCTTTATTTTTTATTTCTTTTTTTTCATTTCATTTTATTGTTTCTACCAATTTAGCAGCAATATGACTTGCCATTATCCTATAAATCGTGGCATGCATGGTTAATTTAACACCATCAAGATTATATCTTACACCTTTAGGCTCACTGTGTATAACTACATAGATAGCACATTGTGTTTGGATTATGGTCTATTTCCCCTCAAATATGTACAGCAAAATCCACACAACCTTGCATGTTCAACTATACAAAGAACTCGGAGTGACTTAACTCTGGTCACCCATTTTTATAACTTGTATGTAAATGTTCTGAGCTTTTAATTCTACCTTGGTTTTTTTTTTTAACTGACAAATTAGAAAGTATTATTGTTGTTTGATGCAATTATTGTTTTGTTACATTAAACCATGTTATGTCCATTGGTAACCATTCTCCATGCCTCTCAGATTATTTTTGTACATCATTTTTTTTTATCCAGAAGAATATTATTCAGAAGTAATGTGAGATTTCAATTTGGGGAAAAGTTCTCAGTGTCGATTTTTCTAACAGGTTCTAATTTTTATCAGTCTTGAAAAATGACTGGACATTTTTCCAGATTGTCAATTACTTTATTTAAGTGCATTGATTATTCCATTATTTTCTGGCTGTGTTGCTCTTGAGAGTTTAAATATCAGCATAATATTTCTTTCTTTGTAGTTAAATTATTTTCTTTCTGCTTAAGATATTTTTAATGTACAGCAGTTTAAAGACAGAGAGTACAGTTGAGGGTTTCTTTTTGTTTCATTTTTATTTTTTGATCCAGTGGGGTTTCTATGTCTGAGGATGGTGTTTTTCAACAATTTTTATAGCTATTTTCTTTGTCATCGCTCTCACATTTTCTCTAATTGTCTTATCTGGAAGATACAGGTTGACACTCTTACTTCATTCTCCATCTCTCTTTACCTTTCTTTTATATTTTCCATTGTTAGTCTGTGATACACGATGCCAAATTTATTCAAATACGTTCTTCAATATGTACTCTGTTCAGCAGCTTATCCAAACTTTTTACCCAGTCTTTTATTATTACACCTACGTAATTTCTATTATGTTATTTTCACTTTTAAATGTTTTGCATGGTTTCTTTTCTGGTCAATGTTAATAGCCTTTTATCAGTTCTCCATGTTTTCAATGCATTCTTTACCCTTTAATTACTTTTTGTAGGTCTGATTCTGTCATCTGCTGCTACTCTTGACTCAATGGCTATTTCTATATGTTTAATATTGGGGAGTGGGTTATACATTTATGTTACTTGGAATTTTATCTTTGGTGATTCCTTGAGGCCTAAGTTTAAAAGCCAGAGACTACAAATTATTTACCTTTGCTTCACCCACATGCCTGGAGGCACAACCAATTTTAGAATACTTTATATTATATTTTAGGCTTGAAGTTTGTTCCAACATCCTGATCATGTGAATTAAGCTCAAAATTCACCTGAAAAAGTTAAGGTCTTCTGAAATGCTGGGAGAAGAAGACATATACTAATACTGTCTCTGTCTGCAAAGTCATGATTCATTTTCTAGTCCCCTCCTTTGTAGTTCACCCTTAATGGGTCCTGGCATTTTATAGGGTTTGCAATCCTACCCCCAACTCTGATCATGCCCTAGACTTTGTCTCTTATTCCCCTATTCTTGACAATTGAAGTTCCAAATCTATGGTAGGGATATGTAAATACCTGAGGACAAACACCAGCTCTAATTTTTTCCTACTCTTCTGGAGTTACTCTTTGTCATTCTAGCCTCTGAGGCAATCCTTTTTTTCCCCCACCTGTTCTGATATATACTGAAAAAAATGCTTTTGTTTTCATATTGTTTTGTTTCTAAATATGACATATGTGGGTGTGTTGTTACAGAAAATATAAACCTCTGAATATATAGTTTACCATACTACTGGAAACTGAAGCCTCTAATTTTCATTCTTTATAACTATTTGTTTCATAACAGCTACAAGTTGTTACAAGTTACCGGAAAGCTTGTTACTATGTGCCAGGCACTAAGTTCTATCTATCTATCTTTATCTCTCTGTCTCTGTCTCTTTCTCTCCCCCGCCCCACACCGTGTGTGTGTGTGTGTGTGTGTGTGTGTGTGTGTGTGTGTGTGTGTGAGAGAGAGAGAGAGAGAGAGACCTTACTATTATTTTTTAGACGGAGTCTCGCTCTGTCGCCAGGCTGGAGTGCAGTGACATGATCTCGGCTCACTGCAATCTCCGCCTCCTGAGTTCAAGCGATTCTCCTTCCTCACCCTCCTGAGTAGCTGGGACTACAGGCACGTGCCACCACACCCAGCTAATTTTTGTATTTTTGGTATAGATGGGGTTTCACCATATTGGCCAGGATGGTTTTGATCTTTTGATGTCGTGATCTGCCCGCCTTGGCCTTCCAAAGTACTGGGATTACAAGCGAGACCTTGTTTTCACAACAAATAGTAATGTGATAAGAGGAAAATAGCATGGAAATTATTGAGGAAAAAAAAATCACTTCAGAAAATCTTATACCATCTCTAGATATAAATTATGAATCTATTCCAGATCTTAGGCTGTTTTTCCTATAGATTTTCAATATTAGAGATTATAGACTAAACATATTTGAATTACTTGTCCAAATAACTCTCTAGTTAATAGCAAAGAATGATGGTTTGCATTGCTTTTCACAGGATGGTACACAGACCTGATGGTTTTGCCCAAGACTTCCTTAATAACTACCACAGTTTCATATAACAATAACCCCATAAATTACCTAGGATGTATAGAATAAAAAAAATTAAAAATTATACTTTCGTATGATCCATTCTCCATCTGAAATACTCTAGAAATGTCATTAACACTGCCTTTCTGTTCAGCCTAGCTCCTTTACTATGATGACAAATCCATGGCAAAAAGCCAGACTCTTGTTACAGCCAGTCTTTCTCCTTCTGTCCATGGTTTGCATAATAAAGGAAACCAGAAACAACCCATGTGAAAATCACAAATGTTACAGAATTGATAGGAAAAAAATGATAATTAGACAGAAAATATTGTTCTTTTGCCTGTGTGTGCTAAGCAGATTATTTGCAGAGCCTCAGGCAAGAGTTGATATGAAGACTTATATGCCATATACCTAAATATTTTAAAGTTATAAATCAAGCTATCAAATACATCCATATAATGATATCAAAAAACAGGTTTATATTTAAAATACTGGGACAATTCAGAGTTCTACTCTAGGAACTAGGTAGGAACTAGAAGCATGAAAAGCTTCAGTCTCCTGGAATGAATTGCATCCTGTTTCTCTTCCTATTCCCTGCTATAATATCTCCCAAACCTCAAGAGACCCTATGCGCATGTATGGACAGAACAGCCCACATTCTCCACCTCCTTCAACATCCTGCAAACATTTTCTCCTTCCCCATCCATCTGATAGCAAGGTTTACCCTTTGAAGCACTATTTTCGGGGAGAGGCTTATATAGCATTCCAAATGATTTCAGAATGTTTACTACAGAAAAATCCAGCATCCCTGGTTCCAGAGCATGCCCTAGAAGGAGAAGCATGTCTCCATAGCCCTGTGGAGTCCTTAGCCAGTGCAAGTCCCTCAGAACACACAGCTCATGGCAATTATCCAGATTTCTTTTTTTTTTTTTTTTAGTTTTTATTGCATTATAGGTTTTGGGGTACATGTGCAGAACGTGCAAGATAGTTGCATAGGTACACACATGGCAGTGTGTTTTGCTGCCTTCCTCCCCTTCACCCACACTTGATATTCATCCCCAGGCTATCCCCCCAGCCCCCCCCCGCTGCCCCTCCCCCATTTCCCCCAACAGTCCCCAGTGTATAGTAGACCGCCTGTGTCCATGTGTTCTCATTTTTCTCACCCACCTATGAGTGAGTATATGCAGTATTTCTTTTTCTGTTCTTGTGTCAGTTTGCTGAGAATGATGTTCTCCAGATTCATCCATGTCCTTACAAAGGACACAAACTCATCATTTTTGATTGCTGCATAATATTCCATGGTGTATATGTGCCACATTTTCCCAGTCCAGTCTATCATCGATGGGCATTTGGGTTGGTTCCAGGTCTTTGCTATTGTAAACAGTGCTGCAATGAACATTCGTGTGCATGTGTCCTTATAGTAGAATGATTTATAGTCCTTTGGATAGATACCCAGTAATGGGATTGCTGGGTCAAATGGAATTTCTATTTCTAGGTCCCTGAGGAATCGCCACACTGTCTCCCACAATGGTTGAACTAATTTACACTCCCACCAACAGTGTAAGAGTGTTCCTATTTCTCCACATCCTCTCCAGCATCTGCTGTCTCCAGATTTTTTAATGATCGCCATTCTAACTGGTGTGAGATGATATCTCAATGTGGTTTTGATTTGCATCTCTCTAATGACCAATGATGATGAGCACTTTTTCATATGTTTGTTGGCCTCATGTATGTCTTCTTTTGTAAAGTTTCTGTTCATATCCTTTGCCCATTTTTGAATGGGCTTTTTTTTTTCTGTAAATCTGTTTGAGTTCTTTGTAAATTCTGGATATCAGCCCTTTGTCAGATGTGTAAACTGCAAAGATTTTTTCCCATTCTGATGGTTGCCGATTCACTCTAGTGACTGTTTCTTTTGCCGTGCAGAAGCTGTGGAGTTTGATTAGGTCCCATTTGTCTATTTTGGCTTTTGTTGCCAATGCTTTTGGTGTTTTGTTCATGAAGTCCTTGCCTACTCCTATGTCCTGAACGGTTTTGCCTAGATTTTCTTCTAGGGTTTTTACGGTGTCAGGTCTTACGTTTAAGTCTTTAATCCATCAGGAGTTAATTTTAGTGTAAGGTGTCAGGAAGGGGTCCCGTTTCTGCTTTCTGCACATGGCTAGCCAGTTTTCCCAACACCATTTATTAAATAGGGAATCCTTTCCCCATTGCCTGTTTTTGTCTGGTTTATCAAAGATAATATGGTTGTAGATATGTTGTGTTGCCTCTGATGCTTCTGTTCTGTTCCATTGGTCTATATCTCTATTTTGGTACCAGTACCATGCTGTTTTGATTACTGTAGCCTTGTAGTATAGTTTGAAGTCTGGTAGCGTGATGCCTCCCACTGTGTTCTTTTTGCTTAGAATTGACTTGGCTATGCGGGCTCTTTTTTGGTTCCATATGAAATTCATGGTGGTTTTTTCCAGTTCTGTGAAGAAATTCAATGGTAGTTTGATGGGGATAGCATTGATTGTGTAAATTACTTTGGGCAGTATAGCCATTTTCACAATATTGATTCTTCCTAACCACGAACATGTAATGTTTCTCCATCTGTTTGTGTCCTCTCTTATTTCGTTGAGCAGTTGTTTGTAGTTTTCCTTAAAGAGGTCCCTTACATTCCTTGTGAGTTGTATTCCTAGGTATTTTATTTTCTTTGTAGCAATTGTGAATGGCAGTTCGTTCTTAATTTGGTTCTCTTTAAGTCTGTTATTGGTGTATAGGAATGCTTGTGATTTTTGAACATTGATTTTATATCCTGAGACTTTGCTGAAGTTGCTTATCAGTTGCAGGAGCTTTTGGGCTGAGGTGATTATCCAGATTTCTAATGACTACTCTGGTTGAGTCAAGGAAAACAAACTTAAGTGACAGGTATTAGATTACTCAATAAATATTAAGTATCAATTATATGTCAGGTGCAAGGAATATAAGGAAGGAAAGTGGTGCAAGGAATATAAAGAAGGAAAGACATTGTTCTTTTTTTGAAAACACTCATAACCTAATGGGAGAATAAATAAGCTAATCCTATGCAAAGTATAATCACAAAATGGAATGCAGGTGCGTGTCCAAGTAGAAATGTTCACTCTAAAACTAATATTCTTGGTGACACTTCTCTGAGGAACACATGAGCACAAGTTCTCTATTTCAAAACAGAAAGGAAGTGCTCCTTCAAATTTAACAATTCCTCCTTTATCCCACAGTAGTTCCAGTGTCCAGACAGGCTACTACCACATGCAGTACTATAAGTCAATACAACTCCTCATATAGAGGAATGCTAGCAGCAAGAAAATGTTTAAGAAATCTTGCAAACTGTACAATGTCAAGCAAGACTGTCAGGTGAAATATCTATGAAACATGCCTTTTCTTATAGCCCCATTGCACCTACTCTGTACTTCCACTATGGCACACATTACATCACAGAAATGCTTAAATCGCTTGTTTGTATCACTCATTATATTAGAAGCATTTAGAAAGACTTGATTTATCTTTGTATCTATAATATGTAGCAGAAGGCTTGATCTAAAAGGTGCTCTTTTAACATTTATTGAATGAATTTCAGTTAGGTTTACACAAAATGTGTTTCACCTCAAAAGAAGTACTATAAAAAAGTGTTTTGTGGAGCATTAGTATAATTTTCTGATAAAATTATATTTTCTTTCTTGTCTTGGTTGCCAGAAAACTCAAAATTAAATGTAATATTCACAAATTGCATATTTTGATATGTGCTTGAGGAACAGAGGTGGAAAGGGAAGGTAATGGGGAAGAAACCTTGATCAGGAGACTTACCACGATGGCTTCAAGACTGACATCTCTAGCCCAGGGTGGCCCAGGGTAGCTTATTCCTAGCTCATTGTTTGTTTAGGTGAAGAGAAGATTTAATTTTTTTGTGAGTTATTTTATGCAGTATAGTTTCTACTACATAGTAACAACTATTTTTTACTATGCACATGAAAGGTAGTCGTGTTAGGCAGAAAAAAGTGGCTCCCTAAAGATGTCCACATCCTGATCCCCAGAACCTGTAGATATGTTAGGTTATTTGGCAAAGGGTAAGTATGCTAACCACCTGCCTATTTATAGTGAAAATATCCTGGATTATCCAGGTCCAATGTGATGGTTAATTTTATGTGCCAACTTGCCTGAGCCATGATGCCCATATATTTAGTCAAACATTATTCTGGATGTTTCTGTGAGGGTGATTTTGGATGAGATTTACATTGGGAAGCTCACCTTCCATAATGTGGGTAGGTCACAAAAAGTCAGTTGAAGACCTGACTATAATAAAAAACTTGACTTCTCCCCAGCAAGAAGGACATTTCCAGCAGACTGCCTTCAGACCTGAACTGCAACTACCTGCTGAGTCTCCAACCTGTTGGCCTTCCCCATTAGATTTTAGATTCACTAAGCCTCCACAATTCCACAAGCCAATTTCTTAACGTAAATCTCTTCCTATACATAGACATGCATCCTATTGGTTGCATTTCTCTGGATAATGCTGACTAATACAGATTTTCATAGCATGTGTAGTTCTAGAGGAGTAAAATCCTAAGGATGGGTTTTTTGAATTGGTTCTAAGGTTTCTGGAATTGGCTCTATAATCTGATTAAACACAATAATAACTCTATTTCCAACTCTAGAGAGAAGATTAATAGTTCATGGCATAATGTGGCAATAGAAATAGGCAAAATGGAAACTCCTAATCAACCACCTATAAAAGGCAAAGATCTGTTGACACATTTATGAGACCTTTTAATAGTTTTGTCAAACTAACAAGTATAACGAGCTTTGCTGCTTGCTTCCAATATCCCTGAAGAAAGTGGAGGAAAAAATTATGAGCCCAAGGATTTGAATTTCCAGTTCAGGCGCTGCATAAATGACCTGAAAGTTGCATACCTGCCCTGAAAAGAGAGTGTTATTTCCTGTAGCCACAAGACTGAAATTGCTGAAAACCAAACCCTAGATTTCATCTTGCAAGTGGATAACTTACAATGCAAATAGAATTCCCAGGATTGTAAGGGGTGTCAACTAGTGAGGACATGGACTGGGAAGGAATGTGATCCTGAAAGTTGGAATGGGGATACTTAGCAAGACTCTGATAAAAGTGGGAACGTCGAGCCCCTAAATTCTGAGTTTTCTTCACCACTAAAAATAGTAGCTCCACTATCAGTAGAAGCAACCACTCCACCCACATCTGAGATTAACCCTAACAGTGTCTTAAAAGATAATAATGCCTCTCAAGACCCCACTATCCTTCTTTGATACCAGACCCATAACTAGACTCAGCCCCCTAAAGATGAGGTAAAAAGTGTGATCCATGAGGAAGTATGTTACACTCCAAAAATAACTACTTAAGTTTTCTAATTTATACAGATTGGAATAAAGGGAATATGTCTGGGAATGGATACTAAAGGTGTGGAATAGTGGTGGAAAGAAAATAAAATTGGATCAGACCAAATTTACTGACATAAACCCATTGTGCAAAGATTCCACATTTAATGTGGTGGCTTGGGGAGTTAGAAGGAGCTCTTATTGGCTTGGCACAGTGACTCACACCTGTAATCTGAGCAGTCTGGGAGGACTAGGTGGGTAGATTTCTTGAGCCCAGAAGTTCAAGACCAGCCTGTGCAACATGTTTAAAATTTGTCTCTACAGAAAATATACAAATTAGCCAGGTGTGGTGGCACATGTCTGTAGTCCCAGCTACTCAGGAGGTGGAGGTGGGAGGATCACTTGAGTTCAGAAGGTCAAAGCTGCAATGAGCCGTGATCACGGCAGTGCACTCCAGCCAGAGTGACAGAACAAGATGCTGTCTCAAATTTAAACCAAAAAAGGAGAAGAAAGAAAGAAAGAGAGAAGCAGAAAGAAGGAAGGAAGGAAGGAAGGAAGGAAGGAAGGAAGGAAGGAAGGAAGGAAGGAAGGAAGGAAGGAAGGAAGGAAGGAAGGAAGGAAGGAAGGAAGGAAAGAAGGAGAAAGAAAGAAAGAAAAAGAAAGAAAAGAAGAAAGAAAGAAAAAAGAAAGAAAGAAAGAAAGAAAGAAAGAAAGAAAGAAAGAAAGAAAGAAAGAAAGAAAGAAAGAAAGAAAGAAAGAAAGAAAGAGAGAGAGAAAGAGGAAAGAGCTCTGTTTGGTTTATTGTCTTCAACATGGACCGGAAACATGGCCAAGAGTGAATTAGCTAAAAATGCCAGATCTGCCCTTGTTTACTGTAGATGAAAGGATTTAAAGGCATAGGGAGACTGGAATGTTAAAAGTGAATTTGTCTAAGACCTTCTCTAAACTATGTCCCCATCAAAACTCATATGTTGAAGTTTTAATCCTTGCTACCTAAGAATGTTAACTTATTTGGAGACAGGGTCTTTAAAGAGGTAAGATCAAATGAAGTCATTAGGATGGCCTCTAATACAAAAAAACTCGTATGTTTATGAAAAGGGGAAATTTGAACATGGGGACATATATAGAGGGCAATCATGTGAAGAGACACAGGGAAAGGACAGCAATCTACAAGCCAAGGAGAGAGACCTGGAACAAATCCTTCCCTTACAGCCCTCAGAAAAGGCCAAACCTGCTGACACCTTGATTTCAGACTTCTAGCCTCCAGAACTATGAGACAAAAAAATTTCTGTTGCTTAAGACATTCAATTTGTTGTACTTTGTTACGGCAGTCTTAGCAAATTAAAAGCATTTAATACATGCTACTTTTATTATCATTTTTATCAACGCTGCATGTTGAAGAGTAGAGTCATGGAACTCCAGTGAAAGATGTCAAAAGCTTTTAGATGTGATACAAAAGCAAGTACGCACCCACTGGCATTGTGAAACTTAAGTTTACATGTACTACTTGCATGTTCAGGAATCAGCAAGCATAGGTTTTTGCTAACTTACTAATTTTTTTGTTGTTCACTTATTTTGTTGTCTCCTATATTTTCTTATTTGAGGTTTGCTACCTTCTTCCTCCCTGGTTTATAGTTTACCCCCATTTAAACCAATTGCCTTTTTCCTAAATCACACACATAGAAACAGAGTTGGCTAATGCTGTCATATATGTGGTCCTTTAGACAAAACTTATCACAATAATTTTCCATTTATTCGAGAACATTTGTACAATCACATTCAGGCCTTCCTTTAGATTTTATTCCTCATTGATTCTTCAGCATTTAATATATAATAAACATACACTGAGAATCTGTATTTCAGGAAGGTCTTTTGAATTTTCTTCCTAGAAACTTTCCCTCTTCATAACTAGTTGAAGTTTTAGAAGGACACAGATCTGTTCATTAAATGGAATTATGTCTCCCATCAGCTTCAATCTAGACAGCCTGTCAACTCAACTATTTTCTTACATCCCTCTCAACTCTCTCACCAAGATATTTTGCTAGTATGGTTTTCATTTTATTTATTTATTGTTTGTTTGTTTGTTTGTTTTTTGGTTTTTGAGGAAGGGTCTCACTGTCACCCAGGCTGGAGCGTAGTGGCACAATCTTGGCTCACTGCCACCTCTGCCTCCCAGACTCAAGTGATCCTCCCACTCCAGCCTCCCGAGTAGCTAGGACCACAGGCGTGCACCAACAAGCCCAGCTAATTTTTGTATTTTTGGTAGAGACAGTGTTTCACCATGTTGCCAAAGCTGGTCTCAAACTCCTGAGCCCAAGCAATCCACCTGCCTTGGCCTCCCAAAGTGCTATGATTACAGGCATAAGCCACTGCACCCAGCCCACCGTTTTCATTTATATCTTCTCCCTTGTTAAAAAATAAATGACTATATCCCCATGTGCTTGAAAGTGTGTACACAGAACACCATTAGAAGCCAAAAACTAGGGCTTTTTACTCCACGTCATAAAAAGATGCTTTAAAATAAAATATTTCTAAGAACCTTGATTCCTTCACCCCAATAAATACTGAAAAAGATGATATCAATAACCACAAAATCCATGCAAATATGAGATATCCTAAAATCTTAGTGATTTTCTAAGCTTTGATAAACTCAGAAGTATAAATGCTACAAACTTAAAAAAAAACAGCATTTTAAACGTTAATTACTTATATTGCTTTCAAACGTGTTTTTAAGTTTAAAGAATAAATTTTTATGTTTTTCTTTCAGTTACTGCAGGTGGTTAATTTTGATGAACCTTTTAAAAATTAAATTAAGAAGTACTATTCAAAACACAATTCTAAAAAAGGCCAAAAATAAATCAAAATTAGTTTCCAAATGATGTCTCTCTTCACTTGTAAATATTTATGCTTCTGGAGTTACTAACGCCTTAAAATATCACCAAGGTATTTTTGACACCATGTTATTTATCCACTTTTTTTCTTAAATACATCCTTTTCTCCAATATAACCATATGATTTTTATTTTCATGGTAGGAAATTGTTTATTTTTTCGTTTGAATCTAGCATACCTCAGCAGATTTTGTAGTTGCCAATTAAAACACATTGTTTAACAACTATCCTGAATGATAAACCAATCTTTGTCTCTTTCTATCACACATTTAGGTGTATTTCTATTGGAATTCCTCTAATATATTCATCACCAAACTGTAATGCTGGGACTTCATTCAATTTATTTATACTTTATGTGTTACCATTGCTGAGGGCCCAGCTAAAAATCCAGGTAAAGAAATAAAAAGTGAGTTTCTTCCATAAGGAATATTGCAAAATAGAAATCAAGGGCACAATTTTACTTCTCAATCTCTGCAATCTAGCTTGGTTTACAATTAAGGAGTGATTTTAATTGTCAAACTTTTAAATTTTATTAAAATGTTTGTAGTAATGCACGGAATGAATTCCAGACCTACATAAATACACTGGCAGCTGTTTGTAATTTGCATTTTTATCAGTCTTGAAAGAGCACAATGTACTTCCTGCATCTTATTTTCAGAATTTGCATTTTTATCATCTTTGGCTATCCAGTATACAGCATAGAGTACTTGAGTATCTCATTCTTTGAATTTTCATTTTTGATTGTAAATCAGATTGTGTCTGGCACTTTTTTTCTCATTTTTCTCTTCTCTCAACCTCCAGGTTACCTGCTCCCATTTCTTCTTGGCTCTAATAATAAAATATACAAAATATTTAAATTATTTTCTTATTTAGTGCACTGATATTTTGTTCCTCTTTTGCTAATTAAATCTAAAGGAAAAGCAAAAGCTAATCTTATTGTTTTAATTTATAAATTTTTAAGATGCCATTCAAATAGCCCACTTCTTTTCGATGCTCACTGTGTTTTGCATTTGGATGGAGGGGTGGAAAAGAATGGCAGTGACCCCATATATAAGGCTGTGCTCTGGGACACACAGAATGAACAGAATGGAGGCTCCATCATATGAAGACAAGCACCTCCACTCACACCAGCAATATCCCTATTACAAAGAACATGTGGCCTCAAGGGAAGCTCACTGATGAGAATAACATCTCTAGTTGCCCTCAGCTTTTGCCCCTAATTCCCACAGACACGTGCATTTTCCTCTATTATTGCATTATCCCACAGTATCCAACAACATTTTTCCAAAAGGCTTCTCCTGTCCATTTACACTTCTATGGCCCTGGCTGCCAGCCCCCTAGAGGAACACACTCATGGCAGCTTGTGTTTTCTGCCTCCTTTCCTCCAGCAGTCCATCTGTCCCCTGGGAAAGGCTGAAATTGCTGCTCTGTGACCTAGCAAGAATATGTGTAGGTAGAAACCCATGGTAATCTCTCTCTTCCTATTCTGCTGATGATAGCAATTGGGAAGGATAACCATTTTGAGGTTATGCATTTCCTAATCAAAAGAAAATAAGAAAACAAATGATTTCATTATAAAATCTATTAAATTTCTTAAGTCCTCATTCTTCCTTTGCATGTAAATTCAGTCCAATTCACTGATATATTAGGCACCTCACTTTTAAATTTCAGTCACATTCAGATTTAAAATTCTTTCTCAGGGTTTTCTCTGTACCCCACCCCCCTGCTACTGATCCTAATTTCTGGAAGTGGAACAGGAGAGAATAGTGGTGGTTGTGAGAGAGCTAGTACAAGAATATAATTTCAACAGTCTTGACATGGGTGGGCCCTGTGCTGAGCTCTTATTTTTCTTTAATGGTGGCCTAGATAGCCAGTCTAAGGTTCCTTGAAATTTAATGTGTATCCTAATCACCTGGGAATGTTGTTAAAATGCAAATTCTAATCATCAGATCTGAGATGGAGATTCTACATTTCTAAAATGCTTCCAGATGATGTCATTGCAGCTAGTCCTCAGACCATACTTTAATCAACAAAGTTTTGGTCAGTGGATGCTGGCTCAGTTCCTCCTTGACTCTCTGGAAGAAGCAATCTGTTGATATTACAGCTAAATACCACCCCACCCCAATATGGCTCAACAAGAGCCTCTTTCTGGTACTTATACCCTTTTAATCCCAACCAGAAGACTTCATTTCCCTCCCACAAACTCTCTCCTACTTGAGGCTCACAGGAATGTGAGGTGCCCTCCTATGCAAACTTGCACTTGAAAATCTCAAGAAGCTGTCTCCAGTCCTCTAATATTAAACATGACTTGTCTTCCCTCTAGCCCAGATAACACTGCAAAATTTTTCCTCAAAGCTGTTCTCCCTAGATTGTATCTGGGAACTGCAATGCAGCCATACCTGGATGCATAGATTCACAGCTAGACATAGATGGTACATATATTATGTGCTGAAGTGACCCTTCTTTCCCAAATATCCTTCTGTAATTCTTGTTTAACTATCTGGAATGGGAGGGGAGAAGTCTACTAAAAGACAAGAGAAGTCATTAAGATGGGGATAAGGAAGGAGCATATCCTTTAATACTCCAAATATCACCTTTCCCATAAGAGGACCATGGGAGAAAGGCTGTAGAGCTCAATAAGTTTCACTCAGGATATTCATCAACTCCTCACCTCTTTCCCCACCCCCCAAATTCAGTGCAATAATGTGAAAATTCACACAAAGTTAAGGGAAAGTATAATCAATTAAATAGCACTGCAACAGAGTTCTCTTGCACATAGTATGATTTGGGAAAGATGGGGGATACAAGGAAAACAGTTGTCCCAGTATATAAACATATAACACAGATCCATGCTTTGAGTCACAGTTGTAGTCAGTAGGACTTCCCTAACTGGAACTTTGAAATGTTCAGTTGTCTGATATGTAATTGAAAGCATTTTATCCTGTGTGGATTTCCAAACCTACTGAACCAGCCCAGGACAGTCTGGAAGAAAACACCAAGCTGTTTAGCAAAAGAACAACTTGAGGTCAGGGTTACTACAAACCTCTACCCTCAGGAGGTTCCAAGCATCTCCAGTCTCCCAGAGGACAGGGTTCAACAAAGCGGGAGACCACACTCCCTCAGAACCTACTGGCTGAGAAATTTCATCTTGGATGTCCTGTCAGCCTGTACCAGCCAATATTTGTCTATGGTAGATATAGCAAAGCCTAAATGTTTTGTGTTAAGACACAGTTTAATGTATTTGCTTTGTAGCACAGCAAAAAATCCATCTTAACATATTACATAATTGCTGCAATTACTGTTTGTTCCCCAGGAGAGAACTGTATAAAAACCTTTTCTGGTAACACATAAAAATAGGCAAAGAGGAACACAGCAAAACAGTCAAATTAAATTACTAGTAGACAACATAACTACTAAACTCCAAGTAATTAAATGTGCATATATATCTTGAAATTTTTATTTATCTTCATGTTTTCTAAAATATTTATTGCACTTAAAAACTTATTCATTTTCAGAATTGCATAATACATTAAAACCACTTATAAATACTTACCTGGATATATCTTTTCACTTTTTGAATATGTTTTTGAAAAAGGAATTCGTTTTCGCCAGGCTGAACCATTATATGTTGCTGACATATATTTGTCTGAGGGAAAAAAATCCAGGATTAAATATTTTATAACTTTAAAATCATATTCCAAGGGTTTTTCAAAGTTATAAACATCTCAGGGGCAAAGCTATTCTCTAAGTAATTTATTTTACCATTTCAAAGCTAAGGTATCAGGGATACAAGTGAGTTTATTAAGACAATTTAAGTTATAAGTGAACATGGTTACAGATTATTAATTGGCTGTTCAATTCTTCAAATGAAGGTAAGATACAGGAGAGTATAATATCTAAATGTAATAAAAATTTTCACTGCATTATATTCATCATAGTTTTACATAAGTTCTGCTAATGTTTGTTAGAACTTTTATTTAAAAACTGTGAAACTATGAGGTACAGCCCAAGTCCTGTGTCCTTCCATGAAGTGACTTCCATGGTTGCAGTAAGTGGCACGATGAAGTAGTGAACTCACTACCCCAGACAGCCAAAGCATTTATTTCCTGACCTGGTCCTTCAATACTTATTTTTCTCTGACATATCTGCATTTCTAATACTATCTAACAATGTTATATTTGTGTTTTCAAATATTACTATGCAGCTGTGTTCTCAAACATGATCCACAATACCAATAATTTGCTTTTCTCTTGTGTTGACATTTGCACTAATGGTGCAAAAGCAATACAGAGTATAATCTCTGGCACCTTCACACAAATCTAGACATTGGCAACTGTTGTAGTACTCACTGTACTCTTCACAGCAATCCACTTGCAGTTAAACAATAATAATAATAACAATAAATAAAATAATAGTAATAAATAAAATTAAAAGCCAGTTTCACCTAAGAATATCCTGATTTACATGTACACATTCCTATATCATTCTATTCTAAAGAAAAGAGAAAAATAACTCAAATAATGCAAATGTCTATTTAAATTGTATAAGAAACACTATGTACCCATAAACAAAATATTTATGGGTACATAGTAGGTGTATATATTTCTTAAATTGTAAAATAAACTAAGAAAGATATAGTCTTATGCTTCCAAAAGTACAAAATATTCAGAACTCCACTAATCAGACCATGAACAAAGAAAAATACAAACATGAAATCATATAGAATTGAGCAGCATTTTGTTAAGTTGAAAGAAATGAAACTCAACTTCAAAAGAGCAAAATCCATCTGAGAAACAGGAAGAAAAAGAGATTTGGTTCTCTTCTCCCTGGTAGCCTTGTACTTCCTGACATATACTATGACTTTGCCTATTACATGATGAAATGATTTAGAAGCAATCTATACATGGTGAGAGGGATGAGAGGTTGTCAAAAATATGGCAGTTAATCCCCAAACTAACCCTTTCAGAAAATAATCATGAAGGCCTACAGAAATGTCAAGGCACTAGTCTGACAGTGATAATTGAACAATGTAGTTAATGGAAAAAGAAAATGTCAGCCATTTAAAAACAATCCTCCAGAGTGACATGAAGCTGTCCAGGGGGAACAAAGTGCAGTGCTCTGATAAAAGAAAAAAAACACTCTAGGGAGGTGCAATGTGAAGTCATCTGCACACAACATGAGTTTTCTTCCATATCCCTTAAATCATGTGCAGGAGTGCACATGGAAAAAATCTTCTCACTAGTTTCTATGGTGGTGATGGCCAGGAAAAAGAAGAGGGGAGTAGGTAGCAGTGAAGATTAGCCAAGCCATCAGAAAATTCCATGGGAATGCAAACCACAGACAAGACTAAACCACATCAAGAAAGGACCTCTCACCTGGACTGAGGTTGGGTTTGGGTTCCTTGTTAACATGGACTTTATTGTAGGATCCCTGTGTGGGCCTGCTGCGGGGAGGTGCATTCAACGAGACACTCCTGACGGCATCTCTTTGAACGTGAACATAGGATGCGTTCTCGGTATTTCGATTTTTATTATTGCGATGGTAACTCATTTTATTTTGGGGACTTGGGGTCTGTACTGCTGTAAAGAAAGACAGGAGGGAGTGAGGAATAAAACAGGCTGGTTTTACACCCATAAATAACATATTGTGCTGTAAGTACTTGATGGCATAATGGAAGGCAAAATCATGAAGTTTAGAGAAGTTGAGTTGACACCTAAAGTAACATCTATGTCACAAGACAGTAATTTGTTTTTCAGGTAGAAGATATCTGATAGTTACTTTATTTTAAAATTACAATTTAGAAATATCAAATATATGGACACTTTACCTCTCTGCATTCCAGAGCCAGGAAAGTTCTTTGATTCATCATAAATCCATTTTCTTTTTTTCACACCTTTAAAATGAGGCTTCCTCGGCTGGACACCACTCACTTAGAAAAGATACAAATTTTACAGTTTTTTTAAGAGATGCTTTTATCTTTGAAATTACTGTAGGTGATAATTATATAGCTGTGCATTCACATGTCAAGCAAGAGTAAAAAATAAATGTACTACTCTAATACTTTACTTTTTAGAACAAAAGGTGATTTATTTTTAAGTTCCCAAAAAATCTATCTTGGAAGTAGATTGATGAGATAACCTCCAATAAGTAGCTTTCCTCAAAGAAAAATACTTTTCTCCAAAGGAATGTGTGGATTCTTTCAAAGGAACATAAAATTGCATTCAAAATATAATTATAAATATTATTATAATGCTATTATTAAGTAGTTTTAGAATCATTATTTTCAACATGAATCATTTTGTACTTTTTAGCCAAAACTACTACTTCTTAAGAAGTTGGATTAACATCAAATACTTTCAGAGAATTTTACCATATTCTTTTAAGGTCTAAATTTGGGTGTACAGAGAGTTTGGTCAAGACTAAGTAATCAGAATTTGTAAGTTCTAAGAATATTAAATTTTCACTTTTTATTTGCATATTTTCACATCAAAAATTTTATATATATTCTCAATTTTTCAGGAATTTCTATGGTACATACCTCCAGATAATTTTTAAACAATTTTGTAGAGGTGGCATTCTGTCACTTCACTGTGCGGGGCTTCTGAAAAATCACAAGTGACCACTGCACAGAGAAACTGACCACCAAATGCACAGTGTAGATTATACTAGTTTTCTACAGTAGACTAATAAATCTTTCTGTGCCCTAACTCTCAGTTTAAGCTTTAAGCCCTCAATAAAGATCTGATTCACTGCCCCTTCCTCAAACATCATGCCCCTGCCCTACTCCCAAGCTGCCAGTCCAATGATTTGGAATCCATATTTTTAACAAGTGCTACTAAACTGGGCTTCTTGGAGGCAAATTACAATTATTCCTATCAGTGTCAGGCTGCGATCCAAGAATATTTTAGGGGTTCAATACATAAAAGAAGGAACAAAAGAAAGAAGGGAAGGGATCAGGAAGATTCACAAGTCTTAACTGTATCAAGAGAAGTAGTTCATTGAACTGAATATCAAGGAGAAGCCAAACTAATAAAAAATAATCCAAAAGATAATAAAAAGCTGTCAATGCATTATTCCACTATGGGTGAAATTTAAAATGTTATGCTAGTGAATCTTCCAAAAAGGTAGTATATTATTAATTTTAAGACCCAAATTAAACTAGTGGGAAAGCATATAATGCACTAGGACCTACATCACAGTTCATTGTCAGTTAGTAGAGGATATTGTGTCTTTAATTCTTAGTTCTAAATAATTTTGACCTTTTTTCTTTCTTTTTCAGAATTTTGTTTTAAATAACCAATACAAATCCATGGTAAGACAAATATATCTAAGGCCAAAAAGTGATAGAGCTAATGTCTCACTTGAAGAGGGATCCTCTCTGCACTTCATACTGATATTCTCAGTAGCATTTAATACATGCGTTGTAGATACTAGTCGGGTAGTTAGGGAACGCTTTGGATGAGGACTGTCCTTGTTATCTTTTAAAGCAAATTAAGAAAATAAAATGTCAATATTAGTTTTAAAAAAACGTTTCAGTTGATATTTCATTATTCAAATATTACATGATGGGAACAGTTCTTTAAAATAATTTATATGTTTATTAATTGTGAGGAAAGCATCATTAACATTCCCTAGTTGCCACATGGATTTCCAAATGCCCTCAGTAACAAAACAAAACTCTGAAGCTATAGCCATTCTTTTCAATATGTAAATAAAAAATTGTGGCAATATTTTTAATATTTCCATACAAAAGTTTTAAAAGGTTTTATTTAAATTTTTACCTTGAATGGTTCTATTTAAGTTGGGGTTCTGAACATATTTTAAATGTAACAACTTTAACTTGTTATATGCTTTGGAGCAGAACTAACTTCTTGTTATATGCTTTGGAGCAGAACCCTTAGTAGGGCTTTCCACAATGATGAAAATGTTCTAAACTGTGCTGTTCAGTATGGCAGCCGTTAGCCTCCTGTGACTGCTGAGTACATGGAATGTGGCTAGTGCCAATGAAAAACTGATTTTTTATTCTATTCAACTTTAACTTAAACAGTCATACATAGCTTGCAGCTACTATATTAGTATAGCTTTAAGAGTTTCTTTGATGGATTGGGCAAAACCTTTCCATCTTTGAGTGAGAAAATGAGAGAAATATTTATAATTTTGCGCAGAAATAATTTGATCACTAGTGCCCTTTCTTATGCTTGAGAATATTTAATGGTAGAGATAGTAGATTAAATGGGTCTACATTTTGATTGAGAATATGTGAACTCCTAATTACAGTACAGCTATATTTTTAGTCTGTGACTGAGGGGCACTCAGCAGAGAGATACCAGATGGTGGATTCTAAGCACAGTTAAAGGTAGTGTAATACTATAGAGGATGTATTTTATCATATGTCTTGATTATTCAGAGACTAGTGTTAGCAACAAGTATAAAATATAGAAGTCTTTTTGAGATTAAACTCTTTAAAATTTTCAAAATATTTTCTAAGAAAATTCATTTGTAGTGATATTACATATTAAGGGACTTGGTATTACCATTTAAGAGAGCCAGTAACTTTAGAACTAGCAATACTCCTAGAAATTATACAGTTCAGCAGGCTATTTTTCAGATAATGAAAAACTGTCATGGTCATACAATTATGGATGGAGCCAGGACTGGAACCTTAGAGCTCTTGATTCCTATTCAGTGTATATGTTAATTTATTACCATTCCTCTTATACTGGTTTTTATAACAAGCAACCTTATCTTTAACTCATCTAGCCAAATTTGAAATGAATCAAAATTATATAATAATTCATTACCTTTAGTATTTGAACATTTTGATATGTTGATTTCTTTCTCTTCCATTAAAGCTTCATTTTCATCTACTCCAAGAAACATGAGCCTCTGTGGAACATAACAGTCACCTCCTATGACAAAACCTTACTGTCAGCAGCAATGATGGCAGAAAGTGATACAAACTACCTTTCAATACAGGAACATTTTCTACAACACCCCTTTTGTCCACCTTTGTTTGGACACTTCTCAGTGATACCATACCTGTCTCCATACATTTATATGCTTATATTAATATATGTGTATCAAGATATATGTATATGAATACACAGAATGTAAACTTAATATAAACAATTGCAAGAAAATTCATAGTCAACAAAATTTTCCTTAATTTATAATAATCTTTAGTCCCACCCTTTAGAGATACTCAAATTAAATCTAATTTATCTTCCATATAAAATCTTCAGATATCTTAAAGCAGTTTTCATGTTTCCCCGAAGTCTTCTATTTTCCAGGATAAATATTCATAGTTGCTTTAAACATGACATATAAAATTCCAAATTCCTTTACTGTACAAGTTACCTTTTCTTAGCATAAAATATTTGTGTCAAATAACCTTATTTAAAATTACACCCAAATGTAAACTACGTTGTGGAGAAATCAGCAAAACTAGTATAATAATATTTGCCATTCACGGAGTAATATTCTAGGTATCAGACCCGCTACTGAATACTTTAAATCACATTTAATTATCTTTCCATACTACTTCTAATAATCCAATGTAAGTTAACCGTCTAGCGAAAACTCCTAAATTGTTGTGAAACATTGTGGCCAAAAAACCCGCTATATCTTTCCCTCACAAACTCCATCAAGTTGGATTTCCCCAACTCAAAGAAAAGTCACCATTTAATGTTTTGTAACTAAATGTAAGAATGTATGTTTATTATTGTTTGAGGTTACCCTGTAAGATATGGCTAATTGTTCCAACAAATTAACTTCCAGTTAACTGTAAATTTTATAAACATGTCTACATTCACCCAGTCCTTCAATGCATTTAAACATATCATTATTTATTCTGCAAGTATTTACTGAGTACACATAATGTGTCAGGCATTCTACTACAGATATTTATCTATAGCGATTGATTATATACAATTCCTGGCCTCAAGGAGCTTTCACAAAACCAGTGATGAAAATGTAAAAAAAAAAAATTTGGTTTCTGCCATAACAAAAATGGCTTTTATCAGAATAACTTTCATCCCAAAACCAATTATGAAATGCCAAAACACACTGATTGGAAAACAACCCAATGCATGCTAGCGTAATCCCTGAGAGCAATGGAGGGACACAAAGTCAATTGTATGTTCACATTCACCCTGGTTTCTTTCCGCGAAGGAGTTACACTCCATACTCACTACAGTTTTCTCACTGAAAGCATGTCTAATTCATCATGTAAGGAAATAACAAGCAGAAAGTGACATCAAGGAGGTAAAAAAGAGCCAAAAGTCTGGGACTGCCTAATTGGCTTGAACTCGAAAAGGGAAATGAAAAAGGAAGAACAACAAAGAAGTTCCCCTGAAATAGGCATAAAACTAAAACTCCCTTTAGGTTGTTACCTGACTCACACATTTTTCAAGTACAGAATGGAACCCTAGGAATTAATCAAAACAGCATCTGGGAGGTTAAAAACTGGTCAGAGATTTCAGCATCTACATACTGCTTGGGAGGTAAAATTTGGCACAGAAGCCTCACCAGAGTAGAGATATCTTGGTGAACAGCCCGAGTCTCAGTTGACAACCCAGTAAAGCAATGCTGTAGGGGTGAGGGTCATATCCTAGGAATGAGGACTATACCTTCAAAGAAATGAAAAAGAATATATCATCCCTAATAAAGCCCCAAACCAGTCCTTCACAGAATTAAGGTGACCAGCTGATAGTCTAGCTGCCTTCCAGAAGGAAAGTTTCTCGCTTAAAAATCATCATTTATACACTGTGTAATTTTTATCTATATTGTTCACTAGCAAATAAAATATTATAAGGGCATAGTAAGACAAAACAAATGAGCAAAAACCTGAGGAAAATGAGAGATATCCAAGTGTTATCAAAGAAGAAGTTGGAAAAAATAACAGGAACATTATCAAAATAGAGAACTGATAGAGAATTTAAGTAGAAAATCAATAAAAAGGTCAAACAGAAATTTAGAATTTAAAATATGGATTGAAGAGCAGAGAGGAAGAGAATTAGTGAACAGGACAGTAGGTTGGCAGAAAGTATCCAGATTTATCTAAAGAAATCAATAAGGAAAAAAAAACATTTAAGATAGACTAGAGACTTAAAAATGCACCAGACAAAGAGAAAATCAAAATGGCCAATAAGTTTATGAAAAGGTGCTCAACATTATGAGTCATCAGGGAAATAAAAATTAAAACTACAAAGATGTACCAATAGCTACCCACCAGAAAGGCTAAAGCTAAAGAACTGAAAATTCTCATTGTGGGTTAGGATACAGAGCAAGCTTATCTCAAAGAAAAGGAGTACTTATGGCCTTTAGAAGACACGTGCAAGAATGTTAACAATAGTCCCAAACTGGAAATATTGCTCATCAAAATCCCAATATCGATACTCACGGTGCTTTCCTGTGTTGTTTTTTGTTTGTTTATTTGTTTACAAACGTATAAAGAGTGGTGAAAATTTTGAGTTGTTAGACCCACACGTTTCTAGCTGAGGTCTAACAACGGCAATGCTCAGCATTCTCATTTCAGTTCATACAGAGATGACCAGAGAATGGCTGGAGACAGGAGGGGGCAGTGGGAGGTGCTAAATGGCATTTAGCATCCTCTTTGTAGCAATTGTGAATGGCATTTCGTTCTTGATTTGGTTCTCTTTAAGTCTGTTATTGGTGTATAGGAATGCTTGTGATTTTTGCACATTGATTTTATATCCTGAGACTTTGCTGAAATTGCTTATCAGTTTCAGGAGTTTTTGGGCTGAGGTGATGGGGTCTTCTAGGTATACTATCATGTCGTCTGCAAATAGAGAATTTGGCTTCCACCTTTCCTATTTGAATACCCTTTATTTCTTTTTCTTGCCTGACTGCTCTGGCTAGAACTTCCAGTACTATGTTGAATAGGAGTGGTGAGAGGGCATCCTTGTCTAGTGCCAGATTTCAAAGGGAATGATTCCAGTTTTTGCCCATTAAGTATGATATTGGCTGTTGGTTTGTCGTAAATAGCTTTTATTACTTTGAGGTATGTTTCATCAATACCGAGTTTATTGAGGGTTTTTAGCATAAAGAACTGTTGAATTTTGTCAAATGTCTTCTCTGCGTCAATTGAGATGATCATGTGGTTTTTCGTTTTGGTTCTGTTTATGTGGCGAATTACGTTTATAGACTTGCATATGTTGAACCAGCCTTCCATCCCCTGGATGAATCCTACTTGATCATGATGGGTAAGCTTTTTGATGTGCTGTTGCAATCTGTTTGCCAGTATTTTATTGAAGATTTTTGCATCTATGTTCATCATGGATATTGGCCTGAAGTTTTCCTTTCTTGTTGAATCTCCGCCGGGTTTTGTTATCAGGATGATGTTGGTCTCATAAAATGATTTGGGAAGGGTTCCCTCTTTTTGAATTATTTGGAATAGTTTCAGAAGGAATGGTACCAGCTCCTCTTTGTGTGTCTGGTAGACTTCGGCTGTGAACCCATCTGGACCTGGGCTCTTTTTGTGTGGTAGGCTCTTAATTGCTGCCTCAACTTTAGACCTTGTTATTGGTCTATTCATAGTTTTGACTTCCTCCTGGTTTAGGCTTGGGAGGACACAGGTGTCCAGGAATTTATCCATTTCTTCCTGGTTTACTAGTTTATGTGCATAGAGTTGTTTGTAGTATTCTCTGATGATGGTTTGAATTTCTGTGGAATCTGTGGTGATTTCCCCTTTATCGTTTTTTATTGCATCTATTTGGTTGTTCTCTCTTTCTTTTTTATCAGTCTGGCTAGTGGTCTGTCTATTTTGTTGATCTTTTCAAAAAAACAGCTCTTGGATTTATTGATTTTTTTGAAGGGCTTTTCATATCTCTATCTCCTTCAGTTCTGCTCTGATCTTAGTTACTTCTTGTCTTTTGCTAGGTTTTGAGTTTTTTTGATCTTGCTCCTCTAGCTCTTTCAATCTTGATGATAGGGTGTCGATTTTGGATCTCTCCACTCTTCTCATGTGGGCACTTATTGCTATATATTTTCCTCTACAGACTGCTTTAAATGTGTCCCAGAGATTCTGGTATGTTGTGTCTTCATTCTCGTTGGTTTCAAAGAACTTCTATATTTCTGCCTTCATTTCATTGTTTATCCAATCAACATTCAAGAGCCAGTTGTTCAGTTTCCATGACGCTGTGCAGTTCTGAGTTAGTTTCTGAATTCTGAGTTCTAACTTGATTGCACTATGGTCTGAGAGACTGTTTGTTATGATTTCAGTTGTTTTGCATTTGCTGAGGAGTGCTTTACTTCCAATTATGTGGTCAATTTTGGAGTAGGTGTGACGTGGTGCTGAGAAGAATGTATATTCTGTAAATTTGGGGTGGAGAGTTCTCTAAATGTCTCTCAGGTTTGCTTGTTCCAGGTCTGAGTTCAAGGCCTAGATATCCTTGTTAATTTTCTGTCTGGTTGATCTGTGTGATATTGACAGTGGAGTGTTAAAATCTCTCACAATTATTGTGTGGGAGTCTAAGTCTCTTTGTAAGTCGTTAAGAACTTGCCTTATATCTGGGTGCTCCTGTATTGGATCCATATATATTTAGGATCGTTAGCTCTTCTTGTTGTATTGATCCTTTGACCATTATGTAATGACCTTTTTTGTCTCTTTTGATCTTTGTTGCTTTAAAGTCTATTTTATCAGAGACGAGAATTGCAACTCCTGCTTTTTTTTTTTTTTTTTTTTTTTTTGCTCTCCATTTGCTTGGTAAATCTTCCTCCATCCCTTGATTTTGAGCCTTTGTGTATCCTTGCATGTGAGATGGGTTTCCTGGATACAGCACACTGATGGGTTTTGGTTTTTTATCCAATTTGCCAGTCTGTGTCTTTTGATTGGTGCATTTAGCCCATTTACATTTAGGGTTAATATTGTTATGTGTGAATTTGATACCACCATTTTGATGCTAGCTGGCTGTGTTGCCGATTGGTTGATGCAGATTCTTCATTTTGTTGATGCTCTTTAGCATTTGGTATGTTTTTAGAATGGCTGGTACTGGTTGTTCCTTTCTATGTGTAGTGCCTCTTTCAGGAGCTCTTGTAAAGCAGGCCTGGTGGTGACAGAATCTCTGAGTACTTGCTTGTTGGCAAAAGATTTTATTCTTCCTTCACTTATGAAGCTCAGTTTGGCTGGATATGAAATTCTGGGTTGAAAGTTCTTTTCTTTAAGGATGTTGAACATTGGCCCCCACTCTCTTCTGGCTTGGAGAGTTTCTGCCGAGAGATCTGCTGTGAGTCTGATGGGCTTCCCTTTGTGGGTGACCCAACCCTTCTCTCTGGCTGCCTTTAGTGTTTTCTCCTTCATTTCAACCCTGGCGAATCTGATGATTATGTGCCTTGGGGTTGCTCTTCTTGCAGAATATCTTTGGGTGTTCTCTGTATTTCCTGTAGTTGAGTATTGGCCTGCCTTGCTAGATTGGGGAAATTTTCCTGGATAATATTCTGAAGAGTGTTTTCCAGCTTGGATTCATTCTCTTTGTCACATTCTGGTACACCTATCAAACATAGGTTAGGTCTCTTCACATAGTCCCACATTTCTTGGAGATTTTGTTCATTCCTCTTTGTGCTTTTCTCTCTAATGTTGGTTTCTCATTTTATTTCATTGAGTTGATCTTCAACTTCTGATATTCTTTCTTCTGCTTGGTCAATTTGGCTGTTGAAACTTGTGCATGCTTCGTGAAGTTCTCATGTTGTGTTTTGCAGCTCCTTCAATTCATTCATATTCCTCTCTAAGTTGTCTATTCTTGTTATCATTTCCTTAAATCTTTTTTCAAGGTTCTTAGTTTCTTTGCATTGATTTAGAACATGTTCTTTTAGCTCACTGAAGTATCTCATTATCCACCTTCTGAAGTCTGATTCCGTCATTTCGTCACACTCATTCTCCGTCCAGCTTTGTTCCCTTGCTGGTGAGGAGTTTTGGTCCTTTATAGGAGGTGAGGTGTTGTGGTTTCAGGTGTTTTCCTCCTTTTTGCGCTGGTTTATTCCCATCTTTGTGGATTTATCCACCTGTCATCTTAGTAGTTGCTGACTTTTCGATTGGGTCTCTGAGTGGATGCCCAGATTGTTGATGATGAAGTATTTCTGTTACTTAGTTTTCTTTCTAACAGTTTAGCCCCTCTGCTGTATGACTGCTGAGGTCCACTCCAGGCCCTGCTTGTCTGGGGTACACCTGTAGCAGCTGTGGAACAGTGAGGGATGCTACCAGTTTCTTCTTCTGCTATCTTTGTCCCAGAATGATGCCCACCAAATGTCAGTCTGATAGTCCTTTTTCGAGGTGCCTCTTTGGATATACAGGGGTCAGGGAGCTGCTTGAGGAGACGGTCTGTACTTTATAGGAGCTCCAGTGCTGAGCTGTGAGCTTTGTTGTTCATTCAGGGTTGTTGGGTGGGTGTGTTTAGGTCTGCTGTAGCAGAACTTATAAACCCCCCCTTTTTTCCCCTCAGATGCTTTGTCTCAGGGAGTTGGGGCTTTCTTTATGAGTATCCGTTGCACTGTCCTGCCCAGCTAGGAGGCAGTCTATTCACTATTTGCTTGCCGAGTCTCTGCTCTGCTACTGCAGTGTCCGTCCTGCTGCCACAGGGCTCCGCCCTACTGTGGTGGGCTTTGCCCTGTTGGCAAAGTCTCTCTGTTATGGAGGGTTGCCTCGGCAACAGCAGGCTGCTTCTGCAATGGGCGTGTACCTCAGGAGGGGCTGTATGCTTCCGTAGTGGCATACGCCCCTCCCCCACCAAGCTGCACCGTTCTGGATTCAGCTGAGCCCGCAGTAAATCTCTCAACCCTGAGCGTTTTGAATAGCCGTTTTGTTTGTCCCTGTGGGGGTGGGACCCGCCGAGCCTGATCACCTGGCTCCCTGCCTCAGAGTCCTTTCTCTCTCCCTCTCTGTATTTTTTTTTCAAGTTGAACAGTTGACTCTCTCACAGGTGTTTCAGTTGCCTGCTGATAATGCACCAGGATCTGTGTGATTTCCCGTGCCGCGGCTCACTGCACTGGCTCAAATCACGCTTCCCAGGAATCTCCTGGTCTGGCTCACTGTCCAAGTCCCATTTAATCAGATGGATATGTTAATCTGCCCTCCCAAATCTCAGATTGCCAGTTTAACAGGGCACCCAGACCAGTGAGTTTTGTGCGGGCTGTTGCTGCACCGGCCGAAACGGCCGCGCAAGCCGAAAGGGCTGCACTGGTGTCCCCTGTCTCTCCTACACCTGGGAATTTCCCCGTTCTGTGGGCAACAAAGATCCATCTGAAAATGCAGCTAGGACTCACCCTCTGTGCCTTCACTGAGAGCTGCAATCCTGAGTTGTTCCTACTGTGCCATCTTCAATCGTCTTTTTCTTAAAAATGAACACTGGCTGGGCACGGTGGCTCAAGCCTGTAATCCCAGCACTTTGGGAGGCCGAGGCGGGTGGATCACGAGGTCAAGAGATCGAGACCATCCTGGTCAACATGGTGAAACCCCGTCTCTACTAAAGATACAAAAAATTAGCTGGGCATGGTGGCGCATGCCTGTAATCCCAGCTACTCAGGAGGCTGAGGCAGGAGAATTGCCTGAACCCAGGAGGCGGAGGTTGCGGTGAGCCGAGATTGCGCCATTGCACTCCAGCCTGGGTAACAAGAGTGAAACTCCGTCTCAAAAAAAAACAAACAAAAAAAAAATAAAATGAACACTAATGCACTAATTATAATTTCAGTTTTTGATCATCTTCATTTCAAAGATGTCTTATGAATACAGGGGTCTGAATATGTTTAGATATATCTATCATATACATATACCCAGAAGATTCTTTTATCTAGTGACACAGAGAACATTATGATGCCTGGAAAATCAATACACCTAACTATGCCAGAATCTAGAATGCCAGATGATGGAATTTTTTTTAATATCTTTTTGGTATGGTTGTTCAACCAGTTTATGATAGTAATTTATAACAATATTGTAGTAATAAACTGGTTGAACAACCAGACCAAAAGAATGGTAGATAGGCTATTGACTGTATAATGACATTCTCACATTTTCTAACACCCAACAAAGTAGGGAATTTATTACTAATGTCACAATGTAAAGGAAAGTTTACTTTTATATGAAATCATTAGTTTATCAATGTTTGAAAATAACTTTTTATTAACCAAAAGGCAATTTAATTTAATAATATTTCAACAAAACGTTCAATTAGAATTTCTCAGGTTATACAGACCGTGGGAACTCCAGTGGGAGAAACTACCAGTGTTTCTAATTTGCAGCTAAACTTATTGCTTCAAGGCAACCAAACAATGCCAGCTAGACCAAAATGCTGCAGATATATGAAAGAAGAAAAAATCAAATTACTTTAGCACTAGGGGGAAAAAAAAAAAATATGCAGAAGAAAATGGCTGACACCAGGACAGCAGAAAGTATCACCAATATGCCTAAGATATACTGGTACTTATTGATACCTGCTCTCAACTCCCTTCCCGACCTTCACGCACATTGCTCCCACCAGCCACACATTTCAATCTCCCCACAAACTCTATATATATTTTTAAAACAAATGCCTGGAATTTTCAGTCAAATGATTAATTTTCCAACATGTTTATGCTAAAAAGCAGTTCCAAAATATTTAAGCTATAATACACAGTTAGAATGTGATGTGTTGGCACACATGATATATATTGGAATACACCTCTTTAAAGCAGACTTACTCAAATGACTTATTAAGTGCCTCTTTCATTTAGAGCTCTGTTATAGTATATAGTATATGACACCTAAATTCACTCCAGTCTGGAGTCAAGCCTACACACACACACACACACACACACACACACACACAGGCACACACACATCAGGTTTCTCATTAAAATATGAAAATGGAATGTCTTACACACTGAACACAAATTCACACAAGGTATTTGGTAGAGATTTCAGTCTCTGAAAGCAACTGATTTTGTGATGTACCTCCAACTCCCTGTGTTAAACATGACATGGTGAAAAAAAGAAAAATTAGTTGTAAAAGATAAAATTCAGACATTTATTATGTGGTGATAGATTCAGTCAATCAGTAATAAATTAACTTACCTCCATTTTCAGAAGCAGCAATGTCAGTCCCTGGTTTCCTATGCAATGATGATTTTATTCCACCTTGCCTTTCATATTGGCTAAATTTTGTCGGAACTGTAAGACTATCTCCTAGAAATAAGAAAAAGAAAAAGTCACTCCAGAAATTATTAGATGCTTAAATAAGAAATTTATGGTAGAATTCATGATGAAAGTAAAAAAGCTTTCAAGTTAATGCAAGTATTGTTTGAACAGTGATCTGATAAACAGTAAATTAATAAATATATGAGTTTTAAATTCTGTAATTGTCAACAAAGAAGTAAACAAGTATATTCTATTTGGGATTATTTATTCAATGGCAATTAAAACATCTTAAGCTGTCTAACACTATTGTATGCACATAATATATTTAGTTTGATGTGTTTCTCATATAATGAATTTTGTAATATTGCTTTTGATTTTATCTGTTCACCCTGAACAATCAGATAAGACATATTAACACTACAAAATGCTAATTACACTGATAATTAAATAATACTCTCGGCTTTCCTCGTGCATTTCTAGATAACTTTCTTCTAAAATAAACAAAAACAGAATAAAAGAGACATGACAACTTAATGCAATGTGTGATTATGGATTGAATCCTAGACCAGGGGAAAAAAATTAATTTTACTATAGAAAACATTAATGGTATAATTGGTAAAATTTGTGGGAAAAGAAGGTTGTAAATGATATTGTATCAGTGGTAATTTTCTGCTTGTTATATTTATACTACAGTTATGTAAAAACAAAGCGATATTTCTATAACTTATTCTCTCAAACAGTTCAGAAAATTATAATAATGTGTATAGAGAGAGTGAAGATTCAAATATGGTAAAATGCTAACATTTGAAGGAAATCTAGGTGAAGGGTATATAGGAATTAACTGAAACTATTTAAAAATAAAAGCCTTGAAAGCGTAATACAAAGCAAAAGTACATATAACAGTCTTCATAATACGCCATCTTTAATGTTCATTGTTAACTTATTTTCTTCTTTTGTTTTTGTTTCCTTTTGATTTTTCTCCTCCGAGTAGTGCAGACTTACAATCTCTCCTTCTCTATATGGCTCCCAAGTCTTGCAGACTCTTCTCCATCTGATGGTGTGTTGCTGCCACCTACCGCCACACGTTTGAATAGTTCGCTACAAACAGATTTGCAAAACATCTTGTGGATGTTCATCCACAATAAATCAGATTCAAGTAAGCGCCATAAAACACAGAGCCTTTGATTTGTCCTCCAGCACGGCCCCTGAAATAGCCTGGTCCACAGAAGACTCTCATTCAATGACCAAATAATCTTTGTCCTGCCGCTAGCGTCATTCTGTGATCTCTTCTTCTTGGGCTAGGCTTACTTTTCTATTCAGAAAGAAAAATCTAGAACTCTTTCACAGGGGTGATTTATCTCAAAGACAAATAAAATGGTAAAAGCAAATTATTTACAGGATTACCCCATGGAGTGTGTAGAGTCATTGTGTGTTATGAAATCTATTCATTCTGACATTTCTCTAGGATACCATAATCCCATTAATAGCAGCTTTGGGTCATCCAATACAAACACTTCCTTCTAGCTCTAAATTACAATGTATTATTTATCACTTTATTCTTCTGTACATCATACTAAATAATTCAGCCTATCACACTAAGTATCTCTTATATATCACTATGAATGCTGCCTTTTCATTTCTTACCTTCTTGCAATTCACTGCCACTTTCCAAAGGCTTTTCTGACTCTTTTTCTGCTGTAGAGGCCACACTTTTCGAGGATGAAATATCTGGAGGAGTATGAAATTTGTAGTATTCTCCTAATCGACCATAAGAAAAGTAATGGTTAGTATATTGATCACATCAAGTATTATAAAATACAAAAAAATGTTTGATTTCTTACCAGATTTATAACACATCTCCTTAATTGCTCGTTTTTCTTCAATTTCTTCAGGAGTCTTTGTCCATAAACTAGAAGCATCTATAGGATATATTTTTAATTAAATTTTCCCAAAGCCAAATAATCTGAAAATTTATAAACTAGAAAGAAAAACTCCAGATACTGTTCTCACAGATAGATTATGATTTTATATGTTTAAAGTCAATAACTTTACATACTAGTAAAAGTTTCAAGTTGCTACATTTTAAGTATTACAGAGAATTAGTCAAGAGAAAAGAAAGGACTGTATTATATACTTTGAAATGAGACGGTGAATGTATAGACTCAATGTTGAGATGGTGTATGTTTATTTGGAGGTTGATGTAGGCATGAGAGACATAGAGCTGCAGCACACAGAAACAATAATAAGTAGCCCTGTGTATTCCTAAGCACAGAAATGATGGTGGCCTGTAGCCCACAGAGGGACACATTCCAGCACAAAGAGTGAGAGTTTATTTTTCTTCATGTTTATCTTGTATATACACACTTTCTGGCACCACTGTGCTGGGTTGATATGGGAGGCAAAGGATGAACTAAACTGTAAAGACCTGGGCTCTAAACCTGTTCAGACCCTTGTGAGGATAACCTAGAATAATGCAGATGACAGTGCTTTATAGATTATTAACTATTACATAGATCTCTGTAACTCAAGGATTAAATGTGAAGCTAATATATTACTAATACATATGTATATAAACAGAAGCACATGTGCTGTGCATCAATGTGTTTTAGAAACAGTTATATATAAAAAGGGAGCTAATTAGTATCTCTCTCTCTCTCTCTCTCTCTCTCTCTCTCTCTCTATATATATATATATATATATATATATAATATATATATATACTAATATATACACCTATATATACTTAAGCATCAGATATGTCTCTCAGCCATCATACAACAAAAATTTTCCAATCCAAATGATCATAGAACAAATTAGAACATAACAAATTAAATTTGTTTAATACAATTAAAGTTATGTTCTCAGCAAAATCTGCCTTATATATTTCATCACAAACCTCTATAGTTAAAAACATATGTAGAAAATGTTGCAAGGTTTGTGAACACACATTATAAACCTGAGAAAAGGTCTACTAACCATTTTGTTCATCTATTTCCTCTTCTTCCTCAAAATTGGTTTTTAAAACTAAAGGATTGTGGATGGGTCGTGATACATTTTCCTGAGGTTTTAGAGGTTCCTGATTCTGGGTCTGGAGTGGAATTCCTTCCTGACTTTCTTTCTGTAGTGCGATATCTGCAGAGAAAATGCAACATTTTAATCCATTAAAGATATATGTGATGATAAGTATATTCAATAATCAATCATTGTCCTCCTAATTAACTATATATTACTTTAAGACATGTATAATAATAATTCAATAATAATTACTTTTCATGCATTAGCAATGAACAAACTGAAAATGAAATGAAAAATAATCCCACTTACAATAGCATCAAAGAGAAAAATATTTAGGAATTAATTTTAAGATGTGCAAAATTTATATTCTGAAAAGATCATTGAAAGAAGTTACAGAAATGTTGAAATGGAAAAATATCCTTGTGTATGGATTAATTTGTTGTTGGTATGGCAATACTTTCCAAATTAATCTATAGGTTCAACACAACCCTTATCAAAATGCCAACAGACTTATTTGCAAAAATTGAGAAGCTGATTCTAAAATTTGTATGTACATTATTACAAAACTAAAGTAATCAAGACTAACTGGACTAGCACAAAAACAAAAACAGATCTATGTATCATTGGAATAGCATTGCAAGACCAGAAATAAACCTTTATATGAATCAATTTATGCTCAATTGATTTTCATCAAGGATACATAGACCACTCAATGGGGAAGGAATAGTATTTTCAACAAATGGTGCTGGGACAACTAGATAGCCACATGCAAAGTAATTAAGTTGTACAACTTCATCACATTATAAACAAAAATTAATGCAAAGTGGATCTAAGAACAAAATCCAGGAGCTGAAACTATAAAACTCTTGGAAGAACCCTTAGGTTATACAAAGCTTTCTTAGATATGACATCAAAAGGATAAGCAATCAATGAAAAGTAGCCAGCCCCCTGGCACATGGAGGGGAGCCATGACTTCACCTGCCAACAAGGCCTAGATTTTGCTGAAAAGCAGAAAAGCAGTTCCCAGCACTCTCAGCCAGAGAATGAAGAGACACTCAGAACCCTAAGGTGATGCAGAAAGAATGAGTTAGATCCAGCCTGGGCAACATGGCGAAACCCTATCTCTACAAAAAATACAAAAATTAGTCACGTGTGATGGTGCACACCTGTAGTCCCCGCCACTCAGAAGGCTGAGGTGGAAGCATCACTTGAACCCAAGAGGTTGAGGCTGCACTTAGCAAGATCATCCCACTGCACTCTAGCCTGAGCAACAGAGCAAGGCTCTGTTTCAAAACAAAAACAAACAAAACCAAATGAGATATCACTTCATACTAAAGTGATTACAATTGTTACATATTTTTCATTAAAAAGACAATAACAAGTGTTGACAAGGATGTGAAGAAACTGGAATCTTCATACATTGCAGCTGGGAATGTAAAATGCTGCAACTACTTTAGAAAACAATTTGACAGTTCCTCAAAAGGTTAAACATGGAGTCATCACAAGTCTCATCTATTCCATTTTCAGCTACATACAAAGGGGTGTAAAAATATATGTCCATATTATACAAATCTTCATTTGTACACAAATGTTTATATCAACATTATTTATAACAGTCAAAAAGTGAAAACAACCTAAATTCCCATTCTCTGATAAATGGATAAATAAAATGTGGCATATTCATACCATGGAGTGCTATTTGGCTATAAAAAGTAATAAAATACTGTTGCATGTGAGAGCATGGATGAATTTTGAAAACACACTAAGTGAAAGAAGTAATTCACAAAACAATAATGTATGATTCCATTTATGTAAAACAACAAAAATATATTTGTAGAAACAAGAAGTAAATTAGTGACTATATAGGTTTTGGGAGTTGGGAAGAAATGAGTAGCCCTTAATGGGTGTGGATTTCTTTGTGGAGTGATCCAATGTTCCAAAATGGAATATTGTTCTCTGATCCATTTTGAGTTAATTTTTATAATGTGATGCAGTTGTGCTACTTAATTACTTTGCATGTAGCTATCTAGTTGTCTTAGCACCATTTGTTGAAAATACTATTATATTCTCCGTTGAATGGCGTATGTACTCCTGTTGAAAATCAATTGAGCATAAACTGATTCATATAAAAGTTTATTTCTTGTCTTATAATCCTGTCCCAATGGCATGTAGATCCATTTTTATGCTAGTCAAAATAGTCTTGATTACTTCAGTTTTGTAGTAACTTGTAGATTTTGAAATTAAGAAGTGTAAGTTCTCCAAATTTGGTTTCCATTTTCATAATTTTTTTCACTAGTCTGGGCCCCTTAAATTTCCATATAAATTTTAGAATCAGCTTCTCAATTTCTGAAAATAAGTCAATTGGGATTTTGATAAGGTCTGCATGAACCTATGGATTAATTTGGAGAATACTGGCATACCAACTATAAAGTCAATCTATGAACAAGCATAGCTCCATTTTTCAAGGTTTTCTTTAATTTCTTTCAACAATCTTTTGTAGTTTTCAGAATATGAACTTTGCACATCTTATGTTAAATTAATTTATAAGTATTTTTTTTCCTTTTTGAAGCTATTATAAGTGGGAATTTTTCATTTTATTTTCAGTTTGTTCATTGCCACTGTAGAGAAACACAATCTATTATTGCATATTATTATTGCATCCTTCGAAGTTACTGAACTTATTTCTAATAATTTTTAGATTTTTAGAATTTTTTTAAATAAAAGATCATGCTGCATCCAAATAGAGACAATGTTGCATCTTTCTTTCCAATCTGGAAGCCTTTTAACTGATTATATTGCAACAATTCCCTGTCTTGACTATAAATGATAATGATAATGATGAACATCCTTGTCTTGTTCCTGGTCTTAGGGGTAAGCATTCAGTATTTCAAGTATGATGTCAGCTGTGGATTTTAAGTTTTCTTCTGTTTCTAGTTTGTGGAATATTTTGTGTAATGTATGTGTGTCAAATTTTATCAACTGCTTTTTATTTATCCGTTAAGATGATTGTGTGTCTTTTATTCTTTATTATATTATCATGTTTTATTATTATTATTATTATTATGGAAATTTATTTTAAAATTTATTTTAAAATAAATCAACCTTGTTTCTGGGTTAATCTCACTTGGTTATGGAATATAATCCCATTTTAAAACTGTCAGATTTAGTGTAATCGAATTTTGTTGAGTATTTTTCAGTGACGGCATTCATAGAAAAAGTTGGTCTGTAGTTTTCTTGTAATGTCTATGAACATCTCATGGACATGAATTGAAAAGTGTTCCTTCATCTTTTGTATTTTTGAAAGAATTTGTGATAAACTGGTACTAATTCTTCTTTAAATTTTTGTTATAATTCAATATTGAAGCCATCTGAGCCCAATTTTAATTGTAGCAATGTTTTTAAATACCTAATCAATATCCTTATTCCTATAGACGTGTTCAATTTTTTTCTTTTTTTCTAGAGTCAGTGTTGGTAGTTTGTGTCTTCTAGAAATGTCTATTTTATCTAAGTTATCTAATTTGTTGAAATATAGTTGTCCATAGTATTGCCTTTTAATTCTTTTTCTTTTCTTATCTTTTCTTTTTGAGACAGAGTTTTGCTCTTGTTACCCAGGCTGGAGTGCAATGGCGCGATCTCAGCTCACTGCAACCTCCACCTCCTGGGTTCAGGCAATTCTCCAGCCTCAGCCTCCTGAGTAGCTGAGATTACGGGCACGTGCCACCATGCCCAGCTAATTTTTTTTATTTTTAGTAGAGAAGGGGTTTCACCAAGTTGACCAGGATGGTCTCGATCTCTTGACCTCGTGATCCACCTGCCTCGGCCTCCCAAAGTGCTGGGATTACAGGCGTGAGCCACCACGCCTGGCCCTATTTTCATAATATTAGGAATGATGTCTCATCTTTCATTTCTGATTTTAGTAATTTCAGCCTATCTCTTCTTTTCTTGATCAGTCAAGTTAAAGATTTTTAATTTTCCTGATTTTATCAAAGAACCAACTTTTGCTTTCCCTGACTTTCTCTATTGGTTTTCTTTATATATATTTTCTAATTTATTAATTTCTGCTTTCGTTTTTATTATATGCTTCATTCTGTTTGCTTGGGTTTAGTTTGCTCTTCTTTTCCAGTGTCTTAAGGTATAAGGCTAGGTTATCAATTTGAGATTTTTAAAAAATATATAGGAATTTACAACTTATAAATATTCTTCTAAGCACTACTTTACTTACATGTCGTGAGTTTTGGTACGCTTTGTTTTACCTTTATTAAACACAAAGTATTGGCTCATTGCCCTTGTAATTTTCTTGTGATCTCTTGGTTATTTACATGTGTAGTATTTAATTTCTACATATTTAAGATTTTCCCAATTTTTTGTCTCTATATTTAAAACCATTAAATTCAGAAAACATACACTGCACAATTTCAATCATTTCAAATTTATTTGGGTTTGTCTTATTACCTAGACTGTGATCTATACTGGAAAATATTTCCTGTGCACTAGAGAAAAACGTATATTTTACAATTGTTAAATGGAGTGTTTTGCTGAAGTATCTTAGGTCTAGTTCCTTTACAGTTGTCCAAATCTTTTATTTTCTTGTTTACAATTGTTTGCATGGTATATGTTTTCTATTCTTTTAGTTTCAGATAAATTTTTTCTGTTGAATTTAAAGAGTGTTTTCTGTAGACAGCATATAATTTTATCTTTATTTTTATTCTTGCAATCTCTGCCTTTTGATTAAATTTTTAATCCATTCACAATTAATGTAATTATTGATATAGTTGAATTTAGGTACACAATTTTACCTTGTTTTCTATATGTCTCATGTCTTTGTTGTTCTGCTGTTTCTCTTTCTTTTACACTAATGAAAATATTTTAGTATAATATTTAATTCCTTTAATTATTTCTCATTTTTTATAGTATTTTTTTGTTGTTTGCTCTATGGCTTACTATATACTTCTTAACATCAAAATCTATTTCACATTTATACTAATTTAATTCCAGTGAGATATAAGAAGTTACTCCTAAATAGGTCTATTCCCTCTTCCTCCTTTCTGTGCTATTATTGTTACATATGTCACATTTCTATGCATGACAAACCCAATAATACATTGTTATAATTATTACTTAAGATAATTGTATGTCTTTAAGAAGCTAAGAGAGGAAAAAAGATCAAGTATGTATTTATAGTTTGTTCTATAAACAGAGACTAATAATTTTTTTATTTATAGTTTCTAATTCTTTTCATTTGTTCATATGGATTTGTGTTACTATCTGGTGTCATTTCTTTGCCATCATACAGTTTTGTTTCCATCTGCCTCCTTTGTGTGGCTATTGTTGAATATATTACATTTCTAAATGTTACTGACTTAAAAAATATAATTTTATATATTGTTTTACAAAATTTAAAAATAATATTATAGAAGGAAGATAAATATGCCCTTATGATAGTTTAATAGTTACACAACTACCTTTATCAGCATACTTTGTTTCTTCATGTGGATTTGAAATACTGACTCAGGTCACTTGCTTTCCACATGAAAATTTTCCTTTAGTATTTAAGCTATGCATACTGGCAACAAATTCTCTGTTTTTGTTTTCTGTAAATGTTTTCATTTTGCCTTTAATTTTGAAATACAGCATTTAAAACTAGTTTTCTGGACAAAGATTCTTGGTTGATGCATTTTTTTTTCTTTTGGTCTACAGTGAAAACTGCCTATATTGTTTCTGATGAGAAGGTAGCTGTTAATCATACTGTGATTCTACTATATGTAACAAAACATTTTTATCTTACTGTTTTCCAGAATTTGCCTTTATCACTGGTATTTATCATTTTTAATATGATGTGTCTGGATGCAGATATATTTGTGTATATCCAACTTAGAGTTTGTTGAGCTTCTTGTATATGCAGATTAATTTTAACAAAATTTGAGGAATTTCAGCCATTAGTTTTTCCTTCCTTACATTTTGGTAAAATGCCTCATATTTCTCTTTGGCTCTGTTCATCTTTTTTTCATTTTTTCTTGTTTTTTCAGATTGCATAATTTCTGTTGATTTATATTCAAATTTACTGGTTCTTTGTTTTGCAGTTCTCAAATCTACCCTTGAGCCCTTATAGTATATTTTTCCATTTCAGTTATTGTGTGCTCAACTCTAAAATTTCAGTTTGTTAGGGTTTTTTCATAGTTTTTACCCATTGATAGTCTCTACTTGTTAAAATGTTGTCACAACACCTTTCTTTACTCCTTTAACCAAGAATTTCTTCAGGTCTTTGAACACATTATAATTACTGCTTTAAAGCATTGTCTGCTCATGAACGCTTTTCAAAGAAGACATATACACAGGCAACAAGCATATGAAAAAATGCTCAACATCACTAATCATTATAGAAATGCAACTCAAAGCCACAATCTTACACTAATCAGAATGGCTATTATTAAAAACCAAAAAATAACAGATGCTGGCAAGGCTGCAGAAAAAGGGGAATGTTTATACACTACTGGTCAGAATGTAAGTCAGTTCAGCCATTGTGGAGGGCAGTTTGGCAATTTCTCAAAGCCCTTAAAACAGAAATACAATTTGACCCAGCAATGCCATTATTGGGTATATACAGTCATAGTGCTATTCACAATAGCACTATGCATGCATATGTTCATCATAGTGCTATTCACAATAGCAAAGACATGGAGTCAACCTAAATGCCCATCAATGGTAGGCTGGATAAAGAAAATGAGGCACATATCCACTATGAAATACTACACAGCCATGAAAAAGAATGAGATCATGTCCTTTGCAGCAACATGAATGGAGCTGGAGACGATTTTCCTAAGGGAACTGGCACAGGAATAGAAAACCAACATTGCACCTTCTTGCTTAGGAGCTAAACATTGAGTACACATGGACACAGAGAAGTGAAGAACAGCCTCTGGAGCCTACTCAAGTGCGGAGGGTGAGAGAAGGGTGAAGATTGAAAACTACCTATCAGGTACTATGCTTATGACCTAGGTGACAAAATAATACATACATAAAACCCCAGAACATGCAGTTTATCTTAAGAACAAACCTGTATAAACAAACCTGTACCCCTGAAGCCAAAATAAAAGTTAAAAAAAAATCGATGCACAGTTGAACATCCCATGCCTCTGATAGGAGGCATTCTGTTGCCTCCTTTGTTTCTACAAGTGGATTATACATTTCTGTTTCTTTGCATGTCTCATAATTTTTTACTGAAAACTCAACATTTGTGATAATATATTGGAGCAACTCTGAATATTGATATTCCTCCTTAACCCAAAGCTTGTTGCTGTTTGCTTTTTAATTTTTGAGTGACTTTGTTGAAATACTTTAGTAAAATCTATGTTCTCCCAAAATATTGCAGCCTCTATTGCCATTCCTCAGAGGATGTAGCCTTGGCATGTCCACAGTAAACAGGGATAACAAGGGCTTTGGCAGGATTCATTTTGCCCCTTTCCCTATTTTCTCTGTTAATTTGTACACCTCTACTGGTATCACACTGAGATATTAGCTTACATATGTTGCTGGCTTAATGCTTGTTTCATCAAGGTATAGGGCATAAATTGCTCCACAGTTTAACACAAGTAAATTCTGACTCCTTTGGAGAGCTAAGCTTTGAGGCCAATCTTCTAAGTTTGTTCCGATCCCAAAAGAGCTCTTTTTAGTTGTCTCTTTACTGGGTTGTCTTTGGTAAACTTCTAGCTTGTTTGCAGTTTAGTTTGCTCCTCTCTTAGAGATACTAGCCTCCTCTTGATTACTTATCTCGAATCACCACTGTTTTCAGAGCATCCATAATTTTAAACTTCCCCACACTAGGTTCTATTCCAAATAAATTTGGTTCTCTTTTGGAGAGCTTCAGAGTTTTCTACTCTCTGCCTGCCAAAATCTCAGTGCTAATGCTAAGAGCAGGGAGAGTCACTAAATTCTTTTGGAGTGACACCCCCATTTTACAATTAGGGCATGAAGCAGAGGTGGTAATTTCTGGTCTTTATGTCTTGTGCCTCCTGGCATGGGACCTCCACCCATGCTCTATGTGAGGCAAAGGTAATCAGGGTCCAATTATTCCTAGTCTGCTGCATGTGAGATAGAACTTTTGCTTTATGCATGGGGCTGGTGAAAACAAGATTTAAATCTCTTGGAACTTTTGCTTTATGCATGGGGCTTGATGAAAACAAGATTCAGGCCTGAAAAATAGAGCTCTAGCAACATGGAGTTGGAGGAGGATAAGAAATGTTAGCAGCTTTCTTCCCCCTAGAAACATACTATAGTTCTTGACTAGAAGCTGGACATAGAAAGAGCTCTATGTTCTTGGCTGCATCCATTCAGAGTAGAGCTTCTGTCACCCTAAACTGAGAGGTGGTGAAAGGAGTGGGTAGTGGTTACTATACAATAGACTTACCATTTTTACTGACTTTAGTAGATTTTATTGAATGAATATGAGTTCATTTGCCATATGCCCTTAAGACAATTTCTTGAAACTTGGAAACACTTTTAACATATAAGTTTCATCAGCTATGATTATGTCACTAAGGAACAGGTTTATGAAATTCTTCACGGCATCATTCTGAAATTTGTCTAGTCATCACAACATTTTTAATGCAAGTAGAATTATTTACAAGTTTGCCAAATTGTTCACAATATTTTAGAAAAAGCCCATAGATAAAATTTTCAAATAAAATCTTCCAACTGAGATAGTGAAAACCTTTTTTATAAAATAATTTTCTGAAATCTTCTAATTGAAGTGAGCCTTCATATTATTTCAGTTTACAAAATGTTTACTATAACTGACTAAGCAAATATTAGAACAACATGCTCATTCTGGACATTATATTTTAGCAAGTGTCATTCCATTTTTGCTGCTGTAACAAAATATCTGGATAATTTATAAACAACAGAAATTTATTTATCAAGGTTCTGGAGGCTGAGAAACCCAAGGTCAAGGCACTGGCATGTTTGGTCTCTATGAGGACTCCCTGCTTCCAAGATGGTGCCTTGCTACTGTGCCCTCTAGAGGGGAAAAATTCTATGTCCTCACATAGAAGAAGGCAGAAGGGCAAAAGGGCAAAGTAGACCCAGGGCAAGCTCTGTGTGAAGCCTCTGAGGCCTTAATCTTATTCATATTCAACATGGATTTTGGAGGGATACAAACAAGCCATAGCAGCAATATACACTTTTTTGCTTTGTAAACAAATAAGAATAATATTGATCATCATTCATCTCATTAAAAGACAATTTTTCAATATAATTATACTTTGATGTGCAATACTTATCAATATTTGTAATGAAATTATATTGTTTTAATAAATTAAATGCCAGTGATAATTGTAACAAAAATTCAATCCTAAAGGCATGTGTTAAGGAAGTGTGTTAAAGAACATAAATCTCCATAATATGAAAATTTAATAAAACAAAAATTTAAATCTATATATATTTTTGTTACATCAATGTTAATAGGTGATTAATAAACTCAAGCATAAATATATTAGGTTAGGTTAAAAATATGTGAAGAAAGTTAAACAGTAATAGCTTTACTTTTACTTTTCTTTTAAGTTCAGGGGTACATGTGCAGGTTATATAGATAAACTTGTACCATGGGGGTTTGTTGTACAGCTTATTTCATCACCCAAGTATTAAGCCTAGTACCCATTAGTTATTTTTCCTGATCCTCTCCCTCCTTACATCCTCCACCCTCTGGTAGGCCCCAGTGTCTGTTTCTCCCCTTTATGTATCCATTCATTTTCATCTTTAGCTCCCTCTTGTAAGTTAGAACATGCACTATTTGCTTTTCTGCAGTAGTTTGCTAAGGATAATGGCCTCCAGCTCCATCCATGTCCCTGCAAAGGATAGGATCTAATTCGTTTTTAAGACTGCATGTATTCCATGGCATATATGTATTAACACCATATTTTGTTTATCCAGTCTATCATTGTTGGGCATGTAGCTTGATCCCACGTCTTTGCTATTGTGAATAGTTTATGGCAATCATTTTAAGATAAAGAAAAATTTCCTTACATAAAGAATTGCTTGCTTAAGGATTTTTTACCTTTTTAAGACTGTGAAATATAACACATACACAGAAAAGTATGAAAATTATAAAACGTATAATGTAATGAATATCGCAAAGCCAACACCTAAGTCATGTTATCATAGCCTCCTAAACATCCTGTTTAGTTCACACAACTTTCCTTCCCCATTCTCACAATAGGTATCTTCAACCTAACCTATTGTCATCACTTTTTGTTTTTTCTTATTATCTCACTACTAAGTGTGCATCCCTAAATAAAGTTTAATTTTGCTTATTTTTGAATGTTTTATAAATAGAATTAAGCAGTATCTATTCTTTCTTGCCTTCTTTAATTTTTTATCTGTTAAATACCTCCTTACTCACCTGCTTCTCCTATTTTCATCGCTGTCTAGTATTGAAGGAATGTACCATACATTATTTATGCATTCCACTTTTGTTGCACATTTGACTGTTTCTACCCTTTAGCCATTACAAACAATGCTGTTATGTGCATTCTTGTATTTAATACATGTACCCAGATGTACATGGTAATGGATTTCATTAAGATATATGCTTCAAAAGTGGAATTGCTTGGTCCTAAGTTATACATAATTTTAACTGGATAAGACAATGTTAGACTGTTTTCCAAAGCACTTGTATCCATTTACATATCCTCCTAAAGTGCACAGAAATTCCTAATGTTCTTGTCTTCACCAATAATTGGTAAAATTTTTAATATTTGCCAATATAATGGGTATATCATATCTCAAAGTGCTTTCCATTGGATTTTCCTACTGATAAGATTTATCATCTTGTTTATTTACATTTGAGTTTCTTCCTTTTCCAATGCCTGTTTATGCTTTCTGCTTATTGTTCTATGACAGTGGTTCTCAAGTAGAGGTAATTTTACTCCCTACCTACTAGGAAATATTTGACAATGGCTGGATATATTTTTGGTTGTTAAAACAAGGAGGTTTCTATTAGAATCTAATACGGAGAGGCTAAAGGTGCTGCTAAACAATCTACAATAGATCAGATAGACTCCAACAAAGAACTATCCAGTCCAAAATCTCAATAGTGGTGAAACAGAGAAACCAATCATTAGGTCCTCTGGCCTTCCTTGTTTTTTCGCATTCAAATATTGAGTTCAGGTCTTTCCTTGGAGTCACATAAGCACACATGCTGAAAATATCCTCTTATTTTTTGGTTTATCTTTTTATCTTTTATATGATGTTTTTGATAAATACAAATTTTAATTTCAGTGCAGCCAAATTTATTCATATTCTCTGAAATGATCAATATTTTGTGTCCTTATTGTATTTTGAAGTCTTTAAATATTGGTCTTTTACATTTTGATCAAGAATTTACCTAGAATTGATTTTTATCTATTGTGTGTGAGAGAAGTCCATTTTTCCCTCATTAACTGAAAAAATCACTCATTGCTCATCTATGCTACCTGTTACAAATCAAGTGTCCAGTCTGTTTCTGTGGTGTAGTGGTTATCACATTCCCCTAACAAATCAAGTGTCCATCTATGGAAAGGTCTGTTTCAGCTACTCTGTTCCATTTACCAATTTGTCTATCCCATGGCTAATACTACACTGTCCTAATCTCTATCACTTCATAGGCCTTGATAGCTGGTTGAACAACTCCTATAATTTTGTTATTCTTCAACCATGTCTTGACTATTTACAGCTCTTTGCACTTCCATATAAATCTCAGAACCTGTTTAATTTTAATTAAGGTTATCGTTCTTGTATTTTTAAAGTAGATGATAAGTATCACATCATTATAAGATGTCATTAGATAAATTTATAATAAGAATGAGAAACTTTTACCTTTAAAGTCAGTATTGATAAAATGTTGAAAATTACCACCTTTGCAACTATTTAAACTTATAATTAAAAAGTTTAATGAAAAATGTTTTAGTGGATATTTCATCACAAATAAAGACCCTTGTTCATCACACCTTTCTATTATATGTGTTTAAATACATCTTAGAGGGAGAAAGACATATGATGGGAAAGAGCACATTTAGTTAACAGAAACTACCCAATTAGAAATATGGAATAAATAATTCAAGTAACCAAGTAATGCAGTAAAACTTCAGACATTGGTAAGTTTGCCTCTCTGCAATGATTAAAACAAAAGTTTGCTGAATTTGACACATATTATTATATCTTTGTTGATTAGAGTAACTTTCCTATGAGATCACAAATACCAATGGTCTTTGTATTTTAAGAAACTACTATAATGCACTTTTCATGAATCTATACATAGATAATTTTTGTCACCTTGATTTTTCTACCCAAGCATAGCTTCATGTCACTAAGATCAACTTTGATGTGATCACATATATTTCATATAACTCTTTTGAAAAATATATTTTTAAAAATATTGTATAGTAATTATTATTTTTGCTTGTTCCTTAATATATTTTTTTGCTCTCATTTTAGGTAAAGTATATCAGGGTATTTTTTAGGGAATCACCTTTTTCCCATTTTCAATCTACTTAATGTGAGTAAGGATGAGCCCCAGGACCCAAAGATTAGCTAATTCCCTAGCTTGAACAACTATTAAGGATGAGCATGTTTTTCTACATCGTTAGATGATATTCAGTACTCAGGCTTTAGCTGAATAAGAAAGACTTATTTCTGATGTTAATTTAGAATGATGATGCTAATGAAAAGACTGATTATTCGCTCTTTGCCAAGAATTCTAAACTATTGAGTATTAATCTGTTAAACGTCTAAAACCCAGTGACAGGTACTATTACTATCCTCTACCATACAGATGAAGAAATTGGCCCACAGAGATATTAAGTCATTCATGTTTATAGTGGCAAATATGTGGTAGATTGATATTTAAAGCTAATCTGAGCTAGAGCTACTATTCTTAATCTAAGCCTATTCTGCTTCCAAAATCTAGGTCTGGAGCTTCTGGAGTAACTGCAGTATATAGAGAAGGACAATTGGCTAAGAGCCAAGAGTTGGTGAAGGAAATATGGATCCAGCCAGGTCTGGGGTCAGCTCTGTCCCTAATCTCTTCAATTATATTAACCAAGAATTCCAGTTTTTCCATAAATAAAATTGAGTTGAGTTTCTCTCCTTAAAATCAGTAATGTACTGGAGTGGGCTGAGATAAGCATGTGAGAACTGACAAATTTTCAGGAATTTTGCAAGTGTACTGATATCACATTTATAGCTTGAAACTGGCTGTAAAGAAACTATTTGATTCATGATAATTGGCAAATGTGAAAAACCAGAGCTGTTTTGTTTTGGATTTTTTCCAGTTTGTTTTTCTGGGGGAGGGGAGCAAGGTGGGGGAAAGGAGCCAGTTGCTAAAACATTTAGCACTACTCCACCATTTATGACCAAGAGAGTCTCTACAAGTACTTACAATAGAGTATCATATCACATCATATCACGCCAGGGCATTTCATTCATGAACATCTACTTTCCATGCTTTGTCAATTTTCAAAACAAATTCCGTTTTTTAAAAACAGATGTCATAAACATTATCATCATAATGCAGTATTTCCTACTCCTATAAATACTTCCATAGCTAAAACACACATGCAATACAAAACAAGTAGGTTAAAAGAACCTTTTGTATAAACAAATTATTTATAACCAAAGAAGTTGGTTTTTTTTAGACTCACTAGGAATTGGGCACTGTCAGTCTCTTGTCCTTCAAAGAGTACAAGAAATGTTAATTTTTGTAAAATTCACAGAGCAGAGGTTCTTCACAAAGTATTTTTCTTCCCTTTTCACTAGTTCTTTAAGGGCACCCCCATGAAATTGTTTGCTTAGGGCATTAGGGCAAATCTATACAATGCTTGTGTAGATTTTAAAATAACTGATTGATCTTTGTAGTATTTTTGCAAAAAAAAAAAGTTTAATCTAAACGTAATTAGGAGAAAACAAATGAACAAATCACCTTAGAAGATGTCCTACAAAACAACTCGCTTGAACTCTTAAAATGTATATGACATGGGGCAGGGTGCAGTGGTTCATGCCTGTAATCCCAGCACTTTAGGAGGCCAAGGTGAGAGAATTGCTTGATCCCAGGAGTTTGAGACCAGCCTAGATAACATAGTGAGATCCCATCTCTACCAAAAATTACAAAATTAGTTGGGCATGGTGGCATGAGCCTGTGGTCCCAGCTACTCAGGAGGCTGAGGTGAGAGGGTCACTTGGGCCCAGGATGTCAAGGATGCAGTAAGCTGTGTTCACACCACTGCACTTCAGTCTGTGTGACAGAGCAAGATCCTGTCTCAAAAAACACACATGTATATGACAAGGAAGAGAAAAAAAATTCTGGAAATTTTTTTAAAGAGAAAGATTTTAAAAAAGAGATTAAATAGAGACATGACAACCAACTGCAATGAATGATGCTTAATTGGAAATTGGATGGGAAAAAAAAACCCAACAATTTTATGGCTGTTGTACCCAATGTTTGTTCCCAAGAACCTACGAGCTTATTAGAAATTCAGAACCTCAGCCTCCAACCCAGATATACTGAATTAGACTACAATTTAAACCAGATTGTCAGGTGATTTCTATGCATACTAAATTTTGGGGAAGCATTGCTATTACAAGCATTATTGGACAAGTAGAAAATTTTGATACAGACTGAATATTAGACATTGTTGATTCTATCAATTCTATGCACAATGATAGAATTCTCTATATATGATAGTCATGTGTGATTATAGAGGAGAATGCCCTTGAACTTAGAAGGTACATGCTGAAGTATTTAGCATGTACCTTTTAAAAAAGAGATTAAATAGAGACATGACATTTAGCAATGAAGTGTGAAAATATTGGCAACTAACTCCCAAATGGTTCCAAAAAACAAAAATAAAGAAATATGTATTTGTACATTATATGCAGATATACAAATACAATAAAAGAAAAAGAGAAAGTAAATGTGACAAAATGTTAATCGGTCAATATAGGTGAAGAATGCAAGGCTGTTCACTGAACTATTCTTGTAAATTAAAGAATTATAAACTATTCTCGTAAGTTAAAAATGTCTCAGAAAGTTGAGGGGGAAACAAAGGTATAATGAAGCATCAGTTTAATTGGTGGTCTATGTGGTGACTGAGAACTGTTTTGGTTTTTGGTAGTTGTTGTTTTAAACTCACCAGGTAATTCTAATGTGGAGCCAGAATTGAGAGCATGGGGGTGAGACAACATCAGATGGGGTACCTGGGCTTCTGAGCTTCATGTCATGTAAGGGAACATGTTTCAGAAAAGAGGGAAATATATATTGAGAAAGAGAAAAGAAACCTGATTTAATCGAAGTACATATAACTCAAAAGTGCTATAATATCTCACTCTATACTGTAAATTAAAGGGGAAACGGAGTCTTCTACTAAATATAAAGAACTTTAATAGCTTTGAAAAGAAGTCTATGGGGTAGGGTGGAATATAATTAGCCCCTCAGAAGGCAGAAGACAGATCAGGAGGTCTGATGCATGGTCATTCAAATGACAAAAAGCACTGGAGTATACTTTAAATGTCATGTCTGATTTTTTTGTGAGATACTTTTAGAGTCAGACAGAACTATGTTTGAATTCAGAAACTGCCACTTATGAGAAGTTTTATATTGCCTAAGATATTTGGCCTCTACACCTCATTTTCTTTATCTGCAAAGCCAGGAGACTAACTATACCTATTTGGCCAGCTCTTATGATGATTAAATAAAATCAGGCATAAAAAGTGCTCAGTATAGCACTGCCATATGGAGCATAGATTATTCTAAAACACTGGGTATGTGATTTTCTGATTTCTTATAACTCCACTTCATTTTTTTAAAGCCATAATTAAACTGCAAGTTTACACAGTCCTCAAAAGCAAGTTGTGAGGGTCTGAAATATGACTAACAAATGTTAAGCCTGAAGAACTAATATTTGAGTTCCTGCTTTTATTTTTTTGTATGTTTGGCTACTCTTTGGACCTTGGATGAGAATAGATGCCATATGTAGTCAGGATAAAGAATCTCCCAACCAACACAAATTATCCCAGGGGCTACCATTCGGTGTGCTATGGCATTTCCTTAAGCCCTCTCTTTCTTCCCCAGAGAGGTAAGAAAAGTTGAAGAACTTTTACCCTTATAACCATTATAAATTGTCTTCTTACACACAAATTAGCCTGTGTTTACTGACTCAAATATTCAGGTAAAGTATTTATTAAACTATTTAAAAACAGTTTATTAGCAAGTGGTTTTCAAGACTTCAAATAAAAGGCAGGTCATAAATACATAGGCTAGACATTCTAAGGAAAGCTGACCAAAGTTTTGTTTAAAGTGGCCAAATCAGTTGTCCATGGCATCACCGGACACTGACTGAGAATAAATAATTATTAAATGATTCTATTCAATTGTTCACTACAGAATAAAATGGCAATTAGCCAAGAAAAGATGAGCAATTTCCATGTTCAAGCAAGCTACTGTGTTTGGAACAAATTTTTCTTCAGCAAATTTAAGAACAAATAAAAAACAGTTTGTCTAAGAGAGTACACTAACCTCTAATGTATACCACAGGAGAAAGAATAAGTGCCTACCAGGATTGCAAAGAAAACACGAATTGTACTCAGAAAATGTCTAGGGAATTCTTATGGTAAATATTAACAAAATTATGTTTTCTTAGCATTTTCAATTGGTTTAGCAGCTGTTGGCTTTTAAACTTAGAGATGATAACAAGAGTAATTATGTTGGCTTTTACAATTCCATGGTTTATAAACATGTGAATAAAATATATGTTAAAAGAATCCAAAACCTTTTAAAATTCACTAGCAGGTTGAAATTTAAATTGCAAAAAGAATAACTGGCAGTTTTAACCCCCCAGACAAAAAAAGTAGGACTCCTGATAATTGTACTTAGTGCTTAAAGATAACATACAATGGCAAATCATCTAATAAGAAATTGCCTTTGGCAAATGCCTCATACTGGAAGAGGACAGCTGGTGATTTAGATAGCACCGCTGTGGCTCCAACTCACCTACTTAATATAGACTATGTGACAGGTCTCAATTCATCAAGCAGAAGCCCTGGAAAGTTTCATGGGTTGCACATTTAAATACCTAAATTTTATCATATTTTAACCCAAAACAAAATTACACACATTGTACAATGCTCTGTATGAACCTATACTTAGCCAGTTACAGTTTGCTATGAATGGTTTGTAATAATCTCACCCTGCATTTATCAATTAATCATATGCATTTATTGACATTCATAAAGGTGGATATTCATGAAGGTATTACTTATAAATTAATCTTTGTCTAAGGTAAAAAGACTTAGGACCTCAGTTTTGGTTAACATGGGCTTTGGTAGATAGATGTTCCTCAAAACATTGTAGGAAATAATAGGTCTAGCAGGAATCAAATTATACCTTCTGAGGTATTGAAATATTTGCAAATAAAGAGGCTATGCAGTAGTTCAATGCCTATTTCAACTGAACTTATTAGTTTATCTACAGTCTGGAAATTGAATACTTTTCCCTAGAGTACAGAAATGTGTCTGGCAGAGGGAAAGCAGTTACAGATTTAACACAAATAAATACTGTTCAGGGATTCCTGGGGTAGAACTGGCCACTATGTGAGAGACAATACTATGTGGCTGTGTTAGGTGTTTGAGATTCATCAGTGAACAAAATACTTTTGCTCTTATGGAACTTTCATTCTATAGGGAGGAATTAGATAACAAACAGTAGTTATATTAAACAAGTAAACTATATTGTATCTGAGCAATCATTGAGAGTATGGCAATAAGAAAGTCAAACAAGGCAAGGAAGTTTGGAAGTGTGTAAGGCATGCATGGGAAGGCTGACTACATTTCAAATACAGTGTTCAGAATAGTCTTGTGTAAAACATAATCGTTTAGCAAGGCTGTGAAGAAATATGCTAACATGTGCTAGGAAATACAGTGTGATTGGAGTAGAGCAAGCAAGTTTATGGGTGTGTGATATAGTTTGGCTGTTTCCCCACCCAAATCTCATCTTGAATTGTAACTCCCCTAATTCCCGCATATCATAGGAGGAATCAGGTGGGAGGTAACTGAGTCATGGAGGCGAGTCTTTCCCATGCTGTTCTCATGATAGTGAATAAATCTCATGAGATCTCATGGTTTAAAAAATGGGAGTTTCCCTGCACACACTCTCTCTCTCTTTGCCTGCTGCTATACATGTAAGGCATGACTTGCTCCTCCTTGCCTTCCACTATGATTGTGAGGCTTCCCCAGCCATATGGAACTGTAAGTCCACTAAATCTCTTTCTTTTGTAAATTGTCCAGTTTCAAATATGTCTTTATCAGCAGTATAAAAATGGACTAATATAGTAAATAGTACCAATAGAGTGGAGCACTGCTGGAAAGATACCTGAAAATTTGGAAGCAACTTTGAAACTGGGTAATAGACAGAGATTGGGACAGTTTGCAGGGCTTAGAAGACAAAAAAAAGTGGGAAAGTTTGGAACCTCCTAGATACTTGTTGAATGGCTTTGACCAAAATGCTGATAATGATATGGACAATGAAATACAGGCTGAGGTGGTCTCAGATGGAGATGAAGAACTTCTTGGGAACTGGAGCAAAGGTGACTCTTATTATGTCTTAGCAAAGAGACTGGCAGCACTTTGCCCCTTCCCTAGAGATTTGTGGAACTTTGAAAGAGATGATTTAAGGTATCTGGCAGAAGAAATTTTGAAGCAGCAAAACATTCAAGAGGTAACTTGGGTGCTGTTAAAGGCATTCAGTTCTAAAAGGGAAATAGAGCATACAAGTTTGGAAAATTTGCAGCCTGACAATGCAATACAACAGAAAATCCTATTTTCTGAGGAAAAATTAAAGCTGGCTATAGAAATTTGCATAATTAACAAGGAGCCAAATATTAATCCCCAAGATAATGGGGAAAATGTCTCCAGTTTATGTCAGATACATTTACGGCAGCATCTCCTAACACAGGCCCCAAGACCTAGGAAGAAAAAATGGTTTCATGGGCTGGGCCCAGAGTCCCCATACTGTGTGCAGCCTTTGGACTTAGTGTCCTGTATCCCAGCCACTCCAGCCATGGCGGAAAGGGGCCAAGGTACAGCTCAGGCTGTGGCTTCAGAGGGTGCAAGCCCCAAACCTTGGCAGCTTCCACATGGTGTTGAGATTGCAAAAGCACAGAAGTCAAGAGTTGGAATTTGGGAACCTCCACCTAGATTTCAGACTTAGAAATCATGCTTGTAATCCTAGCACTTTAGAAGGATGTATGAAAATGCCTGGATGCCCAGGCAAAAGTTTATTGAAGGAGCGGGGTCCTCATGAAAAATCTCTGCTAGGGCAATGTGAAATGGAAATGTGGGGGTTGAGCCACCACACAAAGTCCCTTCAGGAGCACCATTGAGTGGAGCTGTGAGAACAGGGCCACTGTCCTCTAGACCCCAGAATGGTAGATTCACTGACAGCTTGCACCATGTGCCTGGAAAAGCCACAGACACTGAACACCAGCCCATGAAAGCAGCCAGGAGTTTGCTCTATACCCTGCACAGCCACATGAGGGGAGCAGCTCAAGACCATGGGAACCCATCTTTTGCATCCATGTGACCTGGATGTGAGACATGGAGTCAGAGGAGACCATTTTGGAGCTTTAAGATTTGTCCACCCTGCTGGATTTTGGATTTGCATGGGGCCTGTAGCCCCTTTGTTTTGGCCAACTTCTCCCACAATTCAAGATGAGATATGGGTGGAGACACAGCCAAACCATATCATTCCACCCCTAGGCCCTCCTAAATCTCATGTCCTCACATTTAAAACCAATAATGCCTTCCCAAAAGACCCCAAAGGCATCCCACTTGGAATGGCTGTATTTACCCAATGCCTGTACCCCATTGTATCTAGGAAGTAACTAACATGCTTTTGATTTTACAAGATAATACATGGAAGGAACTTGCCTTATCTTAGATGAGACTTTGGACTGTGGACTTTTGAATTAATGATAAAATGAGTTAAAACTTTAGAGGGCTGTTGGGAAGGCATTATTGGTTTTAAATGTGAGGACATGAGATTCAGGAGAGGCCAGGGGTGGAATGATATGGTTTGGCTGTGTATCCACCCACATCTCATCTTGAATTGCAACTCCCACAATGCCCACATGTTGTGGGAGGAACTCAGTGGGAGGTAATTGGATCATGGGTATAGTTCCATGTGGAACTATAAGTCTATTAATCTTCTTTCTTTTGTAAATTGCCCAGTCTTGGGCATGTCTTTATCAGCAGTGTAAAAGTGGACTAATACAGCATAGAGAAAAATGCAGAGAGCTAACAGGGCACCAGATCAAATAGAGTCTCTTATTGTATTTGGGAGTCACTAACATGTGGAACATATTCAAAATCATAAGGCTAGATGAGTACCAAGAAAGTAAACAGAGAAAAAAAAAACAAGAACTAACTCCTTAAACATTGCACATGTAAGAGGTTGGGGAAAAGAAGACAAACAATCAAGGGAGACTGATAACATAGCATTAGGAAGGTAGAAGAAAAAGAGAACAAGGTTGAAACTAAAGAAAAAAAATGTTAAAGGCAGCTAGAGAGAAGGGTAGGTCACCTACAAAGGGCAGTTCATCAGGCTAACAGTGAACCTTTCAGAAGAAACTCTATAAGCCAGAAGAAATTGGAGGCCTATCTTCAGCATTCTTAAAGAAAAAATATTTCCTGGGGAGTTGGGGAGGGATAACATGGGGAGAAATGCCAGATATAGGTGATGGGGAAGAAGGCAGCAAACCACACTGTTATGTGTGTACCTATGCAACAATCTTACATGTTCTTCACATGTACCCTAAAACCTAAAATGCAATTAAAAGAAAAGAAAGAAAAAATATTTTCAACCAAGAATTTCACATCCAGGTAAACTAAGTTGCATAAGTGAAGGATAAATAAGATCCTTTTCAGATAAGCAAATGCTGAGGGATGTTTTTTTCTTTTACCACCAGACATGCCTTACAAGAGGTTCTGAAAGATACACTAAATATAGAAAGAAAAGATAGTTACCAGTCACTACAAAAACACACTTATAAATGCAGACCAGTGACACTATAAAGCAACCACACAAACAAGTCTGCATAATAACCACCTAAGAACACGATGACAGGATCAAATCCATACATATCAATCTAATCTTGAATGTGAAGTTGCTAAATGCTCCAATTAAAAGACACAGAGTAGCAAGCTGGATAAAGAAGCAAGATTCACTCGTATGCTGTCTTCAAGATACCCATTGCACGTATTATACAATGATACCCATAGGCTCAAAATAAAAAAAAATTTTTTAAATCTACCAAGCACATGGAAAACAGAAAATATCAGGGGTTGCAATCCTAATTTCATATGAAACAGACTTCAAATCAACAAGATAAAAAAAAAATAAACACATTATACAATGGTAAATGGTTCAATTCAACAAGAAGACCTAACTATCCTAAATGTATACACATCCAACACAGGTGCACTCAGATACATAAAATAAGTTCTTGGAGACCTATAAAGAGACTTAGATTCCCATACTACAATAGTGGGAGACTTCAACACCCCACTGACAGTATTAGACAGTTTGTCAATGCAGAAAAGCAAAGACTAGATGAGACTACCAAGAAAGTAAGGACCTAAACTCAAAACTTGACCAAATGGACTTAATAAACATCTACAGAACTCTCCACCCCAAAACAACATAATATCCATTCTTCCCATTATCATATGACACATAATCCAAACTGACCATACAATTGGACATAAAACGATACTCAGCAAATTTTTTCATTTAAAAAATGAAATCATAAACAACCATGCCCTCAGACCACAGCACAATAAAAATAGAAATTAATACTAAGAAAATCACATACTACCATACAATTACATGAAAATTCAACAACCTGCTCCTGAATGGTTTTTGGATAAACACTGAAATTAAGGCAGAAATCAAGAAATTCTTTGAAACTTATGAGAAAAGATACAACATACCAGACTCTCTGAGATACAGCTAATTCAATGTTAAGAGGAACATTTATAGCACTAAATGACTGCATCAAAACAAAAATCTCAAATTAACAACTTAACATCACAACTAGAAGAACTAGAGAAGCAAGAGAAAACCAACTCTAAAGCTAGCAGAAGACAAGAAATTACCAAAATCAGAGCTGAACTGAAGGAAATTGAGACACAAAAAGCCATAAAGAAGACTGGCAAATCCAGGAGTTGATTTTTTGAAAAAAAAAAATAAGAAGAAAAATAGACTGCTACCTAGACTAATAAAGACAAAAAAAAAAAAAAAAAAGAGAAGATCCAAGTAAACACCATTAGAAATGACAAAGGGAGGCCGGATGCAGTGTCTCACACCTGTAATCCCGGCACTTTGGGAGGCCAAGGCAGGTGGATCACTTGAGGCCAGGAGTTTGAGACAAGCCTGGCCAACATGGTAAAACCCTATCTCTACTACAAATTTAAAAATTCACTGTGCATGGTGGTACATGCCTATAATCCCAGCTACTTAGGATGCTGAAGCAGGAGAATCACTTGAACCCTAGAGGTGGAGATTGTACCACTGCACTCCAGCTGGGGAGACAGATCAGTTTCAAAATGAATTTTTTAAAAAAATGACAATGGAGACATTACCATTGACCCTACAGAAATACAAAAACTATCAGACACTACTATAAACACCTCTATGAATACAAACTAGAAAATTTGGAAGAAATGAAAATTTGGAAGAAATGAACATAAATACATACAACCTCCCAAGACTAAACGAGGATGAAACTGAATCCCCGAAGAGACCATACTGTGTTCTGTAACTGTATAAGAAAAAAACTTACCAACCAAAAAAAGCCCAGGGTCAGACAAACTCACAGCTGAATTATGCCAGATGTATAAAGAAGAGCTGGTGCCATTCCTACTGAGACTATTTCAAAAAATGGAGGAGGACAGACTCACCCCTAACTCATTCTAGGAGACCAGCATCATCCTGAAACCAAAATGTGACAGAAACAAAACCAAAAAAGAAAATTTCAGACCAATATCCAGAATGAACACAGACGTGGAAATCCTCAACAAAATATTAGAAAACCAAATTCAGCACCACAACAAAAAGCTAATCCATCATGATAAAGTATGTTTTATCCCTGGAATGCAAGTTTGGTTCAAAGTACACAAATCAATAAATGTGACTGATTATATAAACAGAACTAAAAATAAAAAAATAAAACATTATTATCTCAATAGATGCAGAAAAGGCTTTTAATAAAATTCAACATCCCTTCATGTTAAAAACACTCAATAAACTAGGAATTGAAGAAACATACTTCAAAGTAATAAGAGCCGTCTATAAAAATCCCACAGCCTACATCAGACTGAATAAGCAAAAGCTGGAAACAATCTCCTTGAAAAATGGAAGGTAAGTGTACCCTCTCTTACTGCTCCTACTCAAAATACTGTTGAAAGTCCTGGCCACAGCAACCAGCAAGAGAAAAAAATAAAAGGCATCTAAATAGGAATCCAGGAAGTCAAATTACCCTTGCTTGCAGATGACATAATTCTTCATCTAGAAAACCTCATAGTCTCTGCTCAAAAGTTCTTTGATCTGATAAACAACTTCAGCAAAGTTTCAGGATACAAAATTAACATGTAAATATCAGTAGCTTTCCTATACACCAACAACATCCAAGCCAAGAGTCAAATCAAGAATGCAATTCCATTAATAACTACCACAAAAAGAATTATATACCTAGGAATACAGCTAACAAGAGAGGCAAATGATGTCTACAATGAGAATTACAAAACACTGCCTAAAGAAACCAGTAATGATGCAAACAAATGGAAAAACATTCCATGCTCATGAACAGGAAGGATGAACATCATTAAAATGGCAATGCTACTCAAAGAAATTCACAGATTCAATGCTATTTCTATCAGACTACCAATCACATTCTTCACAGAATTAGAAAAAAGCTATTTTAAAATTGACATGGAACCTAAAAGGAGCCCAAATTGCCAAGGCAATGTTAAGGAAAAAGAACAAAGGAGGCATCATGTTACCCAACTTCAAACTATACTATAGGGCTACAGTAACCAAAAAAGAATGGTACTGGCACACACACACACAAAAAAGACACATAGGCCAATGAAACAGAATAGAGAGTCTAGAAATAATGTCTCACACCTAAAACCATCTGATCTTTGACAAAGTTGACAAAAATAAGAAACGGGGAAAGGACTCTCCATTCAACAAATGATGCCAAGATAACTGGCTTTCCATATGTAGAAAATGGAAACTGAACCCCTACCTTATACCACATACAAAAATCAACTCAAAATGAATTAAAGCCTTCATTGTAAAACCTAAACCTATAAAAACCCTGGAAGATAACCTAGGAAATACCATTCTGGGCATAGGACATGACAAAGATGCCAAAAGCCAACTGCAACAACAACAAAAAAATTGACAAAAAGGATTTAATTAAACTAAAGAGCTTTTGCACAGCCAAAGAAACTACCAACAGAGTAAACAGACAACCTACAGAATGAGAGAAAATATTCAACCTGGGAGACAGAGGCTGCAATGAGCCAAGATCATGCCACTGCACTCCAGCCTGGGTGACAGAGAGAGACTCTGTCTCAAACAAACAACAAACAAAAAACAATAAACTTGGTGGCCATAGAAGGAAAGTATAGTAGTTACAAGCGTCAGGGAAACATAATAGTCCCCACTTCTTCAGCAAGGTTACCATTCACTGCTTTACACTGTGGTGTCTTCTGAATCCATTTTCCAGAACCTACTTTAAGGTTCATCACATAGTAGAGCCTCAGTACAGTTTAGTTAGACTGAATTGAGCCACGGCTTTCGTAGCAATGGCATTGCATTTTCTCCACAATTGATGAGTTAGAAAGAACCATCACACATGCCTGTTCTGCTAGAAGCAGAAGTGTGTAACCCAGGTCATGTCCTTGCTCTCTCCACCTATGAGATAGCTTTCTGCACATTCACAGAGACCACCAGTGAAGGCAATGATCTCTAAGCTTGGCTTCAGTTGTGTGATACTTTGATGAGACACAGCCTCCTTCTGTTTAGTGAGGTCAGTAGCTGTCTTACTTTTCATATGAATAATATCTATTTTAGATACACATAGAGAAAGTTTCACTTGCTCTTTGTTCACGTCATCTTGTTAGTTACTTAATGGTTCATTCTAAGCTTTCTCTCATCTCATGAGTCCTGATAAAATCATTCCAAATTATCCATTGACCATCAAATTGCACTGCTCATCTTATCATACTGTATTTAATGTGTCATTCTACGCTGCCACTCCAAAACCAGATTAGAATATGGTATGTCCATGTTTTCAAGAAATGTACTCACTGCTACTTGGTGGCAAAAATAATCCATTGATATTTCGAGGTTTGCTGTGATAAAAGATACAACTGATCTTCACACAACCAAGAGGTTGGGTTTCCCAGAAGCAGGAAATGCTGCAGTTTTGCTAGATAAAAGGAGATGGGGGGAAATGTAGTGATTAGATGCCATATTCACAACAAATACAATGTGCTACAATACAGCACAATGAGACAAAAACGATTACAGTTAACTGATTTAGGATCATGTGTTTTCCAGCATTTCTAAGCCCTGCTATTCAAAAGATGCAATGGGTATTTCTAAAACATTTTCCTCCATTAAGTTGAAAAAAAATCTCAAAATGCCTAAAATCAAATAGTAGAAGAAAGAAAGATTTCTTCCCTATTGTTTTGTAAAAGTATAAATCAGCATTATTGAAGGGAAATGCTTTTTAACAGAAATGACGATGCTAAGTAATTCTACCTGCATTTCCATGTGTCTAAATCTGCAAAGTGGATCTAAACATTTCCTCTCTCTCCATAATGAGCACACAGTGTCACTGCCAAGGGCCTCTTCACAGTGTCGAAATTGGCACTGGGAACCCTAAAAGAAAAAGTAAACAGTGTAGAAAACTCAATTTGTTGACATTAGTGTTCAACAACAATAGGCTGCTAATCGGTAAAAGAAAATATGAGTAGATTAAATTAGAATCACAAAGATATACTCTACCAATATTAGACCGTAAGTCTAAATTTCAGCAAATTAGTCTAACTTTAGTGAGAAAGCAACAAGATAATCTAATGATTAAATAGTGTAACATGCTACAAATGACTGATAAAATGCTACCTTTTGTTATCCATTAATCCATATGGTCTACTAGGAATAGAGATGTAAGACTCCAGTGACACTTTAATCACAATCCAATGACAGAACAACCTTAATTTCTCTTTCTGAAGAAAGCCAGATGAAATTTTTAAGAATTTCTAGCTATAATCTGTTTTCTCAGTCTGTGGAGATACTGTTAGATTTTTATGCCCCTTAAAAGGTATGTTATTGTAGAATTTTAATTATTATGTTTTGATATACTATATTAAATATATGTGTTTTGTGTCTTTGGCTTAGAAAGATAAACAATTGCCTATACTCACTGACTTCTTTATATGCCAACAAAAGTAGATGTGGATTGTTTCAATAGGCTGCTATTCTTAAAAATTCTATGTTTTTTTACACATAAACACACACTTGGTAAAACTATAAGCCCCTGTTGTGTGGGCAGAGAGGATAACATTCTTCCCTCTTTTGACACATATTCCATGGTTGTTATCTTTTATCTCTCTCCTACTTCCATCTTCATTCTCTTCCCCTTGTTAAAGTAGATCCATGTACTCTCATAGCATGGGTTAGTGGGCAGGGGCTTTCAAGTCAATAAACTGGTATTTGAACCTCTGGCTCTACTACTTGCCCATCGTCACAAAATTAACACTTGACTCATATTCTCTGTGCTTTAGTTTCCTCATATGTAAAGAGGAAATAAAAAAATACTTTCCTCACAAGTTAGCTGTAAAAATGATGTGAGATAAGGTGTTGTAAGCTATTACTTTTTTAAATTTATTCGTTTAATTATTTACTGATAACTTACTACTCATTAGTCACTGTGCTAAATACTTGGGGATACAGCAATAAAATAGACAAGGCACTCTGCCCACCTGGACATGGATTCTGTTGTTATTCTTTATCATCCTAGCATTTAATCTAACAGGGAATAGAAGTGAATCTAATTCCTAGAAGAGAGGTTGACTCTATTCAGGTTTCCTAACAGAGAGGAAACACTTAAAACCAGACATGTCATCTTTTTTCACTGGATTCTTTCTGGCATAAGCACAAAGCTTCAAATACTGAGTTTTTACCTTTATCTGGTTTTATTAAGATCCATTCATACTAATTCCTTGGGGGAATTATCAGTTTTTCCCATTTAACTTTATAAACTTTAATTTATATGTGGCCAATTGGCTTGTATTGATTTTCTTTTCTTTTTTATGATATTTAAACATTTGTTGTTACTTACAGTTTTGACAAATGAAAACTTAGTAATGGGGTTAAAAAATTTCAAATAAGGAAAGAGATTTATCACACTAACTTTGACAGCTACCTGAATTCAACTATTTGAATTTATAATCACTGGAATCATATTAACTAAAACAAAATCTTATATCATATAATGTTTCAATATTAGGAATTTAATATCTCAAGTGCCATCATATAGGCAAAAGTGCCACATAAATATTCAAAAGATATAGGCATGTAACTGACATATATAAGGGCAGTTTCAAGCAAATAATAGTTTTAAATTATCTCAGATTTCTTCAGATAAATTCAGTATGTTAAAAATACATGATAGGCTTTTTTACTCCATATTTTAAGTATATAAGATATCTTCCAAGAAAATAGCAAATTTTGGTTCAGCAATGCAAGTTACTGCCATATCTTCCTTCATTCTACTAAAAAGATTAAGCATGTGAAGTACTATAAATAGTACAATATTTACCTTTATGCATGTGGAATTAAAAAAGAAATAGCAGTCATTCCCAACTTCTGCCATTTTCAACTCTCTTGCTGCTAATCCAATTTTTTTTTGAAAAATATATATGTATAAGAATTCCAGAAATGTAAATATAAGAACTATCAGTGTGTAAGAGAGAAAAAGAATATCTTTTTCACAGTCTTTCAGGCTATCAGTAGTATTCCTTTAAAACTGACCTCCTGTTGACAGTATATTACACAATAGATAATTCTTAAAGAAATTTAAATTAGAAGATACCTTCTCTAGCTTTGCAGAAATGTTGAAAGTGGTTGCTAGTAAGCACACAAACTCAAACTTCCAGAATTTTCCTCGTTGTTACCTAATCCATTGTTTGCTCATCATAAATGACCTCACATGGAACTGTAGGCTAGTTTACCTGAGTGAACACTGTATTTCCCTTACTCATTAACTAAAAAGGACTAGCAAAAATAAAATAGCATATTTTAATCTTTAAATGTTCTAATTTAATATGGACTATAAACTAGTTTATACTTTTATAATAGAAAGTAACAACTATTTCACAAGTAAATAACTATTTCTAAATCTTCAATTCTATAGAAGGTTTGAAAATAACACTAAAAATTTGACATAGGTAAATGAGCTATCCATATTCTAAGACAATAAAAACAATTATTTAAATATGTATCTCTGCTATTCATTGATTTGGGAAAAATCATATTCAGATTATGATATATTAATAGGTACTTGAAAATAAATTAGGCTACATAGTCATCTTGTAGCTATATTCCATTTATTTTTTCACCTATCATAAAAAGAGTAATATCTTCTTCCTATAGCAGAAAGATTTCAGAGTGCTTGAAAGTTTTGAGAATTTGTTGAAAATAAGTGAAGTACTCTGATTCCCAGAATGAAACATTTCAATCAGCAGTTATTGATATCTTCCTCTCAGTGTCTTTAATCAACAAATTGAAACCCAGCAGAAATTAATTAAAAAATCATAAATGTATTAGTCTGTTTTCATGCTGCTGATAAAAACATACCCAAGACTGAGAGAAAAAAGAGGTTTAAATGAACTTACAGTTCCACATGGCTGGGGAGGCCTCAGAATCATAGCAGGAGGTGAAAGGCACTTCTTACTCAGTGGTGGCAAGAGAAAATGAGGAAAAAGCAAAAGTGGAAACCCCCAATAAACCCATCAGATCTCATGAGACTTATTCACTATCACAAGAATGGCATGGGAAAGACCTGTCCCCATGATTCAATTCCCTCCTCCTGGCTCCCTCCCACAACACATGGCAATTTTAGGAGATACAATTCAAGTTGAGATTTGGGTAGTCGCACAGCCAACTATATCATTCTGCCACTGGCCCCTCCAAATCTCATGTCTTGACATTTCAAAACCAATCATGCCTTCCCAGTAGTTCCAAAAGTCTTAACTCATTTCAGCATTAATCCAGAAGTCCACAGTCCAAAGTCTCACCTGAGACAAGGCAAATCCCTTCCACCTATGAGCCTGTAAAATCCAAAGCAAGCTAGTTACTTGCTAGAAACAATAGGGATACAAGTATTGGGTAAATGCAGCCACTCCAAGTTGGAGAAATTGGCCAAAACAAAGGGGTTACAGGCCCCATGCGGTTACAGGCCCCATGCATGTCCGAAATCCAGCAGGGCAGTCAAATTTTAAAGCTCAAAAACTATCTCCTTTGACTTCAGGTTTCATATCCAGGCCATGTGGATGGAAAAGATGGGTTCCTATGGTCTTGGGCAGCTCCGCCTCTGTGGCTTTACAGGGTACAGGCTTTTTCCTGGCTTTCACAGGCTGGCATTGAAAGTGTGCAGCTTTTCCAGGTGTATGTTGCAAGCTGTCAGTGGATCTGCCATTCTGGGGATTGGAGGATGGTGGCCTTCTTCTCACAGCTCCACTAGGCAGTGCCCCAGGAGGGACTCTGTGTGGGGGCTTTAACTCCACATTTCCCTTCTGCACTGCCCTAGCAGAAGTTCTCCACGAGGGCCTCATCCCTGCAGCAAACTTTTGCCTGGGCATCCTGGTGTTTCCATATATCTTCTGAAATCTAGCTGGAGATTCCCAGACTCAATTCTTGCCTTGTGTGGTCCTACAGGCTCAATACCACTTGGAAGCTGGCAAGGCTTGGGGCTTCCACCCTCTGAAGTCACAGTGCAAGCACTATGTTGGCCCCTTTCAGCCATGGCTAGAGCTGCTGGGACACAGGGCACCAAGTCCCTAGGCTACCCACAGCATGGGGACCCTGGATCCAGCACACGAAACCACTCTTTCCTCCTGGGTCTCTGGGCCTGTGATGGGAGGGTCTGCCTTGAAGATCTCTGACATACCCTGAAGACATTTTCCCCATGGTGTTGGGGATTAACATTAGGCTCCTGGCTACTTATGCAAATTTCTGTAGCTGGCTTAAATTTCTCCTCAAATTCTTTTCTACTGACAATGCAGTAGAAAAGAAAAACTTTTTTCCTTCTCCTCAAATTTCTTCTTCTACTTCAATTCTATTCTTTCCTGTTGGAAATGTCTTTCTAGTCTTAAAAAAAAAAAAAAAAAAGCTATTACAGCCAGTCTTGGTGGCTTACACCTGTAATCTCAGCACTTTGGGAGGCCGAGGCAGGTGGATCACAAGGTCAGGAGTTCAAGAACAGCCTGACCAACATGGTAAAACACTGTCTCTACTAAAAAAAATGCAAAATATAATTGGGCTTGGTGACATACACCTGTAATCTCAGCTACTCAGGAAGCTGAGGCAGGAAAATCGCTTGAACCTGGGAGGCAGAGGTTGCAGTGAGCAGAGATCACACCACTGCACTCCAGCCTGGCAACAGAGAAAGACTGTCTAAAAAAAAAAAAAAAAAAAAAGCTATTACTACCCTGTGAGGATGATTCCTCCTTGTAATGAAGAGTGATGGGAAATTTGTCTCCATGGCTGGGAGCAAGCCTGAAAATTCTGTAAGTATTTTGCATTGGCCAAAGCAGGCTAACTCTTGAGTGTCTTTCATCTTTGGTGCATGCTAGAGCACTAACATATCAGTCAGAGAAGAAAGACTTCCTTTGATTTTGTAATCCTGTGACACCACTTTTAGTACAGTGGCTGGTAGCAACTCCTTGGTAACTCTTCAGAATTATGAGAATTGGGCAAAGTTGATGGCTGCTATCCATCAGAGCATGAGTCCAGTTTATAACCGTGAATTGATCTTGTGGCTCTCCTCCGATGTGGACTTGTGTTTCTGCCAGAAGCTTTGCTCCAGCTACTGAGTAAGCCAAAGTTTTGGAAATAGAAAGTGCTTGCTAAGAGATGACTAGATTTGCTACTACTATTCAAATAATAAGTGGAGTGTGGTTTTAGAAGATGAGTATTTCCCAGAAATGACAGAATGTAGGACCTAAAAGGTTCTGTAGCAGTTTGGGAGGTGACAGTTAATAGCTGTGAAAGTTGTTGTCTCTTTGAAACTCATGAAACAAGCTGCTTTTTTGAATGCCTCTGAAGGAACAAAGAAGTCACTGGCACTTGACTGCAAAATGCTAAAAAGTTTCTGGTTCCAACGTTACACAGCCAGCATCAGGTGTTTTCTTTTTTGGTAAATCTGGGATGTGATGTGGGAGAGCTTTTTGTGTTTTCCTATGAGAAAAAAGAAAGCAGAAAAGAAAGTAAACACTTTGAAATGGCAAATCTCTTCCATCCTCCCTCCCCTCTGAATCCAGCAATCAAAAAACTGTGAATTTTTACATTTTAATTTTTTCATTGTCAGTATTCAGCATAACTGTGAACTTTTTAAAGGAGCTGTTTTATTTGTTGGGAACCCCCTTACTATTTAGATACCGCTAAGTGAGATATAATTGCTTCATTTTTCCAAGGGCTAAGTCAGTAACATGCTGGACAGTTGAATACATGCAGATAAGACAAAGAAATGAGACCTTGGCCTAGTCCAAGTCCAAAAAGGATGGAAGTAAAATCAGAATTCCCCTACAACTTCAGACTAGGAACTACTAAATGCAAGGAGATGGAAAGGCTACTATTCCTAAATATTTAGTATTTATTTGATTTAGTCATTGTCCATCTTATCACTTACCCTCAAAATATTCTTTTGAGCAGTAAGTTAAAGCTGTTTTTAGCTCACAGTTGATTGACTACCAGTACTCAAGCCATTTCAGCTGTTGGACCTCACCTTTAATTAAAATAAAAAAGATTCCTATGAAAAACTTGAGAATGAAATCCTGGTTGTAGTTATTCCTGTGCTTCTGGATTAGTCTAAGACTGAAACTTTGCATTCACCCTGGAAAGAACATCAGAACCACTTCGACCATGTTATGCTGCACAATAAGGCGTAGTTCAAACGGTAACTTTTTTTGATCCCAGGTATTTTATTATAGCGTTTTTTGACAGTCTACTGGAAAAGCATTTTTCATTCTGCTTGGGGATCTGGGGATGTCTCTAAATATTTCTAAACTTCTATAGTGCTTCCCGCATGAACTAAAGATAACAGGTAAGTAGGTTTCATTGGAACTGCGTTAAATAGACATCTGAAATGTTCATTGCTTATTATTTGATCTTATTTAACTTCCAAAGAAATAATCGGTTAAAACTGAGGTGGGGGCGGGGGACGCACGTGGGAACGCACCAGGAACGCATCAACTTCTGCACTACAACTCCCAGAAGGCGCCGCGACCAGGAAGCCGCTTCTGGATGGGCGTTCCTGCCCCTAGCTGGGGCTTGGCATAGCGAGGGAGCCGCGGCGGTGGTTGGGCGCGGAGTGTGAGTGGTCCGAGCGCCGCGTGTGACAGCTTCAGGGCTTCTCCCCGCCTGGACCGGACGCCGTTCAAAAGCGCGCCCTCCAGTCTCATTGCTTGTTGGGCTCATCATGAAGCGCTTGGGCTCCGTGCAGCGGAAAATGCCGTGTGTGTTTGTGACGGAGGTGAAAGAGGAGCCTTCCGCCAAAAGGGAGCATCAGGTAAGGAGCAGCGCCGGGCAGGCTGGGCGGCCCGCGTGGGCTTCTCCCCGCGGCGCTGGCTCAGTGCGAACCCGGCGAGGGCGGCTGGGCGCGTTAGAACTGCCCTGCAGGCCAGGAGCCTCTGGAGGTTTCGTTGGGGAGGTCTGGGTTGGAAGTCTTATACGCCCTGAGTACAAGTCCAGGTTCTTGTACTTTTCTTAGTTGTAAGGCAGGGCATTTGCGAGAGAATTTTCCTGATCAGGAGATTCAAACTTGCCCTCGCAGGGAAATGGAAAAACCACAGGTCAGCACCTGTGGGTTTCAGGTCAGCACTTTTTGGGGAAACCTTCTAATCAGCTAATTGCTACAGTCCAAACTTTACTACTTTTCAAAAGTGCAGTGAGAAAGGGGGGATATTATAAGACTTGCTTTACCTGTTATGTCGGAACCATTGGCCGTGTTGACAGTAGCCTAATTAGGTCACTGAAGATCAGACCTCATGTTACCAGTAATTACTTAATTTATTCTAACTTTGGTGTTCTCATCTCAAGGTTTTCTATTGTAGCAACGTGTTTTCTATATAGTGTGCTCTCGGTAAATGCTAGTGAGTGAATAATAAGTAACCTATATTAAGGCAATTATTTCATCTTGTACTATAAAACGTTGTAGTCTTTGATCAGTAGAATCCCCAGTCATTAGTTGGGTGCTTCCCAACTTTGCTGTCTACGTACAAAATCCACGTGTCCATTGGAAATCCACCTCACTTGAGTTTCATCACTGGCACTGGCCTTCTCATCTTCTAGACTAAAAGGTATTTAAGGCAGATTGTCCTGTTATCTTTAGTCCCAGCCTGTAGGACCTGACACGTGGTAGGCACTGGATAAATATTTGTTGAATTAAAGAATGAACTCTGGAATCATTTCAGGCCAGTTTTCCACTCACCTTGATGCTTTTTACCTTATAGCACCTGATCTTTTCATTCTTTCTACTGCTGTCACTGCTGTTACAGTTAATATTTCATATCCTGCCCATTGCACTACCTAATTGGTCTTACTTGCCACTCAGTCTGATCATCACCATGTTCTTTCCTCGTCTAAATACCAGTTATTACTCAATGTTTGTAACAGCAATTAGCCTTCTTTTTTTAGCTGTAACAAATAATGTAATCCATATAAAACATTATCATCTGTTAGTATTTCACTCTACAGTGATTTCCAACTTTGTATGTTAGTGGGGAGTAGTTTGTAAAAATATTCTCCACCAGGGAAAATAAGCAGCCCCTTCTCTTACCTCTCTGCAATTAAGAACAGCTTACGGTATTGTTTATAGCATAGCATCCACATTTTAATTATAATTCAGGGCCTCCCACTAATGAGGCTCAATCTACCCTCCATCCTTCTTAAAGTGAATTCTCTGTTTTAGCCATCTCTTTCATCCAATGAACATATCAACCACAATCCTGTCTCATATTTTTGCTCAGACTGTTCACTCCGGATCACCTGTAGAATGTTTTTAATTTTTCCAAGTCAGTTCTTCTCCATAAAATCTTACATCAACTTAGTCATCTCAGTGATTTCTCCTACCTAGAAATTGAAGAGGGCCACTCAATTGATATTCACTATTTTAATATACATAATTTTCCCCCCAGGTAATAGTCTAAGTCTTGATGACAGGTAGAGGAGAATTTTATGTACCCCTTAGTGTCTCGTGTTGTCCTTTGCACATGTCAATAGCAAAGACCAGATAATTGATTTTTATGGAAGGAATGTTTATGCTCATCAAGAGCTCCATGGGGCAATCTCCCCCCGCCCCCAGAATCTTTGATAAATTTAGATACACACACACTGCTATTGGACCAGACCCTGTGGCTCTACCTCCCTGGGTTAAATTGATATCCTTTGATACCAGCATCATAAGTTAGTGAAAACCGCTTATGTTTTTAAAGTACGGAATCCTTACTAGATGGTCATATTTTAAAAGTATTGAATCAGTACTAGAAGGGGCTAATTTCTTAGTTTACCTGGTTGAAATAGTACATTAGTCTTAAGCACACACACAGCAGTATTTTTATATTGTACAGTGTTGTTTCACTTTGTAAGATGATGTTACTTCAGATATAACTATAGAAATGGCATAAGTCTTCAGCAATGAAAATGAATTATAGATAAAAAGTTGGTACTGTCTTTTTATCTATAATTCATTTTCATTGCTGAAGAAGACTTATTGATGAGAAAACTGTCTTTTTCTCATCCTTGGTGCCCTTTTTTTCTTCCTGACAGTAGAAAAATCATAAATATGTTGACAGCTCACTACTGGTAAAGCTGAAAGGGACGAGAAGAGGGTACCCTCAAAGCAAACACATTCAAAGGAAAAACAAAAGGCAGGTGATTCTTGGTAGTTTTAAAAGTGAAAATTGTGCAAAGACTTAGAACTAAAATGGTACTGAAGTATATGGCATAACATAGCTAATATGGTATAGTGGGCCAGCTTGCGCTATCAGTGGGGCTGTATTTACCGGAGTACCAATGTGAGGTCTTGCCTAAGAGGTGATGCCAGCAGGTCTTACTCCTTTTTTTATATTCTAACTGCATGGTCTAGGACAAGGCCGTTCACAAACTAGATGTTCAAACTTTGTTGAATGAGTTACCACAAAGATTTTTAGATCAATGTAGACTCCTGAATACAACTTTCAAAGTAAACAATTCATCAGACTACATGGAGAAGTCAGGTAACTGTAAGAAAGAGATTTGTTTTATAGAGGAGATTTTTCTTTTGCCATCTTGAACATTTTTTAAGTAAGTAAATAAACCATAGCTGATACAGCTCAGAAATTTAAGTTTGTGGTATTGTCATGTCTAATATAAATCGCTGTTAATGGTAGGAAACCATCAGGGGGTTAACTTTTCTTTCAAGCAGATAATATATTTTCTAAGAGTATTTGTTGAATGTTATAATGATACATTTGAAGATTTTGAGGATATAAAACTGAATCAAGGATAAAATTGTTCTGAAAATTAAGAAGCTTTTAAAGTGTGTGATCTGTAATGTTTAGGCAGAGATGCAAGTTCTGTAACAATGAAGGTATACTAATGATAATTGCTTTATGAAAAGGATGAAAATCATAGTTTCGACAACTTATGCTTATAATAGCAGTTTATCACGAAGTTGAGGAGGAAAAACATCTGAAGTTGAGGAGGAAAAAAAGGAAATCCAGAAATCATTTTACTTTGGCTCTTAAAGAAAATTCTGGGTAGCAAATAGAAACTGATGTCAGTTATATTGAGAAAAATGCACTGAAAAAGAGAAAAGAAGTATGCCAAAAGGTTCTTGTGATACATCTGAATGGTGATGAAGTGGGTGATTCAGTTATGCCTTTCTACATTTCATTTACAGATTTTCTATAATGAGCATGTATTAGCTTTGCAAGAAAAAAAAAGGTTAAAGAAAAAGGCAAAAATAAAGTATGAACTATCTTCCATCTATTTTTGCCTGCTCCCTGAGAATTTGACCTGAGACAGGAGTATATTACCACATCCTTGCTAAAACTCTTCATGAATAAAGTCTTAATTGAAAAACAAGTTTTGTAGCTCACAAAAATGTTTGTGTTATAAAAAAGGGGGAAGTGTCATGTATTGAAGAGTAGATTGATTCTTGGGAAAACTGAAAATTATGATTGAAAGACACTTGTATTGTATACCAGGAGCACCTATGGTGTTAGCGTTAATTAAACATATAATCCAGTTTTACCTTCACTCAGATCTAGACACAGTGGCCGCCTTACATTCTTCAGACACTTCAAAAAACCTCCTGAGTTGGGACCTTTTGTTTTCCTCAGATATTTACATAGTATTCCCTTGCTTCCAATTTGCCAAAGGTTGCCTCCTCAAAGAAAGCTTCCCTTTCTACCGTATCCAGAATAGCACCTCATCCCTCTTTCCTTTACCCATTTGTTTTTTCTCTTTAGCACTTGTTTGTCATAGCTAACATATCATGCACTGTGCTGCTTTGTCTCCCTCATTAAAATACAAGTTTCACCAAAGACAGATACTTTTTTGTTCACCTCTGTATTTCCAGTATTGAAGACAATGCTTAATCCATAGTAGGCATTTAGTAAATAATTGTCAGGTATATGATTAAATATACTGAATGCCTGTGCTAGGGTTACAGTGCTGCAAAGAACAAAGGTACATAAAGAAATGTAAATAATTACAGAATTTTGTAGAAAATCAGGTGTTGCTGTGATAGCATAGAAGGGAGGGAACAATTCAGAACTTCACAGAAGAAATATTTTTAAATCATTCTGAAGGATGAACAGGAGATCATCCCTTAAAACTAATGAAATTTGGAATATTTCAGGTGAGCATGTGTGCAAAAACATAGAGGCTGTCTATCTTAAACCGGTTTTCTCTCTTTCTTTTTTTAAGCCATTTAAAGTTTTGGCAACTGAAACTGTAAGTCACAAGGCATTAGATGCAGATATATACAGTGCAATTCCAACAGAAAAAGTGGATGGAACATGTTGTTATGTTACTACCTATAAAGGTAAAATAAAACTATAATATTTACTATAAATATTACTTATTTTTCTTAATTACTTTATAGACTATATGATATGAGGCATTTGTTCTTCATAAACCCTTGGAAACCCAAGTATAGTAGCAAAACAAAAAGGTCACAATTGTTACAGTTTACCTAAATTATTATTGTACTTTCTTTTTGGGGAAAAAAAAGGTAAACTAAAACATTTACCTAATACCCATTAAGGGCACAGGCAGTATGGTGCTTGATGTATCTCCAGTTTGTACAAGTAGCCTCTCCATTTCACAGATAAGAAAAATGAGGCCGGGTATGGTGACTCATGCCTGTAATCCCAGCACTTTGGGAGGCCAAGGTGGGTGGATCACCTGAGGTCAGGAGTTTCAGACCAGCCTGGCCAATATGGCGAAACCCTGCCTCTACTGAAAATACAAAAATAAGCTGGTCATGGTGGTGCATGCCTGTAATCCCAGCTACAAGGGAGGCTTAGGCAGGAGAACTGCTTGAACCCAGGAGGCAGAGGCTATAGTGAGCCAAGATCGTGCCATTGCACTCTAGCCTAGAGGACAATAGGGAGACTCTATTTCAAAAAAAAGAAAAGAAAAATGAGGCTTAGCGAACTTAAATAATCTATCCAAGACCGTATAGTGACTGAATGACTGAACTGTCAGTGGGACCTATGTTTGTGGGACCCTTAAGTTCTTCCTGCATTGATTCCAGTGGCTTTATTACTTTTGGCAGTGTCTCTAATTAATTTCATTTTAATATATTTTAAAAGAAATGCAAATAGAAATTGTCAGTCATTTTAAGAAGAAATGTATGGAAAAGAGATTTTTTTGTGATTATTTTTGGATGGTGAGATTACCTTTCACTTCCAGAAAAAAACAATATCTGGACACATTCCTTCGGCATTAAATAGGTGTCTGGACACATTCCTTGTATCAGGAAATTCATGAAATGCAGTAAAGTAAATTTAACTGTGCTAAAATGTATTTGCCATCTTAACCATTTTTAAGTATGCAGTTCAGTAGCATTAAGTATGTTTACATTGTTGTGCTACTATCACCACCGTCCATCTCAAGAACTGTTTTCATCTTATAAAACTGAAATGCTACCCATGAAACAACTCCTTATTCTCCTACCACACCCCTTGTAACCAGCATTCTACTTTCTGTCTTGATGAATTTGACTACTCTAGGTACTTCATGTAAGCAGAATCATACAGTGTTTATTTTTTGTGACTGGCTTATTTCACTTAGCATACTGTCCTTAAGGTTCATTCATGTTGGTAGCATGTATCAGAATTTCACTCCTTTTAAAAGGAATGGAATTAATATTCCCTTGCCATGTATCTAGCACATTTTGTTTATCCAGTCAACCATTGGTGGACAGTTGGGTTGCTTTCATCTTTTGACTACTGCGAATAATGCCACTGTAAACAGATGTGAACAGATATCTGAGGCTATGCTCCCAGTTCCTGTGGGTATATATATCCAGAAGTGGAATTACTGGATCATACGGAAATTCTAATTTAATTTTTTGAGGAGCAACCATACTGTTTTGCATAGTGGTCGCAACTATTTACATTTCTACCAACAGTGCACAAAGGTTCCAGTTTTTCAGTTTCCTCACCAGCCCTTATTTTCTGCCTTTCTCTGTTTGGGTTGTTTTTGTTTTTGGGTAGTAACCATTCTAATGGATGTAAATGAATTGTATTTTTTATGTTTACTGGTAAAAAAGAAACAAAAGGTCCACTGAACCAGAAATGATAATATAATACAGTTTTAATCTGGTTCTTCATATTATTTATCTGGATAGCTAATAAGTAGTACAGAATATCAGGAGCAACGTATAGCAGTTTCTTTATAAACCCTGGATTTGTATATTTGAGAAAACTGTACAAGATTTTTCAGACATTGATGGGTCTATTAAGAAACTATAGTGTGTATCACTATGCAAGATGATGGCAATTACTGGGTTAGAATTTAACTGCTAAAGTGAGTCACAGAACGCATAGTGACAATGCTTACAAATCCACATTTATTACTGTTAAAGGATACACAATATACCAGTGGTATTAAAAGTAAAGTTGTGTATTATGGCCAAGGACTGTCTCACAGCAAGGAGTATGGAGAGGCCAGGTAAAAGCTACTATACTTCAAAGCTGCTTTGAAGCCTTGGCAAGACACATTTTCTCAGATCAGGAACCACTTACGTGTTCAAACACCTTGGAACCAGGGAATGCAAAATGGAGTTACAGCTGTGGATTTTTATATATTTGCTGGTCATGTAGGGAGGCATCTTGCTGCTAAGTAACCAGCTTCAGCAGCAGAGCCCATCAGGGGTCTCAGACCAGGTGCAAGCTATCAGTCTCACTCTTACCAATAAAGAACACTAGCACAGTGCCCTGCAACTCCTCAGATCCACGAGTACAAATCAACATTATTAGTATTTTCATACCCTGATCAGGGGTCAGTGCAATGCAAAACAGCTCAGCCTGATTCCAGCTGTGTCAGAATTAACCTTTAAAGCACAGTGTAATGTTAGGGGGGTGGTGGTGAATACAGTTATCTGGTTATGTCTCCGTTTTGTAGAGGTAGCTTCAGTTGTCCATAAATGCTGCTAACTCATATATGCCCTTATAAAAAATATCATATATTTACTTTTTGTCTCCTGCCCTCATTCTTTAACCAGAGAAGTAAGTCTTCTCATAGCATCAAGTACTGCTAGGTGGTATATATTCTTATAATGCATATTTCCCTTTAGTTTCTTTGAGAAATTAGCCTGTTTATTGAAAAATTCTATTCTGAAATGTCTTTCAAGATAAGTTTTGTTTACTTCATTCTTTTCCTTTTATTACTTTTTTAGATCAGCCATACCTTTGGGCCCGACTAGATAGAAAACCCAACAAACAAGCTGAAAAAAGATTTAAAAATTTTCTACATTCAAAAGGAAACCCAAAAGGTTAGTTTTTAACTTTTTATGTTTAAATCTGTGGTGTATTTATTGCTGTGGTATTTCTGTACATTATATCTTTCTGTATAATTTAAGCAATTTAGAATACTTTTATATATAAAAAGGATATTATTGAAAAATATTGTAAAATATTTCCCTAATATTTGTCACTCTATAAGTCTATTAAAACACACAAATTACTATATATGTATTACAGTGAGTGACACATTTTGTGTAAGAGACAAATATGTAATTTTATAAATCAAGTATAATTAAAATCTCAGGAAATTAATATCTATTAAAATGCTTTTAAATATCTGTAGTAGATATATACACTCATTGTATACACATTAATGTATTTATATTTGTATTCATAGTATATTAAAAATTCATGAATCTAATACTTAATGGAATGTTGGTTACTTTAGTTAGACTGTTAAATACTGTATACAAATGTTGTATATGAAATTGAATATTTAAAGTGTCAGTATTCTAACCATAAGTACAGTCACATTGTGGTGATAATGAATGGAGAATAATTGTATCATCCCTGATACGAGGTTTTAGTAGCTGTTCCCATTTTGATTCTGTTTAGTATTTTATGTTTTTTAAAGTATCACCACATATAACATTATCTCTTTTTAGAATTTTTTTGGAACATTGAGGAGGACTTCAAACCAGCTCCAGAGTACTGGATACCAGCAAAGGAAATAGAACAAATAAATGGAAACCCAGTGCCCGATGAAAATGGACACATTCCTGGTACCATGATATCTCTTCTAATGCAGTTTTGCGTTTACTAGTAAAATGATGAAAACATCCATTCAATCAGAAATTACAGAATTTAATTTTAATCTGGTTCTTCATTAGTATGTATAGCACAGAATTTCTGAATCAAATTTAAGTAAAGTCCTACAGTTTATATCAAAGATGCTTCATATCAAGAATATCCTCTTAGATTTAGAATCTTTTCTAAGATGGACATTTTTTACTAGCTGTAGTCTGTGACAATAAAGCGTCTAATGAGAATAGCCTTGAGGCCAGGTGCAGTGTCTCATATCTGTAACCCTAGCACTTTGGGAGACTGAGGTGGATGGATTGCTTGAACCCAGGAGTTTAAGACAAACCTGAGCAATATAGTGAAACCCTGTCTCTGTAAAAAATACAAAAAATTAGCTGGGCATGGCAGTGTGCGCCTGTAGTCTCAGCTACTCGGGTGACTAATATGGGAATCACCTGAGCCCTGGAAGTTGAGGCTGCAGTGAACCATGATTGTGCCCCTACACTCTAGCCTGAGCATTGGACTATGACCTTGTTTCAAAAAAACAAGAAGAGGGAATAACTTCCAGGTTCTTGTCAGGATAGATGAGATGATCTAGTCTGAAATGAGATTTCAAGAAGTGTCTATACCTTTAGGGATAACTAGTATATGTGCGTGCGTGCATGTGTGTAGATCCCAGAGTATCTTGGAGTTAAAAATAGTTGTCTCACAAGTTGTTTTTCTTGGGATGGGAAAATTTAGCAAAGGTATGCTGAATAGAAAGGTATCCCAAATTAAGGTTATAAGTTCTCAACTGGCATATCTTGAGTGCCCATTATGTGCAAAGTCCTCTTAGTTTCTGGTAATACAAAAATGCAGGTCAGAACCCTTATCCTCAATGATCTTTAATTAGACATCTGGAGAAATCAACCAATAGTAGTATGATTTAAGAACTAACAGGAATGAATACATCAGGTACCACTGGAGAAAAGAGGAGGAATTGCTCATTCAGCTTGTGTTTAAGAGGGAAAATCAGCTTAGGCAAACTCCCAGGAAGAGGAGAGGGCATGGGGTATTTTGGATATTCTATATAACACTTCACTGCAGCTGGAATGTTCAAGGTATATGACATCATGAAGTGGCTGTAAAAGTTGAGGCTGGGCCAAGCGCAGTGGGCTCACACTTGTAATCTTAGCACTTTGGGAGGCTGAGGTGGGCGGATCACCTGAGGTCAGGAGTTTGAGACCACCCTGACCAACATGTAGTAAAAATACAAAAAAATTTGCCAGGCGTGGTGGTATATGCCTGTAATCTCAGCTACTCGGGAGGCTGAGGCAGGAGAATGGCTTGAATCCAGGAGGGAAAGGTTGTGGTGAGCCGAGATCACACCATTGCACTCCAGCCTGGGCAACAGGAGTGAAACTCTATCTCAAAAAAAAAAAAAAAAAAAGTTGAGGCTGGAAGTGTGGCCTCAAATCTTAAAGGTCCTTTTATTCTATCTAAAGGAGTTTCAAGTTTATCCTGAACTTAATGATTTTTTCATCAGTGGTACAGCAAAACTAAATTTAAGTTTTACAAACAGAACTATGACAAAAGTGGGTAGGATTTCACTGGAGGCTAGCAGACCAGCGAAGAAGTTATTACAGTAATCTAGGGTGAATAATGAAGGGAGCCAGTTCTGGCAACAAGAATGAGAAGGGTAACAACAATAACATTCAATAAACATGGCATAAATAAATTGTTCAGTATATATTGGAACAGTTTAATGAACTTGGAACACTTACTGCATTATATCCGTTGTCCCTGAAGCTTGAGAGAAGATAGAGAGAAAACTTATTTTATAAAAAAATTTTGAGTGCTATGTCTTAGAATAGTGCTCAGTTCTTACTAAGGGTGAATTTTCTAGTAAGAGAATGCTAGGTGGTGCTCTGTAGTGAATAAAAGGTTAATTCTATAGAACAAAAAATGAACCCTTATGATTTTTAAAAAGTAAACTGTTAACTTTCCCATTGATTTTTAAAGTAATATATCTTTGTGATAGACACCCAGAAAACATGGGAAATTTACAACAAAAATAGAAATTACCTGTAGTTTCAATCCAAAGAAAAATGATGTAATAAAAATAATATTCTTCTTTATATGATAGGTTGGGTACCAGTAGAAAAAAACAACAAACAGTATTGCTGGCACTCCTCTGTAGTTAATTATGAATTTGAAATTGCCCTGGTACTAAAACATCATCCTGATGATTCTGGACTTTTGGAAATTAGTGCAGTGCCACTATCAGATCTCTTAGAACAAACACTGGAGCTCATAGGAACAAATATCAATGGAAACCCATATGGTGAGTGAAACCTTTTTCTTGTTCAGTTACAGTAACTGTCATTTATAGAGAACTTTCTAGGGTCAACTTAAAAAACATACCCACGCTAAAGAAACGACTAACAAATTTGAGTTAGTTTCCTAGGATTATACTCATCTCTGTTAACTTTACAGTCATAGAATAAAACATTTTATTAATCCAAAAGGTTGATTTTTATCCTTATTCTTTCCTATAATAATATTACACAACTGTATGAAAAGTAATGACTCAGGTGTAACACCCTTGCTTTTTAAAATTCAGGTGAGTTGAGTCAATTGATGAAAATGCACTTTTCTTGGTTATTATAGCATCAATTTGAATAGCCAGGGGTGTAAAGTAAGTAAAGAACGGCAGTGAATACCACGTCAAGTATCAAAATATACATCATGATGAATTGAGTGCAAGTCCTGAGAGCACTATGGGTTACCTTGCTGACAAGGGGATGGGAAGACAGACCTAAAGACACTAAAGCTGTAATAGGAAAATCCTATGTAGAGATAAAAGTAGACTTCCAGGTGTAAAGAAGCTAAGATGGTAGTTACAACAAGTTATCAGAGATGCAGTACAGCTCTTTAGCAAACATTGAAGAATAGTTTAATGTGGCCAGTGCCACACTGGTACCAAAGGTTGGTAGACTTTTTCTGCAAAATGCCAGATTAGATATTTAAGTTTTATGGGCCACTCTTCTGAAAGGATGTACAGACTGTACTTACATGAGTGGGTGTGGCTGTGTTCCATGGAAACTATTTACCAAAAAAAAAGGTCTAGACTTGGCCTGCAGGTCATAGTTTGCTGAACCTTAGTGGAGAGCACAACAAGGTGGAATTGAGACTTATTGGAATAAGGTGCCAATGCACTTCGGTTGTATTCTTTTTAAGGAAACAACCAGCCTTTCTACCTTTATTCCTAAGTGTTTCAAAAGACTTTTTATTTGGAGAGGTACATTTTCTCATTCTCTCTGAAAATTCCTTTAAATGAATATGGCTAATGGCAAATTTTTCCACTTAGGGTTAGGGAGCAAGAAACATCCATTACATCTTCTTATACCACATGGAGCATTTCAAATAAGAAATCTACCTTCATTGAAGCACAATCATCTCTTGTCCTGGTTTGAAGGTTGCAAAGAGGGTAAAATTGAAGGAATAGTATGGCATTGCAGTGATGGCTGTTTAATAAAGGTAATGACAAAAATAGCTCAGGTGGGGTTATGTCATCTTACATTCCTACAACAAAGTAGAAGTGATACTAAAATTATCTCTACAAATGGCAGCAATTCTTATTTGCAGTAAAGAAATTTAATTTTCTCATTCCACATACCTCCATTTTTTAAGTGGTAAAACAGTGTTTCCCAGTGTGTACTGTGTGAGGCATTGATCCTAACAGGTGTGCTTCAGAATTAAAGTGATACTATGTATCCCTTGTGAGGAAATTCATGTTGCACAGTAGTGCTCTCTGTGACATCTTGTACTTACCTAATTTAACTCGGGCATCTCCCAGACTTGAATATAGAATCTGTTGAGTAAAGAGTGCCAAGGTAACAGTTGATATATACAGAATGAAAATAAAATCTTTTATGAACAAGCAAGTTATTACCGCTAGGCCGGCTTTACAAGAGCTTCTGAAAGAAGCATTATACATAGAAAGGAACAACCAGTATTAGCCTTTCTAAAAATATACCAAAAAGTAAACAGCATCAACATAAAGAATTTACATCAACGAATGGATAAAAGAGCCAGTTAACATCAAATGGCAGTAACCCTAAATTTAAGTCGACTAAATCCCCCAATCAAAAGATATAGCCAAAACCTAACAATATGCTACATCCAGACCCATTTCACATCCAAAGATACACAAAGACTTAAAGGGATGGAGAAAGATTTACCAATCAAATGGAGAGCAAAAATAAATAAATAAATAAATAAATAAATAAAAAGCAGGAGTTGCAATTCTCACATCTGATTAAACAGATTTCAAAGCAACAAAGATATAGTGGTAAAAGGACCAATGCAACAATAAGAGCTAACGATCCTAACACCCAGATACATAAGACTCATAAAGAGATTTAGACTCAACGAGACAGAAAATTGATAAGGATATCCGGGACTTGAACTCAGATCCAGAAAAAGTAAACTCAATAAATATTTATAGAGCTCTCCATTTTAAATACACGAAATATACATTCTCCACCTTAAATACACAAAATATTGATTGGCCATTATTAATACCCATTTTTAGAATAAAGCTACATTCCTGTTTTCTCTCCCTCTTTTTCTTCCTCTTTCTTCCTCTCCTTCACTCTTTTCTTTCTTTCAAAAATAAAAAAAAAAGAATGAATTACCTTATACTTTGTTCCCTTTCTGTCTCCTGGACTTGTCTATTTGACTTCTTACAGGTACCTGAAATTCATAATATTCAAAACTGGACCTAGTTGTAACTCTCTGACTCTACATTCACTGAAGTAAAAACTTGGATATTAATTTTAACGCCTCTTTTCATTACTTCATACATCCAGTTATCAGTTCCTAACAGTTCTAATCTATGTACTACTTCTCAACCAATTAACTGTTAATTTTAATTCAAGCCAAGATTCATGCTTTAACTGTAATATCAGTTGTCACCCTCCAAAAACAGAATCTTTCAGTTTTAGTCCTGTCTTCTCCATTCTTCACAAATTAATAAGTATATTACTTTCCTGCATAAATCTGTTCAGTTACATTAAGTACTCATGATCTGGCCCCTGCTTAACTTCCCAGAACTGCTCTTCATCTCTGCCCCCACAAACACACTGGTATTGTGTTTGCTCTAACCATGTTTACATGATTGCAGTAGCAAAAAAACTCCATCACATAACATTCCCTTCAATTAGAATGCCTCCTTTCCCACATTTTTCAGGTAGCTCGTCTAGTCAGCAACAGACTCTATGATTCTTAAAATTTTTATGGAGCCCCTGATTATGTTCCCGGCATGTTTCCAGGTGCTGGACATATACAGTCAACAAGGTTTCTGCCTTCATGAACTCACATTCTAATGGAGAAGACAGACAATAAACAAATATGTAATATGTCAGGAGAAGAACAGGTATTAAAAAAAAAAAAACAGGGTAAGATAAAATAGAGCCTTACACAGTGCCTGGCAGATAGTAAGCACTTAAATATTTCTAAGTGAATGAAAATAGTATCTGTATGCTAAAGCTAATACCTTTTTTCTCTTTCCAGGTCCATCGCCATCATCTTGGCTTATGCTGGCCAATTCCAGATACTTACATGAATTCAAGACCAGTTATTATCAACATGAACCTGAACAAATGTGATTCTGCCTTTGATATTAAGTGTTTGTTTAATCATTTTTCAAAAATAGATAATCAGAAATTTGCTAGACTCAAAGATATAATATTTGATGTATAAAATGCAAATAAAATTAGTTAATTATCATTATATTCCAATCTTGGATATTCTATCATGTTTAAAAATATTTCAAAGTTCCTATTCATTAGGAAACATCAATATGTCTTCTACCATTTGTGAAGAAATGAATTTTCCAGTTTCAAATACCTGTTCAAAATTTTATTCAAAACCAGCAAATTAATTTTAATCTCTTGTTATAAAAATATAAGTAACAGTGAGCGCCTAAGCTTTTACAAAGGCTGAAGCTGGATTCTCTCCACTATAACTGAGTGGTAATTTAAAGGCAACAATTAAACCAACAATTTAATGTCACTAATTTTCAAAATTAAATAGTTTAAACTCAATTTGATTTTGCTAGATATTTAACAAAACATATGGCTCAGCCTCATAACCTGTATGTCTACACTTGTATTTGTATATATTATAGTTATGATTTGAGAATCTTAACACATGTACAAATAAGTATAAACACCAATTTTAAATATTAAAATTGCTGAATTTACCCTCATACTCTTTAAAAAAACTTAATCAAAACATTATGAATGTAGAGAAATTCACCAGAGCTCATTGCCTGTTTGATGGCCCTAATTTATTCTAAGTCTTCAAATATATACTTTTATAATAAGTTGAAAATTTCATATAATTTTATTAAGAATTCCAATCTAAGTATAAAGGTACAAGGTAGTGAGAAGGAAATACTACAGTTCAGAGAATTGCTTATTTCCAAGTAGGTTTTAACCTATGAAGTTAATAAATAGTTAAATGAAACGAATAGGTGACCTTTAGTAAATGGGGAAATTAACAGGACTTTCTTCTTCATCTTCAAACTCTTCAGAAGCAGCAACAGGGCTAGTTAATTCAACTCCCAATTGTTCTGAAAGTTTTTTTACCTTCTCTTCTAGGAGAATATTCTTCTTTACTTCTTCCTTGTAATTATACTTAAGATCTTCAATTTCTTCGAAAAATGAAGGATCAAAATTTTCCAGTTCTTTTTTCAGCTTTTTTATTTCCTCCTAACAGAAACATTATCTTTAAAAGTTGCATATAGGAAATATACATATTTTAGATTTGAACTAAGATTAACTGTAAATATGAAAGCCAAAATATTCCTGAGTGGTCAGCTACAGCTCTAAAGGCAGAAGAATTCAGATTTCTATTTGTTCCATTGTACAGTGTAAATAACTAAGTTGTTAACTGTCAAGTCCAGTTATCTATTCTGCAAGTTGTGTTGTAGTCTTTGACTAAAATTTATCATCTCATAGTGGGATTTAATATTTCTCTAAAAGCATATAAGAGCCTCTGAATATAGCAATCAATCAAAAAGATTTTGTGATTCACAATATTGAAGTTAGTCTGGTTAAGAGTTTTGGTTTAGACTTCATTTATATTTTCTTTACAAATATCTTAATTTTTAATGAATAGTGATCAACTTTTTATAAAGTTATTAATATGACCAGGGAAACCTTTGGGACTTTGGTGAAGAAAGAATTCAAGCCTTAGTGACTATTTAGAATAGCCAGTGATCACTAGCTAATTCTCATATCCATGCCTTTTTGTCCTGTTTACAGTCTTAAAAGAGGTAAAACATAGCAAATATTTTTTAAGGGAACTATATCCTTAAGATTCCTGAAAAGAATTTCAAAAGAAACTAAAGACACTGTTGCCAATGTGACCCAGACTTAAGAACATACTAATGGCATATATTTGTTACAATTAAAAAATAAATTTACTATTTAATTCTACTTGTTGAGTCTGAATTTTTTGTTACCTCTTATTTAATAAAATGTTAATAGATGAACATAATGAACTTTGTAATATAAAAATTACATATGTTATTACATGAATTTTTTAGGATATGTACTTCAAAGATGGTAAAGAAAATAGTTTTCAACAGCTGTTTTCACAAAACAATACTAATTATTACCTTCAAATGCTGCTTTTCTAGATCTGACATTTTGAGTTGTGTCTCTAGATCTTTTACTTTTTCCTTTAGTTGATCAGTATCTGTCAAAAAAGTGATACAAATTAGACTCTGCTTTTTCTCACTATGAATGAGTTCAAGGTAATGGATTTGTTCTAGAGAACAGAGATTTGTTTTATGAAACCTAGAAGCTGGAAACTACTGGATTTTATGGATGAAATACTTAAGGATGTAAATACTTGATGCTACCTCCCTCCATCAAGTATTACAATTTCATAGCAGGCAAAAAGGTATCTGCTAGGTATTAGAAGTGTAAGGTCAGGTTATTATTTTTTTTAACATGGTAGAAATTTTACATGGAAAAAATCCTAAAACCAGGAAAATTTGTTAGGTACTAAAAGTACAACCGAAGAGGCAGACAGTTTGGTAAGGGGCTATAACCATGGCCAAATGCTCCCACTATCCCACACAGCATTGGCTAGTCCATGAAGGTTATTACAGGTTTACTGCACAATTACTATGTGCAAAACATGTCATGCAGGCTATATAATACAAAGATGAGTAGGACACAGCCCTAATACTTTGGTAGGGAAATGAAAGTCCACAAATACAGCACAAAAGTTCTAATTTATTGGATTCACCCTGCAAGTTAACATACCTCTTTTTTTTTTTTTTTTTTTTTTTTTTTGAGTTGGAGTCTTGCTGTGTCACCTAGGCTAGAGTGCAGTGGTGTGATCTTGGCTCACTGCAATCACTGCCTCCCTGGTTAAAGTGAGTCTCCTGCCTCGGCCTCCAGAGTACCTGGGATTACAGGCAAGTACTACCATGCCTGGCTAATTTTTATATTTTTAGTAGAGATGTGGTTTTGCCATGTTGGCCAGGGTGCTCTTGAACTCCTGACCTCAGGTGATCTGCCTGCTTCAGCCTCCCAAAGTACTGGGATTAGAGTGTGTACCACTGTGCTGGACCTGGTACAAGTATCTTAAATGCTATCTTACTATTTATATAGACAGTGATTTGGAATTTCCAAAAACAGTTCTGGTTTGATTTTAAGTCTTAATCTTTGAAAAATGATAGGTAATCTGTCTACTTCACTTCAGAGAAAAGGAATTTGAGGGTTCAGAAATTCCCTTAAGAAACTGAGGTTTAGAAAGATTACAGAACTATCTATGGCCATATGATCCTTAATGCACATGCACCTGATCTCTGATCTCAGAAGCTAAGCACTGTTGGGTCTGGTTAGTACTTGGATGGGAGGAAAAATAAAATTTAACTAATGTCAACAGCTTTAGTATTGTGTCTAGTCTATATATACCAAGCTGGCTGCTATGAGACATATGTTGAGAATATTTAGTTTGTACTTTTAGTTACCAAGATGCAGCATAGCATAGTGGTTAAGGGCTAGGAATGCCAAGGAGCTATGGAGTTTTGTAGATTTAGATTTTAATCATGCCTCTGCTACTTCCTAGCTGACCATGGGGAGAGGTTACTTAACCACTTCAAATCTATTTATCACATAAAATGGAGACAGTAATACCTATCATATATGTCTGTAAATATAGAATGCTTGTAAGGCACCTAACGTATCTAGTACAACTCACACATGATGGCTTTATTACAAATTACTAATAGGACTACATAGCATATTGAAAAAGCCACAAGAAATAGTCAAAGATTGTTCAGATATAAATTGGTATACTCTCCTTTGGAGAGAGCCTGAACTCTCCAAAGGAGAGTATACCAATAGTATACCAATAGTATACAAAGGAGTATACCAATAGTATCAGCAGTGAACTATCAAACAATGGCATGATTAGGTCAAGAGATTAATCATATTTTATAAAAGCAAAAACTTGGAAGCAAACTAAATATCCATCAAAACGTAAATGGTTTAATGTGTTATACAGGCAATAATTCACTACAGAATGATTAAATGTGTAAGACAGATTTATGAGCAGATATCAAAAGATGTCCATGATAAACAAGTATGTACAGTATGAGTTCAATTTTTATGTCACTCACCAAGAAAATATATATACATATATAGAAACAAAGTCTATTCTTTATCCACAGTTTTGGTCTATAAAGTTAGCCCAATTAGTATCAAACCACTGTTGCTAGGGGAAATATGTACAGAAATGAATATATATAAATATACATACATATCTCCCATAGATGATCATCTTAAATCCTAAAGACAACACATCCTGGTAAATTCTATTGATTTTACATAAGAAAACAAGGTTCAGAAGTGTTACATGACTCTTCTAAGGCTAAAACACTAACAGGCCTCTGGGGCCTGTTGGAAGGGATTTGAATCCCAATTCTGAGGCTTGCACGGTATTGTGCTGCCCTCTACTCTCTCCATCCTCTGCTCATTTCTGTATGAAAACTGAAATGAGAATACTAAACATTGCCTTGTTGGACCTCTGCTGGGAACATGTAGGTTGAATTATTCAAATGCAAATTTTCCAAGGCTCTATAGGTACTGCAAAAGTGCTGTGAGTGTTGATTTGGGGATTACACACACTTTAGTGAGTAATCCACAAATAATGAGGATCTATTGTACATTGTGAGCACATACGAACATATATACATGCATGCGTGTGTGTGATATATATGTATATAAAATGGGTGTGTATATGTAGGAATGGGGAATGATTAGTAATCACTTTCGAATGGGAATGGAAAGGGTAGAATGATATTTTTTACTTTGTAAAAGGAAAAAAATATAGGCAGTGTTTACTTATTTGCAGTTTTAAAAAATGTTCAGAGGACTTGAAAGAGCCTATACTTAGGAACTGGAAACAACATATTTAGTATTCAATGCTTAGCACTGTATTGTGATTAAATCTATAACACCCAGATGGAGAACAAAGAGAAAAACACTTGGGCACTTGCTACTCTATAGTATAAACAACACAAAGAGATAAATGGGAATATTTTTATGTTAATAGCATGGAGATACAAAAGATCTAAAACTTCTTTTCAGTAATTTCATTTTACAGGGAGACAATGAACAGAAACCAGAGCAAAAAAAAAAAAAAAAAGGCAAACCCGAATTCAAAAACTTGGGGGTAGCTAAGATATTTTTAAAAATACATTACCAGGGATGGTGCTTTCAGCTCCACTTTGATCCTTGTTAACTTCTATTTGATGGATTAATTCTGCTTTCTCTTTCTCTAGCTGACTATTAGCTAATCTAGAACACAGTAATAATGTGTTAAAAACAAAAAAGATATTACTTCATAAAATATATGGGCATTTCTTATGAACTAGTGATGTACAGTAATCAGAACATGCTAGTCTTTATCAAAGTAAACATTTACTCTCCATGCTACAATGCCACCACTCTCAAACAAAAAACCTGGAACACAAAAGCCTCCACGTTTTTCTTAATATTTGACCTAATGTCATTTTCAAGAGTAGTTTTGTTATAAGAGGAGGCTAATTAAAGTAGGCTACAGAGACCCCTGAAAGTAAAAAATTACTTGTTCTCTTTCATTAGTATTTTCCTCTAGGAAGCTAAGGTTTTATTCATTCTATGCTGTCAGAAAAGTTTAAACTAAATTACAAACTGGAAACTTACATTAAGGTTGGGTTTATCCTTTTTTCCAGTGTGTATTATGAAAAAGATAGAGTGATTAGCATTAGAAGGAAGAAATAAGTACCCTGTTATAAGCCTATTAGGTAGTCAAGTTGAAAAATGCTTTTCTCTAGTTGTAGTAATTCTGGGTATATAAAAACTAATAATTTTTATTTTTTAAAAAGAAAAACACAAAGTAGTCATATAAACACTGATGTACCTAAGAACTTGAAGCTCCCGTTTAAGGCCTTGTTCTGTCTCAGCACCTTTAGGAACATGTTTAAGAATCTGAATCTATGGGGACAATGAAAAGTTAGAAGATAGAGTTTGCCATGGAAATATGAGGTTTTATAAAAATACACATTTTTAATAAAGCATATTAAAATCTGATTTTCAAAAGCACACATAGGCACATTTCTATATTCTATTCACCATTCATTGAACAAATACTGAGTACTGCATAACCAGCATTATCCTAGGCACAGAGGCTACAGCAGTGAACAAATTAGGCAATGTTCCATCTTGCATGGTCTTCATTTAGTGAGGAAAGACAAAGAATGTGTATGTAATATGATATGATGTAACAACAGTGCCAGATGGTAGGAAGAGCTATCAAGAAAATATAATCCAGGGTAAGAGGATAAAGAATGACGGAAAGTAGCATAGGGCTAGGGTTAGGGTTAGGGAAGGTCTCTCTGAGGAGCCTCTATTTCAGCAGACACATGAAGTCTGGGAGTAAGCTATGAGGATTTGGGTGAACAGTATTCTAAATAAGGAAGCAAGTGTTAAGGACTTGAAGCTGAAATGAGTTTGGATTGTTTAAAGTACTGAAAGAAGGTTAATGTGATTAAAACAATGTGAATGAAATGAAGGGAGAAGTGGTAGAAGATAAGATAGGGAAGAAAACTGGGTGCCAGACCTCACATGTTGTTTTAGGATAGGAAAAGAACTTCTAAGTTTTCTTTTAGGGTGATGGAGAACGACTAGAAGATTCTGAGAATAGGACTACTGTGATGTGCTTTATGTTTTAAAAGGGTTATCTGGCAACTTTGTAGAGACAGACCAGAAATACGAAGAGGGTGAAACAATGAAAGTGGAAGCTGAGACACCAACTTGGAAATTATTGCAGTTATTCAGGTAGAAAACAATAACTTGAACAAGACTAGTAAGTGATGTCTCAAGATGCCCAGAAGTGGTTAGATTTGGGACAAAGTTTGAAAATATAGCTGACATAATTAATGATTTAAAAAAAAAGATGTGGAGAATGAAAAAAGAATGAAGTCATTGATGATCCAAAGTTTCTGGCTTAAACAAATGGGTGAATGGGGTGCCCTACAGTTAGATGGGTCTTCTTAATCTAGTCCATTTTTATCTTTATAAGACAATGCAAGGAACATCTTGTGATATTGTGCATTATTTTATCATGTAAAGAAAAATTACATTACTTACCTGTTGTTCAAGGTCTTCAGTGTATTTCTTAACCTTTTGTTCTCTCTCTGTTGCTTCTCTTACCAGCTGTTTAAGGTCAGCAATGCTTTGATTTTTTTTGGCAATATCAGTTTCCAATTCTTTCAACTTGGTTTCATACATTCTAAAAGTATGAAGAAAAAAAGTATATGTTGAGAAACATTAAGTTTACCCTGCCCCTATGGCTCCTTGTGGAGAATACCTTTTAGTTTATAATTAGTGGTAGGCAGGTAATAGCTGCCTACTTGGTATATTTGTGAATTATCAGTTAATATAGTCCACCTGTTTATTAATAAGAATCACCTGTAAAGAGAATAAATAAGTAGATGAGAATGCTGGAATGCTGTCAGCCCCTGAGGCTCTCAGCTCTGTAGGGTGTTGGTCCTACAGACAGATCCACTTTGCTGTTCTGTCTGGGTTTCTGCCTCTCAATACTTTCAGCACTGCCTGGGTGGGGGGTCTCTCAACCGAGCCAGTATTCGGTAAGTGGTGCCCAAGTGTGGGGACTCGAACCCAGGACAAGGGTTGCTTGAACAACGGAGAAAGAGGCTAAGCTGAAGGTATCCCGAGAACATTTGAAAAGAATTCCCCAAAGGAGTTAGGGGGAGCCTGGAAGTAGCCTGAATACTACTAGGAAAAAAAATCCCTGGAGTAAGTTGGGGAGCTCGGAAGGAGCCTGGGGGAGACTCCCAGGTGAGTTAGGGAGAATCCCGAAGTAGACCAAAAACTTTTGAAACAAATTCCCCAGGGTTAGTTGGGGGAGCTCAGAATTAGCCTGAGAACTTTAGAAAAAAAACCTCTCAGGGTGAGCTGGGGGAGCTCGGTCATATTGGGGTAACAAGGGACAAAGATCAAGCAAATGTGAGGCTTATCTGGTGTGGTCTGTTTGGGCTTTGGTGTGTTTTGCTTTGAAGCTATTTCAGACAGACAATGAGAAAAAGATTCAGGAGAGGAGAAGGAGGGTGATAAAGTATGTGAAGAATCTATAGAGCAAAAAGATGAAGAGTCATATGAGGAAAGGGTGAACCCATCAGCACCCACACCCGCCGCTCCAGTATCCTGTCGAGGGATGGCCAGATCCTCCTAATATTTCTACCTCTGCTTCTGTTGGCGTTTGTACTCCTAGAATTACGGTAACTGGTTCCTTCAAGCAGGGAGTTCAACAAGTAAGAAAAGAGGGATATTTGGAGGCACGGCAGTTTCCAGTTGTTGTACATCCTCAAGATCAGCAGAGGCAAGTATTGGTTGCTTTTGAACCCCTTCCCTTCAAATTACTGAAGGAGTTTAAACAGGCCATCAGCCAGTATGGGCCCGAATCTCTGTGCTAGAATTATTGAAGAACATGGCTACTTCTTACCGGCTGATTACAGTAGACTGGGATACTTTAAAGTTAACCTGAACTTGTTTGTTGCCTTCTCAGTTTCTGCAGTCAAGTCTGTTAGTTGCTATAGTTCTATCTGATGCTCAACATTTCCACACAGTGACACATTTAAATGCATTAGAGCTGCGGAAAAAATATGACTTAACTTGGAAAGAAGCTAAAAAGATTGTTCAGAATTGTCCGACTTGTCAGCTGGTCAATTATCCTCCCAACTCAGGAGGTGTAAACCCCCAGAGGTTAGAATCAAATACTTTGTGGCAAGATGAAAGAGGTAATGTAATAACCTGTGGGAGAGGATTTGCTTGCATTTCTTCAGGTACAAATCAACAACAGTGTGGGTACCACCCAGACATTTAAAGCTGTACTATGAGCCAGATACCAAAAAAAGAGGCTTGCAGAGGACCCCTCATTCACAGAGATGGCAAGATTAACATAGAGGTGGAGTACTGTTCCCATAAGGAAGACACACCAAACATCACCACCAACTTGGGGTCAAATTAAAAAGCTTTCACAAATAGTGGAGAAAAACCTGAAGAAAGCAGAAAAGCCTGATACGGTAATTATGATGACCATTATCACGATTAAAGTGAGTATTTCTGGAGTTGGGATAGAAGTCAAAGAAAGTTTCACACATTGGGCATTTATTCTTTCCTTCCTTTAATGATCTCTGGCCTTAGTATTTTCTGTAATAATGTAGGAAATAAAGTAACAATGTTTTGGCCATTCAAAACCTGAATACAAATAAAGAATGGTCCCCTAAGTTAAGAACATTAATCTAGGGGAATTTTGTCTTGTGATAGAGGCTGAGGTGCTGCACAACAAGTCCTATAGAATTACTGATTATTGGTCCCCAAAGGGGATACTTAGCATTGATTGCACTGGTCAGTCCTCTTACAGTAACATGGAATTCAGATGGCAGATAAAGAACTACAATTACTTAGAATTTATACATATTGAGATCAACAACTCTATTGTCTAGAGAGAAGGGGGATTAGTAGGATCATGACCAAAAATATTATGGCCAATGTTAAGAACTGAATAAAAAGAAATTGAAAAATACCTATGGCCCTAAATCCAATAAAAGTCTGGGAAGGAAAGTATAATAGATAATCAGGCCCTAATTCTTACTCATTAGAAGTTTATAAGAAATAAAAGCTCTTTAGATTCAAGCTGTGTTAAACCCCCCATATCTTGCGGTGGTGGGAGAGTTGCAGATAGACTTCATTAACTCTAAAAGTATGAGACTGAACATAATCGGGAGAGAATAAAACAGCACCTGGAAAGGCCTTTAGACAGCAAGCAGGGAGGAGGGACCCAGAAGACACTCGACACCCCTTTTCAGCAGGAAGCAGTTACAGAAAAATGACCTCGGTAAGTATAGACTTGGCAAATATTTAATGTCACTGATTTAAAAGTCAGTTAAAATTACTGTACTAAAAATAAGAATATCTTACTCTTTTTTTTGCTAGTCAAAGTTTGTTACATATTTAGTATTAAAAAGTGGTGGCAAGAGATAAGCTATCCTTAATTAACAGATGGCCTAATCAAAATAAAGGATTTAGATATTTTCCAAGATTATAAACAAGGATGGAGCCTGATTTGACCAGTTTAAAATTAATACCTTTTTTTCAATCACAAAATAAGAAAATGCAAAGTAGAATTCATTAGAATATAAAATTCTATATTACTAGATATTCTTAGAAATATAAAGATGGCAAATCAAAAGCTTTTCTCACAGACACACATAGGAGGTATCTAGGTAGAAAAACACTAGATACAATTGTGCAAAAGCATGGGTGAGAGAAATAGTGTATGATGGGAGAGGGATACAGCTTGTAAAAATCTGAATAGATTTGCAATTATTAAAGAAACAATAGTTCAAAAAATACTCAAGAAAAAAGTTTTGTAATTGAGCCAAACAGTTTTACAGGTTCATCATACCTAAAGAAAAATGTTTATAATATTCAAACTTTTCCAGAAAATGAATAGAAAGAATGCCTTCTAAGTTAAAATGGCCAGTATAGCTTCGGCAACAAAATCTGCTAGGATAATACAAGAAAGGAAAATTATGATTGTCTAAATACATTCAAACAGCTTTTGTTAGATCTTAGAAACTTGGAATGTTTTTAACCTGACAGATACTATCACAGATCTACCACAAGTAAGTAAATGGTGAAATATCAGAAGCTTACTCCTTCACTTAATCTAATTATCTGTTCAAAAGCCACCCAAGTAGAGAGGCCTTCTCTGGTCACCCTATCTGAAACAGCCCCCGAATCACCCTGGTTTGTCCCAGCAGTCATCAAAAGGCCTGACACAGAATATGTATTAATAAGTTTGTTGAATAAAGCAACTATAAGGATATCAGCATGAGCAAGACCTGTGTTATGGGTCCCAAAAAGATCTCTCTAAACTGTTTTCTTGAAAAGGGTATATAATCCTCTCAGATGTAAACCTTAGTACATTTTTTTTCTTTCTTTTTTTTAATGGATTTAGGGAACCTGGAGGTCAAGGATCAAAACAAGACTTCTCTCTGTCAAGAGAGTTCTACTTAGACTATGTCTTCTGGAAACAGTTTACTGAGGCTTCTGCTCAGTGACCTGTATAGTTCTCAGACTAAAAGGACATATATGATCTAAAATGCAAAGTCATCTTCAATTATGGTGAAATATCACCACCTATTAACCATTTAAAAACCTTATAAACCTTTTTTGCACTAACAATTTCTTCTGTAGCCCCATAGATCCCTCTTAGAAAAAAACTTGAGCCCACAGAAAGAATATAATTTACTTAAGATCATAGTAATAATTAAATCTTTCTAAACTAGTGAAGCTACCTGGTTCTTTGAGAAAACCTAGGCAAGGTGGGCTTTTTAGAAATAATATCCAACATAAAGCAGAGTCTGGCAGTAGGAGGTACTAAATAAATATCTGTTGCATAAATAGATTTCAGAGTAACTCAAAATTTGTTCTGAGTCCATACATGATTATAGAAGAAAACAAAGGAACGACCAATAAATCAGCGTTTAGGGCTGCTGGCTGAGAGCCACTGCTAGGGTCTAAGAAGATAGTAGAAGAGACCCCGTCCCCCACTCCAGTGTGTAGATGGGAAAAGTGAGAGCTGATGTGGAGAAGCATGGATTCTGAATACTCTAGGTTTAGTATTAGGACAGGAACCAAGGACTCCTCCAGGACTTCATGGCCATCTGGGCTATCCTTTAATGTGACTACTTAATCTTTCTTTTTTCTCCTTAGAGTTGGTTGACAGAGCAAGTGCTGTAGAGCAGGCCCTTGGTGGGACTTGCTATAGCCTCACAGTGCTAAGACTCCCATCATAGTTGCAGTGAGGTTGGTCACTATCTTGCCTTCCATCAGGACTATTCCAAACAGCAGATGGGGAAGATAAAGCCTCAGAGACATCAAAGGGGATATTGGAGGTGCATGGACATAAGGAACTCTATCAGAATGTTGAGATAAAGATGAGTATGCCTTTTGAAATGAGGGTGGCAGATGTGCTAGATGGTAAAGGATACTACTTCATACAGGATGACTTTAATGGGAAAAAACACGGGCAGGATCCCACTGGTCAATGACTTCCAGACTCCTTGAAGCAGATGCTTAAAATTGGAAATGAGAAGAGCCTTTTACCTCCTCTGACAGTCATGATGAACCACACATGATGATAGTGGCAACAGACATATGAATGTTTACTCAAACTCCCACCACCTCTTTCACAGCCACAAAAATTAGTTTCACAGGTGGGAATCCCATGTAGTCAGGGTGGGAGAAAATCAAGTAGCAGGAAGCAGAAACTAGAAAGGCATCAAAGCTGCTGCTGAATTCATCTCTTGGGGCTATCTGAAGAGAAGGTTGCCCAGGATATAGCTGCAAAAGCATTGCAGCACAGCCTAGAACCAGTATGCCACACATTATGACAAGACAGCTCAATTACTCCTGGCTCATACTTAGGAAAGCAAATTATACAATCAAGAAGCTGCAGCTGCAGTTTTGAAGAAAAATAGCACCCAGGAGAAGCTGAGCAGCCTCAGCCCAGGCTCATGGCTGATAACAGCTTCATGATGCACACACAGATCCAACACCTTCACCCAGCCCCAGCTCTACTCTGTTCCATGCCCTGCCACCCAAACAAGGTTAAATAAGTTAAACATTTTAAGGAAGAAAAAGACTCTGCCAATACTACAACAGAAAAAGTATTAGGTTAAAACAACAACTAAACTATTCATCAGGAAGAAACAAGGTTTTTCAGAATATGGTTGTCTTTTAAAACAATAATGCCAAAATTTGAAATGATTAAACTTTGTACAAGTTTAAAACTCTGTTCCTACCTTGTAACAACAATGGATTTCCAGCTCTTACTGTCAGCACCTTCAAGCTGTGGACCTCTGCTTTCTGCAAACTGCAGTCTCTTACCAGTCTCTTCTAATTGAACTGTCATCTTCTCATTTAATATCTCTAAATTATTCTTTGCTATCCGTAATTTCTCTGCAGCATCAGTTTCCTATCATTAAATGCCAATTAGTATATTATGAGAAAACATAATATTGTTCTCATAGATTCAGTGTATTCAAAATTATCATCACAAATTGAAAAATAAAAAATAAACTGGGGATCTAAATGCTGATTAAAATTTCAATAAATTCAACATTTCCCCTCCTCTAAAGAAGCAATCTAGCCAATAACTAGAACATCAAATCATGAAAATGAGGTCAGAGAAGTATATTTAGTTACTAGTGATTACTTTAAATTTGACATTTTGTTCCTCTGTAATATTTTTAGAAAAAAATGGGATAGTTTATACCTTTACACATGTAAACGATTCTTTGTTTTGACTTCCTAATGCTTAAGAGACCTAGCTATAAGCATAAAGTATGTGTTAAGTAAGGTAGATTATTATTATTTGAGATGGAGTTTCACTCTGTCGCCCAGGCTGGAGTGCAGTGGTGTGCTCTCGGCTCACTGCAACCTCTCCCTCCTGGGTCGAAGCGATTCTCCTGCCCCAGCCTCCTGAGTAGCTGGAATTACAGGCATGTGCCACCACGCCTGGCTAATTTTTGTATTTTTAGTAGAGACAGGGTTTCACCATGTTGGTTAGGCTGGTGTCGAACTCCTGACCTTGTGATCCACCCGTCTCAGCCTTCCAAAGTGTAAGTTATTTCTATTATTAAACATCCACATTCCAAGCACAGTATAATTGGGCCTCATAATATATTCAGATAATATTCTAACTAGTTTTAAAATATTAATTTTAACTTATTCACTAGATCTTCCCTATAAGTAACAGATATTTGGAGTTAAAGAATATATTTTGGAGTTAAGGAAAATATTAATTTTAACTTATTCACTAGATCTTCCATATAAATAACAATATTTGGAGTTAAGGAATATATTTTGCTGAATAAGCAAAATAAACCTTACCATTTAACAAGACAGTTTCATATACTCCTTAGTATATATTGGCCTAAGTCACATGCACAAACATTAACTGAAACTCCACACAGCTCTGTAAGATAGATATACTTGTTATTCCCAATTTTATAGATGGAAATTTTAGAGAGGAAACTGAGGAACAGAGAGGAGATAATTAGTTGGCCCTAGTTCCCATGGCTAACAAATAATAGAGCTAGAAATTAAATCTAGGCTAATGTCTACATTATAGTGCCTCTAAACTTACTAACTTTTATTATCAATGTTTTTCATGATTGAATGTGATGACAGCAGGCATAAAAACACAATTCCTCGATCTCTTAATATCCACCTTGAATAGACACTCTCATCAAGGATATACTTTCAGTTTTCCAAGACGTATTAAGTGAAATAAAAATCAATAATGACATTCATTCAAAAAGTCATACTTTTTTAAGTTCTTTACGAAGCCTTTCATTTTCAGCAATAACTTTTTCTGTGCCTTTGGTCTTGGATTCATAGTGCATGCTCAACTGATGCCCAAAATGAGCTTTAAGTTTTTCTAATTCAGCCTAGTAAAAACAACAAAAAAACAAAAACTATACATTATCAAAATAAGGAAACAAAAGATAATATTATAAACTCATAAATCTTAATTCAAAGTCGTTTTGGAGACTATATTTTATAAGATTAGAATTAAAGTCTTTATTTGAATATTAGAAGTTCCCAACATTGGCTACACATTAAATATAAACTGATGACTTAAAATAATAACAATAAATATACCTGTGTTAGGACTAACCCTAAAATAATTAAATCAATTCAGGGATGGGAGCTTGGGTGTCTGTATTTCTAAAAATAGACACAGGTATTTAATCTGTGCTGTCAGAGAGAAAAGTATGGGTCTTGGAATAACAAGGAAGATCAGATTGACCTACTTGATAAACCTTAGCCATGCCTCTCATAAGTTTTTTTATATGTATAAAATATGTACTGTATTCATTAATGCCATTTTATATAGTAATAAGCATATTTGAAATTTTCCTAAATAGTAACAAAACAGTAAAATATTCCCCTAAAAATGATCACACAAAAATAATTACCTTCAATTTTTCATTTTCCTGCTCAATATTAGCCATTTTTTCACTAGTCAATATTCCTGATGCTTTTTTCAACTGTTCATTTTCTCTCTGGACTTTTTCAACTACTTTTTTCATTAAACCAATGGTTTTCTCCAGTTCTGGGATTGTTTTTCCACTTCTACCAGACTACAAAAGAATATGTTAAATCTTTAATCATATGTTTTAGAGTGTATAATACTAAATACCAACAATACGACAGGTACATTCTACTCAGTATTAATACATCCTAATATTTGAAGTCAAACCGTGTTAATTCAATCAGTCCTTAAAACAATTCTATAAGATAGAAATTATAATTTCCATTTTAAATATAAGAAAACCAAGACTAAAGAAATTTGAAATTCCTAAAATCATGCATCTAATAAGTATTAGCTTAAACAGTCTCTAGCCTTGATGTCTGATCAAAATAAATAAATCTAAATAATCTATTTAGCTAATGTTCTCTCCAGTATATCAGTGTTTTCATTATATGAAATAAAAGCATACAAGAGAAATTGTGTCTTTAAAGAGCTCATTAATAATTAAATTTTAATTGTACATAATAGAGGCAATTTTCTCTAAGAATTGCTATTGCTTAGAAATTCAGTTTCTGTCCAATATAAATAGAAGAGATATCTGAAATAAAAAACCTTGCATAAATATATCAACAGAGTTGAATCACTACTTAATAAGTTTAACTGCTTATTTAAAATAAAAATAATTTTTAACAGTTAAATGGTATGCTTAATATTTTTGTAGTTTAGTAATCATCCATAAATAATAATAATCCTGTAATATAAATGTTTACATCATTTTAGTATATATTTTCATAATTAACTTATATAGCAAAGGTCAAATTAACACATATTTTTATTGATGAATCAAATGTTTCTGTCAGCAAGATATTTGTTCTGAATATTTTTCCTTTTTTTTTTTAACATGGGGTCTTGCTCTGTCACCCAGGTTGGAGTTCAGTTGTGCAACCATGGCTCACTGTAACTTCCACCTGCTGGGTTCAAGCAATTCTCCTGTCTTAGCCTCCTGAGTAGCTGGTATTATAGGCATGAGCCACCATGCCCAGTTAATTTTCATATTTTTAGTAGAGACGGAGTTTCACCATGTTGGCCAGGCTGGCCTCAAATTCCTGACTTCGAGTATTCTACCTGCCTTAGCCTCCCAAAATGCTTGGATTACAGCGTCAGCCATGGCACATGGCTTGTTCTGAGTATTTTTCTAATAACACATAATATTTTCACTGAATCCATCATATACTTAACATTACTACCAGAATGACTGCATTATGATTGCTTCCATTTATGACACTCAGCAACATCAAATCAACAGGAGTTTAAGTCTTTGGCCTTGTTCTCATAAACAACATTTATTCATTATATAAGGTGAATAAAAAATAACATAGGGAGAAAAGTACAAGAATACAAAAGTGGGGGAAGAACGATGTATTTATAAAACATTATACCAAGAAGGCTTGAAGATATCATAACAAATGGGTTACAAAATGTCAGCACTGGCTCAAGGACCAGTTAGTTAGCAGTTACCTCAATGAACAAAAAGATTCCTGGAAGTTAAACGTTTTCAAGCTGTGGAGGCATATTCAATAAAAAATAGAGATGAAAGTATATAAGGTATAACAGATGAAAAATACATTACTTGAGACACACAGGAATACTTAGTGTTTTATATTACAGATGCAGAATAAAACCTGAAGCTACAGGATACTAATAAAAGTATATCACTACTATTATGATATATATAAACTTTTCATTTCTGGCTTATCACTGCTGAAACCAAAACAAATGTATGGTAAATTCTCACATACCCCTCTAACATGGCCAAGTTTCCGCTCAACTTCTGCTTTTCCTTTCTTAAGAAATTCACACATTTCCTTCAAATCACTGACTTGATTCTGAAAGATAACAAGCAAATATGTAACAATTTAACATAGCTTTAGCCACTGAAAAGAAAAGGCAAACTATTTATGTGAACCATCAATCTCTTTAATTGTAATTAGGTGTCTATACTAATGAGGAAGATTTTGAACTAAGAAGTTGAATTAATAAAGAATACTGTGTGCCGGGCGCGGTGGCTCAAGCCTGTAATCCCAGCACTTTGGGAGGCCGAGGCGGGTGGATCACGAGGTCAAGAGATTGAGACCATCCTGGTCAACATGGTGAAACCCCGTCTCTACTAAAAATACAAAAAATTAGCTGGGCTTGGTGGCGCGTGCCTGTAATCCCAGCTACTCAGGAGGCTGAGGGAGGAGAATTGCCTGAACCCAGGTGGCGGAGGTTGCGGTGAGCCGAGATCGCGCCATTGCACTCCAGCCTGGGTAACGAGCGAAACTCCGTCTCAGAAAAAAAAAAAAGAATACTGTGTATATGAAATGTTGTTATATTTCCCACATTACTGCCTGGCTCAATAATACAAATTTAGAATTCTGATTCTAACTGTCCCACATATTGCACATGTAGATCCTTACCAAGTGTATAGAGCAAAAGGCAAGTGAACTTCTAATACTGGTTCTATCAATGTAAAACCAGAATAAGAAGCAGTACCAAAAAAAAAAAAAAAAAAGAAAAAAAAAAATGGCAGATTAGTGCCCTCAAATAAATAAATGAATAAATAAACGGTGTGAGGCAGGACATAGCTTAATCATATCATTATCAGTGGAATTAACAGATTGCTAACATTCTAGATTAGAAAACAGAACTGAAGCAATTAGCCAAGAGAAAAAAGGATTCCCATAAATAGGGTAAGACTTTTAGAAAAAGATTAAAAAATTGTTACTAATAACAGAATAAAGTAAAATATTTAAAAGAAACAAATTATTCAGTTTTACAGTGTGATAATTTTTAATGAAATATACCATGTATCTTCTTACCTCAGGATATTTGAACTTGCTATTTCTGTTGTCTGTAATTCTTTTTCTCATAACTGTATGACCCACTTCCTTATCTCTCCTTAGTTCTCTGTTCATATATCATCTTATTAAGGAAGACCTCCCTTATTATCCTATTTTAAATTAAACCCTTCCCCCTCCCCATACTCTTTACACCAATCATGCTTATTTCTCTCCTTAGGACTAATATCAGAGGATATACCATCTAGTGACTTGTTTATTGTCAGTCTTCTCCACTAGAATGTAAGTACTACGAGTGTAACAAATTTTTTGACTGCTGTTTCTCAGCACCTGAAGGTGCTTGATACAAAGTAAGCCTTCAACAAATAAATATTAAAGAGCAAATGTATAAAGTATACCATCACTATGATATTTTAGGAAAATGCATTTCTGACTTCTTAATAAGCTAATATAAGTAAACATAACAACTAAGGAAAAAGTCTTAGGTATTAGAGTTCCTAACTTTAATAAAAAACATTAAATTTACCTTTAATCTTGGCAAATCTTTATTTGCTTGTTCAAGCTGAAATTTCAGTTCAATATTTTCAGACGACAACTTCAAGTTTTCCCTCTGAAGCTCCTGTTCTCTCTGACAATGATCATCTGACTCTATTCCTGAAGTCTTCAGAAAAATGAAATTAGGAATATTTAAAAGTTTAACAAATAAAAGGCATAAAAGACATAACTAGATAAGAAAATACTGCCAAAAGATAAGTTTTTTTTTTCGCTCAAAGGAATATGAGAAAATCAGTGTTCTGGAGAAAGCCAAAAATAAGTTATAATACAAAACTTGCAGAAGAAAAGGTAGTATGGTTTAATTAAAATGGAAGCAAAGTTAAGTATGACTTAATAATGTCCACACATATAATGCTTTCATGTATGATTTCATAATGGTTAGGCTGATTTATTATTGAGAACTGCTAACTGTATGATAAAATTACATTGTTTGCTAAGACGAATGATGGTAAGGAAAACCTAACCACCGCACGCCCCTCGCCGCCCCAGCACCCGAGTGGAAAACTATTTGGGGCATTCTAAAGTAGCAAAACAGTAAATGTATATCATACATCAGTTAAAACAATTCTTTAAGCATGGGATATGTGACCCTGCCCCCATGGCTCCCTCGTGGAGAATACTTTCTGGTTTTTCCTTGATCAGTGATTAAGCAGGCACCAGCTGCCTACCTAGTTTATCTTCGTTCTATGAGAAAACACAGAACACCTGTTTGTTAATAATAATCACCTGTTCAGAGAGACTAAATACGTGGGTCAGAATATGCTGGAGACCCTCAGCCCCCTGAGGCTCTCAGCTCAGAAGGGTGTTGGCTCCTGGGTAGTCGCACTTTGCTGTTCTATCTGGGTCTCTGCTTCTTAATGCCTTCAGTGCCGTCTGGGTGGGGTCTCTACAGCCGAGCTGGACTTGGTAATTTACGGTGGTTTTGCTAGTCCAAAGTAGGGCATGTTTGTTATCTAACCATTATTGGTCAAACTGTGTTCCCTTTACCCTAAACATTTATATATTAAAGTCATAACTTCCAGTACCTCAGAATGTGACTTTATTTGGAGACTGTGTCTTTACAGAGGTAATCAAGTTAAAATGAGATTTTAAGGTAAACCCTATTTGACTATGACTGCTATCCTTATGAAAAGGAAAAATTTGGGGATTTAGACACAGAGACATGTACAGAAAAAAGATGACTGAAGAGACAGCAAAAAAATGGCCATTTATAAGCCAAGGAGAGAGGTTTGGGAAAGATCTTTCCCTCATATTGTTTAGAGGAAAGCAACCCTGCTTACATCTTGATTTTGGACTTCTAGGTCTCCAGAACTAAGACCATAAATTTCTATTGTTTAAGCCACAAAATCTGTAGTAGTCTGTTACAGCCACCTTAGCAATGAATATACTAGGCTACAAAAGAACTGCCTTAATTCTTTCCTTCTTCAGAAAGATTTCCTTCATTCTTTGAGCTAAAATAACCGTTCCCTCCTTTGAAACCCATCAACATTATAATTGCATTTTTTTACCTGAATCTACATTGGGTTATTAGTTATGTTTATTGCTACTTGTCATTCTAAACTTTATTTTTTAAAACTGTGCTTAATTATATTTTTCTATGCATTTTTCTATAAATTAGAATACCACCTACCTCACAGGACTGTTAAAAGCATCATATGAAATAATTTTTAAAAATTATTCAGCACAACTTTCTTTTTTTCTCCTGTATTCCCTTCAGTCTCTATTGGCTTAATGGGCTGTAAAGTCAGTTATTCCACCGACATTATGGGTCTTAAAATTTATAATTATAAAATACCTATTATATAGGACTTTATAACATCTTTTAGATCCAGTGACTGCATGTGTCCATCTGATTTTTGTTTGAGATGTGTATGCATATGCATACATAAAGTGGCAAAAAAAGAAGACACACATTTTTGTTGATGTATAAAATCACAGGAATGCCGGGCGCAGTGGCTCAAGCCTGTAATCCCAGCACTTTGGGAGGCCGAGGCGGGTGGATCACGAGGTCAAGAGATTGAGACCATCCTGGTCAACATGGTGAAACCCCATCTCTACTAAAAATACAAAAAGTTAGCTGGGCATGGTGGCGCATGCCTGTATTCCAGCTACTCAGGCGGCTGAGGCAGGAGAATTGGCTGAACCCAGGAGGCGGAGGTTGCAGTGAGCCGAGATCACGCCATTGCACTCCAGCTCGGGTAACAAGAACGAAAATCCGTCTCAAAAAAAATAATAATAAATAATAAATAATTAATAAAATAAAATCACAGGAATACATTTCCACTTCCTAAAAAAGCCCAAGTATACATTCAAATGCTACCACTGTTAGCTTAATACTAGGCAAATTCTACCACTTACAAGGTTGTCAGTTTTTATATTTTATAAATGAAGGCACTAGACAGGATAACTTTTAAGGTTATTTCAGACATGGACACCTGTAATTCCCTGTCCCTGGGCTCTTCTGTCTCCCTAACTTCCTCTCTTCTGTGGTACCTCTTTGATTCAGCAAATGATAAATACCTACGGTATTTGGTAGAGATGGGGTCTCTCAAGGCTGGTTTTTGACTCCTGGCATCAAGTGCTTCCGACGCATTGGCCTCCCAAAGTGCTGGGATTGTAAGCATGAGCCACTTTACCCAGCCTGTGTGAAAAATATGCTTAGGCACAGAGCCTACCACCATTTATCATTATCATTATTATTTTAGAGACAGGGTATCACTCCATTGCCCAAGCTGGAGTGGAATAGGGCAACGTAACATTGAACTCCTGGGCTCAAATGATCCTCCCACCTCAGCCTCCCTAACAGCTAGGACTACAAACATGTTCCACTACCTCTGTTTAAATTTTTAAATCTTTTGTAGATAGAGGGTCTGGCTATGCTGCCCAAGCTGGTCTCAAACTCTTGGCCTCAAGCAATCTTCCTGCCTCTGCCTCCCAAAGGGATTACAAGAGTAAGCCACAGCATCCTGCCTGAGCCTAAAACAATATAGACAGCAACATATGTGAAATCTCATTATAACAAAAGTATCTGTTATAAAACATGGCAAAAAAAGCCACTAAAGGAACATGCTATTTATCTTAGGATGTTGCACAACACTGTAACAAAATTTTACTGATATAATTCACTGTAGTGAGATCTTACTTCTAAATATAGCTAGATGCATTAGAAATTTCTAAGGCAAAACAAATCACCTCTTAAGTGCCTTATTTTTGCTATTCATTTATGTAATATATTGTTTAAGTGAACACCAATTATTAAAAAAAGCACTAAATTAGAAAATGCATATTCACTAATTTTTGTACGAACTAGTCAATGCTTTTTCTAAATCTTACACTTTCCCTATTGCACTATATATGTATGTAAGCTACTTACTATAAGAAAATTCAGTTAACAAAGAAAGGATGGCCAGGTATCCAAACCAGGGATGCATTCTTTCTTGGCTGGACTGACACATCAGTTTCATCACCTGCCTGTACATCACCCTCAGCATACTGATCCACAGCATCAGCAACTGTCACATAATCACAGTCCTCCATAGCAGATTCTTCCAGATCCCTGCAGTTGTTGTGACTGACATCTTCAGCTATGTGTCTCTTTTCTCACTCTTGCCTATCTTATTCTCTTCATCATTTTTATGTTCCTGTTTATCATTTTGACAACGTTCTTGATTAATTTTATCACCTTAGAATCATGATTCATTTTCAAAAAAGGAGTTACAATCTGCTACTATTTGTTGATGTAAATTGACTTTACTGTTTGGTCTTGCCTCAGATTTATTTAACTCAATAGGATCTACAATATCTTGATTTGTATTTTTCATTATTACTGTAATACCACAGAATATTTCTCAGTACCCAATTGTGTGAGTCATTCTTGCCACCTATTCTCTTCCCATTTTTAATTCTGAGTATTGCTATGATCTTTTTTGGTTCTGAACAAAGTGTTTCTTTTGTGAAAAATATCAGGCCTTTGTATTTATTAATAATGGTAACAAGCAATGAAAACACAGTTCTGTCACATACCTGATTCTGCTTAAGGTGGAAGAATGAAGAAACATGAAAAGAAAAAAAAATACAATAAATATTTTAAAAAATCCAACAAATAATTCTACATTAATGATAAATTAGTTTTTATAAACTAAAACTATACCATAAATATTTGAATGGAAACAGTCCTGGAACATGTTTTCCTGTTTTATTTACCTGTATACTGCTGCCACAGCAAAATGCTTAGTGATAACTACACATTTAAAATTTCTAGAACTCATTTATGAGTTTTATGCAAAGCTCAAGAATCTTCAGTCTACTGTTATTAATGTTAAAAAGAATTAAATTATTATTCATCACTATCTGGTAAAAATAAAAGTTGCATTTACTGTATTACTATTAATGAGAAAGCTGTAATACTTTTGGCCAGATTAAGAAAGAAGTTGATTTCACTTTTATGCATTTAAACATAGAAAAAAGAAAAAATAATAAAATATATACACTTACTGAAGGCCTAGAGTATGCATCCTTTGAAAACTGTTTTTCCAAAGCATGAAATTTTTCTTGGAGGTATCTATTTTGTAAGCGTAAATCTTCTATAACAGAATCCCGAGGAAGAGCTTGGCGGGCCCTATGAACAAAAACCAGACTCTTTACTATTCACATTTCTACTATCCTCTGTTATACTATATAAAAATACAAGATAGAAAAGTTCAATGTGTTTATTAACACTATTTTTAAATTCTTCGAACCTTCTAAACTTTACAAAAAATAAATTAGGATATCACAATTAGTATTATAAAACAATCCTCTACTTCACAGAGCATTCACTGTAGGGCTCCTTTAAATGATGAGTCAAAAAGTGTATTTTGATGTACTGAAATACATTACCATTTCTAAAGTACATGAACCTACTTATATGGAATTACATAAGAGAGTTAAACAAAAACACTATTTTAAAATATTATATAATAATTGTATAATATCCATGGTCTTCTCAAGAAGTTTAAGGATCTAAAAAGACTCTTAATGATTCCAGATAATAATTTAACACTTCAAGTCTAAATACATTTGCCTGACCTACAAAACCCTCTTTGAGTGGCACCTCCACATCTAGCCAACCTTACTGTCCAGGAGTCTAACTTTACTGAAGTAAATACAAATCCACTCTTAGCCATACATGAAATTTCTCTTGCCTCTTATCTCTGCTAGGGTTCTCCTCTTTGATATGCCCCTCCCTTTTAATATCTAGATCTGATTCATAAAATTTAGAAATTCAAACTTGAGTTCAGAGAGAAGACAAAATTCAATGGTTTCTATAGTCTCCAATTACTTTAGCCCACATAAACTCATATTATTAGAGGAAAAGAAAGCCTCTAAAAGTATTAAAGGTTTCAAAACTAAAATGATTTGATCCTTGTAAAACCTGCAAAGAAAAATAAAAGTGTTTTGTTTTGAACATATGTTTAGACAAAGAAAAACAAGGAGGGTAAATCCACTGCTGGACAGTAACTATAAACAGATGTTAAGAGAAAGAAAAATTCCTCAATAATTTGTTTCTTCCCTATCAAGGAAAATTCTAAAGATTTAAGAAACGATAACTTAGAAGGAAAAGGAAATAATGTGGATTTGAAGCTCCTGAGAGTGCTCCTTTAAATAAGTTCAACTTCATATATTCACATCACATTCATAATGACACAACAGTAAACAGACATTAACACAAACAAATTTATGATAATTTTTGAAGATTAATGGAAAAAGTGTTATAAAGGGTAAATATTGTCACATCCAAATGTTGCAGGTAGATACTAGCCCTTTACAAGGATCATGATATAATTACAGAAGGAGAAATAGCAAATTAGTTAAAACCAACCTAAGTTAACCTTGGAAGAAATGAGTTAAACCGAAGATTAAATAGTTTAAGTTGTTGTTAGGACTATGGAAAATTTAAAAGTTTTAAATGTTAGCACATGATTTTATTTTGCTTTTCACGACCATGAATGTATTAGAAACTATAACTTGGAAAGAGATTGCAAAACACACACAAACACACACACACACACACACACACACACACACAAAATCTCAAAGGCTCTACAAAGAAATGACATGGGTGATGCAGGACAGGGGGCCTGGTTCCAGGTACAATGTAGTAAATATATTCAATCTTCTCTCTCCTAATTGCATGCAGCAACCATTTGAGGACTCTGCAAAGGAGTAGAAGGCAGATTACAACAGAATACCAAAATTTAAAGTAGCAGCAAGCAGGTGATAAAGTTACCTTTTCTTTTATTCTGTTACTGCCTGCCCTGAAGACATTATTTGAAACCTGAAGATGGGTATCTGCACTGATGGAAAGAGCTCCAGGTAGTTCTAGCTCAAGTAAAGAGAAAGGGAATCTTTTAACACTCAGAGAGAATTTGAAAATACCTCATTATTTTTTTCCTCTATCTGTTCTTTCATGCCCCAACCCTTAAGCCATCCAATAGCAGTGGTAATAGAGGCTGCAATGGGAACTCCACAGGAGCTACTATTTTTGGGGAGAGAAATCTTCTCCAATTGGTAGAGCTATAACACTAAAAGGGTAAGGTGCAAGTAGTTTTTTTCTTCCTCTTTCTCCCCTCCTCTTGCTTGTTCCGCTGCAGAAGTGAGCAACTCTAAAGTATACAGCATCACTGGGTAACTAAAGACACAAATGGAAATCCCTAGGGAAACAAAGTATCAGAGAGATGGCAAAAACGGAGGCGATTAACAAAGGGACCCTATAAAGTTGTTTATGAACTTCCCGGCTCACTCTTGAGCTGCACATGAATGGATCTATCCTAATGAGAATACCAGTTTCTCAGAACTGAACTAATAGTACCTAGCCCACATACCAGACCATTAATTGAGAGGTATACAGGCAGGACAGATCTGAAGAGTATTGTAAAGGCTTTGAAAATGCAACTAATATTAAAACCACAGCCCACAGACATGAGGTTGGAACTTGTGGCCTTAACCTAATTAGACCAATTGCATGCTGAAACAAAAATATTTACATTTTTCCATAGAATTTAAACAAAGACAGGAGTCTCACAATATAATATTCAAAAGGTCAAAAATACAATCCAGAGGGATAGCCTGGGGATAAATGCCAAGTGTGGGTGAAGGGGAGGAAGGCAGCAAAACTGCCATGTGTGTACCTATGCAACTATCTTGCACGTTCTGCACATGTACCCCAAAACCTATAATGCAATAAAAATTTAAAAAATTTAAAAAAAAAAAAAAAAAACAATCCAAAATTATGTGTCATACAAAGAACCAGAAATATCTCAATTCACATGGGAAAAGACAACATAAGCCAAGCTTAAGACAACACACATTTATTATTTCAATTTCTACGGGTCAACCAGTTTTTCTTCATTATAATGGGTGGCACATTTCCACATAATAGCTTACCTCATATACAATATGTCATTTTCTAAGTCAAGATTTCTCTTTTTTAATTCTTCCAATTCCTTTTCTGACTCCAAAGCTCGTACTCCCAAAACTTGATCAACAGTCATGCCAGTTGTTTTTAGTTTCTTCTGCAAAGTAAGTTTCTCTTTATCAGCTCTGTGGAATTTAATATAGAATCATGAAATACACCATTCAGTGTTTGGCTTTTCAATTGCGTACTCATTACCAAATCAATATATAAAAATTGTATCATCCTGTGTTTGTCATAAGCTAATTTATAAGAAAATCATAGGAAAATCCATTTATAATTGTTAAAATATATTTAAAACACATTTTAAAGAAAATAAAAAGTAAATCATAGATAATAAATGATCATTTAAACTAGACCATTTCTCATATTATTAACTATGATAGAGCTACATAATTTCCAGGTCATTAAAAAATTTTACACATAACCAGTTTTATAATGATATTCAAACTCACTTAGCAAAAAGATCCTTCAAAGTATTCAACTGCTTTGTTAAAGTATGGACTTCTCCCTCTTTCTCTTTTAACTTGTTTCGAATTCCTTCTATTTTGGCTTGCCATTTTTTACCTTCTTCCCACCTAATTAATTCTTCTTTAGCATTCTGTAAACAATAATAAAGGAAGTAGGAAAGTTAACAATTATTATTTTAACTTTTCTTTATCAATTAAAATTTTCCAAGAAAAATTGTAAACTGCTATTTCCTAGAGAATATTTGTAAATATGTTCATTTTGAAATGCTTGGAACCAGCAGTGTTTTGAAATTCAAATTTTTTTAAAAAACGTCTGGAATATCTGCATATACATACTGAGATATTTTAGGGATGGGTCCCAAGTCCAAACTCAAAATTCTCTTACGTTTCATATACACTTTCTACACACATCTTGGAGGTAGTATTATATAATATTTTTAATGATTTTGTACATGAAACAAAGTTTTGACTGTGTTCTGAATGCAACTCATCACCTGAGGTCACTTAAGAATTTTCTACTTGTGGCATCATATTGGTGCTCAAAAAATTTTGTATCTTGGAGCATTTCAGATTTCAGATGTTTGCATCAGAGATATTCAACCTGTTTAATGCCTAGAATCTTCAGGCATACCGAGCTATTAGGAAACTGCCCTTGAGGCTAACTATGGTTTATTCTATCTCAAGACAAATAAAATTCTGGGAGACAGTTCTGACTAATGCCAATACCCTTAAGGAGTCTTTAAATGAAGATTCTAATACAATCATGACTATAGTAAGCTTCTAACAAGAATCCTCTGTACAAATGACCAACCTCATCTGTTATCCCATGACAATTTCCTAGCATCAGAGCCCCTTCAAGTCTTCAATGCACATTACTTAACTCATATGACAGATACCTATTTAGTGCTAACCATGTGCCAAGTACTACTCTAGGTACCAGGAATAGAAGCAATGTCTAAATCAGATAAAAAAAACCGTATCTTCATTAATCTCACTATCTAGTTGATGCTAGTTGGTTAGGTGGATTGGGGAGAAGGGAGCAAACTGCAGATAATAAAACAAGAAACAAATCTAAATCTATTTTGTAGTAAGTTAGCTAGTTATAAGTGCTAAAAAAAATGAAATAGAAAGGATTTAGGGCATTTCAAGGGGTAGGTGTCATGGTTTATTATAACTATGATAAAGTAGCCACAGAAAGCCTATCCAAAGCAGAATAGTCCCATGCATTGAACAACTTTCAAATGTTCCACTGGATATTTATATGGTAAAACATTCTGCTTACAATAGTCTGAGCTAAGAATTTATCTCCAACTCACACATTAAATAATGTTTTCATGGTTTTACTATACACTAAGTTTTCTAGGAATACAACAGTCTTATAAAAAGTAAGATTATAGACATTGTTTTGCTAAGAACTGTATCAACAATTTGTTTACCATTTTGGAAATCAAATTACAAATGGCAATACCATCATGACCCATGAGTTGCCAATACAACACATTTGTGTCAGTCTGCATTTGTAGCTTTGAATTCACATTAATGAAGATGCAAACCATGACTAATTAATTATATTTTCCAACGTAGTCATGTCAAAGCATTTACATGTTGAAATATGAATATTCTTTTTATGTTCATATATTTCATTTAGGACATTCATAATGATATTTTTGAAATTACATAAGTAGATAGAGTTTATATTAACTGAATTTCAATTATAATAGTCCAGGGGACATTATGAAACATTGTATTTTTGATTAAAGAGAATGTGTGAACTTGAAAGGGTTGAGAACCATGGTTTAAAGTCAAATTCCCAGTGCGATGGCTCTTGCTTGTAATCCCAGCACTTTGGGAGGCCAAGGCAGGAAGACTGTTTGAGGCCAGAGTTCAAGACCAGCCAGGGCAACATAGTAAGACATCGTTTCAAAAAAATAAAAAAATAATAAATAAAGCCAAATTCTCAACTAAAATTAGTTGTCCTATCAAAATGATCTTCTCAAATAATGGAGAACAATATTCTCCAATTCTCTTCTCTAATACTAATCAATTTTTTACCTTATTTAATTCGGCTAATAAGTGCCCTTTAAAAAATATAAAAATTCAGGCTGGGCATGGTGGCTCACGCCTGTAATCCAGCACTTTAGGAGGCCAAGGTCAGCAGATTACCTGAGGTCTGGAGTTTGAGACTAGACTAATCAACATGGTGAAACCCCGTCTTTACAAAACATATAAAAATTAGCTGGGCATGGCGCCAGACACCTGTAATCCTAGCTACTCGGGAGGCTGACGCAGGAGAATCGCTTGAATCAGGGAGTCAGAGGTTGAAGTGAGCTGAGATCGAGATTGTGCCACTGCACTACAGCCTGGGTGACAAAAGCAAAACTCCATCTCAAAAAAAAGTAAACACTTCACTATGTGGTTAATAGTTATTAATTTCATTTTTTCTGAAATACAAGAATTTTTCTGTACTGTATTTACTGTACATAATGTAAATACTGGTATTTACATTTCTGGGAGTACAGCAGGTATGTAATTAAATAATCCTGCAGCACACAGCACTTTGTTGGGTTTTGACAATTCTATCCCACCTGGCATTACCTGCTAAATTAAGATTAAGGGAAGCAAGACTGAAAAAACAATTGAAAAATAAGTAGAAAAACAACAAAGGTGAATAGTACTGTGAGTATTATAGACTTTGGTTAGTGGTTCCTGGCTTATAACTCCCAAAGCACTTGTCCTCATCTTTAGTTATAATATTGAGTGTGTTAGGCCTCTGGAGCAGACCTCAGAAAAAAAAGAGTCTCTCTGACCTTCTCCTGCCCTTCTTTCACCTGCCCTTCGGCAGTACTGTAATCTTCCCCTGTTTTTCTGAATGTGGGTCCTGAAACCCTAATACAAGGGGGTTCTGTCCCATATCCTAGGGAGAAGAAATACTGATGTCTTGAAGGTTCCCTAAAAACCAAGAGGACTGCTCAGAGAGCTTCTGGAGAACTGAACATGCGGAGGTTCCCAGAGGAAGGTGGCACCCCAGAAGGGTATGGAAGTTCCATATCCCTTCCCCCATATCTCTCCTTATATAGTTCTTAACCTCTATCCTTTGTAATAACCTTTATTATAAACTGGTAAATGTAAGTAAATGTTTCCCTGACTTCTGTGGGCCACTCCAGCATATTAATCAAACCCAAAGCTGGGGGCTAGGGTGTGGGAACTCCAGAAGTCATGGAGGCCTGACTTGGAACTGGATCTGAAACAAGATCTCTATGCAATCTGACACTATCTCCAGGCAGATAGTGAATTGAATTGGGTGACACCCAGTTGGTGTCTGCTGCCAAACCGACTGCTTACTTGCTGATGCAGAGAAATCCCCACATATGTTGGGATCACAGAAGTCTTTTGCACTGATTGTTGTTATGGTTTGAGGACAGAAGAAACACATGGTTTGAGCACATTTTCCAAAACAGTTCTGTTCTAGACTGAAGGGGAAGAGAGAACATTGGATGATAGGAGAGTAGTTCTCTTTTCATGTTTTCTGCACCAAAAGCTTCGTATGTATAGATTTCAGAATAATACTATTATAACATTTAAAAATTTACATTCATTCAACAAATACTGAGGATCTACTATGTGCCAGGAATTGTTCTAGGTGCTGGGAATACAACAATAAGTAAAATAGGCAAAGTTCCTGCCATCAAAGCTGATGTCTAATAAGAAAAAATAAAAGATGAACATACAGACAAGTAAATGTCTAGTATGTTAAGATAGTAATAAATGCTATGGAGAAAGAAATTCAAGGCCCAGGGGTGGGTTTTGTTATATAGGTAGACTACAAATGCTGTTTATAGAGAAAAAAGTACTAAAATTTCCGAACAAAATGAAAGCATTTCTTGAGTATAAATTAGAAATGCCCAACCACTAAAGAATCTGAAAAAATATTCTCTCTAGATTCCTGAATACTAATTTTAATATTGGGCATTGACCCTGTATACTCTTTCCAGTTAGTAGCAATATCTTGTACTACTATTGACGTGATGGCTTACAAAAGACTTCCACATATCATTTCATTTTATTGTAAAATAATCTTGAGAAATTGGCAATACAGATATTATTATTCCCACTTTAAGGAGGAAAAAACTGAATAAATAAACCAAATAACCTGAAGCATAGAAGAGTCCAGGCAAAGCCACAAGGCTTATAAAGCATTCTGACAGAAATCAGGTTAGAAACTGGTATAGAAACATACCAGTTAGGAACAAACATACCAGTTTCTAACCTATCCCCATTTAAGGATAAGATTAGGCCTATCCCTAATTAGGGAGTTAGCAAAGATGGAAATCCAAAAGAGTAAGGACATTTTGATCTTACAGTTTTCACCAGCAAAGTTTCTGACAGCAAGCATGTTGTGACTCCATGCAAACAGTGTCATCAAAATTACATTAACGAATTTTTACAGAAAATAAATTTTGGAGTATTATACTCTATTAAGACATTTGAATTCCATTACATATCTTCTATTTAATGCCTTTAAAACAGAATCTTCTTTTCCATTTTCATGTTATTGTAATTATTTTATAGATATTGAATATTTTCTGGGTAAATTTTATAATAAAAACTTTTCCTAACCATAGCTACTCCATACCGATTTTCTTCAAGGGTAAAGATTACTACTAACACCAACATTTCCCAGTTCACTTTTGGTATTTTGAATCTTACCATAAGTTATCTCCAATTTGTTGTCCATAACAAATTTAATTACATACATTTTAGCCAATTTTAGTTTTTTGATGGTTGAATATTTCAATCAGTAATTTTTATTACAAAACAGTTGACTATGACCTATAAAATTTTAAGAAATTTCTCCCACAGAGTTAATCTATGAGCAGATTGGTTACTGATTATTACTGCAAATACTGAATATATTCCAAATCACTTTGCTATCAGAAATAAGAGCCTAGTCTCCTGAAGGATAAAAAGGACATATCTGGGTTCAAGTAGAGGTCTTAAAATGCCTATCTTTCGGTTCCAAAAGTCAAAAACACCAACCTGTGTAAATAATTACTTTGGGGAGAAATGATACACAGTTGAATATGTAAGATGTGAATATGTAAGTACCTTAGAGGTACGCTAATGTAAGAAAGATGAATGGAATTGATGTAGTAATTTCCAAATAAGAGTTACATTACAGGTATCTCCTCAAGTAGACTGTAAATTTCTACAGAACAGCAACTTGTTTTAGACTTCACTACGTTATCCAATACTACCTACAGTCCTCAAAATGCAGAATTAATACAGCCAAATCCTCAAATTAAGGTAGTATATTAATGTTAATCAACTATGTATTTAAATTACTCTGTCACTACCTTAAGCATATTAGTCAGTAGGTTTCTTCACATACCTTTTCTTTCATAGGTTTTAGGTCTGCTTCATCCACCTTTCTTTCTAATTGGCTTTCTAGTTTTTCAACTTTCCTTTGGAGTTCTTCAATTAGACGTTGTTTGTTATCTATTAGGGGTTTACCCTAAAAAATAAAAAGTATTTTTGTATTTTTACAAATACATATGAAACAAAATAGTAAATATTTCAACTATATAATAGAAACTTCCTGAAGCTATCACTGACCATACTTTCTAAATGACATTTTTCTGACATAAGATAATCTGGTAGCTGCTTCTGAATTTTAATAAAATAAGCTACTCTAGAACTATAAACACAATAGAAGTCACCGAAGAAATTACATTAACCAAAATGATTTGAAAGTCAGTTTTAACAAATATCACAGAAAAAATTATAAAGTGGAAATAAACTACTGCCTCTGTATTGTAAATCAGATGTAATCAGAGTTAAACATAAAATTACCTGTAATCCATTGGTTAGTCTTTTAATTTGCCTTTTCAGTTCATCATTCTCTTGATCAATTTCATCTTTCTCTCGAAGTATTTTATTATAGGCTTTTTGTTTCTTTTGCAGTTCATTATTTAAGTCATTCAAATTATCAGTTAGTAAGTTTTCTTTATTTTTACTTGCTTTAAGTGCTTCTTTCAATTTTAAAAGATTTTCATTTAAATCTTCAACTTGTGACTAATAAGAAAAAAAGAAAAGAAAAAAGAAGAGTCTTCATCAACTATCAATGATAAAAGCAACACAAAACAGAAAATATACCACTATAAAAAAATTTGTCTGAATTTTTAAGTATACAAGAGGGAAAAAATGCAAACTACATATATATTTTCATGTTGATGTCAAGTCTACCTTAAGGAAAAAAGTCTACCTTGAGAAAAAAATGTAAAACTAGTATAAACCAATTCATCTTCAGCAAACACCCACAAAGAAAATTTTATCAAATATGCATGGTTTCATTTTGGCTGAATTAATTAAATAAACAAGTATATAACAATATAAATGGCAATGTTTTAAACACTATGAAGCATAAGAGAAGTATAAAACAAATATCTGACTTGAATCTTTATGGAAATAAGACATAAGAGTCTTTTACAGAAATAAGACATAAAAGAGTAACTCACAATACTAGACACTGTGTATGCCACTAGAAAGCAGTTGCTAGCTGTCCTATGGTGAGAATGATGGGGATACATTATAAGATATTCTGGAAAAGGTGAAACCATGAAGATAGTAAAAAGATGACTGGTTACCAGGGGCTTGGTGAGGTGGGGAGGGCAGAATGAAAAAGAGAGGCACAGAAGATATTTAGAGCAGTGAAAACACCCTCTATAAAACTACAACAATGGATACACATCATTATACATTTGTCTAAACACACAGAGTGTAAAATAACAACAGCTAAAACAGAGGTAAACTTGCACTCTGGGTGATTATGATGTATCAATATAGGTTCATCAGTTGTAAGAAATGCACCACTCTGGGGGGCAGGGGACACATGGGAAATCTCTGAACCTTCATCTCAATTTTGCTGTGAACCTAAAATTGCTCTAAGAAAATAATAAAGTCTTAAAAAAAATCCTAGGTAAAATATTTCTTAAATTTAATGCCATTAGAAAGAGTAGTTCATAATGGTCTATCCTTTCCTAATCTCCAAGAATCATTATATAAATACCATAAAGATACTTATTGTTCAAAAATGCACATGTGTGTAGATGTCTGTCCACCAATAGTGCATTATAAATTCCCTACTCATCAGCAAAATTACTATATATCCAAGTGAATTCTTTTCCAATAGGAATTATCAGAATTTTTGTTACATTAACACATGTTGATGTTCACCTTTAGCTCTCTAGTATGTCGATCAACAATTTGTTGAACATTGAGATGGGCCTCTTTCTGAGAAGTTGCAGAAATAATACGTTCTTCAGCAGCTGCTGTCATTTCTGCCCGGAGTTCTAAAAGTGCCCGACTAAGTGCCTAAAAATTACAAAAACAATACAATTTTTTAAGTAAAATTGACATTTTATATGCACAATATACGGTACAAAAAAAAAAACAAGCTTTATTACTTTCTACTATTTTCCTAAAATACTATGAGTTTAACAGAACATATTTTGCAAATTAACAACTCAACTTTTTCAAATAAATATTTTGTAATTACACTCAATTCTTTCCACATTGAACGTGAATGTGAGAACTCAGCATTAAATCAAGCAGTTTGTATTACAAAAATCAGATATGTTTTGTTTTCAAATATCCAAGTTTAGATATTTAAATTAGTCACTTAGTACATCCTCCCATACGAAATTAACTGAATTTACCTAGACAAAGAAAGGACTAAGAAAGGCTTAAAGTTTATGCATAAATTTCATGAGCTAGCACAGAAAAACAGCAACTTCTAAAACAATTTGAATATATCAAATCTGAGATAAATGTTTTAAAACCTAATAAATCAGAGAATACACTGACCAACTCCTTCCCAAAAAACCATCTCTATGACCACTTTTTTTATCTCTCCTTTTCCTCATTACCATATCTCCCTCTCGATCCCTCAAATTGTTCAAAATTGTTCATTTGTTAAAAATGCTAGCACAAAATCTCAGTAGAAAAAAAAAAAGACAATGTAATGTATATGTATATTTCTATAATATACATTAAGATTTTTCCCCACTTCATATAGATAATATACAAATCGGATTGATGACAACATTAAAAAGATAAATTGAACTATATTTGCCCTGAAAAATAGCACTTAACAAGACCGTTTAACAGAATTGTCTGAAAGACCCTGTTTAACAGCATAAGATAAAAGCTCATACTTTTTATTACAACAGAGATTTACACTACCATCTTTTATAAATTTACAAATCTTCTCTAAAAGCAATCTACCACAAATTTTTCCTAAATCTTGGTAATTTTCTGTTATTACTTACTTTCTGTTGTTTCTCCTTCAAGGCTAATTGGCTCTTTAGCCGTTCTACTAGATTTCTCATTGTAGTTGTTGGAGCTCTTGAATTTGCTTCTTTTTGAGCCTCAAGTTCAGATTTTAAACACTGTGACTCCTTTTGTGACTGGGCCAGAAGATACCTTAAATCCTCTAGTTCTGCTTTTACTTTTTTCACTTCTTCCTCATGGTTTTCTTGGAGCCTGATGTAAATAAACATATGTGGTTTTTTTTTTGGTTTTTTTTGAGACGGAGTTTCGCTCTTGTTACCCAGGCTGGAGTGCAATGGCGGGATCTCAGCTCACCGCGACCTCCGCCTCCTGGGTTCAGGCAATTCTCCTGCCTCAGCCTCCTCAGTAGCTGGTATTACAGGCACGCACCACCATGCCCAGCTCATTTTTTGTATTTTTAGTAGAGACGGGGTTTCACCATGTTGACCAGGATGGTCTCGATCTCTTGACCTTGTGATCCACCTGCCTCAGCCTCCCAAAGTGGCTGGAATTACAGGCGTGAGCCACCGCGCCCAGCCCTGAGCCACCGCGCCCTTTTTTTTTTAACTTTTTATTTTTTTTGAGATGGAGTCTCTGTCTCCCAACTTGGAGTGCAGTTCTCAGGTTGGCGCAATCTCAGTTCATTGCAATCTCCACCTTCCAGGTTCAAGTGATTCCCCTGCCTCAGCCTCCTGAGCAGCTAGGTGCGCCATCAGGCCCAGCTAATTTTTGTATTTTTAGTAGAGATGGGGTTGCACCATGTTGGCCATGCCAGTCTTGAACTCATGACCTCAGGTGATAAGCTCGTTTTGGCATCCCAAACTTCTGGGATTACAGGTGTGAGCCACCACACCTTGCCAAACATATGTCATTAATAGACTGGCTGCTGCAATTAATACCATGATTAATACAAATTTCACACAGAGCAAATGTTCCGTCCTAAGTATGCTTAAAATCTAAATCTTGATGCAGACATCCAGATCCAGGTAATAATTCTTTATTTCACTTAACTACTTTTAACAGTACGTTTTTATTCTAGTTTCTGTCTAATATTTTTGGGAACAATCTTACCAAGTTATTTTGTGGCTTTAGTCAAATAATATAGAGAATGAACAAAATGGCATTTTAAATAGTACGGCTCTTGCAAAATGTGACTGCTTCCTCTATATGATAGTTTCCTAACCACACTACTGGTAACATTTCTGACTGGATAATTCTTTGTTGTTGGTGGGGCTGTCTTGGGCATGATAGGATGTTTAGCAGCATATTTTGGCTCTATCCACTAGATACCAGTAGCACCCCCTAGCCATGACAATCAAAAATGTCTCTAGACATTGCCAAATGTCCCCAAGATGAACAACGGTGAAAAATTGATCCCCTATATTTGAGAACTAATGCCCTATATTGACATATTGAAACAGTGAATAAAACTTTTCCCAGAAATCACATGTATTATTAATTCATTTATGGTTCAAATTCACTAGCATTATATCTATAATTACATATATGGAAGTAGATGCCATCAACAGGTATTAGTTAATTCAATTAACCCTATTGCTCATTCAGCAATAAGTCTGTTAACTGAATTAACATATTGTTGTGCATACAGATACCACATCTCTACTGAGATTCTGACCAATCAGAGGGAGATAGTGTTAAGAAATAAGCAAATGTTAAACTCTTTGAGGCTTGCTGTTTTGGCAAAACTTAAGTCTAACTTTAAAGAGTCATCATCAAATTGTGAAAATATGAGGTTTTACTTAAGAAATCATACAGATCCATGATTTCCTAATATACATCAAAATATGCACACAGAGAATACAAGTACAATTTTAGGCTAAAATGACATGAGAAGGTACACAACAATAACTTGAAGTATTTCATGTGGCAAAATAAATACATTATACAAGGTATTTCAAGAGATCATGATTTTCTATACCCTGGAATTGGAAGCAAAAACACAAGTAATTTTTTATACTCCAAAATATAACAGAAATTTACTAGACCAAAAATAACATCTCATGTACAAAATTTAAGAGAGTGAGGAAAAAAGACTGAAAATACACATATGCTGTTGCTAATTTTCTTTCTTTTAGAGAGTAATTTCTTAAAAGTGGCAGCTCATTAACAAAGCAAAAATAGTATTAATTCTGTTAGAGGCATTTGAATAAGTGAGTAAAGAATCAAAGGCTCTAATAGGAGCTTGAGAGCTGAAATGGAATTATAAGTCAAACAGTTCAACTTTCTAATTTAGGCCCATACAGATAATACTACAATGATTAGAAACTACATAACTATAAACCTATTTTGAGTTTAAAATCTTATGTTCTGATAAATTGGTTGAACAATGTTTAGAATCTCTATTATGTTCCAGACACTCTTATAAGTGTGTAAACAAAAGTTTTCTCTGTATATGTTATTTTACAATATTCAAATTACTTTCATACATGGTATGATTTGACCTTCATATAACCACCCTGAAAAAGCCAGAGTAAGTACTTTATTTCCATTTGAAAGATGATGAGGCCAAGTGAGGTGGCTCAGGCCTGTAATCCCAGCACTTTGGGAGGCCAAAGTGGGTGGATCACTTGAGCTCATGAGTTTGAGATCAGCCTGGGCAACATGGCAAAACCCTGTCTCTACAAAAATACAAAAGACTAGCCAGGTGTGGTGGCACCTGCTTGTACTGCCAGCTACTCAGGAGGCCGAGGTGGGAGGATGGCTTGGGCCTGGGAGGTAAAGGTTGCAGTGAGACCAGATCGTGCCACTGCACTCTAGCTTACACAATAGAGCCAGACCTTGTCTCAAAAATAAATAAATAAATAAATTGATAAATAAGATGAAACTGAGGCTCAAAGAAGGTAAAAATGAGATTCTACAAAAGAATCTGTATTGGCTTTTGAGTCAGACTGACTAGTTTCAAATTATGTCTTTCCCATCTTCTCCAGGCATGCTATTAAGCATTCCTGAAGCCATACCCTCTCTGAAAAAGGTGAAAATGATAACATATATAATCAGTAGTCCTGAGGATAAAAATGAGACAATATACATAAAAGTCTTAGAACAGTTCCTGGCGTAGCAAACACTTACGTTTAGCTTCATTATATTATTATTACCATTGCCTATTTTTACAATATATTTTGGAGACTTACCGTAATTTGGTATTTTCAAATTCTTTTACTTTTAATTCAGTGATTTCTCTTTGTCTCTCTAAATCTTGTGATACTTTCTTTAGTTTGACCAAGAGTGAGGAGAGAGAGTCATCTTGTTCTGCTACTGTCTGCTCCATCTCAGCCAGACGAATAAAATGCTTATGGGTAGGAACTGGAGTGGGAGACTCTTTCATTAAATTCTATGAAATATGAATATATTAGCAATAGGCATGCATAATTCAATGCCACACTTATTCTATATTTTTAATTTGGTTCCTCAAATGATCAAAATATAGTATCTAAAATTTAATGATTTAATAGGCAATGAAGGCTTAAAGAAGACAGGAAGGAAATACCTTATTTTTTGTATTTACAATAGCTAGCAAAGTATCTATATGTAGCAGGAGATCAATAAATGTTAACCAAATTAATGAGGTAAGGCTCAAACATGCTAATTACATTAAAAACATTAAAAGATACACGAAAAACATTAAAAGATGACAGGTCATTTCAGACATATGAAACAGAATGATCAAAACAGGCAAGTATGAGCTAAATTTGGAGATGAAAAGCAGTTAGTTATAGGTAAACTTACAGTGAGTAGAATTTGAAAAGAAAGGTAGGTAGGTTCACAGAAGATCGAGCATATGGCTAAAGAGTATAAACATAACTTAGTGTGAGGCACAGAAGGAGTTGGGTCCAGGAAGAAGAATGATCAGAACTATGTTTTCAAAAGATTATTTCGGCAACAAAAAGGTAGGGTGACTTCTATTCCAAAAAAGAAGAATGCTGAATTTTAAATTACATGGTCTCAAAAATCAATAACATATAGAAAATAGTTCTTAGAATCTTACCCAAGCCGTTTGTTTGAATTTATTTAGTGAACTATTAGCCTGTAGTTCTAATTTGTGATGAAGAATACGAAGGTCTTCCTCATGTTTCTTCACAATTTCTCTTTGCTCCTGTTTTACAGAAAATCAAAACTATATCCTAATTTGTGATTAAAATAAATTCACATTTTGAACCCTTATATATTTTCTTTTTAATCTTCTAAAATTCCTTTGAGATGAGGAAGAAACAGTATCTCTATGTATGAACGTATTCAGACCAGTATACATGTCCCCTCACACAATGTTCAAGTTGACAAGTCCTACCTCAGTTCATAACATATTCTTAATATTAAAATAACATGTATCTATCATCTTTTAAATTATTTCTAGGAAAAATAAATGTTAGCTTTTCCCCACAAAGTTCTAACTAATCTGATTTCTACTGATTACCAGTGTGACATATTTTATTCTACCCTATTACCTCAGTCCTCACCTATAACCTCAATTAAATATTTTTCGGCCAGGCGCGGTAGCTCACACCTGTAATCCCAGCACTCTGGGAGGCCCAGGCGGGTGGATCATGAGGTCAAGAGATCGAGACCATCCTGGTCAACATGGTGAAACCCTGTCTCTACTAAAAATACAAAAATTAGCTGGGCATGGTGGTGCGCACCTGTAGTCCCAGCTACTCGGGAAGCTGAAGCAGGAGAATTGCTTGAACCCAGGAGGCGGAGGTTGCAGTGAGCCAAGATCGTGCCATTGCACTCCAGTAACAACAGCGAAACTCCGTCTCAAAAAATATATATACACATATATATATAAAAATTATAAATTATATATAATTTATATATATGTAATATATATAAATTATAAACATACATATATGTATTTTATATTTTATATATATATTTTTTTCAAAATCACGATTTCACCATAACAACTACTCCTGGTTTAGTAACTGTATAAGAGAAAGATACACAAACTGCCAGTTTTGCTGACGGAGGTGTAATCCAATCACATGATCACATGCAAGTAACAATTCTTAAATAGAATCATTTGACAGCAAGAAAAGAACTACCACTTTAGGGCAAAATAATATTTAGCATTGGATTAAAAAAACGTAATACATAAAATAGCAAACTCATAATATAATAAAATACCTCTCTGGCTTTTTCTAGAAGATGTTGATATTTCTTTACTATTTCTTCTTTTTGATTTAACCTTGCTTGCATGTTTGCAATAGTTTGATGAGCAATTTTCAATGCGTGATGAGGTTTTGGTTCCATCTCTTTTCTGCCTAGCTCAGCTATGAGCTTCTCTCTTTCTGCAGTGGCAGGCAATCGAAGCCTCAGTTCATTGATTACTTTGTCTCTTGACAGTATATTTTGTTCTGCTAACCTTAATGCAGATTCTTTCTCTTTTAGCTTCTGCAATGATTAAATCACAATAAATCATTAAAGTATCTTTTTTCCTTTAAAATACTTCATCTGAATTTTAGATTAGTTATTAGCAAAAAAAAATTCACTTTATTTTTCACATCATATGTACAATAGCCATTTGATACTTAAAAAGGTTAAACTATTTCTAATTGACAACACTTACTTACATAGTTTATAAGAGTATTACATATGTTAGAAACTTCACTGTTACGACAAAAATAAAATTTAATCAATGTACTTTATTGAGATATTACAGTTTAGGACTATAAATGTGTGGTTGTGCTAGATTTAGGAAGAATATGTAATAAATTATTTCCTTTATTTTGGTCCATTGACTAGCAGAGCATTAGAAGACTAATCTAAAGTCAGTAAAGTACAAAACTGGAATTTTAGTGGCCCAAGTCAAGAAATTAGTATTATAAAACCTGCAGTTTATTAAAACAAAACAGAAAAAAAAAAAACTAGAAAAATTTTTACTTTTCAAGAGGATTAAGGTATTTTAAATTAAGCAATTCAGTGGCAATTCACATAAATGACAAATCTTACAATTACTGAGAAAAATCTAAGTTTCCTGAACTGATTAAAAATGTACAATTTTACTTGAAAAACTCCTTTACATATATTATAAAATGTATTTGGGGTTAATATATTTATATGGAAGCTAAAATGAAAATCATATTCAGTTTACATTATTTTCCAAATAATTTAATAAAAATGACAGATTTGATCACCTACTAACCAAAGTCAAGATCTAGATTAAAACAGAAAGTAATTTTTGTAATTAGTAATTAAAACAGTAATTTTTTTAATTTTAGTAATTAAAACAGAAAGTAATTTACCTTCAACCCTTTAACCACGCATAAAAAGGAATGAACTGAAAATGGATTAATAGATTATGTAACATGCACTTCAAAATAAAAACAAAAAAATAAGAAAAGATCGTATAAAGGAAAATAATATATTGTTCATAAAGCTACAATTAAATGCTTTTTTTTTTCCTTTCATGCTAGTGCTGATCAGTGTACCTAAAGGTAACAAGTTATAACTAAATAGTGAATTCATTATCAGCTGTTAGAAACATTATAGGAGAACAGAAAAAGAGTGAAATTAGCAACACATTCATCATTCTATGCATCATCCTCATAAAGAAACATTATTTAACACCCCCCACAAAAATTCCAAAGAATACACAAATCAAAATGCAAATTCTTCTAATTACCTCTTCAAGTGATTTGCAAGTTGCCTGTGTTTCTAGGATTATTCGAATGTTCTCCTTAATTTTTCTTAGAGCAATCTCAAGTTGATTTGGAAGGGGCAAACTAGGGTCAGGGATTGATCCTGTAGCTTCTTCAAACTATTAACAAATAGTATGTTTTTTTTTAAAAGCAGTTGCAGCATTGAAAATAACAATATTAACTTTTACGGCTGTATGATAAAACATAGATTAAACCCCTCACATTTTAAATATACAAGTATAAGATCAATTAATATATACAAATATAACATCAGTTAAAATTATATCTGATATAGGAAATATTTCTGTGAATTAACACTCTAGGCCATGCTACAGAATAGCAAACAGGATTAATCATTCATACCTTTTGTGCTGCATTTAGTATTTCATTTTGCTGACGGTCAAAAATGTCTAGTTGACGTTCCAGGTCAACTTCTCTTTGATCCCAAGCCATTTGTCTTTCTTCATGAAACTAACAAAAGACAATATGTGTCAGACACATATACAAAGACATCAGGCACATAACAAGCATTTTATATATATTTTCTTAACTAATCTTCACAACACATTGATGAAACTGTAATTGTTTTCCTTTTATGAAAAATAATATAAACTCAGAGAGGTGACGTAACTTGTGTAAGATCACAGAGAAAGGCACATGTGAAGTAAGAAAGGCAGATGTGATTTAAATCTATCCAGCCATCCATCCATCCATCCATCCATCCATCCATCCATCCAAAATATATTTAATTATATATATTAAGTGCCAAGCCTCATTCTAGGCAGTACAAACACAGTGGTAAACAAAACCAAGTCCATGTCACCATGGAACTTACATTCTGGTGAAGGAGAGACAGTCAATAATAAACAAGTAAGTATGTAATATACTTGAAGGTTACAAGTGCTATGGAGAAAAATTAAGATAATCTCTATTTAGGGAATCTTGACAATAGAATTTACTGTTGTATCTTAGGTGGCTGGTGAAGGATGCACTGATAAGGTAAGACATTTGAGCTAAGACCTGCAGGCTCTGAAAGTGTAAACACCACAGGTATTTATGATAAGAACAATTTAAGGAGAGGGAACAATCTCTGAGACAGTCATATGTCTGATGAATTTCATCTGTCTCTGTAGCGCACACCTTATTCTATAACAAGCTGCCTTCTTATTCTGTCAGTGAGAGCCAGTAGAAACCTGGAACTGTGAAAAGTCAAATAATCAATCTCAAAATAAAAATTAACTTATCAATGAGTTGTCTATATATTGCCCTTTTTAAGACTAATGTTATAAAAACTAAATATAAATTTTCAGAATAGTTTCGAAAATAAGAAAAAAATTATTATGTAATCCATTGGTAATAGAAGCTGAATTCAATTAGAATAACAGTCATTTGTGCAATATTCTTATTTAAAATCTTAGAAAACACAAAACAAATATAAAACCTTGTTCTGTTGCACAATTTCTTCTTCAAGATTGCTGATTGTATGTTCATATTCAGAAATTATATTATTTAAATATTTTATTTCTTCTTTATCCTTGACTAATTCTCGATTTAATTTAAGCTCTTGAAGACGAAGTTCTTCTATTTTCATATGCCAGTTGATTACCTAAGATTTACAATTTATATATATACAAATATAAATGCCATATCAACAAACAATATTCCTCCATTGATCATAATGATTTTAATTGAAAGTAATGGACATTCTAAAGTAAAATAAGACACAATGTTATCTTTTCTCAAGCCACATGACAAATTTTATTTAGGATTTCCATTGACTTTTCTACAAATGTAGGAATTTACAATAAAATCTTCAAATTATATTGGAATGGACATCACTAACATTCACTTTCATTTTTTCATTTGTTATATGTTTATTGAACACTGACTATAAACAGGTCATTGAAACATTAATATTATTTTCAAAAACAGAAATCCTAAATGTTTCTAGCCTAGAGAATAGGATGTAGTTAGTTGCAAGGTAATTATTTTTCGTTTAATTCTTTCCAAATGAAGAGATGAAACCATATTATATTAAAAATAAATATAGACCCATAGCTTCTAAATGAAAGATAATTATGAACAGTAGAAATCAATCGATTACTATAATGTTTAAGAATAATTATAATTAGTATTCAATTAATATTACTTTCAGAAACAGAAATCCTAAATGTTTCTAGCCTAAAGAATAGGATGTAGTTGCAAGATAATTATTTTTCATTCAATTCTTTCTAAATGAAGATAAAACCAAATTATATTAAAAATAAATGTGGGTCCACTACTTCTAAATCAAAGATAATTATGAACAGCAGAAATCAACTGATAACTACTACAATGTTTAAGAATAATTACAGTTAGTATTCAGTTAATATAAATTTTTCTACAGTATTTAAAATTCCTTGGTATTATACAATCTGAAGAGTCCTACTAAAATCTTTGGTTAGAAAAGCCTAATTTTATTTTTACAAATAATAGACATTCAAATAGCCAACACTGTTAAGTTACAAAATCTAAATTAATGAATCATAATTGGAATTTGATTGTGTCTTAAGCATATTTTATATAGGCACATATTAAGAAATTATTATGTAACTCTTTTGAAAACAATGAATTTAAAATTGGCTGGGCATGGTGGCTCATGCCTGTAATCTCAGCACTTTGAGGAGACCAAAAGCAGGAGGATTACTTGAAGCCAGGAGTTCAAGACCAGCCTGGGTGACAAAGTGAGATCCTATCTCTACAAAAACTTTTAAAATTTTAAAAAATTAGGTAGGTATGGTGGTGTGCACCTGTACTCCCAGCTACAACTACTCAGAAGCCTGAAGCTGAGTACTTCAGCTCAGGAGTTTACTTGAGCTCAGTAAATTACCTGAGCTCAGGAGTTCCCATTATGTTTACACCATTGAACTCCAGCCTAGACAACAGATCAAGACCCTGTCTCTTAAAAAAAAAAATCAAGATTAAATGTTTACCTTTTGGGCTCCCTTGGTATCCTTTAAAGTGCTTATCAACTCTTCCAGGCCCTTTAATTTTAATTCCATCTCCAGTGTTTTGTTCTCCATATTTCTATGTCCTTGTTGAGAATTTTTCATTTCTTGCATTATCTTAAGTTTGTCATTTTGTAGTTGAATCATTGTTCTAGAGAACTTTTCCTGTTGTGCCAAGGGTAAAGCTCCACTAAACTGTCGTCGCAGAGACTGAATTGTTTGGCGCAGATGTTTTGCTCTGTTTCTCCCCTCCAAACGAGCATAATAGAGAGCCTGTTCTTTTTCATCAAGTTTCTGCTCTAAGCGCATATTGTAAGCCTCCGTCTTCTGCAGTTTATATGTAATTGACTCCAACTTACCAAGAGCAGTAGCCTCACTAAGTTGAAGAGAGACATTATGTTGGTGCAACTTGGCAATCAGTGCCTTTTCATCAGACTGTGCCTAATATGAAAAATATACATGTGTGTAGTAAGTTTCAAGTTTTCCAATGAAGCTTATCACAGATTTAAAATCAATTTCCTAAACAAAGTTTTAAAAGAGTGGCACATGAGATCTACAAAATCCAACTTTGCTTTAATACAAATAATAACCAACGAATTGTAAAAGAAAAAAACAAGAATCAAATGTAACTGAGTAACAGTGGGTATGTTACTGTTTTTTTTTTAACTTCCACTGGTTCAGACAATGTGTATGTTTTTATAATTCCCAACACATATAATGTAAAAAGCTACATATAAATACAAGAGAATATTGTTATTAAAGATTTACTAATTACTCTTTCTCAGCATCCTAATTTTGATCAGTAGCACAATTCACCTATAGGCATTTAAATGCTGAACTGGATTACTGAACAGTATTTCAAATTGAAGAGTTTTCTAATTAGGTTCCAACTAACAAGAATAACAGCCTCTGGTTGGTGTATCTTCTGATTAAAAATGTAACGCTGGCCTGGCATGGTGGCTCACACCTGTAAACCCAGCATTTTGTTAGGCCAAGGTGGGCAGATCATTTTAGCCCAGGAGTTCCAGACCAGCCTGGGCAACGTGGTGAAACCCTGTCTCTACAGAAAAATAAAACATTAGCCAGACATGGCAGCAAGTGCCTGTAGTCCCAGCTGCCCAACAAGCTGAGTGGGGAGAATCACCTGACCCCAGGAGTTGAAGGCTGCAGTGAGCCTTGAATGTGCCATTGAACTCCACTGTGGGCAACGAATGAGACGCTATCTCAAAACAAACAAACAGAAAGTGTTAACACATCCTACTCCCAACATCTACTGTAAATTTAGGAAAAAAAGTGGATAGAAGAGCCAATACTGCACATACCTGATAGTCTAGCAGTTGCATTCTGAAGGATTCCACTTCCTTTTCCCTAGACTGTTGCTGTGCATTCAAAATTTCAACTTGCCTTCTGGCAATATCAGAAATTTCTCTCAGTCTAGGAAATAATCATATATTTCAGGAACAATTAAGTACACTTTCTAAGTAAATACCAAATTTAAGAATTTCTAGATCCTTTTCCAAAAAGCCATTCGTTGTCAGCATCTATCTCTTCTTTGTATGAAACATTAAAACAGGGTTTCTTAAACTGTTTCATGGAACATAATTCCATGAGAGGTTATCATGTTTGCTATATAAAAAAAAAAAAACCTTCATTCCCAACATCCCTCCTCCCCCTTGACTATTCATAACATATATTCAGTGCTCTCAGAGGTTCTATCATACATAATTCTCTCAGATCATACTTACTATATAGCATTTTCCAAACATATGTGGCCAAAGAACTTCTGTCCCACACTTTTTTCCATAAAACATTTATTGTCATAATTTGGAATATGCTAGGATAAGGTATTTAGTACATTTATCTAATACCATCACACAGTTAAGAATACAGAAATATAAAATTTCTAAAATCCTTAAATGGATTAATATATGTTTTAACCTACAAGTTATCAGAAATGAGAAAAGAAACAAAACATGCATTTAATAAAATTACCAAAAAAGTGTTAGTTTAATGGTAATAACTCCTTCAAATTCCCTTATGAATACTGTGACAAGCCAACACAGGCAAAGCAAAATGTAAAGTTTCTTTGTTTTGGGTTAGAATTATTTTAGTTCAGTGTTACAGGTAAGACAGGTTTCCTCATACTGATCAGATGCTCTCATTACCAGTTGCATGATTAACAAAATATGATTAAAATAAACTATTACAATTAGTTTATATCAAAAGAGGTCCAAGAGAAGAAAGGACCAATTTTTTTAAAAAAGGGTCTTTCGTAGTGAAAAAGATGTCAAAAATTGATATTCCCAAGAAAACTATCAGGCTCCAAAGGAATGGCTATATTTTTATGAGTAGGCCATAAAATACTTTTACAATTTATGCTTGACAGATTAACTAAGTGGTCCTTATACTTTTCTACTGAAATATCACCTAATTACAAAAGAGAATAAAAATACAGCATATAGCTGGCACACAGTATTTACTTCTTATATATATTTTGTGTTCTAAACTAGCAGGAAATATTTCTTCATGTAAAATAAAAACAAAATATAGCCTCAAGGTTAAGTATAATTGTACACATTTAGTAACTTGCACAGTGCCTACTACATAGTAAATGCCCAATAAATGTAAACTAAATCAAAATCTGAATTTTTTTTTATCATATTCTTACAGTAACTTTATGAACCAAGTAGAAGAGGTACTATTACTTCCTTGTTAAGGTGAAGAAATTTAGGTTTAAATACACTAAATAACCATTCCTTATCCATCACCTCTTTCCCAAAAAATCAGTATGTGAAAGAACTGGACCTTTCTGCAATAATATTTCTGAACTCTAAAAAATGTAAATCTTGAGAGGTCATTCCTCTTTAAAAATATTATCCTCATTAATATTATTATTTAACCCTGTTAAAACCAATCTTAATATTACTTAATCCTGTTCATATAAAAGAAATCAGTATCAATTACCACTACAAATATTATCCTTGTATACTTGTAATTGGGCTTCTCAAACACAAATTAGAGGAGATACATCTAGTCAAATGACTAAAATGTTTATATGCACTTACTTTGACACTTCAACTTTTAGTTCCATTTCATTCTTCTCTAATTCTAGAATCCGTTGCCTATCAGCATCACTTACTGCCTTGCTCACACTATCAGCTAATTCATCTCTTAACATCTGTTCCACCTTCTGTGCATCCAAATTGATTTTGGTAAGCTAGGAAAATGCAACAAAAAATGTTCAAATACATCAATTTTGGGTGAGGTTTTCCTTGTAATTTAGCTTTTAAAGTACTGTAATCCTCTTTACTTGACCTTAGTCCAGATATTAAATTGAGTGTGAAATGTTAAAAACAGACTGAAGGAGGGTAAAAAGATGAAAGAATCAGAAACAAATTATGGAAACTCTGGTTATATTCCAATCCACCAAAAGTCATTTTTATTAGGCAACTCATTATATAATGATATCTGAACTTGTAATATTCTTACTTTGCTTAGCATGCAATCTGCTCGTTATATTTTATTTCAATTATATTACCTACAAATAAAGCCAAATGAGTTAATAAAATCTTATTCATATAGATTTAGTGACATAGTTAAAACGAAAATGATATAAATGCTTTGGAAAACATTAAATCTCAAGGTATGCAAACACTGTAAGAGTTGTGTTTAATCATAAATTGTTAAATACTTGCAAACTATATTTACTGTCACGCAGTTTAATGATTCTGACCACATCAAAAAAACATAAAACCTCCAATTAGAATGTAAAGTCCCTGAAAGTAGAGATTACTGTCTTACTTTGTTTCTTGCTTATACTCCCAGTCCCAACATCGGGTCTGACATGTAATAGGCAATGAATAAATATTTGTTAAATGAAGGGATGGTGGTGAAAGGCAATTACATTGTTTAGTAAATAACATTTCATATATTAAATCTAACAATATAACATTGGTGAGAAACAAGAACTTACAGAAATACTTGCTTTTGTTTTAAACAATTCAGATTTAAATCTTTTATGTATTCATTACATGAAACACAGCACTATATTAATAAGCTATTTCAGAGATACAAACAAACCTCTTAATAATACAATGTCTACCAAGACTAATTCTTATTCTCTAATTGTATGATAAAACTTATATCAAACCTCAGCAAATTTGGTTTCCAATTCAAAATTACGTTCATCCATCTGCTTTAATGAAGTCTGTAAGTGTTCATACATTTTCTGACAATGTTCGGCCCTCTGTCTTTCATTTAATTCCTTCATTTCCAGCATAGTTATTTTTTTTGAAATAGAAACAATGTCACTGTTGGTTATTGATTTCTTTGTCTTATCCATATTAGATTCATTACCTATATGCAATAAAATACTTAAGTCAATCTCATGTTGTTTATATTAAAATTATCTCAGATATTTTAGATGTTGTATATAAGAAAGCAGTATAGTTCTATGGAAAGCACATTAGCTTTCTGAATTCCATCAAACCTGGACTCTAATCTCAGCTCTGTTATTTCCTGACTGTTTGATGTCTACACCATTTAATCTCTGTGGAACTTAACGTTCTTCATCAATCAAATGATTAAAGAAAAAAACACCTATTCCTCCCTCATAGAATTGTGGAACTAACAACAAAGGACTTAGTGTAGAGGTATCATATATAATAAATTTTTAAAATGGCAAGTAAACATTTTGCTGAAAGGAGATAAACTATATGAGAAGCAATGCAGTAAAGCAAAGTGACTGTGAATATAAGTGCAATGATTTGATTTTTAGTCTCATAGAGCTGAAAAGTAAAATGTGAAACCATATGATTGATAGATTCTACCAAATATAATCTTGTCTAACTATGAGTATTATTTGGTCTTTGTACCGACATGGTTTGGCTGTGTACCCACCGAAATCTCATTCTACATCTAGTTCCCATAATCCTCATATATAGTAGGAGAGCCAGTGGAAGGTAACTGAATCGTGGGGGTGGTTTCCCTCATGCTATTCTTGTGAGAGTCTTCCTGCCACTATGTAAAGAAGAAACGTGTTTGCTTTCCCTTCTGCTATGATTATAATATCAATACAGACCTAATATCAAATATCTTATATTTTTTATTAGTTGTTACGCCTTAATCATATATTTGTAGTTATTTAGCTTGTCTTTGGACACAAAAGTCTGTGGCTAAATGGAAAGAGAATTAAAAGCCAATTTACCATAAAAAGGCATAGCATAGGAGTGTCAATTTTTTGAGAAGGAGGAAGAAAACATACTTTTGCTTTGTATAACAAACATGGTCCAGAAAAAACAAAATTTGGTAGAGTGTTTTGCTTTTCAGCAACTTAAAATTCATGTGTGTATAGGGTAGCCAATTATTTAAAGGAACTAAGCAACTCAGCACCAACTCATTTTGTAAACAGCCTTTTACGATCCCAATAACGCCCCCTCCTATTTTTCCAGTTTCATAAGTTCAAGTTTTATAACTGAGTTTTCTCGAAGTAATATATATTTCCTTAAAAAAAAAAAGGTCTCTATCTTGGTTTTAAAAAGTACTTCATTATGTTCTGTATTTCTCTTTAAAATTTATTATTTTAGAATAGCTATTGGAAGCAGTAATCAAGTAACTAACAATAATGAATCACTAACAGGAGCTAAGAGTGTTAGTAAATTAGTTCATTATGGAATAAAGACTCATTCAAGTAATCTTAGGCACCATATAGAAAAATACTGCACTAAATGCCAATATATAAAGGAGTCCTTCTCCATTCTGCATTGTGCTAAACTCTGATAAGAAGAGAAAAGCACATTACAGGGGCTGAAGCAGATTGGCCATCTTATGTGTTCTTGGGTTTGGAGTTTTCTTAAAGAGAGGGTAGAACACAACAGCCAAACACTAATACATTCCTAGATGAAAAAAAGTTAATGATGTGACATTTTTAAACAAAAATATGAGGGCAACAGGGAATAAAGAAACACTCTTTAAAACTTTGGTGATATAAATCCTTATATGGAACAGATTAAGATACATGAAAATTAAAGAATTCCTATAGGGAATTCAGCATTTTTAAAAAATAAAGATAATGAAATAAAAAGAACCTACTAAAATTGTATGAAATACTCTTTTAGGTCTTCATTTAAATGATTATCTTCTTCCATGTAAATACTACACAAAAGCCAATTCATATTTAATCTCTTATTGAGGTAAAAATTACATTTCTAAAAGTAGCTTATCTAAGATTTCCCAATGTTAGGCTTCTCTAAACCAAGTGTCTTATTACCAATTTAAGAGAAAACTTGAATAGCTCTAAGGTTTAGGAAACAAACAAATGAAAATACCACATCCAAAGCAGCAAATTTATTTGAAAATTATGAAGCACAATGAATGAGATAAAATTATGAAAATCCTACAAACTAGGATAACTACTTGAAAAATTAATATGGAAAACTAAAGATTTTAACACCTTCTGAAACAGTAATATCTCTGTTAGATATACATGAAAATGTTCACTGTGGCATTATAAGCAATAGCAAAAATATTACAGGGTAATGATTTAATCACTCAAACACAGTAGGATATTGCATAGGTATTTACAAGTGTGATGAATAAAACACAATTTTTTTTTGAGACAGAGTCTTGCTCTTGTTGCCCAAGCTGGAGTACAGTGGCGCAATCTTGGCTCATGGCAACCTCTGCCTTCTGGGTTCAAGCAATCCTCCTGCCTCAGCCTCCTGACTAGCTAGGATTATAGGCACCTGCCACCATGCTTAGCTAACTTTTATACTCTTAGTAGAGATGGGGTTTCACCATGTTTCCCAGGCTGGTCTCAAACTCCTGATCTCAGGTGATCTGCCCGCCTCGGCCTCCCAAAGTGCTAGGCTTACAGGCATGAGCCACAGTGCCCAGCCACCAAAATATTTTTGATATTACTATCTAAATACAGTATAGAACAATGTTTACAATAATTTAAAATATATAAAATATGTAAGCATATAGCAGCAAAAATATATGGTAATATAGTAATGAAACTATGAGAAATATAACTTTTCAAATTTTCTTTGATGTTTCCTGGTGATCTTTTAATTTAAAAATATCAAGTGATATATAACTAATATAACTTGCATTAAGTGAAAGAAATCATAATACCATTATTAAAATATCCTCAGTTTTAATTGTTAAATGGTTCAAAGTAGCTAATGCTTAGTCATAAATTTTTAACATGTATAATTTCATTAGAAACAAATCTAACTTAAGGAATAAAAACCAAACTTTGGTGGTAGTAAGTATGGGATTAAGTTAGGCAGAAAGTTCTTTTCGTAGTCAAAATATTTTTTTTAATCTAGTATAAAAAAGAAACATTAAGAAATATTCACTATTACATGTTAATCATTTAATATTATCAGAGTTATAATACTTACCTAATTTAGTTTCTTGTTCCCAGGCTTGTTCAATAGTGTGAAGCTTTTCCTTGGTAATCTCCAGTTCTTTATTTATAGACTCCATTTGTTCTATTAAGGAGGCATTTTGACACTGAAGAAAAGAAAAATGTCATTAAGCAACTATTTTGTAATTCAGATCAACAGCACAAAATGACATAACATCTCCTTAAAACTCACAATCTAGATTACAAAATTAGAATTTCCTCCATATATAGTACATGTGCATATACATACATATATGTAATACATGTATACATATACATAATACATGCATAAATATACGTGCACATATCTATATATATATACATATATATGTAAAATACATGTATACATATACACACTGATTTGGTTTGGCTGTGTCCCGACCCAAATCTCATCTTGCATCGTAGTTCCCATAATCCTCATATATTGTAGGAGGGACTCAGTGGCAATCGTGGGGATGGTTTCTCCCATGTTATTCTCGTGATAGTAAGTTCTCAAAAGGTCTGATGGTTTCATAAGGGGCTTCCCGCTTTGCTCCACTAACATTTTTCTCCTTCCTGCCAACATGTGAAGAGGAAACGTGTTTTCTTCCCTTATGCCATTATTGTAAGTTTTCTGAGGCCACCCTAGCCCTGTGGAACTATGAGTCAATTAAATCTCTTTCCTTTATAAAGTACCCAGTCTCAGGTATTTCTTCACAGCAGCAGGAAAATGGACTAATACATATACATATATATATATACACACACACACACACACACATATACACACACACACACACACACACACACACATATATACACACACACACACAAACATACATATAAAATGTAAAATACTATTTTAAAATAATCATCAAAATCCTGTGTTATCCAACACAGGATTTTTTTTTATTGCATTTTAGGTTTTGGGGTACATGTGCAGAACATGCAAGATAGTTGCATAGGTACACACATGGCAGTGTGTTTTGCTGCCTTCCTCCCCTTCACCCACATTTGGCATTTCTCCCCAGGCTATCCCTCCCCTATTCCTCCCAATAGGCCACAGTGTGTAGTACCCCCTTCCCTGTGTCCATGTGTTCTCATTTTTCCTCACCCACCTATGAGTGAGAATATGTGGTATTTCATTTTCTGTTCTTGTGTCAGTTTGCTGAGAATGATGTTCTCCAGATTCATCCATGTCCTTACAAAGGACACAAACTCATCATTTGTGATTGCTTCATAATATTCCATGGTGTATATGTGCCACATTTTCCCAGTCCAGTCTATCATCGATGGGCATTTGGGTTGGTTCCAGGTCTTTGCTATTGTAAACAGTGCTTCAATGAACATTCGTGTGCATGTGTCCTTATAGTAGAACGATTTATAGTCCTTTGGATATATACCCAGTAATGGGATTGCTGGGTCAAATGGAATTTCTATTTCTAGGTCCTTGGGGAATCGCTACACTGTCTTCCACAATGATTGGACTAATTTACACTCCCACCAAAAGTGTAAGAGTGTTCCTATTTCTCCACATCCTCTCCAGCATTTGCTGTCTCCAGATTTTTTGTTGATCGCCATTCTAACTGGCGAGAGAGATGGTATCTCAATGTGGTTTTGATTTGCATCACTCTAATGACCAGTGATGATGAGCATTTTTTCATGTGTTTGTTGGCCTCATGTATGTCTTCTTTTGTAAAGTGTCTGTTCATATCCTTTGCCCATTTTTGAATGAGCTTGTTTGTTTTTTTCCTGTAAATCTGTTTGAGTTCTTTGTAAATTCTGGATATCAGCCCTTTGTCAAATGGGTAAACTGCAAAGATTTTTTTCCCATTTTGTTGGTTGCCGATTCACTCTAGTGACTGTTTCTTTTGCCGTGCAAAAGCTGTGGAGTTGGATTAGGTCCCATTTGTCTATTTTGGCTTTTGTTGCCAATGCTTTTGGTGTTTCAGTCATGAAGTCCTTGCCTACTCCTATGTCCTGAATGGTTTTGCCTAGATTTTCTTCTAGGGTATTTATGGTGCCAGGTCTTATTTTTAAGTCTTTAATCCATATGGAGTTAATTTTAGTGTCAGTTGTCAGGAAGGGGTCCAGTTTCTGCTTTCTGCACATGGCTAGCCAGTTTTCCCAACACCATTTATTAAACAGGGAATCCTTTCCCCATTGCTTGTTTTTGTCTGATTTATCAAAGATTATATGATTGTAGATATGTTGTGTTGCCTCTGATGCCTCTGTTCTGTTCCATTGGTCTATATCTCTGTTTTGCTACCAGTACCATGCTGTTTTGATTACTGTAGCCTTGTAGTATAGTTTGAAGTCTGGTAGTGTGATGCCTCCCGCTGTGTTCTTTTTGCTTAGGATTGACTTGGCTATGCGGGCTCCCTTTTGGTTCTATATAAAGTTCATGGTGGTTTTTTCCAGTTCTGTGAGGAAATTCAACAGCAGCTTGATGGGGATAGCGTTGATTGTGTAAATTACTTTGGGCAGTGTAGCCATTTTCATGATATTGATTCTTCCTAACCATGAACATGGAATGTTTCCCCATCTGTTTGTGTCCTCCCTTATTTCGTTGAGCAGTGATTTGTAGTTTTCCTTGAGGAGGTCCCTTACGTTCCTTGTAAGTTGTATTCCTAGGTATTTTATTCTCTTTGTACCAATTGTGAATGGCAGTTCGGTCTTGATTTGGTTCTCTTTAAGTCTGTTATTGGTGTATAGGAATGCTTGTGATTTTTGCACATTGATTTTATATCCTGAGACTTTGCTGAAGTTGCTTATCAGTTTCAGAAGAGTTTGGGCTGAGGTGATGGGGTCTTCTAGGTATACTATCATGTCGTCTGCAAATAGAGACAACTTGGCTTCCGCCTTTCCTATTTGAATACCCCTTATTTCTTGTTCTTGCCTGATTGCTCTGGCTAGAACTTCCAATACTATGTTGAGTAGAAGTGGTGAGAGAGGGCATCCTTGTCTAGTGCCGGATTTCAAAGGGAATGCTTCCAGTTTCTGCCCATTAAGTATGATATTGGCTGTTGGTTTGTCGTAAATAGCTTTTATTACTTTGAGATGTGTTCCATCAATACCAAGTTTATTGAGGGTTTTTATCATAAAGGGCAGTTGAATTTTGTCAAATGCCTTCTCTGCGTCAATTGAGATAATCATGTGGTTTTTGTTTTTGCTTCTGTTTATGTGGTGAACTACGTTTATTGACTTGTGTATGTTGAACCAGCCTTGCATCCCCAGGATGAATCCTACTTGATCATCATGGATAAGTTTTTTAATGTGCTGTTGCAATCTGTTTGCCAGTATTTTATTGAAGATTTTTGCATCTATGTTCATCATGGATATTGGCCTGAAGTTTTTTTTTCTTGTTGAGTTTCTGCTGGGTTTTGGTATCAGGATAATGTTGGTCTCATAAAATGATTTGGGAAGGGTTCCCTCTTTTTGGATTATTTGGAATAGTTTCAGAAGGAATGGTACCAGCTCCTCTTTGTGTGTCTGGTAGACTTCGGCTGTGAACCCATCTGGACCAGGGCTTTTTTTGTGTGGTAGGCTCTTAATTGCTGCCTGGACTTCAGACCTTGTTATTGGTCTATTCATAGTTTCGGCTTCCTCCTGGTTTAGGCTTGGGAGGACACAGGTATCCAGGAATTTATCAGTTTCTTACAGGTTTACTAGTTTATGTGCATAGAGTTGTTTGTAGTATTCTCTGATGATGGTTTGAATTTCTGTGGATCTGTGGTGATATCCCCTTTATCATTTTTTACTGCATCTATTTGGTTGTTCTCTCTTTTCTTTTTTATCAGTCTGGCTAGTGGTCTATTTAGTTTATCTTTTCGAAAAACCAGCTCTTGGATTCATTGATTTTTTGAAGGGTTTTTCGTGTCTCTATCTCCTTCAGTTCTGCTTTGATCTTAGCTATTTCTTGTCTTCTGCTAGGTTTTGAGTTTTTTTGATCTTGCTCCTCTAGCTCTTTCAATCTTGATGATAGGGTGTCAATTTTGGATCTCTCCACTCTTCTCATGTGGGCACTTATTGCTATATATTTTCCTCTACAGACTGCTTTAAATGTGTCCCAGAGATTCTGGCATGTTGTGACTTCGTTCTCATTGGTTTCGAAGAACTTCTATATTTCTGCCTTCATTTCAATGTTTATCCAATCAACATTCAAGAGCCAGTTGTTCAGATTCCACGAAGCTGTGTGGTTCTGAGTTCATTTCTGAATTCTGAGTTCCAACTTGATTGCACTATGGTCTGAGAGTGTTTGTTATGATTTCAGTTGTTTTGCATTTGCTGAGTAGTGCTTTACTTCCAATTATGTGGTCAATTTTGGAGCAGGTGTGATGTGGTGCTGAGAAGAATGTATATTCTGTGGATTTGCGATGGAGAGTTCTGTAAATGTCTATCAGGTTTGCTTGTTCCAGGTCTGAGTTCAAGCCCTGGATATCCTTGTTAATTTTCTGTCTGGTTGATCTGTCTGCTATTGACAGTGGAGTGTTAAAGTCTCCCACTATTATTGTGTGAGAGTCTAAGTCTCTTTGTAAGTCATTAAGAACTTGCCTTATATATCTGGGTGCTCCTACATTGGGTCCATATATATTTAGGATTGTTAGCTCTTCTTGTTGTATTGATCCTTTGACCATTATGTATTGCCCTTCTTTGTCTCTTTTGATCTTTGTTGCTTTAAAGTCTATTTTATCAGAGACAAGAATTGCAACTCCTGCTTTTTTTTTGCTCTCCATTTGCTTGGTAAATCTTCCCCCATCCCTTTATTTTGAGCCCTTGTGTATCCTTGCATGTGAGATGGGTTTCCTGGATACAGCACACCGATGGGTTTTGGTTTTTTATCCAATTTGCCAGTCTGTGTCTTTTGATTGGTGCATTTAGCCCATTTACATTTAGGGTTAATATTGTTATGTGTGAATTTGATACCGCCATTTTGATGCTAGCTAGCTGTTTTGCCTGTTAGTTGAGAGATTGTTCATTTGTTGATGCTCTTTAGCATTTGGTATGTTTTTAGAATGGCTGGTACTGGTTGTTCCTTTCTATGTGTAGTGCCTCTTTCAGGAGCTCTTGTAAAGCAGGCCTGGTGGTGACAAAATCTCTGAGTACTTGCTTGTTGGCAAAAGATTTTATTCTTCCTTCACTTATGAAGCTCAGTTTGGCTGGATATGAAATTCTGGGTTGAAAGTTCTTTTCTTTAAGGATGTTGAATATTGGCCCCCACTCTCTTCTGGCTTGTAGGGTTTCTGCTGAGAGATCCATTCTGAGTCTGATGGGCTTCCCTTTGTGGGTGACCCGACCTTTCTCTCTGGCTGCCCTTAGTATTTTCTCCTTCATTTCAACCCTGGTGAATCTGACGATTATGTGCCTTGGGGTTGCTCTTCTTGCAGAATATCTTTGTGGTGTTCTGTGTATTTCCTGGAGTTGAGTATTGGCCTGCCTTGCTAGGTTGAATAAATTTTCCTGGATAATATCCTGAAGAGTATTTTCCAGCTTGGATTCATTCTCTTCGTCACATTCTGGTACACCTATCAAACGTAGGTTAGGTCTCTTCACATAGTCCCACATTTCTTGGAGATTTTGTTCATTCCTTTTTGCGCTTCTTTCTCTAATCTTGGTTTCTCATTTTATTTCATTGAGTTGATCTTCGACTTCTGATATTCTTTCTTCTGCTTGGTCAATTCGGCTGCTGAAACTTGTGCATGCTAAGCGAAGTTCTCATGTTGTGTTTTTCAGCTCCTTTAATTCATTCATATTCCTCTCTAGTTGTCCGTTCTTGTTATCATTTCCTCGAATCTTTTTTCAAATCTTTTTTCAATGTTCTTAGTTTCTTTGCATTGATTTAGGACATGTTCTTTTAGCTCACTGAAGTTTCTCATTATCCACCTTCTGAAGTCTGATTCCGTCGTTTCGTCACACTCATTCTCTGTCCAGCTTTGTTCCTTTGCTAGTGAGGAGTTTTGGTCTTTTGTAGGAGGTGAGGTGTTTTGGTTTTGGGTGTTTTCCTTTTTTTTGTGCTGGTTTCTTCCCATCTTTGTGGATTTAACCACCTGTCATCTTAGTAGTTGCTGACTTTTCGATTGGGTCTCTGAGTGGACGCCCAGATTGTTGATGATGAAGTGTTTCTGTTACTTAGTTTTCCTTCTAACAGTCTAGCCCCTCTGCTGTACGACTGCCAAGATCCACTCCAGGCCCTGCTTGTCTGGGGTACACCTGTAGCAGCTGCAGAAGAGTAAGGGATGCTACTAGTTTCTTCTGCTGCTATCTTTGTCCCAGAATGATGCCCGCCAAATGTCAGTCTGATTAGTCCTTTTTTCAGGTGACTCTTTGGATATACAGGGGTCAGGGAGCTGTTTGAGGAGACGGTCTGTATTTTATAGGAGCTCCAGTGCTGAGCTGTGAGCTCTGTTGTTCATTCAGGGTTGTTGGGCGGGTTTGTTTAGGTCTGCTGCAGCAGAACTTATAAACCCCCCCCTTTTTTTCCCTCTGATGCTCTGTCTCAGGGAGTTGGGGCTTTCTTTATGAGTATCTGTTGCACTGTCTTGCCCAGCTAGGAATCAGTCTAGTCACTATTTGCCTACCGAGGCTCCGCCCTCCTACCCCGGGGTCCACCCTGCTGCCACGGGGCTTCACCCTGCTGTGGTGGGCTCCGCCCTGTTGGCTGAGTCTCTCTGTTATGGCAGGTTGCCTCGGCAACAGAAGGCTGCTTGTGCAATGGGCGTGTTCCTCAGTAGGGCGGAATGCGTTCGTAGTGGTGGACGCCCCTCCCCCATGGAGCTGCACCGTCCTGGATCCAGCTGAGCCCACAGTTAAACTCTGAACCCCCAGCGTTTCGAATCGCCGTTTTGTTTGTCCCTGTGGCAGTGGGACCCGCCAAGCCTGATCACCTGGCTCCCTATCTCAGAGTCCTTTCTCTCTCTTCTCTTTTTTTTTTTTTTTTTAAGTTGAATGGTTGACTCTCTCACAGGTGTTTCAGTCGCCTGCTGAAAGGGCGCCAGGATCTGTATGATTTCCCATGCCACTACCCACTGCACCGGCTCAAATCACACTTCCCAGGAATCTCCTGGTCTGACTCACTGTCCAAGTCCCGTTTAATCAGATGGATATGTTAATCTGCCCTCCCAAATCTCAGATTGCCGGTTTAACAGGGCACCCAGACCAGTGAGTTTTGTGGGGCTGAGCCGCGGCACTGGCCGATAGGGCCTCACAAGCCGAAAGGGCAGCGCTGGTGTCCTGTGTCTCTCCTACATCTGGGAATTTCCCCATTCTGTGGGCAACAAAGGTCCGTCTGAAAATGCGGCTAGGACTCACCCTCTGCGCCTTCACTGAGAGATGCAATCCTGAGTTGTTCCTACCGCGCCATCTTGGAAAATCCTCCCCAACAAAGGATTTTGATGTACTCAATTTCTAAATATTACCTTCTGCCACTAAAGCTGTACATTCCTTTTAGCCAAGCTGGAATACTCAAGAGTTTTCCAACCTTTTCAAAACTAGTGCTTCCTTCCTTCATGCACACAATTGCTGAGTGTCCTAGTATGCCATCAGCAACAGATGACAGATGTTCATAATGAAAAGAAATACAAGAGAAGGGGGAGAGGCAAGATGGCGTCGTAGAGGCGACTCAGGATTGCAGCTCTCAGTGAAGGCGCAGAGGGTGAGTCCTAGCCGCATTCTCGGATGTTCCTTTTATGCCCACAGAGCGTTGAAAGTCCCAGGTGTGGGAGAGACACGGGATGCTAGCAGCCGGCTAAGGCAGCCGGCTCCCGCCACCTCTTCGGCCGGCGCCGCAGCGGGACCCAGCGCGGAACTCACTGGTCTGGGTGCCCTGTTAAACCGGCAATCTGAGATTTGGAAGGGCAGATTGGCATGTTCATCTGATTGAACGGGACTTGGACAATGAGCCAGACCAGGAGTTTCCTGGGAAGCGTGATCTGAACCGGGGTAGTGGGCAGTGGCACGGGAGATCGCACGGATCCCAGTGCCCTATCGGCAGGCTACTGGGGTGCCAGTGAGAGAGTCGACCTTTCAGCTTGGGGAGAGGAAGAGAGAGAGAGAGAGGACGGACTCTGAGGCAGGGAGCTGGGTGATCGGGCTCGGCGGGTCCCACGCTCACGGGGACAAGCAGGGCGGCGACTGGAGGTGCTTGGGGCTGAGAGTTTTGCTGCCGGCATCTAGGACGGTGCAGCCCGGTGAGGGAGGGGCGTCCACCATTGCTGACGCAGTCCACCCCCACTGAAGTACAGCCCAGGACTGACACGGCCTGCCGTTGCTGAGGCAACCTGCCATAACAGAGGGACTCCGCACTCCACAGCAGAAGGGAGCCCAGCAGCAACAGGGCGGACCGCGCTAGCAGGTCAGAGCCCCGGCAGGCAAATAGTGAATAGACTGCCGCCTAGTGGGGCAGGACAGTGCAACAGATACTCATAAAGAAAGCCCCAACTCCCTGAGTCAGAGCATCTAAGGGGGGTGGAAGGGTGGTGTTTTATGAGTTCTATAGCAGCAGACATAAACAACCTCCCAACAACGCTGAATGAACAACGGAGCTCACAGCTCAGCACTGGAGCTCCTATAAAGCACAGACTGTCTCCTCAAGCAGCTCCCTGACCCCTGTATATCCAAGGAGTCACCCCAGAAAAGGACTAATCAGACTGACATTTGGCTGGCATTATTCTGGAACAAGGACAGCAGAAGAAGAAACTGGTATCATCCCTCACTGTTCCGCAGCTGCTGCAGGTATACCCCAGACAAGCAGGGCCTGGAGTGGACTTCAGCACTCATACAGCAGAGGGGATAGACCATTAGAGGGAAAACTAAGTAACAGAAATATTTCATCATCAACAATCTCAGCGTCCACACAGAGACCCAATTGAAAAATCAGCAACTACTAAGATGACAGGCGGATAAATCCATGAAGATGGGAAGAAACCAGCGCAAAAAGGAGGAAAGCACCTGAAACCAAAACACCTCACCTCCAAAAAAGGACCAAAATTCCTCACCAGCAAGGGAACAAAGCTGGACGGAGAATGAATGTGACGAAATGACGGAATCAGACTTCAGAAAGTGGATAATGAGAAACTTCAGTGAGCTAAAGGAACATGTACTATACCAGTGCAAAGAAACTAAGAACCTTGAAAAAAGATTTGAAAAAAGATTCGAGGAATTGATAACAAGAATGGACAACTTAGAGAGGAATATGAATGAATTGAAGGAGCTGAAAAACACAACACGAGAACTTCGCGAAGCATGCACAAGTTTCAACAGCCGAATTGACCAAGCAGAAGAAAGAATATCAGAAGTTGACGATCAACTCAATGAAATAAAACGAGAAACCAAGATTAAAGAAAAAAGTACAAAAAGGAATGAACAAAATATCCAAGAAATGTGGGACTATGTGAAGAGACCCAACCTACGTTTGATAGGTGTACCAGAATGTGACGAAGAGAATGAATCCAAGCTGGAAAACACTCTTCAGGATATTATCCAGGAAAATTTCCCCAACCTAGCAAGACAGGTCAATACTCAACTCCAGGAAATAAAGAGAACACCACAAAGATACTCCGCAAGAAGAGCAACCCCAAGGCACATAATCGTCAGATTCACCAGAGTTGAAACGAAGGAGAAAATACTAAGGGCAGCCAGAGAGAAAGGTCAGGTCACCCACAAAGGGAAGCCCATCAGACTCACAGCAGATCTCTCGGCAGAGACTCTACAAGCCAGAAGAGAGTGGTGGCCAATATTCAACATCCTTAAAGAAAAGAGCTTTCAACCCAGAATTTCATATCCAGCCAAACTGAGCTTCCTAAGTGAAGGAAAAATAAAATCCTTCACGAACGAGCAAGTACTCAGAGATTTTGTCACCACTAGGCCTGCTTTACAAGAGCTCCTGAAAGAGGCACTACACATAGAAAGAAAAAACCAGTTCCAGCCATCCTAAAAGCATACCAAATGCTAAATACCATCAACAAAATGAAGAATGTACATGAACCAACGGGCAAAACAGCCAGCTAGCATCAAAATGGCAGTATCAAATTCACACATAACAATATTAACCCTGAATGTAAATGGGCTAAATGCACCAATCAAAAGACACAGACTGGCAAATTGGATAAAAAACCAAAACCCATCAGTATGCTGTATCCAGGAAACCCACCTCACACGCAAAGATACACAAAGGCTCAAAATAAAGGGATGGAGGAAGATTTACCAAGCAAATGGAGAGCAAAAAAAAGCAGGAGTTGCAATTCTCGTCTCTGATAAAATAGACTTTAAAGCAACAAAGATCAAAAGGGACAAAGAAGGTCATTACATAATGGTAAAAGGATCGATACAACAAGAAGAGCTAACGATTCTAAATATATATGGACCCAATGTAGGAGCACCCAGATATATAAGGCAAGTTCTTAATGACTTACAAAGAGACTTAGACTCCCACACAATAATAGTGGGAGACTTTAACACTCCACTGTCAATAGCAGACAGATCAACCAGACAGAAAATTAACAAGGATATCCAGGACTTGAACTCAGACCTGGAACAAGCAAACCTGATAGACATTTACAGAACTCTCCACCCCAAATCCACAGAATATACATTCTTCTCAGCACCACATCACACCTACTCCAAAATTGACCACATAATTGGAAGTAAAGCACTACTCAGCAAATGCAAAACAACGGAAATCATAACAAACAGTCTCTCAGACCATAGTGCAATCAAGTTGGAACTCAGAATTCAGAAAATAACTCAGAACCGCACAGCTTCATGGAAACTGAACAACTAGCTCTTGAATGTTGATTGGATAAACAATGAAATGAAGGCAGAAATAAAGAAGTTCTTTGAAACCAACGAGAATGAAGACACAACGTACCAGAATCTCTGGGACACATTTAAAGCAGTCTGTAGAGGAAAATATATAGCAATAAGTGCCCACATGAGAAGAGTGGAGAGATCCAAAATTGACAACCTATCGTCAAAATTGAAACAGCTAGAGGAGCAAGATCAAAAAAGCTCAAAACCTAGCTGAAGACAAGAAATAACTAAGATCAGAGCAGAACTGAAGGAGATAGAGACAAGAAAAACCCTTCAAAAAATCAATAAATCTAAGAGCTGGTTTTTTGAAAAGATCAACAAAATAGACAGACCACTAGCCAAACTGATAAAAAAGAAAAGAGAGAACAACCAAATAGACACAATAAAAAACGATAAAGGGGAAATCACCACAGATTCCACAGAAATTCAAACCATCATCAGAGAATACTACAAACAACTCTATGCACACAAACTAGTAAATCAGGGAGAAATGGATAAATTCCTGGACGCCTGTGTCCTCCCAAGCCTAAACCAGGAGGAAGCCGAAACTATGAATAGACCAATAACAAGGTCAGAAGTTGAGGCAGCAATTAAGAGCCTACCACACAAAAAAAGCCCAGGTCCAGATGGGTTCACAGCTGAATTCTACCAGACACACAAAAAGGATCTGGTACCATTCCTTCTGAAACTATTCCAAATAATCCAAAAAGAGGGAACCCTTCCCAAATCATTTTATGAGACCAACATCATCCTGATACCAAAACCTGGCAGAGACTCAACAAGAAAAGAAAACTTCAGGCCAATATCCATGATGAACATAGATGCAAAAATCTTCAATAAAATACTGGCAAACAGATTGCAACAGCACATTAAAAAACTTATCCATCATGATCAAGTAGGATTCATCCCAGGGATGCAAGGCTGGTTCAACATACGCAAGTCTATAAATGTAATTCACCACATAAACAGAAGCAAAAACAAAAACCACATGATTATCTCAATTGACGCAGAGAAGGCATTTGACAAAATTCAACAGCCCTTTATGCTAAAAACCCTCAATAAACTTGGTATTGATGGAACATATCTCAAAGTAATAAAAGCTATTTACGACAAACCAACAGCCAATATCATACTTAATGGGCAGAAACTGGAAGCATTCCCTTTGAAATCCGGCACTAGACAAGGATGCCCTCTCTCACCACTTCTATTCAACATAGCACTGGAAGTTCTAGCCAGAGCAATCAGGCAAGAAAAAGAAATAAAGGGTATTCAAATAGGAAAGGTGGAAGCCAAATTGTCTCTATTTGCAGACGACATGATAGTATACCTAGAAGACCCCATCACCTCAGCCCAAAAACTCCTGAAACTGATAAGCAATTTCAGCAAAGTCTCAGGATATAAAATCAATGTGCATAAATCACAAGCATTCCTATACACCAATAACAGACTTAAAGAGAACCAAATTAAGAACGAACTGCCATTCATAATTGCTACAAAGAAAATAAAATACCTAGGAATACAACTCACTAGGAATGTAAGGGACCTCTTTAAGGAAAACTACAAACAACTGCTCAACGAAATAAGAGAGAACACAAACAGATGGAGAAACATTCCATGTTCGTGGTTAGGAAGAATCAATATTGTGAAAATGGCTATACTGCCCAAAGTAATTTACACATTCAATGCTATCCCCATCAAACTACCATTGAATTTCTTCACAGAACTGGAAAAAACCACCATGAATTTCATATGGAACCAAAAAAGAGCCCGCATAGCCAAGTCAATTCTAAGCAAAAAGAACACAGCGGGAGGCATCACGCTACCAGACTTCAAACTATACTACAAGGCTACAGTAATCAAAACGGCATGGTACTGGTACCAAAACAGAGATATAGACCAATGGAACAGAACAGAAGCATTGGAGGCAACACAACATATCTACAACCATATTATCTTTGATAAACCAGACAAAAACAGGCAATGGGGAAAGGATTCCCTATTTAATAAATGGTGTTGGGAAAACTGGCTAGCCATGTGCAGAAAGCAGAAACTGGACCCCTTTCTGACACCTTACACTAAAATTAACTCCAGATGGATTAAAGACTTAAACGTAAGACCTGACACCATAAAAACCCTAGAAGAAAATCTAGGCAAAACCGTTCAGGACATAGGAGTAGGCAAGGACTTCACGAACAAAACACCAAAAGCATTGGCAACAAAAGCCAAAATAGACAAATGGGACCTAATCAAACTCCACAGCTTCTGCACGGCAAAAGAAACAGTCACTAGAGTGAATCGGCAACCATCAGAATGGGAAAAAATCTTTGCAGTTTACACATCTGACAAAGGGCTGATATCCAGAATTTACAAAGAACTCAAACAGATTTACAGAAAAAAAACAAGCCCATTCAAAAATGGGCAAAGGATATGAACAGAAACTTTACAAAAGAAGACATACATGAGGCCAACAAACATATGAAAAAATGCTCATCATCATTGGTCATTAGAGAGATGCAAATCAAAACCACATTGAGATATCATCTCACACCAGTTAGAATGGCGATCATTAAAAAATCTGGAGACAGCAAATGCTGGAGAGGATGTGGAGAAATAGGAACACTCTTACACTGTTGGTGGGAGTGTAAATTAGTTCAACCATTGTGGAAGACAGTGTGGCGATTCCTCAGGGACCTAGAAATAGAAATTCCATTTGACCCAGCAATCCCATTACTGGGTATCTATCCAAAAGACTATAAATCGTTCTACTATAAGGACACATGCACACAAATGTTCACTGCAGCACTGTTTACAATAGCAAAGACCTGGAACCAACCCAAATGTCCATCAATGATAGACTGGACTGGGAAAATGTGGCACATATACACCATGGAATATTATGCAGCAATCAAAAATGATGAGTTTGTGTCCTTTGTAAGGACATGGATGAATCTGGAGAACATCATTCTCAGCAAACTGACACAAGAACAGAAAAAGAAATACTGCATATACTCACTCATAGGTGGGTGAGAAAAATGAGAACACATGGACACAGAGAGGCGGTCTACTATACACTGGGGACTGTTGGGGGAAATGGGGGAGGGACAGCGGGGGGGACTGGGGGGGATAGCCTGGGGATGAATACCAAGTGTGGGTGAAGGGGAGGAAGGCAGCAAAACACACTGCCATGTGTGTACCTATGCAACTATCTTGCACGTTCTGCACATGTACCCCAAAACCTATAATGCAATAAAAATTTAAAAGAAAAAAAAAAAAAAAAAAATACAAAATTCTGGCCTTCAAAGTTCTGCCCATTCAGTGCCTATGTGTGTGGGGGGGTGGAGGTGGGGGGTGGTAAGATTTGGCCAGAGTGTGAAAGGCAGCAGATAATAAGCAAGTAAACAAACAAAAAATCTATTAAAAATGTCAACATTGGCCAATCACGGTGGCTCACACCTGTAATCCCAGCACTTTGGGAGGCTGAGGCAGGTGGATCACTCGAGGTCAGGAGTTCGAGACAAGCCTGGCCAACATAGTAAAACCCCATCTCTACTAAAAATACAAAATTTAGCCAGTTGTGATGGCCTGTTCCTGTAATCCCAGATACTCAGGAGGCTGAGGCAGAATTGCTTGAAACTGGGAGGCAGAGGATGCAGTGAGCCAAGATCCTGGGAGGCAGAGGATGCAGTGAACTGAGATCTTGCCACTGCGTTCCAGCCTGGGCAACAGAGCAAGACTCTGTCTCAAAAAGGAAAAAAAAAAAGGTCAATCAGCCATTGCAGTGACTCAGGCTCACACCTGTAATTCCAGTACTTCAGGAGGCTGAGGTGGGAGAATCATTTGAGTCTAGGAGTTTGAGAACAGCCGAGGCAACAAAGTGAGACCTCATCTCTATAAAAAATATAAAAACTCAGCCAATTGTGGTGGTGCATGCCTGTAATCCCAGCTATTTGGGAGGCTGAGTTCAAGATCAGCCTGGCCAACATGACAAAACCCTGTCTCTATTAAAAATTCAAAACTTAACCGGGCATAGTGGCACATGCCTGTAATTCTAGCTACTCAGAGGCTGAGGCAGGAGAATTGCTTGAACCTGGGAGGCAGAGGTTGCAGTAATCCAAGATCATGCCACTGCACTCCAGCCTGGGTGAAAGAGTGAGATTTCATCTCAAAAAAAAAAAAAAAAATCTTGAGGAAAGATAAAAAATATTAGTTGGGAAAATGATAACGTTAAAAATCATTCATGTATACATTATCTACAAGACATCTCTTGACTAGGACTTTCTAATGCTCTAGAGGATAGGACAAAGGACATGGAGAATGGAAAAAAATAAATTATTACCCTACCTAACAAGGCAGAATTTTCTATAAAAATTAACATAATCACCTCTCTTTGGCAAAGCAGCAAAAAGCAAACTGATCATGACTACTTCTAAGTAATATTGATAAACATGTCTCATAATTTAATAGGAGTCATAAAAGCTACTCAGAACAATGTTTTCATTTACTGAATGTGTCTCTCTGAGCCAGCAAAGCTTTTCAGCTAATAGAATTAGATCTTATTCTACTCCTGTGCAAAGATCTTAGATAAGAATAATCCAAAAGACACAAGCCCCTATTTCAGATGAGGAAGATGAACAAATCAGGAACTTGTTCTGTCCGCAGTAAAAGGTATGGAGTTCAAGTGGCTATATGAGAACTGTAAAGGGTCTGAGCCATATTCACCATTGTAATTTATGATATTCTACTCTAGGCTTTTCTATTTCTACAATAAAAAATGATGAGAATTTACAGAGTACACCTATGGTCCAGGAAGAGCCCTTAACATTTCAGTTACTGTTGGCTACATCCATTCCAAAGAACAAAATCCAGGGACCACAGGAGAATAGTTTGCTCTGGGTACAGGGATAAGAGAAAGGGATGGGTACTTAATGGGTGCTTCCTTCCTTTGATTACAATATTCTACCTGTTTCACGCTCCTTTTTCTCTTTGATGTCTGGTTGAAAGAGGTTTGATTCAGCTAAATCATGCAAGTGACCTCAAGAGAATGATCTAGATAATCATTTAGAAGTATTTTACCACTATAGATAGATAATATGTGTGTGTGTGTTGATATTTGGGAACAAAATATTTATAACTAAACTGAATGAATAATATGGATAATTATATCTCTGCTAAATTTATGTAAATGCAGAAAAATTTTAACTAAAATCTGCCAAATCCATTCAAACACAAAGATATTGAAGAAAAATGACTAATATCACAAGGTTCAAGGATCACACAAACTTACCTCTAGGTGTTCCAAGTTACTTGTCCTCTGAACAAGCATATTATCTTTTTGCAAGATGTCCCTGTACTTAGCAGTCAGTTCATTGTATTGTTTATTAGCCAGTTCTAGTTCAGATAAAGAGACACTATTATCTACAACTTTCTGGAGAGCTGCAATCTTGAAAATGGCCATTTCCTATGTAAATAAAGATACACTGAGTTATGCTGGTGCCTTTTTTCTGGTCAAGCACTAGCCACTTTTGAGAAAGACAATACAAGATAATACAACTGAAAGCAAAACAGATTTTAAAACCATTTAAAAAATATGTGATTTCCCATGTTAAAAAGCATGTCTGTTAATCAATGTAAGTAGATAACATAACTAGAAAATTATGATGTTTGCAACTCCTAATAATTGAATTAGGCAACAATCATCAGTGGATGCTAAAACCATTAGGACTGATATATAATTTGTTATTTGTATGGTACCAGAATATTACCAGTTAACTAAATTGCTTAATAATGGAGGTATATGGTTGTCTTTTCTTCTTCTTCTTTTTTTATTTTAAAAAAAGAGAGAGACTCACTCTGTTATACAGGTGCACAGGGTAGAGATCAGTGGCACATGATCATGGCTCTCTGCAGCCCAACTTCCTGGGGATCAAGTGATCCTCTCACCTCAACCTCCCAAGTAGCTGGGATTACAAGCATGTGCCACCATACCCAGCTAATTGAAAAAACAACAACAAAAAAAACCTTTTTGTAGAGACGGGGTCTCACTATATTGCCTAGGCTGTTCTCAAACACCTGGGCTCAAGCAATTTTCCTGCCTGCAACGTGTTGAAATTACAGGCGTGAGCCACCACACCGGTCTGCTTGTCTTTTCCTTAACACAGTAATCAATTACAAATATGGAACAGGCAGATACTCTTGAAGTGATGCAATATAAAGTATAGAGCATTCCTTATGACGTATTCTTGCCAAAAATATTTAAACCTGAATCTAACCAAGCGTTCTGACCTTACTTTTAGTAATACAAGGGACAGAGAAACAAGTAAAATCAGACACACACACACACACACACACACACACACACACACACACACACACACGTCAGATATATCTTCAAACATTTTTCAGAGAAAAAAAGGGGGATCCTACATTAAAAAGATGTATGACATGTAATATCCAAATGCTTATTCCTTGATTGGAAAATTTAGGAAATGTGACTAAAATCTGGGTATTAGGCAATATTAAGAAATCATTGTCAATTTTGTTAGGTATAATAAAGTTACCATGGCTATGTAAAGAAAAAAGGTTTTCTCAAAAGGGTACAAAAATATTTACGGGAGAAATGTCTGCAATTCAAACATTCCTACAAAAACCAGAGAAGCAACTATGGCAAAGTATTAATAAATATTAACTATTAATTTAGGTGATAAGCATTATTGCTTATCATCATTATTACCATCCCACCTTCTGCATATTTGAAATTTTTCATACTCAGAAAGAGCAAAGTAAGAATCAGATGTACCTTAAATCTTTGCAAACATCCAATTTTTTCACAAACTTCAGCCTCCATTGACAACAATTCATTCTTTTGTTTCTCATTTTCTTTTCTAAGTTGTCGCTCCAATTCTACTAAGGTTGTATATTGCCTTATAAGTGATTTTTCATTCACTTGCAAAACAGTAATTTTCCTACTATTTTCTGCAAGTATTTTTTTCATTTCATCCGAATCCATCTGTAGAACACTGAGCAAATTCTGCATAAAGACACGTCAATATTACATGTGGAATTTAGCTATCCTAGTTTGTATAATACTGTATAGTTACGTTAAAAATGTTTTACTAACATTATATTCTTTTACTTTTATAGCATCTTGTTGGACTTGATCTTCAAGTTTTCTCTTTTCCTCTTTTGTTGTTTTAGATTCTGTTTTCCAGGTCTCCTTTGCACTAAAAACAAAACAAAACAAAAAGACAATACTGTAAACCTAATAAAATGTTTACAAGAAAACTTCAGATTATACAAATTTAAAGTTTTCTTAACACAAGAGATATCATAGCTATTCAGTATCTGAAAACACAAGAAATTAAAATTTAATTTAAAAGGGTTTAGCCTAGAATTAAAATTTTTTAAATAAATGCAAGGCAACAAAGTTATCAAATTATTTTTGTTCTTCCCTGATTCACCACTAAAAGGGATATAATATAATTGAAGCTGAATCTTACCAATATTTTATTGAAACTAGAAAAAAAAAGTAGGAAAATGATACCCCATAATAATTCTAGAAATCAAATTCCAACATTCTGACCCCACTCTCAAATTTGGGTGTTAAATGCTTACAAAATATTTTGAATACAAACACATCAGAAATAATTAACTTAAAGGAAGATGTATAAAGGACACAAAATTTGAGTTAGGAATAGTTCAAGAGATGTGTATATAATAGTGACTAAAGTTAATAACTGTATATTATATACTTTAAAATTGCTAGGAGAGTATACTTCAAATGTTCTCACTACAAAAAAAAAAAAAGAAGTATGCTGTAATCCCAGCACTTTGGGAGGCCAAGATGGGCAGATTGCTTGAGGCCAGGAGTTTGAGACTAGCATGGCCAATATCGCAAAACCCCGTCCCTACCAAAAATACAAAACTTAGCCAGGTGTGATGGCACATGCCTGTAATCCCAGCAACTCGGGAGGCTGAGGCAAGAAAATAACTTGGATCGGGAAGGCAGAGGTTGCAGTGAGCCAAGATATCACCACTGCACTCCAGCCTGGGTGACAGAACAAGATTCTGTCTAAAAAAAAAAAAAAAAAAACAAAACCCCAAGTAAGTGAGATTATACATATGTTAAGTAGCTTGATTTAACTATTCCATAGTATACACATATATAGAACACCATGTCGTATACCATAAATTCTTACTTTTGAATTTCCAAAGTAATTTAAAACATATTTATATACAAATTCATTTTTTTTAATTTTGTCTACACATGAGCACTCCACAACCATCTGTAATGTTCTTGGGATAAACCCATTATAGTGGTATCATTCTCTTTGCTGCTGAATGGTTCAGACTTGGGCATGTGACCCAATTCTAGCAAATGAGATCAGAGTGAACATCTGCCACATATCACCAGAAAAAAATGTTTATTTAAAAACAAAACCTATGTGGATAAAAATGCTCCTCTTCTCAATGGGCACAGTTCCATCTTTCTTGAATTCATGCAGCTATTTTACAACCATCATAGGTGATAACAACAACACTCAAATATGACCTGCCCTATAATTAGCTTTGTGGTTCTGGTTAGGTCAGATAATAATTATTCCTAGTGTTTGAATCACCTTTGAGTAGGTATTCTAATTCCTAGTAAGAAAATCATTCTATTGATATAGATAAGATGACAGAATAAGGAGAAATATGTTTGTTTCCTAGAAACATATATGAACAAGGATGATGGTGATGATGATGATGATGAATGATGCTAACAACAGCTAACATTTACAAACTGTTCATATGTGCCACACACTTGTCTCGCATTTTCATCTAATAATTCACTTACATTTTATTACAATCCTATAAAAAGGGTATTACTTGCAAAGAAACTTACAGATAAGGAAACTGAGACACAGATAGGTGAAACAACTTGCTCAAGCTCTTACTAAAAGCAAATATTAAAGTCTAGATTCAAACCCAGGCAGGATAATCCCAGGCTTAATGTAATCAATACGCTACACTGTCTCTATAAACATGTTCTTGACAGTAGTTACCAGAGTAAAATAAAATACAAAAAATTGGAAAGAAAGAAGCAGAAGGGAAGAACAAAACAAAATAGCAATTATTTTTATGTTACTGTCACGATGAACAAGAATATACTGCAATTGTATTTATAAAGTTTTGCTAATACCTATACCTTAGATATTCTTTATACAACAAACTTTGTTGATGACGAATTACAGCAAATTTTCTGTTATAGTCCTCAAGAGAATCTTCTAAATTCTTTAACTTTTTTTCTTTATTTTCTAGTTCCTAAAAAGTGGTTTAGAAATAAGAATGCAAAAAAAAATCAGAATACATTTTGAATCTGAAAGTATAAATTCATATTCTGACGTTATAGAAAAGTTAAAAGTCACCAAATCCTTAAGCAACACAGATCATTTTTCTGTATTTTGAACATTTTAGTTTAAGGCATAAAACAGAGTACTAAAAAACAAGTAAAATTATTTTTATCATATATGATAGTTACGATTAGCACACAAATGTCCAGATCATAAACTTTTATTAGCTAGAATAGTTACAAATTTATCTCTAGTCACTTGGCCACATACCCTCTTGTGAACACATAATGTCATACCCTCACTGAAATTATCCTTTCCAATTTTTATTTCATTTTAAAGATAAAATTGAAACTTAAAGAAGATTAAATAACTTACTCAATATCCAAAAACTCATTAACACTAACTTGGCAATCATTTTTATCAAGCATATATGCCAGGCTTGTTGTCAGGTGCTTTCCATACACACAGATCCAACATTTGAGGTCAGATCTGTATGACTCCAAAGGTCTTGCCACGCTTATAGCTCTATATAGCATTAGGACTGAGAGCCCAAGTACCTGTTTTGCCACTTTGACCAGGTTTTCAGATCCCAGTTGGTACTCTCTAATCTACTACAATGCTTCTCATATATTTCATGATAAAAAACATGAATTTTATCTCAAAAAATACGATAATGCCATACTACCAATATTTGCTAATTGTGTCCCCATACCTCAGATAAATAAGAGAAATATAGTGTTAAAATTATAAATTTTAAAATAATAATATATAACACAATATTCTAATAAGTAATTAAGGCTGTCCCTACCTGACTTAGATAACATAAAAATCCCAATATTGAGAAAAAAATGAATTACTGTAATTTTTAAAATAAAAATGAGTACTTAATAGTTATAACACAAGTATACTCACAAATGGATCACCTAGCAGAGGGAAACAGTGGTACTTATAATCAAATACATTATTATATTTGTAATGTATGTGATATTACAGATAGTCAAACTTCAAATAAAATAATGAAAAGGATCTGTCAATTAGGACATTCATAATGACCATATATAGACAGCAAAACTGAGAAACAAATCCAGGGCAAGCAGTATAGTACAGTATCCTTTCTTCTTTGGTGGTGGATTAAGTAACATTTTATTGGGTAAATGGAAGAAAAAGATAAGGAACAATTTGGTTTAGATGTTTTTACTTGTGGCCGGGTACAATGGCTCACATCTGTAATCCTAGCACTTTGGGAAGCCAAAGCAGGCCAACGCAGGCGAGTCACTTGAGGCCAGGAGTTTGAGACCAGCCTGGCCAACATGACAACACACCAACTCTACTAAAAAATATATAAAAATTAGCCGGGTGCAGTGATGCATGCCTGCAGTCCCAGCTACTCAGGAGGCCGAGGCACGAGAATCACTCAAACCCAGAAGGCGGAGGCTGCAGTGAGCCAAGATCACACCACTACACTCCAGCCTGGGCGACAGAGTAAGACTCTGTCTCAGAAAAAAAAAAAAGGATCTTTTACTTGTGATTGTTGCAAAAAGGGAAACAATTCTATCATGACACTAAAAAGCTCTGCTAGAGTTTATTCTTTTGTTTTCCAGACAGCAATAAATAAAAGTGCTCATTTACACAACACTACTTTACAGTAGCTGCTTGTTGTTCTGCATGTGAATCATATATTTCACATGAACGACAGGCATGTGAACATGCTGCTCATGCAGATGAATGGAATGCATGGTATAAATTGCTTTTATTTATAATGTGCCATCTAACATCAAAATCCATAGAAATATATTTCACTGTTATTATTTTGAGAACTCAAAGGAATACATGAAGACTAAATATTAAGAAAAGTACTGTCTGCATGCTTTGGTGATATAAAAATTAAAATAAAGTAAAATAAAAATAAAAACATAAAGAAACATACTACCAATGATTTTTGTCATTCACATGTAAAATTTTCAATATCTGTAACAAAATTTTTAATACCTGTAATAAATGTATTAAATATTCATTCTGAGAATTAATGATACTGGCACTAGATGGTGCTATCCCATCAGGTAAGTCGACTCCTTTAAAAACAACATTTGATCCTTCTGATTGTCGTAAAAGACTAGTTTCTTTTTCAAGGTGCTCTATCTGGAAAAAACAATCCAGCAATGCGAATCACATTTCTTATACCCAAAGAAAGACAAATTTAAAAGCAGTAACTTATACTTAGTGCTTTTTCTACTAAACAGATATGTGAATGCCCTGCCAGGAATTACTTAAACCATACTTTAATTTCTGCTTAGAAATGTCTAGGTATAAGATTTAGAATTTTTGCTGGGCATGGTGGCTCATGCCTGTAATCCCAGCACTTTGGAAGGCCAAGGCGGCCCATCACAAGGTAGGGAGTTTAAAACCAGCCTGACCAACACAGTGAAACCCTGGCTCTACTAAAAAAAAAATATATATATATACAAAAATTAGCTGGGTGTGGTGGCAAGCTCCTGTAATCCCAGCTACTCAAGAGGCTGCAGGAGAAGCACTTGAACCTGGGAGGCAGTGGTTGCAGTGAGATTAGACGGCGCCACTGCACTCCAGTCTGGGCGATAGAGCAAGACTGCCTTTCAAAAAAAAAAAAAAAAGATTTAGAATTTTTGTATTCTTTTTGATATTATAAGGTACATATTTTCCACTTAACTTTATAAGAGAAATCTAGTTCCTTAATGTTAAAAGAATTCAAGAGGCATTTTCTCATAAAGCATTCTTCTAAAAAAATTAAAAGTTTCCTATTAAATCTACATTCTTATGTTTAGCATTTTCTTTTATTTAATAAAATTCTCACCTTTAAATTAGCTTTTGCCAACTGCTGTGAAAAATTTATAGCCTCTTTCCGAGATTCCCTGAGCTCCTGTCTCAATTCTTCATTTCTTCCAGTAAGCTGATCAACTTGGGCTTTCAAATGCAGACTGGCATCAAAGATTCCTTCTGCGTTCTTTGATTCTATAGCCTAGTGAATTTATATTATATATTAGAAATGTGGGAAAAAACAGTGAAATCATAGTTTTAAAAGTCTATCTTTAAATAAAATGGACATTTAAGCATTTTCCTATTTCCACTGCTAAGCATGATAATAAAGTATGCCAATTCAAATTCTTATTTATGAATCTATAAAACTTTCATTTATATTATCAAGCATAGTAATTACTTCATTACAACAACTAAAAAACTTCTAGTTAATCCTTAATAGGCTGGTAGACTAGATAAACAATCAGACAGGAATAAGATGACCAGGGTTCAAATTTTAACCAGTTGCTTAACAGCTAGGCAAGTGACTTAAATTCTCTATACCTTAGCTTTCTTGTCTCTAAAAACAGGGAAATAACGTTAGCTCTGCTCACCACACGGTTTTTGTACAGTCAAAATGTGGTAACTTTCTCTGAAATTACATAGTGTCTGCATTCAAAGCATGTGCAAAGGAATGGTATAGCTACAATGTTCAATTAAGTGAATTTTTCAGTGCTTCCTCTCCACACAGTTGAAGCATAAATGAAAATACAGGCAAGGTATTCTCTAAGAATAATGATTAAGCAAAAATAATGTGCCGAACATTAAAATATTCTCAGAGTGGCTTCACTGGCCCAAAATCTCCAGCAGTGACATACATAAATATATATACACAATGTACTCATCTCCATAGTATATACATATAAATATATCCAGATTTTAGAAGAACTGTATGGAAAAGAACTGATAAATGCAAAGTAAATCTTAAAAAAATGAATGTAGAAGCCAAATAAGGTAAAATGAATAGAACCAAATGCAATCTCCTACTCAGTAAAGAGATCCAGGGTTTAACTCTAGGTAGTAGATTTATAAAAGCCTTCCCCTGAAGGAGATTAGAGCAGGTCATGCAGAGTAATAATTTATATTAATTCAAAGAGGATATCAGGAAGATAGAAGTAGGTAGAGGGAGGTACTCTGACTGACAACAAAGTGGTCTAGTCAGTTGTCTTGTTGAGGAATAGCACCATGGTGTCTACATGGCCTTTGGTAAAATGAGAATGAGTCAGATAGCACTGAATCTGGGGGCAATGAAAATACCCTGTAATAACAAAAAGTGAACTGAAGTGGATAATCCAGAATTATCTAGTCTAAATTGTCATGGATTCTGAATATTTCTTAGAGAAGTATTGCTAGGTGATTTGTGAATTTCAGACAGGGTGTATGAATCTGAAAAATAATGACAATCCAGGATAAAAGTAAATGAAGTCTACGGAAACAGTGGCTCCAGGAAGGCCCAGAGATTGTCAATATAAATAGAAGTTAGAATTTCCTGGGCTATTCACTCTGTTTTCATTTCATTACTAAGTAGAGCTACCCTTGGAAAATTAAGTTTGATGTGGGACACAGTATCAGGAGTGAGTATCATCACAGACAAAAGATGTTCACATCAAAAAAGCAGTAAGAATCATTTAAACATTCAAAATGGCAGAGGCAAAACAAAATCACCAATCAGAGAAGGAAAGTCACAATGAGAAAGATAAAATGAGAATCAAACTATTTTCTTGCCTCAGGAAGTTTTTAACATACCAGTATCACTCTCGTTCTCTGCTAACATTATAGTGTTGTTAAAAAAAGTATTCAACTTCTGATGTCATGATTTTTTTTAAAAAAGTAATTCAATAAATAATAATTGTTTTCCTATTGAAATTAAGCACAAATTTAGGAAATATAATAATGTATGTTAAATATGTTCAGATAATGACACATATTTAAAAATGACACATATTTAAATATTAATAATCTAAAATGTGTATATTATTCAAGTTTATGTAACAGATACTGAATCCTGTGAAATTCTCAAGGCCCTACTTGCTAAATATAAATAAAATATTATTGATGGCTAAATCTTTCTTGTAGCAATGAGTAAGTCCTTAAACATTTAAAATAAAGCCATTTCATAACACTTCTTGTGGCATATGTTCCTAAGAGACCTATACTTCCATATATAAATTAATAATAAAAATACTACCTAAAGATTCTAGAAAATGAACAAAAGCAAGCAGATTTTGGAAAAAACTCAAATGTGTAAGGCAGGACCAGCAACGATTAAGTTTGCCATTTGTAAAACTTTAGTCATAGGGCAGGCTACAACTGCAGTGACCTATCATCTTTCTCATCTAGGAAACCACAGGATAGAGCCCAAAGCCATGGAAAAAGTGAGAGGAAAATCCCAACAAGAAAAGTGCTAGCAAAAATGAGCTCCAAACTCCTCCAGGTCCAAGCTGACCCTTGAACCAAAAGAATAGCGATAAAGAGGAAAACGTCAGTGAACTTGAATATAGATTAATAACAATTATCCAATTGGTAGAAGAAGAGATAAAAGATTAGGGAAAAAAAAGAAAGTATCAAAAGCAGGTCAAGAAAAACTACATTTTACATACAGGGAAACAATGATTCAAATGATTAATGGAAACTATGGAGATCTGTACACAGCAGAAAATCTCTTTAACGTGCTGGGGGGAAAACATTAACATGAAAAAAATAACTTACATTAACTAGTCTTTCAAGGCTAGGGATAATTAGAGATGTTTCTCCTCCTTTAACATTAGAATCTTGCTGCATTTCCTTAATTGCTCGCAGTATTTCTTTCATACCTTCTTCAAGTTGCTTATTTTCTTCAACTAATTCTTTTACTGTAATTATATAGGTTTTTTTCATTGGATGATTAGATCTTTTCTTTACAATTTACAGTATTCTATAGAGATGATGAATATATCACACATACCAAAGAAATCATTGGAAAAAATGTAAGTATAAATAAACATACAAAAAAATTCAACTATAAATCCAATATGAATAGTTGAGTTAAATGACAGATCTATTTATATCATGTGCATATACACACATATCTCAACACTGGAAGAAATAAATCACAGGCATACTTTTGCTTTATATTAAAGTATTTTAAATTTGATGTTGTAACCTTACTTTGATTAAAGAACACACAAGATAAATGAGTTATATATCCTCACAAAAAATTCTTATTAGTTAACATTCTCTGACAATGAAAATAGCAAGGCAAACCAACTGGATGAGTAATAGACTCAGACTGAAGTATATACAGTACAGAGGTAATCAGGAGTAAAACAGATTAGAAAACAGAGAATGTGTTAACATTCTTTCAGGTCCATGATTTTAAGTATAGGAAAATAAGAATAGAAAAGTAAAAGACAATTGTAACTTACATTTATTCTGAAATTTGGCTATTACCATTCTACTTCTTTCTAAATCTCTTTCTTTTTCAATTAGTTCTCTTGAAAGAAATTCATTCTGACAAAAGTACAGAGAATAAAATTGATTTTTTTCAACAAAATATCACAATAGTCTATAGTTTTCGGGTTTAGAAAAGTTTGATTAATTAGGTGTAACAACAAAAAAACAAGCTATGAAACATAGCAGCAATCATAAAAATATACTAAAATCTAAACAGATGTTGATTTTCCTCCCACTCCTCCCTTTCCCAACACCCACCATAAAAGGCAAAAAAAATAATGGTTTTTGTCTTTAGTACCACAGTCGTCTCTTTTAATGTTCTGCCTTTACACTACCTGTTCTGCCTGGTTTTTATGACATTCAAGCTCTATTTCTGCTTTTCTACTCTGTGCTTCTTTGATCAATAAATCCTGTGCTATGATTTCATTCTAAAGAAAAATTTAATAAATTAGACAAGTCAGTGAGTTCATATCAATGTATTGCATTTTAGATTTTAAAAAGTACAATGTATATAATTTGTGTTAAAGTACAAACAAAAATATTCCTACTATAATTGTTACAGAATGTTGTTAGAGCAGTCATAAAGGAGCAACCCAAGAAATATAATTTGGAGGAAAGCTCACCTGAGATCTAAGAAATACTAGTTCTCTCCGTAGCTGTTCTATAAGATTTTCAAGAGGATCTATCTGAGATAATTTTGATTGTGCAGTAATAGACACAGGTTCTGGAAGATTAACCTCAAGCTTATTTTTTAATATCTCTGTCTGTAAGGGTGCTTCACTTTTTATTACATCTTCTTTCAAATTGATATCAGCATACTTTATTTGGGTATGAACCTGTTCTTCTTCTAATGCTGCTACTTGTGATTTATCCATGTCAGCTCTATTTTCATGAATTTGTTGACAAAATATTGCATATTTTTGCCTAAGTGATAACTTTTGCGTTAAGTCTGAAGCTGTTGATAAACTGTGAAAAGATGAATTGCATTTTTGTCCAAAACTAGTCTTCTCTACTGTTTGATGGCTTCTTGACACTTTCTTCACAGAGTCATCAGAAAAACAGTATACGTCATTTATTTCTTCATGGCTTTCCCTACTAAAGGTGCTGACTAACGATTCTAGATTTCTTGAAGACTGTAGACATGGAGCTTTAAAAATCTCTTGTATTTGAATAGTTTCTGGAGTTGAATTGTCTTTTACTTGCATGGATGAAGAATGTCTAGTTAAAGAGACAAAAGGATGCATTCCACTTTCTACACTACAGTGAATTTCAGGTAACATTCTTGATAATGATCCTATGGTCATATTCTCTTCTGGCTCATTCTGATCTGACTGTGGGGTATTGAATGATAATCTCCTATGCAGCACCTCTATTTTGTCTGAACTCCTAATCTGTAGTCAGAGTAAATAATGTCTCATTAATCAATCTTTGAAACAACAGGTTATTTAAATAAGCAAATATTTCTCTCTACTTATTCAACAACAATAAAAATTAGATGTTCAAGAATGAGATAAAGTGGAAAGAAATGAAAGTGCAATAAAAATATTTTCCTTTACTCTCTTTGCAATACTTTACTATTACCTTTGATTGTGCTTCACTCAGATTTTTGAGGCTCACTAAATCCAATTTTCTTTCACTTATTCTATCTCCTTGAAAAACGTTTTCAGTTAGGTTCAGGTCCTCAGTGGTTAATCCTATACACAAGAGAATTAACAAACTAAAAACATAAAAATAACCCTCCTACTATTCCTATACTTTAATTCTTAAAACCTACAATCAAGTTTTAACCCAGAAGTAGAATAATTGTTTCCAAAATCCTTCCAAAATTCTACACAGTCAATACAATCTTCTGATCTAGCTCACTTTTAATGAACTATTAATAATGTGAGAACCTAATTCGAATTTCATCTTCTCTACCATTCTTGGCCCATTCTATATTAAAGTGCCATTTAATAAGCACCAGTTAAAAGACATATACAGTAAATATAGATGAGTAATGAGTAAAGTGATTATTGTACTAATAAATTATGAAGTTTCATTTCTTGAGAAAGTTTTTGATGTATTAAAGATATTGTAATGCTAAAAAGAACCACTCTGCTATTATTTATATAGTGCTTGGGGATTTGGGCCAAATGAAAAATAAATTCCTTCTGTGTGGTCTTCCTACAAAAAAGCACTGCAATGGTTACTATGAAACTTAACCAACTGTTCTTTTGTCTCAAGTAAAATAAACCAAAAAAAAAAAAGATGCTAATTTATATTCAATAAAACATTACTTTCACTTAGTAAAGAATAATTTAAGGCCAGGTGTGATGGCTCACGCCTATAATTTCAGAACTACGGGAAGCCAAAGTGGATGTATCACCGGAAATCAGGAGTTCGAGACCAGCCTGGCCAACATGCTGAAACCCCATCTCTACTATACAGGCATGGTGGTTTATGCCTGCAGTCTCAACTACTCAGGAAGCTGAAGCACAAGAATCACTAGAACCCGAGAAGCGGAGGTTGCAGTGAGTGAGAATGCACCAGTGCACTCCAGCCTGGGCAACAGAACAAGACAAACTCCATCTCAAATAATAATAACAACAATTTACAAAAAAAAAAAAAAAAAAGCTTTCTAATGCATAGTCCTTACAGAAACGGAAAATGATGAGTAACATATATTAACGTAAAACCTACTAAGTTTCATACTTATTAATCACAGTATATTGGGGCTATCTGGAAATTAAAATATGATACTATACAATTTTCAAAATTCTACAATTCTAAGGTTTGGTGGTTTGGTTTGTTTGTTGCTTGGTTTTTGTTTTTTTGTTTTGTTTTCTTATTCCCTATTTCATACTCAAGACTGAACCCACTGACACTTACCTCCTTCAGGTTGCTATTGTCATTTTTTAAATTTGTATCAGACTCTCAATAAAACAGCAAAAAAAAAAAAAAAATACAAATAATTTCATATCCAGACAACTCATTTACCAATAATTCTTTTCAAAGGTTTAGAATAACTGAATATACCTGAAGTTGCATTTCTTTTTCCTCTTTCTTGAGCCATTTGACGAATTTTTTTCTTCAGATCAAGTCGTTCTTCCTCTAGACTTTCAATCTGCAAGCATAAATTATTAGTATTTCTCTATAGTTCAACCAAAAAAATAATCAACTGACTACCATACTTGCCTCTTTCAGAAGAATCTGGTTTTCAGCTCTGTATTGCTGCTGTTTTAAGCATTTGCTATTTCTAAATTCAGTTAAATCAATCATTGTTTTTGGTTCAAGGCCTACAATAAAGAGCAATATAATTAAAAACTTAAAAATATTCAAATAAACTGCAATAACATCATATACCATCAAGCAACTGGTTAAAATCTGCTTAGCCAGTATCACTGAAGAATGAGGTAACTTTTTGTGCAAGAATTCTCCAGATATTTAAAATGTTACACAAGTTAAAATTTTATCAAAATTATTCATGGAAATCCTAACAAAAACCCAAAGTAAATTATAAACCAAGATTTGGAGCTTTTTAAACACTGAAAATATCATTCTATGATCGCTATCTAGATTGGCCAGAAGTCATCTTTAGGAACTTCCAGATTCTTGGCTATGATCTGATAGTTCAAGTTGATCAGAAGTCTAACTTGGGGATCCACAACTACGGATCCTAGTTAGATACTATTCACACATATATATCTGTATAAAATACTTCTTTGTCTATTTGTCTTTTCTTTAGATAATAGTTTTTACAAATAATCATTTTAACTGAGAGTTAATTTAAATGAAATTTAGCAAGATAATGAAATCTATATTTAGATATTTATTTTTATTTTAAAGGAAAAACTTAGTTTGCACTATTAGAACACGCAAACTAGTGATATTAACTAATAAGCTATTTATTAAAATAAATATACAAACTCTCAAGCTATATTTACTAATTACTCCTTAAAATACTCAAAGTAAAACTTAAGCAGTCTGAATTATAAAAGTCAAGCACTTAAAAATCTTTAAGAGGTTTAAACAAGCTGGGCACGGTGGCTGATGCCTGTAATCCCAGCACTTTGGGAGGCCAAGGCAGGTGGATCACTTAAGGTAAGGAGTTTGAGACCAGCCTAGCCAACACAGTGAAACCCTACCTCTACTAAATATACAAAAATTATTCAGGCATGGTGGTGCATGCCTGTAATCCCAGCTACTTGGGAGGCAGAGGCAGGAGAATCACTTGAACCTGGGAAGCAGAGGTTGCAGTGAGTCAAGATTGTACCATTGCACTCTGGCCTGGGTGACAGAGCAAGACCCTGTCAAAAACAAAACAAAAAAGTGTAAACGATGTTTGTAAACATCCTCAGGAATTCATCTGTAACAAGAGAATTTTGCAAACAAATGTGGGTAGTTTATTAATGCCACATAACAGAGGTTAACCTTTTTTTCCCCCTACTTCTGTTGGGGGAAAAAAAGGTTAACCTCTGTTATGTGGCATTAATAAACTTTCACTTTTTTAAACATGTAGCTATTAATGAGGAGATGCTAGACTAAATAAAGCAATGTTCCAACCCTGTCAACCCACCACTCCAACCTCATAAAAATCTCTGATTCCACTTTAATCAGAGCAGCTCCACTTTTATTTGTATTAAATGTTTTATGAAAGTATTTATTTGAAAAAAAAGCATTAAACTAGTCAATGAATAATAATAAACAAAATTTAAATTTAAAAAAAAAAGACTTGTAAATCAGGGTTGAGCAAACTATGTAACTTAAAAGATGGCTTACCCACACGCTCTCTAAGTGCCTCATTTTCATCAAGGAAATCATTGATCTTCAACTCAAGTTTATTGATTTCCTTTGTCAACGTTTCAATCTCCTGATCTCTTATTTTAATTTGGTTTTTACAATTCTTTATTTCAATGACAGCATCTTCTAAACCATATACTCCCTGAAATATATTCAATCTAATTTAAAATATTACATGGTTTACTTGAATAAATTTATCAAATTCATGAATTCATTTTTTACTAAAAGGAAAATGTACATATGCCTACAATTTATATCATTATACTAGTTTTTTGTATTGTGCCTTTATAAACCAAATCCAGCAATAATAATGATGTAATATGCAACAGTTAACTCTCCAGTATAATATCCTAAAGTCAAAATGACTCCAAATATGTATTACATATAAAACACTTTTCAAAATACAGAAAAGAATTAGTAAAAGCAAATCAGCAATACCAGTAGAATAAGTAAGTCATTATAGTTGCTTGACTTAGCTGTAAAAGTGAAAAAATATTGGAGAGCAGGTTGTATTGACACAATAGGCAATAAAACTGTCCTTATCATAAATTTTGTTAAATTGGCCAGTGATGTCACATCTACATGGTGGCACAATGAACACAGATAATAAACAAATCTAATGCTGCTGGTTCACCAAAACTGATTATTTGGACAAAACAACTTGATCAAAAGATTTGAAAACAATTCTCCCAACAAAAAGTAAATGCTCAAAAGTTTCAATAGTTTAGTATAAATTAATGAGGATAACCTTCGTCAAAATATACATACGGAATGTTTTTCAAATGGGATGCAGTAAATAGTACAAAATAGTCTGTGAGTGGCAGGAATAATTCTAAACTCCTTGAATGCCAAGATAAAAATACATACCGATTCATAATCTTTTAACCGCTTCAGAGCCTCAACTAATTCTTTATCCTTTTCCCTAGCATCAGCCTCAGCCAGTTCAGCTGTTCTCTCAGCCTCTTTAGTTTTCTCTTTTAAAATGTCTAACGTTGACTGAATTTTCATATAATGACTCTGTTGAGAAAGGGTTGAAGCACCTACAGAGTAAAAGCAAAAATCATGAATTAATTGAACTGACTACTTTGATTCCTTCAAATCAGTGATTGCAATATGGTGGCAAGAAAAGTGGTATGCCATTTAAAAACTCCTTTAAAGTTGTAATTTTATATTTGTAAAATCAAAGTTTTGTTTTGGTTTTACTAATATAATTAACTAAAAAAGTAAAGTTCAGTAACTTCTTAGCTGAAGGGGTATGGATATAAGAGGCTGCAAAATACTGCTTTACCAAGAATGATCCTTGTGACAGAGACTGTAGCCCTATCAGGTTCCTAATATTTAACCACCCTTTTGTCCACTGTACTAAAACTATGGATTTTTAGCTGGGCACGTAGCCATTTGAAATAAAGAACTAAATTTCCACTTACACACCAGCAGCTATGTGTGGTCACGTTAGTAATGCAATATAAATGCAAAGGTCATTTGTGAATTTCAGGAAACGTTTTTAAACGAAAGGAATAATCTTTCTCTTCTCTTTCCTCCTTCCTACTAGCTGAAATCCACATGTATATGAAGGTGGCAACTTCACACGAGTGAAGAAACCACACGTTGAGATAGGTATAGCACAAGATAAGGGTCCCTGATAGGGAATATTTGTGCATCTATCACACAAATCCTGCCCTAGTTCCTTCAACTTTATCCATATCATAGAGAAGTAAATTTCTATCTTGTTTAAATTATTATACCATGCTTGATTTTTCTGTCACTTGCAGCTAAACTTAACACAAACTAAGCTAAAAACTTCTTGAATGCCTACTTGTATTATCTTACTAAATTGTAAAAAGACCAAAACATAATATTGCTATCATTCAAAAATTTATTGACACAGATCATTCTCACACTCATTCATAATAAGCATTTACTAATATATAGGTTATATACTTAATATTGGACTTAGGCATAAGACTGGTATGTGAGATCACAAAAGTTTTTAAGAAATGAGCCCTGCTGTCTGAAGCTAACAGCCAAGTTGCAGAACATTTCGTAAGCTGTTTCCCCCCCGTATCTATTCCCTCTTTCTTCCACATGTCTATTCTCCTATCATTCTTCCACGTTGCTCTCCATAACAAACACTGTATTTACCTACCTATGCTTCAGCACAGGCATTTAACTCTAGTCCTTTCTTCCTCTATCTTGCTGTTTGGGATACAGACATGAGATAAAGCTGCACAGCATCTATTTTGGATGGGGCAGATAAAGGCAACACCCTGGACTGCCTAATTCTAGTTCATTACATAGATGAGAAATAAATGTCTATCTTGATTTTGCCATTATTCTTCAGCTCTCTGAAAACAGATAATAAAAAATTCTAATCCTGCTAACTAAACCTAATATTTCTGTATTTTGATAAGTGTTTGATATGTAATACATATTTAGAGTCACTTTGCCTTTAGGATATTATACTGGAAAGTTAACTGTTACATATTACATCATTATTATTGCTGGATTTGGTTTATAAAAGCACATTCCATGAGTATATTTTGAAGAAGGTTATCCTCATTAATTTATACTAAACTATTGAAACTTTTGAGCATTTACTTTTTATCAGGAGAACGGTTTTCAAACATTTTGATCAAGATGTTTTGTCCAAATAATCAGCTTTGGTGAACTAGCAGAATTAGATTTTTTTTACTATCTGTGTTCAGAGAGCTGAAGAATAATAACAGACCTATGAAGGAAGAATACCATTAGCCATTATGTTTTACAAGTTAAGTTCAAGATATAAGAGTACAGTCTGGTACATACACCTTCTCTGAGCTTTAGGGATTATATGACTATGGACTGACTAAAGTGTTATTAGATAAGTCCTTGTTCTTATTTGATAGCAGAGATCAATCACCACTTTTTCTCCTTGTAACTGTAATATGGATGACCCATACTGTTAGTCATCCTTTTAAAGCAGTTTAAACTACTGGCAAAGTATTCTAATACAAATATAATAAACACATATATAGAAATATCTATCTAGTGGGCCCTTGAAGCCACTCAACAGTCATACCACATTCTCCATGTCTTCCATCTTTCAGATGACCATTTTATACTTTCTCTTCTCCTCTCTCCTCAAGCTTATGAAATATCTTCCCCTATCCTTATCTTCAGCTAAGAATCTTGCTTCCTTGTTCACTGAGAAAAAAGCAGCAACCAGTGTAGAACTTCAGCAAATTCCCACTACCAGGATGTCTACCAAGCCATCTACATCTGTATCAGTACACTCTACCTTCTTTTCTATGATGATGGATGAGCTCTCTGCTCCTAATTAAGGCTAACCTCTTCACTGGCACACTAGGATCCCATCCCATTGCATTCTTAAAAATATTCTTGTTCCAGAAGTTCTCTCTCTCCACTTCATTGATTCATCAACATTTCTTCTTTAATGGAACTTTCCTATTAACCTAAAATCATGAGTTATTTCTTCCATCTTTAAGAGAAAAATACTTTCTTAATCCCTCTGTCCCCTCAAACTACTACCTCGTTTTCTTCTCTTTAGGGAAACAGTTCTGGAAAAGAGTTCATATACTACTTTATTACATTTCCTCTCTACCCACTTTCTCTTGAACTAAAAATGAACATTTTTGGTCAAACAGTCAACTTTTAGTGGTCATCTTGATCTATCAGCAGCAAAGAACACAGCTCTGAAAGCAGTTGTTTCTTACTTTGTTATATTCCTCATATGGTTTTCAGGGCTCTCCATACTTCCACTTTTCCTCCTATCTCTCTGAGCATTCCTTTTCAGTTTCCTTTGGTTGCTCCTTTTTATTTCCCTAGCTGCAAAAGCAGAAGTATCCCAGGACTCACTCTTCAGATTTTTCTTCTTAACCTACATTTACTCCCTTGGTGATCTTAGCCAGCCTCATTACTTCAATTACTTTTACAGAGATGGTTACTAAACACATCTTTAGCCTAGATTGCTGTCCTAAAGTTCAAACTTTCATATACAAGTGCCTACTTAACAGCTTCACTTGGATGTCTAATAAGCATCTCAAACCTAACATGTCTAAAATTAATTACCTGATTATCTCTCAACCTGCCCTTCCCACAACCCCACCATGACCAAAACTTTTGGTTCAGACCAAGAATTCCAACTCTCTGTCACACATCCTACATCTGATCTGTTAGCAAATTCCATTTTTATCACCTTCAAAATAAATCCACAACTGCTACATCCAATAACTTCACTGCTACCATTATGGCCCAAACCATCACTTTTCTCCAGATTATTACAATAGTCTTCTAACAGGTCTCCCTGCTTGTTATTTACTACTCCTACAGCCTACTGTAGACACAGGCTAAGTCAAATTATAGCACTCCTATCTTCAGAAACTTTCCCCAATGTCCCTTCTCACTTAAAAGCCAAAGTAATCACAATGAACTATAAGGCCCCATGATATGGCCTCTGTTTACCTCTCTGATCTTACTTGCTGACTCTACTCCAGCCAAAAGTACTTCTTTGTTGTTCTAAAATATGCTTGGTACACTAATGCTTTAGTGCCTTTAAACTTATTCCCACTGCTTAGAGCCATCTGCATGTTTCACTCTTTTACTTCTTTAAGTATAGGTTAAATTACCTCCTCTGCAAGGCTTTTGCTTCATTTTCAAAATTACAACCCTACCTGCAAACACAACATCACTACACTATGCATACATACATACACGGAATCACTAAATCTCCTTCATGTCATTTTTTTAAAAAAATATAGTAATAAACATGTCCATGAAATTACCATGAAGAGTTGGCACTAGTGTGCTCTGATATAACTATAGTATGTAGTGCTATGGAAATATAACAACACAGATATTGCAAGAACTTATATTCATAGAATTTGATGTGTTAAACAAGGTAGTATGGCTCAATGTAAGGAGAATATGATGAAACATTAATCTGGGTAACATTAATTAAAATGTTGACGTGAAATTACTTCTGAAAACTATCTGCAATGCTGTTACACTGGCCAAAATTTTATTATCCTCCATTCTTTGTTAATTATAAGAAGTTAAATAAAAATAATTATATCACCATTTTTCATTTCTTTCATACCAGTGACCTGGTAATAAAAGTTAATGTAATTTTCACCAGAGGAGAAAATAACAGACAATAGATCCATCATTAACAAATATAAGCACCAGTAATATAAGTAAAATAATAAATAATATCTTGTACAATTTTTTGAAAATATAAAATTCAAATAGACAAAACTCAATAGTCTTGATATTTTATTTTAATAAAGTACTTTAACAACATAATGATATCTAAAATAACTTTATGTATTTATAAAAATACCTTTGTTTCTTTGGAGCTCATTTTTCAAATCTTCAATAATAAAAGTATTCTTTTCCATTTCTTTTGTATATTGTTCTACTTGTTCTGTGAGCATCTTAATTTGACTGTCTCGTTCCTGTATACCCTATAAAATGTTTTAAAACAATATATATACACTTTCATGAATATTAACCTAAAATGTTAAGGAAAAAGGGAGGCATGATATTTTTCAACAAGACTATAGAACATATTTCTTCTGGGTAAATTCTGGACACTTCAACTGTAATATACAATGATAGGTACACTTCTGTTACTCCAATACTGAAAGATGGATATAATGGCTAACACTCTGGAAAACAGAATTTCCAGAACTCCCTAATGTTTGTGACTTCTATAATTCCTTATATGGTACTTTCCTCATCCTCCATTGAATTCCATATTTTTACCATTTTGCATGTTTGTGTTTTGCTCTGTACTTTTGCTTTTATTCAACTTAGCTTTTTCCCCTTTAGTACTTCATTCAAAAATATTGCCCCTTGTAATTGTTCTTATTCTGTATGTACTTTTCAAATCTCCTTCTTACTTTTAGACTATAACTACAGCACAAATAATAAAGGTGTGACTTGCTTTTATAGGGGTATATTTTCACTAAAAATAAAATCTTTACGTAGCACAGTTAAATTATAACAATGCTTTTAGCTTAATTCACATTGTGTAGGGTATATTAGGACTAAGATACAGTAAAATAAATCTTAACAGCATAAAAAATTATTATAAATTTTCTTAAAGTTTTTAATCGTTTCTTATTAATTTCTAACCAAAACAATGTGTGTACTATCCACATAAACATAGAAAAATAAACACAATAACTCTAGTCCTAACTCTAATCCTGACTCTAAACTTAATTCTAATTTTTTATAGGGACTAGATGGCTTAAGAAATTTCAAAAGACATTATTATACACTTGGTAGTGCAAGCTGCTAGACTAGGCACTGATGATATAATAAATAAAAGACATCGTTCAGAGTTCCAACTTTAATAAAACTGGTTGATAAAACCAAATTCTGATAAGATTTTACCTGCTGTAGAGCCATAACATTACTTTTATCAGCATCAAGCTGAGCATTCTTAAGTTTCTCCCTTAGGTTATGTAACATTTGCTGATATTCAATAATTTCATCATCTTTAGAAGACAAAATTAGCTAGAAATAAACAAAATAGAATCTGTTACACAAAAGGAAAATTAAACATTCTTCATTATCTTAAATAATAGACACCATTAGTAGCTTTATGATACAGGAAATAAAATTATTTGAAGTGAAAAAGTATGAGGAATTACTGGCATAATCTTTGTTCCTTTTGTATATACAACCTGAAATTCAAATAGGAAATGATTTTAAAATATATACTGTAATTATCTTTTTTTTATAATTCAATCTTTAAAAATATTTCAACCTTTAAAAACTCATTTATAAACAAGAAGTACTTCCACACACTTGTGAAAAGTTTTATACAATTGATATTTATGAAGTATGTATTAAAATGCAACTGAGAGGCATAAAATATCTTGAATAAAAGAAAAGGTATCTTGTGTTCTTTAGCTAGACGGACCAAATATCATAAAAAGGTTTATCCTAAATCAATCTATAAAGCAATTTGTAACTTTAACACATACCCAATAAAAATCCACAAGATATTTTTTAAGAACTGGACAAGCCAGTTCTATAATTCACATTAAAAATGTTCATAAGGAACATTTATAAATTTTCTTAGAGTTTTTAATCATTTCTTATTAAATGATTTTAATTTAAAATGTTTATTAAAAAGATTTTAATAAAAAATAATTTTAAATAAAAAAATAATAAATAAAATAAAAAAGTCTAAAATGAAAATGATAAGTGATAAAGAAAAATGATAATGTTTTTAGATATTAAAACATACAACAGTTGAAACAAGTATACATGGCTAGAAAATACATCAATCAATTTAAGAGACTCCAAAATTAGATTCAAATTCAAAAAGCATATATAGTAAAAATGAAATTGTATTTCAATAGGAGAAAGATGAAATAATCAATAAATGATGTTTGGATAACAGAGGAACTCTGTTGCCTCCATGTTATACTACTTACATCAAAATAAACTGTATATGTTTCAAAGATTTAAATGTAAAAAAAAGACTGAACAAAGTCATGCTTGTAATTCCAGCACTTTGGGAGGCCAAGGCAGGCAGATCACTTGAGGCCAGGGGTTCCAGACCAGCCTGGCCAACACAGCAAGACCCCATGTCTACTAAAAATACAAAAATTAGCCACACATGTTGGCACATGCCTGTAATCCCAGCTCTCAGGAGGCTGAGGCATGAGAACCACCTGAACCCGGGAGGTGGCACTTGAAGTGAGCTGAGATTGCATCCTTGCACTCTAGCCTGGGCAACAGAGTGAGACTCTGTCTCATAAAAAAAAAAAAAGGTATTAGGAGAAAATATAACAAAACAAGTTTATACTCAGAAGTCTTTCTCATTTTAACAAAGGTCAAAAGTCATTTAAAAATAATAAATTTAACTAAGAACAAAAAGAAATATTTCATAGCAAAAGATGCCATAAAGCAAAAAACAAAAGAAAGTGACAACCTATCAGAATATATTTGCAACATACATGACAATTATACTTGCAGCAATTTATTCTACAGATGTACATTTGCAAAATAATATATATAAGGAAATTCATTAAAACTGTTTCTAACCCCAAAATTGGAAACTTCATAAACTTCACAAATTATCAAATAAATACCTGTATAAAAAGAAAAACTACATAGCCTTTAAAAAGAACAGCAATACTGTATCTACTGATATAAAATAATTATGAAAAGATATTAAGTCAAAGTGCAGAATACATATAACATGTTACCATTTACCCCTGCCAACATTAAATGTGGTCAAAACTGTTTTTTCCAGGGGTTGGTAGACTACAGCTCACAGGTCAAATTTGGCCTCCCACCTGCTTTTGTAAATAAAATTTTACAGAAAAACCACCTTGCTCACTCATTTATCTATTTTCCATGGCTGCTTTCATGCTATAAGCAGAGTTTAATTATAGCAGAGACCAGGTGGTCTAAAATATTTACTCTCTGGCTCTTAATATAAAGTTTACAGATGCTTGACTGATTCTAAAGGCCTTATTTCCATTGCTGCTGCTTTCGTTTAAATATAGGTTATCTGAGCTTCCTAGATGATAATTAATTCCAGATGCCAACAAGATTTATGTGAACGCTACTAGAAAGCAATGATTCTAGAAATGATAGCTTTTAAAATTAGAATCATTCATTCAGAATCATCTCTGATGTTTTTCAAATATTAAACCATCATAATGCCAACTTCTAATATGGTAAGGCCTGACGATTTTGTTAAGGTTGGAGAGTGATGGTGAGGAAGAGAGGTACATTTTGGAAAGGCTTCCCAAGTGACTCTATCCCTTTGCTTATTCCCATTCCCACTGATCAATCTGACATTTAGTTAGAAAAACTAAAATTAAACCATGTATTTCACTAATGTATACAAGGTAACTACGAGTTAAGTGAAAAAATTTAAATAAATTTAGAATTATATATTTCAGATGACAAATATATTTTGCAGTTAGACTTCTATTAAAAAGTTTGAAGTTCAACTCATTGATGTGAAAGAGGTCATTCAATAACAAACGAACTAGAGATCACAAAGGAGTTTTAGAGCTTTTCCAGCCAAGAAATAAAATAAACTCATGTTTAAAAATACGACATTTAAACAAAAATAAGACAAAATTTAAATCTAAAATACAAAATGAAAAAGTTATTATGTCAATTGAAAAAAATACCTTCCATTCTTCTACTTTTGCATTGACAGCTACCATAATTGGATCATCCTCTTCATTTTTTGCTTTCAGAAGCTCTGTAAGCTCCTGCACCTAAAAGACAACGGTTAATTCAAGAGTTGTTACAAATTAATGTAATATATATTTCACCTGTGCATATTTAGATATACATTATATATAAACATATATACATACACACATATACATATACATACTTATATACACATACATACAGATACATTATATTACATATGCATATTTATCATTGAAGTCATCCTGGAATTAAAGATGACATTTAATATTTTCCGGATCTTATAATTGTATAATTATCTTTCATTACTAGAAAATTTTATTTTTAAACATTACCTTTTAAACAAGTTTAATCCACATAAACAGTGAATAATGTATTGGTTTCCAATATATTTATGATGCATTTAAGATAAAATTAAACATTATGATTCACATGATTTTTAAGAGTCTTACAGAAAACCCCATAATTATGAGCTGTACATGTCTGTTATCTACACATTCATTCAAGTATCATTTATACATCCTGGACTGTAAGATTCAGTGTTTGTGAGGGGATTGGAGAAACACATATGGGCAAATATATCAACATGGTAACATATTAAGGTATTAAAAAGACAGACAAAAATTCACATCCTAAATAAATAATAATGAGATAATATGAAGTCCGAATAAATAAGTCATTCTAAAAGTAATTCTTACTTGAAGTCGATAATGATCATTTTCTTTTTTTAACTGATCTATTACATTATCTGTCTGATGTACAATAGCTTTCATCCTATTATATTCATCAGTCATCTTCTCCATTTCCTGTACAGACTCTTCTAAATTTTTTCTCATTTCTTGATTCTGAACTTCAATTTTCTCATTAGCTTCTGTTAAAGTCTAAAAACGTTAAAGACACTCTAATTAAAAAATAATTTTAAAAAAATTAAACCAAATTAAAATTAAATGCAGCCATTAAGTGTCCACTGAGTCGGGGGGAAGAGAATTTTCTATAGACCTTTAATTGGCATTGACCAATTAAATCAAATTGAATATCAAGAAAATTTTACACAAGGACCTCAATTATTTTTAATGACCAAGACAGGCAAATACAAAAAGAACAGTTAAAAAGTTACAACTTCAAAGAGGTAATTTATTTCATGTTTTACAAGTATATAGTGATAGATTTAGACCAAAGAATTTACACCTAGTGCTAAACATTAGATTTATATTATAATGAAAACTAAAGTTTTATAGGAATCATTGCTCTGAACTGACTTCTAGCCATTTTACCTGAATTTCATCCAGATACTGGACAAGCTCATAGTTTTTTTTAGACAACTGTGATCGGTAGTCACTGTCTTCCCCTCTTCTTGATAAAAGTGTTTCTTTTTGTGAATCTATTTGTTTCTGGTAATCAATAATATCCTGAGAAAGCTGTTCATTCTGAAGGTAACCAAACATAACATTGCATTATGAAACTATTCAGAATAACAAAATTATATCCTGTAAATAGTGCTCTTAGAACATATCTTTAAATTCCCAAGATTTCACCACCCTTAAAGCCTCACCTTTTTCTTTAGACGTTTGTTCTACAGAAAAGGACAGGAAAAGGTAATTAGAAATGAGAAAGGCAATACTTAATTAAAAATAAGAATTAGAGACTAAAGAAAACAAAAAAAAAGTTAGGAGAAGGATGTACATTATCTGAATAACCAAAGAAAGTAAGGATACTAATTATCTACCAAAACAAAGAGTATTTCAGTTATACCAGAAACTTAAGAACTTCTATCAGAATAGACAATGTACAAACATTATTTGGCTCAGTAGAACCAAATGATAATTAGAATTTATAAGATTTCATAAGTAACAAAAATTTTTAAAGGATTCTGGGTAAGAGAAATAAGAATAGAAATCCAGTCATGTATTTAATTAGAAAACTAGTAAAGAATGGCCTATAAAACAACAACAAAAAGATTTACCCACATAGACCTGAAATGAATGTAGTACTTAAAGGTCTCACATTTTGCTTCGTTTTCTATTTCCCTGAGACAAAGTCATACCATAAAATCAGTTTGAAAACATCAGTTACTTAGAGGACTCCAGTCCTGGTTAAAATATAAATTTATGTAAACTTTTTTAACAAGTACCTTTGTTGAACCACCACAGCTACAAAAACTTTTTACCAACCTCTCTTCTTAATTTGCTGTTTTCATTTTCTGCCTCCTCATTTCGAAGAGCCAACTAAAATAGTAAAAATAATAATAAATTAAATTTCAGCAGTAATTTTTCTTTTTTTGAGATAACATCTCCCTTTGTCACCTAGGTTGGTGTGCAGTGGTGTGATCTCCATTCACTGCAACCTCCGTCTCCTGGGTTCAAGCGATTCTCCCACCTCAGTCTCCCGAGTAGCTGGAATTACAGCATGAATCACTATAAGTGGATAATTTTTGTATTTTTAGTAGATACAGGGTTTCACTGTGTTGGCCAGGCTGGTCTTGAACTCTTGGCCTCAAGTGATCCACCCACTTTGGCCTCCCAAAGTGCTAGGATTATAGATTTGAGCCACCATGTCTGGCCATCAGCAGTATAAAGCCGGATATTCAGCTCATCTACTTAAATTTTAAGTCCTCTCTAATAAAGTAAAAACATTTAGACTATTAAGGATTTAATATCAACCTAACATATCAATAGGCCAAAATTTTCAAAAATTAAGGATTTAAGAAGTATTAAACTGGTTCATTTTAAAGAATAAAACAGAACACACACACACACACACACACACACACACACTCTCTCTCTCTCTCTCTCTCTCTCTCTCTCTCTCTCTCTCTAACCAAAGAATACAGAAATATATAAACGCACTCCACCCAAAAAAATCCAAATAAAATGGTTTTCTTCCCAACATCTTTGTATTTCACTTTTCTATATCATAGCTAGACCATTATTGCTATCAGGGAACATAAATTACTTAGAAATATAAGGCAATAACAACACAATGGTTAAAAGAAGCCATCCAAAATCATACTGGCCTAGATTTATGTCCCTCATCAACCAATTTCTCGTAAAGTGTGAATGAGTTATTTAGTATCTCTTCAATTCAGTTTTCTCATATATGTTGACATAAGAATTAAATAAGATGTATATAGAGTTCTCAGTACAATGATCAGTGAATTGAATCGCAAAAAAATATAAAGCCTTCTCTATCTACATATAAGTGATTTCGTTTGTGACTCGTTTCTCCAAATGGCAAACATTACAAACATTATGATGCCTTTTTTCACCTATTCTCCAAATGTCATTCCTCTTATGACCTTTCATTTTTCTGCTTCTTCCCTTTATTCAAGAGAAGATAGAACCGCAATGGTATAAAACTATATTTAAAAGTCTATAATAACCAAATGTAGTATGTGATCCTTGATGGAACTTTGGATATTGGAGGTGGGGTGACTGAAGGATATTATTGGGCCATTAGAAGAAATCTGATTATGCACTAGATAATGGTGTTGAATCAGTATTAAATTTCCTGAGCCTGACAATTATATTGCATTCATGTAGAAGAACATCTTTCTTTTTCAAACGGACATGCTGAAATATTTAAGTGCAAAGTCTTGTATCTGCAATTAGCTCTCAAATGACTCAGCAAAAAATGTGATTAAACAAACAAGAGATAGATAAATATATGTGTGTGTAAAGATACTGACAAAAAGATAAAGCAAACGTGGCACAACATTAACATGTGGTGAATCTGTATGAAGGGTATGTGGGTGATTATTGTTTTTCTTTGTTTTTTCCTATCAACTTTTAAGTTCTGGGGTATATGTGTAGGACGTGTGGGTTTGTTACATTGGTAAACGTGTACCTGATCAAATGTTGCTGCACAGATCAACCCATCACCTAAGTATTAAGCCCAGCATCCATTAGCTATTCTATCACTGATGAACATTTGGGTTGATTCCATGTCTTTGCTATTGTGAATAGTGCTGCAATGAACATATGCATGCATGTATCTTTATAAGAAAATTATTTATATTCTTTTGGGTATGTACCCAGTAATTGGATTACCGGATCAAATGGCATTTCTACTTTTAGATCTTCGAGGAATTGCCAGTCTTCCACAATGGTTGCATTCATTTATATTCCCACCAACAGTGTATTTCTTACAATCTTTATGAAGTTATGACATTTTTCAAAAAAAAAAACAAAACTTCACATTTATAACAAAATACAAAGTATAATACAAATTCTAGAAGTTTGCATATCATTATCATCAATTGAAAGTTAATAATCCCACTGTGTTCTTAATTGAGGAATTTTTACAAGAGGAGCCAAGAACTTAATGCTAAAGCATTTACTGCTATTGCCACTTTTTTCCTTGTCTTTCCAAACATCACACTGTTTCTCCTTTCTTGAGCTTTTCCTTGAAGCACCTCTTCCAATTTCATTGCTTCATAGAAATTTCTCAGAGATGTGCCTTACAATCACTTTTCCGGCTTCAGTAATGTCTACATTGTTGATTTATAAATCCTCATCATCTGCCCAAAGTGTCTTGTGAATTCCATTACCACAAATAACCCTTTCTGAATATGCCCACAAGAATCTCAAACTCAACATCTAAAAAACTGAAATAATCCCAAACCTTCCAAATGCCTCATATGTTCCTCCTTTGTGAATGGCACTATCTACCTATTTAGTGGCCCAACCCACAAAATTAGGCAAATTCTCCATCATCCGTTTCCTCCAACAACCAATTACAAATTCACCACATGCAATTACATCTACTTCTCTCACATTTGTCTGTTTCAGGCAAATCCCATCATTAGGGCTTGCCTGAATTAACACAAATATCTCCTTACTAGTGTTGGCCCCTTTCAATCCACTCTCCACAAAGTACAGTAAACTTTTAAAGTATAGATCTTACTATATCCTGTGCTCAGAACTCTTCATTGACTCCTTTTCTGAAAAGAATCAAATTCATCAGCAACTGGCCCTTGCTTATTTCTCCAGAGGATCGTAAGAATTAAAACTGGGAAGGCAATTTTGCACAGACTCTTGAGTAAGACTGTTTTCAAATCCTATCATTACCACTTAGAAGCTGTGTAACCATGGCAATTACCCTTTCTTTGTCTCCATTTCTTCATCTGTATCATGGTAGAAATGACATCTCATATGATAAGTATCAAATAAGCAAAAATGAATTAATGCATATGAAGTTCCTGACTGACACATAGTAAGGACTCCATGGAAGCTATTTTCACTTACATTCCAGTCAAAATGAATAACTGTAGCTTCATAAATACTCCATAACATCTCTTACTTCTAGGTCTTAGCAAATGTGTTACCTTCTACCCAGAATGTACTTTCTTTAACCACCATATACATCCTCATTCCTCTTACCAGTCTAACTTCTACTTCAGGTCTCAGTTCACAGATCACATTCTGAACCTTAAGACTGATTATGGCATCCCTCTCCAGAGTATCCCAGAATATGTCCTGATATATCTTCCTAAGTAACATATTATCACTATGTTATGCTTATTATTGACTGTGAATATCCTTGAGAAGCAGAACATAGTTGCCCACTATATCACAAGCAACTAGCACAGTCTCTGGTATGCTGTAAAGACTCACTAAAACTCAATGACTGGTTAAGGGAAAGAAGTAATTACCAAAGCAACTATATCCGTATTCCATCTCAAGGAACTTAGCAGCCAAAAAGGAACACAGGCCATATATTTAAGTTTTCTCTGTGTGAGACTATGAGTAAAGATAATAGTCTAAGATATAAATGGACAAAGTAGTTCTGATTAGCTAAGGGTGTGTGGTATGAATGAAAGTCAACTGATACAGGCCTAAAGAGAAGAATAAAAGTCAAGAAAACCACAGGCATCCCCCTAAGCAATTCTACCAGTGAATATCGTAAGTTAGATCCTTTATAACTATTAAAAAATCCACATGTCTGTTACGTTTTGCAGAGTTAACTAACCAGACAATGCTATAAGAGCTTGTTCTTAACATATAAGTGGCATTAATCCATACTTTCTCTACCACGTTGTTTTGATAGCTAACTTTTATATGGTTCTTTAAAATTTTGGAGTAAAATAGATACATGTAAGGAATTTGTAAGGAATAGTTTTCCTTACAAATCAATTTATGATAGATGCTCTTATTATTATTGTTGTTTGAGACAGAGTCTCATTTCTGTTGCCCAGGTTGGAGTGCAGTGGTGCAATCTTGGCTCACTGCAACCTCTGCCTCCTGGGTTCGAGCAACTCTCCTGCCTCAGCTACCCAACTAGCTGGGATTACAGGCACTCCCCACTAGGTCCGGCTAATTTTTTTTGTACTTTTAGTGGAGACAGTGTTTTGCCATGTTGGCCAGGCTGGTTTTGAACTCTGGATCTCAAGTGAGATCGATTCTCTTAAATAGCATATCATTGTTTTCTTAAAATGTATGACCCTCTATTTCTGAGAGAATAATGGACAAAATGAAATAAACAGAATATAACACAATAATGACCTAAAGGACACAAAGGTAAAAAATGTTTCTGAGTATAAGAGACAGGACAGTTACCACATGTATGCACCAAATTTTACTAAGTTTACTAACAGCTGAGGTGAAATAAAAAACAAATAAGTGTTAAATAGAAATGTTAATAAATAAATAAAACATTAAATAAGAAGCTGAGGTAAAATAGGAAATTTTCTTTAAGAAAATACAAGTTTACCTGCAAAAAACTTTTTTTCCAAAACTAAATTCAAGGGAACACTGCAAAAATTATTAGTTTACAACAAGGAATAACATGAGTTAATAAAAACTATGTATTAAACATGTTATTTTAAATATCATCGATAAAATGCTGACATTAACACTTTTCAAAAACAATATATACATGTATATATATCTCATATAAAAGGATACAACCAAAAACAAGAAATTTAATTAAACATTATTGAATGTATCATCAAAAGATTCATTTCCAAATCTACTAATCATATAAATACATTGAAATAAACAAATATAACTTTTATGCAAAATAAACTATGATACTAAGATCACTTCTTTATGCAAGTCTATTAGTTTCTTGACACTAATCTTCCAGACAAAAGCATCAATTTTAGGTAGTAAGTGTGATATATCCTGAGAAAAATGTACCTCTAAATGTAAAGAATTAATCTTCAAGTCATATTCACTAGAAGTACCTGTTCCATTATATTTTAAAATTTGTGATGACAAAATGAACAGTGTTATAAAATCTTGTAAGTGTACATCATTCCTCAAATATAACATACAATACAAAAATTGATATTGTTACCAATAATTATAAAAAGCCAGATAACTTGAACAGTGAAGATTCATGGAAAAAAAAAAGTGCTTTACTTGCTCATTAACTTTCTTCTCTTTCTCCAACTCCTTTTCCATGTCCTCCAATTCTCTATCTTTTCGTTCTAATTGCTTTTCAAGTTGGCGAATTTCATCACGTAAAAACCGAGTATCCCGACCACCTGCAGACCGCTGAGCCATCTCAAAGTAATAAACCCAAAGTATAAATTAATCGCCTTATATTCTGAAGTTCAAATGATTCAACAATAAGTAACTTGTCTTGACTTTAAATTTTCATTATATTTCAGTGCAGATATTTAAAATCATATTAAGAATCTTTTTTTTTTTTTAATTTAACTTACCTAAGCTTTAGTTCACAGCTAGTAAGTCTTTAAACTTCTCCTGAGCCACCCAGAGCTACAAAGAATTGACTGTTAACATTCTGTTGTAACCACTGGCCAAAAGGTACCAGACTAAAGGCAAAGGTCCTGAGCCACAGAGATCTGGAACCCGTGTACGAACCATCAGAAACTCTGCCACTGTTGTGAAGCTTAGTGCCTTAACGTGCCCTTTCTCTCATATCATGGACTATTTAGACCAGTGCTGCCCAACAGGACTTTCTAGGGTAATAGACATGCTCTCTGTGCTGTTCAGTTCAGTAGCCACTTGCTACATGTAGCTATGTTTGGGTATTTGAAGTGTAGCTACTGCAACTGAAGAACTAAATTTTTCATTTTAATTTTAACAAATATAAATATAAATAGCTAGTGTTAGTGCCACTTTACTGAACAACTCAGGTTTCATTTATCTTTAAGATTTGTAGCCAACTAAATCCATTTTACTTCATATTCTTGTTAATTTAGGTCATGTCCCAGAACATCAAATCATTTGGTCATCTAACCTGTCTCACATTTATCTCTTCACCTTATAGTTCTGTTTTTCCCTCTACCTTAACCAAATTTTTCACACTCTCTCTCCTATAAAAAGCATTCCCTTGTGCTAAAGTCTTCTTCCAAGATAAATTCCAAGATAAATATTTCACATCCTCAGATTATTGAATGAATCATCCTTTCCAACTCCTTAGCTGCAATTTGGATCCTTTAGGATACTAATGCCCTTGGAACTCTTTCAGTTGGAAGGTGCTCATTCTTTCACAGCCCATATACATTAGGGTCAGGAGGTGTTGGTACTTCTAGGTTTACTCTACCCTGCAACTTCATGTGATTATTCCTATCATTCCTCCAACATCCTGTGAAAACCTCAGCTGCTTTCTCACAAGATATCCAGCTCTCCATCTTTACCTACTCATGGTAGCAGCAAACCAACTTCCCAGTCACTCTGCAAAATGCACTGGGAATTTAAGCATGTGCCTCACAGACGTTCATCAAATCCCCAAGCAATTTCCACATAACTTTTGTTCTAGTCTGTTTTTTTTTCTTGTTTCTTGAATTCACTATCATCTCTCACTGCCGCACCAACATCAAATTCTTGTCCAACCAGAAACATTCTTTAAATCATTTCCACTATGCCTGTCCTTTGACCTCACAGGACACTAATCCCTCGACTTCTCACTCCTTATCCCTACCCTTCTGCCCACCCAACCCCAATCTTTACTTTCTTATCTATTCAGTTGAGACTTCATAATCATCACTTCAACCACTTTCCTACCAATATCTTCAACTGTCTTATTCTTCTATTATATAGCAGTTGCCTAGCTAAACACTAACACAGAATTGATTCAGCTCCATAATTCATTTAATGAGTATTTATTGAAAGTGCTTGGCATTTTTCCAGGAGCTGGATATACAATCAAAAGTAACAAGTCATCCAAGTTCAGAGAATTAACAAATAAAAGAATCAGGACTAGAACTCAAATCTGTCTGACTCCAGATCCCCAACTCTCCAGTCTTTTCTCCATTACATTTCAAATTTTATCTGATTTTCTTAAAATGTAACCACACCATCTCCCACTCTTTCTAACAGATGACATCATCACCAACCTCTCAACTTCCAGGCACTATGCCTACAAACACAAAGGCTTCTACATACATCTACTCTTCCTCCCCTCATCTACTCTTCCTTCTCTCCTAACACAAGGAAAAGGGTATTCCTCCTTTCAAAGGCTGATCCATTTATATTACTTTCCTACATTTTCAGGAATCTGAATTTAGTTCCTCAACAATACATTCATATTTTAGCCCTTAGCTTTGTAAAAAATTACTTCTATAAAACCCTTTGGTCATTATTCCTCAACTCCCCACCCACCCTCCACCTCAGTTACTAGTAAGCTTTCTATGTACTTCCCAAGACCGCAAGCTCCATCTAGCAGTTAACTGTTTTAATTTCGTTCACAACTGTATGCTCAATCCTTAGTACAATATAAGGCACATAATAGGCATGGAGAATATATACTGCATAAACAAATAACCACGATTACTATCATCCTTATAACTTTTCCAGCTAATAATAATTTTAAAATTTGAAAACAATGCAAAATAAAATTTATGACAATTACATCTTAGGAAATACAAAAAGACATACCTCCAGTTCATTTTCCAGTTTCATTACTTTAGTTTTTAATTGATTTTCTGTTTTTTAAAAAAAAGACAAATGTTTTCATTCATTAGCTACCACAAAACAAACTTTTAAATAAATTTGAATAACAAAATTAATTCTTCTAAAAGATTCCATCATGATTATAAGGTATCAAAAATTATATGGCAGATCCATAAAATAGGAGTCTAGAATTGCTTATTATTAAATAAATGTTATATATTAAAAATAAACTATATACATCTTATAGAATAAATTTGATTTTCTACAGCTTAATGAACAAATGGAATTTATTATTTAATACCATAAACTTTTTTCCAAGCTGCTTACCAAATTTTGCTTGTTCTTCTCCAGCTTTTTCTACTTCTTCCAAAGCCAGCTCTACTTCTTGGGCTTTCATCTAAACATTAAAAAAACGTTATTTCGATATGCCATTATACTAGAATGTAAGCACTGAAAACAAAAATTGTATTTATTATGATTCTTAGTGTCGGTAATGGCTGGCACATGGCGATTTTCAGAAAATATTTGTTGAATAAATACATAATTTTTCTTTTTTTTTTTGAGACAGGGCCTCACTTTGTCACCCAGGCTGGAGTGCAGTGGCACAATCTCAGCTCACTGCAACCTCTGCCTCCTGGGCTCAAGCAAACTTCCCACTTCTCCTGAGTAGCTGGGACTACAGGTGCATACCACCATGATCGGCAAGACTTTAAATTTTTTCGTAGAGACAAGGTCTCACTGTATTATTCGCTGTATTATGCAGGCCAGTCTCAAACTCCTAGGCTCAAGCAATTCTCCTGTCTTGGCCACCCAAAGTGCTGGGATTACAGACATGAGGCAGTAATCCAGGCAACTTTCTTACTTACTTACTTAAGAAAGTTGCCAGGCAACTTTCTTACTTAAGATTACAATTTCTATTTTTAATAGCATGAAATATTTTTGATTCTCCCTTTTACCTCAAGTCTTGAGTTTTACATCCAGTAATGCAACATCTCCCTTTGTTTTTCATTACTTTTTTTCTGTTCCAATTGTTATTATTCTAATACATAATTTCATGTTTAAACTCCTCTATAATGTGATGTCTATACAGCTCCAGTAATCCTTCTATTTGTCATATATAATATATTGTTTTGCCTTCCTAAGGCATATTTTTGTACCTATCAACCGTGGTTCAAAAACCTTTATTGCCTTCTCAATTGCTGACAGCATAAACTATATCTTTAAGGCCCTCAACAGCCTCTCTCAAAGTACCTACCCAAGATTTGTTTTCTCTGCGGCCTGCTACAAACTTGCTGCACCTTGTTTTCTCAAATGTAAAGAATAAGCATATTTCCGATTCTCAATATTTACTTATGGTAACCAACAGCTCTAGAATTCCCTTACTATCTTACCACTGCATTGTCTTCCACTTAACTAAAACTACTCCTCAGTCTTCATCCTTTGCAAAGTTTTCCAACACCTCTTAAATCACTTCCCCTCTTAACAAATCCCTATAAGCAGTCATTGTCTGCATTTGTCATTTTGACCTCAGGATATATTTCCCTATATAATTTTTCAATATACTCATTCTGTTTCCCCTACACACCCTTTTAGAAATTTTAAGTAGAAACTAGCAACGTTTTACACACCAGAATTCTTAAGCCACATTTAAATATATTGCATTTTTGAATGGTGATGTAGATATTATCAAGTATTTTCACAAAGATTACCTTATATAAGAAAAGATTTTTATGATTCCTCTAATAGCCAAACCTACCATCAAAACCTACTATATACAAACCTTCATTAGTGACTGAGTAATTCTGAAAAGGTGTATCACATTTTCTTGTTTTTCATTGTTTAGCTCATTTACTTCCACCTAAATAAAGAGAAAAGCAACTGTTTTATATTTTATAACCTTTAAGCAAAATATAAGAACTCTTCCAGATTGCGGCTACAGTTGTCGCAGCAAAAAATACTTTATTAATAAACCAATCATAAGTTAATATATATATTATTATTGATCAATTATACACCTTAGATAAGGAAATCAATAAATTATCTGCCAGTTCTTCTTGACGGGGCAAATCATCTGGATCAACTTTCATTATTTCTTTCCAGTTTATATTAGGTGGCATCTTGAATTTTTTCACTGTGCTCCACCTCTGTAACAAAACAGGTGGAAATTAGCATTTTCAAGGTACACAGCATTATTGGTTTTCTAGTAGTTTAAATTTTTTGCAGATTATGTCATTACAACTTTCCGATGTTAGCAAAGAGCTATGCCTTAGCCTCAACACAGACAAGTGGGCAAAATAGCCTTGGTCAAAATTATAGCAGGCGGCACCAACTGTCAGAGAGCGTACCGGCTAAATAAAATGTGACGGCTTCCTTGCTAAAACTAATATAAGTTAGGACTAAGATTCTGGATCCCCTCCTCCACACCCCCTACCCTCAACGCGCTCGAACACCCTAATCGTGCCAAGGGCAAGGGTCTGTGGAAGGCTGACAATGGAGAAGCAGAATTGGAGCTAAAAAAAAATGCGAACATTAACAATTGCAATGAGTTAAGTTGTGCGGGAGACACAGGAACCGAAGCAAGGCAGAAGGATTGCGGACCCGAGGCTGAAAGGGGCGGGGTAGCTACGCTGTGGCACAGGGGCCCGGAGGCTAAAGAACCTGAGCTTGGAGCGGCTCGCTGCTCCTGCTTACAAGGATCCACCCACCTAGACCAAGCCTGACAACCAGCGGAGGTCCCTCACTATCGCAACCACCAGGCTGGACCCGGCCGCAGGCCCTGACAGATCCCTATCGCAGTTCCACGCGGACTCTGGGTCCCGCCAAAGGTTCCCAAGTAAGCCAAAGCAGCAGCGGCTGCTAGGCGACACCATCCCCTACTCCGCCAAGGCCAGAATAAGACCCCGGATGCAAGGAGAGCCTACAGTTCACGACCATGAGTGATGCTTTACGTTTAGATTCTCCGTCGGAGTCCCAGGGGTCGGTGTTCAGGTCGCTGAGACGGCATGGAACGAGGACTACAAATCCCAGACTGCAGTTCTGCCTGAGGCTTGTGCAAGCTGGGAACTGAAGTCCCTGAGAAGAGGAGGTAAGGCGTTCCCGGCATGCAATGCGGAAGGCTGCGACGGTACCGGGGCGGCGGAGAAGGACCGGGAGGCGGGAGGCGCAGCGGCTGAGGCGCTTAGAAGCTGGTGGCCTGAACGCGGTAGACCATGACTGTGGCTTCAGTGGCGTCAGTCACTGGGCCGCTCTTCCTGAGGTTTTCCTAAGCCATCCCCTGGCGGAACCCCTCCCAGGTATAGTAGAGCTGTCGGTCCGCGGAAAGGGAGGAGTTGAGGGGAGCAGTCCCGGGTTAGAGAAGTATCTGCTCTTGGGGCCGTAGGGCCTGGCCCCATTCTGAAAGAGTGGCAACACTCCGCCTTCTCTTCAGGCGTTTGCAAGCAGCGTCCAGAGCCTTCTGTAAGAAGGGGGAAAAAAGTTTTAGCTTTGTTTGGTATCAGAATCTGTCTTGGTAGTTAGAGTGAGAACCGCGCCGCCGTGATCCTGTTTGGGGGCGAGCGAAGAGTTGAGAAGAGATTATGGCATCTTCTGACCCCGCCTGCCTTACCTGTAGTACAATTCCCTTGGCGGATGGTGGGGCTTGAAGGTTGTGGAGCTAGTATGAAGTGAAGGCTCCAGAGTGGAGAGGTTAGTACTTGTCCGGGCCACTGCCGGGGTGGAGAGAGAAGGGAGCCAAGGACTCACCTGTACTGTTTTCACTTCCTTGGTTACCTAGGGTGCCCGTCCATGAAAGCGCCTTCTCTGGTGTTTTCCACTCTTACTCGTGCAAGTTTTGCTCATCCCTCTGCTCACAGCCATGCTGGAGTATGATACACTTCTAGCTAACTTTCCTAAGAAGCTGTAGACTTAAATCTAAATGACATTTCCAGCTATCTGGACTATACCTTTATTTTTAACTCTGCTTTAAAAAAAATACTATACTTGACAATAAATTTTCCTTTTGAGAGTAAGTAATGAGTTTCTTTTTAAACCACCAATTTGAGTAAAATCAGTAGCTCCGCACAAAGTAAAAAATTACTGGTTTCGTGAGATAAATTTTAAAGATAGATTTATAGGAACAATTTTACTACTTTTAGAAAAGATTATAGCCAAATACTATTCATAATCTTGTTTATTCTTCATTACAATCCAGTGAAATAGGTGCTTACATTGTCCTCATTTTCCGTCTAAGTTAAGAAACTGAGTACTCTAACTTAAATAACGTGATTGAACACAAATCTCTCTGGCTGGAGGACATATTCTTAACTTCTTACTACCTCCTCATACATTCTGGGAAACCAGTATTTGTAAATTGCTTGTTCTTCAATCATGCTATTTTTATTAAATATTATCATGTTTTAATTTTATAAGTGTTTACTCAGTAATTTGAATTAAATAGCGTTCACATTCAGTGTTTTTAATTCATAATTTAACATGAGATAGTGTTTCTGGAAAGGGGTCCGATCCAGACCCCTGGAGAGGGTTTTTGGATCTGGCCAAGAGAAAATTGGAGGTGCAACCATAGAGTAAAGCAAAAGCAAGTTTATTAGGAAAGTAAAGGAATAAATAATGGCTACTCCATAGGCAGAGAAGCAGCCTGGGCTGCTAGACTAAGGATTCTTATAGTTATTTTTATAGTTATTTCTTGATTATATGCTAAACAAGGGGTGGATTATTCATGAGTTTTCTGGGAAGAGGGTGGCCAATTCCTAGATCTGAGGGTTCCTAACCTTTTTAGACCACATAGGGTAACTTCTTGACATTGCCATGGCATCTGTAAACTGTCATAGACCTGGCGGGAGTGTCTTTTAGCATGCTAATGCATTATAATAATTATTGTATAATGAGTGGTGACAATGACCAGAGGTCCCACTTTTCTCGCCATCTTGGTTTTGGTGGAATTTGGCTGGCTTCTTTACTGCATGCTGTTTTAATCGGCAAGGTCCTTATGACTTTATGAGACCCCCTATCTCATCCTGTGACTTAGCATGACTGACATCCTGGAAATGAAGCCCAGTAGATCTCAGCCTTATTTTACCCAGCCCCTATTCAAGATGTAATTGCTCTGTTTCGAATACCTCTGACAATGGTAGGGACGAAATTTAATAGTTATTGAGCACGTATCATGTGACACACTGTGCTTACTACTGCATGTTTATCTTCATAGAAGAAATACACCACACTTACTAATGCATGTTTATTTTCATAATAGCAATCTGTCCTTTTTACTATAACACCTTGTTTTTCTTCTTGTTTTTTTTTATTCTTTATAACTTACTTTTATGTATTCACTTACAAGTTTTGTTTTGTTTGTCTGTATTACTCTTTTCTACCTTTACTTCCACCACCCTCTTACTCATAGTCATAAACTCAAGGTGCCTGGTCTCTAATGGTAAGTTTTATTCTACTTTTTCAGAAGTGAGAACAAGTTCATAAAAGTTAAGTAATTTCCTAATAATTGATGGAGCTAAGATTGTAGCCTAGATCTCAGTGACAATCATAACTAAAAGCAAAATCTTACCTAAATTTTATTCTTCAGCTCATTCTAACAGTATTTTTTATCTTGTTCCCTGTGCTAGGCAATGGGGATACAGCAGTGAACAAGTCCACTGTGACTTGAACAAGTCAACTCAGTTTTCATGCATTGTGGCCTGTTTGTTCCTAACTGTGAATTGGGAAATTTAACTCAAGTTCTAATTCAGTAACTCACTGTATGTTTTTGAGGAAAACTGCCAAAACTCTATTAAATATTATTCATCAGATTTTCTGCATCAGTCAGATTTCATTAAGAATTGGGTCTTCTGTGACAATTTTATAAGTGGCCTATTACAAGAACACTTGTCTGGACCTGCCTTCTTTCTGCCCTGGACTTTTGTGAACAGTTTTATCTGATCAAAATCACTTCACAAGAAAGCCTCACCTTTTATAATTGCTTACTTTTGTACTCTGTAGCAATAAATTTATATTCCTTAGATATTACTTTTAATTCCTTTTTGCTGACTTATCAAGAAAATTCATAGTAGCTTACTCTTCAATCTCTAAAATAAAGCATGTCCATTTTGTATCCATTATGTATCCTAAACATTTTGTTTTGCCTTATTTTCATGGACAAGAGTGAGTATGCAACAAGCAGACACTTGCCTTCCTTCAACATGAGGAACTGGAAAGATTAGTAGGGAGCCTGTGAATACAGACTTTGCAAGCCAAAGTTTTACAAAATTTAAACATAATAGTTTGCTGTTCCTGTAAAAGATGATTTAATGATAATGAAATTGAGAGGACTTCCTCAGTGTCCCAAGAAATTAAACTAAGAAGACTTTTCTGACTAAATATTTCCAGATTCATATAATTTTTTTCTGTAGGTTTATTGTTTGCACAGTTTTACAATTAAATTATTACAAGAAGTGAACACGTATACAATTTTGGTTCAAGGATTGTTTTTAGTTTTATATATCTATAATGTAGCTCATGAGTACTCTTTGTAAACCGAAAAGTAAGACGGGTCTCAATCTACTTAGAAGTTTATTTTGCCAAGGTTAGGGACATGCCCAAAAGAAATAAATACTGAATCACCGAAACAGTCTGTAGTCTCTTCCTTTCTCTAAGATGATTTTGAGGGCTTCAGTATTTAAAGGGGAAAAAATCCAATGGAGGGGAAAAAGGGTAAATGTGGTAATCCATCACATGTTGCAAGAAAATACGAGCACATGGGGAATAAATATTATGTATTTTTGTGGGGTAGTAAATCAGCATTTTACATAAGATAAGGTTAACGTAAAGTAGCTACCTGTGAAGATATTTAACATTTTATTTGCAGCTATCTGCTTGAGAACAAAAGGAGAGACAGTTTCTTGCATGACTCAGCTTTCAGCCTATTTTTTTTCTTTAGGCATAATGAATTGGAATTCCAAATTTTATTTTCCTTTCACATTTCCAATTGCACTTGGATTTTGTGCACATATATAGTAACATCCCATTTTTGTAAGCAAACAGAAATCAGTCATCCCATCCACTTAAACTGTGCATCTGTGAGTCTGGTTCTGTACCTAGGAAAAACTAGAAGTTCTCACACCTTAACACGAATAGTGTGTCACATGTTTACAATAATGGCCCCCTCTGTCTATCCCTTTGTGTAAATCTCTCCCTAACCCCCAACCCCTACTTTGCAGGTGACTCTTTGAGGTAACCTAAGATGACTCCACAACTGAGCTCATGACATGCTCTCTCTCCCTCTGTCTTATACTATGCTCCTTTGGGGAAGTCTTAAAAATTCTGTTATCTTGGTCCTTTTATAAATCCCCATGATTCAGGATGTACTTTGCTTGAATAATAATTTTTAAAATATGCGTTAAATAGAGCCTTAGGAAGAGCTTGTGCAATGAATCTTGTCCTCCTGTTGTCTTGAGATCATCATTTAAGAAGCCCAAGCTAACCTATTAGAAGATATGATAATAAGTAGCAGAGACTAGCTTTCAAAGCTGAGAAATCTATCCTTTAAAAGCCATCCAGCCCTAGTCATCCCATAGGATAACTATAAGCACATGAGTGACCCCAGGCACAACTAACAGAAGAACCAAATACATACATACCTATATTTTTGTATATATGTATCAAATAAAGATATTTATATTGAAGAATTGAGTTAATTTGAATGTGTTCATTTTTAAGTACTTCAGATGCCTAACTTAACAAGGAAATCTTTCTCAATACTTAAAGAACAGCTTAAATTTAGGGAATAAAACTATAGCAAATCCCAAGTTCTTATAAAAATTCCAATACTATTTGTATGTTTAGCTAAATTATACTTTTCAACTATAGTTATAAATCTACAAATTACTTAGTAGTTTATTATACATATTATTATATATTTTAAAATTATAGTTACACAGCTACTATATCAGTCTCCAGGATGTCAGATTCTCTTAAAGGTTGCAGTTAACTCTAAAAAAAATCAGATGCCTAATTTAATATTGTGTTCATTCATATTATTATATATTTTTAACTTATAGTTATGCAGCTAATTTACCAAAGTCTCCAGGATGTCAGATTCTCTTAAACATTGCAAGTACTCTAAAAATTAGATACTTAAGTTATTCCCAAATATACTTTAAAGGTTTATTCCCAAAAATACTTTAAAGCATTGAAACCACGGGTTTAATTTACTTTTTCTCTTTTATTAGTTTCAAACTTTACTGTGGTTAGAACATTTAACCAAACAACAGTTTGTCACCCAAAGTGAACTGTTGTTAGCAAGTCAGTGGTCTGAGATAATTTATGGGAAGAGGGTTTCTGACCTGTACATAAAACTTGATTTTTACTTACCCAAAGATAGATATCCTGAGTTGATTCATTAGGTTTTTCTAAATTATAACATGTATATACAACTGTTTTATATTGGAGCCCATTTCCTGATTTGTCTATCTTTGTTTCTTAATATACTGTCTCATTTTACTAGTGTACCTTCTCTCCTAGTTTCTTGAAAAGGAACATCAGTGGTAAATTGTTTGAGACCTTAAATGATTTATGTTTTTATTATACTTTCTCACCTAGGAAATTTAGATTTATTAATACAGAATTTTAGTTTAGAAATCATTATTTCTCAGAAATTTGAAGCATTACTCTTTATTATTTTGGAAAGGAATTTTGTTTTGTTTCTGGCTTACAGCATTTTTGGTGAAAAAAAAAAATGACTTTTGATTCCTGATTCTTACTGGAACCTTATTTATTTCTAGAAGCTCTTAGAATCCTGTTTGTTTTCAGTGTTGTAAAGTTGTACAGAATTTTGTGCCCAGTAGAAGAGGGATAGAGGGTCTCAACCTAAAATATATCGACAGACTTTTACTTAACCTTTATTTTCATTATGCTGCCTTTGTTCTCACTTGTGTCCCTGTTGTCATAGACCCTATGTTTTAAATAATCCACAAAGGAAATTTCCAGTCTTCTGCCTTGGAATAGGAGAGAAGATTACTTGGCTTTATCCAGTTAGAGAGGGGGGTGAGTTTCAGCAAGGTGATTCGCTTATGCTTCTTAGAAGTGGATGGCATTTTAGCTGAGCTTTTCTCTGGAGAAAATTAATATGCAATTACTTATCCACCTACCAAAATTGAACTTACTTGAAATAAATATATTGCTTATTTTATCTTCATGATTTTTTTTTTCCAGTTTTTGTCCAGAAGTGCTTGTAGAAAAGATGGCTGATATTAACCTCAAAGAAATAACCTTAATAGTAGGTGTGGTTACTGCCTGCTATTGGAACAGCCTTTTTTGTGGTTTTGTTTTTGATGATGTTTCAGCAATACTGGATAACAAAGACCTGCATCCATCTACACCTTTAAAAACTTTATTTCAAAATGACTTCTGGGGAACCCCCATGTCTGAGGTAAGTACTTACTTATATATTATTTGTTCATATCTCAGATTTTGAAATATTTTATTACTTCTATTTCTTTATCAACATTATCATCATAGTAATTACAGATTTTTTACCCTAAAATTTTTATATGAGACATAATATGTATGTAATAAATTGAACAGGAAGTTGAGGATGATGTTATCTTCTTTTAAAGCAGAATACTTGATTATTTTGGCTGTGTACCTTGACTTCTGTTTTTTGTTTTTTTTGTTTTTTTAATTTTAACTTTAGATACTGGGTTACATATGCAGGTTTGTTATGTGGGTATACTGTGTGATGCTGAGGTTTGGGGTACAGTTTTTTCACCCAGACTGTGTATAGTACCCAATAGATAGTTTTGACTTAACTTCTTAAAAATAATATATATGTGTGAAAACCATAGGTATAGATAGGGAGAGCAATAGGTGTAATAGAAGCCTATTTCTTGCTAATTGATTTTATTTATTTTTTTTTTTTTCTGTCTTATGAGTAAGGCAAAAGAGATGTGATCTATTTCAACATTTTAAAATACATCAACTTCAATATAAAGAGATAAGACTTTAAGGGTAAAAATAGTAAGTATACATATTGCCAATTTCTCTTGCAGAAAAAGTAGTTTTCAAAAATTTTAAATCTTGTCTTACCTCTTACATAATACTTATTTAGGTTTTATATTGAGAACCCAAAAATTTAGTTCAATAATTTAATATTTTATTCATCTATTTGGTTCATTTTTATGAGGGTATTTTTGCTGTTTTGAAGGTCACTATTAAACTGTGATTAAACCCTTGTCAGCCTGAGATCATGTAGATAGGGTTCTAATTTTAGTTCTATCATGTATTAGCTGTGTGAAACAGGTGAGAATACATTTTTTAGATGGAAAGTCATTTTCCTGATCTGTGAAAGAGTATAATACTTTAAGAATAAATAAATGAGTTACTTTATGTATCTACAGTGCGTGGCACATAGATATTGACTAAATTGTTGAAACCTAACATGTAAACACTCTGTAATATTAATAGTTTGTTTCTCGGTCATTGTGGCCTCTTTTCCCATTACCCAAATTTGGAAGCCTCTCAAGGTTAGGGATGGAATCTTTCATTCCTCTGATCACTAGCACATAATAATTATTTTTGTCTTATTTAGTAACAAACCTTATTCACCTTTTTGTTCACCTAATTCTAGCTTTTGAAAAAAAATCTTTGATAATAAGGGGAAAATACGGCACTACTATACATTATTCTAGACAGCTTATTCTCCTCTACCCCTACCTTTGATCCCCAGAGACCCTCAGAAGTACATGTCCATTCCCTCAATTTATGCTAGTATCTGTTGTGATTTTAGTCATAATGTTGAGGTTTTGAACGGATAGTTTAGCTGGCCAGATTAAATGGTCTCATTTTCTATATTAGGCTATTCTTATATTACTATAAAGAAATACTTCAGACAGAGTAATCTATTAAAAAAAAAGAGGTTTTATTGGCTCAGGGTTGTACCGCTGTACAAGAAGCATAGCAGCATCTGCTTCTGGGGAGGCCTCAAGAAGCTTCCAGTCATGGTGGAGGGTGAAGCGGGAGCAGGCATTTCACATGGCAAAAGTAGGAGCAAGAGAGCAAAGTGGGAGGTGCTATACATTTTTACACAGCCAGATCTCACAAGAATTCATTATAGTGAATACATTACTAAGGGGTTGGTATTAAACCATTCATAAGAAATTCGCCACCATGATCCAATCATTTCCCACCAGGCCCCACTTCCAATATTGGGGATTATATTTTGATATGGGATTTGAGCAGTGACACACATACATATTGCATACCGTGGTGTCAGTGATCTACTTAGGGATTTTCTTAGCTTTGCAGACTGAAAATTTGATGTTGTTCAGAGAGCCCATAAGCAAACAGACTAAGAAAAAGACTCATAATATGCTCTGACAGAATGGATGGGCAAACTAGAATAACAGTTTATTAAAAGTGAAGAGTATAATTTCCTTGTATTTTCTGATGGGCATATTCTCCCTGTAGGCAAATGTGACATTAGGGGAAAATTATTCTAGGTAGTTCTTAGGTGTCATAGGTTTTATAATAAGCCTGGAATGAGCATTTTCAAATATCTGATTGAGATGTCATCAAGTAATGTTAGCTTAAGATACATATGTCCACACGTATCTTACAGGAATTTTTGTGCTAATGTGGTCTTAAAAAACACATTTTGGGCTTAGGACATGCTCCTAAGCCATGTGAATACTGCCATATTAAGGGTCTTTGGACTCCTATGAACCTCTCTGGGTTTAGATTATGTCTTTAGTGAGCTTATTCTATAGATATGTAATACTCTGTTTATTGATAGTTCACTGGATTACAACCCTGACTGCCATGTTAGAATCTGCCTGGGGCATTTAAACAATAAAAACATATTTCTAAGATTCTATTCAAACCTGCTATTTCCGATAATCTCAGAGTCAGATGTAGGCATCAATGTATTTGTCTTATTTTGTATGTTTGTGTGTTTAGTTGTTGTTTTGTGTAGGAAGGAGGGTGAGGCTTTTTGTTTTAAGTCATCCAGGTGATTATTTGGTTTATCCATAGCTAAAGGCCAGGGGGCTGTAATGAGCCACCTTCTCTGGCATTTGGCCTATAAAGTACCTTGTGTTAAGGTAACCTCTGCAGATATTCTATTTCATTATGATTTTGCCATTCCTTTATTGAGATTCATATTAACAGGGAACTGTTAGCTTATTCATTCATTATACTGTCGTGTATTTTTATTGCCAACTAATATCATGGGTAATTAAGTTTTTCTTTAATATGCCAGAAAGTAGTAATGATCTGAATTGTTTGATTCATAATGGCCCTAGGTGTTTTCACAGAGTAAACTTGATATCTAATAGGCTGATGATCATTTGTCACAGTGGAATCTTAGATTCTTAATGAATTATGTGAATAATTAGTTATGTTACTACTTGGTCTATTAATTGGTCATCACCTAGTATATGTATATCTAATAAACCTAACTGAATAATTATGTATATTGCAATTCAAAATACATATTTCTTTCTACTTTCTGACTACATCCTTTCACCTAGAATATTCCATTGTAGCCACAGTGACATTTCAGATACTCAAAAGCGTTTCTAGAGTCCTTTTCTACTTTCTAGTACAAATCACATCAATTCAGTACAGTGCCTTAAAAATAGCTTTGTGTCCCTGAGATGAAATTTGAAGGAAGTAGAGGAATTAGGCAAGCAGGAAAGAACATTCTAAGTAGATATAACATCATAGAGTATATATTCAGTGCAGAGATACCAAAATGTTGCTAATTTCAAGATGGAAAAGATTTATTCTTTGTGTTTCCTAATGTTCCCTAGTAAGGTTAAACAGGCTTCAGTCTATACTTGTGTGCCAGGGAGTTACAGCAAAATATGATAAGAAGTAGAAGAGCAAAGAAGCCGAGTATGGATGCCTGTGTTAGTCTGTTTTACATTACTGTAAAGGAATACCTGGTAATTTATAAAGAAAAGATGTTTATTTGGCTCATGGTTATGTACACTGTAGAAACATGGCATCATTATCTGCTTGGCTTCTGGTGAGGCCTTGAAAGTTTTACTCCCTGTTAAAGGTGAAGGGGGAGCAGATGTATCTCATGGTGAGAGATGGAGCAAAAGAAAGGGGAGGAGGTTCCAGGCTCTTTTTAGCAACCAGCTCTCACATGAACTCATTACAGTGGGGAAATCACCAACCCATTCATAAAGGACCACCCCCAGTGACCCAAACATCTCCCACCAGGCCCAACCATCAACATTTCAACCTCCTCACATTTCGGCATGAGAAACGGAGGGGGACAAACATCCAAATGGTATCACTGCCCTTTGTATGAAACTACAAAAAATAACTTGATTAGTATTTTATACATATTTGAACTGTGTGTTTTATTATTAAATCTGGTTTGATTCTGTCTTAGGGAAAGAAATATTTCTGATTAAATGTAACATAGTTTAAAAAGAAAGTCAGTACTTCACATGAAATTTGATTTATTGCCAAAGGAGAATGAATACCCAAAGAAAGGTGTCTATTTTCATATTCTAAGAAAGTTTTGCTCTTGTGTTACTCTCTGTAATTTGGGAATTTCTAGTTTAATATATTCAAATTTGTATATTATGGAGATGTTTTTCATTAAACAACTAAACAGTACCTTTTTGAGCCATGGCTATTTTAATTGAACTGACACATATTCTGTTCTTATATTTCTTTTTGAAGATCTAGCCAGTAGTTACATCAACTTTTGTGTTGCTAATAGATAGGGAGGCAGGTTTTGGAGAGACTCCTGTGCTCCAGCTTGACCAATGCTGGCATTGTCTTACTATTTTTAAAAATTGTTATATTGAATAGGAATTAATAATCAAATGTCCTTTTACTGTTAATTCTCTGACCACTGTATATAGAGGAGGAAATTACCTTGTTTGTGGACTAAGGAAATAGAAAAACTCAGATTATGAAACTATCTTCAATTTTTGTGTTACTGTTAGGACACTGTATTGTTATTTCTCAGTAAAATGTAGTTATTAATATTTTTAATAGTAAATGCAATGATGAGCTTTTGAACCCTCTTGGACCAAGGTACTTTAATAATCACTGATTGTTTTTTTCCTTTTAGGAGAGAAGCCACAAGTCTTATCGTCCCTTAACAGTATTGACATTTCGCTTAAATTATTTGTTAAGTGAACTAAAACCAAGGTCATATCATCTCCTGAATATGATTTTTCATGCTGTGGTTAGTGTGATATTTCTCAAAGTGTGTAAACTTTTTCTGGACAACAAGAGTAGTGTGATTGCTTCTTTACTTTTTGCCGTGCACCCAGTACACACAGAAGCAGTAAGTAAAACTATGAATTGACTATTTTTTCTTTTTTCTTTCTTTTTCATTTTTTTCAAATCCTGCAGTGATTATAATGGTATATATTTTTAAGAAAAAATAATTTAACCCTGACTTTAATCCAAATATTTGAAGACTCTTAAATTTGTACAGTTAATTGTTAACTTTCTGCTACACAAAGTCTAACTTCCTACTGTGTAAAATTTTTAATTTTTGAAACATAAACTTTTTTTCATTCAAGAACATAAAAATCTGTTTAGAAACATATGAATACAGTTCTTTGCTCACTTTTTTAAATGAATTACTAATTTAAAAGGACTTTTTAAAGTTTATTGTCTTTTTAAACTTTAGTTTTCAGATATATTATGGGATATAACTGTGAATTCATGATACCTTTGTACGTTAACACTCATATTTTAAGATAATATGTAAGGACTTAAATTCTAGATATTGTACCATATTTAAGTGGTTACCATTGGAGAAAGCTAGATAAAGTACACAGAATCTCTACTAGTTTTGAAACTTTCTGTAAGTCTTATTATTATTCAAGGTAAGTTAAAAAATAATTAAAAACTGTTAGATTCACTAATAAATTTCTATTTATGTAAGATACACAAATTCACCACCTGAGGGCACCCAACGAATGTTTAAGAAATAGAAATATGCACTTGAAAGGTTACAGAAATTAAACTTTTTACTAGTATATACAGTAATTTTTCAAGATATTTTTTATTAATATGAAGCCCCTTTTTTTTTTCCTTTCTAGGTAACAGGAGTTGTAGGAAGAGCAGAACTTTTGTCATCTATCTTTTTTCTAGCAGCCTTTTTGTCATATACCAGATCAAAAGGACCAGACAATTCCATAGGTAAATGTCTAACATTTTATTTTTTTTTAATAGCACTAAAACTTGATCAAGGAATTTTTATTTACTCCAAGTTCTTCTTATAATACATTATATTCCACTCTTGGGATTTATGTTTATGTATTGTTTTACTTTAGCATGTATGAAAATATGAAATATGTAACATTGTTGGTATTTAAGAAGTTTGTGTATAGCTTATATTTTTATCGTGAGCTAATAGATTTTATATATTCTAATTTTAAAATCCAAATAACCTTAGAATGGAGGAGTTTTAGACTTAGTCCTAGTTCCTTTTCCTGTTACCTATAAATGATATAGGTACCACCATTTCAGTTGTCTTTCAATAAATAACACCTGGTAGACCGATACTGTTTAGGCAAGGTTAAAAGCCTGCTAGAGTATAACTTTTATTGTGTGTTGATCATAACTGTTTATTGAGCTCTTACCTTATGACCACCTACCCTGGAAACTTCTTCGTATATGTTAGCTCATTAGTCTTAGTGATATCTGCAATTGTCAGAAAACAAGTTCCAAGCAATAAAAATGATTTTTACAGTGTGGGCACAGTGGGCACAAACCTTTATTTGATTCCTCTTAAAGTTTAAGTTCTTGGGGCAGAGGGGGGATTTTCTCACTGTAGTTCCAAGGTACCCATGACAAGAAGCTTAGTTTTATGTGTGGAAACTGAGGTTGAAGAAACACATGATTTAGCCATACATCTTTGAGTGTTCTGGATTTGTAATGTAAGCAGGTTTGCCTCTTGCTGCTCTGCATAATGCCTTCTTAAAAACAGTTTGAGTGGCAACCTAGCATAGTAGTTAAAAGCATGGACTAAAAAGTCTGGTTTCAAATTCTAGCTCCACTGTTTATTTACTGGCTCCATTCACTGTTATACGTGGGGAGATTAACCTCTCTGTGCTTTCATTACTTTATCTGTTAAATATGCATAATAACAGTCCCCTCAGGCACCTAGAAATTGAAATTCCATTTGACCCAGCAATCCCATTACTGGGTATATATCCAAAGGATTATAAATCATTCTACTGTAAGGACACATGCACATGAATGTTCACTGCAGCACTGTTTGCAATAGCAAAGACTTGGAACCAACTAGTCTATGATCATGGACAATAGACTAGTCAAAGAAAATGTGGCACATATACACCATGGAATACTATGCAGCCATAAAAAACGATGAGTTTGTGTCCTTTGTAGGGACATGGATGAACCTGGAAACCATCATTCTTAGCAAATTGACACAAGAACAGAATACTAAACACCGCATGTTCTCACTCGTAGGCAGGTGTTGAACAGTGAGAACACATGGACACAGGGAGGGGAGCATCACACACTGTGGTCTGTTAGGGGAAACTAGGGGAGGAACAGTGGGGAGTAGGGAGTTGGGGAGGGATAACATGGGGAGAAATGCCAGATAGAGGTGATGGGGAGGAAGGCAGCAAACCACACTGCCATGTGTGTATCTATGCAACAATCTTACATGTTCTTCACATGTTAAAAAAATTCAGCATGCTTCATATTTTTTAGGGGTACATGATGTTTTAAAAATAAAGAAATGTAAAATAATAATAATAATAGTCCCCTACCTGTGCAGTGCATCATGCAGTAAGAAGTAGTTTAGTAACTAATACGGAATTGCAAGCCAATACCCTCTTTAAGTACCATCTTCACCAAAGCCCGAATGATAAACTTAGAAAATACTCTGGCCTTCAGGATTATAATCAGCCTCTTGATTACCTGTCTAATCACATCTTCTGCCATTCTTGCCTAGCTCTCTTCACTATAGCTAGATAGACCTTGCTGTTCTTAAAAAGGCAGAGCACTTCCCTTTATACCTGCATTTCCCTTTATTGAATTTTCTTCTCTTAGATCTTTATGTGGTAGTCTTATTTATATAACCACTTTGCATTACCAGTCCTCAGCTTAAGTATTTCTGTCTTAGAAAAGCCTTCCCTGTTCTAACTGAAATAGCCTTTTACCATATCATATCTTTTGTTCCAAATACCTGTACTTAGTGCTTTTTAATGATTTCTTATTCTTCACAATTCAGATATCTTGCCTGATTTTTAAAAAAAAAATGCTTATTTGAAATTCTTGATCTGTGTCTTTAATTCTGATTTAGTAGTATATGTTAATTTGTTCTCTCTGTTTGATGATTGTTGTACCCTTCAGATATTTAGTTATTTTGGCTTGGGAGCTTAAGCCACATATTCTTCTAAAGTTATAAAGCACTGTGCCTGTTTAAAGGAAAAGGCCAGGATTATTATTTGTTTGCCCTGTGATTCTGAAGGGATGAAAGGAATTATAAACCAGGATCTAAAGTTCCACTTTCCACAGAGCTACTGTGGATCACTGTTGTTCCTGCAAGTGCCACTAGGCACACTCTGTGGTTTCTTTAAGAGAATCAGCATTAAGAGGCCAGTCCACCATTTCTTTGTATTTAAGTGGTAACTATGTAGAAACTACTTCCTAGGAGTGATTGGTTCGTTTGTACCTTTTAAAAAAAAAAATCTACCTCTTACTTCATCAAGACTTCTGAAATACTCTGATTTTACCTTTGGAACACCCACTAACCATTGTAGCTGTGTATTTCTTCAGTAATGGAGCAGGTAGTGATCTATCCAAAGTAGTCAGGAAAGGATAGAACAAACGATTAAGAAAAAATTCTCACTCTTGTCTTCTGCTTTAAATGTGATTTCTCATAACACTTGCAGAACCACACATGCTTAAGATAACCTCGAAATGCCAAGGAGTATTTTTTTTTTTTGTCTTTGTAGAAAAACAAAAACAAAAGTGTCTTAGAAACCATTTTTCCCTCTCACTTACCTTTTTCTAGGGTTTATTTTTGAGGAACGGACCAACAGGTGAAGCTAGTTCACCATTTGACTGAAACAAAAACAGAATAATGTTGTTTTCTATACCTTTAACTTACATTTCTGAAAATACTCCTTTCTAACCTGAAAATAGGTAGTTTACATTTTTCTTTTGTTTATTGTTTTCTCATAATAGAATGTGACCTTCATTAGGGTCACATTCTATTTTTTTTTTTCTCCATTTTTTGATTTTCATATTTAGTTCATAATAGAATGTGACCTTCGTTAGGGTAGGTAACTTTTTCTCCATTTTTTGATCTTCATTTTCTAGAATGATTTCTAGTTTACAGTAGGTGTTTAGTATGTGTATATTGAAGAAGTAAGTGAATGATATATTTTAAATTGTAATTGAAAAAATACTAAAACCTACCTTGGACCTCTCTTTATACTCTTAACCACTAGGATGCTTTGTACTCTTAGTAATTTTACCGTTGAAGTCAGTTTCCACATCATCTTTCTATTCCCTGTTATATCTAGTGTACACTGTCCTGTACAAAGGTTTTCAAGTTGCAGTTATTTATAATCACTTTAACTTCTATATTATTCATGTCTTATACCCTTTTTGTAAGCGTGATCATCCAATCTCAAGGCCTTTACACTTGATTTTTTATTTCTTTAGATTTCTGCTTAAATATCCACTTAAATGTCATCATTAGCACCACTCATCTTTCCCAGTGGTGCTATTTTTATTTCCCTTCCTCCTCTTTTTTTTCCTCTATAACACTTACACTTTGTCACCATTTGACAAAGTACATCATTACTTGTTTGATTGTCATCTCTCTTCCCTGTACCCTTGAAATGTAGTAGATACTTAAAATAACTGTTTGAATAAGTGATTGCTGAAGATGTGTTTCTTTTACATATGTAGAGTCAGTTTAGAAGCCTGTAGTTTGAAATGGAAATGGCTCTAAGTGTCCTTAACTTATTTACCCAGGCGTACTTATTTTGGACAAAATCACATGTGGTAACTTTAACCACAGAGATCTGATTATAAAATCAAAGTGTTCATATTTATATAGTAATACAGTCACTAGAGGTTGAAGAACTGAAGTGATTGGTTTCAGTAAGGCATTTGTGTTTATTACTCTTAGTTGCTGAGATTGAATTCAGGGTTATAAAAGGTTAAGTGTTTGCATTTTCTTCCTTGGCACAGACATACAAATTACTAAGAAGCTCTGAATTTAAAATCAGAAGAACCATGTTAAAGTCTTGGTCTCCTTATTCTTTGTTACTTTTTTTTTTAAACCTCTAAAATTCTTTCCTCATCTTAAAATTAGGTATGATTACATCGTGTTCTCACTCCATAGAGTGATTTTAAGATTCAGTGAAATAATATATGCAAAACTGGCTATATAAACTTTAAAATACCTGCTTTCTTTCAAGGCCATTATTTGCTACGAGTTTTTATGCAGACATACGCATCCATTCATACTATTCTCCATATCCTTCATTTACCTAGCTTACTCTCATCCCTATTTCTTTATTCATGCATCCACCTTTCCCAATTTTTCCATGTCCTGTATATCCTTCAGGGTCCACATGAGGTCCATTCTGTTTTGTAAATAACCATCTTCTGATTTTTTCTTCTATGAATTTATTATTGAATTTAGCATTTTGTAGTATAATATATTAGTATTGATGATTTTGTCCTGATAAGATTGTAAGGTTTTTTTTTTGTTGTTGTTGTTTTTTTTTTTTTTTTTTTTTTTAGTGTTACTATACTTAGTATCCACACCAGTTTCATGGGTTTGGTTTTTTCATTTATTTCTTTGTTTTTAGTTCTTTTTTCTTAGGTAATTTTAGTCTGTAGGGTGCTTTGAAAACAATTTCAAAAATAGATGAATTTCTGTATTAAGCCCAATGACAAAAGAAAAAGTATTCAGTTTATGAATTCTGTTCTTGTTTATATTCAGATTAAAGGCAATTACTTGGATTTTTGCTTTAGTTAATATTCTTAATAAAATCTGAGGTTATACAGTCATACTACCAGATTTTTTTTTTAAACTGGAGAAGAAATAGAGGTTATATTTTTTCATAAGAAAACTGAAGCTCAGGAAAGTTGCCCAAACTCACAAGCAAGGTAGTAGTAGATACAAAATTACTTTCACAGTTCATTACTCTTCTTTTTTATTTTGAGACAGAGTTTCATTCTCGTTACCCAGCCTGGAGTGCAATGGCGCGATCTCGGCTCTCCGCAACCTCCGCCTCTTGGGTTCAGGCAATTCTCCTGCCTCAGCCTCCTGAGTAGCTGGGATTACAGGCACGCGCCACCATGCCCAGTTAATTTTTTGTATTTTTAGTAGAGACGGGGTTTCACCATGTTGACCAGCATGGTCTTGATCTCTTGACCTCGTGATCCACCCGCCTCAGCCTCCGAAAGTGCTGGGATTACAGGCTTGAGCCACCGCGCCCGGCCAGTTCATTACTCTTTAATCAAATTACTGCTAAATTGTAGGCATTTATTTAATGTCGATGAAGTATGTTTTTCATTTAAATAGAACTTATAGTCTTGCAAATTTTTTGAAGAATAATTTTGATTTACGTGCCTATTGATAACCACTTTAATTTTAATTTTTATAAGAATGGGATGGACACAGTGGCTCATGCTGGAATCCCGGCATGGTGGGAGGATGGCTTGAGGCCAAGAGTTTGAGACTGACCTGAGTAGCATAGTAAGATCCTGTCTGTACAGAAATTTAAAAAAAAAAAAAATAGCCAGATGTGGTAACACATGCCCATAGTTCTATTTGGGAGGCTGAGGCAGAAGGATTGCCTGAACATCAGAATTCAAGGCTGTAGTGAACTATGTTCACACCATTGTACTTACTCCAGCCTGAGTGACAGAGTGAGATCCTGTCTAAAGAGAGAGAGAGAGAGAGAGAAAGAGAGAGAGAGAGAGAGAGAGAATGGTACTCTGCTTTTCCGAATAATTGTAAATTTTAAGTTTTTAATAATTTATCAATTCAATAAAGTATAAAGATATATGTCATAATTTCAGGAATTTGTCTTCATTTCAGATTGATAGCTCATTCATTGTGACACTCAAATCTGTAAATTTCTCTTCTCCAAATTCACCACACTGTCTTTGTTTTAAAAGTTAGTGTTTGATTAAATAATTTTTCTCACTGTAAAAAATTTTCAGTTCAAATTATACATGTTGATATTTTGCTTTGAATGTATAAAGCAAAAATTATAAAATTTAAATATATTTAAAAGTGTATAGTATTTATTAATGGGAAATAGCACTCATATGGGTATGGAACCACAAGTAAAGTTTAAAATATCTTTTTTTGATATTATAAAATTGTTTTCTAAATTTTTATCTTTTCTCAAACTGCAGTATGGACTCCAGTTGCATTGACAGTGGTTTTAGTGGCTGTTGCAACATTGTGTAAAGAACAAGGAATAACAGTTGTGGGAATTTGCTGTGTGTATGAAGTGTTTATTGCCCAGGGGGTAAGCAAAAATATCAATATATGAATTTTCTTGTTGATATCTTTTATCCTAGTTAAATTAGATTTTATTTATTTGCTAAATGTATCATTACATACATTGCTGTGTTTACCAATAATAATACCAGAAATCATGTTTTATTCTCATACCTACTGAATATTACTTAACATTTTATGACACTTTAAGTATTTTAGTAACTGTATTTTAAGTTTCAATAATGGAATCATTAGGCAGTTTGGAAAAGTATGCAGTAATACTATACAGTACAATTTATTATTGGGTAAGACTATTGAGCTTAGTTGTATTTGTTATTAGTGTCACTTATTCTTCCTTATTAATTTTATAATTATAATTGTATCTAATCTTCCAAAAGAAAGTACTGCAATATTGAAAACATTGTGGTATATTGTTATTTGTTGCTTGAAACATTTCTTTTCTTTTTCAGTATACTTTGCCATTATTATGTACTACGGCTGGACAGTTTCTCCGTGGAAAGGGTAGTATTCCATTTTCTATGCTGCAGACACTAGTAAAACTCATTGTCTTGATGTTCAGTACATTATTACTTGTTGTGATTAGAGTCCAGGTTATTCAATCCCAACTTCCAGTATTCACCAGGTATGACATTCTGGTTCTTTATTTTCTCCATTTTTTTTTAAACTTTGGTTTTAAGTGATCATAAATGTTCCGGAAAGTATTTTATTTACCTTGTTTTTTTAACAGTTTTAGTAAGATATAATTAACATTTTTTAAACCGCATATATTTAAGATTTACATATTGGTAAATTTTGACATATGTATGCCCCCACAATAAAGATAATGAATGACCCATCCCAAAGAGGTTAAGTGTTCAGGTTAGTGTTGATTTAGTCTCCTATATCCTTAGTGATTTTTGTCTACTCATTTTGTCAGTTATTGAGAGAAAAATGTTGAAATCTCTGGCTATACTTATAGATTTCACTATTTCTCCTTGCACTTCTATCGGTTTTTGTTTTATGTGTTTTTGAAGCTCTGCTATTAAGTGCGTAAACAATTAGAATTCTCGGCCGGCTGCGGTGGCTCAAGCCTGTAATCCCAGCACTTTGGGAGGCCGAGGCGGGTGGATCACGAGGTCAAGAGATTGAGACCATCCTGGTCAAAATGGTGAAACCCCATCTCTACTAAAGATACAAAAAATTAGCTGGGCATGGTGGCGCGTGCCTCTAATCCCAGCTACTCAGGAGGCTGAGGCAGGAGAATTGCCTGAACCCAGGAGGTGGAGGTTGCGGTGAGCCGAGATCACGCCATTGCACTCCAGCCTGGGTAACAAAAGCGAAACTCTGTCTCAAAAAAAAAAAAAAAAAAAAAAACAATTAGAATTCTCAGGTTATGTTGAGGAACTGATCCCTTTGTCATTATTAAATGAGTTTCATCCCTAGTAATAGTCTTTACTCAGAAATTCACTTTGTCTTATCCCACCTATCTTTCCTTAGTGTTATGTGGTATATCTTTTCCATCTTTTTACTTTTTATTTGTCTATGCTTTTATTTATAAAGAGGATTTCTTGTTGTGTGCATACAATTGGGTCTTCTTTTGTTGTTCTGTTAGATAATCTGACTTTTAAATGGGATATGTCATCGATGTGTATTTAATATGACTTTTAAATGGGATATGTATTTAGTCTTACTTTTAAATGGGATATGTCATTGATTTGTATTTAATATGATTATTGATACACAGTTTGATAGAAATCTGTCATCTTGCTAAAATTGTTTTCTCTTTGTCCAATCTATTCTTTGTTCCCTTCCTTTTTCCTCTCTTTCCACCTTCCTTTGGATCCTTTTTTAATATTTCATTTTATCTCCTTGTTGGCTTATTAGCTATAAATCTTTGTGTTGTTTTAGTATTGCTTTAGGGTTTTAGAATACATCCTCTGCTTACCACAGTTTACCCTCAAGGAACATTCTAATTTCAAATATATACATATATATATTTATATATTATAAAATATATAATATCAGCAAATATAGCATAAATTATATAATATGCATTTTCTATACGTAAAAACTTAGCTTTTGTGCAGTTTGCGTATGTTTTCCTTGAACATACATTGCTTTAAACAGTTGTCTTGAAGTAATTTAAATAATGAAAAAGTATTTTGCATTAACCTTGGAGTGACCATTTGCAATGTTCTTTATTCCTTTGTTAGATAAGATTTTTATCTGGTTTTATTTTTCCTTTTTCCAGAAGGACTTTCTTTAGCACTTCTTCATTAAAAGTACCTGGTTTTGAAAGATATTTTCTCTGGGTAGAGAATTCTGCACTGACTTTTTCATTCCATATTCTGAAAATGTAAACCTACTGCCTTCTGGCTTGTATTGTTTTCAGTGGCAAAACCTCTCTCATCCTTATCTTTATGCTAATGTATGTTATGTGTATTTTTTCTCTATGCTTATTTTTAATATTTTCTCTTTACTATTGTTTCTTAAATATTTATGTTTCTTATGCTTAGGTTAACTGAGCTTCTTGAAATTTATAGGTTTTAATGTTGTATACATTTTGGAAAATGTTTACCTAATCTTCAAATATTGTTGCCATCTTGTCTTTCTCTTCTCGTTCTTGTATGTCACTTGTCTATTTAAATTTCTTGAAATTGTTGTACTGATATTGGTTTTTTCCCTCAATCATTTACCAATTTTAGTTTGGATACTCTCTTTTGCTATATCAAGTTCAGTAATCTTTTTTTCTGCAATATCTAATCTACCCTTAATTTTGTCTAAGTTTTTTTTTTTTTTTTGAGACGGAGTCTCACTCGCTGGAGTGCAGTGGCGCAATCTCAGCTCACTGCAACCTCTGCCATCTGTGTTCAAGCAGTTCTCCTGCCTCAGCCTCCTGAGTAGCTGGGATTATAGGCACCTGCCACCATGCCTGGCTAATTTGTGTATTTTTAGTAGAGACAGGGTGTCACCAACTTGGCCAGGCTAGTCTTGAACTTCTGATCTCGTGATCCACCTGCCACAGCCTCCCAAAGTGCTGGGATTATAGGCATGGGCCACTGTGCTCATCCTCATCTAATTATTTCTTAACTCAGAATCTGTTTTCATCTCCAGAAGGAAGTCTGATTTGAGTCTTTTGTATCTTCTGTATCTCTACATGTTCTACTGGTTTAATATCCTTGCCTACTAATTCTATCATCTATGTCATTCCTTGGTCAGTTTTTATTGAATAAATTTTCTCTTCAGTATAGATTGTATTTCTCTGCTTATTTGCATGCCCAGTAATTGTTGAACAGTTGCCATTTGTGAATTTTACCTTAATATAGTCTATAAATTTTGAATTTTATTCTGGGATGCATTTAAGTTACTTGGAAAAGGTTTTATCCTTCAGTCTTGCTTTTAAGCTTTGTTTTGTGGTACCACAGCAGCATTTAGGATGAGACTAATTTCACTTCACTACTGATGCAAGACCTTTTTGACTATTCGATATGAACTGTACATTATGAAGATTGCCACGCTGTCTGCCAAGAAACTATTCCTGGCTCTGTATATTTGGGGATTTTTAGCTCTAATATATTCAGGAGGTTCTTTTCTGATGGTATTAGGTTTTCAGAGGCTGCTGTAACAAATAATTACAAACTGGATAGCTTAAAACAATAGAAATTTGTTCCCTCACAGTTCAAAAGGCCAGAAATACAAAATCAATATGTCAACACAATTGGCTCCTACTGGAGGCTGTGAGGAAGAATTTGTTCAATAACTGTCTCCTGGTTTCTGGTGGTTGCTAGCAGTCTTTCTCATTCTCTGGCTTGTAGCTCCATCACTCCAATCTTCTCTGTCTTCACATTGCCTTTATTCTAATATATCTCTTTCTTCTCTTTTTATAAGAACCCCAGTTGTTGGATTTAGGGCCCACCCTAACCTAGTATGACCTCATCTTAACTAATTGTATTGGCAGAAAATATTTTCAAATAAGACCACATTCTGAAATTAGGGTAGACATGAATTTTGGAGAAACATGATTCAATCCACTACATCCACCATGGGTATTTCCTCACATATATATGCTGATTTGAACTGATCAATATTGGGCCAGGTGTGGTGGCTTGCGCCTGTAATTCCAGCACTTTGGGAAACCAAGGTGAGTGGATCACTTGAGGTCAAGAGTTCAAGACCAGCCTGGCCAACATGGTAAAACATCATCTCTACTAAAAGTACAAAAATTAGCCAGTGTGGTGGTGCATGTCTGATCCCAGCTACTTGGGAGGCTGAGGCACAAGAATCATTTGAACCTGGGAGGCAGAGGTTACAGTGAGCCAAGATGGTGTTACTGTACTCCAGCCTGGGCAACAAAGCAAGACTGTCTCAAAACAAAACAAACTCATGTTGAAAACTGGAGAGAGACCCTCTGCAGATGTCTCAAGTTCTCTTTCTCAGCAACTTTCTTCTGTCAGGATTCTGCCTCACTAATTCTACTCCCCTGCACTCCTAGGGCTTCCAGCTTCATTTTCTCAATTCAGTATATCTGCTGGGCTCAGCCTGGATTCCCTCTTGCTGTTTTACCGACTAAAAACTCTATCCAGATACTAAACTCTTTCCAGATAGACCTCCCTTATCTGTTTTTCTTCTCTCAAGTATTGAAGTCCTTTTTCACCTTATGCTTAGTATGTTAAAAAAAAAAAAATTATACCCCTCATATAGTTTTTTAGTTGTTTAAGGCTAGAAAGCAGAAGATACACTGAATTTTAAGTCTGCATATTATATTTTTCTGCTTTAACATTTAGACTTTTTTCATTTCACCTGACTTGGCTAAAATTTAAAATGAAATTTATACTATTTCCCTATTAAATTTTAAGTTATTGGCATTACTTGCAGGAACTTTTAGTTTTAACAAAAGGCTAACATGGTATTCACGTTATGTTACATGATAGTTCTTTGTTGGCACTGGTTAGAATAAATTTTATTCAGATAATTTTTTAATCCAAAACTGTGATATTTTTACATAATTCTCCTCACTAGCATTTTTTTTTTCTTTAAAGAATAATTAATTTTTAATGTCCTGGATTTTTACCTCTGAGTCTAGCCATGCTAAAATGAACTCATGCAGATATTACAGTATTAGAAACAGAGTAGACTGAATTGTTTATATATAGACTTTGTATTTCCTTCTTTACTTCTTAGTTTCATTTGTTTTGTTCTGTTATTATTCCTTTTAGGGAATTTGAATCAACTATTTTTTATTTCCCTATCTACAGTCTAAAAATATGGTTTATAGGTATGAATGTATTTATGTGTGAATAGATATGAATATGATGCTTGAAGCATATAAATATATTTTCGAAATAAAGCATTTCAGCATTGTGTATATATGTGTGTATGTGTATGTATAAATTTTATTCTATTACATTACCCTCTGAAGGTGATTTTAATATGATTTGATTTATTTTGACAGTAACTCTTTTTTTAAATCAGCTATCCTAAATAAACTGTTAATTTTTAAAACTAAGCTCTGAATAGTGAATTATAGATAAAAAGATAACGTTTTATTCAGTTCTGTTGGTTATTTTGAGAATTCAAGTTCAGACTCTCAAGATTTATAATTTTTTATTTAAAAAATAATATGTAAGTTGTAAGATTCAGTATGAAAATTTTGAAATGATACTATTTGTTCAAATAGTATTTATTTTTATCAGCTCTTTGATATGTTTTTAGAAATCAAGTCAAATAAGTGGTAGCAGTTGATTTTTCATTGAGTTACTCCTTTTTAAAATGAGAAAACAGGTTTTTTAAGTACTGTATATTATAGCCAACAAAATTTAGAACACAGACCAAACTAATGAAATGTATATATGTCATGGCCTGGGAAAAGATAAACTATGATATAAGCTTACATTAGTATTTACTAAGAGAAAAAGTAGAACACAAATTATTACATAGGCCTACACAGTTACTACTTTGTACTAGAAATTTGGTTTTTTATCTTCCCAGGAGTCAAAGAAAAGAGGGAAGAAAGCTTCTAGTTTTCTCTATGACAGGAGAAAAACATACTAATTTTTTCTAGGAAGCTTAAATTTTAATTAGCATTTAGCTCTAAAAGAAATGTCTCATGTAGGAAAGCATTGGTGAGTGTTTTCAAAAGTGATTCATATAAAACATACAACAATAAATCTTCAACGTTTTGTTACTACTTTTAATCAGAAGGTTTAATAGAACACTTTCGCAGTATTGTAATATTATAGGTACATGTCTAAATTATTCTAATAATAAACAAAAATGAATGACCTGCTTGCCTTTCAAACCTTCATAAATATCACTTCTCTGAAGTAGACATTTCATAAAGTTTTGATAGTTTGAACTCTAGCAAGAGTCTGAGATACACATAATGTATGTCTGTGTCTTCTGTTTAATAAGATGATATATAAAATAACTTAATAGTTCAGTATTTTATTTATGTAAATAAATTTGTATTTTAAAAATTTTATTTGTAATCATTGTTTTATTCTTTATACAGGTTTGATAACCCAGCTGCTGTAAGCCCAACTCCTACAAGGCAGCTAACTTTTAACTACCTCCTTCCTGTGAATGCTTGGCTTTTATTAAATCCTTCAGAGCTCTGCTGTGATTGGACCATGGGAACAATACCACTTATAGAGTCATTACTAGATATTCGAAATTTGGCTACATTTACTTTCTTTTGTGTTCTTGGGGCTTTGGGAGTATTCAGTCTCAGATACTCCGGTGATTCCTCCAAGACTGTTTTAATGGTAAGAAACTTTTCTTAACTTTCCAAATGATGTTACATTCAGTTGAATAAGTAAGAAACTACCTTTAATTCAGCAAAAACATTTTTTTAGAAGCCTGCCTTTCTTTGTTCAATAGCATCCCAATTTGTAAACATATTTGAGTGTATCCCAAAATTCTCAGTTAATTTGCAGGCATAATTTGACATATGTTCAGCATGTAAAAATGAAAGCTTATAGACTTTTTCTAACTTGGTATGAACTCTGAAATCATGAAGGAGCCCTTTTGGTTTTTTTTTTTTTTCTGTTTCTTACCTTTATCCAACTAGATTATACACTTTTTGATGAAATTGATTATATTATATATTATTTGTTTTCTTGGCAAAGAGAAGAACATCATATAAGATACACAGCTAGAAATACAGAGCTTTTCAGTTCTTCTGAGCAAGGTTTTTATTATACCTTAGGTAGCTTTTACTATGTTCAAAGAACTGATTATTTGAAAAGTTTTTTTGCGGCGGGGGGGTGGGTGTTGTTTTTCTGTACTGTTTTTTTGTTGTTTTTTTTTTTTTTTTTTTTTTCTAATTTTCTTGCCTGCCTCACTTCATACTCATAAGAGTTTTGTTTTCTCTTCCTTTTAATTATTGAAGACAGGCCAGGTGCATTGGCTCATGCCTGTAACCCCAGCACTTTGAGAGGCTGAGACAAGTGTATCATTTGAGGTCAGGAGTTCAAGACCAGCCTGGCCAACATGGTGAAACCCTCATCTCTACTAAAAATACAAAAACTAGCTGAACATGATGGCGGGTGCCTGTAATCCTAGCCCAGGAGGCTGAAGCACGAGAATCACTTGAACCAGGAGGTGGAATTTACACTGAGCCAAGATTGCACCTCTGTACTCTAGCCAGGGCAACAGAGCAAGACTCTGTCTCAAAAAAAAAAAAGAAAAAAAAAGAAAAGAAAAGAAAAAAAAACTTATTGAAGACAATAATGCATTTTCTCAGGCGTTTATTATATGTCAGAAAGTATGTTTAATGTATTGTTAATGCATAATTTTTTGCTATAGCCACTAGATTCATTTATTCAATAAGAACTTAAGACTTTACCCTTCATACAGTACATCATTTTTGGCACTGACGTTATGATAGTAAAGGAAATACACAGTTCACATTTCTAGAGAGCTTACATTCCAGAGAAATTTAAATGTCTGAGATACAGAGTAGATTGAAAGATTGTGTTTACCATTATCCTTGAACATGTTGGGTTTGAGTTACTGTTGAAACATCCCATTGGACATTTTAAACAGCACTTTATGGCTGGAGTTCAGAGAAGATACCTAAACTACATATAGAAATTGTATTCATTAGCATAGAGGTGGTAACTGAAACTAGGATAAGGTGGACTGTAGAAGAGGTTATAGAGCAACCTTTCTAAACTGGGGTTTTGTCAGTTCTTTCAAAGATGGTAACTAGCTGTTAACGTTCTAGATGCGCAGAAGTTCACTCATACTCATAGTGGAAGCCTTAGAGTATTTGGTCTTAATTCTTCCCCAGAAAACAGTTTAGTGGGCTAAATACAGTGAAAAGAAGAGATACCTGCAACTAGGTCTTGAGAAATTCCTATATCTGGATGTTGAAGAGAAGGATCCTAAATAGGAGACATATTGAATGAATAGAAAGGTAGGAAAGTGTATTAAGAAAGACCAAATGGTTAACACTAACAGATGCTCTTGAAGGGGAAAGTGAGATCTAGAATCTGTTGGATTGGACCTACTTTTAGTCTATAGTAACTTAAATGAAATTTGTTTCCGTGGAGTAAGTGATTTGATGAGCGAGTGAAGACAGCTAGTGTAGATAACCTTAGAGATAATTTAATTTTGACTGTTTCAAAGGATGGGATAAACTTGATTTATTTCCTCCCTAAGTAAGGGAAGACTATGCTGCTCAGGCAGTGGTTTCAAACATAACAGACTGCAAATCTTATGTGGGGCATGGGGGAAGCATGGAGATCTGGCATTGGTAGACCTTCATAGGTAGGAGGGAGTGATGTCAGGGAGAGACTGTTGATTGGTGTCATATAGAAGCATTTTTATTGGAGTATTCAGCTACTCAGCTGGCCTTAGAGGAATGTGGCTGTCTCTGATGGGGGCTTGCAGGAACATGTTTATTAAGTTGAAATGTTGATTGGTTAAGTGGGCTTTAGTTGATTAGTTAAGTGGGCTACTTGTTACTATGACAACAAAATCTTTTCCTAAGATCATGGAAACTTGTTTTGTACCTGAGTTATGTAAACAAATAGAGAAGGTAGCTTAAAAGATGTATTGTTAAAAATTTTTAAGGCTGGAGAGACAAGAGCATGTTTAAATATAGATAAGAATACAGTTGATTAGAAAGTGGTTAATAAGTTGGAGAAGGGACAATTGTTAGTGAAGTTTATGAGGAGCAGGGATACAGAGCACAGGACTGGCCTGAGATAGAAGAGACACCCCTTATGTTACAAGATGAAAGGAAATGAATGTGGACGTTGGTAGGTTTAGTAGCAGGATATTGAAGAATTTCTTGTTTTACGGCTTTAGCTTTAGCTTTCTCTGTAAATTAAGAAATGTAGTTGCCTGCTGAAAGTGGCATGGGTCAAAAGTTTGAGAAAAGTAATGATGATTCAAAACAGTCAAGAAGAGTGGAACTTCCCAGAGAAACCTAGAAATCCTAAACAGTCTTAAGGAATCATTTGAATTTGGTGATTGCTTTTATGATGGTATTAATCTATTTAGCTTTGGGACTTTCTCTAGCAACACATTGCTACTCTGGTAAATACAGACACAATAAATAGTAGAATACCTCCAAGCTTGAGTTTTGCCAAAAGAAAGGTTAAAAAAAGGAGAGGTAGGAGAATTAAGGTTTCATCAAATAAAACAATGGTATTTGTAATGTAAGCTGAATTTAAAATGTATATCAAAATGGAAGAGCTGTGGCTTTAAGCCATAACTCAGCTTTGGGTATAATCCTAATAAATGTGCTATTTTTTTATGGTGATATTTTCTGAAGATCTCTGGAAGGAATAAGTAGAACAAAGGAGTACTTACCAAGGACCAGAATAATATGTTAAGCACTTATTAGATAAGATGTCATATATATGTCAACAGCATAATGTAAGTAGTTATTAATCCCTGTTTTATTTGTAAAGAACCAACCGGGGTCAGTGGCTCATGCCTGTAATCCCAGTGCCTTGGGAGGCAGAGATAGGAAGATCACTGAAGGCCAGGAGTTTGAGACAAGTCTGAGTAAGACAGTGAGATCCCATCTTTAAAAAAATTTTCTAATTAGCCAGGTATGACAGTTGTACCTGTAGTCCTAGGTGCTTGAGAGGCTGAGACAGAAGCATTGCTTGAGCCCAAGAGTTCAAGGATGCAGTGGACTCTGATCATGCCACTGCACTCTAGCCTGAATGACTGACACCTTGTCTCTTAAAAAAAAATAAAAAGTCTCAAGGTGGGTGACTGAGTGGTTTGCCTTGTTATGTAGGAAATGAGAAGTAAAGGAGGTTTATCTCAAACTCTTTGCTCTTTCTACTAAGATCCTTCTGCCTAAGGACAGTTTATATTATTGGAAGAAGGAAATTACAAGGTAGTGATGGTTAACTAGGTTGGCATACGTTTATTAGAGAGCATATTAGGACTTCTGAATAAGTTAATGGTTCGAGACATTTCTTATCCCAGAACCTGTAGATTTTTCCTGAGAGATTTTCTTTCTTTTTTTTTTTTCTTTTTAATGCATCAGTCTACAGTACACTTTTGAGTGAATTTAACACTTAATTCCTTCAAATGAAATTACTTTAGGGTGGCCATGAATTAATAGGTATAATTTTTTTTTTAATGAACTACATACATATTCAGGAACTTTACCTGTTTCACATTTTTTGCTTATTATTTTTGTCAAACATCTCTGGGAAATGGAAAGCAAATTCTGTGCATTCTTAGTTGTTCTTCCCTTTTTTGATTTAAAAACTGAAATTTCTGACCTATAAATTGGTATGATGGTGAGCAGTTTGATGGTAGTGATTTTTCTCAGATTCAGTGTTGCCTCATTACAGTTCATTAACATGTGAACATTTGTGGAGAGAGTATTCTTTTCAATGTGCGTGCGTGTGTGTGTGTGTGTGTGTGTGTGTGTGTGTGTGTGTGTGTGTGTGTATTTCAAAAATTAAGTCAAATAGACATTTTTCCCCCTCAGCCCATTAGAAGAGTCTCAAACTTGTAAAGCTAAAGATTTAACTTGTTTATTAAATTAAGTACTATAAAACAAATCAGGGTAACAAAATTTGGATGCAGATGTCCACAGAAACAGATGTTCTAATGACGACCAAACTTATTTCCTCCACAAGCTATTTTTGTGCTAGTATTTTGTGGGTTTATAATGTGGAAGCCATATGTCATCCCATTTTCAAAATGGTAAGAAATATGAACATATAGTTTCAATATTCAGTGTTATATCAGTAATTTTAGAAGTTCTTACAGAATGAAAGACTATTGATTTAAACGGAGGCAGCTTTATTTTTTTGCATACACTAAGCTTCTAGTTAAATAAATGTAACCTTTCAGGATGTTATATGAAGTAACGTTAAGGTACAGAGTGAGTAGTCTGCTGTCTTGTCTGAACAACACCTTATTTCATTCCTTCAGTTTCCAATATAATGTGGTTTCTTAAAGTAGTAAAGTTGTGAAAAACGACATGTTTGGCTTTTTTTTTAATCAGCCTCTGTGGTTTTGTTGAAAAACCTATTAGCATATTTAATTGTCATCTTATACACACATAAATTAGATGTGTAAAATTTTTATTTTTTTATTTGTATCCCTCCTAGCTGAAATTTTATATCTTTTGACCAACTTCTCCCCAGACTTCTCCCCCCAACCCTGCTCACCACCATTTACTTTACTTTTATGAGTCAACTTTTATAAATTCTACTTTTAAGTGAGATCATGTGTTATTTGTCTTTCTGTGGCTGACTTACTTCTCTTAACATGGTGTCCTCAAGGTTTATCCATGTCAGAAATGACAGGATTTCCTTCTATTTTAAGGCAAAATAGTATTCCAGGGCATATATGTACCATATGTTTTTTCATCCAGTAATCTATTGATGGATACTTAGGTTGTTCCTGTATCTTGGCTATGTAAATTGAGTAATGCTACAATGAACAGGGGAGTTCAGATCTCTCTTCAATATACTGATTTCCTTTCCTTTGGATCTATACCCAGTAGTGAGAATGCTGGATCACTGTTCTATTTTTAATTTTTTGATGAGCCTCCATACTGCTTGCCTAATGGCAATGCTAATTTACATCCCATCAACAGTGTGCAAGGATTTCCTTTATGTTCTTGCCTTCATTTGTTATCTTTTGTCTTTTCGATAATAGCCATTCTTACTGGTGTGAGGTGATAGCTCATTGTGGTTTTAATTTTCACTTCCTTAATGACAGTGATGAACTTTACTTCATATGCCTGTTGGCCATTGATATTCTTCTTCTGAGGAATATCTATTTAGTTCCTTTGCCCATTTTTTTTTTTTAGCTGTTTGAGTTGTTTAGATATAATTTCAAAAAGTACTTCCACTTTTTTATTTAACTGGATGAACCTTTATTGTTTAATTTTGCTTAAAGATGTATTTTATTAACATTTTTATATTTTACTATGCGAGCATATTCTTTACAGAAAACCAGTGAGATATAGCTTGTTATGCTTCTCAAATTTAAAATGCTGTCATGGTTCAGATTTTAATTTCCAGGAATAATCACTTCTACGCACTCCTAGAAATCTTGTTTTCAAAGAAAGTTCACAGATATCCTCTAATTATAACTTCTAGAATTCATGATTTCCATTTCACCTTGCTTACATACATCCTGATGTTTGTTAATGCCATCTCTAAATTGCCTTCTTTATGGTTAATATTCCTCATAGTATTAAAAAATAATTTACCAGTATGCTATCCAAATTAAATGATAAAATGTTTGGTTTTGAGTATCAGATGCCCATACATTTCTTAATTTAATACAAATTATTAAATCTTCTTTCTAGGCACTTTGTTTAATGGCATTACCATTTATTCCTGCATCGAACCTTTTTTTTCCAGTTGGATTTGTTGTTGCTGAGCGAGTATTGTATGTTCCCAGCATGGGATTCTGTATTTTGGTAGCCCATGGATGGCAGAAAATATCAACAAAAAGGTGAATTTAAATGTCAGTTCATGTAATGCTTACTAACTGTGGAATTAAGCATCACACATTTAAAAATTTAAATCTGTATCTAGTGCAGTTTTCTAAGTCATGTTTTTGTATCTTTTGGTTTTTCATCTCAATAGTCTCCTCATTTGTCTTATAAGTCAAGTTAGGAAGGCTCCACAGCACCTACTTACTCTGTATTCTTTCCCATATTTACGTAATTTTATTTTACAGCCTGAGACAGAACAAACTTTGACTCAGACCCAAATGAAAACAAATGTTATTAAGAATAAAGTCACAAATGACCATTGCCACTTGCATATTCAGTGAACTAAGATAATAGTCATCCTACTTAAGTGAGTCATATTGAGTTAATATACATAAAATGCATATAGTAAGCAGTCCGTAATTTATTGCTGTCATCACTGTCTACATTATAATCTTTGTATCCTAGTTGCCTCAGACTAAGTTAAGGGACAGCATAGTCACACTGTATATATGCTTAGGAACTGTAATTGTTACAGGTATTATCTCATTGTGTACTTATGCTGTGGCACTAAAATTAGCAAATCAAACAAATTGTTAAAAGTCAAGTAATTCTAATATAATAATATTAAATTTGAATTTGCAGCTTGAAAAAGAAATGGTCACTTCTCTCACTTTCTCATTTTCCAGTCACCCCTCAACCCACAGAATTCAGACTTCTCTCTACTTTACTCTATTAAACATAAAACAAAGTGCCTCCTAGTGACTAAACTAAGTCAACACTGTTTTTTTTTCTTTTTTTTTTTGAGACGGGGTTTCGCTCATTACCCAGTCTGGAGCGCAATGGCGCGACCTGGGCTCACCGCAACCTCCGCCTCCTGGTTTCAGGCAATTCTCCTGCCTCAGCCTCCTGAGTAGCTGGGATTACAGGCGCGTGCCACCATGCCCAGCTAATTTTTTGTATTTTTAGTAGAGACGAGGTTTCACCATGTTGACCAGGATGGTCTCGATCTCTTGACCGCGTGATCCACCCGCCTCGGCCTCCCAAAGTGCTGGGATTACAGGCTTGAAGGTCAACACTTTTAATTTAAAGTTTATTTCCCTAGTGTCTATAAAAAGTATTTCTCCTGATTTTCTTCCACATCTGTTCATTTATGCTCTGATTCTTCTGGCCGTACCAGCTCTTTGAATATTTACATTTTTCAAAGTCTTACAGCCACTTTTTTCACACCGCATATTTTCCACAGATAATCTCATCCATGTCTGCAATTTTTTACTGCCATCTACCAAACCTTTTCTCTTAGTTTCTACCCATATATCCAGTTATAATCACTACCCATTTTTGAATGCCTGCCATGTACCAAGGGCCATGATAGAGACTTTAAATTTGTTTTCTCATTTAATCTTGACACTCCTTAAGTCTACTTTGCAGATGCGAACATTGAAGCCATGCAGGTTACCCAAGATCACACAGCTAGCATATAACAGTCTTATTTCAGATTTACATCTAGAAATAAGATTTACATCTAGACTGCTTTCAGATTTACATCTAGACTGCTTCCAGTGACCATGTTCTTTCTCATCCATACTTGTGTGTCCTGGTTAATTGGATCCGTCAATGAAAGAAATTAAACCATGTTGTAGAAACAAAAACACAGACTCAGAGACTATTAATGCTAAATGAGATGATAAAAATTATAGGTGAGGAATTGAGTCCTCAAATAATTAACCTAAAGTTGTATAAGTAATTTGCCCCTGTTTAATGAAGAGTTACTTTTTCTATGCCTTTAATAGATAATTCTAGCTTTACAGTAGAGAAATAAGCCAAAAATATCATGATCTTGGTATAAATTGTCAGTAAAACATTTTCAAATGTGACCAGTGATAAGGTTGACCCCTTACTAAACTCAATTAAGAATACTCAGTTGTAGAAAATGGCACAAAGGACTGTAATTGTAAAAAGTCATAATTAAAAATTGATTTTGTCCATTTTTTATCATTTAAACAGCTTTTGAAATACAGGCTAATATTAGTGTAGATAATGCAGTTGATGGGAAGGTCATATTCACAATATTTAATTTTTTTGATGTTGTTTCCTCTAAAGTTGGGAAATACTTGAATGAATTAGAATAAATTCACATATGATATTTTAGGAGCATTTAAGTTACTTGTTACCTGTGTTCTAAAAGGTAAAATGCTTTTGGTGATGAAGACAATTTTTGTTTTGTTTTGCTTTTTTTTCTCTTAAACAGTGTATTTAAAAAGCTATCCTGGATTTGTCTGTCTCTGGTGATACTCACTCATTCCTTAAAAACATTCCACAGAAATTGGGATTGGGAGTCTGAATATACATTGTTTATGTCAGCCTTGAAGGTAAACTGTTGTTCAGAATGACAAAAAAGTATGTAATCAGTGATTTCTTGGAACGATTTTTAAGCTGTTTTAACTTTCTTTTCAAATAGACACTTAACAGTCAATATTAAGTACTTCCCCAAAAGATTAATGAAAATACTTTGTTCTTTAATATATACCATAACCAAGTGCTCTGAATAATAATTAGCTATACGCCCAAAGCATATATGATAATTCCCTTAATGATATATAGCTATTAGAAGTTCAAATGACACAATGTTTAAATCAGAATACTGTATTTCATTGCTTCTAAAGGTATACATTTTTTTCCTTTTTAAGATCTCTGAAACCAAATAAGTCCTACAGTGAAAAGCATCTTAAATTAACGGCATTTTTTTTTCTTAATAGACTTATAATATGGTGAGTTTTTTAATTGATGCCATCAATTCAGTAAAATAAAATGCACAGCAAAAAAAAAAGTGGGGGACACCCAATGATGTAGAAGATAACCAGCGGTTATAATACTATCAGAAAGATAAGAATTGGCAAAAAGGAAGGATACAGGATTTCTGTAGAATGGACAACATAAATTAGAAAAATGTCTTTTAAAAACAAAATGTGTTTTCTTTAATGGTATCAGCAAAGTTTTTTTTTCAAGCTCTTCCTTACCAGTATGCCTCTTCACATCTCTGAATTTTTACTTCCTTTTGGCTATTTAACTCTTCATTGCTTGACTTTATTGAATTGCTGACTCATTCCAGTAGTCTGTGTGACTTCTTGATTCCACATCTACTTAAGAGCAGATGACTCTCTTCTTAAACAGTTCAGTAGCTCTACTCTCTCTCCCAGCTCAGAAGTCTGCCAACAAGTAAGACCTCATTACCATGCTTATTAATCCATACTCCTAGGATACCAGTGTAGCGCCATAATTTTCCAGAATTTTGCTTATACCCACTCCCAGAATGGTGGTTGGAACCTATAGCCACAACCACTGCAGTAGTTACTTGACTAGGTATCATCTATCTGCAAGAACACCACAGTAATCTGTGAACTCTGAAAGCACACATTGACTCAGAGTTTTAATCTCAGGGCTTCTGTTACCATAATGGATTACATAAATAAATTTAAATATGTCAAGTCTAAAAATAAGTCATCAGTGCAACATTTAAACATATTCTCATGTTGCAGTACTTTTGCTCCTAAAAATACAAATAGTAGAGCAGAAGTTTTGAAACACCGCTATGCTTTGATCAAATAAAATTTTCTGTAAAATGTTAATATATAACATGAATGAAATAAGACTGCTGTGGTTTTAGTATGTTGGTGTGGAGGTGCAGGGAGAGTAAATTTGGTGAAGCAGTCTTTATTTGACTCTTGCATCATTCCCAGAGACATCTCCATAGAACATTCTTTTCTTATTATTATACCAAAGAAATATCTGTATGAACTGGAGTCATATTTTTTTATGTGTAACTTACTTCTATCTGTGTTTATATTTAAGGTAAATAAAAATAATGCCAAACTATGGAATAATGTGGGTCATGCTCTGGAAAATGAAAAGAACTTTGAGAGAGCTTTGAAATACTTTGTACAGGCTACCCATGTTCAGCCAGGTAAGTATTATTAATTAAATTCATGAATTTTATTTATTAAAAGTTTTGATTATCCTTGGGGGAAATAAGATAGAGTTTATTTTCTAGCTTTATTCTAAGTGACATGAATACTAGAGTTTAGTGCTTGCTTATTTTGAATTGGGTTACATATAATAGCCACTTAATATCAGACTTTGATACCAGGCTGGTGGCTCACACCTGTATTGCTAGCACTTTTGGAGGCTGACAGAGCAAGGTCACTTGAGCCCAACAGTTCATGACTATCTGGGCAACAAAGCAAGATTCTGTCTCTACAAAATAAAAATTTAAAAATTAGCCAAGCAGGGTTGTGTGAGCATATTATCTCAGCTACTTGGGAGGCTCACGTAGGAGGATTCCTTGAGCCCATGAGTTTGAGACTGCACTGAGCTATGATCACATGATTATACCACTGCACTCCAGCCTGGTGACAAAGTAAGACTGTCTCAAAACAAACAAAAGCATTTATAGATTTTTTTTTAACATAGAATTGTTGGGTAGGATGGATATAGTTAAACAATTTTAGTAGAATGATGGGTACAAAAGCCTGATAGTAGTGAGTTTAAGAGAATGGGGAAAGAATAATTGGAAACAATTAGTATAGAAAATTCTTTTGAAGGTTATTGATAAGAAGTGGTGGCAGTGCTGGGTATGGGGTCAAGAAAGGATGGTAAGGTAAGAGGGTTTTGGCTTTGTTTTTTAAACCAGTTGGGGCCAGACACAGTGACTGATGCCTGTAATCCCAGCACATTGGGAGTCCAGGCAGGCTGATCACTTGATGTCAGGAGTTCAAGACCAGCCTGGGCAACATGGTGAAACCCCGTCTTTACTAAAAAATACAAAAATTAGCCAGGCATTATGGCGGGTACCTATAATCCCAGCTCCTCTGGTGGCTGAGGCACAAGAATTGCTGGAACCTGGGAGGCAGAGGTTGCAGTGAGCCAAGAAAGCACCACTGCACTCCAGCCTGGGCAACAGGGTGACACTCTGTCTCAAAAAAAATAAATAAATTTGGTATGGTTACATGTTTTTCTTCTCCTGCAACTTTTTAGCTATAATAGTAATGACAGGCATAGAAAATTCTCTTAAATAGGATTAAAGTTTTATCAGTTGTATATTACTAATTAAGAAAGGGTTTAAGGAGTGAGTAAATGATGAGACACCAAATCTAAGCTGGTTAAGAAAGGATATGAGAGAGGATGAGGGCTGGAGGAAAAGTAACAAGATCAGTGAATCTGAGTAATTGTTGGTATCAGAGTAGGATATAGCGAGAGCACAGTATTTTTCAGTAGGAGTGCTGTTTGCATTTTGATTGCAGAATTGTATTACAGGATATGTGCCAGACATGACCCCCCACCCACCAAATGTTATCATTATTTTCCATTCAGAATGACAACCAAAAAGAAACCCCCACACATTACCAAATATCCTTGAAGGGATGCAGAGTGTCAGGCACTGTTTTTTCTAGTAAGTACAGTTATGACCATTGCACTAATTAGCTAAGGTGGAAAGAAGGTGTAAGTCATTTAGAAAAAAGGACATCAAGACCATGGTATTCAAAGATTAATATCTGTATGGATTATGAAATCACTAAATCATTAAGAATTTTGACAAATGTAATGTTAGAGAAAGCAACAGGGAGCAAGGATCTGTGATCCAGGAATTGGTGACTACAACACCTATAGGAACAGTGGATAATAGAGTTAAATTACAATTAGAGATGAATGATGGTAAAAAAGAGAGAGAATTGTCCAAAAGTGGCAACATGGATCACGGAAGAAGATATCCGGTCTTCTCCCAGGCACAGCATCACAAAGGATAGAAAAGAACACAAAGCTAAAGGTAACCATGTCTCCAAAACAAAGCTAAGTTTCAATTAGAGAAAGGTGAATAAAAAGTTTTGGAAATGGGGCCCAAAGTGGCTCCGGCTGGATGTCGTGGCGCTTGCAAAGGCGAGGCCAAGAGTTCAAGGCCAACCAACCTCAGCAACCTTACAAGCTCTCATTGATTGGCAAAAAAAAAGTTTTGGAAATGTAACTGATGGTCTAGCCTTTCAGTTTTATCTCCCTTAGCCCTTCATGTAGTTTAGTTTTACTTGGAATATGGAATTTAATATCCTGTACTTTCTTCTTTACCTTTATTTATATTCTTCCTTGAGACTAGAATTTCTCCCTTCTCACTTTTCTTCCATTTTCCAGTGACTTCTCTTGTAAAAACTCTTCCTGTCTTTCTAGCTATAAGCAAATAGTTTTCATTTGACTCGTAACTTCCTCTGTATCTTTCCTGTATTTGTAATTTTCTATTTAGTGATATATTTTATTTACTTAAATACAAATTTATTTAAAATCTTTTTCTAAATGCTGGGCTTCCTGGAGGTAGCATGAACATCTGAATCATTTTTGTACCCCTGCATCATCAAGTAGGGTCCTATACGCAGTCAGCAGTCACTAAATATTTTAATTTATTACTTTCTGAAGTCTTGAGATATATAGTGCATGGATCAATTAGATTTTAGGAGTTTTTAGAGACACAGTCATCTTTGATTGTCAGGCACACCAGGGCTTTGAGACTTTGAGATGTTACTTAGGCCCCTTCAGATTCTTCTTTTTTGTTTCTAAAATGGATAGTAATTTCTGTCTCACAGCATTGTTATAAATACTAAATTAAGTGTGTGGGTGTGTGTTTGTACACATTCAGTTTTGTCTAGTGAATAGCGTGCCTATCACAGGATGTTGCAGGTATGGACACTCAGTTTTTAAATAATTTCCACCCTCATTGTCAGTTGTCACTAATTGCTGTTTTTGGGATATTTGCTGAACCTTTCTCCTTCAGTTTGACTTCACTATCACACTTTGATAATTGCTGTTTCTATTAATAATAAACCATGGAGTAGGAAAACAAGCAAACCAGATAATTATGATTTTTTATGAAGCATTTAAACTTAGAAACATTGAATGTGGCATCTAGAGGTTTCTTGGCTTATTCCACGTTTTTTTAAGCTGTATTCTTCCTAGATGGTTTTGACAGATGAAACGACATGTTATTTTACTGTAATTTTAGAGTTTGAGGGGGCAAGACAGTGACCAGGATAAGGCTAAAAAGGGGCAGCTCGTGTGATGGTTAGTTAATGGACTCTTGCATCAGAACTTTTCTCAAATTCAATCACTCTTAGTTTTCTATCTGTAAGTTTGGAGTAATAAGATCTCCATTCTTTTATATGGATTATGTTAAATACTGGTTATATAAGACTTAGGCCAGTTTCTAGGCAATAATGTATATTCAATAAATATGAGCTGGTAAATATTAATGGCATTATTTTCACTGGAACTAGAAAAGGAGGTGGCAAAGAAGAGATATACAGTTCAGGGAAGAAGGCTGAAAGAGAATGAATAGCAAATGGCTCTGTAGGTATATTTGTTCATCAAGCATTTACTTGAGAATTTACCATGAGTCAGACACTGTTTTAAGTGCTGGGGAATCCAGCAGTAAATAAAACAAATTTCCTGCCTTTGTGGAGTTTCCATTCTAAATAAAGGCATAAACAATAAGTAAACAAATACACACATGTAAATATACATACACACACACAAAATATGTATATGCACACACATATGCATGCACATGTGTATGTACTTATATGAAAGTGATAAAAGCTGTAAAAAGGGCATAGACATTAGAAATTGGTCAGAGAAAGGCTGTATGAGAGGTAAGTATTAAGAGATGAGAATAACTGAGAGAGCAACCTTTGCACATATACTCTGGTGTAGTTAATTTTGAGTATCACTGGCTACATAGAAAATAGTAAAGAAAAGCAGGAAGATCATTTAGAAGGATTTTGCAGTAATGCAAAGAAATGATGGGGTTGTAACTTTTTTAATAGAAATCTTGAAGTACATTTGACATACAATAGACTTTACATATTTATATAATGTGATAATTTTGGACATATGTATATACCTATGAAACTGTAACCACAATTAAGATACTCAAAATATCCATCAACCCCTCAAATTCCTTGTACCCTTTTCTAATGCCTCCGTCTTAACCTCTTTTCACCCCAGCCTTCTCTGGGGAAAAGCTTTCTATCTGCAGATAATTTGCTTTTTCTTAAATTGTATATGAATGGAATTATACTCTATGGACTCTCTTTTTTTCCTTGCTTTTTCATGCTGCACATTTTTTTGATACTCATTCATGTTGTTGTATGAATCAAAAACCCATACCTTTGTATGGCTGAGTGTAGTATTCCTTCACATGGTTATACCACAGTTTGTTTATCCATTTACCTGCTGGTGGATGTTTGGATTGTTTGCACTTTGGGGCTGTTACAAATAATGGCTATTACGAACATTCATGTACCAATCTATATGTTTTCATTTCTGTTAGTTAAAACCTGAGAGAGGAATGGCGTGATCATATGATTTGTGTATGTTTAACTTTTTAAAAGTCTGCTAAATTGTTTTCCAAAGAATGTTTCTCTCACCAGCAGTATAGGAGAGCTCTCTTGCCTTTCTTAATTCTTCATTTGCACAAATGGATGAATTTTTAGCAAAAAATGGATGTTGGATTCTGTCAGAGGCTTTTTTGCACCATGTGAGATGATGATAAATAAGGTTGTGTTGTTTCTGTCTGTTAATATAGTAGATTACATTGATTATAGTGTTGAACAACCTTGCCTTTGGTAAAATACCATTTGATCATGACTTATCCTTATTATATATTTTTTGATTTGTTAAAATACTATTAATTTTTACATCTATATTTATGAAGGATAGAGAGTTCCTAGGAGATTCCAGATATTTATAAATTTATCTCTTTAAATAAATTGATAATTTTGTGTACAGGAAATAATGAAAAGCAACATAGATGCCTAAGCTATCAATGTGAGAATAATTTACTGTTGGGCAGCTAGTACTGGCTACATGAGACTCAACAACACATTTTAAAATTTAAAAAAAAAAGGCTTACTATACAGAAGAACAGATATTTTTGCAACAGGAGAATGTGTTGCAGGATAGGCAGAACAGATAATGGCGTGAACAAAGTTCTTAAGTGGGAAAAGGGAATGTGATCTAGTATATAAGTAGTGGTTGGCCCTAGTTAAGAGAGAATGTGTATGAGGGCAAGCAGACTATGTATATGCCTTTGCACACAGATGTGTGTTACTATTAAAAACGTGGAAACATTCATGAAGATAAGTTGATAACATCTAACAGTGAGATGGTAAGTTCCCTTCTACTCTTTTGTTTCCTTAGTGAAAATATGTTATTAGAGATGTGAGGAGAGATAAGAAGTGAAATATATTCAGCTAGGATTCTGGAAAATTTAATTGATTATAGAAACCTAGTATTAACAAGCAGGATACATTTGAGATTTGTGAGTTCCTCATTTACAATTGAAGTAAAATCCAGATTGTTAACTAATGCTGCTGTTGTTTTGGATAGGTACTCATAAAATTATGTCTTTTTATTAGCTGTATCGAGTGGCCTTTCTGATGCTAAAGTATATCTGTATATTACATCTCTATTCTTTGAAACATAGGACTGCTGTACTCTAGCATCTGAAGTCCACATTAATGAAAATATCTCCTTGCCATAATTCTAAGAACATGATTTCAGTGGATGTTAATTTGCCTCATTGTTTATCTTTTCTAACATTGGTTGGGGCTAATTTCAGTAACATTTTAAATACTCAGCTGACATAATTACACTTTTATTTTTCCAAATTTTCAGTTTTTTTCTAAATGCTTAGTGTATACTTTTTTCAGGTTCTATGTACGTTAGCTTTTCCTAAACAGCATTCTGAGCTCTATAAACATGTTGTATGGATTTATCTGGTGTAAAAAAAAAAAGTTATATAAAAGCAAAGACTCCATATCTTTTAGTTGACAATAGTAGTACGTATTCATGGAATATATAGTGATGTTTTGAGGCATGTAATGTAATTACCCTGATCTAATCACTGTACTGTATATATTATATTCAATCTGTAATACAATGATTTGCAGCCCAGATTCTACATCAGAATTGCCTTTGACACTTTTTATAAACATATTATATAATATTTCTGACTATATTTTATTTCTGATTATTATGTCTTGATGGAGCTATGTGGGGCTAAAGTATCTGAATTTTTTAAAACTACACAAGCATTCTGATTTGTAGCCAGGATTAAGAATGGCTAGCTTAATCCTCCAGGCTACATGAGACTCAACAATACATCCTAAAAGAAAAAACATCAACATCCTTACTCCTAAACTTATCTCTAATCACACCAGGTCTGCATCTGCCAGTTTCAGTGCAATGCACACAATTGCCAGACTAAAACATAATATAATAAGATCTTAGGACTGTTACTCAGAATGCCCAAGATATATATGCTTGGCCTGTATGAGCCCTAGGAGTTACAGGCAGAGAATTATTCCACAATTGCAAAATAATTGGTGTCACAGGCAAGTAGTAATCAAAATGAACTTTTTCATGTCTGTTGGAAATCCATGTTGAGTAAAAATTGGCTGATTTAAGATCTTCTACCTTCCTTCTGTCATTCAAACCATTGAAATATTTACTAGGAAGTGTATCTGTTTAAAAAACTACTATGCAATGAATCCTTATATTTTTCCTATTTCAACTGCATTTTTTTTTTTCCTATCCCTGAAGACATTTGCTGGGATTTTTATTTTCCACATCAGAAAATGAGACATAAGTTCCTGACATTCTAAAATTAACACAACCTTTAAAAAAAATCTAAAATTTTAAGGAATGTATTATCATTTAAGAGAGGTGGGCCACTGCATCTTAACTAATACTATTATCATTATGTTCCATTATACTCTCATTCTAGCCACAATCACAAAAATTTTTAAAAATTGAATGGCAAACTTTTTCATTCTCTTTGCCCCTGTTCCACCATGATGCGTATTTGTTATAACACTTGAAATAATTCTAAATATCCTGATGATTCTTTTCACTTATAGAGTTGAGCTATACCTCTGGAGTGAATTTCTAAACTATGAGATTAAGTAAATGAAAGCAAGCTTTAATATAGTAAAATGCAATGAAGGAAGGTGATAAAAATTTCTTCATTACCTTTATCTCTCTTTATGTCTCAACCCTTCAAAAATCCCTTCAAATAGTTTTTTCATACTGTGTATGTATTTTCTGTCTTTATGGTTCATTAAGTAATTTTGTGAACACTGTTGGTCATAAGTTATAACAAGTTATATTTCAGGAACTTAAAGGAAGAAGCAGGACCTGTTGCCTGGTTTTGCATTTTTGCCTAGTATATTTGTTTCTGGAAACATGTCTTCTCATTAGTTATATTTGAATACTTGTTTATATATCAAATATATTGAATCATTTCATTTATATTTAACAAATCATTTATATACTTGCCAACAAATGATTGTTTTAAAATTTTAGATGACATTGGTGCCCATATGAATGTAGGAAGAACTTATAAAAATTTAAATAGAACCAAAGAAGCTGAAGAATCTTACATGATGGCTAAATCACTGATGCCTCAAGTAAGTTGCCATAATTTATTATGTCAGTCTACTAGGTGTCCTATTGAATAAATTATCTAGAAGAAAAATTCTTCACTTAGTTGATATAAAAGTAAAGTATCTAATGAATCATCTATTTCTATAAGTTTTTTAAAGAATTACGTTTTTGTAGCTCACTTAATTTTTAAAAATTGTTTTTATAGTCCATTGTAAAAACTCATAAAGTGTGAATTTTAGATATTCTTAATTATGAGTTATTAGCAAGTTATGACTTTACATAAATATGATTTTATATATATTAATCATAAAATTCAACATTATTCCTGTCAAATGAATAAAAGTGATAAAATTAGTAGATACATCTCTTGCTATATTATGTCCATCAGTTATTATAATGACATAAGATTTATTAAATGCAATATTACAGTATCAAAGTGGAAGATCTGACCCTATGTCAGTTTTCATGTTGTTAGCAAAATATTTCTCAGTTGTGACAATAGAGTAATTTTATTCCAGAATACTAAGGAGTTACTTTTCTGGTGAAGTTTGGAAATTAAACACTCTAGTTGATTATTAAGGTAAGTAAAGGCTATTATAATATATAATATATGTGGATCCAAACTTCAGTGAACACAATAAATTAGATATAAAAACCAATAATAAATACAGTTAAACTAATAGGTAAAGATTAAAGTAATCCTTAAAATATTATACAGTTCAACCTTGTTTTTAAAAAATTTAACTTCCCAATCACTATTAATGTTACTATAAATATTATTACAATTGAGAAAAGTGCAGCTGAGCTTAAGCTATTTTTTTTAGGACATAAGACTATGCTACTAATTTAACTACTTTATTAAAAATAAATCATAAAAATGTAAAAGAAAGCATGTAAAAATCTAAAGATAATATTTTATTTACAGTATCCTCAATAATGTAATAAAATAACACTTTATGGCATTGAAGGATATATTTTTTTATTTATGCCAGCTCAGTGGATTATTGTAAGCTTTTTATTTGCATCTTTTTGTGAAGTCAAACAAATCAGAACTTTTAGAAGTCAAGGTCTCTTAAGTTTGATCACAACAGGAATAGAACCCAGATCTTAGTACAGTGTATTTTTTATACTATGTTCTGTGTTATTTTAAATTAGCCAATAGGAATATGTACTTTTGATTTTTGATACTGAAATATCAAATCATGAAAATGCCTTTTCTTTTAAACAGATTATTCCTGGTAAAAAATATGCAGCCAGAATTGCCCCTAACCACCTAAATGTTTATATCAATCTGGCTAACCTGATCCGAGCAAATGAGTCCCGACTGGAAGAAGCAGATCAGCTGTACCGTCAAGCAATAAGCATGAGGCCCGATTTCAAGCAGGCTTACATTAGCAGGTATCCCAGTTCACCTTAGATCTAATATTATAGAATATTGAAACTGCATCTGCATGTACATTTTGAAAGAATTGGCTTTTTTTGGAAAAAAAAAAATGTATTTTTAATAATCTTAGCAATCAAGTGCATAGAAGGGCATAGCTTTTTAGACTGACAGATTTTATTGATTTGAAATTAACAAAGGGAATCCCTATAATAGCCACCTTAGGTTTTATATTAAGAAAGGGGTAGAAGTAGCTCTATCTCAGTTTCATTTTCTTCCCATCACCAAAATTGTTCTTTTCCTAATTAACACCTGAAACTTATATTTTATAATAGTTACTTGTAATATCAAACTCTCAGGAACTTTCTTAAGTTTTTAGAGTTGGTTGGTTATTGATGCCTTTGACACAAAGAAAACATTTTGGTTTTCAGCAAAAAAAAAAAGTTGTCTGGTATCACATGTTAAAACTTCATTTATTTTCTTATGTATGTGTTATCATTTGTATTATTTTTGAGGAAAAATGTGTTTTTAAACTTTGTTTTGTAGCCTGGTGCAGAAACCTAATAATAATTTGTAACGTTGTTTCGTGGGGAAAGCACATTCTGAATTTAAGTTTTTGAGATAATCTGTTTTTAAGTTGGGATTGTTTTTGGTCTGCTGTGTCCAGTACTTCTGGAAACCCATTGAGTTTAGCAGGCTTGTATCTGTAAATAAGACCTGTCATGTATTAATCCATAAAGAACTATTTAGCAATTTCTGCATTAAAAAAATAATATTTTAAACAAACATTTATTCTAAAAGTTGTTTTAATGAGAATATTAATTGTCATTCCTTTGATTTTATTCCTGTGCTAATACTGTAGGAAAGAATAGTATTATAATAAGAACAACTCTCATATCACTACTTAAATATGATTTGTTCATGTGTAAAAATAATTCTTTAAGCCAAATTACTTTTTAAAATTTTCTAACAGAAAATACACCACACTAGAAAGATTTATACAATCATTACTGGTTTCTTAACTGGTCCTCAATTCTAACGTGTTCCTCAAAGCTAATCTACAGGTCAGACTAGTCCCTCCCACTCTCCTACACAATCAGCTTTTTTTTTTTTTTTTAAGTCCTTTTTCTGTTTATCTGTTTGTTTGTGACAGAATCTCGCTTTATCACCCAGACCAGAGTGCAGTCGTGTGATCTTGGCTCACTGCAACCTCTGCCTCATGGGTTCAAGTGAATCTTGTGCCTCAGCCTCCCTAGTAGCTGGGACTACAGGCACATGGCACCATGCCTGGCTAATTTCTGAATTTTTAGTAGAGACAGGGTTTCACCATGTTGGTCAGGCTGGTCTCAAACTCTTGACCTCAAGTGGTCTGCCCAATTCACCCTCCCAACATATTGGGATTACAGGTATGAGCCATAATGCCCGACTTTTTTTTTTTTTAAGAATGGTCATATTATATGAAGACATTGATGAGGACTAAATTAATATAAGAAGAGATTACAGATTTTAAATACTTTGATTTTTTGCACAGTCAGACTTCTATTATAGATTCAAATATTGGAATTTCTCTTACCACTACTGTTTGTCGTTTTTTTTTCTTCTAGTGCTGTTATTTTGTCACCTAACAAATTAACTTCTCACTCTGGCTAGTTGTCCTTTTTCTGATGCAGTCTAGTCTGTCTCTTTTTAAAATAAATTCAAAGAATATATTTTCTCCATCCTCCTGATATGTTGCCTTCTAAAGTCAGGCATGACTTTTTTCTTCTTAAATATTATTTGAAAATAAATCAAGACAAATATACTAAACTTAAGGAGTTCAGATTTGAGGGCAGTTTCAAAGAGTTGTTTTTGAAAGAGTTTTTAAGAGCTTGAGATAAAAGAAAAAACTATATGTGGAAAGGTTTAAAACTTGGCAAACACTCTATCTACAAACTGAGATGGTAATGTTGTAAGTAAAGCTTGTATTTGATTTTTCCACAGAGGGGAATTGCTTTTAAAAATGAATAAACCTCTTAAAGCGAAGGAAGCATACCTTAAAGCACTAGAGCTGGACAGAAATAATGCAGATCTTTGGTACAACTTGGCAATTGTATATATTGAACTTAAAGAACCAAATGAAGCCCTAAAAAACTTTAATCATGCTCTAGAACTAAATCCAAAGCATAAACTAGCATTATTCAACTCTGCTATATTAATGCAAGAATCAGGTATGTTTTCTTAAAATATTTCTATATTTAAACAAATTGTAGTTTATAATATAATAAAACCTTAATTTAACCTTATTACCCACACCAAACACTTTATGTATTGACAGTTTATAGCAATACTGTACTTAAATGATTTATAGGAAGAATATTTGAAATAAACCGTTTTCAAGTAACATGCATTCTAACGTGATAATAGTGATTTTTAATTCTTCTGGCATGTGTTAAGATGAATTTTTCAGGCAGTCTATTAAACAACGTTAATTATTTTGTCATTTTATACACATAAGCAGAATATAACTTACAAACTCTCCAAATAATATGAACTTGTGAATTTTTTTCCATAATTAGCTGTGAGGAGCCAAGAGCATATGTTTTCAAAAAATAGCCTTTTTTATTTTCTTTTGATTCATAAGAGCTAATAGTTTTGGCACCATTTTGTATCTAATTTTACTGTGTTTTTTGAGATATTATTGTAATTTTTTATATTTTCTATAATTTAGCAAAACTAAATTATTAACCACAGTAAATCTGGATCTTTCATCCATATTTTGTATAGAAATTTTAGTTCTGCCTCACAAGACAGTGTATATGGTTTATAATCTTTTAATTTTTAAATAGAAAAATCTATTATAAAGGTTAGGTATTTCTTAGATACATTTCTTAAAACTTTTCAAAAATATGAAAGAATCATAAAGTCATAATATTTTAGAGCTAAAGAGGACCTTTGAGTTTGCATTTGCCAGTCTTCTATTTAGCAGAGTGAAAACCAAAGACATTTTACGACTGCCCCAAAGTCCCATGGCTAAGTACTAATCCAAGATAACAACTGAAGCCTCCTGATTTATTTTCACATTTTCATTATCCGTCATGCTGCCAAATAAAAGAATAGAGAGAAATCTTTATGCCTGGTATTCAAAAGAGTATAAATTTGGAGAAAAGCTAATACTTTTGTAAGGTTATCTACCTTGATAACCATGAAAGATGCTCATTATTAGACACAAGATTGCACCATAAGGTTTGTAATTGGAGTACTTGAACTTTTTTTTTATTTATTTGCAATAGAAATTACCTCAATGGAGATTTGCTTCCTGCCAGGCAGTGGTTCATGCCTGTAATCCCAACACTTTGTGAGGCCAAGGTGAGAGGATCACTGAAGGCCAAGAGTTTGAGAACAGCCTGGGCAACATAGCAAAACCCTGTCTCCACAGAAAATTTTAAGATCAGCAGGGAATGGTGGCACATGCCTATAGTCCCAGCTACTCGGGAGGCCACAGTGGGAGAATTGCTTGAGCCCAGGAGTTTGAGGTTACAGTGAGCTATGGTCACAGCACTGCCCCCCAGCCTGAGTGGCAGAGTGAGACCCTGTCCGAAAAAAACAGAAGATGTACGTTTCCTAAATCCTAATTTTATAGCCTTATATTTAATCGTTTGTTTTTGTCCTCAAAACATTCCTAACATTTTGAAGTAACATTTTTAAAAATGTGATATAGTATTTCTGGCCAGTCATGGTGGCTCCCACTTGTAATCCCAGCATTTTGGGAGGCCGAAGTGGGCAGATTGCCTGAGGTCAGGAGTTCAAGACCAAACTGGCCAACATGCTAAAACCCCATCTCTACTAAAAATTAAAAATAAAAAAATTAGCTGGATGTGGTGGCATGCACCTGTAATCCCAGCTATTCAGGAAGCTAAGGCAGAACTACTTGAACCAGGGAGGTGGAGATTGCAGTGAGCCAAATTCACACCACTGCACTCCAGCCTGGGTGACAGAGCAAGACTGTCTCAAAAAAAAAAAACAAGAATGTGATATAGTGATTCTGAAACATTTTTCTACCCAGTAATTGTTACCATTAATTTTCCAATATATATCATATTAATTCTTAGAAAACTCAGTTAACCCAGAGAAGTTAAATAACTTGTTCAATGTATAAAGTTATAATGTTATTGGAATCAAGATTGAATACATCTCTCTGTTGGCAAATCCTATGCTTCTTTCTCTGAATTCTCTATTTTCCCTCTGCTATTTCCAATTGAATTCTATATTGTAAGAGATATTTCTCTCCTTTTGGTTTCTGAAGCACTCTTACTGTTTTAAAGGAAAGGAAATAAGCTATCTTTTTACTGTTTCATATATTTTGATTTTCCTGTTTCATATATTTTGATTTTCCTGTGAAGACTTCAAGGTTTTTGCTTTCTACTTTTTTTTAACTATGGAAATTAGTTGTTAAAGTTTTTTTGTAATCTAAGTATTTGAAAATGGCTTTGTTCCTCACATTTAATTATTGTACTAACAATATAAGTTTTTTTTCTTTAAAAACTTTCTAGGTGAGGTTAAACTCAGACCTGAAGCTAGAAAACGACTTCTAAGCTATATAAATGAAGAGCCACTAGATGCTAATGGCTATTTCAATTTGGGAATGCTTGCCATGGATGACAAAAAGGACACTGAAGCAGAGATTTGGATGAAGAAAGCCATAAAGTTACAAGCCGACTTCCGAAGTGCTTTGTTTAATCTAGCTCTCCTGTATTCCCAGACTGCAAAGGAATTAAAGGCTTTGCCAATTTTGGAAGAGTTACTCAGATACTACCCTGATCATATCAAGGGCCTCATTTTAAAAGGAGACATTCTGATGAATCAAAAGAAAGATATACTAGGAGCAAAAAAGTGTTTTGAAAAGATTTTGGAGATGGATCCAAGCAATGTGCAAGGAAAACACAATCTTTGTGTTGTTTATTTTGAGGAAAAAGACTTATTAAAAGCTGAAAGATGCCTTGTTGAAACATTGGCATTAGCACCACATGAAGAATATATTCAGCGTCATTTGAATATAGTCAGGGATAAAATTTCCTCATCTGGTTTTGTAGAACAGCCAATATTCCCAACCAGTAAGACTTCAGGTGTAGAAGAAGGAGACAGAATTCCAGCTGAAAGTATAAACGAAATCAGAGGTGAATCCAGACAAACACAAATAATAAAAATGAGTGATAATAAAAGTCTGTCTAAATCCAACAAACAATTAGGAAAAAATAGAGACAAAGAGCCCCCCCACAAAACAGCAAAAGACATCAAAGAAATTGAGAAGAAAAGAGTTGCTGCTTTAAAAAGACTAGAAGAGATTGAGCGTATTTTAAATGGTGAATAGCATTAATATTTATCATGTGACAATGGTATCCAAGAACATCAATCATGTGATTGCTTCTACTGGGAGCTTTGAAAAAAAGTTCAAGGGTTCCAATGGTCAATAATGAGCTGCCTTGAAGTAGGATCAAAGTAAGGTTTTCATTAAAGACCTGTGTTATCCCAGGATATATATCATATGAAATACGGCTCTTTACAAAGTTTGGATGAATATAGCAGAAATATTACAGTGAAAGTGACAAATTTACACTTATTATAGGAAGAAGGTGTTTCTGGCAGTGTAATCTTTACGGCTCTCAATTAAAAATAATTTGATGCCTGAATGATAATCCCTTGAGGACAAATCCAACCTCTGCTGGTTTATTCTATGAATTCCCATTTATTCACCTACTTCATTTTTCTCGTATCTCTCAGAATCTAGCTATGAATTGAAAACACTTGTTGAACACTTTTTTTAAGTAATTCTATTTAATCAAGAGACTTTGCACTACAAAAGCATACTGACTTTCTGTTGTATTCTTTGGTTTAGTTCTAGAAAGAATGCTGGATGAAACATTTTAAAATAAGTCGTGACGTTAACATTTTCATAATTGTATACTTGTTTTTAACTTAATGCAATTTTTAATCAGGTAAAGTCTGACACATGTATAACTGTATACACACATTTCTAATGGTGCTCATATATACTGTATTTTTTGTTATTTGATTTTACTTACTGAGAGTATCACAAGATGAATCACATAATCATGATTTTTTTTTTTTTTTTTTTTGCTTTTCCCCAAACTAGTCGTCTTTTTTTTTTTTTTCACTATTACTTCCAGAACTATTCACATTTCTTTAGGTCATAGTCATTGAGAAGTCCCAATAACTCTAAACTTTTGAGTAATAACTTAGGAAACTTCTCTTTCATCTTTAGCTCTCTGGTCTTACTTGGATTTTAGTTTTCTGCTTCCAAAGTCACAATTTAATTATACTTAGGTAACTTAAGCCACTGAATTCAGTTCTGTTTGATTGAAAGCAAAACAATTTGACAGTTTATTTTCAAATGCTAACTTCTTGATATTTTGTTATGGTGTGTCTTTTTATTAAATATGTATTTTGACTACTGAGCTTTCATAAAAAATTTGCAGCTATTTTAATCATCAAGAATGGAAAACAGATTGCGATTACATTTCTCTATATATGCAATTATTATGGTTTAACCAAAATTGTATTATTTTGGGCTTAATGTCTAGATATAAAAGATAATTAGTCTACTATAGTATTAATAAATTTTCAGTTGGTTTGGGCATATTTAAGCCTGAAAAATAGGTTAAAAAATAGATACAAATTAAAATTCCCAATTTAAATCTGATTTTTTTTTTCTTAAGTTAAAATAGATTTTAAATGAGCTTTATAATACCTTTAAAGATGGTTCTAATTTAAAATATAAAAGCTCTAGCTGTCATCCTGGGATAGTAACTAATTTCTAATTAGTATTTCAAAAACTATTTTTTTTAGTTCCTTTGAGATAACTAATTTCTAACTATATATGTTTCAAAAACCATATTCCCGTAATGTTTTTTAAGAATTGTTTTATAAATAGATCATAAGATACAAGGTCTGCATTAAAAGACCCACTCTTACTAGGTCCCCCAAGTATCTGCCATAGATTTTTTTTTAAGGCAATTTAAAGCAAGCACTGATACCAGTGGCAGTTGGCCTTGATCTAGGAAATTCTGTTAAGCATCCAAACAATGCCTATTTTCAGTTCTTAGGTTATGACTTGTGATTCCAGATATAAGATGGAGAATACCTCATATACTATGACTTGAAATGGAATCTTAAATTCTTATATTCTCTCCATATATCTTAAGGAAAAATTTCTGAGTATGACCTCTTTTGCCATAGTATCAAGTGGAGGGTGGTTCAGAAAAGTAAAGGGAAATATTTTGTGACAGCAGACTATAAAAGAAGTTTGAGTAATATTTTAACAAATGTACATAACTATTCAAATTATAAAATTTGTTAATGTGATCAAATGATTAAAAATTTTTTTCCTTATTAGCACTTAGAACTGTGCCTATTATATATGAAGTGCTCATGTATTTGAATTTTAAATACTTTATTTAGATCAAGACCACTATATGTAATTAATAATTTAATTATTGTTCCAAATCAGTAGTTTTCAACACTCTCCATATTAGAATCATCTGAGGACTTTTAATATGGAACCTGCCTCATAACAATTAACATCTGAATTTCTGGAAGATGGAGCTGTGCATGTTTTTCCATAAGCTCTTTGAGTGTTTTGAATTTATAGTGAGAGTTAAAGACCACTGCTCTAAATTAGTTCAGGAAATTCTTTTATTTCTCACATATTAACTTTTAAAATTAGTAATATACCAGTTAAGGTTGGTGGTTTAAATTCCACTAAAGAACATGTTCTAATAACTAGCACTTACGACTTGAAATGTAAGAGCTTAAGTTCCATCAAACTAGCCCATGTGTAAGACTATTATTTCTTCTCTATAAATTCAAAATAGATATTTCATTCAAACTTTTCAGATGAGAAAAGATAACATTTTTTTTTTCCTCTGGAGCTGCCTGTTTGGGGAGATGGAAGTGGGCACATTTAGGGTTAAATTCACTAACCCATGATTCAGAGTTCTGATAATGGGTAAGTTAGGAAAACAAAGCTTATCACAGGTTTGTATGCTGGTGAATGGAAAGAGTTTTGATTCTCTCTCTCTCTCAAAAGAGAATAAACTCTCCAGCAGTTCTAGGAAACCTTTGACAATCCCCAAGGAGCAGTGTTACCTTACTCCTTCACTGCTTCTTAGAAGGTAGAGTTAAATTTCTGGAATTGGACTTGTTTTCTTATTAACATTTAGAATTCGGAATATTATCTTAATTTTTCCAGTGAGTAGTTTTCTGAAACTGATAACTTGGAGAGTAAAATATGCATTTTGCTTTTCAATTTTGTGTTTACTTTTATGTAAAAATTTGGTATGTGAATTACACAGTTCTAATAAAAACCTCATGCCTTTTCATTACAGCTAATTAGAACTCTCAACTTCATGTTATAGAATGCTTCTTTAAAGATGCTTTAAAAAGTATTAAGAAAATATATAGATTTGTATGTAAATTTATACTTCAGAAATCCATATATTTGTCATATTTATATTTTTAGAAACCTAATTGGATGACTAGATGGTATTTAAAATGAATGCCCAAAAATATCTTCTACCTTTGTCCAAAAGTTTATCTGTTGGAAGCTGTCAGCCATTCATGTAGAGAGTTTATAAGAAAATAATTTAAAATTGTATGCATTTTTTATTGCTATGGTATCTGTACCATATTTCTAAATATTATTATTAAACTGGTACTTCTTAAAAACCATAGCCTGGCCTGCCTTTTAGTGTTAAAAACATACGATATTGTATATAAAGAGATTTCTTATTTTATGAAGAAGAGATGGCATGTAATTTATTAACAGTAATCTGAGAAAGACATGAAATAAGTTTCTGAAAATGATATATTTTCAAACGAGTGAAAACAACCAAATTAAGAAATGGAAACAACTCAGACTTGGAATTTTGTACAAATTTCATTTCTAGATCTGCCTGATACTGCCTCTGGCATAATTAAGAGGAAGGTGTTACACTTCTATGTCCTCAGTTTCTTCATCTACAAGTTGGGAAAAACTTTAAGGTATGAAGAGGATTTATATATTTGTATGATATATTGTATATAATACATTCAAATTGCTTAGAAGAGTTTCTAGCACATAGAAAGTAGTATTAGTGTAAACAAGGCTTAAATGCTTGGATTTGGTGCATATGACTTAATTTGTATTTGTGCTAATAGCTGTATTGTCAATGACAGGATAGCAAGCAAATGATTAGAAATCTAATAGTAATGATTGTTCCCTTAGCTATCTATGCTAACAAGTACATAGATAGCCTAAAGTAAGTAATGCTTGGGATGAAGCTAAATTGCTTAACTAAGACACCTTAAAATTGTATTACCTTGTGCTGTTCACTGCCATCAGGGAGGCAGCATAAAATGAAAGACAAAATATGAAGACTGGATCCAGGCAAATTCATGTTCTTCATAACTTTCTTCATCAGTAACATTGCTGTGACTCAATGGATAGCATATTTCCATCAAGTAGCACTGTATAACATGGTACTTTCACGTTTCTGCCTTAAATAAAATAACCCTCCAAAAACCATTCTACGGAAAAAATGTTTGCAGTCTCCTCATCTAACAAAGGGCTAATATCCAGAATCAACAAAGAACTAAAACAGATATACAAGAAAAAAGCCCCATTCAAAAGTGGGCGAAGGATATGAACAGACACTTTTCAAAAGACATATATGAGACCAACAGACATGAAAAACTGTTCATCAGCACTGGTCATTAGAGAAATGCAAATGAAAACCACATTGAGATACCATCTCATGCCAGTTAGAATCATTAAGTCTGGAGACAACAGATGCTGGAGAGGATGTATGGAAATAGAAACACTCCTACACAGTTGGTGGGAGTATAAATTCGTTCAAACATTGTGGAAGACAGTGGCGATTTCTCAAGGAACTATAAATAGGAATTGCATTGGACCCAGCAATCCCATTATTGGGTATATACCCAAAGAACTGTAAATCGTTCTACTATAAAGACACGCACGTGTATGTTCATTGCAGCCCTGTGTAGAATAGCAGAGACCTGGAAGCAAACCAAATGTCCATCAATGATAGACTGGGAAAAAGAAAATGTGGCACTTAGACACCATGGAATACTATGCAGGCATAAGAAACGTTGAGTTGGTGTCCTTTGCAGGGACTTGGATGAATCTGGAGACCATCATTTTCAGCAAACTGACACAAGAACAGAAAACGAAACACCACATGTTCTCATTAATGGGCAGGTGTTGAACAATGAGAACATGTGGACTCAGGGAGAGGAGCATCACACACTGGGGGCAGTTAATGGGAGCTAGGGGAGGGACAGCAGTGGGGTGGGGATGGTGGGGAGGGATAGGGGAGAAACGCCTGATATAGTATGCTCCTGTGCAACAAACCTGCATGACCTTCACATGTACCCCAGAACCTGAAGTAAAATAAAATTAAAAAACATTCTAGTCTTCCCATTCTTAAAGACTCACATGGTCAAAATTTCGTCTTTATTTCTTGCCTCCGCCGTGGTTTAGTTTCAGATATTGGGACCATACACTGACTAACCCATACTGAAGTATAAATGATGAGTGAATCTTGTTAGCCATATCAAAGGTTAAGTCAAGTGAACCACATTCTTTGAAAAGTTGCAGGCAGTAGAATGGGTTTCAGGGATATGGTTTTTCTACACCATTCTTCCTTTCTAACTAAATTAGATCTCAAAAAGCTTTCTAACTGCAACAAACTCTCTTCTGACCAGTTAACTATTTTGGATGGGCCCTGTCTGATCTTTGAGAGTGGAATTGACTACCCAGATTGTTAGCAGAATCAGATCTAATTTTAACAGTGATATGTGTAAAAGTTCTGGACAGTGGATAGCATGCACATTAACATTGTTTCTTGTACGAGTATTTGCTTCACTGAGCTGTAGTTTTCACTGCAGGCTTCTTTTCTCTGTCACTGAAATACAAGTCTTCTTGCTTCCACTCTTTTTCTTTCTATGGAATAGTAGTTTCAGCTATATATATTCCAGGTCTCTAGCCCATATTTTCTCCAGGCCCTAAACTATGAACCCAATGGTTTACTAAACATCATACTCTCAGGCATTCATTGCACTCATCCTCTTCAAACACATGGCAAGTGGATAAAAAGTTTAATAAAGAAAAAAAGGTATGTATGTGAAGCAGGGAAGAGACATAGGGGAGAGAAAGACCAAAGGAATATAAAAAAGCTTACCAGTGGATTACCTACTCAATGAGGAAGTTTAAGGGCAAATAAGCATGATTATGGACTTAGGTTAAAACAAATACTATGAACATACATAAAGACTCTACACCTTGTGGCCTGTAATGCCAGCACTTTGGGAGGCCGAGGTGGGCAGATCACTTTGAGACCAGCCTGGCCAACAGGAGCACCTAGATACATAAGTTCTTAATGACCTACAAAGAGGCTTGGGCTCCCACACAGTAATAGTGGAAGACTTAAAACACTCCACTGTCAATATTAGATCAATGTGACAGAAAATTAACAAGGATATCTAGATCTTAAACTCAGATCTGGACCAAGCAGACCTAATAGACATCTGCAGAACACTCCATCTGAAATCTACAGAATATACATTCTTCTCAGCACCATGTAGCATTTACTCTAAAATTGAGCACATAATTTCATCACTCCTCATCAAATGCATAAGAATGGAAATTATAACAGTCTCTCAGACCACAGTGTAATCAAATTAGAACTCAGGATTAAGAAACTCACTCAAAACCACACAATTATGTGGAAACTGAACAACCTGCTCCTAAATGACTACTGGATAAATAAGGCAAAAATAAAGGTGTTCTTCAAAACAAAATGAAGACACAATGTACCATAATCTCTGGGACATGTCTAAAGCAGTGTCTAGAGGGAAATTTATAGCACTAAATGCCCACACGAGAAGAGAGGAAAAATCTAAAACTGATACCCTAACATCACAAGAGAACTAGAGAAGCAAGATCAAACAAATTCAAATGATTGCAGAAGGCAAGAAATAACTAAGACCAAAGCAGAACTGAAGGAGATAGAGACACAAAAAACCCTTCAAAAAAATCAGAAAATCCAGGAGCCAGGTTTTTGAAAAGATCAACAAAATAGATTGCTAGCCAGACTGATAAAAAAGAAAATAGAGAAGAATCTAACAGATTCAATAAAAAATAAAGGGCATATCACCACCAATTCCACAGAAATATAAACTACCATCAGAGATTACTACAAACACCTCTATGTACATAAACCAGTAAATATAGAAGAAATGGATAAATTCCTGGACACTCTCACCCTCCCAAGACTAAACCAGGCAGAAGTTGAATCCCTGAATATACCAATAACAAGGTCTGAAGTTGAGGCAGCAATTTATAGCCTAACAATCAAAAAATGTCCAGGTCCAGACGAGTTCAAAGCTGAATTCTACCAGAGATATAAAGTGGAGCTAGTATCATTTCTTGTGAAGCTATTCCAAACAATACAAAAAGAGGGATTCCTCCATAACTCATTTTATGAGACCAACATCATTCTGATACTAAAACCTGGCAGAGATACAACTAAAAAAGAAAATTTCAGGCCAGTATCCATGATGAATATTGAAGCGAAAATTCTTAATAATACTGGCAAACCGAATCCAACAGCATATCAAAAAGCTTATTCATCACGATTCAGTCGGCTTCATCCCTTGGATGCAAGGCTGGTTTAACATACACAAATCTATAAACATAATCCATCACATAAACAGAACCAAAGACAAAAACCCTGTGATTATCTCAAGGCAGAGAAGGCCTTTGACAAAATTGAACAGTACTTTATGCTAAAAACTCTCTATAAAGTAGGTATCAATAGAACATGTCTCAAAATAATAAAAGCTATTTATGACAAATCCATAGCCAATATCATACTGAATGGGCAAAAACTGGAAACATTTCCTTTGAAAACTGGCAAAAGACAAGGGTGTCCTCTCTCACCTACTCCTACTTAACATAGTATTGGAAGTTCTGGCCAGAGCAATTAGGCAAGACAAAGAAATAAAGGGTATTCAATTAGGAAAAGAGGACACCAAATTGTCTCTATTTGCAGATGATATGATTGTATATTTAGAAGACCCCATTGTCTCAGCCCAAAATCCCCTTAAGCTGATAAGCAACTTCAGCAAAGTCTCAGGATACAAAATCAAGTGCAAAAATTACAAGCATTCCTATGCACCAATAACAGACAAACAGAGAGACAAATCATTAGTGAACTCCTATTTACAGTTGCTACAAGGGGATAAAATACCTAGGAATGCATCTAACAAGGAATGTGAATGACCTCTTCAAGCAAAACTACAAACCACTACTCAAGGATATAAGAGAGGACACAAACATGTGGAAAAACATTCCATGCTCATGGTTGGGAAGAATCAATATTGTGAAAATGGCCATACTGCCCAAAGTAATTTATAGATTCAGTACTATTTTCATCAAGCTACCATTGACTTTCTTTACAGAACTGGAAAAAAACACTTTAAACTTTATATGGAACCAAAAAAGAGCCTACATAGCCAAGACAATCTTAGGAAAAAAGAACAAAACTGGAGGCATCACCCTACCTGACTTCAAACTGTACTACAAGGCTATAGTAATCCAAACAGCATGGTACCGGTACCAAAACAGAGATATAGACCAATGGAACAGAACAGAGGACTCAGAAATAATGTCACATTTCTACAACCATCTGATCTTTGACAAACCTGACAAAAACAAGCAATGAAGAAAGGATTCCCTATTTAATAAATGGTGTTGGGAAAACTAGCCAGATGCATTAAACTGAAACTGGACCCCTTCCTCACACCTTATACAAAAATTACTCCAGATGGCTTAACGATTTAAACGTAAGACCTAACACCATAAAAACCCTAGAAAAAAACCTAGGCAATACTATTCAGGACGTAGACATAGGCAAGAACTTCATGACTAAAACACCAAAGGCAATGGCAACAACAGACAAAATTGACAAATCAGATCTAATTAAGAGCTTCTGCAGACAGGAGCTGCTTTCTTTTTTTTAAATTATTTTTATTTTATTTTATTTTTACTGAGGATCATCTTGCTCTAAACATAAATATATCTTAATTTTAAAATTTGGAATTCCAAGTAAAGATTCAAAATATTAATTTTACATACCTGCAGTGAGATACAAGAGAATTCTAAAAAACAATTCAAAGAAATCAGGAAAGCAATTCAGGATATAAATGAGAAGTTTATTTTTAAAAATATGTTTTTAATAGAAACCAAATAGAAAGTCTGGATCTGAAGAATTTATTGAAGGAAATACAAAATATATTTGAAAGCTCCAAAAATAGACTAGATCAGGTAGAAGAAAGAGTTTCAGTACTTAAAGACAGCTCTTTTGAAATAACCCAGTCAGACAAATATAAAGAAGAAAAAAGAATGAACAAGCCTTCATGACATTGGGAACAACATAAAGCAACCACATATTTGAATGATCGATATCCCTAAGGGCAAAAAGACAAAAAAAGAATTAAGAAAACCTATTTAACAAAATAATAGATGAAAACTTCCTAATGTTAGCAAGAGATTTACACATACAAATAAAAGAAGCTTAGCTGTTGCCAAGAATATACAATGCAAAAATGTCTTCTCCACAATGTTTTATAGTCAGACTGTCTAAAGTCAAAGATAGTGATTCCCAAAAACAACAAAAGAAAACTAGGTCTACACATATGTAAAGGGAATTCCATCAAACTTACAACAGATTTCTCAGCACAAATCTTATAAGCCAGAAGAAAATGGAATGATATATTCAAAGAGCTGAAAGAAAAAAAACCTGTCGGTCAAGAATATTATTAGATCCAGCAAAATTGTTTTTTGTAAATGAGGAAAAAATAAAAGTATTTCCCAGACAAGCAAATGCTGAGGGAATTCATTGTCACTGGACTATGTCTACAAGAAATGATCAAGGGAGACCTAAATTTGGAAGTGAAAAAACAACATTTACCAACCTTAAAATACAGGAAAATATAAAACTCACTCGTAAATCAACACACAACTCAGGACAGCCACCGAAACCCCAAGAACCACCATTCTACTCTCTGCTTCTATAACATCAGTTCTTTTTTAGTCCACATATATACTATTTGTCTTTCTGGTTTTGGCTTATTTCACTTAATATTCACTTTACATTCTTCAGGTTCATCCATAAGTTTATCCAGGTTCATCACAAGTAACATGATTTATTTTTTGTAATGCTGTTCCATTGTGTATATATACTATATTTTCTTTGTTCACCTACTAATTGACACTTAGGTTGATTTCTTGTCTGATCTATTTTAAATAACATTGCAATAAACACAGAAGTGCAGATACCTCTTTGGTATACTGATTTCTTGTTCTTTGGATATATACCCTATAGTGGAACTGCTGAATTATATGATATTTGTATCTTTAATTATTTTTTAAATTTAAAAAAATATTTATAATCAACACATAGTAATAGTACATGTTTATGGTGGCATATGTAATGTTTCAATACATGATATATATACATGCATAATGATAAAATTAGGGTAGTTTGCATTTCCATCACCTCAAACTTTTATTTCTTCTTTTTTGTGATAAATTTTAAGATCTTTATTTTTAATTTTTTGATAACGTTCTCTTTTCCATAATGATTGTTATAACTTACATTTCTATCAACAGTGTGCAAAAGTTCCTTTTTCTCCACATCTTTGACAATATTTATCTTTTGTCTTTTTGTTAATAGAATTTGAGCAGATGTTAGCTGATATTTTATTGTGGTTTTACTGTGCATTTCCCTGATGATTAGTGTGGTTGAGCATTTGAAAATATACTTATTAGTCATTGTATGTCTTCTTTTGAGAAATGTCTATTTAGGTATTTTGCTTATTTTTTTCAATAACATTATTTGTTTTCTTTTTATCAAGTTGTTTGAATTCCTTATATATTTTGGGTATTACCTCTTATCAAATGTACAGTTTGCAAATATTTTCGGTCATTCTGTAGGTCATCTCCATTCTATTGATTGTTTTATTTGATATGCATAATCTTTTTTATTTTATATAAATCCATTTGTCTGTGTTTGCATTTGTTTTCTGTGCCTTTAGGATTATATTAAAAAGTCATTGCCCAGACTAACGTCAATGAGCTTTCCCCCTATGTTTTCTTCTTATAATTTTATAGTTTTGGGTTTTACATTTGCGCCTTGAGTCCATTTTAATTGATTTTTATATATGGTGTGAAATAAAAGTCAAATTTTATTCTTCTGCATGTAAATATTTAATTTTGCCAATATCATTTATTGAAAAGACTGTTCTTTCTCCATTGTGTGTTCTTAGCAACTTTATTAAGTATTAGTTGTCTGTAAATATGTATATTTATTTCTAAGCTCTCTGTTCTGTTCCATTGGTCTATGTGTTTGTTTTTATACCAGTTCCATGCTGTTTTGGTTACCATAATTATGTAATATATTTTGTAGTCATGGAGTGTTTAGCTTTGTTCTTTTTGCTTAAGGTTCCTTTGGCTCATATGGGGTATTTCTGGTTCTGTATACATTTTAGTATTCTTTTTCTATTTTTATGAAGAATGTCATTGGAATGTGGATGAAAATTGCATTGACTCTTGTATTAGTCTATTAAGATAAAGATACTACTTGAAACTGAGTAATTTATAAATAAAAGATATTTCATTGACTTACAGTGTTGCATGGCTGGGATGCCTCAGGAAACTTGCAATCATGGCAGAAGGGGAAGCAGACACCCTCTTCATGAGGTGGCAGAAGAGACAAGAGCAAATGGGAAAGAGCTCCTTAAAAGCCATCAGATCTCAAGAGACCACACTCATTATCATGAGAACAGCATGGAGAAAATTACCTTCATGATCCAGATCCCTCCTTTGACACATTGGGATTATAAGGATTACAATTCAAGATGAGATTTGGGTGGGGACAGAGCCAAACCATATCAAATTTTAAGATCACTTTGTGTAGTATGGACATTTTAATAATAATTTTTCAAATCCATGAACATGAGTTATCTTTCCATTTATTTGTGTCTATTTCAATTTCTTTTATTATGTTCAATAGGTTTCAGTGTAAAGATCTTTTAGCTCCTTGGCTAAATTTATCTTAAGAATTTATTTATTTTTTTTGTAGCTACTTAAAACTATTTTTTGTAAATTTTTTTCAGTTTGCTGTTAGTGTATCAAAACTACTGCTTTACATGCTTTTTTTAATCTTGAAACTTTACTGAATTCACTTATTAGTTATAACAATTTTATTTACTTATTTATTTGGAGACAGAGTCTTGCTGGGATAAAAGTTTGTGCCACCACTCCTGACTAATTTTTGATTTTTTGTAGAGATGAGCAACTCTACAAAAAAAATTGTAGCAACTCATTACGTTGCTCAGGCTTCAAAGATTTTGTCTTGCTGGGATAAAAGTTTGTGCCACCACTCCTGACTAATTTTTGATTTTTTGTAGAGATGAGCAACTCTACAAAAAAAATTGTAGCAACTCATTACGTTGCTCAGGCTTCAAAGATTTTTTTGTTGGATTCTTTGGGTTTTATATATAAGATCATGTCATCTGCATAAGGATAAATTCAACTTCTTTCTTTTCAATTTGAATGTCTTTTATTTTATTCTCTTGACTAATTGCTCTGTCCAGGACCTCCAGTACTATATTAAATAGAAGTGGTGAAACTGGGCATCTTTGCCTTGTTTCAAATCTTAAAGGAAAAACTTTCAACATTTGTGCTTTGACTGTAATATTAACTGTGGATTTGTCATATATGACCTTTATTGTGTTGAGGTACATTCATTCTATACCTAATACGTTAACAACTTTTATCATGAAAGGATTTTGAATCTTGCTAAATGCTTCTTCTGCATCCATTGAAATGATCATGTAGTTTTTGTACTTTATTCTATCAATGAGTTGTATTACATTTTTTGATCTATAGATATTGAACCATCCTTGCATCTCAGGGAAAAATCCCCAAATCCCACTTGGTCATGACCTTTTTTCTTTTTTGGAGACAGGATGCTGCTCTGTTGCCCAGGATGGAATGTAGTGATGCAATAATGGCTCTTTGCAGCCTCAACTATCATGGATCATTGAGTCTCAACTTCACAGGCTCAAGTGGTCTTCCTGCCTCAACCTCTCAAAGTGCTGGGATTACAGGTATAAGCTGCCACATCTGGCCATGAATGAAATTATTATTTGCTGTTGAATTTGGTTTGCTAACATTTTGTTGATTTTTACATTTATGTTTATCAGGGACACTGGTGTGTAGTGTTCCTTTTTGTAACATCTTTGTTTGGCTTTGATGTGAAGGTGATGCTGGCCTCTTAATAATTAGTTTGCAACTCTTCTTTTCTGTTCAATATTTTGGAAGAGTTTAAGAAGAATTGGTAATAGTTCCTTAAGAGTTTGATAGAATACAGCAGTGAAACAATTAGGTCTTAGGCTTTTCTTTGATGAGAAACTCTTATAAATTACTGTTTTAATATCCTTACTCATTGTTGATCTGTTAAGGTTTTCTATTTCTTCATGTTTTAGTCTTGGTAGGTTGTATGTCCCAATAAATTTTTATCTATTTCTTTCAGGTATTCTAATTTGTTTACATATAATTGTTCATAAATGTCATATGGTCCTTTGTATTTCTGTTGTATCAATTGTAATGTCTCTTTTTTTTTTAGTTCTAATTTTATTTGTCTTCCTTTTTTTCTTAGTTTAGCAAAAGTTTTGTCAATTTTATCTTTTTAAAAATCCAATTCTTAATTTTGTTGATCTTTTCTGTTGGTTTTCTGTTTTCTATTATATTTATCTGCTATGATCTTTATTATTTCCCTCCTGCTCCTAATTTTGAGCTTAGTCTGCTCTTGTTTTTCTAGTTGCTTTACATGCAACAATTGGTTATTTGATACCTTTCATCTATTATGATGTAGGCATGTATTAAAATAAACATTCTTAGTGGTGCTTTTGCTGTATTTTTATATCTGGATATTTTGTTTCTATTTGTGTTTGTCTCAAAATAGTTTCTGTTTCTCTTTTATTTTTTCATTGACTCTGTATTAGTTCATTCTCATGCTGCTATGAAGAATTTATAAAGTAATTTATAAAGAAAAGAGGTTAAATTTACTCAAAGTTTTGTAAGGCTAGAAAAGCCTAAGGCCACCTGCAATTATGGCAGAAGGCACCTTTTCACAGGGAAGCAGGTGAAAGAATGAGTGTGGAACAAAGGGGGAAGCTTTTTAGAAAATCATCAGACCTTCATTGCAGCACAGTTTACAATAGCAAAGACCTAGAATCAACCAAATTGCCCATCGATGATAGACTGGACAGGAAAAATGTGGCACATATACACCACGGAATATTATGCAGCAATCAAAAACCATGAGTTCGTGTCCTTTGTAGGGACATGGATGAACCTGGATAACATCATTTTCAGCAAACTGACACAAGAACAGAAAATGAAATACCACATGTTCTCACTCATAGGCAGGTGTTGAACAATGAAAACACATGGACACCAGGATGGGAGCACTACACACTGGGGTCTGTTGGGGGGAATAGGGGAGAGACAGCAGGGGGTGGGGAGTTGGGGAGAGATAGCATGGGGAGAAATGCCAGATATAGGTGAAGTGGAGGAAGGCAGCAAATCACACTGCCAAGTGTGTACCTATGCAACTATCTTGCATGTTCTTCACACGTACCCCAAAACCTAAAATGCAATTTAAAAAAAAAGAAAGATGAACTAAGAAAAAAAGAAAGAAAGTCATCAGATCTGGTGAGAACTTACTCACCTTTATGAGAACAGCAGGGTGGAGGAACCACCCGAATGATTCAGTTATCTTCACCTGGTCCCACCCTTCACATAGGGGAATTATTGCAATTCAAGGTGAGATTTGGGTGGGGACACAGAGCCAAACCATGCTATTTTGTTCCTGACCTTCCCAAGTCTCATGTTCTCACATTTCAAAACACAATCCTGCTTTTTAACAGTCCCCCAAAGTCTTAACTAATTCCAGCATTAACTCAAAAGTCCAAGTTTAAAGTCTCATGTGAGACAAGGCAAGTTTTTTCTGCCTATGAGCCTGTTATTTAAAAAGCAAGTTACTTTATTTTTAGATACAATGGGGGATACAGGCCTTGGGTAAATATACCCACTCCAAATAGGAAAATTTGGCCAACACAAAGGGCTACAGGAAATCTAAAATCCACTAGGACTGTCATTAAACCTTAAAGTTCCAAAATGATCTCCCTTTGATTCCATGTCTCACATCAGGTTATGGTGATGCAATAATGTGGGAGGTGGGCTCCAACAACCTTGGGCAGCTCTGGACCTGTGGATTTGCTGGGTACAGCCCCACTATGGCTGCTTTCATGGGCTGGAATTGACTTCCTGCACCTTTTCCAGGCCCATGGTGCAAGATATTGATGGATCTACTATTTTTGGGTCTGGAGGATGGTGGCCCTCTTCTCACAGTTCCACTGGGCAGTGCCCCAGTAAGAACTCTGAGTGGGGACTCCAACCCCATATTTTCCTTCTGCGCTGCCCTACCAAAGGTTCTCCATGAGGCTTCTGCTCCTGCAGAAAAATTCTGTCTGGGCATCCAGGCATTTCCACACATCCTCTGAAATCTAGGTGGGGGTTCCCAAACCTCACTTCTTGTCTTCTGTGTACCCACAGGCTCAACATCACATATAAGCCACCAAGGTTCGGGACTTTTATTTTTTGAAGCAGTGGTCCAAGCTGTACTGTGGCTTCTTTTAACACAGTTGGAACTGAAACAGTTGGAACAGAGGGCACTATGTCATAAGGCCTCACAGACAGGGGAGCCCTGGGCCTGACACAAGAAACATTTTTTTCCTCCTAGGCCTCTGAGTCTTTGATGGGATGGGAGAGGCTGCCATGAATGTCTTTGATATGGCCTGGGGACATTTTCCCCATTGTCTTGGTGATTAACATTCAGCTCCCTGTTACTTATGAAAATTTCTGCAGTGAGCTTGTATTTATCCTCAGAAAATGGGTTTTTCTTTTCGATTGCATTGTCAGGCTGCAAATGTTTTGAATTTATATGCTCTCCTTCCTCTTGCACACTTTGCTCCTTAGAAATTTCTTCCACCAGATACCCTAAGTTATCCCTTTTAGGTTCAAAGTTTGACAGATCCTTAGGACAGGGGCAATATGCCACCAGTCTCTTTGCTAAAGCATAGCAAGAATCATCTTTCTTCCAGTTTCCAATAAATTTTTCATCTCTATCTGAGACCACCTCAGCCTGGACTTCATTGTCCATATCACTAACAGCATTTTGGTCAAAACCATTCAACAAGTCTCTAGAAAGTTCCAAACTTTCCCACATCTTCCTGTCTTCTAAGCCCTCTAAGTCCCTGGGAAGTTTTAAACTTTCCCACATTTTTCTGTGTTCTTCTAGGCCCTCCAAACTATTCCAACCTCTGCCTGTTACCTACTTCCAATGTCACTTCCACATTTTTGGGTATCTTTATAGCTGCACCCCACAACTCCCAATACCAATTTACTGTATTAGTTTATTCTCATGCTGTTATGAAGAAATACCTGAGGCTGGGTAATTTATAAAGAAAAGAGGTTTAATTGACTCACAGTTCTGAATGGCTGGGGAGGCCTCAGGAAACTTACAATTATAGCTGAAGGCACTTTTACACAGGACAGCAAGACAGAATGAGTGCCAAGCTAGGTGGCAGCCCCTTATTAAACCATTAGATCTTGTAAGAACTCACTCTTATGAGAAAAGCATGGGGGGAATTGTTCCCATAATTCAATTATCTCCACCTGGTCTCACTGTTTACATGTGGGGATTATTACAATTCAAGGTGAGATTTGGGTCAGGACACAGAGCCAAACACTATCAGACCCATTGTTTGGTCAGGAGTATGTTGTTTAATTTCCATGTATGTGTGAGTCTTCTGAAGTTGCCTCTGTATTTCTTTTTAGTTTTAATACTATTGCAATCAGAAAACATAATATAATTTCAGTCTTCTTAAATTTGTTTAAACTTGTTCTGTGTCATCATATGACCTATCTTGGAGAATGTTTCATGTACTGTTGAGAAAAATGTGTATTCTGTAGCTGTTAAATGGAATGTTCTTTACGTGTGTCTGTTAGATCCATTTGATTTAGAGTGTAGTTTAAATTCAATGTACCTTACTGATTTTTTTCTGACTGATCTATTGTTGAAAGTATGGTGTTGACGTCCCCTACTATTAGGCATTGCAGTCAATGTCTCCTCTCAGATCTATTAATAATGCTTACATATTTAGGTGTCCCTATACTGAGTGCATGTATTTTCCTAACTGTCATATCCTCCTAATGAATTGACTTCTTTACCATTATATAATAACCTTTTCTTTTTCAAAAAATGTTCTGACTTAAAGTCTATTTTATTGGACAAAATTACTACTACTACTTTTTGTTTGTTTGTTTGTTTATATTTTCAGGAAATATCTTTTTCCCTCCCTTTACTTTGAGTCTATATGTGTTTTTACAGATGAAGTGAGTCTCTTGTAGGTGGTATATCTTTAATCTATTCAGCCACTTTCTGTTTTTTGATTCTAGAATTTAATTTATTTGCATTCAAGATATTTATTGATAGGTAAGAACTTACTCCTGCCATTTTGTTATTTTTTTGTTGTTTTATAGATTCTCTGTTCCTTCCTTTCCCTGTTGCTTTCTTCCTTTGTGGTTAAGTAATTTTTCTGGTGGTATATTTTGATTCACTGCTTTTCTTGGGGGTAAGTATTTACTATAGATACTCTACTTTGTGCTTCCCATGTGGTATAAAGAAATATCTCATAGCTATAATGGATTATTTTAAGCTGATAACAACTTAACTTTATTGCAAAAAAAAAAAAAAAAAAGCCCACTTCAATTTTACTGAATTCCCTCCCCAACGTTTTGAGTTTTGATGGTATAGTTTACATCTTTTTATACTGCTTATTATTTAACAATATATTTATTGTTAATAGCTTATTTTTTTGACTTTCATGCTAAAAATTATAATGATTTATACATCATAATTACAATTTTTTTAGTATACTAAATTTGACTGTATATTTACTTTTGCCAATAATTTTTTTAACTTTCAGATAATTTTATGGTACTCATTAGAATTCTTTTCTTTCTGCTTCAATCATTTTCATTAGGTTTTTTTTTGAAGGAATGTCTTGTGGTGATGACATTTCTTAGTTTTTGTTTGTCTGGAAAAAGTTTTATCTCTCTTTCAATTCTTAATTATTGCATTGCTGAGTATGTTAGTCTTGGTTGGCTGTTTTCTTTTTTTAGCACTTTGAATATATTATCCCACTCTCTATTGGCCTGTAAGATTTTTGCTGAAAAGTCGGCTACTAGATGTATTGGAACTTTCTTTTTATGTTATTCATTTCTTTTCTTTTGCTGCTCTCAGAATCCTCTCTTTGTGTTTCATTTCTAACAGTTTGGTTATAATATGCCTTGGGGTAGTCTTATTTGAATTAAATCTTCTTGAAGACCTTTGACCTTCCTGTACTTAAATAGTTACAACTTTCTTTAGGTTTTGAGCTCCTGTTTTTAAAAAATAAATTTTCTACCCCTTTATCTTTCTCTTCTCCTTATTGAACTCTTATGATTCAAAAACTTGCTCTTTTGATGATGTCTCATAATCCCATAATCTTTATTTCTTTTTATTCCTTTTTCTCATCTGACTGTATATTTTCAAATTATCTTCAAGTTTACAGATTCTTTCTTCTGCTGGATTAATTTTGTCATTGATGCTATTTCTTGCCTTTTTAATTTTGTTCATTGTATTTTTTATCTTCTAGATTTCTGTTTGATTTTTTAAATTATTATTTCAATCTTTCTATTAAATTTCTCATTCTGGTCACTTTCTTTTTGTATTTTCTTGATATTTATGGAGTTGCTTCTTCTTCTTCCTCCTCCTTCTCCTCCTCTTCTTTTTCTTTTTGAGAAAGGATCTTACTCTGTCACCAGTCTAAAGTGTGGTGATGTGATTATGACTCATTGCAACTGTGATATAGCTGGCCTAGAGTTAGAACCTGTATGATGTCATTTTATAAAGAACAAAACTGTTTCCATTCTCCTCACAGTGATTGCTAACTTTGGTTTCTGTAAACTGCTAGATTGTTTGCAGGATGCAAATTGAAGTAAAGCTGCATGCCTTCTCTTATCTGTAACTATCAGAATTGCTGGCCTTTGTTTACCGGTACTGACCAGAGTAAGCACCCCCAGATAGTTTCATCCTGGTGCCAAGCAACTGAAGAATCTGTGGACCCCACACCTGTCCAAATAATGTCTAAGCTAATGTTTATCTTAACCTCTGTAAACCACTTAAGGGGCAATTGGAATGGCAAAAGTCCCCTGGCCCAGAGCCCCCCTTAATCTCATCTCAGCCTAGGAAATGATTGACAGCTTTCATTCCCATCTCCAATCTTCACCCCCACTCCCAAGGTGGTTTTGCAAGTATAAAAAGGTCTTGTCACCCTTCTTTCAGGGCCACGGGTTGGAGAGACGTGAGTCCTCCGTGGTCGCCGGCAATAAACCCTGCAATTTGGCATACTTTTGTCTTGGTATTGATTTTCTGTGCTCGGTTCGATACAACATTTTGGAGGTTCCACCGAGATCTTTTATTTTTCAGCACCAGACAAAAGCCATTTCAGAGCCTCGCCCGGGTGGCCACTCCCTCCTCGGGAGCCTCTAGGGGAGGCACCCCCTGAGCTGTCTCAGGGCCCTGGAGTGCCACTGCGGAAGAGCACCCACCCGGCCGACGTTCACCCAAAAATTCTTCAGGGTCCTACAAGCCTCCGGAGGTAGGTTTGGTTTGGAATCTGGGAACTAGTTCAAGGGAAAAGGGCCTGTGTTGGGGGACTGACAAGTCACTGCAACTCTGACCTGGCAAGCCTCACCGAGACGTCGCTTGAGGCTTCTGGTAGCTGGCATAGTGGATGCCAGCGTTCGGGTGGCTGGCATAGTGGGTGGCAGCCTTCTGGTAGCTGGCATAGTGGATGCCAGCATTTGGGTGGCTGGCATAGTGGGTGGCAGCCTTCTGGTAGCTGGCATAGTGGACATCAGCATTCGATTGTTTTCCGTAGCCTCTGTGTGAGTGAGAGAGTGTGTGTGTATTTATGTAGTCCCACGGCTGAAAGCTACGGGGCTTGAGTGGGCCTCCACCCGCGGTTCCACGGGAGCATCATAAGGCATAATGGTGATTCACCTCAGAGCTGTCCTACTCGACTTCCATCCTGAGGTGACCAGGCCCGGGGGTTATATGGGTACACCTTAGACAAGACGCACCTGAAAGACCCCTTCGGGGGCGTGGCTGGGCAGGCAACTGAGTGGTCTCCTCTGGGAGGCTCCCATTCTTTGTTCGTCACTCTTTTATGTGGTCCTGTCTCATCTGTAAATTTGTTAGTTTTATTAGACTCCTGCTAGCAGACATACACTGGTTCAGACCATCTTCCCTTGAGGTAGGAGATATTTTACAGTGGTTGACGAACCACTGGATGCAGGGAACTTTCATTGATTATACACCTGCAGAGATTACTCTCTTCTTCTTTCTCATGTTTTTCTTCTATCACTGAGGCCTCATTCTGTCTTCTTCCGCCATGTAGCAAATAGTCTTAACTAGAGTTGTTTTAATTCTCTTCCTTGTTATGATTATTGTGGCCTGTAAATTCTCCCAGCCACCTCCACTAGGAAAGGAATATTTTTGCCCGTGCTGGGTCTGAGTTCATGTTGGGAAGGCAGTTGTGCCTTCAGCACCTCAGAAATACTTGCTTTGAGGTTGTAGGAAACAAAGTCCTAGATCAGGGTCTATGAGTGCTCTTTGTCAAGCTAAAATGGAAAACTATTGACTGCCTATTCTGTCAGAAAAGTGTCCAATGTTGTTATGGGCAGTGCCCGTGGTATATCACAGGGAGGCCCTACTAAAACCTGCTTTTGAGAGGGCAAAATTTGAATTGGAGACTTTTCAAAATTGGCTATACCACCACAGAAAAAGAAAGACACAAGTAGTAAGCAAAAGTCTGGAGAGAAAGGAAATAAGGAAAGAGAGAAGAGACAAAAAATAAAAATAAATAAATAAATAAATACATACATACATACATGAATTAAATGCTTTTCAGGGTCCCTGTGTCAAGGTGACCAAAAGCTGCAGGGGCGGGGAACTCGCAGTCGGCCCAGCGGCTTGGAGCTCAGTTTTAAACTGACACAAAAAGCGTTTTTTTCCCCACTTGGCTTTCAGGCAGGCCACACTGCCTCAGAGTGTAGCTTTTACATCTAAAAACTGGCTTTAAGAACAGCTTTCTAACTCTTTGTAGTGCAAATTATTTATTAGCACAGTAATTAAGGTAGGGAGGGGGAGCAGGCAGCAAGATTGTTAGTTCAAGTCCTCAATAAAGCCAGTCTTAAATTAGTAAAATCTCTCAAGAGAAAATTTAAAAACTGAAAGAAAATGACCAAATGGGCTCGTCTCAGTCCCGACCATGCACCCCCCTCCGATGCATGATGGAAAACTTCAAATTAGGTTTCTCTGGCCAGTATGGTGTTAAGCTAACCCCAAAGAGGCTTCAGACCCTTTGTAAGCTGGAGTGGCCAGCCTTTGGGGTAGGCTGGCAAGATACAGGGACATATGACCCCAAGATAACTCAGGCTGTCTGGAACATCATGTCAGGGTCCCCAGGCCACCTGATCAATTTCCATACATCAATCAATGGCGGAGGCTGAACCAGCACCCCCCTCCTTGGCTTGAAAAATGTATAAAATGTGCTGGACTTCAGGTTATGCTAGCAGGCCCAAAGAAGGGCCCCTTAGTGCCAGCTGTTCTTCCAAGCCCTGCTGAGAACCAAGAGTTGCCTCCACCATATTCTCAGCCCAGTACGAATGATCAGCCTTTATCTCCTCTCCACAATCAAAGCAGGGGCCCACACCCACCAGTGGTCCTTCCTTTCCAAGAGGCTCCCCCAACAGGAGAAAACAATTGGGGTTGCCCATTCTTTGCTCACTTTTTGTCAGGTGACTTATATAACTAGAAAGTGATAGAAATTAAGGAGAGGGCCAAAACACCAAGTGCTGGCACAAGCCTTATTAAGAGCAAGGAAAAATCTGCTGGGCTTCACCCAAAACTGACATGCAGCACCTGTGGTATAGCAAAAAGAATTTTTATGGCCTGCAAGCCAGCAGATGCCTCCAGTGTAAAGGGCTGGGCAGGAGGGGAGGGGCTGGGGAAGTGCTAAGTTTAATAATTCCTAGGAGGGCTGGGAACTGCTAACATGGCAAGAGGGGGAGGGTTAGAAACCTGCTGAGATGGGAAAGGGTCATGCTGGGAGGCTGAAGATCGCAAGACGGTAGCAAGGTTTTACAATAGAGTAAGTTCTGTCAAAAAGCTCAACATCCCCCATTCTCTGAGAATCCCCAGGCTTTGACAGGGCTCTTAAAATCTGTACTGCAGACTTATCACCCCACTTAGAATAACTGCCAACAATTATTACTGAATTTGTTCACCACAGAGGAGAGGAGTAGAATTAGACAAGAAGCCCATAAAGCAATACTTGGGACAGGGGGAAGGTCCGTACAAGACTGCCAGGAACAAATTAGTAAAAATGTTCCCTTCCACTAGGCCCCAATGGGACCCAAACACCCCAGTGGGCATGCAGGCTTTGAACAATTTTCACCGGTACTTGTTAGAGGGGTTTAGGGAAGTTGCCCGTAAGCCCACTAACCACTCCATGGCAGGGACTGTAAGAATCGGCAGGCCACAAATCTGGCTTTTATGTCCCAGTCTGCCTCAAACATCAAAGGAAAGTTGCAAAATTAAAAGGGTTCTAGGGAATAAATTTAGCTCAGTTGTTAGAGATTACCCAAAAAGTTTTAACAATAGGAACACCTTAGAGGCCAAGTGAGATAAGAAAATTACTAAAGCAGTGATAACAGCACTCCAGGAAACCCGAGTTAACTCACAGGGACCAGAAATCCAGCAGAGAGGCTGCTGCAAGGTTTTAAGAATTACACTGAGCCAAGGCCTTGCTGATTTCAGAGCTGAGTTCCCAGAATGCACCCTGCTCCAATATGTGGATAACTTACTCTTAGCCACAAAAACCCAAGAGGACTGTAAAGAGACCACCCAGTCATTACTAAGGACCCTGTAGACTTTAAGGTACCGGGTCTCAGCTAAAAGGCCCAACTCTGCCAGCAGAGAGTTACTTACTGGGACTATGTTATAGAGAAAGGTAACCAGGCACTGGCACCCAGCTGAATGCAATCAGTGCTGCAAATACCCACCTTCGCCATGAAACACCAAGTTCGAGAATTCCTTGGGGCAGTAGGATACTGCAGACTATGGATTTTAGGATTTGCTGAGATAGCCAAACCCCTGTATGCCTGCACTGGAGGAAATCAGCCCTTGAAATGGACGGAGGTAGAGCAACGGGCTTTTGACAAGCTCAAGACTACCCTGACTGCGGCCCCAGCCTTAGCCTTGCCAGACATCTCTAAACCTTTCCAGTTGTTTGTGCATGAAAAACAGAGAGTTGCTAAAGGAGTGCTCACCCAAACTCTGGGACCCTAATCCCAGCCAGTCATCTACCTCTCAAAAAACACTTGACCCCGTCGCCTCCGGATGGCTGGCTTGCCTAAAAGTGGTGGTGGCCACAGCCTTATTAATTAAGGAGGCAGACAAGCTGACTTTGGGGCAGGAGTTAAACTTAGTAACTCCCCACGCAGTGGAGTTGCTACTCCATGGAGCCCCCAGAAAATGGATGTTAAACGCCACCACATTGCTACCTGACAGCAAGCCAGAGGAGCCAATTCATGACTGCCAACAAACAGATGTCCTCCATGCGGCATGACCAGATCTCACCGACGTCCCCCTGCAGAACCCAGAAGAGGTGTTGTATACAGATGGAAGCAGCTTCATGGTCAACGGAATGAGTCCTTACAGTCACTCCAGTCTGTTCAGTCCCAGGTGCACCCTCTCATCAGGAGAGCTCGACCCACCCCAGGGGACCTCACTGACCAGCCGCTACACCCCTTCCAGCCAGGGGACGAGGTCTTAGTAAAAAAGATTCACTGCCTCTGGTCTGACTCCTCGCTAGAAGGGACCTTACACCGTGGTTCTTGTCACCCCCATGGCAGTCTAGGTGGACAGACTGACTGCCTGGATTCACCATTCACATGTCAAGACTGCGCCCCCAGATGCAAGATGGGAAATGGTTGCATCCTCAACGGACCCGACTAAAGCTAAGACTTTCGCGCCATTCACAGTCGTCATCCTAATCTCTTTAATTCCTGTAACCACCCCCTGAAAGGGGCCCCCCTTAACACGCACTTATTATCAATAGGTCATCGCAGAGGGCTCAATGGGACAATTTGTTAGTACTGTACTTAGGGCTAAAACCACCCTTGTCAACTTAACCCTAGAGTACATTCCCAGAGATCCCATAACCTTCTCCCTAGACCTCTGCACTCTCTTATGTGAGAGCCTAGATGCAAATACTATAAGACAAATAAAGATAAAAAGATGAAATGCAGTGAAAGCAAAAGAGATAACATGTAGGAACGTGGTGGCCGAAAAATGGCTTCAGACAATAGGACTATATCTATGCCCAAAGTCCACACCAGATAAGAGGTAAAATTCTCATAGCACCCAATACAGACAGGTGTTAGAAACAGGCCCCCATAATTATACCCCTATTAGTAAGACTTAGAATAGCAAGGTCCACTGCTATAAGAATATCTGCCTTAGTCACTGGGGACCAAAAATTTCAAAAACTCTTTCACACCAAATAGATGCAGATGTTGCCCATCTAGAAAAAATCCATCACCAAATTAGCTGAACAAGTGGACTCCTTGGCTGAAATGGTATTACAAAATAGAAGGGGGTTAGACTTATTGTTCTTGAGGGAAGGGGGACTGTGCACGGCTTTCGGTGAGCAATGTTGCTTCTATGCAAATAACTCTGGAATTACCCGAGACAACCTTGCTCTGGTTAAGAAAAACTTAGAAACAAGGAAACACCTCAGAGAGGCCTCAGGAAATTGGTACCAAAAACTGTTCTCTTGGTCCCCCTGGCTGACATCCCTGCTCACTAGATTAGCAGGACCCTTAATGTTAATAGTTCTAGAGTTGACATTTAGACCATGCTTTTTAAACATGCTCCGCAAATTTATCCAAGAAAGAATAGATTCGGTAAAATTAATGGTTCTAAGATCTAACTATGGGCCCCTGTGTCAAGAAAAGGACACTTATTAAAGATTTAATACATGTTATAAGAACAGGGGGGAATGTGATATAGCTGGCCTAGAGTTAGAACCTGTATGATGTCATTTTATAAAGAACAAAACTGTTTCAATTCTCCTCACAGTGATTGCTAACTTTGGTTTCTGTAAACTGCTAGATTGTTTGCAGGATGCAAATTGAAGTAAAGCTGCATGCCTTCTCTTATCTGTAACTATCAGAATTGCTGGCCTTTGTTTACCGGTACTGACCAGAGTAAGCACCCCCAGATAGTTTCATCCTGGTGCCAAGCAACTGAAGAATCTGTGGACCCCACACCTGTCCAAATAATGTCTAAGCTAATGTTTATCTTAACCTCTGTAAACCACTTAAGGGGCAATTGGAATGGCAAAAGTCCCCTGGCCCAGAGCCCCCCTCAATCTCATCTCAGCCTAGGAAATGATTGACAGCTTTCATTCCCATCTCCAATCTTCACCCCCACTCCCAAGGTGGTTTTGCAAGTATAAAAAGGTCTTGTCACCCTTCTTTCGGGGCCACGGGTTGGAGAGATGTGAGTCCTCCGTGGTCGCCAGCAATAAACCCTGCAATTTGGCATACTTTTGTCTTGGTGTTGATTTTCTGTGCTCGGTTCGATACAACACAACCTCAACCTCCTGTGCTCAAGCAACCTTTCTGCCTCTTCACATCACCATGCCCAGCTAATTTTTGTATTTATTGTAGAGACAGTGTTTTGCTGCATTGGTTTCATAATTTTGGACTTAAACAATCTGCTCACCTCAGCCTGGTCTCAATCTTTTGGACTTAAACAATCTGCTCACCTCAGCCTCCCCAAATATTGAGCTTCTTTTTTTAAAAAAAAAAATTTGTATCCTGATTTTACTGAATTCATTTATTAGGGGTTTTTTTGCTTATAACTCCTGAACATTTTAATTCTAAAGAACTTTAATAAATAAAGAGCCCCATAGTTTCCAAATGTTCATCAAAAAGAGAATATCAGTCCCATCCATATGTGGGAAAATCAAAGAAAAAAAAAAGGAGAGGTGAGTGGTGAATGAAGGTTGACAACTATTCTTCTTTATGAAGAGAAAACACTGCTTCCTCAATGTCACTTAAGGATATGAACAGGCAGGAGGAAAGTAACTGTCCATATTTGCCTTATATACGGTATTAGATAATTAAATGCCAATTGCGCTGTTTAGAAATGGCTTGCTAAAACATTGAAAAAATGAAAGGCTTCATCCTTGTCATAGACTGCCACTTCAGTGGAACATTCGGTTCACATGACTGGGTGATAGATTTCTCTCACAGCTGTCTCTGCCTTCTAGGCAGCATCTTCCTGGTTAGACCTCATCTTCTTATGGCCCCGCCTTTTCTTCCTGTTCTCTGAGACTTTTTATCTTAGAACCTCTTCTTTGTTAATAGAAGAATTTATCACAAACATTGCTCTATATTGACTTTTGTATGATTCATGCCTTTGGCAATCGAGGCACAGTGTGATCATGCAGGCAGGATGATTCAAGACTGCATCACTATTTGGAACAGGCTGTTGCTGACGTGACCTCTGTCATCCCAAACCATGAACCCCTTCTCTGTGCATCAACCCAGGTCTGATCTGTTATCTTTTTCATAATCATATAGTAATTCATCCTTTGTTGGAATCTTGTGTTCTTCTTTTATTTTTTTCTTTTTCACCTGTACTGCTTTGTCTTCATCCTCAGAATCAGAACCAAAATATATATTATAGTATCTTGCTGAAGCTGTTGCAACTTTTTCATTTCCTGAGGAAGATCCAGTTCCTGGAGAGGATAACTTGTCCTCCATTGTTTTCATAGTACACACGTCATGGTTGTTTGCTGCCTGTGTCCCCCATCACCTACATTAGGTATTTCTCCTAATGTTATCCTTCCCCAATCTCCCCACCCCTGCTATCCCTCCCCTAGCCCCCCACCACCCAACAGACCCCAGTGTGTGATGCTCCCCTCCTGTGCCCATGAATTCTCATTGTTCAACACTCACCTATGATTGAGAACATGCGGTGTTGGGTTTTCTGTTCTTATGTTAGTTTGCTGAGAATGATGGTTTCCACATTGATCCATGTCCCTACAAAGGACATCAACTCATCCTTGTTTATGGCTTCATAGTATTCCATGGTGTATATGTGCCACATTTTATTTGTCCAGTCTATCATTAATGGGCATTTGTGTTGGTGCCAAGTCTTTGCTATTGTGAACAGTACTGCAATGATCATACATGTGCATGTGTCTTTATAATAGAACAATTTATAATCCTTTGGGTATATACCCAGTAATAGGATTGCTGGGTCAAATGGAATTTCTATTTCTAGATCTCTGAGGAATTGCCACGCTGTTTTCCACAGTGGTTGAACTAATTGACACTCCCACCAACAGTGTAAAAGCGTTCCTATTTCTCCACATCCTCCCCAGCATCTGTTATCTCCTGAGTTTTTATTGATTGCCATTCTAGCTGGCATGAGATGGTATCTCAATGTGGTTTTCATTTGCATTTCTCTAATGATCAGTGATGATGAGCATTTTTTTATATGTTTGTTGGCCACATAAATGTCTTCTACTGAAAAGTGTCTGTTTGTTCATATCCTTTGCCCACTTTTTGTTGGGGTTGTTTGTTTATTCCTTGTAAATTTGTTTTAGTTCTTTGTAGATTCTGGATATTAGCCCTTTGTCAGATGGGTAGCTTGCAAAAGTTTTTTGCCATTCTGTTGGTTGCTAATTCACTCTAATGATTGTTTCTTTTCCTGTGCTGAAGCTCTTACATTTAATCAGATCTCATCAATTTTGTCTGTTGTTTCCATCACTTTTGGTGCTTTAGTCATAAAGTCCTTGCCTATGCCTATGTCTTGAATAATATTGCCTAGATTTTCTTCTAGTGTTTTTATGATGTTAGGTCTTATGTTTATACCTTTAATCCATCTGGAGTTCATTTTTGTATAAGGTGTAAAAAAGGGGTCCAGTTTCTGCTCTCTGCATATGGCTAGCCAGTTTTCCCAACACCATTTATTAAACAGAGAATCCTTTCCCCATTGCATTTTTGTCAGGTTTGTCAAAGATCAGATAGTTGTAGATGTGTGAAGTTACTTCTGAGGCCTCTCTTCTGTTCCATTGGTCTACATCTCCATTTTGGTTCCAGTACCATGCTGTTTTGATGACTGTAGCCTTGTAGTATAGTTTGAAGTCAGGTAGCATGATGCTTCCAGCTTTTTTGTTTTTTGTTTTTTTGTTTTTGTTTTTGTTTCTAAGATTGTCTTGGCTGTGTGGGCTCTTTTTTGGTTCCATATGAAGTTTAAGGTGGCCTTTTCCAGTTCCATGAAGAAGGTTAATGATAGCTTGATGGGATAGCATTGACTCTACATATTACATTGGGCAGTATGGCCATTTTCACAATATTGATTCTTCCTAACCGTAAGCATGAAATGTTTTTCCATCTGTTTCTGTCCTCTCTTATTTCCTTGAGCAGTGGTTTGTAGTTCTCCTTGAAGAGGTCCTTCACGTACTTTGTTAGCTGTATTCCCAGGTATTTTATTCTCTTCGTAGAAATTGTGAATGGGAGTTCACTCATGATTTGGTGCTCTGTTTGTCTGTTATTTGTGCATAGGAATGCTTGTGATTTTTGCACATTGATTTTGTATCTTGAGACTTTGCTGAATTTGCTTATCAGATTAAGGGATTTTGGGCTCAGATGATGTGGTCTTCTAAATGTACAATCATGTCATCTGCAAGTAGAGACAATTTGACTTCCTCTTTTACTATGTGAATTCTCTTTATTTGTTTTTCTTGCCTAATTACTCTGGCCAGAACTTTGAATACTCTGGCCAGAACTTTGACAAATAAAAAGGAAAAAATTATAATAATTGAATAGATGCAATAAAAAATAATAAAGGGTATATCACCACCATTCCCACAGAAATACAAACTACCATCAGCAATTACTACAAACACCTCTACACCTAAACCAGTAAATCTAGAAAAAAATGGATAAATTCCTGGGCAGTAACACCCTCCCAAGACTAAACAAGAAAGAAGTTGAATCCCTGAATAAACCAATAACAAGACCTGAAGTTGAGGCAGCAATTCATAGCCTACCAAATAAAAAAAGTCCAGGTCCAGATGGATTTACAGCCCAATTCTACCAGATGTACAAAGAGGAGCTGGTACCATACCTTCTGGAACTATTCCAAACAATAGAAAAAGAGGGAATCCTCCCTAATGCATTTTATGAGACTAACATCATCTTGATACCAAAAACTGGCAGAGACACAACTAAAAAAGAAAATTTCAAACCAATATCTATGAATAACATCGATGCAAAAATATCAATATAACACTGGCAAACCAAATCCAGCATCACATCAAAAAGCTTATCCATCACAATCGAGTAGTCTTTATCCTGAGGATGCAAGTCTGGTTCAACATATGCAAATCTATAAATGTAATCCATCACATAAAAACCAGCTTCTGGATTTATTGATTTTTTAAAGAGTTTTTTTTTTTTCTGTGTCTCTGTCTCCTTCAGTTCTGCTTTGATCTTACTTATTACTTGTCTTCTGCTAGCTTTTGAATTTGTTTGATCTTGCTGCTCTAGTTCTTTTAATTTTGATGATAGGGTGTCAATTTTAGATCTTCCCTTGCTTCTCATGTGGGCATTTAGTGCTATAAATTTCCCTCTGGACACTGTTTTAAATGTGTCTTAGAGATTCTGATATGTTGTGTCTTCATTCTCATTGTTTTTGAAGAACACATTTATTTCTGCCTTCATTTCATTATCCAGTAGTCATTCAGGAGCAGATTGTTCAGTTTCCATGTTGTTGTGCACTTTTGAATGAGTATCTTTTTTATTTTTATTTTTATTTATTTATTTATTTATTTTGAAAGAAAGAAAAGAGAAAGGGGGAGAGAGAACAGGAGTCTTGCTCTATTGTCCAGGCTGGAATGCAATCTGAAAATAGGTGTTAAAAACCTCTTTTATGCCAATAATTGTGCTTAACAGCAGAGATAGGAAGGAATAAAGGAAGAAAATAACAAACAAACAGCCAACCAATATTTCATTTAAGTCTGTGAAATGCTATGCAAATGCTGAAGGGTGATTTACTTCCAATATGTGATCACTTTCACAATTAAAATAGGTGTAATGTGATACTGAGAAAAATGTATGTTCTGTAGACCTGGGTGAAGAATTCTATAAATATTCACTGAGATTACTTGTTCCATGTCTGAGTTCAAATCATAGATGTCCCTGTTAATTTTCTATCTTGTTGATCCATCAAATATTAACAATGTGGTGTCGAAGTCTCCTGCTATTATTGTGCAGGAGTCCAAGTCTTTTTATAAGTCATTAAGAACTTGTCTTATGTATCTGGGTGTTCCTATATTGGGTGCATATATATTTATGTTCATTGACTCCTGTTGTTGCATTGACCCTTTTACCATTAGGTAATGTCCTTCTTTGTTTCTTTTAGTCTTTGTTACTATTAAAGTCTATTTTGTCAGAGATAAAGGTTACAACTTCTGGGTTTTTGTTTGTTTGTTTGTTTGTTTGTTTTGCTCTCCATTTGATTGCTAAGTCTTCCACCAACCCTTTGTTTTGAGTCTTCTTGTGTCCTTGCTTATGAGATGGATCTGGATACTGTGTAATGCTGGGTTTTGACTTTTTATTTAATTTGCCTGTCTGTGTCTTTGATTGGGGCATTTAATCCTTTTAAATTTAGGATTAATATTGATATTTATGAGTTTAATATTGTTGTTTAATGCTAGCTGGTTATTTTGCCCATTAGTTAATATAGAGTCTTCGTTATGGAGATACTCTTTACTTTTTGGTAAGTTTTTGGGATGACTGATACTGGTTGTTCCTTTCTGTGTATAGTGCTTCTTTCAGAAGCTCTTGTAAAGCAGGCCTTGTGGTGATGAAATTTCTGAGTGCTTGTTGTTTGCAAAAAATTTTATTTTTCCTTCATTTATGAAGCTTAGTTTGTCCAGATATGAGATTCTGTGTTGAAAATCCTTTTCTTTGAGGATATTGAATATTGACCCCCACTCTCTTCTAGTTTGTAGGGTTTCTGCTAAGAGATCTGCTGTGAGTCTCATAGGCTTCCCTTTATGGGTAACCTGACCTTTCTCTCTAGCTGCCCTTAGAATTTTCTCCTTTATTTCAATCCTGGTGAATCTAACGATTATGTGTCTTGGGGTTGCACTACTTGAGGAATATCTTTGTGGTGTTCTCTGTATTACCTGGAGTTGAGTATTGTCCCACCTTACTAGGTTATGAAACTTTTCCTGAATAATATCCTGAAGAATATTTTCCAACTTAAATTCATTCTCTTCATGGCATTCAGGTGCACCTATCAAACATAAATTAGGTCTTTTCACATAGTCCCATATTTCTTGAAGACTTTACTCATTCCTTTTTACTCTTTCTTCTCTAATCTTGTCATCTCATTTCATTTTATTAAGTTGGTCTTCCACCTCTGATATCCTTTATTCTGCTTGATCAGTTCGACTGTTAAAATCTGTGCATACTTCACGGAGTTCTTGTATTGTATTCTTCAGTTCCATTAATTCACTTATATTCCTCTCTAAATTGTCTATTCTCATTAGGATTTCATCAAACCTTTTTACAAAGTTCTTAGTTTCTTTACATTGGGCTATAACATGTTCTTTTAACTCACAGAAATTTCTTATTATCCACCTTCTGAAGCCTAGTTCTTTTACTGGAATACACTCGTTCTCCATCAGGCCTTGTTCCCTTGTTGATGAGGAACTGTGATCTCCTTTGGAGGGAGAGGCATTCTGATTTTGGGTATTCTCAGACATTTTTATGCTGATTTCTTCCCATCATTTTATATTTATCCCCTGTTGTCTTTGTAATTACTGACTTTCAACTTAGGTCTCTGAGTGGATGTTCAACTTGTTGATTCCCAGTGCCAGAATCCAAGCAACCCACTGTGCCAGCCAAAACAGCAGTGTTAAGATTCATGGTGCTTTTCTGCCTGGGAGTCTCTGGACTGACTTCCTTCTTGAGTCCCTTTTACAATCAGCTGAATAGGCAACTCTGCCTTCCTGGACCTCCAAACGTCGACTGAAAGGGGACTCAGTCCCATTTACTCTGCACCAAGAACCACCATGCCAAGGTGCTGGAAAAACCATTGTGCCATCCACAAGAGTCGTGCTGGTGACCTTTGGGGCTCCTCCACTGGGAATCTCCTGGTCTGTGAGCAACAAAATTTTGTCTGAAAGTGTGGTGTCCTCTCATTCTCTGCACCTTCACTGGGAGCTACAGTCCTGAGCTGCTAGTTATTGGCCATCTTGGATCTCTCTCCCTTGAGTGAGTTTCTTAATCCTAAATTCTAATTTGATTGCACTGTCATCTGAGAGACTGGTTGTTATGATTTTTGTACTTTTGCATCTTCTTTAAGATAGCTATTTTGAATTCCTTGTCAGACATCTCATATATCTACATTTCTTTAAGGCTAATCACTGGCAACTTAATCTGTTTGTTTGGCATTGGTATGTATCCCTGATTGTTCTTTATCCTTGTATATAGATATCTGTGCTTTTGAAGAAGCAAGTACTGATTCTAGTTTTCACAGACTGACTTTGTCTGGGAAAGCCCTACAGTGGGCACAGTACTGGGGTGGGTCAGAAGCCCAGGGCATGTGTAACTGGTGTACTGCTATCAGAAGCCTGGGTCTTACTATTGCAGGCATGTGCTGGAGAATGCAAGAATTGCAGGGCAGTTGCAGCCTGTGTGGCACTGGGGCATCTAGAAGCCTGAATTCTCTTGGGGATCCCTTCCATTGAGACCTCTCTGAAGGTGACTGGTGGGAAGTGGGCTGAAGATTGAGTCTTCCACTCAAACCTGAAACCTCAGGATGTGTAGTTCTGCCTGACAACAAGTTGGGTCAGTAGAGGCCCAGTCTATGGATACTACCTTGGAATATGGGTCTATGGGGGTCTGTATAGCACCAGGTTTTACTATGGTGGACCTACTGTTGGGGTCCAAGGCAAAGTCCTTTGATCACTTTCCTCTCTTTCTCCCAAGCAGATGGTATCTCTCTTTCCCTCGTATTGCCTGGGATTGGGGAAGGGGCAATGAGGGTAATGTAAAACTGGCTTTTCTCCCCCTTTCAAGGGCTCTTTTCTTATTATTCTGCTACAATCAGGTACCATGGTCTCTCATTTGTCTTCCTTTCTCTCAAAGGAAAGCATTTTCATGAATGGATATTTGTTATTTGTTCAACTGATGTTGATATTTCTGTGGTGGTACAGTCACTAGAAATTCCTACTCTGCTGTTTTACTCCACTGTTCCTTCTATTAGGTTGGAGCCAAAGTAATTGTGTTTTTTACCATTACTTTCAATGGCAAAAACTGCAATTACTTTTGCACCAACCTAATAATTCGATTATTTTAGTTTAAATTTTCTGACTGGCTAACTTCAATTTACTCTACTTCTACAAAGAGCCATTTGGAGAGTTAGTTCTCCCTTGTGTTTAGCTCATGTGCTTCTGGAGGTGTGGGGGCTAGGGCATATGACTCAGATCTAAGTCATTCTGCATATGGCATTGCTCCACCCACTGTAATTCACTTAGAACTGGAAACCTGACTAAATAAAAGTCAATGAAATGACTCAATATTTTACTAACATCTCATTGGCTCAAAATCAGAGAAAATGTAAGTTTAAAATTATGGCAACCATATTTTTATTATAAAGAGAGATCCTATATGTGAATAGAGTCAGGACAGAATAAGGCATACCATAGGAGTAGAAAATTTGGTTGTGTAATTCACATCCAAAAGTACCGAATATTAAATGCATTTAATAAAGGCATCTCCCAAACAGGTTTTGTGTGGGCAACAATGCCATTTTATTTCTCACTTGGGTGCAAGTGGGCCAAATCCGAGAAAGGATAGTTAAAGGGAATAAGGGTGGGAATTGGTTTTATAGGTTGGGGTAATTTTGGGTGGTGGGGATGTGGCAGAGTAAGATCAGTTACAATATTGGGGGTTAGGGGCAAGTATACATGACCACAAGTTCAGTTACAATGGCGGATTGGGTAAGGCAGAAGAGAAATTAAGATGGCAGGATGGGGCAAGGAGCATTCACATTATCATTAGAACAGTTAAGATGGCAGGGGAGTGGGCAGGAGGTTAAAAAAAAGATGGCAAGATGGGGTGAGAGGTATTCACATTTATCATAAGAACAGTTAAGATGGCAGGGTCAGGTGAGAGGCTTCTCTAGGGAAGCTTCGCTGAGCAATTAGGGACAATGGTGAATGCAGGCGGAGGGTGGGAGATGATTAGCCGAGGCAGGCAGGACTTCAGACTTTCTGGTTACAGGCTTGCATATGGAGCCCTGTTAGGTTGTAGTGTTGTATTGGACCAAGCACAGAAAGAAACACCAAGACAAAAGTATGCCAAATTGCAGGGTTTATTGCCGGCGACCATGGAGGACTCACGTCTCTCCAACCCATGGCTGAGAAAGAAGGGTGACAAGACCTTTTTATACTCACAAAACCACCTTGGGAGTGGGGGTGAGGACTGGAGATGGGAATGAAAGCTGTCAGTCACCTCCTCGGCTGAGACAAGGTTGAGGGGGTCTTTGGACATTCCAAAGGCCAGGGGACTTTTGTCATTCCAATTGCCACTTAAGTGGTTTACAGAGGTTAAGATAAACATTAGCTTATACATTATTTGGGCAGGTGTGGGGTCCACAGATTTTTCAGTTGCTTGGTACCAGGATGGAATTATCCAGGGGTGCTCACTCTGGTCAGTACTGGTAAACAAAGGCCAGCAATTCTGATAGTTACGGATAAGAGAAGGCATGCAGTTTTACCTGTAAACTCAGCAGTTTACAGAAGCCAAGGTTAGCAGTCATTGTGAGGAGAATGGAAACAGTTTTGTCCTTTATAAAATGGCAGTGTATAGGTTCTAACTCTAGGCTAACTATATCACATTCCCCCCTGTTCTTATAACATGTATTAAATCTTTAATAGGTGTCCTCTTCTTGACATAGGGGCCCATAGTTAGATCTTAGAACCATTAATTTTATCGAGTCTATTCCTTCCTGGATAAATTTGTGGAGCATGTTTAAAAGGCATGGTCCAAATGTTAACCCTAGGACTATTAGCACTAAGAGCCCTGCTAATCCAGTGAGCAGGGATGTCAGCCAGGGGGACCAAGAGAACAGTTTTTGGTACCAATTTCCTGAGGCCTCTCTGAGGTGTTTCCTCATTTCTAAGTTTTTCCTAACCATAGCAAGACTGTCTCGGATAATTCCAGAATTATTTGCATAGAAGCAACATCGCTCACTGAGAGCCACACATAGCCCTCCCTACTTCAAGAACAACAAATCTAACCCCCTTCTATTTTGCAATACCATTTCAGCCAAGGAGTCTACTTGTTCAGCTAATCTGGTGATGGAATTTTCCAGATGGGCAATATCTGCATATATTTGATGTGAAAGAGTTTGGAAATTTTGGTCTCCAGTGACTAAGGCAGATATTCCTATAGCGGTGGACCCTGCTATTCCAAGTCCCACTAGTAGGGGTACAATTATGGGGGCCCATTTCCAATACCTGTCCATATCGGGTGCTATGAGAATTTTACCTTGGGGTCCACTATAAACATTTACCTGGGGTAGTATATACACGGGGGTACACAGTATGGGTTTTGAGGAGTTGCTGAACTGGTAGGTGGAAATACAGCTTGTGAGGCCAAAGGTACAGGTGAACCAAGCAGAGTCAGGGGCAGTGTAGTAAACACTTGTCTGGCTATAACTTAGAATGAAGGTATTTTTGCAAAATCGTCAGTAGGGGGAGCTGGTGAGATTATAATTAGGGGAGTGGAAACATCTGCCTTCTCCCTCTAGATCACCTAGTGTTATGTGGATCTGCTTTTCAGTACAAGAGGTGTTTAAGGGGACTATGTCGGGTTGGGCTGCTAGGCCTATGTGAAAGGGTGGCTGTGGATTTAAGCATAGCCAGGAATCTTTTCCTAGGTCTGGGTTTGTCTGGTTGAGCAGGTGATGTGTGGAGGACAACATATTTAGAAGGTTCAAGCCCTCTATGGGGGGGCTTCTGTGAACAGGTTTGGAGCAGAGATAGCAGAGCTTGGAGTGGAGGATAGGTTGGGAGTAACAGGGCTAGGACTGGGGTCTGTCTGGACCTTGGGGATGATTTCTGGGGGCCTTAGGACCTCGGCTACAGGTCCCACTGGGCGGTCAATTCTGGGCAATGGTATACGCTGAATGGTAAAGATGTTTCCCTTATCGCATCTATTCATATATACCCTGAGACCCCAGGTTCACCCTGTTGCCCATCTCTCATCTGGGTACAGAACCATTATTTTGAGTGGGTTACAAGAACCAGTGTGGCAAGGGCTCGGGGGAGAGTCTCGGGTGAATGAGATGAAAGTGTCTCTGTAGTATATCCAGTTATAGTGGAAATAGACTCTCAACCCCAATGGGGGCAGAAGAACTCATCTAAATTTCCACAATTCCATCTCTTATCTGGTGTGGACCCTGGGCATAGATATAGCCCCATTCTCTGAAGCTGTTTTTTGGCCCCCACATTACCACACCCGGGTTTTGTCACATCTAGGGTTACTCTGCCTCCCCAAGCGAAGCCTGCGCTTTTTCTTCTGATACCTGTTCCCCTCTGGTTGAGATTCACTCTCAAGAGGGTGCAAAGGTCTAGGGAAAAGGTTATGGGCTTCTTGGGGATGTACTCTAGGGTTAAGTTGACAAGGATGGTTCTAGCTCCGAGTACAGTGCTAACAAATTGTCCCGTTGAGCCCTCCGCAACGACCCATTGATAATAAGTGGGTGTTAAGGGGGGCCCCTTTCAGGGGGTGGTTACAGGAATTAAAGAGATTAGGATGATGACCATGAACGGTGTGAAAGTCTTAGCTTTAGGGGGTCCGTTGAGGATGCAACCACTTCCCATCTTGCATCTGGAGGTGCAGTCTTGACGTGTGAATGGTGAATCCAGGCAGTCAGTCCGTCCACCTTGACTGCCGTGGGGGTGACCAGAACCACGGTGTATGGTCCCTTCCAGCGAGGAGTCAGACAGGAAGCAGTGAATCTCTTTATTAAGACCTTGTCCCCTGGCTTGGAAGGGGTGTAGCGGCTGGTCACTGAGGTCCCCTGAAGTAGGTCGAGCTCCCCTGATGAGCGAGTGCACTTGGGACTGAACAGACTGGAGTGCCTGCAAGGACTTAAGGAGGGTGTGGTTATGGATTTCAGCATCTATGGTGTCCGCAAGCTTGGGGAGTAAGGGAGGGGGCCTCCCAAACATAATTTCAAAAGGAGTAAATCTTTTCTTATAGGGAGTACATCGGGTACAGAGGAGAGCAAAAGAAAGCAGGTTGACCCAGTTTTCACCAGTCTCTAAGATCAATTTTGTTAAAGTTTCCGGTTCAACCTGCCCCAAACTCTGGGGGTGATAGGCACAATATAGCTTCCAGGATATGCCCAGGGCCTTGGCCAGGCCCTGAGAAACTTGTGATCTAAAGGCAGAGCCATTATCTGATCCCAGTGTTAGGGGCAAACCAAACCGAGGAACCAGGTCCTGTAACAATCTCTTTGTTACTACCAGTGTGGTTTCTGACCTAGTAGGGAAAGCCTCGACCCATCCAGAGAAAGTGTCCACAAAAACAAGGAGGTATTTATAGCCACACGCTGGGGGCTTTATTTCAGTAAAATCTACCTCCCAGTGTTCCCCTGGGCTGGCACCTCTAAGTCTTATTCCTGCCTGACTAGCGCTGCTGGCCCCTGGATTTACTCTGGCACATACATCACAGCGAGTAGAAGTTTCCTTAACAATCTCATATAAATGTGGAATGTAGTATCTGGCCTTTAGCAGCTCAGTTAGTTTTGTTTGCCCTAAGTGGGTAGCCTGATGTATGTCCTTAACTAGAGCCCTTCCTAGAGCCTTGGGGAGCACAATCCTTGTGTCTGGTAGAATCCACCATCCTGTGGAATCTTGCCCTCCCCGCTGTTCTTTAGCAAAGTTTTCTTCCTCAGGCGAGTATGTTGGGGTAGGAGGCAGATTTGGGGCCGGCAGAGTCACAAGAAGAGGCAGAGGTTTTATCAGTCCCAAGGCTGCCTGTCTGGCTTGCAGGTCAGCTTCCCTATTTCCCTTGTCCTCTGGTGAATCTCCCTTCTGGTGTCCTTTGCAGTGTATTAATACCACTGCCTTAGGCTTCCATTATAGCTTCTATCAAGACTAAGATTTCCTCTTTGTTTTTGATGATTTTTCCCTCTGAGGTAAGCAACCCTCTTTCTTTATAAATGGCTCCATGTACATGGGCTGTAGCAAAGGCATATCAACTATCTGTGTAGATATTGACAGTTTTTCCCTCTGCCCAGTCCAAAACCTTTATCAGAGCTATGAGTTCTGCCTTCTGGGCTGAGGTCCCATGTGGGAGAGCCTGGGCCCAGATAACCCCCTCTAGGGTGACCACCACTGCCCCGGGCATACATTACTCCATTGACCATGAAGCTGCTTCCATCTGTATACAATACCTCTTCTGGGTTCTGCACAGGGACGTCGGTGAGATCCAGTCACACAGTGTGGAGGACATCTATTGTCTGTTGGCAGTCATGTAAGGGCTCCTCTGGCTTGCTGTCAGGTAGCAATGTGGCAGGGTTTAAAACTGTGGTCTTTGAGAACTTTATGCAGGGCTGATCCAAAAGTAAGGCCTGATATTGAACTATGCGGGTGTTTGACATCCATTTTCCTGGGGCTCCATGGAGTAGTGACTCCACCACATGGGGAGCTACTAAGTTTAGCTCCTGCCCCAAAGTCAGCTTGTCTGCCTCCTTGACTAATAAGGCTGTGGCCGTCACCACTCTTAGGCAAGCTGGCCATCCGGAGGCTATGGGGTCAAGTTTTTTTGAGAGGTAGGTGACTGGCTGGGACCAGGGTCCCAGAGTTTGGGTGAGCACCCCCTTAGTGACTCCCTGTTTTTCATGCACAAACAACTGGAAAGGTTTAGAGATGTCTGGCAAGGCCAAAGCTGGGGCCACAGTCAGGGCAGTCTTGAGCTTGTCAAAAGCCCGTTGCTCTACCTCCATCCATGTCAAGGGCTGATTTCCTCCAGTGCAGGCATACAGGGGCTTGGCTATCTCAGCAAATCCCAAAATTCATAGTCTGCAGTATCCTACTGCCCCAAGGAATTCTCGAACTTGGCGTTTCATGGTGGGGGTGGGTATTTGCAGCACTGCTTGGATTTGGCTGGGAGCCAGTGCCCAGTTGCCCTTCTCTATAATATAGCCCAGGTGAGTAACTCTCGGCTGGCAGAGTTGGGCCTTTTTAGCTGAGACCCAGTACCCTAAAGTCTGCAGGGTTTTTAATAATGACTGAGTGGTCTCTTTACAGACCAACTGGGTTTTTGTAGCCAAGAGTAAGTCATCCACATATTGGAGCAGGGTACATTCTGGGAACTCAGCTCAGAAGGCAGCAAGGTCTTGGCTCAATGCCTCATCAAACAACATAGGGGAATTTTTGAAACCCTGCGGCAGTCTCATCCAAGTGAGTTGCCCAGAAACCCCTGTGTCTGGGTCGGTCCATTCAAAAGCAAATATGGGCTTGCTGACTGGGGCCAGCGGTATACAGAAGAATGTGTCTTTTAGGTCCAGGACCGTATAGTGGAGGTGGTCTGGGGGCAATAGACTCAGGAGGGTGTACGTGTTTGGAACTGTAGGCTGAACAGTTTCCACTCATTTGTTTACCTCCCTCAAGTCCTGTACAGGTCCATAGTCCTTTGTGCCTGGTTTTAAGATGGGGAGTAAGGGAGTATTCCAGGGAAACTTACAAGTAGTAAGGATTCCTCTTTTTAGAAGTCTTGTTATATGTGGAGCAATTCCCTGTCTAGCTTCCTGGCTCATGGGATATTGTCATACCTGGACTGGAGTTGCCATTGCCAATAGCTGGACCATGACTGGCGCATGGTGACTTGCCAAGCCCGGGGGATTTGTCTCAGCCAACACTCCAGGTACCTTTTCTTGAAACTGGCAGAGGAGGTCTGATGCTGGCGGTTGATCTGCCTCTGAGGATAAAGCTTCCTGCAAGAGATACTCATCTGACAGAGCACGGGTGATGAGGATTTGCTGAGGTGGCCCTAATGTGAAGGGAGGAAGAATTGAGAGGCAGGCCTGACTTTCACAAAAAGAAATATTTCCTTGAAATTTGTGGAGTAAATCCCATCCTAGGAGTGGGTATGGACACTGGAATAACCAGAAAAGAGTGGGTGACAGTACCATTTCCCAAATTGAGTCAGTTGGTGGTTCAAGGGCTTGATGTGGTTTTTCCTATAGCTCCCTGAATAATTGTTTTTCTGTTGAACAGTGGTCCCAGTGGCTGAGTAAGGACTGAGTGGGCTTCCCCAGTGTTGACCAAGAAACTGACAGGTGTGCCCCCAACTTTTAAAGTGACCCTGGGCTCCTGGGGGCTTAGTTGATAAGAGCCTGGGGTCTGTCAGTCCCGGGTTTCTAAGCTGAGAATGGCCCTTGGCTGTCTCTCCTGTATTACCCCTTGATTCCTTCTTTCTGGACATTCCCTCCTCCAGTGTCCCTCTCTTTGGCTAAATGCACATTGGCTAGGCCCTAGCTGGGGCCTCTGTCTCCTAGGGCCTCTCCACTGGATTTCTGGTCCCCTTGGGGTAACTTGGGTTTCCTGGAGAGCTGCTATTACTGCCTTAGAAACTCTCTTATCTTGGTTGACTTCTAAAGTATCTCTATGGTTAAAAACTTTTTGGGCAATCTCCAACAACTGAGTTAGATTCATTCCCTGGAACCCCTCTAATTTCTGCAACTTTCTTTTGATGTCTGGGGCAGACTGGGAAACAAAAGCCAGATTTATGGCCCACTGATTCTCTGGGGCCTCAGGGTCAATAGGAGTGTAGGTGTGGTAGGCATCCTGTAGGAGCTCAAGGAAAGTGGCTGGAGGCTTCTGTGGACCCTGGGTCATGGTCCCTACCTTGGAGAGGTTGGTGGGTTTTCAGGCTGCCCCCCTAACCCCTTCTAATAAGTACCAGTGAAAATTATTCAAAGCCTGCATGCCTGCTGGGGTGTTTGGGTCCCATTGGGGCTTGGTGGAAGGAAAAAGTTCATTAATTTGTTCCTGACAGTCTTGTACTGTCCCTCCCCCATCCCAAGTATTGCTTTATAGGCTTCTTGTCTAATCCTACTTCTCTCCTCAGTGGTAAACAACACCAGGAGCAGCTGCTGACAATCATCCCAGGTTGGACAGTGAGTTTGTAAAACTGACTCCAGAAGTCCTGTGAGGGCCTGGGGCTTTTCAGAAAATGGAGGGTGTTGTGCCTTCCAGTTATACAAGTCACTAGAAGAAAAGGGGATATGAACAAAGAAGGGGTGGCCCTGGCTACTGCCATCTGTGGGAGGTGTCTCCCAGAGGGGCAACAGCTCTGGTGAGTGTGGGGCCCTGCTTTGAGTGTGGACAGGAGACAAGGGCTGGTCATTAGTACTGTCCAGGGAGGGGTGCCAGAACCTCACCCCCTAGGGCAGAGGATAAGGCGGAGGTAACTCTTGGTCTTCAGCAGGGCCTGGAAGAACAGCAGGCACTGAGGGGCCCTTCTTAGGGCCTTCTAGCATAACCTGAAGTCCAGCACACTTTATACATTTCTCAAGCCAAGGAGAGGGGTGCTGGTTCAGCCTCAGCCTTGATCTATGTATGGGAATTGATCTATGTATGGGAATTTATCAGGGTGGCCTGGGGACCCTGACACTATGTTCCAGACAGCCTGAGTTATCTTGGGGTCATAGGTCCCCATATCTGGCCAGCCTACCCCAAAAGCTGGCCACTCCAGATCACAAAGGGTCCAAAGCCTCTTTGGGGTTAGCTTAACACCATACTGGCCAGAGAACCCTAATTTGAAGTTTTCCATCATGCATCGGAGTGGGGTGCATGGTCGGGACTGTGAGGAGCCCAATTGGTCGTTTTCTTTCAGTTTTAAATTTTCCCTTGAGAGATTTTACTAGTTTAAGACTGGCTTTATTGTGGACTTGAACCAACAATCTTGCAGCCTGCAGCCCCCCCCCCCACCACTTTAATTACTGTGCTAACAAATAATTTTCACTACAAAGAATTAGAAAGCTGTTCTTAAAACCAGTTTTTAGATGCAAATGCTACACTCTGAGGCAGTGTGGCCTGCCTGAAAGCCGGGTGGGGCTGGCAGCCTGCAGAGAAGGGAAAAAAACACTTTTTGTGTCAGTTTGGAAACTGAGTTCTAAGCTGCTAGGCCAGCTGGGAGTTCCCTGCCCCTGCAGTTTTTGGTCACCTTGACACAGAGACCCTGAAAAGCATTAAATTCCTGTCTCCCTATCTCTCTTTTTTTTGTCTCTTACTTTCTTTTCCTTTTTTTTTTTTTCCGGGACTTTTGCTTACTACTTGTGTCTTCCTTTTTCTATGGTATAGCCAATTTTGGAAAGCCTCCAATTCAAATTTTGCCCTCCCTACAGCAGGTTTTAGTAGAGCCTCTGTAGCCATGTCCTGCAAGGACCAGGCAATTGAATTGGTGGGTCTGTCTCTAGTCCTATCAAAAGGAATGGGGTAAGGGCCAGAGTGAGGTGGCAGTCTCTCTCTCTCTCTCTCTGCAAACCACAGCTGGCAAGAATAAGCTCTATGGAGGTTTAGTGCTGCTCGGGCATAATCCTCCCGATTATAGGCTCTCCTATCCAAAGCCCATGGAAAAGTGGGGATATGACAAAAGGGATGCACTAACAGATCAACTGGGTGTGTATTTTGTACCCACCACACTGCATAGAGTGAGCAAAAGTGTTGCCAATCTGTCTTTAGTGGTTTATGGCACCCAAATTCCCAGCAATTGGGATGATGCCAGTATGCCTCCCTGTGATACACCACCAGGCACTGCCCATAACAGCATTGGACACTTTTCTGACAGAATAGGCATTTACCAGTTTTCCATCTCAACTTGACAAAGAGCTCCCATAGACCCTGATCTAGGACTTTGTTTTCTACAACCCCAAAGAAACTATTTCCAAGGTGCTGAGGGCACAACTGCCTTCCTGACATGGACTCAGACCCAGCACGGGCAAAAATACTCCTTTCCCAGTGGAGGTGGCTGGGAGAATTTACAGGCCACAATGATCATAACAAGGAAGAGAATAAAAACAACTATAGTTAAGACTATTTGCCACATGGCAGAAGAGGAAAGAATGAGGCCTCAGTGATAGAAGGAAAAGATGAGAAAGAAGGAGAAGAGAGTAATCTCTGCAGGAGTATAATCAATAAAAGTTCCCTGCGTCCAGTGGTTTGTTGACCACTGTAAAATATCTCCTACCTCAAGGGAAGATGGTCTGAACCAGTGTATGTCTGCTAGCAGGAGTCTAATAAAGCTGACAAATCTACAGATGAGACAGGGCCACATAAAAGAGTGATAAACAAGGGATGGGAGCCTCGCAGAGGAGACCACTCAGTTGCCTGCCTGGCCACACCCCTGGAGGGGTCTTTCAGGTGCATCTTGGCTAAGGTATACCCATATAACCCCTGGGTCTGGTCACCTCAGGATGGAAGTCCAAGTAGGACAGCTCTGAGGTGAATCACCATTATGTCTTATGATGCTCCCATGGAACCGCGGGTGGAGGCCCACTCAAGTCCTGTAGCTTTCAGCCGTGGGACTACATACATACACACACACTCTCTCACTCACACAGAGGCTACGGAAAACAATCGAATGCTGACATCCACTATGCCAGCTACCAGAAGGATGGCACTCACTATGCCAGCCACCTGATGCTGATATACCCATTATACCAGCTACCAGGCTGGCACCCACTATGCCAGCCACCAGAAGCCTCAAGCAACATCTCGGTGAGGTGTGCCAGGTCAGAGTGGCAGTGACTCATCAGTCCCCTGACACAGACCCTTTCCCTTAAACTAGTTCCCAGATTCCAAACCAAACCTACCTCCGGAGGCTTTTAGGACCCTGATGAATTTTGGGTGAATGTCAGCCAGGTGGGCGCTCTTCTGCAGTGGTGCTCCGGGGCCCTGAGGCAGCTCAGGGGGTGCCTCCCCTAGAGGCTTCCGAGGTAGGAGTGGCTGCCCAGGTCAGACTCTGAAATGGCTTTTGTCTGATGCTGAAAAATAAAAGATCTCGGTGGAACCTCCAAAATGTTGTATCAGACCGAGCACAGAAAGTCAACACCAAGACAAAAGTATGCCAAATTGCAGGGTTTATTGCCGGCAACCACGGAGGACTCACATCTCTCCAACCCATGGCCAAGAAAGAAGGGTGACAAGACCCTTTTATACTCACAAAACCACCTTGGGAGTGGGGGTGAGGACTGGAGATGGGAATGAAAGTGGTCAGTAACCTCCTAGGCTGAGATGAAGTTGAGGGGTTCTTTGGACATTCCAAGGGCCAGGGGACTTTTGTCATTCCAATTGCCACTTAAGTGGTTTACAGAGGTTAAGATAAACATTAGCTTATACATTATTTGGACAGGTGTGGGGTCCACAGATTTTTCAGTTGCTTGGCACCAGGATGGAATTATCCAGGGGTGCTTACTCTGGTCAGTACTGGTAAACAAAGGCCAGCAATTCTGATAGTTACAGATAAGAGAAGGCATGCAGTTTTACCTGTAATCTCAGCAGTTTACAGAAGCCAAGGTTAGCAGTCATTGTGAGGAGAATGGAAACAGTTTTGTCCTTTATAAAATGGCAGTGTACAGGTTCTAACTCTAGACTAGCTATATCACAGTAGTGATATTGTTTGAGGGCCTGGTCAAACTGTATGTGAAAAGACAATAATGTAAGTTAAAGTAGAAGCAACTTAAGTCACAACTGAGTGGTTGGCCATCTTTTGAACAAGAGCTAGACTTTTATCTAAGTAGTCTGGCCAAGCTCGAGAGGTCACATGAAGAGCAATGCAGGCTACTCAATTCCAGTCTTGGAAGTTGGCAGTTTTTATTAAGTGTAAGCAAAACAACTGCTTTAACTGTTCTGTTTAAGCAATTATTTAAGCAGCATGTCCTGTGGCCACGTTAAACAAGATCACAAGATGAGAAACCTTGTTTTGAATTCAACATTTAGAACATAAAATAAGGTCAAACGACAATGAGAAAGTTTTAAACCAGATCCATTTTGTTTAAAAACAGAGATTAGATAATATTGTTCTGGTATAAGGGCTTCCTTCCTTCCTTCCTTTTCTTTTTTTCGTTCTCTTTCTTCTTCTCTCTCCCTCCCTTTCTTCCTTTTGTCCATCCTTCCTTTCCTTCCTTCCTTCCTCTTTCTTTCTCTCTCATTTCTCTCTTCCTTTTCTTCTTTTTCTTTCTCTCTTCTTTCTTTCTTTCTCTCTTTCTCCCCTCCCTTCCTCCCTCCTTCCCTCCCTTCCTTCTTTTCCTTCTGTTTTGTTTTTTTTTGAGATGGAGTCTTACTCCATCACCCAGGCTGGAGTGCAGTGGTGTTATCTAGGCTCCCACTGCAACCTCCACCTCCCAGGTACAGGCGATTCTGCCTCAGACTCTCCAATAGCTGGGACTATAGGCACCCACCATCATGCCTGTCTAATTTTTATATTTTTAGTAGAGACAGCGTTTTACCATGTTGGCCAGGCTGGTAATCCCTGACCTCAGGTGATCCATCCACCTCAGCCTCCCTAACTGCTGGGATTACAGTCATGAGCCACTGCAACCAGCCTCCTTTCTACCTGTAATTTGAAGTCTAAGAAACTGTAACTATAGTAGCAGGGTAGAAAAAGCCAAATTCTCTGCCCTAAGCTAGTATTTGACTCAAGCAATTGTCATACCGGACCAAGCATAGAAAGTCAACACCAAGACAAAAAGTATGCCAAATTACAGGCGACCACGGAGGACTCATGTCTCTCCAACCCGTGGCCCCGTAAAAGAGGGTGGCAAGACCTTTTATACCCGTAAAAATTACCTTGGAAGTGAGGGTGAGTGGTAGGGATGGGGGTGAAAGACTTCAGATATTCTGAGGGCTACTGGATTCCACAAGTCACCTTCTGGGCAGAGATGAGGGTGAGGGGATCACAGACATTCCAAAAGCCTGGGCACTATTTGACATTCTGATTGTTACTTAAGTGGTTCACAAAAGCTAAGATTAGCATTTGTTTCCACATTATCTGGGTAGGGTGGGGATCACAGTCCTTAATTACTTATTCACATTTGGGTTACAGAGAGCAGTTTCAACAGAAAACTGAGGTATGGTTGAGGTATGCAGTTTTATGGGGTTTTTTTACCATGTAACACAATAATTGAAGTGGGAAATCTAGCAAGAGATATGACTGGTAGTTAGAAACATTATATTCTAGCTTCCCAAGGCCCTCCTACATTCTTCCAATTAAGCAAGAGCTATGACTGATAGGGAAATCATATTCTAGCTTCTCAAACCCCTCCTACGTTCTTCCAATTAAGCTAGAGCTATGACTGGTAGTTAGGAAAATCATATTCTAGCTTCTCCAGCCCCTCCACATTCTTCCAATTAAGTAGTCATTGTCTGACAATGGGAAGAATTACTCCCATTGAGAAAATACAGTCCTGTGGCATAGATACAAAGAAAAAGGAAATTCAGCTCAGGGCTAAAGAAATTGGCAGTGCATTGTTGATGTACTAGTTTCTTAGGATGGCTGTAACAAAGTACTACAAATTTAGATGGCTTTGAAAAACAGAAATTTATTATCTCACAGTTCTGGAGTCTAGAAGTCTGAAATAACATGCCAGCAGAGTTGCTTCCTTCTGGAAGCTGCCGAGAGAGAATCTGTTCCATGTCTCTCTCCTTGCTCTGAAAGTTGTTGGCAATCCTTTGACTTGTAGACACAGCACTTTAATCATTCACATGCTGTCTCTCTGTGTCTGTGTGTGTCTGTTCCTGTTATAAGGACACAGTCATAATAGATTAAGAGCCCACCCTATTCCTATGTGATATCATCTTAAGTAATCATTTGCAGCTATCCTATTTCCAAATTAGGCCACATTCTTGAGGTGCTGAGAGTTAGGATTTCAGTCTATCTTTTCGTGGGGCACAATTAAAAGTACTGTAGTAGCCATGGCCAACTTCTTGAAGACAAAAAAATCTAAACATGTTGTCCAGACGTAAATACTCTGATTCTTCATGGTAGTTCCCTTTGTTTACTACCCTATGAGATAGAGAAAATGCAAATAGGTTAAAAATATACCAAGAGTTCAAGTAAGTTTTACTGTTAGAGAAATCTCAAGCCTTATAAAAACGGGGCTAAATTTGCTCAAGCCTTTAAATAATCCTCAGGCTTTAGAATCTGAGGTTAAATGAAGTACACCGATAATGAATTACAAGATGCACTTCAGATATGGTCATAGACAAGAATTGTGTAAACTCAATAGATTGAATTGTTAATGCTGGGGCACATAAATTATAAATTTTACCTGGTATCAAACTTTATTAACTATTTAAAAGTTACTCAAACAGCAGATATAGGCAAAGTTCACAGATTTTTAGGTTTGCCTACAAGGAAAAAAATAGGCCAGAAATATCCTACTTTGTAAACAGGAAATCCTGGTGTACAAGGAGATCTAGTAGAAGTCAGTCATTCTTGCCCCCTGTTATCTCCAGTAGGGAAGAAGTGGTCCACTAAACTGCTATTAACCATTTACTTCTCAGCAACAGAAGTCCTTAGAGAGCAGAAATATATTTCACTCCTAGGTCAAGGAGTCCTTGCTTTACCTGTCATACAAGATATTACATGAATTATGTACCAGCAACCACTTCATGTTGTTTACCTTCCCAAAATAGTAAGTTTAAAAATGTGTATTGAATGTTTTGGGATACATTAAACACAGTATATAGCATTAATTCTCTAGAAGAGGAGTTAGAGATGTATGTGACTGAGAGGAATGTACCTTGAATAGCTGTTTTGAAAACAGAATTCTGTGCAGTTAATGAATGAAGATTTTATTTCTCATTATTTCTTTTGAAAAGGGAAGGAGGGTATGTTTTCTGTGGGATGTGACATAAATTTATTATGTAGATGGATATTTTTGAGGGTGTATGAATGGGAGGATGAAGTAGCCAAATGATTGGACATTTCTTTGATTGTGCATTGTTCAACATTGGTTCACCCTATTTCCAGTACTGTCATTGGGGATAGATTCAGGGATGCTCCATTGATAGAAGTATATAATCCATGGTGATAGAAATAAATATATTCCATCCCATTGGCTAGTCATTTATAGCCAATTTTAGGAATCTGAATGTGACACAATCAATATTAGTAAGATGTTAGGATTGGCCAGGCAAAGTATCTGCTCTTTTACTATTGGATTTAATTAGAGATGATCTAGGTCTGAAGTTAGAGCAGTCTTCTCCAAAGAAAAAAGACACAGAATATGATAGTAGAGGAATGTGATAGATGAACAGAAAATTGTCTTTTGAATTGGGTATCCTGTCAAATGGAACTGAATAAAATCTACTAACATGTAAGTCTTAAAAATTCATATCCCTTTTCAAAGCTTTGTAATCCAAAAAATCTTCTTTCAAAGCAACATGTTTTTCTGGAGTCCATCTGACATTAATCAAAGACAGTTTAGAATGACAAGATTGCACAACAGGAGGAAATATCAAGGCTGTTATTTTGTATTGTTTTTCCTTTTTGAGATGGAGTCTTGTTCTGTCATCCATGCTGAAGTGCAGTGGCATGATCTCAGCTCACTGCAACCTCCACCTCCTGGGTTCAAGCAATTCTCCTGCCTCAGTCTCCTGAGTAGCTGAAATTACAGGTGTGAGCAACCACACCCAGCTAATTTTTGTATTTTTAGTAGAGAAAGGGTTTCATCATGTTGGTCAGGCTGGTCTTGAACTCCTGACCTTAAGTAATCCTCTTGCTTTGTCCTCCCAAAATGCTGGGATTACAGGTGTAAGCCATGGCACCCCACATTAGATTTTGTATTCTGTTTTGAATATATACAAAAAATAAAATATCTGATTAATGTGTTTTTAAAAGTCTACATGATTCTTGTCCTGGCTGACCTCCTACCTCTCTCCTCATCCTTTTTGCTCCAGCTCAGTCAGCCTCCTTGCTGAACTCCCACTTCAGAAGAACTTTGCACTTCTCAGCCTTTCTTCTTCAATGCTGTTCTCTCAGGTATCCACATGAGTTTCTCAACTCATTTAGATTTCTTTTCAAATAAAATCTTACATCAACTGCAATTTAAAAATTTAAGAAAATCATAAGGGTAAAATGCTGAGAAGAAGGTAAAAATTGACTATAAATAAGAACATGATACTAGGTGGATACCCAGGTTTTTTAAAAAACAAATACTAAAAGTGAAAAAGGAAATAGATTAATGGTCATAAAGGCCATGTCTTCAAGTTCAATATATATGGCACTGCCTTCCTATAATTGATGTACTTAGTGTTCACACATAGGGGGACAATTGTGGCAGGTTGTAGAGGTTTCAGGAAGTGGAATAAAGGATTATAATTCTGCAAAATATATTTTTAAAGTAATTCTCCCCTCTGTGTGGTGATCTTTTCTTTTTAGGGTATTTTCTCTATATCATTAATTTATTGTTCTTATCTTTCTTCAAAGATAGCTTGCATACGAATTATATCAAACACTCTTGAGGTCTTTGAAAGTCTTGAACAGCCAAGTATGAGCAAGGTATAGATCAGAAAACAGGGTTGTTACTTTAAAGCATAGTTGGCATGATGAGACATAGAAGTAGAAACCTGAGTTTCCATGCAGAGGCCAGTGGGTAAAGAGCTCAAAGGAACCTACTCATACGTATGAGAAGAAAAAGGCAAAGAAGGCCTTGAGACTCTTAATGTAATCTGGGTCAAAGATAACTTGAAAGTGACTCAGCAAGAACAAATCCAGACCTCTTTATTATGGCTTGGCAAGTTGACCAAATTAAATGTTTGCTGAAATAGAGAAATTTAACCAATAAAGTCACAGTTGTTAAATGAAAAAACATTGAGCCACTTATCTGTAGAGTTTATTGCATTTCCTAGTCTCAGAAGACCTAGAACATGAAGATGTTGTTGCTAACACTAAGAACTATGCTACTCCATATTCCCTTGAATTCTTAAAATAAAATTCCATTGTTGAAGTTACATTGGAAGTTGTACATCCATGTTTGTGCATGTGCACTTACATGTGATCCTGAATAGCCTGACTATGACTCATACTGAAAATGTGTGAGTAACAAACAGTTTGTAATTGACTACAGATCTTTATGTTTCAGAAAACTAGGTGACAGAATTATAAGAACTATATTATTTTCCTCTATAATAACCATATTTATTATTGAAAGTTGTTTGCTAAATATATTTTTATTAAGGAAATATTTATTTAAATAATAATAATTACTATTTACTAACCAACGGTATTCAAGGAGCTCGAAGTACATTTTCTCATTTGATTCTCACATCTTAAGAGATATATTTTTTTTTTCAAAAAGACAAAATTGATGTTGAGAGAGTTAAAAGAAAATATTTAAGAATACAGCTAGTGGCAAATTCAGGATTTGAAATTAAACATAGCTGATTCTGAAGTCTGTTCATTCCACTAGCCTGCTCTTCCCCATTATATGTTGTCAGTTTATTGGTGAACCCTCATTGTCTTTAAAGAAATACTTATTTGCATAATAATAATAGCATATATTGAGTACCAATTACAAGGTATTATTAGGCTAAGTCCCATCATATTGCCTTTACAGAATTGAAATAGGTATGTATATGAATAATTGCAATAATATCTGAAAGAGTATGTTTATTTAAATAGCTGATCCCATAAACAGAATCACTAAGTTTAAACAGTTGAGGTTCATGCTATGGGAGACAGGAAAGAACTGAGCTTGACTAAGGAAAAGTAGATTTAAGGAACACATTTCATAGTCACTCTTTTCCATGCTCATTGGGTGGAATGACAAATGAAATGACAAAAATTATTTACATTATTTCTCTTTCTTTCTTTAAGCATGCAAATTAATTGAAGTAACCATAATGTGGTAAGAATGGAATGCCAACGTGCTGCACACATGCTCAAAGTATTTATTTTATCCTTTTTGCCCTGAAGAGAGTCACTTTTTAGTGCAATGTCCACAGTGTTCTTGTATAATGGAATAAGAACAGCCCTTTAAACTTCTTATTTAATCCTCAGAATCTCCCTATACGTAAGTAGACATTAGTTCTATTTTACAGGTGAAGAGGTTACCAGTTGCCCAAAATGTACACCTGTACAATGAACTCTATTTATAAAAGTAGGAAGGAAGGTGTGAGTATACAAGTTTATGAGTCATTTCAGTATCTTCCCCAGATGTTATGAGTTTCTCTAGTACAATGATTGTGGTAGGCTGAATAATGGCTCCTAAAAGATGTCCGTATACTAATTCCTGGAATCTGTGAATATGTTACATTGTATCAGCAGTCCCCAACCTCCAGGCCATGGACTGAACTATGGCTTGGGAACCTGTTTAAGAATGGGGCAGCACAGCAGGACATGAGCAGTGGGCAAGTGAGCAAAGCTTCATCTATATTTACAGCTACGCTCCATTGCTTGCATTACCACCTGAGCTCTGCCTCCTCTCAGGTCAGCAGAGGCATTAGATTCTCATAGGTGCACAAACCCTATTGTGAACTGTGCATGCAAGGGATCTAGGTTGCATGATCCTTGTGAGAATATAATGCCTGATGATCTGTCACGGTCTCCCATCACCCCCAGATGGGACCATCTAGTTGCAGAAAACAGCTCATGGCTCCCACTATATCTACATTATGGTGAGTTATATAATTATTTCATTATACATTACAATGTAATAATAGTAGAAATAAAGTACACAATAAATGTACTGTGCTTGAGTCATCCGGGAACTATCCCTCCTGACCCCAGTCTGGAAAAATTGTCTTCCATGAAATTGGTTCCTGGTGCCAAAAAGGTTGGGAACCACTGCCTTACATGGCAAAAAGGCCTTTATACTGAAATGATTAATTTAGAAATTGTGAAAAGGGAAGATTGTCCTAGATTATCTAGGTGGGCCAAATATAATCACAAAGATCTTTATGAAAGAGAGAGCAAGAGAGGCAGGAGTGTCAGGAGCAGAAAGGAAAGTGACAATGAAAGAAGTTGTTATGTGCTTTTAAGGTGGAGAAAGGGGCCATAAGTCAAGGAATGCAGTAGTCTTCAGAAGCTGGAAAAGGCAAGGAAACACATTTTCTCCTAAATCTTCCATTAAAAATGTAGCCCTAGGAATAGATTGATTTTATGTTTCTGATCTGTAGAACTGTTAAGAGAATATATTTGTTGTAGGACACTAAATTTGTGAGAATTTGTTACAGAAGCAATAGGAAATTCACAATAATTTTGTCGTATTTACCTAGGGAATAAATAAAACCAGGATTTGAATTCCAGATGTGATTAATTCCAAGTCCATTTCTTTTCAAACAGGAAGCATTTTTCCTGTTTATATTATCAGTCTGTCTTGGACACTGCTGTGTAAATATTGACAAATCCAAATTTTCAATTTCTCTTCTGAAAACTATCAGCAAGCACATTTGCTATGTGTTGTGTGTCAAGTGATGTCATTCAAGTGTTTTTAAAGATTCAACAGAAGGACAAGATTCCAATCTTACAGGGTGTACTAAAGAGTATTAGCATAAGACTATGAAAAACTTACCTGCTGACACTGAAATGAATGCACTTCATAGAAAAAAACATATGAAACCAGTCACTAGGTAGATTAAATACTAAATTTAATAATATGTTGCTAAACGCATGTTGCTATGAGACCAAGGTGTTTTTCAGAATCAAACAAAAAGTAAATAATATTTTAAATACTTTCCTCTTGACTACCTGGTTAAATCCTTACTAAGAAGTGATTGTGTTTAATTGATTAGAAACTAGTACTGAATTGATTATCCATATATCTTTATATCCTAGCCATTTAAAGGTAAAGAAGAGACTCAAATATTTTTGAGTGATTGAAGCTGTTCTATCACATATCAAAAAGTACTTAAAGTTATAAAGTAATTAAATCTATGACTTGAGTACAAAAATAGACATACTAATCAATGACAATAATTTTAAAAACCCAGAACAATATACTAACATAAAAATAACCGTAGTATCATGCACTGATGCTTATTGTGAGTGAAACTTTGTGCTAAGTGCTTTAAATGCACTATCTTATTTGATAATCTAGTACTACTTTCATCTCTCTCAAGGAAGTTAAGTCTTGAGATCAAAGTGATAAAAACAGGTTTTCTATTATGCTAAGTGCAATGAATTTACTCACACTGCTCTACTGACTTTTATAATTTCAAACCTGATAAAAGTAGTGTTTTAATTTCATAAAGAAAAACTAATTTTAAGTAGATGATGTTAGGATGGTTGCTTAAAGCTTTTTGTCACATTATTTATCAAAATTAATTTGAGAGAAAATCACTAAGTTAACAAATATCTTGATGAATGTTACCATATAAAAATTAAAAGTTTGTATTTTAGGAACATTAAAAATAAAATGAAACCCAGAAGAATATTTGAAATACATGTTGAACTTGAAAGTTTCCTATCCTAATATTTAAAACATTCTTGTAAATGAAAAAGAAAGAATAATTACTCCAATATTAGAAATCAATAAACAATGTCCCCAAAGATGTAAAACAAATGACTCGTAGTATATAATATGTTTAGTCTCAGGAGTAATCAACAAGTACAACATAAAATTACAATGAGAACTTTCTCACAATCAAATAGTCAAAGTTTTAAAAATGGTAGCACCAAATATTGCAGACATGGGAGGAACAAACATTCTCATAAATATTCATCGTATATAAATGGATACAACCTTTTAAAAGGAATAATAAAATGGAATCATAAGGTTTAAAATATGAAAACTCATTGATCTACAATTCCATCTTTGTGAATTTATTCTAGAAAAATGATGAAATGTGAAAAATATGAATACCAAAAGCATTATCTCAGCATTGTTTATGATACTGAAAAATTGAAAATTATGTAGATTTACTGGAAAGACATTTACAGTATATTATTAAGACAAATTACAAAAAGGTATGCATAAAAACTTCATTAGAAGGCATAACTGCTTATAAATACTATACATATTTTATGGGTATGTTTATATTTATCCTAATTAATGAAAAAAGTAAAATATTAATCACTGAGTGAATGGGATTATGGGTGATATTTAGTTTCCATGGTATGACTTATCTATATTCTATAATTTCAAACATAAATAGATATTTTTCTGATAATAAAAAAAAGAAGAGCAGGAAAAACTAAAATTAAAAATGAATAAGTTTACACTCATCTACACTCCACATCTGATGATGTATGTACTCACTACCCAGCTTAAAAAACCTCTAATGAGTCATTTTTATTTATTTATGAGAATCCAAACAATTTTTTGGCATCCAAAAATCATTTCACATCTGATCTTACCATACAATATTGACTTCATTATCTACCACTGCTTCCCATGGGCCTTCTAAAGACTTCTGGAAAATGCCAAACTCTTTCCATTCTGCTGAAGAACCTCTAGCCTTCTTTCATTGAAAACATCATCTCCTCCCTGAAGACTTTCTGGTTCACTAAGAAAGTTAGTGCTCTCCAAGCTTTGTCTTGAAGCATTTTTCTTTTATAAAAGAATTTCAGAGATAGGGTTCTCACTGTGTTGCCCAGGTTGGTGTTATACTCCTGAGTACAAGCGATCTATCCACCTGGCCTCCAAAAATGCTGAGGTAATAGGTGTGAGCCATAGCGCACAGCCCTTGAAGCATATTTCTAAGTAATTGGCCCATTGTCTTTCTACCTTCTGTGACCGTGGTTCACTTCCTTGAATTTATTACAGATGAATACAACATATACGGCAGCTATGTCTTCCCTATCTCTTAGGAGTTAAAGGATTTGGCACTACGAGAAGCTGCAGGTCAAATGGAATAAAGGAGAGAGTAATAAAAGTTTGCAGTAAACAATATAAGATCAGCACAAGTGTAACCAGATATTTCTTGCATGTAATTAGAATTTACTGTAATTAACTATTTGAATGAAGTTCAAAGAAACAATTTAAAGCTATTTTAAGGCAATAGCTCACAGAACTCTGTGCTAAGAGGAAATGTAACAAAAAATAAATGGATGGAAGGATGGATGGATATCAATGGTAGATAATATTGTGTCATTCTCTTTAATTATGGATTATGAGCCTTTGGTTATATACTATTCTGAAAGCATGTTATAAAGTTGTCTGTTTCAGGCAGGGCACAGTGACTCACACCTGTAATCCCAGCACTTTGAGAGGGTGAGTCAGGCAGATCACTTGAGGCCAAAAGTTTGAGAATAACCTGGCCAACATGGCAAAGCCTTGTCTCTTCTAATAAAGTATTTATTAGAAGTAGGCCCATGCCTGTAATCCCAGCTACTCTGGAGGCTGAGGCATGAGAATTGCTTGAACCAGGGAGGTGGAGGCTGCAGTGAGCTGAGATCACACCACTGCACTACATCCTGGGTGACAGAGCCAGACTGTGTCTCAAAAAAAAAAAAAAAAAAAAAAAAGCCTCATTCAAACTCTTTTTCTGAAAATCTTTTGAATGTCTTGGAAATGCACTTTGTTTTTGAATAACATGCTAACTTGTCAATTGGTAGTAGCTGCTTAGAATTCTGTGTTGGCACATCTTCATTCAGGAGAAAGGAGGACTATGATCAATTGGCAATTGGAAAGGAATAAAGATTTGGCAGTATATGTCATCTAAAACACATATATAATGGGAATTTAAGAGTTGGAAGACTGAATAAACTTCTTCTTTTGCCTTTTTATTCCTTGATTCCTATCTCTTCATGCAGGGTTTGTGTTCTCGGAGAGCATCCCAAAATGATGTTTTTCTTCATAGTCAAGTTCTATATAAACTCATGTTGATAAATTAAAACACCTTTAGCCTTTATATACTTCAACATAAATAAAAAGATTGCATTATTGTAGTTCATTTTAATGATTCAGTAGGTAAAATCACTTAAAGTAACTCAGTTTGTCCTAGTGACTTAATAAGCAATGTTTCTTGGCTCATGCTATAGTTTGGCTACCAGCTTATACTTATGAGCTGTTTTAAGAGTAAGAAATTTGGGAAGTTATTTGGCTGGGGGTATGCAAAAACAAGATGTCATACTAGAGCTTGTTAAAAGTCCTCTGTGACAAATTCAAACATATACAATATTATTAACTGTGTCTTGGCAGCTCATTTTCTTCTTTTATAAACAGTCAAAAAAAGCAGCTCTGGTTTATTTAATTCCCAGAAAAGAAAAATTGGAACCATTTAGCCTGCTTAATATCAAAATCTACCTGACCCAAAGGAGAATCGGGAGGAATTTCACTGAACACTTTATTTTAGTTACATCACCCATACACAAATTCTTTGACTGCAAATAGGATAGAACTTTTTAAGAAGCCCTAAAACAAATTTTTATAACATTCATTTCTATTATTCCTCACTTTAATCCTGTTTCTCTGATTTCTTTTTTTCTTTCTTTTTTTTTAAATCCTCATTAAGGGATTTCCAGAAATTACTTCCTGGTTCCTTGCTCCTTTCCCTTAACATTTATCTTTCTCAGAAGCTCCTCCATTCTTTATTTTTATTTTTGAGATGGAGTTTCACTCTCCTTGCTCAGGTTGGAGTGCGGTGGCCCAATCTTGGCTCACTGCAAACTCTGCCTCCCGAGTTCAAGCGATTCTCCTGCCTCAGTCTCCCGAATAGCTGGAATTACAGGCATGCACCATCACGTCTGGCTAATTTTTGTATTTTTACCAGAGACGGAGTTTCATAATGTCAGCCAGGCTGGTCTCACACTCCTGACCTCAGATGATCCACCAACCTCAGCCTCCCAAAGCACTAGGATTGCAGGTGTGAGCCACTGCACTTGGCACCTCCATTCTTATGATATGATTTTACCTACTTTGTATGAATTGATTGATTGATAAAAGTCTGTTTTAAGTTTTAAACTCTCCATAATTATCTGCAGATCAACTATACTCATATTAAATATTGGACTCTCATCTTTCTGCCCACAAAATGATACATTTCAATGATATTCAACCATTCATTCATTCTCCATTGTATTATCACCAATTATCTCTCATTTGCATCTTTTACCATGACGTACAGAATTCATAAATGTAATCAAGTTCTAGTCATTGTCCGAATTCCTCTCCACCTCTGTCTAAACTTTTCTTCATTTCACTTCAGCTATTTACTTTAGCACCCTGAAGAATTGGGTCACTGAACCAAGTAAATTTTGACTGGTGAACAGTAAGTAGAAGATAATGAGAATCATGATTTTAGAAAATTGCTCCGGCAATAGTATATACAATAGATAGTGGGGAAGTATCTAAGAACTATTGTAATTGTTTAGTAAAATTAGTGACAAGAGAAGAAAGATGTGAGTCATAATTCCATGTTAGCATATGTTAATGGCTTTCTACCTAATAGTTCGAGTGGCTCAACCACAGGAAAGGAAGAAGAAAGGAAAACACTTATACTAGTGCCCATGCAACATGGTGTATAATACTCAATAAATATTTTCTGTTTAAATGAGTAGTTAGTTGGTGGGTTGGACTAATGGTGAAAATTAAAATCTTTTTGGAGGACTGCCAAAGGATATATCTTTCCTCTCAAAATTTTTCTCAGCACATCTACATTCGTATTATGTACCTGGCAATCCAATTTATTTCTGGAAATGGGTGCCTTTTCTGATTAATCATAATTTACTCCTACTTTTTTTCTACATCATTTTAATATTGAGCACTTCTTGGAAATTATTACATAATAATTCTATGCCATTTCATTTGCACTTGTCTCGACTTCCCAGAGAATCCTTAAACTCCTTAATGTCAGAGACTTGATTTCTGAATTATCTCACAATAGCTAACAGAATGCTTGCTCTTCAGAATAAAGATCTAAATGTGTTTAATGCTTTATTTCTGAATTAAGCATTATAAACAACACATTATTTTAAATTTTATTTTATTAATACTTTATTCATTTTTTAGAGACATGGTCTCTCTCTGTCACCCAAGCTAGAGTGCAGTGGCATGATCATAGCTTGCCATAACCTTGAACTCCTAGGTTCAAGTTATCCTCTTGGCTCAGCATCTAAAGTAGCTGAAACTAAAGGTGCACTCCACCATGCCCAACTAATTTTTTAAGTTTTTTATTTTTTGTAGAGATGGAGTCTCACTTTTTTGTCCATTTTTGTTTCAACCCCCTGGCCTCAAGCTATCCCCCTGCCTGGGCCTCCAAAGTGCTTGGATTACAGACATGAACAACTGCCACCATGCCAGGCCTCTTTTGAATTTTAGAGCTTACTTGTCATGAAGATGGCTGCCTTTTTGAGAGTGAAGATTTCTTGTGTACAGAATTATTGATTCATAGATTGTCATACAAAAGACTGAGAAATTTTAGTTATTTAACACTTTTCATTGAGGAAAATATTTTCATCAGAATAATTACTATTTTAACAAAGTTGGAACACTAAAGAAATGCAAAGATTATAAAATATACTAAAGTTTGTGTATTTGTTGTCTATTGCTATTATAAGAAAGGATCACCAACAAGTGGAATAAAATAACACAAATGTATTCTCTTACAGTTTTGTGGGTCAGAAGTTCAACACATGTTTCACTGGGCTAAAAATCAAAGTGTGAGCAGGGATGAATGAATTCCTTTATGGAGGTTCTAGGGAAAAATATATTTTATTACCTTTTCCAGCTTTCAAAGTCTACCAGGATTCTTTGACTTGTTTTCATCTTTCTCTATCTCCAATTTCAGCAATGCTGGGTCAAGGCTTCATCATGTTGCATCTCACTGATCCCCTTTCTGTCAGATCTATCTCTCTCTAATTATAGCCAGGAAAAGTTCTCCACTTTGAATGATTCAGGTGATTATGCTGGGCCTCCAAATCTAAAAGTCACCAATAATATAGTCTTTGTCCTCATGAAATTAAATTTTCAAATGTGAAATTTTTTAAATTATAATTTAGTATACTAAAAAGCCCTTGCCTTCAATATACATCAGATATGAAGAAGATGTTAAATTTAGTCTTAAACCTAATCCCTTTCCTTGAATCTTTAAAGACTCTCTCCTATATGCAACTGCCTTTGATATTAATACTATTCTCCCTGCAAATGACTGAGAAGAAAAAGTATATTAAAGCTAATGAGGTGGAAAATTTGTTTTATCGGTATTTGAATAGACAAAATACTATCTTTCACAATGCCCAGAGAAAGTTTTGAGGCTATAAATCAGAATATTAGGTGGCTGGCAAGATGGTCGAATAAGTACAGCTCTGGTTGGCAGCTCCCAGAGAGATCAACACAGAATGTGTGTGATTTCTGCATTTCCAACTGAGGCACCTGGCTTATCTCATTGGGACTGGTTACAGTGGGTGCAGTCCACAGAGAGCAAGCCAAAGCAGGGTGGGGCATTGCCTCACACAGGAAGTGCAAGGGGTCAAGGAATTCCCTCCCCTAGCCAAAGGAAGCCATGAGGGACTGTGCCATGAGGAATGGGGCATCCTGGCCTGAACACTACACTTTCCCCACAGTCTTCAAAACTTGCAGATCAGGAAATTCTTCGAGTGCCTACACCACCAGGGCCATGAGTTTCAAGCACAAAACTGGGGGCCATTTGGACAGACACCGAGCTAGCTGCAGTTTTTTTTTCATAACCCAGTGGCACCTGGAACACCAGCAAGAGAGCACCTTTCATTCCCCTGTAATAAATGGTTGAAGCCAGGGAGCCAAGTGATCTTGCTCTGTGGATCCCACACCCACAGAGCCCAGCATGCTAAAATCCACTGGCTTGAAATTCTTACTGCCAGGACAGCAGTCTGAAGGTCACCTAGGATGCTTAAGCTTGGTAGGGGGAAAGGCATCTGCCATTGCTAAGGCTTGAGTAGGTAGTTTTCCCCTCACAGTGTAAACAAAGCCACCAGGAAGTTCAAACTGGGTGAGCCCACCACAGCTCAGCAAAGATGCTGTAGCCAGACTGCCTGCCCAGATTTATTCTCTCTGGCAGGGCCACCCTCTGAAAATGAGGTAGCAGCCCCAGTCAGGGGCTTATAGATAAAACTCCTATCTCCCTGGGACAGAGCATTTGGGGGAAGAGCAGTGGTGGGTGCAGCTTCAGCAGACTTAAACGTTCCTGCCTGCTAACTCTGAAGAGAGCATCAGATCTCCCAGCACAGTGCTCAAGCTCTGCTAAGGGACATACTACCTCCTCAAATGGGTCCCTGACCCCATGCCTCCTGACTGGGAGACACCTGCCCTCAGAGGTCAACAGACACCTCATACAGGAGAGCTCTGATATCTGATGCATGCCTCTCTGGGATTAAGCTTCCAGAGGAAGGAATAGGCAGCAATCTGCTGTTCTCTGCATCCTTCACTGGTGATGCCCAGGAAAACAGTGTCTGAAGTAGACTACATCAAACTACAGCATACATGCCACAGAGCAGCCTGACTGTTAGAGGAAAACTAATAAGCAGAAAGGAATAGCATCAACATCAACAAAAAGGGTATCTATTCAAAAACCCCATCTGAAGGTCACCAACATTAAAGACCAAAGATAGATAAATCTATGAAGACAGAAAAACAAAACCGTGCAAAAAGGCTGAAAAGTCCAAAAACCAGAATGTTTTTCTCCTCAAAAGGATCACAATTCCTCACCAGCAAGGGAAGAAAATTGGACGGACAATGAGTTTGATGAACTGACAGAATTAGGCACCAGATGGTGGGTAATAACAAATTCCTTCAATGTAAAGGAGCTTTTTCTAACCCAATGCAAGGATTCTAAGAATCATGAGAAAAGGGTAGAGGAATTGCTAAGTTAATAACCAGTTTAAAGAAGAAAATAAATGACCCAATGGAACTGAAAAATATAGCATGAGAACTTTGTGAAGCATACACAAGGATCAATAGCAGAATCAATCAAACAGAAGAAAGGACATCAGAGATTAAAGATCAACTTAATGAAATAAAATGTAAAGACAAGATTAGAGAAAAAAGAATAAAAAGGAATGAACAAAGCCTCCAAAAAACCTAGCACTATGTAAAAAGACCAAACCTATGTTTGATTGGTGTACCTGAAAGTGACAGGGAGAATGAAACCAACTTAAAAAACACTCTTCAGGATATTATCCAGGAGAACTTCCCCAACATACCAAGACTCCTTGAGAAGGGCAAATTCACTAAGGTTGAAATGAAGAAAAAATATGAAGGGCAGCCTTAATATATTAAGGGCAGAGAGAAAGCTTGGGTTATCCACAAAAAGAATCCCATCAGATTAACAATGTATCTCTCTGCAGAAACCTTACAAGCCAGAAGAGACTGGGGGCTAGAATTCAACATTCTTAAGAAAAGAATTTGCAGCCCAGAATTACATATCCAGCAAAACTAAGCTTCATAAGCTAAGAAGAAATAAAATTCTTTACAGAGAAGCAAATGCTGGGAGATTTTGTCACAACCAGGCCTGCCTTACAAGAGCTCCTGAAGGAGGCACTAAATGTTTATGGAAAGGGAAAACCAGTACCAGGCACTGCAAAAACAAATAGAATTGTAAAGACCATTGACATTATGAAGAAACTGCATCAACTAATGGGCAAAATAATGCTGGCATCATAAAGACAGGATCAAATTCACATATAACGATATTAACCTTAAATGTAAATGGGCTAAATACCCCAATAAAAAGACACAGATTGGTAAATTAGATGAAGAGTCAAGACACATTGGTGTGCTGTATTCAGGAGACCCATCTCATGTGCAAAGACATACATAGGCTCAAAATAAACAGATGGAAGAATATTTACCAAACAAATGGAAAGAAAAAAAAAAAAAAAAAAAAGCAGGAGTTCCAATCCTAGTCTCTGATAAAACAGACTTTAATCCAACAAAGATCAAAAAAGACAGAAGGGCATTACATAATGGTAAAGGGATCAATACAACAAAAAGAGCTATTTATCCTAAATATATATGCACCCAATAGAGGAGCACCCAGATTTATAAAGCAAGTTCTTAGATACCTGCAAAGAGATTAAGACTCCCACACAGCAATAGAGGGAGACATTAACACCCCACTGTCAATATTAGATCACTGAGACAGAAAATTAACAAGAATATTCAGGAATCTAACTCAGCTCTGGACCAAGTGGACCTAATAGACAACTGCATAACTCTCCACCCCAAATCAACAGAATATACATTCTTCTCAACACCACATCACACTTATTCTAAAATTGACCACATAATTAAAAATAAAACTCTCCTCAGCAAATGCAAAAGAATGAAAATCATAACAGTCTCTCATACCACAGTGCAATCAAATTAGAACTCAGGATTAATAAACTCACTCAAAACTGCACAACCACATGGAAACTGAACAACCAGCTCCTGAATGACAACTGGGTAAATAACATAATTAAGGCAGAAATAATTTTTTTGAAACCAATGAGAACAAACACAACATACCAGAATCTCTGGGATGCAGCAAAAGCAGTGTTTAAAGGGAAATATATAGCACTAAATGCCCACAGGAGAAAGTGGGAAATATTTAAATTCGGCACCCTAACATCACAGTTAAAAGAACAAGAGAAGCCAGAGAAACAAATTCAAAAACTAGTAGAAGACAGAAAATAACTAAGATCAGAACAGAACTGAAGGAGAGAGACACAAAAAACCCTTAAAAAAATTAATGAGTCCAGGAAATGGCTTTTTGAAAAGATAAAGAAAATAGACTTTTAGCCAGGCTAATAAAGAGGAAAAGAGAGAAGAACCAAACAGACATAATAAAAAATGATAAAGAGGATATCACCACTGATCCTACAGAAATGCAGACTACCACAAATAATATTACAAACATCTCTATTTAAATAAACTAGAAAATCTGGAAAAAATGGATAAATTCCTGGACACATACACCCTCTGAACACTAAACCAGGAAGAAGTTGAATCCATCAATAGACCAATAATAAGTTCTGAAATTGAGCCAGTAATTAATAGCCTACCAACCAAAAAAAAAAAAAAAAAAGCCCAGGATCAGACTAATTCACAGCCAAATTCTACCAGAGGCACAAAGAGAAGCTGGTACCATTCCTTCTGAAACTATTCCAAACAATAGAACAAGAGAAACTCCTTTATAACTCATTTTATGATGCCAGCATAATCCTGGCAGAGACACAACAAAAAACAAAAATTTCAGGCCAATGTCCCTGATGAACATCGATGTGAAAATCCTCAATAAAATACTGGCAAACCAAATCCAGCAGTACATCAAAAAGCTTATCCATCATGATCAAGTTGGCTTCATCCCTGGGATGCAAAGCTATTTCAACATAAGCAAATCAATAAATGTAACCCATCACATAAACAGAACCAATGGAAAAAAAAAAAACACATGATTATATCAATAGATAGAATAGGCCTTCAATAAAATTCAATACTGCTTCATGCTAAAAACTCTCAATAAACTAGATATTGATGAAATATATCTCAAAATAAGACCTATTTATGACAAATGCACAGACAATCTTATACTGAATGGGCAATAGCTGAAAACATTCCCTTTGAAAACTGGCACAAGACAAGGATGCCCTCTCTCACCACTCCCATTCAACATAATGTTGGAAATTCTGGCCAGGAAAATTAGTCAAGAGAAAGAAATAAGGGTTGTTCAAATAGAAAGAGAGGAAGTCAAATTGTCTGTGTGTGCAGATTACATAATTGTATATTTAGAATGCCTCATCATCTCAGCTCAAAATCTCCTTAAGCTGAATAAGCAACTTCAGCAAAGTCTCAGGATGCAAAATCAACGTGCAAAAATCACAAGCATTCCTGTACACCAATAAGAGACAAACAGCCAAATCATGAGTGAACTTCCATTCAAAATTGCTACAAAGAGAAAAAAATACCTAGGAATACAACTTAAAAGGAATGTGAAGGACCTCTTGAAGGAGAACTATAAACTACTGCTCAAGGAAATAAGAGAGGGCACAAACATAAGGAAAAATATTCCATGCTCATGGATACGAAGAATCAATATTGTGAAAATGGCCATACTGCCCAAAGTAATTTATAGATTCAATGCTACCCCCATCAAGTTAACGTTGACTTTCTTCATGGCATTAGAAAATGCTACTTAAAATTTTATTTGGAATCAAAAAAGAGCCCAAGACAATCCTAAGCAAAAAGAACAAAGCTGGAGGTATCATGCTACCTGACTTCAAATTATACTACAAGGCTACTGTAATAGCCTGGTACTTGTACCCAAACAGAGATATAGAACATGGTACTTGCACCAAAATGGCATGGTACTTGTACCAAAACAGATATATAGAACAATGGTACAGAACAGAGGCCTCTGAAACCATGCCACAAATCTACAACCATCTGATCATTGACAAACCTGACAAAAACAAGCAACGGGAAAATGATTCTCTATTTAATAAATGATGTTGGAAAAACTGGCTAGCAATATGCAGAAAACTGAAACTGGACCCCTTCCTTACACCTTATACAAAAATTAACTCAAGATGGATTATAGACTTTAACATAAGACCTACAACCATAAAAATCCTAGAAGAAAACATAGGTAATACCATTCAGGACACAGACATAAGCAAAGACTTCATAAATAAAACACCAAAAACAATTACAACAAATGCCAGAAATGACAAATGGGATCTAATTAAACTAAACTTCTGCACAGTAAAAGAAGCTATCATCAGAGTGAACAGGCAACCTACAGAATGGGAGAAAAGTTTGGCAATCTATTCATCTGACAAAGGGCTAATATCCAAAATCTACAAAGAACTTAAACAAATTTCCAAGAAAAACAACAAACCCATCAAAAAGTAGGCAAAGAATATGAACAGACACTTCTCAAAAAGAGACATCTATGAGGCCAACACACATATGAAAAAGAGCTCATCATCACTGGTCATTAGAGAAATGCAAAGGAAAACCACAATGAGATACCATCTCAAGCCAGTTAGAAAGGCAATTATTAAGAACTCAGGAAATAACAGACACTGGAGGGAATGTGGAGAAATAGGAATGGTTTTACACTGTTTGTGGGAGTGTAAATTAGGTCAAGCCATGTGGAAGACAGTGTGGTGATTCCTCAAGGATCTAGAACTAGGAATACCATTTGACCCAGCAATCCCATTTCTGGGTATATACACAAAGTATTATAAATCATTCTAGTATAAAGACACATGCACATATATGTTTATTGCAGTACTATTCACAATAGTAAGTACTTGGAACCAACCCAGATGGTCATCAATGATAGGCTAGATAAGGAAAATGTGGCACATTTATACCATGGAATACTATGCAGTCATTAAAAATGATGAGTTTATGTTTTTGCAGGGTCATGGAATGAAGATGGAAACCATCATTCTCAGCCAACTAACACAGAAACAGAAAACCAAACACTGCTTGTTTTCACTTATAAGTGAAAGTTGCACAATGAGAACATATGTATACAGGGAGGGGATCATCACACAATGGGGCCTCTCTGGGGTTGAGTGGCTGTGGGAGGGATAGCAATAGGAGAAATACCTAATGTAGATAACAGATTGTTGGGTGCAGCAAACCACTATGGCATGTGTATTACTATGTGACAAACCTGCACGTTCAGCACATGTATCCCAGAACTTAAAGTATAATTTTTAAAAATTTAAAAAAATCAGGATATTAGATGCAGGTGTCAAAAGAGTAAGTATAGATAAAGCAAAGTTGAAAGTTGTGAAAATATCCCTACAACCTGTGTTTGTATTTGCATGCAGTATTATTTAGGTAGATTTTTATGTATATACAGAGCTCTTCTTTTCTACCCAGTGAAATTTCTAATATAAATTATTGAAAAAAATGTTTTAACATTTGATCTTGTCTGTTGCCATGCTTAACTCAGATTTTTTTTTAAAGCCTTTGTTTAAGATAATTAGTTTGGTGACTCCATGATGTTATCGGTATGTCTATATGCATACCCATACAGAGATATGGATTTAGATACCAGAGGCTGAATTAAAGATAGTTTGACTAGCCTGGAAAATTATTGAAATGTGGTTTTAATATATATTTTTCTTTTGCTATTGAAGTTTCTGAGTAACAAATGAAGCATTTATCATCTAAATAGACAAATACATACATCGTTTCAGGGTTTCTTTGCAGGGTTTGAGATCCTTAGGAACATCAAGCAAATACAGAAACAATATATTGCTCATTTTATCCCTAATCAAGGACTCCCAGTGGTGGAAATTTGCCTGTGGTTGTGAAGATAAATTTACATGATAATCCCAAAGAAGACCACAGGGAAGGACAGAATCAAGTTAATTGAAGAAATCAGGTAAAGTGCCAATTCATAACCTGATTCCTCCATGACAATCAAAAAGTTTACCATGGCAATACATTTTACTCTTTCATTTTTCCTGGCATACATAAAATCTTTTTGACATCTGCAGGAGTGCCCAGTGGATGACTCTGCATGTGAGCACTGATAGAAATTCTACAATGAGGACGACAGAGTAGATTAGGAAAAGGTAACTTCAGAGGTGAAACCTTAGAAGCTAGTCCTTCCTCTTTATGTTTATTGTAGCATCTTTCTTCTGCCAGTGTGCCTTCAAATTGCTTACTTATACTACATACTATGAAATAAATTCATACTACATAGTGTATAGATAGATATAATATGTACAATATAAATCCTATAAAACAAAAATAATGGTGCTATAAAATATAGAACTATCAGGAGTACAAAATCTTTGGTAAGTCAAATTTATTATAATAACTATCATAAAGCACCATGTCTGTGTGAGTTATTAAGGCTCTTAATATCAAATTTAGTCTTCACAAAAACTTTATCAGGAAGGTATTAATTTTCTTCATTTCATCAAGGAGGAAACTGAGGCAGCTTCTTCCAGGCCATACAGACAAGCTGCAGAGCTCAAACTGAATCCAGGTTTATTTGACTCCAAAGCCTTTCTTCTTACTCATTAATCAGTCTTACGTCATTTAACAAGAAGTAAATTCCTAATAAACATTATTCCGTGTTTCACTTTCAGGTTAGCTGGAATACTTCTTAAGTCCTTTTTTGTTGTTGTTGATACTTCAGTCTTTCACATTTACTTTCTGGTTTATACTAAACTTTTAGCTCAAAATTAACAAGAATTTTTAAAACTTAGTCTGAGAAAGAGGATGAGATGGAAATTTCTAGTTAAATATAAATAAATCTATGCTTAGTTGCTTCCCTTCCAAAACTGTCATTAGGGATTAGCAATACATAAGCTAGAAAGGACAAAAAAAAAAAAAAAAAAAAAAAAAAAAAACAGAATTGCAGATGATGCTACATAGAAGATGTCAACAAATTTTGATGTTAGAAAGCTGATGGATAAATGGCAACTGATTGAAGCAAATAAGAAAAAGAGAAAATCTAAATTTTTGTAAAGAGACATTCCCAATGGCACAAGAGGACAAATATCATAGATGAATAAAAATTTAAAAATTAAAGTCATCAGGTACCCAGAAAGGTAGAAAAATTATTTGAAAGTCTGCTTAAGAAGCAGTTAGGCATCATGATTCCATTTCTACCTTTTGCTAGTGCCTACTTTCCTGAATTTTGTAGAAGAAAACAAATTTGTTTTCTGGAGAAACTGAATCAGACTGTTACTAGGCTTGGAGATACATTTTGAAAATTTGATGACCAAGTGAAATATACAGAGTGAACATAAGATCTCAACTCTCTTCCCATATAAGTTTCTAGAATACTGACAGTAAAGCCTGTGCCATTCATTGAACACATTCCTCAATAAAAGACTATAATAGTACTTTCTCAGAAAGCAGAACATTCCAAAAGAAAAATCCCATAGATACTAAAATTTATGATTCTCAAGTAAGCATCTGTGTCTTTATTAATCACCCTGCAGTCATAACTGCCAATCAACATGTCTCACTCCTGAATATAAGGGATCCAGCTAGCATTTTCATGTCTCATTTTTAAACATGAATAAATAGCCAAGGAAAGGTCTTCAAACTAAAAGACAGATCAGCATATGTATCTTTTTTTTTTAATGCATTTAGAGCAAAAAAAGAAGATAGGATCTTGTTCTGTCTCCTATGCTGGAGTGCAGTGGCATGATCCTAGCTCACTGCAGCTTCAAATGCCTGGCCTCAAGAAATTCTCCTGCCTCAGCCTCTCTAGCAACTAGAACTATAGGCATGTGCCTCTATGCTTGGCTAATTTTTAAAGTTTTTCTTGAAAGACAGAGTCTTGCTATGTTGTTGAGGCTGTTCTCAAACTCCTAGGCTCAAGTGATTCTCCTGCCTCAGACTCCCAAAGTGCTGAGGTTTGAGGTGTGAGTCCCCAGTGTACATATCTGAGGAAACAGAAACAATGTAAAAAATAGAAGAATACTTTAAAATATCTATAACATTCTCTAACAAATAATATATCACATTCTTGAAAAAGAGAGCATGCTATTAAAAATATCAGATAAAAACAAAAATTAAACAATCAAAATAATTTATTAACAGTAGATTGAAAAAAAATGGGGATAGCCATAGAAAATATTAAATAGAAAAAAAATCATGACAATATTTGTGTTTTGTTCTACAAGGGCCAATATTTAGTCAATTAGATTTCCAGGAAGAAAAAATAGATACAACAGAAGAAACAATTAGTGAAATCATTAATGCAAGATTTGCATTTCTAGATTAAGAGGGTCCATTCAATTCCAGCCACAATGAAAGAAAAAAGACTCATGTCAAGGCACATCATTATAAAATTTCAGATATCAAGAGACAATGAAAAGATTCTAAGTACTTACAGGAGGAAAAAATAACAAAAAGGTCACACATCAAAAGGGGAATTTAGAATGTATTAAACAGCAAAATAGAAGCTAGAAAACTATGAAGCAGTTCCTCTGAAGTTCTGAGGGAAAGCAATTTCTAACATAGAATTTCTACCCAGTTTCATTATAAACTAAATGTGAGTGTCCAGCCTTATCCCTCAGAGTTCAGTTAATGGCTTTTTTTTTTTTTTTTTTTTTTTTTTTGCCACAGTGCTTGTGTAAAGTTATAACAAATTTTGGACAAGTGTTTTATTTCCTTATTCACTGTAAATCACACTATATAGAATATGCTTTACAAGCTGTTATTTTAATACAATGGTTTCAGTTAGTCACTCAAACCAACTTACCTGACACAATAGTTTCTAGATATAAAATATAATGTGGAAAAATTTAAATTTCACACAATAGTTGAAAAAAACCCCAAAGCATTGTGTTTTACATACAAATGTCAGCAATAGGAAGAAAGAAGGTATAATTTTCTATCACTTTTCAGTGGATATACATTATGTTCATGTATTTCTACGAGCTCTCATGTTTAGCTTTTATTTTGCCAATGTCTCAAAGAAAACAAAATTATCATCAAATATGCCTAATTTAAATGTTGAATGCCTGCCTGAAAGATGATCACCTCATTTTCCATCATCTTTTGAAGAATTGCTCTTCCTTGCACTCTCTTCCACCAAGGGCCACCTACTTTCAAGTCCACTCTTTTTCCCTTGGTAAGTACAATAAATATTTGTTATGTTTTATACCATAAATTTTACTTATCTATTTTCAGATTGTTTATTTTACTTATAAAAACATATTTCCCTTGCTCAACTGACATATTTTTCTATCCGTGAAAATAATTTGCCTATTTCAAGTTGGGGAAAATGCATTATACTTTTCCCCATTAAAATAGATTTTTTTACTTGACAACTTTTCACTCAGCAATAGAAATTTCAGAAATAAATTAAAACTGTTAATTGAGGGATAAATGTAAATAACATAAAGCATATCCAAAGTCTTAAAAATTTTCCTTCCAAACACTCCTTTTCAGGAAATGAGTGGAGGTTAGGCTCCAGAAAGTAATGAGGATGCAAGCAAAGAAATATAGAATTCACAAAGCTGTGGCTGAGTTGTTAAGGTGATGGATTAGAAATATGGGATTCAAGAAACAAGTTTTCCAACCCAGGAAGGTTGTTAGGATTTCTCAAGATGATGTTGAAAAGGAAGTGCTAGCATAGTTGTGGAGCAGGCCTGGCTAATGTCTGGTCCAAATTAGAGCATTCTCCAAAACTGAAATCTTTAGTCCATGTTACTCAAAGACTTGTGTTTCTTGCCTAGGCTAGATTTTGCTGGCTTTAGTTAACTTCATTTCCTCCTGGCTGCAGACTCAAGGGGCTCTTTCACATCCTCTGATTCTCTGTTGTCCCAGGAATCAATGTCTAACCTCTGCCAGGGGTCATCTTGGCCCTTGTAGAAGGCTCTATAGCAGGAGCTTTGCCCTCAACTCACATCCATACCATTGAAATCTAGAAATCTGACTGAAAAAGTTAAGCCTTAAGGGATCCCTCACTCCAGTCTAATAGAATATCAAGGGATGGAAGATCCAAGATGACCAATTAGGAGCAGCACAGGATTGCAGCTCCCAGTGAAAGTGCAGAGGGTGAGTGGATGCCGCATTTCCAGATGGATTTTTATTGCCCACAGACCAGGAGATTCGCACGTGAAGGAGCCCCATGGGTTGCCAGCACAGCTGTTTTGGCTGGTGCAGCTGTTTTGCCAGCACCCCTGACGTGGTAGTTCTCTGTACAAAGTACAGTGGTCTCAGTGCCCTTTTAAGCTGGCGATTGGAGCTCCGGGAAGGTAGAGTTGCCCATTCATCTGATTAAAAATGGGACTGAAACAGGGAGCCAGGCCAGGAGATTCCCAGGCAAAAAAGTGCCATGAATTGCAGTGCTGCTGTTTCAGCTGGCACAGTGGGTCACTGCACAGGAAATCACAGAGATCCTGGTGCCTTTTCAACAGGCAACTGGAACACCTGGGAGAGAGTTGACCATTCAACTAAAAAAAAGGCTCTGAGGCAGGGAGCCAGGTGATCAGGTGTGGCTGGTCCCACCCCCACAAGAAAAAACAGCAATTTGAAATACTCTGGGTTGAGAGTTTCACAGCAAGCACAGATGAACCTGGGATGGTCCAGTTCTGTGGGGGAGGTATGAGATACTTCACCACTACAGAGGTAGTCCACCATTGCTGAGGCAGCCTTTCCATTGCTGAGGCAACCCACCATTACAGAGAGAGTCCACCATTAGAGAGGTGGGCCATCATTGCAAAGGCAGTTCTAACTACACCCATATAAACAGGACTGCAGGGAAGTTCACATGGCAGCTGTGCAGAGCCCATAGCAGTTCAGCAAAGCCTCTGCAGGCAGGCAGTGACTAGGCTGCCTCCTTGCTGGGCAGGGCAGCCCTGATAAAAAGGCAGCAGCACAATGGAAACTCATAAATAAAGCCCTAACTCCCTGGGACAGAGCACCTGGGGGGAAAAAATGGAATTTATGAGTTCTGCTGCAGCAGACTTAAACTTACCTGCCCAGCAGCTCTGAATGAACAATGGAGCTCACAGCTCAGCACTTGAGCTCCTATAAAAAACAGACTGTCTCCTCAAGTAGCTTCTTGATCTCCATATATCCAAAGAGTCACCTCATAAAGGAGAGAACAGACTGACATTTGGCAGGCACCTTTCTGGGACAAAGATAGCAGAAGAAGAAACTGGTAGTAACCCTTACTGTTCTGCAGCTGCTGCAGGTGATCCCCAGGCAAGCAGGGCCTGGAGTGGACCTCAGCAGTCCTACAGAAGAGGGGTCAAACTATTAGAAGGAAAACTAAGAAACAGAAATAACTTCATCATCAACAAACTGGATGTCCACTCAGAGACCCAATCTGAACATCAGCAACTACAAAGATGACAGGTGGATAAATCCACAAAGATGGGAAGAAACCAGCACTAAAAGGAGAAAAACAACCAAAACCAGAACACCTCTCCTCCTACAAGGGATCACAACTCCTCACCAGCAAAAGAACAAGGCTGAATGGAGAATGAGTGTGATGAAATGACAGAATCAGGCTTCAGAAGGTGGGTAATAAGAAAGTTCCATGAGCTAAAAGAACATCTTCTAACTCAATGCAAAAAAACTAAGAACATTGAAAAAAGATTTGAGGAAATGATAACAAGAATGGACAACTTAGAGAGGAATATGAGTGAATTGATGAAGCTGAAAAACACAACATGAGAACTTTGCAAACCATGCAAAAGTTTCAACAGCTGAATTGACCAAGCAGAAGAAAGGATATCAGAGGTCAAAGATCAACTCAATGAAATAAAATGAGAAGGCAATATTAGAGAAAAAAGTGCAAAAAGGAATGAACCAATTCTTCAAGAAATGTGGGACTACATGAGGAGACCTAATCTATGTTTGATAGGTGTACCTGAATGTGACAAAGAGAATGAATCCAAGCTGTAAAATACTCTCCAGGATATTATCCAGGAAAACTTCCCCAACCTAGCAAGACAGGCCAATATTCAAGTCCAGGAAATACAGAAAATATCACAAAGATATTCCTGAGGAAAAGAAACCCCAAGGCACATAATCGTAAGATTCTACAGGGCTGAAATGAAGGAGAAAATGTTAAAGGCAGCCAGAGAGAAAGGTTGGGTAACCCACAAAGGGAAGCCCATCAGACTCACAGCAGATCTCTTGGCAGAAACCCTACAAGCCAGAAGAGAGTGGGGGCCAATATTCAACATCCTTAAAGAAAAGAACTTTCAACCCAGAATTTCACATCCAGCCAAACTAAGCTTCATAAGTGAAGGAAAAATAAAATTCTTTGCGAACAAGCAAGTACTCAGATATTTCATCACCACCAGGCCTGCTTTACAAGAGCTCCTGAAAGAGGCACTACACACAGAAAGGAAAAACGAGTATCAGCCATTCCAAAAACATACCAAATGGTAAAGAGCATCAACACAATGAAGAATCTGCATCAACAAACAGGCAAAACAGCCAGCTAGCATCAAAATGGCAATATCAAATTTACACATAAAAATATTAACCCTAAATGTAAATGGACTAAATGCCCCAATGAAAAGATAAACACTAGCAAATTGGATAAAAAGTAAAAACCCATCAATGTGCTGTATCCAGAAAACCCATCTCACATGCAAGGATACACAAGGGATCAAAATGTAGGGATGAAGGAAGATTTACCAAGCAAACGGAGAGCAAAAAAAAAAAAAAAAAAAAAAAAAAAACAAACAAACAAACAAAAAAAAAAAACAGGAGTTGCAATTCTCATCTCTGATAAAATAGACTTTATTTTTTAAAAATCTGTATTGCATTTTAGGTTTGGGGGTACATGTGCAGAACATGCAAGATAGTTGTATAGGTACACACATGGCAGTGTATTTTGCTGCCTTCCTCCCCTTTACCCACATTTGGCATTTCTCCCCAGGCTATCCCTTTCCAGCTCCCCACTCACTGTCTCTCCCCTATACCCCCCAATAGACCCCAGTGTGTAGTACCCCCCTCCCTGTGTCCATGTGTTCTCATTTTTCTCACCTGCCTATGAGTGAGAATATGTGGTATTTTGATTTTTGTTCTTGTGTCAGTTTGCTGAGAATGTTCTCCAGATTCATCCATGTCCTTACAAAGGACACAAACTCATCATTTTTGATTGCTGCATAATATTCCATGGTGTATATGTGCCACATTTTCCCAGCCCATCGACGGGCATTGGGGTTGGTTCCAGGTCTTTGCTATTGTAAACAGTGCTGCAATGAACATTTGTGTGCATGTGTCCTTATAGTAGAATGATTTATAGTCCTTTGGATATATACCCAGTAATGGGATTGCTGGGTCAAATGGAATTTCTATTTCTAGGTACTTGAGAAATCACCACACTGTCTTCCACAATGGTTGAACTAATTTATACTCTCACCAACAGTGTAAGAGTGTTCTTATTTCTCCACATCCTCTCCACCATCTGTTGTTTCCAGATTTTTTAATGATTGCCATTCTAACTGGCGTGAGATGGTATCTCAATGTGGTTTTGATTTGCATCTCTCTAATGACCAGTGATGATGAGCATTTTTTCATGTGTTTGTTGGCCTCATGTATGTCTTCTTTTGTAAAGTGTCTGTTCATATCCTTTGCCCATTTTTGAATGGGCTTGTTTGTTTTTTTCCTGTAAATCTGTTTGAGTTCTTTGTAAATCCTGGATATCAGCCCTTTGTCGGATGGGTAAACTGCAAAGATTTTTTCCCATTCTGTTGGTTGCTGATTCACTCTAGTGACTGTTTTTTCTTGCCGTGCAAAAGCTGTGGAGTTTGATTAGGTCCCATTTGTCTATTTTGGCTTTTGTTGCCAATGCTTTTGGTGTTTTGGTCATGAAGTCCTTGCCTACTCCTATGTCCTGAATGGTTTTGCCTAGATTTTCTTCTAGGGTTTTTATGGTGCCAGGTCTTATGTTTAAGTCTTTAATCCATCTGAAGTTAATTTTAGTGAAAGGTATCAGAAAGGGGTCCAGTTTCTGCTTTCTGCACATGGCTAACCAGTTTTCACAACACCTTTTATTAAACAGGGAATCCTTTCCCCATTGCTTGTTTTTGTCTGTTTTATCAAAGATTATATGATTGTAGATATGTTGTGTTGCCTCCGATGCCTCTGTTCTGTTCCATTGGTCTATATCTCTGTTTTGGTACCAGTACCATGCTGTTTTGATTACTGTAGCCTTGTAGTATAGTTTGAAGTCTGGTAGTGTGATGCCTCCCGCTATGTTCTTTTTGCTTAGAATTGACTTGGCTATGCGGGCTCCCTTTTGGTTCCATATGAAGTTCATGGTGGCTTTTTCCAGTTCTGTGAGGAAATTCAATGGTAGCTTGATGGGGATAGCATTCATTGTGTAAATTACTTTGGGCAGTGTAGCCATTTTCATGATATTGATTCTTCCTAACCATGAACATGGAATGTTTCCCCATCTGTTTGTGTCCTCCCTTATTTCATTGAGCAGTGGTTTGTAGTTTTCCTTGAAGAGGTCCCTTACATTCCTTGTAAGTTGTATTCCTAGGTATTTTATTCTCTTTGTAGCAATTGTGAATGGCAGTTTGTTCTTGATTTGGTTTTCTTTAAGTCTGTTATTGGTGTATAGGAATGCTTGTGATTTTTGCACATTGATTTTGTATCCTGAGATGTTGCTAAAGGTGCTTATCAGTTTCAGGAGTTTTTGGGCTGAGGTGATGGGGTCTTCTAGGTATACTATCATGTCATCTGCAAATAGAGACAATTTGGCTTCCACCTTTCCTATTTGAATACCCTTTATTTCTTTTTCTTGCCTGATTGCTCTGGCTAGAACTTCCAGTACTATGTTGAATAGGAGTGGTGAGAGAGGGCATCCTTGTCTAGTGCCGGATTTCAAAGGGAATGCTTCCAGTTTTTGCCCATTAAGTATGATATTGGCTGTTGGTTTGTCGTAAATAGCTTTTATTACTTTGAGATATGTTCCATCAATACCAAGTTTATTGAGGGTTTTTAGCATAAAGGGCTGTTGAATTTTGTCAAATGCCTTCTCTTCATCAATTGAGATAATCATGTGGTTTTTGTTTTTGCTTCTGTTTATCTGGTGAATTACATTTAGACTTGTGTATGTTGAACCAGCCTTGCATCCCTGTGATGAAACCTACTTGATCATGATGGATAAGTTTTTTAATGTGCTGTTGCAATCTGTTTGCCAGTATTGCATTGCAAATTTTTGCATCTATATTCATCATGGATATTGGCCTGAAGTTTTCTTTTCTTGTTGAATCTCTGCCGGGTTTTGGTATCAGGATGATGTTGGTCTCATAAAATTATTTGGGAAGGGTTCCCTCTTTTTGATAATTTGGAATAGTTTCAGAAGGAATGGTACCAGCTCCTCTTTGTGTGTCTGGTAGAATTTGGCTGTGAACCCATCTGGACCTGGGCTTTTTTTGTGTGGTAGGCTCTTAATTGCTGTCTCAACTTCAGACCTTGTTATTGGTCTATTCATAGTTTCGGCTTCCTCCTGGTTTAGGCTTGGGAGAACACAGGCGTCCAGGAATTTATTCATTTCTTCCAGGTTTACTAGTTTATGTGCATAGAGTTGTTTGTAGTATTCTCTGATGATGGTTTGAATTTCTGTGGAATCTGTGGTGATTTCCCCTTTATCATTTTTTATTGCATCTATTTTGTTGTTCTCTCTTTCTTTTTTATCAGTCTGGGTAGTGGTCTGTCTATTTTGTTGATCTTTTCAAAAAAACAGCTCTTGGATTTATTGATTTTTTGAAGGGTTTTTCGTGTCTCTATCTCCTTCAGTTCTGCTCTGATCTTAGTTATTTGTGGTCTTCTGCTAGGTTTTGAGTTTTTTTTTATCTTGCTCCTCTAGCGCTTTCAATTTTGATGATAGGGTGTCAATTTTGGATCTCTCCACTCTTCTCATGTGGGCACTTATTGCTATATATTTTCCTCTACAGACTGCTTTAAATGTGTCCAAGAGATTTTGGTATGTTGTGTCTTCATTCTCATTGGTTTCGAAGAACTTCTTTATCTCTGCCTTCATTTTGTTGTTTATCCAGTCAACATTCCAGAGCCAGTTGTTCTGTTTCCATCAAGCTGTGTGATTCTGAGTTCGTTTCTGAATTCTGAGTTCTAGCTTGATTGCACTATGGTCTGAGAGACTGTTTGTAATGATTTCAGTTGTTTCGCATTTGCTGAGGAGTGCCTTACTTCCAATTATGTGGTCAATTTTGGATTAGGTGTGATGTGGTGCTGAGAAGAATGTATATTCTGTGGATTTGGGGTGGAGAGTTCTGTAAATGTCTATCAGGTTTGCGTGTTCCAGGTCTGAGTTCAAGCCCTGGATATCCCTGTTAATTTTCTGTCTAGTTGATCTGTCTGATATTGATAGTGGAGTGTTAAAGTCTCCAACTATTATTGTGTGGGAATCTAAGTCTCTTTGTAAGTCATTAAGAACTTGCCTTATATATTTGGGTGCTCCTGTATTGGGTCCATATATATTTAGTATCATTAGCTCTTCTTGTTGTATGGATCCTTTGACCATTATGTAATGACCTTCTTTGTCTCTTTTGATCTTTGTTGCTTTAAGTCTATTTTATCAGAGACGAGAATTGCAACTCCTGCTTTTTTTTTTTGCTCTCCATTTGCTTGGTAAATCTTCCTCAATCCCTTTATTTTGAACCTTTGTGTATCCTTACATGTGAGATGGGTTTCCTGGATACAGCACACTGATGAGTTTTGGTTTTTTATCCAATTTGCCAGTCTGTGTCTTTTGATTGGTGCATTTAGCCCATTTACATTTAGGGTTAATATTGTTATGTGTGAATTTGATACTGCCATTTTGAATCTACCTGGCTGTTTTGCCCATTGGTTGAAGCAGATTCTTCATTTTGTTGATGCTCTTTAGCATTTGGTATGTTTTTAGAATGGCTAGTACTGGTTATTTCCTTCTATGTGTAGTGCCTCTTTCAGGAGCTCTTGTAAAGCAGGCCTGGTGGTGACAGAATCTCTGAGTACTTGCTTGTTGGCAAAAGATTTTATTCTTCCTTCACTTATGAAGCTCAGTTTGGCTGGATATGAAATTCTGGGTTGAAAGTTCTTTTCTTTAAGGATGTTGAATATTGGCCCTTACTCTCTTCTGGCTTGTAGAGTTTCTGCCAAGAGATCTGCTGTGAGTGTGATGGGCTTCCCTTTGTGGGTGACCTGACCCTTCTCTCTGGCTGCCCTTAGTATTTTCTCCTTCATTTCAACCCTGGTGAATCTGACGATTATGTGCCTTCTCTTCTTGCGGAATATCTTTGTGGTGTTCTCTGTATTTCCTGGAGTTGAGTATTGGCCTGCCTTGCTAGGTTGAATAAATTTTCCTGGATAATATCCTAAAGAGTGTTTTCCAGCTTGGATTCATTCTCTTCATCACATTCTGGTACAGCTATCAAGTGTAGGTTAGGTCTCTTCACATATTCCCACATTTCTTGGAGATTTTGTTCATTCCTTTTTATGCTTTTTTCTCTAATCTTGGTTTCTCATTTTATTTCATTGAGTTGATCTTCGACTTCTGATATTCTTTCTTCTGCTTGGTCAATTCGGCTGTTGAAACTTGTGCATGCTTCACGAAGTTCTTGTGTTGTGTTTTTCAGCTCCTTCAATTCATTCATATTCCTCTCTAAGTTGTCCATTCTTGTTATCATTTCCTCAAATCTTTTTTCAAGGTTCTTAGTTTCTTTGCATTGATTTAGAACATGTTCTTTTAGCTCACTGAGGTTTCTCATTATCCACCTTCTGAAGTCTGATTCCGTTGTTTTGTCACACTCATTCTCTGTCCAGCTTTGTTCCTTTGCTAGTGAGGAGTTTTGGTCTTTTGTGGGAGATGAGGTGTTTTGGTTTTGGGTATTTTCCTTTTTTTGGTGCTGGTTTCTTCCCATCTTTTTGGATTTATCCACCTGTCATCTTAGTAGTTGCTGACTTTTCGATTGGGTCTCTGAGTGGACACCCAGATTATTGATGATGAAGTGTTTCTGTTACTTAGTTTTTCTTCTAACAGTCTAGCCCCTCTGCTGTATGACTGCCAAGCTCCACTCCAGGCCCTGCTTGTCTGGGGTACACCTGTAGCAGCTGCAGAAGAGTAAGGGATGCTACCAGTTTCTTCTTCTGCTATCTTTGTCCCAGAATGATGCCTGCCAAATGTCAGTCTGATTAGTCCTTTTTTCAGGTGACTCTTTGGATATACAGGGGTCAGGGTGCTGCTTGAGGAGATGGTCTGTACTTTATCGGATCTCCAGTGCTGAGCTGTGAGCTCTGTTTTTCATTCAGGGTTGTTGGGCGGGTTTGTTTAGGTCTGCTGCAGCAGAACTTATAAAACCTCCCCTTTTTTTTCCCTCTGATGCTCTGTCTCAGGGAGTTGGGGCTTTCTTTATGAGTATCCGTTGCACTGTCTTGCACAGCTAGGAGGCAGTCTAGTCACTATTTGCCTGCCAAGGCTCTGCTCTGCTACCATGGGGTCTGATCTTCTACTGCAGGGCTCTTCCCTACTGTGGTGGGCTCCACCATGTTGGTGGAGTCTCTCTGTTATGGTGGGTTGCCTCGGCAATGGCAGGCTGCTTGTGCAATGGGCGTGTACCTCAGTAGGGGTGGTAAGCGTCCGTAGTGGCAGACGCCCCTCCCCCACTGACTGCACCATCGTGGATTTGGCTGAGCCTGCAGTAAAATTCTCAACCCGGAGCGTTTTGAATTGCCATTTTGTTTGTCCCTGTGGTGGTGCGACCCGTTGAGCCTGATCACCTGGCTCCCTGCCTCGGAGTCCTTTCTCTCTCTCTCTCTCTCTCTCTCTCTCTCTCTAAGTTGAACTGTTGACTGTCTCACAGGTGTTTCAGTTGCCTGCTGATAGTGCACTGGGATCTGTGTAATTTCCCATGCCGTGGCCCACTGCACTGGCTCAAATCATGCTTCCCAGGAATCTCCTGGTCTGGCTCACTGTCCAAGTCCCATTTAATCAGATGGATATGTTAATCTGCCCTCCCAAATCTCAGATTGCTGGTTTAACAGGGTACCCAGACCAGTGAGTTTTGTGCAGCTGAGCCATGGCGTTGGCCGAAAGGGCTGCACAAGCCGAAAGGGCAGTGCTGGTGTCCCATGTCTCTCCTACACCTGGGAATTTCCCCATTCTGTGGGCAACAAAGGTCCATCTGAAAATGCGGCTAGGACTCACCCTCTGCACCTTCACTGAGAGCTGCAATCCTGAGTTGTTCCTACCATGCCGTCTTGGAAATCTACCAGACTCTGAAATAGATTTTAAAGCAACAAAGATCAAAAGAGACAAAGAAGGACATTACATAATGGTAAAAGGATCAATGCAACAAGAAGAGCTAATGATCCTAAATATATATGCACCCAATACAGGAGCACCCAGATACATAAGGCAAGTTCTTAATGACTTAGGAAGAGACTTAGACTTTCACACAATAATAGTGGGAGACTTTAACACCCGATTGTCAATATTTGACAGATCAACCAGACAGAAAATTAACAAGGATATCCAGGACTTGAACTCAGTCCTGGAACAAGAAAACCTAATAGACATTTATAGAACTCTCCACCCCAAATCCACAGAATACACATTCTTCTCAGCATCACATCACACCTACTCCAAGATTGACCACATAATTGGAAGTAATTCACTCCTCAGCAAATGCAAAAGAAGAGAAATCATAACAAAGAATCTCTCAGACCACAGTGCAATCAAGTTAGAACTCAGAATTCAGAAACTAACTCAGAACCACATAGCTTCACAGAAACTGAACAACTTTTTGAACGTTGACTGGATAAACAATGAAATGCAGGCAGAAACAAAGATGTTCTTTGAAACCAACAAGAACGAAGACACGACATACCAGAATCTCTGGGACACATTTCAAGCAGTCTCTAGAGGAAAATATTTAGTAATAAGTGCCCACATGAGAAGCAAGGAGAGATCTAAAATTGACACACTGTCCTCAAAATTGAAACAGCTAGAGGAGCAAGATCAAAAAAACTCAAAACCTAGTAGTAGACAAGAAATAACTAAGATCAGAGCAGAAGTTAAGGAGATGGAAAGACAAAAATCTCTTCAAAAAAATCAATAAATCCAGGAGTTTTTTTTTTTAAAGATCAACAAAATAGACCACTAGCCAGATTAATAAAAAAGAAAAGAGAGAATAACCAAATAGATGCAATAAAAAATGATAAAGGGGATATCACTACAGATTTTACAGAAATTCAAACCATCATCAGAGATTATTACAAACAACTCTACCCCAAAACCTAAAATGCAATAAAAAATATATATAAATAAAAGAATATCACGGAAATGTGGTCAAGCACAAGATTGGTGCAATAGTAGCCCACAAGGTGAATTCTTTCTACAGTCCTAAGTGGGAAATTGGGAACAGCCAAATGCCCAGTGTAAACTTCCTTTCTAAATCACCTTTCCTCTCTGAAACTGTGCCAGGTGGGAAATTGTCACATATGGCATCTTATACTTTGTTTTCTCATTATCTCTTCCTATTCTCCCCTGGATCTAGAAAATAGACAACTCCCGTCTCTTTTCTTATGTCCTATTTTCCTTTTGCCATTGAATAGCCATAAACTTGTCCAGAGTTTTGTCCTTGAAGAAACAAAAGGAAAAAAAATACTTTTAAATAAAGAAAAATAACAGTGGCCCACTTGGCTGTCTTTTTGTTATGGGTAAAGTAGTAGGTCTGTAGTATAGAAATCTCTGTGGCTTGAGTTCTTTATGCCTTTGATATTTTAGTGGAGGAAATGAAGCAGTTTGGATAATCTTTCTTGACTTGCTTTCAACTGTAGCCTTGCTTCTTGGCTACTTACTGCATACTTCTCATTTGCATATTAGTAGCTAAATCTAACCTCTTGTATTTCTTTAGTAACAAGTTTCTTCCTGTTAAATGCATACCTCAGAATGACTAGAACAAAGAAAAGAGAAAAACTCAAAAACTTTAAAATTACTATCCCGTATTATTGGTTTATACGAAGATTTTTCTTAAATAGCCTATTATAGCATACACATATACACACACAGAAAGCACATATTTTGAGACATTGTTACACATTTTTCTTGCTGCTGTCTTTACCAAAGATTTTGTTTTTAAGGTTTTGTTTTTATTCTTTTTGCCAGCAACCTTTAACAAATTTAAAGAGGATAAAAATAAGATTATTTGACAAGAAGATAAAATTATAGGGCAATTAAAAAATACTTTATTTTTTAGTTTTTAAAAATGTGACATATAAGTCCGGGTGCGGTGGCTCAAGCCTATAATCACAGCACTTTGGGAGGCCGAGGCGGGTGGATCACAATGTCAAGAGATCGAGACCATCCTGGTCAACATGGTGAAACCCTGTCTCTACTAAAGATACAAAAAATTAGCTGGGCATGGTGGCGCATGCCTGTAATCCCAGCTACTCAGGAGGCTGAGGCAGGAGAATTGCCTGAACCCAGGAGGTGGAGGTTGCGGTGAGCCGAGATCGCGCCATTGCACTCTAGCCTGGGTAACAAAAGCGAAACTCCATCTCAAAAAAAAAAAAAAGTGACATATAAAGAGAAAACTATAAGAGTTTGTGTAAAACAAATTCGGGGTATACTTAAGAGGGGTTCTTGTCTGGCTGAATTATGTAGGGATAAGGCCCTTTGGGTGTCAGTTGGGTAAGACATTGTTAGTTTGGGGGCCCAAGTTAACTTCTATTGCAGTTAATGAATGATATGTTGACTAAGTCAATCAGGCTTAAGGATATATACTAATAATGACAGCTACTATTGAGTATGGGCTAGACATTTTATGTACATATATAATTAATTTTTAATTTTTAAACATTTCTAGATAAGTGGGGATTATTATCCCCATTTTTAAAATGACGAAATGAAGTCGCAATGAAGTTATATAATACCACAAATTTCCATGGTTAGTGCTGGGCCTGGGCTGGAATTTGAGACTAGTTTCTTAGATAGACTCCAAAGACTGTGTTCTTCTTTTTATATAGTCGAAAGCCCTCCATGATCTCCTGGGAAGGTTTTATTTCTACTCTACAGCACTCACAGCTTTACCACCCTTATATATATATATATATTTCTGAAAAGACTTCAAAATTCTGAAGATAACTTAATAGAATATACTTACCATAGTTTACTGATATTGACATAAGCAAAGAATCAAGGATTGTAACTTGTGGGTACCTGTAAGGGTGAATTTTTGGTTAGATGGCATTGCACAGGGTCAAGTTTCAGGGGAGAGGATATTCTGGGCAGGAAAAATAATTATAAAGTCTTTTCTTTTTGAGATGGGGTCTCTGTCACCCATGCTGGAGTGCACTGGTATGATCTTGGCTCATTGCAGCCTTTGCCTCCCAGGCTCAAGCAATCCTACTGCCTCAGCCTCCTGAGTAGCTAAGGACTACAGGCACATGCCACCATGCCTGGCTAAATTTCAGTAGAGACGGGGTTTCACCATGTTGCTCAGGCTGGTCTCAAACTTCTGGGCTCAAGCCATCCACCTACCTCAGTCTCCCAAAGTGCTGGGATTACTAATATTAGCCACCATACCTGGACAATTTAAAGACTTTAAAACTGATAAGCCTCAAAGGTGTTGTACTGGCCCGAGCATAAAAATTCAACACCAACACAAAAGTATGCCAAATTGCAGGGTCTTTATTGCCGGCGGCCATGGAGGACTCACGTCTCTCCAAAGCGTGGCCCTGAAAGAGGGTGTCAAGACCTTTTATACCTGTAAAACCACCTCAGGAGTGAGGGTGAGTGGCAGTGGTGGGGGTGAGGGGCTTCAGACGTTCTGAGGGCTAGTGGATTCTGTGAATCACCTCCGGAGCAGAGATGAGTGTGAGGGGCTCCAGTCATTCCAGTGGATTCCTAGGAGAAGAGGAGGATTCCTAGGTGAAGAGGAGGGTGAGAGGCTCTGGACACTCCAAGGGCCAGGGGACTTTTGACATTCTTTTTACCTAAGTGGTTCACAAAAGTCAAGATTAGCATTTGTTTACACATTGCCTGGGTAGGGTGAAAATTACAGTCCTTAATTACTTATTACAAGTCGCAGGGGCCAAGATGGCATGGGTTTGGACTGCTTGCCTGTCACATTTTAGTTACAGAGAGCAGTTTCAATAGAAAGCCAAGGTATGGTTGAGGTATGCAGTTTTATGGGGTTTTTACCATGTCACAATGGTGCACAGGTTTATATAGTTATATAGTTATACAGTTTATATATATAGAAATGAAACAGTTGGTGTCTTGATTGCTACCTTGGCAATAACTAGAATGTGGCCGCTTCCCCTTTATTTCCTCATTTAACTATTTATTTATGCAAGGCTTCCTCATTTAAGTATCATTTAAGTACCTCATTTAAGTATCTATTCAGTACAAGAAGAACTTGTAAGGAAGGCTTGGGAGTCATGGGAGAAGGATCTTAAGCAACTTAACATTAAGTAAAAGATGCCTCTGTTTTAAAAAGTCTTTGTGTCTATTCCATTTCATAAAATGTCTCAATGAGTTCCCCTCCATAGGTAAATAGCCTGGCCCTTTAACATTTTCCGAACTCCTTTTTCTCCTCATCTCTTTTACTCTCACCTCCCATAGGAATGTGCCATTCAACCCATTGCATTTCAATTTCTTCTCTTTCTATCATGCAGAGCAATTTAGCTTTCTTCACTCTCTTCTACATTCAACACTCCACAACCAATTTTATGTATCCTATGTCCATTATGGATTTTGGATGTATACATTTGTGATTTGGATATATAAACCCACAAGGGATTTAGCTATAAAAAGGGCATCAACTCTAGCAGTCTTTATAGTCTTCTTAAAATTTTATTTTTTAATTTATTTCATTATTTTAAAAATACATTTAACTGAAATACAAGTATACATATCTATGGGGTACATTATATGTATGATGTTTTGATACATATAATGTACATTGATCAGATCAGGCTAATTAGCAAAACTATCTCTGCAAACATCATTGCTTTGTGTTAGGAACATTCAATATCATCCTTCTGGCTATTGGAAACTATATAATATATATTATACTCATCCCGCAGTGGTATGGAACTCTGAAACCTATAGTTTTCATACTCTTGATCATGCATCACTACCAGCAAAAAAGTTTGGCATGTAATTTATATATATATATAATATCAACTAATGTTTTAAATATGAATAAGCTTTATTTCTTTCTTTATGAAAGACAATTAACGGAAGTGTAATTATTCCCCCATCTCTTAATGCATTGCTTTGCAAATCTAATGGGATATGATTATCATGTTTTGCAGACTACTGATTTACCAAAACTTTATCAACAGAAAGGCTTTGGAAAGACCTGAGATTATTTTTACTTTTTAATAAGAAAACAAAAAGCCTTTTCACAAAGGAAGTACATACTTTTTATTTAGCAAATAATATTTTAGGTAAATAGTAAGCAATTGATAGAAAATAATATATGAAGATATAGTTTTAATATTTATTAGAATGATATTCTTATCAAAAAGGCTTATGAAAATATTCAAGGATACAATGCATTCTACCTATGTTATTAAAGAAAAATATATCTATTTTTCTCACTAAAAGTAAAAACATTGACTTTTATCTAGTTTGGCTTGATTTGATACTGAAATACATATTTTAAAAGAAGAAATTGTGTTTTTTGTTATTTGTCCTTAAGACACAAAAATAGTTGGCTATGAAACATAATTGTTCCAGTTATCCTCAAGCATCTTTTTAAATGAATACCCCTCTTCATTTTGCTTCTCTCAAGGATATCTAAATATAATTCAGGGTCAGAGTGTATTTGAACCAAAATAAGTACTTACTTCTCTGAACTTTAACATATTGATTCCAAAGAAATAATAACTATAACCCAAACCTTGCACTAGAAATATGATATTCATTTCTTTTCCAGACACCACCAAAATTTATTTATTTATTTATTTATTTATTTATTTATTTATTTATGACGGAGTTTCGATCTTGTTACCCAGGCTGGAGTGCAATGGCGCAATCTCAGCTCACCGCAACCTCCGCCTCCTGGGTTCAGGCAATTCTCCTGCCTCAGCCTCCTGAATAGCTGGGATTACAGGCACGTGCCACCATGCCCAGCTAATTTTTTGTATTTTTAGTAGAGACGGGGTTTCACCATGTTGACCAGGATGGTCTCCATCTCTTGACCTTGTGATCCACCCGCCTCGGCCTCCCAAAGTGCTGGGATTACAGGCTTGAGCCACCGCGCCCGGCCCAAAATTTATTTTTAAAACTGTAGATGACATTTAGAAAAGTACATAAATTCAAATAACATGTCAAGTTTTTTTTTTTTTTTTAAATTTTCCACAGCAACACCATCCTAAGAAACCAGTCAATTCTTTCAATTAATTTCCTTCAAAGATTGTTTTACCCTCACCACTTGGTTGTTCTAATATTATTAAATCATCTTACTTAGTTTTATGGAGACAATCAGAATCTTTACTTCAAAAGATAATCTAAGACAACTGCTCATTATATAGGATACAAGGGAAAAATAATAGAGATAATTTTCAACAGCAACACATCCTCAATAACTCTGGGAAAAATAATTTGTAAGCTGTGCTAAAATATGACACTAAATATCAAAGAATAAGTTTTAAAAGAAGTCATTAATTTCCACATTATGTTTGAAAGCTGTATGAAAGTGTTGCAGTCAGATTATGGACCCCCAGTAGAAAAATAAATAATTTTTCTTTCAAGCAAAATCATCACTTCCCAAAAGATAAAATCAAAAAATATTTTCCCAAGCCTAAACACATGAAAGGAAAAAATCCCTCCTGCAATTAATGAACATCTTTTCACCAGACCTGTTATAGTCAAATTATATCTGTAAAACTTACTTTTAAATAATGACTTTAAAAAGGGAGTTTTAGAAGAGGTGACACAATGATATTCATGGTAAATACAGCCAAAGGATTTGGTTAGTATCTTAGGCAAACACTAACTTCATCTTAGTGTTTTCTCAACCCTGTTGTCACCATAATTACATAGGGAGCTTTTTAAAAAAATTATAGACCAATCAAATGATAATCTCTGAGGGTGAGTTTGGATTTTGTTCTTTTGTTAATGATCCTCATGTGCATTAAGAATTTAGAACATTTAATCTAAAGGAATAATATAACCACTTTCATTTGTTGAATGCTTCACTCTGTGCCAGATACTGTGTTAGGTTTAATATACATCATGCAACTTAATATCTACAGGAAAAATGGTACTGGTTTACATGTTAGAAAACTTACCCAAATCCCTTCTTCTTCTTCTTTTTTTTTTTTAGCATTTCGTCAAACCTTTTTTCAAAGTTCTTAGTTTCTTTACATTGGGTTAGAACAAGTTCTTTCAACTCCCAAAAGTTTCTTATCATCCACCTTCTGAAGCCTACTTCAAAAAATGGAACACAGTCCTTTTCCATCAAGGCTTGTTCCGTTGTTAATGAGGAATTGCAGTCCCCTGTAGAGGGAGAGGGGTTCTGATTTTGGGTATTCTCGGCCTTTTTAGGCTGGTTTTTTCCCTTTATTATGAATTTATCCATCTGTTGTCTTTACAATTAACGCCTTTCTAATTAGGTTTCTGAGTGGACGTCCAATTTATTGATTCCCAGTGCTGGAATCCGAGCAACCCACTGCGCTGGCCAAAACAGCAGTGATAAGACTGATGGTGCTCTTCTGCCTGGGAATCTCCGGTCTGGCTTCCTTCCTGAGTCCATAACAAGCGGCTCTGCCTTCCCAGAGCTCCAAACACCAGTCAGTAGGGGAACCAGTCCCGTTTACTCTGCACGAAGCGCTGGCCACAAAAGTCGCACTGGCGACCTGAGGGGCTCCTCCACTGGAAATCTACTGGTCCATGAGCGACGAAAATTCATCTGAAAGTGTGGCATCCTCTCGTTTTCTGGGCTTTCACTGGGAGCTACAGTCCCAAGCTGTTAGCGATTAGCCACCTTGGATCTATACTATTTTCATTCAAAATAAAAGAATGGACAATATAGAGAGGAATATAAATGAACTAACGGAGTTGAAAAATACAACACGAGAACTTAGTGAAATATGCACAAGTTGGAAGAGCTGAATTGATCAAGCAGAAGAAAGGATATCAGAGGTCGAAGACCAACTTATTGAAATAAAATGAGAAGACAAGAATAGAGAAAAAAGGATAAAAAGGAATGAGCAAAGTCTCCAAGAAATATGGGACTGTGAAAAGACCTAATCTACATTTGATAGGTGTACCTGAATGTGATGGAGAGAGTGAATCCAAGCTGGAAAATACTCTTCAGGATATTATCCAGGAGAATTTTCTCAATCTAGCAAAGCAGGACACTATTCAACTCCAGGTAATACAGAGAACACCACAAAGACATTTCTCAAGAAGAGCAACCCCAAGGCACATAATCATTAGATTCACCAGGGTTGAAACGAAGGAGAAAATACTAAGGGCAGCCAGAGAGAAAGGTCAGGTTACCCACAAAGGGAAGCCTATTAGACTTAGAGCAGATCTCTCAGCAGAAACCCTACAAGCCAGAAGAGAGTGGGGGCCAATATTTAATATCTTTAAAGAACAGAACTTTCAGCCCAGAATTTCATATCCTGCCAAATTAAGCTTCACAACTGAAGGAAAAATAAAATCTTTTATGAACAAGCAAGTACTCAGAGATTTTATTACCACCAGGCCTGCTTTACAAAAACTTCTGAAAGAAGCATTACACACAGAAAGGAACAACCAGTATTAGCCTTTCTAAAAATATACCAAAAAGTAAAGAGCATCAACATAAAGAAGAATTTACATCAACGAATGGATAAAATAGCCAGTTAACATCAAATGGCAGTAACCCTAAATTTAAATCGACTAAATCCCCCAATCAAAAGATACAGCCAAAACCTAACGGTATACTACATCCAGACCCATTTTATATCCAAAGATACACAAAGACTTAAAACAAAGGGTTGGAGAAATATTTACCAACCAAATGGAGAGCAAAAATAAATAAATAAACAAAAAGCAGGAGTTGCAATTCACGCATTTGATAAAACAGATTTCAAAGCAACAAAGATACGGCGGTAAAAGGGTCAATGCAATAATAAGAGCTAAGGATCCTAACACCCAGATACATAAGACCCATAAAGAGATTTAGACTCAACGAGACAGAAAATTAATAAGGATATCCGGAACTTGAACTCAGATCTGGAACAAGTAAACTTAGTAAGTATTTATAGAGCTCTCCACTTTAAATACACAAAATATACATTCTCCACTTTAAATACACAAAATATTGATCGGCCATTATTAATACCCATTTTTAGAATAAAGCAATATTCCTGTTCTCTCTCCCTCTTTTTCTTCCTCTTTCTTCCTCTCCTTCTCTTTTTCTAAAAAAAAAAAAAAAAAAAAGTAACTCAGCAGTAACTTGTGGAGCAAGAATGTGAACCCAGGTCTGCCTGAAAGCTCAGGATGTCCTGTCGCATCACATTGACTACATGGCTGGGAATGGCTTAAAAAAAAAAAAAAAAGGAAACTTACCCAAATCCCCTACTATTCAGTGGCAGTGCCAAGACTCAGACCCCAAGTTGTCTTTCTCCAAAACACCATTTTCTTCACAATGTCCCTCAAGCACCTTTACCTCTCTTCCAAGTATAACTGAAGACAAATAAATGGTTAAACAGACATGGGATCAATCAGCAACTAGCTAGAGCAATGGCAAACTAATACAGAATATATTCTATTTTCATTCAAAATAAAAGCATGTAAAATTTTACCCACTGAATTAGTCTAGTCATGGTAAAGGAAACTCCAATAATAGCATTGTTTTAGGATTGTTGCAAAACAGAAACTACAATTCATAGATTGCATTTATTGATAAGCTATTTGCAAAACAGAGGGAGAGGGATAAACCACAAAAATTCGGGAGTCTGCCACCTCAGTGATGTTTCTGGAGTCCAGTGGTTTGTAGCCTATGAACATATCTCCTCAAAGGTGAAAGACATTGTTGCCCATTTCACCGCCCCCACTAACAGAGGCTCAATGCTTGATGGCCTTTATGGATTTTGGAGACAACATATACCTTATATAACCCAGGAGGCTTCTGGTTTTGATCAGTGAAATCTCTGCAGCAAGTGAAGGCTTCCACACACATGGATCCGCCAACTGGGGTTCATGATCTATCACGTATGCAGTGCAGTGTGGATCCTCTTGTGTGCATCAACAGGAGAATCTCAGACCTCTAGAATTTGTTGTTTTTTTAGTTGGAGTCTTGCTCTGTCTCCCAGGCTGGAGTGCAGTGGTGCAATCTCAGCTCACTGCAACCTCCGCTCCCTGGGTTCAAGTGATTCTCCTGCCTCAGCCACCCAAGTAGCTTGGAACTACAGGTGCCCGCCACCATGTCCCACTAAATTTTGTATTTTTAGTAGAGACAGGGTTTTGCTATGTTGGCCAGGCTGTTTTCGAATTCCTGACCTTGGAATCTGCCCACCTCTGCCTTCCAAAGTGCTGGGATAACAGGCGTGAGCCACCACGCCCGGACAACCTCTAGAATTTTGAGGTAAACTCATGCTTTCTTCTGCAGATAACTATTGCTCTCCCAAAAATCAATACTGGCCTGATACTGGGGCCTGGTAGAGACTAAATGCCTAGTTGTAAGACATCAAGTGACCGTATGACCTGAGCTTTCCATTTTGTTATTGGGTGTCTTTTGGTCTATTAGAACATGAGGTTGGGCATGCGTAACAACACCCTATCATCAAATGGAAATGTTAGGTAGGCTGAAGTACTTTGCCACTGACTCCAGCTTCTTTTGTTTTTGTTGTTATATTTTATTGGTGACAAAATAACTTACATTGACCAAAAATCAAAAGTTACATTGCCTTGATACAGTGCACCTGGTCACTGTATCAAGTTGAGGTCAGTGGCTGCTGCTACAAAGCTGGAGAACAGCACAGGGCGAAGCAGAGGTAAAGCAGCCCAACCCAACAGCTGGGGTGGGGCGGGCAGCGCCCCTCAGACCACTGGAGGGTGACAGCGGAAACCTACCTGTGTCTATGTCTCTACACGGCTTAATGGAAGAAGGGGAAACCGAAAGCCCTAAAGCAATGGGAATATATACGAGCCCCTGCCAGAAGGAAGGCGGCCTGTACGTCTCGTCTGTCCCATGGAGAAGAGATAATCTGGAGGCCTTCAGCTCAGGGCCAGTGACAGCCCCAGGCCCAGGCTGGGGAGGCTGGAGGTCTGGCCGCCAGGCGGAATGACACCCCAAGCTAGGTGTTCGAGGGGCTGGGGCAGCTCTCCCAACTAAAATGACCCTCGGCCAATGACCCCACACTTCCAGCCCCTTTCACACAGAACGCGCTGGTTTCTGTGACTTGTTTCCTTCCCCCCAGCAGCCACCATCACTCCCTTAGCAAAGCTGCTTGGTGGGCCAAGCTCCCAATTTGGGAGTGCGATGTGCAGCGCCGTGTGTCTAACTAGCACAGGACTGTCCGTACCTCCTGGGGACAGGAACAGGCCCTCTCGTCCTTCCACCAAATCCACCAAAGGACCCCGGGAAAAAGCCATCCAACCGGGAACAGCCACCTTCTTGCCCCCGGGCCATAGGGCCAGTCCTGGCTAAGGCCCCTCTCAGTGAGGCCAAAAGCACCTTCCTCACAGGTGAAGGGCCCTGAGCCCAGTCCGGGTAGGAAGCAGCTTGGCTTCGGAGTCCAACAAACGAGGGCTTCTAGGCTCGGCGGGCAGCTACCCCAGCGGCCTGATCACCTGGTTCTTGAATCTGCTGGAAGCTAAAGCCTACAACAAAAATCCTCCGCCTATGCCATGGCACGGGTGTTGCTCCTCTTCTTCAGTGGCGCTAGCTTTTTAAAACTGTGCTTCTGGAAGCTTCTCGCATCTCCCAGGTCCACCCCTAAGATTTTAGAAATAGGATTTTTCAGTACTCCTTTAAAAGAATCTTGAAAATAAAAAACAAAAACAAAAAACAGAAAAACTACAAACACCATTATTTTCTTTAAATGAAGGCCCTCTGAGAACACAGGCAGCGTGACCTCGACGGGTCCGGTTGACAGGCGGGGGCACATGCGGTCTCCTATGGCTCTGCCCGGGGCACCATGGCCTTTGGAAGGAGCCTGCTCGGGCACAGCAATGCTAAGTTTTCTCCTGAAAAGACGCAGTCCCCTTTCAATCAAAGAGAAAAAGAAATAACAGAAGAGAGGACGACTCTGAGATGAGGATCTTCCTCCCTTCGCCCTAGCCACACCCAGAGTGGGTCGGCCCCGCCTCCGCTCCCACAGCTCCTAGCCGCAGCGGGGCCATCATGGGGCGCTCGGCCTTGGCTCCTCTGCATAGTGCGCTCTCCCTTCCTGTCGCTCACACAGTGGTGCTTCCGTTTTAGCTGTGGAAAACAGGTATCTGTTTATTTTTATTTTGTATTACCCAGAATAAGATGCTGATGGACTAAGCCACGTTGCCTAGCTCTTCCACCGCCACCTTCTAATACTGGGACAGCCCCATCACCTGCCTTGCTCGTAAGCCAGCTCTCCCTGGTACGTGGAGTCCTGTGAGAACGCCTCGTTGATTTGTGGTTTAAACTCGTCGCCAAGGTAACTGTCCTGGGACAGTTGCGGCTGGGAGAGGCCAGGCTGGCTTATCTGGGAGGGCTGGCTCGTGGAGATGTAGCCCTGCGTCAGGGCGCCCTGCGAGAAGGACTGTGACGCCACATCCTGGCTGGCTTGGCTGTTGGGGAGGTTGGTCTGGTTGGGCCCAGGAAGCCCAAAGCGGTTCTTCTGGCGTCCCCCACGACCAGTCTTGCTTTTCCTGGTGCCTCGGCCTGCAGCCGGCCAGTTGGCTTGTTCGAAATAGCTGGGCGGCGGTGTGGGTAGAATGACCAGGTTGAAGGGGATGGAAATGTTCATGGCGGCCAGGTGGCTGGGGCTGGTGCTAATCATGCCTACCTGGTCATGGGTCTGGAAGTACATGCTGGAGGGCCGGTCCTGGCCCCTCAGATCATAGACAGAGCCGGGGATGATGGCATTGTCATCATACATGGCTGTGGTCATGAAGCGGGCCCCCAGGCTGATGGTGATGACTTGTGTGGCTTGCTGAACTGCATGAGGCTCTTGCGCAGGTTGTTGAGCGGCCCCTCCACCAGCACCTTCTGCTCCTTGTAGTAGTTCACCAGGTGGTTCCAGAGCGACTGCTTCAACAGTACCTGGCTGTATCTCCCTCAGTACACACCTGTGACCTTATAGGGTGTTCCTTATGACCAGTTGACTGAAAAGGGAAAAACTCTGACGGTTCTGCATAATTTTGCTGTCACCAACCACAGGTAGATGGCTGTAGTATGACAGTCTCTCTCAGGGATAGCCCTGAATGAAAGGGTAAATGGAAATCATCCTAGGTAGGACATTGAATGGAAGATTTTATTCATCTTATCTGGACAAAGAGATGACCAGAAGAATGGATCTACATTGATTTCTGGGCAATTGCTGATAATTGCAAAAGTTTTTTGGTCAGCAGCACTGGAAGGTTGGTGGCAAGGGAATTTGATGGAGAATATAAATGAATGGACTTATAAAATTTAGCATCTAGTGTAAAAATAATTGTGTCTCATGTGAATGCTCACCAAATGGCATCTACTGTAGATGGCACCTGTGGCAGAAGAGTGTCAATAATTAGATGAACAAAATAATTTGGTCTCCAAATGTTAAATGCCTCTTTCTCCAGCCACCCCAGTGCTTGCTCAAGGAACTCATCAGCAAAGTGGCTATGGTGAATAGAGGCTAAACATGGGCTTAATAACTTAAATTTCTTTTTACAAATATTGACCTGGCTACTGTTTCTGATTAGTTTTCTACCTATCAACTACAAACAAAACCACCATGTTCTTGATATGGTCATATCTATATCTATAATAAAGGAGTCTATTGGTAGATATTGGTTTTATAATTGTTTTCACACTGTGACTGGCCTAATATTTTTCTTTATGTTGTCTTTTGATATGTAGATATTTTTATTTTGATAAAATTTAAAGCACCATTTTTTTTTCTTTATAGCTATTGCTTTCTTTATTCAAGAAGCATTTGGCTACCCTCTGGTCACAGAAATATTTCTTTCTATATTATCTTCTAGAATTTTGGATTTTGCACTTAGGTCTGTGATTCACCTCAAAGTAATTTTTGTGTATGGTATAGGTTAAGTGTCAGAATTCATTGTTTTTATATGAATTTCTAGTGGTAGCATCACTTGCTAAAAGAATTTTATTTTCTCATTGGATTGCTGTAGAGCCTTTGTTGAAAACAAAACCAAAGAAAAACCCTGAATAAGTATCAGTCTATTCTGTTCTACTGATCTGTTTGATGAACCTTATGCTAGCTTACACTGATTCATTACTATTGTTTTATAGCAAATCTTGGAATCAGGTAATATAAGCCCTCCAACTTTAGTTTTTCTTAAGATTGTGTTGGACATTTTGAATTATTCACATTTACATGCATTTTAAAATTAGATTGTCAATTTTGACAAAAAAGCCTGCCGAAATTAAAATTGCGACTGATGTTACCTGTTTCTGTTGTCTTGCTGGTGAATGAGGAGTGCCCTATTTTTCCCAATAGGAGTAACTATTTAATTACTAAATGTTACAAGACTTTGTTAAATTAAACTTCAATGCTAATTCAGTACCTTCCTTATATTGTCATCCTTTGTTTGCTGAGGATGTCACTGATGATATTGTCTTCTCTGTGTGGCCCAGGCTGAAAAGGTCAGTGTAATCCTAAAGTGATTCTTTATCTTCTGCTTCTTGCCAAAAATATAATAGTTTCCATGAAAACAAACACCAGTGAAAACATAACACAGGGGAAATGATAATAAATGTACAGAAACACGTGTTTATAAATATAGAAAAGAAAAACCTTGTTTCTGGCCAGTCTAGTGGTCACCATGTGCTCATGATCATTGGCACTTGTCCATAAGTGAGTTAGGTTTTATTAAGCAACTTCAATTAGGGCATTTCAGAGTACAACCTTGCCAGTAAAAGGCTTCAGGACTCCCTGTTGTCAATTTGACATTGTTTAATCACAATTTATTCTTTTGTATTTACAAGGACTGTAAAGATGAACTTCTTTAACAATTCAGTCAGAAGCCCTTTGAAACCCCTTATCAGGCACTCAGACCGTGACTTTCGCAGTAAGGTGCTTCAGTAGCTGCTCACAGTATTTTGTTTGTTCGTATCTTAAAGTTGATATGCTTCCTAATGAATCATAGTGCTTTCAAATATAGTTTAAAAACTTGATCCAGACACATAATCTGTCCCATAGTACAATTCATAATGTATTACCAAAACTATAGAAAGGCATAGAATTCTGAGATTTGCTTAAAGAGCCCTTACAGAAGGGAAGTCTGTTTAATTTGAGTGGATATTTTGTGGTTTTTTTTTGGCTGAACATAATCCACAGAGGACTTTGAAAATAAAACATAATGGAGCATGATCTAAGAGACCAAAGATAAATGAACTGAATGTAGAATTTTTATGGCTAAAAATGCTGTCTGTTGCAGCTGCTGGTATATTCCATAGTCACTGTGTGGTGAAACTGGCTGTATGCTCATGGTTCGCCGAACCCATATTTAACACGTGGCTACTCAGTTTTAGACTGTATTAAGCCCTGGGGATAAGCATAGTAATAAAAAGCTGTCCATGTCTTAGATAATTTCACAACCTGGTGAGAAAGGAATATGTAACAACTAATTCTACTAATAAAATGTGACAGTTATGTATGAAGTATTCTGAGATCCTTTCTGGAGAACAATGAGTAATGCTTGGCAGAGAAGCTGTATGTATTTGTGGAAAGAGGACAAAGAGATTGACCAAAGAGGTGGTATTTCAAATAGATTTTAAAGAATCGAGGAGTGGCTAGTAAGTCTGAAATAAAAGACAACATGTGCAACGTAAGTCTAGAATAAACTTTAGGATGTGTAAGTTCTCAGCTCTATCACTGACTGGGTTAATACTTCATCAAAATACTTTTAAAAAATCTATATTCTGAATCTATATCTTTCAGGATTATGTTAAGTTGTGGTAATTAATATTGCCACTAACTGTTCCTTCTATTACAGTTTTGATCAGGAAACCAGACACTTTGTCATTGGTGAAGGAGGAAAATAAACATTTTAGCTTATTGGCAATCTGAATTATTAAAAAATGTTTACTTTTATCTGCCAAATGGTAGCTGATTCTGTGAAAGAATTGCTGCCCAGGAACTGTCTGTACAACTCAGTAAAAAATTGGTTATACTGATGCAACACTCTCAGAGACTCCGTGCTTCCCTAGCCGATATAAACTCTGAACGTTGCTAGAGGTGCCTTTGCATGTTTTGATTTACATAATTGTCCTTCATGAAAGCTAAAAGAGCTATTTTACTTGATGCTTATAATCACAGCACTTTGGGAGGCAGAGACAGGCAGGTTGCTTGAGCCAAGGAGCTTGAGACCAGCCTAGGCAACACGATGAAACCCCATCTCTATAAAAAACACATAACTTAGCCAGGTGTGGTGGTGCATGCCTGTAGTCCCAGCTACTTGGGAGGCTAGGTGGGGAGGATTGCTTGAACACAGGAGGTTGAAACTACAGTGAACTGTGATCATACCACTGCACTCTAGCCTGAATGACAGAGCAAGACCCTGTCTTAAAAAAAAAAAAAGGAAGAATATCTTAGGAAGAACTAAATACACAATAAAACTTAAAAAAATTATATACATTGCTATGTAATTACCTGAAGAATAACTATTAATAGAGCCTGCTCTAGGAGCCTCTGTCCTGGATTCTCTGGTGAAACCCTTAGGCATATATGTGACCAAGGAAAATCTCTAAAGAGATTTTTTTGGTTTTTCTTCTTTTTCAGTTATTTAATTCTCTTCTTTGTCTTTTGAGTTTGGGTCTTTCCTTGTCTAAAGTGGAATAGCCATTCTACTTGTATCAAGGCTTTAAATACAATTATCTAGTACTCTCAATGTTCCTATCAGAAATTGTTTAGTATTCAGACTAAAACAGAGAGTTGGCATTATGTGTTCCTCAGCAACATTTATCACAGCAACAAAGACAAAATCAAGATTCTGTTTTGTAAAACCTTGCAGCATCTTTCATTAACCAAGAATTTCTTTTGATGATATCTACCCTATCTCTTTTATCTTTGGTTTGAAAAGGCCATGGCTAGGATTTTCTCAAATGCTTTAGATTTTCTATTACTTTATTCTTTTCAATAAAGACGATTTCCCGGGGCCAGGTGCGGTGGCTCACGCCTGTAATCCCAGCACTTTGGTAGGCCAAGGAGGGTGGATCACGAGGTCAAGAGATTGAGACCATACTGGTCAACATGGTGAACCCCATCTCTACTAAAAATACAAAAATTAGCTGGGCATGGTGGTGCATGCCTTTAGTCCCAGCTACTCAGGAGGCTGAGGCAGGAGAATTGCCTGAACCCAGGAGGCGGAGGTTGCAGTGAGCCGAGATCGCACCATTGCACTCCAGCCTGGGTAACAAGAGCGAAACTCTGTCTCAAAAAAAAAAAAAAAAAAAAAAAAGACGATTTCCCACACCATCGTCAGGAAGAAGTAAAATATATTAATAGATGCTTAATGAAACACAATGAGGAACGCCTCCTAAGGACAAGCTAAATGGATTACATCTTTGTCTTTTCGTTCCAGCACCCTTTCTTAAGCCTTTAGAAATCTATTAGCACATTTTGGAGCAGTCTTCATTGTTGATATGGTTTGGCTGAGTCCCCACCTAACTTTTATCTTGAATTGTAGCTTCTCTAATTCCCATGTGTTGTGAGAGGGATCAGGTGGTTGATAATTGACTCACAAATGGTTATGCCAGGTTGCTTCCAATTTAGAAATAAAGAAATTTCTCTTTTTGATGCCTATAGTCCCTTACCTGAATGTTTGGAGCTTCTCTAACCAAAATGAGAAGAGTATAACTTCCAGTGGAGATTGATAATTGTTGAATGTTGGTATTCACATATGTATTTTAGTAAATTCAATGTCTTCAGTCAGCTGTTGACTTAACTACTGAATTTGTCACTGAAGTAAACAATAGGTGCAGCTTAATAAAAATTAACAAGAGCACTGAATTAAATGGTGTGGGGTGTTGTGAGGGGGTGTAAACAGTGGGTAAAGAATAAGGATAGAGCCCTCCCAGTAAAGCACAGAAAAATGCCTTTTTTCTCATCTCAAGAATTAAAATGATTTCAAAATTGTGAAATGTTGCATTTTAAAAAATTTTACAGATGAAAAAGGTGGAAGATAAAATAATTTAAGAAGTCCTATTTTGTCTAGAATAGGGAAAAAGAGAACATAACTTTGTGAGTTTTTAATGACCAGTCTATTAGGGTAGAAGTCAAACTATTCCTATGTTAAAGCTTTAGTTTAACTAATCAAAATGAAATGATCAGGAAACAGATTTTTTTTTACCTGATTCTTATACTGTTATTTTACTTTACTCTTTAGTTTTGAGCAAGGGGACATAAAATATCTCGAATTTCACTCCTGTTGCTTGGTGACAATGTTCAGAGAAATGTGGCATTTTAACCATCATTTTGGTAAACTTGGTTATTTTAGTATGGCCATCTGTCCCTAAACCACATTATTAAGGATATTCTTAACTCTGTTCTTTTAAATATAAAAATAGAAAAAAAAAAAAAAAGAAAAGAAAAGCCGAACGCTGAAATGTTTCTATGCTCTACCTGGGCAGGTGGAAAAGAGAGGATGAGGAGGAAAAACATAAAAGGATATGCCTTAAATATTATTGAATTTTAAGATAGGAATTAAGAATTTAACTTTCACAAAGTTGTCGCTAAAGAAAATAATACCTTAAAAATTTTCTGTCAAATCTTCTAAACTATATATAGAGTTCATGTGATTTGCTCTCTCTGTATTGCCTTGTTATGTAGGTAATGCTAATTTCCTAATAGCAATTATCTAGTAGCATCTTGCCATAAAAGCAATATACGTCCACTAGAGTATTGAGACATGACAGATGAAAAACAAAAAAGAAAATAAAAATAGTTGGCAATTCCACCATCTGGAGACATTTCTTTTTTTATTTAGAATAGTTTCTTATTGTTAAAAACGGTAACAGTTGAAAAGTCGGTGTAACAACATTTGAAAATGTTAACAACATATGAAGTGAAAAATAATCAGATTAAAAAAACAACAACCACAAACAGTTCTGAAAACAGTTCTGGCCACGTGCAGTGGCCCAAGCCTGCAACCCCAGTGCTTTGGGAAGCCAAGGGAGGGCAGATGATTTGAGGTCAGGAAATCAAGACCAACCTGGTCAACATGGTGAAACCCCGTCTCTACTAAAAATACAAAAATTAGCCTGATGTGGTAGCACACGCCTGTAATCACAGCTACTCAGGAGGCTGTGAGGCAGGGTAATTGCTTGAACCCGGGAGGCTGAGTTTCCAATGAGCCGAGATCAAGATCGCACCACTGCACTCCAGCATGGGTGAGAGAGCAGAAAACAAAACAAAATAAGCAAACAAACAAAAATAGTTCTGGATCAAGTATACATACCTCTTTCTATTCCTCCTACTTAATACAACAATCTTCTGTTCTCTCTGGCCAAAGGACCAGGGAAAGGGTAATCTAGCAAAGTAGAAAGCTTTTAGACAATAACCATCCTGTTCTAAACAAATGTCACAGAAAAAAGCACTGCTCTATCTTTATCCCAGTGAGTAAAGGTCTCCACCCCAAGGTGAACACAAGTCATATTTTACATGTGTGTTTGGCAATATACATGCATCAGGACTACCTTCATGAATATTCATAGCTTCTCCTGTACTAAAATCTATTGAATTGTATATATAGCATACCCATTCAGCATAAAGCTCCTACCCTATACCCTTCTCATGCTAAGTGTCTGTCTTTGGTCTTTGCCAGAAGCTGTGCTTCCCAGAGTGCAGGATGGCGACCTTGTAGGCTGTAACACTTTATAAGCAATAAAGCTCTTCTTTTCTAAATTTATATTGTGTGATTTTGTTGTTTTTGTTAACAATAATAGTAGCATTGAAGAAATTTCAAGAAGTCATGTAAGCCCACAGGAATACTTGGATATACAAATCACATGGTCATTTATTTAGACATTAATATTTCCAAAGATTTACATTCTGTAGCCAACCTCTGTAAGTTAGTTGAGTGCCAATTCTCTTTCAATAGAAAGAAATCTTTGTAAGGTTTAGCAAATTTCTCATGTGAGATGAATTAATTTTCTTGTACTTACTAGTTGATATATACCTCATTTAATGAAATGTTTATGTTATTCCCAAGTTACTTACAAATTCAATCAAAATTAAGATAATTCTCATTGACAAAAAAATAGACAATGAGAAATAAGTTACCAATAAGTTCACCCAACTCAGTAAAATAATATTAAAAGTTGTGGTATAATTTTATAAATCATAAACAAGTGTTTTATCATAAAAATTATCCTTTTCAATGTCCTCTCTCACCACTCCTCTTCAACACAGTATTAGAAGTCCTGGCCAGAGCAGTTAGGCAAGAGAAAGAAAATAAAGGGCATCCAAATAGGAAGAGAAGAAGTCAAATTATCACTGTTTGCAGATGACATGATTCCATATTTAGAAAACCCCACAGTCTTGGCCCAAAAGTTCCTTCAGCTGATAAACAATTCAGCAAATGTTCAGGATACAAAATCAAAATACAAAAGTCACTAGCATTTCTATACACCAACAACAGCCAAGGCAGGAGCCAAATCAGGAATGCAATCCCATTCACAATTGCCACAAAGAGAGTAAAATACCTAAGAATACAGATAGCCAGACATGTGAAAGATATCTACAATTAACATTACAAAATACTGCTCAAAAAAGTCAGAGATGACACTAGCAAATGGAAAAACATTCCATGTTCATGAATAGGAAGAATCAATATTGTTAAAATGGCCATATTGCTCAAAGCAATTTATAGATTCAATGCTATTCCTATCAAACTACCAACTATGATTTTTATAGAACTCAAAAAAAAAAAAAACCACTCTAAAATTTATATGGAACCCAAAAGAGCCTGAATAGCCATGGCAATAATAAGCAAAAAGTACCAAGCAAGAGGCATTATACTACCTGGCTTCAACTATACTACAGGGCTACAGTAACCAAAGTAGTAGGTACTGGTACAAAAACAGGCACATAGACCAGTGGAACATAATCCACAGAGCCCAGAAGTAAACCTGCACACCTAAAACCATCTGATATTCAACAAAGCTGACAACAAACAAGCAATGGAGAAAGGACTCCCTATTCAATAAATGGTGTTGGGATAACTGGATTGCTACATGCTGAAGATTGAAGATTGAAACTGGACCCCTTCTTTACACCATATACAAAAATTAACTCAAGATGGAGCAAAGATTTAAATGTAAAACCTAAACGTATAAAAACTCTGGAAGACAACTTAGGAAATACTATTCTGGACTGTGGGGTTTTCTAATTAAAGAATCATATAGAATCATGTCATCTGCAGGCAGTCATAGTTTGACTTCCTTTCTTCCTATTTGGATGCCCTTTATTTCTTTGTCTTGCCTAGTTGCTTTGGCCAGCACTTCTAATACTAATGCTATTTAAATATTTCCTAGGAACTGGAAAAGATTTCATGACAAAGATGCCAAAAGACATTATAACAAAAGCAAAAATTGACAAATGGGACCTAATTAAAGTTAATAGCTTCTGCACAGAAAAAGAGACAACACAGTAAACGGGTAACCTACAGAATGGGAGAAAATATTTGCAAACTTTGCCTGTACCAAAAGGTGTAATATCAAACATCTATCAGGAACTTAAACAAATGTACAAGCAAAAAAACAAACAATCCCATTAAAAAGTTGGCAAAGGACATGGACAGATACTTTTCAAAAGAAGAAATACATTCCCCCAATAAACAGGAAAAAAGCTTGATATCACTGATCATTAGAGAAATGTAAATCAAAACCACAATGAGATACCATCTCACACAAGTCAGAATGACTATTATTAAAAGTCAAAGATAGCAGATGCTGTCCAGGTGGCAGAGAAAAGGGAACACTTATACACCATTGTTAGGAGCATAAATTAGTTCAGCCATTGTGAAAAGCAGTGGTGAGTCCTTATCCAAAGGAATATAAATTGTTCTATTATAAAAGACACATGCACATGTATTTTTATTGAAGCAATATTCACAATAGCAAAGACATGGAATCAACCTAAATGCCCATCATTTAGGCTGGTTAAAGAAAATGTGGTATATACACATCATGAAATACTATGCAGCCATAAAAAATGTGATCCTGTTCTTTGCAGGAACATGGATGGAGCTAGAGGTCATTATTCTGAAAAACTAACACAGGAACAGGAAACCAACTACCACATGTTGTCACTTATAGGAGAGAGCTAGATGATGAGAACACATGGATGCAGAGAGGGGAACAACAGACACTGGGGCCTACCTGAGGGTGGAGGGTGGGAGTAGGGAGAGGACTAGAAAAGATATCTAATGGGTACTATGCTTAATTCCTGTGTGATAAAATAATCTGTACAACAAACACCCATGACATGAGTTTACATATATAATAAACCTGTACCCCTGAATCTAAAATAAAACTTCAAAGAAAAATTTGAAAATCCTTTTCTAATTTTTCATGTTTCCATTTATTTTGTGTTTTCCTTTGAAAATAATAGCAGTAATAATTTAAAAAATTTCAAATAAAACAGCTTTCTTTAACTGCCTTCCCATGAAGGGTACTTCACATTGGAAGAAGAAACCCTGTAAGATATAAATGTTTCTTTGAATATTTTATAAGACATTAGATTATCTTTCCTCATAAATTTTATTTTACATCCCAATTAAGTTTATATTTAAAAACCCAGGGCTGGGCGCGGTGGCTCATGCCTGTAATCCCAGCACTTCGGGAGGCCGAGGCAGGTGGATCATGAGGTCAAGATATCGAGACCATCCTGGTCAACATGGTGAAACCCCATCTCTACTAAAAATACAAAAAATCAGCTGGGCATGGTGGCATGTGCCTGTAATCCCAGCTACTCAGGAGGCTGAGGCAGGAGAATTACCTGAACCCAGGAGGCGGAGGTTGCAGTGAGCCGAGATCGTGCCATTGCACTCCAGCCTGGGTAACAAGAGAGAAACTACGTCTCAAAAAAACAAAACAAAACAAAAACCCAAAGCCATACCTCCCATTTTTTGTTTATTCGCTTTCAAATTGTATCTAGTTTATATTTTTTAGATACCATCTCATCCCAGTTAGAATGGCAATCATTAAAAAATCTGGTGACAACAGATGCTGGAGAGGATGTGGAGGAACACTTTTACACTGTTGGTGGAGTGTCCATCAGTTCAACCATTGTGGAAGACAGTGTGGTGATTCCTCAAGGACCTAGAAAGAGAAATTCCATTTGACCCAGCAATCCCATTACTGGGTATATATCCAAAGGATTATAAATCTTTTTTTGTAAAGATACATGCACATATATATTTATTGTGGCACTGTTTACAATAGCAAAGACCTGGAACCAACCCAAATACTCATCGATGATAGACTGGATGAAGAAAATGTGGCACATATACACCATGGAATACTATGCAGCCATAAAAAATGATGAGTTCGTGTCCTTTGTAGGGAAATGGTTGGCTCTGGAAACCGTCATTCTCAGCAAACTGACACAAGAACAGAAAATCAAACACCACATGTTCTCACTCATAGGCGGGTGTTGAACAATGAGAACACATGGACACAGGGAGGGGAGTATCACACATTGGGGTCTGTTGAGGGGGACTAGGGAAGGGAAAGTGCAGGGTAGGGAGTTGGGGAGGGATAACATGGGGAGAAATGCCAGGTACAGGTGACGGGGATGGAGGCAGCAAAGCACATTGCCATGTATGTACCTATGCAACAATCCTGCATGTTCTGCACATGTACCCCAGAATCTAAAGTGCAATTATATATATATGTATATATATATATATGTTTAATTTGGTTTGTCTGAGGCAATGTTACATATGTCTTTTCCTGTCGTTTTTCAAGTCGAAATTTTTTTCTTAAGATAGAGTGTATATCTCCAAATGTTTCTGAGAGCAGATATACCTCTTCAAATAATTTTGTGATCACTTATCAGTGAGTTACGGTATATTCATTAAAACAGTAAAGATTTTAAGAGGAATTTCTCCCAAAACAATTGCTTCTACCAAATTTTACAAATAATTACTCTAAAAATTATCAAATAGTAGGCCAAGAAAATGTCAAAACAAGTTTTAATTTTGACTATGCATGTAAACTACTAAATTCTGCATCAATCAACTCATGTGCCCAATAAAGTTCAAACACTTAAGTTGTTATTTTCTGGTTCTCTTTTTTCAAACCTAATAGTTTCCAGAAAGTGGTTTTTTTCAACTATACTTTATCCTTCAATTATGGAAGAAAGTAAAATTCTTGTTGTCTGGCATAATTTGTTGCTTCAAAGACATAACTGGGTGTTAATTTTATATTTGGTAGAAAAGGTGTAATATATTTGAATCATAGCATATTAGAAAATTCAGTTTTGATTGCATTGATGCAACAGGCTGCTAGATAGAAAATGATATAAACTTGGAAAGCAATTTTCTTACTCCTAGGTTTGTTTTTTCGACTGTATTATCAGGTGAATTAGAAAACTGTATAGAAGAAATGAAATTATCATCACCATTCCCCTTTTGTTGAGGGAATATTTTGTTCCAGACCTTGATCTCACAACAGTATATTCATTATATCATTTAATCCTCACAAGCATTCCATAAGGTAGGTTGCTGTTGTTATTCCGGTCTTGAGAGGAGATATCTGAAGCTTCAAAAGATTAGGTCCTAGTTCCCAAGAGACGGAGCTGATAGCTAATTGCCTATATATATTGAAAGTTAGTGCTGAAATTAGAATAGTTTATAGACAATAATTTTTTCTCCCTCTTATTTTTCTTCTTAAATCCAAAATGATTGGATTTTTCATTTCAATCTTCCTTAGTTTTAGCACGTGCTTACCTTGTTTTGTCTCCTTGTTGATGCCAAAAGGGTCAGGGCTCAGAATTTAATTTTTTGTGTTTGATTGTTTTAGTCGGTTTTCATTTTGAGATAAAAACTGGCTCATGTAGAGCAGAAAATTCATCCAACATATTTAGAAATTTTGCCTTTAATATTAAGGAACCAGTGAGTAACAGTAACAGAAGAGAAACAGTGAGTCAGATCTAAGTTTCTACTTTTCTAAACATCCCCCAACTGCTCTTTTTAACCTTGTCTGGATGCAGAAATTTTGGAGACTTGTTACTAACTGTGTAATTTTAATAATCTCGTATACTAAACACAAATCTCAAGACTAAAACAAATTTAGAAAACATTTACCAGGGTAGTTTTGAGAAATAAATAAAAGCAATGGTTTCAAAATACCTAAAACATTAATCCATGTTTTACATGTTCTAAATGAGCTTAATGCTCTCTACCAACTCTATAAATTCCTCAAATCCCACTTTTTTCCTCCTATTTATTTTTCTCGAAATCTACATTTCGAGAGAATAGACTATACCCATTCTTTGCAATGTTCCTTCATTTGTTAATTCATTCACTGCTACTAATCGACTACTATCTGGCTTTAGCTTCTAATACACTGAAACTTTTGTCAACACCAACGATCTTAGAACAGCCAAATCCAGCTAGACCATCACCTGTTGTTCACTTTTTTGGTTGTGACCTTTGACATGGTTAAACATTCTAATCTTTGAAACACCCAAATCCTGCTTATTTTCATTTTCCCTTACAATATATTCCCCACATTACTACCAGGAAGATCTTTCTAAAATACACATATGATTATCTTTTTAAAATCACTCAGCTGCTCCTCATAGTTTTGAAAATTAAGGTTTCATTCTTTTGAAGTCTGTGATATCATTCTTTCCTAGATTTCCTTCCGCGAAGTTCTCCTGTGTTTATTATGGTCTTCCTTTTTGCTTACTCTGTGACTATTCGTGTTTCACACAGTAGCAGCCTATTCTTTTTTCCATTCTGTACTCTTGTTGTAGTAACTCATCCATATCCATACATTTTATTAAAGTTTATGAGCCAGTAACTACCACATCTGTGTCTTTAATGCAAATCTACTTGCTGAGCTTCAAATGATTAGTGGAGTTCTCTATTTCAAACTCATATTAAACTCGATATTTTCAAAACCATAATTTAGCTTTTCTAAATCTTCTCTTCCTCTGAATTAACTATTTCGATGAATGACTCCTACATAGATATGGCTCTTCAACTCAGATATAGAAAATCTCTAAAGGATTTTTTTGTCTTTATACATAGCCAACACATTCTTACTAGTTTTCATGTTTTAAAAAATTCTCCTAATTTAATGTATTTTATAGCTGCTTTAAACTGTTCATCACTATGAACACTATCCTAATTCAGAATTATCAGAGTTTATAAAATTCTTTAGAACCAATAGAACAGTTTTGAAAACAAAATTGCCCAAAGAAATCCATATATAACAGATAAAAGCACATTTGTTCTGTCAAACAGAAGTGAAAGGAAATTCAAAGTTCTATTTATTTTATATTCTTCTTGCCTCCTTTTGGGACTTCTGAGATACCCCTGTGGAGTCTTGAGATTCAGTAAACTTATTTTTTAACTTAATAATAATAATTTTCCTAAGTGAAAGAAGCCAGACCCCAAAAGACTTCAAACTCTGTGATTTCTTTATATGACATTCTAGAGAAGCAAAACTATAGGAATGAACAACAGATGTTGTTCCCAGCCATTAGACAAGAAGTGATGAGTTGACTACAAAGGAGCCACACAACAGAATTCTTAGGGTGACAGACTGTTGTGTATGGTACTATGGTAGTGGATACCACTTTTCTTATTGTTAGAGAAAGAATTTACAAATAACCAAGGGAAAGACTAGAGTGAACCTTGTGATACTAGAGCAGAGTTGGAGGTAATAGTATGAACTCATGTTAATTTTAATATGCAGATAGATACAGATTAAGTATATAGATATGTATGTATAAGCAGTTCGTGAACAAATACCTACTTCCAAGTTCTGTCTGCTAAGATGACTTAGAAGCAATGATATCCTGGTATCAATGAACATATCTAACCTAGATCTTATTTTTAAATACCATTCTCCAAAAAAATGATACCTGGGCTTCTTAGAGAAATGGTTGATACCAGAGCTGAACAGGAAAAATATAAGAGCACAGTGGAGAGCCAGAAAGGACGGAAATGATAAAAGGAAAGAAAAGAAAAGAAAAAGACAAGGATATATATAGAGAGGCATATCAAAAGGACATAAGAGCCTACCTTAAAGAGTTCCCAATGTCCAAAGCTGAAAAATTTGAACACAATAAATAACAACACTATTGACCTTTAACCCAAAGAAAAAAATAAGTGTCTATTTCTTCTCTTGCCCTCATTAATTTATATGTTCAATCATTCACTTTTACCACTATAAATAAGAATAAGGGAAGAAATAAATCTTCCTTGCAGAAGAATTCCAAATAGTGGATAGGGAAGAAATGAGAGACAGAAAATTACCACTAAAACATCATATTTTACTTGGTAAAAACAATATTCACTGATGAATGGTATACTTGTGGGTAAAACTTTAAAGAGAAACAGGAAATTTGCACAGCCTCAAAGCATTTCTTCAAAAAATAATAATTACTGTGGTGGTTTTAACTATCTAAAAATTAACTGATATCTCTCCCTCTAGGAGGGGGAGCTTACTTGTCTTTCCCTTGAGTATGGGCTGGCAAAGTGATCTACTCCTAATAAACAATATATACAAGGAAAAGAGTAACTTTGCAGTACAGAAAACTTACAGATAATACTTTGACCAGGTGATCCAATTTAATATAATCAGTTATGTTGGTATCATGTATACCCTGACATAATAAGAAGGGTCCTTCACATATGTAGTATTTCCATAGTTCAACCATTTTTTAAAAATCTCAAGTCTAAAAATGAACAGATATTATCCTAACCCAAATTGAGAGACATCATATAAAATTCCTGACTAATGCATGTAATGCCAGTACTTTGGGAGGTCAGAGCAAGAGGATCAGTTGAGTCCAGGAGTTTGAGACCAGCCTGGGCAACATAGTGAGACCTCATCTTTACAAAAAATAAAAATTAAAAATTTGCCAGGTACGGTGGCATTGTACTTGTAGTCTCAGCTATTCTAGAGGCTGAGGTGAGAGGATCACTTGAGCTCCAGAGGGAGGTCAACATTGCAGTGAGCCATGATTACACCACTGCCTTCCAGCCTGTCTTAAAAAAAGAGAAAAAAAAAAAAAAAAAAGAAAAAATTCCTGACCAGGATATTTTAAAAGTGTCAAGGTAATGAGAAGAAAAACCTGAGAAGCTATCACAGATTGGAGGGGACTAAGGAGATATGAGGATTAATGAAGTATCAGGGGTTAGATCCTGGACCACAAGAGAAACTTTGGTGGAAAAATTGTTGAAATGCACATAAAGTCTTTGTTAATCTGCCTTCATTAATGGGTGGTGCACCAATGTTAATCTCTTCATTTTGATACATTTATCATGATTCTATAGGATGTTAATGTTAAAGGAAGCTGAGCAAAGGGTATACAGGAACTCTTTATTTTTGTAAGTCTTCGTAATTTAAAGAATTTAAAAATGAAAAGTTAAAAAATACCCAAAAGTATCAGTTTACATTATTGTTTCCTGGTTTACAGTATTTAAAATTTAAAGAACTTAAAAATAAAAAGTTAAAAAATACCCAAAATATTGGTTTAAATTATTACTTTGTGGGTTATAGTAATAACCTCTTTATTGGTCTGCTTATCTTCATTTTCCCTTACAATCCATTCTCCACATTGCCACCAGAAAGATCTTTCTAAAATGAACATGTGATCATCTTTTGAACAATATTCAGTTGCTCCTCGTAGCTTTCAAAATAAAGGTCAAATTCATTAGTTCATCCTTCTATGTAGGATAAATCCCTTTCTTTAAAATATTACTATCATTTCCCAGCACACACTTTGCTATAGTCTTAAGGAATTATCAGCAGTTTCCCAAAGATATCAGGAAGCTCTGTAGCTCCATATTACCAAACATGCTCTTTCTTTTAATGAGAATGTCCGTCTCCTTTTCTTCTTTTACTACTCATTCTTAGAAACTCTGCACAAATGTGACTGCTTTTTGAAAGGGTTTTCTTATATCAGTCTAAATAGTTTGTTCCCTTCTGTGTGCTCCCTTTGTGAATACTCCAAAGTTGTATCATAAAATGTTTACACTGTACTATAATCATTCATTTACTTCTCTGTCTCTCTCCCTGAAGTCAGAGACCATTAAAGTCAGTTTTATTGATATATAATTTATATACTATAAAATTCATCCTTTTGTGCATTCGGTTTTATGAATTTAGACAAAAGTATATTGTGCTATAACCACCACTGCAATCAAGATAAAGAACAGCTCCATCATCCTCCAGAATATTCTCATCCTGGTTTGCAGTCAGCTGCTTCTCTCACTTCCTTAACTATTCGTTTTAATTTAGTGTCTCTAGTATTGACTTTTTCAGGATGTCATACATAGGTCGCCTTTTGAGTGGAACTTCTTTGCTTAACATAACACATTTGAGATTCATTCATGTTGGTTGGCACATCAATAGTTTGTTACTTTTACTGCTGAATATTATTCATTAATATAATGAATGACATTTCATCATATTAATGTATAATCATTGTTTATTTACTCATCAATGGAAGAGCATTTGGGTTGTTTTCAATATTTGGCAATTATAAATAAAACTGGAAATACATAAAATCATATATGTATTGATTATTGTGTAAATATAAGGTTTTATTTCTCTTGGGTAAATAGCTAACAGAAGGATTTCTGGGTCACACAGGAAGTTAGTTATTTTTATAAGACATTGCCAAACTGTCAAAGTGCTTATAGTTTTATTTTCATTCTGTTCAGCACTATATTGCTCTGTATCCTCTCCACCCCTTCATATTGCCAATTTTTAAAATTTGCATTTTCTCAATAACTAATATTAAACATATTTCATGTGCTTATTTCACATCTATACATCTTTTGGTTGCCTATTCAAAGCTTTAGCTGACTTGTTTTCTTATGATTGAGTCTTGAGAGTTCTTTACATATTCTGCAAAAAAAGTAATTTATTGGATATGTACTTTAAGTATTTTCTCAATATTCGCTGAGTTTCAGACATGCTGAAGTTAATACATTGATAATCTGTAGTTAGAAATTTACATATAGCACAGGATTCCATTGAGACTCAATTGGGGATTCAATTGGGAATTTAACAAAGGCTAGGGAAGGACAAGTGGTTTATTACTGTACCATAAAGAACAGGATTCATCAATGAAGTTTAGAGCATAGACCCCAGGTAGCTGAATATGAGGTGGGTATGCCTCAAGCTATTGAGCCCACAACAAGTGAGTTTCCAGTTTATAAGAAAATAAGTTCGATGATAGACTGGACTGGGAAAATGTGGCACATATACACCATGGAATATTATGCAGCTATCAAAAATGATGAGTTCGTGTCCTTTGTAGGGACATGGATGAACCTGGAAACCATCATTCTCAGCAAACTGACACAAGAACAGAAAATGAAATACCTCATGTTCTTGCTCATAGGTGGGTGTTGAACAATGAGAACACATGGACACGGGGAGGGGAGCACTACACACTGGGGTCTGTTGGGGAGAATGGGGGAGGGACAGCAGCGGGTGGGGAGCTAGGGAGAGATAGCCTGGGGAGAAATGCCAGATGTAGGTGAAGGGGATGAAGGCAGCAAATCACACTGCCAGGTGTGTACCTATGCAACTATCTTGCATGTTCTTCACATGTACCCCAAACCTAAAATGCAATTAATAAATAAATTATAAAAAAAATAACTTTTAAAATCCCAATTAGGGTACCATATTGCTCAAGATTCAGGTTGGAACCTGAAATGATCAGGGGTTGTCTCAGAAATTCACAGTGGCTTGTGACTAGGTTTCCTAAAAATGGTTTCCAAGATAAGTATTTAGAATTTGCATTTTTGTAGTTATATTTGGCTTTATATCTATAATTACTTGGAAGTGACTTGCACATGGGCCACTGGATATTAGAGTTTCCTGTACAATAGTGGACAATTTTTAAATGACATAAATCATGGAATCAACCTAAACACCCATCAATAAGAGTCTGTAAAGAAAATGTGGTACAGGTACACATGTACATGTATACATAAGATACTATGCAGCCATGAAAAAGAATGAGATTATGTCTTTTGTGTGAACATGGTTGGAGCTGGAGACTATTATTCTTAGCAAAAGAATGCAGGAACAGAAAACCATATGCCACATGTTCTCACTTAGGAGTGGGAGCTAAATGATGAGAATATGTGAAAACAAGGGAAAAGCAGACACTAGGATCTACTTGAGCATAAAGGGTGGAAAGAGGGAACGGAGCAGAAAAAATAACTGTTGGGTATTGAACTTAATACCTGGGTGTTGAAATAATCTGTGGAACAAACCCTGTGACATGCATTTACCTATATAACAAACCTTCACATGTACCCCTGAACCTAAAATAAAAGTTAAAAATAAATAAAATGACATAAATTTTTAATAATAGAGCTCTATCATATTTATATGTTGAAATGTGGAGCCAGCTATTCAAAAACATTTTTATCTAAGACTACTAAATTATACTTTAAAAAGTCATGATAAAGATGTAAAAATAAAATACAAACTGTATATACACTATGAAAGCAATTTTATTTTTTAAATATGTATATAAAAACCTATATAGAAAAAAGACTGGAGAAAAATATAGTAACGAGTTAATAGTGTTTATCTTGAGTGGTAGTTTATCTTGAATTGTATGTGATTTTGCCCAAATCTCCTCCAATCCGTGTGTATTTGTTTTGTTGACATAAAAAAATAAAATAGCAATAAAACAAAAATAGCTTCAGTGGTTGAAATTGTCTAAATTCTTCCCCATCTGGGTCCGTGTTGGGCTACCCTCTGTACTAACCAAGCCTGGCATGGAAGTGAACCCAAAGGGCTAAAACCAAGGAATACCAGTCTACAAGAGACAGTCTAGAATGGGAAGTGTCACGGGATTGAGTATCACTTAAGCGTCAAAAAAACTTTGAGGAGAATTGATAACTAAAAATCAGTGATGAATGTAGATGTCCAAATCTAAAAGGTTAAAAATGTAGCTCTAAATAGAAGACAGAGATGAGTCAGAGACAAGCAAATAAAGGATGAGAATAGGAACAAGTTAGGAAGAAATTGGTGGGGCCCTTGAGGATTGCCCTGAATTCTCCAAAATGAGGCTGGGGCTCATTTTTATTTTGGTTGCTAGTTCTTGGGAGGTGAGGTTTACTTAAACACAGTGTTAAGTATCAAGGAGAGAGAGAAAATGGTTTTCAAAATACCCAGTTTCTCTTTACCAAGTTTAATGTACTTTGATAAACACCCATATTACCAGTCCTTTCTGCCACATCTTCATTTATCAAGATTCTTGAAGGTCTAGCTGAAGTTCAACCTTCCGTCAGAAACCTTCCCCAGTCCGCCTAGTTGGCTATAATTCCTCACTACCTCCTTTAAAGTCCTGCAGATTTTATTTATGCCATTTGTAAGGAACACAAGTTCGACCTTCCGTCAGAAACCTTCCCCAGTCCGCCTAGTTGGCTATGATTCCTCACTACCTCCTTTAAAGTCCTGCAGATTTTATTTATGCCGTTTGTAAGGAACACAAGTTTGTCAGCACTCTGAAATATCAAACTGTCCTTTCAGGTTTGAAAACTTACAGAAGCTTGACTTGACATCTATTAGGCTGCTTTATGTGATACACTGTGTGTAACTTTTAGTGAACTAGCTAAGTGAGAAAGTGCTACAGACATACACACTTTTATTAAGAGGAAAATGATAAGGAAGTTGTTACCAATTGCAAATATACTCATCTTGGAAGCTATATTTTATCTTAGTAGCTAATACTTTCACATACCAACTAGGTCCTTTCCTCCTTGCTTTTGAGTCATAAATTACTATTTAAAAACTGGCATGCTTCCCACAGTCAAAGTTTGCTCATTAAATTACCATCTAGAACATTTCCTTTACTTAGACTGGTAAGATTTAATTTAGGCCTCTAGGCTACTGATGTTTCCCAGTTAATCATGTAACAGTAATGCTGTTGAGGTGAGGGCAGAGGAGAGACAGGATAGACTGTCATACTTTCGTTTTAAAGAAGTAGGTATATCAACAAATTATGGTAATTGCTGCTTTTCCTCACCTTGCATGTTTTTAAATTAATGAAATGACTCTAATGTTTTTGATTCCTAGAATTTTTTTATCTTTCGGGATTTGATGGCCTTTTGATGAAGTGGTGCTACTTCTGATTACGTTATGTTGTCTTGATTAACTTGCAAATCGACTTTCCATTCTTCTTTTATTTCCAATCAACTGTGTACTTTGAAATGAACTTTTGACACCTCCCATAACAAAGGCTGTCATTCTTTTAATAATTTTCTTACTTGACTTTCATTAGGAAATCCTACAGGCACCTTAAACTCAAATAAATAGAAGCATTGTATTTTGTTTTTCATTCTGCTTCTTCTGTAGTCTCTTTTCTAGAGTCTGGGAATTATTCTAATTCTGTCTTTGTCATCTCCCACACGCAATAAGCCACCAAATCATCTCTTGCCAAACCAAAAAAAAATTAAAAATAAAGTACAAATTGCAGTGATTTTAGATAGTCAATATACAATACTTCCTTTTCATTTTCCAGTGCAGAATCAGTTGAGGAATAGAATGTCAGAGAGAGGAGACTACAGCATTATCTTAATTGCTGCAGAACTCTTAAAGTAATATAGAGGGCTCAATGAACCAATTAGAATGTCTTGTGTCTCCTCTCACACCTCCCATCCATGTCTGAGGAAAGCTCTCCTGTGAGCAAACTTGGTATTAATAGTTAATCTAAGCTCTTTGCTTCCCTGACTGTCTGATAGAGAAAGGAGAAAATATTAAAATCCTCAGTAATCATGGATGATTGGCAAAACACGAACCAATGAGTTTCAACTATTAATAGAGCATTACATATTCTCCATGGAGAGGATTGAGTAAGAGGTCAAGCAAGAGACCACAAGTTCATGTTAGAAAAATCTATCAGCTGGAAAAAGAAAAAAACTAAAAATACCTTAACTTTTCTGTAACAGGAGATTGGAGGAAAACAGGGAGAGTATGGAGTGATGATAATAAAGAGAGGAAATTAATTTCAAGAAAAAAATAGCTAAACAGAGTGCTAATGCCACCCTTACACATGACATTCTTTCTAGAATTTTTCGAGATCATGGTCTTTTTAAAAAGAAAAAAATGTCAATAGTTTTTGAGGAACAGATGGTATTTGGTTACATGAATAAGTTCTTTAGCAGTGATTTCTAAGATTTTGGTGCACCCATCACTTGAGCAGTGTACACCTCGTTCGTTGTCTAGTCTTTTATCCCTCACCCCTTGCCATCATTTCCCCCAAGTCCCCAAAGTCCACTGTATCATTCTTATGCCTTTATGTCCTCATAGCTTAGCTCCCACTTATAAGTAAGAATGTACGATATTTGGTTTTCTATTCCTGAGTTACTTTACTTAGAATCCAGGTTGCTGAAAATGGCATTATTTTGTTCCTTTTTATGCTGAGCAGTATTCCATAGTGTGTGTGTGTGTATATGTATCGCATTTTTAAAATCTACTCTTTGATAGTCATTTGGGCTGGTTCCATATTTTTGCAATTGTGAATTATGCTGTTATAAACATGCATGTGCAAGTGTCTTTTTCATATAATGACTTTTTTCCCTCTGGTGGATACCCAATAGTGCTATTCCTGGATTAAGTTGTAGATCAACTTTTAGATTTTAAGAAATCTCCATATTGTTTTCTATAGTGGTTGTAGAGGTTTATATTACCACTAACGTTGTAAAAGTATTCAATTGTCACTGTGTTCCCATCCACATCTACACCTATTTTTAAATTTTTTAATTATAGCCATTCTTACAGAAGTGAAGTGGTATCTTATGGTTTGGATTTGCATTTCCTTGATAATTAGTCATGTTGATCATTTTTAAATGTTTGTTGGCCATTTGTATATCTACTGTTGAGACTATCCATATCTTTAGCTCACTTTCTGGTGGGATTATGAATTAAAAATAAAAATTCTATAATTAATAGATGCAGAAAAAGCATATGACAAAATCCAACATCCCTTATGATTAAAACCATCAGCAAAATAGGCATAGAAGGGACATGCTTTAAGGTAATAAAAGCTGTCTATGACAAGCCATTATACATAAACCCATTATGACAACCAACATTTTACTGAATGGGAAAAGTTGAAAGCATTCCTCCTGAGAACTGGAACAACCCAAGGATGCCCACTTCTACCACTTCTATTCAACATAGTACTGGAAGTCCTAGCCAGAGCAATCAGACAAGAGAAAGAAATGAAGGGCATCCACATCAGTAAAGAGGAAGTCAAATTGTCACTGTTTATAATTGGTATGATCATATACCTAGAAAATCCTAAAGACTCATCTAAAAAGCTTCTAGATTTGATAAATAAATTGAATAAAGTTTCAACATACAAAATCAATGTACACAGATTAGCAGCATTGCTATATACCAACAATGACCAAGCTGAGAATTAAATCAAGAACTCAACCCCTTTCATAATAGCTGCAAAAAAAGAAAGTATTTAGGAACATACCTAACCAAGGAGATGAGAGACCTCTATGACTAAAACTATAAAACACTGCTGAAAGAAATCATAGATGACACAAACAAATGGAAACACATGCCATGCTCATGGATGGGTAGAATCAATATTGTGAAAATGACAATATTGCCATATGTAGTCTATAAATTAAATGTGATTCCCATAAAAAATACACCATTATTTATGGCAGAACTAGAAAAAAAACAATACTAAAATTCACAGGGAATCAGAAAAGAGCCTGCATAGCCAAAGCAACACTAAGCAAAAAGAACAAATTTGGAGTTCAAATTTGTTCAAACTATACTTCAAACTATACTACAAGGCTATAGTCACCAAAACAGCATGATACTGATATCAAAATAGGCACACAGACCAAAGGAACAGAATAGAGAATCCAGATATAAATAAAAAACTTATAGGCAACTAATCTCTGACAAAGAAAACAAAAACATAAAGTGAGGAAAGGACCCCCTATTCAACAAATGATGCTGGGATGTTGGCAAGTCACAGGTAGAAGAATGAAACTGGATCCTCATCTCTCACCTTATACAAAAATGAGCTTAAAATGGATCAAAGATTTGCATCTAACACCTGAAACCATAAAAATTCTAGAAGATAACATTGCAAAAACACTTCTAGACATTGGCTTTGGCAAAGACTTTATTAACAAGAACCCCAAAGCAAATGCAACAAAAAACAAGATAAATAGATGGGACTTAAGTAAACTAAAAAGCTTCTGTAATGTATAAGGAAAATCGGCAGAGTAAACAGACAACTCAAAGAGCGGGAGAAAAATATTCATAAACTATGCATCTGACAAAGGACTAATATCCAAAATCTACAATGAACTCAAACTAACCAGTGGGATTATTCTTTTTCTAACAGGCTCATATTTCTCCTTGAAGGCTCAGATAAGTGACATCTCTGTGAGATCTCTGATTTGTGTAGGGAGAAAGCAGTTAGTTCTCTGTCACCTACATTTACAATTGCAATTGGTACATGTCTTTCACAATTTACAACATTTCAGTGTAACCTTTTATGCCTCTTTTATTCACACCAGAATAGGAATTTTTTGAAAGTAGAGATAATATGCTGTATTATCAATGACCAGTACAGTTTTTGCTTAAGAATGTTTATCACTACAAAAATAGAAAAAATAAAATAAATATCTATAATTGGAAATGACCTAATATCCATTGAATGAACAAATATAATGGATTATGTTAAACCACAAATGGAATACAAAACAGCTTCTAAAAGTTATATTTAAAAAGCATATTGGCCGGGCATGGTGGCTCACGCCTGTAATCTCGGCATTTTGGGAGGACAAGGCAGGTGACTCACCTGAGGTTCTGAGTTTGAGACCAGCCTGACCAACATGGTGAAACCCTGTCTCTACTGAAAAGTCCAAAATTAGCCAAGTGTGGTGGTGCACACCTTTAATCCCAGCTACTTGGGAAGCTAAGGCAGGAGAATCACCTGAACCTGGGAGGCAGAGTTTGAAGTGAGACAAAATCATGCCATTGTACTCCAGCCTGGGCAACAACAGCCAAACTCTGTCTAGGAAAAAAAATTCTATATATAGACATATATTTAGTAATGTGAGAAAAAAACCCAAACTCTGATAACATAGGTGGGAAAAAAGAAATCACTTATAAAATTATATTTAAAATATATATGTAAATATATTTAAAATTTGCATATATGCATCTAAAAGATGCACATATGTGTGTGTATGTTTCTACATTTTTATTGAGATTTGACAAAAATTGTACATATTTAAGATGTACAATGTAATATTTTGATATGTAAGGTGAATCAATACAAGCTAATTAATACGTCTATCACCTCATACAGTCACTATTTGTGTGTGTGTGTGTGTGTGTGTGTGTGTGTGTGTGTATGTGTGTGTTGAGAACATTTTCTATTACATGAAGAGACTCATGTAATAAGGGATGGGGACAGGGGCAAATTTCAAGTATATAATTCCTTATTAAATACATTATTATTATTATTAAGTATAATCACCATGCTGTACAATTAATCTCATTTTATCTTATAATTAACAGTTTGTACCTTGACCTTGTTTGATTTGGGTCAAAGAGTACAGACATATATTTTTTAATAGAAAACATACCATAATATTAGCCATGTTTGTTATGAGTACTATTTCCTTCTTCAAGCTTTTGATTTTTTCCAAATAATAATCATTAGAAAAGCAAGAAATATTATTCTAAAGCTAAATGACTATCTAACCCAGTGTTCACTGGTTTCCTTTCTTGATTGCATACGGCTCTTCACACTGTAGGCATTCAATGAATGTTAGTGAATTGTGAGGAATACTGGGGCCATTGGCTTGTTGAGGACTTTTTAAAACTTCTAGTCACTCACTCTGTTCCTATAAATTCTCTGGTGAGCTAATTTGAAAAATTTTGACTGATTTAATTTTTTTCCATGTTTAAAAGATAGGGCACCAGAATATTATTATTGGCTTCATCTACCTGCTCTTCCCCTTTTGAAAAAACACAAAACTGCTTCCTATCATCTGAGAGATGAAACTTCAGGATAACTAGTAGTGTAGGCAGACCATCTTCCAATTCTTAAGTAAAACATATCCTGTTGATTTTTACATATCCAATGGGATGTTTTAAGTAGGTCTTCCAGTGTCTGTTCAGTTTTTCTTTTTCTATGTTTATTTCTCAGCTATACCATCTATCCCATACAGCTTTTTATATGAAGAAGTTTGATTTGCCAGTTTTCCGTAAAGCTGAAAAAGCCCAGTATCTCTTGAAATAAAATATTTTGCTTTTGTTTCATGTAAGTTGATTAAACTGTTGCATTTTTTCTATGTATCTTTCTTGTAGACTTGTTTTGTTAAAAATGTTTAATTTTTTCATATTTTCTTTGTATTTTTTCATTTTGGGTTTCTTTTACAAGGCTTCTCTATATTGACAATATGTTTACTTAACTCTTTGTATTGATCAGCACAAGTCATTTTGGGCAGCTGCCTATTATAGAGGGTAGCTAAGCACACTCTTAAAATTCTTACAAAAATCTGTGGCCAAGTGAATATTTGATGTAAATGTAAAATTCTTCATGCTTACCAAGGAAACTCTGTCCTTTTAATCAAACTACTTTTCTTCTTGGTTCATAGAATCATAATAGTAAATTCCTTTCATTTATTTTCTGTCTTTCCTCAATTTGAATGTTGTTACCTTATTATTTATCTCATAATTTTCTTTTATTTCTTAAATATCAGAATATGCCTATAATTCCAATTCCCTGGTATGATTGGCATCCTCTATCAGAACTCTCATTGATTTCTGCTTCTTGGAGTTTCCCTCCTTTTGAGTGTGGGTTAAATTTAGTGACTCACTTCTAATGAATAGAATGTGGCAGTAGTGATGGATTGTCGCTTACAAGATTAGAACACAAAGACACTGTGGCTTCTGTCCTGGCACTCTCTCACTTTCTTACTTTCTCACTCTAAGAAAAGCCAACTACCATGGAGATTTTTTTTTTTGTAGCTGCCCTATGAAGAGACTTATGTAATAAGGGACAGGGGGAGGCTTCTAGCCAACAGCCAGTAAAGAGCTGAGGTCATCAGTTCAATACTGCAGGAGAAACTGAATCCTATCAACAACCATGTGAGGGAGCTAGGAAACATTTCCCTTCTTAGTTGAACCTTTAAATGAGACCATAGTCTCAGCTGACACCACAGCTATGACCTCATGTAAGTGTACTTGCTTTCCTGATCCACAGAAGGAGTGAGATAATAAATGTGTGAGTTTTTTTAAGAAAATTTTAAAACAAGGTATTATGAATCAATAGATAACTAAAATATTTTGCCATATATGTTTTCTGATATTCTTGTGTAAGGAAAGTTTTACAAACATTTTTATGATCATTTTACATTACAAGCGGGAAAGATTTAAAAATTGTAAGATGTTGGAATATAGTTTCAGAAGATATCATTTTGAGTAAAAGATACATATATGATTGTGCATTGTCCAGCAAATAATTGTTGAAAATTTCTAATTCCTAATGAAAACATTGAGCCAACAAGATGTAGACTTCTCACATCTAATGAGCTAAATATGGAAATGCATGAGTCAATGGGAAATCAGCTCTCACTTCTTATGAAGCAACCCTGAGGAAGGTGAAGCAAAGAAAATATGATGGCTGTTTCTATCAACCTAAGCTTGAAGAGCAGGGTAATAATTTTAATACTGAAACCTAGTCATAGGTCAAGGTCTGCAGAATTTGCCCCGTTTCATTTTGCTGATTCATACCAGCTTATCAACTATGGCTGTACTACTTGGTTTTGTCATAGAGCAAACCCAACAGTGGTTAAGCCATGTTCCAAGAAGAATTCATTGCTATCCACTTCTACCCACCAAAAAACATACACTGACCACGTGGGCATCCCATTTCAGCAATATACACTGTGGCAAAGGCTCAGCCCACAGTTTCTACCCTATAGCTGTGTCTGTGCCACTACCTCCTGCCTCAAAAAAACTCTTGCCAGGGTGATTAACCAAGGAGAAAGATGTCTGATTTAAGTTGGACCAACCCAATTCTCTTTCTTGAAAATTTGAAACGAGAAGAGAGCCACATAGAGAATGAAGGTTGTTGAAGCCGAGTTAGCTAATGTTGATGCTTTAGAGAATATCCAAGAGGTTCTTTCTGATGCCAAAAGCCCAGAGCAGACTTTGTCCCTAGCCTTTGTCAGAGCAGGATGATGGCTTCAAGTCTTTCACTTCTCTGTGTTATCTTAGTAATCTAATCCATACAGCTCTCTTACATTAGAGTAATTTTTGGTTGTTTAACAGGTAGGCCAGATCTACTGTTATTTATCCACTACATCCCTATTAAATAGGCTTCTGCTTGAAGATCTGACACTAGACTCTAATTTAATTTTCCCACACAGATAAGTTAAGAAAATAAAGACAAATGAATTGATATAATTGTTAAGTCAGTCCTGAATTTTGATGAGCTTGGATCTTGACAGCAAATATAGAGTTTAAGATGTGGAAAAGTATTCTTAGAAGGCAAGGTCATCAGATCTGGAGTCCATTCTAAATCCCAGCGGAACTCTGTGACTTATGCTTAATGCATAAGACACAGTTGGGTTCAGATCTTCATAAGGTTCCACACTGACTTCCTGACTTGTCCTAAGTAGCTATTTTGAGGTCTCCTAAGAGGTAACCTGTATCACTAATCTTCGGTTAAACCTGTGGACTTTGCATCAGAAAAGTTCTCTTATTATTCTGATTTATTTGGGACCATCTAGAAGAACAAAACAGTATTTTTGTAAAATGTTGCCTTCAACAAGTATGTCATTTTAATTTAGTCACTGGGAAGATTAATTCATCTTCTTGAGAAAATGTTGCAGTGTAACACAATGATTAAAAGCATGAGATTTAGTAATTTCAAACCTTAACTCTCCCAGAGTTTGGCTGCTCCTTCATTTTAGAGAGATTTGTCCAGGTCATCCTGGCAGATTCCCATATCAATGTTGTGCTCTGAGGCTCATAGGAGTTTTGTTTTATGAATGAATATTTACTTATATCTGTTTGGTTAACTTTGCTCTGTGGCTGAGCAGCTGTTTCCTACTAGTTGTGAAACTAGGTTGGGTTACATTAAAATGACATGGTCATCTCATTTCTCCTTCCACTTTTGCCATTATGTGGGAGGGGAAGCAACTCCAGGCATTTATTCAACAAATATTTATTCAGTATAAATATTGTGCCAGAAACTGGGGATAAAGTTGTTAACAAAAACATTACGGTTCCTGATCTCCCAGAGCTCATGGTCTAAGGAATCCAAAATGGTGACCCACATTACTTCTAAAACTCATTCAAATTGCAAAAGATACTACCTCCTAGTAAGTAATTTTTAGGAGTACTCCTTACTTTTTTTAGGAGTACTCCTTAACAATTATATCAATTCATTACTCTTGATTAGGGGAGCTATATGCCAAAGCCGAGCCCCTTCCTTTTATTTTGATGAAATATTATTGTAATTGGCAAATATATTTTAGATGCTCTAGTAAGAGATTTTGGTAATTTACTAACATACTTATGAATGGAGATTTCTTCATTATTTTCTGTTGCTCTTATTATTTTGAGTAGTGTGCTATGCAAAAATACAATTAGAATCTTTCTTAGGAGTCTAATTTGATTCAAGTTTACACATTTAAAAAGGCAGTGACAAACTCTACACCCTAATCTTTTTCATCTATCCAGGTCACTATTTTAACTGCTGTTCAGGAATGATTCATACAAAATTCAGAAGCAGATTTAAAATTTTATAGGTAAGCTTATTTTTTCAATCAAACTTTATAAAAATGGAAATATCCTCATGGGTTTTTATACCCAAATGCACAATAAACATATGTTTGTAAAATATTAGATAATGACAAAATTACACCATTAAAAAATATTATTGTTAATCCTATCATACAAAAATGACCAGTATTAACACTTTGATGTACATTTCTGAAATTTTTAGTAGACATACACACACATAAGCACATATATTCTTGCTCTCTCCTTTTAATTTAAATAATTAAAAGTCGTTAATATTGTAAAACTACTTTAAAACCTGCTTTTATCATAGAACTTTGTATTATAAACATATTTAGATTTCAAAAAATATAGATCTACTGCATCATTTTAATGGCTGCATCATACTCCATTTAATGTTATAATGTATTTGCTCATTTCTGCTTATATTTAGTTTACCTTAAATTTTTTGTTCTTAGGAACTCTCAGGTACTCCCTAGCCCCTTGCAAGACTTGATCTCTGTTACAAATTTTTCATCTATTTATGCTTTTAAAATATGTAATAGAAACTCATTTTGCTCATGCGTATTTGATTAGGCAGGCACAAAATTAAAAATAATTACACGTCAGTATTGTATCATGAAGTAACATTGGTTTTATACTTTTCTTGTCCTTGTGTAGCAGACACTAGTAATCTGGATTTTGCAGTTTTTTCTGGTACTTTCCACTAGTTTCAAACTGCTCTCCTTCCAAATTTAGTAATGTTTATTCCAGAATGAATGTATTAAATCTGAAGTGTTTAATAAGAGTAGCCAACCCCCAAAGTTAGAATAAAGGGAAAGGCAAACATGCCACCCATTAAGAAGCCAAGGCATTACCAAGGTAATTCTATCATCTATCTCTTTCTCAAACAATGTGAGATTTGGCATTCTTGTCTACTCCTTTCCCGGACTGCAGCGAGGAGAAGGAAACAAGATAGATATTCTCCTCACTGCCCCCCACACTCATGAAAACACACACAAAGGCAAAAGTATTGATAATTTATCACAGAACCACATCTAGTCCTTGTTCCCACCTCCTCTTTACTTTCATTGTGGTCTTTCAATTCAGGAAAACAGGGGATATCTCATAAACTCTCTTTGATAAAGCAGATTGTAATAATGACTAGAATTTATATAACTTTTACATAGTGCCAAAATTGGTCTAAGTCTTTTGCATGTGTTAACTGATTTAAAAATTATATTGACTCCATGATGAAGTTACTTTAATTATTTTCAGTTTATAGAGGAGGAAATTGAGGCACAGAGAAAATTAGCAACTAAGGTCATATGGCTAGTGAATGGCAGAACAGTATTTAAATCTCCAAAATCTGATTCAGAGTTTGCTCTCCCAACCAACTTGCAATGCCTTTGTCCAGTTTTATCAAGTCAATTAAATGAAATGAATGCTTGGCAGCCCTTCTGTCTAAATTTGTGACTGAATTTATCTACTTACCTTGTATTAGAATTGTTAGAATGAGACAACATAAGGGAAACTGATTGTTGTTAGCCCACATAGACACTATTCCAACTCCATAACCTCGGATTAAATTGTCAGTGCTGCCTTGCATGTCAGGAGCCAAAAGAATCCTTCTAGACCTTGATATTTCCCTTTTGTAATAAAACTCTTAGCTGGTGGTCCTGCTTCTGCCAATTCCACTTCACACTGTGATAGATCCTCTATAGCTGCTATTTTTATTTCATTGATATTAATGTTGTCATTACCTCCACCACATGTTGCCACAGATTCCATCCTCCAGGCACCAAGTGAGCACAGTGAATCTAGAATCTGACTTCTACGCTTCCTGAGGCAAAGCTTTCTTTTTCTACGGAGCTGGGGTTCTTGGTTGGGGCCACTTCTCTACCCTGGAGTGCTCATGACACTCTTCCCTTGGAGAGAGTTTCACCTTCAGCTATGAGAAACTTCATCTTCATTTCTCTTGTTTTAGCCCCTAACAGTTAATCTAATTTCCTCTCTCAAATCCCATTAGCCTTTTCTTTTTTACTTTGATGTTTGCATTTACTAATCATCTATTATTGTAACAACACTACATAACAAACAATCCTCAAATCTCCATGGCTTATCATCATATATACAGTTGGCCCTCTCTATCTGTGGGTTCTTCATCCAAATATTAAATCATGAATCAAAATATTGTGTTCACAGGATACAGAACCTGTGAATTTGGAGGATTTATGAAGGGCTGACTTTTATCTGTTGGTTCTGCAGGACCACCTGTGAGACTTGAGCATCTGTGGATTTTGGTATTCATGGAGGGTCCTGGAACAAATCCCTCATGGATATCAAGGGAAAAATATCCAAATATATATGTATATGTTTCACTCATGGGTTTGTGGGTCAGCTGAACCTTGTCTCAGTTTATTTGGGCTTGGTTGCATGCTATAGTTTTATTTCAGGTATATAATACATGTCTTATTTTTGGACCATAGTCTTCTAGGGGCATTCTGTTTTTATGACAAAAGCAGGAGTGCAAGTACATAAACCTGTGATAGTTAATTTTATCTGTCAACTAAACTAGACTAAGGGATGCCCATATAGCTGGTAAAATATTACTTTTTGTTATGTTTGTGAGAGTGTTTCCAGAAGAGATTAATATTCGGACCAGAAGAATGGGTAAAGAAGATCCACCCTAGCCAATATGGGTGAGCAGCATCCAATCCATTGAGAACCCTAATAGAACAAAGGAGGAAGAAGGGCAAATTTGCTCACTGTCTTCTTGAGCTGGGGTATTTGCCTTTTCTAATATTTGGACACCTCAGCTCTTGGTTCTCAGGCAATCAAACTGTAGAACATAAACAGGCACCTCCCTCTTCTCTCTCCCATTTCTCAGGTCTTGGCCTCAGACTTGGAGTTAAATCACTAGCTTTCCTGGTTCTCCAGCTTGCAGACAGCCAGCAGATGGTAAGACTTCTTGGCCTTTATAATTATGTGAGCTAATTCCCATGATATAATAAATATTCTTTTATATATCTATATAAATCCTATTGGTTCTACTTCTCTAGAGAACCCTGATCAATACAAAGCCAAACCACATAAGCACATTTAAAATTTCTGCTCACATTATGTCCACTGGCCAAAGCAAGGTGCTTGACTCAGCTGAATATCAATAAAAAAAGAAAATATATTTGATTTGCTCTAATGGAGGCACTCCCACATCATGTGGGAAAGGTTATGGATGGTTCTATCACCGGGAAGAAATAAAAAATTGGGAAAAAATAATTCAGTGTATTACTAACACAAATGGAATTAATGTGTTCTAAAATTCTAGAACTACCAGGTAAATATAAAAGTTGGTATTTTGTATGAGTCCAAGATAGATGTAGTAATGTCTATAATAATCAAGAAAAAAATACTCAAAATATACATATGGTATTAAAGGTCAAAACAAAGCCCCTCTAAAAATCTATGTATCTTTACATCTTAAAACCTTTACTTTAAACCTTAAATTCTATGTATAATTTTGAGGCAAGACAGCTTACAGTCAAGAGAGAGGTGATCTGTAATCTGGATGACTGCAAGGATAGATTCATTCAGTTAAATCTAATATGATATCTGCATTATCCAACTCCACTTTAAGCCTCTAGGTTTGAGCATAATTATCTGAAATCTTCTTGTTGACAGAACACTTTTTTACCCTTTAAAGGAGATAATCCTCCTTCAAAAGTGAACTAAACATAATTTTTTATGATTTAAGAAGATCCATCTATTTAGACAAACTTGAGCATGAATATTTTGCCCTAGTAATTCAAGCAATCCCTTTTGTGCCATTCAGAAAAAGGTCACACATAGCTAACAAGATAAGCCTGTGCATATCAAACAGTGAATATTTGTGCTCTGCTACATTTATGTTGGCACTTCTCTTGGCCTAAGGAGTCAAAGGGCAAAAGAATAAAATAGCTGCCAGTGTGTTCTCCTATTCATTACAGATTTTCCATCTGTATTCAATATTCACTGGAGCCAGGTCAGCAAAGAGGTCAAAGATCAGCAAGTAAACATCATATTAGCTAAGACTCAGCATACTGATTAAGAACCAAGAGTAACAAAATTTTGGTTATGTTCAATCAGAAGTCATAATCTGAATGTATTTTTAAAAATGAATTTTATTGTGTATATTTGAGGTTTACAACAATTATGGGATACATATAGGTAGTAAAATGGCTACTACTATAGTGAAGGAGATTAACATATCTATAATCTCAAAGTAAATTTTTTTATGGCAAGAGCAGCTAAAACCTAATTATTTAACAAAAATCCCTAATACAAGTTTAGTGTCTTTGGTTCTTATGTTGTACATTAGATTTCTAAACATGTTCACCATACAACTCTGCTATGTTTTTATTTAAAGAATGACAAAAACAGAATTCCCTTTAGGACTATCACTGCAGTTGAAAAATGAAGAATGGTTTAAGCATAATGAAAAAATTAGACCATAAGCTGCTTTCTATCTTTAAAAAAATATACTGAGGTGACTTTGGACTGGTTAAAACAGCACAAGATGATCTAGAACAGCAGTTTGCTACCTGTTAGTAATGATATTTTAATGACCACCATAGCTCATTTAATCTGTCTGGTTCCTTCCAGCCAAGAATGCACCTCAGTTATATCTCTCACATATGCGTTCAATCAAATCAAACACGTTTCTGAGTCCCAAACATGTTAGTACATATATTATTGCGTATTAGCAGCTTGTGCCAAGATTTTACAAAATCTCTTTCCAACTGTGGCTTTTTATAGAGGAACTAAATTCCACCTTTGAGAGTAACCTGTTTGCTTTCTTCTATCCTGCTTTTAGAGGGTAGAACATCATGGAATTATAAATTTAAGATTTCGAATCTTATCTTGACTTTAGCTCCATGGAAAACCTTTCACTTGTGTTTTGTGTGTTTTCCTTCTGATTCCCCACATTCAATTAGTCTCTACAATCCAATCCAAGTCTATTTACTTTCCTTAATCTCAGCCTGACCTCATCCTAAACTGAGCAGATAACAATGCCTCTTCTTTTCAGAGAAAGCAGTAACTCCTTCATCTTCCTCACTCTCCTACTCTAGGCTTACATGTATACCACTTTAATTCTTAGGGCAAGAAGGCCTTCTCTTTGTTCACTAGATCATGCACTGGAAAATCAACCATTTAAAATGTCCTCTTTCATTTGTTGAGAAATCTCTGACAAAACCTGGAATTTACATTTTGTTGCTCCTAAAACTACTCTGTCTTCTGAATTGTCCAAGTCAATAATATTGCCTAGGCTTCTAGCCGAAAATCTTCTGGGCCTTCCTGACTCTTATGTCACATTCTTTATCCCATTTTCCCATCCTCCTCCTATCCTAGGGGGATGATATAAATTCATCCATCTAGTAACTAAACACTGTGGGTTCTATTCAAGAAATGCTTTTCAGTTTTGTCCATTTCTTCATTTCCATGGTCACTGCTTTTTTCCAGATTGCTTATAGTTGCTCATTTGAGCTTCAGCAACTATTTCCTAACTGGATATTCTTCCTTAGCGTCTCTTCTTACTCCAGGTCACTTTCTCCATGGCAGTGTAAGTTCACCTTGAAGAAAGGAAGAGGTGATAGGGAAAAGGGGAGAGAGGGCACAAATGTGCGGGCAGAGAGGGCACAAATGTGCAAGGAGAGAGAGAGCATGAGAGAGAGAGAGAGGAGAGAGAATGAGAGAGACAGAAAATTAATTACATTCTTCTGCTTAAAAAGTTTTTCTGCTGTCTTGCCTTCAGAAAAACATGTAATTTTTTTTGTCATACTCCAGATTGCCTCTCACATTCTCTAGCAAATTTCTTATTATGCTGTCATTATACCATTCCCTGAGATGTACCCTACTGCTCTTCTCAAGAAATGTCTTGGTGTTTTTTTGACCAAACCAGGCTTGTTGACAAATTCACAGCCTCTGCTATGTTCCCTCTGCTAGTTCAACCTGCACTTTTTCACCAGACATATCCTGCTCAGCTTTTCTATTTCCAGCTGTATTAGTCCCTTCTCACACTGCTAAAAGACATAATTATGAGACTGGGTAATTTATAAAGAAAAGAGATTTAATTGACTCAATTCCACATGGCTGGGAAGACCTCAGGAAACTTACAATCATGGTGGAAGGCAAACAGGAAGTAAAGACCTTTTTCACATCGTAGCAGGAGAGAGAGATCATGTGTGAGTCTGCAGGAAAAACTACCATTTATAAAACCATCAGATCTCAGGAGAATTCACTCACTAGCATGAGAACAGCATGGGGGAAACCATTCCCATAATTCAGTCACTTCCCACCAGGTCTCTCCCTCAACACCCGGGCCTGACAGTTCAAGATGAGATTTGATTAGGACACAAAACCTAACAATATCATCAGCTCAAATGCCGCCTTCTTAGGGAAGCCTATTCTAACATCTTCAGGCAGTATTTTGAAACCCTGTATGCTGCAACATCCCATATTCGTATCTCTATTATACCTAATTTTTAATTTCTACGTATCTGTTTCAATAATCAGTTGTTTTTCATAGTATCCTGTTTATGCCTATGCCTTAAAGTTTGTTAAGCCATTCTGTAATCATTTCTTTATACTCTAAATCTCCACTAGACTGTGAGCAGCTTTAAGCAGGGTCTGTATCTGTCTTTTTTATTTCTTATCCCCAGACAATCATAAATTTAGTATATAGCAAATGTTCATATGTATTTGTGGAATAAAAGAACATATTCATTTCTCTCCATTCTTCTCTATAGAGAAAAAAGGTTGTTTTCCCCTATTTTTGCTTTTTCTTAGTATCTATCTATGCCTGAATGGAGAGAAATACATTCATTTATCTCCATTCTTCTCTAAAGAGAAAAAGGGTTGTTTTTTCCCTATTTTTGCTTTTTCTTAGTATCTATCTATGCCTGCCACGTAAGATACATTCTTACATCCTTATTGAATGAATTCTCTGTGGTTGCATTCCAAATTTATTTCTTTGAACTGGTTTTTGAGAAAGAATAATACTAATTTAAGAGCTAAAGACAAGACAAATATTTTCATTGATGTGACTTGGTCAACTCTACATTTTTTGCGCATCTGAATTTTTCTGAGTCCCTTCTCAAGGACAGTCTCTTTATTTTAGTCATTGAGATGACTATATCAGAAACTGTGAGATCATTACTTTACTCCCCATTACATTTTTTAACTTATTTTAAGTACAATTAATTCTATAGGCACTTAATTTTGAAAGTAATACATGGCAAGAGGTTAAATAATCAGTGAAAAGAAAGGGCAGTGATGTGACTCAGTAATACCATTCCTTTTAATCAATTATTCTGGTTTCTAGAGGTTCTCTTAAGTGTTTGACCTATGAGTTGTCTAAGTTTGGCAGAACAACAATGGACTGATGCACATACAACAACAAGTGAAATCATCTCATGGGAAAAACATAATCTTTTGTTGTATAGCTTATGTAATTTTATAAGAAATACAGTTTTTTCCTTGTCATAGCCTTAAAACTTTGTTTTCTTCTTGTTTACGTTGATTTCTCCAAAATAAAATAAAAAGATTTTCTATATATCTTGTATATTGTCAGGCTAATTATTTTTAACAATTAACACATATTTATTGAATATTTACCATGTACCTATTGCTGCAGAAGACTCAAAAGCAATGCCATATATATCCAAGTCCCTGACCTCCTCCAGGAGTGGATTGCTTTGTTAAAGTCACAGTGTCTTGCCATAAAATTATTATTTCACTCCCACTTTGCCCCCCTCCCTTTCTTTTTTCTTTCCTTCCCTCCTCCTTCTCTTTCTCCTTTCTCTTCTTCCTTTTTCCTAATTAGAGGATTCTATTTGTGTTTTAGTATATATTTATATTTAGAAAATTGAAATATAATATTTACTTTAACTCCTTCAGTCTTTATTTAACACTTGACTATTTTTGAGTTCTGCAGAAGGAAATGAATCATCATCTGGAAAAACTGATTTCCTTCCCACGGTCCTAGAGACAAATCAAAATGACCAATCCTAATAACAAATTGACTATATTTCCATTTAGCATTAAATTATGGTCTAAAATTGGGAGATACAAGTATGACAAATAAATATAAATAATGTATATAATCACCTTGTATAGAACCACCCAAATTTGCAACTCAATCTTTAGAAATAAAAATGTTTAAAAAAGTTTAGGTCTCCCCAGAGAGACTGTCAGTAATTCATCCTTAGGGTGAATTGACCTAATCAAAATTTCTTAGTTTAATTTACTGCTATTAACAGCGCTGCCTTCACATACTGATGTATTACACCAGTTCAGAGGTATATGATAGCTTTGTTACTGGTGGTACTACTACCAATACTAGCAATAATTATATTTTAATAATTAGAGATAATTTGTTTTTTAGGCCAATATCCCTTTTCATCTTCTGTATCCTGAAATTGTTTCTTGAGAAAAGAGGAAAGAGTTATAGCTCTCATGCTCAGAATGCCCATGGGAGTGTAAGGCAGATTTGAATTTCAGCTGTTTCATGTGCCACAGCTGAAAATGTTGCAAGTCAGAAATGAACGTCCTGAAACTGCAAAGAAAGCCTGAGAGTAATTTTGGAGAATGAGATACTGCCTAATTGAGACATGGGAGAAGAAAGCAAATAGAGAGCATCAGGGTGGATGCCTTGAAAAAGAGAGCAAAGCAAGGAGAGGACTACTGAAAGAAGAGTTAGAAAGCTGTTGAAACAAATAGTCTATTTAATAATTTTAATTGAAGCAGGACTTCCCATTTTTTAGTTGACTTTTGACCACTACTTTCATTTCCTTCATAATTGTTGAAGTATTAACATTTTTATTTTTATTAGGATAAATTTTGATCACATAATTTTTGTTCAAAAAATTTTCTAGATTTCAACATGCATGTGCCAGGTTGTGGGTGGTGAGTAGGATAGATAGATAAATCTCTGGCAGACAAGAGTTGCAGAGCAGATCAGTAATGTCTTAGAGCAAAACTATGCCTTCTGTGGCATTGAAGAAGAGCCTGTTGGATACTTAAAAAGCAACTCTTGGCATGCTGCTGGGCTCTGGTAGAGACTGTGCTGGTCCATGGGACATCAGGTCATGATGCAACTTGTTATAATGTGACCCACAGAGTCATGAGATTGGGAAGATGCAGTGGTGATTCGTTAAACTATGGAAGTAGTCCTTTTGAGGTCAGGCCTGGCCAAGCAAGTGTCCAAGACCTGCATGTCACCTATGTCACAGCAATGAGTCCTTTGTCTTTTCCTGAATTTCATTAACAATGTTTTTATAATTTTAGTGTTATGATAGCTTTATATTTTGATACATAGTTAAATATAAGGTCAATAATATGTCCTGCAAGACCTATTATAATAAGATTTAAAAAACAGTAATGGTTGGCAGATTATCAAATGCCTTTTTGACCTGTGTGATGACTGAAGTTTTTCCTTTAGACCTCATATTAAGAAAATGATATTAATAGATTTCTTAAAATTAAATCTTTCTTTTATCCCTGAAATGAATTCCCTTTTATTTTACAGTATTATTCCTTTAATAGGCAGTGAGTTCTATTTGCTCATATGTTATTTAAAGGTTTTGGAATGATATTATGTTTGAACTGTAGTTTTCTTTTTTCATACTCTTTGTTATGCAGACTTTAGAATTTTTCTTTCTTTTGCTATCATCTGAAATATTTAAAATAGTATCAAGTCTCTGTTCCTTAAAGCTATGATAGAATTCGCTAGTGATGAGTCAAAATTTTGCATTTTGACTATTTATAAACTTTCTGAATGCATTAAGTAGATCCTTTCACTCTAACGAATACTTTTATTAGAAACACAATTTATTTAGGAATCTAAACAGAATTGGATAAAATCTTTACTTTCAGAAAAGACCTACATTTATAATAATGGCATAATGGCTGAGATGAAATAAAATACATCCTACTAAACTGAAAAAAATCTTAAAACTCAAGAACTCTAACACTATATATGATTCATAGAAAAAAACTATGAGGCAGATAAGTCTAGAACTTCAGGACCATATATAGTTTTCAGCATGGTGGTTACATGGACTTGCCCAAGACTAGAAAGAAATCACCACCACTGAAACTTTCTAAATATTAGGAGGGCAGCAATACATACTTTCTCTATGCTGTAAGTACTTCCTTCTTTTCCCGAACAGAGATACTATGAATAAAGGAGTTCTGGTCAGGTAAACCTATCTTCAGGTACTTTGAGAATTAGCTTTAAATTATGAAAAGTATAATAACTAAAGTGGTAAGAGTAATTTAGTATAGAAATAAAAGTTTAACACTTATGCCTCTACTTTGTAAATGTTTGTTCTCGAGCACTCCATTCATGAGTTTCAGCACAAAAATGGGAAAGTACTGGCTAAACATACATTATATTTTTTTGTGAGGATTGTGTAAAGTGGATATGAAAAAAACTATGATGCTCTTTTTACCTTAATCTATTTATTAATTTAAATAATAATATTTAGAATAATTTAAACAATAACATTTAGATTAATTAAAATAATAGATATAACAATAAAACATTTACTAAAATCTGGGACATTTCACTCAGCTATGATTAGAAGAGAAAAATGAAAAGCAAAAAGATCAAAAATGAAGGCTCAGCAAAGAAACAAGATATGCTGTCTTTACCTCTCCCCAGAAAAGACCCAGGCTGAAGTGGGTGGGAAAGGGATTATATGGTTTACATACCTTTACTTACACATTTACAGTGTTTAGCTATGTAGACATTTGATAAGTGATTATTGAGTGATTCTGCTTTTAAAAAAGAAATTTTATATCAGCATGACTAAATGGTAAAAAAGAATAAGAATTTAGAGGAAGAAAGATCACTTCAGAAGTAACTTCGATATTTGAGTGAGAAGGTGATATGCAATAAAACTCCACAACAATTTTGTCTTTGTTATAAAGAATAGTATTCATTTTTATCAATTGATCAGCTTTGTTCCATTTCTTTTATATTAAAAATTTTTTAATATTGATATTGCCACCTCTGCTTATTCATTGCTTTATCAAACATCTTTACTCCTTTATTTGTAACATTTTGAGATTATTTTTGTTAATCTAGTCAAAATAATCTATTTAGAGTAGATTATTTTGGATAAAATATTTATAAAATTTTTAAAAATTATAAATTTTTAAAAATTTTTATTATTTTTTTTCCAAGTCAGGATCTCTCTCTGTCACCCAGGCTGGAGTGCAGTGGCATGATCTTGGCTCATTGAAACCTCCTCCTCCCAGGTTCAAGCAATCCTTCCACCTCAGCCTCCTGAGCAGTTAGGATTGCGAGTGTGTGCCACCATGCCTGGCTAATCTTTGTATTTTTAGTGGGGATGGGGTTTCACCATGTTGGCCAGGCTGATCTCGAACTCCTGACTAGAGTTTGTTTTAAAATTCAATACAAGAGTATCTTCATATCAATAGGGGATTTTAACTCATTTGTACTTTGTATGCTAGGTTTTATACTCTTCATTAGTTTTCAAAATACTTTCATTTCTTAAAGATTTTCATGCTATATTCTTTCTATCCTGCTTTTGCTATACTTAAAATTTTCTGTTTTCAATATTTTTATCATTGTCATTCTTGTAGTAGAAATTCTGCATGTAATTTCTCTAGCAATTAATAATAAGATAATTATCTAGATTAATCACAGTACAGTTTAAAATTTTTGTTATGGTTCCAAACATACGCAAAAGGAGATTATACAAGAAATCCTCATATATCTATTTCTCAGCATCAACAATTGAAGTTTTCCCATGTTTGTTTCATTCATTTTTTTTCCTGCTTTGAGTCACTGAAATCAAATTGTAGCTATTATGACTTTTCACTCTTAAATTGTTCAATGCATATCTCCAGAAGATATTAAAACTGCCTTTTCAAAACTTATAACAGTGAGAAAACTATGACAGTAAAACAGATCTGACCTAACGAATTCCATCTTGCCTTTAACCTCCAAACTGAGCTTGATCATTCCTGGGAGTGGGGCAAGCTAACTTAGGGAGAAATTTAGTTAATAGTTTAAATATTAATAACTCTTCCCAAAACTAAACCACCCGTGTAAAACTCATGAAAGTCCACCAGGTTAGGAGGATGAGAGAGAGCTGAATTCTGCTTAAGATGTAGGTGTATTTAAATTATTACCAGCCATTAGTCCAGAGATCACAAGATTTATAACTTTCCCAATTACTCTGCAGATAACATCCCTATTGTAGAACCTAAAATTGGCTTTTTGAGATGTCTTCTCAGGCCTTTATATTTCTGACACTGAGGTCCCATCTGGACTCATGACTCTAAATTCTACTGGTCCTATGTTCCCCACCATTTTCCATACTCCTATGATTGCATCCCCAACCAGTCGGCAGTACCAATACCCTAGCCTCTTGCTGGCCAAACTATCCTTGAAAAACTCTGGCCTCCAAATTTTTGGAGGCTGATTTGAGTGATAATAAAACTTTAGTGTCTAATTTAGCCAGTTCTATGTGTATTGAACTCTATTGCAATAACCCTGTCTTGATAAATTGGCTCTATCTGGGCAGCTGACAAAATGAAACCATTGGGCAGTTACAATAGTTTTATAAATAGCTACAATATTATTACTCACAGCTGAATTAACAATTTCTTAATGCCAGCAAACTCCTAGTCAATATACAAAATTCTCCAATGATCTATTCTAAATGAAAACATCCCTAGTTGAGGTGGTTTGTCTCTTTCTTTTAAATTTCTTTAAACCTGGAGCATCTAGCCCCTCCATGCTTATGCCTTCTTCATGCCAGTGACTTGTTAAAGAAACCATTTCAGTTGCCCTTACAACTCGAATTATCTCCCATTCCAAGTTGTCTGAATGTTTTTATGGTATTACTTAGCTTTTCTTTAATATCCTCATAGTTTCAGAGAATTTAGAATTAAGGCTTGATTAGATTTAGATTTAGAATTTTTTTTCAGTGAGAACATTCTAAAAGAATGAATTGTTGACCATATCACCTTACTTCACATTAGGAAGTACTTACTTGCTGACTTTTAGTGATACTGAGGTTGTTCATTCCATTTGAATGGTACAGGCTTGATCTTTTCACTTTAAATTTCCCCACCAACTTTTCATGTATTATTATTATTATTATTTTATTGTTCTTTGGGCTCTGGGGTACATGTGCATTCATTGATGACCTTGCCTGATTCAATTACTTCTTAACAAATTGCAAAATGGTAATTTTCTAATTACATTATTTACCTGCTTTTATTAGCTGGCATTTTTCTGTAGAACATTTCCCTCACCTAATAAAGCTACTTGCCTTCCTCATCATACAGTTTATATGGAAAGACAAGATAAAGCCTAATATTTTTCTTAATTATCAATTTATAGAGAAATGAGTATGTGCCCTAACAAGCTCCAATGTAAGACAATGGTTTTTAACCTTTTCCCCATTTGCCCTGAGAATACTCACAGGCTGCAGTGTTTACCCCGAGGTAACTTTGCGTCGAAACATCTTGCTTTTATTATTATTTTCTCATCACTCTAGTAAATTGACTTTGTAAACAGAATGCATCATTCTATTTATAGCATTCCACTTTTAGTAACGATATTTCAATTTACAAAATATAGTAATTTTCAGTTGCTGAAAATGTCACATCCTATAAAACGTAGCATTCCTGCACAAAATGTTAACATCGTTCTTGAACAGTTGTTGGCCGAAAAACGACCATATTTGGTGAATACGATTTTTCGAATAGATGATTCTGATAATTCACATGATTATGGTATTAGTTTTGTTTAGAAATAACTACAAGAAGAGTTTTTATATTTTATTTTCTCATTGAAAATCAGTCAGATTTGCTTCAGTCTCAAAGAGCGTGTTTATGTACAATTAAATGAGCGCTGGCAGCAAGCTGCACTTTTCTAAATGGGAAAAGGGTTAACTTCTTTTTATGGGGAATGAAGACAAAGATATGGGAGACTTTATTTCTCTACTTTTCTTTTTCATCTTAATAATTGGGTTGTAAAGATTTTTAGCAGATAATCTCAAAATTTTCTGCTTTCAATTTTGTAAATCTATCTGAAACATTGTTTACATGTATATTTGTGTTTCATTGATTTCAATGCACTGTTAATTATAACTCATTAAATCTGGGGGAAAAACAAACAAAAACTTTGGGGATGTATAGTGCATAGCAAACAATTCCGTAACCGTCATGACTCCTGAAGACCTCCATATTTTATAGCCTAAAACCAGAATTGTGTTGATAATGATGACTTTAGTATATCAGAATGGGAGATGGGGTTAAAATTTTAAGTGTTCACCATTAAAGAAAAAAAATTTCTGGCAAAAATTGTTAAATTTTAGAAAACTTAAAATGAAAATATTAAAATGTAAAAAGAAATAATTTCAAGCATTAATTTCCACATTGTTGATTTCTTAATATGACTTCACCAGCTGTGTTTGGACACGAATGATATTTATATTGTATATTTTGTGTCCCTGAACCTTGCACACACCAGTATGTATACACAGACACATCCATTATACAACCTCAACTTCACTGGTTATAAAATTCTTTTATTAAACATTTTTTTCCTTTACATAAAGAATTCACAAATCTATTCACTAGTGCCCTTTCCCCCATTTCTTCTCTTCCTTTAAAAAATTGTTTTTATTTTTGAGATAAATTATACATAAACATATGAATTATTGAAGAATAAGAATAATGTAAGTAATGTGAATATTAGGAATGAGGACACTGTTAGTATTATGGAAGCTCTGATGTGCTCTTCGCAATCATACTTATTTTTCCTCAATAAATATATCCCTACCTTGAAATCAAGGTTGAACTAATTTAAACTTCCACCAGCAGTGTATAAGCATTCTATTTTCTCTGCCACCTCACCAACATCTAACAATGGCCATTCCAACTGGTGTGAAATGGTATCTCATTTTGGTTTTAATTTGCATTTCTCTAATGATTAGTGAGATTGAGCACTTTTTCATATGTATTTTGGCCACGTATGCTTTTCATATCCTTTTTGTCTTCTTTTGAAAAGTTTCTTTCATGTGCTTTGCCCATTTTTTTAACAGTATTATTATTATTTTTGTTTGTACATTTGTGTAAGTTCTTGTAGATTCTGGATGTTAGGCTTTTGTCAGATGTTAATCTGCAAATATTTTCTCTCATTCTGTAGACGCCTGTTTACTCTGTTGATAGTTTCTTTTGCTGCGCAGAAGCTTTTTAGTTTAATTATATCCCATTTTTGAATTTTTGCTTTTGTTGCAATTGCCTTTGACATTTTCATCATAAAATCTTTGCTAGTTCCTGTGTCTAAAATGTTATTTCCTAGCTTGTCTTCTACAGTTTTATAGTTTTCAGTTTTATATTTAGGTCTTTAATCCATCTTGAGTTGATTTCTGTATATGTTGTAAAATGGGGTCTAGCTTCAATCTTCTGTATATGGCTAGCCATTTATCCCAGCATCATTAATTGAATAAGCAGTCCTTTCCCCATTGCTTTTTTTAAGCTTTGTCAAAGCTTAGATGGATTTTGATGTGTGGCTTTATTTCTGAGCTCTGTATTCTATTCCATTGGTCCATTTGTCTGTTTTTGTACCAGCACCATGCTGTTTTAGTTTCTGTAGCCTTGGAGGACAGTGGGTCAGTATGATTCTTCCAGCTTTGTTCTTGTCGCCTTGGGTATTCAGGCTGTTTTTAGGTTCATATGAAATTAGAGTAGTAGTTCTATGAAGACTACTGATAGCTTGATAGAAATAGCACTGAATCTGTAAATTACTTTGGGCAGTATGACCATTTTAATGATACTGACTTTTCCAATTCATGAATATAAAATATTCATCTGTTTGTGTCATTTCTCATTTCTTTGAGCAGTGTTTTGTAATTTTCATCATAGAGATCTGTCACTTCCCTGGTTAGATTTATTCCTAGATATTTTATTCTTTTCGTGGCAATAGTCAGTGTGTAATTCCTGATCTGGCTATCAGCTTCGGTGCTGTTGGTGTATATGAATGCTACTGATATTTGTACATTGCTTTTGTATCCTGAGACTTTGCTGAAATTGTTTATCAGCTCAAGAAGCTTTTGGGCAGAAACTATGAGATTTTCTAGTTATAGAATTATGTCTTCTGCAAACAGTGATAGTTTGACTTCCTCTCTTCAAAATTAGATATGTTTTGTTTCTCTTGTCTGATTGCTCTGGTCAGGACTTCTTGTTCCTAGTTTTTAAGAACACACTTTAACAATTTATTATTGTATATGATGTTTGTTGTAGCTATTTTTACATATACCTTCTATTAGATTAAAACATTTTTCTCTGTTCATTGTTTGCTAAGAATTATTCTCCACCAGGTGCAGTGGGTCACCCCTGTCGTCCCAGCACTTTGGGAGGCCAAGGCAGGTGGATCACCTGAGGACAGATAAGACTTTGAGACCAGCCTGGCCAACGTGGTGAAACACTGTCTCTACTAAAAATACAAAAATTATCTGGGCATGGTGGTGGGTGCCTTTAACCTCAGCTACTTGGGAGGCTGAGTTAGGAGAATTGCTGGAAACTGGAAGGCAGAGGTTACAGTGGCCCAAAATCACACCATTGCACTCCAGCTTGGGTTGACAACAGTGAGACTCTGTCTAAAAATAAAAAGAATTATTCCCATATGTGTATGTTGATTAGTATCTGAAGCTAATTTTTTAGTTGACAGTTATATAATTTTTCTTGTTTAACCTGTTAAAAGAGATTATTTTATGATGAATTATATTAATTCTCTAATGTTAAGCAAACTTGGTCATTATGTGTTATCTTTTATATACATTATTGGATTTTAAAAAATATTTTTCTTAGGACATTTCACTAATTATATTGGTCTTTTTTGTAGTGTCTTTGTCTGGTTAGTTTCAGTGTTCTGGTAGCCATCTAAAATGAGTTGTGATGCTTTCTCTGTCTTCTGAAAAATTTCTTTAAAATTTGAATTAATCATTCTGGTATTTTTTTTGAAGGACAATTTTAAATTATGAATTCATTTTCTTTCATACTTACAGCTATTTTTTCTAACCATTTGTGTAATGGCTTTGAAGTTTATTTTGACTGACATTAGTATAGGCTTCTTTTGGTTAATATTCACATTTTTCATGCTTCATTCTTTCAGATGTTTCCTGAACTAAGTCCCCTTTCATACATATTATGGCTTATTAGTACTGTTTTTTCTTTTTCTAAATTAATATTACCAGAACTTATTTATTTTATTAGTGTTTTCAGTCTCTTTATGTAATCTTTTGTTGAAATAAATGGTTTTTGTTGAAATAAATAATGGTTTAAAATGGTTGGCCATATTTCTGGTTTTTGTTTTGTTTTAGGGACAAGAAAGGCTTATACTTATACCCTGGAAGTTAAATATGGCCATGTGATTCACATTGGCCAATGAAACATAAGAATATATGAGACTGTATCACCCCCAGATATGCAAATCTCCATGTTCTCTTCCCCTGCTATGGCAAATACTGAACCTCTTGTTGAGATTGAAAGAGATAGTAGGGTCTCTGGCAGCCTGAGACCCTCAGTGACTTCAATGAGTAGAGCCTCCCTAATAATTCTTGGTGCTACAAAATATGAGTTAGAAATAAAGATTTTGTTATTTTAGCCACTGTTATCTTGGTGGTATTTGTGTCATAGCATAATAGTCTATCCTGATTCTAGCATAACATACTAACATTTGTTACAACTTATGATGGCATATGGATTTTATTATATTATTTAATATACTTTTCCATATGTTTGGACAATTTCAATATTTAAAGTTAAATGAAATTAAAAATAATATTTTAAAATGTTTTCATAGCTACATATATTTGTCCTATTTTAAAACAGGAAATTTTAGGCCTGGGCCAAAAAACTTGTTTCTGGGCCAAAATGGCAAACTAAATCCCTAAATATTTAATTCAAAATTCCTATGATTATAGCCCATTAAACACACCTTTATTTTCTTTACTTGAATTCAAATTCTTTGTTTGCTTTAACACAGAAGTTTACTAATTAGTGGTCTTTCCTGGTTGCTGGTCTCAGGATCCTGGCCCTGGATCAAATACTGGGAGAGACACTGCTAGCCTGCTATAATCCCTGCAATAAAACGTGGGAAAGGATCAGGGATCATTGCCCTGAACTACATTTTATATTATATTCATTTGATAATTGATTCTCAAGGCCATCGGAAAGCTTAGAAGTCAGTACCCTATGGACCTTTGGCAGTATTAGTGCATTTCACAGCCTCATTCACTTAGATTGGTTTTTATGTCATTCTCTAAGCATTGAGAATTTCCATGATAAGTAAGTGCTAGAAATGTGGACTCACAGAAATTTCTCACAGAAAGCTTTTTATTCTTTCCCAAAGTCCAACCAGAAATAACCTTATCATAAATGACCAGAAATTCTTATGTCTTTCCTGAACTAGTCAGTAGAGTTTTGGAGGTAATTTCTTTTTTTGACCCATTTTCTAAGAACCATCCTTTATAGAGCACAGGCTTTATGTAGTATTTTCTGTTCTTTGTGAAGTAGGAAAATACCAGTGTCTAGATCCCAGGTCCCCAACCCCCAATCCATGGACTGATACCAGTCCATGGCCTGGTAGGAGCTGGCCTCACCGCCGGAGGTGAGTGGCTGGTGAGATAGCAAAGCTTCAGCTGTATTTACAGCCCCTCCCAGTTGTTCACATTACTGCCCAAGCTCTGCCTTCTGTCGGATCATTGGCAGCATTAGATTCCCTTTGGAGCACAAAACCTGTGCATGTGAGGGATCTATGTTGCATGCTCTTTATGTGAGGCTAATACCTGACGATCTGTCGTTTTCTCTTATCACCTCCAGAGGGGATGGTTTGGTTGCAGGAAAACAAGGTCAGGGCTCCCACTGATTCTATATTATGGTAAGTTGTATAATTACTTCATAATATATTATAATGTAATGATAATATAAATAATGCACAAAATGAATGTAATATACTTGGATCATCCCCAAACCTACCTCCCGACCCCCCCTCTACCAGTCTGTGAAAAAAATTGTCTTCTATGAGACCAGTCCCTGGTGCCAAAAAGGTTAAGGACTGCTGCTCTAGATCATTTCTTTATGTATCAAGTGTTCCAAGAAATCTATAACAAAAACATCAAAAGCCCAGTAGAAAAATGGGCAAAGGGCATAACCAAACTGGTCAGAAAAAAAAATATATAAATGAAGGGTCCTTAGTTTCATGAAAAGATACTCATCCTTAAAAATCCAAATGTTTGACCTGCCCTTTGAGTGCCAGTCCTCAGAGGAAGAGACATTTCCCTACAATGCTGGTCAGACTGCCAAACGATATTGTGATAGCCTAACTGACTCCATCTTAGCTGTGAGCCAGTCAGACTCTATCTTAGCCTCTCCCTCCCCACCATCTCTCCTGCCATGTCTCCCTCAGGTACATAACTGGGTCATGCTAATGCTGTGCTTATTGTTCCTGTGCTTATTCTACCATATAACCATTGTAACCACATCCTGCTTGGCAAGCACACCTGTTAATGTGAATACTCCTTCTTGGACCCCCTTGGTGATTGTATGGAAATATGCTGGCCTAAGTTGCTCATTTTGCTTCTGTAAAGTTCCGCTTCAACTAGGCACCTCCTTCCCTACCTTAATCAAGGTATAAAAAGGAATCAAGCCCCTCCACAGGGCAGAGAGAATTTTGAGCGTTAACTGTCTCTTGGTCGCTGGCAATGGACTCCTGATTCTATCTCAGAGAGTGGTGCTTTCTCTATGACTCACTCGGTTACAAAAATATTAAATACAACCTCTGTGGAAGGCAATCTGACAATAAGTTTTAAAATAAAACATGAATCCCATTTCTAGGAATTCATCCTACAAGTAAATCTACACATATACAGGATCTTTGTAATTACAAGTTTGCATACCGCAGATTCTTGTGTCCATCAATAAACAATTGCTTTTTACATAAAGCAATACCACGCAGTTTTTAAAAACAACAAAGAGGTCTCCATGTACTTATGTGGAAATAATCAAGATATAGTGTTAACTGAAGGAAAAAGCAAGTCTCATAAGATTGCATACAAAACGTAGGTCACCTTTTGTGTATGAAAACAAGAACAAATATTCATTGACATGTGCTTATTGTTGCCTAGAAAACTCTGGAAGAATACATAATAAACTAATAAAATACATTATTTATAGGGAGAAGGTGAATTGTTGGATGGGGACAAAAGTAAAGCTTATTGTAGAGTTTTAAATTTTGAATCATGTGCATGTATTATCCATTCAAAAGTAAAATAAGCCAGTATGGTAGCTCATGCTTTTAACTCCCAACTTTGAGAAGTGGAAGCAGGAGGATCACCTGGGGCCAGGAGTTTAAGTTCAACTTGGGAAACATAGAGATACTTTTTCTTTACTAAAAACAAACAAACAAAAAATTAGCTGGGCATGGTGGTGTGTGCCTGTAGTCCTAGCTATTTGGGAGACAGGTAGGAAGATGGCTTGAGCTCAGGAAGTTGAGGCTGCAGCAAGCCATAGTCATACCAATGCACTTCATCTAGTTTCAGCAACATAGCAAGACCCCGTGTCAAAAAATAAAATATAGAATAAAAATAAAACATAAAACTCATAGCAACAAACTCCCAGCCCCTAGCTGTCAAAATTTCTGTTGGGTCAGACATTTCTCTGGGCCACTCAGAATTTGGCTCTAAATTTTCTCTTGACTTCTGACACCTCTTTTTCTTCCCTTTTTATTTCTTATAAACTCAGTTATGTATTTAAAACTTAAAAAAAATCTAGCATTATGATGAATTTTCAGTAGGAAAGGTGTTCAGGCTAGTTTGTTTTTCAAATTGCTGGAGCCCTAGTATATTCATCGAATTGAGAAGCCAAAATGATTTCTCAAAGATAAAGAGTGGAAGGATTTTAACTCTGCAAACACTGTGATGGTTAATACTGAATGTCAACTTGATTGGATTGAAGGATGCCAAGTATTGATCTACAAAGGATGATTCTTAGCAAATGGGTCAAAAAAAGAAATGACCTCTAAAACTCTACCTACTGGTTCAGGAAAGACAAAAGAATTTCTAGTTGTTTCTGATAAGCTTATTTCTGGTTGGACTTTGGGTGTGTCTATGAGGGTGTGTTGCCAAAGGAGATTAACATTTGAGTTAGTGGGCTGGGGAAGGCAGACCAGCCCTTAATCTGGCTGGGCACAGTCTAATCAGCTGCCAGCTTAACCAGAATAAAAGCAGACAGAAGAATGTGAAAAGACTAGATTGGCTTAGCCTCCCAGTTTATATCTTTCTCCTGTGTTGGATGCTTTATGCCTTCAAACATTGGCCTTCAAGTTCTTCAGCTTTGGGACTTGCACTGGTTACCTGGTTCCTCAGCTTGCAGATGGCCTATTGTGGGACCTTGTGATCATGTGAGTTATCCCTATACAATGCTTAGAATTCATTCCATGGAATAAACAACTTAAAATGGAGGATCTAAAACAATTAAATTGTAGCAGGTTGAGTGGTGTCGCCCAGATATATATATATATATATATATATATATATATATATATATATATATATAGATATATAGATAGATATATAGATAGATAGATATAGATATATGGCCTAAACCCCAATATCTGTGATTGTGACCTTATTTAAACACAGGGTTTTTCATTACAGGATTACATCAAGCTAAAATGTCTTTGTATTAGATTAGCATGGGCCTTAATTTAATCTGACTGTTTTTCTTATAAGAAGAAAAGAGACACAGTGACAGATATGGGGGAGAAGGCCATGTGAAGACAGAGGGCAAAGATTGTAATAATGCAGCTGCAAGCCAAGGAATGCTAAGGATTACTAGTAATCACCAGAGGCTTGGGAGAGGCAAGAAAAGACTCTCACCTAGAGTGTTCAGAGAGAGGCTGGACTCTCAATGTCTAGAACTGGGAGGGAATAAATTTCTGTTGTAAACCATTTGGTGTGTGGCAATTTGTTATGGCAGCCCTAGGAAACTAAGACACAAGTCAAGGTCAAAAAGTGTAATTGACACAATCTGCATTTTCAATCATAGTCATCACTTGAAGGATGGCTAAACCTTGAGAAGATCATTCATGAATTCAAAATGGGGAGAAAGTGGGATGAGAAATTGGTGCCACTATTTCTTCTTAGATCACTGCAACCGTATAAAGCCTCCTTTTCCACTTTTTAGGAGTTTTGGTGTTAGGAATGCTTACTTTTATCAACTTCTTTGGTCAGTAGGATGGAAAACATGTACTAAACTTTTTAAAAATCATATATAATTAACAATGTCAAACGGTAAAGATGTTTATACATCAAAATCATCCTTTCCTCCTTTTACCTTTAAGATATTCTCCAGAGATAAGTACTATTAATCGTATCTTTTATATCCTTCTAGAAATGTTTTATGTATATACAAGCATTTTCATAGACATGTATGTTTAAAAATAACTGTAATTGTAATCTTTTTATATTGACTCTTATAGAATCTACTTTATTTTTTTATAAATTACATAATATTTTATTGCAAGGTTCCTGCAATTAATATGCCAAATCTCTATTATAGGCATTTTGATGGTTTTCAACTTATCAGTTATACTGCAATACATGTGCTTATATATAAGAATTCATTTATACAGCCATGTAGTGTGAGAAATTTTAAACATTAAAAACAAAGAATTGGTATGTATATATCTGAGGATGAATTTTATGAAAACAGAAATGTCAGGGCGTGTACACTTAAAAATTTGATAGCTGTTACTGAATAACTCTGAAGGGGAAATACTAATACATTTCCACGTCACCTAATTCCTACAGCTAATTCAGTGTGCACATAACTATTAAACAGCAAAGTCACAATATTGATTTGGATAACTTTTATTCTCAAGGATATATGCAATTTTTAATTAAATTAAATAACATGGACAAAGTGTTTTAGGAATGAAGAAGAGAAAGTCTCTTCTAAAGATCTTGGTCTTAATGGTTTCTTTTCATCAATAGTCAGAAATATCTCTAGACAACATTCTAGAGAAGCATTAGAAAGTTGTTTTATTACATATATTTTTCAGAAAGAGACTCAAAAGAAAGTGAACCTTGTATTTGCAGTAATCTGTGTTGTAGCCAATAGAAACGCATGGCTAAATGAAGAGAACCACCATTGGTGACATTAGTTCTTATGCTTTTAATTTGGACCCTTATGTTTAACTTAAACACATAGAAACAGCTGTGATTTGTATATCACCTCTAGTAATAGTCTAGAATAAATTGTTACAGAGACAACTAATGTGAAAAGTAAAAGAAGAGTAATGAATGGCTAATAAGTTTCACCAATTATCTTTATCAGCAGGGATTGACAGTTAACATCAGAATCATATTATTACATAATTCTAAGTTACCAGCATTTTGAAATTTATTTATGCCTAAGTTTTAGCTGTCTATTAGATGACGTATCTTATTTATATGTAATTGCATGGCCATCCCACATATAATAGCTATCAATACATATCAGTGTCTCTCTTATTCTTCTAAAATTAATTAAGTTAATTATGGATTGTGCTTTTCATTCAAAAAACTTTCTGCATTTTTTTAAGCCTATAGGCAAAGGTACCTCTCCTTATTCCTATTGTTTAGGGGAAATAGTCAAATAAGAAGATACAGTGAGTTACCGACTATCAGCATACAAGCTGCTGCCAGAAGGTTCATTTTCTTATCAAACAATGCCTGAACAAGATGAGTATTAGCAAGACCTGTCCTGTTTTGTCCTTCTCCTAACATTATAAAAGAACAAATACATTTCTGCAAAATCTGTTTGTCTGTAATGTGTGTGTGTGTGTGTGTGTGTGTGTGTGTGTGTGTGAGAGAGAGAGAGATGATAATAGTGAGATTGTGGATGGAGAGGGTGATATGCGTTCTCTTGCTCCAGGCGTTACTACTGAAAGTTTATTTGCTTTTCCAATCCTGAGCACTTATGGTGGCAAGACAGGACTCTGATGGACTCAGCCAGCTGGCTTAAGTCTGTGTCTAGTTATATTTGTCCTCTGTTTATTTACCTGGAGCTGAACCCTATCCTTGTTTTCTCCTGTCTCATTTTCAGGCAGAATTCCTGGAATGATTCAGCTCTGCAGCTTACTTAACTCCCATAAATTCTCTATATTTAGCCATAAGTAGCCTATATTTGCTTGAGTTTCGTTAGTGACTGTTTCTCATTGTTGCCTTCTATCCACCATTAGGTCTACAGTTTTAATCCATGTTTTGCCCATGTACTCCTACCGATTCTACTCGAGCTTCTCTGAAAAAATAACTTGAGCTGATTCCTTGTAGACTTTATGGCCAGCAGAGTACAGTGGTGTATTACCCTGCTGGAAGCTATAGTTGATGATTTTATGGCTTGTATAATAAAGAGGTAGAATACTTAGCATTTCTAAAGGGTAGGAATAGACCCATAAACTTACATTCCTTCAAATTTCTTCCACTCAGAAACCTCTATCTTCTCAAAATGATTAATAACAGATTCCAGCTATCAAAAGAATTATTTTCAAATAGTAGCTTATTATACAACAAGCAGGGAGTTATGACTCAAACGTTTTTACTTTGTAAACAGTTTATGATGTATTATGAGACAGTAGAGAGATTTTTCAAAAGTATTTTATTGTAACAATTTGCTTATGGAACTTTCAGCAAAAGGCAGAATAACAAAAATCTGAAAGTGGGGGCATCAGTGTAACCCATTTGTTGTTTGTGTTTGGTTAAGAATTTATTTAAAGACGGCATACAAAATATAACTGTGTGAGTTGTTTTCACTCTGATACTAAACGTTCATCATGGTGTGCTGGAGAGGCCAGGGACTCAGCAGCCACTTGGATTTGAGCTAGGCTGCAAATTTAGCTGAATACTGAACAACTGTATGGCATTGAACAGCTCCCTTGACTTCTCTGAGGCTGATTTTTATCTCATTTGTAATAATGATAGTTACACATCCTCTCTTTTAAAGACTTAAATAGGGATGATACATGAAGGCACTTAGCACAGTGTTGATCAGATGAGGTATCTGAAATGCATTCATTACTTTTCCAATCTTTTTTCAAAAATAAAAAAACTATTAACCCAACTGGAAAATAATACAAAAGTGAGCCTATCAGATGCTGTCAAATTTCTACTGTATTTTTCTTCTTTGTTATTTTTGCAATATGATTCTTGGCAGTAACATGTGATAAGGACATCAGAATGACACCAAAGAAATTTAGGAACTTCAAGATCACCAAATATCAGAGATGCTTTTAAATAAAATAATTTGAATAAATTGAATGCATATGAATAAGATGTCTATCCAGAGATTGAACTACTCCTTATTAACTTAAATAATTAAAAATGAATGAATCAAAAAATGATCACATCTGAAATTTTTAGTTACATGGCATTTGTCTGATAGTCTCTAATGTCTTTTACCTTACTCTCCAAGAAAATATTTATGAAGATAATGGGAAAAAATGTTATAAAACAATATTAAACACTGAGGTTCATAGACCACCTAGATTCATGTTTGGGAAGGAATCTTTGTCAAATACATGAAAGTTGAAGTGATTAGAAAAAAAATTACACTTCAGTAAATACAGTGGGGTACAGGCATTGACTACCCCCATTCCAAAAGGGAGAAATTGGCTAAAACAAAGAGTCTACAGGCCCTGTGCAAGTTTGAAACCCAGCAAGGGAGTCATTAAATCTTAAAGCTTCAAAATAATCTCTGTTGACTCCATTTGTCACATCCAGCCAACACCGATGCAAATGGCGGGTTCTACCCATTATCCAGTTCCAAAGCCTCTTCCATATTTTCAGGTATCTTTATAGCAATGCCCTACTTCTTGGTACCAGTTTTCTGTATTAGTCCATTCTCTCATTGCTATGAAGAACTACCAGAGATTGGGTAACTTATAAAGAAAAAGGGTTTAATTGACTTAGTTCCACAGACCGTACAGGAAGCACGGCCGAGGACGCCTCAGGAAACTTACAGTTATGGTGGAGGGTGAATGGGTAGTAAGCATGACTTACATGGCCGGAGAAGGAGGAAGAGAAAGGAGGGGAGGAGCTACACACTTTAAACAACCAGATCTTGTGAGAACTCACTCACTATAACAAGAATAGAAGGAAAATCCACTCTTATGATCTAATCACCTCCCACCATGCCTCTCCTCAAACACTGAGGACTTTAACATGAAATGAGATATGGGCAGGGGCACAAATCCAAACCATATCAAGAATAAGTGGCAGTCTCGATGGTACCTAGCTGAACAAGGAATATTCTTGCAAAAAACTGAGAATTTATCCAATAACTTTTTATATTAACCTTCTTGCCAGCTGTAAATTTGAGAAATCAATTTAAGCATTATCCAATAATGTATTACTTGAACCAGAGGCAATCCACATAATCTGTCTGTTGACAAATACAAATCTGAAAAGATTTGGTTTGACAAAACAGTAGCCAAAAATGTAGAAAAAGAGTATTTTAAACACAACCCGACATGCAGTCTATCATATGGGTTAGAAAATACGATGTACATTCTCAATAGAATGCAAGAAGTGAAGTCTTGGCCTTTTTGAAACAGTAGCAGAAAATTATAAAGGGAAAACATGATGTATTAAAAGGGTGTTACCAAGAGATTAAAAAAAGAGATAAAAAGAGAGAGGACTAAGTAAGGGTTTCTAAAAAATAAGAAAAAATAGCATAGTTAAAATCCACTACAGAGTCAAATAAGCAGTAAAAGATATTGCAGAAAATTAAATCAGTGTATAAACTTCCAAAGCTCTCAGAGAATATATATGGAGAGAACAAAGATTAGAAAATTGTTAGAGTGAAGTTAAAAGACATGGCATGGCATTGAAAGAATAGAGTCAATATACAGTGAGTATGTTTAGCTGCAAAAAAAAAAAATCTCAAAAACAATAAAACTAGTTATACCAGTTAACGAACTACCTGAGACTGGTTAATTTATGAAGAAAAGAGGTTTAACTGATTCATGGTTCCACATTGGTGGGGAGGCCTCAGGAAGTTCTGATCATAGGTGAAGGGTAAGCAAGTCACGTCTCACATGGCAGCAGGAGAGAGAATGTGAAACGGGGAGGCTCTATCCTTTGAATCCACCAGATCTCATGATTATTCCATCACAAGACAACACTAGGCGGGATGATGCTAAACTGCTAAAAACCCATCCCATGATTCAATCACATCCCACCAGGTCCCTCCCTTGACAAGTGGGGATTACATTATGAGATGAGTTTGGGTGGGGACCCAGAGCCAAACCATATCACCAGTAAAATTAGAATAAGCAATAAAAAATAATTTTCTATGCTAAAAAAGGGATCTGCATATCTGGTCAAAGAGCTCACTACATTCTAAAAAAATCAATTTATATATATATTTAGATATATTAATTTTTAAGGTACAGTCATAAGTTAAAAGTCCTCTTTTTGTCCAGAATACAGGTAATAAACAAGCAACAAAATCTAACTCTCAGGATAGGAATTAAACTTAGAGTATACTTAGCCATAAGTACCAGAATAATAAGCAACATCTAATAATAAAAATATTTATTGTTTAGTTGAATGCCTGCTGCATTTAACATGCTTACACATTTTTATCTCTTTATTTCAAACAACCCTATAAGGTAGGTAGGATATCCTCTTTTGTAGAAATTGAGATTCAGACATGGAGTATGACCAAAATCTCACAAGCAGAAAGTTGTAGAAATTAAATCTAACCTAAGTTTACTTGTTTCTAAAACATGTGCTTTTTAAGTTGTAGTATGCAGCCCCTGTGATACATGGGAGGAAATGTCTTTTATCTAAATTTTAGTACCCAGCTAAGTTGTTTTTAACAGTGGTATTAATCTGATCTCACAAAGCTAATAAAGACATACCTGAGACTGGGTAATTTTTAAAGGAAAGAGGTTTCACTGACTTGCAGTTCCACATGGCTGGGGGCAGGAGGGCTCACAATTATAGTGGCAAGCAAGGAGGGGCAAAGTCATGTCTTACATGGCAGCAAGCAAAAAGAGAGTGTGCTCAGGGGAACTCCTCTTTATAAAACCCTCAGATCTCATGAGACTTATTCACTATCATGAGAACAGCATGGGAAAGACTTGCCCCATGATTCAATTACCTCCCAGTGGGTCCCTCCCATGACTTATGGGAATTATAGGAGCTACAATTCAAGACGAAATTTGGGTGGGGAAACAGCCAAACCATATCAACAACAAACAAAAGCAAAGCATAGTCAGATAAGCAAACTCTCAAAAAATACGCTTTCTATAAAACAAATATGCTTTTTGAAAGCTGCTCATATAGTTTTTGAAAAAAATATTAGTACAGCACTGACTTTAGCTATGCAAGAAAATAATATAAATTAAGACTTATAAAAGTCAATTCTACTGGAAAAGGATTGAGGCTGAGCTTTGGAAACATTTGTGAGGTTACAGAAAATAATTATAATGAATCAAATTAGGATTATTGTGTCAGAGATGAAAATGAAAAAAATGAGTTAGGAAGAATTAATGAGACATTGGCCACGGATGGGGAGTGATGAAATAGAGACACTCTTGGACAACTTTCAGATGTACACACTTTAGCGGCTAGATAGATGAATGTTAGTAATGACTGGGATACAGTAGGAAGAAAAGAATTTCATTTAAAAAATCATTAATCTTTGAATATGGAGAGTTTGTTTCTTTTGTAATATACCTATAGGCAAGCAGTTAAACAGGACTGATATTTATGAGAAAGGTTTTGGGTGGAGCTGCAGACTTGGAAAGTGATATTAAAGACTGAGAAGTGGGTGAGATCACTTAAGGATAGCAAGACAGATGCGAATAAGATACGCATTAGGGAATGCTGTGTGCAGGAGTTAAGAAGCAGAAACATGGGATAAGGGAAGAGTCACTTAAAGCTTTAAGTAGAAAGTAATTATAAACAATGCCAAGGGCTATGCAGTGAGATCAGTAAAATGAAGGTACAAAGCATGCCCAATGAGTAGAGCACTGGAAGATACAAAGCATATCCACTGAATTGAGAGCATGGGAAGAAGCACTTTGCATAAAACTGTGATACTGAGCGTCTGACTCCAGTAAGTTGAGGTAGTGGGAAAGTGAAGATAGTGAATGAGAGGAGGAACAGTTGAAAGAACAGTTTGGTTTGAAAGACTGGATATATCTGAGCATATTTACAGTCTGAATGGAAGAATCTCAGAGAGAAAGGGCCCTTTCTCTCTGAGGGAGAGAGATTGCATCATTGGTAGAACTTGAAGCAAAGTCCTGAATGAGGTATGAAAGAGCAGAGCTGGAAGAATTGTCTTAGAGAAGGAGAATGAGCACCCTGTACCTGAATGGCTGCAAATATGAATTATTTTGTAATGAGACATTGAGGCATTTTTCTTGACACCTCTGTTTTCTCTGAGATGTTAGAGGTAGGGTCATGTGTTGAAATTGCATGAAGCAGGGACTATGCAGATAGTCCCTGCTTCATGCAATTTGAGAGAGTTTCTTTTTAAAATTAATATACTATTTTGTCAACGAAGTTATATGTGTAATATGTATGTAAGTTCTGATGTAGAATAAGAAGGTGAACTCCCTGAATCCACCATCCAGCTTATGCTCCAGAAGACTATATGTTTATTCCCTATCTCGTTACCTAGCCTTTATTACAGGCAAAATAAAGTTTTGCAATGGCAGTGGAAAGGAATGGAAAAGAAAAATAACCAAGCACAATGGATAATTTTCAAGCAGCTCTGGGGGTCCCTATGACTTGCTACAGTAAATTTGTAGTGGCACAGAACTTCATGGTTGTCAGATTTTGTTAAGCTACATTGGTAATTCGAGTATAGTAAGAAAAAAGCCAACTTGCATGACTGCAGCAGAATAAGGAGGCTAGGAAGTTGATGGTACATTGAGAGAATACTTTAAATAATTTTCTGTGGATCTGCATTCAGTAAAAGAGAAAGTTTGGTCAAGAAACTCCAGGATAGTGGAGATTTAATAGAGTATTACAGTTCAACAATAAAATGAAAAGGAGGAGGTAAGACAGGAGAGTTGTAGGAGTTTTTGGTTGAGGACAGGATATTGAAGACTGACATTTTATAGGTGGAGTAGTCCTGAATGCTGACCAAAATCTCAGGTGTGGTCATTTATTTATGTTCCTGATGTAACATGCAGGTACAGTTTATTCATTTTAAAGGCAGATAATTGTGAAATTACAATAGTGGATGCATTTTTCATATGCATGCTGAAATTATCCAGTATGATTCCAAAATTGTGTTTGAGAGACAGACTCTGAACAAAATGTCTAAATCCTCAATGATTGGGAATGTCGAAGAGACTCAAATTGCTATCACTTTTATTTTTATTTTTATTTATTATACTTAAGTTCTGGGGTGCATGTGCAGAACGTGCAGGTTTGTTATATAGGTATACACATGCATGGTGGTTTGCTGCATCCATCACCCCATCATCTGTATTAGGTATTTCTCCTAAAGCTATTCCTCTCCTCTCCTCCCACCCTGTGTTATCCCTCCCCTAGCCTCCCACTCCCTGACAGACCACGGTGTGTGATGTTCCCCTCCCTGTGTACATGTGTTCTCATTGTTCAACACCCACTTATGAGTGAGAACATGCAATGTTTGGTTTTCTGTTCTTGTGTCAGTTTGCTGAGAGTGATGGTTTCCAGCTTTATCCATGTCCCTGCAAAGGACATGAACTCATCCTTTTTTATGGCTGCATAGTATTCTATGGTGTATGTGTGCCACATTTTCTTTATCCAGTCTATAACTGATGAGCATTTTGGTTGATTCCAAGTCTTTGCTATTGTGAACGGTAGTGCAATAAGCATATGTGTGCATGTGTCTTTATAATACAATGATTTATATTCCTTTAAGTATATACGCAGTAATTGGATTGCTGGGTTAAATGGTATTTGTATTTCCAAATTGTTGAGGAATTGCGATCACTTTTAGAAGCATACCATGCCCTCACTGGGTGTCAAGAGCTTTGGAGAAGAAGGGTTTAAAATGAGTGTGACTCCTTTGGAAGTTTTAATAGGAGTTAAGAGGGCTTTATTCCATTTCATGGTTGAGGAATGATGGAGAGAGAAAAAAAAATAGTCTTGTTTAAGAAGACTTACAGAGGAATAAGTGTAGAACAATAGAAAGATGAGAATAGTGGGAGAGGTGATCAAAAGAAGCTGATGCAGGACAGGCAAGCCCCCAAATTGGCTTTAGCCTAGGTGGGTTCTTTGCTTCACTCAAAAAAAATTCAAGGGTGAACCAGTGGGATTAAAGGGTGAACCAGTGGGATTAAACAGCAACTTTTATTGAAATGCCAGTGTAGGCTGGGTGTGGTGGCTCACGCCTGTAATCCCAGCACTTTGGGAGGCCGAGGCGGGTGGATCACAAGGTCAAGAGTTCGAGACCATCCTGGTCAACATGGAGAAACCCCACCTCTACTAAAAACACAAAAAATTAGCTGGGCATGGTGGCACGTGCCTGTAATCCCAGCTACTTAGGAGGCTGAGGCAGGAGAATTGACTGAACCCAGGAGGCGGAGGTTGCGGTGAGCCGAGATTGCGCCATTGCACTCCAGCCTGGGCAACAAGAGTGAAACTCCGTCTCAAAAAAAAAAAAGAAAAGAAAAAAAAAAAGAAATGCCAGTGTATAGCAGCAGCAAAAGCACTGGTTTTTGCAGCGCAGGACTATCCCATAGACAGTGTGCCCAGAATAGCAGCTCAGAGGCAGCGCTGCCCTTATATTTGAACCGACTTTTAACCATATGCAAACTAAGAGGAGGTTTATGCCAAAATTTATAGATGATGGTGGCAACTTCCAGGTCTTTGGGTCATTGCCACAGAAAGCGGGGGTAACTTCCAAGTGTTGCCATGGCAATAGTAAATTGGCATGGCACACAGGTGTGTGTGTCTTATGGAAAGCCACTTCTGTCCTGACCTGTTTTAGCTAGTCCTCAGTTTTGTCCAGTGTATAAGCTCTGCCTCTGAAGAGTCCTGCCTCCTACCTCAAAACTGCACTTTGAATAGGGCTTAATATTTCAGGAGCAAGAATCATAGTTATGGTTAACACAATAATGCAATTGCAAATTAGCTTTGGGGCCAGAATTGGATGAGAATCTGCAGTGATACTGCTGTGACCTTCCTGGAGAATTTGTCTCGGTTGTGCTGGTTTGGATATCTTCCCAAAGGAAACTGAAAGAGTGGAAAATTCTTAATACATAGATGAAAGTAGTCTTAAATGTGTTCATCCCATAGTGTGGGCTAGATTGTGGATAAAGAGGTCAAGTAGTGATAATGTCCAGAAACAGACTATAATAACAGACACTCAGGAAACCAGTGATATACAATGTAACCATGTTGGAGGCAGCATCTGAAATATCTGGAACCTTGAGCAGGCTCTCCTCCATAATATATTTGTAAGAAAGAGGGGTCTATTCAACCTCATGGGAGAAAATCTAAACTGGATAAAACTTTTCAAAAGAATCTGACTATGGTTTTTGTATTGCTAAACCCAGGACTGCTTTTTAGGTGCAAAAAGATCCTTGGGATTTCCTGTATCTAGGAATAGAGTTTGATAGACTAGGAATAGAGTCAGGTCACACCCTTTTTACCTCTTGTTCATTTCCTCACTGGCCAGCCTGCAGAGCAGGAGCAGCTTTCCACCCTTTGTTGCTCCTGAAAAAGAGCATAGAATCATGCCATTTCTTTCCTTGAACATATAGAGCTATGTACATCTAAATACAAGGAACCACTATTATATATACGTTAAGTAGACCAATGTAAAGATTCATCGGATCACCATGCATTCACATTTTCATGACCAAGAAACAAACAATCCAGTGGAATCTGTCATGAGCAAGTTTCTGCGATTGAGTGAAATGCTCCAAAATGAATATACCTCTGTTCTGTGACATTGAACAAAAGATTCAAAATACTCTGCAATATTAAAAAATAGTTAAACAAAAATGATTTTTAAGGTTGCTTTTGAAGAGGTATTCGTTTGGGTTTGGAGTTTGCTTGCCTGTTCATTCATTTCTGGTAAGCAATGCTTTTACAAATTCACTTTAATGAAGTCACTTGCTACAAACTTCACATTTCTCTCCTCTGAGATAATTTAATAGACAGATTATTTTCCTGGTGTTATGTATTTGAGCCAGACAAAGAACAGAAAAGAAACACATGTTAATGTCATAACAAAAGAGACTGCAGCTGAGTATAACTTCATTCCTTGGCTCCTAAGGTGGAAGACATAGGTTAGAGAAGCTACGGTTAAACACAAGAAATGAGGTAAGTAAAAGCATAGCTGAGAAAACACTACAGCTGTTTCAGAGAAGAGATCTCTGGTTATCAAGAAGATGACTTGAAAAATGAAAAATAATCAGAATGCTGTTAAAATTGGGGTAAAAAAGGATTGGAGAAAAGTGATAAGGGATAGAAGTTAATTCAAAGAATATTGAGAGGAATATACTGAGTATAATGATTTAAAAACACAACCATTAGAATTGGGTTATGATCAGTTTTTAGCTCATTTTTAAGACATAGCTTAGAACATTTGTAATAGAAGAGGGAGATGGAAATATACATGCAAATAATAGCACTATGGGACAAGCTATGTTCTTAGCATCTAGACATTTACACATAATTGATTAGAGGGGAGTGATTTGCAGGAACTTCAAGTTTCTGGAACAGTTCTAATTTTTAATATTTTGTTTCACTGATTGTTTATTTGATCAATGTGTTAAAATTTTGTCAGAAAAAAACCATTATCATAATTATGATTGCTATACATTACTCTAATGGGAGAAAAGGAAAATGTTATAGGACAATTGAGGAAACGAAGGCCAGATTATTTAATGCTCACTCTGATTTTTGTGTATTTCCTAACACATAGCCATGCATGAAAGACCATGATATCTTTGGAGAAAAAAGGGAGAGTTTTATTTTCTCTTAAACTCAAACTGCAAATAGGGGAGATGCATCATAAGCCCCAAATCACTAGTCTCTCTTATATGGCTGGTTCCAGGTGGTCATAGGAAAGTACTAGGTGGTCTGTTGGGGACAACTGGGGCATTTCCAGCTGCAGTTGTTTCCAGTAACTGTTCTTTGACTTGCTTACAGAAAAACAGGTTTTGTAATAGTTTCTAAAGGCATAGAGAGTGTGACCACTCCTTCACACTGCCATGGTGTCTTGAGTCTGCTTTTACTCATGAGTTACAAGGAGTCCATCTTGTCTGTTAATTGGGGACATCATTTGATGTAGCAAATAATTCTATTTTCCTTTTACCATCACCATTTAAAAATGTTTTTAAAAGTTTGTATGAAAATGTTTTAAGAACTTGAAATATATGTAGATGGCTCAGTTGAGTAAACCAGTTACTTTTAACAAAATTGACTGGCTTTCATTAATTCACTGAGTGTTGCCAGTGAATTAATAATAATTAATAAAAATATTGACATAATTGTTTAAATGATAGACACCACTAAATATGATAATTCTATACATTTGATGATAGAAGAACTGATTGGAAAAGATTGAGTTGGTTCCATTTTCTTTGTTCAGCAAGGCTAGCATTAAATATGCAAAATCTTGAATAACATCTTTGCTGGAGGCCATGTTTCCTTGTGAAAGAAACTCACAGTGACAGTATGTGTTTTAAAGCTCATGAAAATCAGCTAGCTGATTTTTATAAGACCATATTAATCAATAATAGAAGATCAGAGTGGAATCTTTGCAACAGATTTTCCTATATTCTCTTAACATAGATTATTGAGTATTGAGTAGTTATTAATATTTTATATTATGAAGTCCATCAGTGTTGATAATAGTGGTGGAGGCTCTACTGAGGAAAAATACATGTGTCTATGAAACATTTTTATATTTCTTTAAGCCCATTTTTGGACTCCTTGGGAGTTATTGATTGACAGGTTAAGAATTTTATTGTAGAGTAGAATTTGAAATACTACCTTTTTGTGCTTAAAAATAAACTTCACTGTTAATTATCTCTTTCTCTCCGCATGAAGTCCTCTTTCTTGCTCTTCCCAGCAAGAGATCTATTATTTTTGTTTATTAAACTTTAAAGCACTCAGTAAATGTGTTCAGGCATGTGAAAGATTATAATGTCTAAGAATCCTCAAATAATAAGCACATAGATCTGAGCACTTCTTTAAGTGTCACTAAGTTAAAATTGTTTCACATTTGTTTCACATTCACTCTTCAAAAATACTATGAGTATTTACATTTTGTGGAATCTAATCCATGGTTAACATCTGGTAGCATTATCTTTGAGGTTAAAAAAAAAATCCTGGATATAAATCCAAATTATCAGGTACAAGACAAGCACAAATACTATTTACTTTAGCATAACTTTTAGCTTTTGGAACAAGAGAGGTTAAAACAAAAACCGTTAAAAGGGTTTAGTTAACTTAGTTTAAAATAGCTTTATTGAGGTATAATTGACATACAGTTAACTCATATATTTAAGTGTACAATTTGATATTTTCACATATGTATATACCCACGAAACCATAACCACAATCACAATAATAAACATATTTGTTGCCTCTAAAAGTGTCGTCATGCCCTTTTGTAATATATCCCTCTACCCCTACCCGCATCATCCCCAGTCAATTGCTGATTTGATTTCTATCATTATAGATTTGTTGATATTTTGTACAATTTTTAGTAAATAAAATAATAATATGTGCATTTTACTTTTTTTTTTTTACTCAGCAAAATTATTTTAGGATTTATTCACGATTTTATTTGTATAAATTGTTCATCTGTTTTTTATTATTGTGTGGTAATCCATTGTCTAGACACATCGGAACATATTTGTCCACTTACCTGTTGATGTGTAATCAAGCACAGGCTCAGCTGCTCACAGCTTGCAAAGCCAATGACAAGGAGGAAGTGCTGTGAAAGGAAAGTGACTTTGTTTTCCAAAGTTTGCAGTGAGGAGGAAACTGCCTCACACCTCTAGAAACTGTTTCAAAAGTTTGGGCTGAGGGCAGGGGTTTAAGGAAGGGAGGCTTGATAAGAGAGGCATGTAGGAGTTGTGCAAGATACAGGTTCTATGTGTTTTGTTCCATCTTAAGTTGTGGTCACCCTGGTGCAACAGGCTGATGCCATCTCGACAGCGTTTGGGTTGTAATTATGCATCATAGGGCAATCTTTAAGAGGGGGAGAGTTCCATAGCCGGGCCTTTATGCTTGTTTCATTTTAAATTGGCCTCTGGAATTTAACAAGCATATAGTCAAGTAAGTGTGCATGATACAAGTTTAACAAACATACAATTAGGTGATTGTGCATAAGGCAAGAGAGTATAAGGTAGAAAAGGAAGGGAGTAGAATTTCAAAGAACATTTCAAGTCTATAGTTTAAGACTAAGAAAAAGGTTTCTGCAGGTTCCTTTAAGGTTACATCTTGAGATTGGGGAAAAAGGAGAAAAGTGAGACAGGAAAAAAATTTAAAAATTTTTTTGAAGCTAAATTACTCAGTTACAATTGGACATTTGGGCTTTTTCCCATTTGGGCTACTGCAAATAAGCTACTATGAACATTCATTTACAAGTCTGTGTACATATGTTTTCATTGATGGTGAAGTGAATACCTTGGAATATGATGACTGGATAATATGGTAAGTCTTTGGTTAACTTAAAAGAAAAAACAACTGCCAAACTGCTTTCCAAAGCGTCAGTACTGTTGTATATTTCCATATCAATGTGTGTTCTGCTTGCTCCACAAGTTTACTAACATTGGATGTGATCAGTCTTTTTCATTTTGTATATTCTAATAGGAATTTCATAGTATATCAACATTGCTTTAATTTATATTTTCCTAATGAGTGGTGATGAATATTTTTTCATGTATTTGTCATGTTTGTCATATGTATATCTTTTTGGTGAGTTTCTTTTCAAGGCTTTGTCTAAATTTTAAAATGTATTTTTTTATTTTCATCTTACTGAGTTTTGAGAGTTCTCTATATATAATCTGGACAGAAACTGATTATCACATATGTGATTAACAAATATTTTCTCCCAGTCTGTGCTTACATTTTCATTCTTTAACATTGTATTTGAAGAGCAAAATTTTTAATTTCGAGAATGTCAAATTTGTCAGTTTTTACTTTAATGAGTCATGTTTTTCCTGATGTCTTTATAATATTTTTGCTTCACCAAAAGTCACAAAGATTTTCCTCTATGATTACTTCCAAAATGTTTATAGTTTTACATTTTACTTTCAGTCTGTGATCCATTTTTTGTTAACTTTTATATATGATGAAAGTCATGGAACAAAATTTATTTTTTGCATAATATCCATTGACTCCAGCACAACTTTTTGAAAATGCTAGTCTTTATCCATTGAATTGCTTTTGAAACTTTGTGAAAAATCAATTGATTGTATGAATGTGGATCTATTTATGTGCTCTATTGTAGTCCTTTAATATATTTCTCTATCTGGATGCAAATAACACACTATTTTGATTACTATAGTTTTATTATAAATCTTGAAATCAAGTAGTGTTACTCTCTTAGCTTTACTTCTTTATCAGAGTTGTGTTGGCTATTCTAGAGCCTTTCCAAATAAATGTTAGAAAAAGATTTTGAAGTTTTACCAATACAATCTTCCAGGGTTTTTAAACTTGAACTGTGTTGAATCTATACTTTGTTTTTAGAAAACTTAACATCTTAACAATAGTGAATCTCCCAATTTAGAAACACTGATTCTTCCCATTTTTCTAGGTCTTTAATTCTTCTCAACAGTGTTTTGTAGTTTTTAGTTTGACAGTCTTCCACGTCTTTTGTCCCTGTGTACTTTACATTTATTATTCTATTTTCAAAAATATTTTTCTTTTAGTTTTCAATTGTTTGTTGCTAGTATATATAAATACAAATTTTTATGCTGTTCTTCTGTCCTCCCTCCAAACCTGCTAAACTCAATCATAATTGTGGCAGTTTTTTTGTAGGTTCCATTAGGTTTTCTACATAGACAATTATATTAACTGCAAAGAGAGTTTAACTTACCTCTTTCAAATCTGGATTACTTTTATTTCCATTTCATGTAATATTGCAATGGCTAGAAACTCTGCTACAATTTGAATATAAGTGGTAAAAGCAGACACCTTCACCTTCTGATCTTAGCGGAAAATTATCCAGCATTTCAACATAAACATCTTATTAGTTTTAGGCCTTTTGTACATGTCTGTGGTAGGCTGAATAATGCTCCTCCACCTCCCCACAAGTGTCCATGTGTTAATTCTTGGCATCTATGACTGTGTTACCTTACGTGACAAAAGGGACTTTACAGATGTGACTAAGTTAAGGATTTTGAGTTGGGAAGATTGTAATGTATTATCAAGGTAGGCCTAATATAATCACAGGTCTTTTTAAGTAGGAAAGAGTAGTGCTATAGTCAGAGAAGGAGATGTGATGATGGAAGAAGTATTAAGAAATCATGAGCCTAACAGCACCCTCTATAGCCTGGAAAAGGTAAGAAAATGGATGCTTTCCTGGAACCTCTAGAAGGAACACAGCCCTGCCAACTTCATTTTAGCTTTGGGCCTCCAGAACTGTGAATTTGTGTTATTCTAAGCCACTAAATTTTTGGTATGTTACAGTAGCAGAAGAAATGAATATGATGTCTTTTATCAGGTTGAGGAAGTTCTCTTGTATCTCTAGTTTGCTGACAGCTTTTATAGAAATTGCTATGAGATTTTGTCAAATTCTTTGTCTGCATCTGTTGAGATAATTATATAATTTTCATTTTTATTTTTTTAGTATGGTGAAGTATGTTGATTAATGTTTAATGTTAAATCAAACATGCATTTATAGGATGATCCTCTTTGGTCATGGGTTATTTAGAGTTGTATTTAGTTTATAACATTTGGAGATTTTCTAAGTATCTTTCTGTAATTCATTTCAAATGTAATACAATTGTGGTCAGAGAACATACTTTGTTTGACTTGAATCATTTTAAACTTATTGAGACTTCTTATATGACTCAGAATAGGAGTTAGCTTCCATGTGCACTTAAAAAGAGTATGTATTATGCTTTTGTTGGCTGTAGTGTTCTATAAATGTCAATTAGGTCACATTGCTTGATAATGTTATTCAAGTCTTATATATCATTGTTAATTATCTCTCTACTTGTTTAATTACTGAGAAGGAGGTCTTAAAATTACAGAAATTTATTGTCTTACAGTCCTGGAGGCCAGAAGTCTTAAATTAAGATGTCAGAAATGCTGCGTTCTCTCAATGTGCTAGAGAAGAGTCTGTTCCATGCTGCTTTGCTAGCTTTTGGCAGCCTCAGGCACTCCTTGGTTTGTAGATGTATTACTTTAACCTCATCTTCAGATGACATTCTCCCTGTATCTTCACATCATCATTTCTCTTTGTTTGTCTGTGTCTTCATCCAGATTTCCTTTGTTAAGAAGACCACCCATTATATTGGATTAGAGTTTACCCTAATGACTTCATTTTCTCTTGATTACCTCTCAAGGAACCTATTTCCAAATAAGACCACATTTTGAGGTACTGGAGTTAGGACTTCAATATATGGTAGTTCTCCCTTAACTATGGTTTTGCTTTCCATGGTTTCAGCTATCCACAGTCAACCATGTTTCCAAAATACTACATGGAAAATTCCAGAAACAATTTCATAAATTTTAAGTTGCGGGCTGCTCTGAGTATGAGGATGAAATGTCATGCTGTCCCACTTGGTCTGACCTAGGTAATGAGTCATCCACACCATCTAAGTTACCCAAGTCAGTTAGTAGCCCTCTTCATTATCAGATTGACTGTCCTGGATCACAATGTTTGTTTTCAAGTAACCCCTTATTCAACTTAATAATGGCTCCAAACTCAAGTAGTGATGCTGGCAATTTGAATATGCCAAAAAGACCAATGAAACAGAACAGAGCCCTTTGGAAGTTATGCCATGCATCTATGGCCATCTGATCTTTGACAAACCTGACAAAACAGCAATGAGGAAAGGATTCCCTGTTTAATAAATGGTGTTGGGACAACTGGCTAGCCATGTGCAGAAAGCTAAAACTGGATCTTTTCCTTACACCTTACACTAAAATTAACTTGAGCTGGATTAAAGTTTTAAACATAAGACATGACATAATAAAAATCCTAGAAGAAAACCTAGGCAAAACCATTCAGGACATAGACATAGGCAAGGACTTCTTGAATAAAACACGAAAGCAATGGCAATAAAAGCCGAAATAGACAAATGGGATCTAATTAAACTTAAGAGTTTCTGCACAGCAAAACAATCAGCAGAGTGCACTGGCAACCAACAGAATGGGAAACATTTTTTGCAATCTTCCCATCTGACAAAGGGCTAATATCCAGAATCTGCAAAGAACTAAAGCAGATTTACAAGAACAAAACAAACGAACCCATTCAAAAGTGGGAGAAAGATATGGACAGACACTTTTCAAAAGAAGACATTTATGAGGCCAACAAACATGAAAAAAGGCTCATCATCACTGGTCATTAGAGAAATGCAAATCAAAACCACATTGAGATATCACCTCATGCCAGTTAGAATGGTGATCATTAAAAAAATCTAGAGACAACAGATGATGGATAGGATGTGGAGAAATAGGATCACTTTTACAATGTTAGTGGGAGTGTCAATTAGTTCAACCATTGTGGAAGACAGTATAATGACTCCTCAAGGATCTATAAATAGAAATTCCATTTGACCCAGCAATCCCATTACTGAGTATATACCCAAAGGATTATAAATTGTTCTGTATAAAGACACATGCACACGTATGTTCATTGTGGCACTGTTTACAATAGCAAAGACATGGAACCAACCCAAATGCCCATCAATGATAGACTGGACAAAGAAAATGTGGCACATATACACCATGGAATACTATGCAGCCATAAAAAGGATGTGCTCATGTCCTTTTTAGGGACATGGGTGAATCTGGAAACCATGATTCTCAGCAAACTGACACAAGAACAGAAAACCACACACTGCATGTTCTCATTCATAGGTGGGTGTTGAATAGTGAGAATGCATGGGCACACGGAGGGGAACATCACACACTGGGGTCTATTCGGGGTAGAGGGTTAGGGGAGGGACACCACAGGGTGGGAGGTTGGGGAGGGATAACATTCGGAGAAATGCCTGATGTAGGTGACGGGGATGGTGACAGCAAACCACCATGGTGTGTGTGTACCATGCAACAATCCTGCAAGCTCTGCACATGTACCCCAGAACTTAAAGTACAATTAAAAAAACAACTGTAAACTGCCTTCTTTAAGTGAAAAGGTGAAAGGTCTTGACTTAAGCAGAGAAAAAAATTATATGCTGAAGTTGCTAAGATCTATGAAAAGAACCAATCTTCTATCCATGAAATTGTGAAAAGGAATAAAGAAATTTATGATAGTTTTGCAGTTGCACTGGGAACTGCACAAATTATAGTCATAATGCATGATAAGTACTTATATAGGGCTTGATGCTGTCAGTGGCTTCAGGCAATTATGGCAGGTCTTGGAATGTGTCCCCTGAAGATAAGGGGAACTGCTGTATCTTTTTGGAAGAACACAGTTAAACTCATAAGGTGTGTCTTGCTTTTTTTTTTCTTTAAATTCCAATCTGACAATTTGCCTTTTATTTAATTATGATTTGGCAATTTACAATGTGATCATTAGTATGGTTACTATGTGTTTTGTTTATTCCATATCTTTTTTCCCATGTTTCTGACTTCCTTTGGATTAATTTAGTATTAGCTAAATCTTTTTATCTTTTTTGCTGTCTTCTTATTTATAACTCTTTGTTGTGTTATTTAATGAATTGCACTATGGCTTGTCTTTCATTTAGTATAGCTTACTTCCAAGAAGTAAAATCCTTATAGTATATTTCCATTTGCATCTTTGTGTTGTTGCTATCATATGCTTTAATCTTCATTTATTAGAAACCCCACACTATGTTGTTACTATTTTAGATTTGATTAGTTGATTATCTTTTAAGGTAATTTACATAATAAAAAGTATCTTATATTTGTTCACCTATTTACTCTTTATTCTTTTCTGTAGATCAATATTTTATTTATATGAAATTAATTTGATAAATATCTCTAACCATCTAGTAATAAGAATTATGAAATAAAATATCTCTCAAGCTTATGTGTAGCATTATTATACTTTAATATCAATATTTATTGAATTATAAATTTTTTTTAGGATTTATGTATACTAGTACACATACTTCAGAAATAATTATAATAGTTGGCCAGGCGCGGTGGCTCACTGCTGTAATCCCACCCAGCACTTAGGGAGGCCGAGGCAGATGGATCACCTGGGGTCAGGAGTTTGAGACCAGCCTGGTCAACATGGTGAAACTCCATCTCTACTAAAAATACAAAAATTAGCCGGGCATGATGGTGCACACCTGTAATCCCAGCTATTTGAGAGGCTGAAACAGGAGAATCACTTGAACCCGGGAGGTGGAGGCTGCTGTGAGCCAAGATCGTGTCATTGCACTCCACCCTGGGTGACAGAGTGAGACTTTGTCTCAAAAAAAAATAGTAATAATTATAATAGTCAATTAATAACAATTGTAAAAACTCAATAATGTAAATTTAATTATTAAGAAAGTTTTTTGGATTCTATTACATTAGGCCAGGGCTTTACAATCATTTTCACATAATGACACATAGACAATATGGTTATATCGGTGTGACATACTGAGGTAAATTTGATGAAGTTGCTTGATGTGTAAGGTCTGACTACGCCAGCTCTTCAAAATCTCCCCAAAGGTGTAAATGTCAGTATCTTAGATCCACTGAGAAACCCCATATCAAGTGACAATACTTTATTGTGTTTATTTCAATGACCATCAGTCTTATTTCAGCCCCATTTAACATGTCCTTACCATTTCTTGTCATGTTAAATGGCAAAGAACTACGAGGTCTAATCTGTGACAGGTTATTCTTTATCTAAATTTGGCAGGTATGATGCTGTAACCATCAATACCGTGAAAAATAGTAAGCAAATATAAATAAGGATGAAAGGAAGAAAATACACAATTTGTTTATGTTTCTGGGATTCACATATATTTTTATCTCCATAATTATACCTGGCAAAAAATACATTTATAACTAAAAGAGAATAACATTCCAAGCCTAATACTGTCTTATCCTGCCCCTCATTTCATTGAAAGCAAAAAATTTCTCTTTCTAAAAGAAGCTGAAGAAAATAGTATGGCATCACTGGATAACCACATCTGAAAAGAAGACTGGAAATATTTACCAGATAAACTTGCCTAACTTTTATGTTCAGGTTGAACACATTTTTCTGAAACTTTAAAGTTCTTAGTAACATTGGGCAATGATTCCAAGTGCTGGATTTAAACTGGAGTTCATTATGAACCTTTTGTGAGGCTTCATCTAAAGATGCAATAGCTATTGTTGGCAAAGACTTGTGCTCCTTTGCAGAGAAGTGCTTTGATGAACAATCATGTCAAAAAGAATATTAGTCTTTCTTTTCTAAATTCATTCCATCAGTTTCCTAAAAGTAATATAAATAAAGCATGATGTTTGGGTTTGCACAATGAAGCTGTTGTTTGAATGCTGAGACTAACCAGAATGCTGTTGAGAGAAAACTAAACTCGATCGTGGTGGATAAGCTTTTTGATGTGCTGTTGGATTTGGTTTGCCAGTATTTTATTGAGAATTTTTGCATTGATATTCATCAGGGATTTTGGTCTGAAATTCTGTGTTGGTTTTTTTTTTTTTTTTTTTTTTTTTTTTGCTGCGTCTCAGCTAGGTTTTAGTATCAGAATGATGCTGGCCTCATAAAATGAGTTAGGGAGGATTCCCTGTTTTTCTATTGTTTGGAATAGTTTAAGAATGATGGTACCAGCTCCTCTTTGTACCTCTGGTGGAACTCAGCTGTGAATCTATCTGGTCCTGGGTTTTCTTTGGTTGGTAGGCTATTAATTATTGCCTCAATTTCAGAACTTGTTATTGGTCTATTGAGGGATTTGATTTTTTCATGGTTTAGTCTTGGGAGCTGTTTAAGTGTCCAGGAATTTATCCATCTTTTCTAGATTTTCTAGTTTATTTGTGGAGAGGTGTTTATAGTATTCTCTGATGGTAGTTTGTATTTCTGTGGGATCAGTGGTGATATCCCCTTTATCATTTTTATTGTGTCTATTTGATTCTTCTCTCTTTTTTTCTTTATTAGTCTGGCTAGAGGTCTATTTATTTTGTTAACCTTTTCAAAAAATCAGCTCCTGGATTCCTTGATTTTTTGAAGAATTTTCTTGTCTCTATCTCCTTCAGTTCTGCTCTGATCTTAGTTATTTCTTGTCTACTGCTAACTTTTGAATTTGTTTGCTCTTGTTTCTCTAGGTTCTATAATTAAAAAGAGAAATGTTTGAGCTTGGGTAGTATTCTTCTCTTTTTTTTTTCTTTAAAACTAATCTTTCTTCCATCAAATTTGACTTATCAGCATCAATTTTAGTGCCAGCCATCTGTCAGTTTTCAATTAACTGTAATTAACCGATATGTAATTTCTATAATTTTTGGACTGAATATCAAAATCAGCACTTGAATGTTATATAATTGAATCCTAAAAATGAGATTATTCTTTGAGTAAATATTTATTTTAATGCTACACGTTATAATTTAGAAATGAAAGATATTGAGTCCAAGAAGCGAAGGGCCCATGAACAATTTTATTTAGTACAGGAGTCTCTAATCTCTGTCATTTAATATTCTACTCATTAGTCTTAAAATCTTAGTAATAATTTTTTTACAAAAATCACTTCCTTTTTAAACTGAATCGCAAATTATTTTATTCATACAAATATTTTTTTCAGTTGTTTATTGTTTTCATTGATCATTAAATGTTCACTTATTAAATATCTACTATGTATCATGCCTGTTGCTGGAAGATGAGAAAACTGTTAAAGAATCACAGTCTCTGCTCTCTAGAAGTTTTTGGTTTAGTTAATCCTGAAAAATGAAGTCCCTAATTTTGATTCTATATTAAGCACACTCATAATGGTTTACTTTGTGAAATAAATGAACTGTGTGAATGTAGTTTAGAACCATAATGTTTGAGTGAAAAAAAATTGCCGAAGATTTCTTAAACTATCAAAATATTTTCATTTTATTTTGTTTTTATTTTTATTTGTGAGACAGGGTCTGACCCTGTTGCCCATGCCAAGTGCAGTGGTGCATTCATGGCTCACTGCAGCCTCAACCTTCTGGGCTCAAGCAATCCTCCCACCTCAGCCTCCTGAGTAGCCAGTACTACAGGCATGCACTATCCTGCCCAGATAATTTTGTATTTTTTTTTATAGAGACAGGGTCTTGCCATGTTGCTCAGACTGCTCTTGAACCCCTGGCCTCAAGCAATCCTCCTTCCTTGACCTTCCAAATTGCTAGAATTAAGATGTGAGTCATTGTGCCTGCTGAAAATATTTTTATGAAGCTCAAAAATAACAATAAAATAATAATAATGATGATGAAAACTTTAGGTAATAACAAAAAACTCAAACTCAGAATAATAATTATCACTTGGGATGGAGGTAAAAGGGAAGAGATCAGGGAGGAACACCATCTGGATGTAACGGTATTGCTTAGATAAACTGGGCAGTAGAATCAAGTGTGTTTATTTTATTTTTGTAACTTATAGCTAAAGTGTGTACATTGTGTGTGTATTTTTATTTAATTGTTTCAGTTTTTATTGGGGAAAAATTTCAAACATACAAAAGTAGACTACTATAATATACCTCATGTTACTATTATCCAGGTTCAAAGAGTGTCAGTTTATGGGCAATTTCATTTAATATAATATCCTATCCATTTTATTTCCCTATTAATTTATTTTTATTTCAGGATTCAAATAAAGAGTGATCTTTATTTAATTTATAGATTCTCTTTTATATATTTTAATAGACTGTTTTTTATAGCAGTTTTATAGCAAAATTGAGCAGAAGGTACTGAGATTTCCCATATACTCCCCACCCAACATATGCATATCTTCTCCCAGGTTAATATATTATTTCTTTTTTGCACTGAATAGTATTTCATTATTTGGATGTGTCATAGTTTATTTATCTAATCACTTACTGAAGGACATCTTGGTCGCTTACAAGTTTTGGCAATTATGAAGAAAACTCATATAAACATCTGTGTACAGGTTTTATGTGAATGTAAGTTGTTAACCCCTTTGTATAAATAGCAAGGCGTGCAATTATTGGATCATATGGTAAGGGTATGTTCAGTTTTGTAAGAAACCACCAAGCTGTCTTTCAAAGTGCCTGTACCATTTTGCATTCTCATCAGCAAGGAGTGAGAGTTCCTGTTGTTCTACATCATTGCTAGCATTTGTTATTGTCAGTATTCTGGATTTTGGCCATTCTAATAGATGAACAATGTTTTAATTTGCATTTCCCTGATGACATATGATAGGGAGTGGCTTTTCATATGCTTATGTGCCTTCTGTATATCTTTCCTGTTGAGGTATCTCTTAAGGTCTTTGACACATTTTTTAATCAAATTGTGTGTTTACTTACTGCTGAATTTCAAGAATTCTTTGTATATTTTAATAAGAATCTTTTATCAGCTATATATTTTGCAAATATCTTCTGTCTGTTTTTCATTCTTTTGACAATGTCTTTTTTAGACAAGAAATTTTTAATTTTAATGAAGTCCAGTGTATTATTTGTTTCATGAATTGTGCCTTTGTTGTTGTATTTTAGAAAAATCATCTCTAAACCCAAGGTCATCTTGATATTTTTCTTATACTATGTTCTAGGAGTTTTTTGGTTTTCCATTTTGCACTTAGATCTATTATTCATTTTGAGTTAATTTCTATGAAGGGTGTAAGGGCTAAATGCAGATCCGTTTTTTTTAAGAGGTGGATGTCCAGTCATTCTAGTACCATTTGTTGAATAGATTATCTTTTCTCCATTGTACTGCCTTTGCTCCTTTGTCAAAGATCAGTTGACTGTATCTAATTACTCAGGTCAGTTAGACTCTGATAAAGCCTCAGTATATTAGGCTCTGATTAAATAGTCCCCAGTCTGATATTCACTGTGAGTATCTTGTTGCGCTCCTGTAGGTAAAATTCACAAAAGGTAGGGTCACACCTATGACTGGGTCCCCTGGAGATCTCTCAGATCTATCCACACTAAGCCTTCAGCAATTAATCATTTATAGTTCACTTCTCTTCCTTGGCACTGTGAGGAGGTTTGTGCTCCTGGATTTCTGTTTTGATGTGTTGAAATTCTATTTTCCTATTGGTCTTTCAAATTTTGGGGGCAGCAGTTTGCCCTGTGACTTCATTTCTCTGAATATTCTCAGAAAGTTTAACTTTTCAATTTGCTCAACTTTTCACTTGTTGTAAGACAGAGCGGTGACTTCCAGCTTCTTAATCTGAGGACCAGAAAATGGAATTCCCTTTTTTTAACTTAACCATACTTTTTGTAAGAAACCTAGTGCATGTTGCATAAAGTCTTTTGCTGTCTACCCAAACTTTGTTGATCTGTCCACATAATAATTTCATTTAGTAAGTTTCTCTGTACTTTGCAAATTGGTAATTAGATATAGAGGCTTGATCTGATTGCTATGTATTTGACAAGATTGTTTACAGATGGTGTAATATACTTCTCTAAGGAAGTATACAGTATCTGGATAGCTCTCTTTTTGTGTTATTAGCAGCCATTGGTAATTGCATGGATCCATTACTTCACTTGGTGTTGCAAATGGTGGTATTCTAATAAGTTCTGCATTGATTACCTGATTCAATTCTCTAAAAAGAAACTTCCATTCATCAGTTATTTGTTTACTATTGACATAATAAAGGAAAGGCCCTATTGATATAACAAACTATTGATAGTATACTATTGATAAAGAAAAGACAGAATAAAGGCTTGATTGTTTCCTTTTATTTATCAGTTTTCAAGGAAATGAGCCGCTTCTTGAGCAGTCTTCAAGGATGCACAATGTTTTACCAATTATTAGGTACACAAAGATTAAGCACATTTTATGTATTTTATTTTATTAATCTTTTCTGAGACGAGGTCTCTCTCTGTCACCCAGGCCAGAGTGTAGTGGCGCAATCTCAGCTCACTGCAACCTCTGTCTCCTGGGCTCAGGCGATCCTCTCACCTCAGCCTCCTTAGTTGTGGGGACTACAGGCTTGTGATACCACTTGTGGCTAATTCTGTGTGTGTGTGTGTGTGTGTTTGTGTGTGTGTGTGTGTGTGTGTGTGTATTTTTGGTAGAGACAGGATTTCACTATGTTGCCTGAGCTGGTCTCAGATTCCTGAAATCAAGCAATCCACTTGCCTTGGCATATTAAAGTGCTTGGATTACAGGTATGAGCCACCGTGTCCAGCCATTTGATGTATTTTAATCTATTGCAATTATTATCCTCCTTGAAGTTCAGTTTTCCCATCTGTGGCTGAAGGGTTTGGGTTTTGTTTTTTTTTTTTGACATGACTTAGAGCCTTTGAGAATATCCTTACTATCTGGCAGGTCTACTTATTTCATATTTATTCTACACATTTTCTGACACAAACCTGGAATTGGGAGTCACCCATTTTTCCAAGCAGTTTCTTTTCATGAGAAATGGTATTTTAAGATCACAGTCTGAGTACTAGAAATATTAATCACTCTTAGGCAGGCTAGTTGGTAATTGTTTCTGGTCTTTTTTTTTTTTTTTTTTGCTGGAAAAGCTAAAGTATCTATTATTCTATTTATCTACATACAGATACATAATGTAATTACTTTGGTTTCTTGCCCTGTTTTACTCCCAATTACTCCTATCTTAGGGTGGCAACTATCCAGAAGTTGAGCTACATCCAATACACACTTGAATTTGGTTTAAATCCTAACTTTGTCACGTTACCATGTGGTCTTGGCCAAGTACTTGACCTTTCTTTATATCAAGTTTATCATTTATATCAAGAAGGATTATTGTACCAGTGTACTAAACCCAGAAGTTTCAATAATTGTAGAGTTAGTACATAAAATGTGCTTAGAAGAGGGCCTGACATAGAAGAGCTACATGTATTAGTTAATTGTACAAAAAGTGATATGTAGATTTAATGTATTTAAAATTTACGGCCTGGGTGTGGTGGCTTGCACCTGTAACTGGTGGCATTTTGGGAGGCCGAGGCAGGTGGATTGCTTGAGTTCAAGACCAGCCTGGGCAACATGGCAAAACCCGCCTCTACGTAAAATTCAAAAATTAGTCAGGTCTTGTGGTGGAGGCCTGTAGTACCAGCTATTTGGGAGGCTGAGGTGGGAGGATCATCTGAGCCTGGGAGGTTGAGATTGCGATGAGCCATGATCTTACCACCACACTCAGCCAGAGTGACAGAGTGAGACCCTGTCTCAAAAAAAATTATATATATTCTCTCATATTTGCATAAAATTCTGAAAATTTTTTTTGCTCAATATTATGCTTTTGTAATCTATTGGAATATGTGATAATAAATATATTTTTGTATGTTTTATATATATATAGAGAGATGGAGATAAATAAATATTTGTGTATGTATTTGGTTTTCCCAAGAAATTGTATTTATTCTCATATTTTAGTTATAATACATACTGATAACTATTCATACATTATATATACACACATTATATATATATATATATACATACATATATATATATATATATATACACACACACACACACACATACATTTTATGTGGGCTTTCTTCTAAACTCCAAATCCCTATGCCTCCCTATGGCAAATGGAAAATAGGGCCATAATATTTTTCAGCTCCTAACATCAAGAGCCTGAATCTATTTCCCCTCTCATTTTAAACTGGGCCAACCTTGTGCCTTATGTTGACCAATAAAACACGGCAGAAATTATGTTGTGCAACTATGACAGCAGTCCTTAAGGCCTACTGGTTAACATTTTTACTCTCTTGGAACATTACCTTGTAAGAAAACCAATCTAGCCTATTGAACAATGGGAAAACACATAGAGGAATACCAGGTGCTAAAGACAAAAGCCAGAATAACTCCTAGTTTTATATATGAGGCCATTTTGTATCTCTCATCCCAGGTGAGCTGATAGAATGACGGTAGCTACATGGGATGACAACGCACAGATCGTGGGTAAATGCAGCCCACTGCCTGTTCTTGCAGAGCTCTTGGTTGCTTTTGTGTGATAGCAGCAGAGTTGAATAGTTGTGACAGGGACTGTATGGCTCACAGAACCTAAAATAATTTCTATTTGATTCTTCACAGAAAAAGTGTGCTGATCCTTGTTTCAAGCCATTAATTTTATTTGTTTGTTTAGAAAGCAATATATAACCTGTATACTCTAGGCACAAATCTGTCCCTTCTCCTGGGTTTTCTAACTCTAGCAATATTACCTCTATTTATTTACCTAAACACGTGAAAAGAAAGCATGTAAGCATTGCTGCACTTATTATCTTCGATACCTATCTATCTAATTTATCATCAAATTTTATTAAACTTGTATTTTACATCTCAATTGGATACATCTCCTGCACAGTGCTCTTCTTCAAGATCCCATAAATATTTCCTGGATAATTACAATTGTCTCATTTATTTTATGTTTTTATAAAATAAAATCATGTTTTTGTTAGATACTGGATATAAGCAGATTAATAATCAGTCTTTGTAAGCAATAATAAAAGTATAGTTAAAAATACAAGACGACAAGTGTTGATAGAGATGAACAGATAATATTATTCTGTTATTAAGCACAGAAGAGATACATTTAATTACATTCAGTTGAGCAAGGCAGGAAAAAGCTTTATAGTTAAGGTGATTCTTAAAATGAGGCAAAAAAGGATGAGCAATAGCTAACCATATGATATGGAGTGTGTTTTAGGCCCTTCTTGCATTGCTATAAAGAAATACCCAAGACTGTATAATTTGTAAATAAAAGAGGGTTAATTGGCTCCTGGCTCTGCAAGCTGTACAAACATGGCACCAGCATCTGCTCAGCTTCTGAAGAGGCCTCTGGGAATTTTTACTCTTGGTGGAAGTGTGCAGGCACTTCACATGGCAAGAGCAGGGGCAAGAGAAAGAATTTCCATAATTGCTCTTTCTATAGAATTGATCAGCCTGAGAACATTCCTGTGGTTCTTATTTCTTATCTCTTCATGTTGGTTCTAAATTTCTACCTCCTTTCATAATCCCACTGAGGATGGCAGGGGAACAAAAGAAGAAAAGAAATAATGGCATGGTTTATTTACATTATTGCTGCATAACTTCAAATTCATCCTTCATTGCCCTGATGGTGATATTGGAGCTGAATTTATAAACATTTTTATGTTTGTAAAACCACCTCTGTCCCAGGCTTTATTTTCCTCTCTGCCAGCCTTGGCCCAGTGATTGTGGACCAGCTCTGATGCAGGACAACTCTGCTAACTTTGCCAACATCCAGTATGCCGTAACCATATCTTCTCTAGTGAGGTCTGAATCCTACCTTGGGGAAGGGGCCATTTTTCAAGTTTATTGCTTTCTTTGGTAGTCTCCCTCAGCCCTACAGTATTATTTAACATTCACTGTCATTTCTTTTTAATAGCCAATTCCCTGTAAATAGTTAATATTTCTTGTCTCATATAATGCCAATTCAAATTATTTTCTTTCTCCTTATTGGACCCTGAATAATACAGAATATTATTTACATTTCCAAAATATTAATATGGTGCATCTTATCAAAAATAAAACTTTCAGGATGCCAATTATAGAAAATTTAAACTATTGGAATATTTAAAGCCTTGTTCAGCTAATAATATCAAACATGGTAATGACTCATATCTTTGACTGTCTTTTTCTGCTAAGAATGATACATGAGGTTAGAAGCAGGGTGTTTTGGCCTGTGCTGAGATTTTCTGAATTGAGATGCATTCAAGAGTAGGGAGTGATACTTTCACGTCCAGTCATGATAGAATTGCAGGAAGCAGAATGCCCCCCAACCCATGCCCTGTAATTTAAACAAACTAAAAAAAAAAGAAACATATGAAATGATTGTTTTCACACATTGGAAAACAGGCATTGCAGAAGAGTAATTCCTTAGAAGAGGAAGCAAATGAGTTGGATCACACAGTTGCCCCATCTTATTGCCTTGAGTGTTTTTAGGCCACAGGACAAGTAGGACCACAATCACTAGGCCCAAACAGAGCCTTTTACCATACGGGGTATTAAATGATGTCCTCAGAAGGGCATTGCCTAGGTCATGAAGCCAAGTCAGCCCTAGACTGACTTGTTCAGTCCCTGTTGGGAAACACCTAGCAAAGCTTAAAAGTAGGTCTTAAAAGGATCAAATCATTTTTAGGTAACTTGTGTCCACCAAACCAAAAAAAGCCCCATAATATTTAAAGAATTACTAAAATGAAGGAAAATCTACCACCAACAACGTAATATTCACAGTGACTAGAATCTAATGAAAAAAACTGAAAAACATCCAAAAGGAAGAAATTATAGATCATAACAAGGTGAATAATAAGTCAATATACACGTGAAATGACAGAGATAGTACTACTAGACAGATGGATGTTGTAAGAAATCATATAACTTTATTTATTGTAGTAAAAAATGAAGTTAGACATTTCCTAGTAAATGTAGGTCTGAACTGGTTGGTTGGCTTGATCATTAGGATTGGTTTTGTCTATTCATTATATGATGATCATTTATAAAAAAAATGAAGAAATCTATCATTCCAATGTTTTGACAAAAATGCAATTAGAAAATGTGACATGATAAAGTTATTTAGTGTTGGTAAATGTATATTTATATTAATAATATTTAGATTTCTCTTACTGCTTTTGAGTGTATTAGGTTAAGTAAGGTGCCTCTTAGTGAAAGCATAATGGATGTGATTAACTTATTTGAAAAGTTTTGGTAAAGTCTTTTTGATAGACTTCCCCAAAACTAAGAAATTGAGTGACTCTAACAACTGGTTAAAAAATAATTTTGATGTCAAATGGTTTAAAAATTTTGCTTTCAATTAAATTAAGAAAGAAATAATTTAGTTGTCAAATGTTAGATGATTATAAATTATTTTTGATAATGGATTGGCATGTGATTTCTTTTGCATGTTACTTGGAAGTTTTAAGGCATGAAGTGAAATTCCTTTAACAAAGTTTTCTTTTCATTCCCATTTATTCATATGGCAGATGTTTCTTAGGATTTATATTCATAAAAGTGAAAAATAGAATATAACTGGATTTGATTCCTAGCTCACTCTAGCAATGAGATAAATAATATTATCAAGTACATAAAGAAATTGAGAAAAACCAGCCCAGTCTCTCTCATCAGTATGTGCATTTCTGTAGCATTTACTTTTTGTTTTGAAATTGTCAAAACTTATAGTATATAAATTTGGCTGCTTGTTTACTAGTAATTGTAATGATAATGAAACCAGAAGACATATTTAACACAGGACTTTTGACCTCAAGAATTAAAAATTAACTAATATAACTTTTTTCTTGCAGAGAGATAATCAAAAAGTCCTTGACACTTAAAAGATATTTTGCCTAAAATCTCATACTGAAATAAGATAAAAATATAAATTTAAGAAACCAAAGGAATTATATAAAATTTCTGACTCTTTCGATATATTTTTAGTGTATGAATTTTGGTGTCAAATCACCATGCTATTTAACTCTATTGATGTTTAAAAATGAGTGATATATCAGTTTTCAATATTTTAGAAATTACATTTTTGCAGCTATAAAGATAAAAAATGTAGATGTCAGCTTTGACATGTGAAAGGGTTACAATGCTTTTCAAAATTCTTCAAGGAAGTAAACTAAGCAAACACATTTTAAACCTAATTTCATAGGTGACAACTCTTTGGAATTTTAATCAGATGAAGGGCATGGTCATATTATATCCTAGATGAGAATCTGCAGTTGTGTTAATACTGTGTTAATGCCCTCCTCTAAAGATAGATTTGAGAAGGTCAAGAATATAGGCAGAAGAATTCCTGTAGAAGATGCTTGAGATCTTTTAGGTAATTAATGAGAAAATTGCACAGAGATAGTGGCAACAGCATTTACAAATTCTATTTAGGCGATACAAACATCAAGGATTGGCCTTCTATCTGGTTCCCTGATTTTGACTATATTTTCATGCACTCTTATATTGTCATGCTTTTGTTCATAAAAGTACAATTGACTAGAATGCTCTCGTCCCAATTTTGTTTCTTTTCTGCAAATTGTGCATGTCTTTTTCTCTAATAATAGGTTTAGTTGGGGCTTCTAAACGCTGAGTAAAGTGTATCAGACTACCAGAATGAAGTTGCTGAGGGATGATTCTTAGTAGGGGAAATGTGAGTAGAATTTACACTCAATATAGACTTAGATCAAAGGTTCCTAACTCCTGGGCCAAGTACCAGTACCAGTCTGTAGCCTGTTAAGAACCGGTCCATACAGCAGGAGGTAAGCTGCTATTATATTTCAGTTAATGCTTGAACACACTAAAAGAGGTGTGACATTTTCCCTGAATTATAGAGAATGAAGAAAATATTAATAATACACAGAATCATCTATTTAATTTACCTTTAAAAATTGAAGAAGGGATTATATTTACCAAGTTCCTAATTTGTATAGTTGTTTTGCTTATATCAGTTGTCTCATGGGACTCTCATGCTATTTTGAAGTGAATCCTTTTATCCACTGTTATATAGAGACCTGGAAGAGCTACATAACATCCTTCAAGTCTACCAATCAGTCATTGGCAGTGTTAGAATTCAAACCTTGATTTGCTTAATTCCAGTGTCTCATTTCTACAAAGTTTCCTTACAAACAACAAAGAAAGAGGAAGACAGAACAAAACATTTATTGAGTACTATAATAGACTAGACCTTGTTAAAGATGCTTTATGTACACATTTTCTCAATACTTCCTCATATGGTTTGGCTGTGTCCCCAACCAAATCTCATCTGGAGTTGTAGTTGCCATAATCCCCACCGGCCATGGGAGGGAACCAATGGAAGGTAATGGGATCTTGGGGGCATTTCTCCCATGCTAGTCTTGTGATAGTGAGTAAGTTCTCATGAGATCTGATGGTTTCACAAGGGGCTTCCCCCTTCATTCAGCTCTTATACTTATCCTTTCTGCCATCATGTGAAGAAGGACATGTTTGCTTCCCCTTCATCCATGATTGTAAGTTTCCTGAGGCCTCTGTAACCAGCAGAACTGTGATTCAGTAAAACCTCTTTCCTTTATAAATTACCCAGTCTCAGGCAGTTCTTTACAACAGCATGAGAATGGACTAATACACTTCTCAACCCAAGTCTCTCATCTACTGTCATGAACATTTTTGTCACTAAAACTAATATTTTTCCGAATTTCCTTAAAAAAAAAAGGAAAAACAAAACAAAACCTAAAGGAAATTCAAACAATGTGAATGGAAATTGAGTACATGAAAATCACCAGTGACACAGATCATATCCATAATCCACACTTCTGAATAGTTATTCTAAAAGTTCAGAATAACTTTCAAGTTATTCTAAACTTTCAAGTTCAAGTTCTAAAGGCTTGAAATATGTACAGTATGCCCAAACACTGTAACTATTATTCATGCTGTTGTCTAAATTGGATACACATATGCCTACCCACTTTGTCCCTAATTTGTATAATAATAACTGGCATGTTTCATGTGTAAAACCCTATTTTAAAATAAATATATTTATAAATATATATAATTATTAAAATTTAAAAGATTCCCATAAAATTTATCTCACATGTAAATAAGGTAACCAGCCATCCCAATTTGCTTCAGGAGGACTTTCTTTGCTAAAAGTAGGATAATTCCACAGACATGCCAGGATGTATGTACTATATTGGGGAAACATGGTGTTATCTCATATAATATTTAGCCATTCAGTTGGGTATAATTATCCCTTTTATAAAAATGAGAATCCAGGTATAAGGTATCTTCTAATACACCTACTTTTTTTTAAGGTAGAATCTCAGTCTGTCACCCAGGCAGTGGAATGATCACTGCTTACTGCCACCTTGATCTTCAGGGCTCAAGTGATCCTACTACCTCAGCTTCCCAAGTAGCTGGGATCACAAGTGTGCACTGCCACACCTGGCTAATTTGTTTAAATCTATTTTTTGCAGAGATAGTGTCTCACTATGTTTTCCAGTCTTAAAACAGCTACTGTTAAATCACATATTCAAATCCAGGTCTAAAAATAGATATATTTTAAAAATACTATACTTGTTTTTTTGTCCAGCATATTCTCTTAGGGAAAAATAACATTAACAAATAATATGCTAAATTCTGACTCAACTAAGAAACTTTTGAGCTTTATAATCATCCCTCGGATCCCTCTTAGCCTTTTCAGGATGTTCAGGATATTACCCTGTCTTCCTGCATTTATTCTGCTCCTTGTCAGAGCTGTCACTGTAGCCTCTCCCTATCACCCACTTCCACTCCATCTCTACTCGTGTGGGACTCTCAACTCCCAGGGAAAATATATTTATCTATTTTTTAAAAATACCTCCTCCCCTTTCACCCAAACCAATCTTGAATCAGTGTTTTCAACTCTCCCTTGCCATGAATTCTGCCTTACTCTCCAGGATCTTTCTTTATACACATAAACTTCTAGCAGTTCTGCTTCCCTGGACTTTGCCAGGTTTTGTGGCTATTGTCAGGTCATGTGGTTATTGAGAATTTGGAATGCAGCTAGTCCAAATTGAGTAGGCCAGAAACTATAGAATATACACAGGATTTAATACTTTACAAAGTGAAATAGTTCATTAAAATATTTTATATTGCTTATACAATGAAATGATAATCTTTTGAATCTGTTAATTAAAATGTAATATTGAAGTAAATTTCACCTGTTTCTTCTTCTTTTTTTTTTTTTTTTTTTTTTTTTAATGTGGCTACTAGTCCAGACGTGGTGGCTTATGTCTGTAATCCCAGCTACTTGGGTGGTTAAGGCAGGAGAATCGCTTGAACTCAGGAGACAGAGGTTGTGGTGAGCAGAGATCATGCCATTGCACTCCAGCCTGGGCAACAATAGCAAAAGTCTGTCTCAAAAAACAATGTGGCTACTAGAAAGTTTAAAATGATCTCTATGGCTCATGTTTCTATTGGGCAATGTTGTCCTACAGTATCATGATACCTTCACATAGCTGAGACTAGAAAATATATCTACCAGGAAAGCACCCATTCATTATTATTTTCTATATCCATCCATCCATTTATGTGACATATACTAGATAGGTTTTATCAATATAGTGATGGTAAAATAAACACAGTCATTCTCTTCAGTTATCTTATAGTTTAGTGAAGGAAAAGAATCATTAACCAAATATTTCACCAGTAAATGTATAATTAGAAGTTGTGTTAAATACTAAGTTGGAAAGACATATAGTAGTCTCCCTTATCTGCAGGGGATACACTGCAAGATTCCCAGTGGAAGCCTGAAACGAAGGATAGTACTGAACCGGACTGCCCTCCATCAGAATGCATTTCTGTTTATGTTTTCCATCCACAAATTTAATGCCATTTCCATCTTAACTAAGCACTTACTATGCACTGTGGCTGTTAGTCTTACAGTTGAGGTTCCACAGCAAAACTAGTATAAATTTCTTTTTCTCTTCTCAATTTCATGGGCATAAGATTTGTTTGTGCTGTAGATCTCAGTAGTCTCAGTATATAGTTTTTCATGTTTCCTTAAGTCAAGAACTTTCACCTTTTTAATTAAAAGGAAGCATTTTGCAGCTTCTCCTTGACATATATAAATTGCCAGCATTACTACTCTTGTAGTTTGGGGTCATTATTAAGTAAAATAAGGGTTACTTGAACACAAGCACTGTGATACTGTGACAGTTGATCTAATAACCAAGAGGGTTACTGAGTAACTAAGGGACAGGTATCATAGACAGTGTGGATATGCTGGATGATTTGTGTCCGAGGCAGTGTAGAGTGGAACACTGCAAGATTTCATCACATAACTCAGAAAGACATGCAATCTAAAACTTAGGAATTGTTGATTTCTGGAAATTGCCATTTAAATTTTTAAATGGCAGTTTACTGTGGGTAATTGAAATTTTAATCTAAACTGTGAATTGGAAGCAGGGTATGGGGGGACCTATTGCTCTAAAGAATACCTGAGACTGGGTAAGTTATAAAGAAAATACTTTATTCAGCTCACGATTTTGCAGGTTGTATAAGAAGGATGGTACCAGAATTTTGTTCTGATGAGGGACTTCAGAAGCTTATCCTCATGGTGGAAGGTGAAGGGAAGGGAGCAGGCATAATATGGTGAGAAGAAGGAAGCAAGAGAGGGAGAGGGGAGGAAGGTGCCAGACTCTTTACAACAATCAGTTATTTTGTAACTATCAGAGCGAGAAGTCACTCATTATTGTGAGAATGGAACCAAGCTATTCATGAGGAATCTGCCCCCATGACCCAGACACCTCCCACCAGTCCCCACCTTCAACATTGGAGATCACAATTCAACATGAGGTGTGAAGGGGAAAGATATACAAATGATATTAATGACTATATGGATTATAAGAGCCAGACAGAAGGGAACCTAGTGTAGAAAATGTTCATAGAGTATATGCCGCAGAGGGACTGGTCCATTTGGTCTCACAGCTAAAGAATGAGCAGGGGTTAACTCGGACAGAGTGGGATAAAAAGAGAAAATATCATCTCAGATGAACCTATTCAGGGTATTGGAGCATGGCACCAAAACAGAAGAAGGTAAAAACAGTTCTCCAGACAAAGTTAGAGAGGCAAAGGCCAAATCACAAAATCTTGAGGAGACAAGTGGCTGAAGGGAGACCACATCAGCAATGGCTTTCACAAAGCTGTATTGACAAGGTTGAAGCTGGTGGGCAATTTTTGTTAGGGTAAGGGGCTCTTACCTAAAAGGTCATTTTTTGTTGTTTGTTATATCATTTGTTTTTCTTCCTTTGGCACAGCTTTGAAAATGAGCTATGAAAATGTGGAAATGCCAGGTCTTTTTTTTTTTTCTTTAGAGTTTAATTCCAGAGCTATTTTTGGCAAGGTTATTTGGACTTAGTCATGCCAAAGTAAACATGCCATAAGGATAGGAAAGAAGAGGACTTTCTGGAATTTATAGGTAACCTTCACACCTCCCACCCTGAGAGCCAGGCAGGAATCCAACAGAAAGAACCAAAAAGAAAAAGAAAAGAAAAGAAAGGGAAAAGAAAAAAATGTTATTTAAGGGGAAAGAAGGGACCTTTTTTTGTCATCCGTTCCCATCAGACTTTTTTCTTTATGAGCCCTTCTTTATGCAAATCTTGGTGAATTTGTTTTGTTGTTATATTTATTTCTTGTTTTGTTTTTGTTTTTTATAAGACAGATTCTTTACTTAATTATCACTAAATCTATCTCAGAATTGGCATCAACTCTGAGAATGATTCTGGTAATACATGCAAAAGCATAACTTGTTATAAACTGCTGCATAAAAATTCTTTCTGTGATGCTTAATCAGTGAAGATCACGGCTTCCCACTCAAATGCTATTTGAATTACTTATGCATATCCTCTTTTATTGAAATTAATGAGGAAAGAAAAGGAAAAGACTTCACAGTGAAAGATACAGCAAGTCATTTCCCAAACAATAAACTTCATCCATTTAAACTACAAATTATTGTGGGACAAGATCTATAAGTAACCATAAAGCTGTAGGAATGCATGGGAAATTATCATTAATGAAAAATTGCTGTTTGTATTTTTGTCTCTCAAATAAACTACTTTCTGTTTTATTTTTTGGACAACATTTGGTTAACTGGTTTAGGACGTTGTATAACATTAGGGAGACTGACCTATTTTCTGACATGCTATGCAGATCATGTTCAAAATATGCTTTATCATACCTGCAGCAAAAATAAGTATGCTCTGGAAACTTGTCACTGTGGCTTTTATTTTTTGGGAAAACCAAATATATTTACTTATTTATAAGACTTTTCAGAAAAACCTTTCCCAAACAATATAAAAAGAAAATTTGGAGACAGGTTAAAATTTTGCAAATGGAATCAAAGTTTAAAACCAATTAGGTTATGAATAAGAATACATAACTGAGAAACTATTTAATAATGTTGATTTTAGATTGGAATGAATTATCCAATTTATGTGTATGCAAGATTCATTATCACTTATCATTTCTTCTCTTATTTTCTGATACCAACAGCTTTGTTTCTTATAATAGCTCAATCATCTTTAGCTTGTTTTCTTTCCTTTTTTTTTCTCAAAGAAAAGCAGAGGAGTTACCAAAGTTAGTAAAAAGTAGAACAAATCGATCTCTTTTAAAGAACAAGTTAAAAATCTGTGCCAGTGATCTCCCCACTCTTTTCATTGCCCACAAAAACAAGCTACTACCTTCAAGCATGACAAATTGACTAAATTATAAGCTCTGGCCAGAATAATTCATCCATGCTCATCTAAGCATTTCCATGAATTAGTAAATGCCTGGGATCCTCTATATGAGAAGTTTAACTATAATGTTTAACAAGAACATCTTTTACCAGATTATTTTCTTTAACCATCTCCTTATTCATATTGGATACTGAAGCATCTCTCCAATACTTTAAGAATTATGTCAAAGTATAAAATCTTCATAATTCCAGGTTGTGTGATAAACTTTAAATTATTGTGATGAAGATGTTGAGAGACAGAGTCTGAGTTGTCTTTCTGAATGTCTCCTTCCTAATGACTTCAGAAATCTGGAATAATCTCACTAGGACCAGAGCCAGGCATCTGCCTTGCTATGCTGTGTTGAAAGAATTTTGCATTTAAGACTGTTGAACAAGCCCAGTTTTAATTCATAAAAAATTCATTTTTAATTTTGGTGGGTACATAGTACATATATATATTTAAGGGGTACATAAGATATTTTAATAAAGATACACAATATATAAGAATCATGTCAAGGTAAATAAGATATCCATCATCTCAAGCATTTATCCTTTGTGTTACAAAGAATCCAACTATACTCTGTTATTTTACAATGAATAATAAGTTATTGTCGACTATAGTCACTCTGTTGTGTATAAAAGACTAGATATTATTTATTCTACCTAACTATATTTTTGTACCCATTAACCATTCCTACTCCCCCATCACCCCTCACAACCTAATTCCCAGCCTCTGGTTACCATCATTCTACTCTCTGTCTTCATGAGTTAAGTTGTTCTAATTCTTAGCTCCCACAAATGAATTAGAGCATGTAAAGTTTGTCTTTCTATGCCTGATTTATTTCACTTAATATGGCTTCCAGTTCCTTGTATGCTGATGCAAATGACAGAATCTTATTCTTTCGTATGGCTCAATAGTACTCCATTGTATATATGTACCACGTTTTCTTTATCCATTTATATGTTGATGGACACTTCAGTTGCTTCCAAATCTTGGTTATTGTGAATAGTGCTGCAATAAACACAGGAGTGTATTATCTCTTTGATTTACTGATTTTCTTTCTTTTGAGTATATACCTAGCAATGGGACTGCTGAATTATATGATTTAGTTTTTTGAGGAGCCTCCAAACTGTTTTGATAGTGGTTGTAATAACTTACATTTTCACCAACAGTGTACAAGTGTTCTTTTTTCTCCACATCCTTTCCAGCATTTGTTATTGCCTATCTTTTGGATAAAAGCCGTTGTAACTGGGATGAGATAATTTATTGTTGCAGTTTTGATTTGCGTTTCTCTGGTGATCAATGACATTGAGCACCTTTTCATATGCTTGTTTGTCATTTGTATGTCTTTTTTTGAGAAATGCCTATTCAGATCTTTTGACCATTTTTAAATGGGATTATTAGATTTTTTCCTGTAGAGTTGTTTGAACTCTTTATATATTCTGGTTATGACTCCCTTGTCAAATGCGTAGTTTGCAGGTATTTTCTCTCATTCTGTGGGTGGTCTCTTCACTTTGTTTATTGTATCCTTTGCTATGCAGAAGCTTTTTAACTTGATGCGATCCCATTAAGCACAGTTATAATTTATAAAAGTAAATATTTGTCACCAAATAGAATGCCAATTACAGTACTAGGCTGAGAAACAGCATGACCTAACCCCTGAGACAAGAGAGATCTTGGCTTGTTTAGAGGAAAGCAAATACTATTGTTCATTATGGTTGGAGCTTAGAATTCAGAAACATGGGCACCATGACCTAGGGAGGTAAATGGGGGCCGAATCATTATAGGCCCTGAATGCCATATTGAGGAGTTTCCAAGTCACTGTTTCTTGCCATTCAGGCTCCTTCTCCCACCAGGAAAGGTAAACACATTCTTTCCCATACTTCCATCTTTCAGACCCACTCTGGTGGATAAGCTCTGCTGCCACCGTCTCAACTTCAGTTAGCCCAAAATCCAAGCTCCAGGTAACCTGTTACATCATTCCCTGCATCAACAGAAGGAACTCAAAGATGTGTAAGCTATATCTAACCAAGATACATGTAATTCTCCGAAGATTTCAAATATCCAGCCATAAACAAAGAAACTGCTATCAAAATGTTTTTTGTATACTGCATTGTCCATTCTGGATGAGTTTTTGATAGTTTAGAATGTTAATTAGGAGAAAAAAGGTGAAAAGAGAGTTCAACATTCAATCACTATTTACTGACACTCCATTTTGTGCAAGGCTAGGGGCTCTGCTACATGCTATAAAATAAGAAGATAAAGCCAGCTCAGCTTATGCTTGGAGAAAACTTATCATCTTTCAGAGTGACAACCCAGGCTTATTTTGGAGGGAAATAGCTGGGATTTGGAGGCAATTAGAAAAAGAATTTAACAGTTCTAGCTAGCACAATGCCTGGCTCAACGTAGGAGCCTGACAAATGCTGCTGCTGTTGTTGATGAGGATGTTATATACATGAAAGTACCAAGCAAATTATTTCTAACAGTGAGGAATATGGGACATTTATTCTTTATGCAGAACTTTGAAGGCTGAATAAGATTTCAATCAGTAAAGATTTAGGACATGATCATTCCCAGCTGAGCTCACCTGATTAAAAGAAATACCAGGATTAGAAAGTTCAAGACAAGGTTTGACCAGGAGGAAGCTCTCAAAGAAACACAGTTCTCAGGGAAAGTGAAAAGCTCCTTAGGAAGCAGTTGCAGCAGGCTAGGTGAGAAACACGGAGGACCTGACCCAGAACCTTGGCACATTCACCTTTTGTGCTTAGATGTCCGACTATCCCTTTATTTAAATCTAGGTATGAAGTCTGAGGTTGTGCTTTTCTAGGACATGACCCCAGCAGTATGTCTTTGACATTTACTTCATTTTAAAAATCAAAATGACATTTTTCAAATGAAAATCCCTTGTCTCTTTCTCTAGTCACAGTGTACCTACAAATGTAGGATCTAATTGTCTACAAATTGAGATGTCTTAATTTTGTTAGTTTAGTTAAAGCTTCTCTTGTTTTAAAAGATAAGCCATTTCAATAAAAAGATCTATTGAGATCATCCAACCAAATTTACTACTTTTTTTTAGTTTTTATATTTTTATTGCATTTTAGGTTTTGGGGTACATGTGCAGAACGTGCAAGATAGTTGCATAGGTACACACATGGCAGTGTGTTTTGCTGCCTTCCTCCCCTTCACCCACATTTGGCATTTCTCCCCAGGCTATCCCTCCCCATCTCCCCCCCCCCACTGTCCCTCCCCTATTCCCCCCAATAGACCCCAGTGTGTAGTAGTACCTCCTTCCCTGTGTCGATGTGTTCTTATTTTTCCTCACCTGCCTATGAGTGAGAATATGTGGTATTTCATTTTCTGTTCTTGTGTCAGTTTGCTGAGAATGATGTTCTCCAGATTCATCCATGTCCTTACAAAGGACACAAACTCATAATTTTTGATTGCTGCATAATATTCCATGGTGTATATGTGCCACATTTTCCCAGTATGAACAGACACTTTACAAAAGAAGACATACATGAGGCCAACAAACACATGAAAAAATGCTCATCATCACTGGCCATTAGAGAGATGCAAATCAAAACCACATTGAGATGCCATCTCACGCCAGTTAGAATGGCGATCATTAAAAAATCTGGAGATAGCAGATGCTGGAGAGGATGTGGAGAAATAGGAACACTCTTACACTGTTGGTGGGAGTGTAAATTAGTCCAACCATTGTGGAAGACAGTGTGGCGATTCCTCAAGGACCTAGAAATAGAAATTCCATTTGACCCAGCAATCCCATTACTGGGTATATATCCAAAGGACTATAAATCGTTCTACTAGAAGGACACATGCACACGAATGTTCATTGCAGCACTGTTTACAATAGCAAAGACCTGGAACCAACCCAAATGCCCATCGATGATAGACTGGACTGGGCAAATTTACTACTTTTAAAATAAATTTGTTTTCACTCATACATTCTGATTTGTTCTTGTTTTGAACTTTCACAGAGATATGCTTGAGATGTTTACAACACATACAAGTTCTTCATATTTATAGTCTTGTGTTGGGTATAACAGAAGGTCATGATCCAGGTAACTAATTAGTTGACATGATGCTCCATTTTTATTTTCATGAATTCAAATCCTTTTGTAAAACTCTGAGTTTTCTTCTGTTTATCTTTCACTGCATGCCTTTATTCAGAGTTTCATAAAAAGTACTTGGAAGCTTTAACGAATCTATGATATTTAATCCTGTTGATAATATATGTGTGCTATGCTGAACATATGTTGTTTGCCAATTTGCTGTATTTCTTTGTATTTTCTTTTTGCATAATTGGATTTTAATACGACAAATGTAGTAGAAGTTTTTCTACCCTATTTCAAAAATTTTCTGCCTAATTTAAATCTAGGTATGAAGTCTGAGGTTGTGATCAAAATTTCATGTAGGGCTCTGTCTGGAAGAACTCTTGAGAAAGGGAGAAAGGTTTTAATGACATTCAACAATTGAAGATAGTAATCAAAATAATAGTCTTCATGTTCAGTAATAATACTTTAACTTTCTAAATAAACTCTTTTAACCTAGGAATTCTCTTGCAATATCTTATTTTCTTATGCTCTAAAAGTAAAGTTTTCCCTGTAGCTTAATAGCCTTACAGAGCCAGGAAACAGTCACTGCTTTTAATCTGAAAAGAAAAATTTAACATCCTACGTACGCATGATAAATAATTAATTTGAGTTGGTTATCATGATAAATTATCATTTACTCCCCAGTGTGTTAACTAATCAAGTTACTTCTTAAATGCACTAATTTGTAGAAAAATCATTTGGAATTTTCTAAGTGACATTGACATCCATGGAAAAGGAAGTATTTGTGCTTGAACTTCCTTGTCAAGGCCAAAACAGATTATACTCTTCTGCTTGATTCAAACTTTTTGGTTTATTAGAATTATATTAAAATGCATTGTAAATTGTATTATCTTTCCCTGAAAATTTAGATAGATTTGTATATGATCTGTTGACATTACACAGACACTCCTTTTTCTCTTCCCTATGTACTCCCTTTTAAGTGATCTCATCAACACTTGTGACTGTAAATATCACATTTATGTCAAGGCTTTCAGATTATATTGCCAGCCAGAATTTTCTTTGTGCTCTAGGCCAGCATGTCTTAATGTCATCCTGATATTTGAATATAAAGTCTCAAAAAGGTCTCAAACTTAACATTTCCCAAGCCCAACTCCTTTTTCTTCAGCCTTGAATACTTAAATTTCTATCCCAATTTAACTTTCTCAGTGATTGCTTCTGTCATGGAACTCATTGCAATGAATGGCAGTGTTATTGGCCAAATAAAAAATATGGAAATAATTTTTCTCCTAACCAACTCATTCAACACTGGTATTTAAACCATCACAAATGCTAGTAAATTTTATCTCCAGTTTTTATCTCCAATTTTAACTCTTGGACTGTAACCATAGTCCAAGTCATTATCACCTCCTAATTATACCACCATAAGAGTGTCCAAATTTGTCCTCCAAAAAGGCCAACTCACTCGTCCTCTTAAACTTCTTCCTTTTCAGTTCTTCTCACGGCAATCAGAATAATCATTTAAAATTATTTGTCTAATTACTTCTCTGCTTCATATTCTTCAAAATCTTATTCTACAGAGAGTCAAGACCAAAATATTTAGCATGATTTATAAGCTCCTGCAAAATTCAGACTTCATCTACTCTTCACCTACCTACCTGTCTCCCATGCCTCTGTGCCCCTTGTTCACTGCTCTCTAGGCACATTGACCTCCATTAAAGTCTTCAGTGTGCCAAGCTCCTTCCTGCCACAGCTCTTGCTCCTATTGGCACATCTTTCCCCCTCACTCTACACCACTGATGCCATCACATGACTTAGATATCCATGGGTGCCACCTCCTATTCTAAATCATGTCCTCTTTAATCTCTCCCATGATCTTCTCTTCTTTTCTTTCAAAGCACCAATATAAGCTATTTACTTGTTACTTATTTTGTTTGTATTAACCTTAAGCCCCATGAAAGTAGGAGACATGGCTGGTTTGTTTATGACTATCCCCTTAACAACAGGGGTGCATTTTGAGAAATGTGTCTGTAGGTGATTTCATTATTGTGTGATATCATAAAATGAACAGTACTTATAGAAACCTAGATGATACAGCCTATTACACAGCTAGAGTACGTGATATAGCATATTGCTTCTAGGCTACAAAACTGTACAGAATATTACTGTACTAAATACTATAGGTAACTGTAACACATTGGTAAGTATTTGTGAGTGTGTATCTATATATATATGTGAGACAAAAGGGGGCCAAATTCATCCTCTTATAAGGAATTTACTCCTGTGATTAAAATAACTCACTCATATACACACACATACACACACACACAGAAAAAATATATGGTATTATAAACTTACAGGACTGCCATCATATATGCAGTCCATTGTTGAGTGAAACGTTGTTATGTGGTGCATGATCGTATATAGCCAGCACCAAATAGCATGCCTAATACATAGTAAGTAATCAATAAGTATTTTTGAATGAGTAAATAGATGAATATGTAGCAAATAAATCAGGTAAAATCTTACTTCATGAAATCGAGTGTGCTAGGAATATCACATTTCCATTTATTGAGTAAAGTCTGTTGCTGAGATATCAGTTCTTCCTGTGGAGTGAGGAAATTTAAACTCATATTTTTTGGAGGAGGACTCACTCCTTTCTAGAGGTACATCAGGACTATGGAGGCTTATGTGGTGACCATAAAATAAGGAAAAGGCCTTCATTTTCAGCTCTTAATTTAATTAACCCATTTATGGCTAATATTCCATTATTGCAACAATAAGCTTGTGAGAGTTATTTATATCCTACTGCTCAAGGTCATTATCAAGGTCTGATTTTTCACACACACAAAAATTGCAACCTCTGACATAAATGGGTTAAAGAGGTTTTTACTGTCATGTTGCCTAGTCCCTTAAAGAGAGGCTGCTCTGCTGCTCTCAGGTGATGCTTAAGCAAAAAAATCTTTGCTAATTACCATGAGCCTCATTGTCTAAAATCCACCCTTTTCCGTGATTCACAGCCATTTCTTTCTGAAAGCTTGCCGTTTCTTGGGATACTGCCAAGGGGCAGGGCTCAGATCTTTCTCTTTGTCCTTTTTGTCATATTCTGAGCTGTAAGCTTTAGCTTTAACGGTACATTTGAATCAACTGATGCAGAGCATAGCACATGACAATATCTGGATGAGATTTGTTAATTTATGCTTTTGCCAAAGACAACAAATTATTTTAAATGGTGAAGCCAACGTTATGGAATTAGAATTATTGACATTTTGCTATACTGTTAATAGAAGCATAAATGTTTACATACTATCACAATTAATATGTAACAGAGGTCTGATATAACATCTAATACCACTCCACTAAGGGATTATTGTGAAAACTCTTGTTTGTGTAAAGAAATTATCCTGCTGTATCTCTCTCCAAATTCTACAGACTCTTCTCTTTGTGCTTGTCTTAGTCTGTTTTGTACTGATATAACAGAATACCACAGACTAGATAATTTGTAATGAACATAATTTATTCACTCATAGTTCTGGAGGCTGGCAAGATTAAGGGCTGGTGTCTAGTCGCGGTCTTCTTGCTGCATCATCTCATGGCAGAATGGCAAAAAGAGGGCAAAAATGAGAAACAAAAGGAGGCCAAACTCATCCTATTATAAGGAAATCACTCCTGTGATTTAAAAAACTCACTCCCATAATAATGACATTAATTCATTTATGAGGCAGAGCCCTCATAGCCTAATCACTTTTTAAGGCCTCAACTCTCAACATTGCCACATTGCGGAATCAAGTTTCCAATAGATAAAACTTGGAAGACATAGTCAAATCAGAGCATACTTCTCCAAGCCCTCCAAATTAATGTCCTTCTCACATGCAAAATACACTCACTCCATTCCAGTAGCTTCCAAAGTCTTAACTTATTCCAGTATTAGCTCAACAGTTCAAAATCCAAAATCTCATCTAAATCTGATATGAATGAGACTCAAGACACAATTCATCTTGAGGCAAATATCCCTCAAGCTATAAAACTCTGAAATCAAAACAGGTTATCGACATCTAAAATACAGTAACCCCTACCCCTTATTCTTAGAGAATACTTTCCAAGACCTCTATTTATGCCTATATATATTATGTTTTATTTCTATAATACATATGTATGATAAAGTTTATTAATTAGACATAGTGAGAGATTAACAATTATAACTAACAATAAAATAGAATAATTACAACAATATACTGTAATAAGAATTATATCAATATGGTCTCTCTATCTCTCTCATTGCACTCACCTATTTTTGTACCATGAGTAACTGAAATTGCATGAAGCAAAACCAGGGATTAGGAGAGACTCTATTTTGCAATAGTGGGACAGGCATAACATAGACATTCTCATTCCAAAAGAAATAAATAAACAGGAAAAAAAAAGGTAACTGATCCCAGTAAGTCTAAAATCCAACAGGATGAGCAACAATAAATTTTGTCTCAGGAATAATCTTCCTTGACTCTATGTGTCACCTTCGGGACACACTGTTGTGGGAATTGTGCCCCAAAGACTTTGGGAAACCCTGCCTCTGTAGTTTTGTTGGGTGTAGCAGCAGCTTCCATGGGTTGCAGCTGGGTGCCTGCAGCTGTCTCTGACTGATGTTGCATGCTGATAGCTCTATGGTTGTTGAGTATTATGGGTGGCCCCACTTCCATGGTTCCACTAGGAATTGCCTTGGTGGGGGCTCTCTATAATGTCTTTGACTTTTGCAACAAGTTTCTGCCTGGGGACCTAGTTATTCACAACATCCTTTGAAATCTAGGTGGAGAAATCTATGCTCCTTCATTCTGCATACCTACAGAATTAGCACCATATGGACATCACTGGTTTACAGCTTATGCCCTCCAGAAAAGTGAAAAAAGCCACACCTGGGGCCATTTGAGCCATAGCTGGGGCAGTCAAGGAACTTGTGCTAGAATATGGGGAGCAGAGTCCTGAGGTGGCTCTGTGCAGTGAGTTCATGGTAGGCAACCAGGACCCAAGCCCTGAAAGCATCTTGCTCTCCTAGAGCTCAAGGCCTGTGATAGGAGGGACAGTCTTAAAGTTCTCCAAAATACCTTTGGAATCTTCCTCCTATTGTCTTAACAAATAACACCTGGCTTCCTTCCGTCCATGCTAATCCTTTTAATCACAGGATTGCTTGGATGCACCCTTGTATGTGTTCTTGTTCTCTACATGGCCAGGCTGAGAATTTTTCAGAGTTTTACATTTTGCTTTCCTTTTAATTATTAATTATTGTTTAAATAATTTCTCTCCACTCTCATTTTATTGCCTGTAGTTAAAATAAGCCACATAGTTCCTTCAATATTTTGCTTAGAAATTTATTCTGCCAGATATTCTAGTTCATTTTTCTTTAATTCCGTCTTCCATAAAGCCCTAAGACACAAGTAAGTTCTTTCTAACTTTGTAATAAGGATGTCTTTGATTCCTGTTTCCAATAAAATTCTCCTTATTTCTGTCTAAGACTTCATTGGAATGACACTTACTGCCCATATTTCTAACAGCATTCTGATCATGACCACTTAAATAATTTCTAAGAAGTTCTATACTTCCCCTACAATTCTCTTCTTCTGACTCTTCACTAGTATTGTCCTTAAATCTCTTGTTCACAGCAACACAGGCTTTTCCTAACCGGATTCTCCAAATTCTTCTAGCTTCTGCTCATTATTCAGTTCCAAAGTGGTGTCTACATTTTCAGGTATTTTTTATAGTAATACCCTACTTCTCTGGTATGAATTTTCTGTCTTACTCTGTTTTATACACTATACCAAATACCACAGACTGGATAATTTATAATAAACATAAATTTATTGGCTAATAATTGTATAGGATTGGAAGTCTAAGATTGGGGCTGGCAGCTGGTGAGGGTGTTCTTACTGCATTATCCCCTCACAGAAAGTAGAAGGGCAAAGAGAGGACAACAGAGGGAAAGAGAGAAAGGCCAAACATGTCTTTAAATAAGGAATCCACTCCTACAATATTGAATCTACTCCCATAATATCAGCATTCATCCATGCACCAGGCAAAGTCCCCATGACCTAAACACCTCTTAAAGTTCTCACCTCCCAACATGGCTGCATTGAGAATCAAGTTTCTGACATGTGAAATTTGGGGGACACGTTCAAACCATAGAAATGCCTCAATATACTTAAATTGTCATTTTTTATATCAAAACCCTTAAGAGGCATTAAAAATTTTAAGAAGGCCTATCAATTGGTTATTTCATTTTCTTAAGAAAATAACATTTTAATGTTATAATGCTTGAAAAATATGAAAAGATATGAAGAAATTGACAAGCACTCATAATCTCTATTACAATGGCTTAATCTCACCTGCTGTGTGAAATACTTTCTGTCAGTTACCCCATTAACTAGGAATGATCTTGTCATCTGAATATATAGAGCTTTGCTACTTTTTGACCCTTTCTAAGCACCTTCTGATCCCTGTCTCCATTTTTACATGACCTGAGGTAGTGGATTGGATTCTATCTCAAGTCCTTTTAGGGCAGAGACCAGCTTCTAGTTTAATTTCCACCAACAAAAGGACTTTCTATTGAAGAATATAAAATATATCTTTATAATTCATGGTCACTATTATCAAATACTGCTTCTGACTATGATAGTTACATGACTAACCATTTTATCTGTACAGTCACGTGAGCTGACATTCTAAATGTAGAATTATAGTCATAATGAAGTAAATCTGCACATCAACATGTATAGTAAGTGGCTCAAAGTCCTGGTTATATACCTCTAAGTGGTTCTGATGTTGCCACCTACTTCAATTGCCACAGTCACAGAGCTCAATGAAGTAATTTACTTATTCTCTGAAAGAATGATTGTAGTAGTTGTCAGATGTATTTGTGAAGTATTTGAAACTTTTAATCTTCTGGACACATGGTAAGAGGATACTTTCTCCCCATTTTTAAACCTAGGAACATGTGACTTGTTTTGGCCAGTGGAATGTAAGCCGACACATGCCACTTTCAGGAAGCAGTTTTAAAATGTAGTGCATGAGTTATCACATTATTTTCCATGATTACAGATCATGTATTGAGATGGAAGCAGCTCTGTCAGTCTGTGTTGTAGAATTAGAGAAACAAACAGAGCCTCCAAATGACTTGCAGTGGACATGTAGTGTGAGTGAGAAACATATTTGCTGTTCAAGTGAATGAAACTAGGATTATTTTTACTACTATGTTGTAATGAAGACTTTCCTGAGAAAACCACCCTGCCATTAAAAGTCAGATGTGCACAAATGGAGAGCATATGTGAAATGCAGGAGAAAGCTGTCCCTAATGTTATCTTACTTTATCTCATGGGATCATCTGAAAGGCTCATGTCTGTAAGCCAAAATTCAGCTTGCTAACATTTAACTTGCAATAGCCCCCTAGACATAAGACAAACTAAAATACTCTAAAACCTGATCTATTATAGTGATACTCTTCCTCACTGGGATTGTATGAAGGAACAGGAAGAAAAGGGGTAGAATAGAGCTGTAGTTCCCTCCTACACATCCAGCAGAACTTATGCTCAATCAAAAAGCACAAAATATATATTCAGTGACACAAAGTATCAACCATCAAAAAGTGGAAATACTGTTACATCAAAGTTTAGCTGTCATGCTTTATCTGAAAATGACTAAACCAAATTATAAATTGGAAGGAAATGCTAAGAGATGTTTTTTAAAAAGTAAAAAATATTAGGAAAACAAAAATACATGTCAATTTTTCAAATACTAGGACTGTAGAAACTCTATTATTGTGCTTTTCTAGAGATTCAAGATCTTTTTGTAGAGCCTTATGTAGAATTTGAAACTATATTACACATTCCCCCTAGATAAACCATTGGAAAAAATTTTTCATGATTTATAAATCATTGAAGGCTTTTATTTTTCTCATTAAATAGTCCTGTTGACATATTAAAATCTACAAGACACTCAGATTTTACCAATCATCTTCAAAATATAAAATTGTATGCTGACAATACATTTAAGATTACCTGAATATTTTTGGTAAAATATGACAGAATTTGTTTAGAGCAGTGCAAGAATGGACTAATACAAATTGAATCTTGGTGCACTCAATACATTTGTAACATTCAGATTACTTTAGAGTCTTGGTTGAAAGTGCATATTATGGAAGCATATATTAGGAAGTTGTTTTTACAACTATGCATTGAAATGAATTTTTAATCTCATTTAATGTTTTATGATATGATTTTAATGACTGTTCTCCTAAATACTACCACTATTCAAATTTACTTTTAAAGACAAATGTAGTGTTTTTAACTTTTTATTAGCCTTTCAGATACTCTGTGGCTCCTGCTTGGAGATAGAGTCTTTAAAAAATTTCATAGGTTGGAAATCATTAAGTACATGTTTATTCATTGGGTTGCTGTGGTTGCATTTTTGCAAAATTTACATTGCGTTTCTTAAGGATTGTAAATGGTGCCTATATTTTTCTATCATTTTCTTTCAGTTTGCATTTCATTTAAATTTCTTAAGTACTTCACTCAGCATGATCTGCAAGTTATCCTTCAAAATATAAAAGTTACAGTAACTCTGCTTCAAAGACACTGATCCAATCTTTTAGTTCTGTAACTTTAGCCTTTTATGTCCTTGTATTTCTTTCATAACAAAATTTAACACACCAAGATTTCCACAAGGTGTAGTAGATTTGGCAGATAATAATGCATGTGTGTGTTTGACTGTCTTCTGGAGGCAGTTTTCCTAAGATCTCTTTAATGCCCTGTAATCTGTTTTTAGTGGACTAAACAAACTGTAACATTTGAGAGTGTAACTATTTGTAAGCAAATATATTACACGATTGACATTTTATAACCCAACATTTTATTCTAGCTAAGCAGCAATAAAACCACAATGCTTATCAAGCAAAGGATCATAGCACTGCATATATTTAGAAATCTTCAAGGAAGCTGCAGTCAGATGTTATTACAATCCCAATAGAAACAATTACCTTGAAATGTCATTACAAATTTTTATACAAATTACTCAAAACTCTCAGAACTTTTAATGTTTTTTTCTATGCTGTTCTATATAAGAAAACTACTTAAAGTATATTTGTAGATGTATATACAGCAGTTACAAAAATCAAAAATTGGCCAATTAGTAGATTGTGCCTAGGTTAACATTTTTCAAACAAACAAAAAAAACATAACTTTTTTTTTGTGTATGGCAGGGTCTTGCTGTGTTACTCCAAAGTGGAGTATATTGGTGCAAAAACAGCTCACTGCAGCCTTGACCTCCCAGGCTCAAATGATCCTCCTACCTCAGCCTCCCAAGCAGCTGGGACCACAGGCGTCTGCCACCATACCTAATTAACTTTTTTATTTTTTGTAGAGATGGGGTCTCACTGTGTTGCTAAGACTGGTCTCAACCTTCTGGCCTCAAGTAATCTTCCTGCCTCAGACTCCCATAGTGCTGGGATTACAGACATGAGTCACCATGCCTGAACAAAAACATAAATTATTTTTTATTAGGAATTCGTTAAACCTGCCAAAGTGATAAAGTGGGTATGTTCATTTATTTTGGGGGCTAGTTTTCTTTCCTTGACCTTTTTATAAAGTCAACTTAAGGAATAAACTGTCAGTAAAGCTGGGTTTCTTATTCCCCTCTTACCAGAAAGGCCAGGGGGTTTGGTCTAGGTCCAGTTCCTTGCTGCACAGAAACCAAACACTGAGACAATGAGTATTGCCATGAAAGAAAGGCTTTAATCAGGTTGTATCAGCTGAGGAGATAAGAGATAAATCTCAAATCCTTCTCTCTAACCAAGTAAAATTGGGAGTTTATATAAAAGGGAAGGAATGGAGCTACATATGGGAAAACAGGAATTAGGGAGAAGGAAGGTTGTAATCATAATGAATGAGGGGTGTGTTGTCTCATTGCCTGGATATGGTGACCTGGTAAGTTTCAATTCCTTGATACTCAGATCCCTGAGTTTTGGTTTTCTGGGGAAGAAACTCAGGCAATGTATGTTTCAAGCTTTAAGATTATGAGGGTCAATTTCTATGTTTATTCAAAAAGATTATAAACATCAGTTCTATGGGACAATTGGGGTGGTTTTAGTCACTTTTTTCCACTTATCAGTTCCTCAATCATAGGGAATCTGATCATCGATCTTCTGGATGCTTTATGCTGAGGAGGGGACATCTTGGGATAATGATGAGGAATGAAAATATTACACCTATAATTGGCAGTACTCATGAGTACCTGGCTGCCATCCAGTTTGTTGGAGCACTGTGATCTGTGTACCTTTATTTGGTTTTAGAATAACATTTTAAGCCACATTGAGCTTGGGTGATTAATAAGATAGATAAACCAAATTTTAAAATACCAGAGACTATGGAACAGATCCCTGGGGAATCCAAAAGAACAATCCTAAGCCTATGAAAGAGTCTTCCTGATTCATTACATCTTGCATACAAAGAACCAGGGTTTGGGAGAAAAGAATAATCTGAGAAGAGCATGTTCTCTTTCTGAATTCTTATTTAGGGTCTTTGACTGTGAATATTAACTTAAGGCTGTCTGAAGGTTCACAAGAAAATAACTGTTTTCCTTGGAGGGATACCAAAGAGACTGGTTTTGCCTAAGTATGAAGAATCCATGGCTTAACACCAGCTAGCCTGACAGATTAGTGGATGGTCAGCACCACCTCAAAAGGGCTAACCCATTGTGGTTGCAGCTGGTCTTCCGCCTGGTGGGGTTTCCAGGACTTCAATATGATTTGTCCTCAGCTTTAAAGAGTGGAGAGGCACATCTGTAGGAAATGTGTGCTTATTGGAAGTAAACTCAGAGATACTAGTTAATCTGTTTCCCAATCATTTTATTATATGATCTAGTTTCTGTTTCAGGGGAGGAAAAAATCTTGAAGGGTCAGGAAGTTCAGGGGTTCAAGAAATGGTCTTCCATAAAACATTTCAAAGGGGTGAAGACCCAACCCACTTCTGCGGGGTATTTATATCATCAGCAGGGCAGGGGGCAAGACTTTTTTCCAGGTATGTTTGGTCTCTTGGAAACTGGGGTCCCCTTAGCCACGAGTAGGTCTGTTCAGTTGATAGGGTGCTTAGAACTTTATTTTTAGTTTAGCCCCTTTTAGTCAAAATATGCCAGAGGTAGCATTGATGACCAGTCTTATTTTGCTTCATTTCTTTGCTCGGTTTATGTGGCTACCTGCTTGGGGTCCATTCTGTCCCTTGTTGGGACACATATGGCCAAAAGACTTAGAGTCAAAAGTCTTACAGCCAATTAAATGTTCTAAGCAAGATGAGAATGGAGGTGGTCAGGCACTCATTAACCCTTGTAACACTTTAAAAAACATAAGAGCAAAAAACCAAAAGCCAAAAAGAAAGGTTAATACTTCTGTTGTCATAAAACCAGTCCCCCATGGCTTGCATGTGAAGTATATCAACTGCTTCATCTGGGATGTTTCACTTGGCATTGATAGGTGGAGTTGTACAGTTTCTCTTCTCAGAGTAAACAGATCTTACAGTGCCTTTTTATCCAGTCCATCAGGCTGGCTGTGCTTTTGAGAATAACCTTCTCTGTGTCTGGATTATATACACTCGTCTGCAGTTGTTCAGTTGTGAGCTGTGGGTCCTGCATCAACCAGAATATGCTCTTTCACTCTGCAGCAGTTAAAACCAAAGACATTGCTCTTAAATTAGTTACTTTCACAATTCATTTTAGTAAAGGTTCATCAGAGAACCGATGATAACAACTACAAAATGGAAAAATTCCTTCAAGTTATACGCTCTGATTTCAATAGTTACTTGGTTTTGCCCTTCCCCACACTGACTATCTTGTTAGAAATCACAGGTCTCAGAGGTACTTTCTAGCATAATTTTCTCTTTCGTGGGTGGTTTTGAGGCTAGTGATCTGAGCTCAAACAAGCTCATATCAAGGCCCATCCCAATACTCTCTTACTTTTATTTTAGCTATCCTAGGTAACAATAACCAAGGGAATAATATTTTGCTTTTTCCTTATTAGTTTGAATTTTCTTAGGCATCCATGGGACCAACTCCCTAGAAGTTGAATCCATCTCTAAATCTTACTGGTAACTTTTTCCTTTAATAACTGAATGAAGAACATTTGCAGCTCTATACCATGGGTGGCCACCCATGAATCAAAGCTTAATCTAATACTTTTCTTCAAAAACATAATTTTTCTCTCTCCAGTCCCTCATTTCTACCAAAGACAAATCATAGTAGAACCAATTTATCTGAAAAAATACGTTTTAGTCTTATATTTGTCCTGATTATTTGCATAGAGTTCAGCAAGAATTATTGTTTATGTAGGCTCTTTTCAATCAACTTCACAGGAACTTTTTCATAAGGAATCTTAGATTTGACTTTTAAAGGCTTCCTGAGCCCAGCCAAGGATTTATCTGTGTCTGAAAATACCTGTATGAATTACTTTCTTCTTGAGTCCCAAAATAACTTGAGATTCCTGACCTGTCAGAAAGTGATAGTCTTTACATACCACAGGTCAGGAACCCTGCAAAGGAACTACATAGACAAGGTACAAGGTCAATCTTTCCAAGGGACATTTATGACTTTATAAAGTCAGTCTTGATTTCTCAAAGCCGTCTGCCTGTATGTGAAAATATGTCATTTCAGTAAAAGACTTGGTAAAAAAATAACCAGTGTCTCCAATTTTGTCCTGTTATTAAACAAAGATTTTCATCGAACTTAGGCAAATTAACTACACTGCCATAAATTGGAAATATTCACAAATAGTTTTTGAATTCTGTATAAATCAGGCAGAAAAAGAAGTATGTTTCAAATTTTATTTATAAGAGTATACTCAATTGTTAAAGACTATAAATAGCTTGAAAGAAAAAGGTTTCTTGACTCTGAAAAACAAAACAGAAATAATCAGGAATGTTTCCTGTAAAAAAGTCCTAAAAATTTCAGTTCTCTATTAGTTATTTCCATGTAATTAACTCCTAGTTTACTTAAGTATTGGATCAGCAACTGTCCCGAGTATATTAGCTATTCAGTAAGAGTCCTGGAAGTTTACTCTCTAGTCCAAATGCACAATCTTCTGAAGTTATCAGAAACCTGCATTCAAGAGTTCTTTTTATGAACTCTCTTGAAGAGTAAGTTTTAGACTTCAACTGATTATAAACTGCTTTTTAAGAGGAATCAAAGTAAAACAATAATTTTAGATGACAGAAGTCTTAGGACAGCCATGGTTAAAGAAACGTTTGACAAAAACATTTGATTATTTCTGTGGCATACAACAATTTAACCTAACAATGATAATTACTACTAATGACATATACTACGACATATCAGAATTTTAGGATTCTCATAGAATTTCAGAATACATGCTAAAAAACATATGGAAATTTATATATTTATCTAAATATAACCCAAAGAAAGTTAAACAGTTTTAGACCTTGAGGGACCCCAGAATCCAAAAAGTTGTTCTGAGATTTACAAGAAGACTGAATTTGGAATTTGAAATTTTGATATTGGAAACTTCGCTTAATGACAAAGGTTTAAAACACTTAATGTCACAAAATAGCATTACAGGTCACTATAAAATGGTTATCTACTTAGCCAAAATAATAATGCAAAGATTTAAAAAAATTGCTCTTTAATAAAGAGTAGACTGAGTTTCCCCAAAAAAATACAAATAAAGGCAGCATAAGAACAATTAAATCTGTTTCTCCCTCTGATCTTTTATTTTTTTGCAGTTTACTCAAAAGTTAAAAATCTTTTATTATCTCTTACTGATATTACACAAAAACGTAGTTCATAAAAGAAAAATTTTTGCCGGGCGCAGTGGCTCAAGCCTGCAATCCCAGCACTTTGGGAGGCTGAGGCGGGTGGATCACGAGGTCAAGAGATCGAGACCATCCTGGTCAACATGGTGAAACCCCGTCTCTACTAAAAATACAAAAAATTAGCTGGGCATGGTGGTGCGTGCCTGTAATCCCAGCTACTCAGGAGGCTGAGGCAGGAGAATTGCCTGAACCCAGGAGGCGGAGGTTGCGGTGAGCCGAGATCGCGCCATTGCACTCCAGCCTGGGTAACAAGAGCGAAACTCCGTCTCAAAAAAAAAAAAAAAAAAAAAGAAAAAGAAAAATTTTACCACTGTGTTGTGTATTCATAATGCTAAAGCTAATTTTAAAAAAGCTTATAAGCAAATCTAATTTTAATCAATTTGATCATAAGATGTCCATAAACCTCTTATAACCTTTTACAAATTTCTTTTTTTGCTTGTTTTTTGTTTTGAGACTGAGTCTTCTCCTGTCACTGAGGTTGGAGTTCAGTTGCATGATTTCAGCTCACTGCAGCATCTGCCTCCCAGATTCAAGTGATTTTCCTACCTCAGCATCACAAGTAGCTGCGATTATAGCCACGCATCACCATGCCCAGCTGATTTTTTGTGTTTTTAGTAGAGAAGGGGTTTTACCATGTTGGCCAGGCTGCTCTCAAACTTCTGAACTCCAGTGATCCACCCACCTCAGCCTCCCAAAGTGCTGGAATTACAGGCATGAGCCTCTGTACTTTGCCACCTTTTATAATTTTCTATTAAAGAGCAGATCAGTGTTCCAAGAAAACCCTGTTATTCTGACAAATGTGGCGCAGGTGCTGGCCTTGCCTCATTGTGATTTTGATATTGATGATTCATTTATAGAAAAACTGTTCTAATTTCATCCCTCAAAATTGACCTTTATAATTTCGTGTACCTACCACTTTTGTGATAGTCCCTGGGACTACAGGGATTGAATTGTTTTAATTTATAGACTTGTGTCTCATGAAGGCAGTTCATTTTGATTGTCACTTCCTCCATGTTTGAAGACAAAGCTTCGAATGATGTCAATGTTCATGATTTAGCAGGAGTCAGTGCCCTTTTCGGACCTGGGAGTCAAATCCCTGTAACATTACTAACAGCACAAGGACTTTAAAAGCAATGCAGAAAGTTACATGAATGTAAAAAACCTTAATTCTTTTAAATTTCAGTTTTCCTAAGCATTCAAAACCTAATAAAAATAACATAGACATTCTCTCTATAAAACATAATATCTGTTGCTTAGGCCAGTTGCCACAAGCAAAAGAAGGACATGCTACAGTGTGATTGTTTCTCTTCATGGGAAGTCCATTTAGGAAACCAGAAAGTCAAACCTAATGAAAGGGTACTTGAATTAATGAGATACAGGAAGAATGTGTCCAGGGCCATAAGTGAACATAATATCAATATTATAGAGGAAACAAGAAACAACAAAAATAGCACCTTGAGCAGGGAAATCAAGTTATGCTAGAGAAAAACACTGCTTTTCAAAACTTTTAAGATAAATATTTTAACATCAGGCCACAACAGCAGTTAGAACTTGAGGAAAAAAATGCAAGAGCTGTGAGAAAGTTGGAGGAGAGAGTTACTTAAGGCCTTTTCAAGGGGAAGGAAAAAAGCTGAAAGAAGCAAGACATAATCAAGTTACACTTCTGAGATACAGTTGAATATGAGCAGTTTTCAGAAAGAATGATTATGAATCAAAATAGAAACCTCTTGTAATTTTATATACATCAAATCAATATTTTAAGAAAATAATGTTTTGCCATGGGGGAACCAATCTTTAGAAAGACCATTGTAAATAATTCCCCTTTAATTATAGCCAGCTTAATCACATATGAAATTCCTTTAAAAATTCTGTTTTCATGAACTTTATTATGACTTTACACAGATTATCTATGACATGCTTGGATTTTCTTATTTGACACACTTTATATGTAGAATTCTTATTTTTAGTAATTTTAAATTTTAGTAACTTAAATTTTAGTAAAACCACAGGAAACAAGAAATCCTGAACTTTCTACCAGATTTATTAGCATGTTATAAATAAAACAACTCCACAATTTTTATAAATATGTTTCCTCATATTACAACACTTTCTTATTTAGAAATAACCCAGACATCCAGTATGCATCTATTATTCAATCCAAATAACTTTAAGATTTTAAATTACACAAAAAGTTTACTTATAAGCATTTATCCCATTTACATGTATTCAATTCTTTCATCTTTAACAGTTTATCTGAATTACTTCTGAAAACGGAGATAGTAGACAAAAGTCATCATTTCAAATTATTTCCTCATTAATCATTTTTTATAGTCTGTGAATATCAGGTATTCACCTAAGTAGGACTGTTGACACATTAATATTTTTCTGATAACTCAGAAGATTCATCTCTTGTTTTTATTGAACCAACAATATATATATATATATTTTTTTGCCAATCAATGAGAGCTTGTAAGGTTGCTGAGGTTGGTTGGCCTTGAACTCTTGGCCTCGCCTTCGCAAGCGCCACGACATCCGGCCGGAGCCACTTTGGGCCCCTGAACCAACAATATTAAATTAGTCTTTCTTGTCAAAAAAAATCACACAAGAAAAGGTAATTTTGTTTTTGTATGGGTTTATAATTTTATAAAAACTGTGACACCTTAAAATACCTAACAGAGACAAATATAAACTCTGGACAAAAATGTATGCTGACAATTCTGAAGACATTTTTATTTTTACCTTACCAATAATTTTAAAGCCATCTTATTTATTAAAAAGTTAGTTAAGCTACATGAATTTCAAAAATGTTTGAACTTATTTACTTAATTTATTTATAAGTGCTCTATTATTTATAAGCCAATTTGGTACCCTGTAAAAACAACACATAACATCCAGATATATATACTCACATAAAAACAAAGATCCAATAGCTTTAATCTTAACAAGTATAGCCATGAGAGAGAAATATAATCTCATAGGTTTATAAACATGTTCACATGGCTGAATTTTGTTTGTCCTAATAGGTAATCTAATGGATGCTGTCAACATAAATTTAGTGTAAAGCGATTTACACAGCAGTTTGATTTTTAAAGGTCAAACCTCCCTATCCTCCAAAGAACACTGAGACTAATCAGCACCACATTAGAACATGGGAGTAATCAATCAGACTCAGTCCTGCTTAGAACATGAGGATAAAAGCCTAGATAGACAAACCTCCATCCCACTTTCCCATTCAACAGCTAAATGAATCCAATTTTAAGCACTACAATTCAAAGACCATCTGAATTAGGCATGTTCAAAGTAGTATGGCTGAAGATCAGACATGTTCAGAGTAGTATGACTGAAGACTTTCCCTTGTTCCATCAAGCTTCAGCTGCATTCTGGCCAACTCTGAAGAATGCATCCCAGTGGGCTGCATTTTGGGATCAAACCCCAAACTCCCATGATTACGATGAAACACACACAAACTATCACAAAAACACAATATCCAATCTGTAGCAATGAACAAACTACAAAAGTGTCGAAACTGATATAGTCAGGGTGCTTCCTCTTTTCATTGGTTGGACTTGTTCAACTTGCAAATGGTAATGCCTTTGGAATTTCCCAGATTGAGAGAAGACAATTCCGTTGTCTGTAACCCACAAAAGACACCTACCGAGACACAGATGTCACATTGTAATGGCTGTTCTTCCCGGGCAGTCAGGAGTGTGGTTGGGGCTGGAAGTGGTGGATCCAAAGAGAGAGAAACCAAAACCCACTTCTGACCAAATATAGGCAGGTAGCTGCTTAGGGTAACTTCTGAAACTCTCCCAGCACATGGCAGCTGCGCCATAAGCAATGCATTCACAGTGAAGAAACACCAAAATTTGTTATCAAAATGCCAGGGGTTCAGTCTAGGTCCCATTGCTGCACAGAAAGCCAATCACTGAGACAATGAGTATTGCCAGGAAAGAATAGCTGTAATTGGGTAATTTTAGCTGGGGAGATGGGAGATAAGTCTTAAAGGCTCTTCAAGTAACTAAATTTGGGGAAGGAATATAGCTACATGTGGGAAAACAGAAATTAAAGAGGGGTAAGGAAGCAATCATGATGAATAAAGGGTTTGATGTCTCATCTGGATGTGGTGATATGGTGAGTTTTAGTTCCTTGATGCAATTTCAGAGGCCTGAGTTGCAATTTCCTGAGGAAGAAACTTGGACAATGTAAGTTTCCAGTTTTAAGACCAGGAGAATCAATTTCTATGTCTATTGAAAAAGACTAAATTGTCACTTCTTTAGGACAATTGGGCCAATTTTATTGTCTCACACAGGAGAATAATTAAATACAAAATGGTCTAGTTTCTCTCATGTAGGACTATTAAGCATTGACTTTCGAATTAAGCCGAACATTATTATATTCCTAATAGAAGTTATTTGCAAGAGTAAAAAAATTGGGGACGTAGCTTGACTTCTGTCATTAGGAAGTTTTATAAATTGTAGCATCTCACCTAGTCTATCTGAAGCTGTTTGAACATCTGCAAAAGTGGGCTTGATTAGGGGTTGTGAGGTTTGTTCCAGCTTTGCATTCTGTAATACAGAATAAAGCTTCCTTTGTTAAAGTCACTCAGAGGGGTTGTTAGCATTCTTAAACATAAGATTTGTTATATTTGAGGATGAGTTGTTTTCATAGGGTTACCAGGCAGTTTTAATCCTAAAATCTATGCTCCCAAATCTGGGCATGGTAAAACATTATATATTACAATTATTGAATATAATCATGCAAACTGATACTTTCTTTACCTGTAAGCCAATCATTAGCCTATTTTCACTTAAATCTGTTTTCTTTCTCCTCCTGCTTTGCTGCGTGTTGCAGAGGCTGACCATGGTGATCTGTGTTTTCTAGGTTTCCCTGCTGTAGCATGGAGGGTAAGATGCCCTAAGTCCCCATACCCCCTTCAAGAGAGACTCTGCCACAGGAAGTTCAGGACACCAAGGGTACCCAGCTGTGGTACCTTCAGGATCTGCCTTAGCTTTGGAGCTGGGGTCCCTTGCTACTCAGCCCCAATGACTGAGTATGAAGGAATACAAGAAGACCCTTCAATGGTAATCTATATGCCAGAGTGAATTTTTGGACTGATTGTCTTTCTTAGAACTGTATCACAGTTGGAGGCTCTTACTACCTGGTCTTTTGATCTGCCTCGTTTCCTTTCATAAGCCTCATTTCAGTATCAACTCTGGAGTCCCTTCCTACATACTCCTTTTCCTTCTCCACTTTATCTTTCGTAGGCACTACCTCTAGTAAACCTCTTGTACATCTAAATTCATGTTGGAATCTGCTTCCCAAGGACATGAACTTCTACCTCTGTCAATTTCTTCTGACTACCTTCAGCCAATGAGATACATTGTATGGGGATTGCAGGGAGGAACCAAGAGATACAATGGGGAGCAAAATTCTCTCTACTACAGGAGACATCCAAATTGTGGCTGTACCTTCGCCACTATACCAGCTACTGCCTCATGGCTACTCTCTCTGTAGATCTCTGTTTCTGTCAAACTGATTAGCTTCTAGGCTCCAATAATATTAATTTTTCCCATGTATTCATGGGTATGAATACAGTTATTAAGAAGCACTATGTAAAATATGATTAAAAAGCACTGGTAAAATACAGCTGTTAAAAAGCTCTCTGTTTTACAGAATACTTCAGCATCTTCCTGTTGCTGACTTGGATCTGAGTCGCCTGAAGGAAAGTCTGTTCTCTAGCTTTCTAGTAATTTTATTTTAACTGCCTCCTGGAATTGGCTTTTCTAAGCCCAGTATTCTTGCTCTTCTGATAACAAATTCCTTCCCTCCTTTCTTTTATAAGATGTTCCTTCTCTCCCTAGTGGTGACCTAAATTGAAGATATCTATGTCCCTCTCAGCCATGAGGTTAGGCATGAAACCTAACCTTGACCAACTGGAATCCTCTTCCAGGAACTACTAGGGATGCAGAGGAGAGAGGAATCACCATTTGCCTCTGCATTCCTGTATCTACTGGTGCTATTTTGTAAAAAAAAAAAAAAAAAGTCTGCGAATGGGGCCAATACCAATGCAGGCTGACCTAAAAAATGCCTAGTAACACTTTTTTATACTAAACTCCTAGACAAATATGGAAGAGAACACTCTTAATACAAAGTACAACCTAACTCATAAAACTCTCAGGTTGTAAAAGTCTTTTCTGACTCTCTGAAAGGAAGTTTTGAGAAGAGTGGGAGGAAGGGATGAGTAGGGGGTTATTGGAGATAAAGTTAATGTGGGTCACAGGTATAAAGAAGGAGAACACAGCTGGGTGTCTGGATGGTTGCTGAAGATGAAGGGAACTTGGAAAACTGACACCCAGCATATGTTGACTTATCTCTATACTTATGTTTCTGAGTTTCTGGCTCTTTCTGACACTTTCGATGTCTTTAGCATCTATTCTTTTTATTACGTTGTTACAAATCTTTCCTAACCCTTTGAAGTCAGAACCCTTTGCTTTGGCTACCACTTGGTGCTGAAATCTATGACTAAGCTCCCTGGCTGCTTAGGGATTTTTTTTGAACCAGATGTCATAAATTAGAGAAATTGAAGTTACCAAAGATTAAACTGTTTATTTATCAAACAAATAGTGAAATACATTATTTGTGTTAGGAAATAAAATAGATTTTTAAATGTCTATGAAAGAATTACTGAAAATGACATGTAAGCAATCATCCCTGTTCTTCTTAATTTTTGAATGAGTTGCCTTAGGAGATGTTTTCTTTAACAACACAGTCATATGGTTTAATGTTATTGAACAGTTTACTCCATACCATGAACAGACAAATTCCTGACAGGATCTCACTATCAACTGGAAATTCAGATTAGTCATTTTTTTCCAGGTTGTATAAACAGGGTAGAAACATTTTTATTCGGGTGCTCTCAGCATTCAGTACTGGGCTGACCACCTATTATGGCTCTGCTTTAATTTTCTGTATGAATCCTTCATATTGTCACCTTTATCCTAGACATAGTTAGAAAATTAACATTTGTGCCACCAATTAAAGTTCTATTTGAATCAGCTAGAGTTTCAGCCACTATTCTGCCTGGAGAAAAGTATCAGCTGTCATGTCTTCACATCTTACAACCCACTCTAACTGTGGCAACCACAGGAGACCAGCCGGACTGAGGAGCTGAGGTATCCCCAAAGATCTAGCCCTTAGCATGAGCTACCCATAGGGCAAGGAGGAATGCAGCCTGCCAAAGTGCCCTTTAGGACAAAGGAAACCTGATCGTGTGTTCTACACATCTGATAGCTGTGGGTAACCCCCCATATAGGCACCGAGGAATGAGAGCTAAGCAGAACTCTGGCACAGTTAAGGCTTGAAGAATATCTCACTTTTTATAGTGTTACCACTCAGCTATTTCTCTTTATATAATCCTTTATATAATCATATATTAGTTTATAGAATTAGGGCTTGACGAATCCCTGTATATAATCCTCTATATATACTCATATAATAGTTAATACTATGAGTGCTTAAAGAATATTTCCTTACATATATACCTATAATTATATCTTAGTTCATTCGGAGGAATGCCTAGAGTGGACACAATACAGAGCATGAATTAAGGAATAAGCAGCTTATAATCAGAGGAATGCCTAAGAGCAAACACAGTGCAGAGCATGATTTAAGGGAAAAACAGTTATGCCAGGACAAAAATCTGGCCTAAGTAGCAGCGTTCAGTATCGTAAAGATACCCGCTGTATAGCAGGCTTAGGGCGACAGCCACTCCTCCTAATAAAGGAGTTCTAAGACCTTGCTCTAGTTCTTGTGGAAGGCTGCCCTCAGAATGGCAATCCACCTTAATGACTGTGAACTTTATCAGCTCTTACTACTGTGCTGCTTGAAAAGCATCTTCCCATAGAACCCATTGGAAGCTGCCAGAAAGTGGCAGTAACCCTGACAGCTCTGTCACTGCTATGTGACTTAAAGCATCCTCCTATAAATCTTCTTAGAAGTAGTTTGACCATAGATAGAAGTATTGCACACTATGCATGGCCCACCTTCAAACCTCAGTGACCTAATGGGGGTAGACCCCTTACTGCGCGCAGCCCTTGCCTTCATGGGAACGGGCCCCTTGCTGTGCACTGTCTACCTCCTGGCCTAGATAACCTAATGGGGGTGGACCCCATGTTTTATTGCTCACGATCCTATCACTATCCTTAAAAATGACTCCACTCACTGCCCTTCCCCCTAACCTATACACAATAAATACTCATGCTTCTGGACATTCGGGGCCTTGCCTGACTCCGCTTATAGGTGGCATGGTCCCCCGAGCCCAGCTGCGTTTTTCTTGTACTTCTGTGTCCTGTCTCTTTATTTCTCAGATCCTGCGCCTCAGCACAGCATAGAGCTCACCCCACGACCCTGTGAGGCCATCAGCCCTACAGATAGCCCTCTCATGCTTGTGAACAGAAGTTAACTGTGCCCATCCAGTGAAGATGCAGGCATAGTGTTGATCTCTGCAAGCGAGGAATGTTGTTCTACTTTAGTGGACAGGCAGCACCAGTGGCCAGGAACAGGCATCAAGAGGGGAGTTCTTCTTTTGTTCCCCCATCCACTGCTGTGGATGCAGCCACAGGTTTTCCTACTGGGTACTGTAGTGAGTGCATCTGGCGTGCACCTGGAAAGGGCAGGAGTCCTCTCCCTCTTCCTATGTGGAGTGATGGCATTCCTACAGCCGAGTGCTGGCCAGCCACAGAGTTGTTTGGGGCTGAGCGAAGAGATTCCACTCCCAAGCCAATTCAGGGTAGCCACAGGATGGGCATTTTCTGCGTAATTCAGTTGCATTTCAGCCTGGAAATAAAGGGCAGGTTCTATCTAAAGTGAAGGCTACAAGCCCTGGGACAGAGGTGTGATAAGGAAGTGGATGGGAAGCTGGTACAGCCTTCTCCTTGCCACCTCCGAGGAGAACTCAGTGCATTGCACCATGTGCTCTCTCAGCCACCTCAGTCAGGGTAGATGGTCATTGGGGGTATCTGGAGATGAGCCAGCTCTTACTTGTAAGCGCCACCTACAGGACTGAAAGTTGAACTGCACAACTAAATAAATAAAACACCACTGACAAAAGGGCGTAGAGCTAGGGAATGAGATAAGCTTCCTGAGATTTCAGCACTCAGCCCCACAGAACATAGTGAGCCAGTTCATATACCCAAATGCATTGTTACAACAATCAGCAATTGAGAAAGCCACCACACATAGAAAAGCTATCTGTAACCAAGGAATTTACACCAGACCCTTGGCCCCCTGAAAGCATCCAGAATTGAAGCCATCCTCTCATCTGGAGAGGCTTGCTCTTCTTATTTTTGAATTTGATTTTGTTTGGATGTGAATTTTTATTTATTTTCCCACCTCGAGGATGTGATTTCAATGTATGTTGTATATGATCACAATGTATGATATATAATATATGATCACAACATTGTATAATCAAAGCATACAGAATTGAAGTCATCCTCTCATCTGGAGAGGCTTGCTCTTCTTATTTTTGAATTTGATTTTGTTTGAATGTGAATTTTTATTTATTTCCCCCCCTCGAGGATGTGATTTTAATGTATGTTGTATATGATCACAATGTATGATATATAATATATGATCACAACATTGTATAATCAAAGCATACAGAATTGAAGTCATCCTCTCATCTGGAGAGGCTTGCTCTTCTTATTTTTGAATTTGATTTTGTTTGGATGGAAATTTTTATTTATTTTTCCCCCTTGAGGATATGACTTTCATGTATGTTTTATATGACCACAATGTGTGATATGATCATACATATGATCACAACATTACAGTTACAAATACATAGAAATTAAGCAACTTGCTCCTGAATAAGCTTTGGGTAAATAATGGGATTAATGTAGAAATTAAAAAAATTTTTGATATGAGTAAAAATAGAGACACAACATACTAAAACCTATAGGATACAGCAAAAGCAGTGCTATGAGAAGTTTATAGCATTGCATACCTACATTAAAAAAGATAAAAAGATATCAAATTAACAACCTAATGTCCCACCTCAAGGAACTAGAGAAACAAGAACAAACAAAACCTAAAACTAGCAGAAGAAATGAGAAAACAAGGATACATGAATCACTAAATTAAAAAATTGCTTATTTGAAAAGATAAACAAAATTGATAGACTACTAGATTAAGAAGAAAAAAGAGAAGATTTATATAAGCACAATCAGAAGGATAAAGGTGACATTACAACTGATACCACAGAAATGCAAAAGATCATTGGAGACTACTATGAACATCTCTACATGCACAAGTTAGAAAACCTAGAGGAAATGCATACTTTTCTGGAAACGTACAACCTCTCAATATTGAACTGAAGAAATAAAAATCTAGAGCAAACCAATAATATGCAAAGAAAAACAATCAGTAATCTTAAAAAGTCTTCCAACAACACAAAGTCCAGGAGCAGAGAGATTCACAGTCGAACTTTACCAGACAAAGATGAGCTGGTACCAATCTTACTAAAACTATTTTAAAAACAAAAGAAAACAAAAAATCGAGGAGAAAGGATTGCTCCCTAACTCATCTACAAAACCACTATCACCCTGGTACCAAAATTGGGCAAGGACACAACAAAAAAGGAAAACTACTGGCCAATCTCCCTGATGAGCATAGGTGCAAAAGTCCCTAACAAAGTACTAGCAAACTGAATCCAACAGCACTTAAATAATATAACACATCGTAATTAAGAGAGTATTATTACAGAGATGCAAAGGTGGTTCAGCATACAAAAATCAGTTAATGTGATTTACAACATAAACAGAATGAAAAACAAAAAAATATGATAATCTCAGTAGAGGCAGAAAAAGCATTCGATAAAATGCTTTCTTTATGATAAAAAAATGCCAAGTGTGGGTGAAGGGGAGGAAGGCAGCAAAACACACTGCCATGTGTGTACCTATGCAACTATCTTGCACGTTCTGCACATGTACCCCAAAACCTATAATGCAATAAAAATTAAAAAAAAAAACCTGCAACCAACTAGGCATCAAAGATACATACCTCAAAGTCATAAAGAGCTGTCTATGACAAACCCATAGCCAACATCTTATTGAATGTGGAAACGTTGCATGCATTCTCTCTAAGAACTGGAACAAGACAAGGATGTACATTTTCACCACTCCTATTCAATATAGTACCAGAAGTTCTTGCCAGAACAATCAGACAAGAGAAAGAAATTAAAAGCACCCAAATAGGAAAAGGGAAAATCAAATTATCTCTGTTCACTGATGGCATGATCTTATACTTAAAAGCCCAAAAGTCTCCTGTATTTGATAACTGCTTTAGTAAAGTTTCAGGATACAAAATTAACACATAAAAATCAGGGCATTTTTAGGCCAGACGCGCTTGCTCACCTTTGTAATCCTAGCACTTTGGGAGGCCGAGGCAGGCAGATCACAAGGTCAGGAGATTGAGACCATCCTGGCTAACACAGTGAAACCTGGTCTCTACTAAAAATACAAAAATAATTAGCTGGGCATGGTGGCATGGGCCTTTAATCCCACAAACTCGGGAGGCTGAGGCAGGAGAATCACTTGAACCTGGGAAGCAGAGGTTGCAGTGAGCCAAGATCATGGTACTGCACTCTAGCCTGGGCAACAGAGTGTGACTTCGTCTCAAAAAAAAAAAAAAAAAAAAAAAAATGCCATTTTTATACTCCAATAATGTTCAAGCTGAGAACAAATCCAGAATCCAGATTCAATCCTATTTACAATAGCACACACACAAAATACCTAGGAATACATTTAACCAAGGAGATGAAAGGTATTTTCAAGGAGAACTGCAGAACACTGATGAAATAAGTCATAGATGACACAAGCAGAAAAACATCCCACACTTGTGGCTTAGAAAAATCAATATAATTCAAAAGATTATACTACTCAAAGCAATCTACAAGTTCAACACAACTCCTACTAAATTATTAATGTTATTTTTCAGAAAATTAGAAAAAAAATTTTAAAACTCATATGGAACCAAAATAGAGCCTGAATAGCCGAAGCAATCCCAAGCAAAAAGAAGAAAGCTGCAGGCATCCCATTACCTGACTTAAATTATACTATAAGACTATAATAACCAAGGTAGCATGGTACTAGTATAAAAATAGACACATAAATCAATGGAAGAGAATACAGAACCCAGAAATAAAGCCACAAACAGCCAATTGATCTTCAACAAAGTTGACAAAAATATACCAGGTTAAAGGACACCCAGTTTAATAAATGGTGCTAGAAAAATTGGATAGCCATATGGAGAAGAATGAAACTGAACCCATATATCTTACCATATACAAAAGTTATCTCAAGATGGATTGAGACTTAAACATAGATCTGAAAGTACAGACATCCCATTAAAAACATAGTAAAGAAGAAAGAAGAAAACCTAGTGACAACTCTGTGGATATTGGCCTAGGAAAAGCATTTATGACTAAGATCTCGAAAGCAAACACAGCCAAGACAAAAGTAGACAAATAGAACTTAATTAAACTAAAATGCTTCTGCACAGTAAAAGAAATAGTCAACAGAGAAACAGTCTACCAAATGGGAGAAGATATTTGCAAACTACTCATCCAGAAAGGGTCTAATATACAGAATCTACAAGAAATTCAAACAATCCAACAAGAATAAAAACCCCATTAAAAAGTAAGCAAAGGACACAAACAGACATTTCTCAAAAGAATATATTCAAGCAGCCAACAAACATATGAAAAAAGGTTCAACATCACTAATCATCAAAGATATGTAAATTAAAACCACATTGAAATACCATCTCACACCAGTCAGATAGGGTACTATCGAGAAGTCAACAAACAACAGATGTTGGCAAAGATGTGGACTAAAGGAAATGCTTCTACACTGCTGGTGGGAATATAAATTAGTACAATCTATCTGGAAAACAATATGGAGATTTCTTAAAGAACTAAAATTACAATTACCATTAGACCCAGCAATTCCACTACTGGGTATCTACCTGAAAGAAAAGAAATCATTATATCAAAAAGACACCTGCAGTCTTAATGTTTATCACAGCACTGTTCATAATAGTAAAGCCATAAAATCAACCTAAGTGTCCATCAATGGATAATTGGATAAAGAAAGTGTGATATAGAAACACCATGGAATACTACTGAGCCATAAAAAAGAATGAAATCCTCTCTTATGCAGCAACATGGATGGAGTTGGAAGCCATATCCAAGTAACATAACTCAGAAACAGAAAATCAAACACCACATGTTTTCACTTATTAGTGAGAGCTAAACAATGAGTACATGTGGATATACAGAAAAAAATCATGGGGACTTCAAAAGGGTGGAGGGGAGAAAGTGAGTTAGAGTTGAAAACTTACCTATTAACACTACTATGGACATTGTTTGTTTTGAGACAGAGTCTTGCTCTGTCGCCCAGGCTGGAGTGCAGTGGCACAGGTTCGGCTCACCACAACTTCTGCCTCTACTGCCTCAGCCTCTGGAGTAGCTGGGACTACAGGCATGTGTTACCACACCTGGCTAACTTTTATATTTTTTAGTAGAGACAGGTTTTTGCCATATTGGCCAGGCTATTGTCGAACTTTTGATGCCAAGTGATCTGCCCGCCTCAGCCTCCCAAAGTGCTGGGATTGCAGACATAAGCCACTGTGCCCAGCCACTATTATGTATTTTATCCATGTAATGAAGCTGAACATGTACTCCCTGAATCTACAAAAAATAAAAAAAAATTTAAAGAAACATTTATAAAATAATTTAAGATAATAGAAATAAGAAACTATAATTTTAGTATGTGTCACATAACAACGTAAAGACATTTAAAATCTGGTTCACATGGGATAATCAATAGAGAAAAGTCTTTTTTTCTAGTAAAATACCTACACATACACAGAAAATGTCTACTTTTGTTGAGTGTATATTCTTTCCCAGCTACTATACCTGGGGTTTTGTATAAGTATGGTAATAAGAAGCTCTTGTTTCGGTATCACAAAGGCATGGGTTCAAAATTCCCATATGGTCAACTATTAACTGTGGTATCTTGGCCAGTTTTTAAAAATGTCCCTGAATGTTATTTGCCTTGTGTAAATTTGAGATAGTAAAAGCTACTTAATGGGGTTGTTGAGAAATTTAAATGTGTATATGTAGCTCTTGAGGCAGTGCCTGGCACATAGTTCATAATAGTAACTTTTATTATCATTATCATCTTTGGCTCTTAACTATCTCTGGACCTGCTTTAATTTTCATTTCATCTCACATGCATCTTCACAACACTTCTATATGATAGAAATTATCCCAATTTAGATGAGGGAATTGAGGCTCAAGTTAATTTAGCTAAAATTTGGCCAAGGAGGAAGTTGAACCCATGTATGTCTAGCTATGGTGCTTCTGCTCATTTTACAACACTACACATATGCAGTATAATTTTTCCTGGTAGAGAGAACTGACATTTTTTTCCAGAGCGATGTTAACTTACCTTTGATGACACAAATTCCTGATTTACTGAGTCATTTGAACAAAGTTATAATTTTATATGCCAATAGACTAGAGATACATGTGTCAAGGTTTCAAGTTGAATGATGATGATTAAAAAAATTCAAAAAATAGTGGCTGGGCGCGGTGACTCAAGCCTGTAATCCCAGCACTTTGGGAGGCCGAGGCGGGTGGATCACGAGGTCAAGATATCGAGACCATCCTGGTCAACATGGTGAAACCCCGTCTCTACTAAAAATACAAAAAATTAGCTGGGCATGGTGGCGTGTGCCTGTAATCCCAGCTACTCAGGAGGCTGAGGCAGAAGAATTGCCTGAACCCAGGAGGCGGAGGTTGCGGTGAGCTGAGATCGGGCCATTGCACTCCAGCCTGAGTAACAAAAGTGAAACTCTGTCTCAAAAAAAAAAAAATTCAAAAAATATCTACTAGTACTTGAAACAAGCTACTGACAAGCGTTACACACACACACACACACACACACACACACACACACACATATATATACATATATGAATATACTCCCATATATGTGGCACTATTTCCACATATTTTAGTGTTAATAATACACAATACAAACTCAAGCAACAACCACTCTGTAAAGTTACAAAAGTAAGAAGATGTATTACTCTAAACTATTTACTTTCTTATAATCCTTTTTGAGATTCTAGTTTTTAATCTGCTATGCAATCTTACATTTCCTATGATAACTCATCTGTAGTTTAAGGATGTTCTGCTTTGTTACAAAATAAAAGAACCTTATGTAACTGTGGCATCATTTACGTAAGGAGTTGCTGGAGCTTCCTTATAACAGAACAAAACCTCGAGAAAAGTCTTTTGAAATGTGCAGCAGATGGTGTTAGGTTGGTACAGTTTTGGCAGTTAAAGTAATAGCATAAATCACAATTACTTTTGCACCAACATAATATTGTTAATAAAGAAATAAAGCTATGCCTACAATACTTTCTTGCCAGGGATGAGTTAGAATGATTATACTTCTCTTAAGCAATATAGGTTCAGTTCTACAAGGTAGTATTTCATAACACTTAATATTGTAAACACAAGTTACTGCCTGCATAATCTTGTCAACAGTCCAAAAGTCATTAATCTTTTCTAAGGTAATATATATGTTTTCATATATATGTTCATCCTGTATAATCTGGAATATTAGTGGATGGACAATAAATAAAAAATTACTCATGTTTATTTCATAACTGGAGAGTGTGTGTTAACATCTGAATATTACCAGTACGTTGGTTTAATAAAAATTTCAATGCGTGAAATTTTTTATGTGCTAAGGCAAACTTTTTCAAGCAATATTGACAACATGGGCATAAGTAGACAAAACAAAGAGTCTTCTGCTAAGCAATGCCAAAATCTACCCTTGCAATACAACTGGTAAATATACCCCCAAAACGACTTCCTTTCAGTTCTCTTGAAGATATTCTTCATTACATGTTTAAGTTCTCTGCATACTTCACCTTTTCATTTCTTGCCCAGGCCTTGAAAATCATTAGAGACTCAGTAACATTTCGCAAATCAAACATAGAAAACGAAACCATGTTACATCAAATCAAACTCAGCCTTGCAGTGAACTGTTTTGAAAAGGTAGTTTCTATCTTTCATATTAAAATACTTAACCAGCCTCTGACTTGGTGTGAAAACGCATGCTTGGCAAAAATGTCTGAGGCAGGCTTCTGAGCTTTATGAGATGACTCATGCTTTTTACATATATATAAAAGCATTTATCTTGTTATTATACTTTGATGCACTTTGCACACAACGAAGAGACAGAATTGCTTAATTTGTTAGAATATAGAACCTGTAGCTAACAAAGAAGCTCAACTCTGCCACTACCTACTTGTGTGACCTTGAGCAAACTTCTTGCCATCTCTAAATCTTAATTTCTCTTGCTATTTTTTTGTTTAATGAAGAAAACTTATAATGTGATTTATCTCTGAAGGCTATCATAAAGAATACAAGATGATATATTGAAATTAACAAAGTGTCCAACTGTAAGTGCTCAGTAAATGTTTGTTGAAAGGAAAAGAAAAGGAAAGAACTGGAGAGAAGGAAGGGAGAAAAAGGAAACTGGGGCTTCGGCTTTCTAAGTTTAAGCATAACCATAATTTGGAGAGGTTGGAGAAAGGATTGTTTGTAAGGGATGGAATCCTAAGAAACAGTAGGCAAACACAAGGTGACTATCTAAATATTTCATACTTTCATAAAAGTTACACAGTTCAATCATGAAGTTTTAGTTGCTGGACAATCATAGCTTTTAAAACTTTGTTTTGTTAATTGAGATTTTTTTTTCATTTAATAAGCAGGTCTAGGAGATTCTAATTAATCTCGAAGTTGTAAAAAGTAAGCAGGCGAGGGTGGGGCTGCTTTTAAAAAGAACACATCTACTAACACCATGCTAAGTTTTTCCTTTGGTGGACAAAATTGTAACACTATGTTTGGCGTTAGTTTCCTACGCCTCCTCATTTCAGAGCAGTGCCAAAGGATTCCCCAAACATCCAGGTACTGTTTTACTTTGCTCTGATGACAGTTGAAGTTTTGGTGCCTCCTGTTTCTTCTCAACTGCAAAGGATGTTCATTCTGCCCAGCTCACAGTTTATCTCCCTTGAACTAGAATGTGCATTCTACCATTAAATCTGAAACTGCCTTGACATGTTGTTATAATACTTCATGGATGTGGAAAGTTTATTGCAACCTAATGTGAAACATAGGAAAAGGTGCGATCTGGCTGTTTCTTGATGTGTTCTCTACTGGCAAAACAAATTCCACTTTCTGTGTGGGAAGTGCAATAGCCAATGCATTTATTGATGTCTTACTGTCTTTAAATTGTATTGCCACTTTGTTTAGAAGCAATTGGGATTAGGTGCTATTTTGCCTTTCCTTACAGCTAAATTCTAAATTCTCATACAACTATGAGAGAATGCCTAAAGGCTCATCTAATAGAAAAAAACAGTGAGAACACGTTAGATTTTATAAAGTCAAGTTTTAATGATATTTCTATAGTGCTACAGGAGAACTTGATGTGGAATTATTGGGACTTACTAGATGGCAAGTTCCATCCCTAGTAGTTTACTTAATATGTTTGATCCTCAGGACAACCTCATAAAGAAGATATTATGATAGGAAAAATGAGTCTCAGAGAGTAATTTACTCAAAATCATAGAGAAAGCAGGAAGTAATTCTAGATTTTGAATCTTGTACAAATAAAATATTTGAGGAATGCGTTTATTCTCAATACTATTTTTGTGACTAAATTCCATCTATTGCCAGACAGGTTTAGGGCAATTGTACAAAACAAGGCATGGTCCTAGTACTGAGAATACACTAAAAAGAAACCAGATATAATTCCTGCATTCATAGAGCCCCCAGTCAACTAGGAAGAAAGATGTTTAAAAAATGCATTTATCAGAACAAAGATATTCCATGCATAAGTGGAGTAGCCAAATGGGGAAATAAGAGCTCAATCTCCCATCTATCCTCCCTTCCAAATAAGAGAGAGAGTCATGCTAGAGAAGATAGAAAGTCAGTCTATATAAAAATATATACTTTTAATTTTTATTATAAAATGTAGCATTTTTATAAAATATAAGGTATAAAAACATAAGTGTACAAGTTAATAAATAATACTAAACCAAACATCCATGGCAAAGAAATACCCTTTAAGATTCAATCTCCTCCTGTTTGATATGTTAGAGAAGTCAGTTAGTTGAAATTCTGAGATAATAATTTGCAAAATCATGCTGTCTACTAGTTAGAATTAGTAATTACTTATACTTGACTATAATTAATAACATTTTTATTTAACATATTTAAGTAATAACATTTTGCTTATTCTATTCATTACTAATACTTGTAATAGTTTTATTTAATTTTTTATATTTTTATTGTTTCTAATAAAGATGTTTGTAAAAGCTACAAGAGAAGAAAATGTGGAACAGTTTGTGTTAATTCTTTTTGAAATATATAGATATAATAATTTATTAAATAAATGTTTCTGTGTAATAATATAATCAATGATTTCTTCCTCTTCTTATGAAAAATGATTGAAAATATTTTAAACGCATGAATTAGAAGTAGTGCCAAATTGTTTGTCTGACTGTCACACCCTCATGTCTCAGTATATGTGTAAAACTTCCAATTAGAATTGTCAAGTAGAGAATTTGCCGTGTCTGTGATGCTCAGAGAAGTCTAGGCTGAATATTTAACTCTGAAAGCCATTGATACAGATATGAAAATCCAAGTCAAGAAAATTGTCAAAGTAACTTAAGCAGAGAGTATAGATTAGGAAATGAATGGTGGCTAAAACTAAGCTTTGTGGAACTCGCCTGTCAAGTAAATGAGACTGAAATGAACTAGGAGACAAAGAGGGAATGGGCAAAGGAGTGGGAGGGGCTTCTCAGAAGATTAAGGACATGAGTATGTATTTTAGAAACAAAGGAGTGGCCAACTGAGAGGCTCAGAGGAAGACAAGATATTATTAGACTTAGCAGTAGGTAAATCATTGAGATACAAGCGCTTTGTCCCAGTTTGCCCCAAACTGTCCTAATTGAAGCCTGCTGTCCTACTGAAAATGTTTCAATGATGTGGCCGTTCTAGTTATCAGTAACTTTGGCAAAGGTCATTTCAGTAGAGTGATACAGACGGAAGTCAAAGTAGAATGGATTAAAAAATGAATAGGAAATGAGAACATGGAGGCATTAAGATGGATAATTTCTTAAAAGAATTATGTGTATAGAAGGAAAGAGAAAAGATCATTGATGGAATGAAATGTGAGGCCAAAGTCTTTTGTCTTTTAAGGTAGAGGAAATATCTGGCCTGGCAGGAGAGGTTGAAGAGATTCAAGTGAGGAGTAGTAAGCAAAGGGTAAGACTTCTGAAAGGTGGCAGAGAGTAGGATCCTGGACAGGAGAGCAAAACAGGGACTTAAAGGGGAGGAAGGACACATGAACAGCTGCAATGGGAGAAGAAGCATGAATGGAGAGTATTTATTATATTATTGGATGTGGATATTTGCCAATGGAAAGTTAAGGTAATTTCAATCTTATGATGTATTTTCTTTGAAGGAGGAGGTTAGAATATTTACCGAGAGTGAGAGGGTGTGATGGCGGCATTGTGGATTGAAGAAAGTAAAGGTGTGAAAAGCTAATGTGTATGCAGTGTGGGAATATGTATAGAGTAAAATCCTGTGATAGAATTGCTTGACAGCATTCAGGGCACAGTTGAGAGAGATACCATTACTTTATAACGATACCAATTTGTATATTGTATGATTTGCTCCAGCAAACCATCATAGAATTCCTTTTTTGAAAATGCTTTTGTAGTCTGCCTTTCCACATGGGAGAAAGTCAGTTCCATAGTTTAGTCACATTTCATGTCTGACCCGACGCCATATTTTTCAGCTTGATTGCATACCTTATTCACCAGCCTTAGTAATGACTTTCGGCTATTTCTATAAAATGTTATTTTTCTAGCATATGATATTTTGCTTTCATTTGGAACATTTGTAAGGATATGTTCAGATTCTTAAGGTAACACCACTCACAAATCTCAGAGACCCTTTGAGTCACAATAAAATCATTAAAATTATTGGAATGAGGGTTCCAATCTCTAAAAGGAGTATGTGTCCTATAATCATATAGATTGTCATTCTTAGTGCAGCCTTTTTTTAGAGAGTCTTTGGCACTTAAAGATGCACAATAAAGTAATAGGAGTAGTAGTAGGGGGGAAAGCTGCTATGGGAATGGAGAGACAGTAGAAATTTTAATTGCAAAGACAAAGGAACAAAGTGTAAAAGTCCTACCTAAACGTGTTCCTAATAATCGATACCTCACAGTATAAAAAAGTGCTTTTCATAGACTATAATTGGCTAAATTCTCAAAAATAACTCTGTGAATAGCTACTATGATTCCCCGTTACACATTGTTTAACTGAAGTCAGATAATTGAAATTAAGACTAATGACTCAGATTGCCAAATGAATGAAAAACTCAAAATCCAAACCTCAGCCCTTTGTTATTTAAAACAATATCCTTTAATTTTATCATGCTTTCCTAGTAGATAACATACATTTTGATAGCAATTTAAAACGAGCAATTAGGAAAATATTTTGTGAGGTTGTTTTGTTATGAAATTAAAAGTCTGTTTAAACCATTGCTTTAATATTTTATTTGGTTGGAGAGCCATGAAATGCCTACCAACACTTTAATACTAATTAATACAGTCTGATGTTTGTGTCATAATGCTTTTTTATTTATTCTTAAAATATTTTGAAATTTGTTTTTATGATTACAACTCCCTTGTTAGATTGCTTTTTATCCCAATTATGCAAAATCAGTTAGATTTAAACAAAAATAAAAATAGTATTATATTTTCTTAGTCCCTCAAACTAAATGTTTTAAAATTTAGTTGCATAAAATAACATAAAGAAGTTGTTAAAATTCAGATCCCAGGGTACCAGGCAGAGAAATGATTGTTTAACAAGTCTAGAAAGGGTACCAGGAAGTCAGCTTCTAGGCACCCTGATTGATTTGATTCGGGTGATCCTCAGACAATATGTTGAGAAATACTGCTCTTGAATTCTTATTTTTCTTTTTAATACCTATTCTTTACTTTTGGATGCTCAAAAACTTAGTGCTATAGAAAACTATATTATTCAGTAATAGTAATTTTATAACTGAAATTCACATGTCTTAACTCTGTATTTTCAGGTGATTCTTGTCCTTAAAAATCATTTATGATACAATTACTTTAGGATCTCTGGCTTCTACTTTTAAGAGAGAATCAAAAGATCATTGTTTTGAATTGAAAAATTGTCAATATATTTTAAGTAACAAATAAACATTAAAACATATTTACTCTTATTAGTGGTTAGTGACATGCAAATTAAAATTTAATTGACATACGTTTCTTGACCTCAGATTGGCAAAAGATAAATAGCCTAATAATATGCAGCTCTGATAAGAGTGTGAGGAAGTCACACTCCGCAAATTCATTCCTCATGGAAATGTGCATTACTGAAATATATTTGGAAAGATTTTGTTAGAAATGTAGTGATAGCTATTGGAATTAAAACTGCACATGTCTTTGACAAGATACGTTTATATAATCACATCCACAAAAATAAGACTGTACCATTTATGTACAAGACTGGTTTCTTATAGAATTTTCAATGGGCAAAACAGCAGCAATACCCAAAGTAAACCTTGTAATCAAAAAGAAAATTGCTGAATAAATTGTAGATTTAAAAGTTATACATCTAATTAAAAAGAATAAATTAGACATAGTGAATTGGATGAAAGTTTATGACATACTTTAAGTAAAACAAAATTAGGTTACACAGCAATTTGTGTACTGTGCTTCATTTTTTATAAAATAGCAAAAAACCTTTATATATTATTACAAACTCTAGATCCTGTGTTGTCCAACATGGTAGCTACAAGACACATGTGGTAATTAAATTTATATTACTTGAAACTAAATACTTATAAATTATAACATCATTTTTACCCTATACAACTATAATTTGTCAATTTACAACTTAAAAATAAAAATTAATTTGTAAAGCTAAATACAAAATTAAAGGATATTGTTTAATACAATAGAAAATAGTCACATATGGCTAATGATACCTTACTGAGTGGCAGGGACAGAACATTTCCACCACCACAGAAATTTCTCAGACAGACCTGCCCTAGAAAATTCTAGAAGGGTACACCTGAATTAATGGGGATGAAAAGGGGGAGAAGATTATTAGCATTTTATTTTACATTTCATATCATTGACTTTTTAAAAATATGTGCTTTTGGCCGGGCACGGTGGCTCAAGCCTGTAATCCCAGCACTTTGGGAGGCCGAGGCGGGTGGATCACGTGGTCAAGAGATCGAGAACATCCTGGTCAACATGGTGAAACCCCGTCTCTACTAAAAATCAAAAAATTAGCTGGGCATGGTAGCGTGTGCCTGTAATCCCAGCTTCTCAGGAGGCTGTGGCAGGAGAATTGCTTGAACCCAGGAGGTGGAGGTTGCGGTGAGCCGAGATCGCGCCATTGCACTCTAGCCTGGGTAACAAGAGTGAAACTCCGTCTCAAAAAAAAAAAAAGAAAAAAAAAGTGCTTTTACTGATACAATTTTTAAGTCCAATTAATTACAAGTGAAATATCTTATTTCACTTGTAATTAAGTCCAATTAATTACAAGTGAAATAAGATATTTTGTTTACTTTATTCATTTGGGATGTGTTTTTAAAAGCTTCTGCACTGCTCATTAAAAACAATGTATACTATTTCTCTTTGTGATCAAATATTTGGCAATTCACTCAAGGTCTACTGTACAGTTGAATCTGCAGTCTTTTTAAGTGACAGAACATGCATATGGCAGAGTACTGACATGCAAAACATTGGAGGACAAGAAAACATATAATCAAATTCTAACCTTTTTGTCCAGGCTTGACTTTCTTCTTTCTCTGTCTCTCATATAGCCTAAGACAGAGCTTTGAAAATTCTAAGTGCTCAATATTTTTTTTGAGTTTTATATTGTCATTTAGTTGACAAAAGATAATTGGGCTCATATGTCTTATTTTTTCTTTCCAAAGTGCTGACGGAAAGTATAATTTGAGGGCATTTATTCCTGCTATTCTGCTCTTCACTTTCATTGTCTTCCTATCTAAGCGGTTAACTGATATTTATAAATAGGTGTTCTCTATAAGTGTAGATGAATGAATAAAAAAAGATAAAACGATGCATTCTGAAAAGGGCCCTGCCCCCACCACTTTGCTGTTGCCCCCTTGCCAAAGGATTCCCAACAAGGGCTCTTGATCCACTGACATTGTCTTTCCATGACATGAATCAGTGCATTTTGTCGGTAAAACGTTTTCCATTTTGAAGCACTATGCACTATATGTAGGAATGGAAAGCTAGTGGTGATGCTGGAGTTTAATCACTTCCTTATTAAGTTCAGTCATGAAAAATAGGAAAAGTGTATCAACACAAAGGAAAGAACATGTATGTTGAGGTATGAATATGTCCAATACAAATGCACAATTCCTGTGCAGGATCAGGCTTTTTTTTTTTTTTTTCAGGAGCAGATGAAAACCAAAAGACAATGCCTCTGTTGGATTTGAATGAGAAACTGCCAACAAACCATCAGCTAGTATCCATGCTAGACAGAAGAGGAAAACAAACACATTTCATTTCATTTTGCCATCATCGTATAAGCGTTTTTTTAAATAGAAAAACAAACTCATGAAACCCACAGTGCCCAGTTTTATTTATGCACATTGTTGCTCTAGTTACTATCTATAGACACTGGTGAACTTAGAGTAGGTATTTGGAGTTTGCTTGTCTAAATATTGAGCTAATATGATTTGTTGATTGTCCATTTAAAGTAGACTGTATGAAGTGTAAGATGTGAAGATTGATGTAGATGAGGACTGTGAATTAGTTGTAAGGTATGCCAGTAGGGACTGTTAGTGGTTTTGTTTATTTTAAATTCCTGCATGCTGAATTAGAGCAGGTTAAAATGGGGGTATTTTCCAAATATAGGGCTAATAATAATAGTAATAATGCTGACCATCTTTTTCGAGCTTTCTGTTACCTTACCTAATCAGATTTTCCAGACTCATGAGGAATACAGTTTCTATACTGAAATGAGAATTCCAGAAAAGGACCTATTGAAATCATCTCCTGAACTCTATGATTAATACCCAAATCTTCTCCAAATCCTGTATCAAGGGCTATTTATTCCAAATCTGGAAACTCACTTCCATTTTAAAATCTGAATCCAATCATACTCTTAGTAGAGAAACTTCATATTTTTATTTCTAAGTAACAAAACAGTGTATTTTATGTGTGTGTGTGATCATAGCTCTATCCTTTAAACAAGACAATATTTTTCCCTCAATCTAATAACTAAGTACCTGTCCAATGCTGATTCTCTGTTTTTTTGCTCAAATTCCTATTATGGTACTTTGCTCCTGATACCCTCCTGTGATAGTTTTTCCATGTATTAGAATGAACTATCAAGATTTTCTAAAGGAAAGATTCCTAAGCTATACCTTCTAAAGGCAAAGTTCTTAGAAGTGATTGTACTTAAAAGGTAAGGGCTAGAGTTTAGGTTTCTACATTTAAAAAAAATATTCACAGATGATTACCTACTGCTGTGACTTTACCATGAGTGCTCCATTTCATATTTAGCTTCCATTCTACCTTTGTCTGACCTGTTTATCAACTAACTGAGCTCTTGTGATATAAAAATTAAGACTGTATATTTAGGGTCTGGACAGAAACATCAGAAAAGCCAGTATTATTTATTTGTAATATACACTTATAAAGAAATTATTGTGAAATATAAATGTGTGTCTATATTTTAGTCTTTTATTTTTGATGTTATTCAAAAATAAATAGGGGAAAGATTATATTAGAGAAATAGTTTTAAAATAGTGTACAAAACTCACTGAAATCCTTAACTTAGGGGTTCATTAACTTTATTGTGCATAAAAATTACTTGAAATTATTTGGCAAGTTTATTAATTAAATATATAACATATATAATTTATATAAAATATATATATATAGATAGATAGATACACACGCACATATACACCTGCACTTTGGATTCCATTTGACTAGGTGGTTCTGGGGAATGCTCAATAATCTGCATGATTGATAATGATAGAAGGTACAGAAAGTCTTTGGACCATCTCTTGAGAAACAATGGCCTAAACCAGTTAACATCATACATCTTAATTTTTATTTTTATTTTTAAAATTATTCTTGTTTTTAAGCTTTCTGCCTGACAAATACAATTTTCTGTAGGTGAGATACATGATCATTAAAGACCAATAGTAATTTACTTTCAGCAAATCTGAATATAATGTAATTATTCTGTTTTTTTTTATATTACATTCTTTTAAGAAGCTACGTCTCTTGATTTCCTTTAAAAAGAAATGGTGTACTTATTTTTTTTTTCAATTATGTATGGTACTGAACAACTAATAGTTGCCTATTAATAGCCAGTTGGTTGACTGTGACTGGGACACCACCACCACCTGGTGGCAATAGGTACAAATTGCAAGTTTAGTTTTTGACCTTTGATACACATGGTTGTGAAGTGCCACCTCCAGAAGTTCTGCTATAAGCAATTCTATTGACACCAAAAGGATTTGGAGGAAGTTTGTGAATTCATTTTTCAGTGTAGGATCTTTTCTATATGGTGATCTGCTATCATCTTAGCTTTATGTATAAGCACTAGCATTCTGCTCTTTGGTCCAGAATATTAAATTTATAGTTTTAAGGTTTTTTTTTGTTTGTTTCAGAATAACAACAAATCAAGGTTTAAAAGCAAAAGGAACAGTGCTGACATAATTCTCTTCTTTTTTCCAGTGGAGATATTATTTATTATTCTTTTAGCCTCAGAGAAATACTGCTCTTTGCTATACTTTGCAGCCATCAACAATAGCCTTATGGGTTTGTCTTTTTAAAATGAGCTACAGAAACATCATATTCTGGAGGAAATAATTTCTTAGGACTGCCAAATTTGGCCATGTACACAGTGGAATGTATGTATACATGACCAGTAGAATGATCTTTTCCAAAGTCTTATACTACTACTCTCTATCTTTGCATTTATGTTAATAATTCCAGTGGAAGAAGACAATCTGTTTAAGAAGACAATAATGTGAAAGTCCTTACCCCAGAAGTAATGGTTACTCCTGCCTTTTATTTTAGTATACTATAAATATTGACATACATTTTGTGGAAAGACATTTAAATAATTTTAAGGAAACCAACAGGAGCAAAAAAAGAATTGTAGCATACAAATGAAGTGTAGAATGAAAAGCTTGACTTACATTTGGTGGAATACATGGAAATTGTTTTATGATTTTAAGAATATGCCCCTGGCCAAAACTGCACTTCATCTCATATCTTTAATTTCATTAATATATAACAAATTTACCTACTGGAGATACTTAGCATTAGAATAGTCTTGGGGACACAAAGCATATTTGAACCACTTAAATTTGAACTACTGAGAAAGATTGCAATGTGTAGGAGAAATACAACATCTGAATAAAAGATTACCTGAAGAAGAAAAATACTATAAAATAACAAGGTTAGAAGAGCTAACCACACATTTTGATGATTCCTCATTTTTGCTCAAAGCCAGCTTCTGATTTGGGCTCTCAGTCATATCTTTGGTTTCAAATTGCACCTCTTACCCTTTCTTATGCCTGCTGTGTGCCTTGAAAAAGCTATATTTGAGATCACCTAAGCTTGTGATTAATTTTCCTGTCCCTGTGTGTAATAATACCTATAAAGTGCTCAGTATTTCATTGCACTGCTCACATTTATTCTCTGTAGAAAGGAACTTAAGTCTTCCTAATGCCTACCCAATTTACCTGACAAGAATATTATGATGCCAAAGAGAATATCTACGTTCTTTTAGTTATTGAAACAAAATATTCAAATTGTTTTCATCTACTAATAAAAATATTAGTCTCCCAAAGATGTGTAGGTAAATATTTTAATTTTTTAAAAGAAAAATTAATCATTTCCATTTGTGAGAGAATAATTCAAGTGAAACAGGATTACATTAAATTTTACCTTTAGAGTCCAGGAAACAAATGACAAAGTAATGTTCTCACTTAATTACGTTTAAGTGAAAGTAATACTGCAGAATCTATTTCTGTGGAGTCATAGAAAGCCAATTTTTGTTTTTTTTAAGTGCATTCCCTAAGGACTGTCTATGGGAAAAACTGGATCAACCTTCTCGCAACATTGTATTTTGGATGTACATAGCAAAAGAGTAAACAAAGATCTTCCTCTTTTTCTACTCCTTTTAGCTGTTGACTGAACTCGGTGGTTACTACATTGATGAAAACATTGGTAAAGGTTTTAAAAGGAATTGTCCGTGTTTAAACCTTGTGTCTCTCATCATATGGTTGTGGTGTAATGTGGTACCTAGCCCCAAGACATTCTAAATGATCGGAGTGAATGATAACTCTTAGCATGTCATATCCTACAGGTTTGAGTGATCAACACCAGCATTTCAAGGGTGCAGTCTAATATGAAACTGTTGTATGAATGCTATGCAGTTAAAATTTATGTTCACTTTAGAATAAAAGTCTGGAAACACAAATACACACATACACATACATGCACACTCTTACACACACATACAAAGCAATGAGGAAAAGACGTGTAAGAATCCTTAAGGTTTTATTTTTTGTCTCTGTTTGGATATAGCATCTAACATACCAACAATCACGGTCATTGGATGTCCAAAGTTGCTAACAATGGGATTTAAGGCAACATGGTTGATGGACAAGCTAATTAATACATTTTTAAAAAATTGAATATCCATAAGATGTATAGGAAGAAGCTAATTTTGTAGTGTCTGAAATAATATAAAACCAATATAAACACACCCATTAATATGTTATTCTTACATGTGCTGAAGAAGATGAATGAGTTAAACATTGTACCAGAGTGATAATAATCTGTCCAAAAATGTACTAAGCAAATTTTGTTTCAGTCTGTTTTAATGAGTGTTTTATGGAATTGAAATAACAAATAGAAATCATTTTCTAATCTAAGATGTTTGTAATGTACTTGAAGGAACAAACTAAATATGCAGAAAAAGTTTGAAAATAATCACCAAATAATGTGGACTTTTTCCCTGCTACCAATGAATTTAAGTTTTTCAATTCTAAAACTAAAAACTATATCTTCCTTTGACACTATAAATGCCTCAGGTTATTAGAGAAAAGAAGACACTGAAACAGAATTTAGCCTGATAAAAATAAAATTTATTAGAGTGCTCCTTTTTTTAATATTAGTTTTCAAAAATTTGACTGCTACAGTTAAACAATGCCCATCAACGAAAATATCACAATGGCTAAGAGATTTATTATATACACACACACGGGCATTTACATTTATTTATTTTACTGTGTTGATTCATGTACAACTAACTATAGTGATGTTACAGCAGTCCTGTAGAGTGACCTCCAGTTTTTTCTTACTGAAGAATTACTAGTTAGATAGAAGTAAGTTCTAATGTATGATAGCAGACTAGGGTGACTAAAATTAGCAAAAACATATTTTATATTTCAAACTAGCTAGAAGAGAGGACTTGATATGTTACCAACGTACAGAAATGATATATATTCAAGGTGATGGATACCCCAAATGCCCTGACTTGATCATCATATGTTCTATGCATGTCACGAAATACATGTACCCCATGTAAAACATTATGTATCAATAAAATAAAATAAAAATAAAATATAGACTCTCACATAAATAAAAAAAAGAGCTAGTAAGAATCCTGAGGGACTGCAGTCAAGGTAAAAGTCTCTGTCCTGGGTTTCTTCTATATTATTTTCTCATTCTCTCCTAATACACTTACACGTGATGTCAGTGCTGGGATTCCCACATCTTATTTTTCAGTTTTACTTCTATATGTGTCTGTGTACTTTTCTAAGTACAGATTCAAGACATACATCTTCATCAGTTAATTTTAATGAGTGCCTTGCTTTCTTTTTAGGATCTTTGCAAAACACTAGTAGTTTCATTTTCTAAATATAGTGACTGGCTCTAGCTCACTTCAATACTATTTCTGAAGCCTAACTATTCCTTGATACTCTCTCTTTAAGAGCTCTGTTCTTCCTCCCAGATCACGATTCTCCATTATTCTGCCCTTCCACATGGCACCTGAGAAAGGGCATTTATTTAAAAATATTTAATATCCTTTTCTTTAACAACAACAATATCACTTTGCAAGTGGAATACATGGAGCAAAAGAATATGGCCAGCATGAACAGGAAATAATACATCACATATCAAAGATAAGTCCATCTGGAAAATATATCAAAATAGCCATGCACTTATTGAAATTTCAAGACAAAAAATAATGTGGAATACCAGCTCTTCTCTCATGTCTGTACATTTGTTTAACTGTAGCATGTGCCTACAGAGGTAAGTCTGGAAAGAAAAGGAAGAAATTTTGTTGTTTTTTTATTGCAATTGTTGCTTTTAATTTTAGGCAGCTTAGTTACATTTCAGAAGTAGAAATCTAGGTAATAAGTCAGGAAAAAAGCTTGGTATTAAATAAAGGATACCAGCTAGCACACTGGTATCTTCTAGAAGTTAGGGTGATCTGGTAGTGTCTGCCAGCACCTGATATATTGTACTGTCAATAGAAATGGGAAAGGAACTAACATTTTTAAGAGCTTACTAGGCAAAGCACCATAGAGCAGTCATCATTACCTTTCAACCCAACTGCTACGCCCCGCACATTTTTTTTTTTTGCCCTCCCCTCACAAAGAAGAAAAATGCTTAGTCTTCATTTACCCAGCCTCACCTGCAACCCAGACATAGTTATGTAACCAAATGAAGGCTACTGGTGTCAGAATGGTTGCTACTGGCCATCTGGGAAGGATTCTTTATGATGAGAGACATGCAAAGATAAATGCCCACACTTCTGCTTTGGACATTGTCATGTAAGGTTGTAACACCTGGAGCTACTGCAGTCAAGAGAGTCACAGAGAAATTGACCTACATCTCTGATGCCATCCACCTTTTGCTCCAACCCAGGGAATTCCTACCTCTGCATTTATTGTTCTTGGAGAAAAATAAACTCTTTGAGTTGAAGTCATTTTCTGTTGAGAATTTTGTTTCTGGCAATCACATGCATTCTAACTGAACAACATTGTGCCAGGCACTTGTGATATGATCCCTTTTGATGCCTATCATCATCCTGTTAGCTGAGCATTATTCTTTCATTTTAGAGATGAGGAAACTGAGGCTTAAAAAGATGGAGGGACTTGTCCAGTATCCCAAAGCTCTTAGGCACAGAATTCAGAGTTTGAATCCCTGTGCCTGTGCCTGGAGCACCTGCTCATCTCCACTTACTCATTTTTTGCCATTCTGTCACATTAAACTGACTCTCTGTACAGCAAATATTGACTGATGAGTTAGTATTTGAATCTGGCAGGGAGAGTGTAGGCAAGTGTCTGTTCTGAGACCAGGAAAAGCACTATAAGAAATAAGGATTGATTACAAAGACAATTTTTGCTGCAAGACCTTAAAAAAACTGAGAATAATTATAGATATGTTTCTTTTATAGTAAGAGGGCTGAGGGATATTTTTTCTCAGTTACAATTAAATATGGGTTTACAAACAGAAACTTAGCTTTGCAAATATTACTTGGAGACTACATGACTGCAAGACTTTCCACCATGCTTTCCAGCTTCATTAGGGCTCTCTCGCCTGGTTGTCAATCCTCTAGTTTCTCACAAGTTCCACCTTTGCTGGAATGATTTTGAAATCTGCCTCTAGTAAATACTGAATGTTTTCAAGTCCTCTCAATTAGAAATTCCACAGAATCCCTGTAAAATTGGGGAGAATGAAGAGCAGAGGATATAATACTTCTTTTTCAATACTGCTTGAATTTTTAATGGGATTGTTTCAGCAAATCCTGAAATCTTGGCAAGCAATACTGGTTTATTTGTGTGTTTAATAGCCCTTTTCTAGATGAATTTTGGAAGATATAGATTTTCCTGGTGGCTTCTCCTTTTCTTTGCTCTCCCAAATGAGGGGACCACGCTTTCATTAGCCTGAATATTGAAAAATTCAAAACACCTATTGGGCCTCTTTTATTTGCATCAGTCATATTCTTACTGCATAAAAATCCTTTGAGAATTTTTCTTTTCTACCCTTTTCTTCCTAAACCTCATCTGTAACACCCTGTTGGTAAACTAATTTTAACTAATGTGTTAATTGTGATTCAAATATAAATTATTAGATCATGTACATGTGCAAAGTTACACACTCACTAGACCTTACTCCAGAGTAATAAATTCCTTGTTTTGCAAATTTCAGCCCAAGTCAAAGATTTCTCTAAGGGAGCCAAAATATTGCCATATGGACGTTTGCCTTCATACCAGCCAGCCCCAGAGTTTGGCAGTATGTCCAGGAGCCTTAAAACAAAAACTGGAAAGTGAACAGGAAAATATATTACTATAGGGTATTCTTTAATAAAAAATAGAATCTTGGGAAAACATTGGCTTAAAAAGTCTTCATAATAATGTAAAAAAAATAAACTAAGATAGCCACTGTTAATTTCCTAAACTCACTAAATTAACACTAAAAGCAACCAGAGGAAAAAAAACAAATAAACAAATCCTATTCTCACTATTTCTAGACCAAGTCCCCAGTTTCTGTTCACTGGAAGTATTGAGGTAATTTAGTGGTCTCTTCGCTTTTACTCTTGCCAGTACACACCTCCTCTTCTCAGTCTAGTCTCAAAATAGCAACCTGAATTATCTATACCTCTAAAAATGAAATGAAATCAAGACGTGCCTCTGCTCAAAATCCTTTAATGGTTTTCCTGCTTACTCTGGATAGAGGACAAATTTCTGACAATGGCTTCAGGACCATTCACTCTCACCCGATTCCTTCTGCATTCCCAACTTCTAGTCTTTCTTGCTACTACAGTCACACTGGCTTCCTTCTTTTCACAGAAACATCAGGCATCTCCTGCCTCAACCCTTAGCTACTTCCCTTGCTCAATTCCTGTCTTCTTCATGAGGGCCCCATCACCCTATTTAAAATTTCAAAGCCCCCATTGACCAAATTCCCCTCCCCAACACTCTGTCTGGCTTCCCAGCTTCATTTTTCTCTGCAGCATTCCATAGCAAATATCACATACTGTGCATTTTACTTGTTTATTTATTTGTTGTCTTCCTATTGTGTTGTCCCAGATCCCTGACTGGATTGCAGCTCTATGAAGGTTTTGTCTGTTTGTTTGTTTATTTATTTGTTTTAAAGCTGTATCTACTGCACCTGTTACATATGAAATCTTCAATAACTATTTGTAAAATGAGTAATCCTTCCACCTGCCTAGTCAGGTGATTATTTTATAGTTGTAAAACTACAATATTACTTTGTTCTAAATAACTTAAGCAGATAAATAATTTATTGAAACGAGATTGTTAGGCTAAACAACCAGACTTAGAAAACTCCTGAAACTAAAAATCTTCTCTGGAACTAAAGGAACTGGGGAGCAGGACACCTAGGCATGGTATGGGGCCATCCTTACCCAGGACAATCTTCACTCGTCTTTAGCTAAGGACATGCCCAGGTTTCTGCCATTTATCTTCATCACCATGAGCAATCTCTAAGTGACCCTGCATCTTTGCACACTTCCTCTAGAGCTAGTGTGTCTGTGCCAGGCCTAGGTCACATGTCAACAATCCAGCTGTTAATGGCCAGAGGAGATAATATGTAACCCCTGTCAGCTGCCAAGGGAAAGGCTGAATTCTGCTCCTCACCAAAATGTATGTAATGAGGGATATTTTGACATATGAACAAATTTGGATCATGAGCAGCCAGAAAAACAAAACACTTACAAAAATGCACCTAATTCTAGTCTACAATTATACATAAAAGTGCCTTTTATTTGCTTTATTTTGTTTTAATTAGTTATTGTTTTTTAAAATGTTCTAGTAATGCCAATAGGTATATTAGCTCATTTGATGACTTTGAATAGGGAAAATTAACTGTAAGCCATATTAAGGTAATAAAAATTTTAGCTAGACCTCTATTTTTCCCTTGACACAGGCTATAATTTGTGGTCTGTCAGTACTTACATATTAGAAGAAGAAATAAGAGAATTGTGAGGCCTTCAATGACCTATCTGATCTCTTCAGAGTAAACTTTTATGCAAAGGCTGTAATAGCTTTTGTGTTCACTAAATTTTGTATAATAAAATGAACTGCATCAATGAAAATCAGATGCTCATCTGACTAAATCATTACTCATTCTGTTCCCCACAGAGAAGCAGTCACGCATAGTATTGCACTGCAGTTCAGATTTATTGCACAAATACTTTCATTTGGTATGGGAGTGTTCCAAAGATGAAAGCAACAATTCCTCCCATTTTACAGGTCCGTTTTCAATATGACTTCTCTATTGATCTCATCAGACTCACTCAGAGACTGAGCTGGCCCTGGTGACTTGCCTTAACTCATAGATTATTGAAGAGATGACATATGTAACTCTCTGGCCTAGTCCTTAAGTGCTGTGTAGTTCCTTGTCTTGACCTCTCTTGGAAGCCAACTATCATGTAAGGAAGTTTAGATTATGCACTTGAGGAAGTAACTTGGGGAGAAAGGCCCTGGAGGATAGAGGCATCACGCAAAGCAGTCAACATCAACTGCCATACAGTGTGAGTGGGGCCATCTTGATGATTCATTCCCAATTGAGCCACCAGTGGAATTTAGTCACATGATCAGCTCAGTTGATACCTTGGGGAGTAGAAGAACCAAATCTCCGAGCCCAGCCCATGTGCAAAATCATAATAAACAATAAATTGTTGTAGTTTCAAACCAGTATGTTTTGGAATAGTTGGTTATACAATAATAAAAAGCTGAAATATTTAGAATATAAAACTTTTATGAATTTAATGACATTAAAATTTTCTTTGGAAAACCATTAGGAAATATCTACCTTCCTTTGGGTAAAGGAAGAATGCAGTAGGTAAAAATTATCTGTCTCCAGTTGAGCCATACTTCCCGACACATCTTAAGTCAGTTCTATCCTAGTTCCAACATCCTAGGCGGGAATGATATAATCTACTACTCCTCAGGTTCACAGTAACTTATCTGACCAGTAGATCCTTCTCTAATGTCTGAAGGTATCATTTAGCTTCTGTAATGAATCAATGCTTTAATAGAAAAGGGAGACAGGACTGCTCTCTGATGATGTAGATGTTTTGACTGACCTTAACAGATACTGATTCCCTTCCTATCAACCTCCATCCTTCACTCTCCCACTCCTTAACTCTACAATGCAATCTTTTAGTTATGTCATATAGTAAGAATTTTAGTCCAATTAGATGGGGTATGCATGGCAACAGTAGGATGGTGGAGGAGATATTTGGACACAAATGATTCTCCCATATTGGAAGTATTATTTAAAAAAAACATTAGCTTTATAGCAAACTTCACAACAGGCCCAAATTTTAGAACTATTCCAGGTAGCCATTTCAATAGTTGGATATCAGCCATTTAATTTAGATTCAGTCAATATTATAATAAAATAATAATGATTATTTATTACTGTTTATTTTTAAAATTTCTTTTGAGTTACTTAAAAATACTTAGTCTGCCATTTTGCTATATTTCTTTTTTATTTGTTTGTCTTTATTGTGATCAAAACGTTTAACATGAGATCTGTCTTCTTTACCGTATTTCTTAAAGCAAGTTTTATATCCATTGTTTCCAGACTGTTTCTGGTGTAGCTACGCTTTCAAAAATCTTTGTTAAAGCTCCCAACAGTTATGTTAAAGAGGCAAACTTAAGTAACATTATGCATTTCAGTGAGGCAGTTTTTAGAAATTGAACTATGATTTTCATAGTGAGTTTTGCTCATGTACCTAGATAATTTTACTATCAATTAAGAAACAAATTGTTATTGCATGTCTACAAGGCACCAGTTATAGGACAGGCAAATTTTGAAAAATACGTTAGAAATGTTAGCTGTGGTTCCTTCCATAAAAGAGTTAACATTCCATTCAAAGGAGAAATGTCTTAAACAAGATGATGACTGTTCAGAATAAGAAAGTGCAGTAGGTAAAAAATGTTTAGGTTTAGGTTTAGGTTCCACTCTAGCACTTTAGAGAAGTACTACTCAGTGCCTCCGTTTCCTCCTTTGTAAAATAAGGTAATACTTAGATAATCCATATAGAATATTTAGGGACATAATGAATATTCATTCACGTAAACTCTTACTGCTGTTAGATACTTTCACGCCACTGAGAAGTGGACATTTCCTTGGTCATGTTGTTTTGGCTCAGTATTCTACATCTCACTGTCCACATCTGTGAAAAGCCACGTTTCTGCTGACATTCATCAGTGCTAAAACTCAATTTCATGTATCAATTTTAGAAAAAGGCAAATAACTTACTAAAATTTTTGGCATAACTTGTGATCCTTATTATTATAGTTAACATTTTAAAATCATGTATATGTAAAGATGCTTTCTTTGAAAATAATTTTGTTTTCTCTCTTTAAAATAAAAATGTTATTCAACACCTTTAAAAAATGAAGGAATTGAAACTTTTGTTCATTTATTTTATGTTATTAAATCTGGATGTCATGAATTAAGTTCTAAATGTATCAAGATCAATTATTGTACTGATAGTTCAATCAGTAATGTAGTTACTTGCTTACTTAACTAACAGGGTTTTTACTTCTCTTGATTAAGTCACCTATTTTACATTTAAACTTCATTTTTTTGAGAACATAAAATAATACATTATGTATTTCATTCTTAGTTCTCCAAAATACTAGTTTTTGTTTTGTCTTATGTTAGTACATTAGATGAACTTGGTGAAGCCATCAGTCATCAGTTAAATGAAACTCCTAAAAACTGACCTATCAAAACAGTTATATATGCCTAATAGCTTATTAGTAGAAGTTAAGCAGTGGCAAACTCATCTTAAAAGAGGAGTTATAAACTATACATCCTAAAAGCTATTTTTCTATACTTGCTGGGGTTTTTGTTACTAATTCTGATCTCTCTTTTTTTTTTTTTTAGATGGAATCTCACTCTGTTGCCAGGCTGGAGTGCAGGGGTGCGATCTCAGCTCACTGTAAACTCTGCCTCCTTGGTGCAAGCGATTCTCCTGCCTCAGCCTCCCAAGTAGCTGGGACTACAGGTGCACATTACCAGACCAAGCTAATTTTTTTGTATTTTTAGTAGAGATGGGGCTTTACCATGTTGGTCACAAGGCCTCAATCGCTCGACCTCATGATCTGTCCAACTCATCCTCCCAAAGGGCTGGGATTACAGGCATGAGCCACAGTGCCCAGCCAATCCTGGTTTTATTAAAGGAATTAGTATTTCCTCCCAGTGCCTGTTTTCTTACAAATGTATTATACTGAACAAGGGTCACTATTAATAACCATTTCATAAAAAAGGTTTCATTTATTTTTTTACTCACCATTGTTTGCTTTTAGAAGATGAATAATCTACCTTCCCTGATAATTGAGCAATTTGGAGAATGGGGAGAGGGAGGTGGGTAATTTTTTTTTAATCTTGCCTTCTAAATTTAATAATAGTATGTCTTCATTGTAATTTATCACAAAAATTTTCAGAAAGTAATTTGACCAAATAATAGGTTGATGAATTAACAACTCTTGTGAGCTCATAGCCACAGAGGTTTACAGCCTGCCATTCTAAATTAAAAGAATAAAAGACTGTTTTTGAAGATTTTCTGGTAAGTTGCCCAATCAAATTTTGTCACATCTCTGATATGTTTTTATCATTTGTTTTGTAAAAAAGTAAGAATTATAAAAAAACTATATATAATGATTTTAGACAAATTAAATTAAAATTAAGAACTTTCCTATATAAAACTATAGTCATTTGCAACATAGTGCAAAATGACTTATCTATCTTCAAAAAATGCAAGTATGCTCAAAGCAAATATTTGGGGGAAAAGTTAAAAATTAAATTTTAATTATTTATGGAATGGTAAAGCATTTTTTTTTGTTCAAAAGCCCTAGGAAAGAAGCATTACATTCCCACATTTTAAACTGTTACCTATAAAAAAGGACTACTTTAAATAGAATAGCACTTTGTGCATTAGTATTAGTATATATAAGTATTATTAGTAGTATTTTTTGCTATTTTCGGATAACAAAACCTATGAAAATATCTGTGATCAGTAAAATCTGGACATATTTTAAGTGATGGAACAGTAACTTTAAAAATCCTATAATTAAAATGAACTATGATTCATAAAGGTATGATGGACTGTAAGAAAAGACTTTAAAATGTTTAAGTTACTAAGATTCTGATCTCTAATTCCAGTTTATAAAGATGTACTGAAATAACACCATATCGATCTATAGTCTGCAAAGAAACAAAAACAAACTAATGTAACCAAATTTTATTTATTTAGACTGTATATAAGTGCATCCATGCTAAGATATTATTCATTAGGTAAATATTTGAAAAAAATATATTAATTAAGATGGGAAAAGTAATCTGATTATAATAACTTAAAACATCTTTTAAAAATGCTTGAGTTTTAATAGAAATAAAAGTAAAGGCATTTTCTAATTCCCTCAATAAGCAAAAAAGAAAAAGGAAAAGAATAACATTCAGATCAATGTATGCTAGCTGCATGAGAAAATTATGATATCAGTTCTTTCTGAAGAATGCAATTTTTCTATCAAATTATGTTTTTAAATTGTTTCAATTTGCTGGGCTGTTTGAATGGCTTTTCTGGTCCAACTTTTCTGAAACATTTTCTCTACTTTACTGGAGTAAATTTCAGATCATGTCTGTCTTGAATGTACAGTAATACCCTTTAGTTTGTCAGAAAAAAATCAATAGATTTGAATCTGTTAAACTTGGGAGCAGCTGTTCTGAAAATGCAGCCTCTCTGCTATTGTGGAGATTTAAAGCTATCACACAAAAATAAAACAACTCCAGGTTAACTCAATGGAAAATTGTGTGGGAACATCAGTGCAACAGTAAGCATTGCGATTCCATTATTTATTAAACATATTTCTAGAAAAACCACGACTTACGTGCAGAAGCCAGTGAACACTACCAAGATCTACAAAGCATTTCCAACCATGGTGCTTTGCACTAATCTAATCTCAAGAAAGACTCCAGGTTTCAATTCAATTCTGCAAATACTTGTTGAGCAAGAGCATTCAGTATTTGTTGTACAGGTGAACCCAGCACCCTGCCATAGGCCTTGCTTTGACAAAATTCTGAAATCTATATTTAATCTTAGGGAAAGCTTTTAACCTACCTGGACCTCAATTTCTTCATCTGTAAAATGAAGAGAATGGATTAAACAATATCTAAGATTTTAAAATTCTATGATTACAGGATTGGCTTGGACATAGTGATGTCAGATTATCCTTCGCTTTTAATCTTTGCCTTTACCTCGCTAACAGGACAGACACAGAGAGGCCACCCATTCCATTTGATGCAAGGTACAACAGTCATTAGAGGAAGGAGGGAATGTGGTCAGGTAGGCAGGCAAGCACTGTTGTGGAGAGCATGGCCCAGGGAGTTGGACCACTTGGGCTGGGGCTCTGCCCTTATCAGTCATATTATTTGGAACAGTTACTTTACCTCTTGGGGCTTCAGTGTCCTCATTTGTAAAATGGGGATAATACTTGTATTTACCTCATAGAGCTGTTGTAAAGATTAAATGAGTTAATGCTTGTAAAGCACTTAGAACAGTGCCTAACACAGAGTACATATTGAATAGGATTAGCTATTATTATTCTGGTCCAAGGAACAGCTGTCAATGGCTTAGTTCAAATCTAAGCACTAACATTGACTAGGACTTTGCTTAGTTGCTTTAATTAATAGTAGTCACCTCACATAATTACTTATAGAATTTATATATAAATAAATACCTATATCTCATCAGCAACAGTATCTGACATAAAATACATAAATTGATAAGCAGGGGAGCCAGGATTACATATAACTACACTCTTGCCTAACACATAGCAACACCAGGAACTTAAACATTGGGAAATGAGTTTAAAAATGTATGCACGTGAAGAAGTCTTCAGGCATTGTATTTTATATATGACAGGTTTACAAATGTAATTGTAGTGAGTTTTTGCAAAATAAATATTCAGAAAAAGAATGTATAGCCTTTAATAACATGTAGACTATATAGCAAATGCTCAATAAGTATTACTGTTTATTGTTATTAAATTCTCTTTCTACAGAGCTGAAGCAGTCTTTCTTGGCTTTAATTAAAAAGTTAACTTTAATATATAATAAAATCATATTCAATAATAGAATAAATTTTTACATAGTAAAATTTAAGGAGAAAATTTTTTTCTCATGGCATAGTTAAACCTATGTCACAAATATGACATAGTAGCTTGAAGGATTAAAGGAAAATTAATAATTATAGCTTAACAAAATAGGATTCACTGAAATGAAAAGATATTCTACTTCAATTAAATCATTTAATCAATTGAATCCCCAGTAGTGTATAAAAGAATAACTGACAAGTGCTTTGGCTGCTAAGCTGCTCTGTACTCTTTGCAGAAACCACTGTTTTTTTAAAAAGAGTTCACTTTCACTTGGGAAAAAATTGAAGTTACAAGTACATCAAAATCACTGTCTAAAGAAACTGTTGCCCATGAATTGACACACAGTGTAATGAAAGAAGATGTATGTCAAACTCCATTAGTAAGTCTTCAGAGAATGTACATGCTATTGAATTAGGTTAATAATATGTACATTCAGTAACAGACTTTCTACAAAATTCTTTTATAGAAAGATATGTGACATCTATATGAAAGAATTTGTATAACCAAATATGAATACCAGTTAGCGCAAAAAAGTCTGGATAAATATTACATCTTATTGTTGGAAGTAAGGCCCTGATAGCATTAGACTCAATAGTTAGATGCATGATGCTGAAAGAGATAAAACAACCATTGACTCCAGCAGCTCTCTTTTATTTATTTTTTGCCATTCTACATATGCTGCAACAAGTTCATTTGTGCAATATATAGCACATACATAGTTAAAATTGGGAGTAATTCATCTACATGTAACATCTTTCCATTGGAAAGGACTAAAATAGATTAGAAGTGGCATTATTGGGGAGAATTTTTGCTTTCAGCTAAGGTAGAATAAAAGAGATTGAATTTACTTTTTTAATGGAAACTACTAACAGCCCAGCAAAAAAAATAAAACAATCATTTTCAGGCATTGGACACCAAGCAATGCAGAACAATAATCCCCAATTTGCAGCCTAGAAGGAGTTTTCATGATGCCATGAAGAGACAGAAAACCCAAGTGGAGCTTGGAACTCTCCCAGAGTCGAGGAGACAAAGGTGGGAGTCTTGGGAAGGCAAGTTGATTAGAGTTTTTAGGACAAAGTTCCAGAAAGGAGAAAACTGCAGAGAGTAAGAAAGCTCCAGGGATCTGCAGAGGGTCCCCCTCCAGTCTTCGGCTCAGTACTAATCAGCACATGTGAGAAGAAAACTGTTCAAATTTATGGATGGCATCACCCAACCAAAAGGAGCAGAGGAAACAACTCCTGAAATGTGCAAAGTCCCAGGCAAAGCTTGTGTTGCCACCAGCCAGTGTGGAAAATGTCACAAGTCATAGGACAACAGTGTATTGCCTTAAAAGTGGGACAGAATCAGCCCTAGGCTAAAGACTAGTCTGTTCCTGTCTAACGAAGCTTTAAAGCAAGCTTCTGTTTTTTTTTTTTCTGATTTTTAAATATTTTTATTTTGGCATTTAATTTAATTTACATAGTTATGGGGTACTGAGTGATATTTCAATACATGTATATAAAATATAATAACCAATTAGAGTAATTAGCTTATCTATTTATCATTTGTTGGAGGCACTCAAAATCCTTTCTTCTAGCTATTTAAAAGTATGCAATGTATTATCATTAACTATGGTCACCCTACAGTGCTATATAACACTAGAATTTATTTATAAATAACTTAACTGAATCTCAGATTAAGGCTGAGACGATATTTATAAAAATACAAAAATTTCCAGTACTCCGAAAGGTAGAATTTACTATCATGTCAAACATTCAATAAAAAATTACCAACTATGCAAATAAATGGAAGTAATTCACAATGTGAATGAAAATCTACCAGTAGAAACAGATCCAGAAATTGATAAATTGTATGATTATTAAGCAAGATCATTATAACTGTTACTATAATTATTTTATATAATTATAGGCATTTTATGTGTTTAAGAAGCTAGAGGAAAGATTGAACATGTTGAGTTGATACATGGAAGATATAAACAAGGCCCAGATTGAAGCCCTGAAAATATCTGGGGTAACAATAATATGTAATGAGATTAATAACAAATTAGACACTGCACAAGAAAAGATTTGTAACCTGAGGACATAACAGTTAAAATCAAAGAGAGGAAAAAAGACTGGAAAACAGATGGACAGAGTATCAGAGAGTTGTGAGACAACTTCAAGTGACCTAATATATGTGAAATTGGACTCCCTCAATGAGAAGGGAAAGAGGAGGGAATCATGCAAAAGTAGACAGAAAATGAGATAAAATGAGGAAAAAATAACATACTAGGTATAACAAGTGTCAACTTTCACATTTAAGAATTAGGTTTTTCAAAAATATGTTACTCTTGTCTGCTACTTAGCTCATGGGCCTGTCTTGGCATTTCAAGGAATCGTAGCTATATGTAGCTTAAAATGTATATACTCTTTTAAGCAAATTCTATCCACCCAGGAGTCTTTCTCCTTCCCTCTTCCCTGACTTGTCCCTGAATTATTCTTGTTCCTGGGGATATTGTTCTGATGTCAATGAGAGCAAGCTCCTGAACCAGACCTTTAGGTCTGATGTTAACTCTATGCTAACTCTATTATTACTTATCTGCCATAGGCTGATTACTTAACTTTTTTATTTTTTGGTGCTTTTTCACCTGTAAAAAAAGTGGATAATAGCAGCTACTTTGAAGGATTACTGTGAAGATTTAATAGATAACATATGTAGCTGGTCCAAAGGTAGTGAGTTATCTCAAATCATTATTTAGTCAATTATAGATCAAATTTTTGTTCTACTCTTTTCTGCATTATTACTGCTGCACTTGATGTCTTGAGGAAATAACATGTGAAAGCACTTAGTACAATACTCTGTTTGTCAAGCCCTAAATGAGTGGCACTGTTATTCTTATCTGTGTATAATATTCTCTGCCCTGCTACAGCCACATAACTGTTGATTTTGCCTTTTGTCTTCATAAGATGCCACCAGATCAGTCAGTACTTCCACACTTCCTTTGTAGGTTTCAGAAATATTTTTGCACTGTTTACAGGCTGGGATGTTCCAGGATTCAGTGGCACAGACTTCCAGTCCAGCTTCCTGGATCCTTCACTCCACCATTGCTTCTCTACCGCTCTGTCAGAAACATCCACACTTCCCAGGCAAGATAGAAATTCTAACCATGCTTTTCTAACCATCAGGACCTGAATTTCTGACTTTCAAACTAATGTTTTTGATAAGAGTTTTTTAAAACTGCTATTTGGAAATTCAATTCTAAGTAGTGACTTCTGTAGTTATAACTAACCTGTACACGGCAGTCACTGCGTGTGACCAGTGACACTCTGCCTACATGCTGAGGGCTATAATAGAGGTAAGAAGGGTGGCAGGAAGAAACCGAGTAATATGGTCAAGGACTCTCTGCTCCCTAGAGACAGCATATGAGTTAATTGTTTGCTTAATTTTAACTGTTACTAGCAACAGATTAATTATGGTGTATTGGAAAGTAATTGGTATCCACCATAGTGCCTTGATGCCACAGTGAACTGCTGCCTGTGCACCAAACACAGGAAGAGATATGGAAACTTCTGGAAGGTCCCTGAGGTACCATAGCTACTGAGGTGGCCCTTAATATTGCTGGAAGCTGCAGCTGCCTCTTGATTCAGTCTAGAAAAACTGAAGTCCATAAGACAACAGGTTATGAGTTGAGTTTCAGCTCCATTGTGAACAACTCCATGGAACGATTTCTGCTTATTAGAATTAGAAACATCTTCCCTCATCTTTCTTTTATGGTAATTATCTCCTCTGCTAGTCTAGGAGCCCTTTGAGCAGTGGGACTTACTCACACTTTGACATTCCCCTTAGGGCCTCGTAGGAACTTAAAGGAAGCTGCTACTGACACCACCACCACTATATAGGAAGAGACTATCCCAGACACTGCTCCAGGAGCTCCACAATTATAATTCCATTTACTCCCCATAGGCCACTCTAAATTATATATCGCTTTTCTATTGATGGATAGAATGATTGAAGTTGTAAGTAGTTTTAAGATTATGCAAGGGCACAAAGCATGGGGCAACATTCTACCTAAACCTGTGTGACTCTCATACCTTATTTCCTGTCACTGTGATAAACTATTTTCTTCACATAACTCTTCTCAATGGTGACTGTTTCTTAGCTTGTCTGCACTGTATCCATACACAAACCTGGTAGTTAGACTGTCTTCGGAGGGAATTTGAACACAAGAGAGTAGAGACAAGCTTTGTGGCTCTCAAGATAATAAAAGCAAGTAGTATTACCAAATATACAGTCCATTGCTTTAGAAATTTTGCAAAGAACTGTCAAAAATAATTAGTTTTTACTTACATCTAGTGAAAAAATGATAAAATTTTCTTCAAAGTTTTATAGCTAGAGTGAAAAGAATTCAGAGGAAGTTGTCTCGATATTCCTAATGTTTTCAATCTACAATAGCCAACGTCATATTTATTATTTTCATAGAAAGTAAGAAGTTTGAGATCATAGTTATTAATTTTGGTCTGGAACTTCTGGCCTATGGCCGGTGTTTTAGAACTGTTAGATTGATTGCATTATATTCCAAAGAGACGTGTGACCAGGGAGCAAAACCAGATGGAGGAGTAGGCAAGGCCTGTCTTTTGCTGAACTCACTTCTCTCTTATGAAGCCCTTTTCCCTTTTTATAGGCCCTTCTCCCTCTGACCTCACCTGCTGCCCCAGTTCTCAGTGCTCTGCTCCACACATCCAATAGAAAATAAATCATTAGTGCTATCAGAAAAATTTGTCTGCTTAAGACATTTCTGAGACTTTATAACTACCCCAAAGGCAGTAACTCGAAATAATCTTTAGTGATACAGATGATAATAGTGGTACTTCAGCTTCTGTGTCTTCTGATTAAAGGGATTATTTTGGTGCTAAATTATACTCTTTAAAGGGAAAATTGTATTACTAAATCTACCACTTGCCCTCTTATCTCAGGTGGCCTTGGTTAGCACTACAAAGATGGTAGAAAAACAGTTTTCCAGTAACCATATAAGAGACAATGCACAATTTCAAATTTGATTCCACGCTAGAGGTTGAAGAGTTGCTAATAACAGAGCTCAATGAAGGGAAAATTGCAAGGTGGTTTATCATTTAGGATGGGCTGCTGTTGCCCTCACTGCTGACCTTGCTGCTGACTTCACCACTTCTCCCAATATATGTCAGCTGAGTAGACTTTTGGCTGCCGAACATGAAGAAATCATATAATCAATTAAGCAATCAATCAACAAGCATATAGTGGACTTATGCAATTTGCAAGGCTCTGTGGCAAATTGTACAAGGTATGCAAAGATGATTTATGAAGCAATATTCCCATTTTTAAGTAGTATATGATAACTACCAAATGAAGAGTGAACATGATATATGCTACAGGAGTCAGAATAGAAAGCTACTCCTGTGGCTGAACTTATAAAGAAAGTTTTGGTTTTTATCAGCATTTGCTATATCAAGTAATATTGTAGGAAAATAAAATAATTTTTAAATGGAATACTTTCTTCGTGCCGGGCACTGTGTTAAGCTGTTTACATAGATAGTATGCAGAAAACTTATATGAGTACATGGCACATGGTAAATGCTCAATGAGTATTACCTTTTGTTTTTATCATTGCATGAATCCTTCCATAACCTTTCAATAGGAGCTATTATTTCCCCCATACTGTAGTTGACAAAATAGAGGCAAATTAAGGTTATGTAACTTGTGTAAGGTAGTAAGTGTGAATATAGATACTGACTCCAGAGTCAATAAAGTTGGTAAGTAAGGCAGAAACTGGGGGCTGGGGGTGGGGTTTATACCCAAGGAGCACCAGGGGTATGTGAATAGAAGTCATGAAATTCCAATCCTGTTCAGGAGGTCAGAAAGTTAACTAGGGTAGAGAGGATAAAAAGCTATGAGAGGTCTGTCTAGAAAAATAATTTAGAATGAATTATGATAGGTTTGAATATTGACAGGGAGGGATTTCTTTTTTTTTTTTTTTTTTGAGATGGAGTCTTGATTTGTTGCTCAGGCTGGAGTGCAGCAGTGTGATCTCCTGTCACTGCAACCTCTGCCTTTCTGGTTCAAGCGATTCCCCTGCCTCAGCCTCTCGAATAGCTGGGATTACAGGTGTGCGCCACCATACCTAGCTAATTTTTGTTTTGTATTTTTAGTAGAGATAGGGTTTCACCTTGTTGGCCAGGATAGTCACCCGCTTCAGCCTACCAAAGTGCTGGGATTACAGGCATGAGCCACTGCTCACATGTACTAGAGAGCCAGTGTTTTTTATACACAGACATGCATGTACACGCACACACATTGACATAAAGGAAAAGAAGTTTTTGTGAATATTAAGCTAGGGATATTATCTGGGCTAAGTTATCCATTAAGCATAGTAGGCACAGTATCTAGAGCCCAAAGTACATTTAGTACATTTCAAATGTTTTGTATTAAGTGAGGACAAATGAATATAATAATAATAATACTTAATAATGAATACAGAGTGAATTATGTTCATCTAATTTTTAATTTTTTTTTTTTTTCTGGACAGGGGAAGAGTGTCTGTGTCCCACAAAAGTCATGCTGCAGCCCTGGGTGATATGCTGAGTCATCTGGGGGAGGGAATGACTAGGCACAAGTAAAACAGGGAACTACCAAAATCCTTATGCGTGCAGACTTTGACTAAGTTTGTGAGCATGACAGTAAAAAACCAAAGTCAAAGGCATTACAAATAAAAAGCTTAGAAAAGTTAACTGCCTCTATATGTATAGGTGTTCTGTGGAGTGTGAGATTATGAGTTACATCTTGGAACATAAAATGTAAATTTGATTCAAGATAGTAGGCAACTAAATGCATTTATTTTCTTTGCATTTCAATGAAGCAGGCAGTTAGCAAAGGGGCATGATTACTTGCAAGTGTCTAAAAGCAATACAAATGGCCCTAGACAGGTTAGCATTCAGACCCATCTTTCCAGTAGAAAGGAACTGTTACAGCAAACTATAGCAATGAAGAAATTGCAGACATCCTGCTTTAGGCACAGATAAGAATGTAACAGAAGATAAACTGGGTGGCAACTGGTTAAATCCAAGATGGCCAAAAATAACACACTGTTGATCCTTGGCTTCACTATGCCCTGTTACCATAACATTTCCATGAGGAAGCCTCCCACTCCTTTCATGCACCTGATGCCATGACAGTTCCTAATTAAACATATTTAGTTAAGAAAAGGGTGGTACCTCTATTCTAGGTGTTGCCCACCCATTTCCTGGAAAACCCCTCCCCTAATTGTAGAATACTCCATGCCTTCATTATGCTTGTCTATGTAATATGTGAGCCCTGACCACATTGAAAGTGGCTCATTCTTTTGAGTACGCCTTCACTCCTTGCTTTCAATCTGCAACAGAGCTTCTATACTTTCATTGTGGTCTTGCTTCCAAATTATTTTGTGTGGTGAACACAAGAAACTGAAATGGTCTTCTGGTAGCACCAACATTTCTTGAAACAACAGTTTTCAAAATCTACGACAGTGCTGAAAAAGTAAAAGCCTGAAACAACAGACTAGAGAAAGTTCAGGGCTCTGATTGATTAAGGAAAATATCAAAGCTGAGAAACCTGAAATAAGCACAGGGAGAGTTGCAGAATTCAAGTCAGACTAAAGGAGCCTAAGAATAAAAACTCACCATAAGACGGAGTGTAATAATTCATTTAAAGGATTGTGAAACAACTAGATCAGTTCTATGTAGGGCAGCTGGCTGAAATGTTTGCTTCTGAGATATAAACCTAGCTTTCAAAACAAAGTAGAAAATCTGCGGGGTAAAGAGAGTTGGTAAAATCTCAACATGACCTTGGTGCTGAAAACAAAATGATGCAGAGCCTGGGTGACTTTAAACCCACACAGATATGGAATAAGGATGGGAGAGAATAAATGGCTCAACATTGCAGTGAAATACACTGTAGTGTTCTATTTTATTTCATATCTTGGCTCCTGCCTTGCTTGCCAGCTTTCCTGCCCATGAACCCATCAGCATAATCTTACCCTTTCAATTTCAGAGTCTAATCAGATTTCTCATTATTTAGGGGGATAAGGTGGTAAAGAGTCACACATATACAACTTCTAAGAAAACCCATGTAGGTAGCTAATCAATCCAGTCCTTCATTTGCAAATCTGTAAGAACAAAGAATTTAGGAAAAGGTGACAGCATTAAAGATAGTCCAATAGAACAGCTGATCTGTAGAAAATTTAAACATTTTAATTCATTCTTAGAAAGACTGAAGAGGCTATAAAAGACAAGAGTCAAGTACAAGCTGCCAAGAAAAAAAAAAGATACAATAAGAGAATTTAAAAGAGAGTTCTCAGAAAAAAAAAATGATTGCAAAAAACAAACAAACAAACAAACAAACAAACCACCAAGTACACAACACATACAGGTGAAAAAACAACTGATAGAGGAATCCCAGGCAAGATGGCTGAATAGAAATAGCTTTAGTCTGCAACTGCCAGTGAGACCAATGCTGAAGGGGGATGACTTCTGCATTTCCAACTGAGATACCCAGTTAATCGCATTGGAACTGGTTAGGCAGTGGGTGCAGTCCACGAAGGGTGAGCAGAAGCAGGGTGGGGTGTTGCCTCACTCGGGAAGTGAAAGGGGTGGAGAAATGCCCTCCCCTAGCCAAGGGAAACCGTAAGGGACTGTGCCATGACGGACTGTGCAATCAGGCACATATACTACATTTTTCACATGCTCTTTGCAACCCACAAACCAGGAGATTTCCTCAGGTGCCTAAATCACCAGGGCCCTGGGCTTCAAGCACAAAACTGAGCAGCCATTTGGGCAGACACTGAGCTGGCTGCAAGAGTTTTTTCTTGTACCCCAGTGGTGCCTGGAACACCATTGAGAGAGAAATGTTCACTCCTATGGAAAAGGGCTAAAGCCAGGGAGCCAAGTCATCTAGCTCAGCAGATCCCACCCTTGCAGAGCCCAGCAAGCTAAGATCCACTGGCTTGAAATTCTCACTGCAAGCACAGCAGTCTGAAGTCGACCTGGGACCCTCAAGCTTGGTGACAGGAGGGGCGTCTGCCATTACTGAGGCTTAAGTAGGCAGATTTCCCCTCATAGTGTAAACAAAGCCACCGGAAAGTTTGAACTGGGCAGAGCCCACCACAGCATCGCAAAGTTGCCATAGCCAGACTGCCACCCTAGATTCCTCCCCTCTGTGCAGGGCATCTCTGAAAGAAAGGCAGCAGGGCCACTCCGGGACCTGTAGATAAAACTCTCATCTCCCTGAGACAGAGCACCTGGGGGAAGGAGGAGCTGTGGGTGCAGCTTCAGCAGGTGGTTAAATGTTCCTGCCTGCCTGCTCTGAAGAGAGCAGTGGACCTCCCAGCATGGTGCTAGAGGTCTGCTAAGGGACAGACTGCCTCCTCAAGTGGATCCCTGACCCTTGTGCCTCCTGACAGGGAGACATTTCCCAGCAAGGGTCGAAGACACCTCATACAAGAGAGCTGCAGCTGGCATCTGGCAGGTGTCCCTCTGGGACAGAGCTTCCAGAAGAAGTAGCAGGGAGCAATATTTGCTGTTCTGCAGCCACTGCTGGTGATACCCAGACAAATGGGGCAGCAAACTATGGCAGATCTGCAGCTGAGTAGCCTGACTATTAGAAGGAAAACTAACAAACGGAAACCAGTAGCATCAATATCAACCAAAAGGACGGCCATGCAAAACCTCCATCCAAACATCACCAACAGCAATGATCAAGGGTAGATAAATCCACAAAGATGAGGAAAAACCAGCATAAACAGGCTGATAATTCCAAAACCCAGAATGACTCTATTCCTCCAAAGGATCACAACTTCTCACCATCAAGGGAGGAAAACTGGGTGTAGAAGGAGTTTGACAAATTGACAGAAGTAGGCATTAGAAGGTGGGTAATAACAAACTTCTCTGAGCTAAAGGATCATGTTCTAAAGTAATGCAAGGAAGCTAGAACCTTGATAAGAGGTTGGAGGAATTTGTAACTAAAATAACCAGTTTAAAGAAGAACATACAACCTGATAGAGGTGAAAAACACAGCCCAAGAACTTTGGGATGCATACACAAGTATCAATAGCTGAATTGATTAAGCAAAAGAAAGCATATCAGAGATTGAAGATCAACTTAATGAAATAAAGTGTGAAGACAAGATTAGAGAAACAAGAATAAAAAGGAATGAAGAAATCCTCCAACAAATATGGGACTATGTGAAAAGAACAAATCTACATTTGTTTGATGTACCTAAAAGTGAGAGAGAGAATGAAACCAAGTTGGAAAACACACTTCAGGACATTATCCAGGAGAAATTTTCTAACCTAGCAAGACAGGCCAACATTCAAATTCAGGAAATACAGATAACATCACAAAGGTGCTCCCTGAGAAGAGCAACCCCAAGACACATAATTGTCAGATTCACCAAGTTTGAAATAAAGGAAAAATGTTAAGGGAAGCCAGAGAGAAAGGTCAAGTTACCCACAGAGGGTAGCCCATCAGACTCACAGTAGACCGCTGTAGAAACCCTACAAGTCAGAAGAGAGTGGGGGCCAATATTCAACATTCTTAAAGAAAAGAATTTTCAATCCAGAGTTTCATATTCAACCTAAGTAAGCTTCATAAGCAAAGGAGAAATAAAATCGTTTACAGACAAGCAAATACTGAGAGATTTTGTCACCACCAGGCCTGCCTTACAAGAGCTCCTGAATATGAAGCACTAAATATGAAAAGTGCTAGCCACTGCAAAAACATACCAAATTGTACAGGCCATCAACATTATGAAGAAACTGCATGAACTAATGGGCAAAATAACCAGTTAGCATCATAATCACAAGATCAAATTCACACATAACAATATTAACCTTAAATGTAAACAGGCTAAATGCCCCAATTAGAAGACCTAGACTGGCAGGTTGGATAAAGAACCAAGACCCATTGGTGTGCTGTATTCAGGAGACCCATTTCATGTGCAAAGACACATATAGGCTCAAAATAAAGGGATGGAGGAATATTTACCAAGCAAATGAAAGGAAAAAAAAAAAAAAAAAAAAAAAGCAGGAGTTGCAATCCTAGTCTCTGATAAAACAGACTTCAAGCCAACAAAGATAAAAAAAGACAAACAAGGGCATTACATAATTGGAAAGGTATCAATGCAACAAGAAGAGCTAACTATTCTAGTTACATGTATTACTTATATATATTTAGCATATATATGCTAAATATATATATATTAGTTACATATATTTATATATATAACTATTTATAAAGTTATATGTGGTTATAACTATATACATTTATATATAGTTATATATATTAGTTATATGTATTTAGCATATATATTCTGAATATATATGGACCCAATACAGGAACACTCAGATTCATAAAGCAAGTTCTTAAGAGACCTACAAAGAAACTTAGACTCCCACACAATAATAGTGGGAGACGTTAACAGCCCACTGTCAGTGTTAGACAGATAAACAAGATAAAAAGTTAACAAGGATATTCAGGACTTGAACTCAGCTCTGGACCAATGGACTTAATAGACATCTACAGGACTCTCCACTCCAAATCAACAGAATATACATTCTTCTCACCACCACATCATACTTATTCTAAAATTGACCACATAATTGGAAGTAAAACACTTCTCAACAAATGAAAAAGAAAGAAAATTATCACAAAGTTTCTCAGACCACAGTGTAATCAAATTAGAACCCAATATTAAGAAACTCACTCAAAGCCACACAACTACATGGAAACTAAACAACCTGCTCCTGAATGACTACTGGGTAAGTAACAAAATTAAGGCAGAAATAAAAATATTCTTTGAACCTAATGAAAACAAAAACATAACTTACCAGAATCTCTGGGACACAGCTACAGCAATACTTTGAGGGAAATTTATAGCACTAAATGCCCACAGGAGAAAGCAAGAAATATCTAAAATTGATGCCTTAACATCAGATTTAAAAGAAATAGAGAAGCATGAGCAAAGAAACTCAAAAGTTAGCAGAAGACAAGAAATAGCTTCAGAGTGATAAGATCAGAGTAGAACTGAAAAAGATAGAGACAAAAAAAAAAAAAAAACCCTTCAAAATATCAATGAATCCAGGACACAGGTTTTTGAAAAGATTAACAAAATAGGTAGAACACTAGCCAGACTAATTAGAGGAAAAGAGAGAATGATCAAATAGACACAACCAAAAAAATGATAAAGGGGATATCAACACTGATCCCTCAGCAATATAAACTATCATCAGAGAATGCTGTAAGCAACTCTGTGCAAATAAACTGGAAAATATGGAAGAAATGGATAAATTCCTTGACACATACACCCTCCCAAGACTAAACTAGGAAGAAGTTGAATCCCTGAATAGACCAATAACAAATTCTGAAATTGAGGCAATAATTAATAGCCTACCAACCAAAAATAATGATAATAATAAAACCTCAGGACCAGAAGGATTCACAATTGAATGCTACCAGAGGTACAAAGAGGAGATGGTACCATTCCTTCTGAAACTGTTCCAAACAATAGATAAAGAGGGCCTCCTCCCTAACTCATTTTTTGAGGCTGGCATCATCCTGATACTGTTCTGTCAAAACCTGGCAGAAACACAACAAAGAAAGAAAATTTCAGGACAATATTCCTGATCAACATTGATGTGAAAACCCTAGATAAAATACTGGCAAACTGAATCCAGCAGCACATTAATAAGTGTATCCACCATGATCAAGTTGGCTTCATCTCCAAAATGCAAGGCTGTTTCAACATATGCAAATCAATAAACATAATCCATCCCATAAAAAGAACCAATGACAAAAACCACATGATTATCTCAATAGATGCAGGGAAGTCTTCTGATAAAATTCAACACTCCTTCATGCCAAAATATTCAATAAACTAAGTATTGATGTAACATATCTCAAAATAATAAGAGCTATTTATGACAAACCCACAGCCAGTATTATACTGACTGGGCAAAAGCTGAAAGTATTCCCTTTGAAAACCGACACAAGACAAGGATGCCGTCTCTCACCATTTCTATTCAACATAATATTGGAAGTTCTGGCCAGGGCAATCAGGCAAGAGAAAGAAATAAAGAGTATTTAAAAAGGAAGAGAGGAAGTCAAATTGTCTCTGTTTGCAGAGGACATGATGGTATATGTAGAATTCTCCATCATCTCAGCCCCAAAACTCCTTAAGCAGATAAGGAACTTCAGCAGTCTCAGGATACAAAATCAATGTGCAAAAATCACAAGCACTCCTATATACAAATAGTATACAAACAGAGCCAAATCATGAGTGAATTCTCATTCACAATTGCTACAAAGAGAATAAAATACCTAGGATACAACTTACAAGGGATGTAAAGGACCTCTTCAAGGAGAGCTACAAACCACTGCTCAAGGAAATAAGAGAGGACCCAAACAGATGGAAAAACATTCCATGCTTATGGATAGGAAGAATAAATATTGTGAAAATGGCCATACTGCCCAAAGCAATTTATAGATTCAATGCTATCCCCATCAAACTACTGTAGACTTTCTTCACAGAATTAGAAAAAACTATTTTAAATTTCATATTGAACCAAAAAGGAGCCTGCATAGCCAAGACAATCCTAAGCAAAAAGAGCAAAGCTAAAAGCATTAAGATACCTGACTTTAAACTACCCTACAAGGCTACAGTAAACAAAACAGCATGGTACTGGTATGAAAACAGATATATAGACCAACGAAACAGAACAGAGGCCTCAGGAATAACACCACACATCTACAATTATGTGATCTTTGAAAACCTGACAAAAACAAGCGATAGGGAAAGGATTCCCTATTTAATAAATGGTATTGGAAAAACTGGCTAGCCATATGCAGAAAACTGAAACCGGATCCCTTCCTTACACCTTATACAAAAATTAACTCAAGATGGATTAAAGACTTAAACATAAGACTTAACACTATAAAAACCCTAGAGGAAAACCTAGGCAATAACATTCAGGACATAGGCATGGGCAAACACTTCATGACTAAAACACTGAAAGCAATGAAAACAAAAGCCAGAATTGACAAATGGGATCTAATTAAACTAAAGAGCTTCTGCAAAGCAAAAAACTATTACCAGAGTGAACAGGCAACCTACAAATTGGGAGAAAATTTCTGCAATCTATCCATCTGACAAAGGGCTAATATCCAGAATCTACAAGGAACTTAAACAAATCTACAAAAACAAAAACAAAACCCCATCAGAAAGTGGATGAAGTACATGAACAGATACTTTTCAAAAGAAGACATTTATGTGGTTAACAATCATGAAAAAAAGCTCATCACTAGTCATTAGAGAAATGCAAATCAAAACCACAACAAGATACAATCTCACACCAGTTAGACTTTTTAGTTCATTACTAAAAAGTCAAGAGACAGGGTGTATGCAGTGGCTCATGCCTGTAATCCCAGCACTTTGGGAGGCTGAGGTGGGTGGATTACTAGGTCAGGAGTTCAAGGACCAGCCTGGTCAAGATGGTGAAACCCTGTCTCTGCTAAAATACAAAACTAGCTGGGCGTGGTAGCAGGTGCCTGTAATCCCAGCTACTTGGGAGGCTAAGGCAGAGAATTGCTTGAACCCAGGAAGTGGAGCTTGCAGTGAGCTGAGATTGAGATTATGTACTCCAGCCTGGGCAACATAGCAAAACTCTGTGTCCAAGAGAAAAAGAAAAAGGTCAGGAAACAACAGATGCTGGAGAGGATGTGGAGAAATAGTAACACTTTTATACTGTTGGTGGGAGTATAAATTAATTAAACCATTGTGGAAGACAGTGTGGCAATTCCTCAAGGATCTAGAACTAGAAATACCATTTGACCCAGCAATCCCATTAGTGGGTGTATATTTAAATGATCATAAATCAAATCATTCTACTGTAAAGACACATCCACCTGTATGTTTATTGCAGCATTATTCACAATACAAAGACTTGGAACCAACCCGAATGTCCATCAATGAGAGACTGGACAAAGAAAATGTGGCACATATACACCATGGAATACTATGCAGCCATCTATGCAGCCATCAAAAAGGATGAGTTCATGTCCTTTGCAGGGACATGGGTGAAACCGGAAACCATCATTCTCAGCAAATTAACACAGGAACAGAAAACCATACGCTGCATGTTCTCACTCATAAGTGGGAATTGAGCAAAGAGAGCACATGGACACAGGGAGGGGAACATCACACACTGGGGCCTGTTGAGGTGTGGGGAGATAGGGGAGGGATAGCATTAGGAGAAATACCTAATGTAGATGATGGATTGATAGTTGCAGTAAACCACCATGGGACATGTATACCTATGTAACAATCCTGCACATTCTACACATGTATCTCAGAACTTAAAGTATAATAATAAAATAAGACATCCTATATCAAAAGAAAAAAAACTAATAGAGCTGAAGGTCATATTAATGCAGATGATAAAGTCCAGAACCTAAAGAAGACAAAGAGATAGAAATATTAAAGATAAATAAATTAGGAACCATGGAGAATAGTGCCAGGAAATTTAATAAGCATCTAAAAGAATGGAAAAAAAGAGGAAAGAACAAAACATAGAGGTAGAACTAACTAATAAAAAAAAATTTCCTGATCTGAAGAAAGATCCAAGTAGTCAAATGGAAAGTCTTTGATGTACTCAACAGGAATAAGGAAATACATGCATATTCAGACACATCTTGATGAAACTTTTGAATTTCAAGGACAGGGAGTACATTTTTAAAGTTTCTGCAGAAAAAGAAATAAAATAAATAGCTAAGAATGAGACCGATGATACAGTACTTTTCAGCCTTCACAATAATTGCTAGAAGAAATTCAACAATGGCTTTGATGTCCTGAAGAAAAAAGGATTTATAACTAGGACACTATACACGTTATTATACCATTATTATTATACCATTATTTTTGCAGATATTTGGGTAACAAGGATTTTTTATGTGCATTTTCAGGAAAAAGAATTAGTAGAGATGTATTTAATGAACTCAAAACTAATTTCAAAATTAATCCAAAAAAGAAGACATGGTATATATTCTTGCATATTAATTGCAAAATATCAGCTGACTATATTGTTAATTCTAAGCAATTACTGACAATCGGACATTAATTTCAGTGTAGTTCATTGCAAAAGAAATTTCTAAAATAGGACACTTTATAAAACAAATAGTGAATTAGTGTAATTACAAAATGATACATGGAAACTGTGGGAGGTGTTTTAGTTGATACATGGGAACAAAAGTTTTTGTAAACCTAAAACTGCTCTTAAACATAAAGTATACTAATTAAAAAAATGTAAGAGATGGAAGAATGCTGCTAAAATGCAATTTAAAAAAGTGAGATGGAAGAAGCAGCAAAATAAAGCCATGTTAATGGTGTTTCTTTTTCAGATGAGGGAAAATAGATACTTATTACATCTATTTCACTGAAAAACAATGCTTGTATTTATATCTTAAGAAATTAAGACATACAGTGAAAATAGTTGAAATAGCATTTAGAACTTCCAAGCCACTAGAAATGAAAAGAGAGCATATAAAATGTGTTGCATTCAGTAGAAGTTCATAAAGTTAGTAAAGAAAAAAAGAAGACCAAAAGAAATGAAAGGATAAGGAATGGAAGAAACAAATAAATTGTATATAATGGATGATGTAAAATTTGAAGTGTAAGATGGTGGGACAAAAAGTATATTAGGGACCACAATAAATGTGAATAAATGAAATTCCCAAGTAAAAAATGACTCTCAAAGCAAATTAAAACTTAAAAAGTAAAAGAATTCAATTATATGCTGTATACAGAAGACCCATTCAGGATAAAATTCTTTTCCACTCAGGGAAACTTCCTTCTTGTTGACACATTTGAGGTCTGGGAGGCAGATGAGGGAAAAGGATCTAAGGGGCTGTAGATTAGGCATCTGATGGAGACCCTCAGAGGAAAACTGATAGCTTTCAGTGTATTCATAAGAAGACAAGAAACACTAACAAAATTGGCAATAAATTATACTAAACTACAAAATATTTAATTAACAGAAACAATATAGCATCAGAATACATAAAAAGGGAGCAAGCTCTGAGTTTTATGAGTGGATTCACCGAAACCTTCAAAAAAGAGATAATTCTCATGTTAAATTGTCCAGATCAGTCAGAAACAATGAAAACTCTCAAGTTGATAACAAAATACAGCACAATTTCATACACCAGAGTCAAATAGAGTTTATGTAAGGAATGCAAGGATGGGAGTGAGGGGTTCAGAAGATGCAGTGGGAAAGGATAGCAGTGAGAGGAAAAAAGAAGTAATTGCTTTGAGGGGATATGGTCAAGAATTTGAGGAGTGGTTTAATGATCTGGCTACAGGTTTTATAACAAAGCTCTAATATAAAGTTGGTTTTTTTTTAAATACTAACACTGATTGAGTTCCTAGCGGGGGTTAGACATGTGAGGACAATTCCTCAATCTTTATCAAAATACTATTTTCCAATGATTGAGAAGGACTTTACTTTCCAAAGGGATTATCAGTAGCCTTTGGTACTGGAGGAATATGCCACAAGGATGAGTCAATACATGATTCAGCTGGTATGGTTAAATATGCTGCCAAAGTTTTACAGACATTTTGAGACGGTGACATTTCTTTACTATAAATTGTAAGAAGTAGAAAAAAGATGTACTATAATTACAAATCTCTAATTCTAAACACATAGGGCTACATGCAAAATACTCCTAAATCAAATGCGAACAAAGGCCAAGGTAACAAGGTTCCTAAGGTTTAGAACCCTAGGTTACTCGTATTACTCAAGACTATAAAAGGGAATTTAGAAGATCAACAAATTTTAGGGATATATTAAAGGGTCAGGTCGAAGTCACCACGGGACTTCCACATGTAAATATCCATTGCAAATAGTTTAATATGTGGGACTGAGGCTTAGAAAGAGGCATCAATCTGTGTTTACGGACTTGGAAACTATCACAAGAAAGCATACTAGTCTTAACTTGTGAGTATAGATGATCTGAAATAGAAAAAGACAATCAAGAGAGATGCCAAAAGATGCAAAATCAACTTGGAATAAAGACAAACTTTATCGTGGTTAAGATGAAGGCAGGGAAACAGAAAGATCAAAAAACAAAGATGGCTGCAGACAAAGAAATAAGAAATATGCAAGCATGAATCTTGAGATTCTAATCTACAGATTGTTTTAATCTTGAAGTTACAAAAGTATTAGAAAGAAATTAGATAGTATTTATTCTACAAACAAATATTGAGCACTTCCTATGTGTAAAATAGACTAAACGTCCTTAACCCTCTGATGCTTTTAATTTGACTTACATTACAGAGCAGACAAATGAGTATGAAAAGATAATTTGTTTATTTCAACGTAGTAAGAGTAAATTTCATCCATAGTCATCCCCACATTTCTTTGATTCCTCTCTATATTTCCTTACCAGTTTTCATCATTTGGCTCACAATTCAGACTTTTCTGTGCCATTAAAAAAAAAAAATTCTGGTGTCGTGTATTATTCCCTTTCATGCTGCTGATGAAGTTATACCTGAGACTGGGTAATTTATAATGAAAAAGAGGTTTAATTGACTCACAGTTCCACATGGCTGAGGAGGCCTCACAGTCATGGTGGAAGGCAAAAGGCATGTATTACATGGCAGAAGGCAAGAGAGCATGAGAGTCAACGAAAAGAGGAAACCCATTATAAAATCATCAGTCTCATTAGACTTATTCACTAACCCAACATTATGGGGGAAACTGCCCCCATGATTCAATTATGTCTTCCCAGATCCCTCCCACAACACATGAGAATTATCAGAGCTACAATTGAAGATGAGATTTGTGTGGGGATACAGTCAAACCCTATTATACAGATGTTTGAAAACATTTGCTTGATGTGTTTGGTAAATAGAAGTTTATTTGAACTGTTCTGGATGCTGGAAATACAGCAGTGAGTACACCAGATCCTATGAACTTATGGTGGATTCTAGCAAATAGGACAAACAACACAGAAATACATAGATTAGTGATATATCAGGTAACAGTAAGTGCTGTGGGGGAGAACAAAGCAGAGTAAGGGTGACAAGAGTGTTGCAAAGACTGGGGGAGTGTTACTATTTTAAATAAGACAGTCCATGAAGGCCTCTCTGATAAAGTAGCATTTCAGCAGATACCCAAAGTAAATGAGTTATTTGGCTATTTTGGAAAAGAACATTCCTAAAAGAAAAACAGCAAGTGAAAAGGCCTTGACGTGGAAACCTGCTTGTAAAATCAGTGTGTCTGGAGCAAAATGAATGAGGGGCAGCAGCACAGAAGCCAAGGTGGGAGCTGCCACAGGACCAGATCATCTTGGTCCTTGTAAGATACTGAAGGACATTTGCTTTTGTGCTGGATGAAATGAGAAGTCATTTTAAGGTTTCACACAAAATAACTATAAATTGGATTATTTCCAATTTATAATTTTAAAAGATTGCTAACAGTGAAATACAGTGGGACCACTCAGGAAGTTTTTATTTTTATTTAAAAAATTTTTATATCAGGCCCCATGTACAGGTAAAAGGGGTTTCTATTTTTTAAAAACAAAACAATTTGCCTATGAGTCCCAGCGAAATTCATGGGTGCTTTAGTAATCAACTTGTAGTTAATGTAATACTATAGACACTGCTGGTTTTCCCCACAAATCTGTCCCTCTTTCTTAGTATATTATTTTGCTAGTGCTGCCATTTAAAGTACCATGGACTGGGTGACTTAAACAACAGAAATTTATTTTCTCACATTTCTAGAGTCTAGAAGTCCCAGATCACAGTGACTTCACATGGTCATACTTCTAGGTATGTCTGTGTCCTAATTTCCTCTTCTTATAAGGATACTATATTGGATTAAGGCTCACCCTAAAGACCTCACTTTAACTTAATCATTTCTTAAAAATCCCATTTTCAAATACAGTCACATTCCAAAGTATGGGAAGTGAGATCTTCAACATATGAATTTTGAGGCCCATGATTCAGCACATAATATTTAGTAATCGAGTTGTAGTTGGACTGTAACTGCCCAGCCATGACCACCTTTCCCAGCCTCGATCACCTTTCCCAGCCTCCTTTTTAGCTAGGGGTGGGCATATGACTACACTCTCACCAGTGAAATGGGGACAACACGAGAGGAAAGGGGCATGGAGGAAAATGCTTGCAACTGTATACGAGATTGGCTGGAAGCGTGGAAGTGACTAAAAGGGCAATGAAGTTGGCTAAAAGGGCAACAAAGAGAGAAGCCTTGGAAGATAAAGGGTTGAAGGTGGGAAATCCTATGTCAGTCTTGTTCCCGATTGACAGTGTGAGGCCTGAAACACTTATCCTGGATTGTGACATGAGAGAGACATAAATTTTTATATTCATTGAGTCACTAAATTATTGTTGAGTCTCTTGTTTCTGCAGCTTACTATTCTGTGACTAATATACCTAACTCTATGTATATGGCTGTAGGGAAATTTGAACATTAATCTTTAATTTGAGCAGAGTTGCTAATACTGGGGCCAAAAAAACTTCATGAAATATGCATACATTTTAAACTTAAATTGTGATTTTCTTTCTTAATAAGATAGTCATTTATTAATGCCACAAAGTGTATTCAATGTGCAAGTGCCATTACTATGGGCCAGACCCAAACCTAGGCCCTGGTCATAAACAATCAGAGAAAAAAGCAAAACCCATGAATACTATGCTATCTGTCTTTAAGCTGAACAAAGTTCTGTCGGGGAAGCTATAGATAAGCAAATTCTGCCATGTGCCACCTGCCCATGGGGAACACATAATGTCTGTATGGGGAGATCATAGAAAACTACAAATTAGATATAGTTCTTGAGGTGTACCTACAAGAAACTGCAATTGATTATTATACACATATTCTAAGGATAACATACAAATAAATATAGGTTCTGAAAGTCCTGGTAAGGAGAAATTATAGAAGGAAGGACTTCATGAATGACAATTGTTCCCGTGAGTTCGAAAATGGCATAGAAGGCAAACCTGTGGGAGCGAACCCTTGCCAACTTTTCTCTGCATTAGGTGAAAATTACTAAGAGACAATGTGCCTGAACTTAATCATGAAGTTTGATTCGTCTTGAGAAATACTGGCCTTAAGTGATAAAGCACTAACTAGCTCTGTTTCTGGAGAATATTTCAGAGTGTAAACAAACCCTGGGCAGGAGTGAGTAGTTTTCAACTGCCTTGAGGTTAAGTGCTCAGGTCTGGTGATATTCTGAGACTGTTTCCTTGACTAAATAAGTTGAGAGGCAAACTTTATAAAGCCTAAAACACTTCACTACAGTAGCCATTTTCTTTGAAGTATACAGTTTAATCCTCATGGAAACCATATTATTTGCCCCATTTTACAGGAGAGGAAATAGACTCCCAGAAGCCGTGTCCAAAATCACGTAACCAGCAGGTGGAAGGAGTAAATTTAACTTGTCTGTTTCTGATGCCTACAATGTTCCATTAAGTCTGCTACTTTAACTTTTCTAAAACCACATGACTGTTATGGGGACTACCTGAATCCTCATCTGCCACAGCTTAGTTCATAAAATTACATCAAAGTGGCTGAGCCTCTGGTAGCCCAGTTACCCAAATTTGAATCTAAGTTTCTTCTACTTGTAAACTATGTGAACATAAGGATTTTTGTTTTCTTAAAGTAAGAGTTATAATAGTACCTACGGCATGGATTTACTTATGTAAAATACATAAAACTACCCTGTCATGTAGTAGTCACATATATGGTAAATGCATTTGATAGCAATAATTTAAGCATATAGTTAGAATGACCTTGTATGGCAGATGTACCTGAATGTGTGTTCTGAGCTAAGGAATCCAGGAATGGCCAATCTGGAGGTTTGTTCCTTACCTATGATAAATGTCAGAGCCCCTGGCCTGGCCCATAGAACATGGAGCTGTACAGGTAACTGAGGCCCTGATTTTGACCTTAAATGAAGGCTACTAGGTGGAGGTCATTAGAGAAAGGGTATTAAGTGAAAATGCTATATAAACTGCATGTTTGTAGGTGGTTGCAGTTTTCTTGTCCAGCCCACTGCTACTGGGCCATGAGGTTATGCTGTCCAGCGTGCCACCACTGGACTGTATGTAAAGTGGATGTCTGTCCAGCCCACCACCACTGACTGTTTCTGTACATCAGTTGGTTCTCCTGTCCAGCCCCCTGCACTGGGCTTTGTCCTCTGCATGTAAGCCCCTAAAACAAAACTCATGTCTTGTTTCCTGGATCTGGGCATTTTCTTTGGCCTCTTGAGCCTGGTGCCATCTCTATTGAGGTGATAGGGGTTTGCACAACAGCATACAGTATATTACCACTTTTGGCTGTTAACATAGCATAGGCTTTTTTAAAAAAATTCATTTGTTTAGGCTTTAAAAATCAACATTAATTTTTCAAATACTTTCTCAGTATGTAGCATTAATCTGCACAATAAAAAGTAGAAGCTGGGACCAATTGCACAAAAAGCCCCAAATATTTTTTTTTTTTTTTTTTTAATTTTTATTGCATTATAGGTTTGGGGGTACATGTGCAGAACAAGCAAGATAGTTGCATAGGTACACACATGGCACTGTGCTTTGCTGCTTTCCTCCCCTTCACCCACACTTGGTATTCATCCCCAGGCTATCCCCCCCAGCCCCCCCCTGCTGTCCCTCCCCCATTCCCCCCAACAGTCCCCAGTGTATAGTAGACCGCCTCTCTGTGTCCACGTGTTCTCATTTTTCTCACCCACCTATGAGTGAGTATATGCGGTATTTCTTTTTCTGTTCTTGTGTCAGTTTGCTGAGAATGATGTTCTCCAGATTCATCCATGTCCCTACAAAGGACACAAACTCATCATTTTTGATTGCTGCATAATATTCCATGGTGTATATGTGCCACATTTTCCCAGCCCCAAATATTTTTAAAGATAATCTTAGCATTCATTGACTCCAAGTAAAATATTCTGGAATTATAAACTACAGATAGATGTGGTGAAGATACTGAACATTTGTGCTTTTCTCTTTTTAAGTATTTGAGTTTGATAAGCTACCTTTTATTTTGAAAACTATATTATTGCATGGAATTCTACTCTGATAAGGAAAACAATTCTGAATTAATTTTGCCATGTTTACTGTTCCAAAATCAAATCCCAAACCAAAGCAAGAATTGATTCTGTCGTTTACTCCCTGTTTGCTTTCATATCTCCGTTTACTGTGTCATCATGACTCACCTTTTCCATTGCAAATTAATTAATTCCGGGCCACAAGTCTTCCTCTCCCATTACGTCTTCCTCAGAGCCCCATATCCATGTAAATGTCTCATATCTGTTCATCTAGTGTCTGGACACTGTTTCATTGCTCTTTGCCTTGTTTTTAACTGTGGCTCTCAACTCAGAGTATGCATGCCACTCCTTAGATGAATCAACAGACCGGGTGGACTTCATAATCTACATAATAATTACCAATAATTGTTAGCCTTCATCCCCAAAGTCTAATGTGTCTCTTGCTGACCCTCTCAGGTAAGAACTCCCTGTTTGCCTTTTGGCATTTTACTAGTAGTAATTTCAGATGCTCAAGAATTTCACCTTATCTAAGGTGAGCTTAGACTAAAATAGAATACTACTAATAACTATGCCAAGACCACAGGTATAAATGAGATTTGGGGTCACCCTATCTTATTCACACATCTCCATGACCATCAGTAATGGAATTAAGATTACAGGCTAAGAAATATGTGCTCTGGTTTGGTCTTTCACATTCCTCTTGGCTATTTGTGTCCTTGAGTTTTTAAAATGTACCTCATTTTATAGCTACAGTCACAGTAAAATTTAAACTCAATAGTACTATTATAATATTCAACAACTCATTGAATTTTTAATTTGGTTTAAAGATATAATAATACACTCATGGCAATTAATTTCGTTTTTAAAATTTAATGATATTTATAAGCCAGTAGTTCAACTGTGTATATACCAACTGAAATGTGTACTTGTGTTCACATACCTGTGCAAAAGTATTCATAACAGCACCATGTGTAGCAGTTCTAAACTGAAACCGCCCAAATGTTCATCAATAGTAGTAGAACTCATAAATAAATTATATGTTACACTAATGGAATGCTACACAGCTACAAGACTAAACAAACTATGGGGCCAGGCATGGTGGCTCACACCTGTAATCTCAGCACTTTGGGAGGCCGAGGCAGGTTGATCACCTGAGGTTGGGAGTTCAAGACCAGCCTGACCAACATGGAGAAACCTCATTCTACTAAAAATACAAAAAATTAGCCAGGCTGGTAGCGCATGGATGTACTCCCAGCTACTCGGGAGGCTGAGGCAGGAGAATCACTTGAATCCTGGAGGCGGAGGTTGCAGTGAGCCAAGATCACGCCATTGCACTTCAGCCTGGGCAACCAGAGCAAAACTGCCTCTCAAAACAAAACAAAACAAAACAAAACAAAACAAAAACTACAACTACACACAACAATGTAGATGGATCTCACAAACATAATGTTAAGAGTAGGAAGCCAGACACAACTGAATACACACTGTGTAATTTTTTTTATACAAAATTCAGAATAAGACAAAACTAATCCATGGCATTAGAAGTCATGATAGTGTCTGCCTTTTAGGTGGGAGTGGGGAGACTTAAGGGAGAATCACAGGATAATCTGAGATTCTGCTAATTTTCTACTGGGAGCTGATTAAATGAATATGTTTAGTTTGTGAAACCTGTGAAAATTTACATGGTGTATCATGATCTGTGCACTGTTCAATATGTACCTTGTACTTTGGTAAAATTTCCAAGATATATAATGATACATAATACATAGTATTCATACATATGTAAATATTCCTCTTAGGAAATTACTCATAATATGGAGACCAGGCTCTTAATAGACCAATAGTGGAAATTTTAAAAGATTGGGAACACTGATACCAATAGTCAATGAATTCTTTAAGGAAGCCTTTTCAAAATAAAATAATACAAAATTATAAATACAAAATTAGGCACAAAAGGAATATTTATTTAGAAGAAGAAAGAAATTACAAACCATAATAAATATTTTTTAATTACATGTAACATCTATAAAACGTATGTCTCTACATGTTATAACTCTAAATTCTTTGATTGACTCTTCATATGATATGCTTTATAATATTTGATACAGAGAGATTAGAAAGATTTGTTTCCCCCTATAGTATGGTTGATGCAACTTTTTAAATTAAAAAATGAGATTTTTATAAACAGACATATTGTTTGATATTGTTACTACAAGCTTGGGTTCTATAATCAAAGGAATTCTGGTAAGGTCTATTTCTTGCAATTTTCATCAAAATGTATGTTGCTTTTATAATTTTATAGCTTACATTATTAAATATATTCCCAAATCAGAGAATTTCCATTTTGATTGGGAATTTTAAGGAAATGAATCTTCCATTTGAAGTTATGCTTATCTAACAACCAAGAAGAATTTTCAAGAAAACTAGTCTCTTTTCCCTCCACTACCTACGTTCTTCCAATCTCTGTGCATGGAGCCTGTTTATAATGGAAACACCTTTATGTCAAGACTTGGGTAAGTCTACCCAACAGGAAGTAGGAGTATTCCTGGTTTTCCTGCACCAGGACAGATAGGAAGACTTAACTATAGACAGAAATGACAAATATATCTCACTAAAGCCAAACTAAATGTATCTTTAACTCAGCTTCCCTTTACTTGAATCTCAGAAATGCCCATGATCACCCTCATACCCTCCACACAAGGGGAAATGTGAGGAAGGCTAAGGTGGATTGGAAAGAAACTGTGATCCCAACCAATTACTGTTAAAATATCATAATTTTGAAAATGTTACAAAAACAAATGACCATATGAACCCAAGTGCTAGCTAGCTCCCTTGCTGGTGCCTTGAAAGATGCCAGTGCAAGCTTCATTTGCTTCTCTATAAATTCATCTCTGCATTTTTCTTTGCCTCACTGGTTGCATGTAGCTTCTCCTGAAAGTGAACTCTTCATCTTTAATTACTGTCAAAACACTACACGTACCTATGGTTGGCTCTTGTGTCAGCTGTGATTGTCTTCCCACAGTCAACCACAATCTGTGTGGGCACTATTGAAGTTTCTCCTTCAGTGACTTTTTATAGAATTTCATCTGACTGCTTCATGGACGGCCCTTTTTAGCTTAGTGGACAGCAGCTGGTGAGGTATCTGGGTTTTGTTATAGACCATTGTTAGGAGATGACCAGCTGAGCACAGTGGGAAGGCAGCCATTAAACTTTGATGCAGCAGAACTGGCTGTACTTCAAGGTCTTAATGGTTTTCTCTTGCCATCTGATGTACATTAGATACCAGTACATAGGGTGGAGTCTTTGTGATTACACTTGCAACAGTAGTATTTTCAGTGTTCACTTTGATTCCACAGTTCTTGATTCAATTCATCACTTGCCCAGACAGGAACTGCTTTTACTTATTTGTGCTGACACCTGCCTCTATTTTACACCTTGGAAAAGCACTCAGAGCTTTTATTTCCTTTCACCCATAATGTAGATTTGCTCAGCAATATGATATATATTTGTGTTTAGCATGGATTTTGCAAGCACTTAGATCAGAAGAATGCTTGTATAGGGAAAATGTTTACCTAATAAAGGAATTTTTGCAGTCTAATGTTATTCTGTGTTAAGCATCTTCTTTTTCTTCCACTTAAAAACATAGTTCATTATTCTAAATTAATATAAAATTTTTGTACGTAGTACAGAAATTTATTTAAACTGGCAATATTAAATTAAATAATGTGAATTTATCTTATACTAGCACTCAGAGAAGCTTTAAATTATCCAATAGGTTGACAATGACCATTAAAAGAAGCTTTTTAATTTATAATTTAATCAATTCTTCTTCTTTCATTGCACTAATCAAGTACTTGTACTAAGTATTTCATAGGTATAGTTTAATTTAATTCGCAAAGCAAAACTGTAAGGAAAGCAATATTAGCCCTGTTTTGAGGAAACTAAGCCTCAGATAAGGGATACATATGCCCAAGTTCAAACAGATCAGTGATTCAAATATGGGTCTGCTAATACCAAAGCTAGTGTTTATAACAATTTTTTATCTTTTAGAATTAGTAATTTGGCCAGCAAGAAAGAATAAATGTTTTCAACTATCTCTTTAAATATTGACTAAGTCAGAATTATTTCACTATCTGAATGTATGATAGGTTTGGATAATTGAAAAAATTAATTTTTCATCTCACAATGTTGACAGCAACTCAGTCTTCATCATATTAAAATGATTGATTTGGTCTGTATTTTTTAGTTAATTAATTTTAGCTATTCTAATTCCTGTTAGGCAGTTTTACTCAAAGTGAAGTTATACACCTGAGGCTCTTCAGGTATGCTTGTTAAATGAAGAATTCCAGGACACATTCCAAACCAACAGAATCAGATTCACCTGGGCTAATGTCAAGAAATCTGCATTTTAAACTAAGTTAGATAGTGATAGTGATTCTGAAGATCATTATTTTGCCTTTAGATGATTTCCCCATGCCCTTACTGTGATTATTTCCTGGGTAGTCATGTGTACGTCCCTTTAAAAACTGGATTTATAAGCTTGGTTAACTGGTTCTCTAAAGGAAGTCTCTGGTAGTCAATAGACTTGTTCACAAATGTTCTGGTTCTTCTCCACTGAAGCACATGATGAGATTGCATTTCCCTGTCCCCTTAAAATTAGATGTGGCCATGTGACTACCAGTGGTCAATGGAAATGCATAGAAGTAACTTGTAATCTGTTCTCTAGCCCCAGGAACCATATACATTCCAGACAGTGGAGATTTTGTCAGCTTGCATTCCTCTATGAAGCTGAGAGGGAACAGAGCCCCCAGCTGATGCCCAGTGGATCTAGTAGAGCAGGAAGGTAGAAGGAGCCTGGGTCCCTAACAGTGCGAAGCTTCTATCCTTCCTTGAAAAGCCTACCACTGGATCTGTTTTACATGAATGAGAAACAAAACACTATTTTTCATATTTTTATTTTTTTACTACCCCATATATCTAAAGCACTATATCTGACTGTAATTATCTACAAACCAAGACACTGTCACTAACTAATTATATCAATTGATGGCAACATCCTTCAAAAATCCAGACATTTTTCTTCACTTGCTAACAAAAAGGTGATTGTGGGTACTATGGCTTCAATGTAGATGAGGTAACTGAGATAATACAGGCATCGTATATTACATGCCTTCCGGGAGTGAAATGTGACTCCCATTCATGTCAGCCAGTCTTCTAAAATGATATTCTGCATTTTCTGGATCACTCTGCCTGCTCATCTACTATCAGTGTAGCATTGGTCAGCACCCTACCAGGATAGGTGGAGTTTGAAAAGGATTGCTGGCCTCACTCAGAAACAGCTGGACAAATGATTTTTATCAACTCACTAAAGACGCCTGAGCAATTCATATAGGAACTTCAAATTAGCTGATAAGCCCTTTTATTTTTGGTCCCCATTTATTTACTGCAACTTTATACTGATCAACTTCAATTAAAATGTTGCTGTTTTGTGGCACTCTTCTAATTATCATTTGTGTATTCTGAAGTTGGCAGGGTATCGAGGACTCAGAGTTCAACACATGAATTTTACATTTGAGGAATATAAATGGCTAATCAAGAGCCATCCAGTTAAGTTCAAGTTAGAACTGAGAGCCCTGGACTCTCACTTCATTACTCTTCTCTCAGCTAGGCTTCCTTAGAAGACCATAGCAGATTCCTTCCCTCTACTTGAAATTCAATCTTAACTCCATAGAATATCTAACTCAGCATTTAGCCAAGTGAGATCTTTTAAGCTGAGTCCAACTTGTGCATTTCTTCCAGTCTTATCTCAGTATCTCTCTTGAAGTGTGTGTGTGTGTGTGTCCCTCCTTAATACTTTCTCCTGAATTCCTGAAGCAAGTGCGTTCTATAATTATTCTCCTTCTCTTGGAGTATCCGTACTCTCTCTCAGCTACTTTATTTTCTCCTGCTTACAAATAGACCTAAGTCTTTCCTATTTTTATATAGTGGACATATTTTAATATTTTAAATAAAATTACTGTCTGAGCTATCAAATTCTTTTTATTCTCTGCACAGCTTTGCTCAGAAATGGTTTTTGGAGGTCTTTTATTACTCATTGCTTTTATTTTTCTTTTTAAAATTTTAGATTCACGGGTATATGTATGGGGTGTTACATGGGTATATTGTGTTATGCTGAGGTTTGGGGTGTGGACCCCATCACCCAGGTAGTGAGCATAGTACCCAATAGGTAGTTTTTCAACCCGTATCCCTCTCCCACACTCCCTGCTCTGATAGTCCCCAGTTTTTATGGTTTCTATCTTTATGTCCTTGTATATTCAATCTTTGGCTCCCACTTATAAGTGAGAACATGTAGTATGTGGTTTCCTGTTTTTACTTTTTACTTGTTTAAGATTTCTTTTTGTCATTCTGTGACTTTCTTTTTCTCTTTACCCCTTTTCCTGTTGCTGATATGAAATATCCTTGTGTCCTTCGTGGCTAGTATAGTGCCAGGCATACACTGATTGTTGTGTAAGTTTTTAAATAAACAAATGAATAAAATAGCAGAAAAATCATGATAACCCTGAGGAAACCTGGCTCTTCATTAAACATGCTTAAATAGGAACCAGGCTGTGTGTACAAATATAAACATAAACATACATACAAAGAAGGATCTCGGAAGCTTTTTCTGCTCACTATGCATTCATCTGTTCAAAGCTCTTTACATGTATTTTCTCACTTGATAATAATAGTTATTATTATTTTAACAGTGATTTCAGATAGTGCTCAGGATGGGTTAGGTGCTATTCAGACCACATTACTATGTATTCACAAGAACTCTGCATGGTAGACACTTTTTTAAATCTTAACAGAGACCGGGAAAATAGCTTTTGCATTTGTACAGTTAGTGAGTAGGAGAATATGAATTCTGACTCCAGAGTCTATACTCTAAACCACTCACATCATACTGCTTATCACCCAAGGTCTCACAAGAGGAGTTGGGGTTCTATAAAAGACATACTCTCTATCCTACCCTGAGGATCATTCCCTAAAATATCTTCCTTTCCAGCTTGCATGGTAAGTGACTTAAATTTTTATTATTCAGTCATAATCTTTACAGAAGGGACTTAAAGAACTGAAAAATAAAACCCTACAAGTGTACTATACAGGATACAAATTAATTATAAAGCTATAATTAATCATTAACATTTTAGCATAAATTTTTTTTATCAGATAAATGTAATTGGTCCTTTACTCTTAAGGAAATTTGACATGAGACAGTAAATTGAGTTGGGAGATGTTGGAGAAGATGAGTCTCAAAATGCAAAAAATGTAGGAAAGAAAAACCAAGTAAGGTGGTTACGCTGTAGAATATTTAAAGAAACAGTGAAAAGGAAAGATTTGAAATTTGGACAAATTTAAAAGCCTTTTAATTTGCTACCATCAAAATACTCTTTACTGTGTGTTTACTTCTCACCTAATTATGACTAATTTTGAATATCCATTTTGTTTTAGATTATATATTTCACTTTGAGTCATATCACTGGGACCAGTGATTTCTTTCTTTAGCTGAAGCTGAATATCTTACGAAGTACTATTAGCAAAATTTAGACATATTTCTCTTACCTGAAGGAATACTCTCCAATTTTATCGTATAAGTCTAGTGGGAAATCTGTGTCTAATATAGAATTTTACTTTAGCAATTACTTTTATTTACATCTTGTTTCAAAACACAGCCGTTGAGCTAGGTATTCCTGGGTGATAGTCAACCTCTAATTTTTATTTATTGCCTGCCAACCTTGTACTTTCTAAGCTTATAATAAGGAATACTTGGTTTAAGCAATTTTATAGTCATCACTGACATATGGAACCTCATATAACACGTTTTATGATGACATATACCTCTTTTATAATAAAATTTCACCTTATGAGTCTTTCACGTAGTAAATCCCTTTTGATTTCTCAATAGGATAAGGTTCTACATGTATATTATACATGAATCATCTATTTCTATTAGCAGTTCACTGATCTCGTAAATTATGAATCTGGGTAAAGAACTACTGAAAATTTAAATCTTCTTAATTTGGGTGACATATATATTGAGAATGAAAAATTATTCAGCTAAAAGTAGCAAATTCCATGTAATTGGAAGAGTGATTTTATTGAGCATTTCTCGAATCCATTGGATTTTAAAACAATTCATAGTTATTTAAGAGTTTACTTAGACAGTTACCCTCAGGTGGCAGAACTTTCTCTGGAAGCCTCCCTCAGAAAGTAGTCTTCTGTGCTCTTTTCCTTGAGTAAAACTAAATGGCAAGATTAGGCAATGGATGAATACTTTCTAATTGTTCAGTGTTAGGATGCTAGAACTCACACTAATTTCAGATGAACTTCAATTCCATTTTTCAAGACATTATTATAGAAACAGAGCATTTGGAGAAATGTTAACAGGATATCAAATTATGGATCTTCCCATCTGGAAGTGTCATTTGCCAGAGTTCTCAAGAAAAAAGAACCAACAGGATGGATGAATAGATATATAGATCGATGAGGGGTGATTTATTAGGGGAATTGGTTCATGCAATTATGGAGTCTGAAGTTCCACAATAGACCCTCTGTAAGCTGGCGATCCAGGGATGCTGGTGGTATGGCTCAATCCAAGTCTGCCCTAGAACCAGCAATGCTGTAACTCAGTGTGAGGCCAAAGACTGGAGAACCCAAGAACTCAGGGAGAGAGCAGTGTCACTGGTGTTAAGTCCTGAAGTCCAAAGGTCAGAGAGCCTTAGGTTCTGATGATGTCCAAGAGCAGGAGAAGGATGTTCCAGCTCCAGGAGACAAAAAGAGAGAAAAATTACACTTCCTCTACCTTTTTTGTTCTATCAGATCCCTAACTGATTGGATGGTGACTCCCCACATTGAGGGTGAATCTTCCCTACTCACTCCACAGACTCACACACCTATCTCCTCTGGAAACACCCTCACAGAGACATCCAGAAATAATGCTTTAACAGTTCTCTAGGTATTCCTTGATCCAGTCAAATTGACATCTAAAATTAACTGTCACAGGGAAGTTAGGCCAAGATCCCAAAGCTGAGAACAGTAAATGTGAAGTACTCCCATGGTTAAGGCAAGATGGGCCATTAATAAAGGAAGATGCAAAAAAAAAAAAAATGTTCTGCCAGTGTTGGTTCAGATTATATCAAAGAATAATTCAGTGGGAGGTAAGGGATGGGAGGGTGCCTTAGTTCTGGCTGTTATAACACATTACAATAGACCGGGTGACTTAAGGAACATTTATTTCTCATGGTTCTGAAGGCTGGAAGTCTGAGGTCAGGGTGCCACTTTAGTTACATTCTTGATCCTCTTCCTAGCTGTGTTCTTACATGGCCTTTCCCTGGCATGTGCATGCAGAAAGAGCTCTTTCTTTCTTCTTTTTATAATGACATTCACCTCATCATGGAGGTCCCACCTAAGTGACCTCATCTACACCCTTCAAAGACCCCCACTTCCAAATACCATTATATTGAGAATTATGGCTTCAACATATAAATTTTGAGGTGAGACACACATTCAATCCATAATAGAGAGTAATAGTTATTTAAAGAAAGAGCTGCCCGTATTCTTGGATATTTGAATTTCACTCATTAAGAGAGTCAAAGTAGGCAGAGTTCAAGAGAGCCACTCAAAGTCTTAGCCCATGAACTCTGAAGTTCAGACAAAACGTAGAGACTAGACCTTGGCTTGCATCTGAAAAGGTTGAACAATGGCAAGTTTTGTCAAAAGCCAAAGGAAGGGGAAGAATTTGGGTAGGAGCAAAGTGAGCCTCCATGTATGATGGAGCACATGTATGTCTTTTTTATGGCCCAGAGGTGACCCATGGTAGGTAGACTGCCATGAGCCCTCTTGACAGGTTTTACCCAAGAAGACAACCTGGATGGCTGACCCCTAGCTGAAGAGGACATATTGCCAGAGTCTGGGGGCCTGAGAAAAATCATATCTTGATAGATAAATGAACTATCATGAGTGATATAGTATAGCAACTGAACATCTGAGAAAGAAGATTTCCAAAGGACCCACAGAAACACCCCATAAAAGAAGCATTTGGTCATCTGGCTCACCCAGAAGTTACCAATATCTGATTACATTAGGAGACAAAAAGGAAATTATGCTTTCACATGTGATGGTGTTTTTAGAAACTATGGCAGCTTCTGGAGAGGTTACCCAGGAGTGCAGAAGAATAAACCAACAGAGCAACTTTAATGAGGGATGGTAAGAAACAATAAAGTTGCCTTCTGCTTGAACCCTAGTGAGTGCAGCTCAATGAATTAGTTGAAATCGTACAGATTTAAAGGGAAGAGCTCTGGAACCCTGTGATTATCCAAAAATCAGTCTCAGAAACATTGCAATGTTTCTTTTCACAAAGGCCCTCAAGATAAGATAAAGAAAATTAACTTTAAGAAAGCCCCATTGAGTTTTAGAAGCTCAAGTAACATATTCAACTAGAATATTAGAGCTGAAAAGGGGGAGATAATTTGTGTTGGATATTAACTACAAAGTAGTAGGTATCAAACGGTCAATATTTCTTACCCTGAATATTGTCTTGAAATAGTCAAGCATGAAACCAAAAGCATAGGCAATAGAAGTATTTATTTCCTATTGCTACCATAGCAAATTTAGTGGCTTAAGTAATACAAACATATTATCTCACAGTTCTTTGGGTCAGAAATCCAATGTGCTCATCTGGTTCCTTTGTTCCAATTTCACAGGTCCAAAATCAAGGTGTTCGCAGGGCTGCGTTCCTCTCTTGAGGCTCTAGGACAGAATCCTCTCTTGCTTATTGAAAGTGTTAGCAGAATTCAGAGCCTTGAAGTTCTGTGACTGAAGTACCTGTTTTCTTCCTGGCTGTCAGCTGAGGATCAGTCCCAGCTTTTGAAGGATGTATTTCTTGGCTTGCGGCTCCCCTTATTTCAGCTTCAAAACCAGAAATGGCAGGGCAAGTCCTTCTCATGCTTCAGATCTCTTCTACATCTTCTATTGTGGCATCTTTTTGGCTGCCTCCAGGAAAGGTCTTCTTTTAGACTCAAGTGGTTTGATTGAGCCCACCTAGATAATCCAGGATAATCTCTTCATCTCAGCATTCACACCCTTAATCACATCTGCAAAATTCCTTTTGCTGCCATTGAGGCAACATACACACCAGTTCTAGGGATTAAGGTATGGACATCTTTGGGGAGCCATTTTTCTGCCTACCATGGTGTTAATGCTTGACAGCCTCTATTTTCGTGATGAAGTAGATTATGTTCTTAGGTGAGAGTGAGGTAGGCAGTGGTGTAATTGAAGAATCGAAAGAAGGAATAACATTCAGAAATAGCTATAGGGATTAGTGAAAATAGAAATAAATTGAGAATTAAAAGCAAAAACAAAAATGAAGAAAAGTTTCTGTGTTGAGAGTAAGAGATTGAGAGAGAGTTAAGGCACCATCTGGCAAATCAAGTATAAATAAGAGTCATGTAATTATTACGCTAGCTGATCTGAGAAAGCATCGGTAATTTAAGATTTTTTTTGTGTGTGTGTCTATATACATATATATAAATATATATATATGTGCATGCTCATATATATATCTACAAACTATTATCCCTATAGCTCTTAGATATATATGTATATGTACATATAGCCCTTAGATATATATTGATAGCTCTTTTTGGAAGTTCACATGTGGTTAAAAATTTGCATTTGAAATTCTTCTCTTCTTAAATAACCATATGCATTAACTTTCAACTAATAAACAAATATCATTGCTGAAGAATAGAAGTAATTTGATACTTTTTTTTATTTGATAACCAGAGTATTGATTTTCAGCAGATGAAAAAACTACTAGGGGTTATGGAGAGTGTAAGGTAGGGTAGAAGTATCATAACCAAGAGGCTTATGAGACTAGCAATAATATATTTAATATGTAGTTTAATTTTACATTTTAGAAAAGAAAAAATGCTTATACATTTTGAAATATAGACTAAGAATTAATTGAGATATTTTTTTAAAAAATGTTTTAAAAAAGATTGAAAACACCGATTTAGAGATGAATCACTAGATTTCTTTAAGTTTTATTTATTCAGCTTGGAAAACATAGGCCTCTGTGTGAAGTCTGTGTCATAAGGCTAGGATGATCCTTTCCTGAAGTTTTCTGTGTGTGTGTATGTGTGTTTGTGCATGCTCATGTACGTGTATATATTTGTTTTTGCTCATCGCTTATTGCTTACTGCCTTAATTTTTTTTTTAATTATCAGGAGCCACAGTCTTTGTTCTGTCACTGGATTTTGGTTGAGTTCAATTAATGATTACCTTTGTCCACCCTAACAGATCTCCCTAAATTCAAGTTGCCATAGTATATAGCTAATGTTGGAAGTTTCTTTGATCTCATCCACTCCAGACCAGTAGTTATGGTTTGGTCTATAATGGCTGACTATGGAAACAAACTAAAAAGAGCTATTGAGTCAATGCTCAATATGGTACACGACTGAGAACTGAACAGGACCCTGAGCATGAAGTGCATGTCTGTGGCAAAGAAAAGTAAAACAAGGTAAAAGTACCTGAAATAGCAATATCATGGGGTATTGAGAAACAATGGCTTTAACAAACAGTTCCCTCTTATTATTCTTCATTAAATAAAAACATGCTGGGCATGATAGTACATGCCTATAGTTTCAGCTATTCAGGAGGCTGTGGCAGGAGGATTATTGGAGCCCGGGAGTTCAAGGCTGCAGTGAGCTGTACCTGGGTGACAGAGAAAGACTCTGTGTCTTTAAAAAAAATTTTTTTAAGTACTGTAAATATATATATATATATACTCCCAAGTCTAAATATGCTGAGGAATCCCTATCCTCTTTGCACCCCACACAAAGACATTGCAATCATGGTAGGGGAACAAAATGTAGACTCCCAAGTGCTCCTCTAAACTCCTTTTACTTCCCAGATCATTACTGGAACAGAAGATTAAAATGATCACCTTTCATTCTATTACACTTATCTCAATATTTCAAATTCAATTTCTAGGGTTTTTTTTTTTTTTAATCTTTAACAGAGAAGTAGATTCTCCTTCTTCTTCATCTTCTCCTTCTCTTGTCCTCCTTTCCTGGTAAGTTCAGTCCCAAAGCCATTAGTGGGGTTGATCAAGGCAGCATCGATGCCAGAGTTGGGGTAGCTGCAGTGGCCCAACATTGCAGAAATGGGTGAGGAGGGGTTCCTCATGGAGGGACAGCCTGGTGTAAGGTATGGAGCACTAGCAGGCTGAGGAGGGCATCATCCAGAAGGGCAGCCCGGAACAGGGTATCAGAGTGTGAGCAATTTAAGGTGGTGCCTATAGGGGGTGTGCCTGGACACACAGTGCCAGAGTTTGCATAGAAGTGTTATGCTCGATGGGAGTGGTCAGTGCCCAGATGGAGCAAGCAAGGCATCCTCATGGTAAGGCAACTTAATAGAGGTATGTCAGAACTCTGGTGGGGTAAAGAGGAGGTCCATACATACAGGTGAGCTGACATGGGGTATCAAAGTCTGTAGAGAGTATGGAGGGTATCTATGCAGGGGATCAGGGCAGGGTGACCTAAAGTGTCAGGACCCAGGCAGAGTGAGGGGGTGTCCTTACAAGAGAGCAGCCTAGCCCAAGCAAGGTGAGAAAAGTTCCCCAATAAGAAATGTCAGAGCCCAGGCAGGTGAGCAGGGTATCCACATGGGTGGAGGGGAGTCTGGTACAGGGAATTAGAGCCAAAAAACTGTGAAGAGTACATCCATAGGGGGAGAGAGTGACAGCAGTTGTGGGAGATTAGTTACTAAAAAATTGGGCAAATAAGTAAATGTATGAAGATAAAAGGAATGATATCTCTCAACTTTGGAAAAGGAAATTCCAAATATGGAAAAAAATAATAACTAGAAAGTAAAACGAGTTTTGCCTTGTTAGATTGGAATTAGCGATATCAATGTGAACTCACGGTTTTTAATCTACATAAATAATGAAGATGTATTTGTAGTATATAGATAGACAGATGTTAATATGAGTGTGTGTGCGCATGTGTGTGTTAGGAGGGTCCAGGAGTAGCTCTATGTCAATAACCTCAAGGACTCCTAGCACCCAGATCTCGATTTCTAAATATGATTCTCCATTGTATGGCTGATTCCAAGGCTGGGGTAGGGAATCAGCAAAATGATTCTGGAACATCTTTTTTTTTTTGCCAGAAAGAAAGTGCTTATAGAACCATGTTGACACATTAAAAGGAAAGAAAATCCAGTTTGAAGGGCTTCACACTGGCCAAATGAAAGCCAATTTGAACATAAAATAACAATTATGGATTATAAATCTTGAATAAAACAGGAAACCATGAGTATATATTCTTTAATGGAGGACAGGATCTGTAGAGTCACAAAGTAACTCTCCATAAAATACTTAATGACAAAGGGAAAATTAGTAATTTTCCTAATTTTGGAGAATTCTGGCAGGCACCATCTTAACCAAGTGATTAGAGAACATGATTGTACTTGGGACAAATTGAATTGCACAATATCTGATAGAATGCAATGAGAACACAACCTTTCTGCAATATACTTGCCAAAGATGCATAAGCTGAATGTAATAAGGAAACACTGGAGACCCCAAATTTAGGGTTATTCTACAAAACACCCAACCTGCACTCTTCAGAAGTGTCAAGGTCATTAAAGTCAAAGAATGAGGAACTGTTCTAGATTTAGGAGCCTCAGGAGACACAGCACTGAAATGCAAAGTGTGATTCTGAACTGGATTGTTTACCCTTGAGGATATTTTTGGGATAATTGGTGAAATTTGAATGGATTCGATGGTAGTGGTGTGTGTCAATGCCAATTTCCTGATTTTGCTGCTTATCTTATGATATTGTAGAATAATTTCCTTGTTTTTAGAAATTACAAACTGTTAGCTAATAGCGATATCTCTTGTTTAAAAAAAGAAATCACCACTGTATTAGTTTTCTAGGGCTGCTGTAACAAATTGTGAAAAACTGCATGACGTAAAATAACAAAAATGTATTCTCTCAAGGTTTGGGAGGTCAAAAGTCTAAAACCAAGATGTCAGCAGAGTTGGTTCCCTCTGAAAGGTCCAAGGGAGAATCTAGTGGTATCAGGATAACACTGGCCTCATAAAATGAGTTAGGGAGGAGTCCCTCTTTTTAACTGTCTTCTGGCTTGCAGGGTTTCTGCAGAGAGATCAGCTGTGAGTCTGATGGGCTTCCCTTTGTGGGTAACCTGACCTTTCTCTCTTTCTGCCCTTAACATTTTTTCCTTCATTTCAACCTTTGTGAATCTGACAATTGTGTGTCTTGGGTTGCTCTTCTTAAGGAGTATCTTTGTGGTGTTCTCTGTAGTTCCTGAATTTGAATGTTGGCCTGTTTGGGTAGGTTGGGGAAGTTATCCTGGATAATATCCTGAAGAGTGTTTTCCACCTTGGTTCCATTCTTCCTGTCACTTTCAGGTACACCAATCATATGTAGGTTTTGTCATTTAACATAGTCCCATATTTCTTGGAGGCTTTGTTTTTCTTTTTCATTCTTTTCTCTCTAATCTTGTTTTCATGCTTTATTTCATTAAGTTGATCTTCAGTCTCTAATATCCTTTCTCCTGTTTGATCTATTCGACTATTGATACTTGTGTATGCGTTGTGAAGTTCTTGTGCTGTGTTTTTCAGCTCCATCAGGTCATTTATATTCTTCTCTAAACTGGTTATTCTAGTTAGCCGTGCCTCTAACCTTTTTTTGTGGTTCTTAGCTTTTTTTTGCATTGGGTCAGAACATGCTCCTTTAGCTTGGAGGACTTTGTTATTACCCACCTTCTGCAGCCTATTTTTGCCAATTTGTCAAACACACTTTCTGTCTAGTTTTGTTTCCTTGCTGGCGAGAAATTGTGATCTTTTGGGGAAGAAGAGGTGTTCTGGTTTTTGGAATTTTCAGTCTGTTTGTGCTGGTTTTTCCTCATCTTTATGGATCTATTTACCCTTGATCTTTGCCCTTGGTGATGTTCAGATGGAGTTTTTGCATGGTTTTCCTTTTTGTTGATATTGATGCTATTGGTTTCTGTTTGTTAGTTTTCCTTCTAACAGTCTTCTCTGCTGCAGGTCTTCTGTAGTTTGCTGGGGTATCTAGATCCTTTTGCCTGGGTATCACCAGCAGAGGCTGCAGAACAGCAAATGTTGCTGTCTGCTACTTCTTCTGGAAGCTTCATCCCAGAGGGGCACCTGCCAGATGCCAGCCAGAGCTCTCTTGTCTGAGGTGTCTGTCAACCCCTGCTGGGAGGTTTCTCCTTGTCAGGAGGCATGGGAGTCAGGGACCCACTTAAGGAGGCAGTCTGTCCCTTAGCAGAGCTGTAGTGCTTGCTGGGAGATCTGCTGCTCTCTTCAGAGTTGGCAGGCAGGAATGTTTAAGTCTGCTAAAGCTGCATCCACAGATGTCTCTTCCCCCATGTGCTCTGTCCCAGGAAGTGGGAGTTTTATCTATAAGCCCCTGAGTGGGGCTGCTGCTTTTCTTTCAGGGATTCTCTGCCCAGAGAGTAGAAATCTAGGAGAGCGGTCTGGTTACAGTGGCTTTGCAGTGCTGCGGTGGGCTCTGCCCAGTTCAAACTTCCAGGCAGCTTTGTTTATACTGTGAGGAGAAAAACACCTACTCAAGCATCAGTTATGGTGGAAACCCCCCTTCCCACCAAGCTGGAGGATCCCAGGTCAACTTCAGACTGCTGTGCAGGCAACGAGAATTTCAAGCTAGTGAATCTTAGCTTTCTGGGCTCAATGGGGGGTGAGATCTGCTGAGCAAGCTGCTGGCTCCCTAGCTTCAGCCCCCTTTCCAGGGGAGTGAATGGTTCTTTCTTGCTGGTGTTCTAGGTGCCATGGGGTATGAAGAAAAAAACTCCTGCAGCTGGCTCAGTGTCTGCCCAAATGGCCGTCCAGTTTTGTGCTTGAAACCCAGGGCCTTGGTGGCTTAGACACTTGAGGGAATCTCCTGTTCTGAGGGTTGTGAAGACCATGGGAAAAGCATAGTATCTGGGTCAGATACCAACATTTCTCAGGGCACAGTTTCTCACAACTTCCCTTGGCTAGGGGAGGCAGTTCCCTGACCCTTTGCATTTCACGGGTGAAGCAACACACTACCCTGCTTCAGCTTGCCCTTCATGAGTTGCACCCACTGTCTAACCAGTCCCAATGAGATGATCCAGGTACCTCAGTTGGAAATGCAGAAATCACCCACCTATTACATTGATTTCACTGGGAGCTGCAGACTGCAGCTGTTTTTTTTTTTTTTTTTTAATTGCATTTTAGGTTTTGGAGTACATGTGAAGAACATGCAAGATTGTTGCATAGGTACACACATGCCAGTGTGCTTTGCTGCCTTCCTCCCCGTCACCTATATCTGGCATTTCTCCCCATGCTCTCTCTCCCCAATTTTCCACCCCTCTGCAGCTGTTCTTATTCAGCCATCTTGCCAGCCACCAGTGAACAGTAATCAGATTTGCACCTCACTCTGAATCCAGAATTATGTCATCTCAAGATCCTTAACTTAATAATTACATGTACAAAGGTTATATTTCCTAATAAGATCACATTCACAGGTGCCAAGAGTTAGGACTTGGATATACTTTTTGGGACATCACTATTCAAACCACTGTGAATCCTAAAGTATTCAAGAATGATCAAGGCTTCAGGTTGGCAACTTATTCTCAGATGGTTTAGAGGAAAAAAGTTCTTTGTATTAGACTTGCAATTTTTTTTACAAGTTTAAAACTATTTTAAAATTTGAAAAATTAGAAACAAAACAGAAGAATAGCTGTGTTGAATTAGTATAGTGTTTAATAGCACAGAATAGAATAAGACTGTCCAGGTTTGAGCTCCACTACTTTTTCATTGTGTGAATTTGGGCAAGTCTCTTAACCCATTTAAATTTCACTTCCTTTATCAATAAAATGGGAATACAAAAGTGGTATTTGCTTCAAAGATTTGTAAGGATTAATCAATACAATGGTTGTAAAGAGCTTAGCAAAGTACTTAGAATTTAGTAGCAGTTAATAACATTAATATAATTATCATTATTAACATCATCAATCCATAAAATGTTCTCATTTTTGTTTTTTGCAATAACTTAAGGTCAGTGATGAGCCTGATAAAATATTCTTGAACTTAGGCCAGTGAGACTTGTTCCTTCTATGCTAGTCAACTAAAACCATACGTTTTTACTTTCTTCTTATGGTTGCAATGAATTGTTTCATGCTTTAAAACATTGCATTTGAACAATCTGGGCAATATAGCAAGACCCTGTCTCTGCCAAAATAAAAATAAAAAATAAATTAGCCAGGCGTAGTGGCATGTGCCTGTAGTTCCAGCCACTTGGAAGGCTGAGGTGAGAGGATCACTTGAATTCAGGAGTCCAATGCTTTAGTGAGCTGTGATTATGCCACTGCATTCCAGCATGGCCAACAGAGAGAGAGCCTGTCTCTGAAAAAAAATGTGGCATTTGACCTTTAAATGTATTAATATCACCATTCAAAGATCTGGAGATTCTCAAAAGTCCAGCTTTATTATCATGGTCAAGTAAGTATCTCTAATGTTGGTTGTTATATCACTTAGGAGTGCATTCAGCTACAAGTAATATAAGTAAAACCAAAGTGGCTAAAACAAGTAGAGATTCATTTGTATAACATATGAAGAAGTCAAGAAGTCGACAGCAAAGGCTGTCCAGGCAGTTCACTGATGCAAGTAAGGACCATTCTTGGCATATTAGACTTTGTCCTTCTCTTTAACTGCCTCATACTTGCAACATAGTTACAGTACATTGAAGTTGTTTATCTACTTTTTAGGTATGACAAGAAGAGCAAGAACAGACTAAAAAGTTATACCATGTCTGTCTTTTTATTTTTTTAATCAAGAGAAAAACCTTTCCCCAAAGCCTCCGCCCACCACACCTTTCTTACCTCACCTTGATCAGAACTGGGTCACATGATACTCCAGAGATGAGTGGCTTTGGGAGTTGGAAAGGAGAGGGATGGTATTACTATAGTCCGGATCAGAACTGGGATAGGGTCTACTCTCCCAGTAGGACTTTTCTTAGCACGTTAGCGAAATCTTTCAGGGTTTCTCTGATCAAGGAAGAAGTGAAGGGGAAACATAAGTGTAGGCATTGGATGGCTCCTGTTGTAACTAGCTATGGGGACTTTGTCAATCTTCAGAGATAAAATTCCTCCTTTCAAAAAAAAATGTGATATACTTTACCAAAATAAAATTTTAAGAAAAATAAACAAAAGATGTAATATATCACTTTAGCACCAGTTCCTTCTGAAAAACATCGACTAATATACACAAGTAAAATAAGCAATGAGAAGATACACAGAGTATTTTGGTATATAGTTAGCATATTTTTCATATGTGAATGTCAGACAGAAACATATAGATTCCTCTTTTATTGAAAATAGGCTAGGCCGGGCGCGGTGGCTCATGCCTGTAATCCCAGCACTTTGGGAGGCCAAAGGTGGGTGGATCACGAGGTCAAGAGATCGAGACCATCCTGGTCAACATGGTGAAACCCCATCTCTACTAAAAATACAAAAAATTAGCTGGGCATGGTGGCGCGTGCCTGTAATCCCAGCTACTCAGGAGGCTGAGGCAGGATAATTGCCTGAACCCAGGAGGCGGAGGTTGCGGTGAGTGGAGATTGTGCCATTGCACTCCAGCCTGGGTAACAAGAGAGAAATTCTGTCTCAAAAAAAAAAAAAAAAAAAAGAAAGAAAGAAAATAGGCTAAAAGCTGTTAAGTTAGTTCCAGTTTGGGATTATAAACTCTTAACTTTGGAAAGAAGTAAAAACTTTTTTATTGTGTGAGAGAGATGAAGTCCAAAATCCAATCAAAAGTCCCTAAGGAGAAGTAGAGACCAGGCTTCTATTTTCATGATAAAAAAAAAATACCTAAAATTAGTAGAATACATGTCCAAAAATGATTCATCAACGTGATCTTAGAGATAATCTAGCCCTGCTTTCTTTTTGCAGGTAGGGAAGTACTGAGGCTCAGATACTGATTAGGCATGTTGCCAGAGATTACATAATTGTTAGGGGAGATGGAACTCGATCTGAGACCTCCTGACCCCAATCTAGTGTGCTTTTATCTGTAACCTTCTGAGGCTAAGACAGTCCAACAACCTGGAAAGAGGAATGTGTAATAAGTTGTCTTCATTCCCGGTAAAAAGAGAAGAGACAGGAAGTGAGTAAATTCCCTGGAGAGTTTAAACTCCCAGCTTGACAGAACCAGAGCTGAAGGATTTGAATATCATGAATGGAGAGAGAAAATAGCTGTGAATATTTGGTTTTATGTAACCAGCAAGACTTTTAAAACCTTAACACACACACACACACACACACACACACACACACACACACACACACACTTTCTCTCTCTTGCCTCACCTCTCTCTGTCTCTCTCTGCCTCTCTCTTCTTCTTGCTTTCTTTCTTCCCATATACATTTATTGAGCATCTGTTTTCTGTCTGGCACAAAGGGGTATAAAGTAAGTCCTAAGTTTTGTACAAACTAGGTTTTAAAATCTGCTTTCAGATTTTACATGTGATCACAGAGAATAAAAATTATGTTTCACAGTCTACTAGGAATAAATTCTCACAATAAGTTCAACATGGTTAGTTTTTCTCCAAAGTTAGGAGATTTTCTAATTCCTTAAAATGGCACTAAATGAAGCAATTGGCTTTGGGGGGCTGTTTGTGATTTTTGATAAATATCTATCTTTAAAATTCAAATCACATTCATTGTTGTGAGACACACAGTGGAACAGAGAAATCAAGACATCTCATCTCTTACAAGATTAAGAATCTACTCAATGATTTTTTCTAGATTTAAAAAACAGCATCCAGTCTCCCATCTCGATTTCTGTCTGGCCTATGTTTATTGAGTAAAATGGTGAGCATCACTTCTCACACTTCTATTATCACTATTTTTTAGAATATACATAAGTTAAAGCATATTGCAATACCATATAAACAAGTATATATGACTATGAAAATGTAGGATTACAACCCAATAGCTTGTGTGTTGCCTAAAATGAACATCAATTTCCATCTGGATCAGGAAAGGACAATAAGCAATTCACAAATAAAGGATTGCTTAGAGGTCTACCATGAAAGACAATCATTTATTAGGAGAAGATAACTAACAAGGAGCATTCCCCTCTGTCAAGTGTTGTAAATGTCTTATCTCTTTTAACCCTCAAAGGAACAGAATGAAGTAACTTTGTTAACCTTAATGATCAAAAATGGAAATAATTCAGGAACTTCTTAAGATCATGCAGCTGGTAAGTGGTGGAGCCAAGATATGAACCCAGGTTTGTATGACTCTGAAATTTATGTTCTTGTGATGAACAAATTCTATTTCCTAATAAGACAGCACAGCTAAAGCTATACAAAATTCCCTTTTTATATATAGCCATAAGACAAATCTCTACCTGGTGTCTGGCCAATAATAACTTAGTGAGAGCCTCCTAAGAAACTGGTATGTTTGAGTTTGAGGTCTCCTCCGAACATGTTTTCTTATTCTAGCATTTCTGTTGTAGCACTCAGCATCAAATTTCTGGCTCATCTTTTACAGGGTTAAGAATCTACTCAATGAATTTTTTTTTGTTCAGACTTCACTCTTGCCTTCATGTTAATTTTTCTTTCATTCTGTGCTTTGTCCCATTTTTATATGCAATTATTTTAGTTTAGTTTATTGCATTGTCATGAAGTAATTGCTTTAAATTCTATCTATAATAAGTCATGATACAAAGAATTAAATAACAATCTAAATATAAAATTATTAATAATTAGAACATGAACTTTAAGGATGAGGCATTAACTTAAAATTAATAAACTCATAAACTATAGAAATGTATGTAGTAACATAATTATACACACTAGCTTTCCATTGTTGCTGATATTAACCGAAGCATTTACCTGTTATGTGTAAGAAAATGGAGAACTATGAAGAAGGAGGATTTTGCCGATAAAGGAATGGGTATTCTTTTTTTTTTCCTTGATAACCAGTCACATGTGCTATTTGTGAGATATTACATAAGGCCTGTGGTTAAAAAGACGAGTAAGACATATTCCCTGTAATCCCAGATACTTGGGAGGCTGAGGCATGGGAATCACTTGAATATGGGAGGCAGAAGTTGTTGTGAGCCAAGATTGCACCACTGTGCTCCAGCTTGGGCAACAGAGTGATTTCTGTCTGAAAAAAAAAGACGTATTTTCATATTCCATACATGTATATGTTTTTTTTATCAACTATACATTGTCACAAATCAAAAATTTTTTTAAAATTAAAACTATATTTCCTAGCATTAGTTATAGAGAATTGCCATAAAGTGTGATTTGTTCTGGAAAGGAGTCATAGAAAAGACATGCTGAAGTAAGGCAGTAAAACGTCTGAAAGCTGGCCCTAGTGCAGTGGCTCATACCCTTATCACAGCACTTTGGGAAGCTGAGGCAGGTGGATCTCTTGAGGTCAGGAGTTTGAGACCAGCCTGGTCACAGTGAAACCCTGTCTCTACTAAAAATACAAAAATTAGCTGGGCATGGTGGTGTTCACCTGTAATCCAGCTACTAAGGAGGCTAAGGCAGGAGAATTGCTTGAACCCAGAGGTTGAAGTTTGCATTGAACCGAGAATGTGTCACTGTACTTCAGCCTCGGTGACAGAGTGAGACCTTGTCTCAGAAAAGAAAAAAAAAAAAAAGAAAAATGACTGAAAGCTTAACTTGTAAAGTGAGACAGACCTGGATTTGAAGTAAATTCATCACTGTATTATTTTCCTAGGTCTGCTGTAACAGATTACCATACTGGGTGGCTTGAAAATATAGAAATTTATTTTCTCATAGTTCGGGAGGCCAGACATTTGAAATGAAGTTGTCAGCATGGTTGGTTTCTTCTGGAGGTTCTGAGGGAGAATCTGTTTCATGCCTCTCTCCTAATTTCTGACAACTTTTGCAATCCTTGATGTTCCTTGGCTTGTGGCTGCTTCACTCCAATCCCTGCCTCCATTGTCACATGGCCCTTGCCCCTTTGTGTCTTTATCTTCACATAACCTTCTTATAAGTACACCAGTCATTGGTCTTAGGGCCCACTCTAATTCAGCATGACTTCATTTTAGCCATTTACAACAGCAAAGACCCTGTTTCCAAATAAGGTCATATTCTGAGGTTCTAAGTTGACATGAATTTTGAGGCACACTATTCAACACAGTACATTCGTATACTAGTTATATGAGTTTAAGCAATAACTTCACATCTCTGTACGTTGTCTATAAAATGGAGATGATAATAGTAGCTAACGTATAAGTTTTGGGAGTATTTAAATAAAACATGTAAAATATTTAGGGTACTGCTTGACACATAATAATTGCTAAATAAATGCTGATTATAATTATAGTTTTGAGACCAATAGTCTTTCTTGTAACAATAATGCTTTATTAACCAGTGTCTGAAAACTATGTTCATTTTATTTTCTAAAGTCTATGGTATCTGTCCAGCTGAATAGCCTAGGTTAATTCTGAAACTTTGCAGTGGAAAAATATGCAGGCTAGCAAGAATTCTCTGAGGACCGTTGGTGTCCCAAGTATTTTACAATTATAAGGATTGTATATGTGAAAGTCACACTCCAAAAATGTGTGCACTGGGAAACTGACCACTTAAATTTGATCTTTAAAAAGTGTACAACTATCTTCAACTTTTCTAGTGAACTTATTTAATTAAGCAGTGACTCTTTTTGGTCAGTGTGATAAATTTAATTCCCTGTCTTCACGGTGCTTACCTTCTAGTGGAGAAACAAAATAACCTATGAGTAAACCCATTATATCTGGTAGTAATATGTTGTGAGGGGAATAAAAACAGGGAAGGGAGGAAAGATCCAAGATGGCTGATTAGTAACAGCTCAGGATTGTAGCTCCCAGTGAAAGTGCAGAGAACGAGAGGACGCCACACTTTCAGAAGAATTTTTGTTGCTTAAGGACTAGGAGATTCTCAGTGGAAGAGCCCCATGGGTCACCAGCACGACTCTTGTGGCTGGTGCGGTGGTTTTTCGTGCAGAGTAAATGTGGCGGTTCTTCGTGCAGAGTAAATGTGACTGGGTCCCCTTTTGGTCAACATTTGGAGCTCCAGGAAGGCAGAGTTACCTATTCAGCTGATTGAAAAGGGACTCAAGAAGGAAGTCAGACCAGAGATTCCTGGGCAGAAAAGCACCATGAATCTTAATGCCGCTGTTTTAGCCAGTGCAGTGGGTTGCTCATATTCCACCGCTGGGAATCAACCTGGATGTCCATTCAGAGACGTAATTAGAAAGTTGGTAATTACAAACATGACAGGTGGATAAATTTACAATGATGGGAAGAAACCAGTAAAATGGCTGAGAATACCCAAAATCAGAATGCCTCTCCCTCTGTAGGGGATCACAGTTCCTCATCAACAAGGGAAGAAGACCTGGTGGAGAACGAATGCGTTCCATTAACAGAATTAGGCTTCAGAAGGTAGATAATAAGAAACTTCTGTGAGTTAAAAGAACATGTTATAGCCCAATATAAAGAAACTAAGAACCTTGAAAAAAGGTTTGATGAAATTCTAATGAGAATAGATAATTTAGAGAGGAATATAAGTGAATTAATGGAACTGAAGAATGCAATACAAGAACTCTGTGAAGTATGCAGTCAAATTGATCAAGCAGAAGAAAGCAGAGGTGGAAGACCAACTTAATGAAATGAAATGAGAAGACAATATTAGAGAAGAAAGAGTAAAAAGGAATGAGCAAAGTCTCCAAGAAATATGGGACTATGTGAAAAGACCTAATTTATGTTTGATAGGTGTATCTGAATGTCATGAAGAGAATGAATCCAAGCTGGAAAATATTCTTCAGGATATTATTCAGGGAAACTTTCCTAACCTAGAAAGGCAGGACAATACTCAACTCCAGGTAATACAGAGAACACCACAAAGATATTCCTCAAGTAGAGCAACCCCAAGACACATAATCGTTAGATTCACCAGGGTTGAAATAAAGGAGAAAATGCTAAGGGCAGCTAGAGAGAAAGGTCAGGTTACCCATAAAGGGAAGCCTATCAGACTCACAGCAGATCTCTCAGCAGAAACCCTACAAACTAGAAGAGAGTGGGGGTCAATATTCAATATCCTCGAAGAAAAGAATTTTCAACCCAGAATCTCATATCCAGCCAAACTAAGCTTCATAAATGAAGGAAAAATAAATTTTTTTTTGCAAACAAGCAAGCACTCAGAGATTTCATCACCGCCAGGCCTGCTTTACAAGAGCTTCTGAAAGAAGCACTATAGACAGAATGGAACAACCAGTATCAGTCATCCCAAAAACTTACCAAAAGTTAAAAAGTATCTCCATAATGAAGAATCTATAACAATTAATGGGCCAAAGAGCCAGCTAGCATTAAACGACAATATTAAACTCACAAATATCAATATCAATCCTAAATTTAAATGGATTAAATGGCCCAATCAAAGACACAGAAAGGAAAACTGAATAAAAAGCCAAAACCCATCGGTACGCTGTATCCAGATCCATCTCTAAGCAAGGACACACAAAGACTCAAAACAAAGGGTTGGTGGAAGACCTATCAATCAAATGGAGAGTGGGGGTGGAGGAGAATATGAGTTGTAACTTTCATCTCTTACAAAATAGACTTTAATAGTAACAAAGACTAAAAGAAACAAAGAAGGATATTGCATAATGGTAAAAGGATCAATGCAACAACAGGAGTCAATGAACATAAATATATATGCACCCAATATAGGAACACCCAGATACATAAGACAAGTTCTTAATGATTTATAAAGAGACTTGGACGCCTACACAATAATAGCGGGAGACTTTGACACCACATTGTTAATATTCGACGGATCAATAGATAGAAAATTAACAGGGACATCTATGATTTGAACTCAGACCTGGAACAAGTAAACTCAGCGAATATTTATAGGATTCTTCACCCTAGGTCGACAGAACATACATTTTTCTCAGTATCACATTACACCTATTTTGAAAGTGACCGCATAATTGGAAGTAAATCACTCTTCAGCATTTGCATAGCATTTCACAGACTTAAATGAAATATTGGTTGACTGTTTGTTATTTTCTTCCCTTATTCCTTCCTGTCTCTGCTGTTAAGCACAATTATCGGCATCAAAGAGGTTTTTAACACCTATTTTTAGATTGCATTCCAGCCTAGGCAATAGAAAAAGACTCCTGTTTTCTCTACCCTTTTCTCTTTCTTTCTAAAAAAAAGAAAGAAAAAACAGAAGGGAATGAATGTGGATGTAGATATGCTCCTTTATATAGATTAATCAGAGAGCCGTTGTTGAGGGACTTTAACATTTCAGGAGTGTCAAGAATGAAGTAAGACAGCTTGCCATTCAAATGTCTAGAGAAGGGCATTTCAGGAGAAGGGAGGAACAAGATCAAAAACTCTAAAATGAGAATGTACTTGGAATGTTGTAGAAACATCAAGGAGCTGGAACTGAGTTACTGTAGGAGGACGTGGATGGGGAAGGGTGGGGTGGACTGTAGGAAATTACATCAGAAGAGTGTCTTGTCATATATGATCATGTCTTCCAGTGTTGTGCTTTGTATGATGGAAAGTGATTGGAGAGTTGAGAGCAATGGAGTGATTTCACTGGACATATATTAACCATACATTGCATTTACATTGTTAAGGAAAAACCTATGACTCTAGTGTAGTTCACTATCTATACCATAATACAAATACTTAAATAAGAAATAAAAGACTGAAAATGTGGCCATAAGTTGAATGTGTCAGGTTAAAAAAAAAATCAAAATGAAATAAGCTAGAAGACATTTTTAAAATGTGAAGTTAAAGTAGAAAGGAAATAAGAATTGGAAATCCACTGGGTTAGATCCAATCCATTAGATTTTGTCTTAAGTTACCATTTAATAAGCACTCACTGTGTGTTTGACAGTATGTTTATATAACAGATATGTTTAGTAAAAGAAGAACTATTGGTCCGATTTTACATATATAATGAATTTCTGTAATGAAGAAGTATCATTAGCATTTTAAAGATGATTAAACAGCCTCAGAAAAGCAAGGAGCTTGCTTTTGGGTTACACAGTTATTAAATAGCAGAGCCAATATTTTCATCAATATTTGTCTGATTCCAAAGTCCATGCTCAGGATTACTATGAGTCACCTTCCAAATTGATCTCTGTGAAGCATCTTTTTGTCATGAAGCATGTGTGTAATGCCTCGAAGCTACCATTTATCCTCGTCCCACTTATCTTACCCAAGTTTCTTGTCTCCCTCATGCAGCTACTTTTGCTGCATCTATCATAAAACTTTAATGCCTTCTTTCGTGGTCATCTCTCAGGACAGGGAGCTCAATATTCTCTCACCATCTTTGAAGCTCTTGGGGTAAAACTTGTGATGAGGAAACTAATGCTGCAGAAGCTTGTCTGTAGATGGAAGGCTTAGTTCTCACAATGGTAATATGGTTCTAACATCATCTGGGAATTACTTTATTTCAGGAAGACAGGCTGATCTGAAGATCCAGGAAAGAGGAGGTGAGGGGAGGGGAGGGGAGGGGAGGGGAGGGGAAAGGAGGGGAGGGAGGGGAGGGAAGGAGAGGAGAGGAGAAGAGAGGCAAGGCAAAGTGAGAACAGACCCAGTTACTACAAAACCCAGGTTCTTTTTAGAGCTATCCTTTTTCCGTTATAGTCCACACATACTCTGGCCAGTTTCAGTCATTTCCCTCCTAGCTATTACCTGTCAGTCCAGCCTGTCATCATTAACTCATCTTTCAGATCCTTTTTTTCACGATGAATATTGATGTTCTCTCCCCCTGCCCTTCCTTTTCATATTTTTTCAGTAACTCTAATTAATTTCTATGTTTATAACATATTCAATGCTCCAGATCCATTTCCTTGACCTACTTTACAGTAATAACCTTCACCTCTAACCCATTCACATAGCCATCCACACATATGTCTTCAACGCAGGGATATCTCTCTTGAACTCTCCTCTCTTCCCATCTCTTCTATTCCCTCAATTTTAATAAGTTTGTTTTGTTCTTATTGTGACCTTTTCTATTCTCCAATTTATATATTCTTGGCTTCAAGTATATTATAGTCTCAGCATCATTTTCTGCTTATCACACCCCCTTTCAACAAGCAGGTATGACCTTGTGCATTGATGCTATAAGCATGTTCCAAGTGATCACTTGGTTGACAGAATAAATCAATCTGCTCCAACTTTGCCAAATTTCTGAATTTATTACTCATTTTTCACTTTCTTTTTGCATTTCACTAATCTCAGGGTTGACTCATAGCACTAAATTTAGGGTTATAACCTTATTTTTTCTTTCTGATAATAGACTGTGTTTTTCCTTAGCCTGTGCCATATATAGACATCTGGATAAATATCCTTTCTATAATTGTTCAATCCTGAATCCTGTCCTTGCTACAGCACTTATAGGTTAAAATATTACTAATTGTACCCACCCCCACATATAACATCTAGATAGTTACCTATCCAGGCAGAATCCCGGGGCTTATGATGTCAAGTATGTACTCACCAACCTCCTTCCTTCTCTCAGTCTTTGACTGCTTAGTGGAAAGTATACTCCATTAATCCATAAATCTGATTTGCATTATTAAATCCCTACTGATTTGTGTTTTCTAATCCCACTTCAAAATTTCAAAATACTATGAGAGAAAATTGAATAATTATGTTGTTTGAGAGCCATTAAAATTTATGTTTTCCAAGCTTAATGAGATAAGCAATTCTTTTAATCATTCTTACTCATTTCTAACACATTCATGCACACGAATGTTCATTGCAGCACTGTTTACAATAGCAAAGACTTGGAACCAACCCAAATGCCCATCGATGATAGACTGGACAGGGAAAATGTGGCACATATACACCATGGAATACTATGCAGCCATAAAAAATGATGAGTTCGTGTCCTTTGTAGGGACATGGATGAACTTGGAAACCATCATTCTCAGCAAATGGACACAAGAACAGAAAATTAAACATCACATGTTCTCACTCATAGGTGGGTGTTGAACAATGAGAACACATGGACACGGAGGGGAGCATCACACACTGGGATCTGTTAGGGAGAACTAGGGGAGGAACAGCAGGGAGTGGGGAGTTGGGGAGGGATAACATGGGGAGAAATGCCAGATATAGGTGATGGGGAGGAAGGCAGCAAAGCACATTGCCATGTATGTACCTATGCAACAATCCTGCATGTTCTTCACATGTACCCCAAAACCTAAAATGCAATAAAATATATTAAACATCAATCAATAAATAAAACAGTCCAAAGACTTAATGGTCCTTCTCAAGCTCCTGGTTCTTAAAAAAAAAAGAGATAATCTTCTTTATATATAATCTACAATTTGTATATATTGTAAGAATACCCTCAGTAGCTGTTATTTCCAACAGGTTATTCCTTTATCATTTTTCTCTCTGCTGCATTAAGGTTCTTTGGCAGGGATGACACAAATAAAGTCTTCCTCCTTTGAAAAATGGAATTTATCAGAAGGTTATTGTGAGATCATGGTATCAACAAGAAGCCTAGAGAGGTGGACTTGGAAATTTGTGAGAATCAAGGAACCTCCTGAGGGAATTAGAAAATAGTTTCTTTGATGACAAAAATAGCTTAGTATTGTAGGCCTGATTTCTTTAATGAATACAGTTATTTCTGGTCTCTTGTCATTCTGCTCTCTGGAAAGAGAGCATCTAAGTGACTTATGTTGTTTTCCAGAATTTGCTTCTCAGCTGAGTGAAAGCAGGGCCTCCAATTATCCATCAAGCTGTAACTGATGGAGAGGCAATACTTCCCCAAAAGGTAATTGAGAAGGGGAAATGAATATTACAAAATTAAAACACAACAAAATTCCACCATACTTTCTGTCTCTGAAAAATAATTGGTTCTACTCTTTCTCAATTTTCACACAGGTTTCTTGGTTCATCCCTCATTCGACTTTTTTATAACCTTCCTATGTAGTGTACTCCTTCTAATAGTGAATCTTCTTTTTATCAAGTTAAAAACCATAATCTCTTTTCAGGCCTCTGAATTAGAAGTCTCAGAGTCATCGTTGACTTTCTTATCTATCATCCATAGCTATTTCACTAATTTTAAAGTTTTGTCAATATTATGCAAAAAATGTCTCTTCAATTAAGCTCCTTTCTCTTTGCCTCAGTTCAAGCTGTCCTGGACAATTTCAAGTACATTGTAGATGATTTTCTTTCCTTCAAACTTTGTTAATCTAGCTTTTGATATTATTCCAGAATTATTTTTCAAATTGTCAAAATACCAAAGAAACAAACAATAATCTTACCATGTTACTTACTTGCTTGAAAAGACTGTATATGGAAAGTTGTGCATAGGTTATATGCAAATGCTACATTATTTTATATAAAGGATTTTAACATCTACGGATTTTGGTATATGTGGGGCTGGGTCCTAGAACCAATCCCCTACGGATCCTGAGGGACTACTGTATATATGCACTGTATACTAACACACACACACACACACAAAAGACTCATATAATTTATATTCAAGCCCTCATATAATTTATATTCTAGAAGGCAACACAGAAATTAAACATGAACAAAAAAGTATAATGTGGGGGACATAAAGTGTTATGGAGATAAACAAATCTTGGAAAAGGGGATAAGGAATGCTGAGGTGAGGTTGCAATGTAAAATTGGTAGTCAGAGAAGGTCTCACTAAGAAGTCAGAATTTTGAGCAAAGATTTAAAAGGTAGGAAAGCAGGTTGCAATCTGGGGGGATAATGAGGTAGGAGTGTAGTTAATAATGTTCAATAACAGTGTGTCATTGAAGAACAAGTACACTAGTGTGAAGGAACAGGGAGATGAGAGGGAAAGAGTGATAGCAGAGGAGAGCAAACTAAAAACAGGGGTCATACCATGCATAGTGGTGTCAGCCTGTGGTCCCAGCTACTTGGGAGGCTGATATGGGGGATCTCTTGACACCAGGAGTTGTAAACTATAGCAAGCCATAATCACACCACTGCACTCCAGTTTGGAGCTATACATATATATGGTGCAGTGGCATGATTATGGCTTGCTACACTTTAGAGATATATATTTCCAAACTGAAGTGCAGTGGTGTGATTATGACTTGTTACAGTTTAGAACTCCTGGTTTGATTTTGAGATATAGGTATATATCAAAATATACATATTTACATATATATATATGTAAATTAAAACAGGGGCCAGATTATCCAGGACTTTGTAAGTCACTGACTCTGAATGAAGAATCTGGTCAGAGAACTGACAAGATCTGACTTCTCTTTTTAAAGGCTCACTCTGGTTGCTGGGCTGAGCATAGACTTTGGGGGAACTCTTATTACACTATACAGTTATTAGTTTTTTATTTATTTCTAGCATCGCTCCATCTTTAAGGACAAATCCTGCATTTTGTTTATGTTAATGTGCTTGCAGGTGTTTGGGAGACTTACTAAGTAATCATGTATTTGTTGAATTAGTTCCATTTCTTTATCAGGCATAAGAGAAATATATGTATTAAATACAATCAGAAACTATTATATTAAGTTTAATTGCATAGACAAGCAAAACTAAATTGATAAAGACAGTAGACTGTAGAAGGGGAAAAAGAGAAGAAAGTTAAATAAACTCATATATAGTTAAATAAAGAATATAGATTTAAAATAAAGAATGAAATACAATATTGTTCCTAGAGTTCAAAAATGAATTAGGACCTAAAAGAGTACAGAATTCTAGCATAATAACAGTATAAATTAAGCAAATAAAATGATGCCAACTTGTAATGCAGTGTGTCTCCACTAAAACTAAATATGCTGCAACTCTCTGGAAAATTTGCCATTTTCAAATGACTGTGTCAAATAGCAGTGTAGACAAATCATCAAATAAGTATCCCACAGTTAAGTAAATGAGTATCCTGAATCTAACGCAAATTATGTGTTTGGGGTATGTATGTTACATCCAAATACAAATTTATGACTTCATTGATTTTTCAGACAATTCATAGGTTTCACTGAACTTATTCTTTTGCACCAATTGTTTGGTGCATTTGAAAAGCTGCATTCATAAGTTTAGCTAGAAAATATTTATAAGCCCTATGGTGCCAGGCATTGGCAAATGTCCTCCCCTGGACATGTACTCAGGGGAACAAGCCACACAACTGCTTCCCTCCCACATAATCCCTGTGGTTCATTGAAATTGGATGACCTTCCTGGGAACTCTTTACTGTGGCCTCTATGGGTGCCAAAAGCCCAAGAAAGCTTGCTGAGTTGTTCTCATTCAAATACTGCACTTGCTGGGTTCTTATTCAGGCCTCTTTAGACACACTTCCTTCTTGCTCAGCAAAACAGCTAATTGGCACAGAAAATATCCTAGCTTTGTCCATTTTCTATAGAATTTGAAAATGCTTCTACCTGACTGTGCTGGCAGAATTATATTTTCAATGGTATGAATACCCCAGACATTTCAATGACAATTTTGGGAACAAAATAATACATATAATACAGTTGGTTGGTCTTAAACAGGCTTATGCCTGAGTATAAGCGATCACAAGCAAAAATCCTCCAAAATTAGGGGCTAAGAAATGAGCGTTTGGGATATAATCATTTACATTTGACAAAGGCTGAACATGGTGCCTTTCTGTTTCTGTTATTTTTACCTTAATTGGTTCATTTTCACTATTATACATTTAATCTGTTTGCCACTAGTAATAAATAAGCAGAGCTGTTGTGATTGGTTTCCAAGAATTATTTTTCCATCCGATCAAGAAAGCATGTTGCAATGTCAGGATTAAATGAAACTCTCCTTGTATTTGTTGTTGGCCAAGAGCCCAAGTTTTATATATGTCTTTATGGGGGTGCTGTGGGGAGACAATTTAATTCATATTTTTAGGTCCTGTCTCCTTCTCACAGACTTGTGTAGAGAAAAAAGAGAGATATAATTACTTGTGAAAACACTTGGATCAGGTGTCAAAATTATTGAAAACTTTTAAGCCATGATTAATATTTTGAATGTTTATTTATATTCACGTCCCAAGAGCTACCTTAAATTATCTGCATATGTATGTAGGTATACAACTTCTTTGAATTCATGGAGATGTAAAAAGGTTTTGTTGAGTCTTCAGAAGATAGAGGATAATGATGCTCTTTAGCTGTGATATTTTATGCTGATCAGATATATTGATATATGTTGCATTCAGATATATCATTAAAAACAGGAGATTATTAATATTTTGCTTTATATTTCTCATTACATGTTGTTAGGTTTTGGGCTATTCACCGACAAGATTGTAATTCATGACATCACTGTCCTTATGTTTAAAAGATCATGCCAACACAGTGGCTAACCAGGTAGATAGTTATGTACAGAAAAAATCCAGTCATTGGTATTCATTTCTGTACTCCATGTATAAGATGTTCATTTATGCTCTTGTTTTCAATGCTAGAAGTTATTTGATTCTGTGAAATTCTGTGTGTGCACAATATGCCTGGAACTGTGGTATAAATACTTGAATGGACAAAAAAGAAGTCTCCTAGAGAACTTTTGTTTAGATCCTGTTTGAATTGTGATTCCTAATTCTTGCCAAGTTGTTTGTTGGAATTAACTTTTAAAGAGTAGTTTCCAAGGGTAATAGTTTATTCTCTCCCCAACTCCCCCAATTAGAGACCCATTAATTTGTGAAGCAAAAGTAAAAACAATTTTCAAGACCACAGTGAGTCAAATGGATTGGTGCTCGAGAAGGAAAAAAAAAAGCCAGATAAAACACAATTGACAGTTCTAGAAATAAACCCAAAATACACATAGGAATTTAGTGTGTGGAAGATCTATTATTTCAAGTCAGTGGGGAAAGATCAATTAGTTAACAGGCAGTGTTGAGATAGCTGGCTAGTCATTTGGATGAAGAGGAAGGTAGATGTGTATTTTAAAGCCCAAATAAATTCCTGGTAAAGCAATGATTTAAAATAATAATAACAGTAATAATAATAAAAGAAACCATAAAATTAGAAAAAAATTATTATAAACTGAGCAAGGTATTTTTTAAACATTTATCACCTATAGGAAATAGAAAAAAGAAATGGCATAATTGACTATAAAAATATTTTTAAATTCCATACAGAAAAATTATAGAAAGTACAGCAGAAAAGTTTACATAGCAAAAATTACCTGAAAAATATCAAAAGAAAAATCAGAAAAAAATTTGAACATAAAGTAAGCAAAAGCAATAATCTTCTAGATATACAAAAACATTCATAGACCTGTAAAAAAGATGAGAGCTGGAAGAAAAATTGGAAAAAATGTAAAACAAAGAGTTCACAGAAGAAGAAACATAAATACTCAGTAATCATTGATTTCACAAATATACACTGAAAATCTACATATTCCAGGATTATTGAAGGTGCTTAGCATATATCTGTTTTGTTCAGAGAACAAAACAGATACAATGTATCTGAATGTATTGACATTCTGTTACTGGAGTGATGGTGGAGTAGACAATAAATAATGTACCTAATAAGGAACTAATTACAGGATATGTTAGAACAATGGTTCCTAAACTGTGTGCCAAAGCACCCTGGGATGTTACAGCAAAATTATAGGTTCACTGCAGGTTGTTTACATTTTTAAAGGAAATATAGTACCATGGTCTGAATGTTGATATCATCCCAAAACCTAGGTTGGAGTTTAATCTGCAATGTGATAGTAGTAAGAGGTGCAATCTCTTGGGAAGTGATAAAGTCATAAGTACCCTGCCCTTAAGAATGGGATTAGTGTCATTATAAAAGCAGGTGAAGAGAGTGTCTTTCTCTTCTTCCCTACTTCTGCCATGTGAGGACAGTGAAAAGACATTGTCTATAAGTAATGGGCCTTTAACAGACACCAATTTGGCTGAAATGTGGATCTTGGACTTTCGAGCCTCCAGAACAATGAGCAATAGATTTATTTTGTTTACAAATGACTCAGTCTAAGGTATTTTGTTATAGCAGTAGGGACATACTAAGTCACAAAGCAGTATCTGTCAGACAATACACATATTACTAGCTGCAAAATCTCACGTTTTCAACATTAGATTATACTAAATTTCTTTCAGTGACATCATATCTTTTCAAAACCAGCTTTTTGGTAATTGTGACAGCAAGCAAGTAATTATACAAAAAGCAATGTGCATTGTGAGGTGAGGGTGGTGTTGTCCATTATGATTCCCAGCATTGATAAGCCATTTAGGGTTCAAAAGGCATACACATCCCATTCATAAGTAATTGTTATATTCAAATAACATATAAATATCATTTCCTTTTAATTTATGCATATTATTTTTTTCAAATAACAATTTATTAGTACATCAATACATATTGTTTGAACCTATTTAATAAATAAAATTATTAGATGTTACTTTTGGCCAGAGGTGCTGTGAAAAATTATTGAAGGCATCATGAATTGATAAGCTGGAAACCTCTGTGTCAGAGGGGAAGAAATGCTCCAAAACTAAGAGTGGAACACATTAAATTGGTCTGCAAATGCTGAGGGTAGGAATAGGTGGGTTGCTATTTTAAATAGGGTGTATAGGTTGCATTTCACTGAGAAAGAGACATTTAATCAAAGCCTGGAAGAGGTTGGAGAGTAAAACATATAGATACCTGAAGGGAGAATATTCCAAGCAGAGGGCACAGCCAGTGGAAGAGCTCCAAGATGAGAGTATGTTTCAAACATCCAAGGAGGCCAGTGTTGCTGGAACATAGTTGATATGGTTTGGCTCTGTGTCCCCACCCAAATCTCAACTTGAATTGTAATTCCCATAATCCCCATATGTCAAGGGCAAGACCAGGTGGCGGTAACTGATCATGGGGGCAGTTCCCCCATGCTGTTCTCATGGTAGTGAGTTCTCATGAGATCTGATGATTTTATGAGCATCTGGCATTTCCTCTGCTTGCAATCACTCCATCCTGCTGCCCTTTACAGAAGGTGCCTGCTTTTCCTTTGCCTTTGCCGTGATTGTAAGTTTTCCTGAGGCCCTCCAAGCAGTAAGGAACTGAGCCACACATAGGCTAGTAAATAACTCTAGGTTTTGCTCTGTGAGAAATACAGAATCATGGCATTTCAAACTCAGCTTTTTAATCTACATAAATTCCAAAATAAAGAAATATTTTTTGTTGAAAAACACACTTATATCTGAATTTTCTGATGTTTCAATAAACTACACCATGCAGAGGTGAAATATATAAAATTTGAGCTATTATTGTATATGTTTCCAAATTTATATATCTTTTAGAATAATTAAGTGTATCTATTGTCTTAGAAAACAACTTTCTAAGTTAGAAGTGGACTATTTAATGACATTGTTGCATAAGATATAAAGTGCTCATATAGAATATAACAGGCTATAAACAAATGCTTTACTTGACACTCCATTTTCCCCTACAGAAAAAACCTTTCTGGTAACTTAGCATAGTAATGCCCAATCTTAAATTTAAAAATAAATGTATGTATAGAATAGAGGGAGGTAATTTTATTTTACAGTAGTTTTTACCATTAAACATCTAAAGAATTATACATAGTAAGTGAATTATTTTTAAACAGTGACCCTTAAGGTTACATTTTCTGAAAGTTTTTAGAGGGATGTTATACTAACATATTTTAAAATATTTTAAATGACAAATATTCTATACTATATGAATATTCTCAATTGCATATATGATTTCCTTTTGCCTGAGATTAAAATCCTATAGTCTTAGTTACTCCACATATACATTATAACTTGAGTTCATTTGAAGTAGGGTACTTACAGACAAATAAGTATTAAAGTTACTGTTTATATCCTGAAAAGAGCAATATACCATCAGATATAGTTAAGTCACAGCACAAGTGTTATTTGTGTAAATATTATTCTGTTGAATAATTTTTAATGTAGCAAATGATACTAGTAATCTAATGTTTTTTAATTAATAGTAGAGGAGCTGGGTGGAGCAAGATGGCCAAATAGAAACCTTCACCTATCATCCCCTCTTGAGGAAAACCAAATTTGACAACTATCTACACAAAAAAACACCTTCCTAAGAAGCAAAATCAGGTGAGCAATCATAGTAACTTCATACTGCTGAAAGACACATTAAAGAGGGTAGGAAAGATAGTCTTGAATTGCCAACACCATCCTTCTCCCATTTTCTGGTAGCAGCTGTATGGCATGGAGAATCTAAGTGCTTTGGGGAGGGAAAACACAGTGCCTGTGCATTGAATTCAGGGTTACCTTGTTAGAGCAGAAAGCAAAACCAACCTGCTTGAACTCACCAGATGCCTTCCCACAGAAGGAGGGTTTAGACCAACTCTAGCTAGAAGGGAATAACCCATCCCAGTGGTCAGAACTTGAGTTGCAGCAAGCCTCCCTACCATGGGCTAAAGTGTTCTAGGGTCCTAAATAAAATTGAAAAGCAATCTGAGCCACAAGGACTGCAATTCTTAGGCAAGCCCTAGTGCTGTGCTGTGCTCCAAGCCAGAGAACATAGGGGACACATGATCTAGTGAGACATCAGTTGGGGTGGCTAAGGGAGTGTTTGTGCCAACCCTCCCTCAACCCCAGGCAGTGCAGCTCACAGCAACAGAAGTAATTCCTTCCTTCTGCTGGAGGAGAGGAGAAAGAATAGTAAAGAGGACTTTGTCTTGCATCTTGAATACTTGTGTAGCCACAATAGGATAGGGCACCAGGCAGCATCATGAGGCCCCCATTCCAGACCTTAGCTCTCAGATGACATTTCTAGACACACCTTAGGCCATATAGGAGCCCACTGTCTTGAAGGAAAGAACCATTTTAGACAGGTTTCATTGCCTGCTGACTAAAGAGACCTTAGGCCCTGAATAACCAGTGGTGATACCCAGGTAGTATGCTGTGGGCCTTGGGTAAGACTCTGAGATATGCTGACTTCAGGTGAGATCCAGCATGTTCCCTGGGGTTGTGGCTATGGTTAAGAGACTCCTTCTGCTTGAGAATAGCAGAGGGAAAAGAAAAGGGAACTTTGTCTTGCACTTTAGGTACGAGCTTGGTCACAGTGGGGTAGAGCACTAAGTGGGCTCTTGGGAATCCAATTTTAATCTTTGGCTTTTGAATGGCATTTCTGGACCCACTCTGGGCCAGAGGGGACCCCGTGACACTGAAAGGTGAGTCTCAGGCCTGGCGGCATTCACCACAAGCTGACTGAAGAACCCTTGGGACTTAGGTGAACACTGGCAGTAGTGTGGCTGTACTTCTCATGGGCCTTTGGTGGTTGTGGCCACGGGAAGAGGGTCCTCTGTCTGTGGAAAAGGGAGGAAAAAGTGGGAAGGACTCTGCCTTATGATTTAATTGCTTAGCTGCAGTAGTACAGAGCACTAGGTAGATTTCTAAGGTTTTTGACTCGAGTCCTTGTCTCCTGAACAGCATCTCTGGATATGCCTGGGGCCTCAGAAAACTCATTGTCCTGAAGGAAAGGACACAAGCCTGGCTGGCCTCATTACCTGCTGATTGTAGAACCCTAGCACCTTGAACAAACATAGGCAGTAGCCAGATAGTGGTTACAATGGGCCTTGGGCAAGACCCAGTGTTGTGCTGGATTCAGGTATGACCCAGTACGGTCTCAGTGGTGGTGACCACTGAATTGCTTGTGTGATCCCACCCACAGCTCCAGGTGGCTCAGCACAGAGAGAAAGAGACTACATTTGTTTGGAGGAAAGTGAAGAGAGTGAGAGTTTCTGCCTGGCAATTCAGATAATTCCGTATTTTATCCAAGACCACAAAGGCAGTACCTTTACAAAGCTTTAAACATCACAGTATTACTAGGCTTTTGGTAATTAGGGGTGCCCCCTAATGCAGATACACCTTCGATCACAACACCCAAGTTCCTTTGAATACTTGGAAAGCCTTCCCAAGAGAGACAAGTACAAACAAGCCCCGACTTTTTTTTTTGTAATTAATTTTTTTTTTTTTTTTTTTTTTTTTTGAGGAGTCTCATTCTGTTGCCCAGGCTGGAGTACAGTGGCATGATCTCAGCTCACTGCAACCTCTGCCTCCTGCGTTCAAGCGACTCTCCTTCCTCAGCCTCCCGAGTAGCTGGGACTACAGGCACATGCCACCATGTCCAGCTAATTTTTGTATTTTTAGTAGAGATGGAGTTTCACCATGTTGGTCTTAATCTGCACTATAGAACAAATAAACCTAATAGATATTTACAGAAAGTTGTATCCAATGGCTGCAGAATACACATTTTTCGTAGCACATGGATCATTCTCAAGAATACATCATATGTTAGCTCACAAAACAAGTCTCAAAATATTTTTTTTAATTGAAATAATATCATGCATCTTCTCTGATGACACTGGAATATAACTACAAATCAATAACAAGAGGAATTTGGAAACTATACAAGCTCATGGAAATTAAACAATGTGCTCCTGAATGATCAATGAAGAAATTAAGAAGGAAATAAAAAAAAATTCTTGAAACAAATGACAATGGAAACACAGCATACCAAAACCGATGGGATACAGCAAAAGCAGTACTAAGAGGGAAGTTTGTAGCTATAAGTGTTACATCAAAAAAGAAGAAAAACTTCAAAGAAATAATCTAACAAAGAATTGAAAAAGAAGAGCAAACCAAACACAAAATTAGTAGAAGAAAAGAAATAATAAAAGTCAGAGCAGAAATAAATGAAATTGAAGTGACAAAAAAATACAAAAGATTATTGAAATGAAGAGTGGGGTTTTTTTTTGAAGAGATAAGCAAAATTGGCAAACCACTAGCCAGATTTTTAAAAAAAAATAGAGAAGATCCAAATAAATAAAATCATAGATGGAAAGGAGACATTACAGCTAATATCACAGAAATTCAAAGGCTCATTAATGACTACTGTGAACAGCTATATGCCAAAAATTGACATATCTAGAAGAAATGGATAAATTTCTAGATACAACTTACCAAGACTGAGCCAGGAAGAAATCCAAAACCTGAACGGACAAATAACATGTAACAAGATTGAAGCTGTAATAAAAAAAAATTTCCCAGCAAGAGAAGCCTGGGACCTGATTATTTCACTGCTGAATTCTACCAAACATTTAGAGAAGAACTAATACCAAACCTACTCAAACTATTTTGAAAAATAGAGGAGGAGGGAGTAATTCCAAACTCATTCTACAATCCTGGTATCACCCCTTTACCAAAACTAGACAAAGGCACGCACACAGAAAGAAAACTAGAGACCAATATCCCTGATGAATAATGATGCAAAAATCCTCAACAAAATCTTGCAAACTGAACTTATCAACACATTAAAAAGATCATTCATCATGACCAAGTGGGATTTACCCCAGTGATGCAAGGATGGTTCAACATACACAAATCAATCAGTGTGATACATTGTATCAACAGAATGAAGGATAAAAACCATATAATCATTTCAATTGATGCAGGAAAATTCATTTGCTAAAACTCAACATCTTTTCATAATAAAACCCTCAAAAAAACTGGGTTTAAATGGAACATACCTCAACATAAGAAAAGCCATATATGACAGACCCACAGCTAGTATTATATTAAATGAGGAAAAACTGAAAGCGTTTCTTCTAAGATATAGAACACGACAAGGATGCCCACTGTCACCACTGTTATTCAACAGTACTAGAATTTCTAACTTGAGCAATCAGACAAAAGATAGATATAAAGGGCATCCATATTGGAAGGGAGTAAGTCAAATTATTCTTGTTTGCTAATGATATGATATTATATTTGGAAAATCCTAAAGACTCCACAAGATAACTATTAGAACTAAAAAACAAAGTCAATAACACTGCAGGACACAAAATCAATATAAAAACGTCAATAGTATTTCTATAGGTCAACAGTGAACAATTTAAAAAGAAATCAAAAAAGTAATCCAATTTACAGTAGGTAAAAATAAAATAAAACCTCAAAGATGTGAAAGATCTCTACAGTAAAAACTATAAAAAACACTGATGCAAGAAATTTAAGACACACATACAAAATAGAAAGATATTCTGGCCAGGCATGGTGGCTCATGCCTGTAATACCAGCATTTTAGGAGGCCTAGGCAGGCAGATCATGAGGTCAGGAGATTAAGACCATCCTAGCCAACATGGTGAAACCCCATCTCTACTAAAATACAAAAAAAAAAAATTAGTCAGGCATGGAGTTGCATGCCTGTAGTCCCACATACTTGGGAGGCTGAGGCAGGGGAATTGCTTGAACCCGAGAAGCAGAGGTGGCAGTGAGCCAAGATCATGCCACTGCACTCCAGCCCGGGCAAGATTTTGTCTCAAAAAAAAAAAAAAAAAAAAGTTTCATGTTATGAATTGGAAGAATCACTATTGTTAAAAAGTTCATACTATCTGAATCTACAGATTCAATGCAATCCCTATGAAAATACCAATGGTATTCTGCATAGAAATAGAAAAAGAGAATCCTAAAACTTATATGGAACCACAAAAGACCCAGAATAGCCAAACCTGTCTTAAGCAAAAAGGACAAAACTGAAGTAATCACACTACCTGTGTTCAAATTACAGAGCTATAGTAACCAACAGCATGATACTGGCATGAAAACAGACACATAGACCAATGGAACAGAATATAGAACCAAGAAACAAATCCATACATCTGTAGTGAACTAATTTTCAACCAAGGAAGAGTGTACATTGGGGAAAGGACAGTGTATCTAATAAATGGTGCTGGGAAAATGACATCTATATGCAGAACAATGAAACTAGACTCCTATCTCTCATAATATACAAAGATCAAATCAAAATGGGCTAAAGAGAAATCTAAGATCTCAAACTATGAAACTACTGAGAGAAAATATTGGAGAAGGCTTCCAAGATATTGGAGTGGGTAAATATTTCTTGAGTAATACCCCACAAGCATAGGCAACCAAAGCAAAAGTGAACAAGTGGGATCACATCAAGTTACAAAACTTTTGCAGAGCAAAGGAAACAATCAACAAAGTGAAGAGACAACCCACAGAATAGGAGAAAATATTTGAAAACTACTTTTCTGACAAGAGATTGAAAAACAGAATATATAAGGAGCTCAACAACTCAATAGGAAAATATCTAAGAATTTGATTTAAGAAGGGGGATTTCCAAGATGGCACGGTAGGAACAACTCAGGATTGCAGCTGTCAGTGAAGGCACAGAGGGCGAGTCCTAGTCGCATTTTCATATGGATCTTTATGGCCCACAGAACGGGGAAATTTCCAGGTGTAGGAGGGACACAGGACACCAGCACAGCCCTTTTGGCTTGCACGGCTGTTTCGGCCGGTGCCACAGTGCAGCGGCACCCCGCACAAAATGCACTGGTCTAGGTGCCCTGTTAAACTGGCAATCTGAGATTTGGGAGGGCAGATTAACATATCTGTCTGATTAAATGGGACTTGGACAGTGAGCCAGACCAGGAGATTCCTGGGAAGCATCATTTGAACTGGTGCAGTGGGTCGCTGCACAGGAAATCACACAGATTCCAGTGCCTTATCAGTAGGCTGAAACACCTATGAGAGAGTCAACCGTTCAACTTAAAAAAAAAAAAAAAGAAAAAGGCCTCAGAGGCAGGGAGCCAGGTGATCAGGCTCGATGGGTCCCACCCCCACAGAGAAAAACAAAACGGTGATTTGAAACGCTCAGGGTTCAGAGTTTCACTGCGGGCTCAGCTGAATCCAGGATGGTGCAGCTCAGTGGGGGAGGGGCAACCACCACTACCGATGCATTCTGCCCCTACTGAGGTACACTCCCATTGCTGAAGCAGCCTGCCATTGCCAAGGCAACCTGCCATAACAGAGAGACTCCGCCAACAGGGCGGAGCCCACGACAGCAGGGCAAAGCCCACAGCAATAGGGCAGAGCCCATGACAGTAGGGCAGAGCCCATGGCAACAGGGCAGAGCCCACGGCAGCAGGGCAGAAACCACAGCAGCAGGGCAGAGCCCACAGCAACAGGGCAGACCCCGCGGTAGCAGGGCAGAGCCTCGGCAGGCAAATAGTGACTAGACTGCCTCCTAGCTTGGCAGTACAGTGAAACAGATACTCATAAAGAAAGCCCTAACTCCCCAAGACAGAGCATCTGAGGGGAAAAAAAGGGGTTTTATAAGTTCTGCTGCAGCAGACCTAAACGCACCTGCCTAACAGCCCTGAATGAACAGAGCTCACAGCTCAGCACTTGAGCTCCAATAAAGTACAGACCATCTCCTCAAGCAGCTCCCTGACCCCTGTATATCCAAAGAGGCACCTCAAAAAAGGACTAATCAGACTGACATTAGGTGGGCATCAATCTGGGACAAAGATAGCAGAAGAAGAAACTGGTAGGCCCTCACTGTTCTGCAGCTGCTACAGGTGTACCCCAGACAAGCAGGGCCTGGAGTGGACCTCAGCACTCATACAGCAGAGGGGCTAGACTGTTAGAAGGAAAACTAAGTAACAGAAATACTTCATCATCAACAATCTGGGCGTCCACTCAGAGAACCAATCGAAAAGTCAGCAACTACTCAGATGACAGGTGGATAAATCCACAAAGATGGGAAGAAACCAGTGCAAAAAGGAGGAAAACACCTGAAACCAAAACATCTCACCTCCTACAAAGGACCAAAACTTCTCACAAGCAAGGGAACAAAGCTGGATGGAGAATGAGTGTGACGAAATGATGGAATCAGACTTCAGAAGGTGGATAATGAGAAACTTCCGTGAGCTAAAAGAACATGTTTTAAATCAATGCAAAGAAACTAAGAACTTTGAAAAAAAGATTTGAAAAAAGATTTGAGGAAATGATAACAAGAATGGACAACTTAGAGAGGAATATGAATGAATTGAAGGAGCTGAAAAACACAACACGAAAACTTCGTGAAGCATGCACAAGTTTCAACAGCCGAATTGACCAAGCAGAAGAAAGAATATTGGAAGTCAAAGATCAATTCAATGAAATAAAATGAGAAACCAAGATTAGAGAAAAAAGTGCAAAAAGGAATGAACAAAATCTCCAAGAAATGTAGGACTATGTGAAGAGACCTAACCTACGTTTGATAGGTGTACCAGAATGTGAAGAAGAGAATGGATCCAAGCTGGAAAATACTCTTCAGGATATTATCCAGGAAAATTTCCCCAACCTAGCAAGGCAGGCCAATACTCAACTCCAGGAAATACAGAGAACGCCACAAAGATATTCCGCAAGAAGAGCAACCCCAAGGCACATAATCATCAGATTCACCAGGATTGAAATGAAGGAGAAAACACTAAGGGCAACCAGAGAGAAAGGTCAGGTAACCCACAAAGGGAAGCCCATCAGACTCACAGCAGATCTCTTGGCAGAAACTCTACAAGCCAGAAGAGAGTGGGGGCCAATATTCAACATCCTTAAAGAAAAGAACTTTCAACCCAGAATTTCATATCCAGCCAAACTGAGCTTCATAAGTGAAGGAAGAATAAAATCTTTTGCCAACGAGCAAGTACTCAGAGATTTTGTCACCACCAGGCCTGCTTTACAAGAGCTCCTGAAAGAGGCACTACACATAGAAAGGAACAACCAGTACCAGCCATTCTAAAAACATACCAAATGCTAAAGAGCATCAACAAAATGAAGAATCTGCATCAACTAACGGGCAAAACAGCCAGCTAGCATCAAAATGGCAGTATCAAATTCACACATAACAATATTAACCCTAAATGTAAATGGGCTAAATGCACCAATCAAAAGACACAGACTGGCAAATTGGATAAAAAACCAAAACCCAACGGTGTGCTGTATCCAGGAAACCCATCTCACATACAAGGATACACAAAGCTCAAAATAAAGGGATGGAGGAAGATATACCAAGCAAATGGAGAGTAAACAAAAGCAGGAGTTGCAATTCTCATCTCTGATAAAATAGAATTTAAAGCAACAAAGATCAAAAGAGACAAAGAAGGTCATTACATAATAGTAAAAGGATCGATACAACAAGAAGAGCTAACGATCCTAAATATATATGGACCCAATACAGGAGCACCGAGATATATAAGGCAAGTTCTTAACTACTTACAAAGAGACTTAGACTCCCACACAATAATGGTGGGAGACTTTAACACTCCACTGTCAATATCAGACAAATCAACCAGACAGAAAATTAACAAGGATATCCAGGACTTGAACTCAGACCTGGAACAAGCAAACCTGATAGACATTTACAGAACTCTCCACCCCAAATCCACAGAATATATATTCTTCTCAGCACCACATCACACCTACTCCAAAATTGACCACATAATTGGAAGTAAAGCACTCCTCAGCAAATGCAAAACAACTGAAATCATAACAAACAGTCTCTCAGACCATAGTGCAATCAAGTTAGAACTCAGAATTCAGAAACTAACTCAGAACCACAAAGCTTCATGGAAACTGAACAACTGGCTCTTGAATGTTGATTGGATAAACAATGAAATGAAGGCAGAAATAAAGAAGTTCTTCGAAATCAATGAGAATGAAGACACAACATACCAGAAATCTGGGACACATTTAAAGCAGTCTGTAGAGGAAAATATATAGCAATAAGTGCCCACATGAGAAGAGTGGAGAGATCCAAAATCGACACCCTATCATCAAGATTGAAAGAGCTAGAGGAGCAAGATCAAAAAAACTCAAAACCTAGCAGAAGACATGAAATAACTAAGATCAGAGCAGAACTGAAGGAGATAGAGACACGAAAAACCCTTCAAAAAATCAACAAATCCAAGAGCTGGTTTTTCGAAAAGATCAACAAAATAGACAGACCACTAGTCAGACTGATAGAAAAGAGAGAACAACCAAATAGATGCAATTAAAAACGATAAAGGGGAAATCACCACAGATTCCACAGAAATTTAAACCATCATCTGAGAATATTAAAACAACTCTATGCACATAAACTAGTAAACCTGGAAGAAATGGATAAATTCCTGGACACCTGTGTCCTCCCAAGCCTAAACCAGGAGGAAGCCAAAACTATGAATAGACCAATAAAAAGGTCTGAAGTTGAGGCAGCAATTAAGAGCCTACCACACAAAAAAAGCCCAGGTCCAGATGGGTTCACAGCCGAATTCTACCAGACACACAAAGAGGAGCTGGTACCATTCCTTCTGAAACTATTCCAAAAAGAGGGAACTTTTCCCAAATCATTTTATGAGACCAACATCATCCTGATACCAAAACCCAGCAGAGATTCAACAAGAAAAGAAAACTTCAGGCCAATATCCATGATGAACATAGATGCAAAAATGTTCAATAAAATACTGGCAAACCAATTGCAAAAGCACATTAAAAAACTTATCCATCATGACCAAGTAGGATTCATCACAGGGATGCAAGGCTGATTCAACATATGCAAGTCTATAAACGTAATTCACCACATAAACAGAACCAAAAACAAAACCACATGATTATCTCAATTGACACAGAGAAGGCATTTGACAAAATTCAACAGCCCTTTATGCTAAAAACCCTCAATAAACTCGGTATTGATGGAACATATCTCAAAGTAATGAAAGCTATTTACGACAAACCAACAGCCAATATCATACTTAATGGACGAAAGCTGGAAGCATTCCCTTTGAAATCCGGCACTAGACAAGGATGCCCTCTCTCACCACTCCTATTCAACATAGTACTGGAAGTTCTAGCCAGAGCAATCAGGCAAGAAAAATAAATAAACAGTATTCAAATAGGAAAGGTGGAAGCCAAATTGTCTCTATTTGCAGACGACATGATAGTATACCTAGAAGACCCCATCACCTCAGCCAAAAAACTCCTGAAACTGATAAGCAACTTCAGCAAAGTCTCAGGATATAAAATCAATGTGCAAAAATCACAAGCTTTCCTATATACCAATAACAGACTTAAAGAGAACCAAATCAAGAATGAACTGCCATTCACAATTGCTACAAAGAGAATAAAATACCCAGGAATACAACTTACAAGGAACATAAGGGACCTCTTCAAGGAAAACTACAAACGACTGCTCAACGAAATAAGAGAGGACACAAACAGATGGAGAAACATTCCATGTTCATGGTTAGGAAGAATCAATATCATGAAAATGGCTATACTGCCCAAAGTAATTTACAGAATCAACACTATCCCCATCAAGCTACCGTTGAATTTCTTCACAGAACTGGAAAAAACCACCATGAACTTCATATGGAACCAAAAAAGAACCCGCATTGCCAAGTCAATTCTAAGCAAAAAGAACACAGCGGGAGGCATCACACTACCAGACTTCAAACTATACTACAAGGCTACAGTAATCAAAACAGCATGATACTGGTACCAAAACAGAGATATAGACCAATGGAACAGAACAGAGGCATCGGAGGCAACACAACATATCTATGACAATATAATCTTTGATAAACCTGACAAAAACAAGCAATGGGGAGAGGATTCCCTGTTTAATAAATGATGTTGGGAAAACTGGCTAGCCTTGTGCAGAAAGCAGAAACTGGACCCCTTCCTGACACCTTACACTAAAATTAACTCCAGATGGATTAAAGACTTAAACATAAGACCTGGCACCATAAAAACCCTAGAAGGAAATCTAGGCAAAACCATTCAGGACATAGGAATAGGCAAGGACTTCATGACCAAAACACCAAAAGCATTGCCAACAAAAGCCAAAATAGACAAATGGGACCTAATCAAACTCCACAGCTTCTGCACGGCAAAAGAAACAGTCACTAGAGTGAATCGGCAACCAACAGAATGGGAAAAAGTCTTTGCAGTTTACCCATCTGACAAAGGGCTGATATCCAGAATTTACAAAGAACTCAAACAGATTTACAAGAAAAAAACAAACAAGCCCATTCAAAAATGGGCAAAGGATATGAACAGACACTTTACAAAAGAAGACATACATGAGGCCAACAAACACATGAAAAAATGCTCATCATCACTGGTCATTAGAGAGATGCAAATCAAAACCACATTGAGATACCATCTCATGCCAGTTAGAATGGCAATCATTAAAAAATCTGGAGACAACAGATGCTGGAGAGGATGCGGAGAAATAGGAACACTCTTACACTGTTGGTGGGAGTGTAAATTAGTTCAACCATTGTGGAAGACAGTGTGGCGATTCCTCAAGGCCTTAGAACTAGAAATTCCATTTGACCCAGCAATCCCATTACTGGGTATATATTCAAAGGACTATAAATCGTTCTACTATAAGGACACATGCACACGAATGTTCATTGCAGCATTGTTTACAATAGCAAAGACCTGGAACCAACCCAAATGCCCATTGATGATAGACTGGACTGGGAAAATGTGGCACATATACACCATGGAATATCATGCAGCAATCAAAAATGATGAGTTCGTGTCCTTTGTAAGGACATGGATGAATCTGGAGAACATCATTCTCAGCAAACTGACACAAGAACAAAAAACGAAATACCACATATTCTCACTCATAGGCGGGTGAGGAAAAATGAGAACACATGGACACATGGGAAGGGGGTACTACACACTGGGGTCTATTGGGGGGAATAGGGGAGGGACAGCAAGGGAGGGGAGCTGGGGAGGGATAGCCTGTGGAGAAATGCCAAATGTGGGTGAAGGGGAGGAAGGCAGCAAAACACACTGCCATGTGTGTACCTATGCAACTATGTTGCATGTCCTGCACATGTACCCCAAAACCTAAAATGCAATAAAAAAATAAAAATAATAAATAATAATAAAATAAAATAAAATATGTTGAAAAATGGTAAAGTAAAAAAAAATTTTTAAAAAGAATTCAATTTAAAATTGGGCTAAAGATCTGAATGGACATTTCTCAAGAGAGGACATACCAATGGCAAACAGGCATATGGAAAGGTGCTCAACATCATCAATTATCAGAGAACCACAAATCAAAACTACAGTGAGAGATCTATCATCTCCCCCAGGTTAAAATGGCTTACATCCAAAAGGCAGGAATAACAAATGCTGGCAAGGTTGTGGGAAAAAGGGAACCCTTGTACACTGTTGGTGGGAATGTAAATTATAAAATAGTCTAGAAATTCCACAGCTAGGTATGTACCAAAAGAAAGCAAAGCAGTATATTGAAAAGTATCTGCACTCTCATGTTCATTGCAGCACTATTTGCAAGTCAAGATTTTATAATCCATTTTAGTGGATCCAGTTTTTTGGGGGACGCAAAACTGATACATTTAGTGAGTTACTTAAGATAGATAATTTAGAAATTGTGAATACAGAAGTAGGTAGGAAAATAAATATTTTAAGAAGGAAAGATATCACAAAAACTATGAATTATAAGAGGTTGATAAATACAAATACTGTGATAAATTAAAAAATAATATTTGGTTAGTTAACTGCCAGACATATCCATTATTTTCTATAACAATTATTTTCTCATTTGTGGTTGCATACATTTTTATCACTTCTTTATATGGAAATATGTTTCACAGAAATAATTTAGTATTCCTACCACTATCATCCTACCATGATAGCTATGACTGATCAATTTTATTTGTTTACTATTGATAATGTAAAAAGTTTCTTTCATCTTTACAGCTCATTTTGGCAATATCATGTAAATTTGTAGAACTCTCAAATTTGAGAAAACCTCTATAAAGTTTTTTTCTCATACATGAGCTGTAAGATTTGAGGACATTGTACATTTTCTTTTGTTGTGATTAATTTTAAATGTTTAAAAATTGATTACATTCATTAACCAGTTTATGTCTGATTCCCTTGTTGTGAAGATGTATTATCTTTTAAGTTATTTTCAATGCAGTATTTTTTATCAAATCAGCAAAAAATTTAAATTATTTGCCATTGTGATCCACTTTCTTTATTAATTTGATTGTAAAGCACTCTAAGAGCCTATTTATGACTCCTATTAGAAAGTTATCTTTTCCTCTTAACAAATTACTGCTTTTGATGTGATACTTTTTTGTTACAGTTTGCTTCTCAATGTTATGATAATTTTAATTTATTTTCTCAACTATTTATATTGATTTTTGTTTCATATCAGTTTATTTTGTATTAAATATTCTGTTAGTTTTCTAATAAAATAAATACAAAGATGACAGAAAGATATCTTTTATATTCATTTCATATGTTTGAATCAGGAGTTCATAATTTCACATTTATTTTTATAAAACATTTTAAAGCATCTTTTAAAATTGGAGTTAAATCTACATGAATTTTACCAACTTTTTACTTCTCCTCTGTTGGAGCTTTTTGTTTAAGTCTTTAAAAATATAGTTCTAGTCTAGGTGACACTGAGACCGTCTCTAAAAAAGTAAGAAACACAGATAAAAAGATATTTTAGAAGTAATTAAAATATTGTTAATTATGTTGAAAGATCTTATAATGGGAGAGCATTTCGCTACACAAAAACTCTTAAAAATCCAAGTTTGCATGTGTTTAAAATACTCCATCAACAAGAGAAACTTGAAAAGAAAACATAATCGGTGCAAAATACCAAAGTAATCAACTGCAGGTACTGTGGAGACTGCTTTTTCTCTGTGAGATTAGGGAATGAATCAATCAAGATATACACTCTGTTCTTACATTTAAAAAAATGCTTGCAGCTGTTCTGTGAACAACAGGAGAATGAAAAGACAAACCATAGGCTAGAATAAAATATGTGCAAAACACATATCTAACAATGAACTTGTATAAAAATATATAAAGAACTCTTAAAACCCAACGATAAGTAAAAGAACAACCCAATTTAAAAATGGACAAGAGATTTGGACAGAAATCTCATCAAACAAGATATACAGATGGCAAATAAGCATATGAAAAGATACTCAACATCATTTGTCATTAGGGACTTGCAAATAGAAACAATAATGATATAACATCACCCTCCTATTAGAATGGCTAAAATCCAAAAAACTGACAATAGCAATTGCTAGTCACGATGAAGGACAGCAGGAACTCTCACTTATAGCTGCTGGAAATGCAAAATAGTACGGTCACTTGGCAAGACAGTTTGGCAGTTTCTTATAAACTAAACACAGTCTTATATAATCTGGCAGTGGTTCTCTTAGGTATTTGAGTTGAAAACATGTTCACACAAAGGTTACACACTAATGTTTACAGTAGTTTTATTAATAATCATCAAGAAGTGGAAGCAACCAATATGTCTTTTCTTTTAGATGAATTGATAAACAAACCGTGATACATCCTTACAATGAAATATTATTCATTGACAAAAAGAAATGAGCTGTCATGGCACAGACTACATAGATGAATCTTAAATGCATGTTGTTAAATGACAGAAGCCAGCCTGAAAAGGCTTAGACTGTAGAATTTTAATTATAGGACATTCTGTAAAAGGTAAAAGACAATGAAAACATCAGTGGTTTCTGGAAGTTCAGGGACAGGGAGAATCACTGAATACATGAATAACAAGGGATTTTTAAAAAGGATGTTTAAATAAATATGTATGAGAATATAATGTAAATACATGATATTATGCATTCGTCAAAATATGTATGTGAAGTCACATGTTTTATGCTTCCAATGTACTTTGAGAAGCCTAAAATATGTGCTGACATACATATTTTCTAGCTTTATACCTACAGCAGTTTTGTTAAATTCTATTGTTTCTTCATTATTAACAACCAAAAATAGGTTTTTCATGGTTTGTTTATAATTATATACTGTATATTACTATTTTCCTGACAAGAGAAAATTTCTGTTTTGGTCAAGCATTAATGAAATCTGAGTTTCTACTTAGCATTTTACTCATCAGGGGCCTGTTATGATTGTGAGAATTTTCCACAATGAGCTGCTGGCTTCATTCATTTCAAACCTGTTTCTCCTCCATCACACACATACTTTTGGTGCCAGGTCTATAGGACATGTTCACATCAGGATACAGCCATTGGCCACGCACCTTTGGGGCATGATGCCCTGGTAAGCTCGTGGCATGGTCAGTAGCAGTGTCGCTGAAAGCCATTCCCACACCAGAACAGCTACTGATAAATGGAAGTCACTGCAAATTTTACAAAACCATATGATGATGTGAATACATTCCTAGGCCACCTCCTGGGACTTATAAATAACCTGGATAGCTGAGGGTTTCTGAAGTGTAAGCTTCAGAAAATCAGCCTTTAGCTTCTAGGAGTCTTTGAAAGTTATCAAAGTTATCTTTTTTTTTTCTTTTCTATATTCAAGGTGCCATAGCACTCAAGATAATAAGCTAAGAGTGAGACTCGGAACAAGGTGAGTGTTTTAGAAGAGAATATAAGGTATGAAATAGTCTGTTTTGAGAATAGAAAAGCAAATGGACAAGGGAAATAGAGTGCCTGCTTAAAGTTCATGGGAAAAAAAATTTACAGAAAGACCGATAGACCTGAAGGTACATTGTGCTCTAGCCATGTTAGCCATACAAGTATAGACAGAGTGAGTAGAGAATTGGATTTCAGCTGGGCTGTGGTTTACCAAACACATATTAGAAGGTGAGAGGGTCCAAGGATGAAGAAGGTGTATGCAGGAGGGCAATGATAATGATGCACCACAGATTTTCATAACTGTCTAGGAAGGGAAGAGAGAGCATCTGAGGTTGACAGTAGTAATAAAATGGTAAAATCAATAGCTTGACAGGCCCAGTGAGTTAAAAGATTGTTAGGATTGGGGTATATGAGGGAGTAAACTGGAAAGATACGAAGTTGTGCTAAGAGATGGAATGAACGCAATTGACATGCGAATGGGTTGCAGTTAATGAGAGCAGCAAGGTGTATAGGAAGACCGTGAGACCAACTGGTTACAATATTGTTGAAGGCAAGTTTCCTAAGAAAACAGAAGTTCAATAACCTGAAAGTTCAGGATGTTTAAAGGCCTGTTTGTGGGTATATTAAAGTCTTCCAGAATTAAAACAATAGTATTATACAAATGAATCCAGTAACAGTGATCCATCCAGGTGCTAAACCCATCAAGAAGCCAGGTGGGTCTAAGGATGAGAAAACAACTGAGAAGCTTCAGTGAAGATTAGGGAACTCACCTCCAGACCCAGTAACAGCTGTAGGGGGAGTACAGCCAACAATTGAGAGTGCTGGTGAGGCTGATATGCCCTTGAAAGAGTGCTTCATTTTAATTCTGAGTTAGGTGATTTTTAAAAATGTTCTGATAATGTGTTAGATTTTGCTGAGTTCTGAAATTCCAAAGGGCACACATTATATTACAATTATAATCCCTATCTACAATTTCCTGGTTATTATGCTGCAGTGGGTAAAGATTTATCTAGGCTGATGTACTGTTCCACATTTCTTCTAATAAATGAAAGAGGTAAGGTTAGAGACTAGTATTGCGTATACATGTATATATAATTTGTACATGCAAACAAATTCTAGAAGTTAATGAGGAATAATTAGCAATGTTTACCTCTGGGAGAACTAACTTTAATGTTTAAGGGGGAGTTTTAACTGTATTTTATACCATACTCTAGTGCAATACTCCAGTGTATAGTGTGAGAGAATTAATATGTAAATACTTGTTGGCTCTTTGGTATTAAGGAATTGTTGGTAACTTTTCTTAGGTATACCAAGAGTATCAAGGTTAAGCTTTCTAAAAGTTAACAAGTAGAAATACACACAGAAGTATTTGCAGATCACATACATTTAAGTACTTTCCTGAAAATGATATGAAGCGGAAAGTGGATAAGGCATATAGATAGGGAGTTTAGATAAAATAAGATTATTCAGGAGTTGAATAAGGTCGAAGCAGGGTTATGGTTATATGAGTTTGTATACACTACATATATATACTACACACATATATATGTATACATATATACATATATGTGTATATATATGTATACATATATACACTATATATGTATACATATATACATATATATACCCTATAAACAAGATAGTGCATATTTCAAATTGTTCATAATAAAAAGTCTTAAAAAATAACTTCTCAGTGTGATAGGTGATAGCCATTTAGATCATATTTTGTTTTAATTCCACTAATTATCATTTGCATGAAATTTGAGGAATGCACTTCTATTAGTATTTATGTGCCCAACCTTCATGTTGTTCGTGGCCTAAAGGCAAAAACAATGAGCAATCCCCTTGCCCCCCCAAAAAATGATGCGATGGCTCAAGTAGAGGTTTGTAGGTCATGTTGAAGAGTTTGGGTTTTATCTCAAAAACAATGAGAAGCCATCAAAGTGTTTTAGCCAGGAACAAACCAACCAACCAACCAACCAGATGTCTCCATATTATTCACTAATGTGATGAACTGGTTAAAAAACGGTAGAAGTAGAATAATGTGATCAGTTAGGAGGCTATTCTAGTCATCTAGACGTATATTGGTTGAAGCTGGCAATATAAAGAGTGAACAGAGAAGGGAGAATCAGCAAATTCTGAAAAGAAATGGTGGGTGAATAAGTGTGGTGTCATATAACAAAGGGGATGTGGTCAACAGTCAAATAGCAACCATTGGTTAAGCAGGATGATTATTCCCTAAATCACAGAAGCGATAGGAGTTTTGATCTTGTCATTCTTCTCAGAAACAAGCAACAGTATCAGCTTCTCAGGGACCCTAAGAATAGTGTCTGAACTCCCTGTTGTTATGAAGAAGGATCTGGTCTTATCTCTCCATATGTCTTTTTATATGGTGTACGCTAAGGACACACCTGTTTGATTTGGTAAAATAAGCTTAGAAATTTTATAACTTCTTCTAATGGAAAATGCTGCTTTGACTAAAACTTTGGCTCATCCTTCTAAATATTAGCCCAATATCAACTCCTTGATGGTCCTCCTTATTCATTATCCATTTCTCCTTTCTGCCTGCCTTAAGCACTTTAACTGGACCTTTGTTTTGCATGTAGGTAGTTACTTCAGGGACTATACATATTATAGTGCTTTCCTATATCTATAGCTTTGTCTACTTCCTGTATCTATAATGATTATAGTGCTTTTCTGTATATCTATTGCATATCTATTCCCCAACCAAGTTATAAACCTCTTGAAAGCAAATGTCCTGTTAATTCATCTTTATTTTCCTGGATGACTTTAGTGATCAATAAATATTTAATGAATTTAAATGATTTCTTATCCCCTTGTGTCCATATTTCAACAAAATCAAAGTTTCCATAGAAAATTTTGACTGTAGCTTAATAAATGCTCAACCATGTTGTACACATGTTTAATAACCTTAAGAGAGAAAAAGACAGGGCAAATTTACGAGAGTGCATAAAATTCTTTATTTAGAACAATAAAGTATATGTATATATAATGTAATTTCAAATTCAAACCTGTATAAAAAAGGGTTGGGACACACACCTATTTTAAAAAGTACACATACAGTATATACACATACACATCACATTTTACAACCTTTTTATTTAATTAAATTTTAGTCATAATAAAACTATTTAGAATAGTGTTGACATACATTTACATTATTATATGCAAACTCCAATCTATGGCTGAACTAAGAATATATCTGTGCATCCATCTAAATTAATACTTTTCAAGTCCATTGTTTTATAAAAATTGGTGGCAAGTGGACACTATAATCACATATTAATCCTTAGCACATAGGACAATAGAATGTTTTGATTGGAAAATTATATTTAATGAGTCTTGTAGCTCAGAAATCAAGTATTGGAAAATGGTGTGGTTTTTAGTTTAAACAATTATTATTTTAATTTTATTATTAAAAACCTCATAAGGATGTAGTTAGAGATGGCAGTTATAAACCAATTTACAATGCTTAGCAAACATTTCAGGATCACAAATATCCATTTTAGCATGGATTATTTCTTAAAATAAAAACAACCTTGTTGTGAAATGAAAGTACCATTAGTTTATTTTTACAAACAAAAACATTTCAAGACTAGTTAATGGAAAGCAGTAACACTATGAACTGTGTGATCAAATTCCACAAATGAACTAATTAGAGTTTCAATCTGAATGATTTTATTTTAAAGCCAATTTCAAAATAATATTGTTTCAAAGATAAGCTGGCTTACTTTAGAATTCTTATCCCACTTTCAAATTTTAAAGTGTAATCAATGAATTACCCTTTTATAAATTGGTTCCAAAATACCTTTTGGCATTAAGAAACTTCATGAGCATTTTACATTTTCTGCTGTTAGTTTTCAATAAAATGAGAAGATTTAAATGCTTACTTTGGTGCACTTCCAAATGCTACACACATCTTATAGTTTCTCATCCTGACTAATATGACTAAAATGTACTACTGGTTTTCGTTCTTGGGAGGTGATCCAAAATGTTTATTTAAGCAAAGGAAAAAGCCATCTCTTGTGTAAATGGTTATCCAATTCACCCTTCTTGAGACTGAATTTCACCTTACTAATGAACACTATTTACATTAGAAACAAGAACAGCAATGACTTTTTATGGTCAAGATACTTATTCACAGAGTCCAGAGTTGGGATATTTTGTATGGGTTAGTTTCAATTCTATTTTATCTTGTCAGTCATATTGCAACAGGACTCACCCCTAAGGTGTGATCTCTGAGCTTATCATATAGATAAATAAAAATTGAGATTCAAAGAGGAGAGGCGAGTTACCACATTAGTTAATGACAGAGTGGAGGCTCTGGAGGATCTTTTGCAACATCCATCCCACCACGCCAAAATGCCTTTTTGAAGAATATAGTTTTAAAATATCCAGAATGCCTAAAAGCCCCAAACTGGAATTACATTTTGAAGCGAAAACTTGGCTGCAGTAAAACATTTTTAAATATCCTTGATTTCTGAATGAATTTTTCTCTTTATTTATAACTTAAGTTGAATTAGAGTAGCAAAATCTGCCCCAAAGTTTCTCCAAAGTACTTAAAAGCTCAATGAAATGTATTTAATTCTTACTAAAAGCAAATACTTCATTAGGTTTGCATAATTTTTCATAATTTTCATTTTTTCACATACTTTTTAAGAGAATAGGCTACTTGTTCTATTATTGTACTGAAGAAAATCAATTTGTCTCTGACTCATTAAAATGTGGCAGTGTGGTAAGCACATTAAATTACAATACAATATCTAGGAACACTTCATTATCACTGGGCAGGCACCATTTATCATAAAGCCATTTTTAAAATCGACTTGGTTTCTACCAAAGAGGTGCAAAGCTTTCAGTATTGTTAGAATCTACAGACTTCTGAGATCATTTTAAAAGGTAATTTTGAAACATTATAAGATGGAACTATCAGACACATGGCACCAGCTGAAAAGGTGATTTCATGGTTTACTATCTCAGCAGCGAGTTTCCCATGATTTATGAAGAAGGATATTCGGAACACATCTGGGATAAAATAAGCAAAAATAAATATATATTTTATCTCAAAGCAGAAATGACACAGTTAATGTCCAAACAGCTAGCATCCAAAATAATGTTCATTTTTCTATTGTTCATGCATTTTATTAAACTTTAGTGTTTTAAAAATTGGCAATCCATGTAACTTTCAATGGACCAAAACATTTAATAGGCAGAACACATCTCCCCTCTCCTACCATGTCAGATTTAATAATTTGCTGAATTTGTTTATTTAACTCTATTGATTAAGACCATGTCCTTGAGTGTTAAAACCCAGCTACTAGGTTTGAGGACAAAGGTACATTTATTATACTCTCAAGCACACTACACAGCATTTTCATATGCTCAAGCAAACTGAAACCATTGGTTAAATAAATCAAACTACTAGATTGAGAAGTATCTACTATTCTCAATCTACACACAGCCTATACATATAACTCATATTAATCTATATCTATTTTCCTGAAAACAATTCAGTGCCACACACAGACAGGACTTATCAGCAATTAAATTGATGTCTGGTTTTATTACTAATCAGGTATACCATGGGATATCTGTGGGCCTGAACACCATAATAAAGTTTCTCAAAGCACCTGGGTTGTATCTTAGAGAAATTATTTGTATTTAAGGAACCACAGCATGTTAGAGAACAAAGGGACCATAGGAATCATCTGGGCTCTTTGGTACAGAAAAGAGCAAAGGACACTTACTGGAGTTGTATCTGGATTAGCTTTGAATGTAAGCTAAAATCCAAATATAATAGAAATTATTGGATTTTTGAAATGAAAGGAAAGCTAGCATTTAGTTTTTCATGCCCTTTTGTATCACTACCTTGAAAACTGTCATCGTATAGTTGTAGAACATGGCAATACTGTTATCACAAAGGTTAAAATAGAATGGAAAGCTTTGGATTCCTTTATGTGTACATTCAAGACACGTTAAAAGGACCTTCATCAAAGTAAACCATAAGAAATCATTCTTTGACTTTAGTCAGATGTTTTCTTGACTATAAAAAAATTGGCAAGGGATATTCACATAATGTCTTACAAGTTCTAGTTTAAAAGCACAATGCCCAACTTAGGAATTCCTGCCAAATTCACTCTTAATATGACAAACACTGCCACACATTTTAAATAGCAAACTGACATGCATAACTACATAAAGCTTTCTTTTAATTTTTAATTCATAAACCTTAATGAATATAGAGTGCCTGATTTTAAATAAATGGATCATTTAAACAGATAATGGTGATTATGCTATAAATAACTAATGTTTCCTGATTCCTTGCATTCCAAGTAACTTAGTTTTCAACACCCATATTAACATGTGGGTGTGGTTTTCTAACCTTAGATACTAAATATCATAATTTATTTTTATTCTCTCCCAGGGTGGAAATTGAAAATGGGACCATCTTACATTCAGCGTTTTCTCCTAAGTCCCTTTACATAGCTCTGTAATAGTTGTAGAATATAGACATGTCATAACATATTTTGCAAACACAATTTATACACTCTATAGTGGTCAAGGGAAAAGGCAGACTTTTCCAGGGGTGCCAGTGTCCTCAGCAGACTGTTCTGCTGTTCGGTGTTCTTAACTTCTTCCTGTGATGACTCTTTTGGAGAGTCTCCCTTCTGCCAACACATAATTCAGTACTGGCTCCCTACGTGGATGGAACCAGGCAACCGTTTACATGTGTTTGGCGGGATATGGGTGAGCATAGTTTACATCAGGAAGAGATCAAAATCAGACCCATATAACTAATCAGTAACTATAAACTGACATGTTGCCAACTCCAATCACAGTTCCCACTGCTTTCTACACTGTACAGTGGCTGATGCTACTGAGTTTTACACATTTTTTTTCCAGATTCCTTTGAGAAAAATTGTTACCGCTACTATCCAGGCTGAAATCTACTTGCAGAGACCAGGATAACTACAGGCTGCAGTTTGTAGCTGAAGAATAAAGCTAGTTTTTTTTTCAGCATTTAGACATTTCTGGAGCCATGCAAATGGTGCATGCAGTCTGAGACACGTGCTTTTCTTCCAACATCAGCTGCAAGTTCTAAATGAGACCCAAGTCCCGCAGGTCCTTAAAATAGAGTCCTGCTCCATGCAAGTTCTTCTTTATAGATGATTAATTCAGTGCCAGTTTCACAGTAAAACATTCTGTTCCAATTTCCGAATCATCCATATAAAGTCATGGGTAGCAAGAACAGATAAAGATGTGGTCTGTCACTCCAGACAGAATATGAATTTGTTTAAAGCTGCTTCATTTATGAAGCAAACATGAACTGTTACCAGCCTAGAAAGGAAAAGAAGAGAGATTATGGTATATCTGCCTTCTGGCTTTTTTCAAAATCTCAGTAGCTGAAATTGTATATGACCACAGAAAGAGTAACAGATTTACAATGTAAGCTTCTTACATAGCATAAAAGAACTTGATAAATGTTTTCTTACATGCAGTGGTCAGTCATTTTCTATGATCTCCTTGGTAACACATTATCTGAGACGATCTTATGTATTGTTATCTATGTTCTCCCATTAAAATGTAAGCTCCATGAGGGCAGGGAGCTTCTCTATCTCTTTTATTGCTGTACCTCCACTCTTATAACAATGCTGGCACTTAATAGTCACTCAATGAATATTTCACCCTTTGACTTTCATACCTTCTGACATTCTACCAGTGATCTCAGTTTGTGATAAGATAATTATCAAAATAGTTAGCTTTGAGTTTCTCTAGCAAGGCTATAAAAGGTAGTAGACAGGTGTGAAGGAAGAAGGATTGATGAGTAAGGAAGTGTCTGGAGAGTGGAGACTAGAGAAGTGGAGATAGATAGAGTAGCATGAAAGAGATCCATAGGACAGGTGGAGAAGCTGGTCAATCGCCACCAAGTAGTAGCCTCATATGGAAACTGAGGTGCTCTAGAATCTTGACTGTCTAGTTAGGTTCTAGCAATCATTTCTACCAGCTGAGGAAATAGCAGAAATACTTCCAGCCAAAAAAAGAAAGACTGAAAGCCTGGCACTACATCCCAACAAAGCCTCTGGGGAAGGTTCACTTGGCCTCAGCACAGCCTGTTGTACTTGTTGAAGCATGAAAGCCATATTTTGTTTTAGTTCTTTAGTACTTCTGTTAAACTACTGAGCTTTCAGATGTTTCAGCTTTCCGGTAAAGTATTTGTAATTCCTTTTCTTTAAAAATATAGTTGGGGAGGGATAACATGGGGAGAAATGCCAGTTATAGGTGATGGGGAGGAAGGCAGCAAACCACATTGCCATGTATGTACCTATGCAACAATCTTGCATGTTCTTCACATGTACCCCAAAACCTAAAATGCAATAAAATATACATATTAAGATAGATAGATAGATAGATAGATAGATAGATAGATAGATAGATAGATAGAATCATCATCCCATCTTCAATCACAGTCTCTAAACAAATGTGTTTGGTATTTCTCTTCTTCTCTGCTCAATCTCTTTTATGACTTTTGTCCGTGTTTATCAACCCAGCATCACAAATCACTGTTTTTAAAGTACTGAGATCATTACACAGATTAGCCACAAAATTCCATAGTGTAATAAAAATTGCAATATTTTCCAGTCTCTCTAAATGTCATATATTCAAAAGTATCTTATACAACAATTTACCAGAGAACTCTAGAAGCTGGACAATCTGTATTTAGGAAATCAGAATTAATCTATAACAAAAATTAAGAGATACTAAAATAAAACTTCAAAAATCCAAAATATATAGAAGATATTTTAAAAGCAATGGTTAGAAAGCAAAAGAGAATCACAAAAAGCAAAAGAATATATTTTTAGAGGTATGAATAACTTGAAACACAAAGCTTAATATAGAGAATTAAATGCAGGATGGGTGTGGTGGTTCATGCCTGTAATCCCAGGACTTTAGGAGGCTGAGATAGGTGAATCACCTGAGGTCAGGAGTTCGAGACCAGCTTGGCCAACATAGTGAAACCCTGTCTCTACTAAATATCCAAAAATTAGTTGGGCATGGTGATGCACACCTGTAGTACCAGTTACTTGGGAGGCTGAGGCACAAGATCGCTTCAACCCAGGAGGCGGAGGTTGCAGTGAGTTGAGCTCATACCACTGCACTCCAGCCTGGGCTACAGACCAAGACTCTGTCTCAAAATGAGAGAGGGAAGGAGGGGATGGAGGCGGGGGGAGAGAGAGAGAGAGAGAGAGAGAGAGAGAGAGAGAGAGAGAGAGAGAGAGAGAGAGAGAGAGAGAGAGAAAGAAAGAAATTAGAGAGAGAGAGAGAAAATTAAATGTAGAGAAGCAAGATTGAAAATCTATTTTTGATTCTGTCTTCTATCCCTGGGTCACTTAGCAAAGAAAATAAACTTAAAGACTGACACCTGTTTTCCCATAGAACAAAACTACAGTTTTTATAATGATACCCAGGATTCTTGCAAGAACCCACCCTCATTACATATGAAAAACCAGGGTTTACAAGACATGAAATGACAGAAACTCATCTAGTATTCTATGTCAAAGAGTCAAGCCTTGAACCCAAGCCAAATCCCTTCTAATCCTCTGCTTTACAATGTGTCTATAGAAACAAACTCCTAAAGCTTTGGGAATATTTGGTAAAGAATCACACATCTTGCCATTTATTTGGTAACCAACCATTTCCAAGTCTTGGGGCCTAAATTTCCAAGCTTGACTTGAGCTTGTCCTTTATTTCAATTCTAAGATTTATTTTCTTCTCCCTTAGCTCAGATATACAGGAAATTTTGTTTGTGTTTCTTTAGTGAACCTCTCCATAATCAAACCCATGCTATTTACTATGAACCACACTGGGCCTTTTCTGTGACTAAGCAATTTTCCTTTCAAGGTCTCAAAATAAGATTCTTTGCAGATGACTCTCAAATGGCAAATCTATTCCTTCCAGGTCTGACTGTTATCTAAGGTTCCAGTCTAACATATTTGGCCACTGATCAGTTTCAATAATATTTACCAACAACTGCTTCTCCTGATTTCCCATTTCCAGTTAATGCCAGTGCACTCTGGTAAGTCCCATCGTCTCCAAATCGTTCTTGAGTTCTGCCTGTGATGCCAAGCCTCGTGCCCTATTAGTAACCAGGATTTGTTGATTCTTTTATTGCAATGCCTTCAAATGGTCTATGCTTTCTTATTTCCTGGCCCTGATGGTAACTCAGTTGTGATTTTCCCTCACATCTTATTTGAAGACTGGCCTTGTAAGTGGACTTCCTTCTCTAGTTAACCACTCCTGTACATCTCTGGCCATACTGACACCCAGTTAGTTTTACCACACCTCTGCTAAGATTGTCACCCATATCTTTCCTACACCATTTTCTCCCAATAGCTCCTTATGTGACACAAGGCATGTAAGCCCCATTCGTGGAATTCAAACCCTTTACCAAACTTATGTTCACTCTTTTTTCTCAGCATTTTAACTCTTTATATGTGACTTCCACTGGAGTCCAACTGTCCAAACTAACCCTCGAACATAGTTGCTACTTTGGGACCTTCCTGACTTAGTTTATGCCATGTGCTCGGTACAGATGCCACCTCCATCACTTACAAAGTGAAGCCTAGTTTATGCCATGTGCTCGGTACAGATGCCACCTCCATCACTTACAAAGTGAAGCCTTTCTCCTATTGTTAGTGATTTCTCTCTCCTTTCAAAAACAGGCAGTTGTATTTGGGTGTTCCCAATTCTAAGATGCCATCCATGCCAGTATCTAAAACAGTGTTGAATTCATGTCTTGTACAACCATATGCAGGGGCCTAGGCTTTAATCAAAGTAACCTTGTAAACTTTTAGTTTACTTTTAAAAATGGGTTATTATGTATATGTCTGATTTCCTTTTGTAGGCTATTAACAATTTGAGGACACAACAAGGTTTTATTAAGCATTGCATCCATCAATGCACCTACTAGAGTTTGTTGGAATCACATTTGTGGGAAGAGTAAAGAGCAAAAGTTTCCCGTAATGTATTAACATAAATAAGGCTTTTAATGTAACGTATCTGTTTTATTTATTTCTCTTAATCTTTGCTATACACAATCAAATATGAAAAAGTTTTTTTGTAGGATGCTACTGTGGATACTTGCCATAAGCTAAGTGACCAAGTAGATTTTTAACTTTTCACATAGCTGTTCTCATGCATGGTGTCAAATAAACACAACTTTAGTTAAGTTTTCTTTTTTTTTTTTTTTTTTTGAGACCAGGTCTTGCTCCATCATCCAGGTTGGAGTGCAGTGCTGTGATCATGGCTTACTGCAGCCTCAGCCTCTTGGGCTCAGGCAATCCTCCTGCCTTGGCCTCCTCAGTAGCTGGGACCACAGGTGCACACCACTATGCCCAGACAATTTTTAAATTATTTGTAGAGATGGGGTCTCCCTATGTTGCTATGTTGCCCAGGCTGGTCTTGAACTCCTGGGCTCAACTGATCCTCCCAGCTCAGCCCTACAAAGTACTGGGATTACAGATGTGAGCCACTGCTCCTGGCCTATTTTTTCCTATGTGCAACTTTTGTTGTTGTTATTTCTAGTTCATTACATTCCTTCCACATTTGTTCTTTGTATTTAAGATATTAAACCTTTCTTTTCATTTCCCAATTATAGGGTATTTCCTTCAGAGAACTAGCCCATATGTTCGCTATTCTAGTGTTCCAATATTTGTCATGATTTAATTTGTTTTAGTTAGTGAAACTTCCCTTTCAGGGAGAAATCCTTGCCATAAACCTAAGTCATTTCTTGTATTTTCCCCTACCTTGCTAAAAAAGAAAATGATTGAAATCGTATCTATTTTTTAAATGTATAATTGCAACTCCACATTTTATTTCTATCTTGGTAATTTTTTTTAGTTATTCTTATCCACATTTTATTTCTATCTTGGTATTTTTTTTAGTTATTCTTATTTTTTAGAAGATTTTCTCTCCTATCCCACCATAGTTTGTTCTCCCAGACCTTTCCTCTACTATACTCTTACCTAGGAAACAGACTTGAGACTTCCTTGGAGGGTTTTCCATCTCTGTTAGTATGAGGCCAAATGTAAGGCTTTACTTCATATAATGGGTAGTCAATAGATGATTGCAAATGATATATACACATTTTTATTTTGAAGTTTTCAGATTATTGATGATGAGCTGGCTCTTTTCCCCCTCTTTCCTACTTTTCCCTCAGCATTTGAATTCTTATGTACTCATACACACATCCAAGTTCATTTCCGTTTTTATCTCTATAAATTTTATTATTATATTATTGTAACTCTCTGAGATATTCATTCATCTTAAATGAATAAATGATTATTTATTTGACAAATAGTTATTCATCATTTATATATGCATAGTATAAGTGACATTGTTTAGTGGGGCTCCAAAATTACATTAAGAAAAAATAAAATCCTGCCCTCTAAGAGTTTATGGTTTTGAAAAGAGCACAAAATGTTCATTTAAGTGACTGTGATGTCCTACCAAGGGTCATATGAAATCTATTTAGGGGGCTACAAATAGAAATTATTTTCATTTGGGAAGTCAGCTTTTTGTAGATAGTAGTATGTGACCTGAGTCTTGGAGGAGCTTTGCAGAGATGATGAGTAAGGTACGTTACAAAGGGGAATGAGTCATGTTTTTCATTCATTCTGCCATCTATTTCTCATCGACTATTCATTAACTGTTCTGGGTTTTTTTTCTGAACAATTCTGGTTTCATTAACCTAGCTAATGTGATTTACTTTATACATGAGTAAATAATTCATACCTTAAGAAAAATAATTTATTACTTAATTTCCCATATGATCATATTCCCTCTTGATATGCATATCTTGCTGTCCCATTAATCCAAACCAGCAAATTAAACACACATACTCACACACAAGATAAAAACAAACCCTACTTCAGAAGAACAATCTTCTTTGCCATTTGCTTAAACTTTCGTTTAGGGCTGAGTCACTCACTCAGTCTCTCATTCAACAAACATTTATAAAGAGCCAACAATGCATAGGCAACAAGTTAGGTGTTGAGGGCACAGCAAGAAACAGAAAGACGCAGCTCTTGCCTTGGAATGCTAACTGACTATTCAACACATGCACAAGTTGTTTGACTATGGTTGCTTTAAAATACCGTCTTTTTTCCTCCTAAATCAGTGGCCTGGGTTTCTTCATCTTAATCTACTCCCAAATGTCATGGGACAAATACCACAATTAAAACCACATGATTGAAGACGTGTGTGCCAAAACAGGATCCTAGCATTGCAATCCAAAACCAAACAACAGAGGACATTACTTGAGCATTTGAGCACTTAAGACTCAATTAACCATTTAATGTGTGGTTTGTGGATGCCTGGCTTGAGAGAACTAAAATGGCTGTCAAGAAGAAGAGGGGGAAAAAAAGTGAAGCTCATCTTGTGATTGAAAGTCAGAGAAATGAGTATCTAGGAAAAAGCATGGTTTCAGCTTGGGAAATATTGCTCCAGAAAATAAAACGGTCAAGCAAAGGGTCTATCCATTTACATTATTGGACAGGAAGAATGAACCTAGAAAGAAGTGGGAATGGGTAGCAGAAAAAAGAGGATGCTATTCATGCTTTGGACATGCTTATCAAGAGTATGATTGAAGGTAAAAGTGACAGTGTATAGAATAACAGTATTAAAGTGCTAGAGAAATGTGCGACATAATTATCTTGAGTTGTTAAAAGAATGTTGTTATATAACAAAAAAAGTAAGCTCATTCAGGAGGCAAGACACTTTATGACTCAGCTCCATTGAAGAAGATTCAGTCTAGAGATAAATCTCTGAACCTGGGATAGGAGTTAAAGCTGGAAGGGCAGAGACCTGCAGGGTAAAAGAACTCACCACAGATTATCTAGGTAATAAAGAGGATAGTAAATAATCCTTTGACAAGGAGGGAGTGCACAGAAGAATTGAGGAATTAGAAAGAGGAAAGAATACTCTCAGTGGCATGAGAATATTCACATGCCACTGTGGTGAATGCACTCAGGATTCCATGACAGGAACAAAAATAACAACCAGTTAGTAGAAGCAAAAGTGAGGGAGAGCATGAATCAATACTGATCAAATTAATGCAGCTCTGGGTGTTCCCACAACAGTATCTATAGCAAGGGAGCAGACCATGTAGGCAGGACAGGAGATACTGATCACCAGTAGCTTCTAGCCATGTCTTACTCTCCTTTCTCTCACAGTCCCTCCACAGAACCACACAATCACAGCCAGTATCTGCCATGTGTTTATGCTCAGGAATCCTGGACTCTGAACTATCATAAAGCATAATTATTACTAGTCATGTGGAAGGTGGCAATTGATCTTGAAAATCTTCCTCTCCTGACTGTAAGATTTTGATGTTTTCTCTTTTTCTTTAAAATGGCAGGGAAACATTCTGGTTTTCTCTTGTTTCAACAACTAACACATGGGATACTGTCATGTTATACTGGTCACACCTACATAAAATTGATTCTATATATTTTTATTCTATCACTACTATTTTATTTTAGCCCTAATTTGTTATATTCTCCTTGTCTAATTAATTTTTCTGGCCTCAAAAACAGTCCAAGTAAACTTACAACTGTTAATTTTTTGTGTATCTCCCATATAAGATGAATCCACTAGAAAGGACAAACACTGCTTACCTTTCAAAACTTGAGAATACACAGTTAATTAGATATGCACATTTCAATTATGTAACAACTTCAGCCAACATACTCTCATCTGCTTGATATAGAAGACTTACTAATGAAGTTTGTTTCTAAATTCTGGCATCTCAGTTACTGTATAGTTCTTGCAAAATATTTCAGCTTAAATTTTAAAAACTTACCAATGTAAGAAAGTAACAGTGTTGATACAAGCCACAATTACACTTCTTGAAATTCTCTCTCTTTCTCTTGCAACATACTGAAAAACAATAAGAATAAAATGCTTATTTTCTCTTGATTAGGGATTCTGAGGTACACAATGATCTAGGCATTGTAAAAGGCAGCTTTTCTATAAATACAGTAGCAAAAGATTGCAAAATTGAATGGGAAGTTTACCTTTTTATTACTATAGGGAATAGTGAAGACCTCATTTGTCTCAGGTAGTCTTTCCAAGTAGTTAAAAATTTCTCTCGATATATATGTATATACACATACCAAACATGCTTATATGCATTTCATATGTGTCTGGGTATACATACAGGCATGACATGAGAGAAAGCAACACACCAAATGAAAATTATAATCGAAGTTAAGGGAAAATATGATTGCTGGGCAGTATGGGGTAAGGTGAAAGAGTAATGAGAACCAGCTACAGTGAATGGATGTCATCTTACAAAGTTTGTATTTGGCTTTAGAGAAAACAACGAGTATGTTGAGAAAAGTTATGGGCTCTGAAAGCCAGAGTAAAATAAGAGATATATTAGATATGCAAGAGAAAATCACTGCATGTATTTTGAAAAAGAGGTGACACTATGAACCAGGGTTTACAGAAGAGTATGACTAAAGGTTGAGTTTAGAAGTGCTAAAGAAAAGATCGGTGGCAGCAACTCATGAGATCATAAAGATGTCAGTGATGATAATGCTTACTATCAAAAGAACTAAGCTTAGGAAGAGGCTCTGAGAGCTGAATCACTATGTTTTGATAAAAGTGTGGAAAAGAAAGAACATGAGCAAATGTGCCTCCAGAGCTCTGTAACTAGGAGTCTGAGAAGATTCTGCTGCCTTACTAAAATAATAAAGGAGAGCTAACTCCTTTCATATGCTAAGAAGTGTCATGAAGAAAATTATATGACGGTATTCTACAGGTAAATGGAGATGCAGGATTGCAGAGAGAGTGAGAGGTCAGAGTTGGAACTCACTGGTTAGGAGCTACTGTCATGAGTGAAGGACTTCTTAAAGACATTATGAGCATGTACACAGTGTGTGAAATGGCAATGCCATGCTTGCTTAGGCACACATTTAGCAAAACAAAATACCTTATCTCATTATCCTCTTCATTAATTTGTATATTTTCAACTGTCCTTGTAAGACTTGGTTGTCTCTTCTGGAAAAAGAAGAAAGCCACATGTTGTAAAATGATCAATGAATGGTCTAATATTTAAGAGGTAAGTGGTCTCCACTTTTATCTTTTGTGTTAATAACTCCAATAACAGGGTTTTTTTTAGCATGTAGCATGCAAAGTATTTTTGTAATAACGAATTGTGAAAGCTGTATGGTATTATCAACTCAACATTTTTAAGATGTTGGGGGCTAAAGAGTAATAAGGAAACTGACATTTAAACAGTAATCACATTCAAAAGAAATTTCAAGAAGCTGAGTCACAATGATTTTTGTGCATTTTAAAATTTTAGACAGGCTTCAATAAGAAGAGAACAAAGGAGTAGAAATCTAAATTAGCAGATAATATAAATGACATTTCTATTTGTCTTTTACGTGCATCATATGATTTTTGGCAGATCTTCCTTTTCATATTTAGTTCAGGCTATTAACATCAGTTCCTAATTCTTAAGTGTGAATTATCAGCTAGAGGGATTGTCTCCAGACATAATGAGAAATAGGGAAACTTTCTAAGATTTAAATTTTGTTTAGATTATAAGCAAAGATACTGTTTTCTTAAAGAATCATTTCTTGAGAAAAAAATTGTTAATAATTTATGTAAACATAGTATATTTAAAAAACAAAAAAGGAATGGCAACACTTACCTTCCAGTATAAGGCTCCAAAAGCAAAGCCAATTATAAGAGAAAAGAGTGCTGGCAATGCCATGGCTGCCCAGTGTAGGCCGGAGTCTCCAGGTGGATTTTTGGCCTTCCCTATAATTTAAAGAACATGGTGATGAATACAGCATATCCATCCTAGAAGTTTTGCTGTTATGCTGTGGTTGTTTTTAACTACATCCATAAGGTATTCTGGACCTATATCAGTTAAAGTATTCAAAAGATTGATTTTTCTGCTGAATATTGCTTTTGCAAGGCAATATAAGTACATGTAGTCTCCAAGAGATGAATGCATTAAAAAAAGAAAGAAATCACAGAGGCAGAAAGAGCTCTAGCTTGGGTAATGCTGACACATATGGAACTAAGGCTTGATATATTTCTGAGGGGAAAATGATTTATACTATCAGGCTAATCTTTCTCGCATGCCTTTATCTTCTAAAGTCTTTTTGCTTTCTCACTCTTGACAGCTTGCTCAGAAATTTTAAATATGACATTTTACAACCTGGGTCAAGATCTGTATGCTTTCAGCTATGTTTGGACTATTGAAAATATTAAATAATTGTATGTGCACTGTGGTTATCTCATGCTTAGAATCATGGCTGTTTCCTCATTCATATCTTCAATATACATTTAATGAGTGCCAGTGTGCAACGGACTATGCGTTTGAACTTTTAATGTTGGAAAGCTTGAGACTAACACTAAGGGGAATGGTTGAGGGCACTGGTGTTGCCCCATACTAAGTCTAAATAAGAAACTTAATGAGAGAGAACACACGGAATTGGCTTGAGACACCTTTCTTGATCCTGCCTGGCTCTTCCATGAGAAGCAAAATGATTCATGAACTTAATCTGGATGTGGTGGCTCACACATGTAATCCTAGAACTTTGGGAGGCCTAGGCAGGCAGATCATCTGAGATCCAGAGTTCAAGAACAGCCCGGCCAACATGGTGAAACCCCAACTCCACCAAAAATACAAAAATTAGCTGGGTATAGTGGCCCACACCTGTAATCCCAGCTACTCCAGAGGCCAAAGCTGGAGAATTGCATAAACCCAGGAGATGGAGATCATAGTGAGCTGAGATCATGTCATTGCACTCCAACCTGGGGAACAGAGCAAGACTCCATCTTTAAAAAAAATGCAGAATGATTCATGAATTAAATAAAGAAAACACATCTCCCATAAGGGTCTCTTCCTCCCAACATGAAACTTATTTTCACAGATTTTTCTATGTGTCTATACCTGTTTAACATACAAAGTACCTAGAGTATATAATATAAAATAACTGATCTACTCTGTATATATCAACATTTTACAGGGAGAAATTAATTCATAAATTTAACCTGATAAGTCAGAAACAGATTTTATCTATATGGTAAGGACAGGAACTGTCCATTCCTCTATCATATGTGAACCAAGAGCAGGAAATTCCCTCATCCTATGATTGCTGTGCTTCCAAGGAGACTCTAATGATGGGATATATGCATGTGTGCTCACGTGTGTGTGTGTATATGTGTGTGTTGTGGGAGGAGACAGTGAGAGATGGACAGTAAGGTGCGGGTGATCCCCAGGTAGGGAGTTGTCAGAAGTAGCATTGTCCATTCACATAACCATGAATTTCCTCCTTAGGATTCCTCCTCCTGGTCCACCCCATATCCTGTAGCCCCACAGGAAATACATTTCAGCATCTCAAGTTGGAGTTCAACATGAATTTTCTCACCAAAATAAATCTGAGTTATAAAATGGGATTTGGTATAATTGAAATACTATCATTACAATAACAGAGCTATTTTTAAGGATTACATAAGATTATGTAGACTAGCTTGGGATCTATAAAAGTGTTCTCTATATGAAATAGATTCAGGATTACAAACAATTCCTACCATTCGAGGAATGTTAATAAAACTATTTATAAATAAATCATTTGGCTGTTTGTGGTTCTCTTCAAACCACCTTGACTGCCGTGGCCCCCATTATCTATTGGGATTGCCAGTATGTAATTACGATAGATTTACTAGGTGACCTCCTTGAGAGGCCCTAACCAATGCACAAAGAGAGAAAAAAGAAATAAATTAAGATTCTTGTCCCTAAAACCCAATGGAAAACTCTAATTAGCTAGGAAGATGCCATGGAGAACTCCATTATCTATATTGGATCAGCTAGATGCCCTGGGATCAAGGTAGCCAAACACCATGTTCTTCCTGTTCTATCCAAAGACTAAACCTAAGTCTTGAAATCCACCACTCAGACCAGAGGAAAGACTAGACTCACAAGCAAAAAGCAGCTTACTAAAGACTGAGATATTCTGAAATTTGCTACCTAAAACCTTTCTCAGGCAGAAGGATAATATCTAAGGAAAGGGCTTCAAACAAAGCTGTGTGGGAGACCTCACTAAGGAAAGCTCAGACTTGTTCTCTGAGAGTGCTGTGACTTTTTAACCATGCTGACAGTTCGATTCCTAATACTATGAGCCAATACAAAATCCAAGAATCTGACTAAGACACAGCAGTAATCATCCTACAGGAGAGAGGAGGGGAGAGAAACAGCAAAGACTGGGGAGGTGGAGGAGGGGCTTAAGGGAAGGGCCCATAGGTTACTTCACCTCCTATAGAGGTCAATGTTACCTCACTTTTTAAATTTCACTTGTTCATGCCTAGGGCTTAAGAACCAGGCCTTTGGTCCATCAGAGATACTACTGCCCTCTTGCAGGCAGACAGAAAGAACTTTATCAGAAGAGATTTGCTTATACCTCCAGGGGATGAATTTCAATACTTTCTACTGCAGCTATCCAGTAGGAATCAATGACCTTTGAACGGTATGCCTCAAGGCCCAAATGGAGGGTATTTGGGAATAAAGCTTAAACTGACAACAAAGTTTTGATTTTATGCAAAGATTGCCTGCAGAGAACTTATATGGAGAGAAAGCTCATCTGGACAGGATTTGAGTAATCCCAAATTCCTGGGTTATCATCATATTAATTATATCTTCTTGTTACCAAAACTATCTACTGTCCAGAAATCTTGGAAACTGGCTTGTTTCATTTGACTAATAGTAACCAACATCTGTAGAAATATAGAACACAAAGAACTGTGTTGTAATTTTGCTGAACTTCTTTTTAGAGTGAGCATGTCTAGGAGCACAATGCCTGTGACATGGTTATCTTGGTGCTTATGAAACAAGCAAATAGGTATTCCTCCTTGATTCAGATCCGGGGCTCACTAAAGGTTCAATGTAATTACTGATTCACAGTCTTATTGCATCTCATTATTCTAGTACTTAATGATGAACTCTTATAAGACATCAGGTATGTCCCCAAGCACATGTGTACTAACTCACAACTCACAGAAACTCTGTGAAGGAGGTATTATTATTTTCCATTTGACGCAAGAGTCAACAGAGTTTAACTTGCTTGGGATATGAGTCCAGGAAGGTTGAGTCAAGACTATTTCTAGAAGATGTGTAAGGTAATGTCAAAGTTAGGATTTCTTTCTTTATAATTTAGATACCATCTCCAAGGATCACAAACTTAAACATCTTTTAAACATTCTCTTTGTTTATCATAAAGGATATTACTGTTATGCTATAAACATAATTCCCTTTGGATACCTAGTAGGTCTTTATGTTATCCCATTATCCCATGACTCTTCCTTATACACTCACATCTCTATAGTAAGTTTTCATATGCCCTGATCCTCTGACTGACATGGGAAGCTTTTGAGTTATCCCTGAAAATGCATGCTTTCTTCAAATTTCCCTGATCCTTCTCCCAAAAAACAGTCTTACCCTCTTCGTGCTACAACTAAAAACATTTGCATAATTCTATTATGATACATATTATATACTGTACTATGAGTATTTTATTTACATCTTTCTCTTAGAATGTGAGCACCACAAAATCTTGCCTTGTGCACAGGTATCTAAGTGGCATATTCATGAGCGACATCACCTAGCTAAAAGTTGCTGACAATGCAAGACTCAAAATTTTTTTAAAAGGAAGAAAAAGAAAACAATGAACAAAATAAAGGGCTGTCCACTCATCTTGCAATTTAAAAAGTAATCTAAGATTCAGAGGCATGGAATTGAATAGGCATTTTATATTTAGTTTGTCTTTTAAAATCAGTAAAAAAGACTTGTTTACAAACACAATAGTAGCAGACTAGCCTTTCCAACCTAAGTATTTATAATTCTGGAAAAATTATGAAGTAACTCTTTTCAGAAATTAGCCAACAGCAGCACAAGTGTGCAATTCACGAGACAGGGAAACCACACTAAGTGAGGCTCATGTTTGCCCTGGCTTTCTGGCTTTCAGCTCTCTTGTCTGGGGTGCACTTTCAGATTGAAGTGTGGAAGACAGAGTCCAAGCGAGAATCAATGGTCTCACTAAGATAGTCAAGGACTGAAGTTCAGCGCTGCTGATGTGGGGCTGGAGTTTCTGGATCTAGGTTAGTTGGAAGAAGGAAGCTGTGCAGAAACGGAGCATCAGAAATCTCTAGATGAATCCCCTCAAGTTATTGGTCTACTAATAAACTATATATGTACCAGTAAAGAAGTCACAAAACATGACCAAAAAATAAAAATAAAAATAAATCACCAAAAACCAAACTCGTGGGAAGCTATAATCTTAATAGAGACCCTAGCAGTCACAGAACAATGGTGGACAAAGTTGTTATGACAAGCAATATTGGAGAGATTTTCTGAGCACTTTAGAGATATCTCAGATACTCCATGCCTTAGGAATAAGGCTACTTTCCCTCATACCCAAGAAAGTTTAAAAACAAGGATGGGAGAAAAGATAAATCTCATCTGCCAGTATTCGAACCTCCTACCAAAACACAATGCAATAGCCTCTAAAGAAATGCTATAGAATTGGAAAAATAGTCAACAGCATAGAATTCATAATATCCAGCACATATTAAACAATCGCTAACTATTTAAAAGGAAATATGACCTCTAATCAGGGAGGAAAATGTCAAAAGACACCAACTGTGAGATGAACTATGTGTTGAAATCAAGAGACAAGAACTTTACAGCAGTTATTATAATTATGTTTAAGGGATAAAAAAGAAAATTTTGTCATAGTAAATATGCAGATGGAAAATCTCAGCAGAGAAATATAAAATATATTTAAAAATTAGCTGGACATTCTAAAACACAAAATATAAATTTAAAAATAAAATAATTCACTGGGTGAAAAATCAGCAGATCAGAGATGGTAGAAGAAAAGATCAGTGAACTTAAAAGCAGACAAGTAGAAATTACTCAGAACAGAGAGAAAAAAGGATAAATAAATGAGAAAAAAACTTCTGTGACCTGTGATACACTAGCAAACTGGTAATATATATGTGAGTATTATATTAGAATGAGAGAAGAGAGAAAATGGAGAAAAAAAATTGAAAAAATTATGGTTAATTTTTCCCCAAAGTTAAGGGAAAACAAACTTACAGATCCAGAATGCTTGACAAATCTCAAGAAAGATAAATACAAAGAAAATGACTCATATGCATATTCTAGTCAAACTGTTGAAAAAAAAAATATTTTGAAAGAAGGTAGATGAAGAAATGACCCAGTACATACAGGAAAAAAAATAAAACAAATGATGGCTACCTTTTTTTTTTTTTTTTTTTTTTTTTTTAGAAACAATAACTGCAGGAATACAATAGAGTAATACTTTTGAAAGATTAAAATTAAAAAAAAATCCTGTTTACCCAGACTTCAATATCTAGTAAAAAGTACCTGCTACATGGAAGACAAAACAAAGACATTTTCCAATTAAAAAGCAAAAAGAATTTGTTGCCAGCAGATCTGTACTATAAGAGATGCTAAAGAATGTTTTTCAACCTGAAGGAAATTAATTAATACCAAATGTAAACTTGGATTTACAAAAGGGAATGAAGGGCACAGGAAATAATAAATATGCAGGTTAATATAAAAGACAATATATGTTTTCTTCTCTTTAAAATACATATGACAGTTTAAAGCAATAATTTGAACTGTATTGTGTATGGTAGACTGTATTGTGAAATTTATAACTGATGTAGGTATGTTAATAAATGTCAAAGGTGACCCAAAGATGGGTTTGGTTAAGTAAAACTATCCTGTTTCAAGGTTCCTGTATTTTTATCTCAAGTGCCACAGTAGTAACTCTAAGTAGAATATTGCAAGTTAAGGTGTATACTTTAATTTCCAAAATAACCACAAAGTAATACAAAGAGGTGCTGTTGAAAAGCCAACAGTAATAAAAATTAAACACTAGAAAAAAAATTAATTAGCCCAAAAAAACACTAGAAAGAAGGAACAAAAGATCAATGCACAAATGGGACAGATAAAAAACAAGTAAGAAAATGGTGGATTAAAATCCAACTATACCAATGATTTATTGCATAGAAATAGATGAAATACTCTAATTAACAATCAGAGATACACTAAATAAAATAGTGAAGCCCAAGTGTATGTTGTCTACTAGAGATGTACTTTAAAAATAAAGACAATAGACTGAAAATAAAGGAAAGCCAAACATATGCCATGAAAATTGCAAGCATAAGAAAGGTTTGCTCTACTAATATCAGATGAAATACACTTCAAGACAAAGAACACTACCAGAGATAATAAGGGATATTTCAGTAAGATTAAAAGGTCAATTAAACAGGAAAGTTATAACAATAATAAATGCATAAGCCCATAATAATAAAGCTTCAAAATATATGAAGCAAAAAACCCAAAACCAAAGGGAAAATCAGACAAATCCACAATCAAAAGTAAATATTTTCCCTTTCTCAATAATTAATAAAAATTTGAAAAGAAGCTTAAGGAAAGGAAGATATAAACAACACTATCAATCACTTTGGCCAAATTTGAGTACTGCACTCAATAGTTAAATAATAAACATAAGATAGTTTCAGTACATTTCAGAAAATTTCAGTACATTTCAAAGAATTATATTCTGACAATAACAAAATTAATTCATAAACCAGTAACAATAAGATATATAAGAAAACCACAAATTTTTTGACAGCTCACTTCTATATTATCCATGAATCAAAGAAGAAATCACAACAATTAACAAATATTTAGAAAAAATAATAAAGTCACAACATAAAAATGTGTGAGGTGCAGCTAAAGCAGTGTATATAAGAAAATTTATACCTTTAAGTACTTATAATTAGCAAACATGGTTTAAAATCAGTTATCTTAATTTTTCCACTCTGAAAGGCTAGAAAGAGTGGAGTAAATCAAACCCATAGCAAATAGAAGAAAGGAAATAATAAGATTAGATATTAATAAAACGTAAGCAGAAACCAAAAGTTGCTTCTTTGAAAATGTTAATAAAATTCATAGTTAGCAAGAAAACCCCTAATTGACTACCACATATACAGGGCCCTAGTCTCTTTTTGAAACTTTTTAGAACTGATATCCTATGTAATTTAGAATTTTAGATCTTAGATGATTCTGTCCTGCAAATAATGTATAATAAATACTATCCCCGGTGAGTTCTGGGTAGCATCCTGTAATCAAATAAGTTAATATTTCCTTAGTAAAATATATAAATATTCACTTTTTGAAAGGCAATTAAAGACTATCAGTAGCCTCATTTCAGTTCAGGTCAGGTTTTGGTGGCAAAAAATTCCAAAATAAATAAAAGGTATTTTAGAGGGTTTTTTTTTTTAAACATTCTGAATTGTAACAAGCTATTATGAATTACTAATAAAGTGCTTACTTTTTTTCATATGTAGGTATTCTAAGTCCCTGAACAAAAGACAGTGCCCCATTTGTAAGTCTTAAGAGATGACTTTTTTAGCTAAGATCACAAGATAATTTTTTTTCTTCCTGCACCTTTCATGAGGCTAGAGAGTATTTAGTAAATACAATAACCTTTATAATGACCTTTGCCTGAATTTTAAAAGAAAATTAAGTTCTTGGCAAAAGAGGACAGAAATTTCAGAAAAATAAGCATATTATCCTCAAACATATAAATCTGTAGTAAAATAACTAAATCCAATTTAGTTATTTCCAAATTCACAACAGTAAATACTGTTATACACAAAATTGAAAATATTTCTGGAATTTTATACAACCAGCATCTGTACACTCAATTTTAAATTTCCATTTTTGTCAGGCACATTCCACACAGAATATATTTTAATGCTTCAACAAAAAGCATAAATCATATTTCTAAAATTAATTGTATGTCTTATTTAAAATAATCTTAGCAGAAAATTTATTGGCCTATTTCTCTAAACATTATCTCCAGCTCTAGGGAAATTTAATTCTACAAACTTACATCTCAGGAAGACTGTAAAGGAATAACAGTAACAGAACAGTATCAATAATAATAAATGTAGAAATTTCCTTGAAAGCCCATGCAATACTCCTATAGGTGCTAATTGGAGCCATGCATGCATTAAATCAGATATATGTACTTACTATTACTGCTACTGCTGTCATTCCTAAGGGAGTTGGCTGCAACAGAGGGTAACATAAATGGTTTTGTGACACTGACTCTGGAATCTAAATAGAAAGCAATAATGTGTCAGTGTTATATGGTGATTTGTATGACTTATAGAGTCCCTGAAAGGTGAAGTGCAATACCAGATTACTTGCCAGGTCAGCTTCCCAAATCTAGGGTATTCAGATCCTATTTATTTCATACTGGGTCAAATATTTATTGAATAAATATGTTAATACATGCAAATAACACATTGATGGTAATTTCTCATTAAAAAAGGAAAGCAATGAATCCAGGTTTGTATTATAAGGATCCAGTGAAGGGAAAAAAGAGTCTCAATACAGAGTGACTGGGGAGGATCAGAATTTATGACTTAAAGTTAGATCCTTAAAAAAATTTGAGAAGGAACATTAAGTAGACTGGAGGTACAGAATAATATAATTGTACATTACTAGCAAATGTTAGATGAGAAAAGGTATGAGTGGCCATCTCATATGTTGTTTACTCATAAACAACTCCTAATTTAAAATTTATGAATATTGTTTTGGCTTGGAAACCAACAAATGTACAATTATTAGTTTCTTCTGTGTATTATATTTTAGAGGTTTTTTTAATGTTCTGAATCGTAACTGCTATTGATATTTGCTTTTTTATTAGACATACAGGCATGCATTTTGCTACAATTAAACACAGAGGTAGATTCTTACTACATAGGGAAGATTTAAGTTTGCTGTTTACATTTGACCTGGAAATGCTTATATGTCTTACCTTTCTCAGGACTTAATGTTGAAGAAGCCATACAATCACTAGTTTCAGATGCCACTACAAAGTCCTTGAAGGCATCAATAGACCTATTAAAAATTCTAAAGAATTCTTCAGGAGTAAAGAGCCTGGGTTCTGGGCTCTTGAATGGTTTTTTTAGATCCTAGAAGAAAAATAATAGGATTACATTTCTCAAATAGTCTTTAGATTTAACTGAAGTCAAGATAATGGACTATAAATATGTCCTTCAAAGATTCAAGTATTTGGACTCTTACAACTAGCACTTTTAGATGGCTGTTTTAATGTATGTAATTCAAATTGGTAATGTAACGTAGTGGGATCACAAGTTGAGTCTGGGGCAGTGAACACAATGTCATGACAAAACAATAACCTTAACAACAAATTGAAAACATTTTTCTTTAGAGATGCTCATTAAAAACATGAGGGTTTATTTTAGAAAGACCCCTCCATTACAAGAACTTCCAGTTTTTAGAAAAAAAAAAAGGTCTCTCCATAATGCATGCTCTAATATCCAAAAATTAGAAAGTCGGATGATACTAAATGTTGGCAAGGAAACTCTTACATACTAATGAGATAATGTAAATTGGTACATTTGATATTATCCAGTGAAGTTAGACAGGTGCCCATCCTGTGACTCAGAAATTCTATTCTCAGGTAAATACCCTGGTGAAGCTATTGCACATACGTATACCATCAGACATATAAAAAAGTTTTTTTTTGCAGCAATATCTGTATTACGTATGTCAATCAAAAGACAGTGGCTTAATAACTAGTAATATATTGAATGAGTGGAGTTTATTCAGCAGAAGGTTAATGATAGCTATATGCATTAAAGTGGATACATCTTCTAAATCTAAAGCTGAGTAAAAGAGGCAAGTCCCAAAATAATAAAAATAGTATAATTAATTGATATAAAATTAATATAAAATTCCCAAGGCAAATCAAAGCTATATTATGGGGATACATAATGGATTATAAAGAAAAGTAAGTAACCAAAATAAACCTCTATCTGTTACTTACTAGGCACTATTCTAACTGCTTCATAGATATATTCTCAGTCTCCAGAACAACTGAGAAATATCATCAATAATCTCCTGGGTTCCCACCAAAGTGCCATACTTAGTAAATGGACATTCTGTGTTGTTTGCAGAGTTCTTCCCAACATCACCATTTACCTTAAGGCTCTAATGCATATGTTATTTACTTCGTGACACCTTGTGTGATATACTCTACTTTTTGTAACCTCTACCTCTTTAGAATGCCATAGGCATTCTATATGCAGTAGTAATACGAAAGAGTGGTTAACACAACATTCTGACTTTGGAAATTAGAAACTGAAACAATAGAAAGATTAAAGGTAGTGACTGGATTATTAGTATGGTAAAAATTATAAGACTGGGGAGCACAAATAGGATTAAAGTTGAGTCTTGAAGAATAGCTGGAATTTAGAAGGGACACAGGAAAACGCATTTAGGTATTAAAGTACAGAATTCTGTTTAAAATTTTGGATTTAAACTTATAGAAGTCTCCTAAGCTAATCATTGGCCATTTGAACTGTATACCAAATCAGATCTCTTAAGCATGATTCTGCTATAAACAAAGTGTGATGAAAACAATGACAAAATGTATTAATATTTATTTTACTAGGCATGGTGTTAAAGTACTCATCACACATCATTTAATGGCAACCCTACTAGAGGAATTCCGGCATTGTCTCCATTTTAAAGATAAAGTGAGGCACAAAGAAGTTATGCTTACAAAATTCATTAGTGACAGAACCAGAATTTAAATTCCAACATCTCACTCTTATTTTCTGGAGTACATTGCCTATTCCATATGTCATGCCTTATCTTGAACTTGGTGATGACCAGTTATTCAATGACTTTGAGGAGCCAAAATGTATTTCTTTGCTGTGACCTATGGGGTAATTACATTATGGATAAAAGGACAGGTATGTTTATTACAATTTTCCATTGAAATGAACATTTGTAACTTAATAGGAAGATTTTCAGGACTTCACTTACAGAAAATAAAGAAAAAGGCAGGGCTTATTTTGCATTGTAATATAAATAAGTTTTACTTTTATATTAGAAGACAATATTTAAGTCTATTCAAATGCACACTTCAGTATTGCAATATAACTAAAAATACTTATTTCCTTTGCTCATCTTTTGCAATCTTAGAAGATTTTTAAATTTGAAGTTCATCCATTCAAAGTCTCATAAATAAATGTGCCCCATTTTCCCCAACAGCACTAAGAAGCATGGGTTTTTAGAGAAGGATAATGAAAAACAATCCCAATGAAATCAAAGTTACCTTAGATGAGTTTTCTTTCACGCACTCCACAAGGTCATCCACTATGTTCACAAGTTTGTCTATGATAGAATAATTACTCAAGCCTTCAGAAATATTTGAAAACTTGTCCAGAAGATCAGTCAAGCTGCTTGACAACTGTACTACCATCTCGCTTATCCAGCAATGACTTGGCTGCAAGATATGAAATGGAGACAAAACAGCTATTTTAATAAGCACCATAAAACTCGTGTCATGAAACTCGGAGTACTCTTCAAAGCTATCAACATGTTTAGTCACTGGTTGCTGGAAAAAGGATCTCCTTTGAACAAGTCAGTTCTTGAGTCTCAGATATATAGTCTCTTTCAAAATTCACAAATGCACACAGACCAGAGGAAAAATATTGATGGTAGAAATTTTGCTCTTCCATGGAAGAAAATTAAGCCAAGACAGAGCCAGGTCTTACCTTTGACAAAGTTAAGATATTAATAGAATTTAATTTGATTGAAGAATTGTAATTATTTAGTCACTATGTTCTCAAAAAAGCTTTAGATGCAGAAGGAATCACAGAATATTACTGTGAGAGAGAATCCTAGCCCTTAAGGAAATTCTAGTCTTTGGTGGACTAGAATATAAAACAATTGCTTAATAATACCTTCTGTTTTTAAAGTGCTTGATAGACTTCAAGGCTTCTAGACAGATAAATTCATGTGGGTGTTTTATAAAACAGCCCTAGGAGGGATGTAGTGTGAGAGAGAAGAACCACTTTTGGTAGTGGCAGTACCAGCTACATTATTTGTGGAATGTAATGCAAAATGAAAATGTATTTATTGTTCAAAATCTTGTCCAAAAACTATTAAGAACTTCAAGATTTAGAGCATTAAACCAAGCATAGAGCCCAGCCCATGAACCCAGTTCTACCCATTGGTTAGAAGCTCAAGCCTTGGAGTCAAGCATAACTAGGTTCAATTCTCGCTGAAAGACTCCAAGCCAGCTACATAAATTCACTGAATCTCACTTCATCTGTCTATAAAATGGGAATAATGGCACCTCCCATGAAGGGACATTGTGAGGTGATAATGTAGACAATTTGAATATAAGTTGCATGAGGGCAGCAATTTTTTTTCTTTTTAAATCTTGCTCTTTGTCATGTCCCCAATGCCTAGAACAGTGTCTGGTAAATGAGAGTTGCTCAGAAATAATTTAATGAATGTATGTGCATGTGAATTGAAAAAAATGAATGAATGGGAAAAAATATTTTGCATCAAGGGTCAGCACATTCTTTCTGCAAAGGGCCAAGTATTAACTCTTTTAGGTTTTACATGCCGAGAAGTAAAATCAAGGATATTATGTTGGTACATTTTAACAAGACAAAGCACATTTCCACAAAATTTTTGTTATACATTTTAAAATGTGATAATTCAGTATAGTTTATTTTGCACAATAATTGGATATACAGTAATCTTTTGCAATATAGATCTACCAATAAGAAGAATGGAATCCTTTATTTGGGTTAACACTGCTTAGTTGGGGTTCAAAGTCAGCATTCTCTATCACCAAATAGATTGCAAAGGTTCATCTGTAAAACCCAATCTTAGCTGGCTGGCCTTAAAAAAAATTTGGCCCACAGGGTATAGTTTGCTAATCCTTGCTCTAAATAACTGTGTATCAAGATAGGTACAGATTATTAAGGAAAAAAGTTCTTAGTATATTAAATGAATTTTAAGATTTTTATTTTTATTTATTTATTATTACTATTTTGAGACAGAGTCACATTTTGTTGCCCAGGCTGGAGTGCTATGCTGTGATCTTGGCTCACTGCAACCTCTGCATCCTGGGTTCAAGCAATTCTCCTGCCTTAGCTTCTCGAGTAGCTGGGATTACAGGCACCCAACACCATGCCTGTCTAATTTTTGTATTTTGAGTAGAGATAGCATTTTACCATGTTGGCCAGGCTGATCTTAAACTCCTGATCTCAAATAATCCACCTGCCTTGGCTTCCCAAAGTGCTGGGATTACAGGCATGAGCCACCATGCCCGGCCAGATTGTTAAAATTAATATTACATTACTTAAAATATTGAAATAGGAGGAGGGGGGCCATTGTAACAGGAGGAGGAGCAACTCTTGTTATAGGACTCTTGCAACAGGAGGGGGAAGTTGTAAGTTTGCATACTTTATATAATTTTAACATGTTATCTTTTTTCTCTTATAAAGATCTTTTAAGTGGAAACTGTTGTATTTTGAACTCTGCTAAAATGCTGCAGTGGCAAAAATAAGATTATTATTTGTAATAGCTAACATTGAATTAGGTCATTAAAAATATAAATAATACAACTTGTAACAAAAATATTGTACTCAGAGTAACTGATGACATGTAAAATAAATCCAACTACCAAGCTTTATTTCTCTACTTACCAGCAGAATATCTCTGTGGAAAAAGTCTTTTATTTATTTATACTAATTTTTTACAGAGACAGGCTCTCTCTCTGAGTCCCAGGCTATAGTGCAGTGGTACAATCATGGCTCACTGCAATGCTGAATTCCTGGGCCCAAGGGATCTTCCCACTTCAGCCTCCCAAGTAGCTAGCACTACAAGGCACATGCTACCACATCTGGCTAATTTTTAATTTCTTTTTGTAAGTGGGGTCCTGCTTTGTTGCTCAGTCTGCTCTTGAACTCCTGGCCACAAGCAATCCTCCCTCCTCAACATTCCAAAGTGCTGGAATTACAGACATGAGCCACTGCATCTGGCTCAAATCATGTATTTATTCTAAAGTATAGAAGTGGCCACTTTATATTCATTTAATAGAACACTTTTACTTAATATAATACAGCCAAAAAGGAAACAGGTGTATCTGCAGATAGGTGAGCCCAAATTCCTGGAACCACAAAACCGTCATTCAAAACTTTTAGGATTTTTGGCTCTGGCTTCAGATAAGAAAGATAAACAAATTTCAACATGGGAATTTAGTTCAAGTGGCCATTTCAACTCATCATAACCAAGTTCTCAAAGAATATGTGTTTCTAAAGTATGTGCAGAATAGAGTCTTTGTTTTGTTAAATCAAGGCTTATTTTAAGCACATGCAAGTTCCTACTTGCATCATTATCAGGTCTCTTTCAAAGCTGTCAGTCTTTCCTCGGATACTAAATTGCTCTGCAAGTTTCTTTCCTTTTACACAGTGATAATTCCTTATAGACAGTCAGCCCTATCAACAATGAACAGATTTCCTAAGATGCAGAACACAGCATGCACTGTAAATGCTATTTGAATAGTATTTATGTGATAGAGTAGCCTTCACCAATTCATTCCACTGAAATTGTGCAAATTTTTCTAACAATGAAATTCCAGGTATTGATCTCTTAGGACTCTATTTCCTCCCTTTATGAATATACTTGCCTTGGATCTCTGGCAAGTAAGAATCAAAATCAAATGCCCTTGTTTTGAATTCAGACATTCCTTTTGTTTTTGTGGTAGTTGTCTTATATGAATGGGTGGTACTTTGTTCATTTTGCTCTCTTTGTGGTTAAAGTAGAAAAGATTTTGTTGATTTGTTTCTTAGTTTTAAGCTGAGGAATTCTGGGGTGCTTACTGCCACTACTGTTGACCACTATTTTCAACTGAACTCTATGTTTACATTTTATATTCTAGTTCTTATTTAGCCATTACCCTACCTCTTCCCATTTTCCATACCTAAATCAACAGTCTAAACAATCAACTCTTTCCAGTAAAATTTCCACCCTCAATCCTGTGCTTTCTTACAGTTTAACCATGTAAATTCCACAATCTAATCCTATTCTAATGTTTGGAATTTTAAAGTCATGAACAATTTGTTAATAGTTGATATAAACTACATGCCTACATAGGTGAAAAATTGTGTATTTCTAAAACTTTTGCAATCATGTTTCATTCATTTTTTATTCTTACTTATGCTATTATTTATGTGGAAAAGGCTGAACTATAAATTCAGAGTTCTGTGTTTTCAGTAATTTGTTTAACCAGCTATATATTGGTTTTCTAAGATTCTTGGGTTTATTAAGAAAAAACTATGGTAAACAAATAATATTAAATGTCAGTCAGTTTTGACCTGCCTGCTTGTAAGAGAGGAAACTAGTTTTGACTGGAACGTCTAGCAGTTTTGTAATTTTTATTAAATATCAGCAATGATTTCCAAGGAGAATAAAACACAATGAACTATGTATTTCATTTGTGAGGCGACAGTAGGTCTTTCTGTTTTTCAATTCCTCCAAGATTATGATTATGAAATGAATGACTAAATATTGTCAAATTTACAAATTCTTTTTCCTTTGCCTTAATAAATGACATTATCACTGCTTCTTATTTTTCAGAGACATTTTAAATGTAAATAGTTTTATATAAGTATTATCTTAATGGTATTAATTAGAAGAAAGTAAGAAGATATATTGTTCTCTCTTTCACTAGAAGATGTGAAGGATTAAGAAAATTGACAGTCACGTAGGATGTCAGAGGTGACACAAATAATTTTTAAATTCCTTAAGTGTATTAGGTGAATGGGTCTCTCTTAAAGAAATTAAATTAAATTCCTGAAGTGCATGTACAGTATTTTCATGTTTTATTCACCTATATGTGTAGTTTCCAAAAGAAGAAATACATAGATCCTGCTTTGGATGTAAAAACTTTTTTCTTGACTCCATTCTCTCAATTTCATACCTTCTTTCTTGACAGCTGCTCTCTTATGTTTTCTTGGTTAATTATAGCAGCTCTAGCTAGGACTACTAAAAATGTGTGCTTTCTATTCCTCCATACTTATAACATGCATTATTCTAGAATCCAAACCAATACCATTGGTTCAATGATCTTGAACCAATATCCTAGGACTGTTGGCATGTCACTACCACTGAAAATTAGGTTAAAAACTGTGAAATTCCTTAGAAATTTTAAAGTACCAGGAACACCAAATCCATGATCTCACTAAATGATTAAATATGTAATTAAAGATGAATAAAATTAAAAATATTCTAAACATAACTAGGAATATGACTATTTCCAAAGACTAACAACAGAAATATATGCATATTCTAAGACTAAGCATACATTTTTTAAAAAAAGATAATATATGAATTCCACAAAATATGTGACCTGGCAATCTCTGTAGCTCCAGAACCAGTAAATTTGAGAAACTAGCTAAAATAAACCATGTGCTTTAAAATCATCCTAGGGACTTGCTAATTCTGGCATGCTTTCTCCTCTCCATCTCCTGCCTCATTCAAGAAACTGTGCTGGTTTGTTAGGTGAAATAATTTGACACATTATTCCACCTTGGTAGTATTGGTATTAGATGCTCAACAGTCTTTTTTTTTTTTTTTTTTGAGATGAAGTTTTGCTCTTGTCGCCCAGGCTGGAGTGCAATGGCAGGATCTCAGCTCACTGCAACCTCCACCTGCGGTTCAAGCGATTCTCCTGCCTCGGCCTCCCAAGTAGCTGGGATTACAAGCACCTGACACCATGCCTGGCTAACTTTTTGTATTTTTAGTAAAGATGGGGTTTCACTGTGCTGGCCAGGCTGATCTTGAACTCCTGAGCTCAGGTGATCCACCCAACTTGGCTTCCTAAAGTTCTGGGATTACAGGCGTGAGCCACATGCCTAGCCCACAGACAGTCTTTAAGAGCAATCGTGGTAAGATTTATGGAATAAGAAGCTGAAAGAAGATAAAACATACAGTCACTTCTTCATTAATGCACTTTACACTACTTTCCATTTGGTAGCTATTCACAGAGAGATCTCTATGTGCTTTCTTTTAGGTCCTAAAGTTAGTATTTACCCAGTGAGAACGTTCTTTTCACAGGGGTTAGTGAAATATCAATTAGAGATTCTCAGAGAGGAAAGCCCTGGCTCATAAACTATGAGGTTTCTGAAGAATATTCCTACGAAGTATTCACCCAGCCTTCCAATCTGATTAACCTAATTACCAGCATTACTGCCTAGTTTGTTTTTGTTTTACTTTCTTTAATTTGTGTCAAACCTCAGTCTTGCTGGAATTAGAGGTATGCATGCCTAAGGCACAAAGCATGCCTTTCAGCTTGTGCTTTCAGCATCTACCTCTGGGAGGAGCAATCAAACTCTAGAGCCCTGTCATAAGAATCATCATATTTCAGAACTAAAAGGAATACTGAGGACCAGTCTCATCAATTTCATAAGTGAGAAAACTAAGGCCTAGAGCAGTGAAGTGTCTTGTTCCAGGTTACACAACAAATTTACACAGAAACATGAGAAAACCAGGACTCTCGATCACTCATTTTGTTCTAGTAGCCACAAGGATAGTGAAAGCACATAAAACTGAAGTGTTTTCTCTGCCAAATTCACTATGACTCAAGTGGTCTCACGTCTGGACTAGACACATGATTCTTAAACTCAATTAAGATATTTCTTGGGAACAGAAACAGTTCATTCTGCTTCATTTTAATCTAGAGTCATACCAACGAAAGTAAATTCCTCTGAGGAATCATGACAATTGCCATTTATGGACTTCATTTACTACTCTTTTGGTTCTTATTCTTTTGGCTAGAAAGCTGACATTCTACTCTCAAACATTCCATTGGCAGGCAAATGTAAAACTTTCCTATAAAAACACTTCGCAAAATATTGCATGTTCATGTTGCCAGTGTAGACTCCGAAACGTTCTTTTTGGATGAGCTGGGTTTTGTAATGATTTGTTTTAGTCCTCTCTCTGAACAATTAATTTGGGTCTTCAGTGTTCACTTTAGGTATCTAACTTTCCATTTCTTGTTTGAATTAAAGTGATGTGGAAACCTCAATCTGGTTAAGATGGTAATCAACCGAAGCACTATAAATATGTGTTGTTTCCCAGGGCAGACCTATAAATGGCCCCTAGGCAAGACCTAAAATAGAACAGAGAAGGAACAGCAGCGGGGTTTGGGGAGTGAGGGTAGCAATGATGAACTAGAGGCCCAGTTTTTAGTCCTAACTCTGTCAACTCATTTTGTGATTTCAGGCACGTCATTTAATCTATTCGGGGCTTCAGTTTCTCCAGCTGTAAAGTAAAGGAGCCTATGTAATTGGTGCCAGCCAATATGGGAATCCCACTATCCATCTGCAGTTCCTCTCACTCAAAATGCATCGAATGTGACTGCAGAACTAAAATTTCAATTTTACTTAACTATAATTTCTTTACATTGAAAAGTCAATAATTATCATCTTATTTAGATACCAGAAAACTTTTAAGTAGGTTTGGAAAAAGACAGAAATGTGACTATCTTTTCAATGGTAAATTTTATAAAATATCTGCATATGGAGTAACTATTTCTAATGAAAATTTAGTGTATGAACGGAAATATGTTGTAGGTGTAAAACACACTGTGGATTTTCAATCATACGAAAATATAAAACATTCCATTAATAATTTTTATATTGATTTTTAGGGTGAAATGACAATATTTTGGATACATGGGACTAAATAAATTTCATTATCCTTATTTTCAGTTGCTCATTTTCACTTTTTTTTTAAGTGGGTCTACCAGACAATTAAGATTACAAATGTGGCTTCCACTGTTTTTCTATCAGACAATAATTGCCTAGATAATCTGAACAACGTCTTAATATAATCACCTATTATGAAGACAGGCCCCTGTAGTAGAGTACAAAAGAGCTACTTCAAATAGCATTTAATATCATACTTTATTCATTCAAATAATATTTTATGCATATTCCTTTTAAATAAATCATTTCTATGATGTAGGAGTAGAGCCTCAGAATCTATGCTTACAAACAATGAACTTACCCTGTAGCCACAGTTGATTGGATGATGATAGACACCTGACTTGGATGGGCCAATCAGAAAGTTCCTCCCCAAAATTGGCATTGATAATTAGAAACCAATAATTAGTCTCTGAGTAGGGCTGAAATTGAAATATGTAAATCTGGCAGCTCTTGGGCAGTTACATTCTACCAGGTGATTGGAACAAAGGAGAAAAAATCTGCACAAATAGAATGAGGCAGAGAAACAAAGATTCTGAGATGGAGAAAGAAAAACTCATAGTTCCCAATCCTGGTTCCAGTCCTTTCATGAGGCCTATTGCACCCAGGCACTTGGGTGTGATGCTATTCGTTAGTGTCCATATAATAATGGGACTTTTACTATTAATGAGAACCACAAGAGTCTAAACTAATATGATGGGCCCCTTCAAGACTTGGAAATCTAGCATTTTTGCCAAGAGTTAAATGTTTATTCATAACTATTTTTTTGAGGAGCGACAATATACATTGGCTTGTCTAAAGAATGGTGAGGAGATACACAGGAGTAAAAGATCTCAACCTTGCTCTGTGGATAGTCAAAATATAGTAAAAAGAGAAAACAACAAAATAATAAAGATAGTATCTGACAATTATTATATGCACACTACATCTCACCTTTTTATATCTTATTTCTCACAATAATACCTTGAGTCGAATATATAACACTTAAAATATTAAGCTCTATGTAAGCAATATATAATCATGTACCCAAAATGAATACCTTCTCGACAAATTCCATGGAAGTCTCAAGATGATAAACTAAAAGACAAGGTCCACATAGCAGGTGCAATGTTAGTGTTGCTGACCACCATGTCCCAAGAATCAAGCAAAATACTCACAGTAGATGTGATGCCAGTTTCACCTGATCAAATGATACAGAAGAGAGAAAGTATGGTCTGAAAGAGCAGAAAATGACCTTGTACGAAAGAGGAATCTTAAACTGACCTTGGAGGAGATGACCACTAAGATGGGTTCAGCTCCAAGATATTGCATGATTCAGTGAGTAGAATTTGGATACATGGATGGGAGAAGAAAGGGCATCCTTTGAGAATAGACACAGTGATTTTAGGAGGCAGTGAGGCATGTAGCTGAGGTGGCAAGTTTGTGTTGGGGAATAATGGGTATTCAGATGAGTTAGTCAGGGTAGGGTAGGAACACAGAGAGTCACGAACATCAGGTTCAAGAATTTGACTCAGCCTTTAGTAAATAGGAACAATAAGCAGGTTCTTGAATACAAAAATGACTCAATTAAAGCAGGAGAACAGAAGGCTTAAAGAAGCTGTGATTACTCAAAATTGCATAATACAATTCTTATACCTAAAATCTTTTAGAAAATGCACAAATATCTAAAAGAAGATAATAATGTTGCAGTGCAGATACTGTGTGATGAGTTATAGGCACTCACTTCATCATCATAACCTTGTGGACTATACTTGGTTCGAATCTGTGCCTTAAGGAAATTACAAATGAGTATATGCTATGGAACTTTTCTTCCTTGTTTTCTTCACTTCCTTTCAACAAATATTCCTTAGATTCCTATGAGCATCCATGAGACACTGAGAATCTAATGCAGAGCAAAAAGAGTATAGTTTCTAATTCCATGAAGTTTACAGGTTAGTGGAAGATTATCCATTAAATTATCCCACAAATACATACAAAACTGCTACCCTGAAGAGTGCTATAAAAAGAGTTCCCAACAGAACAATTTCGTTTCATCAGAAATCCAAACTCAAATCTAAAAGAGTCAGGTGTTACTTAGACAGAAGAACCAATCAGTATTCCAGGTACAGAGAAAGCCAAGCAAGAAGAAATGTGGCAGCAAGGAACACATAATGATAAGGGACTAAAAAAGGATTTGGACAGGTGCCAGTTCACTATATAGTCTTGGAGGCCTTGTTGAAGCAGCTCCTTTTGCTGTTTCCTAAGAGCAACAAAAAGCCATTCAATTAATATAAAGAGGAAGGAATGAAGTAATCAGATGTATTTCTTTTTAAATTACTCCGTTTATTCAGGAAGAGTCAAAACATCAGTAATAAATCCTGAGGTATCAAAGAAAATGGAAAGATCCCAGAGGTAATGGGGCCAGGCAAAAGGTGAGAATAGCCAAGAAGTGAAATTGTGTATGCCTGAGGAAGGGTACTAAAGAAGGAAGAAGGCTGAAAGGCTTATTGTTAGAGTATTATCATATGCTGCCAATCACATTCACATTTAGCTGTGCTTTTTAAAAGTCTTAATGAAAACTTGACAATGATCACAAAGATTGGTTCAGGTAAGTATCATCAATAGATGCTAAATATTCGGGAGAAACTTTGATAAGGAGAAGCCTTGCTTACAGGGTCTTAAAATGTATCTCCCAAAATTGTGAATGAGTACATATACATAAATAGCCGAACACCTTAACCAGATGATCAAAACAGAAAGCACCATGAGAAGATGGACTCTGTGTGCCTCTGGATGTGGTAACCTGAGCACGCATCATCACTTACGTAGCACTGTGATTTGAAATGCATAAGCTCAACAGAAGCATTAAGACACATCAATCAATCAATGTTGCAAAGAGAAACACTTTTCTTAAAGGGGGAAGACTGTCTTATTCAAAAATATCAGAACCATAAAGACAAAGAAAGCCCGAGAAACTCTTAAAGGAGACTAGAGAGACATGATGTAGTAGCTTCCTATTGCTGCTATAACAAAGTACTATAAACTTGGTGGCTTAAGGCAGCACAAATTTATTATTTTACAGTTCTGGAGGTCAGAAGTTTCAAATAGGTCTTAATAGGCCATTATCAAGGTGTTCATTAGGGATGTGTTTCTTTTGGATGCTCTAAAAGAAACCTTTTCCAGCTTCCAGAGGCCATGTACATTCCTTGGCTTGTGAATCCCTCTTCCATCTTTGAAGCCAGCAGTGTAATATTTTCAAATCTCCCTTTCTGGCTCTGATGCTCCTACCTCCCTTTTATAAGGACACATGTAAATTAGAGTGGGCCCACTAAAATAAATTTCCCATCGAAAAATCCTTAATTTAATTACATCTGCAAAGTCCTTTTTGCCATGTTAGGTCATATATTCCCAGAATAAGGTATATTTGGGAGTCATTATTCACATTGTATCAAAATGCAAATTATGATCCTAGATTAGATTTTATACTGGGGGAAAAAAATGCAAAAAAAAAGGAAGAAGTTTAAATTGAAATACAGACCTAGATTAAAGAATTATAATTATTATAAAATTTACTGAAGTTGCAAATGTACTGTGTTTAGGTAAAAAACTATCCTTTACTTAGGAAATACACCTGACATATTTAAGAGTAAATGGCCATGATGTATACAACTTATTCAAGAAGTTCAGAACATAGTAAAACACACATACATACATAGCAAGAAAGCAACTGATAAAGCAAATGAGGCAGAATGTTAAAAATAGGTGAATCTGGATTACTGGGAACATGGGTGTTCTTTAAATATTCTTGCAACTTTTTTGTGTAAATTTAAAATTATTTGCAAATAAAAAATTTAAAGAAAACTGATGAATACATACTTTAAGTAAAAATTGCAGAAGGAATAAGATCTAGTGTTTGGTAGCAAAATAGGTGACTACAGTTAATAAAAATGTATATTTCAAAATAACTAAAAGGTTGGAATTGGACTATTTCTAACACAAAGAAATGATAAAGTTTAGGTGATGAATATTCCAGTTACTCTGATTTGATCAATATATACTGCATGCTTGTATCAAAATATCATGTGTATCCCAATAAATATATACAACTCTTATGTATCCATAATAGCTAAAAATAAAAAAAATTAAATTAATGTAGAGTTTATTAATATCACAAGCAACTCATTTTATGTAGTGCTATGGAAGTTAAAATGAATGAAGATGTGTGGCAACAATACAGCAATGTCATTTTTATTCTTTCTGCAATAACATTACTAGTAAATGTAAAGGATCAGAAATATTTAGGTATTTTTTAAGGTTAGGAAGTTAAAGGAAATTTTGACAGTCTGCCAATATAATAGCTTCAAAGAGTTTAAAATAGCATTGGTGATTATCGTTAGATTTAAACAGTAAGTGGTTGATCATACCCTGCTATTTGTGAGACAGAATCTGCTAGGTAATTTTGTAAGAAGGACCTTGGAAAAGTGAACTCCCTTTTCCAGGAGAATTTAGCTGTTTTTAAAAAGAAATAAAAATAAATAAAAATAAAGTGTATTCTATTCTAGAGCTTTCTTTTGCCCAGTGCCTGCAGGCATAATTTTATTGCTTTGGCCCCAGAGAATCTTTCTGGCACCCAATCCCACTCCACCCTCTATTGTTTAAAGACAAAAGATAAGGCAGCTGGGACTCTGACCACTGGCAAATAATCAGAGGCCTCCCCACTGGGAAACTCCTCTGGTCTTGGCAGAAACCAACATTTCAACATGAAGGTAAAACAAAGGGTGAGACCCCTGGTTCTGTCCAATGCTCTAAGCATGGCCCTATTTTTCTTGTCCACGGTGGTGGCCAAGAAGAACAGTGTTTCTACAGTTGTGCCAGGACAGCACGCCAGAATCAAATAATAGTAGACTTTTCTCAATTACAGAAACAAGCACAAAGTATGTGGCAGTGAATCAGCTTTATTTTCACAAGCTTGGCTCTTGCTATCAGCAGTCGACATTGAAATATATGATTTAGCACAGGCTATGATTATACCAGCACAAAATATTCTATTTAGTTGTTTTCAGTTTAACACTTGTTTTTCAAAGAGCAGCAGGATTTATTTGGGTGCTTGGCAATCACAATCCTAAATGCTGCTGCAGTCAGGAAGGATCTGGGATGGGTCTTTATTACCTAGAGGCTTCCCTTCAAACACTGTCCCTAAGTATTGTAATTATTTAGATCCTCACCTTCTGCAACCCAGGGTTAAGAGTCTGATGACCTGGGGGTTTCTTTTTAAGACTCTGTCACTTTCTAGTTGTATAACCTTGGGCAAAATACTTTTAAGCTGTAAATCTCAAAAGATCATTTGTAAAATAGGAATCATAATAGCTATTTTACCTTCCTCAGAGTTTTTCTAATCAGCCAGGAAAATTAATATGTGAAATAATTTTGCAAATGGAAATGTGTTACAAAAAGGCCACATAATCCCCCTGCCTGCCTTTCCAATTATTAAACCTAAGATCATTGCCTAATTGATGTATGTTTGTTTCTTAAAGTGTTTGGCAAAGTGCTGGCTCCTAGTTAGTTTTTCCTAATTAAATACTTGCTGACTAAGTAACCAAATAATATAATTAATTAACTTTCAGGCTGCTAATAATTTTCCATTTTTATTTCCAGAGAACTCCCCCTAACTCAATAGGAGAGACACTGACCTAGGCTTGAGGATAATTGGTTCAACATGAAGATACATGTTCTAAGGAGTTCTGAAAAATCTTTAGGTCATTCATGCTAAAATGCTTACTAATTTTTTAAAAAATGTGGCTTTGGCATTCTTCTTGAAATGACAGCCTTGTAGTCTTTGAAATGCATTTTAAGCACAAGCACATAATGATGTGCTTAAATTAGTAACAGTTTTGATGGACTGACTCACAAAAATTGGTCAAAACCTAAAACAACTTGCACAAAGTAGATGTATACTAAGTTTTGGTATATTATGGAAAGATGAGAATTGTATAGGAGAGAGTCTGGCAAAGTACTGACTTCATAGTTTTAAATTGACTCAAGACACTCAAATGGTTTTAAATTTACTCAAGACACACAATACAGTAGTTGAAATAAGCCAACATAAAACATGTCAAAGCATGTTGAAAGATGTAATTGAACTTCAAAGTATAAAAGCTTAACATAAAATTACTAAATATGCAAAAAGCTCAATGTCTTATGTATGGGTGCATACATTGCAGTAAACATATAAGAGAACGCTCCTTCTGCTGTACAGAACTCCAGGGGATGCTGTCCACATTACAAGCTCTGAAAGCACACATTGGAATGAAAAAGTCTAGCTCAGAATAATTGTTACCACTAAGAGACAAAGTGGGGATTAATGAAAATAGGGAAGGCGCATACATAGGGCATTAGTTACACTTGTAATGTTTCATTATTAAAAAAATATTTAAAGCAAATATTGCACAATGGTAAGGTTTGATAAGCTCTGTGATGGGTATACACATATTACATTATTTTCTATGCTTGAAATATTTTTTAGTGTATGAATTCTGATACTATGTTATGAGAAAAATAATTAAAATTTCTTGGTTTCAGCAGTAGAGTAGTATTTATAATAGTAAACACATGAACTTGTCGTAAGGTTCTAAGAATCTATTGCACTGCTAGTAAATTCAGAGACGAAATATTTGTGTTATCAAATTAAACAGATGAGAGAGGTCATCTATGAAAAGAGTTTACATAAACTTATACTCAAGCCCTTTTTGGGAGGATGCTTAAGGAAAATAAGAAATCTGTGACTAGGTCTAAAGAAGATAAATTGCATTTACTTTGGAAGTATAGATGGTCCTCTGTATCCATGTATTCAACCAACCGAAGATGGAAAATATTCAAACAACCAGAAAACATAAAACAAAGTTTAAAAGCAGAGTATAACAATGATTTATGTAATATATGTATTATATTAGGTATTAGAATTAATTTAGAACTCATTTAAAGCATACAGAGGTTCCAGTGTGCCTTCCGTAGTGAAAAATAAAAATTTAAAAATAAAGTATACAAAAGAATGTGCATAGGTTATATGCAAATACTATGCCATTTCATAGAAGGGACTTGAGGATCATAGTATTTTGATATCCTGATGGGGGACTGAGTGGGGAGGAGGGAGGGTTGGAAGGTGTCCTGGAGCCAATCCACTAAGGATACTGAAGAATAACTGTACAGGTCTATAGTGCTGAAATGATCACTGATTAAGTTTAACAGTTGCTTAAGAGGGGAAAAAAAACCCTGCAAGTCAAATTCCAAAGATAACTTCTTCAAATCCTGACAATAAACAAGCTGCTGAATAGTAACTAATGTAGTATCTCACTATGAACGATCCCATTTCTTCTGTGAGCTACTAAAATGAAACGCAGAAATGTGGTTTACATACCAAAACATCCATCCCGGGGACATATTTGAGGGTTATCATATAGTCTTTCGGAAGATTTGCCACCTACAGAGACAAAAGAAAAAAAAAGAAAGGAAGAAAGAAAGAAAAAGAATTCCATAAGAAAACTCTTACACGTCAATTAATAATATTTGTAGTGGTTTGGAAAAAAACATACAAAACTGTTGTGCTTTTTAAAGTTACCAATGGATTTAAATATTTACATGTATATTAATCTTTAATCCTTGATTTCCCTCTGTAATCAAAAGGCACTCTTCAAAATAAAGAGTGACAATACAAATCTTTTGGACTACAAATTCAGTTATGGCTGGCTAGGTATAACCTGCCGAGTTTTATAAACATGATCTGAATTTCAGCTTCCATCTGTGATTTTGGAATTCCCCTCCAGGACTATTTTCCTACTTGTTTCTCCATAGAATTAATCATAAAGTATATGCTTTTTACGTCAATGGTTCTCAAAGTGTGGACCTCAAAGTGATATGCCAGCCATAGGGAACCTGCTAGAAATACAAATTCTCAGGCCATACCAGATCTACTGAATCTTACTTAACAAGTCCTCCAGGTGATTCTGATGTGCACTCAAATCTGAGAACTACTATTGTATGTTGAACCTAAAAAATGATCAGTGAAACTTCAAAAGAACAATGCTACTTATGAAATACAAATGCTTTACAACAAATAATTTAGAAAGGTTCAGTTTGTGATGTAACCCAATTCTCTTAATTTGAGAAGTCTCAAATATTTGCCTAGGTTCTTTTAAAGGCTATAAACAACATCTGACTGACATCAGTCATTCTAGCATAAGTGAATAAGCAATATATTTGGGATGAAGGAATCTGGGACAAATCCTCTGTATGTTGGTTCCTCTCATTTATAAAATGAAGATCAAGATACCTATATCAAATGATCACTTAGAATTGGGATAGATGAATGTGCCAAACACTCAATCCATCTTCTTTACTGAGAGCTATATTGGCAACTGACTTTGGAGGCATATAATCCTGATAAGTTACAGAGTTCTATGTTCTCTTCCTTCCTACATACTGTACTAACTTTGCTGTCCCCACCCTTCTCTTATATCATCATTAAAATACCCAGATGAGTAATTTAGCCAAAAATTGACTTAGCCCATCGGGTATTAAGGTAACATACGTAAAAAAGTGGTTTTGCACCATTACATCTTCAAGGATCTATCTTTCTTTGTAGGCTTAATTTTCCTTTATTTTGTCTCTAAAAATTTTATTTTCCTTACAAAAAGCTAAGATCACGTGCATGTTTGCTAGACTGGGTCATCTTGTACGAGTTTACCATAACAACATAGTATGATTCTTCTTGGTCTTGTTAATAGCTTCTAGAATCTGAGAACAATTTATCGATGAATGAGTTTAGGCATGGGCATAAGTGTTCAGATGGGAGCTAAGGTAGTAACTGATCCCATGGTGCTTACTACTATGCTACTTCCAGTAATACCACCCACACTCATTTTAGCTCTGAAATGAGGCACTTCGTATGGTTCCTCTTCCCTGGATTCATATAATCAGATCCGTCTGACATATTATCTCTATTTAACAGATGAAGAAACTGAGGCTCAAAGAGGTCAGGTACCTTGACTAAGGTCACACAGCCAACACATTTTAAATCTGAACTAGAACCCAGGTCCCTCAAGAGCAGAGCCTCCTTTGTCTCTTAGCTCTACTGCATATTTTCACACTCTAAACTCTCTGGGCACTTGTTCTGGGTATTTCCCACTTGTGAATCTTCACCATCAACCCTCTTCATGCCATCATAAATAAAATATTAGAATCGTTGCTGCTTTGTTGTTGTTTGTTTCTTTTAAAGACAGGGTCTCACTCTGTCACCCAGGCTGGAGTGCAGTAGTGCGGTCTTTGTTCACTGCAACCTCCACCTCCTGGACTTAAAGAATCTTCCCACGTGTCAGCTTCTGGGACTACAGGCATGCACATGGCGAATTTTTGTATTTTTAGCAGAGACGGGGTTTCAGCATGTTGGCCAGGCTGGTCTCAAATTCCTGGCCTCAAGCGATCTGCCTGCCTTGGCCTCCCAAAGTGCTGGGATTACAGGCGTGAGCCACTGCATCCATTCTATTGCTGTCTGCTTATTGAAAACACATCTGAGCTGCCAGACATGATGGCGTTTTTTCATTTATTTTAGGAGTTAACTCCCTTACTATTTACACTTAACTTTCTTCCTCTCAAAATTTTTACCAGGCTTCCATAATTTCTTTTCTCTTCTTAATCTTCATCCTCATCTTTGAAAAGCAAAAGGGTCTAGTCATTTTATGTAAACCCTAATGACAAAGACACAGCAGACCTTATGCAGGTGTGAAAGCAAAAACTAAGCATCAATATTCTATCTCATTTCGAATAAACCAGGTAAGTTAAAGGCATTCCAGATAGAAAAATACAGCAAGAAGTGGCAGGTATTCTGAACACAAGCTGCTTGACAATATAGCCCTTTCTTAAGCATAATTTACATTATTTTAAAAATACAAAATTACAATAATTATATTAGTATTTAGAAAGTGTGGGATCTCAGCATATGTCTAAAAAGTAAAGAAAGTGTAAACAGAATGCTGACCAATTCCATTTCATGAATAATTTATATACAACTGTTGGTTCAAAGAAGCCTTATTGAAGTTCCCTGACAAAAATACTGAAATCTGCACTCTACCACTGGCAGTGGGGCAGTGAATAATAATAAAGTAATTTTTTCATTAAGCTGATTTACTGATATTTAATTTCTGGTGAGACTGAAAAATAATACTGTTGTTGAAATGTGCTTTATAATTTACAAAAAATTTTCATATACAGTCTCTACCACAAGCCCATGAAAGATCTTATTAAGCTTATTTTACAAATGAGGTTATGGAAACTCTGAGAGGTTAACTGGTATCCCCAAGGTCACAGGCATTAGAAGTAACTGGTGCAGGTAGGATGCAAACCCTGGCTTTACGTGTTGGGGCTCCGCACACCTATCCACAGTGCAGTCTCCCGGTTATTACTTTCTTGGTTTTCATTGGTTTCTTTCTAATTACATTTGGAAGAGAACTTAGAAAGTCAAACTGTAGATATTTGTGGTCACTTAATAAATTATTGTATTAATATTACTTTCTAAGTATTATACAGGTTAAGCACCTCTAATCCAAAATCTAAAATAAAGCTGCATGCATACAAGCCATGTGATCTTTGACAAAGTCAACAAACATAAACAATGGGGAAGGATTCTCTTTTCAATAAATGGTACTGGAATAATTGGCTAGCTATATGCTAAAGAATGGAACTAGACTCCTACTATTCACCATATACAAAAATTAACTTAAAATGAATTAAAGATTTAAACATAAGGCCTCAAACTGTAAAAGTCCTAGAAGAAAACTTAGCAAACCCCATTCTGGACATTGGCCTTAGGGAAGAATTTATGACTAAGTCCTCAAAAGCAATTCCAACAGAAACAAAAACTGACAATTGGGACCTAATTAAACTAAAGAGCTTCCACCCAGCAAAATAAACTATTAAAAGAGTAAACTGACAACCTACAGAATGGGGGGAAATATTCATAAACTATGCATCCAACAAAGATCTAATATCCAGAACCTATAAGGAACTTAATCCAACAAGCAAAAAATAACCCTATTAAAAAGTACACAAAAGACATGGACATTTCTCAAAAGAAGATATGCAAGGGCTCAAGAAACATATGAAAAATTGCTCAGCATCACTAATCAACAGAGAAATGCAAATCAAAACCACAATAAGACACCATCTCACACTGGTTAGAATGACTGTCATTAAAAAGTCAAACAACGGCATATGCTTGTGAGGCTGCAGAGAAAAGGAAGTGCATATACACTGTTCAGCCACTGTGGAAAGAAGTCCGGGGATTTCTCAAAGAACTCAAAACTACCATGCAACCCAGCAATCCTATTACTGGGTATATATCCAAAAGAATCTTTCTACCAAATAGACCCATGCATTTGTATGCTCATCACAGTACTATTCACAATGGAAAGACATGGAATCAACCTACATTCCTATCACATGTGTAACATGGGAATCGTAGAATTTCACTAACGGATTTATAAGGATTAAATAACTCATATAAAATACTAAGTGCTCAGTGAGCCATGGTATGTGAATGAGTATGAATTTCTATTAATACTAAATGCAAGGGAGTGAGGTATTCTAGATATAGTAAAGGTCCTATGCAAAGGAAAACAAATAGGAAAGCTCATGGTGTATTAGGGAAACCAGATAAGAGATAAGAAATATTCCAGGAAAACTGCATTTGAGAGGAATGCTCCAAATGTTGAGCTAAGGAGGTCAAATGAAAGGTGGTAAGGTACAGGAGGAACAGCTCTATCACCAGAACTCTACAGCAAGTCACTTCTGCATAGACACATAGCATCATCTCTGTGGAACTTCTATTCCTTGTCTGTAAAATAAAGAGGGCAAACTAGATAATTTCTAAAAATTCAGTCTTGTTTGACTTACTTATATAAGCGATGATGCAACACTGAACGTGTTTCAGCAGAGAAGGGACACTATAGTAAATTTAGCACAATTAGTATGGTAAGACAGTTTGAAGCAAAGAGAAAACAGAGACAGGCAAAAGATTAGAAGACTACTAGGAATGTGCTGACTATACATTAAATATTTATATGGAAACTGGAAACTAGAAAAGCAGGAACCAGGTCTAGAGTCCAGAATGGTATTCCCTGTTGGTAGGGCTAAATAAATAAGTAACCAAGGCTACACATTTTGGAAACAAATCTATTCTACTGAAAGAAATTCAGAACAAAAAAAAAATTAATTATTGAAGGAAAATTTTACCAAAGGCCAAATCATTCTAATGAGCTTTGCTTTGGAGTACAAGGATGTCAATACTATGCCAGATTATAAAATTAACTGCAAAAACAAGTTACTAGATGATGAGCTAACTTTGCTAGATGTGCTCCATTTACTGTGTTATTTGGATGTCCTAAGGATTGACCATGTCCAGTGACACTGGAAAAACAACCACAGGAGAACAGCATTCGGAAACGCTGGAAATTTGGCCCAGAAAGTCTTTGCAAGCCAAACTGGCACTGGCTGCATACCACACCTTGCAGGTATATGGACTCAGAAGAAAAGTAACTCAAAGTCAGAACACTTAACTTCCTCAATGATCTAAAAACCTTTGGATTTTACAATTCAAGTGTCAATGAGGTCCGTAAATCTCATGAGATCAGTGGTCACTTGGATATCTTTGCAAGACCCTAACTTGTCTCGGCTGTCTCTCCCAAGTCCAAGGCAGGAATCAAAATTCAGTAGTGATCTATGACTCTTTTGTCACTTTATAAAATGCTGTGCATATGTCAAATTTTCTAGGGAAAGAATCCACGACTTTCATATCTAGCAAAGTTTAATACTCATGGCTGTAGAAGAAAAAAGCTCTACACTTCTATCTAAATGTCATAGTTCACTCATGTACAGTAGCTTGCTATAATGTTAGTTGTTCAGCCTTCAGAAATAACATCCCCCAAGAAAAAAGCTTTTTACTTTTTTTCTCCTAAAAAATTATCTCCCACTAATATTGACTAAATCTAACCAACCAAGTGTATTACCTATAGTTTTCAAATGTATCTGGATTTTTTAAAATGGTAACTCAAGTCGTGATTTTAAAAAATTGGCAGGGCCCAGTGGTTCATGCCTGTAATCCTACTGCTTTAAGAAGCCAAGGTGAGAGGATCACTTGAAGCCAGGAGTTTGAGACCAACCTTGGCAACAAAATGAGCCCATTTCAAGAAAAAAAAAATTAAAAATTAGTCTGGTGTGGTAGCAATTACTTGGGAATCCCAGCTACTAGAAAGGCTGAGGCAGGAGGATCACTTGAGCCCAGGAGTCTGAGGCTCCAGTGAACCATGATTGCACCACTATACCCCAGACTAGGTGATAGGCACCCTGTCTCAAAAAAAAAAAATTAAGATGACAACTTTAGGAGGCTTTTCAAGGTCATCTTTCCTTAGTAAAGAATATCTAAATAAAGACAACCATTTTTTCCTTTCAAATAGAAAAGATTAAAAATGACAATATTTAGAGAGTGTATTTCATAGACATACTTTATGACAACGATTCCAATTAAGTAGTACTAAAAACAACCACAGGAGAATAGCATTCGGAAACGCTGGAAATTTGGCCCAGAAAGTCTTTGCAAGCCAAACTGGCACTGGCTGCATACCACACCTTGCAGGTATATGGACTCAGAAGAAAAGTAACTCAAAGTCAGAACACTTAACTTCCTCAAGCTTCTACAATATGATAGCTTCTTAATCACAGTAAGATAAGGTTACCACTATTTAAATAAATAAGGTTACTAATTTAAACTACTGAAATAAAATTCAGTAGATTATAATGATAATTCATAAACTGTAGTTGAAACTTACATCTCAAACTACTGAGAAGGCATTATAAATTATGAACTGCATTACTGTGCTTCAAAGGTAGGTAGTTATGGGGTCAAACCTCTACTCAGCTATTTCCCAAGTGATGATGATCAGGTTACTAAATATCACTAGATCTCAGCTTCCTAACCAATATATTGGGGCTAAAAATAAGGAACTCATAAGGTTATGAAAACTAAGTAGACAATCCATACAAAGTGTTTCTGTATGGGGTCTAGGTACTCATAACTATTGCTTTAAAAATCCAAGGAGCAGTCTGTGCACAGTGGCTTACACCTGTAATCCTAGAACTTTAGGAGGCAGAGGTGGGAGGGTCGCTTGAGGCCAGGAGTTTGAGACCAGCCTGGGCAACATAATGAGACCCACATCTCTACAAAAGAAAAAAATTAAAATTCAAGGAGCAGAAGACATATTATCCAAGTAGTTTATTCTATAAAGGAAGAACAATGCTTTCCTAACAGGAAGATTGATACACTTGATAAATAATATAGCAATCTAGAGAATTTTAATAAATATTATTTCTAATGGTCCTTTTTGAAAAATACAAAAGTCCTAAATTTAGCTTTAAATAGAGAAAGAATTTTCTTCTGACCACAGGAGCAGAAATTGAAATGCTAAGTATTGCAACCTAATAAAATAAAATTTGAAAACTACTTCTTTTTCAAACTATTATTTTTCAAAGGTCAAACAAAATTATGGGAAACCTTCACTTTTAAATAAATGATGGGTCATTTGAAGAAAAGCTTAGAATTCATCCAGAAATGGGGATATTCAGAAACTCCAGTTCTTCACTTCGATGCAGTGGTAATTCTACTTGAGGAACATAATATTTGAAGAGGAAAAACAATCAGAATTAATCAAAATTGTCTATTTAAAATGTGAAAATTTGTTATCTGAGGATATTTTTATTACCTCTTATTATGTTAATCTCCATGAATCATGTATAAATATAGCCAACTTGAAATAAGTGCCTACCACAAGATCAGGGAAACAATAGATTCCTTTGTTCCAATCCTATTTTACTAATTTGTAGACTGACCTTGAAAAGAAAGAGTAATTTCACCTTTACAAGATGGGAATGAGACCTTAAAAAACATTTTGAGGAAGACAAGTCATTACCCAATAGATGGTTAAAGATGAAAACTTTGTTCTCTTTATCAACAAAATCATATTGTGTTAAATTGCCTCAATTGAAGAAACAACATCATCACAAAGAGAAGAGCAAGGAGAAGACACAGAAAACTAATTTGAACTCTTTCAATATTTGGATTACCTTCTTATATGAACACTTACAACTACTAAAAGCTGCAACTTAACTGTCCCATAGATACAAGTTATAAAAGCTTGATTCATCCTCTTCCCAGATTACTTGACCCTTTCTTTAGGTAAGCCTGAGTTTGCCATTTAAAACAAGTCTTGCAACATTTTTTAGAAGCAAAGCAAAATGTTCTGTAAATAGATCAACTATTATGCTTAGTAAACATGCCAGAAGCATTTCGAATAAAAAGCATGGGGACTTAGGGGCAGTACAAAGTGTTCAAGAAGATATTTTTAAAAAATTGACACTAAAGTCATAAATCATGCGCTTCTGTGACATGAGAGTCACCTCAAGCAAATAAACATAAAATGTGTGGGCACAGTGTAAGTTGTCACGTAATGTGAAGACGGAACTGGTAGCAGCTGCAAAGGAATGATTTCCATTGCAGGAGTAACTGTGAGCACAGGCAAAAATGTACTGTCAAGACACTTTCTTTTCCCTCACATAAAATGTAGCAAGGTTATGTCTGCAAAGCAAATTCCTCTCATCCTATATAACTTCCTTTAGTCCAGTCATTATTGAGTAATTCCAAGAGGTGCAACCTGAAAAAATATCATTATGAAATAAAATAATTTCAAAGCTGAAAAGGGTCTCCAAATTTCTCTGATGTAGTAGTTCTTACCCTCTTTGGGGTCACAAATTTCTCGGAGAAGTGATGTGAGCTACACACTCTCATCAGAAATGAACATAAGGCATATGAAGGCAGCACAATTCTGAGCTTCATGTGTAAGCATTTGAAGTTTATCAGTCCTAGATTAAGAACTATTGATCACATCCATGTTCCTTATTTGAAAAATCAGGAAATTGAATGCCAGACAGACTCAGTGATTTGTCCAAGGCCACACCCAGGCAATAGTGGAGCTGGTATTAAAACAACCAGTATTCCTGACTTCCATCAACATGTTCTGCCCTACCGTTCTTTAGAGAAAGGCTGTAATTATCTACATCCATAAATCTCAACAGTCACTCATGTTGCTGTTAGAATAAATGAAATTAATAAGTTAGGATAGAAACACTCCACTTCTTCTCAGACATTAAAAGACACACAATCAGCAATATGGCCTAAACAGTCTTGATACTTCTACATAAATAACTTTTATGTAGGTGCTAACTGGAAACATTAGGGTTCTTACACCCCATCTCCATAAGATGAGATTCAGTATTTCTGCAGCGATGCCTTTAGAGTTGAACCTTAAATAAGTCCCTAAGAGACTGTGATCTGTTGGTTCTAAAGTAGTGACCTACTTTAAATAAATTTTGAAGATTTGTATTAATCTGGCATCCTTATAAATCTATACAACACAAGTATAACTAGTCATAATAGGAATTGAGATTAAAAAAGAGTCAAGACATTTTGGTTTCTAAACTTTGACAGAAGAGACCATCTAGAGCAATGGTTCTTAAACCTCCTTTCAGAAATTTGTTAAAAATATAGATATTTGGACCCCTTCCTCAGACTTATCAAAGCAGTTTCTCAGTGTGGGCCCAGGCACCTCTCATTTTAATCAGCATAACAGGTGATAGTGATGCTCACTGAAGTGGGGCACATCATTTCTTCTTCACTCATCCAGCAAACATTTAATGAAGGCCTTCCACTAATATGCACAAAATTTAGCTTTTAAACATACTGTCCTTTTAGTATTGTTTCTTGTATCACAAACTAACAAGCAACCCAAGGAAAAAAACATGATCTGTTTTTAAACAGTATGATTTTAAAAATACTCCCCTTTCACCCTCATCCCTATACACATATCTATCGGGGTATACAGCAGTCATGACTTTGCTCACAGTTTCCTGAAGTAAGACATCTTGATACATCTGCTGCTGCTACATGGAAGAATGCTTTTAAACATGAACTCTCTGAGAGTCCTAAGGACTTTTTATAAATTGTGTCTGTGTGTTTCTAATTCTGTATTGAGGCTAAGCTAGCAAGACTTCAACCGTGGCCTTAAACTTCCGTTTTGAAGTTCTATTATAAACCCCCCAAAAAACATATACACCAGGAAATATATATCAAGAGGAGGGAATATAGAGCCCCTTCTACTCCTTATCCTTTTATCTCAACAAATAAACTTTTCATCCTTTTCGCCATATCACAACCCTCATTTCTTACCTATTCTCAAATCACTTCCGTTATCTAGTCAGTATTTAAATAACCAGGAAATTTAAAAATTGCTTCTTAAACTTTGTTCATCCTGAAATCATACATAGTTCAAACAAGCATGTAAGATCTCCTCTAGATAATGAGGGTTGGGAATGATGCATTCCAGATGTGTTATGCCCTCTCTGTGTCTTGATCTTGAGAGAAAGCATCTGGAGAAGCATAGCATGGAGCTGGCAGTGACTTAGGGGCAGCAATGCCAATGGCTTTTGCTGAGGGAAGAGTTAAATGTGGCAAACCAGGGAGATGAGTCCCTTCAGCATTTGGGCAATGAATCACCACCTCTCTATGTTCCCTGAAGGAGCAAACACCCATTGCCATGTGACAAGGTCTTCATGCTGATAGAAAGGGGGAATAGCCATTTCAGATCTCCTTTCGTTAGGCTTTTTAGAGAAGAGTAGGAAGGCATGCGAAGGGGAAATAGAACACACTGGGGAATCCACTGGAGAGATTATGGGAAACAAGCTGGGAAAAGCCCATCAGCACACAGTGAACTCTCCAAGGTCCTTCACTGCCTATGAAGAAGAGGGAGCCCAGCAAAGAAGTCACTGCAGTGGTGCGCATGACCTTAAATATCTCCCTATCTGTTTTCTATGAACCCTTTATAGTAACCCAGTGATTCTTTCCTCACCTTAGGAAAACAGTACTTTGGGGCAAGAAAAATATAAATCTTTGATCAACAAGCACAGGAGAAACAGCCACATTCACTGTAAAGCATTCCTTACTTACCAATTTAGTGACGTCTTTTACATTATTAGTCACACGATTCCTGCAGACCCCTTCAGTTTTGACGAAAGGATTAAATAGGAACAGTTGAAGATAAATGCAAGTGAGAATCCAAGTCTAAATGAAAACAGAAAAATTGCTTGGTGATCATCTGTTAAAATCTGTAACCATTAAAATTTTTAACATCTAATGCCTTGATGCACAAAAGGCCAATCTTAATATATGTCTTTAATATGTATATTAAAGTTATTGGCTAAAATGCAATGAAATGCTACACATTCAAGCTATGCTCACCAAAGTTTTGAAAAGCTTTTGGTAAATTCCGTTTTGAATTATTCTCTCAATGACAATATTGTGAACCTTTGTCAAAAACTTTCTACAACCAGTTTCCCATGGCAATTAGTAATAAACTTGTAGCAGCATGTTAAAGACTGAGCACTTAGGGTGTCTTCTAAAACTAGAGAATGCATAAAATTTATACCACATGGCACCAAAAGAAACCTTCTATTTCTGCCCTAAATGTAGACTGCTTGGCAATTAGCAGCATAATCCCTGAGCACTGCTTTAATCTAATAATCTACAATATAGTACACTAAGTTAAAGTGAGAGAGATGCATATTTTTAGATCTAAGACAGAATTTCCACTTAATTTGTGAGACATCAAAGAATTAATATTTTGAAACACAGCTTTTTAGCCACTTAAGGAAAATAGTTCCTTAGCCAATAGGAAGGCATTCTGAACTCTAGTAGAAAGTAATCTGTCTTCTCTTTCTCAAACACACATAACCTACACATCAGCTTGAAAATAACATTTTCTATCATGTATTATAGTTGTTTTATGCAGGAATTATTGTCCTTATTACACTATATTTAAAATTTCAAGAACTTGTGCATTTGATTTATTTTTGTAGTATCTTCATGCCTTGCACATAAAAAACCCTTAAAAAATATTTGCTAGGTGAATCAGTGGTCAAGGTAAAAATATATTCTGATGTTCAAATTCAATAACCATTTGTTGAATATATATTATGAGATAGGAACAGTACCAGTCACTAAGGTAACACAGATGATGAAGATGCCCTTGAAACTCAGAGGCAGATAAATAAATAACACCCACATCTTGTGATAAACACTTTGGGAACAGAGAGAAGGAAGGAATTAATTAATTAACCTTAAGGGGGAGAAGCAGTTGCAGGAAGACAGTGCCAAGGAAAGCCACAGAGAAAATGTGACTCAGGCCAGATTTAGGAGAACAAGGAGGATTTGCAAGGGCTGACAAAGAAAAGATGAGCATTCCAGGAAAAATAAACCGTATGACAAACCATGCAGATATGAAGGTATCTTAAAATATGTGAGAATTCTTTTATGAGCTACCATTCTTCTGTAAAATCTTTAAATTACACAAAGTCTAGATGCACATGGCTAGAAGTCTTCCCTATTTACATAGCTAGCCACATTTAAAAGGAACTGGATTACTATTTTCAATTAATAGCTGCATACTAACTAGATATTACACTAGAACAAATGATTATCATTCTGAAATTTCTAAAACTACAACGCTAATTATATGGATATAGTGGTTTGTATTCAAAATTAAAATCCTTTTATTCCCTTACCACCCTGGTCTATTTTAGCAGTAATCCTACATAATTCTATTTAAGGCTACTTTGAGTGCTGTGAGGTCACATGCTTCATAGTATCATCTTTCTTAGACCACAATGAAGACCAAGTTGTATAAATCATTTCTGTTTGAGGATTACTCTTTTTGGACAGACAACCCCTACATGAAGACTCTACCCTAACAAGGGGAGAGTCTTCTTTCACATGTGTAAATACAATTTATTAAACGTAGCTTTCTTTTATATTGTCATTGCTAAGGCATAACCTCCCTTGAAATGTATTTCTCTAAGGCCCTCTTTAAATTTGGGAACTTTCTCTAAGGATCTCTGTAATGGACCATTCTTACAACGGACCATAATCATATTCTTGGCTCAAAGAAATGTAATGGCAGAAATTCTGTTACTGGTCTTCACGATGCCTTAAGCCTGGCATTGAATAAACACTAAAGAAACATTTGTTCACTCATTCATCTAACAAGTATTTATTGAGCATCTGATGTATACCAGGCATTGTTCTAGGTACTAGGCCAACATAATGAAGAAAAAGACAAAAAAAAAAATCCTGCCCTTATATGGCTTAATCAACAAACATAAGTAACCAGGTTATACAGTATGTCAAAGCATGTTGAAAGCTATGGAAAAAAAGATTAGAGCAAGGTAAAGGGGATTGTGATTATAATGCCTACTCTGCCTTACTGGCAGCAGTATCTTGGGTTCAGATTGACAGCCATAGTCATGAGTCATAGGAGGCTTTGCCCAGCTAGTACACTAGCAGTACACTAAGTGTACTACTAGGCAGGACCATTCCTTCTACTTATGCCTTGTTAGTTGAGCAGCTTTTTAGGGATGTGACATGAACTTCTACTCATTTTCTAGAGCAGCTACCCCCACCAGTACCAGTCTCAAAAATAAAGTATTAATACATATCAGTGCATAATATGTGCTTGTAATAAAACACACATCAGTGCCTGCTACTTAGTAACTTCAGCTGGATTCTCTTAGAGGAAGTATAGATGTACACCTAAAAGTTTCTTGAGTTCTTGTTGAAAGAAGGCTTATAGGTAGGGTCGATTCTCCAGGCATCTGAGTCTAGAGAAGAGCCACAAAACTAACCGTACTCTTTTCTCTCCAAAGATTGCTTGAAATTTTTAACAGGGTAATAGTGATAAATGTCTCATGGAGAACACAAAATTTCACCAAAGATTGGACACAGCTAAGGCAATGATCCACACAGACATCTGTGGGAAGCGTACTGCATACAGAGAGGAGAGCTGGTGCCAAAGTTCTAAGGTGTATTTAAGCATCTGTTATTTAAGACATAGCAAGAGTAAATTAGGGAGCAGTAGAGGATGATGGTATCAGTGAGGCAATAGAGAGGCCAGATCATGTAGGGCATTGAAGCCCATTGCCCAGACATTGACTTTTACTGTGAATAAAATAGGATTGATTGCAAGATTTTGAGCAGAGGAGGGATATGAACATACTTCAGAATAAAAATAAATAAATTCATTAATTAAATAAGATCAGTCTAATTGCTGTACGAAAAACAGACTTTAGAGTGACAACTGGTAGAAAATGAAACAGACAAGTTGGGAGGTTGTTGCTGTAATCCAATCAAAAAAGGGTTATAGTAATACTATATGGTTAAATTCTGAAGGCTGTATCAGGAGAATTTCCTGACAGAATATGATTTGAGAGAAAGCATCAAATACGATTATGAGGACTTTGGTCTGAACAACTAATTGGAAACATGGTGTTGCCATCAACTGGTGTGGGGAAGGCTGGTGGTTGAGAAGGTTTGGGGGCATATCAAGGATTAAGTTTTGAGTATGTTAAGTTTAAGATGTTTTTGAGATATTCCAGTGATGATGCGAGCTCAGGATACTTAAATCTAGATTAGGAGGGAAGTTTGGGCTGCAGATATAAATATGATAGCCTTCCATATATAAGTGGGCTGTTAAGCAAAAGAGTGGATGAGATCACCAAGGGAGTGTGTAAAAGTATAAAAAAGAACAAAGGACTGAGCATGCTATGGTGCTCTAACCTTAAGGGATCTGGCAGAAGAGTTTGAACGCACAAAAGAATCCAAGAGAGCAAAGCAAAAATATCATGGAAGGAAGTCAGGTTTTTAAAAAAGTACTTAAAGGAAAATAGTGAAACTATGTCAAATGCTGGTTATAGGTTTAGTAAAGCAAGGACTGAGAACTGACCACTGGTTTGGCAACATGAAGGTCATTGGTGATATTAACAAGAGCAGCTTTATTAAAGTGGTATGGGTAAAAGCCAGTCTAGGGTGGGTTTAAGAAAGCAAGAGATGAGACTAACTAGAAACAGTTAGTATGAATAGCTCTTTTGAACAGTTTTCCTTCAAAGGAGAGCAACTGGATAAACACATAAATAAATAAAACCCAGGTGGGGTAGTAGCTGGCAAGAAACTGGGGGTGAAGAAAGTTTTATCTGTAAGAAGGTTAAAATACCAGGATGTGTATATGCCTGTGAGGATGATCCAGTAAGAGGAAGCAATTGGCAATATAGGTCGGAAGAGAGGGAACTGCTTGGGCAACAGCCTTGAGCAGGAAAGAAGGGGTGAGACTTAGTTCTCAAGTAGAAAGTGTAGCTTTATATAGGAGTATAGATAGTTCAATGCAATCAGGCAGGGTGCTGGAGTGGGAATGCAGATGCTGGTGGTGTCTTGGGAACAATTGCAGGAATAGAGCTAAAAGTTATTGAACATTTACTATATACCAAACATCTTGGATATCTAATAACAAAAAAAATTAACTTTCATATATCCTAATTTTAAAGCTGAAGGAGTTGAGGTACAGAGAGGTTTGGTGACTTCTGAGTGGTGAAATCAGTAAGCCCAGGTCTGTCCAATTCTAACTCCTGTCCTTTTAGCTACCCTATATTGTGCCAGAACTCCCCAAAATCTGTTAGATCATTTGTGAAAACGGTGATGCAATGGCAGATCTCTAAAACTTTAATAATTTTGCAAATATCAAGCATATGGAGACAAGTCTGTTCCATATTGCATGCCACAGCTGAATATTCTACATCATTCAAATCATCATAAGTTTTAATATAAGTCCTTTAATAGTTTCTTAAAATATGTCAACAGACTGCTATAATAATTGAAAAATGATTTCATCAGGGCAACGTAATTTTTTTTGCATCAGTTAAATTCAAATATCTTACAAAGTTATGATTTTTCTCATTTTATAAAAATCTATGGGGTCAAGGCTAAACTTAAATCTCTATGTTAGCTTATTAACATTCAAATATCTCTGAAAAACCTCTATTTATTACTTTATTTTAAAGCTATTATAAATAAATTCATATTGTAATTTAATTTTGCATATACTTTGTTACCATTAAAAATACCCACCTTTCATAAAATTAAAGAATTCATTCTGGCATGTATAACTATTAGGACAGAGGGGTAATCAAGTTAGAAATATTGAGAATTTTGCAAAGCATGACACCTCCTTCATCAGTATACTCAGAAGCGAGGTAAAATGCAGAGCTTACTTCTTTAAATAAAAAATTTTTTTCAATATTAATTATTCTACACAAAAGTCTTTCTAATATTGTTCACACACTTTGATTACTTACACAGTGAATTGAAATATTAAATGTTGCTTTTCCTTGATGGTTCAGGTTTATCAAATACAAGGAAGACTTGCAAAGCATCTCAGTTATGTAGTATAACTTCCCTTCTCCAAGTGGTTCCAAATTACTGTACTTGTTTGTATAACTTTTTAAAATTTATTTTCAGTTTCATTTGTTTGTTCCTTAGTTTTTCTGTTTTCCCCAGATTGTCAGGTCATTACTTGCAACATATTTTTTACTGCTAACATGCCTATTTCTAGTCTCCTGTACTCTTGATGAGCACAACACATGTCCCATATGGGAACTTATAGTAGGAAATATAATGGCCCCAAAGATGTCTATGTTCTAATTCTTGAAACTTGTGACTATATCACCACATATGGCAAAATGGACTTTCCAGACATGATTGGGTTAAGAACTAGAGATAAAGAGACTATCCTAGACTCTCTGGGTCCAATCTAATCCCCATGGTCCTTAAAAATGGAGACTATTTTCCAGCTCTGGTCAGAGACAGGTGCAATGATGGAAAAAGGGTCAGGGAAATGTAACATGAAAAGGGGTCAACACATCCTTGCTGGCATTGAAAATAGAGGGAAGGGACCAAGAGTCAAGGAATGTAGGCAGCTTCTAGAAGCTGGAAAAGAGAAAGAAATAGGTTCTTCCCTAGAACCTTTGGAAAGCAATGCAGTCCAACTAATATTTTGATTTGAGTAAGCCCTATTTTGAACATTTGATTTTCAAAATCATAATATAATATAATAACTTTGTATTCTATTAAGTCACTAATTTGTTTTTTTGAGACAGAGTCTCTCTGTGTTGCCCAGGCTGGAATGCAGTGGTGTGATTGAGGCTTACTGCAACCTCAGCCTCCCAGGTTCAAATGATTCTTCTGCCTCAGCCTCCTGAGTAGCCAGGATTACATGAGCCCGCCACCACGGCCGATTTTTATTATTTGTTTGTTTTTGTTTTTGTATTTTTGGTAGAGACAGGGTTTCACCAAGTTGGTCAGGCTGGTGGTCTTGAATCCCTGACCTCAGATAATCCACCTGCTTCAGCATCCCAAAGTGCTGGGATTACAGGCGTGAGCCAGTGCACCTGGCCAGTCACTAAATTTTTGGTGATTCATTACAGCAGCAGTAGAAAAATAAAACACAGCTCAACTGAAATACTTTTGGAATGAATAAATGAACGAATGGTGTAGTGTAGTGATGGTCAAGCTATTCCAGATGAGGAAAGTGAACTGCCTCTGCCAGAATTCTGGGTCCCCACCCTTTATTTTAAGCGGAGCAGCTCAACTTTTTTCTGTTTTATTTGTTCATGCCTCTGAGTAAGATTCTCTTTAAACAAAGGTTTCCAAGGGCAAGAGAAAAAAATTTAAAAACACACGCTTTTGGAAACCATGGGCAGAACATGGATCCAGAAAATCTCTCAGTCTCTTACCGTGTGACTTCAAACAAGTCAGCTAGTCCCACTTATCCATTTATCAGCCTATAAAATGAGAGTAAAAATAATTTTTGCCTTACCCACCTCTTGAGCTAGTAGTGAGAACCAAATGAGAAACTATTCAAATTGTGGGTGCTGTGCAATTATTTGTTGTGTGGTTTGTGGGCTTTGCATTGGCTAGGAAACCAGGGAGACAAGTGCTTCAAAAATGTTTGAGTAAAACACTCTGAGAATAGACTTTATAGAGTAAATCTTCATGAACAAAGAGTATGACCTTTAGCACATGGATATTTTGACACTGACTTTGAGCTCACACACCTTTTTCAATTTATTTCTTAGCTCTCAATTTTGTTTAGAGTAGCTTCCGTTAATGAACAATTTACTTCCAATTAAATGACGTGTTCCAACATATCACCAAAATTGCTTATCTTTGTTTTCTCTTTCTCTTCTTCCAACTTCTGGAAACTCCGAAGGTACAGGGTGTCTAAAAGTGTGGGCATATGCACATATTCTCACACACACCCTAATGGAGATATACTCCTGAAGCAAAATGTCCCCGTGTTTGTGACTTCTGCTCTAAAATGTATCTTTTCAGTTTGGGTAATCATCTGTTTCTTTTTCTGTAGCATTCTCTGCAGCTGCATATGAGATTTTTCTTTGGATACTTTGTTTTATCATTGTACAACTTTTCTCTCTAGGTCAAGCTCATTGTGCGATAACTTTCATTTAGGGATAACCTTTCATTGTGCAGACACATACTGTGGTCGGTAGCTCTCAATTTTTTTTTTTTAAACATGCATCAAAAATGTCTCCCATGAACTCCCCACAACACACAAAATTGCAATAACCCCTTAATTGCCAAATGTTGCCTTCAAATTATTTACATGATTAGAAAAAATAGAAAAAAAACTAATGAGAAATCTGTGTGCACTGTTACAACCAACGCATGCTGTAGAAACAGTTCTGGTAGAGGGAAGTAATACTGACTAAAATGTATACTAACATCAGTGACAGATGTGGCAAGTCCTTTTCTAGGAGCAGGTTTTAACGGTAGCAGATAATACTAGAAAGGTACTTTAAAGAAGGTGGGTGGGAGGAACCTACAAGAAGATGAGACTGAAGACATCAAAGGCAAAGGTCTTGCTTAATTTTCATTTCATTGAGAACCAACCTCAGCAGACTCCAGTGGCCTATTCAATTCACCCAATAACCAATCCCTCCTGAACACAGAGCTTTCCTTACAGTAAAAGGCCACATGCCAGGAAAGGGAGCTACAAAACCCCACTGAAACAGAAGATAGACTTAATCTGAACATGTGCTGCAACACATAAGTCAAACTGCAGATTCTTTTCCTTCAGTAGACATTAAAATGCATGCAGCCTAAGAACATCAGGAGAACATATGCTGTTCAAGAAACCGGAAGATACCAATTTTCTAAGCTTGGAAAAACAAAAAAAAATAAAATAAAATACAAAAAAAAAAAAAAAAAAAACCCTCTTCTTTCTCTGTGAATATGAGAAGCGATTTTTAAAATATGCATTGCCAGGGTCCACATTATAGACTTCACAAAGTCAAAAAGATATTCAAGTATTTGTGTAGCTCATTTTCTTTATGCACAGACCTACAAAATGGTATTAGAACTACCCTGAACAAAACAGCAGCTGCTGCCAAAAACAACATTCATCTTCTCTTTAATCTCACATGCCAGCTATTGAAGCAGGCAGTTCCCTTGTAGCCCAAATGTGTTTTGGAAGAGAGCCAATTGGCTCAACTACCCGAAGACAGGAAAGCAAGCTACCAAGATACAGGTATGGTAATTAGTCCTGAGTTCAGGTCTTCTTAAAAATAATCTATGTAAACCAACAACAGGATCCTCATTTGGTGAATAACCGTTCAGTTCTATATGACTTCTTTTTTCAGATCTTTTTAATTGCTTAAAAATTTACCATTAAGCATTATAAGGAAAATACCTAATCACCTTACACAGACTAAAATTCTTCTCTAAGCACTGTTCAGTAATCTCAAAGGGACAAATGAAACAGTTAGTAGGTTTGTTACTTTTTGAAACTTAACAGCTATCAATAAAGCAGATGTTATCAGCATAACTAATTGAAACTCAGACCAACTTGGAGTCCAAATTAGTGGGTGCTAAAATCTTGTAAAGATACTCGATACTCTTCTTTTTTTTTTTTTTTTTTTTTTTGAGACGGAGTTTCACTGTTGTTACCCAGACTGGAGTGCAATGGCACGATCTCGGCTCACCGCAACCTCTGCCTCCTGGGTTCAAGCAATTCTCCTGCCTCAGCCTCCCGAGTAGCTGGGACTACAGGCGCGTATCACCATGCCCAGCTAATTTTTTGCATTTTTAGTAGAGACAGAGTTTCACCTTGTTGACCAGGATGGTCTAGATCTCTTGACCTCGTGATCCACCTGCCTCGGCCTCCCAAAGTGCTGGGATTATAGGCGTGAGCCACCACGCCCGGCCAAAGATACTCTTCTAACCTCCCTTCCATAAATCCTTTTATGAAGAAGTAAAATAAAAATGTTTTAAAATATGGCTGATTATTAAAATATATAATGAATATGCTCTTGTAACAAAAAACTAAACATCCTAGAAAGAAATTGCTTAATATAAAAAAGGCAAACAATGTAATGTAATAAGGAAATGTAATAGGGGAATTTAAAGATTTCAGGGTATTTGATGTATGGGAAAAATTGGGGGGAATCACCCTTTAATAATCAGTCTCATCCTATGTGTAAATGCTACTTAAAGGGGAAATAACTAAAAGCATATTGACTCCTAAGAGCTTTCAAAGGACAAGCAGTTTGCAGATGTTATTTCCTATAATGCTCCCATCAACCAGTTCGATATTATGACCTTATTCTGCAGGTGAGCAAAACACAATTCAGAGAGATTAGGTAACTTCCTTAGGGCCACTTGGCTATTAAATGCCTGGATTGGGTATAAACCAAGACCTACATTATCTATGCTGGAAAGAAAAATGCTGAGTCAGTTAGATAATGGAACTAACTTCATTTACATTTAATGAACTACTAAATATTATTTTAAAAGGCCATGTTGCAGAAGGCATATAGGTCTATTTAACTCAATCAGTTTCTAATTGAAACTACATGTCAAGTTATTACTAGGTTGAATAAACAAGTTGCGCAGGTAAAGCAGGTTAGCTATGGCTTTAGCCAAAATTTTCATAGCTAGAGGGAGGGGAGAAACCCAAAAAATAAAGCAATAAGTTGTTTCCTCTTATAAAAACAAAATTGGATGCTTTCAGACTTCTACTAACATTATCCTAGGAGCCACTAATTCATTTAACAAACAGGTATGGAGTATCTAATAAGTACATAAGTGAAGGTCAGAAAGACTATGGTCATTGGCTTCAGGAAGCTCAGTCTACTGGAGAACACAGCATGGTGGTGAGAGTCAGAGAGAAAAGGCCCAGCACCTCCCTCAACTGCCCTGTCCCAAGTACAGATAAACGTGACTTGGGGAGGGGGATATTTGAGGGAAAGGCTCAGAGAAAGTTTCTGGGAAGAGAAGCTTCTCCAAAGGTGTTCAGGTGGCAGCCAACTCAAAGACAGTGAGGGAGAAGACCCCTGACAGAGGAAGTAGCAGGTGCCCACAGAAGTGTAGAAACATGGCATGTTCTTAGAATTCTGCAGTTTTTTTCCTCCATTGGAAAATTAGTTTCAAAGAACAAGCAAAAAAAAAGAAGACAAGGCTAGAAAGATAAGTAGAGGCCTTCTTAATTGTATTAATTGATTTGTATTTTATTTTAAAAGCACTGGGGAGACTGGGAATGATTTTAAGCATGGCAGTGTCAAGATCTGATTTATTGTTAAAAGGTTTATCAGGCATCAGAATGAAGGATGGACTAGGGGAGGGAGGGCAACAAGCCTGGGGACATAAGGCCATTAGGAGGTCACTAAAGTCATCCAAAGTCGAGATCATGAGGGCCTCATAGGGCAGTGGCAATGAGAATGAAGAGAAATGAACACATTCAACAGGATATGGAAGTAGATCGGAAGATCTTGGTGACTAATGAAAAGAGGGTAGGGTCAAAAGGGGAAGAGGCACTAATGACTTCCAGGTTCCAGTTTGGATGACTGGGTAAAAAGTGATGCTATTTGCTAATCCAGATATGTAGGAAGAGAAGTGGCAGCAGGAGTCTAGGAGTAAGCCCCAAAATCCTTAGTGAATATGATTATACAAGGAGGACATTCTATCGTGAACCATCTGTGTAGGAGATGAGAGAATGACAAGCCAAATACATGAGAGGGAAATCAGTTGATTGTGGGGTGCTGCAGCCAAGGGGGGGGGGAACCAAAGGGAGAGTACAATGAATAAAACAGGCACTAAAAGATGTCAATATGATGTTACTAAAGAGTACTTAATGGAGCTGACCTTGACGAGGACAGTTGCTATGGAGTTGATGGAAAAGTCAACCACAGTGGATGAACTATAGAAGTGAATGAGTATGAGGAAATTTCAAGGGTATTTTACTACAGTTTGCCAAAAAAGAAGAGAGTGAATGATAGCTGAAAGGGCTAGAAAGTTCACTTTGGTCTTGGTAGAAGGGAACAGACAAAAAGTGGGGCTAAAATAATAAACTAAGCATTTCTCTTTTTTAAATGGCCTAGGAATAGGGAACAACTCACCTGAGGTTAACAAAGCCAGGTGAGCTCAGAAGTTTTGACCCTGTGTAAAAAATCCCTAATAAAGACTGGTACTTCAGGCAAGAATACAGGGCCTGAGTGTCCAGGTTTTTACTGTTACTAATTTTAATAAACATGTACATCATAGAATAAGCATTTGTGACAGCAGTATAGACTATTTAATTAGTAACAATGGATTAAAAAGTAGATAATTAGCTATTCATAAATAAAGCTCTTTAGCAGTTATACAAAGCAGAGGAGAAAAAAATCCCCTCCACAGTATAATCCACTTAATTTTAAGGAGATGCAAGCTAATGACGAATTCTAATGTCTACGAGGATAATGAAGTGTAACAGACTGAACTAGTCTAGAAAACTGATGGGTACCAATTTAATTCTGAACTATCATGTCTGGAAAGCTAAAAACTTCATTTCTCAGATACTCCTTAAGTTAGCTAGATTTATGTCTCTACTGCCCACGATTTGCAATAAGTGTATATTTTCAAAGAAATAAGACAAACACCCACCCCTCAACACTGGCCAAAGTATAGAAACAAAATTTTAAAAATTCATGAAAGTTCTGAAATCCGCATTTTCAGCACTCCATGGACACTGGCACTGTTCACTCTTATGCCAACTGGCTGCTCTTAAAATTGAACCACCCTGATATATAAGAATCTGAGGGTTGTAGCTCTCCAAAAACAGCTACAGAAACCTAAATCATAATTTGTACTCTTTCAAATACATGACTTGCCTTTGAAAGTGAGATCTCATGTAAATAAAAAATTATGTAATTATTTAAAATCTCTAAAATATTTTGAACTCCTAACAATTTAGTGATGTGAAATAAGCATAGGCTTCAGTTGCCATCTAATCCCAAGTGCCCAATCTGAGACTGAATGCCTGAATTTCCTAGAACCTTTTGTGGTTTTTCCCCTATGGATGTAATTAATGTGCTCTGATGTATTTCCAGATCTGCTACTGAAAATCTGACAAGTTTAGTCTCACAGGACCTTTTAATAATAATAATAATTTTATAAATAAAATAGAGACTAAACTAAATAATAATAATAATAATTATTATTATTATTATTATAAAAATCTGAGGAAGCAACTCAGAAAATTTCCAACAAAGTTTTCTTTTTTTCCTCCCCAACCTGGATTTTTTACTACATTAGAATAAACTAAACCTTTATACTCTACTTTAACTGCTTCCAAATGTCATCAAAATAAGTGGAGCTAGAGGCATGAACTCAAAGAACGTTCACAATCTTGATTGTTTTTTCCATCACATTAGATGACAAGCTTGATTGGCAAAGGTTACAAATGAGCTTTCCCAATTATGCAATATGTGCTGGACATACCAACTGCCCTTTTAGTGGAATGGAATACATTGTTGAAATGTTCTTCTTTCACTGAAGGTGTTCCAACTGAAACCAAGGGAGTCAGCTATGCTATGTTTAGATAGAAGTGTAATCATCTGGGGTGTTTACTTAAAATGCAGATTCCTGAATGTCGGAGGGAATCCAAATTTCTGCGGGTGCATCTCAGGAAAGCACATCTTTTAATAAGCCTCTATGTGATTATTATGTACTCTATAAAGTCTGAGATATAATATTTTAGATATTTCATGAGTGCTATATTGTTAAGGAAAACAAAACAAAAATGTCTTAAAAGGTATACAAGGCTGTATTTGATTGAAGCGCTACATACTAGATGCTCTTGATTTAGAGTAACTTGAGGAAGCGAGGGATAAGACTACAAATTGAGTGTAGTGTCTACTGCTCGGGTGACAGGTGCCCCAAAATCTCACAAATCACCACTAAAGAACTTACTCATGTAACCAAATACCCTCTATTTCCCAATAACCTATGGGAAAAGAAAGATAAGAAAAATTAAGTGTATTGACTGTGGAAAATACTGTTGATTGGCTCTTTCAACTGCCATTCCAGCATTCTGGTGGCATATCCCTCCAAACAATCATGGCTGGAAAGCTAAAAACTCCATTTATCAGATGCCCTTTAAGTTAGCTAGGGCTATAGTTGGGACTTCAGTTCTTCCAATTAGGCATGATTGCAAGAACTGATATGGGGAGGAAATACTTGAGAAGGTAGGCTGGCTGCTGGGCATGCATTTTGTTAGCTTAGTTGGTACTTAGGGCAGCAAGACCCTGCAGTCAGCAGCAGTGACAGCTTTCTGTGCTGGCTGCAACAAATTTACAGACTGCAGTGGACTTAAGTTCTGAGTGCTAGGAGTGTTTTGGAAGCTCAGCTTGCAGTCTGCTCCTCCAGCCCTTCTAAAGGTTCTGCAGGCCATCAAATGTACTTTGAAGTATATTCCAGGTTTTAACTAGGTAGAGTGGATTAGATTGTCCACAATTAAATCCTAAGCAAAACAAGGGGAAAAAGCCAAGTAATTAAGCATTTACTTTTCCTAAGGATGGTCAAAACTTTTCTTAGAAATTTCTCACTAGTATTTCACAATTCAAGTTTTAAAATAAGGATTGTTTTAAATTTTAAAAAAGGCCAATTTTTGATTGGCAATTCATGACCGTTTAATGCAATTCTACCACCTGACACACAACAAAGCATTTACATTTGGCATGCCTGGAACAGGTCCCTCTGGTAACAATAAACTTCAATTGCAGATTCATTGACATGCCTGAGACATGTTTCTCTGGTAACAGTACTCTACAACTGCAGGTTCAATGACATGCCCAGGACTTGTTCCTCTGATAACAATATATGTCAATTGCAGGTTCACTGCTTATAAAGGTGATGACGTTTAAAAACAGAAGAACATTATCAAAGTAAGACATGAATTCAAATCCTGGTTCTGTCACTTAGGTGTTGTAATCCAGAGCAAATTACGTAACCTATCTGAGACTACATGATTTTGCAGTTTTGAAAGGATTACATAAGACAACGTTATGTAAAGCACTCACAAGCCGATTAGAAGATCTAGGAGATCATTACATGACTATTAATGCTCTAATTATTATTTTGCTAATTATAGCTAATAATTAGTTAACTATAGCTAGTTTAGTTAGTACAGTTAAACCATGGTTAATGCTATAGTTACAGTTTTTTCTTTATTAATCCCTTAAATATTGAGTTCTAAAAGCTGTGCTAATAGTAAATGACTATACATGCATTCACAGTACAATCCATTTTTTTTAAATGTATTTTATTTTTAATTGCACATAATAACAGTAGACAATCTCATGGATGCTCTATCCCACCATGGATTAAAGATCAGCACAGGAAAGTGAAATTAAGAGGTTGTGAAACTGCCCCCTGAGCCTGGATTTGGATCTGCCCTTCCAAGCAGGAAGGCTCTTTTCTACCTAGTATAAAAGTGAGGCAAAAATTGTTTGGGCAATTTGGGCAATAGATGAATGTTATCTAAATAGCAGAATTTCAAAAGTCAATGTTAGCTTCACTAACATATCCAAAACAGCTTTAGAAAACAGTGTCTTTACTCTTGCACAAAGAAGTGGTATAGAGTAAGGGGCTGGAAAACATCAACCTTACTCAGACTGTCCATATTTTAATGTCTACTTTGGCACAATCCTTGTGGTCTTTGGAAAGTTATTTAATTATTAGGGGCCTCAGTTTCCTCATGTGTAAATGGGCAAAAAAACAGAACTGACTTTATAGGCTTGCTGAGGATTAAATAAAGTTATGTAAGTAAGGCATTTAGTATAGTACCTATCAAATAACGTACCCTTATAAATGTTTGCTATGGGTGTTATCATTGCTGTCTAGAACAAGCATCCCTAGTAACAGCATGCCCAAACTTGAAGAATGATGGTTTAAGCCAAAAATCTGGGCACCATCCTTAATTCTTCCCCGTCCCCTATTTCCACAACTGGTCTGTCACGTCCTATCCTATTTTTATTTTCTACCAGCAAAATAAATCTCAAAACTAATTTCTCTCCTTTTCATCTTGTACGACTCTAGCTTGTGCTAACGTCTTAGCACACTCTTACTGGAAGATTATAAGGATCCTCTAAATAGCCTTCTTTGCTTTCAGACTTGTTACTCACAATAGTATGTTGTTCTGGGAATATATAAAACGTGATCACTACCTGCTTAAAATCTCCCAATGCCTTCCCATTACATTTACAATAAGACTTGAACTCCTAATCAAGGCCTTACAGAGCTCTTTGGAACACAGACTTGTCCAACTCCACGTTTATGTCTTAGTAAGCCCTATTTTCCCACCATGCTCTAGCCACACTGGCCTCCTTCATCTTCCTGAAATACCTGTAAGGTAATTTCTACCTCAAGCCCCTTATACTTGTCTGCTGCAAGCTTTCTCCTTTTTGGGCTTTGCCAATGGCAAGTTCCTCTCACCATTCAGGACTCAGTTCAAATATCACCTTCTCACAGAAGCCATCCGAGGTAACCTGCCTTAAGGAGCTCCTCATATCACATCACATCACAGTTTTATTTTCCTTTAGGCACTTTTCATTCTCAGAAATTATCTTGATAATCCAGTTAGCTTAATCTTATCATCTGTTCCTCCCAACAAGAATATAAATGGTATAAGAATGAGGATTATATGCCAGGTGAGGTGGCTCACACCTGTAATCCCAGCACTTTGGGAGGCTGAGGCAGGTGGATCACCTGAAGTCGGGAGTTTGAGACCAGCCTGACCAACATGGAGAAACCCTGTCTCTACTAAAAATACAAAACTAGCCAGGCGTGGTGGTGCATGCCTGTAATCCCAGGTATTTGGGAGGATAAGGCAGAATAATTACTTGAACCTGGGAGGCAGAGGTTGCAGTGAGCCAGGATCGTGCCATTGCCCTCCAGCCTGGGCAACAAGAGTGAAACTTCATCTCAAAAAAAAAAAGAGAATGAGGATTATATATTCTATCCATCATTCTTACCTTTCTCATAGTACATAATCCTCCTGATTTGTGGATTGCATGCATTGCTAACTGCTACTAAATTGCTCATTAAAGTGCTCCTTCAATAAAATTATCTTTTATATGGTACAGAGCAAGGTAGTGACAATATCTAAATTGTGACTAGAGAATAAACCCATGTACATACAGTGGGGCAGAAATGAAGGCTAGATAATGTACAATTCAATCCTCAGCAGGTGGTTTCATATTTACACAATGGAATTGCAACATCGCCAAACAGTTTTGCTTATTATCTGTCTCTTACACTTGACTGAGAGCACCATAAGGTGCCATATGGACTTTCAGTCCCTCCCTGTTTTGTCAGTGACTAAAGTAATGCCGGTATGAAGAAGCCCCTCTTAAATATATTTAGAAAGAATGAGTGAAGGATAAACACGAGCGCTTTGTTCATCAGTTGGATGTAAACCATTGCCATACTTCTCACTCTTAGGGTCAATAACTGCTAAATTCAAACAGTGACAATTAGCTAAATGCTTCTCAGTTTGAACTTTTAACTATTTTCCTTGTGCCTTTAATACTTCTCTAGGTTCATGTAAGTGGAAAACTAAGCTATAAAATGAGGGGTAGACTGTAAGCTCCAGGAAGGGCAGGGACAACGTAACTGTTTTGCTTACTACTGTATCTCGGGCCTCTAGTATAATCCCTTGATTGTTGTAAATGCTAAACAGACAATTTTAATCAATGAACAACCATTGAAAAATGCCTTTCCTGGTAGAAGTGGCCCAAAATCAAAGTGCTGACCTGGCTATAAAATCCCTAAAGCTCCCTTTCTGAAGAAACTACGTTAAGTATCAAGTGGAGTTATTTTCCTTTATTGACTCAAAAGAGGCTTTTAAAAAAGGAAAAACACCAAAAATATCCCACAGACCTGAAATGTAGACACTGTCCTCCAGTAAGTTCACCGGAAGTCTCTGAGAAGTCAACAATTCCATATTCCTTTATTTAGAATTTATTATAATATGCAACTATAAATTCTTCCTATTTCCCCAATGAGTTGCAATTCATCAACATTTCTAAAGCAGCCATTCATAAAAATTATTCATGGTGATTCTGCATTCAAAATGCATGCAAAGAATAAGAATTCACTTGGGGCAGACATACCCAGAAGTGTGGGTTAAGCTTTTAAATGCTAAAATCTTGTATATTCCCAAAGCATTGGTTGACTCTTATCTATCTGTCATCTTTTCTAAAGCAGGCAAAACAATGCTCATAAAACTGAATTCCTTTCCAGACCCATTCCTACTCTGATCAAAACAAAACCAGCTACCTCTTCTTCAGGGTCACACTGGCATAGTGTTGATGTTCCGCTATCATGCAACTTGTTTGCAAGAAAAAGAAAGTCCCATGAACTACTCATGAGCTGATTCAGTGACACTTCACTCCCAAAGTAGTGTCATTTTCATGCTAATAATTATGACTAAGTGGCAATATCTTTTATCCCAATTGTTTACCATGTGATCCAAGGAATTACGCTTAGCATTCTCTCTATAAGAGGAGACTCTAAATTCATTAAGAAAGGAAGATGTGGCCAGGCTTGGTGGCTCATACCTGTAATTCCAGCACTTTGGGAGACCAAGGCGGGCAGATCACCTAAGGTCAGGAGTTCAAGGCCAGCCTGGTCAACATAGTAAAACCCTGTCTCTACTAAAAATACAAAAAAAATTAGCTGGGCATGTGGTGGGCACCTGTAATCCCAGCAGGGAGGCTGAAGCAGGAGAATTGCTTGAACTCAGGAGGTGGAGGTTGCAGTGAGCCGAGATCATGCAATAGCACTGCAACCTGGGCAACAAGAGCAAAACTCCATCTAAAAAAAAACAAAAGAAAAAGAAATAAAAAGAATAGAAAGGAAGATGTAGAAGGTGATGATTTTTTACAATGTATCAGGATAGAAGTACTGGCATCACACTTATTATTGTTGCCGTTATCGCTATTTTAAAAGTTCTGAGTTAACAATTTTCTCTGAGTTAACAATTTTCTCAGTAAATGTAATTGTGCATTCTGAAATTCATCCTCATGGTAGACTTGGGAAGATTATTTTGCTTTCAAGTTTAAAACAAAAGAATATAGAAAATGTACCTTAAGGCCCCAAGTCTCGACTCTTAATAATGTTGGGAGAATAAAGAAAGGAACTTTCTTCTTCGGGCAGGAAAGAGGGAGAGTGGGTAACCATTTCAAGATAATCCTTTGAGCTTCTTTTCAAAGCAGCTGCTTTGCTAAGGAATCAGAAGGGGATGGAGGAACAAATGTAAACAGCGAAACTGTTTGTATAGCAAAGAAATTTTTCTCACCATATGGGAGAGAATAGGGATCTACTTCCTCAGGAAATGAAGAGAGGGCCTCATGAACAGTATACTCACTAAATGAAATTTAAGATGTACTTCAGCTGCTGTATGTTTTAAGTGCCAAATCTGCACAAACCATTTTGTACAACTACTTCATTGCTCAATATTTGTGTGTTATCTTCTCTTATTTATAGTCTTTTTGGAACTTTTCTTTGCAAATTAAAGCAGAAGGTAGACTTTGTTCTTTGAGATATAATTATATAAAACTGGAAACATTTTATTGGTTCAAGAATGTTAACTTTTCGGATCTACACCCAAACCAAGAAGCTTATCTGATTAAAAAAAAAAAAAATGGAACACAGACCATGCTCCAAGTTTGCATCATCTTAAACACTTTAGAATTTTCAAAGTGTGGCATGAAAGAGTATCCCCAAAATGATATTTTTAAAAGTACACGCAATCTCTGTAACATTACTTTAGAGCACTGTATTAGAAAGCAGTAGTATTACTGCCTTTGGTCACTAAGATGATGGCTTCTAACCACATATGAAATTTGAAACTATCACTTTTTGTTAATCCTTCTCCGACTTCTTCCTCCACACTTTATCTCTGGTCTTATGTATTGAAACATTATTTTTGCTAAAGTCCTTAAACATATCTGTCTTAAATACATAAATATCATTCTAATAGAATCATCCAAACCCTCTCATATGGTCATATTTCTGTCTTTCAACCCTTTTAGATAAAGACTATACACCTCAGTATTCGAAGCTACACAACATCCTTTACTTGTCTATTGCATTGGCTACCTATTAACCAGCACAAATTGTTAACAGAATTTTAAAGGAAGCATCTCGAGTGTGGATGAGCTGGGAAGGAAGAATCCACTTACTATATTTGAAGTGGTCTCATTATGTATCAAAAAATCTCTAGGTGAGAAAAAATGACAACAGTACTAATACCAAGCAAGAAATTAAGAACAAACAGATCAGGTTTTTGACTGAGAGTTATAAGATGCTGAGCAATTTGCTTAACCTCTGAGCTCACATTCTTCTTAAATCAAATGGAATAATCACACTACCTTCACCCTCATAGATGGGGAGAATCAGGAGACATAAAGTATATAACACATTTAGCTCAGGACCTGGCACAGAGAATAAGCATCGGAAATCAACATTTTTCCTCTTCATTATCATCAACAGTATTCTGCCCTAAAATCCTTTTTGGTTCTTAATTCTATATATCTGGCATCAGCGAGTTTTAACTGGCCCTTGTCATTCAGCCTGTTGTGTTATTTCCTTAAGAATAGCAAGCCATTGCTTCACCCTCTCCTTCATTATTATTATTTTTTAAATTCATTATCTCCATTCTCTTCTACTAATCCAAGTGACTCATTTATCATTTCTCTTTCTGAGGAAAATTATGTTTGAATGATGTATGTATGTTTATACAGGGCAGTGTTTACATGCACAGTTTCACGTGTCCCTTACCGACATCAAAGCAGCATAGTAATGTTCTAAAGTTCCTCCTGGCTTCTAAGTCACCCTCCTTGGTGCCAACTCGTGTCAACTAAGGTCAGCAGTCACAATAGTGTCACATGTCTGGATCCATTCTTAGAATACTGATCGGTGGTTGCTGTTCCTCAAAGAGACATCTGGCATTAAATTCATAGTGTAGTTCAGAAAACCTTTATCAATATTTTGGCACTGTGCCACTAGCTAGGGATACCAGTGCTAGGCAACTTAGCTAGGTAAGTAACAAAATAACTTCAATGTAATGTGATAAGTGATATGATTTTTTTAAAAAAAAATGCTATAGGAGCTCGGGGTAAGATCACTGAACACAGTAGGGAGTAGGACTGGGAAAGAAGACCAAACGAAAGTCAGGGAGGACTTCCTGGAAGAGAGACCATCAAAACTACACAAATGAGGGGCTGTCAGGGACTTGGAGACCAAGTGCAGCAATAGGTATGTCACTGTACATAGTTAGGTGACACTAGAATGAAACTTACCACTCAGGGAGTGGTGGAGATAAGCAACAGCCAGGCCCTTGTATAGCGTGCTAAGGGTTTGGACTTTATCCTGAGGGTAATTTAAAATCAGTAGAGGATTTTAGCCAGAGTAATGACACGGTTAGACTTCTGTTAATAACTCTAGATTGTGTGCATGAGAGATAATCTTTAAAATTATAGGATCTACCCTCACATTTTGATGGATAACGAAATGGACATCCTCAAAGCCACATAGCAATGTAGTCCCACATGCCTGAATTTAGGACATGGATCTCCTGTGCTGTCAGCAAGTTCTTGTTCTGACTTTCCTGTATTATGCCCCAAATGCAAGGACACAAATCTTCAGGGAAAGGTACAAAAAGAATTCTTTTTAAATCTACCTCTGTTCCTAAGGAATTTACAAAAATAACACATGTTAATGTTTCTACTACCTTCTCCTTATTCTCCTTTGGACCTTAAAAGCATGGACTTCAAATATGTATGTTTTTCTGTTTCAATATCTAAAAGAGATTTTTGCATTTTAGTCTTGGTTCAAACTGTTGTGTTAGATCCCACTCTGAACTCCACCAGAATTACTTCTCACATTTCTGGCTTGGTAAATTAATCACTGTGATATCCACAATCAAAGATTGAGTCAAGAAATCTCCCAAAAACCTTTGAAAACAAGCTTTATATTATAAAAGAGTTAGAAAACAGGAGCTGTTTTCTCTCTTTCACAAGTGTTTTGAATAAATCAGCACTCCATTGAAAGGAACATAACAGTTTAATGTTCTATCAAAGAATGGAATGCTTGTTTACCTGAAGTAATGGACTGATAAAAGTAACTTGTGTCTGTCTTGATTGATACAAAACTTACTCAAAGATGAATCTGGACAACCAAGCTCTTACACTAAACAGAATCACTAACAAAAAAATAAAGTCTGAATTTGTAATGAAAAAATTTCCAAACTGTTGAGTTATTAAACTCAACACATGCAAAAAAAAAAAAAAAAAAAAAAAAAAAAAAGGAAAATAAAGTAAAAACAAACAAACAACAAACAACCTTCAAATGCAAAAATGCATTTGATTTTAAAGGAGCTAACATTTACCTAGGTTTTCTGGTACTACCTGTTCTGGTGTCATTCTTATGTATTAGCTCATTTAGTCCTCAAAACCACCTTAGGAGTTAGGCTCTATTATAAACCTCATTTTACAAGTCAGAAATTCAGAATGTAATCAGAAGAATCAAGTGACTCAATGTCATACAGTTTAAAGAGATGATTCTAGATTTATGAGTTTGCAAAGTTATTCAAGATCATACTATACAAAAAGTAATTTGAGGCTCATTTTAGAAGACTTAATAAACTAAAGTTTAAGTATTTGGAAAGTTTAAACTTTTTATCGCTCAAGGGTGTGTTTAAACTTTTTATCGCTCAAGGGTGAGAACAATAATACAACACTAGGCTTCGAAGTATGTAGAGCTCAGCTCAATTAATTACTCTCTTGAGTTTCACAACTTGTGAGGTCGCCAACATGTGTCAGCACCCTTACAGACGCAGAGCAGACAGTCTAATGCATACTAATGTGTCTGCTGGCATAATCCATTCCCTAAAGCTTACAGATACAGTTTATTGAGCATCACTTCTGGGTCAGACAATTTCCATATATTATCCCATTTATTTTTTATTTACAAATTTTTTTGTGGAGACAAAGTCTCACTGTGTTGCCCAGGCTGTTCTCGAACTCCTGGGTTCAAGCAATACTCCTGCCTCCGCCTCCCAAAGTGTTTGGATTACAGGCATAAACCACCATGCCTGGACTATCTTATTTAATTCCAGTGTCCTTCCAACTATGAGCTATTACCCCTACTACCTCATTAAACAAATAAGGATATTGAGGCCTAGACAAAGGAAGTAAATATCATGCTGTAATCATAATAGTAGAGCTAAGATTTAAACTCCAAATCCCATGCTCATTCTAGTTTGCACAAGGCCAATAAGTCAAACACTTTGCACAAATATAATTCAGTGCTTAAAAGTAGAGCAGGAAAATGTGTTAATTCTGAAAAAACTATTGTTTTCTAATAGTACAATAATTTGGGTGATTGTGATTTGTGATTAAAAATTAGGTATATAACATCATTTCCGGGTTTAAAAAGGAAGGAAGGGAAAGAACAAGGAAAGAAGGGAGGAAAAAAAAAGAGTGAGGAATAGAAGGAAGCTGCAAAGTATTATTTTTCCATTTTACAGAAGGTTAAGAAAAGGTTAAGCAAAGATAAGTAAATTGTCTAAGATCCCATGTCAAGCTAGAGTCAAGAGGCAGAGGTAAAAATCTATGTGCCTTTGGCACAAAACCATGTTCTTTCCATTTTCCTTTGACAAGTGGCCATATTTCTATAGATGCTGAAAATGACTTCACTCATATAGGGAAAAGTAGGAAATCACTCACTGATTCAAAATGAGAATGACCCATGTTCTGTCCCCCTAATTCCAGCTAAAGTAAAGAGCTTGGGAATGTAGGCTCTGAATCCAGATCTCGTTCATAAGCCAGCCAGCCCCACAACTATATTGGTGCTGTGCTCTTGGGCACATGATAGAAAGAATTAACTTTGCTCTAGGTAAACTCTTTTGTGATTATAATTAGACACATTTCCCTTCTTCAGTTTTTGTTTTTTTAAAAAAAGGGAATAAAAACAATTAAATTGCTCAGGACAAAAGTGAATTTGAAGCTGGATAAATTCACTTTTATATTGCTTCAACTTTCCCTTTCATTCTGGTAGTGGAGACTTTGCAATTAATATCACTTTCTTTAAGAAAGGAGTCATCACTATTGATAAGCATTACATTCCCATTTATTTAATGCCAACTGCAATAATATATGTTAGTATTTTCTTGGTGTCTGGCACTAGACTAAGTGCTTTTTTGTGGATTATTTCATTTTATCCTTATAATCACTTATGATAAATGTACCATTGCTCATTCTATTTGGCAGATGGGGAAATCGAGGCTCAGAGGTTTTCCTTCTTAGGCAACCAAAGCAGACCATTTGACTGCAGAGTCTGATTAAGCACATCTCTGTTCTGATGTCTCCCTTACCTGTGTTGAGATGATGTCAGGACTTTTTAGCCAACACTTTCATTTGTACCTAACTCCTATTGAGCAAGTTGCAAGGTAATGCTGCCACTAAGGATGCACTGACAATCATCTGTTTAAAAACTAAAGATATTAATGCAGAAATTTTTTTTTTTTACTATTAATGCAGTTGGATTGATTAGAAATTAACAAAAGAAAGGCCACAATATAAATGGCTGGTAGCTTTAAAAACCCAGACATAAGCATAAAGACATTATTATCAAATAGTTTTCTAATATGATCCCAGACATTTAAAATGATCTTCCAAAACAGCATGTAAAGAGGGCTGGAGCAAATTGATAAAATTATTTTCTGAAGTGTCTATTTCCAAGAAGTTATTTTGAAACACAATTTTAAAATATTTTAAAATATGACATCTGCCAGCAAAGTACCACTTTATTTGAAAGACAGAAAGGTTTCTGGCAATGCGGAAATTCTTAATTCCATAAAATAAGATAACATCTTTAGAGTTTACAATGAGCCTCCCTCACAACAGTCAGATGAGTCAGGCAAGGGGTTTCCATTTGACGGCTGGGAAGACGGGTGAGAGAGGCTGGTAAGGAAGCCCAGGCTCCCTGACTTGTGGGAGTGTTGCTCATCTACAACCATTAACACTTGTGGTAAGTACTGAGAAGTGTGGGGTCAGAAGCAACCCATCACTCAACCAGAGGATATAGCTTTGCCTGCTCTCAGTCTTTCTGGTGTAAGATTACAATGCATCTTCATCTCTATACACAAATTTGAAAAAACAAAGAAGTTCAAGCCTTACAGTTTGTCTGTGTATGCATGCGTGTCTATATTGGTGTATTATATTGCAGTGATGAGAAGGAATCTGGCCTTTAGATTTAAATAGGGTTGGCTTCAAATCCAACCTCTTCCATGTACTTGCACTTTTTAGATTCTAATCTTGGGCAGGTTTTCTTAATCTCTGTGAACGTCAGGGTTTTCTTTTTCTTTGTTAAAAAAAAGATGCCAATAATAATACGTACTTCACAACATCTTGCTACAATCAAATGAGATACACTTGTGCAGTTTGTGGCATGGTGCTTCACTCATGGGGAGTAATTCCCAGATATTAACTTCTTAATTTGTCTTATTATTTCCTTATCCAGTAAGCTGTTCTTTTGCTTATTTAACAGCTTGTCTTTGTCCTACTTTGTATAGCTATTTCCTTTCAAGAGAAAGGAAAGAAAAGTGAAGGAGATAAAATTGGGAAAATTTTAAAAATTTTGCTAAGGGTGTTTGTGAGTATTAAATAAGATAGATAATGTATAAATAAGAGAGCTAAGCTATTAGTCTCTAAGCACTGGTTTTAATGTTTTTATTTATCAAAGCCCTATAGCCAAAGCCTGGAATTACTAACACTGAAGTTATTACTTACAGCATACAGATTTGTATAATGTTCTGTGATTTACTATTATTTTGGAGAAGGAAATGATGATCTATTAAGTGCCACTTACTGTGATGTTAGACAGTCTATCTCTTTTAATTAGCACATCAATACTACTAGGTGGTGACTTCTGTGCCCATTTTAAATATTGAGAAAGTGAAGTTCAAAGAGAAAACCTTCTGGGATCAGTAAATGACAGAACCAATGTATTTCATCCATACCCATTCAAATCTTTGCTATTATCTCACATCGTCTCCAATTTCACCAAGTAAATGACGTTACACATTCACTGAAAATTAATGCTGTAAATAGTGAACAAAGTAGCCTTGCCATTCATCAACCAAATACATCTGTGTCTATAATAGACTTAGCACAATTGTTAAAATTTTGCCATTAAAAAAAAAAAAGGCTTATAAAAAATGTATCAGTATTTAACAACCTGAATTAGGTCTCCATTCATTTCACAACATTCCAAATGTACTTATTGAGCAGCTGGCAGGAGCCACTCTTTGAGGCAACTGCAATCATGAAATTTTTGTTGTTCAATATCTATTACTGAAGGCTGTTTTGAATATCTGAGTTGCATTTGTTTTTGAGTCAACGTTCATGTAAACAGAATGTGTATCTTTGAGATATTAAATAAGCCACATTAAGACACTGTGGTTAATGCCAGCTGAATCTCTTTTGCAACAAACACCTGGGATTGGCAGGAGAAAAATCTTGTCTTAGTTTTCTTATCTGTGAAATGGGGTTTTAAAAAATAATAACTACCTTTCAGAGGAAAAGGTAGATACTACCTTTCAGATTAATTAATTCTATGAATTAATTAATCTTGAAACTGTTTATCAGGATGGTTTGATTTTATAATACAATGGTAGAAGCTATTTAAAATGGCTACACATTTAAATGCCAAACACTTGACACATATTACAGTAAATTTCATCTCTTCAAGTGGAATTAGTATGTGTGACATTTGTACAGAAGTGCAAACAATAAATGGTCAAATCTGTCTTGGATTTAAAAGTCTAATTATTTTAAAATATAAATAAATAAATGCAAGGGCTTACAACAGGTCCTTACATTGTGAGCATCATATAAAAATTTGCTAGTATTATTAGAAGCTACTTCTAATTTTAAGTTAAAGCTCTTTACAGTCAAATGTGTGTATGTATGTGTATATATATATATGAAATACAGCAAGCTTCATAAATGCGCATATATATATTTTTCCTTAAAACCCCAAGTTTCAAATAATAAAAAGAGGTACATTATTTTTAAAGTATTATTAAAGCATAGAGCACTGTGGCTTCATTACATTACAAACAAACAGGAACTAAAGTTTTAAAAACACTTTTCTGGGCAGGGGCTAGGAATATGTATGTATATATAATTTGTTACAAAGATAGTAGAAGATTATATAAGCCTTATTTTGTAGTTCTGTGCTCTTCTACATAGAATTAATGTCATCCAAATATTAAAAATATTATGCTAATAACTTCCTTTGCATTTTTCATGCATATTGCCTAATCCCTTTATTATCCCCTCATTTTGTTTAGTTCCCATTTTGGACCACCTGGAAGTAGGAAGCACCAGCCATTCTCCTGTACTGTGATAATGTCTTTCAAACAGCAGAATGACATATGTGTTCAGGTCACCCTCTGACTAACAGAGCACATCAAAGATTTCTGAGTAGGGCCCACGGAATGCAGCAGTTTTCTCAAGTTGCCAGAAATCCAAACTAAAGCAATCACAGAGCTTTTGGTTGTTCATCAAAAAAGGAAATCCCTAATGTGTTTACTATTTCAGAAGCGTTAAATTGTCCATTTAAAAAGAACCATAAATAATGATGTATGACTGCCGAGGTCTGTTTTGCAATCCTTGGGTTTTCTAGATCACGTTAGAAACGATTTTATACAAAAACATCTCTACCCTCTTTTCTCCCCACTCCTCCATCTAAAGTTCTGTAGTGAATATAAATTTTAACAGCCAGCACATCCATATGGATAACACATCCCAAGAGGGTGGCAAGGCCTTTATAACAAAGCACACTTTCTCTGTCACACACTGCTTGGAAGACAAGGAATCTGTGTGTTTTCCCAAGGCAGTCATTTGGGAGGGCACTGAGAAAGGAACTCCAAGTAAACAGTAGAAAACTCAAGCACTGTAAGGCCCTAAGAGGTTCCTTCGCGATAGACCACCGCTATTCAGTTGTATTCCTTAGAGGCAGCCTGGTTCATTGCCACTCAAATACACACATTTAGGTGAAACAAGCCAGTAATGAGATATGATTCAGACCTGGAGCTGAGTCAAGACACTGAAACGGAAAGGTCCTCTGCTTTAGGGATTTTATGTCAAGGAGAAAAAAAGGGACAAGTTCTAAGCACTCACAGGGCTTATGTTCAGAAGATGAACTTCTGCTCCTGAAAAGGCAACACGGTATGGGTACATAAGACAAACACAACGCTCCCCTCCAAGCTGTGCTCTTTCCTCTGAGGTTTGCACAGGATCGTGATTATGCAGTGGGGATATCCTTTCCACAAAGGTGAACAAGGCTTGCTTTTTCAAGTGCACTGAGTTTGCTGTGGTCCTTTCATGTCCTTTTACATGGTCACAATGCAAACGCATTTTTTGTGAGCACCAGGCAAATTTTTGAGCTGCTGTCTGTGTACCTGGAATACAGAAAGGCTACCTAATTGCCTTGCTTTCTTCCAATTCACCCACCCATGTTCTAATCAGCAGCACTCAAGAGCCCCAGGGCAACAGCTACAGGCTCAGAGTCAAGTGCTGAATTCCTGCAGCCAGATAACCCAATGATAGCCATTGCTACTTTTCTTTTTGCCTAGACTATTGCCTCAATTCTAAACTTCGTTTTTGTGGGTAGCTCACTAGACTTTGCCAGTGCTTAGAGAAGAGCATTATCATCATTGTTATAGCCCTGCTTTCTGAGGAATCTGTGTTCTCTTGGCTGGAAGAGGGTCCAGCTGATCATGGAATATTCTCATGTCAACAAGACTGCCATAGCTTCTGACTCCTAAAAAAAGAAAAGGCTGCCGCTAGCTCCTGGGTTTGCCCTAACTCTCAGCTAAGGAAAGGAGGTGAGCAAGCACCAGTCAAGGACTGACTTGGCATAGTATCATCTACAGGAACTGCCTTTCCCTGAGGCTCCCTCCTCCTTCCATCTCTGTGTCTTCATGTGCAGTCTCTCATCTTCACTGTCTTCTCAGTATTAATTTGTGGGCACTATTCAGAGATACTAAGCCCAAGAACATACACCTTGAGACAGAGCAAAGAGCAGGATCAGTTCCTCTGATTCTCCCCCCAGTGCTCTTTCTACTACATCATCAGATCCCTTCTTGGTTTTCTTTCTCCATTTCAGCTCCATGCACACAGGTACTGGAGGTTAAAGGGACAGAAAAGACAGGCAAATACAAGGAAGTACTACCTTTTGTTAGCTTACCTCCTCAGTCAGGTAACTTTGCCTTAGAGTTCTTTTTCATAGAATTAAAACATTTAGAAGAAATTAAAGATCCTCTTTAACTATAGATTTTGCTAAAACAGGAAAGTGTAAATACCATTCTCTTTATACAGAAATATCAAGTAGTAGGTGAAATGGATAAAAGTAGAACAGTCTAAATTTAAATCTCCTTCAGTTCTCCTCTTTGGCTTATTCATAATCATAAACCAATGGTTATAATGTATATTCACCCTAAAGCAATGGCTACATAAATCTGAGAACTGAAGGAAGCTTAAATGCCATCTGGTTCAAATCTCTATTTTACTAGTACTTAAGAAATAGAGAATTGTAGAACCAGAAGGCACTTAGAAATCACCTAGTCTCACTCATTTTACAGCTGAGCAAACTAAGATCTGGAGTTCAAATAATTTCCCAAAGTCCTACTACTTACTTAGAGGTTAATAAAAGAAATCAGCCTCCTGATATCCAAGCCCAAGTGGCAGCCTAGAAACAAAGTAAAATGAAGCCAAAGGACTAAGACAGGTACATAAAGAACATTCTTCCTTTAAATGACACACGTTATGATTTTAAAGAAAGAGCCACGAGCCCCAACTATGAGAAAATCACTCCCCCACCTCTTTTTTCTGTAGAGATAGAAATAGGTAGAAATGGGGTGATGACAATTCTCTTCAACTCCCAGCCCCTGTAAACAGTTTTTAGTATACCCATAATTAAGTGAAAAGGCGAACACATCTTGCTGCATCTATAAATCAGAAAGGCTACAGTCAATGGTTTCTATGAAACAGAGCCCATACAAAACAACCTTGAAGGCAGCATATATTATAAAATATCTTGGTGTTCCCTCAATTTGTTTTGTAAATTGTTCTGGCTATATACGTGACTAAGACCAAGAACAGTGTCTAAGACCAAGAACAGTCTCCTGCAGCTGCTCATGATTTATATGGTAGAAAGATAAAAAGATCATTCCTCAGAGATTTATATCCAAATGACTTGCCCTAATTTACAAAAGGGTACATTAAGATAATCCAGAAAAGAAAAAAATAAAACTCTCAAACTTGCATAATGAAAAAAAAATGTCACTGCACGTTGCCTGGTAAAGACAACAAAGACACCCCACAGAAATGAATGCATGGCCTCACTCAGAAAAGCAAGTGCAAGAACATTACAGATGGGAAACTGACCAAGTCTCTTTAGTCCAAAATAGAATTAAATAAAACAAAATAATTCCTTAGAATCATACAAGGAGAACTTAAAAAGCAAGTGTGGAAATATGAAACTGAGTCAGCGATAGTGGTATTTCCATTTATATTACTTATTCTATTATCTCATTCATTTTTACTTTAAAATAAAAACCTTAAAGAACTTAGCATCTTTTGTGCCCACATATCACCTTTGTTTTCACATATTCCTGGATTAATGTGTGTGAATTATAGTCTATAAACAGGTATCAGCCTATCATGGGAGTCACCAAATCGACAGATGTAGATTTAGGAAAACTTGGTCTCTGTGCTTAGTTCATTAGGCATCATTTATCTGCAGTAAGTCAGTTTTTCTCTGGCTTATAAAGTAGGCCAGCAGGCACTCTATTCTCAAGAACAATAAATTCAAACTGTACATACAGTAAAGACACATAGAAAATTTTATTTAGCCCTTAAAACCACCATGCAAGAAAAATCTCTGTAACTTTTATAATCATCATACAGATTATAAACATGGAAATCCCAAGAAGTTTAACAAACACTTGCCTAAGGTCATTTGTCTCATGACTAATAAAACAGGAATTAGAATCTAAGTCTTCAGAAACTAGAGCCTAGAATCTTTCCACCAACCATATTTTAGGTGTTCCTCAGATCTGGAAAGTGAAGACCACATGTAGTGAGATTTGCCAATCCATGTAAGAAACCTCTAATACCCAGACTTGCTATTTCAATGATAAATTTTTATATGATTTATGGTGATGGAAACATTTCAGTCACCCATTATTATAGAACAAATGTAAGCCACAATTTACCATTTTCAAATCAGTGGTTAGACATAAATAAAATTTAGCAATTTTAATTGGTTTGGCCCAGACTTTCAGATTTCCATATGGTTATTTTCCTTGTTTTATGTTAAATGTAATCAACTTAGCACTTGGGTTTTAAAATCTTGGCAGAATGTATCAATTAAAAGCTACATAAATTAGAATTATTCAATGCATACATTCCAAATTGAGTGATCTTAAGGACAAGATTTTAAAAATGCTCTTTTCATAAATATGTTAATTTTCTTATACAAAGTAAACTTGCATCATCACTCACATGACAAACTTCATACAGACATAAAAGAGATATTTTCTTTGGAGTAGTGAAAACTAACATTCTATTTGCTTCATCTCTGAGAGTTAGTATGCCTAAAATGGACTTTTCTACATTGCTTGCAAGATGAATCTTTCTTATCTCAGTATTTCTGAAACTGACAGCAGTTAACGATATTTCTCATAAACCATCCCCAAACTAAAATGTAAGCACAATATTGATAAATGTAACACCGGGCACATTCAACTAATGGTGCTCTTAACCAAATTTTAATCAGTGTTGCAAAATATGGTACCTTGATTGATATTTAATATGATATATCAGAATATTGTGTTTAAAAAATAGTTGTATATTGAAAGAGATGTTCTTTCTAAGCCCAAGCCAGAGTTACCTTTAGAAACTATAAAACCACACAATCTGAATAAAATACAATCAAACAGAAATACGAAAAAACTCAAAAGACATTCATTTCTGTAGTACGGTGATTAAATTTATTGTCACAAAATTGCTCCACATGGCTGTTGCCTGTGTCATTATATTCGAAATAGTGAAGTGTACCACATGTGCTAAATGAATGAATCATTCATCAAACCCCAAGTGGTTGTTGATGGAATTTTCACACTTACTTAGCTTGACTGAAAGGCCAGAATACCTGGAGTCCCCATGATTCTTGGAGAGCTGTGTGATTCAAATTAAAACCCATTTTAAAATATTATTAAGTTCTTTTTTTACATATGAAATAGTAGGAGAGTATAGAACCAGTAGCTTTATAATAGAACGATGATATTGATGCCATGTTTATAAATGACTATTTAAACTACTAAATATTAATAGATATTCTTCCCTGGTAAGCATAACATTAGATTCAGAACAATCGATCCTACTGCTTAGGATTTACATAGGCTACTTTCCATCCATGCAGCATTGCTGCACAGAAAATTTTCATTTTTATTTTTATTTTCTTTGTAATTTTTGAAGTAGAAAATTTAACAATATGAAAAAGGATCTAATTCCCCTCCTCTCTTTCCACAGATTATCTTCTTGATTTTGGGCTATTTCTAGTGTTCCCTTTTTCAGTGACTGTGGAATTGCTAGAAGTATTCTTAAAGAAAACCTTGAAGGTCATTAGATCCTGGGCTATGAATGCCTTCATTCAACAAGGGCACTGCCCTCCTTTGCCTGCAAGCCGTTTAACATCAGCAAGTTCCCCCAAAGGGCCTGCACTTTAACTTGTGTGATGTGTGACCGAACAGGTCACATATCTAAAATACTTAGCTTTCTCAAATGTCTCTGGTCGGCAGCACTGAGTCACTAATGCCACAGCCACAATGTTTCATACTAGATTGACCTCTTTCTAGTTTTCAATGGAATTATTCCATGTAATCCGATTTACACAGCCATTTAATCAAAGCGAGAAAGGAGATTACAGAGCTCACATTTGTTTCGCAAAGCAAGGGTGCAAGGATAATCAATCCTACTGCTTCTCAAAGTGACTTGATAGTACATCACCCCCTCCCCCACCCCCGCTTTGGAGTGTTGGACATTAACCTTATCTGTCTCTTGCGATCTGATTTTAGTAGGAAGGTTTAGGCTCTTTTCTTGAACTAGAAGGTAGCAGCTTCTTCCCCCAGATCTCACCACTATCATTCATGTGAGCAGATGCTACTATTTTTATAAGTCTCTACCCTTCTTATAATTCCACAGAAAGCTTGTCTAAATCAAGAGATTACAATGAAACTTTTCTTTTGTTGCAAGTATCTTTAACGTTTGCATTTCAACAGCACACTGTGGTGATTCCAGGTGTGGTGCCCAATGCCTTGCTTGAAAACTAACCTGCTTGCCAGAGAGGCAAGAGGCACACCGCTTCTTTTCTCTTGAAGAGTGCTCTAGAGACTATGCAAGCCTCTTTTAGCCAGGCAATGTCCTTTTCCCCTGCCTTTTATCAACACAGGTACAAGGGGCTAGAGTCTTGCAACTTTCTTCCTAATGGGTATCTTTGCAGGCCTAGAAATCTGTTTAAAATACGATGCTAAGCAGATCATTTGATAAAGCATTTTGAGCATATTGATGCCTTCATTCTAAACCGGCAACTGGTACAAACACCCCGATTTCCTTTTCCCCCACCCCCTCCACTCCTTGTACACATTTCGGGAATTGCAATCTCCGACAGAACCTCAGGGGGATGAAAGGGCAACCCTTACCCAACCCCCGGTAGATAACACATAATTTCTAAGGGGGTAGGAATGAGAGGAGGTAAGAATCAACAATGGTGAAGAGAACCGTGGATAGGGGCACCGTGGCGGCCCTTTCTAAACGACGAACCAGTTATGTTTGTTTCTAAGGGGGAAAAAAATTTAATTGTGCCTCCGGGCAGTGCTTTACCCACAGTGCTTTATGTATAATGCAGAATTTAGCAGCACTAGAAATTATCTCAGTAACTATCATTTAGAGGTGTCTATTTCATAAAAAGCCTTTATCTCTGCTGAAATGGAAAAAGGTGCATGCATTGTGGAGGTGCATGCATTGTGGAGGTACTAGAGCTCTCTAGAGCCTACATAGAGCCGCAAACTAGGCAGATACCGCCGAGAGCCAAGTTTCCCGGGCAGGTCAGGCAGGTTTCCCGCCCCGCCGAGAGCTGCAGCTTAGGAGCTCCACGTTGGCTTCGCTCCCGCAGCTGCACCCGCGTCCGCGCCGCGCTCAGTGCCGGCGCCCACCTCGGGGCTACACAAATAAATCAGAGTGCGAGAGCCAGCGAGGGTGACGCGTGGGGAGCTGTTTCATAATCTCCCGGAATGTACGGGAAAACGTCTCCTGTGCAAAGGCATGCCTTCCCATGATAACTTAAAATTCCTTGAAGCAAAAGCCGACCGATCCTTCTACCAGACGGGAATTGCAGTTTCCGACTGACAGCTCCAAACTTCACTGCTGAGGCTCCAAACTTGACACCGGCTCTCTCTCAGCCCTCCTCCCTTTCTCCCTGGCTCAACCGGCTCAGGATCGCACACCACGCCGGCCTCCCCCGCACCCTCTTGGTTCACCCGGCAGGCACAGCCCTGCACGCCCCAGCTGCAGGTCACAGGATGCGCCCGCTTCCCCGGGGCACCGGGCGCAATTTTTCTTGGAGAGCCCGCGAGCTCCTGGGCGCGCTCTACTCACTTGTGTCTTCTTCATAAGGAAAGGCAGCGCTGCGATCCACCACGAGCAGTGGTGTGGCAACTCCGTTTAGCTGTTCTGGAGCTCCAGCATACTGCACGAGCAGCGGCGGCAGATAGTCCACGCATTGGGTAGCCCGAGCTCAGCGCCCTCTCCACTGTCAGTGCTTCCTGCGGCGCTTCTAGTCTCGGCGCGAGGCGGCGAGCGAGCCCGGCTGTCGAGCCGCCGGCGCTTTTATACAGTTCCCTCCCGCCTGCTCCGGACACGCCTCCTTCCCTTCCGGAGCCCCGGGTAGGCGAGAAGCAAAGGCGAGGAGGGAAGAATCGGGAGGACAGCCAGACGCTGTAAATGACCCAGAAGTTTGGCAGATTAGGCCAACCGCATCCCCTCGCCTGGGGGGCCCGGACCTGCACCGGCTGGAGGCCGCGAAGGCGGGGACGCAGAGGGCGAAGCTTGGCACCCGGCAGCTACTGCTCGAGACGAGTCCCAGCTCAGCCTCCCGGACCCGCCGGGGCTCACCTGGCACCCTCGGAGACAGAAGAAATACCTCGGGAGCAGGAGAGGGCTGGGAGCTCCCTCTTTATAAAGAGTCAGTGAGGGAGAGGAGTGCGGGAGGTTCAGAGCAAAGAATTCACCCTGCCTGCCTTAAGGAAATAAAGTTTAATTACGACCTGCAGTTAGGCTATTGTCCTATCTTCTTAAACAATTACTTTAGTGAATGAATAATAATTTCAAAAACTGTTGACTCAAGGTTAAGTATTACAAGGGGAGACGCTTATTTCAGAATGGTTTGTTACTGTGTCTTTAGAAATTAAGATTGAAAGAGAAGCGATGGATTACTAAACTGCAGGTCACCAACATAGCAAGATTTTGAAAGTTGTACTTTTTTGAACGGAAAGATAATGCAATCACAATAATAATAGCTAACACCATTATATGATTCACTTATTCGTATACCGGGTGCCAGACTAAGAACTACGCATAGAATATCTCATTAAATTCTTTCATCAAATCTATTAATATAGATCTTATTATTTTATTCCCATTTTATGGACAATGAAATACAAGCTTAGATTAATTTTCCTGACCAACCATGTCTCGTAAATGGCAGAGCTCTAATTTAAATCTGGAGTCCCAGCTGTACAGTCTTAAAAAAAATACTTTAAGCAAATATTTTATTGATTCTCCAAAATGTGTCTAATTTGGTTTGTATAACTGGAGAATATTGCAAAGCATTTTATTATTTTTAAAAAGAAAATATTAGCTGAACATTAACATCAGTAATCTTTAAAGAAGGAATAATGTATGAGTTTAGGAATTAGTTATTTTAATAATACAGCAGGATTCCAAATTTGCCTTAATTAATTCAGGTGCATTTGTTAAACATGAATATCCCAAACCTATAACCAGGGCAAGACTTATCCATTTCACTCCAGATGTGCTGACCTCTGTGATTTCCCCAAATGTGGGAAATTCGACTGCATAATTTAGTGGAGGACTGTGTTCTCACTTTCTCATGTTAGAAAAAATATGTATAGACAGCACATTAATCATGATTCCAAGTCTATAGTCACTTAGAAAGATTTTTATACATCAGGTACTCTTACTCAGAATTAGTACAAATATATCAAACATCAAATATCAAAATTAGCCCCTTAATTTGGATACTGGAGGCATAACAAATGATTGTTTTCTTTAAGGTTTATTTTATTTTTTATTTTTTAGGCAGAGTCTCACTCTGTCTCCCAGGCTGGAGTGCAGTGGCACAATCTCATACCACTGCAACCTCTGCCTCCCAGGTTGCTGGCCCAGGTAATTTTTTGTATTTTTTTTTTTTTTTTTTTTTTTTTTTTTTTTTTTAGTAGAGACGAGGTTTCACCATGTTGGCCAGGCTGGTCTCGAACTCCTGGCCTCAGGTGATCCGCCCACCTCGGGTTCCTGAAGTATTGGGATTACAAGCGTGATCCACTGCACCTGACCTCTTTAAGGCTTTTTTGAAGTCAAGCATTTTATTTTTTTCTCCAGCTTTATTAAGGTGTATTTGACAAGAATAGTACCTATTTATCATGTACAATATGGTGCTCTGCTTGTGTATATATTGTGAAGTTATTAAAACAGGCTAAATAACATATCCATCACCTGACATACATTTTTGGGAGATGAGAATTTTTAACATCTACTCTTTGTAGTTTTGAAATTCCTCAGTATATTTAGGGGATTGATTCCTGGACCTTTCACATATACCAAAATCTACATATATTCAAGTCTCACAGTCAAACCTGCAGAACCTGCAGACACAAAAAATCAGCCCTGCTTGTAGATGGATTTTACATCTCTAGCATGCTGTATTTTCTAAGTTTGAAAAAAAATTGCATATAAGTAGACCCACACAGTTCAAATCTGTGTCTTTCAAGGTTCAACTATATACAGTACATTATTATTAACTGTAGTTATCATACTATAAAATAAATCTCCAGAACTTATTCATCCTAACTAAAACTTTGTACCCTTTTACCACCATTTTCCCAAAATAAAAAATATTTAGTGTCAAACTCACTTTAATGTATAACACTAAGTAAATAACAAGTAATACTAAAGGAGGACAGATAGGAACCTGGAAATCATAGATCTAACCATATGGATTTTATGAGACCAATAGGAAGAAATGGCCTAAATTTTTTTAGTTGGACCAGGTTTAAAGAAACCAGGCAGTGTTCCTAACAGAAATTAAGTTCAATTTCTTTTCATTCAACTCACAAATACGTGCTATATTCATCTCCTACAATACATTCTCACTCTCCTCGTGCTCTTCCTCCCTCCGTCCATTCTTTTCCCTGTCAGTTCTGGCTCCTCCTCCCACCTCCACCATTCCCTGGTTCCAGCTTCATTAATATTACTGACTTTCTCATCCATAACTGTACCTTTTATTTCACTCTTACTGCTGCATTGCAGCTTTGTTGTGTGACAATGTTACTTGAAATTAAATCAAGAGAATGCCAAAGCAGATATCCAAGGGATTAGGAAGAGCTAATATGCAAATAAAAGATTTTAGGTAGGCTTATGTAGAAGTCAGAAATGGGTCAGAATAACTGAGATCTCTCCATAAGACTGGCTTTTGATAGGGGATGCAGGCCAGCATTCAGTTGCTTGGCAGAAGAAAAACTGAACAAGAGGCAGGGCTGTGTCCCAGGGGGACAGTAGGCATGGGGAATATTTTCTTATGGAAATAGCAAGCTGCCGTTAAATCGCTCAGGGAGCTCAACATTTAACACACCGGGTAGAAAGTTATTCCATAATTATCTAATTTTTACTTGCATACTTTCAATAATATTGGTCAATCATGCTATTATTGATTAATTCAATTTTGAAAAGCTTTTTTCCTGAGCTTTATCATTTTTGGTGTTGGTAAGAGGCAGGTTTAATTTCAGCAAATAAGTCTTACAAACCTTGCTTTGTGCATGTGAAATATCTCTTGTTCATTCACTATTTTGTGGATATCTTCTTTTAGACACATATATTGTTTTCAATTTTTTTTTAATTACTCTCACAAACTGAAACTTATTGTCTGACCAAGTCATACCAGAGGCAGGCCATCTAAATCTGTCTTTGACTGGAGGAGGGGGGAAAAGAGAAGAATGACTCTGATCATGAAACTTCCTCTGCTGAAAGCTCTTTGGTGGCTTGCCATTGCTTTTGGAATAAAGAAGTTAGCACCTTAGCAAAGCCTTCAAGGCCTCCAGGATCTGGCCTCTCCCTTCCTCTTTAAGGTCAACTCATTATGCTCCCCTTTTTCCAGGGCCAAGGCCCTTCTGTCCTCATAATTCTCACCTCAGAGTATTTGCAGATACCCTTCCTTCTGCCTCTGTTTGGACCACTTCGTTTCATCCTATCTTTGGGCCTAGTATGTATGTATTCATCATTTAGATCTCAACACAGTATTTCCTGTATTTCCTTTCTCAAGGATGCTTTCCTGATCTCTTTGCTTGTCAATTCTCCTCTTATTATAAAGTCAAGCATGAATTACCTATTATTTACAAAATAACTCCAGTTTTATGTTTGTTTGACTATTTGGTTAAAGTCACTATGACTGTCCTTGCTCATTATTTTATCTTCAATATTTAGTACAGTGAAAAGAACAGAGTGAATGTTTTAAATATTAGCCAACTAGGTTGCTATTGCCACATATAAGCCAGAAATTGGTCTAAGCCCTTAGTTTATACCATATCAATAACTTCTTATCACAATCATGTAAGGAAGGGAATTTTAACTTTTCTACTTGATAAATAAGGAAACTGAGGATCAGTTAAGTACAGTGATTTGCTCAAGATCCCTCAATTGATAAGTGGGAAAACCATGATCTAACCCAGACATATGAACTGTGGTTAGGATTTTTTTTTTCTTAGTTTGCTTAGCACACTTTCCTGTCACTCATCTTCCATTCTTAGCACTCACTTTTACTTAGAGAATTCAGAGTATTCCATATCTTTCAGGAGAGACTATCATTCACATGGCTCTGTTTTCCCACCTCCTCCCTCCACTATAGGAGATAGGCTTAGAATCCTGATCTGGTTAGTCCTGATTGGTTGAGGAATGGGTACATCACATGAGGTGAGCCGATCAGAATTCACTGTGGGACTTTTCTGCTAGAGCCAATGGGGAACACTATCTCTTCCCTGTGGGGTTTCCAAATTACAAGAATGTGAAGTTCTCTTCGCCTATGTGAAGATATATCATTTTACCAGCCTTGAAATGATGAAATTCATAAGTTCACAGAGTATTCTTTGAATAATATAATTTTTCTAGTATTCAGAAAACAACAACAAACTTATTTGTCTAGTTCAGGGTTTTTCTTGATTATGTAATAAGGATTAGCAGTATTGCCAAGGATAGTGTATTAGTCCATTTGCATTACTATAAAGGAATACCTAAGACTGGATAATTTTTAAAGAAAAGAGGTTTAATTGTTTCACAGTTCTACAGGATGTACAGGAAGCGTGGTCTTGGCATTTCCTTCTGGTGAGGCCTCAGGAAGCTTACAATCCTGGAGAAAGGTAAAGTGGAAACAGCTGTGTCAGATGGCAGGAGTGAGTGCAACAGAGTGAATGGGGGAAGAAGTCTCAGACTTTTAAACAACCAGATCTTTCATGAACTAACTGAGCAAGAACTCACTCATTACCAAAGGCATGGTGCTAAACCATTCATAAAGAGTCCACTCCCGTGATCCAATCACATCCCATCAGGCCCCCACCTCCAACAATGAAAATTATATTTAAACATGAGATTTGGAGGGAGATTATGAGAAACCATATCATTCTGCTTTTGGTCACCTAAATCTCATGTCCCTCTCTCATTTCAAAATGCAATCATGCTTTCACAATAGTACCCCCAAGTCTTAACTCATAAGTTCCAAGTCCCACGTCCAAAGTATCATCTGAAGATGAGTTCCTTCTACTTATCAGTCTGTAAGATAAAAAATAAGTAATTTACTCCCAAGATACAATAATAGTACAGGGTTGGACGTATGTTCCCATTCCAACAGGGAGAAATTGGCCAAAAGAAAGGAGCTACAGGCCCAATGCAAGTTTGAAACCCAGCAGGGCAGTAATTCCATCCAAAAGCTCCAAAATGATCTTCTTTGACTCTATGACTCACATCCAGGGAACACTGGTGCAAGGTCTCCCAAGGTCTTGGGCAGTTCTGCCTCTGTAGCTTTGTGGGTACAACCCCTGTGGCATGCTCTCATGGTTGGAGTTGAGTGCCTGAGGCTTTTCAGGTTCAGGATGCAAGCTACTTGTAGATCTACCATTCTTGCGTCTGGAAGATGGTGACTCCTTTCCCACAACTCCACTAGGCAATGACCTAGTGGGGAATCTGTTTAGGGTCTTGGATAATAATACATCTTAGAAACCCTACATTTTCGCTTTGTACTGCCCTACTAGAGGCTTCCTGTGAGGGCTCCACCCTTGCAGCAGGCTTCTGTCTGGGCATCTAGGCTTTCTTGCATGTTCTCTGAAATCTAGGAGGGAGCTGCCAAGAATCCTTCACTTTTGTATTCCATGCACCTGCAGGCTTAATAGTATGTAGAAGCAACCAAGGCTTACAATGGCTTATGGTCTCAAAACTAGCATCTGGGGCCCTTTGAGCCGAGTCCAGAGCCAGAGCAACCAGGATGTGGGGAGCAGTGACCTGAGGCTGCAGAGGGTAGTGGGGCCCTTGGCTTGGCCTGAAAATTCACTTGTCCCTCCTAGGATTCTGGACTTGTGATGAGAGGCACTGCTTCAGAGGCTTCTAAAATGCATTTGAGGCCTTTTTCTCATTAACTTGGATATTAGCTCTTGACTCCTTTTAAGTTAGGCTAATCTCTCTAGCAAGTAGCCACTCCAAAGTCTGCTTGTATTGTCTCCTGAAATGACCTTTCCTGTTCTATCACATGGACAGGCTGCAAATTTTCCAAAATTTTTTAGCTCTGCTTCCCTTTCAAATGTAAGTTCCAACTTTAAGTTCTTTCTTTGCTCCTGCATCTGAGTGTAGATTGTTAGAATCAGCCAGGCCATATCTTAATCACTTGCTGCTTAGAAATTTCTTCCACTATATATCCTAAGTCATCATGCTTTAATTCAAAAGTCTGCAGATCTCTAGGGCATGAACACAATGAAGCCAAATTCTTTGATAGGGCATAATACGAGTGACCTTCAAGCCAGTTGCCAATAATTTCCTCATTTCCACCTAAGACCTCTTCAGCCTGGCCTTCACTATTCATATTTCTGTCAGTGTTTTGGTCACAACAATTTAACCATTCTCTAAGAAGTTCCACATTTTCCCTTATCTTCCAGTCTTCTGAGTCCTCCAAATTCTTCCAACCTCTGCCTGTTACCAGTTCCTAAGCTGCTTCCACACTTTGAAGTATCTTTATAGCAAAATCCCACTCCCTAGTACTAATTTTCTATGTTAGTTTGTGTTACTATAAAGGAATGCCTGATACTGGGCAACTTATATAAATAAAAAGAGGTGTAATTGGCTCAGAATTCTGCAGAATGTACAGGAAGTATAGTACTGAAATCTGCTTCTGGTAGGCCTCAGGAAACTTGCAATCATGGTGAAAGGTTAAGGGGAGCAGATGTATCAGACAGCAAGAGTGAGAGCAACCCAGCAAGTAGAAGGAGGTCCCAGAGTTTTAAACAAACAGATCTTGCATGAACTAATTGAGCAAGAACTCACTCATCACCAAGGAGATGGTGCTAAACCACTCATGAAGGATCCACCTGGATGATCCAATCCCACTAGACCCCACCTCCAACACTAGGAATCATAATTCAACATGAGTTTATAAGGTACAAACATTCAAACCATATCAGATAGTAAATACTTACATTGTTGGTGGTTGGCCTTTTCCCCCTTTATACTATGCCTAAAAATTAATCGTACAATCAATTTAAAAATCAACAGTAAATAATTACATTCCTGAAAAATATTGAGCTTGTATAATAACATATCTTAGAAATTTTTATTTTTACCCCTCTTGTGAAGCTCTAGAAATATTTGTATTAACTCAGAATGTTCTATTTCATCTTATCAATAAACATTTATCACATAGTAAATGGAATTTGTTTGACAGAAAATTAAAAAATGCATGAGTGTCCCCGGAGATAATTATGATATGGATAAGTAATTTTATTTAATACCTATCACATAATCGAGAAGCAAGCTCAACTGTTCACTGCTTGTAACAAGAATGAAGTCCAGTGGAAGGAAAATTACTTTATTCCAGGGCTTGCAGTGAGGAAATGGCCAAGGATAGTGCCTTACAGAAACCATTTCAAACTTTAGGCTGGGGAGGAGGGCTTAAAAAGGGAACTTGGAATGGGAGGCATGCTGGAGTGGGGCTGGGTACAAGGTCTGTGTGTCTGGTTCCACTGGCTGTCTTGAGTTGTGGTTCGCCTAGAGCGCAGGCTGGTATCATCTTAACAATGGTGGGGTTGTTGACTAACTACCTTGAATCTCTGAAATTTTGTGTTTGGGTCTTCATACCTTGTCTGTCTCAAAATTAGCTTCTGGAACTTCTAAGTAAGCACAGCTTCTAAGTGTGTATGGTGTAAGTTTAACAAGTATGCAGTTAGATAAATGTTCATAATATTAAGGAAGTGTGTGGTGAGAGAGGAACATGGCATTCCAAAGAACACTTCGAGGCTATAATTTAAGACTAAGAATAAAAAAAAAGAAGGCTTCTGCAGTTTGTTTCAAGGTTACATGTGGCGACTGGGGGAAAGGAGAAAAAGAAAGAAGAAAAAGACAATTCTCAAAAGAAGAGATACAAATTGCCAACAAACATATGAAAAATGTTCAACATTAGCCGGGCACTGTGGCTCACAGCTGTAATCCCAGCACTTTGGGAGGCCGAGGAGGGCAGATCATGAGGTCAGGAGTTCAAGACCAGCCTGACCAAACATGGTAAAACCTCATCTCTACTAAGATACAGAAACTAGCTGGGCATGGTGGTGTGCACCTGTAATCCCAGCTACTCAGGAGGCTGAGGCAGGAGAATTGTTTGAACCCAGGAGGCAGAGGTTGCAGTGAGCTGAGATCATGCCATTGGACTCCAGCCTGGGTGACAGAGTGAGACTCTGTCTCAAAAAGAAAAGAAAAAGGAAAATGCTCAACATCACTAATTAAAGGGAAATGAAAATTAAAGCCACAATGAGATACCACCTTACTCCTGCAAGAATTACCAGAGTTAAAAATACCAAAACATAATGGATGTTGGTGCGGATGTCATGAAAAGGGAACACTACACTGCTGGTAGAAATGTAAAGTAGTACAACCACTATGGAAAACAGTATGGTGATTCCTTAAAGAACCAAGGGTAGAATTTCCATTTGATCCAGCAATCCCACTACTCAATATCTATCCAGAGGACACTTGCATATTCATGTTTATATCAGCACAATTAGCAATTGCAAAAATATGGAACCAGCCTATTTTTGGGGGGACTTGGAGGCAAGAGTGGGAGGGGGTAAGAGATGAAAGACTACAACATTGGGCACAGTGTACACTGCTCAGGTGACAGGTGCACCAAAATCTCAGAAATTACCACCAAAGAGCTTATCCATGTAACCAAAACCACCTGTTATCCCAAAACTATTGAAATTAAAAAAGAAAAAGGAAAAGAAAATTTCTAATGTATTTTGAAGCTAAAGTGCTCTTACAGTGTTGGTGATCATGATCCAATGATCCAATGATCCATAAGAAAACGAGATTACCAAGAACATCTAAAGGAATAAACTTATTTACACATTTTAGTAGCAACTTGAGGGAATAAATCCAGGGGATTTTAGAGATAAGATTTCCCAGTATATTTCAAAAGTACAAATTCAGCTGTGCAGAGAAAATTCCAATTATTTATTCCTTAATCCCCTTGCTTGGAAAATATTTTTTAATACTTCCAGATGATACAATTTCCTTCAAAGCACATGATTAATAATTAAATAATAACTGATTTTCTCTAAATTATTATTTTATTATTTAATAATTTCCTCTAAAATATATTATTCTTTTCTATTTCACTGCTCTACTTCAGAGTCTCTGGAATCTCACCTAAACTATTTACCAATGGTCTTCCTATTCTTGGTCTTTTATTATTACAGTCCATTTTCACATTGCTGCCAAAGTTACAGCTGCACATGTAAAAATCTGGTCATGTCACTTTTCTGTCTGTGATAGTATTTTTACCCTTGGTACCTAGATAATAAAATCTAGGGCTCCTTACAATTTGGCCACAATATTTATAGTTCTCTAAGCTCATCTGTTAGGTTACCCACCTCCTTCCAAATAGCCATATTGAACTCAACATTTTCTCTTTAGCATCTTTGTTCCTCTGCCCACATTGTTCCTTTAGCATGGAGTAGCTTTTCCTCCATTTCTGCCTGAAATCTCCTTTTCATGTATCAAAGCCTGGTTCAAATATCACTTTCTCTTTGAAGCAGAGTGGTTGCTCATTCCTTACAATCTTAGGTTTACTGTTAATGGGAAAATTAATTTGTAGTACGTAAGCCTCTACTAAGTGAAAGAGAAGCTCTTGCTCAAAATGTGCTGAGTGAAAGAAAAACACAAGTTGTAGAAATTTGATGGGAACATTCTAGAGAGAGAATAAACATATAGGACTTGATAAAAATTTACTAGGCTTTCCTTTTTTTTGTAACTAAAAGTTTTATTAACATAAATTTTTGTTACTCAAAATTTAGAAACTAGCGAAAATTTAGAGATTTTTAGGAACCGTGAGTTATTTTATGAACACAAATTTTAAAACTAGAAGAAAATTTTGCTAAAATATAGTTTACACAATTGATCTGCAGATGATGAAACCGAGGTTATAGATGGGCTAAATTATGAAAAAATGAGGAATAGAACCCACATCTTCAGACCTGACTTATGCAACACCTTCTGGTTAGCCCGGAAGCGGTAGTTCCAAGGAATCAAGATCAAAGAGTAAATAGTCTAGTGTTATTTACAGTAGAGTGACTTATGGTTAATGAGACAATAGTTTTAAGATTATTCAGAGAGGAATTTCTAGAGAGGCAGGAAAGGTGGAATTGATTTTCTAAATGATATGTATTTCTACAAATACACTTTTTTTATATTCTGTATTCCCAGAATATAAGAGATTGTTGAATGCATACATTTTAGATGCTCAAATATAATGTAATGCCACAGTTTTAATATATTTTACTACAGGTCTCTCTTCTTTATAACCACTTAAATATATATTATATAATTGTACATTTAGGCATCATTTTAGTTTATGATATTTTCTATGTCTCAAAACTTTTATTTGTACTAGACAAATTAATTTAGGTTGGTGTTTATGGAAGCAATATTATTATTTTCAGTTATTTGATTTTTAAAAGGATTCATGACTTCAACTGTGGCAATGTTGTTTTTCATATTCTACTTTTGAAACGTGTCCTCTAGTGAATCATTTAAATAAGAAATTCCTAGAGCATGGCTTATTTCTTAATTGACAAGTTTTTTTGCCTCACTCTTGAAACGGCAAAGTTAATAAAGGATGTAGGTATACAGACAAAAGAAATGTTTTGGAAAGCTCTGTCACAAGATGCAATACAACTCCCATGGCATCTTTTCCTCTGGAAACTATAAACAGGGAATACCGGGAAGTGAGCAAACATTTGGGACTTTCTTTCTTCTTTCTGCCTTTTTTGTGGGGTTGGGGAGGTTAAGGAATGAATTTGACATTAAGGCAACTAGGGAACAGATAACTTTTACCATTGTGGGTTCCGCGGTCTGAAATAGGCATTGTAATATTTCTTTTCTTTTCTTTTTTTTTTTTGTGGATGTGCAATTAGATAAGTTGCAGATTTTTCATGTCTCCTTTCAACGTCATAAGGCCACTTATCAAGTTTGCATAAAATACATTTGTTAACAATGTACCTCGTTGTCCGAGTTTTCTCTCAGCTGGAAACTGTTTGCAATGACCCTATCTTTACAGGTTATGGGGCTCTTAACCAGTTTTCCATTTATTTTCCAGAGGCCTTGAGGGTAGAGATGGCTTTTGGAATTTAGAGATTCAAACTTAGACTGGTTAGTAAGCCCCAGACATTGCCATCATTGGCCACAAACACTACCCACCCTCGCCTACCTGTTTTTTCCTTTATTTTGGTTGGCAAATGCCAGATACTAGCTTTCTTATTCTGAAAATTATTGCCAAGGTGAAACATAGATTAAATAAGATGGTCACTGTTTTAACCTGTGATTTTTAAAATATGCTTTCTTTATCATTTATAAAAAAACGCATTCTTAAATTGGATTGATTAATGCCACTCCTAAAAATGCTGTTATTTGTTTTGGTTTTGGTTTTTGGTAAACTCACTGTGAATAATGTGGCACTTATCATCGTCATTATTTAGAGAAAGGGAAAATACGATCAAATCCATCTATCAGGTGGGTATAATTATCCTGTTTTGCAGAAGAGGAAACTAAGTCATGAGGTAATTAAGTGACTATTCTCTCGGTCACAGAGCTAGAAAGTGGCCAATTTTTGATTCGACTGGTGTTTGAGTGACTCTAAAAACCTATTCTTTTAATCGTGATATTTTACCATATCCCTTAATAATTCTTTGTTGTTAAATAGAAACATTTATGGGCTAGAAAGTGAGTTAAACATTTCTGATAATACAGTATAGTATTTACACTGCAGAGTTTCCTTATGTAGTAGAAAGGTGAAAAAGTAACTTGTCTCATCCTAGGGCATGCTGGGTAGCTACCAGGACTACAGCATAATTAGACACCTTTCAAAGCAGTACTCACAGCGTGGAAAATGTCCTTAAGGACTTTGATTCAAATGACTGATTTCATGAAAATGAAGGGCTGCAAAAGCAGAGCAAGGTTCTTTTATGTAGAGAAAAGGAAATAGTTAGGCTAGCACTAGACCTTTTCGATGCAAACATTGGAAGCTGAAGATTATCTGTACTGATTTTCCCCCTAATCTCCGTTATTGGGTTTCTGGTTACCGACCTTAGTATAGCTTGTACAATATCATCTCTGTAACCTTTGTGTTGGTTTATCTTGATCAACTATCGGTGCAAAGTGAGAAGCTGCCTTTCATCTGGTTTCCAATGGTGTTAACTAGAAAAGAGAAACTAAAAAGTTTGCGTTGAGCAGAAATAGGTAGTCAAGATATTAAAGCACCAACAGTTAACCTGAAAAAGGTATTTGAAGAAAGAAGGATTCCTGGAGAGAAGGTTCACTAAAAAATAGCCTACACTGTAGGACATTGTGAACAAAGAGAGTTGGCTAAAATCTGGATTATTTGCAACGGTACAAAGTTTTTCTATTTGAACTTCAATGAAAAGGGTTTTTTTTTTTTTTTGGTCAATTTATCCTTACACTGAAACTGCCCTCTTAAATCTAACGCATCAAAGATCTGGCATTGTTAAGGAAGAAATCCTTGAACTCTAAGCAATATAAGCAGAGGTAGGAAAAAAAAAGATAACGCTACATAAATCTTCCTCTCTGGAATAAATAAATAAATAAAGCCAGTTTGACTTTATGAGATGGGTTAAATCAGATAGATGAATAGAGAAAGAGCTTCCTAGCCAAGGAGGGAGGAGAAATTGAACAAGGAAGTTGTAAAACACAGTATGATTATTTTACAATGGTTTATTAAATGAAAGGAAGTAGCACTTTGCTTATCCAACATAGGTCATTTTACACTGTGCCCTAGTAGAAAAAAACATCAGCTTTGTGACCACAGACCTCAGTTTAAGGCCTGGCTCTACCACTTTCTGCCTGGAAAATTTATAGCAGCTTCTTAATTCCCAGTACTTGCCTCACAGTAGTATTGGGGTTCGTTTGTGACAGTAACCTTCTGTTTGACTTTGGGTAACTTAACCCCTAAGCCTCAGAGCTTCATCTCTTAAATGGGAATAATAATGCTTTGTGGTTCCATTCTAGAACTTTTCCTTCACATGGGGACAAAACATACAGAACTAATGTTTCTAGTAGTTTTTTTTCTCTCAAATGAAGATAATAATGACTACCTAGTAGTGGCATTTTGAAGATTGAGCGTTAATGTATTTAAGGTTCTTAATTCTTAACCAGACAATAAGTGCTACATAATAAACATGCAGTAAATATTAGAGCTACATTATTAAATTCATGCAAGAGCCATTGGTGGCATTCACTTACTCAGTACTTACTTTTAAAGAGAAAAATATATGCCACAGCAGACAACATATAGCAATATCATCTCATATCTGAATTGTGTTCATGATTTTTCAAAGCATAGTCACATTCTAATAGAGAAGGGCATACATATATCATAATTCTCACCTTCCACAAAAAAAGAATGAGATCCATAAAACTTTAGTGATATTAACCAGGGATGATGTGATTTTAAATAGGGAAGTCAGGGCTGGAGTCTGAATTCCTGAATCTGGTCTGAGTGATCTTCCCATTACACCATGTTTTTTTGCTGTTCTATAGGTCTGGCATACTTTTCTAGAAATCCTTTGTTAGAGTAAACTATAAGAAGAAGAAATATGCAATCAAATGGACTTTTCTCTTATGAATCTGTGATGCCTTGTTATCTTGAGTTTATTGTTTCAGTTTTTTGAATGTGAAAAAAGATAAATTGTAACATTCAGAGAGGAACAGAGAGAACACTCTTGTGCTAAATTGAGTGGACTCGTGCCACTATCAGTTTTGAGCTTTGAACTGATTTCAGACCCATGAAAGTTGAAAGTTAACAAAATGCTTTGCTTTTTTTTGAAAAAAAGACTGAAATTTTTAAAAATTACAAATCAAATTTATCCATTCTAAGTAGGTATAGAAAGATAAATATTTTGATCAAAAAAAAAACAAATTGGAATAGGAGCAGAATTATACGTATCTATTTATAATAGCGTTATTAGTTACTGACTCTATTCATTACTGTTTCAGAGTGTTGGGATGATAGAATCAAGCCTGAACTGACTGATTCCTCAATATAGTTTATTTTACCTACCCAGTTAAATACCTTAATTTTGATAATTTTTATTTCTTTGCAATATCAAAATACTTTTAGAAAGTAACAGAAATTTACAGCATTGTGTAAATATAATATTTATCTATTTTAGTTCAGTCCAGCTGAATTTAACTTACACTATCATTAAGAGTATACACTGCCAGGCATGATGATTTAACTACAGTCTCTGTAGTTAAATTGAGGAATCCAATGTCTGAGCTTTATGGCAATAAAAACTTATAGTTGCTAACATTCATTGACCTCTTGCTATGTATAAGCTACTCTGCCAAGAGTTTTGTCCATGTTCTCTAATTTAATCCCATTGTCCAAGTTTTTAGAGACAGTGTTTCATTAGCCCAATTTATAGATGAGGGAACAGTGGCTTAGAATAAGAATTTATCCTGAGATACTCACTTCATAAATAATTTAATCTATTTGATAAGGTTTGCTGTGTCTCCACCCAAATCTCAACTTGAATTGTATCTCTCAGAATTCCCACATATTGTGAGAAGGACCCTAGGGGAGGTAATTGAATCATGGGGGCTGGTCTTTCCCATGCTATTCTTGTGATAGTGAATAAGTTTCACAAGATCTGATGGGTTTTCAGGGGTTTCCACTTTTGTTTCCTTGTTTTTCCTCGCTGCTGCCATGTGAGAAGCACATCTCAACTCCCACCATGATTCTGAGGCCTCCCAGCCATGTAGAACTGTAAGTCCAATTAAACCTCTTTTTCTTTCCAGGCTCAGGTATGTCTTTATCAGCAGCATGAAGATGGACTAATATAATATTCTTGATTGATATGCCAACACAAATATAGAGACACATAGCAACATATATACACAAAATGCAAACAAAATTGCTTGTAGCTTTAAGTAAACACAAGTACACTCTTTCTTCTTCAATGGGAACAAAGGTGTTGTAATTGTTGTTTCTCCCTAAAGGTTATGCTTAAACATTGATTATATGATAGTAGCATCATCATTGTGCAGAGAAGGCAATGCAGTAATAATCATAGAGCGGTGCAAAAGTCCACCACGGCTATTAACTCAAATCTCAAATGCTCTGACCCTGACCCTATAGCCTTGGTTTTTCTTAAAAGAAGGTAAGAACCAAAATTATATTTAAACTTCAGGTTGACTTCAAGGTCTTTCATCATTTTTAATGATTTAAGATCATTAAAGATCTTTAAGTCAATCGTAAGTTTACTAAAGATAATAAAACTTCTCATCTTAACTCTATCTTGTGCTTTTCCTAGGTAACTGAAATAATAAGAAATTCTTTGAATATACTCAGAACTGTATTTCATAGCAGTATCTCAAGGACACAAGGCCAGAAGACCTTAGACAAGAGTGTGTGAAGGGCACAAATGTAGAAGTGTGGGAGAGAAATTAGTAAAGACATAATACTCTAAACAGAATAGACTTTCCCCTCTTTCATTCAAATTTGTGAAAGAAACTTTTGATAGAATATTTAGAAAAATATTAGAGATACATAATTTCATCCATTTTGTTTGTTTGTTTTTTGTGTGTTTTTTGAGACAGAGTCTTGCTCTGTTGCCCAGGCTGGAGTGCAATAGCGTGATCATGGCTCACTGCAACCTCTGCATCCTGGGCTCAAAGGATTCTCATGCCTCAGCCTCCCAAAAAGCTGGGACTACAGGCATGTGCCACCATGCCTGGCTAATTTTTTTTTTCTTTGTAGAGATGGAGTTTTGCCATATTGCCCAGGTTGGTCTCAAACTCCTGGACTCAAATGATCTGTTTGCCTCTGCCTCCCAAAGTGCTGTGTGATTACAGGTGGAAGCCACCATGCTATGCCTCATTCCTGCATTTAAATAGTAGATGGAGTGATTGTATTTGAAATTTGCTAGGACATCTACAACAAACTAACAGAGACTGGTTGGCTTAAGTAACAGAAATTTGTTTTCTCACGTTCTGGAGGATGGAAGTCCAAGATCAAAGTGCCAGCAGGGTGGTTTTTTCTTGGTCCCCTCTCCTTGGTTTGTAGATGGCCATCCTCTTGCTGCCTCATCACACTGTGTCTGTGCACACCTGGTGGCTCTCCATGTATCTGCATTTCCACTTCTTATAAGAAAACCAGTCAGACTGGAATAGGGTCTTCCTCCATGACCTCATTTTAAGTTACTACCTTTTTTGCCCTATCTCCAAATACAGTCTCATTCTGAGGTACTGATTGTTAGGGTTTAAACATGAATCTGGATGAGGGGACACAATTCAACCTATAGAAGTGACTTTAATTGCAAAGAGCTTAGAGTTCCTTTAAATCTAGAGTCTAGTGCATCTTCTTCGAAATGTTCACTCTATAAACTGACTGCAATCTAATTTGCTAATAAAAGGCATTTATTTATTAAAAATGACATTCCTGAATTAGCTTTATAGGACAACACACACACACATGTGTACATATTTGAGTATATATACATGCATACATACACTAAACATATATGTTAGAGTACTGGAGGGACAGTGAGACAGCTATGGTTATAGCTACCAGTTATTCACCCACACATTGACAGCCAAAAGTATAGGTTCATTTAGATGTGGCCAAATGAATAACCAAAATAGTACATTTTCATCATGCCAAAATCATTCCTTTTAAAAATTCACTTGACTAAGTTTCTCTTTTAGATTAACCTACAATTTTATTTCTACATTCCACTTTGTTTTTGGAAACATTTAAATAGATTAAAATAAATCATTTGCAGTTGTACTATGAGTTCAAAGTCATCTCAAGTACATTAATTAAGACCTCCCATTGTTGTAGATTGTATTTTCCAAAAATGGCTACAACAGTATTTCCAGTATGACAGAGTCTTGTAACTTTCCAGTCAAGAGGTAGTTTATCTTTCTTCTAGCCACAGTTTTTAAAACTTGATGGGCCTTTTGAATGCTTGAATAAATAGAATGCAGCAGAAGTGACAGTAGGGGACTTTGGAGAACATGTCATAAAAAGCAATACAGTCTTTCACTCTCTTTCTTTTTCTTTCTCTCTCATTCTGGAACCCTGAGCAACTATGTAAGAAGCCTGGCTGCCATGATGCAACCATGCTGGAGGGACCACATGGGCATACCATGAAGGTATATAGAAAAATGCTCTAGGACCTTGGCTGTTCCATCTTTCAGCTATTTCAGTCTTCCTAGGCCAAGGGCCAGATATATAAACAAAGAAGACTTTATGGTTACTCCAGCCTCAGTCAATGTCTAACTGCAACCACATGAGACTTTCAACCAGAAATATGCAGTGGAGCTGCTCCTGAACTCTTGACCCATAGAAACCATGAAAGATAATAAATGATTGCTGTTTTCCTTAAATGTTTGGTAGCATTTCTCGGTGAAACCATCTGTGTCTAGAATATTCTTTCTGGAAAAGTTTTAAACTCTAAATTCAATTCCTTTTTTTTTTTTTGAGATGAAGTCTTACTTTGTCACCCGGACTGGAGAGCAGTGGCACAATCTCAGCTCACCGCAACCTTCGCTTCCCAGGTTCATGCGATTTTCCTGTCTTAGCCTCCCAAGTAGCTGGGATTTCAGGCACGTACCAGCACACCTGGCTAATTTTTTCTATTTTTAGTAGAGATGAGCTTTCACCATGTTGGTTAGGCTAGTCTCAAACTCATGACCTCGTGATCTGCTCACATTGGCCTCCCAAAGTGCTGGAATTGCAGGCGTGAGCCACCACACCTGGCCTCTAAATTCACTTTTTTTTTCCCCCAAGACGGAGTTTAGCTCTTGTTACCCAGGCCTGAGTGTAATGGCGCGATCTCGGCTCAGGCAACCTCCGCCTCCTGAGTTCAGGCAATTCTCCTGCCTCAGCCTCCTGCGTAGCTGGTATTACAGGCACGCGCCACCATGCCCAGCTAATTTTTTGTATTTTTAGTAGAGACGAGGTTTCACCATGTTGACCAGGATGGTCTCAATCTCTTGACCTCGTGATCCACCCGCCTCGGCCTCCCAAAGTGCTGGGATTACAGCCTTGAGCCACCGCAGCTGGCCTAAATTCAATTTCTTAATTGAATTTTATACATATCTGTAGACATATACAAATATCTATATATCTATAAGATAATTCAGATAATTCAGGTTATCTACATCTTTTAAAATATGCTTTGGGAGTTTGTGTTTTTTTTAGAAACTTTTCCAATTCATCTGATTGTCAAATTTATAGGCATACGTTTCTTCTCAATATTTCCTTACTAGTCTCTAGATATCTAAAGACTTGTAGTGATGTTATCACTCTCATTCCTGATATTAGTAATTAGTGTCTTCTTTTTTCTCTTGGTAGCTCTGGCTAGTGGTTCATTAATTTTACTGATCTTTTCAAAGAATCCAGATTTTGAGATTAATGATTTTTTTTTCTACTATTGTTTGTTTTCTTTTTCGTTGATGTCTGTTCTTGTAATTTTACTTCCTTTTTTGGCTTTCTTTGGGTTTAATTAGTTTTTTATATTTTTACTGTTTCTTAAGGTGGAAACTTAGATAATCAATCTGAGATATTTCTTCTTTTCTAATGTAAGCATTCAGTGCTACAGTTTATGTTCTAAGTACTGCTTTAACTGCCTCCTACATATTTTGATATGCTAACTTTTTATATTTATTTACTTCAAAATATTTATTAACTTCCTTTTCAACATAGGGGATATTAAGAAGTGTGCATTTTGGCCAGCAATATCTGGTCCTGTCGCTTTGCATCAGTGTTAGCAATATGAAGCACTGACACTTGGTATTGTATTTTTCTGTTAGCCATTCTAATACTTGTCCAATGGCATCTCAATATGATTTTAGTTATATTTCCTAAAAGAGTAACATGATGGTTAATTTTATGTATCAGCTTCACTAGGCTATGCTACCCAGTTACTTGATCAAACAATAATCTTATCATATGACCCAGCAGTGCCACATCTTCATGTTTATTCTAGAGAAATAAAAACTCCTTTTTCTCAGTCACTCTTTATTTCCTTACCCTTTTACTTTTCTTCAAAATCTTTTTATTGTTAATTTAACTATATTAATTATTTACTTACTATTTCTGATGATGACATATACAGTTCAGAAACTTTTGCTTGTCCCTGGCCATACATTTAGCATTCAGAGGAGTGCAGAGCACATAGTGGATATGGCATGAAATGTATTGCTTTATAGATGAACAGTAACAATGGACATTGCTTGGAAAGAGATAAGAATTAAGACTGTGTAGGATGAGCAGGACAAGAATAAATGGCATGTGATGGTAAATGCAGAATGTCTTTGTCTTTACAAAAATGTGATATTGTCTATACTTAGAATAAGATGCTGGGCTGGAGAGTGGGGGCTGCCCAGACAGAGCTATACTCAGGGAATTCACGGCATGCCACAGTCAGTGACTTACTTTGTTTCCTTGGAGTTCTTTCACCCTAACCTACATTCTGTTTTTCACAAATAAATTCACTTTTATGTTATCATTAAAAAAAACCCCAAGGCACACAAGTATTTTTGGATAAAATAAATATATCTGTGAATCTATTGAGCAGAAAGGTAGCATTTTTAAACTCCCATCAATGTTCTGTTTCTGCCCACTTCTCTTCTATTTTAACAGTTTTTGTTGCACATACATATACAGATATGATCATTATTAAAGCATAATTTATGTATGAAAATTTACCAATTTTAAGGACATGCTTTAGTGAAGTCTAAAAAATGTATAATTTAACCACCACCTCTGAATCTGACTAAAACATTTTTGTTACCCCAGAAAGTTTTATTGTGTCTCTTCACAGTCAGTCTCCTCCCATGATCCTTGGGACCTGTCAACCATAGTTTTCTATCACTATACCTTTATTTTTTCCAGAATTTCATGTAAATTGACTGATACAATACTGTATAGTGTTTGCGTTTGGTTTCCTTCACATATGTTTTCAAGATTCATTTAATTTGTTTCATGAATCAATAGGTTACTTCTTTTTTTTGCAGAGTAGTTAAATGGACTAAATGTTCATGTTCCCAAAAATTTGTATGTTGAAATTCTAACCCCTAATGTGATGAAATTAGGAGGTGGGAATATGGAAAGATAATTAATCTGGGAATGGAACCCTCATGAATGTAATGGGTACTCTTATAAAAGGGATGCCAGAGAGCTCTGTTGCTGTCTTTCAACCACTTGAGGATACAATAAGAAGATGGTAGTCTGCCACTGGGAAGAAGGCCCTCACTAGAACCTGACTATGCTGACCCCTGATTTTGGACTTCCAGCTTACAGACTGAAAGAAATAAGTCCGTTGTTTATAAGCCACCCAGTTTGTGATAAATTGTTATAGCAACCCACACTAAGACAGTAATATTCATTATATAAATATGCAATAATTTCCTTATCCATTTACAAGTGGATGGACATTTGAGTTGTTTCCACACATTTTAATACTTCGTTTTAAAATACATATTTGCAGTAACCTTATGGTGTATTATGCATTACATAGATATAAAACATCCATATTAATGAATTTCATCCTCACAATAGACTATGTAGTATTTACTATTATTATCACTCTTTTGTAGATGAACAAGATTTAGGAAAGTTAAATGTTAAGAGCTTGCCCAAGATCAAATGGTTAGCACAGTGGAGCATAAAATTGTGCCCAAATAGTTTCAGATTTCAAGCTGCTTAACCACTCATAAAAGCTCCCCTAGAAATGAGATTATTTATAGTGTTTGCCTTTGTTTGGTGACTAGAAGTCTACTCTATTAGGTTTATGATAATTTTACAAAATTAGTATATGTATTTTCAAATTTCTACACTGTTAAGGAGCTAACCCATTAAAATAGCTAAGATTTCTAAAAAAATTGTTCATTCTTTTCTAAATTTCTTTTTTTTTTTTTTTTTACTTATTCCTAACTCAATTTTGGTAATTCATTTGTTTCACCAAAATCAACTATATGAAAGGGATTTACATGTTTTTAGTGTTCTATTGTACATTTTATTCATATAACATTTTGATTTTCCTTGAATATACACATATATTTAATTTCTGATATTTTGCTGACACATTATTTGATTTTTGCTTTTTCATTCTTCTTCTTATTTTTTTTTTTTTTTTACAGACAGGGTCTTACCATATTACATAAGCTGGTCTCAAGCTCCAAGCCTCAAGCAATCTTTCCTTCTTAGTCCCCCAAGTAGATGGACTACAGGTATGAAACTTTTTCTAAAAGTTTGCCTGTTTTGTTCACTACCAATTAAAAAACATCAACTTAGTTAATTTATCATTGTTTTAAAATGTTCAACCATCTATTTAATTTTTTTAGTTTATTCTTATGTTAAGTTCTTAATTCATCTATTTTCTTCTTTCTTTCTTTCTTCCTTTCTTTCTCTTTCTTTTTTAAAATTGTACTTTGGGCTCTTGGACACATGTGCACATCCTGCATCCTGCAGGATTGTTGTGTAGGTAATACATGCCACGGTCATTTGCTGCCTCCATTCCCCCCGCCCGCCCATCGTCACCTACGTTAGGCATTTCTCCAGGTGTTATTCCTCCCTATCATCCACACCCACCTGCTGTCCCTCCCCTCCCCTCCCCTCCACCCCCACACCTAGACCAGTGAGTGTTGTTCTCTTCCCTGTGCCCAAGTGTTCTCATTGTTCATCACCCACCTATGAGTGAAAACATATGGTGTTTGGTTTTCTGTTCTTTTGTCGGTTTGCTGAGAATGATGATTTCTAGATTCATTCATATCTCTACAAAGGACATGAACTCATCATTTTTTATGGCTGCATAGTATTCCATGGTATATATGTGCTACATTTTCTTTGTCCAGTCTATCATTGATGGGCATTTGGGTTGGTTCCAGGTCTTTATTTCTTTTAAACATCAAAACTACATAAGACTATGAAGTTGGTGTTCTGCTTTGTTATATCTCATAGATTTTGCTATGAAATGCAATTTCCTTCCAAGTAAGTAGCCTGTTATTTTACTTACTGTTTTTTCATGATACCCAGTAACTGTTTAGAAGCATGATGTTTGTTTAATATTTTTCTTCTAAGTATTTTAGGGTAGGAGTGGACTTAGTTACTTTGCAAATGGGGAGAGAAAGAAATCAGAGAATTTAAATCAGAGTTACAAGGTTGAGCCAGTGGAGTCAGAAAGAAATCTGAGAATAATAGCTGATCTGGGAGGAATAATTTGCATCAGGAGATAAACTTACTATTTTCTTAAACTATAGCAGAAGCTAACATAATATGGTGAAAAGTTTATTAACACTTTATAGTTTAACCAACTGTATTTCACATCTAGATAAATTTTCTTATTTTTTTTTAAAAGAAGGGGAGGTTATTCCAAGTCACATTTTCCAGATTATGTAGCCATGAAATTACCTAGGACAGTATGTTGTAATGTCTTAAGTCCCTCTTCGTGAAGATACTGAATCTGGGTTTTGCAGATTCAGTAGGTTTGCAGAAGTGCTCAGGAGTCTTATTTATTTATTTATTTTTTAGTTTTCAGTTTTTATTTTTTTTTTAATTTTTATTACATTTTAGGTTTTGGGGTACATGTGCAGAACGTGCAAGATAGTTGCATAGCTACACACATGGCAGTGTGTTTTGCTGCCTTCCTCCCCTTAACCTGCATTTGGCATTTCTCCCCAGGCTATCCCTCCCCAGCTTACCACCCTGCTGTCCTTCCCCTATTCCCCCCAATAGACCCCAGTGTGTAGTACCCCCTTCCCTGTGTCCATGTGTTCTCATTTTTCTCACCCGTCTATGAGTGAGAATATGTGGTATTTCGTTTTCGGTTCTTGTGTCAGTTTGCTGAGAATGATGTTCTCCAGATTTATCCATGTCCTTACAAAGGACAAAAACTTATCATTTTTGATTGCTGCATAATATTCCATGGTGTATATGTGCCACATTTTCCCAGTCCAGTCTATCATCAGTGGGTATTTGGGTTGGTTTCAGGTCTTAGCTATTGTAAACAGTGCTGCAATGAACATGCCTGTGCATGTGTCCTTATAGTAGAACGATTTATAGTCCTTTGGATATATACCCAGTAATGGGATTGCTGGGTCAAATGGAATTTCTATTTCTAGGTCCTTGAGGAATCGCCACACTGTCTTCCATAATGGTTGAACTAATTTACACTCCCACCAACAGTGTAAGCGTTCCTATTTCTCACATGCTCTCCAGCATCTGTTGTCTCCAGATTTTTTAATGATCGCCATTCTAACTGGCGTGGGATGGTATCTCAATGTGGTTTTGATTTGCATCTCTCTAATGACCAGTGATGATGAGCATTTTTTCATATGTTTATTGGCCTCATGTATGTCTTCTTTTGTAAAGTGTCTGTTCATATCCTTTGCCCATTTTTGAATGGGCTTGTTTGCTTTTTTCCTGGAAATATGTTTGAGTTCTTTGTAAATTCTGGATATCAGCCCTTTGTCAGATGGGTAAACTGCAAAGATTTTTTCCCATTCTGTTGGTTGCCAATTCACTCTAGTGACTGTTTCTTTTGCCGTGCAGAAGCTGTGGAGTTTGATTAGGTCCCATTTGTCTATTTTGGCTTTTATTGCCAATGCTTTTGGTGTTTTGTTCATGAAGTCCTTGCCTACTCCTATGTCCTGAATGGTTTTGCCTAGATTTTCTTCTAGGATTTTTATGGTGTCAGGTCTTATGTTTAAGTCTCTAATCCATCTGGAGTTAATTTTAGTGTAAGGTGTCAGGAAGGGGTCCAGTTTTTGCTTTCTGCACATGGCTAACCAGTTTTCCCAACACCATTTATTAAACAGGGAATCCTTTCCCCACTGCTTGTTTTTGTCTGGTTTATCAAAGATTATATGGTTGTAGCTATGTTGTGTTGCCTCCGATACCTCTGTTCTGTTCCATTGGTCTATATCTCTGTTTTGGTACCAGTACCATGCTGTTTTGATTACTGTAGCCTTATAGTATAGTTTGAAGTCTGGTAGTGTGATGCCTCCCGCTGTGTACTTTTTGCTTAGAATTGACTTGGCTTTGCAGGCTCTCTTTTGGTTCTATATGAAGTTCATGGTGGTTTTCTCCAGTTCTGTGAAGAAATTCAATGGTAGCTTGATGGGGATAGTGTTGATTCTGTAAATTACTTTGGGCAGTATAGCCATTTTCATGATATTGATTCTTCCTAACCATGAACATGGAATGTTTCTCCATCTGTTTGTGTCCTCTCTTATTTCATTGAGCAGTGGTTTGTAGTTTTCCTTGAAGAGGTCCCTTACGTTTCTTGTAAGTTGTATTCCTAGATATTTTATTTTCTTTGTAGCAATTGTGAATGGCAGTTCATTCTTGATTTGGTTCTCTTTAAGTCTGTTATTGGTGTATAGGAATGCTTGTGATTTTTGCACGTTGATTTTATATCCTGAGACTTTGCTGAAGTTGCTTATCAGTTTCAGGAGTTTTTTGGCTGAGGTGATGGGGTCTTCTAGGTATCCTATCATGTCGTCTGCAAATAGAGACAATTTGGCTTCCGCCTTTCCTATTTGAATACTGTTTATTTCTTTTTCTTGCCTGATTGCTCTGGCTAGAACTTCCAGTACTATGTTGAATAGGAGTGGGGAGAGAGGGCATCCTTGTCTCATGCCAGATTTCAAAGGGAATGCTTGAGTTTTTGCCCATTAAGTATGATACTGGCTGTTGGTTTGTCGTAAATAGCTTTTATTACTTTGAGATATGTTCCATCAATACCAAGTTTATTGAGGGTTTTTAGCATAAAGGGCTGTTGAATTTTGTCAAATGCCTTCTCTGCGTCAATTGAGATAATCATGTGGTTTTGTTTTTGGTTCTGTTTATGTGGTGAATTACGTTTATAGACTTGCGTATGTTGAACCAGCCTTGCAACTCCAGGATGAATCCTACTTGATCATGATGGATAAGTTTTTTAATGTGCTGTTGCCATCGGTTTGCCAGTATTTTATTGAAGATTTTTGCATCTATGTTCATCATAGATATTGGCCTGAAGTTTTCTTTTCTTGTTGAGTCTCTGCCGGGTTTTGGTATCAGGATGATGTTGGTCTCATAAAATCATTTGGGAAGCGTTTCCTCTTTTTGGATTATTTGGAATAGTTTCAGAAGGAACGGTACCAGCTCCTCTTTTTGTGTCTGGTAGAATTCGGCTGTGAACCCATCTGGACCTGGGCTTTTTTTTTGTGTGGTAGGCTCTTAATTGCTGCCTCAACTTCAGACCTTGTTATTGGTCTATTCATAGTTTTGGCTTCCTCCTGGTTTAGGCTTGGGAGGACACAGGTGTCCAGGAATTTATCAGTTTCTTCCAGGTTTACTAGTTTATGTACATAGAGTTGTTTGTAGTATTCTCTGATGATGGTTTGAATTTCTGTGGAATCTGTGGTGATTTCCCCTTTATCGTTTTTAATTGCATCTATTTGGTTGTTCTCTCTTTTCTTTTTTATCAGTCTGGCTAGTGGTCTGTCTATTTTGTTGATCTTTTCAAAAAACCGGCTCTTGGATTTATTGATTTTTTGAAGGGTTTTTCGTGTCTCTATCTCCTTCAGTTCTGCTCTGATCTTAGTTATTTCTTGTCTTCTGCTAGGTTTTGTGTTTTTTTTTTTTTTATCTTGCTCCTCTAGCTCTTTCAATTTTGACGATAGGGTGTCAATTTTGGATCTCTCCACTCTTCTCATATGGGCACTTATTGCTATATATTTTCCTCTGGAGACTGCTTTAAATGTGTCCCAGAGATTCTGGTATGTTGTGTCTTCGTTCTCATTGGTTTCAAAGAACTTCTTTATTTCTGCCTTCATTTCATTGTTTATCCAATCAACATTCAAGAGCCAGTTGTTCAGTTTCCATGAAGCTGTGTGGTTCTGAGTTGGTTTCTGAATTCTGAGTTCTAACTTGATTGCACTATGGTCTGAAAGACTGTTTGTTATGATTTCAGTTGTTTTGCATTTGCTGAGGAGTGCTTTACTTCCAATTATGCGGTCGATTTTGGAGTAGATGTGATGTGGTGCAGAGAAGAATATATATTCTGTGGATTTGGAGTGGAGAGTTCTGTAAATGTCTATCAGGTTTGCTTGTTCCAGGTCTGAGTTCAAGCTCTGGATATCCTTGTTAATTTTCTGTCTGGTTGATCTGTCTGCTATTGACAGTGTCTCCCACTATTATTTTATGGGAGTCTAAGTCTCTTTGTAGGTCATTAAGAACTTGCCTTATATATCTGGGTGCTCCTACATTGGGTCCATATATATTTAGGATCATCATCTCTTTTTGTTGTATCGATCCTTTTACCATTATGTAATGAGCTTTTTTGTCTCTTTTGATCTTTGTTGCTTTAAAGTCTATTTTATCAGAGATGAGAATTGCAACTCCTTCTTTTTTTTGCTCTCCATTTGCTTGGTAAATCTTCCTCCATCCCTTGATTTTGAGCCTTTGTGTATCTTTGCATGCAAGATGGGTTTCCTGGATACAGTACACCATTGGTTTTGGTTTTTTATCCAATTTGCCAGTCTGTGTCTTTTGATTGGTGCATTTAGCCAATTTACATTTAGGGTTAATATTGTTATGTGTGAATTTGATACTGCCATTTTGATGCTAGCTGGCTGTTTTGCCCATTGGTTGATGCAGATTCTTCATTTTGTTGACACTCTTTAGCATTTGGTATGTTTTTAGAATGGCTGGTACTGGTTGTTCCTTTCTATGTGTAGTGCCTCTTTTAGGAGCTCTTGTAAAGCAGGCCTGGTGGTGACAAAATCTCTGAGTACTTGGTCTTATTCATTTTTTAAAAAATAATCTGATATGACTCCTATGGTTAAGCAAGTTTTGGAGCAATTTACTTCTCAAATATTTAATACTAGAATAGTACAGACAAAGAATTATAGTTAATTCATAACCATCATCAATAATGAAAACAGGATGTTAACTCAAGAAAATGAATAAATCTCAGATTTTGTATTTTCAGATTCCAAATGGGTTTTACATTATTTGTCTATAGTCGTATGGTCCAAATTAGAAAAAAGCAATCTTTTTTCCTGAAGGTATAATAATTAGATTACAAAATCTTTATCAACCATATACAACTATGTATATAAAACAAAACACAAGAACCTCACCTATATACAGTTACATCAAAAACTTTAAGAAAGATACACCTTTCATATAACTCCAACATTTCATTCATCAGTATATACTGAAGAGATATGAAGACATGTCTATTCCAAAACTTGCACCCAAATGTTTACAACTTCCTTAATTGTAGTAGCCAAATAACAAAAATAATCCACATTTCCAACCGGAAATATTCATATATAATATGGTTAGGATCTGTGTCCTCACTCAAACCTAATGTTGAATTATAATCTCCACTGCTGGAAGTAGGGCCTAATGGGAAGTAATTGGATCATGGAGGCAGTTTCTTATGGTTTAACCCAGTTTCCCTTGGTGCTGTCATTAAGATAGTGAATTCTTATGAGATTTGGTTGTTTAAAAGTGTGTAGTGAGCTCAGCAAAGCCACTGTAGCCAGACTGCCTCTCTAGGTTTCTCCTCTCTGGGCTTGGCATCTCTGAAAGAAAGGCAGCAGCCCCAGTCAGGGGCTTATAGATAAAACTCCCATCTCCTTGGGACAGGGCACCTGGGAGAAGGGGTGGCTGTGGGTGCAGCTTTAGCAGACTTAAACGTTCCTGCCTGCTGGAAGATAGCACAGATATCCCAGCACAAAACTAGAGCTCTGTGAAGAATAGACTGCTTCCTCAAGTGGGTCCCTGACCCCCATGCCTCCTGACTGGGAGACACCTCCTAGCAGGGGTCAACAGACAACTCACATGGGAAATCTCTGGCTGCCATCTGGCAGGTGCCCCTCTGAGGCAAAGCTTCCAGAGGAGAAAACAGGCAGCAAGCTTTGCTGTTCTGCACACTCCATTGGTGATACCCAGTCAAACAGGGTCTGGAGTGAACCTCTAGCAAACTCCAGAGTTTGGCCCTAAAGCAGAGGAGGCTGAATGTCAGAAGGAAAAACATACAGAAAGGAATAGCATCAACATCAACAAAAAGGATATCCACACCAAAACTCATGCAAAGGTCACCAACATCAAAAACCAAAGGTAGATAATGCCCCAAAGATGGCGAAAAACCAGCACAAAAAAAAGCAGAAAATTCCAAAACTCAGAACACCTCTTCTCCAAAGGATTACAACTCCTCGCCAGCAAGGGAGAAAACTGGATGAAGAATGAGTTTGACGAATTGACATAAGTAGGCTTCAGAAGGTGGGTAAAAACAAATTCCTCTGTGCTAAAGGAGCATGTTCTAACACAATGCAAAAAAGCTAAGAACCTTGAATAAAGGTTAGAGGAATTGCTAACTAGAATCACCAGTTTAGAGAAGAATATAGATGACCTGATGGAGCTAAAAAACACAGCAAGAGAACTTTATGAAGTATTCACAAATATCAATAGCTGAATTGATCAAATAGAAGAAAGGATATTAGAGATTGAAGATCAACTTAATAAAATAAAGTGTGAAGACAAGATTAGAGAAAAAAGAATGAAAAATAACAAACAAAGCCTCAAAGAAATATGGGACTATGTGGCCAGGCATGGTGGCTCATGCATTTTGGGAGGCCAAAGTGGGTGGATCATGAGGTCAGGATATTGAGGCCATCCTGGCCAATGTGGTGAAACCCCATCTCTACTAAAAATAAAATAAAATAAATTGGCTGGGCATGGTGGCACATGCCTGTAATTCTAGCTACTCAGGAGGCTGAGGCAGAAGAATTGCTTGAACCTAGGAGGTAGAGGTTGCAGTGAGCCAAGATCACACCAGTGCACTGCAGCCTGGTGACAGAGGGAGACTCCATATCAAAAATAAATAAATAAAAGAAAAAGAAAAGACATATGGGACTATGTGAAAAGACCAAATCTACATTTGATTGGTGTACCTGAAAGTGATGGGGAGAATGGAATGAATTTGGAAAACACTCTTCAAGATATTATCTGGAGTAACTTCCTCAACCTAATAAGACAGCCCAACATTCAAATTCGGGAAATACAGATAGCACCACCAAAATACTCCTCAAGAAAAGCAACCCAAGACACATAACCGTTAGATTCACCAAGGCTGAAATGGAGAAAAAAATGTTAAGGGCAGCCAGAGAGAAAGGTCAGGTTACCCACAAAGGGAAGCCCATCAGACTAACAGTGAATCTCGCTGCAGAAACCCTATAAGCCAGAAGAGTCAGGGCCAATGTTTGACATTCTTAAAGAAAATAATCTCAACCCAGAATTTCATATCCAGCCAAACTAAGCTTCGTAAGTGAAGGAGAAATAAAATCCTTTACAGACAAACAAATGTTGAGAGATTTTGTCACCACTAGGCTTGCCTCACACAAGCTCCTGAAGGAAGCACTAAACATGGAAAGAAAAAAACCAGTTCCAACCACTGCAAAAACATACCAAATTGTAAAAACCATCAACATTATGAAGAAACTGCATCAACTAACAGGCAAAATAACTAACTAGCATTATAATGACAGGATTGAATTCACACATGACAATATTAACCTTAAATATAGACAGGCTAAATGCCCCAATTAAAAGACACAGACAGGCAAATTGGATAACAATTAAGACCCATTAGTGTGCTGTATTCAGGAGACCCATCTCACATAAAAAGACACACATATGCTCAAGATAAAAAGATGGAGGAATATTTACTAAGCAAATGGAAAGTAAAAAAAGAAGGGGTTGCAATCCTAGTCTCTGATAAAACAGACTTTAAACCAACAAAGATCAAAAAGACAGAAAAGGGAATTACCTAATGGTAAAGATATCAATGGAACAAGAAGAGCTAACTATCCTAAATATACCCAATACAGCAGCATCAGATTCATAAAGCAAGTTCTTAGAGACCTACAAACAGACTTACTTAGACTCCCACACAATAATAGTGGGAGACTTTAACACCCCACTGTCAATATTAGACAGACCAATGAGACAGAAAATTAACAAGGATATTCAAAACTTGAACTCAGCTCTGGACCCAGTGAACCTAATAGACATCTACAGAACTCTCCACCCCAAATCAACAGAATTAGCATTTCTTTAATAATTTTGTTGTTGAGAATGTTTTGATATGTTTGTTGGCTGCATTTTATTTTGAAAAGTATCTGTTTATGTCCTTTGCCTGCTTTTGTAAATGAGATTGAGTTTTTGATTTGGTTTTCAGTTTGAACATTGTTGGTGTATAGAAATGCTACCCATTTTTGTAGACACATTTTGTATCCTGAAATTTTGCTAAAATTGTTCATCAGGTCTAGGAATCATCTGGAAGAATCTTTAAAGTTTTCAAGGTATACAATCATATCATCAGCAAACAGAGATCACTTGACTTTCTCTTTTCCCATTTGAATGCCTTCTTTCTTTCTCTTACCTGATGGCTCTTGCTAGAACTTCCAGTACAGTTAAATAAGAGGGGTGAGAGTGGCCATCCTTGACTTGTTCCAGTTCTTGGAGAGAATGTTTTCAACTTTTCCCCCTTAAGTATGACGTTGGCTGTGGGTTTGTAATAGACAGCTTTTATTATTTTGAGATATGTTCCTTTGATGCCTATTTTATTGAGGTTTGTTTAGGGTGTTTGTTGTGAAGGATGTTTGATTTTATCAAATGCCTTTTCTGCACCTATTGAGATGATCGTTTTTGTTTTTAGTTTGATTTATGTGATGAATCACATTTATTGATTTGCAAATGTTAAATCATCTTTGCATCCCTGGAATAAAGCCCACTGATTATGATAAATTATCTTTCCGATGTGATGTTGAATTTGATGTATTAGTATTTTGTTGAGAATTTTTGCATCTATTTGTATTAGTCTGTGTTCATGCTGCTGATAAAGACATACCTGAGACTGTGTTTTATTGATATTTGCTAATGCTTTGATTATTATTCTTAAGACTTTTTCTCTATAGACCCAGAAATTTTTAATTTGATAAGCAGAATATTTTACTTTTTGCTGTTGGCATTTCTTCAAACTTCATACAGTTAATAGTATCTATAAAAACAAAACCCAAGACCGTACTAATAAATTCTGAGCCCTAACTGGTGATGGGATTTAAAAAATTAATAAATGCTTGATGAATGATTAAAATAATAAATAATGTTAAATTTTACCTGTTTATGTAAATCTGGTTTAGTACTCTTAACTCTAGAATGTTGAAAATTATAATCAAATTTTATCAAGTTTATTTTCCATCTATACTTATATTTGCTTGGTTCCACCCCCACCTCCACTTTCTAATGATAAAGGACACGAAATCTCTCTAAAGTACCCTTCTAAAAATTCTCTGGAAACGTAAGAGTTATCTCACATGTGCTTATGTGCCAACCTTATTCGTTGCCCCCTATGAGCATTTACCATTTCTTCCCTCTTGTTCCAGGCTTTTTCCACTAGGTACTGTGGTATCTGCTGGTCTTTGCCACCTGTGCTGGGTACTACAGCTGCTTTTGTCAGATTCTACCACTGAACATTAGTCAGGAAGTAGGATTAGTTCTTCTGGTGCTCCCACTCACATTAGCTTGGTGCCTTGTTCTCTTTCTGGACACCACACTCTCCCACTAAAGCATCAGCATGCAAGTTATCCATGTAAAGTCAGCAGTGGTTTTCTGGTATATGGTTAACAACGGACTCTCTTGGGCAGGAGAACAGGAGTATGGTTTGGGGAGGGTGGTAGGTAAGGGTTGGAAGAGGAAGAACACCTTGATTTATACCATATGCCAATTTCCCTGGTATAAATACTACTACTATGACCAATTTCAAGCTACCACAGCAAGATCAACAGACTCATATATTTTTTGAAGTTTTAACAATCCATTCTTGTGAGCCAATGTAGCTCCAGCATGCTACAAGTACAACCACTGAGATGTATAATTCAGGCAGGAATAATGGATCAGGGACTTGTGCAAAGAGACTGGAAGAGAAGTTGTCTGAATTCAAGCAAAGCATCCAAGTGCTATGTTCTTGTGTCCTCCACAAGAAAAGGCAAGCTATGTTACTAAAATTGTCTGAGCCACGACCTCTTTGTTCTTTCTGTTAAAGGTTAGAACTAGTCTATGTGGAGACAGATCAGAGGCAGGTAGAGGCAAGTTGGAATATCTGCCAAAATGGGAAACACGGGGCCTCAGAGGCATTATATGGCAGTCCTGTCTTCTTTCTCCTGAATGATATGCTGGTTTTCTGGGTCACTGGCAGGGTTTGGCTCTTCTCTTTGATCGAAGCTTCATTCTCAAACCTGCAAGTTTTGACAGACAGAACAGATGAAGACAGTCACTGAAGGAAAGCACTTTGTACAGCAGGGTTACCTGCTTCTAGCTAACTTCAAGAATGAAATAATTTGTACAAAAAAAGTCTTCCAGTCTTCTCTCTCTAACCCTCCTCCCTACCCCCACTAAATGTTCTGCCTTCTTTGGAACAATCTATCATTCCAAATGACATCATTTACAAATACAATATACTATTGCAAGGATAGCTTTAGTTCACAGTCTAGCATGATAGTAGGATGGGAAGTTTCAGTGTTTAAATTTTTGAATTTGTCATATAACCCTTGCTTTATATCTTTTTATTTGCAGAAAGAATTTTAAGTTCTACATAGTAGTAAAAAAATTCAAAGTTACATGACGACTATAGCTTTCATCACTTAGTAAATAAATCTCTTCAAAATAACTGTCCCTAGGATGCCAATTTATTTTTAAGTCTGATCTTTGGATACAGCTTGAGTAATGATCCTCGTTTTAATAATCCCTGATAATTGATTATTAGATAAGAGAAGCCCAGGGAAGCCCACCAGAATGTCAATGAAATCGTTGAATATGGTATTTAAAGAATTTAAATTTTGTTAGAGAATGAAACAAAAAACTTTTTCATTAGAATATTCCTGCTTAAAAATGATTTTTGTTTGTTGTAATGAAATGTTATGTGTATAATAATGGAAATACTATTTTCTAAAGCTACACATCAGACGGACACCATAAAAATTGTTGGCACATTTGTGAAAAATAATGTGCATAAAATTGATTATGTAAAAACCTTGGATTTCATGGAATTGGAACTAGTTTGTAAGTGGGCTGTATATCTCCTGCGAAGAGAAAAGATAAATAAATAAATAATAAAAATATTAATTTAGGAGACACCCTCCCCAAGCCTATACCCATTTATTTTCTTGTTTTAGAACTGGGCTACTTCTGCTTTTTCAGGTTACGAAGTTTCTTCAGCCTAACTGGAGTGTTCAGGTTCAAGCTTGTTCTTGATAACGTACGTAAGCCTCTTCTCTGAAGTTCCCATAAGGCCCTAGGGCTTCAGCGTTTCTCCTCATTTTTAAGTCCAAAGTTCTCCCAAGAGACATATTACCTATAGCTGCATTCTCTCGTTGAAAACATTTCTGTCCATTCATACTTGTCATGAATCCTCAGCATATGATGAAGGGCAATTTGGGTTTCAAACCATTATATACCATTTATTCCCCCCACTTTTTTTCCTAAGGGACTGGAACATAGGCGTAGTGTCCTATTTTTTCCTGGATTTTATAGGAAGCTGTCCTTTGAGTACAAACTAGAATTATGACATTTTAAACTCTTCTTTGACTGCTCTATTTAGAATTTCCCCACCCTTAACCATGTCCCAACACAATTCTCTTTTCTGCTTTATTTTCTTCCCTAACACCCATTGCTGCTTGGAACATGATATATTCTACTTTTATACTTGTCTATTGTTTGTTTTTATCACTAGAATGTAATAAACACCCTTATTACATTCTAGTGATAGGTCAGGGTTTTTAATCTGTCTTGCTCATTTCTCTATCCCTAATACCTAGAGCCATGTCTGGCACACAGTAGGTACTTAATAGTTACTGGATACATAAATAAACAAAAGAACAAATGAACAAAATTTGGAGGTTAGATCTGGTACTAAGGTTCAAAAATATGTCTTTGTAGCACCAAAGTTCTCAGTTTAATAGGTCTGCTGGAGTGAGTAGGGTTTTGAAATGATGTGTGTTATCATAATATATTATTGTAAGTGCTTGCTAATATGTTGGCCTGATGAAGATTAGAATGTGTCGTGATAGAGGTAGATGCACAGTGGGAGCACAGAGGAAGGTCTCACTGCTTATGAGGAGGTGTGGAGCGATGATGCCAGACACAGATTTATAGAAGAGAAAGTGTTTTTTCTACATTCTGCAGGAGATTTTGACAGAGAAGAACATTCTGGCTGAAGGAAATGAATGGTCAAAAACATAGATGAAAAAGAGTCTGGCATTTGAGGAAGTTTCTGGCATTTTGGTGCAAAATGTTTGGGATTAGAGGAGGAAAGAGATTCCATATAGGGATGGCTGCTAGGGCATCCTTTGCTTCAAATGACAATGACAAGGACTGGAGTAACAGCAATGGGAGCAGAGAGGAGATGAAAGAGTAAATAAATACTTTGAATATGGGCTTCATAGGAGTTGATAATTGACTGATGTGAAGAATAAGATAAGAGGAGGCGTGAGGAATGGCAATGGCATTTCTAATGTGAGGAACTGATATATTGATTTATCCTTAACTCATATGAATAATACATGGGATAGAGGGAGCAGGGTTGGTGAGAAAGTGAAGAAGACTCCCATTTCCTGTTCGACATGCCATGTTTGAGTTGCTGTTGTCTATGCAGAAGGTGGGCCTTGAGCTCAATGCAAAAATGGGGCTGTTGATGCAGATTTGGGGATCATTGCTGAGAGTATAGGAATTTATTAGATCTGTTAGATAGAGGATAAAACACAACCATAAAAGCATCCTAGGTTTCTAGGACAGAACCCTGAAAGATGTGAATATTAAAGAGAAATCTGTAAAACAGAGATTAAATGCTCAGTTTCACAATGTGGTTTATCAGAGCCAGAGGATAAGGGAGGAAGAATCTTTGCAGAAGGGAGAAATGGTCAACCAGCAAATGCCACCAAAGTCAAGAGGATAAAGTTTAGCAACTAGGACTCCTTGGTAATCTTTGCAAGAGCCATTTCAGTGAAATGCTGAAGCTGACAGCTGGATTATGGGGTTTAGAAGGTGAGAAAGCAGGATGAATGCTCTATACTTTATGTATGAATGCATAGCAGCACCCCTCATTGTACCCTCAACCCTTCTGATGGAAACATTCTCAGTCTTGCAGAGCTTGCAATGAGGTGAATTAATTTAGCACCTTGTGCTCAAGTGAAGACTATCATAGTATTCACGGGTTTACACAATGTTACTGCCAGCCTTTACCTCTTCCTTTAACATCCTCACGGGTATTTTTTTTATATGACTGATGAGTATCACTTAATGACCAACATGTATTTGAAGAGGTGAGTAAGGTTCAGGATGTCTTTATTTCTAAAATGTTCAAAAGTTGATGCTGCAGTTACCAGTAACAATCATGCATCTTGAGGCATCCTTAATTTAAATTTGATACTGTGCTGGTAAGGTCCTCTTCTGTCACCTATATAATAATAAAAAAAAATGCCTTAACCTTTCATAAACATAACTTTTCAAAAGCAAAAGGACAAAAAGTGCACAAACACTTGTGTAGGTAATTGTATAGAAAAGTCTGAAGGGTGCATAACCAACAGTTAGCAGGAGTAACTCTGGGTAGAGGGTGAGATTAGGGGAGGGGTGAAGGGAGAAATTCACTTAGTTTATCTTCTTCTGCACTGTTTAAATTTTAAAGTGGGTTTATATTTAGGTATTGCCTGTGCAATTCTTTAAAAGATGTGGCATCTTCTCAGGAGGGAGGCTGTCTTTTCCATATTTACTCTTACCCAAAATACTACATAGAGTTTGTCATGCCTCTGGTTTAAACATGATTTCTACTTGTAGATAAGCTAGTCTTAATTATGAGCCTGTTGATGGGGGTGGGAAATGTGAGAGAATACCAAGGATAGAATAAAAATATCTATAAATATTAGGAGCAAAATCAACGCCCTTTTCAGCGGCCAGACACTCTTTCCACTTTCCCAGAGCATTGCTCCAATCACTGGGAAGCTCAGTAGCTCAGAGATTCCTAGGTCCCGCTCTTAACCTACAAAACAGGATTTTCTGAGGATGAGGCCAAGAAACTTGCAGGTTTTAGAGAACACCACTGGATTTTTTTTTTTTTTTTGAGACAAAGTCTTGTTTCATTACCCATGTTGGTGTGCTGTGATACAATCAGAGCCCAGTTTAGCCTTGAACTCCTGAGCTCAAGCAATCCTCCTGCCTCAGCCTCCTGAGTAGCTGGGACTATAGTTGCACACCACCATGCCTGAATAAATTTTAGATTTTTTGTAGAGACAGGGCCTCATTATCACTGTTGATGATTCTTATGCATATCAGCATTTGAAGGTTACTGACAGATATTAAACAGTGCTCACTTATCTGGGGGCCTGAGATTTAGTCCTGACACGCACCTTTCATGTGGCCGTGGACAGATTGCTTATTCTCTCAGAGTCATTCTCTTTGAGGATTCTCTGAAGAACTTTTCCTCTAAATCAATCTCATTGTCATATTTATATTTATGCCTTGTCCTACCAAGTAAAAGAAAGCCTCCAATGACATTGTGTTTATTGAAATACACGTAAGTTTCAAACATTCTTTGTCTGAGCTTATCAAACCCCCGATACTTATTACCGAAGGAATTCCTGTGCTCATGTCCTGGGTGTGAGTCATGGGAGGAATCGTTGCTAGGGTGGCAAAACCACAACAATCATAAACATGTCTCCTGTTTCTTCCTATTGTGTAAATGTTTAGATTTCAGTGCCTGTAAAATGGTGGAGGCAGGAGATAGGATTAGTGGAGGAGACATGGGGAAGAGAGTCCTGAAAATATATATACATTCTATTTTTTCATATGTTGGTTGGTTGCTTGTGTTTCCTCTTGAGAAGTGTCTGTTCATGTTTTTTGCCCAGTGTTAATGTGGTTCGTTCATTTTTTTTTCATTGAGTTGAATGAGTTCTTTGTAGATTCTGGATATTGGTCCTTTGTTGCAAATGTTTTGTTCTATTCTGTAGATTTTCTGTTTACTCTGTTAATGATTTCTTTTGCTGTGCAGAAGCTTCTTAGTTTAAGTCTTATTTGTATAGTTTTGGTTTTGTGCAGGTTTACTTTGCTTCTGTTTTGGCTGTCTGGGCCAGATTCCCCATCCGTTGGCAACCCAGTGATCAAAGATCAGCCTGGTGAAATGAACTTGGAGTCACATCCTAAAGTGAGGAAGCTAGAGCAGGTGGCTGGAAAATATCAGGATAGAGATTCTCTCCTCCTCTGACTTTTGCTCTGCTTCTAACTTAGAAAAGAAAAAAGGAAGAAGGAGGTGATATAGTTTGAATATGTGTCCCTGACCAAATCTCCCTGCCTTAATCCCCGTGTCAGATGGGCCTGCTAGGAAGTGATTGGATCATGGTGAGGGTGGGCGTTTTTCATGAATGATTTAGTATTATCCCTTTGGTACTGTCCTCACCATAGTAAGTGAGTTCTCATGAGATCTGGTTGTTTAAAGCGTGTGGCACCTCCTCTCTTCCTTTCTCTTGCTTTGGCCATTTGAAGTGTCTGCTCCTGCTTTGCCTTCTGCTGTGAATAAAGGCTTCTTAAGCCTTCCTCAGAAGCTGGTGTCATGCTTCCTGTATAGCCTGCGGAACTGTGAGCCAATTATAAAGAAATTAAGCTTCTTTATAAAGTACCCAGTCTCGGGCGTTTCTTTATAGCAATGTGAGAATGGACTAATACAGGAGGATTTACTGTGCTTTTGATATTTCACTGCCCAGAAATTCATGAGAATTTATTTTTTTTCAGTTGAAAAAAATAAATCCCAGAAAGTTCAGTCTAGTGACAGAGACAAACACGTAAACTTATCATTACAAAAAGTGAATAATTTGACAGATATATAAGTAGAACTCCATGAGAATTTTTACATTTATTTAAATTTACAGTTAATGACATGAAAGTGTGGTTTTATTATTGTGTATAACACTCTACTGAATTCAGCACAGCCTGAATATATGTGTATATCATAATCACATACACACACACATATGTGAACACACCTGGAGAAAGAGAACTTGGCTTCTCTTTCTTCCTTTGTTCATATCTCCCTTTGTTTTTATCTCCTTCAAAAATTAGACATGTCTAATACTGCTGAGCCCCAGGAACACATTTCTATAGATTGTAGTTATTTAATGCACATGTAGTAGGACAACATTTTAACTATTTATGAATTCTATAATGAGAGGAGGTTGGGTAAGCAGAATTCAGTTTTGAGTAGCATGGGAAAATCACTTTAAAATGGATATTGCTTATGAAAAGGTAAAGTTCAGAGTAAGTTTGATGAAACAGGTTCACACAAAGAAAAAAATTGCTCTGCTCAGTAATAAAAATAACAATATCCATTGATTAAGCAGAAGGTTCTGAGAGATTGTTAGGCTAACTTTGCTTTCCCTGGGTGGTGGCTGACAGGGGCAAAAGACAGGGTCATTGGGATATGGTAAGAGACAGAGTAAAATACCCCGATTTGCAGAGGTCTGGGATTCAGCTTTAGTAGCCAGAGAACGGAGGGAGATGACATTTGGGAACTTCTCGAAAAAAAGGCATGGTATGTGACCTTTATTAGTACTAATAATATCTGACTTTAAATTTTTTTGTTTTGATTCTTTTATTGATACTTAAATTTATAAGTAAGACTTATTAATCATTGAAGCCTGTGTTAAACTTTGCTGAAGCAAATTTCAAGAAAGTTTTTTTAACAACAATTATACTAAGTTCATGATGAATGTAGCTGTTTTCTCTTCTGAGGTTGGCAGGAAGGTAGTAGCAGCATGCCACCAGTACTTGAATTCTGAGTTGGCCAGCAACAAAGTGGCTTGAAAGAGCAAGAAGTGAGTAGTGACACCCAAGGTGGGCAAGTGGAATATATAAGCATTCGCCAGGGTTCTTAATAAAATTAAGGAAGGGGAATGTGAAAGGAGACATGCATGCCCGCAATCATGCAGGATGGAGAGCTGAGTGATTTTTATTTGGAAATTAAAGAAAAGGCCAATTCTGAAGTCCTGAAAACTTGAGGACCCCCAGGTTAGTCATATTATATTCTATCCTTGGAATGCCTTACATTTATGAGGGTTCATCTTATAAACCTTAATGAATATGGCACCTATACATCCTGTAAGTTAATGTTTTTAAAATTTTCTTAAGTTTAGGATTATTTTGTTTAAAGTTATTTTACATAATATTATACCCTCTGTGATATTTGGGGGCTTAAATTTATCCAGATAAGTAAGACAACCATTGGACTGCAATAAAAAGAGGAGTAAAGTTGGAGAGACTGCACTTTTAGAGAGCATCTAACTATTTTTTAAAAAATGAATGGAGTTTACTTGATTGACAGATCTTCTAAAGGGGAATTTCGATGGAAAAACAATCTGACTTTGTAACCAGTGTGTGCTGTTTTCCACTATCACCCTGGAATTCCACCATTGATACAATGCCTGCTTTGCAATCCCAGTTTTTTCTTAGTCACTGCTTTATTCTCCAAAATTCTCTTCAGATTAAGAAATACAAAACCACACTCAGTAACAGTGATTCATGAATAAAAATTCCACAATCCATAGTCTTTCTACAGCTCTGAATTTTTTTTTCTACTCATTGAGCTTTTCAGTTTAAAGATAGAGGCACTTCTGGGAACATTCAAATTACTTTTGTCTTCAATTGTCATCGGGTTAAAAATAATCCAATTCATATTGACCTTTTGCTATTCCTAACAGTGAGGATTTTATAGATAATATTCCTTAAGCACAGTGGTTTTTAAACTTTTGGGGAAAAAAATCTGTTAGTCAATAGTCTGGTTCCTGGGAATGGAAGGTGAACTTGGAGATTAATTGTGGCTGACCCTGCACACCCTATATCAGTGATGATATCAGAACACAGGGGCCTTAAAGGGAGTAATAAATTGATGCTGCAGGCCTGGCGCCAAGCACAGACAGGGTCTGGCCCTCAGTCATAACAGATGTGCCACTGTTAAAGTGATTTCTGGATGTTGTGACCTATTAGCAGTTACCCTGCCCTGAAATGCACAGCCAGTATTGAATAAACTTGCCATTAATTTGTCTTTTTGTCTTTGTGTTCTTTTACTGTTCTGGCCTCCCTTTCTTCATTTCACCTCATCAGTAGTTAAGCAATGATTGTGTGGACAATGGCTCTTGGGAAGTCCAGATGTGGGGCCATGACTGAGGTAGAATGAAAGAAGTTCCCACTGGCAGGAAACTTGAAGGAGTGTGGACCTCAAAATATGTGGAAATTAAAAAGCGATACTTAGGAGGAAGGAGGTATTGAGAAAGAAAATTGGGAGATAAAGGATTTCCTCAAATAGTATCATGATCCTGACAAAGGGAGGCAGTCTGGGTGTCACCTGGGAAAGAAAACATCACAGCAGAAAAATCAATGGGAGTCAGGCTGAGAAAGAAAAAAAGGAAGAAGAACTGGTTGGGAACAGGTAACAGAGAAATCAAGAGGTTGGGAAGGAAACCAGTAGTATGCTTAAGACGCTTGCGTTAGACACCATTTCAAGATCTCCCTAACCCAGAGTATACACTAATGCTTTCTCCATACCCCCTGAAGTTTTATAATTTAACCAGCCTTCAAAGTAGAGGCATTCCCAATAATAATTATCTATAAAAACATATTATGAACATTCATAGTATAACTTTTATTATTAGATATGAAAATCCTTTCCCTCCTTCTTATGCAGGTTTCAGGACCTAATGGAAAAGAAACTCAGATAATTTTTTTTTTCTGAAATCATTATTAAAAATACAAATCCTTTAATCCTTAAATATTTTCTGCTCTACACTTTTTCTAGAAAGTAATTACTTGTCAAAATAATATTTAAAAGTCCTAGAGAAGGTCAAATATAAAAGATAATTGAGGATGATTGAGACAAAATGATGAACTATTTTTGAAATAACAATTTAAAGATGGGAAGTTCAAATTAATAATCATTTGATATGTATTTAATTCATCTTCAAAATAATTCTTGTAGCTTAGTGAAAAATCATAGTCGTTTTGAAGTTTTATCTTTTTATTTTTGGTTAATGAATAGAATAAACTGGAACATGCAAGAATACAAATAAAAAATAAAAATAAAATCTTGTCTTCTTCTCTTTCACCATTAAAGTCTTACATGACGAAGGACCAAGGGCATTAGAGTTATACTGGAAAGATGTTAGTGAGGAAACCTGTAGAAAAGGGATGGGTACGTTTTTGCTCCCTTCTGTTCCTACAGGCCTTAGTTTACTAACGTCACCGTCAGTGTTTTTCTCAAGCTGGATTTACTGTGTATATTCAATTTTCAATTAACTGCACAGATGTATTTACTTTATGGATTAACTAAAAGTCCTTTGAAATTTAATATCCCAATATCAGTAGGGCTTTAAGGTCTGAATTTCCTCCCATTATGCGGTTGATGTGTAATCATGAAGAAAGTGGTGACGAGTATTAGCAGAATATCTCAAAGTTGGATGTGAAAAAACAAAACTCAAACATACAAAATATCTAAAATCAAATAGAGCATGATTTAAGTTCTTGATAGTTACATATTATTTCTGCCATTAAAATTACTCCTTCTCATTTGTAGATAACTGTCAGTTAACCAAATTCTGGTGTCTGCAACTCACAGATAAAGGAGAAGACTATCAAATACAATAAAATCACTGTTAAGTATATTCTTAAGTGGACAAACATTAGATACTTTTCTAGAATCACTCAATCTTAGTTTAAAATTAGAGCAGTAGTAAAAGAAAAAAAGCCAATTCTTTCAAAAGTTTCCAGTTATTTCAGCTTATAATATGATGGGTTAGAATATCATACTCACAAAAAAAAAAAAAAAAAAAAAAAAAAGAATATCATACTCACATTTTTGCAAAAATTAGACAACTTGTGCCAAGATAAATATTGTGCAACTCTTATGCTTTCATAATGGCTTTGGAAGAAAACTTACAACAAATTTTTAAGAACCAACTCTTTGCAAAAAGAGTTGCAAGGCAGAAATTGCAATGTATTCACTGCAGGGCAGACATTGCACTGTATTACTGATAGACATTCAATACATAGCTTAGGGAATATAAAAAGACACATGTTTACTTGTGTTTTGGAATAAAATCTAAGAAACAATTCAGTTTTTTATTGCTTTAGTTTGTTCTTGGTAGAGAAGAATGATATCAGAAAAGTCTTCTTGACTGCCTTTGTTAACCACATTTATAATAGATAGCAATAGTATCTGAAGTCTTTTTGTGTTCCACTCTTGGCTATGGTTGGGTATCCCTAAAAATTTGTTTGGTCACTCTTCTATTTGAGGACAATGTGATGGTTGATTTTGCAGGTCAACTTGACTGGGATACAGGGTTTCCAGATATTTGGTTAAACACTATTCTGGGTATGTATATAAGATAATTCTGGACGAGATTAACATCGGAATCTGCAGAATGAGTAATGTAAATTTCCCTCCCCAATATGAGTGGTCTCATTCAATCCACTGAAGGCCTAAATAGAACAAAAAGGCTGAAGAAAGAAAAAGTTGCTCTCTCTGCCTGATGGTATTTGAGCTGACTGCAGATCTTGGGAATTCTCTCAGCCTCTTTAATGGTGTAAGCTACTTCCTTGTAATAAAAGAACAAAAAGGGAGAAGATCCAAGATGGCCCTTTAGGAGCAGCTCAGGATTGCAGCTCCCAGTGAAAGTGCAGAGGGTGAGTGGATGCTGCATTTCCAGATGGATTTTTATCACCCATAGACCAGGAGATTCCCAGGCGGAGAAGCCCCACAGGTCGCCAGCATGGCTGTTTCGGCCAGCAAGGCTGTTTTGCCAGTGCCCCACTGTGGCAGCTCTCCATACAAAATACACTGGTCTGGTTGCCCTTTTAAGCTGGCAATTGGAGCTCCAAGAAGGCAGATTCGCCCATTCATCCAGTTAAATGGGTCTGAAACAGGGAGTCAGGCCAGGAGATTCCCAGGCAGCGCCATTGTTTCAGCCGGTGCAGTGGGCTGCTGCACGGGAAATCACACAGATCCTGGCTCCCTTTCAGCAGGCAACTGGAACACCTGGGAGAGAGTCAACCATTCAACAACAACAACAACAAAAGGCTCTGAGGCAGGAGCCAGGTGACCAGGCTCAGCAGATCCCGCCCCCACAAAAACAAACAAACAAAAACCAGCAATTGGAAACGCTCGAGGTTGAGAGTTTCATGGCAAGCACACCTGAACCCAAGACAGTGCAGCTCAGTGGGGGAGGGGCGCCTGCCATTACCAAGGCACTCCACCCCTACGGAGGTGTTCCACCATTGCTGAGGCAGCCTGCCATTGCTGAGGCAACCTGCCATAACAGAAAGATTCCACCATTACAGAGGCAGGCCACCATTGCCGAGGCAATTCTAACCACACCCATATAAACAGGACTGCAGGGAAATTCACACACAGCAGGGCGGAGCCTACAGCAGCTCAGCAAAGCCTCTGCAGGCAGACAATGACTAGGCTGCCTCCTTGCTGGGCAGGGCAGCCTTGAAAAAAGAAAGGCAGCAGCACAACAGATACTCATAAATAAAGCCCTAACTCTCTGGGACAGAGCACCTGGGGAAAAAAAGGGAGTTTATGAGTTCTGCTGCAACAGACCTAAACATACCTGCCTAGCAGCTCTGAATGAACAACGGAGCTCACAGCTCAGCATTTGAGTTCCTATAAAGAACAGACTGTCTCCTCAAGCAGCTCCCTGACCCCCGTATATCCAAAGAGTCACCTCACAAAGGACTGATCATTTGGTGGGCATAATTCTGGGACAAAGATAGCAGAAGAAGAAACTGGTAGCAACCCTTACTGTTCTGCAGCTGCTGCAGGTGATCCCCAGGTAAGCAGGGCCTGTAGTGGACCTCAGCAGTCCTACAGCAGAGGGGCCAGACTGTCAGAAGGAAAACTAAGAAACAGAAATAACTTCATCATCAACAACCTGGACGTCCAATCAGAGACCCAATTGGAAAATCAGCAACTACACAGATGACAGGTGGATAAATCCACAAAGATGGGAAGAAACCAGCGCAAAAAGGAGAAAAACGCCTGAAACCAGAGCACCTCTCCTTCTATAAGGGATCACAACTCCTCACCAGCAAGGGAACAAAACTGGATGGAGAATGAGTTTGATGAAATGACAGAATCAGACTTCAAAAGGTGGGTAATGAGAAAGTTCTGTGAGCTAAAAGAACATGTTCTAACTCAATACAAGAAACTAAGAACTTTGAAAAAAGATTTGATGAAATGATAACATGAATGGACAACTTAGAGAGGAATATGAGTGAATTGATGGAGCTGGAAAACACAACACAAGAACTTCGTGAAGCATGCACAAGTTTCAACAGCTGAATTGACCAAGCAGAAGAAAAGATATCAGAGGTCAAAGATCAACTCAATGAAATAAAACGAGAAGGCAAGATTAGAGAAAAAAGTTTAAAAAGGAATGAACAAAGTCTCCAAGAAATGTGGGACTATGTGAAGAGACCTAATCTACGTTTGATAGGTGTACCTGAATGTGATGAAGAAAATGAATCCAAGCTGGAAAATACTCTTCAGGATATTATCCAGGAAAACTTCCCCAACCTAGCAAGGCAGGCCAATATTCAAGTCCAGGAAATATAGAGAACACCACAAAGATATTCCTCAAGAAGAGCAACCCCAAGGCACATAATTGTCAGATTCACCAGGGTTGAAATGAAGGAGAAAATGCTAAAGGCAGCTAGAGAGAAAGGTCGGGTCACCCACAAAGGGAAGCCCATCAGACTCACAGCAGATCTCTTGGCAGAAACCCTACAAGCCAGAAGAGAGTGGGGGCCAATATTTAACATCCTTAAAGAAAAGAACTCTCAATCCAGAATTTCATATCCAGCCAAACTGAGCTTCGTAAGTGATGGAAAAATAAAATTCTTTGTGAAAAAGCAAGTACTCAGAGATTTTGTCACCACCATGCCTGCTTTACAAGAGTTGCTGAAAGAGGCACTACACATAGAAAGGAACAACCAGTACCAGCCACTCTAAAAACATACCAAATGGTAAAGAGCATCAACAGAGTGAAGAATCTGCATCAACTAACAGGCAAACAGCCAGCTAGCATCAAAATGGTAGTATCAAATTCACACATAACAATATTAACCCTAAATGTAAATGGACTAAATGCACCAATCAAAAGATACAGACTGGCAAATCAGATAAAAAGTCAAAACCGATTGGTGTTCTGTATCCAGGAAACCCATCTCACATGCAAGAATACACAAAGGCTCAAAATAAAGGGATGGAGGAAGATTTACCAAGCAAATGGAGAGCAAAAAAAAGCAGGAGTTGCAATTCTTATCTCTGATAAAATAGACTTTAAAGCAACAAAGATCAAAAGAGACAAAGAAGGACATTACATAATGGTAAAAGGATTGATACAACAAGAAGAGCTAATGATCCTAAATATATATGGACCCAATGCAGGAGCACCCAGATACATAAAGCAAGTTCTTAATGACTTACAAAGAGATTTAGACTCCCACAGAATAATAAAGGGAGACTTTAACACTCCACTGTCAATATTAGATCAACCAGACAGAAAATTAACAAGGATATCCAGGACTTGAACTCAGATCTGGAACAAGGAAACCTGATAGACATTTACAGAACTCTCCACCCCAAATCCACAGAATATACATACTTTTCAACACCACATCACACCTACTCTAAAATTGACCACATAATTGGAAGTAAATCACTCCTCAGCAAATGCAAAAGAATGGAAATCATAACAAACAGTCTCTCAGACCACAGTGCAATCAAGTTAGAACTCAGAATTCAGAAACTAACTCAGAACTGCACAGCTTCATGGAAACTGAACAACTGGCTCTTGAATGTTGACTGGATAAACAATTAAACAATGAAATGAAGGCAGAAATAAAGAAGTTCTTTGAAACCAATGAGAATGAAGACACACCATACCAGAATCTCTGGGACACATTTAAAGCAGTCTCTAGAGGAAAATATATAGCAATAAGTAGCCACATGAGAAGAGTGGAGAGATCCAAAATTGACACCCTATCATCAAAATTGAAAGAGCTAGAGGCGCAGGATCAAAAAAATTCAAAACCTAGCAGAAGACCCAAAATAACTAAGATCAGAGCAGAACTGAAGGAGATAGAGACATGAAAAACCCTTAAAAAAATCAATAAATCCAGGAGCTGGTTTTTCAAAAACATCAACAAAATAGACAGACCACTAGCCAGATTAATAAAAAAGAAAAGAGAGAATAACCAAATAGATGCAATGAAAAATGATAAAGGGGAAATAACCACAGGTCCCACAGAAATTCAAACAATCATCAGAGAATATTACAAGCAACTCCATGCACATAAAGTAGTAAACCTGGAAGAAATGGATAAATTCCTGGACACTTGCATCCTCCCAAGCCTAAACCAGAAAGAAGTTGAAACCATGAATAGACCAATAACAAGATCTGAAGTTGAGGCAGCAATTAAGAGCCTACCACACAACAAAAAGCCTAGGTCCAGATGGGTTCACAGCTGAATTCTACCAGACACACGAAGAGGAACTGTTACCATTCCTTCTGAAACTATTCCAAATAATCCAAAAGGAGGAAATCCTTCCCAAATCATTTTATGAGACCAACATCATCCTGATACCAAAACCCACAGAGACTCAACAAGAAAAGAAAACTTAAGGCCAATATCCATGATGAACATAGATGCAAAAACCTTCAATAAAATACTGGCAAGCCAATTGCAACAGCACATCAAAAAGCTTATCCACCATGATCAAGTAGGATTCATCCTGGGGATGCAAGCCTGGTTCAACATATGCAAGTCTATAAACGTAATTCACCATATAAAAAGAACCAAAAGCAAAAACCGCATGATTATTTCAATTGACGCAGAGAAGGCATTTGACAAAATTCAACAGCCCTTTATGCTAAAAACAGTCAATAAACTCTCAAAATAATAAAAGCTATTTATGACAAACCAACAGCCAATATCATACTTAATGGGCAAAAACTGGTAGCATTCCCTTTGAAATCTGGCACTAGACTAGGATGCCCTCTCTCACCACTCCTATTCAATATAGTACTGGAAGTTCTAGCCAGAGCAATCAGGCAAGAAAAATAAATAAAGTGTATTCAAATAGGAAAGGAGGAAGCCAAATTGTCTCTCTTGGCAGACGACATGATAGTATATCTAGAAGACCCCATCGTCTCAGCCCAAAATCTCCTGAAACTGATAAGCAACTTCAGCAAAGTCTCAGGATAGAAAATCAATGTGCAAAAATCACAAGCATTCCTATACACCAATAACAGACTTAAAGATAGCCAAATGAAGAATGAACTGCCATTCACAACTGCCACAAAGATAATAAAATACCTAGGAATACAACTAATAATGTATTAGACCTCTTCAAGGAGAACTACAAACCACTGCTCAACGAAATAAGAGAGGACACAAACAGATGGAGAAACATTCCATGTTCATGGTCAGGAAGAATCAATATCATGAAAATGGCCATACTGCCTAAAGTAATTTACAGATTCAATGCTATCCCCATCAAGCTACCAATGACCTTCTTCACAGAACTGGAAAAAACCACCTTAAACTTCATATGGAACTAAAAGAGAGCCCACATAGCCAAGTCAATTCTCAGTAAAAAACACAGTGGGAAGCATCACACTACCTGACTTCAAACTATACTACAAGGCTACAGTAATCAAAACAGCATGGTACTGGTACCAAAACAGAGATATAGACCAATGGAACAGAACAGAGGCATTGGAGGCAACACAACATATCTACAACCATATAATCTTTGATAAACCTGACAAAAACAAGCAATGGGGAAAGGATTCCCTGTTTAATAAATGGTGTTGGGAAAACTGGCTAGCCACATGCAGAAAGCAGAAACTGGACCCCTTCCTGACACCTTACACTAAAATTAACTCCAGATGAATTAAAGACTTAGACATAAGACCTAACACCATAAAAACCCTAGAAGAAAATGTAGGCAAAACCATTCAGGACATAGGAGTAGGCAAGGACCAAAACACCAAAAGCATTGGCAACAGAAGCCAAAATAGACAAATGGGACCTAATCAAACTCCACAGCTTCTGCATGGCAAAAGAAATAGTCACTAGAGTGAATCGGCATCCAACAGAATGGGAAAAAAATTTTGCTGTTTATCTATCTGACAGAGGGCTGATATCCAGAATTTACAAAGAACTAAAACAGATTTACAGGAAAGAAACAAACAAGCCCATTCAAAAGTGGCAAAGGATATGAACAGACACTTTACAAAAGAAGACATACATGAGGTCAACAAACATGAGAAAATGCTCATCATCACTGGTCATTAGAGAAATGCAAATCAAAACTACATTGAGATACTATCTCATGCAAGTTAGAATGGCAATCATTAAAAAATCTGGAGACAGATGCTGGAGAGGATGTGGAGAAATAGGAATATTTTTACACTGTTGGTGGGAGTGTAAATTAGTTCAACCATTGTGGAAGACAGTGTGGCGATTCCTCAAGGACCTAGAAATAGAAATTCTACTTGACACAGAAATCCCATTACTGGGTATATATCAAAAGGATTATATATTGTTCTACTATGAGGACCCATGCACACGAATGTTCATTGCAGCATTGTTTACAATAGCAAAGACCTGGAATCAACCTAAATGCCCATTGATGATAGACTGGACAGGGAAAATGTGGCACATATACACTATGCAGCAATCAGAAATGATGAGTTCGTGTCCTTTGTAGGGACATGGATGAATTTGGAGAACATCATTCTCAGCAAACTGACACAAGAACAGAAAATGAAATACCACATGTTCTTACTCATAGGTGGGTGTTGCCCAATGAGAACACATGGACGCAGGGAGGGGAGCACTACACACTGGGGTCTATTGGGGGGAATAGGGGAGGGGTGGTGGGGGGCAGTTGGGGAGAGATAGCATGGGGAGAAATGCCAGATATAGGTGAAGGAGAGGAAGGCAGCAAATCACACTGCCACGTGTGTACCTATGCAACTATCTTGCATGTTCTTTGCATGTACCCCAAAACCTAAAATACAATAAAAAAAAAAAGAATGAAAAGGCTGAGGAAAGGAGAATTTGCTCTCTCTGATGGTCTTTGAGCTGGAACTATGGTCTTCTCCTGGCTTTGGACTTGAACTAGAACTACACCATCACCTTCCCTGGGTCTCTAGGTTGCTGACTGCAGATCTTGGCAATTATCTCAGCCTCTTAAATGGTATAAGTCACTTTCTTGTAATAAATGTGTGTGTGTGTGTAATGCATATTATGTATATTTGTGTAATACATGCGTACTCACACATGCTATATCTATTCGGTTCTGTTTATCTGGAGAACCATGACTAATACAGTCACCTATTTAGCCTTCTCATGAGATTGTTAACAGGAGCTATGTTGGAGTATAAAAATTTTTTTTCAAAGATTTATACTCCCTTCCAGCAAATTCTCTTCAAGGAGAGAGCTCTAAGAGCAATTCCCATTCATGTGCCTCAAAACTCTGTCCCAAGGCAACCCCATTTAAACAGACCATCAGGGAAGCACTACTCTGAACTTCCTACTTCTGGCTCACTTCATGTAGCTCTATGTTGTTTGCCTCTGGCTTGGGGTCCCAAAATGCTTTTAGCTTCTGGCACTTGCTCAGTTCCCAACTGTTAATGTGATGTTGCCGCTGGAGGACTTACTCAGCCTCTGGAAGATTACACCCAGCCTCTGAAAAGCATGTTTGCTCTTATTTTTAAAGCCTACCAGTCTGGCAGCTTCTGCTGGAGTTGCTTCTGACTTCCTTGGGGGTCTTTACCCTCACATGCATAGATGGATGGACTTCTGGAAACCCTATAATTTCATAATGCTTTAAGAAAAATAAGTAGTATTTTTTTCTGGTGAACAGATTATATTATTTTTTTTCATCAGGTTTTCAAAATTTCTGTCTAAAATATAATAAATTTGAATACCTACAATATCCCAGGACCCCCTAGAAGGTCCTTTGCTTTAGGGATTTGACAGGTTTCTTGGTTCTTTAAACCTTCCTGATTCTTATTCTGCCTTGGGAAGTGACATTAACTCAGCCCAAATCATGCTATGTTGAGCCCAATTTTTTTTCTCCCTTAACTTAGAAGCTTATATACACTCTTCCTCAAAAGGCCACACTAAGCCTTCTTAGCCATCTCAGGTTGAGAAAAACAGATTAAGGTTAAAGCATAAGTACATTTTCCCAAGGCAACAGGAGGCTCTATGCTTTCCAAGTGGGGAATACACAAGTTCACTGTTTTTTCAGGTTATATGATGCCTTGTCTGTCTTAAACACACATATAAGTAGAACATAGATTTTCCCCACTTCGTTTAAGATATCTTCCTCCCCTGACCCACCTATATTTGGGGATACTAAAGTTCTATGTTAGGGTTTTCAGTGATCTCCATAAAATACTTACTGAGTGCTTCTGTTGTGTTAATGCTTGGATTTTTGTAGTTGTAAGCTATAGTGCCAGGGAAAGTTACTGCCATTATTTTTTTTTCCCAAATAAAGAAATATTACTGGAATCTATTTGTGTTCTGCTGGTTTGCTGCTATGTCACCATGATAACATTTAAGGTTTATCCTTAGTCATGCTCCTGTTGCCTTAAAGTGGGATTAGTCCTTGTCTGCATGGAGGTGTTAGTCTAGCAGAAGAAAATGATAATTTTAAAAAGCAACAACTATAACAAATGGTGTCCATGAAGCACAACAGAACTGCAGCCCATGGAGCAATTATTTCTGTTTCTATATGTGTAGGTTGTGGGGAGGTAGGGAAAGTTACTAAAAAATGTTTCTCTCTTGGGTCCTGACATAAATATAATTTGGCCAAAAAGAGTTCTAGGTAGGGAAAAGAGGGAAGCATGAAGACTGTAAAATACTCTAAGATTTAAAAAAACATCTAGAGAGACATTCTTTCTTAAACTAATGTTTAGAAAATAATTACTGTTTGAATAAAAGTGGCTAAGTGTTCTATTAAGCAATGTTTTTAAGATACTTATTTATGGCCAAGAAATTCTGTTCCAGTTTTCTTTTAAATTCTAAAGCAGCTGTATACTTTCAATGCCTTATTAGTTTTAATTTTAAACAATTATTTAAGGGCATTTTGAAGATTAATTTTTCTTTTGCTTTTGAATTAAATCCATAAAAAATACAGAGGTACTAATTCCCTTATTTGTCTAACATTTATGGAGTGTTTTATATACTTTATCTAATATATACTCTCTTAGGAAAGATTTAATGCTTTCTATAAAACAGAATTTCTACTGCCAACAACTGTAAGATTTGATTTATTACTAAAGTCTATAATTTAGATTCATTAACACACCCCATATAAAGGGTCATTTGGGAAGAAATTTATTTTAAATATTTAAAGTTGTTATTACTGGATAGAACTTCCTGAAATATCTAGTACTCTATTCCAAAAGAATATCAGAACTCTATATTATTTGAGTCTTCATAGATTAGGGTTATTTTTGGACAGTTATTTGCAGAAATATATTTGAAAATATTTATGCACAATAATTTAGCCTTTCATACTTAAATAACACTTCAATGGCCATGAATCTTTGTTGTTTCAAACATTCTTTCCAGTATTTGGTATTCTCTTTAATAAATTCTTTCCCAATTCAGTATGCAGATATTTCTGTTGTTTTAGGCAAATGAAATGTCTAAGATTTGAATACCTACAGTATACCTATAATGTGCTTAGTACCTGTAACACATGGTATTAAGGGAAAATCAGCTTGTAGACAAGGAATTATAGCATTATAGATTAGGCCCTGCAAAAGAAATATGCACAAACTATCAGAGAGTTACAAATTATGAAAAACTAAATTCTAGTTAAGAGGGATGGGATATCTAAGAAAGACTGCAGAGAAGAGAGCATAGCTGTCAAACACTCTGGGAGGATAAGGGGAAGAAGAATATTCTAGCTAATGGCAACATCATGCATATAGTGAGTGTGAGGCAGGGTAAGAAGTCCCATGAGGCAGAAGATGAAATTCAGAATGAGGCTCCGACCACATTGATAAGGGCCCTGTGTACCACTTAACCTGCAAGGAAATGGCTAGGGGCATGTAGTAGAAAGATCACTTACATAACAATAAAAGAGAATGGATCCCTTCCAGAAAACAGTAATGACAGGAATATCAGTTAGTAGTCAATAGGCAGTATAAGAGCTTTGACTGTGGTACTTACAATGGAGACAGCCAAGACAGGTGGGATGCAAGAACTATTTGAAGATGGTGGACTTGACAAGATCTAGTGGCCAGTGGGGAAGCAAGGAAGGAGGAGACGTAATGAAAAAGGAAGAATGGCAAATAATTAATTTTTTAGTTTGGGAAATACAATGAATTGTATTATTAACTAATAGTATTAATACTAACATATATATTTATATATTACATATATTATATTAAATTATATAAACTAATATTAAATAACAATAATTTTAATTATTTTTATTACTTTTTTTAAACATGGGGTTTTGTTACGTTGCCCAGGTGGGTCTCCATTTCCTGGCCTTAAGCAATCCTTCTGCCTTGGCCTCCCAAAGTTCTGGGATTACAGGTGTGAGCCACCACACATAGTCATTAATACTATTAATCAGTATTATTAACTAATGTAGGAAAGTTAGAAAGATAACTTTTGGAAGAAGTAAAAATAGTTGGTTTTGGAAAAAGAAGCATTTTATCGGGAAGGGCATGGACACACTTTCAGTCTTGGTTCTCTGCTTTATTACTTACCAGATATGTGAAACTTAGGCAAGCTCTTTAACCTCTTGGATCTTCCTTTCCTTCTTTTAAAATAGGAAAAATTATATTTACTTTGTATACTTGTTGAAAGGATTAACTGACAAAATGTATGGAAAACGACCAGCACTTTGCTGAAGTATCAGAAGCAGTCAGTAAGTGTTATTTTCACTTCTAATGGAAGAAGTGAAAATCTACTCCTCCCTCATTGTGAGGAGCAGTAAAAATCTAAGATAGCCATTCAGACAGTAGATTGGTGAAAAAAAAAAGGAAAACTCCGTCAAAAAAGGGAATCAACCAAAAGGTTCCAAATAATTTTTCAAAATTAAGCTATAATTGATTCAAAGTTCTACTTAAATTCTTCCTTGGGATCATATTGAAATGTAAAATTATAGTGCCCAATAAGTATCTAGTGTGACCAAGTCCAAAGAAAGGTAATTTGACTATAATTGCTGCTCTTATTATTACATTATCTATAGTTAGGATTGTTTAATCTTGATATCTGTAGCTACTTTAGAAATATAATATATACAGAACGGCTTATATATGTTGGTGTATGTGTCAACTTAACGCAAAATTCAACTAAGGAGCATTAAAGAAACCACAGCCACTAATATTATAGTCAGAGTAGGAAATGGATTCTAGAAAGTAAATGTGGCCAGGTGCTGTGGCTTATGCCAGTAATCTCAGCACTTTGGGAGGCCGAGGCAGGTGGATCACCTGAGGTCAGGAGTTCAAGACCAGCCTGACTAACATGGTAAAACCTCTTCTCTACAAAATCAAACCTCTTCTCTACAAAATACAAAAATCAGCCAGGTGTGGTGGGGCACACCTATAATCCCAGCTACTTGGGAGGTTGAGGCAAGAGAATTTCTTAGAACCTGGCAGGTGGAGGTTGCAGTGAGCTGAGATCGCCACTGCACTCCAGCCTGGGCAACAGAGCAAGACTCCCTCTAAAGATAAAAGAAGAAGAGGAAGAAGAGAAGAAGAAGAGGAGGAGGAGGAGGAGTAAAAGGAGGAGGAGGAGAGGAGGAGAAGGAAAGAACAAGACGGAGGAGGAGGAGAGGAGGAAGAGGAAAAAGAACAAGAAGAAGGAGAGGGAGAAGGAGAAGAAGAAGAAAGTAAATGTGTTTTAAGAGGAGCACATCCAAAATGAGATATAGTTGTGACTGGTTTCTATTGTGGTAAGATATTGGAAAGGGGAAAGGAAGGGACAATAGCATAACTAGTATGCAATTGGAAGTTGACAGTGATTTGCTGAGTGAATAAATAGACTTGTGTTTTGTGGAGCATTTTGAAGTTAGTTTATTTTGGACCATTCTGTTCTTCTAAGTTATTATTCACTAATGAATTTTTATGTTATAAATACAAACAATAATTTTTCCCCATGGAATGTCTGATTCTACAGATGATTCAATGCTAGGTTTAATTTTCTGAATAGATTTGAAAAAGCTTTTACCTTATTTTTCTCTTTATTCCCTACCACAAGAGGGCATATAGCTCATCTTCTCTTATGAATTACCAAAGATACGTAGAATGTGGCTTATTTGCAGTCTATTCAGTTGTTTATTTTTTTCCTGAGGTCTGATTGACAGAAAAGAAGATTCCCTACCACCTCATGGTTGCCTTCAGAAGGAAAAAGTTCTATTTCTAAAAACTCACATTTAGTATAAAAAATTTATCTAGAGATTTTTTTTCAACCTGTATTAATCCTCTGTATCAAGCAAAGAACATGCCTTTACCATCTCTTCTATCAAATACTTTAGTATCACATAGTGGAAAACCACCCAAGTGTCAGGGAATGCTGGCTTTCTACTATTCTGCAGTTTGACCAATAAAACGATGTTCACTCTTCCCATGGAGCATCATGGTTCTACCTGTTATGAGCAAATGGAATCATAACATTTCCTCCAAACTGGAAGGGAGCCAAGAGACCAAAGAATAATGCAGGCAAGCCCAGCTTGGCAAGCAGATGAGTTTATTAGAAATTACATATGGGGCATTCCTGGTTGGTAGCAGGATAGTTCTAGATCTGCCCCATTTCTTACCTCTAAGCTGCTTTTAAACAATTTTCTGGCTCTTTGCCTACTGTATATATATGTGCAATGAAACTGTTTTCCTTGGTATGTTCCCAGCTATGCCCTGGGATGTTTGGGTTTTCAGGGACACCTGCTCTTTGGCTGGGCACCATGTCCTTGTTTCACCTCCCAATATCATGGCCTTGGCTCACCTCCAGGGTTCAAGCAGAAGATATATACCCCTAAGTAAACCAGAGGGGGGACCCATAACACTGCAATCTACCTTATACCTTAGTTCTTATATTCTTTCTACCAATTTTGTATGAGAGTCCCTGAATTGAGTGTGAGGAGAAGTATACAGCCCTATAAGGTATAGCCATGGCTTTTGCCTACAGGCAACATCTACAGTATACACAACAGCATAAAAAGCAAAAGTTAATGATAGTTATGATGCCTATTAGCAAAACATAAATGCAGTGAGTAGGTAAGGTATATAACCAATTTGAGAATGAGTCAAAGAAACCCAGTATGGTTATATCATGGATTTGAATTGACAAATGATTTAAAGCCTCTGTGACATTAATTTCTTCATCAGGGACATAGGTGCAATAGGTAACACCTATAAGGGCACATATTGTTTGGCCTCTGTCATTTTGGCAATTGGTCCAGGTCCATGCAATCTCCAATTAGTCAGGGTTGCATTAGCTGTGCTGTTGAACTAGTAACTCTAGTTTTATTGTGAGAAAGGCAGAATTTTCCAAGGCATACCATTACCATCTGATAGGGGTAGGTATCCACATACCCAGCAACTGACTGCAGCTGTAGTTGTAGCCCAGTACAGGAAGACATTACCAGCTGCTGTGGGTAGCAGCAACAACAGCCTATGGGCATAAACACAGATGTTTAATAGGGCCCCTCATGAATGTATCCACTTCTTGTTGCATTACTACTGTTGTATGTGTTCCCCTTGGTCCTATTAGGAGACTGACATAGGCTTCAGGTCTGGCTTACAGTGTCACACATGGCTTCCCTCCCTAGGAACAGACATAATAGCCAGCTGCTCCATGATTGCTCCAGCAGGTACCATGTGTTTGTAGCATAATTGAGGAAGAAGAAACATGTACATAAATCATGAATCATGAAGAGTGATACACAGCACAAAAAGATACATATAAAAGAATACATTAACCATGTTTTAGGATGAAAAGTGAACATAATGAAATAATGTTTTCATTAGTGGGAAATTTGGAACTTGAGAATTTAAAGTTAGTATTTTGAAAGGTAAAGGAAGATGATAAAATCAGAAGTCCTTCAGGTCAGTCACTCATTTCTTTGCCTATCTAAAGTTAGCGTAAATAATTTTAATTTCTTCTTTTTAAATTTTTTAAAGACTTCACTTTTTAGAACAGTTTTAGATGTACAGAAAAGTTGAACATAGTCCAGAAGGTTCCCGTACGTCACCTCTCCTGAAATATACTCATGTATTTTCTCCTATTACTAACATGTTGCATTAATGTGGTACATTTATTATAATTAATGAACCAGTATTAGTATAGTACCATTAACTAAAGTCTACAGTTTACATTAAGGTTCACTCTGTGTTGTACAGTCCTATGGGTTTTGATAAATGCACAATGTCAGGTATCCACATTACCATATCATTTAGAATAGTTTCATTGCCCTAAAATTCCACTGGGCTTCACTTATTCATTTCCCTAACCCCTGCCAGTGGTAGGTTTAATTTTACCTTTTTACTTTCAACTTGTTTCTGCTTTTATATTTAAAGTATAACTCTTTCAAACAGCACCTAATTGAGTCTTGGATTTTTAACTAGTTTGACCAATCAACTACTTTCTAGTATTCCATTCCAGCTCTTGCGATAGTTTTTTTAAGCTATGTTTCTTGGTATTATCATTTTAAATGTATGATTTTTGATAGAGTTTATTTTTTAGAGCAGTTTTAGTTTCACAGAAAAATTAAGTGGAAGGTACAGAAATTACCAACATGCCCCTGCCCCAACTCAGGCACAGCATCCCCAATGTTGAATATTCTTCACCAGCCTCGTACATTTGTTAGAATTGATGAACCTATATTGACACATCATCATCTAAAGTCCATGGTTTACATTAGGGTTCTCTTTTGGTATGACATATTTTATGTGTCTGGAAAAATGTATAATAATGACATTTATCCTCTATCATTATATTAGACTGTGTAGTTCACTGTCCTAAAAATCCTGCCCTCCACCTATTCATTCCTCTCTTCCTACTAAACCATGGCAAGCACTGATCCTTGGACTCCATAGCTTTGTCTTTCCCAGGATGTCATATACTTGGAATTATATGGTATGTAATATTTTCAGATTGGCTTTTTTACTAAGTCATATACATTTGTGCTTCCTCCATGTATTTTCATGGCTTGATAACACATTTATTTTTAGTACTGTGTTATATTTCTATCTATCTATCTATATATAGATATATAGATATAGTCTATATATATAAATACATCCTGTCTGGATGTAGCAGTTCATTCATTCATACACAGAACAAGTTTTGGCAATCATGAATAAAGCTGCTAGGAACATCCATATGCAGGTTTTTGTGGGAACATAACCTTTCAATTCCTTTGGGTAAATATCAAGGACCATAATTGTTGGATTGTATGCTAGGAGTATGTTTTAATTTTGTAAGAAACTGACAAACTGTCTTAAAACGTGGAGATATTATTTTGCATTCCTATCAGCAATGAATGAGAGTTCCTGATGCTTCACAATTTCATCAGCATTTGATAGTGTCAGTGTTCTGATTTTAATCATTCTAATAGGTATGTAGGTGTAGCTAGAATCATTTTTTTTTTTTTTGCATTTGGATGTCCAGTTGTTCCAGAACCATTTCTTAAAAAGACTTTCTTTGTTGTATTGCCTTTGTTCATTTGTCGAATATCAGTTGACCTTATTTATGTGGGTCTGTTTCTGGGCCCTCTGTTCTATTCTCTTGATCTATTTGTTTATTCTTTCACCAATAGCACCCTGTCTTGGTTACTGTAATTTTATAGTAAGTCTTGAAGCTGGATAGTGTTAGTCCTCCAACTTTGTTCTTTTTCTTCAGTTTCACGTTAGCTATTCTGGATCTTTTGCCTCTCCCTATACATTTTAAAAGCAGTTTGTCAGTAGCCACAAAATAGCTTGCTGGGATTTTGATTATGGTTATATTAAATCTACAGTTTTAGAAGATTTTTGTTCTTTCTTGGATTTTTTGCATAGACGGTCATATTGTATGCAAAAACAGTTTTATTTTTTCTTTTCCAATCTGTATATATTTTAACTTCTTTTCATGTCTTACTGCATTAGCAAGAGCTTCCAGTATAATGTTGAAAAGTAGTGGCAAAGGGGAATGTTCTTGCATGGTTCCTGATCTTGGAAAAACTTAAGAGTTTTTCACCATTAATATAATGCTAGCTGTGAGCTTTTTTAGGTGCTCTTTACTAAGTTGAGAAAGTTCTCTCTTCCTAGTTTCCTGACAGTTTTTATCATGAATGAATGGTAGATTTTGTCTATCACATTTTCTGTGTTTATTGATATTACCATATGATTTTTTACTTCTTTAGATTGTTGATATGATGGGTGACATTAACTGATTTTCAAATGCCAACCCAGTCATGAATGCCTGCAGTAAATGCCACTTGGTCATGGTATACAATTTTTTAAATACTTTTTTGGTTTGAATTTCTTAATATTTCATTGAGAATATTTATATCCATGTTCATGAGAGATATTTCAGTGCTGTTTTCCTTTCTTGCAACTGCCTTATTTAGTTTTGACATGATAATGCTGGTCTTATAAAATGAGTAAGGAAGTGCTTCATCTGCTTGTCTTTTTTTTGGAAGATATTGTAGATAATTTGTATATTTTCTTCCTTAAATGTTTGGTTGAACTTGCCAGAAAAATCAGCTTTATTTATTTATTTTTTTGAAGTGTTATTGATAATTACTTTAACACCTTAATAAGTATAGGTCTATTTAAGTTATCTATTTCTTCTACAAAACTCTATTTTGGTCTTTTATTCCTTTCAAGTAATTGGTGAATTTCAGCTGAGTTATCAAAGAACCTTCAACCTTTTTATAACATTATTTAATTATAATTTTCAGGTTAATGGAATCAGTAGTGATAACTTTCTTTCATTTCTGATATTTTATTTGTGTCTTTTCTATTGTATTCTTGGTTAGGCTAGCCAGAAGTTTATTAATTCTATTGATCTTTTCAAAGAACTAGCTTATATTTTTGTTTTTTCTATTCAATTCTTATTTTTAATGTCATTGATTTCTGCTATAATTTTTATTATTTCTCTTCTTTTACTTGCCTTAGGCTTGCATTGCTTTCCTTTCTCTATTTTCCTAAGCTTGGATTATCAATTTTAAATATTTCTTATTTTTCAATACATGTTATCAGCATTATGAATTTTCCTTTATGCACTAGTTTTGCTGGATCCAAAAAAATTTTGATAATTTGTATTTTTATTTACATTTAGTTCAAAATACTCTAAAGTTTTATTAATACTTCTTTCTTGATCCATTAATTTCATTTTTGAATATAGTCATGTGCTGCATTTTACATAGACATTTTGGTCCATGACGAATGCATGTATGGCAGTGGTACATAAGCTTATAATATCCCATTTTTACTGTATTTTCTATGTTTAGATACCCAAATACATATAACTGTATTACAATTACCGACAGTATTCAGTACAGTAACATGATATACAGGTCTGTAGCTTAGGAGCAGTAAGTTATACCATATAGGGTAGGTGTGTAGTAGACTATACCATCTAGGATTGTGTAAGTACAGTCTATGATATTTGCAGAATAACAAAATCACCTAATGATTCGTTTTTCAGAATGTGTCCCTGTCATTAAATGATGCATGACTGTGATTGTACAGGCTATAGTATTTGTATTTATTAACTAGCCAATTGGATACATATTAAATATGAATCACAATACATAAATTAGCTAAAAACACTTATATATTTTTCATTGTAGGATAAAAAATACACATTTGTATTCATTCTGACCTTTAATGTATGAAAAATTTTAAAAGTTTATTGTCTATATATACCATAGATAATTAGTTATGATTTGATGAATTGAAGTCCCTAAGATAAATAATTTAAATTTTCTCTTTAAGTAGGCTTCTAGCAAGCTAAGTATATTGCTATAAAAATGGTTTACTTATAGACTAACCATATTAAGTCTTGGCCAGCTCACTATTTAATGAGCTTGTCTTTTGTCTTCTTTCCAATATTGCAACTATGTATCTATGTCACATATATAAATATGTATTACAAAAAATGATCAGGATTAAACATACATCATTTGTTTTAATTCACTTAAACAAATTAGACCTAAATCTTCAAAAAAAAATCTTGTACTCATCATTTAATTTAGCTGTTTAAATGATTCTTTGCCTGGCTTTGCTAGTATAATAACTGCAGCTTTCTTTTCCTCATTCTCTTCAGCTCTACAAAGTGCTTGCATCCCTGCATTGTGAGTCCAGGGGTGGAAGCTCTTTGTTCCTTCTGGTTTCGGGAACTTTATATTTCCTTCCCTGCTTGTCTCTTCCTCCCTCTTTTTCTGAAATCAAATTACTTGAGCACTGAACAATTTCCCTTATTCTACTTTCAGAAATTATCTCCTGGTTCTGGTTTGTTTACTCGATATGTGACCTCTTACTTCTCTTAACATTAGTTGTTTGAGTGAGGAAATCACTCCTTTTAAAAAATTATGAAAAAAAGAAGAGCATGAGAAATCTGCTCCTCTTGGAATTTTCTTAGCTCTGTCTTAAGTTTAAGATTGACATAATAATGTACACTCTTTATTGGACACTAAGGCACCCTTTAAAGAAATAAACCTTTTGGAAAAAAAAAAACCTCCCAGCTATTATGTAATGATAACTCATAAGTACATTCCATTATAATAAATTATCTAGCCTTTAAAGAGCTTTTAGAATTTCAACAACTATAATTATTTTTAGTGGAAGAAGATTTTTTTTCTCACAACATGATTACAAACCATTCTTTCTGCCTTCTGTTTTTCATAATCATAGTGCAGTGAAGAATCTCTTCACTTCCTCTGTTGTAAAAGAAAGGAACTGAAGTCATTAATGGTTCTGATGGAATTAGGAAATTCATACTCTCACATCCCCAAAGAGATCATACTAGTAGTTTTAACAGCTTGAAAGACTCTCTCAACTTCTCTTTATGTTCATTAAGAAAACACATGAGAAATTCCCATATGGAAAGTATGGATTTTTCTTCCCCCTAATCACATAGAGTAGTTTCTTGTCTTTCCTTTCCTTTCTGCTGGAGTGAACTGGATTAAACCACAGAGTACTGCCTATTTCAGTGCATTCTGTTTTATCTATACCACCAATTAGTTATCACATGCACATGTACCAAGATAATCAGCTCTTATGCTTCTGGATGTGTGTTGATCCCTTGTCTTAAATATGTATACAGAGCTTTTTGCTAAAGTTTACAGGCACTTTGTCAAAGATTTACTGTCCATGATGAAGACGGAAGAGACTACAAGCTCTGAGTGCAAAGCACACAGCTGCTGGGAAAGACGTTGCCAAGATAGGAGTAGCTTTGGAGGATCAATGAGGGGATTATGTTACAAGCATAGCTAAGGACTTCTGGAGGGCTGGCAGAGGCTGCACTTTCATATTATAGGTCTCAGAATTTTAACTTTTCTAATGAATTGTTTATGGTCCCTGTTGAAAACCAAACAAAACTTTTCCCACAAAAGAATAATATTTCATTAAAAGTCTTTGAGGGTTTCAGGTAAACATATATTTTAGGACCCAAGAGAGTAAAGGACAATGATTTTCACAAATATTGTGCATATTAGAAATGAATGCTTAGATGACTTCAGCATAGTCACACCATTGTCTTTTCTGCAAATATTTTCTTAAAACATGATGAGCTTTAGGACAGTAACTTGCTCTAGAGTTAAATGGGATCTGATTTGTGCTTTCATGATGTAACTACATATTTTTCTTTGAAATAATTTATTTCCCCAGTTTTTGTGGTCCTAAGCTATAATTTGTTGAATTCTTAGTTTTCTTTATGCTATATTTTTTCATTTGTCTTTGAGCATCACTGATAAAAATTAAATTTCAGAAGATGGGACAGATATTGGTAATAAATAGAATTTATAGATATTCATGCTAATATGTACAACTTACATAAATATCTAAATTCTAAGCTTTAGGTTTTGTGGTGGTCTATAGAATTTTTGTTGTAGGCATGCCTTCCAAATTATATTTTTCAGTGGACTAACATTAAGTTCCATTTTCTTCCTGAAGAATATACACTGGAAAATAGACACAGAGAAGGCAGCCTAGAGTAATACTACACATAATAGATGCTAAATCTATCCCGTGCGAGTAAATTTATATATTCGATGTAAGTAAGTGAAGAAATGTCACTGAATAAAGCCCTTAAGGAAATCATTGTAAAAACTTTTAAATCAAATATTAGTAATTGAGAACATACCAATTAATGTATATATTTGAAAATATATAATGTTTTTCAATTTTTCATAATCATGATATATCATTTTTTTCTGTGTCAATGAATGAAATTCATGTTATTTAACTTATTTTTAAAACATGTTATGAGGCTTTAATGAATATTGAATTTACCTAGATAATATTTTAGAAAATAAGGCTACATTTTTCAATAGTGTACATGGTATTAGTTTTTACCAAAGTAATTTTTTAAGCTTATGTTCTAAATTAGTTTGTATTCACCCTCCAATGCTTTTTAATATTGTTCTGAACACGATAGGACAAAAAGCTACTTTTATTCACCAGTTTAATCCCTTCCTTATGTTTTCCCTCTGTTAAAATGCATTTGCCAGAAATCTTTTCTTCTAGCTATATATTTATTTCAATTACCCTTAGCTGTATCAAGAATGGTGCCATTTTAACATCTTTACTCCACGTAGCACAGGCTATCTTTACAGCCTGTAGAAAGACTTGATTGATACACTCAGGATAAGGTAGAGGGTAATTTGAGAATTGTTACCAAAGAGGCTGTAGATACTAGGCAGGAAAACACCATAAAGATCTATTTCTGCTACTCTTCAGCTGATCCTCCATAAACTACATACCTGTTTCTGTCCTGCTGAATCTTTAAGTTGTGTTGAGCAATTAGCCCTAAAAAGCATTTTTTTTCTATAACTAATTTTTAGGAGTAAAGTTATTGGGCATAAACATATTTGTATTTTTTCTTGATACTCTATTTTTGTATGTTTTTCAAAATAGTTGTAAGGTAGTTGTAGTTTTTGCCATTACTTTCAATGACATTCAATGAATGCCATTAATTTCATTGGCAAAAACCGCAATTACTTTTGCATCAGTCTAATAAAATACCAACTGGGCATCATCTGTATGTGACAGTAAAGTAGCAGTTCTCACAGAGGGAGTTACAGGAAAGAACTGAATGTGTCTGAAGATATGCATCAACTGGCATTTAGCCCAGAAGATCATGTTTGCAAAACAAAAACAAAAACAAACCCACAAAGATAAAACACTTAAAACAGTTTAGAAACCTGGCTTGTGCTTGGTTAACAATTGTATCATGTATTTATTTATATCCCACTTTATTCTAGAAAGTATTTCAAGATGACTAAATGTATTTATAATAATAACTCAGAACAGACTTGACAAAATTGAGCAGAATAAGCAGAATATGCATCAAATTTCCTTCCATGCCAAAGATAGTGGAGATAGCAAAAGCCACTTTAAAAGTCCTTTAATTTCAACTTCTATGTGGAACTTGATCCATATTAAAGCTGAGCTACAGGTAGAATTAGTCTTCTGGCATAAATTTTTACATCCTTGTTGAAAGTAGTTTGACAAATACATTGTGAGCCATAAAAATGTGCCCATTCTGCCCCAGTAATTTCACTTCTGGGAATCCTAAAAAATAAATTGTCTAATATAAGGGTAATAAATTTTATATGTTAAATGTTCATTATGGTTTCATTTGTAATATTCAAAACTTGAAAACAATGTAAATCTCTACCCAAAAAAGAAACATTAGATAAATAGCATTATATCTACTTATTAGATAGCAATTTGGCCATAAAAGTATAATCAATCACTGCAAAAATTAAAATAATGTTGAGTGAAAAAGAAGCATGATATACTATGTGTAATGTGACTATAATTGTGTTAAAAATGCTATGTATTATAGAAAATAAAGCAGTAAAGTAGACTAAAATGTTCATAGTAACAGTATTAATATGAGGGAAACCATGGATATGCCAAATAAATTACTTTAAGAAATGAGCTTCCAATATCTAAATAATCTCATAATCTCATGGAATATGAAGAAACAAAAAATTTATATGAGGAGGCTACCATCTGGTAAGTATTCCCTGTGTGTTGTGTCCTGTATTAGCCCCAAGCAGGACTGCAGAGGAACACGTGGAGTTCTGCAGTCAGAGCACAGCTGAGATGAAAGGGAAGAGTAAGCTTATGGGGAGGGGAGATCATGGAAGCTCACAAAATTGGAGAATTAAGAGAAGAGTCAAAAGCTTAAAGCCAAAAATCAAAATGAGGCATGACTTAAGCAAGCAATTTTTGCATAAGGGAACCTCAAGAAATCAAGAAGTTTCCAAATTCAGGGAACCCGTGAGTGTCAGAGGGAAGGTACATACCAAAATCTATGCTAATTCATGCCAAAAGTCTATTATGGGAAGATGTGAGCCCAGTCTCTAAAATCTATTTTTACTACTTATAGATAAGAAATGGAAACTGGCAAAAAACAAAGGTAAAGGCCCCAGCTAGTTGGAATGAAGTCACATAAATTTGGCATTGAGCATGGGAAGAGAATTCTCTCTCTCTCTCTCTCTCTCTCTCTCTCTCTCTCTGTGTGTGTGTGTGTGTGTGTGTGTGTGTTGTTTTCCAAAACTTGTGTTAAGTAGTTTATACGTATTAGTTTATTTAGGCCACACCCTACAAAGTATGTAATATCATTTTAATTTTACAAAGGAGAAATCTGGACCCCGGAGAAGTCACATATCTTCCCAGGGGCACACAGCTGGTGGTGGAATTAAGATTTGGACTCAGGTCTCCAAAGCCCAGGTACTTTCTGCTATTTCTAGTAGGGCTGAGAGTAAATGGTCCAGTAACTTAAGGCAGGCAGTGGGTAAGATGAATTCTGTATCTCATTATCTATGGAATGCAACTGAGTTATCTTAATCCATTAACCTATCAGTGGCAACATTAAAAAAAAAAAGATATTCACCCAGGTACATTCAGAATACTTCGAATGTATGTAGGCCTGGAGTCAGACCTACTATGCAAGGTAATATTGATAGTGTTAATAGCATTTGTAGAGCAAATTTTAGATTTTGCCTCTAGTCTTGTGAAATTTAGCATCTGATGAGAGATGGGTTGACTCATGTTGACAAAATGTACATGTTTCTAGAGCTCAAATCTCCAAATGTAATCCAGACCAACCCAATGCAAATCGAGTAAATCAATTAAAAAAAAAAAAACTATCTTTTACAAACAGCTGGTGATACTATTGTGTAATTTAGAGTGTGTGGTCAGGCAATAAAACAATTAAGGACTAAATGTCTACTTAAATAGTTATATAGAAGAAAAATACTGCACACAGATACATGTGCTTATGAATGTGTAGGTTTCATAGTATACCTATGTATATCTACAGATAGATATTCACTTTGTTTGGTAGTTTCCATTTTGTCTCAATTACAGCTTTTGAAGTCAAGAGTGGCCTCCTTTTTTTTTTCTAAAATTGTACCTATTTCACAGTCAATTTCTGCTTCACTCCTGAAGACTTGTCTCAGTCTTTCAATAGTCATTCCTCTTGGGAATCTTCTATTGGAGTCATATATTTAAAAAAATGTTAACCTCATAATGCCTTGTTATTGATAAATCCACTGAATTTTTCACTTGTAAAAATAGTGAATCTTTAATCAAATGCCCGGTGCTATGGTAAAAGATTTGGTTTACATACTTAGTGGAATGAGGCCATCAGATCTTAAAAGAGGAGATTTGAATCGACCAAAGAGTTGGTCAGTTCTCTGAAAGCAATACAATCTAATAAGAGCTTGAATTAGGACTACGTAAGCCACTCTTCCTATTACTGAAAGGTAATCATTTTTAATAGAACTACCATAGTAAAACAGACGAGAAAGCTACTGTCCTTTTTAAGACCATAACAGCTGACTTCCTTAAAATGTGATAATCACACCTCAAACTGTCTATTCTAGAGTCATTTTCAAACTTAATTGAAATGTGTGACAGGAAAGAATTTATAAGAGAAAAAAAAACATATCTTTATCAAACCTCTCTGTTGAAATGCTGAGGTTCTATTTAGTGTCCAACATAGTATGGAGCATCATAATATCCCCTCATTTTTGGCTCTCATTTCCCCCCAATTGTTCTACCACCCATTCTCAGAAGCTCCTCTCTTTCTGAGAGTGGTAAATACTACTGTTGTGTATTATTCAACATCAGCTCACCCCTTCTCTAACAATTTCTCCTTTGCACCACTGGGTACATTAATTCTTTCCTTAATGCCTTTTCCTGATCCAACACTGGCTCAACAGAATATTTCCCTATACCATTTAATATTTCACTCTTGCCAGCCTTTGCAGTTTAAAAAAGTATCACCCTTTCAGAACCTAAACTTAAAGGCAGAATTTCTGACCTCCCTGTTTCTACTTAGCCACATTGCGTTGAGTCCCAGGTTTCATTCCTACTTTTCGATTGGTTTTGTCTATAGGAGTGGGTTTCTTCTTTAAAATTCCAGTACCCAGTGTAACCCAGGGACTAGCTGAGGGAGCAATGACTTTTGGGACTTATGTGACATTTTATCAATCACACATCATTTCAATGGAAGCCCCCTATACTTATAATCACTCTAGCATTAGTGGTTGCAAAACTAGGATAGCAAAACAAACTATAAGCTAACTATATTGGAAGTAGGAGTATAACCTATTACAACCTATATACTAATCCTGCTTCTAATGTAGGTTAGCTTACAGGTTGTCTTGCTATGCTAGTTATACAACTAATTTTTATTCCTGACATGGATCATGCCTTCTATGCTTGAGTTCTACCAAAAAATATGACTCACATGAGTCAGTTGTGCGTGGAACAGACTTACCGCATATTCAATATTCAACCGGCTTAAGTTTCTGGAGCTGCAATTCAGCTTGTTCTTCACTTAAAGGTGAAGATGGGCTTGGGCAGTTCCCGGATTAGAAAGCTCTGTGGAAACCTTTATCTACCTACCTAATTATCTGTAACAAACCTTAAGATTGGTTTGGATCGTGTATTGCTTTGCCTGAGAATTGTTTTCAAGGAAAATACATTTAGATCCCAGGATTCAATAATTCCCAGATAAGATCTGGATGTCATTTATTTTATAATGGACCGAGTTCAAGAAATAAGAGAAATTAATAGACTTGTTGATGATCAGTTTACTTAAGAAAACTGTGGTCATGGGGAGGCAATGGAAATGTAAATAATAACTCATTTATTCATTTATTTATTCAAAAAGTGTTTATTGAATGCCTTCTTTGAGTCAAGCAAATTACCAAATGTTTTGGAGATACAGTTAATAAAAGGGGTATGGTCCAACTCCTCATGGAGCTTGCAGTCTTACGGAGAGAAGCAGATAAGTCAGAAAACTAGCAAGTAAATATGCAGTCTATAATTTTTATGAATAACTAATATAAGAAGTTATTGTTTTTAATTGACTTTATTCAGGCCATAAGGATGCAGTGGCTCATGCCTGTTATCTCAGCACTTTGGGAGGCTGAGACTGGAGGATTGCTTGAGCCCAGGAGTTTGAGATCAGCAACATAGTGAAACACCGTGTCTATCAAAAATTTTTAAAAAATTAGCTAAGCATGGTGGCACATGCCTGTAGTCTCACCTACTCTGGAGGCTGATGTAAGAGGATCCCTTGAGCCCAGAAGGTCAAGACTACAGTGACCACATCATATTGCACTCAGTCTGGGGAACAGAGCAACACTTTGTTTCTCTCTTAAAAAAAAGAAAAAAGTAAAAAAAAAAAATTGACCTTATTGAGATATAATTAATATGCAATGAAATGCATCCATTTTAAGTGTGTAGTTTGATGAGTTTTCAAAATCACCAGTCTAATCAAGGCACAGAACATTTTCATAATCCCATAAAGTATTCTTGAATTTACAGTCAACAAATACTCTTAATCCTAAAACCCTAGGTAATAATCGACTTGCTTTTTTCTAGGAGAGATTAGTTTGGCCTACCTTAAAATTTCATATAAATGGAAACCTAAAACAGTATTTTTTTGGCATCTGGATTCTTTCATGCAATGTCATATTTTTGAAACTTTTTTTTATGCTGTCATAAATATCAGTAATTCTTTTGTATTGCTTAATAACATTCTAATTTAGGTATATTCCATAATTTATCTATTCATCTGTTAATGAACATTTGAATTATTTCTAATTTTCAGATCTGCTGTGACCATTTACATACAAATCTTTGTGTGGGCATGTATTTTTCCTTTCTCTTAGGTAAATATCTAAGAGTGAAATTGCTGAGTCATACGGTAAGAGTAAGTTTAACTTTATAAGAAATAGGCAAACTACCTTCCAAAGTAGCTATATCATTTTCCTCTCTCACCAGCCATATGTGAGTTCACACAGTTCCATATCCCTGTCAGCAATTAATAATGCCATTCTTTTCAATCTCAGCCATTTTGATCTCTCTTTAAAAACTCATTGGATTTCATTTTGCATTCCTCTGATGACAAATGACATGAAGCATATTTTCTGTGCTAGTTCGCCATTTTTACATATTTTGTGAAATATATATTTATATTTTTTGGCCACCTTTTTTTTTTTAAGAGTCTTGCTCTGTCGTCAAACTGGAGTGCAGTGGCACAATCTTGGCTCATTCCCAACTTCTGCCTCCCGGGTTTAAGTTATTCACCTGCCTCAGCCTACTGAGTAGCTGGGACTACAGGCATGAACCACAATGCCCAGCTAATTTCTCTATTTTTGGTAGAGATGGGGTTTCACCATGTTGGCAAAGATGATCTCGATGTCTTGACCATGTGATCTACCCGCCTCAGCCTCTCAAAGTGCTGGGATTACAGTGCTCCGCCTGGCCACTTGTAATTAGTTGTTTGCTTCCATATTGTTGAGTTACAGGAGTTCTTTATACAATCCGGATATAAGTCATTTGCCATATGTATGCATTGCCCATATTCTCCCAGACCCCCAGTCTGTAGCAGTGTTTTCATTTTAATTTTTATAGAGTTCGATTTATGATTTTTTTAATGATTTATGCTTTTTGGTGTACTATCTGAGAATTATTTGCCTAGCATAACATTGCAAAGATTTTCTTCTACCTTTTCTTTAAGAAATTTCACAGCTCTGTCTTTTGCATTAAGATCTATAATTCATTTTGAGTAAATTTTCATATAGCATGAAATAAAGACCAGGAACTATTTTTTCTTCCATATGGATATCCAGTTCAAGTTTTTTTTTCTATACGGATAACCAGTTCCAGCATCATTCATTGAAAAAACTTTACCCTGTTTAATGATCTTCATGTCTTTGTTGAAAATTATTGGATCCTACATAAGTAGGTTTATTTCTGACCTATTTTATCCCATTGATCTATTTGTCTGTTCTTATGCCAATACCCCACTGTCCTGATCATTGTAGCTTTGTAGGAGGTCTTGAAATCAGTTAGTGTTAAGGCCTTCACCTTTGTTCTTTTCATAAACTATTTTTGCTATGTTAAGTCCTTTACATTTCTGTATAAATTGTAGTTGGCTGGGATTTTTTTATTGGGATTGCAGTTAATTTATAAATCAATTTGGCTAGAATTGATTTTAATAATATTGAGAGTTACAATTTGTGAACATAGCTAATCTCTTTCATTTTCCTTAACAATGTTTATAGTTTTAAATGTACAAACCTTGTATGCATATATTTTGTTTTTTTTAAAGCTGTTGTAATTGGCATGGCTCTTGTTTAACAAAAATTATTTTCTAAATCTTTGTTGATATTAGGTGATTTTGATGTTTATAAGAAGCCAAATATTTTGCAAGTTTCCAGTATCATGGCATATTTGTATATCATATACAAGTCTAGCTGCTTTGTGATCATTTAATAACCATACCACCTCTAAAGTGCAGTAATTCAGCACACTTCCACTGTTGACAACATACAAATAGAATAAAATTAATTTGTTTCAACCTATTTCACTTACTGTTTGAGCTGTTTCAATATTTTTTATAAACTTTTCTGACTGCATACTCCTTCCTACTAGTAGAATATTTATTTATTTATTATTTTCTTAGAAATGGTATCTTGCTCTGTTGCCCAGGCTGGAGTATTGTGGCATGATTATAGCTCACTGTAGCCTTCTGCCTCTCTCTTTTCTTTTTTTTTTTAATTTAAAGACAGGTCTCACTCTGTTGCCCAGGCTGGAGTGCAATGTGCAATAGTGTATAGTCACAGCTCACTGCAGCCTCAACCTCCCATGCTCAGGCAATGCTCCCACCTCAGTCTCCGAGTAGCTGGGACTACAGATATCACATCACCAAGCCCAGCTAGTTTTTGTGTTTTTAGCAGAGTTGGAGTTTCACCATGTTGCCCATGCTGGTCTTGAGCCCCTGAGCTCAAGCAAGGCACCCGCCTCAGCCTTCCAAAAAGTTGGGATTACAGTTGTGAGCTACCACACCCAGCCTCTAGTAGAACATTTTGTAACACAAATCCTTGTATGTGTATCTTGGGGAACATATTTATAAATTCTATATGCATAATTCTTTACTAATGTGTTATATAAATGACATTAAAAACTGACATTTTCATAGGTTAGAGTAAATGTGTAAACCATATTTTAAAGTGTATTACCAGTAACAATGAATTTATGTTATTTCTTAAAGCATAAACTACATATGGAAAAAGTTTATTTGCTAAAAACTGTGGCTATGAATTCATTTTTTAAAATATTCTTCTTGATACTTTGAATTTCATTGGCTGACTTCTTGTCAAATTAGATTAGGATGTCCCTGTCTTTAGTCTCATATTATTACTGACCAGCTTGTTCTAGGAGTAGCAGAAGAGTCAGGTCTGCCATTCTTTTTGTAGTTTGCCTGGGCTTGCATTATTAGCAATATTCTTAATTTATAATGTATGTTATAGAATCTTTTAAAACCATTTGTTTATTTTGTGACATTACTTTTAGCTAAATCTGAGTAATTTAATTGGTAAATACAATCACTAATCTTACTTAAAATGCAATATGCTGAAAATTAACCAGTGAATGAAGGGCCTTCTTTCAAAATAGGATCCCTTGCTAGTGGGCCTGGTGCGTATAGCAAATGTCAACACCAGCTCAAATATATGCTAGTAAACCTTCACTGCCTTCTTAGCTGTTTCCATTAAAAGTAAAAATTGTAAGTATTTTCTATGCTTCAATAGATCATCTTGGCATTGTCTGACATGCAAGTACCCCCTCCCCTTGGAAGACCAATGGTTTAGACCCCATTGCTACCAAGTTCACATTATTGCATTTGATTCCTCTGACAGCCAACATGTTTCACACAGAAATAAAATAGGGGAAACTAAAATAAAACAGTTATACTCTATTCTACAGCTCTCCGTTGCAGCCAGCTGAATCATAATATATTTTATCGGTCATAAAATAAGAATGAATTTTGGATACTTTTTTCAGTCCTACAAGTTTGGGAATAAAAATATAAAACATATGTGTTTTTGAGGTCACATGAAAGTTCAGTGTCTTCTCATCCCACAGATTATTTTACTAGGAACTTTTGGTAAAGAAAAATCTTGCTTAAACGTATCAAAAAACCCCTAAACATTTCTACGTTTTGTTTACTGATTATATAACTTCCAATCCCAACCCATGTCTGTGCTGTCTATACAACTTCTTGGTTAAAAAATATATATTAAAAAAATAACATGACATAGTTTCTGGTTTTGAGATCTTTGCCATATTCATGGGAAGCTAAGAGATTTATCGAGTGAAGCAACTGTGAAACAACAAAAGCCGGGATATAGGTAGTGTCCATATCCTTAAAACTCAACACCAAGGCCTCTTAAATACGATTAGAGAAGAGCTTAGGGTGAAAATATTCTGGCAAAAAAGCAACCAGCCTCATTTCAATCAGGGTCTTTCTATGCCAGGAGTCTCTGCTTACACCTTGGAATATTGGATTTTGTCATAATATAGACTTAGTATTATCTTATTGTGACAGCACAGAACCTGAGTCCCTTGAGGGATCTGAGAAGGAAAACCAATTAGGGAAGTGGAAGAATGATGTGAAGCAATGCTGATTTGTGAGTCACCCAACTGTCTACAAATTCCTGTCATTCTTTCTTTCCCTGGATCCTTTTCAGTGTTGAACAATCTTTTAATTAAGTTGTTGATTCTTTAGAATAGAGATTGGCAAACTATGACCCATGAACCAAATCTACCTACACTTACTGGTTTACATATTGTCTATGGTCACTTTCCCATTACAACAGTAGAGGGGAATAGTTGTAACAGGCTATGGGGTCCACAAAGCCTAAAATATCTTACTATTTGGGCCACTACATATAAAGTTAGCCATCCCTGATTTAGATGGTTGTCTATCCTTTCTTTTTGGCTTGAATGAAAGTTATTTCCTTAGAATATACAGGAAGAGAACTAATATTTATGGAGTACCTATTTGCTAAGTCATTTCATCTAGTCCTACAGGAATTCTATTAAATAAGTGTTAAGTCTCCAGTTCATAGATTAAGGTACATGAAGTTCAGAGAGTTTAGGTAGTGAAGTTAGATGAGTTCAGAGAGTGTAGGTGATAGGTTTTGGAACTAGGCCTCAAATGCATGTTTTTCTGTATTATGTTATTTGCCATACTAATGTAGTTCCAGAAGGTAGATTTGTGCCACTTGAAAAGCAAAGATGAAAATAATTGTGGGATTGCTAGAAGGAAGTCAGCCACTTAATGAGTAGTTGGTCCCCAGTATTGGGCCTTGGTATACCACCAAGTGATCTCAGCAATTTTGATTTTGAGCTATGGCAGAAAGATAGTTTCAATGTTGGCCATGTTATGACATACTCATTTTGTGCGAGTTGATATGATCAAAATTTGATTTGGAATACATGTCTATGTGGTTGTCAATAGATTCCTTATCCTTATTATTGTTCTCAGTTATTTTTATGTCAACTTTCTCTCATTCTATAGTTTTTCCTCCCCAGAAAAAAAGAAATAGTAAAGTGCTTATTGCCTTCTTACTTGCCTATTCCTGTTCTACTCCCCATGCCTTTCCACACGCAACAAAGCCCCATTCCATTTTACCATTCTCTGGGAAGCTAACTCTTATGAAAATAGCTACATTAATGCATGAGCAGTAACACATTTGAAAATCAGGACAAAAGTACAGAATCTAGGAACTAAAAGGAAGTTGCTCAAGGTCAGGTCCAGTGCCCGAGGTAGATCCTCTAAAGATGAAGGTTCTAAGGTTGAAAGATTATTCCCTGTTTAGGTGTTTTAAAGATAGATGTAGTAATACCTAAAGGAGAAAAACAGAAACAACAAACAAAACAATAAAAAGGCAACATTCAGAGAACATTTTAATAACTGTGCTCCATCAACACAGTAAAATTTCCAGTGTCTACTAAAATCGTCATTATAAGTACATGCTCAATAGATAATCAGACTGAATAGCAAAATATTTCTGAAATGATGTAAATAAAAACAACAGAGTTCAAAATAGTATTGTTGGATTATAAGAATGCTACTAACCTACACTGGCTACTTTAGAAAGGGAAAGAGATAAGCAAAGAGGGAGAGGGAGAGAGAGAGAGGAGAAAAAGAAGAAGAGAGAGAAAAGAAAATATTTATTGTCCACTGGGAACTGTACAGACAATAAATATTTTCAATAAAGAGATTATAAGTTAACAAATAAATGAATATTTTCTACTTTTATGAGACTTGAGAGGTATACCTAGAGAATTTCTTTATAATATTATCAGCATTTTTTCTTTTAATACTAGTTGTGGAAAATTATTCTTATCAGTACTTTCTTTTAGTTTGGAAGAGGCATTGTTGGATGTAATTTTAATTATTTTAAAAGTGTTAGCTCAGATGTAAACATTTATGTCATATCTTAATAAATTTGGAATTTGAGAAAAGACCTTTGAATCCTTTTAGATTGTATAATTGCTTCTTTCAATGAAAGCAAAATCTCATCTAAGAATAGAAAATATCACAGCTATTTAAGAAGTGAGAAACTGAAAAACAAATACCAGAATATAAGACATTTGCTGTATTGACTTCTAAATTCCCAAAGTTGCTATCAAGCCTGTGAAAATTTACAAAGTCTAAATTTTGTCTTTGAACTTTACAAAACAAAATACTTTTGTAATTTTACAAGAACTGTGTAAAATGGTATAAAAATAAGTGGAGATAATTGGAAATAAATGTACTTACAACAGGAATAGAATGTTTTAGGGGTACTATTACCAACATTTGAATACAAATTAAAGTATAGTTTCTCTTATACAAATTCATCTGGGTTACTACTATTATTGGTTATTTGAAAAAACTATAAAGATAAGGATTTTTTAAAAAATGTTTCTTTTTACTGTGTTTACTTGTGCTACTAAATTGTGTTACTAAAACACCAGGGGTTCAGTCTAGGTCCTGCTGTTCACCCCAGAAAGCCAATCAGTGAGACAATAAATATTGCCAGGGAATAAGGGTTTAATCAGCTTCTGCAGCCGAGGAGATGGGACTGAAGGTTATTTTGCAGGTAGATTGGTCCTGGTATGATTTGTCTTTGGTAGAAGTGGGAGACTAGAGAGAGAAATACTGTTTCAGAAGAAAACTGTAGTATTAGATTAACCTTTGATTCCTGGGTGGCCACAAAGTCACCTATAGCATGGAGCTGCCCAGGACCACCCTCCTCAGCATGAAGCAGCCAGAAAGATTGATGACCAGATTCCCCATGATTGAGGAATTGACAAATAGAAAGGCAGAAGCGAAACTGAGCCAATAGCTCCATAGTTTTTTAAAAAATGTATAAACATAAAAATCGATTTTTCTGTGCCTGTAATCTCAGCTACTCTGGAGTCCGAGGCACAAGAATCACTTGAACTCAGAAGGTGGAGGTTGCAGTGAGCCAAGATTATGCCACTGCACTTCAGCCTGGGTGTCAGAGCACAACTCTATCTCAAAACAAACAAACAAACAAACAAACAAACAAACAAATAAATAATTGAGAAATTGATTTTTCCGGTCTTAAAGCTTGAAACTTAATTTGTTTTATCTGAGTTTCTCCTTCAGGAATTGATCTCCTGTTTCAAAGAGCTGAAAATCACCAGATTACCATGTCCAGACAATGAGATGCCAGGCCCTTCATTTATCATAATTGCTTCCTTGATCCTCCCTAGTGTGTTTTCTTATATATTGTTACATTTCTTCCCTGCTATATAAACCCCTAGTTTTGGGGGCTGGATTTCGGACTAAGCTCCCACCTCCTTAGCTGCAGCACCCAAGTAAAGTTTGGCAATACCTGTTGTCTCAGTGACTGGCTTTCTGTGTGGTGAGAAGCAAGACCTAGACAGAACTCCTGGCATTTCAGTAACAGAGCAGAATAATTTTTATCGATCATATATATAGTGCCTGTGAATGTCAAAGATTTTTAGATATTTTATAAGAAGTTAATGATAGAATGTGAGGATGGCAGATACATTTGAAGATTTGTGTAGTTACCATGACTCCTTGATTTCACCTCGGGAACATCATCGATGACCTACACCTTAGGGAAGGCTCTCACACACCTTCCTTTTAAGGTATTCTATTGCACAAATTTGTGTATAAATATATGTATGTCTGGTGGAAGTAAGTTTGTCTGGTGGATTGTTAAAGCTTGGGGTAGTGAGAGAACAGAGTCAGTTTTAGGTTGGGATCACTTATAATTTTGTGACAGTGGAAGGCTTGAAGGAAGGATAAAATGGAGTTGTCTAAACTTTTTGCTGGTTCTGACACAATAAACTTTTTAAACTTCTCATATTGCTTCTTTCCTTTCTTAGCATTTGTATTAGTCAAGATTTTCCAAAGAAACAGAACCAATAAGATATCTATATCTATACGTCTATATATATAGATATATTTACTATAAGGTATTTTTCACAGTATTATGGAGGTAGAGAAATTACATAATCTGCTGTCTGCAAACTGTAGACCCAGGAAAGGGTGGTATTAATCCCAGTCTGGGTCTGAAGGTGTGAAAACCAGGAGCATAATAGTGTAGGTCTCAGTCAAAGGTCTATTGCTAAGTAAACACTTCACATATAAGCCATCTTATATACTAGGATTACATTTCTCTCTGGTACAATGTTTCCTATTGATTTAGTAACTGTCTCTTATTTCCAATTGTTTGCTTTCTTTTGTACCTCTTGCCAAGTGACTTCCAAGCTCTCTGTTATAGCTATAAATCATCTCATTCAAACTAAGGAACAGAGCAGGTATTTTATTAATGCATTTTTCTTGGACACATAAGTTTTGGAACCCTCTGTCCTACTGCTCAGATCAGATGTGTTCCTCTCTAGGTTAGCTACCAAACTGCCACCCTAGGATATTTCCCCATCACCTTAGGTAATCTAGTTGCCTCTTTCTTTTTTCTATACCCTGTTTCCTTGATCTCACATATTCCTTTTACTTGGTTTACTCCCTAGGTTCACAGCTGGATACAGAACAATCTAGTCAGCCAAAATAAAATTGATTCAAATTTGGATATGTTTAAAATATTTAATAATAAAACAAATTGTGTGTGTCAGATTAATTTGCAACAATTAAAATCTGTTTTTAAGGTGATTACTACACCCATCATGCTTTAGTTTGGTTAATGTGAGTGACCCAAACATCACAGATTCTTTTTTCTTATGCTTTTATTGTGGGTTCTAAGTTAATGGCAGAAATTTTCTTTTTTATTTTATATCTTTATTTTGTGGTTAAACTTGAAATTTTCCTTATTCTTTGTCAGGGATGTCAGCTACAACTACACATGCAATACTGAGGTTACCAGAGTTCTTATCCTTGTCTCTTAATTCCTCTGTGGAAATATAAAAATAAACCTACCGTAGGCAAAAAGCCCAAGATTCTTGATAGTTACATCAATTTTATTTTTGTTTTCCTCATATCTTCAAGTAGCTACCAAATACTGTCTCTTCTTTTCTTACAACATCTAAAGATCTACTCCTCAGTAGTATGTGGATGAGTACATTCTGAGATGGAAACATGGTAACAGATTTCTGGAAATAGCTTGATTCACATTCAGATAAGTAATAAATGTACTAAATTGATGGCAATTATTCACTAATATTCATTCTCTTCAAATAGAGTTCCTTAGCTCATGTAGAAGACCAGAACTGATCAAACCTTGGCAATTGATTTAATCATTCTGTGGGCAATTTGTTGTTATTTTGTTGTGTTTTACCAGACACTCAGCAAATATAAAGGAATGAACAGTCACTTGGCTGAATAGGACTCATCTTAAACATACCTTCAACCACAACTTTTATTTTTGGTAGAATCATTATTCCACTTTCAGAGGTACCTACTGACATCAATTCTTCATCATTATAGGCTTAATCCACACATATCCTGTTGGAAAAGTCAGTATTTTTGTGTATCTCTTACTTACACATAATGATACACAGAACTGTACTTTCTTATTTCATACCTACTAGAATTAAAACTAAGGGGACAGAGATTTTGTTTTGCATACTACTACTGTATATTAGGTGCTTTGAACAGTTTCTGATACAAAGTAGCCTCCAATTAATGAATAGATAAACAAATATGATATCTTATTTAATCCTGATAGTAACTTTTTTATAATGCTATTTAAAACGTTTTTACGTTTTTGTTTTTGTTTTTTGTTTGTTTGAAACAGGGTCTCACTCTGTCACCCTGGCTGGAGTGCAGTGGCGTAATCTCAGCTTACTGCAGCTTTGACCTAATGGGCTCAATGATCCTCTCTTGGTAGCCTCCTGAGTAGCTGGGAACACAGACATGTGCCACCACAATTAGCTAATTTTAGTATGTTTGTAGAGATAGGGTTTTATCACATTGCCCAGGTTGGTCTGAAACTCCTGGGCTCAAGTAATCCACCCACCTCAGCCTCCCAAAGTACTGGGATTACAGATCTCAACCACCATGCCCAGCCATCAAAAAGTTTTAAGTAGTTTGTTCTTGTTCTCATAGGTACTAGTAACAATTAGCAGGCGTGATTAAAACTTAGATCTATATAACTCCAAGTTTATACTCTCAAAAATATTAAATTGGATTTCATTGAAAGTTTTTTTTTTTTTGCTTAGATTAGTTCCTTTCACATGATAATCACAAAACATGAGAAAATGTTGAATGTGAGCAAAAGAAGAAAAAATAAAAGAAGGATTCCTTATGTAAGTTTAACACACTTTTATTCATTAGTTTTAATCTGAATTCCATCTATTACCCTGTCTTGGCATACAGCTTAATGCTTTTTTTTTTTTTTTAATTTTTGCTTAACACAATCTACTCCATTGTCTTCTTCTGAGACTTAGGAGAGTTGCCAAAGGGTGTGGTTATCAGTGGTTAGATTTTTAGAAATCACCCGTGCTGTTTACTTCAGCTTTCATTGTAATTAAACAATGATCTGCATTATACATTATCACTTGACAAGCTCTTGATAAAATACTATATTTGCATCTGATAAAATGCAGAAGTAAAAAAAAAAACCTATCAATTAATTTCAGAAATGCCTGGCACAGCTTGTTTCAGCATCTCAATGTAGCATGAATAAGCTCAAAGGTATATGTAACTCGGTCTTTCTGGTATTGAATGTTAAGCAGATCCTGTTTCCTATTCCCCTAAAATAAATCACAATTAAAAATCCATTCCGTTGGGTGTGGTGGCTCACTCCTGTAATCTCAACACTTAGGAAGGCCAATGTGGGAGGATCACTTGAGGACAGGAGTTCGAAAATCCATTCCTGGTTTAGTTTTTAATTTTAATTGAGCACAGAGTTTCATTTATAATGGAAGTGCAACAGTATCCTATAAAGAGCAATGAACTTGGCAAAGCCGATCTATTTCTGGATCACAACTTGACCAATTCAATGACTGTGAAACTTTTAGAAAGTAATGCCATTTCTGGGCTCCACTTGGTTCATATGTAAAATGTGGACCAAAATTCATGCATTAATTACCTGAGGACTGTTGTGTGAGCATTAGATGAGAGAATGTATATGAAACAATTTTGTGTTTGTAAAATATAAGGCAAATGTCTTTTATTAGTAATAGTATTATAACTCGCATTTATATTCATGGCAACTTTCTTGGTGATCTATTCCTAAGCCTTATAAATAGTACAGTATCACACTTTCACTATAACCAACAATAACCAATTCCCCTTTCCCTTCTCATATTTTCTTTTCTACCTCCATCTAAAAAAAAGATATGGGTCATGTTGCCTTAAAATAGGCACATTATAATTAATAAAACATAAATGAAAGTAAGCTTGAATAGTGAAAAGTGAATACTAACTAAATACTAAGAATTAAGATAGAACATCAAGTTCTGCAAAAAACTTGATGGAAATCAAGGTTTGGTGATGGTAATCACCTGACATTAGGTAAATTTGAGTAAGAAATACAGACATGGACAAAACACATATATTCTTATAAAATGCAATAAATGTCAAGGAGAAAAACTGAATTTTATTATATTATTTTATGAATAACATAAAAAAGAGAACTAGATTCTATAAAACATAAAAACTCTGTCTGTCTCTATTGTGTTTCGCTCTTGTCATTATCACACTGGTGATAGTGTGATCTCAGCTCACTGCAACCTACTCTTCCCAGGTTCAAGCAACTCTCCTGCCTCAGCCTCCCGAGTGGCTGGGTTCACAGGCACCCACCACATGCCCAGCTAGTTTTTGCATTTTTAGTAGAGACGGGGTTTCACTATTTGGCCAGGCTAATCTTGAACTCCTGACCTCAGATGATCCACCTGCCTCAGCCTCCCAAAGTACTGGGATAATAGGTGTGAACCACATGCTGGCCAAAACTCTCTTCTTATTTGTGAAGGGGGTCAGGAACATGTTGTTCTCTGAGGAAACGTTTGGGTATATTTTAAACACTTATAATTTTCTAAAAATGAATCATCAGGACTTTCATTCATTCATTAATCCACTCATTCATTCAACTAATTAATATTTGAGTCTTTATGGCTAAAGAAAGAAAAATAATAGTAGCTAACTTTTATCAATCATGCATTTTTGTAAACACTTCAATTGTATGAACTTCATTCATCCTTGTAATATCTCTGTGGGTAGGAAATATTACCATACCTAATTTACAGATGATGAAACTAAGGAAAAATAAAGTAAGTGACTAGCCTAACTTAAGTCAGTGGTTTGTAAGTAAATGAAAGGATTTCACTCCATAGTTAAGTTTGGGTTTCAGAATGATCACTCTAGCAGCAGCATAGGGATTAGGCTAGAAGAGCGGATGGTTATCAGTTAAAAGGAGGCTATAGCGATAATTGAATTGCAAAGTCATAGGGACCTAAGATAAGATACTGAAAAGTAGAAGATGGTTTGGATTAAAAACTGCTGTAGATCAAAGATAAAGGATCTGGACAACCATTTGGATGTGTGTGTTTTGAATGAGAAAGCTGTATTTTAGAATGTTTTTTCAGATTTCTCTACAGATTCAAATCTGTACATGAAGAGTTTGAGGTTTCTGAAAAATGGCAGATATTCTGTAGGCAGATGAATATGTGGGTCTGGAATTTAGGAGCAAGTTCTGGGCTGGAACTCTGGACTTCTTACTTAAAGCCAAAAGAATGGGTTAAAAAAATGGTATATAGTAATAGTAATAAGAAAAGAGAGCTACACATTCAGTTCTAAGGAACATGGCATTTAGGGAGCTGTCAATGAAGAAGAGAAGCCTTCATAAAGACTGAGACTAGAGAGAAAGAAAACAGGAGATATTTGTGTCATAGAATAAGGAAGGGGATAGTTTGATAAGAGAGGGCATGACCAACAGTGTAAAATATGTTTCAAGGTTAATTTAGCTAAAATCAGAAAGTGAACATTGAATTTGACAACATGGAGGGAATCTTTCACTTATTCATTCAACTAATATTTAATGAGAGATTACTATCAAGCACCATGCAGGAAACCAGGAATACAATTTTAGCAGAATAGATATTGCCTCTGACTTCATGATGCTTGATCTAATGGTGAGCATTAGTCAATTAATCTCTCAAGTATCACCCAGAATTTAGAGACATCAGCCTGAATAGTGGGAATTGCAGAAGAGAAGCTCCCAGTAAAGAGTATCTTTGAAGAGCCACGTGAAATCAACTTCCATATGATCTTGTTCAGAGAATGCAAATCAATTTAAGATGCTCCAGGTTCAATTATGAATTTACTGCCCTTTGGTCTCTTCTTTCCCAGCCACACCTTTCTTCCCCTATTCTGTTGGAAACCCAGGTGCAAAGTAAGGAAGAAGAAGGCCTAAAACAGGTCAAACGTAGAGGAAAAAACAATTAATTTTAGAATCGAATTTGAAGTTTTGATCAGTATCTTGAAACAGAGCATTCTAATTATTGAATGGAGACTGAGGTTGAGACTTAAGCTAAAAGCATGACTACCTATTATTTAAAAGTCTATGGAAAAGCTGAGGAATTGGTCAAGGTTTTGCTTAAGGGCAAGGAAAATGACTCTGAATTTTTAAATTATCCATGGGACAAAAAAAATATGTTACCTTTGCTATTATGTCAGGAGTCACACTCTAGGGAGAGCTGCAGCAGACTGAAGAGCAGATGAAAAGTGAGGAGTGAAAATAAGTAGGAGTTCCTTTTCCAAAAATACATAAAAATAGGGAAGGATGGAATGAGAGAGAGGCAGACTATGGAGAGTTATGTTTGTTGTTTGTTTTTGTTTTTTTAAGGCAAAGTTGCACTCTGTTACCCAGGCTAGAATGCAGTGGTGCAACCATGGCTCACTGCATCCTTGACCTCTGAGGTTCAAGCAATTCTCCCACCTCAGCCCCCCAAGTAGCTGGGACTACAGCCACATACTACCATGCCTGGCTAATTTATTTTTATTTTTTGTAGATTTGGTGTATTAGTCAATTCTCAAGCTGCTATGAAGAACTGCCCAAGACTGGGCAATTTATAAAGGAATGAGATTTAATTTGCTCAGTTTCACATAACTGGGGAGACCTCAGGAAACTTATAATCATGGCAGAAGGGGAAGTAGACATGTCCTTCTTCACCTGGTGACAGGAGAGAGGAGAATGAGAACCAAGTGAAAGTGTAAGCCCCTTATAAAACCATCACATCTCATGAGAATTAACTCACTATCACAAGAACAGGAGAGGGGAAACCACCCTCATGGGTCAGTTACCCCCCAACCAGCTCCCTCTCAAGATATGTGGGGATTATGGGAACTGCAGTTCAAGATGAGATTTAGGTGGGGACACAGCCACACTATATCAGACAGGATCTCACTATGTTGCCAGGGCTTGGCTCAAACTCCTGGGCTCAAGCAGTCTTCCTGCCTTAACCTCCTAAAGTGCTAGAATACAGGCAGGAGCCACAGTGCATGATCACTATTATTTTAATATTGAAAATATCTGAGCATTTTTGTATACTAAGAGCAAAGAATAGAGAAAGTTGATTTTACAAAATAGAGAGTGGATGATTCTTGTATGCATATTTATTCTTGAGTTATTTTAAGAATTTGTGTTTAAACAAACCTCTTTATTTTTAGATCATGAATATTAACAGCATAATCAAGAAGTTGTGTGGTTTCTTTACCTTAGAAGTTACCTTTCTTTTCAGAATGTTCAAGTTTATTCTTTGTCATCACTTTTCCTGGTAAAATTATTCTATTTTAATTGTGGGAACTTTATGCATAACTCAGGTCTTACATAGGATCTTGAAGTGTTGAATAAATGTGTAAGCTCCATGACAAACTTTGTTTTATTCCCTTTTACTATATAAATTGTATTCACTACAGCATTCCCAGTGGCTGGAGCCAGGAACTGATGAATAGTATATGCTAAACTATATCGGGGGAATTAAAAGTAGTAGCTGAAATTTAAGGTATTGGGTGAATAATAGCTAAGTGAATGGTCCTATATAGAAAACAGTAATACCAAGTAACAGTCTGCTCAAGCCAGTCAGTTTTAAAAGTCAGAGATTAAGAAGCCTGAAAAACAATTTGATCTTCAAATGAACATTACTTATGTATTTATTGAATATACTTTAATGTGAAGATTTATTTAATTAGATTTAAAAAGAGACCGATGAATGGGTTCGCTTATATTTTGCCTTTACCAAAAAAACTCTATAAAATAGTTAAGATGGACGAGGAAATAAACAAGAGGACAAATGTGTCCAAGTTACTGTCACTAAGCCAATGTGGGAGCAACAATAAAATCCAAGATTTGAGATAGAAAGGTATGTAATATAAGTTTCTGGAGTCACTACATTCCTTCGGATGTTTTTAAAGAGAAGGCTATCTATGTTCCAAAAGTACTATCTCATACTTTGGCCTGAGTACTACTCCCTTATGTAGAGGAAATGAATTCAGCCATTGTAGACCTTTGCTTATTCATTCAGCCATACCATTGTTTTATTTACTTTTTTAATGTATGAAATTTAACAAAATGAGTATTATCATCAACTATATGAATATAGAATTCTGACACTGGAAATTATAGGTTGAACTCAGCAAAGAGATCATGATTACAGCTTTTTTTTGTAGTTTTTATCCTCTGTACTTTTATCATGTGACTGGCACCCCTATTTATTATCAACTATTTACAAAATTCAACCACTGATTTTAACTGTAATTATTATTATGTTTATAAAAACTGGTTAAGCAGCTATAGTTTGTTATTCACAAAGTTACAAGTTCTCTATTAAAAAAAGAAGGTGATAATTATCATAGGAAAACTTAGATTTTGCATACAAACTAAAAGAGCACAAGAGTGAGCTGTTTAGGATTTTCAGCTTCCACATTCAATAAGCCTTTCAATCAGATTATCCTAGTATTTCCTGTATACTAAACAATGATGAAGCAAGAATAGGAAATGTAAGTCACACATTCCCTATTGGGAGATGCTATCATTAAACTATTTTCAGTAGTACTACTTGCTTCCTTGAGTGAGGTTTTTAAGCAGCAATCTATCCTTAAGTTAGTATTTCTGAGGAAGAGATGTACTTTTTCCTTTCATTCATTTTATTATTTTTTAAAGTACACCATTCTTAGTCTGGATTATTAAAACAACTTTTTGCACACAATAAAACAAATTTGAGGACTATCTCTGGGCTTGCAGATTATTTAAACTCACATGTGCTTTTGCTAAGTTTCAAGACTCATCCTTTTCACGTCTCTCCTCACATTTCTCATTTGTTTCATTTTTATGTATATTAGAAATAAAATCCCCTAATTAACTCATAGCAGAAACTCTTGAAAACTCTCAACCTTCCCATACTTCCTGTGTACTCACCATTCCAGTATACTTCATTTTTGTGCATGCCAGTGGAGTCCTGCTTTGGAGGGTTGGGCTGAGGCTAGAGGTGGGGATGTGAGAGAGCTGTAGGTGCTTGGAAGTTCATGGTTCTGGAGTGCTCTTCAGCCAATAACAGAAGGGAATTGGAGGATAAATACTTTAGCATCCTCACTTGTTGGGTGGATAACTGCACGGTCTCTCAAAGTTCTGCAGAATAGACCCTCAGTTGCCCAAAGTAGTAATCAGCTGGAAAATGAACCTTTCACTTCCACTTTGTCCCAGTTTCTCACTCTCCTAATAATGCTTCCTAAAATCATTCTCTAAATAAACTTACACTGCCATTCTTGTTCCTGGGGCTGCTTTTAGAGGACACAAACTAAGACATAAGTATTCATAATTAGAACTTACATATTAATGAAAGGCAAACACTAATCAAATCTAAAGGTATTGATTGAAAATATTAATAATGCTAATTAAAAGTAGTGCCATTTCATTAAATGCTGGTTTTGTAATTATGTGCTGGTAACCAGTCTAGATGGTTTTTTACATATTAGTAATTCTCCCAGTATTTCTCTCTATGAGACTGTATTATATTCCCATTTTATAGACGAAAAAACTAAGACCTAAAGATAGCAAGTCATTTTACTGAGGCTTCATAGCTAGTAATTATTACAGCCAGGATTTAAAATCAGTGCTCTTAACTGTCACTCAGCAGAAAGTCCCCACAAATTGCAAATTCCTTAAACAAAGTAGGTTCCCTCGGGGGATATTAGTATATGTGTGTGTATATATGAACAAGAATGTACACACACACACATACACACATTCAGCATATATATATCATAATACATATATTTCAGGATTTATTTGATTATATTTATCTAACAATTCCTGTAATATTTGTATAATTTTTATATTTCATCTGTTTTGTACTTAATATTGGTCGATGTTGCTAAACATTTCAGGATAAATGCAAATAAAGATATTTATTTTCTTTAAAAAGTAATTGTATTTTGACCATGGACAACAGTAACTGTTATAAAGAATCCTTCAAAAGAACAAATGAAACTTGAGGCTTTATAGTCACATGAGTCATCCACCATCTGCAAAGTTACACTTCCCAAGAATTAAGGCTTAAGTCCAATGGATTGAAGTAATAAGGAGATAAATCCTTTGCAGAAAAATCTTGTTTTTGGTTTGCCTTAAAAGGAGGAAGTTTTTACTTTATATAGAAATGGAGCCAAAACTCATGCTAACAAATTCCAGATTAAACTCATGCTTGTTGAATAGCAAAGAATCTGGCTTTCTTATCAGTCATTGGTTTAAAATTAATCAGAGAAGATTGTATATTCACTGGAATCTTGCTATGATAGAAGCAGAAATGTAACCGGTTCTTCATATCTGCAAGTTCCACAGCCAAAAATCCAACCAACACATCAAAAATAATTTTTAAAATAAGTAAAAAGTGACAATACAATAATAAAACAATATAAATAAAAATATATAATAAAATAACTACTTATAGAGCAATTATATAGTATTAGGTATTTTAAATAACATAGAAATGATTCAAAGTATATGGGAAAATGTGCAGAGGTTATATGCAAATACAGTGTCATTTTATTATAAAGGATTTGAACATCCATAGATTTTAGTATCTGTGGGGGTCCTTTGGACCAATCTCCATGGATATCAATGGATAACTCTATCTGTTTCTCTAGATATACCCAAAATCAGAGGAAAAATAAAAGACAACTTTTCATATTGTTTGTTATAATTAACCAAGTTTCTGTTATAAAATGCAAAGTCAATATTTAAAAATGCAAATTTTAAATTTATTTTCTAAATGAAAGAATAATAACTATTAGTAAAAAAAAAAAATACTTTAAAAAGTGCTAAGCAATTACCTATATAAAATTCTGCCAAAACATTTTTATTTAGTGATTGTAGTTTATTTGTGAAACCAATTTGATCTTCTATAAAATAATAGAACACATATATCTCTCCAGTTCTAATAAGTAATGGCTCTTTTGTCATACTTTGCATATAGTTAGTTACATACATATCCATCACTTCAACTGAAGTTTGATCTTGGAGTAGGTATAATTTAATTATTGAATGAATAGTTATTGTAAACCTACCTTGTGACAAGTCATGTGCTGAACTTTACAGATACAAAGACAAAGACAAACAAAATGAAGCCTGAGTCCTTACAGAACTTGGAACAACAGAATGAGAAAGAAGATCATTAAAGAGTAATATAACGAGTGCCATGATAGCAGCATGTAAGAAGTTATCAGAGTGTGGATATTCAGCCTAATTTTATAGAAGTAATAATAAAGAAAGGGAGAGAGAGATTAGTTGAAATATAAATACACAGAAACTTAATATATATGTATGATATTAAAGATGGAGAGTGTAAAAAAACTCAGAAATCTAATAGATAAAGTGAGTGAGAAAGTAATTTAAAGTGAAATTTGGATGTTTAGCCTGGATTCATTATAGAAGGGTATTTCTACTCCTATTTAGTTATATAGATAAGAAAAGAATAGAAAATGGTTTAACAGAAAATCTTGAAGGTTTTCAATATGTTGAGGACAAAGTGCCTATGGAACAAATATGTGGAAATGTGAGGTGAGAAGAAAGATCAGGAGATTTACCTTTATATGGGGGCCATCAAAAGTGTCTGAGAGTAAATATAGTTATCCCAGGAGAGAATAGATGGAAACTCATATAGAACAGGGATCATGTCTTGCTCACAATGCCTAAAAAGGGCATTTTTTAAATTGTATTTACTAATCTGAAAGGATATAACAAACATTAAGAACAAGGAAATAGGTAACTTCAAAATGTTGTAAGGATAGGAAAATTGAATTATTTCATGGAATAAATGATCACAAACAAGATCAATACAGACTTTTAAAAATGAAATCTGATAAATGGAAGTAGCAACTATGACTTTTTATTTTTAGGACAAATAAAAGTGCACATTGAGGTAGCTGGCAACACAGTTGAATAGGAACAGCTCCGGTCTGTAGCTCCCAGTGAGATCAATGCAGAAGGTGGGTGATTTCTGCATTTCCAACTGAGATAACTGGTTCATCTCATTGGGACAGGTTAGACAGTGAGCGCAGCCCACAGAGGGTGAGCTGAAGCAGGGTGGGCCATCACCTCACCTCAGAAGTGCAAGGGTGGGGAACTCCCTCCCTTAGCCAAGGGAAGCTGTGAGGGACCGTGCCATGAGGAACAGTGTATTCTGGTCCAAATACTACACTTTTCCTGTGGTCATCACAACTCACACAGCAGGAGACTCCCTCAGGTGCCTACACCACTAGGGTGCTGGTTTTCAAGCACAAAACTGGGCAGCTGTTTGGGTAGTAAAAGAGCTAGCTGCAACAGTTTTGTTTTTAACCCCAGTGGCTCCTGGAATGCCAGAGAGACAGAACTGTTCACTCCCCTGGAAAGGGGGCTGAAGCCAGGGAGCCAAGTGGTTTAGCTCAGTGGATCCCACACTCATGGAGCCCAGCAAGCTAAGTTCCACTGGCTTGAAATTCTTGCTGCCAGCACAGCAGTTTAAAGTTGACCTGGGATGTGTGAGCTTGGTCGGGGAGAAGTATTCAACATAACTGAGGCTTGAGGAGGTGGTTTTCCCCTCACGGTGTAAACAGAGCTTCCAGGAAGTTCAAACTGGGTGGAGCCCACTGCAGCTCTGCAGAGCCATTGTAGCCACCACAGCTCTGCCAAGCTGCAGCTCTGCAAAGCCACTGCCTCTCTAGATTCCTCCTTTCTGGGCAGGGCATCTCTGAAAGAAAGGAAGTAGCCCTAGTCAGGGGCTTATAGATAAAAATCCTATGGCCCTGAGACAGAGCACCTCAAGGAAGGGGTGGCTGTGGGTACAGTTCAGCAGACTTAAACATTCCTGCCTGCTGGCTCTGAAGAGAGCAGCAGATCTCCAAGCACAGCACTTGAGCTCTGCTAAAAGACAGGCTGCCTCCTCAAGTGGATTTCTGACCTCCATGCCTCCTAACTGGGAGACACCTCCCAGCAGGAGTTGACAGACACCTTATACAGGAGAGCTCCTGCTGGCATCTGGCAGGTGCCTCTCTAGTGTTGCCAGATTTTAGGGCACAGGGGAGGATTCAGCTCCCCTTAGAGGATGTTTTTCCAGGCTCTTGGTCTCTCACTCACCCAAGAATGGGAGAGGGGATCATGACACAGTGCACTCACAATAAAATATCCGACCCTAAAGAGTTTTTGCAGAAAAGCGATTTATTTAGGCAAAAAGAAAGAGAAAAAAAAAGGTGAAAGATAAAAGAGAAGCAGCTAGCTCTCACACTGAGTAGAAGGGTTCCAAGAGGGGGAAAACCAAGAAGGAAAGCTCCTCTCACACCGAGAGAATCCAGAAAGATGGAATCCAGGAGAGAGAAAGCAGTTTCCACACTGAGTGGAAGGGACCCCAGAGGAGGAAATCCAGGAGAGGAAAAGCAGCTTCCACACTGAGTGGAAGGGGACCCAAGTATGGAATCCCAGAGAGGAAGGCAGCTTCCATGAGGATTGTGGAAGGGTATCCAAACATGAAGTCCAAGGAGGTGTGGAAGAAAAGGACTTCTAACCTTGGAGGAATTCCCATCTTATCCAAGCCCCCTGGCCAATGAAAGGAGTTCCTTTAAACTTCTGCTGGAGTGATTGGCCTTTGGCCCTTTCCTGTACACAAAAATTAAAACAAAGACCTCTAATCCCTGGATGGAGAGAGAGGGGAAGGCAGGACACTGGGAAGTTTTTGCCCTTGAAACTACATTCCCTTGTGGACCCAGGAAGAGAACACATGCCCTCACTAGGATGAAGCTTTCAGAGAAAGGAACAGGTGGCAATCTTTGCTGTTCTTCAGCCTCCACAGGTGATACCCTGGCAAACAGGGTCTGGAGTGAACCTCCAGCAGACTCCAGCAGACCTGCAACGAGGGGCCTGAGTGTTAGAAGGAAAACTAATAAATAAAAAATAATAGCATCAACATCAACAAAAAGGACATCCACACAAAAACCCCATCTGAAAGTCACCAATGTCAAAGACCAAGGGTAGATAAATCCATGAAGATGAGGAAAAACCAGTGCAAAAAGGCTGAAAATTCCGAAAACCAGAATGCTGCTTCTCCTCTAAAGGATCACAGCTCCTCACCAGCAAGGGAACTAAACTGGAAAGATAATGCAATTAATGAATTGGCAGAAGCAAGCTTCAGAAGGTAGATAATACCAAACTCCTCTCAGCTAAAGGAGTATATTCTAACCCAATGCAAGAAAGCTAAGAACCTTAAATAAAGGTTAGAGGAATTGCTAACTAGAATAACCAGTTTAGAGAAGAATATAAATGACCTGATGGAGCTGAAAAACGCAGCACAAGAACTTCATGAAGCATACACAAGTAACAATAGCTGAATTGATCAAGCAGAAGAAAGGATATCAGAGATTGAAGATCAAGTTAATGAAATAAAGCATGAAGACAAGATTAGAAAAAAAAAAGAAGGAAAGAAAAAAGCTTACAACAAATACGGGACTACATGAAAAAACCACACCTACATTTGATTGGTGTACCTGAAAATGATGGGGAGAATGAACCAAGTTGGAAAACACTCTTCAGAATATTATCTAAGAGAACTTCCACAACCTAGCAAGACAGGCCAACATTCAAGTTCAGGAAATACAGAGAACACTGCGTAGGTACTCCTCGAGAAGAGCAACCCCAAGACACATAATTGTCAGATTCATCATGGTTGAAATGAAGGAAAAAATGTTAAGAGCAGCCAGAAAGAAAGCTTGGGTACCCACAAAGTGAAGCCCTTCAGACTAGCAACAGATCTCTCTACAGAAACCCTACAAGCCAGAAGAGAGTGGGGGCCAATCTTCAACATTATTAAAGAAAAGAATTTTTAACTCAGAATTTCATATCCAGCCAAACTAAGCTTCATAAGCGAAGGAGAAATAAAATCCTTTACAGAGAGGCAAATGCTGAGAGGTTTTGTCATGAGCAGGCCTGCCTTACAAGAGATCCTGAAGGAAGCACTAAATATGAAAAGAAAAAGATGGTACTAGCCACAGTAAAAACATACCAAATTGTAAAGACCGTTGACACTGAAGAAACTGCATCAACTAACAGGCAAAATAACCAGCTAGCATCATAATGACAGGATCAAATTCACATGTAACAATATTAGCCTTAAATGAAAAGGGCTAAATGCCCCAATTAAAAGATACAGACTGGCAAATTAAATAGAGTCATTCGTGTGCTGTATTCAGGAGACCCCCTCATGTGCAAAGACACACGTAGGCTCAAAATAAAGGGATAGAGAAATATTTATCAAGCAAATGAAAAGCAAAAAAAAAAAAAGCAGAGGTTTCAATCCTAGTCTCTGATAAAACAGACTTTAAACCAACAAAGATAAAAAAAGACAAAGAAGAGCATTACATACTGGTAAAGATATCAATACAACAAAAAGAGCTAACTGTCCTAAATATATATGCACCCAATAGAGGAGCATCCAGATTTATGAAGCAAGTTCTTAGAGACCTACAAAGAGACTTAGACTCTCACACAATAATAGTGGGAGACTTTAGTACCCCACTGTCAATATTAGACAGATGAACAGGGCAGAAAATTAACAAGGATATTCAGGACTTAAACTCAGCTCTGGACCAAGTGGGCCTAATAGACATCTACAGAACTCTTCATCCCAAATCAACAGAATACACGTTCTTCTCAACACCACATTGCACTTATTCTAAAATTGACCACATAACTGGAAACACTCCTCACCAAATGCAAAAGAATGGAAGTCAAAACAGTCTCTCAGAACACAGTGCAATCAAATTAGAACTCAGGATTAAGAAACTCACTCAAAACTGCACAACTGCATGGAAACTAAACAAACTGCTCCTGAATGACTACTGGATAAATAATGAAGTTAAGGGAGATATACATAAGTTCTTTGAAACCAATGAGAAAACAAAACAATGCAACAGAATCTCTGGGACACATCTAAAACAGTGCTTAGAGGAAAATGTATAGGAATAAATGCCCAGAGGAGAAAGCGGGAGAAATCAACATTCTAACATCACAATTAAAAGAACTAGAGAAGCAAGAGCAAATAAACTCAAAAGCTAGCAAAAGACCATAGGTAACTAAGATCAGAGCAGAACTGAAGGAGATAGAGACACACACACGAAAAAAAACCCTTCAAAAAATCAGTGAGTCCAGGAGCTGTTTTTTTGAAAAGACTAACAATATAGACCACTAGCCAGACTAATAAAAAAGAAAAGAGAGAAGAATCAAATAGACACATTAAAAAATGATAAAGGGGAGATCAACACTGATCCCTCAGATATACAAACTACCTCCAGAGAATACTATAAATACCTCTATGCAAAGAAACTAGAAAATCTTGAATAAATTGATAAATTCCTGGACATATACACCCTCCCAAGACAAAACCAGGAAAAAGTCAAATCCCTCAATAGACCAATAACAAGTTCTAAAATTGCAGCAGTAATAAATAGATTACCAACCAAAAAAAGCCCAGAACCAGATGGATTTACAGCTGAATTCTACCAGAGGTACAAAGAGGAGTTGGTACCATTCCTTCTGAAACTACTCCAAATAACAGAAAAAGAGGAACTCCTCCCTAACTCACCTTATGAGGCCAGCATCATCCTAATACCCCAACCTGGCAGAAAAACAAGAAAAAAAGAAAATTTCAGGCCAATATCCCTGATGAACATCAATGAGAAAATCCTCAATAAAATACTGGAAAACCAAATCCAGAAGCACATCAAAAAGCTATCCACCACAATCAAGTAGGCTTCATCCCTGAGATGCAAGCCTGGTTCAACATAGGCAAATCAATAAATGTAATCCATCACATCAACAGAACTAATGACAAAACACATGTGATTATCTCAATAGATGCAGAAAAGGCCTTTGATAAAATTCACCAATCCTTCATGCTAAAAACTCTCAATAAACTAGATGTGGATGGAATATATCTCAAAACAATAAGAGCTATTTGTTACAAACCCACAGCCAATATCATACTGATGGGCAAAAGCTGGAAGCATTCTCTTTGAAAACCAGCACAAAACAAGGATACCCTCTCTCATCACTGCCATTCAACATAGTATTGGAAGTTCTGGCAAGGGCAATCAGACAAAAGAATGAAATAAAGTATATTCAAATAGGAAGAGAGGAATTCAAATTGTCTCCGTTTGCAGATAACAGGATTGTATATTTAAAAAACCTCATTGTCACAGCCCAAAGTCTTCTTAAACTGATAAGCCACTTCAGCAAAGTCTCAGGATGCAAAGTCAATGTGCAAAAATTACAAGCATTCCTATACACCAATAATAGAGAGCCAAATCATGAGTGAACTCCCATTCACAATTGCTACAAAAAGAATAAAATACCTAGGTATACAACTTACAAGAGAGATGAAGGACCTCTTCAAGGAGAACTACAAACCACTGCTCAAGGAAATAAGAGAGGACACAATCAAATGAAAAACATTTCATGCTCATGGACAAGAAGAATCAATATCCTGAAAATGGCCATACTGCTCAAAGTAATTTACAGATTCAATGCTATCCCCATCGAACTACAATTCACTCTCTTCACAGAATTAGAAAAAAAAATACTTTAAGTTTTATATGGAACCAAAAAAGGGCCCATATAGCCAAGAAAATCCTAAGCAAAGAGAACAAAGCTGGAGGCATCACCCTACCTGACATCAAACTATACTTCAAGTCTACAGTAACCAAAACAGCATGTTACTCATACCAAAGTGAATATATAGACCAATGGAACAGAACAGAGGCCTCAGAAATAATGCCATACATCTACGACCATCTGATCTTTGACAAATCTGACAAAAGCAAGCAATGGGGACAGAATTTCCTATTTAATAAATGATGTTGGGAAAAACAGCTAGCCATATGCTGAAAACTGAAACTGGATGCCTTCCTTATACTTTATACAAAAATTAACTTAAGATAGACTGAAAACTTAAATGTAAGACCTAAAACCATAAAAACGCTAGAAGAAAACTTAGACAATACCATTCAGGGCATTGGCATGGGCAAAGGCTTCATGACTAAAACACCAAAAGCAATTGCAACAAAAGCCAAAATAGACAAATGGGATCTAATTAAACTTAAGAGCTTCTGCACAGCAAAAGAAACTATCATCAGAGTGAACAGGCAACCTACAGAATGAGAGAAAAATTTTGCAATCTATCTATCTGTCAAAGGGCTAATAGAATCTACAAGGCATTTAAACAGATTTACAACAAACAAACAAACAAACAAACAAAAAACAGCAAAAGGTAGGTGAAGGATATAAACAGACACTTCTCAAGGAAGACATTTATGTGGTCAAAAAACATGAAAAAAGCTCATTTTCACTGGTTGTTAGAGAAATGGAAATCAAAACCACATTGAGATACCATCTCATGCCAGTTAGAAAGGTGATCATTTAAAAATTCAGTAAACAACAGATGCTGGAGAAGATATGGAGAAATAAGAACTTTTACACTGTTGGTGGGAATGTCAATTAGTTCAACCATTGTGGAAGACAGTGTGGTGATTCCTCAAGGATCTAAAACCAGAAATACCATTTGATGCAGCAATCCCATTACTAGGTATATACGCAAAGGATTGTAAATCATTCTACTGTAAAGACACATGCACACATATATTTATTGCAGCACTATTCACGATAGCAAAGACTTGGAACCAACCCGAATGCCCATCAATGATAGACTAGATAAAGAAAATGTGGCACATACTTACCCTGGAATACTATACAGCCATAAAAAGGGTGAGTTCATGTCCTTTGCAGAGACATGGATGAAGCCGGAAACCATCATTCTCAGCAAACTAACACAGGAATAGAAAACCAAACACCATATGTTCTCACTCATATGTGGGGGTTGAACAATGAGAACACATGTACACAGGGAGGGGAACATCACAAACCAGGGCCTGTCAGGGGTGGGGGACTGGGGGAAAGATAGCATTAGGAGAAATACCTAATGTAGGTGACGGGTTGATGGGTGCAGCAAACCACTGTGGCACATGTATACCTATGTAACAAACCTGTGTGTTCTGCACATGCATTCCAGAACTTAAATTATAATAAAAAAAGGAAAAAAGGTGCACATTATTTGATGTGGTGAAAATTAAATTAAAGAAGCTATTCTCTTAGAAAATTACGTAGATTAAAAATACAAATTGATTTAAGAATAACTTAGATAAGTTAATGAAAGATAAGTTCATAGGTCATTGAGGGAGGCTTTGTGTAGTAGCAGGAAGATTTTTAACCTTTTAAATGTACATCACAGTGAGCAGCCATCTTTCAAAAAACACCTTGGTACTACTGAAAGAGAAAGAATATTGCAATAGAACTTTGTTTGGGTATTATAATTATTTCATATTTATATAACTTGTTAATAAAAGTGAATCAATAAAAGTGATTAATAAAAGTAAATCTTGACTATCAGTTTTTAAAAGTTGACACAAATTTAGTCAATTATGGGATTTATGAACAGTAACTTCCATAGTTTTGCAATAAAATGAAATATTGATCAGCAACAGGAAGATTTTATTGAATTTGTATGTACATAGCAAAGTTAGTGAAACTTCTCTGGCAAATTTTATCAGAACTTTACATGAACTGAGGCCAAAAAATATTCAGCATGATTTATCCAGTTTGGCTGATATAATAAACTAAATCTCAAATCTACATCTGGTGATTTGCTTTTCAGAGACTATCTTTAACTATAATTTTATATTTCCAAAAATAGATGCTGGAAGAAGCCAAAATCTATTTCCTAGCATTCTTACTAGTGCATAAAGTTTTGATAATTTGTGAAATGAATTCAGAACAGACAAGTCACAGGGACTCAGATGAAGTCTCTGACTGCATTCATGAGACCAAATTCTTACAGAGGGCCTAAATAATGCATTCAAGTTAAATTCTTATCAAGAAGAAAGATAATTATCCATGAAATGATACAAGAAATAACACATTATCACAATTCCTTTCTTAGATCTAAACTCCTTGAAGGCAGGTATCATATTTTATGCTTCTTATGTAACCACGTCCACAACATTTAACACACCACTGATTGCATTAGGTGCTCAATGAGTACTCATTGAATGACTTATTTTACTTTATAGATTTGGAAGGTACTCTTAAATTTATTTTACACCTGGTCATTTATTCTGTACTCTTCCATTATTGATATTAAAGTGATAGTAGGAATTTTAACTGTATTAGGCTACTGCCTACCACCGTTCTTTTACTATTTCAGTCCCCTTAAGTCATTTTAAGTGATAAAAGAGAACAGATATTTTCATGTGTCAGAATTTTAAGAGTTTTGAAATACCACCATATCTTTTGGAATTGTGGGATTGTAGCTTCGGAGAGCTCTCAAATCAGCTCAAGGAAAGATATCTGATGAAACTTTATAAGCTACATATTCTTTCTCTAATTGCAACATTCCATATACTCTAGTAAATTTCAGTAAGTCTCCACCTTCATCAGCATAACAGGCATTAACAGGCGAGTTCGGAGGAGTAAGTCACCAATGTTACCTTCATCTTCAGTTTGGCCTAGGAAAACTCACATTTTTCTGTAATTCTCTAATTCTTGACATAAAATATATTTTCTTGAGCAATACTAGGGTTCTAGATAGCCTGAAGATTTCTTTAACATCTTTGCACTAAAGGATTTGTTTCGATATTTTCCCCATAGACTGTGCAATTAGATTAGACAAGTACCTATGTATGCAAACCCTATATGTCAAGTTTAGGGGGAATTTGATGGCCAATTATTTTAAGATAATAGAAAATGCAAGTGATTGTTATGTGTTCAATATAATAAATAAGACAATTTAGGATGATAGAGTCCAGGAATGGTGCCTAGTTTAACAGAAATAACACCAACCAAAGCAGATTTGAAAACCTTTGCCAATCCTTATTGGCATCTCTTCAAAAAGCTTACTTATTTTCTACAACACTAATTTTAACAACCCAAGCTTGAAGACCTGATATCTAATTAAGTACTACTCAACCTATAAATGAGGTAGTAATTTTATTTAGAATGTGTAAAGAAAACACTAACACCATTCAGTACTATGTTGTATGGCGCCCGCATTCAGAATTCAAGCCTCAACACCTCTTCTCCTTCTCTTAATAGCACTTGCCATCTGTACCAAATCAGGACATTTTATTAAATAGTTTTGCAGTGAATGCACTTTCTTTTCTAGCAAATAGAAATTAGTTTGCTCCCATTGGTCTTGCATCTTGGTTCTGCAGAGCTGATCTGATTATTACTCTCCTTAGCTGAGTTCAGAAAAACACAAAGTAATTCAATAAGGTGGTGTAAAGTCCACTAGCGATGATGACAATGGCCTGGATGAGAAAATAATAGATTGATATTCAGTTGTTTTTTTTTTTTTAATGAAAGTAGTGGTTGAATCACTCTGGAAGGACAAAGTCTTGCTTGAAGCCATCTGTTTATAAAGATCTTTTCCTTGCTTTTTAGCCTGTCAGGTTCACTGAGGCCAGCCAGGGTTCAGGAGGCAGGGAAAGCCCATTTATAATGCTCAGGCAATATCTAGTCACAGGCAAAAAATCAGGCAAGAGACAGAAAATATGTAAAATGTACTCAATCAAATTATTTTGAAGTATTTTTTATTCATTCATTCATTTTCATTTTAATGGAAACCTTAAAAAAAAAAAAACAAAAAAAAAACAAGAAACTACATTTAGGCTTCTACAGGATCCAAGTTCTTAGTGTTCCTTAAAATAGAAATGCCTCTCATATTACAAATCATTTGATCCATGGAAATAAAGGTAGCTACATTTATTTCAGTTCCTGCCCCTTCCCAACTTGGTTTAGAAGCAGAAACTACCTTTGCCCTCTTTGAACTAAAGTAAGGCAGCACGACTCTGACATGGGATAAAGCACTGATTAAATCTCTCTTTCTTCTCAAGATGAAAAAGATCTTTAAAAAACAAACAGGTTTTATATCTGCAGGTATTACATTCTCCCTTTGCATTTTCTTTAGTTCAATGTAGGATTTGTGTGGTTTATTACAACATCTTTCATGTAGCAGATCTAAAAACCCCTTTGTGAAGTTGAAGATAATGGCATAGTGTGCTATAGGTTTTAAAAGATCCTGTTTTTTTAAGCCAGCAAGCTGCCCTTTGCCGAGAGAAGCTGCCGTGCTAATGTGAAAAGTTCTTTTTCTGGCTTTGGTTTAATTCTCCATTCATTTTAGGAATTGCTTTCTATAAATATATTGTTTGATGGCCATTTTTTCCTCTCTGTCATGCCTAAAGCAGAAGTTGCCAAATTTAAGGGTAAATAAGAGCCACCTGGAGTATTTACTAAACTGCTTATTCCTGGGTCCCTCAGCTAATACACTGACTTAGTATCCTGGGGAGTGGGGCCCAGGAACCTACTTTTTTTTTTTTTTTTGAGATGGAGTCTCATTCTTGTTGCCCAGGCTGGAGTGCAGTGGTGCAATCTCTACCCACTGCAACCTCTGCCTCCTGGGTTCAAGCATTTCTCCTGTCTCAGCCTCCTGTGTAGCTGAGATTACAGGTGCCCACCACTACAGCCAGCTAATTTTTGTACTTTTAGTAGAGACAAGGTTTGGCCATGTTTGCCAGGCTGGTCTTGAACTCCTGACCTCAGGTGATCCACCCTCCTTGGCCTCTCAAAGTGCTGCGATTACAGGCTTGAGACACTGTGCCAGGCTGAGGAACCTACTTTTTAAGTGAATACTCAGTTGATTTTGATGCAAGGGGGTCATTTAGAGAAACACTGGCCAAAACTAATTCTAGAAAAACATAAACATGAAAGTATTAAGCAGTTTTCTTTGCAAGATATATATTTTTTTCTTTTTTCTTTTTTTTTTTTTTGAGACGGAGTTTTGCTCTTGTTACCCAGGCTGGAGTGCAATGGCACGATCTCGGGTCACCACAACCTCTGCCTCCTGGGTTCAGGCAATTCTCCTGCCTCAGCCTCCTGAGTAGCTGGGATTACAGGCACGTGCCACCGTGCCCAGCTAATTTTCTATATTTTTAGTAGAGACGGAGTTTCACCATGTTGACCAGGATGGTCTCGATCTCTTGACCTCGTGATCCACCCGCCTCGGCCTCCCAAAGTGCTGGGATTACAGGCTTGAACCACCGCGCCCGGCCCTTTGCAAGATACTTTCTAAGTCTGACTGTTGAAATCTCTTTTATTTCAAATAGTCATAAATAAAGAAGTAAATTATTTTTTTAAAGGAAAAAAAGATTTAAGAGAAAGTGCCATAGTTGGCTTGCCAATTAGTATTATGAATATTATGCACAAACATGAAATGGAAAAGCAGATTAATCCACTTGTTGATTACAAGACACTACAGAGATTTTATGAAACCTAATTATATGTCGTGAAGTCCAATTCTTGCAAAGAATCTTAGTAAAGATAAACCTATAGATTATACTGTAGATTAATAAGATTCTGTTGTGTGTTCCAACTTGTTGGCTGTCAAGTCAGCATTATACTACATGCAGAGATGGCAAAATGCCTACCATCCTATTATAAATGTTTACATGTTCTCCACTCAGAAACCTAACACAGACTTACATCCTTCCCTACTTGAGTTCAGTTCATGGCCTGTTGAAGGGAAAAATGATAGTAGGCCATTGTTGGTAGCACCTGGAAATCAGGCACACCTGGAGACCCTTCAGTGAAACCCAGGAATGGGAAAGAGAATATAAAACATCTGAAGTATTCTGGTGGGCCACACAGTTTTGCTGCTCAGACTTGATCTGCCAGCTGCTGGTAATGTTGCCAGCTATGAGGAATTGGCAGGCAATCTACAACACCTTGAGAAATGACAAAGTCTACCTGTTGTAATTCCATGTTACACAAACAGACCCATAAAGAAGTTAATTTGGGTATATACATGCTTGCTTAGCTGGTTTTAGTGTCAAAGTCAGATGTTTTCAACTCTGAAATCAAATATTGCCAAGAAAAATGAACTATCATTGAGTCAATCAATTATAATAGTAGTGAAGAAATTAGAGGAAGTATAGTGAGGTAAATAGGTAAATAGGCTCTGCATTTAGAATGCCAAAATTAATAGACTAGCTCCACCAGTTTCTACCTCTGAGCCGTTCAGCATATTAATGGATATTCTGTGTTTCAACTTCTTTATGTATAAAATGGAGAGAGGAGATACCATACTTATGTATGAAGTATCATAGAATTCTTAAGAGGGTCAAATTAGTAAAACATATAAAGCAGTTATCATAATGCATGGCACAGAATGGGGTTCAATAAATGTGAGCTTTTAAAAAAATTGTTGTTGTTGTTGTTGTTGCTATTGTTAGAGAAAATTGGTGGAAAAAGTATCATTTTCAACTTGAAAATGTTTTACATCAACTATATTGAGGTATACTTTTACATATAACAAAATATACGTTTTAAGTGTATAATTCATTGATGAATGTATACAGCTATATGACCAGCATTCCAATCAATACATAATTTCCACCAGGTGTGGTTCATGCCTGTAATCCTAGTGATTTGGGAGGCCAAGATGGGAATATTGCTTCAGGCCAGGAGTTTGAAACCAGCTGGGCAATATAGTGAGATCTTGTCCCAAAAAAAAAAAAAAAAAAAAATTAGCCAGGCAAGGTGATTCACATCATGCAGGAGCCTCAGCTATTCAAGCTATTCAGGAGGCTGAGGCAGGAGGATTGCTTCAGTCCAGGAGTTTAAGGCTGCAGTAAGCTAAGATGGTGCTGCTGCACTATAGCCTGGGTGAGAGAAGACAGCAAGATATGCATATACATATATCTTACTTTATATGTAAACATTATTCCAGAAAATTCCTTAATGTGCTTTGCAATCTTAAACACATGCCGCCCACACCCAAGGAAACAGTAAAAACTATAGCTTTATTTTTGCCTATTTTAGAACCTTATATAAATGGAATTATATAGGATGTGCTCTTTTGTATCTGGCTTTTTTTAGTCACCACGGTAGTTTTGAAATTCATCTTCAATGTTATATATGTCAATAGTTTCTTTGAAACAAAATATTGCTAATTATTCTATTTTTTAAAAGATATACCACGGTTTGTCCAAAAACATGCTGATGAACATGGAGGTTATATAGATTGTTTAGGTTTTTGTTACTATAAAAAAAACTGTTAAAACAGTCTTGTACCTATGTCTTTTTGTAAATAAATGTTTCCATTTATTTGGTGTAAATGCCTAGAAATGGAATTGTTGGGATATAGGTTAGATGTTTGTTTAAGTTTATAAGAAACTGCAAACTATTTTTCAAAGTAGCCTCATTTTACACTCCCACAAGTGATGTATGAGGGACCTTTAATCCAGATCCTCATTAATTGGTATTTATATTTTTAATTTTTTCCTTGTAATAGTACAATGTGATATCTAATATGGTTTTAATTTGTATTTTCCCAAAAACTAATAATGTTAAGTACCTTGTTATGTATATTTTAGAAACTCCTTTATTTTATTTTTTTAGATGTCTCTACAAATCTCTTGCACATTTTTATTGGCTCATACTTTACTTACAGAGTTGGAGGGGTTATTTATGTAGTACTCCAAATATATAAAATGAATTATTAACATAGCCATTTTATTGTCTCAATGAGGTCTCCTTAGAGTTCGATTTTGATAGAATATAATTTATATATTTTTTTTGTTTTATGGTTAGAGCTTTCTATATCCTAGGAAATTTTACCTATTACAACATTGTAAAGATATTCTCCTCTATTTCTTATAGAAATTTTAGTGTTAGCTTTATATTTAGGTCTATGATTGATACAATTTGAATTTGTGACCCCACCCAATTCTCATGTTGAATTGTAATCCCCAATGTCGGAGGTATTGGATCATGGGAGTGGACTGCATTTTGGTCAGATGGTTGTAGATGTGTGGCATTACTTCTGAGGTCTCTGTTTGCTTTCATTGGTCTATGTGTCTGTTTTGGTACCAGTACCATGCTGTTTTGATTACTGTAGCCTTGTATTATAGTTTGAAGTCAGGTAGTATGAGGCCTCCAGCTTTGTTCTTTTTGCTCAGGATTGTCTTGGCTATGTGGGCTCTTTATTGGTCCCATATGAAGTTTAAGGTGATTTTTTCCAGTTCTGTAAAGGAGGTCAATGGTTGGTTGATAGGGATAGCATTAAATCTATAAATTACTTTGGGCAGTATGGCCATTTCACAATATTGATTCTTTCTAACCATGAGCATGAAATGTTTTTCCATCTGTTTGTGTCCTATCTTATTTCCTTGAGTAGTAGTCTGTAGTTCTCCTTGAAGAGGTTCTTTACATCCTTTGTTAGTTGTATTCCTAGGTATTTTATTCTTTTTGTAGCAATTGTAAATGGGAGTTTGTTCATGATTTGGCTCTCTGTTAGTCTGTTATTGGTGTATAGAAATGGTTGTGATGCACATTGATTTTGTATCCTGAGTCTTTGCTAAAGTTGCTTACAGCCTAAGGAGATTTTGGGCTGAGACCATGGGGTCTTCTAAATATACAATCATGTTGTCTGCAAATAGAGACAATTTGACTTCCTCTTTTCCTAGTTGAATACCCTTTATTTCTTTTATTTGCCTGATTGCTCTGGCTAGAACTTCCAATACTATGTTGAATAGGAATGGTGAGAGAGGGCACCCTTGTCTATTGCCAGTTTTCAAAGGGAATGCTTCCAGTTTTTGTCCATTCAGTATGATATTGGCTGTGGGTTTGCTGTAAATAGTTTTTTTATTTTGAGATATGTTCCATCAATACCCAATTTATTGATAGTTTTTAGTATAAGGAGCTGTTGAATTTTATCAAAGGCCTTTTCTGCATCTATTGAGATAATCATGTGGTTTTTGTTTTTGGTTCTGTTTATGTGATAGATTATGTTTATAGATTTGGGTATGTTGAACCAGCCTTGCATCCCCAGGATGAAGCCTACTTGATCATAATGGATAATCTTTTTGATGCATTGTTTCACTCGGTTTACTATTATTTTATTGAAGATTTTGCATCAATGTTCATTATGGATATTGGCCTGAAATTTTCTTTTTTAGTTGTGGCTCTGCCAGGTTTTGGTATTAGGATGATGTTGATCTCATAAAATGAATTAGGGAGGATTCCCTCTTTTTGCATTGTTTGGAATTGTTTCAGAAAGAATGGTACCAGCTTCTCTTTGTACATCTGGTAGAATTTGACTGTGAACCTGTCTTGATCTGGACTTTTTTTGGTTGGTAGGCTATTAATTGCTGCCTCAACTTCAGACCTTGTTATTGGTCTATGCAGGGATTCAACTTCTTCCTGGTTTAGTCTTGGGAGGGTGTAAGTTTTGAGGAATTTATCCATTTATTCTAGATTTACTATTTTTTTTTTTTGTGCATAGAGTTGTTTGTAGTAATCTCTGATGGTAGTTTGTATTTCTGTGGAATCGGTGGTGACATCCCCTTTATCATTTTTTTATTGCATATAGTTGATTTTCTCTCTTTTTTTTATTAGTCTGGGTAATGGTCTATTTTGTTGATCTTTTCAAAAAACCAGGTCTTGGATTTATCGATTATTTGAAGGGTTTTTTGTGTCTGTATATCTTTCACTTCTGCCTGATCTTAGTTACTTCTTGTCTTCTGCTAACTTTTGAATTTGCTTGATCTTGCCCTCTAGTTCTTTTTATTGTGATGATTGGATGTTGATTTTAGATATTTTCTTGCTTCTCATGTGGACTTTCCGTGCTATAAATTTCCTAAAGTGGTATAGACACCACTTTAAATGTGTCCCAGAGATCCTCCAGAAGAAAATTTTAAGAAGAAAAGCATTCAAAGGGTGGCCTTGATGCTTCTAACAGCCTATGCCTATATGCATGAGCAAATAAAGGATGTAGGACTGGAACATATATTTACAAAGGGAGTAGAACATAAAAATTTGAAGAATTAGCAGCCTAGCTAAGTGGTAGAAAAGGAAAGCCTGTTTTTAGGGGAGGAATTTGAAAAGGCTGCAGAAATATGCATAATCAAAAGGAAAGCAAATGCTAATAGCTAAGACAATAGGAAAAATCCTTTGAAGTCATTTCAGAGACCTTCATGGCAGGCTTTTCCATCACAGATCTGGAGGCCTAGGAAGGAAGAGTGATTTCATGGGTCAGCCTCAGGGTCTTGCCACATTGCACAACCTTGGGACACTGGTCCCTGCATCCAGCTTCAGCCATGGCTCAAAGGGCCAAGGTACAGCTTGGGCCACTGCTACAGAGGGTGCAAGCTGTAAGACTTGGCTAGGCTTGCAGGTGTGCAGAGTTCAAGAGCTGAGGTTTGGGAGCCTTTGTCTATATTTCAGAGGTTGTATGGAAAAGCCTGGATGTCCAGGCAGAAGCTTACTTCCGGGGGCAGCCTTCACAGAGAACCACTATTAGACCAGTGTGGAGGGGAAATGTGGGATTGGAGACCCCACACAGAATCCCCACTGGAGCAGTGCCTAGTGGAGCTGTGAGAAGAGGGCCACTGTCCTCCAGACCCGAAGATGATAGATCCACCAGCAGCTTGCACTATATTCCTGGAAAAGCTGCAGACACTCGTCGCCAGCACTTGAAACTAGTCTGAGGGTCTGAGCCCTGCAGATCCATAGGGGCAGAGCTGCCCAAGGCCTTGGAAGCACACTTGTTACATCAGTGTGCCCTGCATGTGGGACATGCAGTTGAAAGAGATTATTTTGAAGCTTTAGGGTTTAATGACTACCCTACTTCGTTTCAGACTTGCATGGACCCTTTCATTTGGCTGATTTATCCATTTTACCACAGGAGTATTTACCAAATGCTTGTGCCTCCATTGTGTCCTGAAAGTAACTAACTTGTTTTTGATTTTATAGGCTAATAGGCAGAAGGGACTAGCTTTGTCTCAGATGAGACTGTGGACTTTTCAGTTAATTCTGGAATGAGTTAATACTTTGAGGGACTGTTGGGAACATATTTTGCAATGTGAGAGGGACATGAGATTAGGGAGGGATGAGAGCAGCATAATACGGTTTAGTATGTGTCCTCACCCAAATCTCATGTCAAACTGTAATCATCAATGTTGGAGGTAAAGCCTGGTGAGGGGTGATTGGATTATGGGGGCAGATTTTCCCCTTTGGTGCTGTTCTTGTGAGAAAGTTCTCATGAGATCTGGTTGTTTAAAAGTTTGTAGCATCACTTCCTTCTTCCTGCTCTGACAATGTGAGATGTTCCTGCTCCCCTTCACTGTCCACCATGATTGAAAGTTTCTAGAGGCCTCCCCAGAAACTGTCATCTTTTCTGTACAGCTTACCGAACCAAACCATGATCCAACTAAACCTCTTTTCTTTATACCAGTCTCAGCTATTTCTTCACAGCAGCATAACTGACTAATGCAATGTTACATATTGAATTAATTTTTAGCTGTAGTAGAAATTGAGTTTTGTTTTTCGATGTGCAGTCAGTTTCCCCAACAAAATTTGCTGAAAAAATTATTCTGCTTTTGAATTACCTTTCTACTTTATAGAAAAGATCAGTCGACCATGTAGGTGTGTGTTTATTTTTAAACTTGCAATTCCTCTATTTACCTAATTTTCTCTTTACTACCACATTTTCTTGACAAATGTAGCTTTATATTATGCATTGAAAAGAGGAAGCAATTGTTTTGGCTATTCTATCAATTATTTTGAGGGGGTGAGTTAAAAATCTGCACCTATGATTGTGGATTTTTCTGTTTCTCCCATTAGTTTTCTTCATTTAGCCTCATATTTTTAAGCTATATAATTAGATGAGAACATATTTAGAATTATGTCTTTCTGTCTAACCAATTATTTTGTCATTACAAAGTAACCTTCTATCTCTAATAATCCTTGTCATATTGAAATAATCTAGTTGTATTAGATTTTTTCAGTTTCGGTGATTGCATGGTGTGTTTATGTTTTTATCCTTTTATTTCTGACTTGTTTCTGTCTTTATATTTGAAGTAAATGTCTTTCAAATAGTATTATTTGATTGAGCCTACAGTTTTTTGTTTGTTTGTTTTGGAGACAAAGTCTTGTTCTGTTGCCCAGGCTGGAGTGCAGTGGCACAATCTCGGCTCACTGCAACCTCTACCTCCCAGATTCAAGTGATTCTTGTGCCTCAGCCTCCCGAGTAGCTGGGACTACAAATGTTCACCAGCACGCCTTGCTCATTTTTAATACTTTTAGTAGAGACAGGCTTTTACCTTGTTGGCTAGGCTGGTCTCGAACTCCTGGCCTCATATGATCTGCTTGCCTCAGCCTCCTAAAGTGCAGGAATTACAGGTGTAAGCTACCATGCCCAGCAAGCCAAGGATTTTTAAATGGCTTGACAATCACTCAGCTACCTTCTAGAATTTTATCTTAGCTTTTCCGATAGGTTTTCTTGCTATACCTATTTATATCATTTGTAGTGGTTGCTTTAAAGATTATGATATACATATTTAACTTATCAGAGTCTATTTGAATTAACATTATACCACCACATACAAGAACCTTACAAAAATATAATTCCAATTATTTTTTTGCTGTCCTTTGTAATGTTTATGTCATATGTTTATTTCTACATATGTTATAAGCCCCATAATACATTGATGTTGAATTTTTCTTTAAATAATTAACTGACTTTCAAATATTTCTGAAAAAGATAAAACAATGGTTTATACTTACTCACATATTTACTATTTCCTTTGTTCTTCATGGAGTGGCACACTTTAGGTAGTGGTCTGACCTTTTAAAGACTTATAGAAAAAATGCAGACCATACATAAAAATTGCAAGTCATACATAGAAATGATGCTCTGCAGTAACAACATGTGATGCAATTCCCAGAGGTAAAGCCTGAAACAAAGACTCCATCCAGCTTAAGCAATTTGTTAAAGGATTGCTCTCAGGAGAAGGGAAGTGATTGAAGCTAGACAGGGCAGGGTCAGGGGAAGGTAAGTGAGACTCTGGTTTGAGCTGGAGACTAATTTTCTATCTGATCTCATGGGGAAGATCTGCAGCACAAACAGTATCACATAATTCCATATTGAGCAAGGGTGCTTAGCTTTTGTACATTGTGTGGGTCAATCATTGGTTAGAGCCTACTCCCGTGCCATTGGAACAAAGGTGTGCATAGCCTCCTGGGCTGAGTGGTTTCTGTTGGTTGAAGGCTATTCTCTAGTAAGGATAGATGTGGTTTGTCATCAGCCAAGATCTGATGGGGCACCCAGACATGAGCTATAGGGCTATTCTTTACGTGAAGTACATATATTAAAATTCACTCACTGTTTATTGATGTGTAGAATATATAAGTTCAGACATAGAATACATAAGTTCAGAAATAAAGGGGTAAAAATAGGACTGTCCTCCTTTTATCTTCTCTCCCAGTGAACTAGGTGGGGAAGTTATATTTCCTGTCCCCAGAAGTTTAGGCTCTGTGTGTCTTGACATCTTGGTTAGGAGTGGGAGTGAGGTGCTTCCACCAAGGAATACAATAAAAGTCTGCATAAATTCAAAGCCACACCTGCCATCTGGTCACTTTGTGTCCCTTGTGCCTATAGAACAGGCACAGAAAGGATACAAACTGGCAGGTGAAATTGATTCTCATCTTCATGATGTAGCACAACTGCTGCTATGCGTGGAGGCTGGGTAGAATGCGCCTAATTCAAAGGTGATCCAATGGGGCATTTTGGATGCCTTTGTGCACTGTGTTAGTTCCATAAGGGCATGTAGAGCAATCATGGTTTGATGAGACCATGATAACCAGAGGTTTAGCCCCCTCAGGGATGAGGATCTGACTAAGCAAACCATTAGAATATAGAATTGCTATCTTAGGGTGATGGAAAGATAGAAGATGAGTATTAATTATGTAATTAAATCAACTTCAGTTGAGAAGTTGAGAAACTATTAATTCCAATAATATTCCCCTTATAGGTTTTCCCAGGAATTGCAATCATGTTCTTCTGGAGGTGCTGTAATTAGTTGGAATGGACTTAATGTGAAAAACAGGTACATTTGGGTAGTGAAAGGGGTGGATCATAACAGTCTCTAGGGTGACTCCTGGAGTCATCATCTCAGACTACTTTACTTGGCTGGTGCTTGCATCCCCCAGCTGATGTGTTTGTTGGTTGCTTCTCTTTTCCAAAGAATTTCCCCAGTTTGCTGGGCTGATGGGAGCTGACTGAGAAACACCCTCCACTGGCCCATAGACAATAATTGACTTAAATAGGATTCAAAAATTTGATGCTCTTGTTTCAAGAGGGAACAACAGTGCAGTGGAATTTATGTTTTAGCTTCCTTTCTCTTTCTGTTCCCTGCATCAGAATGAGACTAGAATTAATAATAACTGAGCCTACATCCATGCATCTGAATTCCTACCTCAGGTTCTGCTTCTAGGAAACCTGAGGTAATACAGGGTGAAAATCAGCTTCTGTGTTCCACTTATCTTTTTGAGTTTTTGCTTTTGCTTCATTTTTGGCCTCTAGAGATTCTTTAATTTCTTGCCAGCTGACAAAATACATTTTGAAAGATTTAAAAATATTTTATTCAGCAGAAGGGTTAGTTTGGGTATCTATTATAGTTCTATAGTTTCCACGTGGAAAATGGGTCACTTTTTCTCTGCTGCTGTTTTATCCAGATCATTTTCTCAGTTATAGTCTTTATTGAGCATTTATAAAGTACCAGGAACTTACCATATATGTTGCTTTACAGATAAAGACATTAGGACACAGAAAGTTTAAACAACTAGCCCTGGGTCATGTAGTAAGTGGTCAAGCTAGTAAGTGGTCAAACCAGGATTCTACTCAGCAGTGGGGCTTCCAAACTCATGAAACTCTACCACCTCTAAGAAGGAGATCCCTTGCTAAATTTTTCCACAATTGTTTTACATGGCAGCTATGTGCCTAGAAGTGTTTAGAAAGTGGTTTCCTGTCACCAACACATATGTTTTATAATATGCAAGTCTATATTGAGTTGTATATAAAGGGAGACAGTTAACTATCTGGATTTTTTGGTATCCAAATTGCGCCTAACCCAAGGGTTTTCTGCACTACTGTGTGGCAATAAATTATACTTTTAGCAGTTTAGATCTGCAAACCGCAGTAGGAAATACTGCATCAGGACATTAATATCACCAAAATAATAACTGAACATAAAGATTTGTGTTATTTTCATATTATATTACTATGAATTAATTACTGTGAATTTTTGTATTATAGGATATTGAATTTTTGTATTATATTACTGTGAATTAACTACTATGTTACTATGAATTAATACCATTTTGTATTATATTACTATGAATAGGTTTTTCTTGAATAAATCCTATCTTGCAGCAATATTCAAATATTATCTGTAAAATTTATTACAACTTTTTGAGAAAGCATTTGTCAGGCACTGAATATGTATTTGTTAAATGAATGATGAATAAAATGTAAAATAACCTTTTACTAGTCAATGGGCAAAAAATAAATAAATGAGAACAAAAACAGAGAGTTTAAGGTAAGTCAGAGCTGCAAAAATACTACATTGGAGAAAGTTCCTCTTATAAGAAAGAAAGAGACTGAAGTACTATAGAATTTAGTAATGGAGAAGAGACTGTCTTCTCCTCATTGTGTATTCCTGACAAGCTTGTTAAAAATCAGATGACTATAGATGCATAGTTTACTTAATAGAACAGAGAGATTAGAAATAAACTATGCATATACAGTCATCTGATTTTATCTGTCAGTTTTTATGCCAGTATCACACTATTTTTATTACTGTAGCTTTGTAATGTGCTTTGAAATTAGGAAGTATGAGGCTGCTTGCTTTGTTATTGCTAAAAATCATTTTGGCCATTCATATCTTTTGTCGTTCCATATAAATTTTAGCATTGTTGTTTTTTATTTCTGGAAAAAAATTCAGTTAGTATATAGAAATATAACTGATTTTTGCATGTCGATTTTGTGTCTTGCAACTTAGCTAAATTTATTAGTTCTAATATTTTAAATAAAATATTTAGGGTTTTCTTGATATAAGATTATATTGACTGCAAATAGAGATGATTTTACTTCTTTCTTTTCAATTTAGATGTCTTTTATTTCTTCTTATTGCCTACTTGCTCTGGCAAGAACTTCCAGTATTATATTGAACAGAAGTAGTGAGAGTGGGCATTCTTACCTTGTTCCAGATCTTTACAGAAAGGTTTCAGTTTTTCTGTTAAGTGTGATGTTGACTGTAAGCTTTTCATACATGCACTTTATTGTTTGAGGTAAGTTCCTTCTATAACCAATTTATTGAGATAAATGGTGTTGGAAAAGAGCAAAATCAGTCATTTCGCATCATACAAAAATCACTCAAAATGGACTGAAGACCTAAATATTAGACCTAAAACTAAAAATCCTAGATGAAAACATAGAGAAAAGATTTCTAGATATTGGCCTTGGCATCATTTTTTGGACATAATACCAAAAGCACAGACAAGAAAAGCCAAAATAGACAAGTTGGATTGCATCAAACTAAAAACCGTCTGCACAGAAAAAAAAAAAAAAAATCAGTGAAATATAAAGGCAAACTGTGGAATAAGAGAAAATATTTGTAAACCATATATCTGATAAAGGGCAAAAATCCAATTATTGAGGGATTCTTACAACTCAATAGCAATAACACAAACAAACCAATTTAACAATTGGAAAATGAATTGGATAGGCCTTACCCAAAGAAGATATACAAATAGCCAACAAATATAGAAAAGAAAATGTTCGACGTCATTAACCACCAGGGAAATGCAAATAAAACTACAGTGTGATATAACCTCATACCTTTTAAGATGAATTTTATTTAAAAAAACAAGAGATATCTTTTAAGAGAGTAAGACAAAAGATAATAAAGCCAACAAGGCTGTGGAGAAAAGGAAACTCTAGTACACCGATGATGAGAATGTAAATTGGTACAGGTAGTATAGAAAACAGCATGGAAGTCTTGAAAAACTAAAAATAATACCACCATATAATCTAGCAATTCAATTTCTCGGTATATATCCAAAAGAATCTGGAAGAAAGTTAAAATTTCAAGGAGAAATCTGCAATGCCATGTTCACTGGAGCATTATTGATAATAGCCAAAACATGGAAGTATCCTAAATGGTCATTGACAGATGAATGGACAAAGAAAATGTGGTATAGCCATACAATGTCATATTATCTAGCCTGAAAAAAGAAGGAAATTCTGACATATGTACACCACGGATAAACCTTGAAGACATTAAATAAAATAACGTTAGATGAGAAAACAAGTGCTCCATGTTACTATTTATATGATAAATGTAAACTAGTCAAGCAGAGAGTAGAATGGTGGTTTGCAGAGGCTGCAGAAAGGGAAACAGAGAGGTTAGTCAAAAGATATACAGTTTTAGTTATACAAGATAAATAAGTTGTAGAAATCTACTGTACAGCATAGTGTCTATAGTTAATAATTCTGTATAGTATACTTAAAAATTTGCTAAGGATGTACATCTTATATTAAAAGTTCTTACTGAAAATGACAACAATAATAAATAACAAAGAGGGAGAAAACTTCTGGAGATAATCGATAGGCTTATGGCATACATTGTGGTGATGGTTTCATGGAGGTATACTATCTCCAAACTCATCAGATTGTATATATTAAATGTTACAGATTTTAGGTGTCAAAAATTAAATTTAAAAAGAATGTTGAATATGAAAAAGAATAATAATTCAGTAATGGAGAAACAGATTTCTGAAAAGTATCATAGTATAATCAGACTTTCATTCCCAACGTTCTCTTGAAATTGTTCCTTTTGGAAGATTTAGTGAGGCTCATGTTACATTATTTAATGTTCCATTTTCAGGCCTCATGTTACTCAGCATTATTTTATACAGTTGATGATTCCTTTTTTTTTGGAAATGCTTTTTCCACTTACTCTCTAGGACACTGTTCTCTTGGTTTATTTCCCACCATCCTGCTCATTCCTCCTTAGTTTCCTTTGCTGGGTCTTCCTCAGCTTTCCATCTATATGTTGAAGCTTCCAGTGCTCAGCCTTGCATCCCTTCTCTTCCCCTTTACACTCATTTGATTAGCAAACTCATTCCAGCTCACATTCACATGCCCAGCCTGGCTCCCCACTTGCAGTCAAGACTCATATAATCAACTGCCTACTTAATGTTTCCTCTGGGGTCTCATTGCTACACTCCAGCTCAAGTCTAGTGTATTACGGTAGCTTTCTACTCTTCTGTCTATTCCCATGTGGCAGCCAGAGTGACTATTTAAAATATGAATCAGATCATGTCTCTACTTTGCTCAAAACCATCCAATTGCTTCACTTATCACTCAGAATCAAACAAAAACCCTTCCCATAGCCATTAAGGTTCTGTGTGATCTGGATGCTACTCCATCCTGTGTTCCCACCTCTTTGATCTCAATTGTTTTTTCACCTAGCTTGCTTTTCTTCAACCATACTAGCCTTCTTGCTAATCTTGGAATATGCTAAACACACTCTTTCCTCAAAATCTTTGTTCTTTCTGACCTCCCTGCTGGAACAGTCTCCCATTATATATTCATTGACTGCCTGCTGCCTTCCTCCAAGCCTTTGTTGGCATCTATATAAAATAGCATGTCCTCTCTAAGCCTCTCTGTCTCCCTACCTTGTTTTATTTTTCTTCCAAGCTTTCCTTACCACATACGTGGTTGTTTATTGTCTCTTCCCACTTTTACTTCCTTTGAAGCATGAGCTTTTTGAGAGCAATGACCTTGTCTTATTCACTGATATGTCTTCATTGTGTTAATATGGTACATGGTTAATAAATATGCATTGAGTCAATAAACATGTGAAGGCATTTTCATTATTATAAAATAACATATAACTATGATAACATGTTATTTTACAAAGAGCTTTCATGTAAACTATGTCTAAAAAATCTGCTCAAAATCTATTAAGATCTCTTTTTCTACTTTCCTCTGGAAGATCTGCATTCCTAAGATGCAAAGAGATGAGGAGGCTCCTCCACTTTTCTCCATTGTACCCAGAAGAAGGAGAGAATGAGTGAGAAGCACAATATTTTCTTCTGCCCCACCTGAGGACAATATAAGATTTTTATGGTGCATAACTATTGGGCATGCAGGGGAGGCCTTTTGAGTGGGTAGTGTTTCTTAAAGACAAAGCTTAGACAAGGCTTTTGCTTTTCCTCTGCCATTGCACTGATTAAAGTCTGTCCCTCAGTCTATAACCCATTTGTTTAGTAATCCATTAAACAAAGCCAATAATACCGTTCCTATATTATGATGGTGCTGGGAGGCTTGAGCAATTAGTAAAGGCTTATGAAAAACTTTGACATTCCCAGATGAAAGGCACAAAAGGACCAAAGAGTGTTATAGTTTTTACAATTGGAAAACCTAACATTAAAGTAATGAAATTTTACACTATTATAAGATCAAAAGTTTTTTACAAAAATACCATTTTATACTCGTTTTGTTTTGTTGTTTGATACAGAAACTGAAATGGGGGTGATGCCCATTTCTAGAGGTGATTCTTCAAATCAATTCAACAGTCACAAATGGGTGTTATATGAGCATATGTACCCAGCAATTATTGTTCATTTAACCACCTTGACCATGAGAACAACAGGGCATCAAGAAGAAACAGTATGTAGTAGGAAAGCCACCGGACCAAGAGCAGAGAGACCAAGGTCATTTATCCTGGTTCTCAGACCAACTCATATGACATTAAGTAACTAATTTAACAGATATTTATAATATGACTATGCAGGTGTAGTCCCTCTTGGAGAGATTGATGGCAGTGGAAAACCTTGAGGCAGTGAAAAAGCTTGAGACAATGAAGAAACATGAGGCCTAGCTTTCTTGGATTCTGACAGTGTCACTAAAGGGACATTTACCTCTCCTCGGGTAACTTCCACTTCTTGCATGTTTTCTGGGAAGGACCCAAAAAAACCTGGGGATCCTGATGACCCTGGAGGTTAACTGCACCATAAGCTGAATTGCTCCTGGCTCTTCCATGTGAACAGAACTGTTGCCTACACTGGGAGGAAATGAGAAGCTCAGTAGCTCCTTTCTACCTTATCAAAGTGTTAATAGTTATCAACACTTTCATAACCAGCTATTAAATAAAAAATGCTGTGCTTCCTGACACTTTCAGGACAGTGTTCTAATCTGGTAAAGAGTGATGATAAAGATATGATGACTGCCTGAACTGTACAAGTGCTATGGGGACATAAATCCATACTCAGAGAAAGAACAACCTAGTTAAGGAGATCCAATTACCTAAGAGAGGAAGAACAAGTGGCTCTCACTGTGATTGAATTAAACGAAGGAGTCAGAAGATAGTTTTGACAAATTGGTAGTTACTGTCAGGTCGCATACCAAAAATACATTTCCAGAACCATTTAAATGGAGAATCAGTAAGGAGAAACTAGTTTCTTTTCTGAAGTTTAAGTGGTAGAAAATTTAACAAAACAGAGCAAAATTACAATATTTAATATTGCTAAACAAAAGATGAGTCCTGGGGAATATATTCTAAAAACATGCAGAAATCATAGGAGTTCCATGGGAAGAAAAATGAAGAAATAGGTTGGTAATAACTTAAGTAATTCAAGAATAATTAGCTGGGCTGAAAATTAATGTGAGTCTGCCAATTGGAAAACCCTACTGAGTCCCAGGAAGAATTAATTTTCAAAGCCATACAACAAGGCCTGTCTTGATGACTTTTCAGAATTCCAAGAATAAAAAGGAAATCTTAGGTCAGGCATAGTGGCTCATACCTATAATCCCAGAACTTTGGGAGGCAGGTGGATCACTTGAGATCAGGAATTCAAGAACAGCCTGGCCAACACAGTGAAACCCTGTCTCTACTAAAAATACAAAAATTAGCCAGGCATGTTGGTGCACACTTGTAATCCCAGCTACTTGGGAGGTTGAGACATGAGAATTGCTTGAACCCAGAAGGCAGAAGTTCCAGTGAGCTCAGATTGCACCACTGCACTGTAGCCTGGGCAACAGACCGAGAGAAAGAAAGAAAGAGAGAAGGGGAGAAAGGAAGAGAAGAGAAGAGAAGAAAGAAAGAAAGAAAGAAAAGAAAGGGAGGAAGGGAGGAAGAAAGAAAGAGAGAGAAAGGGAAGAAGGGAGGAAAGGAAGAAGGGAGGAATAGAAAATCTTACAGTTTGCAGAGAGTAGATAACATGGAAAAGAAATAGCCCCATTCCAGTATTGAAAATGTCATTTACAACATTGGCTGCCAGAAAACAGAGATGTTACTTTAGTAGATGATTAAGAGAAAAAGACTGCAGTCCAAGAATAATATACCCTGCCAAGATATTATTAATCTAACTGGATGAAGGAAAGAAATCTTCAAAAATTCAAGGGTTCAGAGTATATTACTTTATATTTTGTCTGAAAAATATCTTCAAATCTGTGTTCTAACTAAGTGAAATATCAAATAAGAGCTCATGATCTCAAAATGGGACAGAATAAAAAAGGATAGGTGATAGCAAATTGAAGGTGATGTTGTGACACACGTAAGTTTGAAATAGATGATATATACCTTACGTAATAGAAATATCCAACAGTTGTCTAAAGCTATTTTTTTGTGAAGTGGGAAGGAAGGAAGGAGAGAGAGAGAGAGAGACAGAGAAACAGAGAGAGATTGATTTAAATACCTTTAACAATTTTACTCATTTCACTCACACTCAATCAGCAGAAACCCTGGCATGAATGTGAAATGGAAGACATGACTGTTCTTCCTTCCATCAGTGACAGCTTCCACATGCCTCTGACAGTGTATCTCACCATGCTGGATGATTCTAGTGTTTAAAGACATAGTCATGCACTAAATAGAGACATTTTAGTCAATTATAGACCACATATACTATGGTGGTCCCATAAAATGATAATGGAGCTAGAAATTACTATAGTCTAATATATATTATACTATACTTTTTATTGTTACTTTAAAATTTACTCCATTCACTTATGTTTTTTGTTAACCCTGCAACAGCTACAGAAAGCATCTAAACATTTGAAATAGATTATTTCAGAGGAAGGCATTATCACAGACGACAGCTTCATACGTGTTATTGTCTCTGTACGACTTCAGAGAGTCAAGATGTAGAGGCAGAAGACAGTGATAGTGATGATCCTGACCCTGTGTAGGCATAGGCTAGTGTGTGTGTTTATGTTTTAGTTTTAACAAAAATTTTAAAAAGTAAGAACAAAATTGAAAATAGAAAAAACCGTATAGAATAAGGATATAAAGAAGGAAACTACTTTGGTAAAGCTGTAAATTGTGTTTTTGTTTTAAATTACCTATTATCACAAAAGAGTCTAAAAGCGAAAAAGAAAAAGTTTATAAAGTAAAAAACTACAGTAAGCCAAGGATAATTTATTATAGAGAAAAACACTATTTTATAAATTTGGTATAGACTAAGTGTACAGTGTTTATAAAGTCTACAGTCTAGGATAGACTTTAGACTAGGATAATATCCTAGGCCTTGACATTTACTCACTACTCATTTACTGACACCCGTAGCAACTTTCAGTCCTGCAAGTTCCAGTTATGGTAAGTACCCTATACCTACATACCTTTTAAAAAAAATCTTTTATGTTGTATTTTTACCAAACTTTGTCTATGTTTAGATATGTTTAGATATACAAATACCCTTGTATTACAATGGCCTACAGTATTCAATATAGTAACCTGTTATACAGGTTTCTAGCCCGAGAACAATAAACTATAACATAGAGTCTAGGTATGTAGCAGCCTTTACCATCTGGGGTTTGTATAGGTACACTCTATGATGACGTCCACATAACAGCAAAACCACCTAATGATGCATTTCTCAGATCTTGCCCCATTGTTAAATGATGCATGACTGTACATTTATTTGAACAGTATGGCTTGTAGCTCAAGATAATGACTTCATCTTGTGGTCAAAAATAATTAAGAGTAATTTTGCCTATGTGCAATATTATGACTTAAAAATCTAAACTAAATAAACTGCACCTTTACTGTTGTATTAGCCCATTCTCATGATGCTATGAAGAAATACTCAAGACTGGGTAATTTATAAAGTAAAGAGATTTAATTGACTCACAGTTTTGCATGGCTGGTAAGACCTCAGGAAACTCACAATCATGACAAAAGTCACCTTTTCACAAGGCAGAAGAGGAGAGAATGAGTGCAGAGAGGAAGGGGAAGCCCCCAATAAAGCCCTCAGATCACATGAAAACTAACCCATTATCATTAGAACAGTATGGTGGAAACCACCCCCATGATTTAATTATCTCCATCTTGTCCTTCCCACAACGTGTGGGGATTATGGGAACTACAATTCTAGAAAGATTTTGATGGGGACACAGCGAAACCATATCATTTTACTCCTGGCCCCTCTCAGATCTTATGTCCTCTCATTTCAAAACACAATCATGTCATTCGAACAATCCCTCAAAGTCTTAACTTGGTCCAGCATTAACTCAAAAGTCCAAATCTGAAGTCTCTTTTGAGACAAGGAAAGTCTCTTCCACCTATGAGCATGTAAAATCAAAAGCAAGTTAGTTACTTTCTAGATACAATTGGGTACAGGCATTGGGTAAATACACATGTATAGAGAACACATCATGAGAACAGGATGGTAGAAACAGCCCTCATGATTCAACTGTCTCCATCTGATCGATCCCATGACACATGAGAATTATGGAAACTACAATTCAAGATGAGATTTGGGTTGAGACACAGCCAAACCATATCAATTATAGTTCAGCAAAACCAAGAAGTTAGGTATTTTAGAGAACTTGGCTATGAAGTGGTCCAGTAAAAAAAAAATTCTAAAGATATCACCTTGATGAGTTGAAATGGAGTGGAGGAAAGGAAATATAACAAAAGATTGTGAAGATATTAGGAGAGCTGTAACAGAACATGTCTTGCAATTCTGAGGCAATGAATTTGAAATTCAAAAGGAGGTATGTGAGTTTCCAGCTAAAAGGAACCAGGTGATTTTCTAGGAAAATATCAAAACTAACTTGCGTAAAAATGGAAAGCCGTAGCAGACAGTAAATATATTTGGAAGATAACTAATGTCGTCAAAAGGCTACTGTTTAAAAAATAGATGATTACACTGCTATTCAAACCATTTTTAATGTTAGGGACAAGAAAAATTTCTAGTTAGATTTATGAGGCTGGCATTTGCTTCACAAGATAGTACAATACCACAAAAATCATATGTATTTAAAAAACATAAATATAAAAATTGTAAATAAGTATTAACCAATAGAATTGAACAGTCTATCAAAGATGAATATACTATGATCCAAGTTGGATTTATTTAACAAATGAGAAGACAGCTCAGTATCAAGAAAGCTATTAATGCAATTAATTTATATTAACAAATTAAAGAGAAAATAACTTATTACATCAATACATGCTTAAAACATATATGCTAATTTGAGGTGTTTCTGATTTTTAGAAATCAGTTATATAGTAATGAAAACAATCTAGTGAAATATAACATTTACTCAAATCCAATAAAACACCTCACACCAAATAAATCTCTATTAACACTTCCATTAAGATGAATTATCTCTCTCTCTTTCTCTCTTTTTCCTAAGTGTGTGTTCATTGTTAAAGAAACAATGATAAAAAAATTAAGAAGTATAAAGTGCAGTCCGGGCACAGTGGCTCATGTTTGTAATCCCAGCACTTTCGGAGGCTTAGTCAGGCAGACTGCCTGAGGTCAGGAATTTGAGACCAGCCTGGCTACCATGGTAAAACCCCATCTCTACTAAAAATACAAAAATTAGCCAAGTGTAGTGGTGGACACCTGTAATCCCAGCAGGAGAATCACTGGAACCCTGGAGGTGGAGGTTGCAGTGAGTCAAGATCCCGCCAGTGCACTCCAGCCTGGATGACAAAGCAAGATTACCTCAAGAAAGAAAACAAGAAAGAGAAAGAAGGAGAAAAGAAAGATGGAAAGAACGAAGGAAGGAAGGAAGGAAGGAAGGAAGGAAGGAAGGAAGGAAGGAAGGAAGGAAGGAAGGAAGGAAGGGAGGGAGGGAGGGAGGGAGGGAGGGAGGGAGGGAGGAAGGGAGGAAGGAAGGGAGAGAGGGAGGGAAGGAGGGAGGAAGGGAGGAAGGAGGGAAGAGGGGAAAGAAGGAAGGAGAGAGAGAGAGGGAGGGAAGAAGGAAGGAAGGAAGGAAAGAAACAAAGAGTGCAAAAGAAAAATGAACAACTAAAATCCCCAAATCCCATTAATCATCTTCATCAATACTTGATGAATATAGTTCTAGACATATATTTATGCATATATAGATGACAAGATAGATTATATAATTAAGAATAAAATTATACAATAAAGAGAATGAATGAAAATATTATGATCAGTTTCCTTGAATTTAACAGAAGAAATTGAAATAAAAGCAAACTGAATAAAAATTCAGATGAATATTTCTTTCCAATAAATATTAATATCTCTTAAAATTTTCTGGATAAGGGAAAACTATATAAAATGCACTTAGAGATCCTATCTCTTTATTTAAACTCTAAGACGCAACTGCTGTTGCAGCTATAATTCAACGACTCTTTCCTGTTATGAAAACAAGGAAATTACCACCTTCCCTTCTCCCGTCTACCAATTCTTAAAGTATTATTTTATTAACTCTACATTGTTCAAACTTATAACTATATATATAATCTATGTATGTATTTATATGTATAATGTATTGTTATATATATTTTCTATTGATTCTTTCTCTGGAAAACCTTAATACAGCATTTCTCATTGTACATCATCTTTACTTTTTGTAGGGTTATCTTTTTCTCTTTTATCATTACATTTAGTAATTTTACTAAGATGTGTCTTTTGCATTCATATTTATTTGTGTCAATATTTCCTGGGTCAGAAGCATGTTTTGTTTACTAAATAAATTTTTCTTCTAAGTGTTAAACAATTTTGTACTCTACAATGTTTGTTCTTCTATAGGAATGTCAATTATATATGTTTTTTCATAAATCTTATTTTTTAATAAATGTTTTATATATTTATTTTGCTTCATGTTGGTGATTACTTCTAGCCTGCCCATAATGTCTCTTCCTCTAATTTTAGCCATGTTTAGTCTCTTTTTTATTTTATTCTACTGGAAATTTTATGTTTATAACATCTTGAATTTCTCATACATTTCTCTCCTCACTTCCAGGTTGCTTTTCACTTCCTTGTGTCTAATAACAACTTCTTTAAATATTTGTATATTTTTTCTTAAATAATTTTCAAGATGTAACATGTTATTTGGAATTTCTCTGAACCTAGCGGAAGTATTAACTTCTGTGAGGGAATGCATGGGAGGAGCATGCATAGAATATATAGCATACCTGGGCACGATGGCTTATGTCTGTAATCTCAGCACTTTGGGAAGCTGAGGCGGGAGGTCGCTGGAACCTAGGAGTTTGAGTCCAGTCTGGGCAACATAGTGATTCCTCATCTTTACAAAAAATAAACAAAAGTATCTTGACATGGTGGCTTATGCCTGTAGTCCCAGCTACCTGAAAGTCTGAGGTGGGCATAGCTCTTGAGCCCAGGTGGTAAAGGTTGCAGTGAGCTGAAATCATACCACTTCATTCCAGCCTAGTCAACAAAGTGAAACCTTGTCTCAATAAATAAATAAATGTATGTACCTATGTATATAGGTATGTATGTATGTATGTATGTATGTATATATATATATATATATATATATATATATAATATTCCACAGTGTGTGTATGTGTATATATATGTGTGTGTATATAATTTTTTAATTGTTTTGTTTTAGATTCAGAGGAGTACATGTGCATGTTTGCTACATGGGTATATTGTGTACTGGTGAGGATTGGGCTTCTAGTGTACCCATTGTCCAAATAATAAACATTGTCCCTGATAGTTATTTTTCAACACTCACTCCTTTCCTATCCACCCCTTTTCTTGGAGTCTCATGTGTAACCATTGTTTAGCTTCAACTTATAAGTAAGAATATTTGGTATTAGGCTTTCCATTTCTGAGTAAGATGACTTAGAATAATGACCTTCAGCTTTGTTCATGTTGCTGCAAAGCACAGGATTTTATCTTTTTATGGCTGCATAGTATTTCATGGTGTATATATATTACATCTTTTTTAAATCCAGTAAACAGTTGATGGGTTCTTAACTTTTTTCCGTGACTTTGCTGTTGTGAATAGTGCTACAATGAACAAACAAGTGAAGGTGTCTTTTTTAAGGTAATGTTTTATTCCTTTGGGTGAATACCCAAGAGTAAGATTGCAGGGTCAAATAGTGGTTCTATTTTTAGTTCCTTGAGAAATCTCCATACTGTTTTCCGTAGAGGTTAAACTAATCTATATCCACATCAACAATGTATAACAGTTTTCTTTTCTCTGCATCATTGTCACCATCTGATATTTTTTGACTTTTTAATGATAGTCATTGTGATTGGTATAAGATAATATTTTAGTGTGGTTTTAATTTGCATCTCTCTGAAGATTAGTAATGTTTAAGATTTTTTCACGTTTTTTGGCCACTTGTATTTTGTATTTCAAAATATCTATTTGTGTCTTTTGCCCACTTTTAAATGAAGTATTTGTTTTTTTCTTGTTGAGTTGTTTGAATTGCTTGCAGCTTCTGGATATTAGTCCTTTGTATAAAGAATAATTTGCAAATATATTCTCTGATTCTGTATGTTGTCTGTTTCTCTAATGATTATTTCTTTTGCTGTGCATAAGCTTTTTAGTTTAATTAAGTTTAATTAAATTTAGTTTAATTAAAAAATTATTTGTATATTTTTGTTTTTGTTGCATTTGCTTTGGGGTCTTCATCATAAATTCTTTGCTGAGGCCCATAGTAAGAAAAATTTTTCCTAGGTTTTCTTTTAGGATTTTTAGTTTCTGGTCTTAAGTGTAAGGCATTAATCCAGGCCAGGTACAGTGGCTCATGCCTGTAATCTCAGCACTTTGGGAAGCTGAGGTGGGCAGGTCACTTGAGGTCAGGAGTTTAAGACCTACCTGGCCAACATGGTGAAATCCTATTTTATTACACTAAAAATACAAAAATTACCCAGGCATGGTAATGGACACCTGTAATCCCAGTTACTCAGGAGGCTGAGGCAGGAGAATTACTTGAACCCAGGAGGCAGTGTTTGCAGTGACCAGGGGTCATGCCACTGGACTCTAGCCTGGGTGACAGAGCAAGACTCTGTCTAAAAAAACAAAATAAAATAAAAGACTTTAATTCACCTTGAGTTAATTTTTGTTTATGGGAAGAGATAAGGGTTCAGTTTCATTCTTCTGCATATGGCTAGCCAGTATTCACAGCACTATTTATTGAACAGGGTATTATTTTCCCATTGTTTGGATCTAGTTCTGTGAAAAAATGACATTGGTGGTTTGATAAGAATTGCATTAAAGCTCTAGACTGCTCTGTGCAGCATGGTCATTTTATTGACATTGATTCTTCCAATTCATGAGCATAAAACTTAAAATGTTTTTCCACTTGTTTGTGTTATCTACAATTTCCTTTTATTTACTAAAATGTTTTTACTACTAAGCCATTTTATAAAATACGATTTTTTTTCAGTTATGTTTTACATATCTCCTTGGAGAGATCTTTCACCTCCTTGGTTAAATACAGTCATAGGTATTTCAAACTTTGTGGCTATTGTAAATGGAATTGAGTTCTTGATTTGGTTATCAGCTTGAACATTATTGGTGCATAGAAATGCTACTGATTTTTGTACATTGATTTTGTATTCTGAAACTTTTCTGAGATAACTTATCAAGACTAGAAATCTTTTGGAGAGACTTTAGGATATTCTAGGTATATAATCATGTAATCATTAGACAGATGATTTGAATTCCTCTTTTCCAATTTGGATATGTTTTATTTCTCCCTTTTGCCTGATTTTTCTGGCTAGAACTTCCAGTACTATATTGAACAGCAGTAGTGAAAGTGGACATCTTTGTCTCATTCCAGTTTGTATAGAGAATGTTTTCAACCTTTTCCCATTAAGTATAATGCTGGCTGTGGGTTTATTATAGATGGCTCTTATTTTTGTGGGTTATGTTACTTTAATGCCTAGTTTGTTGAGGTTTGTTGAGAGATTTTATTATAAAGCAATGTTATATTTTTATTGAATGCTTTTCCTGTATCTATTGTGATAATCTTTTTTTTTTGTTTGTTTGTTTTAGTTCTGTTTATGTGATATATCACATTTATTGATTTGTGGATGTTGAGATATCCTTGCATCCCTGGAATATAACCCACTTGATTATGATAAATTAACTTTTTGACGTGTTGCTGTATTTGGTTTGCTAATATTTTCTAGAGGAATTTTACATCTATGTTTATTAGAATCATTAGTCTGTAGTTTTCTTTTTACAGGTGTCTGCCTGATTTTGGTATCATGGAGATACTGGTTTCATAGAATGAATTAGGAAAGAACGCTTCTTTCTAAATTTTTTTAATAGTTTCAACAAGATTAGCACAAGCTCTTCTTTGTATATCTGGTAAAATTTGGCTGTGAATCCATCTGGTCCTGGGCTTTTTGTTGTTGTTGGAAGGTTTGTTATTGCTGACTCAATATCATTACTCATTATTGCTTCATTCAGGATTTCTATTTCTTTCTGATTCAATCTTGGGAGGTTGTACATTCCCAAGAATTTATCCATTTCCCCTAAGTTTTATAGTTTGCGCACATGGTAGGTGTTTATAATGGCTTCTCATGATCTTTTACATTTCTGTGGTATTAGTTGTAATGCAGTTGTAATGCCATCCTTATCATTTCTGATTGTACTTATTTGAATCTTCTCTTTTTTTTCCCTTGGTTAATCTAGCTAGCAGTCTGTCAATTTTGTTCACCTTTCAAAGAACCAACTTTTTGTTTCATTGATCCTTCGTATCTTTATTTCTGATATCAATATTATTTAGTTCTGCTCTGATCATTGTTATATCTTTTCTTCTGCTAGCTTTGGGTTTGGTTTGTTCCTTGAGGTGTGACATTTGGTTGTTAACTTGAGATCTGTCTTTTTTATGTAGGCATTTAATGTTATAAAGTTTTTTTTGGCACTGCTCTTGCTGTATTCCAGAGTTTTGGGTATGCTGTACGTATACTTTCATACGTTTTGGATTTTTATTTTCTGCATTAGTATCACTGTTTACCCAAAGTCATTCAGGAATAAGTTGTTTAGTTTCCATGTACTTGTGTAGTTTAGAAAGCTTGGTATTGATTTCTAAGTTTTATTCCACTGTGGTCCAAGAAGATACTTCATATGATTTTGATTTTTTTTACATTTGTTGAGACCTGCTATATGGACAAGCATATGTTTGATTTTGGAGAATGTTCCATGTACAGATGAGAAGAATGTATATTCTGTGGTTGTTGGATAGAGTGTTGTGTAAATGTCTTTTAGGTTTATTTGGTCTACTGTCCATTTTAAGTAGATAGACTGGATAAAGAAAATGTGGCACAGATACACCATGGAATACTATGCAACTACAAAAAAGGATGAGTTCATGTCCTTTGCAGGAACATGGATGAAGCTGGAAACCATCATTCTCAGCAAACTGGCATGAAAACAGAAAAGCAAACACCACATGTTCTCACTCATAAGTGGGTGTTGAACAATGAGAACACATGGACATAAGGAGGGGAACATCACACACTGGGGCCTTTTGGGGAGTTGGGGAGATGGGGGAAAACAAGGGGTGGAAGGGTTGGGGAGGAATAATATTATGAGAAATATCTAATGTAGATAACAGGGGGTTGGAAGCAGCCAAACACCATGGCAGGTGTATACCTGTGTAACAAATCTGCATGATCTGAACATATACCCCAGAACTTAAAGCATAATTTAAGAAAACAGAGAGAAAAGAAAAAAGAAAAAAAGTTGCTGTGGAGCTTGGGAAAGTGCTGCTGCCTGAAAAAAGACTGAGTGTCCTTGGGAGGGTAATGCCAATGCACAGGTTTCCTGCAGGTGGGTTTGTGTGTTGTCTACTGCAGGTATGCAGCCAGGTGTGTAAGGAGAGCAGGAGTCTGAGGAATTGAGTCTGAGGAATTGTAGGTTGGGAATACATGATGACAGGAGACAGAGTAGAGGATGAGAAGAAGAAAGTGACTTGATGGTGGCAGTAGTTCCACAGGTGTATATATTTGTTAAACTCCACTAAAAAGTATTTTAAATACAAAAAAAAGAAATTCTTTGCTGATTTTCTGCATTGATGGTCTATTTAGTGTTGTAAATATGGTACTAAATTCCTCCACTATTATTTTATTGCTATTGATCTGTTTCCTTAGGTCTAATAGTATTATTTTATGAATCTGGGTGCTCCAGTGTTGGGTGCACATATATTTAGGAAGCTAAATCTTTTTGTATCAAATTCCATATCATTATATAATTCCCTTATTTGTCTTTCTTTAGTGTGTTTGTTTAAAATCTGTTTAAATCTGATAAAATGATGGGTACTCCTGCTCACTTTCATTTTCCATTTGTGTCATATATCTTTTTCCACCTCTCTGAGTCTGCAGCTGTCTTTAGCCATTAGATGGGTCCCTTGTATGCAGCAGATAATTGAGTCTTGTTTTTAAATCTAATTTGTCAGTCTATATCTCTTAAGTGGAGCATTTAGGCTGTTTACATTCAATGTCAGTATTGATATGTGAGGTTTCGTTTCTGTCATAATGTTGTTGCCTAGTTCCCCTGAAATTTCAGTTATGTAATTGCTTTATAGGATCAGTGAGCTTTGTACTTATGCATCTTTTTTTATGATAGTGAGTATTTTCCTTTTGTTTCCGTGTTTCTAACTCCTTTATGCATTTCTTGTAGAACCAGTCTAGTGGGGGCAAATACCATTAGTGTTTGTTCGTCTGGAATGTATTTTATTTCTCCTTCGTTTATGAAGTTTAGTTTAGGAGAATATAGAATTCTTGGCTCACTTTTTTTTTAATGTAATCTAAAAATAGGCCTTCAATCTTTTCTGGCTGGAAGAGTTTCTGCTGAGAATTCCACTGTTAGTCTGATAAGATTTCCTTTGTAGGTGATTAAACACTTTCCTCTTGCCGCTCTTAGGATTTGCTTTTTCATGCTGACTTTGCACAGTCTGATGACTATGTCTTGGTGAGATTCTTCTTGCAATATATCTTACAGGGATTTTCTGAGCTTCTTGTATCTGGATGCCCAAATCCTCCCACAACCAAGGAAGTTTTCCTGAATTATTTCCCAAATATATTTTCCATACTTCAACTTTCTTCTTCTCCCTGTGAAATGCCTGTACTTGTAGGTGTTGAAATTTCAAATACTCCCATAGTTCTCAAAGGTTTTGTTTATTTTATAAAATTCTTTTTTCTTTATCTTTGTCTGACTGGGTTACTTTGAAAGACCTGCATTCCAGTTCTGAAATTCCATCTTTCACTTGGTATAGCCTATTGTTAAAGCTTTCAACTGTATTTTTAATTCTTTCAATTAATATTTCATTTCTGGAAGTTCATATTGTTTTAAAGATATCTATCCTTTAAATCAGAATTGTTTTTCTGATTTCTTTGTGTTGGTTTTAGCTTCCTCCTGGATCTCATTGCATTTCTTTAAAATCAATCTTTTGAATTCTTTATCTGGTATTTCACAGATTTCATTTCACTTCAGATCTATTGCTAGGGAGTTAGTGTGGTCCTTTATAACACTGTTTTGTATATATACACTTTCAGAGTATTTTCTCTGGTTCTTTCTCATCTGGACAAGCTATTTCTCCTCATTTGGACAGAACTCTTCTTCCTTGAGCAGGTGTCTATATGTATATTGTATAGAGTCATTTGATATGTGTGTGTGTGTGTGTGTGTGTGTGTGTGTGTGTGTGTGTGCTTTCAGTGGCAAATGGTGTATATAAGTTCATTAGTTATAGATAGCCTTTGCATGCTGACTTTTCCAAATCCTGGTCATAGTAGTGATGTATTGGGCATTTGAACAGGTTCACTGCCTCCTGTGGGGCTGGGGTGATAGAGATGTCAGGTAGTTTATCTCATTTCCTAGAGCTATGCATTTGTGTTAGATATTTCTTATTGTGTTATGTCTGTCAATCTCCAGGCCAGTAAGTGGCACTTAAGAGTAAGAGCTGGATATGAACAATGCAGATGTGTATACACTTAATTCTTGCTTACTGGAAGAAGCTCTATGTTCCCTCAGGCAATATGCTGCTCTGTGAAATGCACAGTGGTATGAGGTCCCTGCTCAGCCCAAGTCGGTGGACCAAAATGGGTGGGGTCAGACTAGACAGGCCCACCTACAGGTCCCCCAATGGTAGCCATAAGCACCAACTCTGAAGGAGCTTCTAGCGGGTGATTGCTATGCATTCAGAGGTGTTCCTAGGTATGAGGTTGGAAAACTGTTGCCCTACATTCTCTGGATGGAAAGCAGAGGCAGCCTAAATTCCTAATCTAGAACAGTGGGTGCTCCAAATGCCTGGAGATTTGTCTAGGCATCAAGCAAAGAGAGTGGCACTGCACCAGGATCTCTGCATCTGAAGGGAGGGGTGACTCTGGCTCCTGATCCAGGCAAGTGAGTGTACCAAATGCCTGCAAATATACCTCAGCAAGAAGTGGAGAAACCATTGCTGCAACAAGGTCTTTGCAGGGGACAAGAAGGGTGACTCAGGCTCCTAATCTGAGGGAACAGGTATGCCTCAAGCCAGGTGATATGCCTGGGGAAGGAACACAGAAATGGCTGCCATGATAAGATCTTTACATGGAAAGAGAGGAGTAGCTAAAGCTTAATGCATGGGAGCAGGCCTGCCAAATGCCTGGAGTTATGTCCAGGTGTGGAGTGGAGGGACTGCCACTGTACCAAATTCTTTGTGTGGATATGGGATTCTATAATACGTTTTCTGTAACTTCCTTTTACCTAGTTCCTGTCCTCATTTCTGAGCACAATCTGTCTAAATGTGGTTTTATTGGGTTCCTTTCTTACTACTACTCATGCTTAAATGAGGCCAGGTATATGGTGAATATTTATTTGTGCAAGGGAAGGAGAATGTGCACACATAAACTGAAGCTTCAATTGTGTTTGCTTAAACAAACACTTTTCAAAAATTATCTGTTTTGTCTGCTTTGGATGGCATTTCCATTAGGTTTTTTTTTTTTTTTTAGTTTTAGTTTTAGTTTTGTGAGTCTTATAGCAAAGACCTTCACATCACAGGCGTTATGGTTTTCCATACAAGATGAAACACCGTCTCTACTAAAAATACAAAAATTAGCTGGGCATGGTGGTGCACGCCTTTAGTACCAGCTATGATACTATAACTGCTTTGAGGGACTGTGTTGAAACTTCTCTTCCCGGGTCCGCGAGGGGCGTGGTTTCAAAGGCAGGAATTATCCAACTCCATGCTTCTATCTGGGGACCGAAGGGGTTTCAAATGTAAAGTTCTTTGTCTGGGTTTCCTGTGCGAGCTGGCTGGGTAGGGAAAGCTAGGTGGGACTCCTTTGTCCCAACAATCCTGCCGACAGCTCTGGGAGGAGGGGCCTCTGTAACTCAGGGCTGTGGTCCAAGCAGCCAATCTGGTATCAGAGTCAAAAACTGACCACGCCAGAGGTTTGAAAGAACTCCTCTCATTGGATGAGAACATGAATGGGGAGGGAATAACTCAGGGGTTAAAACTTCAGCTGTTCCTTACCTGAAGGGATATCCCTTTCTGGATTCACCTCCCACAACAGCGTGGGAGCTCTCTCTCTCTCTCTCTCTCTCTCTCTCTCTCTCTCTCTCTCTCTCTCTCTCTCTCTCTCTCTCTCTCTCTCTCTCTCTCTCTCATTCTCATCACTCTTCCACGAAACAATTTGGGTCCACAATATTTATTTGAACAGCAAACTCCCCGTGCCTACAAGGCCCCTTTCCCCATTCTTTGGGGTTAGAGAGTCCAAGAACCTCTTCGAAACTGGGAGCAGGGTACACTCCCCCAGTTACACCTTTGCTTCCTTTGTTTTATTCTGCCACTCATCCACAGACTTCTTGTCAAGAACTAAGTTGAAGGCAATGAAAATGACACGTGTCCATGGGCAAATGACCTAAATAAACATTTCTTCAAATAAATGAAACTCTGGATGTCCTTGCTTGTGAGGACGTATACAAATGACCAACAAGCTAATGAAAAGATGTTTGGACATCATTAATCATTAGAGAAATGTATCAATACCACAAGGAGACAGCATTTTACATCAGCTAGGATGTAAAAGAAATGTAAGCTGGGGTTGCCACTTAGGAAAGCAGTTTAACAGTTCTTCAAGATGTATATACTCCTAAGTATTTACCTAAGAGAAATGAAGCCATGTGTCCACACAAAACCTTGTGCATGAATGTTCATAGAGGAATTATTCATATAGAATTATTCATTTTGAGGAAAAGTGGGAACAATCTGAATAGCTATTGGTTAACTAATGGATAAATAAATATGCTATGTTCATACAATGGACTATTATTTGATGTTAAAAGAATAAAATACAGATAGATGGTACAGCATGGGTGAATCTTGAAAATGATATGCTATGTGAAAGCAGTTAGTCTCAAAAGACTATATATTTTATTATTGTATGATTTTATTTACATGAAATGTCCAGAATAGGCAAAACTACAGAAAGTTAATAGTTGCCTAGGGCTGGAAGAGGGAGAGGTTGGGCATGGATTTTTTTTTGTGTGTGTGGATGTCAAAAGTTTTCTAAAATTAGACTGTGGTGATAATTGTACAACTTTGTGAATTTACTAAAAACTATTGAATTACATACTTTAAATGCGTAAATTGTATGGCGTGTGAATTATCTGTCTTTATATCTTTATTAATGTTTTTTTTAAGACGACTGAAGACTCTTGAGTCAGAATGCCCAGCTTCAAATTCTGGCATCTCCACTCATGTCCATGTGATCATGGGCAAGCTTCTTGACATCTTGAAGCATATGCGTGATGTGGTTGTGATAGAGCCAACTTCAAAGTTGGGTTGTAAGGACATATTAGTTTGTGCTTAGAGCATTGTCTGGTATGCAGTACATGGAAATATCCAGGAAGTGTTCATTATTTTGTAAGTGTATTGACATTTTTTAAATCTCAATGACCATATTTTTCATTTCTAGAAGTTCTAATTTTTTTATTTTCTAAATCAGCTTGTTATTAACATTGCATTCCTTAGATTTTAATTCCATATTTTAAATGTTTTTAAATTTATTTTTAAAATTTCAAAATTTTATTTTATTCTTCTTAGAGGTAGGGTCTTGCTCTGTCACTAAGGCTAGAGTGCACTTCCATGACCATGGCTCACTGCAGCCTCCACCTCCTGCTTAAGCAATCCTCCTGCCTTAGCGTCTGGAGTAGCTGGGACTATGAGTACATATCACAATACCCAGTTCAGGTTTTATTTATTTTTAATTTTTTTGTTTTTTATTTTTATTTATTTATTTATTTTTGAGACATGATCTCGGTCTGTTGCCCAGGCTGGAGTCCAGTGATGTAATCACAGCTTACTGCAACCTCCACCTTCCAAATTCAAGCAATCCTCCCACCTCAGCTTCCTGAGTAACTAGGACTACAGGCACACACCACGCCTGGCTAACTTTTGCATTTTTTTCTAGAGACAGGGTTTCACCATGTTGCCCAGGCTGGTCTGAAACTCCAGGGTTCAAGCAATCCATTCACCTTGGCCTCTACTTTTTAAAAGTTTTTTGTAGAGATGTGGTCTCCCTGTGTTGCCCAGGCTGTTCTCAAACTCCTGGGCTCAAGCAATCCTACCGCCAGGGCCTCCCAAAGTGCTGGGATTACAGGTGTGAGCCACCATACCCAGCCTAATTCCTTCCTTTGTATCTTCACTTTAAAAAAAAATTATTATTTAATAGTTTATCAAAGATTTTGTCTAAGTGTAATTACTTTGTCTAATTAAATAAATGTAACTATCTGACACAAATGAGGTATTCAGTAAATCTTTGTTGATTTTATGAATGACTGCCTAGTAAATAATACTGCTTTCCTCATTTTGTTTTCACTGTTTCCTTAATGAAATTATTCATTTACTCTTTGCTTAGGTTTTTTCATCTGTAACACAGAAACGATAATATCTACTTCTTAAATTTGTAGTAGGGTCTAAATGAAATCATGTCTAGTTTAGTGCTTGACAGTAATACATGCCTAACTATGTTAGTTCCCTTTCCTTCCAGCCGTAATCATCTTTCTATGTTGTTGTCAGGGTCGCTAAGTGCTCAGTTTTCTATTATTTCTGTTTGGGTTTTGCTGCCCTCTCTGCAAATCCTTATAGAGTCTGTTTCTCATTCATTCTTACTCTTCTCTCATTGTGGGCTCTTGGGGGAAGGGTCTCATATATTTTTATATTTTCCTGTATATTTTATCTTTAATTATTTTGTTGCTCTTGCTGCTCTGACTTTCTTTTTTTTTTTTTTTTTGAGACGGAGTTTCCCTCGTGTTACCCAGGCTGGAGTGCAATGGCGCGATCTCGGCTCACCACAACCTCCGCCTCCTGGGTTCAAGCAATTCTCCTGTTTCAGCCTCCTGAGTAGCTGGTACTAAAGGCATGCGCCACCGTGCCCAGCTAATTTTTGTATTTTTAGTAGAGACGGTGTTTCATCTTGTTGACCAGGATGGTCTCAGTCTCTTGACCTCATGATCTACCCGCCTCAACCTCCCAAAGTGCTGAGATTATAGGCGTGAGCCACAGCACCTGGCCTGCTCTGACTCGCTACTGAATTAATTTCTACTCTCAGAATGATAATAAATACAAACATACCTTAATGTCTACTTTACAGAGTAGAAACTCAATACATAACAACTGAATTTATGTAGGTCTTAAATTCTGCAGCCATCTCTGATTCTGCTGCCTGTCACTCAGTTTCCTTTGGTGCTCCACTCACTGCCCTGCTGAGGGAGTGCAGATTAACATGCTGTACTCTACAGGATCTTTGATTGATTCTCTTCTAACCCTAAATGGCCAGACTTGAGGCTTTTTTTCTGTATTTTTTGAATTAAAAAGAGTCTGAGTTCCTAGAAAAGAGTTGTCAGTGCTACTCATTGGAAGAAAAAGGCCAAACAATCAAAAATCTCAAATTGCATATTTGGAACTTTTCAGTTCTTGCCTATAATTTGGATTAAAAGTAACCAGCCCCAGCACTTTGGGAGGCTGAGGCAGGTGGATCACGAGGTCAAGAGATCGAGACCATCCTGGTCAACATGGTGAAACCCCATCTCTACTAAAAAATACAAAAAATTAGCTGGGCATGGTGGCGCGTGCCTGTAATCCAACCTACTCGGGAGGCTGAGGCAGGAGAATTGCCTGAACCCAGGAGGCGGAGGTTGCGGTGAGCCAAGATCGTGCCATTGCACTCCAGCCTGTGTAACAAGAGCGAAACTCCGTCTCAAAAAAAAAATAAAAAAGTAACCAGCTACTCTGGGATACAGGGACCTATAAAATGCTATGATCTTTTATTGCTTATTCCCTTTGGCGATGAAAATGCTATATATGGTGCTCAACAGATGCTACATTATTATATGTACTGCTTTCTTACTAAAACATAAAATGAAATTGAGTTTAAATTATGAGTACTATCCAAGCAAATATATATTACTAGAAGGATACTATGATAACACTGTTTTATCAACGAGTACTATTTGTAGCCTTTATATTATAGGCTTTGGGGTTAATAGTAGGTGGTTTCTTTACTATAAAAAAATTTGAAGCAAGGAACAGGGATAAAATGGGAGAAATTTTTCTGCAGTATTCCAGGGTGCCAGACTAAGCTTGCAGAGATTACTATCTCTATGAGAAAGAAATCCCAGAGATTACTGTCTCTTTGAGAAAGAAATCCCAGAGATTACTTTCTCTATGAGAAAGAAATCCTCACTTGCTCACCAAAATTCAGGAGATTTATAGATAGGATATAATCCACACAAGTTTTGACATGAACCCATTACATAGGGTGTAACAATGGGTAATGAAATGTGTAAGTGTGTGGATGTGCAGGAAATTAAGAAACTAAACCCTTAAGTTTAAGTTTCTTAGACTATCTAAAATGAACAATTTGATATATCAAAATAAACAATGGGAGTATATTTTTCAAGGTAAAAGTATAGTGTGAATTCTGAAGATATCTAGTACCATTGGCATGTAAGTATAATCTGACCATAGCTTCTACAAGCAACCAAAAATACTTTCTAAAATTTCAAGTTATTTGATAACCATAAATCCTTAAAATCCTTATAGGGTAGGGCCTGTGTCGAATACTGTTTCACCTTGTTCAGAAGTCCTCCTTAAAGATAGTGCTTTTGTGTATTATAAGCATACTTTGGCTTTAAGTCTTGCACCTAATATTGCTCTTCAAATGATTAGGACCCTCTGAGAAGTGCTATAGTCCCCTGGAAATGTACTGTTTAGCTTTTCTCAGTCCTGTTATAAAAATTACTAGGAATGCATAAACTGGAATTAAGAAACAGTGTTTCTTGCCAGTTAAATGAACAGAACTAATGTGTATATGTTCAGTCATGTTTGCTGTATGAAAGGCAGCTTGAGATAATTTCTTAATTGAATTGTTTAAATAACACTATTCAAATCCCAAGTACTGCCTGTTATAAAATTGATATTATGCAATTGACATTTGTTCTCAGTATTTTTTTTTTCTTTAAAATCATGAAAAAGTGACAGGATCACTTTTATATAATGAAGGTGTGAACAAGTCATTAAGAAATGACTTGACATCTCACTGGCAGATGCAATATAAATCAAAGTCATTCCTGTTTTATTTGTTTTTCTTAGATTTTTCTTCCATTTCTGCTATCACAGTGAGAAAATTTAGTGATACTATTCTAGCTGCGATCACTATCTTTTTAATGCTCTATTAAGAAAAAAAAATTGAGTCAAGCTCTTGAATGAACATTTTGCTTTATAACAAAAGAGCAGTGGTTGTGTAACCAAACATTTACATTTTAAATCCGTAACCCCATCTTGCTGATAGAAGGTACCGGCAGAACCAACTCTAGAGACTCCATTCCTGCCCAGACATACTCTATTTCTCTGACTCCAGAATTTCTTTAATTTCACCAGACCCTGCCATCCACAATCCACGTTTTCACTATCATCATGTCCTCATGTCCTTTCTGCTCTCCTTCACTTCTTTCTATATCCTCAAGTCTTTTTGAGACTCTCTTCCTGCATCATGATCACCTGGAAAAAGAGCAACTGCTGTTCAAACTTTTGGTATACCCTATGTCTTTACCCTCACGTCAGAGCTTGACTGAAGTAAAGCACACAATCAGGCCGAACTGTCTTACTCACATGCATGATCATGAATCTGGATCTGAATCCATGCCTACATACTTTGCCTTTTATCCTCTTAACTATGGATAAACAATCCCTACTAAGAGATAAGACCACCTCTAACTACTGCGTCAGGCCCTCCCCCTTGTCACCAAAGAACTAACAAGTTGATCATTTGTGTAATCATACACATGGATAACAGCTTCTCTATCTTAAAAAATATCCCCCAAGCTCTTCTCATTCCTGTCAAGGTCAGTTTCCTTTTCTCTGTAGGAAAACCTCTCCAGTGAATTAACCATATTCTCTCTCTTCAATTGCTTTATTCTCATTCTCCTTGAACTCTTTCCAATTAGGTGTCTAACCCCATAACTCCACCAAAACTGCTTTGGCTAGGGATACCAAGGACATGTATGTTTCTAAATTCAGTGATCAATTCTCAGCCTTCATCTTACCTGAGAACTCCATTGCATTTGACAGGTAGATTCCTACCTCCTGCTTGAAACACCTTTCTTTAATTCGCTTCCAGGATAATATAGGCCTCTCGTTTTCCAAGCCACTCTTTTTCTTGTTCCTTCCAATTCCTTAACTTTAAATGTTGGAATGTGTCAGGGCTCAGTCTTGAAAAAATTTTTCATAGCCAGATTTCTTTGGTGATTTTCCTTAAACATCACATGACTTTTAAAACCATCCATAACACTGATGTCTCCTAACTTTACAAGTTCTTGAACTGAGCCGCCTTCCCTTATCCCAAAGTCCCACTTGACATAGGCTTATCACTCTCACTTAATAACTAGTAGATACCTCAAGGTTACCCTGTCCAGAGCAGGGCTACTGACTTCTCCCCTAGACTTTGCTCTTCTAACAGTTTTCCCCAGTTTAGTAAATGGTAGCTTCATTATTCCAATTTTTCACACCCACAACTTTTGTCACAATATAATCTTTAAAAAACAAAGGATTGTGACTCTTATACAAATATAAAGTGAGTATGTGTCAAAAATGTCTTAGTTCACATTTTTGTAAACTAGCAGAGTGGAAAAGTTGATTTAAAAAATCAAAGGACTCCTAAGAGGTAAAGCCAATTCAAAGGAGAAACAGACATTATGGAGTCAGTCAGAATCGCAAGCAAAGTAAGTTTGCTAAATGAGAGAACAAGGTGGTTGGTGAACTTCAGGAAAATAACAATAACACTCTTGAGATTATCTTCTCTACTGGATGAAAATATTTTCATCTCTACTGGGCAAAAGTTTCCAAGTGAACATGCAACTCCACATAAAACTTCACAGTAGAGAAGTTATTTTGCAATAGTAAGTCAACATGTGTGCGTGTCTCAGAGAATTAAATCATCCTTGCCAGTGCCTGTGAGGCAATGATCTGATACAAAAGGACATACTGTCTTTCTTTTGTCTTATTTCCAAGTTGCAGATATTTCCTAACACCTTTAGTCATCCATGATTTCTTTTTTTCACAATTTACATTATCAAATCTTGCTGACTCTCACTTCAATATATAATCTGAATCTTATCACTCTCACTACCTTTACTGCTATTACCCTGGCCCAAACAACTATCATTTCTTGCCTAGGTTGTTGACATTCCTCTTACTGGCCCTTATCGTCTAGTTTCAGACAAGCACAATTAAAGAATAAGTCACATCATGACCCTTCTCTTGTTAAGATCGAATAGGTTTACATGACACTCTCTTGCTCCCACATAATAAAAATGAAGAGCCTTTCTGGGTTCTCCAAGGCTCTTCATGACTTTTACCTCTCTCCAAACCTGTTGGTTCTCTGAGTTCATCTCCTACAACACTGTCTCTCCCTGAATGCTTGACCCACAGGGGCCTCCTTGCTGTTTTGTGAGCACACATAACAAGTTTCCACCTCAGGGTCTTCGTACTTGTTCCCCCCTGCCTGAAATATTATTGTCCCAGATACTCTTCTGGCTCACTGCCCACCTCCTGCAGGTCTTGCTCCAATATCTCCTTCTGAGTGAGGACTTCCCTGACCACCCTACTAAAAATTCAATCCATTCTCAGAATAGTTCTCTCCCTAGCACTTGCTTTACCTCTTTTCCACTTTGTCCATAGCGATTACTACCCTCTGACATATATCAATTATCAAGGCCAAGCATTTTTGTCTATCTTGTTCACCAATGTTTCCCCAAAGACTTGTAACACTACCTGGCACAGGAAAGTCATTCTAATATTTTTGAATGAATAAATAAGTGGGTGAAGTATTAATTTCTTATCTATTTCTAATTTCGTATTTTCTTTCTAGATGGTTCATGTTAACTCTAAAATGAAGCCATTGTTTATTACTGATTTCTAACCTAAGATTGTTTCTAATTAAATCAAATTAAAATGAATTATTGTTTACATCCAAGGCACTGGCTTGACCTCATGGAGGATACAAGAAACAGACACAAAGGGTTAGGGATATAGATGGTATAAGACTAGTGGATAACACGTTAAATGCTAACAATATAAGTATCATTTCAAACCAAAAATTTGATGAACTATTACGAGACAAAAATATTTAATGATCAAAGTTACTGGCTTTCTGAGTCTCACATTTAGATATCAAAGAAACAAAAGTTTGCAGATGGTAATATATTTTTCAAGATAGAAGAAAGAAATGCATTTAAATATATAATAAACATTTATAATATATAAATATAAGGTAAGGATGAAATTTACAAAAGATCATCAAATGACATGCTTTTGTAAAAAGCAACTGAGAAACTCCTTGTGAGATGCAAATGTAAAGAGAAAAACATTATGTTGCTAGCTCCGGAGTTTTTATGTGATGTAACTGGGAAGACCTATTTGGGAGCTGGCTGGCGATTTTATTCACAATATTTTCTTCAATGCTTTTAACATTTCTCCTGTCTAGGATTTGTATGTGTACTGAATTCCTTGTTCTGCTCATTTTTTTTGGTCCTTTTTCCCCATTCTGCCTCCTCCCCTATACACACAGACACGTGCGTGCACGCGCACACACACACACACACACACGCACACGCACTCTTCTCCTGATTGTGTTTAATGGAATGATCCAGTCCTTCTGTAGTTATGATCATAGAACTAGAGGCTCGTTCACTAAATAGGTGTGCTTTGATTCAAACAAGTCTTCTTTCAATGATTTGCCTTTTTTGGTTTTCCAATCTTGTCACAAAAAGAAATATTTAAAAATATATCTGCCTTCCCCCTTTCACCATAATCCAAGCACCTCAAAATTGTACCTAGATAAGTTGAATATCCCAATATAACCAGTGCTGGCACTGAAAGGAATGTGCTTTGCTTAAGGAAAATGTTTATATTTCATTCCCTGATTTCTTCCAAAAAAGGTTTTAAGCTACTTAGGTAAATGGAGAACAATGAAAACAGCTTTATCAGCAGTGTTTAATTTCTTTTGAAAGTAACAGTGCTAACCTTTCTGCAGAGTATTAGTTGATACTACAGAGAAAATGCCATTTGTGCGGAGAAGCTGCCAAATATAGCCAAAGTCAAAAGATAAATATAATGTACGTATTAAAGCTGTGTTCTCCTCCCATTTTGAAATTTTTTTTCCTACCCTTAGGGCAGGCACCAAGCTGTCTCTGTTTGATGCAGTACTAACTTTATCAGTCATGTTAAATATGTAGAAAATAATGAATTATTAGGTTTTCTGTGGCATTTAAAAGACATGTTCCCTGTCAAAACTGATTATAAGCAACAATTAAAGACAAAATTTCTTTTGGAATAACCAAATCTTTAAAATTTATGTTTTACAACAGATATTCTTGTTCTTTAAATATAGTTAACAAATTACTGGTTTACAAAATAATCTGAAAATCTCCCCAGTCTAGAGCAAAAATTTGATTTATGTATTGGATATTCAGTTTGCCCAACCTTTTCTCATTATTTCTATGTTGCAGTACTTTCCTTTATAAATGTAGGTCAAATGAAAATCATGTTTCCTTTGCTTTATCTAAAGTCATTCTTAATTTCTCTTCCCTTTTTTCTGAGCTATTTCTGCTTCCCTTGATGCTTAATGTTCCAAAGTAGTTGAGGAATGTCAAAATATATTGCCCTAGATATGTACATTGCTATTATTATGCCCTGTCATCAAAGTTCTTTTAATTCTAGGAAGAAATGATATAACTGTTGGAAATAATTTATTGATATTAGCTTAAAATATACTCCACATTTTAACAATAATTCATTTTCGTTATGTATTTTGTTTTTCTCAAAGTGTAAATTTTTGTTTAGGGGAAGTCATTCCTTTACATGTGTAATGAAGATCTGGATCCTTCTTTATAATACTACTGCTTTCTGGGGTCATAATCACAGGTTTCCGTATAACCTATGTCATTAATAATAAGTATTATTAGCACCAAAAGTTATTATTAATAATAATCACAAAAAACTATTATTTGCTATCTGTAATTACTGCTACATCCTTTATGTGCATTATCTCATTTAATTGTTGGGAGGTACTAACATTAAATTCTTAATAGACGAGAAATAGGAAGCTTGGGAGATTATGAAACTTGCTCTAGGTAACACAGACAATGAAAGTAGGTAGCACTGCCAATTAAAGTGGAGGAATAGGGATATAAACACAAGTCTATCACACAACATTTCTTGAGCAAAGAATTGTCTTGGATGATGTCATTTAATTCTTTTACGAATCTTAGGAGATAGGTGTAACATACCAATTTTATAGATGACAAACAATGACCTCTTAAAATCTCATGTTGAAATCTATTCTCAGCATTGGAGGTGGGATCTAGTGATAGGTATTTGGGTCAAGGGGCAGATCTCTCATGACTGGCTTGGTACCCCTCCCATGGTAAGGAGTGAGTTCTCACTCTATTACTTCATAGGAAATCTGGTTACTAGAAAGAGCCTGGCACTACCTCCTCTCCCTTTTGCTCCCTGTCTTGCCATATAATGCACTGACTCCTCTTCCCCTTCTGCCATAAAGGAATCAGCCTGGAGCCCTCACCAGAAGCAGATGCTGGTTCATGCTTCTTGTCCAGCCCATAAACTGTGAACCAAATAAGCCTCTTTACTTTATAAATTACCCAGACACAGGTATTCTTTTACAGCAATGCAAAATGGACTAACACACTCACAATTACATACCCATCAAGTAACTCACTCTATTTATTGAATGACTCAGTGAACAAAATACTTTTTGAATGGCTACTATGTCATTGAAAATTGTACTAGATTCTGGGTTTATAAATACAACACATATATATTCACTAAGTTATGGGGAATTCCTGCCTAAGGAGAAACAAACTATTTCAGTATGGTGCTTAATAGAGAAGATATCCACAGCGGCCAATGGGATCCCATTGGAGAGGAGTATCCTAATTCTGATAGGGCATGGGAATGCTTGAAGAAAGAATGATTTCTGAGAAGAAATGCTGCTTGAACTGCAACTTGAAGGATAAATAAGAATTAGCTCGGGGCCCAAAGTGGCTCCAGCCGGATGTCGTGGTGCTTGCGAAGGCGAGGCCAAGAGTTCAAGGCCAACCAACCTCAGCAACCTTACAAGCTCTCATTGATTGGCAAAAAAAAAAAAAAAAAAAAAAGAATTAGCTAAGTGAAGGGAGGGAAGAGAGAAAGGAGAGTCGAGAAAGAGGGACAAAAAGCATGCGCAAAGTCCGGAGATGAAAGCGTGACAATTTCTAGGAGTCACCAGTGTAGCCAGTAGAATAATGAGGAGGTAGAAGGGTAAGGTGAGGCAGAAGGAGTAAGAAGGCATGAGGCCATGGAGCTCCTAGGTTCTATCTTAAGTTGTTTGGATTTTTTTATTCTGAAGATAATAGGAAACTATAAAAGAATCCTTAAAACATAAGATCAGAAAGATTGGTAAATATGAATATCAAATTGGAGGTGGAAGGAAGGAAGAGGAATACTTATAAAGCCATTGTGGTAAATAACACAACATAATATCAAACTAAATCATTGACTACCAGAATAAAAGACATTTGCCAGAATCAAAGATATGAAAGTAGTAGAACTGAAAATATTTGGTAAATGACAAGCTGAAAGGGGCTGACAGAAAAAGAGGCCTTTAGGATGACTTCCATGATTCTCAAAACTTTTTGTGGTTTCTTAATTTTGTGTAAAGTGCATATTTATGTGGTATGACTGAATCAGCTATATACACTGCCTACTAGCCTATAGGTCATGAAAATTTGAAGTGAATAGATTGTGCAGGTATTCTTATCTGAATTGTATTTTCTATGTTAGTAGAGTAGTTAAGATGCTAAATACATTTTTCTAAAGACTGAACTAAGTGAATTAGCTAAGGGTTGATTCCTTAATTCTTTCCACTAAAATTTTTATTTAAAAAAACGTAAATTCCTGGCCATCTTTTGTATATCTTTTGCTACCAAAACTTCTCCTTACTTCAGTGACTCAGCATCATAAAATTATACTGTGAAGGTTGAAAGAAAATTTTTTAAATTAAGTTAATCAAAAGAATTTTTGGAAGTTACCAACTTAGTTGATATACTATTTTTTTTCTTATTCAATCTTTTGTTTCAAAGTTCTGAAATGATGATTACATAATCTAGGAATAAAAATATAATGATTCTGTCTTTCTAAATTGTTGATTTGTTTGCAGGATGAAGGTTAGAGACTTGGATTCCCTGGAGATTTCTTTATTCTATCCTAAACACTAAGGGGCTGTTGAGGACTCATTCGTGATCTAAGAATTCTCTGGGGGTCTTAGGGTTACCCCTAACTCCATCTCAGCCATTGTGATTTGTTCTAGACTACCGTTGAAACTAGGACCTATTCAAAGGGCTAGAGAAAGAGAACTTCAACAGGCAGATGTTAGCATTCAATGTACTGGATTTCTGAAAATTACTCATTAGCCCTTTCGGAAAGTCAAAGCTAGTAAAACTGCAGAGAACAGAGATGTCCTGCCTTTCAGGTGGAAGTAAGGGGGATATAGAGGTGTTCATTTGGCCTATCCTGCCACCTGTTCTACTCAACTGTTATAGTTCTAGTTTGAGATGAACAGCTGAAGAGTTAGTTGCTTATCTCAACTTTAGTTTTTCATCTCAAACTAGAGCAGCAATGGTTGAGTAGAATAGGTGGCAGGACAGGCCAAATAAAAAAGAGGACTGAAAACTGATACTCAATTCTCCGTATCTACGTGAAAAGAAGAAAGGCAGTGAGTAGTGCAAGAAAAGAGCTTAAAGATGAGAGCTAGCATAGCTGCTGGAGGTTGCAGAGGCGCAAAGCTTCTATAGCCAGGTATGAGCAGAAGATGGCTAAATCTGGGCAGTGACAATGGTCATTTCCTGTCTTGCCTGAGCTAATGGAAGAGTAGAGTATCCTGAGCCATATATTCTACCAAAGAAGCAATAATGAACCAGGTCCCCCTCTGCCTACACCCTGAAAGCCTCTCACCCTCACTCCAGAACCCCCAGAGCTTCATCACCCTAAAGAGAAGAGACAGATAAAGAAAAGAGAGAAAAGTCCTGAGAGAAATTCTGAAGTAATTGAGTAGTTTCCCAGAAGAAATGTAGTTTAAACCAGAAGTAACTAAATTCTCTTGACTTAAAAGAATTCAGTTTTGCATTATCAAATAGAATTGAGGCTTGAGAGCTAAGTGTGGTTATAGAATACAAATGAAGGTGAACTCTTAGGAGGGTTGTAACTGCAGAATTACTGCCAGAATGCGAGTGCTGGCTGAAGGTCTATGATTCAGGGCTTGTGCAAAGTAGCAGAAACAGTATCAACTTTAAAACTGACAGATCGGAATCCTCCACTAGGTCACTTTGGGTAAATTATTTTATTTCACTGAGCTTATGTATCCCCCTACCCACACACCATAACATCGGCTTTAAAAAAAAACATACTTTTATAGATATATATGCTTTGTCATACCAGAAAAAAATCACTTACTATACAGTAAGAAATAGTAGAACATCGTTGGCCTGTGTCATAGCTCTGCCCCACGCTCAGCAAGTAACTTTCTCTCTTGTTGCTAATATTTTGAGATGAATTAAGAAAGTTGAAAATTATTTTCTAAAAGTGTGAGAAAATTAATGAGTATTAGTACTGGCTCTAAAGTTTTTCTTCTGGATACATATTTTTCAGGTTTTTTCTATATAAATGATCTAGGTGAACTTTATTCTTATTAGCCAATTTTAATGATTTATATATCATTAAAAATAAAATTGGCTAATATTTATTCTTATTAGCCAATTTTGATGATTTATATATTTTCAGAAAACAATCTATTTCATGGAAATTTATAAACTGTTTGTAAGCATGTATACATAATATTCCCTTTTATGTTTTAAATTTCCTTTTTAGCTGCTTGCCTTTTTTCTTTTTAAATTTTTTTGTTTTTCTTCATTAGACCTCAGAGAGGTTGGTCAGAGTCACTGCTTTTCTTTGGAAAAAAAAAAAAAAAACAACTTCTGGGTGTGTAGTTTTTGATTTCTTTCTGTTTCTGCTTTTTAATTTTTGCTCTGTATAATACTTACTACCTTCTGCTTTCTTGCGGTCTTTTTTTTCTCATTTAAAATTCTTGAATTGGATATTCTTTCTATTTATTTTCTCTATTTTAAAATAATAATGTTTAATAATGTCAATTATTTATAAATGCTACTTATTTACTCTAATAATAATCAAAGTATTAAAAGCATGAACTGATCTAAAACTACATTTTATTGTATTTCTTAAATTTAAAATGTGGCATTCATTTTTGTTGATTTCTAAATAGTTTGTTATTGACCAAATATTTAAGTTTTTGAATCTCTAAGCAATTTACTTTTCAAAATATTCCAGTTATACTTATGTAAAATTTCTACTTTATAAAATATATAACATTTTGCCACCATATAGTTGATCAGTGTTTTTAATTGTTCCATTGACACTTGAGACGTAGTTGTATTTTTGTTGCTAAAACAGCATAATGTTTAAAATTACAACTTACTGATTCTGTTTTATTAATAACAATAGGGTTTTTCTCTGTGTTTTGATTTATGTATTTTATTTTCTTTTTATAGGCTGATAATGGATTGTTTTAATATTACTATTGTCTGCATATGTATTTCCTTTTTATTTTTAGAAGTGGATTTTAAAATATATTTTAATGCTGTATTATTTACCTGTAAGAGTGGACCTATTACGTTTACAGTTTAGATGCTGCTTTTTATCAATCAAAATGTCATTTTATACCACATGCTTGACCTTGGTTAACGTTAATATTGTTGTTTTGTTTTATTTAGAGAGTTTAATCATTTACTGCTATAATTCTTGAATATTTATGATCATCTTTCCAAATAATACTGAGTGTTTTTCCTTTACTTTAATGAGTTTTTCCCCTGCATAATCTAACTCATTATTCATTAAAGAACAAAAATGCTACCATGAATGCAAGCTTATTAAATGTTTCCCCTGCTTTTCACACACTGTGTTATTAAACATGCCACATCTGAATACATCTAAACCATCCCAATTTCAGCACTTTTCAAGTGTTTTCTTGTCAACAGCCTACTTCTTAATTTTGATTTATTATAAGATTAATATTGGGGAGAATAGTTGAAAGCATTTACTGACAAAATCTTTGGTTCTTTGACAATTTTCTCCTTGGCCTTGAAGTAAAATAGCCTTAATGACAAGAATTCTTACTGTTTTCTTTTTTATTCATGTATGAAAAATGATCATTCTGGAAGCTAAAGAACATTTAGTCCTTTGAAATAAAAAGAAGTAAGCACCCATGAAAGAAGAGAGATGCCCTAGAAAAATAGGAGGATTAGAACGGGAGTGAACTGCTTTTTCTTCCCCATCTGCTTTCAAATGTGTGGATTACGCCTTGAGGTCTGCATAAAATAAAGCAACTGGGTAAGGGCAGAGGTTCATTCGTGGTTAGAAAATCTTTGTTATACTTATCAGCAAGAGCTGCAACTAGGCTCACCATTGAGAAAGATGTTTTCTTATATTTATTCCTAGGTTGTGAGTATCCAAATGGTTATCTTCTTTTCAAATTTGAAATCAGTATAATGTAATTTCTGAATTTGAAACCAATAACTTTGTCTTTCTGTAATTCCCTTTCCCACCCAAATTGGGATGATGTATATCTCCCCTAATCAATTTATTTATGGAAGGTGTCCGCTGTACACACTACCGCTTTGGTTTAATTTTTAATGGGTTTCATATTCACTGTAGCCTCACTCTCAGGTAAGCTAGAGGTTGAAGTTGTCTCACATAAAGATGAAAAAGCATTGACTCATTCTAATATGTTATCTCTTTTTAACTTACAGATCTTTACTTTTAACCCTTAGTGAATCTCTTATCAGAATAGTTGCTACCTCATCCAGAAGACAAGTAACGAGTGATGATTTTCCTAAGTGGCCACACAGGGAAAAAATTTTTTTAGTAAATATCCACATTTAAAAAATACGGCTAGTTTTACTTATATTCATTACATTCTAACTGCTTAAAAAGCAGCCTTTTGGATCCTTGCCTAAGATTTTTTTTTTGCCTTCTGCTTTTTTAGGGTTATACATTTTCTTACGTTTAATTTCAGTAGCTTCTAATTACCTACAGTTGGTCATTTCTCAGAACTCTTTCAGAGCTGAACAATGGGTAAAGAAAAACATTCCTATCATTAGTGAAGCCCTGTGTATATACACAAGGGTCACAAAATGATAGAGTGAGCTTCAAAGAGTAGACATAGGTCACACATATAATGAGATGGTGGCAAGAAAACAGTTAACGACAACAACATTACATTGAAAATCTAAAACATACAGCTACAAACTTTTCAAAGATCTAGAGAATATACCAGTTCACAGAAAATACTCCTAATAAAGACATATTGTGCTTGTTACAGAAGTGATAAAAGAGCTTATGTAGCTATATTTCAGGTTTGTTGACTATGAATAGCCACTTGTCTCAGACTGCATAGTTACTAGAAATGTGATGTTAATTAGACTATGGTCACAGGTTTAATTCCTATGTGAGTAGGGTAGACAGTGTAATTGGTTGGATCAGGCATAGCAGTGGGCATCTTTCCAAAGGCATGGCTTCCAGTACTGTGGCTGTGTTTATTAGGCAAGTGACTCTGGAGAAATCTGTTAAATTCTCTGAGCCTCAATTTCATCATCTATAACATAAAAGTAATAATCTCTTGCCTTTCTATATCTCAAAAGACTGTGAAGGAACAGGGAGACGTTTTCATTGAATGGTCTCTTAAAATTTAGAAAGTATGATGCAAATGTAAATTATGATTAGTGCAATTCCAGTCATACACTGCAATGTCTATTATTCTGCAAACCATACCTCTCATTTGCAAGGATTACCAACCATCTCATTTTACCTAGGACTGCCTCTGTGTAAGTAGTGAGAATCCTAAGTTTCCAAGAAATGCCTAAGTTCTGGACAAGCTGGGACTATTGTTCACCCATAATGAGTAGGAGACAAGAGTTCACAGCATACCTAATTCTCAGCTCAGTGGTGGTTTCCCTCCTCAGTGGTGGTTAATATGCTCGTTAATATGTTTACTATAACTTTTAGAATATCTACAATGCAACAGCACTTTGTGAGACAGTGAATATATAACAGTAAACAAAACAGATTGAGCTTCTGCTTCAGAGAAAAGTCATTCTATTCTAGGAGAGAGAAATCAAAACAAGTAAAGTACAAATAAGAATATAATGACATGTTGGGAGAAATGTATCCAAGAAAAAAAAAGAGCAGGCTTCTATGAGAAAGAATAGAAGAGGAGACTATCTGTATGGAATAAAAGGATGTGATATAAATTAAAACTGAGGCCTAAAGGATTTTAAAAAGCCAACTGAAGAACACTGGAATATATGCCTGTGGTGGTGGAGTGAACTCATGGAAGAAGGAAGAACATATATATGCTAGATTATCTCTTTCAGTTTTACATTCTTGGCATAGTACAATACCTGTCATAAAGTAAGTAGGTGCCCAAGGACAGATTGAATGAATGAATGAATGTGCCCAAGAGTACACTTTCAATACATAGTAATTGACTTCAGAATTTCAGTCCCTCTCACCCTTTTAAGGGAAACATTATTTGGAACACAGTGACCTTCTTGGCATTCATTACATCACACTGAAAAGATGTCTTTTGCCTCTACTATCCTTTAATACTGTGTGATCCAGGGACTGGGGCACACGACCCAATGCCATCCTTATTGGCTGGCTGTGCCATGAAGGCCTGTGCCTGATGTCTCATAGGCTTCTAAAATTAGAAACCTTAGAGGAATTTTGCTGCCTTTTAGTTTTACTTATTTTAAGGAATTAACAGGTTTTTGTACACATACACATTTGAAGTGCTACAAATTATATTATTCTCCAGTTTCTTCCATCACCGTTTATCTCTACACTAAAACCTTTAGCTTTTCTGCCTCCAAGTTTGGTTTCTGTTCTATCATGAAGCATTTTGCTTTTGTAATTAAAGAAAAAAGTTACTACTAAATGTTTCTATCTGCCTTGGAGTCTTTCTGTTTATCACACCATGTTCAATTACTCTGCGTCCTTCCTTGCCAGGTTCATTTCTATTCTTCTATGAAGCAGAACAGGAGCTCTTTTAGTATTTGTCATTGCTTTTCTGCCTTGAGTTTTCTTTGTTGCTTTCTTTTGGTAATTACTACTATTTAAAAACCTCATTAAATATAGTTACTTATATAAAAAAATATAGTTACTTATACACATGGCTATGCTAGTCTGTAATCACCTCGAGAACATAATCAATATTTGTTTTTTCTTTTAATTAAGGCCCCTTCCCTTCCTCTTCTCTCTATCCCTAGCTATACCATGAATGTGGTGGTACTAAATAAATAAGTTTTTGTGCAATAAAAAAAATGCTTTTAGATGATACAAACAAACATGGAAATATTTTGAGAATAATTGGAAGCAGAGAATTGAAGTTTGGGGGAAAAAAGAGGGGCCTCTAACTGGGTAAAAGTTAGAGGCCTAGAGGCCCCCCTTTTTCCCAAAAAAGAGGGGGAAACTATGGCCTAAAGAATTTTAAAAAGCCAACTGAAGAACACTGGAATGTTCTTCACTGGGTAAAAAGTATAATTGGACATTTTTGTAGTGTGACATCTAGCAAGATAAAAGTAATTAATTAGGCAAAGGACACTGTGGCCATGTATCAACCAGCACTCTCACTTATTAAAAGAAGGGTGCAACCGGTCTTGTATAGGAGGAATTGTCATCAGGTCAAATTGTTCCAGTATGTTCTGGGGTGTTCTTGTTTGAAGTCATAAGTCTTGGAGATAAAACTGGCAAATCCTATATTTAAAGGAAAAGGTAGCATTATTGAAAGCTTTGTGGTATTTCTCTTGAGGCTGCTTCCCCAAATGGACTAGCACTTGAGAAGCTCCATTATTCCATGCAGGGTGTTAATCCCTTATTCTTGGAGGATAGCTTCCAAGACTCCCAGTGAATATCGGAAACCATGGTTAGTATCAAACTCTACATACAGATTTTTCCTACCCATAAATACCCATGATAAAGTTTGGTACATAAATTAAGCACAATAAGATATAACAATAATTAATAACAAAATAGAACAAACCTAATATACTGTACTAGAAGTTATATGAATGTGGTCTCTCTCTCTCTCTCTCTCTCTCTCTCTCTCTCTCTCTCTCTTTCTCTCTCCCTCTCTTAAAATATCTTATGGTACTGTACTCACCTATTTTCTGACTGCAGTTGACCACAGGTAACAAATCTTGGAAGGCAAAACCACAAATAAGGGCAATACCGTATTCAAGTGCCACCAATAGTAATCAGAAGGCTGGAATTACCAAAATCATAGGCTTTGAAATCATGGTGTCAGCACATGGGTTACTTGGTCTGATTTCACTGTTTAATCATATCAATTGCCATAATCCAATCAGATGACTGTATTTAATAGATTGTGAGATCCTATTTTAGTTTTACATTTATAGATTGGATGAAATGATGAGTAAATCTTTCTTTTTAGATTACTAACTTTGCTGACAGGTTAATAGGACAGTCACTTTGAGAGCTACAGCATAACCTACACCCTCTCTTCAGGTCCCTGGATCTCTCCTTATCATAGGATGAACACTTTTCACTGTATTGAAAGTCTAATAGAGGAATATTCCTTTCTACGATGTATACTTTTCTAATGTTTAATTTTTTAAATAATACACGTGCATTCCATTTTTTGTATATTTCTCTAAATAATTGTATTTTATATGTTTTAAATGTTAGAGTAGATACTGAGCAATTAATGTGCATGTGTCATTTTAAAAAGAAAAAATAGGAAATTTTTTAAAGAGCTCATTATCGAAAAATAATTATTTAAACAAACCTAGATTCTCAATTTTTAAAATCATCTATTTTCCTTCCTCCTTTTGTAGACACCACATTTAGAAAAAGTCTAGACACTACCAGATAATAAAGTGTTTTCTCATTTTTAATTAATTTAACATTTATGTATCAGATATTCTGGTAAGCATGAAATATCTAACGTTACCATTAAATTGCCACAATATCTGCCAATTGCAAGAAATAGTCTTATTTATAGCACATGTTATTGGTCAATAAGTGTTCATTAAATCAAATATCAGGATAAAAAAATAATAATAATATTGCTGAAAATGTGTTGATAGAAACAGTGTTAGCGTAATTTCTCTTAAAGAACCATTCTATGCAGGCAGCTATTTTAATTTAAACAGAACTCTTATTTTAATCTTATTTCAGAGTCCACAGTCAGCAACAAGTTGTATTTTTCTATGAACTAAAGACACAATGTGTATTCCACTTATTTTTTCATACTTACTTATATAGTGCTATGTAATAATTCATGGTTCTTTATGCATGTATGTATGATTGATTCATTTGTCTGTCTACTTATTTTATCCATCCGAAAGTCCTTCAGTGGTGGGCATGACATTAGCACAGAAAGGTCAGTAGAATAAGATTCAGCATATCCTATAGGAAAATAAGACACAGACTTGTCCTAGTTGGACTCAAAGTTTAGTAGGGATCATGGTCTCTAAAATACAGTAGAGCACAGTCTCACTCTGTCATCTAGGCTGGAATGCAGTGACATGATCACAGCTCACTGCAACCTCCACCTCCCAGCCTCAAGCAATCCTCCCACCTCAGACTCCTGAGCAGCAGGGACTATAGGCGTGTACCACAATGGCCAGCTGATTTGGGTATTTTTTGTAGAAATGAGGTTTTGCAATATTGCCCAGGCTGATCTCGAACTTCTGGGCTCAAGAGATACTCCCACCTCAGTCTCCCAGAGTACTGGGATTACAGGCATGAGCCACCGTGCTCTTCCAAGCATTGCAGATATTAGCTTGCATAAGGCTAGTAACTTTAACATGATCAACTTTTATTTATTTACTTTTCCTTTTCAAGACTTGTTCCTGGAAGTAGTTAAGATGAAAATGAGATTAAACAGAAATATTAAGTATCCTCTACTTGGACCTATCGCTGAGTGCTCATTTATTAAAAAATTAGTTAGATTCTGGTAAATATTAAGCATATTAGTTTAATCAGCTACCTCTTACTCTAGTAAATAATTAACACTTCTTTTCAGGCTTCCAGAAGGAAATGCCACAGCTCCTTTTGCTTGCAGAAAATCAGTCTTCAGTTGAGGAAGTGCCTTTTGAAAGTAAAACACTGCTTGTATTTAAATGGAGTGGGGACATCTTTAAGGAAACCTATTGCAGATTGATTAAGGACTTGTGCCTTTCAGTCAATAATTAATAACCACATAGCTATGCCCAAAGAACAACATATGTTCTAGGGTTAAACTGAGGGCACAAAAGGGATACCATGTTCCCAGACTCTTAAAGCCATTTAGGATATTAAGTTCTGAAAACAAATGTAATTTTAGGTCACGGTTAAAAACCCAAGAGTGACATTCTTTCATTCAGCACTTCCCTTACCTGTTTTAACTCCTCAACTTTGTGAACCTCCTTCATTTATTGGCTCTTTTATGTCAGCCTAAACTGCTGTGTTCAGGGATATACATATATATGTATATGTATGTGTCTGTGTGTGTGTGTGTGTGTGTGTGTGTGTGTGTGTATATATATATATATATATATATATATATATATAAACAAGTAAGTATTAAAAATTTAAATGACTCCTTGTCTTTTTCTATAACCAGATCTCTCTAATTTTCCACTAGAATACCTGATCTAGACTTGGAAATTAATTAATAACAGTTAAATTAATTTGTGCAAGGCACGATGCCTAGCGTACAACATGGATTCTTCTCACATAACCATCACAACTACTCTGTGTGGATTTAGACAATATATTCTCATTTACAGATGGAAAAATGGGCTAGCCCAATGTTTTAGAGGATATCTATGATAGTGATGATGATCTGAAATCCATTGCCATTGCTCACTTTAGCTGACAGTAATTGAAAGGCAAACCTTTGTTTGCTTTGTAAATTGAAAGTGTATTCAATCTGAGAAAACTGACTGGAAAAGAAAAAGAAAATTCAAACTACGAAAGCTAATTGCAAAAGAAGTAAAAGTAGAAATAGATTAAAAGTGTGTCTAATTATTTGGAACTTTAGTACTCCTTTCTTTATATATCGAGGTAATACATGCTACCCCTTCTGGCTAGAGTGCTCTTCCCTCCCAATTTACCAGGCTAAATTTCTTACTAATTTTTCAAGCCTCAGCTCAGGATTGCTTCACTGAAGAAGATACCTGTGGCAGCCAAATGGGTCAATTTCTTCTTTAACACCATGTACGTAGCTGATTCTTAAGTACTTTTAACTATGGGAGAGTTGGATATTGACTTCTCGTATGGTCTGTTCCTAACATAGACCTGTCATAGAAAAAATTCTTCTTGAATTACCCCATGATTGAGTTTCCTAAATATCAAGTTGTTCTGAATTAGATTATCCAACCTTGAATTAGATTAGAGTTATACGTATCCAAAATGTTGCAACAACACATGAAGGAGCGAGAACATACTATGTAGCAAGATAGGACAGAGCTGATCCCTGAGGCAAAATAGTTTGAAGAGATCAAATATGTCCATAGAAAAATAAAAGCATATATTTAGAAAGCAAAAAGAGCCCAAGAAAGACAATTGAACATGTAATTGCTGAGAGTATGCAGAGTAAAATAGAGATAAAGATGAAGTTAAACTGAATATATTTCCTGGAGCAAGTTCTGAATCCCCAAATTTCCCCTTCTTACACAACCAGGTGTTTTGGAACTAATGTTGATTGTAGAGTTCAATTGTGTTCTTAACCCGTTATGCAGCCACAAGCAGATGGGATATTGTATCATTTTTAGTAGCATGGAAGTGACTATAAATATGCTAAACATTAGTTCACCAACTGCTTATTTTCTTACTTCATTCGAGAAGAAAATTACTCCATTCATAGAATGTTTCATTTCCTTTTCCATAGAGCTGATCACTAAAGCATAGGTCTCACTGACATGGAAATTATTTCAGAACAAGAAGAAGAAAGGTACAATACACATTGTCTAAATTACTGAATTCTTACAAAATCAAGGTAGAGGTCAGAAGTAGGATGGAATATTTTCCAGCTGTTGAGGAAGACATATTATTAAGGGTTTTATGCAATGATATTATGAGAAGATGTCAGGCCATAGGAAGTGACCTGGGCTCAATCTTCCTTATCTTCTCTATCTTGGACTCTATCATGAGGACACTGAAAAAAAGTGGTCTTAAAGGTCAACCTCACTTGTAAAGTCTATGCACTAGGCTGCTTTTTGTTATATCCTCCTCTGATTACTTGTCTTTTAGTTATTTTGTTGATCATTAATGATCAGTATCTATGATGGCCTAACATGCTCTAATCATTTCATTTGAATTCTTGTTAGCAGTTCCTGGGTGGGAATAATTAATATAATAGGTTTTGGAGAGGTTAAATAGCATATTCACTGGAATTTGCCAATTTACCGACTGTCTGAACTCAGTTAAGTTTCTCAACTTCTACAAGCCCAGATTTCCTCATTTGCTAATTGGGGTTAATGATAGAACCATGCTCATAGGGTTGTGATAAGTCTTAAATGAGATAATTCATGTAAAGTACCACATATTCTGACTCATAGGTGGGTGAGAAGAATGAGAACACATGGACACAGGGAGGGGTCTACTACACACTGGGGTCTATTGGGGGGAATAGGGGAGGGACAGCGGGGGAGGAGCTGGGGAGGGATAGCCTGGGGAGAAATGCCAAATGTGGGTGAAGGGGAGGAAGGCAGCAAAACACACTGCCATGTGTGTACCTATGCAACTATCTTGCACGTTCTGCACATGTACCCCACAACCTAAAATACAATAAAAATTAAAAAAAAAAGTGGGTCAAAAGTCTAAACAGTCACCTCATCAAAGAAGAGATAGAAAGTAAGCATATGGAAAGATGTTCAAATCATCAGTAAACTTCTAATTAAAATCGCAAGTATACACCTGTTAGAATGGCCAAATTCCAAAACACTGACAACAGCAAATCCTGGAGAGGATATGAAGCAATAGGACACTTATTTGTTGCTGGTGGAAATGCAAAATGGTACAATTACCTTGGAAGACAGTTTGGCAGTTTCTTACAAAACTAAACATATTTGTATCCTATGATCCAGCAATCACACTCCTTGATATTAGGTTAGTGCAAAAGTGAGTGTTTTGCCATTAAAATAATGCAAAAGTAATTAAAAGTAATGGCAAAAACCGCAATCACTTTTGTATCAACCTAAATATTTACCCAAATGATTTGAAATTTTATGTCTACACAAAAACCTACACAGGATGTTTATAGCAGCTTTGTTCATAATTTCTAAAACATGGAAGCAACAAAAATGTCTTCCAATAGGTGAATAGATAAATTAAATATGGTACATCCAGGCAGTGGAATATTATTCAACATTGAAACAAAATGAACTACCAAATCATGAAAAGCCATGGAAGAGACTTAAATGCTTATTACTGGGTGAAAGAGGCCAACCTGAAAAGGCTACACACTATATGATTTAAACTATATGACATTTTGGTAAAGATAAAACTATGGAGCCAGTAAAAAGATGAGGGTGAGATCAGGGGAAGGGATGAATGGGCAGAGCACAGAGGATTTTTAGGGCAGTGAAACTTCTGTATGATACAGAATATATGATACGTATGTATGATACAGAGTACATAGCAGTTTAAAAATGAAGTGGACCTGTCCTTAACCATGCCCTACTTTTAATTCTAAGCAAAATCTCCCAGTAAGCAGCATTTGAAATATTATCCCTATCTCACACACAGAGTTGTTTGTGATTAAGCCACTGTTAACACAGTGGTGGATATATGTCATTTATGCATTTGTCAAAGCCCCAATAATGTATAAAGCCAAGAATGTACCCTAATATAAACTATGGACTTCAAGTGAAAAAAAAAAAAGTGGTAGATACTTATTGACTAATAATAAGTATTATTTTTGTGAGTTTTGTGGGAAAATATATTCAAAGTTTCATATATCTGGATTTTTGTGTGCAAAGTTTATTTATTTACATGTTCTTTCCCATTATCCCTGAATAAAACAAGAGCTTACTTAAAAAAACAAAATTTAGGGAGTCAATGACTATAAGAACCATACATACAGTCTAATTGCTTCAAAAACCCCACAGTTTTTTTTTTTATACCAAGGACCCAGTTAACTTCAGCTGAATACCTGTGAAGTATAATTCTCTACTAATTATTGATAAAACAATTGGGTATAACATAAGTGTGTCGTTGAATAAATCCTGTTTTCTTTCAGTTGATTCAAATCCCTGGCAGTACATAATCATAAAGACAGGCAGGCATGTTGTTACTTTACTTGTAAGGTGATTCCAAGATCTCTGCCATCTGCTTTGAATGGCAAACTGTCAACACTCTCATAATTTAATATATGAACTTTGTTGCTTGATTAATTTATGTTTATCATAATTAATGATTTTTTCACTATATCTATAGCTTCTTTGTGCCTTGCAATTTTTTTCTATAAAGGTGATTTGCATTAGTGTTATTATGCTATGAAAGAAACTCTTCCAGGAGCAAATTATTTGTTTTGGTAAAAGCAGTCCATGATCCTGAGACAACTCCATAGATAGCATGAGTTTTACAAATTATTTTATTCACAGTTATGATTTCTTAAATAGGACATAAAATATGAAATCCTGTACAAAGTAGAAAACCAAAGTCACTTGTTCTTTATTTAGTATTAATGTCTGAGTTTGTTAGGGATTGGAACTAATATTATGAAAATTTTCTCTATGTACCGGGTACTATATACATGTTATTTATTATTTACAACTACAACCTTGGCCAGTTAAGTTGCATACATTTTGAATTTATCGATGTTTACATTGGCACTCAAAGAAATCAGGATAATCTATTCTAGATCACACAAGTACATAAGCAAGCACGCATCTGAACCAAGGTTAATTTTATTCCAGAATATGTGTTTCCAATATACTACAATCGCATATTGCGGTATATTAGTGTTTCCATTATACCACAATGGCAAGTATTATGCACTCATGGATGTCTATTATGGTCCCTGAAATCCAGACTTCCTGTGAGTGTAAGTTTTACAGGGTGTAAATTATGCATTTACACCCTGTAAAATGCATATTTTAATAACCCTGCAATATATAGTTAAACAAATAAAATAATCCTAAAATAAGTTTTTAAAGAAAGAATGTAAGGAAACTCTATGAAAAGAGATGTTTGATTCAAAAGTAGATAGTAGACTCAAAGTGGACCAAATGATGCTGATTAAGTGAAGAGACTTCTTATTCATTCATTGGATAACTGTTATTCTTTCATTTTCAGCCTTACTCTGTGCCAATAACTGAGCTGGCTGCCAGGGATATCAGAGTAATCAAAAGCTAGGATAGTCCTCATACTCTAATTTCTTCGAATCTTATTACGGCGATATGTCAATAAATAAAATTATGAAATTGCATTTACTTACTGTGATCTGTGTTTTAATGGAAAATATGGGGGACTATGAAAATTATAACATGGAGATATGGACACACATTTGCTACAAGAGAACCAATTTAAAATCATTATGAAAACACAAAAGCATTTTACCTATTCTGTACATTTAAATATTCAGGTTTGTAATAAGGATGTAATAATGATATGAATAAACTCATATAATTGAGCTTTTTTTAATCGTTATAGTTAAATACAAATATTTTTCTAATTCCATTTGTGATATATTAGAATGGTGAAATTTTAGAATTTTTTCTCTTTCATTTTCTATTTTTAAAATATATGTGTAGTTACATGATTTTTTAAAGTAGATGTAGAATTATCTCTCATATAAAAATATTTTTTAAGAATGGTGTGACTGGATCTTGGGAAACACTGTGAGGTGAATGTGTGGGTATGTTGAGGGGATAATTTGATTTTTTTTCTTTCTTGTTTTGGGCTAAATGAACTTTGTACTCCTGATATGACTGATCTTCAGTTTTGAAGGTGAGGAACTACAGCTGCAACTCAGCTGCAGTGATCTCCTTTCCTGGTTTCTGGCTCATAGACTTGATTAAAAGGAAAACTGAAAACATGTCCAACCTTGAATTAATGCTACAAGATTAGGGCAAGGCTATGGAACTCAAACTTTCAAGGCACTAGCACATTTCTGCTTTTGCTAAATCAGAGTTCAAAATAAAAATGAAAACTACTTCATTAATCATTTATTTACAATCCTATCAACCCAGGTTCAGATGTATTTTTGTGACAAGACCCTTTCAGTGATATATCTTAAATTATGTATGTACATAAATATCTATGTGTGTATATATATATATACACACACACACAAACATGCAGTCATATGTATAAATATATTTTTTTAAAGTATTTTTTCCTGAACGACATAAATCTTACTTAAAATATATTTTATTTCTTTATCTTATTAGAAAAGTAATCCTGTAACATGTTTACTATAAAAGATTTTTTTAATGCTATAAGTATAAAGGAGAAGCTAATAACCATCTATAATCCCAAGGCATGAAGATAAACCATGTTTCCATTTTTGTGCATGTTCTTCCAGTATTTATCATACATATAAATATATATTCTACTATATAGAATTATATATATATGCACACACACAATATATACGTGCATATTTATTTTGTAAGTATAAGTTAATATTTTATGATCTTATTTTCTTACTTATAATGATATTTTTCAATATCTTGTAATGGCTATTTAACATCCTGCCATATCAGCATTCTATATTGATCAAGTAATCCCTTAGGGTTAGACATCAAAGCATTTCCACCTTTTTGCTGTTTTATACAATGTCATGATAAACATCCTTACAGAGAAATCTTGAAGTCACTAACTTGAAGATGGAGTTTTGATTTATCTGCATAAATAAGTTACAGAACTACATGGGCTAGAAAAAAAATTCCACAAGTCTAATTCCTTTCCCTCTTTCTATCTATGCATTGAATCCATCTTCAAACTGACTTCTAGGGTAGCATAATAAATAAGCTGAATTGTGCTCACTTGACAGCACATATACTAAAATTGGAACAATACAGAGATTAGCATCCCCCTGCACAAGGATGACATGCAAATTTGTGAAGCATTTCATATTTTGAAAAAATTAATAAATAAGCTGAATTACTTTAAATAATGTGTGTGACAATGGGATCTTAAATGAAAATTATATAATTACTGACTATATAAGTTTGATCCTTTTTTTTCATATTATTGCCAGGCATAGTAAGTTAAAAAATGCAAATACAAAAAAGCACATTTGTTCTTGAACATTCCATGACTACCTTGAAGTTATTACTACTGTGTACACTAGATATACTGTATACACTATAAGATTGCAAAATGAAGACAGAACATAAGTGATAGAGCCTTTTAGAATGTTACTATTACTGGGATAAGACAAAGGCTTTATGAATGCTAGCTTCCTCTCTCCTCCGGCAAGTATACATTCTCTACTGTCTATGTCAGATTCAGTTGGCCAGCATTACTGACTGAAAAATGATAGAATTACTTTTCTTTTATTGTTTTTTTTAATGACTGTGAATATAAATCTATAGTAAATTGCCCAAGTGAAAAAGTAACATTGAAGAAGAAAACCAAAGTAAGTTTTCTTACGTATGTGACATTAAAGGCACTGAAAGCGAATTAGCAGACTCTGCCTCACTTTGTTTACGCATATCTCATGGGGTTAATATATAGGGCCAGTGCTAATACGTTAGCTATATGGCCAAATAATGATAGCCTGCGGAAAGAGAAGGGGAGCTGACGTCCTGACATTTATTTTCAAAATAGCTGAACATTTTCCAGGCACATTTTGTCGGTTCTACTGACAAAAGTTCTTCTGTTAGCCATCTAGAATAAAATTCTTCTCAACATGACATAATTGAGGATCCACCTTAAAATTTTGAAAAATAAAGATCTTTTCAAATTCAGATTGACTTTCTGACTCTCTCTGTTTTTACTTTGTGAAGACACTGAACTTGAAATGAATGTAGTTCTTTTTGTGAGTATAAAAAAGTTGAAGAGCAAAGAAGATCCTTTAGGAATTGCTGTTGAATAGATTGATATTTTAAAATTTGAAATAAAAGTGACTACATAAAATTGTATTTGTTCATATCCTACAATTTTAATACTTAAGATTTTGAGCTGATAAACATCTGACAGAGAGGGTTATTTAAAAAAAGAGTCCCCGGTTTTAAGCCTAAGCAATTGACCTTTTAGCTTAGCAAAACTACTAAGTATTTTAGATAGTGAACTCGAATAAAGGTTTTTTTCTGGAAGGAATAGCTTGAGGTGTACATGGGGCCATCATAACAGATGCCAGAGAAGATCAAGGGCCTGCACACAATGCTGAGAACCAAAGACAGTCAATGAAGAACTTGGAATTAAAGAAGTCACATGAGGCTAGGCTCAGTAGCTCACACGTGTAATCCTGGCACTTTGGGAGGCCAAGGTAGGAGGAGGATTTGAGCCCAAGAGTTTCAGACTAGCTTGGGCAACATAGCGAGACCCATCTCCACAAAAATTAGCTGAATGCAGTAGGGCATGCCTCTAGTTCCAGCTTCTTGGGAGGCTGAGGAGGCAGGATCCTTTGAGGCTGCCCTGCACTCCAGCCTGCGTGACAAATTGAGACCCTGGTAAAAAGAGAGAGAGAGAAGAAAAGAAAGAAAAGGAAAGAAAGAAAGAAAGGGAAAAAAGAAAAAGGGAAAGAAAAAGAAAAAAGAAAGAGAGTGAGTGAGGGAAGGAAGGAAGAAGGAAAGAAGGAAGGGAAAGGAAGGAAGGAAGAAGGAAAGAGAAAGAAAGAAAATTGCATTGCATGGACAGATTGTGAGGAGAGTGGGAAGGTGGTGGGCTGAGGTGAGAAAATGTAGAAAGAGAGATAAACTAAAATACAATTGGAACATTCTAGGTGGAAAAAATAATAAAAGGTCTTACCATAGTTCAGAAAAGAAACAGACAGAATTGATGGCTATGTAGTTTAATTCTTTTTTAAAAAATGAGAAAGAGTTGGGATTTGGAGGCGCTTAAATATTAGTATGGACATCTGACCCAAATAATTGGGTTGTGTGTGTTGATTGCAGACCCAATCTACACTGACATCTTGTTTTTAATCATATGACCAAAGCTCTTTTTAGATACCATTTATTCTCTCAATTTACCCATAACCTTTACATTTTTGAAACTTAGAACAGAATTTGGGTGATGTATTGTTATCCATCAGCTTGGGACTTTGGACAAGATGGAAAATTTACGTGTATATTCTAGATCCTTTCCTCACACACTATTTGACCATTTGCTTTCAGCATAACTTTGGCAAATTACTTTATTTGATTTAGTGAGCCATATGTCTTCACCAGAAGAAAACTAAAACAAAATTAAAATTAAAAATATAATGCAATGACACTCAATTTCAATTTTTTCTGAATTGATTGTAGTGATTTATTATCCTAGTATTTTTGACACTGAAAGATATCTATAGCTGCTTTTAAATTTCCGTGTCCGTCTGAATTACTTTCAAAGCAAAGTCTTTTCCTAAGAAAGTCCAGATGTGGATCTAGGTTTAAATCTAGGTTTATCTTTGAAGAGTTCTGTCTTTGGGCCCCTCCTGCCTAATATCTAGCACAGAGTAATGTCTCTGAGAAAGATTCAAACTTGACAATTTCCATGGTGACATCATCCCTTCTCTAAAAAGCTTTATGAAAAAAGTGTCCTTGAAGCCAACTCTATGGTAAGCTTGGAAAAAAACAGAGGCTGAGCTGCTTAAATAATGAAGCAAGGTCATCCTGTTTCCTTAGAAAATGTTTTTATTACTCTGAAAGGAACTTTGGAATGGAATCAAAAAGTGAATTGCAGCCCCTCCCAGCTTAAAAGTTGTGTTTAGATTATTAAAAAGACTTAGCTAGTGTTAGTGAAATTAAAATGGGGAATATGCAGTGCCAGTTCAATGTAAAATCTGTATAAGTTTCCATAAGTCATATATTAATACTTATTTGCATATCTTGTAAGATTTATTTCTATTATGTATTATTAGAATAACATTAGAAAGTGATAGCTGTGGAAGAATAAGACACAGATTTTAGTATGAAAAGATTTAACATGTGTGCATTCTCAAAGTTTTGTTTTCCATATTCCCTCCTTATAGTGTCAAAATTTGTTTGAAGAGTACATTAAAATAAAACACCAAATAAAGTTACAGTAATTTTAAGTTAGAAACTTTTCATTTCTAACTGTCCTACATTTGACATGTCATTATTGTTAATTTTTGTCAGACAAATGCACAGAAAATAAAATAAATGCACTATTTTATGTTGCTTGTTAATACAAAGAAGTGAATTCATTGGACAATATTCCAGATAATCAGAAACTAAAATATTGGGGGGAAAACCCAACTACTTATAGAATTGTATATTTTCTCTCTCACTCATTATTTTTTCCTTTTGTTTTCAAATAACTGTTGTCTTCTTAATGAATCTCATATTTTACTCCTGCTTTGAAAATTAGCCTTAGACACATACCAACACAATTCTGTACTTAGATAATCATTAGCAAATGTTACCCCAGCCTGACCTTTCTGGCCAGACAGCCACCAAGAGATAAATGTTTTATGAAGCTTCGCCTTTAAAAGAGACTACATCCACCCTCAGGCACCTATACCTCTGGAACCTTTATTTTTGTACAAACCTTTGTCTCTCTTTGCATTTCAAAATGAAATGATTTATATTGATTTAAAGGTTTTATAAACATTGGTACAACAATAGGCTTGATATAGTGATTCTCTTCTGCCCACCAAGTATCCCCTAACCCTAAATCTAAAATGAGGATTTGAAATGTATCTCAACACAGCATGAAGGTGGAAAAGAACATGTACTAGGGATTCGTCTTATTTACACAAATTCTCTAGCCATGTTTTGTGAACCTCAGTTATGCCAGAACTGGTCTCTTTCACTACGCTGAGCTCCTAAAGCACAAAGGTCATGCCTTTTTTATTTTCTTCAGAGAGTGTCTGCTTTTCACAAATTAGGTGCTCAACACAACTTGGCTCTGACTGTCACTGCTGGTGAGTTTTCCTCTTGGCCCTGGTTATTTGTCAGATGATTACATGGTTGTCTAACTGATTTCCTGGTTTCCAGGCTTTTTCTTTTCCAATTTAGCTCACATAGCACTACTAAATTAGATGAATCCATTAATAATGTTATTGAGCTGCTCAGTAGTCCCTTCACTCTTGTTGGAATTTTACCTGATTTTTCACATTCCTCTTAGATTTTTATGTCCTGTTCAAAATTTTTACTGTGAATACGTAGTTTTACTTAGACATAATTAAGAAAAAAAAGCTGTTTTTATTTTGAAGGAATATTCAGATATTTAAAGGAACAAACACCTAGTCTAATAAAATAATTCTGAATATAACAGCATCTTGGGTTTCCAAAGGAATGTCATCAGTCTCTGCACTTGAATCTGCTGCTGTAAATGATCAGCCATTGTAGGGAGGAGGAGATACCTACACAGATACACATAAATATAAACACATAAACCTAACAGATGGATTTATAGGAATGCACCTATATATCCATAACTAGACATGAAGGTCTAAGCAATGTGTACCCACAGGCTGACAGTAGTTGTGTATGTACAATAGGATAATTTGGTGTATTTGCATTTGTCTCATTTTCTGAAGTGAGTTCACAGCTTTCATTAGAGTTTCAAACACATAGGTGATTGCCCAAATAGTAACATCTACTTTTCTAGACTTTCTTGTCCAGATAGCTGGTCTTCCACTTTTATCTAGAAAAAAATTAACTGTGTCCTAATCTTTCTGCCATTGCTGATGCTTAATCATTTTCCTTTTAATGTTCTCTTTCCTCTTTTCAACAGAAATCATTAAAATCTGATCCCTCTTTGAAGACTCAAATCATATGCTGCTCCTTCTGTTTTATGAATTACTGCCAAGTCTCTTCTTCCTCTCAATTCTGATAGCACTAATTATTTAATTTTTTATTAATCATGTAATAATGTTTTGGTTTTATTTTTTATGATAATATGTGACATTTTTCCCATCTAGATGGCAAGCTCACTATAGGTAAGTATTACCTCTTAATGAAGCCTCTAGCTGTGTTCCTTTCAGCCCAATAATATTTGAGATATGATCTGATTTCCCTAATCTGGTAAGGGAAAGAAACCTGTCACATCTGGAATATGGAATATTTTAAATGAGGTAGGAACACTTTATTCTCAACTTATTGGAAAGAGTAAATGTTAAACTCAATGTTTATGTTATCATTTTCCTCAGAACTCATAAAGCTATGGGAGAAGGGTATGTCTTTCATATCCTTCACAGAAATATGCATATTTGAGGCAAGTCATTTAAAGTCAAATACATTAGTGCATATTCCTTGCTTCCTATATAAATTGAGGCAAGTCATTTAAACTATCTTTCTGAATATCTGAGGACTTCACAGAAATATGCATATTTAAGACTCGAGGTATGCAGACGTGCCAACAAGGTTTTAAGATAGATCACCTGAAAGACCATTTTTAAGGGTATCTTTAAGTGATTCAAGAAAACAAAAAATTCTAAAGAGCAGGAATTTCAAGTTCATCTTGTCTAAATCCAAATGAAAAACAAATTATCTCTCATGCACTGCTGCTGTAATATCATCAGGATATAAAGCTTTAGGTGAGTGAACATGTTTTTATAATTACTATATAACATATAAGTAAACAAAACTATTCAATTTGCTAATGAGTCCTTCTAATTTTAAAATATAGCCTAACCTACAATTTCCACTTTACCACTGGGACCTCGTCAAATGTAGTAGTTAAGAACATGAGCTTTGGTTTCAGGTAAATCTGGGTTGGAATTTTATGGGACAAATAGATTAATCTCTCAAAATTTTACTTTTCTCATTTATAATACAGGCTTAAAATATTGCCTTATACGATAATTAGAAAGATTAGGAAATATATTTGTAAAGATCTTGCCTCTGTACCAGGAAGTGACAATGCAATGAATGCTATCTATTCTTATTAATATTACTAATCTTTTTAAGTCTAATCACCTGCCTCTGTGCTGCATATGCTTGTTGAGTATGATGCACTCTGCCCTCTAAGTATGACCACTGTGCCTCTCCAGCCTCTCACCCCTTTCACTGCTTAGTTTTCTGCATCTTCACCCTAAAATAATACCCATTGTTTCCCAAGCTCATCAGACTGTTTCAAGCCTTCTATAGAATGTGTACTCTGTCTCCTCTTAACAGAACACCCCTTCCCTTTGACAGTCTTACTCTTCCCTTTAAGGGATTCCTTTCTGAATAATTCCTACCTTGACAATGAACCCCTAAAGATACTTCAGCTTATTCATTCTCTTTATGTTTCTGGTGCCTTACACAGTGCCTGGCACAAGTAGATTTTAAATAAATGTTGATTAAATTTTCAACTGAAAACAATGTCATTTTCCAAGGCACTATATGAGTTCAGAATCCTAAATTCCTCAATATCTCCCAGCATTTGAAACAACATGAGACTAAAATCCAGATAAAAGTAGGAGCTTTTGAGTCAAATACATTAGTGCATATTCTTTGCTTCCTGTATAATTTGAGGCAAGTCATTTAAACCATCTTTCTGAATTACACACTGGTGTTATTGAAAGTTGTCTAATCGGATTGATGAAAGGGAGTAAAAGAAAGCATGTAAATATTTAACACAGAGCTTGGAACATTCTAGGTATTTATTGCAATGCTGTGTTGTGCTGTCGCTGTTACTGTCGTCATTTCAGTGAGATTCTTCTTATCGTTATGCTCATCAGTATTTTCATTATCAAAAATTCTCACCATCAGGAGTCAGGAAACCTATTGTAAAAGGACCTGAAATGGAAAATGTTAAAGCATGGAGTCTGCCTTTCCCTCTGCATGGGGATTTAAGACACATGGAAAGATGCTAAATGGAAGGCACAAAGGAATTGAGAAGTAGAGAGGAGGTATGCCTTGGTGACTGAGAATAGTTAATAAGAGCAGGAAGTTGGAAAATGAAAGGCAGTGTAGAATCAGTTAATTGTCTCTTGATGAGAGTGATTTTTACTTGGAAGCAACTAATGAAAGTGCAATACAGTCCAAAAGATTAGATTGGAGTAAGACCTCAGAAGGTCCTGTACAGCAGGTTAAAATAATTAGAATCCATTGACATAATGAACAATCGTTTAGACAAATGATTTTATTAGTTTCCTATTTCTGCACAGTAATAGAAATAACTTAGTAGTTTAAAACAACACCCATTAATATCACACAGTTTTGTAAGACAGAATTCAGCACAGGGTGACTGGATTCTCTGCTCAAGGTCGTATGAGGAGGAAGTCAAGGTCAGCTTGACCTTTATCTGTCAGTTGGTTTGTACTTTTGTCTGGAGGCTTGGGCGAAGAATCTGCTTCCAATTTTGTTTAGGATGATGGCAGACTTCAAGTTCTTGCAGCTGTACAACTAAGGTTCTGTTTCCTTCCTGGCTGTCAGCTGGGGTTTACCTTCTTCTAGAAGCCACCCACATTTCCCGCTCTTACAGCTCCCTCCAACTTCCAGGGCAACAATAGAGCAATGAGTTCTTCTTGTGCTTCCAATTTTTTTGACTTCATATTCTACTACCAGCCTGAGAAAACTGTGCTTTAAAGGGCTCATGAAATTAGATTATCCCACTTAGATAATCTTTACTAATTACACCTGCCAAATCCCTTTTGCCACGTAAGGCAACATAATCACAGGAGTATCAATAGGAGACTAAGGGCATGGAAGTCATCTGGAATTCTGCTTACCACCCTCGTGAAGTGCCTCACACCTGTTATCCCAGTACTTTGGAAGGTCAGGGTGGGAAGATCACGAGCCTAGAAGTTTAAGACCAGCCTGGACAACAAAGAGAGAACATGTCTCTACAAAAAATGTTTTTTCTAAATTAGCTGGGCATGGTGGACACACCTGTAGTCCCGGCTACTCAGGGGGCTGAGGTGGGAGGTTTGATTGAGCCAAACAGCTAGAGGCTGAAGTGAGCTGAAGTCATGCCATTGCAGTGCAGTCTGAGCAACAGAGCAAGATCTTGCCTCTAAAATAAATAAATGTGTGTGTGTGTATATATATATATATATATATATATATATATATATATATATATATATAGTCTTCTGCTTAGCTTACCACAATGATCCTTGCAATGAGGTACAGGATTGTAAAAGAAAGATCCTAAATGCTTGTGGACCACTCAGGAGCTATTTTAGCAATTTGAGCTGAACTGTTAAAAAGTTCTAGTTAGTTAGTAATCATAGTTTGCTATGCACTATTCCTTATTTATGATTTTAACCCATGGAATCCTCACAATGGCCTTATGGCATAGGTGCTATTATTTTTCTTATTTAACAGTTGAAGACATTGAGGCTTAATGAGGTTAGGAAATATGCTCAATTTCACACAACTTGTATTTTGTAGATCTAGGAATTAGACCCAGAAAGACTGACTCCAGAGCCCAGGAACTCCACTATCATGCCACCTAGCCTCACTTTGTTGTAGGCTGAGGAACTATAGCAAGCGTGAAGACAATACGATTGGCACCTTGGTTCTGTTTGAATCATCCTCATATTACAAATTTCCACTCTGATTTACTTTGTGTGTTAAACACACACAATATATTGTCTTTTGCTGGATACTTTTGATGAAATGTAACTCATTCAATTTTCATAGCACTAAATATTCCCAGTATTAGAAATAAGAAAACAGAGTTTGGTTACATATCTTGTATCTTGTTTCAGGTCCCAGAGCGATGGGATAGCAGGTGTAGACTTTGAACTCCAGTTTGCCTAACTTTAAAGGCTTTTTATTTCACTGTATGATTAACCTCAGGACATCAGACACAGCATGTTCAAAGCTCTGACAAGCAGAAATATGTACTAGCGATAAGCATGGAAGCTGATACCACATTAATACTACCTGTATTAATACTACCTGTATTATTACTACCTGTATTTGAAGTCCAGTTCTTCTTACTTGTCTGTTCTTACTTGACCTCAGTTTCCTAATTTTTAACAGAAGGATATGACCTGTTTTACAGTGACTCTGTGAAAATTAATGGGTCATTACAGGTAACACTCTCAGAACAGTTCCTGGTACATAATAAATACTAAAAAATTGTGAACTACTAGAGAGGTCTGGGAGAAATGCATTGTATAGACAACTATGAATTAGTGTTACCTGTTCTTTGTGTTATTTGCATGATTTAAAGTTGGTCGTACTAGGGAATAGGGATGGTTAAATGATAGAGCATAACGATGTTGCTCAGCGGGGCTAGCTAATTAGGCTAGTGGTGAAGAGAAACTTAATTGTGAGTTGAATTTTGAAAACCTGGAGGGCATATAAAAGTAGCAGAAGGTAAGGGGAAAGTGCTGTATGTAGGTCACTTGTGAAAAGGATTATAGAAGGCAGCTTGTGCTCAGGACAAATGAAGTAGAGTTTTCTGCTTGCAATGCGGAAGATAGTGAATAGTGTATCATCATTTTTGCCAGATGGTAAATGCTGAAGCAATGAGCACATTAAAGCAATTTATATTTTTGTATTTATTTGTTTATAAGTGTAATTATTTATTTGATAAGCATTTATAAAGCTCCAAAGTACATGGTGTTATTAAAAACACCAAAGTAAATTACGCAACTTGCCTTTAAAGAACCTATAAGCTAATAGAGGTAACAAAACAAGTAAATACGTATAACTGAAAAGTTGCATGAGTCATGAGTGGGGCAAGGATGAAGTTCTAATGATGTTTACAAGACAAAGAGTTTCCTTCAAACAGAGAGAAATTGGGAAAAGTATGTGGGGATGATGGCAAATACCTAAAAGGGAAATTGATGGAAAGATGTTTAAAATAGGAACTGAAAGGTGGCATGGGATTTTGCCTTGGCCCACCAATGTGTGAATAAACATGGACTTTCATTAGAGAAATCATAGTGACAATGGAGGTTAAAAAGCACATAGGAGAGACACTGGGATAGAATTGATAGAAGCTGAAAACTCAATGCATTTTTGTCATAAAGAGGTAAGAGAAGTAAAAATTAACTAAGAGTTTTGTCTTCAATGACTAGGGAGTTAGTAGGATTAGCAGAAACACTGAATACAAGAGTACATTGGTAGGGAAAGAAATGGATTTTCATTTTGCACAAACTCTATTTGGGCTACCAGGTAGCCAAAATCACCTAGAATGTAAGCCTGGTTGAATTGGTTCTGCTGGCAGAACTTGTAGCTACTGCCTGATGTGTGAGGAAAGGAGTCACCTGACCTCCAGATTGGCTCTAGACTAGTGGTTTCATCTGCGTTCTGTAAGCTCTTCGGTTGTGTGGCAGTGCCTCAGAGGCAGGATGGCCATGCAGATACTTAAAGTGAAAAGGGAAACCATTTATAATTATGCCCGAACAATTGGTGCAAACCACGACTGCTGTGGAGCAAGGGGGCCCCAGGGTTACTCTCTCCAGAGGCCACAGGAGGAGGATGGGGATAACCAGACAGAGGCAGCTATTCTTTCAGGGCTTCAAATCCTTTGCCTCAACTTGAGCAGCTCTTCTTTCATGTTTTACATGGGTTATGGTTCTGCAAAAACATAATTTGAAAATTGGTTTAGATTACCTTAAGAAACATTGAAAACCATTGGTCTAGGCAATAGTTAAGGCTCTCAAACAAAAAGGTGGAAATGGTGGATGTCTGTTTTTCTGGGGGAGAAAAAAAAAAAAGAGAACTGCTTTGTTTTTTGTTCCCCTCTAGCTCACAAGGAAAGGAGTGTTAAAATATTATGGTAGCACATGTCCTTTTTAAATTACAACTATATTTTTAAACAAACCATTTGTTGGTGATGCAACTGTAAAAGGCATCTAAAATTATCACGTCTATATTTGATTCATAAAATTACATGTTATAAACAAATGAATAGATTCTTCCAGACTGTTTAAAATTCACTTGTGAGTTGTGACTTTGTAAGTCAGGTTTCAACCTGGATCACATTTTTTTTTTTAAATAATGCTGTGAAAATGAACAATTTTAACAATAGCAGCAAATGTGGTGTTATAATCAGTTGCTGAAGAGCATAAGGTTTCCTTTTATAGTTCACTAGTGTTGAAAAGGAAAAGTATCCATGTAACACGTGAATGCTAATAAAAAGACCTTGAAACATCCATAATATATAAGAACTAAAAATTCCATAAAAATCAGCAATGAAAAATTATGCTCTAGATAAGTATTAAATTGATATTAAAAATTAAATTCCCAGGTTTTGTTTTTTCTATATTTAATTTCATTAAAAATCTGAACTTCACACCAGAAAAAAAAAAATGATCTTTTCACTTACGTCATTTTTAACAGTTTTTAGATTAATTATATTTGATTGGTGGCATGACAGATGAAGTACTACAAATAATTTTATTAACTACTTTGGAGTTTTAAGTTGTAATTTTGTGTTTATGTTTAAGGAAAGTCAATTTAAAGTTATGGGAATAATATTGTACATATTTCTCCTTCTCCTCTTACTATTTTATCTTTTTTTTAATTTTAACATTTATTAAGTTTGGTATGTGTTTTTCTATCAAATATCTCTTTGGTTTTCAAGTTAGGCAAAAAGATAAGTACCCCAAATTGACAGGCTATTTGTGATAGAAATTCTTTTCTAGATCCATCTGGAGAAGAGTCTTTTTCTCACAACTCCAATCCATGAGTCGATAATCTCTAGAAGTGTCCACATTTGCAATGTTATATTTATTTTTTCATAAAACATTACCTAGAGGTTTTAGATTTAAGACACAGCCCCTGCCCCTAGGATGCACACAGTTCTGTGGGAAGACAGAGAAGTTGAGAAACAAACAGGCAATTGCATATGTTGGTAAGAATCATGATAGGTACAGGCACGAGATCCCACAGAACAGCAAACAAGGATCTCCTAACTTAGTATTAGGAAATAAAGGAAGACTGGGAAGGGAATGCCTGAGCTGAGTCCTGAAAAACAGTGAAATTCCTACATAAAAATCTATGGAAATAGGGATTCAAGCATTTCAGCAAATTCAGCCTCACGTTCATTCATTCTTACATCATTGGAAAGGTGGGAGTGGAGAATAGACTTTTTTGAGAAAAAAAAAGTTCTCCTTAAGCAGCTGTCTTCATACTGGAATCTGCCATACTGAGACAGCTACATTCTGATAGGAAGTAAAGGGAAGGGTAAGGACAATGTTTTAGTGGATCACACTTCAAGGAACATGAGATTGAGTAAAATACTCAAGCAGGGTCATGACTTTAAAAGAAGTCAGAGGTCAGGCTGGGTGTGGTGGCTCATACCTATAATCCCAGCACTTTAGAAGGCTGAGTTGGGAAGACTGCTTGAGCCCAGGAGTTGGAGATCAGATTGGGGAACATAGTGAGACCTCATCTCTACAAAAAATAAACAAAATTAGCTAGCCACGTGCTTGTGGTCCCATCTACTCAGGAGGCTGAAGTGGGAGGATTAAACCTGAGAGGTTGAGGCTACAGAGAGCCAAAATCATGCCACTGCACTCTAGCCTGGGCAATAAAGCCCAGGCTGGGCAGTAGAGCCCTTGTCTCAAAAAAAAAAAAAAAAAAAAAAAAATTCAGAGGAAAATATAATGAGATCTAATTTTCAGTACACAAAGGCACAAGTGCAAACATTTTATATGGAACAGTTTTTTCTTTAAACCAACTGAATTCAAACTCCAAATTCCCAACTTATTAGAATGATTTGAAAAATTATATCTCAGTCATTTTTGAGTCTCTTCACTCTGTCCTAAGCAAAGTTCTTAGATCTTCCATAGCCCAAGGCTATGCGGAGGTCTTTGGTTACAGGATATTGGGTCCATACCACCTACCATGAAGACATCTCTTTTCCAAGTTCATGTTCCACTCAGGTTGGGCAACTGCTGCTTGACATGGACATCTTTGTGTTTGGAGAAGATGAGAACCCTGAAGCCTGGAATACTGTCTCTCTAAATGCACCAAACTCCCTTTGGCATCTTTTCTTCTAGGATGCAGCAAGATTGCAGGGCATAACGCCTACTTCTTGCTAGACTCTCAGACCACTTTCCTTTACTCAGACTTTGAGAATCAATCCCAGAGTCCCAGAGCTCCCCAAATGCTCTTGTCAACTCCTTTTCCCCTGGCATATTTTTTTCTAGAGATCTAGTTTTAAATAAAAGGCAGAAAGACCTGTTAACATTTCACTGCTTCTGTTTGTCTCTGATCAAATCTTTGAGGCCATAATTAGAAAGTCTGGCTGCCTGCTAGTAATGAGGGGGGAAGAAATATAGAATCAGAACATGTACAATTTAACCTTCCTAAAGGCAAATTATTCTGCCTTTAAGAGCATGGTCCATGGGAAGGATAAACCGAAGGAGGTCAGTCCCAGTTAGCAAAGTTGGGAAAGTGCCATGGTGCCCTGGGCACTTGTCATCTGCACAATTCATGACATCGTCTTGCAGTCTTTAGCAAGCCTGGAGCAGGTTACAATACTTGACCTGCTGCTTCTTGAAAACAGTCTGTCTTTCAGGTTTTATGCTTTATGTACTTGAAATCCCCAATGTTTTTGTCTCTTTCAAAATGGCAGACTTTTGGTTTACCACTTTGGAATTATGTTCAAAGTTAGTCCATGTGTTCTCCTGGTGCCCTATATTTCAAAAACAGAGCTGGATTCTCCACATGCCCATGGGTCAGAAGCATATACTTCGTTTCCCTGCTGCCAAGGAGACCTGACTTTTTTTCCACCAGAATTGTTGTCATTATTGACTCTTGTTATTATTAATAGAATTTTCCACTCTATAGCAATTAAGGTTTTAAGGCTTTTTCACTCTATTACCACATCTGATCCTCATGAGAACCATGAAAACTAGGACAAATGTTATTATCTATGCCCCCTATAACTATTGTCTTGATTAGAGCCCTTAAAAGCAGTAGGCTCACTGAAGACTTGTCGATAGAAATTAAAGTTGCTGAAAACATATTCCAGATAACTAGAATAAATTGTACCCAAAGCATTTATATCTTATTTTAGCTGAGGACAAATTATTGCACAGTATCTGAGGCATTCACATACTAATATATTCAGAACATTACAGAAATTGTCACAAGATTTTTGAAGGACATTAGTTATATACTTTACCCTGAATCAGATTACATGCCTTTGATGCCAGTTAAAATCATGGCGCAGTTGTCCTCTGTGTAACAAAAGGATCACTATGAACTTTTTTCTTGTTTCTTTTCTTTCCTACCTTCCCTTTTTACCCTCCCTCTTCCCTCTCTTCCTTTCTTCCTTTTGTCTCTCATTCATTCATTTCTTCATTATTATGCTTTATTCTTTTCTTTTCTTCTTTCTCTTCCTTCCTTCTTATCCATTCCCCTCAAGCACATATGAAAAACAACATTTTCTACTTCCAAAGGTCTAAATAAACCTAAGCAATAATAATCTCTGAAGAATTCATTTGCATTAATTTACTTAATAAGAAAAACCATAGTTATATATTTAGGACTTACTAGGGTAAATGAATTTTAATTTATTGTTCACCTATTATGTTTCTGACACTGTGCTGAATTTTATTTATTTATTTTATTATTTAAACCTCACAGTCACTCTTTGAAATAGATACTATTGTACTCATTGAAACTAAATATATTTCCCAATTTATATATAACTAAAAATTAACAGAACAAGAATTAAAAATTGGTTCTCATTAGGCTGCAAATTTTCCAAACTTTTAGGTTCTACTTCCCTTTTAAATGAAAGTTCCAATTTCAGATAATCTCTCTCAAGTTCAAAGTTCCACAGATCTCTAGGGCAGGAACAAAATGCTGCCAGTTTCTTTGCTAAAACATAGCAAGAGTGACCTTTGCTCTAGTTCCCAATAAGTTCCTCATCTCCATCTGAGACCACCTTAGCCCAGACATCATTGTCCACATCATAATCAGCATTTTGGTCAAAACCATCCAATAAGTCTCTAAGAAGTTCCAAACATGTCCACATCTTCCTGTTTTCTTCTGAGCCCTCCAAATTGTTCCAACCTCTGCCTATTACCAAGTTCCAAAGTTGCTTTCACATTATCAGGCAACTTTATAGCTGTGCCCCACTCCCAGTACCAATTTACTGTATTAGTCCATTCTCACACTGCTATTAAGAAATACATGAGACTGGGTAATTTATAAATAAAAGAGATTTAATTGGCTTACAGCTCCACATGGCTGGGGAGGCCTCAGGAAACTTACAATTATGGCAGAAGGGGAAGCAGGAACCTTCTTCACAAGGCAGAAGAAGAGAGTGTGAGTGAGAACAGGAAAATGCCATACTAAAGTATGGCCATCAGCTCTCATGATAACTCATTCACTATAATGAGAATAACATGGGGGAGACTGACCCCATGGCCCAATCACCTCCCCTACTACCCTTTCTCTCCCTTGTCACATAGGGGTTATGGGGATTACAATTCAAGATGAAATATGAATGGAGATACAGAGCCAAACCACATTAACCACAGAGTGTGGGGAACAAATTATGTGGCGGGAGAGAGGTCAGTGGGACCCAGATGATAAAGGACCATGTAAATCGTATGCCAAAAATTTCGGGAGAAGCAGGAAGTAAAAGCAGCAGCAGATCTGTGCTTTACAAAATTTATTCTAGCTGCTGCTGTATAGAAGTGAAATCAAAGTGCTGGGGGAAAGATGAGAAGCACAGAGACTAGTTAAGAGACAAGTTGTATTTCTGTTGGAGGAAAAGCACCACTGAGGGGGAAGGAAGAGGCTTTATTGAACAGGATTCATCTCCTCACACCTCAGGAGCAAGATCTAGGTAAAGTAATGCCCAAACTGCATGCATTGACCACATGGCAAAAATATTCTTTCATCTTGGTAGGCAATGACCAAAACTGAGAACCAAGTTCCAGCCCTATAAGACCTTGGTATGTGCCCAGGGGCACTGTTCTGCACACCTCTGAGCTTTAGTTTCTATTTCTATTCTGGATGAACCAAATCCCTCAAGCTGTGCAGCCAGGCCAGGTCCTAAGGGGAAAGACCCAGGATTGCTGTAAAATGATGATGACTTTACAGAAAAAAGGTAGCAACAACACCTAATAGGATGACTGGCAAGCATGAAGAGACAATTTTGCTCTGCATTTCCTTCAGCTTTTTGTTTCCTGTCTTGGCTGAAGAGGCCTTTCCTTGCTGCCTCATAAAGCTCCCTTTAAAGCTGGACACAAGAATCATTTTAACAAGAAACAGATGATGGCCAGGCCAGAAAACTTCATCCACCACAGTAAAGTCACGACCTCCCTCTTGACTTTTGGGAGCATATTTCGCTTAGGGTCATCACTCTAATATAAGTCAGTGAGAAATGGTCATCAGCTGGTTCTAAATGTGAGTTCTGGTGGCTTTGATCACTCTAGGAGCCACTAGGATTGAAGACCAGCTACAGGAAGAAGTTCCACATACAATCGCTGCTCTGTGAAAGCAGTGTAGACCCAGAGCTAGGATCCAGCTCTGGTTCTACATTTCTGAGCCACCATTTACCACCTCAGAAGCTGCAGTTTCAGAAATTAAGATTGGTCCTCCACAGGAAAACAATGAATGCCATTTTCTAGGGAACACTGGAGAAGTTTCTGAGTTGACCCAATATTTTCAGTCTATCCTGTGCTCCTGCTCTACTCCATGCTAGAAGATGATGATGGTCAAACTAAGTACAGGTTTTCACATGGACAGATGGGCAGAGCAGAAAGAACAGTATTATCGGAACTGAAAGTTGTGAAATGAGCAAGATGAGGACCTAAAATGTCCTCCAGAAGTCCGCCAAGCTCAGCCCATCTAGTTATTCTTTCTTACTTTTTTTTTTTTTTAGATGGAGTCTCTCTCTGTCGCCCAGGCTGGACTGCAGTGGCGTGGTCTCGCCTCATTGCAACCTCTGCCTCCCAGGCAATTCTCCTGTCTTAGACTCCCAAATAAGTGGGATTACAGTGCCTGCCATCATACCTGGCTAATTTTTTTTGTATTTTTAATAGAGATGGGGTTCCATCATGTTGGCCAGGCTGGTCTTGAACACCTGACCTCATGATCTGCCTGCCTCAACCTCCCAAAGTGCTGGGATTACAGGTATGAGCCACCAAGCCCGACCACCAGCTAGTTATTCTTATTTTTATATATTTTTTTACATTGTGTATTCCTTGTGATTAGCAACTGCGTCTTACTTATTCAGCTTCATCAGTACCCAACAGTTGCATTTTATTGACAGAATGAAAAAATGTGAAAGCCTCTCAGGTGAAGTGCAGAAGATGCCCCTTCTTGTCTCAATGGAATTCTCAAATAAGATGGATGTAAAATTCCTTAATGTTTATATCCTCCTGCCAAGGTACCAGTTGTTTGTTTAGATATATGGCTATAATTCAACAATCTTGTGAATTCTATTTAGTCCAAGTATCTGACAGATGAAGTAAATATTGTTGTGGACTTGAATGCCAGTGAGGGTAGTAGGGTTTTGAGGACTAAACTTTGATCTTTTTTCTCTCTTGCTCAAATTCCTATCTAAGGGGCCTGGGGAGTCATGCCCTACAAACCATAAAATTTCATCAGATGGGTTTTATGCAACCCTATATAATGTGGTTTACATTCCAACCTGATTCTGGCATAACATCACATGAGGGATAAAGAAGGAAATAGAAATATTTTACCCTAACATATTTTGTTTTGCCATATTTTGAAATGGCCCCGCAAAGCCATCTTTTGTAAGGAAAAATTGGCATCTGTAAAGACTCTCTATTAACATAACTAAATCTTCCCCCTTCCAGACCCTCCCAGTCCTGAAGAGATTAACTGAGAGTCTAGCACATTTTAAAGGTCTGAACAGGAAATATTTGCCATCTATTGTCTCTAAAGGTGTCCACCTATGAGACTACACCTACGTGATAAGAACCTTAGTCTCCATAACCCTTATCTTAACCCAGACACTCCTTTCTACCAATTCCAGTTTTTTGGATAATAACATAACTCTTTTGACCAGTTGCCAATTGGAAAACTTTTCAATCCACCTGTGACTTGTAAAACCCACCTCACCCATGCTTACCCCCTCCCCACCCCCACTTCAAGTTGTCCCTTTTTTCTGGACTGAAGCAAGATATACTTCATATATACTGATTGATGTCTTATAGCTTTCCTAAACCATATAAAATCAAGCTGTAATCCAACAGCTTTGGGTGTATGTTCTCAGACCTCTTAAGACTATGCCTTGGGTAATGGTCACTCACATTTAGCTGCAGATAAGCCTTTTTAAATATTTTATAGTTTGACCCTATTCATCAGCAGTTTTCAAAGCCTTTTCTGGACTCATTTTCAAGTAAGGGGATTGTTTACTCAAGGGTCATTCTTCTAAGTGGAATGTTTCTGTTCAAATACATTTTTTCCCCTTAGGTTGGCCCACAGAGTAAAAAGAACTCACATTGCCATTTTATGATTGCCCACCACTGTCAATATTTAGTGTCTCTCTGACATTAGCACAATCCTAGATGTGACTATTTTTTTTTTCTCATTCTGTTCTCTGAAATTAGAGTGCTAAATATAACTGAGTTGTTATAAAAGGTTCTCCAAATTTAAAAAGACTTTTTTATGGTCTGCTAAGTTCCTGGATCTCCATTCTTATGCATTTTGAGAGAAGCTTCTCTACTTGTTACTTATCAAGAAATTGACATTCTGAAATTTTCTTATTTGTCCTTTGTAAGACTCATGTTAAGCCTCAATTTGACGGGGTTTACCAGTGGGAAATAAAAATAAAATTCTAAGCTTCCTAACTGACTGAATGGATACCCTCTTGGCCAAGAGAACCCCAGAGAAATATTGCAAGCTGATTTCAGGGCCATGACTAAATGGGAGATCAGATAAGCATTGTATCCCTTACCTTACCAACAGTATTTAGGTGTTCTTCCCCCAAGTGCTAACAAGAAGCCAGCCTCTTAAAAAGAATACAAGCTTATCTTCCCAGGTACAGAACAAAGACAAGATGAGATTAATCTTTCTTCACCCCTTCTCCAAGATGTGTGCTTCCTCTATTCCCTTTTCTTCAAATATTCACCTTATTCTATATAAAATGTAGATTTACTGGGCACTAACCAAAGTCTTAGTGCTACCTTTTCTTCTTTTAATGAAAGTATATTAATGTGAAACCTCCTGAAAGCGTCTTTGGAAAAAAACAGCCACAGATGCTTCTGAGGCTTGCGTTTTTCCCAGCTGTGCTCTCAGGCTGACTCAATAACCGTCAATAATTAGAGGCTTATGCCTCAATCACTCATTTTGGTTGTCTCCAGGATGTTAAAAAATAATAGTCCTAACTATTTTAGCAAGTTGATATGGAAAAATGACAGTGTAAAGAAGCCGTTTGGCAGTCTAATAAAATTTAAATATTCTTTAATTTTCTCAGCACTTCTCAGAAACCTAGTTATCATAGATTTCTGCAGTGATTTGTGAAACTGGCTATTGGAGAAATAAGGATTGTCAACTCAGGGAAAGAATTGCCTACTGAATGTGTTTGTTCAGGGAGGGTGTAGAAACAGGATTTTTAATAGGTATCTTGGTAGGACTTTCTTCTTCCAGCTTTGTAGATCTATGAAAACAGCCCAGAACCTTAACCCTCCAACAGTGGGACACAAAAGCACCAGATGGAGAGCTTTCCATCAGAAAAGTTCAAAGCCTGTGACTTGAACATTCATCTCTGTACAGTCTTTGTTCTTTCCATTTTTTCTTCCCTAAAAATAATTAAAAGCAGTAACATTTCACTGAATATACTCACAGATATTAAAGAAAATAATTTAGTAAATATTTAAATGTACTTTATTCTATAGGTACATACTATTCTATCGAGTACATAGTAGATCCCATAATTTTTTTAACCATCCTTGCCTTAGTGAAAATTCATGTGTTTTGCTATTGCAAACAAAAATACTTCAATATCTACATATACGTTCTTACATACTAGCTCTTTTGGGTGGTTTTTTTGAGCTACTTGTAAGCTTATTTTAAGTTTTATTAGTTATCGCCTGGATTTTTTATAAAAATTGTACCAACTCCTATCTTTTACAACCTTGCCACATAAGTAACAATTCTGACATAATATCATCGATATAGTTTAAGAGAAATGGAGAGATCTAGAAGAACATTTCTCTCATATTAGACTTTCTAAAGGAGAGACTAATATAAAATATAGGAGAATAAATAATAAAAGATACAATAAACATATCCTCATGATTTTAGAGGGAAAAAGAGATTGCTTAAAAGTAGGGAGAACCACCCCACATCTGACTTTTTGGCTGTGATGTAGGTTGCTAGGAAACAAACTCTCCAAGGTGCTATAGAAAAACTATTTAGATCTTAGAGGTCTATGCTCAGCCAAACTATCATTCCAATCTAAGAACAAAATGATCACATTTTTGTGGGTGGGTCAGTGTCTGCCCTACTATCATTGTGAGGTAGAAAACAGAAAAGATAGATGTAGGAAAGAATACCAATAAGTTCAGAACTGAGTGTTTGCTGTTCCCCCTTTACCTCTTATACCTTAAGAAGTAGATGATTGTACTTGAAGAAGAAGAATGAGGAAAAAGCATTCCCCTAGGCATTAATACTGGATAGATTTCTAAAGGGAAAGGTAACTTAGTAGAAGGATGGCAAGACAGGAAGCTGAGGCTATATTTTAATATGTACGCCTATGTGTATCCCAGAGACTATCTCCCCTCAGGCATGTAGGAAATAGGGTGTAGGTTTTCACCTTCTCATGAGATATATTTTATCTGCTGTAACAGTTATTTATTGCTGTGTAACAAATTACCCCCAAACTTAGCGTCTTAAAACAATAAACTTTTACTATCTCACTGTTTCTGTGGATCATAAATTTGGGTGTGGCTTTGCTGACTGCTCTTCCTTAAGGCAGCTCATAGGGATGTAATCAATGTGTCAGCAAGAGCTGTGGGCTTATCGAAAGGCTCAGCTAGGCGATGGTGTGTTTCCCAACTCACTCACGTGTTTGTTGGCAGTATTTAGTTTCTCACGGGCTGTGGGCCGGAGGCCTCCCTCTCAGTCCCTTGCCATGTGGCTTGTCCATAAGGAAGCTCAGCATTTGACAAATGACTTCCATCAGATTGAGCAAGTGAGAGAGCAACAAAGGACAGAACTTAAGAGTTTTTTTATAATCCAATTCTGAGAATATCCCATGCTATATTCTCACTAGAATCAAGTTGCTAAGTCCAGCCCACACTCAAGGAGAGGAGATTACACAAATGTGAGAATACTGGAGGCAGATGTCAATCACTGGCAACCATCTTACCATCTGCCTACCACACTTGCTACTGTAAGCTTCTATTCCTAGGGAAATGTAAGCATCCAGAGAAAGTAAGAAGAATCTGAGGAGTTGAACAGAAGAGAAAACCAACAAACCAAAGTGCTTATATCACAAGAAAAACAATAGGTTAGAGAGAACAGGGATTTAAAATAAGCTTAATATCTTTAAACAACTAAGAACGGACATTGGTAAATATAAAGCAGGAAACAAACATTTATAAAATGACCAATTGCTTTTGAAAAATGGAGAGCTGAAAGAATCCCATATGTGGGATTTATATCAAAATGAATACAACTCAAAATGAAGGTATAGGCTGCAAGAATTGACGGACATAACTAACAAAATGACAGAAATGGAAAATATAAGAGAAGACTTGAGAGATTAAGAAAGTATTCATACTTGATTAACAGGAATCACAGAAGGAAAAACGTATAAATAGAAGAGAATAAGTATTTGAAGAAACAGTAAGTAGGAATTTCCCTGAATTGTTTCTGAAAGTGTAACCCAAATGCTTCCTCCGTCCTTCTACTGAGTCCATAAAACATTTAGAATTCTGTAATTAACTTGTTTTCAGTAAGCAAATCCTGGATAACATTATGATAATTATTAATAGAATACAAGAGAATAAACAACCTCAAGATTTATATAAGAAGAGTTAATCTATCTAATGGAAGGCAGAAAAGGAGAAAAGGATTAAAAATAGAAAACTCAAAATAAGATAGAAATGTAACACTCTTTTTTTTTTTTTTTTTTTTTTTGAGACGGAGTTTCGCTCTTGTTACCCAGGCTGGGGTGCAATGGCGCGATCTTGGCTCACCGCAACCTCTGCCTCCTGGGTTCAGGCAATTCTCCTGCCTCAGCCTCCTGAGTAGCTGGGATTACAGGCAAGCGTCACCATGCCCAGCTAATTTTGTGTATCTTTAGTAGAGACGGGGTTTCACCATGTTGACCAGGATGGTCTCGATATCTTGACCTCGTGATCCACCCGCCTCGGCCTCCCAAAGTGCTAGGATTACAGGCTTGAGCCACCGCGCCCGGCCTGAAATGTAACACTCTTGAAATAACAGTAAATATGATGGGTATAAACCTGTGTTATTATGAAGAGCTGTGTAGTAATATTAAGTGAAAAGAATGGTACATACACCTTGTCACTAGCAGTCCTACTTCTTGGGATATATCCCAAAGAAAGTTTCACACTGAGTGACAGAGAAGCATTTGTAAAGATGCTTTACAATTATGTGTGACTATAATTTTAGCACAATGTATTAGATTTTTGGAACCAAAGAACTAGATTTTTCAAGAGCAACATGGAGGGCAGAATTTTTTTTTTTTTAGGGTTTGTGGAAAATTTTATTCATACTTCTGTAAAAACTGCAACCAGGACTACCTCTGGTTAACACATCAGTTTGGATGGGTTACCCTTTACTTGCAACATTAAAGGCCACAAATTAGAAAGCAATACATAGCCATGGTAAAGGGTGGACTTTAATGTTTATTTACAGGATGCTGCAAGATATGAAATTTCACAGAGAACTAAGAAACTGGGCCGGGCACAGTGGCTCATACCTGTAATCCCAGCACTTTGGGAGGCCAAGGTGGGTGGATCACAAGATCAGGAGTTCGAGACCAGCCTGGCCAAAATAGTGATACCCCATCTCTACTAAAAATACAAAAAAAAAAATAGCCTGGCGTGGTGGTCTATGCCTATAATCCCAGCTGCTTGGGAGGCTGAGGCAGGAGCATTGCTTGAACCGGGAAGGCGGAGATTGCAATGAGCTGAGATCATGCCATTGCACTCCAGCACGGCAACAGTTTAAGACTCTGTCTCAAAAAAAAAAAAAAAAAAGAAAGAAAAGAAATAGGAAACTTAGTAAGAGGACGAGCTTCATACAGTATGTTCAGTTGGAACTGTTCAAGTATAGTTTCAGTGTAAAAAGTGCTACAATAACAAACCACATTTAAAAAGAGTTTTTAGTAGAGAAACAGTAAGACAAAATACTAAACATAGCACACAACAAATGCCTCAGCTACATGATCTAAAAGTTCCAAGAGTCCCATCCTGAACTTGGAAGGTATAGCCTTCAGAAGCAGTTTCTGGCACAGCATTCTGATCTTCCTCTTCCTCTACAGAGAAATACTTCTGAATTAAGCTTAACGAAGCCTTATACACAGATTCATTTTCATGGTTTTGTGGAGCTTCAATTTTGTCTAAGCCTCCACATTCTTTGATCATTATACTAAGTTTCTCAGTTTCACCTAGTTTCTCAGCAGCCTGAAAGATATTTGAAATGGCATCCAGGATAACCAGAATAATCTTGGTATCTTTTGCAGTAAAAAGGTGTATCAACAGAAGAAGTTTTTAAAAGTAAATCTATAGAGTAATAGCTACATTGATGCATATCAAAAAGAACTCATGGATAAAAGTAAACATATACAACTACATTATATAGCAGTCGGAAATTATAAACCAGCAATACCTGAAGTAGCATGTTGTCATGGTTATCTGTTGCTGAGAAGCAAACCACCCCCCAAACATCATGACTTAAAGCAAAAACCATTTATTATCTCAGTTTTGTGTGCCAGGGATTTAGGCCAGACCTGCCTGGATGATGCCTTTATTCAAGATAGCATTAAATGGGGTCACTACCTTGTATTTAGTAGCAGAAAGTTTGGTCTGCAGCACACAAGACAGCTCACTCACATGCATGGTACCTTGGCAGAGAAGGCTACAAGAGTAGATCCAACTGAGGCTGTCAACTAGAATGCCTACATGTGGCTGCCCCAGCAATGCCATTTTAGGGTAGGTAAACTTCTTACATGCATGGTATTTCAGGACTTCCAGAGAGGAGAATCTAAAACAGTAGAAGATGCCAGTTTCTTAAGTTCTGGGGTCTGAAACAAGCATGGTATCAATTCTGCCATATTCTATTACCCAAAGCTCTCACAGAGCCCACTCAGAACTGAGGTAAAGAACTTGCATCTACTTCTTTGTGGGAGGAGTGTCCATGAATTTATGGCCACTTTTGATCTACCACACATGAGTTAAGACACACAGTGTTGATAAAGGAAGAAAGAGAGAAGGTCTATAGTACAAAAATTTCCACAGCCTATATATTTTTCAATAGTACATATATGTCCAAGGCCACATATTAAACACAATAGGATGGAAGCTTATAAATATAAAAGAAAAATATTGAGGTTAGAGGACACAGAGGGAAATAAAATAATATAAAACTAGAAGGGCCTTGTATATACCAGTTATAGCTTTGGATTTCAGAGCATTCATGTAGAGGGGAAGAAAAATATAAGTAAAAAAGGTATAATAATTACTTTCTTAAATCAGAGGGCTATATCTTTGGACTGTGCCACTTTATCACTCATTAATTTAATTGCATTTATAATTATGTTCTTTCATAAATCTATTTATATACTTAAATATGTTGTTATGAGATTTTTTTCTTAGTGTATTTGAAGAGAACCTGATCTCTCTTATCATACTCACTTTTTCTTTTGAAAATTTGAATCACTTAGAAGACAGAGAAAGTGTGGGGGATGTATGTGTGCATGAATACATGCATAGTGTGTGTAAGAGCTAGGGCAGTATTTATTATTTCTTCCTCCTTAATTGTAGACTTGGCATAAAAATCTGCCAATGCTTCTTCAGGGTGAGGCTTTACCAGCTGTTGAAAGACAAGAAAATCCTCCTATTTCTAATTTGATTTTCACATAATGTTTTGGCATTTGGCTACTAAATTCAACTCTTCTCACTTCCCTAGCTCCAAAGAGGTAACTCTTATATTTCAAAAATAAATTTTAAGACTCCAAATGTTAAATGTGAACAAGTTTATCAAAGACGAAACATTAATTTCTATTGTTTGGATGTTGTTCATATCTAAGAAGAAATCATAACTATATAGACAATCTTTAAGTATTTTAAATTTAAAAATGAACAACACAGTAAGTGAATATCTGAATAGAATTTGTTCATCAATAATTTATCAGTTATTTCCGGCTTAGTCCCTTAAGCACTTGAAAATAAGGGAAATGAGATTGCTCAGAGTCAAGCAGTTAGAAACACATCAGGGGAATATGAAAAGACACTGCAGAGAAGAAAAAATGACTTACACATCTGCAAAATTTGACAAGTAGTAGACTGAAGACATTAATGTAGTAAAGAGACATGTCAGCTGGGAGTTGGTTAGCTGCAAAAGCATAGAAAAAGGAGATTCTCAAAGACACATCAGCACATAATAAAAGAGAAACATCAGAAAGTAACAATAAATAGGATGTGTTTAACACATGTATATTTGATTACTGAAATCTATAGTTTAAAAATCTTAATCTAGGCCAGGTGCAGTGGCTCATGCCTATAATCCCAGCACTTTGGGAGGCCTACATGGATGGCTCCTGAGGTCAAGAGATTGAGACCATCCTGGCCAACATGGTGAAACCCTATCTCTACTAAAAATACAAAAATTAGCTGGGTGTGATGGCACATGCCTGTAATCCCAGCTACTCAGGAGGCTGAGGCAGGAGAATCACTTGAACCTTGGAGGCCGAGATTACAGTGAGCCAAGATCACACCACTGCACTCTAGTTTGGGGGACAGAAAAAGACTCTGTCTCAAAAAAAAAGTTATTATGTTTTAAAACAAAAGTCACGAAATCATGAGTGTTTAGATTTGGGAAGAACCTCAAGGTAATCTGGTCTACTTTCTCCTTCATACATCCTAATAATTTCTTTTCGGAAGTATCCAAATTATTTATGAGCACCTTCAATTTTTGCTTCATAAACTATCCATTCCCCTCGGTATCCAAGGTACCAATGTACCACTGATTCTGTTAGTTACTTCTGGCCTACTTTAAAAGTAGCACACATAAAACTAAGATTTATTTACTAGTTAGATGAATTGTTTGCTAAAACAAATGGGAAAGTGATTGATGTTGTTAGAAGTAAAATGCTCAGTGCCACAAAGTAGAACCAACACCCAGGCAAAAGTTTTCTCAGCAAAGCAATTTACTTCTATAGAAGGGTGCTTCCTGCATGTAAGGTGGAGGCAAGGGACAGTGCACAGAACAAAGAAGAGCAGGAGTTTTTTATCCCTATCGTAGACCCTGTTCCTGTGTCCTCCCACTCTGGGCTGGAATCAGACCGCACAATCTAAGCTAATTCCAATTGTCTATTGTTGACATCATCAAAGGAGCCAAGGGTGGACTTTTGAAGGGAAGGCTGGATACATAGTTGAAGGGAAATGCTTTGGTGTGTTTGGGCACGGCAGGGATAGGGAGGGCTGATAGGTGAATGGGTAAGATTACTTTTTAGAATAGAACAAAGAACGGGAAACTGAAACCCTTTAAAGAGGAACTATTTGTTTCTCACAACAATGTAAATAAATATTGAAAGTGGGGATTATTTGCAGACACTAATCTAGAGTTCTGGATTTGGATAGGCACCTCAGGGAGAAAGGATGCAATCTCTAGCACCAGCTCTAGATCTTTTATTGCTTCTTTCCCTTTGCTAATAGTGGTGGCAGTTACTTCAGACTGAGTATAGGAAGGTACTGGTATTGATGAAAAGTGAAGGATTTATCACATCATAAAAGGTTCTATCAGCCTACTTATCATTTGTTTGCCATTACCTTTATGAGAAACATGATGCTACTTGTTTTTCATAATCATCTCATCCAGTTCCATAATGTCCCTTGGTGATATCTCAGTTTTACAATTAGCCTTGGAGATGTCGAGGAACTTGTCCATATGGGGCTTGGATTTGAACACAGTTCTACTGCTTCCAAATGTCAGGGGACACACTCGTTCCCGTGTCAACATTCTCTTACTCAGGATCCTATCACCAATGCTTGCCTCTCCCTTTATTCTTCACTGCATGCCTTCCCTGTCCCCACAATCTCCTGCCTCTTTTCTTTTTGTAAGGTCTATTACAATTCATGCAAATTTTTAAAACTCATGCATTCATTGTATATCCACTGTAAAAAAAAAAAAAACCTTAGAAAATACAGAAAAACAAAAAAATGCCCAATAAAGTAAAACAAGTGAAATACTTGAACCATAATTCCACTACCCAGAAATAGCCATTATTGGCGTTTGTAATATTGATACAACATCGGGTTGCTCCTGTTTTTCTGAACATATTAATAAGTGCATATTCTATTATAAAACTGGTTTATATCCTGTATTTTATTATCTTTCCATTTCTGTAAGCAGGCATCTTCACTATTATGCATATTTGGATTTTTAAAAGCTATTATATTAATTGAATTTTATATCAAATACCCCTTAATTTACTACTTTTACATATTATTTGTTTTTGAGTATAGAATATTTGCTTATTATAAAAAATAACTAATTATAATAAATATACAGCAAGGAAAGTCTTGCTTACAGTTTGGTGGATGTAATTCTAATTTTTTATTCACTTCTTTCAGGTGAAAGAGAAACCACAGCTTGGTGATAACTATACAAAAATATAAGGCAGAGGATATAAAAATTTCAAGGATATGCCAATATCCAGAATTCACTTAATTTTTATTCCAGCACACACACACAAAAAAAAAACAGAAGACTGGGAATTTTTGTTGAAGGATAATGGGGAAGTGAAATTCTGCTTTATTATAGATCTTACGATTGCATTGATAGATTTTATCATTTTTTTTAACCACTTATGTACCAAAATGATGGGACATTTCTTGAGGCAACTTAGCATGCTTTTAACTTATCTTTGTTTCCTCTTTATGTAATATATTTGGGAACAAATGAATAACAGTAGTAATTAATATTAATATGTAACCATCTTATTTCTCAAAAAATTAAATAATGAACACAAATATCACACAGTAAAGAATGATCTTACTTCCAAGAATGAAAATAAATAAAAAAAAAAAAAGAGAGAGAGACACAAATACACATTCAAGCACAGGGAAGAATAAGTAACATGAGAATGATGATTCAAAATATTCCTTCCCTAAGAAACATATCTCCAGAGAGAAGAAAAAAACTGAGTTCAATTGAGAAATACTTTAAATCAGGCTGTGCAAGAAGTCAGTGTTCTGATATCAAACAGGTCTACACAGGACCCAGACTGAATTGGTTGACTTAGGCAGTCCTTTATTATCTTTAAATAAAATGTTTAAAAAATTGAAAAATATCTAAATGAATGCTTTATTGCACATCTATTAAAGCCAAAGCAATCTTTCCAGAGCCTTGAGTTTAACATAATAAAATAAGTCACTAAAATTTTGTTTCGTGTTTGAGGAAACCAAAATAGTAAAACAACAACATTAATGAGAACATTCTCCTTTGCAGACTTCAGGCATATTTATTTACAATGTATCAAGCTGTTTATCCATAGCAAACATTTATCTGCTTATTTAGCTCATTAAGAAAAATGTAATTTGATTTTTATCCTTTATACATGAAGATTCTTGCTCCCACTTATTTCAGATGATGAAAGATGTCTACTGGCTGGATGAACAAGATGAATTTTCCATTTTTATGCTTTATAGTTAGAGCTTTATGATTAGAGAAAGAAAAAGACAGAGAAAAATACACAAAACACTAGACTTGCAGAACTCAAAGGGAAAACAGAACTCTTCAAAGCCAGGAACAGAAAAATTTTAGAACAAAATGCTAAAATAAATTGTAAGGAATTTAAAAACTATTGTAAATATTTACAAATTATTCATAAAATAGTGCTTTCTTGCTGGTAAGGAGAGAAACTTACATTTAGCAGTTTTTTATTTCTCCTCTCTCTGATCCGCATGATTACACATACCAAAGATACCCGCAGCTTGCAAAAAAAATTTTATGAATAGTTCTGCTTAAAATATTACTCCAAGTTGTACAACATAAAGTTTTAAATTTGGAACACAGTATTCTGTGAACAACGCTGTCATTAAATATTCTGAGGGAAAAAAAGGATTGCATGGTTAAATTTTCAGGAAATGCTACATATATTTTATTCCTGGAGATTTATGACTATATTTTTCTTATTAGGGTTTCAATAAATGTGGCAGCAAAATTCTGATAAATCTGGCAGTGAAGACTTTGTATAACCTATTATTTTCCAAATTTTAAACAGGAAGCCCCTTTTAAATTTAATGTGTTGTAGAACAACTGTTTAAGGAAAAACTAATATATTTGAGAAAATTCTACTGTAGATTCATTATATTTACATTACTTACAACTCTAGACCTTTGAGAATTCCCAAATTTATAAAATCCAGAAATTATACTAAGAAACAGATGTTTAGAGATTAACTAGGCTAGCTAAGTTACTTGCTTATCAAAACCAGCATCACAACCCATAAGACTCATTCATGCTAGATGCCTTCATTATAATATTTTTATTTCTACAGATGTTTGTATCTCAGAACATATGGTGGTAATATTTTTATTCTCATTAAAATTGACTACTATGGATTTTTATGGTCACTGATAAGTAGTTGAAACACAAGTGATAAATCTATGATGGTTAAAAATTCAAGATATAGTATAGTGACTAAATAGCTGTATGACCTAGTTATTTAACATCTCTGTGAGTCAGTTTTCGCATCTACAATTTGGGATTATAGTAGTTTCCACCTTCTAGAGTTTTTATAATATTTAAATAGATGCTTGTTAAGTTTTCAGAACAGGCCCTGTCATATAGTAAGCACTGCTTAAGTGTTGCTAAATTAAATATACAGTGTTTTCTCCATCAGTCTTATGTCATAGCATAGATGTCATAGATTTGGATTTTGTTAACTTTGAATAGCCATTCTTGCTCCCCATGTGTTATATGAAGATGAAGAGGAAGAGAAAGAGAAATAATACTTGTCCTGCCTACTATAGCAAACACATCAACTGCTCTGCATCCACAAATTTGAGGAAGTTTTTATTTTTGGCATTTGTTTCATCTGGCTTGTTTGTTTAAATGCAGTTTATCTTGGGACCACATGTATCAGAAAGTAAAGTTGGAATTCCTAGGTGCCATTTAGATTACCGGAATCAGAATCAGAACCTATGAAGGTGTTTTTCAGAAATGTCTGCTTCTTCCAGCCTGTTCAGGCTCACTCCATCAGTTTTCCCAAGTAACACAAATCTGAAAACCAGTGATTAACTAACTAAGGAATCTTTCCCTCCAGTCATGAGAAGTCTCAGATGTACAGTGTAAGGCTGGCCGAACTACTCCATGTTATCTCAGGGTTGCAGGCACCTTGAATCATTCTGTTCAGCCCTTCTGAGAGTGTGTGTACTTGTTGCTGTATGGTCACAGGGCATTGTTCTTCCTTTGGGCATCGTGTTTATATCACAAGCAGGAAGAATAGAAGGCCAAAGCACAAAGGGCAAAAGGTTTGGTCCAGATGTGCCTGCTCCTTTTTTAAGGAGTTTGCCCAGAGCCTCACTATACAACTACCAATTATAATTCATTAACCATGCCTAGGGCTTGGTTCACCCTTATCTCTAAGGAAGGACAGAAAATGCCATCTTATAGTTGGGCACATTTTTATGCCCCCCAAAATTGGAATAGATTCTTTGGCCTACTCTACATATCAGATTTTTAAAAACTTTGCTCAAGCCCCCACTTTTTTGTCTGTATAGTTCATTTGGACAAGACTGCCTTTTACCACTTACCTATTTCACAAGCTTCTTCTCCTTCAACATTCAGTACAAGTTATTTACTCTTCTGAGAAGTATTCTCATCCTACCCTGGGAAGACTCAATCCGCTTCCCTTATTTAATATTTGTAATACTCTATTATAGCATTATCATATATATAGCCCAGTAGCCTGAGATCAGTTTGAAGGCCAAGATAGATGGTTTATGTCTAGAGGCCAACTACAGCAGTATACTCAAACATTGCTTAATAAATGTTGATGGAATGAATGAATGAACAAATGAATAAGTTAAAATCAGAATGAACAACTAAGCCTATAAACGAAAAGTGGAACCATTAATCTTTTGGATAATATCCAAAAGATAACTATTAGACTTAGAATCTGCTATTTGGTTTTAATCATCATTCAGAGAAATATCTGCCATAGATTTGGAAAACTATTACATTATAAAATTAAATTAAAGTAAGGAGTAAGATAGTACACAAAATACTTGATATACAAAAGGATGTGAATGCCTCTGGTTGAGGATCTATATTTATTATCTCTGTTGCTTTACCCATGAAAGGCTCGGTTCAAAGCAAGTTTTTAATAAATACTGAATGAATATTGTATTAAAAAGAAAAGAGAATATGAAAGAATTAGCAGACTGTTTTTATCTGGTAAAATTCCAAGCAGTATACTATTAATGTTATGGTTGTGAGTAAATAATTTTAGGATACAATAGATAAGTAATTAACAGTAGTAATAATTATTGCTCAGAATGATGATATGTAGGAAGCTGGTATTTTTAAGTTCTTTTAAGATATGTGGAGTATCTGCAATGATCATTGATACTTAAGCTTTGCATTTTTATAACCATACATGTAATATATAACTATAGAATTTTATGAAATAATTTTATAATTACATACTGTTAGTTCTCATTATGAAACCAAAGCCTTCACTCAGAAGTATATTTTGTGAGAAACTTTTTCCATCAATGAAAAAGAAGAGGTATTCCATTGACTTTGTGTATAATCAAGATATTTATTTTTTTAATAGAATTAAATTGATGGTATTAATTTGCTCTGTTAAATCTGATTTGGGGCAGGAGAATGCTGGGACTTGGTCTCCTTGTAAGACAATGGCAATGAAAGGCTGGCTTTATGTGCAGGGAGGTTACATTCTCTTTAAACATATCCAGGCCCCATATCCAGTTCCTAGCATGCCTAGTCCACTGCTGAAACCAGAAGGAGTATAGATAGAGAAATAAAGCTCACTTTAATTTTTTCTGTTCAGAGGTTAATAGGGAAAAGAAAATGGAAGCCAGAAGTAGAAAATCAAGGTTTCCTTTTTTTCTTAAATAGGAATCAAAGAAAAAGGCAGGTCCTAGAAGTTGACGGAAACAGCAAGGCGTGTGCCTTTCCCTGTAACCTACTGAGGTATGCTGGAACATAGCCAACTTCTGATGGCTTCACAGTGACATGTGATGGTGGCCCCCACTTTCCTGAGGCTTAAAGCTTCTGAGCCACAATGTATCACCATGTATCACAAGTTTCATGTATCACAGACACTGAATCAAGGACCAAGGTGACCAGGCAAGAAACGCTAAGGGTAAACAGCCAGACCAGTGAACCAAACGAAGAACCCAGCAGACTCAGCTGCCAGCATTGGCCATGTGTGTTCACAGGGGCAAGAGGATCAGGGAAGGGGACAAAGGAAGAGGCAGAGGACATCACACCCAAGGACTGCTATTTATACCACCTATAAATCCCTCACCTCCCATCTCCTCTTTTAAGAGGACACTAGCTAATGAAGTGTATCATGTGTCCAATCAAGAGACAGAACACTCATTCAGTGCACTGTTTACATTTTTGAATCACATTAAGTACACCAGTTTGAATTCTTAATCCCCTTCTCCAAACTAATCAACAAGAAGGTTTCAGGAGGAATATTACTCATGGTCTCTGAAGATCTATATTGTAGTGAGAGTTAAATTTGAATTAAATTCACCATCCCCGCCACCCTAAACATGCAGGTTTACATAAGGCATTACATTCAAGCTTAAAGATAGAAACATATAAAAGCACAGGGAACAACACCAGATTTACATTTTACCAGGAATAATCCTGGTCAGGAAATTTTTGTATATGAATCCATTATGCATAAGAAAGCAAACTCCGTGCCATCTGAGAATGATTCTGCTGAATTGGGTAAAGACTTTGAAGACTCAGAACAGTAATACTATCACATCTTGGAATTTATTTGTTTCACTTAGTAAGGAGAGAATACCATTGCTTTGGATTTTATAGGGTAGATACTTGTGAAATGAAAAGATGCTTAATTTTTTTGGTCTTCTTTTGGTTTTTAGAAGAAATCAAAAGCAAATTAGGCAGGAATGGAATGAAAAGAGATTTTGGCACCTGTGATCCCAGCTACTGGGTAGGCTGAGGTGGGAAGAGCGATCCAGTCCAGGAGATGGAGGTCACAGTAAACTGCAGTTAACACCACTGCACTCCAGCCTGGGCAACAGAGCCAGACCTCGTCTCAAAAACAAAGAAGGGATTTCGGCCAGTGTGCTGTGGCTCACACCTATAATCCCAGCACTTTGGGAGGCTGAGGTGGGCAGATCACCTGAGGTAAGGAGTTCGAGACCAGCCTGACCAACATGGAGAAACCCCGTCTTGACTAAAAATACAAAATTAGCCGAGCATAGTGCCACATGCCTGTAATCCCAGCTACTTGGGACACTGAGGCAGGAGAATTGCTTGAACCTGGAAGGTAGAGGTTTGCAGTGAGGCAAGATCACGCCATTGCACTCCAGCCTGGGCGACAATAGTGAAACTCTGTCTCAAAAAAAAAAAAAAGTGAGAGAGAGAGAAATTTTGATGAGAAAGGCACATCTCTCATCATATATTCAAAAACACCCTTTATGTGAATAACATATGACACCCCTATTCTGTATCCTCAGGGAATTAATAATCCAGTTGAAAGAGAAATTGTTTAAGAAAACAAACCAGAAATCATGGTAGCAAAAGAAAAGAGGAACTCAAAACTTAGTGCTTTGTCAAGGATTCATTGTAAGATTATTAAGTTCAAAGAAGAGTTCGGTATCAAGGAAGGCTCTAAAGATTATATAATAGGTTAATTAGGAAAAAAAAAATAAAAGGGCTTGGTGTAGATGTGGATAATCAGTACTTGCAGAAGCAAAATAAATAAAAAGGAGGAAGGAAGGAAGGAAGGAAGGAAGGAAGGGAGGGAGGGAGGGAGGGAGGGAGGGAGGGAGGGAGGGAGGGAGGGAGAATTTATGGATAATCCTGAAAATCCAGTGCCGTAGTTGGGAACAGAAATAAATAACAAATAGGCAATAGCATTGTAGATCAAGCTGGTCCTAAAGGGCCCAAAAGAAAAGTTTTTTCTTTTTTTTGAGACAGGGTCTCATTCTGTTGCTCAGGCTGGAGTGCAGTGGTGAAATCATGGCCCACCATAGCCTTGACCTCCCAGGCTCTAGCAATCCTCCCACCTTAGCCTCTCAAGTATCTGGGACTATAAATATGCACCACTATGTCTGGCTAATTAAAAAAAAATTTCTTGTAAAGACAAGGTCTCACTATATTGCCTAGGCTGGTCTCAAACTTTTGAACTCAAGCAACCCTCCCATCTTGGCCTCGCAATATGCTGGGATTACAGGTGTGAGCCACTGCACCTTGCTGAAAGTTCATTCTTTTGGGGAGAAATATTAAAGACTCATTGTAGGTTCTTGAGCAAGAGAGTAACACTCAAAATAGAGTTTTAGGTACATTTGCCTGTATCAGGATGGAATGAAGGGAAAGGGGCAGATGACTAGCAAGAAAGTACAGGGGGTGCAATTGAACTCAGTGTGGGGATTGATACCAAAGCAATGAGAGAAAAAGGAGAAAAATTAAGAGAATTAAAATAAGGAATTGACAGAACACAATGACAGAAAAATCAAGTAGCCTAACTGTTAGTCCTGTTTCCCTAGGATCATCCAATTTATATCTATTGGATAATTATTGATAATGCTCCTTTCACTTGGATTATAAATTATTTAGTTATCTAGTTATATGTAATGAAGAATAGTTTCAGTTCAGGCAGCTGTAATAATGGAACTGCCTTGAAGTTCCTCCAACAAATATAGGGAAGATAGGCATTCAGAATGTAGCAGAAATTCATTGTAGACCTGATTAGAGGAAGAAGTAGCAGAATTTCAAAGTGTAAGTGCCCAACAGATGGTTGAGATCAAAGACAAACAGATGCACATTCCAGAAACTTTGATTTTGCAGTCATCTACATCTTTTGTAAAAGCCAGTTCATACCAAGCTCTGCATTTTCATTCTGAATATGAGGTAATGAATCAAACAAGGGCATTGATGACATCCAGCACATTCTATCAAAGTCAATATACCACCAGAGGTCCAGAGAAGGAGTAGAAGACTACCATTCAGGGTAAACATTCAATAAAGGTCCAACTGAAGGAGTCCAAGGCTTTTTTCAACCTAACATTCCAGCCCGTTTTCCACTATTCTCCCTCCTAAATATTTGACTATATCCGGATTAATAGAGTCACTGCCTGGTATTAATGGTAGATTCCCCCTCCTCCTTGCCCTTGCGTCTTACTGTACCCTCCCTCCACATGTCCCCCTCCCCTTCTGAAAACCTACTCCTTGCTTCTCCTCCTGCCCATTTCCTCCTTCTACAGTAATCCCACTTAATTTCTACTTTCCCATGAAGCTTTCTTGACGACACCAACACATATGCATTCTGTAGCCTATGACCTCATAGCATTTGATGTCTTTACTACTAATTAGATTTTAATTTAATCATACATTTGCACCATGACATCCATTTTTCTGTGGTTTTATATGCTCTATAACTCCTTATTGAACCACTCTGTTATTTAACTCTTAATGCATATATATACTCTCCTCCAGTTTATATGCTATATTTCTCTGTATCTTATAACTCTTGACTTGGTGCTAGTCCTTATTTCTCAGAAACGAAACAAAATATTTTCATGCTTTTTATATTGATAAGTGAATTCAAATCCTATTACTAATGCATTTTCATAATATTACTTTAGCATTTACTATGAACTAAGTCAGTTGTATCCTTTTCCATACTAATAAGAATCACAATAATATCAAGAAGTCCTGGTATTTGGAGACATCTGACGCAACATATAAATTCCTTCACTTGTTTGGAAGACATTTTTTTTAAACTGGAAATATAATACTATACTTTTTATATTAAACATCATACTTAATCTGCTTTTTAATGTTGTATAATACAGTGTAATGAGGTAAACAGAAAATACTCAGTTTTTAAATTTAGAGTTTATATTTCACCAAACTAACAAGGATACAAATCGATTCACCTACCCAAAATGGCAACAGCACTGATTCAGGGTGTTATTTCCTTCCCTCTTCTTTATGAATGTATTGATGGTACTTATCACTTAATCATCAGACAAATGCAAGAGCTTTCATCTGTCACCCATGTCTACTGGTGCTGCAAGTGAATTTACCACTAGCTGCCTCATAAGTTGTTACACAGAATGGCGCCTCTCTGTAATAACACAGGAAGTATGAAGAAGGATTGCTTCCAGCTTTACAGAGAAATTACTTTAAGGTGAATATTTATAATGAATGGAATGGCAGGATTTAGACCACAATATGTCTGATACATGTGATTTAGAAACTTATTACAAAGGATTCCATGAATTTTCAAAGGTACTTCTCAAATTCTGAATGTAGGTGTTTCTTGCATCATCTTTTTAATCTAAGCTTCAGAATATAGACTGTCATGGGAGACAGCCAGTGTAGATAAATCAAGAAATTAAACTTCATAAGCTTCATCAACAGCAAATTCCATAGAAGTAGGTGTAATTTACTGAACATCCATCCATCTTTACCTCCAGAAACATGAGTAATGTCCTTAGGTTTTTAATTTGCACTTAGTCTATATGTTAAAAAGCTTGTGTAAGTGGCTAGAAATTAAATAAGCCGACATGTATGTTTTAAATTCAAATAGTGGCATGGGAAAATATTTTTACTATAATAAATGCATCTCTGATGTCTGCAGGGGAAATTGAAAAGTATTTTATTGACTAAGATCAAACAATCCCTAATTACCACCCAGAGGCACAAAGTAAAATTCCAGCAAGTAGAGGCAGCATTAGGTTGCATCACATAAGCAGGCACTATTCTGGTATATGCCCAGGCATTTCCTTGAAGAGCTAACATAAGTTTTACCAGAAAGTCCATCTCACCAAGGCATCATATGGCAAGGTCTCAGTTGCCTTTCTCTGCTCTCTCCGAGTTTGTTTTTTTCTTACAGTTGAGGTTCAATCAATCTCAAACAACTGGAAAACAGGAAATAGAAAACAGGTAGTTCTGGTTAATTGAAAGGCATAGATTTTTTTCCAACTTTTTATGAAATATTTATAAAATCTGTCAATCCATTATCAACATTAGTAATTCCAATATTCTGAACACAAATGAATCTTTTTAGCATTATTCTTTGATTCTGAACATACAACTTGTCAAAGTGACCTCATTCCCTGGTGGATTAAATATACAAGTCTTACCCCAAGACAGTCGGGGCTTCCTTCAGGGTCTGACTTTAGCCTACATTTCCTGTGACTTTCCACCGCAGGCACTAAACTCTAGCCTTATAAATTAGCATCATTTGCTGAGTATTTTGTGTCTTTCTCACCCCTGTGGCTTTTCCCATGGAGTCAGAGTGGTTTTTCAGACTATAAATTTTGTGGTTTACCTCTCACTTCAATCCTTCAATGTTTTCATTTACATTGCCCACAAAGTCTTCCCTGAACTGGCCCCACTTGTCTCTCTAGTGCCCGCTTAGGTCACTTCCATCCTCACTGTTTATGTCTAAACCATGATCATCTTTATACACAGGAGATTACACGGTTACACTTCAGAGCCGTTAGACGTGACATGGCCTTTGCCTCTTTATGTTCCTCCTTCTCAATATGCTACCTAAGGTATTAACTCTCCTACCATCCTCCAGGCTTTAACTTAAATGTTACTTCCTTAGGAGGTATCCCTGCTTTCCTCTTTACTCCACCCCCAAGTCAAATCTCCTTACCAAACATTTTATAGCACTTTTAAAAGACAATGGGGATGGAAGTGACCTAATCTGGCACTAGAGAGATAAGTGGGGCAAGTTCGCCCTTCAAATAAAATGAATAAAAGGTGTATACGAACAGAGACTTCATCTTTGCTCACTCTTGTACTCCTGTACCTAGCATATGGCTTGGCCCATAGTAGCTTTTTAATTAGGATTTGATTATTGATTTCTATTGTTTCTATTATCTAGAACCCCTTGGTGAAAAGCTATTCATTTTTCAAGACACAACTCAAATGTTACCTCTTTAGACAAATTACTCTGGATATCTCCCTTAGCTTTTGAGACTACTTTTTTTTCCAGAAGCACATTATACAAGTCATCATGGGCTGTGATGAACTTCTCTTCCAGCATGAAGATCTTTATGTTCATGTTCATCTCCTTCAGTATGGCTATCTTTGAGGACTAGGACTGTGATTCATTCATTTTACATGACCAAAACCTAGCATGGCACATATAGATAGTGGGCATTCAAAACCTATTCTAATTAATTAATATGTTCTTGAGTTTCCCAATCACCACATTAACGTTTATTAATTTTTGAATAAATACAGTGGAAGAAGTGGAGCAAAACAAGACTAATGGGTGTCCTGAATTTAGTTGAAGCTTTGTAATTAAGTAACTGAAGGAAAAATGGGTAGCCTCTCTGAGATTCAGATTCTTTATTTATAAAACAAGAAAGATATCAGTGATGATTTCTGAAATTTCTTCTTGGTACTTAAAAATGGTAACTAAAATAGTAAAGGTAAAATGTGTAAGATATAGGACTAATTCAAAATATGTGGTAAACTTAAGCATTCACAGTAAATTTCTAACATTATTGTTTAATTTTAAAACACTCTTTCTCCTAAAAGAAAATTTGTAAATATATTGATGAATTAGAATTTGAGGGTTCACTGAACAAAAATCCCTCAGGTAGCAAAACTCCCTCTATTCAGTACACTTAGTATACACTAAAATCCTGGATTAACCACTGGGAGTAAAAAAAAAAAAAAGATAAGGACTCTTGGTTTATAGTCTGGCATGTAAACAGCTTAGAAGTTTTCAGTCCCTCCTAACAACAAATAAGAGGCTAAAAAAAAATCTGTAAAATCAATAACCTTCTTAGATTTATGGAGAAGTAAGGTCACAGGTCAAACTGCTGTCCCACAATTGGAGACACAGACAAATACAAAGAATAACAACTTACTTGAGCACAAACAAATCAAGAAAACCTAAAGTGTAATTGATGAATTGCCAGAGGCTCCATGTGGATGGGTCTGAGAATTAAAGGTTCCTGGGGTACCCAGTCTTACATGAGACCTCATGTTTTATAAGTTTTAATTCCTGGATCCTTATTAAGGTCTCACAGTGATTATAGGAGAAAAATTCCTTTGTGCTTCTGAGCAAGGAAAGGGAAGAAACTTTTTGAAATATACCAGTACCTTCTGTTCTTAATAAATTCTGCCCTCAGGAGAAACCATTTAACTAGTTGCTAAAAATTAAAATTGCTGGAGTTTTATCAGCAACTAACTAACCCGGGGGAAGAGATGTACCCAACTCTATCTGGTCTTCCATGTGGAAGAAGGAAAATGCCCAACTTCATCTCACTCTAGTTATCTTGTCCCATCTAAGTTGGGGGAATGTGACTGAGAAGCATGTGTGAAGTTCACAGCCCAGAGAGACAAGCTTACTAAAAGACTGAGACCTATTCACAGGATTATAGAACACTTCTTGTCCCCCACACCTTGCCATCACAAGTTAGCAATAGATAAATAAAGATCTATTTATCACAGATTCCTTTACCCAGGCAGGACTTCATGATCAGCTATCAAGAAAAAATTACAAGGCGTACTAAAAGGCAAAAATCACAGTTTGCAGAGACATACTAAGCATCAAAACCAGACTTAAAACATGGTAGGAATGTAGCAATTAAGACTGAGAATTTAAAACCACTTTGATTAATATGTTAAGGGATGTACTGAATGAAGTAGACAGCATGCAAGAACAGATGGTCCAGATAAGCAGAGAATTTTCTAAGAAAGAACACAGCAATATGCTAGATATTGAAAAACAACAACAGAAATGAAGAATCGCTTCAATGGTTTTAGTAGACTGGACGAAGCTGAGGAAAGATTCTCTGAGCCTGAGAACATGTCAACAGAGATCTAACTGAAAAGCAAAGAAAACAGACTGGAAAAGAAAAAAGAACATAATATACAAAAACTGTAGAACAACTTCAAAAGTGTAAATACACACAATGGGGATACCAGAAGAAGAATAAGGAGAAAGGAAAATAGAGAAAATATTTGAAACAATAATGATTGAAGATTTCCCCAAATTAATGTCTGACACCAAACCACAATTCCAGGAAGTGCAGAGAACACTGAGCCAGATGAATGTGAAAACATATCTATACCTAGGCATATCATCTTCAAATGACAGAGAATCAAAAATAAAATTTTGAAAGAAGTAGGGGCAGAGAAGGGAGAAGCAAAAATAAAATACTCACCTTACCTATAGAGGAGCAAAGATAAGAATTTCGTCTGCATCTGACTTCTCCTTAGAAACAAGGAAAGAGGGCTGGACATGGTGGCTCATGCCTGTAATCCCAGTACTTTGGGAGACTGAGGTGAGCAGATCATCTAAGGTCAGGAGTTTGAGACTAGCCTGGCCAACATGGCAAAACCCCATCTCTACTACAAAAAAAAAAAATTAGCAAGGCATGATGGTGTGTGCCTGTAATCCCAGCTAGTCAGGAGACTGAGACAGGAGAATCACATGAACCCAAAAGGCAGAGGTTGCAGTAAGTCAAGATTGCACCATTGCACTCCAGCCTGGGCAACAAAAATGAAACTCCATCTAAAAAAGAAAGAAAGAAAAATGAAACAAGGAAAGCAAGCAAGAAAAGAGAACAGTAAAATATTTAAAGTGTTGAGAGGGTAAAAACCCCACCAACCTAAAATTCTATACCCTGTAGAACTGTCCTCTAAAAATGAGAGAGAAATGAAGACTTCCTCAGACCAATAAAAATTGGAATTTGTTGTGCCTTGCAAGAAATGTTTTTAAAAGCTCTTCAGCAAGAAGAAAAGTGATGTAGGTCACAAACTTAGATGTACATAAAGAAGAGCACTGTAGAGGAATAAGTGAAGGTAAAATTTTAAAAACTCTTATTTTTATCATATTTAATTGATCTTACAGATAACAGTTCATTAAAAATAACAATAGCACAATTATATTCAGTTATGTGTATTCTTTTTTCTGTGTATGTGTGTGTTACACACACATTTATAAGGATAGATATATGAAGTATGTGTATATATACACTTATATATAATTAAAATAAATGACAACAATGATACAAGAGACAGGAGGGAAGACTTAGAATTATTTTGTCATTATAAGGTATTTGTACTACCTGTAAAGTGGTATAGCATTATTTGAAAGTGCACTTGGAGTAATGGTAAAGGTATAGTGTAAATTCTGGGATGACCACTAAATATGTTTTATTTTTTAAAAAGGTACAAGTGATATGTTAAGAAAGGAGAGAGAATAAAATCACATGAAATGCTCAGTTAAAACCACAAAAGGCAAAAATAAGTGGAGGACAAAAATAGAATCAAATAACAAGCATAGAAAATTAAAAAACAATAACAAATATGATAGATTCTAATTAAACTGTATCAATAATCACTTTGAATGTCAATGGTCTAAATGTACCAGTTAAAAAAAAAGGATGGTCATAGTGGATAAAAAATATAACCCAACTATATGTTGTCTACAAGAAACCTACTTTAAATATAAAGATGGATATAAATTAAAAGTAAATGAATATGAAGAAAAATATACCATTCTAATCAAATTAAAGTTGAAATTGATATATTAATTTCAGGCAGAGCAGGCTTCAGAACACGGGAAGTTATCAGGGATAAAGAAGAGCATTACATGGGTAAGCACAGGCACAGAGTTAAAAAAAATTTAATTATTGGAATGGAATTACGTAATGACAAAAGTTTTCGTTCTTCAAGAAGATATAATTTTTTAATTTCTGTCTAAATAATAATAGAGAATCAAAATATATGAAGCAAAAACTGATAGAACTGCAAGGAGAAATAAACGAATATACTATTATAGTTGGAGACTTTAATGCCCTATGTCAGAAATGAACAGATTCAGCCAGCAAAAAATCAATAAGGACATAGTTGAACTGCATAATAGCACCAATCAATTGGAAATAATGCACATAGATTGACTACTTTATGTAACATCAACAGAATACACATTCTTCTCTAGCTCACATGAAACACTCACCAAGACAGACCATGTTCTTGACAATAAAACACACCTTGACAAATTTTTAAAAACACAAGACATACGCCAGGCACAGTGGCTCATGCTGGTAATCTCACAACTTTGGAAGGCCAAGGCAGGCGGATCACCTGAGGTTGGGAGTTTGAGACAAGACTGACAAACATGGAGAAACCCTCTCTCTACCAAAAATACAAAATTAGCCAGGCATGGTGGCACATGCCTGTAATCCCAGCTACTCAGGAAGCTGAGGCAGGAGAATAGAATCCCTTGAGCTCAGGAGGCAGAGGTTGCAGTGAGCTGAGATCGTGCCATTCCACTCCAGCATGGGCAACAAAAGCAAAACTCAATCTCAAAAAACAAACAAACAAACAAAAAAACCCATAAGACAAACAATGTCTGTTGTCAGGCAACAATGGAATTAAACTAGAAAATTAAAACAATAGAAAGATAGATAGCTGGAAAATACAAAAATATGTGGAGATCAAGCAATATAGTTCTAAATAACTCATGGGTCCAAGAAAAAAAATCTCAAGTGAAATTTAAAATATAGCTTATTAAAACTTGTAGAATTCAGCAAATGCAGTGATTAAAGGGAATTTTATAGCATTAAATATATATAATAGAAAAGAAGAAATATCTAAAATCAGTTATAGATCATCCAGTTTACAACAGTGGAAAAGAAAAACCAAAAAACAGAAATACAAAGTGAGTAGAAAAAAATAAAAATTAAGACACAAATCAATGAAAACAAAAAAAAATGATAGAGAAAATTATTGAAACAAAAAGATGGTTCTTTGAAAAGTTCACTAAAATCAATAAGCCTCTAGACAGGTAACTGAAAAAAAAGAAGTATAAGCAAGAGAACACAAATTACTCATATCAGGAAGGAAAGAATTACTACAGCTCCCACGGATGTTAAAATGGTATCAAAGGAATACTACGGCCTGGGATTGATGGTTTATGCCTGCAATCCCAGTCCTTTGGGAAGTCAAGGCAGAAGGATAAATTAAGGCCAGGATTTGAGACTAACCTAGGCAAAATAGAGAGGACTCATCTCTACAAAAAATAATTTAACAAAACATCTGGGTACAGTGGTGCACACTTGTAGTCTTAGCTACTCAGTTGGCTGAGGTAGGAAGATTCCTTGAGCCCCAAAATTTGAGGTTTCAATGAGCTATAATCATGCCACAGCACTTCAGTCTGACCAACAGAAAAAGGCACTATCTCTTTAAAAAGTTTTTTTTTTTATTACAAAGAAATACTATGAACAATTCTAGTCTCACACACTTGATAGCCTAGGTGAAATGGACCCATTCCCTGAAAGACACAATCTGCCAAAACTCACACAAGAAAAACAGACCATCTGAATAAGCTTATATTTATTTTTAAAAAATTGAATCAATCGTTGATAACATTCCAAAACAGAAAGGATCACATGCAGAGGGTTTTACTATAAATTTCACTAAACATTTAAGAAAGAAAGAATACTAATTCACTGCCAAGTTTTTTAGAAGATTGGAAAAGGATGAATACTTTCTAATTCATTCTGTGAGGTCCAGAATTATCCTCATACGAAAACCAGACAAAAACATTACAAGAAAAGGAAATTGGAAATCAATATCTCTAATTAACATAGATATAAAAATTCTCAATGAAATAGCTAATCAAGTCCAGCAATGTATAAAACAAATTGTATGCCATTACCAAATTGACTTATCACAAGTATGTCTTCTGAAAAATCAATCAATATAATTGATTTATATTAACAAGCTAAAGAAGAAAAATTACATGATTGTATCAATAAACACAAAGAAATCATTTGACAAAACTCAGCACTCATTCATGTTAACAAATTTCAGTACATTTGGTCTAAAGCAAAAATTCCTTAACCTGATAAAGAATATTTACAAAAACTCTACAGCTAATATTATATTCAATAGTGAGAAACTTGAAGTTTTCCACTAAAATCAAAAGGAAGGCAAGAATGTCCCTTTTAAACAAGACTTTTCGATATTTTACTGGAAGTGCTGGCTAATGCAACAAAGAAAGAAAAGAAAATGTATACAGATTGGAAACAAATATCTAAAACTGTCTTTGTTTGCAGCTGACATGATCATTCATATGAGTCTGTTCTCACGTTGCTATGAGGACATACGTGACACTGCCTGACCCTAGGTAATTTATGAAGAAAAGAGGTTTAATTGACTCACAGTTCCACAGGCTGTACAGGTAACATTGCTGGGGAGGCCTCAGGAAACTTACAAGTGTGGTGGAGGGTGAAGGAGAAGCAAGTGCATCTTTCAATGGTGGAAAAGGAGAGAGAGAGTATAGAAGGAAGTGCTACACACTTGAACAACCAGGTATCATGATAACTCTCTCATGTGACAGGACTAAGGAGATGTTGCTAAACCATTCAAAACTACCCCCATGATCCAATTACCTCCCACCAGGTTGCTCTCCCAACACTGGAGATTACAATTCAACATGGCCCCTCCCAAATCTCATATACTTTGTATATTTTTAAACCAATCATGACTTTCCAATAATCCCACATAGTCTTGACTCATTCTAGCATTAACTCAAATGTCCAAGCCCAAAGTCTCAACTGAGCCAAGGTAAGTCACTTCTGCCTATGAGCCTGTAAAATAAAAAACAAATTAGTTACTTCCAAGATACAATGGGGTTTCATGCATTGGGTAAATGCTACCATTTCAAAAGGGAGAAACTGGCCAAAAGAAAGGAACTACAGGCCCCATGCAAGTCCAAAACCCAGCAGAAAAAGTCATTCAATTTTGAAGCTCATAAATAATCTCCTTTGACTTCATGTCTCAGAACCAGGTCATGCTGGAACATCCTATGGCTAATCCCATGGTCTTGGGTAATTCTGCCCCTGTAACTCTGCATGATGCAGCCCGTTCAGCTGCTTTCACAGGCTGATGTTAACTGCCAGTGGCTTTTCCAGGTGCACAGTGAAAGCTGTCAGTGGATCTACTATTCTGGGAGCTGGAGGATGATGGCCCTCTACTCACAGCTCCACTAGGCAGTGCCCTAGTGGGAATCTTGTGTAGGGGCTCCAACCCCATACTGCCCGTCCACATTACTCTAGTAGAGGTTCTCCACAAGGGCTGGGCCTCTGCAACAGACTTCTGCCTAGACATCCAGGCATTTCCATAAATCCTCTGAAATCTATGAGGAGGTTCCCAAAGTAACTCTTGTCTTCTGCACACCTTCAAGCCTAACACCATGTGGAAGCCACCAAGGCTTGAGGCTTGCAACCTCTGAAGCAGTGGCCTGAGCTGTATCTTGGCTCCTTTTAGCCATGGTTGGAACTGGAGTAGCTGGAATACAAGGTGTCATGTCCCAAGGCTGCACAGAGCAGTGGGGACCCACAAAACCATTTTTCCCTCCTAGGCCTCTGGGCCTATGATGGGAGGGGCTGCTGTGAAGGTATCTGAAATGCCCTGGAGACATTTTCTCCATTATCTTGGCTAGTAATATTTGGCTCTTCTTTACTTACGCAAATTTCTGCAGCCTTGAATTTCTCCCCAGAAAATAGGTTTCTCTTTCGTACTGTATGATCAGGTTGCAAATATTTTAAACTTTTATGCTCTGCTTCCTTTTTAAATATGTTTCCATTTCAGATCATTTCTTTCTTTATGCAGATGAGCATAGGCTTTTAGAAGCACTCAGATTACATCCTGAATACTGCTCCTTAGAAATTCCTTTTGCCAGATACTGTAAACCATTTCTCTCAAGTTCAAAGTTCCACAGATCTCTAGAGCAGAGGTGAAATGCTGCCAGTTTCTTTGCTAAAGCATAGCAAGAGTGACTTTTACTCCAGTTCCCAATAAGTTTCTCATCTCCATCTGAGACCACCTCAGCTTGGACTTCACTGTCTATATCACTATCAGCATTTTGGTCACAACCATTCAGCAAGTCTCTAGGAAGCTCCAACCCTTCCCATATCTTCCTGTCTTCTTCTGATCCCTCCAAACTGTTCCAAACTCTGCCCATTACTTAGTTACAAAGTTGCATCTACATTTTCATGCATCTTTATAGCAATACCTCACTCTGGTACCAATTTTCTGTATTAGCTTATTCTCGCACTGCTATAAAGATATCTCCGATACTGGGTAATTTATGAAGAGGTTTAGTTGACTCACATTTCAACAAGTTGTAGAGGTAGCATGGGTAGGGAGGCCTCAGGAAACTTACAATCATGGCAGAAGGCACTGGGTAAGCAAGCAGGTTTTACCATCTTTGAGCCGGAGAGACAGAGAGGGACAGGGAAGTGCTACACACTTTTAACAATGAGATATTATGAGAATTCCATCATGTGACGGCACTGGGGGAATGGTGCTAAACCATTAGAAACTACCACCATTGGTACAGTTTGGCTATGTCTACGTTCCCCACCCAAATCTCATCTTGAATTACAGTGCCATAATCCCCATGTGTGGTGGGAGGCAGCTGGTGGGAGGTAATTGAATCATAGGGGAAGTTCCCCCATGCTGTTCTCATAACAGTAAATTGTCATAAGATTTGATGGTTTTATAAGGAGCTTTGACCTTTGTTCAACTCTTATTCTTCTCCTTCCTGCTCCCATGTGAAGGACATGTTTGCTTCCCCGTCCACCATGATTCTAAGTTTCCAGAGGCCTCCCAGCCCTGCAGAACTGTGGTTCAATTGAACCCTTTCCTTTATAAATTACCTAGTCTCCAGAATTTCATCCTAGCAGTTTGAGAAGGAACTAATACTGTAAATTGTTACCTCAGAGAGTGAGACACTGCTGTAAAAATACCCAAAAATGTGGAAGCAATTTTGGAACTGGGTAATAGGCAGAGGTTGGAACAGTTTAGATGGCTCAAAAGATGATAGAAACAAGTGGGAAAGGTTGCAATCTCCTAGAGACTTGTTGAATGGCTTTGATCAAAATGCTAATAGTAATATGGACAATGAAGTCCAGACTGAGGTGGTCTCAGATGGAGATGTGAAACTTGTTCGGAACGATAGTAAAGGTCACTCTTGCTATGCTTTAGCAAAGAGACAGGCATCTTTCCCTGCTGCCCTAGAGATTTGTGGAAATTTGAGCTTGAGGGAGATGATGTATGGTATCTGGTAGAAAAAATTTCTAAGTGACAAAACATTCAAGAGGAAGCAGAGCATTAAGGCTTGCACAAATTGTAGCCTGAAGATGTGATCGAAAAGAAAAACCTGTTTTCTGGGGAAAAATTGAAGTCGGCTGCAGACATTTGCATAATTAACAAGGAGCTGAATGTTAATCACCAAGACAATAGAGAAAATGTCAAAAGTTATGTCAGAAACTTTCATAGAAGCCTCTGCCATCACAGGCCCAGAGGCCTAGAAAAATTCACCCTGGGTCAGTAATAACTAATAACTCCCCAGCATGTGAGTGACCCATTTATTTTTTGAGTCAGAGTCTTGCGCTGTCACCTGAGTTGCTGCAACCTCCACCTCTTGGGTTCAAGTGATTCGACTGCCTCAGCCTGCTGAGTAGCTTGGATCACAGGCTCCGCCACCATGCCCGGCTAATTTTTTGCATTTTTAGTAGAGATGGGGTTTCACCATGTTGACCAAGATGGTCTCGATCTCTTGACCTCATGATCCACCCACCTCTACCTCCCTCAAAAGTTTCTTAGAGAATGGACTAGCTAACCTGAGACCTAAATGTAGGAGTGGAGAGGTGCAGGAACAGCTACTATAATGGCTTGGTTTTAGTGAATATTATGGCCCATTTGGGAAACTGTAACTCATTTAATTCTGACCACAACTCTATGAAGTGGATACAATTATTATTTCCATTTAAAATGAGAAACTGAGTTATAGAGAGGTTAAGTAACTTACTTTATGTTACATGGCTAAAAAAGTAGCAGATCTAGGATTCAAACTCAATCTGGCTTCTACATCTGTGATCTTAACCTCCAGTTTATAATATTCCTTAATAGACACCTTTAAGTAAGCAAGTTTATATCATATACTGTATTAAATACATTATATGTATTGTTTGATTTAAATATGTGCCAGTTGTCTCTTGCTTCATACCAAAATTGGTGACTTAAATCAATAAAAGTAGTTTATTTCTCTCATGAATCTGCAATTTGGGCTGAGTCCTACCATACCCAATGTCAATTAAATTGAGGTGTGCAGGATCTGCTTTTAAGATGGGCCACTAGGCTGGGCGTGGTGGCTCATGCCTGTAATTCCAGCACTTTGGGAAGAATTGCCTGAACCCAGGAGGTGGAGGTTGCGGTGAGCCGAGATTGCGCCATTGCACTCCAGCCTGGGTAACAAGAGCAAGACTCTGTCTCAAAAAAAAAAAAAAAAAAAAGAAACTTTTGACCTCTCAAGTTCAGATGTGCCTTTTCTTTTCTCTTCTTTCCTTTCTTTCTTTCTTTCTTTCTTTCTTTCTTTCTTTCTTTCTTTCTTTCTTTCTTTCTTTCTTTCTTTCTTTCTTTCTTTCTTTCTTTCTTTCTTTCTTTCTTTCTTTCTTTCTTTCTTTCTTTCTTTCTTTCTTTCTTTCTTTCTTTCTTTCTTTCTTTCTTTCCATGAATGCACTTTCTTGAAGAGGACCTAAAGCAATGTTATTTATGACTCTACATCATACCAACATTCTGAGAAATTGCCCTTTCACATTTAACATTCACATTTGAAGAAAAGGTGAATCCTTGGGGACTAGTCTGACAGACAATGGGTGCAGTGGCTCATGTTTATAATCCCAGCACTTTGGGAGGCCTAGATGGGAGGATCACTTGAGTTAGGAGTTCGAGACCAGCCTGGGCAACATAACAAGACTCCATCTCTACAAAAAATAAAAAAAATAGCTGGGCATGGTGGTGCATGCCTGTGGTCCCAGCTACTTGGGAGGCTGAGACAGGAAGATCACTTGACCCCAGAAATTTGAGGCTACAATGAGCTATGATCATGGCACTGCACTCCAGTCTGGACATCAGAGTGAGACCCTGTCTCAAACAAACAAAAACACAGAAAGGGCAAATTCCCTGCTGTCTTCAATGTCACCTCTCTTCTCTGGTCACCAAAACTCTGCTACTTCCCTAAACTTGTTTCCCAGACTCTTTTTTTCAAGAAGGATTAACTCCTGAGGGCTTTGAAAATTCTTCATGGAAACAGATTTGAAATACATCTCAGCATTTCAATGAAAATGACCAACCTGGTCTAGATCTCAACAGATGCATCATATATTAAAGCTGAGATCGCTATTGTATTAACATAAGAAAAAAATCTTCCCTACATATTCTGTGGACTGTGTTTTGAGGTTGTGATACTTTATAATCTCTTACATTGTGATAATATCTATCCTTGCTTTTGAACCAAGTTAAATGCAACCTCATGTGCAGGAGGCATATAAGTCAATGACAAAAAAAGAGGACATGAAAAGAGAAGTTGGAGCAGAAGCTCACAAAGCCATCGGGAAGTGTGAATATACTGCCCAGAATGGTTCCAGTAAAAGTCAGGAAATGATCCTCAAGTCAACAAAAGTTTAGAATTACACACTGAAGCTTGTAAGACTTTAATATAGCCCCTCCAGTTTGGTCAAAAGTATCTTAACGTTTTCTGTTTGAGTGAAAATAATTCCTGGCTTCATTACATTTAAAAAATTTAGCTAAAAGTCATAAAATAAAATAGCACAAAATTTGAAATGTAAAAATTAAATGGCAGTATCGTGTCCAACACAACCCCCCCACTTTCATTCTCACCTTCTTCCATGGCCATGACTCCCTTCATTTTCATTCACTTGTTTATTCAATAGATATTTATTGAGGAATCACCTTGCACAAGTCAAAAGAAAAATCACAGTTAACTCATAAGGGGAAAAGAACTGAAATACAGTGTAGGGAAACTGTAGATGAATATACAAGATCTATTAGAAGAAAAATGTTAATATAGTTGACTTAATGAACACTTTCTATGTGACATGCACTACTCTAAACACTTTATTAACTACCTGGATCCTCACAGGACAGATAGATACTGTTATTGCCTCCATTACACAGGTGAGGAAATTAAGGTGAAGTCGAGTTATATACTCAAATTTCTAAAATAATTTTTTTATTATGTGCTTTGGATGCCAGTCAAGGTAAGTTTTGCTCTAGGAATATTTTTCCAGGGGAGGGGACCTATACAGAGGACATTTGAGTGACTGGATTTGAGCAGAGGTCAGCAACCTTTTATTGTAGAAAACCAGGTAGTAAATATTTTAGTTTTGAGGATTGAGTGGTCTCTGTTGTTTAGGTTTGCCGTTGCAGTGCAAAAGCAGCTGTAAGCCATATGTAAACAAATGACTGTAGGTATGTTCTAAAAGTACTCCATATAAATGTGTTTTAATTTTTACATATCACAAAATATTCTTCTTTTGATTTTATTTCAACCTCTATTAAAGGTAAATGATTTTTAGTTTATAGGTCAAACAGGCAGAGAGTTGGATTTGTCTCATGGGCTGTAGTTTGCTGGCCTCTGATTTAGAGAATACAGAATATGAGTCCCATTAAATGATGAATGGGAGTTTTCCAGGCAGACAAAGCCATTCCAAATGAAGAAAATAGCATCTGGCAAAGACATAAGTAGGTGAGCAGGCTTGACTCTTTTGAAGAGCCATAAATGGCATCATTGCCACTAAGTGTTGGAGTAGGTGGAAGACACCCAGAGGGAAATGGGAGGATCTTCTGTGGGAATTTGACCTTCACTGTGTAGATAGTGGGAAACCATTGTGGATTTTGTGGTATAATGAGGTTTGCATTTTAGAAAGTCTCTCTGGCAGCAAAGTGAAAAACTGATGCTAATGGTCCAAGGCAGAAGAAAAAGAAAACATTTAAACAATTTTGGTAGTACAGCAAAAGACCATATAGATGCACACTGCTTACCTCTTAGTTTCTAGGAAATTTCTGTTTTCTTCACACATACTGTATCCTTTCCTGACTCAGAACCATTGTAGATAATATTCTTCCTTCCTGGAATTTTTTTTCTTCTCCTATATCACTTAACTCATTTTCATCCTTTAGGTTTTAGTTTTAATATCACTTCTCGAGGAAAGCCTTCATAGATCCCCACCCCCACCTTCAGATCCAGATTCACAGCCTTGTGAGACACAAAATGGGACTTCTACTTGTCTTTAGCTACAAATGCATAACATTTGCTCAGGGTCAGTCTTCTGTGCTAACCTGTAAAGCCACCTGTCCACCACTGTATCCCAGGGTCTTCCACAGTGCCTACTTCAGAGTAGATGCTCAATGGATATTTGTTGTGACATGGGGTTGAAAGAAAGGATACTTTCCAAGCAGCATTGACATGAATTTTGTGATTTAATGGTTGAATGAGGAATAAAATAGGACTAAGGATAATTCCTAGATTTGGGTGACAAAATAGTTGGTGGGACACACAGAGAGAATCGAGGATGGAAGTTAAATTTGAGGCACTTACGGAAACGTTGATTTTGAAATGCCTTTGGGACATCTGAGGAGACATGTCAGGAGATGTTCTGTCTCCTCCTTACTGGGATAAGATAATCATTTTATATTTGTTGTAGCAATTGCAATAACCCATGCCCTGTTGATCCTGATTCCTGTTCCAAACTCTTCCCATCTAATATATGCTAAGATTTAGAGTTCCCTTCCAAAACGTTCACCTCCATTATGCTATCCCCCATGCTTTAAAAATTGGTAAAGAGGTACTTCAAAAGTCACATTTTCTCAACCTGGAGTCCAAACCCCCTTCAGTTATTTTTCTTTCACTATTTTACCTTGCTTCTCATGATTCTCCAACACAAATCTTTCCTGGTCAGATTGGCAAACTCATCTTACTCCAACTTTCACCATTCTATTTTCTGTCTTTGTTTGTTCTGCCTCTCTGTCTGGAATTCTCTTTTTGACTAAAGTTCATCTTCTCTATTGGCCAATTTAATTTTTATCCCTTCCTTGATGCCTACATAGACAGATTAAATATATACTGCTCTCCCTTCTCCGCATTGACCTAACTTCTATGGAGTGCTGTTCCTATAATAATAACACTTTTCCTATAATAATAACGCTTTTCCTGGTTGGAGAAGTTTGACTCAGTCTCTCATGGGATTTCATATTATCCATGTAACAACTCCTCCATTGTAGTTATTAACTCTTTATAATATTAGGACTCTGAAACTTATAACATTTAATTTTAACTTCACTGAAGAATCAAAATCAGTGAGTAGTAGTTCCAGGTCTGACTCTCTATAAAGCTGACGCTGTGCTATTTTGAAATGGAGGAAAATGTTTCTTAATTTAGGCTTATGAGACGTGAGTTTCTCACAAGAAATTTTTTTTTTTTCAGAGACTCAATATAAAATGATGGGTTCTGGGTTCAGAAGCCCAGCATTTGGATTGACCTTTCCTAGGGGAGTGACCATGGGGAAGTCATGGAGCTTTCTTTGACCCTTGTCTACTCAAATTACCTTAAAAATAAAAAGTTTAAAAAAATTTACCCAGATTGTCTCAAAGAAAAGGGAAAGATAAATATGTGATAACATTTTGACAATTGTGAAACAGTAGACATTATACAAGTATTGCAGTGATTTAAAGAGATCTGGAGTACAATTTCAATGCAAATAAAAAGTTTAAAACTTATACATAAAATAAAGGTGAAGATAATAAGAAATTGTCAGCAGGAACACTCACCAAAGAAAGTAATTTAGGTATTTACTGAGGATTACCAGTGTACACAGGGATAAGCTGAGATGAGGGAATGATTAAAAAGGTAAATGCTCATGGTCCATGCCCTTAAGAAAATTTCTTTCCTAAGGCAAATATTGTGTATGTATATTGGCATATTTGCAATATATGTAATTAAAATGTTTTGTATTATATGTATATATAATTTGCTTTGCCAATTTTCAACCTTTGCTCCTCTAGAAATTGGTATAAAATTGATCGTATTTTAACTTATTTCCTTATACATGTTTCTTCCTGTATTCATCATTGTAGTCCTAGCATCTAACATGGAGCTGTGCATATCAGTAATTAATTTATGTGGAAAGAAGGGAGAGGAGAGGGATGAATGGATGGAGGACATGAAGAAGGGAGGGAAGGAGGAGCAGCAGGAGGAAGAAAGAATCCAGTTTACTGTATGAATGCTTGAATTTTCCTTGGAAAATATTCTCAACTTGGGGCAATTTTCAAATTCTAGAGTCACAGTGATTATCTGTCTGCAGGTCTTCGTCTTCCTCTCCATGGAGCTATTACTCCCTTATCATCTTCTTTCTTGTGGCTTTTCTTCTAGTTCCTTTTGTTGTTCAGCCCATATCCTTGCTGAGGAATCACCTAAAATGACCATTATTTTTGTTTTTACTTGTATGTATTTGTTTTTTTGAGACAAGTTCTTGCTCTGTCACCCAGGCTGGAGTGTAATGGCACAGTCGTGGCTCACTGCAGCCTCCACCACCTAGGTTCAATCGATCCTTCTGTATTAGCCTCCAGAGTAACTGGGACTACAGGCATGTGCCACCACAGCCAGCTAATTTTTCTAGGTATTATAGACATGAACTCTTACTATGTTGTCCTGGTTGTTCTAGAACTCCTGGGGTCAAGCAACCTCTCACCTCAGCCTCCCAAACTGCTGGGATTACAAGCAGTAATCACAGTGAGCCACTGTGACTGGCTTAAGATTTTTATTTAATCAAAAGTCAATTAACAATATATTGAAACCATGGGAACACCATACTAGGCAGTGAAATTTCAAGATATGCTTTCCTGACTGAAGACTTTTCAATAGGCTTGTTGAAGAACCCCTAAACATGTGGTCCATTAAAAAAAGAAAAAAGCTGAGCTGTGTAGTCAGAGTCTCAGTTTAGAAAAGCCCTCTCCTACTTTCTAGGTCTGTGGCTTTAGATATGTCATCCAGGGTCCATGAGTCTCAGTGTCTCATTGTAAGATTCAGGTAATATTTCCTACTAATAAGAAATTTTGGAGATTAGGAATGGTGTACATCAACCATTTAGCATAATACCTGGCTCATGGGAGGAAATTAAAAACATTATGTATAATGCATGACTTTTGGTCAAATGACTATTACAGATATTATAGGTAATGATTGCCCAGTAATTTAGAAAAGTGACATACAATTAGCTACTACTGTTGCCTGAGAATATGGTAAGAACAGTAAATATTAACCAATTTATTGAACACTAGATATTGAACATCTTCCCAACACATATGTAATAAGTAATAACTGTGACTTAATGATGATATTGCTATTGGTCAGATTTTTTATTGGTCATATTTTCACACCTGATTTATCCCACTGGTTGGGGGAGTCTATTAGTCCATTCTCATGCTCCTAATAAAGACATACCCAAGACTGGGTAATTTATAAAGGAAAGAAGTTTAATTGACTTACAGTTCAGCATGGCTGGGGAGGCCTCAGGAAAATGAAAATCATGGCAGAAGGAAAAGCAAACATGTCCTTCTTCACATGGTGACAGGAAGACGTGTTGAGCAAAGAAGGAAAGTCCCTTATAAAACCATCAGATCTCATGAGAACCCACTATCACAAGAACAGCATAAGGGTAACCTCCTGCGTGATTAAATTACCACCCACCAGGTCCCTCCCATGACATGTGGGGATTAACTACAATTCAAGATGAGATTTGGGTGGGGACACAGCCAAAGCATATCAGGGAGTGACATAAAACAGGGTCAACTATACTATTAAACAAACAAACAAACTAATCTGAAGATCTTAGAAAAATGCTACGAACAATTAAATCTAGTGAATAATAGCAACATCAAGCTCTTGAGAAATTCTCTTGATATGTAGAACAAACTGGGCTATTGTAAAATAGCATAGGTTCTGTGATGGTTCATCCTTATAAGGCTTGAGCAAAACCAAAAGGAAAGTAAGTGCATGCATACCAGAAAGGGACATATGGATGAGGTGTTGGGTCAGCACTGCTCAATCTGTCCTTGCATGAATTCCAGGTAAGGTCGAAGGGCTAACAGTAGCCTTTCTCTTAGAAAATGCCCCAGAGCTCCACAGAGAGAAAAACCCATGTTATCTGTTTGCTTGTTTAGTGTGTATATTTTTCTACTGATTTCCTGAACACAATCTGAAAAATAGTGACTCTAAACTCATAATGAATTCTAGAAATTAACTTTTGTTCATAAAATTACTATCATGAAAATACTTCAAGAAATTCCTAAAGCACATTCACTTCTCACTCAGACAATGGGGTTATCTACTCTCTCAAATCTTGAAACCCTTATTTATCTTTTATGGCACTCATAAACCCTGATGCTGTCCCTGTGTGAAAGTGTACCTGTGCACAATTCTTGCCTAGCATCTCTTTCACTGTTGCATGTTGATTTTCTCTTAACTTACTGACTGTGCTCACTGTAATTTTCCCCTATCACATCACAAGCTATAGGACAGCCGAGCTGAAAATCCTCTCTTTAACTGGAAGCCTAAACCTTTCCGGACTCTTTTTGCTACTCTGAACAGAACTGAATTACAGAAATGGAATAAAACTAATCTTATTGCTTTACTGATCGCACTTCTTAGTTAGGTGCAGAACCCTCCAAATCCCACCATAGGATGTGAATGAGCTGAGCATCCAAGCATATTTGTAAGAGCCAGGGCTTAGGCCACTTGAAAGTTTCTAATATCTCTCTTCAGTGAGTGTGCATAATTTTTTACAAACAGAGCTACTTCTAAGCCCTTTCTGCCCCACAATGAGTTCACAGGAGGACAGACATTCCTTACTCAATGCCAGGTCCTTACGGAGACTTTAAAGGTTGAGTATGCTTACCTTGTTCATAGGACTGATGGCATCACATGTTATTATAAGATTGATTTGTATTTATGTAAGCTCTGGTGTTAAAACTTAAATATTTAAACGAATCCAATTGGTATTTTTCTTTCCTCAGAGCTAAAATGCTTATGACCTATAGTGGCACATTGAGACATAAAGAATCTATAGTTGCATTATAAGCCTGAAATGTGTGCTTGATAATGTTTTTCTAGGAGTCACAAGGTTTAGGTAAGCTCTGTCAGTTGGTTTGCAATTTCTCCCTCCTTGCTCTTTCCTCCCTTTGTAACTTCCTTAACTCAAATGACACTTGCATTGGTTAATAATTAGGAATGCTTGCTTTATGAAATGGCTTTCAGTTTTTCTAACAAATATTTTATTGTGCGTAGTGCTATTCTAATATATCTTTTAAGGTTTATGGGGAAAAGAAATGCTAAGCAGTCCCTGAATTACAGGAACTAAGAATTTTAGAAAGAGTGGCAAAAAAAGAAAGGAAAGAAAAAACAAACATGAGAATTATCTACTTCAGTCACTTGGCTGAAAGTTTTGTGAGAGGCCTTGTCAACCCCACTAGAAATAAAGCAGTGGTCTATTGTCACTGTCAATGGTCCATGTGTCTGCCCTCTGTTGATGGCCAAATCATCTGGAGAAAGGCAGACGGCTTGTCCCAGTTCTATTACTACCTGAGAAGGTTGGCACTGTGAGATAAACTTTTGAGTGCCAGGGCTGTAACATGAAGTAAAAACATAGGAAACATTACATTGGGAAGCTAAAGGCTTTCTAAGAATCCAAAGCATGTGCTTGTAACCATGAGTGTGATTTTATGCCTTGGAACTAGAATAAAGCAAACAAATTAATAATAGAAATTTGTTTATTATTTATTATTGTTAAAAGGGTAATAAGAGTAATAATGACAATAACAATAAGAGTAATAATGATACTCTTTTAACAATAAGAGTAATAATGACACTGAGAAAAATTGGCGAGCTTACTTTTTGCTAGTCACTGAGCTCAGTGCTTTACACATATTATGTCTTCTCTTGTAATCCTCACATCAACTTTATGAGATACTATTTCTATTTTGTGGATAAAGAAGCTGAAGAATTGAACAGCTAATAAATAGCAGTAACAGTAATTACAGTGACAACCATAACAGTAGTAAACTTTTTTTAAGGATCTTATGTGTTACCTAATTTAATCCTCAGTAACAAGCCAATTAGATACGTTCTAGAATTAACACTACACATAAGAAAACTGAAGCATAGAAAGAGTAAATTAATTTTCCAAGGTTACTAAACAAATACATGGTAGTGCTGGGATTTGTACTTAAGGGATTTTGGCCTCAGGATCAAGGTCACCAAGAATTATGGTCAAGGATCAAGTATAAGGCCACCAAGGTCACCGAGCATTATGGATCAAGGTCACTAAGCATCATGCTCTACCATTCCCCCAGAAGCAAAGGATAAATAAATAAATTAGATGTTGTACATCAAAACACAACTCAGAACAGTTTCTTATTTACTCTACTTCAGTGATGGAACTTGGTTGATGTCAGGACAAACATGATGGTATACTCCTGGTGGCTGAAGCTCTTCGAATATGCCATGTATGGCTTAGCTAAAGAGACCAGCTTATCCTGATTTGTTCAGGACTTTCCCAATTTTAGCACTGACTGTACCACATCCCAGGAAACCTTTCAGTTCTGGATAAACTGGGAAAGTTGGATGATGAACACTGCCTAATTGGTAACCCTAGTCCCACCCCAATATCATTTCCAATTGGACATTACCAAGAAGAGAATTAAGACATTTATTGTAGGAAGCCCAGCAAATACACTGTATCCTAAGCCTCCTGTTTTGGTATTTAGCAACTTTGCAACTTTCAATTCCTCCAACTCTCATGCCTAGAAAAGACTCAGTGAAACTGGATTAATATTAAATAATTCATTGCTGCTAAGAAAGAAATACAATACATGTACCATTCAATTCCTCCTGATGTTTTCTCCTCTCTACCATACTCCACCAAAGCCAGCCCCCAGCTCATCTGGGCAGACAGGACAGATCACTAAAGACTGTGACCTTCACTAAGAGTACAGGCTAAGAGTTAACAGGGTTTTCTGCCAAAGTACTTCTTACCTCTGGACAGCCTCAGAGAACAGCATCCCCAGTTAAGTTTTTTATGTTTCATGGGCACTTACAAAAAGACTTATCTGTAGCCTTTGAAAGAGCCAGTCTTGCCAGCAAGTGTTGGAAAACATAAACATTTAGTGGCACATCAGCATCTGGTAAATTTTGACAGAAAATAAAATGAATATATTTGGCAATATCAGTAACCAGTTTTAGTAAATAAAGCCTTGCTATCTTGAAAATGAAAACTGAAACAATTTTAAAGCACTGCATGAAAATCCATATTATGTTAAAGCAAGTCTGACCTGCTCAATAGAGTCACACATTCTCACACAGCATTTCTTGAGTGCCACTTATATGCTGGACACTACACTAGTAGCTTAGAAGGGTATAAATCAGTAAGACAAAATATAAAGTAAAAAACACTGAAAAGACTGTGTACAAAGTGCCATAAAATAAATTACCTCTGACATGGAAGCTTTGGAGTAAGAACTGAGTATACTAAGCAGACTAGGAAGAGAAGAGCCTAAGCTAACAAGTGTCCTGTGCAAAGAAAAGGAGCTTAGATAGGCTTGGTGTTCCGGAGGAATCTCAAGTCATTGTCTGTGGCTGGGGTATAGCATAAGAGAGAGGGGCTGTAGGTTATACTGGAAATACAAGTAGCTTTTAGTATTACTTTTGATAGGTTTTTATATATGTGTCAAGAATACAGTGGACATACGGTAATTTGTTAATGGTGATGCTAATTAGTAACATTTATTGAGCACAAACTATTTTCTAGGTACCGTGCTACAAGCTTTACTTGCGTTTTCTCTGGTTGGCATAATTAACCTATTGCTATGAGAAATATGCTTTCTAAAACAAAAATAAAAATACTATTGGGAAGAATGGCAATATTTATACTCTTGCAAATCTCTTTAACATCTGTCCTAAATGTAGCTAGCTCTAATATCTATGTCTGCCTTAAAAATGTGATGTTTTTCTTGAAGTTTATCTGTTTGTCAGGTATTGGGCTATATGCTGGACAGCAAAAGTATGATGATGAAGAAACAGATGTGATCCTTCTGTTCATGGAGCCTGTAGTCTACTGAAAGACGCAGTCCGTCAGCCACAATTGTACCAATAACATTTTTCTTTCTTTTTTTTTTTTGAGACGGAGTCTAGCTCTTTTGCCAGGCTGGAGTCGAGTGTGGTGGTGTGATCTTGGCTCACTGCAACCTCCACCTCCCAGGTTAAAGTGATTCTCCTGCCTCAGCCTCCTGAGTGGCTAGGATGCCCAGCTAATTTTTTTATTTTTAGTAGAGACAGGGTTTCACCATGTTGGCCAGGTTGGTCTAGATATCCTGGCCTCCTGACCTCGTGATCCACCCACTTCAGCCTCCCAAACTGCTGGGATTACAGGCCTGAGCCACAGCGCCCAGCCAGTAACTTCTTAACTTTTACTACAATGACAGCTAGAAAGGAAAAGTAGAGGATGCAGTGAGAATGTCTGACCAAGGGGAAATGATCTATAAGGAGGAATCTGGAATTGGGTGATTTGTAGATATAAACACAATACAACCTTCAGAAAAAGGGAAAAATATATCTTCAAATTTTAATTTAAAATATTCATTTTAAATTAAAATTTATTATTAGTAAAATCACATTGAAACCATCAGCTACCAGATGGAAGCTTTGGATTCTGAAGAGATTCTTGTCTATGAGCCAGTAATTAAACATTTTGAAAGACATTAAACCATGACGTGCCAAAGATTTGTGGTTTTAAAAGCAGTACTGTCAGGCTGCAAAATTTACAGAATTATCTTGTTTTGTATTACTTCCTTTGATTGATATGTCCCCAAAAGCAAGATCTGGAAATTTTTTCATTTTCGTTATTTCAGTCATGGAAGAAAAATTTTAAAATTACATACATTTTTAGCTTCTTAAATTTATATTAGATTTTTTCAAGTGGACTAAAGTTTATTAGCATATTCTCTTTCGGGGATCAAATGTTCTGTTTTCTGAGTATCAACAGTGACAATAAAAGGAGTATGCTGAGATTTTGGAAATGTCAACACTGCTTCTGGATTCTGAACCAAGAGCCAGAGATAAACGAGCAACTCTATAATGTTAGACTGGCAAGCACAATGCAAACAGGTGGGTTAAAATATGCTTCTACTGCTTCCACTCTCAAATCTAGGCCTAGAAACCACCTATAGACTTTCAGAGCTTAACTATAGCCCTACTGACCACACGGGAAACCCCAACCTGCCTCTGTAGCGGCAGGAGCAGAACAGAATGAGGGAGGCCTAGGGAGAGGAAGATCTCGAAAAGCCAGGTGGGGTCTGGGCCTAACAAGCAAGGCCTGGGGCCCTTTTTTTTTTACTTTCACCAATGAGTACCTTTTCTTCTTCTTGTCCTCCTCTTCCTCTTCCTCCTGTAGAAAGAGGCTAATGGACAAAAAGAGAGAAGGGACTGAGGAGGGAACTTAGGAAAAGGAAGAAAACATTTGCTCTCTGCAAATAAGATGAAACTTAAAATCAGGGTCTAGGAATAAATAAGTTTCTCTTTATGTTACTTTCTCTATCGCTAGTAAGTTGGAAGCAAAAGAATACACAGGAAGCTCTCCAAAGAACTGAACTTTTCTGAAATATAGTTTCCTTATCTATACATTTGGGTTGGAGGGTGGTTAAAATAATATTAGCTCAAAACCAAGCAAATCAATTGAGAGAATACATGCATACACATTATTCAAACAAATCGGTACTCAAAAAAATATTCAATTTTTTGTTTTGGGCCAGGCTGGAGTGTAATGGCATGATCTTGGCTCACTGCAACCTCCTCCTCCCAGGTTCAAGCAATTCTCATGCCTTAGCCTCCTGAGTAGCTAGGATGACTGGCACAGGCCACCACGTCCAGCTAATTTTTTTGTGTATTTTTAGTAGAGACAGGGTTTCGCCATATTGGCCAGGCTGGTCTCTAACTCCTGGCCTCAGGTGATCTGCCTGCCTCAGCCTCCCAAAGTGCTGGGATTATAGGAGTGAGCCACCACACCTGGCCTTAATATTCAATTATTTCTTATTGATTACAACTTTGTTTGAAGTTGTCAAGAGGTACAATGTTGCCACCAACAGTAAAGAATGCAGTGTATTCAGTTTCCCAGAATTTTTCACTAAAGTTCCTAGGGACGAGTAGTTCTTAAAAATATTCCTAAATGTTTCTGTATCTTCTTCTTTCCCTTTCTTTTTTCTGGCGGTGGCGGCGGGGTGGATTGTCTAGAGATCATGCTTTTTTGTATTAAATGATGAGAATAATTTTAAAACTCCCTTGGGCCTTGGGAATAGATTCTTTGTGCCATGTATGTAAAAATACTTTATTTCTCTGTTCACAAAATCACCAATTAAAACCTGATTCATCATAATTCAGCCTTAACATCAGATTTGAGAAATGCATGAACTAATCTATGTACTTGCAATTTAGGACTTAACTAAATTACTAATAGAATTCTGAATTGAGGGCTTTTTACAATCTAACACTAATTTATTACACCCCAGATATCGCTACGAGGGTTGCATATTTTACAAAGTAAAGGAAACTCCAGGTTGAGATTCTCAGGTAATTATTTCAATAAGTGCCATAGTTTCCAAACACACCCACAGTAAAAATTAACTGCTTATCATGATTTTAGACTTATCTTTTTGTGGTTTTCTTTAAAACATAACCACATGGCTTTAATGCACTACCAGTTAATTACAACTTTCACCAGTTCCTTAATGTACTTCAATTGCATCTTAGACACCAACTCCTGCACCACCTTTTTCCCTTTCTTCCTTTATTCTTTTCTTTTCTCCTCATTTTTCTGAATCTTAGTGTATACATTTTCCTCAAACACATTTTGGCAACAGTGTATTAAATATTTTAAATAATAGAAAAACAATGGCGAGCCTATGAAGAGAACAAAAAAGTCAGTGTAGGCCTGGGGGAAAGCTGGGATGCATTCCCCCCATTTTGCCTCAAATACATAACTCTCTTTTGATTTTTATTTACATAGAAACCAATAAGTCTATTTATAAATGTCCATATAATGTGTCCATCCTCAAGAAGAAAAAAATGCTCCTTTTCAATTTTATTTATTTACTTATTCATTTATTTTGAGACAGGGTGCAACTTTGTCACCCAGGCTGGAGTGCAGTGGTACAGTCTTGGCTCTGCGCAGCCTCAACATACCAGGTTCAAGTGATTCTCCTGTCTCAGGCCCCCAAGTAGCTGGAACTACAGGCTTGCACTACCATGCCTGGCTAATTTTCGTATTTTTAGTATAGACAGGGTTTCGAACTCCTGTGCTCAAGCAATCTGACCTCGTTGGCCTCCCAAAGTGCTGGGATTACAGGTATGAGCCATGATACTGAGCTGGCTCATTTTTCGGTTTTGATTGTTGATCTTAGAGCCCATTGCACCATTGTTTCACCTGCCATATGTCTGCATAGATTAACTAGAATTGCTGCCAGCAAAAGATTTGTTTACAGGTTTACTGTATAAAGCAGAGGTTGGATGTAGTCTAAAGTTGTGTTGGTAGTGGAATTCTGCTTTTGTGTCTACTAAGAAAACCTTTCTATCTCAATTACCAACATAATTGAATTTCAGCACATGTAGCACCAGTTAGCTTTGTTCCATCCCTTCCTTCCCATCCCCTTCCATCTCCATATCAGAGAGAGGCAGATGTTTCCAGATTCCTGCTGTGTATCACAGCTGTATTAAATGGCCCCAGCAAATAACTAGTTTGGATATTTTGGCTCCACAGTTTATCTTTTGCTATCGTTGTTGTGCTCCTAACACAATTTGGGCAATAGCTCTGCCAAATTCTTTGGGAGGGGAAGGGGCGGGTGTCTTTGTTTGTTTGTTTTAATTAATGGATTTAAAAACCTCTTAGTAATATTAAGTCTAACTCTTAAACATGTTTGTGAAAAGATTGTTTATAGATGTTAAAGGATCTAGTGTACTGATGTCATCTAGCCAATATTACAATGGAGCAACATGGTATGCTTATGTAATCTAAATTCACTTTTAAGTGTGTAGGAGACAGAGAGAAAAAGACATCATTTGATTTTTGTCTTCTGTCCTCAGGGTGAGTATATGGCTGTGAATGAATATTAAATGAAAAACGTGAATCTGTTGTTTCCCCAGTTGTCTAAGTTCTCAACTGCCTAAGTGGGAGTATCTTGCTGCAGTGAGCGTGATCTCCCTTTATAAACATACAGTACATTTTTTTTTTCAACATGGTCCTTAAGTGCCTTCCATGCAAGCAGCTATCACCTGGTGCTTAACCAAAGAAATAGAGCTCTATTCTAAGGCTGGAGGAACAATTGTATTGAACTTATTGAAAGACAGTACCATACTATATTTGAAGGTCATAATCAAGATCATTATTTACCCTATTTTAGTTAAACTTCATTTTGTTTGTAAATACAGGGTTCCATTTGGTCTCCCAGGCTGCACTGCCATGGCTAGCCTGGAACTCCTGGGCTCAAGAAATCCTCCTGCCTTGTCTTCTGAGTAGATGGGACTAGAAGTGCACCACCACTCTGTGTGTGTGTGTGTGTGTGTGTGTGTGTGTGTGTGTGTGTGTGTGTAGAGATGAGTTTTTGCTTTGTTGTCCAGGCTAGTCACAAATTTTTGGCCTCAAGCGATTCTCCTACCTCAGTGTTCCAAAATGCTGCGATTATACCACACCTGATACTTTATTTTATTTTAAGCACTAAGTTTAAAATTTTTTCTCATGTGACATGCTGCTATGTTGTAAATCCATTAATAAGTCCAAACCATAATTTAGCTTAGTATAATCTATAGTTTTGTGATGTAGATTAGAAGAAAATTACAGTGTGAATGGGGAAAAAAGAGACTGGTTGTTATCATTAAAGTGCCAGTAATATTTCAGTTGCCATATTATGGCCAAAGTAAGATGTTGAAGACAATTACTAAATTAAGACCAGGCTCTGGTGAAAATCTATGATTCACTGGGATCTAAATCAGGGACACTATGGATTTTGGTTTAGTGAACGTACTTAAAATGGATGAATGCTTAATAAATGGCATGGCTACTTGTAGAATTGAGTTTTAGGTTAATAAAAATAATATTATCTGATTTTAATATATATGCAAGCATCCTCTTTTTAATTTTCTTCTTTTTTCCTCTTTTGCATTTTTATTAATGATGCTCAAATAATATATTGCAATGTAAGTATAAAATTTAATTTGCATGCCACAAATGGAGAAAAAAATTTCACTAACCTTTCTTTAAATATAGCACAACATTATTTATTGTGAAACAAAATTATCATCTAGATACATTAGTTAGTTAATGTACAGTTAAAAAGGGCTAAATAAAAACATGTAATAACAGCAGTAATTATAAACACATTGTATGAGATTGGCACTGTGATAAGTGCCTTGGTTACATTATGTTAATGTAATAGATATTATTTCCTAAAGTTTACAAAGTAAATATTATTAACTATTATTAGCACCCTTTATCAATAAGAAAATTAAGGTATAAAAAGTTTAAAAATATTTCTAAGAACCACAATTAGGAAATGCAAGCCAGTTCTTACTTTCTCTAATTTCAAAGCCCAGTTAACTACTGTACCTCAACATAGACAAGAAAATTAGAAATAGACCCAAATATAGTTCTTGAATATTTGATGATGATGCTCATCAAATTAGAAATGGATCAGCTTCATTAAAAAGCCTCACAAGTCATTACTTAAGTCACATATTATTTTCATTCTTTCATTCTTTTTTTTTTTTTTTTTTTTTTTGAGACAGAGTTTCACTCTTGTTACCCAGGCTGGAGTGCAATGGCGCAATCTTGGCTCACTGCAACCTCCGCCTCCTGGGTTCAGGCAATTCTCTAGCCTGAGCCTCCCGAGTAGCTGGGACTACAGGCACGTGCCACCATGCCCAGCTAATTTTTTGTATTTTTAGTAGAGACGGGGTTTCACCATGTTGCCCAGGATGGTCTCGATCTCTTGACCCTGTGATCCATCCGCCTCGGCCTCCCAAAGTGCTGGGATTACAGGCTTGAGCCACCACGCCCGGCCTCTTTCATTCTTAAACTGGCCCACATTCCTCTGTCCTGCTGCCTTAAAAATTAATGTGGTAACTGCTTTAGTCTTGACTACTTTTGTTGTTGTTATTGTGAGGAATAGTGAGAGCTGGTCTTCTCTGCTTCACAGTTAGGCACCAGGTTTGCATTGCAAGAGTGCAGAGGCAGTGCTCGGAGGGACAGAAGGAGGTCCAGCCATCACGTATTCATCAGCTGCAATTGTGAATCTAACCACCATCCTGGTGCTCAATCTTCACAATCAAAAGAGTTGTCTATACCCTCAGCCTCCACCACTTCATCAGTGTTTCATTTGTAGCACTCCATTCTGTCTTCTGACCCACCACAATCCTAAGACTTCTTTGCCAAGGTCACAGATCATTATTTTGTTGCTAAATAAGTGAATATTTTACATTCTTTCCCCAGTTAACCTAGCACCATCATTAGCTATGATAAATATTTCCTCCTTCTTGAATATACTCTCCTGATGCCTTTTTTTTTTTAATCCTCATAAATTCCTATTACCTTCTTGGCCATTTTTTAGTTTTTCAACTCTCATCTTATGCATGTATAGGTTACATGCCTGCAAGGGACATTTTCATACCTTCAATCTCACTACAGAAGTTGAATTAGAAATGTCCACGTGACCCCAACCTGGTCAAGTAGAGCAAATTAACTATTACAGGATTTATGTAGGTAGCAGCCATCAATGAAGAATTATGTCTTTCTGCTGGCAGTGAGAAGGATGTTAGCACAGTACTGCTGGGGTTCAATAAAAATGAGACCAACTCAGTGAAAAGTAGACAAAGACTCAGTCCTGATTATTCACTAAGTCCCTGAATCCAAGTGGGTCTGAAGTCTGAAGTATACTTTTGCATTTTTTCATAACACGAACCAATACATTTTCTTGATTGTTTGAGGGAGGTTTTATTTCATTTGCAAATGAAAGAGTCTTTGATGACAGCATACCTCCCTCCACCCTGTCCACCCATCCCCGATATGTGCTTATATACTTATCCACAATATGTGCTTATATACTTATACTTAGTCACCCTTTGTTTCGACTGCACGCTCCATAGGAATAATTTTCTATTGGAGATCTTAGTTTGGATGTCCACTGGCACTATTCATTCAAAGTCCACTTCTGTTCACCCAATTTCCCAACTCAAAACTTGAGCATGATCTTTGACTCTCTCCTCTCCATAGCCCACCCTCATATCCAAATCAATCAACCAGTCCTATTAATCTAGTCCTAAATTATACCTTATGCCAACTAAATGTGTTCATTCTTACTGCCCGATAGAGGGTACACTACTATTTCTTGGCTGTATTACTCCCATAGTGTAACTGCCTTCAGTGTGTCCTTTGTGTTTGAGCCATAGTGATTTCTTCAAAGTACAAATCTCACTATCACATTCTGTTTAAGACCTTACATGCCTCCCCTTTGACCACAGAGTACCATGAACCCAAATTCTTCAATGTGGCTCGTAGTTTTTTATCATCTGCTGTCTCCTGACCTCTCCAACCTCAACTTCTGTTATTGCCTCCACTACGAAGTCATCTCACACACATCATGCTACTTTTAATCCCTTAAATGGGCCATGCTTTCTCTGTCCTCAGGCACTGCCTATGCTATTTCCTCTGCTTTAGAATACTCTTCTCCACTGCTACACCTGGTGGAATTCTACACATCCAGAGGAAAATTTCTTCTCCCTGAGTTTTTGCTCTTGTAGGACAACTTCCATGACTGAATGGAATGCCTTCTTGTGTGTCTTTAGCTCCTGAACCACATTTACACATTGCTATTTTAGTTGCCTATTTGTTATTATTGCTGATTTCTATTACCCACTCTGAATGCAAACCATTTTAGAACAAGGATCTCAGTGCCTACAGTGGTGCTGCTTCATGTAAATGAGTAAAGGAACAGTGATTGAATAATCAGTTATGCCATAAAATTGGCATAGATTGAGTTTTCTGCTTACGTAACAATATAAGCCTCTCTGATATTCCAAGCAGCTCAGGCAGGAACAAAAATAAAACAAACAAAAAAAATTAATAGAGTGTTTTGATAGAGGAATTTTATCTCTTTCTTGAAACTTTTTCACTTTCCTAAACGCATTTGATTGATGTTACATGTAAAATTAAGGAAAGGTTTATATCAAGAAAAACGAGGGCATGCCCTTAACTTTCCAAATCTATTTTATTATCAAAACACAGACCTTTTCACCCCAGTTTACATATTCATTGTTAAGCTTAAAATAATAAAATCACATAAGAGTTAGGTTGATAGTTCATGGAGAAAATTATGCTGCTTTATAACTGACTAAGTGTTTTAACAAAATATCACAGCGGAGAAGCTTACCTGACAAGCCCTGATGTGAGAAAACTAAATATAGCAAGAAGAGAAATAAAGGACAGTCTGGAGAGAACCCAGGTTTCACAGTAAGATAAGACAATCTCCTTGCTTTTCCTGACCTTTTCTCACCCCACTACCGATACTCATGGCCTGTTCTTAATATATTACCTCATGGTTACCAAGTATGGTTTCAGTAGTTGGGTTTTTTGGCAAAATAAAGTATCAAACATAAGGAACAGAAAATGTAGCAATAAATTAGCAAATTGCTAAAGCCTACCTTCTGTGAATCTACTTTTTCTCCCCCTCAATCTATTTTTCATAAAAAAGTCAAAGGAATATTTTAAGAATTCAAAACTGAGCAGATTGCACCTCAAACCTTTCAGCATCTTCCCATCACCTTTGGGATAAGGCCCTAAATCCTCAATATACTTATTAGTCCTACACAGCCCACCTTCTGCTGGCTGCTGTGTTGATTGAAAGTTCCTTCCCTGGTTTCTCTCCATATTCTGGCCAATATGGAAGAATTTCACTTTTTTGAAGGCACCATGCTCTTTCCTGGCTCAAGCCTTTTGTACATGCTGTTATCTGCCTAAAGCAGTGTGACACCCACCTTCCTATATGCTTAATTAAGCTTCCTATAAGCTATCGAGTGGCTTCTGTCACTTTCACCTTGGCTACTCCCTACCGATGACCTTGACCCTTTTTAGGTACGCTTATCACTCTTAACAATTCCCTTATTAGATTATAAACGCCATGAAGACAAAGATTGTGTCTGGACATTTTCATTACAGCTCTATTAACTAGCACAGTGCCTTACAACTACTGGTGGTTAATAGATGTTTGTGGAACCAGTAAGTGCATCATCAGGAGGAAGGGAATTAGACAGGTATGTAGTTCACATATCAGCTGAGCCTGCTGAGCTCAGTAATGTTTTGTCATCAATTGCTTTGGCAGTAACCAAGTCAAATTTTCTAAACTGTATTCCAATACATCTTGTCTCATGGCTCACTAAAAATGTTATTTAAATTTTACATATACATGTAAATGTCTTTTAACAGCTTTTCTTCTATGTTACTATATATTCTTTAGCTACCAAAAAACATGCACTGACAACTTTAACACCATGTAAAACCACTAGTCCTGGATGCTCAAAACCTTTTATAATTGTGGTTATGTAGCCCATCTCAGAGGTACGTCAGTTCTCTTCCCTATTATTGGCACTCTTTAAGCACAATTAAAAATCTTCCTGTATATTTCTGCTCATCATTCTGGGCGATAGCTCTAGTTTCTGATAGCATATAGCCTCAAACAAAAGTATCAAGGCTCACTTGAAAACCAGCCTCACCAGAGAAGTTTAGGAAAAAGGTTTTGTCTCTGCAGATATGTCAAAGTAGTAACTTTTAATCAATTACCTCATGCCTGCTATACATCTTCTTCCCTTTTGGAAGGAGGCCAGTTTCTTAAGAAGTTGCAAATCTGGTTGGGTTAGTCCCAATTTCCAGCCTGGTCCTTTCAATTTTATTTTTTAAAAACTAGTTACGTAATTTTAAAAAGTAAAATAAGGCTTATATAGAAAATTTGGTTTATGTGTTTTTTCTAATAACCTACCTCTTCATTTTTTTCCAGAACATTTTTGTTCAAATTTATCTTCCAACTACTCTTTTAGATTTTTTATTTATGTTTCTTTTTTAATTTCCAAGTGCTAGCTTTTGTTTATGAATCTTCCTTATTGCTTCCTATTTTTATGTAATAAATTTCTTTCTGTTTCTCTTCAATTACATTTTTCACAAATGTTTTCTTCTGTTCCTTTCATTATTTTTGTTTAAATTTCATACTGCTTAGTTTTATCTTACTTTTCTAGAGAGTTTCCTCTGCTGTTTAGTGATCATTGGCTGCCCTTTCATCTTTAAGAACGACTGAAAAGCTGACTGGGAGTTTAATGTCTAAAGGCAGACTTGTTCACTCTAGGCTTCACTATAGAGTGATCTGGATGGGCTGTTTCTTTGAAGAACTAATATGAAAACTGTCAGTGTCTGCAGATTTCTCTTTTATGCTGGCTGGTTATTTGGGGAGGAGTCATACAATGTCCTGCCCAGAAGTAATAAGAGACTAACTATCAGCTACTCATCGCTAACTAAATAAGTCAAGAAGAGTCCACTGTTTATATTAGAGTTTTATTTTGTTTGCCTATATCTATTGTGATACCTTTACCTTCATCTTTATATGATGCCACTAATTTTTGACCTTTGTAGAAAATAAATTAATCCTTTGCTGGAGTATAGGGGGTAATTTCCTGACTGTGAGGAATATAGGAGTGAATCTAGGGTTTGAGCTGCTATTTATATAGGTTCTTAAACAATCTTCCTCTTTTCAGATCCACTTGTGCCCTACCCCACTTCAGTGTAACTGTTATTTCCAGTTACTGAGTTTTGCTGGTTTTTATCATCACGACCAGCCTGTTTCAGAGTTTTCGACTGCTAAGCTTCAGCTTTCTCTGGTCTTTAACATCTGTCATCTCTTGTCCATTTCACTTCAGCTTCAAAAACGATCACCTTTTTCCTGTGTACATTCTCATTGTTGGTTTGTACCATTTTTGAGATCCTTTTATAGCCACCTTGGTATGGTTTTAGAGAAAATACAGGAGTTTCTGGTCAATCCAGCATATTAATTAGAACTCTGTAACTTGATTATTTACAGGAGATTTCCTTAGCCTCATACCAATAAATTTACTTAATTCTAGTTAAACCAGTTCCACTTAAAATATTCTGATTCCAAAAAGTCAGCCAAGGACAATCTCATAGTTGTTTTTAATATTTTTCTCTGATCAATAATCACAGCACCATCATAGCTTGTCCATGTTGGAATATGCTTCCCAATATCATGACTAAAATACTCAGACACTAATACATTTCTAAATAACCCATTGGTCAAAAAGGCAGTCTCAAGGGAAAGTTTTTAAATAAAAACATTGAACTAAATGAAAATGAAAGTAAAACATATTGTACTTTGTGGGATAGTGTTAAAATAATGCTAGGAAGGAAATTTATAGCACTGGATTTTCACATTGGAAAAGAAGAAAACATTCGAGTTACCAATAAGTCCCCACCTAAGGAAACTAAAAAAAGAAGAGCTAGATAATCCAAATAAATCAAATGAAAGAGTATAATACACGTAACAGTAGAAAGCAATAAAATTAAAAGCATAAACAATAGAAAAAAAATCATTGAAACAAAAATTTGTTTTAATCAAAAGATTAATAAAATTGGCAAAACTCTAGCAAGATGGACCAAAAACAAACAAACAAATAAAAAACCCCAGAGGGACACGAATTACGAATTTCAGGAATAAAACAGGGGCTTTTACTACAGACCCTGATGACATCAAAAAAATAAAGAAATTCTACAAATAGCTCTAGCCACATATATTTGAGTACATTTGTTCCTCTAAATGCAGACATTACCACAATTTACTAATATTAATTACATCATTTAAATATCTTTATAACTGTAAAAAATTGTATTTGTAATTTTAAAATGTCCCATAAAGAAATCTCTAGGCTCAGGAGATTTCACTAGAGAATTTTACCAAACATTTAAAGACGTAGCACCAACACAATACCTTCCAAAAAAACAGAGTAAGAGAAAGTACTGATAATTATTATATGAAGCCAGTGTTACTCTGACAGCAAATCCAAAGACAGTACAAGAACAAAAAAGAAAACTAGAGATCAGTATTCCTCATGACACTTACATTTTTTAAATCCCCAAATGAAATATTAGTTTACCAAATTAGCAAACCAAATCCAACAATGTATATAAAAATTATACACCATGGCTAATAGAATTTATTTTAAGAAACAAGGTTACTTTAACATTCCAAATTAAGTTATTGTAATCCACTGTGTCAACAAACTAAGGAAAATAATCACGTGACCATAACAATTGAGGCAGAAAAAATGCTTGACAAATGTCAACACTCATTCATGGTTAAAAACTCTTAGAAAACTAGAAATAGATAGTAAATTAGTTTGCTAGAGCTGCCATAACCAAGTGCCATAGTGAGTGGCTTAAACACCTGAAATGTATAGTTTTCACATTTATGGAAGCTAAAACTAAGATCAAGGTATTATCAGGGTTGGCTCCTCTGGAGGGCTATAATGAAGAATCTGTTGCATGCCTCTCACCTAGCTTCTGGTGGTTTGCCGGCAATCTTTGACATTCATTGGCACATATAAGTATCTTCCTGATCCCTACCTTCATCTTCACACAATGTTCTCCCTGTGTGTTTTTCTTCAGATTTCCCCTTCTTATAAGGACACTACCCACATTGGATTAGAGGCTTACATAGCATTAGGGGCCCCTAGTCTAGTATGACTTCATTCTATTTTAGATAGTTCAATCTAAAATACTTTATTTTCAAATAAGATAACATTCTGAGAGACTGGGAGTTAGGAGAATGTGAATTTTTTGAGAACACAATTCAACCTGTAACAGAAGGAAACTTTTTCAACTTGTTAAGATACACTTACAAAACCTACATCTGTCATCATACTTAATCATTGAAAGAATGAATACTTTCTCTCTATGAGTGACATCAAGACAAGGATGTTTGTTCTTACAACTACTATTCAATATAGTTCTACAAATTCTATTCAATATTAAAATCAATAAAAGGAGATAGTAGGCATACAAATTATCCCTATGTATAATTTGATGATCATGATCATCTACATAAAAAAAAAACCCTCCAAGTTCAGCAAGGTCAGTGGATACAAGATCAATAAACGACAAAATTCAATTGTATTGCTGTATAAAGCAATGAACATGTTGAAACTGAAACTGATATCATTTAAAATATGATACATAAAGTTGCTCAGAAAATGAAATACTTAGGTGTAAAGCTAAGATAACATATATAGGACTTGTACACTGGCAAAAAACACAAACTGTTGATGATAGAAATAAAGAATATTTTTAAATAAGTGGAGCGATATACCATGTTTGTGAATTGTGAGATTCAATATAATAAAGATGTCAATTATCCCCAATTATAATTTGTTTAACATGTTTATTGCCCCTATGCAGTACACATTTGATTTATGTTGTATAATGATCGTGCATCATTATACAACATAAATCAAATGTGTACTGCATAGGGGCAATAAACATGTTAAACAAATTATAATTGGGGATAATTATAATTATCTGTGACCTTACTGAACTCACTTATTAACTTTTGGAACTTCTTTTTTTAAGTAGACGATCATTTCATCTATGAATAGGAACAGATTAGTATTGAAGATAGTTAATAATTATAATTTAATGCAATTTCTATCAAAATTCCAGCAAGATTTCTTAATAAACATGAACAGGAGTTTTCTAAAATTAATATGAAAAGATAAAGGAATAATTGCTACATCAATTTTGTAATTTGAAATAAGAGGATTCACTTTCTCCAATTTTAAGATCAATTGCATTGCTGCAGTAATCAAAACTGTGTGGATATAATGTGTACTGAAAGATGTTTAGAAACATAGATCATTGGAACAGGTCAGTGCACTCAGCAATATCCCACACAAGTACAGCCAACAGATTTTTGACTAAGGTACAAAAACAATGCAATGAAGAAAGGATAGCCTTTTCAACAAATTGTGCAGGAGCAACTGAATATCCATGGCAAAACTTAACCTAAATATAAACCTCACACCTTACACAAAAATTAACTCAAAGTAGACCACAGATTTAAATGTATAATGTAAAACTTTAAAATGTTTTTAAAAAGAGAACTTAAGATAAAATCTTTAGGACCTAGGCTTGGTAAAGAGTTCTTAGACACCATCAGCATGATACATTAAAAAAGAATAAATTGGACTGCATCAAAAATGTAAAACTTCTATTCTATGTAAGACCATATGAAAACAGTGAGAATACCTCCTGCAGACTGGGAGAAAACAGTTGTAAACCACATATCTTACAAAAGACTGATATCCACAATACATTAAAAAACTCTAAAAACTTGAAAATAAAGACCACACGCAGTCCAATTAGAAACTGGACATGAATAAACATCTAACCAAAGAGCATATACAAGTGTTAAATAAGCACAGAAAAGTGTTTAACATCAATAGCCATCATAGAAATGCAAATTAAGAACATGAGTACCATTACACACCAACCAGTGCAGCTAAAATTAAAACCAGTGACAATGCCAAATGCTGGTGAGGATGCAGACAGATTGAAACTATCATATATTGCTGACTGTAATACAAATTATACAGTCACTTTGGAAATTACTGTTTCTATTATTAATAATATATTAATTTCTTGTTATATATTAAATAATAATTAATAATGTTAGTAATATGTTTAAAATTAAAAATATAGTAATAATGTACCCTAGTGATTGCATTGTTGAGCTTTTTAGCCCATAGAAAAGAAAACAACATGTTGATAGCTACTTTATTTTTAACAGCCAAAAACTGAAAAAAACAAAAATGTCCCCAAATTGGAAAACACATAAACAAACTGTAGTACATCCATACCATGGAATACTACTCAGCAATCAAAAGGAACAAATTCTTGAATACGTAACAGTTTGTGTTACTGAAACACCAGGGGTTCAGTTTAGGTCTTGCTGCTCGCCACATAAAACGCCAATCACTGAGACAATTATTGCCAAGGCAGAAAGCTTTAATCAGGTGCTGTAGCTAAGGAGACAGATCAGTCTCAAATCCATCTCCCTGACCAACTAAAATTAGGGGTTTATATAGCTGGGAACAAATCTAACTGCGTGTGAGAAAACAGGAACTTGGGAGAGGTAAGTAAGCAATCATGATGAATGAGTTGCCTAGAGTCTCATTGTCTGGATGTGATGTTCTGGTGATTTTCAGTTCTTCGATACCTGTTGAGAGGCCTGGGAGTCCTGTCCTGAAGAAGGGACTCCAATAAGACAAATATATGTTTCAGATTTTAAGACCATAAGAGTCAATTTCTTTCTTTTTTTTTTTTTTTTTTTAGAAGGGTCGATTTCTATGTTTATGAAAAAAGACCTGTCAGTGGGACTATTAGGTCGACTTTCATTTGAATGAGTTTCAAGGATATTAAGTTGAATGATAAAAGACAATCTGAAAAGTCACATACTATATGATTCTACATCTATAACACTCTTAAAATTATGTAACTATAAAGATGATGACTAAATTGGTGTTGTTCAAGGGTTTGAAATTGTGGTGAGAAAGATGATGAGTAGGAGTAAATAGGGATAAAATAGTTCTGTACTTTTATTTTCAGCGATAGCTAAATAAATCCAACACACAAAACAGACTGAAGACAGACATAAAACTCTATACATACATTGTACAGATGTCAACTTTTTTTTTGCAGACTTTTACAAGGTTATTCTCAAATTCAGATGAAAATTCTAAGAACTTAGAATAGCTTAAATGATTCTGGAAAATAATACAATTAGATGACTTGTATGACATAATTTCTAGGTTTCTATAAAACTTTAGTAATCAAAACTACATGATACTGCATTAAGATTAACATACAAATCAATGGAATGGAAGAGAAAACAAAAATCTCAACAAAGGAGTCTGAGTAATTTAATGGTGAAAGGACAGTTTTTTTCAATAAATAGTGCTGAAACAATTGAATATTTCTATACAAACAAACAAAATCCTTGACCCTTATCTCATATCAAATACACAAATTACTCTGAATGATTTTAGGCCTAAGTGTACAAGTTAAAACTAATAATTCTAGACAAAAACAAGGACAAAATCTTTGTGACCTTAGGATATGCACATTTTTTTAAGTAATGACACAAAATGCATAAATCATGAAAGAAAAAATTGTTAAATTGAACTTTATTAAAATTATAATTTTTGCTTTTCAAAAAACACTGTTAAAGAAAATAGAAAGGTAAGCCAAAGGCTAGCAGAAAGAATATGCAAAATACATGCCTGGAAAACATTTGTGTCTAACTAATAAATAACTATTACAACTCAACACATAAAAGACATAAGTCTGAAAAAGTACATAAGGATTTTAACAGACATTTCTCAGAGAGAGGCATATGAAGGCAAATGAACACCAAATAAAATTATTCAACATCATTAGTCTAAAATTAAAAAGAGCAATAATACCAGATGTTGGTAAAGATGTGGAACAACTGGAATACCCATACATTGGTGGTCGGAATGCAAAATGGTGCATTCTTTCAGGTAAATACATAGAAAAAAGATTACTGTATTTCACTTTGAAAATACAGTAATCTTATTTCTATGTATTTACCTGAGAGAAGTGAAAACATAAGTTCTCATAAACATTTATGTTCATATTATCTGAAAATCGGAAACAATTCAAATGCCCAACAACTAGTGAATGGATAAGCAAATTGTAGTATAGCCATAATTTGGAATAACTAACTACTCAGTAACAAATCAAAACAATCTACTGATATATGCAATAGTATTGATGGATCTCAGAAGCCTTATACATGATGAAAGAAGCCAGATATAAATACTGCATGATGTGTCTTTCCATTTATCTGAACTTCAAAAAAAATGCCATGACTACAGATATATATTATATATTTTATATATATATATACACACATATATATATACACACACACACATATATATACACACACACACACATATAAAATTTGCAATGTCCAGAGGCTGGAGATTAGGAGAGCGAAGAAGCTGCAAGGGAGCATGAGGAAAGCTTTGAAGTGATGGAAACTTTCTATACCATTACGGTCCTGGAGTTACATGACTGTATGCAGTTTCAAAATTCATCAAATTGTACACTAAATATAGATTATATTACATTAAAATTATACTTCAATTACATACACACACTCAACATATTTATATTTGCACTTATTTTTTAAGTAATAGGGAGTAATATGCACTAAGCAATATGCACTAAGCAGTGCATAGGGAGGACAGGATTGGAAAAAAAACTAACAGCAGAGAAGTCACTTAGGTCATTGCAGAAGTCAAGGTATTCTGGTAATACTGAAATAAAGCAGTTGTAGAGAGAATGGGAATAAAGAACATGAAACTGATGTTAGAGATGTTTCAGAATTAAACTATCCCAGAGAGTTTGCCAGCCCCTTCTCTCTCTCTTTTCTCTTTCTGGTATACATAAGAAATCGCTCAGCTCTGCCTCAGACTGTTGATCACATACAGTGGTGGTATTTATAAGGAATGGACAAGAAAGAAGGAGTTTGGTTATCTATGTGCCTAACATAGCCATTCTCAGTAAGTAGTGAAGGATGAAGGCTGGGCAAAATCACCCATAAGCTTTTTTCATTTTATGGTTACTTCATCAGTTCCCTGCATCAGGGAATTCTGGCACAGATTATGTGGGAAGAGGTTGGTTTGAAAACATCCATACATGATTTTGATTCAAGCTCACTTCCCTAACACCGTCAATTTTGTCTTTAAAACTTGAGTTGAGAACCATTGGTATAAAATCCTGATAAGATATTCCCAGGTGAAATAGTAAGATCAGTTTTTAGATTGCTGAGTTTTCAGAGGTTGCAAAGAATTCCAGTTGGTATGTCTGCCAGGAAACAAAAATAAAGATGCAGAGCTCAGGAAACTGATTAGGGCTGATGATATTAAAATGGAGGTCTTCAATGTGCCGACAATATTTTCAGTCACAGAATTTGAAGAGATTGTCAAGGAGATTATTAGGAATAGAGGTAAGGATGGAATGCAGTAAATTATTTACAATCAAAGGGCAAGATAAGGGTTAGCAAAGGAAACAAGTAATAGTGGTAAGAGAAGCAGGGGGAGAGGGAGAAAAGTGTGATAACATATTTAGTCAAAGACAGGAGCTAAAGTGTAAGCCAAAGAGGATTAAATTCACATGTACTTGATTTACCATAAAAGAATTCTTCTGCCCTCATCTCTTCTATATTAACAATGAAAGTGAAAGATCTTTTGAGATTTTTAAGGACCACATATATTATTTGGATAGAGTTGAATGTGTAATAAGGAATAATAATTATGGTATTAAAAATGATTTAAACTAAGGTATTTATGCCCTCAGTTTCATATCTGTAATTTATTTCCAAAACATAATTGATCACTGTGCTTTCAAATAGAGAAAGAACAAAATGCTGTCAATTACATTTTTGGATATTTCAATTTGAACTTCATTTTAATTGTAAAATGTGGTTGTGTCATTTCTAAACCAGTTTATAAAGCATTACTTTGACATAATTATATAATCGCATCTATCAGTCACCTCTTGTACAATTGTTCAATCTCAAACAATGTACTATAACAATCAGTAGCCTATGCTGGCCGGGCATGGTGGCTCACACCTGTCATCCCAGCACTTTAGGATGACGTGATGGGTGGATCACGACGGTCAGGAGACCAAGACCATCCTGCCCAACGTGGTTAAACCCCATCTCTACTAAAATACAAAAAGAAAATTTTCCGTGCATGGTGGCATGCGCCTATAGTCCCAGCTACTCGGAGGCTGAGGCCAGGTAATGATTTGAACCCAGGTGGCACAGGTTGCAGTAAGCTGAGATTGCCACTGTACTTCAGCTTGGCAACAGAGCAAGAATTTTTGTCAAAAAAAAATTAACAACAAGTATAAAATACAGACAATGAAATTTTCTATTTAAAAAAAAATTGTATTATTAATTTATTTATTTTGAAACATGGCCTTTTCTGTCACCCAGGCAGGAGTGCAATGGTGACATCTTGGCTCACTGCAACCTCTCTGCCTCCTTTACTCAAGTGATCTACCCACCTCAGCCTCCCCAGTAGCTGGGACTATAGGCTCATGCCACCATGCTTAGCTAATTTTTAATTTTTTTTTTTTTGTAGGGTCAAGTTCTCACTATATTGCATAGGCTGGTTTCAATCTCCTGGGCTCAAGTGATTCTCCTTGGCCTCCCAAAGTGCTGGGATTACAGGCATGAGCCACCACACCTGGCTAAATTGGTAGCATATTTCTGAACTTACTAAAGCTTAAAAGTGTACTAATTCTTTTGGAACGTCCAGTGTATCTTGGAATATTTTTCCACACCACTTTTGTATCAGTCTAAGCTATGCTACAGTACTAAAATATTAGTGCCATGACACACACAAAAATTTATTTCTTGCTCATGTAAGTGCAACATGGGTCTTCGTGAGCTCTGTTGATTACAGTTGCTCAAGGTCCCAAGCTAATGGAAACTCCTTCTTAATACATGTCCCTGCAGATGACCAAGCAGTGACAAATAGATGTGTAGTAAATTAAACACTGAGTTCTGAAGCATTTACTGGTCACATTTCAGTGCCCCAAACCAGTCAGTCACATGCCCATCCCTGTTAAAGGAAATGAGGATTGCAATTGTAGCATATTCCTGGAGAATCCGAATATATGTGAATAGCCCTAATAGCTTCTAAACAACTCCTTTTCTGTTCTTCAGATACAGCCCTCTTGCATGTGTTATATCTCCTAAATTATCATCTCTGAAATTCCTCACATATATATTTTTACATTATATTTGGTGATATTTTCTCTAACCTGTTCTCCACATTTCTGACTTTTTCTGTTGCACTTATTCCAATTTTTGGGGGGGTTGCTTCTAGAATGTTTTTCATCATAATAATATTTTTGGCTGGGCGCGGTGGCTCACGCCTGTAATCCCAGCACTTTGGGAGGCCGAGGCGGGTGGATCACGAGGTCAAGAGATCGAGACTATCCTGGTCAACATGGTGAAACCCTGTCTCTACTAAACATACAAAAAAATAGCTGGGCACAGTGGCGCGTGCCTGTAATCCCAGCTACTCAGGAGGCTGAGGCAGGAGAATTGCCTGAACCTGGGAGGTGGAGGTTGCTGTGAGCCGAGATCGCGCCATTGCACTCCAGCCTGGGTAACAAGAGCAAAACTCCATCTCAATAATAATAATAATAATAATAATAATAATATTTTTGTCTACCTTTATTTTTTTGAGTGTTATAAGAATTATTTTTATTCTTTTACATGGTCTCATGATCACTTTTTAATACACTTATATGACCCTTTTGATTTTTTAAATTTCTTTAAGATAAAATTGTTCTTTACAATTCAGTACTATGTAGAACTGTATGATTTAACTATTCTTGTGTTATCCAACTGCCTTTTGCTCATGTTCCTTCCCTCTGTCTTGCTTGCTTCCAGTCTGTTTTGTTCTCTATTTCTTTTCAGAAATAGGTCCCATGATAATATCTTTCTGAATATTACTGAACTTTGAATGGTGGTGGGACTTTATGTTGAAAAGTTTGTGGCTTTATTTCAAAAACTACTCTCATCAAGTAAGTTATTTCCTTCGCCCTAGGAGTAAATATTCTCTTAGATTGTTAAGTATAGCAACCTGGATCTAATAGTCTTTTAAAACCTTTTCAATCCTCCTTCCCACTGGGTTATGTCCTTTGGCAGAGAAGCTTTATCATGGACGATAGAAGTGGTGTGTGCAAAACCATGGTTTTTCCTTTCAATGCTCCCTGTTTTATAATTCTGGGGTGTCAAAATTGATCTAACGGGGTATTTTAATTTAAAAAATGTTGTTTATGTCCTCTGGAATGTGATAATTTGGGGAACTTATTTCTGCAGTACTTTTTTTCAGTCTAGGTGTGCATCATAGCAGGAGGTCAGGAATTATAGCAATGTCTTGGTATTAAAGAAGATTTTTAAAAATTCATTATTATTTATTATTTTTAGTAGATTTTGAGGTAGAAGGGTACAGTAAAATTTCCTGTAACTCACTGCATTAGACATTTTCGTGTGTGTGTGTGTGTGTGTGTGTGTGTATGTGTTTATATCTTTTTCACAAGACAATGACCTACTGAAGGCAGAGCTGCTCCTTATCTTTTTCTCTCCAGCACTGAACATAGTGGGAGATCAATAAATATTTTTGAATCAAACTGAATTTAATTTCTATATGTTTTATTGTCTGCTTTTTGTCACAAGGGGGATCAAGTCATTACGGAAACATAGTGTATCTCAAGATATCACCACCACTAGAAAGCCACATCAATGCATTTTGCATTGTTTTTGGAAGAGAATCATCATTTTTTGTTGCTGGAAGCCAACAGATTTATGTTGCAATTCAATTTTTAGTGCTTATAATAAATTTATTTTAAGTCTACTAGGCAACTGAAAAACAGAAGCATTCCGAGGAGTATTATCAACCACATGTTAAATAAAAGCCTTCACTTCAAGTCAATAGCTATAGGAATTCAATTCGGCATGTATACCTATACCTATGCATGTAACAGCACTTCTCATGGTGGTTATACAAGTGGTACAGACACCCTTACGGCCAATCATGGAAGAAGTTGGAGAGTTTCTTTCCTCTGATATTTTAGAGTTCTCCAGAGAAGTACAACCAATAGCATAGTTCTGCTATATGAAATATATATATATATAGAGAGAGAGAGAGCAGAGAGAGAGACAATGAGAAACAAGAGAGAGAGGTGGAGGTGGACAACAACTTCAAAGCATGCAGGACCCACTGGAGGCTGGAGACCCAGAAGTATTGTTGTTACAGTCTCAAGTCAGATAATCTAGAGGTAGAGTGGTAGAGTTTTCTCTTCCTTGAGTGACTTTACGCTTTTCTTTGGCCTTCAACTGATTGTATGAGGATTCTAATATTTTGGAGGGTGATTTGCTTTACTCAAAGTTTATCTATTTAAGTGTTAATCACATCTAAGAAATACCTTCACTGCAACAACTAGATGAGTGTTTAGCCAAAAACTGAGTGCCACGGGTTAACCAAGTCAATGCATAAAATTAGGTACCATACCTGGCATGCTTAGAAGAATTACAGATTAGCATCAATAGACCTGGCTTGAAATTCAAGTGCTTCTGTGTCATGTAAAGTAAACAAGAGGATTCTCTGCTATTTTATACTATATAAAGTGTCCCCCAGAGAGAAATGCAGCTGCCAAAGTTTCAAGTGGTCGTCTTTGTTGTGGTATCCAGATTTATTCTGCTTAATAAATATGTTATTGTAAAAAATTCTTGATAGCTTAAGACATCCAGAAAGTAGCACATTTATGGAAAATGGCAACATCATTATTGGAGCTGAGCCTGCCTTTATCATCTTAACTCCCTCACTTGAGATGATGGATAATTTAGAACTCACCCTTGTGCGTGCTTTGGTTAAATGTTGAGATTTATATGTTTCATAACCAGCGTACAAAATGAGTCTCAATTTCACATAAGCTGAATGAGGACTAAAAATCAAGCAACAAACATTAGGATTATCCTTCCATTACACCCCCTTTGAAAAATGACACCTTGCTGCCATATGAAGGGTTCTCTAAGCTTTAATACTGAACAGAGATTTAAAAGGATTAACATCAACCACCTCCCAGTAAACACACAAAATGCATTTCAACATCTAGTATTTCATCTTTATTTGAGTACTTTCAAATTGTAATGCCCTAGTCATGTAGAAAGACTGGCTGGCATTGTCTATTACTCTTCTTACGAAGTTATTCACAGTTCTGCACTGAACTTTTTTCAGCAAGTTTTTCAGATCTTTTGTTTCAGCTGCTGGTTTTTGTCTTGCTTACATTAGTTAGTCAGATTTATGGTGCTGTATGCAGGGGTTCCCACCACGCATGCCATTATTACTAATGTGTCTCCCTTTAGCAAACCATGTTTATAGCTTAGCCATTTAGTTGCCTTGCTCAACTCTTTGAATTCCTAGGACTTACACCTCACTGAAATAGCACTTCTTATTGCCAAGGCACTTTGTAAAACACTTGACTCTATTTTCATGTATACCTATTTTTAGAGCCCACAGTGGAGTTGAGCAGACCTGTTTCTTGATTGTTTATTTTGCCCAGACATTTATTTGGAAGATGTTCATTCTTTTTGGGCTTCCACAGATGCCCCATTTGTTCATTCAGCATCTTCTAGTGCACCAAATATGGACATAACCAGCTTGCTCACAGATGAAATAAAAGTTAACACTTTCTTATCACGGAAATAGTTGCAATGTTGGTCTTGTTAATACATAAACTTTTGCTTTTAGTTTTCTCCAGCTGTGTGGAATATAACCCTTGCCCTTCAATGACAAAGTATTTCTCATAATAACTTTCAAATGAATGATAATGACTCACTACTGCACAGGCAAAAATGAAATGATTTTATTATCTTTAAAGTAAATAATTACTGATGAGAATGATGATGCCGTAAGCCAGTTTCTTTAGGATGCCACAGATATAGTAAAATTTGAGGGATGCTGAAAACCTGCTTGCTCTAACATATCTCCCCATTGACCTGGTCAGTACCTCGTATAATATTTTGGGCTATTTGACATGTAAAAAACTATATTCAGAAACTAGCATAGGTTAATATTCTCATCCACTAATGTATTATGTCACAACTTCATGAAGCATGCTATGATGTCTTCAGACACAGTATAACTTCTTAGAACTTTTTGAGTTACCTAAATCTACCATTTTATGGAACTCATTACATAATTCAAGTTTTTGTATTTATTTGTATTATGTGTATCTTATTCAATTTGACTGTAAAGTCCTAGAGGATGAGGTACATGTCTGAAGTTTTCTCTAATATGCTCCACAGTAAATAGCAAAGTATTGCGCATAGTGTGGATGTTCAAAAAACTGTTGAATAACTGGAAAAAAATGCCATTAAAAGTGATTAGCTTATTGGTTTAGCTAGGGAAGGTATAGAGATAAACATAATATGATGGTAAAAAAATATCTAGGTTGCTGTTATGAATGTAAGTTTCCAGGCAAAGTGATAAAAATGATTTCTTGAAATAGAACTTCCAGAATAGCAGAGTAAGGAACTTGCTAGATAGTCTCCATTAAAAACAAAAAAAAAATTATTAAAATTATCAAATTGACCATTTCAGAACTCTAGAAATTAACCAAACACATACAACAAAGTAGAAAAGGTTTAGCAAAATGACTACATTTTTATAACAAAAATAGAGCCTGTGGCATTTTATTTTGGGGATATTCCCATCCCAAACCCAGGTCAATGGCATGGTAGCTCTCCCAACCATCAGCCTTACACCCACTGGAAGAAGCTGATCCATTTTGGAGCTCTGCAAATGACACCATTCCCCAGAGTGTTATCAGTATTTCACTATACTCAAAGTCCTCTGGAAAAGTCCCATTTCCAGGGGACCATTGCTATTTAGCCTGACTTGGAGTTCAGCTCAACAGAGAAGTCTCATTTTCAGGTCATTGTCAAAAACAAGTACAATTATCTGCAATAATTACAACCGCCTAAGGCTGTAATATCAGTTGGCTAAGAATTTGAAAGGAAGATCTAAGCAATAACACAATCCCAAAGGATTTTGAAAAGACTCAGTCCATTACTGGAGCTCGAGGAGTCCAAGTACTTGTATGCCTATGAATGTGCTCAGTAAAGACTGAATGGATCACTAGTTATTTATTCATATCTGGTGACCTTGGTGAACTGTGCAAGCAGGAAGTGAAAGCTATTGCAGACATGTAAACTAATTAAACTTAGAAGGTGCGCAGTGCACCCCCATATACACAGATCCCTTAGAACAATGTGGAAGATTTAGTGGCCCAAGAAAATCTTTTGTGCAATTATTAACTGATCACTAGGCTATGCTGACCTGGGTTGAATTCAATAAATACAGATTTTAAAATAGAAGTAATGAAATAAATTTATTTATTTATAGAAAAATTAAAAGCAAAGATTTCATTGGCTACATACTACACAATTAATCTTGTTAAGTCAGTAAATAAAGAAAAAAAAGCAGCAGCAACAACAAAATAGCACTAACAAAAGGGAGTCTGATTCCAGAATTTCTACAATATACAGACAATTTCTATTATGCAGAGATTTCATATATTTGAATTTCTCTACTTGCTAACATTTGTTTGTAACACAAAATCAGTACTTGAAGTACTTTCACAGTTGCTTACATGACTATAAATGTACAGAGTGATGAAAGGTTTGAGTACCCAATGTACAAGTTCTTAGCTGAGATCAAAGATGACACTCTCTGCCTTCTTCTTTTAGCTCTCAGACAGAGATGGCCACAGGATTAAGAAAGTAGTGGGGCAGCCTCAGGCAAGTCACTTAATAATTGTGAATCTTGGTTCCTCTTTTGCGAATCAGTTTTTAGAAAGTCTACCAGGATAAATTGTTTTCAGTTTTTAAAATTCTAATCTATGTGGTATACATAATATGTGTGTGTGTGCACACGTGTGTGTGTATATATATATATATATATACACACACACACATATATATACATATATACATAAGTGCATATATTTCACAGGAGCAATAATACAATATTCTCTAATTCAGCATCTGCAATAACTTTATAGAGCATAACTACCATAAAGAGAATCAACCACATTATCTAAATTCTTCCTTTCAATAAAAAATCAGAACGTGAAAATAAACAGGAAAGTATAGCACATAACAGAAACAAACAAACAAAACAGTCCACAGAAGCACTCTTCGAGGAAGTCCAGATGTTGCACCAAAAGAAACCACGTTAAACCACATTTAATTTAAAAAAAAGTCAACAAAGAGAGAGAAATTATAAAAACACAAACCAATGGATATTTTGGAGTTAAAAACTATAAGACTGAAATGAAAAAATTATGTAGAAGGATTTTGCAGAAGATTTAACCTGGCAGAAGAATCAGTGAACTTGAAGTTAGAAGAAATAATCAGTAAACTTATATATAAATTAATTGAAATTATCCACCCTTAAGAATAGAAAGAAAAATGAATGGGGAAAATTTAACCAAGCAACAGAGAACTGTGGGACATCATTAAATGTTCCAGAATATGCATAATGGCAGTCCTAGAAGGAGAGGAGTGTGAAAAAGGGATAAAAAGAAAAATGTTTGAAAAAATGGTGCCCAAAACTGTTTAGATTGATTGGAAACATTAATCTACAAATCCACAAAACTCAATAAACAACCTTTGAGCAGAAAAAACTCAGAGATCCAACCCAGACACACCATAGTCTTAGTACTGAATATCAGTGACACAGACAATATCTTGAAAGCAGTACGAGAAAGTAACTCAAGTGCTCCTTGATAATATTAATAATGGACTTCTCACAGAAACCAGTAGGAGCAGAAGGTGGGATAATGTATTCAAAGTGTTGAAAGAAAAAGGTGTTGATCAACATTATATATCTAACAAAACTAATCTTCAAAATTGTATTAGTTCATTTTCACATTGCTATCAAGAAATACCTGAGACTGGGTAATTTATAAAGGAAAGAGGTTTAATTGGCTCATAGTCTTGCATGGCTGGGGAGGCCTCAGGAACAAATAATCATGGCATAAGGCAAATGGGAAGCAAGGACTTTCTTCACAAAGTGTAAGGAGAGAGTGAGCAGGAAAAGGTCCTTATAAAACCACCAGATCTTGTGAGAATTCACTCATTATCATGAGGACAACATGGGAGAAACTACCTCCATGATTCAATCACTTCCAACCAGGTCTATGCCTCAACACATAGGGATTACAGTTTGAGATAAGATTTGGGTGAGGACACAGAGCCAAGCTATATTAATCCACCTCTGGCCCCTCCCAAATCTCATGCCCTTCTTACATTTCAAAACCAACCATGCCTTCCTAGCAGTCCTCTAAAGTCTTAACTCACTCCAGCATTGACCCAAAAGTCCAAGTGCAAAGTTTTATCTGAGACAAAGCAAGTCCCTTCTGCCTGTGAGCCTCTAGAATCAAAAACAAGCTAGTTACTTCTTAAATACAATGAGGGCACAATATTGGTTAAATGTTTCTATTCCAAATGGGAGAAATTGCCCAAAACAAAGAGGCTACAGGCCTCATGCAAGTCCAAAATCCAATGGGGCAGTCATGAAATCTTAAAGCTCCAAAATCATCTCCTTTGACTCCATGTTTTACATCCAGGGCATGCTGATGCAAGAGGTAGAAGTCCATGGTTTGGGGCAGCTTCACCCTTGTGGCTTTGCAGGATACAGCCCTCCCAGCTGATTTCACAGCCTGGCATTGAGTTTCTTTGGATTTTCCAGGCACACATTGTAAGCTGTCAATAGATCTACCATTCTGGGGTCTGAAGGATGGTGGCTGTCTTCTCACAGCTCCCCTAGACACTGCCCCAGAGGAAACTCTGTGGGGGCACCCATCCCAAGTTTCTTTATCACAGTGCCCTAGCAGAGGTTCTCCATTGAAGGCTCTGCCTCTGCTACAAACTTCTGCCTGGTCATCCAGGCATCTAGACAAAGGTTCCCCAACCTCAATTCTTGACTTCTGTGCAACTACAGGCCCAACACCACGTGGAAGCCACCAAAGCTTGGGGCTTGCATCCTCTGAAGCAATAGCCTGAGCTGTGTGTTGGCCCTGCTTACCCATGGCTGGGACATAGGGTGCTAAGTCCTGAGGCTGCACAAAGGAGCAGAGGAGGACCCTGACACAGTAAAACATTTTTCTGTCCTAGTCTTCTGGGTCTGTGATGAGAGGGGCTGCAGGGAAGCTCTCTGACATGCCCTGGAGACATTTTCCCCATGGTTTTGGCCATTCACAAATATCTGCCACCAGTTAAAATTCCCCCCCAGAAAATTGGGTTTTCTTTTCTATTGCATCATCAGACTGCACATTTTCCAAACTTTTATGCTCTCCTTCCCTTTTAAACATAAGCTGCAATTTCAAACCATATCTTTGTTAGCAAATAAAACTGAATGCTTTCAGAATAAATCAAGCCATGTCTTGAATGCTTTGCTTCTTAGAAATTTCTTCTGCCAGATACCCTAAATCATCGCTCTCAAGTTCAAAGTTCCACAAATCTCTAAGGCAAGGGCAAAATGCCACCAGACTCTTTGCTAAAGTATAGCATGTGTGACCTTACTCCTGTTCTTAAAAAGGACTTCATGTTCATCTGAGACCATCGTTCAAGACAACTGCATAAAATAATAATTATAAAATAGGCTTATGAAATACAAGCATTTAACTTGTGTGCTGATCATAGCCCAAAGGAGGAAAGTGAAAAGAAGCTTTATTTGAGCAAAATTTTAATATACTAGTAGAATTAATTTAGTCTTAATCTGAGGTAGATTGTTTTAGGTTAAAATGCACATTGTAATCTCCAGGGCAACCACCAAGAATAAAACTCTAAAAATATAGTTTTTAAAAAAGAAGAAGAAAGTGAAGCAAGATGGTGAAATAAAATGATCCATTGATTGTTCCTTCCTCAGGAATACCAAATTTTATCAACTACCTGCACACAAAAAAAGTACCTTTATAAGTACCAAACATCAGATTAGCAATCACAATACCTGGTTTAACTTCATATTGCTAAAAGAGACATTAAAGAGGGTAGGAAAGACAGTCTTGAATCATTTGTAAAACCAGAAAAATTGAGACAGGTCTCAGTTAATTTAGAAAGCTTATTTTGCCAAGGTTTGAGGACATGCCCATGACACAGCCTCAGGAAGTCCTGATGATGTGTGCCCAAGGTGGTAGGGGCACAGCTTGGTTTTATAAATGTTAGGGAGACATGAGACATAAATCAATATATGTAAGAAGCACATTAGTTCAATCCAGAAAGGTGAAGACAATTCAAAGCAAGGCCCCATCACTGGGGACATCCAGGGCCACAGGTAGGTGAGAGACAGATGGTTTCATTCTTTTGAGTTTCTGACAAGCCTTTCCAAAAGAGACAATCAGAATATGCATCTATGTCTGCAAGCAGAGGGATAACTTTGAATAGAATGGGAGGCAGATTTGTCCTGAGTGGTTCCCAGCTTGAAAGGGCCCAAGGATTTTTCCTTTCACATTTTCTCTCTTTTCTTTAAAAATATTTTGGAGAAAGCATTTTATAAGAAAGTGAACCTCTGGTCTCAGGTTTCATCTGATCTCTTATGGCTAGGACTGTTTATTTCTAGGTGGATAGGTCCTAAAAGCTAATGTTTAGCATGTTGTAAAGTCTCATGTCCTGTGTAGAGATAATAGTGGGGAGGAAGGAAGAAAAAACAGTAATAAACAAAAGAACTATCCTGGGAAAATTGGTACATGTCACATTACTCTGAAGTCCATATATTAGTAGGCAGGTAGGAAAGTGACTTATGTAGGTAAATAGTTTACTGTTACTTTCTTCTGAAGCTTAAGTTGTTAACTTTCAGTTCCTAGGGTTTTAAGAAAGCACAGCTTAGTACTCAGTGACTCCAAATTAGGAAAAATCAAAAAAAAAAAAGAAAAAGAAAAAAGTTGGAAACACTCTTTTGAAGACTTGTAGCCAAGAAAAATTAGAATTTGGTCCAAATTATAGAAAATAATAAAAATTGAAAGAAAAAATTAGGCAAGATTAGAATCTAACAACAGGTATACAATCATTTTAAAACATATTTTTTTCTCGCTCTCCAGATTCCAATTTTACTAAAGACAAATAATGGTAGGACTGGTTTGATTATTACAGTTGGCCTCATTATTTGTATACAGTGCAGCAATAATAATTTTTTTTCCCATAGGCTTTTAAATTGGCTTTGATGGAACTTTGTTCCATAGGAGGATCCCAAATAAGACTTTTCAAAGCCAAGCCCATCCATGTATTTTTGCCATCAAATACCCATGAGTTAAGTGAATTTTCTCTCCTCTTGAGGTTCTAAGATAAACCTGGGACTTCTGTGCCTGTCAGAAAGTAACATTCTTTATTTGCCACAGGTAAGAAACCCTGTACAGGGACTATGTACACAAAATATGAGGCCAGTTTTTCCAAAGGGCTTTACTGGATTCATAAGTCAAGTTCAGTTCCTTAAATGAAAGCACATCATTCCTGACAAAGCCTTGGTAAAATAACCTACTTTCCAATTGTGTCCTTACAGATGAAAACAGATTCTTATTGCACTTATGCAAATAACTTATTGCTATAAATTAAGAATACTTGCAAATAGTTTTCAATTTCTGGAGAAATGAGGTAGAGAGAAACAATTATGCTACAAATTCTGTTCATAGTATACTAAATTATTAAAAGCTGTCAATCGCTCAAATAGTTTTAAGACTCTGAACAACAAAACAAAGGATCAACAAACATTTTAAGCCAAAAGTCAAAAAGATTGGTTCAGTCCATGTAGTTAATTCCTATTCAACTTGATAGTCATGTACATTTTAGCTCTCCATGAGTCCTAAAAGTATTTTCTCTATTCTGACATCATAATCTCCAGTTATTAGAAACCTGCATTTAAGAGTGCCTGTTAGAGTTTTTATAGCTGATTTTAAAACCAACTTCTAAAGAGAAACAAAACAAGACAATTGTCCATGGGTGAAAAACAAAGTTTTAAGGCAGCCATAGTTAAAAGACACAATTGACAAGGAAATTTGTTGCATCTGTGGCACATAATAATTTTAACATAGCAACTATGATTATTACTGATAATTTACACTATGTTATATCAGAATTACAGAAGTTTCCTATAATTTTGGAACACATACCAATAATATATTTATACAAATACAGCCCAAAGAAAACCAAATACCATTTCATATTTCACAAATGCTTTCTGTATAATTTTTATACCAAATAAGTCAAATTGTGTCATTTTTGAACTTGAAGGAAGCTAATGTCTTAAAGGATGAATTAGGTTAGAAAAAAACAAAATTTATAACTTGATTTTGGGAAATTTGCCCAATATAAAAAGTTTAAAACATTTCATATTACAAAGTAGAATTACAGGTTATTGTAAAGACATTTATTTAACTAAAAGTGATAATTCAGGGATTTAAAAAAAGGTGAAAACCTTCATTCTTTGAGAGAGGTCACTTAATTTTCTGAACAAGAAGCTCTAATAAAAACAGTATGAAGTGAATTACATTTGTTTTTCAAAATTATGTAAGCCATCTGTAAAATTTAATCTTGATTATGAAATATCACTTCCATAAGCCTTTTATAACCCTTATAACCTTTATTAAGGAATTGGCTAATGCTTCAAGAAAACCTTGTTAATCTGATGTAGGGGTCCATATACTATTTTTGCTTCAGTGTGCCTTTGAAACTAATTATTAAGTTATAGAGAAACTGAACTTATTTTATCTTTCAAAATCAGCTGTTACAATCTTACATACCCACCTCTTCCACAATAGTCCCTGGGCCTTGAAGAATTGAATAGCTTTACTTTGTTTACCCTACATCTCAGGAATGCAGTTTATTTTGATTAGCATCTTCTATGGGGCCTGAAGATGAAGCTTTAATTGCTGTCAATGTCTAAGATTTAGCAGGACTTGGTGTCCTTTTTAGATTGAGGAGTTAAAGCCCTGTAACTCAATGTTATAAGGACTTTAAAAACACATACAGGAAGATACATGGATGTAATAACCATAATTTAAAAAAAAACCTGTTTTGTTTTCCTATGCAAACCAAAACTTAATAATTATATGACAACTTAATTATATTAAAGTTTTTTTTTAAATACATGAATTCTCTTATTGTGACTTACACCTACTGTTCATGATATGCTCAGACTTTCTAGTTTGTCCTGAATATCCCCCGCTTTTGAAACAACCAGTTATATGATTTTTAGACTAAATTTATCACAAAGATTCTTTCTTATATAAAATTATTTTGCTTTAAGTTTTTTTACCTCAAAAAAATACCTCTTTATTTTTATAACTTTCTTTACCTCTTGTTTATTCCTGGTTCATTTTTACCCTGCTTTATACCTAACTCTTAAATAAGCTTTGAATTAGACAAAACTTGTTCACCTTTTTTTTTTTTTTTTTTAAAGACATGCTTTTTTTTAGCGATAATGTTTTTCTACAATATATTTACCGGCAAATATCAAAATAATGAAATGTCTGTTATTTAATTTAATATAACTTTATATTCTAAATTATGAACCATTTGTCTACAAGTATTTATCCCATTACATTTGCCTAATTATTTTATTTTGTTTACCTAGATTATTTATGAAAGCTGTGATAGTCATGATTTAAAGTTGTGAAACCACCATTTAAAAATTGTAACTGAAACAGTAAAAAGATTTGACCTGACTCCATTTTGCTTTTAACCTCCAAGCTGTTCTTGTTCATTCCTGAGCATAGGCCAAACTAACTTTTGGAGGAACTTATAGTTTAGCTTTGAAACAAAGACAATAACAGTTTCCTAATTGTCTGTGAACCAGACTGCCTAAAGCCACAATATTAGAAGTTATGGTAATCTTGCTAAATTCAAGATGCAGCTATTTTTCATTAAATCTATATCAATGTCTTATTTATTAAAAATTACACTTGCAAAGATCATTCTGATTTAAGCTGGATTCGAAGTTTTGTAATCCCTATGCAAAATTTTGACACCCTATAGAATTTGGCAGAAACTGTCCCACTGGATTTCACACTTGCACAGGCCATGTAATGCCTTTGTTTAGGCCAGTTTCTCCCACTGGCATGGCTGTATTTACCCAACATCTGTACCCCCATTGTATCTAGGAATTAACTAGCTTACATTTCATTTTATAGGTTCGAAGACAGAAGGGACTTGCCTTGTCTCCCATGAAACCTAGGATTGTGGATTTTTGGGTTAATGCTGAAATGAGTTAATACTCTGGGGGACTGTGGGAAAGGCATGATTGGTTTTTGAAATGTAAGGACATGAGATTTGGATGGGCCAGGGGCAGAATGATATGGTTTGGCTCTATGCCCCCACCCAAATATCATTTTGAGTTGCATTCCCTTAATTCCTATGTGTTGTGGGAGGGAACTGGTGGGAGATAATTTGAATCATGGGAGCTATTTTCCCCATATTGTTCATGGTATTGAATAAACCTTATGAGATTTGTTGGTTTCATCAGATTTGATGGGGGTTTTCTGCTTTTGCATCTTTCTCATTTTCTCTTGGCACTTCCATGTAAGAAGTGCCTTTTACCTCTCCCCATGATTCTGAGGTCTCTCTAGTCATGAGGAACTGTAAGTCTAATTAAACTTACTCTTTTCCTTTCCAGTCTCAGCTATGTCTTTATCAGCAGTGTGAAAATAGAGTAATGCACTTTCTTTTCTTTTAGCCATTTTTCTCCCATTTCAGAGGCCTTGTTCCTTATAATTTATGGTTTACCTTGGGATTTGACCAAGACAGAAACAAACAGCAAACAGTTAAGCAAAATTAGCAGTGATCACACAAATTATATGATTTACGTGTGCTCTATGGATAAGCAGATATTAACACCAGCTGGTTGTTAAATTCCAACTTAAGTCGTTTAAAAGGAATTTGCAAGACAGAATACCGAACCAGTTTCTTACCTAGTGATGGATCTCAGGCTGTAGACTGCCCTCTACCATCCTAGTGGCATAAAATAAATAAATAAATAAATAACCTCATCATCTTTCCTGTTGAAATCGAGCTAAACTCCATAAAGGAGTTACCTGCCATCCTTATCATGGAAGCAGGAGAATTTGCCTTCCTGTAAAACTCGAATAAAGGAGGAGTTGTACCGCAAAATAAACTTTCAATCTTGACCAAATCTGGGGCAATCAGGGATTCTCTGGAGGGGTGCTCTCAGACCTCAGCGAATTGTCCTATTGGTTTGAGCTCATGCTGGTACCAAGCACCTATAGGAGATATTTCAAAGGTCAGAGGCGTCTCCACTCTGAATCCCTCTGTGATTTCCAATAATGCAAACCCTGAAAATTTGAGACAGGTCTCAGTTAATTTAGAAAGTTTACTTTACCAAGGTTGAGGACACACCCGTGAAACAACCTCAGGAAGCCTTGGCAACATGTGCCCAAGATGGTCAGGGCACAGCTTGATTTTATATATTTTTAGGGAGACATGAGACATCAATCACTATATGTAAGAAGTACATTAGTTCAATCTAGAAAGGTGGAGGCAACTCAAAGCAAGGCTCCCTCACTGGTGGTTTCCGGGTCACAGGTAAGTGAGAGACAGATAGTTGTATTATTTTGAGTTTCTGGTAAGTCTTTCCAAAACAAAACAAGCAATCAGAATATTCATCTATCTCTGTGAGCAAAGGGATGATTTTGAAGAGAATGTGAGGCAGATTTGCCCTGAGCAGTTCCCAGCTTGAAGGAGCCTAAGGAATTTTCCATTGACACACTGATGCCACCCCTCCCTGGCAGCAGCTGCGTGGTGTGGAGAGAGAATCTGTGCACTTGGTGGAGGGAAAGTGCAGTGACTGGGCGACTTTGCAATGAACCCAGTGCTGCCTTGTCACAGTGGAAAGCAAAATCGTGCTGAACTCAGACAGTGCCCACCTTGGAGGGAGCATTTGGACCAGCCCTAGCAAAAGGAGATGCACCCAATCCAGTGGCTGGGACTTTAGTTTCTTGGCAAGCCTTGCCAGCTCAAGCTCTCTGGGGTCCTAAGTGAATTTCAAGGAGTGTCTAGGAAAGAAGGACTGCAATTCCTAGGCAAGTCCTGATGCTGTGCTAGACTTATAGCCTGTGGACTGGAGTGGTTCCTGACCAAGTGAGATACTAACTTGGTGGGAGTTGGTGAGTACAAGGGAGTGCTTGCAGCATCCCTTCCCCAACACCAGGCAGTGCAACTCAGCAACGAGAGTGACTTTTCTTTTAATCAAGAGAAAAAAGAGTAAAGACAACTTTTTCTTGCATCTTGGATACCCATTCAGCCACAGTAGGACACGACAGCAGGCAGAGTCCTAAGGCCCTCATTCCAGGCCCAAACCCCCAGACAGCATTTCTATACATACCCTGGGCCAAAAGGGAATCTGACCCATTGAAGGGAAGGATCCAGTCTTGGCAGGATTCATCACCTGCTGACTAAGAAGCGCTTGGGACCTGAATAACCAGTAGTGATATCCAGATAGTACGTCACCGGTCTTGGGTGAGATTTTGAGAAGTACTGTTTTCAGGTACCAGCTCAACTACAGTGGAGTTGAGCACTGAGTGAGCTCTTGGGGTCCCTGAGTCCAGGCCTAGGCTCTTGGAGAGCATTTCTTGACCTGTCCTGGGCCAGAGGGGAGCCCACTGCTCTGAAGGATGAGCCCTGGGCTGTCAGCAATTACCACAAGCTGACCAAAGAACCCTTGGGCCTTCAGCAAATATTGGAAGTAGCCTGGAAGAAGTGCCCATGGACTGCTGATGGTGGTAGCCATAGGGAGAGGCTCCTCTCCCTGTAAAAGGGAAGGAAGAGAAGAAAGGTCTTTGTCTTATGGTTTGAGTTCCAGCTTGGCTGCAGTAGAATAAAACACCAGGTAGATTTCTAAGATTTTTGACTGCAACCACTGGCTCCCACACAGCATCTCTGAACATCCTCATGGCCTGGGGAACTTGTCCTGAAAGGAAAGATGCAAACCCGGCTAGCTTCACCACTTTTTGATTCCAGAGTGCTAGGGCCTTGAGCAAACATAGGTAATAGCCACAACGTAGTGGTTACAGCAAGCCTTGAGCAAGACCCAGTGCTGTGCTGGCTTCAGGTATGATACAGGGCAGTTCCAGTGTTGGTGACCACACTGGAACTTGCATCACACTAACCCTAACCCTAGCTCTAGGTGTCTCAACACAGGGAGAGAGAGAAAAGTGACATTTGTTTGGGAGAAAATATAGGGAAGAGAACAAGAGTCTCTGCTGGGTCATCCAGAGAATTCTTCTAGATATTATTGAAGATCACTAAGGTGGTACTTCTACAAGTCTGCAAGAACCATGGCATTACTGAGTTTGGGGCCCAAATTCCTTTGAATACTCGGAAAACTTTCCCAAGAAAGATGAACACAGTTTGTAAAGTCCAGATGGCAAACACTACAATAAACACCTAACTCTTCAGTGTCCAGCCTAAAAATCATCCAGGAAAACATGACATTACAAACAAACATCAAAATCATCCAGGAAAATATGACATCATCAAATGAATTAAATAAGACACCAGGGATCAATCCTGGAGAAACAGAGATATGTGAGCCTTCAGACACATACATAGCTGTCTTGAGGAAACACAAAAAAATTCAGATAACACAGAGAAGGAATTCAGAATTCTATCAGATAAATTTAAAAAGAGATTTAAATAATTAAAAATAATCAAACAGAAATTCTAGAGTTAAAAAATGAAATTGACATACTGAAGAATTTATCAGAGTTTCTTAACAGCAAAATTGATCAAGAAAAATAAAGAATAGTGAGCTTGAAGACAAACTATTTAAAAATACACAGAGGGAACAAAAAATTAAAAAAGGATTAAACACGCCTACAAGAACTAGAAAATAGCCTCAAAAGGGCAAGTCTAAGAGTTATTGGCCTTAAAGAGGAAGTAGAGAAAAAAAGATAGGAGTATAAAGTTTATTGAAAGGGATAATATCAAGTAAATTTCCAAACCTAGAGAAACATATTAATATTCAAGTACAAGAAGGTAATAGAACACTAAGAAGATTTAACACAAGGACTACTACCACAAGGCATTTAATAATCAAAATCCCAAATGTTAAGGATAAAAAAGGGGGTCCTAAAAGCAGTTAGAGAAAAGAAACAAATACTATACAATTGAGCTCCAATACTTCTGGCAGGCGGCTTTTAATTAGTGGAAACCTTACAGGCCAGGTTGGGGCCCAAAAATAAGCATGGGTTGTAAAGTCCAGATGACAAACACTACAATAAATACCTAACTCTTCAGTGTGGCATGACATAGTGGCTGAAGGAAGAAAACTTTTACCCTAGAATAGTATATCTGGCAAAAATATCCTTTAAGTGTGAAGGGGAAATAAAGACTTTCCCAGACAAACAAAAGCTGAGAGATGTCATCAACACTATACCTGTCCAGTGATAAATAATAAAGGGAGTTCTTCAGTCTAAAAGAAAGGAACATTAATAAACAATAAGAAATCATTCAAAGGTACAAAACTCACTGGTAATAGTAACCACACAGAAAAACACGGAACATTATAACATTGTAACTATTGTGTATAAACTACTCTTATAAGTAGAAAGACTAAACAAGAAATCAATTAAAAATAATAACTACAGCTTTTCAAGATATAGACAGTGCAATAGATATTTAAAAAACAACAAAAAATAGTGAGGAGACAAAGTTAAAATATAGATTTTTTTTCTTTCATTTGTTTTCTGATGTGATTGGTGTTAAGTTGTCATCAGTTTAAAATAATGGATTATAAGATAGTATTTTCAAGCTTCATGGTAAACTAAGGTAATCAGTATTTGCAAACTTTATGGTAAACTGAGGTAACCAAGGTAATCTAAAAATACACAATGGACACACACACACACACAAAAAAAAAAAAAAAAACCACAAGAAATTAAATCATGCTACCAGAGAAAATCACCTTTACCAAAAGGAATACAAGAAGGGGGAATGATCCAAGATGGCTGACTGCTAACATCTCAGGATTGTAGCTCCCAGTGAAAACACAGAGAACGAGAGGACACCACACTTTCAGACAAATTTTGGGCGCTCACGGAGCAGAAGATTCCCAGTGGAGGAGCTGCATGGGTTGCCAGCACGACTCTTGTGGCTGGAGCAGTGGTTTTGCTGGCACCTCGGCGTCGCAGCTCTTGGTGCAGAGTAAACGGGACTGGTTCCCCTTCTGACCAAGGTTTGGAGCTCCAGTAAGGCAGAGTCGCCTATATGGACTCAAGAAGGAAGTCAGACTGGAGATTCCTGGGCAGAAAAGTATGGGAATCTCAAAACATCAGTCTTAACGCCACTGTCTTGGCTGGCACAGTGGGTTGCTCATATTTCAGCCCTGGGAATTAACAACTTGGACGTCTACTCAGAGACCTAATTTGAAAGGTGGTAATTACAAAGACAACAGGTGGATAAACTTACAATGATGGGAAGAAACCAGCGTAAAAAGGCTGAGAATACTCAAAATCAGAATGCCTCTCCCTCTAAAGAGGATCACAGTCTCTCATCAACAAGGGAACAAGGCTTGATGGAGAATGAGTGCATCCCAATAACAGAATCAGGCTTCAGAACATGGATAATAAGAAACTTCTGTGAGTTAAAAGAACATGTTGTAGCCCAATGTAAAGAAACTAAAAACTTTGATAAAAGGTTTGACGAAATCCTAAGGAGAATAAACAATTTAGAGAGGAATATAAGTGAATTAATGGAACTGAAGAATACAATATGGGAACTCCAAGAAGTATGCACAGGTTTAAACACTCGAATTGTTCAAGCAGAAGAAAGGATATCAGAGGTCGAAGACCAACTTAATGAAATAAAACGAGAAGACAAGAATAGAGAAAAAAGGATAAAAAGGAATGAGCAAAGTTTCCAAGAAATGTGGGACTACGTGAAAAGACCAAATTTACATTTGATAGGTGTACCTGAATGCGACGAAGAGAATGAATCCAAGCTGGAAAATATTCTTCAGGATATTATTCAGGAAAATTTTCCTAAACTAGCAAAGCAGGACAACATTCAACCCCAGGTAATACAGAGAACACCACAAAGATATTCCTCAAGAAGAGCAACCCCAAGGCACATAATCGTCAGATTCACCAGGGTTGAAATGAAGGAGAAAATACTAAGGGCAGCCAGAGAGAAAGGTCAGGTTATCCACAAAGGGAAGCCTATCAGACTTACAGCAGATGTCTCAGCAGAAACTACAAGCCAGAAGAGAGTGGGGGCTGATATTCAACATCCTTAAAGAACAGAACTTTCAGCCCAGAATTTCATATCCTGTCAAACTAAGTTTCACAACTGAAGGAAAAATAAAATCTTTTATGAACAAGCAAGAACTCAGAGATTTTATTACCACCAGACCTGCTTTACAAGAGCTTCTGAAAGAAGCATTACACATAGAAAGAAACAACCAGTATTAGCCTTTCTAAAAATATACCAAAAAGTAAACAGCATCAACATAAAGAAGAATTTACATCAACGAATGGATAAAACAGCCAGTTAACATCAAAAGGCAGTAATCTTAAATTTAAATCGACTAAATCCCTCAATCAAAAGATATAGCCAAAACCCAATGGTATGCTACATCCTTGTGTAGCAAGGATACACAAGGACTCAAAACAAAGGGATGGAGAAAGATTTACCAACCAAATGGAAAGCAAAAATAAATAAATAAATAAAAAACAGGAGTTGCAATTCTCATATCTGATAAAATAGATTTTAAAGCGACAAAGATATAGTGGTAAAAGGATCAATGCAACAATAAGAGCTAACGATCCCAACACCCAGATACATAGAGACTTAGACTCAATGAGACAGAAAATTAATAAGGACATCAAGGACTTGAACTCAGATCCAGAACAAGTAAACTTAATAAATACTTATAGAGCTCTCCACTTTAAACACACAAAATATACATTCTCATCAATACCACATCACACCCACTCATAGGTTTAAATGAAATATTGATTGGCCATTATTAATACCCATTTCTTTTAGAATAAAGCAACATTTCCGTTCTCTCTCCCTCTTTTTCTTCCTCTTTCTTCCTCTCCTTCACTCCTTTTTTTTTCTTTCCTTCTCTCAAAAAAAAAAGGAATACAAGAAGGAAAGAAAGAAGCAAAGAACACAAAACAGCCAGCAAAGAAATAACAAAATGGCAAGCATAAGTCCTTATTTATCAATAATATTGAATGTAAATGGGCTAAACCCTTCAATAAAAGACATAGAATGGCTAAATGAATTTAACAACAACAAAAACAAAAACAAAAAAAACAAGACCCATCGATTTGTTCTGTTGCCAATAAGAAACACACATTACCTATAAATATACACATAGACAGAAAATAAAGGGATGGCATAAAAGCAGACACATAGAGCAGTGAAACAGAATAGAAAATCCAGAAACAAATATATATATATATTTGGACACATCTTCAACAAAGACTCCAAGAACATACATTGGGGAAAAGATGGTCTCTTCAATAAGTGGTGCTGGGAAAACTATATATCCATGTGCAGAAGAACGAAACTAGATCCCTATCTCTGGCCATATACAAAAATCAAATCAAAATGCATTAAACACTTAAATGTTGGACCTCAAACAATGAAATTACTAAAAGAAAACATTGGTGAAACCATCCAGGATATTGTTCTAAACAATTTTATGAGTAGTACCCACAAGCATAGACAACCAAAACAAATACGAAAAAAATGGGATTACATCAAATTAAAAAGTTTCATGGTAAAGGAAGCAATCAGCGAATAGAAGAGACAATCCATAGAATAGAAGAAATTATTTGCAAATTTCTTATCTGACAATATCTGACAAGGGATTAAAATCAGAATATATAAAAAGCTCAAACAACTCTATAGGAAAACATCTAATAATCCAATTTAAAAATGGGAAAATTATCTGAATAGAGGCTTTTTAAAAGAAGACATAAACATGGTAAATAGGCATATCAAAAGGTGTTCAATATTATTGATCATCAGAGAAATACAAATCAAAACTACTATGAGATATCATCTCATCCCAGTTAAAATGGCTTTTATCCAAAAGACAGGCAAAAACAAATACTGGTGAGGATGTGAAGAAAACTTTGTACACTGTTGGTGGAAATATAAATTAGTAAAACTGCTATGTAGAACAGTTTGGAGAAAACTGAACACATAGCTACAATAAGATCTGGCAATCTCACTGCTAGGGATAAACCCAAAAGAAAGATCAGGATACTGAAAAATTGAAAAGATTATCTGCACTCTGATGTCTCGTGTAGCACTATTCATAATAGTCAAGATTTGGAAGTAACCCAAATGTACATCAACAGATGAATGGATAAAGAAAATATGGCACTTATACACAATGGAATACCATTCAGCCATAAAAAAGAATGAGATCCTGTCGTTTGCATCAACATCGATGGAAATGGAAATAAGCCATGCATAGAAAGACAGACTTTGCATGTTCTCACTTATTTGTGAGAACTATAACTTTAAACAAATGAACTCATGGAGAGAGTAGAAGGATGGTTACCAGAGGCTGGAAAGGGTAGTGGAGAGTGAAGTTTTCTGGCTCTGTTTCACCACCCAAATCTCATCTTAAATTGTAATCCCCTTCTATTGGAGGAGGGATCTCGTGGGAAGTGATTGGATCACAGGGGTGGTTCCCCCATGCTGTTCTCATGATATACTCAGTTCTCACAAAATCTCATGCTTTATAAGGGGCTCTTCCTTCTTTGCTCTGCTCTTGTCTCTCCTGTTGCCTTATGAAGAAAGATGTGTTTGCTTCCCCTTCAGCCATGATTGTAAATTTTCTGAGGCCTCCCCAGCCATGTGGAACTGTGAGTCAATTAAACCTCTTTCTTTTATAAATTACCCAGTTTCAAGTATTTCTTTATAGCAGTGCAAAAACAGTCTAATTTGGGAGGTAATAGAGATGGTTGATAGGTACAAAAAATAGAAAGAACCAATAAAACCTAGTATTTTATGGTTCAACAGGGTGACTATAATCAATAATAATTTTATTGTACATTTTAAAATAACTACAAGGGTAAAATTGAGTTGTTTGTAACACAAAGAATAAATGCTTGAGAGGATGGGTACCCCATTTACCATGATGTGATTATTATCCATTGCATACCTGTATGAAAGTATCTCATGTACCCCATAAAAATACATGTACCTACTATGTATTCACAAAAGTTAAAAATTTAAAAAAAAAACAAAGGAAATAAAATAGCACACTAGAAAATATCTACAACAACAACAACAACAAAAAGAAATAGAGAAAAGAGGAACAAAAAAGATATGAGATATTGAAATAGCAAAAAGTGAGGTGTAAATCCTATTTTATCAATAGTTACATTAAATGTAAATAAATTAAATATTTTCAAATAAAATACACAGATAATCAGCCTGCATTGAACAACAGAATCTAAATATATGCTGCCTATTAGAGATGTATATTAAATTCAAAGATACAAATAGGTTAAACCAAGCAAGAGCTGGAGTGACTACATTAATTTCAGACAAAATAGACTTTAGGACAAAATGTGATACTAGAGCCAAAAAGGTATATTTGATAATAATAAGAGTCAGTTCATCAGGAAGATATAGCAATTTTAAGTATGTGTACCCACAACAAAGCCACAAAATATATTTTAAAAAAATGAACGAATAGTATTAAAGGGAGAAAAAATTCAATATTAATAGTTGATGTTGTTAATATTGCACTATCAATAACTGATAGAATAACTAGAAAAAAGTGGTATTTTTTTCCTGTAGTAAATGTCTGAAGATCCTGAAAAATAATTTCTTGAGGGTGAAAGAAAATAAATCACGGTTACATGGCAGTGAGGCTAATATAGAAGTTGAATCAATTTTCCAAAACATATCTGTAGATCTTCAATATTATTTAAATATTACCTTAATGCTCTTTAATAGTTGTCAATTTTTATTTTAGTTTTAATATCCATCACATTTTACAATTTTTTGTCATTTTCTTGACTTTAAAGACAACAAGATAAAATTACATTGTTGTAGCAGTGCCTTTCCTCTGAGATAATTTTTAAATTCAAAATGATACATAAATAGCAAGTTGCATGAAGAAAATATAAAAAATAATGAAAATAAAAATGATGACCACAGTTCTACAAATATTGGCCAATTTGAATTACATACACTATAGTTATTTTTTTAGACTAAATTCCTTTTAAAAAGTTGTTATAGAAACAGTTATGCCCCTTTAAAGTTTTTTTAAACACAAAGGCAAATTGCACTCCCAGAAATAACGAATAAGTTAATATTCTCTTTGAAAAAGTTGTATTACCCAAAAAGCTTCATTTTTTAATTAGCTTTCGGACTCTGCTTGTGCCTTCAACATTTTTATAATGATTTTCAGCTCCTTAAAAAGGAAAGCATGCTTGATACCGTCATGAACATATTTAGCACATATAGAACCACACAGGCCCTGCTGACATGTCTTTATGTTTTGGAGAATCTCATAAGAACTTTAGGACTCACAGCACGAACCCCTCAAAGTCTGTTTGGACACATGCCACATACAGATTTTGGTGCTTTCCCAACCTTCTTAGTATGAAGGTAAACAACTCTATTACCAGGGACTCAGGACAACCTTGTTTTGCTAGTGGCCGTATTATAGAGAAGCCTAACATAGTATGTCAAATGAGAACCATTCGGAGTGCCTCTAGACAACAACCCTGGAAGAAGAAAAAGCATGAATTGGTTAATACTTTGTCATCAGAGTACAAGAATCTATTTCCTAATAAAAAGAATTTAGGATAGTCAGCTGAAGGATTATCCATTAGTTTATCTATTATGATATAGTTGGGCATTTCAGTCATTCATTTAATAAATGAATATCTGCTGACTGCCTGCTATGTGTCAAGATGGTACATACAATGATTTACAAAATAGACATGGACTTTGTGAACTTTCACCTTTACAGTACTCTACCAAATATTACGATGACTATCTACAAACATATTTCTTTTTATACATTTGGACTGTTTTTGAAGAAGTCCCAAAAGTGGTGACATATTTTCTAACATCTGAAAGTGTAGAGTTCATGACGCCTGCAAACACTGTTCATTGGAAACTCTAAGAATATTGAAAAGACTCCCGAAGACAAACCAGAGGATGGCTTGCTTTGCTGGGACAGGAGTAAAGAAATCTGGTTTATGCTTACTTTGAAACAGTCTTCAAGAGATCAAAGTAAATGAAAGTTGATTTGATGTGTACATGTCAACTAGGATAGTCATAGACTTTTAGAGCTAGACAGACTAGAAATACTGACAAAAAGATGGGAACAATAAACACTGGAGACTACCAGAGTGGGGAGAGAGGAGGAGCTGTGGGTTGAAAAGCTGACTATGGGGTACTATGCTCACTACCTGGATGACCAGATCATCTGATTCCCTAATCTTCAGCATCATGAAATATACCCAGGGAACAAACGTACCTTTGAATCTAAACATACCTTTGAAACTAAAATAAAAGTTAAAATTATTTTTTAAAAAGAAACCTTTACATTCAATTTTTTAATTTTGCATTTTCACTGTTTCATGACTTTTTTTTTTTTTTTTTGAGATGGAGTCTTACTCTGTCTCCCAGGTTAGAGTACAGTGATGCAATCTTGGCTCACTATAACCTCTGCCTCCTGGGTTCAGGTGATTCTCCTGCCTCAGCCTCTTGAATAGCTGGGATTACAAGCATTTGCCACAATGTCCAGCTAATTTTTTCTGTTTTTAGTAGAGATAGGGTTTCACCATTTTGCCCAGGTTGATCTCTTGAACTCCTGACCTTAAGTGATCCACTCCCTTCAGCATCCCAAAGTGCTGGGATTATAGGCATGAGCCACCATACCTGGCCAAGACAAAAAAAATTTAAAGATGATCTATATAGTCTCATAGTTGAAAATTTTGGAAATATAATGTAAATGGTAAGACAGCACCTAGAATAACCTAAAATTTTCCTAATTTTTCACTAAGCTACGTAACAAATATCAGCAGTCCAATAATTATTAATCTTGAGAGGTGTTTTATTATAAAATACAAAAACTATTATATAACTATGATACATACAATCTTAAAAGGTGTTTTTTTTCTTTTATCCTGTCTAATCATTAACTGATAATAAACAAGACTGAAATCTTAAAACATACCATACCTTGTCTCTTTCTAGAGAAAATGCCAAAATTTTGAAAGAGCAGCTCAAAAACCTTTTCTCTGACATGATTCACATCATAAAACTTTAGTGATTTGTTAGAATTTACATTAATATAATAAATATTACTTTGGGGATTTCAAAGAAACTGGAGAAATTGTTTTGAAACTCAGAAAGTCTTGTTTTTGGCTTTTGAGAGTTAGTTCCCTAATTCGGGGGTATAATTTTTGTGTTTTACAATTGAAACGATTAACTTGGAAAAAGGTTGAGGCTCTCAATACAATTGAAATTTCAGTGATCATCAGTAACGAATAGTAACAGAGACAGCCACTTGCATTATTTTAAATAATTGTAATTGATGATTTAATAAGAAGCAAATCAAGACCCAGAGAATGAAAAAAGTACTTCTATTGAGCAGAGTTGCCAGACCTATGATTATCTATATAAAATTATTTATTAACAGAAACTTCAGTAAATTTGGTGATTTTTCAATCACCTAGTTCAGTGATATAGCAAACATTATAAAAAAGAACAATCTAAATATGTTGGTATCTTTGAAACTCTCTAGAAGATTTTTCACTTGTGAAAGACTGAATTTGAGAAGCTAAAAGTGTGAAAACATCAAAACCTGTAGAACTTTAAAAATAAAATAAATCTTCATTGGCTTCAATGTGGAAGACCTTTCCAGACTGTTTGACACCAACTTTATAGGCCTACAGACCAAGATCATTAGAATTTACAGATGTTGACTGAGTAAATACTAAAAACCTCAGCTCTTCTTGCAAGGGCAACTTCCCATTGAACCACGGATTTAAAGTGAAAGAAAAAATAATGGAGCCAGATGTGGCGGCTCACACCTGTAATCCCAGCACTTTGGGAGGCTGAGGCAGGTGGATCTCCTGATGTCAGGAGTTTGAGATTAGACTGACCAACACAGTGAAACCAGGTCTCTACTAAAAATACAAAAAAATTAGCCAGGTGTGGTGGTGCATGCTGGTAATCCCAGCTACTTGGGAGGCTGAGGCAGGATAATCACTTGATCCTGGGGTCAGAGGCTGCAGTGAGCCAAGGTCACGCCACTGTACTCCAACCTGGGTGACAGAGTCAGACTCTGTCTCAAAACAAATAAATACATAAATAAATAAATGAATACTTTAACAATACTTGTCAATAACCAGTCTCTTTCAAATGAACATATTTTACATAAAATATGTAATACCAAATGATTATTAAGTCCTTGACACGTCTTCATAGAAAGGAAATTTTATATTTTATCCACTCTCCTATCTGTTCTTTGCTACTAGCTATATTAGCTTACTGTGATTTTAACTAGTTTCTTTAAGAAGTTTAGAAAAGGTGCTGCTTTTGTTAATCTTAGATCACTGTTTTTTAGTTTTTTTCTGGGATATTTACTTTACGGTGTTCATTAAAGTTATCTCCAAGTTCTGGACAATGGTGTGATCGAACTCTTGCCCCCTTATGGCTGGATGGTACTCTTACAAGATCTTTGTGGCATCAATTTTCTGTGACCATGGGGTCTTTCCCCAATTTCTTGTCTTTCATTCTGGAAAAATGAGGCATGTGGGTAAGTGAAGGTTGAACAAGATGAAGATGAGCTTTACTGAGTGTTACAGCAGTTCAGAGGAGACCCGCAGTGGGTAACTCCTCTCCACAGGCAAGTTATCCATGAGTGTTCAGTTCTCAGCAGGGAGGAGGCTCAGGAGAGGCTAGCTATTCTCTGGAACTGGACTCCAATGTTGGCAACTCTCAGTGAAGAGAAGGCCCTAAAGAGAGTGACTCCTCTATGCCCACAGGTCATCTCTGCAGCTCTCAGTAGAGAGGGCAGGTCTTCTCTGCATTTGGTCGTCCAGTCATCTTTCCACCATCTTTATCCTCTGGCCATCCTCTGCCCTTCTCTGACTGAGCCTAGGGCTTTTATGGACCTTGGAGAGGGACGAGGTGCATGCTGTTTGGTCTGTGGGCCTGGAAGAGGTGCCACAAGTCCCCACTCCCATGAGCAACCTGGTTTCCAGCCTTCAGGCTCTCCCTGGCCTGAAGGTGGGGTCTTATAGGACCCAACCCCTTCCACCCAGGCCTTTGCCTCCTGCTGCCATTCATGGCCCAGGTGCTCAGCTCCAATCCCACTGGGAGATCAGAGTGGGCAGTGGAGAGGAGAGAGGTCAGGCAGCGGAAACAGACACCCCAAAGTCAGCAGGGACTGTGGTGGGGAGCCTTCCTGGCCAGAGGATGCAGGCTGCGGAGATGCCCAGGTCCTGTGCCTGGGAGGACAGCGGCAGTTGCACCTGAGAAGCTCCCAGCCCTCCAAGTGAACAGGAAAACTGTGGTCCACAGCCACAGTCTGGGCATAACCTCAAATGATAGAAAAATGTGATGAGACAATAAGAATATTTGAAAAGGAAATGTATAAATCATGACAAAGAAATGGAAAGGAAAATAAATCTACTAAAAAATAAAAGCCCTTTATACTACAGAGAACTTAAATAAACAGAATACTAGTAACAAAAATATAATCAAACAGGTTGAAGATTGGAGTAAAACACATACACACATGCACACACTCACGTGTGGTCCACTTTTATTAGCTTTATTCCTGGAAACTTTTTTGTTTTAGTTGATATTATAAATCATTTATTTTAAAAATAATGGTTACAGTTTTTACTAGAATATTGAAATGTAATTGGCTTATTTTAAAATCATCTTTATTGAAATGTAATTTACATATGAGAAAAATACTCCTATTTTAAGTGTCAAGCTCTGTGAGTTTTGACAAATACACTCACCAATGTAACTATAACAAGATTCTGAGAACTTTAGAAATTAATCATCCTACCAGCTCTGGGTAACCACTGATCTGCTTTCTTCGTTTTAAAAATGGCAGTATCAAATTCACACATAACAATATTAACCTTGAATGTAAATGGGCTAAATGCACCAATCAAAAGACACAGACTGGCAAATTGGATAAAAAACCAAAACCCATCGGTGTGCTGTATCCAGGAAACCCACCTCACATGCAAAGATACACAAAGGCTCAAAATAAAGGGATGGAGGAAGATTTACCAAGCAAATGGAGAGCAAAAAAAAGCAGGAGTTGCAATTCTCATCTCTGATAAAATAGACTTTAAAGTAACAAAGATCAAAAGGGACAAAGAAGGTCATTACATAATGGTAAAAGGATCGATACAACAAGAAGAGATAACGATTCTAAATATATATGGACCCAATGTAGGAGCACCCAGATATATAAGGCAAGTTCTTAATGACTTACAAAGGGACTTAGACTCCCACACAATAATAGTGGGAGACTTTAACACTCCACTGTCAATAGCAGACAGATCAACCAGACAGAAAATTAACAAGGATATCCAGGACTTGAACTCAGACCTGGAACAAGCAAACCTGATAGACATTTACAGAACTCTCCACCCCAAATCCACAGAATATACATTCTTCTCAGCACCACATCACACCTACTCCAAAATTGACCACATAATTGGAAGTAAAGCACTCCTCAGCAAATGCAAAACAACTGAAATCATAACAAACAGTCTCTCAGACCATAGTGCAATCAAGTTGGAACTCAGAATTCAGAAAATAACTCAGAACCGCACAGCTTCATGGAAACTGAACAATTGGCTCTTGAATGTTGATTGGATAAACAATGAAATGAAGGCAGAAATAAAGAAGTTCTTTGAAACCAATGAGAATGAAGACACAACGTACCAGAATCTCTGGGACACATTTAAAGCAGTGTGTAGAGGAAAATATATAGCAATAAGTGCCCACATGAGAAGAGTGGAGAGATCCAAAATTGACACCCTATCGTCAAAATTGAAAGAGCTAGAGGAGCAAGATCAAAAAAGCTCAAAACCTAGCCGAAGACAAGAAATAACTAAGATCAGAGCAGAACTGAAGGAGATAGAGACAAGAAAAACCCTTCAAAAAATCAATAAATCTAAGAGCTGGTTTTTCGAAAAGATCAACAAAATAGACAGACCACTAGCCAGACTGATAAAAAAGAAGAGAGAGAACAACCAAATAGATGCAATAAAAAACGATAAAGGGGAAATCACCACAGATTCCACAGAAATTCAAACCATCATCAGAGAATACTACAAACAACTCTATGCACATAAACCAGTAAATCAGGAAGAAATGGATAAATTCCTGGATGCCTGTGTCCTCCCAAGCCTAAACCAGGAGGAAGCCGAAACTATGAATAGACCAATAACAAGGTCTGAAGTTGAGGCAGCAATTAAGAGCCTACCACACAAAAAAAGCCCAGGTCCAGATGGGTTCACAGCCGAATTCTACCAGACACACAAAGAGGATCTGGTACCATTCCTTCTGAAACTATTCCAAATAATCCAAAAAGAGGGAACCCTTCCCAAATCATTTTATGAGACCAACATCATCCTGATACCAAAACCTGGCAGAGACTCAACAAGAAAAGAAAACTTCAGGCCAATATCCATGATGAACATAGATGCAAAAATCTTCAATAAAATACTGGCAAACCGATTGCAACAGCACATTAAAAAACTTATCCATCATGATCAAGTAGGATTTATCCCGGGGATGCAAGGCTGGTTCAACATACGCAAGTCTATAAATGTAATTCACCACATAAACAGAAGCAAAAACAAAAACCACATGATTATCTCAATTGATGCAGAGAAGGCATTTGACAAAATTCAACAGCCCTTTATGCTAAAAACCCTCAATAAACTTGGTATTGATGGAACATATCTCAAAGTAATAAAAGCTATTTATGACAAACCAACAGCCAATATCATACTTAATGGGCAAAAACTGGAAGCATTCCCTTTGAAATCTGGCACTAGACAAGGATGCCCTCTCTCACCACTTCTATTCAACATAGTACTGGAAGTTCTAGCCAGAGCAATCAGGCAAGAAAAAGAAATAAAGGGTATTCAAATAGGAAAGGTGGAAGCCAAATTGTCTCTATTTGCAGACGACATGATAGTATACCTAGAAGACCCCATCACCTCAGCCCAAAAGCTCCTGCAACTGATAAGCAACTTCAGCAAAGTCTCAGGATATAAAATCAATGTGCAAAAATCACAAGCATTCCTATACACCAATAACAGACTTAAAGAGAACCAAATCAAGAATGAACTGCCATTCACAATTGCTACAAAGAAAATAAAATACCTAGGAATACAACTCACTAGGAATGTAAGGGACCTCTTTAAGGAAAACTACAAACAACTGCTCAATGAAATAAGAGAGGACACAAACAGATGGAGAAACATTCCATGTTCGTGGTTAGGAAGAATCAATATCGTGAAAATGGCTATACTGCCCAAAGTAATTTACACAATCAATGCTATCCCCATCAAACTACCATTGAATTTCTTCACAGAACTGGAAAAAACCACCATGAATTTCATATGGAACCAAAAAAGAGCCCGCATAGCCAAGTCAATTCTAAGCAAAAAGAACACAGCGGGAGGCATCACACTACCAGACTTCAAACTATACTACAAGGCTACAGTAATCAAAACAGCATGGTACTGGTACCAAAACAGAGATATAGACCAATGGAACAGAACAGAGGCATCGGAGGCAACACAACACATCTACAACCATATTATCTTTGATAAACCAGACAAAAACAGGCAATGGGGAAAGGATTCCCTATTTAATAAATGGTGTTGGGAAAACTGGCTAGCCATGTGCAGAAAGCAGAAATTGGACCCCTTCCTGACACCTTACACTAAAATTAACTCCAGATGGATTAAAGACTTAAACGTAAGACCCGACACCATAAAAACCCTAGAAGAAAATCTAGGCAAAACCATTCAGGACATAGGAGTAGGCAAGGACTTCATGAACAAAACTCCCAAAGCATTGGCAACAAAAGCCAAAATAGACAAATGGGACCTAATCAAACTCCACAGCTTCTGCACAGCAAAACAAACAGTCACTAGAGTGAATCGGCAACCATCAGAATGGGAAAAAATCTTTGCAGTTTACGCATCCGACAAAGGGCTGATATCCAGAATTTACAAAGAACTCAAACAGATTTACAGGAAAAAAACAAACAAGCCCATTCAAAAATGGGCAAAGGATATGAACAGAAACTTTACGAAAGCAGACATACATGAGGCCAGCAAACATATGAAAAAGTGCTCATCGTCATTGGTCATTAGAGAGATGCAAATCAAAACCACATTGAGATACCATCTCACACCAGTTAGAATGGCGATCATTAAAAAATCTGGAGACAGCAGATGCTGGAGAGGATGTGGAGAAATAGGAACACTCTTACACTGTTGGTGGGAGTGTAAATTAGTTCAACCATTGTGGAAGACAGTGTGGCGATTCCTCAGGGACCTAGAAATAGAAATTCCATTTGACCCAGCAATCCCATTACTGGGTATCTATCCAAAGGATTATAAATCGTTCTACTATAAGGACACATGCACACGAATGTTCATTGCAGCACTGTTTACAATAGCAAAGACCTGGAACCAACCCAAATGCCCAACGATGATAGACTGGACTGGGAAAATGTGGCACATATACACCATGGAATATTATGCAGCAATCAAAAATGATGAGTTTGTGTCCTTTGTAGGGACATGGATGAATCTGGAGAACATCATTCTCAGCAAACTGACACAAGAACAGAAAAAGAAATACCGCATATACTCGCTCATAGGTGGGTGAGAAAAATGAGAACATGTGGACACAGAGAGGCGGTCTACTATACACTGGGGACTGTTGGGGGGAATGGGGGAGGGACAGCAGGGGGGGCTGGGGGGGATAGCCTGGGGATGAATACCAAGTGTGGGTGAAGGGGAGGAAAGCAGCAAAGCACACTGCCATGTGTGTACCTATGCAACTATCTTGCTCGTTCTGCACATGTACCCCCAAACCTATAATGCAATAAAAAAAAAAATAATAAAAAAAAAAAAAAAAAAAAAAAAATAAATACAACTGATCTTTTCTATCATTTTATGTAAAAGGAGTTGAATCTATAGACCAATTGGAAAAGAACTGACACCTTAACATTAAATCTTCTAATTCACAAAAATGGCATATCTTTCCATTTATCTTCTTAACTTTCTTTCAGCAGTATTTTATAATTTTTAATGTGCAGGATTTGCACATCTTTTAATAAGTAGATTGTGAAGCATTTTATACTTTTGATTCTATATGATTAATGTAAATTAAATTTAAACATCCAATTGTTTTTCACTAGTATAGAGAAATGCAACTGTTTTTATGTTTTAGCCATGTATCCTATGATTTGCTAAATTCACTTAATGCTTCTCACTCCAGCACTCCCTATACAGGTACGGAAGCCTGCTTGATATTGTCCCACATGTCACCAAAACTCTGTCCATTCGTTTTCAGTCTTTTTTTCCTTCTGTGCTTCAATTTGGATTCATTCTATTATTATGTCTGTAACTCTACTTTATTCTTTATCCCATTCTGTAAATTTTTTTATTTCATTCACCCTGTCTTTCACCTCTAGACATTTCATTTGGCTCTTTTCTGTACTTTTCATTTCTCTCCTTATTGTTTCCTGGTTTCTTTTTAAATCCCTGAGCATATTTATTAAAGCTCTTTAAATTTCCTTGTATGCTAGTCTACGCTCTCTTATATTTCTTGATCTGTTTCTATCAATTGATGCCTTTTCTAATTATGCTATATAATTTTCTGCTTCTTTGCACATGTAGTAATTTCTTATTGTATGCTGGACACCATGAGGTTACATCGTTGAGTCTTCTGCAATTTGATGTCTTGCTTCAAAGAATGTTGTGCTTTGTTCTAGTAGGCAGCTAACTTACTTGAAGATTAGTTTGATCAATTTAATTCCTGTTTTAAGCATTTTTATGGCATGTCCAGAGTTGTTTTCATTCCAAGCATACCTTGGTTTTTTTTTACTGAGATATGACCTTTCTGGGGTTTCTACTGAATGCTTCATTGATGATTGAAGAAAGTGCACACTGGTTATTCAGAGCTCAAATGTTTCCCTACCCTGTGAAAGATCTGAGAATTCTTTCGCAACGTAACTAGATTATGGGAGGGACTATGAGGTGTCCCATAAAATCAATTTTTCACACTTGCTCAGGAAAAGACCTTCAAATAATATTTGGGCACATGGTTATTTGGGCACAGTTCTTTGCCTGACTGCATTGAGTTTTACCCTATGCATGTACAACCTTATACTCAACAAACACTCAGAGGGTCTCAGTGGCAACTTCTTAATAGCTTTTTCTTGTACAAAATACTGTTTCACAGTTTCCAGCTATCTCAGTTTTTTCTGACTTTTTTTAGCCTTCATATATTGACTATAAGTTTGTCTATTTCAATTGAACATACTCTTTCTAACAACATCTTAATATTTCTTAACATGAATGTTCCATTGTTCATTTAGTTTAGTTACCAAAGATGAACTTTTAGGCCCTGTGTCAAAAATTATGCATGGATTGACTTCATTCCATTTCATGTAACTTGGAATGTGCTTATTAAAAGACAGAGCCTTAAAAGTTATAGACTGCTTTTCTGGGACTCCTCTACCGTTCAGGTTCCAAACAGGCTTAGCTTTCAATGAGCAGATATAATCATTTATTGGACATGCAATCTGGTACTTCTGCTGTTTCTGCTAGTGAGCTTGGTTGCAGCAGTATTTGTTCTTTATGAAACAGAAATTACTGAGCCTGATGCCTTGCTTCAGAATACCTCTCATTTCATGCCTAGCTTCAGAATAGTCTTATTTCTACAGACTCAGCATAAAGGTTTGTTTGTTTGTTTGTTTGTTTGTTTGTTTGTTTGTTTTTGAGATGGAATCTTGATGTGTCACCAGGCTGGAGTACAGTGGCACGATCTCGGCTTACTGCAATCTCTGCCTCCCAGATTCAAGAGATTCTCCTGCCCCAGCTTCCCAAGTAGCTGGGATTACAGGTGCGTGCCACCACACCCAGCTAGTTTTTGTATTTTTAGTAGAGACAGGGTTTCACCATGTTGGCCATGATGGTCTCAATCTGCTACCTCATGATCTGCCCCGCCTCAGGATCCCAAAGTGCTAGGATTACAGATGTGAGTCACCGCGCCTGGCCATAAAAATTGTTTTTAAAGCCCTTCCAACAATTTGTAAACAACTGATTTCCTGAACTAAATTATTTTTAGCCTAAACTAGCTAAGAGTAATGTCTGTCATCTGTAACTAAACACAGTGCAAAGGAATTTTGAAACAGAAATTGAGGGCTGCATACAACAGAAGCCATATATTTTGCATTGGCTTAGCAATCAAGTGGAAGATGAATAGGACTCTCATGTTGCATTTTGAAACAATTATGAACTTTGTTATATGATGATAAAAATTAATACAGTTGTTCCCTGTGGTGCCCTGGATAGAAAAGTAAGTGCCAACAATGACTGTAGCATTAGGGTAAATGGTGGAACAACACATAAGATTGAGGTGTGTTGATTGTCTTTTTCACTTTTAAACAAAATTCCACAATAATGTTCATGTAGACAGTCTAACACCAGCCAGCGAGAAGCTCTCTGCCTAGTTCTACAGGTAGGTTGACTGAGATTACAGTAGTGTGATTCTTTGAAGAGTTAAGGCCAACCGTTTTAACCCTAACACTGAAGTAATTATTAGTAAGTCTAAAGCAGTCATTACAGCAAGAGATACCAGTAACAGAAGCCAAAATCCTACCATCCGAGAGGACTTTATCGTAGCTAAGGCCCCAGTGACACTGCATGATTCTCATTTTCCTCTTTTCCAAATGAAAGCTTTTATTCTGTTAATCCCATCCAGCTGCACCATGATAGGTTGGAAATGTTTGGGGCAGATTGTTTTCTTTTTATTTTAGCAATTGCCAGACCACAAGACCACACATAATCTAGACACTGCAGTGATCTCTGTGTGGGATTTGGGGCTATCTCACAAAAGGCATGACTGGGTTCTATGTGTCAGAAGAAGGGTATCGTTGAATATTGGGGTAGGTAAATGGCTAGATTGTGGGAGGGGCTATGACTTGTCCTGCAAAATCCGTTTTTCCCACTTGCTCAGGAATAGATCTTCAAATGTTATTTGGGCACATAGTCTCCAAGAATAACAACTAAATCCTACAGTTTTCTTTGAATCTAGGTGTGGCCTCGTGCTGTGGATAGTTGCTGACCAACGGACTGTAAATAAAGTGATGTGAAGAACAATCTAATAAATGTTCTCAGAAGGAGAGGGCTTCTTTTCCCTTGTCTGCTAACTCATATCTGAAGCAGATGACTGAAGCTGGAGCAGTTGCACTGGACCACAGGCAAACCCCACATATAGAGGGTGGCAGAGCAAAAAGACAGACAGATCTCTGGGGTTCATGGAGTTTTCATAACAGGAATTTACATGAAGGAGAAATAAACTGTATCATGTTTATAAGCCACTGTTATTCTGGGTTTTTTTTTGTCAATTATAGCTGACACTACCCCTATCTTAATAGAGTTATTTTCCATATTTTTAATATTACCAAAAAATGCTTCAACAAAAAAAGATGTCTTTAAAAAAATGTATTTGTGTACAGATTATAAGAATTATTTTTAGGACATATTCCTATTTTTTAGGATAGATTCCTAGAAGTGAAAGTCTTGACTAAACGATGTGTTATTTTTATTTTGAAAGATACTTTCTAATTGACTTGTAAAACTGCTTTATCGAGTTCCACAAAAGGAGTATGAGAGGAATTGTTTTCCTGTATCTTCTCTACAGGTTTTTGCTGATTTTTAAATTTATTATATTTGAATAGATAACCTTATGTACATATCTCTATTATAAGTGAATCTAGTAATCTTTTTCTTCACACATCTTTTTTGGCCGACTGTTTTCTTCTGTCTTTTGACAAACTTTTTATAAGTTGTTAGTTTTTCTTGCTGATTTATTTATATATTCTGGTATTAATTATTTTTAGTTGTATGCTTGGCAATTTTTTTAAAGACTTCTGGTTACTGTGTAACTTACTTATGATGGCTTTAACTAAAGAAGTATTTATATTTTGGTATAAGTCCCAACATTTTCCTTTATGGCTTCTGGATTTTGCTTCTTAGTAAAAAACCTCTAAAGGTTATGATACTATTTTTCTATATTTCTTCCAACATACTCTCTCGATTAAAAATTGTTTCACTTTTTAATGCATCTGCGATATATTTATGCAAAATATGAGTTAGAATTCTAATATTTAATTCTTTTAAATGAATAACCAATTTTCCCATTGTAATTTATGTAATAATACTTTTACATTTCACTGATTCGACATGCAAGTTTTATTATGGCAAAATTCTCAAATAGGCAAAGATCTGTTTCTTGGTCTCTATGTTTTATTGATTATCTGTTTCTATGCCAATCCCATCCTTTGTGAACTCCTACATTTTTGTAATGCATTTAGATACCTAGATGGCAAATATTCTTTTCTAAAAACATGTGGATATTCTCATTTATATACACTTCCAAATGAACGTTGAAACAAATTTTTATCTACCCAGCGGAAGAAAGATTTTAAAAGTATGGTAGCCATTCCATAACTTTTAGAAGTCAATAAGTGCTTTTTAAAATGTGTATGCTAACTATGATATTAATATTTGAAAATAATTATAGCTAGCCAATTGGAAAGTATTTCAGAATAACGATGTTATATAAATCCATATATTGTTATGTTTATACAAATGAAATTCTTATAATTTTATTATATTATAAATTATTATAATTCTTATAATGTTATTTTTACTCTTATTTTATAGATGTCTACAGGTTGACAATCTATGAAAACAACTCCTCAAAATTTTTTTAGTTTATTATTCCAAAGAAAAACAAATCATCTTTCCTCCATAACTTAGCTGGATCCATATTTAGACAAAGAATTAACACAACCTCTATTCTCTTTACTTTTCTGTTATTTTCCCCTTTTTTGAGACAAGGTCTTGCTCTGTTGCCCAGGTTAGAGTGCAATGATGCAATCATAGATCACTACAGCCTCAGCCTCCTGAGCTCAAGTGATCCTCCTACCTGAGACTTTTGAGTAGCTGGGACTACAGGTGTGTGCTAACATACCTGGCTACTTTTAAAAATTTTTTGTAGAGATGCGTGTCTCACTATGGTGCCCAGGCCTGTCTCGAACTCCTGGTTTCAAGTGATCCTCCCTCCTTAGCATGCCAAAGTTTGGGATTATAGGCATAAGCTACTGTGTCTGGCCCCCAATTCTCTTTTCTATATGTCCAGATGTTTTAATGCATATTGAATAAGATTAGAAAATATCAACATTCTCAGTTTCCTTTGGACTGATAAGAAAGTGGCAGAAACTGAGCCTGTAATCCCAGCACTTTGGGAGGCCGAGTTGGGTGGATCACGAGGTCAAGAGATCGAGACCATCCTGGTCAACATGGTGAAACCCCGTCTCTACTAAAAATACAAAAAATTGGCTGGGCATGGTGGCGCATGCCTGTAGTCCCAGCTACTCGGGAGGCTGAGGCAGGAGAATTGCCTGAACCCAGGAGTAGGAGGTTGCGGTGAGCCAAGATCGCACCATTGCACTCCAGCCTGGGTAACAAGAGCAAAACTCCATCTCAAAAAAAAAAGAAAACAAAGTGGCAGAAACTGAAATGTCTGATTTTTTTCAGTGAATGTATTGGTATTGTTAAATAATAAGCTACTGATATTGTAATCTAATAGTTATTATGTGGACGGAAAGACTGTGACCTTAGATTCATGTTGCTGTACTAATAAGAGAGATGTGTAGAACTGTTAGTAAAATCGGTGAGAACTGCAGAGGCTGATTATTCTTTGGCTATTACTGCCTTTTTTTGTAGACACATGGCATCACTGTTTATCCAGCTCCCATTTCATAGGTTCTGTCTTTCATACTGCTTGGGTTTTTTTTCCCTCAAAATTTAGCTACAAAGGCTCAGGATAGTTGAAATCAGAAATATATCTGAACTTTGCCACATGCTAGAGGAGAAAAAAATCACCACTTATGACACTCAGGACTGAAAAGTTGAGCACAGACAAATTCCTCCCTTATGGTGATTCTGCATTAGGATCCCTGGTATAGTCTCCTGCTCGCAGATCTCAGTTGGAAAAAAATCAATGCAACCCATAACAATATTGGGGATAGACATCATTTAATCCAAAACAGCCCGAAGAGCTCAATGTTATTTTTACTCTTATTTTATAGACGAGAAGATAAAGCACAGAGAGATTGGGTAGTTTGACTGGCATCACACAGTGAACAGATGGAAAGGAAGAATAGACAGTGTGACAAAAAGATGGGAAGGATTAGGAAGACAGTTTGCCTCAGGGTCTGTACTCCTAACCACCACTTTGTACTGCTTCTCAAAGGGACTAGGGAAAGAGACTGTTGAAGAAGATTCCACGTGGAGATAGAACTGCACACCAGGCTGTATTTCTCTCTTTCTTTTCTTTTTTTTTTTTTTTTTTTTTTTTTTTTGAGACAGAGTCTTGCTCTGTTGCCCAGGCTGGAGTGCAGTGGCGCCATCTCAGCTCACTGCAAACTTGACCTCCCAGGTTCAAGTGATTCTCCTGCCTCAGCCTCCTGAGTAGCTGGGATTACACATGCCTGCCACCATGCCCAGCTAATTTTGTTGTATTTTTAGTAGAGACAGGGTTTCATCAGGTTAGCCAGGCTGGTGACCTCAGGTGACCCACCCGCCTCGGCCTCCCAAAGTGCTGGGATTGCAGGCGTGAGCCACTGGGCCCAGCCACAGGCTATATTTCTGTTTCGGAAGATGAAAGTCTCACTAACTCGATCCAGTAAGGATATTATGGGAAGTAACTATAATATTTCAGAAGTGTTTCAGACTGTGTTATAAAGCATATGTGTGTGAAAATTATAATATCTTATAAATCTTAAAATTGTATGTATCTATTTATACTAAGCCATCTTCCTGGAAGCGTACATTTCAAAAGAGCATTTACTCTTTATTTACCTTTGAGTGTGTCACTGAGTGCTAATCTGAACCCATAAAGTTTGTCCAATTGCAACAAATACAACTGCTTTCTCTTTTATGAATGAATCTGTGACTTGATATACATATACCCTTGGGCAACTCCTATATACCAGCAGCAGCAGCAGATTATTTCAGAAAGATTCGGACAGGTTCATATGCGTACATAGGATGTCAATATAGTTTCGATCGCCTTACTTTTATGGCCTAATATTTTAATATGATTTTCAAAATAAATTATTATACAGAAATTCTTGCCAATAGATCCAACGAAAATACTTGAGCAGTGAGTCCGGCTAAGTCACTGCTTTACTTCACTTTAATTAGAAAACAGTAGACAGTTGGTTTAGGGTGAAAAGTTATTTTCAGTTAAAAAAAAACTCATTAGTATGCTCATCTCATGTAAATTCTCTAGAGATAAGATTGAGAACACGTTTTCTCTTATCAGGATCATGATATCCTTTTCCTAAATGAAGCATTTGTACCACAGTGAAATTTCCCCCCTTTTCCTTAGATACCTGTGGGAAAGAACTTCTAAATAATGCATTTGTTTTGGCTCAAAGACAAAATCGTGGGTAATCTGAATCTCTCATCAGTTTCACAAGTCTCTGTGGATTAGCTCTGTTTCCTCAGCAAATTTTCTTTTATCACAATGAAAATTTGGGCAAAAATTTGTTTATATTTTCCACCACTAAAATAATGTTATCTGAAGGGCCCACTCTGTGGTATTCAGGGTACTTTTCTTGTATTTTAGCACTAGCAGTTTAGGCCACAACATGAATCAGGCTATATACTATTTGGGCTGTTTTAGAGCTCATTCTAGGGCAGTCTGTTCAAATCAAGACCACACTATCATTGGATCTTTCACAAAGTTCATAAAAAGCTCTCTTGGGGCAATATTTTAGTGTGGTTAAATACCAGCAACCATCTTCCTTACCCGAGCTAGTGATCTCCAGGGACCTACGTGATCCATTTTTGTGGTCCAGTAGCAAAGACCACCACTGACAGAAATATTTTGTATTTTGCATGTACTTGATTTATGCCCTCTCTTCTCTCTTTCACAAACCATTTTCCCTTTTTTTTTCCTGGTCTTTTGCTTCATTCTGTTTCTTTCTCCCATAATCAACATTCAATATTCTTTTAATATTTAAGTGTTCAATAATAGATCCCTGAAAGGAAATAACATTCTATATGTTATTAAAACCCTTTGTAAATTCTGATAATCTACCATGAATTCAGTATTCTATGTGCCAGGCTGTGAGCAAATTTTTTCTAAGTGCCTTAAAAAGAAAGTAAACAACATAGTTAGGATATCAGAGAAAAGAAAAATTAAAGAATACTTTTAAACATTATATGCTAATGAGGAATTTTAGAGAAATATGGAATTCATGGGAAAGGAAAGAAAAAAAACAACTATTACTGCTTGAGCCCAGGAGGCAGAGGTTGCAGTGAGCTGAGATCATATCACTGCACCTCATCCTGGGCAACAGAGCAAGACCCTGTCTCAAACAAACAAATAAAACAAAACAAAACAACAGTGACAACAACAATAACAATAACAACAAAACCCCCAAAGCAATTATTAAACACCTTCCATGTGCCAGGTACAAAGTTATATATTCCTTGTAAACCTGTATATGAGAAGCAGCTCACCTATCTTAAATAAAACAAATTTCAATAGTGGAAACTCATTTATAAACATAAGCTAATTAAAGATCTACTAATTTTATGGTATTTTATTAGTGATAATGAAATACCACTTCAAGTATTAGTAAAGCATCTCCTGTCAATATAATAAAGACATCATGGGACGTTATACTTCTGTTTAAATGTTGTCTTTGGCTCAAAGACAAAATCGTGGGTAATTGATGTTCCTTGTGAACACCTGAATGAGGAAACTGATGATCACAGTGTCTATGCTAATGTACTTTATAGAAGAATAAATACATCCTAGGACACCCTGGGTTTTTCTTCCCATTTCACTGGTCACTGACTCATTATTAACTTTGTTGATAGGTCTGGCGTCAATTGTAGATTTTGAGCTGCCCAGGGCTGAAGTCTAACAGCTTCTTTTCTCTTGAAATGACCTTATATACCACTCATATGCTGATGAGCCTCTAAATGTCTATCTCTAGCCATTACTTTTTCTCTAAGCCCCCCGAGTCTCATATTTAACCATCTGGTTGACATCTCCATCTGGTTGAATAATTAGCCACTCCCAATCTCTTACAGATGAAACTAATTGCCATACCCAAGGTCGGGGGAAGCCCATTCCATTCTGAGTCTTCTTTGACTCAGCAAATGGTACCACTTTTTAACTGGTTTCTAACCCCAAAACTGGAATGAGCCTTGGTTCCTTCTTTCCTCTTATCTCTCGTATCTCATCCAGGAATTCTAAACTATTTTACCTCCAAAACACCCATCATGGTCCTAGTCCAAGGCTGCATCATTTCTTTCATGGATTACTGCAATAGCTTCCAAGTTGGTTTCCCTGCTTCCTGCATCCCAACCAACTATTATTCGCATAACAGCCAGTGGTCATTGTGAAATTCAAATCAAATGATATTGTTTCCTCGCTTAGAATCTTTCAATGCTTCTCATTGCATGTATATGAAAATTCAAATGTTTCCCATGTCTTTGACTGCCTGGATGCCTACTTCTCCATCCTCTTTTTGTATTACCTACTCCTTCATTTCCGCAGTTGCTCATTACACTTCCTTTCTGTCCCTGGAATAACTAGGTTCTTTACCAGTTCATGAACTTGGTACTTGCTGTTACACCTGTGTGGTGAGTTCTTCACACAGCTCCCCATGTGGCAGATGCCTACTCACACTTAGGTTTCATCTCAAATACTCAAAAAGACTTTCCTTGAAAATGAAGCTCAGTTTATGTTTCTCTAACCCTTTATGCTCCCTCCATCACATCAGTCTATTTATTTCCTCCGTGACACTCCCCAGAATTTGTAGTTCTTTCTCCATTCACTCATTTGCATGCTTTTTGTTGCCTCCCCAAGAAAATGCAGGAGGTGGGACCTCACCTGCCTTGTCATGACAACCTTCCCAGTTGCTAACACAATGCCTGATATATGTATATAGATGCTCAGACAGTATTTGCTAAATAAATAAAACAGAGGATGGAAAATAAGAAGTGAATCATCAGGAATAATTGAGAGATTATTTTGATCAAACCCACGTATCTTCCTGATGAGACAAACCAGAGGAGTTGTTTTCTAAAGCTGAGAGAGTGAGTGGCTGGAATGGGTTCCTGACATTCAGTACAGTGCTTTCCACTAAGTAAATGGGTCAAAAACTTGGTCCTTGGTCAGCTTTTCACTGGACTGTGCTGAAATAAAGAAAGTAACAGCGATATTACGTGCAGTTATATACCTCTAACTATTCTTTTTCAGAAATAACAAGTTTAGGTCTTGTCCTTCTTCCCTTTTGTGTTTAAAATCTTTAAAAGAATTCTCCTTTGACAATTTAAAAACTTTGCAATCTCTCTTGAGTTCTTTTGTTTTGTGTGTTTGTTTATTTTGTTTTGTTTTTCATTTTAGAGACTGAATTTTAAAATTCTGATAACAAAGTATCGCTGAACAAACCAAGTCATTATAAGTGATTTATCTTACAGATCCCACTTCACTTTCTTCCAATCCTACTCCCCTTAGGTAAGCAATAAGAGCAGCCTGTTGTATCTTTTAATATCATCCCCATTCTTGTGCAAATGTGCTCATGCATGCATGTGCACACACAACACACACACACAGTTCTGATTTTGATGTAATGCAAAAGGATCATGTTATGCACATTATCCTACAATTTGCTTTTATTTTTACCTAGTAAAATAGGTCATATGCATATTAGGTTATATGCATTGTAAGTCTAGAATAAGGCACATAGCTGTAACTCATTCTTTTAATCTTACATAATACTCCACAGTATGGATATAACAAAATATATTCAACCATTTCCCTGCTGATAAATTTTCCCAATTTTCCAGGTTTTTTAAATCTACTACAAATAATGCTCCCATAACATCTCTATATTTATATCTATGATTAAGAAGATCAAAATCTCTCTTCCATCTTTTTCTACATTTACATCTTTTCTCATATTTTAGGGTTTCTACCTCTTCAGGATACATTTTCAATAGTAGAATTGCTAGATTAAGGGGATCTATATATTTTTTTAATTTTAGGGGGTATACTGATAATATTTAACCAGTATGGCATGTCATTGTTCTGTCTTCTCAAACATAGTTTTGTTTTTTGAAACATCCTGCTACAGTAGTTTTAGCCTCGTCTGTCAACACACTTAGTAGTTACTAAGTATGTTATCTGTCTCTTATTCTACTATTTGCCACTCTGGACACAGTTTAGTAGTCTGAAAATCCAAGGGACAAATGTATTTTCATATGAAATGAAAATTTGTATACAAGAAAATCCCCTCACTTTCTGCTCCTTATCTAGCTTCTACTACAGAATTTCAACCACTTGCCCTACACAATACCTGTATCACTGACAGCTTTCTTTGTCTCAAGTCCATAAGGATGTTCTTACACACCAGAACCAAGGACTCTGGTGATATTTGACAGGGTATGTTCCCATTCTTTTTCTGTGAAGAAGTTAAATTTTTTATCTTTTTTTCTTCAAAAAAATTTATTTACAATGTTCTTTTAGGTAGTTCCCTGAAGATAAAGCAGAAACTTTCATTTTTAGGAAAATCTGTTTTATCTGCGTATGCCACCTCTTTCCATCTGACTACTCTGCTATCTAGAGTGTCAAAGTGTTCTACAACATCTTAATAAGCTCATTCTCTTGACCATTCACTGTAATCCCCCAAGTCACCCATGATTAAGTTTATAATCTGTTGAGGAATCCACCAGTTAAATGACCATTCTTTAAAAATGTAATTGGTTCCAACTCTGGATGTAGTGCTTTAATGCTGGTATATGTTGCAAAATCATGCAAAATGGTTAGGTCACCTGAAATAAAGCAGCTATGAACTGGTATACCAATTTTACATTACAATTTTACATATATATATATATATATATATATATATATATATATATATATACAGCCAAAGTCTTCACCTGCCAGATTAGTGGGAAGTCCAGTATCTTCACATGGTCCAAGAAGGAACATGGAGGTTGGTAAGTCTGATCTCCATATTCTAGAAAAACAAAATTGGGACTGCCTTTGGTTCTAACTGCTTTATGATCTCAGAGGTAATGCTGATGGGCAGTGGTTCTGGAGTCCTTCAAAGCAGCATAGATTTTTCTCCCAAGGCAACCTTAGCATAGGGCCCTTAAGGACCCTTCAGGTTGGAGCTGTTAAGTGATAACTTTTTCAGGCCAATCCTTTAAAATGCCAGCTGACCAGAGAGTGTCATGATTAATTCAGGTGCTCATATACAAACTAAAACCATTGTGCCCTTTCCTGCACCAAGGTGTCTCACCACAAGATTTTAGGTAGCTATTGTTTTTCTATCCTGGAAACATAAGGGACTCATCACACACCTTTTGTTTTAAACACTGCTATAGGGTAACCTGGGATACCCTACTGCAATACTAACCTACCCAGGATTGCAATTCTGATTGCCCTAGGGAGCCATATAATTTTTTATACCCTATGCATGTGCAGGCGTACACATACACACAGATCAAAGGCAGAAAGAGCCACAAAAGGAATAATTTAAGGTGGCCTACCCTTCTAAAGTCAGCAAGTTAACTTTCTGGTTATATAAAGGAAAAAGAAAAAACAATCCGATTTAAATCTCCAATGAAATATCTTACAACATAACAAATAAATCAAAATTCGACAAATAAAAATCAATGTGTACTCTAAAATATTCAAAGTGGGTGAAGTCTAATAAGAACTCTGCTCTTGTGCCTTAGTACAGACTTCAGAATAGAGTCAATGATGTTCTTTTTCTATAAATAAGTTTGAAGTTTATTTGATTCTCTAAATTAAATAACTTCCATAGCAAAGGAAAGCTTAAAATGTCTGTTTACTTATTCACTGTGGATAGCTAAGTGGTTTGCTTCATAAATGCTAATTCAGGAAAAGTAGTCACTTATAGAGTGCAATTTTAGGTTACATAAACAATCTGTGCTGCAATTCCTATTGGATGAATTAAGATATGAGTGTACTGGCAATATTTTGCATAAGCAATACATGTCAGGCAAAGATTCAGCAAGCTGTATTATTAATCTGCTGCCCAAATTCCTTAGTTGGAAACGTTCTTCAAATTATTTTTTGTGTGTGTTAAATGTTTCGTTAACATAGAAATATGTCTGCTTTACTTTCCTCAGACGGTCCATGTTTTTATCTAAAAAAAAAAAAAAAAAAAACCTGCCTCACCTTGTCTCATGAAGAAACTGTATTGTGCTTTTATGGTTTGAGTTAGTCCGCATAATGATTAAAAAAAAGAATACATTTACATGTCTATATGATATCTTAGAAATTAAAGTTAATATATAAGTTAGATATTTGTTTTTAAAACATGACAAAAATCTTGTCTCTGACCTGGGTAGAGTGACATCTGGCTGGTAGCACTTTCTCAAATCAGAAAGACATAAGGCAACCTCTTGCTTATTCCAACTTGGCATTTTTTTTTTTTAAGACAGAATCTCACTCTGTCAGCCAGTTTAGAGTGCCTTAGTATGATCATCATAGATCGTGGCAGCCTCAGACTCCCAGGCACAAGCCATCCTCCCACCTCAGCCTCCCAAGTAGCTGGGCCTACAGTTATGTGCCACCATGCCTGGCTAATTATTTTACATTTTTTGCAGTGACAGGGTTCTCCCTATGTTGCCCAGGCTGGTCTTGAATTCCCTGGCTCAGGCAATTCTCAAATCAGCCTCCCAAAGTAATGGATTATAGACATGAGCCACTGCACCAAGCCCCAGCTTAGCTTTTGCCTGTTCCCATGCGGACACATGGAAAAAAATGACAAAAATCCAAGTGCTAGATATTTCACAGATTTCGCAGATGGTTAGCTATTGGATAGCACAGATTTTCTTTTCATGTGAGACTGAATGCTAAGTGGTTGGTTGGACTTAACATAAAAAAAAAGAATTCATCTTTTCTGTTCACTTACTCTTAATATACATTGTCAAAAATTCCACAAAATCTCAGTTTCTGTTAAGTAGAAGATGAATTCCACTAGGGAATAAGATAGAGTTAATGTCCTTTCATCAATAAAGAACCAAAGACTATAGACTAGTTTATTTTTATTTTTTTTATTTTTTTAAACATATATATATATATATATATATATATATATATATATATATATATATAATTGAACTTTAGGTTCTGGGGTACATATGCAGATCGTGCAAGATTGTTGCATAGGTATGTACATGGCAATGTGGCTTGCTGCCTCCATCCCCTGTCACCTATATCTGGCATTTCTCCCCATATTATCCCTCTCCAACCTTCCCACTGCTCGCTGTCCCTACCCTATTCCCCACCAACAGACCCCAGTGTGCGATGCTCCCCTCCCTGTGTCCATGTTTTCTCATTGTTCAACACCTGCCTATGAGTGAGAACATGGGTGTTTTATTTCTGTTCTTGGGTCAGTTGCTGAGAATGATGATTTCCAGATTCATCCATGTCCCTACAAAGGACACAAATTCATTGTTTTTTATGGCTGTATGGTATTCCATGGTGTATATGTGCCATATTTTCCTTGTCCAGTCTCTCATCAATGGGCATTTGGGTTGGTTCCAGGTCTTTGCTATTGTAAACAGTGCTGCAATAAGCATACATGTGTATGTGTAAAAACCAACACTATAAGAAATGTTAATGCTGACATTAAACTAAGAAGCTAATTTGAAACATTTGAAAATATACACAGAATATAAGGGGAAATGGTTACAGATTAAGTAGCAGTGCTCAAATACAAAGTAGCAATATGCTGAACATGACTAAAATAGCAAATTAAAACTGAAATAGTAAGTAGATTTAACGTTTATTTCCCTTTTTCGTGTGCAGTTTGAAGGAAGAAAGGCAGTATTGTGCATTTGGGTGGTGGCCATTGCATTCAGGTAGCAAGCAGTCACCATGTACTTTTGAAGATGGAGAGTTATGAATGTCTATGGGAGTCCTAAATTGGTCCTCTACTGGAAGCAAAAGAGACTCCTCCCCAATCATTCCTGGCTGACTGATTTTTCATACCATACTTCAGAAAGGGTCATGGTGATTTTATGATCTCTTTTAATTAAGTTTAAAGCATCACTAAAAATAGCACATTTCAACTTAAAGATTGAGTCTTCTTATTCTTAAATTGACAAATTACCAGAATTATCTCAGGAATTCTACATACTGACTTAGATGACTTATAAGTAATTCAATCTTATATTCTTATAAATAACTCAAATATTCCAGCACTAAGCATATTTGCTCTTTTTTGTTCTACTCCTGCCAATCGCACACAAAGTAAGAGAGCTATGAATTGAGCATTTACTAAGTGCCAGACATGGCGCTAAGTTGTTCATATGTAATATCACTTTATTATTCTCACAACTATATGTGATGAGGACTGTTACTATTCTAAATTCACAGACATGGAAAATAAGGATTAAGATGGTAATAACTTGCCTGGAATTGCACTGTGGAGCAGATGTTTCCCATCTCAATTACATCATCATTATCCAATCAGTTGAACAAGCCAGAAACCTAGTTCTGTCTCTTTCTCCCCTACCTCCAGCCTTGAATCAGTCATTAAGCCTTGCCAACCTTTCCAATGTTTCTGGACTCCATCATTTTCTTTTCATTCACTGTCACTGCCAAGCTCAAATTTAACCATTTTTTTTGTCCTAAGGGGAATAATAATCTCCTATTTGATTTCCCTATTTCTTGTCTCTCAGACTCTAATCCTTGAACCACCCTGATATTTCCTTCTTTCTTTCCTTTTTTCTTTTCCTTATTCTGTGAAGCCTTCCTGAATATTCTGCCTTATAATTCCTTCCCAAGTTCAATTCGTTGCTCATTTCTGAACCAATAGAACCTAGATGTTTTATTATCATAAAATTCAGGTCGTTGAAGCACAGATGTCTGAGTGTTTCTACTACCAGACTGTTGCTCCTTCTACCAGTGTGTTAATGTCTTACACCCAAGACCCCACCTCACTGACAACTTCATTCACTCATTCATTGATTCACTCAACATTTATTAATCACCCACCTTATGCCAGGAAATTATTTATTTTTGATAATAATAATGATGATGATTATAATAGCTATCTTTTTGATAACATATTTAACAATCCTATGAGGTACGTATTGTTATCTTTATTTACCTTGAAGGAACTGAAGCTAGAGGGGCAAAAATACCACCGCAAGGACACAGATCTTGGTTATATGTCTGGAACAGTGTAAAGGCTCAATAAATGTTAGTTGAATTTAGTTGAAGTTAAAATTAGAGTGGATAGCACTTAACAAATTTTGTCTTTTCCAGAGGCTAAGAAAGGTAGAATAAATTTAGTGGTGGTTGAAAAACCTGGACTAAATGTCAGACACAGGTAAGATTCACAGCCTTTGCTTGGTCACTGGTAAGTTATATGACCTGAAATAAATTGCTGACTTCTGTAAACCACAGTTTAAAATCTGTAAAATAGATACTATGAGTACTACTTTAAAGGGCTGCTATATAAATTAAATATGCAAATACATGCAAAATGCTTACTTAGCCATCTGCTATAAAGTAAGCCCACAATAAATATCAACTAGTATCATAATGACTGCACAATATAATAGGGACCAATAATAAACTACTCAGTGTAGAATTATTAATTTTCTAAGTTAGAATTATCAGTATCATCATGTATTTTTATACAGTATATTTGTTTTTGTTATTATTGCTGTTATTGTTATTTTTGTGGGGAGCCAGTAGGAAGTACAGCATGAGAGTGACCACAAAACACATACAGAGGTGTCAACTGATGAATTCCTCTAGGTTTTGTTATCTTGATATATGGAACTACAAATTATGGATCTGAAGGAAAAATATCTACTAACTCCTGTCACCGAACATTATCATTTACATGAAATAGGTCTACTTTAAATGTTTTATATTTTAATCCTTCTTTCATAGAATTACTTTATCGGGAAGACTAAATAAGAATGGAAGTAATTACTGAGTTATGAAACTAGGTTAAATGTCATAGAAAACATTTTTTACACCTCAAGTTAACCATCTCTACTGTGGTTCAAATAAAGAACAAAAATGTTTAAAAATAATCCTAGGGACTGTCCTCTCAAGGGAGAGATAAGAATTTCAAGCATCTCTGAATATGAAGGAATTTTTGGAACATAGAGAAGACTTTTAGCTAAGGGATCAATTAACCAGAACACAAGCAAATGTTGGCCTGAGGAGCCTATCTGCCTTCCTTGTGGTTTCTGTTGTGATGTTAGAAACAAAATGGCTCATTGCCGTCTGTGTGGTAGGTGAGTGGGCATGTGGCCCTTCCTCCTTTCTTTCCATCAGGTATACTCGACTCCTCACTAGTGGCCAGTTTCTCAATGAGTAAATAATGCCTGCTTCTTGACACACATTCCACAGGCAAGCCAGATTTTAGGAAGAGGTAAAATATTCCAAAAAAGAAAAATCACAGAAGACCAGGAAGCCACAAGAGGGTCAGGATTGTGGAGAGTGTTAGTAGGAACTTTGCCAAAACTTCACTGCAAGCTTACTCAATCTTCTCTTTCAGTAAACATCCTTAGGATGGAAGCATTGGATGGTGGGCCTCTCCAATAATTCCCAAACAAATATATTGAGCCTTTTGTGGTTTATAGTGTAGGGCTTTATTTTGCTGTATCATCTGTGTATTTTTTTTAATGTTGTATTTCTTTTGGTTAATCTTCCTTCCTCCTGGGAAACAAAACGTTCTGCAATAACAAACACTGTCTGTGGTAAGTCCCTAAAACTCCAGTGTAACAGATTGCAAAGCCTGCTGTCGATTTCAAATAGGCTTGTATTGTTTCTCTTTTAAGCTCCTCATTTTCATGATTCCAACTCTATCTTACATATGTGTCATTTTTCTCTGGTCACCAATCACCAATTGCTCCTTGCAAAATATGCTTCACTATGCACAGCAAATGTGTTCTCCAAACAAAATTAACAACCCTGGTTGGCCTGTAGAAATGTATTGATATTCCAGTAATTTAAAAACTGAGTTATTTTTTGTCACTGCTTCCCTTATGTCCAAGTCTGTAAAAAAAACTTCTAAATATATTTTTAAATTATGAAGTATTTTGAACTCAAAGAAAGCTGTAGAGAAAAACATAACTATTTGAACACAGTATTTCATCTTGAATATACTAGTCAGACTTTATTAGAGGTACTTCTCACTTAGTAGAAATTCACTCATGTGAATGCAGAATGCAGGAAATTAATTAACTGATTTCTAGACTCACTCAAAAATCCAGATGCTCTTAAAGACAGTTCCACAGTACCTACAGGTGCAAAGCAAATTGTACAGTACAGTGATTGACTCAGAGAAGCACTAGGGAATGGAAGGGACTCTGGCTCTAGTGGCTTTTGTCCCAGTTTCCCTAGAGCCAGATCCGACATATGCCTGTTGTTCTGGCTTAATTATCAACACTACACCTATCATTCTCAATGTATCCTAATTCTGACAATAAATTATATGGTTATCCTGAATGAAAACCTGGACAGCACATGTTATACCTAAAGAGAAGAGAGCTTTACTTGGCTCTTGCCCATCATTGTCACATAGGAATGAAAACTTCTTTTTCTTTTTCTGTTTTGTTTTGTTGTAGTGACAGAGTCGCACTCTGTCCCCTAGGCTGGAGTGCAGTGGTGTGATCTCAGCTCACTGCAACCTCCACCTCTTAGGTTCAAGTGATTCTCCTGCCTCAGCCTCCTGAGATTACAGGTGTGCACCACCATGCCTGGCTAATTTTTGTATTTTTAGTAGAGACAGGATTTCACCATATTGGTTAGGTTGGTTTCGAACTCCTGACCTCATGATCCAACCGCCTCAGCCTCCCAAAAGTGCTGGGATTACAGGCTCCCAGCCAGACCTGTGCTTTTTCAAAAGAAGCCAGATCTAGACTCCTCCAACATTTAATGTTGGCTAAGTTGTCTTACTTTTCTTTGGGGTTATTTTGTAAGTGAAAACTTACTTGAATGACAGATTTCCCCATGTATCACCAATGGTCTAAAACTTCTTTTGGTCTAGAACTTCTACATTTTCCGTGCTTCTGTACTACCATTTTCTTGTCCATTTCATCAATTGGAGTGGCTGGCTCCACTTAGGATATTCATGTGTACATTGGAGTTTAGGTTAAACAGGTACTATTTGAATGCTTCTAAAGGAGGCATCCACCATCAGTTAGGACAAACTGCTGATTGGAAACAGAGTGAGTGATAAACTCAGGCTTTAACTAACTGATTTGCTGACATCTGTATCTAAACCATTTTCCATCGCCAAAAATAACATTCACTGAGCAACTGCTGTGTGCCAGGCACGTGTCCAAGTGTTTAGTCTACATTATCATGATGTTACTCATCACAACAATGAAACAGCATTGACATCATGATTCTAGTAGTCTCAGATTTAAAAAAAAAAAAAGAAGAGACGTTTAATTGAATAACAGTTCTACATGGCTGGGGAGGCCTCAGGAAACCCTAAAATCATGGCAGAGGGGAAGCAAGGCACATTTTAAAGGGTGGCAGGAGAGGCAGAGCAAGTGGGGAAGTGCCACATTTTTAAACCATTATATCTCATAAGAACTCACTCACTTTCATAAGAACAAATCTGCTCACATGATCCAATCACCTCCCACCAGACCCCTCCCCTGACATGTGGGGATTACAATTTTACATGAGATTTGGGCTGGGGCACAAAACCAAAAATGATCACTCAGTGTTAGATTTTCAAAGAGTTACTGCAAAGTTTAGGAATGAAGAGAATAAAGATCCATATTATGACTCAAATTCACCCTAACTATCCACCCCTAATCGCTAATCCTCATTATAATATAATCAGCAGACCAGAAAGTGTTCAAAAAGCAGATAAGCAGATATGTCCATTCTTTCTGCAAAATGATTGTTTCTTATGTTTTTCTTTAGAATTCAGATTGTGTGTGTGTGTGTGTGTACAATAGAATAAATATTATTTTTTAAGACTAATTATAATGACAATATAGAGAGGATCTAATACAATGTGTACCATTAAGAAAGAATATCATAGTTGGCAACAATTATGTAACCCTAATTGTAATTTATCAATGACTTCTTGCAAATGACTCGTAGACTTTGTGTTATTATAATTATTATCACTTGTGTGGGCAATGTCTGTCGACCCTTGAAGGGTAAAGAATATATCTTGTTTAACCTTGTATCACCTGTAACAAGTATGGCTTTTAAAACATTATAAGTACTAAATAAATATTTCAGAATGCATGTTGATAAATAACTGGTACATAACATATTATTAGGTTTAAAATATACCAACTGGGAGAATTATTTAGATCACTTTAGGAAATTCTTCTTGTAGAATTATCTTCCATTTCTGGGTAGCATTACAAATCTCTGAATCTACCTTTTTCTTTTGGCCAGTGTCTTTCAGTTTGTCATACCCCAATTAACTCAGACTGTGTGACCCTATATATCCTCACACAACTTAGAATGCTGGACCACTTGAAATGGACCAACACCTGCTCAAATCCAACACCTGTTCACATTATCTCTAGAAATTATGCTACATATATCCTGAGTTTCATCTTGCTTAATCCTATTTGATAATGGTTGAGCCAGCTAATATGAATATATGCTCCTGCAAAATTCTTTTCAATGATGCCCTTTATTGCAATCTATTTCGAAGCTTTTCTTCTGGCTTTTGATATGTAATCCTGAAACATGCTTATCTGTCCTTGACTGTGTCTTTCATTTTTTCCTAACATTCCTGCATTTGTTACATGGACTCCTTCACAGAATTCCAGTGGATTCCTTGTTATTAACCCACCATTCTTTATGGAATGTCTCTGTTGGATATATGACTTTTTCTTTGGGAATTGTGCAATTGAGTCTTCATCATAGGAGTGTCCTTCCTATAAAAATAGTTTAATTGGAAATCAAACATCAAATTGACAGTGTGGTAAATTATAGAGGAGGATGGCCACAGCCCTTTTTCCCATAATTGTGGGCATACTTCTTAGCAATATCACTTTGCCACTCTCCCCATCAAGAAGTGAAGTCTAATGGAATCAACCCAAATGTCCATAAATGATAGAGTGGATAAAGAAAATGTAGTACACATACACCATGGAATACTAAGCAGCCATGAAAAGGAACAAGGTCATGTTTTCTGCAAGGACATAGATGGAGTTGGAAGTCATTATCCTCAGCAAACTGACACAGGAACAGAAAACCAAATACCACATGTTCTCACTGAACAATAAGAATACATGGACACAGGGAGGGGAAACAACACACACTGGGGCCTTTAAGGGGGCAGGAGGAAGGAGAGCATCAGGATAAATAGCTAATGCATGTGGACTTTAATACTTAGGTGATTGATGGGTTGATAGGTACAGCAAACCACCATGGCACACATTTACCTATATAACAAACCTGTATATCATGTACATATATCCCAGAACTTAAAATAAATTTATAATTAAATTAACAATAAAAAGAAGTGAGGTCTAACAGTCCTTAACTTTCAGCTTGCCTGTAACTTGATTTGACCAGTAAAGTGTGGTAGAAATAAGGATAGAGGATTTCTGAGCTTAGGTTCCATGCGACTTTATAGCTTCTGTTCTTACCCTTTTGGAGCTGTGCTGAAACTGTCACCTGAGGAGGCCTAATCTAGCCCCTGGAGAATGAGAGACCTCATGGAGCAAAAAGGACCCTCCCCTAAGACCCCAAGATGAACCAGCTGACAGCCAACACCAACAATCAGAAATATGAGTAAGGCCATCTTACACCATGTAGTCCCAACTGAGTGACCAGATGATTACAGTTGCATAAATAACTCTAAAAACAGCAGAACTGCTGAACTGAATTCAGCTCATCCTGCTAACCCACAGAATCATGACAAATGAATTAAACTAGTAAATTTTGGAATGGTTTGTTATATATTAATAGATAATAACTAAAACAATAAAGAATCGATAATACACATGGTTTTTCAAAGACAGACAACCTTTTTTTTCTTTAATCAAATCTGGAAATGTATTAGTCCTTTTCAACCTATGGTGCTATTTAATTGCTGTGTACAATCCATACCTAACATTTGTAAAATGTTTTAAAGTTCACAATTTACCTTAAAGTCTATTCCTTTGATTCTGACATCCACTCTGTAGGAAGGAAGCAGAGCAGGTGTTATAGTCATTTTCAACACCTAGATGAAGAAATTGAACTCAGGATAGCATAGAACTACACAAAGACATATGGCTGCAGAGGTCAAGGCCAGGGTCATGACCCAATGCTCTTTGTTCTGTGCTGCCTTGCAGGCCCCTCTACCTGGATACAATAATTTCATACCTAATATTGGCAAAATTGGATTAAATCTAGGTTTGCCTTTACCAAAATTCTTGATTCTGGAATGTTTCAAAACTCAGTCCCTAACATTACCAATGTTCAGTTTTCACTGTTGCTTTTTAAGAAAATTCCATACCCATGTGTGTTTTAAGTAAAATTTAGCTTTGAAGTTCCTGATTCATTTTCAATTAAAAGTTTTTTAGCAATATTTCTTTGATGTTCAGTAATAACTTTGAACCATTTTATAAGCCATTTGCACCTTTTATCTTTGAATCATCCAGTCACATCTTGACAAGGGAACTCAAAATGGTATTTTACACTTTTTATATTAGGTTCAAAATGCAATGTATTTCTAACCTGAGTATGTTGTTGCTTCTTTCACTGAAGGAATTGTTTACTGTATCTTTTATAATCTGGTTTTCCCTGAAAAGAGGAAATTTACTTCATGTGAATTTCATTGCTACCTGAGGTTACTATACTCAAAATGAACTTTTGGGAACTTATTTTAGATTTTAATAAAGTGGTAATCTATAAACTGCAAAAGCAGACATCAATATAAACATCAATTTTGAGAAATATACATCAAGGACAAAATCTTAAGTAAAGAATCTTGAGCCAGCAAGGCAATATTTTTTTAAAATATTGCTTTTAAAGAAAGCATTATCATAGCTTAATTTATTTGTGATATATGTTAATTGTTCCATTAAAATGAAAGGTACTGTTTCTTTTCTTTATCCAGAAGTAGAAAGCACAAGCAACATTGATTTTGTACCTAGAATGATTCTTGTTACATTTTCTGTTTGATACTTATGGCAGCTCACTAAGTACGTATGTGTTATCCCCAAGTTCATAAACAAGGAAATTTATACTTAGAAATGCCAATTATTGAACCCACATTCTATCAGATGCCCTATGTTTGGTATTAAAATGGCTTACATGAACTTATGAAATCAGTGAATCTCTAGGTCTTATTTTCCTTATATGTAAGATAACATAACAAGTTATGCATACTGCATAGATTTTGTGAAAAAAATACTAACCTATAATATGACACCCATACTTCTGTCATCATTAGATATTTCTAAAGAATCCATTAGTCAAAATTATTCTTAATTTGCTTTGGAATAAAACTCTGCTTCCAGTTGGGTGTATAAAGCCCAAGGGAAATTGCAAAATTAATACTTATTAGTGAGTCACACAATGAAATTTCATGTTGGGGATCCAAGGGAAATGGCTCAGATCTCCTTAGGGCAACCTCTCCCTGCAACCCACTCCATATTGAGGAAGAATGTCACAATATCACACAGAGTAACTGATTCCTGTGCTGAGAAGTCTTGCCCTAATTTCCATTAGGAAGTGAGGAGCCAATTAAATTGTTTGAACGAGCTTCATTTATACCTAATTGAGATATATGATGTGAAAAGAAATCTTATCTTCCATTTAGAATATTCAAAAATGATGATTCAAATTGGTAGATAATAATAATTATGAATAATAATTGTTAGTTCACTTGTACTTCATTAGGAAAAAAAGACTTATGAAACAAATATTAAATGTCTATATTTCTATTTTCCAGTTGTGGAAATTGAAGTAAAAAGACACTGAGTCTTGTGGCTACACAGCTATTAAGAGTCAACCTTAAATAATCTGATATTACAAACTTCATTCCAAATTTCTCTGCAATTTGTAAACCCAAGGCCCTTGTGAGGATATATACGTTGTTACATGCAAAAGATCCTGCAAATCATAATGTATAATACCAATAAAAGCTATCATTTTGCCCAAAAAGTATGAAAGTCAATACAGGATTTTAAAGATATAGGCACAAATTTGCAAACTGTAAACTCCTTGCCCATTGAATCAAAAAGGAAAAGAAGGAGGAGGAGGAGGAAGAATAGGCTGATGGGAGAGAAGGGGCAAAAAAACAAGGAAAAGTAAGAAAAAAGGATGTTGACCTAAAAAAATTTTTTTTATTATTATTATTTTTATTGCATTTTAGGTTTTGGGATATATGTAAAGAACATGTAAGATTGTTTCACAGGTACACACATGGCAGTGTGGTTTGCTACCTTCATCCCCATCACCTCTATCTGGCATTTCTCTCCATGTTATCCCTCCCCAACTCCCCACCCCCTGCTGTCCCTCCCTTATTTCCCCTGCTACAAGCCCCAGTGTGTGATGCTCCCCTCCCTGTGTCCATGTGTTCCCATTGTTCAACACCCGCCTATGAGTGAGAACATGCGGTGTTTGATTTTCTGTTCTTGTGTCAGTTTGCTGAGAATGATGGTTTCCAGGTTCAGCCATGTCCCTACAAAGGACATGAACTCATCATGTTTTATGGCTGCATAGTATTCGATGGTGTATATGGGCCACATTTTTCCTTTACAGTCTCTCATCAATGGGCATTTGGGTTGGTTCAAAGTCTTTGCTCTTGTAAACAGTGCTGCAATAAACATTCATGTGCATGTGTCCTTATAATAGAATGATTTATAATCCTTTGGATATTTACTTCCTTTCCTTCTTTCCCCTAAGTAGTTATCAGATGTTTAGTAAAATACATTTACGAGATTAATTGTAGGACTAATTTAGACAGAGCTACTTTGAAGACCACACTTAAGCATATACCTGGGAATGATTCCTCTTTCTCATTTTCACTTACTAGACTAGTTTTTTTTCTCTATGTGTCCTGTTTTACCTGCCTTACTTTTCAGAATGTTAGACTATCCCCACCTTTGAAAAGACCATTTAATCTGTGAGTCTGGATTAAATAGCTATTGGAACTACTAAGTCTATAAATCAGAAAAGAAACAAACACTGACAGAGCCACTTTTAAAATTTTATGGTCCAATAAAACCATGTCCTTCTAGAGGGAAAAGACATTTGAATATTTATGATAACTCTGAGTATACAAGATAATGTAGTACAAAGTATTTGAAATAAACAGAACTGGCATCTTTGATTCTACCACCAACCGCCTTTCTAATCTCAGATGAATTATTAAACAGTCAACTCATCATCTTCATAAGAAAAAAATAGTTAATAAAAGTATACCTTTCAGAATTTTAGGAGTACATTTAGAAAGATATACAATATTTCCCAGAAAATCGCCTTTCACATTGCAGACAATCAATAATTTTAGTCTTTCCTTCCTTCCTGATGATTCCCTTCTCCATCTCTCCCCTTCTTTCGTGTCTGGATCAACTATGTCAGGGAGAACAAAAATACTTATGGACCTCTGGGTTCAAGATGATGTGAGACTTCTTCATGTGAGACTTAATAAAAATGGATTAACCCTACATCTTTATTTCATTCGATGCCCTGAAAGACCAAAACTGGCTTTTTTCTGGTTTCTGTGGGTCTTAATTTTCATAAAAATTACTAAGATTCATTTGTAAGATGCAAAATTAACATTTGTATGGTTCAAGAATTGCAGAATTTTTGAATTGGAAGGGATATTCAGGAGAAAAGAGGTGAATAATTCAAACAATCAACAACTTGTGAGTGCTTATTATGTACTAAGATTGGAGGTTTCTGTCCTTGTGAGATTTATATTTTAGTGGGGCAGGTACAGAATGTTCAGTTTTATTCAGCTCTTGTGCCCAAGAAAGAGCTGGTATTGACTGAGTGGTGAAGGAAAGCCTATCCAATAAAGTTTCATTTAAACAGACACTTAAACACCTGAAGAAGTCAGCTGTATGAAGAATGGAAGAATTATGGACAAGAAATCGTAAGTGTGAACAGATTCAGAGGGAACAATTTTGGCCTGTTTGAGGGACCTCAAGCAGATTACTTAAACATAGAAAAGGCGAAAGTGGTAAGACGTGAAGTCGGAAAGGTAAGCAGGGGCACACTGTGTAGGGTCTTGAAGACATGGAGATATTGCTTGGATGTGTGTCTGCACTCAAATCTCATATTGAAATTTTATCCCCAGTGATGGAGGTGAGACCTGATGGAAGGTGACTGGATCATGGGAATGAATTTCTTATAAACAGTTTTGCACCGTCTTCCGTGGTACTGTCTTCACAACAGTGATTAAGTCCTCATGAAATCTGGTCATTTACAAGTGTGAAGCACCTCCTTCCTCTCAATCTTGCTCCTGGTTTCTCCATGTGATGTGCCTGCTTCCTTTGTGCCTTCTACCATGATTGGAAATTTTCTGAGTCCTCCCCAGAAGCAGATGCTGCTATCCTTTCCGTACAGCCTGCAGAACCATGAACCAATTAAACTTCCTTTTAAAATAAATTACCTAGTCTCAGGTATTTGTTTATAGCAATGCAAGAACAACCTAACACACATGGTAAGTAGTTTGAGTTTTATCTTACGTGCAATGGGAAACTGTTGGAAGACTTTGAGCATGAGAGTGACAGATACAATTTATAAATTTAAAAGGTAACTCTGGACGCTCTATGGAAAATAGATAGTCAGTGAGCAAGAGTGGAAGCTGGAAGCCCAGTTAGAAGGTATTGCTGTATTAAAAAGTGAGCAAAACGATTATTTGGATTAAGGTGGAAATAAGTGGTCACACTTAGGTAGAGTCCATGAACTTAATTATGGATTGAAGTGGGTAGTGAGACACCTCAAGAAACCAATTGTACTCCTAAAATTTGGGCTTCAGCAAATGGTTGGAAGTTACTGCCATTTAGTGTGATGGGAAAGAATTGGAGAAAAAGTTGGGGATCGCAAGAATTCAGTTTGAACTTGGTAAGTTAGAGATGATTATAAGACATTCAAGAAAAAGTGTTGTTAAATAGTCAATCAGATACACAACTGGAGTTTGGGAGAATAGTCAGAGATGGAGATGTAAATTGGTTGGCTGTCATTACGCAGACGGTTTTTAATGCCATGGGCCTGAGTGAATTCTTCTAAGGAAGGACTGTAGTTAGAGAAGGGGTGAAGGTCAGAAACTGAGAACCAAGGAACTTTAATATTTATCAGTTGGAAGAGGAGGAGTTATCCAGAGAGTTTGAGGAGTATCAAACTATTGAGGTAGAAGAAACCCAGGCAGGACTAAAAGACAATCAGTAATAATTCAGAGATAATTCATGAAAAGTACTGAATACAATTTCAACAGAATGCCAAGAAAATGTCAGTTCATTAGTCTTAAAGGTCAATATTATGATAGAACCGATGCTGAATTTTTAATGATTTTGCTGGATTGAGACAGTATGTTCCTGATTAGCATTATTTTATTCCAAAAGCCTGGCAGAAAACCTGAAATTCTGAAAAGAACTGGTAGAGAGAAAGAAAGAAAAATATGAAGGGAGAGGTCAGATGGTGGTGCTTCGAAGACCTTGCCTCAAGTATTTTCCCTGTCAGGGACACTAATTTTCACAAAGAGACTGAAGCAAGGAAAAAGGTCGTGTAGCTTCCTTTCCCTTGCGATTGCACATTGAAAACCCCTCATGCCTCTGCCGGTAGCTTATTGCCACTTTCCAGGTTATTCATCTCCATTCTGGCTCTAGTTCCAAACCAAAATATGGAAGCAGAAGCTCTATACAGCAATTTAGGTCATAATATAACTGCCTAAGTTAGTTGTACTTTGAAAATACATAATTAGCTCACATGGGGTAAGGTTCAACTTACCCCATGACTCAAATGACTGATACCCTTCAAGGGTTTCTGTATTGTGTAACTTCTACCCATGAAAGAACAGACATGTGGGGAGCCGTGAGTGCTTCAGAACATCAAAGTCCCAAGTGGATTCCTGCAGAAAATCGCTGATGAAATACAATTATGTGGCACTTAGCAATTCTCTTAAAAGGTGAAGAGAATTTCGCTACGAACTCTGATAAGAATAATCAAGAAGACTTTAGATTGAGCTAGACAACGAAAGATAGGCTTTGCAGTTAGTAGGAGGTTGGTTTAATTTCAAGCTCCACGACCTACTGGTAGTTTGACATAGGCAAATCACATGACATTTGTAACCCTCAGTTTCCTTCCCTATAATGGGCTTTATGATAACACTTGCCTAAAAGGCTGGCATAAGAACTACATGACTGTGTGTGTGTGTGTGTGTGTGTGTGTGTGTGTGTGTGTGTGTGTAAAGAAAGAGCAAGAAAGTACTGAAATGAGGCACAGAAAGTACCTTATGCAAAAGTACCATAAGGCATTAGGAGTTTTCAATATGCAACTGCAAGGAAAGGCACCACAGAAAGTTCTGTGCCTGGCACATAGGATAGGTCATAATACGATATAAGTGATTACCATTTTCCCATAGGATGTAGGTAGCATTAACAGGGCTCATTACAAAGAGTGCCACTATGTGGCCTTAGCATATGTGGCCTCAGCCTCTTCCAGGCATTCTTCTCTGCCTCTCTCTAGGACCAGATCTAAGCAGGAAGATCTGGAAATCTATGTACTTCCGAACTTCCTTAAACACTCTTGCTTCCTTGTCTGTTCTGCACTTAACTGTATGGTTCTCACTCAATCCACTCTCATCCAATCCAAAATCTTCTTTCAAGTGTTTCTACTCCTTACTGCCTGCTACTCAGCCTGCTCCAGCCAATTCAACCCCTTCATCTCACCCCACATTTCGCTGCTCAGTCCTGCTCAATATCTTTACTTGCATTGCCCAACAGCTACTTCATTGCTGAAACTTTCTCTCCTCCCCTTTCTACAGCCAATTATTTATTCATCTTTAAAAAAAAAAAAAACTGAGTTTAAATGCAATGTTGCATCGTGAATTGGATCCCGGAGCAGGAAAAAATGACACTGATTGGAAAACTGGGGAAACCTCAATAAAGTAATATACCAACAGTGGTTTTAATTCTCACAAATGTACCATGGTCATGTGAGATGTTAATATAAGGAGAAAGCTAGGTGAGGGGCATACTGAAACACTATGAATTATCTTTGCAGCTTTTCTTTAAAATTACAAATATTCCAAAAATAGAAAGGTTATCGTAAAAGTGTATACCCTATCCTTTCTTGAAGACTTCCTTGTGTATAACAACCCTCTTTGCCCTTAACTCCTTTCCTAGCATACATCACTTAACTACTCTGTACTTCAGTTTCTTCATCTGTGAGATGGGAACAGGCATAAACCACAATTTAAAGAAGGTCTAGGCAGAGGTAAAGGTTGGTACAAATGTCACCATGATTTCAGACCATGAATTTTAAATTATTAAACTAGGCTCAAACACATCTGTACTAATCAAAATAGAAACCATTACAATCAACACATTTTTGCCAATGAGAAATGCTTGTTTATTCCTATAGCATAAAAGTCCATGCTTCAGGATTTGACAAACTCTTGGAAAGCATTTTCTGCATCCTGCTGGTTGTGGAAGCTATCAAGATGCTTGAAGAAATGATCGTTGGTTGGCAAGAAGTTAGGTGAATGTGGCAGATGAGGCAAAATTTTGTAGTCCAGTTAGTTTAACTTTTGAAGCATTGGTTGCACGACATGTAGTCTTTGCCATGGAGAAGAACTGAGCCCTTCTGTTGACCAGTGCCAACTGCAGGCATTCCAGATTTTGGCGCATCTCATCAATTTGCTGAGTGTATTTCTCAGATGTAATGGCTTCACCGGTATTCAGAAAGCTGTAGTGAATCAGACCAGCAGCAGACCACCAACAGTGACCATGACCTTTTATTGGTGCAAGTTTGGCTTTGGGAGCACTTTGAAGCTTCCTTTAGGTGCAGCCGCTGAGCTGGTCATTGCCAGTTGTCACATAAAATCCGCTTTTTATTGCACGTCACAATCCATGAAATGGTTTGTTGTTGTTGCATAGAATAAGAGAAGACAACACTTCAAAACTATGCATTTTTATTTTTCACTCAGCTCCTGAGGCACCAACTTATTGAGATTTTCACCTTTCCAATTTGCTTCAAATGATAAATGACTAGAGAATGGTCTATGTTGAGTTCTTTGGCAACTTCTCCTGTAGTTGTAAAAAAATCAGCTTCCATGATTGCACTCAATTGGTCATTGTCAACTTCCAGTGACTGACCACTGTGCTCCTCAACTTCAAGATTCTTGTCTCCTTTGCCAAACTTCTTGAACAACCACTGCACTGTACGTTCATTAGCAGTTCCTGGGCCAAGGTGCTGTTGATGTTGCAAGTTGTCTCTGCTGCTTTATGGCCCATTTTGAATTCGAATAAGAAAATCGCTCAACTTTTCTTTTTGTCTAACATCATTTCCATAGTCTAAAATAAGCATAAAATAAACAGCAAGTAATAAGTCATTAGCAAAAAGAAATAAAGTGAGAAGTGCCCATTAAAATGATGTATAACAAACCACATTTATTTAAGAAGATATTCCAATATCAAATGTCAAATTCCAACAATCCAAAAATTGCAATTACTTTTGCACTCACTTAATATGCTCTGTGTGTGTGTGTGTGTGTGTGTGTGTGTAGAATAACCTCCGGAGCTACTAAATAGCAGAGCTGAAATTTGCACCTAGATTGTCTACTTTGAGTCTTTCCTCTTACTCATTAAGTTATATCACCAGTGGAAACATTATGTAATTTATGTTGTAGCCATTTGTATAGAATGCATGGAAAACAACCATAAGAGCAAACAGCCGGGGTCATCTCTGAGCTATAGTATTATGAGTAATTTTCATTGTTTTATTTTCCTTTCTTTGTTTTACTAATGTTCTACAACAAACATATTCCTTGTGGTGAGTAAATAATTATACACAACAAACTCACCATAGTGGTTGCCTCTGAAGACAGAGTGACAGAAATGGGTCTCAAGGTAAAAGTTGAGAAGGATTCTCATTATTTCTTAAAAATAAAAAGCAAATCCCATATAATGCCAAAAGGTGTTACTTCTAATCTATGGACTGAGCAAAACTTAGGGGCCATAAGTAAGAAACAGAATTTTGGGTGTCATCCATTTATCTTATTTAATTTTTTTTTAAGTAAAGATAATCTAAGTGCTAACTATTAACACAGTGGATGATTTTAGTGCTGGCTGGAAATATCAAATTATTTCAAAAAAATTATGTCGGTGCCTCTGTATTGCTGATAGAGTTCACAAACATTTTTTCTGCCTAATGGGTAATTTGGCTATCCCCAAATTGCTGCTTCTACACATGTTCCAGCTATAAAAGGGTAGCTTTCTATGTGAGAAGATGTCTTCATCAAGTTTCCCAGCTGCTAAAGCATATGGTGTACAATAAAATGGCAACATGAAATAACTGTATTACAATATCTCTTTAGGAGTAAAGTCTTATAGTTGCCCCAAACCTTTTAAAAACTAAATGTAAGGAAGTGCTATTTATGAAAGTCACCTAGACATTCTGTGATCTAATCCAGAATTAAATCTGTTTTATATCGACTCCAAGTGTCTATGGTCACTTGCCCTTTAGCATGAAGTAATTGGTTATATCAAGGGATGTTATAAGAAGCAACTCAGCACTACCAGTATTGTAAGGATGTTTTTGAGGGTGTTAATCATTATAATTTACATACAGACCTAGAGGAGAAGTTCTACTCTGACATTTTTACCAGAAAATTTCCTGAACAACAGTTTTATTTTTCATCTTATAAACACTATGAATTCCATATTTGCTTGTGCATTCTTTTCTCATCTGGCTGTTAAAAAATTTTTAGGATCAAATGTATGACCTACAAAAATATTAGAAGAATATCTGCATGACATTAAAACTGGCAAAAATGTCTTTGACAGGACACAAAAAGCCCTAGACTTAAAAGAAAAGATTGATAAACTGGATCTCATTCAAATTATACTTTCTGTTCATCAGAAGATATTATTATGATAATGGAAAGACAAGTCATAAGAGAAAGATGATATTTCTAAGACATATATCTAGGAAGCAACCCAAGTTAAATATGGACAGGAGACTAAAAAAAAAAAACCATTTCACAAAAGAAAATACCAAAATGGCCACTAAACATTTGAAAACATACTAATCGTTAGTTATCAGAGAAATGTGAAATAAAAGCACAATAAGATACCATGACCCACCAATGAAAATGGCTAACATTAAGACTGGAAACACAAAATCATATGAAGATATGAGCAATGGAAACTCTTTTATATTGCTGATCAAAGTACAAATCAGTGTAACAACTTCAGAAAATTACTTGGCGGGACCTACTAGTCTAAAATATTATGCATTAATTCCACTCCTGGGAATATATCCCCCCAAAAGCGAGTGGTTTTATTCACATGTACATGTACAAAAGTATTCATAATAGCTTTATTTATAATAGGCCAAAACTTGAAACAACTAAATGTTCAACAATAGTAAAATGTGTAAATTAATTGTCGTATGTTCATATAAGGAACGCTACACAAAAGTGAGAGAAAAGTGAATCTCACAGACATTCTGTTGAGCAAAACAGACACAAACTGTATAATTCTATTTATATGAAGTTCAAAAATAAGCAAACTAACATATGATAAAAGTCAGAATAGTGGTTACCTTTAGAGGAAAAATAAAGACATCAGGCTGATGAGAATGCTCTATAATTTGTTCAGGGTGGTTATACATTTATTTATGTATGAAAAGTCATTGAGCTTACATTTAAGATTTGTGCACTGAAAAAAAAAAACAAGAAATAATATATGGCTTTTCTCTTGGGGGATTTATATGGCTATATAACATGTGTTTGGTATAATGACCTAACACTCTAGCTCCATTAGTCCTTATTTTCCTTTTCATCTTCTCTCTTACTTATTTTTAAACATTTTATATTGCTATTACTTGCATAACAGCATCTTCCTGAGCCATCTAAAGTCCTAGTTAGAACAGGTAATAAATAAATACAAAAATATCTGAATAAAAGTTCAGCTGTTTCTAAATTGGACATCAGAAGACTTTGAATCATGAGACTCAGATTTTCATTTTTATTCTGACTATATGGAGAAATTACTTAAGATAATATCTACTTGACTTGTTTGTTAAAAAAAATTAAATAAAACAGCATAGTCAAAAGTATTTTTCAAATTGGGAAGAGATGTAAAAATTACATTTAAAAGCATCTAATATTAATCTAGGAACACAATCTCCAATTAAATAATCAAACTAAAAGAAAGTATATTTTTAGAGGGAAAAAATGGCTCAAATCTATAATTCTGTCTTTCCTGGGATTATTTGTTATATTAAGTGTGCTTTAAAACATTTTTGTTATGCATGTTCAAATTCTCCCAAGTGAACACCAACATGAGTTTATATGCTCGAGAAGTGTCTGGTACACCCAGGATCAATTTGTATGAAGCTATCAGAGGAGAGGATCTATTTGCCCATCAAAAAATTATTCCAGTCATGCAAAATATTTTGTTATTGGGATATAAATCTACGATATACTAAGAATCAAGTTAAGTTTATAAAGTAAATTCAGTAAAATAAAATTTATATTAGCCTCTCTTTAGATTGAAAAATTAAAGAGAGAGCGCACTTGAGTCTAGGAGTTTGAGGTTACAGTGAGCCATGATTATGCCACTGTACTCCAGCCTGTGCAACAGAGTGAGACTCCGTCTCAAACAAACAAACAAAAAAAGAGTGAGGAAAATGTAAGAGCTGTTTTCATCTCTCCTTGTGCAGATAAGCAGTTTATGGAGACACAATAGGTGCTATCAGACCTTCCCAAAGGAGTTTCTGAATAGTAATGTTCTGACTCTTATGTATAAGAATATCAGTTATACCAAGTGATTCTCTCAAGTTTCTTTTTAATTTAACACATTTCTCAACACATTCCAAATAGTTTCTGCCCTCAGATATCCCATTGAGATTATTCTCATCAAGATAACCTGGGATTCTCTTGTTGCTAGAATCCAACATTTTAACTCATCTCACCACTCAATATTGGACCCTCCTCCCCTCCTCTTCCTCCTCCTCCTCCTCCTCCTTCTTCTTCCTCTTCTTTTTTCCCTAGAAACAGAGTCTTGCTCTGTTGCCCAGGCTGTAGTGCAAATTTGGTGGTGCTTATGTTCTCCTCTGCATCCCTTTTATTCTGCCTCCCTAGGCAATTCAGTCATCTGAATGCAAACATCATATGATAATGACTATCAAACCTCTAACTTCAGCCATGATCTCACTCCTGAGCTCAAAATTTATGTAACTCTCTACTTGACACCTCCACGTAGGTTTTCTGTAGAGACTTCAAAATCAGTATTAAGTAGACTTTATCATCTCTCTCCTAACCTGTTCCTGTGTCACTGCTTTCAGTGAGCACCTTATCACCCACAAAGTTGCTAACATTGAGAATCCTCTGTCAACAATTTCTTTCATGCAACAGCAAGTCGTGTCAAATTTATTTGTTAAGTAGCTCTGCAATCCATTCATTCTATCTCACTTCTTTCAGCTACATAACTGCTTGTCTACAATTAATTCTACTCAAAACAGCTAAATCTGATTATATCTTTTCCTCAATTAATACCCTTTATCACTGCTAAAGACTTATATTCCATAATTCCCATTAACTACTGCCATCATGGCTCTTGAAGAGTTATTCTTCAGAAAAATTTTCTTATCAGTTTAACAATTTTTATAACACATTAAATATATACACTATAAACAGTAATATTTAGACATTAAATTTTCAGGAAAAGATGACAGAGAAAGAAAAATTTGATGTGAAAGCAGTGTTTGAATGACATCTTGTTTCTCACAGATATTTGTTTTCATTGTTCAAGCGATATATACTTTTTCTCTTTTTTTTTACATTTTTATTGCATTATAGGTTTGGGGTACATGTACAGAACGTGCAAAATAGTTGCATGGGTACACACATGACAGTGTGTCTTGCTGCCTTCCTCCCCTTCACCCACACCTGGCATTCATCCCCAGGCCATCCCTCCCCAGCCCCCCCCGCTGTCCCTCCCCCATTCCCCCCAATAGACCCCAGTGTGTAGTAGACCCCCTCCCTGTGTCCATGTGTTCTCATTTTTCTCACCCATCTATGAGTGAGTATACGCAGTATTTCTTTTTCTGTTCTTGTGTCAGTTTGCTGAGAATGATGTTCTCCAGATTTCATCCATGTCCTTACAAAGGACACAAACTCATCATTTTTGATTGCTGCATAATATTCCATGGTGTATATGTGCCACATTTTCCCAGTCCAGTCTATCATCAGTGGGCATTTGGGTTGGTTCCAGGTCTTTGCTATTGTAAACAGTGCTGCAATGAACATTCGTGTGCATGTGTCCTTATAGTAGAACGATTTATAGTCCTTTGGATATATACCCAATAATGGGATTGCTGGGTCAAATGGAATTTCTATTTCTAGGTCCTTGAGGAATCACCACACTGTCTTCCACAATGGTTGAACTAATTTACACTCCCACCAACAGTGTAAGAGTGTTCCTATTTCTCCACATCCTCTCCAGCATCTGCTGTCTCCAGATTTTTTAATGATCGCCATTCTAACTGGCATGAGATGATATCTCAATGTGGTTTTGATTTGCATCTCTCTAATGACCAGTGATGATGAGCATTTTTTCATGTGTTTGTTGGCCTCATGTATGTCTTCTTTTGTAAAGTGTCTGTTCATATCCTTTGCCCATTTTTGAATGGGCTTGTTTTTTTTTTTCCTGTAAATCTGTTTGAGTTCTTTGTAAATTCTGGATATCAGCCCTTTGTCAGATGTGTAAACTGCAAAGATTTTTTTCCCATTCTGATGGTTGACGATTCACTCTAGTGACTGTTTCTTTTGCCATGCAGAAGCTGTGGAGTTTGATTAGGTCCCATTTGTCTATTTTCGCTTTTGTTGCCAATGCTTTTGGTGTTTTGGTCATGAAGTCCTTGCCTACTCCTATGTCTTGAATGGTTTTGCCTAGTTTTTCTTCTAGGGTTTTTATGGTGTCAGGTCTTATGTTTAAGTCTTTAATCCATCTGGAGTTAATTTTAGTGTAAGGTGTCAGGAAGGGGTCCAGTTTCTGCTTTCTGCACATGGCTAGCCAGTTTTCCCAACACCATTTATTAAATAGGGAATCCTTTCCCCATTGCTTGTTTTTTTCTGGTTTATCAAAGATTATATGGTTGTAGATATGTTGTGTTGCCTCCGATGCTTCTGTTCTGTTCCATTGGTCTATATCTCTGTTTTGGTACCAGTACCATGCTGTTTTGATTACTGTAGCCTTGTAGTATAGTTTGAAGTCTGGTAGTGTGATGCCTCCCACTGTGTTCTTTTTGCTTAGAATTGACTTGGCTATGAGGGCTCTTTTTTGGTTCCATATGAAATTCATGGTGGTTTTTTCCAGTTCTGTGAAGAAATTCAATGGTAGTTTGATGGGGATCGCATTGATTGTGTAAATTACTTTGGGCAGTATAGCCATTTTCACGATATTGATTCTTCCTAACCACGAACATGGAATGTTTCTCCATCTGTTTGTGTCCTCTCTTATTTCGTTGAGCAGTGGTTTGTAGTTTTCCTTAAAGAGGTCCCTTACATTCCTTGTGAGTTGTATTCCTAGGTATTTTATTTTCTTTGTAGCAATTGTGAATGGCAGTTTGTTCTTGATTTGGTTCTCTTTAAGTCTTTTATTGGTGTATAGGAATGCTTGTGATTTTTGCTAATTGATTTTCTATCCTGAGACTTTGCTGAAGTTGCTTATCAGTTTCAGGAGCTTTTGGGCTGAGGTGATGGGGTCTTCTAGGTATACTATCATGTCGTCTGCAAATAGAGACAATTTGGCTTCCACCTTTCCTATTTGAATACCCTTTATTTCTTTTTCTTGCCTGATTGCTCTGGCTAGAACTTCCAGTACTATGTTGAATAGGAGTGGTGAGAGAGGGCATCCTTGTCTAGTGCCAGATTTCAAAGGGAATGCTTCCAGTTTTTGCCCATTAAGGATGATATTGGCTGTTGGTTTTATTACTTTGAGATATGTTCCATCAATACCAAGTTTATTGAGGGTTTTTAGCATAAAGGGCTGTTGAATTTTGTCAAATGCCTTCTCTGAGTCAATTGAGATAATCATGTGGTTTTTGTTTTTGGTTCTGTTTATGTGGTGAATTACATTTATAGACTTGCGTATGTTGAACCAGCCTTGCATCTCCGGGATGAATCCTACTTGATCATGATGGATAAGTTTTTTAATGTGCTATTGCAATCGGCTTGCCAGTATTTTATTGAAGATTTTTGCATCTATGTTCATCATGGATATTGGCCTGAAGTTTTCCTTTCTTGTTGAGTCTTTGGTATCAGGATGATGTTGGTCTCATAAAATGATTTGGGAAGGGTTCCCTCTTTTTGAATTATTTGGAATAGTTTCAGAACGAATGGTACCAGATCCTCTTTGTGTGTCTGGTAGAATTCAGCTGTTAACCCATCTGGACCAGGGCTTTTTTTGTGTGGTAGGCTCTTAATTGCTGCCTCAACTTCAGACATTGTTATTGGTCTATTCATAGTTTTGGCTTCCTCCTAGTTTAGGCTTGGGAGGACACAGGCGTCCAGGAATTTATCCATTTCTTCCTGGTTTACTAGTTTATGTGCATAGAGTTGTTTGTAGTATTCTCTGATGATGGTTTGAATTTCTGTGGAATCTGTGGTGATTTCCCCTTTATCATTTTTTATTGCATCTATTTGGTTGTTCTCTCTTTTCTTTTTTATCAGTCTGGCTAGTGGTCTATTTTGTTGATCTTTTCGAAAAACCAGCTCTTGGATTTATTGATTTTTTGAAGGGTTTTTCTTGTCTCTATCTCCTTCAGTTCTGCTCTGATCTTAGTTATTTCTTGTCTTCAGCTAGGTTTTGAGCTTTTTTGATCTTGCTCCTCTAGCTCTTTCAGTTTTGATGATAGGGTGTCAATTTTGGATCTCTCCACTCTTCTCATGTGGGCACTTATTGCTATATATTTCCCTCTACAGAATGCTTTAAATGTGTCCCAGGGATTCTGGTATGTTGTGTCTTCTTTCTTGTTGATTTCGAAGAAATTCTTTATTTCTGTCTTCATTTCATTGTTTATCCAATCAACATTCAAGAGCCAGTTGTTCAGTTTCCATGAAGCTGTGCAGTTCTGAGTTATTTTCTGAATTCTGAGTTCCAACTTGATTGCACTATGGTCTGAGAGACTGTTTGTTATGATTTCAGTTGTTTTGCATTTGCTGAGGAGTGCTTTACTTCCAATTATGTGGTCAATTTTGGAGTAGATGTGATGTGGTGCTGAGAAGAATGTATATTCTGTGGATTTGGGGTGGAGAGTTCTGTAAATGTCTATCAGGTTTGCTTGTTCCAGGTCTGAGTTCAAGTCCTGGATATCCTTGTTAATTTTCTGCCTGGTTGATCTGTCTGATATTGACAGTGGAGTGTTAAAGTCTCCCACTATTATTGTGTGGGAGTCTAAGTCTCTTTGTAAGTCATTAAGAACTTGCCTTATATATCTGGGTACTCCTGCATTGGGTCCATATATATTTAGAATCATTAGCTCTTCTTGTTGTATCGATCCTTTTACCATTATGTAATGACCTTCTTTGTCCCTTTTGATCTTTGTTGCTTTAAAGTCTATTTTATCAGACATGAGAATTGCAACTCCTGCTTTTTTGTTGCTCTCCATTTGCTTGGTAAATCTTCCTCCATCCCTTTATTTTGAGCCTTTGTGTATCCTTGCGTGTGAGGTGGGTTTCCTGGATACAGCACACCGATGGGTTTTGGTTTTTTATCCAATTTGCCAGTCTGTGTCTTTTGATTGGTGCATTTAGCCCATTTACATTTAGGGTTAATATTGTTATGTGTGAATTTGATACTGCCATTTTGATGCTAGCCGGCTGTTTTGCCCATTGGTTCATGTACATTCTTCATTTTGTTGATGCTCTTTAGCATTTGGTATGCTTTTAGGATGGCTGGTACTGGTTGTTCCTTTCTATGTGTAGTGCCTCTTTCAGGAGCTCTTGTAAAGCAGGCCTAGTGGTGACAAAATCTATGAGTACTTGCTTGTTCATGAAGTATTTTATTTTTCCTTCACTTATGAAGCTCAGTTTGGCTGGATATGAAATTCTGGGTTGAAAGTTCTTTTCTTTAAGGATGTTGAATATTGGCCCCCACTCTCTTCTGGCTTGTAGAGTCTCTGCCGAGAGATCTGCTGTGAGTCTGATGGGCTTCCCTTTTTGGGTGACCCGACCTTTCTCTCTGGCTTCCCTTAGTATTTTCTCCTTCATTTCAACCCTGGTGAATCTGACGATTATGTGCCTTGGGATTGCTCTTCTTGCGGAGTATCTTTGTGGTGTTCTCTGTATTTCCTGGAGTTGAGTATTGACCTGTCTTGCTATGTTGGGGAAATTTTCCTGGATAATAACCTGAATAGTATTTTCCAGCTTGGATTCATTCTCTTCATCACATTCTGGTACACCTATCAAACGTAGGTTGGGTCTCTTCACATAGTCCCAAATTACTTGGAGATTTTGTTCATTCCTTTTTGCTTTTTTCTTTAATCTTGGTTTCTCATTTTATTTCATTGAGTTGATCTTCAACTTCTGATATTCTTTCTTCTGCTTGGTCAATTCGGCTGTTGAAACTTGTGCATGCTTTGCGAAGTTCTCGTGTTGTATTTTTCAGCTCCTTCAATTCATTCATATTCCTCTCTAAGTTGTCCATTCTTGTTATCAATTCCTCGAATCTTTTTTCAAATCCTTTTTCAAGGTTCTTAGTTTCTTTGCACTGATTTAGAACATGTTCTTTTAGCTCACTGATGTTTCTCATTATCCACTTTCTGAAGTCTGATTCCGTCATTTCATCACACTCGTTCTCTGTCCAGCTTTGTTCCCTTGCTGGTGAGGAGTTTTGGTCCTTTTTAGGAGGTGAGGTGTTTTGGTTTTGGGTGTTTTCCTCCTTTTTGCACTGGTTTCTTCCCATCTTTATGGATTTATCCACCTGTCGTCTTCGTGGTTGCTGATTTTTCAATTGGGTCTCTGTGTGGACGCCCAGATTGTTGATGAAGTTTTTCTGTTACTTAGTTTTCCTTCTAATGGTCTAGCCCCTCTGCTGTACGAGTGTTGAGGTCCACTCCAGGCCCTGCTTTTCTGGGGTACACCTGTAGCAGCCTCTGCGCCTTCACCGAGAGCTGCAATCCCAAGTCGCCTCTACGATGCCATCTTGGAACCTGATATATACTTTTTCATATGTAAAAATTGTTTCTGTACATTGATTTGAGGTGAAACACATAATAACATTCTTCATTTGAAGTATCAGAAGTTTTTTTCTTAATTAGTGACTTGTCACTTAGAAGCAGGATTTATAAGAACAAATGAAAATCATTAAGTGAGAGTAAATTGTATCCTTATTGTTTTCAAGATAAATTCTAAGCTTCTTAACAACTTGAAAGATACGTGACCTAACTCCTGCTTCATCTGACACCAATCCCCATTTCACATTTTACTTTTCAGTCATATGGAGCTACAGAAATCTTGTACCAACTCAGGAGTTGTGTTTCTTAAAAGAACAGGGGATGGCAGAACTAAGACTGGCATGATTGAGTTCTTGCATATGATAGAGGGTTCAGGGAAAACACTAAATACATTTGAAATCTGTATACCACTGCAAAGAGGTATTTTAGAAAGCATCTACTGCTAGAACAAACTGGATCAACAAGTTGGCTATTCTTCTGATTCCTTTTCTGGAACTCTTTTTGAAAAATTATGGTGGTATTATGAGCTAACAAGGCAGAATATTTTACATATTTCATTATACCAACTACTTTCATTTAAACTTTACACATCAACCAGCCCTTATTGGTTTTAAATTGAAGTGAGTTACTCATAAATGTTGATTTTGTAGATCTGTGCCATTCACCCTGTATTTTGTTGATCACAAAACTCAACGTCAATGCTGGGGGTTTTTTTGTTTGTTTGTTTGTTTTGAGATGGAGTTTCGCTCTTGTTACCCAGGCTGGAGTGCAATGGTGCGATCTTGGCTCACTGCAACCTCCGCCTCCTGGGTTCAAGCAATTCTCCTGTCTCAGCCTCCTGAATAGCTGGGATTACAGGCACGCGCCACCATACCCAGCTCATTTTTTGTATTTTTAGTAGAGACGGGGTTTCACCATGTTGACCAGGATGGTCTCGATCTGTTGACCTCGTGATCCACCCGCTTCAGCCTCCCAAAGTGCTGGGATTACAGTTTTTTTTTTTTATTATTTTACCAATATTAGCCTGAATGTATTTGAATGAATGCAGCAGCAAAAAAGCTTTCTCATAGGGTCCTCTTAAATGAATGTTAGTCACTGGGCTGTATTGACAACATCTCTCTGGCTGCTTTGCAAAAACTGAATGCTAGCATATAAAAGTGGAAACGGACTACTGTGGTATTAGAATTCTCAAAGCGAGAGATGGTAGTAATTGCCAGGGATGGTGGCAAGGAGATGGAGAGAAATAGAACACAAAGCTTTTAGAACAAGCAGCAAAAATGGTGAAGACTAGAAAACAAAGGTCAGGGTGAGGGAGGTAAGGAATCAAGAAGTCTGTCTTGGACATATACATTTTATTTGCCTGCTAAACATGCAAGTGGAGATTTTTAAGCAGTCAGTTGAAAATCTGGAGCAGAAGATGTAAATTTGGAAGTCATTTCTATATAGCCATAAAACTAGATCCCAAGGGAAAGAGTGCTAATAGCCCAAAATGATTTCATATTGAAGCCATCAAAGGAATTAAAATGAATAGAAATGGACTCAACAGTGGATCAAATATCAAAAGAAGATGGCATAAAACAGGACTCTATTCCAGACTCCCCCCTCTCCAACTTACTCATGAAGGATTTGTATACTACTTCAAGTCTTTTTAGAAGGAATTGGGCATTAAATAAATAGCATAAACAATTTGTTACATGATGTGTGCCTTCTTGTCATGTCAAACAGGAGATTAAACATTCTTCTCCCTACTGATCACATAATATCAGTGTGGCTTTCTAGAAGTGCCCTCAAATAGCATGTCAACCTGAACTTATTACCAAGCTCAAAACCATTTCACCAAAACCAAAGGTCATTGGCATGTTTATGACACACAGAGGGATAATTATTAATAAATCCACTTTGCAGAAAACCCATCTAGTTGTAGTTCAGTCTATTGTACAGTTAACCCAAGTTTTAGAACTGCAGAAATGCTGTTCTCCTCAAAACAAAATATTCTAGAAAAACTATATTAAAAGCAGTTACATAGCAGAAGCTAACTCCTTCTCTTACATCCTCTTTAGCCATACATCTCTTGATGCTCTGGGGACAGAGCTTTTATTCAGGATTTGCAACATGATATCTTGGGAATTTTATTTTTTAAATATTTATACCCAAGCCTTACTCTTGGAGAGTCAAACTTCGTGGGTAAGTGAAAAGAGTATTCTGAAAAAGTTCTTCACATAATTTTGCTGCTGATTCTGAGTTAGGAATTTCTGCTCCATGGCAAGGACCTCTGAGGTTTCAAGGTAGTGAACATTTGAGATCCAGAAAGGTTTTTAGGAAGTTTCTTTGCCCTGCTTGCCCCCATTTAATTGCCTTCAATCCACCTGTGAATGTCACCGTTTAGTTTGAATAAGAACTCAAGCCAGGTTCTTTAATTTGTATAACAAAACAGACAAATTTGTCAAATATATGTCTAGCATTTTATCTAAAACAAATAGATCTCCTCTAACAATTAAGAATAACAGAGGGGCCGAGAGAGGGGGCGAGCGACCGAGCGCCGCCGCGGGAGTGAGGTGCGTGCGGGCTGCAGCGCAGACCCCAGCCCGCCCCGCGGAGAGCGTCCTGGGCGCGCCCTCCCGCCTTCCCTTCAAGCCTCCCTTTCTCTTCATCCTCGTGAGCGAGGGACTGGGAGTGGCCATTCGACGACAGTGTGGTGTAAAGGAATTCATTAGCCATGGATGTATTCATGAAAGGACTTTCAAAGGCCAAGGAGGGAGTTGTGGCTGCTGCTGAGAAAACCAAACAGGGTGTGGCAGAAGCAGCAGGAAAGACAAAAGAGAGTGTTCTCTATGTAGGCTACAAAACCAAGGAAGGAATGGTGCATGGTGTGACCACAGTGGCTGAGAAGACCAAAGAGCAAGTGACAAATGTTGGAGGAGCAGTGGTGACGGGTGTGACAGCAGTAGCCCAGAAGACAGTGGAGGGAGCAGGGAACATTGCAGCAGCCACTGGCTTTGTTAAAAAGGACCACTTGGGCAAGAGTGAAGAGGGAGCCCCACAGGAAGGAATTCTGGAAGATATGCCTGTGGATCCTGACAATGAGGCTTACGAAATGCCTTCTGAGGAAGGGTATCAAGACTATGAACCCGAGCCTAAGAAATACCTTTGCTCCCAGTTTCTTGAGATCTGCTGACAGATGTTCCATCCTGTACAAGTGCTCAGTTCCAATGTGCCCAGTCATGACATTTCTCAAAGTTTTTACAGTGTGTTTTAAAGTCTTCCATCAGCAGTGATTGAAGTATCTGTACCTGCCCGCACTCAGCATTTCGGTGCTTCCCTCTCACTGAAGTGAATACATGGTAGCAGGGTCTTTGTGTGCTGTGGATTTTGTGGCTTCAATCTATGATGTTCAAATAAATTAAAAACACCTAAGTAACTACCACTTATTCCTAAATCCTCACTATTTTTTTGTTGCTGTTGTTCAGAAGTTGTTAGTGATTTGCTATCATATATTATAAGATTTTTAGGTGTCTTTTAATGATTCTGTCTAAGAATAATGATGTAGTGTGAAATTTGTTAATATATATAATACTTAAAAATATGTGAGCATGAAACTTTGCACCTATAAATACTATGAAATTTAAAAAAAAAAGAATAACAATATTTTAGGCAAATACAATGACTATCATATTCATTGCTCTCTCAATTTGTTCAAAATCTACATTAGTCAATAAATGCAAAACAGGGATGATACAACGTAAGTGATATTCTCACCAATCAATCTAAGTTTCTCTTCCTGAATTATCAGGAAGTCAAATTTCTAAACAGTTTCACCTTTGATTACTTTTGCTTCCTATGGAAAGGCCTTCCAACAATGTAAATTTTAAACACTAAGTACTCAAGTTTTATGAAGGTTTATAAAAGAAATAGCTTCAGATATTGAAAACTATTAAGGATACGATCTACATGACAAATTTCACCTCAGAGTAAAAATCCAGGGAAACTGTATCTAATATAAATTGATATGCCTGATTTCATTTACAAAGAGAATGATTTCTACCAAGAACTACCGCAGTAAGTTTTATGTGCCATTGTAGTAACCATCCCTTATCAAGGCTTTCTGGTTCAAGCATCTTTCCAAATCATTTTATTTTTTAATCTTTGTTTTAATGATGCCATGGCACCTATGGCTTTTATTATAAGTTACTTCCAATTATTTTTGGAAAGTGGATTGATTATTAATAATAAAATCTATCCTGGCCTCACTCATAAAATCAATATTAATTTATTTTTAGTTATTGAGAGAACACCTCCAACAAGTGTAATGTGAAGATTTTCTAAGTTAAATAATCAAAAAAACTGCTTTTAAAAAAACCACCAACAAAAAAAAACAACTTAGTAAGCATGTCCTGCCATGACAAGGGTTTTCTCTCAGGAAACCCTTGTATTGTGGTCAAGGATTATGACTGCTCTTTTAGCATCTGGAAGAGAATTTTATAAGCTCCTTTTCCTCTTTTCTATAACATCACCATTAATGATATTTAAGCACTTCCTATGTGTCAGGGACTGTATCAGGAGCTTTGCCTGCAAGCTTATCTAATCCTCACAACAAAGTTGAACCTGATCCTTCTAATGTACCTATTTCAGATGAGAAATATGAAATTTAAAAAGGTTCAATATCTTGCCCTCAATACGTGTTTTTAAATAAATGCATAAACTTGTGCAGCTAGACATACAATTAGGAGAAAAAAACTAGGAAAATGCTTCTTGTCTAGATGCAGGGATGAAATCTCCCCTGCTGCTCTCAGGAACTTGGCCTTTATTGATCTCACTGGAAATCAGAAAAATGGCTTTGCTTTTGCCCTTTTGCAATGGGCAAATAATTGAACCTAACACATTTTATGGTTGACTTTCTTTAGTCTGAGTTTGACTAAAGAATTTGACTTTTCTATTTACTTGTGTTATTTATGTTTAAAATCTAAATAAAGGCTTAGCCAGTGGTAGATCTGCTGACCAAAGAAAGGATCAGGTAGATAGAGTTGACTGTCCCAAGGTTCTTAGGTTCCTAGTAACAAGGGATCATGGGCAGCATTCACTCAGCTGACAAACTGACCACGCAATGTCCCCAAAACGGATCTCTCACAGCACATTTTTCTGTTACTGCATACGAAGAGGTAGCCATTATCTACTTACCATGAAGCATATAGTTTACTATAGCCTTGAGGATATGTAATACAGCATTTGACTCATATATTTGACTAGAGTGTCCAAGATTAATAAGAGTTTATTGATCCAATACATTTTATATGGAAGCACTGGATTGGAAATCAGGAAACCTGGTGTATAGTGCTGGTACTTATTCTAGTGATATCTGACTCCAATTAGTCATTTAAGTGCTCTGAGCCTTAGCTTCTTAACTGTGCATGAGAGAATTTTGCTAAATTGTTTTGAAGGTCTCTCCCAACTCTGAAAATCTATGAAGTTGCTAATCTTTCTGATTTGCTGTATCAAGATATTCTTTATTGAGCTAAACTTTTACTTTATGTAATCTTCTCTAATTTGGAAGAAAATGATTGAAAGTCAACAGGCCAAAGTAAGAAAGTGCCTTTTTACAGCACAAGGATGAACTTAAGCATGATATATTCTCACGTGCTTCATCCAGTCATTCATGAGACTTTTCTTTATTATTACTCATTTCACTAATTAACTTTAAATTTGGGCATTCTGATACATAGAGATGAGGTCAAAATAATCATTGATGAATTTCCTTTTAAAAATGTAAAAAATTGTTTCCTATTGTATCACACCCTGAATGAGGTCATTTTTTCCAAGTTACCAGACCTTAACACACTGCATTTATTTATCTAAGATTTGTAGTTATAGACTGCTCTCTAAATCTCTAAATATTTAACATAATATTTCCTTACAGATGTTTAGGAAAAACAAGTCTTTCCTTTCTCTAATTCCTCAATTCAGTGAAATCAGCTCTGTGCTGAGAAATTTTACCATCACTTGCTTCCAAGCCCAGGGAAATCTTTGCTCTTAAAAAAGAAAAAAAAATCTGAACCTCAATTTACATGTTTATTCCACAAAAAGTAATTTTCTAGTATTATTCCTACTTATCGTATTATTATCCTGTATTTTAGTTCAATTTACATACAACCATGCTTATTCTAAGTTTTATGTTAACTATTTTAGAGACATCCCTGCCTGCAGTTCTTTCCTCATTCCAAAAATGGCAATAAGCCAAGCCCCACTTTCTTCTAACTTAATTTTTCCAGACTTCTTAATGGCTATGTCAATTTCCTGTCATTGTTCTCCTGTAGGATTTCCTTAGTCCCCTTCTGATGCCTTTGTCGGGTACACATTTATACTGAAATTGATAAAGGTAGGGAAAAGTCATCAACACAGTCAGAGGAGAAGAGACTTATTCATTATGACGTAACTAAGCTGAAAAGCACAGCTAATGGACTATTTTGGTAGCATGACTTGAGATGCAGAAGCCTTTTAGTCGCTGGAAACGGTTGCCTCTAAATGGCACTCCCAAGGTCAGGAAGGAAACATGACATCACTGAGGAGCAGCTGTGTCTGAGGTAGTGTAAAGAAGCTTCAAGAAGCTCCTGTGTTTCAAGGTACATTAATCATGACTAGTTGGTTAAAAGATAAGAAAAATACAAGGATTTAAGGGCAAATTTAGAAAACTCCAAGAAAAAAAAGTTTAAGTTTCGTTTTCATATTCAGTGAACTCTTAACCTTGGAAGAATATTTCTTAATAAGCAGTATTGTTTTTTCATTCTGTAAAGAAATTAAGTGATATCATTTTCTTCTCACCTGTGAGTTCAAGAGTGGTCCAGTTTCTCCCTACAGAGTCTAGTGTGAAAATTCAGACACTTAGTTCACACTTATACATGTGTGGATTTGGACAGGAAAGAGGAGATATTGAGCAGGAACATTTTGAAACACAATATTCCAAAAAGTATATCATTATTAGAGAACCTTCACATAGGATTTAAGGAATCCAAAGAACCCAATGTTAAAACGTGCTTGGAGCCACGCGCGGTGGCTGACGCCTGTAATCCCAGCACTTTGGGAGGCTGAGGCAGGTGCATCACGATGTCAAGAGATCAAGACCATCCTGGTCAACATGGTGAAACCCCGTCTCTACTAAAAATACAAAAAATTAGCTGGAAATGGTGGCACATGCCTGTAATCCCAGCTACTCAGGAGGCTGAGGCAGGAGAATTGCCTGAACCCAGGAGGCGGAGGTTGCGGTGAGCCGAGATCGCGCCATTGCACTCCAGCCTGGGTAACAAGAGCAAAACTGTCTCCAAAAAAAAAAAAGTGCTTGGAAACTATTACTTTTCCTAATTGTTAAGAGCTTTATTCAAAGTAGACAAAGTTTTGCTATCAGTCCTATTCCTTATGACAATCTAGCTCCTTATTTTTATTTGGAAGCTATGCTGAGCAGCAATATCTTGTCAAATTAATGAATACTATTATCAACAATAATATCTATGTTAAATATTAATATATATGTTTATGAGAATGGTTAACTTTAGGCTTGTTTAAAATTGCATCTCTTGAATGGAGTATCTTAGTTTCCTATTGCTCTGTTGCAAATTAATACTAACTTAGTAGCTCAAAACAACACAATTTTATTCTTTTACATCCCAGAGATCAGAAGTCTAGAGTCCAAGTGTCAGCAGGGCTGCATTCCTTCTGGAGAATTCAGAGGAGAAGTTATTTTCTTGCCCTTTTTGATTTCTAAAGGCTGTCTTCATTTCTTGACTCCTGACCCTTTGAGTCTGTGCTTACATCTTTTGCTACTTTCTTTGAACTCCTATCCCTCTCTTTTGAAGTTTGTTAGTATATCAGACACACTCAGATGATTCAGGACGATCTCTCAATCTCAAAATCTTCCATTTAATCCATCTGCAAAGTCCCTTTTGTAGTATAAGGTAAGATTTATACATTTAGGAAATTAGAATATAGACATCTTTGGAGGACCACTTTTAGCCTAGCACAATAAGATGCATTTACTCAACAATATACTTTACAAATCCTAGTCTTAGTGGAAGATGACCATCAAAAGTCAGTTCAAATGTATTTGTAAGTAGAAGTGACACAAAGATTTTACATGGTAACAACATTCTAAAAGTGGCAATACTGGAAATTAATTAAATATGTGACAGAAAAAAGCTGCAGCAAGGAAACAACAGTCCATCAACTTAAGAAGGCTAAAATGATAAAGGAATGATAAATATAATTAATCTTATCTGGGATTAAATTGGAAATTATAGAACTTGCAATTGCAAGCTTTGAGTGAATAAACATAGATTTTGTTAAAGTTTTAAAGAAAAAATTTCCATCAACAAATCAACAAATGAACAAATTGTGATATAGCTGAACAATGAAATATTATTCAGTCATAAAAATAAATGAAATACAAGCTACAACACAAATGAACCTTGAAAATATTATTGTAAGTCAAAGGTGTCAGGCACCACAAAGGGTCAAATTCTGTAAGATCTTTTATATGAAATCTCCAGAATAGAAAAATTCAGGGACAAAAAAACATATTAGTGGTTGCCACAGATCTGACAGAATGGAGAGTATGGAGGGATTACTTACCCTTTTCTCATTTAGAAAAACGTGCAGCAGCAATCGCTTGTCAGCACAGTACCCTGGGTGAGGGGGCAGGGGGCGGGGAACAGGTAAAGGGTAATGGATACAGAAATTATTTTAAAAGTTTTGAAACTAGAGCAATGTGATAGTTACACAACATTGTGAATGCACCAAATGCTACTAGATTGTATACTTTAAGATATTTAACTGTATGTTATATGAATTCCATATCCATTAAAAAAAAGAATTCTAAAGAGATCTCAACATGACAATGTTCTTAACAGTATTGTGTTTATAATCAGTTCAATAGTAGGTTCTAGAGAAATAAGGAGAAGTATAGAAATTAATCTCAAAAAGTGGTTTTTGAGATTAAAATCCTGTATCAGATAATGAGTGACCTCTGCTCTAATTTCAACTAACCACAAATTAGCCATGTGACTCTAGAAAAAATCATAACATGTATGGATTCATTTATTGATTCATAAAATAAATTAAACAAATCAGATAATTTCTAACATTAAAGTTCAAAATTATATTATTCTTTTGCACGTTCTGTTCACACTAAGCTAGTTTGTTTGGAATACAGAAACAATTAAGAAATTATCTGTCTCTGAAATTTACATTGTAAATTTAAAACCCAATGTAAAACCCAAATATGTTGTTTTCTAATTATTTGAGTACATCACTTATGAACAAATTTGTTTATATCACCAATGAATGGAGAGACAGACGCACACACATAGACACACACACACACACAGAAAAAGAGAAGAAGAAAAAGGATGTATGAACACCTACCAATGGTTATATCTGGATGGTGAGATTACAATATTTTTGTTGCTATCTTTACTTTCTAATTGTTTTTTAAAAGAACATGTATTATTTGTGCAGAAAAAATACAAATCCTGCTAAATTTGTCACCATATTCCAATGTTACAGCATGTCTAAATCTGCAGCTATTAGGAATTCACAATGATCTTAATACACACTAATATTTTCAGGAACAAAAGAAGTAATTTAACTTAAAGAAATAGTTCAAAAAAAGCAAAAGGTTATATACAAGAAGATATTCATTACAGCATTATATTTATAACATTTACACATTGAAAGTTACCTCAAGATCTCAAAAGAGAGTAGTGATTTAATACAAAATCTAATATCTCTAAAGATTATGAAGTTTTAAACATGGAAGAAGGAGTTTGTTTATTCCTATTGTTCAGCTTTCCTCATTCCCTCAGGTCCCTTTGCTGTCTCCCAAGGCTGGGTTTATTAGATTGGTGTGAAATGGGGCATCCTCCTCTGTGTTGTCTAGATAGGGGACAGCATATTAAGCACAATGTTTAACCATGCTTGTGCCATGTGATTCTGAACACCATGTCTACATCTGCCCTGCTACATGAGATCAGATATAATCTTCACTAGAAAAAAGAATGCCATTAGTGTTCAAAAACATTTTGGAACATTTTACTTGAATCAAGGAATCACTGACAAGATAAAGTTTTAGAGCTGCATGGACCCATTCACCCCACTTGATAGATAAGGATAAGAAATATAGGAAGGAAAATAAAAACACTTTGCCTACAGTTACTCATTAGGTGTCAAAATTGGAGGCTTAGTCCAGCTCCAGACCTAGGCCAAAACTCTTTTTACCATACCACCAGAACTTAATCTTTACCAGATGGTATAAAAATCAAAACAAAACAAAGCAGAGCAATCACTTGAAAAAAGATCAATGCAACCAGTTGCACAGCTTAGGTAATTATTAAGCATGTTATTTGCTATGCTTGTTAAATGGCCAAATATGGTTCAGCATGAAGACACAATTAAGTTTAGGAATTGGGAAATAAGACAAGATTCTTGATGTAATTTCAAAGTTTTCTGCTGTAATCATTCTGAATTTTCAGATATTAGAATTACTGCATCATAAACTCTATTAAGATGTGTGCCAAGTCAATTTCCATGTGCCTCAGTGGTATGTGACCATCACTGCTTGATATTTATATATATGGGATTGTTCCTGTCCTTTCTTCATCAGTCTACAGGAAGTTCATTCAAAAAATAACCTCAAACTCATCGTCTGAGCCAGTGGTCATCATTAAAACAGAATATCCAGGGGACTTCATATTCCTTGGCCGTTTTCTGGGCCATTACATTTATAAGTAGGTCATCAAGAGTGAACAGGTAGTTAGGAAACATTATAATGAACATAAGAGCAGGCAATTAGCAGAGGAGACAACTCTCCCCTAAATCAAAGTGCTTGGCTATTAAAGAATTTGCTGGTGTGTCTTTAACTTTGTAGGCATGTACTTGAATATACAGAATCTAACCAAAGGAGTAATCTCTGGACATATCAAAGGAAAGGTCTCTGGGCATATCTCTAGTAGCAATGACACTGATTCTCTTTACATGTGTTTCTACAGTACCCAGTTGGCAAATTTCTGCCAAACTTTCATAATTATTTTGTCCAAAGCCAAAATTGGATTCTGCCAATAAATAAATTTAGCAAATATATACTTGGCCTCGCATTGGTGCTTTTAGGTAATATTCCTTTGTTTGATCACAGATCCTTGGCTCAAAAAAAAATTTGTGTGCTGTTATTGAAAATTCACTGTAATCCATTGTTTTCTTGAAAATTCATGATCTCTTACACAATATAGGTCATGGAAACTGTACTTGTTTCACTGATGAAGCTATGGTCTCTCAGTTTTGTTAATATCTACTCAAACTTGTATCATTTTATGCTTTTTCGTATGCATTCGCCCTGCTTCAAACATCTCGAAGTGTTAGTCAACTGTTTTCTAAAAAACAACAATAATTAGTGTTTGATTATTTAATAAGTGATAAGAAAAGTATAGTTTCTACACAAACTATTTTAACTTAAAGTAGTTCCAAATGATATAACTCTAAAATTCTAGAGTTTCAGCCAATGTCTTTCTTTTTCCATGAAAAGGAATCTGGGAGGCAGAGGACACATTTACACTTAATCCACTTTTGCAACACTCTGCACCAATTCCCAGTTCAGCAAAATGTTCAGCATTTTGACTCTTATTAAAATTATTGCAGTTAACTTCCATATGCCTCAGTGGGGTGTGACCATCACTGTTTGACATTTATTGGGTTGGAATGCTTGGTTATAAAGATTCAGAATTATTTGTATCGCCAAACCTGAAATTATTTTAAAAATAAGGCATAATTATAATTTTTTAAATAATCTTTAGGGTGTTAGGAAGTTATTCAAATTTGACTCCTTGTTTTGCTGACATATAAGCACAGATTCACAATTTTCCAAGGATACCACATAAAACTAATGATGTATTCAGCCATTGAGCCATTGCTCAATACAAATTAAACATTTACAACTAATGAGGAACAGTGCTAGACTTTTAGAATACCATGGTGAATGAGACATAGTCCCTGTCTTCAGGGAGATTATATTTTAGAAGGAAGATAGCAAGTAAACTGATACATCCCATAGAGTAGGACAAGCTATTATGACACGATAGACAAGTGTTATGTACATAGTAATTTCAATGAACTAAAGCATACATAGAAGGGTACCTAACTCTGTCCTTGCCAATCTGGAAAGGATTCTTGTGGGAAGTGAAATATAAGGTGGAACTGTAGTATGTGTAGGAGTTACAAGGAACAAGTGTCCCTGTGGGTGTGTGCATGAATGTGTAAGTGTATGTGTAGAAAGAAGCTTTCCTGAAACTGAAAGTAGTTCAGTACACTGGAGCATAAATTGGCTTGTTGTAGTGTGCATGTGATAGGATGAAGGTTAGAAATGGAAAGGCTGAACCAGGCTAAAATTCTTTCTGTTGTTTACCAAGAAATTCGAACATTATTATGGGGCAATAGGAAAGTGAAAGGTTTTTTTCCCCATTTCTTTTTTATCTTTCTAAGAAACATTTATTATTGTGGCAAAATGCATGCAACATAAACTTAACATTTTAACTATTTTAAGCAGTTCAGTGATATTAAGTACATTCACATTGTTGTGAAACCATCATCACTATCCATCTCCAGAATACTTTCATCTTGCCAAACTAAAGCTCTATATGCCTTAAACACTAATTCTCTCTTCCCGGCAACCCCTAGTCCCTTGGAATTAAGATCCTACTTTCTGTCTACAAATTTGACTACTATAGATATCTCACATAGGAAGATTATGTAATATTTGTCCTTTGTGACTGGCTTATTTCAGTTGGCATAAATGAAAGTCTTCAACGTTCATTCATGTTGTTGCATGTCAGAATTTTCTTCCTTTTTAAGGCTGAATACTACTCCATTGTGTATATATACCACTGTTTATATATTTATTAATTAATGAACACTTGTGTTACTTCTTTTTTGGCTATAGTGAATAATGCTACTATTCACATGGGTTTACATATGTTTTCAATTCCTTTGTATATATACCCAGAAGTGGAGTTGCTGAATCATATGGTAACTATTTTTAATTTTTTGAGAAATCACCATTTTGTTTTTCACAGTGGCTACATCATTTTATATTCCCCAAAGCAATGCAAAAGCATTCCAGTTACTCCACATCCACACTAACACTTCTCATTTGCTGCTTTTTCATGCTAGCCATTCTAATGACTATGAAGTAACATCTCACTGCATTTTTTGTTTGTATTTCTCTAATGATTAGTAATGTTGAGTATCTTTTCTTGTGTTCATTATCCTTTGGATAAATATCTATTCAAGTCCTTTGCTCATTTTTTATTTGAGTTTCTTTAATGTTGGGTTATAAGAGTTTATATGTATTCTGGATATCAATTTTTTTACTATACTTTAAGTTCTGGGGTACATGTGCAGATCATGCAGGATTGTTACATAGGTATACACGTTCCATGGTGGTGGTTTGCTGTATCTTTCGCCCTGTCATCTAATCAGGTTTTTCTCCTAATGCTATATCTCCCCAATACCCCTACCCGCTTCTATGCCTCCCCAAGCCCCCACCCCCCAGGCCCGGGTGTGTGATGTTTCCCTTTCTGTGTCCATGTGTTCTCATTGTTCAACACCCACTTATAAGTGAGAACATGCAGTGTTTGGTTTTCTGTTCTTGTGTCAGTTTGCTGAGAATTATGGTTTCCAGATTCATCCATGTCCCTGCAAAGGACATGAATTCATCCTTTTTTATGGCTGCAGAGTATTCCATGGTGTATATGTGCCACATTTTCTTTAACCAGTCTATCATTGATGGGCATTTGGGTTGGTTCCAAGTCTTTGCTATTGTGAACGGTACTGCAATAAACATATGTGTGCATGTGTCTTTATAATAGAATGATTTATAATTTTTGGGGTGTATACCTTGTAATGGAATTTCTGGTCAAATGGTGAAACTGAGTTTTAATGAGCTGAAATGGGTTGTCTGAAATGTCTCATGTTAATACAATTAACGATAAAGATGGCTTAGAATTAGATCATTCCACTCACCACAACTAACTGCTTACTCTGTGCCAGACACTGTAAAGATCACTGAATATGAAAGACACATAAGATGTGGATTGTTGCCCTTATTTGTTTTGGATTTCCTCCCATGTTTGCAGGATTTTCTCTTTGCTTTGCTAAAGTTGCTAAGGGCAGTTTAAACTCTAGAACATCACAAAGGACCACTACATTCCCACTTAGCTAGGTGGTCCCTGGTTGTTTTACTCTTCACTTGACTCTATAAATCCCAAACATGCTACAGGACTTGGGATGGGACTGACTCATTCACATGATAATACCCTCCAATCCACAGCTTCTGGGGAAATAAAACGTTCTAAAGTCAATTTCTGGAAATTGTTATTACACTGTCTGAATTGTGATGCTTTGTATGAGGTAAAAGGTGGCAATTAAAATTTGTTAGGTGAGTCTTAGGTTGTTTGTCACTGATCTAGACTCTATACTTGGAAAACAGAATGTAAAACTTATTATTTATCTTAGAATCTACTCTTAAAAAAATGAAAACATTCCCAGTCAAGGGTACTTACAGTGTGCACTGATTCACATGCAGTTTGGATACATGATCATGAGAATGGTTTTATATATCCCTGAAGTAAAAACCATATTACAGTCCCACCACTGTTCCTAGAAAAGACAGTTATGTGGTGTTTTAAAAAAATTATTTTTAAAATTCAATTAAAAGCGATAAAGTATAGCTATCAATTTTAAAGAAGGTTAATTTTCAGGCAAAGTGAGTTAAAAAAAAAGACATATCAATCAAAGATTGCCAAGGTTTATCACCAGCCACAACATGAAATTGATTTTATAAAAATTAACCCACTCAGCAACAATTTAAATAGCATTTTGGATTCAATGACTTGTCACAGTATATGTCAGTAGCTTTTTTCCTGAGAATCTGGTATAATAGGATAACAAAATAAAAATTCAGTTTTCATCTAATGATCACTTAGGCTTCAGAATGCAGGAAATAAGTACTGAAAAAACTCTCTGGGGTTTAAAGCATAGACTGTCTTAGGCTATGAAGTACTAAAGTTAGCAAACCACATTTTCACATCTTCCTTTGTAGTGAGAACCGAAAATGACACAAAATCCGTTCTGTGATAATAATATCTTTCAGCTTTTCCATTATTCCCTAAAGATCCAAATATCTGTCATTCTCATACTGCTAGAATCTCTTCACCAAAGTAAAATTGAGAAAAGTATCTGTGTCCCGGTTTCCACTTTACAGTATTGCACCTGTCAATCAGACCCACCCACCACCACAAATCAGTTGTTAGAGGTTTGCAAAATGAATTGAGTACCCCAGATAAGAAACAGTAAAAAATGTATGTAAAATTTCAACACATGAGGGTTTTGAGGGTGTTTAGATCCTGAATTTCTTATGATCTACATGGAAGGGTATGCAACCTACACAATGCTAGTCACATCAAAGTAGCAGTGTTTGCTGGTGGAGTTATCCTCAACTTCAGAGCTGGCACTTACTTTCACGCCAAATCTACTAAGGTATTTTAATGCAATTGTTGACATCTTAAAAATAAATTCCAGGTTTTATTACAACTTATGTAAGTAATGAAGGAAAATACTTAAATTGTTACTTTGGTTAGATGTCTAAAAAGTAATATGCTAAACCCAAACCCTCCTCATAATTAAGGAATCAAAGAAAACAAAAGGAAGACAAGTATTACATTACTCTAAATTTTTCACATTTTTACAATTCTGGTTACCTTTTTGAAAGACATAGAATGTATGGGAGATCAGTCTGGGACATATTCAGGATTGGAAATTATCAGATTTGTGAATGTTTATGCTACTCCAAAAATTGAAAAAGAAATGATATTCAGAAGTTTGATATATTTACTAAATATGATAAAGCTAAATTTTGAAGGAAATTTCTACTATACTTTGGGAAAATGGGATAGGATAGAAATAAGAAAAAAAATTGACACTCGCAGTTTACTTGGAGAGATTTGAAAAAAGAATATATTAAATTTTTTAAATTCTACAAAAATGGAAAATAAAATGCTCAGCAGGTAAGCCTGATGCCATTTCAATATGTCATAGACTGCTGGGTTCGATTTAAATATAAAAGATTATTTTAAATAAGGAGTAAAACCCAAACTATGAAGAGCTAGATAGAGATTTCGAGGTGAGTATAGTAGTAGCAGTGTAGGTGGCAAGTAGGGAAAGAATGGGAGCATTAAATAAGTAAGGAAACTGAAGTCATTAGGCAGAGTTAAGACAAAGTGTTAAATATTGACATCAAGTTAAGGAACAAATAGTCATTTGTTCAATAATTGTTAAGTGCCAGGTGCTTACAGGCATTATCTTGTCTAAGAAAATATACATACTAAACTCTGCTTGCAAGCCTAAAGGTGTTTCAAAATGTGGTTTTATTTCGTTTTGTTTTTTTGGAGATGGAGTCTCACTCTGTCAGGCAGGCTGGAGTGCAATGTTGAGATCTCGGCTCACAGCAACCTCTGCCTCTGCCTCCCAGGTTCAAGTGATTCTCCCACCTCAGCCTCCTGAGAAGCTGGGATTACAGGTGTCTGCCACTATGCCTAGCTAATTTTTGTATTTTTAGTAGAGACAGGGATTTCATGACAGGCTGATAACAAACTACTGACGTCAGGTAATCCACCTGCCTTGGCCTCCTAGAGAGCTAGGATTACAGGCATGAGCCACAGTGCCTGGCCCCAAATGTAGGTTTATTATTCAAGTATGATGAGGCCAACAGATCAGGAGATGATTACTATTGAAAAGATAGTTTCTTACAGTTCCCGAGAGGAAGGGGCATACCACACCACATGAGGGGCCACATGAGGAAGCATCAGGGTCAGTCAGGAGGCAGAGGGAGAAAGAAAATGTGGGTAACAGCCTTTATTATGGTTCCACAGGCAGAAATGGACAGAGCAAGGTAGGCTGGCTTAGGATTGGTTAGAGTAATTGTATTGGATTCTGGGGTATAAGGGCTATCTCTAGTTGTCTGGTACTCGGTAATAGGATAATTAGAGTAGGAAAATAGTGGCTTAGTGTAAAAGTCTTGACAAAGGAAGAGTTTGGGATATGGGCTCTTGCTTTGTTGGTTTTCATATCTAAGAGGTGTCTTGAATAAATGTTTGCTATCTCCAGGAATTCGCTAGCCCCAGGAAGGGCAGAATCAGCAAAGTCCAGATGTAAAAATATCCCACCAAAACCAACTATGAACCCAATACAAAATATATAAAATAATTTGCTTTAGGCATCAGACAACAGGCAGTACAGGACTATAGTTGCTGAGAAAATCGAAGCAAAAAAAGTTGAATCCTATGATCACACTAACTTACTGTTAGAGGCAATTTCTAGTCCGTAAGGCAGAGAGAAAAACACAAACAGAGGCTGGCCTTCTTACTGACTGAGCAGACATAGACGAGAATTTGGGAGACCAGGTCAAGTGGAATTTGTGGAGCAGAATACCAGAGTAAAGGTAGTTAAAGGGGCTGGGACAGGGACAATGGTCGGTCAAGACATGCAGAGGGCTCTTATAAAATCTTCAGCTGATCTGTGCATGCATGGAATGAAATTCATGTCTAAGGAGGAAAAAAACATCAGAAAACACTTGGCTTGACAGTTTCTGGACTTTACTCAGGACTAGAAGGCATTTGCATACACATCAGCAGAAGTAGAATCATCTCATAATACACAAGCCACAGGCTAAAATCCTCAGAAGAGACCAGGCTTAGAAATAAGGCTAAGTTGATCTTAGACTAAATACTATGCTGGGTCCTTAATGCCAAAGCTCAAAAGGAGCAAACTGATCTCAACTTACTCTATGCCAGAATAAATTCCAACGTGAATTAAGGGACTATGGCAAAATCTAGCACTTGACAATGTAAAATTCACCATGTCTGGCAACTAATCAAAAATTACCGGGCATACCAGAAAAATCATATTCATAACCAGTAAAAATAAAATCAGTCAAAAGAAACCTTGCCATAATAATAGCAGTGATACAATTAGCAGACAAGACAATTCAGACACTTAAAATTTTTTTGACATATTATATTTGTATATATTTAGGGGGTATATGTGAATTTTTTTTTTTTTTTTTTTTTTTTTTGAGATGGAGTTTCGCTCTTGTTACCCAGGCTGGAGTGCAATGGTGCGATCTCGGCTCACCGCAACCTCCGCCTCCTGGGTTCAGGCAATTCTCCTGCCTCAGCCTCCTGAGTAGCTGGGATTACAGGCACGCGCCACCGTGCCCAGCTAATTTTTTGTATTTTTAGTAGAGACGGGGTTTCACCGTATTGACCAGGTTGGTCTCGATCTCTTGACCTCGTGATCTACCTGCCTTGGCCTCCCGTGAATTTTTTTACATGAATAGAATGTGTAATGAAGTCAGGGAATTTAGGATAACCATCACCTGAGTATTTATCATTTCCATGTGTTAGGTACATTTTAAGTCCTCTCCTACTTATTTTAAAACTACAATACATTGTTGCTATAGTCACCCTACTCTTCTATCAATGACTAGAAATCAATCCTTCTATCTAACTATATATTTGTATCCATTAACCAACCTTTCTATCCTCTCTGGCACCCATATACCCTTCCCAGTCTCTGATGTCTATCATTCTACCCTCTACCTCTATGCAACCACCTTTTTTGCTTCCACCTATGAGTGAGAATATGCTACATTTGTCTTTCTCTGCCTGGCTGATTTCACTTAACATAATGACCCCCAGTTCCATCCATGCTGCTGCAAATAATGAGGTTTCATTATTTTTCATGGCCAAATAGTATGCCATTGTGTACACATACTACATTTTCTTCACCCATTCATCCATTGATAGACACTGAGATTGATTCCATATCTTTGCTATTTTAAGTAATGCAGCAATAAACATGGAAGCACATGTATCCTTTTGATATATTGTTTTCCTTTGCATAAATACTCAGTAGTGGGATTGCTGGGTTGTATTATAGTTATATTTTTAGTTTGTTGAGAAATCTCCATACTGTTTTCCATAGTGGCTTAACTAATTTACGTTTCCATGAACAATGTATAAGAGTTCCCTTTGTCCACATCCTTGCCAACATCTGCTATTTTTGTGTTTTAAAAAACAGCCTTTCTGAGATAAGATGATATCTCATTGTGATTTTGGTCTGCTTTTCTCTGATGATTAGTGATGTTGCAGATTTTTTTCCTATACCTGTTGGCCATTTGTATGTCTTCTTCTGAGAAATTTGTATTTATGTCATTAGCCCATGTTTAATGGGATTATTTGGTTGTTTATACTACTCAGTTGAGTTCTTTGTATACTCTGGATATTAGTTCCCTGTCAGATGAATAATTTGTAAATATTTTCTTATATTCAAGATGTTGTCTCTTCACTCTGCTGAATGTTTGTTTCGCTGTGCAGAAGCTTTTAGTTTAATATAGTTCCATTTGTCTTTATTTTTGTTGCCTGTGGTTTTGAAACCTTAGCCATAAAATCTTTGCCTAGACCAATGCCCTGAAGAGTCTTTACTTTCATTTCACTCTAGTTGTTTTATAATTTTAGGTTTTACATTTAAGTCTTCATTCCATTTTCGAGTTGATTTCTATATATGTTGAGAGATAGGGGTCCAGTTTCTTTCTTTCACATATGATTATACAGTTTTCCCAGCACCATTTATTGATGAGAGTATCTTTTCTCTAATGTATGTTCTTGATGGCTTTGTTAAAGATTAGTTGGCTGTAAAGAAGTGGATTTATTTCTCTGCTTTTTATTCTATTCCATTGGTTTAGCATCTGTTTTTGTATCAGTACCATGAGGTTTTGATTCCTATAGTTTTGCGATATATTTTGAAGTCAGGTAGTGTGATACCTCCAGCTTTGTTCTCTTTTCTCAGATTGCTTTGGCTATTCTGTCTCTTTTGTGATTCCATACAAATTTTTCTATTTCTGTGAAAAATATAATTGATATTTTAAAATAGATAGGGATTACATTGAATCTGTAGATCCTTTGGGTAGTATCATTGTAACCATATTAAATTTTCCAATCCATGAGCATGGAGTATCTTTCCATTTCTCTGTGTCCTCTTTAATTTCTTTCATCAGCACTTTGCAGTTTTCTTGTGGAAATTTTTTACCTCCTAGTCTAAATTTATTCTTAGTAATTTCAGTTTATCTTTATAGCTATTATAAATGGAATTGTTTTCCTGGTTTCATTTCTGGCTATTTCGTTATTCGTGAATAGAAATGCTACTGATTTTCGTATGTTGATTTTTTATCCTGTAACCTTACTGAATTTATTTATGTTAAATTCTAAGAGTTTCTAAGTGAAATCTTTTAAGTTTTATAAATTTAAGATAACATCACCTGCAAAGAGGGACAAGTTTACTTCCTTCTTTCTAATTTGCCTTTTTAATAATTTGTCTTTTATTTCTTTCTCTTGCCTGATTGCTCTGGCTAAGAGGTCCGGTACAATGCTAAATAGAAGTAGTAAACATTGGTATCCTTGTTGCATTTCTTAGAGAAAAGGCTTTTGGCTTTTCCTTATTCAGTATAATGTTAGTTGTGGGTTTATTATATATGGTCTTTATTATTTTTGAGAAATGTTCCTTCTATGCCTAATTTGTTGAGAGTTTTTGTCAAGAAGGGATATTAAATTTTATCAAATGCTTCTATTGCATCTGTTGAGATAATAATATGGTTTTTATCATTCAGTCTATGGATATAATATGTATTTATTGATTTGTGTGCATTGAACAATCCTTGCATTCCTGGTATAAAACCCACTTGACTATGGTGTATTTTCTTTTCCATGTGCTCTTGGAATTGGTTTGCTAGTATTCTGTTGCAGACTTTTGCATCTCTGTTCATTAGAGATGTTGACCTGAGGTTTCTTTTTTTGTTTTGTATTTTTCTGTTTTTGTTATCAAGGCAATGTTGGCTTCATAGAATGAGTTAAGAAGAATTCTCTCCTCTTCAATTTTTTGGAATAGTTTTAGGAGAATTGGCATTAGTGCTTTTTTGTACATTTGGCAGAATTTGGCAATCTACCAAATCCACTAGTCTTGGGCTTCTCTTTTGGGGACAATTTTTATTACTGATTTACTCTCGTTATTGGTCTGCACAGGTTTTCTATGTCTTTCTGTTTGAATTTTGGTAGGATGTATGCTTCCGGAAAATTATCCTTTTCCTCTAGGTTTTCCAGTTCGTTAGTATATAATTGTGTATAACAGTCTCTGATGATAATTTGTACCTCTGTATATTAGTTGTAATGTCTCCTTTTTTTATGTTTGATTTTGATTATAAGGGTCTTTTCTTGATTAATTGAGCTAGTAGTTAGTTAATTTTGTTTATTTTTTCAGATAATTTTGTTTCATTGATTCTTTGTAATTTTTTAGACTCTGTTTTATTTAATGATGCTCTAATCACTATTTCTTTCTTTCTGCTAATTTTAGGTTTTTATTGTTCTTGCTTTTCTAGTTCCTTGAGGTGTATCATTAGGATTGTTAATTTGAAGACTTTCTACTTTTTTGATGTAGGCATTTAATGCTATAAACTTCCCTTTACGCACTGTTTCTGCTCTATCCCACAGGTTTAGGTAAATTGTGGTTCCATTTTCATTTATTTCATGAAGTTTTCTACGTTCATCCTAATTATTTCATTGACCTAAAGGTTGTTCAGTAATACAACATTTAATCTCCGTATATTTGTATATTTTCCAAAACTCCTTTTGATATTGATTTCTAGTTTTATTTCATTGTGTTCTGAGAAAATAATTGACATGATTTTGTGGGTTTTTTTAATTTGTTGAGACTTGTTTTGTGGCCTAACATATGGGGCAATCTGGAGAATGTTCCATGTGCTGATAAAAAGAATGTATACTATGCAGTTATTTTGTAAAATATTCTGTAGATATCTGTTAGGTCCATCTGGCATAAAGTTCAGTTTAAAACCAGTGTTTCTTTTTTTTTATTTTTTGTCTAGATAATCTGTCTAATGCTGAGAGTGGGGTGTTGAAATCTCCCAGTATTGTAGTATTTAAGTCTATTTCTCTTTTAAGTCAACTAATATTTGCTTTATGAATTTTGGTGCTTCTGTGCTGAATGCATATATATTTAGAAATTTTGTATCTTCTTACTGGACTGATTGATCACTTACCATTATATAATGACCTACTCTGTCTCTTTTAAAATATAGCTACTCCTGCTTGCTTTGGTTTCTGTTTGCACGAAATATATTTTTCAGTCCCTTTATTTTCAGTCGATATGTGTCTTTACAGGCAAAATGCATTTCTTGTAGGTAGCATATATAGTTGGAATATTTTTTAAAATCCAGCCAGCCAGTCTATCTTTTAAGTGGAGAATTGGTTTGCATTCCAAGTTATTTTTCATATGTGAGTTTGTGTTTCTGTCATTTTGTTGATTGTTTTCTGATTACTTTGCATATTCTTTGTTTATCTTTCTTTCTGCCTCTCTCTTAATATTTGCCATTGTGGGTTTATGATTTTTCTGTACTGGTAACATTCTAGTTTTTTTCTTGTCATCTTTTATATGTTTGCTTAGCCAGTAAGTTTTATACTTTCACATGTTTTCATATTGGTAATTGTCATTCTTTCACTTCCAGATTTAGGGCTCACTTGAGCATGTCTTGTAGAGCTGGTCTAGTGGTGATGAATTTTCTCAGCTTTGCTTGTCTGAGAAAGACTATTTCTCTTTCATTGATAAAGGATAAATGAAGATAAATTATGCTGAGTATTGTTTCTTGGTTGGTAACGTTTTTTCTTTCAGCACTTGAATATATCATTCCATTCTCTCCTGGCTTGTAAGATTTCTACTGAGAAATCTACTGTGAGTCTGATGAGGATTCCTTTATAGGTCACTAGATGCTTTTCTCTTGCTGTTTTTAGATTTCTATCTTTATCTTTGAATTTAGACATTTTGACTAGAATATGCCATGGGAAAAGACATTTTTACAGTATATTTGTTTGGAGATTTGGATGTCTAAATCTGTTGCTAGAATTAAGAGGTTTCACCTATTAGTGGGTTTCCTAACCCATTTGTTCTCTCTTAATCTTCCAGGATACCAGTAATTCAAATATTTCATCACTTTAGGGTATCCCATATGTTATAAAGGATTTGATTGTTCTTTTTTCTTTATTTTTGTCTGACAGGGTTATTTCAGAAGAAATGTCTTCAATTTTTGATGTTCTGTTTTCTACTTGATCTAGTCTATTACTGAAACTTCTGAATATATTTTGTGTTTCATTCAATGAACTCTTCAATTCTAGAATTTCTGGTTTTTTTTTAATAATATCTATCTCTGATAAAGTTCTCATTTATACACTAAATTCTTTTTCTGATATCTTTGTATATTTTTTAGAACTCTTTATCACACTCAACTTCTTTACTATGAAAATTTTGAATTATTTTTCTAGCAATCTGTGAATTACTTTTTGATTGGGATCTGTTGCTGAAGAATTATTGTGTTCCTTTGAAGGTTTCATATTTTCTTGCTTTTTCATGCTTCCTGTGTCCTTATGTTGATATCTTCACATCTGGTGTAGTAGTTAGTTCTTCCAGTATTTTTGAATTCGCTTTCATAGAGAAGGCTTTTTCCTGAAGATATGTCTGTGGTACATGCAGTAGTGTAGTCTTTGTGTGATTTCTTCAGCTGTAAGCAGCACCAGTGGAATCTGTTACATTTTCAATGGCATCTTGGACTGTATACCCTGGCCTGGGTGATCATACCCAGGCCAAGCAGGCTAGTTCTCAACCTATCTAATGGTGTTTGCATCCACCATAGATGGTGGGAATTGATGGGATAATCCCAAGCCCCTCAGCAGAATGCCCAAGTGAGAGATGGTAACTGTCATACTACAGCCCTGCCACTCGGGAAGGCTGGGCTGCCTTCAGTGGCAATAGGCTCAGTTGATGGGTAAAGAACATGCATGTGTCTCAGACTTTAGCCCCAGCAAAGCTTAGCTCCCTAGTGGCTGTGGCCCATACCACATTCATGCCTCAGCCCTGATGGTGTTAGCTCATGCCTCACTTGTGCCTCTGCGCTGGATGCAGCAGCCTATGTCTCACTTGCTCCTCAGCCTGGTGGCAGCATCCTGTGCATCACTAGTGCCTCCATCCCAAGGTTGTTGGGCCCCAGGAGAATATGCAATTTGAAATAGAAATTACCCAAAATGTAGTACAGGAAACAAAAGGTAAAATCAAATTTCCAGAACTTTGATATAATATCAAGCAGCATTGTATATAGATGCCAGAAAAAAGAACAGGACTGAACTGAAAAGTGTATTTTTAAAGATGTAAAGGCCAAAAATTGTCCAAATATGATAAAAATTATCTCAACAATCTCGACAAAACCCAAAATAATAAATATTTTTAAATAATGGCAAGGCACATCACAAGGATATTTTTGAAGATGAGTGACAAAATAAAAAGTTTTAAAACGGTGGTGAAAGAGGAAAGCAACAAAATTATACACAAAGCATTAAGAATTAAATCAGACATCTCACAAGAAATTATGCAAGCTAGAAAGTGGTGATGACTTAGAGTACCTTATCTCCCACCAAAAAAAAATTTCAAAAATGTAATCAAAATAAACATTGTACTACAAGAAGTGTTAAAGAAAATTTCTTAAACAGAAATAAAGATACTCTATAGAAATTTGGATATGCACAAAAATAAAGAAAAACACTAACAGTAAGTACATGGGAAACAAAAATGCTATCTGAAAAATAATCCTAATTGAGATTTTAGAACACTCCACCTGACAATAACAATGATACATTTTTTGATTTTAAGCGCACATGAAGCACTCACCCAAATAGACATATTCCACACTAAAATATAATTCTCACTATGTTTAAGAAGATTAAAATAACTCAAAGTATATGACACAATGATATAATACTAAGGGGCTGATAACAGAAAGATCTTTTAAAAATGCTTAACTATATGGATATTAAAGAAGATACTTCTTGACAACCCTTGGGTCATCAAGAAACAGAAGGGAAGTTAGAAAACATCTGAACTGACTGAAAATGAAAACAAAACACAATAAATGTTCTGTGGTGCAAAAAAAGCAGAACTTAGTGTAAAATTTATATCATTAAGTTTTATACGTAGAAAAAAATTAAATAATTTCAACTTTTGCCTTAAAAAACTAGAATAAAAAGAACAAGTTAAATCCAAAGAAAATGCAAAGAAAGAAATAGTAAAGACAAAAGTGGAAGTCAATGAAATATAAAATCAACATTAAAAGAAAAATGTCAATAAAATCTAAACCTGGTTTTCTGACAAATTCAATAAAATAGACAAGTTCTAGATCCAATAATCAAGAAGAAAAGGAAATACTGATGGATTACCAATATTAAAAATGAAAACAAGGACATCACAAGATCCTACAAATATTGAGAAGGTAGTAAAGAGATACCATGAACAACTTTATATTAATGTGTTCTGCATCTTACAAAGAAACATTCAAGTTTCTTGAAAAATGTAAACTATCTGAGCTTGCTCCAGAATAAAATAGATAATAACCTGAAGAATTTTATACATATTAAAGAAAAATAATTCATGTTACCAAACTTTTCAACAAAAACCTTCATAATCAGGTGGTTTTACTAGTGAATTCTACTAACTATTCAAAGTTGAAAAAAAGTCAATACTATACAAGCTCTTACAGAGAATAAAAGAGACTACTCAATTCATTTTATGAGGCCAGCATTATCCTGACACCAAAACCAGGCAAAGACATCGCAAAGAACAGTAAATTAATATCCTTCATGAACATAAATGTAAAAAAATTCTTAAAAACTTTAGCAAATCAAATTTAACCATAGATGAAAAGAGCAAAGCAAGCTGGGTGCAATGGTACAAGCCTGTTGTCCCAGCTACTTGGGAGACTGAGGTGAGAGGACTGCTTAAGCCTGGGATTTTCAGGCTGTTGAATGTCATCATCATGCCTGTAAATAGTCGCTGCACTCCAGTCTAGCAACATAGAGAGACCCCATTTCTAAAAAATAAAAACAAAAGAACAATTTGTGATCAAGTGGTATTGGTCATAGGAATGATAGTTTGGTTTAATATTTAAAAAAATCAATCAGTATAGTTAAACATATTAGTAGGCTAAAAATAAAATGCTATATGTTCATCATGTTCATAAATATAAAAAAAAAAGAATTTGATAACATGCAACACCCAATCATAATAAAAAAGCTCAAAAAACTAGAATAGAAGAAAACTTTTTCAACCTGATAGAAGAAATTTTCAAAAATAACCCTGTAACTAACATCATACCAACTGATGAAAAACTGAATGCTTTTCCCCTTACTATTGGAAACAAAACGAAGATGGATGTTCTGTTCCTTGCTGTTCAACATTCTACCGGAGGCTTCAGCCAGTGTAATGAGATAATTAAAAATGAAAGGAATATTGATTAAAAAGGGGGGAATGAAACTGACTTTATTCATAGATGGCAGGATCTTGTACATAGAAAATAGTATGAAGCTACAAGAAAGAAACTATAACTAATAAGTGAGTTCAGCAAGGTTACATAGTATAAATCATTATAAACCATAATTATATTTCTAGTTATTCCCAATGAAAAATTAGAAATTCTAAATAACAAAAAATTCTACTTATGTTATATGTAAGACACATACATTGAAAACGATAAAACTTTGCCCCCAAAAATGAAGGAATACCTAAATAAATGTAGAGCCAAAGAGCCAAAACATGCTCCGAGATCAAAGTTTGCAGCAATTTAGGATGTCGATTCTCCTCCATTGAGCTATATAATCAATGTAATTTTAATCAAAATCTCAGCTTTAAAAGAATTTAACAAATTATTTCTAAAAGTTATATGGAAAGGCAAAAGACCTAAAACAGCTGAAATAAACTGGAAGAAGAACAAAATATCAAGACTTAACACTACTTGATTTCAAGGTTTACTTTTTACTACAGTAATAAGACAATGTCAGATTGACAAAGGAAGAGATACAGATTGAGGCAACAGAATATACAGTCGATAAATATTACAAATGTGGAATCAATTGACTTTTGACACATCTGCTGAGGTAATTAAATTAAGGAAATAATAGAGTTTTTTTCAACAAATGGTATTGCAACATTTGGATATCCATATGCAAAAAGAAATTATATTTAAATGTTACCTCACATTATTTATAAAGCACTAATTCAAAGTGAAGCATAAGACCTAAATATAAGAACAAAGACTATAAAGTTGCTGCAAAAAAAATAAGAAAAACTCTTTGTGACCTTTGGTTAGGCAAAGATTTCTTAAGTAAGACACAAAAAGCCCAAACCATAAAAACCGATAAATTTTCCCAAATTAAATATTTTCTCTTCAATGGATGTCATTTTAAAAAATGAAAAGGTAAGTGGAGATTGGGAGAAAATATTTGCAAACATAGCTGATAAAAGATTTTCATCCAGAATGTATAAATAAATCTTATAAACTAATAACAAAAAGACAACCGTATTTTAAAAAATAGGCAAAAACTATTTATAATAGCAAATACATGGGATTAACCTAAATCCCCATCAATGGTAGAATGGATAAAGAAAATGTGGTATGTATATGTCATGGAATACTCTGCAGCCATAAAGAGAACAGAATCGTGTTCTTTGCAACAACATAGATGGAGGTGGGGGCCATTATCCTGAGCAAATTAACACAGGAACAGAAAGCAAGCCAAATAGCACCTACTCTCACTTATGAGTGGGAGCTAGCCAATGAAAACACACAACTATGAGGAGGGTAACAGACACTGGGGACTACTTGAGGGTGAAGGGTAGGAGGAAAAAGAGGATCAGAAAAAAATACCTCATATTACCCTATGAAATTATCTGTATGCCAAACCCCCAATGATACATAGTTTACCTATATTACGAACCTGCGCATGTAAACAGGAACCTAACAGTATTTTTTAATTCTTAAAAATTAAAAAGTTATACTGTGCAGAAGCTTTTAAGTTTAATTAGATCCCACTTGTCTATTTTGGCTTTTGTTGCCATTGCTTTTGGTGTTTTAGTCATGGAGTCCTAAATTAATAAAATAAATAAGATTTAACAAATAAAAATTTTTAAATCAGGCAAAATATTTGCACATTCAAGTCACCAAGGAAATATACAAATGGCACATAAGTACATGAGACGTGTTCCAAATATTTAATCATTATGGGAATGTAAAGTAAAACCACAATAAGAGCAGTACACACTCATGGGACAGACTAATTTTAAAAAAAGGTTGATGCCAAGTGTTGGGAAAGATAGACAGTGCTCATGTATTGCTGCAGGGAATGCAAATGATACAGCCACTTGCACTTGCCATATAATCCAGAAATCTGGCTTTTAGGTACTTATTTATGAGAAGTGAAAATTTATTCACAAAAAAACTTGTATGCAAATCTTCACAAAAACTTGATTCATATTATTCCCAAACTTGAAACAACACAAATGTCCATAAACTGGTAAATGGATAAGTAAATTATGTTATATCCATACAATATAATACAACTCAGCCACAAAAAAAGCAATACATTACAGATATATGCAACAAAACATGAATCTTAGAATGATGCTAAATGAAAGAAGCTGGACACAAAAGACTATTGTATCATACCACATGATTTCATCTGTATACAATTTTCGAAAAGGCAAAACTGTAGTGACAGAAAACAGATTAATCATGGCAGAAAACTGCTGTGGAGGCAAAGGGTTGGATGGAGTGGGCAGGAGACCAGCTTCAGGGTTGATGGGAATGTTCTGTATTTTTATTGGACTAGTGATTACGCAGGTGTATATATTTGTCAAAATTTTTCAAATTATACACTTAAATTCTTGACTTTTATTCTATGTAAATTATACTTCAGTAAGGCTGACCTTTTTGTTGTTTTTTCTGAGACAAGGTCTTTCTGTCACCTACGCTGGAGTTCAATAGTGTGATCTCTGCTCCTTGCAGCCTCTGCCTACCAGGCTCAAGTGATTCTCCCACCTCGGCCTTCTGAGTAGCTGGGAAGGACTACAGGTGCATACCACTATACTCAGCTAATTTTTACATTTTTTGTAGCGACAAGGTCTCACACTATACTACCAGGCTGGTCTCAGATTCCTGGGCTCAAGTGATCTTCCCACCTCAGCCTTCCAAAGTGCTGGAATTACAGGTGTGAGCCACTGTGGCTGTCAATAAAGCTAACTTTTAAAAATAAATGTACCGTCTAAAAATCCCTGAGATTGTCTGAGATTATCTCATGTGAAATGTAAGGCTGAAGATATTTAAAACAATGTGAACAAGCCTCTAATAAACTTGCAGAAATCATAAAGAGAAGACCATAAGAATGTGAGACCAAAGGAAATCACAGAGAATTGAAGTTACAAATAGGAAACAAATGAGTGGAGATTTTTGGTGAACTCTTTAGAACGTAGGTCAATTTAAACATAATGAGGAATGGAGAGCAAAACTAAATGATAAAAACAGGGAAAACCAGGAAGAGAGTGTGAATGTGAACAACCCACATTGTCCCTAGACAACAGGTTTGTAAAGCTGGTTCTAAAGCCATTTTCTTGCATATTAATTATGTAGAGATCCCAGGGGCAGAGTATAGATTCCTCCATGTAGACAGTTCTTGTGCTTTCCTGAAACAACAGAACAAGCTTCAGAGGGCTCCCTCTCTACCAGCTAGCAGCAGAAGAGGGGCAAATCAACAATGCCTAATTGCTTTACAGTTGAATGGGGTTCTGTGAGTGTTTCAGCATTAAACGCAAGAAACGGTCACTAAAGAGCAAACTTCAGATTCTACCTGCCCATGTTGAAGTGCTGGAGGAAAGGAACACTTTGCTGAAGAGAAAAGATGTTCAAAAATGGAAATAAGGAATTTCAAAATCAGATATGGTAAAGGAAAGGGTAAAAAAGGAAGGAAACATGAAAGGGTTTAGAGAGGAAAATAGAAAAAATATTTTGGAAAGCATTTTCAAAGGAGGTCTATATTTCCAAAATAAAAATAATTGGTCTTGAGGATGAGCTCATTAAGATCATTAACTAGTTTCTGAAAATAGAAACCTCAAGACAAAGCAGAGACGTCATGATGAATGTCTCACCTACTACACAGATGGTGAAAGGTAACAGGAACTCTGAGTGATGGTGAGAGACAGCCAAGACAGAGGTTGGAGGGTGTTAGCACTGCCTGCATGGAAGAGGGAGGCAGGCAGGGAAAACAACATGAAGTTTCCTAATGACCACAGTAAAAGACTTTTGGAACTAATTGTCACAAATTCTAGGTGGCAGGGTGGTGAAAGAGGGGTTAGAAGACAGACAGCTATAGTTACAAAGAAATAGTCTGGAAGTTCACATTCTTTTCTATGGCACGTGAACATCTCACAGTCTGCTCCATCCAACGTTCATACTCTCACATCTTGCCAATTTCTTCCCACACCTGTGATTTATTTGTTCAGTGACACCCAAACTCACAAGTGTTTGTCCCTTTACATTTGCTATTTTGCCCATTGCCTTGAATATTCAAGGCATTTTCCTCTCAATTGTCACCTTTTTGGAAAAAAAATTCCCAAATGTTATTTCATTACTCCAAATTCATACTCCAAACAAGTAATTCTCATAACCCCAAACAAGCTTTTTGAGTTACTATAGCTCTTCCAATAAATATCATAATAAAAAACATGCCTCTATTGAGCATTTATGATGGTCTGAAACTGTAGTTGTTGCTTTATTCATGTTATTCCTGATCTTCATTTTAAAAAAACAATAAGATAAGTACAATCGTCTTCATTTTACAGATGAGCAAACTGGGTCACAGGGAGTTTTGTAGATTGCCTGAGGTAACACACCTAGTAATTGTTGAGAACTGAGCCCAGATCCGTCCTGCTCTAGAGAGTACATTCCTTTCTATTTTACTGGGCTATTTTTCTCACCTTTGCATTAGACTTACGAATTGTAATTATTTTTTTGCACATCTATGTCTTTTACTACACAGTGAGCTCTTTCAAGTTGAGACATGACAATTTATCTGTATTTTTCCAATGCCAGATATAGCACATACTCCATCTTCAGTAAATGTTTGATAATATATGAATGAAGAATGAATGAATAATAAATAAATAACTGAGAAGTCTCCATAGTGAGCATGAAAACAAAACAGTGGATGTCAGTTATATAACTAAGGTATGTTATGGTAGCAAACTCTCAAAATCTAATTCAGTGTTTAATTCATTTTGAAAACAGATTTTTTTTAAAAAGCACACAAATGTGTAATATGTATAAAATTCAAGACAATATAAGCCACTTTCATATAAACATATGCTGCAGTCTGACTTGTTTAAACTCAGACCTCGGCAGAAAATGTCTCCTGCCACATCTGTGCCTACATCTGAACTTCACTGTAAGGTGTCCTTGGTTTTGAAGATGATTCCTTTGCATGTGTGCTTGATATTTCTTCTCCTGTGAAACTCGCAATTGTTTACATAGCTATAAATGACAGTGACAGTGAAGTGGATGACTGGGGCAATTAATCAGAAATTTAGGAAAATGTAGTGGCGTGTTTTATCCAGGAAAATAAATATAATTCTTCATGTAATGTGAATGAGGCCTCGATTTGGTTTGGTTTGGTTTTAATAAATGAGCAGCAAACAGTAGCATATGGTAAGCTGTATTCTGGTTTGCAATATTCACCTCCTCATTCTCTGTAACATCAAATATATCAGCCCATTGCTGTCTTCCATGTAGTTTTTATATATTTCTCTGCCTTTTTGACTTTGGGTTTGACCATGAGACATTCCTTGTCAATGGCCTGTGAGAAGACATGGGTTTTGGAGACATCATGTGTTTCTACCAGCTCTGTTGATCTTCCCTCCCTGCTATGACAATGCCATGTCCACAAAGGGACTGAAACAAGAAGACATGCAGTGCTGAGCCAAGCAGAGCCAAACAAAGTCACGGCAACTGCAGCCAACCCATAAATGCCGACATATCACTTGTCCAAAAAAATCAAAGTTTGTTTTTGTGAACCACTGAGATTTGGGGGCTATTTTTCACTGCAGCAAAGATAACTAATAGATAGGGATTTACTGGAAATAAAAGAGCAGTATTATGTTGCTTCCAAAAGCAGGAAAACTAGCCTACTCCGCAGTGTTGTATGAAGTTTACTCGGGTCCCAAACAAGCACTCCCTGTACGCAGAGTTTCAAAGAAATTACTTCAGTTCATCTCTCTATCAGGACTTTATGCTACTTCAAGGAGACACTGAATTTAGTTCCTTCCTTGCTCTCAAATGACAGTGTACGAAAATCAAAACCAAACCAAACAAACAAAAACCTCTGCCTTTTACCACTTGTCAAAAAATACCAGCACATGTGAATTCATGCAAGTGGAAACCAGAAGTGGTCACCAGGCCACTGGTCCTGCAAACTGCCACATTCTGAAACTATCCAAATACAAGCCAGGGCACCCTGTTCTATCCTCTTTTTATATATGAGGAAACCGAATCCCAGAGTGATTACTGTGGTAAGTTTTTACTCCCCTGCCGAGAGAAAAACTGTTCCCTCAAACTCATACGTTGAAGCTCTACCCGCAGTATGAAAGAATATGACTGTATTTGAAGACAGTGTCTTTAAAAAGGTGACTTCATGAAAATGAGACAGTTAAGGTGAGCCCTAATTCAATCGAACTGCTGTCTTTATAAGAAGAAGAAATTTGAACACACAGCGAGACAGCACAGAAAGACCATGTGAGGACACAACAAATGGTGGCTATCCCCAAGGAAAGGAGGGAGGCCTCCAAAGAAACCACACCTGCTGACACTTTGATCCTGAACATCTAGCCTCCAGGATTGGGGGAAAACACATTCCGCTGTTTGTATCACTCAGTGCTAGGTATTTTGTTATGGTAGCCCCAGCAAACTAATACAGTCAATACATTTTTAAGTAGCTAAGATGAACTTTAAATTTAATCTACGAAACTCCAAAACTTCATTATCTCCACAACTAGTAATTTCCTGCCTCTTCTTAACTAATACTGGTTTATTACTTGTGTTTATCAGTGTAGATGTAGGAGCCTACTGATAATAATGGCTAAACCAGCATTTATTGAGCACTTACTGTGTGTTACAGTGTGAAGAGTTTTGCATGAAAACAGGCTGAATCAGACTATGAGAAATGGGTAAGCTGCTAAGAAAAGGAAGTCAACTGCCATTCCAAGTCCTGCTCACAATTTCAGACTCAGTTTCTTCCATTCAGAAAAATTCACTGACTCTAACATGGATACTCATTCTAAAATTTCCTATGGGGTCCTGTGTTTCTTCCTATCATGATAATTATTCATCTTTTTAATTGTTTATATCTGTTTCCATACTGGATGCTTATTTTTTAGGTATTTAAGACTGTGTTTTCACCTCTATTCTCACTACCTTGCAGACTCCCTGGTACTTTATAAGCATCAATTATTTTTTGTTGTTGTTCTTGAATTGTTGCATTATAGCTCTGTTATCATTTGTTACCAAAGAAAACTGGCAATAAAAGATGATTTCACTGACTTTATTTTTTTTAAGTAAATGCATCATACCAGAATGAGTAAAATCTTCCTCTTTTATTCAAAGAAGTGTGGCCCACTTCAATGAGTGCCAAATATTTTTGAGCAATGTTGGGGAAATATTTTGTGGAGCTGCAAAATATTATGAGTCAGAGAAAAATAATCTTGTTTTCACCATATTTTTACCACATGCGGAGCCTTTGGTTGTTAACATTTTAAATTTCATTTAAAAATCTATGGTCACTACTCTAAGTTAGGAAGCAAGGAGTGGTAATGACAGAATTTTATTTTATTTTTCATGAGCTAACATAGCTTAATACATAGATATTCATGCTTGGATAAATACTTGATGAATGAATGACTGATGGTAAATATCAAATATTTCCTTGCTTCTCTTTTGGTATCCTAATCCTCTCCAGTGATCTCTATTTCTTTACTTTTCTTCACAAAAGATCTTCTTAAGTAAGTTGCCGCTTTCACTCTCTCCACTCGACCACTGCCAATTTAGTTTTGCCCCACCCCAAGTAGACTTCCAGTCTCACCCCTGCACTGGTATCTTTCCCATGGAGGTAATCCATGACTCCATGTTGTCAAATCCAGTGAACATTTTTCTGCCCTCATCTCTCTTAACTTTCCAATGGCTTTTGACATAGTTGACCACTCAACCTTTCTTGAAATATCTTTTATCATAGTCATATCTCTTCTGGTTGCAAGTAATAGGAACATGACTCAAACCAACTCACGTAAACACAAAAGGAATTTATTGGCTCTTTTATCCAGGAAGTTCAAGGAATGGTGCTAGTTTAAGGCACCATTGGCTCTACAGGTTCAAATATTATCAGAAACCTATTTGTTTTTCTCTACCTCTCAGCTTACATTTCTGTTGTTATCTTGATTTTTAGGCAGATAAACCTCATGTGGTAGCAAAGATGGCTTTTGACAGTTCCAGACTGTTATCAATCATCCTTCTCCTTCCTGGTCTTAATAAACACACACACACTCACTCTCACACACACACACACACACATACACACACACACACCCTACATGCCTCTTTCCTGTGAGTGTCAGCAGAAGCTATGGAAAGGCTTTCACTGAGCAAGTCTCATGCCATGCCCACTAAGAGCAGAGACTTGGGGAGGGTCCTGTATGTTGGGAAAGCAGCTCCACCTAAACCATATGGATTAAGATGTAAAGAAATACATTCATCCTACACAAAGAGAAAACACACACACATACCATAACACTATAACACTCCTCTCTTTGCTTTGCTTTTGTCCCTGTCTGCTCTTTCTCAGTATTCTTGGTTGTCTTTGACTCTAAGTGTTGGAGTAACTGACATTTGTGCTGGGTCATTTTTTGTTTTCTGCTCAATCTCTGTTCCCCACTGTTGTTTAAAATGCCTCTAAATCCACAGTTTTACATCTACATGGGAAGCTGCTGACTTCCCATGTTTATGGCTACAGAAGCAACTTCTCCCCTGAGTGCCGTGTAACTGCTTATTTGAAATAAGCAGTCAGATTTCCACATGAATATCTACATGTGTTTCAAATTTATAATGGTATTCTTGCTTCCCCCACAAATCAATTATTTGCCTGAGTCTTTAGCATCTTATTAAATGGTGTCAGTATTCATCAGTTGCTTAATCCAAAAATGGAGAAAACAACCTTGTATTCTGTTTTTCTTTCAATTCCCATATCTAATTCACCAGCAAATTACATGATTTATGACACCAAAATATATCTCAAATCCATCTTTTTATCCATTCACCAACACTACCATCACCATATCTAAGCCACCCTAATTTATCACTCAGACAACAGCAATAGCCTATTAAATTAAATTGTCTTCTTGCTTCTACTCTTCCCCTTCACTAATCCAGTTTTGTACTGAGCAATTGGAGTGATCTTTCTGACATTTCTTACTTCATCTTCTTAAAGTTTTCCTTACTGTATTAGAGCTATGCTGGCCTCTTTTCAGTTTCTCTAATAGGCCAAGCAATTTTTTTTTCTCAAAATCTTTGCATTTGCTCTTTCCACGGCCAGGAATGCTCTTCTCCCAGTCTCTGCACTTTTCAGTTCTTAGCTTAAATAGCCTGTTCTTAAAGAACCTTTCATTGCCACTTGTCTTAGTCATCTTGGACTGCCATAACAAAATACGACAAACTAGGTGGTATTTTGTATCAAGAATTTATTTCCCATAGTTGTAGGGGTGGGAAAAGTTTAATACCAAGGTGCCATCAAGTTTGGTGTCAGTTCTGGTAAGCACCCACTTCGTGATTCACAGACAGCAGTCTTCTTGCTGTGTCTGCATATGGAAGAAAGAGTGAAGGAGTTCTATGAGGGCTTCTTTTTTGAGACTCACCCAGGCTGGAGTGCAGTGGCACTATCTTGGCTCAGGGCAACCTCTGCCTCCCGGGTTCGAGCAATTTGCTGCCTCAGCCTCCGGAGTAGCTGGGATTACAGGCACCTGCCACCATACCTGGCTAATTTTTGCATTTTTAGTAGAGATGGGGTTTCACCATCTTGACCAGGCTGATCTTGAACTGGCTTCGTGATCCACCTGCCTCAGCCTCCCAAAGTGCTGGGATTACAGGCATGGACCATCATGCCCAGCCTGAGGTCTCTTTTATTTGAGCACTAATCCTATTTATGAAGGCTCTGCCCTTATTATCACTTCACTAAAACCTCAACTCCAAATACCATCACATTGGGGATTGGGTTCCAGCATATGAATTTTGGGAACACATAAACATTCAGTCTACAGGACCACTCTATAAGATTATTTTCTCCTTAACTTCCTTAATTTATGGCCCACTGGAAAGAATGTAAGCTCCCTGAGCATATAGACTTTTAACTGTTTTGTATATCACTAAATTGTCAAAATCTTTAACAACGCTTAGGCATTAAAAATCTATTTGAATGAATGAAGATCCCCATTTATTCCCCTCATGGCATTGGTTACAATTTGTCCTTCCTTTCTTGTTTACTTGTCCAGTGGCTGTGGTTTTTACTAAAATATAATCCCTATGAAGGCAGGGAGATCTCCCTCTATCTCCTAGGCTTGATTCAGTGCCTTGTACTTAGTGGACACTTAATAGTTTCTTGAGTGAATAATTGAATCAATGCTTATCAGTGATTGCTCCCTGAAGTTAAGCAGAGATCATTCCTAAAAATGTTTCCTTCTTGACTCACTTCAAAAGAATAAATCAAATCATACTAATTATACCACACATGGGATGCACACATAAGATGCCTATGTCTTGGTCAACATTTTCCAGTTTGAAATAGGTAATTAAACTGTTAATCATCACAACTAAATTTGAATATGGCTGAACTCAAATTCTGCAAAAGGGCATACAAAGGCTCTTACAACCAGAGTCCTGCCTTCCTAGTCCCTAGACTATAAACACCCTCTTTCAGTATTCCTTAGTCTTCATATCTCAGCATCATTTTTATATATGTCATCTTCATATAATGTCATTTCTCTCATTTCTCTATCTAGGCAATTTCTATTTACCTTACATATATATGTTCATTCTACAGAAGCCCTCCCCAAATTTTTGTTTTTCTCTCTTCCTTGTTTTCACAATATTTTACATATTCTTATAACCTTTATTACATTGTAATTATATATACACACATATGTGCAAGTGTGTGTTTGTGTGTGCGCGCATTTCTTATCTTTTAACTTATGTATCTTTCTCCCCTCTTAAATTTTGAGATTCTCAAATTCTGGTCTTTGACTTACTCATTTTTTTTTTCACTTCATCAATTACTGTGTAATTATATGTGGCATATAGTTGGTCACAACAAATGTAGGTGAATGTGGAATTAATGTTGCTGTCAAATTTTATGCAAGATGAATCACTGATATTTCTTATGATAAAATTTGTCGTTGAGGAGGCAAAAATACCATCAACTTTTTTCAAGCACTTGTGCATCACATTAATATATATCTCATGACATATATAGAAATAAATTATTCCCATATCAGACTGAGGCAAAGTCAGGTTAAACTATCAGTCTATGATCAACAACCAATAATTGGCATTAAAGATAAAAACTTGGGTCTCCTAATTCCTAGCCACATACTCTTCCAACTGTACCAGGTATTTGCTTTCAACTTGGATTCATGACAGAATCATTAACACTTACAATGATACTATAGTAATTCTAAAGAAGAAAAGAGCAAATGCAAAAGAACAGAAATCCCAATAGTCTCTCAAAAAAAGAAGAAGAAGAAGAAGAAGAGGAAGAAGAAGAAGAAGAAGAAGAGGAAGAAAAGAGTTAACAAACAGGAAAAATAATGCTACATTTTAATAGCAAAGAAAAAAATCATATAGTTTTTGCTTACGATAGTAGCATTAAAATTATACTGTTGTGAAGAAAGTGTGATATAATAAGTATTCTATCTTTTGTTCATGGGAACAAAAATTGATTTAAAATATCCTTTGGAAAGTAACTTGGCTGCATTTATGAAGAAATATAAACCATTTAAATACCTCATAAACCCTCTTCTTTGAATCCATTTCATGGTAATAATATAAAAACTAACTTTATGTGCAATAATATTTACAATAAATTATACATCATTGTTCAAAATAGTATTTGAAAATTTTAAAAACTAAATTTCCAACAGTGAGGCATTATTAAGTGATTTTAAATATGAGTAACATCATATAAAAAATTAATTTTAGTAAGAAGGAAATCCTTACGTTAATTTTTGATGAGATATAAAGTAATATGTTTCAATAATCTCATTCTTTATAAAATATTTATAGAATGAATCAAAAATATTTAAAAATGTAAATGGCATTTTTCTTTTGTGGGTAGAAAAGAGAATTTTTTAAAGTATTTATTTGTACAGTAGAAAAAATAAAGTAAAAAATATGTACTATTTAATCTTTTTCAATACAAAACAAGCTATAAAACACCACAGCAGCTTAGGTTCTAACAGTAGCTTTGAAGGTTTAAAAATAATAATCATTTTCCTTCTGTCTAAGAAATTTGATTGTTCATTGACACTGTGGTCATTTCCATGGGAAAAAGATGGGTTAAATTATGGAGCTAGAAGGGAAAGTCAGGGGTTTTACTGGGACACAAGGAGGCCTGAGGCCATGGAAAAATAGATAAAGATTTCTAAGCTGTGGTGGAAGGCAAGCAGTCATCTCCCCAATGACCTTAGATGACATCAGAATGAAATTTTCCAACCGAGTTATTAATATAAACTATTCTTTGCCTCTTTTCTTACACATTGCACCTTCTCCTTCTTTACTGATATTCATATTAAACCTTCTAAACTTTCTATGTAGTTCGTTTTTGTAATTTCCTAGTACACCAAATGACTGGTTCTTATCACATAGTAAACTCTTGATAGTTTATTGAACTGAATTTACCTAATTTGACTCAATTATTAGGTAAATTTGATTCAACACTTGTCTAGTACTTATCTGTGACTTCGATATAGTTTAAAATGAGGAGAGACTGATCATGAAAGCAGACTTTTAGGAAGGCAGATGTGGTGATGTTGCATGGCAAATTGAAGTTCAGAAAAGCTGGATTTAAGTTATGACTATAGTCACTTAGGTATGAAGGGCAGCATGGACACTGATCAGTCAAAAGTGGGGCTCTCTGAGGGCTGAAGCATGAGTTCTAGGGGTTGGGAGACTGCAGGAGGGCCGAATGTAACTCCTTAAGTTGCTGGATCATGTGAGGTTGTTGTGGAGGTTTCAGAGAAACAACAGGGTAGTGGGTACGTAAGGGCTCAGGGCAGGGGCAGATGAAAGTGTTTGAACATTTCAAAGTCTGTGCAGCCATATGAATGTACATCACCTGATATCTGCAATGAACAGAAAGAATGGTTATAAAGAGCACCTGAAGAATATGAATTAGGAGAATGTAGCAATGGGTTAGAAAATGATAATGTAAAAAACAAAAGTATTAAAGAAGCTTCTTGCATGTGTTGGAGCAACTATTGTACCTCTTAAAAAGAAGATAAACACAGCCAGTTTTGATGGTAAAGAAAAATAGGATTGGTTTCAGATAAGCTTAAGTTAGATGATAGTAGGATATCTAAGTGGGACTAGTCAAAGGAAAACTGGAGATACATGACTTAAGGGAGGGACTAGTCAACATATTAAATAGAGAGTAACTTCCAACCAGAGGGGATAATCCATAGAGAGAAATCCACTAGAATTTGAAAAAAGGAAGAGGAGGAGAGATCTTCAGACCATCATTCTCAGCAAACTGACACAAGAACAGAAAATCAAACACTGCATATTCTCACTCATAGGTGGGTGTCGAACATTGAGAACACATGGACACAGGGAAGGGAGCATCACACACTGTGGTCTGTTGTGGGATACTAGGGGAGGGACAGTGGGGGTAGGGAGGTTGGGGAGGGATAACATAAGGAGAAATGCCAGATATAGGTGACAGGGGAATGGAGGCAGCAAACCACATTGCCAAGTATTTACCTATGCAACAATCATGCATGATCTGCACACATACCCCATGTACCCTAGAACCTAAAGTACAATAATATATATATATATATATATATATATATATATGAAGAAAAAAAAAGAGAGTGTCACAGAATGCTCAAATAAGGAGCACTAAGTGATTTTCTTCTTTCTATTTTTCTGAAGTTTCCATATTTTCTACAAATGAATGATAGTTATGACAGACATGATAGTTTCCACCCTATCATTTCTTTTAGATATGGGGAAAATATTTACTTTTGACATTTGATTTTATTTTTACTAAATAAATTATCTAGAGCACTATACCTCAGAGTGTAAGCTAACCTACAAGGCTGGCTAATTAGAATTGTTTTGTTGTTTCAGTCTGGATGAATCAGGACCTCAATGGTCAATGCCCAGGAATCTGCATTCTCTACAACCTTGCTAGGGGATTCGTGTGCACACTGGTTTGTAAACCAATGACCCGAAGCACAGCAGCAGGGCCTTAAGAACATATCCTTATCTCTTTTTACATTGATGCTAATCAGTGTACATTGCTTTCATCTGCAGCTTAGGGCTTTTCTCTGCTTCACTGAGCACAGAGCTTTCCTGAGCTCCCAAATTCTTTCTAATATTTCTACTGTTGTCTTGCTTGAAAGAGATTACTCAGTAAACCATTTTGGTTAATGTGTTCCAGGTAGACTTAGATAAATCAACGGCACCGTTAAAATCTTTCACCTTTGTTAAGGACAGAGTTTTGGGTTTTCTTCGGGACATCATTTTTTTCTTAAGCCTTCACTTGTTACAAACTGACTTCTTTATTTTCTCTATCAATAATGGTGCAATAGGAGTTGCAAAAGCAAGCCTATCATACAGAACCATGTATCACTGAAACAATAAGATGACCTTGCAGTGGAATGATGTCTGCCTACTTTTGAAGAAAAACTGAACAATGTTTAATAACTTTATAGACACACGCACATATATATATATACACACACACACACACATTGCACACAGCCTTCGTTTTAGTGGGAGCAAAATTAAGAAGATAAGAACTTTTTTTAAGAGTTATGATAGGTCATTAAAACATATGTAATTCCTGCTTGGGAAATAAAGAGATTTAAATTCAGATTTTTTTTAAATGGGTCATTAAAAAGTATAAAATCATCCTTACTGAGAGAAGGTGGCTTTAGGGACATGGTTATCACACTGATTTTTTTTAAATTAGATTTTCCCTTTTTCTCCACTCAAATGGAGATATTCATTTGAAGATTAAAACACTTTTTTGAAATTGTATGGTTTAAAACTAAAGGGCAGTATTAAAATCAAGTATCGACCTATGCTAACGAATAATGTTAACAGTTACTTTCTCACATCGATGCCCTCTAGCAAGATCAGAGACAAGGTTATATATTTCCAAACGAAACCAGTTAGCTTCAGTATCCAGCAGTGTGGTACTAATGAGGCTGAGGTCAGGGTTCAGTTCCAAAACAAGCTGGTTAGTGTGACAAGAGCAATGGTCTCAACAACCTGGCTGTGCAAAGCATGAGCGTCACCTGGGGATTTTTATTTTGTTTTGTTTTTGATGTTTTGTTTGTGTTCTGAATTTTTGGGCCTTAGTCCAGACATACCAAATCAAAATTTTTGAGAGTGAGGGAAGGAAGCTATATTTCTAAAGAAATCCCCAGGTAATTCTCATGCCGTTCAGGATTTTGGAATCAATAACCTCAGAGCCAGCCCAAGCAAGAGGCAACGCAGCATGACTGCTCGCTGGCCTTTGCAATTCAAAACTGCAGATTCTAAAACTGCATCAATTGAGAACCCTCAAAATCTCCAGGGAGTTTGTCCTTTCCCCCTCTGGATTGGGTTCTTTTGAAGAGGCCATGAATCTAAGAAGATTTGAAGCTTTAATGATAAACCTTTCTTAAAAATAGCCCTTCTACATGACTCTTTTCAAGAGCACTTCACCAAGATTTTAAATGCTGACAGAACTCACCTTGCCCCACAAACACAAACACATAGGAGAAGCTCTCGCTTGCCCTTGGAAATGAACATTGATTGCAAATTCAACCTTCTGAAATATTCCACTCTGAGAATAGTGATCATTCTCTCTGAACATATCCAAATAGGATCCTGAAGGAATGAGAGAGAAAGGGTATCTTCTGTGGAGAACTCAGATGGTTTTTCACAGCTAAATTATTTCAGAATACAAAAATCCAGTCTCTAGTCAAGACCAGAAGAAATCAGGGTGGTCCTGAGGGTGATCATGTGAGACCATACGGAATGACAAATCTATGTCTCTGTTGAGGATTCAAGTTAGAATAGAGGAGAAGGGCTCTTATGCAGCATGTGCAGGACACAAAAACAGCAGGTGGGCAAAATGAAAGACCTATCAATAGAGTAGAAAACAAAATACGAGCAAAAGACATGAATTTTTCACATGTATTGATATATTTTCAAGTCAAATAGATAAAAGAAAATAGTTCTCAGAGTTATACACAAATGCACTGAGATGGAAAAACCCAACTTACCTTAAAAAAAAAGCACAAAATAACTTTTTGTTTTCAGTTTCAAGGTGATGTTTTCATTTTGAAGTTTAGAAAAGCTCAATTTTGAAACTTTTAAAAGGTTTCCCCCATCTTTGAAGTTTGACATTAATCTCCTTTCTGTCACCAGCAGAACCTTCAGACTCAACTCATTGGCTCAGCAAACGCTTTATTAAATGCAAATAGCACATCCATTTTCATTGTCATCTAGCATACTAAACCCAAAGCCAATGAGGTCTGCCTTTGCAAATTTTGAGAACAGTAATAGACACGTATCCACCATCCCATCTGTTACATATTTGGACAATTTTTTTAAAAAAGAAAGACTTTCTTTCTTTTATTTTTTTAAATTTTTTTAATTGCATTTTATGTTTTGGTGTACATGTGAAGAATATGCAAGATAGTTGCATAAGTACACATGTGGCAGTGTGATTTGCTGCCTTCCTCTCTTTCACCTATATCTGGCATTTCTCCCCATGCTATCTCTCCCTAATTCCCCACACCCTGCTGTCCCTCCCCTATTCCCCCCAAGAGACCCCAGTGTGTAGTGTTCCCCTCCCTGTGTCCATGTGTTCTCATTGTTCAACACCCGCCTATGAGTGAGAACATGCGGTATTTCATTTTCTGTTCTTGTGTCAGTTTGCTGAGAATGAAAGACTTTCTTTCAATACGTTCGAAAGACAGAACGGGCCTGGGAGAAAAAGCTGACACAGATATATCACACATTTTGAAAGTTGCCACGTACCTTTGCTTCTCGTGGGTCAATACTTTTAAAACGACGTCTTCTCTAGAGAATCTTAACATTAAAGGAGTTTCCACTCTGTTATTAGAGCAAAATAATGGTATAAAAGAGTCTCTTGCCTGAATAGTAGGGTGCTTGACCTGGCAGGCTACAAAGAGAGAAGCTTGGTTACTGCCATTTTGAGATGGTCGCCAAACAGTTTTACAAAGAAGAGGAAACTGTGGGTAGATGAAAGTTCTTCCTATAAAGTAGATGTTACTACAGTGCATTGTGGTTATACTAAGTATTCCCAAAGGATAAGGAATTCAGGTGTGAAGTTGTGTGGCAGGAGTTGCAAATTAATTAAGCTCTGTGTTTGGTTTTTTTTTCTTTAGTGTGCAGTAGTAACATGCCCGTGGCTCCAGGGAACTTTATGACTAAGTTGGAACAAAGCACTCATGCCTCATGTTAAATGCAGCAGAAGAGAGATCATTAAGAGATCTCTCACAAGAGAGATCACTTGGCAATTAATTACCTGGAATACACCTTTTTTTTTACAGCTTTGGTTTCAGGTATGTGAGAGAGTTGAAAACATTTAATTGCACCTAATTTGTTGCTTTAGTTTAATCATATGCCTAAGCATTGTGATAATGCCTGTTACCCATGTGAGGAATTTGGAAGGGGCTTCATTTGTGACAACCCCAGAGGAAGGAATTTTTTTTTACATTTGCGCAATGATTATACCTGACCTTTGATCCACTTTCTTAGAAATAAAGAAAATTATGAAAACCTACCAAATATGTACTAGATCCAGAACATCTTGGAAAGAAAATCCTTCCAACTGCTCTAGCAGTCTTTCCTTAATTAGATGCAGCCACTCTCCTCACTCCTACGCACCTATTGGCCCAAAACCTGAAAGAAATTTCTTCCCAGCTAGAAGCTAAAAGACAGATCGAGCATCTGGCCAAATTCAGTGTATTCTACTGGTCACGATGTTATTTTCAATCACCTGAGATCTGATTACGCCTCCTCATCTTGCTGACTTCTTGTTTTCTAGACCTCTAGTTTGATCACTAATTTAAGCATTTGTACCTCCTGGCTTGAAGATACCCTTCTTGTTTTCACATGCTCTCTATTTTTTTGCCATAACACTTAGCACTAAAATTGCCTTATTTACTTGTTTAGTGTCAATTGTTTTTTTGCCTGTTTTCTCTCACTAGAGACTCCACAAGAGAGGGAAGGGAATGTGTCAGTCTTACTGACTGTGAAATCTCCAACATCTATTTCGAGGTCTACCACTGAGTATTCATGTGCTCAGTTGAACAGGGGTGGATGAATGGATGGATACATGGCTAGATGAGAACCTGACATCTTCGAGACTCTATTCTGGATTTATTCATTTGTCTCCATTGGAGTTCATAACAACTTCAGTACAATATTTCTTATGTAACCCAAAATACATGACGTATTTTAAGCACTTGCCAAAGGCTTTCAGTACATAATGGAGGCAAAAAGAAGTTAAAAGCATTTAAAAATATGCTAAAAATGCTCGAGGTGAATGTAATATGAGAATAATGTCTGAGTGGTATTTAACCAGATAGATGGTTGTCAATGAAACAACGACAACAGATAGCAGGACTGAGGATCATACATTTTGGGAGAGCTGTTCCTGGTGACATTGCCCCAGAGACAATGGGTAGAATGGATAGAAGATGAGAATCATTGTTTTCCAGATCAAATGAAATCAATATCTTCCACTCAGCCATACACCCAAATGCATGAATAAAAAACCAGGCATAAATAAGAGCAAAGTGGCAACAGTAAGACCTTTAAGCCAAAAGCTTTAACTGGATATAAACAAATGTAGAGAGATGACAAAGGGGTCTTGCAGCTAAGATAAGATTTCACTTCCTCTTCATAAGAAAAATTTCAAGGAGATAATGCCCAAATTCATAGAAAACTAAGGTTCAGACAGGCTTATTAACCTGCTCCAGGTCACATAAAGATAAATGTGTGATTTATACTCTAATACATGCTGTTCTTCCCAGGAAGAATAAATGACATTGTTTCCCTTTCAGTTCTGGCTGGTTGGTAGCAGAAGCCTCAGGACCACTGTTGAATCGAACTCTGACTACAGCAGGGTCCATGGGAATGGGTGGAGGGCAGGATGTGTTGGCTGGGAGATGGCAACAGGAAGGGGCAGTACACATTCCATCTGCCATCTCTGAACACATTACCTCATCAACAGACCTTCCATACAGTGTTTCTAAGGTGTTTGGGAATTTTAGGATGAAATAAGCTATATGAAGAACTACCAACAAGTTTAGTATAGACAGTAAATCTGATGAGGTATTTCTATCTAAATAGACAAATTCACGTTTTATGAGACTTTATGAGGAAACTCTGTGTGGGAAATAAAATGAAGTATTTTGCCAAATTTTCTTAATTTTTATTTATTGTATAGGAGAATGTACTCAGAACAAGTAAGAAAGCATAAATATCTTTAAATGGTTTAAATAATCTATTATTTCTCTACCTTCTTTGCCATTTCAATTTAAATGAAATGGTGCATTTAATTCCATATCTTTCTCAATATTCTTCCATGTTTTCTATATTCTCTGTGGAACGTAGAAAGAACGTAGAGAAAGATATGGAATCAAATGCATACATATACACACATAGAGTATATCATTCATTTTTTAATAACATCATTTATCTGCCTATCTGTGACTTAACTATCTTCCTCAGCATCTTATATTTCTCATGTAACATTATATAACATCCAACAGTATAAATATATCATAATTTATTCTACCATTTCTCTAACGATGGACAATTCAAGTTGTTTCCAGTGCTTTGTCACCTCATATGGAGCTGTAATAAACATACTTGTATACATGTGGTATAGCTTTAGGCATAAGTGCATTCATTTTTATAGGATAGATTATCAGAAGTAGGATTGCTGTGTCAAAATTCTGTTCATTTTTACTTTAATACATATTACCGTATTACTCTCCAAAAGGATGTGGCAATTTATGCTCCCATCAGCAATATGTGAAAATGACGTTGCACCAGCACTTAAATGTTACAATTTTCTTTAATCTTTGCAATTTAAAGAACTAAAAGTGATATCTGGTTGTTGTTTTACTTTGCCTTTTCCTAACTATGAATATAATTGAGCAGGTTTTTATGTTTTTAGAAGATCATTCCAGTTTCTTCCATGAATTGATTGCCAGTGTTTTTAATATACATGTATACATTTTTTAATAAATCATTTTTATCAGTTTGTAGGTGCTGTTTATATATTCAGGAAGAGTAATTCTTTATGTCATGTGCACTGTGAAAACATTTCCCAGTGAATCATTTGATTCTTTACTTTGTTTATAATATCTTTTGCCATAAAATTATATTTTATGCCAGGCACATTGGCTCATGCCTGTAATTCCAGCAACTTTGGGAGGCCAAGGCGGGCGGATCAGGAGTTAAAGGTCAGGAGTTAGAGACCAGCCTGGCCAACACGGCGAAACCCCGTCTTTACTAAAAATGCAAAAATTAGCTGGGCATTGTGGCAGGCACCTGTAATCCCAGCTACTCAGGAGGCTGAGGCAGAGAATTGTTTGAACCCGGGAAGCAGAGGTTGCAGTGAGCCATGATGTGCCATTACACTACAGCCTGGGTGACAGAGCAAGACTCCATCTAAAAAAAAAGTGTATTTTTTTACTTTTATGCAGTTAAATATGCCTCTCATTTTTGGCTCTGGGTTTTAAGTCTTAAGCAGTAAGATCTGTTCTTCTCTAAAACTATTTTTCCGTAAATGTTTCCCTAAAATTTCTTATACCATATACATTTTATTTATTTTTTGTTTATTTATTTTATTTTGGTTTGGTTTTTTGAGACAGACTCTGTCTCTGTCACCAGGCAGGAATGTTGGAGTACAGTGGTGCGATCCTACACCTCCCAAGTTCAAGCAATTCTCTTGCCTCAGCCTCCTGAGTAGCTGGGACTACAGGCAATTGTCACCACGCCCAGCTAATTTTTTTATATTTTTAGTAGAGACAGGGTTTCACCATGTTGGCCAGGATGGTCTCTGTCTCTTGACCTTGTGATCCACCTGCCTCAGACTCCCAGTGCTGGGATTACAGACATGAGCCACTGTACCCAGCCGATGTTTTACTTCTTACATTTAAATTCCAATTCAGTGCTAATTTTTTAGCTTGCTTTCCTTTCAGATGCGGTAACCAAAAAATCACTATTGATTAAGCGATCTAAAAGGAAAATAAACATATTCAAATCATTAGAAAACAATGCAGAAGGAGGTGGAGGGCAAAGGGGCACTTACATGAGGAAGACATATTGAACCCAACCCGCTTATGCAAGTGTGCGCTAGAAGAGCCTTAAAGGACATTGAAAGCATATGCAAATTGTATCAATATTGTCTGTCTCTCTCTTTTCTTGACTCAATCCATAATTGGTATTTCTGATGCTACTCTCTTGCTCACTCCTTACTACCAATAGTCTTACATCTAGTGGAATAACCTGTCTCAATGCCTAATGTGTGGCATTGATCACACTTTATTGGCAGGTCATATACAGAAGTGAATTCGGCTAGCAAGAGCATGCCCTGTCTAAATTAATCAACTTTCTATCAGCTCCTATTGATAATTGCTGCACAATAATGCATGCTTTGTGTTGCCAGATTATTTATGTATTTACTTTTACTGTCTTCCATGTTTAAGAAAAGATTTTTTAAACAGAATTTTAAATTATTGATTTTTATGAAACTAAGTTTTAAACATTACCAATTAATTTAAACCACACACACACACACACACACACACACACACACACACACACACACATATACACCAGCACATAAGCCAAACAAAAAACATCTCTGGACTTTAATTCTTTTCATGAATTGTCACTTTGCAACTCAAGGGTACTCTAAGCCCTACTGGCTTGAACATGATTGACACACTCTGCCAGATTTGTCATGTCTTACAGGAACACTATTGCCCAATCTAATGAATTAAATCTCAAAGTCCTAGCTTAACTTTCAATATTGTCACTACTTTAGCCTTTAACCTACCTTTCCAGCCTTACTTCCACATAGTGACACCACAGAGCTTGTGAAATTTAGTGCCTCTTGGTATCTAGCAGAATATCTTACACATGATATGCCCAATAAACATTTGTACAATGACCAGATGAATGGTTCTTTAAATAATGTGTTGGCTGTTTTGGGTATGGCAGTCAGAAAGAAGATTGGCTTGACAGATGGGCTTTAAATTGGGCAGAGCTGCAATAAGGATGAAAGAGTTTGAACATCATTCTACAGGAAGGATATGTAGTAAAACACATATCTGACTAAAAATTAGGAAACCTGGATAACAATGATACAACGGACTTTGGGGACTCAGGGGAAAGGTTGGGAGAGGATGAGGGATAAAAGACTACACACTGGGTACAGTGTATACTGCTTGGATGATGGGTGCACCAGAATCTCAGAAATCGCACTAAAGAACTATTTGTGTAACCAAATGCTACCTGTTCCCCCCCAAAAAAAATTGATATTAAAAAAATTTTTAGAAAGACTGGGTTTGCATCTAGCTCTCTCGTTTTAAAATTGTGTGGTCTGAATGGGGGACTTATTATTATTTAATTTAAATTTCTTCATATACAAAGTGAGCAAGCTGAAGGGTTTTCGTTTTTGTTGTACATAGGTGAAGAGAAATTTGAGGGATGGAAGTCTTTCCAGAGTAGTATCTTAGAAAGATAAATTTGAGATAAAAGAAGATGGGAAGAATATTAAGATTGCAAAATCATTTGTGAGATCATCGCCTTGGTAAAACTATGAAGTGATGGAGCTGAAACAACAGAGGCAACATTAAGAATAAAGACAAAGTGGATGTAAGCAACTCTGTGAGTAAAGAATTTACAGAATTTGATATCCAACTTTAGAAAGAAGGAAAGGAAGGACTCAGGGAGCACTCCAGTTTTGACATTAGGACACAGAAAATAACTTGAAGCCAAAGACAAGTAGTAGATGGTTAATAAATATCACATTGGGGTATTTGTTAATAATCATGCACAAATAGAAGAAACACTAAATGCAAAGCGAGCAGAAAATGTTTCCTTCATCTCTGTAATTCATCTCTGAAGAGCATCTTCAAGCAAAATGACTTTGAATAGTAAAATATTTCATTCTGGCTTCCATTTCTGCCTGAGTTAGAAGACTTCTATTCAATAAATAGTATCAGATCTTGGACTGAGGCATAGCACCCTTATAAATACATGACACCTTAATCATGTCACCTGCGTAACCATGTTTGTCAAATACATTTTGGGTTTTTCAGATAAGAAATGCATCAAGACAAGAGGCTATAAATGCGACATTGATCATTTTCGTTACAATCTTTTCTTTTTACCATGGCTGCCTATCTCCAGCTACTTTCTAATCAGTTGGATTTGGGTAGCAAAAATATTGGATTGAAACAGGAACGCAAATGGTAAGAGGAAACTGGGAATTCAATGTTATTTTAGAGCCTATGAAACCTTTGCAAAAGACTCTCTAGAAACATTGTTCAATAAAATAGTCACTAGCTATGTAACTACTGAGCAGTTGAAATGTGGTTAATCTGAACTGAGATGTGCTATAAAGTGTAAAATACACACAGAGTGAAATTTCAGTCTTAGTATGAAAAAAAGAATGTAACATATGCCTTGAACGAGCATGTTTTGTTTATTTCATGTCAAAATAATATTTTAGATATATTGGGTTCAATAAAATGTGTTTTCAAAATTAATTTTACCAGTTTGCTTTTTTATATTTTCTCTTGTTACTTTTCTTAACATGGTTCTAAGAAAATATAAAATCAAATATGTGCCTTATGTTAGACATAAGGCACATATTTGATTTTATGTGTGTTATGTCTATTGGATGGTGCTACTCTATAAGGCTTATTCAGAGTTGAGGGCTAATTATCATGGCATAGGAGACACCATTTGCCAAAATTTAAAAAATTTTATCAGTCGAATGATCCCTGCCTTCTATGTTCTTATTTAATTAATTCCCACACCCTAGAGTCTGATACTACAAGGGGAAATTACTATTGATATCATGCAGGAAGAATCACCTTCATTCAGGGGAAAGATGAGTAGCTCTGTTTTGATCACATGGTAGATGGTGGTACATTCAGAAGAATGTCTAAAAGGGAATTGGCAATATGAGACTGAAGCTCAGGAGTGAAGGTAGGACCTGAGATGCCAAACTAGGTAAACTGAGGAAAAAGACAAAGGACTCATCTAGGCCTATGTTTAAATGTCTGCATCTCCCAATACTAGCTGTTTGGTCATAAGCAAATGTGTTTTTCATTACTGAGACTCATTTTCATGGTGATAAAGTAGGAATAATCATTTCTCTCCCTCAGTAAATATGACTGAGCCCCTATCAGGTGCCAGACACAGCTTAGGGGCTAGAAGCGCAATGATGAACAATGAAGCCCTCCAGAAGCTTTGATCTAAGGAGGGGAGATGTGCAGTCATAAACCAGTATCAAAATTGCCATAATCTGGGAATACTGAAGAGCAGCAAATTCAGTCTTGGGAGTCAAACCTATCCCTCTACATCCTGTTAAGTTATTCAGATTTTTACATTCAGCACAGCTACCCCTCTTTGGGGAAGCCTTCATGCCATTACTCCACACCCGAGGTTCTGAGAGGTGTTTACCTTTTGCCCCCTGTGCCCTGTGCACACCTCTACTAGCATCTATGAGCTGTAGAGTCAATATCCTTTCTCTCTCTCTCTTTCTCTGTCTCTCTCAAGTAGTTCCCTTAAGATTGTTAATCCTTAAGGGAAGGAGCTGTGTTTTCTGTCTCTAGACTGTCAACACACTTTAAGTGTCTCAATTAGAGGAGGTAAGAGTTAAAACCCTGAGAGTAGATAAGGGCTGAAAGATGATAAAGAACTCAGAAAGGGCTCAGGATTGTTCTTCGGGAAAGATCTCCATTTCAGGGGAAGAGAGTTCTGTGTCATGAAACTTAAGAGAATTTCCCCAAAAGACATGTTGCGATTCCAAGGCAAGCAGACCACTTGAGGTCAGGAGTTCAAGACCAGCCTGGCAAAGATGGCAAAACTCCATCTCTACACAAAAATACAAAAATTAGCCAGGTGTGGTGATGTGCGCCCATAGTCCCATTTACTCAGGAGGCTGAGGTGGGAGGATTGATTGAACCTGGGAATTGAAGGCTGCAGTGAGCTGTGGTTGCCCCACTACACTCCAGCCTGGGTAACAGAGTGAGACCCTGTTTCAAAAAAAAGATGAAAAACCAAAAAAAAAATAGAGTGGCAAACAACCCTATTACACACTACAGAGAGAGCAATAAGTAGGAGATCGCAAAAAGACCTTGGATATGGCAGTTGCATTACATGTATTACTTGAATTCAAATCAAAATACCGTAGAATAATGTTACCAATTATTTCTTCAGCTTTAGCAGTGGTAAATCTTTGTTTTCCTATCCACAAGCATTATGAAGATCTGAAGAAACAATGACATTCTTTTGCCAAATGACAACAAAATTCATTTGAAGGCTGGTAGATGGCTACATGCAAGTGAATATACAATGAACTGTAAGCTCGAGGCAACATGGGAAATTGGTTTGAGTCATAGCATGACTAAGCATTGTTAAGAAAGTAGCTTCCGCCTCTTTTTTAAAGTTATTTGTAGCAGGTAGTTAAGCACAGATTCAAGGGTGTAAGAACCTGGAATAAGCATACATCTTCTCTTCTTCATAAGCTCCGTTCTGACCCAAAGATCTTCACTCATTAAACCAAGTGCTAAGGTAGAAGAAAGAGGCCTGAACTCACAGAGGACTGAACTCACAGAGGCCTGATTTTGAGTTCTGGTTTGGCTACTATCAAAGAAAGAGCAAGTTACTTCTGAGGACCTGTATCTCTTTATGTATAAAATATATGCTTTCCTAAGAGATTGTAAGGTCCTTAGAGCAGGTGCCAAGTTTCATTTCTTTTTATCCCCATTCTCCAGCATAGCAGTTTCATGTAAAGTGGAAACTGAGTAAGAAGAACTTGAAAATCAGTTTAGAATTCCAGTTTTAATATTTAATATTTGAATTTCTGACATTTATTTTGAAATGCTTTTTAACCTGAGATAATAGCAAGATACATTTACTGAATGCTATAGCATCAGCAAACTGGCCCAGAAATCAAATCCGGCCCTCTTTCTGTTTTTATAAAGTTTTACCAGAACAAAGTCATGCACATTCATTTACATATTGAAAGCTCGCTGCTTTCAAACTACAACAGCAATATTGAGTAGTTGCAACAGAGTCATTTCAGCCTGCAAAATCTACTTACTATCTGGTTCTTTATAGAGGAAGTTTGCCGAATCTTGATATAGACTACTGAACTCTGAATGCCAAGAATGTATGTGGGATAAGGTCCAGGTAGGACCTTGTGCTAAACCCATGGGCATTCTTCCACTGGGATAATACAAAATCTGCCTTGCAACAGAATGACTTTAGTGACTCTAGTGATTGGTAAGCATACTTTTCTTTAATGACTTCCTTTATCTCTTAGATCTGCATGCTCAAGAAAGCTGCCAGAATAGAACACTGAAATGTAAAAATCAACCTTCACTCTTAATAACAACCTTCACTAGTACTCAATATTGTCTTAAAAGTAGGCCAAACAGCACATATAGCCAAAGTTTTTTTTTTCCTGCCTAACTTTTCTTCATGCTCAAGGTCTAACCATGATCTCAGCAACTCTAGGAAGCTCTTCTAGAAACACACCTGATATATTTTAATGCCTGACTCTTCTTAAGACTATGGGATCCTCAATGGATCATCTTTCTACTCCTGGCACACAACACAGTGCTTTTGATAGATGCTCAATACTTTTGGACCAAATTGAACTAACAGGTGGCATTCTTTCTGGATGAAGGCATCTACCTTGGTCTGAGTTGTTGAGAGGATACCAAATCCATTGAAGTCTTTCTATCCAAAAACAGGAAGTAAATACTAACTTCCCCAGCATTTTATTTTTTTTCACAGTAGTCCTCACCATTTTCCAATTTGATAGTAAAATGAGAGCAAAATGGTACAAGGGTCAAATATGTGTGGAGCACCTACTCTGCACAAGGCAAATAGAAGTAGACATAATTCCCTTTGGTCTCATGATACAACTATTTTTCCTCAAATATTCCCTAGAGGTCAGTTATCCTCTTTTATGCTCAGAAGGTAGAAGCCTACCATTATTAATAACCTGACCAGACAAATGCATATGCTGAATAGTAGTACGAGGAAGAAGACTGTCAGGGTCCACAGCATGCAGTCTTCATCCAAAGGAATCAAGATAAAACAGCAGTTGCCTTAATTTGAGCGGGCAAAGTATATACCAATTAATGATGAGATAATGGTTCAGATGAAAGCTTGTAATTAATGAAACATTAAGGCACACACAATGGGAACATGGAAGAATCAGGAGCCACACAGCATGCCCAGAAGCAATCTTCCAGTTATGTGGCCGTGTTTAAATGCATTGCTAATTTCTGAGAGCCTGCCATTCGTAATAGCACTGAAATGAATCACAATGAATTTATGAATGTGATTCTGCATCACTCGTTACACAAGCTCTCTCCTGGGGAATGGAATCATCCTGAGAGCAACTCCTTATAAGCAGAAATTAAGTATTACTATCTCTTGCCACTAGGAGGAAAAAAATATGCATATGTTTGTCAGGGGAGGGGTGGGATGGTGGATAATTTGGTTGTACATAAATAGTGCGAAGGGAGAGAGATAGGCATCTATATTAAGCCTTTGTGGCCTGAAAAACCACATGCCCTGTGCACAAAGCCAGGAGCCCTCTTACACAATAAATAATTCAGAAACCCCACAAGTGCCTGGCTGTGAGTCCTGCTTCCTGAAAGCTGCCTCCTCTGCTAATCTTGGAAAAAGCCGTGGATCAGCCTTCAGCTCAGACAAAATTCCTGCTTTTCACCTAAGGATTATGTCCAAGGCCCTCATCCAGGATACTTCAGGAGGAAACCAACACAATCCTGTCATTGTTTGTGTTATTTATAGCTTATTGTTTAAAACAAATGGAAATGACTGGACACCTTGTGGCTAACTTAAGATCTTATGCATGAACTCAGCAGGCACTTTTACTGGGGCAGATTTAAAAAACAAATTCAAAATACTGTACACTGTTCAAGGGAAATATGGCAAACCAGAAACCTCTCCTTTCTGTCGTTCTTCCCCTCGTCTCTCCAGTGTCTTTGACATTCACGTGGAGGAATATTGATGAAAGGCCAATCAGCTTTATGTTTTCAATATAGCCCTCAATATTTCTGTGCAAAATCGAAAGAAGCAAAAAGCCCACGTCTCCCATTTGATTGATCTCTGACTTTATAGCCTGATTTATGTAATGGTAAGAGATTTACAAAAAAGATTAATGAGACATAGCCAATACATAATGTACAAACAATAACAATGTGTAAATTATAACATGTCATCAAAGGCAGCTACTTCATGACTTAGAGGAAGACACCCGTGCCCCAAATTTATCAAAGCTACATTTTGGAGTTGGTGGAGTGTTTTGTATTGTTTCTCAGACTTCAGCCCATTCACCTCAAAAGTCTTATCTTTTAGGATGGCTTTAGTCAATAAAAAGCCATCCTTAATAAGGGTATTAAGAAAGATGGACAAACTAGGATTCCTTCAAGAACCTGAAGTCAATACTAAGAAATGCCTTTTAGTGTGAAGGGTAATTTCTGCAAACTTCTAAAACTATTCAAGGTTATTAACACACACAGATGATACCAAAGTGCTATTATGTTATTTGCTGTACAATATAAATGAGATCAAGTTTCCCTGGGCCTTGAAAATGCATGTCCCACCTGAAATGGCTCAATAAATCTGCCAAGTAGACAGCAGGTGTTCCTATCCCTTGCTCTGACTCCTCCACATATCACCCTAAGAAGAACAGGCAGGAAATGTCCTTTTATATTGATATTTACTAGTTCTGCCCAATGCTTATTTGCCTCTAGGGGGCATTTCTAAAGACTGTGAGGAAAAGTATTTCAGCTATTAGGCTGTCAAACCAGATGGCGCAGGAATAGATGTTAGATCTAATGATAAAACCGCAGAAAGAAAAAATCACTTTGGGCAAGTCAGCTTTTCTTACCACAAGAAGAAAAACAGTCAAACTGGCTTTTAAATTAAATTGAATTGGGGGATGGGGGAAAGTATCTTTTAAAATTATATCTTTAAAGATTTTTATGTAGTTAACTCTCCTGGATAGGTAGTTTCTGACTTTTGATCTAGAACAAATGCCATAAAAATAAAATAAGTATTATTAGAATGATCTCAACATCAAAGGTTACAATTACAATGGTCACATTAATTCATAGAATAGCGTGGAAGAGATTCAACTTGATGGATGTAACCTTCCATTTTTTAAGGTTAGCATGTATTTGGAAAAGAAGAAAGGTGTTGCAACACTCAGAAATTGACTATTGTGTATCAAAAGAGATACTCTTTTTGAATGAATTATTCAAAACCCTCAAAGAATCAGTATTATAATTTAGTGTTACACCAACTTAATTTTTTTCCAGGTTCTGTTTCTCAATCTATTAGTTCTATTGCATCCTCCATTACTTTTAATTTCTCACTTTGTTCTTCTTTAGTATGCTTTATATCTTCATAAAGTCTTTTATCTTCCAGCATATTGCAAACATCAATTAACAAAGCTACTCAACATCCCTGTGTGGGTAGAAGTATTCTATTATTCTTGTTTTAAAGCTGAGAAGAGCAGGGTCAGTGAGGTGAGGTGACTTGGCTAACCAGTTAGTGGCAGAAAGTTGTCTCTCAGTTTATGACACCTGGTTAGTTAAATTAACTAACAGGACATGATAATCTCCAAACTCTAATCTTTTCATGGCTGTACATTATGTGGTATAAGGATTTCAATACTGATGTCAATTTGAGAAACCAGCCACAGTTTTACAATACAAATCCACTTCTGCTTTCAAAACAAAAAACCAAATTTCCATTGAAAAATTTCAGCAGCCCTTCCGCGTATTAGGTTGGTGCAAACGTAATTGCAGTTTTTGCCATTAAAGTAATGCCAAAACTGCAATTGCATTTGCACCAACCTAATTTATCAATCATAATTCTATTTTTCTGTGGGCAAATTAGCACCTAAAAGTGGTTTAGTGAGGACAAAGCTGATTTACTAAACTCTGTTAAAATGTCAAAAAGAGATGATTTTTATAAAGAAAGATAGAATGAAATTGGAATTAACCTTTGCTTATAATAAAAAAAACTACCATTAATTGAACTCTTGAGCTGGTACTATGAGTTGATGCCTATGTGCATTTTCTCACTTGAGGCTGACAATCCTGTGCAGGGAGGACTATCCTGTTCACACTTGAGAGAGGAGAAAATAAAGCACACAAAGAGTAAAGTGAATTGTTCAAGGTCACATAGCTAGTAAGGGAGTCCAAGCTCACATCCAGATATTCTGTCTCCTGAGTCTGCACTCTTAATTGTTTTCACAGTAATTATCCCATTTTCTGGATAAGATGTCACTTGCCTTTTCCTTCACATTAGAAATTGCACATTTGTTCTGAAACCAATACAGTGAAATTGTATATTGTGCCAGGAGCAGTACAGAACATATTAGACTAACATGCACCTTTCTCTTCAATGACTACATGTCTTTTGCCAGATCAGAGACTATTTTTGTAAATTATTATGCCCATATTTTCATTTTGAGGGTAGTGACTCAAGGTCACCTTTTCCCCCAAATCTCCCAAGAAAGCCCCACACATTACTAGACACATAGTAGGCACTTTTTTCAATTTGATTGGATTTGATGTTTTCTTATTTATTTGCTCCTATCACCCTTCTTAGATGATCTTGAAATTCTGAGTGTCTTTTTTTCCCCCACAATTCTTCATTGTAATAACATTGGAAAATAAGATGACTCCACGTGTAAGTTAGAATTTCTATGCTTCCTGGAACCATTCTTGCATCTTCCTGAACCCCTCCTGTGAGTGTAGAGGCCAGTAACGTAGTCGAGAATGTGAAACTGGAAAAACATGGCTGAGACCAGTAGGAATCCCTTCTCTCTCCTCTTTCCTTTCTACTCCTCTATTCGGATGGCCAAAATAATTGTCACCTTTACTTAAGTGTCTAAACTGAGTTTGGCATTGTGCTCAGAGCTTTATGTGCATTATCTCCTTTACTCCTTCCCTAAACCCTATAACATGAGACTTTTATTCTCATTCAAGCAGGAGAAAACTGAGCCAAAGCATTAAACAACTTTCCAAAGATGGCATAGCTGTAAGTGTTGGTGCAGGCATTTGGTTCAGGCAATATGACTTCAGAGCCCAAGGGTACAACCTGTACATGACTGCCTCTTCACCTGTGAATTTCTGTAAAATATTTCACTGATAAAGACATTTATACAGCAAGATTATTTTTATAATATCTTAGAATAATTAAAGGTATTATATGCATTATAACTAATGTCTAAAGAAAACACTAAAAAATAGCTTCTGAAACCAAATTTTCTCTTTTGTAACAAAAGTTCATTGAGCCGAGTTGTATTTGAAGCTGTGGAACGAAGGCGGCTATACAGAAAGCCTCATAGTGCCTGGGAAGAAGGAGAGGGGATAAGGTCACCTTGGCTGGCATCTCAAAAACAGTCACAGGCAGGAGAAAGCTGATCTCGTATTTTCAAAATTGATTCTAAACTCTTTATAGGTGGCTCCTACTCCCTGAAAGAAAAATGAAAAAAAAATGGGAGGGAATTTGATTTAATTCTATGAATCTAAGATTTGTGGGTTCAGCACATTTGCAACTAAAGAGATGGCCTTTACGACTCCAGGGGAGGTTTGAGCTCAGCTTTGGTTATCTTTTCCTTCTGAATTGCTGTGTAAACTCCTGGGGAGCAGATGAAAGCTGCCTTGCAAGACAAAGGCACAGGAGTGTCTTCTTTTCTCTATCGGCTGGCTGGAAGAAAAGGAACTCTAGGAATCCTTTATAGTTAACTATTAAAATTGGTCATTCCTTTTTGCTTTTTTATACATTCTTTTTTAACCTCAATCTCTAAGAGCTATCAAGCAATAAAGGTGCTCCCAGGGTGAGCAGGAAACACCATGGTGGCTCATCTTATTCCTCATCTTTAAAGCCAGCATCCAAAACAACAGCTTAAAAGGAAACCAGCTTGCATTCTTTTGCCAACAAAGATCTCAGGACTGGGTTACGTTTTCAGCTTTGGCGTCTGACCCCAAAATATAAGGAATTCTTTGGGGTCTGTGGAAGAAGGTAGGGATTAAAGAGAGCTGAGAGGTGTCTGAGATGCTTCATCTTCCATCCCAAGACCATTATCTATTAATAGAACCCTGCAGCTCAGGATGGAATTACCTGGGGCAACGAAAGAGATCAAGGGATAAAGATAAAGCAAAGTGGGGGAGGTAGAACCAAATGAAAACAGAAATGTGGAGAGGGGACTACAGAGAAAAAAGAAAAATATGGAACTCATTTCAGAAGAGTTACAAGTATGGAGAAGGCAGAAGGAAGGAAAAAGAGAAATATCTGTGATAACAGTTCACAGTGTCAATGATTCATGCTGGCAAATGGCCAAAACCAACCATTGTCCAGGGGATATATAATAAACATTGAGGGTTCAAAGATGAGTGAAGCATAACCCTAACCCTAAAAAATTCACAGTTTAGGTGGAGAGATAAACCTGTAAAAAATAATGGCTATACATATTTTAATGTTATTCATAGTTGCATCATTTCTTTTGGTCCCTCAAATACAGCAACTTGGATTCCAGGAATGGGCCTTTGCACTTGCTGGTTCTTCTGCTTGGAATGCTCTATCTTTGCAGGGCTGGCTATGCTACTGGCAGCAAATCCATAGGAGTCTGCAGCAACCTCAATTTCAGCCTCCTCAGAAAAGAGAGCTCTTCCAAGGGGCATAAGGCAGAAGAAGAGAAAGTTTATCAAAAAGATTTAGAGTGGGAATGAAAGGAAGTAAAGTACACTTGGAAGAGAGCCAAGCGGGAAACGAAAGATCAAGCGCACAGTTCGATCTCTGGACCTGGGGTTTTATACGCTGGCATGCTCTGGGGTCTTCATTACTTCTTCCCTGATTCTTCCCTTGGGGCAGGCTGTCCTCGTGCAGTGGCCTGCTAGTGCTTGGGAGGAAAGCATGTGCAGTGTGTTTACTGGAGTCATACACATGCTCAATTGAGGTGCTCTGCTCTTGCCGGTCAAATGTCCCTAGAAGCCATCCCTAGAAGTGGTACATGACTGGAAATGTCATATTCCAGTTAAACTGCCATTGCGCCTCCTAGTGGGCATGCTTCAGCCTGCTCGCTCATCACCTAAGATCTTATTGGGAAGCTGCTGATCACCAGTTTAGGTGTTTCCATTTATTGGGAGAGTGCCTTTCTATGGCACTGGCTGCAACCAGCTAATACTTTGGAGAGACAGTTAACCGTCTGACCATCACCTGATGGTCGCCTGACATTCCTGGTGTGTGCGTGTGGCAGGGAGAGCCCTCTCCTGCCCTGCTCATGTCTGACTAGCTATCTACTGTAACAGCTACTTCCCATTATTCAGATCTCATTTCCAATCATCTCTCCAATCTAGGAATTCTTTATAATTAACTATTAAAATTGGTCATCCCTTCTTGCTTTTTTATAAGTTATTTTTTAACCTCATTCTCTAAGAGCTATCAAGCAACAAAACTTCTCCCAGGGTGAACAGAAAACACAAGGTGGCTCGCCTTATTCTTTCCTTTTCTAAATCCAGCATCCAAAACAACAGCTTAATATCTTTCCAATTATCTCTCTCCCCAATAATGGGACTACTTCCCATTATTCGAGTCTCATCTCCAGTCAATCTAGTTGAAGCAGCACACTTAATCCCTTTCTACATTAACCTATTGCATCCTCTTCAAAAGTCATTCTGTGCATCTGAAATTATTTTAATTTTTAAAATTTCTTTCCATGTTTAAAGGCTATCTTTCTCTGCTGGGATGCAAGCTCCTTGAAAAAAGGAACTCAGGCCTGGCGCAGTGGCTCATGCCTGAAATCCCAGCACTTTGGGAGGCTGAGGTGGGCAGATCACTAGAGGTTGGGAGTTAGAGACCAGCCTGACCAACATGGAGAAACCCCATCTCCACTAAAAATACAAAACTAGCCAGGTGTGTTGGTGCATGCCTGTAATCCCAGCTACTAGGGAAGCTGAGGCAGAATTGCTTGAACCTCAAGGGCAGAGGTTGCGGTGAGCCAAGATAGTGCCATTGCACTCCAGCCTGGGCAACAAGAGTGAAACTCCTTCTCAAAAAAAAAAAAAAAAAAGAAAAAGAAAAAGGAAAAGGGGACTCAATAAAAAGTAATTGACGAACTGCTTAAATATTTATTATTTGACTAACATATTGACACCTAAAATGTTGTAAAAGAGATAAGTGTAAGAAATTATGAAAGATTATGAAAACGTTAAGGAAGCCTTCTCAGCAGAGGTGGTTTTGTTGCTGTTGTTTAATATTTAAGGCTGAATAGGTATTCAATACATGGGCAAAGGAAGCAGAACATCCAGGTGAAGAGTGCATGTAATGACAGAGTAACAAAAGAACACTGCTCCTTCCTGGAACCCCACTTCATTACCCTAGTCAGAAGGTAACTTTAGGCAAGTTATCCATCTTCTCTGTGCCTCAACTCCCTTACCTGTAAAAGGAGGATTCATTCAACTCACATCTCATCTACCTCATGGGATTAAATGCATAAAATGCTTAGAATTATGTAAGTGCTCACAAATGAAACCTATTATCATTATGAGCAGGTGGTGATGCAGAAGAATAATAACACTGAGACAGCCCTGTTTTTATTCTAAACACATGCATGTGCAGATGAACCACTTTAATCCATACAGATTTATGAGGAAGGAACTATTATCATCACTATCCTACAGATAAGGAAACTGAGAAATAGGTTAAATAATTTACCCAAAGTCACACAGCAGTTACTAGCAAAGCTGGGATCTAAATCTAGGAAGTCAGGCATTTGAATCTTGGCTTTCACCATTATGTTATGCCACCTCTTTGAAAAACCTAATTTATAAGGATCTTGTGAGGAAAAATGAAATAAAGTACATAAGTGGCTTACCAGAGGTCCTGATATGTATTAAACACTCAATAAGGGTATTTATTTTTTTAAACTGTTTGCAGGACAATAGAGCTATAACTAGGATAAGTCAATATTTAGAAAACACAGTTTCTGTGGATTTTCTGGAAGATTCAAACGAACCCAATGATGACAATTAGGGAGCATATCAGCAATAATTGGCTGGTTGAATTACTGCTGAACAAGCAGTAGAAAGGTGGAATAGCCATAATCACTTGCTTGACCTTGATTTCTGGTGGGAGTACCAAAGGCCTCCTGTGCATCAATCTTTGCCCAGCTGTACTTCCTAACTAATTAATTTTAGAAAGATCTAACTCAATTAATTATAAAGTAATGGTTGTCACTTTCAGCTGCCAATTTATCTATATTACATGGTGTAGCTAATTAGTGTATCTTTTCCTTGGAAACACACTATTTGCCTATCTACATTAAATTATGTATATAAACCCTGTGAATAAGTTATACATTATTCTGCAATAAATGTCAAAACTAGTTCTTTTTGTAACTACGTACCTGAATGACAAAGAGAAAGCATGTTTAACATGCCTAATCCAGTTAATAAATAATCAGGCAAGCAAATGACAAGAATTCTATAATGGAACCTTATAAAGGCCTCTAAAATGCTGCGGAAAGCCAGCCCAAATCCTGGTATTGTGGTATTCTCAAGAGATTCTTGACCTTGAGGAAGATGGAATCAAAGCAGAATTAAAGATGCAACTCTATTCCATGTAAATGGTTAGGCAGCCTCAACACAAATGTGAAGATCTGTATTTTCTTTTACAAAGAAGTGTAGAGGTGGAAAGGTGTGATATCGTTCCTCACCCATCATAAGTGTCACGGCTGATGTTCCTAAAATGAAAGACTAGTTAACAAAAGAAAAGTTTAACAAATTTATTTAATCAAAGTTTTATATGACACAGGCGCCTTCAGAAATGAAGACCCAAAGACCCAGGGAAAACTGTTTTTATGCTTAGGTTTGATAAAGTGGTGTAGAAATGTGATTGGACAAAAGAGAGTCATCCCTCTCTAATTGACTGAGGAGGGAAATGCAGCAAGATCTGTCCAGTCAGATTCTTCTTGGACTCAGTGTAGCTTTCTTTCCTCCTGAGTATGGGGCAGGATCACTCTGGAATGAAGGTCTTCAAAGAAGAAAGCAGAAGAGAGAGAACGACCTTTATAGATTTGTGGCTTGCTTTGGAGAAGAGGAGTTCTATTTTTATGACCCTCCTTGGGAAACAGGAATTCTTATTTCTATACTCCCTTTGGAGAAGAAAGAGGGATGGGAGACAGAGGAGCAGAAGAAGGTCAGAGAGAACTCGCTTCTGAGGTCCTTCCAATGTCCTTCAGTTCAAAGTACTCAGTATGCCAAGATATCCTACTTTAAGGTGTCATATTCAGAATCCCAACGGAAGCAATTATATTTCTTTGTCCCTGCCTTCCTTTCTTCCCTTCTATCTTAAAAGAAAATGTATCTCTCTTATCCAAGGCTAAAACCTTCATCAAAACTCTTAATCTCGTTCCCTCCCACCTCCCCTGAGACTTAACCACATAAACAAGTCTGTCTTCTTTTGTGTTATCAATTGCTGCCTCGCTCGACCCTTTCTCAGCCTATAAACATCTTGTATCCTCCTGCTTCTGAAGATAGCTTTCCTAAGTCCTGTCACTGCCACCACCAGCACCACTGCAAACTACTGCCCTGCCCTATCCCTGCTGCTTTCTTCATGCCAAGGGGAGTCTCAAGTCTTGTATCCACTTCTTTATCTACAAAAAACCTTTTTTTTTAAAAAAAGAGAAACTGCTATACTCTGCCTGCACTTAGCACTTTATTCATAATCCACATAAACCCCTTGCACAGTAAGTACCCAACCAGTATTAGCTGTTGCAGAGGTTGTAACTGTCATTGTGAGTGGTAGGAAATTATACAGTATTTCAGAGTGCAACCTCCAAAAATAGCCCAAATCCTGGCTCCATCTCCTTCTAGCTGTGGGACATTAGGCAGTCTATGTAATTTCTGAAACTTTGAATTCTTAAATATAAACTTCGACTCTTCATAAAATTGAGAGAAATAAATCAAAAGCAGTAACACATATAAGTGCTCACTACTACTGTGTCCACATGGTAAGTACTCAAATATGCTTTTTAAACATGTAATATAACTCTGCAGGTGCATAATTTTTATTTTTTTCTCTCCCTTTTGTAAGTATAATAATTTTTCTTTGGGAAATACCTTTCCTCCCTCCTCATTCCAGGAGGTAGGGCCCTATCCCTGACTTCAGAGTTGAAGCATGTGACTCAAGTCTGGCCATGCAAAGCACTGAATCCCCTTTCTAGGTATGTGACTCAAACATGGCCAATCAGATCACTGAATTGTTCTGCTGGGCATGTGACCTGGGCTGACCAGTCAGAGCACTGAAGCGCATTCTGAGCCCATGTGACCTAGTTTCACCAATCAACAGAATTCCACTGTTTTGGTCTTCTTGTTCAGTTCACAAGGGGGACTTTCCTGTGTTTTCATCAGAAGGAATTCCAGAATTTTTGTAAGAATTATCAGTAAGATATATCGTCTCCTTCCTATCTAGATGGGTGTGATATGGGAAGCTTCTGGAGCCATCTTACCATCATGTCAATCTGGAGAAGTCCACCCACAGAGAGGTGCAGAGCTAATCCAATAGATCTGACATTGCTTGAGACCCTAAATCCAGCCATAAGTGAGGCCTGCCTTGCCCTGTACTTCTCATTCATTTGTCAGGAAATGAATTTCTGGATTAAGCTAGTTTGCATTTTTTCTCACTTACAACTGAAACTGGCATAAATGCTTATCATGGTTTAGCATAGTAACTGTTTGAAGGTAAGGACCCATTGTACAGATCTCATTCTGGGGCTCTAGTAGAGTTCACTGGATGCTCAAAAAAATAGGTGTTGTACAGAAGAGAAAATACTCTGCTTATGGTGAGGCGGGTATGTTCTACACCCATGCCTCGTTATCTTGCTCACTGATTCCAAAGGCTGATCTGAAATCATGGCCACAAAAGGCTGCAGAAAAAAAATATGTTCCTTCACAAGCAAGTTCGTTCCTTCCCTGGGACCAAGAAAACTGCATTTGAAATGTCATCTCTTCCAGCTGTTATGAAAGAAAACCAATAGCTTATTTAACAAAGTACTTAACTGAGTGGACTAGATCACTATGTCAATAAGCATTTTCAAACAAGATAATTTCTTCCCTGACAATGGTGAATTGCATGCTTCTGATGTTAAAATTACTTCCTGTGTGACATCTTTCAGGACTTATTATTTTCTCCAGTAGCAACAATTTCCCAAGTTTAAATGAAAACCAGTGGCATGAAAAGGCATGAAAAGAACAATGAAAAAAAATCACTTTTAACAAACTTTTCAAATTTCATAGGTTTTTTGGGAAATTGAGAGACACGTGTAAGATGGTCCAATCCAGATAAACTGCCTAGAAATAATTTAACAACCTTATAATTTGGGGAAAATGTATTTCTGTTTCCTCTGCTGGACATAAGGATGAAGCAGGAGAGAGGCAGGGCATGGATGAGTGAAAAGAACAAAGGATTCAAGGAAAACATGTATTTAGCTGGAAATCTTGGGGGCAGCCCAGGGAACTGAGAAATGAGAGACATTAAGCAATGTATGTGAATTGCATATGTGAATTGAAGGCATTCAAACTGAATGTTTAAAAAATGTTATTTTGATGCAGATGGCAACAGAAATAAGTTCTGAGAGAAAACTGTGCACTCCATCAAAAGCCCTGCAGGCATATTCCTATTCCTTCTGTTGCTTTGCAGCACAGGAACCCAACAAAGAAGCAGCGGAGCCAGTTAGAAAATCATGGTAACCAGTGTAACTGCCATGGAAAGGCCCTTCCCACATTGGCACATTTTCCAGGTTTAAGAGGGTTTTCATCAGTGAAAGGGCTGTTGCTGAACAATGAGCTTGCTCCTTAAGAGTGAGAAAGGTTGTTGACTCTTCAAATTGGCATCTGCAGCTGCTGGTCCTTAGAGTCTGTGCTAGTCAGAGCTCCTCCTCTTTCTTATAAAACCTTGGCACTATTTTAATTATTTTGTAAATTTTGTCCTCCATTAGCTCTATCATTCTGGGATATAAAGGGGAGTGAAAAGCCCTCTAATTTGAGGATTCATTAAGCAGCTGTTGTTAGTTGATGCAGTAGCTGCCTGAAATTTGCTGGTTTGCTGAATTAGTACAAGAAACTATAATATTCCAGTCAGGCTGGTTTTTGTTTGTTTCACTCTGAGGTCAAGCTACTAGAAAACAGAGACAACCAGCTAAAGAATACACCAATATTTTTTTCTCTCCTTAGAAGAGCATTCATTCACTCAAAGATTATGGAACTTCTCTTTAAAAGAGCTCTTATAATACTGCACAGTTGCCATTTCATGGAGTATACTTTGCCAGGAGAAACTTTTTTCTCTTGAAGTGAAAAAGGTGAGAGATTGTCCCCTTGTAAAATTTTCTTTTTTATTTATAATCCACACACATACATTCCCTCTCTCTACTTATTATTTCCCAGATTTTAATAAAAAAAGAAGAGAAGCAAATCCTTCTTCCAAACTGCATAGCCAGACAGTATTATCTCCACGCTGCATGTGGGCAGAAAGTCAAACATGACCATAGAGGATAACTTGTGAGAAGTGTGAAATTGGGTAATATCCCCCACTACTACTGCAGAGTTTGAGATGAGTACCCAAGATCCCATCATATCCGACCTTCTTCTTTCCTCCTATTGATGGACAGAAGAATTATTTGGCCAAAAACTCCATAACAAATGATTACCCTTCTTCTTCACTCAGTCTCTCCAAGTGATGAAAAAGTTGAAGAATGCAGTCTATCTGGTAGATTGTTAATAGAGAAATCTAAGGCTTTGTTTAAAAGGTATACATTCTCTTTCTGATTTTTAAATAGGTGAAAACAACACCTTCATATTGTATCTTGAGCCCTAAATGCTAGCTTTCTATAAATAAAAGAAATCAGATTCATTTGTGAAGAAAAAATTGGTATCAGGGGCAGCCCAGGTAAGGCTGAACACCACACAGAGCAAAACATTTTCTCTAGACTTCAAATGTTCATCCTTACAAAAGATGCTGAAATGAGGACTCAACCAGGGAGCTGGAATTCTCTCCATTGGTGAGAAATTGACAGCAGCTACAAACTGAAAAAAAGAATTATTCTATAGTTCCTGTCCCCAAAGGTCACTCTTGGCCACATTTTGTCTCTGAAGAGAGAGAATTGAAATATTATTTGTTCTTGTGAATTATTTTTTGTTCCTTTATTGAAATTCAATAGAGTAAAAATATCGCTGCCCATTATCCCTTGCCTGTCAGCTCTACCTGGGCTGAGGTGGTGGGAAAGGACAGGAAGAGTTGTTACAGATGTTTAATAGAAGAAAGCCCTTTTTGGAATGTGTTTGCATGACTCATAAAGAACAGTTATTCTTAGGTTTCCCGTCACAAGAGATAAAGCTCTTTGTCCTATAATACAGCCTTCTACTTAAAAGGAAAACCCAAGGTTCATTCAAAGCTAGAGTCCAATAATAAGCTCTCATTATAGTACTTTTCCCAAACCCCTGGAGTTATATTGTATCATTCTTTGCAAACCTGGAGTGCAATGTAAGATTTTATTCTGTTTGGCTTTTCAATTTGCTAGGTTTTTGCCACCTGGAAGAAACAAAAGGCTCTGCGTAATATGCTAGTAATGACTTCAATTCAGTTACAGCGATCATTCATTTAGCAGTACAATAAATATGATATGCTATATAGAAAATTCATCATCTTTTTGGATCACCTTTGCAGAATCAGATCTTACATAATCAGACCTCAATTTAATATTGATTATGATTTGGATAAGCCTTTCTTGATTCCCAGAACCAATAAGCCAATAACATACTGAATCAATTTACTAAAGGATAACACCACTCTTTGATGGATCAGATAGCAAGAGGTCAATGGAGACTAAATTGACTTCATTGAAATTAAAATATATCTTCTCTTCAGGTTGCTTCTGAGCCAGTTTCTTGCACATTCTTAGATTTCTCTTCTTTTGGGTTTTTTTTTACCTCACCAATGTAGCTTTTCCCTTTGATCATTTATTCTAATCAGATTTTTATTCTTTCAACATTTATTAAATGTTTGTTGAATACTTTATTTGTGCCAAGCTCTATGCTTGGGAAAGTGATAGAAATTCTCGAATAGGAGAGATCCAAGATGGCTGATTACTAGCAGCTCAGGATGTAGCTCCCAGTGAAAGTGCAGAGAACAAGAGGATGCCACACTTTCAGATGAGTTTTTGTTGCTCATGGACCAGGAGATTCCCAGCAGAGGAGACCCACGGGTTGCCAGCACAACTCTTGTGGCCGGCACAGTGGTTCTGCGGGCGCCCTGGTGCAGAAGTTCTTGATGCAGAGTAAATGGGACTGAGTCCCCTTTTGGTTGACGTTTGGAGCTCCAGGAAGGCAGAGTCACCTATTCAGCTGATTGAAAAAGGGGCTCAAGAAGGAAGCCAGACCGGAGATTCCCAGGCAGAAATGCACCATGAATCTTGGTGCCGCTGTTTTAGCTGGCGCAGTGGATTGTTCATATTCCAGTGCTGGGAATTAACAAGTTGGAAGTCTACTCAGAGACATAATTTGAAAGTCGGTAATTACAAAGATGATAGGTGGATAAATTTACAATGATGGGAAGAAACCAGCGTAAAAAGGCTGAGAATACCCAAAATCAGAATGCTTCTCCCTCTACAGGGGATCACAGTTCCTCATCAACAAGGGAACAAGGCCTGATGGAGAATGAGTGTGTTCCATTAACAGAATTAGGCTTCAGAAGGTGGATAATAAGAAACTTCTGTGAGTTAAAAGAACATGTTCTAGCCCAATGTTAAGAAACTAAGAAACTTGAAAAAAGGGTTGACGAAATCCTAATGAGAATAGACAATTTAGAGAGAAATATAAGTGAATTGATGGAACTGAAGAATACAATACAAGAACTCCATGAAGAATGCATAGGTTTTAACAGTCGAATTGATCAAGCAGAAGAAAGGATATCAGAGGTCAAAGATCAACTTAATGAAATGAAACAAGAAGAAAAGATTAGAGAAGAAAGAGTGAAAAGGAATGAGCAAAGTCTCCAAGAAATATGGGACTATGTGAAAAGACCTAATTGACATTTGGTAGGTGTACCAGAATGTCATGAAGAGAATGAATCCAAGCTGGAAAATATTCTTCAGGATATTATTCAGGAAAACTTTCCTAACATAGTAAGGCAGGACAATACTCAACTCCAGGTAATACAGAGAACACCACAAAGATATTTCTCAAATAAAGCAACCCCAAGACACATAATCATTAGATTCACCAGGGTTGAAATAAAATAGAAAATTCTAAGAGCAGATAGAGAGAAAGGTCAGGTTATCCATAAAGGGAAGACTGTCAGACTCACAGCAGATCTCTCAGCAGAAACCCTACAAACTAGAAGAGAGTGGGGTCAATATTCAATATCCTCAAAGAAAAGAATTTTCAATCCAGAATCTCATATCCAGCCAAACTAAGCTTCATAAATGAAGGAAAAATAAAATTTTTCGTGAACAAGCAAGCACTCAGAGATTTCGTCACCACCAGGCCTGCTTTATAAGAGCTTCTGAAAGAAGCACTATACACAGAAAGGAACAACCAGTATCAGTCATCCCAAAAACTTACCAAAAGGTAAAGAGTATCTCCATAATGAAGAATCTATATCGACTAATGGGCCAGATAGCCAGATAGCATTAAACAACCATATTAAACTCACAAATATCAGTATTAATCCTAAATTTAAATGGATTAAATGCCCCAACCAAAGACACAGACAGGCAAATTGAATAAAAAGTCAAAACCCATCAGTATGCTGTATCCAGATCCATCTCATAAGCAAGGACACACAAAGACTCAAAACAAAAGGTTGGTGGAAGACTTACCAATCAAATGGAGAGAAAAAAAAAAAACAGGAGTTGTAACTTCCATCTCTGACAAAATAGACTTTAATAGTAACAAAGACTAAAAGGAACAAAGAAGGACATTACATAATGATAAAAGGATCAATGCAACAACAGAAGTCAATGATCATAAATACATATGCACCCAATATAGGAACACCCAGATACATAAGACAAGTTCTTAATGATTTATAAAGAGACTTGGACTCCTGCACAATAATAACAGGAGACTTTGACACCACATTGTTAATATTCGACGGATCAGTGAGATAGAAAATTAACAGGGACAACTATGATTTGAACTCAGACCTGGAACAAGTAAACTCAGTGGATATTTATAGAATTCTTCCTCCCAGGTCCACAGAACATCATTTTATATATTTATAATATTAAAGGTATGAATTCACTAAGACAATATATCTCTCCATGCAAGTCTCCTTAATGTCTTTCTATACAAATTTATTTTTTCTATTATGGTGTGATACATCTTATGTGACACTTATTTCCAGGTACTTAATAGTACTTGAAGATATTATAATTGACATATTATTATTAGTCTCTCTTGCTGTGCTTAGAAAAGTAATTGATTTTTATATTTGATTTTGTTTTCAACAACATTGCTGAACTTTATGATGAAATAATTTTTTTTTTTTTTTGCAGTCCTTATATCTTTTGCCTCTTTTGCTTGCCTTATGTATTGCCCCTGGACACAGAGTTGAATAGGAGTGGTCATAGACAATAGTCTTGTCTTATTTATAATCTTAAAGGAAATTTTTATAACGTATTAGTATTGAAGTGTTTTCTGAGCATTTTGTGTAGATCCTGTTTATCAGTTAAAGTGTACTTTTTATATCTAACTTATTAGGTATTTTTATATTAAACAATGTTGAATTTTATTAAAAGGTTTTTTGTGTCTTCATTGAGATAACAATCTAATTCTTTTCATTTAAAGTTTTTATATTAAAAACTACTATGACTGAGTTTCTAATGTTAAACAAAGCTTACATTGATGAAATAAATCCGAATTGTTCAAGATACATTAACCTTTTAATACATTCCTGATAGATTTTGCAAATATTATGTTTAATATTTTTGGATTCATGTTGGTAAATAAGATGTTTTTATAAATTTGCCTTTCTCTTCCTGTTCTTGTCAGGTAAAACTCCTCAAAGTTAACTTAGCTTTTTGAATTAGTAAGGTGGGACGGGTAGGTTCTTCTTTCTATTTTATGTTCCACACATATTTGGTGTAAGATCAAAGCATTTTTTCCTTGAATGTCTGATAAAACTTGACTGTAAGAGTGTCTGGAACTCCTGCTTTAACTTACTAAATCTTACATTTTTCACCACTGATTCAATTTTTTTTATGGCACTCTTTAGGTGTTTACTTTTGTTTTTTTACAAAAAGTTGTGAATAGCCGCATATTTCTACAAATTTTTCCACATTTTCTAATTTTTCCAATCAAATTGTTTATCCGATTTTCTTATTTCTTTGTAATCTTGGTCACACCTCCGATTATAGCCTCTTTTTCACTCTTAACATTGTTTATTTTGCCTTCTCTCACTTTACTTGGCCAACCTTGACAGAGGTTTCTTACTTTTATCAGTTTTCTTTAAAAAGATTAAATTTGGTTAATTTTTGACATGCTCGTTTTTGATTAAATTTATTTCTGCTGTTTGTTAATGACTCTTTCAATTTTTAAGGGGTGGTTTATTCTGTTATTTTCTTTTAAATTGTATAAAATGGGAGCATGTATGATCATTCATCTCATCCTTCTTTATAAAAGGACTCTACTTCTCTGCTCATTAATTTTGGTCTGAACTCTGTAACTTGTGTGGGAAGGAAATGTAAGCCAGAGGGACAAGATGTCAATTCTTTAAATACCAATTCTGAGCACAACTCTAAGGAGATATTGTGAATTGGTAGCACAAAAGCTGGACTTTCAGCCTGAATCATGCACTGGGAAGACATTAGAGCAAAACTCATGCTACTTAAACCTCTAGCAGAACTATAACTAAGCCAAGATTCTGTGTAATGTGAGCAAGAAATTAATTTTTGTTGGTATAAGAGCTAAGCATTTGAGCCATTTGTTACTATAGCAAAGTTGATTAAAACAAATCTTAGTATTTCAAAGACAAGTACTCCTATAAAAATTGAAAATCTGTGTCTTGACTTTGAGGCTAAGAGACAAGTTGTAAAGATAGTATGATCAGAGGCTATAAAGATGATGACTCATGGCAAAATATTTAGCAAACTGTCACATTTAATAACTTGGAAAGCAGATAACAGATCTACCTATTAAAGAGTGGCTTTGGAAGAAGAGGTTTAGCAACAGAATATTACTAATGTTACCTTTTCCTCCTAATTGTCATAGGAGCTCAGAGAAGAATTGGGTTGCTTTGCAAGCAAGGAAGAAAGAGAGAGTAACCAGAAACTCTGAGGACTGCAGGATAGGAATACACATTTTTTTTAGTTAGTAGAAAAACATTGCTTTGAGCAACAACATCTCTGATTAAGACACATGCCCAAATGAAAGACATTGCCATTCACATCCTTTGTTAAAAACTCTGAATGGTCTAAGATGACTCCTAGAAAACCATGCCAGTTAGACAAAATGACTTAAAAAAAAGATATGCCAACAGTTTCCTTGACACTGAGTATCTCACATTATTTATAAGTAAGTCTGGAGAGAAAGGCAGATTTCCAAATAACAGAGGTGTAGCTATTTGCACATGTTGCTGATTAAAATCAAATCATTGAAACAACAATCATGTTTTTCAGAGAGCTATAATGCCAAAAGTTTCAATAGCCTGGATTAAAATAGAATGTAACTGTTAAAATATAAAAAAAACTTTTGGGCTACCAGCTTTCTAGAAGAAGGGAGCAGGCTTAACAAGCTGCTCAGCCCCCAGAGATGCATATTATTCAATGCCCTTTTGAAATGTGATCAAGAAAGAAAACAGAAAATAACTCTTCTAGAGAGAAGAACTCAGCACCATGGAAAACCACAGACTGGGGAAAATAAAGGCCTAATCAAGTAACATTTCTTATCCTCTTTACAATGGGAGTAGTTGTTGCAGTAATTGTTCACTATCCCATGATTGTGTATTTGAGGGAAGTGCCTTTTTATGTGATAGATCTCTAGATCTTCACTCAGTGGAGACACTATCATGAGACCCTAGGTATTGACCTTGAGTCTGAGATTTGATAAAATGTTAGAATTTCTTCATTAGGGGAGGGAGTTAATATATTTTGATTATAGAAAGAAAATAAAACTATTTTTTTTTAATTTAGATAGCAGAAATAGTGTATTTCTTTGGAACACACCTCAATCTGTTGACCTCGAACTTGGGTGTAGACTAGATTTGACAATGTACAGTTCCGGGGAGAAGCTCTAAGGTACAAATGAGTTTCCAACAGCTATCTTGTTTTTCACCCTGCCCTTAGAAATAAGAATACACTGTTCCCCACAGTAGTACCTTAAACCCGGGTCTTGGAATGAGAAAACACATGAAGCAGAGCCATAGGACAGAGCAACAATGGGGCAGAGCAGTATCTGACTTACATCTAATGTGAAAAGGAAATACATTGTTGTCAGTATGAGACACTGAGATTCATGGTGGTATGTTACTACAGCAAAACTGACTGAAATAGATGCTTAGTTCATTAATTTTCACATCTTTTTTCCTAATAAAAGAAGGTAGGGTTACAACATGTATTAGTCCATTTTCACACTGTTATAAAGAACTACCTGAGACTGAGTGATTTACAAAGGAAAGAGAGTTAATTGATTCACAGTGCAACATGCCTGGGAGGCCTCAGGAAACTTATAACCATGGCAGAAGATGAAGGGGAAGCAAGGCATGTCTTACAGGGCAGCAGGAGAGACAGAGAGCAAAGGGGAAAAGGGCACTTTTAAATCAATAGATCTCATGAGAACTCACTCACTGTCATGAGAACAGCATGAGGGAGAACACTCCCACCATCCAGTAACCTCCCACCAGGTCCCTCCCTCCACATGTAGGGATTACAATTAGACATTGAATTTGGGTGGGGACATAGAGCCAAACCATATTATAACATTTTATCTAAGTACTACATTTGTTGTATTTCATAAGGGTAATAGGTAAGATATTCATAAACATCTAATTTCCATTTTCACTTTTTGTCACTCGACCAATTTAAAGTGAGTTTCCTAATGTCCAAATATTTGACATAGTTCTATTTATTTATTCTATTAATTTTGAATTTGATTGCATATTTTTAATCTGTTCTTATAATTTAATCTTGGAAATAAGATAATTTTCTATTTTTTTATAACTTATTGGAGATGCTTTTAACTGCCTTTTGCCTTTCACTATTGTTCTTAAGAAGGTATCTGTCAATCTAGCATTACTCCAGAGAGATTCTATTTATTCTCTAGAGGCTTTCAAAATCTTTTTATTTGGTGTTAGGCAGTTTGTGATGTACCAGTGTCTCTTTAATTTTTAAAAAAACTTTCAGTTATTATCACTTCTATTCCTAATTGTTCTGGTGGGTTCTTTTTCAAATCAACTTCTTAAACTAGTCTCTTCTGCTTTACTCATATTTTTTAATCATTTTCGTTTCTTTAAACGTCTTGAGCATGCCAGGAGCACAGCTGAGCTAAAAGAGAGAGCTGAGCTGTTAGGTGTCTGAGTAGCCAATTGTATTAGTACATTCTCTTATTGCTATAAAGAAATGCCTGAGACTGAGTAATTTATTAGACAGATTTGGGTTGGAGAAGATTGGTGAGAGTAACTATGGGCCCATGTAAAGTACACATGTGTATCGGCACAGATTAGAAATCTGGAGGTGCTCCCACAGCCTCTCCACCATTGATCATGCGTCCCACCCCTTCCCCACCCTCCAACTGAGATGCTTCCAGTCATAGGTAGAAAGCACTAATGTGCTATCCTGCCTCTCTCCTTCTCTCTTTCTTTCTCAATCACTTATTGAACATCTATTATGCACCCATCATCGGGATAGATATAAACATGAATGAGTCTCAGTCTCTACATTCAAACTGTTATACATTCTTAAAGACAACAATACACCAGTAACAATACATGTGTCAGGAAACAAAGGAAAAGTCAGACAGAATACCCCATGTGTAGGAAGGATAGTAAGTACGCTAGTGTTTGGGATAACAATTTGTCTGGGCCCATGAGAAACGATCACCCTGGTTGCCCTGACTGGAATGTATATGACATCAGGAATGCAGTTATGATTACCAATGATGTGTCAGTTTCTACAGGAATGAACAGTTGGAGTCTTAACAATGTTTGCACCTGCCAATTCTGTAAGATTTCCTCTAGATGATGACAATTTTTCTTTTATTCCAGTCAAGATAAAATTATGCAGGTCCTGTTAGTCAGAAAATAACCAGTCATAGACAGCTGCTAACAATTTCCTAACTTCTTCTAATTCTGATATCATGAAATACAAAATGAGAAATTTGACTTTTATAATCCTGTAGGATTCCAAGGGCCAACTTCCTTATGGTTTTTCAAGTTCCCTCTTTCATTAGGAAAAACTATTACATTAGACATAAATAATATTCGGGTATAATCTGAATGTTTTTAGATTTAACCCATGATTCTCTGATATTTTCACCCAGTGTCAAAACAGGTATTAAGAGCTTTTCTTTTCTTATGTCACTCTAGGAAACCTCAGTGGGAACCTTAAGCATTCTTCCTCTAATGTAGAGCAAATGTCAAAAATCATTTCCAAAAGTGAGCAATTTACTCAATTCTTTATGATGGCATGGGTTAAATTATTCTACCAGATAAAATAAATTACAATAAAAAAATGCTCTTGAAATAAGAAAAAAATAACATCTCTGTTAATTCATTAATACTTCTGACTTTTAAAAAACAGTTTTAAAGAATTACTGCATTCATTTATTTATTTGCTTGAGACATTTACTGAATTCCCATTAGGTAAAAGCTACTATAATGGAAAAATATTATTGTATTTCTTTAAGAAATGCACTAGTATAGTGTTTTCTGTGCTGGCCAGGCATGGTGGCTCACGCCTGTAATCCCAGCACTTTGGAAAGCCATGGCGGGCAGATCACTTAAGGTCAAGAGTTCGAGACCAGCCTAGCCAACATGGTGAACCCCATCTCTACTAAAAATGCAAAATTAGCTGGGTGTGGAGATAGGCACCTGTAATTCCAGCTACTTGAGAGGCTGAGGCAGGAGAATCTCTTGAACTCAGGAGGCAGAAGTTGCAGTGAGCCAAGATCAGACCTTGCACTCCAGCCTGGGTGACAGAGTAAGATTCTGTCTCAAAAAAAAAAGTGTTTTATGTCCTAAAAACTATTGACAGAATAGTCACTATATTATTTTATTTGTTAACTCTGTACTCCAGACATGACATATCATTGGTAATAATCTGTATTATTCATAAAAATTTTTTCTAATGGAAATATAATGTAAGCCACATATTTAACTTAAAATATTGAAATAGTAATTTTTATTTGAATAAAGAACTGAAATTATTTTAATGTTTTATATTTCAAATACTATAATTGAAACATGTAATCAATATAAAAATATTAAAGACATTTTATATTCTTTTGTTTTACTAAGTCTGAAATTTAGTGTGTGTGATGGTTAATATTGATTGTCAACTTGATTGGATCGAAGAAATCAAAGTATTGTTCCTCGGTGTGTCTGTGAGAGTGTTGCCAAAGGAGATTAACATTTGAGTCAGTGGACTGGGAGAGGAGACCCACCCTCAATCTGCCTGAGCACCACCTAATCAGCTGTCAGCTCGGCTAAAATAAAGCAAGCAGAAGAAGATAGAAGAGCAGACTTGCTGAGTCTTCCAGCCTTCATCTTTCTCCTGTGCTGGATGCTTCTTGCCTTCCAACGTTGGACTCCAAATTCTTCAGCTTTTGGACTCTTGAACTTACACCAGTGGTTTGCCACAGACTAAAGGCTGCACTGTTGGCTTCCCTACTTTTGACGTTTTGGGACTCAGACTGAGACACTCAGACTGGGACGCTTCCTTGTTCCTCAGCTTGCTGACAGCCTATTGTGGAACTTCACCTTCTGATCATGTGAGTCAATTCTCCTTAATAAACTCCCTTTGATATATACATATATCCAGTTAGTTCTATAACTCTAGAGAGCTCCGACTAATACAGTGTGTATTTTTCACTTACAATACATCACAATTCATATTAGCCACATTCTAAGTATTCGGTAGCCAGATGTAGCTAGTGGCTAGCATATGAGACAGCTCAGGTTTAAAACATGGATGAGTTGGTAAAATTTATATTGTTTATAACACAGGTAGGAAAGAAGAAAATATAGGGATCAACAACAGTTTATGAGAGTCAGGAAGGGTTATGCATTAAATATCTAAAGAAATTGAAAACAACAACAAAAGTAAAGACTGTATAAATATCAAGTTCAGCTTCACAAATAAACATAGATCCCTTTAAGAAACTGTCTGAAACTTATTTATACAGGATTCTTTTTGTTTATAATTTGCATCAGTATATTTTAGATTGCCTTGTTTACAGAGTGGAGAGTTCTTAATGTAATAAGTCATCACTATTGTGATGCCATGACTTTTTGTCCTTGCAGAGAGGAAATCCTATACTACAAGGGGCTGCAGGACCTCAGGGTGTGACCTTGTTATTCTGTAGAACATGCCAGTTAAAGTAGTCAACGCTTCATTCAGAGCCAAAATAAAAATAGTGACTGCCATGGTTGAACTTTGTGTGTTTAGAGGAGGAATTCTGAGAATAGAGAATATATTTCATCAAATCACAAACTACATTTTTTAATGTTATTTTATTTAAGATTCAGGGGGTACATGTGAATGTTAGTTACATGGCATTGCATACTGGTAGGGATTAGGTTTCTAGTGTATCCATTACCCAAAGAGTGAACATTGTAACCAATAGGTAATTTGGCAGTCCTCACCCCCTCCTACTGACTCCCTTTTGGAGTCCTCAGTGTCTTATTATTTCCATCTTTATGTCCAGTTGTACCCACTGGCAAACTATATCTATTAAGTACCTAACATATGCAGTTCACTTTTTTTTTTCTCTAGGACATGTAGTTTGATAAATCAGTTACAAAAACCAGTATCTAATCCACGGCTTTTTGTTTCCTTAGGGAGAGTTCAAGGCTCTGAATAAATCAAGTTCCTTTGTGATAAGAAGTACATCAGCCTTTAATGAATACAGAATTACTGGGAAAGGAGTAGTACACAGAGGTGAGGGAAATGTAACCCTCTGATCTCTGTGCTGTGTATTTTTAAGCAAAGTCAGACAAATAGCTAAAGATATCAGAAAGTACTGAAATGTGATACAGAGTGGTAGGACCCAGGGACATTGATTTATGTGAGCCATGTGACAAGGAGGATTTAAATTAAAATTGTTTGAGGCTTGAATCAATCATCCCAGCCTACCCTTGGGCGTTCCTATTCATACCTTAGAGTGTATCTGAGACAGTACTTTTCATTCTCAAAATACGTTCAACATCAGCTTGTTATTATTATTCTATATTTAATACATTAAATATAAGATTTAATAATTAATCTTATTAAAAAAAATCATGCCCAAAGTACATTTTGGTATTTTGAAGCATAACCTAAGAATCTATTTTCCAGTCACTTTCCTGGAGCAATCTGGATCACAGAATCAAGAATGGCTCTTGGAGATCAAAGGTTTCAAACCATTCTCATTTTGTGAGAATAGTGTCATAGTCCACGATAGGATCTGGATGCAACATTGCTAAATTCTACTGCATCCTGAATAGAGTGTGAAATAATTGCCAGTATCATCCATATGGTTCCCAGTGAATCTTAACTGAATGCCAAAACCCAGAGGTTGCATGCTGAGCAGGTTTAAGATAAATGTCACTACCTTATCTATGCAGTAGCCTCCCTGGCTGCTATGATACATTAGTAGTGTTTGACTTGTTGTCATTAAAAACAAGAAAAAACAAAACAAAACTTTATGTAGTTAATGGTGGTATTCCAGGTACCGTGCAGCATGCAGGTTGCAAAGTGAGCCCAGGCTTACACCTCTCACTAATTATTCATCAAGCTTATTTCCCAATATGACTCCTCATTTCCATAACCTATTTTCCTCTTCACCTTTCTACCTCTCTGCTCTAGTTTTTAATTTTTTTCCTTTCTTATTCTCTAACGCAAAAGTACATTATGTCCCTTGATAGCATATTTTATCTATTCAGGTTAATATTATTAGACTAAAACATTCCTCTTTACTACCATTGATCCCTAAAGCAATCCTGAAATGGCAATCCATTTAAAGCAGAACTCCGGTCTAGATGCAAAGGCAAGAATCCCCCAGCTACAAAAGGGGTACAGTTTTCATGGTATTTTCAATTCATGTTATTCATCTTAGAAGCTATGGAACCTCCTAAGAGCCTTTAACTGTATTTATAGTGTCAGAGAACATTTAACCAAAAAGGCAATCTCTTCCTTTACATTTATGTTAAATTAAGTATTTGGTGAAAGTAACAGCCCTGGACAGAGAATCATGTTCTCAGGTACACATTTCTAACTTGATATTGGCTGTGGGTTCATAAGCAATTTACTCAAATTTTCAAAGCCTTGGTTCCCTCATCTGTAAGATGGGAATAATAAAGTGCCTACATTAGTATCACTGTGCGAGTAAATGACACAATGCACAGTTCCTTGCACATAAGGAAGACAAGAGAAATCAGTCACGATATTATTATTATAATTAAGACTACTTTAGCAGAAGGAATTTTGTCCTTTGCAGGGACATGGATAAAGCGGGAAAACATCATTCTCAGCAAACTGACACAAGAACAGAAAACCAAACACTCATAAGTTGATGTTGAACAATAAGAACACATGGACTCAGGGAGGTGAACATCACACACCCGGGCCTGTCGGGTGGTGGAAGGCTAGGGGAGGGATTGTGGTTGGGGGGGATGGTGGGGGATAGTGAAGGGACAGCATTAGGAGAAATACCTAATGTAGATGACAGGATGATGGATGCAGCAAACGGTCATGGTAAGTGTATCCTTATGTAACAAGGCTGCATGTTCTGCATATGTACCCCAGAACTTAAAGTATAATTTAAAAAAATACATTAGTATTTATATAATGATGGCTTCACCAGCTAAAAAATAAATCTCCATGTGGTTGGTTCACTGTCCAAAATACAGGCTGGAAAAGAGAATCAGAAGGCAAGTGCTAGTTTATGAAACTACAAATACCAGAGAATAGCAAACTGTGATGGATGGTTTGGTGATTAATAAATGTAGTTTTTGATTTGACTCGGGGACTCGGAGAAGAAAGTCTATTTTGATTATCCCAGTTTGAATGGGAACACAAGATAAATGCTCTCGTCTTTCCCTTTATTTACCGATTTAGCACATAGAATGTGATTGATACATTCCATAAATCTATTTTAATTTATTGGCGTCTCCATTTTAGTCTCTTGACAACTATGTGTCAGAAAGACTAAATTATTAGATCTTTTTAGTTTCCCTCAGTTGGGTTTTTTTTTTTTTTTTTTTTTTTTTTTTGAGACAGAGTCTCTTTCTGTTGCCAGGCTGGAGTGCCGTGGCATGGTCCCGGCTCACTGCAACCTCCGCCTTCCAGCTCCAAGCGATTCTCCTGCCTCAGCTTCCCGAATAGCAGAGACTACAGACAGGGGTCACCACGCCCAGCTAATTTTTGTATTTTTTAGTAGAGATGGGGTTCACCATGTTGGTCAGGATGGTCTTGATTTCTTGACCTTGTGATCCGCCTGCCTCGGCCTCCCAAAGTGCTGGGATTACAGGTTTGAGCCACCGCGCCCGTCCCAGACGGGATTTTTCTAATTGGATCTCTCTGGTGTCATTAGGAGGTTCCCAAGTTCTCTATTTTTCCTGTCAGCTGTTAAATCTAAGGCATGATCCTATTCAGATTTGATTTTTTTTTTTTTTTTTTGCAAAACTACCTTAGAGATGACGCACTGTTCCATCAGGAGGCACGCTGTCTCTCTTTTGCTTTTATAAGCTGCAATTGATGCCATAGTCTTGATCCCTAATGGGGGATCACTGGGGCTGGGGAGGAATGACAAAAATACTGCAATTCTAGCATTTCTTCATTTATTTCTTAGAACATTGCTATCATAAGAAACTTTCTCTTGCCTACCATTTTGTTACTTAATGGTGCGATTTAGGAAACGTAGGGTAAATGCTTAATCCTTCTTCCTATTTCTTAAATTCTAAAAATAATATGTTGGTTCTCCAGCATTCTGAAGCTAGTACATTTTGTTGGTGGTAGGCTTTCTTTCTTTCTTTTTTCGGATAAGTATTATTATGAATCTGTTGATTTAAACATATTTAGTATTAAAGTCATTGCAGCTTGCATCTTTATTGATAATCAGATTGCTCCATCTTTTTATAAAGTTGCATTTATTTTAATATATGGATACATGCCCAGTTACTGAAAGAATAATCAGACAAAAATCAGTAGATATAAAGAAATTGTAAAAATGATGACTAACAGAGTTTACATAGTCTTATATATAAAACGCTGCTCAAACAACTATAGAATATATGTTTTTTGCTTGTATAATTGGAATTGTTTTATCTTTTGCCACTGGATTTCTTTAAGTTGACTCCGGAATCTTTTTAACACTACCTTAATCTTGTTTAATAGCCTCCTCGGTAAAATGTTTCCAACTCATCTTGTACATTTCATTTCCCTGGAATTTTAGTTTGTTTTAGTGGGAAATAAAAATTTTGTGCCTGTAATCCCAGCACTTTACAGGCAAGGCAAGCAGATCACCTGAGGTCAGGAGTTCAAGACCAGTCTGGCCAACATGGTGAAATCCCATCTCTACCAAAAATACAAAAATAAGCTCAGCGTGGTGGCGGGAAAATAAACTCAGCGTGGTGGCGGGAAAATAAGCTCAGCGTGGTGGCGGGCACCTGTAATCCCAGCTACATGGGAGGCTGAGGCATGAGAATCGCTTGAACCCAGGAGTCAGAGGTTGCAGTGAGCCTAGATTGCGCCACTGCACTGCAGCCTGGGCGACGAGAGAAAATTCCATCTCAAAAAAAAAAAATCTGAATGTTAGAGGGCTTATTACTCTTTGGTTAATCATGGTTTCTAGGCCTTTTCATTAGACTAAACTAGGAAATATTTTTAAGATAAATCATATCAAAATCTCTACTGTAGCTTCCAATTTAAATTCAAGACTACAGGTTTTTTACTTAACCTCTTCTATCTTATTTCTGTTTCTTATTTCTTGTTTCTTATTTCTCCTTTCTCCTATTCTGAGGATGACAATCCTGCCTCTCAAGGACACAAGGATAACTGAATTAAGCCATCACATAGCTACTCATTTGTCTGTTTCCAGATTATCAGACAATAGTGTTATAATAAAATACCTACACTGTGACTTACAATATTATTAAAGTCACATTACTGGGTTTTAAAACCATTTAGAATACTTTTTCACTATGTGGCTATAACACAAACTGAACATACATTTGTGGTTTTTTTAATTAATATTTTTGAACTGAATTGAGTTTTTAATTTTGTGAAATATTTATGAGGTTTTAAAATCAAATTTATCAATCCAATATATTTCAAGAAATCTTTCATCCCTATTTCCTCTCCCCTATTCCTTCCACTTTCTAGAAGTAACCATTTTTCTAATGGTATGAGTATTTTCCTTTATTGTTTTATTTTACATAGCATACTAAGATAAATGTAGCACACGTTCCTCACCTTGCTTTTCTCACTTCACAATACATCCTGGACATAAATTCATAGTAGTATAAGGAGATTTTCCTCATTTATTATAGGTACATAAAACCCCACTAGATGGTTGTGACATGGTGTACTCATCCAGTCCCCTACTGATTTACACTTAGGGAGGTTCCAGTCTTGCTAGAATAAAATGTCCTTCAATAAAGATCTTGTGCAAATGACTTTTTCAGTTTATGCTAGTGTAGCTTTGGAATTGATTCCTGGAATTGAAATTGCTAGATCAAAGGGTAAAATGCATTTGTAATTTGTTAGATATAGTCATACATCACAATGACAGGGATATGTTCTAAGAAATGTGTCATTAAGTGATTTTGTCATTGTGTGAATATCAGAGTGCACTTACACAAACCTAGATGGTATACCCTAGTACTTACTTAGGTTATATAGTATAGCCTTTTGCTCCTTGGCCTCATATTACTATGCTAAATACTGTGGGCAATTATAACATAATGGTAAGTATTTGTGTAGCCAAACATATCTAAACATAGGACATGTATAGCAAAAAAATACACTGTAAAAGATCAAAAAATGGGCTGGGAACAATGGCTCATGCCTTAATACCAGCACTCTGGAAGACTGAGGTGGGTGGATGACTTGAGTTCAGAAGTTTGAGACCACCCTGGCCAACCTCGACTTTACTAAAAATATTTTAAAAATTAGCAGGGCATGGTGGTGGGCACCTGTAATCCCAGCTACTCAGGAGGCTAAGGTAGGAGAATCACTTGAACTGGGAGGTAAAGGTTGCAGTGAGCCAAGATTGTGCCACTGCACTCCAGCCTGGGCAACAGAGCAAGACTCTGTATATGGTACACCTGTATACTGTATATAGCACTTACCAAGAATGGAGTCTGCAGGACTGAAAGTTGCTCTGAGTGAGTCACTAAGCAAGTGATGGGTAAATGCAAAGGCCTAGGACATTACTGGATACACTACTATAGACTTAAAAAACATTGTACACTGAGGGTACACTAAATTTATTTTTAAATATTAAGTAATTGAGCTGCAGTGTTATGACAGCTATGATGTCACCAGGCAATAGGAATTTTTCAGTTCCATTGTGATCTTATGGGACCACTGTCATATAGGCAGTTTGTTGTTGATCAAAATGTCACGATGGGGTACATTACTGTATCTCCAAACTTTCGGCCATAGGCATTGTACCATTTTGCATTCACGTTGGCAGTATATGACAGTCCCTATTTTCCCACCGCCATGCTGATAGAGCCTGTTGCCACACTGTTGGATTTCTGCCCATCAAATAGGTGAGAAATTGTATCTTGGCTAGTTTTTGTGCTTCTCTTACTATGAGCCAGTTTGAACTTTATTTTATATGTTTAAATGCAATATACATTGTATGTTTCTGAAGCATTCATTTATCTAACTCATTTTTATTTGTCTTTTCTTTCTCTAGTTATTTTAATATTAGAAATGTTTGTGAGATTAACTGCAAATGTTTTCTTCAGTTGTCATTCTTGATATTGCAAAACTTTTATCTATGCATTTATGTGCATGTATGTATATGTGTGTATATATATGTGTATATATATTTAGATATACACAGAGAGACACATATATAAACACATGCATATATATATGCATGTATATATACACATACATATACATGCATGTATATATATATACACATATATACATATATAATTTACATTTATTGCTTTTGGATTTAGAGTCACAGTTTCAAAAGTCTTACCCACTTCTATTTATAGAGAAATTCATCCATATTTCCTCTCATATTTGTATAGTGTCATATTTTTACATTTAAATCTCTTATACATGCACAAGTTATATTGGTATATGGTTTAAGGAATGAATCCAATTTTATCTTTTTCTATAAACTGATCAGTTATTTGGACATCCTTTATCTTACAAGTTTGCCTTTCTTTTATCATTTGAGATTTCATCTATGGTATACAAAATAATGGCCTCTCCAAGACGCTCATGCCCTAATTTATGGAACCTATGAATATGTTTCCATGGCAAGGGGACATTAAAGGTACAAATGGAATAAAACGTGTTAGCCAGCTGCCATTAAGGATTATTCAGGTGGACTCAATGTAATCATAGGCTCCTTTAAAATTGAAGAGGGAGGCAGAAGAGGAGGTCAGATTCAAGGAGGAGTTGAAGATACTGCTGTCTTTGAGGATGAAGGAAGGGACCATGAGCCATAAAATGCAGAAGGCCTGTAGAAACTGTGAAAAGCAAGAAAATGGATTCTCTCTTGGAACTTCTAGAAAATATATAGCCCTCTAGACACCTTGATTTTAATCCACTAAAGACTGTTGCAGAATTGTGACCTGCCACACTGTAAGACTAATAGATCTGTCTGCTTTGAGTCACTACATTTGTTATAATTTGTTATGGCAGCAATAGGAAACTAATATATCATATTTATCATAAACTACATTTAGGAATTAATTTGGATTTACTTCTGATTTTCTATCTTATCCCATCAGTCAGTCTGCTTTTCCACATGCCATTTAAGACACTGTTTTAATTATAGAAATTTTATTATAGATTTTAACATCTGCTGAAGATGCCACCCTCCCCCTTTCCTCTCTGGAGATTTCCTGGCTATTCTCACTTATGTATTATTCCAAATGAAGTTTACAATCAATTTGTCTGACTCCAGGAAAATAAAAAGAACTTGATGAGATTCTTAGGAACCAATAATATTTTTCAGGAAAAGTTCATGTTTACTTTATGATAGAGGTTCAGTGACCCTAAAAGTGATTCACATAAGGAAACAGGAGTACCTAGCATAATATTACATAGCCATAGAAATGAGAAAATAATTACTTGGAAGGCATATGCAAACAAATACCTTTTTTATTATCAGACTTCTTAAATGCTAAGTAAGCCAATTGCACTTAAGTAAAAAAAAATAATTGGCCTACACGATTAAAAAGCCCAAATGATGTTGGGTGCAGATACTCAAATGACATCAAAAACAGGTAGACACAGGTCTCCATCTCTGGTTCCTTTGTTCCACACTGTTGTCTTCCTATTTAAATGCCCTCTCCATGAACTGGGTCCCTGAAACTACAGACATGCACTTGAGCAACTTAGCAACTCATGAGGAAAGAGTTCCTCTTTCTCAACAGTTCTTGTAAAAGTAAAAAAATTAAGTCTGATTAGTATAACTTTCTTCACATACTAACTCCTCAGCCAATCACTATGGCCAAAAGAATAAAATAATCTGATGGTATAGTTCTGGGTCAGGAACCCACTCTAAGATGTGGATGGAGTCAATGCTTCCTAACTCCAGAAGTGAAAGTTAGGGAGAGGGATTCCCCAGAAGGAAAAGCCAGAACACTGTGATGTGATTAGATAAAGGGTAAATGGATATAGGATAGGTGCAAAGCACCATTATGATCACTCAAATGGATTTGTACCACATAAATACACATGTAACATGTCACTGGGTGATGTGGGGGTCGGGGAAAGGAGTAATTAAACTTGCTTGGGAGCCGATCAACTGTTAAAATTTAAAGGACACACAGAAGTCCCTGTTCTGAATTTAGATAGAGGTGTAGCCAGTCTTAGCAAACACAGGCTGCAGGGTATCTGGCTTCAGGAGAGCTGGTGCCTTTCCAGCTGTGTGCCCTGAGCCAGCGTGGCTAGTCTACTAGATTCATTGGAACGAGTTTCAACCTAGTGCAGTTAAAATTCAAAATAGGATTGGAAGATGTGAATATAAAGTGTACTCAGGAGAAAAATCTGTCTGGCAAGGAAGTACAGAAAGTTTTCAGATAGTTATATTTAAGAAGAATCCTAAAAATTAATAATCTTCTTTCCAAGTAAAGAAAAACGAGAGTTTTTCAGGGTGGAAAAAAGCCATGGCAAAGTGAAGAAAGAACACGACATGTTTAGGGAGCACTGGGAATTCCATGCTGCTGCTGCTGCAGAGCTTTTGCATGAAGATGTCAGGACCCAGGACTAGAAAGCAGAAGGAGGATCTTTCGTGCCAGGTAAATGAGTTTGCACCTGATTCTGGAGCATCATAAATTGGTTTTGAAAATGACAGAGTTATAATTAGATTTTGTTCTAGGACAGCCATTTTGAACATGTAAAACTGGATTGGGCAGGAGGAATAAAAGCAGAAGACCCAGGAAGAGTCTTTCATAGCAGTTTTCAACAACAACATGAGAACTTTAAAGAGAGCAACAAGAGTTGTGGAAGAGAAAAGGAGAACGATTAGAACATCTTTATTTTCCAAAGAGTTTTCCAAGGAGCACTGGGTTAGTTGGACATTAAGGTGTTATGTTAAAAAAAAAAAGATTCTGCAGCCAAATAAACTGCAGTTACTTAGTTTACTGCATGACATTTCAGAGCATATAACATAGTAATGCGTAGATGTAGATATCCTGAAATAGTAACTTTACTTCTTTCTTTCATTGTGCGTATTATGCTAAACAGGTGACTTTTGTTTTTACTACTCTTGGATTAGAAAGTAAAAGCAAAAGGTGATAAATAAAATATATGATAAATAATATAGGAAATCATATTAAAATAGGAGATAAGACAAATAGAGTATATAATTTATATATGATATTAATATAAATTAACATTATATTTGTTAAATATACTATTATTTATTATTTATAAATAAGATACTTAAGTATCTTTCCACTAATAGTGGACCCTTTCCACTAAGATGTTTGATGGGACAAGCTTTAGCAGAGAGCCTAAAAGCCAGATTGCAATAACTTGAAGTTGCAGACTTTGTAGGGGTATTAGGAATTGTGACATTTAGTTCAGGAAAACTCATCTTTTTTGCCAGATCTCTTTTTATCCTTCAGGTACCAGGGCCCTGATGCCTCGCCAAAAGCTAACATTTTTGATAGCATTCATGACGAAGATTTCTGTTTTTTAAACTTTTGTTTTAAGTTCAAGGGTACACGTGCAGGTTTCAAACAGGTAAACTGCATATCACAGGGGTTTGATATACAGATTATTTTGCCACCCAGTTAACAGACATGGTGCCCGATAGGTATTGTTTCTGATCCTCTCTCTGCTCCAACCCTCCACCCTCAAGTGGGAAACCCTGTCTATTGTTCCCCTCTTTGTGTCCATGTGTCTCATTGTTTAGCTTCCACTTATGTGTGAGAACATGCAGTTCTTGGTTTTCTGTTTCTGCACCAGTTTGCTTAGGATGGTGGTCTCTAGCTCCATCCATCTTGCTTCAAAAGACATGATCCCATTCTATTTTATGGTTGCATAGTTTTCCATGGAGTATATGTTCCATGTTTTCTTTATCCTGTCTGTCACTGATGGAATTTAGGTTGGTTTCATGTATTTTCCATTGCGAATAGTTACAACAGAGATTTTTAAGGAAAGCAATGTGATATGTTACCACCACCTGTCCTATCATCCCAAATAAGTTGCATTTCCTGATGGGTAACCAACATCCAAGATGGCCCTTCTGACAATGGCCCTTCAAACCACAGCCAGTGAGGAAGTAAAGACTCTTGCAAATAGTCAAAAGAGTGACTTGGTGCAGGACATTGAGTCTCAATCAAGCTTTGAAAGTTGCCAGTCATGATCTACATGTTTATGGTGACCTCATGAGAAATACTAAGCCAGACCACCCAGCTAAGTTGTTTCTGAATTCTTGACTTACCAAAACTGTGATATAACAAATACGTGTTGTTTAAGTATCCCTCTAAGTTTTAAAATAAGCTTTTACACAGCAGTATATAGTTAACACACCATCTAATAGTATTTTATTATGTAGGAGACAGGCATACAACATTTCTCTTATTGCAGCCCTCTCAGATTTTTGCCCTCCAGGGATGCTGTAGGTCCCAAAGGCCTGGTGTTTCTTCTAACTCACTATTGGTCTTTCTCCATCTCCTGTTGAGTAAAGCTGATATCATGGAAATTTCAGCTGACTAGTCTGGAGAGAAAAACAAAAGTTAGGTAACGAGGGATCTTTTATAACAGATTGTAAAGTTTGGACTTTATTTCTTCTGCTAGTCTTGAAATATAGGCTCATTTTTGTTCCTGTCCTAAGCCCTTTTGTCTCTCTTCTCACCTTCTATCTTCCTTCTGGGGTTATCTCAGCCACTCTCCCTAGAATGCACACTACAAGAGGGCAGAAATTTTTTATCTGTTCTCTGCCAAATCCCCAGAAGTGTTTTTCACCTAGTAGGCATTCAAAAATTAACTGAATGAATGAGTGGATTCAATTACCATCTATATGCTGATTACTCCCAAATCTAACTCCCAGCTTAAAGTCTGCATTAAGTTCTAGACCAATATATTCTACTTCCCACAATATACTTCCAATTCAATGGCCAATGGAAACCACTAACCAAGCCAAAATTAAACCCATCATCTCCCCATCCTTATCATCCACTTTTTGTATTCTCTTTTTCAGTTATTGACACCATAATCCACCACCTGAACATAAATCTTGGCCATCCTTGACCCTTTCGTCTCCTTCACCTCCTACATCCAATTGATCACCAATCTTGTGATTTGAAAATCTTGGAAGTTGGAAATATTTATTTGATTTTCAAAATTATTTTTTAAACTCTTTTTCTCTTTGTTCACATCCTCATCCAGTTTTGGTTATCTTTTTCCTGGATGCTTACAATAGTCTTTTAACATGTAACTACTTTCAATACATAAGAATCTCTCTCATTCATTCTCCATTTTTTAACTAAAGTGATAGTTAAAAATGAAAATATGACCTTGTCATATGTCTACCTGAAAGCCATCAATGGCTTTATGTCAGTCAGGATAGGATAGGCTAATGCTTCTGTTAAAAAGATAAAATCTTAATAATTGTAGACATAAAGTTTATATTTCATTCATGCTTAGATCAGGGACTTTTTCAGGCAGCTGTCTTTATCATCAATCCAAACTGGGTCAATTTCATAGCTCTATCATTACAGAGCTTCCTTGTTCAATGCTCAGGGAGAGAAATGCAAAGCCTCTCAAAGGTATTTATTAGCTCAGTACATGTGTTAGTTTCCTATTACTCTTATAACACATTGCCCTAGCATAGTGGCTTAGAGCAACATTAATTTATTATCTTATACGTCCGGATATCAGAAGTCTCCAATGTATCTCACTGGGCTAAAAGTCTAGGTGTCATCTGATCTCTTCTGGAGGCTGCAAGAAACAATGAATTTCCTTGCTTTTTCTGGCTTCTAGAGGCTGCTTACATTCATTGGTTCAAGACTCATTCCTCTGTCTTCAAAGCCAGTAATACGGCACCCTCAAGTATCTCTCTCTCTCTTTCTCTCTAACTTTCTGTCCCTCTCTCTGTTTGTGTCCTATAATTCTGTTGTCACCTTTCCTTCATGTCAGGACACTTACAATTATATTCAGTCCATCAGATAATCCAGAGTAGCCTCTTCATCTCAAAATCCTTAACTTAATCACATTTGCAAATTCTGCAAAGTTACTATGCCCATGTCAGGTAACACATTCACAGGTTCTGGAGTTAGAACATAAATATTTCAGGGTGAAGGGGTGAACCATTATTTACCATAGTCCATATTCTGCTTACAATCTATTGGCCAGAACCCAACACTCCTCCCCGCAACTACAAGGGTTCTGGAGAGTGTAAGTCTTACATGTGGCCAGGAAGGAGAGGAGAAACCAGACACTGGTAAGCATTAGAATAGCTACTCCAAACTCAAACTGCTTTTAAAGTTTTGAAACAGTTAATCTGGCTCACTAGGTCCTACAGAATCTGGCCCACCCCATCCACCCCACTCTACCTGATCTAAACTACTCACACTTCCTCAAATTCATTCCCTGTTCACTATCATCCCAAGGTGTTCACACATGCTACTCTCTCACCCCTGCCCCAAGAACTTTTTTCTCTCATCTAATTGTTATTTTTTCCTTCAAGTTTCTGACATAATTTTTTACATATTATTATAAGCACTCATTTCACTAAATTGCTTTTGTTTAATTATAGATTTCTCTTAGTATTTTAAAAGATAAACATTTCTTCTGATTGTAACAATGAAAATATTTTCATTTTTATAATAATGGATATGTCATAATGGAAAAAATATTTGTGAAGCAACGTGACCCCAGTATCCCAAGATTAGTTGTTTTGCTGATACAAACTTTAGTTCCCTCATCAATATAACCTGAATCATCTTGTGGTAGAACAGGATGCCAGGAAAACTAGAGACATCTCCTTCCCCTCAAGTGATTAAATAGAGGCTAGATCTCTCATTTCTATTAGTCCAGTTTAGTCCTTCTATCAAATTTCTAATGACTGAGATTCAAAATACTAATTGAATCCCAGTGATTCAAATAACCAGTATTTTGAATCGCAGCGATTTCAATATCACTCCCACTCCTGTATGCCCATGCCAATAATGAGGTACAGGTTTTTGCCATCTCTTCCTTTGTAAACTGGGAGCCCCTGCTCTAGCTGAGGTCCTATTACCTATTAGTCCACTCCCCAACTCCCCTTTCTGCAGCACATGACCCTTCACCATCCTTTTCCCAATCTCCTTTGCATACAGATATTTTATTAGCTACATTACCTTTATGCAGGTCAACATTTGAGGTTGTGCATGCTCTTCAGCTGAATCCTCCAGCTTTGGCAATGATAAGAGCTAGCTAGCTTTGATATGTCATTCATTGGCCCTTGCCTGCCCCCACCACCGCTGTCAATCCACCTCAGATGTAATACAGTAAGTATAAACAGAATGTTTGTTACGTAAATGAAACATCAAATTAAACCCCTTAGCAACCCTTCACCAGATTTCTACCCTAGACTCGTCTTTACATTGAAATTTTTAATGTATCCGTCCCTTCTTTCCATTATTTCTCTTCTTATATGTTAGGTTCTAACTAATCGGGACTACTCATGGTGCAGTGAATTGAACTCCTTTTTCTCATACCTAGAGTTATTTACTCACATTGATGCTACCTGCAGTGATGTGGTTAAGAGCGTGGGTATGCCATCCACACTACCTATCATCAAAGGCCTGCATTGCCATTTACTTGTGTTGTAATCTTGGGAAAAGTTAATTAACATCTTTGTACCTCCGTTTCCTTATTTGTAAAAAGGGGATAATAATAAACCTAATTTATAGAGCTTTGTGAGTATTAGATGAGAGAAATTTATATGAAACATTACCACATTGGTTGTCACTAAGAAATGCCTAATTTCATTGGTGATTATTATAAGATACTTTTTTTCTTCATTTTCTGTTCTCAAACTCCATCCTTGTAATATCCTTTGTAACTTCTAATGTTCAGTTCATATACCTACCATCTTGATGGAAATACACTCTTCAACTAGACACTTTCTTCTGCACATACATGCACACATACACACACAGTATTGTCAATGACATTCAAATAAATATGGCAGCCAAGTAGAGTCTAGGGAGAAGTAAGGCAGTCACAATCTCTAGAATCAGGTGACAGCAAAGGTGCAAGGAACTGTCAAGAGTTCTGATTGACTTCAATTGATTCAATGGGAAAGCAGGATAGCTATAGCAATAAGGAGATCTACTCCAGGATACCTGAGAAAGAAGTCATAAGAAAGGTGGTGCTTTGTAAGCATGAATGGGCATAGGAATCACACCAGGGGTCTTGTTCAGATGCAGATTCTAATTCCGTGGGTCTGAGAAGAGATCTAAAATGCTTCATTTCTAACAAGTTCCCAAATGACGCCAGGCTGCTGTCCTCCATCCAATCCTCCTTCAGTAGTAGGGCTCTAAAGAGAGTGAGGTTGCAATCCAAAAAACTCAGGAAAATCACCGCCAAAACTTGTGGATCAGCAGGACAAAGAGTGAACAAACTGAGCAATAACAGCAGCGATAAAGGAAGATGAACCAAGAGACCACAATCAAAATCAAGATTAGACACATTAATAAAATTACATGGTCACTATACCAGTGATACAGGGCATCCAGAACAGTGTCTGGAGTCACAGTCCAGGACAGATAAGCAGATTCCAGAGAACTGAGCAGACATACAAATTAACTGAGACAAATTTCTCACACCAGCTACACACAAATCCTACCCCCTTATAGGGAAGCAGTAGAGTGTGGCGGAAAGAACTCTGCACTTGAAAACAAGTCAGATAGAGCCTAGACCCTGACACTAGCTGTGTGAACTCTTTGAGGACCCATTTTCTCATCCTCAAAGAGGGGAAGAATAATGCCTTCTTCAAAAGCCTGCTGCAAAGGACAAGGCATGGTGGCTCACGTCTGTAATCCCAAAACTTTGGGAGACCGAAGCGAGCTGATTGTTTGAGCCCATGAGTTCAAGACCTCCATGGGCAACATAGCAAAGCCTTGACCCTCAAATAAATACAAAAATTAGCCAGCATGGTGAAGGGTGACTGTAGTCCCAGCTACCCAGGAGGCTGAGGTAGGAGGATCACTGGAGCACAAGAGGTCCAGGCTACCGTAAGGCATGACTGAACCACTGCGCTCAAACCTGGGCCACAGAGAGAGAGCTCTGCCTTAAAAGATTAGGTAAGACAATTCTTTCATTGAGTCAGAGGCTATGATAATCTCTAAATTCCTTTCTAAGAATCAAATTACATATCTATGATTACCATGAAGATTACCGTAGCCTCACTTTTTTAAAAAATCACCATCTCCTACCTAAAACAAAACTCAGAAGTCTTTCTGAAATTTCTGCTGAAGGTGGGTAAGAGCTGTTTCAGCGAATTCACTATTAGGTAGAAGATAATAGTATCCTAAAATGAGAGGTTGCAAAGTCCAGACAGGTAACTTCAAGGAGTGACAGGCATTAGGCAGGAACTGGAGGCCCCTTAAGGATGCCTGTCTTTTCACAAGATTGTCACCAAGAAGGAAAGTGGGTGTGGTTTCAACATAAAAGAAGAGAAATTTACTGGAAAACCTCTTGATTATTAAATGTTGGCAAATAATGGAAATACTTAAACACTTGTTTGGGCCACATGAAACCTTATCTGCAGACTCAATTCCTGTCCTGGGCCAACAATTTTTTCCCCTTCCATCTTTGCCTTAATCCTTCGAGGAATTCATGCATTTTAAAAGAGGACAAAGATATCCTTAAAAAGCCTCTGAATAGTAGATTTTCAAGCAAATCTAAAGTAAAGAATATGAGACTTTTAGAGCACAGCACATTTTCAGCACCCTTAAATCGGGTCATGTAGACATATTTTTAAACTCTGCCTATTTGTATTTTATGCCTAGCAAGATAACGTGGCTTTGCATCAGTTAGGCACTCTTGGCTGAGGGTAAGGGAGACCTCAGATGACCTAATTTTATAAACAACCCCCATATTCTCCCGGATCCTACTCTTTTTTTATTGTTTTGTTTTATTAATTTATTTTATTTTTTATTGCATTTTAGGTTTTGGGGTACATGTGAAGAACATGCAAGATTGTTGCATAGGTACACACATGGCAGCGTGATTTGCTGCCTTCCTCCCCATCACCTATATCTGGCATTTCTCTCCACGATCTCTCTCCCCAACTCCCCACCCTCCACTGTTCCTTCCCTATTTACCCCTGACAGATCCCAGTGTGTAGTGCTCCCCTCCCTGTGTCCATGTGTTCTCATTGTTCAACATCAACTTATGAGTCCTTTTTTATTTTTTCACTTAAGGAAAAGACCATTTTCAACCTTTGTTCAGCATTCATCATTCACAACTCAACTCTTCTGCATGGTTTATTCCATAGAATTAATTCATTGATCCGCTTGTTTGCTTGTTTGTTTTGAGTGTTTACTGAATACTAAGCACTGTTCTAGGTGCTGAGGATAGAGCAGAAAGTACAATATGCAAGGGTGGAATAGGGACATTAATGAAGAAGTAAGTAAATCAGCAAATAAACTATTTCAGAGTTATAAGTCCTATGAATAAAATAAAATAGAGTGGTGTGGGAAAATTACATGTTTTGAAGGGTGGACAATCCATTTTAAAGTGAGTGGTCAAAAAGGCCTTTTGGAGGAAGTGACATTTAAACTGAGACTGAAGGGTACAGAAAAGCTAACATGGGATGATTTTCAGGAAGACCATTCCAGGAAGCAGAACCCTACGGTGGAAGAAGTATGAATTGTTCTGGGGAAAGGAGAAAGCAGGTGAGGATAGAATACTGTGAATGAGAAGAAGAGAGCAGGTGCAACTGAGCTGAGGGGAGAGGGGCGGACAGCAGGCACTTTATGTGGAGCCTGACAGGGAAGGGGCTTGGATTTAGTCAGAGTTCAATTCAAAGCCAGTGGAAAGTTAAAAATGGAAAACCTTTGTATAATTTACATTTCTGGGTGATCACTTAGGCCTCTGTGTGAAGAATGGATTGGAGAGCAGCAGGATAGAGGTAAGGAACCCATGTTTCAGGCTATTGCTAAGTGCAGGCAAGAGGCAACAGATCATAATGGCTCAAACTAGGATGGTATCAGCAGAGCAGGAGTGGAGAGGATAAATTTAGCATTTTTAGAGGAAAACGCCAATAGGATTTTAAATATATTTATTAACCAAAAAAGAAGATGAATGAATGAAATAAAGGACGGAGGGAAAGTGAAGGAAAGAGTTGCTATGTTCAAGATCCTTAGGAAATGCAGTATTAAAGAAATGTACTTGTGTGTGGAGTGCGTGTGTGTGTGTGTGTGTGTGTGTGTGTGAGAGAGTGAGCGAGAGAGAGAGAGAGAGAGAGAGAGAGAGAGAGAGGGAGAGAGAGAAATATCTACCAGGACCAGTGGTAAGGGAAATGGTTATTTTGGTAAAAAAAAAAAAAAAAAAGGTCACATTTTTCCAAACTTACTTGAACATAAACATGAAATCATTTTCTCCATAAAATATCTTCTCTTTGGACTTTTCTACCCCAAAATATACTTTGCAAAAACATTTTTCAAAGTATAATTTTTAAAAAGTTAAAAGCATAGTGTTCATGTATTCAACTCATTAATTCAGGAACCAGCAGATGGTAAAACTGTTTCAAAGACCATTTGAAAAACTTGGTATCTATGTGTAGTTGAATACATTTGCTAGGTTAGACACAAAACTGATTAACATCTTCCAGGGCAATAATCTTTGTGATTATTATTTTCTATTATGTGGTTGAGAAATCATTTGTATCTACACTGACACTGTTGTCCAAGTGTAATGTTTAATAGTATCCTGATTTAGAAGACAAATAATACGTTTTGTTTTAATTTATTAATTGAGCATGTAAGCTAACAAAATTTAGACCTATAATCAAGAGTAAAGACCAAGTCCAACAAAGCTACATTCCCTTAAATGGGTAAATAATCCTTGGCTAGGCCTATTAAACAGCATTTCCACACAACATAAAACATTAAAAGCACATGCTAGCCTCCCAAGTTTGTGAAAATGTTTTCTTAATACACGATCTTATGATCATAAATAATCTCCAAAGACTGTTTTTTTTTTATTTCTCATGAATACACATGCACCCAATGATTCATATTGTGTTCTGGCCATTTCATTTACATATATACAATACTAAGTGTTCACTTACTTGAATGCATAGAGCCATACAGTGTTAAGAAACTACTAATGCCAGAGAATTATCTTTCATGTGGAAATTTGTATAAGGAATCTAGGGTTGCACTTTCAAAAATGTCTATGTTATTTGCTGTTTCATCCTGAGCCTACAAAACCAAGCACAACAAATTTACCTCCATGGGTTTCCCTGCAGTACCTATCATTGTGGTCAAATTTCTTTCTTTTTAAGATCCCTATAATCTGTTGACATTCCTGGGCTACCAGAAAGTTACCTAGGGAAGGGCGAGCTTCTCTTAGGTTTTGATGATTTTTCCCTGCAAGACAATTACAGTAATCATCCCAGTAAGACAGCTCTTACTGTGGTGTTGAGCTATTTAAGAAATATCAAACATATTAAATATACCTAATCATTTCTGGCATCCATAAAAAATTTTGTGATTCCTCTCAGATTCTTTGGGAAATCTCTGAAATCGTTTTAAGTATAAAAGATATATTTATTTTTCCTTCCCCTGAGTTTAGGGTTTGATCTTGAAAGGCAAAAACAAAAAAGTTCTCAAAATAGATGTGGTCATTTTATTAAAATAAGATCATGGATACCTGAAAAGAATAAATTGTGGAACTTTGGCTATTTACTAATCAGAAAAACAATATATTTTGTTAAATATGCAATTGTAAGGAAATAACTTTTTTAAGTAAGGAGTTTTTTCTGTTTTATTTAAATAATAGTTTTTTTCATAGAATATCTGTTCTCTGAGTGAAATGTAAAAAGAATAAAGGATAAACTTGTATTATGTTTGTAAAGAGCAGAATATGCCAAGACACACTCACCATTTTGAAAAAGAGAAAACCAAGTCTAGTGTTATATAAATATAATAGTCAGAAGTAAAGGATCCTTAAGTATTTTTTTATTTTTCAATTATCTTTTGAGTACGTTCCTCAAAACTATATAAATTTTAACATATTTTATGATTTCTCTTTCAGGTTCATTATTTTCAGTTATAGTAAGAAGCTTTCTACAACTTTCCACATCCACACAGTTTGTCTCTCGTTGTCCTCTTTCATATTTCTAACAACCTGACACTTTCCTTTGGTCAAAACTATACTCTTTTACCCTTGATAAACAAAACACAACCATTATCTTGGTATTCAGTCAAGCTTCTTTGTCAATATTTTTCATAACATAATCTCGATTGCCCCTTAATTGTAATTTTTAGTTAGATTGACTACTTTTTCACAGAGAGAACTGGGAGATAGGAAAGAATTGATAACTGTGTGTCATACACAAGCATGTTAGCATGCATACTAATATAGCTTATGAATACAGAAGAGTAAGAATCTCTGTTGAGATAGTATAGTACCACTCCCAACAGCGACAATTCCTTTAACACTTTCTTAAAGTGGCAAAAATTAATACATGTGTTAATATGATTCAAAGATATGGCAACTCTATAAAATATATAGACAAGGGACAACATTTTGCATGTATTATACATATATTCATACAATATATTACATTATAATACATGTAAACAATGTTTGGTGACCAATGTTTTAGTATTCTATCATGTTTTACAAAATTAATTCCCTTAATTTAAATTTCACTTGAATAATTTAAAATTAATTATACATTTTAAAAATTATGTTTGAGCCAGGCACGGTGGCTCACGCCTGTAATCCCAGCACTTTGGGAGGCCGAGGCGGGCAGATCACAAGGTCAAGAGATCGAGACCATCCTGGCCAACATGGTAAAACCCCATCTCTACTAAAAATACAAAAAATTAGCTGGGCGTGTTGGTGTGTGATTTTAGTCCCAGCTACTTGGGAGGCTGAGGTGGAAGAATCACTTGAACCAGGAGGCGAAGGTTGCAGTGAGCCGAGATTGCACCACTGCACTCCAGCCTGGTGACTGAGCAAGACTTCGTCTCAAAAAAAAAAAAAAAAAAAAAAAAAGAAAAGAAAAGATATATGTTTAAGCTGATGTGCTACAGAACCCAACTATTATTTATGTAAAAACATTTGTTAAAAAATAATTCAATTTAGTTGAACACATAATTTTACATTTTACTTAATTTTAAACATTGTGTAGAAATAATGTTGGCTTATTTGATTGGTAAAATAGTTTAAGAGTGTTAAAGAGTTCAGATTAACTAAATTTTTGAAACCCCAATGTTAGACACAGGGAAGGGAACAACACACACTGGGGCATGTGAGGGTAGGCGTGGGGAGAGGGAGAGCATCAGGAAAAACAGCTAATACATGCTGGGTTAAATGCCTAGGTGATAGGTCAATAGGGGCAGCAAATCACCATGGCACATGTTTACCTATATTAACCTGCACATCCTGCCAATGTACCCGAGAACTTAAAAAAGAAACCTGAAAAGCCGTAAAAAAAATTATTGATAATGTTGACTCAAACGAACAAACAAAAATCCCAAATGTTATATAGAACACAATGTAGGCTGGTATTATGCTCTGTTACTAAAGCCAGGAAAAAGACACATAGCTGTTTTTTTTTTTTAATTATTAAACCAGCTTTGGTCCAAAGAGTCACCTTAATTATTTTAACTTAGACCATTAATTAAATGTAAAATGTAAGAATATAAAACACGGAGACGAAGTATATCATATATATGTATTCATGAATCTCTATCAACCAATCAGAACAGAGTTCCTATACTGAAAAACTCTATGGCTTAATGTATTACTATCCTCCAGCAATAAAAAATATTTCGCATTCACATGACAAAATGGGCTCCAGTTTTAGTAGCTAGAGACATCTACTATCATTTATTTGTATTACAAATCTACAGTTTGCATAGAGTTTGGCAGGGAAGGCTCCATGCATTGTCATTTGGGATGGCTTAACTGGGGTGTGGAGGATCTACTTCTAAGAGATCTTGCTCACGTGGCTGAAAAGTCAGTGTTAGTTGTGGCTGTTGGCTGTGACATTGATGAGGGCAGAGAGCTGGGCCCTTGGTTTGTCTCCATGCAGGTCTGTCTACATGGGTGGCTGGGGCTTCCCCACAGCATAGTATTTGGTCCCAAGCATAAGAACAATTGTATTGTCTTTTATGACCTAGCTTCAGAAATTCCACAGTGCCACTTACACCTGAGTGCAAAATCTGCTCCAATTTAAAAGTATAGAATATAGATCTTGCTTTCAACGTTAAGAATGTCAAAGTCACGTTGTAATAACAGGTTGGAAGGTAGATATGGTAGTGGCCATTTATTGAAAATAGAATCTGTCAAAAGAGGTAAAAACGTTTCTCAAATACAGTCACACAGACACACAGAGAGCTTACAGCTCTCATTCTACAACCTCAGCCATGGGTCAAAAGAAAAAAACAGAACACAGAAAGAAAAACTCTTGTCCAGGTATTTTAAGTTCTTCTCCCTCCCAGAGGAACTAAAACATTTTCTCAAATAATTCGAGTTCACAAACAGACAATCAACTAAACAGAAAAGGCTAACAAACCAGATTCTCTGTCCTCTCCTTCCACCACCCAACTGAGATCTTTAAAAGATTAGACGATAAAACCAGATTTCTCATCATTCTTGACACAAGTGCTTCTGAACCACTAAGAGTAATTGTTAGTTTGCATGAGTAAAATTGCCTTTAGTGCATCCTCCAAAAAATAGTGTATTTGAATTTCACAATTTAGCCCAATTTTCACAAATGATATTTTCTAACAAGAATCCAGTCTCAGTAAATATGATTTGTAAACTAAAATCTCTAGTCAATAAAAATTTTTCTTCCATCTCTATAGTAGTTGGTAAGTCTTTAGCAGTGGACTGCAATAGTTGGAGTTTGGGAATGAGTTTAAATACTAGCTCTGCTCCATGGTGGTTATGTGTTCTTGGGCTCCTCTCTAGTCCTTGAGTTCATCATGGGCAAAATGGAAATAATAATTATACCTCATAGGCTCACATGAGTATTAAATAGGAAAACTTAGTAAAACATTGATCATGGTGCTCAGTGCAAAGTAAACCCAATAAATACTATTGTTACTATAACTATTATAATATTACAGTAATATATAATAATGTATAATATGTGTTATATAATAAATGTATATATTATACTAGCAATATTTATATTATATATATAGTATAGATATATATTATAGTTATATAGTAGCATATATTAATAGTTATATGTATAAAACATGTCATACTATTAATATAAGAGTATATTATATATACTATATATTATAGCATTTATAGAATTATATATAGTATAAATGTAGTTTTATGTACTATATACATAACTAATACCATATATGTACTATGTATAAATATATATATTATGCTATATATATACTACACATATTACTGTAACTACAGAAATATAACCACTACTATAAGCTAATATGACATAAAAAAGGCTACCTGCCAATTTGACTCTATTTTAACTTGGATGTTCCAAGAATTAAAGTGGTAAAAATGAATCTCCACATACTTTCAATATTTCAGCCGTAAATTTTAGAGAACACACATTCCCATCCAATGCCATTCTTTTAATCCAAGCACACATGTGGTACATTTAAGTTGTGCTTTTATGTGAATTTTAAAATGCTTTGGGTTTCAAATTGCTTCGGAAAAACACCAGTTATTTTTGCTGCTAGGAGTTGAGGAATCCTTTGTATTTGAAAATATACATTGAGTTAAAGCCCCTTATTTGATGTGTCTGTCATTCACTTGTTCCAGAAGTCAATTTGGGGTGTTAATATTTGCAGTGCCATAAATGCAAGAGTGAGCCCCTACCCCTATAGGAAGCTAAACAGACAAGTAGATGTCTAGCCCTTTCTTTTTGTAGTTTCCTCCTGCCCTTGTGCCCAAAAATGTGGACACATGCCTCCCCAAATAAATGCAGCGTTTTTGAAACTCCTCTCTTTGAAAACTGTAGACTCCCATATGTCAACTGCCTGCCTAGGATCCATGGCCATCAAATGGATGCTAGTGAAAGCTCCCTCCTCTGAGGAAAAGTTAGTGGCTTCATATGTTGCAACTCCATCACTAGCTTATCCCCTTTATAATACAGAACTCTGGATCTCTTTACAAAGAATGCCCAGAATAAATATTATGATAATAGGAAAACGAAGACCAAGCATTTTGAAGGCATAATGTCTTCTATTTTTGACATATCAACAACTAAACTAAGCACCTCATTTTCTGCTCAAGAAGAGTAACAAGAAGTACCCTCATTTTCTACACAAGAAGGACGACTAGTGGTCAAAAGATGTACTTGTCTTTTGATTTTTCATGCCTTGAATTCATAGACTCATATATTTGCAATTAAAATGTAGATCACTTACTTTTGGTTTATCATTGAGGAGAACAATGCCATGAAAAGGAGAAGTAAATTAATTATTCAAGGTTTTCTGTTTAGTGGTAGATCTAGTCTCTTTCTAACATATAGCCCCTCTTAGGTCTAATTTTCTTTGGTTGTGAATATGCAGTGGGAAATAATTGGCTCAAATTCCTTTGGTGTTATCCAGAAGAATTTGGTTCCTCATGCAAAGACAAGCTGCAACCACTATGCTTAAAAACTGGGAACGTTATGATTTAGTCTTCCTAGAGAATTTTAGTAGTGATTTGTCGTAGTTACTGACTTTTTTTTTTTTTTTTTTTGAGATGAAGTTTTGCTTTTGTTGCCCAGGCTGGAGTGCAATGGCACAATCTCTGCTCACTGCAACCTCTGCCTCCCAGGTTCAAGCGATTCTCCTGCCTCAGCCTCAGCCTCTGGAGTAGCTGGGATTACAGGCGTCTGCCACCACACCTGCCTAAGTTTTTGTATTTTTTGTAGAGACAGGATTCCACCATGTTGGCCAGGCTGGTCTTGAACTCCTGACCTCAGGTGATCCACCCACCTTGGCCTCCCAAAGTGCTGGGATTACAGATGTGAGCCACCGCACCCGGCCAGTCTCTGACTGGTTTTGAAGCCTTCTGAAAAGAAGTAGGTGTTACAAATTTATTTTGGTTCATAAATGTGCATTGAAACTTCTCCAGTTGAGTTATTGTTGACCAAGCAGATGGAAACTTGGAATGATGTACCAGGAGTAAGCTCACCATCCTTCTATCCACATACCTAAATATCTCAAAAACCGAGTCGCCAAAGCCCTACATTTCTTAGACCATGACTAAATGTTAACACTTTTGCCTGGGTGTATGTGTCTAGAAATAAATATGTACCAACAAGTTCATAATTTTTAACTAAATTTAATTGTGCTTTGGAAACTTGGAACAGCTAGTAGATAATAAGTGTGTTTGGAAGTGATCGTTTTAAATTCAGCACTTAAGCAAAGATCTCTGCGAATCATCTAAGCATTTGCTTTTCATCACTCCATCAAAGTGTTTCTTAATTTTAACACAAATGGGCCTGCGGGCAGAAGACTCCTACACAAGAGGGAAAAAAACTCTTCCTAGACGTAGCTAGTATAACAACAACACAGGGACATAAAAGGAAGGAGAACTAAGAAATATTCTCTTGAAAGTGAGCTGACTGAGCTGAATTTTTAGCCAAGCAATGTGCAGGAATGAAGTAATTTTGGTATTTCTGACCTCCTCTTCAAAGATGTTCCAAATTTCACATCTTCTGGTGTAGACAGTGTCTCAACAATGCTCCACAGTAACCTTATTCTCTGATACACCAACACATGAAGAAGTTTTGGGAGATGAATTATTTATGATGAAATTCGAAGATTGCAGGATTTCACAAGGTTAAAGTTGACAAGAGGCAAAGAATCTCCTCAGAAAAAACAATCACATATGAGTAAAAGTTAATGGTAGAAAGTAACCATGGCTCAGACTGCCTCTTCTGTGAAAGTATTTTCTTGTATTCTCAATGAAAAGTGCTCTTTTTCTGATTTGGCTCATCAATCTTAATCTCTACAAATTCTATCGAGTGCATAAAGGGTGAATTCTGCATCCCACATGAAGTTGCATAGGTTGTAAGTGGTCATAGCACATGCTTACTGACTTTTCAACACTTGTAAAGCACCTACTGTGCGCCATCAGCCATGCCTGATGCTGAAGTTACTAAGAAAGTAAAAGTCAAATAACAGAGCCAGATTTTTAAAATTCTAATACAATGGTGTATGTGTTTTGATAATGTATTATCCAAACATTTATTAATAAGAATATAATATGTCCCAGTTTGCCCATCTTACACCTGTTGTGCCAATGGAATGATTAATAGCATCCTGGTTTAGATGGCAAATCATATATTTAACCCTATTTATTAAACAACTCACACATGTCAAGCACCAGAAATACAAGAAAATATCTCCATTTAAGGAGTTGAATATCTAGTAGAGATAATAGACAAATAAATAATTTTAATACATGTGATAAATGTTATATATTATAGATACATATAGAATGCCTTCAAAGTTCATTTGTAGCATATCTGTTCCAGACCAGGCACCAAGAATACTTTTCAGTGTCCTTTCGGACAGGTAGTCTTAAATGAATAAACGAGTTAAGTGAAGAAAGAATGTTCCAAATAGAAGATGTAGTTGCCCAGACAAAGGAACAAGAGAAGGTACAGCAATTTTCAAGAACTAAAAGCATTTGATCTGTCTGGAACATTGCCTGCAAGCAGGGAGGGACAGGAGGTGGAGCTGGAGGGGTAATAGCTGGATCACGAAGGATCTCATATGATAATTTAAGGTCTGAACTGAATACTGGGGCTTGAGACATTATTGGTGCGTAAAACACTGGGTTGCTTTAACATAACATGGAGCACAAAATAGAGAGGGCATGAGTACAGAGAGAGGTAAGCAGACGTTTTGGGGTGACATTTACATAAAATCTCTTTAAGTGACCTTAATTTGGCGTCAGTTTTTTTTCCCCCTTCATTTTATTGCTTTCTGCTTGGAATAGGAATGTGATGGCTGGATTCCAGCAAACATCATGTGACCTTGAGGAAGAAAGTGACATGTAGTGAATGAGCGAGGCAAAAATAATGAGTCTGGATTTTTATGACTTTATGCATTCATCTTACTAGTTATAGATCACCTATATTTACACTACCCCATCCCTTTTACTCTCCTTCCAGAGTGAACCTGATCCTCTAACAGGTGTGCATCATCACATAACTACTTATTTTATTGCATATGAATCTAAAATAAATTTATCATCTTGCATTATATTAATTAGGATGCATATTAAGCTTCTATAACAAAGAAATTCCAAAACATAATGGTTCAAAAATTCCATGGCTCATGGAGTCCAGTGATAGGCTAGCAATTCAGGCCAGATATCTTTACCCACATGGTTAGCCAAGAACTATGTTTCCTCTCTTGTTTCTTCATCATGACCTTGGGTGTCCTCATAGCTGAAGTTGGCATTCTTGCATTCTAGCCATTGGAAAGGGAGAAGAGAGGGAGGGGTGGATGTGCAGCTCCTTGCACATTTATGGATATAACATTGAAGTTGTACACATAATTCTGTTCACATCATATGGGGCAGAATTTGACTCATGGCTGCACCTAACTTCCAGGGAAGCTGGATAATGTCTGCCAGTATGACCATGTACACTGCTAAATCTTGGGCAATGGGCTCTTCTCTCACTGAAAAGAGAAGGGCAGTCGGGACTCTAAGCCACAGTTAGAAACTTGTAGGTTTTTAACATTTATATAAATGGATTGCATTGTGTGTATTTTTCAGTAATTAAATTTTTTACATTTGCTATTGCATTTTTTACATTTATTCCTATTATTACATTAAATAAATTTTACTCATTTTAATAATTGTATTGAGCTCATTCGTGGATAAATCATACTTTATCTGTTCATCTACTGGTAGATGAGATATAAAATTCTAGTAAACCCATCTTCTCTTGTAGTGTTGAATCAATACAGAATCAGTCTTAGAATGTGGGAAATTACATTTTAAAATGGTGGCTTCCAAGTACACCATGAGACAAGCTATTCCAGAGGTCACAGAATAGAGAGGTTTACTGGCCAAGTTAAGATGCTCAAATCACATGGCTTATTAAATCAATGTAAAACATGGTGAGAAGAAAAGGGAAAGATACGACATAAGTGAATACAGCTAGGATAGGATGCAAGCAAGATAAAGGGACCATGCAAGCTGAAGCCTGTGTCTCTGTAGCATCAGTCTTTCCTCCTGATGATGGGGTTGTGAGGACCAGAGTTGAATTTTGAGGCAAGGGGGTCTTCAGATAAAAGGTGGCTGAGCCAACATGTATTCTTGCTTTATTGAAGAGATCCAGGGGCAATTAACCTGACAAGCAACTATAAACTTTTAATTGCTTTTCCTGGGCAGAGAACATGTACGGCCAGAATGGGTGTTGTCAATGGACTGCTGGTTTAAGACCTCATCACTACTGACTGCTGCCTCATGCAGATCATCAATATTAGATGCTTCAGTTCCTCATCTCTATTTAATGAATTATAAATATTTAGATCCTCTTGATGCTTCTTTCCTTTTTAATCTGTGTTTAGCATTCATATGCTCTAATTATCCATGTCTGCCATCTTATAGGTTACTAACTTATATATAATCAAACATATTAAATGAGTTTCATCAATTCCATTTGTATTTCTTATCTTCTGCAACTCAAAGGAATATTCTAAAATAATATGAAAATACATAGTGTAAGTTGGGGCAGATGAGAGGAGAGCCTTTACCACTAACTTCATGGCATGGCCAAGAGTAATTGTCAGACCTCTTACAAAATGGAAGAAGAGATGAAGACATGCCTGGTTTCTTTTTTCAAAATCACCTATAAGGTAAGTCATTTTACCTCTCCAAGTGGTAAGTGAAGGGGATATAGAGAGGGCAGGAAGGTTATATAAATGCAGATAGTTCCACTTACAAGACAACATCAGGAGTGTGGAGTATTTCCCTCTCAAATGAAGCTGGAATTCACAGATGAAGAGCCTAAACATTACCGTTATAACCTACAAGGCTGGTATCAGGGAATGTAACTTACATATGGCAGAGAAGTGGGTTTCATAATATTGAACTCCATAATTAGGCTGACTTACTCACAGTCAGTACTGGACAAATACAAGCTTCACTCATGGGGAAAAGATTTTCATGACTGAGATTAATACAGCTGATAACCTTGAGAGCAATTGGTAGCAGTGTCAGTTCCCAGATATGCATGCCCAGTTCCACATCCTAACTAAATCAATAGTCAGGTAATTCTCTCCTCATCGGGGAGAAGTGAGTGAGGGTAGATGGAAATGAAGCATCTGGAGCAGAAAGAAAATGTTTTCCCTGACGATTTTCAGTTTTTATCTTAACCTCCTGGGTTTAACCAGTAAATGTATGATCAAACAGGGAAAATAAGATAATTCTATTAGGGTAGTCCCGTTCCTATGTTTACAAGGCCTCCTTCCTAAGACCAACCATTACTCATTTGGCTTCTTCTTGGAAGCAATGCTACTGTAGAGAGTACCCTCCAAAGTCGAGTGTTGAGTAAACTCTCAAAAGGTTCTGAACATGTCAGAGTGGTACATTAGTTACGTTAGCTCCAAGGCCACTCCATATCAATGCTGAAATTCACTCTTTATCTATTTCCCATTACAAATTGCTCATGAGAAATTAATATTCAAAGATTAAAGATATCACTGTCAAAACTCAAATTATTTTGCCATTGTGACTTGAAGTTGAAATAAATGAGAAAGGGAAGTTTAAAGGGCAGCCTGTCTAATTTCTTATTCTACTAAGTCTATCAGCTATAGGGGCTCTTAGCGGCACAGAAGAATTCAGTCTTTCAGAAGTTACATCTCGGGCTGCACTCTTAGAACTAATTTAGTGGTTTTAAGGTCTCAAAATATGCATAATTTTAATAACATGTCTCACTTACTAAATGGCCTCCAAGATTAATGGGTCATAAAATATTATCCCAGCACCTGTTTCACACCTAAAAGATATAAGAAGAAACAGTATCTACTAAATTATTTATTTCAGGCAAAATTATGTTCCTCAAACTGACTATTTTTAGTATCAAGCATCACAGCAAACCCCAATGATACCTGAGATTTAAAAAAAAATAGAGAGAAAATCTTGTTTTCTACTTCATCAGAATGCTAATAAATCTATGCCACATGTTTAGTGTCTACAAACTGTGAATTTAAAATCAAATGGGAAAGATCTCCTAGCAAATGGTTAATGTGGGTCTATGCATTTGCCATTTTTGAGTATCTAGGGGTGGGAAGCTTGGTCGGGAAAATTTATTTAAGCTTATTGTTTTGTCTCTCAGACTGTGGCATTTAAGATATTGCAGCCTTATTGCAATGTTTGGAAATTTTAATGGTGGTTTAGCCTATGAATCTAATTTGAGATGCCTTCTTTCCTGCCCAGAATATTCAAATGCTCTTAGTTTTTACTTCGTCTTTGAGCCCCACGTTTCTGCCATTCTAGTGCTGCTTGGAGGGTGGCCTCTGCCTAATGAAAGATCTGCTCACTGCTCACTCTTGTGAGCAGACACATCCATCCCAGTGCCCTCGTAGGTTTTCTAGTGTTGCTTGCTGCAGAATTGCTTAAGCCTGTCATATTGGCCTTCTGGGGAGGGTTTTCCCCAACTCTCTAAATTCACTCATTCAGAGAATTTGCCCTCAGCAGATTTCTGAAATGAAGCTATAGTCGTTTTCTAAAATTGTGCCCCAGGGCCATAGCAAAGTACAATAAGTCAAATTCTCCTCAGAAAACTGTCTATTCTAGTGTGTGTGTGTGTGTGTGTGTGTGTGTCAGAAAACTGTCTATTCTCGTGTGTGTGTGTGTGTGCGTGCGCGCACGCGAGAATAAACAGTTCCTAAATGACAAATTTCCTAAAGGAATTTCTCCTCTTCTATCTAAGTCAGCCTACCTTTCAGTTTGCGTGTGTGTGCATGTCTGTGTGTCTCTGTGTGTGTTTTACTATTATGCCATTTGTCGCAAGCCTCTCCAACTTACCCTTGAATTCCTAACCAAACCAAACTAATAAAGACATCTATTTTCAGCATGAAATTCTGCGGTTGCCTTCCTATTTGGTCAGCAATAATTTCCTTAAGTTCTTTACTTAAATTCCCTCAAAATGTCCTCTTTCTTGGTTCCTCGATCCTATTTGGTTTAAAAGTAATAACATCTACCACACATTGGGTTTCAACTCTGGTATGAACTTATGTTATCTTTAAGCTCAAAGCCAATATGAAAACATTATCAAAAATGTTTAACAACTGTCTGGCAGGGAGAAGAATCCTGATTTGTAGGGTTTACTGATTTCAGTAGTGTAAAAATTATCTGCATGGCCAATTTCAAGCTACCAACATGTCATCAACCACCACAAAATTACTGAAGATTTAGTAATCTGCTTGTATGAGCTCATGCGAGCTGGCCTTCACACACAACTGGGTGACCCTTTCACCCGTGACAAGCCATATAGCCAAGATATCCAAGATTAGTTTTTCTCAAGTTCTCAACATTTTATTCATTTTTCTTGAAGGAATTTGAGACAGCAATCTAGGGCTACATATATAGGACTGCTTCTAAGAGTTTAAAACTGGAACTTCTGCTAGTGTTCAATAATTTATGTGGAACTCGGTAATACCTTGCAGCTTAAAATCAACCAGAGATGTTCTGTCAACATTGGCTTAAAGATTTAACCCCACCTTAGCCTGACCTCCAATATTTGATCCAGGTGTAGGATCAAGTCAAGATGCAGCAATCTGCATTTTCAAGGCCCCATCATTTGTTTAAGATGTCACCTTGGCCAATGTCTCTGCTGAAACTTGCTGAGCAGTTGCTTTTGCTACAAGAAGGGAGGGCAGGACCAGATGATGTATGTTTAAGACCTCTGTGCAGTCCTGCCTTTCTAAAATCAGTCGCAATCATGTGGGCAAAGCTACATTAAAAATCCATCTCTGGCCATAGCCTAGCATAATATATATCATCAAAGCATAGACCTACCCACCCTGCCCACACTGAAAGCCTCTTTATTCCATATGTTCTTTACTTTCACAAAGTATATTTCTTGCTTATTTCTCAGTCTTGGGATTCAAGAGGCCCAATAAATAGTACACATCTATACTAACCCATTGAAGAAATGAGACAAAGGAAGACGGTAGACAGACATTAAAATATCCTCTTTTTACTGGTGAAACTGAAATGAAATATATGACTTACATGTGTGGGCAAATGGGCTTCCTAATTCTGAACCCTAGAACCTAAGCCATAGGCTGAGGTCACCTAGTGCAGTCCTCCCCACACCAACAGGGCAGGACTAGCCCCTATAAAACTTCTGAAAAGAAGCAGAGCATTGCACCTTCAGGCATGGAGGCATTCTCATAAGAAAAAGAGAGAAAAAGCCAAGCCATGCAGTTCATTTCCTTATATCAAATTCACAAATAATTTACTCTTCTTCCTCTGGAGAAGAAAACAAGGGAAGTTTTGTCTCTCTGATGGAGCAAAACATCATCATAAGTGTTTTAACTTAATCATAAACAACTCATTGCTTCCCAATTTTTCCACTATTAAAAACAATGCTGCAGTACAAATCATTATACTATCTTCTTATGCCATGTGCAAGACTGTCCTTGGAAACATACCTAGAGGAGGATTTGCTGGGTCATATTATATCATGTGGTAAATACTGTTAAATTGCTTTCCACAGTGGTTGAATGAACCCATACTTTCACCATTAGAATATAAGTTCCCATTGATCTCTATCCTTGCCAAAGCTTGATGTTGTATTTTTTTTAAAAAAAAAAGACTGTTTTTTTTAATTTAAAAAATTAGGGTACAAAATGGTATCTCAATATAAAAATGGCTTTACTTTGTCTTTCCATTTTCCTAAAGTTGAATTTCTTCTGTGTTTACTTATCATCAATATTTCTTACCATATGATTTCCCCTTTCATTTATTTTTTGCTTGTATTTCCATCATTTTGTTTGACTCCTTACCAATTTATAATGGGCCTTTTTCTTTCTTTTTAAATTCTGAATGCAAATCTAAGATCGATAATATGTGTTGCAAATCTCACTCTTTGTTGTATTTTCTATCTGTTTTTCTCCCTATACTGTAGGTTAGAATTTGGTGGGGGAGGGTGGTAGGGTGGAGCTGAGCTTTATTTTCCTGTTGACTTATTCACTCTTTTTCTGTATCTAAACATCTGTTTAATTCATCAAATTTTAAATATCAGCCAGAAGATATTATGGGAATAAGAAAAAGAAACGTCAAGGCCAGGCATGGTGGCTCATGCCTATAATCCCAACACTTTGGGATGCTGTGATGCACAGATCACTTGAGGTCAGAAGCTCAAAACTAGCCTGACCAAGATGATGAAATCCCAACCCTACTAAAAATACAAAAATTAGTTGGGTGTGGTGCCACACGTCTGTAATCCCAGCTACTCAGGTGGCTGTGGCAGGAGAATCACTTGAACCCAGAAGGTAGAGGTTGCAGTGAGCCAAGATAGTACCAATGCACTTCAGCCTAGGTGACAGAGTGACTCCCTCTCAAAAAAAAAAAAAAAAAAAAGAAACTTCTTATCAGTCGACTTTGTTCCTTGGCCATAAACCTCTGGATCTATTTCTTTCTTTAAAGTCATCTTTCATTTAGCCTCCCCTAACCTCTTAATTCTCCAAAGAATTTATCTCCATCCCTAACTTACCTATTCTGAAAAGCAAAGTCTTGACATTATCTAAACCCTTAGGAGTTGATTTGAGGACTATTTTCATATTTCCAAGCAGCATCTCAAAATATTCACTCACCAAAAGGGAGGATTTTGCTGTATGGTGGTCAACAGCAGGTTGGTCTGGACTTGCCCAGCACCATGGGAAATTACAGTGCTAAAAGGAGAAAGTCCGGACAAGTTGGTTGCCCTATTCTTTTACCAAGAACTAATATACATATTTCATCATAATTACTCTACCTGGCTTTTATAGGATAAATTTTTAGATATAGAATGACTAGATCGAAGTGCATTTATTGGTTAATAATTTTAACAGGTATTGCAAAAAGCAGCTTTCTAATATAAATGAATCTATTTTTAATCCCACAGGCATCAACAATAGTTTCCAGACATTTTTAATGAGCCAGAATAGAATCTCAGCAGCATCAGAGAACCGGAGTATATTGGAGACTCTTTACATTGACAGATGAGGACACTGAACAGAACTGTCCTCCATATGTGCAGGATGTTTAGCATCTCTGGGTAGACAGAACCCTCTCCCTCCACTCCCTGCTTACACATGCCTCTCACTATGACCATCTCACAAATGTCTCTAGGGGTTGAAAACAATACCTTTCCATAAAAACACAATGTATATTGCACCATGTTAATAATGGAAAGACATTTACTTACCAGTTTTTCTGTACCAAGCACAGTGTTAGACATTGTAGATCTGAAATAAATTTTACAAAGTTATTGCCTTTAAAATTTACTTATTTGGAAGAGACAAACTAGCAAACAATACTTAAAATATCTATACCTTTAACTTTAACCTTTCCAAAACAGTTACATAGTTTTAGTACACTGGAGAAAAAAGAATAATAGATATTTTTCTTTAATAGTTATGATAGAGTATTAGGGTATTTCTCTTCCAATTCCGTCTCTCAAATGTCTTAAGTTCCTAGAGGATGTGGTTTGCACTATGGCAATTGTATCATTATGAATCCATTTTACACTGAACTTAAATTTTTAAAAAATAATTCAAAACTTCAATATCTATTGTATCAAAAATCATCTCTGTGGTGTTGCTGATAATGTTTCTAATAGTGGATCATGGGCTCTTTATCAAGTAAGTAGCTTTTATAGTTACTAAGTCTTATTATAAACCAGAGGAAGTGGGTCACAGTTCAACTTACTTTTCAAACAGGCCAGAAAATAGGGTTTGTGATGAGCATCTCTGTAAGTCTAACACATTCACACAGAAGTTGCTAACACAGATTGGAAAAAAAAAAAAAGATAGCCCACAAAGGGGTAATAACACAAACCGATGGAGAGGTTAAACCAGAAAAAATGAAATCAGCATGTGATTTCATCTTCACACTTTTTGAAGTTTGGACATTCTCATCACTGCTTGTCCTTTCTCTTCCTAAAAATGGAAACTCCTGTAAAGCAGGGTTTCCTCAACCTCCCCAGAGCATCTAGCCGTGAAATCTGTGACCACTAAAGGGGTCAAGTGAAACAAAGAAAACATTTTTTGCCAGATTTTGTGAGACATGTCTGTTTACACTTAGGACAATTGCAAGAGAGATCATCCATTGAGCGTTTATTATGGCAGACATGGGCTGGCGCTTTGTACATATCATCTCATTTAATCCTCATAGCAGCCCTGCCACATCTGGGGCACAGTTCTCATTTTACACACAAGAATACTGAACTAAGCTCTGAACTACGGCTCAGAGGTTAAAAATAGCTTCCTTAAGGGTGTTCAGCTGACAGAGGAACCAACATTCAAACTTGGGACACCCTTGCTCCAGAGCCCAAGTTCTTTTTTTTAAAATTAAGTAACTTAAATAAATGTAACCCCCCTCAACAGCATCTTGTATGTTCTTGGTCCTCAGACACTGGTAAGATTGATGAGCCAAGTCGCAGCAGTATTGTTCACTCGCTCTCTCCTGTCCATTTGAAACACATTGCAATAAAATAATGGAATTTAAAAAAAAGAGAGAGAGAGTCAATTGAATATTCTAACTAGATGCGGCTGATATTTCCATTTCAACCCTTGTAGTTGGTAATAATTCTAAAATATACTGCTCCCTTTCCCGCGAGGAAACACCACCTTTCTTTAAACAATTGAATCCTTCCCTAATGATTCTGAAGTTTGGTACCTCAGGGACACCATCAGAAACAAGTTTTGTTTTGTTTTGTTTTGTGTGTGTTTTTTTGCCCCAAACCGTACTTGCAGAAAGTGTGGGAGGTTGGCCTTCTTACACTTCATCCTTTAATAACAGACTTTTCTTAAATTTGCTTATTTTTTCCACAAGAGGAGTACAAAATAACAAACTGCCTGGGGGCATTAAGCCTTAAACAATTTTAACTAAACATTTCATAGGACCCCAGATTGTAAATGCTTATAATATTCATATTCTGGTCTTCTATTTTTAGATCCTATTCGGAAATTAGACTCACAGGCATCACCTTTGTTAAAGGATTAGGTTGTCTCTTCCAGCTACCACCTTCTCTCCTAATATGGCCAGTTTCTTTGAAAAAGCAAGAGTAGACTCAGCTACGGATGGATTCACACACATCCATCTTTGCTGAAAAAACTAACAGCTCAATGAGCACATACTTCTTGTGCTCTTTTAACATATGAAAGAGTCTATTAAATATTTTGCCATCTACCTGGCATGAAGCCAAAGGTAAACAATTCAAATCGACCCACATTTATCAAAAACTAACCTGCCTCAGCAAATGCCTACCATTGATTCTCAGTGATTTTGAAGGAACTGACAAAATAAATCACAAACTCCTCTACAGCCCAGCCAGCTGGATACGCTGGGCAGGATTAAGAAAATGGGGCTAGCCAGTGCCATTGTTTGAGATCGGTAACAACCTCATTGAGTATTTTGAGGGACGCTCCAAGGTCCCACCAGAGCCATCTTCTCACTTACCTGGTGGGAAAGTCCCACCAATCAAGTTGACTCTCCTGAGACAATCAATAAAGATGTATTTGTTGAATCTGTTTACTTCTCTGTATTTCTCTAACTAGATTAGAAGCTGCTTAATAGCTGCATGAAAGGTATTCATGAGTGTTTGCCTAATTAATTAATAGAGTGTATTTATATCAAATTATTTCTAGAAGACCTTGTTGAAGTGTTATCTGAGGAGTGAGGGACACCTGAAGCCTCACAGTTTCTCTTTCTTTCTCCCACTGTAGCTTTTGAGCTCTTGACTCCTCAGAGCCTGAGAGTCTCATGGTATCTGTTCTTTGAGTTCATTTCTTCCCTGAGCCCCAGAACTGACAGATCAACTATTTCGAAAAGTGGGGAGGGGCTGGCTAGGCATGGTGGTTTATGCCTGTAATCCCAGCACTTTAGGAGGCTAAGGAGGGCAGATCGCCTGAGGTTGGGAGTTCGAGACCAGCCTGACCAACATGGAGAAACCCCATCTCTACAAAAAAAAAAATTAGCCGGACATGGTGGCACATGCCTGTAATCCCAGCTACTCAGGAGGCTGAAATAATAGAATCACTGGAACCTAGGAGGCAGAGGTTGCAGTGAGCCGAGATCGCCCCATTGCACTGCAGCCTGGTCAACAAGAGCAAAACTTCATCTCAAAAAAAAAAAAAAAAAGCAGGAAGGAGGGACAGCTATGGGTGGTGGTCAGTTTGACATACATAATGTGTGCCTAGGGCTACAATTTGCTTCTCTTTCCCTTCACTTTCTAGTCTTTCACCAAAGGTTTCCAGAATTCTTGAATATAATTAACAGAGAACCAATCTGCATGAACATATGGTCAGAAAAGCACCAAGGCTCAGTGTCACGATTCTATTCTATTCTATTCATTCACCCTAACAACAAAACAAGAAGGAAGATATTATCTCATGCTACACTGGAGAAACATAGAGGCCCAGAGAGAGAGGTTGACTTGCTTACCTAAGGCAAGTCAAGTAACACACAACAGGCAAGTGACAGAGCCAGGCTTTGAACCCAAGACTGTCTGACTCCAAAGTCTTCTGTACTTTTTGTCATTTGGGGCCAATGCCTTGCCTAAGTCTCCGTTTCATCTGTATCTTGAGGATTCCGTATTAGAAAACTTTGAGTGTTCTTCCCAGCAAACCCTTCAGAATCTGTGTTCCATTATCTCATTTCCAACACTTGAACATCTGTTTGACCCATGACAAAACTGACACCCAAATAAGTGAACTAACTCACCTAAATTCAGTGGGCAACTCATTGTAGCCCCTGGCCCAGAGCCTAGGTTCCAACATCCATCCCCAGCCTCTTTTACATCTGACATCCTTAGCCTGGCCTATCAGGCCCTAATATGACTAGCTTTTCTTAATGCTATTTTCCCCTTTATTTTTTACAGTCTGACCATAATGATTGCCTGGTCTACCTATCCTTACCCCCTGTTTCCATCTCCAAACCTTTGATTCGGGGTATTCAACACCAGCTTATTCTTTAGGTCTCAGTTCAGATGTCACTTCCTAAGAGTAAGTTTTCTTAGCTACCCCCTCCTCTACCCCACACATAGGATTGCCAGATAATATACAGGAACCCAGTTGAATTTGAATTTTGGATAAACAATGAATCAACTTTTTTTATAAGTATGTCTGAAATACTGCATGAAGCATAATTATACTAAATGGTTTATTGTTTATCTGAGATTCTAATTAATTGGTGTCCTGTGTTTTTATTTGCTAAATCTGGCAACTCGAGAACACTTTCTAATGAGATCTTTTTTTATTGTTATACACTCCTAAGAGTACCATGGGCTCATGTTTCATAATTGTTAATGAAATTATAAGTAATAATTTTTTTATGATGCTTTGCTTACAGATGGTTTCTGTGCCACTCTAGACTTGCTCCAAAACTGTGTCTATTTTGTTAACCACTAGGAAAGGAAAGGAAAGGAAGGGAAAAGAAGAAGAAGGAAAGAAAGGAAAGAAAAGGAAGGGAAAGGAAGGGAAAGAAGGGGAGGGGAGAAGAAAGGAAGGGAGGGGAAAGAGAAGAGTGAGGAGAATAATTGTTATCTCCATTTTCTCCTTGGTTAGTGAGAGTTCATATTCATATGTGCATAACTTATCATGATAGCAATAAACAAATGCCTACAACAGGCACTTAAGGCTCACTGAACTAGAACTCAGGCACTGGTCATATATACAATAGCTTCATTCCTTCTTCACTCTCTTTCTCTCCCTCCTTTACTTACCCCAGCATCTATTGATGTTCTTGGAAATATCTTTATTTTTAAGAGAAAAAAAGATGAGTTTTGTTGTTGGGAGACAGCGCTCCACAAATATTTTCATGTTTCCTCATGATCAGAGCTTTATGAACAAAGAACACTGAACAGAGAACATTTGATTGAGTATCCAATGTGTTCGTCCATTTGGGCTGCTATGAGAAAGTACCATAGATAAGCAGCTTACAAACAATAGAAATTTATTTCCCACAGTTCTGTGGGCTGGGAAGTCCAAGACCAAGGTGCCAGCATAGTCAGTGTCTGGTTAGGGTATCTGCCTTCTGGTTCCCAGATGGTACCTTCTCACTGCATCCTCACATGGTGGCAGGGTAAAAAAACTCCTTCAAGCCCTTTTATAAAGACACTAATCCCATTCATGAGGGCTCCACCTTTATCATCCAACCACCTCTCAAATGTCCCACTTTCTAATATTGTCACCTTAGGATTAAGATTTCAGTGCATGAATTTTGAGGTTACACACATATCTGGACCATAGTATCAAGCCTAAAGGTAGAGACCTCAGGATTTTTCTGTCCCTGAAACCATTTGTTTACAGTCTTGGGTGGTAAAATAAAAACCCTCTCCTCTTCTCCACAAAAATAAATTTTTTTCCATTCCAGATTAAAGTCGTTCTTTCTTCCTTTTTCCAGAGGAAAATATGGATGAATGTCCCATAAACCTCCAAACTTTATAACTTCAGGGTTCCTCTTCTGTGCAACCAACACCAGTGCACGTGCAGTGACATCAAGCCCTCATTGTGCTGCTTTGCGAGAACTGGGGCGTGCAAAATCTGGTCAGATATAACATTATGTATATATTACACACCTCACACATGTGTTCATGCACACATACACAAATGTGTGTGTGTGTGTAGATATACAAACATGTATACATATTGTGGGAGGTTAACTTTTTAACTTGCAAGTAGGGTAATAGCTCAGATCTTCCACAGTTTGGACTTAACATTTTCTGTGTACTTGGCTTGGAGGAAAGAGGAATAGGTATTGTGAACTAGTGTGATTATGTTTCCTATCCAGTTACTTTGAGGTTGGAGGTCACACTAAACTAAATTGCCCCCAAGAAAGCATTGTGAGACATTAGGCACATGTAGGACAGTGTCATTCAGGCTCAGGCTCAGGCAATACATTTATCATGGAGCAGCAAAAGATGATATTCTTTGATTTCTGTACAAAAGCCATATCATTCTGGTTTCTCAAAACAGAACAATTTTGGCACATTCAAATATAGCATGTTTGAAGAAGCCATTTTTCCCCCAGTCTTTTACAGAAAGACCAGGAATGTATAAAGACTAGGGGTCTTGCCTGCTGTTTGCAAATTTCTGGCAGCCCTGACCTCCCTGATTTCTGACCTGCCACTTGTCCATGAATTCTCTCTCATTCCAGAGTCCCTCTTGGTGAGTACTCCCTTTGGATTTTGTTCCCTTTGACTTTACTTCTCCTGGGGCTATGGAATCTTGAGTGTTCCCTCCTTGGCTTTAAGTACTGCATTCCACAACTACTACCATTCCCATGCTATATCCTGCTTTCACCCAATGCAGAGTGCAGTGCCCTGGGCATTGGCCTGTCTAGAGGGAGGCACTAGACAGAAATTACTAAGTGAGATTGTATGGTCTGGCTAGCAGTGCCTTGTTGGGTGACAAAGGCCAAGTCACTTACCTCTCTGAGCTTCAGTTGCCTCATTTATTTAATCTAGCCTCAAGAATTGGATTAAACAATCATTAAAGAGGCCATTGTTATACCTCAGAGATGACGAGTTTGCCAAAACAAATGCAGCTACTGTTACTTTAATATTCGACAAAAGCAAGCTGCATCATGAGATTTTCACTAACACTGGGAAAGCGGGAGATTCCAGGAGAGTGAAGAAGAAAAATAATAGCAGAGAGAGAAGGAAGTGCACCAAGAAAGTACACCAATGTTTCAAACCACATCTTGAACTGACCATTTCTTTTGTCCACTTAGATAGATTAAGTATATTCATTTAATTTGTCAATAGTTTCCCTTAGGCCCATCCTCAACTTGCCTTGGCTCCATGTGAATTGGCTCCATGGCAACCAGAACAATACCTGAGAAAAATTTTGCAAAGTTAAACCCAAGAGAAGCAGTGTCAAGCAAACACTAAATATTTGCAAAAGCATTTTATTCTCCCCATGGTAATTCCCTGAGTATATGTTGCAAAGGCAATGCCCTCTATCCCTCTTCTAAATACCCTCCTCACTGTGTTCCACTGTAGAGGGATCTTAAGTCATATAGACCCCCCCAAACTCTGTTCTACAGAACACCAACATCTATAGAAATAGGTTAGCATATATTCCATGGGTGGGGAAAGGATTCTGTGATAAAAGATGTTGAAAAATGCTAAAGGTTTTGGGATTCACAATGCATCTTAGTCCACTAGAGAATCTTTTCAGCTTTTCAGACTTTCAGGAAAAAATGTGCATAATTTATCTGGGTTCCTTATATGCTATTAGATCCCTAGAACTTCCATTTCACAGGAACATATATTTTGACAAATTTTATTGTAGATGCTATATTAGTTTTCTAGGGTTGCTGTAACTAATTAGCATCAAGTGGGTGGCTCAAAACAACACATATTTATTCTGTCACAGTTCCAGAGGCCAGAAGTCTCAAACCAAAGTGTTGCCAAGTCCACACTCCTTCCAAATGCTAGGGGGTAATTCATCCCTTGCTTATTCCAGCTTCTGATGGCTCCAGGGTCTCCTTGGTCTGTGGCTGCACCAATTCAATTCTGCCTACATGGTCACATTGCCACCTCCTCTTCTCTATGTTTCTCTTCACTTACCAGAACACATGCAATTGCATCTAGGGTCCTCTCAGAGAATCCAGGATAAGCTCCTTGTCTCCAAATCCACTTAAGGTCATAATTCCTCTTAACACGTAAAGTTATATTCACAGGTTCCAGGAATTAGGGTGCAGACATATGGTTTTAGTGACCACCACTTAGCACACTACAGATGTTAATTGATAAACATCAAAATAATACTCTCAGCTTGATTCAATTTAATTCTACTACTCAGCTATCATATGATGAGCCTATAGTATGTGCCAACCACTGTCTTAGGCCAGATCATAAAATGATTCAAAGCCTAATTATTACCGTTAAGCAATTTACATCCCAGTGGAGGAAATGGACATCCCAGTAGATTAATACTTTGCAGAGTGATAGGTGCTTATAAAGTTATAATCAAAGCAGAATTGAGGAACAGATTACTTCTTCCTAAGGAAGTAGGGAGAGCTTTCCAGAGGAGGAGATCATTCCATTGAGATTTGAAGAATGATTAACAGTTCCCCAGGCAAAGCATCAAGGGACTCCAGGTGGAGGAAACACCATGGCCAATGTTTTGAACCACATCTTGAACTGGCCATTTTCTTCTGTCCACCTGGGTAGATTAAGTATAGTCACTTAATTTCAAGTTTCCCTTAGGCCTGTCCCCAGCTTGCCTTGAGAAGTGAATATACAGAGCATGGTGATAGAGGAAACTTGTGATAAAAAAATGAAAAAATGCATGCAAAGCTACTAGTGCCGTACTTGGCACTCAGTAACATTACCTGTTTTTCTTAAACTAAAGAAGGTAGAAGCAAGAGATGAGGCTGAAGTCATAGTTTTTTTTTTCATTTTTTTGTTTGTTTTTTGCTATAAAAATGTTTTATTAGGCCAAACTACTTACTATGAAAATGCTTTAAAGTGCAACAGGAGATGTAAAGACTCAAAGAAGTGCATGGTGACAATGGCTATCAGAAGACACTAAAGAATCCACACTGCTCCCCCACTTTACCTAGAAAAGGAAGCTTCTAGGCTACCTCCTCCTCAGCACCAGACTGTCCTAAACTTAGTATACCATTCTGATCAGCTTGGACTTCACCTCAAAAGCAATGGAAGATCATTGAAATGTTTTAATCCGTGGAATAATGTGATTGGATTTTTTGTATTAATGTTTTTGCTTTATAAGATATGCACAAGTGGAAAAGATTAAAATTTATATTATAAAAAATCTAGAATTTACATTTTAATGGCAAGATTCCAGAGAACAAAGTGAATAGGAGCAAGAAAAATGCATAATGCAGGACATCTCCCATGAAGACAGCCATGTATGTGGCACAAGAACTACCCTGCCTTTAGGGTTTTACCCAAATTTCTGGAGCCCTGGTCATCAATCACCACAGTTATAAACTCTCTCCTTTAAGGAAGTTAGGCCCACATTTCGTTCAGATCCACAGGCCTTAGTTAGATGAGAGTACCCAGTAGTCTTGCACTGGTATGAACACTAATACATATCATCTATTTGAGAAAATAACAGATATAGTGAACATATATAGGTACTAGTATAAATGTTTCACCAAGTAGCCTTCTTTTAAGGCATGCATATTTGTGTCTTTCTGTGTATCCATATGAACATGGAACAGGGCCACAGAGAGGAACTTAGAGAAGGTTCCGTAAGAATGGGGTCTAGAAAATTATGTATGCAAATAGAAATAAAAACTAGTAAACTTGAGCCAATAGGCAGTTATTTAGTAAGAAAAAGAAGGGATTTAATCAATAGCTAGATGGTTGGTTGACTGAATTTATTTATTAAACAAACAAACACACACACAACAGTCTGTAGATGCTTCCACGGTAATTGGGGAGCAGTTGCATCACTTACATGGGACTTAGAGTTTTTGGTCATACCTCAGTACATGCTCTCAAAAGCCTCATGGAGCAGTTTTATTCCCAGCATTGACATCCTGGCACTTGAATGGCACTTTAGAATGCTTGTTTCTAGTAATAGTCTCCTCCTCAGTGAATGGCCTCATTTTAATGACATTGGCATGTTGGCCAGGGCTGAACTAGAGCTGGGTCTGTCAACCTCTGTTGCCAATGAGACATTTCTCACCTGGTAACCTTCATTTACACAGGCCTGGAGTTCACAAAGTTAAATTTTCATAGAAAGAACTGAGTTTTCCCATAAGTCCTGGGGTGACCTTTTAGGTCTCAGCTCAAATTTCATTTCCTCAGAGATCTCCATTCCATCTAAAATCACCCCACTCCGACTCCAGTTTATCTACTACTGCACTCTGTGCCTTACCCAGACTACACCTAGCGCAGTCTGTAATATCTGTGCTATTCATGTTTCCTTGCGCTTATTTTTACTTTCTCATCTTCTAATAGAATGTAAATTCTCAGAGGCCAGCACCTCCTCTGTCTTGTTCAGCTTTACAGTCCCAACACATAGAATAGGACCTAGCATAGTTGTTAGTCAATAAATATTTCTCCAATAAATGAGTGAATAAATAATGGAATCAGGAAATAATTACACTGATAAAGGGGTCAAAATGGATGCTATAGGAAATAAAAGGTAATGAAATATTCCCTTTTAGGAATTGGATCAACCACTTCAGAATAAGTAACTTACCACAGAAAAATATTAGGTGTAAATGGTCACTCATAGAATAAGCGCTCACTTGAACTTTCTGAAGGAGTTCCCCCAATAACTTGACCTTTAACATTTAGCAATTGCTTACATTCTGTTTATGAGGAAGGTTTTGTACAGGCAAGAGCCAGACTGGATCTTTCAAGACCTGATCTTCATTATGCAAACAAACTTCTAGGGGACATTTTTCTAAAAAATGAAAGAAAGAGTTCCTCTGACTTGCAAAAATGACAGAGATTAAACATAATTGCTTGACTTCCATAAATAAATGCATATCATACTTACAGGAACTGAAAAAAGAGTATATTCTGAATTGATTATTTAACTATGATCATAGGAAGCAGTGAGTACTTCAAAACATGTCCCCAGTTTCTGACATAGAAAAATTAGTCTCTAGGAGCCTGACATTTTATGAACAACTGTGTTAACCCAAGTGACAATTGAACATCATGGAGCTGCACAGAGGTAGAAGGAAAATAATGGCACAACTTGCCCTAGGGAAAGTAATTTATGCCAAGAACAATTCTAGAAGAATATACTTAAAATATGCTGTGGCCATCCCAAACATGAGATGGTAGATAATTACAGCTAGTCAAGATTAATCAAAAATAAAGTCATATAATATGGACTTCACTTCTATTTTTTTTTTTATTGCATTTTAGGTTTTCGGGTACATGTGCAGAACGTGCAAGATAGTTGCATAGGTACACACATGGCAGTGTGTTTTGCTGCCTTCCTCCCCTTCACCCACATTTGGCATTTCTCCCCAAGCTATCCCTCCTCATCTCCCCACCCCGCTGTCCCTCCCCTATTCCCCCCAATAGACCCCAGTGTGTAGTACCCCCTTCCCTGTGTCCATGTGTTCTCATTTTTCCTCACCATATTCACTTCTATTTTTATGAAAGTTGTTGTGTCTCTCCTGATACAGAGCCCTTAAGCCTCTGAACCTGACTCTGTCTTCTGGGATTATGCCTAAAGGCTGGGTCCTTGGTCAAACAAGTCAGGCTTCAGACAATTACAGCAGGAGCTCAAGGTTCTTTCACCGGAATTTAGCAAGGCATTTAACCAATTCTCACGAATAGTTTTAGGCAAAATGAAGGCAGGTAGACTGTAGGTGTCTATTTGGATTCATTTCTTTGAATAAATCCACTCCATAAAACATTAAGTAACATATTAGGTGTCCAAACATGGAGAGAGCTATAGTACAGAACCTCAGCATTCCGAAACTGACTCTTTTCTATCCAGTATGTTTAACGAATATATAAATGAAGGCACAGACAACATGTGTATCAATCTTGCAGAAACCGGAAAACTAGAATACCTTCTCAGGTATTAATTAACATTCAAACAGCTGGCAGAAGGGTAAAAATTGAACAATTCGACGCTTCACTTTAAGGAAAAAGTTTAACTTCAGGTTAAATAGAATAGATCTGACTAAGCAACAGTTCTTGGAGAAAAAAGACAGAGTTTTAATTACCTGCAAATTTCATATGAACTAGAAGCAATGGGGTTTGTAGAAACAAGCATGCATTCACAACCATCGAGGACTGGAATTTCAAAGCTAAATAAGAAAGCCTGGCTTAATTAATATTTTTGAGTGAACAAACAAAGGAACAATTTAATACATGAGATAACTAAAATATAGTTATAAGTCTTTACTGGGCAAAACTGGTCATTCAAAGAGTTGTATCAAGTATTTCTTCACAATTGTAGCTGTAAATATTCAATGAGTTGCTTTACAAAGTAGTAAACTCCCCAAAGTTGGCCTTATAAAAGTAAATGGCACCCTACCTTACAAAGAAGCTTTGAATTATATGAGAAAATTGGGCCAGATGACTTCCAAGGCTCTCTTCATCTTAGGATTCTCTTGAAAATTTTTCACTAAGGGATGGTAGAGATGACATTCACAAGAGAAACTCTTTCTCCAGAGCAGAAGGAAATCTTCTTCACCCTAGGATGAAGAGAGAGAGAGAGAGAGAGAGAGAAACATAGGGGTTAAGTTACAATGACCTAAATAAAATTCCAGCTCTTCCACCATAGAATTGTAAACTTTGAACATGTTAGTTATCTCTTTAAGCATAGATCTTCTCGTCTATAAATTGTGAATAACATTATTCACTAGACAAGATGGTGTCCTGACAGAAGATAAAGAATATAGCATCTAGAATTAACTAAATGTGCAATGGCTAGTGTTTAAGGTGAAATCTATGTGTTCAAGCATATGTTGAGGCTAACTGTGTCCCTGAGGGCAGTTACTTGTCTCTTGTCCCGCCCTTTTAGAAAAATACATCAAATTGCATTTACTTTGTATGCTGTACAGCCTATTATAGTTTTGTCTTTCTTTGTCACTAAGATTGGTGTAGCTTTTCTCATTTGCCCCTTATAAAGACCTTGATCTTTAAAACATAAACACACAAAAAGACAGACAGAGAGAGAGAGATTTTTTGAAACCCTGATAACTTTATCTTGGGCATAAGTGTGCTCACCAAGTCAGGCCAATCACAGATAAGCATTTCCCTCAATCATTTACAATTAAAATTTCCTCAAACTAAGATTCAGACTACATTTGCAAGGTTGTAAAGATATGGTTTCTCTTGGGCACACAGATTTTGCAATTCAGCAAGTTTCAGAGGAATATCTGAAAGTTAATAACACCTTGGATGTACTTTTGCAATTCCTTTGCATGAGCATTACATTTTGAAAAACAAGAATCAACATGTTTGCTAGGTAAAAGACAAAAAGATTGTGTTTTTGAAAAATAGCTTCTGTCAAACATCTCACAAGCACTCCTGAGATCATTTTCAGAGTGAGGCACTCCTCTTAAGGCAGAAATATAGTAAGTTGACTCTAGAAGATAAAAACTAAATTTCACATACATTGACACAGAGAGCCACAGAGGGGAAGATAAACAATATTGCTACCCAGCTAAGCAACTGCGTGGATCAACACTGCATTCAACTCCCTTCTCATTACTCAGAGACTGTTTTTGCTGTGAAAGTCCACACTGTTCTGAAACTTTAGGTAAATGGAATCAACTGTCATGGCAGAAACAAAAGACAAGGAAACTGACATTTGTTGGCACTGTGCAAAACACTGTGTTTTCTAATTTAAATCCTCAAGACAAATCTATGAGGTAAGTTGCCTTGTCCTCCTTGTAAAGATAAGTTATTCGAGGCTTACTGAGGTTAAGTGACTTTTTCAAACCAGGCAGACTTTTAAATATTTCTTAATCATCGTGGTGGATAAGCATAAGAAAATGTTTATTCTTAGATTCATTACTGATTTTTTTCTGCTATGGAAATAATTATTTTACTTTGCCTCAAACATCTTTGGGTCTATCAGGTACTTCTCATCCACAATTTTATTTTAAAATCAGGACTAATGCAATTCCATTTCTAGATATTTACTCAAAGAATTGAAAACAGGTACTCAGATAAGTACATGTAACTCATGTTCACAGTGGCTCAATTCACAGTTAACAAAAGGTAGGAACAGACTTATGTTCATCAACAGATGAATGGATAAATCAACTGTGGGACTTACACATTCTATTGTGTATATACACAATACAATCATACAAAATATAATAGTACCTAGCTATAAAAAGAAATGAAGTACTGATACATGCTGTGGTGTGGCCATATCTACAAATCACATTGAATGAAAGAAACCGAACACAAAACATCGCATATTCCATGATTCCATTTATGTGAAATACTGCATCCAGAACTGATAAATCTATAGAGACAGAATGCAGATTGGCAGTGGTCAGAGCTGCAGAGGAGGGGGTAAAAAGAAAAAATGCTTAATGGGTAATGGATTTTACTTTGGGATGATGGAAATGTTTTGGAAAGAGATAGAAGTACGTGGTAGTTAGTTACACTGAATCGTCCAGCTTAAAATGGCTGATCTTATGCTTTATACATTTCATCTCAATGAAATTTAAATCAATTATAAATTGATCGTTTAAAGTCAGGACTAATGACATTTCGTCCAAGATTGCTGCTGAGGGCTCTTCCACCCCCCCCCCCCCCGCTCTTTTTTTCTTTTTGAGGTGGAGTCTTGATCTGTCGCCCAGGCTGGAGTGCAGGAGAGATTTCCGCTCACCGCAACCTCCGAGACAGAAGCGATTCTTCTGTCTCAGACTCCCGAGCAGCTGGGATTGCAGATGTGCGGCACAGTTCCCGGCTAATTTTTGTACTTTTAGTAAAGACGGGGTTTCGCCATGTTGGCCAGCTTGGTCTCGAACTCCTGACGTCTAGTGATCCATCCGCCTCAGCTTCCCAAAGTGCTAGGATTTCAGGAGTGAGCCACCGGCCCGGCAGCTAAGGGCATTTTCTTTGTTAAGGAAAGTAACAGTGATGATCAAGTTTGTAATTTCCCTGTTTTAAATGCCTAGAACTCTAAAGCCAACAGATGGCGCTCTAGACCCAATCGTTACAGAAGTTCTCTGCTCATCCCCAAGCAAAGGGTTGCTTTATCAATGAAAAGAGAATAAACACTTATGCTTTAACTTCTATATATACCTAGAAAAAAATGAATAACGCGTCTTAATTCCTTTCAGAAATTACTTTCAACTCAATCATGAAGTTAATATTAGGTAGCAACTTTTAGAACAGAAGTCACACTTGAAAATACTATGTGGACAAAAACAGCAGATAGAATTTTAAAAAGCAAGTTTTGCAAGCAGATCGACATGGATTCTAATTTAAGCCCTACCATTTTCTAACTACCATTTCAAAGCCCTTGAATACTTTGCTAAATTTCTTTGAATCTCAGTTTCCTTTTCTGCAAAATTTGGACAGTAATACCTACTTCTGAAGGTAATTAAGTAGGTATTATTTTGACAATAATACCTACTTCTGACGGTAGTTGTGACAATTAAAATTTTTAAAAAGCTGTATCTTTTTGAGTATCTACTATATACTAAATCTTTTGCTAAATGTCAAAACATTTAGCATATAGTAAGTACTCAAAAAGATACAGCTATTCTAATTAGTGACAGAGAACATACAAACATACAGGTAGGATTTCTCTGCCTTAGATCACATGTGTTTAAATGAGTCTGAAGCATCAGAGATCTATTTGTAAATTCTGAGTCAGCTGGAAGTGTTACATGGTTATGCTTTCTCTTTTTTCTTTTCTTTTGAGATGGAGTTTCACTCTTGTTGCCCAGGCTGGATTGCAATGGTGCGATCTCAGCTCACTGCAACCTTGGCCTCCTGGGTTCAAGTGATTCTCCTGTCTCAGCCTCCTGAGTAGCTGGGATTACAGGCATGTGCCATCATGCCTGGCTACTTTTTTTTTTTTTGCATTTTTAGTAGAGACAGGGTTTCTCCATGTTGGCCAGGCTGGTCTCGAACTCCTGACCTCGTAATCTGCCCGCCTCAACCTCCGAAAGTGCTGGGATTACAGGCATGAGCTACGTCGCCTGGCTTGGTTATGCTTTCTCTAAACCAATCATTGAAGTGATGCCATGTTAATATAGCAGAATGTTTGTAATATATTTTTAGGAAGAAAGAAAAAACAGATTATAAAAAGGTAATATAGTGTTTTGTTTTAAAACAGTATATATCTGGTAGGATATAAACCAAAATGTTAAGGTTAGTTATCTCTGGTTCATAAGACTATAGTTTATTTCTATATTTTTAATACTTTTCTGCGTTTCTAATATTTTCTGTAATAAATATTCATTTTTCAAGACAAAAAGAAATTTCATGTAATAATATGAAGTCAAACATATATCAAATATTGATACTTGCAAAAATTTTCTTTTGTAAACCAAATGAATCCATAGAAGGACCACTCTCAGAGCTCAAACACAGTGCTCCAGGGCCCTATCTGCTGCTTAAAATTAGCAGAAAAAGAAAAACCAAGCCCAGCTATGCTTCTCTCTGCCAGTTTTTCAAGCCAGCATAAATAGAATTATCTAGAAGATATACAAATGATTAGGAAGAGGAGGTTCAGTCAGCCTCATTATTTAGGACCACATCAAACACATCCTTAAAAATTCAAAAAAGGATTGATTTCAGTATTTCTTATTAACTTTAATTCATGAGACAAGGCCTTTGTGTATCAATTCTTAATAAATTTAGGAGTATTTATGAAAAATTTTAAACACAACATACTTTGACCAACAACCTCACTTCTTGGACTCTGACCTATAGAAAGACACATTTGTGTACCAACTTTCATGGCCAAGAATTATACAAGAAAACATTGTTTGTAAGAACAAAGATTTCCACTAATGGGGAATTGATTTTAACATTATGAGACATTTATGTTATGAAACACTATGCATCTGCTAAATAGAATGCTATAGACTTCTAAATATGAACATGGAATGAGCTCTTACACATATTAACTGTAAGAAAGATAAGCAAATTCAGCCAGGCACAGTGGCTCATACCTATAATTCCAACACTTTGGGAGGCCAAGGTGGGTGGATCACAAGGTCAAGAGTTCGAGACCAGCCTGGTCAATATAATGAAAACCCATCTCTACTAAAAATACAAAAATAAGAAAAAGCCCGGTGTGGTGGCTCATGCCTGTAATCCCAGCTGCTCGGGAGGCTGAGGCAGGAGAACTGCTTAAACCCAGGAGTCAGAGGTTGCAATGAGCTGAGATCACACCACTGCACTCTAGTCTGGGCAACAGAGGGAGACTCGGTCTCAAAAAAAAAAAAGAAAAGAAAAATAAGCAAATTCAGGACCTATTACCAAAAAAAAAAATCTTTTATGTTTTAATAAATCTGTGTGTATATATTTGTATATTTACATATATAAATTCATCGAAATATTGAAAAGTTCTATAAAGATAAATTCCCAATTATTAATAATCAATATGTCTAGGAAAGGTAGTTTTTAACTTTATATTTTCTGAATTGTTTTAATTCCTTCACACACACACATTTCCATTTATAAACTTGAATTCAGTTAAACTTTTGGCAGGGATTGGAGACATTGTGTCCACCTAGTCACAAAGACATAACTGAAAGCTCAGACTGGTAGGAGAATCAATTCATTCACTCATTCAACAAACATTTATTGAATATTTACAGGGTGTCAAGCCTGTGCTAGAAACTGTAGGTGCAAAAATGAAAATAGTAAGACACAGTCTTTGGCTTCAAATTTTCCAGGAAGGTATGCATAACCCATTAAAAAAAAGAAATCGGAACTCTCACTTGTTCATCTTGTATGTTTTTTATAAAGTTCGTAGAAATAACGGTTTCTTAGTGTTACAGAAAACAGGCAATAATGAATCATTAACAATGAATCAACAGTGGCTCAAGCAAACACCTTTATGATTTACATCCTTAAGATGAGGAATTGATTTCTCCCCACCTCCTAAAATATACCCTTCTCCTACCCCTAAGCTCACAGTTGATGCCAAAATCTCCTTATTGTTGAGTCCCACGGAGACAGGAATAGTGATGCAAGCTATGTGAAGCCTAAATCCACGGTTACCCTCTGGATAAACCTGTATGAATGCAGCAACAGAAAAGACCACAAGATGGCAGAGTGGAGACGAGTCACGGCGCTTACAGTAGACTATGAGATGCTGCAGCCCATGGAATCCCCGTTGCCCTGCCAGCTGAATAGAGACTGGGAAGGGCTTTGCAGTTCTGTTAAATGTAGGGCTCGGAGCGAAGAACAATGTTGCCACCACTCTAGTGCTTGCTCACATCTTTTGCGTTAGTCTTTTATTTCGTTGTTTTTACCATCTGAAGAAAAGAGCCACGTTCATCTCTTCTTCCCACCCCAGACAAATATTCATACTTATCAAAATCAATCATATCTTTTATTTTAGTATGATTAAGTGGAATTTTTAAATTGGAAAAGATTTCCCTAAATTTGAGAATGAGGCGCTTCATGCATAGGGAAGGGGCAGAAAGCAGATAGATTGGGACCTGGTGAGACAAAGAAGCACAAGTCCACATTGTCATAAGGTTAGGCCCTTTTCATGGTGTATGGGGACTAGGGTTGAGAAATTATTTCCAGTAGAGTTGTGTGAGTAAGGCCAAAACTGTAATTTCCCACACATTATACCTGTACATGCAGAGAAAACATAGGTAAAGATGTCAAGTAATGTGGAAGCGTAGACTGGTGCTGCTGTTCTTATTTAAGCAGATAAAGTATCTACATAACCTATAACCTGTAACCCAGCCATTTCATTCCTGGGCATATACCTCAAGTAAATCCTCACACAGGTTTGTAAGCGTATATGCACAAAGATGAACACAGTGGTTTGTGGTGTCCAGCAACTGGAGGTTACCTGGGTGCTTATCATTGGGAGAGTAGGTAAGTAAGTGGTGGCTTACAGATATTTACAGGATGGTGCATAAAAGGGCAAATGGCCAAGCAGCACAGATATTTGACCTGCTGAAGTGGTGTTGACCAGGATACCTCTTGGAGACAGAAGGAGCAGACATCTGGGACCTCCAGTATTGTCCTATGATACTCTGAGACAGTGCATAGCAATTTGGCAAGGCCAACTGTGTGACTCTAGGAAAAGGACATTGAAACTTGAGCTAGGAGGTTTGAAAGTTATGATTGAGGCTGCATTGGCCTCTTTTGAAAAGCAAAATCCCAACAGTGTATTTTGAGAAAATTGGGAATTTGTTCTTAAGATAAGTTACATAAAAAGTCGGCTAGGCATGTTGACTCATTTCTGTAAGCCTAGCACTTTAGGAGGCTGAGTGGATGGATTGCCTGAGCTCAGGAGTTCAAGACCACCCTGTGTAACATGGCGAAACCCCATTTTTACTAAAGTACAAAAAATTATCCCATTGTGGTGGTGTGGGCCTGTAGTCCCAGCTACTCAGAAGGCTGAGACACGAGAATCACTTTAACTTGGGAGGCGGAGGTTGCAGTGAGCTGAGATCATGCCACTACACTTCAGCCTGGGCGACAGAGCAAGACTCTCAAAAACAAAAAAGTCAAAAGTAGAATAATTTATACCGTATGGTATAGACAGAGTCAAATCGACTAACCAGAACAAAATAGACAGAAAGAGAGCACAACTGTGTACTAAATGTTCAAAAATACAGAAGCTTGACATTGCCAAACATTGGTAAAGATTTGAATCAATGGATATTGATATACTTCTGATGGGAATGTAAATCAATGTAATTGCTTTGGAAAATAGTTTGGCACCTTCATACTAAGTTAAATAGTCTTCATGCAAAGACCAAGCAATTCTGCTTTTAGGTGCCCTAGAACACTAGAAGAATTCTTGGGCATGTATGCCAAGAGAAATAAAAGCTTGTATCAGTATCCTCTGTATCAGCAAAAATTAAAAAAAAAAAACTTCCAATTTCCAACAACAGGAGAATGACTAAATGAATTATAGAATAGAAAAATCATACAATGGAATATTTCACACTTAAAAATGAATGAACTAAAGCTACTCACAAGCATAGAATACATTTTAGAAACACAATGTGGAATGAAATAAGTCACAGAAGATGACATAAAGCATCATACAAACAGAATGTTCAAAATCAAGCAAAAGTATACAATGTTATTGTTAGAGAAACACTTACTAAAAAGAACTAAACTCCTAAAAATGTAAGAGAAACGTAAAATTCAGGAGAGGAGTTAGTTACCTCTAAAAACGCAGGCCCAAGCTGGGCTTAGGGACAATCACATTTCTACAAGGGCTGACTGAGTCTTAGTGCTTAAGATCAGTGATGGAGTCACAGATAGGTCTTATATAACTTACATAAATGTTATTATGATTTTTATACAATAATTATTACATTAAAATTTTTATCCTATTTATTAAAAGCAAGAAATAAAATCCAGACATTAATTACAAGATGAATTCAGGCGTGTTTAGCGGTTCCCTTTTCCCCTGTTTTTATTTCCTTTAGTACTTCCTTAAATGTACAAGTGTTAATCATCATGCATGCTCCTCAGATTCTTTCTCATAGGAAAGTATTCGTTAAAGAAGGATAGCAGTAGATTAGGAGGAAAAAAAGGTAAAATCAAAGAACACTCCAGGTACAATACGGTTCTGCAGAATCAAATTCGATTTGTCACTATGGTAAAGGTGAACCTCAGAGGGTAAAAAGAACTTCATTTTCTCTTTATATCACTTTGTCTGACTGAAAAATTCCACATACATAGGTTTTAGTCATCCAAACTGGCCTGCCAATTTAAAGATAGATTATAAGGTCCTGCCGTTTGTAAAATTAACTTGCAACAAGGCTTCTCTGCTAGCCTACAGAGTAGAACATGGGGAGATTTGTGCATTATTGCTTTGTATATCTGCTGCCCATAATTTAACAAAACTTACTTAAAATTCTGAGGGACTACTGAACAAAATGTGCTTGTCTTTGGACAACATAACATTTAAATTCTCGTTTTAAGTACTTAGCCTATTATTTGTAATGTTTGACACCTTAGACCTTTGTAATTTTGCAAAGCCCCATAAATTTGGATTAAAAGCAATTCAGCTAACTTTGACTTTTGTATAATATCGTTCTCAACCTCATTTCTTATGTCACATTTTTTCCTGAGTACCAGACTTCTTTAGTAGATGCTGAGGAATGAAAACATGGTATAAAAGAACACATAATTTAGAGTGTTAGGACATGAGTTCAAGTCTGATTTACTTACTAAATAGGTCAAATTACTTAGCCTTTCTGGGCTTCAGTTTACTCATCTGGAAAATGAAGAAAATAATTGTATTTGTCAAGATTTTTTTGTGTGTAATTCAATTCAATTTGTTCACCAATTCAATTCAAGCTCACTTAAAAAAACAAATTCAGGAACTTCACATTGCTGGAAGTTCAGTCAATGCAATTAGATCTAGAACATCATAAGCCTCTTTCCCCATCCCTGTTCTCTGACTCTCTCCATATACTCACATTCTTATTCAAACAAACCCTCATCATTTGGTGGTAAAAAACTATTTCTAATTGACATAGAGTCACGTTCTTCCAGCGTAGCAAATTCAGGATAATTTTTTTTAAAGGCTAATTCTCTCACCCAACATCTGATTGATCTTTTTTTATGCTCATTTCTAAGCCAATTAGTGCTCCAGGAAGGATAGCCTGTCATAAGTGGACCACCTGAGATCACATGCTCACCCTTGAGAACAAAGCAGTAGATACATTAATTGACAGACTCACCAAGACCACTCGTTTTGGACAACAGCAGATGCCCACAGCAGGCAGAAATGGTGTACTGCTGAAACTCAACTTTCCACTACAGCAGTAATTTCTCTAGCTCGTATATCTCCCAGCACCTAATAAAATAGGAGATACATTTCCCCTGACAATGAGGGCAAGTCATGATAAAATACACCCTTAATCCTACAACACAAATAAATGGAAAAATATTCCATACTTATGAATTGTAAGAATCAATATCCTCAAAATGGCCTTAGTGCTCAAAGCAATTACTGGGTATATATCCAAAATTTCAGGGTTACAATTACTGAAAATTTGAGACCTGCACTTGCGTACTGTAGAATACATTACATCTTTGGTTAAGGTGATTTTTTAATTTAAGAAAAGTATGAAAATATTCAAGGAGAAAACATAAGATCCTATTAAAGTGAGTCATCTGTTCAAAACAAGTCATTTATTCTGTAAAAATTGGAAAAAGTGTTATTCTTTACAAAGCAAATTATACAAAAATGAAGGAAATAAATATTAGTTTTATGTTTAATATAGATTTTTTTTGAGAAATGAAAGTCATCATAAAATCTCCAGTGACTTTAAGTGCCCACAATAAACTAAATATCTCATTTTCTATCAAGAACTCGATGTGCTCAGGGGTGTGAACATGTCATGATTGCTTAGCTTAATGAGTGGGAAGTAAATGCACTCTTTACTAGAGGGAAAATTTTTTCTAAAGATCATTGCAACATTTATAGAACTAAGCATGATTTTGTAAAATCGAATGGTTGGAAGTGACCTGCAAAGTTCATCAAATGTTTGCTATGGCTTTAGAATGACAATAAGGAAATATTAATAACTACCTTGAAATAGATTTTTAAGATGTCTTCCAGGGAGAGCCTCTCTGGGGAATCTATGTTTCATACAATAAATCAAGATCCATCCTCACCTCTTCCCTTCAGGTTGCCAGGAAATAATTGGATTACACTACAGCTCCCAGGGCAGTGGTTGTCAAATTGGATTATTCATCAGAATCACTTGGGAAAAATTCATAAGATACAGACTTCCCATCCTTCTCTAGATATACCTCTAGATATATGCAACTAGGGTCCAGAAATCAGTCCTGTTTTTTTTTTTTTTTTTCGTATTCTACCATGCTGTCAAGTTCAAGAAATCAGTCCTTTTTAAAAGGCTCTCTGAAGTGTCAGTCTATAGCTACTTTGATCTATGCACTGGCTTTGGGGAATCACAGAGTTTAGGACTAAGGTGGTGTGTGTGCATGTGTGTGTGTGTGTGTGTGTGTGTGTACATATATTTGTTAGGGGATACATGTTCAGGTTTCATGCTGAGGTTTGCAACCTCAATTGTCCCGTCATCTCAGTAGTGAGCATAGTATCCAATAAGTATTTTTTTCAGTCCACGCCCTGCTCCTTCCCTGCCCTGTCCAGTAGTCCCCAGTATGTACTGTTCTCATCTTTATGTCCACGTGTATTCAGCATTTAGCTCTCACTTATAAATGAGAACATGCAGTATTTGGTTTCCTGTTCCTGCATTAGTTCGCTTAGGATAATGGCCTCCAGCTGCCATCCATGTTGCTGCCAAGAACGTGACTTCATTCTTCTTTTATGGCTGCGTAATATTCCGTGGTATACATATCCATATTTTCTTTATCCAATACACCATTAATAGGCACCTATGTTGATTACATGTCTTTGCTCTTGTGAATAGCACTATGGTGAACATACAAATGCAGGCATCTTTTTCGTGGATATTCCTTTGGATATATGCCCAGTAATTGCTTTGAGCACTACAGGCATTTTGATGATATTGATTCTTCCAATGCACGAGCATGGAATATTTTTCCATTTATTTGTGTTGTAGGACTAAGGAGGTATTTGATCATGACTCTAGGATGTCATTGTAAAGGGAAATGTATCTCCTATTTTATCAGGTACTGGGAGAGAAACAAGCAAGCTGTTTATACTTTTCTTATTTTTTCTTTTGAGACTTGGTCTCACTGTGTCATTCAGGCTGGAGTACAGTGGTGTGATAGCAGCTCTCTGCAGCCTCGATCTCCCAAGCTCAAGCGATCCTCCCGCCTCAGCCTCATGAGTAGCTGGAACTAAAGGCATGTGCCACCACACCTAGCTATTTTTTTTAATTTATTCAGGGAGATGAAATCTCACTATATTGCCTAGGCTGGTCTCAAACTCCTGGCTTCAAGCAATCCTCCCACCACAGCCTCCCAAAGTGCTAGGATTACAGTCATGAGCCACCACTCCCAGCTATGTTTTAATTTTTGAAGTTCTAACTATATGAAGAAAGTCTGTGACTCTCTATAATTTCTAATTTTACCTTTGGAATGTTAATATTAACATTCTAAATATTGACGATTAAAATACTGATCTCGGTATCCCATTCTGAAAACATCTACAGGCAATAAATTTTCTGTTGCATGCTCTGGATGTTTGAAAGTACACAAAAAGAGATGCAATTATCAAGAGAAGGAGAAACAATAAGTAGACAAGCTTCCCTCATTTCATATTAGAGAATTTCCTGAATTTATTAAGAGTGGTTCCCTTCTTTCTGAAAAGGTTATTAGTTGACATCCAAATGAGAAACTATTATGAAGTTATTTAGTACGTGATGCTGAAGAAGTTTAAAGAGATCAAGCCATGTAAAAGGTTTTATGTCCTGCTTTTTTCTGTTTGCATTACATTATAAACATTTTCCATGCAGTTATAGTTCTTCACATATATGTCGGAATGTACATGGCATATATGAAAATGCATATAAATAATCTATATGCAAATGCATCAAAATATTAGCATGTTACCAACAGTGGGATTAACAATAATTTTAACTTTATTCATTTTTGTGTTTTTCAACCTTTCTATAAAAATATTTGTAAATAATTTAAAAATTCAAAAAGAGGGAACCCTTCCCAAATCATTTTATGAGACCAACATCATCCTGATACAAAAACCCAGAAGAGACTCAACAAGAAAAGAAAACTTCAGGCCAATATCAATGATGAACATAGATGCAAAAATCTTCAATAAAATACTGGCAAACCGATTGCAACAGCACATTAAAAAACTTATCCATCATGATCAAGTAGGATTCATCCCAGGGATGCAAGGGATGCAAGGCTGGTTCAACATACACAAGTCTATAAATGTAATTCACCACATAAACAGAACCAAAAACAAAAACCACATGATTATCTCAATTGATGCAGAGAAGGCATTTGACAAAATTCAACAGCCCTTTATGCTAAAAACCCTCAATAAACTTGGTATTGATGGAACATATCTCAAAGTAATAAAAGCTATTTATGACAAACCAACAGCCAATATCATCCTTAATGGGCAAAAACTGGAAGCATTCCCTTTGAAATCCGGCACTAGACAAGGATGCTCTCTCTCACCACTCCTATTCAACATAGTACTGGAAGTTCTAGCCAGAGCAATCAGGCAAGAAAAAGAAATAAAGGGTATTCAAATAGGAAAGGTGGAAGCCAAATTGTCTCTATTTGCAGACGACATGATAGTATACCTAGAAGACCCCATCGTCTCAGCCCAAAAACTCCTGAAACTGATAAGCAACTTCAGCAAAGTCTCAGGATATAAAATCAATGTTCAAAAATCACAAGCATTCCTATACACCAATAACAGACTTAAAGAGAACCAAATCAAGAACAAACTGCCATTCACAATTGCTACAAAGAAAATAAAATACCTAGGAATACAACTCACAAGGAACGTAAGGGACCTCTTCAAGGAAAACTACAAACCACTGCTCAACAAAATAAGAGAGGACACAAACAGATGGAGAAACATTCCATGTTCGTGGTTAGGAAGAATTAATATTGTGAAAATGGCTATACTGCCCAAAATAATTTACACAATCAATGCTATCCCCATCAAACTACCATTGAATTTCTTCACAGAACTGGAAAAAAACACCATGAATTTCATATGGAACCAAAAGAGAGCCCACATAGACAAGTCAATTCTAAGCAAAAAGAACACAGCGGGAGGCATCACACTACCAGACTTCAAACTATGCTGCAAGGCTACAGTAATCAAAACAGCATGGTACTGGTACCAAAACAGAGATATAGACCAATGGAACAGAACAGAGGCCTCGGAGGCAACACAACATGTCTACAACCATATAATCTTTGATAAACCAGACAAAAACAAGCAATTGGGAAAGGATTCCCTGTTTAATAAATGGTGTTGGGAAAACTGGCTAGCTATGTGCAGATAGAAGAAACTGGACCCCTTCCTGACACCTTACACTAAAATTAACTCCAGATGGATTAAAGACTTAAACATAAGACCTGGCACCATAAAAACCCTAGACGAAAATCTAGGCAAAACCATTCAAGACATAGGAGTAGACAAGGACTTCATGACCAAAACACCAAAAGCATTGGCAACAAAAGCCAAAATAGACAAATGGGACCTAATCAAACTCCACAGCTTCTGCACGGCAAAAGAAACAGTCACCAGAGTGAATCGGCAACCATCAGAATGGGAAAAAATCTTTGCAGTTTACCCATCTGACAAAGGGCTGATATCCAGAATTTAGAAAGAACTCAAACAGATTTCCAGGAAAAAAACAAACAAGCCCATTCAAAAATGGGCAAAGGATATGAACAGATACTTTACAAAAAAAGACACACATGAGGCCAACAAACACATGAAAAAATGCTCATCATCACTGGTCATTAGAGAGATGCAAATCAAAACCACATTGAGATACCATCTCACGCCAGTTAGAATGGTGATCATTAAAAAATCTGGAGACAACAGATGCTGGAGAGGATGTGGAGAAATAGGAACACTCTTACACTGTTGGTGGGAGTGTAAATTAGTTCAACCATTGTGGAAGACAGTGTGGCCATTCCTCAAGGACCTAGAAATAGAAATTCCATTTGACCCAGCAATCCCATTACTGGGTATATATCCAGAGGACTATAAATCTTTCTACTATAAGGACACATGCACACGAATGTTCATTGCAGCACTGTTTACAATAGCAAAGACCTGGAACCAACCCAAATGCCCATCGATGATAGACTGGACTGGGAAAATATGGCACATATACACCATGGAATATTATGCAGCAATCAAAAATGATGAGTTTGTGTCCTTTGTAAGGACATGGATGAATCTGGAGAACATCATTCTCAGCAAACTGACACAAGAACAGAAAAGGAAATACCAGATATTCTCACTCATAGGCGGGTGAGAAAAATGAGAACACATGGACACAGGGAAGGGGGTACTACACACGGGGGTATATTGGGGGGAATAGGGGAGGGACAGCAGAGGGGGGAACTGGGGAGGGATAGCCTGGGGAGAAAAGCCAAATGTGGGTGAAGGGGAGGAAGGCAACAAAACACACTGCCATGTGTGCACCTAAGCAACTATCTTGCATGTTCTGCACATGTACCCCAAAACCTAAAATGCAATAAAAATTATAAAAAAAAACTGTAAATAATTAAAGAAAAATACATGCTTTATAGCGTTTTAAAAGAAAGAATAACAGATTTTGCATTTTTTCTCAAGGCTGGTAAAGCATAAAATATCTTATATCGAAAAATAAAGTACAAATGTTTACCTAATAGGGAAAGTTTCCAGGAGAAATTAGGAAGGACCACTTACTATTTCTAATTGGAATTCATATCCAGAATCAGCCCCTTCATTAAGGGAGAGAAACAAGCAAGCTGTTTTGACTTTTATATCCAGAATCCATTTATATCCAGAATCACCCCCTACATTAATTCTTTTAGTAATTTTCTAATATTTCTAATAGGATGTATTACTTTATAAACAAGAAATACATGATTTTTAAAAACTTGAAATCTTAACTTTTGCACAAAAAGGAAGTGTTTAACACTGGATTATTCTGTTACTGGAGATACAACACCATTACCTCTCACTCTTACTCTGTCATTGTATTTCTTGGTGTGGTTCTTACATTTTGCTTTTTCTTTATCACAGAGTTCCTCTTTTTAGGATCTTGGCACAATTTACTGGGGTCTGCTCCAGAAAAGAAGTCTGTGACCTACATTCAGTAGTATCCATTCTCAAAAACCCTAACTAGACAATTTCCTAGGAGGCTGAATTCTTACCAATCACTTGCATAGGAGGTAAAAAGACAGCACGTAACTCTTTTTCTTTTTCTTTCTTTTATTTGAGGCAGAGTCTTGAGTCTGGCTGTGTCATCGGGGCTGAAGTGCAGTGGCACAATCTCCGCTCACTGCAATCCCTGTCTCTGGGTTCAAGTGATTTTCCTGCCTCAGCCTCTCGAGTAGCTGGGATTACAGGAGTGTGCCACCATGCTCAGCCAATTTTTAATTTTTTAGTAGAGACGGGGTTTTGCCATGTTGGCCAGGCTGGTCTTGAACTCCTGACCGCAGGTGATCTGCCCGCCTCAGCCTCCCAAAATGCTGAGATTACAGGCGTGAGCAACCACACCTGGCCCTAGAAATAGCGCTTATTTCTGATACCAAGCAACAGACTTAATATATTTACTGGAAACAACACTTCAATATGCTGAGATTCACTGAATGCCCCAGGTAAGACATGGCTGATGAGAAGTACTTATTATCACATCCAAATGGATAACATACAGTTTCATCACCGCCATGACCACCACCACCACCATCACCACCATCTGTTTTGCACATTGCTACATCTCAAGTACAAAGAAGAGACACTCAATGATTTTCTGCAAAGACTTACCTGGCAAGTAATATACATTAATATGAACCATCTCCCACCCATCTTCATGAAAGCAATTGATATAATGTATGACTAACTAGCTTTCTCATATAATTCATTTATTTATTCTAACACTTTTAAAGTATCTACTCTGGCACTTAACCAGCTAACTGGGGAAGGAAAGGGAGAACAAGAAAAATATAATCATGATAGGCAGATCTGGATGCCAGACTAGACCAGGTAGTACATATTTCAGCTGTTTAGCAAAGCAATTGACTGGCCCACATAAGACCCACCACTGTTGACCCCTTGAGTAGCCGGGACCATTCACTCCTCTGTTCCTCAGCTTAGCCTCCCGTGTCATGGCAAGGGAGAAGCCCTACAAGCAGCTTCATAACGAAGAGTCAGTGCTTTGTTTATCTGAGGGCAACATCCTACCACAGTTCCAGTGATAACAGACCGCACTAGAGTGAGAAGCAGCTTCCTGTGCTGGTTAAAACCGAGTTCCTGATGCCTGATCACATCTGCATGAGTGAACCGACAAATGTTCTTTGCTTGGCTAAACTTTAATCAGGCCTTCGAAACTTCTCCTAGGCCTGTCTGTGCACTTCCTTATAAAATCCAGTGTTAGCAAAGAGCCCTCTTAAGTCGGCTTAGCAAGAATCTCCCCACCTCAATCGCCCTTGATATCTGATCAGGTTCCTCATCCTCCACCATCCCCCAGGTGATGTTTGATCAGGAAGAATCCTGTTAGGTCGATTTAGGAAGAATCCTATTAGGTCAATTTAGTCAGAATCCCCCTTACCCCTGATGTTTCCCCTAGTAATTGTCCATCCAGTACCCCACACCCTGCTCTGCAGCTATAAATTCCCACTGGCCCATGCTGTATTCAGAATTGAGCCCAATCTTTCTCTTCCAATGCAAGACATCTTTGCAGTGGTCCCTGTACCTATCTCTATGGTCCTGATCAAGGTTTTCTTCCCATGTTTTAACAAGTATCATTGATTTTTTTTTCTTTAACAGAACTCATTATGACAATTAGAAGGCAAGTACAACTCAATGCTAATCCAGTCATCTTCTATTGGTGAACAAAGTATGTTGGGCATTTTCTCACTGATTTCTGAAGGGTATGAATGAAGAAGGAGGGAGATGGATTCCTGTATGTGGTATATGCCTCTCAGGAGATATTTGGTATAAAATTGTCTGTGTAAGTTTAGAAAAATGCATCTATTCTAGAATTTCTGAAACTTTTACTGAGGAAATGAGGAATGTTATCAACAGTTCATCTAATCACAGATAACTCAAACAGTGGTATTCTCACCTAGGAGTTCAGGAACTTGTTGCATTTTCAAACACAGAAAAAGCTCTAAATGAGCACTTTTAGCTTTGGATACTATATTACTTAACCTGGGCTATCTTGTTTTCAAGTTTTATAAGTTTAAAAGTAAAAAGCTTTGCATTCTAAGTCACCAAAAAAATTAAAAGAAGAGGAAATGATTAATGAGGATTAAGGACATCTGGCATGGTTTTCTGTTGGAGATGAAATTTAAATTAAGTCTCGCAAAAAGGGTGAGACTCAGACAAGCAGAAAAGAGAAAGATAAAATTCCATGCCAAGGAATGGAATAAGTAAAACTTTGAAATCATAAATTTGCACACTCTATTCAAGAAAGTATAAGAGGAGTACAAGGAGATAAGCTTGGATTCATAGATGGTACTTTGGGAGAATTTTGCTTTAATTTTTATTTTGTTCATGTTTTACAAATATGAAATATTTTAAGCTTATAAAGAAATCCAGAAACTATAGTATTGATAGTATAACAAGATGACTATAGTCATTAATAACTTAATTGTACATTTTAAAGTAAAAGAGTATAATTGAATTGTTTGTAACTCAAAGGATAAATGCTTAAGGGGATGAACACCCTATTTCCATGATGTGATTATTAACCATTGCATGCCTGTATCAAAACATCTCATGTATCTCATAAATACATATACCTCCTATGTACCCACATTTTATAAAATTTAAAATAAAGTTACATAACAGAAAGCTATGTGTCTATCACAGACTTTAAATAAATGTTAAAATTTGGCATTTGTGCCTATGCTGGACATTTTAGGCTGGAGGCAGGCAGTAGGTTGAAGAAATAACACAACACCACAGGGCCAGCATGACGTGTTTTCTTGGACTCTGAACTACACTCAGAGATTGGGAGGGACGGAGGGAAAGAGATGTATAACAATTTCCCCAGTTAATCATTTTTAATGATTAACAGTTAATCATTGCATCATTCTTAAATACTGATACATAGTGGAAGTAAGTAAAAGACTGATACAAACTTTTAAGTTAAAATATAAAATAGCAAAGAAAACTTTTACCTGCTGCATCTACACAAGGACTACACTCCCAGAACCCACAGCAGACCCTCCCCATAGGAATACACCTATTTCTCTCTTTTGCTGTTAGATACACCTCTGTGAAGAAAATATGAGATGTTCTCTTTCAGGTCATAAGGACTGACTGAAGTAGTACCTATAATATGGAGCTTGGCATTCTAATTTCTAAAATTATGCTGTTTGCAACTTGAATGTCCTCCATTGAATAAGAATGAGCAGAAACCATGGAAACTTCTGGGGTCTTTGGAGGGAAGAGAAGACTGCCCCCACTGAATAAAATATAAAAGAATGGTAGAAGATAAAAAGAATGTTGCATTTTGGTTTGTCATGAGTCATATGTGTTCAGTTTATCAGTTACTTGCATGAAGTTTTAAGTGAGCAGTTCTAACCCTTGGTCTTCTCCCTCCCAGAGGAGGGCCCAAGTCTCCAGGATGACATGAAGGGCAAGGAGGGAAATCCAGGCAGTGGGCTGCTCAGATTGCTCAGTCCTGGGCTGACTCACTCATGGCACCAGGCAATCAAGCCTGAGTCTCTGTCTCCTCCTCTACAGTGTCCTCCAGGCCCTGCTGTCAACCATGCAAAACAGATTATACCACAAGAAAACTTAGTCACTGCTATGGACGGAGTGTTTGTGTCTCCACCTCCCCTTCCCCAGTTCCTTTGTTGATGCCCTCACCTCCAGTGTGATGGTGGCAAGAAATGGGGTCTTTGGGAAGTAATTTGACTTAGTTGAGCTCATGAGGAATTAATGCCCATATAAGAAGAAGAGACCTCAGAGCTTCCTTTCTCACCATGTGAGGACATAGCAAGAGGACAGCTGTCTGCAAGCCAGGAACAGCCTTCCTCAGAAACTAAACCAGCCAGTATCTTGGTTTGGGCCTTCCAGCCTCCAGACTGTGAGAAATCAATGTCTGTTGTTTAAGCCCTCCAGTCTAGGGTATTTGGTTATAGCAGCTCAAGCTAAGACAGTCACAACATTTGTTAATGATGAAAGAACCCCAGAAGTTATCCATCTCTCAGTCTTTGAATCACAGGGATCATAGTGTAACAATTAAGATTATGAGACCTGGTAGTGCCTGAGTTCAAAGACCCAGCTCTGCTACTTACTCTGTGTCTCAGTATCTCCTTTGTAAAATGGATATACTTTGTCACTTAGAGAACTGCTGTGAGAATTGGATAATATGTAGAGTATATTCAAATCAGTTCTTGACATCGTGTGCTCAGTGCTGCTTTTATTATATATTTGTATAAAAAACAAGAACCAGTCTAGTCTGTATTTCTTGTTTTGTATCCTCTCAAATTCCTACCTAGTCTCATTCCCTTGGCAATCTTATCAGTTTACCTACATTCCTGTCCAAATTAGGCATATACCTCGACCTCCCCACATTTCCAAGACCTTGTAATTTGTTACTTGATGGGGTGGTCTGATACAGCATTAGTTTATATCAATAGGAACCTACTGTCTAGATAAAGAGAAGCAGCAGTCTCACTGTAATCGGTACTGGGAAAAGACACAACCAGCCACTGAATTAAATTTGGGTAAGTTGATTTTAACTTTCATATCAATTATTACAAAGTTCTAGCAATTACAAGACAAGAAGTCTGACAAATCTAATGTTTTAATTAGAAATAAAGCCAACAAACATAGGAAAAAAGCTCAGCATCACTGATTATTAGAGAAATGCAAATCAAAACCACAATGAGATAACATCTCATGCCAGTCAGAATGGCGATTATTAAAAAATCAAGAAACAACAGATGCTGGTGAGGCTGTGAAGAAAAAAATGCTTTTACACTGTTGATGGGAATATAAATTAGTTCAACCATTGTGGAAGACAGTGTGGTGATTCATCAAAGTTCTAGAAAAAGAAATACCATTTGACTCACCAATACCATTACTGGGTATATACCCAAAGGAATATAAATCATTTTATTATAAAGATACATGCATATGTGTATGTTCATTGAAGCACTATTCACAATAGCAGAGACATGGAATCAACCCAAATGTCCATCAATGATAGAGTGAATAAAGAAAATGTGGTACATGTATACCACAGAATACTATGCAGCCATAAAAAAGAACAAGATTGTGTCCTTTGCAGGGACATGGATGGAGCTGAAAGCCATTGTCGTCAGCAAATTAATGCAGGAACAGAAAACCAAGCACTGCATGTTCTAACTTCTATGTGCAATCTGTACAATGAGAACACATGGTCACAGGGAGGGGAACAACATACACTGGGGCCTGTCAGTGGGTGGGAGGAGGGAGAGCATCAGGATAAATAGCTAATGCATGTGGGGCTTAATACCTAGGTGATGAGTTGATAGGTGCAGCAAACTACCATGGCACACATTTACCTATGTAACAAACCTGCATGTCCTGCACATGTATCCCAGAACTTACAATAAAATAAAATTAAAATTAAAATAAATAAATATTATGTACATCTATTTTAAAATAAGACTTAAAAAAAACTATGGAGACAGGTTGACAAGAAGTGTGGCAGATATACTTCAAAAGCAATTCAAAATACAATTTCTTAAAATCCACTGATCTCTAACATTCCTTCTAGGTCTTACAGCCAGAGACCTTGAAAAAATAAAATTATTCTAGTATCATTCAGAAGTTTCCAGCTCGAATTTTCCTGTATTGTCTCCTTTTTCCAATAGTTGATGTTTCTGCCAGCACTTCCGAGAATCTCTTTCCTGTGTCAGAGAAATATCTTTTGAAAGACAGTAAATGACTAAATAAGTGAGATGATGGGTTAATAAGCTGATAGTCTCTTACAATTTCTGCGGCAGGTTAAATGTGATGAGGGCTCAATGTTGGATCAAATTTCAATCAAGAATCAAATGCAGGGTAATTCAGAAAAAAAGAAAAACAATCACCCTTTTTAGTAACTCTGTAACTAGCATTTTCATTATGTTACACATTGTGGTAGGCACAATAACGCCCCCACCCAGCCCAAATATCCACATCTAATTCCCAGAACCTGTGAATATGCTATCTCAGATGGCAAAGGGGACTTGCAGATGTGATTAAGTTTATAAACCTTGAGGTGGGGAAAGCATCCCAGATTATGCACACAGGTCCGATCTAATCATAAAAATCATTTAAGTGGAAGAGTCTTTCCCAGATGTGTTCAGAGAGAGATTGAATAATCGAAGAAAGGTCAGAGACATGCAATAGTGCTAGCTTTGAAGATGAAGGAAAGGGACATGAGTCCAGAAATATGGGTGCTTTCTAGAAGTTGGAAAAGACAAAGAAGCAGCTCTCTCCCTAGGTATCATTGAGGAACACAGTCTCATTCATGCTCACTCCTACCTTGATTTCAGCCCAGTGAGAACTGTGTTGGACTCTTAACCTACCAACACTGTGAGATGATAAATTTCTATTGTTTAATCCACTAATTTGTGGTAATTGGTTATGTATCTACAATAGAAAATTAATGCATATATTGAATTTTTTAAAAAACTTATAGTCTGCTCTCCAATATAAACTCTGCCCAGAGGACTAATACCTTGCAAATTTTGTGTATAAATACCTTTTAAATTTTTACTAACAATTACATATTTCATTTGCATAGTGTTTATCATGTATGATAGTCAGGCTATGGGTGAGTATTCCCATTTAATAGATGAGGAAACTGAGCTTTAGACTGTAAAGTGCCTTGCTCAAAGTTGCAGAATTGGCAAGAGAGTGGTCGGGATAGAATGTCAATTCTTGTCTTTCGACTCTTTCATTCTTTTTTCCATAGCACCAACTCTGTCTCTAGCATTATTTTATATGACCGTATACCAACAGTTTAGGCAGAAGAAACAGATACAGATACCATTGTCTTTATTTTATGGATGCAAAATTACAGAGGAATTAAGTGTCCAGTAGTGAAACCAGTACAAGAACTCCTCACATTTAACTTGTAATCTAGAGCTCTTTCTGATTTGTACTGCCACCTATAAAATATGGTGTGTATGCCTAGGTTTAACACATGCAGGATATTTAAAAGAGAGAACATATTGTTTAAATAAAAATAAAACATGACTTAGTAATGACATAACAAGCTAGTTAATGTCCTTGAATCTCAGTTTTCTCATTTGTAAAATATATACCAGCTTGACATAATTACTGAAAGGATTTGTTCAATTTTCAACAATAATGAAAAAGTTGCATTTAAACACAGCTCCTGGCATATATGAATATGTAAGCACATTGTGTAAGGGTATCATGTCAATCTCAAGACAGCTTTCTGTTCTTCCTCATACCCAAACAGAATCCACATTTTTAATCTGTCAAATGTCACTAAATATTGCCTCCAATCAAACGAATAATCCAACCTAAGAAAGAGGTAAGGGGAAAATAAGATGTTCCCTTCATTATCATGGATGAATCTGTAGTGATCCCTTTGCCTTCTTGAGTCCAAAAGGAAAACTTACATGAATGTGAAGAATTTAGTCTTCTGGGCTTCTGATAATTAAAGACACAAGAAATAGTGAGCCTTAACCTCAGTGAACCTTTACAAGAGAAATTGCAATCATGTTCAAGTCTGTTCCATTTGTATGGTCTCTATCAAATCAAAATTAATGGGAACAGAGAGACCCCAACTTGAACAGGGAGTTCCTAAAATTCTAGGAAAATTCATTTTCACAATCATTTAAAAATACATTACTGCTTGATATAACTCCAGAAGGAACTTCTGTGGCTCAGCACAAACCTACCCTCTTGAGATAAATACAACATTCTGTAAGTAAAAGACTTTTTTCAAAAAAAGAAAATGATTAATTTTTTACACAAACTTTTAAAAAAGAAAAATGACTGACTTTGCCATGATGTAAAGTTCTGATTATTTGGAATATTTTTGTGTTCTCATAATGAAGACTGCTAATACTATCTTATCTAGAGCAATTTTGAAGAAATACATATTTCTTTACCAAAAATAATTCTTCATAGACTTTGTCATTTTGGATAATAACAAGCAGATAAAACATTTTATAAAGAACTATTTAAACATTTATTATTTATTACCCTATGATTTTCCTTTGTGATATAAATTAAAGGGAGATTAGGAGTATATGGAATATATTACTTCTTTGAGTATATGGATCATGAAATCCAGCTAATGCTTTTTCTTCCCATTAAACATTGAAAATGGGTTATTAAAATAGACACACTGATCATATCTACCAACCACTTCTCAAGTCCTTGTATCCTTATGATATATATTAAATGTATATTCTTATATCCTATTGAGTAATGAGAAAATGTCATAAGTAAAGCTGCATGACTGAAATGAACAACATTAAATCAAGGGCTCTCAGAATTACATAGAAGTGTCAGCTCTCATGGGCTTCTTCACTTGGGTATCCTGAAAGTAATTTTAATTCAACATTCCCCACACTGAACTCAACATCCCCTTCTAGCCTTCTCCAACCTACTTTTCCTCTAGGTTTTTCATTCTGAAAAATATAAATAGTATACCAGCTTAACATAATTATTGAAAGGATTTGTTCAATTTTTAACAATAATAAGAAAGTTTCATTTAAACACAGCTCCTGGCACATATGAATATGTAAGCACATCATGTCAGGGCATCATGTCAATTTCAAGACAGATTTCTGTTCCTTCCTCATAGACAAACAGAATCTGCAACAGTCCCACCTCCTACCTCTTCACCCTGGTTGTGAGCCTAGGAGTTGGTTACTTTTTCCCCTCCCTCCTCACAATCAGCAAATTGCTACATCTTGGCAGTCACTCTTTAAATATCCCTTAACTTCAGACAGAACACCACTACCTATGTCTATGCATGCAACCTCTGTCCTTGTATACTAGAAATGATTTCTTAGCTAATCCCCTGCTCTGCTCTCATTTCTTTCTTCCCCCATTGACACCTAGTTTCTTAAATATCACTCATGAGATTCCTGTGCTCAAAATTGTTCTCTTGTACCTCATGCCTCATAAGATGAAGATCATACACCTTAGAATGGCATAAAATATTTGGTTGGTGTAAAACTAACTGTGGTTTTTGCCATTACTTTCAATAAAACCTTCCTTGCTTAGATTCCCCACCCCCACCCCCACCCCCAAAAAAACATATTTTTCTGGTTGTGCATAAGTGCCCCGAACTTGGCCATTTTGAACTCCTGGAAATTTGCTTCAAATATGACATGCTCCTTCACAGCTCTGCACCTGCACAGGCACTGTCCTTACCCACCAAAGAAGCTGCCCCAACTTATCTGCCAGTAAACTCTTACTTGTTCTTTAAAAGGCTCTCTTCAACTGTCCTTTCTAAGAACCTTCTTTTCTCCAAGAGGCACTCTTCTCTACCTGTACAGAATCCATTATGCTGACTTGACTTGTCTGTCTCCCTCGTTAAATGATAAACTCTTTAAGGGCTTCTTGTTCTTAATTGCTTTCTGATGAATAAATGGTTCTAGGCTAACATTTTCCTTTGTCAAATGAGGCAATTTAGCTCCAGAGAGGTTGAGCAACTTGCCCAAGGCCTCATAGCTGAATAACAGATAAGCCATCCAGGCAGACACCACAGGCCTCCAGATGCCAGCCTCGCAATTACTGTCTGCATCCAGCTGCTTTCATATTTGGCACAATCATGTCTTACAGCAACACCTTTTCCTGAGTTTTCTATGTTTATTAGTGAACTATTAACTTTAACTCTACTTTTTTTTTTCACCAATACTTTGATTTTCCCTTGGGAAACAACCTCTTATATATTCTCAGTGCCCATAATTAAAACAGGGCTGACTTCATACCCTGACTTCAGAAAAAGATAAATACTAAGTGCTGCCCAATGAGAATGCTATGTCCCCTGAATGAATCAGAGACAATGAGTGTCAGCCCAGGACTTGAGAAAGGAAAGCTCTCTTTCCACTGGGCTAGAAAGCTAACTGAGAAGAAAATCAGAAAGAAGTCAAAAGAGAGAAACACGGAGTTGAGAGATTTCTGAAGAAATTGAACACTCCAGCCAGTCATTTCATTTGCCAATACGGGGCAGCTTTGTCAGGTATTGACTTGGCTAAGCTACACTCTATCTCTCAGAATCCCCTTTGCTATAAATGTCTGATGGGAGTGGAACACAAAAGACATTTTGCCTGGGATTCATAAAGTGGAGGTAAAGGCAGCCATATTGTTTTTACATCTGAACGGGCTGAGCAGGGGGACCAGGTTCTGCTACAGTGCATGTGCTTTCTCAGTTATCTACTGACTTTCCTTTGTTGTTGTGAAGCAACAGCCAGATTTATACCTACTCCACCTTCCCTCAGTTTCTCTTACACTTTCACTGGCTCCTAGGCCAAGTGCATGTTTAGCTTCCTGACAAAGGGTGCCATCTGTCCTTCTGCAGGAGGGAGCTGATGTGGTCTGGAGATGGTAAGAGACAGACCAGGTTCCAGTCCAGCCTCATAGTCATGTTCATGTTTTCACTTTCTCCCACTTATATATATCCCACTTTCCTACCAGACAGCTAGCTCTGAGGTCTTCATGTTCCAGCATCAGAAATGAAGACAACAGCTTTATGGGAACTTGTTAACTAAGCAACTTCCACAATTGCATAGATCAAATTCTTGTAATAAATCTGTGTGTGTGTGTGTGTGTGTGTGTGTGTGTGTGTGTGTACCCAGACACCTTTGATTGACTGAACCCTTCTCTGATTGGACCCTGACTGATAAACAATCTTTTCGTTGGTCTTTTTCATTACACAGTTAGTGTTTAAGTCAGTGTGGTTTAAGTTTAAGCCAGATGGAACCTGATTTCTGTCACTTGCCACTAAAATATGATTAATATGCAGGATTATCATATCTTGACTAAGCAACATGATATCCTGAGGGCAAGATCTGTGCTTCACTTCTTAAATCCCCAACATGCAGCAAAATTCCAGATACATAGTAGGCACTTGATAGATGTTGAATAAATTATCAGAAGGCTACAGAATAAAGTTCTCTAGGGCACCCAGCGTTGAAGCCTCGCACAATGTGAAGCATGTGGAAGATGAAAAGCAAGATGAGAGGAACCCCATGCCTCTGGAGAAAGCCATGAAGATCCTGGGTCTGAGGAACAGCTGGGCCTCCCACTTGGCTGCCTGAAGGAAGGGGCAGCACATGTCTGACAGCTCATGTTCACCACGAGCACAACAGGTGTCCCGGGGCCAGCCAGCCCTCGCACGGAAGCCAGCTTCCTGTCACGGCTGACAGGGATTCAGTAGATGCACATAACAGAAGTGGCACAGGAAAGCATTTTTTTTAAATAAAAAAATTTGAAAGCATATAAGGTTCCTAGAAAAGGAAGCTTCTGAGAAAGGTGATTTCACAGTAAGAAACCCCATGAATCATTAAAGGGATTTATAGCTGAGATAAAACAGAAATGTGAATCATTCTTTGTGCTTGCCTAGAACACTTTAACAGAGCCTAAGGAAGTAAGTGGTTCATGGGAACCATAAAGACAAACATTTCTCAACAGAAATCTTCCAAATGGTTTGACTGGCATTCAATATAAGTGAATCAGGCAAAGAGCCAATTTATTTCCAAGAAAAAGCCTTCTCAGACAGAAAGATGTGACAAACACATTGAATATTGAATCAAAATGGCAGAGGACAGGCTAATCATAAACCCCAAAGATATCCAAGATCTAATCCTGGAACCTGTGAATATTACCTTATATAGAAAAAGCACATTTGAAGATGTGACTGAATTGAGGCTCTTGAGATGGGAAGAGTGTCCTGGATTACCCAAGTGGACCCTAAATGTAATCACAAGTGTACTTGTAAGAGGGAAGAAAAGGTAGATTTGACTATGGAGATGGCGATGTGAAGAAGAAAGATTTGAAGATTCTGGCCTTGACAATGAAGTAAGGGGCCATGAGCCAAGAAATGCCATTCTAGAAGGTGGAAAAAAATGTAAGGAAAGGGATTCTTCCTAGAGCCTCTGCTGGTGGTGAGGTGGATGGGGGCTCATGGTCCTGCCAACACCTTAGTTTCACCCTGTTAAAACTCATGTTGGACTTACACGACCCACCCCAGAACTGTAAGAGAACAAAGTGTGCCGTTTTCAGTCATCATGTTTGTGATGATTGGTTACAGCAACAATAGAAATCTCATATAAGGGACCAGGCCCCAGAGTCGCAGCTTACTGGATATAGAAACGAGGGAACAGTACTGGACATGGGCCTGCTGGTAAGCAGGATGCTGCAAGACCAAAGACTTACAGAGAAGAGTCCAAACTGTCTCTACATCCCAAAAGGTACCCTTCTCTGCAGAGATACAGAATAATCTGCAACCTCCTGCCCTGCCCCAAAAGAAACAGCTCCTCTACATCAAGCATCAGAGACATGCTTGATGGATTTCCTGGATCCACAACCATCTACTCTCCCAAACTTTTTCTGGTGAACTTGGTATCTGTCCCAAGGACTTACCCCTTGCTTTCATCTCTATGCTTGGCTCCTTCTAAATGACATTTCACTCAGCTTGAAGATTTCTTTCCCTGGCTTTACTTTGGAATACTCTCTGACTGGTCCCATGTCTCATGTCCCCAGTGGAGATATGAGAGCAGCTCCCCTTACATATTGAACTAGGTTTCATGGAATCCCACCTCAAATTATCAGCCCAGCTCACCTTAGTTTCCTATGAAGAAGGTGTAGTGGAACAGAAAAAAACTGGCTCTGGAGCCAGAGAAAAACAAGATTTTAAAACCTGGCTCCACCTCTTGCTAATATGGATCCTTAGCTTCCTCAAAGGTTAATTTTCTAACCTACAAACTGGAGACAATACTTTCTTCACTGGGTTGCTGTGAAGGTTAGAAATAACATATAGAACTTGAATATCATGCTCGACACATATTAAATACTCAATATAAACCTGTTATTGTGATCATAAATTGAGTGGTTACTATTATACTTTCAGTTGATAGTCTCTGCAACACAGCCCCTCCCTGAGTCTACCTCCCCTCAGTGGTAGTCTCTATTTAGGCATCTTGAATACAACTCTTTTTTTCTCGCTAGAAGGAGCCCAAGCTCTGTTTCAGTGAATCATATTCGATGTAAAAATCCAATCTGGGTTTCTTGTCTGACCATCTGGGTTTCCAAGAGAACAGAATGTAAAGTCAGACATTCTGGATTCAAATCCTAGTTCTGTTTCTACTTTCTAGTTACAGCACTTTGGACATATTATTTATCTTCTCTGTTTCAGATATCCCATTGTAAAATAGAGATAATAATAGCGACCAGCAACATGATAGGAAATTGTGGGAAGAAGTTGAACAGAACCTTCATAAGAGAATATATTCAAATAGCACAAAAAGTAAAGAAAAATACCCACCTCATTGATCATCAGTTCAAAACACAATGAACTACCACTACACACTGAGCAGAATAGCTAAATGAATATGACTAAATCTTGGTGGAAAAGGGGAACAATTGAGATTCCCCTACACTGAAAATGAGTACAATACCATCCTGAGACCTGGCAAGAGGGTTCATTCTGGACCTGGTCTACCTCACCTCATAGAGTAAGAAGCCCATGGAACCAAACGAACGTGGCAACTCAGAACCCATACTCCTCCTTCCTTGGACTAAGTCCAAATACTGAACTCCAGAATTTCCTGACTAATTGGGCCCCTCCCTAGACCTATTTTTTAAAGGCAGACCACATGGTTGGTATGTGTAAATCTTGGTCCAAAGGGTGGCCAAAGAGAGGTGGCATAGAGAGCCTTCATAAGCATATTAGGCTGGTTGCAATGTAAGACATAATAAACAGTGAGAAAGAAGAAAAGCAAGCCTTGCCCTGGGGGAGAAGGGATGGTGGTCCCCATGTTTTGCTGCCTCTGAGGGTAACTAGCACAATACCATGAACAATGGTTTGACAGGATCTACTAAATTTGAACATGAATATGCCACATAGCCCAGCAATCTCACTAGATATATAACCAACAAAAGTAAATATCAAACTTTGGGAGACCGAAGCAGGTGGATCACTTGAGGTCAGGAGTTTGAGACAAGCCTGGCCAACGTGGTGAAATGCCATCTCTACTAAAAATGCAAAAATTAGCCGGGCATGGTGGCAGGTGCCTGTAATCCCAACTACTTGAAAGGCTGAGGCAGAAGAATCTCTGGAACCCAGGAGGCAGAGGTTGCAGTGAGCCTATATCGTGCCACTGCACTCCAGTCTGGGCAACAGAGTAAGACTTCATCTCAAAAAACTAACTCATTAAAGAACTAACTAAATAAATAAATAAGTAAAATTTTTTAGACATGTGTAATACACATGCACATATGTTGTTAGAGTAGTGCCACTATTTATTATAGTTGAAAACTAGAAACAACCCAAATTTTCTTCAACATTAAAGTGTACAAATAAATTGCAGTATAATTATACGGTGGAATACTAACAGCAATAAAAATTAATGAACTGCTATACACAACAATGTAGATAAGACTCACAAAGATAATATTGAGCCTAAGAAGTCAGATATAAATGAAAACATCCCATATGATTACATTTATATAAAGTTCAAAAACAAGCCGAACTAATCTATGTTGACAGGAGTTAAGGTAGTGATTAACTTTGGGGTGGTAAGGGGTGCCTCTAGGGTGCTGACAGTGCTCTATTTTTTGATGTGGGGTACAGTTATGTAAGCATTTTCAATTCATAAAACTTCACTGAAATGTGCATTTAGCATTTATGCTTGATGTCATGAGACAGAGTAGTCATATACTCTAGTCTCAATGGGAAGGGAGCTCAGGGACTCCCACCCTCTACTCAGCATGTGAACCCACTGCCCTTGGATGTGTACCCAGAATCTACAGGGGAAGGATTTACACCCTTTCTATGTGCTTCTGTTGTTATGTATATTCTTTCGTCGTGATTGTCAGCTTCCATAGGTGTCTCCCTCAATGTACCATAGGCCAGTTGAGGGCAGAGACTGCTTTTTTCATTTCTATCTTCCCCATGGTTAACAGTATATCTGACAAGTGAATGATTCTCAATAATTCTGAATAAAAGAATGAATTTCTGACCTATAACAAGCAGGTGATACATGCTAATCCCATCCCTACCCATCTCTTTCTCACCTCATATTTTTTTTTCTTTCTCTCTTTCTCCAGTGTTTCCTTTCAGCCAGGGGAACCTCTATTAGCAGCCTTCTAGTCTCTTCTGATAAGAACCATTATTAACAGTCTAAAATGACACAGTGACAGAGTCCATGTCAAAGTGTACCCCAAGTACATATCATGATTTACTCTCTAATCAAACAAAAGTTTCCATTGAAGAAATTCACTAATTTGTTCCTGAAGCATCAAGCACCTGCAGTTAATGGGACCTTTCAGGTTGGTAGGTATAGCTTCCAGAGAATCATCATGGAAGATCAACAAATTCAACAGCTGATAACAACACAATGCACTTCACCTGAGGACAAACAAATACAACTAAGGCACTTTATAAGCTGTCATGAATGCCCCCAAGAGGGGAAGGAGGATCCTGAAAGAAGAGCTCAGTATTGGATGAGCACGTGCTTATGGTGCACAAGTACTAGTCTGCAATTCTTTACACATGGCACATTATACATTAAGGTGTAATTGGCTGAAAAGAGCATTAAGTTCTAGGATTTTTTCTAGAAAATACCCATATGTGCAAAATGATACATGAAAAAAAGTTCATGAAATCATTATTTGGAATAGGGAAAATTAGAATCAATTGAAATACTTATTGTTAACTGAATATTCAAATTATGGTACTGCCATTTTATGAAGTAATATGTAGTAGCTATTAAAAGAGCATAAGCTGCCTCTATATGTATTGGCATGGAATGATAGGAAATATCCAAAGATAAAACGTTGTAGAACTATATGTAATTTCCAATCATATGAAAATTTTAAATACAGAAATATGTTTGTAAAATGCATAGAAAAATATCTAGAAAAAATTATACCCAACAGTTGACAGGGATTATATCAGAGAGGAAGAGTTAGTTAGAGAATGAGAAACAGAGGCAGGAAGGTAAGAATGACATTTTGCTTTTCTTATTTATATTTCAGATTTGCTTAAATATTTTATAAAGAGCTTATACTGCATGATAATGCTTTAAATCTTTAAGGTATTAGATTACTTTAGAAACGAGTTGGAAGCCAGGCGCGGTGGCTCATGCCTGTAATTCCAGCACTTTGGGAGGCTGAGGTGGGCAGATCACAAAGTCAGGAGTTTGAGATATCCTGGCCAATATGGTGAAACACCGTCCCTACTAAAAATACAAAAATTAGCCAGGCGTGGTGGCGGGCGCCTGTAGTCCCAGCTACTAGGGAGGCTGAGGCAGGAGAATCGTTTGAACACGGTAGGTGGAGGTTGCACTGAGCCAAGATCATGCCGCTGCACTCCAGCCTAGGCGACAGAGCCAGACTCCGTCTTAAAAAAAAATAAAAAAGGAAAGAAGAAAAAGAAAAGAAATGAGTTTGAAATAAACTCCAATGCTTACTTTGGATATTTATTCCATCTTCCTATATATCAACAATTTCTCTAACTTAAAATAATGATAATAATTACTACTCCGTGGTGTGGTAGCAAGAGATCTGTGTAAAGCTTTCAGCCCACTTCCTGATACTAATAAAATTTATTTGTACAGGTTGATTATTGCTGTTTGTGATAAAGTATGCCAAAAACCAGTGGTTTAAAAAAATGACCATTTATTATCACTCATGTAGCTGTAACTTTGCTGGAGGTTGGCTAGTATAAACTGGGTTTATCTGGGCTGCTGTCTTGAGTTTGGCTGGCTTTACACACCCACATCCTCCTTGGATCAACGTGTTAATCAGAACATGTCCTTATGGTGACAGCAGAAGCATAGATGGAGCAAACATGCAAAGTCTATTAAGGAATAGGTTTAGAATGACATACTGTAATTTCTACCACATATGATTGGCCAAATATGTCACAAGACCTATCTCACAGTAAAGGGATATAGAAATACACTTCACTAAGAGTGACCAACCATCTCAGGTTGCCTGGGACTAGGGGACTTTCAGAATGCAGAAATTTCCATAATAAAACCAAGAAAGTCCTGGGTAAAGCCGGACTGGCTGGCCACTCAACATCTTTCTCTATTTAGTGAGATGAATTTCAAAGTTACACAGCAGCAAGTATGGAAAGGGATGGTGATCAAGACTCAAGGCCAATGAGGCAATCCACCACACCTTTAATTCTGTCATAATCTCAGTAACTAGAAAAACAGGCAAACAGTAAGTGGTCAAAATTCATTTTGGTGGATTGATTTTCAGCTGGCTGAACAACATCAGACCCTCCAAAAACTCCATTAACAGAATATTTCCCAGAATAGACTCCTCAAATAGAAGGGTATTAAAGATGTCAATAATCTATGCTGATTACCTGTCTGATGCTATGTCCTAGATCAGACAGATGATAAGCATAGATTATTAACAAAACATAAGACTCTTTCAAACAAAATTCTTTCTTAATTTTTAAAATTTTTTTTTATTATACTTTAAATTCTAAGGTATATGTGCAGATCATGGAGGTTTCTTACATAGGTATACACGTGTCATGGTGGTGGTTTGCTGCATCCATTGCCCCGTCATCTACATTAGGTATTTCTCCTAATGCTGTCCCTCCCCAATTCCCTATCACCTGCTATTCCTTCCCTAGCCTCCCACCCCCGAGGCCTCAGTGTGTGATGTTCCCCTCCCTGTGTCCATGTGTTTTCATTGTTCAACACTCACTTGTTAGTGAGAACATGTGGTATTTGGTTTTCTGTTCTTGTGTCAGTTTGCTGAGAATGATGGTTTCAAGTTTCATCCATGTCCCTGTCAAGGACATGAACTCATCCTTTTTCATGGCTGCATAGTATTCCATAGTGTATATGTGCCACATTTTCTTTATCTGGTCTATCATTGATGGGCGTTTAGGTTGGTTCCAGGTCTGCTATTGTGAGCAGTGCCAAAATAAACATATGTGTGTATCTGTCTTTATAACAGAATGATTTATAATCCCTTGGGTATATATCCACTAATAGGATTGCTGGATCAAATGGTATTTATATTTCCAGATCCTTGAGGAATCGCCACACTGTCTTCCACAATGTTTGAATTAATTTACACTCCTACCAACAGTGCAGAATCTTTCCTATTTCTCCACATCCTCTTCAGCATCTGTTGTCTCCTGATTTTTTAATGACTGCCATTCTAACTGGCATGAGGTGGTATCTCAATGTGGTTTTGATTTGCATTTCTCTAATGACCAGTTATGATAAGCTTTTTTTCATGTTTGTGGGCTGCATAAATGTCTTCTTTTGAAAGTGTCTGTTCATATATTTTGCCCATTGATGGGGTTGTTTCTTTCTTGTAAATTTGTTTAAGTTCTCTGTGGATTCTGGATATTAGTCCTTTGTCAGATGGGTAGATTGCAAAAAATTTTTCCCATTCTGTTGGTTGCCAGTTCACTCTATTGATAGTTCCTTTTGCTGTGCAGAAGCTCTGGAGTTTAATTAGATTCCATTTGTCTATTTTGGCTTTTGTTGCCATCACTTTTGGTGTTTTCGTCATGAAGTCCTTGCCCATGCCTATGTTCTGAATGGTATTGCCCAGGGTTTTCTTCTAGAGTTTTCATGATATTATACCTCATGTTTAAATCTTTAATCCATCTAGAGTTAATTTTTGTCTAAGGTGTAAGGAAGGGATCCAGTTTCAGCTTTCTGCATATGGCTAGCCAGTTTTCCCAACACCATTTATTAAATAGGGAATCCTTTCTCCATTTCTTATTTTTGTCAGGTTTGTCAAAGATCAGATGGTTGTAGGTGTGTGGCATTCTTTCTAAGGCCTCTGTTCTGCTCCATTGGTCTATATCTCTGTTTCAGTACCAGTACCATGCTGTTTTGATTACAGTAGCCTTGTAATATAGTTTAAAGTCAGAAGTCAGGTAGCATGATGCCTCCAGCTTTGTTTTTGTTTTTGTTTTTTGCTTAGGACTGTCTTTGCTATGCAGGCTTTTTTATTGTTTCCATATGAAGTTTAAGTTGCTTTTTTTTCCAATTCTATGAAGAAGGTCATTGGTAGCTTGATGGGGATAGCACTGAATCTATACATTTATTTGGGCAGTATAGCCCTTTCACAATATTGTTTCTTCCTAACATAAGCATGCAATGTTTTCCATCTGTTTGTGCCCTCTCTTATTTCCTTGAGCAGTGGTTTGTAGTTCTCCTTGAAGACGACCTTCACATCCCTTGCTAGTTGTATTCCTAGGTATTTTATTCTTCTCTTTGTAGTAATTGTGAATGGGAGTTCACTCATGATTTGACTCTCTGCTTGTCTATTATTGGTGTATAGGAATGCTTGTGATTTTTGCACATTGATTTTGTATCCTGAGACTTTGCTAAAGTTGCTTATCAGCTTAAAGAGATTTTGGGCTGAGGCAATGGGGTTGTCTAAATATACAATCATGTCATCTGCAAACAGAGACAATTTGATGTCCTCTCTTCCTATTTGAATATCCTTTCTTTCTTTCTCTTGCCTGATGGCCCTAGCCAGAACTTCCAATACTATGTTGAATAGGAGTGGTAAGAGAGGGCATCCTTGTCTTGCGCCAGTTTTCAAAGGGAATGCTTCCAGTTTTTGACCATTCAGTATTATATTGGCTGTGGGTTTGTCATAAATAGCTTTCATTATTTTGAGATACGATCCATCAATACCTAGTTTATTGAGAATTTTTAACATAAAGAGCTGTTGAATTTTGTCTAAGACCTTCTCTGCATCTATTGAAATGATCATGAGGTTTTTCTCTTTGGTTCTGTTTATGTGATGGATTACATTTCTAGATTTGTGGATGTTGAACCAGCCTTACATCCCTGGGATGAAGCCGACTTGATCGTGATGGATAAGGTTTTTGATATGCTATTGGATTAGGTTTGCCAGTATTTTACTGAAGATTTTTGCAAATCTGTTCATCATGGATATTGGCCTGAAATTTTATTTTTTAGTTTTGTTTCTGCCAGGTTTTGGTATCAGGATGATGTTGGTCAAATTAGGGAGGATTCCTTCTTTTTGTATTGTTTGGAATAGTTTCAGAAGAAATTGTACCAGATTCTCTTTGTACCTCTGGTAGAATTTGGCTGTGAACCCATCTGGTCCTGACCTTTTTTTGGTTGGTAGGCTATTAATTGCTGCCTCAACTTCAGATTTTGTTATTGGTCTCTTCAGGAATTCAATTTCTTCCTGATTTAGTCGTGGGAGGGTGTATGTGTCCAGGAATTTATTCATTTCTTCTATATTTACTGGTTTATTTGCATAGAGGTGTTTGCAATAATCTCTGATGGTAGTTTGTATTTCTGTGGGATTGGTGGTGATATCCCCTTTATCAGTTTCTATTGCATCTATTTGAATCTTCTCTCTTCTTTTTTATTAGTCTGGCTAGCAGTCTATTTTGTTTATCTTTTCTAAAAACCAGATTCTGGATTTATTGATTTTTTTGAAGGTTTTTTTTTTTGTGTGTGTGTGTTTCTAACTCCTTCAGTTCTGCTTTGATCTTAGTTATTTCTTTCCTTCTGCTGGCTTTTGAGTTTGTTTGATCTTGCTCCTCTAGTTCTTTTAATAGTGATGTTAGGGTGTCAATTTTATATCTTTCCTTGCTTCTCATGTGGGCACTTAGTGCTATAAATTTCCCTCTAGACACTGCTTTAAATGTGTCTCAGAGATTCTGGTACACTGTGTCTTCATTCTCATTGATTTCATAGAATATCTTTATTTCTGCCTTCATTTAATTATTTATCCAGTAGTCATTCAGGAGCAGGTTGTTTAGTTTCCATATAGTTTTGTGGTTTTGAGTGAGTTTCTTAAACCTGAGTTCTAATTTGATTGCACTATGGTCTGAGAAACTCTTCCAGCCAAGGGAAGCCATTAGGGACTTTTCCAGGCACTCAGGCACTCCAGCTCAGATACTATGATTTTCCCATGGTCTACACTACCCACAGAACTGAAGACTCCCTCTGGCACCTACAATGCCAAGCTAAAATCCACTAGCTTGAAATTCTTGCAGCCAGCACAGCAGCCTGAGCTTTGACTGACATCTGGCAAGTACCGTTCTGGGATGAAGCTACCAGAGGAAGGAACAGGCAGCAATCTTTGCTGTTCTGCAGCCCTAAGGGCATTTCTCAGGCAAGTAGGGTCTGGAGTGGATCTCCAGCAAACTCCAGCAGACCTGCAGCAGAGGCCGTTAGAAGGAAAACCAACAAACAAAAAGAAATAGCTTCAACATCAACAGAAAGGATGTCCACTCAGAAACCCCACCCAAAAGGCACCAACTTCAATGACCAAAGGTAGATAAATCCATGAAGAAGAGCGAGTTCTCTGGCCCCCTGTGCCTCCTGGGTGAGGCAATGCCCCATCCTGCTTTGGCTTGCCCACTTTGAGCTATTCCCACTGTCTAACAAGTTCCAACGAGATGAACCTGGTACCTCAGTTGGAAATGCAGAGATCACTCTTCTTCTGGCGCGTTCTTGCTGGGAACTGCAGATCAGAGCTGTTCCTATTTGGCCATCTTGGTGGAAGTACCGAATTCTAATTTCATTTGATATACAATCAGATCCATCTCTCCAAGACTAATGAAAATTGCTAATATCAATCTCCTTTCCTTCTAGGAAGAACATTTTGCTTACAACAGTCTCTTATCATGGGCAGGTTGTCTGACTTCTAACCATTGGCTTGTACGTGATCATCAATATTTATTTAGCCCCCTCAGCTTTACTAATCCTTTCAAATGCAGGGACCTGTTATGGGTGTTTGTTCCCAGAGGTTAAGTCCGCAGAGCCAGGGGGAGCTCCACTCCGCCTGTTGCTTCCCTATACTCACCACTTTTCTCTTCCTGTTTAGACTGCATTTCTGCTCTGAAGACAGATCCTTATGGATAAGATCAATGTACAGGCACGAATCACAAAGATTTCTCTCAATTTACAACACTTTTCTTTATCTAAAGTGCATCAAAGAAGAAAGCCTATTAAAGCCTGCAAGTGTTAGGGCTTTTAAATGAAAAAAAAAAATTAAGGAAAAGCAGGACTCTAGATATTCCATAATGGGAATGAGCAGCTAAAATATAATACGTAGGGTTTATTTTCATATGAACTTAGAGAATAAAACAAAGAAATATTAACATGCTAATGAAAACATGCTCAAATGAGAGAGCCAACTGGAAGATAAATGTCAAAAAAAGCTTGAGGGTCAAAATGGTAGATAGTTTCAAAACTTTAAGGAAAATCAGTTACAGCCTAAGTGACCTCTGGAACAAGTATCTACTCTTCCACTAACAACTCTACAAATTCCAATTTGGGTGCTAGTAACAAGTGAATTAAACTGCTTAGAGCACTATCAATAATCAAGAATGTAGTTTACATAGATTACCTTGAATTGTAATCAATAATTTTAAAGAGACCCAGTAATTGGTTTTATTACACTCTACCTAGATTAAGTAAGGACAGTCAACTAAAATATAAAGGCCTTTTTAGCTGCCCACCTTCCCTCACAAATGGGTACTCTCCCAACTGACTCTGTGACATTTATACAACCTGTAGTTCTGAACACATCACCTGCTTTAGGAGACCTAACAGCAATTCCATATGAAGAATTAAGATGTTGTTAATCACTTGGGCCTTATAGAAACTGACAATTTTGTTGCCTTGCCTGAGATTCCAGCACAGCTGAGCACCCAGGAGATTCCCAGTTGGCAAATAGTGAGGGCAAAGAGCAAGCAAGTCCCCAAGCTGAGCTTCCCCTGAGACCTTCTTTTGATCCACTGGCTTCCCAGCCCATCTGTTTTCATTGTTAGTTTAATTTGATGAGGCAGGTGGTCAAGAAGCACATCATTGCAGATGTCAAAGGCATGAGGTAAATGAGATTCTGTAATGTTGCTACCTCAGCCTTTCTCTAAGTGATCTCAAAGGGTATTATGATTACAACATTAAACCAGGATACCAAGTTTGGGGGCAGCTTATCAGTTAACCATGACATTCCATAAAAAGGGTGAACCAACCAACATTTTATTAGAACAGGCTGACTAACAAACAGGGAAGAGATAAGACAAAGTGACAATGTTCCCTTGGCTTTCCAAATTATCCAGGGAATAAAAGAAATTGCAGGGCAAATATCCATCCTGAATTAAAATCTACTCAGGGGAAGAGAAACAAAGGAAAATCTATTATGCCGTAGAAAAGGTCTCCAGAGACCTAGGGCAATTTATAAAAATATGAGCCAGTGATTAATGACTTGGGATACAAAGGAATGCCTAGGGAGTTAGAGGTTTGTAATTTTATTTCCTTCTGGGAGTAGCAAGTACAGAAGAAGAGGAAGCCACCTCATTAATTAGAACATTGGGGCTAAAGGATAAAAGAGAAAATAAAGTTAATTTAAGAAATCTTATATAGATGACAGCAAGTCAAATACAGTCTTCATAGAGAGAAGAGTGATAATTAACAGTTACTGAGTGCTTACTATATGCCAAGAACTTCCAAGTGAATCTATTCTGTAGTGCAGGTACTACCACATATTTTATCAATTCTGAAACAAAAACACACATACACACAGATTTTAGACATATGTATCATTTTCTATCCATCATACCTTTATATACGTATATATTTTTATATAGAATTGGTGTCACCTTACAATCACTATGGGCCAAAGGGCAGGCATGATGTAACCCTGTCATTGTCAATGAATGCATAAACTCGTATTACCTTCACTTCAGTTGACTTCTGCACATCATTGGCTCTGTATATGCCAAGTTTAGTTGCTGTTTAAAATATTTTACACTATGACTCAGTATTTACACTAAAGGTTATTTGACAAGCATAAGAATTGAGCAAAGATGTGACTTTAAATTTGGTATTAGTAAACCAAATACTCATTATAGGAAACAAATTTCATCTTTTTCTCCAAAGTCACAACAAAATGCTTTATGGGGCACTAAGAAATAAAAGTATCAGTAAGTAAATAAAGTTGTGCTTCACTTTGTTCCTTAGATATATGTAAAATAATTATCTATTACATAACAAGCGATTCAAGTAAAGGCAGGGATACATACAAAATAATTGTCTATTTCATGCCAAACAATGGAAGTGAAGGCAGGGAAAATTGCCAGATCCCCATGAATAAATTAATGACACTTCCAAACTCAGAGAGACCGATTTGACTAGCTTGAACATGAGCCTGATTTGACTGACTTGTATATCATTAGCAGTGTTACGTTTTGGTTTTTTCTTACTGATACATAAAATAATGTTGCATCTCTTGTCTGATGGCACTTGTATTCAATAAACTAGGGTATTGCCACATCTTTTATTTTCAGATGAGAAAATCAAGGCAAAGGTAAGTTAAGTTACTTGTCCCAAAACCCACAGAAAGTAAAATTTTTAGAGCTATTTAAAATTAGTTCAGTCTGATTGCAGAAATGATTTTAATCAGTATGATAAACTAAACAAAGCATGGAAAGAAGGTTGGCATAATCTTTTGAAAAGTTAAGTCAGATCATGGCATTTCTCTTTCCAATAAATTTTCATCTCACACCAAGTAAAAACTGAAGTTCCTACAAGGGCTTACCAGGCCTTGCAAGGTCTGCAGTCCCCTTCCCACCTGTTTGCCACTACCTCTCAGCTTCATCTTCCGTTCCCTTTCTTTCACTCTACTCCAGTCCTACTGACTCCTTGACTTCCCCATGCCACACTAGCAAGTTTGCTCCTACTTCAAATATGCTCCTACTTCAGGGCCTTGGCACTTGTTATTCTCACTACCAGGAATACTTCCCCACCATGTTTTCACTTGGTTCACTCCTCATTCCTTCTTTTCAGATGTCAGAGAGACCCTCCCTGACCTATGTAAAAATAGCAGAACTCTGCTCCATTTCATGCCCTGTCTATTCCCTTTTGTCTATTCCCTATGGAAAAAATGTTTTATTTTTTCCATAGTATATTACTAAATGAAATATTATATACATGACTTTTATCATTTTCTTGTTGATTGCAACAATGTAAGTAAACTTTAGAAGGTAGGACCTTGGTTTTATACATTCCTGTATCAGTGTAGACAGTAGGCATTCAATAAGTAAATGAAAAAAAATGAATGCATCTTCCTCTGACAAGGTCATTCCCCTGTCTTTCCCTTCTGTTTTATCGTCAGTTCAGAAAATTATGCAAATTGAAATCTATGGATTATTATTGCTTGTAAGTCACTAATGCTGTCTTTCATACCATTTGGGAGATTAAAAAGGGTTGACACTCTTATTATAGAGTGTTTCCAAATGCAGCTTTTAGAGCTAGACTACCCAGATTTTAATGCTGGCTCTACCATTTGCCTATACAATGTCACAAAATTTGCTTAAGTCCTCTGAGTCCTCGTTTCCTCACCTGTAAGACTGAGGAAACTGTACTATAACCTGTAATCATAGATAGTGTAGGCCAGAAACCTAATAATAGTTTAGGACTTAAATCTGAGAATTCTTATGAGGATTAAATTTAAAAATATGGCGCTTAACAAGTGCTATGTATAAAATAAAACAATAATTATTTTTTGAGATGGAATCTCACTCTGTCACCCAGGCTGGAATGCACTAGTGTGATCTAGGCTCACTGCAACCTTCGCCTCCCAGGTTCAAGTGATTCTCCTGCTTCAACCTCCTGACCTGCTTGGAGGCACATGCCACCACGCCTGGCTAATTTTTTGTATTTTTAGTAGAGATGATGTTTCACCATGTTATCCAGGATGCTCTTGAGTTCCTGACCTCGTGCCTCCCAAAGTGCTGGTATTACAGGCATGAGCCATTGTGCCCAGCTAATAAAATAATTATTTTTATTGGCAAATTATTTCCAACCTACCTAATAGAAACCATTAGGGTGCAATTCTTCCTCCAAAGAAATTTGTAATGCTGGAGACATTTTGATTATCACAGCTAGGGATGGGGTGCAGGATGTTCCCGTTATCTGGTGGGTAAGAAGCCAGGGATGCTGCTAAACATTCTACAGTGCACAAGAGGTTCCTTCACAACAAAGCATTACCGAGCCCAATGTCAATAATGGCATTGATGAGAAATCCAGGTAGAGATTATTTGTTTCAACATACTGTACACTTCAGTGTTCCAGAATAAGTAAGACATGTAAAGGGGAAACATTTTTGTAAACCACCTCCACTCCATCTGTCATGTTTTGAAATTAGCTTAATGATACAAATATATGCTCATATTACCCTCCTCTAGAGTCCTGGCCTTAATCTCTCCATACACTATTTTCTTTTATGATTTAATGCAAAAGAGATTTGGGTGTTGCCGTCCAGGCCTCAGGATTCCCAGGTCCTTGAAGATTTTTGTGTTGGCCGTTTCAGTTCTGCATCAGTCCACTAGAGGGTGGAGAAACGCTATCAATCATTCAGCACATGGGTGCCTGACAGTTTTCAGTAATATAAATCTTAATAAAGTGATAAATTATTTCTGTCTTATAAAATAAAAACTGCCCAGAATAGATTTATTAAACACTTCTATATGTATAATATTAGAGGCTAATTCACATATTTTACTCTGTCATCACCCTCAAACTCTAAAGAATAGTAGTAATTTAAGTCAATATTATATGTTAAATGGAGACCTAATAAATGGCCATTGATGATATTATGACCATTATGATGCTGTTATGAAAATATATTATGACCCTATTGGAAGCTTTTTTGATGAAGATTTGATCATGCTGTGAGTTAAATTATATCAAATTGACAAATTTATTTTCCTCACCAGGAATCAAGCAAAAATTGAGTGTAAATTGAAATTTACAAATGAACTCCTAATTAGAATAAATAGCATTATTTTGTTGAACCCTGAACCAAATGCAACCCAAAGTATAAATGCTTATTGTCTTAACAATATTGCATTAGGATGAACCTGAATGACTAATCAAATTATAGCAACATCCCCAACTGTCTAGATATGTCTCAATTCCACACACTCAGATTTGAAATAGAGGCACTGTATTAGTCTGTTTTCATGCTGCTAATAAAAACATATCTGAGACCGGGCAATTTACAAAAGAAAGAGATTCAACTGATTTACAGTTCCTCGTGGATGGGGAGGCCTCACAATCATGATGGAAGGAAAGGAGGAACAAGTCATGACTCGCAAAGAGAAAGAGAGAGAGCTTGTGCAGGGAAACTCCCATTTTAAAAAACATCAGATCTCATGAGACTTATTCACTATCAAGAGAAAAGCATGGGAAAGACCTGCTTCTCTCATGATAGTGATAATTCAATGATTCAGTTACCTCCCACAGCGTCCCCTACCACAACAGTTGGGAATTTGAGATGAGATTTGGGTGAGGACATAGCCAAACCATATCATTCCGCCCCTGGGACCTCCCAAATCTCATATCCTCACATTTTGAAAGTAATCATGCCTTCCCAACAGTCCCCCAAAGTCTTAACTCATTTCAGCATTAACTGAAAAGACAATAGTTCAAAGTCTCATCCAAGACAAGGCAAGTTTCTTCTGCCAATGAGCTTGTAATATCAAAAGCAAGTTAGTTACTTCCTAGATAAAATTGGGGTGCAGGCATTGGGCAAATACAGCCATTCCAAATGGGAGAAATAGGGCAAAACAAAGAGGCTACAGACCCCATGCAAGTCTGAAATCCAGTGAGACAGTCAGATCTTAAAGTTCCAAAATGATCTCCTTTGACTCCATGTCTCACATCCAGGTTATGCTGAAACAAGAGGTGGGTTCCCATGGTCTTGGGAAGCTCTGCGCCTATGGCTTTGCAGGGTAAAGCTTCCCTCCTGAATGCTTTCATGAGCTGACGTTCAGTGTCTGCAGCTTTTCCAGGCAGATGATGCAAGCTATTAGTGGATCTAACATTCTGGGATCTGGAGGGTGGTGACCCTCTTCTCACAGCTCCACTAGGCAGCACCCCAGTGGAGACGCTGCATAGGGTTGCCTACCCAACATTTCCCTTCTGCACTGCCCTAATAGAGGTTCTCCATGAGGGCCCTGCCCCTGCAGCAAACTTCTGCCTGGATATTCAGGTGTTTCTATACAACCTCTGAAACCTAGGCAGATGTTCCCAAACCTCAATATTTGACTTCTGTGCACCCACAGGCTCAACACCACATGGAAGCTGCCAAGACTTGGGGCTTGCACCCTTTGACGCCACAGCATGAGTTGTATCTTGAACCCATTTAAGTCACAGCTGGAGTGGCTGGGATACCAGGGCACCGAGTCCCTAGTCTGCACACAGCACAGAAAACCTGTGCCCAGCCCATGAAACCCTTTTTGCTTCCTGGGCCATTGGACCTGTGATGGAAGGGGCTGCCATGAAGACATCTAACAGGCCCTGGAAACATTTTCCCCATTGACTTGGGGATTAACATTCAGCATCTTGTTACTTATGCAAATTTCTGAAGCTGGCTTGAATTTCTTCTCAGAAAATGGGATTTTCTTTCCTATTGCATTGTCAGGGTGCAAATTTTCCAAACTTTCATGCTCTGTTTCCCTTTAGCAGCACCCAAGTCATCTCTTGAATGCTTTGCTGCTTAGAAATTTCTTCTACCAAATACCCTAAATCATTTATCAAGTTCCAAGTTCAAAATCTCTAGGGCAGGGGTAAAAGCTGCTAGTCTCTTTGCTAAGACATAACAGGAGTCACCTTTGCTCCCGTTCCCAACAAGTTCCTCATCTCCTTCTGAGACGACATCAGCCTGGATTTCATTGTCCAAATCATTATTAGCATTTTGGTCAAAGCCACTCAACAAGACTCTACAGAATTCCAACTTTTCCACATTTTCTTATCTACTTCTGAGCCCTCCAAACTGTTTCAACCTGTGCCTCTTACCCAGTTCCAAAGTTGCTTCCACATTCAGTAATGCCCTACTCTACTGGTACCAATTTACTATATTAGTCTGTTTTCACACTGCTGATAAAGACATACCTGAGACTGGGCAATTTACAAAAGAAAGAGGTTTAATTGACTTACAGTTCCACAGGGCTGGGGAGACCTCACAATCATGGTGGAAGGCAAGGAGGAGCAAGTCACGTCTTACATGGATAGCAGAAGGAAAAGAGAGAAAGAGCTTGCACAGGAAAAATCTTGTTTTTGAAACCATCAGATCTCATGAACTTATTCACGATCACAAGAACAGCATGAGAAAGACCTGCCCCCCGATTTTATTACTTCCCATGAGGTCTGTCCAATAACACATGGGAATTTAAGATGAGACTTGAGTGGAGACACAGCCAAACCATATGAATGACAAGTTAAGGCAACTTTGGAGGATAAGAGTAAAGAATTAAAGAACAAAGTGGCTAGCTGTTTTCACCTTCAAATAAAAATTAATAAAGGTGTGAATACAAATACTACAGAAGTGATTCCTAAACTTATTCTTGTCATATTCCAAGTTGTCCATAATTATCTCTACAGATATTGCAAAATTGTGTTCAAAAATTATTTTGATTTTCTTTGACTTACACAAACATGCACAAATAAATAAAAAAGCCTGTGTGAATATTTTGACACAGTGCTGTCAAACTGAATGATGCTGTCAATTAGTAAATGAGAGTAGGAATCAATGACTAAGAAATGTTTCAGCATCACACCAGAAAATATCAGATTTTAGGAGACTGCAAAGAATTGTGGCTAACTGTTAAAAGTCTGATATTAGACTATCTGGGTTTGAAAATTGCCTCTACAAGTTAATAATTTTGAAGCTCTGGGAAAATAATTTTACAGCTCTTTGCTGTAACTTAGAATAGCACAAACGTCTTACCACACATAAGTGCATATAGGTATAGCACTTAATACAGTGCTTGGCACATGTTAACTCTCTACATGTCTTTTATATGAGAATTATCTTTTACTTGAATAGATAAACCAAGAGATAATATACAAACCTTGTCTCTTTTATTGGGCATGCCCTTTCTTTCTAAAGTATCATTAAATCATTTTATTTTTCAAGAAAAGCAACCGACTTAGCATATTGGATTTCACGGAACTTGAGAAATATGTAAAACTTGGTTCAGCTTCTGAGCCATACCATAACAATCATCACAATAGAGGCAGTTCTCATTCTTTTCTTTTTTTTTTCTTTCCATCACCCCATATGCCCACTCCAAGTTTCTTTAAATGTAAGCAACAGGTGCCACATGGAAGGCAGTAGAAGTAATCATTCTTTTTATTATTTTTCCATTTAACCACCAACACTCAGTCCAGGCATGAGGGTAATCATAATGTACAACAGGAAGAAAAAAGCCTCTTAAGACCATTCTGAGGCACCCTTTGGAAAGGTCAAGTGAATTAATGGGAACAAATTTTTTTTCATTTATCAGGTTCTAGAAAGTTTCACCAGATGATGAAGCTTTTTTTTATTCTTGTAATGACTGGTTCTCATTAACTTGTGATGAGGCCAGATGCAAAAGGACGTGGGGAATCCAAAGACAGAAATAATGTGGGCAATTTCAGAATCAAAATCTTGTTATCATATCAGCCCTGAAACAAAGAGTTAATGCCTTGATCTGCTGCCATGGAAACAGACCTCTTTGTCAAGGTGACATGGGTTCCAGGGGCGTAGAGCACACCTCACTTTGCACTTCATTCAACTTCAATTGATTGCATTTTATTCAGAAAAATCCTTATTTTGGCAAGTAAGTCTCAAATCCTAAAAGGCCCAAAATCTCATGCTCAATATATTAAGGCAAAATCCTATTTGTGAAAATCACTAACCCATGTCATGAGCAGTGTTATATCATATCAGTGCATTATTTCATGATAGCAGGACTGAGTTGCTCAGAAATGAAAAATTAAAATATGAAGGAAACTAAAAATAGGCACTACAAAGTTTGTATTAATATCATTCTCTTTTATTTCCTTCTCTTAAAATCCAGCACGACAAGGTCTCACTAGTTAAAAAATGTCTGTAAATTTTTTTTTCTTCACAGAGCATAATAGCGAAATGAACCCTTGCTTTGCCACTTATTCTATGACTTCAAATCTCAAATTCTTTATTTCTCTGTTTTCTCATTTACAAAGTAAGGACAATAATAGTTCCTATCTCGTAGGATCCTTGTGAGGATTAAATGAAATAATATACACAAAATTCTTAGTGCTTGGCTCATTGCAAGCACTATCTATAAAGATGTTTGCTATAATAAAACTAATTTCATTATAATTATTTGATGACAGAAAGTTTGATATTGCTTTTAGATGTTTAGGTTTTATTTCAATTAATTTGAAAATATCTGTTTGTAGTGTTCTAAGCACTAAGAACAAATGACACTTTTTATATGCAGTGACTAAACAGAACAGAATGTCAAAAGAAGGGAAAAGTTAACTAAGGAAATTTTCTATTTTTCATCATTTTTGTCTCTTAGGGTCTCTGCAAAACCTTTTGCTACCTCCATTCACAGTTCATTACAAGCCCTAATGAATGGATGAATGAATGAATGATGAACAGAACAGTTTTCTGACCAACCAGCAGCCAGATCCATTCATTCTAATTGTGGGACTGGAATGGAAATTACTTAGCAACCAGTTGAGTAAGTGATGGAGAAGACTCTGTAGTGCAGTTTTATAATCATAATCAAGCAAGCAGCATGCAGCCCTTCTCCTGACCATATTTTCTGAGCCCTGCTTATCTCTAAGCCATCAGAATAAATAGGTTTGATTAGGGAAAACAGTGGCACATACTCCACAGATCATGGATACCCAGAAACATGTGGCCTCAAAAGAATCAAAGAATGTTTGACAGAGTCTCTGGCTCATATGAAAACAAATACATCATGACATAATGAAATGAATATCAGATTGTAAATCTTCACCAGGACATAGAGTTGGTATCTTGGGCAAGCATATGTAATTTCTAGGTAGGAATGCACTTGAATAATATTTCTTCTTTATGCCACCTTGTGACATCATTCTGGCTTGGTTCTAACACCTCTATACAATCTTCTAAGAGCTTATAGTCAGAAGGATCTGAAAAGCTGAGTTCACTCTCCCAGAAGTTTTTCTTATACGTGGTCACAAGCTACAGCATAAACATTTCCAGTGGCAAATTTCAACACCACAAGAGGCAGTTTATCTACAGTGATACATTTAATGAGCACCTACTAAGTAATATATATTGGGTTTTGTGTTAGGAATACAAAATTAAATAAAATTAAGCCCTTTCAAGAGGCATATTATTTACTGGAAGAGAGAAATGTGTGTAAAAACAGAATCATGTGAGATATTTCTATAAGAGTAAACAGAGAGCACTGTGTGAGTATATAATAATAGAGTTGTTAACATTTCTTTCATGTCAGGTCCTGTTCTAAAACTCCACGTGTTGACTCGTTCAAACTCATGGCAGTCTTGAAAGTAAATATGCTGAGAGGTTAAATCACTTAGAGTCACACAGTTTAAGTGTTACAGCCAGGTTAAGAAGAATGAAGAAGACTTCCTGGAGGAAGGAAGTAGAATATGAGATGCCATTTGATAGATGAATATGAGTCAACTAGGCAATATCTGAGGAAGGACATCTTGGGCAGAGGGGAAAATGCATGCCAGTTTCACTCTTAGTCCTGGAAAGAGGGCTTCTGTTTTAGGGCTCCTTCAGCCATGGTCTTTCTCATGATTATGAAATCTATAGCACCAAGGAGTCATGCCCACATAGCACCCCAATCCCTTCCATTCTAGATTACGCTGTGAAAATGAGGACCCCAGAAGTCACCCCCAACAGTGGCCCCAGGCCCCCTTGCACTATCTTTGAGTGCTTCTTCTCTACATTCATCCTCCAAAGGCTGGGCCCAGATGCTGCGTGCTTGCTGCTAGAGAATGGCCATTTTTTTGGGGTGTGGATGGCACCTGGATGTGCAGGCTGGGATGTACACACACCTATGTGCAAAGCTTTTTGTGGTGCAGAACAGAACAAGAGGTAGGAGGGTAGGAAGAGAAGGCTATGGGCGGGGTGCTAGGAGCACTCTCCTGTGCTGTCACAGTCTGATGTGGAATTCTGAAAAGTCTGAGAATTCAAAAACTAAACCTAGCTTTCCAGGTGGTTACAAAGGTATTTAGTCAAAGGTGGAGGACAGAACATGTTTTATATAACAATGTATCACGTTAGCATATACATTTTAAGAATTTAGAAATATGGCCTGTGGCCTTCATTTACACTCAAGTCTTGGGCCCTTCAAATTTTAGAGATGGACCTGCTGTGTGTGAGGCATGAAGATCAAAAGCACACCTTTGACAAAAAAAGTAAAAGTAGATCAGCAAAGCTCTGGCCTAGAATGTTAAGCAAAGGAAAAGGCAGGCAGGGTTCAGAGAAGTGCTTGCCTACCTAGTGGTTTGAACTTACATTTGAGGGCAGAATTAAGCCTCGTTACTGATTTTTTTAGCTGAGAAGTAAGCCAGCATTGGGTTTAGTGCACTCATATTCCATGTGTCAATCTGCTCTGTTCCCAAAAGAAACACCTGATATTTTTATTCTCTTTTTCCCTTTTGCTCTATCTAGTTGCAGAAAAAGCAAAGAATGCAATGTCTGTTATGACTGTAGGAGTCCAAAGAGCAAAACCTGGTACAGCTAGAAAAGCAAAGATCTGGGAGGGAAAAATAAAAGAAAAGCAATTCTGGTGTTCTTACCTGGCCTACTCAGCTGGAAAGAGCCTAAAATCACAGACAGGGAGATATTAGGTAGCCAAGCTGGAGCCCAAGGGCCCACAGACATCAAGGACAGAACAAGGGAATGGATCAGAGCCAGATAAGTCTTCAAAGAGCTAATAAGATGTATACTTAATGCACAAGATATAGTGAGTTTTTGGAATGAGGCTTGCTTTGCATCCAAGCCTTGTGACCCTCGCAGGTGCAGCAGAAAACTTATTGGTTGACTTCCTAAATCAAGGCTAGTCATTCTGGGCATTTGGATCTGCAAGGTAGGTCTCTCAAAACATAGGCCAGGCAAGGCTACATCTGACCATGATTAACGGACACTGGACAAACAGAATCCTCCTTCAGTAAGTCTCTATAGTAGATGGTTATCAGGTTTTCTTGCCAAAAATAACCTGACTTCTTCATGGGGAATTATCCTTTCACTACTGTAGGTCATTTTGGGAAAAACAACATGAACGAACTCTAACCTCACATCCCATCAACAAGACAGATCTTTTGATTACTGTTTCCAACCCACCTGTAGCCGGGGGGTAGTGATGTGACCTAATCCCAACCTATCAAACACCCACACTTAGACTTTAAACTGTGAGTTGATGAGGCAAGAATATGAGAACAGTTGGGGTACAGATTACTTCAGCAGCACGCTCTGATGTGTCAAGGAACGCTGCTGTGATAGTGGCAGAAATGCTGGGGTAGATCTTGACCAAACTATCCCAGGAGCACGACCTTGGAGGCAGAAGATGCTGCCCACTCTTTTCCCAAGCACAGACCTCCAACCTCCTGTGAGTTCCCTTCATTCTCTCAAGGAGTTCCCAAGTGCTCCCATAGAATCAACCACCTTCCATGTCATAAGCAGTTTGTGCCTCCATGCCAGCAAGTTAGTTTGAAACCCTGGAGATGACTGCTGATAATTACTTATGAAAACACAGATTTTCACATAATCACAGTGAGTACGAAAACCAGTGGCTTCTTCATTTTTAGCTAAGTGCATTTAACATAATGCTATACTATGCTTCTACGCCCTCTTCTCACATTCCAGGCTATGCTCAGACCCAAATTGGCTATCAGCTTACTCTGGGACAAGGGTCCCCACAAGAAGGGGAGTTATATTTTTAACTTCCCTGGAGCCCTGTGATTCCTGATACTATGCTGAAGAGCAAGGAGATGCTGATAAAGAAGTCAGTTCACTGAGGCAGAGAGCAAATGCCCTGCCGGCCCTTCTTTCTGTACATGGGAATACTGATCAGCTTGGGCAGGAAGTACCAATGAAGACTGAGAAGTCAATGTATGGGGAGCCTGGTTCTCACTAATAGCTACTGATCACATTTGGGAAGATAGATTTTTTTTTATTTAAAATGTCATTTTGAAAATTAGAGAAGCATACACACACATACGCAGCTAAACAGATGTTCATATTCCTCCTCCTCTTCCTTCTACGGTACTCACAGGAAACACATGTCTGTGTTGTCCTAAGTCCAGTTACTAATTAGCACGTTTTAGCAGCACATTTTATAGAGGATAGGGAGGATTTCAAAGGGATTCCTTCCTTTTAAGTTGAGACAGCTGGTGCTAATTACCAAGCAGGAAAAGAATGTGCAAACAGATCATTGAAAAGCCATCAGTGAAGCAGAAAGCTGAAGGGGTCTTTCAGTCCTATTGTAGAAACCACTGCCATGGTTGGAAGGGACTCTATATTATCTACATCTTCACCTTACCCCCAGGAAGCAGCTGTCCAGTTTCATCACCCTGTAAGTAGGTGGGAAATATAGTCCAAGAACATGAACCCAAAGGTCATTTCACAGCATGTGTGTAAATTTCACATACATATGGTCAGAGCTCTTGTAGTAAACTATGTCATTCTCAGTCAAAGATGTACAGCAAAATAGAATCTGAGAACCATCTTCTCCTTTTTAAACCAACCCAGGGTATTACAGATTCAATGTTTATCTTTGTAATTAAGTGTTGCCATGAAATGAGGGCAATCTAGATACTCTAGATGATGCCTGGTAAAGAAAAAAAAATCTTGACTCTCATTCAGTAACAATGCTAACGGAAAAAAACACTAGATCAGTAATGAAGAGATTCCTGGGATACATATTATTTATGACACTTTATGGAAAAAAATTATGAGATTTTCTGAGCCTCAGAATTTCATCTATAAAATTGGAATAATGGGGCCTACCATGTAGAACTGTAGGTGAAAGTTTTAGAATATTATGGGGGTACAATGTATATTTAATTTGAATATCCAGGTAAAGGTAACATTTGGGGCATTTGGGACATGAGTTCCAGCAAAAGTTAACCAAAATAATTCCAGCCCAGTGGAAGGATGTGAGCACCCTATAAAAGGAGCTGATTGTCCTTGCTTCTAAGGCTACCTAGAGAAGATACAAAGCTTGCAAGATGACTAACTGAATTTTAGAAACTGGTTCCACAATTAAGAAAATTTATGCAGAAAGGGCAGTAGAATGACTAAAGGTAAAGGTTCTGAAATCACACTGCCTAGTTTCAAATTCTGCTCTACTACTGTGCACCTTTTTGTGACACTAGGCAAGGCACTTGACCTCAACTATAAAGTAAGTCTGACAATAATAATACCAACTCATGGATAGCTTCGTTGTGAGGATCAAATAAGATGTAATACATGCACAATGCTTGGCAAATTACAACTTTCATCTCAAAAAGTATCAGCATTATTGTTACAAAGACAATGTTAGTATTATAATTACAGAGCTGAGTAATGAGTTCTTTTAATTATTTTTATTTTAATAATTACTATTAGCTAACATATATAGTGCTTACATTGTGCAGCTTTTATGCATATTGATTCAATTAATTCTTATAAAAATTCTACAGAGTATGCTGGTGAATGGCAGAAACCTTCCTCTTAATATAACTATGCAAATTAATGTGGGCCAGTGATTGAGGTTTTGGGAAAATTTAAAAGTGAACTCTTTTACTTGCTACTTGGTAGTTTGCATAGTTGGTTTTGAACAGGAAAATGTAATTCATGCTTGCTGAGCTGAATGTCCCCCCTACACACCACGAGGACAAATATATTTAGCTGCTTTGGCATTTTCAAGTAGTCATGCCTTGACTTATCCAAAGCATTATCATTTGTTCCTTTTTCTCCTTCATTATTTCTATCTCCAGGAAACTGAAAAAAATCTGAAAAATAAAAAAAAAAATGCTCCCTCATTCCAAATATTCTACTTTTAAAGACAAAAATAATAACTCAGAATAATGGCAAGATAAATCTGATGAATCAAATACCAGTTGAAAACCCACTTAACACCCACATTCACTGTCTGTGTGAAAAGCTCCAAGTTCTATCATCTTTAACAAAACCCAAAGATTTCACTCAGCTCTTTTTATATCAAAGAAAAAGAAATTTCTGAATCACTGTGAGTGCTTTTTATAAAACACCTAATTTTTAGGAACAGTGCCTAGACCCATGCACTGCACATCAGGGAATTCAATAAAGGCTTGTTGATTGCTTAAGTACTGATGAGCAGTGTCTGGTTGATATCAGATAACTCCATAAATGGGAGATGTCACAGTTTTTATGAGTAGGCTCTTTTGAAACAGGAAAGGCATACCTAGAAAATAATTAGTTAGTGGCTTACAATGATGGCTGCAGATTAATATAAGCCAGTTGTATGAGATCAGTGAAGGAAACAGCTTCATGTTTTAGAAGATGTATAGAAAGCCTGAGGAGTGCCACAAAGAGAAATTGTGATAGACAAGGTTCTAAACAATGTCTTGGATCATTTAAAGAAGAGAAACCCTTTGTACACTCTAAGTTCTCGTCCCAGAACCAGCTCTCTTCCCCTTGCTGACTCTCGGTCACAGATTCTGGTTCTAGTCATGCCCATCACTTGCCAACCAAGTTGCTACATCCTGCATCTGTGCTCTTATTTATGCTTGGCTTCCTCTCCAACTTTTCTTCCATTTCTAATAATCTGTGTGTTACAATTTTCAGACACCTGAGCAAAAATTATGTGCCAGCTCTTGGCATATAGTTCTTCTGCGCCCAATAGACCCTTACATACTGAAATATTATATTCCTTTGAAAATAAAATCTTGCTGTCTAATTATTCACCAGGTCTTCCACACTTACAATTTTTTTCTCATGAAACTGCCTGAGAATAGGATCTATGATTCCTACATCTATTCTATTTGCCAGTGAGCTGCTCTTTGTGCAATACCTCACACTTAGTAGTCACTCTAATACTGTGGTTGTTTACAACCCTACTGCCTTCAGCTTGCCCATGACATTGAGCTGGCTCTACAAAAGAGGTTTAATTAGTTTTTGGTATCCCTTCAAGAAGTTGCAGAACCATTAGTATTAACATCACCAAAGTCTACAGATAAAATCTGTTCATATTCTACAGGCAGGTAAAAAAGCTACATGATCACAGCTAATGCATGAAAGGCCAGTTAACATGGTGGTTAAGAGCATGCTTTCAAAGATCCAATAGCCCATCCTCTGTTACTTTATAATTGGTGAGCTATTAACTTTGATGACCATGCTTTTAAAGGTCCAACAGCCCATTCTCTGCCACTTTATGGTTGGTGGGCTATTAACCTCGTTAACCTGTTTTCTAAAGATGAAAATTATAATTGTATCTGTCTCACAGAGTTTTTATGAAGATGAAAAAGATAATATAGGTAGTGCAGCATCTGGGACAGAGAAAGCTCTTAATAAATACATATTATTAATATCATGATTAAAATAATTAACCAAGAACTCAAACACATGTTGAAGATGCGATGAACTAGCTAATGATACACAAGTTTTTCAGACTTGAGGTTTAGCTTTTACAAATGCATACATATATTGAATATTTAAATTACTTATAATTAATAGTCCTTAATCTTGAAAGCATTGTGGCATCCAGGTATCACAATGTGTTTGTACTCATTCAGACGTGAATTAGAATTGTAGCTTTCGACTTGCTAGTTAAATGGCAGAGGACAAGTTGGCTAATATCTGGAAGGTTCAATGTCCTCATTTGACACAAGAAAAGAGGGTAATTCCTATTTTGCAAAATGGTGATAATTACATGTATATTCTATAGCAGTCAATAAATGACAGCTGTCATGAGTTCTGAGTCTGCTAATCTTCCTAATTATTCCAAGGGACAGACACCATGTAAGTGAAAGATACATCTATAGCAGAAAGCCACACATAGGACGCTATATAGAGCTCTGCCTCTACACCTCTCTAGTTGCATTTCTTCAGAATTAAGAAAGAAGTATCTCTCCCACTCATGTGGGAGAATTTGAGGTAGGCAATTTGTGGACTCATTTTCTATAGGGTTGGCAGAATGTGGGTGGTCATCCCAGGATGGGTATTGTCATGCTTCCTGCAATCTTAGAATTGCCGCACTGTGGCATGGTATATTATCATCTCTATGATTGGCTGATTATGAGGTAAAGCTGCATCGTCTGACCACAATGTCAGGTGTCTGCTCTAATAACTCCAAATTTGATTACTTTTTAAAAAACAAAGGGAGATGTGGAGGGAAAACAAGGAGCCACCAACCAGTAAGCACTCCAAACCATGCCGCAAAAAGACCAGATGTTGCTAGACTCTGTTTCATTTGAACACATTCTAATTAATCTTCCCTGAGATCAAGTGAAGGATTCAACCAATACTAGTCACCCAGGGTAGTAAAGTTAACAATGATTTAGCAACATGTGGAACTGAGAAGAGTTCTTTTTCGTTTCTCTAGGGAAGGAGCAGTGAGAAGGCAGAAAGAAGGAATATCAAACTATTTAAAGACTAAACATCTAAGTAGTTTGATTTTCTTTTCTCACTATATAACATACAGAATTGGAGCCATCCCAGTTCCAACAGTACAAATTATGTCAAGAACCATGAAATTTTCAGTAGCTATAATTATAACCAGGACATGAATAGGAGGCTTATATTCTGGTGGTTTAATGAGCAAAAAAGCAAACAATAATAATAACATATTACAAATTGAAATAAGAGCTTTGAGCTCTTTTAAAGAGAGAAAAAAAATCTCAAAAGAAATGTACCCATTGCAGAAAGAGACACCAAGAAGAGCTGCCATTTTGGCTGAGATATAAAGGCTGGCGAGAAGCTAAATATTCCAGGCTGAGGGAAGAGGATGTGCATATACCTGGGGGAGCTTAGTGTAAGAAAGAGCCTGAAGGAAGAAATCAATAAAGAAGAGTGACTAATAAGGAGAGTGGCAAGATGGGGTAGAAAAATAGTCAAGGCCAACTCATGCAGGGCCTTTGGGTCATGACTCATACTGTTAGTAGAATAAGGAGCCACTGACCAGTTTTTAGAAGGAGAGAGGCAAGATGTGATTTAGACAATCTAGCATAACAATCAGGACAGCTTCTTCAGACAGATTTTTTTTTTAATTTTTTTAATTTTTATTGCATTATAGGTTTTGGGGTACATATGCAGAACGTGCAAGATAGTTGCATAGGTACACACATGGCAGTGTGTTTTGCTGCCTTCCTCCCCTTCACCCACACTTGGCATTCATCCCCAGGCTATCCCCCCCAGCCCCCCATGCTGTCCCTCCCCCATTCCCCCCAATAGACCCTAGTGTATAGTAGACCACCTCTCTGTGTCCATGTGTTCTCATTTTTCTCACCCGCCTATGAGTGAGTATATGCGGTATTTCTTTTTCTGTTCTTCTGTCAGTTTGCTGAGAATGATGTTCTCCAGATTCATCTATGTCCTTACAGAGGACACAAACTCATCATTTTTGATTGCTGCATAATATTCCATGGTGTATATGTGCCATATTTTCCCAGTCCAGTCTATCATCGATGGGCATTTGGGTTGGTTCCAGGTCTTTGCTATTGTAAACAGTGCTGCAATGAACATTCGTGTGCATGTGTCCTTATAGTAGAAAAATTTATAGTCCTTTGGATATATACCCAGTAATGGGATTGCTGGGTCAAATGGAATTTCTATTTCTAGGTCCTTGAGGAATGGCCACACTGTCTTCCACAATGGTTGAACTAATTTACACTCCCACCAACAGTGTAAGAGTGTTCCTATTTCTCCACATCCTCTCCAGCATCTGATTTTTGAGGCTCACATCTTGGCTTAACAGCTGCAAATTAGCTGGGTAACCTTTTGTTTCCTCATCTGCAAAGAACAGTAATAATAGGAACTGATCCATTGGTTTGAGACTTAAGCAAATTGTTTCATGGGAAACCCATAGCAAATAGGCTAAGACATACTAAGTACTCAATAAAGGTAATTTATATATAATTACATATGTATATAAATTATATATATACTTATGTTTATATAAATATATATCTAATAATTTTAAACAATATATCTACTAATTTTTTTAAGTTAATGCACTTGCTGCTGTGTGGACAAAGAACTGGCACACAAGAAAAAAATGTGGAATCAGGAAAACACATTATTTAGTAAGGTAAGATAGAAATGCTGACCGGGTGCAGTGGCTCACACCTGTAATCCCAGCAATTTGGGAGGCCGTGGCAGGCAGATCACTTGAGATCAGGAGTTCTAGACTAGCCTGGCCAACATGGTCTCTACTAAAAATACAAAACAGCCTGGCATCGTGGTGCACATCTGTAATCCCAGCTACTTGGGAGGCTGAGGCAGGAGAATCTCTTGAACCCAGGAGGCAGAGGTTGCAGGACTGTACCACTGCACCCCTGCCTGGGCCACAGAGTGGATGGAAAGAAATGAAAAGAAAAGAAAAGAAAGAAGGGAGGAAGGAAGGAAAAAGGAAGGAAGGAAGGAAGGAAAGGGAAGGAAAGGGAAGGGAAGAAGGAAGGAAGGGAGGGGAGGGGGGAGAGAGAAAGAAAGAAGGAAAGAAAGAAAGAAAAAGGCAAGAAAGAAAAAGAAAGAAGAAAGAAAGAAGAAAGAAAAAGAAAGAAAGGCTAAAGTCCTAAAATAGAAGGGTGACAGTGGAGATGGTGGGAAGGAGATGGATCATCAATATATATTCTGGCCATGAATAAACTGTACCTTTTGATGCATTGGATATGACATGAGGAGAAGGGAGGTCAAGAATGGATTGTAGAGCATTCACAACAACCCAAAGGTGAAAACAGCCCAAATGTCCATCAATGGATGAATGAATAAAGAAGTTTTGACACTATATATAAAATGAAATGTTATTTGGCCATAAAAAGGAATGAAATACTAATGCATGCAGGTTCATCAAAGGATGAACCTGCAAAAGTGCTAAGTGAAAGAAGTCAGGGACAAAAGATCACATTTTGCATGATTTCATTTATGTAAAACATCTGGAAAAAGTAAGTCCATAAAAACAGAGAATATACTAATGGTTGCCAGAGAATATACTAATATACTAATCCTCCTCCTCTCGAAAAATGGGAGGATAAGACTATGCTTAATCAGTATGGCATTTCCTTTTGGAGTTATGAACGTGTTTTGGAAATAGATAGAGAATACTGTGATTGGACTAATGCCATTGAATTGTTCACTTTAAAATGATTAATTTTGGGCTGGATGCATATAATCCCAATGCTATGGGAAGTCAAGGTGCACAAATCACTTGAGGCCTGGAGTTCAACACCAGCCTGGACAACACAGTGAAATCATGTCTCTACTAAAATATTGAAAAATTAGCTGGGCATGGTGGCACATGTTTGTAGTCCTAGCTACTTGGGAGGCTGAGTTGAGATTCTTTGAATGGAAGAATTGAAGATTACAACGAGCTATGATCAAGCCACTGCATTGCAGCCTGGGAGAAGAGGTGAGACCCTGTCTTAAAAGATACAGCAATACATACAAAATAAAGTGGTTAATTTTATGCAGTATGAATTTCATCTCAATAAAATTCTATAAAAAAATGGATCTTAGGCTTTGGCTTGAGCAACTGGATGAAGAATTTCTAAAGTCAGATGAGGACGGAGACTTCAGTGTTCTGTTTTGGGCATTAAAGTATGTGATGTTTATAATTTTTACAAGTAAAAATGCAAAAAATAAGTTAGGTATACAAGTTTGGAGTTAAGAGGAGATATCAGAACTAAAGTATTAATTTTAAAACAGTAAAAGTGGATGATATATGAATCTAAAGGAGATGTGTCTAAAGGAGAAAATGTAGGTAAAAGATTTTTTTTAATTATACTTTAAGTTCTGGGATACATGTGCAGAATGTACAGGTTAGTTACATAGGTATACACATGCCATGGTGGTTTGCTGCATCCATCAACTTGTCATCTACATTAGCTATTTCTCCTAATGCTCTCCCTTCCCTAGCCCCACCTCCTGATTTTAAAGAGACCTAAGACAAGCTCTGAGAAATGGCAACGTTTAAGAAGAGAACCCCACAAAAGACGTTGATAAGTAGAAGGAAATTAAGAAAATAACCATGGAACCCAAGAGGTAAGCATGTTTCAAGCAGGTAGGGTGTCAACTTTGACAAATATTGCTGAGAAGTCAGGTAAGATGAGCAGGGAAGAAGGCCACTGGGCAACCTGAAGGTTATTGTGGATTTTAACAAAGAGAATTCCAGGTAGTAAAAGTGAGAAGCACACTGGACTGGGTTGAAAAGTAGAAAGAGGATGGGGAGTAGAAGCAGTTTATTTGAAGAACCAGGAATTTGGTGATAAAGGAAAACAGAAAAATAGGGCAGGAAACTGTTATGTTTTTTACAAAAGTCTTAAAAGATGGGAATACTAGAGCATGATTGTATAATAACAGTGAGATGTTACTCCGAAGGGAAAGCAGAAATAATTTTAGGAGCAAAGCCTTTGATAGGCTAAGCAGTAATGGGACCTAGAGCAGAAGTGAAGAAGAAACATCCTTTCTGGGAAGAGGAGGAACACTTCCCACATTGTGGAAGGAGAATTTGGATGCAGATATATTAAACTGGCAGGTTTGGTGGTGGGAAGATGAGTGAGTTCATTTCCAATGACTTCTATTTTCTCAATGAAGTATGAGTCTGGGTCATCTGTAGGAGGAGGATGTGTGGGAGATCTGAGGAAAAAGGAGATGATACGGTACAGTCATCTCAGAGAAATGAAGAAACTTTATAGGATTTCTGAGCAGTGCAGAGTGGCCGCTTGAGGTTTCTGAAATCTGAATCAGTCATCTTGACTTTGTGACTTTCCTCAACGAAGTTTCTGCCTGGGTTTGACCAAATGAAAAATAGGAAAGAGTTGAGTAACTAAGAATAGACTTTATGATTCACCCCAGACCTATCACATTCCTCTTCCTGCTCACTGGCTACTGGGCATTGAATAAAGTTTAATGGCCCTGTCTCTTAAATCTAGAAGGAGAGAAATATCAACATCAAGATATTTTATTCCTGGATAGTTGTCAGTGGCAACAAAGTTATACACAAATCCTTGGGCCCCAACTCACTCAGTGCATCCAGTAGGAAGCACTGTCTTGTAGTCACACTTGCACTGATGATTGGTTGCGTGGAAATTTCCATGTTAAAAAGGCCAAAGTCGTTCCAGGAACTGAAGTGCAGCCTCACTAATTCAGTGTGAGCGATACCCACATTAAAGGATAAACAATAGAATCAGTGAAAAGAAATGCAATTGTGTTTAATTCCAAGTGTACCATGTGAGCCTAAATTATACTGCAATCTGGCCACATGAGCGTACATTGTGTCAAAGTAAGTTCTAAATAAGAGGGATAGGAATTAATTACCTGGTAAAGAAAAGTGAGAAGAGATGAATAAAGAGCTTCATAGAGCCTACCAAAGTAACAAAAGGAAAATGAGAATCAGAAGAAAAGATGGATTTTCATGGTGCCAGAAAAAGCTTTCATATGGATTAAGGAGGAAATTGTATCAACCAACACTCTGGTTATGGGACTCAACAAATTCTCTGTCCTGTCCTCTGAAAGTCCTCCTGTCTTTGTCTTTCCTCACATCATTTAGCCAGGCTCATGTGTCTTCCTCTGCTCCTCACCATCTGGAAACCACTCTGTCCTCTCATTGTGCTTGAGGTGTCAGTTTAAAAAACTCTCCAGGAACATCTTTCCTTATCTCACTCAGTTTGGTTTATGCTCTGCCTTTTATGGAGAGTAATTTCTGAAGAACATTGATTACTTTTATCATTAGGTTTTGGGAGGTTATTTTCTAATATCTGCCTTTCTGCTCAACACCATATTCCCAGTTCTTGGTTTATATCTTGCACTCAGAGACCAGTATCTAACCAGGGAAGAAAAGGAAGGGAGGGAGGAAGGGAGACAAAATATAAAAAAAGAATGAAGAACAACAGGAAAGAAGGAAGGAATGAAGAAGGAAGGAAGGTGGGAAGGAAGGTTTCTTAGTCTACAAAAGTTTTCTTCTTTCTTTGAATTCACAGAATATTTTTTCTGTGCCTTGCATATGATACTTAAATACTGCTCTGATATCTCTCTTAGATTGTGTAATGTGCAAATATTATATACACAGCGGCTACTGTGTAGTTAAACGAAGAAGACTCATATCACTTACAAGGAAGAACATAAGAAATCCTATATGCTGGAATGAAATCAACATCTCCCTCAGACAAGATAAGAATTTATCATCAATTTTTCAGAGTTTTATCTGAAATAGTCTTGAATGTGTGCCTTCCCATAGAATAATAGCATCCTTAAGTGTCCTAATTGGATGTAAAGTTACGAAGAGATTCCTATTGACTTCTTTATCTTTTTTATCCATCACTCACTGATCATATGCTTTTTATTTTCACGTTTTATTTCAATAGTTTTGGGGATATGGGTGGTTTTTAGTTACATGGATTAGTTCTTTAGTGGTGATTTCTGAAATTTTACTGCACCCGTCACCCAAACAGTGTACACTGTACCCAACACGCAGGCTTTTATCCCTCACTCCCCTCCCAACCTTCTCCTCAAGTTCCCAGAGTTCGTTATATCATTCTTACATTGTATCATATTTAAACTCTATCAGTTTTGAATAATTCATAGTTTTTCAAAGGCCTTTCTTTTAACTGCAGTGTATTTTTCTCAGGTCAAAATTCTACTCATTACATTCTTCACATTATCCAGGAAGGCTTCCAGTATGTTCTACACAATTTATGGTATGGCTCTCCAGCTCATTGCAGAACTGTGTCTCTTTCATCTTTGTATTTTCAAGGCTTAGTGAGTTGAAATCCAGTAGCTACTCGATGGATGTCTGAAACTCAGCTCCTGCTCATTATGAAGCTATAACCATTATGGTTTCATAGACTTCACTCAGTCTTACCGAATAGTCTCTCCAATAATTCTCCTTAAGAGAATGATTGTAATTTATAAGATGACCACATTGTGAGAGGCATCATACCTATCAGAAATAGATTTTCACATTAAGCCATCCTTTCTTTTTGAACTTAGCTTGGTTAAACAAGCTTGTATTAGGTACTTTACAAAATTATTAATTCCTGTAATAATTATATTCAAGCCAATTATACCAATTTCATCCACAAAAAGTGTTATCAGTTTCTATCATATAATTAAAAATAACACTAAGAGGACGTTTTGCAGATAAGAATGCTTTTAGTACAAAGAGAAGGTTGACGTATTTTTTTTCTCATTGCTCTTTCTTTCTTCCTCACCCATTCCTCTAACCCTACATCTTTCTTTCCCTTATTCTTCTCCCTTTCTTCTATGTTTCCAACTGAGTGACATATAAATGCACTTAGAGCAATCATGGCTATTTAGTTTTGCTGATGCCTTTTCTATCATGAGGATTTAGGCAGCAGAAAGTGTAGATTTCAAACGTGGGCTTGTGTTCCCTGGTTCTAAATTATACCAAATCAGAAAAGAATTGCATTTATAAAACTGAGGAGAGACTTTATTATTTTTGTAACTGGCAATTAAAATTGTGTGTATTTGTGGCATACACATGATGTTTTGATATATGTATACATTGTGGAATGGCTAAATTGGGCAAACTTTATGTTTTAATAATCTCTGTGTCATCTGTAGTGTCAAATGCAAAAAGCAAGAGTCATGGAAAGGAGAAGGGAAAAAAAATAACCCCAAGAGGATTTTCTGCTGGGACATTCAAAGTAGCATGAAGACAGAGTAAGTTAAATTTCACTTGACTGTGCCAAACCCACTAAAGAGATGAGGTAAAGGCAAGAAAGAGCCATGCAGTGCTGCATGAAGATCTAGGCAAAGGGCAGGGTGCCCTTCATCTTTTTGGATGGTGCAGTCTGAGCCATTCCTTCCAACAGCCTTCCTCACCGGAAGCTGTCTGTGACTCAGTGACCCTGCCAGCAATGATGTGTGGGCAAAGCAAAGAATTACAGTAAAGAAAATGACTACCCAGAATGTGGTAGTCACAGCCACACTTACTGGCACCTGTAGTTAGAAAAACTCATTCATTCGCCGTTTCAAGTGTTGTTTATGAGGCACCTACTCTACACAAATCGTAGGCCCCAAATAGGCATTCTCTTCCAGGTTCTCATAACCTCATATTTTGGGTGCTCCTAAATGGTCTCCTTGTCTCCAGGCTTGCTCCCTGTTCTAGTCTATCCTTCCCACAAGGGCCAGGAATTCTTCCTCCTACACAAGAGTGGTCATAAGCACAGACTCTGGAATTAAACTTCTAGATTCAAATCCTGGCTCTACAGTATATTGACCCTATGATCTTAGGCAAGTTACCTAAGCTACCCAAGTTGACAAGTTGCCATCTGAGCCCCAGTGTATCAGTCAGCTTAGTTTATGTGGCAGAAACAAAAGTCCCCCACATCTTCAAAGTTTAACAACAAAGCTTTGTTTCTGGTTCATGTTTATGTCCTTCATGAGGCTGAGCCAATGCTTTGCAACCTCCTCATTCTATAACCAAAGTTAAAGATGCAGACCCTCTTTGGATCATGCGAGGCAGTGGCAGAGGGAAACAAAGCTTTAGCTCTGTTAAAGCTTTTGCTTAGAAATGTCACATCACACTTTTATTCCCATTTCATTTGTGAGGGAGGGGCAGAAAGAATGTTGACAATGTAATCAACTACATCCAGATTCCTGATCTGCAAAATAAGTTCCTTACAGTTTCCTCCCTAATGCCATATCCACTCCCCTATCACATACAAATGTTCAGTCCAAAAAACCAAAATATAATTTGCCTTATTCTGTCTGATAATTAAGTTCAACATTTCATATATAAATTGGCCCAATAAATATAGAGTTATAGACCTATGAAGGCAAGATAGGAGCTTTCTACAAAAAAGTTCTACTTGTAAAATTGAACTAAGACATCCAGCCCTCACTGTTACCCTGACCTTAAACAAGTTAACCACAACACAGGAATGATGTGGAGAAAACACGACTTAAGAGGATTCATATTCTCAACGGATACACCCACACATCTTCACAAATCCTCACCCTTCCAAATACCTTTATAGCCTATCATCTATTCCATAAAATACAGCAAAGAATGATGTCATTTAAACAACTCCGTTTGTAAAGATGATGAATAAAAAAGAACAGTACCATATAGAAGAATGATGACAGCCAGGACATGAATCTGGCTAGACTATTATAACCCACAAACCTAAATCTCAGTGATTTAATGCAATAAATTTTTATTTATTGATCTCATCCTAATTAAGTGTGCATTGGTAGTGGCAGTGGGTGGGGCTAGAAGTTCTGCTCCACATACTCATTCAGGAACTCAGGCTTCTTTTATCTTGCCATCCCACCCTCCTTTATGTTCTTGGAGTCCTCTCCTTACAGGTGTGAGATTAGGGAAAGAAAGTAGAGAACTGCACTTAGGAGAGTTTTATCATCTAAGCCTGGAAAAGCTGTATATCACCTTCATCATATTTATTGACCACAACTCAGATACAAACCTGTAACTGACTACAAAGAAGGCTGGGAAATGTAGTCTAGTGATGTGTCAAAAGGAAAGCAGTTTGGGAAACAACTAATCAATCTGTACCACGGTGACACAGATTCACTTTCTAGCTACATGACTGGATCCACTACACAGCCTTGAGGCCAGTGATTCAAATATGTGAATTTAAAAAATCACAAATCACAACATATTCTGTGCATTTGGCCTTATGTGCCATGTATCTTTGGGAATGACAAACATCTGTTTGTTCCTTTTGCTATTATAAAGTATTGGTTCTGATTCGAATTGTTAAATCATTCTGTGAAAACTGGAGTTTGATCTCTGGAATGTGCTACTTAGGCTGATCACTGAATTGGGCTAATAGGTAAAAGAGAACAGCTATTCAAATGCTAAACACACATGGTATAACACACAGGCACAAAGCACCATTATTCTGTGTTTCGTGCAAATACACAAACTCCTCCCACTGAGGTTGACATAATGGAAAAAAAAAAGAAGAGAAAGGATGTGTACACAAGGAATTGAACCAAATCAAATGTTTTTGGATATGCTTGACCAACTGCCTTGATAAGGAATAAGATGAATTCACAAGATTTGCCTGCCCTCATAGTCAATAATTGTTAGAAAATTGCCAGGCCCAAGATGGATGACATCATGCAGGGCGAATGAGGATCACTTCTTTCTACATTGATTGGTGCTTGGGTTTTGTTTATACCTCAGCTGCCTGGCCCTTGTTGTAAGTAACCAGATATTGTAGGTTTAAAACAAGCTTTCCATTTGCATCACCGGGCAATGAGTGCAGCCAACAGGAAGCCCAGTGATTCAGATAACTTGTTTTAATTGAAATCAATATCAATGCTAGCAAAGCCAACTGGAATGGAAGTGCTGTGCTCTGATGGAATCGTTTCATGGTCTCTGCCAATGACAACCATTATCAGGAATGAACTGTAACTTCTACAGTGACTCATAATGCTTTCCAGGAGGAAAAGTAAAAGAGTCTCTGGACCAGTAAAAGTTTTCAATTAGGAAAAAAGAAATTTACCTCTTCAGGTCTCTGTTACGTTTCAGTTATAGACTCCAGTTCAATCCCAGCTTGAGATTCCATTAATAAAAAATGACAATTAGCTATATTACTGCCTCTTCTGCCAGCCCTTCTCCAACCTGTCCCTTCTACGCTTATCACAGATTAGGTCTGGTGATAAAAAAGAATAATTTTACAATTAACATGTATCAAGCGTGTTCTATGTGCAGAACCATGTTCTAGTCCAGCAGTCAGCAAAATCAGCAAACTGTCAACAATAGGGCCCAATAGTAAATATTTTAGGCTTTGTCTCAGTTCTGCTGATGTAACCAAATGCAGACACAGACAATACTTTAGGAATGGGAGTCTCCGTGTCCTAATAAAACTTTATTTACAAAACAAACAGCAGGCTTATAAAACCTTACTTTTGGCTTTACATGTATTATCATTTAATCTTCACTGAGGAGGGTATTATTATTCTGATTTTTCATATGAGGTGAATTGATATCCCCAAGGCTTCTCTTCTAGTAAAAGGTGAAGCCATGTCTAACATCAAAGAGGTATCTTACATCAAAGCAGACTATACTTTATCCATTTTGCCACTCTACTGCCTGGCTGAAGAAGGGGCAAGGAAGCCTGGGAAATAGCAAAAGCTTCAGTGCTGAGCCTGATTATTTACAAATACAACTACTAGTTTAAAGCGTGTCTAACTCTTCTCTCTTGGTGATCTAGTGTTGACTTGGCCAAATTTTTCATAATGTGAGGTTTGTAAAGAATCAGATGCCACCTAACATAAGCATTGTGAGCATGTGAACTCCTAAAATAAGTTTGCTCTCCATGACTCCTGGAGCTTCTAATCCACATAAGGGGTCAAAATTGTGCCATGCTTGATGAGTACTTGAGAATTAATTCAGTATCTCACAAAGACCGTATTTATAATATCAATGTGTTTAATGCCCATCACAAGAACAAGAAATGATTGTGTCTATATCCCTGAAGAGCCTTGCATTGTACCTAATACATAAGAAATTCTCCAAAAACATTGTGCCACGCCTTCAAGGAATATCGGTATAACGAAAGTGAGATACTATCTCTGTTCTTCACAAGCTGATACCCTAGCAGAAAAGAAAACATATGTGTACACATATTGTAGTTTGCCCTTTATTATTGCTATAATCATCAAAAGAGAACTAAAAGTGCTATAGTTGTTCAGACGAGAAAAGAGAGTTTAATTACAAGCACATCTTCATAGAAGATGCAGCATCAAAGCTGGCTCTTAGAACACGAGTAGGATTAGGTAGATGGAGATGTTGGAGGAAGGGCATCTCAGGCAAAGGAGACATGATAAGCAAAAAGAGGGATATGGGAAAAGATAGGTCATCTCCATAGGCTAGACACTGCTTGGTTTGACTAGAGCATTGGGCAAAAGAGGGGGTCAATGAAAGGCAAGACTAGAAAAGGAGTCTGGAGAAAGCATGACTTAAATTGTCATAGAAAGATTTTGAGATAAAAACTGATGAAAGGAAATGTATTTTCAAACAAAATATTTCAGTTTTCTATTTTCTCCAAAATGCAGAATTATTTTCCTAACTTATAAGGAACTTGACAGGAAAAACATGATGTTGAATTGTAATATAGCTGAAAATTATAGTAATAAGGTAGAGGAGATGGTATCATATGCAATCATCTATAAAGTTATTATATTTGTTACTTTTTAGTTGTGTGGATTTATATCTATTCTAATTTCATATCATGTCTCAGGAAGTATCGTCACCTCATGAGGTAAAAACCAAATCTATTTTTTCTCACCATTATATTCCTAGAGCGTATCCAAGTGTCTGATATATGGAAGATACACAATAAATGTTTAAAGAAGAAATGAATGAAGTTGTATTGTCCTTCATATTCATTAAATTGACCATCTTATCTGCTTATTTATTGGTTTGGGTAAGTATATGTCATCAGAAATAACTATATGGACCTCTCATTATATGGACCTCTCATGAGAGGTCCATATAGTTATTTCTGATGGTTACAAATAACTCAATACAGAAGAATCATATACTTAAATCAAAATAATAATTATCTGCCTCCTAATTATTCTTCCACTCCACCACTATCTCCTATTCCTGACTGACCTATTCTGCTCCAGGGTTATCTCCCTGAAGTTCAAGTACGACCATGTTTTAGCCTTTGGTAAGCCCAGATTAATGGTTCATTTAAAATTTAAATATTTGCAAAATTTTACTAGTAATATTCTAGTAAGTATATTACAGCAATATAAGGTAAATTATGGCCAGCAATTGGGAGGTTTTCATGGGATTACTGTGTTTGTCTGGGTTAGTCTTTAGGGTCTGGCTGGAGGGAAAGCATTCCCTGCATTTCCTAATCACTGAAGCTAAAGCAGGATTTCCTTGCCAAGTAGGCAAAGTACAATCTTTAGAGACACCCTTGCCTCAGAGTAAGATGATGAAACCCCCAGATGGTAGTTTGCTATTTTCATATGGCACTGAAAAGTGTAGTGTCAATAGACAATGAAATTGAAGCATGAGAATGGTCCAGAGTGGTACAACTTCCGCAATAAATGCAGTGTTTCCATTTCTTTCTTTTTTCTTTTTGCCATTAGCTATTACTGTTACTTGAGAAAGCATTTATTGGTGATAGTGATTATGGTGGTGATGAAATTCATCCCTTTGCAATGCAAACATTCAGCTAGCTCCTGAGGTTATTATAGTGACTCTGTTTGAGCAGCATAGCTTCCAAAGTGGAGGTGGAAATTAAATGGCATTTACATAGCAGAGCTGTACGGATAATTAGTAATTCGACACACAGCCATTAAGGACAAGGTCAACATGAGGAGTCATATAAGCATCATATGATAACCATTTAATGGGCTGTGTGAAATGAGTGGGTGGTCTAGGCTCAGCTTTACCCAGGTACTGGTTCCCACACTTCCAGGCTCAGGAAAAGGTCTACAGTTCAAATGCATACAAAGAGTCGTGCATACAGCTCTTGCTGGGTAGAGTTAGCTATGAAAGCTGCCATTAGGCCAGAGGCCAGAGCTCTTTCTGGATAAATAAAGTCATTCAATGAAGCTGCAAATGTGTGACATTTTAAGTGCACTGACCTAACTAAATTACACCAGTTAGTAAAAATGTTCAACTTGAATAGCTTTTCCATTTCTTTGCCATAATATTGTGAAAGAGACTCGGCAGAGTCATGCTAATGCTGGGGAAAATTAGGTGTCTGAATACAGGAAGAGCAGAAAGGCCTCATGTTGAAGCCTTAATAACTGGAAAAATAAAAAGTGGCCATCCATTCATGAGAAACGCTTCAGGTGGTGTCACACTACGGGAATGCACCAGTCTACTGGGTGGAGCTCAGACAGCTCTAGTTATAAAATATTCCTCTCTCCCTCATCTCCACTGGATTTGTGAGAGTGTACATCTTCAATGGTACCAACCCTTTCTGTGAATACAGATCACTCTTCCACGTTCAGGGCAAACAAACAGAGAAGAACAAAAAAATGTGTCAAATTATGCTAAGATTTGCTAATAGCATATTTTAGCACTAATGATTTGTAGATGTTCAAATCAACAGACAGTTGTCACAGGCTTATTGGTACTATTCTGGATACCACTAACCCTACATCCCAGGCCCCATCTAAAGAGAGTACAAGCAAGGTCAACACATAGATATATTAAAAAATCTTTATAACAGCGGTCAGCAAAGTTTTCTTATAAAAGGCCAAGTAGTAAAAACTTCTGCCTTCATGGGTCACATTAGTTTCTACTCACTACCACTCAATTCTGACACTGTGGTACAAAAACACCCATGAATAATACATCAGTGAAGGAATGTGGCTATCTTACCATAAAACTTCATTTTAAAAGCAGGCAGCAGGCCTACAGGCTGTAATTTGCTGACTCCTGTCCTAGAACATATAAAGTCATCCAAAATCAAACATGAGAGAAAAGAGATGGAAGAGCCAGGGTTTACTGACTATTTTCTTCAAACTATGATTTGATTTCTCTCAGAGATGGCTATGGAAACATGAATTAATCCCCCTAGCCAGATGCAGAAGTAACTTCACTGTCAGAGTATTTTATTAATTCATGATTTATGCTTCATCTACTTTCAGAAAGAATCTGAAGTAGCTGTCACTGAGAATACATTCGTACAGGCTTGCTTGCTTGGTGTGATGAAAGAGACTTCCCCAGTCAAGGCAATTCTAAGTAGAATTACATGTCACCAGTTAGAAATTATTTGAAGAGACAACTTGTCTTTCTCTACTCTTAGTTAAGATGGGCTGTGCCAAGGTTGAGCAGACAAAACTAGCAAGGAAAGAGGGCTCCTCACAAAATCTTCAAAGCAGATCACAGACCAGTAGAGGAGAACTTTTGAGGGATGGAGTATGAGCTAAATTCGGAGTTGGTGTCAAATCATAGCATTACTGATCATTAAACGAGAGAAAATGTAAGAAAAAGAAGACTGACGATTTCTGAGAAATTACTGCTGCCAAGCATGGCATTAAATGCTTTAAAAATGAGTTATCCTGGCTGGGTGCCATGGTTCGCATCTGCAACTGCAGCACTTTGGGAGGCCAAAGTTTGCGGATTGCTTGAGTTCAGGAGTTCAAAACCAACCTGGACAACATGGCAAAACACGTTCTATACAAAAAATGCAAAAATGCAAAAATTAGCCAAGCATGGTGGTGTGCACCTATATTAACAGCTACTGGGGAAGTTGAGGTGGGAAGATCACTTGAGCCCAGGAGGTTGAGGTTGCAATAAGCCAAGCCAAGATCTTGCCACTACACTCCAGGCTAGGCAACAAAGACAGACACTGTCTCAAAAAAAAAAAAAGAAAGAAAAGAAAAGAAAAGAAAAAAAAATATATATATATATATATATATATGTAATGTTATCGATTTAATCTTTCCGTTTTTTATTTTCTGTACAGATATTATTTTTAAATACATTTTTGCATATATTTGAAGTTTACATGATATTATGAGATACATATAGATAACAAAATGGTTACTGTAGTGAAGCAGATTAACACAGCTATCATTGCACATAGTTACTTTATTTTTTGTGGCAAGAGGAGCTAAAATCCCCTGAAAACCCCCTAGTACAATACAGTTCTATTAACTATAGTCCTTATATTGCACATTAGATCTCTAGACTTGTTCTTCCCACATATCTGCTACTTTCTATCTTCTGACCTGCATCTCCTCATTACCTCTCTCCCCTTCTGGTTCTTAGTATCTGTATCTGCTGGCTTTTTTTTTTCTCTTTCTCTACTATGTACATCTGACTTTTATTGTTTTTAAGATTCCATATAAATATTGCAGATTTTTGCATATGCATAAATTTTGAAGATGCACAAATATTGCATATTGCATAAGTGAGCTCATGCAATATTTTTCTTTCCATGTCTCACTTCTTTCTTAATATAATGTTGTCCATGTTCATCCATCTTGTGAAAATGGTAGGCTCTCCTTCTTTCATAAGGCTGAATAGCATTCCATTGTATCTATACATATCATATTTTCTTAATCCATTTGTCTGTCAAGGGACATGTAGGTTGTTTCTATATCTTGGCTATTATGAATAACACTGCAATAAACATAAGAGTGCAGATGTCTTTACAAGATGGTGATTGTATATCCTTTGGGTACATGGCCAGAAGATGGATTGCTGGGTCTTGTAGTGGTTCAGGATTTCCTTTTCTCCACACTCTCACCAACATTTGTTGTTTCTTGTCTTTTTGATAATAGCTAGCCTAATGAGTGTGAGGTGATGTTTCATAGTGCTTTTAATGTGCATTTCCTTGATGATTGGTGATGCTTAACACGTTTTCAAATATCTGTTGGCCATTTTTATGTCTTCTTTGAAGAAATGTCTGTTCAGGTACTTTGCCCATTTTCAAACCTGGTTATTTGTTTACTGCTATTGAGTTGTAAGAGTTCTTTATAAATTATGGATATTAACCTTTTATCAGATATGTGGTTTGCAAATATCTTTTCTCAGTCCATAGGTTGCCTGTTCATTTTGTTGATTGTTTCCTTTGCTGTGCAGAAGATTTTTAGTTTTATGCAGTTCTAATTATCTGTTCTTGATTTCGTAGCCTGAGGTTTTGGTATTATGTCCCAAAAATCATTGCCAAGGTTAATATCAAGGAGCTCTTACCCTATGTTCTATTCTAGGAGTTGTATGATTTTAGGCCTTACGCCATTTAATGTTTTCAATCTTCTGGGGTAGGTGTATTTAGCTACATATTTTAGAAAAGAAAAAATTAAAACGTCCTTAATTTGTACAACTAGTAACTCCAGGAATTGTGATTTGAACCCAGTTGTATCTATTCCAAAGTGTGTGGCTTTCCATTAACACTTACTCTTGAGCACAAAACATCAAGATTTTATCCACCTCAAGTCAACAATTCTTATTTCGTTTTAATTCTGTTTACCTATGGCAGGCTTTTATTCCCTGCTTATTGTTAAATCAAATTATTATTAATATGTTCTTTTTAAAATGCCTAATTCTATGATTGGTATATAGTTCTTTATGTTTGAGATTACTGGGCCAGCAGAAATCAAATAATAGGCCACATATCAAAAACTACATTCTCTCTTCTTTCTCATTTAGTTCACTGGAGCTGGCTTCCTAATATTCTATAACTTTTATGCATTTAGCTACAAATCAGGCTTGATAGTATAAATATAAGAATAGCTAACATTTATCGGGTACTAAATACATCACAGTCACATCGTTTTATAATCCTTTGATCATCCTATGGGGTGGGTACTATCATATCTCCATTTCATGAAAAATGTCTCCTACTAAGAGAATGATTTGTTCTGGGTCACTCAACTAGTAAGTAGCTGAACTTGGATTCAAACCCAGACCTTCTTAAATTATTTATACAGACCTTACAGAAAAATCACAAGGATACTTTTTCTGCTTGTCCATGTATGAGAAGACCCCCAAGAAGATAAGCACCTTCTTTCCTATAACCAGCTAAACACACTTTTGAGACCTAGAAAAGGAGTCTAAGGAAGAATAAGCAGCTCTCTCACTCCAGCCTACTCACTCTTCCTGCTATTTCCATAGTCCCTACAGAAATTGGGAGTCAAGCATAGTGGGGGAAAAAAGAAGGTAAGGCAGCAGAGGACTGACATTTTTGAAGGAGAAACAGGAACAGCTTAATAAAATCCATTCAAAAATTATATTTGGAAATCTATATTTATATATGCCTTGGTCCAAGAGCAATCATAACTAAAATTCAAATACTGCCCTTGCCAGAATCCTTTACTGATACAGAGGTAGGATTTGTGCCAAATATGAAAGAAAGTCAACAAGTTCTTTACTTTTTTAAATTTCCCAGCAGTCAGCTACTTACAGCACCCTCGATGGGTTTTCAATTGCAAGCTTGAGAATCCATGACTTTTTACTGAAGTTCAGAGTCCCACACGCTATGTGCATTCTCCTAAGGCTGTAAGTCAAATGGCAAACCATGCATTTTATTTCCAAGTAGGAATAATCTAGTTTCTCTGACATTGTCACATATTCGTTGTTCTTTTAAAACTCTTCACCTATATGAAATCAAGATATGATTCTTAAACAACAAAGACTGTAATTGTATTAGCAACACAATGAGTCACCCTATCACTTAGACCCTGAATAAATGTGAGAAGCATATGTTGAAATGGAATCTGAGGGCTCCCTTTAATAAGCCAAATGTCTCCAAGGACAGAATAGTGGGAGGAAGCAATCCAGCTGCTCAGACTGCAAATTTTTGGTCCTTGAAAGAAAAATCAGGAAAGCATCATGAAAAAAGTAAATGTACACACTTTACCTTGGGAAAAGATTAACAAGGCTTAGTTAGAACGCTGATCATTTGACTGCTTGTGTTTCTATTTATTCCTCACAGGAGGTCTGGCAACAGTGAATTTTCCTCCGTAGTGTGCCCTTCAAATTGATTTTTAAACTTTTCCAAGGCCACTTTGGGAAGGCAAAAGATCATCTACCTGCCCTACCTACTTCCCTTACTGCTGCAAAAAAAGCAAACAAACAAAAATAGCAACAAGAAAAAACACAACCTCATGAAATGAATGGAAAGAAGGGTGTTGTTGCTAATAAGGCACCAATGAAAGAGGTGAACAAAATGGTTTCTTAGTGTCAAAAACAAAAATATAGCATACAAATTATTGCATGAAGTGGGAGGTGGGGGCAACTCAGTAATCTAAACCTACTTAAAGCATATCTGAATGGCCTTGGGTGGCTTGCAAATGCCCTTGGACCAGGGCAAGGCTACTTTGTAAGAGGAAAAATAACTTTTCTCATGAGAGAACATTGCCCTTGTGGTTTGGGGAGAGGGTGCTGTGGAAAGGGAAAAAGTTCAAATTCTAGAGTTAAAAGTAAGCTTGTGCAGTAGTTGCTCCAAGCCCCTCAGGGTTGACCACTCCTTCTTGTCATTCTCACTGCTCCCCATCTCACCCATGTAAGGCAAGAGGAGCACAATCTAGAATCTTGAAAACACTCTGACATTGCTTGCCTCAGCTCTCCTGTGTGTGCCCTGGAGAGCAGGTAACTTGAAAGCTGAAAGGATGCATTAGAAAAGCTGTGCCTCATCTTCTTGCTCTGAGAGGGTTTGGGTTTAATTTTTTTTTTCCATTCTGCCAAAGGCAGTAAGGAGAAGGAAGATCTCAACCTTGCTGAGGGAAGGAAATGGCAGGGCTGGCATGGAGAATGGCAGAATAGCTCTGGCCAACGTCATGGCAATTGATGTACGTGCCCAGAGGTGCATACTTTGGGGCTAGCAGCAGAAAAAAAAAAATACCAGGCAGGCTGAGCAGCATGGAACAGTGACAGACAGAGAGTGGAGGCAAGGGAATAAGGCCAACTCTGAGGAGTGTATGCAGCAGACGAAATCTGAGGCACCTCACACTGCCTTTGTCGTGAGTAAAGACGTAATGAATAAGTATGTAATGGATCCCTTAGGTATTGTGCTGCTAAAATCAGCCACTGACAGACTAAGAACTTCTGGGGAGTTTTGTTAACAGGAGAAAAGACATTATCATCAGCATAACATACATTCATTGGGCATTTCCTATGGCCCAGGAATTGTGCTAGCCCTTTGCATGCATCATCTCTTCCATCCCCACAACACTTCTGTATTTTAGGTACTGTACTTCCCTAGAGTGGTATGGCCTTTTACAAAAGATGAGGAGAGGGAGCTCCTTGGAAGGTTGAGAATCTTGCCCAAAATCACACAGCTGACACTTGGCAGAGTGAGGACTGTTTCTCAGGTCTGTCTCACTCCAAAGGTGGACTCTTTAAACAATGCTGAAGTACTCCCAGCAGTCCTGCCTTGGTTCTCTGCTTAAGATTTGCATGTATAATAGTCATATTCACTTATCAACTCATTCATGCAGCAAAGATCTGTAAGGACCTACTATGTGCCAGTGCCAGTGCTCAGCAATGGGGAAACATTTATGGACAAAAATTGACAGGATCCCAGACTTTTAGAACTTTCCGCGTAGTAGAGGTAACAGGTATAACCAAATGATGGTACAAATAAATGTGAAATGAAAAGTCTGACAAATACTATGCAGGATTTGAAAGCAGATAAGAATGGGGAGCATTTGCTAACTTTGAAGGTTTCCTAAAAAAGAGACCACTGAGTTGACAATAGAGAATGATAGAAAACAACCAGGGAAAGGGTGGTGTTCAGAGCAGCATTTCATCTTGTACTAAAGCCTTGGGGTAGGGACGAGGGAACAAGACATGTTGGAGGAAATAATAAAAAGGGTAAGGGTTATTAATGAGGCTACAGAGAGAAAAAAGATAAAAGGTCTCTGGAGGATTTAAAAAACAGTAAAGTCCTAAAAAATTAAAAAAACAGAGTCTCACATATGTTTGAATGTTGAGAGGAAGGACACAGTAATAATAAAAGCCAACATACATCTTCTTGGTCATACATTCCTTATACAAATATGTGTATGTGTTTTACATATATTTATTCATTTAATCCTCTTTATAAGCCTTTGAAAAATGTGTATTCTTATTAGCCTCATTTTATAGATAAGGAAATAGAAGCACAGAGTTTAAGTGACTTGTGCAGCTAGTAAGTGTCAGAGCTCCAGGGTCATTCATCTTAATCAATATGGAAGGGGATAAATATATTAGAGAAAGTATAATTGACGGGTGGAGGTAGTAGTTTTTCAACATCAGTCTACATTAGAATCAGCAAGTGTGCTCATGAACATTCAGATTCCCATGCACTGCCTACCTTCTGGGTTTCTGAATTAACAGGTCGAGCCTTTTTCAACACCGACTCCAGGTGATTTTGACACAGTGCTCAGGGGCAAAGCATGAGTGCAGATGTAGAGATTGCTTTTTTTCTAGGGGAAGTTGGGAGATTTCCTTCTAATGGCCTCTATTTGTTCTCAGAAATATGATATAGCAAACATGAATACTACAAGACAAACTTAACTGTCATCTCAAAAACTCTCACCAACTACAAAAAATTGAGAACAACCCATCCCTGACCTTGAGAATTATAGTCACGGTGGACTGCTACATGTCTTGCCCACTCTTGCACCAAGAGGAACTAAAGAAGGTTGTATGTCTGTTCCTCAAAAAATCGCAGGAAGGAATATATACCCTACAGGAGTGACAGGAGGCCAAGGGATTGAGGAAAGACTAGGTGAAGTGTAGAGATAAACTAAGTCAGCCAAGGGCATGGTAGGCTAGAATCCCTATAAGAAGAAATCAGTAGGATCCAGAAAAGGAAAAGATGTATTTAAGGCTGAAAGGGAAGTACATGGGAGACTTGGTTTATTTACAGTGTCCTTGTGTTTGCAATGGGCATTGTTTAAAACTTCTTTTATCCCAGAATTATTTCCCAGAACTTCCTACCAGGTCTCCCAGAACACTGAGATTTACATCCGAAAAACCAGTACACAACGGGGAACATCTGTGGTCTTCAACTTACACAGCTGATGCCCTTTCCCCGACTCTTACATCACCAGGGACCACAAGCCAACACATGCTATATGGATGTAACCAGCTAAAGGGAAAACATTCGTTATCAGAGAGAATCGCCCAACTCCTAAATACTCGGCTGTGCAGGAAAATAAAATTCTACTTAATTAAACTATCAAAAGTTGACTTTTGAAAGTCTTTCATGGGTCATTCTCATTGCCATTTCAGTCACCCTTAAGTTGCAAATCTACAACTGGAGTCTGTGATGTTCAGGCAACACTCAACTATCTGTAGATCCAGTAATTCATTATCCACATATATATAACCCAAATGTTGCATTTAGCTAGCAGTCTCCACTGCCTCCTCCTCCTCATCCATAAATAATTTTCCTGGCACTTTTTACTAGAGGAAGATGCTTTTCTTGAGTTTAACTTTGTCTCCCTCCAGCCTTCTAACATGAACTGAAACAGTCGTGTTCAAGTGTTAAGTAAAGTAAAAGGGATACCTCCTACCCCATGAAAGTGAACTAGGCACAAAATGTGGCATCCCTACTTCCACGTCTTCCTGAGTTTGTGGGGAGAAGATGTAATACACTTACTAAGTTGAACTATAAGCAGAACTTTCCTAGGTAGCCAGAGGAAAATGTCCATGAACTCAAGCCAAGCCAAAGCTGCCATTCCCAGCCTTGCGGGCAGCCAGCCCACCCTTTCGGAAGTGCCTCAGACAGTACTTTGTTATGTTTCTCCAGCGAGGAAGCTTCCTGTAGGTCGTGGTGTCTCCTGCCTCACAACCAGGAGAATAGCTGGAGCTCAGTCATCTGTCCCCCTCATCCTGTCAGAAGGAAAGGTCAGAATTCCCATTTAAACAGCCTTAGCAGAGTTGATGGAAAAAACACGAGAAAAAGGAAAACTACAGAATCCAAAGGGTTGTGGAAAATTATTTTTTTTATATAGTTTTTTTTTAGAAAGAAAGAAAAAAAAGGAGTGAAGGAGAGGAAGAAAGAAGAAGAAAAAGAGGGAGATAAAACAGGAATGTAGCTTTATTCTAAAAATGGGTATTAATAATGGCTGATCAATATTTTGTGTATTTAAGGTGGAGAATGTATATTTTGTGTATTTAAAATGGAAAATTATTTATACACACACACATATATATACAAACATCACAGTATATATGTACAAACCACCTAATACATGTGTATGTATGTTTATAATACTGATATATAATAAATAATACACATAATACATTAGAAGTATATACATACATAAACATATATATATGTGTATATATATACACATGGATATGTATATATGTATTTTATGTGTTTATTGTTTATGTATTTATAAATATATAAAATATTGCCCTATCTTCCTTTCCATACTCAAAAGAATGAAAATTAAAAACACAATGCCAGTTTCCAGTAGGATGGATGGTGGTTTTCAAAACTTGACATTCAAAGCCAGGATTAACGGCTGATCCAGCCCATGGTAGACAGGTGCCTGAGGAAAGGAAGGATTTGGCAACTGCTTCCAATATCCTTCCATCTCCAAACACACAAGTTTAACAACCCACATTGTTCCCTTATTCTTCGTTCAAATGTGAAGAAATACTTCTGGGAATACATTTGTTTTAGCTCCCAAATGGTCTCAGAACATCCTGAACATCCTAGAATCTGCCTGCTGGGTGAAATCAAGGTGGGAAGGGACATGCTGAGGACCACTTGGGTGGCAGGCTGTTCCTTCCATGCCCAAGGCATGTGGACTTTGAAGTTTGGAAAACTTCCTTCATGGAACATTGATTTCCATACACTTTGATCTTTCAAGACTGTAAGAGACATGATAAGATAAACTTCCCCAAAAGGAACAAGGACAGCTTAGGGAGAAGTTATAAATGTTCCCAAAAATTCCCCTAATAATCATAGCAGTCCATAGCAAAGTACTGTAGGCCTGTTGGTGAAAAGAGAAAACTCTGCCTTCATTATGATAATCACTTTACTAATGGAATTGTGTTTGTGAAGTGCAAATCTCCTTAAATGACTGAAAAGTTTCTTTTTTCTAAACTGCACAATGGCATTGCCTGTCCCAAAGCAAACATGACAGGTTCATCTGATTTTTCTTCCAGCTGTTTTGGTTATTTTCTAAGTCAGAGAGGGCCAGTCTGGCTTCATCCTTATCGGCTGGATTACTGTCTGACCGTTAGCACACACATTTAACTAGGATAAAAAGTCACCCCTGCAAATCACTGGTATTTAAACAGTTCTAAATCAACAGGTTCTCCCATGGGGTTGTATTTGAGCCGCTGGATATGACAAAACGGAAGCCAGCTCTGAAACTAAAGAACATAAAGGTCCTTTGCTACTGGAATGTTCATAAATGCCTCTGACAGGCATTTGAGACTCTCTGCAATCTGCTTCCATCTGCCTTTCTAGGCATCACACCCCTGTCTTCAAATCAGATACTTGTCTCAAGTACCATCAAGCTGCTTCCTGCCTTAGTATCACCCCCCGCCGTGGCTTTTCTTGGCCTCTCTTCTTGCTTTTACCCTTGGGATTCTAACCAGCCTGAGGAATTCAGCTCCTTGTGAACTTTAGAATTCAGACCACTGCATTCTCTTTCCTCTAAATTTGGCTGTACTCTTATAATTATAACTTCAAACTCTTCTTTTCTCCAGTTCTCAGTACTAAACAAGCAATTGTTTCTCAAAATATAAGTAAACAAATTTTAAAATGCTATCTGTGGTATGGGAAACAAAATAGATAGAGGAAGACCAGGATGGGGGTACAATTTTAGACAGGAGATAAGAAAAGATATTGTTAAGGAGGATACCTTTGAAATGAAAAAAGGAAGCCTGCCATCAAATGGCTGAGAGAGGGGATTGTGAAGAATTCGAGACAGATGGCTAGAGAGGACCTCGACTGGTGTTTCAGAAACAAAAAGGAAGCCAGATCCGAATGAGGAAAGTGGTAATGATACGTTCAGAAAGGAGAGCAGTGGGAGATGGTGTGTGTCCTTGTTGGCTGGACAAGAAGTTAGGTTTTCCTCTAGTGTAATGGAAAACCTTTGGAGGACTTTAATTGAGGAAGTGATATAAGCTGGTTTATGTTTTCAAAAGAGCTCTCTATTTGCAAAGTGGAGAAAAGATAGTAGGAAGGTAAACCAAAGGCCTGGAGCTGACCTGCTGGGATTCCAGGTGAAACGTAAGAGAGGCTTCCCTAGGGTGGTAGCAGTGGAGATGAGAGAAGGTGGTGGGACTGGGGATATATTCTTAAGATACAGTCAATAGGGCCGGGCGCGGTGGCTCACGCCTGTAATCCCAGCACTTTGGGAGGCCGAGACGGGTGAATCATGAGGTCAAGAGATCGAGACCATCCTGGTCAATACGGTGAAACCCCGTCTCTACTAAAAATACAAAAAATTAGCTGGGCACGGTGGCGCGTGCCTGTAATCCTAGCTACTCAGGAGGCTGAGGCAGGAAAATTGCCTGAACCCAGGAGGCAGAGGTTGCGGTCAGCCGAGATCGCCCCATCGCACTCCAGCCTGGGTAACAAGAGCGAAACTCCGTCTCAAAAAAAAAAAAAAAAAAAAAAAAAAAAGATACAGTCAATAATTTTTGATAATGAATTGATACAGTTTATAAGGAAAAGAGAATAATCAAGTATAACTGCTAGATTCTGACCTAACCAACTAATGTGACTCGGGCAATGTTCTATTACATCCAGTCATTAAACACCATGATTGTCTTCCAATTATTGAATATTTATTATGTGTTTTGTATGCTTTAGCCATTGTTTATAATCATTAGATAAGCCTGTGAGTAGGTATTGTGACCAACATTTAACTGATGAGCAAAATGGGCCTTTAGAAGTGAATTGGCCCAAAATCACACAGCTAAGCCAGGTTTCAAATCATGGCCAGTGAGATTCCAAAATGTATACTCTCTCCATTCAGTTACTACTCCCTTAGCTTGTCCATTGATTGCTAGATGTCCATTAGCACTGAAGTCTGTCCTTTAATTGTGCAGGCAGAGAAGAGACTGGACAGCAGGAAACCGTAAGTGAACGCCACTCCTCTCTGGATGGTGGATTATATAGATTAGTTTTTCTTGACACATTTTTAGGAAGTATTTTTTGTCTTTTAGGTTATTAGGGTTCTTTGTTTTGTTTTCTATAAGGAAAACTGGGGAATCAAAAGCTAAGTCTGGAGACAAGCTGTATTCCAATTCCATCCCTACATATATTTGTATATGCTTCAGCAAGTTTCTTAGCTGCTAAGAGTGTTAATTTCCTTGTCTATAGAGTGTATGTAATATTTACCTGGATTGGTGGTATGAAGATTAAATGAGAAATGTAGGAAGTATTTAACGCAATGCCAAGTAAAATTGACAAGTAGAAAACTCTCAAATAAGTAGTACCTAGTTTAGTGGGAGCTTCCATGAGTAGACACCAGGACACAAACAATTATTCAAGTCAGTATTTTATTTTCTGTGATTTATTTCTGTCTTATTAGGTGAGGTAACTCAGACAAAAAGGAAAGTGACTTGCCTAATAGTCAAGATAAATTAGAGTCAGGACAAGAATTCCCATTTCCTAATTCCCTGAACACATACACTAAATCACCCAGTCTCTTGGGTATCATGTGTTTTTTAAACTGCTACCCAAATGATTGCTCCTGGATTCTGTAGTCACCCAAATCGCAGCTGCTACAGACTAGCCATTCGAATAAATAAACTAGAAAGTCGTGCAATCAGGCTCAGAAGACTCCTAAATCAAATTTATGCCAAGGATGCACACTGCTGAAAAGTCTATTGCTAGTAGGAAAGTTGTCAGTGTGACCTTAAGAGTTATTTTCATTTGGGAGATATACAATCTGTTAATCTGTGTGTCTTAAAATAAATACATTTTCTACTCTATCCTATCAAGTCACAGGACATACAGAATTCTGAAATCCTCAACACAGAGATCCCTTGTCCTTAAGCTAAAACAATTTCCTTGAGGTAACTGGTAGAATGAGAAGTAGTTCTGATGCCTCTTTGATGATCAAAATTACTTGAAGAATTTAGTAAAAATGATTTCCCCATCTCCAAATTCTCAGAGATTCCAATCCAGTAGATCTGGGATGGGGTCTAGGAATAAATATTTGTTAAAAGCTGTTTGTTAGCCACCAGGAAAGGCAAATCAAAGTCACAATTAGATATATTACACCCACAGAAATAGCTGTGATCAACAAGACAAGCGTTAATGAGGATGTGGAGAAATTTGAATTATCAGACACCGCTAATAGGAATGTAAAATGGTATGACAGCTTTGGGAAAAAAAAAGTGGGCAGTTGAGCAGTTAAACATAGAGTGCCCACTAGTCCCAGTAAATCCTCTCTTAGGTTTTGATGTGGTTTGGTGTCCCTACTCAAATTTCATCTTGGATTGTAGTTCCCATAATTCCCATGTGTCATGGGAGGTACCTGGTGGGAGGAAGTTGAATTATAGGGGCCGTTACCTCCATGCTGCTGTTCTTGTGATAGTGAATTCTCATGAGATCTGATGGTTTTAAAGGGGCTTTTCCTCTTTTGCTTGGTGGTTCTCTTTTCCTTCTTTGCTTGGCAGTTCTCTTCCTGCCGCCATGTGAAGAAGGATGTGTTTGCTTCCTTTTCTGCCATGATTGCTTCCTGAGGCCTCCCCAGCCATGCTGAATTATGATTCAATCAAACCTCTTTCCTTTATAAATTACCCAGTCCCGTGAATGTCTTTATTAGCAATGCAGGAACTGACTAATACAGTAAATTGGTACCATAGAGAGTGGGGTGCTACTGTAAAGATGCCCAAATATGTGGAAGCAACTTTGGAACTGGGTAACAGGCAGAGGATGAAACAGTTTGGAGGGCTCAGAAGTAGATAGGAAAATGTGGAAAAGTCTGGAACTCCCTAGAGACTTGTTGGGTGGCTTTGATCAAAATGCTGACAATGATATGGACAATGAGTTGGAAACTGGAGTAAAGGTCACTCTTGCTATGCAAAGAGACTGGCAGCATTTTGCCCCTGCCCTAGAGATTTATGGAACTTTGAACATGATATAGATGATTTAGGGTATCTGACAGAAGAAGTTTCTAAAGAGCAAAGCATTCAAGAGGAAGCAGAAGTCGGATGCAATGGCTCATGCCTGTAATCCCAGCACTTTGGCAGGTCAAGGGAGGCAGATCACGTAAGGTCAGGCATTTAAGATCAGCCTGGACAAAATGGTGAAACCACATCTCTACTAAAAATATAAAAATTAGTCTGGTGTGGTGGCAGGTACCTGTAATCCCAGCTACTAGGGAAGCTGAAGCAGAAGAATTGCTTAAACCTGGGAAGCAGAGGTTGCAGTGAGCCAAGATCACACCATTGCACTCCACCCTAGATGACAGAGCAAGACTCTACCTTGAAACAAACAAACAAAAAAAGAGACAGACCATAAAAGTCTGGAAAATTTGCAGCCTGAGGGTGCAACAAGAAAAGAAACCCCATTTTCTAGGAAGAAATTCAAGCCAGCTGCAGAAATTTGCAAAAGTAACTAAGTAATAAGGAGTCAAATGTTAATCACCAAAACAATAGGGAAAATACATGGCAGCCCCTCCCATCATAGGCCTGGAGACCTAGAAGAGAAAAATTGTTTCATGGGCTAGGTCCATGTTGCCCCTGCTTTATGTAGCCTTAGGATATGATGCCCTGCATTCCAGCTGCTTCAGCTCTAGCCATGGCTAAAAGGGGCCAATGTACATCTCAGCCTTGGGCCTATGGGTGCACAGAAGTCATGAATTGAGGTTTTGGAACCTCTGCCTAGGTTTTAGAGGATGTATGAAAACTCCTAGATGTCCAGGTGGAAGTTTGCTGCAGGGGCAGAGCCCTCATGGAGAACCTATACTAAGTCAGTGCAGAAGGGAAATGTAGGGTCAGAGCCCACACACAGCATCCCCACAGGGACACTGCCTAATGGAGCTGTGAGAAGAGGGCCACCATCCTCCAGACCCAAAACGGCAGATCCACCAACAGCTTGCACTGTATGCCTGGAAAGGCAGCAGACACTCAATGCCAGCCCATGAATGCTGCCAGGAGTGGGGCTGTACCCTGCAAAGCCACAGGAGTGGAGCTGCCCCAAGCCATGGAAGCCAACCTTTTGCATCAGCCTGCCTTGTATGGAAGACATGGAATGGAGTCAAAGGATATTATTTTGGAACTTTAAGGTTTAATTACTGCCCTACTGGATTTCAGACTTGTATGGGGCCTGTAATTCCTCTGTTTTGGCCAATTTCTCCCATTCACAACAGGCGTGTTTACACAATGCCTGTTCTCCCATTGTATCTAGGAAGTAACTGACTTGTTTTTGATTTTACAGGCTCATAGGCAGAAGGGACTTGCCTCGTCTCAGATGAGACTCTGTACTTGGGACATTTGAGTTACTACTGGAATGCATTAAGACTTTGGGGGACTGTTGGAAGGCCATGTTTTTGTTTTGAATTGTGAGGACATGAGATTTGGGAGAGTCTAAGGGTTGAATGATACAGTTTGGCTGTGTCCCTACCCAAATCTCATTCTGAATTGTAGTTCTCATAATCCTCATGTATCATGGGAGGGACCCAGTGGGAGGTAATTGAATCATGGGGGCAGTTACCCTCATGCTGCTGTTATGATAGTGAGTTCTCAGAACAGTGAGTTCTCACAAAATGTGATAGATTTTAAGGGACTTTTCCCCCTTTGCTTGGCACCTCTCTTTGCTTCTGCCATGTGAAGAAGGATGTGTTTGCTTCCCCTCTGCCATGATTGTAAGTTTTTTGAGACTTCCCCAACCATGCTGAACTGTGAGTCAATTAAACCTTTTTTTAATATATAAATTACCCAGTCTCAGATATGTTCTTATTAGCAACCTGAGAATTAACTAATATAGGTACATACACAAGAAAATTGAAAACATATATCCAGGATAAGGCTGGTATACAAATATTCATAGTAGCATTATTAATAATAGCCAAAAAGTAGAAGAAAACCCATGAGTTAATCAACCAATGAATAGATAAATAAAATATGGTCTGTACATACAATGAAATAGTATTTATCTATGAAGGGTAACAGAGTACTGATACATGCTTACAGTATGGATAAACCCAAAAACACCGTGCTAAGTGAAAAAAGTCAGTCAAAACACATATTGTATGATTTCATTTACATGAAATGGCCAGACTAGACAAAGCTGAAAGACAGAAAGTAGACTAGTGTTTGCTTAAGCCTGGTGGGTGTTAGGGGTGGGAGAGATCAGAGAGAAGGAGAAAATGTACTTCTAAGGGTACAAGGTTTTGGAGCATGGGTGATTAAAATATTCTAAAATTCATCTTGGTGACAGTTGCATAACTCAGTAAATTTACTAAAGCCATTGGTTGAATTACATAATATAAATGAGCAAACTGTATGGCATATGAATTATATCACTTTAAACTGTTATGTTACAAAAAAATCTACCCAGGTGATTGTGATGTGGATTGGTTTAAAAAACACTGTTTTAATTTTTTTTATTCAAAATGTAGCCCATACGCCAGTAATCATAGCATCATTTGGGATCTTTTTAGGAATTCATAATCTAGGTGTTAGGATGGAAGAGGTTCTGCATTTTAACAAGAACTCAGGGTGATTAATGTAGTGCACATTAAAATTTGAAAAACATTGCTCTGAGATATTATTTAGAACCTTCTCAGTGTATATCTGCCCAATCCCAAATCATCACACCAAAGACTTTGAACTCCTTAATTTCTATAAGCATGCCAACTAGCATCAACAATTCATCCAACAGTAGGAAAATACTCCAAAACAATCTTAGGGAAAGCGTCAAAGAGAAAACGTTCATAAATAAATCCCTTTAGTGTGTCATAGAGTTTTAAATAGTGTTGCTAGAATCTCACTGGAGAACATGACAGTGTTCCTGATTTTAGTGAAGGGGAGAAGAGGATCATGTTAACCCCACAGTCAATCAGCAGAGAGAGAGAGGTAGTTAGAATCGAGAGGAAGGTGGATGTTTGTGTAATCTGACAAGTAACTTAGGCCTCTCATTTTTCACTTGCCTTTAGTTGTTTTAATGGACAATGTGTGATTTTTCTTTACAGTGTCACCAAAAAATGTGACTTTTCTTTTACAATCATTGTCACTCATTTCCGATATTTTATCATACCTCTAACAGAGTACTCATAAAAAATTTTAATTCTTCATCACTGAGACATGATGTTGGTCCCTAGGGTCTATGTTTTCAAGTAGATATGCACAATTTGTTCACTTGGCATTCCCACTAATAATACAGGGTCAACTTACATTCAAAATGTAACCATTTGAACTTAAATTCAAATGCGAGCCATTGCACAGCCACATGAAATTTTAAAAAACACACAACGCAATAAGGGACCATTTTTCACTCTTACTTCTATTCACGGTGGCTATGTTATACAGAGGTTATTTAGACAAACAGTTATGCCCCAGTGTCCTCATCTCTAAATTGATATAATAGCTTCATAAATTTGTGGTCAGGAAGAGATGGCATAATGCACATAAAGTACTTAATATACTTCCTAAGTACTCAATGTTAGCTGTTATTATCATTGTCATCAAGATCCTAAAACTGGGATATCAGCAATGTTTGACAGCATATTTGCTTTTAAACTATTTTATAATCTGACTACAATTTAGTTTGAACAAGTGTAACCAAAAGTAAATATTAACAATCTATAAGGCCAAATGGATTCAGTTATAATGAGATAGGGCATCAAGTGAGATGTCTGAAAGCCTGAGTTAAAAACCTTTACCAGGGAAGAGAATAGCTGGCCATGTCGGACAAGATTTTTATCAATACAAGTGGTTGCTATAGGTTGAATTCAGTGCCTTCAGAATTCATGTGGTGAAGTCCCAACCTCATTCCAGTACCCCAGTAAGCTTGTTTAGAAATAGAATTTTTGCAGATCTAATTAGTCAGGTTAAGACGAGGTCATACTGAAGTCAAGTGGGTCCCTCATCCAATATGATTACTGTGCTTAGGGGAAATTGGGATATAGACCTACACACAAAGAAAATGCCAAGTGAAGATGAAGGTAGAGATCTGGGTGATGCTTCTACAAGCTAAGGAATGCCAAAGATTGCTAGCAAACCACCAGAAGCTGGGTGAGACGCATAGAACAGATTCTGTTTCATAGTCCTCAGAGAGTACCAACCCTGCTAACACCTTGATCTTGGACTTTGAGCCTCAAGAACTGTGAGACAGTAAGATTCTCTTGTTTATGCCACCCAATTAATAGTATTATGGCATGCTAGCAAACGAACATGGTGCTGTATAAGTGGCTTGGTAGTAACTAATGCAACTCAATGGTTCTACATCTGTAGCATGTTTTCAAATCACCGGGATGGTTTAAAATAAACAAAAAAACATAGCTAGCTGGGCCCCACCCCAGAGTTCTAATTCAGTGCATCTGGGGTAGCGTTGGCGAATTTGTATTTCTCATAAGTTCCTGGATGGTGATGCTCAGGTTGCTATTCTGAGGATATTTTGAAAACCTCTGGTATAGGTTTTTCAGAGAAAGGAGAGCTATCTGAGGGTTGAAGAGTGGGGATTAAGAAACCATCAAAAGCAGGAAAACACATGTCTAAAATCCTACCTTCTCAGAAAATCTCCAAGTCTCCCCGCCTGAACTTCCCCTCTTCATGCCAATCCTGTAACAAATGGAAAAGAACTAGTTTATTTTTAACCAATGGGTAATATTGTTTTCAATCATATTAAGGGATCCAGCCATATCAAATCAATAAGAACCGGGAACTGCTACTCCAAGTCTTTGAAAAGAATTTTCTAACAAACTCTTAGGAACTGAAGTTTAAGACTTCAGGGTACATTAGAATACCTAGGAGACCTAGGACTCGCTCTAGACATATTAAAGTGGAATATAAAAGGGTGAACTCAAAGCAACTAAATTTTAAACTGGATTTTCTGGTAATTTTGATGGACTTCAAAGCTTGAAAATTATGTGTTTGCCTTAGACCTTTCTAAAATCCATTCAATTCTTTTTCTCATATGTGTACAATAATCTCGTCTTTGTACTGAGGTAGAGTTCTGAGGCAGTAAAGTATAATAAAATGGATACAAGCTTTGCACTTAGGCTGACCTGGGTTCAAGCCTTCCTCTGCCTATAAATAGCTGACTGGTTTTGGATAAGTTATGTAAGCTCTCTGTGTCTCACCCATCTATCAAATGGGGAGAGCCTCACTCTCTCTGAAATTTGTTGAAAATTAGCACTAACATTCATTCATGCTTTTCACAAAACAATAGATATTTGTTAGAAATAAATGATATTATCTGCAATGCTCCTGGGAACTGTATCTATGATGATTCTTAACATAGTATCAATCAATAAGTAACAATGAAATCCCTTATTATATTTACCAAGTTTTACATACACAGAATATATTAGGCACTTAATAAATATTTACTTAGATAAAATAATACCTTATAACATAGGTATCAAGAATTCAGAATTTGAAGCCAGATTCTCTGGGTTCAAATTATGGCTTTTCTATTTAATCTTTCTGTGATTCAGTTTCCTCATTTATAGCATAATAATAACAAACACTACAATCACAGAAATGCTGTGTGTATTCAATGAATTAGCATGTATAATGTAATTAAAATGGTACCTGGTATTTCATGAGAACTTGCTTTATCAATATTAATATTAAAATAGTAAGCATGTATGTATGTGTTAAGGGCATGCCAATAAGAGACTGGCAGTGAGAAACAGGAAAAGGTTTTTAGGGAAGATTGAGTTTTAAGTTGTTCTTGTAAAAAGAAGTAAAATTCAACTATGCATTATCACATTCTGAAAATTTTCAAGGTCATTACAGTAACTACCCAGGGAAAGTAAGTAGGAAATGAAGCCCTCTAAAGAGTCTGATTACATATATGGTTTCATCAACACAACTTGTACCTCACACCTGCATTTTTATAATAAATTAAAACAATGAGGATCAAGGGGCAAGAGAGGTAGAGACAAGGTTGCATTTTTTAGGCAGGTAACCACCATGTTTTTACTATTCATTTGGATATGAGCTGGGTCTAGGTGACACATGATTATGCACACATTTCCTTAATATTCAGATTTCTCCAACCACACTAGAGTTCTATTTAAGACAATATCCATCACACCATGGTTTGGGGAGTATTACAAATTCCCCCAAATATTAGTGTCTAACTGGAGTCTCTTGGATTAAAAAAGAAAATATATGGGAAACACACACCAGGCACAAGAAGAATATTCAATAGAGGTTAACAGACTCTGAAGAAAACCATATAATATGAAAAATGTGTGTTAAGAATCAAGCAATATAACATAAATAAAAGGAATGCAGGATGTTAAAGAAAGGAGTAGGGAAGGGAGTAAAAAGGTGGTTTTTGGCCTATGTCATAGATTTTCCAGCTTTGCTTAAAGCGCCCTCTGCAGGGAACATAGATTTTTGGAGAAATCCCAGATTTTGTTCAATTTGTGCCTTTTATCCAGGAGTTCCATGGTTCTGATAGAGACTGCACAGAAGTCATGGAAGTCATGAACTATGAACCTCAGCTGAGTAAATGAACAATCCCATGGAAGAAATGTGTGGCCTTCTCTTTTCTACCCAGCTGCAAACGGGAGTTTTATTGATCCCAACTTATAAGATGTGTAAAAAAAACTCTGTAGTCCAACTAACCTGGATTTGGTTCCACATGGTCATTTACTATATGTGATCTCAAGCAACTTAACTTCTCAAAATCTCCATCTCACTCTCACTTAAATGGGGATAATAATGTTCGCTACCTCAAAGAATGTTCATTCATTCAACAAATACTTTTTTAAGTGTTCGTTTTGTGCAGGGTAATATTCAAGATCCTGGGATTACAATTGTGCACAAAATAGACAAAGTCTCTGCACTCATGGAATTTACATTCCAGTTTCACACATGTGGCAGAGGCATAGCAGCTTGCAAGGCAGCCTGGACCTGTTGCAGTACCTTTTTTTTTTTTTTTGTTCTGGGCACCACTTAAAACTAGCAGCATCTTGGATCACCCTGGTGGCATAGCACAATCAACTGAGGTATATACTATCTCCAAAATCCAAAGTGTTCCATATCTTTTTAGGATGTGGGAATGACCAGGTGCGATGACTTATCCTTTACCTTAGAAGAGATATCTTGGCATGTCTCACACAATTGGAAACACAGAAATTTCAATTAAATGGAATGCTGTGAATTTTGTGGGATATATTTTCTGGGATATATACCCTCTGGCAGGCAAATATGTCTTACCAATACAGCTACAGTGATTATTACTTCATCCTCACCAAGTCTAATCAGCATAGTAGTGATGTCCCGTGGTAGAGATTTAGATTGCATTGTTGGGTTGGGGTGGGTATGTAATGTTAGGTGTGCTTAATACAGTTCTATGTCAGAGATGATCTTCAACAAATGTTACTTATTGTTCTGCTCAGAATCCCTCCTATACATCAGGATCTGACCCAAGCCCAGCACAGGGGAGGAACGCTGCATATGGAGTATTTTCTACAAATTGCTCTTGGTTTTCCTTTCCCTATTTACCATCAGAATGTTGCTCACAAAGATATGAATGAATATTTTAAGCTATACCCCAATAAATATTTCTCAAATTAAAGCACCATTTAATTGCATCTCAGCATTGCTCCCTTGTGAACACCCATTAGGCTTAATGAATAATTTATAGACTTCCTAGGGTGCATTCTGCTTGGTCTGAAGTAAAAGAAAAAATCATGAAATAATGAGGTGATTGCTTTTCAGCACCCCCCAACTCCACCCTACCCATACCCACATCCCTGCCACTTTGCAGTGTGTGGGGCATAGCTGCCTGGCTGGGCAAGAAACGCTACTGGACAAGCAGATGGGGGAAAGTGTATGTCACCCTGACCAGGTTAAGCTTGAGCCTGGACCTGCCCCCCAGCCCCACCTTGTACTAGCACAGGAAGGCTATCTGAAGGCCTCTGTCCTCTCCTGACAGTTGGCATCCTGGGTGTCACAGTCCAGCTGGCTCGCCAGGCACTGAGTAAAACGGAAGTCAGGCTGGGGGCAGTGAGGAATTTCCTCAAGGAATCGCATGCAAAGGGCTGACAGCATGGCATCCACAGGCTGCAGCAAGTGCCCAAACCCAGAAATCCAACAGCCACAGTGGCAGCCAGAAGCCTCTTTTCTCCCAGTGGAGCTGCAGGGGGTGGGGGAAGGAGGAATTATAAAAGAATTTTCTTTTTTAATTTTTGTGTTTTTCATCCATCCCAATGCATCACCTGTCTGGCAGCAGCACAAGTCATAGCCATATGTCCATCGGATTTATTCCTTTTTCACTGCTTCCATTGAAGGCTAAGAGATTTGTCCACGGTGACTTCTTCCCCGTTCTGGAAAGGAAGTTTAGAACTAATGCCTCTACAACACAACATATCTACAACCATCCGATCTTTGACAAACCTGACAAAAACAAGCAATGGGGAAATGATTCCCTGTTTAATAAATGGTGTTGGGAAAACTGGCTAGCCATGTGCAGAAAGCAGAAACTGGACCCCTTCCTGACACCTTACACTAAAATTAACTCCAGATGGATTAAAGACTTAAACATAAGACCTAACACCATGAAAATCCTAGAAGAAAATCTAGGCAAAACCATTCAGGACATAGGAGTAGGGAAGGACTTCATGACCAAAACACCAAAAGCATTGGCAACAAAAGCCAAAATAGACAAATGGGACCTAATCAAACTCCACAGCTTCTGCACAGCAAAAGAAACAGTCATTAGAGTGAATCCCAATCTGAACCAACAGAATGGGAAAAAGTTTTTGCAGTTTACCCATCTGACAAAGGGCTGATATCCAGAATTTACCAAGAACTATAACAGATTTACAAGAAAAAAACAGACAAGCCCATTCAAAAGTGGGCAAAGGATATGAACAGACACTTTACAAAAGAAGACATACATGAGGCCAACAAACACATGAAAAAAATGCTCATCATCACTGGTCACTAGAGAAATGCAAATCAAAACCACATTGAGATACCATCTCACGCCAGTTAGAATGGCGATCATTAAAAAATCTGGAGACAGCAGATGCTGGAGAGGATGTGGAGAAATAGGAACACTTTTACACTGTTGGTGGGAGTGTAAATTAGTTCAACCATCATGGAAGACAGTGTGGCGATTCCTCAAGGACCTAGAAATAGAAATTCCATTTGACCCAGCAATCCCATTACTGGGTATATATCCAAAGGATTATAAATCATTCTACTATAAGGACACATGCACACAGATGTTCATTGCAGCACAGTTTACAATAGCAAAGACCTGGAACCAACCCAAATGCCCATCGATGATAGACTGGATAGGGAAAATGTGGCACATATACACCATGGAATATTATGCAGCCATCAAAAGCAATGAGTTCGTGTCCTTTGTAGGGACATGGATGAACCTGGAAACGATCATTCTCAGCAAACTGACACAAGAACAGAAAATCAAACACCGCATGTTCTCACTCATAGGTGGGTGTTGAACAATGAGAACATGTGGACATAGGGAGGGGAGCACTACACACTGGGGTCTGTTGGGGGGAAATAGGGGAGGAACAGCACAGGGTGGGGAGTTGGGGAGAGATAGCATGGGGAGAAATGCCAAATATAGGTGCAGGGGAGGAAGGCAGCAAATCACACTGCCACGTGTGTACCTATGCAACAATCTTGCATGTTCTTCACATGTACCCCAAAACTTAAAATGCAATTAAAAAAAAGAACTTTTTCCTATAGGACCCCAAATGTTGGAAGCCCTTAGAACAGTGGTCCCCAACCTTTTTGGCACCAGGGACAGGTTTTGTGGAAGACAATTTTTCCACCACAGTGGGGAAAGGGGGATGCTCCACCTCAGATCATCAGGCATTAGTTAGATTCTCATAAAAAGCACAACCTAGATCCCTCACATGCTCAGTTCACAATAGGGTTCACGTTCCTATGAGAATCTAATGCCACTACTGATCTGACAGGAGGCGAAGCTAAAGGGAAGAGCCCAGAGTTGGGGACCCCTGCCTTAGAACTTGCCTATAGGACCCCAGATGGAGAATAGCCCATGGATTGTGCCTCTTCACCCCAGACTCTTCTGCAGACTCTTCTTCAGAATGCTGACGCTTATGTAGGTGAGCTTGTCTAAGGCCGCATAACTAGAAAGCAATGAAGCTGGGATTGGAAATCAGAGAATCTGAATCCAACCAGAACTTTCAAATTCCCATGTTCTCCCCACCTCACCCCTATTTTGACTGATATCTTCTCTTTTCAATTTGTTTCTTTTTAAATTTTAACCCCAGCTTGTGACTTGACCTAGGTGAATGACAAGCTCTGTGTCATTGTTTGCTGTTTTTTAATAAGAATAAAGAATCCATGGGAATCAGTAGTCTTAGTTATTTTACCCTTTTAAGGTTTCCTTTTTTTTTTTTGAAATTTTTCTTGGAGCTATATGAAATACAATAGCACAAAAAACAGTATGGCCTAGATTGTCAAGAAACTCAGCAAAATGATATGCAAAACCAGTGCATCAAGGCGCTACACTGGAAGCCTCTGGAGTACTGCATCTGCTCCCTGCTGTCTGGATGACCCCAGGTAAATCATTTACCTCTCTGAGCTTAGTTTCCTTATCAATAAAATGAAGAAAGCTGTAATATCTACCTAGCCAGTATCATTCTGAAGATTAAATAGGGTAAGGTGTGTGAGATGCCGTTTGCTCTTTCGCCCTCTCTTCTGTCACCTTTAGTCAGCGCTACGTAACCAAGGGAAGGCGGTGAGTGAGAGGAATAAAAGATAAAGTTGCTGCTAAGAAAAGAAGCTTAATAGCTCTTAGGAGATCTTACTATTTCTCTCTTCCTCTGGGAATCTTTTGGGAGGCCCCCACTATTACCAGAACCAGCAGCAGCCACTCCCAGCTGGCCCTTCCCCCATTCTCAGCTCTCCAGAAGGGACCTGCTTCAGGGGGTCACATTCCAGTTACCCCCATTTCAAAAGCCAGCTCTAAAACATATGCTATCTTCCTCATTTCCTTGACACAGGCTGCCTACCAACTGAGCCACAGAAAATGCCCACCATCAGTTCACTGGTGACATAAAAAGAGGAAAAAAAATTGTTCCCTGATTGTGCAGAAAAAGCTAGATTGTGGGGTTCTCATGTGTTCCCCTTTGCACCCTAAATCATGATCAGAAATGGAGGCAAACAATGAAATTCAACCTTCATGGGTTGGTTTGTTGCAGGTAGGTTGAACAAAGAAAAGAAAAAACAAAAGTCACTTAAAACTTCTGGAAATTATTATAGCCAAAGAGGACAGATGGTTTTCTCTCAGTTTGTCTCTGGGGAACATCTTTGACCTTTGTTTCCTCATTGTACTCCTTATTCCCTGCAGAAGAGTCATTACATTGTCCTGGAAATTAATACCAGGTAGGCAGCAGTCTTTACCCTTTATCCCGCAGCCTTCTCAACTTGCGTGGCAACCCCTCAGATGCGTGTCTCCCCAATCCCCGCCTCCGTTGCTCTTATCCTTCTCTCTCTAATTCATTTTTCTTGCTATTGCTAATCTCTCTCATGTTATGATTATGCTGTTTCTGGCTTGTCTCAAATAAGAAGACATTTCAAGACTTTGTCACATCCTCCACGCCTACATAGGGCTTTCCCGGATCCTTTTTTGTTGTTGGATATGGGTATCTCTTTAAATGGAGGAAGGAAGGAAAAGAAGAAGACAGGCAAATTTGCGGCATTAAACACAAACTGAAGCAGGACAGGGCAGGGCAGGTATGTGGGAGAGAAAGCCTAAGGCCACCTGTTTGGAACAGATTAGTAAGGTTTAAACAAAAACATCCCCAAGCCTCCACTCCACCTCCAGGAAAATGGTGCATTTTCCGATTCCTTACTCCCACGCTTCACTCTGCAGGGGAAATAAAGAGAGGATGACTTGAGAGCAGATGGGGGCAAGGCTACCTCAGAGGAAGATCGGGGCTTACGGGGTGGTCTGTAGTTTTTTACGCAGTTGGACAGCAGGACAGGAAGCAGCAGCTGCAGCAGCCAGGCTCCGCTGAAAAACTGCCTGATGACCCAGAACTAAAGATTTCATTTTATGCGTGGGGGGAGGGGGAGAGCCCAACCTTCCTGAGATAGGACATTCATCTACTTTTTTAGGATAGTAGCCATACCATACTGATGATACTCCTGAGCCAAAAGCGCAAATAAAGAAGCTGACCCAAAACTTTGGTAAATTGGCAAATGTAGTTGTATAAACACATTGTGTAATGTGTAATATATAACGCATCTTATATAAATATATTTACATGAAAAATAAATCACTTTATTATAAAATAATACAATTAAGGATGTCCTAGAAAAATCTGGAACATTTATATGTTGTATCCATAATTGTAATCACTTTGCTCCCTTCAGGCATGTGCCTTGTGCACGCGCGTGCGTACACACACACACACACACACACACACAAAAGCACACACACTGTCTGGCTATGTGGTTTTCCTAAAACTGCTTATCCTGATAATTGATGTATTCTAATCATGTCCTCCTGGAGAAAACTATAATCCCTAAGAAGGTCCTTATTAAAGAATTTGTAATGCCTGGCTGATGGGGAAGATGGCCACAGTAGTTTATGGTAATGCTGACATCTAGACGGATTGGCTTGGCCTTCAAATCTCATGGTATTGGGACACGCTGTTGGCTGAAGTCTGAATTGATACAAACTACTGTTTTCTGAGATACTTTGGTGATATTAAATATCCATTCCCTTTGACTAGATGACTCCAACTTTAGAATGTTTGAGGGTTTTTGTTAACAGTAGCATTTTCAGAATGAAAACTGAAAACAAATGTCCATCAATAAGAGATTCATTAAGTAATTATATAAAACATGATATAGATCCTTACATGTTAACATGGAAAGATGTTCCAAATACATAGTTTAAAGGGAAATGGAGATTACAGATCATATGTACAATATGATTAAAATATATCTTATATATAATATGTCATATGCATATCATATATCATATATCTTCACATCCTGTTTAGGCAGAGGAAAAAGTCTACAACAAAATATTAACAGGGTTATATTTAGATGGCGTGATTATACCTGATAATCTTTTTTCTTTTTGAGATGGGATCTTGCTCTGTTGCCCAGGCTAGAGTGCAGTGATATGATCACAGCTCACGCTAACTTTGAACTCCTGGGCTCCAGGGATCCTCCTGCCTCAGCCTTCTGAGTAGCTAGGACTACAGATGCATATCTCCACACCTGACTTTTTTTTTTTTTTTTGTAGAGATGGGGGTCTCCCAATGTTACCCAACCTGGTCTTGAACTTCTGGACTCAAGCAATCCTCCTACCTTGGCCCCCACAGTGCTGAGATTATAGGTGTGAGTCATTATGCCCACCCCCACCAGCGCTTTTTTAATCCAAACACTTATCTGCATTTTCTAATTGTTTTTGCAATAAGAAAGTATTACTCTACATTCAGAAAACGTAATTAAAGCTATTTGAAACAAATTACACTAGGATGAGTTTCCTTACCTACTCTTTACACTGCCAGAACCACTCCTAAGTACATGAGACCCATTCTTCAAAGGCGGCCAGTCCTTCTGAGACCAGCTGAGAATGACATGGAGGAGTTGTCATTCTCTGTAACGTGGATCTGCTATTATGCAGACCATGTCAGATCTACAGTCAAAGCGACCTCTAAGATTTGTTTTAAATTCAGACTCTTTGACATTTTGGTAATACTGTATACTAAGAAGCAAGACAGTGACCAGGCAATTAATTCCACAAATTCAACTATGACTACATTTTAATCAATGAACTGGCTCTTTAACTTGGGCTTTTGGGAAGCACAAAGAGGGAGCAATTTATTAAGAGTTGTCCTGAGGTCATTTACTGAGATTTTAAGTGTGTATGTCCACACACACATGCACACACACATATCTCTGTACTATGGTGGCATTTAGTATATTCCTGGATGTGTTGTTCTTTTCCAGCAATTTCTGTTACTGCATATCAAGCAGCAATTGAAGCATTCTGAGCTTTTGCCTAGATAATGACTCAACAGAACAAAGCAGCCAATTCTTGACTTCTGAATTTCAAAAAATTTTTTGAAACTCACAGAAGACACAGTAACATGAGAGGAAAAAAAATCAACAAAGGAAAACAAGAATTGAAGAAAAACTAAGAAGTTCTTACGCTGGTCAGTATTTCTGAGAAAACACTATGTATATAGCCCCTTCCCCCAGTCTAGGTTAGAACAGTGACAAAATAAAATCCATATGTCATTTTGGGAGTCAGAGAACAAAATAGCACATGCCTTTGGGATAAGAGAGGGCCTACCCCAGCATAGGAAGACACCAGTGGAGTATCATGGCTATAAGGTATGTATAAGCAGATGGGCCTATGGCAGGTCCACAGAGGCTCACCCCAGCATCACCCCAGCAACATGGGGTGCAACATGGTGGGCACACTCCAGCAACATTATAAGCAGCCAAGAGCAACACATATGTGACATTGTGTTACAACGAGCTTCAAGAAACCTTGCCATCGGAATAAGGGGGTATCTTAGTCCATTTGCACTGCTATAACAAAATATCACAGAATGGGTAATTTGTAAACAATAGGAATTTATTTCTCACAGTCTGTAGGCTGAGGAGTTCAAGGTCAAGGTGCCAGTAGGTTTGGTATCTGGTGAGGGCTGCTCTCTGCTTTCACGATGGCACCTTGCTGCTGCATCCCCAGAGGGGATGCACAAACACTGCTTTCTCATATGGTAGAAAAAACAGAAAGACAAAAAGGGATTGAGCTCACTTCCTCAATCTGTTTTACCTAAGGGCACTAATCCCATCCTTGAGGGCAGAGCCCTCATGACTTAATCACATCCAAAGGCCCCATCTCTCTTTTTTTTTTTTTTTTTTTTTGAGATGGAGTCTGACTCTGTTGCCCAGGCTGGAGTGCAATGGCAAGGTCTTGACTCACTGAAATCTCCACCTCCTGAGTTCAAGCAATTCTCCTGCTGCAGCCTCCTGAGTAGCTGGGATTACAGGCGTGTGCCACCACAGTTAATTTTTGTATTTTTAGTAGACATGAGGTTTCACGGTGTTGGCCAGGCTAGTCTTGGACTCCTGACATGATACACCTGCCTCAACCTCCCAAAGTGCTGGGATTACAGGCATGAGTCACTGCGCCTGGCAGGCCCCACCTCTTAATACTGTTGCAATGGGGACTAAGTTTCAACATAAATTTTGGAGGGGACACAAATATTCAAACCATAGCACCGGGTATAGTAACCTCTCCCTGATACTTTGATATAATGTTTGGTTCCAAAATCTAAATGCAAAATCAAGAAGAAAACACGAAAACTAAAATAACTTATTTACTGAAATTACCTTGAGTTTGCTAAGCTTAAGTTGCCACCACTTGCTAAATGAAGAATTTCACTAGAAATAAATTCAATCATATTAATTAGTTTTGAATGGCAAAAACTGCAATTTCTTTTGCACCAACCTAATAAAAAATTAGAAAAAGTAATATACAACTTGTGTTTTCCCTGAGTATTGCACCTGATTCAAATAAGCTAAGGATTCCAACTGAGGGATTCTTCCACACCTAAGGACTTCTTGGCCATAGCTTGGGCCATCTCATTGGCATAACTCTAATCTTAATGACCACCTCCCGCTATATTTGTATAGAGCCCTTGGCTGGATACATATTATCAGCCTAGCTTCATAGTCAAAATAAGCCTCACACAGACCACTATATCTTTCTGGTCCCTCCCTAAGGACAAGTGTCCTTGGGTAGGCCCCTTTATCGTAATTGCAAGGACCTGTCCATCTGCCCATTATTTGGTATAAAAAATGATTTTGGAGAAAAACGCCACTGTTCTGAAGGACTTTTTCTATTTTTCTTTTCAAACTCTTTCCAATCCTCTACCTCCGCCCAGCATACACACAACACACATATGCATACACCCATTTCTGTGAACATAGGTGTCCCCTCAACAGACATAAACATTTTGACCTTTGCATCCAAATGTGGTCCTGATAAAACCAAAAGAAGTGAACACAAAGCAGTTACCTCTGCCTCATAACAAAAATTCTGCAATGTTCCTAACACCTTCTAATCCTACCAACATTGTTATGTGCATACTCTGTACAGGAAAAAAAAGTATTTACTAGCTCATTCCTGAGGAACATGAAAAATTGGGTTGGTAAAGGCTACATTGGTGCTTAAGTTAAAACAGAACATACAGGGATGACCAGTCATTCTTTCATAAACCTTGAAAAATGTTTGGCTTGAAGAGATAAGCTCCAAACGGCTCAGTGCAGGGAGGGGGAAAGCATAAAACAGGAAGCAGAAAGGAACACTGCAGTTAGTCAAAACTTCAGAAGAAATCATTGAGAATGGCCATAATAAAATTTATACAGAAGTAGATTTAACTTGGGCACTGTTGAGAATTGCAGTGCCTCTGATTGCCCAGAGGTTTTGTATATCTTTTATATTTTATTAGCAATTTCACCCTGAAAAAGGAAATAGACACAAAGTATTCACATTATATTAACAATCCATCATTTTTATCCCCTTGTTTACTCCAGGTCATTTCTTTATAGTTTGCAGAAGATATATACAAACCCTCCACTGACCTCCGGTCTAACAATAGAGTTACTAGTCATTCTAGAATAGAAGTTAAACTTCAACATTCATTCTATAAGAAATTTCTGAGCAGCATGGGATCCTGGGGCTGTACATCTCATTAATAGAGCACTAGTGTTTTATTAATTTGGCAGTTATGTGCCAGATGAAGGTGAGCCAGGAGGGATCACTTAGGGCCCTGCTACTCTGATTGCTATGCAACAGAATTGCTTGTTTACTTGGCTGCCTACACAGCTAGAATATAATTTCCATGAAGCCAAGAACTATATTGTTTTTATATCTTCAGGCCCAATTATCATTAAATATTTGGATAATAAGTGAATGGAGTTTCTTAAAGTTTTTAAGATCCAAAGTAAGGAGAAGCTGAACTCACTGGGTAGCAGTGGCAAAATACAAATATTTCACATGAGGTGTTCTCAAAAAGGATCAGAATAGGATCATACACAGGCATGATAACCTTCTAATAGGTCTCTGGATGCAGTGAAATTGGCATGGGTAAGGATCAGGATCTACCAACTTTTTAGCCAACAGGTACAGACATAAAGCAACAAAGATTCTTCAAAGGAAACAAGATGTAAAACATAAAGAGAGGAGACAAAAGTTATGAAGGAAGAACAGAAAACACAGGAGGACATATACAAATCAGAGGTCTGTCATTCTGCCTTAGCAGCCCTCAAATCCTGACCCAAGTGAACCATAGACTTCACCATGTGTGTATACAGGCCAAGAACCCTCACCTGTATTTCCAATAGCATAACTGCTCATAGATCAAGAGTATCTGGGCACTGACGCACATTTTCTTATGCATGGAGAAAAGGCAATTTGGAAAAATCTAGCCGATTTAGTTTCTTTTTTTTTTTCTTGAGACAGAATTTTGCTCTGTCACTCAGGCTGGAATGCAGTGGCATGATCCCAGCTCACTGCAACCTCTGCCACCTGGGTTCAAGAGATTCTCCTGCCTCAGCCTCCCAAGTAGCTGGGATTTCAAACATGTGCCACCATGCCTGGCGAATTTTGTATTTTTAGTAGAGACGTGGTTGCAGCATCTTGGCCAGGCTGATCTTGAACTTCTGACCTCGTGTTACACCAATCTCAGCCTCCCAAAGTGCTGGGATTATAGGCGTGAGCCACTGCGCCCAGCCTATCAATTTAGTTCTTAGTGATGCCTATTATGATAAGATTTTTCTTACCTAAAACTAAGGATACATTGTCTGATCAGTATCTTGCCCGATGTAGGGGACACTGGATTCCAGGACTGTTCCAGAAGATTTAAAATACATGTTTTAAAATCACTTTTATTGAAATTCCATGCCATGAAAGAAAAACACAAAAGGTTCTCTAATATTGATCCTAAGCCTAACTCCCCAGTTCAAAACTCAAATGCTTTATAGAACTTATAATCAACCCTGTTGAAAACATTGGTTCTCTACATACACAGCACTCCTCACACTAGATGTGCAAGGACTTTATCTCAGTTTTCTGGCGAACACCAACTGGGTGTCCTATCATTTCATTCAATTCTAACATTATCTACCTGTAGTTAATGCCAGATCCCACAAGTTCATGGGCTCAGTCCCACAAGATTTCTCCCAGTTCACATGCCAATCACAAGTCTTGGCCTCCCACACTTCTGACCCACTCTCTATATTGGAAAATCCTATGACCACTGCTTCAGGTTTAATAATTTATAAGAATAGCTAATAGAACTCAGGAAAATATTATACTTTTATTTGCAAGGTTATTATAAAGGATATCATAAAAGATAGAGATGGACAGCCAGATGAAGAGGTACATAGGAAGAAATCCAGTAAGGTTCCAAGCATGGCAGCCTCTGCCCCTGTGCAGTTAGGGTACACTACTCTGTAGGATTGTGGATGCCTTCGCCAACCAAGAAACTCATCAAACCTCAACACTCAAGAGTTTTTGTAGAACTTAATCTCCATCCCTCCCCCTTCCTGGAGGTCAGTGGATAGGGCTGAAAATTCCAAACCTCTGAACGCTTGGTCTTTCTGGTGACCAGCCTGTCTTGAGGCTATCTAGGGACCCTACAATAAGCCTTCTCATTAGCATAAATGCAAATGTGGGCGAAAGGATATCATGATGAAAAACAAAAAAACACTGTTACTATTCAGGAAATTTTAGGGATTTTATGAGTTCTGTGCTGGGAACTAGAAACAAAGACCAAAATTTTTAAATTATACCTCAGCAACCCTCCACATAAAACCATAATTAAATTTCCTAAATGCAAAAACTATAAATATATATTCTATTATTTCTATGTCCTTGTGATTAGTTAATTTTATGTGTCAATATGACCAGGCTCAAGGATGCCCAGATAGCTGGTAAAACATTATTTCTCATTATTTCTGGATGTGCCTCTAAGATTGTTTCTGGAAAAGATTAGCATTTGAATCTGTAGACCGATACAGTAGTTTACCCTCATCAATGTGGCTAGGCTACCCTAATCTGTTAAGAGTCCAAATAGAACAAAAAAGTGAACAAAGGGTAATTCATTCTGTTAGAGCTGAGATGTCCATTTTTTCCTGCCCTCAGACATTGGAGCTCTTTGTGGCCCTTCAGACTTGAACTGAATTACACCACTAGTTCTCCTGGTTCTTCAGCTTGCAGACAGCAGATCATGGAACTTCTCAGCCTCCATAATTGCATTACACAATTCTGATAAGAAATCGACCTATTGATAGATAGATAGATAGATAGATAGATAGATAGATAGATAGATAGACAGACAGACAGACAGACAGACAGACAGATAGATAGATAGATAGATAGATAGATAGATCCCCTAAGTTCTGCATCAAAACCTGGACTAATACAGCCCCCTTGGTATTTAAATTAATTTAATAAGAAGTAGGCTTTCATGAAATTTACATATGCTAGTTTAATTTCTTTAAAATAATTTTCTTTGAATTTTAATTTTAGAAAAAAAATGAGAGATGTTTTCATTCAATCAGTTCTTTCATGCTGAATGCCTATTGTATAAATAGAAGGATAGAGCAGAGAATGGTGTTTTTCCCTACCTCTCTTCATGGCTGAATGAGAGCTGCATATGACAAATTATATGTGGGCTTTAATGCAAATGTCTCTGGATCTCAGAACCTATATCTGTATGAAGACTCAGACAAAGGTAGTATGCCAAGTAGAGTTAGGAGAAGATACCTAGGAAATACGTAACTCTGAAGAGTTAATGTGTTTACAATTACAAAATTTTGTGTCAGTGGTTGTTGGTGACTAGCATATATAACAGAAAGAACCCAGAAATCCTCAGTGCCTGTGTGCAGTTCAGAAGCCCCGTTTGACATATGTTACATAGTATTTTCTCCTTTGGATTAAAAAAAATCCAAACGAGGAAGGTAAGTTCCCTCTAACCACTAACTAAGCCCTATCCTCCTATCTCTCTCTCTCCCTATTCCCTCCATAGGTAATTGTTAAGAGTTAATATTTTGTATTTCAGGTCTTTATAATTTTTATTACTTGTATTATCTCATGACTATATATAATTTGATTCTCACTTTTGGGGTTTGAGGTTTTGTTTTACAATTTAAGTATATTTTACAAATAGTAAATCTTTTTACAAAGTCTTGAGAATTAAGCTCAGTGTATTTTTACCTATATGTTTCCACTAGGACACATACTTTGAAACTTTCCAAACCCAGAAGGCTTCCTCAGGTCCTTTCCAAGCAAACATCCCCTGACCCTAAAGGTAACCACTATTCTCATTTCTTTACTACAGATTAGTTTTGCCTAAAGTCAGATGCAAATTTTGGGACTAAGAAACCCCTTTTTATTGCTGTTTGTGATTACGGATTATTTAAAAATTAGAATATGAAGAATAAAATAGACTGGTTGCAAAATGTTATAGAACATTTTTAGATGGTTCAGAAAATCTTTCAGTAGCTTTCTTTGCTTCAGGGTCAGGTGAGGAGCAGGGCACATATGCAGACAACAGAGATTTCCTGAATTGATGCCCTCATTCTCTGACCCACAGATGGGAGGCCAGGTTGTCCTAACCCAAAATACAGAGGAAAGCCTCTGTAGGAGGTTCCCAAAAGGTTAGGAGACTAGGCCTCATAAGAAGTCTGTTTGAGGCTGCAGGGAGGGGCCTCGCCTAGGAACATTCTATCACTTGTGTATTCTATGAAATTGAAAAGTGGCGGCTTTAGTGGGGCGTGGTGGCTCATACCTGTAATGCCAGCACTTTGGGAGTCTGAGGCAGATGGATCACTTGGCTCAGAAGTTTGAGACCAGCCTGGGCAACATAGTGAAACCCCATCGCTATCAAAAATACAAACAATTAGCCAGGTGTCATAATATACACCTATAGTTCCAGCTGCTTGGGGGTCTGAGGTGGGAGGATTGCTTGAGCCCAGGAAGTCGAGGCTACAGTGAGCCTAGATTGTACCACTGAACTCCAGCCTGGGTGACAAAGTGAGACCCCATCTCAAAAAAAAACAAAAAACAAGGGGTAGCCTTTGGTTACTTGGATTGCACTATTAGGTGTATCACATCAGAGCCCACAGTAGGTCTGAACAACAGAAGAGACACACACACCAAATGACCTACCATTTGGATTGTGATTCAAGTCCAGACACCTGGGGATGTTCAAGCTGTGTGCACTTGGGATATCACCACTACAACAATAACTAGCATTTACTGAGCATCCACTCTGGGTAAGGCATAGAGAACTACAGTCAGGGACTTTTAAATAATGTTTGTGTCAATGATGGACGGCATACACAACAGTGGTCCCATAAAATTATAATACTGTATTTTTACTGTACTTTTTCTATTTTATGTACACAAGTACTCACCCTTGTGTTACAATTGCCTCAGTATTCAGTGCAGTAGCATGTCATGTAGGTTTGTAGCCTAGGAGCAACAGGCTATGCCGTGTAGTCTAGGTGGGTATGTAGGCTTTGCCATCTAGGTTTTTGGAAGTACACTCTATACTTCTAAAATGTATATAAAGTATAGTCATGCACTGCTGAACAATGGGGATACATTTGGCTACCGGTTACATTCAGCCTTCTGTTACCTGGGCTGCACTATTAGGTGTGTTACATCAGAGTCTCAGTTTCTATTTTTTTTTTTTTTTTTTTTTTTTTTTTTTGAGAAGGAGTCTCGCTCAGTCACCCAAGCTGGAGTGCAGTGCTGCAAACTTGGCTCACTGAAATCTCAGCCTCCCAGGTTTGAGCAATTCTCCTGCCTCTGCGTCCCACATAGCTGGGATGACAGGCATCCGCCACCACGCCTGGCTCATTTTTGTATTTTTAGAAGAGACAGGGTTTTATAATGTTGGCCAGGCTGGTCTCAAATTCCTGATCTCAGGTAATCCGCCCACCTCGGCCTCCCAAAGTGCCATTTTCTTGCAACAAAACAGCTAAATATGTTTCCATTGTTAAGCTAAATATATCTTCATTGCTTAATGGCTGCATTAAGCAATGCACGACTGTATTTTATATACATTATCCCAACCTGTCATCAACAACTACCTCATGTTTTAGGTATTATTATTGTTACAACCCTCATTTTACAAATAAATCACAAATCAAAAAGTTAAGTGATTGTCACAAAGATCACAGATTGTAAGTATTGGCTGACACTGGACCCAGGTCTGCCAGATTCCTAGCTTGGGATTTATTTTTGCCTGTAGCAGACTGATTGTCGTAATAGCACCTAATACTTCACTCCTCCCTAGGTCTGTGTCCTTGCCATGTAACTCTACAGTTCCTGTCTATTTTGACTGCACTCAGCCACGTGACTTTCACTGGCCAATGATAAGACACATATAAACTTGCAAAACACTTTCACAAATGAAAGTGAAACTGCACCTACTCCTCTATCATGGTCTGATACCTTGTGTGGGCTAAATAGGAATAGTTACAAGTCACCTCAAAGTCCCACTGAGGCTGTCAGAAATCAGCCAGCAGCCAACCAACTCCCAAATATATTAGTGAGCCTCACCCAGATCAGCTGAGCCCTGTAAACTTTTGAGCTAACCAAATGTTTCTTGTTGTAAGCCACTGAGGTTGTGTGGTTGTTGATGAAGAATTTTTGTGGCAATACATGACTAATATGCTACACTGCCCCTGTAGTTAGACTCCCTAGGTTTGGATCTCAGCTCCAATACTAGCTGAGTGACCTTGGAAAGTTACTCAACATTTCTTTGCTTCAGTTTCCTCATCTGGAAATGAGGGATGTGGATGTATAATGTGGATTATAATAGTACCTATTTCATAGGGCATTTATAAAAATGTAAAAGCATTTTATGATATATAAATTATATAAAATGCACTGCACAAATCTTTAGTGTACATCTTGGTGGATTTTTACATACACTTATACACATGTGTATATGCTCATATAACCACTACCAAGATCAAAATATTTCCAGATCTTCAAAATGTCCCCTTGTCCCTACCTGATCAGTAACTTCTCAAAAGTAAGCACTATTCTGACTTTCATCATCATGTACTAGTTTGGTCTGGTTTTGAAACTCATACAAACAGAATACAATATGTATTCTGTCGGGCTTACCATATTTCACTTGTGTGACCATGTGGGAGACCATCTATACAATTGAGTATAGCAGTGGTTTGTTCCTTTTCATTACCATGTAATATTTCATGGTACAAATATACCATAATGATTATCTATTGTTTGTGTTGATGGACACTTGAGTTTATTCCAGTTTGGAGCTTAAAATGTTACAAACATTCTTGTACATGTATTTTAGTTGATATAAGATCTCATTTATATTTTACTTGTATACCCAGGAACAGAAGTGTTGGATCATAGGTTATACTAACGTTTAGCTTTATGAACACTGCCAAGACAGTTTTGTAAAGTGTTCTGCCAATTTACAATCCCTCTAGTAACGTATGAGTGTTACAATTAATTGATATTCTTGGCAGCATTAAGAGATAAAAAGTCAACTCATGGAGTGAAAGAAGATTTTATAACAACTATCAAAGAACTTTCTGAAGAAAGAACTACAAATCAACTGACCAATCAAAAACTTCTACAAAAGCAATATAGACAATACAGTTAAAAATGGGCAAATGACCTGATCTGCTCTTCAGAAAAGAAGATGTTCAAATAAATCATTCTACTATAAAGATACATGCACATTTATGTTTATTGCAGCACTGTTCACAATAGCAAATACTTGGAACCAATCCAAATGCCTATCAAAGACAGACTGGATAAAAAAAATGTGGCACATATTCACCATGGAATACTATGCAGCCACAGAAAAGGATGAGTTCATGTCTTTTGCAGGGACATCGATGAAGCTAGAAACCATCATTCTCAGCAAGGTAACACAAGAACAGAAAACAAAACACTGCATGTTCTCATTTGTAATTGGGCGTTGAACAATGAGAACACATGGACACAGGAAGGGGAATATCATACACCGGGGACTGTTGGCGGGAAGGAGGATGGGGAGGGACAGCATTAGGAGAAATGTCTAATGTAGATGACCGTTTGACAAAGTGCAGCAAACTACCATAGCATGTGTATACCTATGTAACAAACCTGCACGCTCTGCACATGTTCCCCAGAACTTAAAATAAAATAGAAAAATAAGATGTTCAAATGACATATAACATGAATTCACCATTAGTTATCAGAAAGATGCAAATTAAACTATAATGAAACAACATTACTGTCAAGAATGCTAAAATTAAAAGGATTGACAATGCCAGGTGTTTTCTTTTGTTTTTAACAGATGGCATGCAACACTACCCATCATTCAGCAACCTGTTGTTCGTTTAACAAATGGACTTGGAAATCTGAACATGTTGCTACAAATACAACTAACTCATCCCTTTTAACTTCTCTTTAGAATTCCATAGTATAAAACTACCACAGTTCATTTCATCACTTTCATTCCAATGGAAATTTAGGTTGTTTCCATTTTTTACTGTTATAAACAATGAACAGTAATGAATAATCATATATGCCTCCTTGTGCACGTGTGCAAATGTTTCTCCGGAGTAGGCAACAGGGGGTAAATTTTGTGTGTCACAGAAATATGCATTTTTAAGTGCCATATGAGAGTTCCCACCATCTTTAGATCCTTCATAATTCAGGGTAACAAAGCTCAAATCTACTTTCATTCCAACATCTCAAACTGAATTTTCAATTTGGGGGGTGGTATGGAGCTCCGATTTTGCAGGGAGTGGAGTCTTCAAAAACTTTTAGAAGCTTTATTTTCAGAACTACCCACTTTTCAAAGACAGGGTGATGTATGGTTATGATCCACTAAAAAGAGTATTTGCTTGGCTTAATTTCTCTCTCCTTCTGCTAAAAGCCACTCACTACTCAAGGTCTACTTAGGAATTTTTTAGGAAAATAAACACTTCTTAAAGGCTTTCCCTTTGAAGTAGACCATGTTGTTTTGACTAAGTACAGATCTTCATCAGTATATCCATGTTTCTAAGGCTGGTCTCCTACGGCTGAAGGGGCTTTGCTCCCATATCGTAAGTTTCTCTACAATTGACTAACCGAGAGCTGGGCTAACCTGTTCTAGCCTCTCTCACTTCAGTCAAATAAACACATTACTGGTTCTCACCTGTGCAATCTAGACCAGCCCTGCTGCCCTGCTGCCCTGCTGCCCTGCTGTCCTGCTGCCCTGCTGCCCTGCTGTAGCAGACTCCTGCCAAACTTTTGCTGAAGAAAACCTCAGAAACAGGAACAGGAACCCTATTCAGGGATCAAGTTTCCTTGATATAGATCTGTCCTCTGGATGGCCTGCATGATCCCTCATCCACCTTGTGTTTTCCCACTCCTTGTGGCCTTATCTTGACTCTAACTCATTGGCTTTGGGTGCCCTTGAACTGACTTTCTCTAGTGGCAATAGATTTTTTGTTTTCCAGGGCTCAGCAGGCTTTGTGACTAACCCCAGCCTGCCCCAACTGCCTGCTACCTTAGCTTGCTTTTGGCTTTGGACAGTTTTCCTTGGCTCCAAACCCTAAGTAGTAACATCAGTCACCTGTACCCTAGGACTGACATATCCCAACCCTTTCCCTTTATGTCCCTGTGAAATGTCCTGGCATCCTAGTTGAAGGAAGCTCACTAAATAAAAAGGCTCAGAAAGATTTTTTTTACACTACCAGAATGTGAACGATATGATATGGCATTACAAAGCCAGAGAAAACACATCCAGAGGGCCCTGTGTATTCTTCTTAGGGGTAATCTTGCTGTATTGGAGCTTCTAAAACCAAAGCATGCAATTTTCAAACATTATTTTGAAGAAAAGAACTCAGATAGTCATTGTCCATTAGTAGATCTTTTCATCTAATTTCAGTACCTCCATACATAGGATGAAAGAACTACAAACCACATGTAATCCAGAGATTTGCATTCATGTTACTTTTATACTATTGGCTGTGTGACTTTGGGCAAGTCCTCTAATTCTTCCAAACCTCATTTTTCACACATATAACAATGGATTTAAAGAAAACCCCTAAACGATAGTTTTTTGAGATTATGGGATGCGCCTTATTTTTATGAGACTCTTCTCCAAAATGTGGCCTAGAGAAAATGCTCCAAATTATTGATTCCATCAAGCTGATAAAAGAATCAAATAAATTGAAGTAGGCATAATCACTTTGAAAATTATAAAGCACCATATAAATATTTTTGGTATTATGAATGCATTGCATGCCAAAAAAATTCATAGAATTCAGAACATATTATTTCCTCAAAAATCCTTGGTGCAATTCCTTATCCTTCAGATCACAAATTAGATGTTACCGAAACATTTGTTTCTTTTCCTGTGCCTTCAGGCTTGTCTTGTCCCCATTCTTATATCTTTTCGTCTGAGCTCCCCACTAGACTGTAAACTCCTTGAGAACAGAGCCATGTGGCCTATGTCTGGGTCATTGTACATATTGATACTGTATGCAGTAGTTAGTATATGCCAGTCTTCATCTTAAATGCTTTACATCAATATATAAACTCATTTAATCCTCACAAAATCTGTAACATAGAAATTACTCTTACACCCATTTTATAAATGTGGAAATTGAGGCATGGAGAAGTTAAGTGACCTCCTCAAGTGCACATAGCCAGTGAGTGACAGAACTGGGATTTGGACCCAGATAGACTAATTCCAGGGTCCATGCTGTTAACTACTATATTAGAGTGCTTTGGTTGGATGGATAGGTAAGTGGATGGGTAAGATGTTTCATGTATCATTTGTCCTTTGTTATCTCTACTTGCAGACAAGACAATAATGTGAAAAAGCAAAGCTGAGGTTTTATACCCCACCATAAATAAGCTACCCAAAGGATTCTGGTGAGCTTGGAAACTACAGCTTTAAAGCCAAAATAACTCCTACCAACACATTCACTTCTTCACCCCGTCTACTTACACAGTCTCCACTTTCCTCCCTCTCCCTCCTCCCCAACTTCCCCAACAAATGCATTGACTATGCACTAGATACACTATCAGTCTGGTCAAGTTGTTTTGCTACATATTTCTCCTCCTGTGTATCTCATTCCTTCCTATGGTTTCTAGTGTCCTCCAAAAAAATTATCTTTCATACTTTTTGCAGTTTAAATCTCTATATAAAACTGCACACTACAGCAAAACACACTGCCATGTGTGTACCTATGCAACTATCTTGCACGTTCTGCACATGTACCCCAAAACCTAAAATGCAATAATAAAAAAAAGAAATAAATAGAAGAATAGAAAAAATAAAAAAAAACTGCACACTAAACATTTTTACTTGGCTATTTTACAGGACAGGCCTCATATTCAATGGATATTCAATTTAACGTATCCAAATCAGAATAAATGAGCTTCCCCTTCAAATGTGTTTCTTCTAAGCGAAAGCAGCACCAAGCACCATAACTAGATACTCTAAACAAAAACCTGGAAATCAAGTTGATCATTCCATCTTTGCATCTTATACCTACTCAATAATTCATGAAACCCAACAATTCTCTTAACAGTAGTGTAACTCCTCTCCCACTCCAGCACAAAATCTCTTCTCTGGACAGTTCTAAGAGCTTTCTAACAAATACCCCATTTTCATTCTTATATTTCTCTAGTCTACTCTAACACAGCAGATTCAAAAAGAAAATCATCCCCCAGCTTAAATTCTTTCAAAACCTTCCAAATGCTTTGTAGAGAAAAACGAAATCTTTACTGTAGCTTTCAAGACACTGGGTGATTCTTCCACAACTTTATCTCACATCTTTCATTCCCTGGCTTACTAACCTTCAGAACTTAGGGATTTTTATGAATTCCTTGAATCTGCCAAGTTCTTTCTTGTTTCTTCTAGGCTTTTGCACATGCTGTTCCTTCTGTTTGGAACTCTCTCTTCCTTATTTATACTATCTAGTCAATACCACATTCATCTTTTGGGCCTCAGCTAAATGTCAATCCAATGGAGAAGTTATTCATGTTCACTCACACCCACAGACTACATTAGGTTCCCACATTATATATTTTGATGGCACAATGAACTTTTCCTTTACTACACTTCGTTGCATGATGTATTTTCCTTTGATATATCAAAGTTAATTATATGTATGATGATTTGTTTTAGTCTATCATTTTTTGATATACTATAAGTTCCATGAAATCAAAGACCAGTTTACAGTGCCTAGCACACATCCTTAAATGAATGGATGAATGAACCAATGCTATCCTGGTAGTTTGGAGAGAAATAATAACAATAGACATTTGAGATACACTTTTTTTTCTTATTCTCATAACAACTCTATGAGATGGTATTATCACCTTTAACAGGTGAGAAAGCCAGTATTCATAGAAATCAGATAACATGCCCAGATTGCATAAGACAAGGCTGGTATACAGTCAAAATCTGTGTGTTCAATAATTCAGTTCTACTGAGCAATGTACTACCTCCCAAGTTATTCTAAAATTTATTCTTCCAGGAACAGGAATAATTGTGATGACTTCACTTTTTAAAGACTAAGTAATTGCCTATGAAGCAATATTTCTCCAGATGCTTTGTTATTTATAAATGCTAAATAATATTAGTATCTCTTTGGCATTTCCAGGGAATTCTTCAGGATAAGCAAAACCAGTTACTACCACTTTCCATTTAAAGGTAAGCCCACTAAAATCATTAGGGAAAGTCCTGGGAAATTAAGAAGTATTTCACATTCATTGAAATGAAAACACATAGAGAAAGAAACTAAGTATATTAAAGCAAATTAGGTAGAAAAAGGAAGTTGGTGAGATAAAGACATGAACTAAGAAAATGGAAGAAATAATAGAAGAAAGAGAAGACAGGTAAGTACAAGGACACATGGAAACAAAGAAAGAAAAACAGACTTCTCAAGTACTTGGCAGAGTCTAGAGGAGCATGTGCCAAGAAAGATGCTATTTCTGCTTCAAACAAAAATACTAGTGTTTCTGAGTATCTGAGAGTTTAGCAGCCAATAGCCAGAGCATCTGATGACTAGAAGGTTTGCTCATACCAAGGTTTTAGAATTGACTCGTCAGTCAAAATTTAAACAACATTTTCTATTTGCATCTAATGTCTTTGTTTACAATATGGGTGAAAGTGAAAGAAAATTAGAGAACAGGATTTTCTCCTCTTTGCTAGGCCAAAGTATATGTGTCCCCACTTTCAATGTCCTATTCCCCACCTCTGATACCAGACTGGGATTTGTCCTGATCCCCTAACTGAGTTCTTCCACAGACCAGCTGTCGTCAGACCATTTTTTTTAATGCCGAATGTGTTTTGTTATCTATAGAGTGGAGATAGACATTCTGAGTTGGTCTTTCTCAGTGCTATTTGGCTCATAGACTCTCAGAAGTGGGAAGGAGTTGAAAGGAAAATGTCTAGTGTCACCTCAAACTGGACATGTGACATTATCCCACCCAGCCACCACCCCTAATTAGTTCTTTCACCTGTCCCTCAATTTCAACACTTTGTTAAATTTTAGGTTTTTATAATTATTTACTCTGTAAAATGGTTTTTTTAGGATTATCTTATATTCACATAGATGGAAAGATTTTGAGGTCTCTAAAAATTATGGTGATACAGTTTGTATTTTATGCATTTTGCCTAAGAAGCTATTGGCAACATATTCTTTTAGAAAATCTAAATGTTCAATGTTGTTTTGGTGTTTAGAGGAAAAATTTAAAAGTAAGTTCTAAAGGTGCATCCTAGGGGACATTATCCCTTTATAGCAGTAGTTTCCAAGGTGTGGTCCCTGGGCCAGCTGCAGCAGCCGTACCTGGATATGTAATAGAAATTCAAAATCTCTCCAGGCTCCAGGTAACTTGGAGGAAAAAAAGAAATTTAAAATCTCTGTCCCAGCCCAGATGTACTGAATCAGGATCCCTGAGGTTGAAGGGCCAGCAATCTGCTTTGTTATAAGCCCTGCCCCTTGAAGTTTGAGAACCATTGCTTTATGCTATGAAGTAGAAAGCTTGGATGCAGGTCTGTTGAGGGAAGTAAGAAGAATAGAGCAAGTGTGTGTTTTCATTATTAAAAATGAGAATAATACTGGATTGAACTATATGATGCCAATAGTCAACCATTTCTGCCCTACATAAAATATAATATACAATTCAACATAAAAATGTACATTTTAGGTTGACAGTGTGACAAGAACTCATGAACTTGTGAAATTTCAATAAATGTTCCCTAATGCTCTAAAACAAACCTGAGCTGGGCCTCTGATCTCAGAAATGAGTTCTAAAGTAATTAAAGATATGCCTTCTAGTGCCCAGTAGAGATCATTGGCAGGCAGCCTCCAGCACACATTCCTTGTAAGAAAATAAGTACTATAGTTGTCATTCTCCAATCATTAAGACAATCAAGTTAATACAATATCTACATGTTTGCCTACACATGCCTCTGGGCCAAAATAGCAACTGACTTTATTCCCACCCTCTTCTTCTTTCAGGCATATGTCTCCTTCTTCCAAAATGTTCTTTCTTCCCAGCTACTTACCTGCAATTACATTCTTATAAAATAACTGACTTCTAAGAAGAGATAGAAATTAACACCGGGCTCACCAATAATTCTGAAGCAAGGCATGAAAACTGAAGCTCTTGGCTGGAGTCAATGCAAACAAAGAGTGGGCCACATGTTTCTCTTGTCATGCTGGGTTTGTCAGTAAATATGATGCAGTCGGCTATGTTACTGGATATGGCCTAGAAAGAAAAACAACACATCTTATGCTCAGTCTATGTTAACCAGATGAGTAAAGTTGAACCAGATGAATAAGTTACATGCACCTTACAATATCTGAGATCTTCCAAAGAAAAAGATGGAGCTCATGTTGGGCAGGAAAAAGGAAGAAAGGAGAGGAATGGAAAAGGGAGGAGAATGCTTTTCTTGGGTCTACATGCCTTATTCTAAAATTATAGTGACAGTGTTTCAAAGATCAGAATTCTGTCATATATATACCTTTAAACAACAATGTCCCCCACCAGTATACCCATCACGGCCAAGGGAATCAATAAGTAGTCAATACTCATAAATGAAAGCAGAGACAGAAAAAAGTAAGGGATTTACAGAATTTCCATTAAACAAGTGTTTGACACCATATTAAGGATTGGCTAGTGAAGACTCTTTAGCTGTTGGGATTTTAAAATAATAATGTCCTGACTTTTTGTTGGCTCTCACTGACTTGTTTGGAGAAGTTGATTCACCCCTCTCAGTTCGTTTCCAAAGCAACAGACAGATAGATAGTCACCTGCCAGATCAAAGTCAAGGTTACAGTACACTTGAAGAGTTTGTGGTTATGTACTTTCTTCTTAATGACAATATCAATCCTACCTCCTTGTCCAAACCATGTGACCTCAATCAGCCACCAGAGAGTTGAGGGCATTGCCACTTTGCAACCAAACTAAGGTGTGGTATAAGCTCTACAACTTATCAAGAGCCTGCAGATTTTGAGATAATTAGAACTAGGTAAAGACAAGTCAGGTTCTGGGACTTCAAACAGTGTAAAGAAAAGCAATGGAGCTCAGGGCCATTTACTCACTGAACACTGGGCACACTGCGCCTTGGCCCTATGAACTTTTCCAAGGCCTGTGAAGATGCCTGAGAGCTGGAATTCAATTATTTCCAAATACAAAAAGAAAATAGTGACAATCATAATAACTAAAAATAACTTCATCTCCAATGAAGCGGACATTTGACCTTTCCTATCATTTCATCTTCTACACTATCAATGATTATCTTTCTAAAACACAGATGTAATATGTGCAATGTCTTATGTAAAATGCTCCAGTGGTTCCTCATTACTTGCAGGATGAGGATTCCAGTTTTCAGGAGAGCATAAAAGGTCAGGTCTTAATTTTTAACCATATCACACCCAGTACTCTACTTACTCCACCTTCTCACCCTTCTCAAAACACACTATATTCTGTTCTGTCCTGTGTCTGTGCCTTTGAACATGGTGCTTATTCCAGGAAAGCTCTTGGCCTCTTGGTTCCACCAGTGAAAATCCTTTATCTTTCAAATCCCAGCTTCAGTGTTACCTCTGTTGTAAAATCTTTACTCTAAGGCCTTAATTACTTTTCTGTGTTCCATAGCATTGTGTATTCACTCTTAAAAGTAATTCTTATATATGAATTTTTCTTTTTTTTTTTTTCTAGATGGACTCTTGCTCTGTCACCCAGGCTGGACGGCAGTGGCCCGATCTCGGCTCACTGCAACCTCCGCCTCCCAGGTTCCAGTGATTTTTCCACCTTAGCCTCCAGAATAGCTGGGACTACAGGAATGCACCACCACGCCCAGCTAATTTTTGTATTTTTAGTAGAGACGGGGTTTCACCATGTTGGCCAGACTGGTCTTGAACTCTAGACCTCATTATCTGCCCATCTCAGCCTCCCAAAGTGCTCGGATCACAGGCGTGAGCCACTGAGTCTGGCCATGAATTCTTATATATGAATGATACTTCATAAATAATTATGAAATATTATTTCATAACTAGCAATTTCCATAATACTACCCTATGAAACCTATGAATTCCTTTAGTGTACAAACCATTACTTTGTCCATCTCTGTATCGCATCAGTCAGTGTCTGGCACATCAAATATAGTCAGTAAATATGTATTAAGTTAATGAATAAATGAATTAAAATTCGTATTTTTGAGCTTGCAAAAATGTTACCATTTGCTTGACACTTTCACTGATCTAAACCCAAAGAATGACTTTACTTAGATACGTGATGTTTATGGTAGCATCTCAAAGAATATTAGAGCTGGCAGGCAATTTAGATAATACTTAATTCAGCCCTGTCAATTTTCAGATAAGAAGGCAAAGTTCAAAGGAGAATCAATGTATTGATCTAGCAACTCCACATATATATATCACATTTGTTCTTGACACTAAATGTACACCTCAGATGTTGTTTTTTCTTCAGTTAAGAAAATGTGCTTCACAGCATGGTGACTATAGTTAGCAATAGTGTACTGTACATTTCAAAATTACTAAGAGTAAATTTCAAATTTTCTCACAACAAAATCATAAGTATTTGAGGTGATGGTTATGATAATGAGGTTAAATTAATTATTTCACATTGTTTTTATAGATCACAACACCATATTGTACTCCATAAATACAAACAATTATGAATTGTTAATTTACAAAAAATAAATAACATGCATATTTAATATATACTTATTTTTAAAGTGAAAAGAAGAAAAGTGCTTCTAAGGGATTGTTTTATTTCTTCCACTCTCTTGTAGTGAGCTGGGCATCAAACACTGGCTTTGTTATTTCAAAGCCTGTGTTCTTTCCAGTACATCTTTCACCTATTTTTCCTCCTCATTTATTATGGGGAAGTAATAAAGACCTCCATTACTAATACCACATTTAATTTTTGAATCCATTCCGATCTCATTTCTAATCTACTAGAAAAGAAATTATCTAATCCTCTTCTTAGAGGTAAGGATTTGAATAAATGTATGATATCTGCAAAGAAAAGTAATATAGGGATAGATCACAAGAGACAGGAGACAGGCAACTACCATCTCTAGAAGTAGAGAGGCTTTGATAGGCATCTGGTAGACACGAGATCAATTTCTAACTCCCACCCTGATGAAGTTTCTAAAAGTTGATGAGTAAGTGCACTTTACAAGACTATGATGAATACCAATCGTAATTATTTTTATAGATATCTAGCACCTATGAGAGTGGTTCCATAAACTCTACTTTCCTCATTCCTTCTTGAAGTACTAGAATACATATCCCACCAGCAGTTTAACTAGGTAAGCATAAAATTTATCATATATTACAGATCCAGTAAAGTGGATGAAAACATACTTTCCCATTATATGTATTTTCAGAGTGATCCTTTTATGTAGAATTGCATTTTTAAAAAACTAATCCAGAACTATGCTTTCTCAAAGAAGTTTAAACTATAATGTGGATGATTTTAGTAGAAGAGAGATGAATTAAATTGTCCTTGTTGTATCATTAGAGAAAAGACAGAAGAACCAGATCTCAACAGGCTTAGGGCATCAAAAAATCATAGTCATTTGTAAAAAGAAGTGGTACATAAATATATAGATGATGCATGGATGGGTGGATGGATGATGGATGGACGGGTGGACTTAGGACCAGACAACCTAAACCATAACTGAATTATTCTCATCAAGAAAATTCAGCTTCCAGCTTAGACTTGCCCCAAAAAGTAAGCCATTGAAGATGTGCAGTATCCCTTCTACATACAGTGAAAGGATTCACAGAAAAGAGAAGTGGTCAATAACTTAGAAATGACCAGCACCAATAACATGCCCAATCTATACTCTCTCTAAAGACAGCCAGTTTCTTTTATAACAGAGCAATTGTAGAATTTAATAATCCTGGCTAGCAATGGAGATGCTACAAAAGTACCAGATTTCCTAGAGCTTATGTATTAGATTTTTTAAATAAATGCCTTATCTTTATCATATAAAATGTGAACAGTTTTCATGTAGCCACCTTTCATGCAGTTTGCTTGCATGAGGTGAACATTTTCAAAGCAGCAGACTGAAAGCGTGACTAGCATCCCTCAGCTCCTTTCCTGTTATCCAAAAGGAGAAGAGATGAGCACTCACAAAACCACAATTTAGTGACTGAAGAAGGTTTCTTGCAGACAGGACAGAGTGGCATGGCTATTCAAACAGAAAGTTAAATGGAGAACTAAACCTCCACGTACTTCGCATTCCAGTACTGATGCAAGGGGCTAGCTTAGCATATAACAAAGGTTGCACTTCATTTTTCTATTTCCTGTTTTCTCTTTTCATTTTTCTGTTTCATTGCTTCATCTTTTCCTCCTTCCTTTTTCTTTCCTCTTTTTAAAAATCTTTACCAGCCATTTTCCTTTACTCCTGTGTTAATTTCTGCCTTTGGAAGGGCACTCCTGTCTGCATGCAATGCCACAGATTCATAAAATTATAAATGTGCCAAGTAATGAAAGAAAAAAAAATGGATAAGTCCTGGTTCCACAAATGTCAAGAAATGAACTTTTCTCAGGGAAGAAAGACACTCAAATCTTGCACAAATTACCACCACCTGTGACAACCTCCAATCAATGAAAACAATATCTTGTTACAACAGTAGTTAGCTTCTCAAATAATTTCCAAGTGCATTATGAGGAGATATACTGTAAGTTTTTTCCTCTCAAAATAATGAGTGATTAGCAATTATTGTTTTTTATTAACTGAGTAGAAATTTACTTGCCTGAAGATGCTCAATCAAAAAAGTACAACCACAAATGAAAGACATGTTAAAGGTGATCTCGTTGTTGAAATTGCGATAAACTACCACTTAGGGGCCTTCCAGGTATGAGAATGTATCACTACTTCAAGTAACTTACACAATAATAAAAGTAGGGAAGGTAACGCAAACCCCACTTAAACAGAAACATAAAGTACATATTAGTCCATTGACACATGGAGCTACATTCCAGATCTCCAGATGTCTTGTTATAGTCTCTTTCTATTGCACCAAAGTGATACCTTCATCCTATATTTTCTAAGTACTTGAAAAAATGAAAGACTAAAAGCAAAGAAAATGTGAACCAGAAGTGGGAACAGAAATCAAAACTTTTTGGTTCAGTAGACCTAAAGAATTTGACTGTAGGACACAGTGACCATTTACCCCAGTCAGGAAGAAAACTGTTGGGCTGAAACAAGTGAAGGAGATTATGAAATCCTCTGATAATATGGATGACATTTCACTCTATCCAAAGATTAACTCAGTGAATGGTGTAACTGAAAGAATATGACCTAAAGATGTGCCTTACAAATACTGAAGCTCCATGTTTTTCAAAGAGATTAATCATAATAGCATGAGGGTAAGGCATGATTCTGACTAACAGAAACATGCTAATTTGGGAGATTCTCTTGATTAGATTAGCCATTCCATGCAAAACATCACAGTGGCAATCAGAAAAGGCATCTCTGAAATGTAGAATGAAGGGTGTTAAAAGAAAATTTGTTTACCCAGAGATGAGTGAATAATACAGTTTAGTCCTTATGTAAAAGGCTCAGGCAGAGCAAATGATGGGGTGTCTTTGAGGGATTCTGGAAAGTTGAACCAAGGATGAGAATCCGAGATTTTGCTGCTGTTTCATTCAATTTCTGTCACTTCAATGGCTACTCATCCTCTTTTCTACCCCACTACAGTCATGAACAATCTGGATCTCATGTCACCAGAGGAAACAGAGTCATCACTTCAACGACTACACCAAATAAAATCTGTTCTGGTAATAATGTGAGGTAAATGAGACATGCAATGGGAGGAAGTGAATAGACTCCCATGACACATAAAAATTAGTAGGCATCACTTAAATAGAATTTATTCTATCAGCAAAGTTAGGTGGTTCTTAATGTGTATCAACAGAGATGGGAGTGAGGGCAGACAAAGGCCAAGGAAGAGGAAGATTACAACATGAAAAAGAAAAGTAATAAGAATGAAAATATTAATAGTATATTATATTAAAATTCAAAGGAGCAAATAGTTTAGTTGTGTTATCTTTGAGAAGAATATGAAGGATACTTGAGCAAACAGAAAGATATGAAGGATGTTAAAAACGTATATTGTTGCGCATGGAACTACAAGCAGTTTCCAAATTGAAACTGGATAATGTTCCCAAAGTAATTTGAAAGACACTTATTTGGAGTTCAGAATATATTTTCCCATAGAAACATTGTTGAAAATGTCAATTAGATTCCTAGGTTACCCGTGAATTCTATTTAAACCACATATGTAGCTCAAATACTATTAATTTGTGTTTCAAATCAGTAGAAAATAAAACTATTTTATTGGAAGAAGAATTAGCTATTCGAAGATGAGACAATTAAAGAAATGCTATTATGGAATGTTAATAAGGAGCATCTAGGAAATATCAAGGGGGTTAGATGTGGATGGCACAGATCTCTAGGTGCACATGCACATCTTTCTTCTCTAGCTGTACACTCTCTCTTAGGGATTCAATTCAGTGCATAGCTTTAAATATTACCTGTTTTCTGAAATTTCTCAAATTTGTAACTCCAGCTCAGACTTCTTTACTGAACGCCAGTGGAGCATACCCACTGCCTTCTTGCCTAATTGATATCTCAAACTGAACATGTCCAAAACTGAATTTCTACTCTTTCTACCCCAACCCACCCACCGAAGCTGGTCTTCCCACGTTTTACCCCACCTCAGTTAACGGCAACTCTCTCCTTCCATTTCTGACTCCTCTTTCCCCCCACACCATAAATCCAATTCTTCAGCGTATCCTGTCAGTTCTACCTTTAACATACATCCAGAATCCTACTAACATTTCTCATTTTGTCTCCTCCTTCCACCCTGGTCCAAGGCACTATCATCTCTTGGCTATACTACTGCAACTTTCTTCTAACTGTTCTCCGTGCCTTTCTCTTGCCCTCAAAAATCAATTCTCAAGATAGCAGCCAGAGAAATCCTCTCGAATCACAGGTTACGTCATTTCTAACCTTCACTCAAAATGCTACAATAGGTTCATCTCACTAAGAATCAAGCCAAAATGCTTACACTGTCCTGCAAGGCCCTAATGCTCTGTGTCCATCCCCAACCCCTCTGAGCTCACCTCCTACTACTTTTCCCCTGGCTCATGCACCAGCCCAATTGGCCTCTTCACGCTCTTTTGCATGTTCCAGTCATGCTGCTTTCTCCAAGTCTTTGATTCTGCTGTTCCCATTGCCTACAATGCTTGTCTCTGTGTTCTGACACATGTTTACTCCAATTGGGTTCATTGGAGTCTCACTTTCATTGGGTCTTTACTAAAATGTCCCCCCCAGGCCTTCAATAGCCAGCATACCTTTCTTAAGAATTCCAACTTCCACTGTAACCCTTTGCATGTCCCATCTCTCCTTTATTTTTTTCTCTCATTATCACCTTCTAACAGACTAAATGTTACTTATTTGCTTTCTGTTTGTCTTCCCCATTCTAGAATGTGAGCTCTCTGAGGGCAGTGGCATTTGTCACAGCACCTAGAACAAGGCCAGGCATATAATAGGCACTCAAATATTTGTTAAATAAATTGAATGAATAAGTGAATTGAATGCCTCAATGAGTAAATAAATGACCTTCTTTTTTTAATTTCAGGAGTGTTCTGTTGGCATGGCTTGTATTTACCCTTATCATCCATCACAGTGCTGTTTTTCAGATGGCAAATAGAAAATAAAAGGGCAATAACATCATATTTCAACTCTCTATCTCAGTCTTTCCACTCTCCAATTAATTTGCCACCCAGTAGTCACAATAATTTTTCTAAAACTCAGACCTGCTGAAACCAGATCTATGAAATTTCATGGCTTTGAAGATAAAGTTTATCCTTTTTAACCTGGTTTTCAAAACCACTCATGGTCTACCCTTTTCATATCTTTCCAGCTTCATTGTGAATTAATTATGTCTCTGATAGCGTAGAAAATGAGGCAATAAAGAGGTTTGGAATTGGAGATGCCTCCTATAGGGTAAATGGCAGTGGATGCTGGATCAGGATAGTCTGGTGGCTGTTGTGAGTATTTAGCAAGTTGGCCACCTGCCATTCCATCCTAAATCCTTGTTCATTACTCAGAGTCCCTATACTTTTCAGGCTTAAAGTTAGTGAGTTAATCTATTCTTTCTTTTCTTGAATTAAATATTATACAAAATCCTAGTATTAAAAAATATATATTTTAAGTGGAGCTGTACTATTTAACATAATAGGGGTTAGAGACAGTAGAAATCAAACCCTGATCATTCATTTTCCATATGCTCTAGCATGGTCCCTGAGGCCCCTTTTAATGAGCCCTGCCAGTGAGGCTCCAAGCCCTAAGAATATCGAGCAGAATGTCAAGTATACACTGAAACATAAGAAGAAAGACTTTCAAAACAACCATATCTATTGGTTATTTATAAAAATTACCCAGGTAACTGAAGTGCACTTTGTTTTTCTCTTCCCTGCTGTTTAGTGTGTAACAAATGGCAACATCTTTAAATGGCAGCAAACAACAAGACAAGAAATATGTCAGCATCTGTATTGCGCAGGAGATGGAACATTATACAGGATTGTGCAGAATGATTGGCTCTCAAGGGAGTAATTAGTATTTGGCGCACTTCTTACTGGCGCTACCTCGGCTTCCCTGCCAGAGGATTCTGAGAAAAGGTTTGTTGTTTCAGTTTCAAAATTGCATTTTAGATAGACTCTTTGAATAGAGTGCATGTAGGGACAAATGGCACTAATGTTTAGCAAGCGGTGTTTGTATTCACATTCTGTCTCTGAGCCTCAAGTTCATGACAAGCTTATTTTTTAGAAGTCTAATAAAAAATTAATAAGAAGAAATTTAAAGAAGTGTTTTCAGCAGCCAGAAAACACAGTTTTCATTTTCAGATAGGAAGATGACAGAGCTTCAAAGGAGGCTGTGGGGGGTTTCTTTGTCATGCCATTTGTGGATGGGCAAGTTTAGTTTTAAATTGTGAAATAAGATCCTATCCAATTTTGAAGACCATATTTGTGCCAAACAAAATCAACCTGAAATATTGGTCCACTTTAGAAAAGAGCTATGGCCAGTGTAAATGTAATGATGTCTCTGCTTTGCAATGAAGTACATATACAAATTGATGAATAACTCAATATTTTTTAATACTCTCACAGTGCCCTTCCTTTCCTTCACTTTTTTGCAACATAAGCCAGCTCCCCAGACGACAAGGGGAGCCAAAGAAGCCTGTTAGAACCAACTGGTTAGGCATTCCGGTCCACAACCTATCATGACTTTGGAAGAGCCAAGAGAAAAAAGCATTTTTTGGGGGGGATACTATTGTGTTTAGTTTATTTCAAGACTGAACTAATTGCAATAGTAGCTTTGAAAGCCTTTCAATGAATCTGAAACTACTAACGGATAAATGGCTATTTGTAACTGTACCACACACATTCTTTCTCTCTCTCCCCCACACACACATATATGTATACAGATACAATGTGTGCATGCCAGCACACACACACATGCATAACATATGCACATCACATACAAACATATCACACACATTCACACTAACACCAATAAGAGACCCCCAAACACACACATGCTATATGAAAACACACATATATACACATAAAACACACAAAACATAGTCCACACACATGTACATTCCACAGGCATACACATAATACTACAAACCAATACATACACTGCGTGCCATATATATACATATACACATCGTGCACATACCATATATACAACACACATTCACATATAACATAAACACATAATGTACACATCGTACACATACCATATATACAACACACATTCACATACAACATAAACACATAATGCAAACACATACCACACACCAAACACTACGTAAATTTATCACAGACTCATACACATCACTCCAAATGCAAATATACACATATATATCACAAATATACAGACATATGCATACACAACACATATAGACATATCCCCACAGTATATACAAATTCACCACATGCACACATAATACATACAAATTCACTACATACACATATGAACCACATACAAACATGCCCCCATGCACACATGCACAACACACAACACACAAACTCCAAATGCAAATACACATACATACATATCACAAACATGCACACAATGTATACAAATACACACCACACATACATGGCCACCATATATCTATCTGTATGTCTTCTATACAAATACACAAATTTCACACACATATATACACACTCCAAAACACACATATGCACAAACACAATACACATATACACACCCCTAAACCTACACGTCACATCACATATAACATGCATATCACATCACATGCAAATTCATCTTCATTTTCTAACAGAGATTCTGAAAGAACCTAGGAGAGAAAACCTACAAAAGAGAATTGAGACTTTGGGGTACAGTGTGAAAGCTGGATTCAGCTTGAATTTCAGCAATCCAAGTTCAGGACCCACGTTAAGTGGCTGCCTAAAGATCATCACTTGCTTTTACCTATGCATGTTGTTGTTCAGAAATTGGATCTTTCAGCATTTCTATTATCAAAAATGCCAGTAACTACTAGGCTCACACTTTTTGCTTCAACAGCTCATATGTTGACATAATTCACCAGAAGAGAAAGTTTGGAAAAGGGGTTTGCTCTTTGAAAGACACTTTTATTTTTCCTATAGAAACTGGACCTTAAAAATTTTTTTATTAAATAGTCTTAACTTCCAAAACATTGCTCAATTTTCAATAAATTAATTTATTCTTAAGAAATCCATATTATTCCTCTGACTTTCATAGACATGCCTCAAGACCTCAATACATGAAAACAATTACTCCAGGTGCCTGGCTCTTGGTGCTGTTCAGCTTTAATGTAGCAGCACAAAAAATTATGCCTTCCACCTGTGATGACTGATCCCAGAACCTGTACACAATGAGTCTAAGCTGAATACAAACAATAACCCTCCAAGTAAAGAGCCCTTGTTCAGTTCAACAGTGGCTCTTAATGAAACACTAATCTCTTCCCATTGATCACAGAAGAGTTATTTGAATTTCTATATCTGTGTGAAAAGTACGGTCATCCCTTCGACATTCTGCATTTGGGTGCCAAAGGAAAATGCTTGCCTGAAATATATGCTATAGGGAGGTAGTGTCGAGTGGGATTCAGGGAGAAGGTTCTGGAAGCAGCCTGCCAGGGAGAAGCCAAGTCCAGCTTTCTCGTTGAGTTGCTTGCTAGCTAGGTATCCTCAAGCAAGTCACTTAAACCACCAACAGCCAGTTTTTTGCTAGTTAGCTTGAAGTATGGCTAGTATCTAGCTCATAGGATTGTAGTGAAAATTAAGTTAGACAAAATGCTTAGAACAGTGGCTGGCAAAAAGTAAGCCCTCAGTAAATTGTGGGTGCAATTAAAAGGAAAGAAGATTATAAGAAGATTTGGTGTTTCTTTTGTCAGCATGAAAATTGAAGTGTTCACATTTTTAGGCATCTTCTCAAGGCTGGGCTTTGGTCTTCAACAATCCTGTGATATCAGAGATGATTATCTCTATTTTTCAAATAAGAAAATTGATGATTAAAGAAGTTACAGTAACCTTCCGAATCTCACACAGTGAGTGGCAAACTTGAAATTTGAACCAAGGGTGGAATAACCCCAAAATCCTCTTTCTTTCTAACCCATGACTTCATTATGCATGTTCCAAAGACCTTTCCTAGCTACCCTATAAAACTGTAGACCTACCTCCTAAAGGTCAAGCTAATAATGGACTTAGTCTAGTGTGGAAACATGCTATATCAGAATAATATGGGAAAGGGATCCAAAACCATCTTGATTATGGAATGTAAGGTCCTTTATGGGGGAGAGAGTATCTTACAGATAGTTTAGGTTTCATATTTACCCCATATAAATACATCTTCCAAGATTATTCTGAAATGTGGAAGCAACTCAACAAAAAATGAAGACTTTTCTTCTGGTGGCATGTAAAGAGAGAAAGACAAAGAAAAATACACACTGTGAAAGAAGGAAGAAAGAACAGAGAGAGAGGAAGAGAGAGAGAGAGAATTCATTTCATCCCAAAAGAATTGCAGAGGAATTACAAGGTCTTGTAATTCTCAATATCCAAGGATGTTGAGAAGGAAAATGATGGCTTTAGGAAGCCAGGGTGTGGAAAAGGCCAGCTAGCCTGATAGCACAGTATCAAAAGTCCCTTCTTTATCCAATATTATTTATCCAGCCCTGAATTTAAAAGCCTCAAAAATCAGTCCTCATAGAGAAACTGAGAAGCCACCCTAGATGTCCTAGAAGAAAAATAAATAAAAGTGCTGTCATAGGTCATGATGGGACTTCATCTCCTTCTCCTCTGTCTAGTGTAAAGGGTCCCACTTCTTCCATGGCTACAGAAGTGAAAGTCTGGTAAAAGTCTCAGAGATGAAGCAAAAGGAAAGGTTAGACAAGAAGATGGTTAGAAAGTCCAGAAGGTAAGACGGGATAACCAGACCATATCTCCCAGGATTCACTACTTAATCAGTGAAATTCTGGGATTAGAGTGCCTTCCCTTGCTCTGCAGATTATCTGAACTTTAATGTTTTCACAGCTTAGAAAATGACCTTGTTTCAATTACAAAGTAGCCAGTGTTTTTTATATCTCCCACATTCTCAAGTACATAAGGTGAGGATTGTGGTGATAGTTCCATGTTTACGCATTTGGAAGAGAACCACAGCTTTTTCCGGAGTCAAAAAAGAATATCATAGAAGAAGCACTATTTACAAATAATTAAAATGCACACATGCATGTGCATGCATGCATGCACACATGCACACACACACACACACACAGAATAGACACAGAGAACAGACTCAGCACTCTTAGGAGCATGTCAGTGGAGACATGTCAACACTCAATGAACAAGATGGCCAAAAGCCAGGAAGGTGAACTCACCTTTGAAATTAATAAGAGTCATCGTTTAGCTTTCCATTGTTCTTTGTTTTGATCTAACGCTGCCTCTCCTATCACTTTCCCCTTGTCATGGTCTCTAACTGTCAGCACTAAAACTGAAGAAAATTTTTCATTCCATCTAAGAGAAATATACTCCCCTCCTTTTGTCTTTTTCAGGAAATTAGTAGCTCATGTTCCACTAACTGGAGTGTTTGGCCTTATCTCATTCCTATAAGCTAAGTGGGAATTTCAATGCCATAACTTGGAATTATTCTGCCCAATTGGCCCTAAATGGATTCTGTTCTCATTGCAACATTTATCTCTAGACCTCACTAAAGATAATATTCAGCTTATATACAGGCACACAATTGTCCTCTCTTCAGCAATGAGGCCTTTAGAAATGTAATGAAATGTGACAGGCTTTTGAATTGGGCTCTAGAAACTGTTCCTTTTATGACCAAATGGATTTCTTGCCATTTTAGAAGCTAGTCTCTACATTGCTTCAAAATTGAAAGAAGGACCTGGGAAACTCTGGGATTTCTAAATAGACAATACTTGCTCATTGTTCCAGAACCATCTTACAGGTATTAATTACTTTTTCTAATTTTTTTCTGATATTTATTTGAAACTAGAGAATTAAAAATAATGTCTAGTCATCAGATGGAAGCCTCAATGTACTCTCTCATCATGTAAGTGTCAAGGATGACACAAACCAAAAATGTAGGCTAAGGTCATGGCTTTTTACAGTGTATAATGGAGGTTCAAGAGAAAAACTTATAGTACTAAAAACTGGGTGACATTCTTCCAGAATGCACTAGTCTGTCCAACTGATTTTTTCATGACTGGCATCTGTTTTGATTAGATGGAACATGTGCAATGTTAATAGTTAAGTAGTTTACCATCTAGTTCAATTCCTTATTTCAAAAATAGGCCAAGCCTTAAAGAGGTTCAATGATTTTTCCCAGAGTCATATAGATATTAGATAGCCAAGACTAGGTCGGGTCATTTGAACCTTTTCACTAACATATAATTATCCAATTATGAGCAACCATGACGTATGTTCTATTAAGACTCCACTGTTATGATCACTAAAAAAGGGCCTTACAAATCAGTATCATAGCTCAATTATTCTACAGCATTTAACACACCCTGAAAACACATAGACTGCTATAGCTTACAATAAACACAAATATCTTTTCTCTGACCATAGCATGATAGAAACTAAGCTCAGAAGGATTTATCTAGGAACAAAAGAAGGAAAATGAAATTTACCAGGTTCTCTGGATTCTAGTCCTGATTGTCACTGATAATTCAGTGACTTTGCGCATATCCTTAGTTGTCTTTTTTTTTTTTTTTTTTTTTTAAGCTGGAGTCTTGCTCTGTAGCCCAGGCTGGAGTGCAGTGGCGTGATCTTAGCTAACTGAAACCTCCGCCTCCTGGGTCCCAGTTCAAGCAATTCTCCTACCTCAGCCTCCCAAGTAGCTGGGATTATGGGCACGAGCCACCACATGCAGCTAATTTTTGTGTTTTTTAGTAGAAATGGGCTTTCACCATGTTGGCCAGTCTGGTCTTGAACTCCTGACCTTGTGATCTACCCACCTCAGCCTCCCAAAGTGCTAGGATTACAGGCATGAGCCACCACTCCCGGCCAATATCCTTAGTTTCAACACGTGAAACTGGGCAAGTCTAAAAGATAGGTGCTTCAGTGAGATTCTCAGGTGAGTGGTAGAATTAGATAATGATTAAGATCCTTTTCAATACTGAAATTTTATTATTCCCTAATCTGTGTGCCAGGAAATTAATTTAAGAAACCCTCGTCACTGACCCTATCAAGGAGCCCAGCACAGGCAGTCACAGTCGATTCCACCCACAAAGCAGCTCTGATATGGAGAAAACCAACGCACAATTTCTAACAAACCATTGTAGCAAAGACTTTGCTTTCCAACAATATTTATGTGCTCCTTCTTTTTACTATTAATAATAGAATTTCCCACTCAAATTTTCACAAGTTTCAAAGCCTTTCAACTTTAGATGGCAATTCCTGGCCTCCCTTGCAACTAGGTGTGGTTTTGTGACTAAGTTCTGACTAACAACCTGTGAGCCAGAAATGATGTGTTAAGGGTTCTTGTAGGTTTTGCCCTTAATTAGAAGAGATGTGCCCTTCACTTCCTCTTTTCCCTTCTCACTGGCTAGAGAGGAGTTGCTATAGTCAATTTGAACACAGGGATGGAAGCTGTGTGTTGAATATAACAGCATTAATATACCAGCCCTGCATTGCCTATTCTGGACAGGCACATGAGAAAGAAATAAACTTATTTTGTTTAAGCCACTGCATTGTGAATCTCTATTTTAACAGCTTATATGTTTAGCCCAATGATATAGTTATCAGTGAATTCTGCCACGGAATAAAAATTAGGACTCAAAGAAGAATGCTTCAGTCTTGGATTCTATTCAGTATTACCTAGCCCACAGCATTCCATTTCCATTTACACAGAAATAGTTTTAATCATAAACTAAGACATCTCAAGCTTCATAATTTATAGGAAGATTTGTGGATTACTAAGGCCAATGATGCTTTTAACCCAATATATGCTGCAAAATAATTAATGGTAGAATGAATCTTTATAGTTAACATATTGTAGTCAAATATTACTTTTCAAAAATGCCAATGTCTATAAATAATCCATCCCTGCAGAAACACAGTGCTTTAAATAAAAACACTAGGGTCACCAGTAACAAAGTCATCAGTGTTGGTTTGTGATAGCTACCAGGTTATCTTTATGACAGTGTTTCTTCAAATGGAAGAGATTTTGAATCCTGAAATCCCAGGAAGGCCAGGAGCAGATACTGCTAAGTTTTTTGCCAGCACACTAGCAGAATTATCCACAAAACTTTTGCTTACTGGTCAGTTCACTGCCACATCTCCCCTTCAGTGCTGGCCCAATTCAGAAATCATTATGTCAGTGTTGTTATATCAAGTTTCGTCTAAGCTGCCTCCTTACGTATTTTAAGTTTGTCCTAAAGTTTTCTCTGTATATCATAAACTATAATCTAAATGGAGTTCTATTGTGCCAATAACCGAGTTTTGGCCAATCAAAGGTGGCGAACTGTCCAAACCGTGTTCAAATAAGACAAACATCGAGCTGTAACTAATCTGGCTGTTTCTGTACCTCCCTTCCATTTTCTCTATGTCACTTTCCTTTTTCTGTCCATAAATCTTCTTCCACCACGTGGCTCCACTGTAGTCTCTTAGTCTACTCTGGCTGGGGATGCTGCCCGATTTGCGAATCATTCTTTGCTCAATTAAACTCTTTTAAATTTAATTTGGCTAAAGGTTTTTTTTTTAACAATATGTAACACCAAGACCTGATATTCTAAAACATCTAACTTAACAATAAAGAAAGCCATAATTTGTGTGATATATAAAAAAAATACCTTGGAACACTATTCAACCATAAAAAGTAATGAATTAATGGCATCTGCAGCAATCTGGATGGAATTGGAGACCATTATTCTAAGTGAAGCAACTCAGAAAAGGAAAACCAAACATCATATGTTCTCACTCATAAGTGGGAGCTAAGCTATGAGGATACAAAGTCATAAGAATGATACAATGGACTTGGGGACTGGGAAGAAAGGCTGGGAGCCAGGGTGAGGGATAAAAGGCTACAAATTGGGTACAGTGTATACTCCTCGGGTGATGAGTGCACCAAAATCTCAGAAATCACCACTAAAGAATTTATTTGTAAGTAACCAAACACTACCTGTTCCCCAGAAACCTACTGATTTTTTTAAATAAAAGAATGAGCCACAATTTGGTAAGGATAATTGAGGCAGATACTGAAGACTGGTTCATTTAACAACCATTTCAATCTCCTAGCATGCCCTCCTGTTATGAGATACAGGCTGGAAAGCTAAATCTCACATTCTCCAGAGGGTTCTGCAGGAAACCTAGGTCCTTCTAAGCCCACTTACATTCTGCAAGCTACCTGATACTTTATATTCAATCTCTTTCTGTTTACATTGGCTGACCTAGATTCTATTGCTGCAACTAAGAATCCTGACTGACAGAGTCATATTTTAATTCCCTGCTTCTTTAAGGATTAAAGACACGGGGAGGCTCATAAAACATGTTTTTTATGGCTGTCTTCTTATCATTGGCACTTTTAACATTATTTTGTTTAGAGAAAGAGAAGGAAACACCACACAGAAGGCTAGGTCTTGGGAGCTATGAGTGCTAATCAGAAGTGCTAAATAGCTACCTTTTTATTCCAGACTGACTCACTAGCCATCTGTGAAGACACAGTCATTTTTACACTGGTCTCCATGTGGCAGCCAATGCTGGGTGACTACACAGGGCAACGGAGTTCTTGGATGGGGATAGATTTGATAATTTACTATACTTTTTTAGAAGACAAAGGAGTCACCAATAGGAGATACAGCCATTAGAAACCCTGTCAACAGACAGATTGTCAGAAAGGTTTTTAATTCTCAGTGTGTGATCCCCAATCAGTAGCATCAGCATTACCAAGAAATTTCTTAGAAAGACAAATTCTCATAGACTTACTGAATCTGAAACTCGGAGGGTTGGCTCCAGGAATCTGTGTTTTAGCAAAGCCTCAGGTGATGCTGACACATGCTCAGGTCTGAGGACCACTGGTGTATGTCATCCAGACCTATTTGAGGTTAAATGAAGTTTAAGAAAAGTAGTAGCAGGGCAGGAAAGTGAAAAGACGGTTGAATAAACAAGTCTTTGATTTAAAAGGAAGCCCACTTTAGAAACAGACTATAATTTAATCCCTTTCACATATAAAATGGAAAATGCTGGGTGTGGTGGCTCAAGCCTGTAATCCCAGCACTTTGGGAGGCCGAGGCGGGTAGATCACGAGGTCAAGAGATCGAAACCATCCTGGTCAACATGGTGAAACCCTGTCTCTACTAAAAATACAAAAAATTAGCTGGTCATGGTGGCGTGTGCCTGTAATCCCAGCTACTCAGGAGGCTGAGGCAGGAGAATTGCCTGAACCCAGGAGGCGGAGCTTGCGGTGAGCCGAGATCGCGCCATTGCACTCCAGCCTGGGTGACAAGAGCAAAACTCCATCTCAAAGAAGAAGAAAGAAGAAAGAAGAAAGAAGAAAGAAGAAAGAAGAGGAAGAGGAAGAGGAAGAGGAGGAGGAGGAGGAGGAAGAAGAAGAAGAAGAAGAAGAAGAAGAAGAAGAAGAAGAAGAAGAAGAAGAAACATTGTGCTAAGCAACTTTGAATGAACCACTTAACTTTTCTGGGCTTCTATTTTCTTCTTTGTAAAATAAAGGAGGAGACAAAATGTTCTCCAATACTCACAAATGCTATTTTCTATAATTGTTTCCTAGGTACCATGCCCTTTCTGGTATAAACCTGATGACAGAAATTTTCCAGCATTCTATTTCTCTACTTAGGATCATTCCTGAAGGAAAATTACTAAAAAATATTATAGTTCTTCATCCCAAGACAGTACTTCCAGTATAATATTCCAGTTTAATTCAGATCTGGTGAAATGCACTAGAAGTCTGAGAGGTCCAATGTAATATTTAAAATATAATGGGGATTATCAGTATCAGTATCCCGGAAATACATGAAAATTACATGAGGCTCTTGTGTTATTGATTATTTTGATTGCACATGAGAGTTGAACACATCAAGATTCTGTGTGTTTCTCTCTCTCTCTCTCTCTCTCTCTCTGTGTGTGTGTGTGTGTGTGTGTGTGTGTGTGTGTATTAAACAATTTAATCTCCTTCCAACATTTAAGAATTGAGATCCATTGGCATTTAGCCAAGACTGAGGCACGTAGTCATTATACTTGGGAAAGCCATAAATTGTGCTCATAAACAATGTGGAAACATTGTAACACTGACAGGAGATTGTGTCCCTTCAGTGAGTTTAGGAATTTTAGAAGAAAAAAAAAGTCATTTATATAATTGGAGTTTGCAAAAATTGGAGGAGAGGAGAGACTGGCCTACCTGGATAGCAGCAGAGACCAAAAGCAAATCAGTTAAGGAATTTGTTGAAGACAGAAATTCACAATTTGCAATTAAACATATTGCAAAGCTCTATAATAATAATAAGACAGCTAAAGAAAGGTACAGTAAAAATAAGTATCCCGTAAGGCTAATACCATATATCTTTCTTCCCACTCATTTTTTGGCAGATAGTAAATACTTAGAAAATATCTGGGAATAAAGATTGAACATGTGGATATTTTAACTCTTTAAATGTAATCACAAAGAAATACAATATTTTCGTTGTGTGTTTCAAGCAGGTGTGAGTTGCTTTACTTTTAATGAGCCTAAAATATAGCATTTCTTTCAAATGTTTATAAAGCCAGTGGAGTAAGCATGAAAATTTCATGCAAGTTTTATTATATTGAACCATAAATATTCACTGCTTTGAGACTATAAAACGGCAAATTTGAATGGTTCAATCAGATATCTTCTTTGGTCTAGGAGACATCATCTACCTTTAAGAACGGATTAGTGGCTGGGCGTAGTGGCTCACGCCTGTAATCTCAGCATTTTGGGAGGCCAAGACAGGTGGATCACAAGGTCAGGAGTTAGAGACCAGCCTGGCCAACATGGTGAAACCCCATCTCTACCAAAAATATGAAAATTAGCCAATCCCAGTGGTGGACACCTGTAATCTCAGCTACTCAGGAGACTGACACAGAAGAATCACTTGAACATGGGAGGCGGAGGTTGCAGTGAGCCAAGGTCACATCGCTGCACTCTAGTCTGGGTGACAGAGCAAGACTCTGTCTCAAAAAAAAAAAAAAAAAAGAACTGGCCGGGCGCGGTGGCTCACGCTTGTAATCCCAGCACTTTGGGAGGCCGAGGCAGGTGGATCACGAGGTCAAGAGATCGAGACCATCCTGGTCAACATGGTGAAACCCCGTCTCTACTAAAAAAAATACAAAAAATTAGCTGGGCATGGTGGCGCATGCCTGTAATTGCAGCTATTCAGGAGGCTGAGGCAGGAGAATTGCCTGAACCCAGGAGGTGGAGGTTGCAGTGAGCTGAGATCGCACCATTGCATTCCAGCCTGGGTAACAAGAGCGAAACTCTGTCTCAAAAAAAAAAAAAAAAAGAACTGATTAGCACTCTCTGTAAACACTGAGTAACAAAAAAATAATCCTGGCACCAAAAGGGATGGAACTACTACAGGCTATCAAGACCCTTTCTAAAACATGTTTTAAGCCAGTTTTCTACAGAGGTCATTTCAAGCCATAGATGTAATATAATTAATTAATTAATTAAACAGCACTGTTATGGAGCTATTAGAAGCAACAATTAGCAAAGAGTTTTACAAGTAGGTTTTAAAAAGAAATATGCTTATGGTTTCACAATTCTGTGTATGTACTAAAAACCACTGATTACAAACTTCAAAAGTAGATTTTATAAATCTATTGTATCTCCATGAAAACTGAAAAAAACTAGAGGAGACTAGACGTACAGAAAATGGACATACAAATGCACTCTCTGGTTCATTTGCAGCTCCAAGGAGGAGGAAGAACACATTACTGCCAAACCCCAGACATCTGCCTGGTTGCTAGCCAACCTTCACAGCATCATCTCTGCGAAGATTGCATGTCACAGCTCACACCCTTGCCAAGTCATAAGCGTAAAAATACATGCAGTATTAATAGCCTCTGGTATTTCCAGCACGATGCTTGAATTCTGGAAAGGGATCCCCTGAACATTCCTAAATTGAACCATGGTGAGAACTGTCATCTCACGAAATGTCATTTGCGTCTTTGTGGGATCTTTTCTCAAATCTCACCTGTCTAGTCAAGCTCATATTGCTGATTCTAGGACAGAATAGATGTAACCATAAGCAGTACACTTGACTGGGGCTATGGGAGAGGGGAGTTATGAATTTCAGATGAAAGGCCTGAAAGTTCAGCAAAATGTGCATATGCACAGACCCAGTGCTATATACAACATCGAGAGCCTAAAGGCCTTTGAATCCCTTCCATGGACACCATATTAGGAATCCTTGATCTGTATTTTACACATGTCCCCACTGCACTCTAAGAGTATTTTAGTGAAAGTCAACATTGAACACTAGATACTAGGATTTTAGAGAGAACCTAAAAGAGGCATCCTTTTCCTTTACTTTCACAAATAGTGGCCTTTACTTTCTTGATCAGAAGTGAAAGCTCTAATGGAATGCAAATGGCACTGGGCAATGGGAGAAAGAATCCAGTAGACTGAAACTATACTTACTTTGCTTTCACTGCCATGGGCTCTCTGTCTTTCTTTAAACTTTTCTGCTTGACATTATATATGGTATTATTCCATTTCCAGCATTTCTTTGCCATTACATTTTTAAATTGCTTAGAAGCCCTATTTTTAATGGTAGCCATTTCCATCAATTATCAATAGCAATTACAATCTGTTGCAAAAAAAAAAAAAGTTCTGAAGAAACCAAATATTCAGTCAATTCCGATGATTTATATGAGTTGACTCTGACCATACCAAGGAGTCTCAAAACATGGTTTTGAGTGTATTTCAAAAGCACCTTTTTGGCCAGTCATAGTGGCTCATGCCTGCAATCCCAGAACTTTGGGAAGCCAAGATGGGAGGATCTCTTGATGCCAGGTCAAGACCAGCCTGGTCAACATAGTAAGACCCCATCTCTTTAAATAAATAAATAAAAATTTTAACAACAACAACAGAAAAAAAAAAACAAGTGCCTCTTTTTTTCCCCAAAGGGATGGAATGAAAGGTGGCAAGAATTTATTAAGCACCTATGGTATCCCCAGGATTGTGTTTAAATGCCATGGAAAACACAAAGAAAAAATAGCTTCTTCTTTAGAGGGCTCACTACCAATTAAAAAAGCAAGACTGATTAATATAAGGTAACAAGAGAATAGAACAATTCACTAAGTATTTACATTCATAGACCTAAATTGAAAAAAGTGCTCCAGATAAAGAAGAAATATTCTGTGTTCTATAATCTGACTTTCCTATACTAAAAACAGGACTTTATGTATGCTGCACTGAAATAGACTAATTGGAAAAAGGGAGAAAGACATGTTAATAATCAACAATAAGCATTTATTTTCTGGCATTCTGCACAGCTTCATGCTATACAACAGGCCCCTAAAAAGATTAAGAAGTCATAGCCTCTGTACATAATTTGCTTACCACTCAAGTTTGTAGTTCCCAAATGATGAGAAAGAAAAAGTTGGTTATTTTTTTCCTACTTGAAGTTCAAGAGGAAGTGTCGAAGGAGAAATCTGTTCTTGCAAGATTCTCAATCAGAAACAGAAACATTTCCATTAGAAATATAGCAAATAGGACTGTTCTCCTGAGATTTCCAACCTAATTAGTCAGATGAAAACATTTTTCAGATATTCCTCTGCTCATGTGTTTAGAAACGATAAAAAATCATTGAACATATTTTCTCCTCTACTATCTCTGGAACACAGGCTGTGTCACTTGAGGTTAAAGAAGAAGGCTGGCAAAAACAAAACTGAAGGTCATTTAGAAAGAGGGCAGGCCTGGAATGAAAATAAAAGAACCCCAAACAATTCTCAGAGAGTCCCAACCAATTCACATTTAAGATATTCAAGCTTAATGATTTTTAATCCATAAACCAAGTTGCAATAAGACTAACTGGGTAATGATGAGAATGAATGAAGGTAATTGAATCAAACAGGATTTTCTTAAATGGTCTTTTGCTGTAATTACAATCCAATCCAGGATCATGGTAAAGCAACCAAGTTACATGAAGCAAAGACATGTTGAATCCTGTGCACATTTTTTAATAGTTGCCAGCCTTGAACTGCCTTTCAAACTGTCAGCCACACTTTACCATATTAAGCACTATATAGTCACATGCCATGAACAGTGGTCTTCATTGGACAGAGAGAGAGAGAGAGAGTTATTCTTTATTGCACCATATAGAACACACATAGAAAATTACATAAAATATACATGAACTTTTTGACATTTATTCAAATAGTCCAATACAGTCAAGAAATAGAATATTGTCAGTACTCCATAAGCGAGCTCTGTCCTAGAGACAACCGATAATCACCATCTTTACTTGTATTCATCATTTTCTTGCTTTTCTTTGTAGTGCTACTACTTATATATGCATTCCTAAGCAATAGAGTCTGGTTTCATCTGTTTTTGAATTTCATAGGAACAGAATCAAAATGTAGGCATTCCTTTGTGCCACTATTCCTTTGTTTGACTTTACATTGTGACAGTTTCCAATGATGTTGCCTGTAAGTGACTGTTCATTTACATTACTGTTTGGTATTTCAATTTATTTCTTTGTTATACATATATTCAGGGCCCATATATGACAGTTCTCTAGAATATGTTGCTGGAATTGCTGGGTCATATAGTATGTATATCTTCAGCTTTCCTAATAATGCTGAGCTTCCTTTCAATTTCAATCCTAATTTTAACCAATTTGGTCAGTATGTCATTGTTATTTCCACTTAATTTTTCTAATTGCTATTAAGGTTGAGCACCTTTTCCTATGCATACTGGGCCTCTCCCACTTAATTTAACAATCAACATCACCCTAACCAGGCTTCTTTGTACAGCACACGCATATGCAGCAAGTAGCTTGACTATTTTTCAGTTGATTTGGAATGATTTCACCACTGTGATTATAAAATTCTCCTATCAACTGTGCTTCAGTTCATATCAGTCATTGAAACAGTCTGCAAAGCATGGAATGCTTTTCTGTTAAATCTACCGTTTGATGTTATAAAGAAACATGTTTAAATCCCAGCCTATACCTAGTCTTTAAGCTAATCATGGTGAAGCTCTACCAGGATAAAAGATGAAACATGAACTCTTTCCAGCACAAAAGGAAGCCTGTTTAGTACAGAAATTGAAGACCTAAGATCCATCAATGCAGGGCATTATGATAGTAGCTTATTGAATTGGTTTCTATTTTCTGAGTGGAATTACAGACTTTGAAATTTAGGGTAACACTAGAATTCTCTCTTCTTCTGAATGAAAGAGCCCTAGAATTTCAGAGTAAGAAAGATGTAATATGCTATTGTGTTTCTTATAGAGGCATTCATTAACTATTTACCTCACGTGCCCCAAATGGTCAAGGGCAAGCTATACTCCCAATGATAAAGAACATTTTCTGAAAGAGCCTCTATTTTGCAGAAACGTGTCCTGCTCTGCATATCCTTGGGGATACAGAGCAGAGAGCCTCCCTATATTTGGTATTAATCTTTTAATCCTCTTAGATCATTTGGTTTACTGTCCTAATCTACCTGTTTTCATTGTTTTTCTGTTACAAATCAAAAAGAAAATCTTCTCAGCAAATGCTCAGAAGTATTTTTATAAAACACAAAACAATAATTTTGGTGGGCATAAACTAAAATAAAATTTTGTCTTTACTTCTCAAATTCCATGAATATACAACCATCTTCCAGTTTTTTTAACTTTTATAAAGAAAAAAAAATTCCAAGACCTATCCATAAGTAAGTATACCTCTTTAAGTGCATAACTACAGAAGATACAGATGAGTAGAAACTTCAAAATGCATAACTGAGCAAACAGCAAAGAAACATTCAAAGGCATACATCTTCCTGGGCTTTTGGTTTATTTTGCTTTTGTTGTTGCTGTTCTTCTCAGAGTGAATACCAAATTTACAGAGCACTAAATTCAGAATATAAAGAAAAAAACTTACATGAAATGTGATATAAAAATAGCTAACCAACTGCCACTCAGAGGAAAATAAAACCAGTTATTTAGCTGAATTGAATATTTGGTCAGAACAGTTGCTGTATCTGGATATTGCCTTAATCTCTTCAAGAATATATTAGGAAGATACAATTGTCTCAATTGTTAACACATTGGCATTTTATCAGAGGTATCTTCATGGGGAAATTTTTCAGAATGGGTAACTACTTCTAGATTTCTGGCACACATTTTTGACAAGGAAAATTTTTTTCAATTTTATATCATGATATATTATGATATTCACTTTCTATGGAAAACCACTTCACATTTATATGAGATGTTACATTAAATATAATAACCCTAGTGCATAGCAGTGTTAAGTACTTAGGAAACACTCAAATTCTTGTTGAATGCATAAATGAAACACTTTTGTGGCCTACAATTGACTTCATTTTAAAGGTTTAATTTATATAAGTAGGGTGTACCAGTAATTTTTAAATAAAGCTTTATAAAATCTCCAGTTTATCAGTTTAAAATTTTAAGTCAAAATTAGTCTAAAAGTAGAGTAAAGGAACGCCTTTCTTTCTAATAACCAGTATTAACTTCAACAATCAAATCAATAATTTATAAATTATCAAAATAAAATTGAAGACTATCTTTCTCCTTTGAGGGCAGAAAGAAAGAAAAAGAGAAATGAAAAGAAGGAAGGAAGGAAGAAAGGAAGGAAAGAAGGAAGAAAGGAAGAAAGGAAGGAGGGAGGGAGGGAAGGAAGGAAGGAAGAAAGTAAGGAGGGAAGGAGGAAAGGAAGGAAGGAAGGAAGGAAGGAAGGAAGGAAGGAAGGAAGGAAGGAAGGAAGGAAGGAAGGAAGGAAGGGCATCTTTATAATGACATTAAGAGAAAGAAAAGTTTAGCACCCCTTCTCCAAATACAGCATGGTATAACAGAAAAAACATAGACGTTAGCTCAGCTCATATTCAGGCAACAAATACTATTGATAACCTATGTCAGGTACTGTGTCAAAAATAAAGTAAAAAATTTTAATGAATATAACACAGCCCTTATCATATAATCTTACAGTTGCTTGGTTGTGCTCTATTCAACCCTGGATTCAAATCTTATTTTTACCATTTATATGACTTTGTACAAATTACATAATATCCCAAAGCCTTGATTCTGTCACCTGTAAAAATTAGGAAAGTTTAATTTATTTCTCAGTAGATTGCTAGAAAGACAAAATGTGGCAGTGTTCTCTATGTACACATGTGTGGTGCATCCATAGTAGGCCCTAACATAGATGAAGTCCTCTCATCCGCTCCTCTTTCATCTGCAAACCGTCAGTTATACCCAGTAATACATGAAAAAGGAAACGATATTGACATATTTATGATACAATTTGTTGTTTCAAGATGCTTTTAAATCAAGGAGCAAGTATTATAATCCACATTTTTTGGATAGAGGAACTGAATTTATAATACTAAATCTATTACCTATATGTTCATATTTTTCTTTCTATTTTTTTATTTACTAAACTACCCATAATGACTACTTTGTCATTAAATGTGATGATGGGAGTGAAACAAACTTGTTCACAGAGTCCTCTGCGTATAAAAGACAAAGGTTAAGAGAAAGAGGATTGAGAACTGAAATAAAAATGAGAGGGAGAGACCAAAAAAAAAAAAGTACCTATTAATGCCTCATATCAACATTATTTATTTAACTAACAGTACAAAATAATTTAATTAATCTAAAAATCAGCAGAGTCAATATGAAAGTCAATGTTTTCTTTCTTTCTTTTTTTCTTTTTGAGGTGGAGTCTTGCTCTGTCACTCAGCCTAGAGTGCAGTGGCACAGTCTTGGCTCACTGCACACTCTGCCTCCCAGGTTTAAGGGATTATCCTGCCTCAATCTCCCGACTAGCTGAGATTACAGGGGTCTCACCATGTTGGCCAGGCTGGTCGTGAACTCCTGACCTCAAGTGATCGACCTACCTCAACCTCCTAAAGTTCTGGGATTGCAGACGTGAGCCACCATGCCTGGCTGAAAGTCAATATTTTCTCATTTATTTCTTGTTTTAGTTGGCCTGACTCATTTGCTACCACTTTTATTGTTTTTACTATTAATTTGACGCAAAGTTTTGAGAAAACAAGTTCATCTCTTCAGCTTGACATGGTCAAAGAAAAAAATTCAGAAGGTGAGGGAATCACAAAGGGTATTGACAAGTGACACAATAGCAAACTGGAGAACATATTTGCCACATGCAGAAAAGATTAATATTAACTTTAAAATATATAAAGAAGTAAAAGGAAAATAACCCAAAGGAAACATAAAAGACACTAAGACTTGGATAGGCAATTCACGGCAGAACTCTATATGATCAAAATATTAAAATTTCTAACTAATAATTAAAGAAATACAATTCAAAATATTAAGATAAATTTATTTCTATCAGATTAATTATATGCACTTTTGCTAAGGGTGTTTGTAAATAAAAATTTTCTTACAATATATTTGGAAATGTAAATTCATGTAAAATGTATGAAGGCCAAGTTGACAATGCCTATAAATAATTAAAATGTATATGCTCTTTGTCCAAGAAATCCCACTTCTGGAAATTTATCCTATCGTTATAAATATGAAAAGCTATGAACAACTGTTTCTTATATCATTTTTTTATATCAGTGGAAAGTTCGGAACAATCTAAGTGTCCTCAGATAGGGAAATAGTTTTAAAAATTACAATTAAGCTATGAAACGGAATATCCTGTGTTACGGCTTGGCTCCATGTCCCCACCCAAGTCTCATCTGGTAGCTCCCATAATTCCCATGTGTTGCGTGTGGGTGGGACCCACTGTGAGATGATGGAATCATGGGGGCAAGTCTTTCCTGTGCTGTTCTTATTGCAGTGAATGGGTCTCACGAGATCTGATGGTTTTAAAAACAAGAGTTTCTCTGCACATGCACTCTCTTTGCCTGCTGCCATCCACGTAAGATGTGCTTGCTTCTCCTTCCCTTCTGCTGTGATTGTGAGGCCTCCTCAGCCATGTGGAACTGTAAGTCCAATTAAACTTCTTTCTTTAGTCAATTGCCCAGTCTCAGGTATGTCTTTATCAGCAATGTGAAAATGGACTAATATGCACTGTGACAAGAGTATTTCTCAAAATTATATGCATATATGTGTAGGACATAAAAACATGTCCCAAAATATATTGTGAACAAAAATTAAACTGTAGAACAAAATACATAATTTCTTCCAATTTGTGCAAAAATATTAGCTATATATGTGTGTTTATGTCTTTGTCATGTGTCTAAAAAGAAGACCTAGAAGATATCAACCAATCTACTAATAGTGATCTATTAAAAGGAGAAATCGATTAAGAGCACTGAGGGAGAGGAGGACATATTCTAGGTAACTTTGCTTGAAGTTTTATAATATGCATATATTATTTTATATACATGCAGAAAAAGAGGAAGAAAACTTGTACTCCGTATCTGCTCACAATTTTCTTCCGAAGAAAAATAAGACAGAAAAAATATTTGGATGACGTAACAATTAAAAAAGGTTTATTTTTCTCATTTTTCAGTCTTAAATTGGATTAATTTGATGTGATTTAAAAAATAATAACACTCTAGAGCCAGAATTTGATCCACACATCAAGGAAAAATATCTTAAACCTAAATATACAATTATACACTGCTTGATGAATCTTCAGTGAACCAGCATTTTTTAAACAATAGTAGCAATAGGCATGAGGGATGCTGACAATTCTGTCTTCCCAAGGCTGGCTGAAGGCAGTGGGAGTAACGGCATTTGGGAAAATAGCCACAGTGCTGTTAGTTTCACATCTCTGACAGCTAGGTCTAAACTGGAAATGCAGTGAAGAATGGGCCAACACCTACAGCTCCCATCAATACTACCCACTCTGCCTGCTCCAATCCAACATCTCCCACCACAACCCTCACTTACACAGACATGCACACAGATATATCTTCAAAGGGCCAAAAATTAGAAAGCAGAGCTCAGGTCCCAGAAGCAGGGGTCCTTCATGTCAGTGAGTGGAGAACTATCCAGATAAATAGGGAAACATGCATGCAAAGAACCAGGGAGCCCCATGTGGAGGACTTTTCACAAAGAGCAAAAATGAAATAGCCCAGTGCCTCCTGCACTGTTATTACTATTACGAAAACAATTAGTGCCACAAAAGAGGTCCCTGGAATGAATCTTTTTCACTAGCAAAGGGATTACTTTACATTATTCTCAAATTTCTACAAGGGCCAGGCACAGTGGCTCATGTCTATAATCCCAGCAGTTTGGGAGGCCGAGGTGGGCGGATCACTTGAGGTCAGGAGTTCAAAACCAGCCTGGCCAATATGGTAAACCCCTGTTTCTATTAAAACTACACAAATTAGCCAGACATGGTGGTGTGTGCCTATAATTCCAGCTACTTGGAAGGCTGAGGCAGGAGAACCGCTTGATCCCGGAAGCCAGAGGTTGCAGTGAGCCAGGATCACGCTACTGCATTCCAGCCTGGGTGACAGAGTGAGACTCCATCTCAAAAATATATATATATTCCTACAAAGGCCATGGAAATACATTAACTCCAGGTAGATCATGTACCAAACATGACATGGGCCAGATACATTTTGATTAAACTTAAACCTTTAAGAATAGTCTTTGTATCTATAAGTAATATGCTCAGTCCTCTTTTTCTTGAAACATACAATCTTCTCCATACCTTTGCCTACTTTTGAAAAAGACACAGGTTTTTATAATTTTGCACTTTTACCCTAACTTTGTCATAAAAAAACAACTCTTCAACCTTGATCATAGGTGGCAACTCACTCCCCATGTCCAGGAGAAATTAGAGAATGGCATGAAAGAGTATATAGGTGTTTTATCACACTTACCAGATAATGTGTTTTCCACAAATTGAAAGTTTGGGGCAACCAAGTCTATTGGTGCCATTTTTCCAATAGTGTGTGCTTACTTTGTGTCTCTGTGTCACATTTTAGTAATTCTTGCAATATTTCTAACCTATTCATTACTATTATATCTTCTATTGTACTCTGTGATCACTGATCTTTGATGTTACTATAGTAATTGTTTTGGGTACCACAAATCATGCCCACATAAGATGGCAAACTTATTCAATAAACTTTGTGTGACAACACTAATCAACAGGGAAATGCAAATTAAAACCACCATGAGATTCCAACTTACTACTGCAAGAATGGCCATTATTCAAAAGTCAAAAAACAATAGATGTTGGTATGGGTGTGGTAAAAAGGGAGTGCTTATACACTGCTAGTGGGAATGTAAATAAGTATAAACTTTATGAAAAATGGTATGAAGATTTATTAACAAAAGTAGATCTACCAATTGATCCAGCAATCCTCCTACTGGATATCTACCCAAGGGAAAATAACTCATTATATCAAAAAGACACCTGCATGTATATGTTTACTGCAGCATGATATGGTTTGGCTCTGTGTCTCCACCCAAAACTCATCTTGCAGCTCCCATAATTCTCATGTGTTGTGGAAGGGACCTGGTGGAAGATTATTGAATTATGGGGGCAGGTCCTTCCCGTGCTGTTCTTGTGATAGTGAATGGGTCTCAAGAGATCTGACAGTTTTAAAAAATGGGAGTTTCCCTGCACAACCTCTCTCTTTGCCTGCTGCCATCCATGTAAGATGTGACTTACTTCTCCTTGCCTTCCACTATGATTGCAAGGCCTCCCCAGTCATGTGGAACTATTAGTCCAATTAAACCTCTTTCTTGTGTAAATTGCCCGGTCTCCAGGATGTCTTTATCAGCAGCATGAAAGCAGACTAACACACAGCACAATTAACAACTGCAAAGATATGAAGCCAACCTAAGTGCCCATTAACCAATAAGTGGATAAAGAAAATGTAGTATATATACACCATGGAATACTACTCAGTCATAAAAAATAATGAAATAATGTCTTTTGCAGCAACTTGTATGGAGCTGGAGGCCATTATTCTAAGTCATGCAACTCAGGAATGGAAAGCCAAATACCATATATTCTCAGGTGGGAGCTAAGCTACAGGTATACAAAAGCATACAAAGTGATATGATGAACTATGAAGATTCAGTATGGAGAGAGTGGAAGCCCAGTGAGGGATTAAAAGAACTGTATATTGAATACAACCTGGACTACCCAGGTGATGTGTGCGCTAACATCTCAGACTTCACCGCTATACAATTAATCCATGTAACCAAAAACCACTTGTACTCCAAAAGCTATTGAAATAAAAATAATAATAAATAAAAATAAAACCAAATTAAATAAATGTTTTTTGTGTTCTGACTGCTCCACTAACTGGCTATTTCCACATCACTGGCCCTCTTCTCAGGCCTCCCTATTTCCTGAGACAACAATATGGAAATTAAGCTGATTAGCAACCCGACAATAGCTTCTAAGAGTTCAAGTGAAAGGAAGGTTTGCACATCTCCACTTTAGATCAAAAGCTACAGATGATTAATCTTAGGACGGTATGTCAAAAGCTGAGGTAGGCCCAAAGCTAGGCCTCTTACACAAACAACCAAGCTGTGAAAGTAAAGAAAAAGGTTTTGAAGAAAATTAAAAGTGCTACTCCAGTGAACAGCCAAAGAGTAAAAGAGAGACAGAGAGAGAGAGAGAGAGATTGAGTGAGAGAGAGAGAGAGAGAGAGAGAGAGAGAGAGAGAGAGAACCAGCCTTATTGCTGATATGGAGGAAGCCTATTTTTAGTAGCCTGGATAGAAGACCAAACCAGTCACAGCATTCCCTTAAGCTAAATCTAACCCAGAGCAAGGCCCTAACACTCTTCAAATTCTGTGAAGGCTGACAGAGCTGAAAAAGCTGCAGAAGAAAAGTTTGAAGCTAGCAGAGATTGATTCATGAGATATAAGGAAAAAAAGTCATGTCCATATCATAAAAGTGCAAGGTGAAGCAGCAAGCACTGATGTAGAAGCTGCCGCAAATTATCCAGAACTGATGAAGGTAGCTACACTAAATAATAGATTTTTAGTGTAGATAAAATAATCTTCTACTGGAAGAAGATGCCATCTATGACTTTCATAGCTAGAGAGAAGTCAATGCCTGGCTGCAAAGCTTTAATGGTCAAGCTGACTTTCTTGTTAAGGGATAATGCAGCTGGTGGCTTCAAGTTGAAGCCAATGCTTGTTAGCATTCTGAAAATCCTAGTGCCCTTCAGAATTATGCTAAATCAACTCTGCCTGTGCTCTGTAAATGGAACAACAAAGCCTGGATGACAACATGTCGGTTTACAGCATGTTTTATTGAATATTTTAAGCCCACTGTTGACACCTATTACTCAGAAAAAAAAATGATTTCTTTAAAAATATTACTGCTCATTGACAATGCACCTGGTCACCTGAGAGCTCTGATGGAGACATATAAGAATATTAATGTTATTTTCATGCCTGCTAACACAACATCCATTTTGTAGCTCAGGGGTCAAGGAGTAGTTTCCACTTTCAAGTCTTATAATTTTGAATAGTGATACATCAGAGGGTGTATTAGTCCATTCTCACATGCTAATAATGATGTAGGATTTTTCTTCTTGGTCACTTTGCAAGCCAGGGACTTCCAGCCAGCAATGCCCTGCCCAGGCCCCTCTTGGCCGTGCTGGCATGCCCTATCTCACCTGTGTTATAGCTTGTACCCACGTTTGGTGGTTTCTGAGCTCAAGTACCACACCCACGAAGGATAAGGATGTTGCACACTGAAGGGTGAGGAGGGCGGAGAATAATTTTATTGAGTGATGAAACAGCTCTGAGCAGAGAGGGGATTTGGGGGTGATCCTCCTATGTGGAGCAAAAGTCCCCCATGTGGCTGGGTATAGCGCCTTTTATGGACTCAGAATGGTGAGTGCATGCTGATTGGTTTGGGAGCATGAAAAAATAAGGTTAAAGCAAAGACACCACTCAAAAGCAGGCATGACAGTGTAGGAAACCAATTAGGAAACGGTAGGTACATTTAAGATAGGTGAAAGGTCGGGATCAACCAGAGGAAAGCGTGCCAAACAGAAAGAAAATGCTCTCTTTTCTTTTCTTTTTTGAAAGGAGAGAAGGAAAGAAAGAAAAAAAAGGAGTGAAGGAGAGGAAGAAAGAGGAAGAAAAAGAGGGAGAGAGAATGGGAATATTGCTTTCTTCTAAAAATGGGTATTAATAATGGCCGATCAATATTTTTTGTATTTAAAGTGGAGAATGTATATTTTGTGTATTTAAAGTGGAGAGCTCTATAAATACTTATTAAGTTTACTTGTTCCGGATCTGAGTTCAAGTCCTGGATATCCTTATTAATTTTCTGTCTCGTTGAGTCTAAATCTCTTTATGGGTCTTATGTATCTGGGTATTAGGATCGTTAGCTCTTATTGTTGCATTGATCCTTTTACCACTATATCTTTGTTGCTTTGAAATTTATTTTATTAGATACGAGAATTGCAACTCCTGCTTTTTATTTATTTATTTATTTTTGCTCTCCATTTGGTTGGTAAATCTTTCTCCATCCCTTTGTTTTGAGTCTTTGTGTATCTTTGGATGTGAAATGGGTCTGGATGTAGCATACCATTGGGTTTTGGCTGTATCTTTTGATTGGGGAATTTAGTCGACTTAAATTTAGGGTTACAGCCATTTGATGTAATGGCAGTAACATTCTTAATGCGCATCAAGAAAATGCTCAATGCGCATCCAAGGATTTAACATGTGGTTTGGCTTTCTGGCTTTAAACTGTCTGTCTTAGAGGAAGTAACTGTAGACGTGATGGAATAGCAAGAGAACTAAAAGAAGTGGTGGACATGTTGAAATGACAACAAAGAACTTAGAATGTTCCATAAATGTAGCTGATAAACAGCAGCAGAGATTGAGAAGATTGACTCCAATTTTGAAACAAGTTCTATTGTGAGTCAAATGCTATCAAACATCACAGCATTCTACAGAGAAATTTTTCATGAAAGGAAGAGTGTGGCAAACTTTATTATCTTAAATAATTGCCACAACTTTCAACAACCACTACCCTGATCAGCCAGCAGCTATCAACACTGAGACAACATACTCCACCAGCAAAAAGATTACAACTCACTGAAGGTTGGGATGATTGTTAGCACTTTCAGCAATAAAATATTTAAATTGAGGTATGTACATTGTTTTTTAGACATAATGCTATTGCACACCCAACAGACTATAGTGCAAACATGACATTTATGTGCACTTCAACTTCAGTGTGAAGCCAATGCTCATTACCATTCTGAAAATCCTAGAGCCCTTAAGAATGATGCTAAATCTACTCTGTATGTGCTCTATAAATAAAATAACAAAGCCTGATGACAGAACATCTGTTTACTGCATGGTTTACTGAATATTTTAAGCCCACTGTTGACAAAAAAAAATTCATGTGACTCAATTTATTGTGGTGGTTAGGAGCAGAACCTCCAGTACTTCCTAAGTATGTCTACAGTTCACGGCCATTGGAAATGGGATGTGAGTGCCATTCCTTAGCTCCAGCCTCTTGAGGCCACACAGTTACATGAAACTGCAGGCCCAGGTACATGAAATCTCTTCATTTTTCAAAAGAAATGAGAAACTTAGATTTTTGCTTTGGTGTTGAGGATAAATTTTAAAATTTCTAAACATTCTGTAGAGGCAGAGAAAACATATCTGATGGTCAGTCAGGACCCACAGTTACTCTGGTTTGGACCTCCTCTCAACATTTACCCTAAAATAATTTTATGTGTGTTTATGTTGGAGGGGGAGTGAACAAATCAATTACATAATCTTGTAGAGAGAGAAAAATAAATAAAAAGGAGAAGAATGTCAACATTAGTTCTACTAAAATTTGAGTTTGCATGCTTTCTTCTTATATCCTCTAATTATAAATTAGTTGCAAATAATTTAGAATTCTTATAGTATCTTCACCTCTTTATGAAATCTATCATGGTGAATTCTATAAATGTATTACATGATATCTAAGATAATCTTGGTGGGCTCGAACTTCTCAAAACCACCAGAAGAACACTTCAAAGAAATCACTTCCATATATTAAAATTCTGGTGTCAAGCTTACTTGCTTACTTCGTAGAAGGGATCCTTTTATGAACTCAAGTAAAATACACATCAGACTGACTCTTTGTGGCTAACCTAGGGAATTTGCTTATTTCCTGTCTCCCAGTCTGCACTGTATCATGTAGGAGTTATCAAAATCTCACCTTCACCAAGGTTTCACTCCCTATGCTTTTTTAAAATATCCTTAATTAATTTCTAATTGAAAAGGGGCATGTTTGTAATTCTTCATTATATAAACTTCTTATATATTTAAATAAAACCTGGTACTCAATTTTTTCCTTTCTAAATTTGAGTTGGTCCAAGTGACCCAAACCTGACAGTAGAAAGAACAACCCTAAAATGAATAGCTCTTCCTCATCACTGGCCAAGTGTTTAAATACATACAAAGTATCTTGGATCAGTCACCTCTAATGGTGTTTAATAACTAAATTTTCTGACAGTCTACAAAGAATACAAAGTCTTCTTTTCTTAATAATAACACAATGCCTGTACAATGGTGAAATAGGAAGGGTTTCAGTGACTCAGTTTGTAAAACACAGAAAAACAAAAGACCAGTGGGCACCAGGAAACTAAGTAAGACCTATAAACTTCCCTATTTCAAAGAAGCAGAAATACTGAGAAATGGAAGCTAAAGCTCATATCCTTTAGGGAGGACTTCAACACTCTGATCTTTCAAGTTAATGTTAGCTTTTTGATATTGATAAAATAAAAGATCAGGTTCCAATATAGCAAAGTCTCAGTTATATACCCTGATGAAGAGATCAAGATGACATGAACAAACCAAATGGGAATGAATCAACAGAGTATTTTAAAAGAATGTGTTTGGCTCTGGCAGAAACTTCATGCTTTCATGTAGTAGTTTCATAACTCCTTTTCTAATTAGGTTTGGATTAATTTAAATAAAAATTAGTTTCTGTTTCCTGAGCCACTGAAAGCAGAGAGAGATGACTTAGAACATTCTTCTGGCCAAAATTATTGCAGCTTAACCAAGGGCAAGCAGTAAGACGCATCCCACACTCAGATGATCTGGAGCTCAATTTAACACACATTCTTCTTGAGAGAAATTCAACATTTATGACTAAGAGAACCTAACCCAAAATCAGTAGCATCACCTTCCTTTACTCCCACTGAGTGAAAATAAACTGGAGGATGGCTAAGCCCCAAAACAGTGAGTTGCTAATCATCATAGTTATCATGCTTCTTTTGGAGGAAATGAGATTTAAGCCAATGCCTGCATGTACCTTTTCAGGAAATTGCTCATCTGTCTAATTAAGCTCTTCTTTCTTCACAAGTCTGTGAGGACATTCAGTAGACATATGGCTTCCAGAAAACCTTCTTGCCCTTTTTCTGTTGGTCATTGGAAATTTCTAATATGGTCATTGGAAAACTTCATTTTAAGGAGATTCCATCACTTTGTATTAATCACTGGTTAAACTTCATTGACACTTGTTTAGAAAGTGCCATTTTCTATTGGGAAGCACTTTTGAATGAGCACAAATTAAAAATGCTCAGAGACTATAGAGGTGGGTTTATGTCCTTGTCACTAGCATAAAGCATCTAACTGCTCAGAGACTCCAAGTATACATATACTCAAGCAAGCATATTTCAGCTTGTTTATTCGTTTTCCAGTGAAGTAGCAATCGTACTTTGCCCTCTGCCCTTTTCATATTATACCACAGGGAACCTGCTCTCTGTCCTGGCTTCCATCAACTAACCTTTCTTTATTTCCTGTCCTTGCAAAGTTAGTAAAACCCACTTCACTTCCACCATAATCATTTTCCATTTCCTTCCTTCTAAGCCAGGTTCTTCATTTCTACCTCAGTTGAAGAAAAATGTAACATTTATGAAGTCCTGTGTCAGATCCTGGGAACATGGAACAAAATAAGGCAAGGGTTTTGCCCTCTAGGAGCTCGTGGTGCAATGGAAAGCAAAATACAGACTCAACCGAAAACCCCACATTCAGCTGTGATGCGAACAAGAGAAAAAAAAGTCCTGTTTAACGTGTTTAACAGTGTGTGAAGAAAGCAATCAAGAAGAAGTAAGTGTCATTCTCTCTCTATCTATGAAAAAAATTATTATTACTTTGAAATGCTTTTCTGCTCTGCAAATAATGCTATTCAAATATGTCGTCATACATATGTCAAGAGGGAAGAGAAGGAATTTACCGAGCATGTTTGTCTTTCCCCACTGACCTGTTGTATCTAAAATACTTATAGAAAAGTTATTCTTATTTATTAAGTTACATTCACATAGACTATAATTATAAATGGCATTAAAAGAAACAAGGATGACAATATTGAAGTTGACTGAACCTAAATGAATCCCTTCCCTCTCAAAAAGCATGAGATACCAGTAACAGAACAGCCCTGAAACCCAAGTTTCATTCAGATTTTCCATCCCTTTAGCCCACTTTGAATCAAAACTATACAACCTCTTAGGTCTGTTGAAAGGCATCACAATAGAGATAATTGTAAGCCTTCAAGCAGATCTCTGGATTCAAGATTTAACATTCCACCAGTGCTGGAATGCTTTCAGCTCTATTCATGCACACCAAAATGGCTGGAAGAGGATTTAGGTGATCTATGTGCATGCAGCCCAAAGCCCGTGGGCTCTTCACATCTGCTACATTTTGGTTAAGAACAGATCCAGGCAAGGTCAGTTCCATGCATTTCAAATATTTGAGTTCAGGAAGTCATTATTTGAACATGCATTATGACCATTCAACAATTACATGGTGGCTTGGGGAAGCCAAAGTCACAGTACTATAAAAACATTCACAAAGGGCTGACTGATCTGTTATAATACTAGTCACCACTTACCCTCCTGCACTGAACTCTGGCTTGTATTTCCACCCATCACAACACTAGCAACTCTAACCAATGGTGTGAATGTCATACATGTTAGAACAAACAATACAAAGGCAAAGCAAAAGATTGCTAAGCAAAACAGCAAACATCACAAAAGTTGTAGGATTTCATAAGGTTAACAGTGATGTCAAAAAACATGTTAGATCACACACACACACACATAAGCCAATGAGCAGAGTTAGACCTAAAAATTAATAAACAGGAAATCAGCAAAGATGCTGATGTGATAGGCATGGCAAATATATATATTTGGGGGGAAAAAAAGGATTTTAAAAGGCCCTTAAGGGCCAGTAATGGTGGCTCATGCATGTAATTCCAACAGTTTGGGAGGCTGAGGTGGGCAGATCACTTGAGGTCAGGAGATCAAGACCAGCCTGGCCAACATGGTGAAATACAGTCTCTATTAAAATGCAAAAATTAGCCAGGCATGGTGGTGCATACCTGTAGTCCCAGCTACTAGAGAGGTTGAGGTGGGAGCTATGCTTGAGCCCAGGAGGTTGCAGTGAGCTATAATGGCACCATGTACTCCAGCCTAGGTGATAGAGTGAGATCCTGTCTCAAAAGAAAAAAAAATAGAATGCAGTTCAAGAAATCAAAAAAGTCATTGAGAAAATTAACCAAAAAAAGTCCCTTAAGAAAAGTGACAAAGTCCTTACTTTACTTATTTCAAAATACACCGTCATTGTGGCCACATTGCAAAAGTCATACATATGTTAAATGAGGGTTTCAGTATTGCTATCATATGTTTTTATTCAACAGTTAAGCCAAAAATGAGTGATCAGCATTTGATTCATCTGTGTTTGTTTCCTTAAAGTGCTGAATATAATTAAAATAGTTTAAATGTAATAATAAACAAATTATCATGAGATTTAGTTTCCTTTTGAAGCTATAGACCCAATCCCAGTTATTTTCATTATTCTTAAAATATTATAACTGGATTATTTTTTGGGAGCTTTATATATATGTATTTTTTGTACATATGGACATATGGATAATGAGGAACCATTCACTGCTCCAGCTATGGTCCTTGCCCCAAAGAAGTATCTAAAAACCTGCAAGGCTGCATCACCTATCAAGAAAGTCATAGGTGACCTCTATGACATCAACCAGTGGAGAGGGATTCTTCTGAACCCTATGCACACATAACCATGGTTAATTAACTTACGGCTGTTGGGAGAGTTTGCTCCTTACTTCAAATGAGACTTTTCCTTTGATTAAAACGAAGGGCTTAGCACACTAAATCTATTTTTCCAGTACTAATGAAAGCAAATCTATCAAAGAAAAAAGTCTCTAAGTGCTGAATGCTAGGTTGTGCACCTCAGGTAGCTAAAGATGCTTAATTGAAGAGGTCAACTGCAATGCTATGAGACACATATTAGCAAGACAGGATCCTGCCCCAAATTAGTTACAGAGAAAATGCAGCCTCCGCCACCCTAAATGTTCCAGTCCTCTCACCATAGCAAATTTGCTGAAGCTCTATTGGAAAAGAACTGCTCATTCTACCATAAGCTACAAAGCTCTCAATGGGAAACAATTTTATCTCACTCCTTTCCTCTGAGGAGGTGACCTTGTACAGTATCAGGAGCCCAGATGTTTTGGAGTCAGACAGGCAGAGCTTCAAATCCCACCTTTGTATTTATAAGCTGTGTGATTTGGACATGTTTTCTACCCTTTCAAAGCCTCGGTTTCAATCTCTGTGATACCCAAATAATAAAAAGCCGTCTCACGGAGGCAAAGGGACTAAAAATTGAAGCAATGACTCAAGAATGCCCAATAATGTGCTTCATAGTGGACACTTAAGAAAAAAAAGTTAGTTCCCATCACTTCCCCCATGCCAAGAAAGACCATGAGGAAGCATAACCCCTCTGGCACCTGGTGGGAAAGGAGGAACTGAAAGGGGATAAAGGGAGTGTAAGAGGAAATGGAGAGGGTGACACACAGACTAACTTCACCAGCACCGCCCCCATGCTCTCATTTCACCCGGGGCCGGTCCTAATCTTACATGGAAATGAGGGATAAGATATCTGTGTGTCAGACAGAAAGTACAAATTCAGTGCATCTGACTCAGAAACTTGGCAAAGACGCCGAGAGCAGATAATAAATATAATCACCCTGATTTAATTCAGACAGAGACCTCAGGGTTCGGTCACTTCCAGCTGAGAGGTTCTCCTGTCATTGGAAGGAAGCCTGCTCTGACCTACATGTGACAGTTGCTAATGGTTTTCTAAATTAGTGTCAAATATGATCTTATAAAGGAGTCATTTTTCCTCTAAGATGGTTTATGAAAGGAGTTTTCTGCCAGAACTTTGAAAAACAGAGAAATTCAACCAAAACCTGGTCAATGTTCATGTTGTTCTTCATTTTCAAGGCCTGAGCACTTTCATCTATAATCAGTCAACAAATATTTATTAACTCTGAAAGTATTTGCTGTGTCAGGCACTGTGGGTGATGGAGAAGAAGTGGAGTGCATGGATTCCACTGTCAGTGAATTTGTAACCAGCCTATCTCTACTAAATGATTGAACAATGAGACAAAACCAAAAAATCTATACCCTAGAGATAGTATACAAGAATACCCCTGCCTCAGAATTGTCATGAGCCTCAAATAGCACAGACAGACGTATGGATGTATGGACATGTGAGTTTCACAAATTAGTTCTCCTATCCCTCTAGGAAAAAAAATAGAGAAATATGAAAGCCAAGATAGCAGGGAGTCACAAAGAGCAGGCTATCAACTATAGATGTGGCAGAGATTTTGACCAAAAGAAAGCCACTATTGACCTTTTAGAGAACTGCTTCTGGAGGGTGAAGATGATCAAAGCCAGTTAATTGCCAAGAGTTAGAAAAGGGAGGCACATCTAACAGGTATAGCCAATAGGCCTAAGTAATACATTTGAGAGGCTTGGGAAGGAAGATGAAGGGAAAATCTGTAGTGTTTGGTAAAAGTCATTCTGCTTATTTTTTAAGACAAAGAACTCTGTTTAAATAGCAGGTTTCTCAAGTAATAAGTAAGAATTAAAATATTCTAGGACCTACCATAATTCACTACGTGGCCTTGTGCCTCCAAGGAACTCAAAGATAGGTGGAGAAATTCTTTTACCTTTTAATCAAACAGTTCCAAAATAAAATTTTTTAAAAAAAAATGCTTCCCTGGGGATTTTTTTAAATAGCTTAGTTTGTTTCATCAGCATTCTATAAAACAAGAGACTGATTTGTTTTACCTGCAAAAAATAGAGTTAAGTTACTTTTGACCAGAAACTTACTGATCCTTATAATTATTAAGACTTTATACTTTAAGTCAATAATGACTTGTTACCTTGGCTTATTACAGCCCTCTTATCACTGAGTAAATGGTATAGGAAACATAAAAATGTTAATGACAAGGCCTTTGCTCTCAGGTGATTTTTTTTAACTCAATAGAGAAGATAGAAATTGTACAAATAACTCGCAGATAAAGGCCACTGTGATCAATTTGATAAAGACCAAAGATACTCATTAAGAGAAGAAAGGAGAAAGAGGTTAATTCTGAACAAGAAGAGTTTAGATAGTTTCTTGGAGGAAAATAGACTTCAGAGGGGCTTTTAAGAAAACATAAGCACTTCCAAAGCAATTCGGGTTTGAGGGGTTGAGGGAGGTACAGTTCCTTTTGATTCCATGCGGGAGGAACTAATAAGCAAAGTGAAGAGTAAAAAGGATGGTCATAAACAAGACATCATTAACAGTCTTGAAAGAGGGTCCAAATACCCACTGTACCAAAATGGACTTCAAACCTTGAGCCCTCTAGATGGAAAATCTGTGCCTCCAGGCCTGTCTAATTCATTTTTGTGTTATTACTCATGCCACTGTTTCCTAACTTCAATATTTCAGCTCTAGGGCCTATTTTTTTTCCCATTATACTCATACTGCAGAAAGAGGAAATAACTCATCCAGTGGTGGGGATTTCTTAGCAGGGTTTTGAAGAGAGTTGCTGGGGGTGGCTGACTCTGCCAAAATGTTTCCTTTTTCTCTTGCTGTTTGTCAGATATTGCTGTTGAGCAACCCTAGGGAGTGTCATCAACATGCAATCTCATCTGATTTATCTTCCCTTACTCACTCAGACTCAGCCCTTTGCCTCCTTTTTTCCTGGCTCATTTAGAGTTTCACAACCTCTTACCTTTAATTGCTGAATAAGTATAAAACATGTGTGTATCTGCCATCAGATATTGTAATCTTGAAGAAAAAGTACTCACAGTCAGAGATGTCTGTGACTGCCTAGGATACATCAATATTTTGCTTTGCTGTTATTTCATTTACAAATTACATTTTCATTTTCCTCACAATTCACTTTTAGAACAATAAATTTTCAAAATTTTCTTTTCCTCCAAGTCTCTCCCTTTTCAAAAGTGGATGATTGAAGTAAACGTTTCTCTGAGCTCTGCAGAGTTCAGAGTGTCAGTCTATACCAAAGAGCCATTTAAAAAATTCCACACCAATAAACCATTGATGTAAGTACAGGCGATGGAATATTTGGGTCTAACGGGATCTTAAAACTGGCTTTCAATCACACACACAGAAAAAATTAACTTCATTGGCACATCAAAAGGTTTTGCAATGTCCTGGAGGCAGGGCCACCATGGTGATTCTTCAACCCAGCTAGCACAGACACAGAATCTTATTTCTAAACCAACCTGACTTCTTGGGGATCAACCAAGAAAACTCACCTTCCTCCCCCAATCTTACTTCTCTGCATCCATCTCAATATAAATAAAAACTGTTTGGGTTTTGAATTGAGGATTCTAGATTAGAATTTTAGATCTGATTGTTAAATAAATACAGTTTGAGCCTAGTGAAAGATATGACTATGCTAAAAATGGCTAAACAAAGCAGGTAAGAAAAACAAGGCAGCATATTGATCCTTTCAACAATGTAAAGCTTTTATAGACCCTGCCATTCCATGCCAGTGTCTGGACTCACAAACTTTGGGGAAGCAAGCATTCTTAAAGCATTCACTTTAGAAATGGAGGCCAGTCCCAGAAACTTTTAAATGCATGTACAGTCTTTAGTTCAGAGGACTATATATGCAATAAAAAATTTCTAGGACTGGCCTCCATTTCCCTGGATATACTCAACTCTATCTATTACCTTTTGATGTCAGTATCTTCTGTACACAAATACTGAAAAGGGTCAAATTCTGGGAAGTCACCTGTTGGCTCTTTCAACATACAAAGGAAGCACCTGCTATAAGATATTTCCTGCCTGAGGCCATCTTTGCTTCCAAGTTTGTTGCCAAATCCCCAAAGCCTTCAATAGCACCTAGGGCTTAGCAGGAGATCAGTAAATATTTGTTGAATACGGAATGAATTCACAAATAAAAAGTCCTCATTGTTTCTGATGTGCTCTCTTAATTGCCTACCTTGCCACAAACTAGACTTGCCTTAACCACTGATCTCTATTATTTCTGAATGCTCACCATTTTGGTCTATATGGGTTCCCAAGTACTGTATCTCCAACCTTTGGAATCTTAGTCTGAATTTGGCCCACAGTCACCACCAAGACTAGCAATCTTTATGGCTATCTCAGAGTTGGACTGTTCATTAAAATGACTTCAACACTTCACTATCTGGCTTACCTTGGTTATCAAAGTCCTAAATTCCAGAGCTACAGTGACACAAGTACATATATAGCATAAGAATATGAAAGTGTAAACTTTAGTGGGGTGGGCGTGGGTGACGATTACTAATTGTGGTAGTCTGATAGCCTCCAAGGTAGCTCCCAATAACCTCTGCCTTCTGATGCCCATTCCTTCATATAACCCTTCTTGAAAATGGACTGTACTTAGTGGTCACTTCTAACAAACTGAATACTGTAAAAGTAATGATGTGGAACTTCTAAATTCAGGCATAAGAGACTACTGCTTCTCTGTCTCTCTCTCTCTCTCTCTCTCTCTCTCTCTCTCTCTCTCTCTCTATTCCCTCCTCCCACCTCCCCACGGCCCTGTACCTCCCAACAACCAGTGAGGAACCCATGTCTGCCAACAACCACCTGTGTGAACTTGGAAGTGGATTCCTCAGCCCCAGCCAAACCTTAAAACGACTGAAAACCTGATCAACAGGTTGACTAAAACTCATGAGAGACCCTAAACCTGACTCACTTAGCTACAGAAGCCCTTATCTTTTTCTCTGACCCACAGAAATTATAAAGCCCTAAATGTTTATTATTTTATGCTACTAGATTCTGGGGTTGTTACATAACAATAGATAACTATTATGCTAAATTAGATTGACAAACACTCTTAAAGAACCAGATAGTAAGTATTTTGGAATTTGCAGGCCATTCAATGTCAGCTGAATGCAGTTTCATGGGGGTCTAGGCCCAAAGTATTTTTGTGCATACGGGAAATTCTTCTTCATCTTTTCCTAAAGCATTCTTTTCATTTTCTACCCATTCTATGAAGACTACCCATTCTACAGAAAGTTCCTCAAAGGAGAAAAAAGACTAAAACATTATACTTTTTCATTATTACCCACATTTCTGCAGATGTTTATCTTTCATTCAGGTCAGTCACTTGAAGATATACAGAGAACAACAACACAATCAGGTCACTCAACAAAAACTAGCCATGTACAATGAATGAAGTGGCAATGTACAAACATTTATTGTGTGTAAGACACCCTCAAGTAGCTAAACCATGGACAGTAAAAGAGGAAAGCTATCAAGGAACATAAGAAATGTAAAACAGAACATCATGGAAAGGTCAAGGAAGGAGAGATGGTTCAACTCAGCAGACAGAGAAAAAGTTCAGTGCAAGAATGTAGCATTTGAACTGAGCTCTGGAGTTATGAGGTTGTGATGACTTAGGGGAAGGGCTTTCCAAAGTCACCAAGACCAACAATAAGAATTCTTGATTTTCTAGAGAATCATAAACAGCACACAGATGTCCCTAGCCTTAGCAAACTGTAGCAGATTCAGATCTTAAACCACATGGAGTGGTGGAAAGAACATAAGCTTTGAATATAAAAAGACATGGAAACTAAGGGATGAGGTCCAGTCACAATGTGATCACTTACTGATTTTATTACCTTAGGGAAATTACTTATCCTTTAGAAGCCTCAATTTAATCTTCTATAAACATCAAGAGTAATAAAAACCAATTGGTAGAGTTGCTTGTATTTGTGAGCAAAAAGCATTTATGTTTAAAATAAATGGTAATTATCTTATTAATATAAAGTTTCTCCATAGAAAAGATACCAAGACTTAAGTGTTTCCTTATATGTAGATAAATTTCCTCTTTAAGATTATTCTGCATCTAACTCCTAAATTCTCTTTCTAAAATTAACTCTGGGATTTGGAGACTAGAATAATAAAAACCTCACATGACATTTTTCCAGGAGCAAGCTACTGAAAAACAGCTAAATATAGAATATGCAAAGAAGAGGGAAATGGAAAATTATGGACATGTAGGAAAATTATGGCTATAAAATTTCACAGAAGTCGCTGTAAAACTATAAGTGCTGGAATTTCCTATAAAGCTGAATTGTATTTGTTTTGAAGAGAAATATTTTGGAATACTGGGTTTGAGAAACTCCTCACATTTTGGCCAACTACTTCTAATTACACTGGAACTTCACTATCAGTCCTCACACTGGAGATGTGTCATTATCTAAACAATCATTTTCATTTCACAGAAATCCCAGGACTGTTTCTGTAACAATTGAGCCATAACAGCACTGTTCCCATGGTTACTGAAAGTTCTAATTTCAGTTCCTCAATATGCATTTTATCATGTAAGATTATACAATGCTTCAGAATAGGCCACTCTTAGCTCCACATGTTCTTCTTTCTATTATTTTTCTCTAAGTTTCTCACACCCAATCTCCACTGAAACTTCCTGTTTTGTTCGTGTTTTTGACTAGATAAAATGTGTGTGCCCAACCTCTATGGTGATCACATTGCTATATAATAAATTCAGGGGAAAGAGGCAAAGTTAAGTGGAAGGAATTAAGAGAAGATTTGAAGCATCAGCTTCTTGTCTGTCTCCATGGCCCTACCTTTAGCCTCATAATCATGGTGGCAAAGGGAAAAAGCAATGTGAATCCCAGGATAAGGGCTTCTTAGAGATTGAGTGATTCCACTTTATCTGTTTGAATTTCTCGACGATATAGGAATTGCAAAGTTCACAGCTCTAGAAGTTACTTTCTCTAGAGATTGGGATCTTACACCACAGTCCATAGAATGGGCTTCAGAGGAGCTCATTAGTGCCTGAAAGTATGTGTAGAGGAGTGTGAGTGAGAGTGTGTGTCTGTGTGTGTGTGTGTGTGTGTGTCACCGTGTAGCTAAGGACATTCACTTTAATAGCCTTAATCAGATTCTCAGAGACATCTAAACACCAAAGATGGTCTTAAAAAAACACTTCTCTTAAACAAAATCTGTGTTTTATGACAGGGCCCTGAAAAGCCAAGTTGTTAACAAAAATAATTTTTGTAAAATTACTATTTTGTCCTCATTCATTGAAGGGGCATTGAAATATGGCATAAAATTTTTGGAAAATTATTACAGAAATATGTAACAGGACCCATAACAATGTCCTTCCTCTTGGATCCAGTGATTGCATGGCAAGGAATGTATTATTAGGAAACAAATTAAGAAAGGTCAAAGAGTAAAGAGGTATTCATTTTGACATTATGAATAACAAGGGAAAATTAGAAGCTAATATTAGAGACTCATTGAGCAAATAATGTGACAATACAACATTATAAGGCTACAACTACAAATATTCTCTAGGAAAATAGAAAATATTTATGATGAAATATTAAACCACAAAGTAAATATGATTATATGTAATATGAGTAAAACTGGGACAAAATATGCCAATACTTGAAAAATAATTTGCAAAACAGTTGAAGTAAAGCAATGGAATTTTATGTGACTTTGTTATTTTAAAATTCTCGCACACTTTAATATCCCGTTAAATAAATGTTGAATTAGAAATAAAAGAGTGACTTCCGTTAAGTGCGGCAATTTGAGCATATGTTTTTATCTTCATTTCCTTCCCACACTCCACTAAAATGACAACAGAGATATGGAAAAAAAGACACAAATCTACAAGGAATATGGGGACAGGGAAGGAAATGCTAGTGTGAAAATTATGGAATCTATGAAGCCAACAAATGGAGATGACTAACTTAATTAAACAGGGGAAAATTTAAACATACCAACAATAGAGTAAGAGAACAAATGTAGCTTGTTTACACCAAAGAACGCTGGAAGTTTCAAATCAAAGACAACTTTGACCTCCAAAGGAGGAGGTAAAGGTGAGGCTAAAACAGACTCATTTGAAAGCAACTTCTGGAACAGAAGCCAAAAGCAGTTACCCTCACGTCCTTGTCTAGCCCTGCCTCTCCTAACCTACTCAGTCAGATAACGTCCCCTTCTCAATGCAACAAAATACTGCTATGTAGAGAGACTAAAACAAAGGGAAATCATACTACTAATCATTGAAGTCAGAGGAAATGATTAGTAGTATGATTAAATTTTAATCATTATGAAAATTAAATTTTCATAATGAAAATTTAAGCACTTAAACCATGGTTGACATAATAGATAGCAGGAGCCCCCTTTCTGCATCAGCACACAGGTTAGACTCCTGGGCAGGAAGTCTTAGGAGGACCATTCCATAGCAAAAAATTCTACAGATACTGATGATAATAGATACTCCATTTAGTTCAATTGTGCTAGAATAAAGCCCATCAGAGCTCCCAGTCAGTCTTTTAATTCATCAAACTTAAGTATGAATGAACATCAGAGAGCACAGAGCATTTAAGAAAACCCTCTAACACCAGGGAGAGCAATCAACATAAACAGTAAAAGTAACTGGAAGAGATGGGACAGGGTAGAAACAGAAAAACTGCTCTCTAAATAAATTAATATACTCAGGGAGAAAAGAGAAGATATCACAGCTATTGAAACAAAAAGCAAGATTCTATTTTTAACAGAACATTAAGAATATAAGAAAGAGCTCTGGAAATTAACAGTATGATATCAGAAATTTAAAATGCAATAGAAGGATTGCATAGAAGGAGTGAAGTGCAGCCAGCAATGTAGAAAGTAAAACAAAAGACAGAGTTACGATGCAAGAAAAACAGGCCAGAATGTTCCACATTTAACTAACAGAAATTCCAGATAAATAGAATAGAGAAAAACAAAGGGCAAAGTTTTGTCAAAGAAATAATCCAAGAAAGTTTCTAAGAACTGAGCTTGAAAGTAGCCACCAGATTCTCAGTACAATGAATAATGGAAAATCCACACCAAGGCCCAAAATCATGAACTTTCAGAATACTTAAAAAGGTCTAAGATCCTTCCCAAATCAGGAAAAAAAAAAAGTCCATACACATAAAGTCAAAAATCAAAATAATATTGTACTTGATTTTTCAATGCAATCCTGGTGGTGGAGTAATGCTTTAAAAATTCTAAGAGAAATGACATTCAATATTAAACTCAATACCCAAATAAATTATCCATCAGGAGTGAGAACAGACCAAAAATGTTAGACATGAAAGGTCTCAAACAAATGCACCTCCCATGCTCCCTTTCTTTGGAATTGGTTGGGCACGAAAAGCACAAAAATGAAAACCAGGACACAGGCTCTCCAGTATAGGTGAGAGTTGAAGGGAATTTCCATGATGATAATGAAGGGAGTTGCTAAAGAAATAATGTGCAGCCAGACTAGAAAGAATCAAATCCCTCCATCGAGGGGAGATAACTTCAAGAATTTAAATAAATTAAACAGATTATTTGAATGCATTGAGAGAAGATTTATAATTTTGGCAAATGTTTGGACTTGAATTGTGATAGGTACTCAGAAAATTAAACAAAAGGAAAAAAGCTAGACAATGACTCCAAAAAATTAAAATTTACAAGAAAGAAAACTAGAGACACAGATTTTATTCACAGTTCATCTGTGAATATTCAGTATTCACAGATTTATTGATTTAATTAAATTGATTATTGATTTAGTGATCAATATTGATTTAATTAAAAAGTAATATGTTTAAATTTGGAAAATGAGGAAGGAAAAGTGTTTCTGTGGGCAGGAGGAAGAGGCATGTATTACAAAATTAAATCTTCAGCTTCAGAGTAAGAAATTAATAAATAACACCTAAAGCTGAAAAAATATATATCAGTATAAATACATTATTTAGAAATATCAAAACAAATATACAAGAAGAAACAAGTAGAAGAATTTAATATAGAAATGGAAATTGAGGATAGAGAGGAGTCGGGAAGCTAACTGCAGTTTTTAAAAGTAAGGCTTACTAACTGTTTGCTTTTAAATTTATTTAAATGTATAAATTGTACAGAGTGCAGAAAATAAAGTCAAAAGAGGGAAACAACCAATTATAAAACAAATAGAATGAAAAGGTAAATATGTGCCAGGTGTGGTGGCTCATTCCTGTAATCCCAGCACTTTGGGAGGTCGAGGTGGGTGGATCACTTGAGGTCAAGATTTCAAGACCAGCCTGGCCAACATGGTACAACCCCAGCTCTACTAAAAATAGAAAAATTAGCCTAGTGTGGTGGCAGGTGACTGTAATCCCAGCTACTCAGGAGGCTGAGGCAGAAGAATCAGTTGAACCTGGGAGATGGAGGTTGCAGTGAGCCAAGACATCACCACTGCACTCCAGCCTGGGTGACAGAGGGAGACTCTGTCTCGAAAAGAGACAGAGAGAGAGAGAGAGAGAGAGAGAGAGAGAGAAGTTAAAGGTAAATCTTGGTGCTGTTTTAGATTAAATTTTTAAGATGGCTAAATGTCAAGTATTCTGAATGACTTTCAAATGGCAATTTCCATTAATTTCTTCCATGGAAGAAAAACAGAAAAAAAAAAAAAAAAAAAGGAGAGAAGATAAGGCTAGGTGTGGTGGCTCACACCTCCCAGCACTTTGGGAGGCTGAGGTGGGCAGATCACGAGGTCAAGAGATGGATCGAGACCAGCCTGATCAAAATACAAAAATCTAAAATACAAAAATTAACCAAGCATGGTGGCAGATGCCTGTAATACCAGCTACTCAGGAGGATGAGACAGGAGAATTGCTTGAACTCGGGAGGTGGAGATCACAGTGAACTGAGATAGCATGACTGCATTCCAGCCTGGAGACAGACTGAGACTACATCAAAAAAAAAAAAGTTAAAACTATTTTTTTTAATAAAAGACTTATAAAAAGGAAATTCCTAGAACTAAATAACATAAATATGCTATCAAATTAAGATTCGATTCTACCAAATGCCTTGGATAATCACAGTAATAAATACTCCAACTTTAAACAAATCATTATGAAATTTTAAAACACAAAAAATAAAGAAAGAATCCTAAAAGTTTCTAGAGAGAGAAAAATATACATGGAACTAAGTCCGGTATCAGATTTCACATGAGCAATGCCAGCTTTGTTTTCTTCATTCTGTAATCCTTAGATTTGTCTGAATTTCCCCCATAATATTGATATAAATTATTATTATAAATAAATGATTATTTTTATCTTTCCTTTTGCATAATGAAAGCATTGCAGTTATACAAGTAAATTAAAAAGTGAACAGTTAATAAAACTTACTTAAAAAAATAGTAGTCACAATGAAAAGCATAGCTTTACTGTTAGAAAAATTTGTTTTAAACTGATAGCTCTATATCTAGTTAAATTAGCAGTCAAATACAAGGGTACTTTACAGTTCGTGAAAAAGCGAATTAAAGAATACAAATTAAAAAAAATAAAGTTTATTTTTCAACATAAGCTCCATCAAGTTCAAGATTCTTTTGCGAGCAATGATATCAGCCATTCAGTTTATCCTTAAAGAACTGTACAGCAATTCCTATTCCAGAGAAAAAGAAGAAAAAGAAAAAAAGATAGATAATGAGGACTAACTGAAAGGAATTACAATTATATCACCTGGACACATCATGCTTAAATATCAATTGGGAGAATACCAGGAATGCTCTCTAATGTAATCAAAGGAAGGTTCAATGAAGCAAAGGAACTTATCATCTGTAACTTCAAACCTATTTGCATCTTAATATCAACTCTGTTAACCTTAGGTCATCATTTCTTAGAGTCTTTGATATACAAATAAAATTTTCTTTGTATTAAAAAAAAAATTAGAGGCCTGGAGATTTAACCGTGTTGAGGCAGTCTTTATTGCTTTATTAACTGAAGAAAAATAGGTGTCTTTAAACAATTTTTTGAGACTAGGAAACAAAAAGAAGTCAGAAGAAGCCAAATCAGGATTGTAAGGTGGATGCCTAATGAGGTCCCACCAAAACTCTTATAAAATTGCCATTGTTTGATGAGAATGTAAAAAAGAGCATTGTCATTGTGGAGGACTCTGGCAAAGCTTTTCCAGGCATTTTAAAATTTTGGCTAATTTTCTCAAAACACTCTCATTATAAGCAGATGATGTTATTCTTTGGTCCTCCAGAAAATCAAAAAGCAAATTGCCTTGAGCATCCCAAAAAACTGTTACCATGACCTTTATTCTTGACTGGTCCACTTTTGCTTTGACTGGACCACTTCCACCTCTTGGTAGCCATTGCTTGGATTGTGCTTTGTTTTCAAGATTGTACCAATAAGGCCATGTTTCATCTTCTGTTATCAGTCTTTGAAGAAATGCGTCAGGATCTTTATTCTACTTGTTAAAGTTTCCATTGAAAGCTCTGCTCTTGTCCACAGCTGATCTGGGTCTAACAGCTTCGGCAACTATCAAGTAGAAAGTTTGTCCAACTTAAATTTTTCAGTCAGAATTGTACTAACTGAACCAATTAAGATGTCTATGTTGGTGGCTATTGTTTCTGCTGTTAGTCATCTTCAGTTAGGGTATAAACAAGATGAAATTTTTCCTCTAAAATTGATGTAGATGGTCAGCCACAGAAGGATTCATTTTTAACATCATGTCATCACTTCTTAAAACAATTCATCCATTTGTAAACTATTTTTCTTTTGGGGCATTGTCCCCACAAACTTTTCATAGAACATCAATAATTTCACCATTCTTTCATCCAAGCTTTACCATAAATTTGATGTTTGTTTTTGCTTTAATATTAGCAGAATTAATGTTGCTCTAATAGGGGCTTTTTTCACACTGATGTCTTATCCTTCTTAGTGCCTCAAACTAGATCCTATTCAAACATGATATAACAAATTAGTTTGAGCTCATTTTTGTGCAAAAATCCTTTGAAATCCATGAATAGTTTTTCATAATATTCATTTCCCACGACCTTTTTGAAGACCCCTCTTACAATGTGGAATAAAAGTCGTTCAGATATATAAAGGTTCAGAATGTTTACATCTGAATCTCACACATCCTATCTTAGAAACTTACTTAAGGATGCTTTCCAAAAAAAAGAAAGGAGGAAACCAGGAAAGAAGAACTTCAAGCCAAGAGATGAGGAAACTATACCAGAAAAATAAGAATTATTAGTTGCTAGATGAAAACTGCAAAGAGTTCAAAAGAACAATTAGTTCAGATAGAGCAAAGAGGCACTCAGGAAAAATAAGGACTTACTAAAATTGACACTTTCCTTAGTAACTGAAATAATTTAAGAGCTTAATAAAAGGAGGCAATGTAAATTAAAGAACAGGAATTAGAAACTCAAAGAAAAGAAGAAAAAAATAGCTCTTAAAGAATGGAACTTAACATACTATTTGATATGCTATGAACAGTACTTTAATATTATAAAAATGTGAATGGTACCTATGTATTTACAAATTTTAGACACAGGCTATGCACTGGAAATCACAATTGGTAGCCCAATGGGCTAACTCCTACTAACAGAAGTGCTTCATTTGACCTACTCTGTGTTCATGTGTGTGTATCTTGATTGAATGAGTTTCCATTGCTTTCAAATTTAGAGTTTTCACATAACTATCACCATTGGCAGCCTTCTTTGAAAAAACTAGGTGATTTTGCATCACTGGATCCACATTCATGCAGGCAACATTGAGTTTGCACTGTCCAAACCAAAAAGATATGTTGAACCTGTTAACTCATGACTGTCTAGCTTCTGTAGCATTTGAAGTTTCAACACCTTCTACTTGCAGAGAATCAAAGGCTTAATTGTGGTCACAAAATAACAGATAAATATTATAAATATTTCCTAATCATATAAACATTGCTTATAATTGAAGCTACGAGTCAAGGGGTGAAGTAAAATGAAGAAAAGAATAGAGATGTTAGTATACCTTCATTTTTTTAAATTTGAAAATTAGGGGATGACAGAATAAGGTATAAATATTTCATATATTATGTAAAGTTATAAAAGTCACAAATAGAGGAATTAAAATAATAATATAACCATACTAAGATGGAAAAAAAGAGAAGTGAGGGATTTTCTAAATCCTCATGGGTCACAGCATATTGTCCATAGATATCTGAAATTTGTAAATCAAAACCTAATGAGACAAACATTTTAATTACAATATTAACCCCTAAAAAAGAACTAAAGGTAGAGTAGCTTACAAAATTTATAATAATTTTTTCTAGGCTTGAGACTATGTGTATATGGTTGGATGTGGCCAGGGAGCGTCACTTTTCATTCGAAGCTATCTTTTCTCGTACCACCCATTTGGAGTCTGGAATCTGCCTATGTAGTAGATACAGAATTCATAGGATTTCCAAAAAGCTACATGTGTAAGAGGGCTGACCTAAGGAGGGGAGTAGCATGCTCTATCATGGGTTTTAGACTCTGGATCAACAGTGAGGGTGTTCGGCGTGTGCTTTTATCCAGACTTAGCAGATTACCACTTAGACAATCAGTCTCAAGTTCAATCCTGGCATGTAAGAATTTAAATTGTGTTTTAAATATCAACAAGTCTGGCAAGATAAACCTCAGCTAAGTAAATTGATACACAGAGCCTCCTTAGAAACAGTGTGCTGATATATCAAGAACCACAAACATAATCATAGCCATTGACCTAGAAGTCCCAATTCTGAGAACTTCCTCTAAAAAAGAAAATTTAAAGACACTTTACATGTGTTTTAACCACATGCCTATTTAAACTCTCAACTATACACTGCAGTAGCTGGATGACCATGAAAGTATAGCTCATTATCAGACAACGTTCTTATTCTCTGTTGGCTGATTATAAACATGTCCATAGTGAGAGGACAGGACAGCTTCGAATGCTGACTTTTAATATTGTATCATCTTTCAGTCAATAGTAAGCTTCGAATGATTGAGTGCTAGTCTCATTTCCTGCAATCTGCCTCCCTCCTTCTTATTTCATCCTTAAACCACCCTCCAAAGCCTCCATATATGTACCACAGTTTCACCTCTGTTCTAGTGGTATTCTAGGTCATCAAAGCCATGAGGAAGAAAGGAAACTTTTTCCTGGAAGCTCCATTCTGGAAGAAACAAAGTGAAGCTTCCATAGTCCTCCTTAGGAATAGGCTCAAGAACCTCAGAGCAAAGCATCTGCAAGCAAATCAAAATAACTTCATGTTATTCATTCGAAATAACATAATAAGCATAATTTATTAAAAAACATCTTTCCCACTGCAGGTAAGAACAAATAGTGCATATAGTGGAGTTTTTTTTCTATAATATTGTTGATATTAAAAAATTTATGAGTAACTTAATTCCCTGACTACAGAGGAATCTTAAATATATTCTAAATACTTTCTCTTCCCTGCCAGGTTTTCACATGACTGGATCCTTCTCATCATTCTTTAGAAAGTCCTTTAAGGCCAAGTGTGGTGGTTCATGCCTATAATCCCAGTACTTTGAGAGTCCGAGGCAGGAGGATCACTTGTGGCCAGGAGTTCAAGATCAGCCTAAGCAACATGGTGAGACCACCGCCCCCCACCATGTCTACAAGAAACATTTTAAAATTTAAAAAATAATAATTAAAAGAAGAAAGACCTTTATAGATCACCACCCACCAACATCCTCCAACACCTTATTTTCCCATCTCTATGTTTTAATTTTATCATAGTTCTAATCACTATTTAAATGCTGAGGCAGGAGAATTGCCTGAACCCAGGAGGCGGAGGTTGCGGTGAGCCGAGATTGCGCCATTGCACTCCAGCCTGGGTAACAAGAGCGAAACTCCGTCTCAAAAAATATATATATATATGTATTGCTAAAAATTTGTCTCCATTTTTATCATCTCTCTTCTTCCATTAGATTGTAGCCTCCATGAGATCACTGACTATCTCATTCACTACAATATCCACTGTATATGGAACGAGCCTGGCATATAATAGGTGCTTGAATAAATATTTGCTAATAAAGTAATGAATAATTTTCAGATATTGACTTTATAAATATAAAAATATATAGCTTGCTAAAAAATTGTATGATTCCTTAAACACAACAGCACAGATATAATTTTAATGATATTATTTTACAGATGAAACAAAGAAAAACTTACAAGAGTTTCATTTACTGGCACATAATTATTATGAATAACTTTTTCTTACATTTTGTATTAGTTACTTTAATGCCATTAAAATGTTACTTATGAGTTTTTAATCATCTACTAGTCTTGCTTATATGTATTAAATAACATGAAGAGAGATGCCTTGGCTTTCCTGGTGAAAAAAAAGCTTGCAGATTGTAATATAAATTTAAGCCCTTGAAATATTCACAGACTAATTTAGATATAAGGCTTAAACCGATGGCTTTAATAAATACATAATAAATCTTGGTGGAACATGTTTTTCTAAAAGGTGGATCTTAATGTCTAAATTAATCATAGAAGAGTTTTTGAGCTTATAAAAAGAGGAAGTACAAGCATCATTTTGCTTATATGCCTTAAAGTTTTCCATAGGAGGTAATGACTATCCACCAAAGATTTGTTTCTGCCAAACTGGCCTCATGACGCCAATGAGGAGATGATGCAACAGCACCATCCCTTAGAAACTCAAGCTCCAGGCTGCATGGTATAGATACCCCCACTATAACAATTATCTTGTTGCTTTGTCATTACTTGTTTACACATATGTCTTCCCTAGCAGGTTATAAACTCCTTAAAGGTAGGAGAGTAGATCTTCATAAATTTGTTGAATTAAAAGATTTTAGTAATTTGTGTTTGTGATTAAAAGACTTTAGATGCTGAAACTTTGCACAAAAGTTGATTTTCAGGCATAAAAAATGTATCGCTTACTTACTTTGTGTATTTACTCTCAAACATTATCCACAATAATCTGAGTGAGTTTATAATCAAGTGGTGCAAAGAGGAATAGTGGATTACAATTCAAAATTTTTAAGCCACAGAAAATTTACTTTGAATGTATAGTCAAAATCAGAGCAATTACAGAGAAAAAAAAAAAAAAAAGAGGACCTGATCTCTGCACACCATAACTGGCACTGTTGTTTCAGTGGAACCTCAGCTTTCTTGTTGATATTACTGGTAGCCAAAGCATAAAGGAGAAACACAATCAGTCATAACTCTTTTTAATTTTAAGTTCTCGGGTACATGTGCAAAATGTATATGTTTGTTACATAGGTAAATGTGTGCCACATGGTTTGCTACATAGATTATCCCATCTCCTAGGTATTAAGCCCGGCATGCATTAGCTGTTTCCCTTGGTACTCTCTCCAACCCTGCCCTCCCCACAACTCTTATTTTTGATAGTCAAAAAATCAGTTAGGCATTGGAAGAAGCAAATTATTTCTATATTTTAGCTCTGAGCAAAATACTGATTAATCATGTGAATAATATTCTCAGTGACATCCCCAGAGCAAATGCAATAATATCATAAGGTTGTCTCTCAACTTCTTCCCCAGTGAAAGCCCAGAGCAAAACATCACAGACTAATTCAGCAAAGGCAATTAATAACAATTCATAATACAGCAACATGGTCCAGATATATCACTATCTATCCTTTAAGCCAGGGGTGAGCAAAATACAGACCCCAGACCAAATAAAGCCCATTATCTATTCTTTTAAATAAAGTTTTATTGGAACACAATCAGATGCATTTATCTACTTCACATCTATGGTTGCTTTCATGCTACAACAATAGTGTAGAAAGTAATTGTAATGACCATATGGCACACAAAACCTAAATATTTACTATCTGGCTCTTTACATAAAAGTATTATTGACTCCTGCTTTAAACTAAACTACCATTATTATCACTTTTCTCCTCAGAACTTTTAATAAGAGTTTGATGCAAACAATTTGTTGATTTGAGTTGGATTCAAATACTTAAGACATAACCACATGAAACTACCAGTTTTTAATTTTTTTTTTTTTTAGAAAAAAAGACCAACTGTATATCATTCACTCTAATGCTTAAGAAAAAATTGAAATCTTGTGGAAATTGAAGAGACAACAAATCTTTTGCTTGGATGTATAATAACACTCACATATAGGAGTGGGACCTGAAATACTATTAAGCAAAGTCATGATATTTCTGAAAAAGAAATTTTAATCTTCCCACAACATGAAACCAGATCAAAATGCTACCATTTGCTACTATTCCAAATGAGAGGAAGACCAATCTCCATTAAAAGACCAATTTAATGACAAATTTAGCAATGATGACTACCCATTGACATGATGGTTTCTAGTGAATAACTTCTTGTATTTATAATATGTGAAATAGTTGCACAAAAGTCTCACCATTGCATCCATAGAATTATCTGTGTACTAGAGACATAATGGATATTCAATACATGTGTCTTTTATTTACTAAAAAAACAAAATTATTTCATGAGATTTTGAACAAAAAATACAGCTAGATCAGTCTATGCACTGAAAATGGTACGGTACAGTGGGAAGCATCAGCAGAATGTCTCATATCAAGTAAATTATTAATAATAGGTGTTTATTTGAGAATAAGTTTGTGTATTTCTTAAATGAATAACCACAGTTTGTTATTAATTTCCTACTATGTGCACACAAAGCTAGTGGCTCTAGAAAAATATATAGCTCAGTTCCTTTAGGCAGTGACTTTACTCTAGCTGGTGAAACACATATTAAAAGAAAGAGCACTAGCCCATAAGGCATGTCTTAATAAAGTGACAAATGAATAAAATAGACCATCAGTGAACCATTACAAACAGTGCTGAATTCATTCTCCGCGAAAATTAAACATGAAAGAAGTCAAGTTGCCTGGATTCCAGTCCTGCTTGAGACATTTCCTAGCAAGAATGTAAATTATTTTATTTAACAGTGTTCTACTTGTTTATTTTGCTGGAGTGTACACTCTTCAGTTCTTGAGAAACCTGAGATAATTATCACACCACCACTAACAACCAGTGGTGTTTTTTTGAGCCCTAGATTCCTGTGGAAGAGCTTCTGGGGAAAAAGTTCAACAGATGTTGGCCTCAATTTGCATGTTAAGGGTTTTGGGGGAAAGATTTTAAATATCATAATACTTAAAACACTCCAAGAAACTCTGTGCCAGATGTTAACACATTGGAAACTACCAATGCATTAACTTGTCCTTCCAGTTTAACTCACTTTTTATGGGCCTCAGATTAAAGGCTTCTACTGCAAGAGTATCCCGAGATTACACAGTAATCTGTTAAAGACTTCCCATTTGCAACTAGTTTTCTTAGTAAATTAGGATTTGTTTTGGTAGTGTGTAAACACAAAGGAAATACTAAAGTAAATTATATGCTAAGGATTATGTGAAAATCACAGGTGTCATAGTAAGCTCTCATTCCAAGTTTTTGTATTAATCAAAACAACCCAATTAGTTTCATTTATTGACTATATAATGAGGAAATTTATTCCATATGAACTTATAAAGCTATTTTTGTGAATAAAATATCTTCTGTTTCTATGTTGTAAAATTCCATTTAAATTTTATTTAAGGGGAATTACTTCTGCTAAAATAAAATAAAATAAAATAAAAACCACTGGAAATTATGACTTGAAAAGTACTTTCCAAAACAAAGAGTATATGATTCTCCGTGCAAAACAGCTTTATAACAAAAGCATAAACCAGTTATCTTGTGTCCTGAGATTTTATAAAATCACACTCTATACACACCATATATAAGCCAACTACCAGAATCTGCTTACTAGTTAGAAATACTTGCTCTTCCCACTTGGTTTTGCACAACACCTGCAATTTAATCAGGATGTTTTTGGGTGTGCCTGTACTTCCCTGTCAACATTTCAGTTTTGGGCAAACGCCAACCTGTAAGAGATTTTCATCTGGAGACTGTTTCCCTTCTTGCAACATCAGTTGTACTGTTGCCAAAAACATCACCCTACTAAGGGAACATCCCCTTTTACTCACTCCCATCCATTTCTGGATTCAAATAATAAACACTTAGTCCTGCATCTGAACCAAGCTGTTTTTTCTCCTTTACTTCACCTAAAACAATTCTCACTAACCTCAGGGAGTCAATCTTTTTTAACATATTCTTAATACCCCAAGTACTAAGCTACTCTTTTTCTTTGTCTTTTTGCTGTTGTTTTGTTTTTCTGTCAAAAAAAGGACTCATAATATTTGGGGCTGCAAACGATTCATTATCCTGAGAGAACTCAGCTCTCTAATTCTGCACAGGAGTAGAACAGGCATTTCTGTTTCTACCCATTGTGGTATTTAAAAATATTAACCTCAAAAGATAATCCACATTGTATGTCATAAAGGAAATGCAAATTAAAACAACAGTGAGATACTACTATGCACCTTTTAGAATGAACAAAACCCAGGACTAACAACATCAAATGCTGACCAGGATGTGAAGCACAAGAATGCATTTATTGCTGGTGGGAATGCAAAATAGCACAGCTACTATGGAAGACAATTTAGCAGCTTTTTAAAAACTAAACACTCTTAGCATATGATCCAGCAATCCTGCTCTTTTGTATTCACCCAAAGAAATGGAAAACTTAGGTCCACACAACAACTGAACACAGATGTTTATAGCAGCCTAGTTCATAATTGCTGAAACTTGGAAGCAACTAAGATGTCCTTCAGTAGATGAATGTATAAATAAACCGTGGCTCATCCAGACAAGGGACTCTTACTCAGTGCTAGTTCATTGAAAAGACATGGGGAAATCTTAAATGCTTATATACTAAGTGAAAGAAGCCAAACTGAAAAAGTTGCATACTATATGATTCCAAATACAGGATATTCTTCAAAAGGCAAAAATATATAAACAGTAAGATGATCCGTGGTTGACAGGGCTTAGAAGGGAGGGAAGGAGGAATAGCCAGAGCACAAAGGGTATTTATGACAATGAAAATACTCTGTATACTATATGGTGAATTCATGTCATTATACACTTGTCCACACTCATAGAATATACAACACCATGAGTGAACCCTAATGCAAACTATGGATTTGAGATGATTAAGATGTGTCACTGTAGGCTCATCAATTGCAACAAATGTAACATCCTGATGGGAGATTTTGATAATGGTGGAGGCTATGCATGTGTAGGGGTGGGGAGTATACAGGAAATCTCTATACCTTCCTCTCAATTTTGCTGTGAATCTAAAATTACTCTTAAAAAATCGTCTTTTAAAAAATGCTAATCTCCTCAGTACCCATATACCAACAAAGAGCTTTGTCCTTATTTACATGGTAGATCCCTTTGTTAAGTGTGATCAAACCTGGGAGCCAATTTCCTATTAAAAAAATGCTAGGGGAGACGGTTCTGATTACTAAACAGTGACTCAGTGTGTTAAAAGGGGAAACCTAAACTGAAACAATCCTGTTGAAGACAGGCATGGTTTCCTGAGAAAGAAGATTATGAACAAGAAAGCTATATTTATCTAGATGTGGGTCTGCATTCTGTTAGAAATACTTTTGTTTTTCATCACTATTGCATTTTTAATATTCCAGCAAACTATGATTGCTTAAATTGCTCAAAGATGTTAAATATTTATACTTTTGTGGAAGTCTTAAGATCAAGAAAATGTACCTAATAGAAACAATCTGCTGGCGTGGTCAATAGTCCTGGTTAGACTGTGGTGGATGACATCATTCAAGCTGGTGAGTTATTTAGACATGGATGTTTTAAAGAGTAGAAATACTAAATAGCTAAATTCTGTCACACCCAATAATTATTTGTATAATATTGAGGAGATGATATTATGATATTTTCTTTCAAAAAACTATGCTGAGTCTGTTCTGCCTTGTGACAGTTCATTGCATATGTACAGTACAAAATTAGAAGTGAGCTTACCTTCAAATATCTAAGAAATAATAATAATGAATTAGATAAGACCAAGACTAAAGAATAAAATGAAAACTTTTTACTGAGGCCTTCAATATACTTCCCCATACATATAACCTTTTCTTCCTAGCTCATTACACACAAGCCACTCTGAACGTCTTTCAGTTCGTCAACATACCTAATTTCATGCTCTCTTAAATAGACTTTGTACCTGCCATTCCTTTTTCTGGAATGTTTTTCCCCAGTTCGTCACAAGACTTAATCACAAGAGCAGGGACTTTTCAAAGTAGGGAGTATGGATACCAGGACACAGTGAATTAATGTATGTAAATGACTGGAATATAATTAAGTGCTCAATAATCATAGGCCATTATTGTGTTGGTTGCCATCATTAATCTTCTGTTCTCAGCTCCAATGTTACTTCCCATAGAAAGAAGCCCCCTTTGAACATTGAAGGTAGAGATTTCTCCTGCCATCCTTTCTTCTTCAAACTGGGTGCTCTCTGTCACATTATCTTTTCAATTTCCTCCCTGCAAATGAGGATTGTCTAATGAATAGCATTTTACAGAAAGGCTAAACTCTGGAATAAACACTTGTCATATTTTTAATAGTCAGCAATTCTTTCTCTATATTCCGTAGGTAAAGAATTTGTTAAACATGTCCCAATACAAGTGACAAAAAGTCAGTACTTATTAAATAAGTAGAATGACCATCTAAATGGCATTACAGATTGGGCATGGTGACTCTCATCTATAATCGCAGCACTTTAAGGCCAAGACAGGCAGATTGCTTTAGCCCAGGAGTTCAAGACTAGCCTGGGCAATATAGTGAAATCTCCATCTCTACAAAAAAATACAAAAATTATGTGGGCATGGTGCTGTGTGCCTGCAATCCCAGCTACCTGGGATAATTAAGTGGGAGGATCACTTAAGTCCAGGATGTCAAGGCTGCAATGAACCATGGTTGTGCCACTGCACTCCAGCCTGGGTGACAGAGTGAGATCCTCTCTCAAGAAAAAGTAAATTAAAATAAAATAAATTATGTTACAGTATGGTGGTTTGTTGTTTGTGGGAAAAGGAGCCAAAACAAAGAAATCTGTGATTACGTATAACATGCTGTCTTTCTTTGGGCAAGTCAAGGCAGTAATATCTTTTGGAGACAGTGACTAGGAAGGTAACAGGAAGGCTCTTAACATTTTAAAATCTAAGACAACCACATTGAGTTATTTACGTTAAGTTTGGGGGGAAAGGATGGCAGAGAAAAGTCTTGGGCATGATATTCCAGCATGTTCTCAGAGACCCTAATTATTCTCTATCCCTTCTTGAAAATTAAAACTTTACTTTATGAAAATCGTTACTCAAAAATATGATATTGCCTGAAAAAACAAATACATTTCACAAAATGTTATATAAACTCTTGCACACTAGATGTAGTAAATCACTAAATATAGTGTATATCCCCTAACTTTTGAAAACATCATCCCTCTTGGAGACAAATCAAGAAGGCAAATCAGTGTCCTTTGGTGCCCACATGGAAAAGTCCTGGGGTAGAATTAATGGTTGACCTGACCACCCTGTTTGCAACATGAACATGCTGATATTCCAATATTTATTCTTCCCATCCCTTTCTCAGGTCACTCTTTCACCCCTCCCCATCTTCAGATGAAAAGATAAACAAAGAGAACATTGCCATGGTAAGGTAGAGTTAAGTCAGGTCTTCTTTCCACACTTTAATCTTCAACCTGAGATCATCCTGTTAAGTTCACAATTAAGTGAACTTAACAATTCCAGATTTCTCTGACAGTGATCTTTTCACCAAACACTTTTCTAGCACTTCTCACCATAACAACTCCACTCCTCACAGGCAACCCAACCTTCTTATTTCACAATTGTTTGTTTCACAAAGAAGAATCCTAAAGCCAAGAGAGAGTGAACAATTTCTCAGGTTTGTTTTAAATCAGTAAAGAAGATGATATCAGAATCATAACCAATAAATGTCTTGACTCATAGATGAAGTGGGAGACAAATTGCTTCATTTCATATTTTGAAATAGCTAAGTATTTATTCTGAAGTTTGTTCTTATAAGGGCCCCTAGGATAAAGAGCAGCCTGATTCTTGCATAACCGTTTGGAGTGGAGGAAAGGGAAAATCATGTCCTATGAGAGCGGCTGGGAGGCAATGGGGAGGGAGAAGGATGGGTGGAGTGGACAAGAGGCTAGCCATGGAAGGACACTGCATGGTTGTGAAGAAACAGTGGATCCTAGGGCCAACTGGTCTGACTCAGCCCCAGGAATTATTGTTATCATCAACTTTGTCTTTGCAAAATAAAGGTTGCCACCATAAATGGATGTGCAAGCACTTGTTAGAGCAGTGGAATAGGTCTTTGTATCATATACACACACATACACATACGATGCATTCAACACTCTCCACGTGTAATACCCTAAGCTAGGAACTTTGAATGCATTATCTCATTTAATACTTAAAACAATTCTAGAATGAAAGCATCACTATCTTCATTTTAGCTCTGACGCAAATAAGGACTGTAGAAATTAGGTAACTTACCTAAGATCTCATAGTGGACAAGCCAAGCTACTAATTGTAAAGCCTTAAACACAGATAGCTAAACTTCTCAGAAGGGAAAAAAAATCTCTGTTTCCAAGAGAAAAATTGTATGCCTGTGCACACATCTGACTTTGTCACTGCATGCATTCTTCTTTAGAGCCTAGATTTTATCTATTTTTATATTTATATCTTCAAGGCAGCCTACTTCAAATCTAGGCATACATGTTCAATAAACGTGACTTATTTCTACATAAATGCTCACATAAGGATCTAATTGTGATGACTAATAATAGCAAGAGGAGTTGATAGATAAATGGCAGCAGTGAGACCTTCACCCTCATCATCACTAAAATGTTTCTAAAGAATTATGGGCAAAAGGAAGTAGGAGGTGCTTCGACAGCAGTCTGAGATGAAAGAGAAGTTAGAGAAGGATCCCATCAAAGAGATGCAGAGTCAACACTCCCTATCCTTCTTTTCTTACTACCATTAACCATAGGACATGGAAGGTAGTAGGTGTGGGTTGTACCTCATTTTAGAGAGCTTTGGGGAGCTCTGATGTTACAACACTTTTCATAAATGACATAAAACTACATTGTGTGGTCAAGCATGGTGGCTCACACCTATAATCCCAGCACTTTAGAAGGCCAAGGTGGGAGAATAGCTTGAGCCCAGGAAGTTGAGGCTGCAGTGAGACATATCTGTGCCAGTGCACTCCAGCCTAGGCAACAGAGCAAAACCCTGCATCAAACAAACAAGAAAACCATATTGCCACATTGTGTATATTTTTTTGGTCAGTCACCATTCAGTCCCCTCCTGTCATTTCTACTATGTTCTTCAAAATGCAATGGACACCTCTAATTTATTAGAGGGACAATTGATTCAGAGACTTAAAAACAAATACATTGAATTCCCTTTATCTCTCTTGATTAAATATCCACCACAAATTATTCTGTAGTTATTTATAGGCTATCCTCACAAGGACAATTCAGAAATTAGATTACAGACATGATCTATTTTACTTTCTGTGAACAAAATATGGGAGAAGAAATTACTTCCAATAACATGTCCTTTTTAAACTTTCTATCATTTTGATAATATTTTCCATTTTAAACAGTCAAAAATTAATTACAGTGTTCCAAACTCTATTAATATTTTCTATCTACCAAAAAACATTCTCCTTGTACCAAACTCTACTAAATGATTTTTGAGAATTCAAAGAAGTATAAGAAAAAAGGCCTTGCCAGTGTATTTAAAATCTAGGTGGTGAGAGAATAAGCATCACAGATCAAGATAAGCAGGATAAAAACTGCATGTGTAAACTTCAGATGAGTAATAAGTATTACAGAAAAGGAGAATAAAGAGCCAACTGACTTTTGCCTCCAGTTGTCAGATAAGTTTTCATGAAGACAAGACACGATCTAGAACTTGAAGGATTGGTTAACAGAAAAAAATAATAATTATGTGCTAGCTGCTGTTAATAGTTACACTATGCTGTGTTTCTTGCCTGATTCTTGACACTTTTCTCAAACCTCTTACCCCTCAGCTACCCTCTGAAAACTAGAAGGCATCTATGACAACTTCCTCTGCTGCACTTCCCTACATCTATTTGGTCAACACATCCTGATGATTTCCCTCCCAGATGAATCTCAAATACAAATGCTTTTCTTCATTTCCACTGTTCTCACAAAGGTATGCCTGGCTCTTTACGAACGCTTCTTCTCATAGTAACCAATGCGATATTTTGTTAAACACTAATAGAATTATTTCTGGGCTGAGATCATTCAATGACTCCTCATAGGCCTTAGAATAACATAGAATGCCTTTAATATGCTCCCAAAGGCTGTGTGTGTTTCTGGTCATCATTGTCTTCTGCAGCCTCCCATTCAGCCATTCTCTTCTAACAAACACCAACCTATACAGACTTTAGAGCCGCCCAACTCACCACCAAGTATTTCCTGCCCTTAATGTTCCAGAATATTGTTCCCTTCAATATTCACTTTGAAAACTTCTATTTAACCATTATAGCTCAGTTTAAAAATCCATTCATAAGAAAAGCTTTCTCATATCCTAATTTAAATTACCAACATGCCCCGCCCCCATTCCTGATAATAGCTCTCTCTCAAAATGTCCCCTTCTTCCCAATTATATTTTTAGGGTTTTGCTAAAAGACTATTTCCCCATTCATCTCTTGGCTCAATTTAGCATAAATCACTTTTTTTACCACTGTATTCCCAGTGTCTAGCCCCCCCAACAAAAAACAAATAAATTAATTAATTACCCTATTTCAACACTGAAATTCAGTTTTACTTCTTACCATGAATACTGTTTCACAGTTTACTGTGTCAAAGAAAATATCATGCTTTAAAAAATCTACAAGTTTTCAATATCCAGGAATTACATATATTTTCTTAGTCTAGGCCATAAGTTCTGCCTCTCCTTTTTTCCTAAACCTGAAGAGTTAAAAAAATTAAAATCCTATGTTTCATGTAGCTTGAAGAGCACTTTATTCCACACCTTATCTTATTTAATGTCTTTTTAGAAATCTATCATTTTTTTCTGGTTTGACTTCTTAACATGTTCCAAATAAGCAAAGCTGAATCACAAATCTGGAAATGTCTTTCCCTCTCCTTTAAAGCTAATCTCCAGAAGAAAGAGAAGCAAAACATTCCAGAATCCTCATGTGGAAAGAAAGAGAAAAGAGAATTCATATTCCTAGAGATATGGGGACTATGGAGCAAGAGTAGCTCACTCCAGAGTCCACCAGGTCTAACCCCTAGATGGGTCTCCTGTTCCCAGGACTTCAGCTATAGGCTTTTCCTTCCCCTGACCTAACTCAATATTTCAGCAAAAACACAGATAGGTTATAACAATTTCATAGAACAAAAAAAAAAGCAGTAAAACTACATTCTCTCTAAAAAAAACACCCGATTATTTTAGAAATTAAAATGTTAATAGTAAATTTTGTGCTTAAAATGAGCCAGCCACTTTTCTAAGAGCTTTACATACATTAAAGTACTCAATTCAGATATTATGCTAAGTGAAACAAGCCAAACACAGAAAAAAAATGGTGCATGTCTTATTTATATGTGGAATCTAAAAAAAAAAAAAAAAAAAAAATTAAGCCAAATATGTAAAAACAGAGAGTAGAACCAGGCTCTGAGAGGGGGAGGAAATGAGGACATGTCTGTTAAAGGGTACAATTTTGCAACTATGTAGGATGAATAAGTCTAGAGATCTAATATACAACAAAAGAACTATAGTAATAACTTTGTATTATTTACTAAAAATGTTCTAAGAGAGTAGATTTTAGGTGCTCTTACCAAACACACACAAAAAAGAGTAACTATGGAAGGTGATGAATATGTGAATTTGCTAACCCATAGTAATCATTTCACTGTGTGTATATATATATATATCAGAACATCATGCTGTATGCCTTAAATATATATAATAACACATTTTTAAGTCTATATGCTTTATTATTCCATTTATAGGAAGTTCTAGAAAAGGAAGAACTATAAGGACAGGAAGTAGATTAGTGGCTATCAGGGACTGAGATAAGGGGAAGAGTTAAGTATGAAAGAACATGAGCTGACCAGGCATGGTGGCTTACGTGTCTAATCCCAGTACTTTGGGAAGCCGAAGCAGGTGGATCACTTGAGACCAGGAGTTCAAGACCAGCCTGGCCAACAAGGAGAAACCCTGTCTGTACCAAAAAAAAAAACAACAAAGGGAGGTGGGGAACATAAGGAAGTTTTGAGAAATGATGGAAATATGCTCTATATCTTCATTGTACTGGTGGCTACCTAACTATATGCTTTTGCCCAAACTTGCAGAACTGTACAATAAAAAGTTTTTCTGAATGTAAATTTATTTTAACCAAAAAAAAAGACACTAAAGAATAATTGTTGGCCAGATGCAGTGGCTCACCACTGTAATCCCAGCCAGGTTGGGTGGATCACTTGAAGTCAGGAGTTTGAGACCAGACTGGACAACATAGTGAAACCCCATCTCAATTAAAAAACAAATACAAAAACTAGCCACGTGTGGTGGCACATGCCTGTAATTCCAGCTACTTGGGAGGCTGAGACAGGAGAATCACTTAAACCTGGGGGCAGAGGTTAATTGCACCACTGTACTCCAACCTGGGCAACACAGCAAGACTTCATCTCAGAAAAAAAGATAATTGTGCTAATAATACTATGATTAGAAATATATACAGAATTGCTTATGGTTGAAATGATAAGATGTCCAAATTTACCTTTAAAATACATCAAAGACAAAAGAGGGAGAGATGATAAAACAAGCATAGCAAAATGTTGATTATTCTTGAAGTTAGCTAATTGTTACTTGGGTTTCATGGTACTATTGTTTCTACTTTTTTGTATGTTTGAAAATAATTGTAATAAAAGGTTAAAAAAAAGAAAAAGAAAAACAACGGTCTCAGTTCTTCTCCATACACTATGTGGTAGGCATTATTACGATCACAATTCTGAGGAAACTGGGCCTAAAGAAAAATAACTTGCTTAGCCTCACAGAGCTATTAAGCAATAGAGCAATTTTTTCTGTGATAAAATGTTACTTATCTGCTCTTGCACCATGTTATCCTTGTAACCTCCACCAGACATTGACAAACAAGCCTAATTGGATAAATTCTGCAGGTATGTCTTCACCCAACACTATGCCAAGCTTTAGAGGATTAAGAATGAGTAAAAATGGAGGAAGATATTCCATGCAAATGGAAACCAAAAGAGAGCAAGAGTAGCTATATTTATATCAGGTAAAATAAACTTTAAGTTAAAAACAATAAAATGAGACAAAGAAAGTCCTACATGGCTGGGCGTGGTGGCTCATGCCTGTAATCCCAGCACTTTGGGAGGCCAAGGTAGGTAGATCACGAGGTAAAGAGTTCAAGACAAGCCTGGCCAAGATGGTGAAACCCCGTCTCTACTAAAAATGCAAAAATTAGCTGGGTGTGGTGGCAGGTACCCGTAATCCCAGCTACTTAGGAGGCTGAGGCAGAAAACTGCTTGAACCCAGGAGGCGGAGATTGCAGTGAGCCAAGATCATGCCACTGCATTCCAGCCTGAGAGACAAAGTGAGACTCCATCTAAAAAAAAGATATTTATGTAATGACAGAGGGATTAATTATTCAAGAGATAATTGTAAATGCATATGCACTCCACATCAGAACAACTAAATGTATTTTAAAAATTAATATATCTGAAGGGAGAGATAGATTCTAATACAAGAGTAGTAGGGACTTCAATACCGCACTTTTAGCAATGAAAAGGTTCAATTTTTTAAAATTGACTAAATACCTTAGCTCAAATGGTCCTAGTAGGCATATAGAGAATATTCTATTCAATGGCAGCAGAATACATATTCTTCTCAAGTCTACCTGGATCATTCTCTAGGATAGATTGTATGTTAGATCACAAAATAAGTCTTAACAAACTTAAGAAAATTGAAATCATATCAAGTTATCTTTTCTGACCACAATGGTATAAAACTAGAAATCAACAGGATGAATTTCAGAAAATCTACAAATTCATGGCAATTAAATAAATGCTCCCAAATAATCAATAGATCAACAAAGAAATGAAATAGAAAGTTTAAAAACATATTGAGACAAACAAAAATGGAAGCACAACATTCCAAAATTTATGGGATGTAGTAAAAGCACTTCTAAATAAAGCAATAAACTCCTACATCAAAAAAGAAAAAATACCTCAAATAAGCAACCTAAGGTAACATTTCAAGAAAGCAGAAAAACAAGAACAAACTAAGTTCAAAGTTAGCAGAAGAAAGAAAATAAGATCAGAGCAGAAATAATAAAATAGTGACTAGTGAAACAATACAAAGGATCAATGAAACTAAAAGGTTTTTTTTAAGGATTGAGTAAAGACTTTGATATTATCCCTTCTTCCCTCTTATCTCATACCCTGTATATGGTCTGTCAACAAATTATGACACCACTATATCTTCAGAACATATAAAGATGTACTAGTGTGTTTTCACACTGCTTATAAAGACATACCTGAGACTGGCCAATTTACAAAAGAAAGAGGTTTAATTGGACTTACAGTTTCACATGGATGGGGAAGCCTCACAATCATGGCGGAAGGCAAAAAGGAGCAAGTCATGTCTTACATGAATGGCAGCAGGCAAAGAGAGAGTGAGAGCCAAGTGAAAGGATTTCTAATCCTTATAAAACCATTAGGTTTCGTGAGACTTATTCACTACCATGAGCAGAGTATGGGGAAAATCACTGCCATGATTCAGTTACCTCCCACCAGGTCCCTCCCACAACAATGGAAATTATGGAAGATACAATTCAAAATGAGATTTGGCATGTGTCCTTATTGTAGAACAATTTATAATCCTTTGGATATATACCCAGTAATGGGATTGCTGGGTCAAATGGAATTTCTATTTCTAAGTCCTTGAGTAATTGCCACACTGTCTTCCGCAATGGTTGAACTAATTTACACTCCCACCAGCAGTGTAAAAGTGTTCCTATTTCTCCACATCCTCTCCAGCATCTGTTGTCTCCAGATTTTTTAATGATCGCCATTCTAACTGGCGTGAGACGGTATCTCAATGTGGTTTTGATTTGCATCTCTCTAATGACCAGTGATGATGAGCATTTTTTCATATGTTTGTTGGCCTCATGTATGTCTTCTTTTGTAAAGTGTCTGTTCATAGACTTGGGTGGGGACACAGTCAAACTATATTAGAATTCAACCACATCCCCCAATCCTCACTGCCACTAACCTAATAGAAGTCACCGTTACTCCTCTCTTACTTTCTTACAGCAGCTTTCTAAACGGTAACCTTGCTTCTATCTTTGCCCTCCTTCAGAGTATTTTCTTTTTTTTTTTTTTTTTAATTTTTATTGCATTATAGGTTTTGGGGTACATGTGCAGAACATGCAAGATAGTTGCATAGGTACACACATGGCAGTGTGTTTTGCTGCCTTCCTCCCCTTCACCCACACTTGGTATTCATCCCCAGGCTATCCTCCCCCAGCCCCCCCCCGCTGTCCCTCCCCCATTTTCCCCAACAGTCCCCAGTGTATAGTAGAACGCCTCTCTGTGTCCATGTGTTCTCATTTTTCTCACCCACCTATGAGTGAGTATATGCGGTATTTCTTTTTCTGTTCTTGTGTCAGTTTGCTGAGAATGATGTTCTCCAGATTCATCCATGTCCTTACAAAGGACACAAACTCATCATTTTTGATTGCTGCATAATATTCCATGGTGTATATGTGCCACATTTTCCCAGTCCAGTCTATCATCGATGGGCATTTGGGTTGGTTCCAGGTCTTTGCTATTGTAAACAGTGCTGCAATGAACATTCGTGTGCATGTGTCCTTATATTTACACACTAGCCAACATGATCCCATTAAGACGTGAGTCAGATCAGGTTATCTCTCTGCTCAAAATTGTCCAATGGTTTCTTTACTACCCAAGGTCTTAACATGATCTAAGCCCTAGCTGCCTTTAACCTAATCTCATCCCTTCAACTGTCCCATTTGCTTTCTTCACTAGAGTCACACTGGCTTCCTCACTGTTCCTTAAATTCATCTGTAATTTAAGATGTTTCTTCTTCCTGGAAAGCTTTTCCCCGCAGATATCTAAATGGCTAACCCACTTTCTATAGTCTTTACTTATACCTTACTTTCTCAGTGAAGCCTTTTCTGGCCACCATTTTTTAAATTGCTGTCTCTCTTTTTCTCTCTCTCCCTCCCTTCCTCCTCCTCCCCCTCCCCCGACAAACACACATACACACACACACACACACACACACACACAAATGCACATATACACACCATATTATAACCTCCTTATCAGCCTTATTTTTCTCCATAGCACTTATCATTGCCTAACAGACTTTTATTTCACTCATTTGTCTATCTCTACTATCAGAATGTACACACCATGAGGGCATGATTTTTTTGTCTTTGTGTTAACTGTGTTCACTCCTATATTCCCAGAGCCTGTAAGAATGCACAAACATAACAAAGACATTTAGGGGTGAATGAAATAATCAAGAAAATAGACCGCAGAAAATAATTAAAGAGATAAATTTAAAATTTGTCTTAGAACTTACGGACCTGAGTTAAAAATTGTTCTGTTGTTAGATAAAACAAGACCCACACCAAGACACAACATTATGAAATCCAAAATGTTAGAGATTTTTTAAAAGGCTCTAAAAATTCCTGTGAGAAAATAACTGGTAACATACAAAGAACTTGGGATTAGGCTGGCATTAAACTTCTCAGTAACAATGCAGTATACTGGGTCAGGGTCGGGGGTACGCACAGTGCCTTTGAAACTCTGATAAGAATTTATTTTCAATCAAAAAATTATATATTCAAATAAACTATCACTTATATATGAAGGTTAAATAAAGAGCTTCTCAAATGTTTAAGGTTTTTAAAAAATTTCCTACCCATGCACCTTTTCTCAGAAAGCTATTGGAGAATGTGCTTTATCAACATAATGTAATAAATAAAGAAAAAGGAAGGTATTGGATTTGGGAAATAGTTAATACAAAGAGGAAAGACACTAAAAAGAATTTAAAGGATAGTATTGAACATCAGGTCTAAGGGACAACCAGTTAAAACTGGAATGAGAGAACAAGACTACAGCAGGAATGTCAAAGACAGAAGAAAAACTGTTATATTACCTAACACTTTTGGCCACATTAGGAGTACTTTTGTACTTTGAGAAGATTTCTTAACTGGCATAGGATACAAATGCACCAAAAATATCCATGTAATCTTAAATTCCAAAAAGACCAAAGTTTTAGGAAACAACTTAAAATCATGCTTCTGGTTTTGCTGGGATATGTAATATATATATATATATCATCATGATAATTTAAATCCTGATTTTTGAATTAACCAAAAATTGTAATACATATACATACACCCAGAAGGGAAAGTGTCTTAACCTTGAGTACTTTAGAAAAATAGGGCCTAAAAAAATGACTGAAGTGTGGAAGCTTTATTGAAGAAGTACAAACCCAAGTCAATGAGAGAGAAGAAGAAATGAAGCAAGGCAAAAAGGCTGGGAAACAAAAAAAAAGTTGTATGTTACATCCTCTCACTGGCTAAAGTTCACCCACAGAGACCTCCCTCTTTACTGAGGTGGGTCATCTGACCCCTTTGCATCCAGTCGGGATGCTGAATCTCATGTTCTGAGGATTGGAGCTTCATTTGAATCTAGATGTGGTAGCATGAGCCCAAAATTTGGGGTGTTAAATTAGTTGGCCCAGCTGTGCTACTAGCAGCCAAGAGGAAAGGCCCAACGTTCCCAGGACAAATGACTGGTCATCTCCTGGGAGGAGGAGCACTATCTGGGAAGTGAACAGCACCAGGAGAAACTGAGGAGACAATGTAAAACTGGTGCCCAATTCAGAGGCTAAGCCAATGCCGTAGAAAGAGAGATCAAGGAAGATAAATTCTAATTTTCCCCATTAGTATTTTGATATAACGTCTAAGATTTACAAATAAGAGAAATGATAGAGGATAGACAGAGGCGACAGATGCTAGATAAGATAGGATGGATGGAGAGATTAGATAGATAGATGACAGATAGATAGATGATAGACAGACGGATGGATAGATAGATAGATAGATACATAGATAGATAGATAGATAGATAGATAGATAGATAGATAGATAGATAGATAGATAAAAAGAAACACCAGAAATACCTAAGAGGTGAATGAATCTAGTTGCCTCTGGAGAATATGACACTTTTTTTGCCCTGAGGGCAAAACAAAGACAGACCTGTAGTATGGTCTGCTTAATTAATATATGTTCATGTATTTAAAATGACAATTAAGTTTAAAGTAGAAGGGTTAAAGAGCTTATGTTGTATACAAAGAAAAAGATCCATGGCCTGTCATCAATAATGCCAGACTCTGGAACACCTGGGTATGTAGAGTATGAGCGTGTGGATGGAAATGGTTGGAGATATGTCTGGGGAAGTAGATTGACCATGGATTGCAAACCATGCTAAACACTTTGGACTTGATCCTCTAGAACTTGAAGAGTCTGAAATACAAATATGAATGAAATCATATTTGTATTTCAGAAAGAGCATTCTGGCTGCACCACAGAGAATACATTAAATGGGGAAAGGCCTGAAGACAGGGAGACCCTTAAGGAAACTAATGGAGTAATTAATTAGATAGAAGGTCTGAACAAAGTTTAGTAGAAAAAAGAGAAGAGGGTGGATCCATCAGGTGTGAAAGACCTGTGGACCCACTGAAACCAATCTCCATTATGAGCCATAAAGGAGAGGTTAAGGATGAGAGGAGCAGAACAGTTTGGATGTGTGTCCCTGCCCAAATTTCATGTTGAATTGTAATCCTTAATGTTGGAGGTGGAGCCTGATGGGAGGTGATTGGATATTGGGGGAGGATTTCTCATGAATGGTTTAGCACCATCCTCTTGATGTTTTCCTCTCGATGACAAATGAGTTCTTGTGAGATCTGGTCATTTAAAAGTGTGTGGCATCTTCCCCCATTTCTTACTTCTACTCTGTCCATGTGACGTGTCTGCTCCCCCTTCACCTTCTATGCCATAATTGTAAGTTTCAGGAGGCCTCTCCAGAAGCCAAGCAGATGTCACCATGCTTCCTTTACAGCCAGCAGAACCATAAGCCAATCAACCCTCTTTTCTTTATAAATTACCCATTTCTCAGGTATTTCTTTAGAGCAATGTGACAACAGACTAATAGAGAAACCAATTGTCTCTCATAGAAATCAAGCATATGAAATCACTCTTGTGAACATCCCAATCCGCCTTTCTATGTCATCTAGTGAGAAATTCTCTAAAAGAACCTTCTATTCCTGTGACAAATCTATCACGCAGTCTTCTAACAACTTCGGTCGCTGGTATTTCTTGAATATTTTAAGCGAACATTTATAATGATTGCAATTGTGTCTTTCTAAATTACTAAGTGGGAGTGAGTTTCTGTAAAAAGTGACCTCTTAAAGGAAGAAATATTCTTAAATGCTAACTCCTCCTTACGTGACATTTCTTCCCTATTTTGAAAAGATAAAAGCTAGTGGGGCACAGTGGCTCACGACTGTAATCCTAGTTCTTTGGGAGGCTGAGGTGGGTGGAGCACCTGAGGTCAGGAATTTGAAATCAGCCTGGCCAACATGGAGACCCTGTCTCTACTATAAATACAAAAAGTTAGCTGGGCGTGGTGGCACAAGCCTGTAATCCCAGCTACTTGGGAGGCTGAGGCAAGAGAATTACTTGAACCCGGGAGGCAGAGGTTGCAGTGAGCTGAGATCACGCCACTGCACTCCAGCCTGGGCAACAAGAGTGAAACTCCATGTCAAAAAAAAACAAAAACAAAAACTTGCTCTTTTACCATTTTCTATGGCCCACTCATCTTATGCTGAACGTCATTATTTCCCCAGTTCTATATTCAGAAGTTACAAAGTGAGGTGCCACATATTTTTAAATGACTAGAATGAAAGTTTCTTCTACTTCCATTCTATCATGCACACTGCTGAAAAGCTCTTCGATCAAAATTCCATTTTAATCATGTTACTCATTAATCAAAAATCTTCAAGATTCTCTCTTTCCTGTAAAATAAACATATGCTCTCCTCACAGTGCATTTTATGCACCATTATTACCATTAATCAGCCCAAAAATCTAGGGAGGAAATGATCATCATTCTTCACATTCTATAGATAAAAAGCTTAAGGAGATCAGCAATTTCTGAATGAAAATGGAATATTCTTCTACTTCTTCCCCTTACTGCTATTTTGTCTCTTTTCTAAGACTTTCCAAAATCTGTACTCTTCTTGTTCATCTTTGTTAAAATGTTGCTTTTAAGAGAATAGATCTATGAACCCCACTGAGATTCCTATCTGTAGTATACCATGGGTATACTGCATATATATAAATGCCTACACATGTGTATAAATGTTTGCATTTGTTTTTATATAATTTTCTTGAAGAGAATTCAAAGTACTTATCACATTCTTAAAGATACCCATAGCCATCCAAAAGTGATGAACACTAGCTGCAGGAAAACAGCTCTGGGAGATTGTACTACTCCTTCTCCCATTCACTTCTCTGGTTCTTCCCTTCAGCCTTGGACTACTTCTCCACTGATAAAAAGCCAACTTTCTCTTCAAGACAGGATCATATCTCCATGTAGTCTTTTCAGGCCACAGTGGCCAATTTCTCCTTCTAGTACTCATGTTCTATATAAAAAATCTAGCAATTAATGAAAGGCCTACTTGCAGCATTGCTTCTGTGTTCATATACCTGGTTACTAGGTAATTCTGTTTGTGTTATTTGATTCATCATTTATATATCTAGCATCAAAGTCTTCCTCATACCCTTCATTGCATCTTGCCCAGAGCTCTGCACAGCATGTATGTTAAATAAATATTTGCTAATTTGTTTGGGGACTAGCATTTTACCTTTCATAAAAATTCAAGCATCATTCAGGTGTTTATTAAATACCTATGATGTGTCAGCGCCTGCCATAGAGATGGATAGATGGGTGTGCTCCCCACCCAGGATAGTGAAAGAACCATTTAACCAGGGCCCTATATGTACAATGAGCCTCACAATGAAAGACAGAGGACCCAAGAGAAGGCCATACCCCAGGAGATACTTAAGATGTGCTAAAATAGAACTTAGAGACTCATTAGGTAAGGACAGTGAGGGACAGTAATTGAGGAGACCAGGAATAGACAGGAGTGACTGCCTCATAAAAGGATCAATTACCTGCAGAGGTGATACAAATCAGCCTTCAACTTATGATATAGAGACAGATCTCAAAATCTGCTCACTGCATTGGCTTATGATATCACAGCAAATATCTATATGACATTTATTGTGGGACACAGAGACACACTTAGAGGACTGAAAATTTAAAATATATCACAACTTTAACATACTGATGAAATAAAAAATAATGGACTTCTGAGAGTTTCATTTCAGTTTCTGTGAGGGCCACATCAAGTTGCTAGGTATATCTCATGCTAGTAGCTGTGAAGAGTAGCTGCACACTCTTTTCCTTCAAGATCCTTTAAATTTAGTTGGCGAAACAAAATTAGATACATAAACATGGACCAAAAAGATAACAGATATTAGAAAACTAGACAAAAAAATATAAAGACATTAATTATCTGAGTGCATTTGCTGTTCCTTGGTTATTAGCATTTTAATGACATCATGAACATTTTATTGCAAAACCCATCTCCAAAATATTTATTTGGTAATGCTATACATGTTCTTTCCTAGACTTTATCTGAGGAGAAATTCATCAGAAGTACTACTGATTAGAATTCCCCTGCATTATAATGTCCCTAGGATGAAAAGCAATGTTAAATCAGTAGAAAATGCATTAATTCTGCCCAATACATAACATAGGTTATTAGTCCTGAAATTCACAAAGAATTATGATATACAATGAGCTCATTTAAATTATATTTTAGGTACAGATATTTTAGAAAATTCTCTAAAGCAATGTTTTCATTGTCTTAGAACCAGGAACAGATAATTAGATAATTTCATTGGAAATGAACATTTCAGATGACCTTATATGAATAGGTTTTTAATTGATTGCTCTTTATTAAAGCTAATTTTTCAGAAAAAGCTTCAATGTTCTGAGTAGATTGTCATCAATAGCTTTTCTTTGGATAAAAAAATCTTATTTTCTTCTTTTAAAAATGTCATTTTTAAAACTGATACACATTTGCTTTAAAAACTTTAAATATAACCAAAATGCATGGAGTGTAAAGCAAAATTCTTCCTTTTCCCTTCAGCCCCACTCCACCATTGCAGCCCAAACTCAACTCCCTAGAATAGGGGTGTCCAGTCTTTTGGCTTCCCTGGGTCACACTGGAAGAAGAATAATTGTCTTGGGCCACACATAAAATACACTAACACTAACAATCGATTATGAGCTGAAAAACAATCTCAGAAAAATCTTATAATGTTTTTAAAAAGTTTATACATTTGTGTTGGGCCACATTCAAAGCTATCCTGGACCACATGTGGCCCCTGGGCCATGTGTTTAACAAGCTTGCCCTAGAATCAATTAAGGTATTGTCTATTCTTAAACATAGTATTCATGCAAATACAAACACAGATATACATATTATTTTGTCATTCATGAATGGACTAATGTTTTGCATATACTTCTATAATTTTATTTTTCCAGCTAACTATGTCCTGGTCATCTTTCCATATCGGTGGGCTTAGAGCTTTCTCAGTTCTTTTAATGGCTTCATAGTAGTCCACTGTTTGAAGTAACTTGATTATTTAACTTGTCCACTATTAGCAGACATTTAATTTCTTTCTAATTTTTTCTATTACAAATAACAAAGCAATGGCAATCCTTGTGCAAATATCTGTGCATTTTTACATAAATGTTTTAATGTAAATTTCTAGACGTGAATGTACTATAAAACACCTATATATGCATTTAAAATTTGATAGATTACTGCAAAATTATCTATTTGGATTAATTACTCTAAAATTATTGTTTCAACTTACAGTCCCACCAATAATATACAGAAGGCCCTTAATAACACCTTTATAAATGCAAATCTTGTAGCATAGCTCAAAAATCTTCAAAGGTCACACAGTTCCTAGATAACAGAGTTCAAAATTTTTAGTACAAGGTTCATGGCCTTCCCAAGTTTCACCTCAACCCAGGTTTTTTTGAGGCAGGGTCTCACTTGTCCTGGCTGGAGTGCAGTGGTACAATCAGGGCAGCCCCAACCTCCCCAGGCTCAGGTGTTCTTCCCACCTCAGCCTCCCCATTAGCTGGGACTACAGGCAAGCACCCACACACAGCGTGATTTTTTGTATTCTTTGTAAAGACATGGTTTTGCCATGTAACCCAGGCTGGTCTCAAAGCCCTGGGCTCCAGCAAACCACCACATTGGCATCACAATCAACCTAGTTTTTAAAAATATTATTGCCTTCCACTTGGTTAAGGTGAAATTGAGGAGAGCCATGAACTTCATGTCAAAGATTTTGAACTCTATTTCCTAGGAAAAACTGTGCTTTTTCCCATAGCCATACCATTTCGAGAAAGTGTCATACTTTCTTACCTTCACTTTCCTATAGTTCATTCTTTCATGGCTACAAAGCTCTATGTGACCTGGTGCCTAGCTACATTTCCAACCTCATTGTTCTTCCTTTCTGTTCTACATGTCAAACACACCCGCCATCTCACGGCCTTTGAACTTGCCATGCTCTCTGTGCAGACCTTTCTTCCCTAGATAGCCACATACCTCACTCTCTCACTTCATTCACAGCTCTGTTCACATGCTCCCTCTCTAAACCTTCCCTGACAAATTCATTCAAGGTAGCACTCCTAGACCCTTTCTAACCTTTTACTGATTTATTTTTCTGCATGATTTGTCAGTTTGAAATTTTCTCTTCTGACTTGTTACAGTTTATATGTGTTCCACGTTGTAATCATTTTATTATGAAAACAAATCCAAGAAAATATAGGCATCATGAGGACAGAGGTTTTGGGGTTGGTTCATTGCTATTTTCCAGTACCTAGAATAGGGTCTGCCATATAGTAAATGCCCAATACATGTTGAATAATTAATTCAACAAATACTTTAAGCTTTACATTGCCCCAAGCATTGTCCTAGGAAAAGTATAAAAGATAAGGCTGATCATCGTCAAGATAAATTAGGGGACACTATTAGAGGACAGAGGAGGGTAAGTAACCTCTGAGAGTAGGTGAGACATCAGGGATTGCTTCAAAGAGAAAGGGATGATGCCTCACTCCTTTTCTATGCTGACTCAAATGTCAACCCTTCTGTGAAACCTCTTCCATCTGATTTTCCAAGCACGTCCACCCACTTCCAGTCCCCCTCTCAATATTATTTCCTATATCCAAGTCAGGCAGGAATTATTACTTCTTTATATTCTTATAGCTTTTTGTTCATAGACCTGGTGGAGCACTTCACATATACAGGGATGAGTTGCTATCTAAATTCTCACAACATGTGTATTTCCTAAATAAATTGCAAACTTTTTAAAATAAAATTCACTGTCTACATTAAAAGTTAACTTCATTAAATATATGCCATGCATATTTAATGAACTTGATTTTTAATGTTCAAACTGTACAATATTACAGGCAAGAAGACATGTTTCAACAGGTTCCCCATGCTCCTTTTGTGCAAATCTATTACAATCGTCTTCTCCACATTTTAAGGAAAAAAAAAATGTTTCTTAAAAAGTAGGAAAGGCTGTGAAGAAAGAAGGTGAACCTGAGAGGTCTAGAATAGCCGTACATTGATACATCTGAAAGAAGATAGAAACATAAACTAGTAAATCTGGAAGAAATGGATAAATTCCTGGACACTTGCATCCTCCCAAGCCAAAACCAGGAACAAGTCAAAACCATGAATAGACCAATAACAAGATCTGAAGTTGAGGCAGCAATTAAGAGCCTACCACACAAAAAAAGCCCTGGTCCAGATGGGTTCACAGTCGAATTCTAACAGACACACAAAGAGGAACTGTTACCATATCTCCTGAACTATTCCAAATAATCCAATAAGAGGGAATCCTTCCCAAATCATTTTATGAGACCAACATCATTCTGATACCAAAACCCGGCAGAGACTCAACAAGAAAAGAAAACTTCAGGCCAATATCCATGATGAACATAGATGCAAAAATCTTCAATAAAATACTGGCAAGCTGATTGCAACAGCACATCAAAAAGCTTATCCACCATGATCAAGTAGGATTCATCCCGGGAATGCAAGGCTGGTTCAACATATGCAAGTATATAAACGTAATTCACCACATAAACAGAACCAAAAATAAAAACCACATGATTATCTCAATTGATGCAGAGAAGGCCTTTGACCAAATTCAACAGTCCTTTATGCTAAAAACCCTCAATAAACTCAGTATTGACGGAACATATCTCAAAATAATAAAAGCTATTTATGACAAACCAACAGCCAATATCATACTGAATGGGCAAAAACTGGAAGCATTCCCTTTGAAATCTGGCACTAGACAAGAATGCCCTCTCTCACCACTCCTATTCAATATAGTACTGGAAGTTCTAGCCAGAGCAATCAGGCAAGGAAAAGCAATAAAGGGTATTCAAATAGGAAAGGAGAAAGCCAAATTGTCTCTATTTGCAGATGACATGATAGTATATCTAGAAGATCCCATCATCTCAGCCCAAAATCTCCTGAAACTGATAAGCAACTTCAGCAAAGTCTCAGGATAGAAAATCAATGTGCAAAAATCACAAGCATTCCTATACACCAATAACAGACTTAAAGAGAGCCAAATCAAGAACAAACTGCCATTCACAATTGCTACAAAGAGAATAAAATACCTAGAAATACAACTAATAAGAAATGTAAAGGACCTCTTCAAGAACTACAAACCACTGCTCAATGAAATAAGAGAGGACACAAACAGATGGAGAAACATTCCATGTTCGTGGTTAGGAAGAATCAATATTGTGAAAATGGCCATACTGCCCAAAGTAATTTACAGATTCAATGCTATCCCCATCAAGCTACCAATGACCTTCTTCACAAAACTGAAAAAAACTACCTTAAACGTTATATGGAACCAAAAGACAGCCCGCATAGCCAAGTCAATTCTAAGTAAAAAGAACACAGAAGGAGGCATCACACTACCAGACTTCAAACTATACTACAAGGCTACAGTAATCAAAACAGCATGGTACTGGTACCAAAACAGAGATATAGACCAATTGAACAGAACAGAGGCCTCAGAGGCAACACAACATATCTACAACCATACAATCTTTGATAAAACTGACAAAAACAAGCAATGGGGAAAGGATTCCCTGTTTAATAAATGGTGTTGGGAAAACTGGCTAACTATGTGCAGAAAGTGGAAACTGGACCCCTTCCTGACACCTTACACTAAAATTAACTCCAGATGGATTAAAGACTTAAACATAAGACCTAACACCATAAAAACCCTAGAAGCAAATCTAGGCAAACCATTCAGGACATAGGAGTAGGCAAGGACTTCATGACCAAAACACCAAAAAGCATTGGCAACAAAAGCCAAAATAGACAAATGGGACCTAATCAAACTCCACAGCTTCTGCACGGCAAAAGAAACAGTAATTAGAGTGAATCGGCAATGAACAGAATGGGAAAAAGTTTTTGCAGTTTACCCATCTCACGAAGGGCAGATATCCAGAATTTACAAAGAACTAAAACAGATTTACAAGAAAAAAAAAACAGACAAGCCCATTCAAAAGTGGGCAAAGGATATGAACAGACACTTTACAAAAGAAGACATACATGAGGCCAAAAAACATATGAAAAAAATGCTCATCATCACTGGTCATTAGAGAAATGCAAATCAAAACTATATTGAGCACCATTTCACACCAATTAGAATGGTGATCATTAAAAAATCTGGAGACAACAGATGCTGGAGAGAGTGTGGTGAAATAGGAACACTTTTACACTGTTGGTGGGAGTGTAAATTAGTTCAACCATTGTGGAAGACAGTGTGGCGATTCCTCAAGGACCTAGAAATAGAAATTCCATTTGACCCAGCAATCCCATTACTGGGTATATATCCAAAGGATTATAAATCATTCTACTATAAGGACACATGCACACGAATGTTCATTGCAGCACTGTTTACAATAGCAAAGACCTGGAATCAACCCAAATGCCCATCGATGATAGACTGGACAGGGAAAATGTGGCACATATACACCATGGAATATTATGCAGCAATCAAAAATGATGAGTTCGTGTCCTTTGTAGGGACATGGATGAACCTGGAGAACATCATTCTCAGCAAACTGACACAAGAACAGAAAATGAAATACCACATGTTCTCACTCATAGGTGGGTGTTGAACAATGAGAACACATGGACACAGGGAGGGGAGGACTACACACTGGGGTCTGTTGGGGGGAATAGGGGAGAGACAGTGGGGGGTGGGGAGTTGGGGAGAGATAGCATGGGGAGAAATGCCAAATACAGGTGAAGGGGAGGAAGGCAGCAAATCACATTGCCACATGTGTACCTATGCAACTATCTTGCGTGTTCTTCACATGTACCCCAAAACCTAAAATGCAATAAAAATTTAAAAAAAAAATAAAAGAAAGAAGATAGAAATGTAAACACACACATCAAATCAGAAGCTTGGCCATGCATGTGTTACCTTTACTACATAATGATTTTTCTAAGTATTGTGTATTTTACAAAGTTACATCTATTACACTATTATTTGGAAAGCAGATAAATATCTTGGTGTACTGAATTAATAGTCACCAAAGAAGTTAAGAGAGGAAGAAAGTCATTCAGGAAAGTATGAAATTTAGAAATATATTCACAGGCCAGTTGTCATGGCTCACATCTGTACCCAGTACTTTGGGAGGCTAAGGCAAGAGGATTACTTAAGCCCAGAAGTTCAAGACCAGCCTGAGCAACATAGCCCATCCCTACAAAAAATTAAAATTAAAATTAGCCATGTGGTGGCACATGTCTGTGGTTCCAGCTCCTCAGCAGGCTCGAGGTGGGAGGATCACTTGAGCCCAGGAAGTCGAGGCTGCAGTGAGTCATGATCATGCCACTGCACTGCAGCCTGGGTGACAGAGAAAGACCCTGGCTCAATCAATCAATCAATAAAAAGTAAGTCTGCAAAATGTAAAATTTGATATTACCTACATACCTAAATATCAAAGATTTCCAAGGCTTCAAAGTATTATGGAAAGAGGCTCTAGATATCCAGGCATAGAAAAGTTAAAACCTTTTCTCTACCCCTTACTGTTCACATGACATTTTATACATAAAGTAGGAGGATATTATCTACTTCATGGACTTTTAGTAAAAATCAAGTCAGACAAAGCAAACATGTCTTGCAAATAACATGGACGATAGTATGCATTCAACAAGTTTTCTTTCTTTTGTCCTCTAGACTTAATACAATGATCACTACTACATTTACCCAAAATATGAAAAAATAAAATAAAAGAAGTCCAGAATAGATAAAAGGATTTAAGAGTGTGCAACACTGCCTAAGTTAAAGCTCATGGCTGAAGCAGCTTTCACTAACAGCGAGGTTGCAGTCAAACATTTATACCACAGGCAAGTTTTTAATGGTGATAAACCTGGAATATTTAGGAAATAAGTGCTGCATTCATTTCAAAAGAAGAGGTGAAAAAAGTGTGGACATTCTACATCCAAACATAGAATTTTAGACAGGTATTATGAAAGCAATGTTAAGCTAATACCTTAAATAGGTATTATGAAAGCAATATTAAGCTAGTATCTTTGAAAACCCAAGCCCTTTGGAAAAATGTTGAAAATGAATTATTTTGCAGACCCAAATCATAAAATAAGGATGATAAAGGAAATAGTTAATGATTAAATGAGGAGTGAGCTGTCACTATTGACACACAAAGAAGGAAAATCTTGCAAACAAAACTATTTTATAATACTGCCCTCAGGCAATTTTTGCACTGTTGATTTAGTGATAATATCTGAGTGTTCTTTTTGCCTTCCAAAACCATGTCACTTTTGTAACCTATGGATCAATATGCCCATCTCGACATGTAGTATCTCATGCAGAGGGCTGGCATAGATAATACTACTTTGATAGAAGATTTATGAAAGAGCTTTGACATCTGCTGTAGCCTTGATTACCTAGAAAGCAAAGTCCAAAGCACAGATTAAGTGTAATACTTTTTAATGGATGAGCAATACCAGGACAGCATAAGTGAAAGACAAGGGAAGTGAGACAGTGAAGGATTAGGAGCAACACAACATGCGACGTGTTACCATGCTGGCCAGTGATGTCAAATGAGCTGCAGGAAGACATGCAGTTGTTAGGCAGCTAAATTATTTAGGCTTTGGACAGGTCATGCAGATAAACTATGATTTAGAGTAGTCCATTGGAAAGAAAACAGGAGCTAAAACTTACTTTCCAGTTCCTTCCTATCTCCTGTCTGCCAATGGACTTCTGGGTTTCTTCAGCTGTCCACATCACGTGGGAAGACAGGTCCCTGCAACATGGTGTTTATCAAGTCTTGATGTTTTAATCAAGACATATGGCTGATTGGCTTGAAGCAGACTGATGTAGCCCATGAGAAGGAGGGAGGGCCAAAAGAGTCTGAGGAGGTACATGAGATGTGTCCCATGCAATATCCAAAAGGCTGTCAGATTCATCAATCAGGCTTGCAAAAGAAAATCACAATAAGGAGTGAAGTTCCCAAGAAAATGGTTTGACTGTTTTTTGCTGACTTGTAAGGTTTTGGGGAAGTGGTGCAAAGCAAAAATATTAGCTCTTGTCAAGGAAGTTGGCTTTAGTGAACAGTGAAAATATTGAAAAACTGATAGCATACCATTCCAGTCAATGCTCATCATTGGTTATTGATTTGGGAAAGAGAAGGCATGAATGTGTAATATCAAAACTTTAAAAGAAATTTTAGGACTTTAGGACATGCAAACAAAATAATTTTCCCTGCAAATGAATGTAGTCATGACATGTGTAGAGCATCACATTCAAAACCACAGACCTAAGCAGAGTTGTGGAGTATCTATCAGTAGACATCCATGCCATGGATGTCCATTTTCAGCTTGCTGGTTTGCCCATTGTTTCACCTAAGACTTCAGATTGTGGTTCATAGTCATGCACAGTCTTGAGTGTCAAGAAGGGAAGACTGTCCACCAATTCCCTGGACCTGAACAAAAATAAACTTCGGGCATTTTCTGTTCTCCTCACTCTCCACCAGCACATTCTTCCTCCACCAAATAGCACCAGTGACCACAAGCTCCATTTTTCTTCTCTCCTCTCCTCTCCCGGCCAACCTCACTCAAGAAACTCTTCAACCAATAAGTAACTATTTTTAAACTGATTCATTTATTTTACTTTGTTAAGTGTCATTTGAATTCATTGTGTAACTTTAACGTGAGATTAATTCATTGTTCCTTTAAATTACAGTGCATATCCATGGCAGATGGAAAATAATTCATGTCTACTACTACACATGATTATTGCATTCTACAATCAAACATCCACTAGTGGTACATTAATTATTAAATAATTAAATTGTTGGTTTTAAAAATGCTTTTTATCATGCAAAGATCCCTAAGATTATTCTATAAGTATTTAAGACTCTTAGAGTGTTAGCCGGAGAAGTGGGATTCACTAGTAATCCATTATTTTTCCTATTTAAAACAATAGAATATAGGCTCTATTTACCAAAAATGTATGAAACACGTCAAACATACATTTGATTTGGATCACAAAGAATGCCCATGTATGTATATACATAACTCATATATGTATTTGTTTACATATGTGTGTATGTGTACATACACATGAATATAATGTATATAAGATGTGCATATCTGTCTCATTTTCAGCATCTTGGAATGGAAAGAATCAGAGGTTTGGAAGCAACAGACTTAGCACTAATTTCCAGTTCCCCACTTACTGGCTGACCCTCAAGTTCTTAAGTGATAAACTGCTATTCAACATAATATTTATCATAATTTTCCCATAAAGATTAAAAGTAATAAGCATGTAAATCCCCTAGCAGATAGTTCAGGAGTCAAAAGATTTAGCTTCTTCTTTGTTTATTCTTATTACTCTCTCCAAATAAACTGTGAATTCCAGAATCCAGAATCAGAACATGTTCATCTTTGTGTTGTCAGCACCTACCACATACTAAGCACTTAGTAATTGTTTGCTGAATACACTGGAATTATGATGAAAGCTATTAAAAACTAAAATACTCATCATCAAAGGATTTTTAAGAGTCTTCTTATTTTCTTCTCATTACATCTCAACTCAGTAGAAGAACCTTAAGACTGTCTAGGATCTTTCTAAGACATATCACAGAGAAAAGTTTTCCTTTCTTGCGCTTTTCAAAAAATGTATTATTTATCTGACAACCTACTAAGTAGAAGGTATTGCAGTTTGTGGCAGTTTCATTTTGGAGTGGTAATTTCTATAATAGCCCTTGAGAGAGAATTATCTGTGTTGTCTCTGTATAAGAATAGTATAAAATAAAATTTAAATACAGACTAGACCTTGGTACAAAATAAATTTTTTTGATTCAATCCTTTACTAATTTACTTACAGGAAAAAAATTTTAGTTATATATCACTCAAATTTTGTATTCTCAACTTCCATCATTGTAATTTGTTTTTAATAAATTAGACCTTTAATTCTTTTCCCATTCACTAGTCTTTGATGCATCTAGCTTCCCATCTTAATGCAGTACTCAAGAAAATAGGCAGAAGATGCCGTTGAACTATGTTTCACAAGCTTAAGCCTTAATTTCAATTGTGCCCATGCAAGGACAAAATATAACCCTGGTAAATGTGAAACATCTGATCATTATAGCTTTGAGGTTGGCCAGATCACAATCAACTGGAACTTCCTCTTGCCTAATTTTAATTCCATTTGAGAATTGCTCATGATAATTTGACCCAGATCTCTTCACAACGTAACATTATCTTAGAGTTTACAATTTCATTAACCTCTTGTGATTAGAAAAGGGAGCATTTCAAGCCTTCCAGTTGATTACTCAGAGCTATGAAGGTTTTCTTTGCATGGGATAAGCTTGTCTTACTTGCATTTAACATGGCAAATTCAGTGTGACCAATACAATCTGATGCAATACCTTCACAGAAAAAAACACCATGAAAGAGTCTTGTTTAAATCATACTCTTCAGCAGACTGGCAGAATATTGATTTTTTTACATCAAAACTACAAAGTAAATGAGAGATTATTTTGAACATATTCAAATAAAAAGAAAATTAATTAAGACTAATTTTAAAACTTCCATGATACTGACTTATCTGATTGAATAAACCTTAATAGCTTCCTCTCTTACAATCAGAGAAGAAAAGTATTAAATTAAATCTGGTAATAACTTTTAAAATCTGAGTTAGAGCTCAGAATAATGAGATGGGAAGTTTTAAATAATCCCCTTTTCAATCACAAGAGGTTAACAAAATTGCAAACTCGGAGATAATGTTGTTTTGTCAAGAGTCCTGGGTCAAATTATCACAAGATTAAATATGGAATTGAAATTAGATAGAAGCCCAAGTCACATTTTAGTAAATCATTATGGATTGCAGTATATATAAAAATTATCAAATGTGAATTTAAATGTGATGTTGATCAATAGAGTGAGAAGAAATATTTAACACATGGAATCCAGTCACTGGGAAAATGTTTAGAACTCCTTTTTCACACATGTTTTAAAAAAGAACAAAATTTTCTAATTCTCCCTTTAATATTTTTTGAAAATAACAGTAAATAAAATCATTTTTTAAAGTTTTAGAATATAATGTTTAAAGGTTGCGGAAACTAAAAATAAAGTTCACACTTAAGCATTATGAAAAAATATTTCACATTTTAACAATTCAGGTTGTCTATTTTGCAATTCTTATAATGTGAGGAATACCGGCTTTAAGAGTGCAGGGCTGCATTTGTGTGGTTTCTGGCTCTATCTCCAACAACTAGAGGTATAGGGTAGTGCTAGCTAATATTATGTGTTTAAGTATTTGTTGAATGGATCAATAACCACATACATGTACCAATATAAGAGACCCTATGAATTCAATAATAATGGCTCCCATTTGCTCAGAAAAGGTAACTATGCGAGAGGATGGGTATGTTAATTTGCCTGTGGTAGTCATTTCACTATCTATATATAGATTAATATAAGGATGTATCAAAATATCATGCACTCCTTAAATATACACTTTAAAGAAACCTAATTGAACAAATATTTGCTGAGGGTTTCTTTGTGCCAGGCTCAGTTGGGCACAACGGATACAGCTGTGAACAAAACAGAAAAAAAGAAATTCTTGTCTTATTGGAGCTTGCCTTCTAGTCGGGTGAGACACTCAGTGAACACTCTAAGCAAGTAAAATATATAAAGAGTTAGTTGGGGATAAGTGTTTAGTAGAAAATTAAACAGGGAAGGCAGATGGAGAATGTCAGGTATGGAGGAGAACAGCCTGGAATGTTTAAGTTCCAGGGAATAGAAAGCCAGTGTGATGGCAGCAGATCGAGTCAAGAGGAAAAGAGAAGGAAACAGGCTTGGAAACACAATGGCCATTATGAGGCTTTCACTCTGAGTGGAGTGGAGAGCCACTGGAGGTTTTTTTAGCAGACATCTAACTTACAGCAGAATCATTCTAGCTGCTGTGTTGAAAATAAAATGAGGCAGAGCTGGAGCCAAAGCAGGAAAATCAGGGAGGAGGCTAGTTATTTTAACCATCCACGTGAGAGATGATGCTGGTATTTACTGTACACCATGTGTCAAGCAGTGTGAGAACTGCTTTATATATTTGATATTTACGTGCTCTATTATCTAATCCTCACAGCCCTGTGAGTTAAATCGTATTGTTGCCCTTTCATAGATCATGAAACTAAGGCTATCAACAGTAAGTTAACTTGCCTAAATGCACTAGGCTTCTGGGTGGCAGATGTAGGCTCAAACATAAATCTGTTACTTTACCCACTGAAGTACCACTCTGCACTGTCACACTCATTTTGCAAATATTTTGTAATAATTTGTATCAATATACAGAGATTGTGATAGCAGCCACTTTAAGGGTGATACAGCATTAATAATGTCATTCCAGCTCTGTTCCCTCCTCTATGCCATAAACCTTCCGCACCATCCAAAACAACTAGTTCGTTATTTCCTAAACATTTCTTGAACATTCCTGACTATTGTAATTACAGGCTTTTGAATTTTTCTTTAAAACTTTGCCAACCGAACACTCAAATCAGGAGCCCTATCTATAGCTAGCTTGATAATAGGTCATTGGTCGCTGAATACTATGAAGTAACAGACAAGGTGCTTATTGTTGGCTGAAACTGTTCACATACTAACATGAGACACTTCCTGGAGAATCCCAGAGATTCTTGCAATAGATCTTTCAAGGAGTTAGTCACATTAAAAGTTTGGATACAAGGTAATAACATTCTCATTAGAAACGTATCCCATCAGCCAGGCATGTAGTACTAATGAAAGCTAGGACTAACAGTGAAAGCAAAATTCTATCACCTTAATTCTGCCTCTGTTGTCACTAAAATGCTAAGATTTCTTGACTTGAGTATCAAATTTAATATTTTTTCGATGTAGTTCATTTTTACATTCCTCTATAACTCATGAAGAAAATAACTGTTGAAGGGACAGAAAAATGGAACCACAAGTCTTAAGATTAGAATCTCAGTCCTATATTTACCACCACCTACACATGGGTTTCAGGAAGTGGCTGTCAACCAGATCTTATTACTGCTTTAGACAATCTGCCTATTCTATGGCATGACACCAAATTAAATCATGAAGAATTTACTAGGATGGAGAAGACAAGAGCAAATAGCAATAGATGGAACACCTTTGAAACTCCAGTTATCGGCCTGGTATTGTGGACTCTGCTGGGTTCCCCAAATGGAGACCATTATTCCAGAGTTTGGTAAAAGCACAATACAAAAGGCTAAAGACAGGAGATAGGAGATTGCTATTGGTTCTTCCATTTTTCACAGTGTACCAGATCTCATAATGGCAACAGGACTATGATTACAAAAGCTCCCTCCCTTCTTTAAAGTGCCATCTTGCTCTGCTCCCTGACTCAATACCTGGGTGCCAAAAGCTCAGGAAGAACAAAACCAGGGCATAATTAACAAGTGGTGTTTAACACAAGACCTTGGAACAATTATCTCCATTGAGGCCACATCAAGTGACTTTAGGAAAGCAAATCAGCTACACATTGTCTTAGCACCTTTGCATAGAAGATTAAAATTAGGAGCGTATCTGATTATACCCGATGATCTTTTAAATATCATTTTTGTGCTTTCCCTGTGTATTAGCATGAAAGTTTAAGCGCACTGACTTCAAAACCACTGAACAAAGATGAGAGTCCTGACTAGAAGTCCAGGTTACTAAAATAAAGAGCTTTGTATGGTGGTTTCTCACATTGCTATTACACAATATCATGTAATAATTCTTGCCTTAAAATTTCATCTCAGGCTACTGCCTGAGATACAAGTAAAAACAGCATGGACCTGGGGCCAGCTCTGAGGCAACTTCTTTAGAACAGGATGTCCTCCTTCCTTGAGGTGACAGGTTACCTACTGAGAGTTTTTTTCATCCCTATTGAAAACATCTCATTTGCTGCCAAACTATATGTAAGGGAAAGAAGCAAGGTCTGCCCTCAAAGGCTCCTTGGAGACTGAAACCAGAGAATAGCCGGACATACACGCAGTATGAAAAGTCTAAATTAAACAATGGCTTTACAAGAGCACCTTCCCATGTGACTTTGAATCAGAGTAAAGGGAAGTTCACAAAAATCAAAGCAGTAAAAGGGATCTTTATTTGGAAAGTACTCATTAACTGGGCAAAGCCAAGCTTTAGGAATTAGATCTGTGAGGAAAATCCTCCTGGCAATGAAATCAGGACTTTGAATTCTACTGGCTGGTAAAATAAATAATATCCCCTTAGAGTTCTATATTACCTTTCAGTTTACAAAGCGGTTTCCCGTAGATTATTTTATTTTATCTTCACAACACTCATCCTACATAATGAAGCCTGATTATTCCCTTTCATGGGTTAGGAAATTGAGGCTGGGGAAGCAGACCGGATTTCCTCAAGGTCACATAGTTATTAAGAAGCAAAGCCCAAACTGACATTTTGGTCTCCAGACCCCCATTTAGGAGCTTTTTCTCTGTTGCAGCTCTAAAGTTAGTAAGCCATAATTTTAGATTAGCATATCTAGGTATACGTTCATTGGGAAAAATTTGTAAAAGCCCCTGGTTACTTAAGAACTTGAAAAAGAGTTAGGCCAGGCTTAGAATAAGGCAGACTTTCAAGCTGTTTTGTATGTTCCCTGTGACAATGGCAAGAATCCAAGGTACATTTTGAAGACAAAATAAACAGTATTTTTTTTTTTTTTGAGACAGAGTCTTGCTCTGTCACCCAGGAGTACAGTGGTGCAATTTCGGCTCATTGCAACCTCTGCCTCCCAGGTTCAAGCAATTTTCATGCCTCAGCCTCCCGCGTAGCTGGGAATACAAGTACATAACACTACACCCAGCTAATTATTGTATTTTTAGTAGAGATGGGGGTTCACCATGCTGGCCAGACTGGTCTCGAACTCCCAACCTCAGGTGATCTGCCCACCTCAACCTCCCAAATTGCTGGGGTTACAGGTGTGAGCCACCATGCCCAGCTCAAAATGAACAGTATTTTTGAGTTTCATAATAGTAATATCAAACGCTAAAACTACTGCACACATTAGAAGCTCTGTCAGTCGAAAAAATAATTAAAGTTCCCTGATCAATGTATAAACTTGAAACAAGTTTTTTCCTGGGACTGTCTCTCGACTGAATTAAATACTGTGATTTTGAAGGTTGAAAATACTTGAATCTTGCTTTTAGTACCTGGACTTGTAGAGTTGTACTTTTCCTTTATTTTACTCATTTATTTTTTAACTAATGTGACCTACCTTAAAACAGAGAGCTATGGTGAAAGGCCAATGGTTAGGCAATCAGAGAGATCAGCCTTTGAACCGAGGCTCTAGCTCACTGATCTGAGCAGTTAAATTACTGAAAGCATTATCTACTTAAAGGAAGCAAAAACTATCATTCCTTCATTTCCACTAGAGCATGGAGACAAGCCTGGAAAATAAGACATTTAGTAAGAAAGAAGCAGTATTCTTAATTAAGGAGGGATGCAAAATAGTGAAGACCACTGGAATCGAACAGTCCTAATTCACCAAAGTCATTCCAATCTTTCAGGTAGCCCTTTGAAATAATTAAGAATATTGAGTAGGATGCTATGGAAGAATTTTGTACTTTAAATGCCAGTCATTGCTTATGGCCCACAGCTCATTTTCAGAAAGTCCATCCTGCTTATATCAAGTGACACTTACGACCTAATCTGATGGAAAAACACCTACCCAACAGAGAATCCATCCATAAATCAGATTCTCTGACCTGGGTATACAGAATTTAGCATTAGCAGCTGAGATAGTGAGATGAGAGTTGGTTGGGAGTGGCAGGGACACATTGACAGGTACAAAACCAAAGTCAGGACTGGATCCATTCAAGCAAAATCTATGTCTAAGCAGAAGTTAAATGGAGCAGAGCCACCATGAGGAAGGTGGTAAATATGAAAAACACAATTAAGTGCATAAGAGGAGGGAAGTAGAGTCAAGAAGGTAGTAGTTTGACAAGAGAAGAGAGTGGATTCAGGTACTGATTTTGCAGTCCCAGGACCTCTCATGTCCTGGTTGTACTTCTTTCTTCCCTGCCTCCAAAGTTTTCAGAGATGCCCTACTGTCCTTTCAGCAAATTTTACTAAGAAGTCTGAATGGTTTGCTGTCTCTTAGAAACAAAAAACCATTTAAGAACCCTTGAAATATGAGAAAATAAAATTAAATTAAAAAATAAAAAACCATGAGCATAATTTTTTAAAAAATAGGGAAGCAGGACATTGATAAATTAATTTTAAAACTACATGCTAAAAAGTCAAAGAATGAACTAAAAGCCACATGGGTGAGGGCTGGCGGAAGTAGAGAGTGGGCGTGCAATCAGAGTTGGGTGAAGTTCACCAGAGAACGCTCCCAAAATAAATAAACTGAAGCAAATTTGGAAAGAAGGAAGAAGGTGATGTGTGCAGTGAGAAACATATTTGGGAAAATATCTACAAAAGATAATAAAGATCAAATCACTGAAAGTGAATTCAAAACCTAACTAGTAAAATTGACTAATCTTTCAAAGAAATAAAAAATTTTAAACTAATTTGATTTCTAATGTAATATTTTCTAACCTAACAAAGATTTTTTTAATTATTAAATTACACTGAAACTCATTTTCTTCAATTGAATGAAAGTAGTTTGTTTTTACTAATTTTGATGTTTTTAAGTCCAAAACCAAGTGTGTCCTTAGTATCTACTCAGCTCCTATCGCTTTCAGTGAGTCAAGTCTTTAAGTATTCAAGTTCTGCTTATGAACGTGACATAAGTTTCCTAGTCTATGGCTCAATTAGCAAAGAGAACTGTTCTTATGATAAATATTCAACCAGTTTTAATGTTATGACTTAATAATTTAATTTGCTAATAGTTATCAAGTCTAACATGTGTAAGTATTAAAACTCCTTGACATAAAAATATGTATATTATTTGTTTTAAAGTCCAGTGTTGGCTTTGCCTCAAAAAAAAAGTATATACATCTCATATTAGTAGTATGCAATGGATTATCAAAGAAAGAAAATGAGTGTCTTAGAGCCATGATCGTGTTTGGCACAAGTGTTATATGTCACCAGCATGAACAGAGAGCTGGCAGATCAATCAATAGTTACTCGCAAAGTAAGAACAGATAATTCTAATGCAAAGGACAGAAAATGGATGAGAACAGCTGTTGTATGGCAGAATCTTCCCTTTGAGGTTACCAGAAAAAAAATCATAAAAGCCATAGTAAACCCCAACTACAACTACCAGTATCTTGCTATCATTTGCAGGGGTAGAGTTTGAGCTTACTAAGTTAGGACTTCAGGTTATTCATTTGTTCTACAAATATGTACAGAGTTCCTATCATGTGCCAACCTCTGAGTGTACACTGATGAATAAGAGTCTCTCTTTGTGGAGACTATGATCTAGGGAGGTATGGGACCTCCTACATAAAATTACTTCAATGTGGCATCCCCAATCATGCCTCTGTGCCTTCTAACATGCTGTCATTTCTCCAGTGAAGACTGTCTTCCACACATAAACCTTACATACAATGTGCAAGGGCATGCACACAAGCAGGCCTTCTTTGTTTAGCTATTTCTAATTCCTCAGTCCTCTGTATAAATAATAGCTACACTAGGAAGTCATTCTTAATTCCCTTCCTTATGATTTAAATGTCCCATCCTCTGTGCTCCTATATACTCTGGTCATACCTCTATCAAAGCATGCCTTGTAATGAATAATTTGTTGCTATTGCTACTTATTGTGGGCCTGCCCTATAAAAACAGAGACCTGGATCTAGCACAATACTTGACACACAATAGGTGTCCTATAAATCTTCCTTAGATGGAAAAGCAAATGACCTATTGAGAAGCAGTGGTGGCTAATAAGCCAAAAAATGAGACAATCTTGGACATTGAAAACATTGGCTTTAGTTTTAAATTATTTTGATTTGTGAACAAGAAGAAAGGATTATTCATCTTATATTTTCTTAGAATCTTGGAAACAATTTTTTTTAATACTTCAGACTCTTAGGAATGTTATAGCCTGTCCTTCACCAACTCAGCACATGGACTTCACAGAAGTCCAGGAGTACAGTTAGTATTATTTGTACTGATCTAGCACGTGGCAAGCGTGTGTGCACACACACAAACACATGCTTATAGCATACAAATCTTCTCCTTAGGTGAATTCACTGGATGTATCAATGCACGCAAAGGTATCACACAACAGATGCTCTACTGAGGAATTAAAAATACATAAATAAATCTTTTAATTTCAGAGGGAAAAATCTATTTTAATAGTTTCACAAGTATGAAATTTTAGCAGATGGTGCTAAATAACTTATCACATCTCTGGGACCTGGCTTATGCCACATCATGTTGGACCGCAGCTGAACAGCCTGGCCTCCTGATTTAAACGCAACCCAGAGATATATTTGGCATTTCTATGACATTGAGTGAGAGGCTTTAATTCATGCCCAAGTTGCTATTACATAACTTGAACTACAAATGAGCTGAAGAAGTTATGTAGCATTCTGTCACTGTCATTAGAAAAAGTATTAGGCCCAGCACAGTGGCTCACACTTCTTATACCAACACTTTGGGAGGCCAAGGCAAGAGGATCACTTGAGTCCAGGAGTTTGAGGCTGCAGTGAGGCATGATCTTGTGACTGCACTCCAGCCTGGATGACAGAGCAAGACCCATCTGAAAAAGAGAAGAAGAAAAAAGAAAAGGAAAAGAAGGTAGGAAGGAAGGAAAAGTCTTAGTGCAGCAACTGGGAGAAGCAAGTTCTGCTTCTCTGTCTTTATGGGCCTTTTGCAGACTTCAAGTAATTTGGATTTGAATCACGAGTCACTAATGTGAAAGGGGAAGAGGAGACTGGGAATGTGTCTCTGTACAATTGAAAACTTGTAGAGGAGAGTTCAAAGCTTACAAAGCCTCCAGCAAAACTTGAAAGATGGGAAAAGGTGGCGAGCTCTCTAACCCTGGGCTTCTCAGTCTATGTCCCAAAGGATCAGAATAGGACTAATGCACAACTTGTGTCACACACTGGAGTCTGACAACACCCAAACAAACTGATCTATACTCTGTTCAATGCACAAACCCACTAATCATGCACTTGCAAGTCAGGGCAATGTCAAATCACTATAAAAATTCTGCATATTCACTATTTCTGTCCTTTTTTCTATCGCAGACAGATAACAAAGAGCCCAGTGCTAGTCTGCAGGCCACGTTTTGAGTAGCACTCGTCTGAAATTTTCAGGGTTTTTCTCCCTAATTTTAGGTTCACTACAAGGACCAAGCAAGGAGGTTGAAGGTAACTGGTGATGATTTGCTTATAGTTTGTAGGCAATAGTCAGCTTATTGTTCTTAGTCTAATCCATATTGAGGGCAAAAGGTAGTTAACAAGGGACTAACTTGAAAAATAGACTGCTTAGACCACGAATGGACAGTAAAGCAGACCTGCCTGTTTGCAGCAGCAACAGCCATTTGCAAGAGTATTTACCTAGGGAATTATTAAGGAGGAGAAAACAAAAACATGCAGATCCAGTTCAGAAACCATCCTTACCAAGATGTGTGAAAGCTAGAGAGATTACACACAAAGTAACAGGACATTTACCCTGCCCTGTCTGCTGTTTGTCCCCTCCCTCTCTTTTTCTATGCCTTTAGTTTTCTAAATTAGAGGCCATAAAGAATAATTACTTCATATGGTTTGGCTCTGTGTCCCCTACCCAAATCTCACCTTGAATGGAAATAATTCCCACATTCAAGGGTGGGACCAGGTGGAGGTAAATGAATCACGGGAGAAGTTTTCCCTATGCTGTTCTTATAACATCGAAAGAGTTCTCATCTGATCTGATGGTTTTATAAGGGGCTTCCTCCTTCCCTCAGCAGTCATTCTGCCTCCTATCACCCTGTGAAGAGGTGCCTTCCAACATGATTATAAGTTTCCTGAGGCTCCCAAGCCAGGCAGAACTGTGAGTCAATTAACCTCTTTTCTTTAAAAATTATTCAATTTCGAGTACTTCTTCAGAGCAGAATGAGAACAGATTAATACATTACTAATTCATATGGCTTAAAGTAATATTTATGAAGATAATAGATTTAAAGTATTTTTTTCCAGGCTATGCTAACTCTCCACTAAAATACCTGGGATAACATAAAAAAATGACAAAAGACAAAATTTGTTATATCTCTGTGAACTAAAACTGGCAGCCTGCCACAAGAATCTATTGGGGATTTCTATTAAGTCCAACAATGGAATTAAATCTTTAAACCTCAGATCCTACCCATGCTTCATCTGTTCAAACATAATATCTTAGCCACTTAAGAATCTGAAGAAATAACAAGTAGCAGGTTTGTTACATAGGTATACATGTGCCATGGTGGTTTGCTGCACCTGTCAACTCATCACCTAGGTTTTTAAGCCCACAATTATTAGGTATTTGTCCTAATGCTCTCCCTCCCCTTGCCCTCTTATTCTCCAACAGACTCCAGTGTGTGATGTTCCCCTCCCCATGTTCATGTGTTTTTATTATTCAACTCCCACTTATGAGTGAGAACATATGGTGTTTGGTTTTCCATTCCTGTGTTAGTTTGCTGAGAACGATGGTTTCCAACTTCATCCATGTCCCTGCAACAGACCTGAACTCATTCTTTTTTATGGCTGCACAGTATTCCACAGTGTATATGTGCCACATTTTCTTTATCCAGTCTATCATTGATGAGCAGTCGGGTTTTTTCCAAGCATTTGCTCTTGTGAACAATGCTGCAATAAACATACATGTGCATGTGTATTTATAGTAGAATAATTTATATACCCAGTAGTGGGATTGCTGGGTCAAATGGCATTTCTGGTTCTAGATCCTTGAAGAATTGCCACACTGTCTTCCACAATGATTGAGCTAATTTACAGTCTCACCAACAATGTAAATGCATTCCTATTTCCACATCCTCTCTAGCATCTGTTGTTTCCTGACTTTTTAATAATCGCCATTCTAACTGGCATGAGGTGGTATCTCATGATAGGTGTATCTAAATGTGACAGAGAAATTGAATCCAAGCTGGAAAACACTCTTCAGGATATTATCTAGGAGAACTTCCCCAACCTAGCAAGGCAGGCCAATATTCAAGTCCAGGAAATACAGAGAACACCACAAAGATATTCCTCAAGAAGAGCAACTCCAAGGTACATAATCATCAGATTCACCAGGGTTGAAATGAAGAAAAAAATGCTAAGGGCAGCCAGAGAGAAAGGTTGGGTTACCCATAAAGGGAAGCCCATCAGACTCACAGCAGATCTCTCAGCAGAAACCCTATAAGCCAGAAGAGAGTGGGACCAATATTTAACATTCTTGAAGAAAAGAACTTTCAACCTAGAATTTCATATCCAGCCAAACTAAGCTTCATACGTGAGGAAGAGATAAAATCCTTTACAAACAAGCAATTGCTGAGAGATTTCATCTCCACCAGGCCTGCCTTACAAGAGGTCCTGAATGGAGCACTAAGCATAGAAAGGAACAACCAGTACCAGCCCCTCCAAAAACATACCAAATAGTTAAAAGCAACAACATAATGAAAAACTGCATCAACGAATGGGCAAAACAACCAGGTAGCATCAAAATGGCAGGATCAAATTAATACATAACAATATTAACCTTAAATGTAAATGGACTGAATGCCCCAATCAAAAGACACAGACTGGCAAATTGGATAAAAAGTCAAAAACCATCAGTGTGCTGTGTCTAGGAAACCCATCTCACATTCAAGGACACACATAGGCTCAAAATAAAGGGATGGAGGAAGATTTGCCAAGCAAATGGAGAGTAAAAAAAAAGCAGGAGTTGCAATCCTGGTTTCTGATAAAATAGACTTCAAACCAACAAAGATCAAAAGAAACAAAGAAGGGCATTACATAATGGGAAAAGGATCAATGCAACAAGAAGAGTTAACGATCCTAAGTATATATGCACCCAATACAGGAGTATCCAGATACATAAAACAAGTTCTTAAGAACCTACAAAGAGAATTAGACTCCCTCACAATAGTAGTGGGAGACATTAACACTCCACTGTCATTATTGGACAGATCAATGAGACAGAAAATTAACAAGTACATACAGAACTTAAACTCAGATCTGGACCAAGTAACCCTAATAGACATATACAGAACTCTCCACCCCAAATCCACAGAACATACATTTTTCTCAGTGCCACATCACACCTACTCTCAAATTGACCACATGGTTGGAAGTAAATCACCCATTAGAAGATGCAAAATAATGAAAATCATAACAAACAGTCTCTCAGACCACCTTGCAATCAATTGAGAACTCAGGGTTAAGAAACTAACTCAGAACTGCACAACTGTATGGAAACTGAACAACTGGCTCTTGAATGTTGACTGGATAAATAATAAAATAAAGGCAGAAATAAAGATGTTCTTTGACACCAACGATAATGAAGACACAACGTACCAGAATCTTTGGGACACATTTAAAGCAGTGTGTTGAGGAAAATTTATAGCAATAAATGCCCGAATGAGAAGCAAGGAAAGATCTAAAATCAACACCCTATCATCAAAATTGAAAGAGTTAGAGGAGCAAGATCAAAAACACTCAAAACCTAGCAGAAGACAAGAAATAACTAAGATCGGAGCAGAACTGAAGGAGATGATAGAGATATAAAAAACCCTTCAAAAAATCAATAAACTCAGGAGCTGGTTTTTTTGAAAAGATCAACAAAATCTCCTTCAGTTCTGCTCCAATCTTAGTTATTTCTTGTCTTCTGCTAGGTTTTGAGTGTTTTTGATCTTGCTCCTCTAACTCTTTCAATTTTGATGAAAGGGTGTTGATTTTAGATCTTTCCTTGCTTCTCATTTGGGCATTTATTGCTATAAATTTTCCTCTACACACTGCTTTAAATGTGTCCCAAAGATTCTGGTACGTTGTGTCTTCATTATCGTTGGTGTCAAAGAACATCTTTATTTCTGCCTTTATTTTATTATTTATCCAGTCAACATTCAAGAGCCAGTTGTTCAGTTTCCATACAGTTGTGCAGTTCTGAGTTAGCCAGATTAATAAAAAAGAAAAGAGAGAAGAATCAAATAGATTCAATAAAAAACGATAAAGGGGATATCACCACTGATTCCACAGAAATACAAACTACCATCAGAGATTACTACAAAGAATTCTATGCACAAGAACCAGTAAACCTGGGAGAAATGGATACATTCCTGGACACTTGCACCCTCCCAAGCCTAAACCAGGAAGAAGTTGAAACCCTGAATAGACTAATAACAAGGGCTGAAGTTGAGGCAGCAATTAACAGCTTACCAACCAAAAAAAGTCCAGGTCCAGATTAGTTCACAGCTGAATTCTACCAGACATACAAAGAGGAGCTGGTACCACTACTTCTGAAATTATTCCAAACAATCCAAAAAAAGGGAATCCTTCCCAAATCATTTTATGAGACCAACATCATCCCAATACCAAAACCTGGCAGAGACTTCACAAAAAAATAAAACTTCAGGCCAACATCCATGATGAACATAGATGCAAAAATCTTCAATAAAATACTGGCAAACTGATTGCAACAGCACATCAAAAAGCTTATCCATCACGATCAAGTAGGCTTCATCCCGGGGATGCAAGGCTGGTTCAACATGCACCAGTCTGTAAACGTAATCCACCACATAAACAGAACCAAAAACAAAAACCACATGATTATCTCAATAGATGCAGAGAAGGCCTTCTACAAAATTCAACAGCTCTTTATGCTAAAAAACTCTCAATAAACTAGGTATCAACAGATTGCAGGTCAAAGTAATAAAAGCTATTTATGACAAACCCACAATCAATATCATACTGAATGCGCAAAAACTGGAAGCATTCCCTTTGAAATCTGGTACTAGACAAAGATGCCCTCTCTCACCACTCCTATTCAATAGAGTATTGGAAATTCTAGCCACAGCAATCAGGCAAGAAAAGAAATAAAGTGTATTCAACTAGGAAAGGAGGAAGTCAAATTGTCTCTATTTGCAGAAGACATGATAGTATATTTACAAGAGCCCATCATCTCAGCATAAAATCTCCTGAAACTGATAAACAACTTCAGCAAAGTCTCAGGATATAAAATCAATGTGCAGAAATCACAAGCATTCCTATATATCAATAACAGACTTAAACAGAGTCAAATCAAGAATGAATTGCCATTCACAATTGTGACAAAGAGAATAAAATATCTAGGAATACAACTAACAAAGGATGTGAAGGACCTCTTCAAGAAGAACTACAAACCACTGTTCAAGGAAATAAGAGAGGACACAAACAGATGGAAAAACATTCCATGCTCATGGTTAGGAAGAATCAATATCATGATATGGCCATACTCCCCAAGTAATTTATAAATTCAGTGCTATCCCTATCAAGCTAACTATTACCCTCTTCACAGAACTGGGACAAAAACCACCTTAAACTTCATATAGAACCAAAAGAGAGCCCACATAGCCAAGACAATTCTAAGCAAAAGGAACATAGTTGGAGGCATCACACTACCTGACTTCAAACTATACTACAAGTCTACAGTAATCAAAACAGCATAGTACTGATAACAAAACAGAGACATAGACCAGTGGAACAGAACAGAGGCCTCAGAGGCAATGCCACACTTCTACAATCATCTGATCTTTGACAAACCTGACAAAAAAAAGCAATGGGGAAAGGATTCCCTGTTTAATAAATGGTGTTGGAAAAACTGGCTGGCCATGTGCAGAAAGCAGAAACTGGACCCCTTCCTGACACCTTACACTAAAATTAACTCCAGATGGATTAAAGACTTAAACATAAGGCCTAACACCATAAAAACCCTAGAAGAAAACTGAGGCAAAACCATTCGCGACGTAGGCATAGGCAAGGACTTCATGACTAAAACACCAAAAGCATTGGCAATGAAAGCCAAAATAGGCAAATGGGACCGAATTAAACTCCAGAGCTTCTGTACAGCAAAAGCAACAATCATTAGAGTGAACTGGCAACCAACAAAATTGGAAAAATTTTTTGCAATCTACCCATCTGACAAAGGGCTAATAACCAGAATCTACAAAGAACTAAAACAGATTTACCAGAAAAAAACAAACCCATTCAAAAGTGGGTGAAGGACATGAACAGATACTTTGCAAAAGAAGACATTTATGAGGCCAACAAATGTATGAAAACATGCTCATCATCACTGGTCATTAGAGAAATGCAAATCAAAACCACACTGAGATACCATCTCACATCGGTTAGAATGGCAATCATTAAAAAATCTGGAGACAATAGATGCTGGAGAGGATGTGGAGATATAGAAACACTTTTACACTGTTGGTGGGAGTGTAAATTATGGTAAACCATTTACAATGGTTGGTGGGAGTTCAACCATTGTGGAAGACAGTGTGGCACTTTCTCAAGGACCTAGAAATAGAAATATCATTTGACCTGGCAATCCCATTACTGGGTATATACCCAAAGGATTGTAAATCATTCTATTATAAAGATACATGCCCATGTATTTTCATTGTGGCACTGTTTACAATAGCAAAGACCTGGAACCAACCCAAATGCCCATCAATGATAGACTGGACAAGGAAAATGTGCCATGTATACACCATGGAATACTATGCAGCCATAAAAAATGAGGAGTTCATGTTCTTTCTAGGGACATGGATGAATCTGGAAAACACCAATCTCAGCAAACTGACACAAGAACAGAAAAACAAACACTGCATGTTCTCACTCATAGGTGGGTGTTGAGCAATGAGATCACATAGACACAGGGAGAAGAGCATCATATACTTGGGTCTGTTGGGGGGGGACTAGGGGAGGGACAGCAGGGAGTAGGGAGGTTAGGGAGGGATAACATGTGGAGAAACGCCAGATATAGGTGATGGGGGGATTGAGGTACCAAACCACATTGCCATGTATGTACCTATGCAACAATCCTAATTTTTTTTTGCACATGTGCCCCAGAACCTAAAGTGCAATAAAATATGTATATATACAAAACAAAACAAAAAAAAATGTACATTATGTATATTTCAGACTTAACCTCAATTAAAATTTCTCCTTTTCTATCTGTGTGATGGTTAATTTTATGTGTCCACTTGACTAAAGGAAACCCAGATAGCAGGTAAAATATTATTTCAGGGTGTGTCTGTGAAGGTGTTTCCAAAAGAGATGAGCATTTGAATCAGTAGGCTGAGAAAGGATGCTTTCACCAATCCAGATGAGCATCAGCTAATCCTTGGAGGGCCCTTTTAAGAAGAAGGCTGAGGAAGGGTGAATTCACCTCTCTGCTTTAGCTGGGACTTCCTTCTTCTCCTGCCCTCAGACACCAGTGCTTCAGGTTCTCAGGTCTTCAGACTTGAACAGAGATTTACACTATTGTCCTCCCTGCCCCCACCACATTCTCAAGCCTTTGGAATCAGTCTGAGACTTACACACTTGGCTCTCCTGGTTCTCAGGCCTTTGGATTTAGACTAAGTCACACTGCTGGCTTTCCTAGTTTTCCAGCTGGCAGATGGCATAGCATGGAACTTCTAGGCCTTCATAATCACATAAGCCAAATTCTATCAAAAATTATTTTGGTCTGTTTCTCCAGAGAACTGTGATTAATACAATCACATAGTCCATTTTCTGTGTAGTAATAGGTGTGTATTCTTTCATCTTCTCAGCACCCTTCCCTTTTCTGGCATAGCCCCACCCATTCCTATTTCCATCTTCTTTTAGGACATACTCCTCCTTCACACCACTACATGGTTCCAGTGAGAACTGCCAATCACAAGAGCCCATCCACTGATGAGAGGCTGCGTGTGACCTGAGCTGGACCTTCCTGAGCATCTGCAAATTGGGACTTACAAAAAAGAGACAGTTATTCTCTGGTATCAAGGATTAGGATCTGAGTCTGAGGAAGAGGTGACCTTGTGGAGGAGGTCTATAGAAAATATGTTGAAAGGAGTGAAAGTTAAAAGAGAGAGAGACGTGGCCGGGCCCAGTGGCTAACACATGTAATCCCAGCACTTTGAGAGGCTGAGGCAGGCAGATCACCAGGTCAAGAAATTGAGACCAAAAAAAATAAAAAGAAAAATAAAGAAAAAGAAATTGAGACCATCCTGGCTAACACGGTGAAACCCCATCTCTACTAAAAGTACAAGAAAAGAGCCGTGCATGGTGGCATGCAACTGTAGTCTCAGCTACTCAGGAGGCTGAGGCAGAAGAATCTCTTGAACCCAAGAGGTGGAGGTTATAGTAAGCGAAGATCATGCCACTGCACTCCAGCCTGGGCAACAGAGCAAGACTCCCTCTCAACAAAATAAAAAGAGAGAGAGAGAGAGATTGAGATTTGAAGGCATGTAAGTCTCTCTTTGCAGTGATCCTGGAGACCCAGTTCTATCTTTGCTCTTCCCTTTTGCCTGCACTAAAAGGAAGCATTTGAAGTTACATTTCTGTTACTTGAATGAAAAGGGTCCTATTTAAAATAGATTCTCTCACTATTCCTTTCATTAAGATTATACTACGAAGAGGAAATCCCGGCCCAATCATTTTTCATTTGATTAGCAAATATGGAACCCCCCAAAAAAAGTTTAGTTCTAAGAGAATCCGAACCATTGGCCAATTGGTAGTGAGAGCTTCCATCACATCAGAGCTTTCATCCAGGCAGATCTTCACATGCAAAAGCTCTCCTTTGCCCTTCTGGCTCCTGAATACAGATGAGCTCACCAGTGTGATCTCACTTCAGAGAGCATTCAGATGAAAGGAAGTGTAGTGTTGGTGAGTCAAGGGGCGAGGCCAGACGCCCACCTCTCATCAACTTTCCAGGCAGAGAACACTGAAGAGGGGGCCAGGTGCAATGGCTGACACCAGTAATCACAGTACTTTGAGAGGCTGAGGTAGAAGGATCACTTGAGCCCAAGTAGTTTGAGACCAGCCTGGGCAACATAGTGAGACCCTGTCTCTAGTCTCTAGCAAAACACACACACACACACAAACTGGGGAAAGATTCTAAAATCAGCTCACACTTCAGGCTGGTAGCCCATGCTTTTGATACCTGTGGAAGATCAGCCTTGAGGCCCTGAAGCTGACTCCACAAATAGCTCAGCTGCTCCCCCACAGTTCTCATTGCTTTGTGCTGCAATAACAGCCACTCCTTTCTCTGGTTTGGGTCCAACAAACAATCCTTCCTTTCTCCTCTAATACCAGCCTCTCTGTAGTGAGCTCATGTCCTCCCTCTCTCTTCCTCTCCCTCTGACTCAGGTGCTCAAAGCTTTAAGAAATAAAAACCTGTTGGACCAGCCAGACTGGAATCATCAACTTCAAACGGGCCCGCCCTTCCGTGAAAGGGAATCTCACTTTCATTGTTAGCACCAAGTCTCTGAATTACTTAACCTGGTCATGAAAAGCCCCAAACCCAATTCTTTCTTTCACCAGCAAAAACAATGGTTGTTACATGTCTTTAAAAGGAAAAGAAACAAAATTACCCTGACATTTCCACATGGTCAAAAGCGACCTCATCCATGTAGTTTTAAAACTGAACACGTGGACTCAGGGAGAGGAGCATCACACTGGGGGCAGTTGGAGCGGGTAGAGGAGAGATGGGGGTGGGGAGAAGGGCGGGGAGGGTGGGAAGGGATAACATGGGGAGAAATGCCAGATATAGTATGCACCTAAAGTAAAATAAATAAATTTAAAACAAACAAACAAAAAAACTGAGCAATGAGGTGATTCCTTCTTCCCTGTAGTGTTTTTAAACACAGTTTTGTTTTGGTTTTTGGCTTTGGCTATGACACAAAATATTTTAAGGGAGCCAAATTCAGAAATATAAGTGCCATCAACAGAAGGGATTTAAACACAATCATCTTGATATGTGACACACCAAACATAAAACCTGTATATTTTAATATTTCAATAAATATCTGCAGAATTTATCATAAAGTGGTTTTTCAGTGGTGAAATAAGAATCAGAAATAAAAATTTGTTACCAAATATTTGGGGTGTAAAGATGTCACTGTTGTCCAAACTGAAAAACAATTCACTATCTCTCTAATCTCTCAGAATTTTTAAATAAAAACCTGGATTTTTAATCACTTTTGCTGAAAAATAAAATCTTTATCTTAGCTATCAGGGAAAATAAAAACATTTCAGGGGTGGGGGAATTGTCTCTCTTCTCTCCAAGCAAGACCCTTAAAATCAAGTTGATATGTTATTACCTTGCTCTCCCAGACCAAAGATGATTTTATCAAACAATTCTTGACAGTCTCAAGTCAAGTTCATTTTGCTTCTGACCCAGTGAAGCCTTGGTACATATACTTCTTGTGGTAAACATCCTTAGATTTGTGCTAGAGGTCAGAGGAAAAGAATTTGTTAAGGAAAAAAATTCCTGGATTTGGAGTTGAACCTGCACTCATCATCAGGCAGTCTATGAAACAAGACAAATAAATTGAGCATAGCTATATTTTTTCAGCATTATTGTTCTAACTGGCCAGTGAGCTTTGAGGGTAGTTTTAAGTAGTTTGGCTGGTCTTTTTCTGGAGAGTAGTTATCCATGAAGAGATGATTAGTTTTCAATTACATGTAATGAATGCTCACTTGGGTTTCTTTGCCCCACTCCCTTTTCTTCCTCCATATTCAACCTCTGGGATAATGAACTCTCTGTAAACTATCCCAGTATTCAACTAAAAAGAATCATGACAAGGAGATACAATCATATGGCTAGCTCTGTTGGTATTTGTGAGTTCTTGGGAAAATCATTTCCGCCAAGTATTATTGAAAATGCCCTGGTGTAAAGTGTGCAACTGGATTGTTTGTAACTCAAAGGATAAATGCTTGAAGGTATGGATACCCCATTCCCCATAATGTGGTTATTTTACATTGCATGCCTGTATCAAAGCATCTTATGTACCCTATAAATGTGTATACACACTATGTACCCATGAAAATTTTTAAAAATTGAAAACAAAAATTAAGAACAAAAAACATCAGACAACTTAAAAATGTTTAAAAAGAAAATGCCCTGGCAACTTCCATCCAAAGAAAGATCTAGAAATAGTTATGGTTTACTACATATTTAAGTCCCTAAATAAAGATGTAGAAATGTAATGTATCAGCCAGCCCACTGAGGGTTAGGCCTTCCTGTGTTTTGAAATGAAAGGGGCCAGGTGCTGTGACTGACACCTGTAATCTCAACATTTTGGGAGCCAAGGCAGGAGGATCACTTGAGCCCAGGAGTCCAAGACCAGCCTGGACAATATGATGAAGCCTCATCTCTACAAAAAAATTTGTGAAAACTTAGCCAGGCATGATGACACATGCCTGTGGTCCCAGACACTCAGAGGTTGAGATGGGAAGATAGTTTGAGCCCAAGAAGTCAAGGCTGTAGTGAGCAGTGTACATACCATTGCACTCCAGCCTAGGTTACAGAGTGAGACCTTGTCTCAAAAGACAAATCAATAAATGAGAGGCAGTGAGTTCTGTAATCATCTTTACATCTTACTTTAAAATTCACTGACTTGATGCTTCCTGAGATTGATTCACTTCTGATAATGCTTCTTGTAAAGAAAAGCCAAGTAAAATCAAAATTGAGAATAACAGATGTTAATGTACTAAAGTAAGTTTGCACAGCTAGGCAAAGACAGGGAAGGGATTTTAAACCCAAGTCTTTCTGACCCCAGAACCTACATACAATTTTGCTACTTTGCCTCTTATGGGATAATGTGGATCCAATGCATACACAATATCTCCAAATGTTTTTTAGCCTCTTTGATTTTTATTAAGGATAGTGAGCATTTCTATAGCCACTGCTGAGCGTTTTCATCAAGGACACAGTATAATCCATTAAGAGAATCCAAGCAAATGAATTTAGAATCTGTCTCGGGTCATTAAGTTCTCAATTGTTCTATCAATCTAAAGTAGCAAAATCCGATCATTCTTTTTATTTGCCTCTGGAATGTGTTTCTGTATTTTGAAAATGAGTGCTTCTCATGTTCCAGTAATTCACACCAACTCAAATGTTTTAAATGAAGCCAGGCTGTGAAGGAATTTGAGAGGAAGTAGAAAACTGCCAATGATTGCTCCCAACTCATCCCTGCTCACTCCATTCCATGCACAGCTGGCTTAACATAAAGCGCCATCCCAAATTTAGTATAAAATTCATTCTAAAGACTCTTTCATGTCATATCATCATCTAGCTGGATAACAATATGGGCTTTTAATTTCCTCTTCTAAAATTTTACACTATCCAAAAATTAAATCAAAATGTTTCTTCAGAATCTCCTGGTCTTTTTTTTAACTTGATGAAGCCAGCAGCTTGCATCCACTTACCAAAGTGACAAAAACAAGATGGAAAATGAATCTAACTGCTATTTATATATAGCATCACAACATGAGCTGTGTTTTCTAAGTTGGCTGAAAAGGGTAGAATCTTGGTGAGCATGGCCAGCTGCTTTCAAATTTCCTGATAAAAGTTTTCTTTATGTGATTGTCTTTTGAAGAGAAGAAGCGTACTTCAATGCCAATATAGTGTTAACTTAAAATATTTACACGTAACACTCTAAGAGGTTATAACCATTAACAAAGGAATACTACACAACAATGTAAAAAAGAGCTAACTACTGATACACACAATAGCATGGAAGAATCTCACAGACTTAAGTTGAGTGAGAGACGTGAACGGGCCTGACAGGAGTGGGTTTGTGGAGAGGGTGAGCATCAGAAAGAAGAGGTAATGCATGCAGGGCTTAATACCTAGGTGATGGGTTGATCTGTGCAACAAACCACCATGGCATACATTTACATATGTAACAAACCTGCACATCCTGCACATGTACCCCTAAACTTAAAATAAAAGTTGAGGATTTAAAAAAATGTTGAGTGAAAGAAGCCAGAAATCAAAGAATACATACAGCACGATTCCATTTAAATGAGCTCTTTCACAGAACTCAAAACTGGTTAACTGATTATTATACTGTGGAGGCTGGGAGGGATATTGTTAGGAAAGGGATCAAAGGAAGCTTTGGTGCTAGAAGTGTTCTATATCTCTGTCTGGGTCCTGGGTTACATGGAAGATACATAACATATATTATATATATAATTTATGTATATGTAAAGCCATTGAGCTATGTACTTTAGATTGGTGCTCCTTAAAGCCTTTACTCAATATACTAAAGTACATAAATATAAATATAAATATGTATACATAAATAAAACCATTTTCTAAAAAGTTCAGCATTAACCATATATCAGAAAAAAGGTGAAATGACTCATGCATTAAACTTTACTGACTTCTTTTTTGTGGTACACAGACTTCTTTAAATGATACTTACAGACCTGCAATTCCTTATCTGCAGTTATGAAATCCGTATACAAAAACCTTGAAAACCAAGAGTTTTCCAACTGTCATAAGGTTATTTAATATATTTGCTTCTTCCACATTCTACCTCATATAAATTTCATATGTCTCATTATGGAAATATTAATCTCATTTCTTGGGTATTGTGCATACCCTCATCGTGGTGATACATAACATATAGTTATGTAACAAATACATGTACAGATATTATATTTGTGACATTCAAAAGTGTTCTAAATTTCTAAATGCATCTAGTCCCATTGGTTTCACATAAGAATATTGTAAAACTTTATTATTTGAAGGTGCATTTGAAAAGATTTAACTAGTGTACTAACACTAAGATTTCACAAATATTGCCAGGTTAAATTTATTTAAGTAAACTGTGTGCTGAGTTATCAAAAAACATTTTAAGTAAATAATAAGGTGGCTCACAGCCAAACCTGGAAAAGTGGCACAGGAATAACTGAAGTTTAAGAAACATCCTTCTATCATGTTCAAAAAGATTTCAACATGTCCATACAAAGGGCCCAATCACCTACATAAGACAGAGGGAGAGGGCAGTGACTTCATTGCATTTTTTCCAGCACCAAACATGACCTTGTAGAGGGTATCCTTAAACAAAGGCTTGCTGGGTTGAATTGAATCTCCAACATCCTGCATCCTTTGACCTCTGTTACACACCATTCCAGAAAAGGAAAAAATGAACACTTTTTAAAAATAAAGTTTAAGACCTTTGGAAAATAGCCCTTTGGTTTCATGCAGCTGATTGTAAGAAAAAAATAGAATTGCATCTCGGTTTTTACCTTTAACTTTAGTGTCTGTCTCTATTTGATGCTCTCAAAGACTCAGATAAATGGCTAAGTCCCTACTGTTCATTCTGTTTATACAAGAACAAAAATCTTATGAACAACCCACATGAAATTCACTACTGGGAAAGATTTTCTTTTTTGTGTGTGCTGACTCTACATTGCACCACACTTTTGAACTACTGCTCTCATATTTATTCCCTTTTTTTCTTATGTTTTCCCCCAAGGAAAGGAACTCATTGTCTGTACTCTGCCCAAATATATTCTGGAAGCACTAAAGTGTTTGCCTCATGCTTCTGTATCAGTTTCAGGGTAATCGTAAATCAACAGTCTGTGGACAGAGGTGCTCAGACCAAAAACACGCCTTTGAAAAACTCACAGCATCACTTTCCACAAGCAGCTGCTGCCTCTTATTAATGACTTAGGAGTCTTTCACACCTTCTTTTGAATCCAGTGCATTTGAAGTAATAAAACAGGGAGCAGTTTATAGACAGGAAATATTAAAATATTTAATTGCTTTTTTTTTCCCCTTGGCACAAGGCAGACAGCCTCAAGCTTTCTATAACACAGGAATAAAGGACACCTGCCCATGCTTGAATGGACATGAACCAGAGAATTGCTAAATTGGATACATCTGTGACTAAACCTCTGCTTTTAAACCCGTATCAAGCCCATTTCTTTTTATTAGTTCTAACCATTTCACTCCAATTACTTTTCATTTTCTTCTTTCTTCTCCTTGTCCAGGTTACAACAGAACACAAAAGAATAAATTGATATCATGCCCAAGATGATCACCTAATCTATCTCAAACAGAAACAGCACACAACTTGAACCTTGAATATTATTCCCATTGTCCAGTTTTATAACTCAGACCGTTAAATCCTTCTCAGACTCTAAATGTTAAGGATACTAATAGAACCACTAAATTTTTTTTCACAAGTCTCTGTATACGGCAGAGAAAGGCGGACTGTTGTCAAGTTCCAGCTCTGCCGATTGCTAGTTGAATGACTTTAGACATGTAACTCTGTTTTTCTGAGCTTTAGTTTCCTCCTCTGTAAAATGGAGATAGCCAGTAGTGGCTCTCACATGAGGTGGTTTTGAGTACTAAATGAGGTATCAGTTGTTAAGTGTCGGGACAGTATTTGGCACTCTGTGAGGCCTCAGTGTTAGTTATCCTTTTATTATAATCCAGTTCAAAACAATTGTTCATTAAAGCAAAAGAAGATATGACAAGCATCCTCCTATAAACAACTAAGAATAACATGAGGGTCTCTTGCTAATATTTGTATTGACTTTTTTATTGCTACATAACACATTTCCACAAATATTGTTTAAACAACACCTGCTGATTAGCTCACAGTTATGCAGTCAGAAGTCTAGCATGGCATGACTGGGTTCTCTTCTCAGGCTATCACCAACAGAAATCAAAATGTCAACAGGGCTGAGTTTTTATCTAAAGACTCTTTGAGAAATGATCTGCTTCCATGCTCATGCGGTTATTGGCTGAATTCATTTCTTTGTGGTTATAGTATTGAGGTCCCTATTTCTTTGCTGACTGGCCCCAAAGGGGCCTTTCTCAGCTCTTAGAGACCACTCTCAGGCCTTTCCCATGTGAATCCCTTCACTTTCAAAGTCAACAAAAGAGAATCTTTCATACTGAATCCCTATAATGCTTCAATTCTCTCCAACTTCTGCTATCAGCCAAAAGAAAACTCTGCTTTAAAAGAGGCCATGTGCTCAGATTAGTCCAGCCTAGATAATCTCCTTATTTTAAAGCAAACTGATTTACAAACTGAATTTGATATGCAAAAATCTCTCTTGCCACATTACATGATATAATCATGGAGTAACACCCAAGAGCATAGATTATGGAGGCTGTCTTAGAATTGTAGTAACAATAAAACTTTAATACTGAGGATCAGGATGAAAAAAACATAAATCATATTGTAAGGCAGAGCCAGGAAGAATTGTGGCAGCCTCCTAATAACTCTTTCTAGTCTTTGCTGCCTTCAAATACAATCTTCATAGAACTGCCTGTGTTAAATATCTAAAGCATATTTTGTAAGCTCTTCATTGCCTATAAGATCAAGTTTAAATATCTTACCCTGACCCACAAACCCTCCATGGTTTGGCTGGTCTCTCAAACCTCTTGCTGATTCCATAATCATGCTTTATGCCTCAGAAACACCAAGTTGCGTATAGTTTCCCTCATTCACCATGATGTTTCTTACCTCTCTGCCTTTATTTAAGCTGTGCTCTCCACTGGGAACACCCTCTGTGTTTTCACTATATCTTTATCAAGGTAACTCCTATTCATCCTTTAACTTTGCTCAAGCATCACTTGATTTACTCATTCAATGATCCAAAAATAATAACTATCAAACATCCACTCTATGCCAGAAACTAGGGTGCAGTGATATATACCCACAGTCTCTGCTTCCAGAGAGCATGCACTGTAGTTCAGGGCATAGATAATTCAACAAATGATTACAGTCCAGTGAAAAGTACAGTGAATGGAGGGGACTTGGAGCACCTACAACAAGGCACTTAGCCGAAGTCAGATATTTTCTGGAAGAAGTGACATCTAAGCCAAGACCCAAAACATGAGTAGGAGTTAGCCAAGTAAAAGATAGAAGAAGGGAATGTTTCAGACAAGGGAAAAGCATAATAATACATAAACATATTCTGTATCCAAAAGAACATAGGTTTTGATGTTGGTTTTTTTTGAGAAAGAGTCTTGCTCTGTCACGCAGGCTAGAGTGCAGTGGTGCTATCTCAGCTCACTGCAACCTACACCTCCTGAGTTCAAGCAATTCTCCTGCCTCAGCCTCCTGAGTAGATGGGATTACAGGTGCCTGCCACCACACCTGGCTATTGTGTATTTTTAGTAGAGATGGGGTTTCGCCATGTTGGCCAGGATGGTCTTAAAATCCTGACCTCAAAAGATCCATCCACCACGGCCTCCCAAAGTGCTGGTATTGTAGACATGAGCCACCATGACCGGCCAAAACATGGGTTTTTAAGAGAGTCAAAACAGCTCAACCTGACTGGGGTATGGAGTGTTGGAGGCAGTACAGGAGCTTTCTCCTGGGCAACATGGAGCCAGTGAAAAGTGTAAGGTTAGATTTCTGTTTTAGAGACAGTTCCCCTAACTGGCCTGCAGCTAATAGACTGAAGGAGGGACTGACAAGAAAAGAAACCAGCAGAGCGGTCTGAGGCAGTCATACAAATCAGAGAGGAGAGTGACTGGTTTCATGTAGGGGCAACAGAGATTGAGAGAGATGGACAGATCTGAGAGAAAATACCACCTACAAGAACTTGGTGATGAATTAGATGTTAAGGATGAGATAAGGTGATGTCCATGTTTCCAGCTTGGGCAACAGGGTGGATGCCAGTGTCTGTCACTGACAGCGAGAACATGGGTGGAGAAGCGGTTTTGTGGGGGAAAATAATTGTTGCCACATGGCTTCTGGGATAGCCAGTAATTTACAGAGACTATTTCAGTTTGTTCTAGCCCACCTGTATGATTCAACTACATTAAGCAAGAAAAGAAGCCCATTTGTTGCGTGTAGGTGCAAGAAGGGAGAATTTAGAAATGTCACCAGTCACTTCTTCCCCTAATTATCCACCTCTTGGCCCAAAGTGGAAGATTCTCATCACATGGGACTTCTTACTCAGGCTTAGTGAGGATAGTGAAGAACGATGGTGATGATCATTCACATTTGCTCTTTTCTCTGACAGTTAAGCTCTTCCCCCAGACATCTGCCTGGCTCCCTCCCTTCTTGGTTTCATTGAGGTCTCTGCTTAAATATCATCGGATTAAAGGGGACTTATTGACCACCCTTTATAAAGAGAAAAATCTTTCTCCCATACCCCAGCACTCCCTCATTTGCCTTTATTTTTCTCATAGCGCTTTTCACCACCTCACAGAGTGTGTGTGAGAGAGAGAGTGTGTGTGTGTGTTTCTGCTTTGGAAGAATATAAGTTCCCCCAATGGCAAGGACTTTATTCACTACTGAATCTCCATCTCTAAAACAGTATTTGCCACATAGTGAGCACCAGTAAATATTTATTGAGTGGATGAATGCAGGAATAAAGTCTGATGCTAAGAAGATTGAGCCTGGCTGAAGAAAATTATGTAGAAATCATCAGGATAAAAATAGTATTACAATCATAATAGACAAGTTTTCTCAGGAAGAAAACACACAGTTGCAAGAGTCTCTGGGCAATTCCAAAATTTACCAATCCTTAAATGATGAGCTGTAAAGGAAGAGCCTGCAAAACGATGAGAAGGCAGAGACAGGGAAGGAGAGGGAGAACCAGAAAAGTAAGGAAGTCAGAGGAACCAAGGAAGGAAGGTGAGCACACAGAAGGTGTCAACAGCAGCAAATGCAACCAAGAAACATAAGAAAAGGGCTGGAAATTATCTGTTGTATTTAGCAACAAAGATGCCATTACTGACCTGGGTTGAGGGCCATTTGAGGGAGAGGTCAAGATGAAGACCATATTTCAGTGGACTTGGGAATGACAGGCAAGAGAGAACAGATTAAAAAAAGAAGAAGAAGAAGAAGTAGACAAGGGAGGTGGCTGGAGGGATGCAGGGCTAAAAAGAGTGATTTTTCTCAAGATGGTGGAGACTTGAATAAATTTAAAGGTTGGTGGGAACGACACAGTAGAGAGGAAGAGGTTTAAGATAAGAGAAAGCAAAAAGATAATCAACACCGGAGATCTCTAAAGTACAGGAAGGTAGGTTTCCTTCTTCGGGAAGCCTCCTGTGACCTCCCTACCCCTCCTCCTCTCCATCCTCCATACTGCAGGGCTGTGTCAACTGTGCTTGGGTCTATGACTGTGCTTATCCAGAGGAATTGTAACTAGGTTTATGTCGCTGTCACGAATAGGTTATGAGCTTAATTAGGGAAGGGCTGACTTCAGATTCACCTTTTTATCCCTAAGAACTAGCACAAAATGTGGCACATAAAAAATAATATTTGATGAATAAATGCATGGATGAATGAGGCAATATACAAGTAGACACAAGGACAGACTCTATATATATATATATAATTCCTACTGTGTACCAGACCTTGTTCTGGGCTCTGATAATTGGCCAGTGCACAAAACAAAAGCCACAAACCAGTGAATTGAGGAAAGGACATGAAAATGTCGAGGAAAAAATAAAAACAGACTTCAGTCCAATGAAACATCATGAACCAGCACTTCATAAATTCAAGAATGTCGATGTTTTAGAAGGGACACCATGCTTCTTCACAGCCAATTGCTTTCATGTGAGAAGGGAGGACTTGCTTACCATTTACAGAGATTGAGTATAACCTTGTTCCCTCATTTCCTGTTTCTCATGATACTTGTAATCTATGAATCACTTGCTTGAATTTGCCTTTCTTCATACGTTCTCAAAGGTGTGTTGCACTGGTTTGCCGGCTTTTTACCAAAAGAGAGACGTACATCCAAGCTCCCAGGGTACAGTGGAGTTAAAGCCCTGACTGTGGTTTACTCCAATGTGCCTTCCACTCAAGATTTTAGTCATCATTACATTCTTCCACCAAGAATAAATGGAAAAGATGAGCACACACATGGACAAAAACTCATATGGACATTCCCCTGCAGTCAAGCAACCACTAAGAGCAGGCTGTTCTGGGCTACTGCTCAAACATTTCCAAACAGGAATGCCTGTATGTGAGTGATTAGTACACATGTAGGAATAACCCAGGCCTCACAGACAGGAGTGACTGAAGCACCAACACACAACAATACCACTGTGATGCCAAGAAACTATTAATAAGGTCTCTTACACAAGCAACAGAAAAGTTACCCAAACAAACATGTAAAGAAACATGGCAGTCTCTGTGCAACATTTAAGAATCCACATTCCAGAGATTCTTGGATATCAGATGCTAATCAAACACTTATTTTTTTTCTTTCCTTACTTCTGTTACTGTGGTCAGATTTTCAAAAATAAAAATCAAACCCTTTCTTGGCTCTTCTTACTCTGGAACTCAGTTCCTCATCTTGGTTTGGCCCTTTACTTTTATCCAGTTATGGTTTTCTCCCAATGATATTATCCAATTGAGCAATCACTTCTACATGGATTGCTCCCAATTCTTTGGCCATGAGCTCAGACCTGCATTGTAATCTTCCAGCCAGATATCTGGATGTTTCTCCAATACCACAAAATAAACATGTTCAAAACCAAAGTCATCCTCTTCCTCTACAAAACCAGTTCTTCCACTTGACTTCCCAGCTTCTATTAATGGTGCCACTGTTCTACTGGCCAGAAGCCTCAGTCATCATTGACTCTTTCTGCTCTTTTATCCTTCCCTCTTATCCATTCTTAAATTCTATTGTAAAATCCTCTAAGACCCATTTCTAACATATCACTCCCATTTATGCTCCTTAATATTCAACTTTTTCTTTTATTTTCACTACCACCACTCTAGTTCAAGCTCTTATATTTTCTCACCTAGACTATTGCAAACACTATTACTGGGAAAATAAAATTCCACATTCTGATAGATTTATATTCAGTCTCTAGTTTTATTTCTTTCTAGGTGTGTGAATTTGAGCAATTTTTCCAAACTCTCTAAGCTTCAATTTGCTCCATAAAATGGTGGGTCATTTCAGGAGTATATAAGACAATGTAAAGTTAGAGTGTCTAGTATATAATAGTTCAATGGATCAATTACTCTTCCCCTTAAAAAGTGTTCTGATCGTGTCCTTTCTATGCTCATAAACCTCAAATAACTTCCTTGTTTCTACAAAATAGGACCCAGTTACTTATGTGCCTTCTACAACACCACCCAAGCTATTTTTCTAGCTTCCATCTCTCAAACTGGCCTTTTCAGCCGTCCCCAAACACACCCATGTGTTTACTATGATGATCTTTCCAACTGATACAACTTTCCCATTAATCTCCACCAGTCAAAATTCTACCATCCTTTAAGAAACAACTCAACTGCTACTCCCTCTATGAGATCTAATTCTATAATCAAATACGATTTCTTCTGCTTTTAAATCTCCTTTGCTTTCTTAATATTGTATTATAAAATTTGTCATATTTGTATTTATAATAGTTTCATGTGTGTTTTTGTTTTATTCAAAGTATGAACTGTCTAACTTCCTGTCATCTCTAAAGCCTAGTTCTTTTCACTTATTTAATGCACAGAAAATGAGCTAACTTGATTTTAAGGACATATCCCTGGAAGAACAGCATTTATTTATCTGTTAGAATATGAACTTGACAAGGGCAATCATTTTTTTACCATTTTAATCAATTATGTATCCCAAGCACCTAGAACAATTATTAGAATATAGTGGGTGCTCAAAAACTATCTTTTGAATGACTTTATAATCCAAGATTATCTTTTAAGCCAAGAAAAAAATCCCATATAATCCAATTCTTTAAAGTTATGCCAATTAGCAACACCTAAGCTCTCCAAAGTCTCTCATATTAGGGACATCATATTATTGACAGGAAATGGGCACCAAGTGTCCACCCAGTGAGAGAGCACCTAAAGAAAGAGACCCCTATCCATATGCCCTTTGAGGCCCTTACCCTAACAGCCTTTACAGCTGCCTGACCTATTCCAATTACCCAACATGCATCTTTCTATCTGGCTTAGACACTGGGCCTGTGCTTTGGCAGGGGCATAAATTAAAACCCAAGAGAACAATCACAGGAACATTGGCCTCTGAAGTCAAGGCCAGCCGGCAGTATGATGCAGGCACTGAATGTTACCTTTCTTTCCTTCAGTCAGAATCCTAAACCACTTGCCAGCCCAGCCAGAGACAAAAAAAACACTATTAGGCTGTTGGCCAAAATCTCCAAGCAGTCCACAGATACGATTTTGCTTACTCTGACACAGCTTTAAACTGTGCTTATATAGATCTAGCCTGTTCACTCCCTACCATGGTGGGATTGGAGAAAATAACAGGTAAAGAGATGAAAACCTTAAAGTCAAACAGACCTGGCTCCACCAGCAACAGGCAATGTGGTTGTGGATATAGTTTCAGCCTGCAGGGCTTTGGATTTCTTATCTCTAAAATAATACCTACCCTATAGCATTGTTATAAGAATTAATGCTAATATATGTAAAGCAGCAGGCACCTAGCTATCACTGTTGATGTTATTACTATTATTAGACTAGAGATCAAAAAGAATAACCACAGGGATTACGCCAGCTTTCCTAACACAATCCTAAGAATTTACCTTGACCAATTCTCTTAAATATGGCTCATTTTGTCCCTTTGAAGAATAACGACAAGTTTCTAAGAAAAATAATCAAGGACGGATATTAAGCATTCTAAAACCCAACTGACAATAAAAACTTTCAGATGAATTTTCAGAACTTATCTTTCCTCACCCTGGAAGAACGTTCAGGGGCTTGACCTCATTTTCCCTCATCTCCTGAACCTCAAGACACTAATGCCCTTGAGGTCTCTGCACCTCTATGTCACTGTCATCTACGAGGGTTCCCCCCATTCTCAGCAGTTTGCCTTCACTTTTTAATATCCCTTCATCAGCCTTCTCTTTCCATAGCTCCCTCCCCCCAACACACACACTCCAGACTCCCTCAGCCACTCTGCTGCCTCCTCCACCCCTACTCAAATCCACTCTCACCTTCATTCCTATACCTGCCAGGCCCCAGGTAGAAGGGTGAGGGGCAAAAGACTGAAGTTCTTTTGTTTACAACAGCTACAACCTGCCAAAAAAGCCAGCAGCTCTACACCTGCTCAACTGTCACCCATTGTTTTCACTCTGCTGACTGCAAAGTAAAGTTCCTGGTCTGATTGCATCTGAAACACATACTTTCTAAGGTTTATTTTGTATTCTCTACCTTTTTAATTTTTTTCAATTTTTAATTGTTGTGGGTACATAGTAAGTGTATATATTTATGAGGTACAGGAGATATTTTGTACAGGCATGCAATGCATAGTAATCATAAATAGGGTATCTATCACCTCATGCATTGATCTCTTATGTTTCAATAATTCAATTATAGTCTTTCAGCTATTTTGAAATGAACAGTTAAATTATTGTTTTACTATAGTCACCCTGTTGTGCTAGCAAAAACTACATCTTATTCTTTCTATTTTGTTATACTGATTAACCACCTCCCCTGCCCCTTTACCTTTCAACTCCCAACTACCCTTCCCAGCCTCTTACAACCATGCTTCTACATTTTATCTCCATAAGTTCAATTGTTTTAATTTTTAGCTCCCACAGATAAGTGAGATTATGCAACGTTTGTCTTTCTGTGCCTGGCTTATTTCACTTAACATAATGACGTCCAGTTCCATCCAAATTGTTGCAAATGACAAGATCTCATTTTCTTTATGACTGAATAATTCCCTCTTGCATATATGTACCAAATTTTCTTCATCCATTTGTCTGTTGATAGACACTTAGGTTGCCTCTAAATCTTGGCTATTGTGAAGAGTGCTGCAATAAACATAGGAGTGCAGATATCTCATCAATATACTGATTTCCTTTCTTTTAGGTAGATAACTAGAAATGGGATTGCTGGATTGTATGGTAGTTCTATTATTACTTTTTTGAGGAACTTCCAAACTATTCTCCATAGTGATTGTACTAATTTATATTCCTGCCAACAGTGTGTGAGGGTTCTCTTTTCTCCACACCCTTACCACCATTTGTTATTGCCTCTTTTCAATAAAAGCAATTTTAACTGTAATGAGACGATATCTCATTGTAGTTTTGACCGATGATATGGAGCACCTTTTCATATACCTGTTTGACATTTGTATGTCTTCTTTTGAGAAATGTCTGTTCAGATCCTTTTCCCATTTTTAATTGAATTACTAGATTTTTTCCTATAGAATTGTTTGAGCTCCTTATATAATCTGGTTATTAATCCCTTGCCAAATGGGTAGTTTGCAAATATTTTCCCCCATTCTGTGAGTTGTCTCTTCACTCTGTTGATTGTTTCCTTTGCTGTGGAGAAACTTTTTAACTTGATGTGATCTCATTTGTCCATTTTTGTTTTAGTTGCCTGTGCCTATGGGGTATTACTCAAGAAGTCTTTGTGCAGTCCAATGTCCTGGAGAATTTCTCCATTGTTTTCTTTCAGTAGTTTTTTTTAATAGTAGTTTGAGATCTTAGATTTTCCAAGTCTTTAATCCATTTTGATTTGACTTTTGCATAAGGCAAGAGAGGGTCAAGTTTCTTTCTTCTGCATATGGATATTTTGTTTTTCCAGCACTATTTATGGAAGAGACTATTCTTTTCCCAATGTATGTTATTGGCACCTTTGCAGAAAATAAGTTTACTGTAGATATATGGATTTATTTCTAGGTTCTCTATCTGTTCCAGGGGTCTATGTATCTCTTTTTATGTCAGTACCATACTGTTTGGTTATTATAGCTTTGTAGCATAATTTGAAGTCAAGTAATGTGATTCCTCCTCTAGTTTTATTCTTTTTGCTTAAGACAGCTTTGGCTATTCTGAGTCTTTTGTGGTTCCATATAAATTTTTGGATTGTTTTATCCTATTTCAGTCAAGAATTTCATTGGTATTTTGATAGGGATTACACTGAATCTGTAGATTGCTTAGGGTAGTACAGACGTTTTAACAATATTGATTCTTTCAATCTATTAACATAAAATATCCTTTCAATTTTTTTGTCTGCTTCAATTTCTTGCATCTATACATATATATACATATATACACACACACATATATACATATATAGATATATATATGTGTCTATATAGATACATATATATGTGTGTATATATATAGATACATATATATGTGTGTGTATATATGTATATATATGTGTGTATATATACATATGTATATGTGTATATATATACATATATATGTACGTATATGTGTGTATATATATACATATATATGTGTGTATATATGTGTGTATATATATACATATATGTGTATATATACACACACACACACATATATATATATGTGTGTGTGTATATATATGAGAGAGAGAGAGAGAACTTTTTTTTTTGAGACAGAGTCTCACTGTTGCCCAGGCTGAAGTGCAGTGGCACGATCTCAGTTCACGGCAACTTTCCACCTCCCAGGCTCAAGCGGTTTTCCTGCCTCAGCATCCCAAGTAGCTGGGATTACAGGCACCTGCCACAAAGCCCAGCTAATTTTTTATAGTTTTACTAGAGACAGGGTTTCACCATGTTGGTCAGGCTGGTCTCAAACTCCTGACCTCATGATCTGCCTGGCTTGGCCTCCCAAAGTGCTGAGATTACAGGCATGAGCCACCACACCCAATCATATCGATATTTTAGAGTTTTCATTGGAAAGTCTTTCACTTCTTTGGTTAATTCCCAGGTATTTATTTGTAGTTATTGTAAATGGGATTAATTTCTTGATTTCTTTTTCAGTTTGTTCACTGTTGGCATATAGAAATGCTACCGATTTTTGTATGTTGATTTTGTATGCTGAAACTTTACTGAATTTGCTTATCAGTTCAAATAGGTTTTTGGTGGAGTCTAGGGTTTTCTAAATATAAGATTATATCATCTGCAATTAAGGATAACTTGACTTTTTCTCTACAATCTGAATGTCCTTTATTTCTTTCTCTTGTCTGATTGCTCTGGCTAGGGCTTCCAGTTCTAGGCTGAATAACAGTGGGGACAGTGGGCAACCTTGTCATGTTCCAGATCTTAGAGGAAAGGCTTTCAGTTTTTTCCCTATTCAGTATGAAACTGCCTGTGGGTCTGTTGTATATGGCTTTTATTATGTTGAGGTATGTTCCTTCCATACCCAGTTTTTTAAAGAATTTTTATCATAAAGGATGTTGAATATTATCAAATGCTATTTCAGCATCATTTTACATGATCATATAGTTTTTGTCCTTTATTCTGTTGATATGATGTACCACACTGATTAATTTGTGTATGTTGAATCATGCTTACATTACTAGGATAAATCCCATTTGGTCATGACGAATGATTTTTTTTTTTTTTTGAGACAGAGTCTCAGGCTGGAGTGCAGTGGCATGATCTCAGCTCACTGCAACCTCCGCCTCCCAGATTCAAGCAATTCTCCTGCATCAGTCTCCCAAGTAGCTGAGACAACAGGTGTGTACCACCACACCCAGCTAATTTTTAGTAGAGACAGGGTTTCACCATTTTGAACAGGCTGGTCTCAAACTCCTGACTTCAGGTGATCCACCCGCCTCGGCCTCTCAAAGTGATAGGATTACAGGCATGAGCCACTGTGCCTGGCTTGAATGGTCTTTTTAATGTGTTGTTGAATTCAACTTGCTAGTATTTTGTTGAGGATTTTTGCATAAATATCGTTAGGAATATTGGCCTGTAGTTTTCTTTTTCTTTTTTTTTTATTGTTTTGGTCTGGTTTTGGGATCAGGGTAATATGGAGAATGAGTTTAGAAGTGCTCCCTTCCCCTCTGTTTTTTGTAATAGTTTGAGTAGAATTGATATCAGATCTTTAAATCAAATCCCAGGCTTTTCTTTGCTAGAAGCCTTTTTGTTACACCTTTGATCTTGTTATTCATTATTGGTCTGTTCAGGTTTTGGATTTCTTCATGATTCAATCTTGGTAGCTTGTGTGCATCTAAGAATTTGTCCCTTTCTTCTAGATTTTCCAATTTATTGGCATGCAGTTGTTCATAGTAGCCACTAATGATCCTTTGAATTTCTGTGGTATTGATTGACTCCTTTTTCATCTCTGATTTTATTTATTTGGATCTTTTCTTTTTTTCTTAGGTAGTCTGGCTAAATGTTTGTCTATTTTGTTTAACTTTTCACAAACAACTTTTTGTTTCATTGATCTTTTGTGTTGTTTTTATTTCAAATTCCTTTATTTCTGCTCTGATCTTTATTATTTCTTTTCTTCTACTAATTTTGAGTTCAGTTTGTTCTTGCTTTTCTAGTTCTTTAAGATGCATCAGTGGGTTGTTTATTTGAATTTTTATTATTTTTCAATGTAGGCAATTATAGCTATATGTTTCCCACTTAGTATTGCTTTTGCTATACTCTATAGATTTTGATATGTTGAGTTGTCATTGTCATTTATTTCAAGACATTTTTCAATTTCCTTCTTAATTTCTTCATTGACATCTCCTCCGGGCCAAGTCACCCAGTCCACATCATTTCTCATCTGTCAATCACACCTCCTCTTAGCTCTTGTGTCAGTCTGCAGGACAACCATACTTCAGCCCCATTTCCATATGCTCTGCTTAGCACAGTCATTCTTCTGGGCAGCTCATTCTCCTAAATTACAACATTGCTCACAAACACTTAATGGCTCCCATTGCCACATAAAATCCGAACTCCTTTGAGTAGTTCATGAAGCCCTCTGTGATCTCATCCTCATCTCTTGCCACATACTTATGGTATGCTAAGCTAACCACCAAACACATCATGCTTTTTCATGCCTTCATACCTCTTATCATGCTGCTTTCTTGCCCAGAAAAGGAACATCCTTCCTCACCTACCTTCCAAACCTGAAAACCTCTTAGTCCTGTTTCAAGAATCTGCTTGAGCCTGACCTCATCAGCTAGACTTGCTACCTTCTTCCTTTTTGCCCCCACTTTTCCTCATTCTTTTATTTGTTCTATTGTATCTATCATGCTGAATGGCTTTTGTTTGTTTGTTTATTTCTGGCTTAACTACTAGACTATAAGCTCTTTGATAGTAGGAATCAAGTTGTATTTACCTGTGACACACGTCAAATGCTTGGCACATAGTGGGTGCTCTATCAGCATTTATTGTGCTGATCTTTCCCAATTCCTTCAGGGAGTCTCTTGACAGAACCTCAGCTAAAACTAAATCAGCTTGAAAAAACCAATATTGAAAGATTTCGTCCTGCATTAATTGGTTAGAACATAATTTCATATTCCAGGAACCCTTGAAATACCTTTTTTTCATATTTTTTCTTAGAAAGTCATCTCATTTTGCCAGTTTGAACAAGCCTAGAAAGTTTGATGTTTTGTTTTGAAACTTAAAAGTGCTTTAAGAGGCACTTTGTGCACTTGGACATGGTTGAGAAGAGACCCACAGAGATGATTAAAGGCTGAAAAACAGACTAAGAAAACTGGAAGGGAAAGCTAAAGGCAATTTAGTAATCAACGTCAAGCATGTGAAAGGTTGTTATTACCAAGGAGGGTGATGAGCCCATGATGTTCATAACCTCTAAGGGAAGAGCAACAGGAAATGAGGCAAGTTACAGCATAGATGACTTATGTTAGATAAAGAGGAATACACCTGGCAGAAAACACTGCTACATACTGAAGGATCCAACAGGAATAATGCCTTCTCCAGGTCTCTCCTTCTCCAGAGGTGTACAAACATAGGAAAGGTTTCCAACTGCCTGGAATGTTCCCTGTGCAATATTGTCCAAACTCAAAAAGAGAATTAACAGTTTTGAGGAATAGTCTCCAGAAAGGTCATAGATTTTTGGCACCTAGGACGCAGGTGATCTGACAAAGTCCTTTCAACTCCAAAAATCTTGGAGAAAGTATTTCAGAGGAACTGAATTCAGTGGTCACATTTTTTCACTACACATTTATTAAGCTTTCGAAGACAGCCTCGTTTTAGCTACCATCAAAATTACTAAGGCATAGTTTATTCTAGTAGAGGAAAGAGCTGATTACCAATATTATTTAAAGGCCTATCAGGCATCAGCTCTCAGAATTCTGTCTCAGTCATACATGTGCACGCGCGCGCGCGCGCGCACACACACACACACACACACACACAAAACTACAAAGCAACCACCAAAGCTACTTGCATTTCCTCTGAGTGACATGGATCCCCAGCTGCTCTAACCTCCAAACCTTTCATATGCTATTTCCTCTACCTCTAATTCCCTTCCCCAACTTCCTTACTCTATAAATCCCTTCTTGTCCCTAAAGATAGTGCTGAGTCACTACCTCCTCCAAGCTGCCCTGTTGCCACAGTTACTATTCCCCTCACCACCCCCCACCTCCAGATTATGAAACTTTTTCATGATCCCTGGCTGCAAGCATTAGGAACTGAATTAAAATAATTCTAATAAAAGAGAACTTGTTTGAAGTATAATGTATCAGGGGCTCAATAGTAGCTGGAGGAACAGGCTTGGAAATGCCCAAGATTTAAGGAAGTTAAAGCCAAGATTTAGGGGAGTTAAAGCCAACAAGCAATTATCTCATATTTGAAAACATCAAGGCTGGATGTTTCTACCTCACTTGAGGTCAGAATGCCCTAAATATATTCTGTCCATCCTAGTGTCAACATCCTAAAATAAGGTCTCATTGGCCAACCTTAGGTCTCATGATGAGCCCTAACTAGCCTGAGGCCACACTAGGGTGGGAGAGAAAGATCACTTCTTTCAGTTTGTCTAGTGGGCACTGGTCACTAGAAATTATCCTCCCATTTTCACAATGGAGGAGAGGTGATTCCCCCAAAAAAGAAATTGTAATAAAATAGAAGAGGCAATGTAAGCTAAGCAGCTCTCTCTTATATTCATCACATTGTGCTGTGATCCTTGGTTTTCTTCTCTGTGTTCTTAGCAAGTTCATGTGCTCTCTGAAGGCAGTAATTGTATCTTTTATCTGTGTCTCACAGATTATTGGGTACAGAGTATGTGATCAATAACCTTTTACAGGCTGTTGGTCAATATTTGTTGAATGATACATGAAGGCTAAGACCATATGCATTCCTGTGTCTGCTGACTTCAAACTCAGTGCTTTTTCTACCATACCACAAGGTTAGCAGGGATCATGTGCTCAGCCTTAATCCAGTCATCTGTTTCATAACCTAAGGCATTTGTTGTTACTGGTTTTTTAAATAAAGTAAGATTGGTATAGTAAGTCTTGGTTATAGCTGGCAAAAACAAAAGTCTCAAAATATTCACAGAACTGAAGCCCAGGATGTGCAAATGCAGTTTTTAAGCACGTTTATTCATATTTTCTATATCACTATCTTTGAAGCCACACACATCTACCTAAAAATTAGGCACCTGATTTTTACTTAGGTAATGGTGACTATAGGAAAAGAAAAGAAAAGAAAAATAATACCAGCAGGTTGCAAATAAGCTCTAAACATAGCAAATAACTAAATATAATAAAATGTAGTGCATCTGTGTTTCCGTGGTCACTATCACACAGTGACTGACTGGCTTGGTAAGTCCATTTCAATACTACCAGTGTTCATTGACAGTGTCTATAGTCATTCATGCCTGTGACTTTGCATGGTTTGTTTAATCCAATTTCAATTTTGTTCTGAATCATACTTGGCTTTGCACTGAGTATTGCTTCATTGAGATGAATAAATACACACCTTGTTCAAAAGAAAAAAAAAAGAGTCTTTGGGAAATCATTGGCAGAATTTCAAAAGTTCAGGATTTAGATCTTATAGATGACTAAGAGGTAAGTTGATCTTTCTTTGGGCACACATTGTCATGGACATCGGCAATTGTAGTCAGGTGCTTGGCAATAAATCAACAATGGATTTTGGCCTTATAGGTTATCTATTGTCTTAAGTTTTAAGCCATCAAGCTTATATTTTAAAAAAATAGGTTAGGACTCCAAACTTATATATCTACATCTGCATTAAACTGGCCCAGGAACGTGGTTCTGGGTCCTTCTTCAATAAAGATTTCATATGACACTTACATATTTATTCACATTTTCTATATCACTAAAAAGACAAGTTATATAGCAAAATGTCTGTATATTCAATTGGCTGAATTACATTCAGCCATCTGAAGAAACAATATTTGTTCAAATTAAGCAGTAAGATATTAGCAAGAGTGTTACAAGAGATTCTTATTTTGAAGAGCTTCTCATTTGAGGTATATTTTACATTTTATATTCAAATTTAAGATCAGACTAGTATATGGTAGTAATTTTTGCATGTTTATACCAAGATTTCCTTTTCTGCTGCATAGAACTCCACTTAAAAAATCATTTAAAAAGCAGGAGAATTAGGTCTCATTGATCCAAACATGGATTTACACATCGGCTCCCCTCGGGATAAGAAGAATGTGAAAGAAACTCAACTACCCTGAAAGAACTTTGAAGTTGCTTTTGCTGATGTGAATCTGTGATGGTAGACCAGCTTGGCAACCCTGAATTGTTTTTACTGCAGCTGTGGATTACCTGTGGTTTCAAATGAACTACTGTGTACGCTTTGTTTATTTTATCCCTTCTTCCTGTTGGAAAAACAGCTGGAGAACAGACATCCTGCTGTTCAGAGCCTCCGGCCTTGGAATATTAACAGGAAGCCACAATAAGCATCTTCATTACTTCACCTGTGGCATAAATGGCAGAGAGAATGGAACCCATCCGGAGGAACTTATTTAAAACAGAATGAAACAGTTTGTGGACCATATGTCTGCACATCCAAGTAACTGCAACTGGCCTAATAAATTGGCTTCTTTTGTGCAGTGTTCAACCAGAGGGAAAGAAAAAGTCAATGCCCTATATAAAAGAGAAAAGGTAGGCCTCAATAGCCTTTGGCAATAAATGGAATACAATATTTGGTGTATTAAGCCAAGAAGTAGCATCACATAATTTATGTCAGGTGCTTTTAGCATTTAGCAAAATATATGGGAGTAGATAGTAGGGGTGTGTAGATGGGAGACAAGGAAGCTAATAGTCATACGAGATATTTTCATGTGTTTTCCATTATATATAATTACTCATCCTAAGGCAAGAGGATTATTGCATAAGCATTATTCCAAATATCTTCCCATTTTAGGGAAAGAGGGGGGGGTGAATAGAGAGAGGACAAATAATTATTAAAAAATCAATGTCCCTGTTCTTCAAATGAGGAAATGGGGCTAAGGAGGTATTATGACCTATCTAAGACTCTTTATGTAATGTCTACATAATAATGGGCCAGATACATTCCTGGAAGTGAATTTACCTGCTGCAGATTCCTCTTCCCTTCTATGGAATGAGTCTGTAAAAAAAATTATTCTGGAAAAAGTATTTCCCCTTTAAACATAAAAATGAGCTACTGAACAGAAGGACGAAAGAAAGGAATAAGAATCTTAACAATCATAATTAAATACACACAGGAACCCTTGTTCCGACTGCACCCATATGCTGATAGGACACTTCATTTCTTAGATCCTTGTATGCATTCAGTCTACAGACACTGCAAAACACACTTAAGAAAAGGAATGCAGCAGCACAAACACAGACACAATTTTTTTTAAATCACAGTCCACTGAACTTGGATTTTAGAAAGCCCTCATACCATATAATCACTACTTGCCCATAAAGCAGACAGACTTGGGTTCAAATCTCAGCCATCCCACTTTCAGATATGTGAACTTGGATAAATCATTGTATGCTTTGGAATATAAGGAACTCTTCCATTTTCCCAAGGAGAAGATTAAAACCTTTTTTTTTTTTTTTTTTTACCAATTGGAACTATATAAATGTTTAGAAATAGAGATAACTGAAAGTCTATAATTTATTAATTTAGTCATAAATATTTAAAATCATGTAAAATATCAATTTAGAAATTTTTGTCACTCTCACATTTCATAAAAGTTTTCTTCTAATTCTTAATATGTAGCATTGATATTATTGTCCCACCTGACAGTCTTCACAAATCATCTTTATTTTCACGTTGTTTAATGCTGTCATCAGAAGTTTTATCCTCTTGGAGAAACAAAGACTGGTACATAAACACTACGGAATACTCTGCAGCGATAGAAAAGAATGAAATGGTGTCCTTTGTAGCAACATGGATGCAGCTAGAAGCCATTATCCTAAGTAAACTAACACAGGAACAGAAAACCAAATACCACATGTTCTCACTTATAAGTGGAAGCTAAACACTGGGTAATCATGGACATAAAGATGGGAACAATAGACACTGGAGACTACTACAGAGACGAGGAAAGAACTGAAAAACTACCTATTGGGGCCTATGCTCACTACCTGGGTAACAGGATCAGTCATACCCCAAACCTCAGCATCATGCAATATCCCATGTAACAAACCTGTACATATACCTCCTGAATCTAGTAGAAAAGTTGAAATTATTTTTTAAAGTATTATAAAAAAGAAATTTTATTCTGAACCACAAGTACCCTATTCATATAACATTAAGAAAATTGCTTTGTTCATTCATCCTGTAGGTGAAAGTTTATGCTGTTGTGTCCACTTAATGTAATACAATAACTAATATATTGCTTTAGAAAATAATCTTTTTAAAGGCGCTTTATGATGATGTCCAACTCTTGCAATTGTGGAGTCACCACTCCACCTGTAAGAATAATGAATAAATCTGTCAAATTTCTAAATTTATTTTCTTTTTGAGACAGAGTCTCACTCTGTCACCTCTTGGAGAAAGAAAGTGTGGTACATATACATCATGGAATGCTCTGCAGCCATAGAAAAGAACTCCAGGCTGGAGTGCAGTGGCATAATCTTGGCTCACTGCAACTTTGACCTCCCGGGTTCAAGTAAGTCTCCTGCTCCAGCCTCCCAAGTAGATGCAATTACAGGCACGCACCACCATGTCCCGCTAATTTTTGTATTTTTAGTACATAGGGGTTTCACTATGTTGTCCAGGCTGGTCTTAAACTCCTGACCTCAAGTGATCTGCCTGCCTTGGCCTCCCAAAGTGCTGGGATTATAGGCATGAACCACCATGCCTAGCCCTGTCAAATTTCTTTGCCTCCTTATTCAGGTTTTCTGCAGGTGAATTCTATAAGCTTTTGAGAACAGAATCATCTGAGGTCATCTCAGGCTTATGTTGTTTTAGAAGTTGAAAACATGCCCTATAATTTGAGAGACTTTATAAATAATGAACTACAATATAAGGTGAACCCCTCATTCCTGTGGGGTTCTTATTCTTTAGCACATACAGCACTTAATCTCTCTGAGCATCTGTTTCCTCTGTTATAAAACAGAGCTAATAATAGTACTTTGCTTATAGAATGGTGGTGAGGATTAAATGAGACAACATACTACAATGACAGCACAGTGATGTGCACCGAGAAAGTAATAGATATTATCTATTGACACTGCCCCACTCTGGGGTACCACGCATTAAAAATGAAAAACTTGAAGACATATGTCCAAGACAACTCACAAAGATTTAAAACTAAGCAGATGAGGACATGATAAAGGAATTAGAACTCTTCAACAAAGACTAATAAGTATTTCTGCTCTTCTTCTGCACTCAGCAAGACAGCCATGATATGCATCTGAATTACACCACAAAGGACTTATGTCATATGGAAAGAAGAGTTGCTATTCAGTGAAGGTTATGAAAAACAAATTGAATCACTTTCTGATAGAGGCTGTGAAGGACTTTTAAAATGAGGGATCACCTTTGTATAGTTCTGTCTAACGGCAATGCTATTCAAGGAATGATTTTTCAAGGTCTCAAAATTATCCTTATGTCTCTGCACATCAAGATGAACTACTGTATGAAATTAAAGTATAAGAATATAACTCCAGTAACAGAGCATGAAAACCAGAGTAGGGTTGAAGACTAAAAAGATGCCATGTTTTGCTGAATTCCTTGGGTACCAAGCAAATTTAATTTTTATTGTCCCCATTCAGGGGATTACTTTACTTCCAAAGATTGCCACCACTGTTAGAAAAAGCATAAACCTTGGAACTACAAAGACCTGAGTGCAGGTTTCAGCTTTTCTTCTTACTGTGTAATCTTTAACAGGTCTTTAAACTCTCTGCTAGTGTGTTTCATTATCTGCCAACAATGCATAAAAACATCAATGTTACAGGGCTGTAGTGAAAATTAAATGAGATGTTCATGAGATGGCTCAGTTCAGTATTTGGCACACTGTGGATATTCTAAAGTTTGATACTGTACTCTCCCAAATTGTGCTTCTGAACATACTACAGTTTTCAGAAGCGTAAGTTATCATATTACAATGTCAGCTGACAATCTTATAACTGCCGAAGGTTTACCCATCAGTACCTAACAAAACCACATCACAGCTTGGTTTATTTTCAGGCAACAAATTCTCCAGAGACAGAACTGGATTGGGTGAACAAACTTCTGCCAAGTATGTGACAGTTTTACGAAGTTTCTCATCCAGTAGTTGTGCTAAGAACGGTTCTGTCATTTAGACATACTCTTGAAGAGAACCTCATTCTTTATAAAAGAAATTCCTTATACTTTCAACAAACCTTGAAAAATCATTCCACAGCTTCTACTTTATTCAGGAATGAATGATTTGGAGCAATGTGAAACACACTAGCAAGGTACATTAATTAGAACAAGGCTTAGTGACATAATGAAAAGACTCAAAATATACAATCACTTAAGACAGAAATTATTTTTTCTCATATAACTGCTCAGAAGTAAGTGGTGGTGCTAGGCTGACAGGACAGCATTGACATCCTCAAGATAAAGCTTTCATCTCTGGGTTCTAGACAACTCAGTGGGACAGGCAGAAAGAGTCATTGAGCACACCTTATACCTTTCTAAGGGGCACAACCCATATGAGACACCATACTTGAGATCACAAATCTAGTCAAGTGGCCACACAGCTATTAGGGAGACTAGGAAATGCAGAGTCATGCTGGGAAACCATGTGCTCAGCAAAAACTCAGGAAGAAGGCAATAAGAATATGTGGGCAGGATCATAAACAGTATCTGCTTCACAGAATTAAAAAGGGAAACTTATCTAAATGGTTTAATTTTGTATTAAAAAACCATTTAAGATTGGAAAGTACAAACAATATATCTTTTAATCTGAGAGTTGATGTGGTAGTTATGAATCAAACTCAAGGAATAAAGACCCTAGCAACATAAGTTGAGGCAGTAAGTACAAACCTTCATGTTTATACAACAGAAACTTGAGTCATCAAGTCTTATTAAGGCCAAGCTACATCTGGGAAAATCTGAATATGCTGACCCAGAAAAGAGTTGAAGTAGAGTTGTGTCGAATTAATGACAGAATTTCGCCTCAATCTTTTAAATATTCAAAAGTTATGAGGAGGGTCGCCTGAACAAGCCTGAGCTAGCCTGAAGAACTCCACAAGAAGAAAGAACCCCACTTTGATGCAGTTTATGGTTTATAAAACATCAGTTCAGATGAAGTGATAACACCACCCCATTTGACTGTGAGAAAATATTTCTGGGGCCAAAGAATAATAATTCATATTTGCAGTCAACAATGAGTTTACCAGATGCCATTTTGCAAATCTTTTTCAACCTATTTGAGAGATCTTAATATGTTACTTTTTTCATTGTCTGAGCTTCACATATATTACACTTCTCCAGGAAATTATAATATTTTATCATTAAGCACTTATTTGTTAAGCTAATAGAGTTTGTCCTAATCTCATGAACAAACGTTTATTAATCATTATTAACAATTATTCTGTTTCCTGACTATACATCTGGGAAGAACCTCCACACTTTGCAAAGCAGAGAGTTTCCTGCATTTTCCCCAGCAAGAACAAGAGAATACACCAGAATTTCCAGATCCTACAAGAATAAAAAGAAAACCACCAAACACAAGCAAACCAAAGATGAGTCCCAATTCCTTGTTTAAAATTGATACAAGGGAAGCATATATCTCTTGTACGGATTGACAGAGGAACTGGGAAAATATTCAGTGAAGTTAAAATAAACACATCACTGCCAGTTTTGAAAATTCTTGGGGTGGGGGTGGGGGAGACCTTCATTTTCTGATGGAGCAAATCCTAGACTAAGAAACCAGAAAATTTGCTTCAGATCCCAGATCAGCCAATAGCTAACTACATGGACTTGGGCAAATTCCATAATATCTTTGGACTTCAAATTTCTAATTTGTAAAATTAGGAAGTTGAGAGGTATTATTTCTAAGATCTTTTCTAATTTATAGAGTCAATGAGTTTATGAAACTACTGCTTACTGAGATTTCTTTAAAATCCCAACATCACAAATATCACAGAATCATATTAATTTTGTTTTTATTTTACACCCATATTTAATAAATGACCAATTCTCCTCAACAATTATTGGAAAACAAAGATTCTGAAGACATCTTGTAAAGTTAAATTTGGTAAAGGAAAAAGTAAACTGTCTTCAAAAGAGCCATCTATCTAACCCTTAAGAGAGATGCATGTGGCCGGGCGCAGTGGCTCACACCTGTAATTCCGGCACTTTGGGAGGCCCAGGCGGGTGGATCACAAGGTCAAGGGATCGAGACCATCCTGGTCAACATGGTGAAACCCCGTCTCTACTAAAAATACAAAAAATTAGCTGGGCATGGTGGCGCGTGCCTGTAATCCCAGCTACTCGGGAGGCTAAGGCAGGAGAATTGCCTGAACCCAGGAGGCGGAGGTTGCGGTGAGCCGAGATCGCGCCATTGCACTCCAGCCTGGGTAAAAAGAGCGAAACTCCATCTCAAAAAAAAAAAAAAGAGAGAGATGCATGTGTCACTTTATTGATTTTTTGTGCCAAAAAGGTATTTGGATAATGTGACTGTTCCCTCCAAACTTCGATTATTTATGATTCATATCCTGCTGCCAGTAAAATGTTTATAGCATATGATCCCACCATTAATGTTAGTTTCAAATGATTAAAGCTAATTATGGGTTTATTACACTTATGCTAAATTAAATTTGCTCCAGAATGACATTACAATGAACCCCTGACTCCAGTCTCATCTCCCCCAGCATCAGCCCATCAATCTTCCACAGAGACATCAGGGCTTTTCCTGAAACAGAGGTAATAACCTGTGTCAGCAACTCCATATGCTTCATTTCACGCTATAAAAGCTATGCCATCCTAGTTCACTTTTCTATGGCTTTGCAAGGGATGCATTCAATATTCTAGAGTGTCAGTCCCAAGTCCTCTTTGTGACTATTAAAAAAATTAGTGCAAATATTTAGTAGCCCCCACCTCTAGAAAAATATAGTCTCTATTTGTCTGTTCTCATGCTGCTAATAAAGAATACCAAAGACTGAGTAATTTATAAAGAAAAGAGGTTTAATTGACTCACCGTTCCACAGGGCTGGGGAGGTCTCACAATCATAGTGGAAGATGAAGGGGAAGCAAGACATGTCTTACATAGAAGCAAGCAAGAAAGCACGTGCAGAGGAGCTGCCCTTTATAAAACCATCAGATCTCATGAGACTTATTCACTATCACAAGAACAGAAAAACATGCGCCTATAATTCAATTACCTCCCACTGGTTCCAGCCCATGAGACATGAGATTGTTACAATTCAAGGTGAGATTTGGGTGGGGACACAGAGCCAAACCATATCAGAATCCTAGAGGCCAGAATCGGAAAATGGAAGGAAATTTTGTGCAAAGAAAAAGGTACCACCTCCTTTGGGGAGAAGCAAACCTGCTGCAGTGTGTAGACCAGATTTCCAGCAAAAACTGTGCAGTTGTTCTAAGTAGCCTGGGCTTTTCCCTCCACTTTCCACTTCCCCATCTTCTTATTGCCTATCGTGCAGACCTTGATCATCTTTAAGGATTGACTAAAATCTCACCCTCTCTACCTACTCCACCTCCTCCATGGTGACAGTTTTCTCCTCTATGAACCTATTGAATTCCATCCTGCCTCTGTATCCCACTATCATCGGTGAATCAGCAGTGAATTCCCCAATCCCTCATATCAGGACTACTTGTTTGCTTATCATTTCACCCCAATAAACCGTAACTTCCTTAATGGTAAATAAATCATAGTCATCTCTACCCTGATTGCCTAAAACAAGATATGTTCACTTTAAGTTCTTAGAAAATGCCTGCTTAAAGAAAAGTTGGTCTCGTTGGTGTAAAAGTAGTTCTAGTACTTAAAATCCGTACAACTAAAAGTCTAAGAGTAACATCGAATGTTGGCTCATGTTCTGAATATATCTATTATACACAGCCATGTCTCTTCTCAAAAAAAGATGGTGGATTAATCATTTATCTCATTTTTTTAAGTGAGATGTGTATTAGGCCATTCTTGCATTACTATAAAGGAATACCTCAGACTGGGTAATTGATAAAGAAAAAGGTTTAATTAGCTTATGGTTCTGCAGGCTGTACCAAAAGCTGAGCAGCATCTCCTTCAGTGAGGGCCTCAGGAGGCTTACAATCATGGCAGAAGGTGAAGAAGCAGCAGGTATATCACATGGCAAGAGAGTAAGGGAGAGAGTAAGGAGGTACCACCACAGATCTAATATGAACTCACTCAACACCAAGGGCATGGTGCTAAGCCATTGATGAGGGATCCATGCCCATAATCCAAACACCTCCCACCAGGCCCCACCTCCAACACTGGGGATTACATATCAACGTGAGATGTGGAGGGGATGAATATCCAAATCCTATCAAGATGCAAGTTTCATTCACACATTTGTGATCCTAGCTACTCAGGAGGCTAAAGTGGGAGGATTGCTTGAACCCCAATGATTAAGACTGAGAGCTATGATCATGCCACTGCACTCCAGCCTAGGAGGCAGAGCAAGACCCTGTTTCAAGAAAAATAAAAACTATTTTGAAAGTACAACAGTATAAAAAATAATCTACTTTCAAATGTTTTAGACATTTCTCTGTAAATTTCTCTGCTCCCACACCTTCAAAATCTTACTCTTCTTTCACAAAATGTAAATCAGCTCCATTCTAAAACAAAGAACTAATCTTTATTTGCTAAGAAAAAATTATTTATTTAATACAGGAACAGAAGTCCTCTATTTCCAGAGATCGGTAATCTAAATGGATACAAATCATCTTCTACAATTTAGTGAGGGCCAAGGCATGAACCAATAGTCTAAGTAGTAAGGCCTAATTTCAGTGTTTCTCAACTTTGACACCAATGATTCTTTGAGCAAGATCATTCTTTATTTAGAGGGGTCATGCTGTGCACTGTGGGCTGTTTAGCACTCTCCCTGGCCTCTACTCACTTGACTCCAGTAGCATCCCTCTAGTTGCAGCAGCCAAACCTGTCTCCAGACTTTGTCAAATGCCCCTGGGAAGCAACGTTACTCCCAGTTGAGAACCCCTGCTCTCAAAATACACAGATGGTAGATATAACAAGGCTTAGAGCCAGTCAGACAGTCAGCAAATATCAGCTCCATCACTTCAGAGCCATGTGATCTTGAGCAAATTACTTAATACCTCTGATTTTTAGTGTCTTGATCTGTACAATGGTGCTAATAAGATCCATTTTCAGCATTCTTGTGAAGTCTAAGTGAAAAACTGTAAATAAAGTGCTTAGCATAGTACTTTGTAAATTATAAGCACTTAATAGCTAATCTTTACTTTTGTTGCTTATGATTATACATTAAATATCAATTTGCTGGAATTAAAACACCACAAAATATACCCTACTGTAACACTGAATACAATTTTATTTTTAAAGAGTTCAGAACTATTTCAAACTCTGCCTATTTTTTAACAGCCACATAGTGAACATCAATAGATAGTGTTCTGTAGCTGAGGAAAGTGTGCAAAAGTTTTAGGCAGGAGAATTAGAGGAAGCAAATTTTTCTACTTGTAGGGAATGTCAGGTCTCCATATGCAAGCCTGGAGCCTGAAAGTTTGAAGTCCTGCTTGCCTCAGCTGATTGTCTCCCACCCCCACCCGCCTGCATTTTCGCCATTATCCCTAATGGCCCAGCGGAGCTTCCCTGGACAAGTCCTTCACCCCACTCTGCCATCTCAACTGTTATTATAATAATACTCTTATCCCACCTGCCATTTTAACTGAACTTATGGTAATGTATACTCCTTGCCCCCTACCCCCACCACTGTAACTGATCTTACTCTGTAACTTTCCACTGCCCACCCCAAACCTATAAAATCAACTCCTATCCCTCTGCCCTTTGCTAATGCCCTTTTCAGCCTTAGCCCACCTACACCCAGCTGAATAAACAGCCATGTTACTCACACAAAGCCTGTTTGGTGGCGGGGCGGGGGGTCTCTTCATTTAAAGTGCACATTTTCAACAGGGAAGACTCCTGTTGTCCTCCAATATCTAGTCTCTCTTCTTCTATGATGATAAGAATCTCCAAAATTTACCAACCCCAAATAAAACCATATTTCCCAGATTCCCTCTGACAAAGAGGGGCCATTGTGACCAAGTGCTGGTCAATGGGATGTAAGCAGAACTTGCATGTATGACTTCTGAGATGTATCTTTAAAGGAAGAGGGTCTGCTCCTTCTCCCCCTTATCCATCCTGCTGGTTGAAATATGGATGTGATGGCTGGGACACTAGTTGGGACCATGCCAGTAAAAACCATACCCTAGAGATAGTGAAGAGGAAACTTGGAAGCAGCGTGGATCTTAAATACATGTAGTATGGTACTGCCATTATCAGCTCTGAACGACCTACATCGTGACTTTAAAGTGAGAGAGAAAGAAAACTTCTATCTTGTTTAAGCCACCGTTGTTATTTTGAGTCTATGCTAGTCATAGGCAAACAGATTGAATGTGTAACACTGGCTTAAAAGCGTGAGATCAAGCAGCAAGCATACAGACGCTGCAGGCCAGCCAGCTGAAGCCTCATATTATGAGATGGCACATTTGATAAAATTGTTTCCCGTTAGACCCAGCCAACCCAACCTACAGCTCTAAGCTGCATGGTTTAAAAATTCAAAATGTTGGTTCTCACCTAAACATTGCCTAACTGGCTCTCAGGCTTGTTTTGTTTGTTTGTTTGTTTTGATGTTTTCAAATATAAGTAGACAGTTTATTTAGGCCAAGCTTTAGAATTGCAACTCAGGAGCATAGACTCAAGTTTTCATGCTTGGCCTTGCACCTAAGGAATTATGGACAAAATTAGCCACAGCTAGAGCTAGCTGGTTGTAGAAATGGTGAGTACACTCCTACCCAGGGTTTGCAATCTAAGTTGTTAGACACGCCTATTAAATTTGGGGCTTTTTAAGAATGAAAATGCTAACTGGTTCTGTCTGTACTCACCCTGAACCCTATTTAAAGAGAATTGTAGACTTAGCAGGCAATGAATCCTGTTTTCAGCCTTTATCATCGCAGAGTTTTCTACCAGACAATGGGAACCACCCTAGCAGCAAGAATCATATTCAAGGTGCTACCTTCCCATCTAAGCCTATTTTCTAGATAACCAGAAGGAGTGGTGTTATGGATTGAATTGTGTTCTCCCAAAATTCATGTTGATGTCCTAACTCCTGTATCTCAGAATGTGACTGAATTTGGAGATAGAATCTTTAAAGAGGGAATTAGGTAAAAACAAGGTCATAGAACAGGGTGTAGTCCAATATGACTGATGTTTTACAAGAAGAGATTAGGACGCAGATACACACAGAGGGAGGACTATATGAAGACACTGGAAGAAGATGGCCATCTACAAAGAAGGAGAGAGGCTTCAGCAGAAACAAACCCTGCTGACATCTTGATCTTGGACTTTTAGCCTCCAGAACTATGAGGAAATAAGTTTCTATTGTCTGAGCCACCAAGTCTGTGGTCCTTTCTTATGGCAGCCCCAGAAAACTCATGCAGGTAAGCAGAAGGGTAAACAGAGCACAGGGGACAAAAATGTAAAAACAAGAGTATTTAGTTTTAAAAACCATGTGGAAAGTTGTTAGACACGCCTATTAAATTTGGGGCTTTAATAGGCCCCAAATTTAATCCTTAGGTTTGCTTGCTCAGATGAGTACCAACCAGAAACAAATAGACCAGACACTTACTAATTTGGGGAGGAAATTCCATTGTCGAAGAAACCACAAACCTGGCCTGATAAAGAGTGTGATCATTTAAGCCCTAAAACGACCCCTGAAACCCAAATTCTCCACTTCCAGAAAGGAGGCTGAGAAGGAAGGCAAACTGTCCAAGGTCTGCTTCAGATGTGATCAGAGAGGATAATGGAAGAAGAGAGCTTCGAGCAGCATAGAGCCAAGAGCTCCCAGATGCACCAAGCCCAAGACTTCCTCCTCCACCAGAACCAGGCTTCTTCCCAATTCTGGTACAACAGGACCTGATAACTGCTACAACTCAACTATTGGACAGTATTTCAGTGCCTTTTTCCCAATGGGAGTTTTTGCAGCAGTTATTACGTTACAACTCCACTGAAGCATATTGGGTAAGATGGGGCCAGAAAAGTATGGACCTAAATGGAACTCTACTATAACCCAGTAGAAGGGACCAAGCATCACCCAGAGATCCTGGGGTTTGAGGTTATTACAATAACTAAATGGGATTTTGAATTGTCTCCCCAGGAAAGGGGTGAGTGTATTTTAAATGTGTAAAGAAGATATACATAGAAAAAAGAGATCCAAGATGGCTGATCGCTAACAGCTCAGGATTGTAGCTCCCAGTGAGGGCCCAGAAAACGAGAGGATGCCACACTTTCAGACGAATTTTCATCACTCACGGACCAGAAGATGTCCAGTGGAGGAGCCCCGCGGGTCGCCAGCGCGACTCTTGTGGCCAGCACAGCGGTTTTGCCTCACCTTGGCACAGCAGCTCTTCATGCACAGTGAGCGGGACTGGTTCCCCTACTGACTGGCGTTTGGAGCTCTGGGAAGGCAGAGCCGCTTGTTGAGGACTCAAGAAGGAAGCCAGACCAGAGATTCCCAGGCAGAAGAGCACCATCAGTCTTATTGCTGCTGTTTTGGCCGGCGCAGTGGGTTGCTCGGATTCCAGCACTGGGAATCAATAAATTGGAAGTCCACTCGGAAACCTAATTAGAAAGGCGGTAATTGTAAAGACAACAGATGGATAAATTCATAATAAAGGGGAAAAAAAACAGCCTGAAAAGGCCGAGAATACCCAAAATCAGAACCCCTCTCCCTCTACAGGGGATTGCAATTCCTCATCAGCAACGGAACAAGCCCTGATGGAAAAGGACTGTGTTCCATTATCTGAAGTAGGCTTCAGAAGGTGGATAATAAGAAACTTTTGGGAGTTGAAAGAACTTGTCCTAACCCAATGTAAAGAAACTAAGAACTTTGAAAAAATGTTTGACGAAATGTTAAAAGGAATGGACAATATAGAGAGGAATATAAATGAACTAACGGAGTTGAAAAATACAACACGAGAACTTAGTGAAATATGCACAAGTTTGAATAGCCAAATTGATCAAGCAGAAGAAAGGATATCAGAGGTCGAAGACCAACTTAATGAAATAAAATGAGAAGACAAGAATAGAGAAAAAAGGATAAAAAGGAATGAGCAAAGTCTCCAAGAAATATGGGACTATGTGAAAAGACCTAATCTACGTTTGATAGGTGTACCTGAATATGGGACTATGTGAAAAGACCTGATCTACGTTTAATAGGTGTACCTGAATGTGATGGAGAGAGTGAATCCAAGCTGGAAAATACTCTTCAGGATATTATCCAGGAGAATTTTCCCAATCTAGCAAAGCAGGACACTATTCAACCGCAGGTAATACAGAGAACACCACAAAGACATTCCTCAAGAAGAGCAACCCCAAGGCTCATAATCATTAGATTCACCAGGGTTGAAATGAAGGAGAAAATACTAAGGGCAGCCAGAGAGAAAGGTCGGGTTACGCACAAAGGGAAGCCTATCAGACTTACAGCAGATCTCTCAGCAGAAACCCTACAAGCCAGAATAGAGTGGGGGCTGATATTCAACATCCTTAAAGAACAGAACTTTCAGCCTAGAATTTCATATCCTGCCAAACTAAGCTTCACAATTGGAGGAAAAATAAAATCTTTTATGAACAAGCAAGTACTCAGAGATTTTATTACCACCAGGCCTGCTTTACAAAAACCTCTGAAAGAAACATTACACACAGAAAGGAACTACCAGCATTAGCCTTTCTAAAAATATACCAAAAAGTAAAGAACATCAACATAAAGAAGAATTTACATCAATGAATGGAAAAAATAGCCAGTTAACATCAAATGGCAGTAACCCTAAATTTAAATCGACTAAATCCCCCAATTAAAAGATATAGCCAAAACCTGATGGTATACTACATCCAGACCCATTTTATATCCAAAGATACACAAAGACTCAAAACAAAGGGTTGGAGAAAGATTTACCAACCAAATGCAGAGCAAAAATAAATAAATAAACAAAAAGCAGGAGTTGCAATTCACGCATTTGATAAAACAGATTTCAAAGCAACAAAGATACAGTGGTAAAAGGATCCTAACACCCAGATACATAAGACCCATAAAGAGATTTAAACTCAACGAGACAGAAAATTAATAAGGATATTCAGAACTTGAACTCAGATCCAGAACAAGTAAACTTAAGTATTTATAGAGCTCTCCACTTTAAATACACAAAATATTGATCGGCCATTATTAATACCCATTCATAGAATAAAGCAATATTCCTGTTCTCTCTCCCTCTTTTTCTTCCTCTTTCTTCCTCTCCTTCTCTCCTTTTTTTCCAAAAAAAAAAAAAAAGTGTGTGGTCATCTCATAATCTGTCTTACACCCCAGCCCTCCAGCACCTTCCATCACTTTCCCTCCTCCACTCCCCAAATCACTGCAAAAAAAAAAATAAATAAATAAGATATACATAGATATCTAGGTTTTCACCTGGATGAACCATGTAGAGATTGTCGGATGTCTCTATTTGTTTTTCACTTCCTCTAAGAGCCCAGAATTTTAGCTGTGTATGTGACTGCCAAAACAAAAGATATCTTCCCGCCTCCTCTGTTACAGTATGGCTATTTAACTAAGTTCTGACCAATAGGATGTAAGCAGATATGACGTGTATAACTTCTAAGATGTGTTCTTAAAGGTAGGACACATGTCCTTCTTCCCCTTCTCTCTGTCCTGCCGCATAGAATTTGGATGTAAGGGCTAGTGCCGCATCCTTGAGGATAAGAGTCATGTACCTAGTTCACCAACCTTGGTAAAATGGAAAGCTGGAAGCAACTTGTTCTGGGTGACTGAGAAGCCATCATCTCAGCCTCTATTTCTATGCCTTTATGTGAGAAAAAAACAAATATGTCTTGTAAAAACAAATATACATCATGTATAAGCCAGTGATATATTTTGTGGTCACCATCATTCACAATTAGTTGTACCTGTAGTACAACTAATAGATTGATCTTCTATGTTTCCTTTCAGGTCTGCAGACCCAAAAATTAGTAGTAATAAAATAAGAATAATGGCAGAAAACTGTCATGTGATTCTTAATTCTAATTCCCCTGACCGTTTCAGGAAATGTATCCCTTTTATTCTGCCATATGTGTATAGCAAATGAGGCTGAGAAAGGAGAAGGAGACAAAGTAGAAGTTGAAGTCAAAAATGGAAGAGATGTATGGAATCTGGCTACATGATTAGCCAGACCTGGGTGACTCACCTCCCTGAATGCAGTTCTCACAGTGAGTCAAAAGGAAAGATGTTGATAAAGATGGAAAAGAAATTAAGATATGTATCCTGAAATGGACTATGCTAATTTTCCCAATTATCCAAGTCCATCTTTATCTATGAATGACTTCAAAGTGAAATGATGACTTTCATAAGATTTTCATTTGGTTCTGAGATAAAGGAAAGGGAAATGAAAAATCATCTGGAAAGTGCTGCTTGATGCATAATGCTTACCAAGGGGGCTATGGTTCTCATCCATACTATTTCTATTTCTATTAATGAGAATTGTGGATAAAACCCTAGCCAGTATATCCAATCTTTTAGCTTCCACAATGCTTAGAAAACTGTCTTGGTGTTGCCCATCAAGTATAGACTGGATAAAGAAAATGTGGCACATATACACCATGGAATACGATGCAGCCATAAAAAAGGATGAGTTCATGTCCTTTGCAGGGACATGGATAAATCTGGAAACTATAATTCACAGCAAACTGACGCAAGAACAGAAAACCAAACACCACATGTTCTTACCCATAAGTAGGTATTGAACAATGAGAACACATGGACACAGGGAAGGGAATATCATACACTGGGGTCTGTTGGGGGTTGGGAGGCTAGGAGAGCAATAGCAGTGGGTGGGGAGGTTGGGAAGGGATAACATTAGACGAAATACCTAATGTAGGTGACAAGGGGATGGAGGCAGCAAACAATCATGGCATGTATATACCTATGTACCAATCCTGCAAGATCTGCACATGTATCCCAGAACTTAAAGTATAATTAAAAAAAAAAAAGAAAACTGTATTGGTGATATCACAGAGATTGTTACAGCAGATAACATGTCCATTTATCCATATTAGACATTCATAATGTTTTCATGGACCCCATTAGCCAGAACATTTCAAGAGATATTATTTTGCCTAATCATTTGGTAATAGTAACCACTAAATCAGTGACTGTCTGTGAGTAAAGTTGTGCAGTTTGAAGTAGAGAGAAGAGAAGCATGAACTCTTTTAAAAAGAAATTACATGAATTAAATCAGAAGTCACTGCAATGGCCCAAATGACCATACTTATTCTGGCCTGCGACAATAGTCACATTAATTTTTGCTCCTAGCTGCAAGGCTGGTTACGGCCTTATATAAATCCTTGACACATTATAATTCTCTACTAAGTGGGATAAAGAGCACATGGTCTCAGTCACCTGCTAAACATATGAGGTGCAAATTCATTTATTTGAACAATAATATTAAAAGACCTTCGTGAATTTAAATCATGTGATACTAGGTTATGACTTCAGCCCCAAGCAGACATGCCCTGGAGACTTAAGAGACATTTTCAAAGTTTCAAAGACAAGGAAGGTTTCTAACCTGCTCACAATTAGCCATTACATGCTACCAAGGACAGTTTAATTGGAAGTGCCACTCTCAATTAGCCAGTGACAAGTGAATGTAAGAGTGAAGAACCAGAATTAGGTACACATGTTACCAATTATTTTCATTAGGGATTATAATGGAATTGTACATTTCACTTTGGTTTTTCTTTTTTCTCTAGCTCTAAGATGTTATATAAATTAAACTAGTGAGGGAGCATAGCTTAAAGATAACTTTGTCCTTCAAAGTGAGAAAGAACCACAGTCATGGAAACTCCTGCCGCTCTTCATCTATGATATTCCACTCTGACCTCAGCATTGCTCTACAGTGGAGCTTATCTGAATTTCATCTTCAGGCCTCAAGGATAACCAGGTGAGACTCTTTGTGATCCAAACATGAGGGTTATTCCTCTTTTCTTCTTCCTTTATTCACTAAAAAGCAAGAGTATTCAATTTCTCTTTATGATTCATTGGGTTTCTAATTGGTAGTCCTTCAAAGAGTATTTTATTGGGGTGATGGAAGGGGAAGAAGGGAAGGGCTGTATGCAGTGATGATGCGCTAAGCTAAAAAAATCTTCAGCTTAGATATGCATTTGGAGCTGGTTTAAATAGCCATCCCCTAGAATTGCAGTTCAAATTTGAATTCCTGGTCCTGACAGCTTTAAAATTTATATTTAAATTTGTATGTTTAAAGATATATATTTAAATGTACATATATATTTAAATATAGATTATTTTAAAATTTTTGGAATGGGCCAAGCACTTTATATAAATTGAGCATGAATTAAAGACAGATTTTGAAGAAAATATATACCTGAATGTGACTTAATTACCATTAAATATTAACCTGTTTCCTATTTTCACTTGTAGTAAAAAAAAGAACCACAAGAATCCAGATATATTTGGAAACTGTATTTTTTTTCTTTGTAAACATCATCCAACTTTTACCAGATTCCATTGAAACAATCATCTTACTGTGTGGTTGTGCTTCTGGTAATTTGACAGGTTACAAGACACTAAAGGAGTTTGTGTGACTTTAAACTCTTCCACATATCAGGATGATACCATAATATGCAGCTGATTCAAAAGTTAAATCACTTCTCATGACAGGACCTTCTTACACCTGTCAAAAGCAATAAGCATTTGAGTCTTTCAGTTATGGGTGGAGTCGAATCAAAAGTCATGCCTTTTTCCAAGCACAGAAATAGGACTCTGAAAACTTTTTCTGTAAGAGCCAGGATAGTAAGATTGCTGTTACAATTACTCAACTCTGCCACCATTGTAGTGAAAGCGGCCATAGGCACAAATGTTACACCATTTGTGTAAGCGAATGGGTGTGGCTATACTCCAATAAAACTTTATTTACTAACACAGACCACAGGCTGTATTTGGCTCTTGGGGTCATCATTTGCAAATTCCTATTTCAGCTCTCTGATTCTTTTAATCTTCCATCTCACCTTCCCAGAAAATAAAGAGACTTTGATGGCCTACTCTCAAATTTTCATTTAGTAAATCTTACATGAGTCCCAGAAATGTGAATTTTCTTAAAGCTGCCCCAGTGATTCTAAGTCGGCTTTGTGATTCTATGTTCTAGATAATGGCCCCAGCTTCTGTAATAACTTTATAACATTAGGAACATCACCTTTTATATTATGGTAATTAATTGCTACAACAGCAAGCACCAAATATCACTACCTTAGCCTAATACAAATGTATTTCTGTCCCATATAATCTTCTTTTATTTCATACCTATGCCATCTAGAACACTTGGAAAAAAAGAAATGGAGAAGGCATTAGAGCTCTCACATGTCCTAGCACAAAAGCGACACACATGGTACTCCTGCTCACATTTCACAGGCCTAGTGAAAATCATTCATATGGCTTCAACCTGATTGCAAGGGAGGCTGGGGAAAAAAAGAAGCATAATACCATCAATATTTGGTGAACTGTAACAGATCACCTGATGTGTTTGTATCTGACTCCTCATCTGTCAATCTGGGATAGCACCTGCCTCCTTGGGACCACACAGAAAGAGCAGATGTTCAAAACATGGTTGACCATCAATTAAACTCTGGGCAGTAGACAGTTTAATGTCCAAAACTATTTCTTATAACTAGTTTTTTGCAAAGATTCGGTTCCTGAAACTCTGGAATGTAACAGATTTGTATTAATCAAATTAGGTCCTTTTTATCAATAAGAAATTCATTATGCAAAGCTGGGGCTGTTGTTCTGTCTGGCTTCTACAATGAATACACACAGATAGGTGTTGGCAAAAGAAAATTGCAATTAGCAGATATATGAATTGTCCTTATGTTTGCAGTTACAAAAGTTGAATGTTGGTCTAAGTAATACTGTGTGCATCCTTGATACACTGCAGTGGAAGATGAAGAAGAAATATAGAAATTGCCAGCTCAAATCTAGAAGCCAGAGCAGCCAATTCCCAGTTCTCAGAGATGGGGGAAAATACCTGAATGGGAGGCATCTTGTTAACTATTTAAAGACATAGATATCATTTCAAAAGTTATCACCCGTTTTTAAAAAATCAAGTCAGGGGATGAGGAGATGCCCTCCACCAAAAATAAAAAATAATGTTACTGTGTTGTAGATCCTTAAGCTCTTAAGAGAGAAAGTAGGGATTTCTGATAAAGTAGGAAAGATTTCAGTTAGAACTTTAAAAAAATATATAAATATTAAGGAAGGTTTGCCTTTCCCACACAGAAACTGAGAAAGCATGTGAAACTATTGACTAAGGAAGGTTTAGGTCTTTGGAAGGAAGAACTAATGAAGTACTTATGAAAATCACAATTTTTCATTTACCAATAATGACATGGTCTAGAATTGTCCACATACATGATCTGCTTATTCAAAGTCAAAAGAAATGCTAATCAATAAAATGTATAGTCCTCCAAGGCACAGCACTTAGCATAAACTGTGATCTTAAGTACTGCACAAGGATGGTTTTCTTTAACAGACCTGAGTGTTATTACCAAGTAAAATTGCTACATAAGTCCCGCCTCTTAACCTTTCATCTCAGGGCCTGTATCTGAGACCTCTGTTTAACCTGATATTATTAACCTGATAACGCTCTCACCACAGTTTATCTTGTAGGTGATAGAGCAGTCTCGATATTTCCTAGTAACCAGCCACTTCGGAGAAAGCACAAAATGTTTGTTCAGCCAACATGGTAGTGTCTGGCTGCCTAGCCATCCCCAAGGAGATCTTGGCTTACGTACAAACAAAGCTGTCTATAATTTTAACTGTTGGATGCATTATCTCAATGCTGAAAACCCCTTCATAATTGAACAAACATATAAAACCTGGCAAATAAACTACCTTTTTAAAAATAGTGGAATTATCTCTTATCACACAGGACTAAATGTAACAAATAACTGTTATAGCACCACAGCACACAACCAGTGGCTTTCTCTGAAACTTCAATCCAATACTTCTTAAGGAAAATAAAACAAGGTATCTATAGTATTAAACAGGAAGGATATATTTATTTATGTGGTAAGAGTGGTGTTTGGGAGGAAGAAAAGGGTTGTTCCTTCTATAGAATAGTTACGTATCTGTAGACTCAGAATCTCATCACTACAAAAAGCTTATATACAAGATTTATTTCCAATATAAAACAGGTCAATAGCCTTTCCATAGATAAGGATTTGAAACTGTGAGCTAAAAACTTTTAAACTAAATTACTAATTAAGAATAATTTAGGCAGAAATGAGGAATGTATCATTTATATATTACAAAGCCTGGAACAAGTATATCACAATTCAGTAGTTTAGAGATATTATTTCTTGATTAAAGTATATTACAAACAAATGCCCTTTCCCCAGATTTCAAGATCAACAGGAAGACACTGAGATTTTACCACTTTCTTAAGGCCATTGATTTCATAAGTTACAGATATTTAGAGCAGAAGTGATCTTGAGGGATTATCTCAAAACTGTTTCATTTTACAGATGAAGAAAGTGATGCCAAGAAAGGTTAAAGAACTTGTGCCAAGAATAAAATCCAGGCAAGACTTCTCCAGGTTCTACTCTTACAACCTCCATTTTCCAGCTGCACGTAAATAGCAGAGGTTGGTTCTCCATATATGCTTTGGAACCAAAACTAAAAAGATGTTTGAATGATAGGCGTTAATAAGCACTCCTAAAGGAAGCAAGGATTTTTAGCTTTGGAATAACACAACCGCTATTCGCAAGTACTGAATGACAACTTTTTGCTCATCTGTTAAAATTTAGTTACTGTAAAAATAACAAACATTTTTCACTTGTCCCTAGTTCATTCTTGTTTAACAGTGACAAATGACTCATTGAGAAATGACTTTTGACAGCTTCCAATTGCCTGATGGATTTTTATAACTGCCTTTTACTGGGTCAAGGAGCAGCCATGTATAACCGTTTGGGGCCATTATTAGGCACAAACTCTGTGGCAATTGTACTTGCTATATCATTCGTTCAGTTGATATGCCAGAGAGACCAAAGTTAACATGCTCACACTCAGTACACCTCATCCCCAGCAGGAAAGATAAATGCTTCAACGAAAACCACAGAAGAGAACATGTAGGTGGATAGGAACAATGTTAGCAACACTATAGCGCAATCCCAAGAACATGGCAAGAGGCCCCTTGCACTATTACATCCATAAACAAAAGTCTACATATATTTTTTTAAAAGAAAGGTACAAAATAGAATCCTTTGCATCATAATACTTTCGAGCTCAAATGTATTATTTTCACAGGTGAAGAAAGAGATCCAGAAAGTTAAAGCATTTACTCTAGATCATACAACTAGTTACCAGCAGAACTCAAACAAAAATCCACTTCTTCTGATGCCTATTCTAATGTTCTCTACATTATACTCATAGGTCATAATGACTCATTAAAACAATAAGCTTCTGTGTTAAAAAAATCTTTTCTTTATTTTTTCTTGACAGAATCTCCCTCTGTCACCCAGGCTGGAATACAGTGGTGATATCTGGGCTCACTGCAACCTCCGCCTCCTGGGTTGAAGCAATTCTCCTCTCTCGGCCTCCCAAGTACCTGAGATTACAGGCACACAACACCCTGCCCAGCTAAGTTTTGTATTTTTAGCAGAGACTTTAATGAGAATTTAAATGAGGTTTCACCACGTTGACCAGGGTGGGCTCAAACTTCTGACCTCAAGTGATCCGCCCACCTCAGCCTCCCAAAGTGCTGAGATTACAGGCATGGGGGCCACTGTGCCCAGCCTAAAACAGTCTTATGTGATGGCAACTTTTAGATTCGTAATTGTAGGTATTCTAATCTAATTCTAATCTATTCTTAAAGACTCTCTTTATGAAGAGAACTATTGTGGCTTACTAACATAACTTCTCTTTTTCTTATCACTAAAAATCTAGTTTAAAACAGAATGACTAATTTATTGCCATGCTCAATTGTGTTAATAATGCCTGAACTAAAAATAAAAATTGCTTTGTCAGGGTGGAGGAAATATGAAAAAAATATTTTCAATTTTCTTTCATAACGTTTTAAAGTTGCTCTCATAATGATGACCTTTTGAAAAATTACTTATGCCCTCACTTTGAAAATTATTACAGGGTCCTTCTAAGGAAAAAGTAGACCTGAATTTAAGATTAACCTTGAGTTAAAAAGGAAAAGCAAAGTTATAAGATCAAAGGCAAAATTAGCCCTAGGGACTTCAGGTTCTCTGAAAAATTTGTTCTCTTTCCAAACATCAGTTAGAATAAAGCAGATGTACTATTCTTTAGTCAGCCGGATACAATCAAAGCATTACCTTCTGTATCAATAGAACAGGAATTTCCATAAATTAATAAGGACAGCCTTTTTGGACTGAAGGTCAAACATGCCCTTTCTAAAAGTACATTTGCACTTCAGTTAGTACAGTTTTCTCTTTTTTTGTTTGTTTATTATACTTTAAGTTTTGGGGTACATGTGCAGATCGTGCAGGTTTCTTACACAGGTATACATGTGCCATGGTGGTGGTTTGCTGCATCCATTGCCCCATCATCTACATTAGGTATTTATCCTAATGCTATCCCTCCCTAATCCTCCCACTCCCTGCTATTCCTCACCAATCCCCCACTCCCCAGGCCCCGGTGTGTGATGTTCTCCCTGTGTCCATGTGTTCTCATTGTTCAGCACCCACTTATGAGCGAGAACATGCGGTGCTTGGTTTTCTATTTTTGTGTCAGTTTGCTGAGAATGATGGTTTCCAGCTTCATCCATGTCCCTGCAAAGGATATGAACTCATCCTTTTTCATGTCCTCATAGTATTCCATGGCATATATGTGCCACATTTCCTTTATCCAGTCTATCATTGATGGGCATTTGGGTTTGTTCCAAGACTTTGCTATTGCGAACAGTGCCACAATGAACATATGTGTGCATGTGTCTTTATAATAGAATGATTTATAATCCTTTGGGTATATACCCAGTAATGGAATTGCTGGGTCAAATGGTATGTCTGTTTCTAGATCCTTGAGGAATTGCCACACTGTCTTCCACAATGTTTGAATTAATTTACACTCCCACCAACAGTGTAAAAACGTTCCTATTTCTCCACATCCTTTCCAGCATCTGATGCCTCCTGATTTTTTAATGATTGCCATTCTAACGGGTGTGAGGTGATATCTCAATGTGGTTTTGATTTGTAGTTCTCTAATGAACAGTGATGATGAGCTTTTTCTCATATATGTTTGTTGCCTGAAAAATGTCTTCTTTGTAAAAGTATCTGTTAATATCCTTTCCCCACTTTTTGATGGGGTTGTTTGATTTTTTCTTGTAAATTCATTTAAATTCTCTGTAGGTTCTGGATATTAGCCCTTTGTCAGATGGGTAGGTGGCAAAATGTTTTTCCCATTCTGTTGGTTACCAGTTCACTCTATTGATAGTTTCTTTTGCTGTGCAGAAGCTCTTAAGTTTAATTAGATCCCATTTGTCTATTTTGGCTTTTGTTGCCATTGCTTTTGGTATTTTAGTCATGAACAATTTTCTCTTTTCATTTGCAGAAAATAAGTGGTTAAAACTATAGTGCTGAAGAAAAATGTCCTCCTGAGCCACAAAGCTAAGATTGTCTAGAGTCACTTCCGAATATAAGTTTTTTCCGGAGATTTATACCTCTGCTGATTCACAACCTCCCACACACTGAGAGGATGAGGGGGGAAAGGTAGCCGCCTCTTCCAGTTAAGTATAAAATGTATTTTTAAAAAATCATATGGTCTTTAGAAATGTGAAAGCAGTTGGGTTCTTTATATTTACAGAAATTAAGATTCCCCCAATTAAATATATTTTCACATGAGTCACTTATTGGGTGGGGGAAGATAGCATTATGGAGAGAAGAGAATACTCCTTCTCATTTCATATTTTTAAAAATCACAAAAACAAATGGCAAACTAAGTTGCACTATGAAAGATCATCCCAATTGATGAGCTAAACTTACAAAGTGTGAAGCAATGAAATGAATGACAATTGGCAAAAAGATCCAACTGTGATAGACTCTTACACACACAGGCTAGTTACATGAATATAATGCTGTTTCCTTTACAAGCAACAATTTCTCTCAAGGATAAGAAAAGGGAAACAGACATTAACACAGACCCCGCTGTGCCAGAGGCTTTGCTGAGGTTTTGCTGGACACCTTTAAACCTCAATGTAAGCCTGCAATGACTTCCATTTTATACAGATAAGAAAGGCCCAAACAGAGATGAGGTTCTATGTAGAATCCAGCCCTGCAGAGTCCTGTGAGCCCCTCTCTGCTGGTGTGGAGATGAAAAACTGTAGAAATAAAAGACACAAGTCACAGAGATAGAGAAAATGGAGTTTGGGCCATTTCATGAACCAAGTCACAAAGTCTGGCAGTGGCCCCAAGTGCCTGGACGCTCTGACTTTTATTGAGTACAAAGCTGGGCGCAGGGTAGGTGGGGGGTCATGCAAACTGGGGGCAGGGTAGGTAGGGCGTGGCAATGGTGGTCGGTGATAGGGTCTAGTGCATCACGTGTCATATAGGTAGGGGCCCAAGACTTTCAGGTAGCTGAGATGAGGTAAGGCGCATAATGCGTCAGCTCTTTTCCATACTTGTTTAAGAAAGAACAAAGACATTAAGATTTATATTACTTTTACTGATTATCTCTTCTAAGAATAAAGGAATCAGGTGCAGAAGCGGAACACCAGAGTGGACATGGAATGTGACCGCTGAAGCACAGCATCACATAGAGACAATTAAGCCCCTGATGTCTGCGGGCCTACCTGACAGCTGTCAGGCTTACCACAAGAGCTTGGAGGAGCAGAGTTTTCTCCTAACTCCTAACGCCATCTACTCCCCCGATGAAGGAGACCTCCTAGCCATCTTGAACGTCTCCTTCTCTAGCTGGTTAAACAGCGGCCACACAGCCAAGGCGCTCTCCAGCAGCCCTTACAGGGGCATGACAGAGGGCATAAAGCATCTTGCCTTAGGGTCATTTCTTTCACAATGTCACCCCAGGTTCACACTTCCAACCTGAGAGGCATTAATAAAAGAATTAGGATCACCTGTGAATAACTAAGATCACAAACGAATATCTAATAACTACTATGGTTATATTTCTAATTACTTTCTTCTTCATTATTTATATAGAAATAGGCTGAGGCTTCTGGTTCCTGCCTCAGCACTTATGGGATCTCCCCACTACAGGAATCAACATATACTAACTCCCTACTAGGTGAATTCATTCAACAAATATGATTAACTGATATATTGATTAAGTCCACCTGGAGTCAGAAAATTTCAAAAATATCCTGTTTCCTAAAAACTAAAATGACAAATCTAAAATGGCTTGGAGACATAAGGACTAAGGGAACACTAAACACCCATTTCAGTTTACCACCTACACCATCAGGGATTATTGACATGCACGTAATATACAACAATGAACTAATTGCTCAGAATCCACATTTTTGTAGGAAACCATCTAGCATTCTGTACTGTCCAAGACAGTAATTGCTAGCAATATGTAGCAATTTAACTTAAACTTAGTTTAAAATTCAGGAAAGTTAAAAGTTTAGTTCATCAGTCACAGTAGCTACACATCAAGTGCTCAATAGCCAATTGAGATGAGTGGCTACTGCAATGGACAGCACAGATAAAGAACACACTACCATCTCAGAATGTCCCATTGGATAGCACTGTTGGATTCCAAACATTCTAAATCAGGAAAGGAATTTAACATATACTCTTGTTTCAGAGTTGTTTTTTTTAAATACTACTTTACATTTATATAGCACTTCATGATTTTCCAAAGACTAAGAGTATTTATCTAATCCATGCTAAAATTATACTCCTACTATGGTGAAGGAACTTGAAATTTAGAGAAGTTAAGTGACTGACAAGGTCATATATTAGTACCCAAGAGCAGAGAAGATCATCTCAGTCTCCTAGTTAGGCATTTTCAGAGCAGAGTACAAATATAATCACTCAGAAGTCCAATGCAGCTTTGAATCTCGTCTTCAATACAGACCAGTTGAATGATGTGGAACACGTATTTAGCTTTTCCAGGCTTCAGTTTCCTCATTTGAAAAACTGAACTCCACAGAAAGAGTATTAACTACCAGATGGTGTGAACTTGGTATGCTATCCAGGTGACTACCTTCTCCTGAACACCAAGAAGGATTTTTCTTTTTGATCTTAATTTTCAAAAAAATTCAATGCCATTTTCTACAAATAGAATTAGCAGAAGTGGTTCAAAATTTAGGAAGCTGATTTTGAGTACACTGGCATTTCCAACTGTTATATATACCCTCCTCTCAGCTGCTATATTTGGGCTACCTCAGAATTGTTGTCAGAATTAAATGAGAATTTAAATAGCACATAAGATCTGACATGTAGATGTCTAATAAATGCAAGTTCTTGCTTCACCTTCCTTTTCTATCTTAATACCCTGTAAGTCTTCCTGATGTGTACCTGCAGCACCACACAACTTAGGAAGCCTAGACTCTATCCTGAATGGATAAATGACTCAGAAAGCTTATTTACAGTGTGATGATATAACATACAACTTCCATAAGACTATATATTACATATTATAATAGAAAGTAGTAGAAAAATAACATTAAGTATTCAGAAATTCAAGTTACAGAAAGATTTAAGAATGTATTTATTCCATATTGATTACTCAGCTAATAGAGAGGTATGTTCTAAAATATGTCTTTAATTTTGCTTGGAAGATCTGAAGCAGACTTAACCTTCCTAAGTATGTTGGGTTAAGGAAACCAAACAATCTACATACTCTAAGCCAATGATTTATTATATTAGGTCAGCTCTGAATTTTTTCAGCAACTATATTTTAATTTACTTACTTTAGTTTTTTAAAAATGTATTTGTACTATATTGATCCACAAAGGAGTCCTGAAACAAAGAAATGATGAGAGACTAGTCCACCCTCTTCTGATGGGTACTAAAACCATTTGGCCTGAGAATAGGCCAAAAGATGTGAATGTTAAAATACCTGGCAAAAAAAAAATCTACCATGGATAGATAATATTTGCTCCTTACAATCTATAGAGGCTCTACCTACATACACATTTCGCTGGAATACCAATCCTCTAAAGCCTAAAGTAGGGCAGGTGTTATCCTATTTTTCCAGGTGAGGAACTTGAGAATTCAAGAGATGACATGATACAGATAATTATAAAACCAGGACTAGAATTCAGGTAGTTTGATTTCTCATTTGATGGCTTTTCTATTATCCAAACCACCAAATTAAGTGAAGCTCTAATTAAAACAAGCCTAAACACAATACTGATATTTCATCTATTAAATCAAAACTAGTTCATAGAGAATGGCCACATGCACCAAACCACATATGAACAGCAAACAGAAATCAGAAAAACCCACAGATATTAGACAGGCACCAAGAGGGCATCAAATTGAATTAAGTTGTCTAGCTCCATACTTTGGAGCTCTGTGATTTCTTCTGATTTCTTCTGCATTTTGATTAATAAGCAGGAAGAGATACAGACAGAATGTACATTGGGTTTCAGATCACACAAATTTGGAAGAAATGCTGACAATGCTGAGGAAGAAATCAACATTAAAAAAATTCTCAGTCATTGACAGTAGATTGGATAAAGAAAATGTGATACATGTATGCCATGGAATACCACACAGCCATAAAAAAGAAAGAAATTATGTTATTTACAGCAATGTGAACACAGGTAGAGGCCATTATCCTAAGTGAATTAATAATTCAGGAACCAAAACCAAATACCACATGTTCTCACTTATGAGTGGGAGCTAAACACTGCATACACATAGACTCACAGAGCAGAGCAACAGACACTGGAGACTACTAGAAGGAGGAGGCTGGGCGCAGGTGCATGGGAAGAAAAACTACCTATCAGGTATTATGCTCACTACGTGGATGACAGGATCAGCTGTACCCCCAACCTCAGCACCATACAATATACTCATGTAAGAAACTTGCATTGTACCCCCTGAATCTAAAAGTTGAAATTATTTTTTTAAAAGGTGCAGGAAGAAAAAATTCTCTGTAAGAAATAGACCAAATCCAACAAAATAAGAGTTTTAGTGAGATAAATATGAGACCCTCTGCGATGGACTGACTTAATGAATTACATCCTTCCAAAATTCATATGTAGAAACCTTAACCCACAGTTTGTGAGTATTTGGAGATAGAATCTTTAAAGGGGTGATTAAGTTAAAATGAGGCCATTAGGGTGGGCCCTAATCCAAGTTGACTAATGTCCTTATAAGAAGAGAAATTTTATATTGTTTTATTTTTAATTATTATGGATACATAATAGTTGTACATATTCATGGAGCATATGTGATATTCTGCTAGAAGCATTCTGCTAGAAGTATAATGATCAAATCAGGGTAATTGGGATATCTATTACCTCAAGCATTTATCACCTCTTCTTATTAGGAACGTTCCACTTCCACTCTTTCAGTTATTTTGAAATATACAACAAATTTTTAACTACAGTTATCCTATTTTGCTAATCAAATGTTAGATCTCATTCCTTCTATTTAACTGGATTTTTGTACCCAGTAACCATCCACAAGGAAGAGGAATTTGAACACACACGGAGACCCTAGGGATGGGCACACACAAAAGAAAAACCACATGAGGACACAGCAAGAAGGTAGCCATCTACAAGCCCAGCAGAAACTGACCCTGCTGGCACCTTCAGCAGAAAAAAACCAAGCCTGCTTACACCTTGATCTTGGACTTCTAGCCTCCAGAACTGTAAAAAAATAAATTTCTGTTGGGTAAGCCAAACAGACTGGTATTTTGTGATGGCAGCCCTAGCAAACTAATATGCCTGCATTTGGGAAACACACACACACACACACACACACACACACACACACACAATACCTGTTGAGTGAATACCTTGCTCAACAATATGTGATGGCAGGGGAGAGGAAGAAGCTTCCATAAATAGTAAGCTCTATGTAAGTTCATCATGTATTTAACTACCAAAAAAAGTACAACATAGAATGATTTAGAAAAGGTCTAATATTTGTGGGCTAAGATCTCTGGTGACAGACACAATGGTTTTACCAACCCTGACATTTCCTAATTGTTTGACATTGGTCAGGTCATATCTCTCTGTGCCTCAGTGTCTTCATCTATAAAATGGGAATGACATCTACTTCATAGGATGATGGACAGCACCTAGGAGGAATCATGAAAGGACCCAAGGAGATAAGTGCTTAGCACAAGGCCTGACATGGAGAAAACAATAAACAAAAGCCACTTTTTCTAACTTTTATTTTAAGGTCAGGGGTACACATCCAGGTTTGTTGTATAGGTCAATTAATGTCACGGGGTTTGTTGTACAGATTATTTCATCACCCAAGTATTAAGCCTAGTACCTATTAGTTAACCCTCCTGATCCTCTGTCTCCTGCTATTCTCCACCCTCTGGTAGAACCCTGTGTCTGTTATTCCTCCCTATGTGTCTATGTGTTCTCATTATTTAGCTCCCACCTATAAGTGGGAGAACATGGAGCATTTGGTTTTCTGTTCTTGCATTAGTTTGCTAAGGATAATGGCCTCCAGCTCCATCCACGTTCCTGCAAAGGACATGATATTCTTTTTTATGTCTACATAGTAGTCCATGGTGCATATGTACCACATTTTCTTTATCCAGACTACCACTGGTGGGCATTTAGGTCAATTCCATGTCTTTACTATTGTGAATAGTGCTACAATGAACTTATATATCCATGTATCTTTATGGTAGAATGATTTATATTCCTTTGGGTGTGTGCCCAGTAATGGGATTGCTGGGTCAGATAATATTTCTGTTTTTATGTCTTTGAGGAATCACCACACTACCACACTGTCTTCCATAATGGTTGAATTAATTTATACTCTGGAGCATCAACAGTATATAAGCATTCCTTTTTCTCTGTAACCTCAACAGCACCTGTTATTTTTTGACTTTTTATTAATAGGCATTCTGATTGGTGAGAGATGGTATCTCATTGTGGTTTTGATTTGCATTTCTCTAATAATCAGTGGTGTTGAGCTTTCTATCATATTCTCATTAGCCGCATGCATGTCTTCTTTGAAAAGTGTCTGTTCATGTCCTTTCCTCACTTTTTAATGGGGTTCTTTATTTGTCTCTTGTAGATTTAAGTTCCTTATAGATGCTAGATATTAGACCTTTGTCAGATGCATAGTTTGCAAATATTTTCTCCCATTATGGAGGTTCTTGCTTACTCTGTTCATAGTTTCTTTTGCAGTGAAGAAGCTCTTTAGTTTGATTAGATTTCATTTGTCTGTTGTTGAAAAGCCACTCTTTTAAGTATTAGTATCATCCTTATCATAGGATGAGAGTCTCATTCTATTTAGGAATGATCAGATCACATCTGAATATGGTATCAGTTTTGGCTCTTTAAACATCTCTTTTAAAAAACATAATGACAATAAAAATAACAGCAAATATCATTTATTAGAGTATCTTCACTGCATCAAGTGTTATATTTCACCTCTTAATTCATCTTCACAACTCCCCTTTAAACTGTGTTTAATTATCAACACTTTACAAATGAGCAAAACAAAACTGAAACACATAAAGCCAATAAGTGATGGAGCTAGGATTCAAAGCTGAATGTGTGTGATTCCAAATGCCATTCTCTTCCCTTTCCTGCATGCTCAGAGTGACAAGACTTGAAGCAATATCTAATAAGAAAAATGAGATGGGGATATCAAGAACACTCATAAGAACATAGCATCATTTTTAAATGTTATAAGGTCTGTTACTGAGAAGATGGAATAAGTTTTGTACAATAAGTATTAATAGAACCAAATCAATGAGTGGAAGTTATATGGGGCAAGAGCACACTTCAACATAGAATGTTTTAGTAGAGTAAGTAAAAGACAGAATACCATCCTTCTACTCATTATGTCCATGGGTAGTGGAGGACAGGGGATAGCAGAGGGGTGAGGATGATTCATGGGTACAAAACAATAGAAAGAATGAATAAGACCTACTATTTGATAGCACAGCAGGCTTACTATAGTCAAATAACTTAATTGTACATTTTAAATAACTTAAAGAGTATAACCAAATTATTTTTAACTCAAAAAATAAGTATCTGAGGGGATAGATACCTCATTCTCCATGATGTGCTTATTTCACATTGCATGCCTATATCAAAACATCTCATATACCCCATAAATTACTATGTACTACTACCATGTATCCCTCCAAAATTTTTTTAATTATTTATTTATTCATTTTTTATTATACTTTAAGTTCTAGGGTACATGTGCAGAACATACAGGTTTGTTACATAGGTATACACATGCCATGGTGGTTTGCTGCACCCATCATCCTGTCATCTATATTGTGTTTCTCCTAATGCTATCCCCCTCCAACCCCTACCCCAAAAGATGGAATAAGTTTCTTCGAGAACAGCCACATAACCACTTAGCAGGAATTTGGTAAAGTATCAGCCAACTAATTGTTAATAGGTCATGTTTGGAATCCTTCCCAGACCTAATACAATCTATAAAGCTATATCCATGCATTAAGGATATGTAGACAATAGGAATACTAAGAGAAGCAGAGATCTAACAATTGGCAGTTATTGGGAGTCCTAGTAAAAAGTGACCAGCAAGAAAATATACTGGATCACCAACTGCAGTGATTAAGATCTAGGACTTCAGTCTCAGAAGCACTGGGGTTCCAGACAGGGAGAGAAAAAAGGTCACAACATGAGGAGCATGGTCCAGTTTCTGGTTACTGAGCTACAAGTCTTGGGAAGAGTAAATGAGTAAGGTCGTGTCTGAAGCAGAATTGCACAGTGGCTCAGAGCAGCAGTGAATAGTGCAGATTCAAATTCCTGTCTCACCACTGACCAGCTGTGTGTCTCTAGCCATGTTATATTGTGAATGTTCACTACATGTTGGCTCATATTATTATTACTTGTGAATATATATATTGTCCCATGATATAGGGCAAAGCCAAGACTTAACATAGGTTACCTTTTTTCAGAAGATTGTAGCAACATAGAAGGACTTCAGTAAGCCATAGAATCTTGTACTTTTAAACTAGAAAATATAAAACTTCTGAGAACTGATCCCTACTTACAGAAGTTTCTAAACTTAAGAAAAGACTAAGCCTAAATTGTAGTTAAAGTTTCCAGTCATAGTTCTTTCCTTATGTAAAATAGTTACATGTGTAGTTCAATTCAAAATGCATTCATGGGTGGTAGGGCGTAAGGGTTAAGAATGTAGGCTCCATGACCATATTGACTGTATCCAAATTCCACCTGAATGATTATTAGCTGGATGATCCAGCCAAGTTATTTAAGGTCTCCGGATCTCACTTTTCTTCCCTCATCTGTAAAATGGAGATGATCATAGTACCTACTTCAGAAGGTCAGGATAAGGACTTATAAGAAACAACACTGCCTGCCACATAGCAAGAGGTGAGTTACCTATTATTACAATTCTGATTATTTGCCAGACATTGTAATAGGCATAGGAGACACAGTGAAAAATTATATAATACATTGTTATGCTATGTTAGATTATATTACCTAACATTCTAATGTTATACTGTCTTATTAACTGTTTCTCTCACTTACTAGAAGCAACCTCCATGAGAGCAGGTACTTCAGATCCTAGAGGAGCTTCTGGGCTAGTAAAGAAGACAGATTCAAAAGTAAAATTCCAGTGGCCAAGTACAGTGGCTCATACCTATAATCCCAACACTTTGAGAGGTCACGGTGGGAGAATCACTGAGAACAGGAGTTTGAGACCAGCCTGGGCAACAAAGTGAAACCCACTGTCTACAAAAAAAAAATAACAAAATAAATAAAAAATTAATAAAAACAAAAGAATTTCAAATAACATGTGCCAAATGCAATGATGGCTTAACCTTCCACTGGGTATAGTGGGGCCAGAGAAGAGAAATACCTAATTTAATCTGGGAAGCATTCCTGGATGAAGGAATGCCTAAACTAAGTCTTCAAGAATGAGTAGATGGTAAAGTTCTGGTGGAATCTTTGGAATCTTTTAGTCAAAAAAGATTTCACCCAGAAGGTTAGCAAATAAAATCCCCTCCAGATGTCCTTACTGATTTAGTAACAATAATAATAATCAACCAGCAGATTAAAAGATTTGATGATATCCATTGAAACATGAAAATCATTTTGTGTAATTTCCAACCAGCTGTTGCCCGGTGATTGACATAAATGAATTTCATTTGGAAAGTATTGCCCAAATATTTAAAGAGGGAAAAGGTCACTGGAAAACAGGTATTAAGGCTCACATCTTAGAGTATTTGGAAAAGGAAGGAATATACAAAAGAAGCAAGCTTATAACTAGAAAAATATGAAATAACTAATGACATGTTACCTGTGACCCTGCCAGTGAACTGGATCCTATTCAAGGGCAGCAGATATTTCTTACTCTTTCTGTAGCTCCAGCTCCTAAAGCAGGGAAGGCTTGGCAAAAAAGGTTTAATTAATGAATATCTGAACAAATAGAATTGAAATGCTCACTTTTTAAAAACAGAGAATGATAAAGTCATCTCTGAAATAACCATAACAATTACCAACTTTTTTAAAGCCAAGTACTGCATTAGGACTGCACATGGATTATCACAGTTTAGTCTTGTAAGGTCAGTCCTACTTTTACTCTCACTTTGCAGATTTGTTCACTGATCTAGCAAATATTTGTTACAAAAGTAATGCTTTCTAGGCATTGTTCTGGGAGCTGTGAGCAGAGCAGTGAACAAAGAACACTAAGTACCTGCTCTCATGGAGGTTGCTTCTAGTAAGGGAGACAAAGAGTTAATAAGACAGTGTAACGTTAGAATGTAACATAATGTGATATAATATAGCATAACAATATAACATAATGACATAATATAATATAATATAATATAATATAATATAATATAATATAATGTAATGTAATATAATATAATAGTGACCCTCAGGGAAAGTGTTGGGCTATGATTCAGTGTGAAGAAAGTTCTCAGCCAACCCCACAGGGAGCTCTCCAACTGGGATGGCCCTTCAGAGCTACCCAGATGGTTCTAGGCATGTGGGCCTTTTCACCTCTGGAGTGACCAGACTTTGGATGCAGGCTGTGCTGGCAAGAGTACATGACCTTGTGTGAGGTAGCTCTCTTCATTCAAGGGCAGTTCCCAAAGAGGGCTAACAGATGAAGGCTGTCATCTGGCAACACTCCCAGCAGCTAGAGATAAGCCCTTCAGTCTTAACTATTGTGCTACAATTCATCATTAGTCTTGCCAACTAGAATATAAGCTCCCCAAGGGCAAGTTTTTTCCCTGATGCATCTCAGGTGCTTAAAACAGAGTACGCACACATGACAAGCACTTTGTAGGTGTTTGTTGAATTAAAGAATTAATGGCAATATATTATTCTATCATAGAACATACATCTAAACCAAAAGTTTCTAAAGGATAAGGTCACCACAGAATACAGAATACATTTTAAAAATTTGTATTAATTATTGGCACAAAACTTTTTTTTTTTTTAATTTTTATTGCATTATAGGTTTTGGGGTACATGTGCAGAACGTGCAAGATAGTTGCATAGGTACACACATGGTAGTGTGCTTTGCTGCCTTCCTCCCCTTCACCCACACTTGGCATTCATCCCCAGGCTGTCCCTCCCCAGCCCCCCCCCCGCTGTCCATCCCCCATTCCCCCCAAAAGACCCCAGTGTATAGTAGACCGCCTCTCTGTGTCCATGTGTTCTCATTTTTCTCACCCACCTATGAGTGAGTATATGCGGTATTTCTTTTTCTGTTCTTGTGTCAGTTTTCTGAGAATGATGTTCTCCAGATTCATCCATGTACTGGACTGGGAAAATGTGGCACATATACACCATGGAATACTATGCAGCAAACAAAACTTTTAAAAATATGATTCTTCTTAAAATCTTGGATTAAAACTGTGATCAGTGATTTAAATGTCTGTTTATAAGTTTAATATGCAATGTTAATGGCCATTGTAATAAGCTAAATTTTCTCCTCCCATCCCCCGCCAATGAATTTGCATGTTAAAGTTCTAACCCTCAGTACCTCAGAATGAAACCATATTTGGAAATAAAGTTTTACGGAGATAATTGGGTTAAAATAAGGTCTTTAAAATGGGCCCTAATCTAATATGATTGGTGTCCATATAAAGAGGAAATTTGGACACAGACATGCATGTACACAGAAAAAAGACCACATGAAGACAGAGGGTGACAGTAACCTTCTACAATCCAGGAAGAGAAGCCTCAGAAGAAAAAATCATGCTAGCAACACAATCTCAGACTTCCAGCTTCTAGAGCTGTGAGGAAATAAATTTCTCTCATTTAAACCACCCAGTCTATGGCACTTTGCTATAGCAGCCCTTTCCAACTCACATAGCTATCGTAGCTAGGCAACTAGGAAAGCCACAGAATACTTAATATAAATAGAAACTTGGGGTGAGGACCCTCACTCTAATGAGGGTCCAATGATATGAATGCACATTTTCAATAATATTCTTAACAAATGAAAAAAAAGTTACTTTAATTTTTTTAAACACTAAAAGTAATACATAGTATTTTTTTTCATTTAACTTTTCTCTGTATCATGAGTTCTTTTTGAAAATGTCTTTGTTAAATATAGGTATAATGTAAAGACGTGGAGAATCACTACCTTTCTTTTTCTTTTCTTTTTTTATTGTACTTTAGGATCTGGGGTACCTGTGCAGATCATTCAGGATTGTTATGTAGGTACACACATGGCAATGTGGTTTGCTGCCTCCAGCCTCCCATCACCTACATTTGGCATTTCTCCCCATGTTACTGCTTCCCAACTCCCCACCCACTCCCCGCTGTCCTTCCCTTGGCCCCCTCCAACAGACCCCAGTGTGTGATGCTCCCCTCCCTGTGTCCACGTGTTATTGTTCAACACCAGCCTATGAGTGAGAACATGCGGTGTTTTGATCTTGTGTCAGTTTGCTGAGAATGATGGTTTCCAGATTCATCCATGTCCCTACAAAGGACACAAACTCATCGTTTTTTATGGTGGCATAGTATTCCATAGTGTATATGTGCCACATTTTCCTTGTCCAGTCTATCGTCAATGGGCATTTGGGTTGGTTCCAGGTCTTTGCTATTGTAAACATGCCTCTGTGAACATACGTGTGCATGTGTCTTTATAATAGAATGATTTATAATCCTTTGGGTATATACCTAGTAACGGGATTGCTGGGTCAAATGGAATTTCTATTTCTAGGTCCTTGAGGAAGCGCCACACTGTCTCAATGGTTGAACTAGTTTACACTCCCACCAACAGTGTAAAAGTGTTCCTATTTCTCCACATCCTCTCCAGCATCTGTTGTCTCCAGATCTGGCTAGCTCATTGCTTTTCTCTTGTCACATGGCAAAGTAGGCAAAAAGCCACCTCTACAATGGAATTGTTTTTCATTTGTTCTTACATTATTAGTGTTTTTCTAAATCTGCAGTTTCTCTGAAAGAGTCATTTTCTAGCTACTTGTCAATGTAGTGAGCATACATTCAGTTAAAACGGGATAATGCAATCTGTAAAACCACTTACCAGGCCCTACTTTGAAAGTCTGAAAGCAAATAGAAAGGTGAAAATAATGCCCTCCTCCCACCTCCACCTTGTGAAACTCCGTTCCACTCTCAGGAAAACTCCCACACTGTTCAAGATGCAAGACTGTCTAATATACAGACCTATGATGGGTGCTGGGGAGTGTCAGCACCAGGCTGTTCCATATGTGCTAGGAAGCTTAATCTCTTCCTTACATTTTCAGACAAAAATAAATAATACAATAGTTCTGGTATTTTCTCTCTAGACCCCAGATGGTTGCCTGTAGCCAGTCTCTGAGATGCATGAGCCCCACCTGGGAAACCAGTCTTCTTGAATAAACAAAGAGAACAGCTGTTTCTTGAATTATTTTGTAGACAAAAGCCATCTCTGCCCTTGCTCTATTATGTGTAGAATTATCGAGGCCCTAAGTGATCTCCCACTCTCTGGAATGCCTCTTAAACAGTAAATGCCAGCCCTCACGCTTTTTATTCAAGGGCATTCACTGTCCTTCGGGTTGTACCACCTGATCGCCTAGAAGCGTGCCCTTCTCTAGCAAAGACAAAATTTCAAATTCACTCCGCATTTCCGAAAGGAAATCTAGGGTCAAGTTTTATTCTTTGGTATTTGCATCTCTGAGTGAAACCCAGAGGATACACAATTTAGAAGCGATATAATTGAATTTCCTTTCACCAGCCTGCCGGGGCTTGTTGTCTGTCACTCATCAAAGCTAACTTCTTTGTAAAGGGTTTTGAGAATCACATCTTAATGTCACTGAGCAGATAACATATTAACTGTTAATTGACACAGGAAAATGCCCCGGGGTTGTGTTCCTGTCTTTGTTAGGGGGTGATAAGTGAGTTATTATTCACCAGTGCCATTTTTCTTATAGTTTCTAGTGAGTTTATAATCTGAACTCCCCTTGCCCCCAAGTGTCGGTTTAGGTCATAGTGTCTCTGTTTGTGGTAAGATTCGTTTATTAAGTTATAATAGTATCTTTCAGAGTTCAAATGATTTTTAAACTGATTTTCCCTTGGGTAATGGTGTTTTGTTTTGTTTTAATTATACCAACAAAATTTCCCTGGAGGGTATTTTTTTTTCTTAGAAGCTTTTTTAAATTTTAGATTCAGGGGTACATTTGTAGGTTTATTATATGGATATATTGTGTAATGCTGGGGTTTAGGCTTTTATTTAACTAATCACTCAAAAGTAAACTTAGTACCCCATAGGTAGTTTTCCAACCCTTGTCCCCTCCACTCCTTTTGGAGTCCCCAGTGTCTGTTTTCATTTTTATACTCGTGTGTACTCATTGTTTAGCTCCCTCTTAGAAGTTAGAACATTCGGTATTTGATTTTCTGTTTCTGTACTAAGTCATTTAAAAGAATAACCTTCAGCTGCATCCATGATACTGCAAAGGACATGATTTTATTCTTTTCTTAGTGCTGCATAGTATTCCATGGTGTATATATAGCACATTTTTAAAAATTCAGTCCACCATTAATGGGAACCGCAACAAAACAAAGATGTCCACTCTTATTCAACATAGTACTGGAAATCCTAGCCAGAGTGATCTGGCAAGAGAAAGAGATGGAAGGCAACCAAACAGGAAAAGAGAAAGTCAAATTATCTCTGTTCTCTGGCAATATGATTCGATACCTAAAAAACCCTAATGGTTCCTCCAAAAGACTCCTAGTTGTCATAAACAATTTCAGCAAAGTTCCAGGATATAAAATCGCATTTTCCTTAGAATTTAAAAAAAATATATGTAAAAAGTGTTTAGGCACTTAGGTCTAAACATTTGTATTTCTTCAAATTGTCTTCCATTCATTAAGGTCCTCATATTCATATATGATGTTCAGTAAGTTCACATATACCATTTTGTTTTTAGGTTTTCTCAATTCAGTATTATTTTATGTAGACATCAGTCAACTAAGAACTTCGGTGACTTTCAGTTTCCCACTTTTAAAACAGAAAGAAATCCACTTATGATTATTTTGTGGATTAAATTACGTTAACATTGATGAAATCACCCAACAACATAAACTCAGTAAAATCTGAGTTTAATGGCAGTGTATTGACAGAGTGCACAACATTGTAATTTTTAATAATTCCCACATGTAATTTTGCGATGGTTTATTTAGCTAGTTCATCATCGATGTCCGAAAGGGAAATTACCAAACACACAATTAGTACATTCATAAATTGCATTCCACGTGCTTCTGAAAACGATAACTGAAATTCGTCACTTCTCTTATTGATTTGTTGAATAAAAACAGAAAAAATGTATTTATACAGTGCTTTGCCATTTGAAAATTTCTTCCATTCATTTATTTGAATATATTATAAACCTCATAAGTTTGATAAGATATTACAATCCACCCTTTATAGGTGAGAAAATAATTGAACTTCAGAAAAGTAAATTACTTGCTCACAGTTTATGTTAGATTTAAGTCTTCACACTCCAAATGCAACATTCTTTTCACCATAACATACAACCAGGACACATTGCTCACAAGAAATAATTGAATTTTGGGGTTAGTCTTATTTTTATTTATTTTTGTGAGTTTAATAGGTTTTCAAAGATGCTATAACTTTTTTAATGTGCATTTTGTTATTTGCAAACAAGGCTGTATTATTTACCATACATGACCCTACTGAATTTTCTGTTATGTAAACTGTGTATTCACATCCTTTGAATAGACAGGAAGTAGAATCTTCACCACATCCTCCTTAGCCTGCTTCGTTGCCCTTACAACAAACAAAATTTATTTTCATTCCATCATGCTCAGCTGACTGACAGTAATCCCTCAATGAAATAAACTTGTTGGAAAAGGCCTTTTTCATAGAGCTAAGGCATGCAACAAAAGTTTTGAGAACCAATGCAACTAGAAACCTTTAGTGTACCCTGAATCCCACAAATAAATGACCCTTGGGGTTCAGCTCATTGGAAAGCAGGATGCTTCTGTCTGTACATACACAAAGTCCACCAACTTTAGTCCTATTTCTGACCATTTCAGCACTGGACACCCAAACAGGGTTCCCATGTGTCTTTCAGAGAGGAAATTTCCTAGAACAGCAGCTGGCCTCTACTACCCCAGACTGCCCACACTCCCAGGGTTTGTCTAGAGCTCATCTGACCTTTGAGTTGAATGTCAAGGGTGGGTGGGCAGGGGTGTAGTTCCATTCCATACAGTCTGTCTCAGCGAGGGACTTTTCATTGTTTGCTCCCAACCTGTAAGCCCTGCCAACTTCAGCACTAAAGCAGTTAAGCACAATGACGTTTCCCAAAGGGAAAAGAAGGAAAAACCATATCAAGAAAATTGCTCTCTTTTTAAACTCCTGACCTTATTAAACATTGGAGAGAACAAAAATTGCTGACAGTCTTAAATATATTGAGTACAATAAGCCAAAATTAGTTCTCACAGCTAAATCTTGGCTGTCTAACTTAAATGATTCAGTCACTATCTTTGGAAAGGATAATATGAACAATAGAGTTTTCAATAGTTCACTGAGACCCAAAAAGAAACTCCGGCTGAAGTGCAGTGGTGCGATCACAGCCCGTTGTAGCCTCAATCTCCAGGCTCAGGTGATCCTCCCACCTCAGCCTCCTGGTAACTGAGACTACAGGTGCATGCCACCACATCTGGCTAATTTTTGTATTTGCTGTAGAGACAGGGTTTCACCTTGTTGCCCAGGCTGGTCTCAAACTCGTGGGCTCAAGTAATCCACCTGCCTGAGTCTGCCAAAGTGCTGGGATTACAGGCGTGAGCCTCTGCACCCAACCCTAAATTATTTCTTAATTGATATTGGTGTATTGCCTTTTACCATGTGCTGATATGCATCATCTTATCTGACACTCATAAGAACTTGTCTGAGAAAATATGATTCCTCTCTATTTTTTCCCATGGGGAGTTTTCCAGTTAAAAACTGAAAACCTGTTATGTAAATTTTAAAACAGCCATAACACTTCTCCATTATTTTAAATGAAAACAACAGAGGTTCAGAAAAAAGTTAAGATGGTTTTCCTGTGGTCACAAACTAGTGGCAGATGAAAGACTAGAAACCAGTTATATTACTCTTATGTTGGTAGTCTACTGCGTCTTCTACCTACCAAAGGGAAAAATTTTACATACATGTGTGAATATGTGTCTTGCATCTATAAGACCCCCATCATAGTAGTAGATTATTCTGTATGAGTAGTTTTTGTCACCTTAATGCTTTATTAGTTTTTGCTATTCTCATTTGGATCTCTTTTTGAAATGTTTTGTTTCTCCAGGCCTATTAACACCATTTCAGAATGCTAATATTACCCAATGAAAAGCACTCATGTTATTTAAATAAACAGATAATTTGATTATAAATCTAAGAGCCTAGTCATAACTGATGAGTGTTATGGTTACATGAGGGTTTTAGGTGGCTAATATACACTAAGCAAAATATACCCATCATTGCTAATTGAATGAAGCATAAATTATAAGGTATAAAATTTCATAAATTATTTTTTCTATTTAATTGTTGTAGTTCTATTTTTAAATTGTTCCTTGCTTTACTTTAAGTGCAATTGTTTTAGTGGTGCTTGGTTGCTTTTTCCATCTCTATATGAAAATCTAAAAAAAATACAAAGCTAAGTATTTTTGCCTTAGAAATTACAACAGTTTTGTTCCATCTTCTAGCATTCAAATTTTGCTGTTTCCTGTTTAAGTTGGATGACTTCTCACTTAGAGGAACTGAATGTATTCCACGGAGTTCTTTAGCTCACTTTCTCCATCATGTGTGGTCAATTAAGTCCCAGCAGTATGGAGGAGTTTTCATTTAAACTACTGCACTTCCTGGGAAACAGTGGGGTTTACACATCATTTCTAAACATTGTTAGAACTTGATGGTTACAGTTTCTTCTCAGTAGCCTCAGCATAGGACACATCAGATTAGACGCAACCCCATCTCTTTCTAATTTGGCAGTGAATCACCCTTTTAAGAAGCTGCACTGTTTTCATTAAAGATCTCAATCATTTCTACCCATCATAGGATTGTCTTTATTTTCTGTAAATGCTTTCATGCAAATATGCACCTGGATTTTTAAGTGGATGCACCATTCATTCGTTTCAGAAAAGCCTATATAAAATTACTTCTAGCAAAGTAAAATAGGAACACAAAACATGACTGGAAGTCAATCATGAAAAAAAATCAGAGTCAAATGGTGAAAAGATATTTTATACATATTTTAATGGAGATTTTTTTCTTGTTGATAGTATAAAAAATGTCCAAATCAGTCTTCAAAATATAATAAGTAATACAACACTTTGTGGTTCTTTTTGGGAAATGTTCCTTAAATCTGATTATTGAAAAAGTGTTTTTTCTTTAGGTTTTTAGACACCTATTAAAATGTTCCTGAGATAAACTAATGGTCGTTAGGTTACACATAGAGGAATATGGTATGTAATTTATATTGGAGAAGGATACAAATTTTTTCACAATAAAAACTTCATTAAGGCCTGGTGCAGTGCTTCGCACCTACAATCATAGCACTTTGGGAGGCTAAGGCAGGCAGATCACTTGAGGGCAAGCATTCAAGACCAGTCTGGCCAACATGGTGAAACCCTGTCTGGTAGCGTGCACCTGTAGCTCCAGCTACTAGGGAGGCTGAGGCAGGAGAATCATTTGAACCTGGGAAGCATAGAGGCTGCAGTGAGCTGAGTTTGCACCATTGCACTCCAGTCTGGGCAATAGAGTGAGACTCTGTCTGTTTAAAAAAAAAAAAAAACTTCATTAAAATGGATTTCCTCTTTGACTTTGTGTAGCTATTCATCCTTGGGATATTAGCAGTTAATAATTTGCCGACAATTTGAAGTCACACTGCAGGGAATATGTATCCCTACTTAAAAATTAAACCATGTTCAAAGCTTTAGATTTTTTAAATATTTATATTTAATTTTATTTGTTACTTTTTTTTGCTTTTTATTTTTGTACAGAAGAGTATTGCTCATCACAACTGAGTTTCTATGAATTACAGCTGCTGCAACATAACCACCACATTTTGTTAACACTTTATCTTATATGTATATGTTTTCAAGCAAAATTACTTTTCTGTTAAAATCATAAAATTTCAATAAATCTTTACCCTAAAGAGTTTCAGTTATGAAAGTTCTATTGCACTTGGTTTACAATAGCAAGATATCAAGAAGAATAAAGCCAAAATAGGAGAAAACATTTTCTGTTACAAAATTTTATTTAAAAAAGCCAAATATCTAAGCTCAATTGTAATTGCATGTGTTCCCAACATTTAAGTTAAACATTACTTTAATAAAAGGATCAAATCTGAACTGACTTTTCCAAGCAGTGACAGACCTATGATGGCCTTTATTCCATCATACAATGATTGATACACACACACACACACACACACACACACACACACACACACGCCTTCAATACAGCTGATCTGAAAAAGATCTTTCCAGAATAAATGTCTGCGAGAAGCTAAAAGAATTGGGCTTCTTCAAAGACCCTATTGCTTGCAATGGTCCAGAAACACTGGCCTTCCGTTTATTCCTCAGACAAACCAACAGTCCCACACACGGGTATGCACAAAATCAGTTTTCTCTTTCTACCATGCTCGTGTCACCTCGTTCAGTCAACCAGGGTCTTCTCTTTCTTCAAACTTACACATCATCTTGTCCAGAGGGTTTTCCGCACCAACCAACCAAAGCAGGTTCCCTGTTAGTCTCTCTCATAATATTTTTTTAGCAGTATTTGTCATAATGTATATATCAAATATCTCACAGAATTGAAGATGCCAGCAATTGTTAAGCCACTAGATTACACAACAAAAGAAAAAAGGGGGTGTCGTAAAGCTATGACACTCTTTCCATTTTAATATGTATCCTGATGTCAGAGATATTAAAATATAGAAGGAAAATGTGTGCCTTAGAATCAATGGAACATTGTATAAGGATCTGTGTCCCCACTTTGATCAAAAATGTCACACATGAGAACAGAGACTGTATCTGTATTATTTCTTCTGCAGGCTTAGCAACTACCAATGCATTGTCTAGCATATAACACATATTTATTGAATAAATAAATAAATAGATAGAGAGATGGCCATGATGATATTATGATATTTTGTGGTGAAATAACATGTTATATGAGAAGGTCTGATTCTCATTCACACATTCATATTTATTACATTCATAAAAGTAACCTCATTTATTATAGTAAAAGATAGGAAATTAAAACTTTTGCAACCACCCTTTTCAACATGCAATTTTTACTGGTTGTATAGTTCAACTCACTTTGTAAACTTATAGAATCTGATCACCCCAATTAATTTTTATATGCACATACTGCCTCACTTTCTCTACTGTCCCTTTTAGCTATCAAACTCTGGTTGGGTGGTCCAGAAGTTCATGTCTTCTAGAGTACTGGTATACTATCTATTCCATGTATCTACATTATCTTTTAAAAAGGAGGAAGAGATTGTTTAGACAGCCAATATTTAAAGCTACAATGGCCTGTAGATCTATTTTCCATATATTAGAGACATTTTCTTAATTACTTGGATATGTTTTAGCTGGGAAGCATATATGTAATAATACTGTAGCCTCATCAGAATTCTCCTTGAAAGTCAAAAACAGTAGAATTTTCTATTTAGCTTATAACATTATTGCTTTTGCTAAGTAAAAATGTCCTTGGTGGAAATCCAGCTCTCACTGAAACTATTATTAGTGTATTCACTACCATTTAAGTATAAAAATATATATTAATAGAAGATTAAGTAAGTCATAGTAACAGTAGAAAGTGTGTGTTCTGACATTCTCTGAAATGATATATTAATTACTTTGTGGCAGTATGCCTCTCTTTTCCCCTTATTTTCAGTCTGTAAACCTTTACTCCAGCTCTTCTGGGACAGTAGAACAGGAAATGTCTTACTAACGTAATGAGGACAGCACCAAGGAAGTTGCCTGGAAAAGATTTGAGGTTACTGGACTGGTTCAACTTATGCTAATTTAGGCATAGAATTATTTTAAAGTTTTTCAGTATTCTTAGCTGAAAGGAAAGATGACAAGCACAGCAATTTAAGTGTTATTGCTCTATTGCTTTCTTGCTAAGTGTGAGACACTTCTCTGCCCTGTTAATCAAAGCAAATAATGTTATAAAATCATTTACAGATTTATAGCTCAACCCAGAAGCTTGATGCTGAGATGTCTCCAGAATTGGATCAAATTTTCAATTCAAATGAATAGAGCAACTACATGTTCCATGCCTCATAAATCTCCAAATTTAACTCAAAGCCTGTTCCCTTCTTCCAGATGGCTAGTGGAGAGGGGAGGTGGAGAGGCAGAATTAGCAAGCAAACCCGAAGAGACACAGTTCCTCTGTATTCAGTGGTATCTGTCTCCCAATTAACTTTTATTGAAACTAGTATTACTACACAGAAATTACCCAGGTAAGCAAAAAGATTTAAATATGTGGAAGGTTTTAACACCTTGGGAATTTCCTTCCACATAGCCATTGAACTAAAGGATTTTTCTTTCTTCAAAACTGAGAAATTAGGTGGTCAAATCAAGAACAGTCATTTGCCCAGAAAATGTCTAGCATCACTCTCACCATTACAGCATTATCTTCTCAGAGGCAGCTGTGTCATCTCATATCAGAGACTTAGCTCAAGTCACTGGGATATTTTATGGATGGTGAATCATTCTGTCACCCTCCATGCAACTCCCCAAGGAAAAGATGTGTGCGGTGTAAAAAGAAAAAACAAAGGAAAGAACAGGAAGGGATACGACTTCATATTCCTTTTTTCTCTTCAAATCTCCAATTCTTTAATATCAAAAAATTGTGTGTGAAGATATTGGGTATATGCCTTAGATGGAAGTAGCAGGACAATGAAGATACACAAGAGCACAGACTACAAAATATTTAATGCTAACTTACTACTTGTTATACAGACTCTTCCGATGATATTCAGGTCTTACTTGGAGAAATCCTATTAATATTTTTCTATATTTTCTTACTGTTTTCATTTTACTTACCTTTGCTCCATCATTCCATCTTTATAACCCAAGAAATCAGAGTTTCAAATCAGGTAGAAGAAATTTTCTTTCAAAGAACTGAATTTTACTTTGTTTCTTCACAAGTGATAAAAATGCTAATTCTCTCCTTAACTCAGTCTTTTCCTTCTTTCCTATGCTTCATCTTTGATCTTCTTCTCTTCCTAAACTTTTAAATATTTCTTTTCCATCTTTTCTATCTCTACACTCTTCACAGAATGTGGAGATAGAGTAATAACTGTAGACTGAATTTGTTTGACTTCTTATTCTGCCTTTATGAATATGGTAGATGATAATAAGGTATGTGTTGAAACTGAGCAAAGGGTAAGAAGTAACATCAAATGTTTACAAGCATATAGAGTAACCAGAATGCCCATATACTTCTGGTTGTCATGTAAATTGGTACAACCACTTTGGTAAACTCTCTAGCTGTATCTATTAAAGCCAAATACATATACTCCATGACACAGAATTCTGCTCATATAGACACTCAACACAAGTACATACACACATGCACCAAAAAACATACACACATGCACCCAAAAAATGTAGAAGAATGCTTGTAGCAGCATTATTCAGAATAATCAAAACCTGAAAACCACCCAATTGTCTATCAGTAGAAGAGATAAATACATCATGTAATAAATAATATATAAAAATGTTAAAAAGGGAAATTACTGTTACACATGAAATTGTTTTGGCACATCACATGGATGACTCTCACAACTACAACTATAATGTTGAATGAGAGAAACCATTAAAAAAAGAGCACTACAGAAAGAGAAGTTTCAAAAACTCACAAAAGAAGTCTGTCGATAAAAAGAGTATTGGTAACTTCTAGGGGAGAACTGAATGGCTGGGACAGAGCATGAGGGAGGTTTCTGGGTTCCTGATAATGCACTATCTCTTTAACTGGATGTAGATTACCTGAGTGTGTTCATGCTCTAAAATTCATAGAACTTAAGATCTGTACATATTTATGTATACGTGTTTGTCAGGGTTCTCCAGAGGAAGAGAGCCAATAAGGTATATGCATATGTATTATCATTTACATAGGGCGCGCACACACACACACACACACACACACACACACACACACACAAGATTTTCTATGGGAATTGACTTGTAAGACTATGGAGGTCAAAAAGTCCCACAAACTGCCATCTGCAAGCTGGATAATCAGGAAAGCCAATAGATAATGGTGGGGAATGGTGTAAGTCCCAGAGCCCAAAGGCCTGAAAACCAGGATCTCCAATGTCCAAGGACAGAGATGGATGATCAAGCTCCAAGCAATAGTAAATTCTCCCTTTCTTCACTATTTTGTTGCTTTCAGCCTCTCAACAGATTGGATAATGCTCACCTACATTGGTAAAGGCCATCTGCTTTATTCAGTCTACTCATTCAAATATTCACCTCGTCCAGAAACACCCCCACATACACACTCAGAAATAATGTTTTACAAGCAATCCACGTATCACTTAGCCCAATCAAGTTGACATAAATTAATCACCACAGTATGTAAATTATACCCCGATTTTTTTAAAGCCATATTAGCACTTTAGTAAACTTTGCTTTTCTCCTGAATTACTCCTAAATTCTCCCTAAATCGTACAGCTGAGAAGTTGACATATTATCAAAATTATCTGGCTAACACCAAATCTGACTAATTCAGGTCATCACATAATATCAGTAGACTTCCCAATTCAAGCTTCAAACGGTGTTTGGTACTAAAAAGTAAAGATTATATACAATAATGAGCTAATAACTTCTAAATGGAGATAAGAAAAAGAAGGCAGTCATCAAAACTCTACTATACATAATAAGTATTGGAGGGACAACAGTAATAACTGTAAATTGAATTTGATTGCCTTCTTCCTCAAAGTGATTGTTTAAAAATTCCTGAATTATGTCTCCCTACAAAAGGTTTAAAGGATAATTGTTGATAGAAAAAGTTATGGTGGCGATATCATGATGATTGCTAACATTTATTAACTGCAGAGCCCTGCATTTAACCACCATTAATCAGCCTCTGCAGTATGCCAGCATTATACTGCTATTTTATCCACAGAGAGTTCTGCAAGTATAGTAATATATCCCTGTGTCATGTTTGGCCTTTTTCAATAAAACTGCAGTTGACTTAGGCTCAACTTAGTGTCTAATCTAACACCAGATAATTTTCTGACAAAGTTACTCTCCACAAGAAATGACATAAAAAGGCAGCCATCAGAGTGGAATAAAGACAATATTATATATGAGTAAAATTAATTTAGAACACATTTTTATGACTGTTGAATGTATTTTTGTATTACTCAGATAGAGATTTCAGTCTGAGATTGGATTGCATTGACACAGACCACTTTGACTTACGTAGGAAGCCCACGAGTACACAATGAGCCTGCGAGCAAACAACATATTTTTTTTTTTTTTGAGACAGAGTCTCGTTCTGTTACCCAGGCTGAAGTACAGTGGCATAATCTCCATTCACTGCAACCTCCGCCTCCCTGGTTCAAGCAATTCTCCGCCTCAGCCTCCAGAGTGGCTAGGATTATAGGCAACTGCCACCACACCTGCTAATTTTTGTATTTTTAGTAAAAATGGGGTTTCACCATGTTGGCCAGGCTGGTCTCCAGCTCCTGACTTCAAGTAATCCACCCACTTCAGTCTCCCAAAGTTCTGAGATTACAGGCATAAGCCACTGCACCCGGCAATATACTTTTGATTAATTAATATTATAAGGATTATACTGCTAATGATCCATAAAATATTTTAATCCCAGAATGAATCCCCTTCTATTACTGTTACCCATCCTAAAGGTTAGGGTATAAACAAACTAATGTTATAATAATATTAATCTAAGAAAAATATTTTAAAAGAAAATTTGCTGTAAAATATATTACATATTAATAAAATATAGGTTATATATATTATATCCAAAGCAAAATTAAATTTATTTTTAAAAATTATTGGCTGGGCTCAGTGGCCCATGCCTATAATCCCAACACTTTGGGAGGCCAAGGTGAGCAGATCACCAGGTCAAGAGATCGAGAGCATTCTGGCCAACATGGTGAAACCTCGTCTCTACTGAAAATACAAAAATTAGCTGGATATGGTGGCGTGTGACTGTAGTTCTAGCTGCTCAGGAGGCTGAGGCAGAAGAATCAATTGAACCTGGGAGGCAGAGTTTGCAGTGAGCAGCAATCACGCGACTGCACTCCAGCCTGGTGACAGAGCAAGACTCCGTCTCAAAAAAAAGAAGAAAAAAAATTATTATGAGCTGACTATCTCCATACCATTCCTGTAAGTCACTAACACAGATAATCAAAAAATATCAAAATTGGTTTGAAGGTAAGAAATTTTTCATTTCCCAATATCCTCTGCTCCTTAGGTTATTACTTATTATTCTAAACTGCAAAACAGAAAGTATCTTATTCACGTGTTTTCACTTTCCATTGGCAGGTACACTTTATTCTTGGAGCCAGATATGTGACCCATACATGATACTCATTCTGTAAATTAATCAACCCTCTCTCAGCTCAATTCTGCATTTTTTATTTTCCCATTTCTTAATTTCCCAATTTTCTAATTACCAGTGCCTATTTAAGTGGCTCTCTATATTACTGGCTTCTGTGTAAATCATTTTACTTTTTTTTTTTTTTTTCTGTAAAAGGCCATTGTGCCAGTTGAGGTCCTCTGAAAATAAGACCTCAAGATGTGATTATGGACATGTTGAGGGATATAACAGACACTGGGGACTCCAAAAAGGGGGCTGAAAAATTACTTATTGGGTACAAAGTTCACTATTTGGATGTTGACTACACTGGAAACCCAAATGCTACCACTACACAACATATCTGAGTAACGAGGGAAAAAATGATGTGATTAGACATGCAAGATATCTGCTGGGGAAAATGCCGACAAAGGATAAAGAGGAGGGAGCAGAAGTAACCAGTGAGAGGCCGGAGTACATGATGCATATGTGACCGCTGTGAAACAAAGGGACAAAAAAGACATTTGGATAGGAAGTGTCTCAATCTACAGGGCAGTGCTATGAAACTTTCAGCCAAATGAATGAGGAGTTGTTGGGCCAAAATTTGTTGTTAGAAAAGCTTCAGATCCCACCAATATGAAGCTATTGTCTAGGGATAGCCATCAAAAGTGTGAATTCTAAACAAGTGTGGCTGAGACTGTCATTTAGCTCTGCTCCCCACAGCAGGTTCTCTGGACAATGTCAATGGCAAATTTCCATGGCCATTACAACAGTATATAAATAAATAAACAGGAAAGTTGTTATGGACTGAATGTTTGTGTCTCCTGCAAAATTTGTATGTTAAAGTCTTAACCCCCAAGGTGACGGTGCAGTAATTCTATCCAAACAAATATTTATTTCAACCAAACATTCTAAGGCTTTCAGGTTATAACAGATTAGAATCACATACCGAGATCTATAGTGCCTGAAACATGTTTGAATTTGCCCCCTTTGTATTCGACAAAAATCCATAGGTCGTAGGACTGTGCTTTCCCAACATGTGGAATATTGGATTTGCTGCAACAAGTAATTCTGCTGTTACCACTGTGGTTATTTTTCACTGTGCCACACAGCGAGATAAAAAGGAAGGGAATCTCAGGTTTTGCTTTTCCTTCTGTTTCCATGGACACAGTTTTATAATTTTATATGAAAGTCAAAATCTGTCACTCTCATTAAGTCTGTTCTTGGAGCTACTTTGCTAACAGCTTAGACTAATGCAGTAAAATAATTAGGAACCAGCAAAGAAAACACTCATAACGAAGGGAAATGAGCCCCTTCTTAAAGATATGAACAACTGGGAGATGGCTGTGCAGTGAGCCCATGGCTTGGGAAAGGGATGAATAGAAGGCAATAAAGTCCTTAATAAAAGCGAGTGTTGTGGAGCATTGGATGGAATTGCAGCATGTAATGTAGATATAGTTTGCTTTTAAACCAAAAACAATAGAATTAATGGTCCTTTTACACATAACACATCCTAATGGTTAGCACTGTATCTACCTCCTGCTGTCTCTTACACAAATATGTGAATATATTAGTTTGACAGTTTCAAGAAACTTGCCTTTCCAAACATTTACCAGTCCAAAAAATATTCACAATTATCTTCAGCCTAATTAATTGTGGCCTATTGTACAATTTTGTAGGCACTGCGTCTGTGAAGCCACGTCATGTAGTTCTCGTCACATAAGGTTTATTAACACTTGCTGTGTGTGAAGAACACTGGCAGATTATGACTGATACAAAGAACCCAAAGAACTATTTGGAAGTAATATTACATTCAAAAATATTAAAGTAGAAGAGAAAAATTAACAAGGAATTATTAAATTATAAAAAGTTCGGCCAGGTGCAGTGGCTCATGCCTGTAATCCCGGCACCTTGGGAGGCCGAAGTGGGTGGATCTCTGCAGGAGTTCAAGACCAGCCTGGCCAACATGGCGAAACCCCTTCTGTACCAGAAATACAAAAATCAGGCAGATGTACTGGCATGCACCTGTAGTCCCAGCTACTTGGGAGACTGAGGTACAATCGGCAGAACCCAGGATATGAAGGCTGCAGTGAGCTGAGATCATGCCACTGCACTCCAGCCTGGGCAACAAAGCAAGACTCTGTCTTGGGGAAAAAAAAGTTCTTTATTTTTCAGAAGGATTTACTTCATTAAAAGCATGTACCTATAGTAAAATTAAAATGATGAAATGTATATATTAACTATCTCCCTGAAATGTTTGGTGCACAACTGGGCCATGTATATGTTATGAGCTCCTCCATTCAGAGCTGCCCATCTGACTCCGTCAGGCTCACCCAGAATAATCTTCTTTCTTTAAGCAATTTTACCAATTAATATGGGACCTATATTCCATTTGCAAAATCTCTTCACCTTTGCTATATAATGTAACGTAATCACAGGAGTAAAATCCATCATATTCACAGTCTGCCCATAGGCAAGAGTTGAGGGTTTTACAAGATCTACACCCAAAGGGGAAGAAGCTTGGAAGCCATCTTAGAATTTTGCCTACAACAGTAAAGACTACATATCACTGGATAGACAGTGGTAGATTTTTATTGCAATATTGAAATCATAAATGGATTTAATTATTAATCCTAATACTATGCAAAATGAGTATCATTATACATTTTTAGCTAGATTTAGGGGCTCCCATAAATAGACTTTAATTAAAGGTAGTCATGGTAACTGGAAAGTTCATTACAGTCTTAGTACCAGTATTTTCCTTCTCTGTCATCCCAGTCCTGAAAAAGTATGTTCATGTGTGTATGCCATTTGAGGGTGAGAATTAGGGAATGCATTTTACCTACTTAAATAGAAAGGTGGTTGTTTAAAATTAATTAAAATATATACTGAGTGCTTGACAGAGGGTCAATGCTGTTCAGATAATATTTTTTTACAAGAATTACCCCAACATTTCTTCTTCAGAGAATGTGAACGATCTCATTTTCTCTCTCTCTGTGTGTGTGTGTGTGTGTGTGTGTGTGTGTGTGTGTGTGTACATACATTTTTCCAGGCAAGTTTGAACACTGTTCAAAGATTGGTTCTCATTTTAAGTTAGATATTTAATACCACATAGGTCAGAATTATCTCTCCATGGAGAATCTCACCATAATGAATTTTCTCTGACATCAAATTTGCTGATCTAGACAATAAAATTTTCTATTAAATTAAGCAATATAGTTTGCCACAACCTTTTAGATATTATGTTTGAAAGCTCATCAAGCATTATTTTCCTACTGTGACAGGCACTGTATTAGGCACTGGAAAATAGATCCCTATTTACTAAAGAGGAAAGAGTGCAGTCAAGGAAATAAATAAGTGGACACAATAATTTCAGATAAAGAGGCATGCTATGAAGAAAGTTAAATAAGTTGATGTAATGGGATTGAACAAGGGGCAGCAGAGATAGGGGGAAGTTAATTTAGACTTTGTAAAATAAGGTGTCATTGAGTAGACTAAATTGTAACCTGAATGACAAAAATAAGGTCAGTCAAGAGAAAAACTAGGGACAAGAACTTCCAGGCAAAGGGATCTACAAGTACAAAAATGTGTAATGGGAAAAACATTGGTATATTTAAGGAATACAAAGAAAGCCAGAAAGGGCTGTCATCCAATGAAGGAGGGAAGAGGGAGAGTGGGGTTGAATTATATGAGTTAAGTAGGTTCTTGAGAGTCATGAAATGATTGGATGATAGAGTATTTGTTTCTAAATGCAATTGGCAGTCATTGTAGGACTGATTTGAATTGCATTGTTTTAAAAAGGTACTCTGGCTGACGTACTGTAAATAGCATTTGGTAGAGCCTCATCCATATCTATTGATTATAACTAAAAACAAAAATGCATTATTAGTCCTAGGGAGGTAGTCAGTCAATTATATTCACTATTTAGTTTTTATCTTTAATTTTAATGTGTCTGTCAATTAGTAGGATATCTTTCTATTTGGCATAAATCTTGTCTATAGTTATTTCTGAGAAAAATCTTAAAAGGGAACTGTTAAAAAAAATTTTATAAATATTTTTTCTCTATCAGCTGTTATTTTTTTTAAATCCAAAAGAAATATGAAGCCCAAACTTGTCCCTTTATCAGTTTGCTCTTTTTATTCCAGTAAAATGCAATGGTTTGTTATTTTAAGATTACTAAGGAGTACCAATCCAACAATAGTGTAACCATTTTAAATTTAAAAAAAAAAACATTAATGTAACTATTTTGAAATTAAAAGAAATAAATTGTTTTCAGGACACAAGAAAGTCAAATGTGGCAGTATTTATCAATAGCCTATTTTAAAAACTAGGTTTTTCTTTTTTTTTTTTCCTGACCTCAAGAAGGTACAAGTTTATTAATTGAGATAAAGGGTGATTTATTTCTTTTTTTTATTTTACTTTAGGTGCATACTATATCTGGCATTTCTCCCCATGTTGTCCCTCCCCACCCTCCCGACCCCCCGCTGTCTCTCCCCTACACCCTCCCCAACTGCCCCCAGTATGTGCTCCTCTCCCTGAGTCCACATGTTCTCACTGTTCAACAGTCATCTATGAGTGAAAACATGTGGTGTTTGGTTTTCTGTTCTTGTGTCAGTTTGCTGAGAATGACGGTTTCCAGATTCATCCAAATCCCAGCAAAGGACACGAACTCGTTTTTTATGGCTGCATAGTATTCTATGGTGTATCTGTACCACATTTTCTTTGTCCAGTCTATCATTGATGGGCATTTGGGTTGGTTCAAGGTCTTTGCTATTGCACACAGTGCTGCAATGAACATACATGTGCATGTGTCTTTATAGCAGAACTATTTATAGTTCTTTGAGTATATACCCAGTAATGGGATTGCTGGGTCAAATGGAATTTCTATTTCTAGATCCTTGAGAAATCACCACACTGTCTTCAACAATGGTTGAACTAATTTACACTCCCACCAACTCTGTAAGAATGTTCCTATTTCTCCACATCATCTCCAGCATCTGTTGTCTCAGATATTTTAATGATCACCATTGTAATTGGAACAAAACTAGGTTTTTCTAGCTGTGTTGGTATGCATGAACACATCCAGTTCATCTCTTCAACAAATGCTCATTATTTTGTTAACTTTAAGTACCTAGGAATTCAAATATCCAAGCAACTTACTTTGTAGTGCTTTTAAAAAGTAGCAATATGAATAAGTTTCAAAAGTGTCACTCCTTCAAAAAAGTATAGAGAATGGAGAGTAAGAAAAATCAAAATTCCCAAGTCAAGAATGCACAGAAATTTTTACTCTAGCAATAGTGTAATAAGGACAAGTTCTAAGGTATAAAAACTTCTACTTGAAGACAGTGAAGAATAAACATGGTAGTGAAAAAGGACAAAGACCAAGAAGGCAGATATCCAGAAAGAATAGCTTTGCATTCAGGGCTACACTTCTTCTGAAGATGTGTGCCAATTCTGGAGAAAGTGGATGAGAAGGTGAGCAACTGAACTGGGATGATTTTGACAATCTGCCAGAGCAAGAGGGACAAAGTTTGGGACCAGAGTTCACCAAGGAGAAACCAAGTGAACCTTCATTGCTTTCTATTAGGACCCCAAAAGATGATACCTTAAGGATGAGCCAGAAATAGGCCTTTTTACAACCCTTCTTTGTATCATCTCCAGATGGCAAGCACAATCAGAAGCCTTGCAGAAGCAAATATTAACTCTCTTTGAAATAAGGTAAAATTATACTAGGCCTCAAATTATTTTTATAAACAATTGTGCACAATGTCCTAAATAAATTTTGCTAAATAAAGCAAAATATAAACAGGTACAAGAGAATACAAAATAATATAAATTTAAAAGAGTTTTAAAAATAGACAATAGAAATCAAGTAACAGTGATGTTAAGATATTACACTTACCACATGCAGAGTTTAAAAAAAAAACAACAATATTTACTATATTAGAGGAGATAAACCACCCAAGTTTGAGAATTTTGGGAGAAAAACTTGTAACTATTAACAAAGAGCCATGTAGAAGCTCTAAAAACTTAATTGAAAATACAAGAATTGAACTTAAGAATGCAATGGTTGAGTTTAAAAACAGACAAGATGAGGTGAAGAAAATTAATAAACTGGGGGTTAGATCAAAAGAAATATTCAGAATAAAACAAGATACAGAAGGATGGAAAGAGAGAGATCTGATGCAGTGAGAAACTCTAACTTACATAATAAGATTCATGAAAGAGATGAAAGACAGTTGGATTCCAGCACTTTGGGAGGCCAAGGCAGGTGGATCACCTGCCTTGTGTCCTCTTCTAGTGTAATGGGGACAAGTTCGAGACCATCCTGGCCAACATGGTGAAACCCCATCTGTACTAAAAATATAAAAATTAGCTGGGCGAGGTGGTGCATGCCTGTAATCCCAGCTATTTGGGAGGTTGAGGCAGGAGAATTGCTTGAACCTCAGAGTCAGAGGTTGCAGTGAACTGAGATCATGCCACTGCATTCCAGCCTGGTGGCAGAGCAAGACTCCATATCAAAAAAATAAAAAGACAGGACAGAAACAATATTTAGAGGATAATAGCTATAAACACTGACCCCAAAATTCAATAATTTCCACTTAATGTTGCAATAATTAAAACTTTCCCTTTGAGACTAGGTGTAAGATAAAATGATGATGCCTCTTGTCATTATTCTTATCTACATTAAATTAAATGTTCTAGCTGGCTAAGCGCAGAGGCTCATGCCTGTAATATCAGCAATTTGGGAGGCCAAGGCAGGTGGAACACCTGAGGTTAGGAGTTCAAGACCAGCCTGGCCAATATGGTGAAACCCCATCTCTACTAAAAATATAAAAATTATTCTGGCATGGTTGTGGGCACCTGTAATCCCAGCTACTTGGGAGGCTGAAGCAGGAGAATCACTTGAACCCAGGAGGCAGACGTTGCAGTGAGCCCAGATCATGACATTACACTCCAGCCTGGGCAACAACAGTGAAACTCCATCTCAAAAAAAAAAAAAGAAAAGAAAAGAAAAGAAAAAATGTCTAGCCAATAAAAATTAGTAAAACTTAAAGAAGAAATAGGAATAAATGTAGTTGTCATTATTCTCAGGCAATATTTTAAGTAAGTATAAAATCCAATAGAATTAGGCTGAGGCCAAGGCAGGCGGATCATGAGGTTAGGAAATTGAGACCATCCTGGCCAATATGGTGAAACCCTATCTCTATTAAAAAAAAAAAAATCTGAGGGGTTCCAAGATGGCGTCGTAGAGGCAACTCGGGATTGCAGCTCTTGGTGAAGGCGCAGAGGGTGAGTCCTAGCCGCATTCTCGGATGGACCTTTTTTGCCCACAGAGTGTTGAAAGTCCCAGGTGTGGGAGAGACACAGGTGCAACCAGCTTGCGTGGCCGGTTCAGCCAGTGCCTTAGCACAGCAGGACCCGGCACGGAACTCACTGGTACAGGTGCCCTGTTAAATCGGCAATCTGAGATTTGGAAGGGCAGATTGGCATGTCCATCTGATTGAGCAGGACTTGGACAATGAGCCAGACCAGGAAATTCCTAGGAAACGTGATCTGAGCTGGTGCAGTGGGCAGCGGCATGGGATAACACACGGATCCCAGTGCCCTATCGGCAGGCTACTGGGGCACCAGTGAGAGAGTCGACTGTTCAGCTTGGGGAGAGGAAGAGAGAGAGAGAGAGGACAGACTCTGAGGCAGGGAGCTGGGTGATCGGGCTCGGCGGGTCCCGCCCTCACAAGGACGGGCAGGGTGGTGATTGGAGGCGCTTGGGGCTGAGAGTTTTGCTGCCAGCATCTAGGACGGTGCAGCCCGGTGGGGGAGGGGCATCCACCACTACAGACGCAATCTGTCCCTACTGAAGTACCGCCCAGGGCTGACGCAGCCTGCCGTTGCCAAGGCAACCTGCCATAACAGAGAGCGCTCCACAGCACAACGGAGCCTTGCCGCAGCAGGGCGGACCCACACTAGCAGAGCGGAGCCCTGGCAGGCAAATAGTGAATAGACTGCCTCCTAGTGGGGCAGGACAGTGCAACAGATACTCATAAAGAAAGCCCCAACTCCCTGAGACAGAGCATCTAAGGGGGGAAAAAAGGGGGGGTTTATGAGTTCTGTTGCAGCAGACATAAACACATCCTCCCAACAACTCTGAATGAACAACGGAGCTCACAGCTCAGCACTGGAGCTCCTATAAAGCACAGACCGTCTCCTCAAGCAGCTCCCTGATCCCTGTATATCCAAAGAGTCACCCCAAAAAAGGACTAATCAGACTGACATTTGGCGGGCATCATTCTGGAACAAAGATAGAAGAAGAAGAAACTGATAGCATCCCTCACTGTTCTGCAGCTGCTACAGGTGTACCCCAGAAAAGCAGGGTCTGGAGTGGACCTCAGCAATTGTACAGCAGAGGGGCTAGACCATTAGAAGGAAAACTAAGTAACAGAAATACTTCATCAACAACAATCTGGGCATCCACACAGAGACCCAATTGAAAAATCAGCAACTGCTAAGATGACAGGTGGATAAATCCATAAAGATGGGAAGAAACCAGTGCAAAAAGGAGGAAAACACCTGAAACCAAAACACCTCACCTCCTAAAAAGGACCAAAACTCCTCACCAGCAAGGGAACAAAGCTGGATGGAGAATGAGTGTGACAAAATGATGGAATCAGACTTCAGAAAGTGGATAATGAGAAACTTCAGTGAGCTAAAAGAACATGTTCTAAATCAGTGCAAAGAAACTAAGAACCTTGAAAAAAGATTTGAAAAAAGATTTGAGGAATTGATAACAAGAATGGACAACTTAGAGAGGAATATGAATGAATTGAAGGAGCTGAAAAACACGAGAACTGCGTGAAGCATGAACAAGTTTCAACAGCCGAATTGACCAAGCAGAAGAAAGAATATCAGAAGTTGAAGATCAACTCAATGAAATAAAATGAGAAACCAAGATTAAAGAAAAAAGCACAAAAAGGAATGAACAAAATCTCCAAGAAATGTGGGACTATGTGAAGAGACCCAACCTACGTTTGATAGGTGTACCAGAATGTGATGAAGAGAATGAATCCAAGCTGGAAAATACTCTTCAGGATATTATCCAGGAAAATTTCCCCAACCTAGCAAGACAGGTCAATATTCAACTCCAGGAAATACAGAGAACATCACAAAGATACTCTGCAAGAAGAGCAACCCCAAGACACATAATCGTCAGATTCACCAGGGTTGAAATGAAGGAGAAAATACTAAGGGCAGCCAGAGAGAAAGGTCGGGTCACCCACAAAGGGAAGCCCATCAGACTCACAGCAGATCTCTCAGCAGAGACTCTACAAGCCAGAAGAGAGTGGGGGCCAATATTCAACATCCTTAAAGAAAAGAACTTTCAACTCAGAATTTCATATCCAGCCAAACTGAGCTTCATAAGTGAAGGAAAAATAAAATTCTTCATGAACAAGCAAGTACTCAGAGATTTTGTCACAACGAGGCCTGCTTAACAAGAGCTCCTGAAAGAGGCACTACACATAGAAAGAAACAACCAGTACCAGCCATCCTAAAAGCATACCAAATGCTAAAGAGCATCAACAAAATGAAGAATCTACATGAACCAATGGGCAAAACAGCCAGCTAGCATCAAAATGGCAGTATCAAATTCACACATAATAATATTAACCCTAAATGTAAATGGGCTAAATGCACCAATCAAAAGACACAGACTGGCAAATTGGATAAAAAAACAAAACCCATCAGTGTGCTGTATCCAGGAAACCCACCTCACACACAAGGATACACAAAGGCTCAAAATAAAGGGATGGAGGAAGATTTACCAAGCAAATGGAGAGCAAAAAAAGCAGGAGTTTCAATTCTCATCTCTGATAAAATAGACTTTAAAGCAACAAAGATCAAAAGGGACAAAGAAGGTCATTACATAATGGTAAAAGGATCAATACAACAAGAAGAGCTAACAATTGTAAATATATATGGACCCAATGCAGGAGCACCCCGATATATAAGGCAAGTTCTTAATGACTTACAAAGAGACTTAGAGTACCACACAATAATAGTGGGAGACTTTAACACTCCACTGTCAATATCAGACAGATCAACCAGACAGAAAATTAACAAGGATATCCAGGACTTGAACTTAGACCTGGAACAAGCAAACCTGATAGACATTTACAGAACTCTCCACCCCAAATCCACAGAATATACATTATTCTCAGCACCACATCACACCTACTCCAAAATTGACCACATAATTGGAAGTAAAGCACTCCTCAGCAAATGCAAAACAACAGAAATCATAACAAACAGTCTCTCAGACCATAGTGCAATCAAGTTGGAACTCAGAATTCAGAAAATAACTCAGAACTGCACAGCTTCATGGAAACTGAACAACTGGCTGTTGAATGTTGATTGGATAAACAATGAAATGAAGACAGAAATAAAAAAGTTCTTTGAAACCAACGAGAATGAAGACAAAACATACCAGAATCTCTGGGACACATTTAAAGCAGTCTGTAGAGGGAAATATATAGCAATAAGTGCCCACATGAGAAGAGTGGAGAGATCCAAAATTGACACCCTATCATCAAAATTGAAAGAGCTAGAGGAGCAAGATCAAAAAAGCTCAAAACCTAGCCAAAGACAAGAAATAACTAAGATCAGAGCAGAACTGAAGGAGATAGAGACACGAAAAACCCTGTAAAAAATCCATAAATCCAAGAGCTGGTTTTTTCGAAAAGATCAACAAAATGGACAGACCACTAGCCAGACTGATAAAAAAGAAAAGAGAGAACAACCAAATAGATGCAATAAAAAACGATAAAGGGGAAATCACCACAGATTCTACAGAAATTCAAACCATCATCAGAGAGTACTACAAACAACTCTATGCACATAAACTAGTAAACCAGGAAGAAATGGATAAATTCCTGGACGCCTGTGTCCTCCCAAGCCTAAACCAGGAGGAAGCCGAAACTATGAATAGACCAATAACAAGGTCTGAAGTTGAGGCAGAAATTAAGAGCCTACCATGCAAAAACAGCCCAGGTCCAGATGGGTTCACAGCCAAATTCTACCAGACATACAAAGAGGATCTGGTACCATTCCTTCTGAAACTATTCCAAATAATTCAAAAAGAGGGAACCCTTCCCAAATCATTTTATGAGACCAACATCATCATGATACCAAAACCCGGCAGAGACTCAACAAGAAAAGAAAACTTCAGGCCAATATCCGTGATGAACATAGATGCAAAAATCTTCAATAAAATACTGGCAAACAGATTGCAACAGCACATTAAAAAACTTATCCATCATGATCAAGTAGGATTCATCCTGGGGATGCAAGGCTGGTTCAACATATGCAAGTCTATAAATGTAATTCACCACATAAACAGAACCAAAAACAAAAACCACATGATTATCTCAATTGATGCAGAGAAGGCATTTGACAAAATTCAACAGCCCTTTATGCTAAAAACCCTCAATAAACTTGGTATTGACGGAACATATCTCAAAGTAATAAAAGCTATTTATGACAAACCAACAGCCAATATCATACTGAATGGGCAAAAACTGGAAGCATTCCCTTTGAAATCCGGCACTAGACAAGGATGCCCTCTCTCACCTCTCCTATTCAACATAGTACTGGAAGTTCTAGCCAGAGCAATCAGGCAAGAAAAAGATATAAAGGGTATTCAAATAGGAAAGGTGGAAGCCAAATTGTCTCTATTTGCAGACGACATGATAGTATACCTAGAAGACCCCATCACCTCAGCACAAAAGCTTCTGAAACTGATAAGCAACTTCAGCAATGTCTCAGGATATAAAATCAATGTGCAAAAATCACAAGCATTCCTATACACCAATAACAGACTTAAAGAGAACCAAATCAAGAACGAACTGCCATTCACAATTGCTACAAAGAAAATAAAATACATAGGAATACAACTCACAAGGAACGTAAGGGACCTCTTTAAGGAAAACTACAAACCACTGCTCAACGAAATAAGAGAGGACACAAACAGATGGAGAAACATTCCATGTTCGTGGTTAGGAAGAATCAATATCATGAAAATGGCTATACCGCCCAAAGTAATTTACACAATCAATGCTATCCCCATCAAGCTACCATTGAATTTCTTCACAGAACTGGAAAAAAACACCATGAATTTCATCTGGAACCAAAAAAAGAGCCTGCATAGCCAAGTCAATTCTAAGCAAAAAGAACACAGCGGGAGGCATCACACTACCAGACTTCAAACTATACTACAAGGCTACAGTAATCAAAACAGCATGGTACTGGTACCAAAACAGAGATATAGACCAATGGAACAGAACAGAAGCATCGGAGGCAACACAACATATCTACAACCATATAATCTTTGATAAACCAGACAAAAACAAGCAATGGGGAAAGGATTCCCTATTTAATAAATGGTGTTGGGAAAACTGGCTAGCCATGTGCAGAAAGCAGAAACTGGACCCCTTCCTGACACCTTACACTAAAATTAACTCCAGATGGATTAAAGACTTAAACATAAGACCTGACACCATAAAAACCCTAGAAGAAAATCTAGGCAAAACCATTCAAGACATAGGCATAGGCAAGGACTTCCTGACCAAAACACCAAAAGCATTGGCAACAAAAGCCAAAATAGACAAATGGGACCTAATCAAACTCCACAGCTTCTGCACAGCAAAAGAAACAGTCACTAGAGTGAATCGGCAATCATCAGAATGAGAAAAAATCTTTGCAGTTTACACATCTGACAAAGGGCTGATATCCAGAATTTACAAAGAACTCAAACAGATTTACAGGAAAAAAACAAGCAAGCCCATTCAAAAATGGGCAAAGGATACGAACAGATACTTTACAAAAGAAGACATACATGAGGCCAACAAGCATATGAAAAAATGCTCATCATCACTGGTCATTAGAGAGATGCAAATCAAAACCACATTGAGATACCATCTCATGCCAGTTAGAATGGTGATCATTAAAAAATCTGGAGACAGCAGATGCTAGAGAGGATGTGGAGAAATAGGAACACTCTTACACTGTTGGTGGGAGTGTAAATTAGTTCAACCATTGTGGAAGACAATGTGGCAATTCCTCAAGGACCTAGAAATAAAAATTCCATTTGACCCAGCTATCCCATTACTGGGTATATATCCAAAGGACTATAAATCGTTCTACTATAAGGACACATGCACACGAATGTTCATTGCAGCACTGTTTACAATAGCAAAGAACTGGAACCAACCCAAATGCCCAATGATGATAGACTGGACTGGGAAAATGTGGCACATATACACCATGGAATATTATACAGCAATCAAAAATGATGAGTTTGTGTCCTTTGTAAGGACATGGATGAATCTGGAGAACATCATTCTCAGCAAACTGACACAAGAACAGAAAAGCAAATACCGCATATACTCACTCATAGGTGGGTGAGAAAAATGAGAACACATGGACACAGAGAGAGGATCTACCACACACTAGGGTCTATTGGGGGGAGTGGGGGAGGGACAGCGGGGGGGGCTGGGGAGGGATAGCCTGGGGATGAATGCCAAGTGTGGATGAAGGGGAGGAAGGCAGCAAAACACACTGCCATGTGTGTACCTATGCAACTATCTTGCACGTTCTGCACATGTACCCCAAAACCTATAATGCAATAAAAATTTTTTAAAAAAATCTATGGCTAAATGATTATAATCAATAGGTAAGATTAGAATAGTTACTAAGTAAAAAGTCAAAATACAACAGTTCAAAGCATTTCTACACACCAACAATAGTTAAAATAAATTAGAACTCTTAGAATTGTTAGAACTAATAAACAAATTTAGTATATTTTCAGGATACAAAATCAACATATAAAAATTAGTTGAATTTCCATACATCAAAAATGAACTATTTGAAAAAATAATCAAGAAAGCAATTATATGGTGCCAGGTCTTACGTTTAAGTCTTTAATCCATCTGGAGTTAATTTTAGTGTAAGGTGTCAGGAAGGGGTCCAGTTTCTGCTTTCTGCACATGGCTAACCAGTTTTACCAACACCATTTATTAAACAGTTTACCCATCTGACAAAAGGCTGATATCCAGAATTTACAAAGAACTCAAACAGATTTACAGGAAAAGAAACAAACCAGCCCATTCAAAAATGGGCAAAGGATATGAACAGACACTTTATAAAAGAAGACATACATGAAGCCAACAAACACATAAAAAAATGCTCATCATCACTGGTCATTAGAGAAATGCAAACCAAAACCACATTGAGATACCATCTCACGCCAGTTAGAATGGCGATCATTAAAAAATCTGGAGACAACAGATGCTGGAGAGGATGTGGAGAAATAGGAACACTCTTACACTGTTGGTGGGAGTGTAAATTAGTTCAACCATTGTGGAAGACAGTGTGGTGATTCCTCAGGGACCTAGAAATAGAAATTCCATTTGACCCAGCAATCCCATTACTGGGTATATATCCAAAGGACTATAAATCATTCTACTATAAGGACACATGCACACAAATGTTCATTGCAGCACTGTTTACAATAGCAAAGACCTGGAACCAACCCAAATGCGCATTGATGATAGACTGGACTGGAAAAATGTGGCACATATACACCATGGAATATTATGCAGCAATCAAAAATGATGAGTTTGTGTTTTTTGTAAGGACATGGATGAATCTGGAGAACATCATTCTCGGCAAACTGACACAAGAACAGAAAATGAAATACCACATATTCTCACTCATAGGCGGGTGAGGAAAAATGAGAACACATGGACACAGGGAAGGGGGTACTACACACTGGGGTCTATTGGGGGGAATAGGGGAGGGACAGCAGAGGGGGAGATGGGGAAGGATAGCCTGGGGAGAAATGCCAAATGTGGGTGAAGGGGAGGAAGGCAGCAAAACACACTGCCATGTGTGTACCTATGCAACTATCTTGCACGTTCTGCACATGTACCCCAAAACCTAAAATGCAATAAAAATAAAAAATTTAAAAAAAGAAAGCAATTATAATAATTACAGTAGCTGAAAAAAAATGCCTAGGAATAGTTTAACCAAGGAGAAAAAAAACCTGTACAATGATAACAATAAAACACTCATGAAAGAAATTGAAAAGAATAGAAATAAATGGAAAGATATTCCATATTCATGGATTGAAAGGATTAATGTTGTTAAAATGTCTATACAGATTCAATGCAATCCTTATGCAAATGCCAATGACAGTCTTCACAAAAATGGAAACCATCCTAAAACTTATATGGAACCACAAAAGATCTTAAGCAACAAAAGTAACTTTGAGCAAAAAGACAAAGCTGGAAGTATCCCACTATTTGACTTCAAAATACACTGCAAATCTATAGTAACCAAGACAGCATAATACTGGCATGAAAACAGACACATAGACCAATGGAACAGAATAGAGAATGCTTATATAAATCAACACATTTACAAGCAACTAATCTTCAACAAAGCCACCAAGAACATGTAATGGGCAAAGGACAGCCTCTTCAACAAATAATGCTGAAGAAATTGAATAACTATATGCAGAAGAATGAAACTAGACCCGATCTCTCACCATACACAAAAAAATCAAACTCAAAATGGATTAAGAACTTAAATGTAAGATCTAATCCTAGAAAACTACCAGAACAAAGGAAAGGGGAAACATTTTATGACACAGTCTAGGTGAGAATTTTTAAAATAAGAACTCAAAAGCACAGGCAACAAAAATAAAAACAAGTAAATGGGATTTGCCTCATTAAAAGCTGCACAGCAAAAGAAATAATCAAGAGAGTGAATAGACAACCTACAGAATAGGAAAAATATATGCAAACCATGCATCTGACAAGGGGTTAATTTCCAGAATATATAAGAAACTCAAACAACTCAATAGCAAAAAAAGAAAACAATCCCATTTAAAAATGGGCAAAGCACTTAAATAAACATTTCTCAAAAGAAGACACAGAAATGGATAATGGCATGAAAAAATGTTCAACAACATTAACTACCAGGGAAATGCACATCAAAACTACAATGAGATAACATCTCTCTATAATATCTCTGGCTAATATCAAAAGAACAAAAAATAAACACTGGTATGGATGCAGATAAAAGAAACCATTAGATATTGTTGGTGATTATGTAAACTGTTATGGCATGATGGAAAACAGTATGAAGATTCCTCAAAAACTTTACAACAGATCATATGATACAGCAATTCCACTTCTGGGTATTTATCCAATGGAAATGAAACTAGAATGTTACAGAGATGTGTTCACTCTCATGTTTTTTGTAGCACTATTCACAATAATGTAAGTGTCCATCAATGAAGAATGGATAAAGAAAATGTGGTAGGGAAGATCCAAGATGGCCAATTAGGAGCAGCTCAGGATTGCAGCTCCCAGTGAAAGTGCAGAGGGTGAGTGAACGCCGCATTTCCAGAAGGATTTTTATTGCCCACAGACCAGGAGATTCCCAGGTGGAGGAGCTCCATGGGTCACCAACGCAGCTGTTTTGGCTGGCCTGGCTGTTTTGCTGGCACTCCGGCATAGCTATTCTCCATACAAAATACACTGGTTGGGTGCCCTTTTAAGCTGGCGATTGGAGCTCCAGGAAGGCAGAGTCACCCATTCATCTGATTAAAAAGGGGACTGAAACAGGGAGCCAGGCCAGGAGATTCTTGGGCAAAAAAGTGCCACAAATCTCAGCGCCACTGTTTCTGCCAGCACATTGGGTCACTGCAAGGGAGATATCACAGATCCCAGCACCTTTTCAACAGGCAACTGGAACACCTGGGAGAGAGTCGACCATTCAACTAAAAAAAAAAGTTTCTGAGGCAGGGAGCCAGGTGATCAGGCTTAGCTGGTCCCACCCCAAAAACAACAACAAAAAAAACCAGCAATTGGAAACACTCTGGGTTGAGAGTTTCACAGCAAGCACAGATGAACCTGAGACAGTCCAGCTCTGTGGGGGAGGGGTGTCCGCCATCACTGAGGTACTGCACCACTGTGGAGGTAGTCCGCCATTGCTGAGGCAGCCTGCAGTTGCCAAGGCAACCCACCATTACAGAGAGAGTCTGCCATTACAGAGGTCGGCCACCATTGCTGAGGCAGTTCTAACTACACCCATAAAAACAGTACTGCAGAAAAGTTTACATGGCAGCTGTGCAGAGCACACAGCAGCTCAGCAAAGCCTCTGCAGGCAGACAGTGACTAGGCCACCTCCTTGCTGGGCAGGGCAGCCCTGAAAAAAAGGCAGCAGCACAATGGAAATTCATAAATAAAGCCCTAACTCCCTGGGACAGAGTACCTGGGGAGAAAAAGGGGTTTATGAGTTCTGCTGCAGCAGACTTAAATGTATCTGCCCAGCAGCTCTGAATGAACAACGGAGCTCATAGCTCAGCACTTGAGCTCCTATAAAGGACAGACTGTCTCCTCAAGCAGCTCCCTGACCCTGTATATCCAAATATTCAACTCATAAAGGAGAAATCAAACTGACATTTGGCGGGCACCCTTCTGGGACAAAGATAGCAGAAGAAACTGGTAGCAACCCTTACTGTTCTGCAGCTGCTGCAGGTGATCCTCAGGCAAGCAGGGCCTGGAGTGGACCTCAGCAGTCCTACAGCAGAGGGGCCAGACTCTTAGAAGGAAAACTAAGAAACAGAAATAACTTCATCACCAACAAACTGGACGTCCACTCAGAGACCCAATCTGAAAGTCAGCAACTACAAAGATGACAGGTGGATAAATCCACAAAGATGGGAAGAAACCAGTGCAAAAAGGATGAAAACACCCAAAACCAGAATACCTCTCCTCCTACAAGGGATCACAACTCCTCACCAGCAAGGAAACAAGGCTGGATGGACAATGAGTGCGATGAAATGACATAATCAGGCTTCAGAAGGTGGGTAATAAGAAACTTCTGTGAGCTGAAAGAACATGTTCTAACCCAATGCAAAGAAACAAAAACCTTGAAAAAAGATTTGGCAAAACGCTAATGAGAATGGACAACTTAGAGAGGAATATAAGTGAATTGATGGAGCTGAAAAACAGAACATGAGAACTTTGCGAAGCATGTACAAGTTTCAAAAGCCAAATTGACCAAGCAGAAGAAAGGATATCAGAGGTCGAAGATCAACTCAATGAAATAAAACAAGAAGGCAAGATTAGAAAAAAAAGGGTGAAAAGGAATGAACAAAGTCTTCAAGAAATATGGGACTATGTGAAATGACCTAATCTACATTTGATAGGTGTACCTGAATGTGACAAAGAGAATGAATCCAAGCTGGAAAATACTCTTCAGGATATTATCCAGGAAAACTTCCCCAACCTAGCAAGGCAGGCCAATATTCAAGTCCAGGAAACACAGAGAACACCACAAAGATATTCCTCAGAAAGAGCAACTCCAAGGCACTAATCATAAGATTCACCAGGGTTGAAATGAAGGAGAAAATACTAAAGGCAGCCAGAGAGAAAGGTCAGGTTACCCACAAAGCAAAGCCCATCAGACTCACAGCAGATCTCTCAGCACAAACCCTACAAGCCAGAAGAGAGTGGGGGCCAATATTCAACATCCTTAAAGAAAAGAACTTTCAACTCAGAATTTCATATCCAGCCAAACTAAGCTTCATAAGTGAATGAAAAATAAAATCTTTTGCGAACAAGCAAGTACTCAGAGATTTTGTCACCACCAGGCCTGCCTTACAAGAGCTCCTGAAAGAGGCAGTACATACAGAAAGGATCAACCAGTACCAGCCACTGCAAAAACATACCAAATGGTAAAGTGCCTCAACACAATGAAGAATCTGCATCAACTAATGGGCAAAACAACCAGCTAGCATCAAAATGGCAGTATCAAATTCACACATAACAATATTAACCCTAAACGTAAATGGACTAAACGCCCCAATCAAAAGACACAGACTGGCAAATTGGATAAAAAGCCAAAACCCATCAGTGTGCTGTATCCAGGAAACCCATCTCACATGCAAGGTTACACAAAGCCTCAAAATAAAGGGATGGAGGAAGATTTACCAAGCAAATGGAGAGCAAAAAAAGAGGAGGAGTTGCAATTCTCATCTCTGATAAAATAGACTTTAAAGCAATAAAGATCTAAAGAAACTAATAAGGACATTACATAATGGTAAAAGGATCAATGCAACAAGGAGACCTAATGATCATAAATATATACGCACCCAATACAGGAGCACCCAGATACATAAGGCAAGTTTCTAATGACTTACAAAGAAACTCAGACTCCCACACAATAATAGTGGGAGACTTTAACACCCCATTGTAAATATTAGACAGATCAACCAGAGAGAAAATTAACAAGGATATCCAGGACTTGAACTTAGACCTGGAACAAGCAAACCTGATAGACATTTACAGAACTCTCCACCCCAAATCCACAGAATATACATTCTTCTCAGCACCACATCACACCTACTCTAAAATTGACCACATAATTGGAAGTAAATCACTCCTCAGCAAATGCAAAATAATGGAAATCATAACAGTCTTTCAGACCACAGTGCAATCAAGTTAGAACTCAGAATTCAGAAACTAACCCAGAACTGCACAGCTTCACGGAAACTGAACAACTGGCTCTTGAATGTTGACTAGATAAACATGAAATGAAGGCAGAAATAAAGATGTTTTTTGAAACCAACAATAATGAAGACACAACATACCAGAATCTCTGGAACACATTTAAAGCATTGTCTAGAGGAAAATACACAGCAATAAGTGCCCACATGCAAAGCAAGGGGAGATCTAAAATTGACAGGCAACCATCAAAATTGAAAGAGCTAGAGGAGCAAGATCAAAAAAACTCAAAACCGAGCAGAAGACAAGAAATAACTAAGATCAGAGCAGAACTGAAGGAGATAGAGACACAAAAAAAACTTCAAAAAATCAATAAATTCAGGAGTTGGTTTTTCAAAAAGATCAACAAAATAGACAGACCACTAGCCAGATTAATAAAAAAGAAAAGAGAGAATAACCAAATAGATGTAATAAAAAATGATAAAGGGGATATCACCACAGTTTTCACAGAAATTCAAACCATCATCAGAGAATACTACAAACAACTCTATGCACATAAACTAGTAAACCTGGAAAAAATAAATAAATTCCTGGACACTTGCCTCCTCCCAAGCCTAAACCAGGAAGAAGTCGAAACCCTGAATAGACCAATGACAAGGTCGGAAGTTGAGGCAGCAATTAAGAGCCTACCACACAAAAAGAGCCCAGGTCCAGATGGGTTCACAGCCGAATTCTAACAGATATACAAAGAGGAGCTAGTACCATTCCTCTGAAACTATTCCAAATAATTCAAAAAGAGGGAATCCTTCCCAAATCATTTTATGAGACCAACATCATCCTGATACCAAAACCTGGCAGAGACTCAAGAAGAAAAGAAAACTTCAGGCCAATATCCATGATGAACATAGATGCAAAAATCTTCAATAAAACACTGGCAAACCGATTGCAACAGCACATCAAAAAGCTTATCCACCATGATCAAGCAGGATTCATCCCGGGGATGCAAGGCTGGTTCAACATATGCAAGTCTATAAATGTAATTCACCACATAAACAGAACCAAAAACAAAAACCACATGATTATCTCAATTGATGCGGAGAAGGCCTTTGACCAAATTCAACAGTGCTTTATGCTAAAAAAACCCTCAGTAAACTAGGTATTGATGGAACCTATCTCAAAATAATAAAAGCTATTTATGACAAACCAACAGCCAATATCATACTGAATGGGCAAAAACTGGAAGCATTCCCTTTGAAATCTGGCACTAGACAAGGATGCCCTCTCTCACCACTCCTATTCAATATAGTACTGGAAGTTCTAGCCAGAGCAATCAGGCAAGAAAAAGAAATAAAGGATATTCAAATAGGAAAAGAGGAAGCCAAAATGTCTCTTTTTGCAGATGACATAATTGTATATCTAGAAGACCCCATCATCTCAGCCCAAAATCTCCTGAAACTGATAAGCAACTTCAGCAAAGTCTCAGGATACAAAATCAATCTGCAAAAATCACAAGCATTTCTTTTACACACAGACTTAAAGAGAGCCAAATCAAGAACGAACTGCCATTCACAATTGCTACAAAGAGAATAAAATACCTAGGAATACAACTCACAAGGAACGTAAAGGACCTCTTCAAGGAGAACTACAAACCACTGCTCAACGAAATAAGAGAGGACACAAACAGATGGAGAAACATTCCATGTTCATGGTTAGGAAGAATCAATATCATGAAAATGTCCATACTGCCCAAAGTAATTCACACCTTAAACTTCAGATGGAACCAAAAGAGAGCCTGCATAGACAAGTAAATTCTAAGTAAAAAGAGCAAAGTGGGAGGCATCACACTACAGGACTTCAAACTATCATACAAGGCTACAGTAATCAAAACGGCATGGTACTGGTACCAAAACAGAGATATAGACCAATGGAACAGAACAGAGGCCTCGGAGGCAACACAACATATCTATATCCATTGGATCTTTGACAAACCTGACAAAAACAAGCAATGGGGAAAGGATTCCCTGTTTAATAAATGGTGTTGGGAAAACTGGTTAGTTATGTGCAGAAAGCAGAAACTGGACCCCTTCCTGACACCTTACACTAAAATTAACTCCAGATGGATTAAATACTTAAACATAAGACCTAAAATTATAAAAACCCTAGAAGAAAATCTAGGCAAAACCATTCAGGACATAGGCATAGGCAAGGACTTCATGACCAAAACACCAAAAGCATTGGCAACAAAAGCCAAGATAGACAAATGGGACCTAATCAAACTCCACAGCTTCTGCAAGGCAAAAGAAACAGTAATTAGAGTGAATCGGCAACCAACAGAATGGGAAAAAATCTTTGCAGTTTACCTATCTGACAAAGGGCTGATATCCAGAATTTACAAAGAACTCAAACAGATTTACAAGAAAAAAACAAACAAGCCCATTCAAAAGTGAGCAAAGGATATGAACAGACACTTTACAAAAGAAGACATACATGAGGCCGACAAACATATGAAAAAATGCTCATTATCACTGGTCATTAGAGAAATGCAAATCAAAACCACATTGAGATACCATCTCACACCATTTAGAATGACAATTATTAAAAAATCTGGAGACAACAGATGCTGGAGAGGATGTGGAGAAATAGGAACACTTTTACACTGTTGGTGGGAGTGTAAATTAGTTCAACCATTGTGGAAGACAGTGTGGCGATTCCTCAAGGACCTAGAAATAGAAATTCCATTTGACCCAGCAATCTCATTACTAGGTATATATCCAAAGGATTATAAATCATTCTACCATAAGGACACATGCACACGAATGTTCATCGCAGCAGTTTCCAACAGCAAAGACCTGGAACCAACCCAAATGCCCATCGATGATAGACTGGACAGGGAAAATGTAGCACATATATACCATGGAATATTATGCAGACATCAAAAATGATGAGTTCGTGTCCTTTGTAGGGACATGGATGAACCTGGAGAACATCATTCTCGGCAAACTGACACAAGAACAGAAAATCAAACACCACATGTTCTCACTCATAGGCAGGTGTTGAACAATGAGAACACATGGAGGGAGGGAAGCACTACACACTGGGGTCTTTTGGGGGGAAATAAGGGAGGGACAGTGGGGGCTGGGGAATTGGGGAGGGATAGCATGGGGAGAAATGCCAGATATAGGTGAAGGGGAGGAAGGCAGCAAATCACACTGCCACATGTGTACCTGTTCAACAATCTTGCATGTTCTTCACATGTACCCCAAAACCTAAAATGCAGTAAAAAAAAAAAAAAAGAAAGAAAGAAAAAAGGAAATGTGGTATAGGAACACAAAAGTATATTCCATGTCTATTAAAAGAAGTAAAATCCTATCATTTGCAGCAGCATGGGTGAACCTGGAAGATACTATGTTAAGTAAAAGAAGCCAAGCACAGAAAGACAAATACCACATGATCTCACTAATTTGTCTAAAAAAGCTCATATCAAAGAAGCACAGAGTAGATTAGTAATGACCAGAGGCTGGAGAGGAAAGAGGGGGATGAGAAGAGGTTGCTTACAAAATTACAGTTAGATGGGAGAAATAAATTCCGGTATTCTGTTGCACTGAAGGGTGGCTATAGCTAACAATATTGTATTGTATATTTCAAAGGAAGTAGAAGAGAAGATTTTGAATGTTCTTACCACAAAAAAAATGATAAATGTTTGAGGTTATAGCTATGCTATATACCCTGATTTGATCACCACACAATGTATACATGTATTAAAACATCACACTGTACCCCATAAATATATACAATTGTGTCCATTAAAAATAAATAAAAAATTAAGATTCCATTTAATTAACCTTTTTTTTGAGACAGAGTCTCGTTCTGTTGCCAGGCTGAAGTGCAGCGGCACCATCTTGGCTCACTGCAATCTCCGTCTCCTGGGTTCAAGTGATTTTCCTACCTCAATCTCCCAAGTAGCTGGGATTACAGACATGCACGACCACACCCAGCTAATTTTTGTATTTTTAGTAGAGACAGTGTTTCACCATGTTAGCCAGGATGGTATCGACCTCCTGACCTCGTGATCCACCCACCTCAGCCTCCCAAAGGGCTGGAATTACAGGTGTAAGCCACCTCGCTCAGGCTTAACATTTTTAAACTTCAAAATAAAGTTGTAAATCTAACAAGATATCTAAAAAATCTATCCACAGAAATTAAGATAATTAGAGGAGATCTGTATAAATGAAGAGAGAAACCACATTCATGGATTGAGAAACTCAATGATATAAATTTATTAATGTTCCCCAAATTAATCTATATAATCAGTAAAATCCCAATCAAGATTTCAAAAGGTTCTTTGCAGAAAATGACAGCTCATCCTACAATGTGTATGGCAATTCAGAAGACCAAGAAAAGCTAAGAAACTTGAAGAAGACAAAAATCTGCTAGATATCAAGACATTATAAAGCAGTAGCAAATAATGCAGGGTTGTGTTGGTAAACAGACAGTAGATCAATGAAACAGAATAAAGAGCCCAAAAAGAGATCCATGCATTCATGGACAATAGTGGCACTGCAGAATAATGGGAGAAGAGATAATGTGTTCATCAAATAGTGTTGTGCCAATTACATATCCATATGGAAAAAGTAAAACCTGGTTCCTATCTCTACGCATAAAAACAGATTCTAGGTAGGTTATAGATATAAGTGTAAAAATCAAATGATAGAGAATTTTAGAAGTTAATATAAAACTATATTATCCCAGAATAAGAAAAAATTACTTAAACAGAAGACATGAAAGGCACTATTCATAAAGAAAAAAAATGACAAATTGGATTAAATTAAAATTAGTAAGTTCTGTTCATTGAAAGGTATACTAATTAGTAGAGCAAAAAGATAAGCCAGAGTAGGAGACTTTGTAAAACATACTTTACAAAGAGCATAGTTCCAGAAATTATTAAGAATTTCTACAAATAATAAGAAAAAACAGGAAGTCCAAGAGAATAATGGCCAAAATACTTAAACAGACATTATACTAGAGGAGATATGCAAATTATCAGTAAACATATGAAGTTGCTCAATCACATTAATAATTGCAAAACTGCAATTTAAAGCCACACTAAGATAACACAACATACCTACCAGAGTGGCAAAAATTGTAAGGATTGACAATATAAAGTGCTGGCAATGATGTGGGTATAAGCACTGCTGATAGAAATGTAAACTGATATAGTATAACCACTTTGGAAAGCAGTCTGGCATTATCTAATAAAGTTGACAATATGTTACTGAATATTACTCTCTGAACTAGGAATTTCACTCTTACATATAACCAATAAAAATGAGTGTATATGTGCATCAAAAATTTGTACAATAAATTTATAGTAACATTATTCCTTAGATCAAAAACTAAAAACAACTAAAAATTATATCAACAGTAAAATGGGTAATTTGAGGCATAGTCACAGAATGCAATATGCAATACTATTAAGCAATGAATATAGATGAACTATAACCATATAAAACAACATAGATGAATCTCCCAAATGTAAGTTAAGCATAAGAAATATGTTTCAGAAAAATACATACTCAATGATTCCATTTAAAGAAGTTTAAAAACAGGCACAACTAAATTACAGGGATGCATGTTTAGTGATAAAAATATAAAGAAAAACAAAGACATGATTATCATAAGAGCCCAGATAACCATTACTTTTTAGAGGATGGGCAGAGCCAATGATCAGATGGGTGTAATAGGAAGCTATGATGCTGCAAATACTCTACTTCTTGACTTGGGTAATGATTATACCTGTGTTTTCTTTGTGAAAAATTATTGAGCCACATACATATTTTGGTTTTGTCCATGTCTTCATGTGTGTTACATTTCTCAGTAAAGAAGCCTTAATAATTCCAATTAAAACAATTTAGGTTATCTGTCAAAAAAAATCTTAATTAATGCATAAGTAGTACCCTCAACTCTAGTTGGGAAGTAGGAAAATCTCAACAACCAGATGTTTCTGTCATGCTATGCAAATATTCTTTTGTATGCTATAAAACCATGAAAATAGCGATTTTGTTTAAAACTATTCTTGGTCTGGGAACAGTGGCTCATGTCTATAATCTCAAAGCTTTGGAAGGCCAGAGCATGAGGATTCATTGAGATCAGGAGTTCAAGACGAGCCAGGGCAACATAGTGAGACCCTGTCTCTACATATATATGTATATATTTTTTTAATTAGCCATGCATGGTGGCACATATCTGTAACCCCAGCTTCTCAGGCAGCTAAGGCAAAAGGATCACTTGAACTGAGAATTTCCGGGTTACAGTGAGTTATGATAGTACCACTACACTTCAGCCTTGACAGAGCAAGAATGTCTCTAGGATCAGTTAATCAATCAATAAATTCTTTAATATATGTTATAACAAGCAAATCAAAAATACAAATAAATAAGAAATTAAGTACATTTAATAAAAGGACAAGTAGGTCAAGTAATAATCATTTTTTTATTTAAGAAAAAAAGATCAGCATCCTCTCTACCACTTACAACTCCTAGCTGGGACACAACAACTGCAAATATTGGCTAACAATCCAGCACAAATTTAGATAGTCTCAGGCACTTTGAGGAGTGAATACGTGGTCAAAAGTTAATCCTTCTCTGCCAAGAGTATACAGTGTAGATTTGTAGAGGCAGGACAACTGCAGATGCAATAAGTTGTAAAACAATGTAAGTCTCAATTATTCATTTGGCCATTTCATCATGCAACAAAGGAATATCTATATGGCAATACTATTACTATTCTGTTTTCCACATGAATAAAGTGCCCAGATCACTTTCGGTTAGCAAGGGGTGGAGGCGAGTTCTAACCCAGGTGGCCTGGCTCTGGAATACTTGCTCATCATGAGTCAAGCATTTTTTTTGAGTCAGTAAGAAACATAAATATGGACGAGGGCAAATCCTCACCTAATATTAGATCAGAAGGGCTCAGAGAAGAGAAACAGACAATAAGGCCTATCGGAGATGGAATGCTTCATTGAGACTGCAGGAAACGTGCTATGCCTTCACTGGTAGATAGAGATTGGATAGAGTCAAGACAAAAAAGGGAGTGGATATGTTATGTTCATGTATTCAGTTGCAATAGACTAAAAGTTCAAAGGGAAATTGGGAGAAATAGGATGAATTTGTTTTTAAATATAAAACCCTTAGTAGAGGAGTCTAGAATTTAGGCAGCAGAGCAATGGGGATGAATTGTGAGCTTTTACACATGGGAGATGTCAAAGCATACCCGTAATTACCTTTACTCTCCATTTCCTAGCATTGACAAGTATTCATTGTGTATCTATTTTCAGTGGATGATCATGGTGGTTAGGAGCAAGTATTCCAGAGCCAGGCCACCTGGGTTAGAACTCGCCTCCACCCCTTACTAACCGTAAGTGATCTGGGCACTTTCTTCATGTGGAAAACGGAATAGTAATAGTATTGCCATATAGATATTTTTTGAAAGCTGAATGAATTATTCCATGTAATGCAATTAGATTAATGCCTAGCACAAAATGAACACTATATTATTCAGCTACAGTAATAATAATTATGTGTTTCATATCCAACATTACCCTAAACACTATAGTAGATGCATTTTTCTTAAAAGTCTCTACCCTCAAAGATTTTATAATTTACTTACAATGTATGGGGGTTGGGGAAGTGGCCACTTAATTATATGCTGAAAAAAAAATTATGATGAAATGATACAGTATATTGCTAAGAGACAAAGAATGAAAGGAAACTGTAATACAGAACAAAAGTCTAATCCCAAACACTGTATCTGTCTGTGAAAATAGATGTGATTCCCAAAATTGTAGAAAATACAAGCAACTATCTCTGGATAGTGGGATTATGAGTGATCTTAAGAAGCTTTATTGGATTATAAACTTGAATGAGATGCTGTAGGTATAATAGAATTCATGAGTTTGGGAATCCATATAGAAGTGGGTAGCTATACCTGCTACACCTTTTGTCTGAAACCTTAGGAGAGTCCTTATTCCTTTCTTGTTTAAATGTTCTCAGCCTGTTTCTTCATTTATAAAATGGAAATGCACCTAGCACATAGCACACAGGAGACGCTTTACACACTGTGGTTATTTCTAGACAGCACACTAATTCCTTCAAAGCATTCATTCATAGCATCCATCCATCATTAGTGACACACTATCACTGTAAGACCCATCCATACCATTGGTTATAGAACTTAACTAGTGCTAAAATATGATCAAATTGGGTCTCAGATATTTTTTAATGCTCAGTTGTATCGCTTCTCAGCCTTTTGGCTAAGATCAAGTGTAAATGCTCAGTTGTGTTCAGGGTGGTAGAAAAGTTTGTTTTTCTTCATTTATTTGTCAAGAATTCATGTCTAACACCTGAATTTGAAGTACTTGGTCCTGGATGAGATTCATAGTAGGTATCTTGCTTGTCACAAAGTATGAAATTAATATTTCTTTTTAATTAATTAATTTACCCATGCATTTAACATCTATTCATGAATTGCATTCACTGTGCTAAGCAATGAATATGAAATAAGTTTATTCCCAACCCATTTATTCTAGCCTCTTACAGAAACGACATTTGGTTCTGCTTGTGGTTGCAAAAGGAGACCTAAAACTATATTTACCTTTGACTATAAATAGCTCTGGAATAAGCACAAGTCAAATAAATTCCCACTGATTAAATCCTAGCAGCGCCTCTGTGACATTTCAATCTTTTCATGCTGTTTTTGAGCTATTTGAGTTGAGGTATTTGGGGTTTGCTTATTTTAAAAGCCAAGATCAGACACTGTCTCATGTTTTGTCACACTCACAGGCAGCAGTAGAAGTTAAATAAAAGCTTTAATTTAATACAAAAGCCATACTTTAAAAATAGTCTTAATGCAGAACTTGAATGAAATAATATAGAGTCTCTTTTTCTTCATAGCAAGTCTTCAGATAATATCTATTTCTGAAACTCACACAAAAATAGAAAGATTTAAGAAATGTTACCTAACAAAAATTTTTCACCCACTTATTCTTTGCAGAATTTCAACAGCAAAAAGTATAAAACAATCTAAACAATAAGATATATTTATAGAGAATGTAATAATAGAAGACTGGTTAAACTATTTCATTTGCACAAAGTATAATGCTATATAGCCATTGAAAATATTATAGACATAGAATATTTAAAGACATAGAAAGTTCTCCAAGATAAATTGGTACATAAAAATCAGTATTTCCAGGGCATTTCAACCCCACCATTTTGACCCTGTCATTTTTGTTTCTGAGGAAATTTTGACCTTGAGGATGCTTATAATATACTTTAATCAGAATTAGGCCAGCTTTTTTTCTTTAATTTATTGTAATACTACAATTTTATTCATCAATAAGGATTTGCTGTATCAACTTTTATTATTTTCTATCCTTGTGAATTTTCTTTTATTTTCACCACATTCAGTACTACTGGTATTGATTTTTCAGGTACAAACATTGTCAAGATCTTATACTTCAATTAATTTTTAATCAATAACAAATTTTACAATGTGCAATTTAAGATATTGTCAGTTTTATTCCACAGAGGTTATTTGTGCCAATAATGTTTGAAGCAAATATATTTATTTCTTAGTTAATGCATGCAAAAAATAGTAAACAATTTAATAGAGAGAAGCAAAGGGGAAAAGGTTAAAGGAGGGAAAGAATGAATAGAAGAGAATGAAAAAGCAAGAGAGAATGAGGAAAAGAGAAGAGACGATGAAACGTACAAAGAAAGAAAGGGCCAGGCGCAGTGGCTCACGCCTGTAATCCCAGCACTTTGGGAGGCCAAGGCGGGTGGATCATGAGGTCAAGAGAACAAGACCATCCTGGTCAACAAGGTGAAACCCCGTCTCTACTAAAAATACAAAAAATTAGGTGGGCATAGTGGCACATGCCTGTAATCCCAGCTACTCAGGAGGCTGAGGCAGGAGAATTGCCTGAACCCAGGAGGCGGAGGTTGCAGTGAGCCGAGATCGCGCCATTGCACTCCAGCCTGGGTAACGAGTGAAACTCTGTCTCAAAAAAAAAAAAAAAGAAAGAAAGAGAAAGTTGAACACATCTGAGTAGTCAAAACAGGATCAAAATGGTGGGGTAAGAGTACTAAAATACAGCTTAATAATGCTATCTGTTCAAGCTTAATCATGCTAATCCTTTCCTTTGACAAAATGAATTCCTGAAAGACTCCTTCAGAACATCTTTGTATTTCTTACTTTCAATCTCCCTACATACTGATCTGCATCAGACAAACAATGAATTTGCTGCAGCAATGAAAGATCTTTCTGTGTGACTATTGAATAATCGGTTAAATTATGTAATATTTCATATTCTTTTCTCTACATGCTAACTGGTTAGCCTGAGGGTGTTCAATGCAACATAGTATTTTGACATCAACCTACCTGGGGTAAGCAGAGGTTTTGTAGGATATGCAACATTCTATCTCTCAGTGTAAAATACAGAGATCAAAGACAAGGCTAAGACCAAGATAATGAGTAAATCAAATGCTAGATGTTGGTCTGCAGGTAATGGTCAAGGGCATGGAGTGGAATGCAAAGGATAAGGAGGTAGAGCAGATAAGAACAGGGGTGGTATCCCCAATGGATATATTTACTTCTCTAAGCCACTCTGTGAACCAAGCCAGGATCTAAATTGTTCTCCTTTCATCCCCAGTCCCCATGTATGTAACTTTACTTCCACAAATTGTTACTTAGACCAATAGTGTTCAAAAATCTCACCCCTTTTTTAAAAGCATGGATTCAAAACCTTATGCAAAAGCCCACATTTTCTAATCAGGAAAAGATTGCTGTTCTATAGCTATAATGGGGAAAAAATGGAGTAGGATTAAGGAGGCAGGGAATCCCACACACTCAGATTTCCTGCTCCTCCCCACTCCAAACAGCCTACAGTTACCTCAAAAGGAGCCCCATAGAAGCTGCTTTGAACCCCACTGGCTTAGACTTTATGTGCTATATTCTAGAATCTCTGAAGATAAATTTTACAAGTAGTCTTGCAAGGATAAAGATGCCACTGTTTTTTTGTTTTGTTTTGTTTTTTTGTTTTTTTTGCTTTTTGTTTTTTAACAGAGCCTCCAAAGTTGAACCAGCCTATTACTTTTTAGGGTTTGTTTTATTGTTCATTTAATGAAGAAAAGCAGATATTAAATAAATGAACAAGAAAGGTACTGGATAGAATATCCTTACATGCCCCTTTTGTATGTAAAGATAATGTGATATGATAGCCAAAGTCTGTGTGGCTACTTTAGATTGATTAGCCAGGGAAGGTACTTCTAAGAAAGTGATATTTTATTTAAGCTGAGATGTGAATGACTAAAAATGGGCCAGTGTTCTGAAGATAAGAGGGAAGAACATTCCAGGTAGCAGGAATGAATACCGAAAAGGCCCTAAGATGAAACCAAACTGGGCTTACGCATAGAACAGAAAGTGAACCAGTATGGCTAAAGCATTTTGGTCAAAGGAGGACAATGAGGAGAAATGAGGCTGGACTTGGGAAACTCACAGAGCAATGATAAATTAGATGTAGTGAGAGACTGATAAACAATATGTCATAGTACTTCCATGGGATAAATATTTCAACAAATAACAAAAAGAACAGCTTTCTTTTGGAACACAGAGGCACCTAACCTATACCAGGAAAAGTGATGTTGACTTTGAACCCTACAGAAGAGAGCCCTAAGACGAGATGACCAGACAAGGCAAAATTAAAGGGCACTGTAAGGAAATGTCTAGAATAACAGATAGTGGATTGCAGCCAGAGCCTACAGTTGGAGGCAGGAGCAGTGAGAGATGTACCTGGATACATAAGCAAGGGCCAGGGTCACCAAGTGCCAAATAAGAGACAACAAAAACTCAGAACTACCAAAAGTTAATTTTCAACTGAGTAGATCAAACAACAAACACAATGGGTACAGAAACAACACATAACTCAGATGTAAACAAACATGTTAGAAAGTTACCCTGAAGCGGATCACCTGAGGTCAAGAGTTCAAGACCAGCCTAGCCAACATGGTGAAAACCTGATTTTACCAAAAATACAAAAATTAGCTGGGTATACTGGTGCGTGCCTGTAATCTCAGCTACTCAGGAGGCTGAGCAGGAGAATCACTTGAACCCAGGAGGTGGAGGCTGCAGTTGACCAAGACAGCACCAATGCACTCTAGCCTTTGCAACAGAGTTAGACTCTGTCTCAAAACGAAAGAAAGAAGGCAGGCAGGCAGGCAGGCAGGCAGGAAGGAAGGAAGGAAGGAAGGAAGGAAAGAAAGAAAAAGAAAGAAAGAAAAAAAAGAAAGAAAGAAAGAAAGAAAGAAAGAAAGAAAGAAAGAAAGAAAGAAAGAAAGAAAGAAAGAAAGAAAGAAAAAGAAAGAGAGAGAGAGAGAAAGAGAAGGAAAGGAAAAAAAGAGAAAGAAGGAAGGAAGGAAGGAAGGAAAGAAGGAAGGAAGGAAAGAGACCCTCAAGAGCCTAATGTTTCAGATAATGAGGCCCTCTACCTTAATTATGTCTACTCCTCCACCCCCAGAAAAAAAAAAGTTAAAAAAGTTATTCGTTCTTCCCCAAGTTCAATCACAAGATTCAGTCCTTATCTGAAAATATCTTACTTTGTGTTCACTGTTTTCAAGTGAAAGTCGATAAATCCCCACTGTAGTAGTCTATTCTCCAAATACTTAGGTGCTCCTCACTGAAGTCTCTCTCATTTCACTGCCCTGTCAAATTCAAAAGTGGTTTGCTGTCTATATCCCATGTCACGCTTTTGGTTGTGGTTGGAGCAGTTAGTCATTAGCACTGAATTGTTTGGTCACTAAAATTCAAAATGCTTCATTTCCACAGTTCTGGTGCAAAATCTTTGGGGTAAATTTTGGAGTGAGGTGTGTCCCAGGTACTCACCTGAAAAAGGGCTCCAGGTATATGGTATGTCCTCAGCATTCCTGGCCCATCCCTTTTGAAATGTAGACAAAAAGGATGTATGTCACTTCCACACAGAAACTTTTAGAGCCAGGAGGTGATTTGCCATGTTTCCTTTCCTTCTGCTACAGTGATCAAGTGTTCCAGAGAGAGACTGCTCCAGCAGATGACTAGGAGTGGAGCCACAGCCAATCGGGAAAGGATGTGGTGTAGAAGATCTACCAGTCTCTAAGTCACTAAGATTTGGGAGCTGCTTGTTACTGTAGCATAAACTAAACTAGCCTGTCCTGATTAATATATCCACAAACACAAACTTCCAGGACAGAAAGGATGGAACCAGGGATGCTGAGGACACACCATGTACCTGGAACCCTTTTCCAGGTGAGTACCTGGGGCATACCTCACTCTGGAATCTCCCCCCACAGATTTCATACCAGAACCATGGAAATGAAGCACACTAAATTTTACATTTTCATTCTCTCCTGCTCGTGACCAAACACTTCAGTACTAATGACTAACTACTCTAACCAAAAAAAAAAAAAAAAAAAAGTGTGACATGGGATGTAGGCAGCTTGTCTGTGCTCCGTTTTCACAGCCCACAGCTATAAATAATACCATTAGGAAAGCACACATTGCCTTAGATGGAAGGCACAAAGAAAAGCACTTTCTTTGATAGTTTAGCAACACATTCAGATTTCATGTCTCAAGGTAAAAATAGGCCTAACAAATGAATTAAATTTGGAAGCTGAGTTGAGGTGAAGAACACTGGCATTATAAAGCATGCCATAGGAGGAAAGAGAGACTTATAAGGCTCTGTATTCTCTCTGCTGGTGGGAAGGATAGAAGGGTGGAAAAAAGGATTTTCCTGAGAAATAAAAATAATCAGTGCGAGTCTGAAATTTAAAATATTATCCTTATTAAATTGGTAACCAAAAGAAACTGAAAATCATGCAAAGGACAAAATCAATCTCAACACACAGGGTTTTTTTCTGTGTACTTTCAACATGGGGGTGGGGAAAAAAAGATAAAAGGACAATAGATGTCAAAGATTGTTTGCAAATACATAACAAATTTCCAATTCAATAACACATGTTTTGATTGGTTAGAATTTTTTGTTTCAATAAAACCCAATCATTTCTATTAGCAGTCTTCAGTGCTATTTTTCATGGTTCTAGTACCTAAGCAAAGGAAATGTGAAAAGATGCTGTATTTCCCAAAAGATTTTTGTTTTTTAACCATTAACCAGCTGGGCACATGACTCACACCTACATTCCCAGAATTTGGGAGGCCAAGGTGGGAAGAAGAATCACTCGAGCCCAGGAGTTTGAGACCAGCCTGGGCAATATACTGAGATCCTGTCTCTACAAAAAAAAAAAATTAATTAATTAGCCAGGCATGGTGGCACATGTCGGTATTCCCAGCTACTCAGGAGGCTGTGGTGAGAAGATAGATTGAGCCCAGGAGGTTGAGGCTACAGTGAACTGTGATCATGCCCCTGCACTCCAGCCTGTTTGACAGAGCAAGACCCAGTCTAGAAAAAAAAAAAAGCCATCAACCAATAAACCTTTTTTTTCTTAATGGTACAGTCTTGGTAGAATTTCTCTATGCTATACCATATGAGAATTTAAAAATATACTAAATTGCCTTCCTATATCAAAATATATGCTATTTATGTCAAAGTATAAATTGTATTTAACATTGAATTGTCAGCTTCTTGAAAGGAAGAATTATCTTTTGCTCTCCTTTAGATCCCTCTCAGGACCTACCTAGTACAGTACAGACCTACCTAGTATTGTACTAATACCTACCTAGTATTAGTACAGTAACTAATACCCAATTGATGCTCAATACATATTTTTCAATTAAATAGAGTGACTTTCTCTATCAGCCCCACTTTGCTTTAAGTAGCCTACTGTCAATAAACTGTATACTATGCTGATGAAAATTGGTGTAACTTTTATGCCAGGAAAACATCAGTAGACAGTGACAGCACATCCTAACTCTATGTCTAAATCTGTGGGCCTGAAATATTTCCTAATATTTCCTAAACTATGCCACTGGCATCATCAGCAAATAAGAATAACTCAATTTAATTACCCCACTGAACAGCTGAAGAACTGCCTGAATATGCCAAAAGTCCCATGGCCATAGTGATTTGCCAAGATCTCAGTTGTCCAAGCCCAGCCCTTAAACACAGGTGATGCTTTTCCCAGAGATCCAAATGGCTTGGGCATGCAGCTGAGATAACTGTCAGTCATAATCATGAAAAAGCAGAGGACTTCTGTGTTCATTGTAGACACAGACCTGAAACAACTTATTCCTGGATGTCTGGGCAATTCTCCCGGTTACCTCCTCCAAGCATAGAAGATCTAAGCAACCTGTCATCCCATGCAGTCAACAATGGTTGTGCAACTTCTCAATCACCATGCAAGGTATTCTTGATTAATTTGTGAATAGTTTACTTCTGCTGCTGCTTCAAGATCAGCTAGCATGTTGTAGCATGTTAGGCCAAGGCACAGTTTTAATATCATAAACTGAAATTTCAGTTGTAAGGAACTTTATGTTTTATATTTATTGAATTATTAGCAGTGATTTACAGAAGACTGAAAGCCCCAATTTCAGCAATGGTGTTGCACAGTTCAACAGAACCTAAATTAAGATAAAATAATGCAGACTAGGCCTGGCACAGTGGCTCACTCCTGTAATCCCAGCACTTTGGGAGGCCAAGGCAGGTGGATCACCTGAGGTCAGGAGTTCAAGACCAGCCTGGCCAACATTGCGAAATCCCATCGCTACTGAAAATACAAAAAATTAGGTGGGTGTGGTGGCATGTGCCAGCAATCTCAGCTATTTGGGAGGCTATGTAGGAGAATCATTTGAACTTGGGAAATGGAGGTTGCAGTGAGCTGGGATGTCACCGTTGTACTCCAGCTTGGGTGACAAGAATGAGATTGTCTCAAATAATAATAATAATAATGCATACCAGGGCTAAAAAATCTTGTTTGTCTTTTAGAATGAACAGACCATGAACTATATTTTTGCCTGGGGTTTAGTGACTTCAGATCATTTATACAAAGACTTAAAACAAAATTGGAAATTTCAAATTTACCTTTCATACTGAACAGATTCAAAACACACTAATGATGCTTACTGTGTGTCATGCCAGACACAATGGCTCACACCTATAATCCCAGTACTTTGGAAGGCCGAGGTGGGCAGATCACCTGAGGTTAGGAGTTTGAGACTAGCCTGGCCAACATAGCGAAACCCTATCTCTTCTAAAAATACAAAAATTAGCCAGGCATGGTGGTGCATGCCTGTAGTCCCAGTTACTTGAGAGGCTGAGACAGAAGAATCGCTTGAACCCCAGAGGTGGAGGTTGCAGTGAGCCAAGATCATGCCACTGTACTCCAGCCTGGGCAATAGAGCAAGACTCTGTCTCAAAAAAAAGTACTGGATCAGGCACCAAGATTAAATTATGTACATATGAGCAAGGCATTATTAAAAGTTCGTAGCACTTGTTAAAAGTTGCATACATTTATCATGAATTGCTTTCACAATCAGCATAGCATCTCTCCAGCCCCAGAAAACAGACCCTCCAATTTTCAAGCTCAAAAATATTTTTAAATAAAGACATAACTCAGAGTTAACCTCAATGAATGTGGTAGCTTAGGCCTCTATATTAATATCATTGACAATAGGCCATTATTGATAAGCCTATGAAAGGTCAAATTCTGCAGAGAAGGAAGAGTAAAAACCCAGCCGACTGCAGAATCTGGATGTGGATTCATTCATCCGTTTTTTTATAAAATTATTTATTTAACAGATATTTATTGAGTCCCTGGTATGAACATATCCCTTTCTAGGCATTGGAATACCATAGTGAATACAATTATAAGTCTTCCTCTATTTGCACTTATATTTTAGTGGGAGTGATATAATATAAGCTAGCAGGCAAGTAAAAACATATAATTTCAGTAAGACTAAGTGCTACAATAAGGTAATAGTAACCAATTGATGTAGCAGGAGGCAAAATAGATGGTGAACATCTCAGGTGGACTGTATTTTGGCAGAAAGAGAAAACACACACACACACACACACACACACACACACACAATTAAGTTACATTTAGTTTCCATTTTAATTAAGCAAAGTACCAAGAGTATTGCTGTAATAAGGGGACCAAAGGAAGAAGGAATGGATCCGATATGTCTCGGCAAAATTCCCCAACATTCCCTGACGTTTCCAAAGAGATGTTACAACTGCCAGTGATACTACAATATTTTTTGCAGAGCAAATTCAGGGTGTAGTAAAGAATTATCAGCTTCTGAGATGCAAAATATAATATACCAAGACAACAGCCTTGCAAGCCATATTATTACATTGAGGAAAAAAATAAGATCACTTTATTCTTTCCATCAGAATATAAAAAATTGAGTCTGGAAGGTTTAGATCATAGAGTTCTACCACGATGTGGAAGAGATGCCTACCTTCCTATCACAGTTAGGCCATCTCTATGGTAAACAGTGAGTGTCATAAGGGAGGTGAAAGGAAGTCTGTCCTTTTCTGGACATAAGATTGATGGAAAAGAGAGAGAAGAGAGGAAAAGAGACAAGTTAATTTGTGCCTTCAAATTTTCTTCATCTTGTCTTTTCTAGGGAAAAAAACGTTAAAAAAAAGTAAGATACCAATGAGATCAACTACCCCAAATTGGAAGTTTGAAAGGGACTACTTAGCAGAGTATCCAATCTGAGGCACAGTCACTGAAAGTAACCAGAGCAGTACCCTGTGGTTAGGCAAAAAGCATTGAGCTTTAGCGTTCCCAAGTCATACGCATTTCCCTAAGTATAATCCAGTAAGCTAACTACGAAGCCCACTAGAGCAAAGCATAAGGACCCACGACAGAAGCTGAGTAGGACCCCAGGACACAGGGCCAGATGGAGAACCTGCCAGAGACTCTGTGGTTGATGCCAAAGCAGCTACGGGCCACATTAACAGCATTGCCTTAGCCAAAAGAACAGTCCATAGGTTTACATGCTACAGTCCTCGGCTCTGAAAGCCAGGAGAGAACTTAGAGTTCAGTAAACCAAAGGCCATGACCTTGGGGCCCAGAAGACATCATACCTAAAGACCCCCAAATCTTCCTCTTTGCCCCAGGGATATACAAGCTTAAGCAATACTCACCTCCACACTCACATGGACTCAATGTTGTAGACAGGGACAAGAGGCAATGAAAACTATCTGAGAAGGAATATTTTTATTCATATGAGAGACTAAATATTACCTAAAGGGATTGTTTAAATTGTCAGATTGGGCTAATTTTAAAACATACTAGCAATTTAATTAAGTTTTCCCACAAACCAGCAGGTAGCATGTCCTAGACGAGACAGGCTCTAGACAAAATAAATCTTTGCACATCTAAATTATGTTGTGAGTTAAATGCTGAACCCTGCTACAAAAGCTACAAGATTTGCCCAATTTCTCTCAGACTGCCTGTGGGGCTAATGTTCTGGGGTTAGAGAAAGAGCTGCTGCCAGGCATGAGTCCAAACTAGGCAGAACTGAAATAAGTATTTGCAGAATAGTCACTTATTCTATTCGGAATTAAATTAACAAGTTCCTTCTAAATAGAAAAGGCAGTGACTATTTTCTGAAGCCTAGATGTTTCACAGGTGTTGAAAATTTTTTTCCAGAGGTTGAAAGTCAGAGACTTGACAATACAAGGCATATGATCAAAGAGATATATTTCTAGAAATATAACGGTTTCAGAAGAGTTTGTTTATGAGGAAAAAGAGATGGGAATAATCAAACCTCCCATAATAAGTATTTCTTTGCATAAATGTGTACCTCAAATTATTTTAGTTTCTTAGTTTAAAAAAATCACAAATTAATTTAAGAAGTAAATAAGAAAAATGCTCTCAAATATCAAACTTGGGTTTGTTTTGGAGAAAGCTAAGTATAATAATAAATAGGATTCAGCACTATTAGTGTGATTCTCATGACATGTCCTCATATTATAAAAGCCTAAATACTAAGATAAAATCAGATTAATGTACCTATTTTTAAGAAAAATATTAAAACTGTACTATAAAACGAAGATTTTCTAAAACTAAAAGATTCTTTCTTCCAAAGAGAAAGGGGGGAAAAGCCAGTTCATTGAAACCATTTAAGAATATTTATTTCTATTTATGATTTGTTTTCAAAGTTATATAAAATAGATCTCTGCTAAAATAATTGAAAGTTAGCTTGCTGACAAAAATACACCTCAGAAAGAAAAGAAAACAGTGGCAATGTCATTAGTCCTTTCCTGTTTCTGCCTAGTAAAAAATAAAAATAAAAAAAGTCTGTCTCCATTATTCTTCTAACACCTTTTTACAATCAGCTTTAATGTTTTTATGGGATATTATGTTACATCTTCTTAAATGACATAATATATCTATCTTTTATTCTTTAAATCAATCAAGTATAACCTATGGTTTATGCTTTCAAACTAAAGTTTTACTTTTCAGAGCATGATTTGTTGTGAAGTAAGTCACTTGAAACGGCTTCCAGCTTAGTTTTTAAAATGCCCTCTCACCCAGCAAAACTTTCCATACTTGTTAAATCTTATAACCTCCAGTAACCCTTAATACTTTGAGGTGAGGAGGTGACTGATCACTCGCACTTTCCCAAAAGAGTTTCCCACTCCTACTTGCCTGTAATAATATTTTAATATTTAGCTTAATCTTCTTGCTCACAAATTACAAGCCTATAACCATTACCTAAGGAGTGACACTAGGAAACAAGGCTGTATTATTACTGCACCACTGCCCCTTAATATTTTCAATTTACTCCTTTCATGCTGGGCCTTTCCAAGAGACCTCATTTATTCTTAAATTCTAGGAACACAGGAGTTAAGAAAAACTCTGTTGTGTGTCAGACAGCTCCAGATCTGGTGTTCATAGGGAAGGGGAAATCAAATGGGGCCATCCATTAATGGGTCAGTCCAGAGTCATTATGAAACCCCTGCCTCTTCAAATGACCGATGGGCCTTTTGTCCTTTCTTGGGCCCGGGCCTCTCAGACTGTAGGCTGTTTGCGTTCAGTCAACACTTCAATTTTATAGGCCTGTGGAGCCAAAGATTACAAGACTTTTGAACTCCAGGCTGCCTTCTGTCTGGCTACACCCCCTGTTTCTGGAGCCCAAATCTTTTTTAACAACTCTACAAAAACAAGCAATTAGGATAAGGTCTGTTAATCCTCTCCTTTCGACCTGGAGGTAATTACATATTCAAAACCAACCAGTGGGGAAGCAGAAAGAGCGCTACCAATGCCTGCAGCTATATAGAGAGGGATCCAAATGTGCTTCAAGGGAATGACCAGGACTGATACAGGTCCCTTAAAAAGGTTCTACTATTGTTTCATGGTAAGTTAGGCTAGATTTTTAAGGAAACAAAGAAATACAGAAATTAAAAGTGAAAAGAAAAATTCAAGGAGACTTATGTATTGGAGCATTCATTGATCTGGTAACTGTCTTCCTGGGTAACAGTATATCTGGTTTCTCCATGTACAATAGCACACACCTCTTTTCTTTTCTCGACTCACACTGTTAATGAACTCTAGTCCATTAACAGCTATGAAATTTTGTCTAAGCAATTTATATTAAATTAAGAACACAGTCTTTTTAGTTACTCAAAATAAATGATAAATAGTACAGGAAAAATGTATAATGTTCCTTTACTTTTAAAACTGCATTTATGCAATAAAAATTTAAAAAAAAAAATAACTGCATTTTATGTTGAATCTAAATTAGTAATATATAAGTGATAATAGTAATTAATAAAATCATAATAGCAATATACAATCAGCAAAGGGTCATCAGAGAAAGAAAAGAATTTTTTTATTCCTGTCAACAAATATTTATCTGTAAAATATGTCAGTGGTCATTTCTATACTAATCTGGCATCTTTTCAAACAATTTGTAGTTTTTCTACATGGATATGCCAACTATAGACTTCTTGGAGCATAAGCATCATAAATTGTAGTAGGACTACCACTCGTACCCAGAGAACAGGGAGTTCCTGACTTACTAATGGATTGTGTTTCAAAACCTCATTTTTTAAGCATTTGGAATGCAGAATGCAATTTCCCATAGAAACATTGTTATGACTGTTCTCTCCAGTGACTCTGCCTAATAGCTCTTCACTCACACTCCATGATGTCCTAACTGACTTGGCTCCTGCAGTTCCCGTCTCCTAGAATGCCCTCTACTCCTCCTTTTCCCATATCCAAGGCCAACTCATCTCCCTTACAACTAACTTAAATGCTAATCCACCAAGACGCCCAACAGATAAACCTATCACTGGATCCAAAGAACTCCTAAAATGTTCTTTATGTTCCTTCTGTCATGGACATTTCAGTTGTTTCCGTCTAATATCAATCCTATACACTTTAACCTGCGGTAACCACTGCAAGGTTTCAGTGAGGTTGAGCTGGTCCCTATCTTCTAGAGTAAAGTCGATGCCAATGAAGAGAATCCCATCTCTTTTGATTTAGTCATTGGTCCAGATAAACCAGACCTTAACTAATAGGCATTTAATAGTTTCCTGGCCACATAGGCTGGCTCAGGGGAGGTCAAATCAGCACAAAATCTTAGGACATATGACCAATAATTATGGAGGGGATTTCTCTTCTTAGATTTAAAAGTTAGGAATTATAATGCCTCACACTGCTGTGGGCAGACATTTTGTCCATTAAGGAAGCCATCTTGAGGATGACATTGACCCCCGAGGAGGGCAATACTCACTGGTTCATAGAGGAATGAACCCAGAGCCCTGACAGAGCAAGTTCCCTAAGCCTGACCTACCTCTGAACTTTCCAGTTACAAAAGCCAGTCATTCCTTTTATAATTCAAGCCACTTTGAGCTGGATTTTGTTACCTCCAATGAAAGCATGCTACTCATATAGTCTTTATCTCTTTCTACTTCATATAATACTTTTATGGAAGTTTTATATTTCCTATTGTACCAATTAGGTTTCTAAGAGCAATATAATATCTAACTTTTCATTGTATCTGCCAAGATATCTAGCATATACATACCTATACGTACACATAATGTCTCAATACATTGAACCAGCTAACTCAATATTTCTCCAGTGAATGCCAGGTATGTGGGATATTAAAACATTTTATAGGGGAAGACATTTCTATTTTTAAATAAGATCAATGAGCACTAGATTTTAAAAAGAGAAAATCATTTATTTACTATAATATTTCTTAAAGTCTTCAGTATACTATACTAATGTGCATCGTGACAAAAATTGGGATTGAATATATAATATTTCTCAAACTTGTCTGACTCCTTATCTCTTTCACGCTGAGCATCTTGAAGAACTAATGTTACAGAGAACATATTTGGGAAAATATTACTGTATATCATAATGTACCTCAACCATGCTAAAAGCTCCAACTTGATGGGCTTAGAGGAATAAGAAAAAAGAGAAAAAGAAATTTTCCCCCTAATTCCTGAAGTCCAAGACCAGCACAAAGAGCTTGCCCAAAGAGTAGTAGGGAGGGATGACAGCGTCCTGACCTACAATAAAAATTCCCTTTCCCCCCCAAACAATTTAGATGTCCAGAGGAAAAGAATCTGACTAAATTGTGTAGCATTATATGTAAAAAGCCAATTCTGTGTCTCCAATTCCTACAAATACTATACCTTTTAATATTTTTATTAACACTACCTCCTCAAAAATATTCCTAGAGAGAATAGATGTTAATATTACAAATGGAAGTGTAAGGCAAACTTTATTTTAATAAAAAGTGATCATATTTAAATGAGATCATTATATGTCAGATCTTTGTATAGGAAATAAGGAACATTGAGGTTGTAAGAATCATTATCACCATCATTCGTTTTAATAATAGTTATTTTTATGCTATTCTCATCTGGTAAGCTTTGTTTACATAATTTCTCTATCATAATTAGGAATATTTCCCTAAGGAGTACTCTGTCCCAAACAGTCTTCTAAGGTTGCTCTATTCCTATTGGTTTTTGTTGCAAAACAAATCACTCCAAAACTGAATGGCTTAAGCTCTTCATGACCCAAGAGATTTTGGATCCATCAATTCCAGCACTGTTTCTGTAGTCCTTCTAATCCTTATGACCCCTGTTCCACAAGCCTGGTCCTCCTGTGCCCCAGGAGCTGCCTCAATCCTGAGCCATGTGCGTTGTGCCCAGACATGCCCTGCTTACTGCTGGCTGTGATTCTGAAAGCCTACAGCTGCTAGAGACAACTCTGTCCCAATAGATGTGGGAGCAATAGTGAGGAACTTAGAAAATCTGGCCAAAACGAGCATTTCCCTATTAGATCTCCATCTACAATCAACAGTATAATAGCAAAGGGTATTTCTTGGTGAATTTTTATGCACCAACATCGGTTGAAAGTATAATGGAACATTTTTTTTCTCAAGACATTGCCGTGATTAGACCTAGTATTGTAAATCACCCACTAACCCAGGAAGTAAAAGAGTATAAAGGAATTTTCCTGGTCTCATGTGAAGAAAACTTATATCCCAAGAGGAAAATGTAAAAAGATTCAGCAGATTGCATCTTTATTCTTAATTATCTCTTACATGAGCACCATTAATTTAGCTTACAACTTGACCTTTATCCATTTAGGAATGTGGTGCAGGTGCCATTTGAATTTTTGATAGTATTTTTAGCTTTGATTCCCTCTACAGTGAGAGGGTTGTGAAACAGCTTGCTTAGAGCTGTTCTGTAAATCCGTGGTACCAGCATACCATCTTGATTTACCTTTCATTGATTAAATTTCTTTACCAATGAGGAGTTTTTGCTTTATGACAATAATTTCAGGAGTTTTATATCAGGCAGCAATATCAATAACACGATTTAGTAAAGCAAAATTTATAAAAACTGCCTTAGATTGCTAGCTAGTCATTCAGATTCTTTTAAGCATACAAAGATAGACTTTTGAAAAATTGCTGTAGCATATAAGATTTGAATGGATTAGTAAATGTGGTATTTTAAACAATCATGCCAAAAAGTAGATATTAAGTGGCATATAACACCAATGATTTCTTATTTCTCTTAGTTCTGGTCTGAGGCAACTTGACACAAACCAAAGGTCTAAGATGGCCTCACTCATATGCCTAAGACCTCAGCCGGAAACGCTAAGATGGTTGGTCTCTCTCCACATGGTTTCTTATTCTCTATAAGCCAGTTTCAATTGCTTCAAAAGGTGGTCTCCAGGTTCCCAGCAGCAAAGGAGCAAATCTGAATGTGCAAGTACTTCTCAAATATCTTCTGTGTTATGCTTGCTAATGTCTCATGGGACAAAAAGTAAGCCACATGGTAAACCCAAATGCAATGAGTAGAGAAATAAATTCCCCTGTTTAGTGGAGAAGTGGCAAGTCACATGGTAAAGGAGTATTTGTATAGGAATGGAAGGAATGGTCATAGCTTTCTTTGCAAAATATCTACTTAGCTACTGCTCTGGCTACCATAAAAACTGAGACAAGCATTCCCAGCTGAGCTGAGCACAAATTGCTGACTCACACAATTGTGAGCAAACCAATAATTGCCATTTAGGCCACTAACTTTTGGGGCCATTTGTTCTACTGCCAAAGCTAACTGAAGCAACTTCTGAACCCATACGGTAGGTAAAAGTTCCAAAATTTTCTCAGTTTCCTTTATAAAACTCATCTTTTCTTTAATGCTGAAGAATTTTAAATTAGAGACATCATGTAACTTTCCCCTACAATTTCCAATAGGCAGGATGAATAACAAAGGGTTATTCCCACATGAAACCCAAGTATAAAGTAGAAATTCTACTTGGAAATTGGGGCATGCCTCTCTTGCCCCATTCCCACCCTACTCACCAAGGAAGAGAAGGAAGAAAGTTTTTATGGAATAATCACAAAAACAAAACACATGTTTGGCTTAGAAATTTTGTAGGAGAAACTACGCCTTGACAGACACCAGCACCTGATACTGGACTTCCCAGCCTCCAGAACTGTGAACCAATAAATTTTCATTCTTTGTAAATTACTAATTGCCAAGTATTCTGTTATAGCAGCACAAAACAGGTGAAGACATGCCTTCATCCTGAATATGACACAGTAGTGCCAAACCATAAGCTGTTCATTTTCTTGTAAAAGTGCTCAGAATTCATAGGAAGGGTTGAAGGGCAAAGAAAATGCAGGGAAATAAGAGAAGTTGGCAACTCTGTTCCTACTTTGAATTTTAAAAGAAAACATTTCTACTTTCCCTGCTTGCCATGACTCAAACTGCATTTCCAAACTAGTTCTTCATCAGAATGTAGCAGAATAAGTGCCAATACAGATTCGAGCACACCTGGTTTCTAATTTTGTTATCAACTCGCTGCTTGTCCTCAAACAAGTCCTTTGATACCTCTGGGTCTGTGACTTCTCAGCTAATGAACTGAAAGGGTCAGACTAGCTGACCTTTCTAAATGTTGGTCTTCTAGAAGTTAAATGAAATAACTGTCCCAACTTTGTACCAAGTACTCTCAGAAGGCTGGTCAGTGTAGCATTGTGGCCAAAAGTGTGAACGTTGTTAACAAAAGCCGGACCTGAAAATAGTCCAGCTCAGAACTAACTAGCTGTAATATCTTGGGCAGGTTTCTTAAATTCTCAAAGTCTCAGTTTTCTCATCTGTAAAATGAGAACAACAACTGTATTAGGATATACGAATTATGAGATAACTTATAACATATGTTCAGCATTTGCCCAGCACATTAGCAAGTGCTCAGGAAATGTGTCTTGTTGTTGTTGACAAGAACCTAAACCATGTCTGTTAATCCTGTCTATACTGTCATAAAGTATGTAAGTCAGGTCACACGTTCAACAGAGAGATCCTAAAGTTATTCCCCTCACATTTGCTTGGACCCCAGCTCTGCTTAAATGTTCTGGGAACAAAGCAGAACTTAAACATCCAAACACAACAGAACATTCTAGATTCACTGCTCTCCCTGCCCAAGCTGTTTCATTTCCCCTTATTTAAACTCTTGATTTCAAGCCCAAGGAAGAAAAAGTTTCAAAACCTGGGCTTAAAAGAGACGGAGACAAAAAACAGGCCATATAGACGAAATGGTTTTTTCTCCAATTTGCGAAGGAAGTCTAGCCCCAGCTCAGAGCAAAAAGTGTCTTCCAGGCATTAATTGAAACAGGATACTTGGTTAAACCAGCAATTCTGGTCTTTCTATCTTTTTCTCTCATGTGCAAATTATCAAAAAAGCAAATGATGCCTAAGACATCAAGATATTTTTATTTTCCACCTCAAAACAACTGTATCCATTCACAAAATGAGAAGTGATTGAGAGCATATTTAGGCAGAAAGACTGCCTCTCAATCTTTCAGGATCCCCATTATTATTCCTAAAGATAATAACAAAACAATAATAATAATGCAGGGGTTATAGGATAAGGGGGACTCTCATCACCCTAAGCCAGTAGACCCAAGAAAGAATGTATACGGAGGCAGGACCAGGGCAGGAGAACAAATGAATGCCCACATATCAATGAATAAATAATTCGAAGTTAGGGAAAGAAGTGAACAAATGGCTAAATAAAATATATTCTATTCTCCTGTTCTGATAACTATAACTTCTTAATAACAAGAAAGGTCAAGTTCAAATTCAGTCTCTTTGGACATCTCAGAATTCCTCACTGGAACACAGTGACATGTGGAGACCACTCCCTTATCTTTGCCCTCTGCCTCCCCACTTCCATCTCTCCTACGTCTATCCCACACCACAAGCAGCCTCAAGGGCACAACTCGGGGTAGTTCAGCCAGCCCTCGGCCATTCTACAGGCTAGACGTTCTCAAAAGTGGGGAAAACTCAGGGAAGTAATCCACTCGGTATCTGGAATTGAGCCTGGGAGTTCCAGTGTCCTTGGTATCTGAAACATGATCTCAGAAGAGGAACTGAGCTTCAGATGAGTCTGTCCGCTTGACCTCTCAGTGGACAAGGAGGATCAGGCCAGGACCCCCTTGAGGATAGAACCCAGGGCAAGGGCACCTCTTGCTTTGGTCTCAGGGCAACACTGAATAAACCTCAGCCTTTTCTCCTGAATCATCCCAGATCTTCATCCCAGAGGACTTTGAGATCCCTCTGAACCCCTTCACACTCAGACAGATGGCCCGTAGAAGTTCTCTGTGCTGTAACTACTTTTAGGTGACAACTGTCCTCCCACAACCTTAGCCACAAATCACTAACAAATGTCAGGCAACCAACTTCTTTCTAATGTCTCATTCCTGACATTATTCTATAGTCTGAAACCAAAGCCCAAGTTTCTCATTTTCTCCAAATTTGGAGAGCATGTCTTTTTTTGTTTGACATTTTATCCTGCCCCTGGGTGCTTACTCTTTCATCTTCCCCCCAATAAAAAAAAAAACAGATGCTGATGATGATAGATAGATAGATACATACATACATACATACATACATACATACCATATGCATAAAATGACCATCCTAAACTCATTACTCCTCCCCATTTCCCATAAAAAATCAGTTCTAACTCCCAGTTCCCCTTCTTGATTAATTATTACTCATACCCAACTTTGTATCTTTATTCCTGGGCCCTGGTTATTTCCTGATTTTATAAATATTCCCTTTTCTTTGATATTATCCCTGCCACCAGCCCTAAGACTAAAATCAACTGAAGAAAAATCACCAGTGTTACCGTTATCAGCCATTATCAGTCCTTCATATACTCCTCACCTGCTTTCTCTCTTTCACTTAGAATTATGTTTTCTCTCCCTTGTCTGTTTCACTCATACTCCTCTGTGCTTTCTGATATAACCCTCCTCTGTTCTAAGCAGAATTTGTTTTGCCTCGGGCCCCAGGATTATTTCTCTCTTGCAATCATCCTTTTATTATCTCCTACCCCGAGGCAAGGCTAGTTCTAGAAAGAGCGGGGTGAGCAATAGGGCAAGCTTCATGAGTGTGCAGCCTGTGCTTCATGCACCATGAGCTTAGTGTACCGTTGTGATGTCACTGTCCTACAGTTCATAATAACACTGTCCTTGAGCCTTGGTTTTTAAAGCAAAGAACAGTGGGATAACGTGGCATTCGAATGAGCAAAGCAGAGACCCACACTATGCGTGCCCACCATTTATTACCATTCCATTCACACAGAGCATTTGCAAAACCCTGTAAGCCCAGAATTCTGGTGGGTCAACAGTGTTTGGGAGATCAAGACATAAAGCGAATACAAGGCAAGCATGTTACATCTATGACTAAGTGCAGGTGCTGACTATACTTTACGTTCTAACCACAACTTGCTTCTAATGTAGAAAGAAAGCAATGGCATTCTAAGAAGCCCAAACAACCAAGGAAATTTATCATATCTTTTGTTACTCTTAGTGCTTTCCTGATATTAGCCAACCACTTATCCTGAAAATGATCATATAGGAAAAATGAAAAGATGGGACAACCAATATTTCCTTTTCCTTTAGTTCTTCCTTACTTGTCAGTAAGCACAAGGTAATGTTGGTAGAATTTTGCCTAGCATGAAATAAAAAAAATTGAATTAATTTTGTGTACCAATTCCTCTGTTCTGGTAAGAACAACTACTAATGAATATATGAACTACAAAACATGTATGTATAATCAATTCTGCATACAAGTACAAGGCTCCTATAGTTGCATTTAACACTGGCATTGCACAATATAAAGATGAATGAATGGTAAAATTCATGCTAATAATTTTAAATGTGAATGCTTCTTTACTTAGAATTATATCAAACGGCACATTTAAAACACCATTACAAGTTGAGAGCCAGCTGCAGAAGGATGGAAAACGTCTTATATTTTAGGACATTCAACTGTACCCATTTTTTCCTGCAATTTCAACAAGAGGCCCCACATTTTCTTTTTGTGCTGGGCCATGCAAGGTAGCCATTCCTGGTGAACAATGAAAAGAGATTGAGTGGGATGAAGGCTGGGATAGAAAGGGTCAGAGCTGGGCCACAACCCAGCGGGGTGCAGACATTTGTCTAAATGCCCTTTCAGACACCAGCACTCCATACCCAAACCCCTCAATTGGTATTCTATCTCACTGAGATTTAACACCAAAATTCTCACTGTGACTCTATCCCACCAACACTCCCTTGTCCACCTCTCTGATCTTCTCTCCCACTTCTCACCTCCTTCCTCAGCTCCAGCCAGGCTTAATTGCATTTCTTCTAACATGACAAGTATTCCACCCCAGGACCTTTGCACATGCCATTGCCCCTCCCTAGAGCTGCTTTACCCACAAATATCTGGAGCACCTACTTCCTCAATTCCTCAGGTATCTCATCAAATGACACTGTTACAGAGAGGTGTTTCTTGATGACCTTAGATAGACTAGCAATACTTTACTCATCTTTCTTCAATTCATTCTCAGCACTTTTCACCACCAAACCTAACATATATGATTTGTTTCTATCTTTATTCTTGGTCTCTTCCACCAGAACATAAGCTCCATGAGGGTGGGGGCTTTCTCAGTTTTATTCACTGCTATATACTCAAAGTAGGACAGTGTAAATATTTGTTAAATGAATGAAGTTATACACTTCCTAGAGTATGAAGTCATTTAGATTGAGATAAGAAAAGCTTATTTAATATGGAGGCATAAAGCTGGAGGAGCTTTCCTATTACAAAATAATCTCTAACTTGGATCCACAAATGGTGCTTGATGTCCCAAGTCAGGAAGCATTCTGTTTAAGGAAATGCATCCAAAGAGGGTGCCAAAAAGCCTGGGACTGGGAGGGATGAAGTGGCCCCTGCTTTTAATGAGCTGTGCAACCACAGGCAATAACTAGAACCTACTAAAAGCTCAGGTTATTCACCTATAAAATAAACGTGATTTAATAATACCTGTCCTTCTTATCTCACAAGTTTCTATGTGTGATAAATGAGAGAGTAAACATAAACATCATTTTGCAAAGCTGAAATGTTAAAGAAATGCTAGGGAATCCTATTTGCCCTGCTAATTAAGGAAACAGTGGGTGGCGGGGAGGGGGAGGCCTGATGGAGGGGAAAACAGGGCTGTTGGGCCATTTAGCTGAGACTGGTATTTCCAGAGAATGGAATGAAAGAAGCAATGCAGAACAGCAGATGCGGGTTCCTGTTGATCTTTCACAGGGTGACCCCCATACATCTCCCATTTGACATGAATGTCACCGAGCCCAATTAGAATTAGCCTTTCACATAACATTCAAATTCCTGGACTTCCGAGGACAGCCATATAAGGGAGGAACAGCCACAGCAGATAAGAGGAGAGGAATGGAGAGGCAAAAGGTTACAGAAAAAAATGGAGATTTTGACATTCCCCCCACACAAAGGACAAGATGTCTCAACAAATCCTAGAATTTTGGTAAAGATTTAACTAAAGAATATTTATCCAAGTGGCAGGTCCTTCTTTTTCCCAGAATTTCTCTGTGTGGTGGAGTATTTATTATTATTATTTGTTTTTATTTCCAGACTGCATTTTTATGTGTTTGGTTTTTATTTGTTTTGTCTTCTATTCATTGAATTTTTCATTTCCTTTGGCTCCGCTCGCTATGCAAGCTGACATATATACCCAGCACCAAAGCTACTCTGTGCCCCTCAACTTAGCCTAGACACAGAGCAGAACTCCTCATGTGAGGGTGTTCACCTCCACTAGAATATATTTTTAAAACTCATTTTCACAATGCCCCTGCAAAGATGTTGAGGTGTAGAAAATCGAGTTGCCTGTGATTTTAAATCAGGAAACTGAAGCATTTTTAAGTTTCCCTCAGATGCTTTAAACAAGGCTTTTTGCTAATTTCAGGGCTCCAGATCACTTAAGCAGAACATTTAAAAAATAAAATAAAAATGCTTTAACGTGTACTGAAGTAGGGAGGTAGAAGAAACTGTCAAAAGTGGGCAGCCTGACAGCTCTCCAGACAAGGGAACCCCTGCAACTCTATTTTTAAACCGACCTGTGTAATTTAGGAGATAAGTCACCATGTCTCTTGATAAAGCTTTTGGGGGCGACTGGTGGGTAAGTTTGCAATGCTGGAAATGGCAGTGCCACCCACACTTAGAAGGCAGAGCTGCAAGATTCTGCCTTTTCGTAGAACTGGAAAGAAAAAGAAAAAAAAACACCAACAAGAGTGCATTTCCTGAGTAAAACAGAAGCAACCTCTAAAAGACAAAATGCAGAGGCTCCCAGATCTTCTGAAACAGGTGTGAATACCACCTTATTGGTGTGAGTAACAAAGAAGAAAGGTTAGTGATGTAAAGCTCAAGTGAGTGGCATGGAGTAGAGAAATATTGGTCGTGGACATAAATAAATATTGTTGTTTAATGTAATTCCATCAAGAGAGATGGTGCAAACATGATTGTTTCAACAGTGCTTCCGATACTCCAATAACTGGTCCTTAGAAGGATGGTGAAGATTGAGAATCTTCTCCACGAAGAAGACACAAAATAATAATTTGGCACAGGGATGTATAATCTGAGTTATTTAACCTCTCTGAGCTGTGGTTTTCCTCCTCTTTAAAATGGAATCTAGCATTGCACTTTGCAGGATTACCGTTAGAGTTAAATAACAGCATGGAGTAAGCAACACTTAAAAACACAGGGAAAAAGACTCATGCCCTGAGCATCTGCCAGACCTTGAATTGGTTGGAAGGGCTCTCAGTATGAGGAATCAGAAGGGGTTTCCTTGGGGGCACCACATTGTTCTTCTTTGGCAATCAAATAAATGACCCAGCTGCCTCCTCAAGCTTCTGGTTAGACTGATGCCTGGTCCTGAATTAAGATCTGACAAAGACCAGTCAGTACATCCCCCTCAACACCCCCCATACACATACGCGCTCTCTCTCTTTCTTTCTCTCTCTCTCTCTGTCTCTTTCTCTCTCTCTCACCCCAGGCCACAGCCAAGAGCACGCGCTGTGCCAGTGCCCAGCCTTGGGCGACCGACCCCGACATGGGCCCCGAAAGGCAATTGTTTGACTGAATGGAGCCTCTTATTAAAAATTAATTTCTGTCAAACCCAATTGCATATGAACACAGCCTCATTGTGTGATCACTACCGTGATTTCTGGAAACAAACATAAGCCCTACTGTTGCCAAAAGCAAGGGGCAGTTTAGGACAGTTCTGAGTCTTGATCTATAAATGCAGCCAGCAGATTCCCCGAGGCTCACAAAGGCATTTGTCCACTGGAGGACAGAGACCAGCTCCATTCTCCTCTACTGTTCCTCCATGCCCCACACCCACTCCCTGGGGCATAGTCATAGAGACCAGAGAGCATGCTCCTTAGTGCAAACAAAATACAGGTTCTGCCACTTCTAAGGGAGTGTGCTTAGGGTTTCTCCTCTGTAAGGATAAAATAATGATAAAGCCTGTAGTCCCAGCTGCGCAGGAGGCTGAGGCAGGGGAATCCCTTGATCCTGGGAGGTGGAGGCTGCAGTGAGCTGAGATCACACAGCCTGGTGACAGAGCAAGACTTCATCTCAAAAAAAAAAAAAAAAAAAAAGATAACATCACTACCTAACCCGCAGGGTCAACGTGGGAGAAATGAGGTAGTATAAGTGAAAGCATCTGGAATACAGAGAGCAGGTGCTCAATAAACACCTGTCCTATTCCCACAACAACCTGCCCTGGGTATTCCTGTACCGGGATGTTGCCTTCCACAACATTTCTTCTAAATTTAGAGCACTAAACGGGGATGGGAGTCATTTTCTTGATAGTAATGGGTTGAAGAAAACAGAGATCCAAGGTTAAAATACTCTAGACCAAATTTATGTATCCTAGACATCTCTAGTAAAATTTGATTTTTCTCTTCTACATAAATGATTTCTTCTACTTCTGTGTCATGAGATGAAGGAAAAGCAAGAGTTAAAGGTGGAAAGCTCATCATGTCCTCCTCTTCTCCCTACTTTGCATATTTTCAACTTTTTTTTAGACGGAGTCTTGCTCTGTTGCCCAGGCTGGAGTGCAGTGACTTGATCTCAGCTCATTGCAACCTCCACCTCCTGGGTTCCAGTGATTCTCCTGCCTCAACCTTTTGAGTAGCTGGGACTACAGGCACCCATCACCATGCTCAGCTAATTTTTTGTATTTTTAGTAGAGATGAAGTTTCACCGCGTTAGCCAAGATGGTCTTGATCTTACCTCGTGATCCGTCAACCTTGGCCTCCCAAAGTGCTGGTATTACAGGCATGAGCCACTGTGCCCAGCCTCAACATTTTTACCATTAAAAATTTGGACCCAACAGTGCATGATCTTCTAATGTGGTACACAGATGGCTAACTTTTTAAATGAGTGCTACCCTACTGACAGAGAAAGAATAAAAATAGTAACCATGTCCATTGAGATGAGGGTAGCAAGTCTGAAAGAGGGCAATCAAGCAATAGGGATCAGTGTAAAATGTAGGAGGCTGTTGACATAGTCATTCCACTTTTAGGAATCATCAAAAGGAACTAATTAAAGAACCAGAAACCAATGATTTTCATGATACTATTGCTGATCATAGTGAACAATCACAAAGAAGCTAAATATTCTAAAATAGGCAGTTGATTATATAAGTTATTAGACATTCAAACAATAGAAAACAATGTAATAAAGTTGTTTGTTTTTGAAGATGAGGTAAAGCTGTGCTAGTTAAATGGGAAGATGTTCCTTAAATTGTTGAAATTTGGGGGGAAAACGTGTGAATATCATCCTGCTTATATAAAAATATACGTTCCTATGTATTTGTGTAAGCATTTTTTAAATCCAAAATATGCTTTGTTTAACTTTTGAGTGGTTATCTCTGGTAGGAGGATTATAAGAGTACTTTTTTTTGAGGCAGAGTTTCACTCCGTCTTCCAGGCTGGAGTGCAGTGGCATGAATTGGCTCACTGCAACCTCCACCTCCTGGGTTCAAGCAATTCTCCTGCCTCAACCTCCCAAATAACTGGGATTACAGGCATGTGCCACCATGCCTGGCTAATTTCATATTTTTAGTAGAGACAGGGTTTCACCATGTTGGCTAGAGTGGTCTTGAACTCCTGACCTCAGGTGATCCACTGGCCTCGGCCTCCCAAAGTGCTGGGATTACAGGCATGATATGAGTACTTTAAAAAAATATTTTATAGAGCTGGGCGCAGTGGCTCACGCCTGTAATCCCAGCACTTTGGGAGGCTGAGACAGGTGGATCACAAGGTCAGGAGATTGAGACCATCCTGGCTAACATGGTGAAACCCAGTCTCTACTAAAAATACAGAAAAATTAGCCGGGCATGGTAGTGCATGCCTGTAGTCCCAGCTATTCTACAGGCTGAGGCAGAAGAATCGCTTGAAGCTGGGAGGCAGAGGTTGCAGTGAGTTGGCACCACTGCACTCCAGCATGGGTGACAGAGCAAGACTCTGCCTCAAAAATAAATAAATAAATAAATAAAATATATTTTATAAATGTAGGCATAATATGAATTTTGTAACTTGAACCTCTACACATTTATAATCACCCAAACAAATTTTTAAAGTATGTTACAAAGTTTAATCTTTCTCATCTACAAAATTTTTTTAAATTGAGAGTATATAACTAATAATAGAGTTTCAAAATATACAAAACAAAGCTTGGTAAAATTAAAGGAAAAGATAGACAATTCAACAATACAAGTTATAGATTTAAGCATCCCCTCTTTGCAATTAATAGACCAACTAGACAAGATGTCAGTAAAAGTATGTAAGATCTATACACTATCAACTAATTGCAACTAGTTGACATTTATAGAACACTGTACCCAACAACTGCAGAATACATAATCTTTTCAAGTGCTCACGATATGTTCACTAAGATAAACCATATGATAAGCCATAAAACAAGTCTCAGTTATTTAAAAATATTGAAATTATACAGAGTTTGCTCATGGCCACCATGAGAGTACATTGGAAATCAATATTTAAATGTCTAGAAGAATCCTAGATGTTTAGAAAGCAAATAATGCACTTCTCAATAATCCATAGGGCCAAAAAGAAGTTACAAGGGAAATTATAAAATATTTTGAGCTGAATAATAACAAAAATATAACATCAAACTTTGTGGATGCAGCTAAAGGAGTGATTAAAGGGAAATTTATACCTTTGAATGCTTACCTTAAAAACAAAAAAGAAAAAGAAAAGAAAGCTCTGAAATTAAGTATGTGAGCTTCCCACATTACAAACTAGTAAGAGAGAAAAGAAAATCAAAAGTAGAAGAAAGAAAATGTTCAAATAAGAGCAGAAACCAAAGAAACGGTCAGCAAACAAACAAAAGTTAAAATTAGCATAAGAAAAGAGTTCAGGAGATCTTTAAGATCTCTTTCTCCAAAAAGTTCTGTAATTCTAAGAGCATTCAGCATATCTGACTCCTAAAGACTTTCTTCCTATCTCTGGGTGAGAAACAAATGTTTATTTAGCAAATATTTGTTTATTTGCTTGTTTATTTTAAAGGCAAAATCCTGTATAAAACATATACCATTTGTACCCCAGAAAATAAGCAAGTACAGTAGGCCATCCATATTCTGAAGTTCCTCATCCATTGATTCAACCAACCATGAATCAAACATATTTAGTAGACAAATATTAAAAATGGCCAGGCACGGCAGCTCATGCCTGTAATCCCAACACTTTGGGATGCCAAGGCTGGCAGATCACAAGGTCAAGAGATTAAAACCATCCTGGCCAACTTGGTGAAACCTTTCTCTGCTAAAAATACAAAAAGTAGCTGAGCATGGTGGCACACACCTGTAGTCCCAATTATTTGAGAGGCTGAGGCAGGAGCATCACTTGAACCCAGTAGGTAAAGATTGTAATGAGCCAAGATCACACCACTGCACTCCAGCCTGGTGACAAAGCGAGACTGTCTCAAAAAAAAAAAAAGAACAGAAAACAAACACCACATCTTCTCACTCATAAGTGGGTGTTAAACAATGAGAACACATGGACACAGGGAGGGGAACATCACACACCAGGGCCTGCTTTGGGGGTGGGAGGGCTAGGGGAGGGATAGCACGTGGTGGGGTGATTGGGGAGGTATAACATTAGGAGAAATACCTAATGTAGATGATGGGGGGATGGATGCAACAAACCACCAAGGCATGTGTATGCCTATGTAACAAACCTGCACAATCTGCACATGTACCCCAGAACTTAATTATAATGAAGAAGAAGAAGGAGGAGGAGGAGGAAGAGGAGGAGGAGGAGGAGGAGGAAGAGGAAGAGGAGGAGGAGGAGGAGGCAGCCGTGGAGGCAGCCTAACAACTATTTATATACCATTTACATTGTATTAGGTATAATTAGTAATCTAGAGGTGATGTAAAGTATACGGGAGAATGTGCATAGGTTATATACAAATACTACTCCATTTTATATAAGGGACTTGAGCATCTCCAATTTTTGAGGGCGGTGACTGAGGGGAGTCCTGGAACCAATCACCCAAGAATACTGAGGAATGATTGTATACATTACCTATCTAATGACATGAATGACCTAGACCCTTTACAAATATTCATTTTACAAATATTTATTAAGTGTCTAGAAGCTGGGCGTGGTAGCTCACACCTGTAATCCCAGCACTTTGGAGGCTGAGACGAGAGTATTGCTTGAGCCCTGAAGCTTGAGACCAGCCTGGGCAACATGTTGAGATGCTGTCTCTACAAAAATTACAAAAATTAGCCTGACATGGTGGTGCATACTTGTGGTCCCAGCTACTCAGGAGGCTAAGGAGGAAGGATCACTGGAACCTGGGAGGTCAAGCTTGTAGTGAGGTGAGATCATGCCACTGCACTCCAACCTGGGTGACAGAGTGAGACCCTAACCCTATCGCCTGACAAAAAAAAAGAGTTTGCCAAGTACAAGGCACTGAGCTTTCTATATGCATTCCTTAATATGCACAATGTTTCTATTTGTTCATGCATTCTACAGATATTTATTGACTATTTGATATGTGCCAGACACCATCCTAGGTGAGGGGTCAACATTAGTAATTATAAGCTAGGTATCACTGCTCCTATTTTATAGTTGAGAAAACTGAGTTTCAGAAAAGTAAAGTAACTAGCTCAGCATCACAGAGTATTGTTAAGCAAAAATGTCCAACCTATCTTAAAGCCTAGTTTTTAACAACTATACTACATAAAAGGACACTAAGCCACAGAGATGAAGCGACAGAGTTGAGCCAACATTTAGAATATGAGCCGCTATACAATAGCAACAAAGACAAACTGCCAGGGGACCACGTTAAATTAACTTCTAACCTTTTCAAAGAATTCAGAAAGCTTCTGAGAAGAGGTGACTTTTGAGCTGAGACTTGAAGAACAATTTGGCAAGAACGGTGGCAAGCACATCAGCACATTTAAAGTGCACGATAACCCTGGAAAAATTAGCATATGCTCCTTTCATAGAAGAGAAAACTGAGGTCAAGAGAGATGAAGGGCCTTGCTCAGAATCAGACAGTTACTATGGTATATGCCAAGGTCCGTGCCAAGCATTTCACAGCCACTGGTCTCCTGACAATCCTGAGGTTTAGGCAGCACCACCACTAACATTGCTGCCACTTGGTCTTGCCTAGGTCTTGGCAATAGCTCGTGCATTTGTGGTGAAGCTGGAATATACACCCAATTCAGCCTTACTCCCAGGCTTAGTAGATTCTGTAAAAGTTTTCTTGCTTATGAATCCAAGTCCTGCATTCTAAAGGGAAGAGTAACCTTAGGAAAGAAAGAGATAAAATTAATGTATTTAGGCATATATCAAGAAATCCAGTCTGACCAGACACAGGTGGCTCACGCCTGGAAGCCCAGCACTTGGGAGGCCAAGGCAGATAAATCACTGGAGCTCAGGAGTTCAAGACAAGCCCAGGCAACATGGCGAAACCCCATTTCAACAAAAAATACAGAAATTAGCCAGGCGTGGTGGCACACCTGGCTACTAAGTCCTAACTACTTAGGAGGCTGGAGAAGGAGGGTCACTTGAGCTTGGGAAGTCGAGGCTGCAGTGAGCCATGTTCATGCCACTGCACTCCAGCCTAGGTGACAAAGGGAGAACTTGTCTCAAAAAAAAAAAAGAGAAAAAGTAAAAAGAAGGCAAAAAGAAATTCCCTCTTCCCACCAAAACAAATCTCCAGTGCACCTGAAATAAAATAACAAAACCCTAAAAATGCTGATTATTACTTCAAATTAAAGAAGAGGCTTCAAAACATTTTTTTCAAACCTCACTTCTCCCCATCCATCCCTACAGGTTGATTTATGCACACTTCCTAAGCTAAGTCGAAGAATTGGCTTAATCCTAGTTTCCCTTGGAAAGTGTGACTCAAGGCTGCCTGAGCTTCCTATGTCCTTTTGTGACCTCCTGATCACCTGGGAGTTCCACCCCCTTTGGTTAGGGCCTCTCTGAGCCTTGAATCTACACATCAGTGGGATTTAGTTTTCCTTTTGCTTTAATGGCTCCTCAGAACCTTACTCATGTAGCAATCCCATCCACTTCCTTTCTCGTTTCTCTGGCCCTTATGGGCGATAGCCTACCTCTCCTTCCCATGCAGGCAGGTTCTCAGGGTCAATGGTGATTTATTTATTTACAGTTCTCCTTATGTTTTGTTTGGTTAACTTTCATTTATTGATTTATTTATTTTTCTCAGCTGGAGGAAAAAGCCATATTATGCTTTTGTTGCCCTAGGTTACGTCTTTGGGTATCAATTAGTGATCCACTTCTCGTGTAACCCCACTTTTTTGTATAATTACAGGTCTCGCCTCACCAGACAGTTATACTTTAAATTGCTCTATCTTTAGGCTGAAGAAATCATCTTGAAAATTCAGAATCAATACAAGAATCATGCTACTAGATTAGTATCACTAAGACTCAACATCTAAAAATGAAATATTTAAATATATATATATATATGTTTTAAAAAGAAAGAAGAGGAACAGAAGAATTAGAAAATGTTTTATTCAACTGGCTCATGCATGTACCTTTCCTATCTGTCCTCCAAGAAGTAAGGGAAAGACTTTGGTAAGAATAACCACCATCAGCAAAAACCCACAATTCTGAAGCACAGCCACACAAAATGCAAGGGATATTTGGCATAAAGAAAGTAAACTTCACAGAAATTGCACGTGGCTGTGCAAAGAATTCTACAGATTTAACAAACCACAAAGAATGTATTGACCAAATTTTGTTATGAGTTTTCAAAAGCCTCTCACATCTCTCAATGGTCTCCAAAGTAAACACATCTCCCACACTGTACCATCCATTACTATAGTTTTGAGTTTCTGCTCTGAAATGATGCAATCTCCCACTCAGGATGGTTTCCTAAATATCTTCCCAAATGATGTAGAAACAGAATTCAACATCACGTCTTGCATTCCCCAAAGAACATGTCATGCAGGACTGCACGTTAGTGGCCATAGACCAGGAAATATTTAGTAAACAGAATTTGTACTCCATTTATTCTGGGTTTACTTTCAGAAGCCACTTATCTCTTTTAGAAGAACTTCCCTTGCCAATTACCTTTTGGAAAAGGCCTGGAAGAGACACTCCCTGAGGACGTGCAGAATCCTAGGTCAACAGCCTATGCAGTAGAAATAAATAACTAACTATCTACATCTTAGGATGGTCCCTTTCCTTCCGAAGACAATCAGTCTTTCAGAGCAATTGAAACGCATATGCAAATGTGCACACATGGACGTGAGTGTACAAACACACACACGCACACACACACACTGCAGTGTCTCCTATGGTACATTCTTTGATATATGACCATTATTTCTTCTCTAATAATTGTGATTAAAACACCCAAAATAACTAATGTCTTTGGAGATGAAAAGGCTCTTAAAATTCATATTGTTCAATGCTCTCATTTTGCAAATGATGAAGCTGAGGTCCAGTATGTTAAATTTATCCCAAAGAATTTATAGACCCCTAGAATTTTCAGATAAGATTCGAATTTCTCCTTTTGAGATCTCTTAGCGAAAATAACAAAAGCTCTGAGGTCAGCCAAGCCTGGTTTCAAATATCAGCATTACTGTTTACCACTTGGTGATCCTAGATAATTAGTCACTCTAAGCCTTCATTTTCCCATCTACAAAATGGAGATAGTAAGAGCTGAAAGGAATCAGAACATAACACTATGAAGAGTTTTCTTCTAAACACCCGTTATCTGTTTAAAAGCCGGGCCTCCCAAAAGAATTCAACTGTTAAAAATCCCCTCCCAGGAGTTTTGTAACCAGGAAAGATTGAAATAACCTAAACAGGCATTGTCGCCAAACGATCATATCTCCATCTATTTTCCTACGGGCCTATTTATCTTTCCTACGACTCATTTGTTTTCCCGTAAGTAATCTTCTCCCTCTCTTCTTCGCCTATTAAGCCCCAATTCTAAACATCTCTTTGAGTCATATTTTTCTGTAAATTCCCAAGTACTTATGTGAATAAAATTATATATTTTCTCTTGCTAATCTATCTTTTGTGAGTTTAATTTTCAGGCCTCCAAAAGCTAAACTTAAGAGAGGAAAATGTTTCCCTCCCCTAAAGAGCTACTAACATAGTCGTGGCGCTTGCGAAGGCGAGGCCAAGAGTTCAAGGCCAACCAACCTCAGCAACCTTACAAGCTCTCATTGATTGGCAAAAAAAAAAAAAAAAAAAAAAAAAGCTACTAACATGTATTAATTACTTACAACAATCAAGACACTGTTCTAATCATACTGAGTGTATCAATTCAGTTACTTCCCACCATGTCTTTTTTGTTATTTCTCTCTCAGAGATAAGGAAACTAAGTCAGAGCAAGGTTAAACAACTTGCTTAGTGTCAGACAGCTAGTAAGTGATGGAGCCAGAATTTGCACCTAGCAGTCAAGCTCCAAAGAACTTGTGCTTAACCACTGTGGGAGAGTAACCTTACCTCACAAGACGGTAGAAAAGATGAGATGAGATCCTCTGCACACAGCATCCAGTCTTGCACAAAGGAAGGGCTCTGTAATTGTAGGTGCCATTTTGACTATCAGTAAACCATCTGTCAATGTGCTATTGATAAAACCAGGGTGTTTCCCATCTCTCATCAAGGGATTAGGGTCACTGGAAGACTAACCTGTAAGCAATGTAACTAATTTGTGGTTTTTTATTTTTATTTATTATTTATTTATCTATTTATTTTATTTTTTGAGACGGAGTTTCGCTCTTGTTACCCAGGCTGGAGTGCAATGGGGCGATCTCGGCTCACCGCAACCTCCGCCTCCTGGGTTCAAGCAATTCTCCTGCCTCAGCCTCCCGAGTAGCTGGGACTACAGGCACGCGCCACCATGCCCAGCTAATTTACTAATTTGTGTTTTAACTAGCCACAGCTTAATGGTCAGGGGGGAGGGTGTTGGGGTTCCAGAAAACAGACAAGAACAAGAGAACCAAAGGATAAAAATCTGTCAGAGCTATCCAGCACCATTCAATGGAACTCAGCCTTCCAGTAACTTAAAAGGTGGGGTTTTGTCTGTTTTGTTTGTTTTACCTCAGAGCAGGAATATTTCTCTCGACCTTAATATAACCTAGGTGAAGTATGCCACAAACTCCCTTGATTTTGATTCCAACCTCATCAGCAATGTTGTGGTGGCAAATTCAATTCTATTCTCACCCTGGGAAAAGAGTAGTCTGTACCATGAGCAATATACCATGAGAAGGATATAAAGGAGATGTTAGGAAGCTGGGCTTTCCAGTCAAACGTGCCTGTGAGCAAATAGCAGCTTCCCCAAGTGCCTGGGAAACCTTTGGCAAGTTACTTAAACTCTCTGAGTTTCTGTTTAGGCATCTAAAAGATGAAAATTTGGCTGGGCACGATGGCTAACGCCTGTAATCCCAGCACTTTGGGAGGCAAAGGCAGGTGGATCACCTGAGGTCAGGAGTTGGAGACCAGCCTAACAAACATGGAGGAAACCCTGCCTCTACTAAAAATATAAAATTAGCCAGGCATGGTGGCTGCCTCCTGTAATCCCAGCTACTTGTGAGGTTGAGGCAGGAGAATCGCTTGAACCCAGGAGGCAAAGGTTGCGGTGAGCCGAGATTGTACCATTGCACTCCAGCCTCGGCAACAAGAGTGAAACTCTGTCTCAAAAAAAAAAAAAAAAAAAAGATGGAAATTTAATATCCCTAAAAAACCTACCTCAGGATAGCGGAGCCAGCCTGATAGCAAATAGCACAATGTATTATTTGACAAACATTCATAAATTGTACCAAGTGCAGTGGCTAACACCTGTAATCCCAGCACTTTGGGAGGCCAAGGCAGGCAGATCACTTGAGGCCAGGAGTTCGAATCCAGGCTGGCCGACATGGTGAAACCCGGTCTAAAAATACATGGTACGTGCCTGTAATCCAAGCTATTCAGGAGGCTGAGGCACAATAATTGATTAAACTCAGGAGGCAGAGGCTGCTGTGAGCCGAGATAGCACCATTGCACTCCAGCTAGGTGATAGAGTGAGACTCTGTCTCAAAAAAAAAAAAAAATCATAAATTGGCTTTATGATTTTTTAGCCTCTTGCAAGAAGCCTTCCATGACCTTTCCCTTCCACAAATGGTTTTTTAAAAAATCCCCTGCTACACTGAATTTTCTGCAGTAATTCTGGATCTCTTTTATGAAAACAGTTAATGTTACACATTACATGTCAGTGGAAGTTATAACAACAGAGTGAGGTACATACCATCATTATTCCATTTCTTAACAGATGGAAGGAGAAAAAAAACTTCCTAAGATTAAGCGCCTGACCTAAGGTTACACAGGTGATGAAGCTAATATTTGAACCTGCAAGAGTCTAAATCCAGACATTATGTTCTTTATGCTACTTGTTACTCCATACCTTATAATGATTTATGTTCATGACTGTTTTCATTTCAAGGCTAAAAGGTCAAGATTTGTGTCTAATTTATCTCTTTATGGCCCTCAGAACATTTCCTGAATATAATAGGTTGTCCATGCCTTGTTGAATTAATAAATGAATAGTGGCATACAAATTCCATGCCTCATCAATTACAATTTATTTACATTTTTCTAAGTGCTTTACATCTATTTTCTCATTGAGTCTTCCCAAGTACATCAGCTAAGTGTTATTATTATTCCCATTGCACAGGTGAATAAACCAAGGCTCAGAGAGACTTGTCTGAAATTGAGGATCTACACAGACTAGTCAAGGTCACATGGCTAACAAGTGACAGATCCAGGTTCACATCCAGGAAGACTGAACCCACTGACTGAGCTTATAACCACCACTCGTCAGCTGAAAATAGGATCAGAACAGATATGGCCTCATCAAACCACCAGCATGTTTTATGGTCCACTCAGCCAGCATCTCTTGATTTAAAAGTTTTAAACGTAAATTGCTTTTGTCAAAGAGTTAGAAGGGACTTAAAAATGTGAAACCTTGGATAGAGATCAGTGGCAATTCCAAAATATCCTTATAGAAAGGATTTGGGAATAGCAATCTCACTGAAATTGGGGGAGAGGGATAAGAATTTTTGAAATTATCATAAAGTGATATTTTCATACAAGGCTCACCATTTTTTCAATTGGATTCTATTATTGTGGGCTGCTGATGGATATTATAAGGGCAGATTAAAGGAGTCATCACTCTCCTGTTGGAGGATATATTAAAAACATGTATTTCATGAATCTGTATGTAATCCAATTATGCCTATCATTTTTCAAAAGTGATTTAAACATCAGTAAAATGAAAATTCAAATCTATAGATGACACTGATTTTTTTTAACAATTGCAACATCACTGTGACAATAATGAACATCAGGAAGGTCTCACAGAGACGTGTGAGTGGCCAGTAAATAGTTGTGCTCAGTGCAGTTGGTTACACAGGAATAGCTGCAGGAAAAGAGAACCCACCTTGTACTTAGAAGACCAAGGGCCCCAAGTGCAGACGTGATCCAGGAAAAGGATGATGGCATCATTGCCGACCATTCCCTGAAGGGGTCGGCCCAATGTATTGTGGCAGTCACAAAAGCAAGCATCATCAGGAAGGATGTCAAAAACAAAATAGAAAGCACAATCTTATGAGCGTTTGTACACATGCACACGCATACACACAGAGAGACACCAGAATTCATTGGCTCCAGAAATACTGGGTGTAGTTCCAGCCATCAAACCTCAGAAATGGCATAATGAAACTGGAACTTACTTAAAGGCGGTCCCTTGAAATGATTAGGGTTTGAAAAGAAACCAAATAGACTTTAAAACACTTCAACCTGGAAAGACAAAACATGAGAGCTGGTGGGTCAGGTTGATAAAATCACAAAAAGTACTGATACAGATTGCGATAGCAAATCCCAGCAAAGCAGACTTAGAAGCCCTGGTAAAATTAAAGTAAAGTACTCTTAGGACTATTTATATTTTCAAGTGCTACTTTATAGGGCGAGTAATAAACTAGAAAGAAAAATCGTAACTCTAAGACAGTCTATAGTTGTGAGCCAATGATAGTTATGGTGCAGTTATACCTACACTGTATGTTCAGTCTTTTGATGTCCATCTTTGGAAAGAAAGACATCTAGCAAGCTCCCTTTCACACTGTTGCTTTTTGAAGGCCCAAGGAGAGGAGATACTAGATTAAATATTGGTTTACTACACATGGCAGATCTGGTAATTCCCAAACAGGACAATCAAAAGAATCACCTGAGGACCGTTTATAAAAAACAGACTCCCAGGCTTCATTTCCAATGATTCTGACTCAGTAAGTCTGGGGCTTAGCAACCCTAAGAGAAAATCTTTTCCGTAGATGAATCCAAGGTATAATCTAATTGGCTGAAATGGAATCATGTCCCATCCTTGAAGCAATCAATGAAACCAGAAAATGAGGCCTTTTTTGGACTGCACTGGGTCACTTATACTTCCCTATGATGGAAATGGAGTTTTCTCCAGAAAAGAAAGTAGATAACTAACCTTCAGTGCCCCCTACTTCCTGAGAAACAGAATCTCAGTTATATTGGCACAAAAGTAATAGCAGTTTTTGCAATTATTTTAATGACAAAAACTACAATTACCTTTGCACCAACCTAATATTAAGGGAAGCTTGTGCCCAACTAAAATTCTGTATCCCTAGTGGCCATGTGACTAATTCTGGCCATTAAGAACATGGAGTACAAGTCAGCTGTAGGATTTCTAGCAGGTGTCTTTAAGAGAATTGACTCTGCAAGGAAGTAAACTCTTTTTTGCTTTTTCTCTTTTCTTCATTCGGTGACAGAATATGAATATGACTGGACAGGGAATCTCTGTCTCATGATTTAAGATCAAAGACAGAAGAAGCCTCAGTCTCAAACGATCTCATGAAATTGCCCTACCAGGCTGAAATTTCCCACTCCTGGCTTTTACAGATGAGAATAAACCCTCATGAGTTTTGATAATTTTCAGTTTTCTTTCTCTGTTGCAGACTTCTGAACCTAGTCCTCTCTGATACAGTAGAACTCTGTAACTACATGTATCTGGGAAGGGAGACTAGGCAGACAACAAAATAGTTATTTCTGTACTTCGCAACTTCTCTTTAAGTTTTATCTCTCATATCTCTAAGCATCCTGATTTTTTATCTCTGTTACACATCTTGAAAAATATTTTTGCCATGTCTTATAAGGAAGTTTGTCTTTTACTGCTTCCAAACCTGGGTGTAATTCATTACTCACAACTGTCACATCTTTTCCACATATATGTGAAAAATTATCCCCTCTTCAAAACTCAGTTTTAGATTTAGTATAGCCAAAAACACTTTTGGCCAGCCCCACTTAAATCTAGATAATCAAAAGTATCTATTCTTTCAACTCAATCTCTGTGTCTGTTTCCACATTTGTTAAATAGATTCAATCAGTGGATTTCAAATATTTTTAGGCACAAGTCCCACATGAGTCCCCAAGAACTCCATGTAGGGTTATACTGGTTGGGCATGGCCATTTGTGTTATCTTTCTGACTGATACCCTGTAGAACTGTGCAGTGTACATCCTGCCTCCAAATGCACCCTGGTCCTTCCCTGAGAAACAAAGTTTAAAAAGCATTGTCCTGACATTTTTAATGCATATAATCAATAAAGGACTTGTATTTAGAGTATCCAGGAACCTCTGATATCAATACAAAAAAAAAAAGAAGTAACACAACTGAAACTTGGTAACGGATTTGAACAGGCACTTCACAAAATAAAATATCTTATGGCCAATGAACACAAGAAAAGGATCCAACCTCATTAGGAATCATAGTAATGGAAATTAGAATCACAATAAACTACCATTTCACACCTACTAGACTGGCGAAGACTAAAAAGTTTGAACATAAAAGTATTTATAAAAAGTCTGGAAGAATATGAAAAGTTAAATACCATTGGTGGGAATAAAAATTGTAATTTTTCACTTCAAAAACAATTTTAATTGTCTGAAATTGAGGTTCTACATACACTATGGTTATTCCACTCCTCTGTACACTAAAGGGAAATGTGTACACGTGTATTAGGGTGCATGCACAAAAGTGTTCTTAGCAGTATTGTTCATAATAGCCAAAATTAAGGGGAAAAAACCCAATTCTACCAATGTAAGATTACCTACCATAATGTAATACAATGGAACACTATTTGGCATGAAAATAATGTACCATAGCTACACTCAATAACTTGAGTGATTCAATCTCAAGCGTAATGTTTTCTCTGACAAAATAAAAAAATTACTACTCTTTTATAAAAAGTTTTATAAGTCAATCTAAAAATGTTTTGATGGCATTACTCTATTATTAACATTAGATACAGATGAAAAAAAAATAGTATTAAAAGAACAGTTATAGCAGTTGTTAAAAACGATAATGTTTTCAAGATTGAACCATGAAACTAATATGCCTAAGCAGGTTTTTAATCTATCTCAGTGGGTACTTTCTATTATTTTCATAGTCCCTCATTGAAACAGCTTCCATGCAAGCAAGATGGATGTGGCACATTGTATTTTCCAAGAACGACTTGCAACAATATTTTCCACCTCTTGTGCTTTTTCAGAATCTTGCTCCTCCTCCATCAAAAGGTAGATTTGTATGTCCCTTCTCCTTAAACTTTGTATACAGCAGAAGTCACTTTTGAACAGGTCATAAAAATCAATATAGTTTCCACTATGCTCTTTCTCTCCCTCTCTCTCTCTCTCTCCTCTCTCTCTCTCTCTCTCTGGGAATTTCACCCAGCTACCATACAGTGTGGAAATTCAGGCCACATGGGGAAAAACCAAAGTCCCCAGTGCCGGCTCCTGGCTGAGTTCGCGGTTAGCAGCCAAAACCAACTCACCAGCAAAGTGAGTGAACAATCTTATAAATGGATCCTCTGGCCTGCAGTTGAGCTGTCCCTGATAAAACTGCACTGATCAGAGGCCAGCCTCCCCTGCTGAGCTCTGCCCAAATGCAGACTTAGGAACAAAATAAATGACTGTCATTTGAAGCCACTAAGTTTTGGGGCACTTTGTAATATAGCAATAAATAACTGGAACATAAGATAAAAGGACATTCCTGCTACAATTTTTTGAAGAGCTATGTATACCCAAAGATCCCCTGCTGCCCCTTCCGTTCTTTCTTTCCTCCTTTCTGTTCATATTTGCAATAGGAATTAAACTGGACCCGATGAAAAATACTTAATGTATTTTTCATTAAGTTTCATTTTCATTTTCTAAATACTTAGATTTTCCCCAAAAGTAGGAAACAGAATTCTTTAGAATTGGCAACCTTTTCCAGACTTGCTTCATACTTTCTCAGATGTCATTATCAAAGAGTAAATGATAATTTCCTAATTTCCTCACTTTTCCTTTGTGTGTCTGAGAGTTCATTTTTGAAGGTATGGTAGTTTAACATGTTTTATCAAATCAGTGATAGCCAGTGGATATGCAGGCCTTCTCTAGTGGTGTTTTCCATGACAAAGTAAGAAAGTGAGTGGGTCAAATTGCATACACGTGGGCTATTAATCCTTTCCTCCATAAAAAATAAAATGTGGGGTCCAAAATGTTCATTGGAAGCAGATAGAGAAATACAAGAGCTTGTCTGATAGTCACCTCAGGGTTCCTCTTTGATTTCTGCACTTTAGCGTTTCCATCTAGAAACAGGTCATTGTCTTCAGCCTTTGAGGGTTCTTGTGAGGTCTTTTGTTACCTTTTATTTGTAACTTGTTTCATCAGACTAGTGCAATGTACACCAAGGCCTGGATAAATATTTGTGAATTGTTTGAACTTTGTTCTGTGCCCTTCAATATTTTCGAGAAATCAATTTTGGACTTTAAATAAAGTTTGAAAATTCGTTCACCGTAACTGGACTGATTCAGGGCCAATTGCTAAGTGAGCAATGAGAACACGGGAGGAACAAGGGTATTTGAAAGTCTTGCAGGATCTTTCTGAAAACGATTATGGCTGTGTGAGGAACTGCATATAAATTTACACCCAAAGCAATCCTTTTGAAGCAGCTGAAAGTCTGAAGACTGATTTTTTTAAAGAGGACATTTCAAGGATATTTTCTTACAGCCAGCTACCACGTGATCTGCCCTGGCTGTGTCCTAAAAGCCCCTATCTCCATTATTTGCTTATTTGCCGGACAGTTTGCCTCTCTTCTTTTGCAGAACTGCACCATATATAAGTCTTCTGCCTCTCCTGCTTTCTTCTTTATACCCTTCCCCCTTCCCCTGACTCATCTCCCTCTCCCAGTTTGCCTCTAGCAGGGATCAGAGTGAGGAAGTGAACTCCTTTGTGGCCAGTTTACTTGTGTCATCCTGAAAGGGCAGTATGGACAAGGGTCAGGGCCAGGCCCTATGCTGGCTGGTAGCCACTTTAGAGACTCTTAGGAAAAGTAGTTTCATAATTTAAGTGCCAATGGGACCAACGAAAAGCAACTTCTCTGCAGAGGAGGATGGAGGTTTACCCCCGGTTGACACCTCTCCGACAACACCAGCTGGGGCCTCCCATGTGGCTGTGGAATTCACATGGAATTTGACTGGTCTTTTAACCTCTGCTTCTTCCTCTTCCTCAGCTGTATAATGGGGACAGCATTTCCTAGTGGACATCATGAAACTTTATAAAGGGGAGCAAATACTGATGACAAGGAGTTTCCAACAGGAAGAGCCAAAGTTTCAAGGTTCAATTCCACTGTAACAAGCGCTGGATATGCAAACCTTCTCTGTCATTGTGTGTCAGGTGTCCCATATAGGTGGCTTGAGGCTTTACTGGCCTTTCCCTGCCTCAGTTTCCTCCTTTCAAAATAAAGATAATAATAGGACCTATTTCACAGAGCTGTTTTGAAGATTAAATTAGATACAAAGTATAGCGTCTGGTACCCATGATAAATGTTAGTTATTTGTTTCACCTGCTCTGTGCCTCATTTTATCATGTAATAAGTGTCCCCAGTCCATGAACAGAAGCTGGAATTGTGAGAGAATCCTAGAATGAGAGGTAAAAACTCCCTCATTTTTACAGACAAGAAAAAAGAAATGCAGTAAGACTGGGTGACCTGCCACCCAATCTTTCTTGATTCATTAGCAAGAAAGCAGGAGCTAGAGTTCAGGTCTCCTAATTGTCAGGTTGGTGCAAGTCTCAGTTTTAATTCCTTTGAAGACCGTTTTGGTATTTTTATCCCCAGATAACCCTTTTTCATTCCTATTTTAACCCTAAGACCAGTTCATACCATTAACCACTAAATTCTTTAAGTCTCCTGAAGCTCCCATGAAACCTGCAGATAACCTCCTTTTCCCAAAAGCAAAGCCCCACCCCCTGCAAAAGGCCAGGAAAGGTAGCGCTTTCTCAGAGAACTGAGGAAGCTACTAATGGGGACAGCAGGTGAGGAAGGAGGCGGTAGAACTGCAGCTGCTGGCAAAGGTTGCCCTAGTAACCGTGCGGGCTCCATTCAGGAAGCCAGCCCAACTCCAAGATGCAAAATGATCGCCTTCACGCAGCTCCTGCAAGCACAAAGGGACCAGAGGAGCCCTGGTATAGCTGGAAGAAAGAGAGGTACAGAGTGAGGTGGGGGCCCATGCTGTCAGTTACAACCTTCCACCTTCCACAGAAGAAAAAGAAGGAAAGAGAATAGCTCTTTGAATCTTCTGGCCTATGTGAACCGTAAAAACCACCCATTTAACATGAGTCCTTTTGTGAGAATAGAGGGAAACAGGCACCCCTCTGTTCACCAGCCTTATGAAACAATATGACAGGAGAGGGGGGCAGAAACCTCAAACATTGCAACTTTATGGAGGCTCTAAACTCTTCATACTCTCTCTCCTTTATTCAGACTGGTGACAAAGACCATTTGCTCCCAATTTATTGGAAACTTTTTTTTTCACAGCTTGAGGTGCTTAGATGCAGCGAGCTCCCTCTCCCCAAATTGCCGTCAGACACTTGCTGAATGGGCTAGGCTCAATTATGCTCCCTCCACAGGTTCAGCTCACACTGTGACCCTGCATGGCTTCCTGCTATTCATATGTGTTACTTCCCCTTTGTGGTAATGGCTTGTGGCACTTCGCCAGAAAACATTATTAATTTCAGAAGTGGACTGACAAACAACAAACCCACAGTGAAACGAGAGGAAGTGCCGGGGAGGCCAGCTGTCGGCTTGAGCCAAGCAGTAGGAACTCAATGTATGCAGGTTCTAGGAGGAAAGAGATAATAATCCACAAAGAGGAAATGCACTAAAATTATCCACAGCCCATATTTAAAAAAAAAATGAAAGAAAGAAAGAGAAAAGAAATCAGAGAAAAGAAAGGGGGAAAAAGTACCCAGCTACTTGAGCTGCAGCTGGACAGGAAATTGCTAACGCTGCTTGCAAATCCCTACTTTGAACAGGCAGTTTAGGGAATGCCAGGAGCGGAAACCGTTCAGAACGGGATTAATACGAGCCAAGTTGAACTGCAATCCACTTCTCCTTTCTGTGCTCTTGCTAACTTGGGACACCCAAATAGGAGAGACTGACTTGGTATATATATTTTTTGCACTATTTCTGTTTGCTTTTTATACTTAGTTGCTTAAAAGTCACTGTGGACAGTTTTATATGACTGCCGTAGAACGAAGGCCATTTGCTTCCTGAAGTGTAGATGACGCAGTCAACATATGTGCCATGTTGGTGAAAAGCTCATCCTTCTCCCCACTTCACATGAAGGGACTGAGCTCATGCAAAAGAGCCCCAAATGTAAGTGTGTTCTAGTTCTTTTGATTCCATACACCTGCCTTTTACTTCGGTTTGTATACTTTTACACTTGAGGTGAGGAAAGGGTAGGTCTCAAGGAAAATGACAAGATATAAAGTCTTCAGCTTAAAAAGAAACTATTCAGTATAATCCCCACAAGTTTCAGTAGGGATTTCTGACCTACATTCTGAACCAGTTAAACACAAAAGCACATTAGAACAGGATGACAAAGTTTCCTCTTAAGTGCCAATGTAAAATTCTAAAGCCATATCCTTAAACACTGAGAGAGCTTAGATATGCCTTGCCATGCACATGCTAGGGGAAATGGAGACATCATTCTGGATTCATCATTCTCATACGAGGATATCTGCAGGTACCATTGCCAGGCAGTGATAACAGCATGGAAAAAAGAATTATTCCTACTTTCTCCTTGGCATCTTTCAGCATTATTGAGCAAAGAATCCTGACCGTGAAGGATAGAGGGGAGGTTAGTATGTGGCTGTCAGCTTATTGTGCTACACCTCTCTGTGGCTATTCACTAATATCCAAATTTTATTCCTCAGCAACCTATGCTCTATAGCTTCATTTTTCTTCAGGGGTATTAAAATCTTAAGCCTGAACTATACTCATAAAAGGTGTTGTTCATATACATGATAGTCAGCCCATTCTAGGATGTCATCCTTTTTTGTGGCAAAGGATGAATTTCATAAACTGCCCCTGAAAAACATTCCAGGAAAAGCTTAAAAAGTTAAGAACTTTGCCCTGTTATGCCTACAAGTCAAAGTCAATCCCTGAATGAAAAATTTCTAAAATGTTTCACTTCACATGTAGGTATAACTAATGAGAGATTTTAAAAACAAAACACATTCAATAGCCAAAATAGTTATTTATTAATAACTTAAGGATTTACATTCTTATAATAAATTCCAGCTCAAAACTGTACACCATGAACATAATGGAGCAATTTAACTCTCCCTTCTTCACAATCAAATGCATTTCTCTTATCAAATGGGTACCCATGCTCACACACACACTTCCAGTTTTATACAAATTTTTTCTAAAGGAAAGAAACCAACCCAAGTATTGCATTTGAGGTGACACTCCCTGAAGAATTTTATACAGAGGTAATATACTGTTTAGCACAGCTGAAGTTTAAGAAAAAAAAAAGTGAGCCCATGATTTGGTGTCTTTCCAAGATTATCCCCTTTGAGACAACACAAGCCAAAATATTTACAAAGGTAAGGCATAATCAAACTACATAAAGAGAAAAAAATCATGAGGAAGATACATGAAAAAGACTAAAGATTTCACCATAACAAGGTCTTAGTAATAATAGCGTCCATAAAGATGTCATCAGAATTGGTAAAGTCAAGCATGCTGCAAATATACCCTTTGGATTAGAAAAGAGCACAATTTTCTTTCTTTCTTTCTTTTTTTAAGAAGTGGCATACTGCTCTTTCTCCCTTTGGATAATTTCTTTTAAGCCCATCAAAGGAAAAAACAAACAATTCAAACAAACACTGTCAAGTGATTTAAGATCAAATATTTACAGTAATCAAATTGAGTATCAGATTTTTTATTTTTCAAACTGATACCACAAATACAGAGCTGAAATCTCTCTTTGGCTCCTCTATATGCAAAATTGAATTAGTCTTCATTGAAGACAATTATATAGTCAGTTCCAGATGCAAAAGGAAACGGCCTTATAAGGCCCTAAAGAACACATGCTCCTACCCTACCATTTGGTCCTACCCTATAAACCTGGAAGTCCTCGAATCCCAGTCCCTGCATGGGTAGGCTGTACACATGGGTACAGAGCAAACCTACTGCCTGTATCTATACAGCATGTCCTGTTATTCCAAAGAGAATGGAGCAAATCTCTCTGTTAGTATTAACCAATTCCGCACTTGGTAACCTTGTCTAGTACAGACAGCTGGTGTCATTTTGATACCTGGGGCCACACACAAAGAAAGCAGCCCAGCTGATGCTGCCAAGAGAAACTGCTGAAGGACCAGACACATTCCAGCAAGGAGGGGTGTGGGGTCTTTCACGTGGATTGCAGGGAGTCCACCTGGTAGACATTCTGGTTGGAAGGGGTGGTAAAATACAGCTGCTGTGCTGGAACCCGGTTGTCACAGGGGCTACTGAGTCCCAGCGTCCTCTCGAAGTCCAGCAGCTGACCCATGAAGTTGAAGTTAGGGGATATGTTGGATTTCTTCATCTTGACAATGTCATAGGCATCATTCATCGACAGATTGAGCTTCTGCATAAGGTAAGCCACAGTCACAGTGACTGAGCGGCTAATGCCAGCCAAGCAATGTACCAAGACACCACAGTTTTTGCCCCGGGCTTCATCTGTGAACACAAAAAGAAAAGCAAGATCTCAGTGTATTGAAAACATACTTTGTGAATGATCAGTCTAAAAACTGAAACTTAATAATAATAATAATTGTGTGTGGCTGTTGAGCCATACGGGCAACGGAAAATGTATCACTGAAATAAAACATGTACAGTGGACACAATTACATATTTCAGATATTTTCTAAAAAGAGAGCTTTTGTATTAAGTTTCTGCCAACAAAAAACTCCTTAATGGGTGCATTCTTTGCCTCAGCATGTGAATACCAGAAACCCTGCAATATGTTCGTGAATGCCTTTTATACAGACAAGCAGACTGCAAGGGTCTATTAAATTATTCTCCAAATGTTGTGCAGTTAACAATGGAGGTATTCAGGCATTTTTAAAGAGAGAGGGAAGTCACAGGGGACAGCCCATTAGGAGGAACAGGATGTCTACATGGCTTGAAAATGAGTTCCTTTGTAATAGGAAATGCATTACAATGCCTGGAGATTCACTTCTCCCAGGCTTCCAGCCCACAGTTCTTCCTGCTGGGCTCAGGTTACCCACTGTCTCACTGTTACCAGTATCACAGTATCATTCAACTGGGTAACATTTAGCATTCATACTGCTTTCCAACAGCTAACTTGACGTCCTAATATAACTCCTAGGTTTTTAAATTATAAAGCAATGCTGGAATTCCTGTCTATAGTGAGTACTTCTATTTGACCCTTCCCCTGAGTCCAAAGACTGTGGGAAAAAATCTGTTTTCCAATTATGAACGACCCCAACCCCCGTCAAATGACTGAATTCAAAGATTCAAGAAACAGCATTTCAAAAAGGTGATCTGCAGCCATGTGAAAAGGCAGGTTTTCTTCCCTTAGCAAGAAGATAATACAGAATTAAGGACGCTCTAGAAACATTAGAGACCTTCAGTCCGACAAATTAGCAAGCAGCAAGAACGATTAACAGCTTAAACTCTATGAATGGCTGGGAATTTTGCATTTAAATGTCAGAGCAACGACTACTAATTAGTCTCACCTATGAAAGAAATGGCCTCAGGGAAAAACTGGGACAGGTTTTGGCTCCAGTGATCCGAGATGGGGATTTGCTTGTATTTAAACTCTCCTGCGTTTTCAAAGAGATTCGGCAAATTGGGGGTGACATTCAAGATGTATTTGATGCCGAATTCCTCCAACACGTCCAAGTTGGTGGAGTCTTTGGCACAGCCCAAGTAGAGGAAGGGCAAGATCTCCACTGGGAAGGAAGGCTGGCTGTTGGACAGCGGGCTACCATCCGAGTCTGTTGCACTATTGGGGTCTCGGTCAAGGTCAGACTCAATGTCCGAGGAAGAGTCAGAGCTGATCCGCAGGCCCCCGAGCCCCAGCACTGGCAACGGCGGCGAGCTGCTGCTACACGAACCGTCTAGATTGGTCTCGCAATGCAGGGCGAACTCGGCTTGGAACTTACTGAAGCCACCTGCCAGAACGAGAAAAGCAATCGTGTAACCCGAGAAGTCGTAGTAGTTTTCACAGCTTGTAAGAACCAGCCCAGCGTAAGAAACACCACAAGCACCCTACAAACCCCCCTACATACATGATAAGAGAAACACACTTTAAATGTGCACCCTTGGGAATGGAACGAACGGGCCCGCCTCGCCAGGGAACCCTTATTCGTTTAAATCCGGAAATATACAAAATGCCAACTTTTGGGAATATTTTGAGAAGCTAGGATGTGCCAATCTGCAACCCCAACAACCTCTCCAGTCCTGCAAATCTTAATTCAAAATCGAACGATAGAAAACAGGGTGATGGTAGAGGATGTTCTGGGTAAGAAGGGCGCAGAACCCGTTAGAAAGAAACGGCCGGTAACCGCGGCCGGAAGCGGGTGGATTCTGCCCCTGCCCGGTTCTCCGGTGCGGAACGCGCGGGTCGCGGCCCCTACCTCGCCAGCGACCGGCCCCTGGGCAAGCTGCGCGGCTCTGAAGCCCCGGCGGCAGAGGTATTTTTAGTCCACGCGCCCGGCCCGCAGCCCTGCGCCCTGTCCCGCGACCGGAGTTCCCCTGGCGCGTACCTTCCAGGTAGAACGCCCGGCAGCCCTCGTCCTTGAGCTTCTTGAGCAGCAGCCCCAGCACCGACTCGCCGCCCGTATTCTCGTTCCAGTCGCTGCTGCTCTCGTCGTACAGCACTACTGTGTCGGTGCCGCAGCGCCGGGTGAAGCGGTCCCGGTCCTCGCCGCGCGTAAAGAGCGCGCGCACCGGCAGGTTGCCCTTCTGCAGGCGCCGCAGCATGATGCCCGGGATGGCCACGTTGATGGCCGACTCGATGTGCGACGACTCGTACAGCTCCTGCGGCCGGCAGTCCATCAGCAGCAGCCGCTCGTTGCCCAGCTCCAGCTGCTCGTTGAGCCACGCCACCGTCTTGCTGATCGCCATTTCCGACGCGAAGGGCACGGGTCTGAGCGTATCTATCATGGGGGTCGAGCTGCGGGAGAGGGCGAGGTGCCTACCAGACGCCCCTCGGGGCAGGCATAGGCCGAACGCACCGCGCGCGAAGCTGCCGCTCTCAGAGCGGGGTTTAAGTCCGCCTCGCCTCACCCAAGCCGAGGCTGGCGATTGGGGAAGACGAGACAGAAGTGAAGCCAGAGGTTCTCTCTGCACCCGGCTGCAGCCGCTGGCTCTTAGTGTCAATGAATCTCTCTCAATGAAGCTGCCCAGACAGTTTTGTTCCTCCCCAGTGAATGAAATCCAATTAATTCGGACTCCGTGTTACTGAGAGGGAAGGGAAAAAAAAGTCTAGCGGCTCCTAATCCCTCCCTCCAAGACTGCACCTCAAATCTACCCGGGCGTCTTTCTCCTCGGATTATTTAAGACTCGATTTGCTCACTATCCCTGGGACTCAGCTTCGCACACCCCCAGCGCGAGGCAGCTCCTCAATGGATACAAACAGCGACCGTCTCAATGGATACATTCTCCAGGCCAGCCAATGAGCGAGCTGCGGAAGGGGCTGTTGCCGTGGGGACGGGCCGGCTGGAACAGGTTGTGTTGATGAATTGTTAATGAGTTTGTCATTCACAAAAACGGAAAGGAATTTCCGCTCCGGATAAGCCCCAGTGCAAACAAGCTGCAACAGCGGGCTCGGCGGGAGGAAGGAGAAAGAAGGGGAGGCGGCAGCAGAGGAGGAGCAGGGCACATAAGCCAGGGCACTTCAGTTGTCTCATGTTTCCTTCTGTTGAGAGTTCACACTTCGCGTCGGAACTTTTGCGCACCAATGGCGCAATTAGCATGCACAAAAGCCCTTGTTCGCGACGCTTGCGTTCGGGAGCTAGCTTTAGGAAAACTTGCGCTTTTTGTTCTTTGTATTCCCTTCAAACTCATTTGGACCCAAGTTCGCTTTAATCCTCCCCGCCCCCAACCCCCCTTCTTTAGGCGGTGTGTGGTATTTTTTTTGCCAGTTTTAAAGCCCCGGCTCTGTTTGCTCTGATGTTCTTTTAGCCGAGACTGTGTTGGGGCTGGTGAACTGACGGGGCTTTAGTGACCGATGAGGTGTTAAATGCTAATCCAACATTTTTCGAAACAAACCGGGATTCTGTTGAAACATTTTAAAGCAAACAAATGTTTGGTTGTGCAGAAAATCAGAAGAAAACCTTTTTTCTTAAAGTAACATTTTATCTTCTTTAAAACAGTGTGGAGTACAGAAACAAACTCTTCGGGCAGTCCAGTACTTTTACTGTATTCCGCTCCAGCGGCGTGGGGAGTTACGAGCCATTGTTCTGGAGATCTAAATCTCTTCCCCCGGCCCCCCCACCATCACCTCCTGCTGGGGGGTCGCGTTGGTTAATGATTTCTGGGCAAGGAGCTCGGCTTCTGACGGAGGAGCCGGTCTGGCGGGACTGCCTGGGTGAGGTGTGCTGGGAGACGCAGGGCCGGGCCGGTAGTCCCCGCCATTGGCGAGGCGTGGGGAAGTCCTCCAGCAAGGTCTACGGGCTCAGCGGGGGGCGGGGTCCGCGATTGGTTACAGTTGGCAGGGAGGCATGCCAGAGGGGGCCTCCCCAGCCCCCTCCTACCGCCGCCTCCTCCCTTTGTCCAGCGCCTGGCACTCCCTAGAGCACCAGCCGCGCCTGCGCGCTGCGCTCCCTGCCACCGCCCCGCTGCCCCCGTCTCCCCGCTTGGCAGGCACGAGGCTTTAGGCGATCCAGTGGACGGGTGCGGGGCTGAGCGGGGGACTCCCGGTTCCATACAGATCTGGGGCGGGTGGTGGGGGGAGCAAGGATGAGTGCCTGCCGGGACCCCCACTGGCCCTTGGCTCTCAAGGAGTCGCGGGCAACGTCCCTACCGCCCTACAGAGCCAGCAGGTAACTTGGGGAGGTGCTGGCCCGGCCAGCTCGCGGCGCTTGACTCAGGCACCGCGGGGCGGATGGACTGGAAGCCGGATGGAGGCGTGGCCGGGTGGGGGCCGCGGCGGCGGGGAGGCGCGTTCCCGGCGCGCAGAGCTCTATTGTTATATAAAAGTGCCGAGGCCTGACCCTCCCGAGCGGAAAACCACCTGCGAGCGGCCGGCTCGGCGCGGGAGGGCTGCGGCCGGAAGGCGCAGGCCCTAATCCGGTATCCCCTCCCTAAACCCCGGCGGAAAAGAGGCCGCGCTTTGTCCCGCCGCTGCCTGGGAGGCGGAAGCGGGGGCCGCCGCCTGGCGGGGTGCGGCTTTGGGTAGCGTTCCTCGCCGCGCTTTGCGCCCACCAAGCACCGCGAGGGCGCGTAAGGTCGCGGGGTCTTCCCTCGCCCGACGTCCCGCACCCACGGGCATGCCTGCTGACGCCCCTGCTGCAATTTGCATTTTTAGTCAGCCGCCTATTCCCTGGTTTGGGAAATGTAGGCTAAAAAAAGGCGGCTGCGAGGCCCTGGTTGCCAATTTTGGAGCTCTGCTGCAGGCAGGCTGCCCCGGGAAGAGCATGTTCGACGAAGGTGGAGATTGCCGCGCCCCTCTCCGCACCTTTTTTGGGCAGCCCTTGGAACTAAACTCCTGTATTTCACTGGATATCTTCTAGTTTCAGCCGCGGGAGGCCTGCGCTGGAGTTGACTCCCCCTATCCTCCCCGATCTGTCATAGAAGTTCCCATCCCGAGACGTTTCAGTCATTGGGACCTGGGGACAGTGAGGGTAGAGGCAGGGTGTCCTGCAGCGGAACTGGGAAGAGCAAACCTGTTGGAGGTGCAGCCCAGGACCTCCAACAGAAGAGAAAGGGAGGGAAGCTGGGTTTCCACTTTGCCTGTTTTAGAAGTGCAGCTACCTGAATATGACTATAGATTCAGGAGGACACATCGAAACTAGTTTTACCCATGCTTCTGAACTCTATCGCCAGGGGAATGCCAATCTTTCCTGGCATATTGACTAAAGTGGCGTTCTGACCGCTCAGTCCTAGAAATGCTGCGTAAAGGGCTTCTGGAGTGACACGACCGTCGTTTGAATTATGTATCCAGCTTCTATCTAGGTGTGCGCCCTTAGTTAAATCATCTAGCGGTTGTAAGTTGCAGTCTTCCACGTCGGCATAATTAATATAAAACTGTCTGCTTCATGGTCCCTGTGACAACAAAATGGGTAGGGTGAAATGTCTTAAAATGGTGGTGGGGGGCTATTAGCTGTTTTGAGTTAATTTTTTATCCTTCTGAATTGAGAACCTGTGAAAAGGCCTCGGTTGGAGGGACCGTTTTGGCATTCCACGGATGTCCCTTGAGGCTTGCCTCACAGCACTCCTGGACTGGCTCATCTGCAGCAAAGCCCTCTGAGGTACTACCCTAACCGATTTAATCCGTTCTAATACAGCTGTCAAGCAAAGGAGGTGTTCTCATAGACCAGGATCAAAATCCTTTAGCAAGGTTATCAGAATGGACCCAGCTACATTTCTGACTTCTCCCTACCGGTCACCTTTGAAACACCCTGTTCTCCAGCCACAGCAAACTGATATAATAGATATAACAGTCTGTGCTGGACACTTACTACATGATGGGTACCATCTTGTTTCTGTGTTTACATGCATAATTTCGGACGGTCTTCAGAAAACCCATGTAAATTATCCCCATTTACAAAGATTAAGGAATTTGCCCAGGGTCACATAGTAGCAACGGAAAGTGTCAAGACGTGCATCCAAACCCTTTGCAGACTCTTCAGGATGCCCACATACGCGGATTACAGAGTGCTGTGGACACTATACTCACCTCCATGTGGTATTCCCTGCCCAAATGTGAAGAATTTCAAGGTCAGCATTTTGAATTTTGACCTCCTGGCTTTCTCCAGCCTCCGTTTTCTGTTGCCTCCTGCCCACAGATGGGGTCAAAGATCAAAAGTTAGGCTGCTTTCCCAGCTCCTTTAACACATCAGTGGGTTTCTTTGCACCCAACTCTTCATAAGTCAACCATTCAGTAAATGTTGCATATTCTCTCTCCCTTAGAGTCTGCCCTAGATCCTAATCTTCACAAGTACCGTTGCTCATCTAGTGTGTCAGCATAGCACTAGGCCTGGGTTCAAACCTCTGCCACTCACTAGTCAATTGGGTCTCACATCATTCATTCGCTCATTTAGTCTAGATTCCAGGAAACCGTCAGTGAATAAACAGACAAGAATAACCTGCCTCACTGAAGTTTACGTTCTAATGAGGACAATCCAATAAACAAAACTAATAATTATATATTAGAAAGTGAAAGTGCTATACCAGAAAAACAAAGCAAAAAAAGGAATTCAGAAATGTGTAAAATTGGGGATATATATTCCTCCCTCAAAGGACTGTGAGGATTAGAGACAACTGAGATGACACATGAGATGTGTAGGGCATGAAGTCGGTATTCAGAAGATTACTTTTAAAATATGACCGCTTCATTCCTGCATAAGGAGTGCTGTTAGTGGTGATCCTGCCATTGCTGTGAGGCACTGAGGAAAAGCTCTCTTAGGAGATAAGGACTCTAGTAGTTGGAAGAATTACCGGCTTCCTTTCTGGAGGCCGCAGTGCCCTTCAGAGGACATCATTCATATGGAGAGGGCTGTGTTTAAAGATTGGAGATAGCAGATCATCTGTGATCCATTCTCATAAGTGCAGAGAGGCACTTTCATAGATTCTCGTTTCCGTGTGTGTGTGTGTGTGCGCGCGCACCGAATACCTGTGTTTTGTGCTTGAATTCCTCCTAGTGTTTTCCCCTGTAAAGTTCCTTAAAAACGTTAGTTAAAAAACATATTTTTTTTAAAAAAAAAAAACGGTGTCTTGGCCATTTGAGAAACATTCCAATTCTGCTGCAATTTTCCTGAGTTTGAGGGCACTTGAAATTTACAAGATCCAAGTGGGCTAGCATGACCTTTAATCTTCTTGGAATAATCTCTATGAATACAATGACACTTATTAACACATCATGTGAAAAGAGTTACACAGATTTTCAGCAAATGAGGAGAATTTTGGAAGTTTTGACTTAAAATGCAAATGCATTTAGGGGTCCTAGGGAGGCCCTCAAAGTGAAGTGGCTTTCAGTGCAGCTAAAATTTCAAAAGTGAATTTAACTGTATTTGAAGGATACACTTGAAATACCGTAGCTTAAAATAAAAGGTGTATGGGGTGCACAAAACTCACCCTAAGGTCTTCCTGGTGAGTGCTTTAAAACGATACCAAGAAGTTGTATCACAACAGTAGCAGATAAGGAACACGAGAGGCCAAAGGAACTGACAATAGGTAACATATCTCATGTGCAGTGATGGGGTGCACACAGAGAAAGCCAAAGGGAATTTCAAACAGCCCCAAATTAAAATTCTATGAGGGCAGCCCCTGGGAATTGCAGATCCTAGTTTGCAATCACACTGCAATCAAACTGCTTCTCACGTGGAAGCTCCGTGCAGCTTGTCCCATGATGAGGAGCTTCAAGGTCTTACTGAGCACAAGTTAATGATTTCCCCAAACAATGCGGGGGAAGGGGAAAAGCAAGCTAGGTTAGACCTCAAGGAAAAAGTAGCTGGTCAGCAACACCAGAATCACTCACCCACAGGCATAGCTACGGGAAGATTGGAGGTTCCCTAAAACGAGATGGCACATTCGAGCATTGCTAGGATGATCCCACCTGAAGAAAAATATGAACTATTGTGAAATTTAGACCTCAGCCAATTTGGCTAAACTTTTCAAAATTATGATCTTCATCAGCTTTCTTGCATTTCTGTTTCCCATCATCTGATGAAAGACAAATTAATTTACATTCAGGCTCCCATAGAAACTTTAGGATATTTTTTTAAAAGCTAGACAGTCCCTAGCAAAGAAATTCATTTAAAGATAGCAGTGTTAATTTTTTATTTCAGATGTTTTAAGTCCATCCCTTCCACTGGGAAAATATTCATTGATTCTTATTTCTTATCCTTACTTTTTACAAAGCAGGAAATGTAAAAAGTATATATAAATGTATATATAAGAAACTGTCACGAAGTTGGCATTTCTGCTGTACATTTCTGAGTAAGCTCATTTACCTTTTTTTGTAAAGGAGATGACGGTACCTTGCTTCCCACTGTACTATTTCCAAAGCCCCAGCAATGAACCTTAGTGGGAAAGCATAGCTTACATTACCAGCCAAGAAGGCGAGAGATTATATGTATTCAGCTCTCCAAAACCTGTCCTATCATGAAGCACCATGTGTGTGGTGTCAGAGGCATTATCCATGTTGCATCTACATGTGGAATATTTGCCTTGAGCCTCCTTGTGTGGGCTGTGTTGCCTCTGGTGACTTCTCTCTCCATCTTGTGTTCCTTTATTTACGCAGGTGTGAGTAGTACATATAGCTGTTGTGTAAGAGAACTCATTACTTTTCTAAGTAGGTAGTATTTCCTCCCATCTTATTTTTCTTCAGAAATCCGTGGAATAACTGTGTGTGTCCACAGTACAGGAATGCTTTAGCTCAGTTTTTGCAGATCCCCCAAGAATATATTAGTAGAACCCTAGGGAGCCCCAAACTCCAGTCTAAACAGCACTGCTTAAGGCCATTGGTGGGTTAATTACAAAAGTTATACCTGGATATACATGAAATAACAACATAATAGCTACAACTTATTCTACACTAACCATTGTACAGGTTAAATCTAACCATTGTGATAACCGTGCAAAACAGGCATGCCATTATCACAACTTTATGGTGGGGAAGCCTGGGCTCAAATATCAGGTAATTTATGCTGGAGTCCAAATGTGAATCTCAGTCCCTTTAAGGCTCCTTAGTACACACTGCTCCCAACCTGATGAGCGGCCCTAAATGAATTCAACCTGGTATACCATGACAGCTTCTACATAATTTGTTAAGGTTAATCTTGCTGGGCAAGATTAGGATTTGTGGAACCAGACCAACCTGGATTCTAATCCTGGCTTACCTACTTTCTGGCCTTATGACTCTGAGGGAAACCATTTCATCTTTTCATGTCTCAGTTTCCTTATCTGTAAAATGGGAATACTCTTTCACAGAGCTATTGCAATCAATGATTTATATTTGTAAAGGGGGTAGAAACAGTCCTAAAACAACTAACTCATTGACTACTACTGTCTGTTTTTATTGTTACACACACACACACACACACACACACAATGCTTTTTTTTTTTTTTTTTTTTTTGCGACACTGTCGTCAAGCTGGAGTACAGTAACACGATCTCAGCTCACTGCAACCTCCACCTCCCAGGTTCAAGTGATTCTTGTGCCTCAGCCTCTCGAGTAGCTGGGATTACAAGCATGCACCACCATGCCCAGCTAATTTTTGTATTTTTCGTAGAGATGGGGTTTCACTGTGTCGACCAGGCTGGTCTTGAACTCCCAGTCTCAAGTGATCCACCAGCCTCCCAAAGTGCTGGGATTACAGATGTAAGCCACCATGCTCAACCACAATCCTTAATAAATGTTTACTGACTTTGCTGAAAAGGGATCATATAATAAAAAAACATTACAGTGTTAATTAGTTCTCAGGAAGAGAGAAAAACTCCATACAAATTTTTATAAAAAGCTTCAAAGAACAGAATCAATTGCTTTATGGCCCCTCTTAGTTGCTGGTGTAAGCAGCCTAGAAATTGAGGTTTCTCAATGGGCCGAGATACATGGATAGTTTGGGGACAGTGAAAACACACTGCATACCAGGAGTTCCCCATCACTCTAGGACTCACCTGCTGAAGTAGCAGGCACTTTCCCTGCTCCATTGATGCTGGCTCATAGCCTATCCTATGGGCTGCATGTTATGCAAGAGGGGAATTGGAAGTCTACTAGCCTGAGCCACACACAGCCATCATCACTCAGTGACCTGGGTTCAAGGCAGCTGAAAGAAACACACATTTGTATTGTGAGTCCTGCATATAAGAAGTCCCATTCTCTGGAAATTTCCTTTCTCCCTCTGACTTCATGCCCAGCAGGAGCATTTCAGAATACAGGGAGGGGGAAAAGGGGAGGGTCAGGGCTTGGCATGAGAGCCGCTCTCCCATGACTGGAAGGAAACTTCCATTCATGGATGGATGAGAAAGGCTGTACTAGAAGCCACACTGTAGAAGCATACCCAGGCTCGAGTAAACAGACACCTGCTTAGCACAGTTTCTATACTAATTTTTGCACATACATGATTCCAAGATTATTTTTATTAAACATCTAATAAGTATATATCCTTTGGTATAAATCCATCAGGTTCTTCTGGACCCACCAAAAGTTTTAGATTCCTTACCCAAACCTCAAAAGTGTAAACCCTTACTAGGTCATGCCGCTGCCTAACCAGATTCCCAGGGAAAAAGCCTTTATGATGAGATTTCACTGTCCTTTTGTTATATTTTCTGTTTGGTAATACACTTTTGTTTTTTACCTTAACACGGATTTATTATTTTTTAGCTCTGTAGGTCGTAAGTCCCAAAGGAGTCTCACTGGGCTGCACCCAAGGAGTCGGCAGGACTGCTTTTCTTTTTGGAGGCTCTAGGGGAAAACCTGTTTCCTTGATGATTCAGATTTTTGGCTGAATTTAGTCCTTATGGGTGTAGGACCCTATTTGCCTGCTGTGTTCCCAATTTCTAGAGGCCACCTGTGTTCCTTGGCATGTGCCCACCTTACTCTGTCTTCAAAGCCAACAACAGCAGATCACGTGGTTTTTGTGCCTCAAATTTCTGTTCCTTGTTCTACCACTGTATCTCTCTGACCTGCTTTTTGTCTTCCTCTTCTAAGTTTAAGAACTCATGAGGTTATACTGGGCCCACCTAGGTAATCCAGGATAGTCTACCCATCTCAAGGTCTTCAAAGTGTCTTTTGCAATGTAAGGTAACATATTCACAGGTTCCAGGCATTAGGGCATGGATATCTGGGAGGTCATTATGCTGCCTACATGTGGTTGTCCTGAAGAGACAGGTAATTTGTTAGAAAGGGGAATGGGGGACCCTTTTGGAGTGAGGAGAATGTTCTATATCTTGATTAGGGTGGTGGTGTGTATTCAACTGTTAAATCTTTTAAATTTTAGTTTAACATCGACATTATTGCATTCTCCAACTGTTTTATATTTTCCTTGTAATTATTTATTTAGAAGCAACTTTGTGTGGGGCATTGTATTAAGCACTTTGTGTAATCATCTCATGCATTTTTTTTTCTCCTAGGATCTGGTGCTATTACATAACAAGTTTGCTTTAACCAATTAAGTTCGATGATGCAGTTTACTGACTAGAGTTTTTCAGGTACATATCGTTCCACTTTATGGCTGTTTTCCATTTAAATTTAAAGGCCTAGAGGGTATTCCCATTTACCGGTTTATTATAAAGGCTATTACAAAGTATACAGATGAAGAGATGTATAGGCATGTGGGAAGGGGCTTCAGTTTCCATGCCCTTTCCAGGTGCACCACACTCCAGGAACCTCCATGAATTCAGCTATCCCAAAGCTCCAGTAATTTACTTTTAAGTAATTCAATGTAACCAGCTATAGTACTCCAATGCTTTAGGCAGGAATAATTAGCTGGCATTCTTTAATGTGAATCAGCTTGATGACCTGAGGGTTTTTAAATCTAGCATAAAGGATATGAAAAACAAATTATTTCTGTTCTTGAAATTGGTACACTTTCAATATGTGGTAGAGGAGGTGTGGCAGGACCAATGGACCTTGCATGACCAAGATACAAGAGAGCAGACAGCTCAACTGTCTGTGTCATGGTTCACCTTCTAGCACTGAGCCTAGGATCCTGCCCCCATGAGATGACATGACCTGCAGGTTCACCTTTAGAACATTGTTGCCTTCAGTGTGGCCCTTTCATGCAATGTGCTATTAATTAGAGTACTTATGGCAGAGAGAAGCCCTTTTTCCTAGTTTGTATGACTGTACCTATCTGCTAAAACATATTTTTAATCTAATGAAATTTGCTGTGAGATTTACTTTTATAGTGAGAGTGAGATGGTATATGGTGTGGACGGTAACCTAAATCTGGAACCTCTAACTATTAACCCCTGGTTTTGATCAAAGGAATCTGACAAGTACTCTGCAGCCAAACTGGCTTAAAAGAAAAGCTTTTTAAAAAATATAGGTGCCCAAGTCCCATAACCAGTAATTCTGATTTAATTGATTTAAGGCAGATCTCGGCATTGGTATTTTTCAAAAGCTACCCAGTGAATTCTGATATGTGACCTGGACTAACAACTGGTTTGGAAGCATTCACAACAATCATTCCCCCAACAGACCCTTGCCTAGGCAGAGGCTTCCAATGAGCACAAGAGCTTCCCACCCAGACCAGTGGGTCGAAATGAAATGTTTAGAAACACCTGTAGGTATTTGCTGTCAGTCCATATCCTGGCCTCCCCTACAGGGACTCTGATTAAGAAGATCTAGGGATGGGCTCAGGCAACTATACTGTAGTCCAGCAGCCAGCAGTGGCTTATACAGGTGGACCAAACTTTGAGAAGCTTCAGGAGACATTCCAGACAGTCAGATTCCTCACGTGTCTACTGTGTTCAGCAACTGTAGAAATGTTCTTGAAGTAACTAAAAAGATAAGCCAAATAGTATTCTTTAGGCACAAACATCAGAACTTCGGAACAGGAAAATGCTGTGTCAGGCATAACTAATCTGCTTGCCCTTGCAAATGTAACTCTTGAACTAGCATGCACTCTGAGTTATTTACTGGTGAAAACTCTTAAAAGCAATTGGGAGATTACAAAAAACAGAAGAAGTTATCTTGGTAGCAGCATCATGTGTTTATTGAGCACCCATTGTGTATCTAAAACTGAAATTACTGCTGGAGCTTATGAAAATGAGTGAGAGTTAGGGCCCTGCTGAATATATACACACACACACACACACACACACACATATATATACACATATATATACATACATATACATATATACACATACGTACATATATATACATACATATATACATATATATATATACACACATATATACACATATATATATAAAGACTAATTGGGGAGGTTAGACATGTGCCCAGGTAGCTAGAATGTGATGTAACAAATGTGGTCCTTGCAGTATAAAGGAAGTGCTATGATCCCAGCTACTCAGGAGGCTGAGGCAGGAGAATTGCCTGAGCCCAGGAGGTGGAGGTTGTGTTGAGCCGAGATCGTGCCATTGCACTCCAGCCTGGATAACAAGAGTGAAACTCTGTCTCAAAAAAAAAAAAAAAGGAAGTGTTACGGGAACAAGAAGAGGAAATGGTTCATCTACCTCAGTGTGGGAGGCAGAAGGTAGAGGTGGTGCTAGGAAGTGTGCCAGGGGAGGCAGCATCTGAGTTAGATCCCCAGGGAGCAGATTTCTTATTCTCCCCCATCCAGTGGGAAAGGAGAAGACTGGCACTCTGGGAAAGAAAGAAAGATGACACGAACTGAGGTTTGGAGGGATGGACATATGTGACCAGTGCAGTGCAGATGAATGGTATGGAAGGCAAAGACTGGCAGAGAACACAGGAAAGGTAGTGTAGTGCCAGATGGAAATGGGCTTTAGATGTCATGATAGGAAGTTTTGAATTTTTCTTTAGGTGAAGTCATCATAGATATTTATACAGGGGTGTGACATGATTTCAGGATATAATTCTGTAACAAAGGGGGCGAGTAGACTGGAAGGGAGAGAGAAACTGGGGGCAGGAAAACCAATTAGGAAGCAATTGCAATTGTCCAGAAAAAGGATGCAGTACCACCGCAATTGTCCTCTTCCTAAAATAATGTATTCATCAGCCTGCTTAGTTTTACTCCTCCTATTTCTGCAACTAGAAAAATCATTTAGCTCTCCTGTGATTCAGAATCCCTCCCTATTAATAGAAGATGACAGAATACTTATCTTACCTCACACAGGGAGATACTGAGAGATGCTTGCAATTGTAACCATGAAAGACAGGGAAGTGTTATTCCAAATGCCAGTGGCAGTAAGTACTCTGGGGTAGTGAGGGGAGGAACACTGCCTTTCCCCAATAACAGTTCATTATAAAAATTTCAAACCTACAGAAAAGTTGAAAATTGAGTGAGTAAGAGCATCAGAAATACTCTTTAGAGGGAAGCTTCTGCAGAAATTCCAAGTACTCACCACCCTGGAAGTGGCATTTCCAATATAAGGGCCCATAGCCTTCAGGATGAGAATGCCATTGCAGCCTATTTTGGTTACAGTGTTCTGTAACATGAGATTTTATAATGAAAGGCCCATTTTCCCATTGTTTCCCATTACAAACAAAAGTGTACGGAATGATGCTCTTATCATTTCTATTACTGAGATGGGGCTGGGGGGGGCATATTTAAAGGACTTATACACAGTCGTCTACATGCTTTCAGGTTGTGTTTTGCCCTTTGGGGTCTGGAGTCTGCGCTTATAGCAAGAGGCACGTAGTCATACCTTTTCTATCTGTTGCTGGGCCCCTTCCATACTAGGTCTCCATTTCAGCACCCTGGACCACATTAGAATTCTTTCCTGTTTTTGGAAAAGCATTATTGATATCTATCACAGGGTGTGTGACAGATGGAAACTGCTTTAAGTTTTGCCAAAATGACTGTGTCTTCTACCTTAAAAAAAAAAAAAATCCAGGAGGCTGAGGCAGGAGAATTGCCTGAACCCAGGAGGCGGAGGTTGTGGTGAGCCGAGATCGCGCCATTGCACTCCAGCCTGGGTAACAAGAGCAAAACTCCGTCTCAAAAAAAAAAAAAAAAAAAAAAAAAAAAAAAAAAAATCTATGCTCTCTATATGTGCTGAGTGCTGAGTTGGTATAAGATATTCCGAGGGATAAAAAGATAAATCACGTAGGGACACTACCCTCAAGAAACTGACAGGTAGGACTAATGAAGAAGTTATGAGGGTAGCATTCAGTGCTTTTCTAGAACAGTATCAACTTTCAAGATTCAAAAGGATGGTGGTGTTCAGTGACGTGGAGTCCTTCCAACTGGAATGGGATGATTTGAACTTACAATAAGGAAACCCTAAGTACTTCATTTTATATGAAAAACAAAGGGTTATTGAGTGATATAATAAGAGACATGTCTGGAATACGTAAGGAGAAGATAATATATGCTCCTTTCTAAAGTACATTTACGTAAGTAATGAATGATTAGCTCTTTCAAATGGAAATGTTTTCTCTAGTACAGTAAATTATTCTGATTCATTTGTTCACTCTTAACATGCATTTCTTGGAAAACGTACTGGCAAAATTTGTCACAAAGTAATTAGGAGATTAAAAAGTGCAGAAGAATAAGGCTTTTAAATCCTTACACAAATTAGTTCTTATTTTAAGGACAGTTTACATCTCACAACATCACAGCCTGCTTTTGCATGCACTCTTTCATTTACTTGTTAGATTCCTTTACTGCAAAGAGCTCAAGGAAAACAACTAGAAACAAACCATGGCTATGCTGACAAGAGTCAGTTATAAAGGGAAATGAATGAAGATTTATTCATTTATTAATCAAGTAATTTGGGCAGCCATTTGATAATTCTAATTTCTGATTTAGTCTTTAAAGGTGACTTATTTGCATATATTTTTAAAAGTCTGTGCTGTTGCCAAGTGACTTGGAACTATACAGCATAGTTTACTCACAAATTAGATGAAAGCCCCTTTTAAAATGTCTGCACATATTATTCTGGTTTTTTTCTTCTCTTAAAAAATAAGCCATTGTTGGCTGGGTTCAGTGGCTCATGCCTGTAATCCTGGCACTTTGGGAGGCCGAGGCAGGTGGATCACTAGGTCAAGAGATCGAGACCGTCCTGGCTAACACAGTGAAACTAAAAATACAAAAAACATAGCCCAGCATGGTGGCATGTGTCTGTAGTCCCAGCTACTTGGGAGGCTGAGGCAGGAGAATTGTTTGAATCCAGGAGGCAGAGGTTGCAGTGAGCCAAGATTGCACCACTTCACTTCAGCCTGGGCGACAGAACGAAACTCCGTCTCAAAAAAAAAAAAAATAAATAGGCCATTGTTGATTTATTTTTGGACAGGTGACAATTGCGCATGGAACAAAATATAAAAGGAAGGATATGGCTTACAGTAAGTCAGTCTCTCCTAGCCAGTTTCTCTCCCTAGTGCTAACCACTTTAAACTAGCATTTCGTGTATCTTCTCAGGGGGAGTCTATGCATGTACAAGGATATGCATTTGTTATTGTTCCACAATTGTAGCAGACTCATTTTTAATGACTACATAGTATTCTATTGCATGGACATAGCATAATTTATTTAGTCAGCCACCCTATTGATAAATATTGAGATTGTTCATAATCTTTCTGCTATTGCAAGCAATGACTGCAATGATTATGTTTTATACATTCATCCAGCTGTGTGTGAATATATCTGTAAGATAAATTCTTAAATATGGAATTGTTTGGTAAGAGTATATGAATTTATAATTTTGATGATTATTGCCCAAATGTCCCCTTCAGAGATTGTACTAATTTGCATTCTCACCAGTAATATATTTCTCCATACTTTAGCTGACACAATGTGTTCTCAAACCTTTGCCACTCTGAGAAATGCATATTGGTAACTTTAATTTGCGTTTCTCTTACTAAAAGTCAATTTGAGCGTATTTTGTATGTTTAAAGGTTGTTTGAATTTCCTTTCCTGTGAACTGTCTATTCATATCCTTTACTCATTTTTTGAGTAAATTGTTGATCTTTTTTTATTTTTATACCTTATTTTGCAACCATAATGTTAAGTTCATTTAGCTAGTGAACTCAAATACAATTTGGGTTCACTAGCTAAAATGAACTTAAGTAGAGCCACTTAATCCTAAAGCACGTTTTGAAACATAACTTGTTGATGCCTGACTTTTCCTTCTCACCTCAGTTTTAATCTCAAGTCGTAATGGGAACTGTCCTTATTCCTTAGGCCCAGTTAGGGTCAAAGAGTCCTGGGTTTTACTTGTTTAATTTTAATCCCAGGAGAATTGCTCTTCTTAAGCTCTGTTTTAGCAATAGATTATCCACGCAAACTCTCTGATATTTATTTATTTTTTTTTTACTTTTTTGAGATGGAGTTTCACTCTTATTGCTCAGGCTGGAGTAAAATGGCGTGAATTTGGCTCACGGCAACTTCTACCTCCTGGGTTCAAGTGATTCTCCTGCCTCAGCGTCCCGAGTAGCTGGGATTACCGGCATTTGCCACCACACCCATCTAATTTTGTATTTTTAGTATAGATGGGGTTTCTCCATGTTGGTCAGGCTCATCTCAAACTCCTGACCTCAGGTTATCTGCCCACCTCGGCCACCCAAAGGCCTGGGATTACAGGTGTGAGCCACTACGCCCAGCCACTCTCTGATAAATTTTAACTAATTAAATAACAGCCTTCATATACTCATCTAGCACCACGGTCCCTGCCTTCTACGTGAGCAGAGGAGAGAGTGATACTATTAAGTATTCAAAATCCTTTATCCTTATTCCATCCCCTCCACAGGAAGATACTATCTTGCCTGGGCCTGGCATAGTGGCTTACACCTGTAATCCCAGTGCTTTGGGAGGAGGCCAGGGTGGGAAGATCACTTGACACTCAGGGTTCAAGACCAGCCTGGGCAACATAGTGAGACCCCATCTCTACAAAAATAAAAAATAAAAAAATAGCCAGATGTCACAGGCATCTGTAATTCCTAGCTACTCAGGAGGCTGAACTGGGAGGATCACTTGAGCTCAGGAGTTTGAGGTTACAGTGAGCTATTATCAGGTCACTGTGCTCTAGCCTAGGAGACAGAGTGAGACCGTGTCTCTTTTTTTTTTTTTTTTTTTTTTTTTTGAGACACGGTCTCACTCTGTCACCCAGACTGGAGGTGCAACCTTGGCTCACTGCAACCTCTGCCTCCCGGGTTCAAGCAATTCTCATGCCCTAGCCTCCCAAGTAGCTGGAATTACAGGTGCCCACCACCATGCCTGGTTAATTTTTATATTTTTAGTAGAGATGGGGGTTTCACCATGTTGGCCAGGCTGGTCTCAAAATCCTGACCTCAAGTGATCCACCTGCCTTGGCCTACCAAAGTGGTGGGATTACAGGCATGAGCCATCACACCAGCCAACCCTGTTTTGAAGAAGAAGAAGGAGAAGGAGAAAGAGGAGAAGGAAAAGGAGGGGGAGAAAGGGGGAGGGGAAACTATTACCTTATTATCTTGCTTATTAAATAAAGAGTGGAAAAGTCCCTTGCTTCTTTCTTTATCAGAATGGGAATGGTTTAATGTGCCTGTTTGCAATCCCCAAATACCATATTGCTTTTGGCAGCTGATATTCTTTAGCTGCTGATTAAAAGATACATATTTTACACACAACAGAATATCCTGAATCAAAGGTATATTGAATATTTATTTGAACTGGCTTTATCTCAGGTATATATCTGGAATTCACTGAAAATAAAATGGGTGGTAAGGACTCACAGATGACGAAGATAGCAACAACAATAACAAGGTGGAGATCACGAAGTAGGTTTGCAAATACCTGTAGGTTGTGTATATAGAAAAAGCTACCATACCAAACTGGGAAGAAGCAACCAATCGAGAAATATAACTGCTAGCATCCAATCATATTGTGGTGAGGTTAAATTCACAAGAAAGTTAGATGAGGTTTAGAGAACATGTTCTCAATCCATGCATATTTCATTGGAGCAACTCTTATTAATCTTAAGGGGATTATGGAACTCCATTCTTCCTTCTTATTTAGAAGAAAATAGACTTTAGGCCAAATTTCTTGGCCAATTTGAAGATATAACTTGAGAATTTTTTAAACTCATTTCCTTTGCCAGATTCTCTAGAAAATAAAACAGGCAAAGATTACTTGCTAAGTCTATTTTGTTGGGTGGTGCAATTTCAGGGACATAAAAGGGAGGGAGAAAAAGGTGAGGCAGGAAAGGAAGGAATGCAAGTACTAGATGATGTATTAAGGAACTGGACATAACTTCACAAAGAACAAAGCTGGTTGCTGGGTCCTGAACATCACCTTTCATCAGGTGGGAGGGTGGTGGGAGGAGCAACGAGGGGAGAAAAAGGAATTGATCATTTTGATCTCTTATCCCTTGATTCAAATTTTAACTCAGCGACTTAAGGGAGCTGTTGGGTAAGCCAGATTCCACATCCCACTAAACTGCCTGGAAGAGGTGGGAGGAGAGCAGCCATAAAGTATGAGGCACAGAGTCCAATCAGGTGAGATCCATGTCCTGGAGCCACTGAGGTTCCTGTTGCAACAGGTGAGATGTGATCTTCCCAAAGCCCCAGCTTCTTCCCCAGGAGGCTGACACAGCAGGCCCCCAGATGTCCATTCAAGAAGAGGCTAAGGCGTGGGGGTCAGGTGAGGCTGGGAAATCTTGAGAGACACAAAAATGGTTCTGGTATAGTCATGACGTAAAATTGTAAAGGATAATTTTCAAGTCTTTTAGGAAATCCATGAATAATTCGTGCTTTGGTGGAGATTAATATGAATGACTTTCAGTAAAAGAGTCACCAAATCATAATAGATATGGAGGTGAAAATTCTATTATTAACAAGATTTATGATTGCTGAAATATTTTTATGATTACTCAGATCCATTTCTGGACTGCCCTTACTCATGCTTAATCAGATGATGTTTATTATTAAAGTTGATTTTTAACGAGTGTTCATTAATAAAAAATGCTCTAAATCACAAGGCTTTGTTTCCAAGTGATGTAGAATAATATGTGCTAAAACACGAACCTCAACTTCTAGATGCATATTTTACCAAAACACCTATTGCACTAAGGAAAATAATGACAAATTCTAATCTTTCTGCACATGCATGTGCTGTGGTATAGGTCTAAGGGAAGGGGGCAGATGGTGCTGATGGAAGTAGGAACAAAAACTCAATGAAAGAGTCTTGATAAAACAACTTCATACATCTAAAAATAAAATAATAACAAATGGTTATCCTAGCATATACATCCAGATGACATTTGGAAATTTGCATAGAAGTAACAGAAGGGCTAAATGAAGCCTTCTGAAAAAGTCAGTCTCAAACTTTATGTACTCTTGGAGTCTAGAAACTTACTTCAGTTATTTAAGTGAAATGACCAGAGTTAGTATCATCTCCATATAATGAGCAGGAAGTTAATTTTGAGGAGCTACTCATGAGCACTTGTCCCTGAGATTGTAGTATCTTTATGTCCTTTCCACGCCCTCACCACAAAAAGCCGCAGCAAGAACAGTCAGTGTTTACCTGCTTAACCCATATTTTTATCTGAATGTACATTCTCCCTCCTCTGTCTTCCCTCTAGGCATTTGCTAGTCCCTTCTGAGGTCAGGCAGCTTGCACTATGGCACATGAAGAATATTCAGATACTTCATATCGTGCAGGAGAAGGGAGACAGCATGACAAATTCTGCTGCCACTAACTGAAAATAGTTTATCACTTTATTTTTAGAAGGTCTAATGACAAAACTTAAAGGAGAGAATACATAGTCCAGTCTGGGTTTAAGCCTGGAGTTTGGATGTCTAAGATGACTCTGAGCGGATGTGGATTTACATGTTAGTACATGAAAGTGGGCACAGCCCCCACCCTGGAATGAATGTACACTTCCAAAGGACTCGTTTCCACAGGGTGGTGGAAGGAACAACAGAGACAGCTATGTGCCCACACGCTCAGCCATCTGCCATTCCAACCACACGTCTCTCCCCCCGTTTCCTGCAAATGATTCATCTATTCTTTTTCCCCCTTCTTCAAAGATAACTCTGTAGGCATTTAAGGAGGGGAAAGTCATTAAGAAAAGTGGAATCTGGAGTTATTAGAATGAGATAGAGCAGACTAAACAGTCTGGAATTTCACAAAGCAAACAGCACAGGGTGTGGACTCTGGGCCCGTCCATCTCTGTCCGGCTGGTGCATCATTTCACAGATTATCGTCCTTCATGAACAGGTCAACAAAAATGGCCACATGTTAACATGAGCATATGAGTTGCTAAAGAGAAAGACCACAGCAGAAGCCAGGAGGATTCTGGATTTTCCAACTGGAGCCTCTGTGCATCTTATCCAGCATCCTATGTAGCGTCTGTCACTAAAAGTGAAGCCAAAGGTTTTACACCAATGATCTTTGTGACTTTTTCCAATAAGCAGACCAAAAAGCTGCCATTAAAATCATGCTTTTAAAGGAGATCCTGAACAACAGAGAAGATGATTATGGCCTTGTCCTCAACACTAAGGGGTGCTGGTGGCAATATACTGTGTGGGAAAGGCATGTGTATGTCCACAAGGAGGTGCTTGGCGGGTATTTGTTGAACTGCATCAAACTGGAGCCAGATGGGACTCAGTTCAAATCCTGGCTCTGCTTCCAGCTTCTGGGACATTAGGCAAGTTGGTAAACCTCTGGAGTTAGGCGATAAAGACACTTCCTCACAGGGTAGAGTAAGGATTGGAGGATAATATACATGAAGTACTTTTTGTGGTCTTTGGAAAGAGGTAGATAGGCAAATATCAGGTGAATACACATATCCCTTATAATTTCACTTCAGTTTCTACTACATCCCACACCCTGAGGCTAGCAGGGTAAAGAGCTCTAAGGAGAATGAAGAGGCCTCTGGCCCATTCTGGTGTGGCCTCTCCCATCAGGAGGGAAAAGGCAAAATGCAATATTGCCTCCCATCAGGAGGGAAAAGGTCCCCATGCAATAGGGACCTTGCAATAGGATTGAATGGGCCGTAAGTGAAGTCTGATAGCATCCTTACCATCACCCCTTAACAGCCACTATATCGCTTGTGGCAAGTGAAAGACCCCAGAAGTGAGGAAACTTATTGCTGAGTAGAGCCAACAAATCCCAGATCAGACAGAGTTCTTAAAGATTCTAATATGTTGCCAGTATTGTTTCATCTGTAAAATGGGTGTTAAAATAGCATTCACCTCTTGGGTTGTGAAGATGAAAGAAGATAATCTATGTAAAGGATTGAGCACAGGGCCTGGGACAGTTAGTGTTACATACATGTTGGCTACTGTTACTATTTTGTATTCCATGTTCAATCTATGGTATTGATTAACCTGTTTATTGATTGATGGATTTTCATTTAGTAAAGGAATTTTCAATAAATGATTTTCACTTAAGCATTTGTTTACTCAGTCACTTCATTCATTTACTTATCATCAACATTTATCAAGGCCCTATTGTATACGGACACTATGCTGGGCCCAAGAGATGCTGAAGCTTGTTGGGCAAGAAGGGTGAAGACTAGGCAGGGAGAGAGACCGGAACTAAAGCAGGACAAGACAAGGCATAGTATACATATGGAGACATGTGTAAAGCATTCCTGGAACCCAGAGGAACCAGGACGTGCTGCCCAGAAAAGATGCTTTTTGAACTTAATCTTGAAGAATGAGCAGCCTGAGGAGTTTGGGCTTGAGAATTCTAGATAACAAGAACAGCTTGCCAAAAGGGATAAAGTTGTGGAGAAAAACAAAAACGGGTTTGAAGCCAGGAGGACTTTGGTGTGAGTGGTGTTGGCCGTTCTGCCTGGTAACTTCCCCTGAATTTAGTTAGGTTCAATCCCCAGTGGGGGCTACAGAAAGTCACCTGCAGCTCAGCCCTACCCAGGTGCTGGGCCCAAGTCTGCTCTTAGAGGAAATGTAAGTAGCTCATGTCACTCAATATCGGGTCAGCCAGGCTCTGGGTTCTGTTCTGAGCTCCTGCTCTATTTCTAGCTGTGAAGTTGCCACTTGATTCCTGTCACAGGCTCTACCTTATATTCCAGTTCAAATAACTGGGCTTTTGCCTTGCTTTTTTCTTCGACATTCTGCCTCTAAGTTTCTCTATAACTGGAATTTTGCCTTTTCTTATCAGTCCTGCCCAGAACCTCAGTCCCTCCCAGAACTTCAGTCCCCTCCCTGGCCCTGGGGCCCCACTCCAGGCTGCTTGGTCCACTTATGGTTATTGTTTGCTGGATTTGCCCTCTTTGCCTTTCTGCAGGTGGAAACAGACTGATGACAACCAAGTGCTGAGATCCCGTTACTGCCTAGATGCAAATTCCCATCTAGGACCTGTTTCACTGCGTGGCAAAACTGCCTTGCCACTCCTGGTTTGGCTCACCATTGATTGCATTCCTAAACTCCATTCTGAATATTGCTAGTGAAAAATGCACGGCTGGGTGCGGGGGCTCACACCTGTAATCCCAGCCTTGGGAGGCCGAGGTGGGTAGATCGCCTGAGGTTAGGAAGGAGTTCGAGACCAGCCTGACCAACATGGTGAAACCATGTCTCTAATAAAAATACCAAAATTAGCCAGGCATGGTGGCAGGCACCTGTAATTCCAGCTACCTGGGAGGCTGAGGCATGAGAATCACTTGAATCTGGGAGGTGGAGGTTGCAGTGAGCCTAGAACACACCACTGCACTCCACCGTGGGCGATAGAATGACACCCAGTCTCAGAAAAAGAAAAATGCATTACTTTGGTATTCAAAGTAGCATCTAACATCAGGCTTTGGGGATGCAGGTTATGCCATATACTTTGGCAAATTTCTCCCAAGCATTTGGACTTACAGAAGATATTTAGGAAAAGCTATTGGTGTATATGCTACAAATGAGCCTTGGTAGTGTGGTCCCAAGCCTTCTTGTGCTTATTAGCATTTTATGGCATGTGTAATTTTCCTTAACATTGCTCAGGGGATTAGGACACTAGTCATATACTGCCAACCACGAGTTTTAAAAAACGAACTTGGAAATAAAATCATAAGAGGCAATGAAGACCATTTGGAAATTTGAGAACCCACACATTATGTTGTTTTCTTTTTTTTAGGAAAAATTTCAAAGTTTCAGCCTGTTTTAATGCTTACCCATCTGGTTGCTTTATTAATTAAAACAGCAGCATCTTCTAATGCTCTCGTGTGACGCAACAGTATTTTTCAAAAAAAAAAAAAAATCATGGAAAAAACTTTGGGATTTGATGTATCATATTTTGTCTTTTTTTTTTCTTTGAAAAAGTAAATCCCAACTGGAGATCATTTTAGAGAGAGTGTGTGCTTAGAAATATTCAGTGAGTCATGCCTGGTGTTGTAGGTCTATTCCGGTGCGTGGGGTTTCCAGAACAATTACATAAGTGTTAGCATAGCCAGGAACTTTTGACATTTGTGGCAGCTTAATGGAGTTCTTTTCATCATTGAAAATATTCTAATTGTTGTTTCCTTAAATCTAAAATGCATAAAACTGGTGAAGCAGGATAAATTGATTTAGAGGCATTTCTATCCAGTATAGTTTGCTGGCAAAGAAACTGAAGAAAATTTACTTGAAATAAAATATAGGTGATCAAGCTGTAACAAATACAGTGATCTAATTACCCAGCAAAAAGTGAGAGGATAAATTGTGAGCCCTTTTTGTTTCTCCTTCTTCTATTATATGTTAAGATTTCGTGGCCAGGTGCGGCGGCTCACGCCTGTAATCCTAACACTTCGGGAGGCCCAGGCTCAGGATTGCCTGAGCTCAGGAGTTTGAGACCCACCTGGGGAACATGGTGAATCCCCATCTCTGCTGAAAATACAAAAAATTAGCCAGGCATAGCCATGTGCGCCTGTCATCCCAGGAGGCTGAGACAGGAGAATCAGTTGAACCCAGGAGGTAGAGGTTGCAGTGAGCCATGATCACACCATTGCACGCCAGCCTGGGTGACAGAGCAAGACTCCATCTCAGAAAAAAAAAAAAAAATTTCCTTTACAGCCTGACTGTCCATAGCATATTGTTTACTTGCACAACCCTACCTAATGGGATTATTCAATCACATGATTTTGAAAATTCAGGGATTACAAAAGCTATCAGAACATATCAATACCTTTCTTTCTTTCTTTCTTTCTTTCTTTCCTTTCTTTTCTTTTCTCTTTCTTTCTTTTTTTTTTTTTTTTTAGACGGAGTCTCTCTCTGTCACCCAAGCTGGAGTGCAGTGTCATGATCTTGGCCCACTGCAACCTCTTCCTCCTGGGTTCAAGCGATTCTCCAGCCTCAGCCTCCCAAGTAGCTGGGACGACAGGCACGTGACACCACATCTGGCTAATTTTTTGTATTTTTAGTAGAGATGGAGTTTCACCTTGTTAGCCAGAATGGTCTCAATCTGCTGACCTCACGATCCACCTGCCTCAGCCTCCCAAAGTGCTGGGATTACAGGTGTGAGCCAACACTCCCGGCCAGAACATATCAATACCTTTCTTTAATCCTTCAAAAGATCACCCAGGAAATATTCTAGTATTACTAATTTGTTTGTTAAAATATATTTTTAAGTACCCATGTTCCAGAGTATCTCCTAGCATGAGAAACTAGAGAAAGACTCAACCAAAGCCATTATCAATTAACAATTTTTTCTATCCAAAGGTGAGCTCCCCAAATTCAGAGTTTAGGGGCTTTCTAGGGAGAGTGGAGTCCTTGGTTCTTATAGATGCTTGTTCAGTGTCTTGCACAACTTTGCTACTGGCTTATTTTCCTTCAGATAAAACATTGCAGTTATGGGTGTTACTGTATTTATTGGTTCAAAAGACATGGTGCAAAGGACAAGTAGGCCAAGTGGGCTCTGACTCATAGAGGTTGCTCTTTGCTTGTGCCCTGTGTGTGCCTTTTGAGTAGAGTGCAGTCCGTCAGGTCCAGCTCTGCATGCTCAAGTGCTACTGAATTCTTTCCACATGACCACAAGTACTTGAGCACCTTTACTCCGTAGCAGAGCTGATAGCACGAGCACACTGAGAATCCCTATAGGGAAGGTGTGGTGAGGTTGTGTGAACTGTGTGGGCTGTGGTCACGTAGTTGATCATGTAAATGCAATCACAAACTTAGTAAGCATCCTGTGACACACTGTCATCATTCAAGTGTTCTTGTTGATGTTGGAGTACTATGCACTATCCAGGACTATTTCCAAGAATCTACTTGAACATATATCCTGGGCTCTAGGACACAAGATGAAAAGAGGATTTGGTATCCCTGCCAAGTTTCCTAGATAATGGAGAATCTTTTAGGAGGAAGTGACGTGTACATCTCAGGACTGGGAAGGTACAGGTATAGCAAATTAGCCTTAGCAAGAAAGAAAATGCTGCCAAAATCAAGGCCAAGTGAGAATATAACTTCTAGACCAACAGAAAGGAAATGAGGGGAGCTGAGCTGCCCTGTTTTGTTTCTGAAAAACCATTCATCTTACTCTTCTATATTCCTGGCTTTCTCCATCCAGTAGTCACCAAGTCCCAGCTAGCTCTGTCTCTTCTGATTCTGGAATCTGTCTTCCCTTCAGCCATCTCTCCAATCATGGAGTTCAGTCTCTTGCCATATTCATCTGGTTTATTGCAATGGCCACTAACTGGTCTCCCTGCTTTCAGTCTTCAACTCCCCATATCTCACCAAAGCAATGTTTATTGTCTGTTCGTTGTTTAATGGTGGGATTTACTGGGAGGATTTCTGTCTCCTCTCAGGATGGACCAGAAGTCTCATAAATTGGTAAAAATGGGTCCGGTAGGGATGGGTAGGGATGGGTAGGGCTAGAACATTCAACAGTGTTGTCAATGCCCTGCCCAGAATGAATGCTCTTCCACCATTTCTCCATCTTTCCACCTTCTTTATTCACTCCAGGGAGTGAGCATTGTTCCGGCTTAGGTCAGGTGGCTGTTTCTTGGTGAGCAAGGGGTCAGGGAACCTAGATTTAACAACTCAGCAGAATCCTTCAAAGAGAAATCAAGGTGGAACAGTTACTGAGTTTCCAAAAATCAGCATCTTTCTATGATATGTTGATTATAGAAGGGTCATCTAAGTGCAGTGGCAAATATAGTTTATGGCATTTACTCCAATGGCTTGTTAATTTATCTCTCTTCCTCAATAGACATTGAAGTCCCTGGAGGAAGAACCATGTCTTATTCATCTTTGTATGTCTGGCCTATCATGAACACATACAATAAGTACTCATTGTATATCAAAGAATGAATCAATGTTCCCAACAATGAAAGCTGTGTTTGGTCTAGTCTATATGCTTCCAAAACTACTTTATGGTCCCCCAGCCGCACCCCTCAGTGATTCTGCTTCCTGAGCTAGAACGGCTCAACTCTGACCTCAGCAGCAACCCACCTTCTGAGTCCACCGAGCCTCTGGGTACTCCTGCAAGGGCAGAGAGAGCCAAGAGACTATTTGTCAGATACAAGACCTCACAGTCTGCTTCCTTTTGTCCATCTCCTATAGCCCCATTTTAGCCGTCAGACTAAAATACATTTGTTCCTGAAGTGCTTAGTTGTTGTGGATGAACTAATATCTACCTTATTTGGCAATATAATAAAAGGAATGTGCTTTAACATCAGACAGAGTTCCAATATGAACACTTCAAGTGTATTCATGGCTGTGTGACCCTAGATACTTTTCCTTAACCTCTCCAGGTCTGTGGTTACACACAAGTCCAAGGGAGATACTACAAGTGTAAATGAAATAATATATGCAAAGACTCTTGTTATAATGCTTGGCATTTGACAGGTGTCCTGTGAATGTCAGCTCCATTCTGCTTTTGTGGCTTATAGCAATGGGGCATGAGGAAAATTTGCAGTGTTAGCATAGGTAATTTGAACTGAAAGGAAGAAGAGAAAAAGGTAGAATGAACATACCCAGTTGCTCTAACATGAATCAAAGTCAATTATTAACTTTTTACTGCCTATATACAATACAATGAAGTTTAAATAAATGTAACAACTGGGCTTAAGGGAGAAACAAACCCATATATTTTCTAAAACAATAAAATTAGATATTTGCCAAACTAGAACCTGCACAGGCATAATATTTAATTAAATTTCTTCTCTAATGAGTACTGTTTGTTCTACTCTAGGATTGCATTTGGATAAAATATTGGGATAAAATTTAGAGAGATCTGTTTAGAAAAGGGAGTTTTTGGTTATTGGCTATTACTGTGTCTTTGTTTTCTCATTAAAAAAGTTACAAACAGAAAATTCAAGGTATCACAGTGGAAATACAATGGAGTTTCTATCAAATTATATCAAAAGTGTGTTGTTCTGGGAAGAACTTAAACCAATTCAACACCTCAAAAGGAGGGCATGAAACCCACTCCTCCTGCCTCCAATAGCACTCCTTTTACTCATTTTTTTCCCCTTCTCTAAAATTCTAAACTGCTCACACATTCCAGATTGTTCCTGAGGAGAATGAGCATATGCTATCCTGGTGTGGAAATGCCTGGTATGCTAATTCATAGTTTGGAGGAGAGAGAAGATATGAGGTTGAACTGGAAGATAGTGAACTAAAAATAGTATAACCCACCTCCACGCCTCTCTTTAGCACAGTGTCACATCTTCCCCTGCCAAAGGGAAGCCACGGCGCCACAACATCCTGAGGAGAGACAGCCTTGATTTTTTTCTTGGGGACCCACTTTTCCCCTATAGGAGAAACAACCATCAATCACAATACCTTCCCTTATCCTGGCCAAAGGGAGGTTGGATCCCTGACTGAAGGTAGGCCTATCAGATACTCTTGACCTGGAATTTCAGTGTGGAGAGAAGTGACACAAAAACTGAGAATGGTGGGAAATCATTTACCCTGGAGGCAATGAAACTAGGGAAACGGCATTATTCACAAAACCTGAATTCCTAGAGCTTTTCTTGTCCTTGAATAAAGCAGATTCTTTAGCCTCTCCTTCTATGAGCTACTCCATATCCTTCCGATAAATTCATTCACTTGCTTAAGCTATCCAGAGGCAGCTTCTGTTAACCTCATCAGAGAATTCTGATGAAAATAGCTCCTCAGATGCTTCAGGCTCCAATATGCAATGCCAAAAGTCAAAATTTAAGAGTAGGGGAGGAGTCATTTGGGTCAAACATTTACTAAGGCACCAAACTTAATTTTTCTGAAGACACTCTTCTCCCAAAGGTTGGCTTTATGGCATCCCTCACAGAGCGAGGGCCGCACAGGCCTGGGAAGGAAAAGGAGCCCCTGAGTCCATTTTTCTTGCAACTAGTTTGGTTGAAATCACCAGATTCCCCAGTTCTTCTAATGCAATCTCAATGAGCACCACAGATTCTAGAAAAGTGTCAGTGGTGCTGGTCTAGGTGGGTAAGTTTCAATCTGTCTTATAAGAGGCAGTGACAAAGTTACACAGTAATTATATAACAGATTATGGTGGAGAAGCAGCCGCTGCCTTTAAAAAAAATCACTGCGTGGGAACTTTTCAAATCACAACCCTCCATTAGGAGCCTACATTTCCCAGAAGATCCTCGTTCCTTCATTTAGGCAGCTGTTTTAAAGTCAGCTGGAACCACTGTTTCCTCATGTCAGCAACGGAAAGGGCCAAACTGTATTTTATTTTACCAAAAAAGCAGCAAGTCCTAGGCATGGCACTTTGTATCCCTAGGATGCCACCGTGCTTCGAAGTTATTTTCAGCTTTGGTTTGAAAAGTATCCTGTCAGCAAAACTAGCTTACTTCCCATGGAGTTTAGGAGGCAGGAGGGAGTAGGGGAAGGGATGTGTAGGAGATGATGTTCCTGAATCATTTACCAGAGCCCTCCACCTGTTGAAATTATGTCCACTTCCTCTCCTCCTCCTCCTCCTCCTCCTCCCCCTCCCTCTTTCCCAATTCTCCTCCTCCCCTGCTTCCTCTTCTCTCATTTCCTGCTCTTCATCTTTTATTATTTGTTTGGTTTTGCTGCAGTTGCAACTCCAGTATCCTGATAGGGGAAGCAACTTTAGTGGGTTTTTTTTTTTTTTTCCTCAGACGGAGTCTTACTCTTGTCACCCAGGCTGGAGTGCAGTGGTGTGATCTCGGCTCACAGCCACCTCTGCCTCCAGGTTCAAGGAATTCTCCTTCCTCAACCCCCTGAGTAGCTGGAATTACAGGTGCATGCCACCACACCCAGCCACTTTTGTATTTTAGTAGAGACGGGGTTTCACCATGTTGGCCAGGCTGGTCTCAAACTCCTGACCTCAGGTGATCCGCCCGCCTCAGCCTCCCAAAGTGTGAGCCACCATGCCTGGCCCAGTGCATTCTTTTATTCAACAACATTTGTTGAGTATTCTGTACCAGGTACTGGTTAACTAGATAGGCAATGTCCTTGCCTTTTAGGTGCTTCTGTTCTAATGGAAGGAGACAGAAGCAAATGATTGTTTCAGATCTGCTTGGCCCACAGGGAGTGCCTGGGTCTAACATATGGGCAGGGGATTCCCAAGTCCTTACCTTCCAGGTGAAAACTGTTGCTTGTGTGAAGTAGCAATTAGTTAGATGAACACTTCAGACAAGGACAATCAAAACAGGAAGTTGTCAATTTAAATACATTCAAAGGAAAATGTTTCAGGGAAGCTTTTACTTCCATGGACTTATTTCAGTATTTCTTTGGTCTTGTGTGAGACCTTTTAATGAGTCCCTTGCATTTATGAAATGCTGTATGACTGCGCACAGTCCCTACGTGCATGTGACCTCATTTGGGTCCTGTGAGGACTGAGCAGGTATTATTCTGATTTTACAGATGAGAAAGCCGAGGCTCAACAACTTGCCCACATGTACCCAGCTAGCTTAGGCATATGGCTAGAAACCAGGCCTTCCCCTTTCCTGATCAATACCATGAACCTCACTTCTCTTCTTTAACCTCCCTCATCGTCATCATCATCATTTTTGTTCATCACAAAGGGCTCTGTTGCTGTGGTTTGATTGGGATTAGCCATGATATTTTAGGAATATGATATTCTGGGAAACAGAACATACCCCGCAACATACACACACTCCTAGAAAGTATATATCCCTGTAATTTGCTACCATTATTTGTCAACAATCATTAGTTGTAAACCTTTTGGGGGGCAGGCCGGGCTCATTCAGGAAAAGAAACATATTTCCAGGGGCATCTATCAGTTCTGACCAGCACTGTGGCACGAGAAGCCATTCACAGAGGATACAATATACCTACTTATTACTTGGCATCAAAAATACCAGGAACAGGAATATTGAGGACATATTAACAATTGCAACTCCTGAATTTATAACCATATTTGTCTGAGTCATCCGGTCCTATAAAAATTGATCAAGCTGGGCATAGTGGCTCATGCCTGTAATCCCAGGACTTTGGGAGGCTAAGGGTGGAGGATCAGCCTAAGCCCAAGAGTTCAAGACCAGCCCAGACAACACAGTGAGAACTCATCTTTATAAAACTTTTAAAAAATTAGCTTGGCATGGTGGCATGTGTCTATAATCCCAGCTACTCGGGAGGCTAAAGTGGGAGGATTGCTTGAACCCAAGAGGTTGAGGCTGCAGTTAGCTAAGATTGTGCCACCGCACTTCAGCCTTGGCGACAGAGCAAGATGCTGTCTCTCTCTCTTTTTTTTTAATGATGACTTTAGTGATAACAGAGTGGAAACCACATATAAATAAACTTTATTACAATAATGTGTCCTCTACTAATGAAAGTTAAGATTAATCTAACATCTATTATAAACCAACCCCTATGCTAAGTGTTCCATGTAATTATCTCATATGATGTTGATCACAACCTTTAAAGGTAGGTGCTGTTATTATAATCATTTTACAGATGAGGAAATTGAGACTCCAAAAGGTAAACTGTTTTGCCCAACAATATACAGCTACATGGTGATAGAACTAGTGTTTGAAAGTTGGGCCGTCTGACTGCAGAATCTCTTTCGTAATCACTGTTCTAATTGGTGCACAGATTATTAGAGTTAGACCTTAGTTGAACTTCCTATTTTAGACAGAAGGAAGCTGAGGCCCCAGCGGATTAAGGATCTGCTTTAAGTCTTCACCAACAGAATGAGACTTGCTTCCACATTGCCTCTCTCAACTGGAGAAGAGCTGGAAAGAGTCTTTGATATTCACCTATAGGTTTGCAGAAGAATATCTTTTTTTGAGAGTTTGTGTAGAGAATATCCATGCCACGTAGAGTGGAATCTTGACAAACTTGTACTCATGAACCCAAGTAGGAGGTTGTCTATTTAATCATAAACATTTCTAAGTGGCTAAGAACTAAACATATTCTAGTAAGAGTCTCCTATTCTATGAGGTATGTTCTAATAAAGAGAAAACTGGAGCAACATTTGTTTAATAATAATAAATTTATCTGAAGCTTCCAGGGGAGTCATCTTTGAAAAACTTATAAGCAAGAAGTTAACTACTATAATAAGCTAATGATAATAGTGTAGGTTTTATTACTTTGGTTTTGGTTGTTTTTTTTTTCTCTTTTTTTTTTGAGTTCAAAAAACAACAGTCAATGTTAATAATCCATTAGTTCTAAAGGAAACATTTTTAGCTCCAAGAAAATTACTTTTTCCTCCCAAATCTGAACCTGTAAACACAAAACCTCTTTGTCTTATAAAAAGGCTTAGCCTTAGTTGTCTCCACAAGGTTAGCCCTATTGATCTGAAGTACCTGTGCTTCCAGAAAATGTAGGACATTAACAATTTTTACATTTGTCCAGGAAGCTGTGCTTGGACTAATGTTATTTATCCAGCTGGGTATACTGACTGGGACAGAGCAGATCAAAGTAGCTGGGGATTGTGTAACATCTAAGATTGGCCCTAATAATCAATCAAGCCTGGAGCATGTGGACATGATTACAAAATACCATCTTCCCCTCTTTTCAGGATACTGATAAAGCGGAAGGCAGTGCTACCAAAACCCACATCAAGAATTCCGGGGACCTGTTTTTAGGTCATTCAGTTGTTCTGCTTAGTTTTCTGGATGGTGAGCACACAGGAAGCACAAGATGAAAACTCTAACAAGCAATTTGCATCAATGACACCCTTGGGGTTGTTAAAAGAACAAATGAAAAGGGGTGTGAGAGGAGGTCTGTGGAAATGTGTGCGCCATCTCCGGATGGGCTTGCTCTGCCCTCTCCAGGGAGGAACACTGTGCAACGGCATCCCCATTCCCGTCCCCTTCACCTGCACACACTGGAATAGCTGGAAGGCAGCAGAGAGCACACGAAAAGACACTCAGGAAGGGAAACAGTCCCAGTGTTTAACCTTGAGTGTTCAGCGAACACAGGGCTGGGGGCGGGAGGGCCAAAACAGGAAGAGGAAAAATACAAGACGTTTTGGAAAGAAAGCAAAAATAGAAAGAACTCTCAAATTTTTAAAAATAAAAATCAAATCAAAACCAAAAGCCACAGGCTGCATTTATCTGAGAAGCGAGAAAGTAAAGGAAGCAATTTAAACTAGAACGGTGTAAAAGTGGCAGGCGGCGCAGGGAGCTCCCACTGCCTTCCCCAGCGGGACTGCAGGGGTGGGAGGATGCATTCAAACCAAGCACCTCCAAGCTTGGCAAAGAATTGCTTTCTGAATGACGCCAGGCCTCACCCAGCTGCTTGGAAGGAGCTCACATGAAGGTAGGAGGGAAAGGATTGCAGAGAACCTGCTGGTGTGCCTCTTCCCTATCTGAATTTGAATGCTTCTCAGAGAACTTTAAAGGCTGACGGCTAAATTTAATCAGGGTTAAATCATTGAAATGAAGATGTTCTCATGCAACACAAATGAAAAGTGATTCTGCCAGTTCTTTCCCTATAAGGCAATGAATGGTACAGGCTCCTAAGGAGCAGCCCAGCAGTTTGGAAATGTTATGAATTCAGGGGAGGCAGGAAATGTGAAAGTCTGGTTCATTGCTAATATTGTCTTCCGGGGAATTTTGGCCTGTAGGTGAAACAGGAGGGGTTTTACAGCTGGTATTGTGCAATGACTGGGCACTTGCTCGCTCTCAGTTCAGTAAAATTCTTCATACATGGTATCCTAACTACATTCTATATTTCAGGAAGCCGTTTTCTCTAAGGATCTCCAAATACTTTTTGCAAAGGTGCTTACATAAACCTTACAACCATGGACTTAGACTGAATGAAACATTAGTTTGTTGTTTCAAGACAGTTTGGCAATCTGATTTTGTGCCAGTTTAATCACTTTAGAAAACGTACAGGTCCAGTTCTGATTCAGACTGGCTTATCTGCCACATGATTTATTTTCCATAAAAATAAATGTTAAATCAACAGTGATAAGTCATGTATGCTTGATACAATGTGATGAGAAGGGCACTTTACCTCTGCAGTTGTGCTTCCAAAAACCCATAACTCCTGTCTAACCACAGGAAGAACATTAGATAACCCAAATTGAATAACATTCTACAGATTACCTCACTAGTTCTCAAGGTCACCCCAAACCAGGAAAATCTGAAAAACTGTCACAGTCCCAAGAAGCCTAAAGAGGCATGACAACTAACTGTAACACAGTATCCTATTGATTGATACATTACTATTGACCTTTCCTGAAACAGGAAAGGATATTCGGGAGAGACCAAGGCAATCTGAATAAAGTGTGGTCTGTAGTCAATAATAATATATCAATTTTGGGTCCTTAGTTGTGACAAGTATACATAATACAGGATATTAACAGTAAGCAAACTAGATGTGCAATACATGGAAACCTTCTATATTAGCTTCACAACTTTTCTACAGATCTATTCTAAAATTAAATGCTTATTAAAAAATAAATATCATGCCTGTAATCATCCCAACCCTTTGGGAGGCCAAGGCAGGAGGATTGTATGAGCTCAGGAGTTTAAGACCAGCCTGTGCAACATGGTAAAACCCTGTCTCTACAAAAAATGCAAAACTTAGCTGGGTATGGTGGTGCATGCCTGTAGTCCCAGCTACTCTAAAGGCTCAGGTGGGAGGATGGTTTGAGCCTGGCAGGCAGAGCTTACAGTGAGCCCAGATTGTGCCACCACACTGCAGCCTGGGCAACAGGGCGAGATATTGTCTCAAAAAGAAAGTCAAAAGTTAGTCTCATGATTCTGCAAAATTCAAAAGTAATTTGAATCCATTTCAGGTTTCAAATCATGGTTAGTTTAGATCCCTGTTCCTAGTGTCTTATTTTTATTGGAATTTTACCAAGAGGAAAACTGAAACATAAAGACAGGGCTGAACTCAAGGTGAGGGCTGATGTGACAAAGGAGAATTTCTCTTCGGAACTCCTCTGCCTGGCTCTCCACTCAAGCACCTGGCCTCTGGCCACTGTCTAATTAGCTTCCGCCAAGATAACGGATAATAAAAGAGTTTTGGGTGTTACCTTTTTAAGAGTTTATGTATTTTAATGGGATATTTTGAAGAGGGAAAATGGGTGCTGAAAAATGATTTTATTTTGGTAGAATTTCCAATAAAGAAACAGTTCGATGATTTCATTTGTCCTCAAGCTCCTTCTGGTCACTGGGTTAGCCGCTACCTAAACAACACAGGATAGCCAGCTAGTATTAGGGCAGCGGCCATCAATTCTGAGACTTAAGGGCATGACTTCCTGGAGACAACCAGGGATAATGTGACTTCTCAGGCATATGAGATACAGTCAGTGTGGGAGTGAGTCCTGGAGCCATGACAGCAAGAGGCCAGCCTCTAAGAGATGATCTGTACCTTGCTTTTTGGTCTTTAATAACTTGAGACATTGCTGCCAGCTACTTAACCAAGCTCTGCAACTGCTGCAATGAGAAAGTGATGAACTTTGGACTCACAAAATCCTGCATTCAAGTCCCCCACGTCCAAATTTGCCATTTCCTGGCTGTGTGGCCCAGGTCAGCCTATTTAATCTTGTTGATCTTCCAGTTTTTCATCAGAAACAAGGCTGATCATAACACTGCCTTGAAGGATTGCTGTGAGGATTAGCTAGAGGGAGTGTGTGAGAGTCACTTGCCCAATGTCTAGAATACAGCAGGTATTGAACAAATGTTCTTTCTTTTTGCCCTTTCCTTCCTTTCTCACAGAGCAGGACAGTGGAGACAGGCACAGTCTGACAGCTCAGCCCCTCTCACAAATCGTTCCCTCTGTTCTCATGAGATTAGCATTTCTAATAGGATCAGGAATTCTTCTAATTCATTGATTATTAATCCTAAGGTTTGCAAATAATCTCTCCTGATTTGTGCAAAACCAAGAACGTAATGCTATTTCAGGGTTTAAATGTATTTGTTATTATTTTGTTGTTATTCAGTGGAAAGGTCCAATTTTATCTCACCAGAAATTGTCTAGGTGGCTCTCCAGCTGGATAATTAAAGCTAATGGAGCCCAGGAGCTATGCAAAGTAGACATTAAAAGAGGATTGCTTAAAACAAGATGAGAACTGTCTGCTAGTAGATGCCTTGCAGCCAGAGATGTCAGGAAATCTTAGTAGAATTGTGAAAAATAAGGAAGAAGCAAGGTGCCTAAGAGAGCTAAGAGTGGTGGGGAGAAGAAGGAGAAAAACAGAGCAAGCAGGCAGGTAGGCAGGGTAAATAGGGAGACCCCTCAATACAGAGACAGTCTAGCAGTAAAAAAAAAAAACTGGAGAAAGCTGTTTCTGAAACCTTCATAGGGACTTCAAAGGGAAAGATTTCTCAACATCCAGGCCTTTTATAATTTTGAATGACAGCTGCCTTCACAGTAAATGTATTTTTGTCATGATAAGTGAAACAAGTGCATCTCTTATTCTAGGCCTATCCTCAGAGTGTGGCCTGCCGAACTGTGCAGTTTACATCTAATCCACATAGAAAGCTTCTGCCTTTCAGCAAACTAAACCAGCATTCAGGTTAAATGGCCTTTCATTATTGTTATTGTTATTATTATTATTATTATTCACAGTCTGCATTACTGCATAACAGTGGCACTGTCAAGTAATCCATCATTTGGGCCAAATGTGAGTTTGAGGAGTTCCACAGAGATCTTTCCATATTTGACCCAACAGGGTCTTCTGAGGAGTCCTCTGTACCATTGGGGTCAGTGAGGAAACATGAATTTTAAGGGTTTTACTACCAAATGTTCTTTGCTTTATTATTATTATTATTGAGATAGGGTCTCGCTCTGTCACCCAGGCTGGAGTAAAGCAGCTGAAACATGGCTCACTGCAGCCTCGACCTCCCAGGCCCACATGATCCTTCTACCTCTCAGCCTCCTGAGTAGCTGGGGCTACAGGCACACACCACCATGCCCAGCTAATTTTTGTATATTTTTTGTAGAAACAAGGTTTTGCCATGTTGCCCAGGCTGGTCTCAAACTCGTGAGCTAAGCTATCCTCTTGCCTTGGCCTCCCAGAGTGCTGGTGTTACAGATGTGAGCCACTGCACCTGTCCCTTTGCTATGTAACTTAGAAAATTAAAAAAAAATAAAAAGCAGTTATACATGTTTATTATAGAAAATGTTAAAAGGAAGAACCATCTAAATAAATATTGCCCATTACCTCATTAACCAAGGATAATGCTATAAATATTGCTGTTTTCTTTTTCTTTCAACCTTATGTTTACATTTTCAATACAAAAGTGACCTAGAAAATGTGAGAAATGGAAAAGAAGAAAAAAGTCCATAATTATTCCACCTTAACTACTATCAAAATTTTGGTATTTTTTTTCTTAGGTTCTTTTTTGTCTCTATGAATAACATTCCTCCTTTAATACGGCAGCAACCACACTGGATATACAATTTAGTATTGTGATACTTTTGCCTGAAATCATCACAAGCTTTTTCAGGGTTACAAGTTTTATTTTCAAAAATCTTCATTTCTACCAGCACCCAAATACTACATAGAGTAGTTATATTGTTGCTTACATTCAACTATTTACCTAGAGTTAAGAGTTAGTTTGTTTCCAGAATTTGTTATTAGAAATACTATTGTGTCAATATCACTACCCTAATAAAATTGTTTAAAGATCCTGAAAGTGGGATAATTTTTTTTAATCTCAAGTTGTTTCTATTTATGTAACAGATGTTTATTGAGTGCCTTGATATAGGCAGAATGCTAGAATATCTAACAGAATAAAATACAGACCCTGTACTCTGGAGACTGTAGTCATATAGCAGAGACAGATACTTATATATCACCTCTGAGTTCACCTTGAGAAGTACTACAATAGAGGTGCCAGGATCTCCTGTACAGAAATCATTTGTTCTGTACTTGGCTTATAGTAGTAGTATATAGTATATAGTATATACTAAGTGCCTAGTAACAAAATGATGGCAGTGATGATGACTGTAGTCACTAATTTTTTTTTGAGGGAGTCTTGCTCTGTCACCCAGGCTGGAGTGCAGTGGCACAATCTCAGCTCACTGCATCCTCTGCCTCCCGGTTCCAGCGATTCTCCTGCCTCCGCCTGCTGGGTAGCTGGAATTACAGGCATGTGTTATCACGCCCAGCTAATTTTTGTATTTTTAGGAGAGTTGGGGTTTCACCATGTTGCCCAGGCTGGTCGCGAACTCCTGACCTCAGGTGATTGCTTGCCTTGGCCTCCCAAATTGCTAGGATTACAGGCGTGAGCCACTGGACCCAGCCAGCCACCATATTTCTAATAGAATCATTTAAATGCTGGTTTCCATGATCCTCATTTATAGAAAAACAAAATCAAGAGAGTAACAAAAAGTTACTCATGAATTATAAGAATCATTGCTAACCCACTATATGTCTAGGATATGTCAGCAAATAGCAAAGATTAAGTTCCTTCTAATTGCTAAGACAAAGTTCCTTATAGAACACGAACTAATTCTATAGTGATATTCTAATAGCGTGATGTCAAACCAACTTAAATGCTGTCAGACAGCATGGCTGTCCTCTTCTGAACATGGCATGGGTCAGATACAGCTATTTTTAGGTAAGAGATAAGTCAGCTTAACTACACGTCTATGTCTTTAAAAATAAAAGCCCATATAACTTTGGGGACCAAGACAGATTAAGGGAATGCTAAAATTTTCCACAGGTGGATTTTTTTGCAGGTAGTTCCTGATTCCCACCATTGCTTTCAGCAGCCCGGTACACAGACCTGAACAATGGTTAATGTTTAAAAAGGTACAGCACATTCTGGTTAACAGCTCTGCTCATTTCCTCTTCCTAATGGTGCTGCTGTGATTGCAGAACTCAAGTAAGAGCTTTTCACCACATGAGAATACATGAGAAATGATGCTTAAGTCATAGTAAATGTGAGATTAAAGTCACTTGAAGATAAGAAAGTTGCAGACTTAAGGAAAAATTTGAGTTGGCTTGGACCTCTGTGGGGGCAAGTTTACTGTAGCTTGTGGAAATAACCCACAGCTACCACTGAAATATGTGTAAGGATTTCAAACAGGAAATGAATGAAATGCTGCATTAAACTAAAAGCACTTTGGGATTTAAATAAGCCGAATATAGGTTCTCTGGTGAGAATTTGATCAGGGCACTGCTGGCATTGGCTCACCCTCTCATCTACAGTAGTGGAAAGAATTACACTCTGCCTATCAAGTCCAGAATACAAAGTGCTTTCAGTCCTCCGACTATCCTCTTTTCTCTTTTATTAATTCCATTTCTCATTAAAATCTCCTGTACAATGTTCCATGAGGGCCAGCTCAAGGCAGCTACTGACATTTCCCATAAACGATATGCACAGTCTTCTTCCTAACAATCCAATTAGTTCTACTTCCTTCAAACTTCATTCAAAACTCAACTCATCTGAGCTATGCCTGATAACCTTATGGTCATTTCTTGTCACTATACACCCTCAGCAATTATTGTTGATTGATTTACTCACTATGACGGTGTGTTTACTTGTGCCTGGCATTAGGCTTGGTTCTGGGGCTACACTGATGAGTAAACCCTCATCACTGCCCTCATGGAGGTCACAGTTCACATGAAAAGAAAATCCTAATAAACTGTGATAAGGCCAATGGTCAAGATAGGCGTGCAGAAGTATGAGGACAAGTCATTCATCCTCTGGGGTGTCAGAAAGGTTCCTGGAAAAGCTGATGACTGAGCTGGGTTTTCGAGTAAAGGAACGTGGAGGAGGCACAGATGGTAGGTAGTGTAATCCATGAACAGTTGAGATGGCCCTGTGTGCCATGGTACGCTTGGGTATATTCATGACTTTCACTTCATGAGAAGTTCCCTGTGTTTGAGTTTTTTCCCTAGAATTGAATTACAAGCTCTTGCAGGGACCATGTTTTCTATTTATTTTGCCTGTTTCCCCTTGAGTCTGTTACAATCCCCAGAAATTTTTAAAGAGTGTGTTTCACCATTCTAAGAAACACATTGCTGACTCACTGACCACCTCCTGGCCACTCTGCCCACCATGTGTTAACAAGACTGTGTGGCCATGGGAAGATGTATAAGACTCTCAGCTGCAAGCCTTTTATCAGCTGTCAGGATAGACCCAGGAAGACACGCAGGTCTGACTCAAAGCACATATGTACTGCCTATGGTAAGAAACCATCCAAACCACTTACCCAGAAGTTCCACAAGCCCATCACATGCCAACATGCCATCCTTCCACTATTTCATGTTCTTAGCCTTTGGTTGGTGATTTAAATTTGACATTCAATGAGCTCTGTGCCAATATTTCTATTAAGATTTCATTGGATAATTTAAAAAGTCACTAAGCAAGTATGGAATGGATTTTCTACTCTTCTCATAAATAGTAATCATTTTTAAAATTCAGATCTTAAAATTGATGTGGTGGATACTTTTATTGATATGGTCACTGCCCCAAAAGTTGCCACTGCTGGGCACCTCACTGTCCTCCCTTAAGTCACGTGACTTTCTTTAGAGGTGGAAATACTTAGTGGACCTCAGGAGCCTCAGAGAGTTTTGTTGAGTTCCTCTGCTTTGCAATGAGAAGATCGGATCCAGGTTAAGGCTGAGAGTGGATCCTTATGTGTGCTTTGTTTCCAGCCTCATATTTGACCCCTAGGTAAATACACATCCACATTTCAAGGCTGCCACATCTTTCATGGATAGTTAAATCCCAATCCCTCCCCCATTGCCTAGGGTCAGGGGTGGAGGAGGGAGGAGAGGTAGAACAACAGGGTAAACTGAAAACAAAACAAAAAAAAAAGATAGGAAAAGAAGCACTAAGCCAGTTTCACAGGCTCTGTTGCTCCAAAGCCATCAATTCAAAGTTATGGCTTTAAACTTACGGAGGAGGCAGCTTTCACCTGAGTCCTCCTTAATGGAAACAGCCAGAATCTAGCCTGCCTTTGGAAAGAAGAAAGGACAATTTGGAGCATGAAGCCAGCTGGGAAAAACTGGTCATTGAACACAAAGCTTTTAGAACTTACAAATAAAATACATGGGTACTTTGTTTCTGATAACCCAGTAGCAGGACCTAAATCACATTTGAGTGTTAAAATGAAATTTATGGCCTGTTTTAAATTCCCCAACTAGAGTTTCTAAACTCTGATCACTGGTGTCCTAACAAGCAAACCCTACATGGAGGAGATGGATAAGTAACAGCCGCTTCCAAACCCAAGGCTGTGCCACGAGGAGGAAGAAAGACAAGCAACACTTCCTAATTTAGTCAAACTAAATAGTACCCAGATCCAGTTATCCATTTCAAACATATTAGAAGAACTTTATGCAAGTACTTTGGGAAAGCAAATAATATTCATGAATGATCTTAACTCCAAGCCCCTGTGTCCTTATTAGTCTATCAGAGATATTAATATTAGTACTTAACTCAAAAAACAGTGAGAACATGTCTTCATATAAAATACATGCAATGTTTTTATTTTTTATTTTAAGGACAGGGTTTCACCATGTTGGCCAGGCTGATCTTGAATTCCTGACCTCAGGTGATCTTCCTGCCTCGGCCTCCCAAAGTGCTGAGATTATAGGTGTGAGCCACCATGCCTGGCCAGACATGCAATGTTTTTGAGTCCTCACACGGTAGGCACCTAAAGGCAATTTGCTTTTTCCTTTTCCTTCACAATTCTGACTCCATGTTCTTACCATCTTGGCAATTGGCCATAAAACCAACATCTGGCTTTTCTATGTTCATGTTTGTATTCCCAGCAGTCTTGAAAACTCATGAAGAACAGAAACCTTGTCTGATAGGCTGTGGTTCCCACAGAGGGCTGGACATAGTAGGTGGACAGTAGGTGCTCCCTGCGTTTCTTTTTATACCTGCAATGATCTGCTTCCCTCTTTTCAGACATTTCTTCCCTCTTAATTACACACAAAGGATGATAAGGAAACATAAAATCTTTCCCAATACTTCATGGCCTTTCCCCACATTTAAAGAAAACAAGGCCAACAGGAAAGGAAAAAGAAGGGGGAAAGTATTTCTTAACATATTTGACCTAATTAAAGGACAACGCCTGAATTTCCCAACCAGGGCAGATAACCCAAGAAATGGCTTTTTAAGTATAATCCCAGCAAAATGGAAGTTTAAAGCAATTAGCCATCCAAGAGTGCATTTTGCAGATAACCTCTTAGCTTTACTGAACACAGCTCTCTAATCTGTTGCAAAATACCAGCACCCTTGTGGCTGCCTCATTGATACCATCAACCACCAGGCAGTGAAAGTTTGGGGTGACTTGAACTTCTATAGATAGACTTCTATAGACAGAGACAGAAGGACATTCAAGATTACCCATTTTTTCATTTCACAGATGAGCAAGCTGAAGCCAGAGAAGTTACATGTGCTGGAGATGCAAAAATGAGGAAGACATGGTCCTCACACTCAGGGAGCAAGCATTCTAAGAGGGAATGAGAGATTAGAAATATTCAGCTATACAACAACACAGAATGATGACTGTAATGGATAGGATAGGGTGAGAGCCAAAGTTCAGTTAAGGAGAGTGAGGCACTCACTTTGAGCCCCAAATTTAAAGGGACACCAAAAACTCAGTAATCAAAGAATATTATCAAGATAAAGACAGTATCATCATCATTACTAATTTTTTTCTTTAGGCTCAGGTTCCAGTATGGCTCAGTAAGACACTATTGCTGATCCTGTCATTAACATTTTAATAATTTATTCACGTGCATTTTTTGTATTAATTTTGATTATTTAATAAATATTGCAGGCTGGGCAAGGTGGTTCATGCCTGTAATCCCAGCACTTTGGGAGGTCGAGGTGGGTAGATCACCTGAGGGCAAGAGTTCAAGACCAGCCTGGCCAACATGGTGAAACCAAGTCTCTACTAAAAATACAAAAATTAGCTGGGCGTGGTGGCACGTGCCTTTAATCCCAACTACTTGGGAGGCTGAGGCAGGAGAATCACTTGAACCCAGGAGGCGGAGGTTGCAGTGAGTGGAGATCATGCCACTGCACTCCAGCCTGGGCAACAGAGCAAGACTCCATCTTCAAAAATAAATAAATAAATAAATAAATAAATAAATAAATAAATAAATGCATTAAAATAGTCTTTATCTTAGTTACTGAGTTTTTTTGGTGCCACTTCCCCGCTGCCTCCCTCTAAAATTTTGTTGCCTAGGCAAGGGCCTCACTCTCCTCTCTGGGAGAATCTACCAGAAGCAAGGGTGGGGCTGCAGTGTGTATTCCACAATGCAGAAGTGCAAGGTTTTTAATTCAGATTCCAAGAGGCTTACAAAGCAGCTGTGCCTTGACATGCTTTAACATTTTATATGACAGTTTGTTGTATTCCTTGTTTGTAAGAAAGAGATTCTCAGGTTTAACAAAATGTTTGAAAAGTTCTAACAATAATAAGAAACAATGAGATTCAAATATGTGAGGCCCATCACATACATCATGGAGTGTGAGCAGGTAATCTGGGGAGAGAGTAAACAGGCAAGGCAGAATAATCTGAAGAGGCACAGCAGATGCTGCCTGTTCTACCAGAGGGGCCATGGGTTTCAAAGGTCAGCTGTTTGCTTTCCTTTCAAGTTTCCTCTGCAGAGTCCTGTCAGCAAACTCATTCTATGGCATGTTTGGTCATTTTCATAGACCAAAAGACTTGCATCCCCACTTTGTGGGAGAGAGGGATAAATGGATAATTTTTTTAAATTGACTATCACAATAGAGTCTTTTCTTTTTCTTTTTTCTCTTTTTGAGACAGAATTTCGCTCTTGTTGCCCAGGCTGGAGTGTGATGGCGTGCTCTTGACTCACAGCAACCTCTGCCTCCCGGGTTCAAGCAATTCTGCCTCAGCCTCCCGAGGCTGGGATCACAGGCATGCACCACTACTCCCAGCTAATTTTGTATTTTTAGTAGAGACAGGATTTCTCCATGTTGTTCAGGCTGGTCTTGAACTCCCAGCCTCAGGTGATCCACCCGCCTCTGCCTGCTAAAGTGCTGGGATTACAGGCATGAGCCACCATGCCCGGCCTAGAGTCTTCTTTTCTTAGACAAATGCTTAATATATGGGGAGGGATAAGAGCAGAGCCAGAAAAAGAAAATATCCTAGAAATGATTCATAAAATTGAATTAATCTAGCCAGACATTTTTGGGGGATGTCACACTGCCCAGCTCCAGAGAGACACTTCTCACTGTCATCTGCGTGTAAATGGTGTTCCCCCTGGAGTCATAGTGTGCACAACCAGCTGACTATATGGGGCAGAAACAGTTCATGACAGTCCTCTAAATATCCACAGGGAATGGCAGCTTGTGTCTACATTTGGCCAATCTGCAAATCCTAATTCAAACAATTAGGATTGCTTGGTTTTAACAAGCTGGCTTCTCAGATTCCAGAAATCTTCTCTAGCAAGATCATTCAATAATTTTCAGAAGAGATTTTCACTATCTTGAGTCCCTGCAGTTATTAAAGGAAAAGGAGATGTGTTTGTGTGTGTACGAGTGTGTGTGGGTACTGACAAATGATCAAGATGACAGGGGAATTTGGGAAGGTGCTGAAAATAAAGGCTGCTAAGAAAGATTTCAAGATCATGCTGGGCATGGTGGCTCAGGCCTGAAATCCCAGCACTTTGGGAGGGTGAGGCGGGCAAATCATGAGGTCAGGAGTTCGAGACCAGCCTGGCCAACATGGCGAAATCCCTTATCTACTAAAAATACAAAAATTAGCTGGGCATGATGGTGGGTGCCTATAATCCCAGCTACCTGGGAGGCTGAGGCTGAAGAATTGCATGAACCCAGGAAGTGGAGGTTGCAGTGAGCCAAGATTGAGCCAGGGCACTCCAGCCTGGACGACAGAGCAAGACTCTGTCTTAAAGAAAAAAAGAAGGCCAGGCGTGGTGGCCCACACCTGTAATCCCAGCACTTTGGGAGGCCAAGGCAGGCGGATCATGAGGTCAGGAGATCGAGACCATCCTGGCTAACATGGTGAAACCCTGTCTCTACTAAAAATACAAAAAATTAGCCAGGTTTGGTGGCACGGGCCTGTAGTTCCAGCTACTCAGGAGGCTGAGGCAGAAGAATTGCTTGAATCCAGGAGGCAGAGACTGCAGTGAGCTGAGATTGTGCCACTGCACTCCAGCCTGGGCAACAGAGTGAGACTCCATCTCAAAAAAAGAAAGAAAGAAAGACTTTAAGGTCATATTCAAACTTAATATGCTTTGTTTGGTTTATATACCAAAAATAATCTGATATGGCCATGTACTGGGGAATCAAAATTTGACTCTTATACACTGCCAACAAGATGTAATATGGTATTTCTGAAAGGTTATTTAGGGTGTGTGCATTTAAAGTCTAAACTGCAGGTATATACAAAAATGACTCTAGGGCAGGCGTGGTAGCTCACGTCTGTAATTCCAGCACTTGGGGAGGCCAAAGCAGCAGGGTCACTTGAGGTCAGCAGTTCGAGACCAGCCTGGCCAACATCATCAAATCCTGTTTCTACAAAAAATACAAAAAGTGCTGAGGGTGGTGGCACATGTCTGTGGTCCCAGTTGTGCTGGAGGCTGAGGCAGGAGGATCACCAGAGCCCAGGAGGCAGAGGTTTCAGTGAGCCAAGATCACACGACTGTACTCCAGCCTGGGTGACAGAGTGAGACACTGTCTCAAAGAAAACAAAATAAAATAAAATAAAATTACTCCAACAACAACAAAAAATACATGTTAATACAGGAAAAAGAAGGCAGAGAAGAAGGTCAGGGCTGTAGAGTTGCATTCGGGAGTCTGTTAACATATCTATGATATTAAAGCCAAGAGACTGGAGGAGATAAATTAAAGACTGAGTTTAAACAGTAAAGTGTGCAAAGCCGGCTGCCTGGAGCACTCTAGAGCTAAGACCACGCAGATGAGGAGGAGTCAGCAAGGGTGCTGAGAAAGAAGGTGAAGGAAAAGGACAATCCCAGCTTGTAGTGTTCCGCAACCCAGTGAAACAAATCTGAGGAAGAGGGTTGATGATCTGTGTCAACTGCTGCTGGTTAGTTATATAAGATGAGACTGAAAGTTGTCCATTAGCTACAGCAAGTGGGAGGACATTGGTGACCTTGACAAAAAATGTTTTGGTGGAGTGTGCAGGTGAAAGTCTGATTGGAGTGTGTTTAACAAAGAATGGGTGAAACTGGAAACAGTGAATGATGACAGCACTTTCTAGGGGTTTTTCTGCAAAGAAAAGAGAAATGAATCTGTAGCTGAAAACGGAAATGAGGCTTAGAGAAGGGTTTTATATATTTGGGTGTGTTTGTTTTGACGTGGGGTCTTGCTGTGTTGCCCAAGTTGGTCTAGAATTCTTGTACTCAAGTGATCTTCCTGCCTCAGCCTCCCAAATAGCTGGGACTATAGGTGACAGCCACTTAGCCCAGCTTGCCTATTTATAGATGGAAAAATTAAGGCTGTATGCTGATGACAATGAACCACAAAAGAAAAAGAAGAAAAACTTGATGGTGCAAGAAAGAGAAATTCGCCAAAATAAAATTAAATTAAAAAGAGACTTGCTGGAGCTATGTCCTTGGATCGGCAAATGGGTCTGGGATCTAGTGCCCAAAATGAAGCAGTTCTTCCATGTCAAGAGAAAGGGAGGCAAGGTGTAGGGCTGTAGATATTGGAAGTTGGGTAGAAGGGTTGGTGGGGATTTCAAAAGCTTCCAGTGACATCTATTTTTTCACCAAAATAGGAAGCAATGCCATCAGCAGAGTGGGCATTGCTGATGCCCTGAAAGAGTAAAAGAATGAGCTGACTAGGGAAACGGTATATGATTATTAGGAAATATGAAAGAGATGAATAGGTACAATTTTTTTTTTTTTTTGAGATGGAATCTGGCTCTGTTGCCCAGGCTGGAGTGCAGCGGCATGATCTCAGCTCACTGCAGCCTCCGCCTCCCAGGTTCAAGCAACTCTCCTGCCTCAGCCTCCCGAGTAGCTGAGATTACAGGTGCGCACCACCACACCTGGCTAATTTTTGTATGGTTAGTAAAGATGGGGTTTTGCCATGTTGGCCAGGCTGATCTCAAACTCCTGATCTCAAGTTAGTCTACCTCGGCTTCCCAAAGTGAGCTGCCGCACCTGGCCGGAACAGGTATAACTTAAGGGCAAGGAAATCAGGAAAGAGTGAACACTTAAATATGCACAATCTTTCACTTGGCAACACCACATCTGGAAATTTTTCTTTTCTTTTCTTTTTTTTTTTTTTTTGAGACGGAGTTTCGCTCTTGTTACCCAGGCTGGAGTGCAATGGTGCAATCTCAGCTCACCGCAACCTCCGCCTCCTGGGTTCAGGCAATTCTCCTGCCTCAGCCTCCTGAGTAGCTGGGATTACAGGCACGCACCACCATGCCCAGCTAATTTTTTGTATCTTTAGTAGAGACGGGGGTTTCACCATGTTGACCAGGATGGTCTTGATCTCTTGACCCTGTGATCCACCCGCCTCGGCCTCCCAAAGTGCTGGGATTACAGGCTTGAGCCACCGCGCCCGGCCTGGGAATTTTTCTTAAGGAAATGATTAAGGAACTTTGCCTGAATGTTCACTGGCTGGACTGTTTGTAAGAGCAGGCAGTTGGAAACAAATCTAAGAGCCTCACAGTAGTAGATTGGTTATATTTATCTGATTTCTTAATTGGTGCAGCCTTTCCAATGTATTTGGTGTATATGTTGATATTGGAAGCTATTACTCATACATTTAGAAGAAAAGAAGTCCCCAGGTTTGTAAAATAATTCATTTGTATGCCTATCTGTATCGATTAATATGTATCTGCGTGTTTAAAATTGATAATCCTTGGGATAGATTAGGGACTGCCCATTCTTTTTGTTGACTGCATTTTGATTTTTCTATAGTAATCAGAATGAGAAATTTGTAGTGAAAAAACAACACTAAAAGCCTGTGCACAATGTTTATGTTTTGTGTACTGCCTCAGCCTGCTCTGAGCTTCCTAAAAGCTAAAGCAAACCCTGGTAATGCATGAGAAAGCTCCCATTACTGTCAGCCCCACCATTACCACTAAAACCACTCCAACTAAAAATAATGTGATATTTTAAATGTGATAATTTATTTTAAACTACTTTAATGTAAGTAGTTTGTGTGTGTAGGCATTAACTCTAATCAACAACTCAAGAAATAATTAGTTAACATATGAAGCAACCGAATCTAAATCAACTTTTTACAGCTCGTTATTTAGCATATGGAGAATGCACCACACTTATATAAAGCAACACCTGAAGGTAGTTGGATAGCATAGAGAAATGTCGGAAAGGATTTTTGATGGGTAAGTTGTGAGCTGGCAGTGTTGTGAGCTGGCAATGGTGAGACAGAACCCATTGCCCTTGCATGGGCAAGATTATGAGTTGGGCAAGTCCAGCAACACACACCCATTCAGGTGTGGGGTCCCTTAGCCCAGGGTCCCTTCACTACAAAGAGGATCCTGTTGCATGATCCAACTCCAATGTCACCTATACAATCCTGCCGTATGTCCACAGGTCTGCTTGGGACTGTGCCTTTCCTATAAGATACTGATTGGCATACACAGCAGCACAGAGGGAGCAGTCCAGAGACATGGTGAGTGCTGGTACCTGCCTTCCCGCTGACATGTGTTTACAGGCTTGCCCTATTTGTTCTGGGACTTACTTGGATTGTGACCCACCAACTGGTTTGATTCAAATAACACCCACTGGCCTGTTAGAGGAAACTACCGAAATTTACCAGAAAGAACCTTATAACTGTCTTTTGGCCAGATTGAGTTAGGCCATTTGCTATAAATAAAAACAATACTGGCCAAGGTGGGCAGATCACTTGAGATCAGGAGTTCAAGACCAGCCTGTCTAACATAATGAAACCCTGTCTCTATTAAAAATACAAAAAAATCAGCTAGGCATGGTGGTGCCTGTAGTACCTGCTACTCAGTAGGCTGAGGCAGAAGAATCACTTGAACCTGGGAGGCAGAGGTTGCAGTGAGCTGAGATTGTGTCACTGCATGCTAGGCTGGGCGACAGAGCAAGACTCCATCTCAAAAAATAAAAAAATAAAATAAAAATAAAAAACAGAAAAAAAAAACACTATTCTTTGATACATACAATTGACACTGTCTCAGTACTATATGAAATCATATTTTGAGAATGTTGCTACTTTGATTTATCTGTCATGTATAACTGAAGTTTAAAAAGTGTCCTGCCTATCATCTGCCCTGTTTCCACAATGTGCCACTTCCTTTGAGATGGCTTCTCCAGAATTTGAATTTCTAGCTGCAAGTTGGCATTTCTCTGATCCGTTTGCAATTTATGCACTATTAATGTTTGGATTACAGTGGATAACTTTGGAGGTTAAAATAAATTCATGCAAATGGATACCTAAGCAGTTAGTAGAAACATGACCTAGAGCCCAGGTGCGGTGGCTCACACCTGTAATCCCAGCACTTTGGTAGGCCCAGGTGAGCAGATCTCAAGTCATCAGGTGAGCAGATCTCAAGACATCAAGACCATCCCAGCCAACATGGTGAAACCCCATCTCTACTAAAAATACAAAAATTAGCTGGACATGGTAGCGTGTACCTGTAGGTCCCAGCCACTCAGGAGGCTGAGGCAGGAGAATCGCTTGAACTCAGGAGGTGAAGGTTGCAGGGAGCCAAAATCATGCCACTGCACTCCAGCCTGGAGAAAGAGCGAGACTCCATCTCAAAAACAAAAACAAAGAAAAAAGAATCATGACCTAGAATAATCTTATGGTTTGATACTGCATAAACATGTTTCGTAATCTGTTTAATAGCAAACTTGATACTTCCTGAATGTGTCTGTCATTAGCACACCCTTTTCTGTAAGAAGAGAGAAAAAAGTCATATTTACTTCCTATTCATAATCAAGGAAATTATTAAACTGAGAAAACTGCCCTCAGTTTATTTCACTTTATTTCACTTTTCTTTTCACCAGTCTTCTTTTTTTTTCATCTTCTCATGCAGAGATGGAGCAAAAGCAACCCTCATACTCCAAATGGTGGCGTTTAACCTCAAGTTTATTTTAAATATACCTGCCTGATTCTGACCAGAGATCAAAGTGAACATTACAGATAATGGGACTAATTTATTCTTTGAGAGGAACACAGCACCATAAGGTCATATCTGAGGTATTTCTGGCCAACAATAAGGAAATATTACCCAAACCCAAACTGAGAGTCCTACAAAAAACTGGCATGAAATCTTCAAAAATATTGAGATCATGAAAGATAAGAAAAGATAGAAGAATTATCCTAGATTGAAGAAGACTGAAGAAACATCAAAAGTAAATGTATCGCATGATCATGGATTGGATTCAAAAACAGGAGAAAAAAATGTCTGTACATATTGAAACAATAGGTTAATTAGGATGGAATGAGTGGATGAGATGGTAATACTAGATAGTGATACCGTGGAAATGTCAACTTCCTGCTCTTGACAACTGTGGCTACATAGGAGAATGCACTTGTCTTTTAGGAAATTCACACTGACATTCCTAGTGGGGCTGGAGTATTATGTCTTCAACTTCCAACTGTTTCAGCAAATAGATAAGATATATAGCTAATAATAAAGTGGCAAAATGTTAACAATTGGGGAAGCTGGGTAAAAGGTATACGGCAGTTCTTCGTGTTACTGTGTCATCTTTTCTGTAAGTTTGAATTTTTTTCAAAATAAAAAGTTAAAAAAAGAGAACTATTGAAATGCCTCATGAAGCAAAAGTCATTAGGTTACTTATTTACCATTACTATTAAAATGATAATGCTATCTCCATAAAACAAGTTGAAAATAAATATATCTGTGGATAAATATACACATATAAAATATAAACAAATAATCTTTTTGTTTTTGAGACAGAATCTTGTTCTGTAACCCAGCTGGAGTGCAGTGCTGCGATCATAGCTCACTGCAGCCTTGAACTCCTGGGCTCAAGCAAGTCTCCTGCCTCAGTCTCCCAAGTAGTTGGGACTACAGGTGTGTTCCCTCACACATGGCTAATAAAAAAATTTTTTTTTTAAGAGATAGGGGTTTCACTATGCTGCCAACCTGGACATAAACTCCTGGCCTCAGGTGACCCTTCTGCCTCAGCCTCCCAAAGCACTAGGATTACAAGCATGAGCCACCATGCCTGGCCTATTTATTGATATCTTATCTATGCATATGTATATAATTCATCTGGGATCCTACAGACCTGCTGAATATGAATCTGAAGCTCCAAAGATTATTGTGGTACATAGCCAGCATGGCAAACCAACCTTGAATCAAGTGCTCCCAGTTCCAGGAGCTCTGGAGTAGGCCTGGGAAGGAGGAAATTCTGCTTCCTGTCCTTGTTTTTCTCTCACATTTCAAGTCCTGCGCCCACTCTCTTTTCTGTCTTACTATTTCACACATGAAGGTGTAAATACCTGATAATAACTTAGTGTAGCTTCCCAAATTGTGTTCCTCAACACTAACGTGTTCCCAGAAAACAAATGAATACAAAAGCAGACAACCCATCTGGTTCTTAGGTTAAATACGTCTGTATAATGCTTCGCTCTGTAGTTCCTTCCTGGAAATGTGTAATATGTATTAGATTTTATAAATGGCTCTAAAGTAGCCTACTTCATTTTGTTTGATTCCGTACTTTGCAAACGTTTTTAGCGTGGGAACACTCCCCCGGCCCACCTTCACACTTGTTGCATAACATCCAGTGACACTTGTGTTCTCCAGGTTTACTTCCTCCAGAAAGCTGCATGAACTGAACCGCTTAGGATGCCGAAGGGAAACACCTTTGGTAATAAGGCTCAGGCATGACACAGTCACCTGGCTCAAGTCGTCTGTTGTTCTCACAGCTCTGCCTTCTTGTGTGTGTGTCAGATTTATCCTCAGAGTGACTTCCCTTGTGAATTTTCAGATGCTGTGAGCAGCAGGCAACTGGATCTAAGGCTTCTCCCTTCATAGTGAGGGAAAGAATGTATTTGTATTTTGTCCATTCTGGTTGTACTACCCCTGATTCAATTACTGGATCAAGAAAAATAGGATTGCTCTGTTGGCTTAGACCCATCTGGGCTCATCCTGATGGCTTCTAGGGTCCCAGCCATATATGGTGGCTATACAATGGATGTTGAGGAGGAAATCAGAATGTTCTCCATCTGAATGTCCTCCACAATGTGGAATGGAAGCCAGCAGGGCATTGCACCATTCTTTACCCTGCTTACCTGTCCTGGGCAAGTAAGGGGCCCTTTAAATATAGTCTTCTCCTAGAGTGGAATGGGGAGGGCAGGGCCTGAGGCGCAGACAGAGAACTGAGGAAATGATAAGAATATCAGTGTACTGGCGGGGTGAGGTGGCTCATGCCTGTAATCCCAGCACTTTGTGGGGCCGAGGCGGGCGGATCACGACGTCAGGACATCGAGACCATACTGGCTGACACAGTGAAACCCTGTCTCTACTAAAAATACAAAAAATTAGCTAGGCATGGTGGCACATGCCTGTAGTCTCAGCTACTGAGGAGGCTGAGGCAGAGGTTGAACCCAGGAGGCAGACGTTGCAGTGAGCTGACTTGGTGCCACGGCCACTTCACTCCAGCCTGAGGGACAAAGTGAGACTCCATCTAAAAAAAAAAATATGTCAGTGTATTGTGTTATTGTGTTGCCTTTTTCATTTTTTTTTATTCCCATGCTTTCCCATGATTAGATTTTTCTTTTTCTTTAGACTCACCCAGATTTCCTGTGAGCCCTGGTTCTGGAGGACACTGATTACTGTTCACCTACATTCAGGACATTTCTGAAAAAAGAATCCAACAATGATTGCTTGCCAATTCCCTCACCAGAGGTTGAATTCCAAAGGTTATTTTCTTTAAGCCTTAATCTCAATCTTCTGAAGTCAAATCCTTCTCAAGATGGGTTCTTACAAAGTCCTAAGAACTGAACAATGTGTCATTATGACACTTGGCAGTAATTTCCAAATAGCATTAGTGAATTCAAGTATTTGCAAGTAACTTTGCATGGGTCAGCCATGCTGTAATCAAGAAAACTACAGTCCTAGGTTAATGCTGGAGCATTAGGTTGACCTAATGCAAACAATGAACAAACTTTCTCTTTTCTCCCTAGAAACAGTTAATGTCACAAGTACAGTGCTTTCATGTGACTACCACTAGTGTGGAAAGTGAGCCATCACTCATTTATCACCCCGAGGAGATACAAGATTCTGGTGCTCAGGACTGCTCACGGTAGGAAGCCTGGGAAGTGGCCGGAGCCTGTTCCACAGCAGGTGTCTAGTTAAGAGTTACCTCTCTCCTTCCTTCTCTTTTTTATTTCTCCCTACCCTCTCATCCCCCAAAACACTGTTCCAGAGGAAAAGATCCAAAAATTACTGAAAATGACTGTAACGAGTTATTCCTGCAGCTGTTCTCCTATTGTCCTTGAAGTCATCAGCCCCCTGTGATTAGACTGCCTATTTAATTAGTTACTAAATGACAAGATGTATTATCACAAATATACAAACACACACACACACACCTTTTTAAACTTTTTTTTAGGTTCGGGGTACATCTGAAGGTTTGTTACATAGGTAAACTCATGTCACAGGAGGTTGTTGGACAGATTTTGTCACCCGGGTATTAAGCCCAGTACCCAATAGTTATCTTTTCTGCTTCTATCCTTCCTCTTACCCTCCCCCTCTCAAGAAGACCCCAGTGTCTGTTGTCTCCTTCTTTGTGTTCATAAGTTCTTATCATTAGCTCCAACTTGTAAGTCAGAACATGTGGTATTTGTTTTTCTGTTCCTGCATTGGTTTGCTGAGAATAATGGCCTCCAGCTCCATCCATGTTCCTGCAAAAGATGTAATCTCATTCTTTTTTATGCTTGTATAGTATTCCATTGACATACATACTTTTTTTTTTTTTTTGAGACAAGGTCTTGCTCTGTCACCCAGGCTGGAGTGCGGTGGCACAATCTTGGCTTACTGCAACCTCTGCCTCCCAGGTTCAAGCAATTCTCATGCCTCAGCCTCCTCCCAAATACCTGGCTAATTTTTGTATTTTTAGTACAGATAGCATTTCCCCATGTTGGCCACGCTGGTCTGGAACTCCTGACCTCAAGTGAATTACCTGCCTCCACCTCCCACAGTGATGGGATTACAGGCGTGAGCTATCCACACCTGGCCAACACATACACATTTTTGTTTTTTGGGGGTTTTTTTGAGATGGAAGTCTTGTTCTGTCACCCAGGCTAGAACACAGTATCTCAATCTCAGCTCACTGCAACCTCTACCTCCCAGGTTCAAGCAATTCTCCTGCCTCAGCCTCCCGAGTAGCTGAGATTACAGACACCCACCACCATACCTGGCTAATTTTTGTATTTTTAGTAGAGATGGGGTTTCACCATGTTGGTCAGGCTGGTTTCGAACTCCTGACTTCAAGTGTCCACTGACCTAGGCCTCCTAAAGTGCTGGGATTATAGGTGTGAGCCACCACGCCTGGCCCCAACACACATACATTTTTAACTTAAGGTTTTGAATGCCTCAATTCAAAACAGTAATGAGAGCTGGGAATCTTGGGCCTTCTCTTCAACATCCAGTGCTTGGTACTCTCTGAAATCAGCCCTCAAAGTATACTGAGTTTGAAATTTTTTATAGTCACTTTGGGGTATGAGTGACCTCTTAAAGCCTACCCTCAGACTGGGTGCAGTGGCTCACACCTGTAATCCCAGTACTTTGGGAGGCCAAGGCAGGTAGGTTGCCTGAGCTCAGGAGTTTGCAAGCAGCCTAGGCAATACGGTGAAACCCTGTCTGTACTAAAAAATACAAAAAATTAGCCAAGTGTAGTGGTATGCACCTGTAGTCTCAGCTACTCAGGAGGCCGAGACAAGATAATTGCTTGAACCTGGGAGGCAGAGGTTGCAGTGAGCCAAGATCGCACCACTGCACTCCAGCCTGGGTGACAGAGTGAGACTCCAGCCTGGGTGACAGAGTAAGACTCCATCTCAAAAAAAAAAACAGAAAATCCTAAACTCCAGCTAATGTGTTTACATTTAATATCTGAAAAAAAAGTAAATGTTCTTTTGTATGGCTATTTTTTGGCTGCAAGTAATTAAAAAAACCCAAATAGTTGCTTAAGCCATAAGGATATTATTTAATGAGATATCTCAAAATGAGTGCAGAGCCAGGGGTGGTGGCTTACATCTGTAATCCTGCACTTCAGGAGGCCAAGGTGGGAGGATGGCTTGAGCCCAGGAGTTTGACATCAGCATGAGCAACATGCTGAGAACTTGTCTCCACAAAAAATTTTAAATATTAGCCAGGTGTGGTGCCACACATCAGTAGTCCCAGATACTTGGGAGGCTGAGATGGGAGGATCCCTTGATTAAGCCCAATAATTTGAGGGTGTAGTGAGATATGATTGTGCCACTACACTCCAGCCTGGGTGACAGAGTGAGATCCTATCCCTTAAAAAAAAAAATGGAGAGAGAGAGTGCAGGTTTTGAGTTTTGTTTTTCTTTATTGTTTTCTTCACTTGATGTTAGAATTCTGCTTGACATTTTCATATAACTATGTTCAAGACTGAAAGTCCTGGAAATCCTGAGGCATCAGCAGACATCCCCCCACATCTCATTAGACAAGGCAGAGGCACATGGCCAAGCTGAGCTGGAAGGGAGGCAGGGAAGTGAGTGTCTGGCAAAGGGAAGTGGATTGTCATGACTAGGCAAAGTGTCTGTTTCAATGTGTTTAGAATATTTAAAAATAGAGTTTTATTTTATTACAAAAGTTAATACATACTTTTTAGAGAAAGTTTGGAAAACAGAAGGAAACGATTCCAAATGCTGCTATTCAAAGACTTCCCAATATACCCTTTGAATACTGTTCTAATCATATTGCACATAGAGTGTGATCTTTTCTTTCTTCTTTTCCACTTGATCTATGATTAACTTAAGGCTCTATGGTTTTGGAAAGATGCTTACCATTTTGAAATAAAATGTAAACTAAAGAAGGCAGCATAGAGCAGTGGAGAGGGGACTGGCTTGAGAATAAAGAAACGGTGCTTGTTGTATAGCTTCTAGCACCAGTCCATCACTATATTTCCATTTCCTCAAAATAAAGAAGTATTTTTTATTTATTTTTTAGACAGAGTCTCACTCTGTCACCCAGTTGGAGTGCAATGATGCAATCTTGGCTCACTGTAACTTCTGCCTCATAGGATCAAGCGATTCTTAGGCCTCAGCCTCCCAAGTAGCTGGGACTACCAACATGTGCCACCACACCTGGCTAATTTTTTTGTATTTTTAGTAGAGATGGGGTTTCACCAAATTGGCCAGGATGATCTCGAACTCCTGACCTCGTGATCTGCCCACCTTGGCCTCCCAAAGTGCTTGGATTACAGGCGTGAGCCAACGTGCCTTGCCAAGAAGTATGTTTTCTTAGGTCTCCCATTCCTGGGTCTATAAGAGCATGAGAGCTGTGTCTTTGAGACACACAAGTCACATTGTTTAGATACTGGTTGAACAAAGCAGAACAGGTAAACTGGAGGTTATTGCAATGGGAAACTATATGCCCAACATGTAATAATATGACATGTAATACATGATATATGAGATAATACCAGGTCTTCCAATTTTTCAACTGAAACCAGAAATCTAGGCCAGGTGCCTAGATTTCACACCTGTAATCCCAGCACTTTGGGAGGTGGAGGCAGGTGGATCATCTGAGGTCAGGAGTTCAAGACAAGCCTGGCCAACGTGGCGAAACTAAAAAATACAAAAAATAGCCAGGCATGGTGGTGGGCCCCTGTAGTCTCAGCTACTCGAGAGGCTGAGGCAGGGAGAATCGCTTGAACCTAGGAGGCAGAGGTTGCAGTGAGCCTGGGCAGCAAGAGCAAAACTCTGTCTAAAAAAAAGAAAAAAGAAAACCCCATCATCTCAGCCCAAGAACTCCTTAAGCTGATAAGCAATTTCGGCAAAGTCTCAGGATACAAAATCAATGTGCAAAAATCACAGGCATTCCTATACACCAATAATAGGCAAACAGAGCCAAATCATGAGCAAACTTCCATTCACAATTGCTGCAGAGATAATAAAATACCTAGGAATACAACTTACAAGGGATGGGAAGGACCTCTTTAAGAACTACAAACCACTGCTCAAGAAAATAAGAGAGAACACAAACAAATGGAAAAACATTCCATGCTCATGGATAGGAAGAATCAATATCGTGAAAATGGCCATACTGCCCAAAGTAATTTATAGATTCACTGCTATTCCCATCAAGCTACCATAGATTTTCTTCACAGATTTAGAAAAAAAAAAAACTTTAAATTTAGAGAACCAAAAAAGAACCCGTATAAGACAATCCTAAGCAAAAAAGAACAAAGCTGGAGGCCTTACGCTGCCTAGGATTTTTATCATCTCTGGTTTTTTTATATTCATATTATAAGTACTTCCTATTGCTGATTCCAAAAATGAAATGCCCTTGGAAATGGGCTGAGATTTGATGTGCTGTCTTGAATAAATTTGTACTGGATTGGAAACTACTAAATCAGGACCCTCCTAGGCCTCAACTCTTTTTAAATGTGTTTTTCAGTATCACATATGATTCAAAATCAAGGCCTGTGTCTTTTGCCTAAATCACTCCATTTAAAGTGTACATAGTGAAAGTCTTAGACAGGTGTTCTCTTGAGTAAGAACTGCCACTTCAAGTGGTTGATTCTTTTCCTCCCACATCGATGTTGCATCTTTAATCTGTCCTTTTCAGAGAAGGAATGATCAACATCAACAGTTGTGAGACTCTCCGACTCTCGCTTGCTGAAAGTGGTGCAGAAGGGGATTTAACAACTTTGAACTTTTCATGTGATTTTTGCCTTTGACACAGTTATGAGGGTTCTGAAAAAGCAACAGCCCCTGTAAGAACATCAGGTTTCTAAATGATTTATCTTCTCACAGACCTTGATATTCAATCCAGGTGTGGAAATAAATAGTATAGCCCTCTGGTTCTATCCTCTGGGCTTGGAAAGGCTTCAGTGGAATTCTGTAGCAAAAGGCCCAGGCGCTTCCCCTGACTTTCTCTTTGTTCTGCTAACTTTTTATCTCTGAAAAGTAAAGGGATTTCCTCCGGGGATTAAGGAGAGGAAACAACCTAGGGTAGTGATAGTGTTTCATTAGAATTAAGAGATGCAGATCTCAGCAAGAAGTCCTTGTCCACAACCTTGGATGGCTCCCCACTCCGTATCTGGCATCAAGCTCCACAAATCCTTTCCCTGCTGAGCTTTCTTATTCTCCTTTCTCCTGGTCACACAAGTATCTTAGGTAAACAGTAGTGGTTTCTTAAATAAGGGTGTCTCATCTCAAAGTGATATGTGGTAGCATTTGTTTCCTTTTTCTTTGTATTTTTCGAAAGTTTTTAATATAGGTCAGGTGCCGTGGCTCACACCTCTAATCCCAGCAGTTTGGGAGGCCGAGGCAGGCGGATCACTTGAGGTCAGGAGTCTGAGACCAGCCTGGCCAACATGCTAAAACTCCATCTCTACTAAAAACACAAAAATTAACTGGTCATGGTGGGTGCCTGTAATCCCAGCTATTCAGGAGGCTGAGGCAGAAGAATCCGATTGAACCCAGGAGATGGAAGTTGAAGTGAGCCGAGATTGCGCCAGTGCACTCCAGCCTGGGCAACACAGTAAGACTCCGTCTCACAAAAAAAGTTTTTAATGTATTAAAAGCATTCTGAAATAAATACTTAAAAACCCATAGATGCTCTCTCATTCTGCCATGTCTCGGTTTCGAGTTCATGAAAGGATCAGAGGGAGACAAAGACATGATTAATTTTCCTTCCTTCTTTCCCTCCCTCTCCTTATTTTGAGATGGAGTCTCACTCACTCTTGTCACCCAGGCTGGAGTGCAGTGGCATGATATTGGCTCACTGCAGCCTCCACCTCCTGGCTTCAAGCGATTCTCCAGCCTCATCCCCCCAGTAGCTTGGATTACAGGTGACTGTGACCATGCCCAACTAATTTTTGTATTTTTAGTAGACACTGGGTTTCGCCATTTTGGCCAGGCTAGTCTCAAGCTCCTTACCTCACGTGATCTGCCCGCCTCAGCCTCCCAAAGTGCTGGGATAACAGGTGTGAGCCACCATGCCCAGCCTTCTTTCTTCCTTTAAAATTTAGAAACAGGGTCTCACTATGTCCCCCAGGCTGGAGTGCAGTGGTGCAATCATAACTCTGCAGACTCAAACTCCTGGGCTCAAGCAATCCTCCCACCTCAGCCTTGCAAGTAGCTAATACCACACAAATGCACCACCACTCCCAACTAATTCTTAAACTTTTGTGGAGATGGGGATCTCACTATGCTGCCTAGGCTGGTTTCCAACTCCCGGCCTTAAATAATCCTCCTGTCTCAGCCTCTCAAAACATTGGGATAATAGATGTGAGCCACCATGCCCAGCCTATTTTTATTTTAAAATACTGTTTACTACACTTTGGGGTTTCCTCTCTCACACAGACATTGTTCAGTGAAGATTAAGTTTTCCTTTCCATGTTTTCTGTGTGATTGAGCATTTTTATATTGTTATTTACAATTTTATGATTTACTTTGTGCATACTTGGCATATAGAGTTTTGACTAACACATTGTGTGGTTCAGAACACGGCCAATCTTTGTTTAAGATACCCTTGGGCAAAAAAGTAAATTATTTTTTCACTTCCATGCTGTTGTTTGCACATATGTTAAGTTTCCCTCATTAGCTTTGTATCATGTGAACTAACTCAGTTCTACTTTTAAAATTTGACATTTCCAATTATGTGCTACATTTCTGACAATTTTTTTTTTTTTTTTTTTCTGATGGAGTCTCACTTTGTCACCCAGGATGGAGTGCAATGGCTCACTGCAATCTCTACCTCACAGGCTCAAGCAGATCTCCAGCCTCAGCCTCCCTGGGGGGTAGCTGTGATTACAAGCACCCACCATCACGCCTGGCTAATTTTTTGTATTTTTAGTAGAGACGGGGTTTCTCCATGTTGGTCAGGCTGGTCTCCAATGCCTGACCTCAAGTGATCCGCCTGCCTTGGCCTCCTGTAGTGTTGAGATTACAGGCGAGAGCCATCATATCTGTAGATCAGTATTTTCTATTCACGTATTTTTTGCTTTATAAGTTTGGAAGTTTTAGGTGATCAAGTTATTTCTCCTATTGCTTTGGTTGTGAAATCTATTTTATAGTGAGAAGAATCTCAAATCAAGTGTTCGTTTTTAGTAGGAATATGTTTGAGATTTGACTCCAAAGAAAATGCAACTAATGTGCCTTGCAAAGAAAAAAGTAGTCATGCACATACCCCTGCCACCCATGCTCCCCATTAACCTCTGCCTCTTGGCAAGCCACTGACCTATTTTCCTAGTGAGCTCAGGCTGCGATTGTGTTCCCTGGCTGAGTCACAGCTGGGGCTTATGGAAGACAACCTGGCAATTACGTTGTGTTCCTAGATTCGCTGTACATTCATAAATCCTCTGGTGTATGAAGTCTAAAACCTCGTGACTTGCTAAGGCAAAGAGTTGTATAAGCCATCAAGGAAAATGAAGCATAGAGTGTATCAGTTATATAATTTCACTTAAAAATCTACTAGAGACCCACTTGTTTTTATTATTAATGTGCTCATGGATTTATCATATTTGTCAATAAGCCTCAAATATTAGAATCATTGTTTTTTTTTCTTTCAGCAGCGAAATAGTTCTGCCCAGGAACAGATGGTTTACCTTCCAATCCTCTTAGATGCACAGAATTCATGGGACTAACAGCCTCCAAGTTTGCTCTACACATCAATGAAATGTTAAGTGAGGATCTGTACTATCTTGTCTTTTTTTTTTTTTTAATATATAAAGAGACGGGGTCTCGCTATGTTGTCCAGGCTGGAGTGCAGTGGCTATTCACAGGTGCCATCCCACTACTGATCAACAGGAGTTTTGACCTTCTCTGTTTCCAACCTGGGTTGGTTCACCCCTCCTTAGGCAACCTGGTGGTACCCCACTCCCAGGAGGTCACCATATTGATGCTGAACTTAGTGTGGACACCAGATCAGCATAGCGCACTACAGCCTAGAACTACTGGACTCAGGAGATCCTCCCGCCTCAGCCTCCCGAGTAGCTGGGACTACAGGCACGCACCACCGCGCCCAGCTGTACTATCTTGTCTTTAGAGAAAAGGTAGTAAGCAGATAATACCTGTCCTCCAAATGGTCAAAGGGCAAAAATAGTTTGAGTTCCAGGCAAGCCTTTTTCTTAATGACATTTACTTGGTTCACATTCCAAGCCCTTACCCCACTTCTGGTTTTTGCCTCACCTTTATTTAGGAAATTATTACCTTAGTAGTCTTAGGCTGAATGCCTCAGGAGTTGCCCAATTGGCAGCTTTTGGCCAGAACTGTGAGATTTTCTATGCATGGAAGGCTAATTTCTTTTATATAATCATTATTTTTGTTAAATTTTTTAAAATGCAACATTAACTTTGAATTAAATATCACACATTTATTCACTACCACTTAATAACAGTCCCTATATCTGATTTCAGTAGTTACGGTTGAAATCATATTTTTGGAAATATAGTTCAGAGAAACAAAATGATTTATTAATCACGATAATATCTACCATTTATTGATCACTTACTCCATGATAACTACTGTACTTATCATTTCAAAAAGACAGTTTGCATTATTATTTTTAATTTTTTTTTAGACAAGAGACTTGCTCTATTGCCCAGGCTGGAGTACAGTGGTGCAATCTCGACTCACTGCAACCTTGGCCTCCTGGGTTCAAGCAATTCTCTGCCTCAGCCTCCAGAGTAGCTGGGATTACAGGTTCCCGCCACCATGCTCAGCTAAGTTTTTGTATTTTTCATAGAGATGGGGTTTCACTATCTTGGCCAAGCTGGTCTTAAACTCCTGACATCATGATCCACCCACCTCAGCCTTCCAAAGTGTTGGGATTGCAGGTGTGAGCCACCACGCCTGGCCTATTTTTACCTTTTATAGTTAAGGAAACTCAGTTTTGTGAGTACCTTCCCTGACAGTCACACTGCTAGAGAATGGCATAGCCAGAATTTGCACCAAGTTTTTCTGGCTTATAAGAGTATCTACGTAACTACTGAGCTATATAATAAATGGCAGGTTATAGTAGTGTCCTCTTAGCCTGAAATGTTGAGCATTTAAATTTTTGCCTATCCTATTTCTTCCAGCCCACCTGCCCTAGTTTTAACTGCTTTTGGCTTTAAGTGAAGCATAGAGCAACGTTTTAGAAAGAAACACTTGAATAAATTAAAATAAAAATACTCATTTATTGCAGAATGAATTGTTGAGCTCCTCCTATGAGCCAGACAATGCCCTAGGTGCAGAATCTAAAGATGACGCCTGCCTTTTGGGTAGGTTAAGTCATAGTGGAAGAGGCAGAGCTGCAACTGTATAGCAATCTATGTTGTACCAGAGATAAGCACAGAATGCTGAGGAAGCACAACAGCAAAAGAATGCAGGGATATGCAAGCTGCCTTTTAAAGGATGAGTAGGAGTTTTCCAGGAAGAGAAGAGTTATGCAGGGTGGCAGGGAAAAAGACTGCTCAATTTAAGTGGAATTGGGAAGGGAGTGGCATGCTTCATCTCATAATGGTGAAAAGTTCAGCAGGGCTGAGGAAAAAATACACGATTGTGGGCAAAGGGACAAAGAATGTAGAAAAAGAGGTATGCTCGGAAAATAACCTCGGAAAGGTAGGGCTTGAGGACAGATGGCTACAGTCTTCTTAGATCACTCTGAGAAAGACTTGGATCTCTCTGGTGTTAACTAGGCAGAGGCCCTCTAGGTAATGTTAAGCAGTGGAGGAGGGTGGGGGCAATATGGAGGAGGGTATGTCCCCTCCAGCCTGCCCTAGTTCATTGCTGCCACGGAGGAATACAGGCCCAATAGTTGCTGATCTTTTGATTTCCTAAGACAAGCCAGAGACCTAAATGTTAATATAGAATTTCCAACTTTTAAATGTCAGCAGGTAAATAAAAATTATTTTTAAAAAACTATGAGCCAAGCAAAGCAGCTCAGCGGCTGGATTTGTGTTCATCCCAGAGGCAAGCGGCTTGCTCTGTCCCTGGAAGAAATAAGTAGCACAAGTTTGTATTAAAATTCCAAAGCCTTAGTAAAACCCAGAGGTCATATCCACTAAATAATCGTTAGAAAGTTAAAAGCCTATCAACTTACCTTCTTTCCACATTGTAGTTTTTAAGTATATGCCATAATTATTGAATCAACTAAATCTTCCCTAAGATTATTTTCACATATTCCACTAAAGTTCACTAATTGAATTTCCTATTTTCTTCTGTACTATTTAAAGAAACTAATCTTCAAGATTAAAATAAGAAATAATCTATTTGTAAATGAGATACAAACTAACCCTTGGTTTGCTAAAATAATTAATTGGGAGCCCATTACACTGAGGCAGCTCTAGCACCCAGAGTTCCTATGTAAGCAAACTGAAATCTAACTCAGAGTAAGTGGTCATATCCTAGGAAGACCACATTTAAGCTTAACAAATCAGAACCCACCAACTATTCTCCAACTAGAGACTTTAAGGCTGCTGTTCCACTTTAAGTAATCCAGATATTTTCTGTATTGCTTCCTCAAACACCTTATAAAATTTTCCCCTTGCATTCCCTTCAGGGGAGCCCAAACCTCTTGCAGTTTGGCACTCTCTGATTCATGAGTCACTGTTGCTCAAATAAACTTTAAAAATTTTTCATGTGCCTCTGCTTAACAGATAAATCAGGCAAATGAGAAGTTATCTTTTTTTAAAAAGCCTGTAAAACCTTTAACATCTACTTTAACAACTTGTATAAGTCCAAGAAAAATATTTATGTGTAAGAAAAAAAAAATCCTATCTGCAGCAGCTAGGAAAACAAATATTGAGAAACCCTATTACATTCTATTTGGTTGAGCCATACTCACTAAGAAGGAAGTGATAGTATCAGTTGATGTGGCTGAAGATTAATATGGTTCCTTTGGTGATTTTCCCCTATCACAGATATCGTGGGGATTCACTGCTGCTTAGCCACTCACATCAAATTTAGTTTCTTGAAATGGGTTTCTGAGGCATTCTGCTCAGGAATTAATCATAGCTGAGAAGCCACTTAAGGGGTGGAGGAGGAGAAAAATCTGCAACTTTCTGTTGTCCTGTATTCACACAATATATGCTGTGTGCCTACTACAAACTGGAAACCATTCTCAGCTCTAAGATTCATCAGTGACTGACAGGCAGTTGCTTACCAGGGAAAGACATATGTGTGAACCGATGTATGTGTCAGATGGTAATAAGTGCACTGGAGAAAACAAAGCCTGGTGAAGGATCAGGGAGCGAATGGAGAGAGGGTCACTCGGGCACTCAGGGAGGACACCTCTGAAAAAGTACCAGGTGAGCACAAGTTGAATATTTTAAGGCATCAATGCCTGATGGCAGAGAGTTCTAGGCAGAGGAAGTTTACAGATGCCCTCAGGTGGGAACACTTTGCTTCTTCAAAGGGTTGCAAAAAGGCCACTATGTCCAGAGGGTGGTGAGTAAGGGTTAGTCAAGAAGGAAAAAGAAATTCAAAGAGGAGAGGTTGCCTCTTAGGCTTTTACTGGGAGATGCGAAGCCTGAAGTGTTCTGTGCTGAAGAGCCAAGTGCTTTGACTCAGCCTTTTCAAGAACCACTGTGGCCTGCTGTGCAAGGGTGGCATCAAGGAGACCAGTCAGGACGTGCTATGGTTTGGATATGGTTTGTTTGGCCCCACCAAGTCTCATGTTGAAATCTGATCTCCACTGTTGGAGGTGCCGCTTAAGGGGAGTTCTTTGGGTCATGAATGGCCCAATGCCCTCCTCGAAGTAATGAGTGAGTTTTCTTAGTCCCTGTGAGAACTGATTGTTAAAAAGAACCTGGCACCACCCTCCCTCTTTCCTTCCTCCTCTGTACCATGTGCTGCCGTCTCTCCTTCACTTATGAGCGAAAGCAGCTTGAAGCCCTCACTAGAAGCATCTGCACTATGCTCCTTGTGCAGTGTGCAGAATTATAAAGCCAAACACATCTCTTTTCTTTAGAAATCATCCAGCCTCAGGTATTACTTTATAGCAACACAAAGGGACTAAAATAGGAGGCAACTGTAGTCATCCAGCCAAGAGATTAGTGGCTTGGATCATGGTGGGAGATGAAGGTGGTAAGAAGTGGTCAGGTGTTTTCTACATTCTGACAAAATGCCCTAAAGGAATGAACTGTGGCGTGTGAGAGAGGAATCAAAGAGGATTCCAAGTCGTCAGCTTGAGCAATGGGAAGGAAAGTTGTCTTTTTTTTTTTTTTTTTGAGATGGAGTCTCGCTCTGTCACCAGGCTGGAGTACAGTGGCATGATCTCAGCTAACTGCAACTTCCACCTCCTAGGTTCAAGCGATTCTCCTGCCTCAGCCTCCTAACTAGCTGGGACTACAGGCATGAGCCACCACATCCAGGTAATTTTTGTATTTTTAGTATAAGAAACGGGGTTTCATTGTGTTGGCCAGAATGGTCTCTATCTCTTGACCTTGTGATCTGTCTGCCTTGGCCTCCCAAAGTGCTAGAATTACAGGCGTGAGCCACGGCACCCAGCCAGAAAGTTGTAATTTTACTGAGACATGCAAGTCCAGGAAAGAGGCTGCTAGTGACTCTGGTTAGGGTGAGGAGTTAAGAGGTAGAGGGCAGAATTGGTTTTGGACCTATTTAGAGACACCTATTAGAGTTCCAAGTGGAAATGTTGATCAGGCAGCTGCATATTCAAGTTAGGAAAGGGAGGGGCTGGAATCTGATGAAGATGAAGGAGATTCCTCAAATGCTATAAAAAGTACGTAAATAAAGACGAGAGTTAGAAAATTGAGCCTGTTGAAAAAGTTTCAAGGCATCTGCATTTATATCATCACCATTTTTATATAACTTGTAAAGTTCTGTGATGACTGTAAAAAATATGTGGCAATATTAGGTTGTAAGAAGTGGTGGCTGGGCATGGTGGCTCATGCCTGTAATCCCAGCACTTTGGGAGGCTGATGTGGGCGGATCACGAGGTCAAGGGATTGAGTCTATCCTGGCCAACATGGTGAAACACCGTCTCTACTATAAAAAATACAAAAATTAGCTGGGCGTGGGGGCATGTGCCTGTAGTCCCAGCTACTCAGGTGGCTGAGGCAGGAGAATGGCTTGAACCCGGAAGGTGGAGGTTGCAGTGATCATGCCACTGCACTCCAGCCTGGCAACAGAGTGAGACTCCATCTCTAAAACAAACAAACAAAAGAGAAGTGGCTACAGGTTGTTCCTAAAGTGTGGCCCTCAGCCCAAAGCATCAGCATCACCACGAGACTGTGAGAGATGCAAATGAGCGGGCCCCACCGGACCCATGGAATCAGCTCTGGAGATAGGGCCCAGGAAACTGTTTTGACAAGCTCTCCAGAAGATTCTCACACACATTAAAGATAGAGTGAGCTTGAAGATAAGACATTTAGTATTTCCAGGTTTTAATCATTTAAAAAGAAAAGGAACAACTTTTGCTTTTAAAGCAAAAATGTCTTTATTGTTTGAAGCATGACGAAGTAAACAAAATTGATAGGACATTTCATTTCTTTCTTAAGTCTTCTCAATGAGGTTATAAAAATACAAAGCCACTTAGTCTTTGTAAGCTCTTGAAAATATCCAGACGCTCACACTTAGTATGATATAAAAAGGCACTTATAATACACAATAAGATACTTAGAAACCCACCTCATAGATACAACTGAAATTTGAGAAAAATTTCTAAATATAGAAATAAATAGGAAGGCACTATTTCTTCTCTTCCGAAACACAGAATAGTATTTTACCCATGTTACCTATACACACCATAAATGGGGACACCTACTTCCATCTTTGTTCTTGATACAGGTTGATAATCAAGCTGAAATTAATTTGCTTGCTTCTTCAATTAATCTCAATTTGGTTTAAAATAAAATTAAATTCTTAATTTGTAACCAGGATCTTTTAGAATACCTGGTTCATTTTCACTTTGTTTTAAATCACAATTAATTAAATAGGAAGATGATGATGCTAAAATTTAAAAAGTACTTACTATTTAGCTGCCCAAAGCACCCAAGCAACAATATTTCTGAAGCATGTGTACATACACATGTGTATATTTTTAAATGTCACTGTTGCATCACTCTGGCTTTTTAGCATACTGAAATCATACTAACACAATTTTTGTGAAGCATGATCAGATACAACCCAAGTCATTCAGCACATTCATCTGTGATAGAAAGATAGGTGTGTTTCATTTCCTTCCGGTTGGCCAATGGATAAGCAAAGTACACCATAAATTAAATAAAAAAGCCCTTGCCATATCTATGATGTTGTTAATTAAAATAACTGTATTCTTGCTGTGGAAATTCTGTGGTCTGGAACTTTATATTCATCTTTTCAAGGCATTAGTAAGGATAAATTTTTTGAACAGAAAGAAATACAAAAAGTCAGATCAATAACTCATTCTTTGCATATAGGATGCTATTTTACAGGTAAGTGAATTATTTCAACCCATGACTGTCTGAATGTGGTGAATCCAAAATGATTTAACAGTGAAATCCAGAGATTTGGTTACTCTCCTGGCAGGATTCGGCCTAGAAATGAAAACGGACATTTAAAAATAATATGGGGAAAATACAGTCGCTTGAATGCTTATCACTTTATTACTGCAATCATAAATGACAGTAATGTAAATTAGTCCTTCACATTGATTCGTGTATTTAAATTAGTCCTTGAATATGCCTTTTCTGCCTTTTGTTCTGTTGCTCACCCTTTTAAGAAATGACATGGTAAGTGTATCTTGCTGTGGAAAAAAAGCAGGTGGTTGTGTTGCGTGGAGTATCTTGTACTGCCTTCCTGAGTATATGTACATTTGTTCATTTATTGTGCCTCTGCCCAACAAATGAAAATGAATTTTTTATTCAGCTTTTCTGTTGAACAGCACTGAAGAGCTTTTGCTGATTTTCAAGGCAGTCTTTCAGTTTATCCTCTGTCAAAGTCAGTCGCTGCTCCAAGATTGAAACAGTCTGTAAAAAGGAGGACAAAATAATCAATGACTGGTCCCCTGTTGGTGAGGATGATAATGACAATCTCTGCTTAGAAAATCCTTTTTAGACATGGGACTCCCACCTTTCTGCCAAGAAGTTGGCTCAGAAACGAGCCCTATAACTTGCTTTGCTTCTGAGCCCTACCACAAGGGCAAGGCATTTTCAAGCAGTTGTAGAAAAAGAAAAAAACACCCAAACTCATGTGTTTGAGAAAAAAAGCAGTAAAATATCAGACCTTTATGCCTGATCTTCCAAAGCACCAAAACCAGGGAAGAGGCCACACAGGGTTGTAAGTGGTGCCATAAGCTACACACTTAGTGGAGAAGGCCAGCCAGATGCCAGTGAAATGTCATCACTACTTATTCTGTCACAATCCAATCCATGGCAAACTATACCTGTAGCACTGCCGACGGATGCCTAGATTGCTCTGAAAATATAACAGTTGCCTCCAGTGCCTTCACCTAGAAGATGCTAATATCACTTTGTGGAGTTGTCAGGAGGATTGAATAAAAATAATGCATGTAAAATGCTTACGCTAGTGTTGGACACACAGGGTTTGAAGAATCCTGTTCTCATTTATTTGCTTAGAACACATCCAGAACACATCCAGAATACTTATATATATACACATATATGTATATATATTAAATGTTAACATATATGTTTTATACATATGTTAAACTTGGGAAATCGAATTTTTTGGGATATTGGCTCCTCTGCCTTCATTCTTTTGTATCTTTTTTTTTAAAAAAAACCTTTTTATTATAAAATAAAACATAAGATTATTCAGGAACCCACACAAGGTACATGTGTTGTTACTTAATAGATTCTTAAAAGAAATACATCCTCAAAACCATCACCCATAGCAAGAACTGGATTCTGCCAGCCACCCCAGAGAAAGCCTTCCATGTGCCTACCACGTGACCTCCCTCTGTAACAGCCACTCTCCTGACCTTAACAATTACTGCTTTCTTGTGTTTCTCTATGGTTTTATTTTTCAGGTGTACGTCCCTATACACTATAATTGTCTTTCCCATTTCAAGAATTAACATTAATGTGTCACTTAAAGACTCTCTTAATCTACCAGTGCTCCCCCTCTCCCTTGCTTTATTTACAATTTGTCTGTTGATAAGCTCAGGCCATTTGAGAAGCTCAGAAACTGCACACTCAGGGTGCAGTTCAGCCTGTTCTTCCATCTTCTGTATATTCTCTAAGTTGACTGCTGGATCCAAAGGCTTGATCAGGTTAGATGCCTTGGAAAGACTACAGGTGGTAGCCTATTCTCTAATTAGAAGGCAGATTAATAATGTTTTTCTTTTTGTGAATGTCATAGTGAGTCCTATCTGTATCTATTCTTGGATATTGCAAATAACGGTATTCTAATTCTATCATTAAAACATTTTGTTAGTTGGAGGCCAGGCACTGTGGCTCATGCCTATAATCCCAGACTTTGGGAGGCTGAGGCAGATGGATCACAAGGTCAGGAGTTTGAGACCGGTCTGACCAATATGGTAAAACCTCATCTCTACTAAAAATACAAAAATTAGCTGGGTGTGGTGGCATGTGCCTGTAATCCCAGTTACTCAGGAGGTTGAGGCAGGAGGATCACTTGAACCCAGTTGGCAGAGGTTGCAGTGAGCCAAGATCATGCCATTACACTCCAGCCTGGGTGACAGAGCCAGACTCCGTCTCAAAACAAACAAACAAAAAAAACCATTTTGTTAGTTGGGATAGCTAATAAATAAGAGAAATTTTCCTCATCTACTATTTGGTTACCTAATGGTAGAGTTCATACAGGAAAGGCATAGCACTTGGTATTTTAGTCAACCATTTTTAAGATAACATATTGATTCTCTATCATCTTTTGAATAACCAATTTTTAAAAATATAATTTGATACCTTTTGTCTTAATATTTTATACTATCTATAGATCATTACTAATTAAAAATAATAGTGATGCTGATAATACATTGTGCTATTTATTGAGTGCCTACTATGTGTCAAGCATTTTATTAGACAGTTTTTTTTTGAGACAGGGTCTTACTCTGTCACCCAGGCTGGAGTGCAATGGCTTGATCTTAGCTCCCTGCAACCTCTGCCTCCTGGGCTCAAGTGATAATCCCATCTCAGTCTCCTGGGTAGCTGTGACCATAGGTATGTGCCACCCTATTTGGCTAATTTTTTTTTTGTAGTAATGAGCTCTTAGCACTTTGGGAGTCCAAGCTGGGTGAATCACTTGAGCCTAGGAGTTCAAGACTGTCTAGGCAACTATAGCGAGAAACTGCCTCTATAAAATAAAAAAATAAAAGAAGAAATGAGGTCTCACTATACTGTCCAGGTTGGTCTTGAACTCATGGGCTCAAGCAATCCTTCTGCCTTGGCCCCCCAAGGTGCTGGGATTATAGGTGTGAGCCACTGCGCCCAGCCCTTCAGACACCTTTCATACATTATCATAGTTTCAAATGCTAAAAGTTATTTATATATTTATTATTAACACCTTTAACACTGGTTAACGCCATCTGTCTACCATCTAAAACATAATTTCATTTAAATTTATTTCTATTTATGGTTCAGTAACAATAAACACCCTCCAACTAAATTAGGTGGTATTAAGTCATCTGTAAAGTGAACCAGAACGTCTTTATTTTACTTGCTACTTGCCCACAGATTCACTGCTCCTCTTTCGCAAGTGTTCTGCCTGCTTCTAACCTTTTTAATATGTAAAAGGATTCCATCCCTTAAAATTTTAAAACCATAGAGAAATTCAATACAGCTTAAAGTGATTTATTTAGCTCTCAATCTGGTAAAAAGGAGGAGAAATGGGTCATGAAACGGAAAGAACAGGGAACGGAAAGATTCACTTGGGAGAGACCCTAATGAGGACCCAATGATGAAAGGTAACAATTTAGGTGAGGAAGTCATGGCAATACAGGAAACAAACCAACTACAACTAAATTTGACATGAGGTGAAGAGGGCAATGGCCTTTAAGGGAAAGACATGTCTGATAAATACAGAGAAAGTCGCGTCTAGCACAATATTACAAAATCAAAGTGAGTGATTTCTTTTTTCTTGAGACAGAGTCTTGCTCTGTTGCCCAGGGCCAGAGTACAATGGCATGCTCTTGGCTCACTGCAACCTCTGCCTCCAGGGTTCAAGTGATTCTCCTGCCTCAGCCTCCCAAGTAGCTGGGATTACAGGTGGGTGCCACCACGCCCGGCTAATTTTTGTATTTTTAATAGAGATGGGTTTTCACTATGTTGACCAGGCTGGTCTCGAACCCCTGACCTTGTGATCTGCCTGCCTCAGCCTCCTAAAGTGCTGGGATTACAGGCATGAGCCACCATGCCTAGCGGAAAGTGAATGATTTTTAATATTATTTTCATTGAGCAAATCATAATAACTCCAAGTTCTCACACTACTCTTTCGCACAATCCATCAGATGCCTCTAAAAGTCATGAGGTGATATCTACAGGATAAAAACATTCACTTAAATTAGCAGTTTTCAACACTGGCTGTAAAACAGAATCATGTAGGGGGGCTTAAAAGACTGATGCTAGGGGCTTGTTCCAGACCAATGAAAATGGACTCCCTGGAGGTGAGAACCAGGTATATGTGCCCTAATGATTATTATGTATAGCCAGGGTTGAGAACCAGTTGGTAATTTCTACGCAAAAGCTATTTCTATTTCAAATTTTTTTCTGGACAAGTAATTGACGTCTCTGTAGTTCATATTTTACCATCTTTTTATATAACTTGCTACTGCCCACTCTGACAAATATTAGTATCTAATATTCTCATTCTACACGTAAAGAGGAACAAGAGAAGACTTATTCAAAGGGAACAATGAATCAGCAGAGCTGGAAGAGGAATCTTTGGTGTACCCATTTCAACACACCACTTCCCTTACATTTATACCTTGTAACCAAGAGTTGGAAGAATTTTGGTATATTATTTGATCCACTGTATTCTTCCTTTGCAAAGGTAAACCGGCCTCAAAAAAAACTGGGTAATATTCTAACATAGGAATGCAAAACCTTTATGCCTGGAAGATCACTGCATCAATATAAGAAGCTATGGAATAAGAGAAGTTAAATACTGGACTGTGAGAATATTTTTCAGAGTAAAAAACTATAAACATTGGCAATATTTCATACTAACCAGAAATGATTACTTTCAATACATTTTTCTTATGGCTAAAAATATTTCCTTACAAATGGCTTAAGGGGTATTATCTCCACAAGATCTTGCTTAGGGCATTGCTACCTTGAGTTGCTTTGCTAGTAAAGAAAAATTTCCCCTGCTCTGCTAGTTCTGCAACTTGCAACTTGCTGTATCCAGAATTGTTCTGTGTATCTTACCCCCAAGTGCAATGCATGCCACCTGTGTCATGCCCACCTGTGTCAAAACATTGAGTTGTTCCAGAATATGCTCTAAAGCATCAGTCACAGCAAGAGGTATGCTCCTTTGACTTTCGGAGGGGAGGTCACTCATGTCTTCCGTTTTCTTTTTTGTGGTTGTTGGTGGACATTCTGGTGACAATAAGGAAGGGTTCAAGAAATATCCACAGATCTCTTCACCCTTATCTGGCAGAGTTCTACCACTGGTTTCTGGTGTCTTTAATGTCACAAAAAATATAGGAAGAGTTATAGTTTCCAAACTTTAAAATGATATATATAAAAGTTTAAAGTATTCCTCTTCTAAAAAGCCCAGCCTTACATTAAAGATTTATCTTCAACTCTAATAAGTTATGGAAATTAGTATAATTAAATTAATAAGGAATTATTATAATTGTTATAATAAGGAAACAAAGCTAACAGTGAATAGAGAAAATTCACAATAATCCTTGACTTTCTGTTCAATGAAACAGGCTTTCCATATGCCTATCTGAGGGATCAGGTGTTCTACCATTAAAAAGATTGTTAAATACAGTTTAATTCTTAATTTAAAAACAGTATTTACACCTATTAGGATGACCATTATAAAAAAAATGGAAAATAACAAGTGTTGGTGAAAATGTGGAGAAATTGAAACACTTGTCCATTGCTAGTAGAAGTGTAAAATGGTTCAGCTGCCGTGGAAAATAGTTTGGCTATTAGTTCCCCCAAAAGTTAAACATAAAATTACCATATGATCCAGCAATTCTACTCCTAAGTATACAACCAAAAGCAGGGACTCAACTGGATACTTTACAGCAATGTTCACAGCGACATTATTCACAATAGCCAAAAGCTAGACACAACCCAAGTATCTATCTATAGATGAATGTATACACAAAATGTGGTATAATCATACAACAAAATATTGTTCAGTCATAAAAAGGAATGGAATTCTGATACATGCTATAACATGGACAAATCTTGAGTACATGCTGAGTAAAACAAGCCAGACACAAAAGAACAAACATTGTATGATTGCTCTTATATGAGGTGCCTGGAATAGGTAAATTTTTAGAGACAAAAAGTAGAGAAGAGGTTACTGGGGGCTGAAGGCAGGGGTAATGGGGAATTATTGCTCAAGGAGTACAGAGTTTCTAATTGGAATGATGAAAATATTCTGGAAATAAATAGTGGGGACGGTTACAAAACACTGTGAATACTGTGAATATACTTGATACCAATGAACTGTACACTTAAGAATGGTTAAAATGATAAATTTTACATTATATATGTATTACCACAGCAGAAAAACAGAAAGTCCTCCATATGGCAATGAACAGTCCAAAAATAAAATTAAGAAAATAATTCAATTTACAATGAAATAGCATAAAAAATATTTATGAAAAAAATTTAACAAAAGAAATGTAAGGCCAGGTATGGTGGCTCAAGCCTGTAATCCCAGTGCTATGGGAGGCCAAAGAAGGTGGATCACCTGAGGCAGGTGTTCGAGACCAGCCTGGCCAACATGGCAAAAGTCTCTACTAAAATTACAAAAATTAGCTAAGTGTGGCAGTGCATGCCTGTGATCCCAGCTACTCGGGAAGCTGAGGCATAAGAATCACTTGAATACTGAGAGGCAGAGATTATGGTAAGCCAAGATCATGCCACTGCACTCCAACTTGGGTGACAGAGTGAGGCTTGTCTCAAAAGAAAAAAAAGGAAAGAAAAGACATGTAAGACTTGTATACTGGAAACTATTATCCAAACCATCATTGAGAGAAATAAAAGATCAAACGATCTAAACAAATTAACATTCCATTTCCCAAATTCATGAATCAAAAACTTTGATATTATTAAGATGGCAATACTCCCCACATTGATATGTGGATTCAGTGCAAACCCTATCAAAGTCCCATTTGCCTTTTTTGCAGAGATTGATAAGCTAATCCTAAAACTCATATGGAAATGTAAGAAACCCATAACAGCTAAAATAATATTGATGAATATGAAGGACTCACAATTCCAAATTTCAAAACTTATTGCAAAATTATAGCAATTAAGACAGTGTGGCACTGACATAAAAACAGATATATAAATCAAAGAAACAAAATTGAGAGTACAGAAATAAACCCTTCCATTTATGGTCAGTTGATTTTTGACAAGGTTGCCAAGGCAATTTAATCAGGAAAGAATTGTCTTTTTAACAAATGGAAAAGGAAAACTCAATATCCACATCGAAAACAATGAATTTGGGCCCCTACCTCACACCATATACAATATTAACTCAAAATGGATTATAAAGGGCTGGGCATAGTGGTTCATGCCTGTAATCCCAAAGTGTTGAAAGGCCAAAACGGGAGGATGGCTTGAGGCCAAGAGTTTGAGATCAGTTTGGGTAAGGAGACTAGGGAGACTGCATCTCTACAAAAAATTTAAAAAATCAAAAATTTAGCCAGGCATGTTAGTGTGTGCCTTTAGTTCTAGCTACTCAGGAAGCTGAGACAGAAGAATGGCTTGAGCCCAGGAGTTTGAGGCTGCAGAGAGCTATGATGGCACCACTGCACTCTAGCCTGGGGTGGAGTGAGAGATTCTATCTCTTAAAACAACAACAACCACCACAACAAACACATCCTCAAAACGATTCTATTACTATCACTTTGAATTACTCAACTCCATATGACAAAGAAAAGCTAAAATTGTACTGAAAACATCCAGAAGAAAGGGTCCTAACAATCACAGATCCTGGAAGAACAAGTTAACATAAAGGATTTTTAATGCTACCCATTCATACTTAGAAGCATCTATGGACCAATCACCTATTCATGCTCTGAACTAAGGGAACTAGGAAAACAGCATACAACACTTATCTACATGGGTGTCTGCAGCTACTGAGCTGATAACGAGGACTAAAATGGGAGCACTATAAAGGTGAGTATGGAAATGCAAAGGATTCTCCAAGAAATCCTGTGTCATGAACATAGTTTGCATTCCTGATCCTAGACCTCACTCACTGGTGACAAAATATAGATGTCCATGCTTAATAACCATCTCACCCCCAAACAAATAGTTCTGGCTCAAAGGACAGGCTTTAAAAAACAAACAAACAGAAAACTTTGCTTCTGCTCTGCCCGCAATGGCTCTGTCATCCCAGCATGACTGCATCCTTCTCAACCTCCAATTGTCAGCTTAATTGTCTCATCTTCAGAAACGTAGTCCCTGCCCTGACCACCCTACTGAAGCTGGACCTTTCATTTTTTAGTGTGGCATCCTGATGCTTTCCTCTGTAACGAGAATTTGTATTTATATATTTGTTCCTTGTTATTGTCTTTCTCCCTCACTAGACTACTATATCTACTCTTCTCATCACTATATCCCTTGGATCATTTCTAGTACTTAGCAGAAGCTTGAATATTTTTGAAAATGTTAATCACTTATATATTTTATTACTCCTCTCACGGATGGAAACCAAATTATCTATAACCAAGACAGTATATATAAGTATATATATACATGGCCACAAATGTTATTAATTATACTGTAATAAGAGCTTTACCCTTCTTGGAAAAAAGCCCCAATCTAATTAACAAATCAGTCATTGAACTCTGAAGGTTTACAGTCAAGGTCATTAGTATAGGAAGGACAATAGAAAATTGGCAAAGATGATATAAGACCATAGACAATCTAAGCAATAAAAGAGCTCCAACAGAGCCTTAATAATGGTTTTCTTGTTTGAGACCAGCAAAAAAAATACATTATTATCATATGACACATGGAAATGGAAGAAAAAAAGGGAAAAGCATATGGGCAGAGAGAAAAAAGGGTGTCAGCTCTCCATCTTAAAACATTAGCCAACTGACATCTCTATCTCTGTCTCTCAAAGGTATTGATACCTAGATATTAGCATATTCCTTTCTACCAACCAACCCCATCTTTACATCTTGTTTGTACAGGAGAAGAGTGAGATGCACAGCATGGGGGAAGTTCAATACATTCCATTTGTAAACATTTTTTGAAAAGGTACAAAGGGAAAAACACAGTGTTTAAGATTATTGGCTGACAGAAGTTCAGCAAGTAAGTCTATAGTACATGGTTCTCTCAGCACATTGAGATACTCTCCTATTTTAAAGGTGCTAATATTCAGTTTTGAATAAATACTTACTGAGCACCTATACATACTATAATGCAATGACAAATATATGTATGTTATGATGCCCACTCTTGAGGATTCTCTGTTGTGATGAGAGAATTCAGACCAGGCAGGGCCTAAATTCCCCACAGTGCCTAGCTCATATCTGGCACTGCTGAATGAGCAAAAAGCAGACAAGTAGACAAAACAAAAGCAAATACATGACTGTAAGACTGCAGAAGAAACAAATGCTTTGGTAGTTCATAAGAAGAAGAAATCACATCATGTTTTCATTTCCTACCTCTTACTTCTATTGCTAACACTTGAAGTACAGTGAAACAATAGTAATACAATCATTGATCCTATAAATGAAGACCTCCTATGGTAGGCATGAGACCTATATCAAAGAACAAGTCAGACATGGTATCTTCCTTCATGGAACTTATAATTCTCTGGGGAAGCACTTTATCAAAAAGGATGGCAGGGCAATCACTACCCTTAAGTTCTTTGGATAAACTCATGGTTGCCATCCTGAAGATGGGAAGTGCAGCCTCACCAAGGGCCCAGAATGAATCTAAGGGCTGAGAAATCCTTATCTGTATAGGTTAAAAGGCCCCACTCTCCTCCTGAACAAATGAAATGGAGTAAAAGATACAAACTGACTGATGCAAAGAACTATGAAAGTCCTGAGAACTAAATATAAAACGTATCACATCCTGGGGACAAATGACTCTTAACAAGTTCTTTGAATACTATGGTTAATTTTAATGCATACATCTGCATGTGTCACTTATATTTGAGGACTAATTATTTTAATGCATCAATAAAAACTGAAAATTTTGGCATTGCCAAACACATTTTTATTAGAAAATTAACCATTTGAAAACGTAACGGTGGTACACATCTAAACTATTATTTATATAATTAACAAAGAAACATTCAGGATACTGTGGCGTTCAACTACATGTGAAAGTTCATACATTATATCTATTCCCCTTCCTCCTTTCCTCTCCTCTACTTCTCCTACCACCCTCTCCACCATCCACCCTTAGGGCGGGCAAGTCAGAATTAATTACTAGTGCCATTTCACTCCCATAAGACTTTGTGCCATCAGTAGAGGATTTCTCACTCCTTATTACATTTGTATTGACATATTTGTATTCCCCATTAGATTATGAACCCCTCATGTGGGGGCAATAACTTTACCATCTCAGGTGCCTGGGATAGCACATGAGACACAGACAAAGCTCCACATCTGTTAAACTGAATTTAACTGACTGTCCTCCATCAGCTCAGCCATTCACAAAAAATTAAATATTAGTAATTTGATAGTATTTGGAGAGACGTATAACCCCAAAGTTAAACTAATCCCGTTTTCTGCTAAAAATTACAATCTTAAATGCCTTCTCAGAGGTACAGTGAGGTAGCAAGGCAAGCATATATCATCTAATTCCAAGTCACTGGTAGATTTGTATCCCCTGAAGGCATACTTGATAGATTCTGGCTGAATAACATAAGGATTTATCTGAAAAATGTGCCTGGAAAAGTAGGCATTTCACATGTAAAGATTATTAGTGACTTGAACTTCAGATATACATCCAATCAATTGGTTAAAATAAGTTAGTTTTGGTTTACAACTAACATTTCGACTCTTGGTTTAATTCTGTAAGTAGACAACAAAACAGATAAAAGGCAGAAAAGTATCTAAGCCAAAGTGAGTTTCCCATTATTGAAGGTTCTAAAATAGACTTGGGAAGGTCATTTGTCAGAGATACTGTGAAAGATATACAAACATCAAATCAGGAAATGCAACTGAATGCCTTTTAAAGCCCTTTCTATTCCTGATGTTCTGAGATTTTTAAATCACTGCACGCATGTGTGCGCGCGTGCACACACACACACACACACACACACACACACTCGTATGAAACTCTGCCTGAAATAGACTAGAATAACAACAAAAAAAAAGCCTTTTGCCTGGACAATAATAAAAGCAAGTATTATTTTTCAAAGAAAGAATATATCATTTATTTTCAATGGCAAAATTTAGAGTAGGGATTGGAAACTTCAATAATCTCTATGTAAGATCTAAGATAGTCAATACATGCCATTTGTTGAAGCAAATTATTTTATTTAGCACCTATGTGCCAGGCAAAATTCCAGGTGCCAGAGATACAGGATTGTGTTCATTTCCTACTGCTGCTGTAACAAATTACCACAAACTTAGTGGTTTAAAACAACATAGATTGATTATCTTATAGTTTTGGAGATCACAAGTCCAAGACAGGATTAATGGTGCTAAAATCAAGGTGTTAGTAAGGTGCACTCCTTCTGAAGGCTCTAGGAGAGAATCCATTTCTTGCCTTTCCAGTTTCTAGAGGCTGTCCACATTCTTTGGCCCATGGCTGCATCATTCCAATCACCGCTTCTATTGTTGTATCTTCTCTAATTCTCATGACTCCCTCTTTCCCTATAAGGACCCTTGTGATTATATGGGGCCCAACAAGATAAATCCAGGATAGCCTCCCATCTCAGGAGCCTTAACTTGGCTGGGTGTGGTGGCTCATGCCCATCATCCCAGCACTTTGGGAGGCCAAGGCAGGTGGACTGCCTGAGCTCAGGACTTCGAGACCAGCCTGGGCAACACGGTGAAACCCCATCTCTTCTAAAATACAAAAGAAATTAGCTGGGCATGGTGGAGTGTGCCTGTAGTCCCAGTTACTCGGTAGGCTGAAGCAGGAAAATAACTTGAACCCAGGAGGCGGAGGTTGCAGTGAGCCGAGATAGCTCCACTGCACTCCATCCTGGGTGACAGAGCGAGATTCCATCCCTTAAAAAAAAAAAAAGCCTTAACTTAATCACATTTGCAAAGCCCCCTTTGCCATGTAAGGAAATATTTTCATAGATTCTGCGGATGAAGATATAAACATTTTTTTAGGAATGGTTTTCCGGCCTACCTTAAGGAGTGAATAAACAAGAGGCCCTGCTATCATGCAGTTACATTGCAGTGAGTAAAGGAGAAAAGTAAATATGTAGATATATGATGTAACGCTAAGTGACAAAGGTTAGGAAGAAAAATAAAGCTGAGCAAGGTACCGTGTTATGAGGTAGCTACACGGATGCAATTTTTAAATGGAGAAGTGGTAAAGAATAAGTTTTAGACATGTTATATTTGAGATGCCTATTAGACTTGCAAGGGGAACAGTCATTAATACAATTGGAAATTTATGATTCTAGATTTCTATGGAGAGGCTGGGGCCAGAAATATAAATTTGGGAGTTACTGGCATCAGATCTTTTTATCCATGGGTCTGTGATCACTCAGGAATGAGCCAAACAAGGGAGAAGTTGCAGAGACTTTAGAAGGCAGGAGCAGGAAAGGTGACTGGTGGCCCCTGAAGTTAAAGACTAGTGGCCCAGACGTCAAGTGAGGAAAGAGCTTCCAGGAGGAAGGAGCGATTACCAGGATTAAGTGCCACACACAGGTGGACTTAGATGAGTCCTTGGGACCTTGACATGAGTAGAAGAGTGGGGATGAATGCTTGATTGAATATTACTCAGAAGAATGTAAAGTGAAGAAATAAAGACAGTAAACCTAAGCAACTCTTTTTTGAGAAGACTTTTGCTATAAATGTGAGAAGAGCAATGAGACAGGAGCTGGAAAGGGATGAGGGAGTCAAATGAAGTTTTTATTTATGAAGGTGAGAAATATATCACAAATGTGTGCTGTTGGAAACAGCAAGCAGAAAGAGAGCACTGATAACACAGGAGAGTGAGGGGATAACTACTCGATCAATGGGCTGGATACACAGTGGCTGAGTGCCACAGAGCTTTGTATAAATAAATTTGTGGTGAGACCAGCCACGATGGCTGTTTAGTCAAATCCAACCACTTCGGTGTAGGCGTGGAGGAGGCAGGAAAACAGATTTAACCCAGGTTGGCATTTTTCTAGGTGAGGATAACAGAGGGAGAAAGGGAGAAGACCATGGATGTAATGATGGACCACAGAATGTAAGGTGGGTAAAGGAGGCCCAGACACAGGGAGTAGGCAGTGTAAAGCAGGAGGCTTGCTGGATGGATGCCTTTCTGGGGTTGATGAATTACCAAAATGGGAGGGCTAGGAAAGTGTTGGCCAAAGAGTGGGAGGCTTTACCCTAAGTTTGCTATCAGCACAAAGGACTCAGATAGTCACAGAGTTCATTTGAGAATTCTGACAAAGAAAATAGCTGCCTTTCAGAAATGACTCAGAGTGTTGCTCTAAATTTGGTTTGTTTCTTAAGATCAAAAGCCAATGTTGAGTAAGGAGTGGATGGATCAATCAGGGAAACAGAAAAAGGTACTGTAGAGTCACCCAGATGGAGCTGTCACAGGACCACAACACAGAATTCATTTTCAATTCCTAACATTCTTGAAAACAGGCTGTTGATCCTGAAGGAGAAAATGATGCTTTTCCATCTTCTGAACAGTGTATTATGTATCCTTGTAGGAACATACTCATCTGATCAAGTCTGACTTACTTAAAAATATGACTAGGATATAATCAAAAAATGTTGTGTGAAATTTTGTCCTCCAAACTAAATTTGCTCAGTTAAGAAAGACTTGTTTATCTCTCAGGAGAAAACATACATCTTTTTCTCAAGAAAGGCTTTGGGGATAAGATTTTATAGAGGATTTTGCTTTTTCTTCTTGAGACCAAATTGGAAATTGCATTTTTATCAGAAGACTTGAAAAATACACCATGTAGCTATCAACTGGAATATCCAAATGATTAATTCAGCCACCTTGGAAAAGACAGCTGAGGCCACAATACTGTCTGCCTTTATCTTTAATCTTTATTCTCATCTATAGAGAAACCTATTAATTTTGAAGCCATGAATGGGTAGTATACAACTAGGACAAACCAAATCTGTACAAAAATTTCCTTCTATGTTTCACTTGTTACATGATTTAAAAAAATACAAACCATCAATTCCTCAAAAGTGGATCTACTTCCTAATGCTGTATGCTGATCTAAAAGGGTACTGCACCAGACATATCTTAATTAATGATAAAACTAATAACCAAAATTATCTGGGAGTAGGGGGTAAAATGGGTAACAGGTAGTGAAATAGAATTAGTGCTCTCTTTGCTGAGTTACCATTAAACTAAAAAGCCTACAAGTACATGATATTTCCAATACTCCAAATGAACATAACACCAACTTTCTGCATAAAATTCTCTGCAAATTCAAAAGAGAAAGCAAGTAGCCATTACATTGTGAAGGGCATTCAGAGTAAGGAATCCATCCTCCTTATCTGTTCCATATCAAATTCAACAAGAACCTTTCATACAGCATGCTAAATGAATAGGGCAAAGATCTATTGTTATCTTTCACACTGTTCAACAAACCCCAAAGAAAAAAAAATAAGACATTTTCAGATGTCGTTTTAAGTGATAAAAGGTTTTCATTTTCAGGCAGCTGACTGAAAATGTGTTTAATATATATTTTTAAAAGTTAGCAGACAAAGATCTATCATCTACTTAAAAATTCTAGTCCCATTATTTTATTGGATGAAAAATGATTTCCTAACAATAATATAGGAAGCCAATCTAACATCAAACAATTAATCTACGAAATTCATCTAAAATATTTAAACTTTTGATACAGATTATATAACTGGATACATTTGAAAAACTATGGCATAAAAATCTCCAGGAGGAATGGCATTCTTTTTTTTTTAGATGGAGTCTCACTTTGTTGCCTAGGCTGGGGTGCAGTGGTGCCATCTCAGCTCACTGCAACCTCCACCTCCCAGGTTCAAGCAATTCTTTTGTCTCAGCCTCCCGAGTAACTGAGACTACAGGTGCATGCCACCACACCTAAGTAATTTTTGTATTTTTAGTAGAGACGAGGTTTCACTATATTGGTCAGGCTGGTCTAGAACTCCTAACCTCAGGTGATCCACCCGCCTCGGCCTCCTAAAGTGCTGGGATGACAGACGTGAGCCACGGCGCCCAGCCACAGTAGCATTCTTCTTCTTTTTTTTTTTTTCCTGGAGGAGGGGAGGTCAGGTTTTAATGTCCCAGTCCTCGGGCGCCACCGTCCGGCGCCTGCCAGGCCCCGCGGCCATGTCGCTCATTTGGGTGATGCCCTGCCTGCTCCATCAGGGCCTGCCGCAGAGGCCGCCCCATTATCTTCAAGCACCAGATCCAAGTTCAGCTCCAGCTGCCGCATGCAGAGGCCCATGGCGCACGCCCAGAGCAGGCTGGCGGCCAGGGCCCCCGCGGCCGCGCCCCCCAGCGTCAATTGCATGGGCCCCCACAGCGCTGCCCGGCCCACCGCGTAGGAGGCGCTGCCCCACACCACGCATAGGCCGCCCAGCAGGAAGAAGCCAGATGCTGCTTCCCGACCCATGCCACGCTGCATGAAGATGACCCCGATGCCTGATGCCATTGCGGAGCCACAAGGGGGCTGTCTCGTGTGCCTTCCGGGGAAGCCAGGTGTTTGCCCGGTCTGGTCCAGCTCGGACACGGGGTGGGTGGGGGGTGGCGAAGCCCTGGAGTGGGGGCGGTAGCTAGGGGCAAAGGACACCCCTCCCCCGCCACTAATGCAGCAGTTTTGACATCCGGAAGCGGAGACGGGCCAGACGGGCCCAACAGCATCCTTAAATTGCTTAAAGTATCAGTAACAAATCCTTCATTATAAACAACCAAAAATAAAATTCTGCTATAACACAATGCCGTTTAAATATTTTTCCTCCGTACATTTTCCTCCATACAAATTCATGTAGGTGTTTTCCTCTTTTCTTATTTTGCTAGTAGAAGAAACTCAAAAACCAAAGATAATAAAAACAATGGCTATGTTTATATAGAAAGAATTTTTTCCCTAATAATTACCATGGGGAAAAATGGCCCACCAAAAATAACACTCGAATATAACTATAAAATTCAAAAATACTTTTTATAGATGTCATGAGTGAAAGAGAACATGAGCTAGATTCTATTATTTTATAATCAGAATGAAGAATTATGATAATATATACTTTCTCAAACATGCACATGAACATACACACAGATGAGTAAGCAGGAACTTTTTAAAGAGGAAGTCATAACACCACTAAAGCAAATCACTAACATTATAACATGCTTTAAATGAAACAAAACCCATTATGTTTCCTAGCCATTAAACATGATGGGCTTTATCCATTTCAAATTTCACTCTCAGAATTTACCAAGTAAGCAGCATGATTCAAATAAGCATTCTTTGCTGGGCACGATGGCTCATGCCTGCAATCCCAGAACTTTGGAAGACTGAGATGAGTGGATCACTGGAGGTCAGTAGTTCGAGACCAGCCTGGCCAACAAGGCAAAACCCCATCTCTATTAAAAATACAAAAATCAGCTGAGCTTGGTGGCATGTGCCTGTAGTCCCAACTGTTCTGGAGACTGAGGCAGGAGAATCACTTAAACCTGGGAGGCGGAGGTTGCAGTGAGCTGAGATGGTGCCATGGCACTCCAGCCTGGGTGACAGAGCAAGACTCAGTCTCAAAAACAAAACAAAACAAAACAAAACAAATAAGCATTCTTTTAAGCATTCTTCTTGATGAATGAGATGTAATTAGTGCAGATCATCACTTTATCATAATCATTATCACATTTACTATGGAGCAGTAGTTTAGGGGTCACTCTGTGGGACCAAGTGTCAACCAAGTCAAGATTCTCAAATCCAGATTTCTGTACTGGATGCTCCACACCTAACCCCTGTCTCTTCCTGTCCTGATAAATAGTGCCGTTAACTAGCCAATAGCCAAAGATTTGGGAAATATTCTCGACTCTTCCTCTTCTCCCATGTACAATCAGTAAACAGAACTTACTGACTCTTTCTCTTCAGTATCTCATGAGTCAGTCTCCTCTTCTTCATCCCCTATGCTACTGCTCTAGATCAGACAGTTGTCACCTCATATCTGGATTACTACTGCAATTGCCTTCTAATCCTCCATGCTTCTAGTTTTGCCTCCCTCCAACCCTTCCTTTTTCACATCTTCAGAGTAACTGTTCTGAAATCCAAATTCGCTTTTGTCACTCTCCTGGCTAAAATGCCTTTACTGGTTCCCTCAATTCTTAGGGTGAATCCAAATACCTCCAAAAATCCTCCAAACACATTTAAGATTATTCACAATCCAACTTCAACTTCTCTCTCCTATCTTATCTCTTGCTATCTCTCAACCTTATGCAATGCTGAGGCAAACCTGAAATGTCCAATTTCCTGAATTCACTCCCCTCTCAGGGCTTCTTGCTTTTGTGCTTGCTGAGCTCTGTCCTCCTTCCTCTTATTATCAGGCAAATTCTTTACAAATCAGCTCAGGTATCACTCACTCTTGGGAAGCTGTATCTGTAACTTTTCTGTCTTCCACTCAAATTCTCCAGGTAATGCCTGACCCCCACCCCCACCATACAGTCTCTTTAATCACCCCACTAATTACTCCCATAGCAATTTAGGCACATATCATTATTACTGAACTTGCCTTTCATTTGTACATTCTCATTGCTTGGTATAGAACAGGTACTCAATAATTTACTAAAGAAGATTTAAAAAATCTAATACAGTTGACTCCTTTTCTTACTCTTCCCTCTACTCACTTTTATACTCCCTTCATGCTAGTTTGTATCTGTATTACTCGATTTAAAAAGCCCTTCAAAAGGTTACCAATAATCTCCACCAAATAATCAAACATTTTTCAAACTTTCTCTGGACTTCTGGCAATGCTGACTCTATTGTCCTCTTGAAACATTCCTCCTTCCTTAACTGCCATGACACCACACTCTTCGGCTTCCTTGCCACCTAATAGTCCTTCTCTGCTTTCTTTGCAGGCTTATCCTCTTTCATCAGATCATTTTATTCAAATTCCTCAGGTCATAGTCCCAAACCCTCTTCTGATTCTATACTCTCTACTCAGGCAATTGTATCTATTCCTGCTGCTTCAATTACCACATACATGCAGAATACTCACTCATTTTTGTTTCTACTCTACACCTTTCCTTTAAGCTACAGACGTGTACACAATTGCATATTGACAGGTACTCCTGGATGTTTCAAAGGTATGTCAAACTCAGTATGTCCAAATTAGAATTTGAAATTGCAAGTTTGGCCCCTTAGGAAATCCTCTACCTCAATGAATGGCGTATCATTGGATTATCTTTGCTAACCCCTTCCTTACCCCTACTTAAATATCTCTCAAATTAATTCCATTCTCTTGATTTCTATACGACGATCCTAATCCCAGCTACTTTGAGTGGACTACTGACTTTTTCTTTTAACTAGTTTCCATGTGTCTATTTAGCTGGCAGGAAGCTTATTTTCAAAATACAAAGGGTACAATCATGAAAAGTCCTGCATGCTTGATTCCTATGATCCTCTCTAGGCTTGGCTCACATAACACAGTATCCCACACTCCATCTCTGGGTCCCACACTTTTTTAGAGGCCCTAAAGTACTGCAAGCTCCCCCACAGACAGGGCCTCTGTATATATTCTGCCCTCTGCCTAGAACATTCCAGTACTCTCAATCCTTTCACTTCAACTCCTGTTGAGGTTTTAGATCAGCACTTCTCACACTTTAATGGTCACACTAATCACCTGGGGATCTTATTAAAATGCAGGGTCTGATTTGGTAGGTCTGGGGTGGGACCTGAGAATCTGAATTTTTACTAAACTCTTAGGTAATGCTCAAGCAAACTGACCATGGATCGTATTTTGAGTTGCAAAGTTTAATTTATTTTTTGAGAAAGTCTCACTCTGTTACCCAGGTTGGAGTGAATTGGTGCGATCTCAGCTCACTGCAATTCTGCCTCCTAGGTTCAACTGATTCTCCTGCCTTAGCCTCCCAAGTAGCAGGGATTACAGGCATGCGCAACCACACCCAGCTAATTTTTGTATTTTTAGTAGAGACATGGTTTGGCCATGTTGGCCAGGCTGATCTCAAACTCCTGACCTCAGGTGATCCACCTGCCTCGGTCTCCCAAAATGCTGGGATTACAGGCATGAGCCACTGTGCCAGCCTTGAGTAGCAAGGTTTTAGATCTCAGGTCAAATATCTTTTCCAGGAAAATGCTCTCTGATCCGACACATTACTGCCTTCAATTCATACTTTTACTGTACCAACATTCATACTTTCACAGTTTTTGCTTACCGTTATAACCCACACACATCCCTCATCCCCAGCTCCTACCTTGTGTTTGGCACGTTCATTTTTGTGAAATGAATGAACAATGTCCATTGAACCTGATTTAAGCTAAGTCATTTCCCTTCATGATGCTACCACCACCAGATGCACCACCCTAAATTCAACTCCCACAGAAATCCAGCTCATCTTTGGTTAGCACAGCGAAAAATTTTCTGTTTCTGCCACTCATCTGGGGTCTGCAGAGATATGGACAGAAGAGTAATTATTTCCATATGTACTGGGCTCTCCACTCTAACAAGCTAGTTGGCCCCAGTCTCCACGTATAGTCCACCACTACACCAGATTCTCCTCTGCCAACTACATAAAAGGCTGAGGAAAACAGGGAAATCCTAGTTACTGTGGTCAGATCCAAATATCCCACCTTGGTGTAAGGAATGACTTGGGGAAGGATGAAGGCAGGAAGAAAAGACACAAATTTTTAGTACATTCTCATTTTTTTCCCATGGCTTAAATTCTCTTAAAATTAATTTCTCCTTACAATTAGGAAAAAAAAATTGCAGTACTTTAGGACTTGTAAAAACCTATAGGAAAACTTACATAGATTAATCACTGGATGAAACAGCTAGAACATGTGCATGAAAGAGGTTGTAGTAGGGAAACATAATGGAAGAGCTCAATTGCAAAAAACACATGACAGGCAGAAGCAATGCTACTGTTGCTGGGAGAACTGCCTGGAAACGATGCCAAGGCAAAAACTAAAAATAAACAAAACATATTCAAAAACATACTCATAATTTGGGATATAAACTCCATGACTGTCATTTTCTTTGATGAATAAATACATAAAAATAGTCATAGCACTTTGTAGGATAAATGAACAGATCTTAATACTTAACTAAGTATTAATAATATAATAATATCTTAGAGAAAACTGCTGCTCTCTAAATAAAAAGTTTTCAATACACTTAAGGTGAGCAGTTTATTTTGAAATCAAAAGTATTTTTCTCAATTATAACTATTTGGTAAACTTATCAATATACTCAATTTAAAAAATAGTAATTTAAAAAAACATAACCTGACATGTTTGAAGTTTCTCATGTGATTTTTTTTTGTTTTTTGAGAGAAGGAAAGAAAAAAAAAAGGAGTGAAGGAGAGGAAGAAAGAGGAAGAAAAAGAGGGAGAGAGAACAGAAATGTTGCTTTATTCTAAAAGAAATGGGTATTAATAATGGCCAATCAATATTTCATTTAAACCTATGAGTATGTGTGATGTGGTATTGACAAGAATGTATATTTTCTATATTTAAAGTGGAGAGCTCTATAAATATTTATTAAGTTTACTTGTTCCGGATCTGAGTTCGAGTCTTGATATCCTTATTAATTTTCTGTCTCATTGAGTCTAAGTCTCTATGTATCTGGCTGTTAGGATTGTTAGCTCTTATTGTTGCATTGATCCTTTTACCACTATATCTTTGTTGCTTTAAAATCTATTTTATCAGATACGAGGATTGCAACTCCTGTTTATTTATTTATTTATTTATTTATTTATTTTTGCTTTCCATTTGGTTGGTAAAACTTTCTCCATCCCTTTGTTTTGAATCTTTGTGTATCCTTTCATGTGAAATGGATCTGGATGTAGCATACTGTTGGGTTTTGTCGGTATCTTTTGATTGGGGGATTTAGTCAATTTAAATTTAGGATTACTGCCATTTGATGTTAACTGGCTGTTTTATCCATTCATTGGTGTAAATTCTTCTTTTTGTTGTTGCTCTTTACTTTTTGGTATATTTTTAGAAAGGCTAGTACTGGTTGTTTCTTTCTATGTGTAATGCTTCTTTCAGAAGCTCTTGTAAAGCAGGCCTGGTGGTAATAAAATCTCTGAGTACTTGCTTGTTCATAAAAGATTTTATTTTTCCTTCAGTTGTGAAGCTTAGTTTGGCAGGATATGAAATTCTGGGCTGAAAGTTCTGTTCTTTAAGGATGTTGAATATTGGCCCCCACTCTCTTCTGGCTTGTAGGGTTTCTGCTGAGAGATCTGCTGTAAGTCTGATAGGCTTCCCTTTGTGGGTAACCTGACCTTTCTCTCTGGCTGCCCTTAGTATTTTCTCCTTCAATTCAACCCTGGTGAATCTAACGATTATGTGCCTTGGGGTTGCTCTTCTTGAGGAATATCTTTGTGGTGTTCTCTGGATTACCTGGGGTTGAATGTTTTCCTGCTTTGCTAGTTTAGGAAAATTTTCCTGAATAATAACCTGAAGAATATTTTCCAGCTTGGATCCATTCTCTCCATCGCATTCAGGTACCCCTATCAAACGTAAATTTGGTCTTTTCACATAGTCCCACATTTCTTGGAGACTTTGCTCATTCCTTTTTATCCTTTTTTCTCTATTCTTGTCTTCTCATTTTATTTCATTAAGTTGGACTTCAACCTCTGATATCCTTTCTTCTGCTTGAAAAATTCGAGTGTTTAAACCTGTGCATACTTCTCGGAGTTCCAGTACTATATTCTTCAGTTCCATTAATTCACTTATATTCCTCTCTAAATTGTCTATTCTCATTAGGATTTCATCAAACCTTTTTTCAAAGTTCTTAGTTTCTTTACATTGGTCTACAACATGTTCTTTTAACTCACAGAAGTTTCTTATTATCCACGTTCTGAAGCCTGATTCTGTTATTGGGATGCGCTCGTTCTCCATCAAGCTTTGTTCCCTTGTTGATGAGAAACTGTGATCCTCGTTAGAGGGAGAGGCATTCTGATTCTGAGTATTCTCAGCCTTTTTACGCTGTTTTCTTCCCATCATTGTAAATTTATCCACCTGTTGTCTTTGTAATTACCACCTTTCAAATTAGGTCTCTGAGTGGACGCCCAAGTTGTTAACTCCCAGGGCCGAAATATGAGCAACCCACTGCGCCCGCAGCATCAAGATTAATGGTGCTTTTCTTCCCGGGAATCTCCAGTCTGACTTCCTTCTTGAGTCTGTAATAGGCGACTCTGCCTTCCCGGAGCTCCAAACCTCAGTCAGAAGGGGAACCAGTCCTGTTTACTCTGCACTGAGAACTGCTGCGCCGAGGTGCCGGCAAAATCACTGCGCTGGCTCCAAGAGTCGCGCTGGTGACCCATGCAGCTCCTTCACTGGGAATCTTCTGCTCCATGAGCGACCAAAATTTGTCTGAAAGTGTGGCGTCCTCTCGTTCTCTGCACTTTCAATGGGAGCTGCAATCTTGAGATGTTAGCCGTCAGCCATCTTGGATTGTTCCCCCTCATGTGATCTTTTTATACAAGGTGCTCAAAATGTAAGACAGCCATATGTTTATTATATATATAATTCATAGATATATAAATATATGTTGTTATATATTTAATATATAATATATATAATATACAATATATATTATATATAATAAATTATTATATATATAAATATATATTTATTTATATAAATATATAAATTATTTCACTTTAATTATATCTAGAAAAGGAAAGAATAAAATAATCTAAAATAGTGTACATATCTTGAATTTTTCAGTAATTTTTCTGTGTACAGAACTGTATAAAAAGTACACAAAATTTTTTAAAAGTACAAATCTGAGTCAAATTCTTCAAATTTCAACTGATTTTCCAAAGCACATAATTGTTTTTGTTTTACCTTAATGACACATTTCCATAAGGAATTATTTAAAATATTTTATCATCTTGAAACTTTATTAAATTGCTATCACCAAAATGCCTAGTTCTGAATTAAGAATAATATTTACTCAGCATGGTACTCTGCCTGATATTAGATGTCATTTAAAATAAATTTATTTTCTATATTATCAACCTTACAGAATGGACCAAGTAGGGCACCAATGTATTTTACTGGACCTGAAGCTTCAAACAGAAGTGTCCAACTAAATAGCAAAATTCCTATTTTGCTTTTGAAAGTTCCACTTATGCAGACAAAGTGTTAACACTATAACACAAACTCTATGATATGATCAATCAAAGAGAGGCAAACTGAGGCTGAGGAGCCCTGAACATGGAGCAACTGGACCCCCTAAAACAATAGATAATACATGATCTGAGGACTATTAAGAGCACGAGAGAGAGAGAGAGAGAGAGAGAGAGAGAGAGAGAGAGAGAGAGAGAGAGAGAGAGCGCACACGAAACTAGAAGACATGACCTGGATTCTGCACACAGCCACACAGTTTGTATCACAGACTTGGGCTTTCTTTTAAGTTTTGCCCCCAAGATTTCTAACCCAACTAGCTGAGGATATTTACCAGGAAACCATAGCTCTGCTTGAAAATAAAAGTCAGGATGCGCATGGTGGTTCATGCCTGTAATCTCAGCGTTTTGGGAGGTTGAAGCCGGAGGATGGCTTGAGTCCACGAGTTCGAGACAAACCTGGGCAGTGGCAAGACCTCGTTCTCCATTTTAAAAAACAACAAAACAAACAAAACCCAACCAGCCAACCAAACACCAGCAACAAAAAGCCAATTTAAAATAGGATTCAGTTTGTAAAAATTACAGTAACCAATGATTAAAACTGATGTTCTCATCGATTGCAAAATAAAATAATACCTGCACACATCAGAACAGCAATAACACCACCAAAAGAAATTTCTGCATACGGATTTCCTACTGCTAAGAATATCTTTTCTCAACAGACAAACAAACAAAAACTAAAAATTAGTGACAGCGCAGAAGTGAGAACCTGGGGAGAGCAGTCAGAGAATAGTAACAAAGCCCTGGTAAGGGAGGTAAAGCCATTACATCTTTATGAAAGACAGTTAAAGACATGACAGATCACATAATTATTCATATCAGGAAGCTATATCCACACAATTAGGCTTGAACAACCTATGACGAGTGCACCATATGGCATACCTTCTGGATAATCAGTAAGAGACAAGTGTGTCTTAACAATTCTTCTTGATGAGCATTCTAACAGTAAGTTAGGATCTGTGTGTGCTAAAGTCTGGTGTGTGTCAAGGATTTATGTACTTGGCAAGTAGGAACAGGTAATGCTTAAATTCCCAAAGTAGCCTACATAACCAGTTACTTCACAAGCACTGGTTGACTCAAGGGCCTACTTCACCTGCTCCCAAACTGGAGGTCCTCAATACTTTCCCTCCCCCACCCCGCAACCAGAGATACACATCAAGCCTCCTTGGCTACTGTACTATGGTGGAAAACATTTACTTAAACCATATTGACCACAAGGAAGTTAAAACCAGGATTCAGGGTGGCAAGGCTTGTGGTCTGTGTGTCTAAACATCTGGGAAGCACATTGGTGCTGGTGTTCAGAGTCTGTGCTCTGAGCTTAGTTCAATCAGACCCTTGCTTGCCCCTATCACGTTCTTGCTGTGTGTCTTTGTGCAAGTTACCCTTTAAGGCTAATTTGTGGAATGTGAGAATGTACATGCATGCTTAGTAATGAGGTAAAATGTTTAGTAGTATGTGAAAAATGGTGGCTATTTTTATGGGAACCACAGGCATGTAAATGAGAATCCTCCTAAATTTCATTTACTGAAACACTGAGATAACACATTTGTAAATTAGTTACACTTAACCATTCTACATGTATATATACTTTAAAACATCATGATATACATAAGAAATACATACAGTTTTATTTGTCAATTAAACAATAAATGAAAGGAACAAAAGGGGAAAAAAATCCCTGTCTATAATACTTAATTCCTAGACAAGCAACTCAAACTTGCAAGTTGGCAATTCTCAAATTATTTTATAAATTTAATGCAATGGCAATCAACATTCCAATGGAATAGTTTTTAAAACTGGCAGAATAATTTCAAAGTTCATATGGATAGGCAGGAACATCCAAGAAAGTTTTGAAGGTAAAAACTGTACGTTACATAATATTTTAAAAAATATTCTAAATCTACAATAATTAAAAAGATATAATAATGTATCAAGAACAGATGATAACAGATCAAGAACAAATAGATCAAGAACAAACAGATCAATAAGACAGAAGAGAAAGTCTCCAAACAGACACAAGTTCATATGAATTTAATGTTTAAAGACGGTAATTCAAATCAGTGAAACAATACAAATTGAGAGTACTTTGTTAACTATAAATCTGTACCTCATAACTAAACTAATATATCTGAATTTTACGGTTTTATTGTTAAAAATAAAACCTCAAGAAGAGTAGCTGTTTGGGGATTGATGATGGAATTTCTTTGCAAAGAATCCAAACAACAAAAAATAGTTCTCAAAAAGGTAATGCAGTTAAACCTATCAAAAATCAGAAACTAAATTCAAGGGGAAATGAGAAACAAGGAAAACATATTTGTAGTACATGGCAAGAGGTCAATCTTGTTCGTTTTTTGGAGACGGAGTCTCGCACTGTTGCTGGGGCTGGAGTGTGGTGGTGCAATCTTGGCTCACTACAACCTCTGCCTCCTGCGTTCAAGAGATTTTCCTGCCTCAGCCTCCCAAGTAGCTAGGATTACAGGCATGTGCCACCATACCTGGCTAATTTTTGTATTTTTAGTAGAGATGGGGTTTCACCATGCTGGCCAGGCTTGTCTCGAACTCCTGACCTTGTGATTTACCTGCCTCGGCCTCCCAAAATGTTGGGATTACAGGTGTGAGCCACTGTGAATGGCCTGAGGTCAACTTTCTTAATTAAAATTACCTACGGATCAATTTTAAAATGAACAATAAGAAAATGGGCCAAGCATACAAATACGAAATCCTCAGAAATACAAATAAAGATTAATCATGAACATGTCAAAGCTCACAAGTCACTAAAAAATGAAATTAACTTGATAACATCTCTTGCTTATTAAGCTGTTTTAAGGCTTTTAAGATTTTAAATAATTAAAAATAAATACAAAACCTTTAAAGGTTTTTGTCATGTTGATGTTGTTATTACAAACAATGTTGGAATAGGCGTCTTTGAATAGAAATCTTTGTGTGTGTATATCTTGTTATTTCTTTGGGATAATTTACTATGTATCACTCAGGGTCCAGCAGAGAAGCAGAAAATACATCCATTATTTTAACAGAGAGAATTTAATATAGGGAACTGGTTAAACGGATTTATAAGCCTGTAAATGCTAAAAGGTAGCTCTGTGGTAAGCAGACATATTAAATGCATGAAACTAGCTCCCTAGAATTGGGGTACAAAGGCAAGAGACTGAATTATTAGAAACTAGACACTCAGAGGTCCCTTGCTGAGAGCTGAGATGGTTTGTTCACAAGGAGGAAAGAGGAATGTTCATTAAAAAGACATTCTGAAAAGGAAAAGGAAATGCCTGGCATTCCTTCTCCATCTCCCCTTCAACTTAAAACAAACAACTCTTATGTGCTTCAGAAAAATAATCCAAATAGATACATAAAAAGTAAGAGAATTTTGCCACCATAAATACTAAGGCCCACAAAAATTCTGTAATGATTTGGAAAGTAGGTTAAAAAGCATATAGGATATAAAATATGAGCTTTGTAGGGGCCATGACCATCCTGAGTAAAAGAAAAACAAAATAGGAATTAAGACAAAAAAACAGAAAATCAAATTATACTAAAAAATCTTCCATTGCAAAAGTCAATTTGACATTTAAGTGATGGGTTGGTTGGTTGGTTTGTTGATTGAAAGCAACATAATTTATGTTGCAGGATGTATGACAGTGTGGTCTGACAATCTCAGAAAGTAAAAGCAAAGAAACTGAAAGACACGGAAAGAACTAGGCTGGGACCAGCCCTGGGCCTTAATAGCCAGTTCACTGAGGTGGTGAGGTTTTAAATCTTTAGAAGCCCTAATATATTTTACATAGTTTGAAAGCATATAAACAGGAAGAACTGGCTGAAAAATATGTTAGCAGACTTGCTGACTACTTTCACCAAATAATTAACTGTCAAGTGGCAAAATAGGGGAGCAAAGCTAACTAGCTTTACTATCTATGCAGCACCAAATAACCCAAAACCAGAGGGGTATAGATGTACATACAGAACAGCTGAAAGCTAAGTTCACTATTTTCCGTGAAACTCTGACAGCCCCACAAATGGCATTTAGCTCTGTAGTAAACCATCCTCTAGGTCAGCAGGAAGCTCATTATGGGCTGACAGTCCAGGAGACAAGCACTTTTCAGAGAGCTACCATAGTAATTTCCTGTGTGAAAAGCTCACTGCTGTTCTTGCATTCCTCAGGGTGCATTTCTTCTCATCTCAGAGGATGTTTCTCTTCCACAGGAAGAGGAAGGAACCAGTTGTTACTGGATGTGTGGGCTGAGAGCTGTCGGGCATTTTCAGCATGCCTCGGTCTCAGCTGTGGGAACTGGGGATGCAGCTTAGGTTCCCAGGCCTGGGACAGTCGATACTACCGCAGTAGTCTCAGGCGTCACAGTTTAGAAATATGGTATCTTAGGAAGTTGGAAGGCAGAAATAATACCTGGAACACCTCCAGTTCCCAGGAGTGTGCTAATTTTCTAAAGGAAATTCTAAAAAGTATTTACTGGGCTCCCAAATAGCATGATTTATAAATCCTTTTGTGAAGTTTCCTTTTTTTTTCTTTTCCTGTCTTCATATTTTGTATGGCAAAGTTTAAGTCCTAAATCACTTTTGTCAACAGGAATAAGGACAAGTTTCACTGCATAAACTATTCTTTAGGACTATTTTGTAAAATTTAATTAAGTATCAAATTTTTGGTAAATTTGTTAGTATGTTTTCTTTCCCTGTGACTTTGAAACTTCAAAAAAAAAAAAAAGAAGGTCAAATTGGTAAATTTGCAAGTATATCTTAATTAAAAAATTGGTACTTAGTGATTATTACTATTTTTATTAAAAAGCATATTTTATCTGAAGGGGAGAAGAAGCCTCTGGACTTTACTGTTACTTTTTTATTACAGTGATACCCTTAGTAAAACTTTACAGCTATCCAGATTATCTTAAAAAAAAAAGCCATGTTCCTTTAACAAACTAAAACACTTTACATTTTAGTTGTTTTTTTTTTTTACAATCCCAAAGCATTTTTTTTAAAAGGTCAGCCATCACATTCACAAATGTTAGCAGTTTTTCTAATATATGGGTCATGATGTACTTCAAAAGCAAAGATCCAACTAATTTGCAAATAGTCTCTTCCCAGTCTCTTAATATTTTCTCTCCTATCCCTATTTTAAAGATTGTAACTGAAAAAAATACAAATGTGTTTTCTGTTTCTAAATGGCAAGAGATCTTTGAAAATGTTACATTTTTCCTCATTTACTTGTTAGTTATCATGTATGTTCTGTTTTTTAGATGTCTTTGACAATTTAATTACTTCGCTTATTTTAACTTTGAAGGGGAATGTTTTTAAATAGTTTCTCAAACCTTATAAACATTTCTCTTTTACTCCAATTAAGCATCTTAGGGTTTAACATTTAACTTTTTGAGTTACTAGATAAAAAAATTACTATATCCACTTGACATATTTACTATCATTTGCAGTTAAGATAAAAAGTCTCTTAACTCTTAAAAGGAAGATAAATTGAGGGAGGCACCAGCTAGGGAGTCCAGAGACCTGGATCCCATAAATGCCTAAGTTAATTTCCTTTCATACCCTTAGAGCAGGGCAGGGGCAGGAGAAACATACCGCAGAGCCACTAACCCAGCATTTAAATATACCATACAAATGTCTGTTTCCTAATGTTTAGCAAGCAGCCACAAAGATAAATATAACTAGTTTATTATTAGGTATATTATGGATAAATATACCTAGTTTCAGAAGTCATATGCCCTAAACTGACAAATCAAATGCCACCACATAAACTGCCGCAAAGTTTAAAAACTTTACATTGCATATGACCATTTTACACTTTCAAAGTTAGAAGTTTTAGTTTTAAGACACAGAAGTTCACATACGCTTTCTTTTAGTCTTTCCAAAACTTTGCTTGTATAAGCAGTTAGGAACTGAAATAACTCTGCACTAGTTACGCAATGTTGTCTAGTAACCAGGATGAACTGTTGCCACAACATTCATGGAAATATTCTCTTTGTATCTGCAAGTTTATTCTTTATGTTTCCATATATTTGTCAACACATTAATATTTTTCAGGTAGCATATACCATATGACAATCTCCGTGAAAATGTATAACCTTTTCCTTCCTAAAAATAGACTGATAGAAAAAACTTTCTGAAAGAGAAACCAATGCACTTTGCTAAAAAATGAAAATCTAAATGACATTTAGGAAGGAGTGTGCTTCCTAAAGTCATGGAAACAGAAGAGTACCTCTTGCAATGATTTAGCCAATCATTTTTCTGGTCCTAGAACAGAATACAGGAAAACCATGATTCTTTTTCTCTCATCAGCCCCTCTGCCAAAATGATGCAGAGCCAGGAGATATTCTCAGCTATCCTGAGATTACTCAAGACTACATCTTACTGTCCCTGGGGAAAGGAGATAGGGAATCCCACAGCTGACATTCATTCTGTCAGGAAATCCTCTTGGCTCTGCTTTCAAAATACATTCAGAATCCGACTGCTTATCACTACCTCCTCTGCTACCTCCCTGGGTCAAGTCAGTATTGCCTCCTGTCTGAGTATTTCATTAGCTTCCTAATTAGTCTTCTTGTCCATCTTCATCAACACTCCCAGTCTGTTCTTGTACAGCAGGCAGAGTGAACCTATTAAGACATAAGTCAGATCATGTCCCTCCTCTGCAGGAAACCCCCCAGTGGCTCCTACATCACCTGCAATCTGGCCTTCTATCACCGCTCCCACTCTCCTGCAGAGCCTTTCCCAGATAGCCATGTGACTGGCTCCTTTCACTCCTTCAGCTCTTTACTCAAATGCCCCTGTCACGTGACTCTTGTCCTGGCCATACTAACTAAAATTGCAGCCTCTTCCTATCTTTTCCTCTCTGCCTTCAGTGCCTTTTTCTCCTTTGCTTTCCCTATACTATATACGGTTTATTTTTTAAATTTGTGAACTGCATTTCTCTGACTGGAATGTAGAATGCAGCCTTCTCTGGAGCAGGTATTTTTGTTTTGTTCACATTCTCTAAAGCCAAGAATAGTGAGTTAATAAATACTTATTCAGAAATGTATGTGTGAGTAGACATCCTTCCTGGATTCCAAAACATCTGCTGTCCATTGATTTAGGCAACTTAAAGACTCTAAACTAGACTGATGCATTTTTATTACTGTGGTTCATATGTGTTCAATTTGTTCTGAAGCAACTACTTATACCCTGCTTTCTCTCCAGGCACAGTGGCTTATGCCTGTAATCCCAGCACTTTGGGAGGCCGAGGTGGGCAGATCACTTGAGGTCAGAAGTTCGAGACCAGGCTGGCCAATGTGGTGAAACTCTGTCTCTACTAAAAAATACAAAAATTAGCCGGGTGTGGTGGCAGGTGCCTGTAATCCCAGCTACTCAGGAAGCTGGGGCAGGAGAATCACATGAATTCAGGAGTTGGAGGCTGCAGTGAGGCAAGATAGCGCCACACCACTGCACTTCATCCTGGGTGACAGAATAAGAGTCCTTGTCTTAAAAAAAAAGAACTGGTCAAAGGTGTTCTTCTAGAGAAGTCCTCTAGTTTACTCCAGCCCATTAATGGTCTCTTCTGGATACTGCCCATTAACAACCTTTCATTAACATTCATGTACACGACATCTAATGTTCTGAAACCAACACTGATTTCTTACTGTTACTTATATCCGGCTAGGTTGTGTGTTTCTTGAGATCACACAGCAAGCTTGGTATCTCCCTCAGCATCTCATGTAATGCTTCATGCAGGACATCTTTAACTATTTTGACTGATGGAATATCAAAAGACTGTAGACTCTTGAATTTTTTTCTATAACATAACTGCATGTTTACTGTAAATTAATTTGACTTGAAAGAAATAATCTCTAATTATAAAGAAAGGCATACTCATATTCTGCATTATGTTCATATTCTGCACAGTTGCCAGGACGAAGATGAGAGCACCATGTCAACTCTGAGAAGAGTCCAGTATTTTGATAATCAAAGGATTACCAACTTCATTTTGTTCATTTATAAGACAAACAATAAAATTAATACATCAGAATTTAAGAATACAATTTTCCTAAAGATAAAACAAAAAATCCTAGTGTCTTTTAATATAAATTTTATTTACAATTAGTTTAAAACTTGTTTTTTTTTTGAGATGGAGTCTCGCCTGTAGCCCAGGCTAGAGTGCAGTGGCTCAATCTCAGCTCACTGCAACCTCCACCTCTGGGGTTCTGGCAATTTCCTGCCTCAGCCTCCCAAGTAGCTGGAATTACAGGAGTGCGCCACCATGCCCAGCTAATTTGTGTATTTTTAGTAGAGACGGGGTTTCACCACGTTGGCCAGGCTAGTCTAAAACCCCTGACCTCAGGTAATCCACCTGCCTCGGCCTTTCAAAGTGCTAGGATTACAGGTGTGAGTCACTGCGCTCAGTTTAAAACTCTTTGTATTAGGATAAATGCAGGGAACAAATTCGTATCTTGCTTGTCTTTTTAGAAGAGAGGAGTGGGGTATCCTGTTTAGCCACACCACATGTTAATGCTAATGATAAATGCCCTCACATAATTTTGATAATAGAATCCTTGTCTAGTTTTAACTATAAAATGAAAACATTAAAAGACTCAAACAGAATCTTGAACTAAATAATCTTTAGGAAATTGGTATGTAATAAATGACAATATAATCAGAATAAAGAGTCAGGAATTTGAGAACCACATTTTAAAACTATGTTTATATGGCCACCAGTATACTCCTTTACAGAAACTTTTTATTTTAACAATAAGGGTTTAAAAATATAGCTTAGTAACAGCTTATTTTGATCCACAAATATTGTATCAAATTTCCAGCTTGGCATTAGAGACACAAGTGCAAGCCACAATGATACAAAAAGACTGTATGCCACAATTTCTTCTCTGTAGTAAGAAGATATCAGAGCACAGACATCAGGACACTTGAGTCTACAAATCTTCCTGAATATAATATTAAATCAAGTGAAATTAGAAATAGAGGCCAACTATTTCTTACACCATAGCAAACTTCTTTTATGCTACTAATAAATTTGACAAATTAAGGTTTAAATAGACATCTTTTCAAGGTCCTATCTTGATTAAATGTATTTTTAAGGAAATGTTCAGTCTACAAAAACAAAACAAACCAACCTTCAAAAGAAACAGTAACTACAATAGCGATAACAAAAATTACCTTTAAACACTGCTTTTTTTGGGCTTCCAGTATTTCTGCAGGTTTTTAAATTACACTCACATGCAAAGTTCACACCAAAAATATTTAATGCAATTGTGTTTCATGCCAAAGCAGAAATAAATCCCCTTTACAATTATGTCTGATTTGTTGTGCAGAAGCAAAAGAGAAACTGCCAACATAGGGAGGAGACTATAATGAAGGCTTATTTACTGCTTTATTAATGGAATGGTGAATAAGTAATTTTATTTTAGTTTCTTAACCAATTATCTATCATTAAACTAAAAGAAATACACATTGAAAATTTAAAGAAAAACCCTTTGGAGATATTTTAAAAAGCATAACTGCTTTATGAACATCTATGTCTTTGGAATGCACTATTAAAATAAAGTCCTTATACCTCACTTGGCAACAAGCAACTATCTTCCAGATTATAATCTATCTAGATGGGACTTTATTAGCATAATATCAAACCAATTTATAGCAAACAAGATTTTGTTTTGCTGAGGCTGTTTTTTTGGTTTGGTGGATTTTTACACACTATCAAGTATACAACTCAAACTAACAGTGGAGTCTTCCTTTTAATGCTTATATATTGGGTGAAACCATGTGAAGTCATTGATGTTAGACTTTTTCCTACAAAACGACCATTTCATATAATTCAACCTAATATTTTCCTTTGCAGACAATAATGTTACTCTTTAATTTTATTATTCTGTTTTGTAGCACAGTTATTAAATATCATATGTTTCTTAAACAGAATTGTCTTTTCAAAGTCCCACACATCCCTTATATTCCTGGAGTTATGGTCCTGTAGTATAGATGTATATTACAATAGATATATACAATCTAAAATAAATATGTACAATCTATACTACAAGAGACACCCTGACGTCCCTAGCTAGGAGGCAGTTATGCCCACCTCAATAGCTGTCTAGATTCCTCACGTAATGAGGCTTTGCAAAACTTGAAGTGTACTGGCAGGGACAGTGAGTCTCAAAGGTGGACCAAAGAGATCCACGATATTTTCTTTTCTTTTTTTTTTTTTTTTTTTTTTTTGAGTTTCACTGTTGTTACCCAGGCTGGAGGGCAATGGCACAACCTCGCCTCACCACAACCTCTGCCTTCTGGGTTCAAGCAATTCTCCTGCCTCAGCCTCCCGAGTAGCTGGGACTACAGGCGCGCACCACCATGCCCAGCTAATTTTTGTATTTTTAGTAGAGATGGGGTTTCACCATGTTGACCAGGATGGTCTCGATCTCTTAACCTCGTGATCCACCCGCCTCGGCCTCCCAAAGTGCTGGGATTATAGGCATGAGCCACCGCGCCTGGCCAATTCATGGTATTTTCTAGGTCAGGAATGTGCAATTTTAATCTACTGACTACCTCACAGGGAGGCAGCATATCTCACAAACCTATCTTTCTGTTCCTTCTCACTACAGGGGGAAAAACCTAACTCATCAGATTTTGTAAACTTCTACAACATGCATTTTGTAATTAATTGAACATAAATGTATTGAACATCTACTATAAGCCAAGTACTGTAGCAAGTTGTAGACATTCAATTAATTTTTAATTTCTTAAATTAATGCAGCAAAGCTGGTAGAGTTACAAACATGAATACTGTAAGAAACAAGACCACAGATTAGTTTGAAGTCCTAGCGGTCACCAGTTATTCCTGGAATTCCCTTTAACAATCGGCCCACTGGTTACCCTCACTTGGTTTTTGTCACTGAAACTTGTGAGAGATCTAGGAGTCTTCTCTGCTATGGGATTAACACTGAAAGGACCCTTGAATAATTAGAATGCTTTCTGATACAAGGCAGGCTCAAAATGGAGTCTGTAGCCCTCTGTAGAATTCCTCTACAATAAATACTCTTCTTGACATCTATTAGAGAATTTGTGATGTCATAATGTCAGGGTTTTATTTTGGCTACAAATTAAAAATGTAAGCAAAATATTTAACTACACTGACATCACAGCAGCAGTGTTGTAGAAGATCATGCTGTTCTTTCCATTTGTTCTTACAATTAGTTTTGCACTGACTAACAGGATCAACTGTGGCAATGATTTGCCTTGGAAAGAGTAAACAGAATCCTAAATGGAGAGACTAAAATTCTTAATCTTTGAAGACTTTGAAAACACTGAATAAATAAATTTTATATATGTAATTTTTATAAACAAAATTGTAAATATTAGAAATATTTCTTAATTTCCAGATACGCTATCAAAAGAGATTATACCAAAGACAGTGTTGTTTTTCTTACAGCTTCTAATGAGAAGACTAGAGGTAAGTTTAGCACCTCCGAAGGACAAATAACATAACAAGGAATCTGCAATGCAACAGCATGTGAAATGTCACCTGGGTGGCATCTTAATACATGAGACAGTGGGTATGAATTAGACTGAGCTCAGGGACCTCAAAGTAAAAGGTCTTCTGGAAATTGGTGCTCATTCCCCTTGTAGCTATTTAGATGCATGTACATACGACTGTACAAAGTTCTTCCTACACATGTTAGGCTACCTAGCCCATATTTTATCTCCTCCCCCAACATTTTTAAAAGAAAATGAATTATGCCAAATGATTATATGCCACTTAAATGTCAAAACAAAAACAAAAAAAACAAAACCCCAACTTACTGTGGTAGAATCAAAAGAAAGGATATCCATAACAGGGGGAGTAGAGATCTGCAAATCGATTACCTCAAGCTTTGGATTAATCTGTATATACACATAAAAAAAATTATGACATTTTCATATCAGAAGAAACCAAATGCTACTTGTAAAAATCTGGAGGGCATTTTCTATTAAAATATACTCTCTCTATATATAAATAAATTAAAGTATATTGGTATATTCATTACTACGGATAAAAAAAATTTTAAGCAAAATGCTAGCCTACCAATTCTACTAACATATGAGAAAAGATCATTTTAATGAGGTTGAATTCACCCCAGAAATAAAAAGTTTTCACTTTAGAAAATCAATGTAATTTACCTAAAAAGGAGTATTAAAAGTAAAATAAAAAGACCCACCTCAAAAGATGAAGAAAAAAATCCTAGTCAGTTCAGTAAGAAAAGGAATAAAAGGTATTAAAATAACAATTAGAAAGAAATAATATTCTCATCATATATGATGTTATCTATGAAGAAATGCCCAAAGAATCTATTGCTAAATCATTAGAATATTCAGAGTTTAATTAGATTGTTAGTTTCAAAATCAGTATATGAAATCAACTGCACTACTGCATTCTAGCACACAGCTGGAAAATGCAAAAAACTAAAAGGACACCATTGAGAATACCATACAAGTTTAAAAATACATCAGAATAAACATATAAAAATATGAAAGACCTTATGTAAAAGAATAAAACTTATGTTAACATGAAAGAAGGCTCAAATAAGTAGAAAGCTGTATCATAAAGAGCTCAAAAGCAGAGTGCTGTATACATGGAAAACAAATATATTCAGAACATTAGTAATAAGAAAAGTATAAATTAAAGCAAAATACCACTTAATACCTATTAAACTGCAAAAACCAGAAAGCTCAATGATGCCAACGCTGTTTGTAGCAGGATTGTTTGTAATGGCAAAAAAACTACTGGAAATACTCTAAGCGTCTATCAACAGTAAAACAGGTTGTGAGAATTACAGCGAAAAATTCACTGGAATGTAGTAACAACAGTGAAACAATATATGAATGCATGAATTCAGAGTTCATATGTAAAAATCTCAAAACTTCAATGTTAAATTAAAAAGCAAGTTACAGAAAAGTATATTCAATATAATTCCACTTATATAAAGTTCGAACTCATACAAAATTAAGAATAATCATAGACTCAAATATATAAAGTTAAAAGCAAGGGACTGATTACCTAGAGTGGTGACTACCTTTGAGAGAGGATATTTATTTTAAGAGACAAAAAAATTAAAAATTAAATTGAAACACTATAAATACAAAGAAGTAAACAAAAAGCAACAAAGATAGCAGAGCTTTATATCAAATGAATGGTACCAATAAGTGTACTAAAGAACCTTAAAGAAGAAACTATCGACTAAGTGCTTATCAGGGGTGTCCAATCTTTTGGTTTCCCTGGACCATATTGGAAGAAGAATCTTGGGCCACACATAAAATACACTAACACTAATGATAGCTGATGAGCTAAAAAAAAAATTGCAACAATATCTCATAATGTTTTAAGACACTTTACGAATAATTTATGTTGGGCCACATTCAAAGCCAATATGTAACCTGTGGGCTGTCCAAGCTTGGCTTAGATAGTGACAAAGGCTTCCTATGAAGGAAGCATGGCATATTATGGCTCCTTAATAAAATATCTAGAAAACAAAAACAAAGAGAGGGAGATGAGTAAAAGAGCATTCTTCATGGCATAGTGGAAGAACGCTGACATACTTTCAGACGGGTAGAAAGAAGGTTGTCAAGGGTCAAATTGTAAAGGGTGAAGGAATTTGGGAGGGCACGGAAAGTTGTAAGCTAAAATGTGCTTTAGAAAGAGTAATCTGACAGAGATACATAAAGTATCATGAATAAATTAGGGATGGCAGTGAGGACACCACAGCATTAATCCAGGTCTGTAGTGATGAAGGCTGAGCCAGTCCAGTGATAAGAGGAGTGGAATAATTTTTAAAGCACTTACTGTGCTTGATGGGTATGGCTGTAGTTTTAGAAATAGTAAAAGCATTTTATAGTTATCCAGCCAATGTGTTAAAAGGGAGGTGTAACTGCTATGCTTCAGTAAAGAAGGAACAAAGCTGTGCAGGGTGAGGATGAAGGATGATCAGCTCAGCTAGCCAAAACAGCTGTTTCTTCCTGGCTGTCCCATAAAGCAGAAAACAAACATAGCCTCCTTCCACTAACTCTAAGTCCAGAGTTGAGGCAAATAACAGAAATGTGAGTGACTTGTTTTCCTTTAAATATTAAGACTCACTGTCCAGAGAGACTGCTTGCAAACATTTTATTCACTTTCATGTACTGCCACCTAGTGTAGATAGAAAATTATTTACCTAAGAAAATACAATCTAGTTGCACCATCTGAAATTGAAATTGCTCAAGAAATCCAAATCACATAGAGTCAGCACATGTCATAAAAAAGTCCTTGACCTACAAGTTGGGAAACAAGTTCTGATGTGATTAACAGTATTTTACTGCATTGGGGCATAAGTTGCCTCCACATAAGTTAAATAGAGCTAGAAGTTCTTACTAAGTAAACATTTACAGTCCTTTCCATAAAGAAAATATAATGAGGGCATGATATAGTTAAATTCTTTGCTAGCTAACTTCCAGGAATATTAACAGTATCTTGTAGCTCCTAATATTTATTAAAGGGAAAGATATGTTAATAATTAGGGTTGCCTTGAAATGAAGTGGCTGCCTATGAGAGGCCAAGGTCTCCATGGCTGAACAAGGGTGTATAACTGGGACTAATGAATGAGGTAAAGGTTAGCCTGTATGACCTCAAAGGTACCATTCCACATCCCCCTCTGAGGTTCTCTGTGTCCATGATATTGAGGATTCCATGAACATAAAAGCTCTACCAATAAATTCCATAAGCCTCCACTAGATTACAAGCTTCTGAAGGGCAAATAGTATGTCCATCTTGTTCATTGCTACATACTCTAAAGCTAGTACAACATCCAGCACACAGATACTTTAATATCTATTAACAGGATAAAATGTAATGAAGCATTACATGAAAGTGGTCAAAAACACAGAATGGAACCAGGTGCCTGGGTGGAAATTCTAATGCTGCCACTTACTAACTTAAATATTTAACTAACATAAATCTCAATTTCTCATGGGATAATAGTGGTACTTATTTCACTGAGATTTTAGGAATATTAATTTGTATAAAACACTTAGAAAATTCTTTTTTAAAAAATAACATTCTTATATAACTGTTAGACATTATCCTCATGCAATCTCTGAAGAACATTTAGTGAGGCCTGAAACAGTATAAGCATATACCACAGTAAGAAGCAGAATACAAAACAGATAAACAAGTGGTCATTTAAAAAAATCAAAATTGGTGATGTTTTCAACCTTATTAGACAATTGAGATTAAAAACCCAATCTCAGACTTAAAGTCTTAAATATATCACTTGTACTTTTCAACAGTGAATCATGGTCAGACTACCACAAATATTATTATATAAATATTCGGTTAAGGTAAAGAACATTTTCCTTCCTGCTAAATATTACACAGAATTTCCTATGCAATTTATATGTTAGGGTAATATCCAATGGCCATAAAAAACTGAAAGCCATTAGAACATTATTTTATGAAAAAAATATTTTGAACTAGTTGTAATCCCTTCTTACAATACTCTGCAATTCTCCTAGAATAGCTATTTTGATGCTTTACTGTCACTAAGATCTATATCCATCCCTTAGAATAGTTCTACGGTCTTCCCATCAAAATATGTAAGGAAGGGGTCTATTCAGGAGAAAAGTATCAGACACACACACTGAAGGAAAGTCTGGTTTTGTCTAGGGGCAGGACAATGCAATTCAGCTCCTGATAGTCTGAAGATAAAGTCAGCATGAACTAGTGATGTGCTATAGCACAATGTGGGGAGGGTCAAAATACCATGTATAAAAAATGGGCTTCTTTCCCACCAAAAAAAGAGAAAGGTACTGTTCTCATGTTTTTAATTAAGATGGAGTGCCTAGGCCAGGAGTACTACAAAGGATCTGCAGTTAGATAAGTAGGAAGAACACAGGAGGGGGCTATTTCACATAGAGAGAAGTTGATATTTCATGCCTTCTTTCATGTGGCCTCCTTCTCTCATTTATTTTAAAAGCAATCTGGCTATCACCCCCTCTATCCATGTAGGAATTAGTAATTTATATATTTAGTTAGCTGATACCCAAGATCTAAGACTCTGCAGGATTCTCCACCTTCAAACAAGTGAAGCACTTAAGGCTAGCAAATGGGTGGCTTTTGCAAAAGGCCCAACTATTTTCCTCAGCAGATTGAGATTATGCAATTCAGATGAGTCTCATAGAAAACATAATACAAATCACAGAAATGTTATCTTGTTTCAAACTCAGAAATAAAACACTCATGGTTACTGCAAACAGAGAAAGTAAGAAAAATTAATCTGTTCACTTAGATACCATTTATTCTATATATTTTAATAAGATCTGTTTCTTTTCCTTAAGTCATTAATACTGACTTAAAAAAAAGTTTTTCTAGTTTTAAAATATTTCCCAAGTAACTGTATGTAAATTTGCCTAAAGCTTTGAAAAAAATTTAATCTACCAAATTTAGTATTTTGAAAGTAAAGTTTACTAATCATAAATGAACACAGCACAACTTCTATTCTGACGATTTCATTCTAGGTGAAAGTTTTGAACTAAGTAGTCTTTGGTTTTGTGAGGGATCCATCGTTATTAATTTGGAGACTTTAAAACACAGTTTGATACTTAGCAATTATTTATTTATAATACTAAAGTTGTCCCTGGTCTAGAAAATTTCATAAACTTGACTTTTTCATAAGAGATTTTTAAGGAAAAAAAAAGGAATAATTGCAACAATTGGTTGTTCATATGCAGAATCCTATCACTCTTCTGGCATTTTATATCACAAGGCCTCAAAGTGTTTTACAAAAACAAGTCGTGTTTTACACTTAAGCAACCATGCATGCTCACAGAAAATTTAAACTGTGTACACAGAGGCTGACTACCTTAAGATAACACACAAAAAATTCAGTCACAAGGCTCAGCATTTTGTATAGTGCAACTGAACTCTAATTCTATGATGAAGAAAAGTCAGTGTTTGTTTAATAGCATTTTTAAGGGTATATGTGAAAAACTTGTTTGAGAGTGGCTTTGCATGGCCTGGGTCATCCTGACCTGGCAACACAAAACAATCCAGCTGGTTTTATGGCTTTTTGGCTGTACCGTGTTAAGAGCAGAGCCACTCAGGCAACTCCTTGACATTTTAGAGAAAGCCTAGCACTCTGAAATGGACTGGGGCTGACAGCAAATCAGAGAGAAAATGGCTTGAGTCTCTGTGCTGAGGTGAGTGTGGAGTCATAAAAATATTGCCTAATTCAAGGAGAAAAAAGTCTTAGGCTCAGCCTGCAGTTCTGCCTTCCAACACCCTGCAAAGTGGCCGAATGGGTATTTTCAATCAATCCTGGCCAAGCCACAAAATGACAAAACAAAAAACACTAAGAATCAATAAAACCAACTTGAATAATACAAGGAAAAAATACTCAAGTTAAATATATTTTACATGTATTTTATATGAATTTATGAATTTTTATCACAGGGGATAAGAAATATAAAAATAGAAGCAAAAAATGTGACAACCAAATTAGATTATATTTTTTTCTCTTAAAGAAATAAAAGAAAAATGATAATACAATAAGTAGTACAAAGAAGTGGCAAAACACAATAATTAATAATTTAGAAGAACTGAAAAGATTGTCAGAAGCTGGAAAAGACAAAGATTATAGCCAAGAACTGAAAGTCAATGCTACCAAGGAAAAGCAAAGACAGAAATCCCAAGATACGGCTGGATTAAACAAAATCTAGATAATTGTTAAAAAGAAAAAGAAAAAAATGTACTTAGATTCACAACTGGAGACTAGCAGAGGTGCCTGAGATAAGAGAAAAGACTAAGTATAAGGAAAACAAAATGAAAGAAGTGATGTGGGTGAGGGTACATGGAATCACAGCATGAAAAGTGAATGAGGCTACTGTCTGTTGCCACTCAGGAATAAATCTCAAGAACTCAAACTATCTACCTCTAAAAGCAAAGAGACTGCCAGTGATATTCAGATGAACAGGTAATTTCTGACGCCAGCTCTTAGAAGAGAAATGGCTGAAGAAGAATCATGCAAAATAAGAATAGGCTAACATCAGCTAAGCAGCTATTAAAGGTAAATCTCTCTTTGAAAGCAAAAGAACACTTAAATCCATAACACTGACCTAAGGGAATTTGTCAACAAAAACCTTCAGCTAAATAGATAGATAATTATATATGCAAAATATATGCAGGTAATAAAACTGTCTTAATTATTGGATTCAATCACTAAATCTCTTTTTTTACCTGCCCATAAGATTTTCTTTTTGCTATAAAAGAATTTTAAGATACTTATTTCAATAACCATTATAAAAATTCTTGCCCTTCAGCCTTATTCTCATGACAGCCATCACATGACCCCCCCAAACACACCTAGAATATAAAGCTAGTTCAAAGCCATTAGATTTAATTTCTCATTTCCTATTAGTATCAACACCATGTTTTTAGTTTTATGGGCCTTCAAGAAGCAAATATAAAATTTTATTACACACGATAGTAAAAACAACTGACTGTTTATTGCTGTTTTAAGGCAGCACTAGGTTTTATATATAATTCAGTAATTTCAAGCACCTCCTTGACCAAAAGCCTCAAAAGGTACACAAAATGTAGAACAAGTATGTACAAAATACTCACTTCAACAGTCTCAACTTTTTCCTCATGGGGATGTGGTGTTCTTGGGTAGATATCGAGAAGATGAGGTGGTGAATCAAAATGCAATCTTTTGAGATTTCTTTTATTAAGAACTTTACAATGCAATTCATCAAAGTTAGTCCTCCATAATAAAACCTATTAAAAAAGTCAATGATGTTGGCAGTTATTGACTTAGTGTACAAGTAATAGAGCTGATTTTAAAAACCACAATATATAGAATTGTCCCCCAAAGTAGACAGAAAGGCTAGATACATATTTTAACTATGTTACTATTTCTCAATATCTTTTTTTAAGGTGTGGTTGGGGGAAAGATTTAGCATTTTGAATTGCCTTCATATCTGTTTAAAATTCATATTAAGAAATTATCTCTTTATCTTAAAATTCTTTTCGGTCAAAGCCCAAAACCATGTTTTTGCCTTGATAATTCACTTCATTCAATAAATCTGGCCATGAATGACTTTTGGTCATTTCAAATAAATGCAGATTTGCTATATAAATGATTTATATTTATCATCCTCAAGAAGCTTAAGATTAGGCAATGATTCAAGCAAAAGTGCTATATACTTTCTGAAAGTGGACATGTACTGTAAAATGAGCAAAAGAAAATAACTATTTGAGTTCCCATAGCTTAGAACTGGTTCTGTTTCAGCTATGAGGTAGCAGACTTCATGGTACTAATTAAAATATAAACTCACTGACAATCATCTTAACATATGCAAACTAGCTGGTTGTAAAACTCTTAGCTAAGGTCAAGGATTCCTTTACCTTAACCAAATCAAAGAGGGAGCTGAAAGATTTACAAACCTGTGTGTCTGCACCTCCTGATGCAAACAGCTCTCCACCTTTTGAAAATGAAACAGTAAAGACAGGCCCCTAAAAAATAAAGGGAGATAAAGAAAAAAGTACTTGGTAATGATTTTTCATGGTCAAGAAGACTATGGATATCAATTCCTCATCCTAATTTATGTACACTACTAATGCAGTAAGTCTGATAAAACACATCAGTGGGATGGAGAAAGATTTACCAACCAAATGGAGAGCAAAAAATAAATAAATAAATAAATAAATAAATAAATAAATAAATAAATAAATAGCAGGAGTTGCAATTCTCGTATCTGATAAAATAGATTTTAAAGCAAAAAAGATATAGTGGTAAAAGGATCAATGCAACAATAAGAGCTAACAATCCTAACAGCCAGATACACAGAGACTTAGACTCAATGAGACAGAAAATTAATAAGGATATCAAGGACTCGAACTCAGATCCGGAACAAGTAAACTTAATAAATATTTATAGAGCTCTCCACTTTAAATACACAAAATATACATTCTTGTCAATACCATATCACACCTACTCATAGGTTTAAATGAAATATTGATTGGCCATTATTAATACCCATTTCTTTTAGAATAAAGCAACATTTCCGTTCTCTCTCCCTCTTTTTCTTCCTCTTTCTTCCTCTCCTTCACTCCTTTTTTCTTTCCTTCTCTCAAAAAAAAAAAAAAAAAACACATCAGTTGCTAGCAACTAATGCTGACAGAGTAAAGATAATCAAAGAATCAACCCAATCATATTAAAACACAAATAAATGATATTAAAAAACTAAAAATTAATTTAAAAAATAACCTTTTCCTTCTTTCAAGAAAAGTTTGTACACGTGTAAGTTATAAGAATTTCTGTTAAGATTTCTGGCTTTGGACTCTGTATTCAACCAAACACTAGTAAAAACTGAAATGATAACTATGTATAATGGGAATGAGGCTATTTACATAAAGTCCATTTCCTGACCAATGGGCTTCACTGAGTTATCCCTTCATGTAGGCAACCATAAACTACTAAAAGTTTAAAGAGCAGAACACAGATAAGAGGAGAGCTGTGACTGATGAAATCAGTATCACAATTGTAAGAAGGATGAATTGGAGTAAGATGCTTGGTTGGAGGCCAGTTAGTAAGTTACTGTGATTATCTAGGTGGAAGGTAGTGAAAACCTGAAATTGAGCAATTACTGCGGAGCTGGACAAAACTGCGCATGGTACAGTCACAAGATGCATAGCCTCTAGGTCAATTTTTCAGTCCAGGTAAGAGTATTTCTTATCTCAAACATATTAATATATTCTGGCCAAGCATGATGGCTCATGCCTGTAATCCCAGCACTTTTGGAGGGTGAGGTGGGTGGATCACCTGAGGTTGGGAGTTTGAGACAAGCCTGACCAACATGGAGGAAACCCCACCTCTACTAAAAATACAAAATTAGCAGGGTGTGATGGCGCATGCCTGTAGTCCCAGCTATTCAGGAGGCTGAGGAGGGAGAATTACTTGAACCTGAGAGGCGAAGGTTGCAGTTAGCCGAGACTGTGCCATTGCACTGCAGCCTGGGTGACAGAGTGAGGCTCCGTCTCAAAAAAAATTAACATATTCTGTATGTTTTTAATATGTCTTTAAATCTACACAAGAAAAGTTTTAGGGAAAAACATCTTGTATCTTTCCAAGTAGACTATCCCACAGATTCAGGTTATAATATTAATAGCTTCATAAACACCTTCACTTCCAGACTAAAATTCCGTCTTCATGTAGTATTTTCCTCCTGAAATACTGTGTTTATCTTTTTTTTCCCTATTATTTTGGACTTTTTTCATGGATATTTCAATCCTTGGCCACTTTTACTGTTGTGTTTATTTAGCCTAAATCCATGGATATGCATATATTTAAGCTGGTTAGTGTTTATTTCTGCTTTACCCTAACACCACTGCAGAATAAATAATAACACAAAGCAGGAAATCAGGCAGCACCTGTGAAAAAGAACTTCTTTTCAAGACTGCAAAGCTCATTCTATTTCTAGATATAAACAGTTTATACTTGTTAAGGGAAGTACCTAAAAAAAAAAAAGAGGATGCATTCTAAAAAATTCAGAGAAGTTTGAATATTTTCTGGAAGAAAGGAATAGTTTATATACTCAAAAAAATTTAAGTTGGGCACAGTGGCTCACACCTGTAATCTCAGCACTTTGGGAGGCTGAGGCAGGTGGATTACATGAGGTCAGGAGTACAAAACAAGCCTGGCTAACATGGTGAAACCCTGTCTCTACTAAAAAAAAAAAAAAAAAAAAAAGAAAAAAAATTAGCTGGGTGTGGTAGCATGCACCTGTACAGGAAGTTGAAACAGAAGAATCGCTTGATTCTCTACCAGGAGGTAGAGGTTACAGTGAGCTGAGATCATGCCACTGCACTCCAGCCTGGGTGACAGAGTAAGACTCCATCTCAAAAATAAGTAAATAATAAATTTTAAAAATTTATCTATAATGCATTATATGTTAGGGAGGGTATCTTTGAACAGGCTCAATAAAAGGCACCCTTCTTACCTACTTGGTTCTAAACCAATTAAGAAATAAGACAAAGAAGTAAGGCACATGAGAACTGAAATATCATCTTTCTGCCTAATAAATGCTTGTAAAAAGATAATGTGGCTTTTATGTGTAACACAAATGGGCTTTCTAGAACTGATGCCCAGAATGGGTCATGGGCAAAACTAGACAAGGGCAGGTCTCCCCACAAGGAATACCAGAGAAAAACAGTGAAGACAGGCTCACTCCCAAAGGCAGGAGAGTAGAAGATGTTAGGCTGTGCTTACCCAATTTTTTCTAAACCCACCAACCAAATTACCAGAAGTGAGGGAGAGGTGTGAGAGTCTGGGTGTCAGAGCTAAGTGGTAACCCCCACATGAAGGAAAGATTTGAAGTAATGAATCTACTTACCCATCACCATTTACCCAGTCAATCTATACAATATACTGATAAAGACATCAGTAGAGGATTCATTTAACGACCATTGAAAGATATACATTGATTTTGATAAGTATTACAACAAATAATACTTCTAAGAGTTGCTTCCAGAGGATAAAAACAGCTATGAAAGTAAAAAATGTTTATGATAGCAGCAATGTATAGCTATGTCTGGAAAAATAATAAAGGGGTATAATAAAATAGATAACAATGTAAAGCATATATTATTTTATATTTTTATATATAAAAGCAAGAATCTGAGTATTAATACCATATGTCCTTGAAGTGTATAGATGAGCCTTCCTTCTAAGAGGTCCAGAATCTTAAGGGTACCATCTGAAGAAGCTGTGATGAGATAGTTACCCGAAGGATGGAATGATATGCAATTAACTCCACCACTGTGAACTGATTTGTAGAAAATACAAGCAAAAAATTCAGATAACAATTCTTACTTTTAAAGACACCCCAGTTCCTTATTAGCAATATTAGGTTGCACACAAGAGCACTGTTTCCACAACAACAAAATTCTATATAGCTCACTAAAACGAGTATTTTGGCATCATACAGCATTAAGCTTCTAGTGAGAGCCAGAATAACTTTAAAAATGAGACTGTGTCATGGAAAGGTAATTTTTTTTTTCTTTTTTGAGACGGAGTTTCGCTCGTTACCCAGGCTGGAGTGCAATGGCGTGATCTCGGCTCACCACAACCTCCACCTCCTGGGTTCAGGCAATTCTCCTGCTTCAGCCTCCTGAGTAGCTGTGATTACAGGCACGCGCCACCATGCCCAGCTAATTTTTTGTATTTTTAGTAGAGACGGGGTTTCACCATGTCGACCAGGATGGTCTAAATCTTTTGACCTCATGATCCACCCGCCTCGGTCTCCCAAAGTGCTGGGATTACAGGCTTGAGCCACCGTGCCCAGCCCGGAAAGGTAATCTTATTGACCACATTACTAAAAAGTCTTTGGATATATTGCCAATAAAACCAACAGTTAATTATTACCAGCTCAGATAGGGTATATAAACTAGCCTCAAATTAAAGATAATAACCAATTAGTGGCTTGGGATTAAAGGACGAAGAGTCTGGAGACATGTTTAAAAAGGGCACAGTCCTGCTATCATGCTTGACAATTTGTTTCCAGACAGCATCCTTCCAACAGGAGGCAGTAGAACACAATGATTAAAAGTTAATTTTTATTTTATTTTATTTTTTATTTATTTTATATTATTTTGTAAATTGCATTTTAGGTTTTGGGGTACATGCGAAGAATATGCAAGATAGTTGCATAGGTACACATGTGGCAGTGTGATTTACTGCCTTCCTCCCCTTCACCTATATCTGGCATTTCTCCCCATGCTATCTCTCCCCAACTCCCCACCCACTGCTGTCCCTCCCCTATTCCCCACAACAGACCCTAGTGTGTAGTGCTCCCCTGTCTGTGTCCATGTGTTCTCATTGTTCAACACCCACCTATAAGTGAGAACATGCGGTATTTCATTTTCTGTTCTTGTATCAGTTTGCTGAGAATGATGTTCTCCAGGTTTTTCTATGCACTTTGTAAGCAGGAAGACCTAAGTAGTTCTACTGATTGAGCAAGTTACTTACCCTATTTAAATCTCAATTTCCTTATCTTCAAAATGTGAATAATAATGATATCTCTTAGGAATATTGTGAAGATATGGCACAGTGTCTGCTACATGGTAAACCCTGGATATGCTACTATGTTTAATAATAATTTGGATTTAATATAAATCAAATATAAACCAAGAAAATTCATGTCTCTTTTAGTTCAATACATAGGCATAGTAGGTAGTTGTTTTCTATCAATTATAACACCTATTTGTGCTCATGTAAGTCCCTGTGATTCAGGATTCAGAGTCAGTTCTATTCCTGACTTCTCACACAACACTGATAACCAGAGTTTGAAAATCTTACAGCAACTTCTTTTTCTGTTTTAGCCCTGACAACATTTTTAAGGTCTCTTCACTTCCTGCTTTCCTTGAGCTTCTGAGACCCTGCTGTTGAGGGGAGCTAATTATACTATTCTCTAACATGTTCCAAGGCAGCCCATGACCCCAAGTAAGAGAGACAAACCATAACAACAAGGAGAATCAGTCCTTCCCAGAGGAGTTTATTCAGTAACTGAATTTTTTGTTAGGAAAACTGTTATGTTACCTTGATAATGCTGTAGTAATTTGTTCACTCTTATGTCCCAGACTTTTACAGTTTGATCAGAACCTGCTGAAGCTATGCATGTACCACTAGGGTTAAAGTCCACAAAATTTGCAAATCTAGGAGGAAAGAATAAGATAAGCTAATATTTTAATTTCTCTCTCTCTTTCTTTTTTTTTTTTTTTTTGGAGTCTCACTCTTGTCACCCAGGCTGGAGTGCAGTGGCGTTATGGGCTTACCACAACCTCCACCTCCCAGGTTCAAGTGATTCTCCCACCACAGCCTCCTGAGTAGCTGAGATTATAGGTGTGCGCCACCATGCTTGGCTAATTTTTGTATTTTTAGTGGAGATATTGTTTCATCATGTTGGCCAGGCTGGTCTCGTACTCCTAACCTCAGGTGATCTGCCCATCTTGGCCTTCCAAAGTGCTGGGATTACAGGAGTAAGTCACGACACCCGGCCATATTTCAATTTCTTTGCTCTCAATTACTTACTAATTTTTTATTTTATTTTGAGACAGAATCTCACTCTGTCACCCAGGCTGGAGTACAGTGGCACAATCTTGGCTCACTGCAACCTCTGCCTCTTGGGTTCAGGCGATTCTCCTGCCTCAGCCTCCCGAGTAGCTGGGACTACAGGCAATGTGCCACCAAACCCAGCTAATTTTTTGTACTTTTAGTAGAGATGGGGTTTCACCATGTTAGTGAGGATGGTCTCAATCTCCTGACCTCATGATTTGCCCACCTCAGTCTCCCAAAGTGCTGTGATTACAGGCATAAGCCACCATGACCAGGCCCCATTTCTTTATTTAAATTGTTATAATCAAATGTCTCCTTGGCAAACTAACCCACAGAAATGCACAGAGTGTACTTACCCAATGAAATCCGAGAAGTTATTAACACATTGCTTATTTGTGGTATCCCAAATTTTAATAGTTTTATCCTCACTACATGACACAATTAGTCTTCCATCAGGTGAAAATCTAGAAAGAAGAAAGATGTTATATGTGAAAGGCTCTGGAAAGTCACCACCTCACCTCTACACCACAAATAGATCAGGCTGTAAATATTAAATACCAGAGACCGACCATTGTTACCATCACACGCAGTAAAGTCACAGTCTGCAGCCAAGATCTTCATCATGACAAACAACACTGACAGACCATTAAAACATCAAAATATGCTATGTAGACTACACAAGTTTCTTTTTCCTTTTATTCTTTCATTAAAATAATTTCGGTTTATGCAACTATCTTGCATGTTCTGCACATGTACCCCAAAACCTATAATGCAATAAAAATTAATAATAATAATAATAATAATAATTTTGGTTTTATGGCATCTGCTTTAGGGTTTTGATTCAATTATGTACCCACTCTAAGCCAAGTGCCTTGTATTTTTTAAAAAAACTCTTTTCTATTTCTGTCACTTGCCAGAGTTACCCATATGATCCAAGAGAGAGCTTTTATTACTTATCCTACCAAGCCTGCAGTGAAACTTTTTGTAAGAAAGGAACGGTGTGTTGAGAATTAAAACTAAGTGACATTACCAACAAAAGAAGCTAACTGCCCATGCCTGTAACTTCTTGGACTTGGGGAGGCCAGAGAGCTCCAATGGACTGAAAATAGGACAACTCATTTATACAGAACAGAAGTTCCTTCATGGACAACCCTATCATCCACACACCCCATTAAAAAGCAAATGAGAAAAATCTCAGACATCTTGTCTACTGCTTTTATGCTGTCTATTCCTTTAAGATCCTCCCCAAGATACTTTTTTTTATTTTTTGGCCATGATATCTTGTAAATATAAATAGGAAAGCAGAAGACCACAGAGAAAATGAAAACAAATTTCAGACTACTAGAACTATGAGTAGTATTTTTATTATTAATATTTTATCAGTAACAAAAACCAAAAAGACAGATTTTTAGGTCACAGATTATGTTTCAATTTTATTTGTAGTTTCCCTCTATGCCCAGATTCAAGCTTACTGTAAGTCATCAATTAAGGGTGTGGGATATAATTGAATATTTTTCTTTTTGTTTCCTCCCTACTCCCATTCTTAAGGCTGACCTAAAATTATTTTTTTGTGACAGAAACTTTGCAACTGGAGTTCACAGATTGACACAGAAAAAAGACACACAGAAGCATAATTAAGTGCCATGTAAAATAATATTTAAAAATTCAAGAAGGCCGGATGTGGTAGTTCATGCCTGGACTCCTAGAGCTTTGGGAGGCTGAGGTGGGTGGATCACCTGAGGTCAGGAGTTTGAGACCAGCCTGGTCAACATGGTGAAACCCTGTCTCTACTAAAATAGCCGGGCATGGTGGCAGGTGCATGTGATCCCAGCTACTCGGGAGGCTGAGGCAGGAAAATTGCTTGAACCCAGAAGGCAAAGGTTGGAATGAGCGGAGATTGTGCCACTGCACTCCAGCCTGGGTGACAGAGCAAGACTCTCAGGAAAAAAAAAAAATGTCAAGAAAACGTTTCAAGGAAAAATTTTCCTTGCTGGGTAGTTTACCCTGATTTTATAGTAAGTAATAATTTATTAATATTTTCTTTTAGAAAATGTGAGAAAGACTCGAATATGAAGGGCAGTATTATAAAAAGCCTCCAAACAGAGGAAGCTCATTGTATATAGATTCTGGGGGAAAAAACGTACTCAGTATCCCCATGGATAAACTTGGCACAATAATGGCAAAAAAAACTGTCCAGGCATGGTGGCTCATGCCTGCAATCTCAGGATTGGGAGAACAAGGTGGGCAGATCTTCTCAGGTCAGGAGTTGAGACCAGCCTGGCCAACATGGTGAAACCTTGTGTCTACTAAAAAATACAAAATTTCACAGGGCTTGGTGGCAGGCATCTGTAATCCCAGCTACTCAGGAAGCTGAGGCAGGAGAACTGCTTGAACCTGGGAGTCAGAGGTTGCAGTGAGCTGAGATCATGACACTGCACTCCAGCCTGCATGACAGAGTGAGACTCTGTCTCAAAAGAAAAAAAAATTATAAAAAACTAATGCAAGGAATCAAATTGTGTTACTTACTAAGCCTCTTTTTTAAAAAAATATTACTTAATGTGACTGTGTTAAGTGATCAGAATATTTCTATGAGAAGACTTAACTCTCACATTTCAAGAAAGTAATTATGGAGAAAAATATTTAATAAAATAAAATACTTAGAAAATAACAAAGTATAAAAATATCCTACAACATCAGCCAAATACTCCCTCCACCATCACATCATTATCCTACTCACATTCCTTGAACACACATGTCCTAGAATGGTTCTTAATACATCTTGTTTAATTTCCAGCATAACCCAGCAAAACAAAGCAGTAGCTTGTCTCAATATACAGTGAAGAAACAGAGGTATATAAAGGATAAGTAACTGCCAGCATTATCATATCAGTGCGGAAAGGGGTCTAGATTTGAATCATGCAATCTTTCCACAGCCAAACCTCTGAACCACTTTGTTTAAGTCTCTGACAAAAAGGAAAATGTCTTCTACTGGCCCAAATTACTTAGAGCACTGGAAGTTCTGTGTGGCTTCTGTGTAAACAACAGAAGGTTCTAAAGTGGACAGGAAACATGAGGCAGTGCTATTAGGAGGCTATATACCGTCCTTGAACAAAAATCTCTGTGTGTAGCCATAAGCTGTAGGTAAAATGTGCATGGTCCCTGTCCTTGAGGAGTTTAGAGGAAAGATTTTAACCCACTGATTCATTCAAAGATTCCCTGAGCATTTGCCAATACCTCGCACTGGGCACTGCCATGGGTAGTAGGAATACAGCTTCAAATGAGACTGGCAAGATCCCTGCCCTCATGAGGCTTTTGTTCTAGGGAGGAGGGAGGGCACACAAAAAACCTAATTTTAGAAAGTGATATGAAAAAGGGTTGTAACAGAACAAGTGCCAATTTGTCACTCGATGCTCCACAGAGGAAACAGGATTTTAAAGAAACTTGCAAATGAGGAAAAGCATTATCTTGGTCAGTTATAATTGCCTCCTGAGCAGGAGGGTCCATAGCTGGGAGAAATTTCCCAGAGGAAAAGAAATGAAGGGGATGTGAACCTCGAATGAGTGAGGGTACAGGCGGTAGCTGGGAAGAACCTGGTGACAGAAGGAGGCACCGTTTCTACCATCAACTTAACAGAAACAAAGGGGACTGAGGTTAAGGCCTTGCCCCCGCTCTGGTCACTGCATTATAACCCTGCATATGCTCTCTGTATGTGTTTTTTGCATTTGGGGTGGCTGAAAGTGACAATGATGATTTCTATTTCCTCCTCCTCCCTTTTAGTTTTAATTAGATACATCAAAACTAGGTTAGCAACAAACAGGCTTCTCTTTGCTCTGGCTTTGATTAGGAAACGTTAGTCCTTTATTGTCAGGTCTCAAGTAATATCTAATTAGACTTTTAAGAATTTAAAGAGGATATAAAATTTCTACTAAGACATTAACAGATTTCTGACTCAATTTAGTACTAACCAACAACCTTTAAAAACTTCTAGAAAGTGTGCCACCAAGATGGGTATTATATTAGTCAACAGTGACTACTGGATTAGCAAACATGGACATTTGAGAGTTTGAGAGGCATGAGAAGTTAAATGAACTACTACTGAATCCCTTAAACTTAACTGGTCATTCAAAAAATTGAGGAAATTATTTTTCTTTTTTTTTTTTGAGACAGGGTCTCACTTTGTCACTCAGGCTGGAATGCAGAGGCGTGATCTCGGCTCATTTCAGCCTCAATCTCCAGGGCTCAGGTGATCATCCCTCCTTAGCCTCCCAAGTAGCTGCATAGACAGATAGATAGTACTTTCATAAAAAATTCAAATTTTCCTTTGGCTATTTCTTATCTTCAGAATACATTTTCTATTAAAACACATTCCCAGCAGTCAGGGCTCCGGGACCAAACAAAGCAGGCACTATTTCATGTCCCTTAAGACACAAATCATTAGTAAGAGAAACTCTGAAGCCAGCAGCCCTTCAGTAGGAACAGGAAGCAGTATATAGTAGTGGAAATAAGACTGCTCAGTAAGTATTGAGTTCTGAATTCTAGGGCCAATTCTGCAACTGTCCAGCTATTTAACCTTGTAAACTCACAACCATAATGACTACCATTTCCTATTTGTATAATGAAGGAGTCTGGATTGAATCAGCCCTAAAATTTTCACAGACTCATTAAAACTTGGCAGTCTCAGAGTTTGCTTTGATGGAATTTGATGTTTACAGGTTGAAGGTGAAGTTCAAGTCAATAAGCAAAACATTTACTTTTTTTAAGTGTGGGTCAGCACTAGAAAAGAAACCATCTGTTGACTACAGCAGCAGATTCATTTCTGCAACTGCTGAGAGACAAAAAGCAGATAAAAAATATAGAAAGATCAAGTATGCCATGAAAATTATTTGTTGGGGAATTTCCCTCTATGTGCTCAGACTTCATTCCTGGAATCTCCACCCATGAGTACAAGTGCTTGCTGGGCACCTCCTTTTGAATATCTTGCAGGAACCTTCAGCTTCGAACTTGTCCAAATGAACTCACCCTCTTCCTCCCAAAGAGGAAGGTTCTCTTCTTCTCCTTCTCTTTCTCCAGTCTCTTCTCTTTCTCAGTAAATGGTTTCTCAAGCCAGAAACTCAGGGGTCTGACTTGATTCCTTTCTCTTCTACTTCCCTGTTCCAATCCATTATTGGGTCCTTTCTCCTCAAACCACAATTGGCCCTGCTGTCTTCCACTATCCACAATCAACAAAAGTGATCTTTAAGTCTTAAATCAAATTGGGTCATCTTTCTGCCTCAAACCCTTTGGTCGTTTCACATTTCCTTTGGGGAGAAGTGTGACATGCTCACCACTGCTCATAGCCCTCCAGGACCCATCCTCCTGCCTCTTCATTTTCGTCACCCTCTTCTTCCTTACATTCTCTTAGGTTCCCTGCTCTTGTTCAGGTGTTTCCTCACATGCTGTTCCCTGTGCCTCAAACATTGCCCAATAGTTTTTACCTAGTTTAAAATCTATAAAAGGATTTCACACATCCTTCAAGCTCCCTGCTTCAGTGTCACTTCCTCAGGAACAGCCTTCCTGAACACTATCACCAGTAAGATAACACCCCAGGAAGTGTTCTTGGAGTTGCCCACATCCTTATTTATTTATGTATTCACTTATTTAGAGACAGGCTCTCGCTTTGTAGCCCAGGCTAGAGGGCAATAGTGGGACCTTGGCTCACTGCCATCTCTGCCTCCTTAAGTGATTCTCAAGCCTCAGCTGTAATGTAGCCGGGATTACAGGTATGTGCTACCACACCTGGCTAATTTATGTATTTTTAGTAGAGATGGGCTTTCGCCTGTTAACCAGGCTGGTCTTAAACTCCTGACCTCAAGTGATCTGCCTGCCTCAGTCTCCCAAAGTGTTAGGATTACAGGCATGAGACACCCTGCCTGGCCCCACATCCACATTTATACCCCGAGTGCTCCATGCTGGTTTACCTAATAGAATATAAGCTCCAAGATGAGGCAACTCACATCTGTCTTACTCAATGCTCTATCCCCAGACACAGTGCCTGGCACTGAGTAGGCCCTCAGTAAATGTTTAGGAAATTTTTCAAAAAGTTCTAAGGGAATTTAAACTAACTTAATATTATATATAGCCAATGTAACCTGAGAAAAATCTTTGCAATTCATTGTACAACAATGTGAATATACTTAATGCCACAGAACTGTCTACATAAAAATGGTTATAACGGTACATTTTGTTATGTATATTTTACCACAATTTTACAAAATCTTTTCAATGCACATAGTGAAAAGATCACTTTGTAATCATACCAACAACTAAAAATTATAGGCAGATATTTACTCAAAAAATCAATACTGGAAAAGCAATAGTGTTGAAAAAGTTCTCTACTACATTAACTTCTCTACTTATTTTCTATTAAGAACACTATAAAGAAATGTAAGTTATCCCACAATATATGCATTATTTTTAAAAGCATAGGGCTATATTAATTTTAACTTTTAGAAAAATTCTTTTGTAACTAAAAAGGTATTTCTCACCTACATACATATATTTCAAATGATAAATGTTTTCTTCATCATTAAAGTTATTTTTTAAAATTGAGAAACACAGAAAATTTTAAAAGTCCAGATCTTGTCACCCAAACACAATCACACTTAATACCTTGTATATAATAGATACCTCATCTTTTGTTCATGCATAGGTCTTTTAAAATATAACCGCTGAATTACATGCCCCCATGTAAACCTATTTTCATGCCATAACATGCATACATACTCCCTTTTTACTGGTTACATCTTAATCTAAATGTATTTTCCTAGGTTTTTATTTGAAATAAAAATTGGAAAAATTGGTTCTTTCTAATTGCTCATCATTATAAATTATACTGAAAGCAATACCTCTGGATTTAAAGTTTTTTCAGGTGATTACAAAAAAGTATTTATTTTGGACACATTTTTGGTTGTAGAACCACTGCAACAAAGATGCCTGGTATATTTTGCAAATAGACTTACAAAAGACTATACTATCTACATTTTGAAAGCATGAATATATTTCCCAATATATGGCATATCTTAAAAATATTTCTTTAAATTAACCTTTGTTAAATTAGATGATAACAAAGGTTAGTCTAGAGAAATCACCTATTCACTTCATCTTACACTAATGGGCACCATCTCTGTGCCACATGGAATAAGCCTGAGCTCCAAGAACAAACTCATAGTTAAGTACTGGGCATAAGACAGACACAGAATTTTAATTACTTAAGTCTATGGCATACATTTAAAATTCAAATACTAAAGGCAGAAACAATTGGTCTACGGATCCTCTACATTCATTTAAGTACCCTGTCCATGTACTGGGAGGAAGAGCAGTACCACCTGGATTATTTTAAATATCTAGTTTTTAATTCATATACATTTCTTTGTAAAATAAATATTCAACTTTATATTTTTCCAAATATAAATCTAGTTGTCTTAACTACATAATAAATAGACCATACACTGATTGGAAATGCCACCTTTCCTGTGAGTTCCCATATATACAAATATCTGCTTCTGGGCTTATATGACCTCTTAATCCTGTACCATTATCACCAATTACTATGGTTTTATACTATGTTTTAAAAGCTGGTTGGACAAGTTTCTTTTATTTTTATTTTTACTTTTTGAGACAGGGTTACTCCATCAACCAGGCTGAAGTGCAGTGGTACCATGTCAACTCACTGCAGCCTAGACCTCCCAGGCTCAGGTGATCCTCCCACCTTAACCTCCAAATTAGCTGGGACTACCACTGCATGCCACCACACCCACCTCACTTTTGTATCTTTTGTAGAGACGGGGTTTTGCCATGCTGCTCAGGCTGGTCTTGAACTCCTGGACCCAGGCGATCCACCCACTTCTTGCAAGAGGCTGATAAATCATAAAGCCAACTTAGAATTCTTTTTTTTTTTTTAATAGCATCTCACTCTGCTGCCCAGGTTAGAGTATAGTGACACAATCTCAGCTCACTGCAACCTCTGCCTTTCGGGTTCAAGTGATTCTTGTGCCTCAGCCTCTGAAGTAGCTGGGATTACAGCTGTGCACACCATGCCTGGCTAATTTTTGTATTTTTAATAGAGATGGGGTTTTGCCCATGTTGGCCAGACTGGTTTCAAACTCCTGATCTCAAGTGATCCACCTACCTGGGCCTTCCAAAGTGCTGGGATTACAGGTGTGAGCCACCTCACCTGGCCCTAATTCTTGTCAATTTTCCTTGGCTATTCTTGCACATTTATTACATCCATGTGAATTTTAAAGCTGCCTTGTCAAGTTCCACCAATTCCTTCGACAAAATTTCCATTTCTGGCCATGGGGTAGTAATGGTTATCAGACTTACTCTCCTACCATAAACAACCATACAACTGGGCCAAATATATGAAGTAACTGTTTTTAGGAACTAAGCAAGAGACAGCATAGAGTTGTGCATCTTGAGAGATGGGAAACACATGAGATAAGCATAAAATCTGTCCCCTATTTCTGCATGGAAGCACCTTCCAAACCATATAGTATATGGAGGTAGAGCCCAAGGAGATAACAGCAATCTCGCTGGGCATTGGAAACAGAAATCAGAACTCAGGGCTGCTAGCGGGCTGTAATTTTGAGGACAGAATACAAGAGAAGATTTACAAAGAGTAGAATCTCCCAAAAGTTCTGCATTGGAAAAAATTTACAAGGAACCCCCTTGTATACAATACAATCCCCTTTGTATTATCAAAACAAAGCTGCCCGTGCAAGGGCAACAAGACTTGGCAGAGAACAACTACTGGGAGGCTGTGAGCAGAACAAAGATTAAAGAGGTTACACAGAACTGAGAGATGTTCAAGCTCTGACCAGCCTTTGCTGAATACTCCAGACATTCAGTTGAAACACTAGAAAGGCCACTGGCACTACAGCTCAAGAGTAAAGACTACACTAGATCTACCTTACACAGGCTAAATTCAAGCCTCAACATAATCTCTTTGGACAAGCAGAAAGTTATTTTCTTACCAGAACAAAACTTAACACTCTTTAGACAATGACAGTGTAATTGAAACTCTCAAAAATTTATCCATGTTTGGGCATACAATTAAAAAATCATAGCACATATAAAGAAGCAGAAAAATTGACCCAAATATGGCACAAATGTTGGAATTAGAGCTGTAAAACAATTATTATATATATGTTCAAGGATTTAAAGGAAAAGATGGGCATCATGGGCAAACAAATGGAGAATCTCACCAGAGAAATAGATACAGCTAATTGGGATCCTACAGCAGAAAAGACCAGTGAACTTGAGGATAAACCAAGAAAAATTATACAAACTAAGCACAGGGAGGAAAAAAAATGAAAAATATGAGGAAAGCCTAAAAAACCTGTGGGACAATATCAAGTGGTAAAACATGTAAATTTGGAGCTTCAGACAGAAATGAGAAAGAAATTAGGGAAGAAAAATAAATGAAGAAAGGATAAAAATTTTTCCAAATATGATCAAAAATATCAATCCACAGATTCAACTGTTCAATGAACTATAAGAAAAATAGATAAAACCGTACCTAGGCTCATCATGGTCAAATTGCTGAAAACAAAAGATCTGAGAGCAGTAGAGAAAAAAAAGATACATTATGTACAGGGGAATAACATTAAAATGACTGCTGGCTTAACATAAAACAAATGCCAACTAAAACACAACAGAATGACATCTTAGTCCATTCAGGCTGCTATAACAAAATACTGCACACTGGGTAGCATATAAACAACAGAAATTTACTTCTCACAGGTCTAGAGGCTAAGTTCAGCATCAGGGCACCAGCAGATTTGGTGTCTAACAAGGGCCTGTGATAGGTTTTGGCTGTGTCCCCACCCAAATCTCATCTTGAATTTGTAGTTCCCATAATCCCCACAAGTCATGGGAGAAACCCAGTAGGAGGTAATTAAATCATGGTGGTGGTTACCCTTATGCTATTCTTTTTATAGTGAATTGAGTTCTCATGAGATATGATGGTTTTATAAGAGGCTTTTCCCCCTTTTGCTCAGTACTTCTCCTTGCTGCCACCATGTGAAACGGGACATATTTGCTTCCCCTTCCACCATGATTTGAAAGTTTTCTGAGGCCTCCCCAGCTCTGCAGAACTGTGAGTCAATTAAACCTCTCCTTTATAAATTACCCAGTCTCAGGTATGTCTTTATTAGTAGTGTGAGAACAAATCAATACAGCCTGTTTCCTGGCTCATAAATGACACCTTCTTGATGTGTCCTTGCATGGTGGGAGAGGCAAGGGTCACTCTGGGGCCTCTTTTATAAGGGCACAAATCCCATTCATGAGGGTGTGCTTCATGAACTAATCACTTCCCCAAGGCCCCATCTTTTAATACCATCATGTTTGGGGTAAGGATTTCAACACATGAATTTTTGGGAGACACAAACTCAGACCATAGTAAATGACAAAATTAAAGCACTAAAAGAAAAAATTATCCAACAAACTAGAATTCTACATCTCAGCAAAAATATCCTTTATAAAGGATAAACAAAAAGTTGGAAAAAGTCATCCATCACCAGGAGACCTTCACTACAAGAAATAGTAAGTAAAGTGTTTCAGGCTGAAGAGAAATGGTATCAGATGGAAACCTGGATCTACACAAAGGAATAAAGAATGTTGGAACTGGCAAATACAGGGATTTAAATATAAAAGATTTTTTTGTTTCTTATTTTCTTTAAAAGAAAATTGGCTGCTTAACACATGTGAGCTTACACCACATGTAGATGTAAACTGTCAAGAAGTAAATGGAGATATAGTTCTTTAAGTTCTAATGTTATATATAAAACAGCATAAAATTAATTCAAGAGTAGACTGTGATAAGGATGCATATTGTAATCTCTAGAGGTTACCACAAAACAAAATAAGACAAACAGTAAAGCTAAGAATAAAATAGATAAGTTAAATGCTAAGAAATAGTTAATTAATCCAAAAGGAGAGGAGGATAAAGAAATAACAAACACGTGGGATAAATGGGATAAATAGAAAACAGGAAGATGGTAGACTTAAATCCAATCACAGGACTGATTACATACATTTAAACAGACTGAGAACTTCAGTTAAAAGGTAGAGATTTTCAGACCCAACTACTTTGAAATAAAAAGACCCTCTTTTTAGGTTTACTACACAACATACATTTTAATAGCTAATAGTAGCTATTTATATTAGCAACTCCAAAAACTATGTGCAAATATGTGAAATGACTTTTGAATATCACCTGACAGTGGCTCCAGTATAATCCCTAGGGGGAGGAACTGATGTGAGGGTAGTTAATAGCTGAAATTATGGCACTTTACATTCATTAACTAATTTAATCTTCACAATGACCTTATGAGGAAGTCACTTCCATTGTACTCATTTTATATGGGAGAGGACTAATGCCCAGAGAATGTGATGTGCCCAAGTAACACGCTAGTGAGCCCAGGCTCTTAACTACTATATGCTGCCTCTCTGCTAAAATTAATCACTGTACTGCATCATCTGAAAGATACTGCATCAACAGAGAGGAGGTGTGCAACAACTGCAACAAGTAAAGAGCAAGAGCTGGTCATCAGCCTCCATCCTGACCCGCGGGAGGGGTGCCTGACCAGCAGCACTAATCATTGGCAGGTGTGTGGATGAGGAGCTGGGGATCACCTCACTATCCTCACCTGCAAAAACTATCTAACAAGATTTTTTTCCACAAGCTCCTGTTGCTTTAGTTCTAGGTCTCACTGAGCAGCCTTCTGATTATATTCTGACTTCGTTGGCAAAGGAAGAAGGCCCTGACTAAGGCATGCAAATGTTCCTGGCTCTGTGGCAGTTAGCAATGTCATTAAAAAAAGTAAACTGTCATCTGACATATGTTTCAGACTCTCCTAAACTTATAAAACATGACTCAAGCTCCCCTGAGCTTTCTCACTTTCAGGGGTGAAAACAGGACTTCTAGTCCTGCAGATCTTTGAAAGTCCTGGATTAGAATGACGTCATCAAGGTTAAGTTCTCACGGGAAGATGCACAAACACTCTGGGAGGCTGAGCCTGGGTGGTCAATCAGGCCCTCTAGACATTGGTCTAAACTCTCTCGTTCTAACTGCAGTAAGGTAAGCCAAGAAGATACATTATAATAAATGTATGAGAAAGAATTTGTAAGCATGTCGTAAAGCACATAAATAAAAAGTTGCCAAGAAGATGAAATCCTTATTCATTAAATTTAACCAAATTATTCATCAAAGAACATTCCTTGAGGAAGGCCTCTGCAGAGTTTTACATTAATCATTCACTCCAAACAGTAAGAAAACTGACTTAAAAAAAAAATCCCTCAGAACCTTAAGGTGCCAACAAGATAAAGATAGTCCATGAAGGCCAGGTGTGCCAAGTAAGCAACTGGCCAATAGAACAAGAGTCAACCAAAGTGGACAAAGAAAGCAGGGTAGCCATATAAACATCTCCATGCAAAACATGCATGCACGATACTCCTGGATTTGCTATAAAAGATTCACAAAAATAACTCTTCTCTGAAGAAATCCATGAAAATTACCTTTGCTTTAGAGGTAAACCTAAGCCTACTCACCAACCTTTCACTGATTCATTCAGCCCCATTTTTGCACAACCCCTGACCCTTTCCCATCCTGTAGCTGATACTCTACAGTGCTGCTCAGATCGTATCTGACCTATCTGGAACACTCTCTCCTGACACTGACCTTACTAGCTTCCTCAATATAGTCAAGTCTTGGCTCAAACATCTTGGTAAATATGCCTTCCCTGACCTCAATATGTAAAAGAGCACCTCCCAACCCCACCACTTTTCATCTTGTTACCCTGCATAATTTTTCTCCACTTATCACTAATATATTTGCTGCCTGTCTCTCTTCAGTAAAGGAAGCTCCATGAGAGTAGAAATTTTGTGTTTTACTTTCTGCTGTACTCATACAATTTAGAACAGTGCCTGGCAAAAGAATACAACATAAATACTTGTAATTCAAAGTCTAATACGGAAGACAGGTCTAAGCTGACAGACCTCATAAGCAGGGCAATGTGGTGGCATAAATGAGTCACAATGAGCTTGGCCCAGGAGAGGCAGAAACCTTTCTTGGAGGAAGAGATGCAGAGCAGATTGTGAAGGAAGGGTGGAAGCAGGGGTGTTCCAGCATGGAAATCGTCATTGGAAAAGGCACCAGGCATAAAGGGTTATTCACACTTAGGAGCCTTGTCTGGCTGCAAGAAGGTGAATGGTAAAAGTGACAGAAGAAAGACAGAAAGTGATAGAAGAAAGATAAGAGGACAGTGCACACATGCCAGGGCAAGGAGTCACTGAGGGGTTTTAAGGTGAGAAACCGCATGACCAGATTTGTTTTTTACAAAAGTAGAGATGCAGGGTGGAGGGTGGGAGGAGGGAATCTGTAGTCAGGGAGACCATTTAGGAGATTCCCGCAGAAGTCTCCAGAAAGGTCAAAGGTGCTAAAACTACAGCAGCAGCATTGAGGATGGAGATAAAACAGATGTCTTGACTGAGTAAGAAGATCTCACTTTCAACTCTCTCTCTCCACAAAAGTCTCCACAAAGGTCAATGGTGCTAAAACTACAGCAACAGTGTTGAGGATGGAGATAAAATGTCTTGACTGGGTAAGAAGAACCCATTTTTCAAGTCTCTCTCTCTCTCTCTCTCTCTCTCTCTCTCTCTCTCTCTCTCTCTCTCTTCACACACACACACACACACACACACACACACACACACACACACCCCACACAACACAGACACAGACACACATTCTCTCTAATACTTTTAGGGGTGGCTATATTCAGAAACCAAATCATGTGATTAGATAAAAATTCATTCTGTTCCTCTCACAGCTCTGCTCTCTTCTAAATTAATATTATTTTTAGTCAGTCCTTTGCCCACAGCGTCCCTCAGCAGTGACAGGCTTAAATAAGCCTAAACACTGCCATCCAAGAGGAAAAGCCCATGGTTTCAATAAGACTCACTCCTCCAGGAAGAGATGCTATGTTTCTGTGGGTGAGCCTGAGCTGAATGTCCGCTGCTGCAACTGGAGATAGAGCCACTGCTGCACAAGACACAGAGGGGACCTAGGGGGCAGGCGAGTTCCTCAGGGCAAGCTTGAGCACTGCTACCAGAAAACGGGAAATGGATGCTAGGCAGAAAATGGGAAATGGTCACCCAAGGTGGAGTGCAATGGCGCAATCTAGGCTTACTGCAACCGCAGCCTTCTGGGTTCAAGTTATTCTCCTGCCTCAGTCTCTCAAGTAACTGGGACTACAGGCATGTGCTACCATGCCTGGCTAATTTTTGTATTTTTAGTAGAGGCAGGGTTTTTCCATGTTGGCCAGGCTGGTCTCAAACTCCTGACCTCAAGTGATCCACCAGCCTTGGCCTCACAAAGTGCTGGGATTATAAGCATGAGGCACCGGGAAATGCAATCTGCACTGTCAGTACTTTAGCAGAGTGTCCTATGAATAGAAAGACTCCACAGCTGTTGGCCAACAGGTAATTAACAACACCTACAGTAGCATTCATCTACAAACAGACTGCTGCCAAAGATTCATCCTGAGTTCTTCCTGACTTCACTCTTTCTCTGTCAAATCTGATGTGACAGCTCGTGCTGCCGGTTGTAACTTCAAACTTTATCTAGAATCCAACCACATCTCAATCTTCATAGTCACCAGCTTGGTCCAAGCCAGGACCTGGACTGCTTAGCCTCCTAACAAGGTCTCCATGCTTCTGGCCTGGCTTTGACAATCTATTCTCCACACAGCAGTCCAAGAAATTCCAGTAAAATGCAGGTCAAAGAGAGGAGGGCACTACACTGGCATCTCCTCCCACCCAGGGCATGAGTCAGCACTGCTCTTAGCCTGGCTGGCCTTCCTGGGCCCCCTCCTACATCCCCACCCATCCTCACCCATGCTTTTCATCAGAAAGCCACCAGGCTCTGCCTCAGGGCTTCTGCCCTTGCTTCTCCTATCCAGGATATTCCTTTCCTGAATTTCTTCAAGCCTCACTCCCTCCTTTACATCTCTATCCAAAGGTCACCCTTTCTGTGAGACACTCCCTCAATGTCATTTGAAATTACAGGCCCCTTGCCAGGTATGATGGTTCATGCTTGTAATCCAGCACTTTGGGAGGCCAAGGCAGGTGAATCACTTGAGCCAAGGAGTTTGAGACCAGCCTGGGCAACATGGTGAAACCATGTCTCTACTACAGAAAAAAATTATCCAGGAATGGAATGCCTGTAGTCCCAGCTACTCAGAGTCTGAGGTGAGAGAATCACCTGAGCCCAGGAAGTCAAGGCTGCAATGAGTGGTAATGGCATCACTACATTCCAGCCTGGGTGACAGGAGTGAGACCATATAAAAAATAAATGAAAATAAAAATTACAAGTCCCCTTCCAACCCAGCTCTTTCCCCATAGTGCTTACTGCCATTTGACCTATCTATCTATTTTCCTATTTGTTTGTCTGTCTCTCTGGAATGTAGGAGCAATGATGTTGACTATTTTGTTTACTATTGTTCCAGCATATAGCAGTCACACAACAAATATCTTCCGAATGAATGAATATGTCCTCAAAAGTTGGGGGCAAACATGAACTACAGCAGAAAAAAATGTGGAAATCTTAATATGAAATTATTTACACTTACTTGGCACAGCGTACCCAGTGTGTATGTCGATACAAGGAATACAGGAAGCTCTGGCGATACATGCTCCATACTTTTATGGATTTGTCCTCAGAGGCTGTAGCTAGAAACTGGCCATCAGCTGAAAAGTCTACACTTTGAACTGGAGCTGTATGAGCTTTAAATTCTGAGAACTTTCCTCTCCTGGAAATAAACAGTTTAATATTACAACTCATTTGGTTTAATTATAATTAATACTTAATCACAATACAAACTTTGAAACATATAAAATAGTTTAAATAAAATGGTTTAACTCTTGTAAAACCTAACAAAAATATGAAAAGGCTATGTTGTACTGTACTCTTCATCACTGAAATTTCCTTGAAATATTTCCTTGAAATTTCCTCGAAATTTCAGGTGTGGAGAATTGAAGGGTAGAGAAAAAGAGAATGAAAAAAGATGGATAAAATAATGTGAGGCATTTGAAAAGTCAGAAAGCCTTAAAATAGGAGCAGGCTAGTGTTCGAGTTACAAGATGATATGTGGTAAATGCTACTTTGTGTCAGTGTTCCCAGGTTCCCAAGGCATTTTCACCTTACACTGTATCCAGGACTTAGAAATTTTCCCATTTAGAAAATCATATTGATACTCAAGATATCTTATGGGGAAAATTGTAATAAATGCTTGAAAAAAATCAGGCAGCAGAATTTAGCTGGCCCCAATATATTTCTCAGATGTTCAAATGTTCACACTGATCTCCCATACACCTGCACCTTGTCCTGTATTTTGTTACCTTGGCTGGTCAGAGTGACATCGCCTGTGTCCAAGCCAGAAGCCTGGTATTCACACTCAAATCCTCCCCTTCCCCTCACGCATCCAGTAAGTTAGCAAACCATATCATCCTCACTTCCTAAATATCTTTTGAATCCTCCTCTTCTATGTCAGCTCTGCTTGCCTTAAGGTAGATATATCCTCAACATCCTTCACCTAGGTTATTGCAAAAGCCTCTTAACTGGTCTTCCTGCTCTAATCTTTTGTCCCCTTCTGGTCACCTACATATTGTACTTATTACCTTGCTACAAGTGTAACGCCAAGCATGTAAATCCCAGTGTAAATGTGTCACTGGCTCTTCTCCAAAGAAAGCACAAGGGCTTTGGCGAGGCATCCTGCCACTACACTGAACTTTGTACTCAGAACAGTCACAGCACTTCAAACACACCCCTGCCTTTGCAATTATTGCTTTCTCAGGCTGGACTACTTCCTTCCCCCATCCCTAGGCCCCCTTGACCAAGACAGACAGGCTTAATGGCTCCCTATCTGCTACAACGATTTTGCTTACTACATTATACAGTGACTTTTTAAAGAACTATTTGTCTCCTCTTAAGCAGTACATTTTTGGAGAACAGGAATGATGATTTATTCATCTCTATAAGACCACATCTAGCAATATGTCAAGCACATAAAAAGAACTCAATACATGTGAATTCCACTCAGAACAGTCAATAAAGGCTCTTAGACCCAACCTGGCTTACCCTTCCAGTGGTCGGTAGGGAGCAAAGGTGACTTTATCATAAATTTCCATCATCTGACATATGATATTACTCATGAATAACTGAAATTAATACTAAACAAAAATTATGAGGGAGCATCTAGGGACTAGCTCAGTGAGGTTATCAAGGGTGAATTTCATGAGTGGAAATCAGGAGTATAGTTTGGCCTGAATCCAAGTATAATGTCTAGAGAAAACAAAGAGAAGATAAGGCATCTGCAACGACCAGGAAGCTAAGAGACAGACTGTCAGTATCACCAAAATTTGCCCTGATTTTTAGTTTGGCACTCCACACTCCAGCAGGCTGTTCTCTTTGCCATCTTTCTAAATGGCTCTCCTCTCAGCTGTACGCTAAACCAAGCACCGGATCCAGTCTCAACAGGAAACAAGAAACCAAGATAGGAGTGCCTTGTGTTTGTTGTGCTGGTGCCTAACTGGTTTCTAGTTCCTCATTTTGACTTAATACAGGCTCTCTGTCTCCTAAATATTTACTTTCCCTTTCAGCCAAATTCTCTTGACTGTTCACTGTGATGAACTGTGGGCCAGACTTGCTTTCAGACTTGTTCCTACCTATTCTTTTCTTATTTATTTTCTTGAGACATGTTCTCTTTCTGTGACACACGCTGGAATACACTACTCACTGTGACTCAAACTCCTGTGCTCAAGAGATCCTCCTTCCTCAGCCTCCTGAGGAGCTAGGACTACAGGTGTGTATCACCATGCCTAGCTAATTTTATCTTTTATTTTTATTTTTTTTAGAAACAGGGTCTCACTCTATTGCCCAAGCTGGTCTTGAACTCTTGGCCTCAAGTGATCGTCCTGCCTCAGGCTCCCAAAGTGCTGGAATTACAGGTGTAAGCTACGCCCCTGCCTCTCCCTATTCTTTCTTAGCCTTCTGATCACCAGCTGTGGTGTCTATCTGTAAATATGGCTGCCAATACTCATCTCATCCCTGTACATGCATGTCTCTCTGCTTCACATGAGGTGGAATCTGTTTATTTCTCCTCCTTTTGAATCTGGGCTGTGACTCTACTTTGAGCAACAGAACGTGGCAGAAGTGACGCTGCAAGTTTCAGGCCTAGTCCTTAAATGGTCTAGCAGCTTCTGCTTTGATTCTCCAGACAACCCAGAAAATTGTGACAAATCAGTTTCTGAACTAACATACTAAGGTTTTAGGACAGTCGTACAGCAATAGATAACTGACATATCAACTGCCTTCCTGTTGCCACAATCCACCATTATTGGTCTGGCCCTACTATGACATGATTTAGTAAGAGAAACTAGGGACACTTACACAAGCCTAATCACTGTATTTAGATGAGCTATGACAAATTAATGATTCAGTGAGCTTTCAGCTCATCTACCTTTATACAGTTTGTTCACTGAGATTTCCTTGAATTAGTAACGGGAGACTGAAGTTATGCTGTGCTAAAGATAGCAAAAAGGCTAGTCCTAAATTCCCAAAGCTAAGGGTTTTGGAACATGCTTCTCCTCTCAGACACCAAACCAGTTCATTCTCCCTTAAAATTCCCTGCTACACTGCCATCCATTATAACATGTCACTCCTCTTTAACAGTTTTCACTACCATTGAAATCATATTTAGATTTCTCAGCATAGAGTTCCCCTTGGGTGGTGGCAGAAAAAAAGCACCCACTGGCATGGGAAGGCCCATGAGCTTTCCTTTATTTGGGAGTGTTTAGGCCTGTTTAGCCACAAAGTACAAGTCAAATCCTGTCACAACAGTGTCAAGGAAAATGCTCAAATTCTTTTTTTTTTTTTCCAGACAGAGTCTTGCTCAGTCAACAGGCTGGAGTGCAGTGGTGTGATCTCGGTTCACTGCAACCGCCACCTCCCAGATTCAAGCAATTTCTCCTGCCTCAGCCCCCTAGTAGCTGGGACTACAGGGGCATGCCACCACGCCCAGCTAATTTTTGTATTTTTAGTAGAGATGGGGTTTCACCACATTGGCCAGGGTGGTCTCAATCTCTTGATCCGCTCGCCTAAGCCTCCCAAAGTGCTAGGATTACCGGCATGAGTCACTGTGCCCGGCCAAAATGCTCAGATCCTTATCTTCTGAAGCAGTGGTCCCCAGCCTTTTTAGCACCAGAAACCAGTTTCATGGAAGACAATTTTTCCACGGGACCAGGGGGTTGGGGGGAAGGATGGATGATTTGGGGATGACTCAAGCACATACATTTATCGAGTACTTTATTTCTATTACTATTACTATTATTTAAGACAGAGTTTCACTCTTTTCCGCCCAGGCTGGGCAATGGCACAATCTTGGTTCACTGCAACCTCTGCCTCCTGGGTTCAAGCAATTCTCCTGCCTCAATCTCCTGAGTAGCTGGGATTACAGGTGTGCGCCACCATGCCTGGCTAATTTCATATTTTTAGTAGAGACAGGGTTTCACCACATTGGCCAGGCTGGTCCCGAACTCCTGACCTCAGGTGATCCACCTGCCTCGGCCTCCCAAAGTGCTGGGTTTACAGGCATGAGCCACCACGCCCAGCCCTATTTCTATTATTATTACATATTCGCTATAATGTAGAATCAGTGGGAGCCCTGAACTTGTTTTCCTGCAACTAGATGGTCCCATCTGGGGTGATGGGAGACAGTGACAGATCATCAGGCATGAGATTCTCATATGGAGCGTGCAGCCTAGATCCCCTGCATGCACAGTTCACAATAGGATTTGTAGGATTTGTGCTCCTATGAGAATCGAATGCCTTCACTGATCCGACAGGAAGCAGAGCTCTGTTGTGTGCCCTGGTTCCTAACAGGCCATGGACTGGTACTGGCTGGTGGCCCAGGGGTTGGGAACCTCTGCTCTGAAGTATTTATGGGGGGAAATAATATGATATGTGGAATTTGTTCTAGAAATACTCCGGGGGAAAAAGTGAGGAGAGATGTAGATGAAACAAGATGGGCAGAATCCTGACAACTGCTGAAGCTGATTGATGGGAATATGGGGGTGGGGGAGTGATGCTATTCATTCTATTTTCATATATGTTTGAAAATTTACATCCTTAAAGCTAATTTTGTATTTTTAGTAGAGACGGTGTTTCATCATGTTGGCCAGGCTGGTCTCGAACTCCTGACCTCATGATCTGCCCGCCTCAGCCTCCCAAAGTGCTGGGATTACAGGTATGAGCCACTGCGCAATGCCAAGAAGACATAAATATAAGGAAAACACTATGAATCTGTTTGGCTTTATAACAAAGGCAGCATGCCTTTTATGTGACTGAGACTAGTAGTTCAGATAGCAGTGTATGAGCAGCAGCCAGGCTCAGCTTTCTTTCACATTTCCAAATCCAAAGCATAGCAAGTATTTATCTGTTTCTCTTACTTGTCAGGAATCCAGAGTCTCACGGTTCTGTCTCGTGAGGCAGATGCCAATAAGTTTCCGTGTGGAGAAAACTGCACGCTGGTTACAACATCCTTGTGACCCACATATCTGTAAGCTCTAGCATGTGGCTTGAAATTCCATAGCATGAGAAAGGTATCCCAAGAAGCAGTAGCTATCAAGAAATAGAAGAACAAAACCATTGTTTGTTAAAATGCAAACATAGGAGTCTCTCATTACAATGAGCAGCATTAATAACAAGGCTTCCAGGTAATAGAGGGGTTGGAGGTTGTAAGGTTGACCAGGTAATAGCCAAATTACTTTTCTTTTTTTGAGATGGAGTCTCACTCTGTTGCCAGGCTGGAGTGCAGTGGCATGATCTCGGCTCACAGCAATCTCTGCATCCCAGGTTCAAGTGATTTTTTTGCCTCAGCCTCCCGAGTAGCTAGGACTACAGGCACACACCATCATGCTCGGCTAACTTTTTTGTATTTTAGTAGAGCCGGGGGTTTCACCTTGCAGGCCAGGATGGTCTGAATCTCCTGACCTCGCGATCTGCCTGCCTCGGCCTTCCAAAGTACTGGGATTACAGGTGTGAGCCACCACACCGGCCCCCAAATTGCTTTTTAAAGGAACTCAAAACTACGTGACTAATATACAAGCTTGGCTGTGTCCTTTGTAAGTACACAGCAGGGTGACTGCCCCCTGTATTCGATTAATGCTTAGTAAATTTATGTACTAGAAGGCCTCGGCATAGTGTAACAGAGAGTACACGGGACTAAGAGTCAGTTTTGTTTCTAACTCTGGGTAACGGAAAGCTACTTAACCTTTGTGTCATGATGTCATGAGGACTGAATGTTTTTCCTGAGAGGGATGGATGAGATAATTTTTCAAACTGTTTATGTAGAAATAATTTCACACTTACAAAAAAGTTACAAGAATAGTACAAAGAACACTAATACGCCTTTTACCCAAATCTACTTGTTAATGTTTTGCTTCATTTGTTTATAATTTACTCTGTACTTGTTTCCCCTGGTACATAAACACACACACACACACATTTTTTTTCCTAAATCATTTAAGAGTAAGTTATACAACTCATGGCACCTTTATTCCTAAATACTTTAGTGGTTTTCCTAAGAATACGGATATTCTCTTAACATACAGCACAGTTATCAGCTTCATGAAGCTGACTGTTAAAGATGCAATATGTTAATATACCAACTATATTTTAATTTTATCAACTGATCCAGTAATACTTTATAACTGGATAAGATGATCTTAAAAGTCTCTTTCTGCTCTACAATTTAATGGCATTGATGATTAACAAAAGAAACTTGTGTGTCAGACACTAGCTTAAGGATTTACAAAAAGAAAAACAAATGCAATCAATGGTGAAAATAAATGCTTTGACAAAGAATGAACAAATAAACAAATGAAAGGTTGATCTAACTCCTGCCTAAAAAACAAATTTTATTATATGCATGTAGCCCTAGAATAGCCCCAATAATGGGAAGTAGGTCAATGAGAATCACTAAATCTGGATTGTAGAACACTTAGAAAAAATGTAATGTTATAAACTTGAACACAATTAGTATAATTGTTAAGAAACAAATAGAACCTGGCTATATAAAGTCACTCAAACCTATGTTCTTTTGCCAACATATAAAGTTTCATTTGGGCTCAGCTCATGCATTATTTCCACGTAAAACAGTTAAAGTGAGTTCAGCTACAATATTGCTTAGCACCCTTTTTAAAAAGGTACAAAGAGTTAACATTCCACCAAAGCTTATCCAAATTACTAAAGATTTATAACAGAGTCTAAATTATCCAAGGCTAATGTAGACAATGCAGGGAAAATACTGAGTTATCATATATATTAAACTCAGGACCCTATTTGAGTTCTCTGTATTATGCTGAAAACAAGAAATACAAAAGCAAATAAGATACAATCCTTTCCCTCAAAGAATCACATAGTAGGGAAGACATCGTTAATAATACACATATGCAGAGGACTTTTATATATTATTTACTCATTAATGTTAGGTGGGGTGATTGGGTAGTCCATTCTGAGGAAAGGATGTTTGAGCAGAGAGGTGAGTGAAATGGAGAGTGATCCTGGCTGAGATATGGAGAAAGAGCACCTGGAAGAATGAGGAATGGCACAGAGGTCAGCGTTTCCGCAGTAGAGGGGAGAGAAAGAGACTGGTGGGAGGGAAGCCAAAAAGGGGGCAGATGGAGGAGGAGAAGTCATGGGGGGAGGAGTATCATCTTATTTTAAAGTGCAATGTGCCATTATCCTAAGCAAATTAATGCAGAACAGAAAACCAATACTGTATGTTCTCACTTATAAGTGAGAGCTGAACATTAGGTACACTGGACATAGATGGCAACAACAACCACAGGGGACTACTAGAAGAGGGAGGAAAGGTTTGAAAAACTAACTATTGAGAACTATGCTCACTACCTGGATGATGGAATCAATCATACCCCAAATCTCAGCATCATGCAATATACCCAACATACCCATGTAACCACATACCCTCACATGTAACCTCTGAATCTAAAATAAAAGCTGAAATTATTAAAAGAAAAACTGCCTATGGATGATGGACTTTGGGTTGGTTCCAGGTCTTTGCTATTGTAAACAGTGTCACAATGAACATATGTGTGCATGTGTCTTTATATAGAACAATTTATAATTATTTGGGTATATACCCAGTAATGGGATTGCTGAGTCTAATGGTATTTCTATTTCTAGGTCCTTGAGGAATCGCCACACTTCCACAATGGTTGAACTAATTTACACTCCCAACAGTGTAAAAGTGTTCCTATTTCTCCACATCCTCTCCAGCATCTGTGGTCTCTAGATTTTTTTCTTTTTTCTTTTTTTTTTTTGAGACGGAGTTTCACTCTTGTTGCCCAGGCTGGAGTGCAGTGCCACGATCTTGGCTCACCGCAACCTCCACCTCCTGGGTTCAGGCAATTCTCCTGCCTCAGCCTCCTGAGTAGCTGGGATTACAGGCACTTGCCACTGTGCCCAGCTAATTTTTTGTATTTTTAGTAGAGACGGGGTTTCACCATGTTGACCAGGATGGTCTCGATCTCTTGACCTCATGATCCAACTGCCTCAGCCTCCCAAAGTGCTGGGATTACAGGCTTGAGCCACCGCACCCAGCCGGTCTCCAGATTTTTTAATGATCGCCATTCTAACTGGTGTGGGATGGTATCTTATGTGGTTTTGATTTGCATTTCTCTAATGACCAGTGATGATGAGCATTTTTTCATATGTTTGTTGGCCTCATATATGTCTTCCTTTGTAAAGTGTCTGTTCATATCCTTCGCCCACTTTTGAATGGGTTTGCTTTTTTTTTTCTTGTAAATCTGTTTTAGTTCTTTGTAGATTCTGGATATTAGCCTTTTGTCAGATGGGTAGATTACAAAAATTTTTTCCATTCTGTTGGTTGCTGGTTCACTCTAATGACTGTTTCTTTTGCTGTGCAGAAGTTCCGAAGTTTAAATAGATCCTATTTGTCTATTTTAAGCTTTTGTTGCCAATGCTTTTGGTGTTTTTAGTCATGAAGTCTTTGCCTATGCCTATGTCCTGAATGGTTCTGCCTAGTTTTCTCCTAGGGTTTTTATGGTATTAGGTTTTATGTTTAAGTCTTTAATCCATCTGGAGTTAATTTTAGTGTAAGGTGTCAGGAAGGGGTCCAGTTTCTGCTTTCTGCACATGGCTAGTCAGTTTTCCCAACACCATTTATTAAACAGGGAATTCTTTCTCCATTGCTTGTTTTTGTCAGGTTTGTCAAAGATCAGATGATCGTAGATGTGTGGTATTGCCTCCGAGGCCTCTGTTCTCTTCCATTGGTCTGTCTCTGTTTTGGTACCAGTAACATGCTGTTTTGATTACTATGGCCTTGTAGTATAGTTTGAAGTCAGGTAGCATGATGCCTCCAGCTTTGTTCTTTTTGCTTAGGATTGTTTTGGCTATGCAGGCTCTCTTTTGGTTCCATATGAAGTTTGAAATGGTTTTTTCCAGTCCATCACTGATAGACTGGATAAAGAAAATGTGGCACATATGCACCATGGAATACTACATAGCCATAAAAAACAATGAGTTCATGTCCTTCATAGGGATGTGGATCAATCTGGAAACCATCATTCTCAGCAAACTGACACAAGAACAGTAAACCAAACACTGCATGTTATAACTCGTAGGTAGGTGTTGAACAATTAGAACATGTGGACACAGGGAGGGGAGCATCACACACTGAGGTCAGTAGGGGGTGACTGGGGAAGAGACAGTGGCGGGTAGGGAGGGAGAGGAGGGTTAATGAGGGGAGAAATACCAGATATAGGTGATGGGGAGATGAAGGCAGCAAACCACCTTGCCATGTATGTACCTATGCAATAATCCTGCATGATCTGCACATGCACCCCAGAACCTAAAGTACAATAAGAAAAATTTTTAAAAAAGGGAATGATATTGAAAAAAATAAAAAAAAGAAAGAAAAACTGTGATGGGAAAGTACTCTAGATCTTGAGCAGGAGGAATCTCATGATCTGGTTTAAGAACACTGTAACTCTGACAATAAGAAAAGAATTTTTAAAAATTGTATTCTCAAAGGAGGGCAATAAAATTATAAAAAGAAATAAAAAACAAAACAATTGTGGTGGGTCAACTGGACATTCATAAGGAAGTAAATCAATCTTGATTCCTACACTTTTTATAACATGCAAAATTAATTCCACAAAGAATATAGATCTAAATATGTTAGGTAAAACAATACATTTTAGAAGAGAACACAGAATATCTTCATGACCTTGAGGTACGCAAAGACTGCTTTAAAAAGACATTAAAGTTAATAAGCATAAAGGAAAAGAATGATAATTTGTCTATACAAAAACTAAGAAGTTTTGTTCACTGAGAGATACCAATAACCAAGTAAGCACAAAGTAAGCCACCAAATGGCAAAGAAGATATTTATATCCCATATATCCAACACATAACAAAGTGTGCATATATAGATCTATAAAGAATGCTACAAATCAGCCAGGTATAGTGGCTCATGCCTGTAATTCCAGCACTTTGAGAAGCCAAGGTGAGAGGATTACTTGAGGTCAGGAGTGTGAGACCAAGCAGGCCAACATAACAAGACTCCAACTCTACAAAAAAAAAATAGTAAGAATGCAACAAATCAATAAGAAAAAGGCATATTACCCAACCAAAAAAAAAAAAAAAAAAAAATAGGCAAAGGACTTAAACAGGCACTTTGCAAAAGAAGATAACCAAATGGCCAGTGAACATATGAGAAGGTACTCAATTCCATTAGTCATCAGGAAAACGTAAATTAAAACCATGATGAGATATCCATGCACTGTAATCGTCAGAATGATTACAATGAAAAAGATAAATAACACCAAATCTTGGTGAGGGCATAGAACAAAAGGAATGCTCATATACCATTAGTGGTTATAACCACTTTGAAAATCCATTTTGAAATATCTGTTGAAGCTGAATATATACTATTTGATTCAGCAATTCCACTCCTAGGAATATACCCACAGAAATTCTTATGTATGGTTAGCAAAAGACATGTAGAATGTTTGTGGCAATACTATTCACAATAGAGGAAAACTAGAAGCCCACTATCCATCCAAGTAAAATGAATACATCAATTGTGATATATTCATGTTGTATATCTATTGTTAAATTTTACTTATATGAAGTTTAAGAAGAAGCAAAATTAATCTATGAAGTTAGAAGTAAGCATAGTGATTATGTGGATGGCAGGGAGGCAGGATGGTGACTGGAAGGGAACACAAGAGGGGACTTCTGGAGATACTGGTAATGTTTCTCGCTCTAAGTTTTGGTTAAATAAGCATGTCACATTCTAAAGCACAAGCTGTACAATTATCCGATTTTGGAATATATCAATGCTTTTATAAAGCATTTAGGAAAAAAGCAGAAAAACGTCACTGTAGCTGTTGGGCAGAGAAGATCAAGGGGCAGGTGACAGATCTATTAGGAGGCTACTGCAATCATCCAGTCAGGAGAAAGCAGTGATCTGGACTAGGCTGGGGGCCTCAAAAGTGGGAGAAAGAGTCAAAATCAAGATACATCATACAGTCTCAGAGGCTTGCTAATGACTAAATGTGAGGGAAAGAAAAAGAGAAGATGCTAGGATTTTGACCTGGCACTCAAGTAGGTTTTAGTGCCATTTAATGAGATGGGAAAGACCAGAAGAGAAGAAGGTTTGAAGTGATACAGGATGGGGTGGAAATAAAGAGTTCTTTTTTGGACACAGTAAATTTGAGATGCCAATTAGACATACAAGTGGAAATGTCAAGTAGGAAGGAAGATGGATCTACCCCCCTAGAGCCCAGGGAGAGGTTCTGACTGTACAGTATGGTAGTTAAAAGAACACCCTGTAAAATTAGACTCACTATGTTCCAATCCATGCTGTAACTTACTGCTGTGTGCCCTTGGGCAAGTTACTCAACCTCTCTGTGCCTAGGACACTTCATCTGCAAAATATGAGGTATTGAAAGTATAAAGGAAACAGTACTTGCAATTTAAGCCTGCCACATGAAAAATACTCAAATGTAGCTATTATTGCTAAAGTTTTCTGTTAGTAGTAGCTTAGAGAAAGTACTAAAGACTATATAAACTGGATGAAATCACTGAGGAAATCAGTAAAGAAGAGGGTGAGGATACTTAACCTTCAGATAAGGATGAGCAAAGGAAGCAACCACAAATGAAGTAGGAGGGAATGAGGACATTATGGTGTCCAGGAAGAAAAGAAGCATTCTGAGAGGGTGATAAGTGTGTCAGATGAGGCTGAGTAAAATTGGGCCTGATCAGAACCTGCTACATAATTTGCAGGGCCTAGTGCAAAATGTAAATGTGAGGGTCTTATAGGAAAATAATTAAGATTTTCAGAACAATGATAGCACAGCATTAAACTAAGCATGGGGCCTGTACAACTGTGCAGGAGGTATGCCCACAAAGCTGGCCCTGGGACCAAGGACCAAATGTTGGTTTGGCAACAAGAATTGCTTCCATGAAGTGATGGGGTCAAAGCCAGAATGGCATGGACTGAGAAGAAAATAAAGCAGAGTTAATATATATTATATAATATATATATGACCCTCAAGGCAGTGGGTCACTTCAGTCTAGAGGTTTGAGACCAGCTGGGCAATGTGGCAGAATCCCGTCTCTACAAAAAATACAAAAAAATTAGCTGGGCATGGTGACCTGCACCTGTAGTCTCAGCTACTCTGTGGGGGTGGGGGAGGCTGAGGTGGAAAGATACTTGAGTCCTGGAGACAGAGGCTGTATTGAGCTGTGATTGTGCCACTGCACTCCAGCCTGGGTGACAGAACAAGGCTCTGTCTCAAAAAAAAAAAAAAAAAAAAGAGAAACAACAACAAACTATGAAAACCAACATTGAATTTCCCTCTTCCTTAACCTTTCTTAGGAAAGAATTGTCCTACCAAACCTTAATACCGTGATAATAAAATGTATTTAATTACTGATGTTAGTGTTGTACTGTGTCAACTTGGAATTTGCTTTCATACATTTCCACTAAACCACACCCTGTATAAATATTACCACATAATTTTAAATGTCAAAGCTTGTACCATTCATGTTCGACTGGTCTATTTTGAGATAAACTGTCAAAAGTGAGGAACTTAATAGAAAACATTAACTTGTAATCTCCCAATTTAAAAAAAAACATGTTTATATTCTATAACAATAATCCATTGTTTCAAGAAATCCTTGTTGGCATAAGAAAGAACAAAGCCCATGCTTACCTAGGGCAGTGCTTTGTCTCTGGAGGTGACAACAAAGAACACACAAATGGAAAATGTGTTTGCTCTTCATGTCTCACTCAATGTACAAACGGCCACCCATCTTTGTGTCACCTTAAGTACCAATAACTTCCTTGAGTCAACCCAAGCTTTCTCACTCATTGATTTGACCAAAATCAGCTGCAGTTACTTAGAGGCTCTGTCAGGAACACTATTTTCTGAAAAGAAATGTTACTGTCTCCAGTTTTTTGTTTCTTACAAATTACCTTATCTTTTCAACTGGTAATATGTGTACCTCATACAGAATTCCAGTATTACAGGATTCCAACATTACAAAATGATATTTAACGAAATCCCTTCTCGTCCTTGGCAACCTGGTTCTCCTTCCTAGAGGCAACCAGCATTACTATTTTCTTGGGAATCCTTTGTGCTTATACAAATGTGTGTGTCTATTCTCATATGTTTTTTATACAAATGATAGTATCTTATACTTGCTATTCTGCATTTTGCCTCTCTATCCTTCCTCCTCAGTCTACTTAGTATGATATATATTGGAGATAATGTTTTGTTAATACCTAGAGCTGCCTTTTTCCATTTTTTGTAAATTTTTATTTTGATAATTTCCTGCAAGCTTATTCCAGAAAAATTACAGAAAAGTTCTTAGGTTGCTCTTTGTCTTTATTGACTTTGATATTCTTGAAGCTTATAGGCCTGCTATTTTGGTAGCATGTTTGTTAATTTTATTAGATTCAAGATGTAATTTTGACAAGAATATCACAAAAGTTACGATGCGACCTTTGCAGTGCATCATATTAGGGTGCACATGATGTCTCTTTGTCCTAACAGTGTTAATGTTAACTTCGATTGCTTGGTTTTGTAATCCTACCTCTACTATGTAAAGTTAGTATTTTTCTCTGTGGATTAATAAGTAACTTGTGGATATGGTTTGGCTCTGTTCCCACCCAAAATCCCATCTTGAATTGTAATCCAAATTATAATCCCCATGTTTTAGAGAAGCAACCTCATGGGAGGTGATTAGATTATGCAGGCGGTTCCTCCATGCTGTTCTCATGATTGTGAGTCCTCACAAGATCTGATGATTTTATAGATCTGTTCTACACTTCTCTCTCCTGCCGCCATGTGAAGAAGGACGTGTTTGTTTCCCCTTCAGTCATGATTGTAAATTTCCTGAGGCCTACCCAGCAATGTGGAACTATGTGTCAATTAAACTTTCTCCTTTATAAATTACCCAGTCTTAGGAGGTTCTTTATAGAAGTGTGTGAACAGACTAATACACAAAGAGATAAGACTATATAAATATCATCTTCCTTACCAAACTGTCACACACTAATTTTAGCATCCTTTCATAATTTTCTAACCCATCATTCTATGATTTACTATTTAATTAATGTTTAATTAATGAATTAATATTTTTAAAATGTATTTACTATTATAAGGAAGAACCATCCCTTTTCCTCCATTTATCTGTTTACTCATTCACTTATTTCTATCAGTGTGAATGTATAGATCATTTAATTCAACAAGTTATAATCCATAACTATCATTTATTTTGACTCTCAAATTGTCCAGATTTGGCAAATGAAAGCCCCTTGAAAAGCTGACCTTCATGTCCTTTAGATATGTTTCCATCATTCTTCAAATACTCCTTTGTTTTCTAGAATTACAAGATGTTCTAAGATGTACTTCTCCTGCTCCAGCCCTGAAATAGGCCTTCCCCCCAATCCCTACCAAAAAAGCTCTGATTTCTTTTAATGGATAATGGTATTTAGAAACCAAATATTTGGGCACAATGTTTGCTCACTGCTACTGGTGTGTCAGTGAACAGAGCTAAGAAATAAGAAATCTCAACAGGCAGAACTAAGAAATTAGCTATAAATAGAGAACTGTTATCTGTCTATATGTAGGTATGTCAATTGATACAGGTATTAAAAACCATGAGTTCTACATGGACACAGAGAGGGGGTCTACTACACACTGGGGTCTATTGGGGGGAAGGGGGGAGGGACAGTGGTGGGGGGCTGCGGAGGGATAGCCTGGGGATGAATGCCAAGTGTGGGTGAAGGGGAGGAAGGCAGCAAAACACACTGCCATGTGTGTACCTATGCAACTATCTTGCACGTTCTGCACATGTACCCCAAAACCTATAATGCAATTAAAAAAAAAAAAACCATGAGTTCTAATATAACACCAAGAATACGTTCTTGCCCTCTCTTTTTCCATATTTGTGATTCTCTTTTTCCACAATAAGAAACCTGGCTCCCATTATGCTCAATATATCTTTGCTCAAGCCTAAAACAAACTAGTTTCAGAATCATGAAACCACACAACTGCAAAAGCAATCCCACTAACTAGAGTTCAGGATTCAGTTTTTGTTTTTTGTTTTTGTTTTTTGAGAGAGTCTCGCTCTGTCGCCCAGGCTGAAGTGCAGTGGCGTTATCTTAGCTCACCACAACCTTGGCCTCCCGGGTTCAAGCAATTCTCATGCCTCAGCCTCCCGAGTAGCTGGGATTACAAGGGTGCACCACCACACCTAGCTATTTTTTTTTTTTTTTTTTTTTTTTTTTGTATTTTTAGTAGAGACAGGGTTTCACCATGTTGCCCAGGCTGGTCTCAAATTCCTGTCCTCAAGTGATCTGCCTGTCTTGGCCTCCCAAAATGCTGGGTTTAAAGGTATGCACCACCACACCCACCCAGCCTGTTTTTTTTTTTTTTTTTAACTGGGAGGCAATTAAATTACAGGTGGCACCTTTTTGGTCTTTTCACACTTCCTTTTGCTCTTTGGTAACACGGGACTATTTCAGCTTGGAAATCAGTCCTAGGGTACGGCCCTTTCTTTCAGGTGTGGTCATGATTCCTAAAGACATGGCCTTTCTGGTGTTTCAACTCAATGTCTGGAGTGTTCAGAGAGATATTCTCTTTGTTGGAGCTAGAGAGCTAGGCATCCAGCCCTGCATGGTCATTAGTATCAGCTCTCAGTCAGCAGGGACAGATGCCTGGTAGTCTTACAGATTCCCAGCCTGCACATTCTGAGCTCAGTCAGGCTGTTACCCTGAGACTGCTCTACCTCCCTGTTGTGCAGCAGAAAAGGTGCCCCCAGGAAGAAAGCCAAGGAGATCATGGGACCCACCTTGCATGTTTTCTTTCTTGCAAAGATCATTTTTGCACTCTCTGTAGCTCAATGCCTGAAAACAGCTAACTCACATATATTTTGTCCAGTTTTATAATTATTAGGTTGGTGCAAAACGGAAGTATTTGCTATTGATAATATTTTCATATTTCCAGCTACTATTTTTTTTTTTTTAGAAAAAAAGAAGAGAAGGAGAGGAAGAAAGAGGAAGAAAAAGAGGGAGAGAGAACAGGAATATTGCTTTATTCTAAAAATGGGTATTAATAATGGCTGATCAATATTTTATGTATTTAAAGTATATTTAAAGTGGAGAATGTATATTTTGTGTATTAAAGTGGAGAGCTCTAAAAATACTTAAGTTTACTTGTTCCGGATCTGAGTTCAAGTCCTGGATATCCTTATTAATTTTCTGTCTCGTTGAGTCTAAATCTCTTTATGGGTCTTATGTATCTGGGTGTTAGGATCGTTAGCTCTTATTATTGCATTGATCCTTTTACCACTGTATCTTTGTTGCTTTGAAATCTGTTTTATCAAATGTGAGAATTGCAACTCCTGCTTTTTGTTTATTTATTTATTTTTGCTCTCCATTTGGTTGGTAAATCTTTCTCCAACCCTTTGTTTTGAGTCTTTGTGTATCTTTGGATATAAAATGGGTCTGGATGTAGTATACCGTTAGGTTTTGGCTGTATCTTTTGATTGGAGGATTTAGTCGATTTAAATTTAGGGTTACTGCCATTTGATGTTAACTGGCTATTTTATCCATTCGTTGATGTAAATTCTTCTTTATGTTGATGCTCTTTATTTTTTGGTATATTTTTAGAAAGGCTAATACTGGTTGTTCCTTTCTGTGTGTAATGCTTCTTTCAGAAGTTTTTGTAAAGCAGGCCTGGTGGTAGTAAAATCTCTGAGTACTTGCTTGTTCATAAAGGATTTTATTTTTCCTTCAACTGTGAAGCTTAGTTTGGCACGATATGAAATTCTGGGCTGAAAGTTCTGTTCTTTAAGGATGTTGAATATCGGCCCCCACTCTCTTCTGGCTTGTAGGGTTTCTGCTGAGAGATCTGCTGTAAGTCTAATAGGCTTCCCTTTGTGGGTAACCTGACCTTTCTCTCTGGCTGCCCTTAGTATTTTCTCCTTCGTTTCAGCCCTGGTGAATCTAACGATTATGTGCCTTGGGGTTGCTCTAATTACTTTCATCACTGGAGGCAGAAAAGTTTTTTGTTTTTTGTTTTTCTTGATACAGAGTCTTGCTCTATCACCAGGCTGGAGTACAGTGGCATGATCCCAGCTCACTGCAACTTCCGTTTTCCAGTTTCAAGCAATTCTCCTATCTCAGCCTCCCAAGTAGCTGGGACTACAGGCATGCACCACAACTACTGGCTAATTTTTTTGTATTTTTAGTAGAGACGGGGTTTGACCATGTTGGCCAGGATGGTCTCAATCTCTTGACCTCATGATCTGCCTGCCTCAGCCTCTCAAAGAGCTGGGATTACAGGTATGAGTCGCCATGTCCAGCCAGAAATATGTTTTCATTCTTTTTTTTTTTTGAGATGGCGTCTCAGTCTCTCACTCAGGCTGGAGTATAGTGACACAATCTCAGCTCACTGCAGCCTCTGCCTCCCAGGTTCAAGCAATTCTCCTCCCAAGTAGCTGGGACTACAGGCACGTGACACCAGTCCAGCTGTTTTTGTATTTAGACAGGGTTTCACCATGTTGGCCAGGCTGGTAACTCCTGGCCTCAGATGATCTGCCTACTGGCCTCCCAAATTGCTGGCGTACAGGCATGAGCCACCACACCTGGCCAAATAGTACATATTTTAGATAACTTTGTATATTGGAAATATATTCCCTCTCAGACCTTTTCATTCCATATTCAAAATAATCCTGAGTGGCCAGGTGCAGTGGCTCATGGCTATAATCCCAACACTTTGGGAAGCTGAGGTGGGTGGATCACCTGAGGTCAGGAGTTCGAGACCAGCCTGGCCAACATGGTGAAGCTTAGTTTGGCAGGATATGGTTTCTACATATTTTAGTAGAAACCTCGTCTCTACTAAAAATGCAAAAAAATTAGCTAGGCACTGTGCCGGATGACTGTAATCCCAGCTACTTGGGAGGCTGAGGCAGGAGTATCGCTTGAACCCAGGAGGCAGAGGTTGCAATGAGCTAAGATCATGCCACTGCACTCTAGCCTGGGCAACAGAGTAAGACTTTGTCTCAATAAAACAAAACCAAACCACCCTGATAATTCAGAATACCTTCATATAGAAATCCTTGGATTTTTCAAGTATTTCAGAAGTCCTTCTACATATTTTATACCTCCATTATGTCCTACTATAAAGTCCATTACTGAAATGAAATTCAGCTTACTAGTTTTACCTGGTACCTTTTTTGTACTTTATGCTGTATTTCCAGGTTCATGTTGGCCTTTGGGTCACAAAAGAAACACCAGATTGCTTTACTTGTCGGGGGGGTAGGGATAGGGAAATCTTCTAAAGAAATCTTTAAGAATGAGTTCTCTAAATATTTTTAAGAAAAGAAAAATAAAAGGCAATCCCCAGACTACAAACCTAGATGGGGCCTGGCACAATGCCTCACACCTGTAATCCCAGCATTTTGGGAGGCCACGGCAGGTGAATCACAGGAGGCCAGGAATTCGAGAGCAGCCTGGCGAATATGGTGAAATACTGTCTCCACTAAAAATAAAAATATTAGCCGGTCATGGTGGTGTGCACCTATAAACCTAGCTACTTGGGAGGTTGAGGCACGAGAATCACTTGAACCCCGGAGATCAGGGCTGCAGTGAGCTGAGATCACACCACTGCACTCCAGCGTAGTGACAGAGCTAGATTTTCTAGAAACAACAACAAACCTAGATTGAAGTGAGGGAGAGGGTTGTACAATAAAAAAGACATTTTCCAATCTTGGCTAGGCAAACTTTAATATTGTAATAAAACTGTAATATTGTAATTCTCTTCCCTCTCATCACCTTTCAACACACCCTGTGATATTTGTACTATGCAAGCACTGCATAATAATATAATTAAGTGATGGCACTAACTTAAAATCCCTTTGCCTTGAATGAGGAAATAACTAAGCATATTTTCTTTCTAGCTTATACTAAGTAATTAGCTTGCTAGTATAAGCTGGGTCTAAAGGAGCTGTGGGTGTTTTAAAAAGTAATCTTTAGTAATGACAAGCTGAAGAAATTGAATTTAATTTATTCAAATTCCACATATCTTTGAGGATTGGCAATAACAGAAACAGAAACCTTTAATGAATTAGTACTATGAGCCTAGCATTTTCAAATACTTCGTAAGTACCCAAACCAGTGGCTTTGGCCTGTAATCCCAGTGCTTCAAGAGGCCAAGGCAGAAGGACTACATTAGGCCAGGAGTTCAAGACTAGCCTAAGCAATATAGTGAGATTCCATCTCTACAAAAAATTTTAAAAATTACCTGAGCTTGGTGGTATATGCCTGTAGTCCCAGCTACTCCAGAGGCTGAGGTAGGCAGATGGCTGGAGCTCAGGAGGTCAAGGCGGCAGTGTGCTATGACTGCGTCACTGCACTCCAGACTAGGCGCCTTTACAAGCATTATTTTATTTAATCCTAACAACAAGGCAGATAAATATCATTATCTCTATTTTACTGAAGAAGAAATGAGGCTTAGTGAGGTTAAGTAACTGGTCAAAGTAATATAGATGAAAAGTGAAAAGAGCTCAATTTTTTTTTTTATTGCCTTTTAGGTTTTGGGGTACATGTGCAGAATGTGCAAGATAGTTGCATAGGTACACACATGGCAGTGTGTTTTGCTGCCTTCCTCCCCTTCACCCACATTTGGCATTTCTCCCCAGGCTATCCCTCCCCATCTCCCCCACACTGTCCCTTCCCTATTTCCCCCAATAGACCCCAGTGTGTAGTACCCCCTTCCCTGTGTCCATGTGTTCTCATTTTTCCTCACCCACCTATGAGTGAGAATATGTGGTATTTCATTTTCTGTTCTTGTGTCAGTTTGCTGAGAATGATGTTCTCCAGATTCATCCATATCCTTACAAAGGACACAAACTCATCATTTTTGATTGCTGCATAATATTCCATGGTGTATATGTGCCACATTTTCCCAGTCCAGTCTATCATCGATGGGCATTTGGGTTGGTTCCAGGTCTTTGCTATTGTAAACAGTGCTGCAATGAACATTCGTCTGCATGTGTCTTATAGTGCAATGATTTATAGTCCTTTGGATATATACCCAGTAATGGAATTGCTGGGTCAAATGGAATTTCTATTTCTAGGTCCCTGAGGAATCGCCACACTGTCTTCCACAATGGTTGAACTAATTTACACTCCCACCAACAGTGTAAGAGTGTTCCTATTTCTCCACATCCTCTCCAGCATCTGCTGTCTCCAGATTTTTTAATGATTGCCATTCTAACTGGCATGAGATGGTATCTCAATGTGATTTTGATTTGCATCTCTCTAATGACCAGTGTTGATGAGCATTTTTTTATATGTTTGTTGGCCTCATGTGTGTCTTCTTTTGTAAAGTGTCTGTTCATATCCTTTGCTCATTTTTGGATGGGCTTGTTTGTTTTTTTCTTATAAATCTGTTTGAGTTCTTTGTAAATTCTGGATATCAGCCCTTTGTCAGATGTGTAAACTGCAAAGATTTTTTCCCATTCTGTTGGTTGCTGATTCACTCTAGTGACTGTTTCTTTTGCTATGCAAAAGCTGTGGAGTTTGATTAGGTCTCATTTGTCTATTTTGCCTTTTGTTGCTGATGCTTTTGGTGTTTTGGTCATGAAGTCCTTGCCTACTCCTATGTCCTGAATGGTTTTGCCTAGATTTTCTTCTAGGGTCTTTATGGTGCCAGGTCTTATGTTTAAGTCTTTAATCCATCTGGAGTTAATTTTAGTGTAAGGTGTCAGGAAGGGGTCCAGTTTCTGCTTTCTGCACATGGCTAGCCAGTTTTCCCAACACCATTTATTAAACAGGGAATCCTTTCCCCATTGCTTGTTTTTGTCAGGTTTATCAAAGATTGTAGAGTTGTAGATATGCTGTGTTTCCTCCGATGCCTCTGTTTTGTTCCATTGGTCTATAACTCTGTTTTGGTACCAGTACCATGCTGTTTTGATTACTGTAGCCTTGTAGTATAGTTTGAAGTCTGGTAGTGTGATGCCTCCCGCTGTGTTCTTTCTGCTTAGAATTGACTTGGCAATGCAGGCTCTCTTTTGGTTCCATATGAAGTTCAAGGTGGTTTTTTCCAGTTCTGTGAAGAAATTCAATGGTAGCTTGATGGGGATAGCCTTGATTCTGTAAATTACTTTGGGCAGTATAGCCATTTTCACAATATTGATTCTTCCTAACCATGAACATGGAATGTTTCTCCATCTGTTTGTGTCCTCCCTTATTTCGTTGAGCAGTGGTTTGTAGTTTTCCTTGAAGAGGTCCCTTACATTCCTTGTAAGTTGTATTCTTAGGTATTTTATTCTCTTTTTAGCAATTGTGAATGGCAGTTCGTTCTTGATTTGGTTCTCTTTAAGTCTGTTATTGGTGTATAGGAATGCTTGTGATTTTTGCACATTGATTTTATATCGTGAGACTTTGCTGAAGTTGCTTATCAGTTTCAGGAGTTTTTGGGCTGAGGTGATGGGGTCTTCTAGGTATACTATCATGTCGTCTGCAAATAGAGACAATTTGGCTTCCACCTTTCCTATTTGAATACCCTTTATTACTATTTCTTGCCTGATTGCTCTGGCTAGAACTTCCAGTACTATGTTGAATAGGAGTGGTGAGAGAGGGTATCTTTGTCTAGTGCCGGATTTCAAAGGGAATGCTTCCAGTTTTTGCCCATTCAGTATGATATTGGCTGTTGGTTTGTCATAAATAGCTTTTATTACTTTGAGATATGTTCCATCAATACCAAGTTTATTGAGGGTTTTTAGCATAAAGGGCTGTTGAATTTTGTCAAATGCCTTCTCTGTGTCAACTGAGATAATCATGTGGTTTTTGTTTTTGCTTCTGTTCATGTGGTGAATTACATTTATAGACTTGCATATGTTGAACCAGCCTTGCATCCCCGGGATGAATCCTACTTGATCATGATGGATAAGTTTTTTAATGTGCTGTTGCAATCTGTTTGCCAGTATTTTATTGAAGATTTTTGCATCTATGTTCATCACGGATATTGGCCTGACGTTTTCTTTTCTTGTTGAGTCTCTGCTGGGTTTTGGTATCAGGATGATGTTGGTCTCATAAAATGATTTGGGAAGGGTTCCCTCTTTTTGGATTATTTGGAATAGTTTCAGAAGGAACGGTACCAGCTCCTCTTTGTGTGTCTGGTAGAATTCGGCTGTGAACCCATCTGGACCTGGGCTTTTTTTGTGTGGTAGGCTCTTAATTGCTGCCTCAACTTCAGACCTTGTTATTGGTCTATTCATAGTTTCGGCTTCCTTCTGGTTTAGGCTTGGGAGGACACAAGTGTCCAGGAATTTATCCATTTCTTCCAGGTTTACCAGTTTATTGCATAGAGTTGTTTATAATATTCTCTGATCTGTGGAATCTATGGTGATTTCCCCTTTATCATTTTTTATTGCATCTATTTGGTTGTTCTCTCTTTTCTTTTTTATCAGTCTGGCTAGTGGTCTGTCTATTTTGTTGATCTTTTCAAAAAACCAGCTCTTGGATTTATTTTTTGAAGGGTTTTTCGTGTCTCTATCTCCTTCAGTTCAGCTCTGATCTTAGTTATTTCTTGTCTTCTGCTAGGTTTTGAGTTTTTTTGATCTTGCTCCTCTAGCTCTTTCAATTTTGACAATAGGGTGTCAATTTTGAATCTCTCCACTCTTCTCATGTGGACACTTATTACTATATATTTTCCTCTACAGACTGCTTTAAATGTGTCCCAGAGATTCTGGTATGTGGTGTCTTCGTTCTTGTTGGTTTCGAAGAACTTCTTTATTTCTGCCTTCATTTCATTGTTTATCCAGTCAACATTCAAGAGTCAGTTGTTCAGTTTCCATGAAGCTGTGCAGTTCTGAGTTAGTTTCTGAATTTCGAGTTCTAACTTGATTGCACTGTGGTCTGAGAGACTGTTATGATTTCAGTTGTTTTGCATTTGCTGAAGAGTGCTATACTTCCAATTATGTGGTCAATATTGGAGTAGGTGTGATGTGGTGCTGAGAAGAATGTATATTCTGTGGATCTGGGGTGAAGAGTTCTGTAAATGTCTGTCAGGTTTGCTTGTTCCAGGTCTGAGTTCAAGTCCTGGATATCCTTGTTAATTTTTTGTCTGGTTGATCTGTCTAATATTGACAGTGGAGTGTTAAAGTCTCCTACTGTTATTGTGTGGGAGTCTAAGTCTCTTTGTAAGTCGTTAAGAACTTGCCTTATATATCTGGGTGCTCCTGTATTGGGTCCATATATATTTAGGATCGTTAGCTCTTCTTGTTGTATCGATCCTTTTACCATTATGTAATGACCTTCTTTGTCTCTTTTGATCTTTGTTGCTTTAAAGTCTATTTTATCAGAGACGAGAATTGCAACTCCTGCTTTTTTTTGCTCTCCATTTGCTTGGTAAATGTTTCTCCATCCCTTTATTTTGAGACTTTGTGTATCCTTGCATGTGAGATGGGTTTCCTGGATACAGCACACCAATGGGTTTTGGCTTTTTATCCAATTTTCCAGTCTGTGTCTTTTGATTGGTGCATTTAGCCCATTTACATTTAGGGTTAATATTGTTATGTGTGAATTTCATCCTGCCATTTTGATGCTAGCTGGCTGTTTTGCCCATTAGTTGATGCAGATTCTTCATTTTGTTGATGCTATTTAGCATTTGGTATGTTTTTAGAATGGCTGGTACTGGTTGTTCTTTTCTATGTGTAGTGCCTCTTTCAGGAGCTCTTGTAAAGCAGGCCTTGGTGGTGACAAAATCTCTGAGTACTTGCTTGTTGGCAAAAGATTGTATTCTTCCTTCACTTATGAAGCTCAGTTTGGCTGGATATGAAATTCTGGGTTGGAAGTTCTTTTCTTTAAGAATGTTGAACATTGGCCCCCACTCTCTTCTGGCTTGTCGAGTTTCTGCCGAGAGATCTGCTGTGAGTCTGATGGGCTTCCCTTTGCGGGTGACCCGACCTTTCTCTCTGGCTGCCCTTAGTATTTTCTCCTTCATTTCAACCCTGGTGAATCTGACAACTATGTGCCTTGGGGTTGCTCTTCTTGCGGAACATCTTCGTGGTGTTCTCTGTATTTCCTGGACTTGAGTATTGGCCTGCCTTATTAGGTTGGGGAAATTTTCCTGGATAATGTCCTGAAGAGTATTTTCCAGCTTGGATTCATTCTCTTCGTCACATTCTGGTACACCTATCAAATGTGGGTTAGGTCTCTTCACATAGTCCCACATTTCTTGGAGATTTTGTTCATTCCTTTTTGTGCTTTTTTCTCTAATCTTGGTTTCTCATTTTATTTCATTGAGTTGATCTTCGACTTCCGATATTCTTTCTTCTGCTTGGTCAATTCGGCTGTTGAAACTTGTGCATGCTTCGTGTAGTTCTTGTGCTGTGTTTTCCAGCTCCTTCAATTCATTCACATTCCTCTCTAAGTTGTCCATTCTTGTTATCATTTCCTCGAATCTTTTTTCAAGGTTCTTAGTTTCTTTGCATTGATTTAGAACATGTTCTTTTAGCTCACTGAAGTTTCTCATTATCCACCTTCTGAAGTCTGATTCCATCATTTCATTGCACTCATTCTCCGTCCAGCTTTGTTCCCTTGCTGTTGAGGAGTTTTGGACCTTTGTAGGAGGTGAGGTGTTTTGGTTTCGGGTGTTTTCCTCCTTTTTGCCCTGGTTTCTTCCCATCTTCGTGGATTTATCCACCTGTCATCTTAGTAGTTGCTGACTTTTCAATTGGGTCTCTGAGTGCACGCCCAGATTGTAGATGATGAAGTATTTCTGTTACTCAGTTTTCCTTCTAACAGTCTAGCCCCTCTGCTGTACAACTGCTGAGGTCCACTCCAGGCCCTGCTTGTCTGGGGTACACCTGTAGCAGCTACGGAACAGTGAGGGATGCTACCAGTTTCCTCTTCTGCTGTCTTTGTCCCAGAATGATGCCCACTAAATGTCAGTCTGATTAGTCCTTTTTTGAGGTGACTCTGGATATACAGGGGTCAGGGAGCTGCTTGAGGAGACGGTCTGTACTTTATAGGAGCTTAAGTGCTGAGCTGTGAGCTCCATTGTTCATTCAGGGTTGTTGGGTGGGTGTGTTTAGGTCTGCTGCAACAGAACTTATAAAACCCCCTTTTTTTTCCCCTTGATGCTCTGTGTCAGGGATTTGGGGCTTTCTTTATGAGTATCCGTTGCACTGTCCTGCCCAGGTAGGAGGCAGTCTATTCACTATTTGCCTGCCAAGGCTCCGCCCTCCTACCGTGGGGTCCACTCTGCTGCCGCGGGGCTCTAACCTACTGTGGTGGGCTCCGCCCTGTTGGCTGAGTCTCTCTGTTATGGCGGGTTGCCTCGGCAATGGCAGGCTGCTTCTGCAATGGGCGTGTTCCTCAGCAGGGGCGGAATGTGTCCATAGTGGCGGACGCCCCTCCCCCACGAAGCTGCACCGTCCTGGATTCAGCTGAGCCCACAGTAAAACTCTCAACCCCCAGCGTTTCGAATCGCCGTTTTGTTTGTCCCCATGGGGGTGGGACCCGCGGAGCCTGATCACCTGGCTCCCTGCCTCAGAGTCCTTTCTCTCTCTCTCTATTTTTTTTTTTTTTAAGTTGAACAGTTGACTCTCTCACAGGTGTTTCAGTCGCCTGCTGATAGGGCACCGGGATCTCCCGTGTGTGATTTCCCATGCCACGACCCACTGCACCAGCTCAAATCACGCTTCCCAGGAATCTCCTGGTTTGGCTCACTCTCCAAGTCCCGTTTAATCAGATGGATATGTTAATCTGCCCTCCCAAATCTCAGATTGCCAGTTTAACAGGGCACCCAGACCAGTGCGTTTTGTGTGGGGTGCCACTGCGCCACGGCACCGGCCGAAAGGGCCGCACAAGCCGAAAGGGCTGCACTGGTGTCCCGTGTCTCTCCTGCACCTGGGAATTTCCCCATTCTGTGGGCAACAAAGGTCCGTCTGAAAATGCGGCTAGGACTCACCCTCTGCGCCTTCACTGAGAGCTGCAATCCCGAGTTGTTACTACCGCGCCATCTTTGCTTTTCCTTCAGAGCTCAAATTTTAATTCAGTTTTATAAGACTCCAAAACCTAGGCTTTTAACCTTCTCAAAGCAAAGAGAATTTATGAATTATCTCCATTAGAATTACTAAGGTCCTTGCTCAAAATACGTATTTCTGGTAAATTATACATTCTTTGGGGTGAGACATGGGAATATAAATTTTTGACAAGTTTCTCACTGAATTCTGACCCATATTGAAATTTGAGAAACACTGCTTTCTGTTACTACCTCTCAGGGTATACACTAAATTAGTTTAGCTTTTTAAATTTTTCAGCTTTTGTAATTTTAGTAATATTTTAAGCTATAACAGGAAAAGCTCCAGAAAGTACACATAGGTTACCATCAAGAATTTGAAAAAATAAAAATGTTGGCAAACTTTTATCATGGTTTCACTGCAGGGAAAGTAACTAAAACATTCCAAATTTTAGTGTGCTTCTATTCAGTTAAAAAAGGAAACATTAACTTGTTATTTACCATCATTTATTGTACAAGCACACCACATGTTACAGAAGGACTGAATCAATGACAGGATAACCTTGAAGGAAAAAGGCGGGGAAGTGACAAGTTCAATGTTAAAATTATGTAATTTCAACAGAAACTTCTAAAGTACAGCTCAGATTCTGTAAATTATGTGAAAATACATTTAAAAGCTTTTACTGTTTGTTTAAACTTGAATGTGGCCCTCTGGGAAAGGGACGACTGGCCTAATGGAAAAAGACATGGTTCCAGAATCAGACTCAACCTAGACTCTATTAGGTTAAAGGTCCCTAACCCCCAGGCTGCAAACTCTCACTGGTCCATGGCCTGTTAGGAACTAGGTCACATGGCAGGAGGTGAGTGGCAGGCAAGCAAGTATTAAGGCCTGAACTCCACCTCCAGTGAGATCAGCAGTGGCATTAGACTTTCATAGGAGTGTGAACCCTACTGTGAAAACTGTCTTCCACAAAACCAGTCTCTAGTGCCAAAAAGGCTGGGAACCACTGCTAGGCTCTGCTGCCTGCTAGCTTTATAGTTTTGGGCAAATTACTGAAATTTCAATTTCTTCATCCTTAAAAAGGGATGTCAACACTTCACAGGCTATTGTTTTCTCCCATACTCTTCCCTCTCAGCACATTTTAACCCATCCTGGGAACCCTAAGAACTACTATGATATGGTTTGGATTTATGACCCCACCCAAATCTCATGTTGAATTGTAATACCCAGTGTTGGAGGAGGGGCCTGGCAGGAGGTGATTAGATCATAGGGGCAGATTTCACCCTTACTATTGTCATGATAGTGAGTTCTCACAAGATCTGGTTGTTTAAAAGTCTATATAGCACCTCCCCTTCTCTCTCTTCCTCCACCTCTGGCCATGGAAGATGTGCCTGCTTCCCTTTACCATGACTGTAAGTTTCCTGAGACCTCCCCACCCATGTTTTCTGTAGAGCCTGTAGAACCGTGAGCCAATTAAACCTCTTTTCTTTGTAAATTACTCAGTCTCAGGTATTTCTTTATAGCAGTGGGAGAACTGACTAATACATCCTACCTTCTAAGAGTCTACTAAGAAAAACTATGCTTCAGGTCCTGTTTCCTCTAATCATGACTAGAAGCTGGAGCCTAAGGCTCTCTAGTAGTCACTCACTGTGCAAACTCTCACTCCCATAATGCTCTGGATATCCCCTTAAGCTGACTCTGGTACCCATGCCTTCTCTCCTCAAAAATCTACCATTGGGCCACAGCACCCACTAGATGATGCCTCTTTATTTACATCCTCCTCTCTCTAAGTCCCTTTCCCTCCTTAAGTACGTAAACCTTGACTCTGCCTGGAGACACCAAGTTTCCTGACACCTTTCAAGCAGCAATCATTTTCTCTTTCACAGGTCACAGTCTTTCTCTCCGTTTCAACTCTGAGCATTATGAATTAAACAGATATCTGACCCCGTCAACATGTAAGGCATTGTGGAAAAAGGGGGAGTCCTAAGTTATAAAGCAGTCAAAAATCTCTAATTGGGGAGCTTAAATTCAAGTGAAAATGCAGACAAATATGTCATTTTATTTATTTACTTAATTTAATTAATTAATTTTTTGAAGCTGAGTGTCCTGCTATGTTGCCCGGGCTGGTCTCAAACTCCTGGGCTCAAGCTATCCCTCCTGCCTAAGCCTCTTGATAGCTGGGACTACAGGCATGCACCACTGTGCTTCACTTTGTATCATTTTAAATTGTGCTAAGAGGCATGAAAGATAAAGCAGGAAGCTCTTATTTTGTGTGGGGGTGGAATCTTAATTTAAATAGAATGATCAGTGGCATTTAAAGTGGAGGTGTGAAGGACAGGGAGTCAGTCAAGTAGAGTGAGATGGTAAAGAACATTTCAGACCAAGAGGGAAACAGGGCCTCTCCAAAGACCTCCTGCCTCCTCAGCAACCCATTCTGAGGATGTTGTCACCAGCAGAACATGAATACTTCCCAAATCACTGATTGCAACCCACCAGGACAACTTGCTTTCCTTATGACACACTCACTTCCATCTCATACAGAACTCCAAGGCCCATGTTCTCATCCAGACCCTTGCTCTCCATTGAGGCTCTCTTCTCACCATCCTCACTTCACTACCCAATTTATAACCTTTATTTCTTCCTTATTCAATTGTAATCCCCCTCATTAACGTTCAATCACTTGACTCTCCCTCCTTCCTTCAAATTCCTATGGCAAAAATCCCAATCACTCTGCTTTTTCTGAGAATGTAACTATACCAGTGAGAATTGCTGGTCACCCCACTGCCAAACAGATTTGAAACACAATAAATTTATAACTAAGTTCACATGGCTTTTATATACTGCAAAGCAGCACATGATTCTCTATTAGTTTCCTTTTCCACTCTCTCTAATGACTACTTAATTTTGCCTGTCTATTCAACATTTCTACCCTACTCCTAACTTTGGCTTTCATAATACCCTACTATAATGGTTTTCCCTCCCATCTTTCTGATTATTCTTTAAGTTATTTTGCTATCTTCTTTTCTGATCTACAAGTTGGAGATCTTCAATATTCAGATATGGGCTATTTTCTCTCATTGCTCTACATTCTTCCCAGGTGATCTCATTCATTTCCATGATTCTAAATAACATCTATATGCTAATAATTCCCAAATTTCTGTCTTGCCCAGACCATCACTATAATTTGAAGACCACTATCCTAGTTTGAACCACCATCATGGTGCTGGTGTTACTATAATCCCCCTAAGTGATTTCCCTACTAAGAGTACAATCTTCTTATAGTAGCCAGAGCTGTCCTTTTGAGGTACAAATCAAATCATGTTTTTCCCTTACTAAAATTTCCACAACTCTCAGAACAACATCCTAAAATATGTCAAGTCTCCTGTAGCTGCTACAATGAATTACCACAAATCTGGAGGCATAAAACAACAGAAATTTATTCTCTCACAGTTCTGGAAACCAGAAGAGATGTTGGCAGGGCCACACACTCTCCAAAGACTCTAGGGGAGATCTCATTCCCTACCTCTCCCAGCTTCTAGTGTCTCTGGGCACTCACTGACTTGTGCTGCATCACTCCAATCTCAGCCTCTGCCTTCACCTGGGCCTCCTCTTATCTCCTCTGTATGTTTTTTACTACACGTCACTGGACTTAGGTCCCACCCAGATAATTCAGATTTATCTCACAAGCATTAAGATCCTTTGTAGACTTACATCTAGAAAGACATTTTCCCACCAAAATAAGGTCACATCACGGGAGGCAGAGGTTGCAGTGAGCCGAGATCACACCACTGCACTCCGGCCTGGGTGACAGAGTGAGACTTGGTCTCAAAAAAAAAAAAAAAAAAAGCCACTCTATTCCTTTTCTTCACAGCTTTGTTGTACTTTCTATTTTCCTTTGTTTCATCGTGTTGTACTGACAAATGGATTTATGTTTACTCATTAATATTTGTCTCCACCACTGGACCATGAACTCTTCATACCATCTTATGAAGCACATCTGTTTTCTTCCCTTCTGTATGTATACCCAGAGCATAAAATGGCATCTGGCACACAGTAGCCTTAACTAAATAAGGGAGTACTAAATAAATAGAGTGCCTCCTCTTCCCCTTTTGAACAGGATTAGATAAATGCAAATAAATTGGTTAGAATGGTGACCAGACACCCAAAGACATTGCTGGCCTGCAGTAGCTATCACTCCTAGCCCAGCCTGGAAGATTGATAAAGTTTGGCACAAAAGAAAAAGTAGCACCCAATAATTATTAAGTTAGAAGGACTTCTCTGTTTTTCATTTCTTTTTTTTTTTTAAACATGACTCAGCCTCAGGAGATTCTGAGGACATGTGCCCTCTAATTTACATTTCTGTTGTGGGACAATTATACAACTCAGGAACTCATTTCACCGTTTACAGTAATCTCCATCTCCTGTCCCAAAGGATTGATTGAAAATTTCTCTGAAACTTTAGGAAAAACTCCAATACAAACTGATTTCCAAGCCCCAACTACTAAGAAGGGTGATTCATAAAACTTTCTTAATTCGGCAAATTACAAAATGATTCAAGTATTATTAACATTCAATCCTACTGGCCTGTTCTAAAGTCTAGCATCCACAGAGGCATGCAAAGAGGTCTAGCATGCAAAAAGAAATCTTTCCTGAGACACCAGAAATTCTCCACCCTGCTTTTCTTCCTGAGGTATTTTTTTTAAATTGGGATAGCATTTAAATACCATAAAATTTAGCCTTTTAAAGTATACCAGTCAGTGTTTTTCCCAACATTATTCAACCTTTATCACTAATTCCAAAACATTCTCATAATCCCCTACTCCCTGCCACCTGCCAAAAATTCATTTCTATTAGCAATCATTCTCTATTCTTCCCTTTCCCAGCCCCTGGCAAATACTAATGTACTATCTCTGGATTTTGCAGTCTTTTTTTACAAACTGAAACACAGAGAGATGAAGTGATTTACACAGAGCTGCAAGTCACTTAGTAAGAGAGTGAGATTATAATACAAGTATTTACAGAAACTTTTAAGTGTATAAAAATTAGTGAAAACATATTTAGGTCACCTATATAGATGCTAAATGCAGCTATAAGACCATTTGATGTTAGAGTCTTTAGAATAGTCATTCTCAGGCAGTGTGTCTGGCCAGGGCGAGACAGGTATATAGGGATTAGGAATCACTAAAGAAGAAGAGACTCAGGCCAGGTGTGGTGGCTCACACCTGTAATCCCAGCACTTTGGGAGGCCAAGGTGGTCGGATCACCTGAGGTCAGGAGTTTGAGACCAGCCTGACCAACATGGAGAAACCTCATCTCGACTAAAAATACAAAATTAGCCAGGCATGGTGGCACATGCCTGTAATCCCAGCTACTTGGGAGGCTGAGGCAGGAGAATCACTTGAACCCGCGAGGTTGTGGTGAGAGCCGAGATCTCGCCATTGCACTCCAGCCTGGGCAAGAAGAGTGAAACTCCATCACAAAAAAAAAAAAAAAAAAAAGGAAGAGACTTGCCACTGTGGAAGAAAACTGCATTTATGGACCGGGGAAATATGATGATATGTGGTTTAGAGGACAGACATTTTTCTTTTCCACTCAGGGTACTGAAAATGGTGCTAATATGTCCAGGTGCCAACCTGCTTCCTTTTACAGTGGCCCAGTGGGTTCCAGAGATCCCTGATCATTTTAGTTTTCTTGTGAGTCGTTAACAAAATAATGGTCCTAATACCCCTTCGGAATACTTGCTGGTTTATGAAACCTTGTAAAATTATATGGGAACTTTGACTTTTTAAATATCTACTGTCTGAATTTTCAAATAAGTAAAAGAACTGCAAGCTGAACTTACTTCCATTGCCATTATAAATGTATACATTTAGCCTATGTTCCCATAGGATAAAATGACCACAATCTATTTGCAAAAATAATTAGGCACACTTTTTATTTTATGTCTTAATCAACATTACAAATACAAAAGGAAAAAAGACAGAAACCACTTATCACAGAGAAAAATCATCATTCAAAGATTAATCTGAACTTCAACATTCTTTATGCTCATTTAAAAATATTATCAAAACAGGAATTCAAAAGGACAAGTAAATAAAAAACCAAGTATTTTATTAATTAAAATGGAGACCTTAAACCAATTAAGACTATACAACTTAAAAATAACCTGTCTTTATCATAGAAAAGTTTGATTTGCCATCATATAATGAATACGCAGGAGATTACTAATGGGTAAGTAAACAAATTTTCTTTTACAAACAAGTTATTTTGAGTTATAGAGATCATCCTGGTGACTAGATTTTTTTTAATGATGACTAAAAATGCCTATTTAGATAGGATACTAAATGAAATACTGAACATTTAAAGTTGAAACTTCTTGTCCACCAAATATTTTCTAAGTATGTTTTTAAGCATATACATTAACCTATAAAGTCAACTCTTAATTATCTACAGCAAAAGAGAACTTTGGTACGACTAAATTCAATTTTTTAAAATATAAAATTACAGAGTATTTTTGGAATTAAATTGGAGCATGCCTAAATATGAAAATGTGAAAGTCCCATTTTTCTGTTATGTACTCTATTAATGAGGAATGAACAGCCTAACTATACTGAATTATTGATATAAATAAAGCACCACCGTAAAATCTCTTCCTAAAAGATTGCGGGGTCACATCTAGCAATTTAGGGCAAAAGGTAAATAATTACTTTTAAAAGCCTCATTTCCCTTTTGATAGGAGCATCAAGATACTAAAATAAAAATAATGTAATAAGTACTCCAAAATAGAACAATTTTAGTTCTCCCATATGATAAGGGGCTAACAGGAAAACAAAAAATAAATAAAAAGATAAAATTTAAAAATAAGTAAAAAATAGAAAATATTTTTAAAAAGCAGCCTAGGCAAGAGAAGTGGGTGGGTTTAGGAGAATCCCTTTTTGAAAAATTCAGAGAATTATTAGTAATCTTTCTTAAATTAAATGCAGGATCAGGCATACTGCACGTGGAATTGGGACAATTCTTTGATAAACTTTAAGGATGCTAAATAACTTACAGAAACTATGAATGCATTTTCATTTTCACAGACAAAAGAGAAAATATTTCAGATTGCATAACAATTTTATTTTTTGAAATGGTTATCCTAAGGAATTTCCTTAAATTCAGATTTTTGCAAAATTCCTATTTTCCAAGTCATCAAGTAAACACTAAAAACAACTTTACTCATGAATATGGTAAACTCTTTGTGAAGCATGCATTTTTCATAAATCTAGGCCAAAGTAAGCTAATTGAAATTTAATTCTAAATTCATCCTGTGATTTCTGGACATAATATTGGCATAAAACCAGTAAAAATACTTTTTAAAAAAAGCATTTACTTCCCAAATAATTTAGTTTTGGAATTTAGTTTGGAAATATTTATATTCTTAGTCAAAATATTACTTTTAGAGTCTAAAGGTTTTAAAAACAAAATTGGTCCAACAATTATCAAAATGAAATGACTATAAACACTGACTAAAACTTCTTACCCACAGAAATAAACCATTTCAGGTGAGTTCAGCTCACTTAATTTTTAAAACCCATTTCTCTTTTCCAGCTTCACAACTGGATTGAACATTGCTCAACTGCTCAACAACATTACCTATGTCAAAAGTGAAAAGATAAAAAGTATTGTAAAGATTTCACAGTGAGTAAATCTGGGAAGAGTATACTGTATAATCAACATTTCAGAGCTGGAAGGGATCTTTAATGTCTAATCCAGCACCCACATTTTATAGATGAGAAAACCAAGCCCGAATACGTCAAATAACTTGACCAAAGTCACATTCCTCAGCTGAGCCATTGCATTCATTCAATCATTCATTCACCCACTTACTGAAAGCTGCCTAAGTGCCAGGCTGGATATTAGGAGATGGAAAGCAGCATTCACAATTGCCAAGGCAGTCTTTTCCTTGCATTTTCAAGATAAATTCTTAAATTTCCTGATCACCAGAACTCGTAGGAGAGTTCCACAGCCTTGGTAGAACTTAGCCCACTTTTAGTTTCATACATTTCAATAAACATAATTGGGTTTAACTTCAGAGAAGCCTCAATTGTTTACTTTAAATGATTAAGCATTAACAGAGAGGCACAGTATTCGGAAAGAGTCCCTTTCTAGTACTTTTATAACTTAAGGAAGTGAATTCAGAAAATATCCTACACACACAGACAAGTTCACAGAGAGGACAGCTTACAAAATCAGAGGAATCTGAGGTATCAATATATTATAGATCAGTGAAGTCCAATAGCTCAAGTTTACAAAGTGTGGAATGTAAACATCTCCCCATTCCATTTAGATATGGGTATGTCTACATGTTAAAAAGACCTCCAAACTCACACTCAAACAAATTCCCTCTTCTAATTACCCATGTATCTAAAACCAGGCCTTCTGCCTTAAGATCAACTTTAATTTCTTTTTGATTAGAAAAAATTAGATTAACAAATAAAATCTAAAATTTAATGTGCTGGCTAAAAAAGAAATTCAAATTCTATGTAATCGAAATAGCAATAACTCAAAACTGCACATCCATGAGTTTTGTTAAAAAATGGGATGTGCAGTGAACTTACTCATCAACATAAATCATACCTCATATTACTTGGACCTTCACATTCTTTGATATTAAGTCTTGCACTTAAATGTTTTTTGTGTTTCAATTCACAGTCAACTCTTTTAAGAAGAGACCATATTGACAAAGCTCTTAAATAAAACAACCCATAAGTAAGGCACTGTGAAATATTAAACAGCAGCACTCTGGATACCCAGTTTCAGTGTGATAAACCAAAATGAACCCCAGCTTTCCAGTGCTCCAGAGGACTGCTGGGTGGCTTTTGATAAAATACAATCTTCACTGAGGCTCTTATGGCGCTTTGACTTTCTTGAAGCTACTGTCAGCTCACGACGAAAGTGCTGTTGTGCTCTATTTTTCAAAACTCCAAATTTGATTTTTATCTAGAACATCACAAGTTTTCATTTGTACATCAGGTCGGCCCTCTGGTGTCCGGTAAGCACTAAGACACAGTCCTGAGTGTGGGTGAAAAATGGTTCCATCGTCTTTAAAATGCCAAATAATATTTACTGGTGCAGGGAATCCATCTTTGGGACAATTTTGCATTCCTACATAATTTTTTTGCTCAGGAACCTCTGCACATAACTCTGTCACAGAATTAAACCTTATTTCTTTCTTTGAAGTATATTCAAAGAATTGATTGCCTCCTTGACCATGGCATCCAAACAGTGAAAGGTTAGCACCTGTGGGGTTGTTGTCAGGAGAATTATAATCTAAACATTCAGATGAGATCCCTCTACTGCGAATAGCCCCATGCCAGCCTGGCCTATCCTCTGGAACATGCAAATTAGGAAACACGTTTTTCAAATACCAGTCAAAGCTCCTGCATTTCAGCCGCTCTCGTAGTAACTTTCTTTCAGAAATATCACCATAAGCTTCTTTTCTTGCTGGAGGGTTTCTATTGTAGAAGTGCTCTTTGTACTCATCCATCCAAACTTCTGCTGCCCGAGCAGTATTCTGTAGGAAATTGGGGCGAGCATATGGTGCCCGCTTGGGGAACACATGGCCCACGTGGGAACACGGGTGGATCTCCAATTTGCCACCACACTGCCACACCCTAAAAGACAGCTCAAGGTTTTCACCTCCCCACACTTCCATTCCGGTGTCATATGTTCCAAGGTACTGAAAATATTTCTTGCTGACAGCAAACAGTCCTCCAGCCATGGTGGGTGATCTGATGGGATCAATTCTTGATATCCGCCTGTCCCTTTCATGTTTGGGGACAGAATGCCATTGAAACGTTAAACGCCAGTCAAATCCACCAATCATGGGCTCTCCTGTCTGCATATAGAATTCAAAAGTATTCCAATCAATGGTGTCTATAACAGGACACACAATTGCTGTTTCATCTCTCCCAATCCTTTCCAGAAGCGGTTCCAGCCAACCGGAATTACACTCACAGTGACAATCCAGGAAAGTGAGGACGTCCCCAGTGGCAAAAGTGGCCCCAATCAGACGGGCCCTAACCAGCCCCTCACGCTTATTGGTCCTAATCAAGCGTACTCGATCAAGATTGCTGATGTAAGTTTCAAGTTGTGTCTTCAAATAAACTCTGTCACTCAAGTCGTCCACCAAGATGATCTCTTTCAAAAGCACTGCAGGAGAAGTTTCTAAAACACTGTGAATGGTACGGAGCAAAGTCGACCAGGCTTCATTATAGAAAGCAATGATAACAGACGTGGTAGGAAGTGTCCTATAGTTAAACTTCTTGGACTTACACTCATACATTCTTTTATCCTCTATGTGTCGATGCAGGGAAATCCTGTCACTGAGGTAAATATTGATGGCATATCTCTCAATGAGTTCTTCTTGCTGCTTCAGTTCACCTTCATTGAGATGGAGTTTGCTGGCTTTCCCCCACTCCCCAAGTGCATGGGAATCTGCAGGGGGCTTCTCATAAAGCGGTCGAGACAAATCCTCTGTATTTTTCTGGAAGTCTGAGAGCCTTCTGGACCCCAGCTCCCTGGCATGGCCGGCTCCTGTAGAGGCATGGAAAGTGGAGACCAAGAGCTCCACGAAGATATAGGCCACTGTTAAAAACGCCAGCAGCAGGCAACTCTTGCCTGCCCAAGTCCACCTCACCGCCATCCGGTTCAGGGCTGAGGCGCAGACGCCGCCACCCAGCCTCCACGCAGGGGGAGGGCGGCGGAACCCACAGCTCGAGCTCAGGTACTTTCCAGCAGGTCCTTCCTTTCATGCAGGCGCTGGGCTCCTTTCCAGTCACCCGGGCTTTCCAGGGGTCACCTGAGCCCTCTCGGTCCTCGGCCCCGGCACAGACAACTCCTCTCTCCCCACTTCCTCCTGCTCGGCTCACAACTTTTCACAAACTCTCCAGCCAACACCCTACCCTCCCGGGCCGAGGACAAACCCCTCCCCTTCCCACTCACTCCTCCTGGTGGTTAGTTTGCGAAAGTCGTCGCCAGGCCCAGACAGCTGAATAGAGGCAGGGAATGGAGGAGCGGTCCCGGGCTGGCCCTCGTCTCCGGGTGCTCTCAACCCCCATACAGGCCCTCAGCCGTTCTCCTAGGGGCCCTGCCTGGACAGGATGGAAAGGTTTCCGTTCTGGCCCGGGGAGCTTCTGTCTCGTTACAAAAGGAAAACAAGAATAAGACTTACCGAGTTGCTTGCCGTTGGAGCTGAAGTCCAAAGAGGTGAGCGCAGCTTTGTGGCCTTTGAAATAACGCTCCAGAACGGGGTCCTCCTGGAAAGGAAAGTTGTCAAGTTTTGAAAGTGGCCGCCCACCTCGAATTCTGGGGGCCGGGATCGACGCTGCCACTCCCCCGGGGCCCGGCCTCGGAACGGCCACGCATGCGGCGACTTGGCAGGGCAGGACAGCAGCACGGGCGCCGCGCTCAGTCCCGCCACAGGGCGAGGGCGACGCCGGCACCAGCTCTCCCCACAGGAACCGCAAAACGCTCGGTTCGCGCTTTCCGGAGTCCAGCGCTTCGCAGGAACCGCGGCCCCTTTGAAATGCACGTTCCCGGGCCCCGCCTGCTGGCAAAGGGCAGGCAGGTGCGAGGATGAGCCTCGGCTTTGGTAATTTTTTTTTTTTTTTAAATACCTCCCAGGTGATTCTGACGCAGGCGCTCCAGGGAAACCCTCTGAGAATTCTAGGGGCCAGGGGGCCGTCCGACTCAGTCCGGAGCTCCGGAACTCCGGGAAAAGCGCCCAGGAGCTGGGTCTGGACTCCGCACTCTGGCCGCCCCGGTGGCAGAGAGTGAGGTGCGGATACCCCAGGACGAGGGGCTCAGGACCCGGTAGCAGACACCTGCCTCCATCTCCTATCAGGTGCGGGTTCGGCCCGGACCTGGCTCGCAGCCCGCGGGACAGGCTCCGGGGAGGAACTCCCACCACCCGCCCCCGCATCTCCAGTCCGTCCTTACCGTGGCTGAGGCCATCGGAGGAGCGTTCGGCGCCTAACCCCTAAGGGTGGGAGAACCCAGAGAGAGGAGGGGAGGGAGGGGAGGGGGCGAGAGGGGACCGTGCAGCGCCCGGAACCGTCTGCCCAAAGCGGCAGCGCCTCCCGGTCACTACAACAACGACGGCCCAGTTAAACCTTGCGCTCAAGGCATGGCCAGTCGAGCCCCGAGACCTCGCCGACGCTGTAAAGAGCGGGCGGGAGGGATGCTCCGGATCAGCTGTGGCCACAAACCAAAGCCCATGTTTACTAACACTCGCGTTCCCCCACATTTGATGTCAGGAAGTGGGGTAGTAACCAGGACGGGAATAAGGGATGAATGGAAGGGAGTTGTGAGCCTGTTATCGATGCAATCAGACTTCTATTACGTTTTAAAGAGACAGCACCCGAGACGTTCAAGATGGTCCCCTCTTGCTTATTTTGTTGAAAAGCTTTGACAGGAGAGGGACAACTTGCTAGTTATTATTATACTAAAAGAAACTAAATACCCGGAGGGCAGATGTTTTCCACACAGTTCCCTGCGTGATATTGATATAGATGCTGGATGTGCGTGAGGAATGAATGAGTGACTGAATGAATAAATGTTGTGCGTGCACTTAATAATTTTCTGCGATATGTTTCCATTCTCATCTGCTCATCGGCGTATGCCTTAGAGCACTAAACTTACACAGCAGGATAATTAAAGTCTTTAGGAAGACTTGGAAACATGGTTTTTGTTTGTTCTTTTTCTTTTCTTCTTCTTCTTCTTTTGTTTTGTTTTGTTTTGTTATGAGACCGTGTTACTACAGCAGGCTTTGTTACACAGAGTATCGTTTGTGCTTCAGCCAAACTATGAAGTAGGTAGAATTACAAAATGTTTTCAATGTTTCCAAGTTACAAATGATTCCTAGATATTGATCTTAGAGGTCATACAGAGACAGCTCTTCTAATTCTAAGTCCATATCCTTTTTTAACCCTGCCTCAAAGCATGATGTTCTGAGCTGAAAATTACATATAGTGTAAGGATCCTTTGCAGCATGAAAAGGCATGAAAGAACACAGCTGGTAAGATGTGTGTTTTATGCAACTGAAAGGTATGTTACACACCTTAATTACAGATTCCCTAGTTGTCTAGTGGTTGAGTTTAATTTTATTGAATATGGTACTTAACAAACAGGTAGGCTTTAGATTATAGTATTAGTTAATTTAAGTAAACATTTGTTAAATATCTTTTATATGTTTGGCCTTGAGGGACACAAAGATGACTAAGATATTTCCCCTACCTTTGAGAACTCAGCAATCTAGGGTTGATGAGTCTCATGTTTTAGCACTTGTAATGTTGATTTACAGGCAGCATTTCCAGAGATGCTGAATAAACATAAACAGGGTGGAATCCAGGGCCCTTCTGATGTAACAAGCACCATAGATGATTACTATGGGAGTCTCAGCTGTCTATGTTGAGAAATACTGCATTAGTCTAGGAGATGAGATGTTAAGAGTGTTGATACCAGGAACTTGCCAGCAAACTGTGACAGGACTCTTAACTTTGCTACTTATTCTCAGTTTAGGTTTGACTTATTTTAAAAGCCTGCCGTGTTTAGAAATAATGCTGAATACTGGTGGGAATGTAAAATGATGTAGCTCTGTGAAAAAGTTTGTCAGTTCCTCAAAAAGTTAAACATAAAATTACCTTATAATCCATCAATTTCACTGCTAGGTATATCCCGTAAGTATTGAAAGCAGGCACTCTAACAGATGCCAATATTCAAAACAAGCATTATTTACAATAGCCAAAAAGTGGATACAATCCAGGTATCCAACAGATGAATGGATCAACAAAATGTGATATATAGAAATAAGGAAATATTATCCTGTGATAAAAAGAAGTGAAATTCTGATACAAGCTACAACATGGATGAACCTTGGAAACATTGTGCTAAGTGAATAAGCCAAACACAAAGGAGCCTATATTGTATGATTCCACTCATATGAGGGATCCAGAATAGGTGAATTCATAAAGGCAGAAAGTAGAATAGAGTTTACTAGGGCTAGGGGTAAGGGAGACTGGGGAGTTACTGTTTAATGGGTGCAGAGTTTCTATTTAGAATGATGAAGTTCTGGAAATAGATAGTGGTGATGTTTGCACAACATTGTAAATGTACTTAATGCCATCACATTGTACACCTAAAATGGGTAAAATGGTAAATTTCATTATAGGTATTTCACCACAATAATAATATAATAATGCCAGAAGCTGAAGAGTAATCAGGACCTCAGTATTACTCATAGCCAGTGTTATGTCTAATATTGGGCACAGCAGAAGAAGAAAAAGGAAGAAGTTGGATATTTAGAAACTACCTCAAAATAATTTAAAAATACAGATTTTTCTTTAAGTGTTCTATTAAAAATTTAGTGTTTACTTTTTTCTCAATTATCAAAAAACACGTTTTAAATTTAAAAGATGGGAGAGAAATTACCTATTAGTCCTATCACCTAAAGTTGGTCTTAAAAAATTTTCACCCACTGATATGATTTGGATTTGTGTCTCCACTTAAGTCTCAGGTGCAATTGTAATCCCCAGTGCTGGAGGAGGGGCCTGGTAGGAGGTGACTGGATCATGGGGTTGGATTTCCCCCTTACTGTTCTCATGATAATGAGTGAGTTCTCATGATATCTAGTTGCTTAAAAGTGTGTAGCACTTCCCGGCTTTATCTTTTACTCCTGCTCCAGCCATGTAGGATGTGCCTGCTTCCCCTTCCCTTTCTGCTGTGATTCTAAGTTTCCTGAGGCCTCCCCAGCCATGCTTCCTGTACAGCCTGCAGAATCACGAGCCAATTAAACTTCTTTTCTTTGTAAATTACCCAGTCTCAGGAGTTCTTTATAGCAATGTGAGAACAGACTAATGTAGCTACCTATGTTTTCACTACATGCTAGGTACTTTTCTAAGTACATTACAAATTTTGACACTTAATGATCATAATATTCTTATTAGAGATGTGCTATTATTACCATTTCCATTTTATAGCTGAGGAAATTGATATGCAGAGATATTAAGTTACTTGGCCAAGGCACACTGCTATCTAGGAAGTGGCAGGGTTGAGATTTTTAGACACTCACAGTCTGCCTCCAGAGTCCACTGTCTTAATCACTGTCATGACTTTTGTGTAATTGCAAGTGTATTACAAATGTATAAAACATTGTGTTCTGTCAAGGTTTTAATAATAATAAGTTTTACAAAAATGAAAGTCATGGCTCCTTTATTTTCATTCCACTGTCCTCTCTTATTACTCTAAACTGCCCTTCCTATTGTTCTTTTCCATATTTGATTTTGTTCTTTTCTACTTTTCTTCACCTTTGCAAACAGCAAAAGCTCAGAGGGAGACATTTGGAACTGTGGTCAAAGTTGGGGAAGTTTTTTCTAACCTCAAGCCTAATTTCAGTTGCTGCAGTGATTATTTAGACCTCTCTAGATTGCAACCTAATCATTTATATGAGTGGGAGCCACAGCAGGATCAGTGTTTAAAAACCTACAGACTGGGCATGGTGGCTCACGCTTGTAATACCAGCAGTTTGGGAGGCCGAGGCAGGTGGATCATCTGAGGTCAGGAGTTCAACATCAGGCTGGCCAACATGGCAAAAACCCGTCTCTACTAAAAATACAAAATAAATAAAATGAATAAAAAAATAAAAACCTACAAGGTTTTACTGGAGGCCAGGTACTAGGTAAGACAGACTGATCTCTAATTAGCCCTTCCTTTCCAGTTCCCCCTAAAATAGAAATTGCATTTATTTACATGAGCATTATAGTTCTTTTTATTTTAGCAATGGTGATTTGGCCTTCAAATTCGGAAATTCTGCATAGCTCAAAAGTGCCATCTGCTGTTCATATTACTATATAGCACTTGGAGTGAACATACTTTAAGCCTGTTTGCAGGCAGTGAAACTCCCTACACTTCCTCCAAAGTAGAGGAGAGCACATGGAAAAGTACAAGATAAGTTTGAATCAATAACAAATCACATTTTCGAAAACAGCATGATTCATTTAAGTCAACATTCAGTCTCCAAGTCCTATCAATGATATCCTCACTATGTGTGTGTGTGTGTGTACATGCATATATACACACACACACGTGATTGGCTGCCCAGATGCCTTGAATTCCTGGGCTCAAGTGATCCTCCTGCAGCAGCCTCCCAGGTAGCTGGGATTATAGGCATGCTCCTCACCATATATTTTATCTTCTTATCTTTTCGTCCTGTGGTTCCTGTCACTCCACAGACTCTGCCTTCTACCTCCTAGACTATTTCATTAACCACCAACTTGCTTTCTGATCTCAAAACTTCTCCTCTCTACCTGTCTAACCTGCATTTATCAACAAATAACGTAAGATTCACCAAGGTAGCTTGCTAAAAGTAAAGATTTTTGGGCCTTGCTCCAGAGGTTTTGATTCAAAAGGTCTAGTGTGAATACTAGAAATCTGCATTTTCAAACAAGCTTTCTAGGTGATTATAATGTGCCTCAACATTTGGGAACCACTGGGCATATCATGCCATAGATCTTCTTTAAAATGTACTTTAAGTTCACTTTTAAATGCCTCAAACCAAGTCCTATTTTATATCTAACCGCACATCTCCCCTGGGCCAATCCTTAAGCCATTGCAGTTAACTACTTTAAAATGCACTTTAAGTTCACTTTTAAATGCCTCAAACCAAGTCCTACTTTATATCTAACCACACATCTCCCCTGGGCCAATCCTTAAGCCATTGCAGTTAACTACGCACATCCACACTTTGGAGACTCTGCTAGATCTATTTCTATAGTCACGAATGCCTGTGCTACTCTCTTGCTCCAACTTCCACACAAAGAAACGTTATCTCAGGACTTGAGAAGATATATTTACGTAAAATATTTCTCTAAACTTATTCCTCCTTTTAAAAATACAACTTACTATTTTTCCTTTGGGGCCTGATGGTATGAAACTTAGGGTTCTACTTAGCACTATTTTATGTTGCTGCATTTACATCTATATTATGTTTATGTGTCTACCAGCACTTACTGTAGTGAAAGGTCAGTAAAGGTAAGAAGAGTGTTCTACTCTTTTAGTATCACTCTGCAGGCACCACAATCCCTGACACATAGTAGAGGCACAATGAGTATTTTCTGCATTGATTGAAAGCTAATGGTTTGGCTGGCCAGCTCTACATTTTCTGAAAAAGTCTACAAAATAAATAGAAAACATGATCATCATCTTTCAATAGTTTATTTTGTAATTTTATCAATACATTCTATTTGTACATTATGGGATACATATGATACTTTGTTGCATGCATAGAATGTATAATGACCTAGTCAGGGCATGTAGGGTATCCATCACCCAAGGATTTATCATTTCTATATGTCAGGTACATTTCAAATTATCTTTTCTAACTATTTTGGTATACACAGTGCATTCTTGTCTATAGTAACCCAATTCTGCTATCAAGTATTAGAACTTATTCCTTTTATCTAACTGTATGATTGTACCTGTCTAACCAACCTCTCTTCATTTCCCCCTCCCACCCACACATCCTTTCCATTCTCTGGGAAGAAGAGAATCTATTATTCCACTCTCTACCTCCATGTGATCAACTTTTTTAGCTCTCATATATGAATGAGAACATGCAATATTTGTCTTCCTGTGCCTGACTTATTTCACTTAACATAGTGTTCTCCAGTTTCATTCATGTTCCTACAAATGACATGATTTAATTACTTTTCACGGTTGAATAGTATTCCACTGTGTATATATATATCACATTTTCTTTATCCATTCATCCACTAATGGTAACACTTAGGTCAAACAGCTTAAAATTTAATTAGGGAAATAGGACTCACCACATGAAACAATCAGTGAAACCAACCAACACAAAAACTAAGTTATATGAAGCAGTAAGTCAAATAACCATGGGCATGTTAAAAATCTCTGTATATTAACCACATTATTGTATTTCGATACTGTCAAATGTACTTAAGACCTTTGATTGGTCTTTGGAAATGTTTTTGTATTAGGAAAGACTTTTAGGGAAAGAAGGACTTCAATTGTGATTTTTTTAAGTGGTAGAATTAGTGGGTTAATGGTTGCCAGAGACTAGGGGGAGGAAAGAATGGGAAGTGATTATTAATGGAAAAAATGGAATATTTTTAGGGTGATGAAAATGTTCTGGAATTAGATAGTGGTGATAGGTTTACAAATTGAAAGTTCTAAGGACTACTGATTTTTACACTTAAATCCACTAACTAGATCAATGGTTCTCAAACTTTAGTGGGCATCAGAACCAAAAGACTTGTTATAATGCAGATTCCACTCCAGAGTTTCTGTTTCAGTCTGTCTGGAATGGGGCTCAAAAATTTACATTTATAATAAATACAGGTTCCTAGGTATGATGCTTTATGCTGCCAATGTACCATCCTGTAACAATCAGCAGAGTAAATAAAAAGGTGGTAAGCAGAGAGACAGAAAGTAGAATGGGCCAGGTGCAGTTGTAGCAGGAGCAGCCGCGTGAAATGGATCTCTCGGACACTGAATACAGGAGGAAGGAGTTTATTTGGCCGGGAGCAAGGTGGCATAGTTGCCTAACAGCCAAGCTTACCTAACAAAGGAAGATTCCTTCTTTATATAGGCTTATACTTTAGATGTTACACGTGGAAGAATCTTAGGTTTATAGCTTAACATATGAAAAGGGTCTCGGTTTACAGTCTCGGGAATTACATATAAAAAAGGGTTTTGGTTTACAGTCTTAGGAATTACATATGAAAAGGGTCTGGGTTTACAGTCTCAGGAATTACATATGAAAAGGGTTTCAGTTTACAGTTTTAGGAATTACATATGAAAAGGATCTCGGTTTACAGTCCTAGGAATTACATATGAAAAGGGCTTTGGTTTACAGTCTTAGGAAAAGGGAAAGTTTACAGTCTTAGGAAAAAGGGGAAGTTGATCTGAGATGCCTGGGTCTCCCTCTTCACGGTGACTCATGCCTGTAATCCCAGCACTTTGGGAGGCTGAGGTGGGCAGAGCACCTGAAGTCAGGAGTTCGAGACCATGGCAAAACCCCGTCTCTACTAAAAATACAAAAGTTAGCTGGGTGCGGTGGTGGACACCTATAATCCCAGCTACTCAGGAGGCTGAGGCAGAAGAATTGCTTGCACCTGGGAGGCGGAGGTTGCAGTGAACCCAGATTGCACCATTGCACTCCAGCTGAGAGTGCATTATATACATAATGTTATTGAACTATACACTTCTAAATGGTTAAATGGTAAATGTTAAGTGTATGTTACCTCAATGAAGAAAATAGAGGTAAAGTGTTGAAAGAATGCACATTAGTAAAGGCATCACACTCATGGGATGAATTTCAATACAATGGAAGCCTGGTTCCTAACAGGAACATACTGGTATGTGGCCCAGAGGATCCCTGTCCTAGACCACTCTGTTTGCTGTGGCTCTCCCTTCCAGTCTTTTTCCATCCCATTACTGTGTTTTAGTTTTTTCATAGTCCTTGCTAGTTCCTCTGCCACAAATGCTTTTCTCCCAAATGGAAGACACTGTAAGAATGATAGATTCTGACAGTATCGGAGTAGCAACAGTAGAAACATAAAGAGATATTTGTTTGGCTGTGGCATGATTAAAATGCACAGGAGAATTGAGGGAGGCGGGGGTAGAAGAAAAAAAAAAAAACTTAGATGCTGTCCTTGGTCCTGAAACAACAGTACCTGCTGGCAAATGGCTATCTTACCTATCATAAGAATCTGGTAGCTCTTTTTCTAGGCTTAGACTTTCATTTTTATCCTTTTACCAAAAAAAGCTGTAGCTTTTAGTGTCTCCAAAAAAAAAAATAATAATAAAATCATGGTAATAATTTACAATTTACCTAGCCAATTCCATGTATTTTGAAAGTTGTAGTAGGTTTCTACTTAGAAACATTTTTTTTTTTCATTTTCCCACTAGAAAGACAAGGGGGTACATGCTCCCATTCCCACTCCATCCCAATCCTAAGATTATGCATTTGAAGGTCAGTTTATGTGAAGCATCACTTAGACCTTACAAGTGATTGTGATGAGAGAGATGAGGGCAACATGGAATTGATGATGGCTAGCAGGTCTCAGCTAAGATGTCACTCCTCAAAGAGGCTTCCTAGAGTCCCCAACCTTTTTGGCACCAGGGACCAGTTTCATGGAAGACAGTTTTTTCACAGACAGGGGAATGAGGGTAGGGATGGTTTCAGGATAAAACTGTTCCACCTCAGATCATCAAGCATTAGATTCTCATAAGGAGCACACAGCCTAGATCCCTGCATGTGCAGTTCATGATAGGGTTCATGATTCTGTGAGAATCTAATGCCACTACTGATCTGACATGAGGCAGAGCTCAGGCTGTAATGCTGGCTTCCTCACCTGCTGCTCTCCTCCTGCTGTGCAGCCTGGTTCCTAACAGGCCATGGACCAGTACTGGGTACCTGTCCCAGGGGTTGGGAATCCCTGTCCTAGACCACTCTATTTGCTGTGGCTCTGCCTTCCAGTCACTTTTTATCCCATTACTGTGTAATACTTTCTTCATTGCCCTTGCTAGTTCTTCTGCCATGAATGCTCTTCTCTCAAATCTTTCCAAGACTCACTTCTTTCACTTCATTTAGTTCTTACCACATTTTCAAGATGAGCACTTCCTTTCATTCTTTGTAACATTACACTTTTATTTTTCTTCAAACATATATCCCTCCCAGCTAAAAAAGGGCAAACGATTTGGATAGGCATTTCCCCAGAAAGGTATATAAATGGCCAGTAAGCAAATGAAAGATGTCCAACATCATTAGGCAATAGGGGAAATATAAATAAATATCATAAAAACTACTTCACACCTACTGTGATAGCTATAATCAAATAACCAGATAATAGCAAGTGTTGGTGAGCATGTAAAGAAATGGAAACCCTCATAAGTTGCTGATGGGAATGTAAAATTGTACAGTTGCTTTATACCCAGGAAAGGAATTGCTGAACCCTATGGTAATTCTTTTAACTTCTTGAATTTGGGAGTTCCTTTAAAAGTTAAACATAGGGTTACCATATCAGCCAGCAATTTCACTCCTAGGTATGTACCCTTGATAATTGAATACAAGTGTCCACACAAAAATGTGGACACAAATGTTCACAGCAGCATTACTCACAATAGCCAAAAGTAGAAACAGTCCAAATATCCATCAACTGATTAATGGGTAAATAAAATGTAATGCATCCATACAGTGGAATATTATCTGGCAAATAAATGGAATGAAGTGCTGCTTCATGCTACAATGTGGATGAAACTTGAAAACACTATGCTAAGTAAGGAAGCCAGACACATTGTATGATTCCATCCATATAAAATGCTCAGAATAGCCAAATAAATAGAGACAGAAAGTGGATTGCTTGCCAGGGACTGACTTCTTTTTGGGGTCAAAAATTATTCTGGAATTAGATAGCAGTGACAGTTCTGCAACTTGATAAATGTACTAAAAACCACTGATATTTTTAAAGACAGAATCTCACTCTGTCACCCAGGCTGGAGTGCCGTGGTGCAGTCTCGGCTCACTACAACCTCCGCCTCCTGGGTTCAAATGATTCTTCTGCCTCAGCCTCCCAAGTAGCTGGGACTACAGGTGGGCACTACCATGCCTGGCTAATATTTTTTTGTATTTTTAGTAGAGACAGAGTTTTACCATATTGGTCAGGCTGGTCTTGAACTCCTAACCTCAGGTGATCTGCCCACCTCGGCCTCCTAAAGAGCTGGGATTACAAGCGTGACCACTGCGCCCAATCCAAAAACTACTGATGTTTATACTTAGATAAAAAGGTATTTTTCCTTAAAAAAAAGCAAGCATAAACAACCACTTACCTCTCCCTGAAATACACACTCTCTGTGAGTAATCCTTATGAGAATGAGGACAAAACCCACAGAGAGAGAATGTCAGAATCACTTGTGGGACCTTCACCAGGATATAAACTCCATGAGAGCAGAGACATTCTCTTGTTAATTCACCATATAGCACAACAATTACTGGCACATAGTAGGTACCTAATAAAAATTTGTGAATTAATGAGGGAATAAAAGAGGAAGATAAAATATCTGTGTTAAACAATTAGAGGATTTTAAAAAATTAATCTTAACTGTTTATTACAATAGAGTTGTGATTTTAGTAAAAGGAAACTAGATTTGTTTAAAGATCGGCTCTTCTAGCTAAAAAGACAATTCCAAATCTCAACAGTTTCTAAAATAATATAGGAATATATTTTAAACTTGACCACCCTAGGGTTTTCTCTTGATTATAAAAATTACTGTAGTTTACTCTTAGTAATCTTATACAGGGCCATTTTCACTGTATTTATATTATTGAAAAAACAGCTTTTATTCTATAACTTTGTAAGCTTGCTCACTAATTGGTGGCCCACTGACTGAAACAAGTCCACTAATATGTTTTGTTTGGTCATTAATGTGTTCAAACATTCTTTAAAATTTAAACTCTAGAGGTGAGCCAAATACTCAGTTTGACTCAGTACAATTCATTCTGTTATTGTTGTACAACGGTCTGATTCACAGGCCTAAATGATCTCCCTGGCCCTTTGTATCAGTCATGAAGGTCTAAGTTGTGCTTCTGAAACAACCCCCAAATCTCAGTGGTTAAAAACAAGAAGTCTATATTCTGCTCACATTATGTTGCCATCAGAAGTCAACTAAAGGTCTTAACTCTCAGGTTCTTGTTATCTTTGCTTCAGGACATAGGCTGTCAGGGAAGCTACTGTCAGAAACATTGGTGACTGGCAGCTCGAAAAGAGAGCAGATGATGCCCATGATGGCTTTCTAAGGTTTCCTTGACCAAAGAAGGTCACATATCTGGTAGAGAAATATAATTCTCCCCCACGGAGAAAAATGTGGTAAGTTATATAGTCTAACACTTGGAGGAATTTGGATTAAATGTTGAATGCAGTTCTTGCCTTTTAATAATGTGGCAATATCAAAACATTTTCTACATGAAAGTTATGAAACTTGTGTCAGTTTTTCAAGCATTTTTATGCCCCAACACACGTGAAGATTAATGCACTTAGAGCTTTGATTCTCACTTGAGGCCACATATCCCTGGGTGAGGTGAGTGATGAGTCATAATCTTTATTTTGTTTTGGGAATAGAGATTAAAGGCAGAAAACATAGGCTTGAGTTTTATTATTTATTTATTTTTATTTTAAAATATTGTTAGAAATGGAGTCTTACTATGTTGCCCAGGCTTGAGTCCAGCGGCTGTCCACAGGCGCTCTTATAGCACATTGTGGCCTTGAACTTCTGGGCTCAAGTGATTCCCCCCACTGCAGCATCTGGCACAGCTGGGACTACAGGCACGAACCACTGTGCCTGGCTTGAAATTTTATTTTTAAATAAAGGCCCCACACACAGGTGATTCTGGCAAGATGTTCTGGCAACATCTGTTCCAAGATGCTGTGTCCTCATTCTCATAAGGATTACTGATTTAGAGGCTCACAGCTTCCTGAGAATGCACAGATTCAGATAAATAACTAAAGATCAGAATGAAAACATGACAACCCAGACATCAAGGATTAGTAAAGGATTCAGCAATGTTTGTTAGTGAAAAAGGTAAGTACTAGCGCATTTTCAAGTTAAGATGAATAAGTAATTGGGAAAAGAGCTCAGAGAGGAGACTGGAAATTTCCATTAATTTTCATAAAATAAATGACAGTCATTCAGTTTACAATTATGGGGGTAATATAGATGTTATTACCATCTCCTCCCTGGCAGATAGTGTTTATCACAAGTTAGAACTACATTCCTTCCTCTCCTGAACTTCCTAAGGTTTAGGTAAACATTCTTATCAAAAGAGGGAGAAGGGACACAGGTCAGAGGGCAGCATCGTGGTGTCTTTTCTTCTCCAGCCTCACAGACCTAGTCTGAGTCTCATGGAGAGAAAGGACTCAGGAAGCAGCAGAAGCAGCTGGTTTTTTAACTGGGTCTGGTGAGACAGTTGGATGCAGCTGCAATGCTTGTATAACCTGGAGGCAAAGTAGAAAACAGATAAGCAGAGGAGTCATCCTTCTTCCAGGTCTGCATAGACTAGAACATGGTGTAGACACAGTGAAGACTGCAAAGACTTTACCTTGCTGGATTGTTGTGAATTACCCAATTCAACAGAGTAATTTAAACTAATGATTCTCAACCAGGGACAAGTTTTCCCACATGGGACATTTGGCAATATCTCTCTAGAAACTTATGGTTATCACAACTAAGAGTGTAAGTGCTACTGGCATCTGGTGGATAGAGATCAGGGATGCTGCTAAACATCCTACAATGCACAGAACAGGCTCCACAACGAAGAACCAGCCCCAAACATCAATAGTACCAATATAAGAAGCTCATATTTAAATGAAAGCACTTAGTACAGTGCCTGGCACTTGTTAAATGCTTAATAAAGGTTGATTCATCATGGGTTGATCTCCTGGTATCCATAAGCTTTTAAATAATAGTCAATACCCTAAAATTACTATATATATATACCAAGATTTCTCCATTACAAGATATACTTTTTTTTTTTTTTTTTTTTTTTTTTTTTTTGTGACAGAGTCTCACTCTGTTGCCAAGGCTGGAGTGCAGTGGCACAATCTCAGCTCACTACAACCTCTGCCTCCTGGGTTCAAGTAATTCTCCTGCCTCAGCCTCCTGAGTAGCTGGGACTACAGGTGCATGCCACCATGCCCGGCTAATTTTTTGTATTTTAGTAGAGACGGGGTTTCACCATGTTGGCCAGGATGGTCTCGATCTCCTGACCTGGTGATCCACCGGCCTCAGCACCCCAGAGTGCCAGGATTACAGGCATGAGCCACTGCACCTGGCCTACAAGATGTACTTTTTAAAAAATCACTTTTTAAATTTCTTAAATTGATATGAGATGTAATAATTTATTTAGTTTCTTCTAAGAAGCTTTTATCAAATCATGGTGCATATCAGTGGATGGCATCTTAAAGTCCTGAAGAAGGGCCAGAGTGGCTCATGTCTGTAATCCCAGCACTTTGGGAAGCTGAGGCAGGTGGATTACTTGAGCCCAGGAGTTCGAGACCAGCCTGGCCAACACAGCAAAACCCAGTTTCTAATAAAAATACAAAAATTCATCAGGCATGGTGGTGCGCACCTGTAGCTCCAGCTACTTGAGAGGCTGAGGCATGAAAATCAATTGAACCCAGGAGGTGGAGGTTGCAGTGAGCTGAGATGGCGAGATGGTGCCACTGCACTCCAGCTTAGGTGACAGAGTAAGATTCTGTCTCAAACAAACAAACAAAACGAAAGAAAAAAAGAAAGAGAGAAAGAAAAGAAAGAGAAAGAAAGAAAGGAAGAGAAAGAAAAAGAAAAGAAAGAAAGATAGAAGAATGAAAGAAAGAAAGTCTCCTGAAAAAGCTAAGCTTCTAGGCTTCTATTACCTGTATTAGATCAGGCATACTCAAAATACTACCTGGAACATGCTAAAGTAACGTATTCATATATTAGCTGACTTATTATCACCAGTTACATAATCATTAATCAACTGTTCTGCTGCTAATACTGCTGTCAAATTCTGCACATACTAATCTTTTTCTGTGATGAATATTCAGAACAAAAGAAAATAAAAAACATTAGCTTTGGTAGAAATCCTAGACAGCAAGCGTTTCTCCTTCCTTTTAGAGATGAGAAACCAAAGGTCCATGAAGACTTATTGACTGGCCCAACTCTATTCAGCTAGTCAGTGACAAAGCAACACCTCCAAGTCAAGTATCCAGAATTCCAGTTCAGGTCTGTTCCTCAAATAACTACAAATGTGTAATCCTTATTTCAGTTGCCCTTAGCAAGGGGTTGTTACTCTTTATTCATCTATGTGACTAGTGATATCTTCTATGGAATATGATTTTGGTCCTCAGGCTATGTTTACATATTCATTCCATCAATGTTATTGAACGTCCTACTGTGGGCTGGGTAGTATGTTAGGTATTGTACTTATAAAGATATGTAAAAGGAGTACAAGGCTAAAAAGCTCACTTACCTTCTAGGCCTAAGTGGATAACAAAACGGATTGAGTTAGGGTTGCCAAATACAATATAGGGTGCCCTAACTGAATCGCAGGAGTTGCATCAGACCCGCTTACACTAAAAAATAAAAAAATAAAATCATTGTTTATTTGATCTTCACATGTAAACAGGCTTCTTGCATTCATATTTGCTAAGTGCGGCAAGCCTAGTTAGCTGGGAACTGGGGAGAACCGGAAAGTACATGCTTCATCTAAAGGGAGCAGCTGCTACCTCCCCTCCCCACCCCCTCTCCGAAATTGTTGTCACAAGGCATGCAGCCCCAGTGAACTCACTGAAATTATCATGATGAGCTTGAAATCCAGAACTCTAGTTAAAATCTCCCTAATTTTAAAAGTTGTAAAATGACTTGAAAAAATTTTAATAAATGTTGACTCACCACATAAGGACTATGTGGGCCAAAGGAAAACAAAGGAAATCAAGTCTGTGGATTTTGATGGTGTTTAAGCTAGTTCCAAATTAAGACTTCTCTTTCTCACCCAAATGTGGAACCAGTTGAGCCATACAGGTTTCAGGCAGATTAAGATCAAAATGTCAGCTTCAATACTGATGATGTAACCGTAAAGGATTTGGCTTAAGTGTACAACAAAATAGGCTTGCTAGAAAGCTCTCAAATTGAACTAACCCTCCTCCCCACAAATCCAGCCCTTCATCCCAGCAAGGCAGAGCTAACCCTCCAGTCAAGAGAGCAAACTAGAACTTTCCCCTCCTTGCAGATAACACAGGTACGAAGAGAGGGGGGAGCAGCAGAACCTGAGCTGTGTGTGCCTGGTTCCTTCTTCCAGACTTTCCAGATAGCTCTGCCCCGCAGGAGGACAAGGAAAGCCAAAAGAGAGAGGCCAGGATTGTCACTCCTGGAAAATGCCTCCATATAGAAACATGAGCCAGAGAAGAAGTCATTTGCCTCCCTAGCCAGTTGGTCCATGAGTTCCTAGTTTTGTCCATCTGACTCGGTCACTGACTTTTAAAGTCAACTGCATCAACATGCTACCAATACTTTGATGAACATCTATACAGGATCCATCTCTACAGCAGTGAATTCCACCTGGATTAAAGTACGCATGTAAGTTAGGATGCTACAGAGGACTCTGCTTTTTCTGTCTATTTCTGCTGAGGCCTCCACATATTAGATGGTCAGTGCTCTTTTTTCTATGGAAAGGGCTAGAATAACTAAACACGACTTTCAAGAAGGGAGAAACAAACCAGTTTTGTGGCTCTCAGCAAACATCCATCTCAAAGGTGAGTTTGGAAATCCTGGAGAGTATGTCAGTGTGTTTGTGTCTCAGCCCTACTTCCCACACCCATGGGGGAAGGGTGGGACTTATCTCTCTCTTCCCTCAAGCCTGCTAAGAGAAGATTAGACTATGTTTGAGATAAGTACGTGGAGCACAGTGACAGCCGTGCAGCTCATGCCTGTGAAATCAAAAGGCGAGAGGCTTTGGCTGGCTGGCTGCTCTGAGGGCAGAGAGAAAAGACCAGACTGCTCTCAGAACAGACTGTTCTCCCACTGACAAAGGGGACAGAGATGCATGAATGCATCTCCAGGACTGGATGTGGGCTGCATGGGAGAAAAAGAGTGCAGGCCTGCAGCCTGGGAAAACCCAACAGGATGCCATAAACCCAACAGGAAGATGGATCGACAGGGCCCCAGGAGCTGAGAAAGGAATAAAAATGACAGAGAGAAAAGTGCATTGTCCACATCACAGGGAACACAGCTGAATGTGCCGAGTGAGATCCACAGAGAACCCACAGAAGTGCCCATGAGAACAGTTCTCTCTGGGAACTGTTCAAACCCAGGAGGAGGGAGAGGTGCTTTTAAACATGCAAAGAGAGGGAACCATCATCATATTACATTATAGTAATAAGACCCTGACTTGCCTCATATCTCTTCTCCTGCCTCTGCTTTAATCCAGGAGGAGCCAGACACCTCTTATTAAGTGAAGAAAGAGGAGAAAATAGGGAAAAAGCCACTATTCCCCATGTTAGATGAGGAAATAGAAACATTTTCCTCCTACACCCAATACCCACTTTAGCTTTTAGTGGCTGGAGTCAGAAGAGAAGAGAAGCTTCCGTGCTTTCATGTTAAATAAATTTCAGAATTTTGACTATGGCATAGAAATTGATTTTTTAATGACTGAAATAAAACCATTTTGTAATTAGAGGTGACTGGAAGACATTTTATTCTCAGCAGAAGAAGAGATAAGGATAGGACCTTCCCTCCCCCTTGGACCCCGCCAAGGTTTTATCCAGAAGAGGGGGAAGCAGCAGCCCTTTAGGAGGGTTTGAATGAGCAGAAGAAAAGGATGAAGTTGTCTTCTAATTGCACTTTATGAATGTTGCTTTTTTGTTAACATAAATGTCACATATATTTTTAGCTGGTGTAACAAAAACCCATCTCAAGCCGGCTTGTGGCACAGTCTGATCAAACCCCCAGTTCTGTTTGCTAGTGATCCTCCTGACTCTGCCCTCTCTCCATGCTAGTTTCTTCCTCATACTGACATTTCTCTTGGTGACCAGATGCCTATCATCAGCAGATGTAACTCTGCTCCCTCCTCACTTCTGAAGCGGGGAGCATAGATACCAACCACAGAACAAAGCCCTGCAATTTCCCACTGAGCAGAACACCTGTGAAGAAGTGTTGGCCATTTCCCTATGGCCAGGGAAATGTGATGTGCTGGTTGTATTAAGCCTGTATCAATTAATCCAGTCAAGGGAACATAGTTAAACTATCCCAGATCCTGCGTAGACACTGGAGAAAATGTGAATCCAACCCAAATATAAGACTGCTACTCAGTAGCACAGAAATGGCATGGATGTCAATGAGATGGGGAAAAAAAAAATGTATGTGAAAGGAGATTAGGAAGGACTGAACAGAAGACATGGCCTTTGAATTGAAGCATTTAATGAGGGAAGGCGATTGAGATTGTATGGGGGACAGGATGGAGAGCAGGTTGTGAAGAGGACAGGGAAAATGTAAAGATGCTGTGGATATAAGAATTAATGTGAGAATCATGGGCCACAAAGCAGCAGGATTGTATTACAGAAACTGTAAGTAGTGTTTATTGGAGCACAGGGTACTGAGGAGGTGGAGGAAAGATGAGACTGGTAAGGAATTTAGACACAGCATGTAGTAGCTGGCAGGAAACAGATGACACTCTCAAACAAGGTAGTTGAGGAGAGCTAATAAAGGGACTATTTACCAAGGTGTAGATAGGATTAAGAAAAAGCAAACTGGCAGATCAGGCTGGTCAAGAGAGCAAACTAGAATTTTAGTAGAGACAAAAATACAAAATAAAATTTTGTATTTTTAGTAGAGGCTAGCAACAGCAGGAAGTCATTTCTGTCCCTAGGTGTGAAGAGGGAACCAGGGGAGCCAACACCAAGGAACCAGAGATTTTGGAGTCTGCACGTCTCCATGATAGGAGCCATGGTCTTTGGTAAAGGGATCGTGCCTACTCTTAGCAGCCTGGCTTGGAGGGGCCTGGGGAAATAATACCCCAGCCTCTCTCCTCTTCTTCAATATCGATGAGTTCCATTGGTTAAAATCAAACTGGAAGTTGGAGACAAAGGGAGTCTATACAAGTCAGTACCCTGGAGCCCAGAACAGAGGGAAAGGGAGGGGGAGGATTATATCCAAAGGGACAAACAGAAAACACCCAGCACAGAAGGAGGAACAAACATTTGGAAGAACAAACAGAAAATGTCAGAAAACATTCTGTCCTGGGTCCTGGGACGTCATGGAAGGTTTTGAAGTTAGGAGCACCGCCATCCTCTAGGGGGAGCTCAAGGATTTTTCTCCACTCATCCCCAAGGCGATGTATCAAAAGAAGGTCGGGGGAAAGACTTCAAGGAAAGAGCCCTCCGCTAAAGGAAGAAGCCTGGAGGAGTAAAGAGATGATCATGGAATTGGAAATCTACCCTTTGCACTTCGATTTACTGCATTTGGATTGATTTGCAAGTATAGCAATTAAAATAATCAAAGCTAAAACTATTCACCATGTGCCAAGTTGACTCATGTAGCACAGCTCTTTGGAGGTAAGCACCATTGAAATCCTCACCTTCTAGATTAAGAGGCTGATAGAACCTGGATTTGAGCCTATTTACCATGGACCACTCTCTGCTCTGTTTCACTCCCATGCTGCTAGTTTAATTAGCTGGGCCAAAGGTTGCCTTTGCTTAGAAGGCCTAACAAAACCAGAGCAGGGTCCATGGAAAAGGAGACATGAAAAGGGAGAGATTTCATGGTAAGATTTGTGTTCATTTAACAATTTGAAGCACATATTTAATAACTTGTCACTTACAACCTGCCAAGCTCTGAGCCAGTTGCAGGATATCCGAGGGAACTAGGAGACAGGCACTAAGAACCTGAGTGAGTACATTTGAGTCCTGGGTCTGCTACCTGTGTGACCCAAGAAAAGTCACTTAAATCATTTAACTGTTTCCTCATCTTTAACATGTAGATCATTTAAAAATACATGGCACTTGGAATAATACCGGGCATATTGTTAATGTGAGAGGTGTGAACTGCTGTTCTTACAACACAGTGTCAGCCCTTGAAGCTCTTACAGTAGATGTAAAGATGGAGATGAGTAGGATCTAATTCTTGGCCAAGTGCACAGGCGCTAACAAGGCCACCCACCCTGCTACTTACTTCAGCAAGACTTAAGGAAACAAGGGCAAAAGGAGATCCAGAGGCTTTTCTTGGTCTAGCTCAGCTTTTGAGTTTGGGGCCAAAGCTCTAATTCAAGAGTATTAGCAAGGTTCTTGTCTGGGGGCATTCCAGCTCTGATCAACTGATACCGGCTGCCTGAACCATGTGTTAAAAGAGATCTCAGACTGCATGAAGAATTAATGAGAAAGGATGCCTTGTGAGATAAGTGATGTCTGCCATTGATTGAGGGCAGAGAGGAGGAGTGGTGGTTCTAGAACAGTGTCCTTTTACCTAGAATGTCCCTACAGCAGGAGCAGCTGGGCAAGACTCAGAGGTCCTGATTATAATCACAGATTAAGGTGACCAACTATCCCAGTTTGCCTAGGACTGTTCCAGTTTTAGCACTGAAATTCCTGCAACCCAGAAAACCTCTCAATCTTGGGCATATCCCAATCAGCTTTGCAGGTTTTCTCTGAAAATACCTTTAAAAAAGAGAAAAAAGAAAGAAAAAGAAAAACTATGAGCTCTGACTAGTGGAGATTACTCTTTTTGTACTAGCCAATTTCAGCCTGTGAAAATGAGTCTTATTCTGGCCTGTATATGCCAGCCATATACCCTCAAATTTCCCTCCACTTCACAATAGCTAACCTCTATACCTCTTTTCTTTCTCAGCTATTCCTGCTGTATCCATTGAAGCCTTAGTAGGAAACAGATGGCACCATCAAAGGGTTTAGCTGAAGAGAATTTCAGGCAGGGATTATTTACAGAGGCGTGGGCAGGGTTAATGGAACCAACAAGAGCTGGGGAGACAGTCAGGGATTAACTCTTATCACAGGAGGTCTGCAGGGACAAGGGGAGGGGATGCTGTTACCAGCCTGGCAAGAGCTGAAACTGTGCAGGAGAGGTCACTGGGGCTGGGAGCTGGAACCTCTGTGTCAACTGTGGTGAGGCAGGGAGGAAGGAGGAGGAGGGCATGAAAATCCTTGGCCTGGCTCTCCTCCTGCCCTCTGGCCTCTTGCCAGTGGTTTCTTGCCAGAGGGCAAGGAAAAGCAAATGAAACAACAGGTCTAGTAGAGGTCAGCCTCCCAGGCCACAGAGCATGACAGGAAAGGGCAGAGAACAGGTCTAAGAATAACCAGCCCAGGCCAGCCTATTGTCAGTCAGCTTCCATTCTAGTCCTTTACCTAGCCAGAGAAACTCAGGTTCGCCACACAGGGAAAGCATAGTCTCATAGCTACTGTATCACTGAGTGGTGATGGAGTTCAGTCACATGACTTCCTGGAACCTAAACTGTAACTTTAATCACCACCAGGATGCAAGGCAGCAAAGAAAGGTAAAAAAAAAAGAAATAACTATCGTACTACAGACCTACAGCCCCACATCTAAGCAGTTTTTTTGTTTGTTTGTTTTTTGAGATGGAGTCTCACTCTGTCACCCAGGCTGGCATGCAGTGGTGCGATCTTGGCTCACTGGAACCTCCGTCTCCTGGGTTCAAGTGATTCTCCTGCCTCAGCCTCCTGAGTAGCTGGGATTACAGGCACCTGCCATTATGCCTGGCTAATTTTTTGTATTTTTAGTAGAGACGGGGTTTCACCATGTTGGCCAGGCTGGTCTCAATCTCCTAACCTTGTGATCTCCCTGCTTCAGCCTCCCAAAGTGCTGGAATTATAGGTGTGAGCCACTGTGCCCGGCCCTAAGCAGTTCTAATCTAATAATTCTGACTTCCTCCTTCCAGCACTCATTCCATAATTCTTTACCCTCACCTAGCACCTTGACAGTTAAAGTGTCTTACCTGATGGGGTGAGCCAAACTTTCCTTGCCACAGGATCTGGGTGGTTCCATCTGTGTTTAGTTGCTGTTGTTTCTTATGAACCATTACTATGGGACATGGAAGTGCAATGAATCCCATGGGCTCCAGATACAGTATTGTTCCCATGTGATAGCAACAATCCTAATTTCTCCTTGATAATCAAAATTAATCATACCGGTCCATACAAATGCCCAGTCCTCTGCCTTTGATCAGTGTCATGAATAGCCTGAAATGTTGAAGGGGCATTCTCAGTGTTTCCTAGTAGAAATTTATCTCCCCATTTGACACAAGAACCTCCTGGCCATTAGATGCAATGTTTTAGGGATGAGAAGACAGTATTATTGAAGTGGGTTATTACCCATCCTGAGTTCCCAGAGCCATATATTCAACACCTGTATCAACCACTGATCTGAACACTTGAAGGACAGCACCCCAACTTCACAAGATATTGTCTTCCAGCAGGCTCCATAAGTGAGCCTTCGACAGGACATTTCATCATTCCATCAATCTAGTGGCTTCTAGGTAAGAACAATAAATTCCATTATGTGAGCCTAGTAACACAGCTGTTTCACTATAAATGAGTTCCTTGATGAGCGACAATGCTGTAACACCACGTGGGTGAATAAGGCAGTCTATCAACCACATCTGGTAGTGCTGGCAGAAGCATCATTCATAGAAAGGGGAGTTACTCTCCAGTATATGTAATTATTCCCATGAAGACAAATTCCTGTCCCTTCCATAATGAAGTGGTCCAATATTATCAACCTAGATGGTTGATACTCCCAGGAAATGGTGCCAAATAAAGATTAGTGATGCCTTCTGTTTTAGAAATCTGGACACTCAGCAGTGACTGTGGCAAATCAGCTGTGAAGGGAGGAAGTCCATGTTTGTTTGTTTCATTGCCTCTGTTCCTATTCCCATGGCCACTTTGTACATTAGTATGCTCAACTGCTTTAACAAAACACCATAAACTGGGTTGTTTAGAAAAAACAGAAATGTATTTCTCACAATTCTGGAGGCTGGGAGGTTCAAGATCAAGTGCTAGCAGACTCTGTGTCTGGTAAGAGCCTGTTTCCCAGTTCACAGAGGGCCGCCATCTGTGTCTTCGTTTGGTGGAAAGGTATGCAGCTCTCTGGGATTTCTTTTATCAGGGCACTAATCCCATTCATAAGGGCACTGCTCTGGGGACCTAACTCCCAAGGGCTTCACTTCCTAATACCATTCACTAATTGGTGATTAGGTATTCACATACAAGTTTTGAAGGGACGCAAATGTTTAGACCATAGCAGCCAGGGAAGGAGGCTTACTACACCCAAGGGATAGGTCATCTTGACCACTTTTTCATTTAGCCTTCTGTGCAGTAGATGTCCTCTGGGGGAACATTTATATGCTACTCAAATAGCCTCGAAGACTTGCCATTTTTAGAGGTCTATTATATAACTTCCCCTTAGGTGGTCCTGGCACCAACCTTCCAGGTCCCTGATAATTTGACCAACCCATTTGCCTCTTCCTGTGCATTTGTGTATTTCAGGAAACCTCAGCTTATCCCTTCTTTCATGTCAGTGGCCAACCAGATGTACTTCCGGTAGTTCTGTCCACTGGAAGATTTCCCTATAGCTTGCAGAGCCACCCCAGACAGATAATTCTTAAACCAGACCAGGCCACTGTCCCCGTCTTTTCTCATCAAATGGTTATAGGGAATACCTGGGGAGAACAGAGGTATGGTTTGAGGGAAAGGCGGGAAGCAGTAAGAAGTCTGACTCATCTGCTTATGTAGAGAAGAGAAGCGCTGAGAATAGATCTCAGAGTGTGAGGGGATAAAGAATAACAGCTCACCCACGTCTGTGCAGTTCTTTACCCTTAAGTTTAAGTGAAATGGTTCTTCATCAAGCTTCTTCTCACTTTGTATAAGAAAATCCATATAGATATAACAGCATCAATATTACAAGCCAATAAAGCAACAAAGAAATAGCTTAGCCCTTGACATATATTTCTGATAAGTAATATATTTCACAGTCCTTTCTAAATGTATATGAGCTAGAAGTAGATATATCCAACATCTATACTTAATTCATTTTTGCCAGAAAGTCTGTCTTGAAGTGTAAGCTTCTGATAAATTCCTTCTGTTTGTGCTTTTTAAATACAAGTTTTACGTTGTCTTTGTCAGTGACGGAGGAAATCAGATAATTTTTTTACAGTTTTTTATATAAGCATTATTGAAACTATTGAAATGTGAGTACGGTGTTTTAAAAACAAAATGTATTAAACTAATTTGTAATACCAGAAGTCAGGAAGGGAAGCACGAGGGGTCATCTAGGGACTGGTAATGTTGTTTCCTCCTCTGGCTATTGGTTACCTAAGTGAATTCTTTTTGTGAAATTACAACAAGCTGTGCACTTATGACACTTGTACTTTTCTATACATGTATTCTTCTTCAATAAAAAAAAAGAAACGTGCTTCATATAATGATGACATTTTGGCAAAAATTTCCATGAACTAGAAACTAGATGAGAAAATTTCATGAAATGCTGCATAATCAGTGCATTCTTTTGGCTAAACAGCCCATCAAAAACACTTATTAAAGACCTAGAATTATTGAAGATCTAAGAATGCAACGAATTGCATTAGATATAGCTGATAGTCTAGTGGGGAGGACATTTCACAGAGTAATCAATTCATTCACAAAACAAAACACTGAACACTTACTATGTGTCAGACACTAGTCTATATGCTTGACGTTCCATGAGTAAGCAAAGCACTCCAAGTCCTTGTACAACTGATGCCTGGTGAGGGAAGATAGCCAGCAAATTAACAATAAACAATGAGTAAATTATATATGTTAGACGTGATCAAGGATGCTCAAGGAAAAGAGCAGGGTCGGGGAGCATTGTGGGGAAGTTTGCAGTTTTAAATAGGATGTTCAGATCAGCATCACTAAGAAGGTGGTATTTATGCAAAGGTATAAAAAGGTATTTATGCAAAGATATTGGCCACATGTGTAGCTGGGAAAGAGAATCCAGGCAGAGGGAATAGTTAGGCAGGAGAGAACCTGACAAGTTCAAGGCAAAAAAGCCAGTGTGATTAAGACAAAGGGAGAAAAGAGAAAAGGAGTTGATGTGAGGCCAGGGAATCAATGGGCGGAAGGAGAATTCTAGTGTCCTGCAAGAGTTCCATTTTCACTTTCAATAAAATGGGGCACCATTGCAGGAATCGGGCCAGAGAGTGGCATGACTTGACAAATTTTGAAAGGATCTTGTGGCTGTTTTGAGAAGAGGCTGCAGAGGAGAAATAATCCAGGTGAAAAATGATGGTAGCTTGGACTAGACTGATAGCAGTGGACATGTAAATAATGGTCAGAGTTTGAGGTTATTTTGAACACTGAGCCAACAAAATTTGTTGAAGGATTGGATATAAGGTGAGGAAACAGAAAAGTCACATATGATTTTGAAGTTTATTCCTGAACAAGGTGAAGCTGTCATCGGCTCAGCTTCAGATCAGGAAGACTGTGGGCAGAGGAGGATTGGGGAGGAAGATTAGAAATTCAGTGTTGAGTACATTAGGTTTGAAATGTGTATCAGACAGTCTAATAGAGAGGACAAGTAGGGAGTTAAGTAGAAGAATTTAGAGTTTAGAATAAATGTGTGAATACAAATGTAAATTTCACATTAATAGACATAGAGATTATATATATAAGATTAGATGACACAGAAGAGAGTATAAAATAGAGATGAGAACTAAGTCCTGCAGCACTCCAAGAGAAGCACCCAATAATATAGAAAGAAGGAACAGCCAGTTCCATCCCAGAGTATTTCAAGTCTGCAACAGGACTAGCTGACTTAACACAACTTGCCACTGTAATAATTACCTACCAGGAAAATATGTCCAAGGATATTTTTCCAGTTTCTATGCCAAGCCATGATCATGATTAATTGCACAGTATGTGGCACATGGTAAGAGCTTCCTAATTATTACAAATTGTTGAATGAATTATTTCAGGACTCTGGGAATAAGCCAAAATCTCTTGAGACTTGAGCCCTTATTAGTGAGGCCTGATATTTGAAATACATTTAGGATCCTTCCTCTTGGGCCCTCCAGGAATATTGAGGACCAGATATATCAAGATAACCTACCTGGAACTGAACTGGAAGTCAGCAGGCTACTCCATGCAAATCATCTGTTTTTCCTTCCTAATCAATTCTGTTTGTTTTGTTGTTGTTGTTGTTTTGTTTTGTTTTGTCTTTGTTTTTGTCCTTGAACATCTGTCCTTCTGCCTCAGAGCCTTTGGACTTGACATTCTCTTAGTCTGGATCATCTTCTCTTGGAATAGCTCATTGTCTCTCTTTACTGAAGCCTCAGTTTAAATTCATTTCTTCAGAGAAGCCTAGTGATCACTGTTTGGCCTCAGCCTACACTAGTCTCTTCCACTTATCTTTCTCTTTATACCACTTACTACTACCTGCCATTCTATTATATTTATTTGGTTGGTTGGTTGGTTATCCTCTGGTTCTCCCACTAAAAGGCAGTCTCCCTGAGACAGGGATTTCTTTTGTTCTTCTTCCATCCCCAATGTATAGATCTAGAACACAGCCTTGCCAATAGCAGGCAACTTGATAAATGTTGGTGTATGAATGAATCCACTTTCTCAGGTCTGGTCCAGATATCACTTAGTTAAATAATCATATGGATTTTTCACCATGTGAGAAGCTTATTGTTCAGCATAAGTAAAAGTGAAGAACATGTGATTCCCAACCCACAGAAACCTGCAATCTGGTTGCTCTAGGTTAGGCCTGTTAGGCTGATAGCAGTTTACTTCCCCAAATTCTATTTTCTGCCAGGCTCCCGAGAGGAATGACAGTGCTTTGGATGATAACAACTCTTATTTTAGCAGAGGTTCCATGGTGTTTTCCATGAGAGTCATCTCTGGGCAAACAATGTAAGCTTCAAAGTAAATTTAGTTTCTCATCTGGGATGAATAAGTTGTATTTTTGTCTTACAAAATTGTCCCTAGGAATCCTTTCCTCACCCCTAGCCCTAGAAGATGACAGGAAATGGTGTTTCTAACTATACCGGTAACAGGACAGGGGCTTATTTTAAAGACACTTGTAGGAAAGGCTGCAGAGAAAACCTAGATTATCAGGAGACTCCTAATTCAGGATCTTATATCCTCGATTAAACTCTGACTTTTAAAATTTCCCAAAGTACACACATACACCAGAATTAACAGATTCAGAATGAAATCAGCTAACACAGTGGCATATTGTGTACAGGTTGATCTCTATTATGACCTAACTCCATGGACTACATGGAAATACAAGAACCAAAACTAGGTATTTGTGTGACCAAAAGGTAAGGAAATTAGAAATACATATGCTATAAAAGGGGGGAAAAAAAGAAGATAAGCAATAAGAAAAGGTTTCAGAGTCTCACAGGCTCAGTCCTCTGTTAGGAGGTAAAAGTGTTTTATTTCTGTCTCAAGCGTAGGCTTAGGCAAACCCAGGTCTTGCTCTTTGTGGTGGGCTTATGAGCAGGGTGAATGGAAAAAGGGAAATTCCTGGCAAGCTCTGGCTTGGAGATGGTACAAAAAAACCTCAGTAAGTATAGTGTGTTTCCTTCTTTCCTGAATCCATACTAACTTGCCCAGTACAACTTTCTTTAGTCCTTTACTGATTCCAATACTTATTTTGATTTTTGCCTTTCAATTCTTATTTCCTTTCCCACAGATGGTACTGGATAAAACAGAAGCCTGTAAAAGTAAAGCTTAAAAGACATTCTTTTCTTTTTTTGGCTTTAAAATATTTCACATGACTACATGATAGTCCCACCTAATCCTCCCACACTTACATTTTTCCTTTTCCTAGCATTAATAGGTCTTAATATGCAGTTAGGCAGAAAATTTAGAATAAGAAACTTCATTATTTTCTTGCCTGTTAGAGGACTTTTCAAAAAATATTGGAGGGATTCTGATTCCAGGTACAATGGAGTAAGTGTACTCTTACCACCCTGTTCCTCCCACTGAATACAGCTAAAAAACCTGGGCAGAATACGTGGAGCATAAGAGGACTCTGAAAAGTAAATAATAGCAGGCATATTGGAGATGAAGACCAAAATGGTGAGTGTGTCATTTTATCCCCTCAAGTTTTCTTTGAAATGAACACAAGACTGCCTGAAACCCAACATACATACCAAGACACTGAGAGCTCAGGAGGGGTCCTCCAATTAAGGCTCATAGAGTGGGAAAAAAATGCCTAGAACTAAGAGATAAAAACAATCATTTTTTCCCTTTTCTCCAGTCTTTTATTTATGTTAGCCCTCACTAATTACTGCAGTGGTAGCAATAACAGGAGCACACGGGAGTCAAAACTGAGAAAGAGAAACATTCCTCGCCAGTTGGAGGAGCTGTGGCCCAGAGAGAGTGAGGCAAACTCCTGTGATATTTTTTCTATCTCCATGTTCCCTCATCACTTGATCTGAGATGTGAGGACAGTTGCAGAAAGTGCACAATAGAGTAAGGCTACCAGAAGCTCAGATTTCTGACCAGAGAACAAGGTGAGAGCCCCGGGACACCAGGAAGTATCAAGGAGATCACAGAGAGAAAATACATCAGGATTATATCTCTTAAAATTATTTATGAGCTCTTGGGCTCATAGTTGATTTGGAGAGGGACAGATCTGATGCTACCCAACATAGGCATAAATAACTGAACCAAAAGACTGTCCACTGCTCAGATCTTTGGCTTGAGACTGGGGAGGCATACACATAAGACAGATCTGAATAGGGCTACAAAGGCTTTAAAAACCAGACTGACATTGGAATCTTAGTCCACAAATGGCTGGTCAGAACTTATGAACTGAACCCCTTGTGTCAATTACCTGCTATAACAAAAATATGAACATTCTTTGTAGGAATTAAACAAGACACCAAATCTTATAACATATCATTCAAACGTCTATAATACAATCCACCAGTGTGTAGCATGCAAAGAACCAGGAAGATCATGACTCACTTAGGAACTAGCTGACAAAGACTTGTTAGTGGAGCTATTGCAAAAATGCCCCACCAAGTAAGGAAATAAACTCTTAGTGGAATAACAGAATGCCTCAGCAAAGAAATAGAGGATTTAAAGAACTGTTTGAAATGTTAGAACTGAAAAATCTAACTTAAAGAAACTTGCTGGATAGGCTCAATAGCAGGAAAAAAAAAAAACACAAAGGAAAAAGTGTACTTGGAGATAGATCAATAGAAATCATTGAATTTGAACAACAGAGGGAGGCTGGGCACAGTGGCTCACACCTGTAATCCCAGCACTTTGGGAGGCTGAGGAGGGTGAATCACGAGGTCAGGAGTTCGAGACCAGCCAGGCCAACATGGTGAAACTGTGTCTCTACTAAAAATACAAAAATCAACCAGGTGTGGTGGCATGCACCTGTAATCCTAACTACTTGGGAGGCTGAGGCAGTAGAATTGCTTGAACCCAGGAGGCAGAGGTTATAGTTAGCCAAGATCATGCCATTGCACTACAGCTCTGGGCAACAGAGCAAGACTTCATCTCAGACAAAACAAACAAACAAACAAACAAACAAACAAACAAACAAACAAAAAAAAACACTCTCATATAAAGAAAAACTAGGAGAATTCACTGACAGCAGTCCTGTCTTAAAAGAACTGCTAAAGGGGTTCTTCAGTAAAATGATCTTAGAAGAAAACCTGTGATGCAGTAATGAAGGAAGAGCAACAGACACAGCAAATATCTTGGAAAAGAGGTCATTCTTCTTTTATGAATATCTTAACATATGCTTGATGGTTGAAAGCAAAATTTATAACATTGTCTGGTAGAGTTTTCAATGTATATAAGCATAATAAATAAGACAACTACAACACAAAGCAGGGAGGGAAAATAAATCTGCATGGTGGTAAGTTTTCTGTAATCCACGTAGTAAAATATGGATTCTAAGTAAATTTTGAAAAGTTAAATATATCCATTGAAATTGTAAGACTCAACTAAAGCAGTACTTAGAGGAAATTTATAGCACTAAATATTTATATTAGAAAAAAAGAAAGGTTTCAAATCAAACACCTAAATTTTCAATCCAATAAATTAGAGAAAAGAAAATTAAAATAAACCCAAACTAATCAGAAGGGAAAAAACAATAAATATAAGAGCACAGTTCATGAAACCAAAAACAGAAAAACAATAGAAAAGTCAATGAAACCAATAGCTGGTTCTTTAAAATATGTATATTTAAAGAACCAGAATACATACAAATATTTTAAAGAACCAGAATGGGCTGGGTGCGGTGGCTCACGCCTGTAATCCCAGCAATTTGGGAGGCAGAGGTGAGTGGATCACCTGAGGTCGGGAATTTGAGACCAGCCTGACCAATATGGAGAAACCCCGTCTTGACTAAAAATACAGAATTAGCTGGGTATTGTGGTGCATGTCTGTAATTCCAGCTACTCGTGAAGCTGAGGCAGGAGAATCGCTTGAACCCAGAAGGTGGAGGTTGCAGTGAGCCGAGATTGTGTCACTGCAGCCTTGGCAACAAAAGTGAAACTCTGTCTTAAAAAAAAAACAACAGAATAACAGAGTTAAAAAAAAGTAAATACGTACAGTTAAAATACATACAAAAAAAAAAGTAAATATATGCCAAAAAAGTAAATACATACCATTATACAGATTGAAAACAAAGACAACAATTACCACTATTAGGTATGAAAGGGGATATCACTAGACTCCACAGACATGAAAAGAATAAGAGAATGCTATGAACAACTGTACACATATAAATTTGCAACTTAGAAAAACTAGATCAATTCATAAAAAACCCTAAAACTACTACCACTTACCCAAGATGAAATAGATAACCTAAAAAGCCCTATAACTATTCAAGGAATTCATTCCTAGTTAATAACCTTCAGAAAAAGGAGATTTCCAGGTGTAGATGGTTTCACTGGTGAATTCTTCCAAACATATAAAGAAGAAATAAAACCAATTCTACAAAAACTCTTCAGAAAAGAGAATAGGAAGAAATACTACCTAATTCATTTTAAGGGCCAGTGTGACCTGATATAACAACTAAAGACAGTGTAAGAAAACTACACACCAGTATTGCTCATGACAACAGATGAAAAATCCTCAATATCATCAAATACAACAATGTATAAAAAGAATAATATACCACACCAAATGGAATTTATATTGTCAATGCATGATCTAATATATCAGTCAATGCAATTCACCATATTAATAGATGAAATAATAATTTAAAAAAAAACTCAAGTGGATCGCAGATATAAATATAACATGTACACCTGTAAAACTTTCAGAAAAAAATAGGGTAAAAATCTTCATGACTTTTGGTTAGGGAAAGAGTTTTTAGTGAAGACAACAAAAGCACAATCCATAAAGGAAGAAATTGACAGCTGGATTTCACCAGAATTAAAAACTTTTGCACTGCAAAAGACATTGTTAAGAGTATGAAACTAAAAGCTACAGATGGATAAAATATATGTAAATCACATTTCCAATAAAGGACTTTTATCGAGAATATATAAAAAATTCTTAAATCTCAACGAGAAAACAATCCAGTTTTTAAATGAATAAAACTTTGAATAGATACTTTACCAAAGAGGACATATAGATGGTAAAATAAAGCCATGAAAAAATGTCCAACATCACTAGCCATTAGGAAAATGCAAAGTAAAGCCATAATTAGACACTTATTACCAAGGCGAAAAAAGAAAAAAAAAAAAAAACGGAAATACCAAGTGGTAGCAAGAATGCTGAGCAACTGGAACTCTCAAACTTTCCTGGTGAGAATGTAAAATAATACAGGCACTCTGGAAAAAAGTTTGTCAACTTTTAAACAAAGTTCAACATATATCCACCAATGTATCCAGCAATCTCACCCCTTAGGTATTTAGCGTAGAGAAATACATAAGTTTACCAAAAAAACCTGCTATACACAAATGTTTATGTAATAGCTCTATTAAGAATTACCACAAACAAAACAACTCAAATTTCTTCAACTGGTAAATAAATTCTGGTACATCGAAATAATGAAATATAAAGAAACCAGCTAAGGAATCATGCAACAACTTGGGTTAATCTCAAAGGCATTAAGCTGAGTGTATTAGTTTGTTCTCATGCTACTAATAAAGACATACCTGAGCCTGGGTAATTTATTAAATGAAAAAGGTTTAATTGACTCACACTTCCACATGGCTGGGGAGGCCTCACAGTCATGGCAGAAGGCGAATGAGGAGCAAAGTCATGTCTCACACAGTGGCAGGCAAGAGAACTTGTGCAAGGGAATGCCCACTTATAAAACCATCAGATCTCATTAGACTTATTCACTACCACAAGAACAGTGTGGGGGAAACCACCCCCATGATTCAATTACCTCCACCTCACCCTGACCTTGGCATGTGGGATTACTACAATTCAAGGTGAGATTTGGGTAGGGACACAGTCAAACCATATCACTGAGTGAAAAGAGCCAGTCTCAAAAGGTTACATACTACATGATTACATTCACATGAAATTTTCTAAAAGACAAAACCACAGTGATAGACAACAGATCAATGATTCGTAATCTGCTTGGAATTAGGGGTAGGAGATGAATAGGATGGCAAAGGGGTAACATGAGGAGTTTCTCTGGTGATTGAACTGTTCTGCATCTTGATTGTGATGGAAGTTACGTGAATTTATATACATGTCAAAATTTATAGAACTGGGCTGGTTGTGGTGGCTCATGACTGTAATCCCAGCACCTTGGGAGGCTGACGTGGGAGGACTGCTTCAGGCGAGGGGGTTCAAGACAAGCCTGGCCACATAGCAAGACCACATGTCTACTGGCAACAAAAAATTAGCTGGTGTGGTGGTGTGCAGATTGAGGAAGGAAGATTGATTGAGCATAAGAGGGGGTCATGGCTGGAGTGAGCTATAATTGCACATGCTAGCCCAGGTAACACAGCAAGACCCTGTTCTGCACAACCCATCCCCAACCCCACAACATTATAGAAATGAACATACAGATAAGGTCAATTTTGCTGTATGTTATTTATTTATTTATTTTTTTTGAGATGGAGTTTCATTCTGTTTCCTTGGCTGGAATGCAGTGGCATGATCTCGGCTCACTGCAACCTCCACCTCCCAGGTTCAAGCAATTCTTCTGCCTCAGCCTCCTGAGTAACTGAGATGTACAAGCACATGCCACCGAACCTGGCTAATTCTTGTATTTGTAGTAGAGGCGAGGTTTCACCATGTTGGCCAGGCTGGTCTCGAACACCTGACATTACATGATTTACCTGCCTTGGCCTCCCAAAGTACTGGGATTACAGATGTGACAACACTCGCAGCCTGTTAGTTTTTAAAAATAAAACTAGAAAACTAAAAGATTGCATAGACACTGTGTATAAAACAGGCAAAAAGCATTGTTTTATTCAGTTTTTCTCTTACATTTATCTGGGGTAGAAAACAGTTGAGGCAGTGTCCTTTCAGATTTAACACTCTACGTATTTGTTCATTCCCAACTCCGACCAAAACAGCCATGAAATTTAAGTCACTCAGTATAGATGTGGATCAGATTGCTAAGGGAGAGGACAGGCTATCAAAAAAGTTAATGACTTGACCAGATGCCATCATTTAAAGGAACAAAGAGGACATTCAAACCTTAATGGAAGTATTCAGTCCATGAGACAAGAAGACATGCTTTTGTTTTAATCAGCTTTCCCTGCATTATGTTCCATGAGTTTGGTAGGTCAGCAAATTACCAACTTCAGGTTTTAAGCTCACAGGAAAGGGAAACCATTACTTTTCCATGCTCTTCAGAACAGAACTGTCTGTACACAACAGAACTGTGACACCAATACCAAAGTAAGACTACAAGTCTGTGGACTTATTTATTTATTTATGGCTAGGTTGAGGCTCCCTCAAAACTTACCTGCCTTGAGCACAGTTGTTCCCAACTCTTAGCACATAATAGATGCTTATTTTGAGCTTATTAGATTGAATTGAATATTAAAAGGTGGCTTTGACTTGCTAGGATTATACTTAGAATTCTTAGTTCCAGACTGGGTTAGCAGTCATAGTAAAAATAAGAGGAGGATATCTGGGTAGGAAAAAAGAGGGTCTTGGTGAGATTCTTTTCCTGGTTAGAATATGGTATCCCAGATCAGACAAGGGAGAGGCATCAACTAGAATCTTGTTGATGTAAGTCAGGAGAATTGGCCTTGACTTCAGCCTGGGGACTAGCTTTCCAGCACTCACAGAGGAGATGGCCACAGGGAGAGCAGAGGCAGGTGTAGACTGGTAAGCAACCATGTTGAGCAGACAGTGGTACCCTTTGAAAATATCAGTGTTGGCCAGGCATGGGGGCTCACGGCTATAATCCCAGCACTTCGGGAAGTCAAGATGGGTGGATCGCTTGAGGCCAGAAGTTTGAGACCAGTCTGGCCAACATGGCAAAACTCCACCTCTACTAAAAATATAAAAATTAGCTGGGCATGGTGACCCATGCCTGTAATGCCACCTACTCAAGAGGCTGAGGCATGAGAATTGCTTGAACCCAAGGACAATCCAAGATGGCTGACCGCTAACATCTCAAGATTGCAGCTCCCAGTCAAAGCGCAGAGAATGAGAGGATGCCACACTTTCAGACAAATTTTGGTCACTCATGGAGCAGAAGATTCCCAGTGGAGGAGCTGCACGGGTCGCCAGCGCCACTCTTGTGGCCGGTGCAGTGGTTTTGCCGGCACCTCGGCGTGGCAGCTGTTGGTGCAGAGTAAACAGGACTGGTTCCCCTTCTGACCAAGGTTGGAGGAGCAGCACGGGTCACCAGGGCGACTCGTGTGGCGGGAGCAGCGGTTTTGCTGGCACCTTGGCGTGGCAGCTCTTAGTGCAGAGTAAACGGGACTGGTTCCCCTTCTGACCGAGGTTTGGAGCTCCGGGAAGGCTGAGTCACCTATTACGGACTCAAGAAGGAAGTCAGACTGAAGATTCCGGGGCAGAAAAGCACCATCAGTCTTAACGCCGCTGGGAGCAGTGGGTTGCTCATATTTTGGCCCTGGGAATTAACAACTTGGGCGTCCACTCAGAGACCTAACTTGAAAGGTGGTAATTACAAAGATGACAGGTGGATAAATTTACAATGATGGGAAGAAAACAGCGTAAAAAGGCTGAGAATACTCAGAATCAGAATGCCTCTCCCTCTAAAGAGGATCACAGTCTGTCATCAACAAGGGAACGAGGCTTGATGGAGAATGAGTGCATCCCAATAACAGAATCAGGCTTCAGAACATGGATAATAAGAAACTTCTGTGAGTTAAAAGAACATGTTGTAGCCAATGTAAAGAAACTAAGAACTTTGGAAAAAGGTTTGATGAAATCCTAATGAGAATAGACAATTTAGAGAGGAATATAAGTGAATTAATGGAACTGAAGAATACAATACGGGAACTCCAAGAAGTATGCACAGGTTTAAACACTCGAATTGTTCAAGCAGAAGAAAGGATATCAGAGGTCGAAGTCCAACTTAATGAAATAAAATGAGAAGACATGAATAGAGAAAAAAGAATAAAAAGAAATGAGCAAAGTCTCCAAGGAATGTGGGACTATGTGAAAAGACCAAATTTATGTTTGATAGGGGTACCTGAATGCAACAGAGAGAATGAATCCAAGCTGGTAAATATTCTTCAGGATATTATTCAGGAAAATTTTCCTAAACTAGCAAAGCAGGACAATATTCAACCCCAGGTAATCCAGAGAACACCACAAAGATATTCCTCAAGAAGAGCAACCCCAAGGCACATAATCGTTAGATTCACCAGGGTTGAAATGAAGGAGAAAATACTAAGGGCAGTCAGAGAGAAAGGTCAGGTTACCCACAAAGGGAAGCCTATCAGACTTACAGCAGATCTCTCAGCAGAAACCCTACAAACCAGAAGAGAGTAGGGGCCGATATTCAACATCCTTAAAGAACAGAACTTTCAGCCCAGAATTTCATATCCTGCCAAACTAAGCTTCACAATTGAAGGAAAAATAAAATATTTTATGAACAAGCAAGTACTCAGAGATCTTATTACCACCAGGCCTGCTTTACAAGAGCTTCTGAAAGAAGCATTACACATAGAAAGAAACAACCAGTACTAGCCTTTCTAAAAATATACCAAAAAGTAAAGAGCAACAACATAAAGAAGAATTTACACCAATGAATGGATAAAACAGCCAGTTAACATCAAATGGCAGTAATCCTAAATTTAAATCGACTAAACCCCCCAATCAAAAGATACAGCCAAAACCCAATGGTATGCTACATCCAGATCCATTTCACACGCAAGGATACACAAAGACTCAAAACAAAGGGATGGAGAAAGATTTAACAACCAAATGGAAAGCAAAAATAAATAAACAAATAAAAAAACAGGAGTTGCAATTCTCATATCTGATAAAATAGATTTTAAAGCAACAAAAATATAGTGGTAAAAGGATCAATGCAACAATAAGAGCTAACAATCCTAACACCCAGATACATAGAGACTTAGACTCAATGAGACAGAAAATTAATAAGGATATCAAGGACTTGAACTCAGATCTGGAACAAGTAAACTTAATAAATATTTATAGAGCTCTCCACTTTAAATATACAAAATATACATTCTTGTTAATACCACATCACACCTACTCATAGGTTTAAATGAAATATTAATTGGCCATTATTAATACTCATTTCTTTTAGAATAAAGCAACATTTCTGTTCTCTCTCCCTCTTTTTCTTCCTCTTTCTTCTTCTCCTTCACTCCTTTTTTTTTTCTTTCCTTCTCTCAAAAAAAAAAAACAAACAAAGAGAATTGCTTGAACCCATGAGGTGGAGTTTGCAGTGAGCCAACCACACTCCAGCCTGGGCAACAGACCAAGACTTTGTCTCAAAAAAAAAAAAAAAAAAAAATACAAAAGAAAACATAAGAGTGACCTGGGAACTTGCTTTAGGTTGGCTTGGTCAGGTTCCATGTTACCTTGGGTTATTGTAAGAATACAAAGGCATTTCTTCTGGAAACTGCTCAGGAACCAAAGCAACACCAGCCTGGACCAACACTGCCACACTTGACTATTTTCTGCATTTTCCTCTCTCTACTCACCAGCATCTTCTGCTTATATATTTGCTCCTGTTAACATTGCTAAGAGACAGATCTCTTAGCATTTTCTAGTTCCAGTGGGTTGCAGAATCTTACTGAAACATTGTAATACATCACTGCCTTACCAATGGAATGGTTGTCCTTGGGGTTCATCATGACTGTAGCTGGGGTGACAAGGAACAAAGCTGACCACAATAGATCAGGGGATAAGCATAGGGAAGTTCACTTCAGAACAGGTGTGAGGGGCAGGAGCAGATATTTCAAGGAAGATTTCTTCTATACTTTCCAGCTAAGGCTGATATACTTTATGATACCATTCTTATTCATTTATATTACACAGCAGTTGAAGGGAGTAGTAAGAGCAGTGGCTCTCTTTAAGAAAGATACACTTGGAGGAGTGGGGGGAAGATGGCACTATAAAAGCAACTCAGGATTGCAGCTCTCAGTGAAAATGCAGAGGGTGAGTTCACACCGTATTTCCAGATGGATCTTTTTTGCCCACAGAACAGGGAAATTCCCAGGTGTAGGAGAGACACAGGATGCCAGCACAGCTGTTTCAGCTGGCGTGGCCATTTTGATCAGTGGTGGCACTCCACACAAAACTCACTGGTCTGGGTGCCCTGTTAAACCAGCAATTTGAGATTTGGGAGGGCAAATTAGCACATTCATCTGATTAAAGAAGACTTGGACAGTAAGCCAGGCCAAAAGATTCCCAGGAAGCGAACTGTGAGCTGGCGCAGTGGGTTGCCGCACAGGAAATCACACAGATCCCTGTGCCCTTTCAGCAGGTGACTGAAATACCTGGAAGAGAGTCAACCGTTCAACTTTAAAAAAAAAAAGTGCTCTGAGGCAGGGAGCCAGGTGATCAGGCTCAACGGGTCCCACCCCCACAGGGACAAACAAAATGACAAAATGCTCAGGGTTGACAGTTTCACGGCAGGCAGAGCTGAACCCAGGATGGTGCAGCTCGGTGGGGGAGGGGCATCCACCATTACCGAAACATTCTGCCCCTACTGAGGTACTCTACCATTGCTGACACAGCCTGCCATTGCCAAGGCAACCCGCCATAACAGAAAGACTCTGCCAACAGGGCAGAGCCCAGGGCAGCAGGGTGGAGCCCACAGCAACAGAGCGGACTCCATGGCAGCAGGGCAGAGCCTTGGCAGGCAAATAGTGACTAAACTGCCTCCTAGCTGGGCAGGACAGTGCAACAGATACTCATAAATAAAGCCCTAACTCCCCAAGACAGAGCATATGAGAAAAAAGAGGGGTTTTATGAGTTCTGCTGTAGCAGACTTAAACCTACTTGCCTAGCAGCCCTGAATGAACAACGGAGCTCACAGCTCAGCACTTGAGCTCCTATGAAGTACAGATCGTCTCCTCAAGCAGCTTCCTGAGCCCCATATACCGAAAGAGTCACCTCAAAAGGGACTGAGCAGACTGACATTTGGTGAGCATCATTCTGGGACAACAATAGCAGAAGAAGAAACTGGTAGCATCCCTCACTGTTCTGCAGCTGCTACAGGTGTATCCCAGGCAAGCAGGGCCTAGAGTGGACCTCAGCAGTTTTACAACAGAGGGGCTAGACTGTTAGAAGGAGAACTAAAAAACAGAAATACTTCATCATCAACAATCTGGGCCTCCACTCAGAGACCCAATTGAAAAATTAGCAAGTACTCAGATGACAGGTGGATAAATCCACAAAGATGGGAAGAAACCAGCACAAAAAGGAGGAAAACACCCAAAACTAGAACACCTCACCTCCTACAAAGGACCAAAACTCCTCACCAGCAAGGGAACAAAGCTGGATGGAGAATGAGTGTGATGATATGATGGAATCAGACTTCAGAAGGTGGGTAATGAGAAACTTCCATGGGCTAAAAGAACATTTTCTAATCAATGCAAAGAAACTAAGAACCTTGAAAAAAGATTTTTAAAAAGATTCGAGGAAATGATAACAAGAATGGACAACTTAGAGAGGAATATGAATGAACTGAAGGAGCTGAAAAACACAACATGAGAACTTTGTGAAGCATGCACAAGTTTCAACAGCCGAACTGACCAAGCAGAAGAAAGGATATCAGAAGTCGAAGATCAACTCAATGAAATAAAATGAGAAGCCAAGATTAGAGAAAAAAAGCACAAAAAGGAATGAACAAAGTCTCCAAGAAATGTGGGACTATGTGAAGAGATCTAACCTACATTTGATAGGTGTACCAGAATGTGACCAAGAGAATGGATCCAAGCTGGAAAATACTCTTCAGGATATTATCCAGGAAAATTTCCCCAACCTAGCAAGGCAGGCCAATATCCAAGTCCAGGAAATACAGAGAACACCACAAAGATACTCCACAAAAAGAGCAACCCCAAGGCACATAATCGTCAGATTCACCAGGGTAGAAATAAAGGAGAAAATACTAAGGGCAGCCAGAGAGAAAGGTCAGGTCACCCACAAAGGGAAACCCATCAGACTCACAGCAGATCTCTTGGCAGAAACTCTACAAGCCAGAAGAGAGTGGGGGCCAATATTCAACATCCTTAAAGAAAAGAACTTCCAACCCAGAATTTCATATCCAGCCAAACTGAGCTTCATAAGTGGAGGAAAAATAAAATCCTTTGTGAACAAGCAAGTACTCAGAGATTTTGTCCCCACCAGGCCTGCTTTACAAGAGCTCCTGAAAGAGGCACTATACATAGAAAGGAACAACCAGTACCAGCCATTCTAAAAACATACCAAATGCTAAAGAGCATCAACAAAATGAAGAATCTGCATCAACTAATGGGCAAAACAGCCAGCTAGCATCAAAATGGCAGTATCAAATTCACACATAACAATATTAACCCTAAATGTAAATGGGCTAAATGCACCAATCAAAAGACACAGACTGGAAAATTGGATAAAAAGCCAAAACCCATCGGTGTGCTGTATCCAGGAAACCCATCTCACATGCAAGGATACACAAAGTCTCAAAATAAAGGGATGGAGGAAGATTTACCAAGCAAATGGAGGGCAAAAAAAAAAAAAAAAGCAGGAGTTGCAATTCTCATCTCCAATAAAATAGATTTTAAAAAACAAAGATCAAAAGAGACAAAGAAGGGCATTACATAATGGTCAAAGGATCAATACAAGAAGAGCTAACAATCCTAAATACATATGGACCCAATACAGGAGTACCCAGTTATATAAGGCAAGTTCTTAATGACTTACAAAGAGACTTAGACTCCCACACAATGATAGTAGGAAACTTTAACACTCCACTGTCAATATTTGACAGATCAACCAGACAGAAAATTAACAAGGATATCCAGGGCTTGAACTCAGATCTGGAACAAGTAAACCTGATAGATATTTACAGAACTCTCCACCCAAAATCTGCAGAATATACATTCTTCTGAGCTCCACATCACACTTACTCTAAAATTGACCACATAATTGGAAGTAAAGCACTCCTCAGCAAATGCAAAACAACTGGCATAATAACAAACAGTCTCTCAGACCACAGTGCAATCAAGTTAGAACTCAAAATTCAGAAACTAACTCAGAACCGCACAGCTTCATGGAAACTGAACAACTGACTCTTGAATGTTGACTGGATAAACAATGAAATGAAGGCAGAAATAAAGAAGATCTTCGAAACCAACAAGAACGAAGACACAGCATACCAGAATCTCTGGGACACATTTAAAGCAGTCTCCAGAGGAAAATATATAGCAATAAGTGCCCATATGAGAAGAGTGGAGAGATCCAAAATTGACACCCCTATCATCAAAAATGAAAGAGCTAGAGAAGCAAGATAAAAAAAACTCAAAACCTAGCAGAAGACAAGAAATAACTAAGATCAGAGCAGAACTGAAGGAGATAGAGACACAAAAAAACCTTCAAAAAATCAATAAATCCAAGAGCTGGTTTTTTGAAAAGATCAGAAAATAGACCACTAGCCAGACTGATAAAAAAGAAAAGAGAGAACAACCAAATAGATGCAATAAAAAAAGATAAAGGGGAAATCACCACAGATTCCACAGAAATTCAATCCATCATCAGAGAATATTACAAACAACTTTATGCACATAAACTAGTAAACCAGGAAGAAATGGATAAATTCCTGGACACCTATGTCCTCCCAAGCCTAAACCAGGAGGAAGCTGAAACTATGAATAGACCAATAACAAGGTCTGATGTTGGGGCAGCAATTAAGAGCCTACCACACAAAATAAGCCCAGGTCCAGATGGGTTCACAGCCAAATTCTACCAGACACACAAATAGGAGCTGGTACCATTCCTTCTGAAACTATTCCAAATAATCAAAAAAGAGGGAATCCTTCCCAATTCATTTTATGAGACCAACATCCTGATACCAAAACCCAGCAGAGACTCAACAAGAAAAGAAAACTTCAGGCCAATATCCATGATGAACATAGATGCAAAAATCTTCAATAAAATATTGGCAAGCTGATTGCAACAGCACATCAAAAAGCTCATCCATCATAATCAAGTAGGATTCATCCCGGGGATGCAAGGCTGGTTCAATATACACAAGTCTATAAACGTAATTCACCACGTAAACAGAACCAAAAACAAAAACCACATGATTATCTCAATTGACACAGAGAAGGCCTTTGACAAAATTCAACAGCCCTTTATGCTAAAAACCCTCAATAAACTCGGTATTGATGGAACATATCTCAAAATAATAAAAGCTATTTACGACAAACCAACAGCCAATATCATGCTGAATGGGAAAAAACTGGAAGCATTCCCTTTGAAATCCAGCACTAGACAAGGATGCCCTCTTTCACCACCCCTATTCAATATAGTACTGGAAGTTCTAGCCAGAGCAATCAGGCAAGAAAAAGAAATAAAGCATATTCAAATAGGAAATAAGGAAGCCAAATTGTCTGTATTTGCAGACGACATGATAGTATATCTAGAAGACCCCATTGCCTCAGCCCCAAAACTCCTGAAACTGATAAGCAACTTCAGCAAAGTCTCAGGATATAAAATCAATGTGCAAAAATCACAAGCATTCCTATATACCAATAATAGACTTAAAGAGAGCCAAATCAAGAACGAACTGCCATTCACAATTGCTACAAAGAGAATAAAATACCTAGGAATACACCTTACAAGGAACATAAGGGACCTCTTCAAGGAAAACTACAAACCACTGCTCAATGAAATAAGAGAGGACACAAACAGATGGAGAAACATTCCATGTTCATGGTTAAGAAGAATCAATATTGTGAAAATGGCTAAACTGCCCAAAGTAATTTACAGAATCAATGCTATCCCCATCAAGCTACCATTGACTTTCTTCACAGAACTGGAAAAAACCACCTTGAACTTCATATGGAACCAAAAGAGAGCCTGCATAGCCAAGTCAATCCTAAGCAAAAAGAACACAGCGGGTGGCATCACAGTACTGGACTTCAAACTATACTACAAGGCTACAGTAATCAAAACAGCATCGTACTGGTACCAAAACAGAGACATAGACCAATGGAACAGAACAGAGGCATTGGAGGCAACACAGCATACCTACAACCATACAATCTTTGATAAACCTGACAAATACAAGCAATGGGGAAAGGATTCCCTGTTTAATAAATGGTGTTGGGAAAACTGGCTAGCCATGTGCAGAAAGTAGAAACTGGACCCCTTCCTGACACCTTACACTAAAATTAACTCCAGATGGATTAAAGACTTAAACATAAGACCTGGCACCATAAAAACCCTAGAAGAAAATCTAGGCAAAACCATTCAGGACATAGGAGTAGGCAAGGACTTCATGACCAAAACACCAAAAGCATTGGCAACAAAAGCCAAAATAGACAAATGGGACCTAATCAAACTCCACAGCTTTTGCATGGCAAGAGAAACAGTCACTAGAGTGAATCAGCATCCAACAGAATGGCAAAAAATTTTTGCAGTTTACCCATCTGACAAAGGGCTGATATCCAGAATTTACAAAGAACTAAAATAGATTTACAAGAAAAAAACAAACAAGCCCATCCAAAAATGGGCAAAGGATATGAACAGACACTTTACAAAAGAGGACATACATGAGGACAACAAACAGATGAAAAAATGCTCATCATCACTGGTCATTAGAGAGATGCAAATCAAAACCACATTGAGATATCATCTCATGCCTGTTAGAATGGCGATCATTAAAAAATCTGGAGACAACAGATGCTGGAGAGGATGTGGAGAAATAGGAACACTTCTACATTACTGGTGGGAGTGTAAATTAGTTCAACCATTGTGGAAGACAGTGTGGCGAGTCCTCAAGGACCTAGAAATAGAAATTCCATTTGACCCAGCAACCCATTACTGGGTATATATCAAAAGGATTATAAATCATTCTACTATAAGGACACATGCACACGAATGTTCATTGCAGCACTGTTTACAATAGCAAAGACCTGGAACCAACCCAAATGCCCATCAAGGATAGACTGGACTGGGAAAATGTGGCACATATACACCATGGAATATTATGCAGCCATCAAAAACGATGAGTTCATGTCCTTTGTAGGGACATGGATGAATCTAGAGAACATCATTCTCAGCAAACTGACACAAGAACAGAAAATGAAATACCACATATTATTACTCATAGGTGGGTGATGAACAATGAGAATACATGGACACAAGGAAGGGAGTACTACACACTGGGGTCTATTGGGGGGAATAGGGGAGGAACAGCGTGGGGGGGAGCAGGAGAGGGATAGCATGGGAAAAAATGCCAAATGTGGGTGAAGGGGTGGAAGGCAGCAAAACACACTGCCATGTGTGTACCTATGCAACTATCTTGCATGTTCTGCACATGTACCCCAGAACCTAAAATGCAATAAAAAATAAAAAATAAAAAAAAGAAAGATACACTCACAAAGAATTACTATAGATCATAACTTGTGTTGTTGGCTGGGTATCCACAGGTCCCACACAGAGAAGGAATATTGCTTTCTTGGCATTTGAGGTGCCCTGGCACCTAAGGTGCTGCATATATCTTTTGGTGAGACAGGGTGTGTTGGTTAAGAGCATGAGTTTAGGCTGCTTGGGTTTCAATTTCAGCATGACCACTTGCTTTGTGATTCTGTTTTTTTCTTTTTTTTGAAACAGGGTCTGCCTCAGTTGCCCAAGCTGGAATGCAATGGCAACATAAGAGGTCACTGTAGCCTCAGAGCCTTGACATCCCTGGCTCAAATGATCCTCCCACCTGAGCCTCCTAGTATAGGGGACTGTAGGCATGTGGCACCATGTCCGGCTAATTTTTTGTTTATGTGGTGGATTACGTTTATAGACTTGCATATGTTGAACCAAACTTGCATCCCCAGGATGAAGCTTATTTATTGTGATGGATAAGCTTTTTGATATGCTGTTTCAGTCGGTTTGCCAGTATTTTATTGAAGATTTTTGCGACTGTGTTCATCATGGATATTGGCCTGAAGTTTTCTTTTCTTGTTGAGTCTCTGCTGGGTTTTGATATTAGGATGATGTTGCTCTCATAAAATAATTTGGAAAGGATTCCCTCTTTTCAGATTGTTCAGAATAATTTTGGAAGGAGTGGTACCAACTCCTCTTTGTATGTCTGGTAGAATTGGCTGTGAACTCATCTGGACCTGGGCTTTTCTTGGTTGGTAGCCTATTAATTGCTGCCCCAACTTCAGCCCTTGTTATTGGTCTATTCAGGGTTTTGACTTCTCCCTGGTTTAGGCTTGGGAGGGTGCAATATTCAGGAATTTATCCATTTCTCCCAGGTTTACTAGTTTATGTGCAGAGTTGTTTGTAGTAATCTCTGATGGTAATTTGCATTTCTGTGGAATCTGTGGTGATATCCCCTTTATCATTTTTCATTGCATCTATTTGATTCTTCTCTCTTTTCTTTTTCATTAGTCTGGCTAGTGGTCTATTTTGTTGATCTTTTAAAAAAAACCTGCTCCTGGATTTATTAATTTTTTGAAGGGCTTTTTGTGCCTCTATCTCCTTCAGTTCTGCTCTGATCTTAGTTATTTCTTGTCTTCTGCTAGCTTTTGAGTTTTTTTTTTTTTTTTAATCTTGCTCCTCTAGCTCTTTCAATTTTGATGACAGGATTTTGATTTGAATCTTTCCTTGCTTCTCATATGGGCATTTATTGCTATAAATTTTCCTCTAGACACTGCTTTAAATGTGTCCCAGAGATTCTGGTAAGTTGTATCATTGTTCTCATTGGTTTCGAAGAGCATCTTTATTTCTGCTTTCATTTCATTGTTTATCCAGTCAACATTCAAGAGCCACTTATTCAGTTTCCATGAAGTTGTGCAGTTCTGAGTTAGTTTCTTAATCCTGAGTTCTAATTTGATTATACTGTGGCCTGAGAGACTGTTTGTTATGATTTCCATTCCTTTGCATTTGCTGGAGGAGTGATTTACTTCCAATTTTGTGGTCAATTTTAGAGTAGGTGTGATGTGGTGCTGAGAAGAATGTATATTCTGTGGATTTGGGGTGGAGAGTTCTGTAAATGTCTATTAGATTTGCTTGGTCCAGATCTGAGTTCAAGTCCTGGATATCCTTGTTGATTTTCTGTCTCATTCATTTGTCTAATATTGACAGTGGAGTATTAAAGTCTCCCACTATTATTGTGTGGGAGTCTAAGTCTCTTGGTTGGTCATTAAAAACTGGCCTTATGTATCTGGGTGCTCCTATATTTGATGCATATATATGTAGGATCATTAGCTCTTCTTATTGCATTGATCCTTTCAACATTATAGAATGCCCTTCTTTGTCTCTTTTGATCTTTGTTAGTTTAAAGTCTATTTTATCAGAGACTAGGATTGCAACTCCTGCTTTTTTTCCCTCTCCATTTGCTTGGTAAATCTTCCTCTATCCCTTTATTTTGAGCCTATGTGTACCCTTGCACATGAGGTGGGTTTCCTGGATACAGCACACTGATGGCTTTTGACTTTTTATCCAATTTGCCAATCTGTGTCTTTTGATTGGTGCATTTAGCCCATTTATATTTAAGGTTAATATTGTTATGTGTGAATTTGATCCTGCCATTTTGATGCTAGCTGATTGTTTTGCTGATTAGTTGATGAAGTTTCTTTGTTGTGTCAATGCTCTTTACCATTTGGCACATTTTCGGGGTCGCTTGTACTGGTTGTTCCTTTCTATGTTTAGTGCCTCTTTCAGGAGCTCTTGTAAGGCAGGCCTGGTGGTGATGAAATCTCTCAGCAATTGCTTGTTCATAAAGGATTTCATTTCTCCTTCACTTATGAAGCTTAGTTTGGCTGGATATAAAATTCTAGGTTCAAAGTTCTTTTCCTTAAGGATATTGAATATTGGCCCCCACTCTCTTCTGGCTCATAGGGTTTCTGCTGAGAGATCCGCTGTGAGTCTGATGGGCTTCCCTTTGTGGGTAACCCAACCTTTCTCTCTGGCTGCCCTTAGAATTTTTCCTTCATTTCAACACTAGTGAATCTGATGATTATGTGCCTTGGGGTTGCTCTTCTTGAGGAATATCTTTGTGGTGTTCTCTGTATTTCCTGGATTTGAATATTGGCCTGCCTTTCCAGTTTGGGGAAGTTCTCCTGGATAATATCCTGAAGAGTGTTTTCCAGCTTGGATTCATTCTCTCCATCACATTCAGGTACACCTATCAAACATAGATTAGGTCTTTTCACATAATCCCATATTTCTTGGAGGATTTGTTCATTTCTTTTGACTCTTTTTTCTCTAATCTTGCCTTCTCATTTTATTTCATTGAGTTGATCTTCAATCTCTGATATCCTTTCTTCTGCTTGGTCGATTCAGTTATTGAAACTTGTGTATGCTTTGCAAAGTTCTCATTTTGTGTTTTTCTGCTCCATCTATTCATTTATATTCTCCTCTAAACTGTTTATTCTTGTTAGCTTTTCATCAAACCTTTTTTCAAGGTTGTTAGTTTCTTTGCATTGGGTTAGAATATGTTCTTTTAGCTCTGAGAAGTTTGTTATTACCCACTTTCTGAAGCCTGTTTCTGTCAATTCATCAGACTATTCTCCATCTAGTCTTGTTCCCTTGCTGGTGAGTTTTTGTGATCTCTTGGAGTAGGAGAGGCATTCTGGTTTTGGATGTTTTCATCCTTTTTGCACTGGTTTCTAACCATGTTTGTGGATTTATTACTTGTGGTCTTTGTAGCTGGTTACTTTTGGTTGGGGTCTCTGAGTGGACTTTTTTTTGTTGATGATGAAGTTATTTCTTTCTTTTAGTTTTCCTTCTAACAGTCAGGCCCCTCTGCCATAGAACTGCTGGAGGTCCACTCCATATTCTGCTTGCCTGGGGATCACCTGTGGTGACTGCAGAACAGTAAGAGTTGCTGCCAGTTTCTTCTTCTGTTATCTTTGTCCCAGAAGGAGACCTGCCAGATGTCAGTCTAAGCTCTCCTTTATGAGGTATCTCTTTGGATATATGGGGATCAGGGAGATGCTTGAGGAGACAGTCTGTCCATTATAGGAGCTCAAGTGCTGAGCTGTGAGCTCCATTGTTCCATTCAGAGCTGCTGGGCAGGTACATTTAAGTCTGCTGCAGTGGAACTCATAACCACCTTTTTCCCCAGGTGCTTTGTCCTGGGAAGGTGGGGCTTTATTTATAAGTTCCTGAGGTGCTGCTGCCTTTTTTCAGAGATGCCCTGCCCAGCAAGGAGGTAGCCTCATCACAGTCTACCAGCAGAGGCATTGCTGAGCTGCTATGGGCTTCGCCCAGCTGCTGTGTGAACTTCCTTGTGGTTTTGTTTATAGAAGTATAGTTAGAACTGCCTCAGTAATGGTGGTCTGCCTCAGGAATGGCAGACTGCCTCTGTAATGATGGACTGCCTTGGTAATGGCGGACTGCCTCAGTTAATGGTGGACTGCCTCAGTTAATGGTGGACTGCCTCAGTAATGGTGGACTGCCTTGGTAGTGGTGAACTGCCTTGGTAATGGCAGACACCCTTCCCCCACACAGAGGTGAACTGTCCTGGGTCCAGCTGTGCTTGCTGTGAAACTCTCAATCCAGAGCATTTCAGATTGCTGGTCTTTGTGGGGGTGGAACCCGCTGAGCCAGACCACCTGGCTCCCTGTTTCAGCCTCCTTTTTTTCAGTTGATTGGGTGACTCTGTCTCCTAGGCATTCCTGGCATCAGTTGAAATGGCCACCCAGGTTTGTGTGAGTTTTTGTGCAGAGACCCACTGCGCCAGCTGAAATAGCCGTGCTGGAGACTCATGGTGCTTTTCCGCCAAGGACTATTCTAGTCTGTGGGCAGTAAAAACTTGTTTGGAAATGCGGTGATCACTCACCCTCTGCATTCTCACTGGGAACTGCACTCCAGAGCTGTTCCTATTCAGCCATCTTGGATCTCTCCTAATAATCCTGTGCCAGGCTATATTCAGTATCCAAGGTCCTGACAGCACATCTGAGATCCTCAAAATTGAAACTGTTTCCACATCTCTCAACAGACATTGTGTGAAACCTCCACTTTGAATGACTACCTGAATTGCCCTCTCATCCTTTATTTTCATTTATTCATTTATTGATTTAACAATTATTTATGTGTTTGTTTTATACCAGGTACTGATGATAGATCGCTGAACCAAACTAAGTCACTGTCATCTTACTTACCAGAAAACTATGCAATAAATACTTAGACAAATTAAAATGTACTATAATGTTAGGTGCCATGGTTCATTTATGAAAATATCAAGCAGATTGAGGTAGAGATAGTTACTTTAGGTTGGGTGGCCAGGGAGGTGTCCCAATAAAAGTGACATTTGAGGGGCATCTGCAGGAGGTAAAGGGGTGAGTGAGCCATGTGACTACAGGGAAACAGCATTCCTGGCAAGAGAGTGGAAGAGCAAAGGCCCAGCAGCAGAGGTATGGCTGGCATGTTGCTGTACTTACCCAGCCAAACATCTGCTGTCATACTACATCTGTTGTCATACTACACCTGATTGCCTGATCAGCCCAACACTGTTGGAGGAATACATGCCATCGGGCAGACTGTGACACTGTAGTCTATTGTTTCACCTCCCAGATGGGTTCTCAGAACTCCTCCTACTGTTCATAGCTCCCTCTCTTACTCTCTTGGCAGTTGTTCCAAACATTCATACCTCACCTAAATAAAAAATAAGAACAACAAAAGCAGCAACCCTTGCTCACATTTTCTATGGCTCAGGCAATATGCTAAGTTGTTTCTCCCACACATTTGTCTTATTTAATCTTCACCTCAAATGAATAGGTTAGGTACTGTTATTTATTTATTTATTTATTTTTGAGACAGAGTCTCGCTCTGTCTCCTGGGCTGCAGTGCAGTGATGTGATCTTGGCTCACTGCAACCTCTCTCTCTCCAGTTCAAGCAATTCTCCAGCCTCAGCCTCCTGAGTAGCTGGAACTATAGGCATGTACCACCATGCCCGGCTAATGTTTTTGTATTTTTAGTAGAGAAGGGGTTTCACCATGTTGGTTAGGCTAGTCTCAAACTTCTGACCTCAAATAGTCAGTCTGCCTTGTCCTCCCAAACTGCTGGGACTACAGGCGTGAGCCACCATGCCCCGCCAGTACTGCTGTTTTATAGATGAGAAAACTGAAACTTAGAGAGGTCAAGCAACAGGAGTATAGATCCCACCAGTGACTGAGCTGAGGGTCACACCAGAGCAAGGGCTCTGCTGACCTAATCCAAATCCCAACCCCATCCCCATGGGCAAACTGTCTCATGTCATCTTCTACTCTCCTTGCTCAGAAAACCTGTCAGCATGAAAGCCTTTAGATTGCTCACACAGTTACCAAATGTCATTAACTCTGAGACTATTGATTTTAAGAAGCACCATTATTTCATGTAACACCAAGAAAAAAATGCAGCAGTTACACTATAAAACAATGCTAAGACCATTCCTATAAAAGAGATGTTTCAAAGTGAAAATAAACTCTGTTCAACAATTGATAGACTTTAAATATAGTACATCCAGATCCACCAAACCCTTTTTCCTTTCTGTGTCAAAAGATAGGATGTCCCTCCTCAATACTAAAATCCTCTTCTTATGTTCTTTATTCTTTCTTCTCCTTGATCTGTTTTTCCTTGATTTTTTTCTTTATCTCCAGTGTTTTTAACTCCACTTTCCTAAGAACAAAAACATCTTCAGATCTCTTATCCTGACAATCATAAGCTCGACTCACCCTACATCTCCTCTAGCAATTGTTCCATTTTAATTTCCCCCTTGTTATTCCTTCTTTCTGTCTGGTATTTATCTTGAGGCCTATAAAGGCTTTCACAAAGATAGTCTTGGTCCTAATTATATTATATGTTTTGGTCCTAATTATAAAGCCTAATATTTGTTTACTGCATCTTCATTGTGGGCCTATGTTGTTGTATTTGTTTCTTCCCAACAAACCTTTCATTGGAGAACAATATTTCCCATAGAAATGCTGTTCATTGTACACAGTTTAGGAGGACTGACTTTTCTCTAGGAGCTCCCAGGAAAGTTGTACAGTCATGTGTTGCTTAACCACACTTTAATCAATGATAGACTGTATATATGACAGTGGTTCCATATCTGATTATATCATCATATTTTTACTGTACCTTTTCTATGTGTAGATATATTTAGACACACAAATACCATTGTGTTACAACTGCCTACAGTATTCAGCACAGTAACTCGCTGTACAGGTTTACAGCCCAGGAGCAATAGGCTATACTATATACACATCTATGAAATTTGCATGACAATGAAATCACCTACTGTGGCATTTCTCAGAATGTGTCCCCATCATTAAGTGATGCATGACCGTATTCTTTCTACAAAGATTGCGCTGCTGGTAGCCATCTTGTTGATCAGGTGGAATAATAGTTTAAGAGATAGAGAAAGGTATCGATCTCTATTGTCATTACCTAGATTCAAGGACGCCTAAGCCAGTATACTCCTAAACTTTTATGGCACATGAGCTGATAAATTCCCTTTTGCTTTGCTGTTTGATTAGTGTTTCTGTCATTTGCAATCAAGAGTGCTAATATAGCCCTATAGTTTTCAAAGAGATTTCACATTTATTATTTTACGTGAGCCTGTGGTTTTAGAGGACAAGGTATGTGTTTATCTGGCTCATGACTAAATTTCTGGGACTTAGCACAGTGCTAAGCATATGAGAGTTACTAAAAAATGTTGAATCTTCATTCTACATGTAGATTGGGCCACATAGTTGTTATTACTTATGTTTGTTTCACAAAGCAGGATGCTGAGATCAGAGAGGTAGTTAGGTGGTAGAGTTTGATGATCATGGACTAGGTGAGGAGGCTATGGTGAAAGCCTAAATTGAGAGGCGGCATCATAAACAGATTAGATTTGAATTACCACGTGGGGGTCATATTCATTTTAGTCTTTTTTCTAGAGTTCTACAACAGCTCTTAACCATCTCTCCCATCAACTTTTGTCCTTCTACAATTCACTATCCACTCAATAGCCAGAAAAAGGTGTCACATCAGACCCTATTACTGTTTATTATTATTATTATTATTATTTTTAAGATGGGGTTTCACTCTGTTGCCCAGGATGTAGTGCAGTGGCATGATGATGGTTCACTGCAGCATAGAACTCCCAGGCTCAAGCAGTCCTTCTGTCTTAACTCCTGAGTAGCTGGGACTACAGACACATGCCACTATGCCCAGCTAATTTTTATTTTTTGTAGAAATGGGGTTTCACCATATTTCCCAGGCTGTCTTCCTTAAAATTTTTTGTTTTAATTCTATGAGTGCATTTCACCAAGCTCAGCTAATTGTTACATTTTTTGAAAAGACAGGGTTCTCACTATGTTGCCCAGACTGGTCTAGAGCTCCTGGGCCCAAGTAGTTCTGCCTCGGCCTTCCAAAGTATTGGAATTACAGGTGTGAGCCACTGCTCCCGACCAGATCCTGTTCCTCTTTAAACACTCCAGTGGTTTCCCTCTACTTTCAGGAATAAAATCTCAAATCCTCAACATATCCTACAAGGTCCTTATAATCATGCTGGCTCTTGCTTATGCCTTAGCTTCATTTCCTCCTGCCCTTCACTCTGTTCTCTCTGCTCCAGTCACAACAGCCTTCTTTCCATTCTAGAGAAATACAGTTCTCCCTCAACTCAAGGCCTTTGCCTAGAACACGCCTCCTCGTCCACTCTTCATCTAGTTGTTGCTTCCTAAATATTGAGTTCTCGGCCCCCATCATTTCCTCCAGAGTCTTCCCTGAGTCTTCTTTCCTTACTCTCATTTTATTTTATTTTTTTGAGATGGAGTCTCGCACTGTTGCCCAGGCTGAAGTGCAGTGGCATGATCTTGGCTAACTGCAACCTCTGTCTCCCAGATTCATGCATTGCTTCCGCTTCAGTCTCCTGAGTAGCTGGGATTACAGGCACCCATCACCATGCTCGACTAATTTTTATATTTTTAGTAGAGACCTGGTTTCATCATGTTGGCCAGGCTGGTCTCCAACTCTTGACCTCAAGTGATCCTCCTGCCTCGGCCTTCCAAATTGTTGGGATTATAGGCATGAGCCACTGTGCCTGGCTCCTACTCTCATTGTAGATCAGGCTCCTTTCTATCTACTCCTATCCCTGTACTTTGATTGCATAAAACCTGGTGACCATAAGTTTACCAGGATTACTCACTGTAGACTCTCCCAGAGACCACCAAAATATGCTGTTGATCAAGTAAAACTTACAAGTGTTGCAAAAGGGAGAAGCCAGGAGTTGAAATCTGTAGGGTTTTGAGGTCTAGACTCAAGATTAAGGAAATCTGATTGAACAGGGCAAAGTATTTTATACAATAATTTAGAAATGGTGAAGAAAGTGAGATGAGAGCCTTGAGACAAATTGTGATAAACAGTAGTTTGATGAGCAAGCAGTTTGCAAGTTAAGTGATTTATTGTACCGAGAAATGGGCTGTTTGAGCAGCTAAAGTTCAGATATTGATTTTTAGGAGTTCCTAAAGCAAACGATAAACATATTTACTGGCATATAGGCTTACCTCCCTGGGCAAGAATTACTGGAACAAATAGTGAAGTAATGTTAATGTAGGTGGCCTTAGTTCTTATTCCTGAGTTCAGGTATGTGGGTACAGACTATCTCAGTCCTCATGATAGCTGTGTTTATGTCACCATTTCCCCAACAGCACTTGCAGCAATTGCAACTTTCGTTTGATTAATGTCCATTTCTGCCAGTGGACTCTGTGCTCTGTGAGGGAAGGACTAACATCTGTTTTGCTCATCATTTTATTCTTTATACTGGCCACAGCATCCGGTACTAATGTTTGTTGAATGAATGAGATCTTGAACAATAGCCTGGATGGGAGGATGGGAGAGGAAATCAGAGAGTACTTTGCCTTCAGTCCTGTGTTAGAGCAGTTCCTGTAATGCCAAGGTGAGCATTGGGAGAACGTGTTTAGAAGAGAGAGGTGAGTAGTTCCACTTTGGGGGAACTGAGTTTCATTTTCAACAGGAAACATACATCTAGAATTCAGGAAAGAGAAAATCAAGGGGAACAGATGCAAAATTTATAAATGTTGTTTATTTAGAATGGCTTTAAAAAAGCAAAGCAACGTGGAGCTGTCAGATGGCTATCATGTTCTATTAGTCTGCTAGGGCTGCCACAAAATACCACAGACTGGGTGGCTTAAATCATAAAAATTTATTTTCTCACAGTTCTGGGGACTGGAAGTCCAAGAACAAAGTGCTGGAAAATTCAGTTTCTGGTGAGGGCTCTCTTCTTGGTTTGCAGACAGCTGCCTTCTCACTATGTCCTTACATGTCCTTTCCTCAGCATTCACATGGAGAGAGAAAGAACTGTCTGATGTCATTTCCTCTTCTTATAAGGACACCAGTGCTATTGGATTGGAGTCCCACCCTTACCATCTTATTTAACCTTATCTCCACAAAGGCCCTATCCCCAAACACAGTTACATTGAGGGTTAGGGCTTCAACATATGCATTTGAAAAGGACACAATTCAATTCCTAAGACATTGCAACAAATACAACTTTATCATAGAAAAATCCTCCTAAATAACCTATACTGATTGATAGACCTTTTTAGTTTGCATGTGCAAATTGCACATGCTAGGGCAAGGCTCATTAAATGTACTATGTTGTAAAGATGATAATAAATACATACAAAGCATTTTCTGTGGTAATCACTCTTCTAAGTGCTTTGCCTCTATTAACTCATTAAATCTCATAATGACTCTATGAGTGAAGTGCTATAATCATATCCATTTACAGATAAGGGACATGAAGACTGAACAAAAACTGCTTGCAATTACTTTAAATAGGACTGGCTATATTAACATAACTTTAGTATTCTGGGAAATTCTTGTCCAAGAAGATAAGGTTGCAAAATATTTGTTTTAAGAACATCCTGAAAATTCATTTATCTGAACAGACTGTTCAATGGCCAACCCGGATTGCTTATCAAAGAGCTGTTAACTCAAGAGTCCCTTTAAAATCTATGCCTTGCTGGGTTTACCAATCCTAAATTATTAAATCATAAACTGGGCCCTGTCGAAGTCAGGTCCCCACACTGAAATCCCACCTGAAACCAGACTCCATAAACCTTATAAATATCTACCTTGAAGTCCTTCCTCTGAGATACAACTAAGATACTGTCAAGGCAATGCTCTCCCTTAATGCAATAAGCAATAAACTTGGCTTTGATTGACCAACAGGTTATTTCTTTGGTCTTTTCAGGGAGTCAGCAGTTAACAGAACCAAGAGATTAATGCCTTGTGCCCAGTGCTCAGCTATGTGTTCACTAATTATGTGCAAAAAGGAAGTAAGGCCTGGATTTACTATCCAAATAGACAGGCACCCCCACTTGGGTGAAGAAAATTAAGTTTTAGGAAAATTAAAGGCAGAATTCTCTATATCTGTTATAGATTCAGTATAGGACTGAGTTGAATTGCACATGAGCCTAGGCTAAAGACAGAAGCAAGGTATTTAGTTGAGAATAGCCAAAAACATCATCAAAACTCGCCAGGTGAGATTGAAGATTAGAGTGGGGATGCTCCCTCAGATTGTCAGGTACAGAGATTAAAAGCACTGGATTTGTTTGCAAGTGACACCTGCACCAAAAAATAAATAAAATTTAAATTTTTTGCTGCTTTTGGATTCAGAAATGTGTTTATGTCCACCATTTACTAGTGATTTCACTGTGGGCAATTAATTTCCCTGAACCTCAGTAGCTCACCTGTAAAATGGAAATAATGTCAGTACCTACATCATAGAGTTAGTATGAGGGCTAGATGGGGCAGTGTGTGCCAAGAGCTTCTCTTGGTGTAATTGGTGGTATTAATTGTTATTATTATAATTCACTTCAGGGTTGTAGGGCTTGGGAAGAGGAAAGATATGATCAGTGGTATACTTGAAAGGGATCAAATAATTCAAAAATAAGAGAGAAATGTATAAGAAGCTGGGAATTCAGGATATGACTTTTCTGTAATGGTTTGGCATTCTTCCACAAAGACTACTTATTAAGGCCACAGGGGCTGTTTCCCCAGCTAAATTCTCTCCCTTTGGATGTTAAGGTGCTATTTACATGTCATGAAGGCTGTCTTGGCAGAGTTTAGAACTGTAGCAGAAACTTGACCTTAAAAGGTCAAGAATTTAGAACTCAACAGAGATGAAATCTGTCAATGAAACAACTAAGTGTTTTTGTGGGAATGTATGGGAGGTGAGTAATTTTTTTTTAAGATGCTATCACTGGTGATACAAAAGAATATGAGCTCATGAGCCTAAGGCTGTTCCTTCTCAAACCTGCTTATTCACCAACCAAGCAAGTCCTGCACAGAAGTAGGGAGAGGGAGAAGAGATGTTAAGTGAGCCTAGTGCTTACTGTGTGCCATGCCAGTTTTATGTTTGGCCTCCAAAGACAAAGGGAAGGGAAGGACAAAGAAGGGAAGCCACTGTTCTCATTATATGCATAACTACAAACCCAGTATTTATTGTGCTTACCATGTGGCTCTAGATACTATGCTTTGCACATACTACCTCGTTTAATCCTTCTCACAAACCTTTCCAGGTATTTTTATCCCCATCATTGAACTTCTCATTGATTTCCTTGTGTTTTCTTATTAAGTACTCACAACTTTGTGAAAGAACTCTTGTGCCAAGAAGAATTCAATAATTTGTAAGCAGACAGAAGAAATGTGGCGTGGTGTTTGACCCAATATGGCAGCACAGAAGAGTGTAGAGAGTCAACAACAAAAGTTTAAAGAGCAACAGGCTGGAAAGATGGCAAGTCAAACAATGAAAAGGACTCACAATCTCTGTTTTAATGGTGTGGGCCTCAATAGTCACCACGCATCCATGGGAAGGCCTCTAAATATAAAGACAAAAGTTGAGTGTGATCTTGTGATTATGAGACTGGAAAAGTTGGATCATTTTCTGCTTGTAATGTTACACGTGGAAAATTGAGCAGTTTGCTAGATCCCCAACGAATCCTTAGAATAAGGTTTAAAGTCGTAAAATGAAATACTGTATGTATACTATTAGTCACCTTCAATTTTATTTTCTGTGACTTGATTTTTAAGTCAACATGGTCTCAAGATGCCATCCATATGAGTTTTAATAATTTTAATTTAGTCTTATCTCTTTATAAGAGATAAAAGTGATTCATTTTTGTACTAGTTAGTATCAATCCTTTCTCATAAGTAGTCAAAATATAAATAAATTTTCTTCAAAAGTAACCCAGGAGCAACAGCTGAGTTGTGCCAGAGTTGTGTGGTAAACATCAATCATTTCACAAATGTTCTGACTTGCTGAACAGTGTCCATTTCCAGATTTCAAACCTAAAGTTATCTATTAAGCAATCTTAAAAGAAAGAACACCGCCTTAGGAAAAAAGAGATTTGCCAAACTTCACACTTCCTTCAACAACTACTTTGCAAACATTCTTGAGTATCTTCTATGGGCAATGGTCTGTGTAAGTCTCTATAGGGATATAGAGATGAATGAACATGAACTTGAATAAAAATTATTATACAACACAAAGTAGGAAAATGACATTGCAAGGTGCACAAAGCATAAAGAAATTAGCAGAGGGAGAGATTGTTTGATGGAAGGTCTTAGGGAGAAGGTGGGGTTTGAATTTGGGTCTTGGATGGGCAAGTAAGGTAGGGCGGCAGGGGCAAAAAGTGGGAGGTTAAGTAAGTATCCTGGTCAGTAGCCTGTTTTGACTGAAGTAGGGACTAAGGCTGTTGGAGTCTGATGATAGATGTGATGCTATCAACAAACTGGATGTTTTCAAAAGAGAGCCGTTAAAAACTGCGTACAGGAGTTATTTCCTTTGCTGTTATTGAATAATGAGAAAAGATCCACACCAAATGATGCACTCTGCACCTTTCTCCCTCAGCCTCCTCCCTGGCAGGCAGGCCTGTAGAGGCTACGTATCAAGGTCTTTCTCACTCTCTAGTTTGGCCAATGGGTGACCTTCTTGTAGGCAGTCTAAAAGCGGGAGGTGGGTGATGTGAGGGAATTTATTTTCCAAACTCCCTTCCTGGAGAGTCATCTTGGGCAGCTTCAGTTCATATAGGAATTTTGCAACTTCTCTGAGCCTTTGGGTTCTAATGACTATTCTTTCTTCTTTCCTGGTTGGGCCTATGGGTGGTAAAAGCCTGGCTTAGACCCTGCCCTATTCCTGTTCCCTACAGTCTTCCACTTTTGTCGTCCTTTTATTAAACCTTCCTATAATTGTTCCAAGGGGAGTGTGCTGTCTGCTCCCTGCTGAGACCTTGATCAGACCTGAGAGAAACATTGGCATCTGCTCACTTCAATCACCAAGAATGATGTTTATGCTAGGGGACTCCACATTCCAGGCTAAAATTTATAGGAAGAATGTTTGCACACCTGACCCAAATTAGCTAATCAGATATTCTTTTTGGGAGTCTGCATAAAGAAATTCTCTGTATGGACTGGAGAGCAAGTGAACTCAGGAATTGTGGTGTGCTGTTTGTCCACTAAGTAAACTGAGAAACAGAAGAAGTTGGTCCATAGAGAAATTCACTTACTGAAGTTGTCTGAATTCTGAATGGCTTTTCAGTCTTTGGTTCCATTCCCTCCCAAGGGCCAGGTAAATTCTTGTATTCAAGTGCCATGAGATAACTCTATTTTCTTACAATAAACACTGCACACACACACACACAAAATTTTTATTGGCTTAAGGACATTCAAGTTATTTTCTGTTACTTCCAGCAAATGAGTCTTGACTAATCAGATGTCCAACACATATAATCCCACTTACTACTTATGGAGTACTTACTGTGTGCCAGACTTTACATGACTTATCTTGTTTAATCCTCTCAACTGCACTGAAAAGTAGTTTTTTTTTTTTTATGACTCAGATCTTTCTTGGCTTGAGAATTTCTTCCAATAAATCTAAGTGTCCCTCAATTTTTTCTGGGTGTCCCCAAAGGGATGTCTCAGTTTCTCATAAACCAGTGTCAGCCTCAATCACCACACAATCTGTTCTGTTCTTTTTCTTCATTGATGATTTCACTCACAGATGTCACTGCACACCATGAAAATGACAATATCTGCATTCAAGGTACCACCTGGAGATGCTCCAAAATGTTCTGGTCCTTGGTGTGCTCAAACATCTCATCTCTTGGTGAAGAGAGGACGAGTATGACTCCTCCCCTATTCTGTGTCAACTCAGCTCTTTAGAAGCTCTTAATGTGGCCAGGGGCTTGCAAAGCCTTTTGATGAGGTCTATGAGCAGAGCTTCCCAACTGTGCATCATGGAATGATAGTGTACCACAAATGGTCAGGGGTCCCAGGATATTGATCCCCCTAGCCCTTGAGGAAGCCTGGGAGGGAAAAGGTGACTAGAGTCCTAGCACTATCATTTGGCTTTGAGCAGTTTTATTTCATCAATCTCAGTGTGGCCTACAGATACTGTCATTTATTTATTTATTTATTTATTTATTTTTAATTTTAAGTTTTGGGATACATGTGCAGAACTTGCAGGTTTATTACATAGATAAACATGTGCCATTTTGGTTTGCTGCACCTATCAACCAACCACCTATGTATTACGTCCCACGTGCATTAGCATTTACCCTGATGCTTTCCCTCCCCCTACCCCCCTGACAGGCCCCTGAGTGTGTCGTTCCCCTCCCTGTGTCCATGTGTTCTCATTATTCAGGTCCCACTTATAAGTGAGAACATGGGGTGTTTGGTTTTCTGTTCCTGTGTCAGTTTGCTGAGGATGATGGCTTCTAGTTTCATCCATGTCCCTACAAAGCATGTGGTGTAGTTTCTTTTTATGGCTGCATCAAACTATCATTTTCTATAAATACCACGTGATGAAAAAGAGCTCAGGGATCTTACAGTCCACACAAAGCCCCAACCTTGTGCCAATCAGAGAGAATACAAATCCAGTCCAGACCAGATCAACAAGACATCATGCTATTATTTACATGCTTGACTTTTTCTACTTTCTGATCTTGTTTGCCATTTACTTGTATGTAAACAAATGAAGGCAGCTTATGATGTGTGTGTGTGTGTGTTTGTGAGCAAATATTAGAGAAGAAGAATGGTGTTGTCTAGGTATTGTCTCACTAGCCAGCCAAAAATATTTTATTAAGTATGTATTGTCTTACTCTTTCCTATGAGGATTCAGTCTGAGATAGGTCACCTACCTGAGGTCACACACCAAATGACAGGGGTGTGATTCCAATGTAGGCCTATCTGGTTCTAGAGCCATGTACCTGATTCTTCACTATTGCCACATCCCTTCCTTCCAATGTTTCATTGATTAAGTAGGGTAAGACCATCAACTCTGCATTTAGGGAATGTCTGGGCAGCCACAAAGTGCACCTCTCAGAACTTCCTTCAAGAGGGAACTGCTATAAGGAATGCTGCCAGGTGACAACTTCCCACTGCAGCAACTTTGGGGTCTGGTGCAACGTTTGAGGCAACGACATGCTCATGTTGGGTAGCTCTAGCCAAAGACTGAGCATAGGGTCTGGTCACCCTGGGACTACTCTATAGGAAATCTGTGAGCTAGAGCTCTCCATTGGGCTTGCCAGGATGGTCTCAGAGCTGCACAGCAAACAGGATTTTTCAACCCAGTCCTCCATCCTTCTTCCTCTCACAGATGTCAGACCTGCACTGTGTCTAAAGGCTCACCAGGCCTCTACTCCTTCTCTCACCTCTTTATCATTCATAGTCACTACTTCTAACAGAGCTCTTGCATTCCTAAGTCATTGTCCTGGTGTCTGTTTCTTGACATAAGTCCCCTGAGAGAAGGTGCTATGACATCTCATTGTTTACCCTCTGCAGCACCTAGGACAATATTTTGCACATGAGTCTCTTGATTTCATTCAGATGAACATGCAGTTTTACATGGTAGCAAATGAGCCGCGGCCGTCTTCCTCTACCAGTTCTGGGGGCGAACTGAGCCCAAAGGCCAAGAATGATACAGGCCAAGGATGGCTTTAGAGCACCAGGCTCACCCACAGATTTTGTTTAAATGAGGATAACTGGGTTCCACTCTCATAGATTCTCACTATGACAGGCTCCATTTCCAGTGAGCCACCCAGTGGATTCTGAGCTGGCTGGTCCTTAGGTCATATTGGAGACGCACAGCTTTTGAGAATGCCTACACAGTACAAAGTTCTCCCATTTCTCCCGCTGCTATCACATTCAGTGGCCTCGGTGTTCCTATGAATTTAGCAGGATCTTAGCACATTCCAGAATCAGGATTTTTCTATTTCATGGCTGTGCTCCAGTCTGCATGTTGAAATGAATAGAGCCCCAGGGTAGAGTGTGAAGTTTGCCTTGAAACTGGAAGAGACAGAAGTTGGCAGTATTGCCAGCTGACATCTGGATGTGGTGTGGTTTGGGATTATGAAAGTTAAGCATTTAGCCTCATTTTACAATATTTTTTTATTTTTTAATTTTTGAGACAAGATCTTGTTCTGTCACCCAGGCTGGAGTGCACTGGCACAATCTTGGCTCACTGCAGGTTCTAGCTCACCTCCCAGGTTTCAGCAATTCTCATGCCTTAGCCTCCCAAGTAGCTGAGACTACAGGCACATGCCACCACTCCCAGCTCATTGTTCGTATTTTTAGTAGAGACAGGGTTTCACCATGTTGGCCAGGATAGTCTTGAACTCCTGAGCTCAAGTGATCTCCAGGGCCTCCCAAAGTGCTGGGATTAAAGGCATGACCCATGTGCCCAACCCCTCTCTTATCCATCTTTTCAAGGGTAATCTTAAAGATCACCTCGAGTTCTGCTCAGTACACACCTTCTCACGAGGTCCCATTGCCTACAGAAATTCCTTCCACGAGCATTCACTGTATTTAAATTGTTTGCATTATGTATTATGTATCTGTATTAAATAAATTGAAAATATATTATGTATATGTTTTAAATAAATTGAAAATGTTTATGAGAACAGTTTTAAGAACTAGAGTGAAAAGCTTTTTCTAGTCAAGTGCAAAAAATTTAAACTGTAGGAAGTAGTGTAATGCAGTGGGCTTTGGAATCAGTCTGCAGTTCAAATCCTATTTTGTTATTCACTGGTTGTATAGCATGTTTCTTCATCTGTAAAATGGGATCAAATAATATTTATATCATAACATTATAAAAATCCTAACCAAGTACTTGGCACATAGTAAAGCCTCAACAAATATTATCTTCTTCCTCTTTGGCCAAAACTTAATTGAGTCCTATATTTGGAGATCAAACCCATGTTGTCATTTTAAAAAATTTCTAAATGCATAGACATAGATTAGATGCTTAGTAAGTACATGTTAGATGAATGAGAAAATTGCTTCATTGCTTCTGGCTTATTCCAAATTCTAATTTTAGTTCCCTTCAGTGTTAGGAAGTGATTTTAAAAGCATGGCAACATGACTCAAAAGATTAAGATTTTCTATCCAGAAATCTTGATTTAAATCTTCAGTGTTTGACTTTTGAGAGGAGTGCAAATGTTGGCATTATCTTTTTTATTAGCAATTTGTAAAGAACTGAGATCTCACACAGCTGTGTGCGGCTCAAAGATGTACCAAGCAAAGAATAAATTTCCTGCCCACGCAAACTCAAGGCAAAAAATCTCAAGCTGTCTTATGTTATTCTGACAGCCCAAGCAAAGTTTTAGTTTTCTCATAAGGAAACTTGACAAAAATCATAAGAATTATCTACTATGTAAAATGTCTACCTTGTCAGATTCTTAAAGCTGATGATATATTTGTTTCAGCAGAGACTAAAGACTTAGAATTACAAAATATTGCAGATTTAACTCTAGCAACTCAGCAAATAAGAATTCCTCTTTTAAGTATCAAGCTGACTAGTGGTATGATCTGGGCAAGGTTTGCTCACATCCCTCTCCAAGATGCATTCTGATAGATACAAGTAGTTCATGCTCAACTGTGGCATATTTACAATTGAGGCTCGGGTCAAAGTGGACCAAGCCTTCTTGAAATCCTGCTGGAGCTCACCACTTATTTCAAATAAACAGCAATGGGGAAAGGGAAGGCAACAGAAGTAGTTTTGCTAATAGCTCCATTTATTGGGGCCTATCAATACAGAACACTGAGAGAGGGCTGCAGAAATCTAGCATTCCCAGTAAAACTAAGTACAAGGCAAAGACCAAGGGAATTTACTGGGCATTAATTTCATGAGAGGCACTTAACATTATTATGCATTTGTGCTTTTATTTATACTCTTACTCTTCCTCAAGGGAATATAAAGTTGCTTATAAGAAAACACATGGGATAAGTGGGGATACTGTACACTAGGAAATATAGGTGAAGTCAGAGGAAGGTGGTATGTATTGTACAGGAATCCTAGTCTACTTGCTAGCAGACGGTTGTAAACCTATTTTGGAATTTCTGACTAGCCAAGGAATGATTCCTTTAGATGTTTCACAGTGTCCAAAGCGATAAAGCTAACATGCCATTCTGAGATACATAGCAATTCCTAAGACTGAAGCCCAAGGGAGATATTCTCCACCATAAGTTTGTAGATAGTAAGGAATTTTGGTGTATTATAAGTATGATATTCAGTAACTCAGATACGCTTGAATATGCAAGACTGCCTCTGAGCTCATTCTTCAGGACCCTGTATACAAAAAGAAAGACAGCAGAATGAGCATCAAATTACTACTTGATTAATGAATTCTCAACCACCTAATATCTCCCCAATCCAAAGCCGCCTGGAAAAAGCCAACTTTGACATGAAAAGAAGGCCTGAAGCAGAAGTGAATTCTCCCATATCCTTCTGGAAAAGCACATGTAGGCATGCCTATTAAAGGGGATTAGGTCCCTCAAACTTTCTAAGTCTGCCTGCCTGCCCTACTACATGGAGTAGGAGAAAGGAACAGGGCATAACTGACCTGGAAAGTAGGGTGATGTTAGCTGCATAAACCACCCCAAATCTAGCAGCAAAAGACAAAATTACAGTTTCTTATCACCATTATCTCCCATAGTTCTGAGTTGATGGGGCTTAGCTGGTTGGTTCTCACTCAGATGTGCTCACACAGTTGCAGTCAGACAGTGGCTGGGGCTGGCATCATCTTCAAGGTTTCCTCACTCATACCTGGTGCTTGATGCTGGTCAACACTTGGGACTGCAGCGTCCTATTGGCTGGAATACCTGCAGGCCCCTCCATCTACACTGAACTTTCTTACAGCACTATGTCTGAGTTCCAAAAGCAAATGTCCCAAGAGATTGCAAGACAAAGAGAAGGAGAGAGGGGGGAGAAGGAGGAGAAGGGGTGGGAGAAGGTGGTAGTGGAGGAGGAGGAGGAGGAGGAGGAGGGAGGAAGGGAGGGAGGGGGATATATATATATATATATATATATATATATATATATATATAGTAGAAGCTCTATTGCTTTTTTGTCTATTTTTATTTTTTGAGAGAGGCTTTGTTTCTGAAACTTTTTATTTTTAAATTGTTATTTTGGAATAATTTTAGATCTACAGAAATGTTACAAAGAAAGTAAGGAGGGTTTCTGTATATCCTTCATCCAATTTCCACTAATGTTACTATCTTTCCTTACTGTGGTCAAAACTATGAAACCAGCATTGGTTCATAAATACTGAACTCCAGACTTTAAAGATTTCACTAGCTTTTCCATTAATGTCCTTTTTTTGTGTTCATGATCCAACCCAGCATTCACATTGCATTTATTCTCATGTCTCTGTAATTTCCTTTGGTCTATGACAACTTCTCAGTTTTGAGGAATACTAGTCATTTATTTTGTACAACGTCTCTCAAACTGGATTTGTGTAATTTTTTTTCTCACAATTAGATTGAGGGAATAGGTTTTTGGAAAGACTACTGTGGTGACGTGCCCTTCTCAACACATCACACCTAAGGGTACGTGATACCCATGCAATATCACTGGTGATGCTAACTTTGATCACCTGGTTAACGGGTAATGTTTGCCACATTTCTCCCCAGTAAAATTGCTATTTTTCCCTTTTCATATTCCATTCATTGGGAAGAAGTCACTAAGTCTAACCCACTATCAAGGGAGGAGGTGGCTAAATTCCACCACCTGGAGTGAGCAGTATTTGAAATTCTTCTGTCTGGAAGATTTGACTCTCCTCCCTTATTTACATATATGAAGATTAAGATTTCACTAGCTTCTCCGTTAATGTCCTTTTCTTATGTTGTTGTTCATGATCCAGTCCAGCACTAGTCTATGACAGCTTGGAATTCTTCTGTCTGGAAAGATGTGTGTGTGTGTGTGTGTGTGTGTATACACACACACACAAACACACGCTTATTTCACTGTGGACTCGTGTATATTTATTGTATACTTTGGGTTATAATCCAATACTATGTTATTTTATTGCTCCAATTTTTCCAGGTTTGGGAATTGGGGGTTCCTTTAGTTTGGGTCCAGTGTCCCTTTGACAAGCCCCCATTCTTTAAGTTTTTGATCACTTCCTTACATTCTGTGTACATTCTTTGCAAGATGCCCCAGGTTCACTTGTGTTGTTCCAACCCTAGTCCTGGAGTCAGTCATTTCTATAGGAGCCCTGGTTTCTTTTATTACAGAATGGTACTGTATTGTCTTTTACGACCTGGCCTCATCACATAGTGTCTCTGCTGGTTGAGAGTGTCACATAGGTCCACCCAGGTTCAAGAGGGAAGAAGGGACACAGACTCCATGTCTTAATAGGGAAGTGGGAAGGTGACGTTTTAAGAATAAACTCAGATAGGAGATACTGGTATGGGTATTTTGAAAATATCAGCTGTCACAGGTGGTCTGAGTATTTCAGTGAGGAGGTGAAATTTGAGCAAAGGCTTAGAGGAGGTGAGAAAACCAGCGATATGGCTATCTGTAGGAGGAGTGTTTCAGACAGTGGTAACAGTTAATGCTAAGATCTTACAGTGAGACCATACCTGATGTTTTTAAAGAATAGCAAAGGGGCCACTGTAGCTAATGAAGAAGGCCGGATGTGAAGAGTCATAGAAGATGGGGATGAAGAGGTAAACAGAGCAGATTATATGGAGTTCAGAGGACACTGTGAAATTTAACTGAACAGTCATTGCAGGGTATGTAGGGGAAGATTTATTATCTGATTTATATTGTAATTATATTTTATATTTTGAAATGTTCATGGTGATGGTTAATACTGAATGTCAACTTGATTGGATTGAAGCATACACTGTATTGATCCTAGGTGTGTCTATGAAGGTATTGCAAAAGGAGATTAACATTTGAGTCAGTGGGCTGGGAAAGGCAAACCCACAGGGTGGGCATACTGAGTGGGCACAATCTAATCAGCTGCCAGCAAGGGTAGAATATAAGCAGACAGAAAAATGTGAAAAGAGTGAGTGTCCTAGCCTCCCAGCCTACATCTTTCTCCATTGCTGGATGCTTCCTGCCCTCAAACATCATACTCCAAGTTCTTCAGTTTTGGAATTCAGATGGGCTCTCCTTGCTCCTCAGCCTGCAGATGGCCCATTGTGGGACCTTATGATCATGTCAGTTAATACTTAATAACTTTATATATATATTCCATTAGTTCTGTCCCTCTAGAGAACCCTAATACAGTCACTGTTGCTACTCTGCTCAGAATTGACTTCAGCGGAAAAGGGCAGAAGGAGGGAAACCAGTTAGGATGCTACTGCAGCAATCTACACCGTGGTGATGGCAGCTTAGGACAGGGTGATAGCAGGGGAGGTGGTATGAAAGTAGTTGGATTTTGAACATCTTTTGAAACTAGAGGTAATAGAATTTCCTGCTAGATTAGAGATCTAGCAAAGGATCCCCCAAAGTTTGGTGAGAACTGGGTAAAGAAAGAACTGAGGCAATAGAAGATCATAATGCACAATGTCTTCAGTGTGTTTCCAGCAGGGTCAGCCCACTTCTCTTTCTTAGAATACACTTGTACTTTCCCAAGAAAACTTTTGCTTGCAAAAAAAAAAAAAAAAAAAAAAAAGGTAAATCAAGGACAACTTCAAAGTTTGGCCTAAGAAATACAAAAATGAAGTTGCCATCACTTGAGATGAAGAAAACTATGGATAGGGAAAAAATCAGGAGCTTATTTGTGGAAATGTTGCTTTGCAGACATCTATTAGACATCCAAGTAGAGACATCAGCTAAGCCATAGGTACACGTATCTGGAGTTCAGGAAAGGTGGCTGGAAATGGATGTGATTACATGTAGATTTAAGGTCATAATGAGATCACAAGGAAGTAAGTAAGGACAGAATCAAGGACTGATCCTTCAAGATTAAGAAAAAGGAAACTTCAAAAGAGACAGAGAAAGTAAACAAGAAAATACAATGAGAACCAAGTAGGTGTGGTGTTATGGGGAACAAGTGAAGAAAGGATGTTAGGGAGGATCATCCGCTGTCAGATGATGTTATTCAATTTAGTAAAAGGAGGACTGGGAATACGAGCATTGGATTAGACAGTATGGAGGTCATTGATTTTCCTAAAAAGAACAATTTAAGAGGAATCATAGGGGCAAAAGGCTGAGTGTAGTGGTTTTAAGAGAGAATATGAGGAAAGGAATTGGTGATTGAAATCTCTTTGAGGAATTCTGTTGCAAAAAGGAATAAAAAACAGTAATGTGCTAGCTTGGTGGAGGGGGGACAAAGGAGTTTAGGAGAAGGTTTACATGCCCATGGGAATAAGCCAGCAAAAAGGAAAAGGCTGAAGACTTAAGAGGGAGGTGGCAACCCTTGCATAGGTGAGAGGTCCTGGGGTCTGGTGCCCAAGGAATGGATGAGTAGGAGCACAGGGCAAGTCCTCTGATGCCAGTGGGAAGGCAGAGTGTGTGGGTGCAGATGCTGGTGAGTCAATGAAGTAGTGGGATTCGCTGAAATTCTCTTCTGATTCATTTTTTCACTGAAATAGGAAGCAAGGTCAGTAGCTGAGAATGACAATGTGGGCTGTATTGGAGATTTGAGGAATGAGAGAAGGGTATCCAATAGGCACCTTATAGGGTGGGAGAGTGAATGGATGAGGGACATACAGTATGAATTCCTGGCAGCATCATGGGGCTACCTGAGGGTCAAAGTGAGGTTAGTCAGCATGGCTGTGCTTTTCTCTAACCACCTTCAAGGGCTGGTGCTGAGTAGGCAGAGGTACGGATCTAACCAGTGTGGATGAAACAAGATGTAGGTAATGGAGATGAGAACACAAGCAAGGGAGAGATTACAATGACTAAGCTGAGTAGGAAGGATACTGAGGACACAGTAAGGGGGTGAAAGACAATGACATGTGTAGGACCTTTGAATTGAATGTTTTGGTGGCCAAAAAGAAGAGTGTCATACATGAGGGCTAACTTTTATCCCGAGTGATCCTGGCTACTAGTAAAATTCAGTTTTTTGAATATACCAATCAGATAACTAGTTCCTGCTCCCTTGAGCTGAAAAACTTCCTAGGAAAAAGGAGATAAGCTTGGAGTGGGAAGAAAGAAATACCCACTTTACCAATAGTATTCACAAAAATTAGGCAAGTTAATAAATGTTCCTTGCGTAGTAAATGCCAATCACTTAGAGTCTTCTGTGCCTTAGTTACCTGATCTACAAAAGGGCAAAAAAAAAGGTGTTAACTTCTAGGTTGTTGTGAGGCTTAATAATGTTGGCAAACTGCTTTGCACAGTTTTGCAATTTAGCAAGCCACACACTAATTTTTGACAATTCTAGGATTGATGTTTCATTTCAGATATGTGTGATCTTCATGGCTGAACCACGTTGTGTTACCAAAGACTCTGAATATTTTTCAAATAATTTATTTCCTTTAATTTTGGAAGTATTACATATTAAAGTGCTCCTTTAATGCACTTGTTCTATATTCATCAACCAGCAGCAGTGTCCAATTGCCTGGGCTTATGTCTTAAGCCCATAGCCTTACTGTTGTGTTGAGGAGGTTAGGTATCTGCCTTTTTGTTTTTCTGTGCTGGGATGTAGAAAATGCTGGCCAACTGTATTAGTATGTTCTCACGCTGCTATGAAGAAATATCTAAGACTAGGTAATTTATAACAAAAAGGGTTAATTGACTCACAGTTCTGCATCACTGGGAGGCCTCAGGAAAATTATAATCATGGCAGAAGAGGAAACAAACATATTCGCTTCACATGGTGGCAGGAGAGAGACGTGCTGAGCAAAGAGGGAAAACCTCCTTATTAAACCATCAGATCTCGTGAGAACCCACTCACTATCACAAGAACAGCAGTGGGGTAATTGCCCCCATGATTTGATTACCTCCCACCAGGTATCTCCCATGACATGTAGGGATTATGGGAACTACAATTCAAGAAGAGATTTGGGTCGGGACACAGCCAATCCATATCAGCAACCAGACAAATACAGTTAGCACCCACAATACACACACACACACACACACACACACACACACACACTCTCTCTCTCTCTCTCTCTCTCTCTCTCACACACATACACACACACACACACACAATTTTAAGGATTGTTAAATGCTTTGAAGGGGCACTGTGAAGGGGCACTGGCATTGGGAGACAAGTTCAGCTGACTCACAACAAAAGTTCACTATACTCGGGGTACTTCAGTCTTCTCTAGGACTTGAATTGCTGGTGACTGTCTCTGGTGTGTTTCCCACACCTCAGTCATTCCCAGGCTTCCTTCCCATGTGGCCATATTTGTGAGCCATCTGTATGCACATTTACAACTGCTCTCTCTTAAATACATCTACTTTATATATCAGCCTATAAATGAAAAGCCAGGATCATTTGCCATAAATAGAAGGTAAAAGTAAGAATAAATGTAATGAAAGGAAATAAAGCTAGGAAGACTTAGCCAGATACTTTGCCAAAGGTTCTGAGGCTGGAGCACACTTTCAGCAAATGTTAGTTACTGAAAACATAATGATCCCAGCTATTCAGGAGGCTGAGGCAGGAGAATTGCCTGAACCCAGGAGGCGGAGGTTGCCGTGAGCCAAGGTTGCACCATTGCACTCCAGCCTGGGTAACAAGAGCGAAACTCCGTATCAAAAAAAAAAAAAAAAGAAAAGAAAACATAATGGCAGCATGCAACAATCTTATCCTTGACTTTACTCTCTAGTTTTTCTAAACTAAAAAACGATGGAAAAGGTACACATTTTCAAACTTTGTGTTTTGGTGCTTTTAAAAATGCTCCTGCGCACCATTTAAAATTACCTTTCATATCACTAGTAAGTACCATGTTCCATGCTTTAGGTGACAACTATTAGAAAGATATGGGATTAAAAATGAGCAAGACTTTTGTTTGAATTTCAGCTCCCTCACTTATTAACTCTGTGATTTTCAGCACATTATGCAACTTTGTTGAGCCTCACTATACTCATCTGTAAAAAGAACACAATAATACTAATTTTCCTGATGTGTTAAATATATCAGTATTTCCCAACTATATTTTGCATACAAGTCACCTGGTGGTCTTGTTAAAATGTAGATTCCAATTCCATAGGTCTGGAGTGAGGCCTGAGACTCTGCCTTTTTAATAACATCCTAGGTAATGCTGATGCTGCCATTTTGTGGATCACATATTAACTCACAAGTGTATGATTCTGTCAATATGGTAGCCATCAGCCACGTGGCAATTGAGCCCTTTAAATGTGGCTATGGACCTAAGAAAATCTTTTTCTTTTACTTAATTTCAATTTATTTAAAAAAACTGACACTTGGTTCAGTTATTAAAAAGCAATTTTTAGTATACTTGAAACAACTTGTAAACCTATCTTTTCAGCTGTTAATTTTATAAAAATTCAATAACCAAACATGTATTTCCAATGAAAATTTAATGTTTGAATTGAGATATGCTGTAAGTGTAAAACACCTGAGTTTGAAGATTCTGTTAAAAAGAATGCAAAGTATCTTGTTAATAAATTTTCTATTACATGGTGAAATTATAATATTTTGGATACGATGAGTTAAAATATATTATTAATTTCATCTATGTCTTTTTACTTTTTCAATGCAGCCACTAGAAAATTAAAAATTACTTATGTGGTTCACATTATATTCCAGTTGGATCATTCAGGCATGGACCAGTAAGCACAGGGCCTGGCTCTCCTCTCAGGGCCTTCCTCCAGTCTAAATTGGGTGGGTGACCTCTGGCTGGAAAGAGGAAGTGATGTGGTGGAAAGAGACAAGGTTTCTTCTTTCCCTGCAAGAGGCTGGGGCAAAAAGCTAACATTCACAACAAGTTTTTCGGTTTACAGACAATTTCTTCTGTGGTGGGTTATTTCTACTGCATTCCAAAGCATGCTCTGCTTTTTGAAGAGGTTAAAAAGAAACATGTCAGCAGTCCGAAGTGAACTGCTCAAAGCTGGCTCTCATAAGATGCTCACTTTCCAAGAGTTAAGGGTCACAGCAAAGGGTCCTCTCAACCCCACCTCCTTGGTGACATTAAGGGGAGATAATTAAAACAGAATGGGCTCCTGCAAATGTGGTGCATTATCTCCTGGTTGACTCAGCAATTCCACAGGAGGCTGAAAGTTTAATGAAGAGCAGTAAGAAAGACATCTGCAAATCTGACAATAACCACGAAGTTTGCAAAAAGAAGAAGGCAGGAATGAAAGTTCTTTCTCATGTCATAAATTACTTTATGCTTGTTTCCTCACTCTTGTTAAAAAAAAAGTTTATTTTTTTTCCACCAACTCATTTAAATATTTATGTGTAGAATCACACCTGGCAGCAAATTCAAAGAAAACTATTAAGGATGGCAAAAGTTCCTTCTGTATCAGAGGCTTTGAGACTCCAGGTCTCAATTAACCTTTCTAAATAGGGACTGACAGCCTTGAATAGAAAATCAGAGTGGGGGAGGAGAGGGGAGACTAAAATGTTTTTGAAGAACGTTTGACTACAAAGTAAACAGTCTGGATAGAAAATATTAAATCACATGCTGCCTCCACATTCCATAAAACTGTATATACACTAAAATGTACTATACAGTTAAAAGATATCTGAATGGATAAAAGAAATCATAAAACAATTTGAGTTTTGTGATGATCTAAACTTCATGGAATTAGTTGTGTTGGCATTAAGACAGTTTTTTTTTTTCCTAATTATGTTAGATCTTGACATGAAGTTGTAGAGATGGCATTGAAGACACCGAGATATTCATCTTTAAGCTTTCTTTTCCTTTCTGTCATCAGATTGACCCATGAGCACATATATACTAAACATATTATTTATTTCAGGCATATTACTTCATTTTGCTAATCAAAATGTTATCAGTATTATTTTGCACAAAATAGCATGCTACTTATTATTCATTTTCAAGATTTATTTTGCTTTAGATGAAAGCAAAAGGAAAGTGAGCTTAGCAAATTCACAGCATAATCAAGATTGTAAGGGGAAAGGTTTAAATGCTAGAAAACCACATACCAAAAGCACCCATTTATAAGCCAATGTTTCATTGTCAGTTTCCAAAATTTATTATCAAACCACAGCTACACTCTCCATTTAACTAAAAGCAATACAATCCCCTATCTAAAAAAATCTGGTTAATCAGATAAGCCTTTCCCATTAGCTTGTGTTAGACAAATTTTTACTATATTTTAAAGAGCTGTAATTCAATAAATCTTGAAGAGTAGGGAATTCAGCACTATTGCTTACCTTATGAGTTTGTAGATCATGAAGAAATACTGCCTGTCCTGCTTCATTGTAGCAGCTGTTTTCAGTCTGGACTCTCTCCATTTTTCCCATATAGCAAAACCTCGTCCGTCTCTCAATTCTTGCCCATGGACTTTCTTTGATATTCTTTAACTCTGGGTCCCCAGGTTTGTTGAATTTAACCTTCCAACATACCCTGTTTGACATCATTATTGCACTTAGTGTGGGTATTATAATTGTTCCTGTATCAGTCTCAGATACGGGGAATTCTTTCTCATCTTGGTTCTCCTTCTGCCTAGAATAGTCCCTGGATAGGGCAGACGTGCAATGGTTTCTGAAACAGAATCCAAAGCATCACTTTGAATTAATAGAATAACAAGGCTGCTTGCTACTACAATACTGCCTTGCCATTGCCACTCAGCTTGGGTCTTCCATACTTGTCCCTTGGGTCTACTGTCATTTGATGCACTTCTTGTTTAGCCTACACCATCTCCCTTTCTCTGATGGAGGAATGGCTTCTCTGTTTACGTCCTTCTCTCCAATTATGAGGGTCTCACAGAAGACTGGCTTGGGCCACTGCTTATTATGCTTCATTTTGTAGCTCTTTTGGAAAGGAGGCAGACTTTACTCTATAGCTGCAGAGGACATTAATCACACAGCATTTTCACTCTCACTTCTTTTCTCAGGGACAGCCTCATTGTGAACCAAGATCTTTTGCTCTCTTCCTCTCAACCGGTCTGGTCAGAGATGGATGGTCCATGCCTTATACCTTCATATATACATACTTTTTTCTTAAAGTGTTTCTTGTCCCACTTTACAATTTAAATTGCAGTGGGCCATTTGAAATCCATCAACTGAATGGTAAATATTTGAAACCTCAACTGCGTACAGGGTTCCAATGGTTTGGCTAGATATGAATGATGGTATTCATACACAGAACACAAGCTTCCAAATAATACACCAAAATTTTAATGGGCTTAACAGTAGTTTTGTCATCATATACTTTGCCAATTTAATAGTGAGCACAGATTATTATTATAATCTGAAATAAAAACCAAAGCTATTTATATTTGGGAATGTTTCATAACAAATATAACACAAAATCTCCCATATAAAATGATTTCCAATTCAATGCTGAAAGCAGTGTTCCAAAAAAGAAACTATAAAAAGCTAAAATGTTTTTAAAAGTAAAGCTATTAGCTATAATTTCTTTTGGGTTTATTTTCAAATGAATTCAATTAGTCTCATGGTAAATCTCAAAAAACCTTTATCTTTTTTTGAGACAGAGTCTCAGTCTGTTGCCCGGGCTTGAGTGCAGTGGCTTTAGTAGAGGCAGGGTTTCTCCATGTTGGCCAGGCTGACCTTGAATTCCTGACCTCAGGTGATCCACCTGCCTCAGCCTCCGAAAGTGCTGGGATTACAGGTGTGAACCACTAAGACTGGCCTCAAAAGAGCTTGATATTTTTATACATACTAATAATGCCTCACTTAATTAGTACAGATCCAATTGTGAATTACCCATGTTACTTGCTTTCCAACTTATTTGGGCTGTTTCCCTTTCCAGCAACTGTAGAGGGGAAGAAAAGAACACAAAAACAAAATAATTTAATTTGTTCATTTGTTATTTGCATTAAGTAATGTTTTGGAGAAGACTGAAAGTATCTACAAAAGTGAATCTATTATTTGCGGTTCTTCCAGTTCCACAGTTAATTGAGAGCCATTGTGAAGTCTTTTCCTATAGACCAAACCAAATTTACAACTTTCAGAAATGCCCAGATATAAGGGTCAAGGTTGTGTGGCTTTCAAGTTCTGCCCAGGTTCTTCAGTTTTGAGAAAAGGAAAACTAGTAACACAGAATTCAATACTTTTCAGATGATCTCATTAAATTTGCTACAAACACTGAGGCAAAACTAAAGCTTATTAAACTAAAAAGTTTCTTGAAATTGTCAGAAAGTGATAAAAATCTACTTTTAGAAAACCATGAGTTACATATGTAGTTTGTAGAGCAGAGCATTGCTGGAAGATTTGTTTACTCTAAAGAGAATTTACACTCATTTTATTTAAGAATTAAAAATAAAACTTCTAAATACCAAATATAAGGACAACCCTTTACATCTAGATTCAGCCCGAACCTTACTTTTTTTACCAGGATCCTGGGCAAGTCATAATTTCTCAGAGATCTTAACTCACTCATCTATACTAGAAAAGGCATGATTAGTCTTAACTGATTTGTCTATACCAGAAAAATATGACTGTCTGGTCCAAAGTGCTGGTTCCTTATGGCTCTAAAGTTTTATAAGAGGTCAGAGATTCCACATAAATGCCTATGGGGTCAGGCAGGTAACATAAGTGAAGATGACCAGAGATACAAGAATTTTTCTTTAAAGTATATCCTCATAAATTTTTCCTTATTTCACATTTGATAGCAACAAAAATATTTCACTTTCCTACCATGACTGAAACAATAATAAATGGTTACCAACACTGATACATGACAGTGGTACAGAGACATTAAGGAGTGCTGGGGACAGCAGCAAACTGGAGAGGGAAGGAAAAGCACTCAGTTATTGTTACCATTTGGGAATGAAGGCCTAATGCTGCCAGATGCCAAAAAGTGTGGATGTCTTTGGTGAAATCCAATTTTCTATGCAGGCAATCAATGAAAAACATAAAAGAAAAAAAACAAAAACAAATCTTGTGAGGCATTACCATTCTGGCCAAGTCAAGCACATCTATGGATTAGGGCTAACATGCTACCAGTTTACAATACCTGATTTACTTTGCCTCCCTCATTGTACTAGGAGCAGCACATATTAAATAACTTGCTAGTTGTAGTCAATGAAAGTTCTTTTCTTTTTTTTTTTTTTTGAGACAGAGCCTCACTCTGTTGCCCAGGCTGGAGTGCAGTGTCGTGATCTCAGCTCACTGCAACCTCCACCTCCCATGTTCAAGCGATTCTCCTGCCTCAGCCTCCTGACTGGATGGGATTACAGGCATATGCCATTATGCCTGGCTAATTTTTGCATTTTTAGTAGAGACACGGTTTTGTCATGTTGTCCAGGTTGGTTTTGAACTCCTGACCTCAGACGATCTGTCTTGGCCTCCCAAAGTGCTGAGATTACAGGTGTGAGCCACCGCACCAGCCAAAAGTTATTTTCTTTCTTACCACAGTATGTTGACTGAGTCTGTTTTACAGGCTATCCTGTACTAGGATTTCCTGACTCTTCATCTCATTTGTTCATCGCAATGCTAAGCTACCATAGGCAGATAAACTGTTAGCTTCATTTTACAGATGAAAGATAAGGTAAAGTTCATAGAGACTGAATAACGTGTTCTGACTCACACAACTAACATGCAGCATCAAATCTAGAATTTTGCCATGGAAATGTTTACAATATTATGCTGAATGAAAAGAGCAGGCTATAAAATGTATGATTTTTAAAGTTTTAGAAAACATTTTAAATAACTGCATGAAGATAAACTAAAATAGTGTTAAACAAACTTCGATTATTACTTATTTTGCTATTAAAATCATGTAGGAAAGCATTTTTTTAAAAAAACTTGATTTCATTTATTTATTTAAAATCATTAACTGATCACCTGTCTGTCAGTCATTTTATTAGATGCTATCCTCAAAGGGATGTCTGACTCACAATGTATTTCTGGGGAGTAAAGTTTATCCTTCAAAAAGAAAAAAGCTGCAGGGCTTTGAAATTTAAGCAGGTACTCAGATTAGCTACAGACATTTTAAAGATACTTAAGCAATCACCTTTGAATCAATGATCATGTCCCCAGTTACATCCTCAGTCTCCTGGACTTCAGGCGAAAAAAGGTAGGCTTCCACCAAACAGCTTTGTCTGGAGAATTGCACATGGGATTGCAGCAGTTTTCTTTGCTAGAGGCTTTAAGAGGCTTTATTGATATTAACTTTTGAGAGCTACTCTTATTAGAATATACTTGGGAACCTCCTTGTCACCTACAGGATGAGAAAAAGTGGCTCTGCATCTTTTCTCAATTTTCCACTTGTCATAGCAGAATTCTAAATTTCACAATTTCAAAATAACAGCTGCCAGGTTGTAGACAGAGGGATACAGATACATTGGAGAAAAAGGATAGAAATGACGATAGAACTTGAATCATTTTTTTATTTTTTTGAGACAGTCTCGCTGTTGCACAGGCTGAAGTGCAGTGGCGTCATCTTGACTCACCGTAACCTCTGCTTCCTAGCTTATTAAGCTATTTTTTTTTGCATTTTAGTGGAGATGGGGTTCCAAAGTGCTAGGATTACAGGAGTGAGCCACTGCTCCCAGCCCAGATTGCTCTTAATTACAGTGGGATGGCAGGCCTCTATACCAAGTCTATCCCTGGTAAACGGGGACATATGGGCACCCCACTAGGATGTTCTATGTTCTTGAAGAACAGCTGTAGAAACTGGAGATGTTGAGCAAGAAAGAGAAGATGGGAATGAAGTTTGGGGGCTGAGGGACTTGCAAGGTATGTTTATATACCTGAAAAACTCTGAAGAACTGGTTTGATAGGATTTTAAAACTAAACAGTCACTGGACCAAGCTATGATTTACCATTTCAGATACAGTGAAATGGTCATGGGTTTGGTTGTTGAACAATTCTGGATTCAAATCCCAAATGATACTAACTAGCTATGTGGTCACAGGCAACCTTAACTTCCTTATTTTCAGAGAGGAATAGACTTGTAATGACTTACTGAGGTAAAATACAAAAGCAGAAAACCTAGAATAGGGGCTCAATAAATCAGTTTGTGTACTGTAACTATAGTTAGATATGATACAGGAACAGACTGACAGTTGGGTATGCTATGGGATCTTTTAGGGGTTAACTGGATGGTTGGAGCCTGTATTTTTTTTACCAATTTGACTTAGAAATTGTTCTTAAAGACAATAACAAAAAATCAACTAGTAATTTTTCCCAGGCACAAGGTGATTTTATATAAACATCTAATTTTAAAGATGTTTACTTTAAATACTTAAATGTTTAATATTCATCATAAAATCTGACATTTTCCTGCCAAGTGATACATGCTGTTTACTTTCAACTATACCAAAAAGTACAATATATTAGAAATAAACTTAAAAAAGAAATATTGCTTGATTTTGAAACTGTATCTATAAATATAGACTAGATGGCTTTGGTCACAGGCCAGGGGGCAAAAAATATATAGAGAGACTAGAATTTAAAAGTAACTTTCATGACTTGATTTTGAAATCCTTTCATTTTGCTTTCTTAAGACCAACTAGTTTTTGTTTTAAATTTGGTCACAATTTCCTTTTTTAAAAAAATGAGATGAAGATATTTTTAACCTGGTATAAATAAACTTCCACCAAAAATTTAAGTTTTTAATAATAATAAACTAAAACAAAAACAAAAAAAACACAAAAAACTAGGCTTGGCTGGGCATAGTGGCTCACATTTGTAATCCCAGCACTTCAGGAGGCTGAGATGAGAGGAATGTTTGAGGCCAGGAGTTTGAGAACAGCTTGGGCAACATAGTGAGACTCTCTCTCTCTAAAAAGTAAAAAAAAAATTGGCTGGGTATGGTGGCACGCACCTGTAGTCCTAGCTACTCGGCTGAGGCAGGAGGATCACTTGAGCTCAGAAGTTCGAGGCTGCAGTGAGCTAGAACTGTACCCTGTCTCTAAAAAGAAGAACAAAAACCAAAGTTTAATATACTGATCTGTGTACTTTAACGCTCATTAACTTCTTGCATTTCATCGTGTTCTCAATGCTTCCCTGTTTTACTCAGTAGTTCCCCAAGTGTGGCCGCATATTAGAATCACTGGGAATTTTTTAAGCATCAGTGCTCACTGAAGCCATGCCCTAGACCGCAATGCTTAAGCCAGGAGCCTGGCATCAGTATGTTTTACAATTCTCCCAAGTGATGCCAATGTACGGCAAAGTTTGGGAAGTACTGATCTATCCCATGGGTTATTACAGGAATGAAGATATGACTAGGAACAAAGGAGCAGTTAAAGCTGGGTAATGGTCCCAAACCATCAGAGCAGCTCTAGTGTTCGGTTAAATGATAAATAATAAGAAACTGAGTGACTGGATCACTAGCACACTCACTTATTTACCACCCAGAAGATAGCAAGCTGCTTCTTTTTAGAAGGTACAAAGATTCTATTATTGACTAAAACCAGAAAAAATGGAAATGGATGCAAATACTATTATTCTAATGAGATGAATTTCCTGGGTAACCATCATAATGCCTGGTATTTACGACCCAGCTGGGACTTGAGGGTCTTTTTCCAACTCTGAAATTTTTTACTTAAGCCAAACATCCTGGGGGAGACAGGAACAGTTCTTCACAGAATTGTTTCAGTTGCCCAGTCAATAGGCTTACCATGCACTGTGCTTTATAATTGTTAAAAGTGTTTTCACATTTTCAAGTTCATCTTAACTTCTAAAGCAGGGCAGAAATTGCAATACTCATATCCTGTTGAGGAAACTGAGGGCTCGATATTAAAAACTGGTATAAGAGTTGGAACCATTTAGAACCCAGTTCCGGTGGACTGCTAGTTCTAAAGTGTGCCTCTTCCTACAACTCAGAGATCCACACTTTGAGAGCCTCAACACGGTCTCCTGGAGAGGTGACTTTCCTTTGGAAAAATAAAAAAGCACTTTTTTTTTTTTTTTTTTTTTTTACATATCTGTTGTGTCGAGGAAGGAACGGCAAGATGGTGCAAGCACCGTGAAGAGATGTAAGTACAAAAGGGGCCTTGAGGAATTTACAGGAGCAGGAAGAACATGTGAACAGATCATGTCCTCATAGCAATGGAAAAAGAGAAGCACGTGACAACTATGTGAGGTTAGAGTTAAGGAGCAAATAAAGAGCCATTCATGGCTTCTTGGAGGTATTTACTCAAGTTGGCCACCTCACTCCTGCTGTGACTGACCTAGATGGCTTTGCCTTCTTCAGGTTACGTTACCTTGGTACCCAGACCTGAACTACCTTCAACTTCATACCTGTCCTCAGCTTTACAGCATCTCAGTCTTGCTGGTGACCAAAATGTATACTCATGTCCTGATTTTCCTCACTAATGCTCAAACTAGCCCTTGTCTCTTATTCTTTTCAGGAACATTCCTCATTGCATTTATTCCAAACTTCTTATGTCCCTGAAGGTCAGGATTCAGCACTCTAGAATGCACCTTTTCCATTCTGTCAACAAAACCTATAGTTTTTCCACATTTTAGCAGACCTCTGCCTTCTCTTGTCATTTTGTTTCTGACTTTGGTACCAAAGAGCAGGATTTTACATTTATCTATATTAAACTATTGTTTTAGTCATCTCATCACATATCAGTTTGACTCCTGATTTTGTCATTTAGTTTATTCTCAACGCTTCTCAGCTTAATGCTGCCCAAGACAGTGATGAGCTTTCCTTCTACTTCTTTATTGAAACAACTGTTTTACAGAAAATCTGGAAGACATGAACAAGACAGATCTACAAACAATGCTTTGAAACCACTAACAGACTGATAATTAATCCAATCATTCAGCCAATTAAGGGGTCACCTAATTAAATGTTCTTTTATTCTACACGTAGCCAACAAATCCAAAAGTAGATGATGCCCTGAAATGCCATCAACTAGGTTTCCCGCTTTGCTATAAATATTTCCTCTATGCTCAAGTACTGTTTCTTTTCTGTTCTCTTTACTTTTGCTGTTAACCTAGTCGATTCCCTCTATACCTCAGGCCTGAACAATTCAGTATCTTAACTGTTGTCTACATCTCTACCCTCAGTCTCCTCAAACACCAGTCCATCTAACACATCCAAAACCTTCCCAATTCACCACTTTGCCCACCTTCCCTCCAGGAGAATGTTTTAAGGTACTTTTTCTTAGCAAAGATATCTTTAAGATTATAAAAATCAGCACCTAATTTTTACAGACCAAGGGGAACCATTTATAAAGCAAACAACATTAATATTAAATGGCATCAAGACAGTAGGTTAAAAATGGCTACCATTTTATTATAAAAATGAATCATTTAAAATCCAATGTGCCAACAGGGCTAAATATTACAGCATTAAGAATTTTGAATGGCCGGGCGTGGTGGCTCATGAGGTCAGGAGATTGAAACCATCCTGGTCAATATGGTGAAACCCTGTCTCTACTAAAATACAAAAAATTAGCCAGGCATGGTGGTGCATGCCTATAGTCCCAGCTAGTCAGGAGGCTAAGGCCCGGGAATCACTTGAACCCGGGAGGCGGAGATTGCAGTGAGCTAAGATTGCGCCACTGCACTCCAGCCTGGCGACAAAGTGAATGCTCATCTCCAAAAAAAAAAGATTTTTCATCAAGGAAAATACTCTTTAAGAACAAAATAATTGGAAGTAAAACACCCTATTCTTTAGTCTCACAAGTTTCAAAACCAAAAAATACAGAGTATCTCACTAATGTTATATTTATTCATTCCAAATTATTTAGGAAACAAAACAACAGGTTAAATTAATGGGCTATCTGTAAGACTTTGAATCACATACCCATCTTAAAAAAAAACACAAAATGATGAAATTCTCTATTCAAAACATGCTATTAAAAGCACCATTCTACCGAGTTTATCTTTGACTCTTTAGCTAGAGGAAGTCTGATCATGAGGAAAGCCTGGAATATATTTCTTAATAGGTGATTTTTGCCTCAGTCTTTTGAGCTATCCTCCAGGAAGGTTGTGAAGATACTTAAAAGATCCTCTCAGAAGCATTTGATACCAGAAATGTGCAATAAAGGAAATACTTAAGAGTTTAACAGACATTTTGACTGTTCAAAAATCTGGACTCTGATTCAGGTTAACAAGATGCTAGTCCTGCAGTAAAGACCAGTGGCTACTGGTTTGGCCTCTTGAAATGGTCTGCCTCAAGTGTGAATCCCAGCTCTACTACCTAATCATGTGACCTAGAGCAAGTTACCTGAACTCCCTAAGCCTATTTCCCTACTGTAAAAGGGCAGAATGTTTACCAGGTTGCTTACATAATCCATGTAAAGTGTTTAGTATGTATCAAGTACTCTATAATTACTAATTTATGTTGAGACAATATCCCTTCTAATAACTAGGGAACATATCAGTGCTTATATCTAATGATCTAAAAACTGATTTGGAAAAAACGTGGTCTTTATAACCCTGAATTAAGAGAATCCCACGGATTCCTTGCACTGAACCCAAACCCAGACATATGTATGTTACTGATTTGGTAACTTGTTTTCCGAGGATGTAGTGGTGGTTAAGGAGGCTGTGCCAGAGACTGATACTGTATAAGCACACATGCACATTTTCTTAACTTTGATTCCCTACTTTGGAACCATTATTATACTGTTCAACAATGATACCTTGAACTAACAGATTAAACATGCCTACTCAAATACTTTAGTAGGAAAATGTTAAAGAGTTATTTGATGTAAAGCATAAAAGCAAACTCTCAAAGGAGAGTTTAAGGGGTCAAGCTATCAATCGGTTGAGAAAGAAACTATTTGAATAAAGGTAATTTCTTTTCTTTGAGACAGGGTCTTAATCTGTTGCCCAGGCTAGAGTGCAGTGGTATGACCACAGCTCACTACAGCTTCGAACTCTTGAGTTCAAAAGATCATCTCACCTCAGCCACCCTGGTAAAGAGGACTAAGGACGTGCACCACCACTAGATAATTTTTATTTGTATTGCGATGCGGATCTAGTTTTGTTGCTTAGTTTGCTCTCAAATGATTGTCCAGCCTTGGCTTCCCCAGTGCTGGGATTACAAGCATGAGACACAATTCCTGGTCTAGTAAAAAAGTACAGAAACACAACTACCAACTTCCCTGAGCACATGAAACATTCTTTATGGTATAAAAACACTTATTCTAAAAGAAAGATTATTTTTCAGACTTTTAGTGAGGTGGTATAATTATGTTATTAAGAGTATCTTTTATTCTGGTCTTCAAATGAGTATTAACAGAGTAATTAAAAAAGATAAAAGTTGATGGGGGTTTGAGCATAAGAGTCTTAGAGTAGCACAGGTTAAAGAAAGAAGGCAGCTGCAATAAGACACAGTCTTAAAGGCATGGGCAAAGAACAATGTCAACATGCAAAGGCTTAAAGACACTCCCCTTTCTTCCTCAGCTAATTTTTACAAATAGAACTTAATTCAAAATTCAATTCTAATACATAATACATATATAAAACCCAATTTGACAAAATGGAAACTATCTTTCAGGTTACAAATAGGGTACTTAAGTATACTCAATAATTTACTAATAATTCACAGTAACTGAAAAATATGGTATTCATTGTCATTTAAAGTTTACTCAGTATTTCAACAAAGTTGCTAATTTATATTAATACTTTATTATAAAAACCAACTAAGGGTAATTTTATTAATTTTTACCATAGAGTTAATTCAGATAACTGGTATTGACAAGTATGGATAATTTAATGGGAAAAAAAAAAAGCTCTTACATGTAATGTGAAAAACTAATCTGTTCTAAAACCAGATTACACTCCCACAGACTGCAGAAATGATCTATTGTGCTATAAGGGTTGAGGACAGTGGGTAGGAGAGTAGGGACAATGTACCCACTTCTTGTTTTAGCGGCAAGATCATGCATATTATTAGAACAGTGATTCACTGTAACACAACCATAACATTTCAAGTACATTATAGAATTTTCGATTAATTTTAAATTTCAAGTAGAAAAAAGTAATTCCAAAATATTTTCAAATCAGTATCAATATTCAAAAAGTTCAGTCCCCATTCAGAAACAGATAAACAGTATATTTATTAAATGAGTTAAGACAAATAAACTTTACAAATAGACAAATAATAAAAGGCTCAGTGGCTAAAATAGATGGTAAGCATCATTGAAAGAAATCAACACCATCACGGTATCTCAGTTGGCTTACACGTGTAAAAAGAAATTTTCAAAGAGCAATTTCACAGAAATGAAGCCAGTTTTTTTCTTATAAACAAATCACCAATTCTTGGTTCAAAACTGACATCTGTTATGAAAATTACCATATCACATATTTGTAAGATGACAAGGAGTAACTCATCTTCAAAGTGCAAGTAAGTCTATTTACAACCACAAAAAAGGCAATGATGAAGAGAAAAGGATTTTTTAAAAATATACAAAGATTAAAAACATTTGGGATGCAAAATTAAACAATTTTTTGGTTAGAGGATAAAAGAGAAAAAGTGATTGAATTACAGATTTCAGCTATACATACTATATGATGGGATCCAAGATCTTTAACAGCTTGCTTGCATTTTTTTCCTACTTACATAATGCTCTGGAAATTTCTGGTAGAAATTACAGTGTCTCAAAGAGAGAAATACACATTAAGCATGTCTTGCTACTACTTCATGGATGTCATAAGACCTGTTTATGAATTAGAGTTGGTGTAGAAAGCCATTGCCTTGAGTTGAAAAATGAATACTGTAAAAGCTCAATACAAATCCTCCAAAGCACATGCACTTCTAAATCTTTTGGTAATTACATTCATATTTAAGCATAACCAAAATAAAAAAGAAACCTGAAAACATTTCCCTTTTCTCTATTCCCTATGCCTTGTGGGCTCTCCAGTTGATAGGGTCAATTATTAGAGTTGAAAGGGTTCTTCAAGATAGTCCGCCACCCTTATATAGGGTAAGTAATTTTCCCAAGATCATGCAGCACATTAATTGCAAAACCAAGACTAGAAACCAGGTCTTGACTTCTGGTCTTAATATGCTTTCCAGCATATCATGCTACCTCTTTTTTTACAGTATGATTTACTATAAATACCTGATGAATAAATGTACAATTACAAATGCTGACAGAGCCAATGTGTTTCTAAGACTTGCAGAGGATTACTGCAAAGATTTGATGGAGAGAAAAAAGATTTTCCCCACCCACCAAAAATATCAAGCACCATCAACTAATGTTTCTTTGCTGGGTCAGCACTCTCAATTATCCTAGTAGTCCTCGTAAACTTTATGTCAGCCTGAGGATTGTATATCTTGTGAAATCTGGGCCCTAACACATGCCAGTTTCTAAAGGGTAAAGACAGAGGCAAAAAAGGGAAGAAGGTAGACAAAGGAAAGAAAAAGAGAGCTAAAGAATCCAATTGGCTTAGAAATGGGCATTCTAGCATATGGTTAATTACTGCATCTAAATATATCATTTTAAACTTTTTCATGCAATCTCATTTTATCTAATCTGTTATTTGGCCACTTAAGAATTAAAATAAACGTATCAAAGACAATGGTGGTCATTATTACTTTTTTTTTTAACCTGTGAGGCTAGTTTAGACAAACTAAATTCTTCTAAGACTTTGTCAAATGGCAAAATTGTGTAATTTTCTTAATCTGATTCTATCAGATTACCAGCAAGGAATTTAAGCGGTACTTCATGGGGCTGTTACCATCTTGAAATTCATTCCAATTGTGGTCAAAGAGAACAGACTAATGCACTATATATGCGAAATTGAGAAAAGAAGCTGAAATGTCTTTTAAAAAAACATTGCCATAAATTTATTTAATAAAAGGGCATATTTATTTATGTTTACAAACAAGTTTCAAAAACAAAAGAAAAACATGTATGCTTCTACTTATTAACCTTTTTCAAAATGTCAACAGCCCTCATGCTGTGTGAAGGTCTCTAAAGATTAGAAAAATCAATACAGTTCACTCACAGTTCACCAAGACATCACTGAACTAACATGTTTAGACAAAACAAAAAGGACTAAGGTTCTCTTGTAGTTTGATAGTTTGATTTAATTTGATTTGCCTGAAATAACAAAAGCATTTCAAGCATCTTTCATTGTGTAGTTGATGTCCTGCATTAAACAATCTACTAAATTCTGAACAAAAGGTTATTAGCAAGTTTTCAAAAATTTTAAAAATTAAACAGTTGCTTCAAAACCATTAAGTAGTAAATGTATTTAAGAAACTAATTAGGACAGATGTCATAACTTCATTAGAACACCACTGCTCAGGTTTTTTTGTTTTGTTTTGTTTTTTCATTTTTTTTTAAACAAAGCATTAGTGTTATCTATTTGGCTATTAGTATTAGCAATTTATCTACAATATTTAACAAGGTAAATTGTAGGCAAAAATTTAGTACAGTTTCAATAGAAACACCCCCCCCCCCCACGTTTTTTTTTCCTGAAAATACAGCAGTATTTGAAGGACTAATTTTTCTCTGCATCAGTTATAAGGAAGCTTCCCATCTATGAATAGGAACAAAAAAAGTATCTACAAACCTTGTAAACAGATCTGTATCATTTATAAACATAAATAATCCAAATTATTAACAGCCAACAGCAGAAATTAAAGTATCAATTCAATGATCCAGGGCTCTTTGTCTTGCCCAGCTTTACTCCTCCCTCTCTCCCATCCAGGGCTGAGATAAATTAAAGCTCTGCTAATACACTGTTAAGGACCATGCCTGGGTACTACTGATGATCCACGGGTCACTTACGCTGAGTTACTGTTTATCTGTCAGTTCATTTCTCCCACCCCCCAAAAAGCACCCTCAGTCTGGCAGAAAGCTTTGCTTTTTTTTAAAAAAATAAATCTACATTCGTACAAGTGTGTCTTCTGTTGAAGTCCAAAGACAAGAATACTAGCTTGTCCATCACAATATGTGAAAAGACCCAGTTTCAATTTGTTTCTTTACAATGCAGCTAGTGTGTTAACATTCAGCTTACAATCAGAGCGATGTTTCCAAACTATGTAGTGGGCTTCCTGGGGATGAAGAGGTAGCAGACTTGTTCATTTCTATTGTAAGGTGAATTCCACTGTCAACAGCATTGTTATTTTTGTTGGGAGAGGGTGGAGGACTGGAGTTACGTTTTGTAGGAGCATCATCTTCAGCATCAGTGTCATCAATAAGGGGGATATGAGGCTCTGAATCTTCTATCCTAAACTCAGGATGTGTCATAAAGTTGTGAATCGAGCTTCTTGATTCCGGTTTTTCTAACCCTTCATATAAAGAACTACGAAATGCATTCACCACTCGAATCTGTAAACATCAGAAAACACAGAAAGATGTCAGTACACTATTAACAACTTAAAAATGGTTCATTTATGAGTTTGAATCCACAAACAGCTAGGTATGAGTGAATCATATTTGCATGTAATGCAGTGGAACTTGCAATACACTGTAAAAAAATGAATATTTTAGTAAGACACTACAGAACAACAAAACCACATACTCTTAAGAATTAAGAGGTATAGAATTCAAAGTAATATTAAGAAAATCTCATTGTCATTGGCTAAAAATTTAATAGCCATTTTATAGGAATTTTTCCCTAAAAGAACAAACTCAAACAAAAAAACAAAACAAAAACTTAATCATACACAAGCTTAGCTGATTAAAAAAAAATTAAAAATAATGTATTTGAAAATAATTCAAATAAGTTAAACAAAATCAAGCACAAAGGGTTACTATATATCATGCTAGGAATTAGGGTGTCACCGACTATGAAAAAGCCAAGCAAATATAAGCTGAATGCCACAATGAACTCACATCTACCCAACTACTCCCTTCATTAAAAATAAAAATAAGAACAAAACCCAAATAAATGTCTATAAAATGCCATTAAACAGCTATAAATATTTGAGTATATGCCATTTATCTATCATTGTCTATAAAGTGTGTTTTTCTCTGTAACAGATTAAAAACTTAAATCAATTACTACAGTTATCTAGAGGGAATAGATCAAAAACAAAAACATATCCTTTGGGATTCTTCTGTGAAAAACTCCCCAAGAATACATAAAGTATTAAGAGTTTTCTAGTCTTTTTACCCCTAAACAGATAGCTCAACAATTCATCTTCCTTCTCAGTCTGTATAAATGAAAAAGGTTAATGAGTAATCAAAAACATCAGTGCACACACTGACATGAAGTACTATTAACCCAAGCACCATTCAGATTTAGAAAAAAAAGGACAAAATCTAAGTAGTTGAGCACTTACTATATATCAATTCAAATATAGTATTTGCTTTTGCTTTGATTCTAATAAATCCTATTTATTAGAATTTACTCATTTACCATTTACTCATAATTAAGAGAAGTAAATAACACTTTGACATTCTAGAAAAAAAGATGCAGTCACCAAATTCATCTAGTAAGACAGCAATAATGAATAAATTAATGCATTTCTTCAAACGAACATGTAAATGCATTTAAAAAATGTAATACAGAGTTCAGGGCCATGCATCCACTTCTCATCTCACCTTCAAGTTGTCTTTCCTTATTTGCCAAGCCCTATTTCTAAGCTGCTTTAGTCCATATTCACTTAGCCCTTTGTAAAGAGAGTACAGCACAGTCAACTGAGAAATACAAAAGCAAAATGTCTGGATGTAAATTCCAGCTCTGCCACTTACTACCTGAGGAACATTAGTCAAACAGGTTTCTTCAACTATAAAATGGGAAATACCAATAGTATTTGCCTTACGGGGTTGTTGTGGTAGATTAAATTCGTTAGCACATTACAAACTTAAAACAGTGTTAGGTCACAAGTATTTAGGCCAGTCAGGGCTTCTTGAACTGCAATGTGCATATAAATTAGCTGGGAATCTTGTTAAAACACAGATTCTGATTCAGCGGGGGCCTGAGGTCCTGCATTTCTAATAACCTCCAAGGTGATGCTGAAGCTGCTGGTCCATGATCCACACTTGGAGCAGTAAGCATCTACTCTATTATGTCTTGCAACGTTACCATCTTTTATAATTATATTCTATTCAATTGCCTGTACTTTAGTTCCTTAATTTGACTGATGAACAGCAGCATATTTATTTTCCATTTCTTTTATTGCTCTTGTTCTCTTTCCCCTTTACTAAGATGTAAAGTGTTCTACATGTGGAATGTAAACAATGCTTGCAAAATATAACATTATAGTAATTCGATATTTTATTGTGAAGTCTTAAAATTCAAATTTTATACATGTGCACATTTAGCAAGTATCCTGACTGTCGTAATAACAAACTGTAAAGCTTAAAAAACAAAAAGATAACTTCCTAAAAAAAGAATTGTTGATAGCAGCTCGCAGGCAAGGATGAGCATGCAATTTGGAAGATCAGCCAGCAAACTTGGTGGTGAGAACTGTTCAAGACAACCGTGAAACTGTTGCTTATTTGACAAGATTGCTGATGCTGCTACTATTGAAGACAGAACAACAGTTAAGCTTTCTGTGTATGTGTGTTTTCTGTCTTTCTTTCTTTGTAACCAGTCTGGGTATAAAAGTGAGCAGAGAAAAATCAAGGAGGAAATAAATCTACTTTTAAAACCTGTTAAATTCGGAAAATACTAGAGCTCAGAAGAAAGGTGTGAACTTAAAGATTTGAGAGTTAGTGAAGCTCTAAGAGGGGTAGAGTGTAAAGGTGAGGACAACAAGTGTATGTGCACATGCAATTATACACATACATCAGTGGCAGGCAAAGTCAGATGAAATTCCTTCTTAGCAAGTTTTCAGTTCTGGCAAGATTCTTCCTATCTGAAGAATTTATTAAAACAATATTAGAGATTTTTTTTTCCAACCACTTCATATATAATGAAACTGTGCAACGAAGAGGATGGGCGGCTGACTTATTAAGGAACTCTTAGTGGTAAAGAGTCTTAAAACCTAGGTTTCTGGGCTAATTCCAGGTTCATCAGAAGTCAAGAAAAGAAAAAAACAAACATTTACTTTATCACTAACTTCACTAGAATAAAACATTCCATAAGGTTAAGGTTAATGCTTCCTTTGTCTGACTCATCTATGTAAGCCACATAACTGGTTAGTTTCAGAGCGTTACAAGGACAGCTCAGCAATGCTCCAAAGCAATTCAATTTTCAAAGAACAGTTCTCGAGATACATACAATAAAACTCAGACTAACCAGAAATCATCGAACCAGATTTGTTTTACTTTCTACTTATAAAGAACATAAGAAAGTCCTCTAGAGTGGGGCATGACACTGAGCTGGCTTACACTTGCTCTGATCTTTATTACTTCCTGTATATAAAATTCTCACAGTACAGTAAACTGTGAGGAAAAGAATAATTTTGTGCACAATACTCTGGGTAGGAAGGAAACTACTACATAAATTATTAATACCATAAATAATTCAAGTATAAATGTAAGTAAACTTAATTACATGCTTTTGAAAATCCAAGCCTATTTATTTTATCCAGTTTTAAAATTCAATTCCTATTTATTATCTATTTAAATCTATTCTGTGGAACATAATTATACCCCCCAAAATTACAAGAATTAAGAAAAATTCAGTAATTCCTATGTCCAAAATATTCTGTAAAAGTAAAAAAAAAAAACAAAAAAATATTGCATGAAGCCTATGTGGTAAGCAAAAAAAACTGAAGTGATTATCATAATTATGAAGTAATTTTAAGAAACTGAAAACAACGATCAAGGTAAGCAATATATGAAATATAATAAAAACAAGACCATGAACCTACAAAACCAATTTTTCTAAATACCATCCTAACTTCTAATAGCAGAAAATAACACTGTTTACTGCCCAAAACACTGTACAAGAGACAGCTCTAAAATACTAATCACAAGCCAATAAATCTTATCTTCTACAACAAATTGCCCACTTCTGAAATTTGTTTTCATTATTACTTTTCAATGTGCACTAAGTTAAAAAATTGTAATGGTACAGTAAAAGCACTTTGTAACCAGAAAAAATTCTAGACTGTTTACCAAAGTTGGGTACTTGAATATTAAATTTTCTCAAAAGGAGAACCACCTGTGTAATGTTTTATCTATCTGGAACAGGAGTTGGCAAACTTTTTCTGTAAAGTGCCAGGCAACAAAATAGTTTAGGCTTTGTGAGCCATACAATCTGTCACAATTATACAACTCTGCCCTTGTAGTGAAAAATTTGCCACAGGTAATACTTAAATGAATGGGCAAGGCTGCATTCCAATAACAACTTATTTCCAAAAACAGGCAACAGGCTCGATTTGGCCCACAAGCTGTAGTTTGCTGACCCTTCACCTAGAAAACAAAACTTTCTCTCAATTTCTAATTTACAGGAAGCTACAGCAATTTATTTAGGGGAAAAAAAAATCTAATGGTAAAGACTAATAGAAAAACGAAAAACAAAAAAACTACAGAATGTTTTCTCTAGAGACCTGTAAGAGTAAAGATAGGACTAATAAATGAAAGGAAAAAGGTATCTTCAGAGATGTTTTGAGTCTAGCGTTTGACAAAGTCAAAACGGATTATTTCTTCCATTTTAGCACCCAATAAAGGTCAAAGAAATTTGACATCACAGGTATTTCTACAACTATTCCATATTAGCGCAGAAATACAGTCATCAAATGAAACCTTTCATTAAATATATTAAGATAATTCTATATATTCGCTGATATTCTGTATTACCTAAGACAATGCTCCACCAATAAGGCTGAAAGACATTTATGGTTAACAGCAACATAATTACTGCAACTCTTAGTGTATAATGACAACTGTATTAACAAGATATGATTTAGTCCCTGGATAACTCCAAGAACACAGGACACAGAATAAAGAAGTAATTATCTCAAACCTTGATAAAGCAACAATTACAAACCTTCCTTTGCCACTCTCTTAAGTGTATCTTTACTTCCCTGAAGTATCTGCTCCCCTAGCCACATGGGTCCAGAAACGGTTTCATATGTAACTGTACATCAGAAAAAAAGAGCCTGCAGTGGAAGTGCAGGGGTGTGTGTGTGTATATGTGTCTGCCTGTCTGTCTTAAAGCAGTTCATGATTGCTTTGATATTTAATATGAAGCTTGGAACACAATGAGAAATATAGTAAGCACAGTATAACTAAAGTATACTGACATCCCTCCAAATGAAAAAAACAATTACTTAAAATATTATTAAATGAAAATGAATAGGATACACATCACCCATGAGATAAGCTTGTCAAAAAAGTTGAATATGAAGTTAATCAGTAGAAAACAATCAAACAAATCTGGAATGCAGAACCCTTTAATAAGACAATTCACTTGGATTCTTCAAAGTCAATGTCATAAAAAATAAAGATAGGGAATGAATCCAGGTTAGTTACTAGACTCATAACACAGATACTGTCAATAATTATTTCTTGGATTTAAAATGCTATAAAGAAAATTCTGGGGGCAACTAGAGAAATCTGAATATAAACTGTTCGATAATATGGTATCAATGTTAAATTTATTGGATGAAGTAGGATTATATATGAATATTCTTAGGTACATGCTATAGTATTTAGGGATAAAATGCCATGGTATCTGCCATTTTCAAATGGCTAGAAAAGATTATATATTAATATACAAATAGTGTCATAAAATATTAAGTGGTAAATCCTGGTGAAATATTTTCATATATTAATTTTTCGACTTGTCTATAGGTTTAAAATTTTTCAAATTTAAAATTTTGAGGGAAGGAGGTCTATCAGGATAAAGTCTTAGCTTGGCTCCTTCTTGTGGGGTATAAACAGACACTTTCCATTTCAGCATCCCTTAGTTTATTCTTCCTTTAAGACCAGACTATAATCACTGAGGCCTCAATTGGTGAATTCTATCAAGGGTCATCTTGGGAGTCACCTCCTTCAGATAATTTTTCGTGACTTTCTAGGGTAAGCTAAGGACTCTGTTATGAGAGTGTGTGTTTTACTACCATGTAGAAATTTCTAACTATTTTTTTTTCTTTACTAGACTGAAGGTTCTGGAGGTTCTAGCGTAGCTCTGACATATGGTAGGCCTTCCATAAATGATTGTGGAACATTTACCATCTATGGCTAGGTAGTAAGAAGCTCTAGAGAGAGAGGCATAGTTTGAAATCCATAGATACAGGGAGGAAGAGACATTTCTACTGTACCAGGCATAAGGCCAGGCAATTTACAGTTACCATTTTATTCAAGTAGGTAATTTTTAAAAGGAAGAGTTCTAGCTGTCCCTGTACTTAAATTGAATATCTTAATGTCAGAGGGTAACTTAGAACATTTGTGTGCACTTTACATCATGTGGCCTCTGCTTATTAGCTGTAGACAAGTTATTTAAATTCTAAGTTAGTTTTCATACCTGTAAAACAGGGACCGTTCTTACTCTGCCTATTTCACAACATTTTTAAAAATACCAAATGAAAATTACTTAAGCAAACAGGGAACAAACAGGCATTAAGTAAAAGGTCTGCACTGTTTTTTTCCCTTAATTCATCCTCTTTCCAGCTTCCCAAGGTTCCTCTAGTCTTTCACCTGCTGGAGACTAAATGGAAAAGATAGGTCTCTGCTCACTTCAAGACTAACCTTAGGTATCTCAATAAATTTTTGGGGTGAGGCTGGGTTTACATCTTTAATGCCTCCAATATATTGAGAATGTACCATGAATTCTCAGTAAGAATTAGAGCTTTAGGCTTTTAGAAAGTTTGCTATTTACTAAAAACCTGAAACAAAATGTTATTTTAGCAAATTATTGAAAATTACAGTATTTACTGGTTAAACAATAGTATACTTTCCTACTTCTGCTGAAACTTAACAACATTTCTTATCTATGATGCAATTTTAACTAAACTGACTATACAAATGGAAAAACAAAGCCACCCCAAATCATAAATACCACAGAAACTTTTAAGTTTACACAGTGATTTCCCTCTAACCACCCCCCAATCAAGCCCCCACCTCCAAAAAAAAAGCTCAGGTTAAGAAGGCAAGCAACTGGCTATACATAATGAAAACCTGTCTTGAGGCTACTAACTAAATTTCCAAACTGCACAAAAGTCAAAATGCTAAGTTCATTCTTAGCTTTGAAAATGCAATTTCCTGGTTCTGTCAGATGAGTTTCAAATCACATGCTTCTAGGAACCATGCAGTATAAACAGGTTGGAAGGCATATACTCAAAAATTTATAGTAGTTTCACAAGTTCTAAGCTACAATTTTATTCCCCATATTAACTATCAGAGTTAGCACAGAGATAAGCTCACAGATTGCATCTAATCTTTGGTTGCAATTGTTCCACCTGTTATCTAGCCCTCTAAGAAATAAAACAACAACGACAACACTTTGAGGTCTCAATCCACTTTACGAAAAGAAAGCTTTATGAAAAAGCCTGAACAATGAATTCAAACATTAAGGAGAAAATGAGAAACGTTAGGTGTGTGAAGTAGGAAATGTTAATTTCATGCACTTAGGAACACACACTCACACCCCACAGTAGTAGAAGCAGTAGAAGAGGAAAACACTACATGTGTAGGGGTAGAAATATTTGTTACATCATGATGCTGGCTGGCGATGGAGGGTTGCCGCCTTAGAGCCCCCTGAATGGAACTTCCACTCTGGAAAGCATTCACTACATCCATCTGCAAGGAATCAAGAGATTGTGACAGCTTGCTCAGCAAGAGAGAGAGAGAACAAGAGAAAGGACCATTCCATCTATCAACATATAAAAAGTAAAGAAAAAGGCACTTTTTACAGAGCAGATAAATAGGCAAGAATAGCATTTTGAGATGAAGTAGGGGGTGGGTGAGCTATGAAAAAAGGAGCTTAGGGGCATATAGACACATTCTTTCATAATCAGTTAAAAGTTTCACTCATTCCAGGCACCAGTACTACTTTTCAAGAGAATACAATATGTGGGTTGGGAAGGCTAGAGAGGAAGTTTAATGAGCACACTCTAACCTCCTCCCCAGGTCAAAAAGCCCTGGCTCCCATCATCTCTCCTACCTCTTTACCAGGCCCATACCTGTGTTTGGATTCTGTTCAGACCTCTAAACCACAAGATTTGGCCACGCCGCAACTCCCTTTCAGCGTGATCAATCTCTTCCACATCCTCTGCTAATTCCTCCTCAGGTATTTCTTCCTTTTGTGTTCCATGACCAGCTTCTTTGAGGAATTTTAAACGGCTAGTTGGAATTGTTGAAATAAGCTACAACACAGGGGAATGAACTTAGAAATAAGTCATATCAAGGAGAGGTAAGCTGATTAATTGTAATACTAAAGGTATTAAAAGTGGTGAGAGTATCCCGACTATCTTTACCAATGAAGTAACGAGATCCAGGTGATTAGCCTTTCTCTCCCAGAGCAAAATATATTCTTCTCTTAGCTACACCAAAGATTTGAGTTTGAAGGGTAAAAAGTTTTCCTAAATGGAAATTAACCCGATTACATTTTTCACATTTTCATCAGGACATTCAAGACAGTACTCTGTAAAACCATGCTCTGATATATGTATTTAAACTCCTATTATATTTATTTTGAATACAATGAAAATGGCAGGTGGTCTTATCAGATGCAAAACAAGTTTATAATCATTAATGCTGTCAGAGTTCAATGAGAAAAAAATGTATAAAAATTTAAAAAATCAACAAGGTTACACTGAAAATAATTTTGTTAAGTAATTTTAAAAAATGCAACAGTTTAAAATTAGATTAGTAATGATTGATGACACCAAACAAAAACAGATGCCCCAGAAAACACAAAAGATATAAGAAACACCAATACATATGTATTAGCTTATGTGTTAAAATTCATTCTATAAGGCAGCAGTTGGGTTTATCAGGGAGAACCAAGCATGTAGTCAGCTACAGAATTCTGCTTGGAGAACTTCTAGTCCAACCAACTCATTTCACCAATGTGAGGTCTCCTGACCACCAAAGCCAGTGCTTATTCTACCATGGTACACTTAAAAATGAGCAGACAGTGTCAACTACACAATAACTTGAGCCTTGTGGGTATATATGCTGCACTGAATTTCCTCTTTCTCAAACTGGCCAGATTATCAGAAAACACTATGAAATAATTACAATGATAATCAAAAAGGAAATATGGACCAAGTATGGGTCCTACTTAAAAGATGGTCTCTATTAATGAGGTATTCAAAATGGTTAAGAACCCTTAGGACCTAGAAACATAATTAAGAAAAAGAAGAGACAAAAAGATATAAAGATGGAGCTAAATTTAAGAAAAACCTGAAAATCTGGTTTCACTGATTTGAAGAATGACAATAAATTAGGTCACACAAATTATATGTTGTAATTATATCAACCTTCACTTATGAAAATGTTAGTATACATTTTCTATAACTTAGTTTTATAGTAATAATAATGGACTTAAAATGAACAATGCATAAATCATTATCAATTATATTTAAAAAACAACAACATGCATTTGCAAATAAGCTGCCTATAGTAAACATGAGGTATATCTCTTATTTCAGGCACTTTATATATACACTGTTAAAGCTATTCAATTCAAATCTAAAATGTCATTTTGTGACCCCTTTTTCTAAGTAACATTATTCTTATAAAAACATGCTCTTAGTAAAGCTCAGTTTTTCCTATGCCGTATATTGGATTAAATCATAGAACACAACGAAGAAGTATATGTACTTTTTACGTTTTTGAAAAAAACTTTATTCTGAAAATGTAAAAACAGGTTATAGAGTAAAAGATAACAGATATTAGCATCCCAACCAGTTATAAACACATCATTTTTAACAACTGCTAAGAAAACGTGTTCTAAAAAACAAGTTAAGATCCTATTTTATAGTATAGGCATAATTGTAATAAACAAGTGACATAATGGAACTAATACAACATTAAAAAACTTATTTTTGAATTCCCTCTCTTTTTACTCACCATGTTAACTATTTAGAATTAAGTAATGAAACTGATTAAAGAAAATAAACATTAGAAATTTTAAAAAAATCACTTTAGGTTTAAACAAAAACTGATGAGATTTTTACCTGGCCCCAGAGTAAGGTTCCCATTCCTAGGAATATTGACCATAGCCACTGTTCTATTGAAAGTTCTGAACAACTGAAAGGTTTTCCACCAAACTGCACAATTATTATCTGGAGGAATAATCAAGAGTAAATTTACTTAAATTTAAATACTCACATACTCTAAAAAATATCAAATATATGTCCTCTAAAACAAAGTGAACAACCACTATTCTGATAAAGTGTATTATATTAGTCACAAGTGAAAATAAAACAACTGAAATAGACCTTTCCTCTTTCCCCTCCAGGCCACTTTCCCTCTTAAAAAAGACAAATGAAATAAAGTAAAATCTCTGTCCAACATTTTTAATGCATACTTATTTCATGTTTAAATTATGCTTGCTAAAAAGTAAAATTCTTATGACCCACAAGGATAACTTTCCCCTGTATTTAGTACAATTCTTCAAATAATTAATTTATGCCTTTCTCAAAATACAGAACTCTGTTGTAGAAAAGACCGTATGTTAATGAAAAAATATGCAATCCTTTTAAAATTCCACATAGCTGTTTATTTCTAGTTAACATTTAGATATGTTAAGATAAATACAAACAGACTGTAAGAGAAGAAAGGCAACTTGCAAAGTTCTATGAAATATGAGCTAACTCAGGTGAGATGATCTCAGATTTGCTCTCCTTTATGAAGTGAGTGAGGCCTGATGATGAATATAAATTCATAGTACAGTGTTTATCCTCTGTTCATTATTCTGAAAGACCTATAATAGTGTGCATGAAAATATTTAGAGAAGTAACTGGAGTTGGGTATGGTGACTCATACCTGTAATTCTAGCACTTTTGGAGGCTGAGGTGAGAGGACTGCTTGAGCCCAGGAGTTCAAAGACCAGCCTAGGCAACATAGCAAGATATCATCTTAATTAAAAAAATAAATAAGTAAAAAAATATATATATTTTAAAAAGAATCAAATAACAATATTCACCCTCCTGTGATAGAGTCTGATAGGCCTCTCTTTGATATGGCAGTTAAGTAGTTCCCAAATATTAAAACCAAAAACAATTTTGGTAGTTAACATCTTAAAACATTAAAGTTACAATTCCACTCTTTTTAGCTCTAGTTTATCCAAATTCAAGTGATTTTTACTTCTCAGTTCCACTATTTCTTAATTTGTATACTTGTAAAGATAGATTTCCAACTGCTTTGTTAGTAGCCCAATTAGATTATAACTGATTTGACAGTCAGGCCTGGATTTTAATAGAGATATAAAACTGAAATAATTTTCTTTTATAAGTCAAGAAAATAATGAGCATCAAAAGAGTTCAATATTTATTTGTATAAGTGATCTTATTTTTTTTTAATTTAAACTTTGTCTTTTTTTGCATAATGTGGGATGTAAAAAGAATATTAAGGTACTGGGGAAACTATTATGGTACTGGGGAAACAATTAATGTGATTGGCTGATTTTGTTTCCTAAGAAATAATAATCTTTCACTTTAGAGTTGGAAGAAATAAAACAGTTTATTTAGTTGGTTGTGGCATTTACTTCTAAGAACAAGAGATTCAGTTCCCATATTCTTTATACCTTAAATCACCATGATACTATAGATGTCACCAAGGCAATAGTTCCATACATGTTCCACACAAGTGATTGCTAGAACGAGCTATTTACCTACTGTCTCCCATATAAGAGTCAAATTTGGAACTCTCTTTTCCAATTACCCACCTGTACCACAAAAGTGCCTAAAACAATTGTGCAGAAGATGGCATTGTTAAAGATTCCTTCAAATACATTTCTTTCACCATGAATTTTCCGGGCATTTATTTCGTTGAAAAGTTGCATCAGCACAAAGGTATTAAAAACAATAGTATAATGTTCTGAAGGAGGAGCATGCAAAGGAGCATTTCTTCCACTATCAATGTCAAAAAACTTTTCTCCTGAAAGAATTAAAAATTACTATTTTGTAATTATCATACCAAATAACAACATTTCAAGGAAGTATACAAAATAAAACTTAGCTAGACCTTTTATTTTATCTGGAATGGCAGCATGGAAGGAGCTGGAAGAAACCTGGGATTACCTAGTACAACTCTCTTGTTTTTTAGACAAGGAAACAGAAGTTCCCAAAACTATGGTGATAATCTCAAGATCACATATCTAAGTTAGTGGCAGAGCCAGGATAAGATATCAGGACTTTTTATTCTCCTCCCACTGTTTATCTTATTGTCTCCCCTAAATTTACTAAGCACTGACTGGTAAAGAAGAAGAAATTAAGGATAAATGGGAAATCAGGAACAGAACCTAGACTTTTGAAAATTTATAACATTATAACATCTTGGATGATTAGCTTGGAAAAGAAATAATTTACTGAAGCTTTATGTATTAGACACTGAATTCTTACCAGCAAATAAGAGTGTAAAGACTACTACAAGTTGATAGAATGCATGACCCAAAATATTCTTCATCATTGTACGTGAGATGAGAGGCTTATTTCTACCATAAGGTTTCCGAAGCAAGAGAGACTCAGTGGGTGGTTCCGTTGCCAGAGCCAGGGAAGCGAGCGTATCCATTATGAGGTTTACCCACAGCATCTGCACAGCCTTAAGTGGTGAGTCCTAGAAAAGATAGGTTTCCTAATAGACATTCACAACTACTCAGGGACTCAGCAATTCTCAGGAAGGCTTTAGGATTTAAAAACTTGAGAAACAGAACAGGATAATATTTTTATATAAACTAACCTAAAATCTTAAGCTTTAGCTTAAATATTAAGTATTTTAAAAAGGCATTTTACGTACTTTTTAAAATTTAAAATAAACAAGTTTTAATAGACAAATCATCACCTACTTGAGTAATACAGGCGCCCGTAAAAGCAACAATCACTGCTACTACATTAACAGTAAGTTGGAACTGAAGGAATTTTGAGATGCTGTCATAGACATTTCGTCCCCACATAACTGCTTTAACAATGCTTGTAAAGTTGTCATCTGTGAGAATAATATCAGATGCTTCTTTAGCTACATCAGTTCCAGCAATACCCTGTTAAAAAAAATTTTGTGAATTAGACTAAATGTTTTAAGTATAAATTTAAAAGAGTCAAAAAATACACAATTAATAAAGTTTACCACTATACTTAATTTAATATTGACTTAAATTTATGCTAAAAGAAGGTAACAGCATTCTTCTAAGATATTGCTAGGAAAGACATTCTGGTTTAGCAGAAATCAAAGAATGAAACATTAAAAATAAGGTTCTATTTGGGTTAAAAATGGAGGAATGAACAAAGACATGACCCAAGTTCCTTCCAAAAGCCACATGAAAAGGTATATATTAATAAAAAGCAAACGAACTTTATGAAGACAAAGTTAGAGAAAAAGGAGATTCTACAAAAAAAAAAATAAATAAAAACCCCACAAAACCTTAGAGGCTAGAAAGCAGAGAGCAAAATAGTAAGTAACTTAGCAAACATAAGAAAGCTGAATCCTAATCCAATGATAGAGAGAGTAGAAGTAGCCCCCTTTTCCCCCACAACAGAATCCTCCTATACAGCTCTGGACTTGGCAGTTTTACGTGGCACTGGAAGTAGGGGTGAAGATAGGAACAAAAGGAAGATTTCTTGAAAGTCTACTGAAGATGCATTTAGAAGCTTCAAACTAATAACAATGTCATCAACAGGAGAATGGAGTAGATGAATAAATTGTGGATTAATAAAATGAGTGAACTATAACTATATTCAACATAAATTATCTCACAAACATAATGCTGAATAAAGAAGGTAAACTCAACATATAATGTATGATTCTTCTGTACAAAGTTCAAAAACAGGCAAAAGTAATAATCTTCAGGATACTGGTTATCTTTGCAGAGAGATAAGGCAGTAATTAGAAGGGAGTAGTATTCACTAAAAAATTATGAAAAGCTTAACCTCATGAAGCCTGCTATGGGCTGAAAGTGTTCCCCAAATTCATGTGTTGGAAACTTAATCTCTCATCAGCAACGTGGAGACATGGAAACTCAGAGGTGATTTTATGATTTCTGCCCTCATGTATGGATTAATGTCATTATGTCGAGAGTGGCTTCACTATGAAGAGTGAATTTGTTATAAAGGTGAGTTTGACTGATCCCCTCTTGCTTTTGTGCTCACTTGTGGTGCTCTTTCCCTTCTCCCATGACATAATGCAGCATGAAGGCCTTCACAAGATGCTGGCACCTTGCTCTTGGACTTACTCACCTCCAGAACCTCAAGTCAAAGAAACTTTTATTGTTTATGAATTACTAAGTCCTAGATATTGTTATAGCAATACAAAATGGACTAAAACAAACCCTTTCTCAGGAAGTAGCTGAAGGAGATGACTCCACCAAATAAGGGAGTAAACCAAAGAAGATGATACCATCAAATTCACAAAGTACAAGATTCAACACAAAGGAGAGAGAAAGAAAATCCTCAGGTATGGAGACCAAAAAGACAGCTGTGCAGCAAGACTAGCAAAGAGCAAGTGCAGATTAAGGCACGCTGAAAGATGCTGAGAGAGATCTCTCTTAGAAACTGAAACTGGTGAGTGCGCTAAAGGTCTCTGATGTATGGAACAGAGAACTCGGGGATGAATTTGTGTTAAGTACATACAAAAATTAAGCCAAAAAACTCCAAACAAAAAAAAATAAAAACTAAAAGAAAGCAAGCAAAGGAAAACAAATTATAGGGAACGTAAAAAGTTGAGTAAGGAAGGAAAAGTAATTACAGTAGACCATATAAGTTGAAACAGCATTTATAGTCACAGTAAGGTCTGAATATTGATTGAACCTAAATTATGATATAATTCTACAGGCAATGATGGGATAGGTAGTGAGCATGAAGGTATATGGAGTGAATGTGGTGAGGATACCTGTGTCTATGTGCCTGTGAAAGAACTAAGTCCTCATTTTCATTAATGAAAGTCAGTATTAATGCCTTATGTTTAAAAAAAAAATCAAAAAAGCACCAGAATCACGTGATTTAGAGATATAAAGGCACATAACTAAAGAAAAGAAGCAGCTAAACAGTTTCCTTTGGGAACCAAAAGTTTGGTATGTGGTAGGGGACTTGGTATTAAATCTTACATAACTACTTGACCTTTTAAATGCTATGCATACATTATTTTGATAAACATGAAGTTCAAATAAAACGTTTCTCAAAATATTCGATGAAAGAACAATCTTATTTTAGAATCTTAGTCTCCAGCTCCCAATGTGACTATTTCACTTTTGATGTCCCACATTTTTTTTTTTTTTGAGATAGAGTCTTGCTTTGTCACCCAGGCTGGAGTGCAGTGGTGTGATCTCAGCTCACTGCCACCTCTGCCTCCTGGGTTCAAGCGATTCTCCTGCCTCAGTCTCCTGACTGGCTGGGATTCCAGGCGCGCACCACCATGCCCAGCTGTTCTGTATTTTTAGGAGAGACAGGGTTTACCATGTTGGCCAGGCTCCAGAGATCCACTCCTGTTCTCAAGAGATCCACCCACATCGGTCTTTCAAAGTGATAGGGTTACAGGCTTGGGCCACTGTGCCCAGCCAATGCCCCACATATTTAACACACAATGGGATTTCTCGATTCTCATCATACCCATATTATACAAATGCAAATCTCACCATTCCCTTGCTCAAAATCCTTAACATTTCTAAAAGTAACTCTACAGTGTTAATGGGTATTCAAATAAAAACTAGTTCCATGATGAAACAAGTCTGGAAAACTTTGAATCACAAAAGGTTAAACTGCTTTTAAAAAATGAGCTTCTACGACTAATATGATATTGCATAGTATCTCTAAACATTTTACTCATTCAGAAGTAGGCTTGGCAAATGTTAATCTACAGGATAAAAGAAAAAAATTCCTTATCTTGGCATTCAAGGCCTTTTTCATGTGCCTCCCTCTGAATCCTTCTAGCTTCTGTATCTCATTACAGCACCACAATCTTTTCTAGTTAGTTTGAACAACTTGTACATAATTCACTGATGAATGAGGGCCTCTTGGTTCCTGGTTCCACTCCTTCCCTCAGCTAAAATGGCACCTCTTCCAGATAAGCTTTCCCAGTCTCTACAGGTAGAGTCAAGGACTTCTTCCTGAGATACTTGTCACTATCCTGTGATTATTTCCATGTGCAGTGAATCTTTAGGAGGCAGCAACTCTTTACTTCTAATGTTTCTGGACTGGAATACTGAACACTGCCTCTTAATATTTGGAGTCCCACATTAATCCAAAGAAAGTTTAAAATAAAGTATTTTAATTACCTTAGGTTTTACTACCATAGTGTATTTGATTATTGGATTATATCACGACATTCAGTCTTTGATGATAGCAGTATCTCTATAGATGGTGAACTAATTTTTGGCAAGAATACTATCATGTGACAAGGATTCTCTCCTTTAATCAAACCTTGCTATGTAAGTAACTGTTATACTGTATTGTTTAGGGAATCATGACAAGAAAAAAAAGTCTGCATATGTTCACTACAGATGCAACCATCCATATTTTTGTCCTCAATATTTTCGATCCAGTTGGTTGATTCCGTGATGCAGAATCCATGGATACAAAGGGCTGAATGTATAAGCAGAACACACACTTTATCTATAGACCAACAGATCAAGAAAATATGCTCTAAAATGCTATATCTGCCTGAAAAATAAAAAATACATTTAGAAAGAACTAATCAATAGCAATTTCTTGTAACTAAAAAAAACTCTAATATGTTTGTCTTTAAGTTTTATCTGAACAAATGTAAAACTAAACTCAAGTTTAAATAAGAGTAGTTATAAGTCCAAGGCACTAAGCACTTACAGTTTCTCTATGTTTCTGAACTAATTTTATTTATTTATTTATTTGAGACAGAGTCTCGCTCTGTCACCCAGGCTGGAGTGCAGTGGTGCTATCTTGGCTCACTGTAGCCTGTGCCTCCTGAGTTCAAGTGATTCTCATGCCTCAGCCTCCCTAGTAGCTGGGATTACAGGTGTATGCACCAACACACCCAGCTAATTTTTGTATCTTCTTTTTTTTAGTAGAGATGGGGGTTTTGCCATGTTGGCCAGGCTGTTGAACTCCTGACCTAATGTGATCCATCCACCTCAGCCTCCCAAAGTGCTAGTATTACAGGCATGAGCCACCATGGCCAGACTCTTTTTGAACTAAATTTAGATTTTTGATGTTATCATTCAAAAAAAAAGTTGTACAATTGAGCCTAAAACCGTCAAGAGTTTAAAAAAAAAATCACGAACCAACCAGCCATTGTACTGTTTTTGTTTGCATTATTATATTTACTTGCATTTATTTAAAGCCCATTTTATCTGTCTTAATTCAAGTTTTGGGAAGAAAGCTTTTTTAATTTTAAAATGCATTTTACATAACTTTTTCTGGTCTGCTGTCAGACTGTAAATAGCAATAAGAATCCTGCAAGAGCAGCAGTGAGTGATCCTTTGTTCCTAAAGAGAATGAGCCTGTTTTCCTAGAGCAAAAGGAAGAGCACTTAATTACTCAATATACCTCTTCAGTTATGCATCACACAACTTCAGAAGGCCTACCAAGGCAGCTGCCAACTATTTAAATTTGGGACGGGGTAGGGTGGGGATCTTCGGATTCATTACTTTTAATTGAGGGAAATTTACCTATAATTTCCTTTTCCCATCTCTTTCACTCCTGTTGAAAGGCTGCCACCATGGTGGATCTTCTAAATTTCTATTTTAGCAGCAAAATATCAGCGGGACAAATTATGCAAATAAACATTTGTACACAAAAACAATCTCTCATCTGAAAAACTTAGGCCAGATTATAATTCAGAAGAATTCAGTCTCTAACAGTTTGGAAAGATAATGATACATATAACCTTATACCTTTCCCAAAGAGCTTAGCACCCCATAAATATCACATTAAAATCTCCACAATGGTTATGAATATTCACACTAAGTAGGACAAATAGCCTCACATCAGTTCAGAACAAATTTTGCAATCAAATGAGTCTGCTGCAAAATTTAGGTAAAAAATTTCAGTTTCCTGATAATTCTGGATTTGAGAATTATGATTATGAACCAGTATTTTCCAAAAATAAAATAAAACTAGAAGAAAACAAAATATTTAAATTGAGGACTTTGGGGGAAATAAGCAGGTAGGCTTTTTTTAATCAAAAAAGATTATAAAATAATGGTATTCAATTACTTTTTAAATAACTGAATGGAGGAATCTCAATTATATTTTTAATACACAACTGTTCTAAGCCTGTGTCTTGCTTAAAAGGATTGTTAAAAGATTCAGATAAGATGACAGACATTAAAAAATTTAACAGACTACAAAGTCAACATACAGTATTATTAAATTGTTCAAAAGAAATCTAGTCAGATTTCATGGCATCAAATAAAGCTAATGCATAAACTAATTAGACTTATAAACCAATTTAGGCTTATTAATTATCCCTCAAACTAATCTTGAAGGACAGTGTTTAAAATCCATAGTAATTTAGTCAACAAACAAACAAACCAGCCAGGAAATTACATTTGGATATCTGAATGAGTAAATTCTTACCATTGCAAATCCAACATCTGCTTTTTTTAGTGCTGGGCCATCATTTGTACCATCACCAGTTACAGCTACAACCTGGCGTTGGTCTGAGACAGTGCTGTCAATTATACCTTAAATACAAGTACATGTTTGTGTTATAAAAACATTAGTCTTTAATAAGATGATTCTGAAGAATATCCTGACTAGTTGGTTTTATGGACTCAAGGTTAAAAATAAACAAACAAACATAGTAATGGAAGCTGCTTAGATGCTGAAGAACCTACTTCAGAAACTATGGGTATATTCAGAGCAATATCCTGTTTTTATCACTTAAACACAATTTACCTAAGATATCAAAGGAAATGTACTTAGATTTTATTAAAACAGATGATATCCATGACTCAATCTAATATTCATTATGTATTACTAGTTTAGGAAGCAGAACACATTTCTGTATTAAGAAATTGTGAAATAACTGAAAAATCCACTTACCTTTAACCAGTGTATGCTTATCAGTAGGAGATGATCTTGCAAGTACTCGAAGCTTTGGCCAAATCTTGTCTATCCTCTCTTGCTCAATCTATAAATGTTTATCAAAGTTAAAATATGCCCAAAACTAGGTTCCTAAATCCTAATTAGCAATCTGGCATATTTATCAGTAGCTCTCCAAGTATGGTCCACAGAACAATACCATCAGAAACCCCTGTGAATTTTTTAGAAATGTGAATTCTTGGGCATGAACCCAGATCTATCTTAGCAAGTACTTTGGGGCAGGCCCAGCAATCTATGTTTTAATAATTTCTCTAGGTGACTTTGAAGCATACTCAAGTTTAAAAGCCACTGTTTGATACGTAAGACCAAATTTTAAAAACCTCCCTACTGCCTTATGAAAATAGAACTTCCTTAATTTAGCCTAAGTTGCTCAGAGAACTTGGGGTCCCCTTTTATAAAATATTCTCCAGATAAGCCCTTCCAACCCATCTCCCATTACTCCCTTATACATACTGAACTGAAATTGGCCTAGATTCACTGCCACTACCTTCATATAGCATTCATATAGCAAGATGTGCTCACTTCCTTTAGGACCAATTTCTTTATTATTTCTCTCTTTTATCCCTTAGACTAGTATTTTGCTTCCTAAAGGTTATTTCATGCATGGGGCCTAACATAGTGCATATTCAATATGTGTTTGTTGAATTAAATTCCTAATATATTAAAATCTGCCAACTAAAAAAATAAATAAATCTTTACCTCTCCTTTTTCATTTCGTATTCTTCTGTTAAAATCTTTACCTTCTAGGCACAGAAAATCTTCCCCAGGATGTAAAATACCACATTTGGTAGCAATGGCCCGAGCAGTATTAATATTATCACCAGTGACCATCCGCACAGTAATTCCAGCCCTCTGACACTTTTTAATTGCATCTGGTACCTGGTTTACATAGAAAAAAATATATTACAGAATTAAATTGGTATTTCTAGTGGAAAAAATATTTCACTGCACACAAGTACATTATTTTATAGTCCCCAGATGATGACAATGCTACAATGACTTAATGATACTGATTGATTTCATTTCCAATACTCAGTACTTCTTGAACTATTTTCAATAATCTCTTTCCAATTCCACTGCCAGGCTTAGCTCAGGCTGCGTTTTCAATTATTATCTACTAATTTGCTTGCAGTATTTATTTACAGCAGGCTTTTTAAAGCACCCTTTCCCCCTAACAACCATTAGGCAATTCTTTTCTGGTTGGCTTTCAAACTTTCTGGTTTTACCACCCAGATGACACCAGAGTAAGATGTTGGTATTCTTTTGTTTAGGGTTAAGGGTGGCTCACAATCCATATCTTTTAAGAGTTACCTTACCTACACTCATACCTTAAATTTCCATCTAATTCCATCATATTCTAAATGACTCTCGAATCTACATCCTGCCCCTACCTCACAATAGGATTCATAATTCCACCTGAAAAGTGGGTATCATGTTTCATTTGCCTATTTCCACCTGAAAAACAAAATGTTTCCTTTTCCTATCTAGCAGAAACATAACAGTCACCTGTACCTCCTCTTTCATCTTCCTTATCCTACATCCTTAGAAGCCAGTAAATCCTATGGATCCCACCTCAAACTTGCCCTGCATCATGGCTCTATTGCTTGTTGCCCAACCTACTGCAATGGCTTTTTAATTGGTACCCTGTCTTTAAGTTTGTTCCTCCTTTAAAACATTTGATATACTTGATGGCAGAGCTTTTTCTAAAAGAAACATACTTTCTTAAAATATATGATGATTCCTCAGCAGTTATACAGAAACCACAAAGTTCTCAGTATAAAAGAATCATTGTTTGTGCCTCTGCCACTATACCTCCTTTTAACTAAAAATTTTTTCTCATTTTTCTATAACAAGAAAATCCACACTGAGCCTACTGGAGCAGAGGTTGCAAATTCAAATGCCTACAGGATCATGCAGGTACTAAACATGAAGAAAATATGCTGAAAATGATAACCCCCCCAAGACAAATGTTTAATGAAAGAGCTCTTTAGCTCTAGCCTATTTCTGCCATGATGCAATGAGAGCCCAATGTTAACAGAATCTGTAATTGGAAACGAAAGAAGAAGCCCAGATTTGTGTATAATTTCTTCATACTTAATGTTTCTGACTCTGCCACCTCCACAAGATAACTTGACTGAAGGCTAACTTTGGACTGCAGCCTATCTATTTGTGAAGTCTATCCTAAATCCAGTGTAAATTTTAACTTATCTGGAGCTTTCTTGGCCTATCTAGACAAAAGTGCACCTTCATCTTGTACATACCTCTATTACAGGTCATTAAGTCATACTATAGTTATTGTTTACCTGAATCCTCTATGAGCTTCTTGAAGATAGGACCTTTACCTTATCTTTGCATCACTAATACCCAGTATGCCTTCTGTTCATTTAACAAATAAGTGCCAGGCATGTAACTGGAGCTTAGTATTTACTGAACTGCTGAATTAATTATCTTTGGGATAAAAGCAAGGGGACGTTTTCTAAGGGGTGCGCATTCCAGGCAAGGTACCTTTTTTTTAAAAAAAAAAAATGGGTCTCACTCTGTCACCCAAAATAAAGTGCAGTGGTGGAATCCTGATTCACTGCAACCCTGCTTCCCAGGCTCAAGTGATCCTCCCACCTCAGCCTCCCAAGTAGCTGGGACCACAGGTGCACACAACCATGCCCAGCTAATTTTTTGTATTTTTGGTAGAGACTGGGTTTCACCATGTTGCTGAAGCTGGTCTTAAACTCTTTAGCTCAGGCCATCTGTCTGCCTCAGCCTCCTAAAGTACTGGGATTACAGGTGTGAGCCAACATACTTGGCCCAGGGTACCATGTTTTAAAACATGTATGTAATTAATTGCAATTTATATACATTATTTATTAAGTTTTAAGATTTACATTATAAAAGTTATTTCCCTCCACCTAGTCAACTCTTAGTGATTCAAATCATTGGAGACAGACATACATGAACTTACTCAAACTAATATTTACTGAATGCCAAGCACTGTGCTTAGGTCCTAATGCGAGAGTGATGAGCAAAAGGACAGAATTTGCTCATACTATTTTTTCAAAAAATCAGTATTTGACACTAAAAATACTTGTCTTTTATAAATGCATATACTTCCTGTTATCTCATTTGAGATACAATCTAAATTTTTATATCTAAGCAGTCCTTGATTAGGTAGTATTCTAGGATCATATGGATACAATGAAAAAAAGGGAGAAACTGGTCTCTGGTGAAAACTATGTGGCAAATAATACATAAGAAAGGCACACTAACATTATTAACTGCCCACTAATCATCAGATGCTTCCAGCTTAAAATTCACAAACTATCTCTACTTTTACATGTAAGAAACTAAAGCAAAGCCAAGTACTTATACATATGCAATAAAAACTGGATTTGTTCTAGACATCTAATTATTCAAGAATCCCTTCACGAGAACTGCATTGTAGAAAATAGAGAAACTCAGAGAAAGCTGTTTTATATTACATTGTCTTAATTTAGTATATAAATACCCATCTCATTTTGTGATACTGAAAAACAAGTGCCATTTACATGCTTAAAAAAAGATAAAACTCTCCATCAACTGCAATGCCAAGAGCATGATAATAGACTGATTTGTCTTCCAAAGGATAAAAGTTGCAGATACCCTGATTTAATGTTAAAGTTTAAACCATAAGTCAATGTATAAAACTTTGAAAAGCCAGGCACAGTGGTGCATTGCCTGTAATTCTAGCTATTCAGGAGGCTGAGGTGGGAGGACGCTTGAGGCCAGGAATTTGAGGTTGCAATGCACCATGATCTCCTGCCTGTGAAAAGCACTGTACTACAGCCTGGGCAACACAGAAAGACCCCTTCCTTAAAAAAAACAAAAAACAAGACAAACCAAACAAACAAAAACACCTTTGAATGATTCTCCTATGACCAAATGACAAATATCCACCTGGCTATTTTTTTAAGCATTTGAAATTACAAAACCCCAAACCAAATTTATCTTGATCTCTCAACAGGCTGCTCCTCCTGATTCTCTTATTACATTGGTAACCCTCTATCAGCCACCAAGTTTTACGAGTTAGAGACTGATTCCATCTTCTTTATAAGACTTCTAATCGTAGCAACATCTTCATCATAAAAGCCTTCTTTCCTAGCAAAACACTTTCTCTAAAAGATCTTTAGTTTCATCAGTGATTTCTTCTGACTTGTTCACTTTCAGGCTCTGAGGTACAAATGCTTGTCATACATCTGGATGTCTCAGACACCTCAACAATGCCAAAAACAACATATCCAAATGCAACATATTATTTCCTGTTGGTTCTATCTCCACTTACTTTGAAATCATCCCGTTCTTTCCATCTTCTATGTCACAACTGCAGGCCAACCCATGATCATCTCTTGCCTGGGATCACTCAATAATCTCATTAGCTTCCCTGCTTCTACTCTTCTTCATCTCTAATCCCTGTCTTACACAGTACCCAAAATAGTATTTTAACAACATAAATCATGTCACTTCCCAGTCTGAATCTCAGAATAAAATTCAGAGCCTTCATAGCTCAGTAAGGCCAGAGATCATGTCTCCCCTTTCTTCTTTACACTTACAGCCACACTGGCCTCTTTTCTACCTTTGAAACAGGTAAATACTTTTCTCACTTTCACTCTGCATTTCCCGTTTTGCTTGAAATGCTGTGCTTGCAGCTATTTATATGGCAGGCCCATTGTGAACTATCAGTTTACATCTCAAATGCCACAACCTCAGAAATTCTTAATGCAGTCTCCCTCCATTACTTTATCATACTGTACATATCTTATGTAACCCTTTTACACTTGTAACTGTCTTATTTTATATCATCCCCCCGATACACCACCCAGAATATAAGGCCTATGAGAACAGGGCCCAAGTCTTATTCCTCCTAGAATTCATTTTCACTTGACACAGTGCCCATGTATCTTATCATTCTACCTACTTAGCTGACTTCTTCCTCTAGAATATAAATCTCAAGCCTGTTCTGGTCACTGTAGTATTTCCAATTCCTATAAGAGTGCTACACATTAGGTTTTGAATCCATTAGCTGATAAAGTCACTGTACAAAAGTGGTTTTCTGTTAGTGCTTTAATTTATATTGCTTCTTTGCTCAGAATATACTTACCTGCTTAATCTCTTTCTTGGTCTAGCTAATACTTCCTTCTTTAAGAATGAGATAAGGTAATTAACCTCTTGGAAGTCTTACATGACCCCTCCACTGGTTAATACAGCATATAGTTTTTTAAGCACATGTGTTTTAGACAAAGCTGGTATTTTAACACACTAGGTCTATTGTATAAAGCACTATATATTCTCAATTTTTAAAAATCCGCCAATTAAGAGTAAACAGTATGCATACCTCATAAAGGCAGACATTAAAAAAATTACATGTAAAGCACATGGCTTAAGTATGTGGCATACAGTGAGAACTCAGTTTAAAAAATGCTATTACATTAGACTAGGTTGGGAACTCAAGTTCTCTGCTCATATAACATCCTCTGTATATACCCAGCAAGGTACTAATATCCTGGGTTGCAATAAGCATGTGATTGGTTCATCCCACATAAGATAGTAACTTCTTTGAGGCCAGGGACCAGATCTCAAAACTCTTTATGTCTCTAGTACCTTAGGACAGTGCCTGGCACACAGTTGTTCAACAAACTTAAAAAAGTGCAAAACCAAATAGCAAAAAAATAATTTAAAGGAGAAAATAAGTCTAGACCTGCACGCCATCCAATATGACAACTACTAGCAAGATATTTTAATTTGAATTAAATTAAATAAACAAAATCCTGTCTTTTAGTTGCATTAGTCACTGAAAACTAGAAGTCAGTAGTCATACATGGCTAGTGGCTACTGTACTGAACAATATACAGAACATTTCTATCACCACAGAAAGCTCTACTAGACAATGGTAGTCTAGAAACTGTGAAAACAAATAACTTAATGACACCTATTAAGATACATAACAATTGAAAAATCTACCCAGTTCAAGGCACTATGCTAGGTTATAGTGCTATAAACACATAGGATCCCAAAGAGAGGCTGTCTTTAAAAACCATAAAAGGTATTCAGTAGTATATGCACTGTAGGTACTACTATTTCACTTATCCTGGGTTCACACAGAAAAAAAAATTACGAACACCAATAATTGTACTAGAAAACTGGTTACAGTTAAGGCCTAGGTCCTCTAAAGTTAATGAGATTCTGCACATGCAGAACACAGAATGTTTCACCACCTCAGGTCTCACAGGATCTTCAATCCCCACAACAGCAATGCATGTAAGGCCGGTGACAATATCATTTTCATTATCCCACTCTGGTTCTGGTTCTCCTGCTGGAAAATCTCTGAATGCAAGACATATGGTTCTCAAGCCTTCTGATGCCATCGGTTCAATCACAGTTTTTACAATATCATCACGGTCCCTTGGTCTGAACACTTTTGCCTCACCATTAGCACTCAAGATTTTGAAACACCTAAAAGGAAATGTTGAATCCAAACATCAATAATTTACAAAAATAATGGTTAATGCCATTTAAGTGAACTGGCAGGCCTAGATAGAAATCATGGGATCTGATATGGGAATTTAGAAAATTACATGTAATGCACTTCTACAGACTTAAATTCACGGTTCACCCTCCCCTTTACGAATCAGTTCTAATATGTATGGTTCTCATTTGATAGTTCTCCATTTATCAGTTACTCTAGAACTTCCCTAAACCTTCCCTTTTGGAAATGCAGTGCTTTCAAATTTTCACAAAGAATCCCTGGGTGGCAAAGGAGAATAAACTATATACTTCACCATTTTGGTACAGAATCAGACATTAGTTTTAAACAACACAAAAATCCCAAATGTTTTCTTTTTTTTAAAGTAAAAAGCCAAGTGTAGTCAACCCCTTACCTGAGATGTTGTTTCATCACCTATATTGTTTTAACCATGAAAGAAAAAAACCTTGTTGTTAAAATAAGCATTCTATCAGAATGAGTTAATGCCAAAATAGTTCTTATTTTCAGTGACGTCACCTTTTTCATTATGTAATGAATAAAAATCATACTATATACCTATTTAAAGTTTGTTTTTCATAATGACTCTCTATACTCCTCTCCCTTGATGACGCCATCTCCTCCTGCTTCTAGGGAGGTAATTCCAAAATCTACATCTTCTGTTTTGTTTTCTGAAACTTTCCATCATTGCTGACATATTCCACCCAGACATTTTATCAGCACCTAAACCTTAATGGATGAAAGACTGAAAAATGCCTCTTTACTACCCATGTAATAAGCATCAACACTACCCTAATCATTTTGATATGTCTAAAATTTCATCTTAATACTTATTTTTCCCAATCATCTTTCTACTATTGCCTCCTAAGTCCTACACATTTCTCATCTGAGCAGCCTCCTCAATGTGTTCACTCCTTTTTATTCCTCCCACTACTATTTTCTTTTGGTTTTTAAGTCAAGCTACAAACCTACAGCTTCTGTAATAGTAATAGTTTTTTAACTGATATCTGTCTCTAGTTGATTTTTGATTTTTCCCCCCAACCCACCTTGTTCCCTGATGCAAGAATTATCTTTAATCACAGCTTTGATGATTCTATCACCTGAAGAAGAAAATACTTCATTTGTATTATCTGGCTTACTTGAATTTTAACTGCTCAGCCCAACATTTACAACAAAATGCAAATATTACTGTGGGAACACTTGCTGTATGTTTACCATCCATCAGGCTTCATGCTAGACATTTGGTATGCACTGTTTCATTTAAGTGCCACAGAGTTGGTGGTTATCACCCCCTTTTTCAGTGGAGGAAAATGGAAGTAAGAGAAGAATCTGCCTCATATCCTAAAGCTAGTTAGTTGCAGAGGAAGAGTCAATGCCTGATCAGTTTTGATTAAAAAATCTCTCCTATCCAATTTATCTACCATGCATCAAGCCAGGGATGAAACCGATTTCTAACCTTTTACAATGAAATGAGATAACTGAGTGTATTGTGGCAAGAAGAAAGCTCTATATGGCCTGTGTGCCACAAAAGTCCATCACTACTCAGCTAAACTATACAACCAGATATTCCCCTCCCCAATATGACCTGCACATTCCCATCTCCTTTCCTCTGCTGTGGCTTCCCTGACCTCGAAGTTCTCATTTCATACCAAAACCTGTCTTAAATGCCACATCCCTACGGTGTATCTTTCACCCAAAAAGTTTGTACCAATTTACCATATGCTGCTTTCACAGTTATTTATTTATATATTTATCTCTTAAACTAATTGTAAAGTGTTAAGATAATATCAGCTAACAATCCACATGTAGGCAAATTAAAAGTATAAATATTTTAAATATTTCAATATTTTAAATAATATAATTTCAAATGAGTTCCAATTTTCTCAAATTGTTCTTAACCCATATACATATATATTTTAACCAGTTCTCTACTTCTTTACCGGAATTAAAGAAACCAAAATAATTTCACCACCTTTAATAACAAATAAACTTCAAGGGAACTATATGTGAACATATAATAGCAAAACTAAAGCTAATGGTCTGTAAAAGGACAGTAAGAAAAATTAGCATTCAAAATGACAGGAGATATTTAAATATGACACTGCAGCAGCATAAATATGATAAATCTCACATTGATATAAATGGGGAATTTTCAAGATCCAGGTTTTATTCTTTGCTAGTCTAAAAATTACTCCATACTTCTCTTATCACATTTAGAGTCTAGTAACCACAATGCAGCACTGAAGATCTAAACTTGAGGCCAGGTGTGGTGACTCACACCTGTAATCCCAGCAATTTGGGAGGCTGACACAGGTAGATTACTTGAGGTCAGGAGTTCAAGACCAGCCTGGCCAACATGGTGAAACCTTGACTCTACTAAAAATAGAAAAATTAGCCAGGCATGGTGGCAGGTGCCTGTAATCCCAGCTACCTGGGAGGCTGAGGCAGGAGAATCCCTTGAACCCAGGAGTGGAGGTTGCAGTGAGCTGAGACAGCACCACTGCACTCTAGCCTGGGCAACACAGTAAAACTCCATCTTAAAAAAGAAAAGAAAGATATAAACTTGAGTTTCTTCCCAGGAGTTTTCAAGATTCTATGTATTAAATAACAAGGAAATCAATGTCCAAAAATAAATATCAAAGTATACTTCATTAAACATACCAGATTTAATGCAATGGGCTTATTTTTCCTATAGCAAAATACTAAGAAATAAGAGAAGCTAGTGTGTGAAAATGGCAGAATATCAGTGGCAAATAATCTGAATACCATAAAATATGCTAAAAAGCTCTGCGGTCCTATCAAATGCCTGATATTCACAAAAAGAAGACAACAACAACACAGGAGGTATTCCATAAAGCAACTACAGTTAGCAATTTATTCATCTAAGCATTTTACTCTTACTTTTTCAGAATTATCTCAGATGCACCCTTGCTGAATATTCGGTAACTTCCATCTGAATTTTTCAGGACAGTACTCATGGACTTCCTAACAGAATTGAACGTGTAGACTTTGTACAGTGCTTCTTCTGGTATTTCATTTCTAACATCCTGATAATCCCGTTTTAAATCCAAAAGAAGTCCCAACAAGGCACATTCAGTTTTATTACCAACATGACGAGGTAATCCACCCTCTTTCTCTGGTGGCTACAAGAGAAAAAGGTTTAGTAGCTAGTATCATCTTGTTTCTCTATGAACGTTTAAAACTTATAATGTAAAACAGAATGCAACATTCTAAAATAAAATTATAAGCAATTGTCTAACATCAGCATTTTAAAGAAGGACACAGAAAAGTAAGGTAGAAAGGAGCCTGGGGTGAGAATGACATGGATTCTAATCTCAGTCCTGCTAGTTACTAGCTACGTGAAATCAGACAATTATGCAACTGCTGTGGTCCTTGGCTTCAGCGTCTGTAAAAGAGAAGCACTTATGACCCCAAAATTAAATGATGTGTAAGGTGTATTAAGTTTGCAGTTGGTTCCTGATACAGAGTGGAACTTAATTTTAATTTCCTTTCCCTGTTTTCACTGAACTTCTATACTAAATCATTAAAAATTAAATCTACTTTACCAATTTTTATGGCTTAAAAGTATATGCATTAAAATACTGGTCTCTTAAATGTAATGGAAAGCTTTATTTCCTTCACAGTGCCTTCAGAAACACCACCTTATATAATCATCACAATGGTATCAAGGACAGATGTGATCATCTTTACTCACTAATTAAAAGAAGGTAGCTCAGACTTCCAGCTACTAAAAGGCAAAGGTAGATCTAGAACCAAGATCCCATAACTTTCCAATGCAATCATCCAATTCATGTATGTTTTCACTAATGAATAGCTTGCAATATGATTTTTGTTAATGATTTTCATCCATAAACCACTAGAAAATATTAAGTCAAACATAACACTGCATAACACTTTCTGTTATAAATAAGATTTTTTAAAAGCTTGTGAAGTTGAAAATATTGTATTATATGGTGGCACAATTCTAAAATTACTTTACTGCATTAATTCTAAAAAAGCCTAAGGACCACCATATAGGTAGGAACTACTGAGAAACCAGAGCACATAGCAAGCATATATAAAACATGTTATTTTAAGTTGAAATTTGGCTTCAAAATATTCTCTTACATTGAGAGCTGACCTCCTACAGTAAAACAGCTTGATCTTTCTCAAAAATGAATTTAACAAGAATTTAAAATTAAATACATGCTCTGCTTATAAGAGTGGAGAGTTTCTGAATACAGGAATTCAAAATATAGGAGAAAAATGTAAGCAAACAATGTTTATGTTGATCAGCAGACATTACTCATAACATAAATTTAAAAACTGTTAAATAAATACATGCCTTTTAAACACAACACAATTCAGTTTACTTTATATATAGTAACAGTGGTTCTGAAGACTTACATACAGTCTGATCATTACAGATTTAAAAATTAATCTTCACATTTATAAATTATTTAAAAAACCTTACCAATATTTTTGATGTATAAGCACAATTCACAGAAATTCCTGTTACAAGATAGGACAAAATATTTGGTGGAATAGCTTCTGGTTCAGGAACCTTCTTATAATGCTTTTCATTTATGTAAGCTTGAACAACTGTCATTCTGTTCATTGTCAAAGTTCCTGTTTTATCTGAACAAATGGCTGTAGCATTTCCCATGGTTTCACAAGCATCCAGATGCCTTACTAAGTTATTATCTTTCATCATTTTCTACAGTGACAAAAACAAAACGAAACAAAACTAGTTAAGCTCCATATAAAACCAATCACCTCATTACATTAACATGATTATAAATTGCTTTAAAATTAGAACTAAAACTCCCAGCTTTATGTAAATACAATGTATAGAGTACTGACGTAATACTAAAAAAAAATTTTTTTAGCATATTTGACCTATTAAAGTAAGTTAAACACAGTACTAGAGCTTCCTGGGGTTTTAATCATTTTATCGCTGCATAACATAACCTATGAAATCAATTCAGGTACCTGCTTCCATACACAAACAACATGGAATATATGTCTCCAACAATTTTTGCAAAATGCCCTCACATTACAAGAGCAATGACAATCTGTACTGTTAAGTACAGCGGTACTTACAGTAGTATAAGTATATTAAAGAATTATGTCCCCTTATTAAGTAGAAAACAAAAGATTCTTACATCATTGCCAAGGAAAAAAAAGCTTTTATCAGCTAAAATAAAGAGCTCATGAGTATGTAGTTGCTTGATTTTTTTAAATTATTAACTCTGATAAAGTCAACATATCAAAACTAAAATGAGTTATTTTTTTTATCTATTCTATATGCTGACAGACTTGGTATTTTCATCCTTAGGATCAAACGGTGTCTCACTTCTTTCTCTCATTTATACTAGAAAAGATCATTTCTAAAACACCAGGAGTTTTCACAGTAGCCCCATAGGGCATTTAAGTTAAAACATTTTATGATTAATTCTCAGTACATATGTGAAATGTGTTAAAAACTATATGGAGTTATATTTGAGATTGAGTCTTGCTCCATCACCCAGGGTAGAGTGCAGTGGCATGATCTTGGCTCACTGCAACCTGGACGTCCCAGATTCTGCATCAGCCTCCCAAGTAGCTGGAAATACAGGTATGTGCCACCATGCCTGGCTGATTTTTGCATTTTTAGTAGAGACAGGGTTTCACCATATTGGCCAGGCTGGTCTCGAACTCCTGACCTCATGATCTGACCACCTCGGCCTCTTAAAGTGCTAGAATTATAGGTGTAAGCCACTGTGCCAGGTATATATGGAGTTATTTTACAAAGTGTTTTCTGTGATGACTAATATGCAAGATATTGCAATAAAAACCTGGCTCCTTGAAAAAATAAATACATGAAAAACAGTTGTTTCTTCCTAAATTACTTGTGATTTACATATTAAAGATTAGAGGAATGAAGCTCTGTAGTAAAGAAACCATGTTCGGTTTTGTGAAACACTAACAAAGAATCCTAAAGACTATACCTCCGTGAAAATAACAGTAATTGGTAACATTAGAGCTAGATAAACATCTAGTAAATTAGGCTTAAAAAATAGGAGTTAACTTGTTCTTATTTTCTGTTGGAGAAATACAAATCAATCTTGCCAGTATCTTTCTAATCAATTGAAACATTAGTATCATTAATGACTACTCAAAATGAACTAAGGAGAGTTTGATAAAATGACTGTTCAATGTGTCTAAAACATTTTTACCACAAATATTTCAAATTACTTTAAAATATCAAAAAAGACAAATAGATGACTATAATTTATCACATTTACCAATTTATTTTTGAAACACAACTTGTTATATGCCTGAAAAGAAAATAAACAGTAAGCAAAAAACATTCTTATCAAGACAGGTCTAATAATAAAGAGTGCAAAAGTTGAAACTATGACTAGTTAATTTATATTGCTCACTGTCAGCAATGTTTAAGTGAGAACTAGTAATTAACATCTGAAAATTTATAAAAGCAGCATTCTTCATTTGGTTATAATTTTTTACCTGCAAGATCATTTTGAAAAAAAAAAAATTCAATTGTCCAAGCTACATTTTTTTTTTTAAAAAAAATCCAATCAACCTTTTCCATAAGATAGAAAATTGATAAAAATAAATTAATAATCTTCAAAAGGATTATTACTTTAAGGTAAACAGCAGTAAGCAAAGCCATTAAAGCTCACTTTTTAGCATTCTACTTGGAAAATGAGAAAGACTGAGCTACTGTAAGTCAAGTGGTCAGAGGAAGGTGACACTTGAAGACACCTGAATAAAGAAAGACAGCAGGTTACTCAAAGGAAGGAACATGCAGGCCCAGAAGAAAGAACATAGTTGGGATGTCTGAAAATCATCAGGAAGGCTGATGAGGTTGGGCCAGAGGAGCAGGGAATGAGCACTTAGACATAAGTAAAGGCCAGACTGGCAGGGCCCTGCAGGCCATGGTAAAGAGTTTGGATTTTACTTTGCCATGAGAAATGACTGAAAGTTTTTACACATGGAAATCATAATTTTTTTTTATTTTTAGAAACATGAGCCTAACATGCTCACCTTAATTTTACAGATGGGAAAGAGGAGGTGATGTGACTTGACAACTTAACTACCACATAGCGAAAATCAGGCTAGAACTTTGCACAGCAGAGTCATGCTTAGATTGTGTCAAGGTTGCCTTATGTGGAATGCACAGGTCTCCTACAGATATTCAACTTGTGGGAGGTACAGGGCATCAATGACAGTATTTCTAAAGAAAATAGTGTACATTTATGAACGTCCTCACTTTCAAAAGCAAAAAAGGAATAACTAGATGGGCATTTTCTATACCAGCTAAGGCTTTAAACATAATACATCTACTTAACTATTTTCTACTTACTTTGACTGAATAAGCCAGTGAGATAGTAACTGCAAGTGGAAGACCTTCTGGCACCGCGACCACTAAAACCGTAACTCCAATAATGAAGAACTTCACAAAGTACTGTATATAAATTGGCGTACACTCAGCAAGCCATGGTCTTTTCTGAACCCAGAAGGTGTCAATGACAAAATATAATACTAGAATGATAACTGTGATGGCAGACATCAACAGACCTTTCAGAATAGAAATAGAAGAAAAATGTGATTATATAAATTTCCAGACACTGACAATTGCCAGATATATATTAACCACTATAAAGAGTTGTAACTGGCTTGACAGTATTGAATTCCTCTGAGAAATTGTTACTTCTCTTTTGCACCTAACTTATAACTTGAACATTGTCAGATTTAATTTTTGCTTCCAAGTACAGTTTTGTCCCCAGGAGAACTGGGAGAAAAACACTTAGGATTCTTCCTTTGACTTAAGTGTATCAATTGTATCTTTGGCCCTGTACTGAAACTGAGGCAAAATAATAAGCAATGACAAGGAAGTACCCAAAGCTTAGAATAAACTGGTGCTTTACATGTTCAGGAGGCAAGCTGCCTAATGCTTAAGGAGAAACTGATAAAAATCTGATCAATGGGGAGACCTGGAATTAAAATTCAACCCATGTTTTAAAAAATAACATTATAATAAATAATAAAATTATATAACATGAATTATTTCAATTTTTTTTGCTTTATCCTTAGTGCTTCATTAACGTAGAAAACCAAGAGTTAACCATGTATTCTGTGGGATACTCTGCTCTTTGACATGTGTATCAAAGAATAAGGCAGCTGGCCGGGTGCAGCGGCTCATGCCTGTAATCCCAGCACTTTGGGAGGCCAAGGCAGGTGGAACACCTAAGGTCAGGCGTTCGAGATCAGCTGGGTAAACACGGCGAAACCCTGTCTCTACTAAAAATACAAAAATTAGCTGAGTGTCGTGGCGGGTGACTGTAATCCCAGCTATCAGGAGGCTGAGGCAGGAGAATCACTTGGACCCAAGAGGCAGAGGTTGCAGTGAGCCGAGATTGTGCCACCACACATTAGCCTGGATGATGGAGTGAGACTCCATCCCCTCCTCCACCAGAAATAAAATAAAATAAAATAAAATAAGGCAGCTGGGTGGTGGCTCACACCTGTAATACCAGCACTTTGGGAAGCTGAGGCAGGAGGATAGCTTGACCCCAGGAGTTGGAGACCAGTCTGGCCTCCAACATGGTAAAACCCTGTCTTTACTAAAAATACAAAGAATAGCCAGGTGTGGTGGCAACTGTAGTCCCAGCTACTCAGGGGGTGTAGGCAGGAGGATAACCTGAGCCTTGGGATGTCGAGGCTCCAGTAAACTATGATTATGCCATTGCACTCCAGCCTGGGCGACAGAGTGAGACTCCGTCTGAAAAAAAAAAAAGAAAAATAGAGGCAAGTCTACATATCTGGTTCTAACATCCCAATCTAATGTCTACTAAGTGCCATCACCACCTCAAATCCACTCCTTTCCCCCCAACACTACATTAGTACTACCAGTTGGCTACATACTACAAAAAGCAAGTATTTGCTATTAGATAATAAGCTTACTGAGGACAGAAACAAAAACTTCACTTTTGCTATCATACTCCTAGAGAGTAGTAAAACGATGCAATTCAAGCAATTAAAAAAAAATTTTAATTTTTTTGAGACAGAGTCTCGCTCTGTCGCCCAAGCTGGAGCGCAATGGTGCAATCTCGGCTCAATGCAACCTCCACCTCCTGGGTTCAAGCAATTCGCTGCCTCAGCTGGGATTATGGGAGTCCGCCACCACGCCTGGCTAATAAGCAATTGTAATAATATATGCTTGTTTATCCACACACTGTTCTTCCAAAAAGATGTTACTGCTAAAGGTCATGCTGTTTTTAACCTCAGAGCTCTCCTTTTTCCCTTAAAGAATGGCTCTATTAACAGGTGTTCTCTAGTGATGGCAGTAATATAGTAACTTTAGTCTCAATACAATGATTCCATTCAGTGCAGAACTGTAACATTATAGAGAGACAAAACTAAAAATTTTAAAAATAACCAGTAAAAAGATAAGCAAAATGTGTGATGAAATTTTACTAAAATATAATTGGTTCATCTTTACTGAATAACCTCACAGGTTGCTTTTTCTCCACTTAATGCAGAAATTCAGAGGTGAGTACACAGGCTTATAAATTGGGCAGACTTAGGCATTAATCCTAACCTGACTACTTATTAGCAAATTATAAAGTAACTCAAAGGGCTTTGTGCATTGTAGATAAAACTGGAAATATTTCAAACTCTAAAATATTTCAAACTCTCCTATTCACAAAGCAACAATTTCAAGTCTTAAGTGTGTCAAAAGACAATTTTTAAGCAGAAAGTTAGCATATTTAAAACACTTATTTTCTTCTCTATTATCATACCTGCTTTGCCAATCTGAACAGCCAGTTTTGTAAGTTTCCCTTGTAAAACAGATTTTTCCTTTTTTGGCAAATTTGCTTTCTTTTTATCTTTTTCATCACCATCTCCACCTTCTTCACTCTTCAATGGCTGCATTTCCATGGCTGCACCATCCTGGGCTTTTGCTACATTTAAGAGCAAATAGAATTTCACTATACTTTAAAAGCAGATATCACTAACATTTTAAAGAAATTTAAAAAATCAGTTTCTGACACAAACCAGGAAAGGTATAAAAGCATTCAGCTGTGTGTGTGTGTGTGTGTGTGTGTGTGTGTGTGTGTGTGTGTGTCTACACAGAGAAAATAAGACAATAGTGACATTAGGTTGTGAAACTTTGTACCAGATTTGAAAATATTGTGCTAGATAATGAGGATGAGACATATAAGGTCCTTAAATTGAGAACTAAAGAATACTAAATTGCTTTTCCTGTGTGATATGTTAGGTACTATCTAAACAACATATATCCCTTCCTTTTATAACCATAATGTAGAGATATGTATGACCTTACATATATAGAAATATGCATTATTTATAGACTCTTAAATGCAAATAAATTTATCCTATATATTTTGTTTCTTATGCATTTTTGCTACTAACTATAGAATAACCAGTGTTTAAATACTTAAAATGCTTAAGTTGAAAGTTAATCTACATAAATTTACCCCAATCTGAAAATCTGAAATACTCAAAAATCTGAAACTTTTTGAGCACTGACATGACACAAGTGGAAAATTCCACACCTGACCTCATGTCATGGGTCATAGTCAAAACTCTGCTTCGTGAACAAAATTACTAAAAATATTGTACAAAATTACCATCAGGCAATGTGTATAATGTGTATATGGCAATACGTATAAATACATTTCATGTTTGGAGTTGGGTCTCATCCCCAAGATACCGCATTATGTATATGAAAATATTCCAAAATTAAAAAAAAATCTGAAATCTGAAACACTTCTGGTCCCAAGCATTTCGGATAAGGGATATTCAACCTGTACCACAAATCATGCTTAAAATCTCATTGTGGTGACAATGTGAGTAAGATGCTGGCAGGAAGAGAGGTTAACCCAAGTTAACATACATCGTTGATTTTTCCTGCCACATGTATCTTACTTTTGAATAGATATGGTACACAGTAGATTTCTGGATATAACAAAAACCAGCTGACGGTACTTCTGTCCTCCTAAATTTACCTTTGTTGCGATTCTCAATAGCTCCATCTTGTTTCTTATCTGCAGGAACAAAATGGGAATTAAAGCTTTCCAAAAGAAATCAATACAGCCATGCTAAATTATGCAGAGGTAGTTCACATTTCTATAACAGTTGTTACACAATGGTGTGTGTGTCTACAGATTAGAAAACATTTGACTTGTGATGACCTGCTGGGTCAATGATTCCCCAAACCTTACCTATGGGAGAATACCACAAAAATAATTTAGGGTGCCTATACTTGTTTTATTTTTCCATAAGACTTCACTGTTTTATAAGCTGTAATAAACCTAAATATGGTACAAAAGGTTTTCAAGCTAAACACAAATATAACCCTAAGAAAGCAGAAAAGGGGTGGAGAGGGAGGAGGAAGGGATGTTATAAAAAGACAAGAGGCACACAGAAGAGTGTTGGTGGGAGTGAGAACAAAAATTGTATGTACAAAAGATAGGAAAGGCAAGTTAGTAAAACCAGAATATGAATGTACAGCATAAGCCAGTAAGACTACCAGTTAAGGTAGCTCTCCAAATCAGCTTACTTTAGAAAACACAGAAAGATGAGCATATCTGAAGCAATAAAGTAATGAAGGAGGGGGCGGGTCTATTGTCGAGAGTAGGCACTGTAATATTAAAAATGACAAAGAAACAACAGAACCATTCAGCCTATATTCTAGCTTCTTTATCGAGGAGAACTATCTTCAAATGGAAAACACGGAACAAGTGTGGTCAAGAAGGAATAGAAGCTCAAGACTGATGAGGAGATAGTAAGAGAATACCTAGCTACTTTTAATGAGCTCAAGTTTGGAGAGACCAGACGGCCACAGTCCAAGTCAACAAAGGACTGAGACAGAGTATATTCGACCGCTTTTGAGTAATCGCCAAGGCAGTCAAGGGAATGGGAGAAGGGCTGGAGGTCCTTCTCCAGATGGAAAAATGTTCACCTGTTCTTAAAAGAAAAGAAAAAAAAAGGAGTCAACAAATTAGTTGTTAGTTTCTGGGGAATATTCTGGACTGGATTAATAAAACCAGAGTATAAGACTCGGGGGAAAAGGAGCTTACTAGAAAAGACACTGTGGAATAAAGTGAGGATGCAAACTGCCCTTCAGTGTCCAGTGACTCAACTCCTGTGTATTGGGATGCAGCACAGCATAGAAAGGTAGACTCCTGAGCCAGATGGTGTGACCTGCCACTTACTAGCACTCTGATCTGGAGCAAATTACATAGTCTTCATAAGCCTCAGTTTACTCATCAGTAAAAAATAATAATCTTTACTTTGTACAGTTATGAGGATTAGTGAGACTGCACATGCAAAACACTCAATAAATGGACTCATTACCATGCTGGTCTTCAAACTGCATTCTACCCAGCCTTAAAAAACACATGGAAACACACTGAGAGCTTCAAGGAGGGCACAGTAAAAAACCTAGAATGTGGAGCTTGCCACCTGCATCTGCCTCCAGAACTTTTCACATACATTTTTGTTTCAAATAGAGATCTTATTGCTAACCGTAAAACTCAAAGAACAAAACAAACCACTCAAATATTAAAAACACTGCTGTAGTTATAGCAATCTAAGATTTTAGCATGGCAGTTATTTTAGAATGTCTCAAAATATTCATGTAATAAACAATATGGTTTTACTATCCTAAAAACATTAAATAAATCTAAGTGGCTAAACCACAGTAAAATGTTGTCAACCTAAAGGGTAAAGAGGGGTGATCCTGAGTGGGAGGGAAGGATGGTACACCAGATACTCAGAAGCAGGGTGGAAAAGGCTTTTTAAAAGTAGGCGTGCCCCTAACTAGGAGATTCTGAGATGTCTCTTGTAAGATCCTTGTGGATAAATGGTATGATTATCACGTTTGCTGTTAAGAGAACATTTGGAGGGACAGTAGATATAACAGATCAAAATTTTAAAAAGATTTTGATATCTAATGATGGGCTGACTATAACAAGAGAAATGTAAGGTGTCAAAACAAAGTCCTAGTCTTGTGTTCAAAAACCAAGCACGTTAAGTATAGATTGGAAATGTGAATAGTTGAAGATTAAAAGCCCACTGAAACCAAAATATAATGTGGCTGATAAAGAAAGCTACTGCTGAAGGAACAGAAAAAATTAGCAAATAGGAAGTGAGAGTTCAATTCACTTTGCTGATCAGATGACAGCGGAGATTCTACACCTAGAGAATAAATGGACAAATGCCAACGGAAGTATTCAAGTAGATGCTGCATTTCTCTGGCCATGGTAAAGGGGACTGATGCATTTTCTAAAGGCCCTTAATAGGCTATTAAATCTAAAAGAAAAATCTTTTAACTTTTTGTAGAATTTTTCATATCAGAATCTCTTGAAAGAAGGTACTAATTCATATAAATTATTTGCCATATTTCCAAACACCAATTACAAAAAATTATTATTCTTACTTTTCTTCTCCTTTTTCTTCTCATCTTTCTTCTCTTCCTCTTCGCCTCCAGCTCCAAGTAAGGTAAAGATAATTCCAGTTTGAGAATTTACACCTACAGCTGTAACTACCATTCTTCCAGAGCCTTCCATTACATGAGTACCTATAACCAAAAACAGTTTTGTTTTTAAAAATTCTAATAGATTTCCTTGCTACCACCAAATTTCAAACTTCAGTAATTATTGTTTATAACATCCTCAACATTTAAGAAAATATATATTTTTTTAAAGACAGGGTTTTGGTCTGTCACCCAGGCTGAAGTGCAATGGTGTGAGGATGGCTTACTATAGCCTGGATCTCCTGGGCTGAAGTAATCTCCTGTGTCACCCTACTGAGTAACTGTGACCATCAGGTACACGCCACTACACTCTGCCTTTATTTATTTATTTATTTTCTGAGATGGACTCTTGCTCTGTTGCCAGGCTGGAGTGCAGTGGTGTGATCTCAGCTCAATGGAACCTCTACCTCCCAGGTTCAAGGGATTCTCCTGCCTCAGCCTCCCAAGTAGCTGGAACTACAGGAGCAAACCAACACGTCCAGTTGATTTTTGTATTTTTAGTAAAAGATGGAGTTTCACCATGTTGGCCAGGGCGGTCTAGATCTCTTGACCTCGTGATCCATGCGCCTTGGCCCCCACAAAGTGCTGGGATTACAGGTGTGAGCCACCATGCCTGTTCCACTCTGCTAATTAAAAAAATTTTTTTTTGGTAGAGATAAGGTCTCACTATGTTGCTCAGGCTGGTCTCAAACTCCTGGGCTCAAGCAAATCCTCCTGTCTTGGCCACCCAAAGTGCTGGGATTACAAACATGAGCCACCATGTCTGGACTAATAAGATAAATTTAATAAGACATTAAATAAAACTTAAATTCTTGTGCTTAAGGTTTTAAATCTAATCAATCACATCCAAGTTCGAAGCTCAATATACTACTTGCTTACCATGTAATACTGGGTAAATTGTAACAACTCAATTCCCTGTCTGTACACTTCACAGAAATACAATGAGATAACATTTCTCATATAAGCCTATAAATGTAAAGAACTTAGCACACTGCCTGGAATTTGTGGGGGTTCAATGAATGCTCATTATTATTAATTGTAACCTAAAGTATGAGGGACACTAGTTATTAGCTTCACCATTAAAGTGCAGGGAAAACAAGAAATATAATTCAAGATAGTGAAACAGTATTTACTGAGTACTGTATTTACTGTTACACTATGTATAACAGATAATTTATTTCTTTTAACAATTCTGGTTTTCTCCAGACTCCAATTTTTTAGGTTCTATTTTGCCTTACCGCAGGTAATCAGATGTCGGCAGTGAATGTGCTCGGGCAAAGTAAACAGTTTTTAGTCTTGGTCATATCCCTGCCACTAACTGAATACTGCTTTTAAAAATCTAAACTTAAGAAGCCAAGAACAGCAGTCAGAGATGGCATCATTAGAGTACATTTAAAAATAAATGCGTGTCATGTTTTTTAGTACATTTTTGGAATGGGGAAATAAATGCAGAAAACCTTTCCCACCCATACTGCGATTAGGGACTCTACAAAGTTATTTCAGCCTTTTCTCAAATGTGGAAAATTTATATAGAGTTCTCCTCGTATACTTGGTGTGTTAGGAACCTGAGTCTACATAAAGCTTACCAGTCATCTCTGTTAAAACAGAAAAGGACCAAAGTTCAGTTAAAGAAAATCAACCTGAAGAGCTAAGCACTGTGTAATCAAGTGAGATGTACATAAAAGTCCATGAGGAGACTATCTCAGTTTGTTATACATGGTGGTCTCGTTAATCTGTGATGGTAATAAGTATGATTAGATAGCTTCCCTCTCCTTCGGAAAAATTATAGATTTTATTTGGTTAACCTTAACTACAGTTTCTTAGAAGCATGGTAAGGGAAGTAGAATGAGTTAACACATTATACTTAAATACATTATACTTATAAATCCAAGATCTTTCTGGCTATTTGGTATCAATTACAAGCACACCAATACAAAGAAAAATCCAAACAGAGTGTGAATGTTCTAAGTGGCACAGAATACTGAAGGTATATGCATCTCAAAAATTTTTTGATGAAACCTAAGTCTATATTAGAATTGGAATTTTTATCCTATTTCTAATGGTGTTTATGAATGTAATTACTCTGATTTTTTGCAGTAAGATTTTCTGGCCAGTATAAATGTGTACGGTTCTTTACAATAAGCTTCTTTTGGCACACATATATAAATCTTAAAAAGTTATGGTTAAACTTAGGTTTTGCTCTAAAGTCGTGATTCTAGCTTAATTGACCCTTCCAATATCACAGGTTTGACTCTGGTTTCAGCAGCAATTGTCTGACAATGTATGAAATGTTGGCAATCTATCAACATCTGATAATGATAGAAGACAGGCTACATTTAGCTTTCCCAAAACTCTAGTATAAATTCAATCTAAAAAGTACAGTTCTGATAGGCAATTTCATAAATTCCATAAAGAATACTGAGAAATTAAGAATAGGAACCTTAGAACCTAACAGTTAAAAGAATATGATTTTGGGGTAATTTGTGATATTGTGGTTTCCTCTCATGCAGTTTTGGAAGAAAACTTGTAATTTTTCCCTCCATCCCTTTCATTTCATATCTACTTACTTCAAGCTATCACAATCAGGTTATTACAAGAGCCTCCCAAGCAATCACCCTCCATTTCAAACAGTATCCTCACTTATCCTTCCCTTCTCCGATCCCAGAACATATCTCAACCATGTGCAAATTCAATTTTGACTAGAGGGAGGTATGACTGCTAGACCTATTGGTTAGTCATATAATATTAGATAGTTTATATCTCAAACTAATTCTTTAGCAGTTAGATGAAGGAGTTGGATTAGGTAAACTTTAAGGATTTTACTAGTTAAGAAAAAACAACCTGTCCTTTGGAGATCACAGAGAATTCATTAATTTGCTTTAAACATAAAATCATTCTTTTATACTTCAGCAGGCATTAAGAATAGTCATGATACAAAATAACAGACCAACTCAATAGATATCATTAGGCCTCTATTTCAGTTTTATCATTACACTAATATGAACACTGAATCTCAAATCTCTTGATTTGCTGGACTCTGCTCTCTCATTTGTAAAATATAGCTCTGCATTCAAAGATTTCTAATGTTTTTGTCAGTTTACAAAAAAAAAAAGTCACTAACGATTACAACAGTAGAAGGTAGCACAAAATACAGATTCCTCTTTATATTATTGACTTTTAGGAAAATGGTGCTTGCTGACAATGGTACACAGCTGTGGAAGAGGAAATTGTTCAAAGATATAAAAGAAATTTGTACCTGATAGAAGTAAGGGATCCTTATCTAAAGACTTTTTAACATGATCTGATTCACCAGTCAAAGAGCTTTCATCAATTTTAAGATCGTTGCCTTGAATAAGTATGCCGTCAGCTGGAAGAAGATCACCTAAAATAAAAAGCAATGATATACTAAACTACAAACAAAATTACAGTAATTTTATGTTTAGTGTCAGATGTATTGCTCTTTTTACTTACCATATTTCACTTGAGCAATATCTCCAACAGTAATGTCAGCTACAGGTATCTGAATGACCTGACCACCCCTGATGACAGTGAACTTCTGTTCTTGTTCAATTCGGCTCTGCAAACCTCTAAACTGTTTTTCCTTACTCCAGTCATTGAAAGCTGTTACTAACACCACACACACTACAGACAAGAGAATTGCAGCTCCTTCAATCCAACCAGTTTCACCTTCACCTTCTTCCTCCCCAACAGAAACTTCTCCACAAACTATTTGGAAAGAAAGAAAATGCTTATCAAAACAAGATTCTGAATTTATGACAACATACATATAAGTCTAAATCATATTTTTGTGTTAATTATGTTTATTAATTGTAGATACAGCAATAACTACTTTATTAAATTCAAAGCATTCCACAAGAACTCATACTATGTCACTTTCAAGTTCTCTGCCTCTGAGATTCTCAATCTCAGGAGATGGAGGAAGTCTAGGTAATTAAGAGTAAGGACACTAGAGGAAATCAAATATCAGTCCTAAGGGAAGTTACTTATTTTTGAGACCTGGTTTCTTCATCTGTCAAATTATGATACCACTACCCATTCCAGAGTTATTGTGAGGATTAAATGTGAGGATACCTGTAAAATAGGTACAGCAGTGGCTAAGGCTTTCTTCACACTCAACAAAGGGTTAACGATATTGTAACATATGACAGACAAGATATACATGAAAAGTTAGTATTATGTGAAACACATGAATCATATTTACTATGTAATTTTTTACTGAACTGTGATCAAAGCTTGGCTTTTATAACATGAAAAGTTAAGCAAAGTGCTATTTGTTATTCCAACTATTTGAGCCCATGGTAGGTGACAGACAGTATTTTAGGAGTTAGAAATACAGTAGTGAATAAGACACACAAGCTCCCTCTCCTCATGGAATCCATACTCATATTGGGGATGGTGTATGAAGAATTCAGATAATAATACACAAATAATTAATTTCACTTATCAAAAAGTGCCATGGAGAAAAGTAAACAGTGAAGTGCTATTAAATGAAGAAAGAAAGAGGGATAATTGAGGTTGAGTGAGCAGAGAAGGCCCCTCTGAGGTATCCATGACATTTGAGCTACAAACCAAATGCTGGTAGAGAACCAGCCATACAAATCTAAGAAAAAAAAATACAGGTAGAGTGTAAAGTCAGTACGAATGCCCTAGGGCAGCAGAGAGATCAGAAAAGAATGAGGGTGGGGAGGACAGACCCAAAACTGTGTAGTCAATAATGGTGAAGAACAATAGAACAGTGGTTTTTGACTTCAGGCTGTAATCTAGTTGTAAGTCCAAAATCAATTCAGTGGCTCATGACCAGCATTCTGGAAAACGAAACAAAACAAAATAGAAAGGACAGATATATAGTAAGGATAAGTGTTATTTCCTAAAATGTTGATTACTTATAAATTCACAGGAAGGAATACAAGCTTCTGGGTTGCTATTTTAAGTTATTTCTTTTTCAGTTGAAGTGAAATGACTGAAAGCCACTGGTTCTCTTAAACAGACAAAACAGGAGGATTATTCAGAAAAAAAAATGAGTAAATAAATGACACCAGAAATGATTAAAGCGTGTTCAAACATGGTCAGCGCAGATTGAAGAAAAAAAATCTGAGGTGTGAGGGCACTGACTAAAAAGCAATCTGGGAGGGAAGACAGGGAATGAAGTAAGATCAATTGGGAATGAAATATAACAGTTATAAAAAGAGTTAACAAAAAATATCCTGAGAACCACCAGCAGGATTCAACCATCAATGTGAGGAAGAAGTAGGATAATCCAACAGAACCTCCTCCAACCCAAATACCAGAATTTCTATTTTAATTATTTTCAAGCTCAATAAATCACCATGTGTAACTGTGTAAACAGCCAGTTAAGTGATTTTATCATTTACATGCTGTTTAACAGTCAAAGCCGTAAGAATGACTCTCCCCACTAGCCAGAAGACAGGAGATTAACTCTGAATTAGAGCAAGTTTAGACTCAGGATCTGACAGTTGAAACACCATGCTGACCGCTTTCACCAACTTGGAAACACAGCTAACATATTATCCAAGTGAAGCATTTTACTGGGTTTTGACGTCATTTTTTACACAAAAAATGCAATACTTTATAACAGCTTGCAAAAAACAGACTGACATCAGACAATGAAATTTACCAGTCATATTTTAAGAAATTCCTTTGCATAACTGGTGGATAGGGATCATGAAAATGAGTATGATTTAATAACTACATTTTTCCCACTTGGATTTATATAATGTGTTTCTTTTCAGCTATGAGACATTAAAGCCAAGTTCCGAAATTAATCAAACTTAGACCTATATCAGGTTAACAATAATGTTTTATGGCTACAAGAAAAAAGCAAATGTTAAATTTTATTTTATTACTATTTTTTTGAGACAGAGTCTCACTTTGTTGCTCACGGTGGAGTGCTGTGGTGCCAATGTGGCTCACTGGAGCCTCAACCCTCAACCGCCCAGGCTCAAGCAATCCTCCCACCTCAGCCTCCCAAGTAGCTTAGACCACAAGGTGAGTGAGCCCATGCCAGCTCATTTAAAATTTTTTTTTTATAGAGATGGCATCTTGCCATGTTGCCCAGGCTGGCCTTGAACTCCTGGCTTTAAGCGATCCTCCCACCTCAGCCTCTCAAAGTGCTGGGATTATAGGTGTGAGCCACTGTGCCCAGTTTTGTCTTTTACTTTCAATTTCTATTTTTTATATAAGCTTAAAATATACAAATTATATTTAGTTATACATATAATTAATAAATGCATCATTTGGAAGTACAGGCACATTTTTTTCCTGATAGCGTAAATAACCAAAAAAGTTTAAAGACCAATGCAACAGAGGTTAACGAGGGGAAAAAATTATAGACAATTATACAATTTTCAGCTCTAAATCTGACATGTATATTCATCATTAAACTACTGAATATTTCAAAAGAGAACTTGAAACAAATTAACAACATATATCATATATAGTTCTACTCTACATCATACAGACAAGCCCAAAATAATCTTGAAATAGTACAAAATATAAATCCTTTCCTACTGACAACAATAACAAATTTTTAGAGGAGTTACAGGGGGAAAATGATCAAAGTTACAGAATGACTATAGCTTACAGTTATATATGTATAAATATATAAAGATTTTAACATTTTCAGTAAAGTCCAAGCTAAAATATAATAAAAATGTTATCAAAGATGCTCTCTTGTAAATATATTCAACTGAGAAACATACACAATCTAAATTCAGTCAATACTCTCTACCGCAAGCCAAATATTCTATTTCAAAATCTCCTAGTTGAGCTATTCCTTGGGTGATGTATCAGGTGTGTACATTAATAGTGTAGAGAAGTGGTTTTCAAAGTGCTATTGTGAAACCTGAAGGGATTCGTATTATCATAATTTGAAGACACAATTATTGACCTCATATTTCATTAATGAATAACAGAATTTTCCAAATATTACATTACATGTGATACTGTGACATATTAAATACACAAGCAGATATGAGAACCCAGCTGCCTTCCATTAAGCTGGACGTTAAAGAAGTATGACACCACACTACATTATTTCACTTCAAATTTCATTATTGGGGGAAACACTTTTCATCAAAATGCTATCTATGTGAATATGACTAGATTCTTATCTTAAAATGCATTGATACATATTTTGTCCACCTTTACTGCAGTATGATTGATGAAACTGCATACATTTAGGGTATACAACAAAATATTTTGATTAGGTATACACTGTGAAAAAATTACCACAATCAGTTAACACATTCATCACCTCATATAGTTACTTTTGTGGTGAGAACACATTGATATATATTTTAAAATTTTTCCATTTTAATTTAGAATATAATAAATATTTATGGGAAAATTTCATATAATTAAAACCTCTTTGTAGTCCTCATTACTCCAAGAGCTTAAAGAGGTCTTGATACCAAAAAGTCTGAGAATTTCTGTTATGCAGGTATCAGTAACTAAAGACTTATTTATGGTTTGGGCTATAGCATATACGTTCCCATCAAATAATATTAGGAATAAATTTTGATCAGATTTCTATGCCTGCAGATTTACAAACAGATTCCTTTTAAGCAAGTTACCATACCTCAGTGTTGAGATATGACATAACAAAAGATACATGTAGTGTATTAACAAATGATTTTTTTAAATGCAAGGCTGGGTGCGGTGGCTCATGCCTGTAATCCGAGCACTTTGGGAGGCCGAGGCGGGCAGATCACCAGAGGTCAGGAATTTGAGACCAGACTGGCTAACACGGTGACACCCTGTCTCTATGAAAAATACAAAAATTAGCCAGGCATGGTGGTGCATGCCTATAGTCCCAGCTACTAAGGAGGCTGAGGCAGCAAAACTGCTTGAACCTGGGAGTTGGAGGTTGCAATGAGCCGAGATAGTGCCACTGCACTTCAGCCTGGGTGACAGAGTGAGACTCACTCTCTCTCTCTCTCTCCCTCTCTCTCTCTCTCTCTCTCTCTCTGTGTGTGTGTGTGTGTGTGTTGTGTGTATGTATATAAGTGAATACTAAATAAACTTTTCACTATGGAGCTTTTCACTCTTTATATGTTTCATTAAGAACTTCTGGTGAACTCTGACTCTTAAAAGGGCCTTACAACACTGACAGCTCTAGATTGTCTTCTCAGTTGGATTTTAATGCTGTATCTCCTTTAACAAATTTAGCAAAGGACCTGCCAATACATTTACAAAGGAAGCAGTTTGAATTCCATAAAGATTTGTCCCAGAACTTGCTGGTAATAAACTCCACTTCTTGAAAATTTTTCTTTTGTTTTCTCTAAGAAAATTAAAATGTTCCAAGTAAAAATCTTGTAATAATCTGCTAACTTGATTCCAGAAAACTAATTCCCAATATTCTACAGTGACAGCAAGGTAGGTGGAAAACTGAAAAAATTCAGTGGTATGTTAAGATGATAGGACCTCTCTTGTCAGATAATCACATACATCTATGCACCATCATACATTTACATATATGAGTGCTCAGACACATGAAACATACTTAAAAATCTTAAAGGATAAAAGGGTATAGCAGGAATCTCTAAGAAGTGGGATTTCCAATGAATGTTATTTCCTCTGGACTGTCTTCATTCACTCCTTATTTTTTTAAACAGTAAAATAGGTACTACTTATTTAATAAAAATAAATGTTTAAAAAATAATTTATCTCAACACTGACAAAAATATTGCCTAAGTCCTTTATAGTGATTTTCAACCAGAGGCAACTTTGCCCCCTATGGGACAGAGAACGAAGTCTGGAGATGTTTTTAGTTGCCTTACGGGGGGTGGGGTGCACGATGAATATAATGACAAAGAATTTTGTTGCTCAAAATGGCAGTCATGCTGCTGGTGAGAAACCATGATATACACTAATCTTGGATAAACTGGTTTATGCTGTGTCCAAATTTCTTTAAAGAATACAGTCCTTACATGAGCCTAGGTACATCTTTTAAATAATTACGTGATTATTGATAAGAGTCTGGATGTTTGTCCCCTCCACATCTCATGCTGAAATATGATCCCTACTGTTGAAAGCAGGGCCTAGTGGGAGATGTTTGGAACATGGGGGTGGATTCCCCATGAATGGCTTGGTGCCCTCCCCATGGTGAGGAGTTCACATAAGAGCTGGTTCTTTAAAAAGTCTGGCCCCTGCACAGCCTGCAGAACCTTTTCTCATAAGTTAGCCAGTCTCAGGTACCTTTTTTTTTTTGAGATGGAATCTTGCTCTGTCGCCAGGATGGAATGCAGTGGTGTGATCTCGGCTCACTGAAACCTCTGCCTCCCAGGTTCAAGCAATTCTCCTGCCTCAGCCTCCTGAGTAGTAGGACTACAGGTGTGCCACCACGCCCAGCTAATTTTTGTATTTTTAGTAGAAACAGGGTTTCACCATGTTGGTGATCTTGATCTCGACCTCATGATCCACACACCTCAGCCCCTCAAAGTGCTGGAATAACAGGTGTGAGCCACCGCGCCCAACCCGTATTCTTATGCAGCAATGCAAAGGGACTAACAATCACCTTACCCAACTTTTAGAGTTAGCAAGTATCTCTTCACGACTGGAAAGGTACAGAAATGAAGCTTTCACCAACAAAAATATTTTGGTGAATTAACCTTTTGATATGTAAAATACTATTGGTTTATTTTGTATTATAGCTACTTACATGTAGAAACCAAAACATACGCTAGATTTCCTACCAGTTAAAAAGAATCTACCAGCAGAACTATTAATTTTAAATAAATTTTTTAAAAGGCAGAAGAAGAAATTTAAAAGAGAAAAGGCACAGAAAGACGGGAGAAAACAACATTTGTAGCTACAAGTTAAAGCAAATCAACCGCTCTATAATCCACTTCTCTGTTGGTCAGGAAACTGTATAGGTTGAGTATCCCTTATCTGAAATGCTTGAAACCAAAAATGTTTTAATTTTTTTCAGATTTGGGAATATCTGCATATATATAAAATGAGATATCTTGGGGATGAGACTCAAGTCTAAATATGAATTTATGTTCATACATACCATATACACATAGCCTAAAGGTAATTTCATACAATATTTAAAAAATAATCTTGTATATGAGACAAAATTTGTGGTAACTACTTATATGTGGAATTTTTCCACTTGTAGCATCATGCAGGCACTCAAAAATTTTGAATTTCAAAGCATTTTGGATTTTCATATTAGGAATGTTCAACCCATAGTATAATGGCAAGGAAATTTTCTATTATGGCAAAAAAATTACCCAAATGATATATATAGGAAAACATTTTAAGATCTTGAAAAATAATAAATTTGGGAAGAGAATAGAATTTCATTTTCATAATGACATTTTCCAAATAAACCAAAACTTAAAAACTAAAATTATTTCATAGTATAGTGTTCTAAAAAACTGAAAAACTGTGATAGCAAAGATCATGTCATATACATGTCTGCATGTATATGTGTCATGTGTCTGTATCAGACACAGTCAGCATATACTAGATAGGTTATTTAACCTCTGTGCCTTACTGTAAAAGGGAGGTGACACAATCTAATTCATATGGTTACTGTGAAAATTATCTGAGATAATGTACTTAAAATACTTAGAACAGTGCCTAGCACATAGCAAACATCAATAAATGCTGGCCAGCTACTATTATTATGCATTAACTAAATGAATTAGCTGAACTAGCATCAGACATGTCTTCACCACCCTATCCCACCTCCATTTACTTACGTGCATTATCCCCTTCTGGAGGCTGATAAAAAGAAAGGCCCAATGATACTATGGCTGCAATTTCTAATATAATTAAAGTGACATCTTGTAATGCTTCCCACACTAATTGAAGAAAGGTTTTTGGCTTTTTAGGAGGTATAAAATTCTTTCCAAACACTGCTTCTCTTCTTTCTAAATCTGCAGGGTTTCCACTTAAACCTAATAAAAAGAAACAAATTTCAGTGAAGTTTTACTTCTTACAAATGAAAGCATCTATTTTTATTCACAACACCTTAACTCATCACTCTAGACTGTAATTCCTAAGACCCTACCAAAATGTTTATTTTCATGCTTTAAGGGCACAGAATTTGAAGCACTGACAAACGCAAGTCTTTAAAGAAACACTTTAAGTACATAAGTCAGGACTGGATTTAGAATTTTCACTCCCCCAACTGCTTATTTTTGTTTTTTATTTTCTTTGTGTTTTTTCGACACAGAGTCTTGCTCAGTCACCCAGGCTGGCATGCAGTGGTGCAATCTCAGCTCACAGCAACCTCTGCCTCCCAGGTTCAAGCCATTCTCCTACCTCAGCTTCTTGAGTAGCTAGGACTAGAGGTGCATGCCATCATGTCCAGCTAATTTTTGTATTTTTAGTAGAGACAGGATTTCACCACGTTGACTGGGCTGGTCTCGCACTCCTGACTTCAGGTGATTCAGCTGCCTCGGCCCCCCAAAGTTCTGGGATTATAAGCATGAGTCACCATGCCCAGCCAGAAATGCTTATTTCTGATTGTATTATCTTATACCATCTTGTAAATGTTAGCAATCTGAAATGTTATGACAGTTTGATGGTTTTCAAACATTTCCCTGACTTTAGGATATTTCCCCCCTCTAAAACTGGGATGTTTATATATAAAGATATATATATATGTTTGTAGATTTGATTTAGTTATTGCACTCTGGACAACTGTGAAAGTCTGATTTTTACTCTCATTTACTGAGTAACAGCGAAAAGTTTATCTATCACAAGCTCTAAAAGCTTCTCTACGGAAATGTCTCTGTTAGACTGATAGAAGATTTGCAAGTCACAAAACAGGATATTTAGGATGACCTTTCTTAAAAGTACTAGGTGGTGCTATTGACTATATCTATTGTCACTTAAGGTAAAAGGTACACTGTAGGATGCAACACTTGTCTGGAGTATGGAATTAGAAAGATATGAAGAGGTTAAGAGACAGCTAGTTGGATGAACATCCATTTGCCATTCCTCTATCCTACCACGTAAGTCTTTAACTTTGTTGATCCTATCAAACCCAGATATATCCCAATTAGTTAATGCAAAGTGGGTACACATGTACATTATTGTTGGAGCCTAACAGTACAGACAGTGGTGACAAATGACATTTTTCCTTAGTCTATTTAAGAATGCTAGAGAAACTGGGTGCAGTGGCTCAAACTTGTAATCCCAGCACTTTGGGAGGCGGAGGCAGGCGGATCACCTATGTTAGGAGTTCAAGACCAGCCTGGCCAACATGGCAAAATCCTGTCTCTACTAAAAATACAAAAAATTAGCCAGGTGTGGTGGTGGGCTCCTGTAATCTCAGCTTCTCAGGAGGCCAAGACATGAGAATTCCTTCAACCTGGTAGGCGGAGGTTGCAGTGAACCGAGATCAGCCACTGCACTCCAGCCTGGGGGATAGAATGAGACTCTGTTTCCAAAAAAGACCAAAAAAAAAGAATGAAGACAGAGATAGAAGAAGAGGTGAAGAAGACAGAGATAACCAGGATAATATCATTTTTGATTTGTCATATTAAACCTAACTTGAATTGTATTTTTGGTAAGAGCCTATTCCAGGAGAACATCAAAGGAGAAAGACAGGAAAACAGATTACTGTAAGAATCTCAGCTTTAAGTGCTTTAACTATTAATTTCACTGCTCAGACAGGCAAAGAGTAGAAGATGGAAAATAAAATACATTATTAGAATAAATGAGAAATGAACATATAGCTTTAAGGTAATTATTTACTTCATTGAAGGATTCAAAAAGATTCAAAGATTCCAGAACACATTCCACTAGCAACTATAAAAGGGTCCATACTAGGCAGTACAGAAAGTATTTTAGATTTCTCAGTTGAAAAAAAAAAGATTTATCATTTGAAAGCTTCCAAAGAGCTCTAATTTTTAAGACGGAGTCAATGGAAAGCAAGGCAGCAAAGGACTGCAGGAATAAGGATGAGATTAGTCCATGGGTTGGTTTGTCTTGTCTTGTGTTTGAATGCTCTTACTGGCAAAAAAAAAAAAAAAAAAAAAAGATAAAAATCCCTCTCTTTCCCTCTACTGGTCTCTAACTTTTAAAGAAATTTGTTTAGAGATAGTGGTTATATCAGCCTCACACTGATATATGGCAAAAAGACTACCATTAATCGCATACATACGACATATCTGTAACACCTGATAATTAAGCATCACCACTAAAAAATAATTGGCCAAATCTTAACTTATATTGATTATAACAGGGACCAATATTTTATGTTACCACTGAAAAGAACAGCCACAGAGCTAAAGACAGCTTTAAAACATATCTTGGAGAGAATATGGGACGTAAAGGTCTTAAGTGTTATAATTCCTCTAAACTACAAACACACACGAAAGCACACTCCTAGGACACTATACCAAATAAAGCTGTCTGGTTTAAGAAGCAGAAGACCTAGGTTCCAGTTCACCTACTGAAATCTTGTGAAAGTCATTTAACTCTTTGGGGGTCAAGGGAGGGCACTAATAGCAGTTGGATGAACTTATAAGGTTGTTTTGAAGGAACAAAAGAGAAGGTATAAACAGCTCAAAAATCATAAACAACAGGGCAACTCTTAAGAGGAATACAAACTATAAACTGACTGAACACTACAGGTATTAATTCAATTTTGAACACTATAGGTATTAATTCATTAATAATAAACTTACACAATCTAAATATAATAAAACTAACAGCTCTGCAACAATAGATATTTACTGAATGTTTACTACTTCCAGTGTGAACAAGAACATTCAATAAGTTTATGTTATCCTGGAGGTAGATAGTAGACAATTAAAATAATTACAGACAAGTACAATGAAGACAATTAAAAAGGGCCACTAGAACTCTCCTAGTGGGCTACATTAGCCTTTTTAAGGAGCTAACATCTGGCTTCAGTCTGAAGTTTGAGGGGTCAAGGGTGAGAAGACTTTAGAGCAGAGCATTCCTAGCAGCGCAAAAGCAAGAGGCCCAGAGACCAAAACAAGATTACAAGATTTATGAGCCAGAAGCAAAGCCACTGCAGCTAAAACTCAGTGACCCAGAAGGAAAGAAGAGAGGGTCAAAATGGAAAAAGTGGCCAAAGCCAAGATCACAGGGGCTAGGGAGAAAGGAATGGCATTCTCTCCTTAAGGGCAATTAAAACCATTAAAGCAGGGTAGTGATAACAAATCTGCATTTTAGAAAAATCACATAAATTACTATCTGGAGGAAATTGAAGACAGCAAGAGTGAAGGAAAAAACCAGTTGGGAGGCTGCTACTTACAAGGTAGAGATGATGGTGCTTGGTTTTAGAAGTGGAGGCAGAAGGGGACAAGTGGATCTGCTAGGTATTTTGGAAGGAGATCAGACAATGTACTTAAGGATTAAATGTAGGATGAAAGGGAAATAATTTTTTTTTTTTTTTTTTTTTTTGGTGAGGGGGGTAGTCTCCAAGCACTTAAGTGGATAGATGGTAATCATTTTCCAACACAGGGCAGATTTTGAAAATTGAAGAATCAGGAGGAAAGGGGAGGGAGGAGTTAATGGTTCTGTTTCACAGATTTGACAAAACAAGTTGAGGTGTCTGGTAGACATCTGGCTATCCATATTCAGAACTCAAGGAGAAGTCTGGGCCAGAGTCATCTATACATAGATGATTCTGGAGCCACAAGCCCGAAGAGAGCTCTCAGAAAGTTAAAGTAGACAAGAAGGGAGCTACGCTGCAGCTACAGCACTGGAGCATACAAACACTGATGATCAAAAAGGGGAAGAGAAGCCAAGGCACCTGAGAAGAAACAGCCAGTGAGGAAGGCAAGGAAGGCAGGGGAGGAGGAAACAAAATAAAACATGTCCAAGTAGTACTACAGAAGCCCAGAAACAAAAAGAGGTTTTAAAAAGATGATGTGGTTGACTATGGCAAATGATGTTAAAAGGCTGAGTAACAGACCAGATAACAGAACACTTTCTTTCACTAGACAGAGGCTGATGACTTTGTTAGGAATATTCCAGTGCAATGGTGTAGAAGAAAGTCTGATTAGAAAAGAGTTAAACAGAGTGTAGGAATAAAAAAGTGGCAACAGTAAGTACAGATAACTTTTTCCAAGAGTGTGATCCAGTGGGCAGAAATAAATCAGTAAAGGTGAGTTAAAATGGGTTTTATTTGCATTTTGTTTTTTAAAACTAGGTATTAAGACAAGTGACTTAATGACAATGATCAAGTGGAGAAGACAACACTGATGATACAGGAGAAGAAAGGTAATAGCACAGGTAAGCCTCTGAAGAAGCCAGAGGCCATGGAATTCAGGGCTGCAATGTTTGTCTAATACAGATGTAGGAAGAGGCTTCTACTTTAAGAAGGTTGAAAATAAATTATGACATATAGCTAAGCTGGCGAAACTGGCAATGAAATTACTGGTCCTAGTTTTTAAAAATATAAGTGATAATATCAAATTATTAGAAATAACTTATAAGTAAATATAATGAGAAATCTCCTGCCTAATTGGCTCAGTTAATTGTAGTGTAGGTCATGCATGGAATTGATCTTCTTATGGTCTAGTTAGCTTCACAATGAAAAAATACAACCAAAACATATCAAAACTAGCCTCAGAATTATATGCTTTTGGAGTCTGACTCCAACACTGTTTGGAGAAATAAAAGTCTGTATTTGTTCTATGAGTAGATAATAGCTCAAAAGTACTGTCTTTGTATTTGAAAAGAACAAACGATGAAATAAAATGTCAATTATATTAAGACCTTAATGTTTTACAAGAAAATGTAGCATCCCGATTTTGGGGACTAATAAAATTATGTCCCAATTTAGGAAATGAAGTGGGGGGAGTTTACTGGAACGTTGGATGCAGGTAGATTTAACTGACAATCACAGCTAACACACAGCACATACTACAGTCTTACCAAATGCTGTACTAGATATTTTGTCAGTATTTGTGTATATATCATTACGTATATGTGTGTCTATAGGTGTTTATAATACGTGCACATATATGTAAGTGATATGGTAAGGATGTTTATCCCTTCCAAATCTCATGCTGCAATGCAATTCCAAATATTAGAGGTGGGGCCTGGCGGGGGTAACTGGATCATGGGGGTGAATCCTTCATGAATGGTTTAGCACCATCACCTTGTTGGTAAGCGAGTTCTTGCTCAGTAGGTTCATGCAAGATCTGGTTAAGAGTCTGGGAACACCTCCTTCTCTCACCCCCACTCTCATCATGTAACGTGCCTGCTTCTGCTTCACCTTCTGCCATGAGTAAAAGCACTCAGACTTCCCTAGAAGTCAAGCAGATGCCAGTGCCACGCTTTCTGTATAGCCTGAGGAACTGTGAGCCAGTTAAATCTCTTTATAGCAACACAAAAATGAACAAATACAGAAAATTGTTACTGAGGAGTGGGCACTGCTATAAAGATACCTTAAAAAGTGGAAGTGCCTTTGTAACTGGGTAACGGGCAGAGGCTAGAGTCTGGAGGGCTCAGAAGAAGACAGGGAGACGAGGGAAAGTTTGGAACTTCCTAAAGACCGGTTAAGTGGTTGTGACCAAAATGCTGATGGAGCCAAGAACACTGAAGTCCAGGCTGACAAGTTCTTAGATGGAAATGAAAAACTTACGGGAACTGGAGCAAAGGTCACCATTGTTATGCCTTAGCAAAGAACTTGGCTGTATTGTGTCAATGCCTGAGGGAGCTGTGGAAGTTTGAACTTAAGAGTAATGACCTAGGATATCTGGCAGAAAACTGTTTCTCAGCAGCAAAACATTCAAGAACTAGCATGGCTGATTCTAACAGCCTACTATTAGATGCAGGAGCAAAGGAATGACTTTAAGCTGGAACTCATAATTAAAAGCGAAGCGGAGAGTAAAAGTTTATCTGCAGCCTGGCCCTGTAAAACACATGGACTGTGGTGCAATCACTTTCTAGAGAGATTAGCATGACTAAAAGAGAGCTGAGTGCTAATAGATAAGACAATGAGAAAAAGACCTCAAAGGCATTTTCAGATCTTTTGGACAGCCCCTCCCACCACAGGCCCAGCAGCCTCAGCGAAAGAATGGTTTCAAGGGTCAGGCTCTTTTATAAGCTTAGCTTCAGGACACTGTTCCCTGCATCGTGGCTGGTTTGACTCCAGCCTTGGCTCAAAGGGGCCCAAGAACACCATGGGCCGCAGCTCTGGAGGGTGCAAGCCATAAACCTTGGCAGTTCCTATGTGGTATTAAGTTTGCAGATACTCAGAACACGAGTGTGGGAGAAGCTTGGCAGTTTTCCCCTCGATTTCAAAGGAAATATCAGAAGTCCTTGATGCCACAAGAGAAGCCTGCCTAGGGACAGAGCCCTTACAGTGAAACTCCACTAGGGCAGTGCCAAGGGGAATTGTACGGTTGGAGTCCCTAGAAAGAGTCCCCACCAGGGCACTGTGTAGTGGAGCTGTGGGAAGGGGGCCATTGTCCTCTAGGTCCTAAAATGGTTGAGCCACAGTTTGCATCCTAAGCCTAGAAAAGCCTTAGTCACTCAACTACAACCTAAGAGAGTAGCCACAGGGGCTGCACCTATCTTATAAAGCCAAAGAGGCGGAGCTGGGCCTTGGGACTTCACCCTTTGTATCAGTCTGCCCTAGATACAGAATACGCAGTCCAAGAAGATTGTTTTTGGAACTTTAATGACTGTCCTGCTGGGTTTCCCACTTGTGTGGAATCTACTGCCCCTTTCTTTTGGCTGACATCTCTCCCTTTTGAAATGGGAAGGTATACCCAATGCATGTACCACAATTGAATCTTGGCATAAACAGCTTGTTTTTGATCTCACAGGCTCATAAATGGGAGGAACTCATCTCCAGATGAGATTTTTGGACTTTTGACTTTTCAATTAATGCTGGAATTAGTTAAAACTTTGGGACACTATTGAAAAGGCATGATTGTATTTTGAAATGTGAGAAGGACATGAGATGAGGAGGGGGGCAAGGGTGGAATAATATGGTTTGAATGTCTGTCCCCTCCAAATCTCATATTGAAATGTGATTCCAAATGAGCCAGAAGCAAATGTTGGAGGTGGGGTCTAGTAGGAGGTGATTAGATCATGGGGGCAGATTTTTCATGGACAGTTTAGTACCATCCCCTTGGTGATAAGTGAGTTCTTGCTCAGTTAGTTCACATGAGATCTGGTTGTTTAAGAGAGTCTAGGACCTGCCTCTTCTCTCTCCCTCTCTCACCATATGATGTGCCTGCCTTCACTTCACATTCTGCATGAATAAAAACTCCCTGAGGCCTCAACAGAAGCCAAGAAGATGCTGATGCCACACTTGCTGTACAGGCTGCAGAACTGTGAGGCCAATTAAACCTTTTTTCTTTATAAATACCCTGCCTCAGATATTTCTTTATAGCAGTGCAAAAATGGACTAACACAGTCTTTATCATAGTGGGCCTAGAGCAGCAGCCAACCTGACCTTCCTAAGTGAGGAACACAGGAAAACGTACAGACCAAGGAAGTACATAAAAATTTATGTTTATTCTTCTTGGGAAACAGTCTAATATTCTCATGATTTTCTCAATTTCAAAAGAGGCGATCCCTTCCCTACCTGCAAATTTAAGAGACAATGGTCTAAAGTCAAACTTGTGTATTCTTTCCCAAAATGCCTACTATGTCACTGTGCACTAAGCATACAAAGGGAAATGACTCAGACAGGATGCCTTTCCCTGCCACTTGCCCTAAAAGAGCTCATAGTTCGGTGGAGGAGACTGACAAGCAACCAGTTAAACACTCTGGGTTGTGTGTGTTTTGGGCTTTCAAACTTAAAGCTCAGGAGAAAATCCTGGACCTAATTACAGCAACCACCACTTAAAAAGCTTAGTGTCTCATTTGCTTTCTTGCCCTTTCAAGTCCATGAAGCCATGCCTCTTACAGAATACCACTTGGCACCTGCCTTTAATTTTTACAAATTCATTTATAAAAATGAATTCCTTGTTTAAGGCAGTACTCTGAATAACAAACACAATCCTAGGGCTGGAGGCCTGTATACCAGAAACCCTATTATTGAAAAGTCTAGCATTCAATATAAAATATAACATACATAACACAGGACTACGATGAGATGAAAAATACATCAAAAGCTAGTGTAAAAATATAAGGATCAAAGAACATGATTTAGATGATGAGTAAGAAAATCAATGTAGGAAAACAACAAAGATACAGAAGAAAAAACTGTGAAGGTAATTTTATGTGGTTAGGATGTTATAAGCAGGTTATTTTACAGTTTCAATTTCTTTAGGAGTTAGGATAATTAATCAGAACCACTGGGAAGTTTTTAATATGAAAATTATATCTGGTCAAACACTTCCTATTTATTGACTAGTATGCATGATGATATTCTTCAAAACATACTGTTAGAAAACAAGTGATAAACTGGCAAGACAAACAGGAATCAAACTAACACAATTTCTTGAATAGGGCACTCTGTTTTTTTTTGAGACAGGGTCTCACTCTTTTGTGGAATCACACATGGCTCACTGCAGCCTTGACTCAGGCAATCCTCCCACCTCAGCCTCCTGAGTAGCTGGGATCAGAGGTTTGCACCACCACTCCCGGATTATTTTTGTTTTAAATGTTGCCTATTAACAACAAAATGGCTGGTCTCGAATTCTTGGGTTCAAGTGATCCTCCCACCTCAGTCTCCCAAAGTGCTAGGATTACAGGTATGAAATACCACACCTGGCCAGGGTATGTGTTTTAAAAAACAAATTGATAAGCAGAATCTTAAACCAAAATTTTTTTCACCACATAATTCTAAAAACTTTTTTTCCCCTATCAGAAATTACTACTGAGAAGAAGAAACATAGGTACCTCTTTCTTCATACTGCAACTCTTTTACAAGCTATGTGAACTGAACTTTTCTAAGACAACATATAAAAAAGTTAAAAGCATGGTCTCTGAGTGAGACTTTGGGTAAGCTGTTTAACTTTTTTGTGTTGAGGGTTCTTTTGCTGTAAAATAGGAGAAACCTGTTAAAATATTAATTTGTTTTAATATTTTCAAGTGCTAATAGCTAACAGATGGAATAGAAAGTGTTATCCATCATAAGGGTAGCCTATCATTTTTGTGGTTAATGCCTCAGAAATGGGCTGTTCTTCCATGCTTTATAGAAATCTAATATTGGCACCCCAATACTTCTGATTTCCCTTCTCCACTCAATTTTTAAAAACACATATTGCCAACAAACTACACATTTCATTTAGTTGTCTTGTGAACTGTGTGTCTCCCCCAAGTGAACACATGAAAATTAAGCAGAGATGTTTGTTTTATTCACGGATGTACAACCAGGGCCTAGAAAAGTGCCTACTGAGTGGCAGATAATAAATATGACAAAATTTCCACAATTCTAAAATGCACACATTCCTAGATTTTATTAAAATCTCTAACACTGTGATGATTTAATTATACACCTACAACTGCCTTCCAATAACTGCCAGCCCTCTACCACTTTTTTTAGTGAAGTATATAAAACAGAGGACAATCAATATCCCAAGTCTGATCAAAGACAGTATATATCAATGAATGAATCAATAAATGAATGAACTAAAGGGATAGGTAAGACAACATCAGTTTTACCTAATTGAAATTCATGTACTTGAAGTATCATTTTAATTCTCACTTTCCCTGACTATAAACAGGTTATTCTAACAAAAGAGTACTTGCTGTCTAGTTCATTTCCTCAGACATACAAACTCCTAATTGCTTATTCCTGATCATGTTTCATTTATTACTATTTGTATGCTTGATCAGTGAGAAAGTGTTTCTGAGAGAATTATTTCTACTAAGTTAAACTAAAACTACGAAGATTTCTTTGGAAATAATGTTCTTGTAAAAGCTGCTGCTGTGTTTTATTACTTTTGAGACAGGGTCTCTACTTCCAGGCTGGGGTACAGTGGTGCAATCATACTCACTGCAGCCTCAATCTCCTGGGCTCAAGTGATCCTCCTGCCTCAACCTCCTGAATAGCTGAGACTATGGGCATGTGCCACCACAGTGGTTAATCTTTTTATTTGTAGAGCTGGGTTTCTGCTATATTGCCTAGGCTGGTCCTGAACTCATAGGTTCAAGCAATCCTCCCACCTTGGCCTTCCAAAGTGTTGGGATTACAGGTGTCAGCCACCGCATGTGGCCTGTTGTTTTCATTTGTATTTTCAACTGTAAATATAAGTATAATGTTTAAAATGGCTTGTCTCACATTCTTTTTAAACGACCATTTCAAAATAACAAATGGTGTATATATAAACAGTGAGGACAATAGTTTGTACAAATTTCAGCAAATATTAAATTCACAATACTAGAAAGAACATGAGCAATAACTTTCTATGATTTAAAGAGGGGATAATAATGCATTAATTTATTTAATAGCCCAAAGCAGCAACAATTCACATAGAATTTTCAGTGGTAAGTGGAGAGTTCTCGAGATTATCCATAGCTTCCAACATACTGTCAAAAGAGTATATACTTATCCCCTTCTCAAATTTTAAAAGCCACTGTACTAAATGCAAAATTTTCAGTTAACTTCACTAACTGAACCAATTTAAAAGGCACTGCTCTAAATAATAGCACAAAAGAAAAAGAAATCATGTCTATAAAAATGAAAAGGTATTATCAGTATTCAGTTATGAGAAGACAAGAATTTTGATTAACTAATAGAGAAATGCAAGGATATGGTTGGGGGAAGTACAGCTGAGTGAAGATTTGAAACTGAAGTTCAAAATATGACTTTTATGAACAAACTGTTGTTACACTGAGGGCTCCTTAATGTTAGTGTCCCCTATCGACTTGATGATGACAAAATAATTAGATTTTAATGGTTAAGCTGAATTAGCAGATCTACCAGCTGAAAAAAGTACACTATTGTACAAATCTCTAAGATGCTATAATATCTCAAAGTTAGGTTGCATAATGAACAAGCTCCAAATTTTGTCAAATTACTGTCTATACAAGTCCATAGGAACTATTACTGATACTCTTAGTTATACCTTAGATATTCAATACCATTTTAATGTATTAATAGTTGGGATCAATCTTGGAGTAGTAATCAATCCCAACTACATTAAAATGGTATAGCATATCTACAGTATAATTGAGAAGCTGATGTTTCTAGTGGTTCCAACTTGAAAAGATCCAAAAAAAATCTTGAAGAGTTAACAGGCCTTGCAGGAACAGAACATATTCCAAATAGTTTGAAGAAGCTTTGTTGGGACGTGTGTGAATACTGACTCTGGCTTCCTCAAGAAATCAAAGTAACTACCTATCATTAAAATAATTAACAATTCACAATGAATTACATAGGTTACAATGGTTTTAAAGAATTTTTTAATATAATTTAAAGTTACTTAGTTTTGGAAAAGACTTTTTGCTATTACATTAAATTTTATCTAAGCAATAGCATGGCATAAGATGTTTCAGAAAAAATATTAAGAAAAATACTTTTGCACAATTTCTCTAGAATTGGCTTTGGAATATATGCTAATATATTCTAAAATTTTACATTAATAATTTCCTATCCTTAACAAAATAAATTGTAATCCCCATTCATCCTCATGTGTCCCTCCCCAATGTGCCTTTACAATTTGGAAATGCTTTCCTGAAATGTCCTAATCTTAATCTTATGTTCAATCTGATTAATTTATAAAAGGCAATCTTCTGAAATCATTTCAAAGACCATAATGCCAGAGAGTTATAATGAATTTTCCTTTTTGATTCTCAAAAAGAAACTTACCACAAATAAAAATGTATGAAACCAAAAGCTTCTGTGAACACAGAGATAGTCAACACAATTCAAAGACTGAAAACTATTTTTAATTAAAGAAATGTCTGTAAGGTGAAAAAGTAACTTCCACTCATCTATTTCATTTGCCTTAGGACCTCCTAAACTAATTATTAGAGGTTAGGTTAAGCCCCATAGGCTAAAACCAACTCAGTCAGCTAATGACAGTTGACAACTATTTTAAGCCACCCAGCAAAATGAAGGATAGTGCTCTGAGAATTTTTTTTCACCGGAATATCTGGGAGGCATCCAAGCCTGATTCCATCCTCTATAGTTCAAAGGGAAGACAATCTTTTTTATCATAAACAGGCAGCAATAGTACGTATAATAGGACAAAAAATTTAATGTGTCCAATCTAAAACATATACATTAACTTGCAACATTTATGTGTTAATATAAAAATACTTTAACGGTACTAATCTTATAACCCAATTTTAATGTTACTATAATTATGTCATGATCATACAATCACCAAGATAATATAAGCACGCTTTTATAATCCAAATATATAGCACTCTTTGCACAAAGAGCCAAAATCAAACATAATAAAACATACCTTCATTGGGAGATGTTTTCAACTTGGCGCAAATTCCATAAACATCGCCATAGCTTTCCTGTATTTTTCGTAATGCATCTGTGGACCTGAGCTCCATAAGAGCCCGCAGCTCTGCAAGCGTAATTCCAAAGTCTCCATCATGATTAGCTTCCTTCAAAGAGTTTTTCACACCACTGTAAGCAACTGAGTTGTTTGCCATGTCACCCATTACAGGTATAATATATCAGAAGGAAAATGTTTCCCAAAAGAATTTAATTTTCACTTGATGTATTTCCAAGATGAAAATCTTTTAAATATGAAAATCTTTCATAAACCAAACACTCATTGTACGACTTTGTAACGCAGCATCAGCAGCAACATTTCCCAGAGCAGTATCTTGACCTTTGGCCCATGGCTAGTTTCTCCATACCAATCATGAGATGTACACACCTGTAAGAAGAAAACATTTAAAAGTTAATAAAATCTATCTTAGAGTATTATGCACAAAGCATATTTCCTAAATGTCATCAGGTAGCTAAAGTACATTATTTAGTAATAAAAATATTGTTGAACTGCAGTCTTGTGCTTTTAAAGCGTTTTGCATGATAAAAGATCAAAGTACAACTTTTAAATAAACTTGTATATCAAAAGACATTAGATTGCATCATTATTAAATGAAATTGCACTTCACATGACTGAATTTTATGATCCACTCAGCATTACTGTTATTGTTCCAGGCACTATGCTATTTGTTTTAATTTCATTCTCTCACTTAATCATCACAATTTAATCCCATAAGGTGTTACTCCTTCTTCTACTGAGAAGAGCAGACTTCAAGAAACTGAGTTTCTGCCCAGCTAACAAAATGGCTGAAATGTCTGAAGTGGACTGTCTTCAAGCCCGTTTCTTTTAATATTATACATGGATCTCTCTCTCTCCAAGTCTTTCATAAGAAATATACCCTGAAAGGACAAAAAAAGCATAACAGATACTTCAATATTATTTCCTGCAATTCTCATTGGCAATTCTGTGATTCTACCATTTTTTGGCTGTCAAAAACTATACTCTGTATGATCTGTCACATGTCACCACCTCAGGTCTTCCTGTGACTCCCTATCTAAAGAAATTCTCTGCTCTTTTATTTTCCTTGCCCACTGTTATTATTACCTGAATTTATCTTGTTCATTTGTTTATATGTTATTTTTTTCCCCTCCATCTACACTATTAGTTCTGAGGGCAAAGTCTGTCCATTACTACATCTTGAGTACCAGACACACAATAGACACTCAGTGAAAGTTTGAGGAATTAACACATGCATTACCTTTATTTCTTCACTGTACTTTCAAGTCTTCCTATTATTCTAATCTGTCTAAGGATAAGCTCTCTTCTCCATACAATCACCTCAACGTTAACAGGCCCAACACCAGACTCATCTCACTCGCTAATTAAAAGCTCTGCCACCACCATTATCCTTATCGCCTTGGCTAGGAATCGTAAATCATCTTTGATTCCGTCCTCTCCGGCTTCAGTCAGTTACTAAGTTAATTCTACCTTTGAAAAGTCTCTTCTGTGTATAACCCCTTTTCTTCCTGATCTTCAAATCCCTCTATGCAAATTATAATCACTACCCCTCTGGTTCTTCCTCATTCTAATATCTCATACATAACAATACCTTGGGCATTTTGCTGCTACATTTAGTTTTTAAAAAGGCATCATGTCATTAAATCTAAACCTCCAAGATGAAAACGCCGTCCCACTGCTCATGACTGCCTTGCTACATTTTACAAATTCAGCTTCTTCCCACCTCAAGCAATCTACCTGCACTCCAAAATATTTTTAGAATGTTGATTATTAGAAAAGATACTGGCAAAATGCAATAAATCTTCAGCTATGAAATTGTTCTGAAGATGTCTGTAAATCATGGTATATAGTCCTCATATTTTAGCATACATCAGAATCACCTGGAGAAATAGTCAGATTGCTGGGCCCCACCTCCAACATCTTTAGATTCAGGTAAATTAAGGCGGGGTTCAATAATTTTCATTTCTAGTAATTTTTGGGTGATGCTGATGCTATCTGTCTAGGGAGCACACCTGTGAGAACTATTGAACTAGAGAATAGGCTAAAAACTTAGAATTCATACCAGTAGGTTGAGGATGGCTAGGTGAGAAAGGTTTGTTTGCCTTAGGTTAAATCTGCAAAGAAGGGAGTTATGGATTCTGCAAGACATTTTCTTTCATTACCTGCTTCCTCCCACTACACAAATCCTTATGCTTGTCTAATTATTACCAATTTTACTCATCTCCTAGGTAAAGTGGGTTCCCTCCTACGTACACATCAATTATTATAATACCTCAACTTCAAAACCTGGAGAGGGTGGTTATCTGATAATCTCCTTAGGTTTCCATATCCAGAGTTTGTTGGCCTGAACATCACACTAACCTTAAAATAGATTATTATTTAACAGATAGAATAATTCAGATAAGTCTGTGTGCTGAGGGCATGTTTGCTCATCTGTCCTCTGGTTTCCACAAAGAGGATTTTTTCTCAACAACTCCTGGCCTGCTACTCCATCAATCATCATGGATGTGAAATGACCTGCCTGACAGATTTTCCTAGAGAAACCAGACATATGTAGCTTTTTCACCTCTGCCTTCTTTGGGGAACCAGATAACTGTAGGACTCATGTATTCTAGTTTGAATTTTTAGGGGCTGATCCCAAGGTTTAAAAGCCTACTGGAGCAGAGGTAAATAATTGCTTAGTTCTGGGTTCAATACTAGAGCCTCGCTGTTGTCACACAAAAACCAAGTCATCCAGCCAGCTTTTATCAGTAATAAAACTCATTTTTTTTTCCTATGCGCCAATCTGTCCTTTCTCTTCACAGAATTCAAACAGGAGAAAAGAATGTTATTCATTGAATGCCTTTAAATTTCTCAACGACGGGGATACATAATACAGCTAAGACTGGAACCTATATCGACTGACTATACAGCCTCCACTTTATGTCTTCTCATTTAATAGGTCAGAATGGAAGTTTTTGTAGGTCACAAAATAGTGAAATAATACCAAATGTACCAATTTACACAATAAATCAGAACTGAAGAAGCACTGTTATATTTGTCATTTGCCACCTCAGCATCCCTTTCCCAGTACAGCCTCACTTTTCATTTAGGAATCTGTGCTTCCCCAGCTTTCAACAGTCGGAACAGAGTTCCACCCCCATTCCCAGACATCCCTACTGACCATGCTGATCATCAGTTCTAGAATATGCATGTGACCCAACAAGAGCCAATGGGTGGTAACAAGACTTCTGCTGTGACTCTGGGCAGACACTTGTTTCTTCTAACTGAACTTAAATCTGAGATACACATGAAGAGCTACTGTGGTCATATGGTACCACCAGGGGAAAGCCTTTGAAAATGGATCCAACAGAGAGTGTGTGGGGCAGAGAGGGAGAGAGCAAGTGAGCATGTTCCTGTCAACCCTGGACATTATTTGAGCCCCTGGGTCAATCAGTGACTAAAGTTTGTCCTATCACTGATCTTTTCCGTAATCTATCAATAAATGCCCTCCAGGGGTTCAGTTTTCTATTACTTTGCAAGCCACAGAGCTCTCATAAGCACATGATTATTAATCATGCTCAATTCCCTCACTGTAAAGAAAAGGAAGTCCAGACAAAAGCACCAAATGCAAATGAGCCACTTTCCCAAAGTGGACCTATTTGAATTACCAATTACCTACAAATTATACAGCAGGTTGTTGTCTATTTTTAGATTATTTATAGCTCCTTTTACAATAATTTTCTTCTTTACCTACTCTTCCATTCATCTAACTGGTTGATTAACAAAAATACTAAGGACAATAAAAAAGTTTTGTTTTTCACTTGTTAGCTACAACATGACAATCAAGTGAGATACACACTATTTGGGATTGATATACGACAGAAAGCAGAACATCTATTCTGCTTCTCTTTGTTCTCTAAAAGAATTTTATCTTCTACTTGAAAAGTCTAGGAAAAAATGTTAAGTGGAAGCTGAGGCCCAAGAAGAGGGAAATTTTAAAGAAAGCACATGTAGGTCCCTTGGCTTACATACAGAATTTATCTTAGAAAAAATGTTGTCTCTGAAAAACCACTGTTGGTAGTCTTTGAGGTATTACCAACACACACACACACACACACACACACACACACACACACACACACACACCCAGCTGAAGACTGGAGTTGGGCAAAAATGGTTACAGTTTTCAAAAAGAACAATAAGGTAGATTCTTACTGACCTATAATCTTTACTGTGAATGGGTAGGGCCTTCGAAAAAGATTACGATTATGGTATCCTAGAAGTGGAACTCATAAAGAGACGGGTTGGTTAATAACACAATTTCAATTCCTTCTTTCTTTTTTTTGAGATGCAGTTTCGCTCTTGTTACCCAGGCTGGAGTGCAATGGCCTAACGTTGTCCGCCTCCTGGGTTCAGGCAATTCTCCTGCCTCAGCCTCCTGAGTAGCTGGGATTACATGCACGTGCAAGCATGCCTAGCTAATTTTTTGTATTTTTAGTAGAGACAGGGTTTCACCATGTTGACCAGGATGGTCTCGATCTCTTGACCTCATGATCTACCCGCCTCGGCCTTCCTTCTTTCATAAAGTCACTTTACAGATCGAGGAAAAGTAAGTTATCCAGATGCAACAATAAAAAAAAAAATCAATTATTAGAAAAACTAAATATAAGAAAATAGCAAAGTAACGGTTAAGATATGGAATGCTAAAAATTGTTATCAATGTTGTATATTAGCATGAGATTTTTGCAGGCAAGACAGAAGTACACTCTAATACAACTAAATATATTAGATACAAGAGGACCAATCTAGAAAGGTTTATTTAATGCATTAGTGGGTTCCTAATTCCTGAATGATTCTAAATTTTTGTTAGAAATTTTAAGACCTAGAAGTTGTATTTATCCAATTTATAAGCAACTCAAAGCTAGGTAAAAAAGCAGCAAATACGTTACATGACAGAATCAGGATCTGGACAAATGAGAAGGAGAGGCTAAAGTTAACTGGTATAAAAGAATGACCTCTTACATTTAATTCCCAAAACATAACTACAAACATGGCATATAAGAAATGCAATAGCATATATGCAAACACAAAGGTTCAGTTTACTCAAAGCTACAAATGCATTAATTTGGTGTTAATTAGCATGACTGATGTAAGTGCTTTCCTTACTCTCAAAGTGTTGTATGTTCTTAGGCAGCAAGGACAGGAGTGTAGTATCTAACAGAGGGAGGTAACAGACCTATTTTACTTTGCCTTGGACAAACACACCTATTATATTACAGGCTTATGTGTAAAATAGATACAATAACAGTACACATCTCATTAAATGTGTAAATACATGTAAAACACTTTGAACTTACCCTGACACACAGTAAATGGCAAATACATTTTAGTTATTTTTACTGTTCATTAAGAATATTTGCAGATACATTCTGCAGAGAATAGCCTTCTCCCACCCCAGTTGAGGAGGACCTCAAAACCATTTCAGATGTAGAAGGTTTAATGAAAGAAGATTTTTAAACCTAAAGGAAAAGATAATCAGTATATTATTTGATATAATAATTTAAAAGTTTACTCAAATTTTGCTTTACTAGTTTTATTACATGTCTCAGTAAAAATTTTAAATGTAAGGCTAGTATTTACAAACGTTCTTAATCCTTGACTGGTTCTATATGAACATAAATAATTGATTTAGGGTTCTTAAAAAAATCCTCTAAAGATAAAGACACTGTATTTTCATTCACTTAATGAGAATACAAAATTTTAAGTTTCAAATTTTTAGTTCTTGGGTGTTTAGAAATCAATGTGTACCATCTCGTAAATTAATGTCAACTTTGACATAACTGTACACAATTAGAGCTTATTCCCTGGACCCAAATATACTAAAATGATACCTTAATCAAAGTAATTACTAATTTTTTGGAGTGATTAAGCAAGTATTACATTTTATAAAAGTTACTAAATCAAAATCAAACACTATTTAAAAGACTTTTCTGTTAAATAATGGTTACAAAGCAAAGAATTCTAGAATTTAACAGCTAAAGGAATGTTGGAGATCAAATCCAATAGTTCATTTTATAGCCATTAAAACCAAACACTCATAATCATCTACTTCCAAAATGAATAAAGATACTTATAAAATAAAGTGAGCATTAAATACTCACAAATCATTAAAAATTAGAGTAAATAGCTGAAACTTAAATCATGGGATAAACAATGTACAGGTTTTAAGGAGGCTACTGCTATCAGGGAAATAACTGGCATTATACTTTAAAACTGGTATTGATACCCTAACCATCAGATGCACCATTTGACTGACAAAGAACTAAAAAATAGTTTTTGACACAGTCTTTCAAGAAAAGAACTCAAGAGAACTCTATTTTCATACTGTGTCTTTTTCTTTGTGTGCTTTTTTCTTTAACATAAAATCAATTCCACTTCCTTTGCACACAAACATAGTTACAGCAAGAGCCACAGCTAGCCTCACAGCTGTTTCTCACTGTAATTGCTACTGGCATTTTATTGACAGTGACAACTACCTCATGAGTTAAAAAATCCAGCCCTATCCCACTCACTCCTAGATATAAGCAGTTATTCTCAATCAATGTGGACAATCTGAAACTTAGCACCATTAAGTGTTCTGTAGAAGGTTTGGATAGTATACTACATAACTGAGCCTCAATTTACGGCCCATTACACTGAAAAGTATTTAAAGGCAAAAACCATGCTTTATCCATCTTTGATCTCCATATCTTATCAAGAGGGACTATAATCTTTCAGCCTTCTTATATAGTCACTTTCTGCAGAAAGACAATAACCTTTTACTCAATTCACACCCTAAAAATTTGAAGTCTTTCAACCATGATAATTTACTCTAAACTTAAATATAAGTGCTTGCATGTAGTTTCTCACTACCATGGTGAAAAGAGCAGGTGGTCTATTTTCATACATATCAAAGAGACACTACAAGATTAAGAATGATAGAGTGTTGTTCTACAAAGCTTTGGTACATTCAAATTATTTCATTAAAATACTTTAAAGAAATCAAGGAATGACTCAAATTTAAATTTACTCTTAACTCACACTTTTCAACTGGCTTAAAGAAAACATACACACTCACATAAAAGACCATTAAGTCTATTCTGCTTGTTTCGAAAAGTAATTTATATCAGACGAGTAAAGAATAACATATAAACAAGAGTAAACTCACCAAACAGGATTTTAAGTTTTATAGAGCTGATAAAACAGAAAATAAGCATTCTCTAAAATGCCTGATTTATTAGTCTCAAATGACTCATAAATACCATTGCTGTGTCTGTGTTGACTAAAATTAGTCCTACTCCCCTAAGTAACTTACCTACTAGACTCTTCCAGAGGCATAGACTAAGTACAGTACTTTAAAGGGCAAGTTACAGCTGCTGTCAGTTACAAACTTGGCATGAACACTTTAGCAAATCTCTCTGGGTGGGAAACAACTAGATTAGAATAAGGAAGGCATTAATTTGTTCTTTTATTACAGCTTTTATCACATAGCTGCAATAATTTGTTTATCACTCTGTCTATCCCAATGAACTTTAACTCAAGGGACAATTTGTAACATTCATTTTAACCTCTGGCACTGTCTGGAACACAGTAGGTACTCAAAGGTTACTGAGCAGAAATAACATTTGAACCATAAGCTAAAATCAATTTGGAAAACAGATTTCACAATGGAATTAACCACAATTTGAATAGCAGAGCAAAACAAAACTTCCTAACACTTTGTTTAAAAGAATACGTTAGGTGTTAGATGAGTTAAGACAAGGTCACAGCACTCAAGAAGTTTTCAAACCATTTTGGTATGCAAGACACAATATAGAGCTTTAAATCATTTTAGACAACAGAATAAGTTAAATATTTCAGATTTTAAAATGACTGCTACATGGCAATGATTTTTAACTACGGTCTTAGATTCTTGAGGGTATGCAAAGAAATAATACTGAATTATAATATTTCATACAGCCTGAAAGAAACAATACATTTATTTAAAAAATAATTTGTTAGGGTTATGCAAGCTAAATACAAACCTGCCAAATCAACATGGTAATAAAGTAGCAAGTAGGTTTAAATAATAAAGAAATTTTAAAAAAAGTCTTACGCAGTAAAGGTCATTTGGAAAAAAAAAAACAAACACATACACACACACACACACACAACTCCACAGCTAGCTATCATCTGCTCTGAAATTTGCTGTTTCTACACTATTTCCCACTCATACATCAACCTATTACAATCTAGCTTCCTCTTTTATGCTGTATTGAAACTACTCTTCCAGGTGACCACTAACCCCCTCATGTTCTTAAATCTAATGGATACATTTAGTCCTAATTTAACCGACTGGCAACCTTTGCTACTGTTAACCACTCTCTGACTATTGAAATGTTCTGCTGCCTTCATTTCTCTGATGTTTGACTCTTATTCCCACTACACTGTCATCTCTAGCTGTTTGTTTTCACTTTCCACTGCTTGTCCCTTTTTTCGAATAGTTGTCAAAGGAGTCAGCAGGGAGGAGTTGGATGGCACAGCAGTCTTTATAATTGTTTTCATCTGTTTTTAGTCAGAGGAAATGGGATTCGTTTATAGATAATAGTTAAAATTTATTTGCATGTGCATTTACAGGGCCTATTTATTTTATACCTCTCATATTTCAGAATTCCACAATTCAATTAAAATGATGAAACCACACTTATAACAGTCTGGCTCAGTGAAAGTGTGAAAAAAACCACCCAATTTTCTTATCCTAAAACCCCAAGCACAGCTCCTATTTCCCACATCCTTTTAGTCTGCAAAGAAATATGCTAGTCAAAAGCAGAATAGGTGACTCGCCCTGCTCCCTGGGGCTGTTAGATAACTATTCTGGCTTTTGATAGCTGTCATTTTCAGTACAGATTATCCATTCATGCCAATAAAGTACTTAATTAAGCAGAGTATATGATAAAATTTTAATGTGAATGATCTCAAACACAGATATCCTGAAGTTAACTAACTATAGACATTTTTGGTCTATGGTCAAGTCAGTTGGTATCATTTCATCCCAAATATGTATGATACCTGTCTCTTGGGAGGTTGGTCTAATTTTGCAAGGATGTACTTACAAACCAAAAATCAATCCCTCTAAATTTACCAAAACCAGAATAAATCTAAAAGTTAACACACTAGAGATGAGTGGTTCTTAAACTTCAGCATGCATCAGGATCACCTGAAGGGCTCCTGAAAACACAGACTGCTGAGCCTTACTCAGTTGATGGAACACCTCATGAGACTGTCTAACAACTTCTCAGATGATAGTAATGCTAATGCTACTAGTCTGGAGAACCACTACTGACTGTTAACTGTAGTCTGAACCTTGACTAGGGAACAAACTGCTGGATTGTCATCTTGGTCCAAAAGTTTCCTGACACAAATCACAAATACAAGCAAATTACTCATGGTTTTTTTTTTTTTTTTTTTTTTTTTCAGAGTATCACTGTCACCCAGGCTGGAGTGCAGTGGCACAATCTTGGCTCCCTGAAAACTACTTCCTGGGCTCAAGCGATTCTCCTGCCTCAGCCTCCCGAGTAACTGGCATCCACTACTACGCCCAGCTAATTTTTTGTATTTTAGTAGAGATGGTGTTTCACCGTGTTGCCCAGGCTGGTCTTGAACTCCTGATCCCATGATCCGCCCACCTTGGTCTCCCAAAGTGCTGGGATTACAGGCATGAGCCACTGTGCCCAGCCTACTCACGGTCCTTTATTAATGCTATTCTTAATGTGCATGGGTAATTGAAAGCAAACCACTTTCTAAAAATATTGAGTTGATTCTTTCTGTTTTGATTTTTAGTACCAAGCATACTACTATTTTAGTATTTAAGCCTTATAATTCACAAATATACACAAACACTGCAAATAATTTTTTATTCAAAGAATGTGAAACTCAGATTGATACATTCTGAACAAATTCTGTCAAATTATTATAAACACCTAAAAAATTAAATTAATTTTTAAAAGTCTAACAGAGAACTTTTGATACCTACCTTCTCTTGCTCTCCCATAAAATAAACTACTTTGTTTTCTCCTATTCTATTGTTCTATTTAGGCATTTTAGAAACCTTTCATCTTTACAGTAAGTTTCAGAATAAAATAATCTTTTGAAAAGCTCAAAAAATAAAGTTAATTTTATATAATCCTGTGCAGTTTACCAAATATAAGAACATACTATATCTCCAGTTAAATATGAGAACCAAATGTTCTATCATTTTCCAGTCTCACTGGTGTTGAAATTTTCAGCTATAGTCAAAGAAGAGATTTCTAAATTAAAACTGTGTTTTTCCTTCTGTTCAGGAGCTAGAAGGCAACATGAACACTTGAATGTCACACCAGCTGCTCTGTCAGCCTACTCAGTTCTTAAGAGCTTCTATCCTGTCAATTCACAAGAACCTACACTTAAACGCTTAAGGAAACAGGATGCTCATTATGTCACTGAAAGAGCTCACAAAAATAAAGTTGGCAATATTGAGGGAGGCATAACTCTTATCTGTAAATTTAACATGAGCTGTTTTCTTAATTAAAAAATCTAGATTTCAATATGATTTATTCTAGTTCTTCACCAACTGAATAGAGAACTAAGGGAAGAAGGCACTTTCCCATTTCTCTATCTCTGTTTATATAGTTTGATAGTTGATGATCTTTTGCAATTTCCAGCTGTGATTATTAAAGAACAGTTCAGTAAATCAATACTCACTTTTGCAAAACATTTAAATAATCTGGCTGGAAAATAAGGTAAATTCTGTTTTAAGAGGATGCCAGACAAGAATTTATTTATGGTTAACTCACCAAAGTGCAAAGAATATGGACATTAGGGATGTGTTGAATTGTAACCCACTCCATCACATCATATTGATGATCCTTCAAACTCTGGTTTCACACATTCCAGACATTAATTTTAAGACTTTGATCTGCATTCTCTACCTGCTATTCAAGGGTAGAGCCACACATTGTCATCCCTTGAGCCACACATTATCATCCCTTGAAATGGTTCTACTTTCAAAATTTCCTTTCCAATGAACAGTATCTCATTTTATTTCTCTTTACTTCTACTGAATCTTGTGTATACATTCTCACCTTCAAGCTCAAAGGTAGTCAAGATCCTTTCTGATCAACACTTGCCTCCCTAAAAATGCTTACTTCTCAATGGTCAGCGACTCTTTTTTGCTCTTATGTCTCACTTATTCTTTATCCTCCTACCACCCATCTGGTTAATTAGCTACCCCTGAATAGACATACCATCTGGCTGAGCAATGTTGGTAAAAGTTTAAAAACTTGAGTTCTCAGTTCCATCAGAAATTTTTCTCAGTCATATATGATGCATGGACACATCTCTAACTTCCTGGCATGTTCCTCTTTTGATTCAAAGACTCTCTTAAATTACTCCAGCTCTTGTCTCTACCCAGGGTATTCAAGTCTGCTCCAAGACCTTGTTTTCTTGATTACCACTGCAAGCTACCACCACTTCCATCCCCTTTCTCTTGGTTTCCCTCAGTTAGACTAGCCAATATTCAGATACACTCTATTACATAAAAGACCAGATTTCTCTACCCACCTCCCCCATACAAAAAAACAAGTCTCTCCTGCATTTTGATAACCCATCAAGCTATTTTTTCCCCCTCCTTTTATCCCACTTCTTAAAAAGGTCTATTTGCAATTCTTCTTCCTAACGGCCCACTCTCATCTTGACCCTGATAAACTGGATCCATTTTTCTGCACACACACTACTAAGATGGTGCTTTATGAAGAGCTATATTCTATTAACACTTCTATTAGCCATCATCTATTAATGATCTCAGGCTTTTTATCAGTACTCATCCTCCTCTATACTTCTGTGTCATTTGACAACACTGTCCCCTTCTATCCACTGTACCACTTATTCTCACAGGTCTCTAAACCCATCCTCCTCTGCTCACATGCACTCCCTTCTAAAATCTTGTCCACATCTTAAATGAGGGTATTACGCAGGGATCTATCCACAGGCCTCTTGGAACCTCATACCTTATAATGGCCTACATGTACCACCTTAATCATGTTCCAGGCCATGTTCTAACTGTTAACAGACATTCCTATTTGATAATCTTGCTGTATTTCAAATGCAATCACCAATATTAAACTTATCACTGTCCCCCCAACACTTGTTGTTCTCCAAAGTTCTTAACAGTCCCAAAGATATTTGAGTAAACTCTATGTCCAAGGCTCTGTTTTCAAGGAGTTTACAGTCCAAATGAGGGAGAAAGATAAGCATATTAACAAGTACAATTAAATGTTGTACACTGCTAAAAGAAATCATAGATGATACAAACAAATGAAAAAACATCCCATGCTCATGGATTGGAAGACTCAACATAGTTAAAATGGCCACACTGCCAAAGGCAATACAGATTCAATGCTATTCTTATCAAACTACCAATGCCATTTTTCACAGTTAGAAAAAAATCATTCTAAAATTCATATGGAACCAAAAAAGAACCTAAATAGCCAAAACAAACAAACAAACAAGTATTGCAGAGAACATCATAAAAAGTACAATGAAAACAAAGTGTTAGCCAGGTATGTGACTTCAATAAAAGCTTCACTGTCTAGGAAATACCTAAGTTGAAACAGAGTAGTGCAGGGCTGGGGAAGGAACTAAAAACTGCAGTGTGAATGATAGTTTAATATAGCTAAACACAGGAAAACAAAAAGGCAGCACAGAAAATGCTGCTAATGTGATAAAAACACATTACCTATTTGTACCTCTGGAGATTTTCTTAAAAATTCATCTTCTCTCCTCAAATACAACTTAAGCTTCCTGAGGGCAGGGCAGTAGCCACAACTTGTGTTCTTTTATAGCGGTTACAGGTGCTAACAGATTGCTTCACTGTTTTTTAGAATAAAATTTACATTGCAAAAGATTAATGCTATTAAAATCCTCAAGCTCTCCTAACAGAAAATCAAAATCAGATAACCAGCTCACACATAAAAAAGAAATATAACCAAAACTCTAGGTTAATTTTAGGACTGAGGGAGAAAAAACACAGTTTTCCAAAGCTCCTGACTTCCTAATTCTTTCTGGTAACTTTTTAACACAGGCAATTGAAATTATTTTATAAATCTAGAGATTTGTACCATCTTTTGAAAAGATGTTTCCATTCTTACCAACTGCAAAAGATAAAATGAATAAGCCAGGGAGATAAGGAGGAACTACTTTCAAGATGGTGATGGAAACTGCACAGCATCTCGCCTATGAACATTTCCCCTCTCACGAGGTTTTCAACAGATCATACATGTAGTAGATCAACAGAAGAGGTATGGATACTGACAGCTTCTGTATGGGTGTCATGTCCCCAATCAGCATCCCTTCTCTCAACCATTTGTTCCAATATAGCTCTTAGATCTCCCATCTCCTTTTTTCTCTCTTTGGACAAGTTCCAAGTAACAGTCTCCTACTATCATACTAAAGAGTTTTACCTAATGAAAGTTAGCCAATTCCCTTTGCCTTTCTATTAACTTCTCCTTCAAGGAACAATTAAAATGCTCCTTCTACTCTGACTTCATGGCATGGAAGTAAAATATTTATCTATGTTTCTATAACCTTTCTGAGCTTCTACATTTTCTGCATTTCTTATGTATATAGCTTTCTTCCTGATTAAACTGTAAGCTGAGGGCAGGATGGTCTTATTCATTTCTGTATCTCCTAGTGACCACTCCAGCAATAGTACCTTGCCCACAGAAACTGCTCAACACATGGTAACTTAACTGGAGAACATGTGGCAATGCTGTTGAAGACAAACAGATGTCCTTTAGCAAGGTCCATCTCAGGTGCCAGAAAAAAAGACTGTCAATCCCAAAGAATCAAAGATTCTTTTCAGTACTCAAGAGGATGCCTAACCTGACAATAATCATAACCAGGATGACAGGTCCACAGCTTCTTAGATTTCCTTCCAACACTTTCTTGTACTAGCTGAGTGACCCTGAACAATTTACAGAGTGCTTCAACTTTGTTTGTATAATGGGGATATCACACTTTACCTCATGATTTTTAATGAAGATTAAATGAATTAACATATGAAATATCTTAGAATCATCTCAATGTCTTAGAGCTAGTGCCTGGCACTTAATAATAAACACTCAATAACTGTATAGTATATATTATTAAGTGTAATAATAACTATGATAATAACTAAAAGTCGTATTTTTAAATTTCTTTCTAATAAACTCTCCTAAGTTGTATATATTATATATGCTTAAGTTGGCTTGGTGATATAGAAGGCACCCAATATATATTTGTTAAATAAACAAAGATATTCAGTTCAGTATATGATGTCCTTATATACTACACCAAATAGTATTTAAAAATTAAAAAGCAAGAGGGATATATTACATTTCTATAATTTTGTAACTATTGATCTCCAAACTAGATTGGCCTACTTTAAGAACAGGAGAGTGACACACCAGTGGGAGAAAAAAGGTTTTCTTCCCAAAAATTAAAATCAGATGATTAACTGTTTAAAATTCTTAGAGATTTAAAAATAATGACTAGGAAACTAAATACCAAATTGGAAAACTCTTTGTGACACAATATTTAGGGGAAAACACAGAAATATACCTACCCAAAGATAGATATAACCATGTACAAGTGACATACTATAAATGGGCAAGAACCAGAAACAAGAAGGGAAAAGGAGCTAATCTGTCAGAGGAGCAATCCAACAGATTCTTTTCTAAATAATAATACAAATAATAAATACATTTAAAAATAAATACATACTACTTCCTAAATGCAATGGATATTGTTTGTACAAAATAAAACTGAAGATTTTTTTTTAATTGTTAGGCATTCTGACTTTCTGTTATTGTTGTTTTTTTTTGGTTTTTTAACTTTTATTATAGATTTAGTGAGTACATGTGCAGGCATGTTACCTGACTATACCGTCAGATGCTGAGGTTTGAAGTATGAAATATCCCATTGTGCAAATATTGAATATAATATCTAACAGGCATTCGGACTTTTATCTATCAGCATTACACTGAAATTCTAGTACAACACAAGAAATCAGCCAAACCTAGTACTAATTCACAATATCTTCACCGAAGCTATACAGATTTTTAAATTAATGCTTATCTCCTAGGATTCATAAACAGAATGTATACTGAGCAGCAAACTTTGGTTTATTGATCAGTAAATTTAATAATAAATACACAACCTAAACTATCAGTTAAGGAAGTACAAGTAATCATTCACACGGTTAACGCTGGCCTGAGCAAATAAGAGACTAAATGTAAAGAGAAAAGGAAAAATGATACACTACACAAAAGACACATGCCCACATAAAAGAGAAGAACCTTCTTGGAACCTGATCACAGGGAAAGAAGTATAACAGTTCGGGCCTTACAAATTAAAAAAAAAAAAAAAGGCTTGGATCTCATCAACTGACTTAGAATAGGAATTGCTTGGATCATCTGAAAGAAATTAAAATTTAAAATCATTATATGTTGTATTAGGTTAAGCCATATGACACTGCCACTTTTGTAGTTGAAAACCAGTAGAATATCAGCAATTTCATATAGTTCAACCTAATAAAATGGATTGACCAGAACATTCAAAATGAGCAACCTAGAAAGAGCAAAATGGAGCCAGGACTCAAGATCTGACATTAGGTAGAGTGAATAAATCAGTTTAACTCATGGTGGGGTCGGGGGAAGCATTTAACAGTCAAAAGTGGGTTGGTCAACCATGAAAGCACAGGCAAAGGATAATCCTTAGAAGAGGAAAAGAAAATCTGGCCTTTCTTATTCAAGCAGTATTTAGAAGAGAGTTTTCTAAGCTCAAAATGAGGTTATGGTAGTATTTGTATCCTAACTGAAGGAATAAAACGTTGACGACTTATTAAAGAGTAGGATACCTGTGCCAGACACTGTGTTTAGCAATTTACAGTATACTCTACATAGATTGTTTCACCTAATACTTAATATTATTACCCTCAATTGCCAGATGAGGTAACTAACTGGTCTTTGAGAAGAAAAGCCTGACTCTATTACACATTCCAAACATACCGCTTGCTCTGCCTGCATACTCACCAAGCAACCTCCTAATTATAATGTGGTTTCCCATGTGGCAAATCTACAGGGAAGAGAATGTGCTAGCCAAAACCTGATAGTCTATTTCCCAAGGCATTTTTTTTTTTTTTTTTTTTTACTGTATACTAATAGACATTCTGATTTTTATATCAAGCTCATGAACTCTATAAATATGAACCTGAGAAAAAAATTAGGTTAAGTGTAGAAACACTAGGCTTCAGGGTCTCCAAGTTTCAGAGTCTTTACTATGGTAAACTACTACGAGATGCAATCCCCATCCGGAGAAGTCCCTTCAGGGACAGCAAGTCTCCTTTATCCCAAGAGAGGAGATACCTCAGTATCATCATTAGCAATCTCTTCCTTTTTGAAATCTCTAGAGTAGAAAGAAGCAACAAGGAGAGGACGCAATTATAATTCTGACTCTGCTGTGCTAGCACTTAATCTTGAGCAAATTGCGCTATCTCCCTTGGTTTCATTTTTTTCATGTATAAAACAGAGCAACTGGCTGGCACGGTGGGTCACACCTGTAATCTCAGCACTTTAGGAAGCTGAGGTGGGAGGATCACCTGAGGTCAGGAGTTCGAGACCAACCTGGCCAACATGATGAAACCCTATCTCTACTAAAAATACCAAAATTAGGTGGGCATGGTGGCGGGTGCCTATAATCCCAGCTACTCACGAGGCTGAGGTGATTGGATCACTTGAACATGGAAGGGAGAGGCTGCAGTAAGCCCAGATCACACCACTACACTCCAGCCTGGGTGACAGAGTGAGACAAGAATGAAAAGAAGAGAAGAGAGAAACTGGGACCGATGATGGACTGTTCCTTTCTTATCTAGCACCTATGGTTGCCTATCACATGAAATCACTGTCTCTCGCCTTCCGTGTACAATTCTAATTTTGTTATCTTTGCTCTGACTCTTCCTTTTCTTTATCTGACTGGCTCCCCTATCCACTTTCTGCCTCTCTCCCACCCAACCACTACCTCCACACCAACCACAGTAGAGTCTGGGGTCTTCTATTCTCATCTCACTGGCACTCAAAGTTATGACTCTAGATTTCTATTTATAAACACTAGCTGTACCCTTCATTACCCAACTACTGTGAATCATATTAAGTCTAGTTTGGTATCTGTATACAGTTGAGGTACTGAAATTGCTGTGGCTTATCTGAAAGACCCATATAAATTCAATAATGGGTTCAGGATTACAATGGAATATTTGTATTTTCCTTTCCAAGTTTTGCCTCTTGTTTCCACTTAGCTGAATCTGCAAAACTATAATTCTAAGCCTCGTTTATCTTTCATCTCCATAATCTTGACTAATTTTAGTCCTATCCTCAAACTTAAACCCAGAAACTCTATTCTTACTAAGAACTCCCAAATTCCTCTAGACTAGACTTCCAAACTGGTGAGCTGGAGAAGCTACCCCATAATATAGCTGTGCTGTGAAAAAAAGTTGTGTGCTCAGTACACTTAAATGTTTCCTTCAACCAGATCTTTTCAAAGCCTTGCACATTTGTGAATCTATGAAAAGGAAATATTATATGAAACATTTCCTGAACTTATTTTTATCTACTTTTTTCATAAAGTACCTATTAATATCACTTCAAACTACTACTGTTTCACAGAATACTTTAATATATGCTGCTCTTGTCTTTCCTATTTCAAAGTATTCACCACTTAAATATAAAAACCCTTCTGGGGGCCCAAAGTGGCTCCGGCCGGATGTCGTGGCGCTTGCGAAGGCGAGGCCAAGAGTTCAAGGCCAACCAACCTCAGCAACCTTACAAGCTCTCAATGATTGGCAAAAAAAAAAAAAAAAAACCTTCTGATTCCTCACTCTTTCCCAATATCCAATCAGTAGCTAAGTTCCTTTTTCTTCCCAACTTACACATTCATCTTTTCTTTCTATTCCCTCTAAAACCACTAAATTTTAAATCTGGTCATATATAACAGTTACAAATCCTGATAAAATAAATATTAGATATGTTGCTATCAACACTGTGAGGATGCCATGAGGACTAAAAGAGAACAAATAAGACATCTTACATACTACCTTTTTCATAAGGACCCAACATTTCACCCGAATAGTTGGAAATTGTTCTTTAATATGCCAAATTTTAATTCAAAGTATATGGATTTCCATCTCCATTAAGGGCAGCAGTGGTCTTATATATATCAGCTATGATTGAAGACTGATGAGGTAAATAGGAAATGTTATGAACATGACATAAGTAAAACCAGTGGTTCAGGGGGTGTCACACCTAGCACTGGGTCATCATTCCCTCCAAAATATAATCAAGAGATAAACAACAAGTAATAGTTTACAGCTAATTTTTCATTTATTTGAGCATTTCAAGTTGGGTTTTTCTAGCTCTTTACGCCTGTGTATACTGCATACCTCAACTAGTTTATAAGTTTCTGAAGAGGTGAAGACTATCATTCATGTTTAACCTCTTACTGACATGGGCATGAAAAGACCAAGTATTCATATAGTATTTCCTCATTCAAGGCTTATCTGCAAGGTAGGTGTTGGGGACATAGTGGTAAGCAAGACACAATCATCCCTGTCTCCATGGAACATATATTCCTTTGAAGGAGGTATCTATCTATCTATCAATCAATCAATCAATCTACTAATTACACAATTTAATTACAATTGCGGTAAGTATATATTGGTTGATTCTCTTTTAACCTTTAGTTATTCTTAGTTCAGTAAAAGAGGAAAAAAGTAGGCATGAAGTTCACACAGGGTTCAAAGCAGTATCTGATTAGAACCTTTTAGAACTGGCAAAAAAAACAAAACAAGAAATAAATCTGGAGAAAGATAAGGATGGGTAAAATGGGAAACGTCTGGTCACAAGGCAGTATTAGAAACAAATTATTTGAACTTGTGCCTATATTAGTAAACACATCAAAAAGTACTACCTCTGGCTTGCTGCCAAATATAAGTGAAAAACCACCCAATTTTGAAAGCTTACTATATAAAGAGCACTATGCTGCCAGTTTTACGTAAAGTGAATGACTGAATGATGACAGTAACAATAGATAACACTTCAACAGTGCTTTGGTTTACTGTGCTCCTATGAAACTGGTATTATTAGCTTTCCATTTTACAAGAGGAAACTAAAGTGAGGCAGGTTAAGAAATTTGTTCAAGTTCACACAGCTATTAAGGGGCAGAGCTGGGATTCACACCGTCGGTGTGTTTTGTTCCTCAGCACTCTTCCTTTGCATGTATGTCATGGAGGCACAGGACCACATGTCTCTGAGACAATCATCTATTTAGAAAAGCAACACAGAGAATTTAAAACAAAAGCTGAGAGTGGTGGCTCACACCTATAATCCCAACACTTTGGGAGGCCGAGGCGGGCGGATCACAAAGTCAAGAGATTCAGACCATCCTGGCCAACATGATGAAACTCCCATCTCTACTAAAAAATACAAAAATTAGCTGGGCATGGTGGCACGTGCCATTAGTCCCAGCTACTAGGGAGGCTGAGGCAGGAGAATCGCTTGAACCTGGGAGGCAGAGGCTGCAGTGAGCTGAGCTTGCACCACTGCACTCCAGCCTGGAGACAGAGTGAGACTCCATCTCAAGAAGAAAAAAAAAAAAATTAAAAACAAGAAAATAGCCTACCAAGTAAATGTAAATATACTGTCCACATTACTGAAAACACTAACCTTTACATAAAGTGTACTTGTTGGAATCAGATATTTGAATACTTAAAAGCATCACATGCTAAGAAAAACAAAAATCTGAAAAGCTCTTTCAAGTCTTCCAGAAACTCAAGGTAAGGAGAGGGAGAGATGTTACATATTAAGAAGTTGTCACTAAAATTCTTGGGAATTTTAATCCTAAAATGTCCTGTGTTTTAGGGATCAACAATTTTCGTTATCATCAATATTTATAAAGCCCACTACGTGAAAAGCATTATATTACACTATGGAAACACAAAGAAACTGAAAAAGGGAAAAGATCCTGTCTAGTTTACAATCTGAGAAGACAACTGTTCATTAAAAATGAACTAGAAAACCTCAATTTGTTCTAAAAATAAGCTTATACTTTTCACATGTAATATATAAATTTAACAGTATAGAGAGAATCATGTTATATAAATGTCAACTTACATCTTTTGGAATCAAAACATTCAAGACAAGTTAATCTGTGTTGATAGATGACCACTTGTATTCTGAAAGCAGCATTACTGTAGTTCCTCAATCTTTTAAAATTATTATTTTGAATTCTGAGAATATGTCTTACTGCTGTATTAGCAACGAGCTTAAGTATGTGGTCGAACACAAGTTAGACCCTTACATGTTTGCTAAATGAATAAATGGCACTGTGATAAAACAGGTAAGAGAGGAGTCCTTTCTAGATTGCCCCAGACACATTTATAATTCCGGTGGTAGATGTTCTGTTCACTTTCTGGGGAAAGATACTGCTTTTACTGTAAAGTTTCCTGACAACGAGTTATTTTTAGCATTATTATTTCAAAACCAAATAATAAAACATTCCAGAAAATAACTTTAAAGAATATGTAACAAATAGATTTAGGCTGGAAGAATTTTTTTTTTAACAGCTTCAGAAATTTGTCATCCAATGTTTCCTCATTGGGGGAGGGGGTTATGTCTGATAAATAAAACACAAAATCCAAGCTAGGGGTTGGGGTGAGGTGGAGGTTGGGGAAAGAAGTGCAGTGAAGGAGTCTCCCAATCTCCTCTCTCCCATTGTAGGTGCTCCTGAGAGGCTCTGGTAAGTACAGATTGCAAAGTTAAAACCGAAGGTTTTCAATTTATCTTTGACAATAAATAGTGACAGAATTTACACTGGATGTACAGAATCATGTAAGGCACTGCAAAAGAAATTACAGACAAGGTTTACAAAATTGATGGTTGCTAAAATTATTGGTGACGTACTTTGTTAGACTTTGTGCACCATCAGATACAAGTGCAAATGCCTTAGAACATTCATCTTAAATTCATAATTGTCTAGAAAAGTAAGCATTTTTCTCCCCTCTCTCACATACATACGTGTGTGTATACATATGTATACATGTACATTAGGTAGAGACAGGATCTCACTATGTTGCCCAGGCTAATTTCCACCTCCTGATAGCTGGGATTCCCAAGAAGCTGGGATTACAGACATGAGCCACCCACCATACCCAGCTATATTTCAATTTTTAAATGAGAAGAATATTTCTACTATTGATGTTTATGTAGGTAATATATGCTTTAATAGGATAATAAAATAGTATACAAAGTTTGGGGAATACAGTCTTCCCTAAGCGAAGACACCACTTTTACTTAACCGAGTATAAAAATTGCAACAGATACAGCTTATTCATTTTACAGCTGTGCCACACACATAAAACATTCTGGCTCCACAGTCTTACAAGATATTTATCCTTCTAAATTCCCACTGTTAAAAGAATTATAATCCCCGAATTTATAAAGTAGACTTTTTAGTTATTATTATAGAATACGCAAAAAAAGTAAGCCTTTTTTATACAATGGCAAATCACATTCTCTCCTTAGAAGAAAAAAACTCTGTAAGAACTAGTATGCATTATGGACCAAAATATTCAGAAGTCACTCCCTCTCAAAAACAAAAATCATCACCAAAAAAACCAAACAAACAAAAACAATCGTAGTGCTACTCTAAAAAGCATTTCACAATTTTAAAGATTAAAAACTACTTTGAGTATGTGCAGGGATACACAAGGATCAGCAGATAGAAGCTTTTCTTTGTTACTGCCAAATGATACTAAATACAGACCCTGTAGGATATTAAATTCTTTGTATTTTACATGAATCTAGGGCCCAGCTTTTGAGGTACTCCTATGCAGAGCCCAGATGTTTTGAGTAATTTATCCACAGGAGTTTAATTTCAATTGTGTGCTGGAAAGTGGGAGGTAGTGATTATACCTTCTCCCACATCTTTCTAGCACACTAATGAACATTTTAAGAAATAGTCTCCAACTGAGATTAATTTGTCCTTCAAATATTCTCCTCTTAACTCACTAATGGCAATATCTGATTCACCACACTTTAAATGGAAGAACAGAACACAAGACCAAACTTACGATGGAACTTAACGTTTTACTCATTTTATAATTGAAAATGCCACAGAACAAATGCACCCTTCTCTGCATCCTCCTCTACCACCTTCAAAGGAAAAAACTGTACTGGAAGTAACATAATACTACTTCCATAAAAATACATGAACTGGGCCGGGCGCGGTGGCTCAAGCCTATAATCCCCCAGCACTTTGGGAGGCCGAGGGGCAGGGGGATCATGAGGTCAAGAGATGGAGACCATCCCGGCCAACATGGTGAAACCCCATCTCTACTAAAAATACAAAAGTTACCTGGGCATGGTGGTGTGCACCTGTAGTCCCAGCTACTCGGGAGGCTGAGACAGGAGAATTGCTTGAACCCGGGAGGCGGAGGTTGCAGTGAGCCGAGATTGTGCCACTGCACTCCAGCCTGGTGCCTGGAGACAGAGTGAGACTGTCTCAAAAAAACAAAAACAAAAACATGAACTGGTTCCTTCAACGCTTTTTTCACTTGCTTATTTCTCCTGATACCAAATCTCATGCCAATGTTCATTTCTTCTTTACAGTATCATAAATTAGGTGCGACTATTCAGAATTCCACCAGTAGAATACCAATTAAATGTTCACCCTTTTCACTCTTCAATCAAAAACCTAAAGGAAGTCATACAAAAGACAAGTTCCAAATACCATAACTAGATGTTCAGAGACAGGAACAAAGAAAGGAACAAATGAAATTTTACAAATACTAAACACTGCCTTTAGATTTCTGGGGACTGGGGGTATGCAGAAATTATATATACATACAATGGAGAAATCATTAAAAAATATCCAGGGATTTCAGTTCACTACTAACTAACCTAACCAACCCCTACTCATAAAAGATTTTTACACACTAACTACACCATCAGTGAATAATAAAGTTAACATGACTGGTAACCAAAACTAAAGATGTATAACATACTGCCTTTTTATTCCTTAACAAAGAAACCAAACAACCCATACTTCAAACCATAGTGATTCCATAATAGAAATCAATCCCTTCATGGAATACAGAAGTATTAAATGATATTTTTTGAAGTGGCCATTTGGCCTCCATTTTGTATGTTTTCTTCTTGTGGGTGTGGAGAGAACTTGTCAGTGGTGCTCAATGACTAATGAGCCTGCAAACTAAGCTTTACCTGTTCTCACCTCTATTCGGTAATTCATCTTATTTACGCTTCTGAAATGATCTCTCTGGCTCCTTGAGTTTTACAACTGTTTACTACTGCTGCTGGGCAAAATCAGTAGTAGTAAAGATGGTCACACAGAGAGTAGGATTTCACACATTTTCTTCAATATATTTAGACAATGGAATACAGCTTCAACACTAAGGATATGTCCTCTGTCCATGGCAAACAGGAAGCTATTTTGCATGTGTCTTACTAACAAAAATCAAGACTTGCCTTAAGAAGCAATTGAACCCGTATACTGCCAGAAAGGCTCAATTTCAGCCATGCAAAAGTCAAAATTGTTTTGACATCAATTCTTAAAATTTAAACAAATAACTCTGGAGGGCCATTTGCAACTTATTCTCCAAGAACTTCTCATTTGCATATTTACATGCATACTAGCTGCCAATCACTGCGGTGGTCAATATACTAGGCATCCTTTAAAGTACAGTGTTCATATTACAAAATCTAACAAAAAAACTTCATCACAAAAGACTAAAGACACTTAGGAATAAACTTAACAAGAAATGTTCAGAATCTATATAAAGAAAACTAACAACACCTAAAAGATAACAGGGTAGATGTAAATAAAGAGAGACAGACATTCTTTGTCATGATTAGGACTTCTCTAAGTCAATTTGTAAATGTAATGCAAGCCTAATAAAAACTAAAAACGAGATTTTTTTTTCCTGAAACTAAACAAGCTGGTGCTAACATTCATAGGGAAAATGAAACATGCAAAACTATCCAAAAGAAGCCACAGCAAAGAATAAAGATGATGGAAACATTAGCTCTACCAGATACTAAAATACGTTGTGAAGTCCCTATGAATAAAACAGAATGCCACTAATAGATAAAAAGACCCAATAGACTGACTGTCCAGAAATAGATCTAACTATATACAGAAATAAATATATGACAATGGTAGTAGCTCAAATCATTTCTGAGGGAGAGGAAGCAAAGATGGAGTTTTCCATAAAGCTGTGTTGGGACTACTGAACAGTCATTGAAAGATAAAATTTGATCAATTTCTTATACCACATAAGAATAAATTCCAAATGGAACAAAGCAATGAAACTACACAAGATTGAGAAGAAAACAGAGGTGAACCACTCTGTTATTGGAGTATAGGGAAAGGTTTTATTATGACTTAAAAATCAGAGGCATTATATAAGCTCGATAAATTTGACCACAAAATTAAACTGCATGGCAAAACACAACATAAGCAAAGATGAGACAGAAGTAACAAATTTGGAGAAAATATGAGCAACATCACAGAGAAGGGGCTACTTTCCCTAATGTATTAAATAATTTTTTTAAGTTGAGGGAAAAAAGAATCAAATCTCCTAAAGAAGAATGATCGAAAACCGTAGACAATTCCCCAAAATATAAAAATAGTCCTTAAAAAAGAAGAAAATATGTTCAACTTCACCCAAAAGAGAAATACAAATTAAAACTATGCTGAAAATATAATCTCTCATCAATCACATTAATGTAAGTTCAAAAGCTGGAAAGTACTGTTTGGCAAGGTTGGGGGAAAACAATCAATCCACCAGTGATATACGTAAAATGTCACATGGCAATTTTAAAAATTAGTCACAATTTTTCTTTTACACGGTCATGTGGAGAGGTGTAGTCTATGTCCCTATACTTGAAGCTGGGCAGACTTAGTACTGCTTTGGCCAAAAGAATATCACAGAAGCAGTATTATGGGACTTGAAGCCAGGTCAGCTTCTGTTTGATTGCCTTAGAATGCTCACTCTTCAGACATGCCTTTCAGAAACCAGGCTCCCAATTCTGTAAAGAAGCTTAAGCTACAATGATAGGTCCTGTGTACAAGTCTGGCTGACAGTCTAAACTGAGCCCAATATCAGCAGTCATCCCAGCCTAGGCACCAGATATGAGTGAAGAAATCAACATGTAATTCTAGCCCCAAACTATTCTAGCCAGTCCTGGGTCATCTGAGACTTTCCAATGAAAGCTCCAGACAGTACAGAGGAGAGAACAAGTCACCCCAATGCTGCCAACCCAAATTTCTGACTAAGGATCTAGGAGAATGATAAAACAGTTGTTTCACACAATTAGATTTGGGGTGATCTGTTACGTAGTAACCAATTGCTATAGAAATAAATCTGACAATAGCTAATAAAACTGCATAATAATTTACCCTTCATTTCAGCAATCTCAATTCCAGGAATCTACTTTGAAGATAAACTTTAGCACTATGATAATACATATGAACAAAGTTTTTCATTGCAGCATTATTAATAACTTCAAAATGCTGGAAACTACTTAAATGCCCTAACATTTGGAATATGGCAGAATACCATAAAGCTGTAAAAAAGAATGAGGACAATGTCTACAAGCCAACATGGTGGAATTTCCAAGATAAATCCATTAAGGAAAAAAAGGCAAAGTACAAAACACATGCCACTTTTTGTGTAAAAAAGAATAAAAAAACAAATATGTCTATTTTTGGAAAAGAAACGCAGAAAGAATAAACCAAAAAATATGAAAATTGTTTACTTGCAAAAAGAGCAGGGATGGGAAGATAGAAAAAGAAAGGACTGAGAATTGTGATTGTACATTTTTTGTGTAGGCAGTTTTGAACTTTTAGAAGCACATTAATGTTCTACAAATTCAAAATGTAAAATTGAAACAAGGTTGGGGCAGGGGCCAAGAATTAAATGTGCTAATGCTGGGAGCTATCTTTCTCACTATGGAATAAAGCCAAAAATGGGATGAGGGGAAGGCAAGGAAGAACTGGACTGGAATTGGAGGTATCAGTATGAACTCGTGTTTCACATATATTTATACAAAGCTATACATACATACACAGATAATATATATATGCCTATGCACTTCTTAAAATTCAAGAACCTGTAAAGGATTAGGGAAATAGTAGTCATTCAGGCTACAAAACAAATTAGGACTGTTTCAACACCCAGCTAAAATCAGCCACACCAAGAAAAGAGTAATTTTTAAATGAAAAAAAAAAAGTTATTTTGGAGCAGGTATTGCAGAGTTTTACGTTTACTATCTAAAACTTAATCTTTTCCTTTTGGTCCATTTGAGATTGGACAGGGGAGGGAAACTTGGCTTCTCTACCTCTTGCCTGTTAACCCATATTAATCTAATCAGGACTCCCATGTCTCATTTTACTAATACTAGTGATTTCATTTTCTTTTAGAATTTCCTTGACCAACTGTTTACAGTTGTATTTCTACAAAAAAATCATTTCATTTTCTAAATTAACAAAAGAAAACTTTTGGAGCACAATCCAATTTTAGTCACTGCCTATACTTTAAAACCCAGAAAGTTTGTTTAAATTAAGTAAACTTTAAATTCCAAGCTTCAGGCACCAGTCTACCTAATTAGTATTTCTCAATGTAGCCTCTGCCATTGCTGTATTTTATTGTGACAGTCACCAAACTCATAGATGCAATTTAATAGGACAATCAAGGGAACGCCTCACCAACAGTGGGACATTTGACCAAAAATCTGAATGAGGTTACAAATAGAATGGGAATTAAGTTCCCTAATAACAAAGCCTAGAGTCAATTTTCCTCTTGTAACAGACAACAGAAGAGCCTGCTTTTAACCTAATCAAAGTATCTCTTTAACTCACTGAATTGAGTAAACATAACTGTGAGTAAATGCAATCAATGTTGCACCAACATTCCCACTCTTCTATTTCCCACTGGAATCCCTCTGGTCACTACCCTCCTTCCCCAATCATCAGGGCAGTTTCCCTTGTTTCAGGGGCTTTCTTGGACAACTTCTCTCAATCAAAGCAGTAAATGTGAAATCAGTGACTCTCAAAGTGTGGTTCCCAGTATTAGTATCACCATGGAACTTCACAGAAATGCAAATTCTCAGACCAATTCTCAGACCCATTCCAGACCTCTTAAGTCTGAAACTCTGGGGGCGGGGCCTCACCAAGCCTTCCAGGTGATTCTAGCACAGGCTAAAGTTTGTGAACCATGTTTTGGTTGACTATAATTACATTTTAGTGTGAATTTCTTTGCTTTCTCTGTTATACACTGGATTGTGTCCCCCTAAAATTCCTATGTTAAAGTCTTAAATTCCAATGTGACCATATTTGGCAAAAAGGTCTTAAGAGGTAATTAAGCATTAAAAGAGGTCTTATGGGTGGGACCCTAATGCAATAGAACTGGAGAACAGATACCAGCAAAAAGATAAAGCAAGGACATAGCGAGGCGGCCATCAGCAAGCCAAGGAGAGAAGCCTCAGGAGAAAACCTAACCTGCTGACACCTTGATCTTGAATTCCCAACCTCCAGAACTATGGGAAAATAAATTTGTTGTTTAAGCCACCCAGTCTGCAGCATTCTGTTACGGAGCCCTAAAAGACTATCCGATCCACTTTTGCTTTAGGCATTATTTAATTTTAATATACTTTTTCTCTCCATGTATGGAATGAAAACACTGACATTGTTAAAGAAAGAAAATTTTCTAAAATTCCCTTTAAGATGTGTTCTTCAAGGCAATCTTTCACTGTTTTTAGATGATGGATTATTTTATACCCTAATCCCTTGAGAAGATAAACCAAAAGTATATCCAGCTTAAGCTGTTAGAAATGTATTTCCAAGTACTGAATAATGCTGTTCCAATATCTACAATCCACTGTAATTTGACTTACTCTTTAACCTAAGCAAAGACCAGATCCCCTTCTTAAATTCCTTTCCTCTCTTCATCCCTATTGTAAGAATGCCAGATACTGATATGCTTTTGAGTACACTCACTTTTATTTTACTTTGTAGTCAGAATTTTTAAAACCATAATTGAATTTTGCGTTTTATCCAATGTAATGGACATTAAACCTCCCAAAAGATTTCCAAAGGAAACTTCAGTAAAATTTGTTTCAAAGTGAGTACACTTTTCATTAAGAAATACTAACATAATAAATGAATGTTACAGCCAACCAATCATATTCATAAACAACCTAACTGGTCTAAGAGCACTCTCTGGACAATGGCCATTTCCATATTTCATTATGCCTACATTAATGATGGCATATTTATATTCATTCTCAACATGAAATTACACGATTCATGTATATGGTATATACACATGCATAGACGCACATAAATTTATATTAAAGTGACAATAAGTGTTATTACAGTGGCCACATACACATTAAGAGAAAACTAAATATTAGTCCAGATAAAAATATATAGATCCTGTCTCTACCACATATCCATAACTAATTTAGTATAATACTCCTTCTGGGGTTACTAATAGAGTTGACCCTATCTGTAGGTTCCGTATCCAACCAACCACAAATAGAACATATTCAGGGGGGAAAAAAAATTGTGTCTGAACGTTTACAGACATATTTTTCTTATTACCTGAACAATACAGCATAACAATTATTTACATAGCATTTAATTGTGTTAGGTATTATGAGCAATCAAAGTACCGTCATGCATTGGATAACGTTTCAGTCAATAATGACAAACCACTGATTTGCTAATGGTCCCATAAGATTATAATACCACAATTTTACTGTACCTTTTTATGTTTCGATACACAAACATTTATTGTTGTTGCACTACCTACAGCATATAGTACAGTAACATGCTAAATAGTACAGCCTGTTGCTTCTAGGCTGCAACATGTTACACTACCTACAGCATATAGTACAGTAACGTGTTGCAGCCTAGAAGCAACAGGCTATGCCACATAGCTTAGGGGCTGCAGTAGGCTACACCATCTAGGTTTGTATAGTACACTGCATGACATCTGCACAATAACAAAATTGCAACACATTTCTGTACAAGAGAGGATGTGTAGGTTACATGCAAACATATTTTATGTGAGGTACTTGAGCATCTGTGGATTTTACTGTCAAAGTGGGTGGAGGTGGGGTGGTCCTGGAATCAATCCCCCATGGAGACTGAGAGACAACTGTATTTTCTAAAAGAAAAAAAGATTAGCCCTTTTCAACTTATTAGGGAGTAAGGCCAAGTAAATGGTCAATCAAATCACCTAGTGTCTTTTTCACTACAAGAAACATTAAGTTTTATTCCATACACTCTATTTACTAAGAAAGAAAGATACTAATATTTTGGGGTTAAATTCAACATGGGAGTAAAAAAAAAACTGCTTAAACAGCAATGTCAGTATTTTACAACTTACAATAATATTTACTTATTAAATGTTTAACTCAAAAATATATTTCATATATTTACTTAGAAACCATTGAAACATATAAATTCACTGGACTGTCAAAATTAGAAGGCAAAACTCATACAGTATATGCAATATCACCTTTTCCATTAATCCTGTTATACAGCAGAATGCTAAATTAGAGTTATTTTCAAACAAAAACTAAACTAAACTAAAACCAAGAACATGTAAGAATACTCTCCTCCAAGTGAGGAGAGGAAAATCAAGACCACAGAGCTGACAAATCCAGAGCTGCTATGTAAGCACCCAAAGGCACTCACTTTCTTATAAATAAGACATCATTCCATACCAAGGCTCTGAGCAGGAATCTAACCCAAGGATAAGATAGGGCCTTCTGCCAAGGTTAGGTTTTTGTCTGTTCACAGTGCCAAGTGATGAATTTACAGCACTTTATTTCATATAACTGTTGAGGTCTCATCAATGTTACTCTTCATTACTGAGGATAACTGAGTGAACTAAAAATGAAGGAGTGGTTCAAACTATTACCTGCACAAATGTTTTAGGTTATAAAAAACTGGAGATGTACATAAATTTTCTTCACAACTATTATAAACTGCTGACAGGGGAGTGAGCTCCAGGGATCAGGAGTCAGACTTCTAGCTCTGGACTGCACATTTTAATCAAACTATTTTATCCTAAGTCTTGCTCATTTGGCAATAACTATGATAAATAAATGGACGGACAATAAATTTCAATTTATATAGGTCAAAGACTACTTGCTTTGGCCAATATTTTCCTCCACATCCAGTCTAGTATCTGAAACTATAGGTGGCACTACATACAGCTAACACTCAAATACTTTGTTGAATGAATACTACTTTTGTCACGGTTGGGGAAGCTAAAACATTTAGAGGCACTAAGCTGGGAGTCAGATCTGGACTTTCATCCTTACTGTAGGATGTTAGGGCAAGTTGCTATGTACCTGCGACTGTTTTCTCATCTGTAAAAGAAAGGGTGGACCAGGTTTTCAAATCTCTTTTCTAGTGCTAAAATTCTTTGTCTATCCCCCAAATCCTCATTATGTCTCCCAGCCCAAGTATAAAATATTAGTTTTGCCATCCATAAACTTAGGGCTAATCATGTCTTTTGCTTATAGGTTCCTTTACCAAAAAATGTACAGGAAGAAGCTTCAATCTTAGTTGTTATTTAGATTCATTATTAAATGCACTTTGATGGTTCAGAACCTTAGTTCACCACATTCACTCACTCTGGTGAATCTAAAAACCACCTATTCTGATTGGCAATAGACAGATGCTCTTTAGACTTTGTTTTCAATGCAAACTTTTTTTTTTTTTTGAGACAGGGTCTTGCTCTGTCGCCAGGCGCCAGGCTGGAGAGCAGTGCCGTGATCTTGGCTCACTGCAACCTCTGCCTGCCAGGTTCAAGCAATTCTCCTGCTTCAGCCTCCTGAGTAGCTGCCCAGCTAATTTTGTATTTTTTTTAGCAGAGACGGGGTTTCACCATGTTGGCCAGGATGCCTCGATCTCTTGACCTCGTGATCCACCCGCCTCGGCCTCCCAAAGTGCTGGGATTACCGGCTAGCATTCTTTTTAAAACTCATGTAGAGCCAGGCACAGTGGCTCATGCCTGTAATCTCAGCACTTTGGGAGAACGAGGTGGGCGGATCACAAGGTCAAGAGATCGAGGCCATCCTGGCCAACATAGCAGGGTGCCTGTAGTCCCAGCTACTCGGGAGGCTGAGGCAGGAGAATTGCTTGAACTGGGAGGCAGAGGTTGCAGTGAGCCAAGACTGCGCCACTGTGCTCCAGCCTGGCGACAGAGCAAGACTCCGTTTCAAAAAAAGAAACAAAAAACCTCATGCATGGTCTGTATTTCAGCTTCTCTTGTCTGGTCCTAACAGGGCTGCAAAATAAAATACAGGTCACCTAGTTAAATGTAAATTTCATATCATTAACAATTCTGTAATCCCATGTATGCCCTATACAATACTTAGGACACTCATGTTAAAAAAAAAAGTTATTCATTGGCAACCTGGTCCTGATTTCTTATTGTCATAAATTACCAGTTTCCAAAGAAATGTGATTTTACAATGCAGGTTAAACACGAAATAAAAGTTAAACTTTATTTGATTCAGAAGGAAACTGGATCTTCCAGCAACTGAGTATAAACTCACTCTGGTCTCCCAAACTACCACATACAAAACTTTGGAAATAACTGTAAAATGGCATTTCCATCTGGCCTGCCTTTCTGGCCCCAAACAGCACTAACAACCATCATGACTCTGAAAAGGGAACTTAAAACATTAAATTCCCAATCTGTAGCTCTGGGGCTGCCTTATTACACATCTGGCCCATATTCAACATGGTTTCTTACTCCTTACCTATTGTTTAATTTGCTATATATTTGTAGATTTATATTTGTCTATTTTAAACAAATGTATTATAAACTAGTTATGGCGATACTTTTTGTATCCTCACTTTCATCTCCTATCCTTCCTCATACATGCAGTACACACAAATTCATGTATACAGAAGTTTAGCAAATATTTTCTGAATATCAAAAGTTTAGCAAATGTTTTCTAAATATTAAATGTCATTGGAAGAATACAGTAAATACAGAAGTTGTAATGCTCTCAATTGAATTTCTACTAATCCTATCGCAAACCTAGAATTCAGCTTTTTAATAAATTCATATCAATTGCTTTACTTTTCTACAGTTTAGGCATAAAATGTATGGAATCCCCAGTTATAAACTTTCTGAATGCTAGGATTCTTTGTGGTAAGCATTTACTGAATATCTAAAATATTCTAAACTCTGTCCTATATGCTGCTTAGTATGCAGTATAACTATAAATAACAAGATACTTCAAAATAAATACCAGAACATATATAGCCTAATAAATGTTTATTTTTCTACCATAAATTAATTAACTTAAATCATTCTAATAATGCTGCCATTGCTTAAAACATTTGTTCTGCTTTTTTGAAATTTCTTTTATAGTCTGAGATACTTTAAAGAAAATATCCTCAATGACAGCAAATCTACTTTTTTTTGGAAGATTTATCATTAAGATAAATGTAAAACAAGTCTATAATAAATTGTTTAATTATATAAACAAGTCTCATTAATAAAGTGGGTGACTCACACATTCTAAGTATAGGGATATTGGTAAAAATTGTATAACAAATATTGTTATCAGAGGTAAGGCAATACAGTGTCTTGCAACACAGGATCTCCCGAATCAACTCAGAATGTCAACAACTTAAGCTGAAAGGACTTGCTCATTCTTGTGGGTTGAATGAAACAGTTTTGCTTTTTTTAAACAAACGAACAAAGAAAAAACTAATAAACATCTATTTTACTATTTATTACTTACTTACCACTTACTAGTTTTGACATAAATGCTTTCTAAGATCTTGAGTTTATGTTTTTCTATTACAGACCTTAACTATTTTCCACTGGTACCACTGGAAATACCACATTTCATCAACAACCACTATTTTCTCCTAAAACTTCTTGTAATATAAATTCTCCCTTTAAAATCAGGATAATATCAAATCTTCACTGCTTGCCACTTTAAGTGTGTGGCACAATACTCCTATAACCTAAGGAGAACTGGATTTAAATCTGGCTTTTTTACAGTCAATATTTAGAATCAGTAAGAATAAACCAAATCCCTAGCCTCTTGTACATTTTCCATCAACCTCTGGGTGAGGTAGGCAACCACTTCGAGAATCATCCAAGATCATTTTAATTCCAAAGAGGAAAAAAAAATCTAGCTCTTGAAATTATTTCAAACTTCTAGAAACATGTAAGAGGCTCAACTGTATATAGGAAAGAGAGCAATGGACTAGAGTTAGAGAGCTGGACCCACAAGCCTTTCTGCCATTTAGCATTTGGGCATGTAAACAGACTCATTTCTCTGTCTATAGGGAAAGAAATCATCATCTTATTTACAAGGCTATTATACGGATTAAATGATACCAACTGTCACATGCAACATGCTTCTGATACAATCAGTCTTCTAACTAATTCTTTATCCTTAAGACCTCAAATATCAAAAGCCTATAAGCCAACTCCATTTTCTTTAAGGAATGGTCTGAAATCTGTGACTGTTTTTAGTATAATACGCAAACTCTTCTCCATGTCAAAAGCACTTACTTATTCACCAGAATTGGGTTATGAGATATTTCATAAGCTAAAACTTACCATTATTAAGACAAAACTTTATTTTAAATATTTTACATAAAAATCTCCTGACAGCGTACCACAGAATTTATCTCGGCTGTAAAAGTCAAACATAATGAACCAGAAAGTTATCACTCAGGATTATTACTCAGTTTGTTAAGACTTATAATACATGTCATGTATCATGCTAGGTCCCAACATAACTATCAACAACCAGCCCTTAAGAACTCAGTTTATCTAGGGAGACAGATTCGCAAACAGATAGACTTCAGAGCCATATTTCCCTGACTCAAATAATCATTCTTTCCACTTCCCAGCATTCTTAGCCCGCAAAATAGGAAATTCCACCCTTTTATCTATGTTGAGTCTATGGGAATTTGAATCCCTAATTTTTATTTAAAATATCTTTTAGAAGCCTATAATTAAGAAGTAACACTGAAACCAAAAGCGAGCTTATACACAGATTGCCTGTCACAAGTCAGGCAAAGCAATTAAAGAATTTGCCAACTCAGAAAATCACAGAATTTTCAAACTAAGAAAGGACAGTGTTTCCTTTTTATGCATTAGTACTTAAGGTCACTATTACATTAAGGACAAAAATTAAAATTAAAAACACAAAGACAAAGAGCTGGGATTAACCAGTAGGAAATTCAAATGAAGACTATATACTTTGTTAAGTTTCAAAGTTATAGGTCAATGACAAAGCTGCTAAAGAAGTTAAGATCATAGAACATAGGTTAAAAAAAAGAAATATGCTACCATGATGTTATTCTTAATCAATGGCCAGAATGATTTAGTTGACTTAAAACTCAGGCTTAGACTCAAAGTTTTCTATATTGAAGAAAATGGACTATGCCTAAATGACAACAGATCCTTGAATAATGTTTCATTTAACATGGTTTCATTAAAACATTGATGAGAAAAAAAAAATGATATCAGGCTAGGATGACTATATGGAATCTTCACTTTCTCCCTACATCTACATGGGTTTTCTGCAGGTATTCTGCTTTTCTCCCACATACTAAAGATATGCTTCAGGGAAAGGTTCTGGCCACTCACGACCCTGAACTGAAATCAGCAGATCAGAGAAAGAATGAATGAATAATTAAAAAGTATTGTCAAATAAAAATTACTAAAGTATACAATAATCATACAAATACACTACAATATATGATGTGGCATGAAAGCGATCTGCAAGCTTGCTGTGGTTATGATTGTTTTTGAACTTTGGGTGGTAGGAGGTGCGCCTTATAATTTTCACTTAGCAAACATTAATTCTTTGATTTAACCCACTACCTACTATGATGACTGTCACTCACTAATTCACCAAAAGTTGGGTTATCTTGTTTTATTAATCTTTCTTAAATGTATATATGGGATTACATTTATTTCAGTGTTTAGTATCGAATATTTGGTAATGTTTTTGTGATAATAAATATGCCATAAGAACTTAACTCTTGTTTGTATCAACTAGTTTATGGTAAAACTGGTTTTGCTACATGTCATTTCACTTAATGTAGCAGTGTCCAAGAACCTATCGACCACACTGAGGATATACTGTATGCTTCTGTCAGTAAAAGTATTTCTGTATTTATACTTAATTTTTCATTTTACTCCCTACAACTATTATTAAGCCAATAATTTATTCTCAGTTATTTCAGAATACTGACTTAATATGAAGTAATGGAAACAGAGATAAGGAAATGAATATGCCCAGGGAAGCTGGGGCAATCAATGCCTTATCAAAGAACTGATTTTTAAAGTGAGTCTTGAATGAAGAATCCTATTTTGCAATGTGAGGAATTTAGGCAAGGGGAGTATGATTTACAAAGGCATAAATAATGAACAGGCTAGCCATGTCTTTAATACAAGAACTCCTGCTATGATGAGAAGTAACCACTGTGGAAGCAGGAATGGTGCAGTATAGAAGACTCAGAGTTTAACTTGACACATTCATTCATTAAGTACTAACTTCATGAATAATCTAAATGATAAGCACCTAACTTAAAGTTTCATAACAAGACCTAAAAAAATGACTAGTTTGGATAAGTATATTCCAGATAGAAGAGCAGCACACAGCCATTGTTTTTCAACCAAATTATCCAAGCCTATTAAGTTTTATGAATTCTTATTTTCTACTTTAAAAACCTTCTTTTTCACCCCTAAGATGTCAATTTTCAATTATTTCCTGTGATACTTGTGCTTGCTTCTAAATAGTCTTTCTAGTTTCTCAAATTTGCTCCCTTTCATCTGCAGTGTGCTGGCAAGCCGGTTATCAAAATGTTACAAAAATTTATTTAAAATATGAGTAAATACACCAAGAAAACATCCGAAGTGGAGTGAAATGCTAAGAGTCTTGATGCATGAACTTCTGGCTTCTTAGAGGGCTTTTCTGCCAATTTCCTGGTTCTCTATTTTGTTTTACATGGTTCAGGAAACTGGATAAATAATAGCCTTAGGCTGGGAGAAAAATTATCCTACACCTCTCTCCATTCTTCTATTTCTGCTTTCTCTTTGATTCCTCCCCATTCCAGCAGCACTCCAGACAGCAGTTAGTCCACTCAGTTACATTCCAGAACAAGAAGATTGGTTTCCATTGACCTCAAAATCAAAGGAATGCCATGATACAATTAATATGACACATTTCATCCTTTTACACCCATAATTATTCTAAGTAATTAAGAATTACTTGAGCAGGCAAAAGAAACATTTGACTGAATGTTCAAATATATAGAGAGATGTATATCTACTAACCAGATGTAAAAAGTTATATTCAATCAACTACATAATCTCTCCTATTCTCTCTCCCTCTCACATCCCACTTACAGCTATCAATTTAAAAAAAAAAATCCAATGCCACTATAATCTACGATTGTTAATGATGATCTCAAAGTCCTTGTGTACATGTGCAGATCTATATTAAACTATAATCTCTCTGCATCCCTCTTCCTTTCAACTCCCTGGGTTATCCTGCTTATGGGGTTACCTGGTATCAAATATATTGAAGGGGCATGGCCAAAGAATCTGCTTAAAGGAGCAGCTTTCCCTCCAATCAGAAATAAGGCCTTAAACCTATACAGTTCCCACTTGTGGAAACATTTAATTTAAATCTAGGGTCACAGGTATACTTCAAGAAGGAACACAGGAGGAGCAAGTCTGACATTATAAAACACTGATAGCCTGGCTTGCTACCTAAGCTGTGTGCAGAAGTACAAGCAGAGCTCAGCACAACTAAGAAAACCCTCCATATATAATTGTGACAGAAGGCCAGAGATCCCCATCAAGAATTCTAAGAATTGACCAGGCGCAGTGGCTCACATCTGTAATCCCATCACTTTGGGAGGCCAAGGAGGGTGGACTGCTTGAGCCCAGGAGTTTGGGACCAGCCTGGGCAACATGACAAAACACTATCTCTACAAATAGTACAAAAATTAGCCAGGTATGGTGGCACACGCCTATAGTCCTAGCTACCTGGGAGGCTAAGGTGGAGGACTGCCTGAGCCTGGAGAGGTCGAGGCTGCAGTGAGCCAAGATCGTGGACATTGCACTCCAGCCTGGGTGACAAGAGCAAGACGCTGTTTCAAAAAAAAAAAAAAAATTATAAAGAAAAGCGTTATAAGAATAGAATACAACAGTAGCAAAACTATTGAGGTTTGAAGGTTTGACAGCAGATTCTAGAATGCTTTTCTTCTTTATTAGTTTAGGAATAGCTGGCAACAATATACCCCTATTCATTATAGGAGAGATCACAGACCAGGAGTGGGACATGTGCACACACTTACACTAGTTCTGGAAGCATACAGCACCTGATGAATCACTGCACAAAAAAGGAAACGAAGAAGGAACACCAGACACACTGAGCAAGGCTGACTTAAAGCTCTGCATAACAGTCTCTCTTCTCAGCAGGTCACAGTAGTTACTGTCTAGCATAGCAATCAGGTAAATATTTTTTAAAACAAAGTATTTATCCCAAATCTGAAATTTTCTACTGAAAATGAGAATTTAAAAATAATTTTAAAAACTCATATATGATGTCACAAGAAAAGCCTCCCAAGACACTTTTAAATTTCCGTAAAATTTTACATCGTTTACGATACTGAAGCTTAACTTCTTTGGATTAACTCTTCAGTTGTAGTTGCATTTAAGTTTGGATGTCAAACTTTTTAAGTTTCCTCTGCTATTAAAAAAATAAAGACACATTATTCTGTTAAGGAATATTTTACAAAAACATCTACTCATTGGCATTTTTAAATAATAACCATTTCCATCGGCTGCTTCTTAGTATTCTATTCTATTTAGTAAAGTCTATCCTGCTCTTTAGAATTATATAAATGTAATTCTTGTTTCACAAAAAATTAAATTTATATAACATAGTTATAAGAAAATATTTCTGATCTGTGTGTCATTCAGCTGACATATCACTCAGCTCAAAGTTAAAAGAAACAGTACCTGTGATAAATTCTTACCCCAAGCACGCTACCATTTCTAAGAGACAAAACAAGCATCTTACAGAAGTCCAGTGTCAGTGGATTCAAGCTCAAGACCAGACATAAGAGGCTCATTCAAGAATCATTAACAACCTCACAGGTATAAACAGGGCATTGTGCCAAGGGTGAGTGATAGATGAACAGTCCCTGCTCCCAAACTGAACATCTCACGGAGGTGTCAAATATGTAAACAAAATATGAATTTTTAAAAGTGCTATAGAAATTTGGAAAAGTAAAGCAGAGACCTAGAAATGAGTGGGACATACTGTAGACACAGCAAAAAAAGACAGACTCCCCAAAATCTGACCAGTCTCAGAGAAAGGCTGCAAGAAGATTTTAGTCATAAGATCACAAACTACCAAAATCCTTTAAATCGAGTAATTACAGAGGAAACAAACATAAATGAAGACAAACATCTGCAAATAAAGATGCTCACTGGAAGATTATTTAACAGAAAATAATTCAAAATCAAAACATCCAATAACAAAGGAATAGCCATTATGCTCATTAAAATATTAATGAAAAAAATTTAATGACATGAGAAAATAATACAAAGTTTTTTTAAAAGCATGCAATTATACCTACATTATCTGAAGGATGTTAATAGGTAAGTTTTCAAAAGATCAAAAACATTAAAGTGTTAAAGCTAGCTATTTCTCAGATGTAGGATTATGAGGGATTTGTTTCACTTTTACATTGTCCTATATTTTCCAAACATTATATAGTATTATATTTCTAATTGTTAAAAAGGTTATGTAAGTCACTGTATTTTAGGGTATCCCTTTAAAACTAATAGCCCTTTGCATCTTTTTCTATAGAGAATATCTCATCCATAAATTACACAGAACCCACTTATTTAAATACATTAGTATGAGTAAATTGCTTTGAACAGTACCAGCAGGTAGAAGGCAGCTACACAGGTGTTCATTTTATTCAATAGTCTTAAATTTTCCCTTTAGTCAAAGTAACTAGTGTGTCTTGGAGCTATTTTTCATGGCATGTTGACAAAAGAACGTTTGTTTTGTTTTGTTTTTTCACCTTCTAAATTCTAGCATCTCTTAAAAGAAATGACTGTTGTTTTCCTGAGATTCTACTTCCTTTAAAAAAAAAAAAGAGCAAGAAGAAATTCAAATATCAAGTTCCTTAACAGGAAGACAGAAATTTAATGAGGGGAATGGAATTTGGTCTTATCCAGATGAAGAAACAAATCATACACCGACTCTTAACAGGGAGTGGGCTATATGTAATTATTTAGAAAAAAATGTCTTTAACTGTCTTTATGAGCTTGAGATATGGCAGGTCAGAATCCCAGGGGAAGACTCAATAAATCAGATAGGGCAACCAACTGTTCTATACAATAAAGGAATGAGGAATCTGGATTCTCAAAGTGGAGGATGACTGGAGAGAGAAATTAAGGAAGGGGGCTCTTGAGTTATCCATAGACTGTCGCTCACTTCTGCTTTTGTAAAAATGAATTACTTTTTCACAAAGTAAAATTGAATTGTGTATCTAAATTGCACAAGACTGCACAAAGACACAGGAAATGAATGACAGATGACATTTCTGGGTTATCCACACATTAAACTTACTGCATATATGCATTCATTTTCAGTTTGACAAACTTACACAGGTATAAAGTCTGTTTTGGAAAACAGATTCACAAGGCTTTTTTTTTTTTTAAATATCAGCTGTCCTCTTAATCCCCCATCCCATTTTCTACTCTGAAGTGAGTACCCTCAAATCGTTCAGCTGTTTGTTTCTAACTCCATCTCTATGAACAATGCTTACAAAGCTACTACTTGCTTTTTCAAGACAGTCTCACTCTTGCCAGGCTGGAGTGCAGCGGCACGGTCTTGGCTCACTACCTCCGCCTCCTGGGCTTAAGCAATTTTCCTGCCTCAGCCTCCCTAGTAGTTGGGACTAAAGGCCCAAGCCACCACGCCCGGCTAATTTTTGTATTTTTAATAGAGATGGGGTTTCACCATGTTGGCCAGGCTGGTCTCGAACTCCTGACCTCAACTGATCCACCCATATCTTTCATCACCATTCTTCCCATGCCCAGCACAAACACAAATGCTTTCTAAAGTACTTTATCAAGAATATATAAAGAAATTACAATTCAATAATAGGAAAAGACTATACATTACTGGAACCAAAATGTCCATTAACAGGCGAAAGGACAAATTCTGGTGTATCTATACAGTGAACCCTCATCAGCAATAACAAGAACTATTAATATATACAAAATGGATGAATCTCAATTATGCTGAGTGAATGCAGACCAAAACAGAACACATACTGTATGATTCCATGTACATAAAATTCGAGAAAAGTCAAATTATTCTACAGCGACAGAGCGGATCAGGGGGTGCCCGAGGAAAGGAGGCACAAAAAATTTAGGGGCATGATTACCTGACTGGTGGCAATTTCAATGGAATGTATACATGCCTCAGAACTCAAGTTTTTCACTTTAAATGTAAAGTTTACTCTATGCCAATTATCTTAATAAGACTGTAATATATTTGTTTAATTATGAGAAAAAGGACACAAATAAGCTAAATAGAAGTTCTGGATTCAAAGGTATGGCTTTATAACTGTGAGTTTCACAGTAAGGTGATCTGACTGCGACATTTTCTTTGGAGACACGGACACAGCCAATGTCAGATTCTTGAGATATTTTACCTTGAGCTGGTCAGATTAGATAAGGTAAGACACTTCTCTTCTGGCCAGAATTCTGAAAGCTGGGTGAGGGAAGAAGACTGGTGATCTTAAATATGTAAACATTCAGTTTTGAGTGTGGCACCCTGGTTTTCAACTGTGTTCCCAGTGTGTAGCCTTCGCCAGAAAGTAAGCTTCCAGCCTTCTGCAAGGGTGAAGGAAGAGGGATCACAGAGCTACAGAAGAGAGGGAAAGATATTTGGGTATCAAATTCCTAAAATTTCAACCAGTCCTCCCATTTTGCCCCATTGTCCCCTCTTCACCCCAGGTACCATGTTTTCCCAGCTCTAAGCTCTCAAGTAAGTCTATAAACTGACTTGTTTCTGGGTTTTTCTATTAGAGTTCAGCTTTTTGAGTCAACTAAGTTAGCTCCTTCTAAAATTTTGGTGTGGGTTTCTTTTCTCCCTTTTAGAGTTATTACTTTTTTTAAAAAAGAATTCCCTTATTCTCATTTTAATATATATTTGGCAAGGAACAGAGTTAAATGCCAGCAATATGCCACCTGTTTAACTGAAATCTTAGATAATTTAGTTTTTCAATAAATATATTTATCTTCATAAATGAACCACAGCATATCATAGATGAAACATCAAAATGATGATAAAGTAGTTAAAAGACAAAATTGAAAGGCAAAACTGACAGAATAAAGAACTAAATGGTTGAAAACAAAGTCTGGGGTGGGGGAGAGTGTGTCCCTGTTTTTGCTATACAAATTTTGTTAAAAGCCAAATTTCCAAGAGAGAAAACTCAAAACCCCCTGACTTTTTGAGGAGTTAACAAAGAAACCAAGTGATTTATCCATGATCAGTAGGCTTTTTAGTGGCAAGGATAAATTTCAAATTTAAATCTGTTGAGTCCTTAATATATCACAGAGTTAAAACCAAAATCAAAGGAGACACAGGCTCTGAGAAAGGTAGGTATTTCTAGCAAAAGGAATGCTGTCAGCAGAAGGGCCAGAGATGAGAGAATGAAGGTTCCAGCATTTGATTATGTACATAAAAACAAGCTCAAAGGTAGGGTCATCTATTTTTGAGACAGGGTCCCCCTCTGTTGCCCAGGCTGGAGTGCAGCAGCATAATCTCAGTTCACTGCAACCTCTACCTCCCAGAATCAAGCAATCCTCCCACCTCAGCCTGAGTAGCTAGGACTACAGGTACAAGATACCACAAGCCTGGCTAAATCTTTTTTTTTTTTTTTTTTTTTTTTTTTTTTTTTTTTTTTTTTTTTTTGGTAGAGATGGGGTTGTTTTGCCATGTTGCCCAGGCTGCTCTCAAACTCCTGTTCTCAAGCAATCCTCCCGCCTCAGCCTCCCAAAGTACTGAAATAACAGGCATGAGCCACTGTGCTGGACCAAAGACAGGGTAATAGAAATTTTATACTAAATCCACTGTGCGTGCAGAAAGAGGTTGACTGATGAATCCTCATTTTTCTGAGACTCGGCATTCAGAAGGTTTGATGCTGGAGGACCTCCCTCCCTTTTCCTAGGCTTTGTCATATTTCTTTCCCATTTCACTGACTGACCTTCCTTGTTTTCAGCCTTCTATTTGCACTGGTATCCTTTAACTCAGTATTCCACTACGGTATTGTCAGGAATGTCCATACTTAAGTACCTTAAGCTCATGAGTCACTTTTTAAGCAAACAAACAAAAAAGAGTAGTTATAGCAATTACTTGATTTTGAGCACAAGTAGAGGAAAAAAAGGACAGAAGTGTAGCAAAGAAATTAAACATTTCTTAGCAGAGGTATTAAAAAAATCTAGGTATTAGCAAGGAAACATGGAGTATATGCCAGTATCATTCATCCCTGAGTGTTCCAGTAGAAAAACATTAGGACTTCCACAATACCAACAATTAGATCTATAAAATTTTGAAGGTTGGGAGAACACTCAATAGCAGGGCACCTGTAGGATCTCAGCTATGCTAATCATGGGAAAATGAATAATTTCCGGATAACAACTCTTATTTTTTCAAGCTTTTTTTAAATATAAGGGCTTACATACTAAAGCTATATAAATCCTCAGTTACTTAAATGTCTAAAATTACTACTCTATTTATCACTCAAGCATTCAATGGACATGATAAAGTCAAATACAGGCTTTCCTTCTTGACCTCTGGAAGATAGCTGGAAGAATAACCCATTGCTATACTTTAACACAGACCGTATACCTAACTCTTCTCCCTGATGCCTAGTGATTCTGTAGCAGGTCATAAGCTAACAGTTTGCTCTCAGTTCACAGAAAGGCAGTAATGATACGACATTCAGTCTTCCTGTCTAAATGTGTCCATTCTTCAAAACTCAGCATTAGTCCATCCTTTCCCATCATCTCTCAAATTTTCTTGTCTGAAGTCCTCTGTTTGTAGTCTGGGTTGTATACTTCCCATTTATTATCATTTTGTCTTAGTAATTTGTTTGGAGATAATATAAAAGAGCTGAGATAAGATATGGGTTCCATATGAGGATACATAGAACTTTATCCAGCAAATATTCAGGTACTATTTTTTTGGCATATTGGTTTAGGATTTAGACATTGTATAGCTTCTGTTAAGATAAAGCTTAACCTTTACCTTAGAGAAGATTAAGGAACTTTTTCTGGGAAATTTTTAAAGCCTTTTTACCTTTGGAATTTCAGCTTGCTCAGATAGGTTCGTAAGACAATGTTGTACTTCTGGAAGATATAGCTACATACATTTCATAGAATGTTACTAGGACAGTAGAATTTAGCTTCTCCACAGGCAGACTTTTCCACTTCTGAATTTCAATGTGGCAGTTAATTTGTTTTTTTTTGTTTTGTAAACAGGTTCTTGCTCTGCCACCCAGGCAGCCTGGAACTCCTGGCCTCAAGCGACCTCCTCCCTGGCCTCAAGCAGCCTCCCAAAGTGCTGGGATTTATAGGCATCAAGCACTGCATCTGGCCCCTAAGGGTCCTATCAGGTGACAGGAGAAACACACACATATTCACAACAGGATAAAGGACCACCAGACTCTAAGATTGTCACACAGTGGACAGTCAGCAAGACTACAGTATGCAACACTGCTCTCAACTCCAGCAGACAATTCATTTTGTGTTCTTTGTGAACAGCACCCCCTGGAGTTGTGCAAGGCAGTGATCCTGGTTAGGTAATACAGAAAGTTAACAGGTAAGATGCTCCACTAAAGGAAGTTTTATCAAATGAGGACAAAACACTACATACATTTAGATAGATTGAGCCCTTATTGACAAGTTAAAGTATCACAGACGTTCCAAATGGAAAATAGCATAAACCAGCATATCCTGGGGTTTGGTTTCCGCCCGTCCCCCAGGAAATCCCTATTAATATTTTTCAGAACCAGTGTTCTAAAACACACTTTGGAAAACACCGAGCTACTTAATAAAAGGCCTTTACAGTCAAGTTGTGTCTTGATAAAAATTAAAAAACCAATAAAAGTTTTAGTGAAGAAACTGTGATTTAAAACAGGTTATTGAAAAACAAAAGAAAATTCTGGCGCAAATATGTAAGGCATATTAAAGCAGCAGATCTGAAGGTTTTGAGAGTACAAGACTATTATTTAAAATCCACCTGGGAGAGAACTCACTCACAGGGTTAATATGATGAATAACAGATCCAGGTTGCTAACAAAAAATTATTTTAAAAGCATCTTTTAAGTTAAACAGTCAAATCTTTTTTTAAGACTTTTTTTAGAAAACATAAATTTGACTCCTAAATTTATCAGGTCTGTACAGTAGTCATGCCAGTTTACAGTTAGGCAGTGTAATCTCAGATTTCACAGTGTAAGCAAGCATTGGTTCATTCAAAACTATCTTTATTTGTTCCCCCAGAGGCCCAGGTGACAGTAATATTAATACAAAAACAAGTATCCCATATTTTAAGAAACCATATTGCTGGAAGTTACTGTACTTAGAAATACCAAATATTCTTACCAAAGAGGTAACTAAAAACACCACATACTATTTAGAATAGCTGACACTGTCCTAAAGAAAAAAAAATTATTAAAAAATAACTTTTAAAAATATGGCAAAAAAAAGTACCCATAGTTTATTTGGAACTCTCTGCCAAAAATACTTACTGATTTAGATTACCATAAGCTTTAGTAAATTACAATCTATGATTCCTAAATATACCTTAAGGTGTAGCCAACAAGACTTTAAGTTTTGGAACAAACAAAAACAGGTTCAAACAGTCTTGGGATGAACCTGCTTTGAAATTATTTTCATTATAAAATATATTTTAAATGCAGGTACAGGCTATTTACTATATTGTTATAAATAAAACAAAAACAACTGCATTTTAAAACTGGTCTTAAAGAGGAAAATTATTAAAGGCAGGTAATTCACGTGGTATATAGTAGTACTAGATAAAATAGTTCCAAAAGTTGGAGTAGATTGCTGAACTACAAAAACTGTTATTTAACATTTAAAGTGAGACAGCAGTAACTTCTACTTTAATGCACAAAATAGCAGATTATCAATTAACATGCTATCACTAATATTCTTGGAAGATCTACTTGCTGTTTTTAAAAGAGCAGCTGCTTGTTAACTAAAATTAACGAGAACTATCCACTAACTTATGTCCTTTTAGTCTGAAGGAGTATCCAATCTTTTCTTCTAACAAAGATAAGAGCTAGACTAAAGCATAAATACACACTACTGAAAGGATAAGCATGCATTATTTTTATGAATATAAACCCCGGTGTCCAAGTCATTTGGAAATGGCAGTCATTAAGACATGAAAACAAAAGAACATTCTCTAAGAGTTTACAGTGCTTAATAGGTAACTTAAGTAATTACAGATGAATCTTCTGAAAGACTACATATACAGATAACAGAAATGTTTTTAATTTATCAGTTCTACAATTGTCACAAAAGCCACCAACATCAACAAATCAAACTTTGCTACTGATTTAGATATCTCTACCATATAATTTTAACTTAGTTATAAACGCAATGTCAATGTTTCTCAAAATGCCGACTACTGGGCCCCACCCCAAATCTGCTGAATCAGAATTCCAGGGGCAAAGCCAAGGAATCTGCACTTTCAGTAATTCCCCCAGGTGATTCTCATGCACACTAATGCTGGAGAACCACACCTTTTTTTCTGAGATTTATAACCAGGTTTTGGATTTCAGGAACTAAAATCTCCTCATTTGGAACCTTTTAAACTAAATTTCATTACAGAACCAATCAGTATTTCAATGAGATTCAGGTAATAAACACGTTATAGCAGAAAAACAAGTGCATAAAAAGTTAAAGCAGAAATCTGAAGAAGAAACTTGTAGTATAGCACATTTTATTTTTATTCAAGATCTAAGACACCCCTAGTCATTTCAAAGACCAACAGTTATTTGAAATCAAAATTCCTTAAGAAAATCCACAATATTAAAAATATAGTATTTCAGATACGTTCACATTCGCTCAGCTGTTAAGTAAATCAAAATACAAACTGTTTGCATTACACAAAATATAAGTATGATCAAATTTATAAAGCTTAACAGAAACAAACCTATTTATATTTCATCATTAAATTTACCCTGATCAGAATTAATTTTCCATACATAACTTTCATAAACTTACATAAACATGTATAATGAGAAGAGCAATAAGCATAACCTAGAAGCCACCTAGAGTCCAGTTTGGGCTAAAAAAAAGTGCTATGTGACCATAGGGCCTAGACAAATCACTTTACCTACAGGGGAAAAAAAAAAGGGGACAAATGTCTACCTTACCATATAGGATTATTATGAGAATCAAATAAGGTACTATGTAAATACATTCTGAAAACTAAAGCACTTAATAATGTCTGTGATTTATGAAGACAGCAAAATTTGAGAGACACTACCTTTGGGTATCTGCTGTAAAACACACAAACTATCACCAGAAATATTAAAATGTATATGCCACTAAAGAATCAATGAAGAACATAAAAACGGACCATTCAGATTTAATTAGATATTGGACACTATTGAGTATACAGTATTCTGTAAATTACAAATATAAAACAAAAATTCGAATTGATTACCTGTCCTATGTCCCCATTTATAACAAGATCCATTTCTTGTGTTAAGATATAAATAAAATTTGATGTGCCAAGAGTTGGTCATTGTCAAAACTGTCCAGTAGGTATATCATTCTATTTTATCATGTTTGACAATTTCTATAACAAAAAATTTTAACAAGACAACAGTGTATGTGGTATGTATAAATAACATTTCTAAAAGCTAAAAAGTAATTTTTTAAAGTTATTTTACTTTATGAAAATTATTCCCGTAACTATTGCATGTTATTTTCCTTGCAATGTCACCTCAGATTCTACCTAGTCCCAAATAAGCTACTATTAGTACCTTTATTACATATCATGACAGCTACTAGAAAATAATTATTCTCTTCCAGCTGGACAATACTCTTAACCAAGATTCAAAAACTTAAATCTTTGTTTCTGCTTTCTGATCCTTAGACCTTTTATTCTTTTTTGCTCTTTCATTACAAAATTCCAGAATAAAAAAGTGAAAACGTCAATTTTACTGTAATCATGTGTAAAATGGAAGGGAAAAAAAGCAAATACTTTTTTGTTCAGTATTACAAAAGACCAATAGTTTTAATTGGCCATTCCTTTTAAAACTCATTTCCCATGGTAAGACTGTTTCATTTGAAATGAAGTTAACATGTCTGTCAGACAAAGGAAATTAGTAAATCTAACTCTAAAATCAAGGATTCTACTGAAGTATACATAACAAGAAATAATTACTCCGCATGCATCCATCTAATAGCTCAAATAACATCCTTTAACCTGGGGCCATATTCTATAGCTTGACAGAGAATACGTAACAGTAAGAGCATAAAACATCTTTCATTTCAAACACGTTTTCTGGCTAATTTTAGTTTAATAAAGACTTATCTATAGCTCAATAGCTAATGCTTTACAGTAGTCTATAGAGGAATTCCAAGTGTTGAATGAAAACTTAAATGCAGGTAGAAGGGCAATAATATTTTGTGGATTGTAAGAAAGACTATTCGTAATAATATCCACATTTTAATTCATTACTTGAGAGCTAAATACTTTTTCTCATGTTAATATCTGCCGTATAATAATAAAAAAGGAGCCTGTGTCTAAAGAGACAGTGTTCGTTATATTTATGATTTGGGAAGGAGGAGAAGGGAAGGCAATCTCACCAATTCAGCTGTCACTACAGCATTTGTTTTCTAAGCATTAAAATTTCCATTTATTTTTTATATGAGATGCACCTGAGAGAAGCCACATATAGAAACCACTTTTTTCTAACATGGTCTTTATTAAACTTTGAATATAAGTACACCTGCTCGAAGTGTTCATTTGTATTATTTAAGCAAAAGCAACTGTAAAACAAAATCATAAAAGGTAAGTTGTTGGAAGACTAAAAACAAAAACGAATTACTATACCTGATCCTGCGTGTTATTTTAGAACCTGTTAATAGGCCTACAGCTTTAAAACACACACACACACACACACAGAGTAAAACCACTGTCATGCTGGTAGATACCTTTATTTGGTGGTAATGGGTAGTTTAAACTACATATTTAAAAGCACGTGTTACTTTTCTTCTTTCACCAAGAAGATCCAGACCATCAATATTATTATAAACACAAATCAAAACTGGTTTCTCATCTCAGAATACTAAATTAAATCTCAAGCTTCAGTTAAAAAAAAAAAACTATGATTTCCCACACGACTGCAGAAATTTCTCTCCTAAGAGAAATAAGACCCCCTTATACGTCAAAATGGGGATGCCAATAATGACAGCTGCGATAAAAATCAAGAAGGCGTACTCCGAATTTTCACCATTTTAATACAAGAAAATCACGAAATTTTAAATTAAAGGTGGCGCTCTGTCCTCAACTCACCCGAATGTGACTCACTTTTGCAGACTATATGGTAGAAAATAACAGTTACTTTTCAAAGATCTTTGCAGTTACACCCAAGCCAAAATCAGGACAGAGATCCACCCTTAATTACAGCAATTTAACTGTCTTGATCTAAAGAAAGGTAGAAACTAAAACGTCCTCCTGAAATCATGGCTAAATAAGCCCATTTTATATGCTAGCTATCGAAGATTCCCAATTAAAAAGAAATGTTTCTATTTACTTCAAATTTGAACTCATCAGAAGGATAAAGAGACGGGGAGGAGGAGAACCCAAATGAAACACAAAGTACAAAAAGCAGATTCTCCTCCAATCCCTCTTAATTCCCCCAATCCGCCCCTGCCACACACAAGGACAGGGAGTCTCAGGCAGGCTGGCATCAGGGCTAGTGGTGAAGGCCCTCCATTCACTCACGTGGGCCACCATCCGAAGGGTTACACACCCTATGCCAGATGACAGCCTCATACAAACCGGGTCCTTACAAGTACTTATTATAAAATACACCCACGCTGAACAAGAGCCTTATTTTAAAATAAGACTGTCCTCAGGTGGGGGAGGTTAAACATAAGAAAGGCTTCCATGTTGAAAGGCAGACAAGTTCAGATATATGCATATACCTACACAGGTATGAAAAAGAAACATATAGCTAATTTATTACGAACACCAATCGATACCAAGAGAAGCCATTAGATTATTGATACACCCAGAAAAGTATCGGGCACAGAAGCGAAAGGTGGCTGTCTGCAGCGCTCTAACCCAAGGGAAAGGTAAGTATCAAACCTGCCGAGGACGGTCGAGCCCTCCAAGTATCTGCAGACCCCCTTAACCCACCCGGACGCCCTGCCCTCCCCTCCGCGCCAAGCATCGCACAGGGTGCGAGCACTCCCAGCGCTGCGAGTCCCGCAGAAAACTGGTGAATGAAATGCGCACAGAAACCAACCTGGCGGTGACCGCGGCGCAGAACCAGGGGTCGCTAACCAGCTTAGCCACAGGATTCTCCCTCAGGATGAGATAGAGAGCACACCCCCGACTCCACACCCCTGCCATTGAAACGCGGTCCTCCTACAGACTCCTTCCCAAAAAAGGGGGATGGGGGCGCAGGCTTTTGCCTCTCAAACTAAGTGAATAAACACGAATCGGAAACAAATGTGAACATCCTGGGGGGCCAGACGGAAGGCGTGAGGATAAAGACTAGGCGGCTCTCCAACTCCCGGGAAATCACCGTCCTGACACGCACCAACCAACCACCCGGGCCAGGGGCCGACTCGGGGCCCCCGCTCCCCTCCCGCAGTGCGTCTGGGGGGCCGAGGCCAAGGATTAGAGGGGTGACCCTGCCGGGGCGCGGGGAGAGGGAGTGCCGGGCACTGTGCCCTCAAGGTCACCACGCGCCGTGGCGGGGGCGACCGGTGGCAGGATGGACTGCCGCGCGGCCGAGGCGGCTCCGTGAAGCCGAAGACCTGCGGTGTAGACCAGAAGCCCCAACCAGCCCCATCCCTCCGGCCGGAACAGTGACTCCCAGACCGACCCGGCGCTGAGGTGCACGGCTAGAAGCCCGCTCACCTTTACAATCTCCCGGCAAGAGACAACCTGTGAGGGGCCCCAGCCGCCCCCACCAGCTTCTGCCGAATCCGCCGCAACCCTCCGGGCACCCAGCTGTCAGGACCCCCGCCGCGACGCCAGACCTCGGTGCTCCGCCCGGCCTTCCCCGCAGGTGACCTGCCCGGCCGCCCCCGCCTCGGGCGGGCGGCGGCCGCCACTCACCTCGCCCGGCAGTAGGAACCATTTTCCGAGGGGGAAGGAAAAGGAGGCTGCAGGAGGGTCGCGGGACAGTAAGCAGCAGCAGAAAACGCAGAGGATGGGGGCTCAGTCCTCAGCGCGTCTGCAGCCGGCTCGCAAGGCTCGGGGCGCCACGCGGAGGTGCAGCTGCACCTCGGGGATGGGGCCGCCGGGGAGCCGAGGGGCTCGGCGTCCACCAGCCGGGGCTCCCTACTCACGCTGCACTGCGAGGAGGCGGCGGCAGCGGCGGCGGAGGAGGAGGCGGCGCCCGGCCGTCCCCGCCCAGAGCCCGGCAGCCACCGAGTGGCCGCCCGCGTCCCCGCAGGACCCGCCTCCTCGGCTCCGCAGAGCCGCACACAGGGCGCGCCGCGCTCGCTGGGCACGGGCAGCTCCGCCGGCCTCACGCTGCCGTCCGCAACGGCAGCAGCGGGCGGGGTGCAGCCCCCTCCGTGAGCGCCGCAGCCCGGCCCGCTTGGGGAGGGGCCCGCGGGCACCAGAGAACGGACGGCCAAGCACAAGGGGGCTGCGCGCTGCTCCGGGCAGGGACCCTGTCTGCACTGGGTGGTCCGCAATATTGCCGGGGTAGGCAGGGGGAGGAGAACGCTCACCCGTTCCGGTCTGGCGCTCCCTTCTCTCCACACCCACACGCCTCCCGCTCCACGCTGGCGGCGCAGCTGCTCCCGCTGCCACAGCCACAGCCGCCGCCGCCGCCGAAGCTCGCGCTGCCGCCGCTGCCGCCTTGGCTGGGCGCGGTCACGTGACGCGGTCCGCGGGGACCCTGGGGGCGGGCGGGCGCGCACCCGCGCGCGCGCGGAGGAAGCCCGGCTCGGGCCGGGACTGGGAGCGGAGCAGTACTGGGAGGGCGTTTAAGGGGAGGACCCGGTAAGCGCGCCCCCGGCAGGCGAGCGCGTGCCCAGCGATTAGAACTTGCCGCGCGGTCGGGAAAGGGTGGCCAGAGTGAGGATCGGGGGTGGGGACTTGCGCCTCCGCATGCCCCTCCCTCTCTTCCTTCCCCAGAGCGACTCGGCTCGCCGCTGCCCCCGCCCCCTCCAGCGCGCCCCTTCCCTCCTGCCGCAGCCTGCGATTGGCTGAGAGGCTCTGACGTCCGTGTTTCCATGACGTGTTGGTGCGGGAGGGAGCGGCGGGGGAGGAGGGGGTGGCTCAAGCGAGCGGGGAGGTGACTCCGTCAGTCACAGCTGCTGTTTCGGCGCGGGGCCGGGCGGCTTCTGCGACGTGTGGAGGCAGGAGAGGGATGACTGCCGCAGGAGAAGTGCGGGCGCCTTCTTCACCTGGGCCCCCTCCGGAACCGCCCCCGGGCCCGCGCCCCTCCAGGGCCCAGGAGCGGGCCCAGGAACGGGCCAGGCGAGCGCTCTTGGCGAGGACAGTTAAGGCGAACCCCCAGTCAGCGGACATTTGAGCCTTTCTCGCCGCGTCTCTGTCCCCACTCCAAACCGGACTCGACGCCTGTCCCGGGCCTTGACGCACGCACCGGACAACAAAAGTGCTTCCCAGCCTGCTCCCTCTTTGGGGAAGAGAGCCCACTCCCATGCGGGCGCAGAGCACCAAACCTCTGTTCCTGCCGGTCGGATCCGCAGACACTGGGGATCCTGGTTGCAGCACCCAAAGGGTTAACGCAGGCGTTCGGCCAGTGCAAACCGGCCTCTCAGGATCCGCGCTTAAAATCCGGGTGTTTTCATTTTGGGTTTGCTTTTTCTTCTGTGCCAAGCTGGTGGCTCTCTTAGTTCTCGTGTAACATCTTAATCCTGCATCCATCTTTCCTGAAGGGAAAAGGAAACGGGATAACGTGCAGTATTTCGATGCTCAAAGGTAACCGGCTCTGCTCCAACCTTCAAGACATTTTGCAAGTTGGGAAAAAAAAAAAAAAAACATCGTTTGTAACATCTACTTAAAACAAAAGCAGGTTTTCCTTCCTGAACACACACATATATATACACAGTATTTAAAGATGTGTATCTTACTTAAAATACGTGCTTCATCTAATCTATTTGAACTCACCGTCGCCACTGGCCCAGAGACCTTGTCAGTGTTATTTTCAGTATCACTTAGAACAAAAAGATAAGTTCTGCCATCTTCTTTCTCTTAATTCTAGAACTGGAAAATTAATATTTGTATAGCCTCCTCAAAAGCATACAGGCAATTGGAAATATTGTATTATGTTCATGATCTGAAGATAACATTTATTTTAAAATATTTTTAAAGCTTAGAAACAAAATATAAAAAGTTTTAAAGTGAATAAGTCTAAATCAAGGCTGTTGCAAATAATTCATCAGTTTATGTATCTCACTAGGCTAGACATTACCAGCCTTCTGAGTTGTGCCCTTGATGTGCAAAATGAACGAACATTGGACAGAATGATAGCATTTTTCCTCTTTTCAATCACTGATAAAGAATTGGTTAATGTAGTACAGTAAATAGCCCTTCCTGACACTATTTCCAGTCTTTTTAACAGAAGAATAACCTAAATTTCACCTAAGTACATTTCAATATTATTTCCCCCTAAAATATCTTTCAAAACGACTCAGAGGCATTTAAGAATCACTGGCTTTTTTCTAACTTTTCCTCCAGGGAAGTCACAATAGAATGTTGAATTATGTATTCTACTTTAATCAAGAATTTGACATTAAAGTAATATGTTAATCATTGCTATAGTACACTAGCAAAATGGGTAATAGATTAAACTAAGAATCTGTTCACTTTGGGTTTGTTCCAGTTCCAAATTATAAAATAAATGCTCTTAAAATGTTGTGGTCATGAAAAAATTATTGAGCATCTTTATTTAAGAACATGATTCAATTAAGTTTTCATTTAAATCGATAAATCTATAAATGAAACATATGGAATATATATTTATATGTATCCATAAATGAAAATGTGTATCTATCCCAGAACGCATTTGTATGCATTTTAATGAAATGTGAGTCATATTCACTGACAGACTTTTACTTTGATAGTCAAGAAAATTGTACTGCATAGTTTGGTTTTTATATTTTTATTCAAATGGAAAACAAAGGCTGAAAGCAATATAGAAATAACTGTTTACATTACATTAAGAAATTCCAGTTTTTTCTCTCACAGTCTTAGTACTCAGGCTTCCTTCATAGCATATTTTTCAGTGTAAAAATCAGGAAAATATTGCATTGCTTACTGTCTCCTTGAAAAAAAATTGAACCATCTGAAATCAAAGATGCCACTGTATGTGATATAACAGTAGTCTCTTAATCTTAGACCTATCTCATCCTGTGGATTTAACTGATCTAGAGACATATCTATGCATAAGGAACAATATAATAATACAGTTTACTGGGGAAATAATATTTTAAAGTTCTTTTAATATGCATTTTAGCTACAATGCAAAACATAAAAGTTTTAAAACCCGGCCATGTGTGGTGGCTCATGCCTGTAATCCCAGCACTTTGGGAGGCTGAGGTGGGTGGATCATGACCATCCTGGCCAACAGGGTGAAACCCCATCTCTACTAAAAATACAAAAATTAGCTGGACATGGTGGCACATGCCTGTAACCGCAGCTACTCAGGAGGCTGAGGCAGGAGAATTGCTTGAACCCGGGAGGCAGAGGTTGCAGTGAGCCAAGATTGGGCCACTGCACTCTAGCCTGGGGACAGAACAAGACTCCATCTCAAAAAATAATGGTAAAAATATTTAAATCCTATGACAAGTTACTATTTGGGATGTTAACACTGAAGAGAGACCACAGATTCAAAATAATATATTTGGTAAATTTTTAAGGTATGTTCTTTTTCATGGAGTAAATCTAAACAATTGAGATATTTGCTGAAAAGTTGATCAATTCAAGATAGATAACTGATGAAGACAGTTTTCTAAAATCCTCAATGTAATTAAGTGTAAAGAGAAACAAAGAACTTTATTCTGTCACATGCATCGAGCAATAGGACAAAATAAAGGTATGTCAGCTGCAGCATATTTAAAAAATATATTATTTCCCCATAAACACATTTTACATATGTGAATGTCATTCTGATAGTTACAAAATCCTAAAGAGGACTGATAAGTACTGGGAGCCAGGGAAGGAGGATATTAAATTCTTCATTTAAAATAGTTGTATATGTTCTCAAATTTCTATTAACCTGAATCACCAGAGAGAGATGTCAAGAGGAAGATTACTTAGCTGAAACCCACAGAGAACTGTTATCTATTAGTAAAAATTAATTACATTTGCTGAATTAAATGGAGTATGATTATATATAAGCCTAAAATAAGAATTTTCAAGTCACATAATGGAATGTTTTTATAGGTGAAAATGCAAAATGGTTAGATGACAACATTTGACAGGAATTATTCGTGCCTACGAACAATGTACTCTTCTAGGTATAATGCATTTCTTTTTACCCCAAATGTTCTAATCCATATGGTATGGTCCTAAATCTAAATTCCAGAGGCGCAAAAAGACATAGCTAATACCTAAACGTTGAGGAAGTTTCTCTAAGGAGGATTTAGACTTGATTTATGCCATAAAAGATATACAGAATTTAAATTAATGCAAAAGATCCACAGTAGTAATGCCAGGAAACATACCTGGGAACTAACAAGTTTACCATATTTATTTTCCTACCATTTTATTCAAGAAATGTGTTTACTACCTTTGATATCTCTTACCTCCATAAGTGGAACTCATTCATTTTCTCATTAATAATGAGTTACAATGTATCATAATCATCAATAATGGTGAGTTATGATACAGGGTTATTAGGTTTGGGTGAGATATTTATATAAAGTTCTTAACATAGTGCTTGATGTATAGTATATGCTCAAAAAAGTCATATTATTATTAATAAACATTCTTTGTCCTTTATTACCAAGAAGCATATTGCAAAGAAGATGTACCAACAACAGCAAATTTTACTCATTTTTACTTGTTTAATGTATTAGGCCATTCTTGTGTTGCTGTTAAGGAAGTACCTGAGGCTGGATAATTTAGAAAGATGAGAGATTTAATTGGCTTACAGTTCTACAGCCTGTACAAGCATGGTACTGGAATATGGTCAGCTTCTGAGAAGGCCTCATGAAGTGTTTACTCATGGTGGAAGGCGAAGCAGGAGCAAGCACATCACATGGCCAGAGCAGGAGGAAGGAGAGAGGTGCTACATACTTTTAAACAACAAGATCTCTTGAGTACACACTGTTACGATGACACCACCAATCTATGAGGGATCTGCCCCCATGACCCAATCACCATGAGATTTAAAGGAGACAATATTCAAAGTATTTCATTCCACCATGACCCTTAAATTCTCATGGTCTTCTGACAATGCAAAATATATTCATCTGCTGCCAGTAGTCCACCAAAGTCTTAACTCATTCCAGCATGAACTCAATCAAAAGTCCTAAGTCCAAAATCTCATCTGGAGATGAGTTCCTTCCACCTATGAGCCTGTAAAATCAAAACAAGTTATTTACTTTCAAGATACAGTGGGGATACAGGCATTGGGTAAACATTCCCATTTGTAAAGAGAGGAATCGGCCAAAAGGATGGGGTTACAGGACCCACACATTGAAATCTAGCAGAGCAGTCATTAAATTTTAAAGCTTCAAAACAATTCTTTGATTCCATGTCCTGCATTTAGGGCATACTGGCACAAGGGTTGAGCTCCCAAAGCATCGGGCAACTCCACCCCTGTGGCTTTGCAGGGTTCAGCCACCATAGCTGTTTTCATGAGTTGGAGTTGAGTGCTTGTGACATTTCCAGGTGCAGGGTGCAAGCTGCCGGTGGATCTACCATTCTGGGGTCTGGAGGACAATGGCCACCTTCCCACAGTTCCACTAGGCAGTACACCAGTGGGTGCTCTGTGTGAGGAGTCCAATCCCACATTTCCCCTTGGCACTGCCCTAGTAGGAGTTCTCTGTGAGGGCTCTGCCCTTGTGGCAGGCTTCTTCCTGGGCACCCAAGCTTTCTCATACATCCTCTAAAGTCTAGGTGGAGGCTGCCAAGCCTCCTTCACTCTTTTACTCTGTGTACCAACAGGCTTAATACCACATGGAAGTTGCCAAGGCTTATGGCTTGTACCCTTTGAAGCAGCGGTCTGAGCTCTATCTGGCTTTCAGCCAAGGCTGGAGCTGGAGCAGCCAGGATGCAAGAAGCAGTATTCTGGGGTTGCACAGTGCAGCAAGGCTCTGGATCTGGGCCATAAAACCATTCTTTCTTCCTTGACCTCTGGGCCTGTGATGGGAGGAGTTCCTTTGAAGATCTCTGAAATGCCTTTGAGGCCTTTTTCTCACTGTCTTAGCTATTAACACTTAGCTCCCTTTTAGTCATGCTAGTAACTCTAGCAAGTGGTTGCTCCCCAGGCTCCTTGAATTTCTCTCCTGATAGTGTTTTTTCTTTGCTGCATAGCTAGGCTGCAAATTTTCTAAACTTTTATGCTCTGCTTCCCCTTTTGATATAACTTCCAACTTTAAGTCATTTCTTTGCTCTTACATCTGAGGATAGGCTGTTAGAAATAACCAGATAACCTCTTTTTCTTTTGAGACGGAGATGCGCTCTTGTTACCCAGGCTGGAGTGCAGTGGCGTGATCTCGGCTCACCGCAACCTCCACCTCCTGGGTTCAGGCAATTCTCTACCTCAGCCTCCTGAGTAGCTGGGATTACAGGCACACACCACCGTGCCCAGCTAATTTTTTGTATTTTTAGTAGAGACAGGGTTTCACCATGTTGACCAGGATGGTCTCGATTTCTTGACTTCGTGATCCACCCGCCTTGACCTCCCAAAGTGCTGGGATTACAGGCGTGAGCCACCGCCCCTGGCCTAACCAGATAACTTCTTGAATGCTTTGCTGCTTAGAAATTTCTTCCACCAGATACCCTAAGTCATTACTTTTTAGTTCAAACTTCCACATACTAGGGCATGAACAGAATTCAGCAAAGCTCTTTGCTAAGGCATGATATGGGTAACCTTAGCTCCAATTCCCAGGAAATTTCTCATTCCCATCTGAGACCTAGTCAGCCTGCACTTCACTTTTCATATCACTATCAGAATCATAATCATTTAACCAGTCTCTAATAAGTTCCAAACTTTCCCTCATTTTCCTGTCTTCTGAGCCCTCCCAACTCTTCCAACTTCTGCCCACTACCCTATTCCAACGTTGCTTCCACATTTTCAGCTATCTCTACAACAGTGCCCTACTTCTCAGTACCAATTTTCTATGTTAACTTGTTCTTGCATTGCTATGAAGACATAGGAAAATCTGGGTAATTTATAAAGAAAAGAAGTTTAATTGGCTCACAGGTCTGCCAATTAAAAGAAGTTTAATTAAAAGAATTAAAATTAAAAGAAGTTTAATTGGCTCACAGGAAGTATAGCACCAGTATCTGCTCAGTTTCTGGGAAGGCCACAGGGAGCTTTTATTCATGGCAGAAGGTGAGACAGGCACAGATATGTCATATGACAAGAGCAGGAGTGAGAGCAGAGGTGTCACGCACATTTAAACTACCAGATCTCATTAGTATTTACTGCTGTGAGGACAGCACCAAGCCATGGAGATCTGCCCCATGACCCAGTTACTTCCCACCAGGCTACAACTCCAACATCAGGGATTTCAATTCAACATGAGATTTGGAGAGGACAACATTCAAACTGTGTAATTTGGTCAAATACATAATCTTAGAATTACTATTTTTTTGCATTCCATGAGACAGTATTTGGGATACTTTTTAAATGCACCAAATTTAATCACTAATTATCACTTAATTTGACTGATAAAGTCTATGTGTCTTCCTAACAAATAAGATCTTAATCTGAATCAGAAAGACATGCTTTTGGCTGCAAGTAACCAAAAGCTAAACTAGTAGTTTAGCTTTAATGAATAGCAGTTTATTATTCTTAAAATTATGGTGTGGTTGATTCAGCTGTTAAAATTAGCCATCAAGGATCCAGGCTCAGGCATTCTAGGTATATGATATCAATAAGAACGTCAACAGGATTTTTTCACATTTGTGGTTTTCTAATGCTTATACTTTTATATATTTTTTCATTGTTGCCCATTTTTTTTCAAAACTCCACTTTTGAGGGTACACAAAAGAATCAACTTTATGAGTTTACCAACGTAGATTCCTGGGCTCCACTCCCAGAGCTTCTGGTGGAGTCTGGACTGGAGCCAGCAGATCTGCATTTTTTACAGTCCCTTTATCTGATTCTGATGAACCACACTGTCTGTATTCCTCCTCTGTTATAAGGTAGTAAAACAAGATGTCTTTTCAGGAGGCATTGGTAATAAGGGGATGGTTCATCTATTTATTTACACAAAGAAATGCGCTAATCACTTATTACATGCTGATATGATTTGGCTGTGTCCCCATGCAAATCTCATCTGGAATTGTAGTTTCCATAATCCCAATGTGTTGTGGGAGGCACCTGGTGGGAGGTAATTGAATCATGGGGCAGTTACCCCTGTGCTGATCTCTTGATAGTGAGATCTGATGGTTTTATAAGGGACTTCCTGCTTTGCTCAGTTCTCATTCTTCTCCTACCTGCTGCTGTGTAAAGAAGGATGTGTTTGCTTTCCTTTGTTCCATGATCAAAAGTGCCTGAAGCCTTCCCAGCCACTTGAACTGAGTCAATTAGACCTCTTTTCTTTATAAATTATCCCGTTTTGTATATGTCTTTATTATCAGCATGACAATGGACCAATACACATGCCACACCTAACTTAAATTGGCATATAATGGGCACTTAAAGATTTGTCCCGAATGAATGAACAAATGAACTGTCACCTCCTTGACGATAAATTCTAAATTTATATCTACAACCTTGTTCTTTATTCTGATGATCTGACGAACTTCTTCCAGGGCCAATTCTTTTTTTCTTTCAGATAGAAACAATGGAATGAAACCAATTCACCAATCATCAAAAGAAAGTCACTGAAAGCCAATTTGTTGACCTATGTACCGTTGGTGGCAGAGGAAAAGGGGTCAAGGGAGGAAATCTGAAAAGTGCTGAAGAGTGACTGGAGAGTTAAGAGGAAGGTAAGATCTAGAACATATAGAGAGAACTCACTATGAATAGAAAACTGAACATCTCTTTCTCTAAGGCAGAAAAAAGGCAAAAAAAAAAAGTAAAGGAAGAGTAAAATGTGAAGTTTCAGGGGTAGATGACATAGACACATAAATGCCAGTCTTAATATTCCTTATATAATTGTTGCTTATGAGCATTAGCCAGAATTGAGTGAGGCATAAGGACTGAAATGAGCAGATTAAAGAAACTGAAGGATGAGCAAAGGATAAAGAAAATGTTATCCAAGGCCCAGGTAAATAGAGTACAATTTTATAGCAATATAGATTTACATGATATTCTCTGGTGGCTCAAACTTGGGTTTTCCCATCATAGTTACAGCTATTAAGAGTTCAAGAGATTCTGGTGCAGAGGGATGTAGTTGGGCACTGATTACCACGCTGTATCACCAGACTGCTTATGAAGTCTTCTCAGGCTTCCATAATAAAATTTCATAGACTTGGTGGCTAAAACAACAGGCATTTACTTTCTCAGAGTTCTGGAGGCTGGATGTCCAAGATTATGGTGTCATTAGCATTGTTTTCTGGTGAGGTCTCTCTATCTGGCTTGCAAATGACCACCTTCTTCCCTCTCCTCATATGGTCTTTCCTTGGTGCAAGTGCATGGAGAGAGAGAGAGAGATCTCGTCCTCTTCTTATAAAGACACTAGTTCTTTCAGATTAAAGACCCACTATTGTGACGTCATTTAATCTTAATTAACTCCCTAAAGACTTTATTTACCTCCAGTCACTTTGGAGATTAGGGCTTCAACATATGAATTTTGGGATGACAAAATTCAGTTCATAATACAGACTCATTCGGTTAGCATTTTGCAAAATTCATGTATCAAGTTCCTTCAGATCTACTGGATTAGATTTATGCACTCACTTCTCAAATGTTTGTTTATGTGTGTATGTGTGGTATTGTGTCTATAAATGCTGAGACAAATATAGGAAACAATGATGATATAAAACTGAGTACAAAAACAGAATAAATATGCAGTACTAGAAATAGAGAACTCAGAGGTAGAGTGAGTACACAGTAAGCAGATTTTAAGCCCAGGGGATTACTATACCCAGAAATAAGTCAGAAATGTGTAAGCATGGAGTTTTGAAGATAGGAGATGTGGCTAGATCTAAGTGAGGCAAGGAGCTGAAATTGAACCCTCATGTGCTATGATCTGAATGTTTATGTTGTCCCAAAATTCACATGTTGAAATCCTGACCACTAAGGTGATAGGATTAGGAAGTAGAACCTTTTAGGAGATAAGGCAGAGCCCACATGAATGGAATTAGTACCCTTATAAAATATAATAGACCCAAGGAAGTTATTCTGCCCCTTCTACCATGTGAGGACACAGCTAAAAGGCACCATCTGTGAAACTGGAAGTGAGCCCTCACCAGCCACCAAAACTGCCTTCACCTGGATCTTGCACTTCCCAGCCTCCAGAACCATGAGAAGTAAGTTTCTATTGCTTATGAGCTATCCAGTCTATGGTACTTTGTTACAGCAGCCCAAATGGGCTATGACACCACATAAAGCCAGAATCCTGCTTTATAGCCAGTGGTATCCTGTTACTACTTCCTGCTAACTCACCTAGCTCAGGAAGTGTCATGAAAGCATCAAGGAATCTTGTTTTCTTCCCAAGACTTTGGGGAAGAGGTACCAAAATAAAATGACATAAAATAAATCTACCCTAGTTACATCTCTGAGAAACTTCATGACACTAAAGTACAAAGAGAAGTCTTAGCAGCAACCAGAGAGGATAAAATAAACAAAAACAATTTAGCATGACAGCCACCTGTATGGGCAATTATAGGGGCTAAGAGCAAAAGGAATAACATCTTTAAAGTTCTTAGGGAAATAACTGTTATGGTTTGGCTGTATCCCCACTCAAATCTCATCTTGCATTGTAACTCCCACAATTCCCATGTGTCCTGGGAGAAACCCCATGGGAAGTAATTGAATCATGGGGGTGGGTCTTTACCGTGCTGTTCTTGTGATAGTGAATGGGTCTCATGAGATTTGATGGTTTTAAAACATGGGAGTTTCTCCACACAAGCCCTTTCTTTGCCTGCTGCCATCCACATAAGATTAACTTGCTCCTCCTTGCCTTCACCATGATTGTGAGGCCTCCCCAGCTATATGGAACTGTAAGTCCAATAAACCTCTTTGTTTTGTAAATTGCCCAGTCTTGGGTATGTCTTTATCAACAGCATGAAATGGACTAATACAATAACTCTTTCCAGAATGTATATTGAGGTAAAATATCATATAGGATTGAAGGTGAATTTAACATTTTCAGAAAAACACCAAGAGAACAAACTTCTCACAAATGAATAAGAGCAGAGTTCCCATCCAAGCACTTTGGGAGGCTGAGACAGGCAGATCACCTGAGGTCAGGAGTTTGAGACCAGCCTGCCCAACATTGTGAAACCTTGTCTCGACTAAAAATACAAAAAATTATCTGGGTGTGGTGGTGGGCACCTGTAATCCCAGCTACTTGGGAAGCCAAGGCAGGAGAATCACTTAAACCCGGAGGTGGAGGTTGCAGTGAGCTGAGATCGTGTCACTGCAGTCCAGCCTGGGTGACAAGAGCAAAACTCCATCTCAAAAAAAGAAAAGAAAAAGAAAAAAAGAGCAGAGTTTCCAAGAGAGTCACTCCTTTTCATAAACATTTGAAGTTTCTGCATGCCCTGTTGGATGTCTGCATAGGTAGCAGATGTGTTGACCAATACCTGTTTTTTATCTTAGGAGAATAAAGAGAAATGGAGAGGGGAGCCTGAGTGAGAGGAAGAGTGGAAGGAGAGTCATCTTTTCATGCCCACCATGTGGCTTGGCATAGATGCTTAAGTTTCATTGTAAGACAGCGTGGAAGGTAGCTGCTAGCCAGGTGAGAGCACCTATCAGGAGACTACAGGTTGCAGCTCCAGATAAGAGAGTTAGAATGAGGAACAAGAGGTTGGTAAGAAGCCTATCTCATATGATAGGAGATAGCAGTAGAAGGCCTTGCTGAGCTTTTCCAGAAACTCCCACATATATCCACAAAAAAGTCAGTGTTTGGTTCCCTGCCACACTAAAAGCATTGACAGCCAGAGAAGATTACAATTTAGCCAAGCAAAGAGACTGCCCTTGTTTTCTCCACCCTCCCTGCCCTCAATGCTGGAAGAGCTGCAGCTTCGAGAAGGGAAAAAGGAGGGGAGTAAAAGTGCAGACACTGAGTGAGTACTCCCCAACCCTCAATACACACAGACAGTAATGGGGGAGAGAATATTTTACTCAAATAGAGATTTAAGATTTTAACAATAGTAGACTAAAACATCATTGATAAGCAGCAGAAGGCCTTGCTGGGCTTTTCTGAAAACTCCCAGAAGAGTTCAAAGATCCCAGAAAGTTAAAGACTGCTTCAGATGTTGGGGAGGAACAGGTGTGGAGTATTCATTGGATCATGGTTGAAATCAGTTGTTCAAGAAAAATACTTCATTGAGCTGAGCTTGAGGCCTTAACCAAATAGGTAGGCAAATGAAATCAGAGTAGGAATAAGCATGTGAGCGAATTGGAAGACATGAAGCAATTACAGATTATGGATACATGAAACACAGCTTACGTAGCTTTCCAAGAAGAGGGCTGATGTGACAGGTAAGGACATACTTGAGGTGGAGATGGGGAAGGAGAACCAATTTTAAAATTATATATATCAAACTGCTGAATGATTAACACCATGAAAACCTGGCAATGAGCTATGTCTGGTCAGATGAATCTTCCTATTTTACTCTCAAGACCTAAAAATGCTGATTTCTTCATAACGCTTCTTTATGGTAATAATGGAGAAACTTCTGGAAACAGCTTGTCACAACATTAAGTTGTCTAACTTGCTCTACTATCCGGGGTATTGTGAATTTCCTGGTTCCAGACCACTTGCCAGATTCTGACGGTTTACTTCCTTTCCTCTTTTGGAGCCTGTGTTCTCCAGGTTCACATTTTTTTGTCCTGAACTCCAATAACTGCCCTCTTTATTGTCTCCTTACTTGCCCAATTTCTGGCCCAGTGGTTAGACTTACTTCTCACATCTATGTGTATTCACTTGTTGTTTAGTTTCTGACCTCACTGGCTCATATTGAACTTTATGCCTGTTTCTGGAAAAAAAAAAAAAAAAAATTCCTGTTGACTGATTCCCTTACCTTGTCAAGATTCTCAACTCTGCTGAACTTCTGGCTTTTCCAGTTCTAATTTCTAGCCAATTTGTAATGTTTTACTACCCTTAATCACAACTGCAGCATTAACTGTATTTTTTAATTATTGGTTTCATTTCTTATTTTACTCACCTAATTTTTTTTTAAATACACATTTCTCAAATGCCTTGTTTCACTGTAAGATATTGAAAGTCATTCTACCATCAAACACAAAGTTTACCAAGCAAAATTGCTTTTCCCAAGTAATACAGCCTTGTTTATAGAACTTCAAGAACACTTCTGCCTAAATAATAACAAAAATAATGAAGATTTTGATTTGGTCATAATAAGTTCTCTTTGGGCTGTTACTGATATAATTACACACCTTCTGTAATTGTGTTAATGTTTTGGAGGCTGGCCCTAGTCTAACTAAAAATTACATTTTTAGCTTTTCAATTTTTTCAAATAGATTATCATTTTTTTTTTTAGATGTGATCTTAGCTCACTGCAACCTCCACCTCCCAGGTTCAAGCCATTCTCCTGCTTCAGCCTCCTGAGTAGCTAGGACTACAGGTGCATCTAATTTTTATATTTTTAGCAGAGACATATTGGCCAGGATGGTCTCAATCTCTTGACCTTGTGATCTGCCTGCCTTGGCCTCCCAAAGTGCTGGGATTACAGGCATGAGCTGCTGCGCTCGGCCATATTATTGTTTTAATACTTGTTTGGCATACATGTTTACATTTACATTTTGCATCACTTTCTGACAGTAATATAAATTAGTCTCCTTAATAATTCCTTTTTATGTGTCTAAAAATGCAGATTGGGCACTTAGTATCTTCATATTTTTCCTAGTTCTGTGTCTTAGATATTTATCCCAGATTTTTAAAACCTTTTCCATTACCATTTTAAATAGAAAAATACTAAGATGGCTCCCTCATTTAACTCTTTTCTTTTTAATCTGTAAGAATTCAAATGGTAAAACTAGGTATATTATCTAAATATGTATATATTCTTTGTGTTTCTTTTCTTTCACATTGGACATTTATCATTACATTTTAAAATATTGGTTATAGATAATTATTTGTATGTATGTATGTGTATATTTTTTGAATTCAAACAATGCAGGTATATATAGTGTAAAAAGTGAAAGATCCCTGTAATAATATCCCAACATAAGCAGGGTAAAAAGTTGTTATTTTTCCAGAGTGGTTCTTGCTGTGGGGACATAAAAGGAAGTAGAGGATAGAACATAGAGTGCCTGGACTTAGGGAAGGTGTACATCTAGTAATGCTGACAAGTTACGAAACAGCAAGAGAAAGAAGTCCAAAGAAATACATAAATATGTGACAGTGTAATACACACTGTATCAATTCATGCTTAGAAATTCAAATTAATTGGAAAGAATATTATGAAAAAGATGAATCTTAAACTTAGTTTCCAGAAGGAGGCAACATGAATGTTAGAAAGAGCCTGAGCTTTGATATAAGGATTTCAACTCCAGTTCTGAAATGTATCAGCTGTGTGATCTTGAGCAAGTTCTTTAACTGCTCTGATTTTTTAGTTCCTGTCTGTATAAAATGAGGATAACCTTCTAAGATTCTTGTGAGGATTAAATTAATGTAGTTTTTCACAGTACATACTCAGTAAATAGGTTTTAAATTCATTATTTACCCACATAATCTGCCACAATTTATATTGGCTTAATATTCTCTACTGTATATAAAAATAATATAATGTACTGAAAAATATAGAAAATATAGTTATGATTTATACAGTCTCAAAGGGAATTTTTAAATTTTATCCATATTCAACATTTAAAAGGAGATTTAAAAACTTTAAAGAAATTTGAAATAATAAATAAATTGAGATTTAGCCTCTATTGATGTGACATATATTAGTCAAACTAGTAAGTCAGATAACTTTATCATATAGCATTCTTCTATGTCTAGAAGATTGCCAGTTTGTTATGTTAGGGTCAAATCAATGACTATACAGGCATGGCAAGAAAACTAACAAGTGTTTCTGAGTAATGATTATGGTCTTCCCTGAAAACAAAGACAAGCAATTCTTTAAGAAAGCTTAAAACGACTATTGAACTCTGAACCAGAGCCCAAATAATGACTATCAAGCTACCTCTTCAACAAGAAATATCCCAGCAGTGCAGCTGTGAGCTAATTAAACAGCCCAGATCGTTGTGCTAAACTTTAGTACTGCATTTGCAGAATTAATTCAGAGGACATGTTATTAAAGTCTGGGGTTTATCAGAAGAAGGCAGCCTCTTTTTTTGAGCAGCATTTAAAAAATTAACATACTGGATAAGCTGCTTATTATAGCTGGAGCCTATGACATCCTTCATACAGACACAAAAACTAAGCAATGAATTTCTAAGCAAAATAATGAAGCTATTGCACTCTGAGACCAAAATGTAAAAATAGTATTTTAGATACACTGGAGCACTTGCCAAAAAAAATTATATACTATATGGTTATTTCTAAAGTCCTGAAAGACATGCTGATTTTGACTAATATGCTAGAATCTAGCAACTATATATATATATATATATACACACACACACATATGTGTGTGTGTGTGTGTGTGTGTGTGTGTATACGCATGCATTTGTGAGAGAGAGAGAATGAGAAATATGTAGCAATTCTGTATTTACTTAACTTGGAAATCAGTAATAATTGGCATATGTAAGACAAGAATATTTTAAATTATCGTGAAGTATAATACCTTCCCTCTTAATTAGTCTTAATAAAACTTGGACTTTTAAATTTATATCTCAAAATCCAAATCATAAACAAAATTCCTACTTTATCATAAATGTTGATGGCTGTCATTATTAAAGTTATTATGCATGGGCAACAGTGGTAGAAATAAGATATGGAGACATTTATGATTGGAAACTTTGTGGAGGCCAAAAAATATGTTACCTTATTTTAACTTTGTTGATGTAGTGGACTCATGAAGACAAAACAAATCAGTTAATTATTTACAATCCTAGTCAGTCATCTTAAAACAGGGTGAGCAACACATTATTTTCAGTACTGCAACAAAATAAGATAGCAGTTTATGAATAGTTCAATAATTCCAATATTTAATGGTTAAAAGTAAGAGAGCCCTGGAATAAAGCGGCATACATCTGATCTTTGGCGAAGTAGACAAAAACAAGCAACAGGGAAAAGATTCCCTGTTCAATAAAGGATGCTGGCAACAACAAAAAAAAAGAAAACTTAAGGCCAGTATCCTTGATGAACATCAATGCAAAAATCCTCACCAAAATACTGGCAAACAAAATCCTGCAGCACATCAAAAAGTTTATCCACCACAATCAAGTAGGCCTCATTTCTGGGATGTTGAACTGGTTCAACATATGCAAAGCAATAAATGTGATTCATCACATAAACATAACTAAAGACAAAAGCCACATGATAATCTCAATAGATACAGAAAAAACTTTTGATAAAATTCAACACCCATTTATGTTAAAAACTCTCAATAAACTAGGTATTGAAGAAACATAACCTGAAAATAATAAGAATCATCTATGAGAAAGCCACATCTAACATCATACTGGATGGGCAAAAGCTGGAAGTATTCCCTTGAAAACTGGCACAAGACAAGGTTGCCCTCTCTCACCATTCCTATTCAACATAGTATTGAAAGTCCTGGCCAGAGCAATCAGGCAAGAGAATGAAATAAATGGCATCCAAATAGGAAAAGAAATCAAACTATCCATTGGCTGATGATGTAATTCTGTATCTAGAAAACTCCATAGTCTTGGCTCAAAACTTCCTTGCAAGCTGATAAACAACTTCAGTGAAATTTCAGGATATGAAATCAATGTACAAAAATAATTAGCATTTCTATACACCAACAATAGTCAAGCTAAAAGGCAAATTAGGAACACAATTCATTTACAATTGCCACAAAAAGAATAAAATACCTAGGAATACAGCTAGCTAGGGAGGTGAAGGATCGCTACAAGGAGAACTAGAAAAGACTGCTCAACAATATCAGAGACGACACAGACAAATGAAAAAACATTCCGAACTAATGGATAGGAAGAATGAATATCATTAAAATGGCCATACTGCCCAAAGCAATTTATAGATTCAGTGCTATTTCTATCAAACTACTAATGATAGTCTTCATAGAACTAGAAAAAACTATTTTAAAATTCATATAAAACCAAAAAAGGGCCCAAATAGCAAAGGCAATTCTAAGCAAAAAAGAACAAAGCTGGAAGCATTATGCTACCCAACTTCAAACTATACTACAGGGCTTAAGTAACCAAAACAGCATATTACTGGCACAAAAACAGACACATAGACAACTGAAATAGAATAGAGAGCCCAAACAGAAGCCTGCACGTTACTACCATGTAATCTTTGGTAACACTGACAAAAACAAGCAATGGGGAAAAGACTCAGGACTCCTTATTCAACAAATGGTCCTGGGAGAACAGGATAGCTATATGCAGAAGATTGAAACTGGACCCTTTCCTTACATCATATGCAAAAACCAACTCAAGATGGATTCAAGACTTCAATGTAAAACCTCAAACTATAAAATCCCTGGAGGACAACCTAGGCAATACCATTCTAGACACAGGAACTGGCAAAGATTTCATGATGAAGACGTCCAAAGCAATTGCAACAACAACAACAAAAATTGATAAATGGGATCTAATTGAACTAAAGAGCTTCTGCACAGCAAAAGAAACTATCAACAGAGTAAACAGTCAACCTATAGCATGGAGAAAATATTTGCAAACTATGCATCTGACATAGGTCTAATATCCAGCATCTATAAGGAACTTCAATTTACAAGAAAAAAAAAAATCTTCGTTAAAAAGTGGGCAAAGGAAATAAATAGACAGTTTTCCAAAGACATACATGCAGCCAACAATCATATGTAAAAAAGCTCAACATCACAGATCATTAGAGAAATGCAAATCAGTCTATGGCCATACCACCCTGAACCCAACCAATCTTGTCTGATCTCGGAAGCTAAGCAAGATCAGGCCTAGTTGGTACTTGGATGGGAGAAATGCCAAACAAAACCACAAGGAGATAGAGTCTCACACCAGTCAGAATGGCTGCTATTAAAAAGTGAAAAAATAACAGGTGCTGGTGAGATTATGGAGAAAAAGGAAGGCTTATATACTGTTGGTGAGAGTGTAAGTTGGTTCAGTTATTGTGAAAAACAGTGTGGTGTTTCCTCAAAGAACTAAAAACAGAACTACCATTCAACACAGCAATCCCATTACTGGATATATACCCAACGGAATATAAATTATACTACCATAAGGACACATTCTCACGTGTGTTCATTGCAGCACTATTCACAATAGCAAAGACATGGAATCAACCTAAATGCCATCAATAGCAGACTAGATAAAGAAAATTTGGTAAATATACACTATGGAATACTGTGCAATCACACACAAAAAAATGAGATCATTTAAGGGAACAGGGCTGGAGCTGGAGGCCATTATTCTTAGCAGACTAATGCAGAAACAAAAAACCAAATATTACATGTTCTTTCTTAGAAGGAGGAGCTAAATGATGAGAACACATGAACACATAGAGGAAAATGATAGACACTGGGGCCTACTGAAGGATGGAGAGTGGGAGAAGGGAAAGGGTGAGAAAAATATATCTAATGAATACTAGGCTTAATACTTGGGTGACAAAATAATCTGTACAACAGACCCCTATGACGTGAGTTTACCTATATGAGAAACATGCACATGTACCCCTGAACTTAAAAGTTAAAAAATAAAAACAATAAACCAACAAAATAAATATTGTACTAAAAATAATAAAAATTTTAAAATGATGCTGGAATAACTGGCTAGCCATATGCAAAAGATTGAAACTGGACCCCTTCCTTCCACCATGTACAAAAGTCAACTCAAGATGGATTAAAGACTTAAGTGTAAAAACCTAAACTGTAAAATCTCTGGAAGAAAACCTCTGAATACCTTTCTGGACATAGGCCCTGGCAAAGATTTCATGATAAAGGCATCAAAGCAATTGCAACAAAAACAAAAAATTGACAAATGGGACCTAATGAAACTAAAGAGCTTCTGCACAGCAAAAGAAACTATCAATAAACAGACAACCTATAGAATGGGAGAGAATATGTGCAAACTATGAATCCAACAATGGTCTAATATTCAGCATCTATAAGGAACTTAAATAAACAAGCAAACAATGAAAAACCAAATTATAAAGTGGGTGAAGTACATGGGTAGGCAATTTTTGAAAGATGTACATGTGCCCAACAAACATGAAAAGAAGCTCATTATTAATAAATAGAGAAAAGCAAATCAAAACCACAATGAAAGACCTCGTCTACCAGTCGGAATGGCTATTGCTAGAAAGTCAAAAAATAACATATGCTAGCAAGGTTTAGGAGAAAGGGGCACGTTTATACACTGTTGGTGGGAGAGTAAATTAGTTCAGCCGTTGTTGAAGGCAGTTCAGTGATTCTCAAAGAAACTTTGATAAATCTGATATAGAACTTAAATCAGAACTACCATGCGACTCAGCAATCTCATTATTAGGTATATACTCACAGGAATATGAATCTTTGTGCCATAAAGACATATGCACTCATATGTTCATAATAGCACTGTCCACAATAGCAAAGACATAGCATCAACCTAAATGCCTATCAACGGTAGACTGGATAAAGAAAATGTGGTACACATACACCATAGAGTATTACACAGCCATAACAAAGAATGAGATCATGTCCTTCGTAGCAACATGGACAGAGGTGGAGGCAATTATCCTAAGCAAACTAATGCAGGACGAGAAAACCAAATACCATGTGTTCTCACTTATAAACGGGAGCTAAACACTGAGTACACATGGACACAAAGAAAGGAACAATAGACACCTTAAGCGCCTACTTGAGGGTGGAGAGTGGGAGGAGGAAGAAGATGAAGAGAAATAACGAATGGGTACTATGCTTATTACTTGGGTGATGAAATAGTCTGTATACCAAACCCCCATGATACACAATTTACCTATGTAACAAACCTGCACATGTACCCTTGAGCCTAAAATAAAAGTTTTAAAAAGGTAACAAATAAAAATATTTCTGAAGAGCCAATAGAAGCCTAGAAAAACACTTCATGTAGACACACAAACCTCATATATAACACATATATGAGGACAGACGTGGAGGCAATTATCCTAAGCAAACTAATGCAGGACGAGAAAACCAAATACCATGTGTTCTCACTTATAAACGGGAGCTAAACACTGAGTACACATGGACACAAAGAAAGGAACAATAGACACCTCAAGCGCCTACTTGAGGGTGGAGAGTGGGAGGAGGAAGCTCCCACTGATAAATTTCATAGATAAAAGAAACTAAGCAGTGAGGTAATGTGAGGGAAATTTTTGACATATCTTTTTAAAAGTAATTTTTGGTTTTCATTTTAAATTAAAATTTTAAACTTACAAATAAGTATAGTAAATAACATCCCAGACACCATATCTACTTTTGAATTAGAGTGGCAAAGAAAATCTGATGGCAACCTTTTAAGCAGGGTTAACTCAGCTGACTTTAAACAAACAAACAACAAAACAAAGCAAGTACAGTACATGTATCTGCTCTTATTGTTTCACATGTTTCTATCTGAAGATCAGTTTCTAGTTGGACCATCAAGTCTGTCTTCAAATTAGGAGTGTATACATTGGTCAAGGATTTGATTTCCTCTCTTAGAGCTTCCAAACTCCTTCCTAAATAATTCTAATTAGGAGGGAAAGACTTTCTTAAGAATTGGTCTTTTAAAGCTAATTAACAGATATCAAAGAGAATTAGCCTGGTAGATTTTTGTAGCAGGCTTAACATTTTGAGCCAAGACACAAAATTTTACAAATATCCACCCTAGCTCACCCAAGCAAGACACTCCCTTGGTAAGATGCAATGGTACACTCCTGCCTTTGTCCCCAAACCATTGCTGCAGCTGGTTGATCCGTGGTTGTCTTACTCAAGACACTGAGTACACATGGACCCAAAAGTGAGTACTCTTCTTTATGATGAAGACATAAATGAGGGAAGTGGTGGTGGTGGTGAAGATAAGGGGAAAAATTGAGGAGTTTGTCTCTATAGGATTCTGATATCAATTGCCCCAGTTAGGGTGTTTCCTGGAAGGAGGTTTTGAGGCAAAGATTAGATGACTTGATAAAAATGTGATATCAGAAATTTTTTTCATGAAGAAGATAGCTTTGGGAGTAAGTGATGATAGTGGAAATGAACTATTCAGAAGTCTACTGTTACTTTTAGGAAATGAATTAGATAAAATTTAGATAGCATGTTAGGAATTTTTGGAAGTGAAGGATTAAAAATATGAGATTAGATTTAAAAAAATCTATTCAAAAGGATTTTGTGGTCACTATGGAAAAGATAATCTGGGTGCTGAATTACTGGAGATGTTAAGTATAAGAAGATAAACTTAGACATAATAGCCATCTTCACATATTAGGGCAATATTTGGAAAAGGTAGTAGACCTAGATAATTGATCGATAGAAGCAACCTCTCACACAATAGATAATTGTTTGCCTGATAGAAGCAACCCCTCATGTTTATTCAACATTGAGTACCTAGTGATATTTCAGGTACTATAATAGTACTATGGATGCTGGGGATACAAGGTTCACAGTCAAGCAGGAGAAACGAAGGAGAGAACAAGTCTAATTCAGTGTGGTGTCTGGTATGTATGTGTGCTGTGGAAGCTTTGCAGAAGAAATGATACCCAAGTTGAATTTTGAAAAATTAGCTTGGCCATGGGAGGCAAGAAGACAGGGCTTTTCGTGCAGAAGGAACAACATGTACAAAAAGACAGGGAGCTGTGACGAAATACTAGTTCTTTGCAAATTACAAGTTGTTCACAATGCTGGAGCACAGACTGTAACTGAAAGTTAGATATGGAAATGAGATTGGAGAGATTGGCTGGAAACAGTGTCCTGAATATGATGGTAAGAAGTCTGAACTTTATCCTCAAGGCAGTGTGAAGCCATCGTGGAGTCTTAAGTAGTAGGTGACTGGATCAGATTTGTTTTTAAAAATTACTCTGACAACATTATGAATTAATAGTAGCAGGGGGCAGGAATAACCCTCCACCAAGGTTAGGCTATTTCGGTAATGCAAGTGGAACTGATGAAAACATAAACTAGGCAAATGGTGGTGGTGGTGAAGGTGAGGGGAAATAAGAAGTTTGTCTTGATAGGATTCTGATATCAATTGAATCATATAGACATAAGTAACCATCTAGAAAGATTAAATGTGTTAAGACATTAAAGTTTAAAATGTACGTATACTTTTTTCACAAAAATTATCAGTACAATATATACAGGAAGATAACATATATTTGAATATGGTATCTATAACATTGGTAACAAGCAAGAAAATAAATGAGGTCAAAAATGGGCAATTCAATGAGTAAGATAGAAAAATAGAAAATATAGAACTCTCATTCCCTTTGGGTAAAATACTTGGAATACACACACACACACACACACACACACACACACACACACACACACAGCATATGTATATATATATGTTATATATATATAACAAGGATATATATGTAGTGTGTTTGAAAGTTGTATATATACAAAAATTTCTATAGTATATGCATATGATTTCTATAATCACTCTGTCTGAACCAAACCCTAGAGATTTAGGTAAAAATAGATCTTGCATATAAATCTCTCTCTATTAAGGCATTTAGTCCATCTGAGGCCAAAAACTGTTGCATTCAATCAATAGCTATGAATGGTGATTGGAAAGAAACTGATCTGGAAAGAAGCCAAATGGCAAGATCAGTTTCCAAAAAGTAACAAAGCCTTTATAATAAATACATAAAACACAACTCAGTAAGCATCAAAAACAATTGAGGCCAAAAATGACCAATTCAGTGAGCAATATCTTACTCACTTATAGAAAATATTGAACTCTCATTTCCTTTGGGCCAAATTCTTAAAGCTATTTTTGGTGTCTTTTCATTTGCCCCTTGCTGACCTTTCTGTGTCATCTTTTGAAAACCAAGCACTCTCTTGCTGCACAGGCTCCCTCTTCCTGGTTTACCGTGGCCTCATTTTCCAACAGACCTCGAGTCTTCCTTTCCATGCTGTAAGCCTAACGTGATTGGTGATAATGTGAATTTCTGGTGCCTCAATCAGTGGGACACATATTTTTTAGTTAGAAAGCAGGCACCTCTTTGGATGTGTCTCAAATAGCAGAACACACAGGGAGCTGCCTACCTTTATATGTGTAACACTTTCTTTCTAAAAAGACCAAATGTGACATTATATCTGAATTGCCATTCAATTCTTTTTCTTTATACAAACATTTTTCTCTCTATTTGGCCTGTAAAAATAAAAAATAAAAAGTAAGAGGATGTGTAGCAATCAGCCCCTTCACACTCTTGCCAGGATGATGACTCAGGGCCTCGATGGGCACATAACTTTCAGGCATTCCCCTATGTCACTTTTCCGCTGCATCTCATTTAGTGTGTGTGCTAATCCCCAAAAATCCTAAGTGTGATAATTTGTGAAATTTTCTATGACTGTAAAGATGCGTTGAGTTTTAATACCCTCCATGGACAAAAGTCCATTTCCTTTTATTTTTTTGTTTCCTTGTTAAGATGCCAAACTTGCTGATAGTAACTTAATGAGCAATAAAAACGGTTATCCCTTTAATTGGTCTCCACTGGTTAATTCATAGGAGGCTTTTAGAAATGCGCTTATTATATAATTAACAGATATTTGTGACTCCTTTGTAAGTTGTTGGCCATGAAAGGCTTTGTTTAATAATCACAGTCCTGTCTTCTGTTGCTCTGTGTTGACAGCATAGTGTCACCCTCAGAGACTACTTTTTTACAGTCTCAGCAGTCTCTTTGGTTTTCCATGCCTAAGTTCTCTCAAAATCTGTTCTCTTCAAGATCCAGGTGCTTCTGCTGTTCTAGTCAATTGTGTGTGTGTGTGTGTGTGTGTGTGTGTGTGTGTGTGTGTGTGTGTATTTAAGTGTCATCATTTTTAAGAAATTAGAATCACCAGCCCTTGTTTTCTCACTGATTTCTCTCTTCTATAATTCTCATATTCTATGCCTTTAGAGAAGTCCTCCTACTCTAAGATTAAAAACTCTAATTTGTAACTTAGCCCATTATAAAATGTATGCTAGAGGACAACTTTGCTTTTTAAATGTGGTACTTATAAATACAGCATTGTTAGAAGTCTGGCCGGGTGCGGTGGCTCACGCCTGTAATCCCAGCACTTTGGGAGGCTGAGGCAGGTGGATCACGAGGTCAAGAGATTGAGACCATCCTGGTCAACATGGTGAAACCCCGTCTCTACTAAAAATACAAAAAATTAGCTGGGCATGGTGGCGCGTACCTGTAATCCCAGCTACTCGGGAGGCTGAAGCAGGAGAATTGTCTGAACCCAGGAGGCGGAGGTTGTGGTGGGCCGAGATCACGCCATTGCACTCCAGCCTGGGTAACAAGAGCAAAAACTCCATCTCAAAAAAAGAAAGAAAAAAAAAGAAGTCAAGAATGTTTCCAACTTCTGTGTTTGTCATGTATTTGTCTATGCCTCTATTAAACTGCTTTACACTTGACCTCCAGTACTTTTTCCTCCTCCTCTTTCTAATTGCTCCAAGCTTTCTTCTTAGGTCATTGCAAGCTGTACTACTTCTTCCCTGGTACACTTATGTTTTGTATACTTGACTGCCTGCCTGTTCTCAAGTTTATTTCCCACCCTTATTTGGAAAGTTCAGAACTTGAGAATGGTAAACAAAATCGACGTTCTTTTTTATTTGGTAGGCAAGTAACTAATTTAAGACTTAAAATAGAAGTGTAAATTATTATAACAGTTTTAAGTGGTTAAGTGCCAATCTTGTGCTCTTGTGCTTTCAGCTGTAGAAAAGAAAGTAACTTTCCTGTAAAACCATGAGTATACACTATTGGTAATAAAATATTCATGCTAATCATGCTCGTAAGATTGTGACAGAAATGCTAATATTCTAATACTGCCATGTCTTTTCCTGTGGTACTTAGTAAACCATGGAACTAGATACTAGTATAGAGTGTTTTTTTCTTTCTTATATTATAGGTCATTCTAATTCTAATTGTAACTAAAAAGTAAGCATTTTCTAAAACTATTTCTATTACCATTGAAAAATTGTATTGAATACTAATACTAATTATTTGTCATTGATAACCTTTTGTTAAAAGAATTAATTCTTTTGTTCATACTAGGCAGGATAGAAACTGAACTGGCAAGAGAGATAGATAAATCTACATTTCTGTAGCACTTTTTTCTCTTAATATAAATATTTAATTATGTAATGAGAAATTCTTATGAAAAAATTGTGACATACAATGGGATTGTTTCTCTCTCTGTAAGTAGGGCACGAGTTATGTATCTGAGAAAGCAACTAAAACTTTTTAAGTCTTTTTAAGTGATGGATCTATTCTAGGCACTTTAAAATATTCTCTTTAATTGTCACTGTGCCCTACAAACTAGATATTATCATCCCTATTTCACAGATGAGTAATTAAGGTTAAATAACTTGCCTACAGCTGCACAGTTAATACTAGGAAGAGTCAGGGGTATGACACAGGGCTGATTCCAAAGCTCATATCTTTCCATCTTTTTAAAATAGGCCCCTCTGCTCATTCTTCAGGAGAAAATCAGCCTTGTGATGTATCATAATACCTACCATAAGAGCCTGTTGTTTGTTGGATAAGGGTGTGGGGTCTGGGATTAAACTGAATTTGGAGATCAATCCTATCACTCACTAATTGTGTAATCTTAAACATGATGTCTCTGGGCCTTAGTTTCACCATCTGTAAAAAAGGGGTGATAACAATAATATCCACTCAATAGTGCAATTTGTAAGGACTAAATGAGGGAATATACATAAAGTTCTCAATAAAGTGGTTAATACATAGTGTTCAATGGGCATAGTGTTTATAGGAGTTTGTTCTCCCTATAAAAGTTGGTCTTTTTGTGGGTAGAGAAAAGATGTCTGGGGGGTGTAAATTCCTTACTTCTATCCACTTATGTCTGGCTGATTTGCAAATCAATGTTCTGTTTTAGATCCCTGACAGATTTTACATGTTCATTTTTTCTCCTTTAATGCATTGTAGAAGATTAAAAATGACCATAAATTCTCTGTTAATCCACCCTTTGAGAAGATTTTCCTTCTCTTGAATATATGTTAGAGTTAGTGATTTATTTGATGAATAGAATATTGCAGAGTGGGACTTTTGAGGTTAAATATTAGGAAGTCTTGCATCTTTTGTCCACATCTCTTTGAATGCTTCTCTGGGAGTCCTCAGCCATCAAGTGAGAAGTCTGATCGCCTTGAGATCTCCATGTTGGAGAGGCCATGAATAGGTACTCTGGTCATCAGACTCAGCTAAGTCCACGTTTTCCAGTTATCCCTGCCAAGATGTCAGACATCCAAGTAAAGCTGTCTTGAACCCTCCAGACCAATCTGGGTATCACTGAAGATGCTTAGTTGACAGAAAAATCTCCCAACTGAGCCCTGCTTTAATTTATGACTCCCAAAATTATGATATATATTGAAATGGTTATTGTTTTAAGCCAGTACATTTTGGAATAAGCTGTTACACAGCACTGGGTAACTGAAACATGCATTTATTTATTTTAAAAGAAACTCTTGTGCCAAAAACTGTTCTAGGTATTGGGGGATGATTAATCTATGAAAACTTTAGCATGGTCACTGATCTCATGAAGGTTACTGTCTTAGCCAGGGTTCTCTAGAGAAACAGAACCAGTAAGGTAAGTATACACAAATATGTATATATAAAAGGAGATTTATTATAGGAATTGGCTCACACAGTTATGAAGGTCGAGAAGTCCAACAATCTGCTGTCTGCAAGCTGAGGAACAAAGAAAGCCTGTGGTAGAATTTTGTCAGAGGCCAAAGACCTGAACATTGGGGTATGTGTGAGGAAATGAGCAGATAGTATAAATCCCAGTCTGAGTCAGAAAGCTCAAGAACCAGGAACACCAATGTCCAGGTGTAGGAGAAAATGGATGTCTTAGCTCAAGCAGAGAAAGCAAATTTGCCCTTTTTTTGCCTTTGTATTCTATTCAGATCCTAAATAGATGGGATAATGTCCATTCACATTGGGGAGGCTCATCTGCTGTACTCAGATCACCAGTTCAAATGCAAATCTTGCTAATACATATTATTTGAATTAAAATTGCTTTAAGATTCAGTTTATACATCTAATAAGAAAATATTTATGACTACTTGTTACTTCTTTCCTTTGAGCCAAAATGATCCTATAGAATGATCAGTCATTCCCCTTATGCATTAGACTTACCACTAATTTATTCTCTGTTCCCCCAGTCAAATTCATCCTGAAAAAATGAGGATTTTTCATTATTGAGAATATTCAAAAGGATATCTTGTTCACTTTAATGAAAAGACCAAAAAAAGTGTGTTAAAATCTTTTTAAAGGTAATAGTGGCAAAGCTAGCATGGGTGCAGGGCCTTCTGAGGTGACTCATTTGAAAGAAGCATCATTCATTTGGATGTTCAAGTGATGCTATATTTTTTAGAGAAACAATTACACTATGTTATCATCATGCCATGTTTTGTAAGTGTTCATTCGATTGAGCTTTATTTCATTTATGCTTATCTTTTCAACTATTTTCCATGCTTCAGTGATTTTTTTCAAATGTGTCTTCTACTTCAGACTTCTGACTGGTTTCTTATCATTTATATCCCTGCATTTTTTCAAATCCTGAAATTCTGTTTATTCTATCTAGGCTTAGCTAATTTTCTCCTCTTCCCAAACATTTTCTTTAATCTTTACTTAAAGAACGATATCATGACCAGCTTGGTTGCCTAATGTAAAAATGTGGATGTCATCCTGGATACCCTCTGCCTCAACACTCATAAGGAATTTCTCATCAAATCTGGTTGATTCTACTTTAAAACTACTGTCCCTTCTGCCTGAATGCTGTTACCCACTTTGACTCCATGGTGAACATGTGTTTCAAGACTCGGTTTAAGCTCATCCCTTCTGTATTCCATAGTATCATGTTCATGCCTCTAGAGTAGCCTTAAGCACATTGTAGTATTATTCATTTATATTGAGGTCTATCTTCAACATTTTTTCATGTCTTGGTATAGACATATATTTTATTGATTTATTCAACAAGTATATATTAAACATGGGACAGGCCGTCTGCTTGATCTTGCTGTACAAAACAGATAAGATCTCAAACCCTATAGGTCATACAACACAGTGAGGGAGATTGATAACAAAATAAATAATTACAGTAAAGAATCATGAGGATAATTATAGGTGGATGATGGGAGGCCATGACAATTTGTAATGTAATTATGTGGGATAAGAAAAATGTTTACCTGAGGCAGTAACATTTAATCTGAGACCTGAAAGGTGTGTTAGAGTCAGCCAGATTTAAGGATGAGAAGATGGGACTAGGAAGGAACATATTTCTTTCAGAGGAAATAACACATGTAAAGACCCAGAGGTCACATAGTACTAATCAAAGCCATTAAATATTTGCTTGATATCCTGTCTTACAGGAAAAAGAAAACAAAATTTTTTAATGAAATCAAAGCCATTGAAGGAATTGGAAAAATGCTGTAAAGCTATCAGTGAACATTTATTGAATGAATAAAGTGTGTGGACATGAGTCCATCTACAATACTGAGTTTACTAAAGAACATTAAACTCTTTGAGTTATATTGTGCAAAATCTTTCAAATTTGTTTGTGGACTTCCCTGTACTCTTAAACAGAAATCACCTAATTATACTTTTATTTGAAAATTTATACTTATTTTTGAAAATAAAATTATACTTTTATTTGCAAACCAGTAATAATTTCGGTTTGCATTGATGCAACAGCCATGTTAGTTATCTATATTCATATCCATTCTAAACTCTGTTCTCTCTTGTTAACAAAACCTTTTTTCTTAGGGTTGCAAAATGCTCTATCTCAGGCAATTGACTGTGATTGCTCTAGAGTTGTGATATCTAATATAGTAACTACTAGCCACATGTGGCTGCAGAGCATGTGAAATGTGCCCTGCATATTTCAGAAATAAGGCTAGTCTCTGGCTGGCTTCACCACCTGCTGATCGTAGAGCCTTAAAGTCTTGAACAAACATAGGTGGCCAGGTAGTGGTTATAGTAAGCCTTGGGCAAGACCCCATTCTGTGTTCACAGGTCTCACCCAGTGCAGTCCCAGTAGTCGCTGCCATAGAAATGCTTGTGTTGTCTCTCCCCGACCCCCAGACAGCTCAGCAGAGAGAAGCTCTGTTTTTTTGGGAGAAAGTAAGGGAAGAAAACAAGAGTTTCTGCCTGGTAATCCAGATAATTCTTCCTGATCTTATCCAAGACCACCAAGGCAGTACCTCTACAAGTCCGCAAGAACTACAGTGTTATTGGGCTTGGGATGCCCTCTAATGCAGATACAGCTGCAGTAACCAAAAACAAAGATAATGACAAGTCCCTTTGAATACCTGGAAAGCCTTCCTTCCCAAGAAGGACAGGTACAAGCAGGCCTAAACTGTGAAGACTACAATAAATATCTAACTCTTCAATGCCCAAACACTGACAAACATCCACAAGCATCAAGACTATTCAGGCAAGCAGAACTGCACCAAATAAATGAAATATGTAACCAGGGGCCAGCTACCTTTCAGAGAATCCAAAATAGCTGATTTGAGGAAACTCAAAGAAATTCAAGATAACAGAGAAGGAATTCAGAATTCTGTCAGATAAATACAGCAAAGAGATTGAAATAATTTTTAAAAATCAAGTAGAAATTCTGGAGTTGAAAAATACAATCAACATACTGAATAATGCATCAGAGTCTTTTGTATCAGTAATAATCAAGCAGAAGAAAGAATTAGGGAGCTTGGAGACAGGCTATTAGAAAATACACAGGTCAGAGGAGACAAATAAGAAGAAATAAATCACATATACACGATCTAGAAAATAGCCAAAAGGGCAAATCTAAGAGTTATTGGCTTTAAATAGGAGGTAGAGAGAAATATAGGGATAGAAAGTTTATTCAAAGTGATAGCCGGGGTGTGGTGGCTCACGTCTGTAAGTCTAGCACTTTGGGAGGCCAAGGCAAATGGATCTCTTGAGGTTAGGAGTTCAAGACTAGCCTGGCCAACATGGTGAAACCCTTTATCTACTAAAAATAAAAAATTAGCTGGGTATAGTGTCATGAACCTGTAATCCCAGCTACTCGGGAGGGTTTGAACCTGGGAAATGGAGCTTGTAGTGAGCTGAGATTGTGCCACTGTACTCCAGACTGTCTCAAAAAACAAAATAAAACAAAACCAAGGGATAATAACAGAGGACTTCCAAAACCTAGAGAAATCAATATTCAAGTACAAGAAGGTTATAGAACACTAAGCAGATTTAACCTGAATAAAACAACCTCAAGGCATTTGATAAAGTTCCAAAGGTCAAGGTAAAGTAAGGATCCTAAAAGTAGTAAGAGAAGAGAAACAGATAGCATACAATGGGGCCCCAATAGGTCTCACAGCAGACTTTTCAGTGGAAACCTTACAGGACAAAAGAGAGTCAAATGACAAATTTAAAGTGTTGAAGAAAAAAACCTTTTACCTTGCAATGTTATACTGGTGAAAATATCCTTTAAACATGAAGGAGAAATTATTTCCCAGACAAACATAAACTGAGGGATTTGATCAACAGCAGACCTGTCCTACAAGAAATGCTAAAAGGAGTACTTCAATCAGAAAGAAAGGGTATTAATGAGCAATTGAAATGATTTGAAGGTATAAAACTCACTGGTAATAGTAAGTTCATAGAAAACCAGAGAATATTATAGCACTGTAATTGTAGTGTATAAACTCATATTTTAAGTAGAAAGACAAAAAGATAAACCAATTAAGAATAATAACTTTTCAAGACATAAACAGTATAATAAGATATGAATAGAAACAATAAAGTTAAGAAAACAGGGAGACCAAGTTACAGTTTTTATTAGTTTTCTTTTAATTTGTTTGTTTATATGTTTATACAATCAGTGTTGAGTTGTCATCAGTTTTAGATAATGAGTTATATAATTTGCAGGACTCATAGTGACCTCAAATCTAAAAACGTATAATAGATACACACAAAAATACAAAGCAATAAATTAAAATGTATCACCATAAAAAAATCATTGTCACCATAAATCAATCAGAATTAAAGAAAAGACCAGAAAATAACCAGATCACAAGTAACAAAATGGTAGAAGTAAGTCCTTACTTTTCAATATATTATTGATAACATTGAACATAAATGGATTAAACTCTCAAACCAAAAGACATAGAGTGGCTGAACAGATTTTTAAAAAATGAGCCAATGATCTGTTGCCTACAAGAAACATACTTCATCTATAAAAACAAACATACACTGAAAATAAAGGGATGGAAAAAATATTCCACAGCAATGAAAACAAACAGAGCAGGAGTAGTTATATGTATATCAGATAAAATTGATTTCAAGGCAAAAAGTATTAAAAGAGGCAAAGAAGGTAATTATATAATGATAAAGGGGTCAATTCAGCAAGAGTATATAGCAATTATAAATATGTATGCACTCAAACAGTGGAGCACCATATACGTAAAGCAAATATTATTAGACTAAAGATAAAGAGATAGACCCTCAATGCAATAATAGCTAGAGACTTTAACACTCTTCTTTTAGCATTGAACAGATCATCTGACAGAAAATCAACAAAAAGACATTGATCTTAATCTGTACTATAGACCTAATGGACCTGATGGATATTTACAGAACATTTCATCCAAGAGCTGCAGAATATACATTCTTCTCCTTAGCATATGGATCATTCTCAATAATAGACCATACGTTAGGCCTCAAAACAATTCATAAAACATTCAAAACATTGAAATAATATCTGGTATCCTCTATGACCACAACGGAATAAAACTAGAAATCAACAACAGGAAGAATTTTGGAAACTATACAAATTCATGGAAATTAAACAATAGGTTCCTGAATGACCAGTGGGTCAATGAAATGATTAAGAAGGAAATTAAATAATTTCTTGAAGTTACTTCTGCTAAGATGGCCGAATAGGAACAGCTCTGAAGCACAGTTCCCAGTGAGAGCGATGCAGAAGTCAAGTGATCTTCGCATTTCTGACTGAAGTACCAGGTTCATCTTGATGGGACTGGTTGGACAGTGGCTGTAGCCCAAGGAGGGCAAACTGAGGCAGGGTGGGGCACTGCCTCACCTGGGAAGTGCAACAGGCCAGAGGGCAGTCTCTCCTACCCAATGGAGGCCATTGGGGACCTCTGGCCACTCTGGAGCTTCAGTTCCAATTCTTTGCTTCTCCTATGGTCTTTGCAGCCCTCAGACCAGGAGATCCCTGCATGCTGACAGGTGCCGCAGGTTTCCAGGGCAAATCTGGGTGACAATTCAGCCAGTGCCATGAGTTCCCAGCACAAATCTGAGTAACTGTTTTCACTGACACCTGGAGCGCCTGCAAGACAGACTTACCCATATACCTGAGAGAAAGTGGACTGAAATCGAGGAGCCAGGTGAGCTGGCTCTGTGAGTCTTACCCCCATGGAGACTGGCAAACTGAATCCCACTGGCTTGGGATTTTTGCAGCCAGCACAGCAGTTTGAGCTCAACTCTGGATGGTCGAGGTCCATTGGGGGAGGAGGGTCCACCATTACTGAGGCAGCTTTAACCTTACCTGTGTAAACAAAATCAAAAAGAAGTTTACACAGCAGTCGTAGGGGGTGGGGGGGATCCTGTGGCAGCTCCATAACACCTCTGCAGGCCGACTTGACTAGAATCCCTCTTTGCTGGGCAAAGCATCTCTGAAAAAAGGCAGCAGCCTGTCAGGGACTTATAAATAAAGCCACACCTTCCTGAGACAGAGCACCTGGGGAAAGGAGTGGTTGTGAGTTCTGCTGCAGCAGACTTAAATGTCCCTGCCCAGCAGCTCTGAAGGGAGCAATGGAACTCACAGCACAGCACTTGAACACTGACAAGGGACAAACTGCCTCCTCAAGTGGCTCCCTGACCCCTGTATATCCAAGGAATCATCTCATGGAGGAGAGTTCTGGCTGACATCTGGTGGGCACCCTTCTGGGATGAAGCTACCAGAGGAAGGAACAGGCAGCAATCCTTGCTGTTCTGCACCCCCTGAAGGTGATTTCCAGGAAAGTGGGGTCTGGAGTGGACCTCCAGCAGTCTTGCAGCAGAGGGTCCTGACTGTTAGAAGGGAAACTAAAAAACAGAAATAGCCTCAACATCAACAAAAAGGACGCCTACTCAGAGACTCCATCCGAAAATCACCAACTTCAAAGACCAAAGGTAGATAAATCCACAAAGATGGGAAGAAACCAGTGCAAAAAGGATGAAAACACCAAAAACCAGAATGCCTCCTCTCCTCCAAGGGATCACAACTCTTCACCAGCATGGGAACAAAAGTGGATGCAGATTGAGTTTGATGAATTGACAGAAGTAGGCTTCAGAAGGTGGGTAATCACAAACTTCTCTGATCTAAAGGAACATGTTCCAACCTAATGCAAAGAAACTAAAAACCTTGAAAAAGGGTTAGACAAAATGCTAACTTGACTAACCAGCTTAGAGAACATAAATGACTTGAGCTGAAAAACACAACATGAGAACTTTGTGAAGCATACACAAGTTTTAATAGCTGAATCGATCAAGCAGAAGAAAGGATATCAGAGATTGAAGATCAATTCAATGAAATAAAATGAGAAGGCAAGATTAGAGAAAAAAGAGTGAAAAGAAATGAATAAAGCCTCCAAGAAATATGGAATAATGTGAAAAGATCTAATCTATATTTGATTGGTGTACCTGAATGTGATAGGGAGAATGAATCCAAGCTGGAAAATACTCTTCAGGATATTATCCAGGAGTATTTCCCCAACCTAGCAAGGCAGGCCAACATTCAAATCCAGGAAATACAGAATACACCACAAAGATATTCCTCAAGAAGAGTAACCCCAAGGCACATATCGTTAGATTCACCAGGGTTGAAATGAAGGAAAAAATGCTAAGGGAATCTAGAGAGAAATGTTGGGTTACTCACAAAGGGAAGCACATCAAACTTACAGCGGATCTCTCAGCAGAAACCCTGCAAGCCAGAAGACAGTGGGGGCCAATATTCAACATCCTTAAAGAAATGAACTTTCAACCTAGAATTTTATATCCAGCCAAACTAAGCTTCATAAGTGAAGGAGAAATGAAATGCTTTATGAACAAGCAATTGCTGAGAGATTTCATTACCACCAGGCCTGCCTTAAAAGGGCTCCTAAATGAAGCACTGAACATGGAAAGGAACAACCAGTACCAGCCACTACAAAAAGTACCAAATGGTAAAGACCATTGATATAATGAAGAAACTGCATCAACTAACAGGCAAAACAACCAGGTAGTATCAAAATGGCAGGATCAAATTTACACATAACAATATTAACATTAAATGTTAATAAACTAAATGCCCCAAACGAAAGTTACAGACTGGCAAATTGGATAAAAAGTGAAGACCCATTGATGTGCTGTATTCAGGAAACCCATCTCATGTACAAAGACACACATAGACTCAAAATAAAGGGGTGGAGGAAGATTTACCAAGCAAATGGAGAGTTAAAAAAAAAAAAAAAAGCAGTGTTGCAATCATAGTCTCTGATAAAATGGACTTTAAACCAACAAATATCAAATGAGACAAAGGGCATTACATAACGGTAAAGGGATCAATGCAACAAGAAGAGCTAACTATCCTAAATATATATGCATCCAACACAGGAGCATCAGATACATAAAGCGAGTTATTAAAGACCTGTAAGAAACTTATACTCCCACACAATAATAGTGGGAGACTTTAACTTTCCACTGTCAATATTAGACAGATCAATGACACAGAAATTAACAAGGATGTCTAGGTCTTGAACTCAAATCTGGATCAAGCAGACCTAGTAGACATCTACAGAACCCTCTACCCCAAATCCACAGAATATACATTCTTCTCAGCACCACATTGCCACATTGCACCTACTCTAAAATTGACCACATAATTGGAAGTAAATGACTCCTCAGCAAATGCAAAAGAATGGAAATCATAACAACCAGTCTCTCAGATCATGGTGCAATCAAATTAGAACTCAGGACTAAGAAACTCACGCAAAACCACACAACTACATAGAAACTGAACAACCTGCTCCTTAATGACTACTGGATAAATAATGAAATGAAGGCAGAAATAAAGATGTTCTTTGAAACCAATGAGAACAAAGACAAAATGTACCAGAATCTCTGGGACAGATTTAAAGCAGTGTCTAGAGGGAGATTTATAGCACTAAATGCCCACCTGAAAAGTGAGGAAAGTTCTAAAATTGACATGCTATTGTCAAAATTAAAATAACTAGAGGAGCAAGATCAAACAAATTCAAAAGCTAGCAGAAGACAAGAAATAACTAACATCTGAGCAGAACTGAAGGAGATAGAGACACAAAAAAACCCTTCAAAAAATCAATAAAGGAGCTTGGTTTTTGAAAAGATCAACAAAACAGATAGACTGCTAGCCAGACTAATTAAAAAGTAAAGAGAGAAGAATGAAATAGATGCAATAAAAATGATAAAGGGGATATTATCACAGATTCCACAGAAATACGAACTCTATGCAGAGATTACTACAAACAACTCTATGCACATAAACCAGTAAATCTAGAAGAAATGGATAAATTCCTGGACACTTGCACCCTCTAAAGACTAAACAAGGAAGAAATTGAGTCCCTGAATAAACTAATAACAAGGTCTGAAGTTGAGGCAGCAGTTAGTAGCCTACCAACCAAAAAAAGTCCAGGCCCAGATGGGTTCACAGCTGAATTCTACCAGACGTACAAAGAGGAGCTGGTAGTATTTCCTCTGAAACAATTCCAAACAATACAATTCCAGCAATGTGTCAGGATACAAAATCAATGTGCAAAAATCACAGGCATTGCTATAAACCAATAACAGAGAACCAAATCATGAGGGAACTCCCATTCATAATTGCTACAAAGAGAATAAAATACCTAGGAATACAACTAACAAAGGATGTGAAGGACCTCTTCAAGAACTACAAACCACTGCTCAAGGAAATAAGAGAGGACACAAACAGAAAAGCATTTCATGCTCATAGTTAGGAAGAATCAATAGAGTGAAAATGGCCATACTGCCCAAAGTAATTTATAGATTCAATGCTATCCCCATCAACCTACCATTGACCTTTTTCACAGAACTGGAGAAACCCACCTTAAACTTCATATGGAATCAAAAAAGAGCCTACATAGCCAAGACAATCCTAAGCAAAAAGAAAAAAGCTGGAGGCATCATGCTACATGACTTCAAACTATACTATAAGACTACAGTAATAAAAACAGCATGGTACTGGTACCAAAACAGAGATACAGACCAATGGAACAGAACAGAGGCCTCAGAAGTAATGCCACACACCTACAACCATCTGATCTTTGATGAACATGACAAAACTAAGCAATGGGGAAAGGATTCCCTGTTTAATAAATGGTGTTGGAAAAACTGGCTAACCATGCACAAAAGCTGAAACTGGACCCATGCCTTATACCTTATACAAAGATTAACTCCAGATGGATTAAAGATTTAAACATAAGACCTAACACCATAAAATTCCTAGAAAAAAACAGGTAGTATCATCCAGAGATAGGCATAGGCAAGGACTTCATGACTAAAACACCAAAAGCAATGGCAACAAAAGCCAAAATAGACAAATGGGATCTAATTAAACTTAAGAGCTTCTGCACAGCAAAAGAAGCAATCATTATAGTGAACCAGCAACCAACAGAATGGGAAAAAATTTTGCAAGCTACCCATTTGACAAATGGCTAATATCCGGAATCTACAAAGAACTAAAACAAATTTACAAGAAAACAAACAAACAACCTTATTAAAAAGTGGACAAAGGATATGAACAGGCACTTTTAAAAAGAAGACATTTGTGCAGCCAAGAAACATGAAAAAATGCTCATCAGCACCAGTCATTAGAGAAATGCAAATGAAAACCACATTGAGATACCATCTCACACCAGTTACAATGGCAATCATTAAAAAATCTGGAGACAACAGATACTGGAGAGGATGTGGCGAAATAGGAACACGTTTACACTGTTCTTGGGAATGTAAATTGGTGCAACCATTGTGGAAGACAGTGTAGCAATTCCTCAAGAATTTAGAAATAGAAATACTGTTTGATCCAGCAATCCCATTACTGGGCATATAGACAATGGATTATAAATCATTCTATTATAAAGGCACATGCACACATATGTTCATTGCAGCACTGTTTACAATAGCAAAGACCTGGAACCAACCCAAATGCCCATCAGTGATAGACTGGATAAAGAAAATGTGGCACATATACACCATGGAATACTATGCAGCTGTAAAAAGGATGAGTTTATGTCCTTTGCAGGGACATGGATGAATCTGGAAACCATCATTCACAGCAAACTGACACAAGAACAGAAAACCAAACATTGTATGTTCTCACTCATAAATGGGTGTTGAACAATGAGAACACATGGACACAGGGAGGGGAACATCACACACAGGGGTCTGTTGGGGGTTGGGGGGCTAGGGGAGTGTTAGCAGGGGATGGGAAGGTCAGGGAGGGATAACATTAGGGGAAATACCTATGTATTTCCTAATGTAGGTGAAGGGGGAATGAAGGCAGCAAGCCACCATGATATGTGTATACCTATGTAACAATCCTGCAAGATCTGCACATGTATCCAGAACTTAAAGTATAATAAAAAATTCTTGAAGCAAATTATAATGATAACACAACATATCAAAACCTATGAAATACAGCAAAAGTAGTACTAGGAAGCTAGTTTATGATTATATGTGCCTACATAAAAAAAAAGAAAAACTTCAGATAAGCAATCTAACAATACATCTTAAAGAACTATAAAAGCAAGAGCAAACAAAACCCAAAGTTAGTAGAATAAAATGAATAACAAAGATCAGAGCAGAAATAAATAAAATTGAAATAAAACAATACAAAAGATTACTAAACACTTTTTTGAAAAGATAAACACAATGGACAAGCTTTTAGCCAGAATAACCAAGAAAAAGAGAAGATTCAAATAAAATCAGAGTTAAAAAAAGAAAACATTACAACCAGTAGCACAGACATTCAAAGGATCATTAGAGGCTACTATGGAAAACTATATGCTAATAAATTGGAAAACCTAGAATTAGATAAATTCTTAGACACACACAACCTACACAGATTGAACCATGAAGAAATCTAAAATCTGATATGACCAATAACATGTAACAAGATCAAAGTCATAATTCAAAGTTTGCCAGCCAAAAGTCTGGACACAATGGATTCACTGCTGAATTTTACCAACACTTATCGTAGAACTAATGCCACTCCTAATCAAAGTATTCTAAAAAAAGTGGCAGAGGGTATACTTCTATACTCACTCTCTGAGGGCAGTATTACCCTGATATCAAAATGAGGCAAAGACATATTAGAAAGAAAAGAAAACTAAAGGCCAATACTTTTGATGGGTATTGATGCAAAAATCTTCAACAAAATACTAGGAAACTAAATTTAACAATACATGAAAACAATTGGTCATCATGAGCAAGTAGGATTTATTCCACAGATGCAAATATGGTCCAATATCTGCAAATCAATCAGTGTGATAAATCATATCAACAGAATGAAGGACAAAAACCATATTATCATTTCAATTGATTCTCAAAAAGCATTTGTTAAAAATCAACATCCCTTCATGATAAAAGCTATCAAAAAACTGAGTACAGAAGGAACATGCCTCAATATAATAAAAACCATATTTGACAGACCCACAGATAGTATCATAATCAATTGAAAAAAATGAAAAGTCTTTCCCCTAAGATCTGGAATATGATAAGGATGCTGATTTTCACCCTGTTACTCAATATAGTACTGGTATAGTTCTAGCTAGAACAATCAGAAGAGATGAAGAAATAAATGGCATTCAAATTGGAAAGGAATAAGTCAAATTATTCTTATTGGCAGATGATATGATTTTATGTTTGGAAAAACCTAAAGACCCCATTAAAAAATATTAGATCTGATAAATAAATTCAGTCAAGTGGCAAGATACAAAATCAACATACAAAAATCAGTAGCACTTCTATATGCCTACAGTAAACAATCTGAAAAAGAAATTTAAAAAGTAATCTCATTTACAATAGCTATAAATAAAGTTAAATACCTATGAATTAACCAAATAAGTAAAAGTTCACTACCATAAAAACTATAAAACATTGATGCAAGAAATTCAATAAGACAGAAAAAAATAAAAAGCTATTTCATGTTCATGGATTGGAGAATCAATATTGTTAAAATGTCCATACTACCTGAAGCAATCTACAGATTCAATGCAATCCCTATCAAAATACAAATGACACTCCTCACAAAAATAGGGAAAATAATCCTAAAATTTATATTTACTCACAAAAGACCTAGAATAGCCAAAGCTATCCTAAGCAAACAGAACAAAACTGAAAGAATCATATTACCTGACTTCAAATTAAACTACAAAACTGTAGTAACCAAAACAGCATGCTGCTGGCATAAAAATAGACACATAAATCAATGGAACATAATAAAAAACCCAGAAATAGATCCTTACATATACAGTGAACTCATTTTCTACAAGAGTGCCAGGAACCTACATTGGGGAAAGGACAGTCTCTTCAATAAATAGTGCTAGGAAAACTAAATATCTGTATATAGAAGAATAAAACTAGACCTCTAACTCTCAATATATATAAAAATGAAAGCAAAATGGACTACAGACTTAACTCTAATACCTCAAACTATGAAATTACTACAGGAAAATATTTGGAAAACTTTCCAGGGCATTGGACTGGGCATAGATTTATTGAGTAATATCCCACAAGCATAGGCAATCAAAGCACACATGGACAAATGGAATCACATCAAGTTTAAAAGCTTCTGCATGGCAAAGGAAATGAAACAATCAGCAAAGTAAAGATACAACCCACAGAATGGGAGAAAATATCTGCAAACTATCCATCTGAAAAAAGATTTATAACCAGAATATGTAAGGAGCTGAAACAACTTAATAGGAAAACATATAATAATCCAATTAAAAATGGGTAAAAGATCTGAATAGACATTTCTTAAAAGAAGAGATACAAATGGCAAACAGTTATATGAAAAGGTGCTCAACATCATTGATCATCAGAGAAATGCAAATCAAAACTACAATGAGATATTATCTCACCCCAATTAAAATGGCTTTTACCCAAACAGTAGGCAATAACAAATGCTGGTGGGGATATAGAGATGGGGGACATTTTGTACATTGTTGATAGGAATGCAAATTAGTACAGCCACTGTGAAAAACAGCATAGAGATTCTTCTAAAAACTAAAAATAGAACTATCATATGATCCAGCAATCCCACTGCTAGATATATCCCCAAAAGAAAGGAAATCTGTGTATTGAAGAGATACTTTCACTCTCATGTTTATTGTAGTACTATTTACAATAGCCAAGATTTATAAGCAACCTAGCCAAAAGATGAATGGATAATAAAAATGTGGTACATATATGCAATAGAGTACTATTCAGCCATTAAAAATGAGATTCTGTTATTTGCAATAACATGGACAGAACTGGAGTTCATTATGTTAAGTTAAATAAATCAGGCACAGAAAGATAAACTTTGCATGTTCTCACTTATTTGTGGGAGCTAAAAATTAAAACAATTGACCTTATGGAAATAGAGAGCAGAATGATTACCAGAGGCCGGGAAAAGTAATGGGGCTTGGTGGGGGCAAAGAGGTATGAGGTTAACAGGTAGAGAAAATAGTTAGAAAAAATGATTAAGGTCTACTGTCACAACAGGGTGACTACAGTCAATAATAATTTAATTGTACAATTTAAAATAATATAATTAGATTGTAACACAGAGGATAAATGCTGGAGGTGATGAATATCTCATTTACCCTGATGTGATTATTACACATCATATACATGTATCAAATTAAACCATATACCCCTTAAATATAATATAACCTACTGTGTACCCACAAAAATTAAAAATTAAAAAAAGAAAGCAAAAGAAAGAAATAAGCCTAGTCTGAAATGATATGTTGTGAGTATAAAAAATACACTGGAGTGCAAAAACTATAAATAGCAAAATATGCTATTAATAACTTTTATTTGCTTGTTGAAATAACATTATGGATAAGTTAGATTAAAATATATTATGAATTTAATTCACCTGTTTCATTTTACTTAAAAAATGCCTGCTAGTAAATTACATATGTGGTTTACATAATATATCTATTAGGAAGCACTGAATTAGGCCATTCAAAACAATCCCGCTTTTCTTTTTCCTTTCCCAGCTTCCCTCAAAGGTAAGGATGACCATAGGATCCAATTCTGGTCAATGAGACCTGAACAGAATTCTGCTATGGGTATTCTGGGAAATTTTTGTTTTGTTTTAACTCCTGGTAAGTATTGAAACTGCATTGCCTTTTTGCTTTCTAGCTTCTTTCCCCATTGAATTGTGGAGATGATGGCAAGATCTACCTCAGTTATTAAAAAATATTTTAAAAACATTTTTAGTGATTCAATATTATGACAGAAAGGCTAATAGAATCACATACATTTTTGTCTTTGACAATATTGATTCATTGCTACTATATAAGAGAAATGGCATCCTATTTATGTAAACTACTATTGGTTCTACATTATATTTCTGCTAGCCAGACAAATTATCAATTAATACAATTGTATCTAATATTACCCTCAGGGTGGAGTAGATTGTGTGGAACCATTATGCCTGTTCTCAGCACCCTCTGACTGCTATGTATTTACATCTGCTTTTTAAATAATAATTTAAAAAAATTATCTTTTGTTGGGTACAGTATTCTATAAATGCCAATTAGGTCAAGTTGGTTTACAGTGTTGTTCAAGTCTTCTCTATCTGCACTGCTTTTATCCATTAATTTGATTAATTATTGAAAGGGAGATGCCAACATCTCCAGCTATAATTGTGATTTGACTACTTCTCTCCTTGGAGCTCTATCAGTTTTTTTGCTTCATGTATTTTGAAGCTTAGTTATTAAGTACATAAAAGTTTGGTATGGTTATATCCTTCTGATTAATCAATGCCTTTTCTTACTATGAAATGACCTTCTCTATCTCTGATAATATATAATTTTAAAAAATCTACTTTGTCTCATATTAATATAGCCATTTTAGCTTCTTTTTTTGTTCAGTGTTATCATGGTGTATCTTTTCCTGCAGTTTTACTATTAACCAATTTATGTCTTTTATATTTAAAGTAGGTTTCTGTAAGCAACAAGTGGTTGGGTTCTGCTGTTTTACTTAAACTGACCATATTGGCTGCTAACTTAGGATGTTTAGAACATTTACGTTTAATGTGATAATTGATGTGGTTGGGTTTGATCTGCCTTGTAACTATTTGTTTTCAGTTTTCTTTATCTGTTTTTCACTTCTATTTTTCCTTTTTTTGGTTGGTTTTATTTAAAGTTGGAATATTATCTTGTGCTTTCATTTGTTGCTTATATTACCTTAATTCAGGAAGACCACAAATGTCTACTTGTTTCTTTTCCACTGGGTTATGACCTAGAGACTTTTTAGCCAGTAAGCTGGGGCAATAACAGGGCTCAACTAATTTGTTTCTTGTCTCTCAGAAATTAGTGTCTTTCATTGACTAGTGTTTGATGTCTTGCAAACCATTCTCATGTATTTTGTCTGGTTTTTGAGTGGTTTCAGGTGAGAGGGCAAATTTGGTCTGTGTTACTCCATTTTCACTGTAAGTGGAAGTCTCCTTCATTGTCTTTTTGATATAAGATTGATTGCATACAAAAAAATTAACATGTAAATAATGAAATATGATATATTTTCTGCTTGTTTTACATTTTCTGTTACCTCCTTTCTTTTCAAAGGGTATGTGAGCTTTCACTTATAATGGTTCAACTGTGTCTTCTCTTTCTTTCATTCACCACCACCAAACAATTCAGATGTTCTGGTTTTCAACTTTAAAAATATACCCCAACTTGATCACATCTACAATCAGCTCTTCCCAGATTAAGCCACCATCATCTTTGGAAACTACTGCAATTGTCACTTGTTTCCTGCACCTATCTCTCAGCTTTCCCAGTCTGTCCATAAATGTCAACAAATTTTTTCTTGTTTTTAAAATTCTACTATAATTTATAGTGATATACACATATATTTAATATACCATTCTGTGAGTTTTAACAAAGGCAGATATGAACATTTCTATCATTGCAGAAAATTCTCTTGTGGCCCCTTTTAGTCAGTTTCCACTTCACCCACAAGAGACAATGACTTTTCTGATTTCTATTAGATTAGTTTTGATTTTTCTGGAGTCACGAATTATGTATCATTTTCTGTCTGGTTTCTTTAACTCACTATAATGTTTTTCAGATTCATTCATATGATTGTGTATATTAGTTGTGTTTCTTTATATTTTTGAGTACTAATCCATCATATGACTACACATTACTTTGTTTATCATTCTTTTACTAATGAGTACTTAGGCCATTCTCAGTCTTTGGCTATTATAAAATTGCTATAAATGTTTGTATAAAAGTGTTTTTGTTAACATATCCCTTTATTTTTCCTGAATAAATATCAAAATTAGAAATTCTAGGTCATTGTATAGGTATATGTTTAACTTCATAACAAACTGTCAAGTCATTTTAAAAAGTGACTGTACCATTTTACTCTTCCATTGATGATTTATGGGAGTATAGACCACTTCATATCCTTTGCAGCACTGGATATTGTCAGTCTTTTTTACTTTAGCCATTCTAATAGATATGTAGCACAATCTAATTTTGATTTAAGTTTCATTTCTTAATGATGTTGAATCCTTTTTCATATGCTTATTGGCTATTCATATTTATCCTTAATAAAGTCTCTTTTCAAATCTCTAGCTCATTTAAAAAACAAGGATGTGTGGTGTCTTTATTATTGAGTTGTAGAAGTTTCTTACATCGTCTAAATATAAATACTTTCTTAGATATATTTTGCAAATATTTTCTCCTGGCCTGTAGCTTGCTTATTTTGGTTGGTGTCCTTTGACAAGCACAAATTTTTGGTTTTGTTGAAGAACAATTTTTCATTTTTTTATTTTATGGTTATATTGTCTGTGTTGTGCTACAAAATCCTTGCCTATCCCATGTCATAAAAATATTATGCTATGTTTTCTTCCAGAAACTTTATAGCATTAGTTTACATATGGATATTTGATCCATCTTGAATACAGTTTTGCATATGATATGAGGTAGGTTTAAGATTTTATTTATTTCCATAGAGATATACAATTGTTCCAGCAACATTTTTGAAAAAGAATTTGTTTCTTCACTGAATTGTTTTTGATGCCTTGGTCAAAGATCAGCTGACCAGGTAACTGTGGTTTTGACTCCCTATTCTGTTCCTTGGTATATTTTTGTATCCCTATACTGATACTATACTCTTTTGACCACTGTTGCTTCATAGTAAGTCTTGAAATCAATTAACGTAACTTCCTCATTTCGTTTCTCATTTTTCAAGATCATTTTAGCTAGTCTAGGTTGTTTACCTTTCTATATATGTTTTTGAATCAGCTTGTCATTTTTTTTTCTTTTTCTGAGACAAGGTCCTGCTCTGCAACCCAGGCTGGAGTGCACTGGTACAGTCATGGCTCACTGTAGCATTAACTTCCCAGATTCAAGGGATCCTCCAACCTTAGCCTCCCTAGTAGCTGGGACTTCAGGTGCACACTACCACACCAGGCTAATTTTTTTATTTTTTGGAGGGATGGGGTTTAACAATGTTGCCCAGGCTGGTCTTTAACTCCTGGACTCAAGTGAGTCACCCACCTCAGCCTCCAAAAGTGTTGGGATTACAAGAGTGAGCTACAGCATCTGGCAGCTTGTCAATTTTTATTTAAAAAAAACTGCCTGGAATTTTGATTCAGACTACATTTAGTCTATTGATTAAATTTGGGGAGAATTGGGGGGAGGATCCAAATGGTGGTTTAGGAGCAGCTCAGGATTGAAGCTCCCAGTGAAAGTGCAGAGGGTGAGTGGATGCCGCATTTCCAGATGGATATTACAATTGCCCACAGACCAGGAGATCCCCAGGCAGAGGAGCCCCACAGGTCACCAGTGTGGCTATTTTGGCTGGCATGGCTATTTTGCTGGTGCCCCGGTGCAGCGGTTCTTCATAGAAAATACGCTGGTCTGGTTGCCCTTTTAAGCTGGCAATTGGAGTTTCATGAAGGCAGAGTCACCCACTCATCTGATTAAACAGGGGACAGAAACAGGGAGCCAAATCAGGAGATTTCCAGGCAGCATCATTGTTTCAGTCAGCGCAGTGGGTTGCAGCACAGGAAATCACACAGATCCCCATGCCTTTTCAACAGGCCACTGGAACACCAGGGAGAGAGTCAACAATTTAACTTAAAAAAAAAAAAAAGGCTCTGAGGCAGGGAGCCAGGTGATCAGGCTTGGCAGGTCCCCCCCACCCCCCCAAAAAAAACCAGCAACTGGAAACACCCGGGGTTCAGAGTTTCGCGGCAAGCACAGCTGAACCCGGGATGGTCCCGCTCTATGGGGGAGGGGCATCTGCCATTACATAGGCACTCCTACCACCACTACGGAGGTAGTCCACCATTGCTGAGACAACCTGCCATTGCCAAGACAGCCCACCACTACAGAGAGAGTCTGCCATTACAGAGGTGGGCCATCATTGCTGAGGCAGTTCTAACCACACCCATATAAACAGGACTGCAGGGAAGTTCATGTGGCAGTAGGGTGGAGCCCACAGCAGCTCAGCAAAGCCTCTGCATGCAGACAGTGACTAGGCTGCCTCCTTGCTGGGCAGGGAAGCCCTGAAAAAAAAGGCAGCAGCACAACAGAAACTCATAAATAAAGCCCTAACTCCCTGGGACAGAGCACCTGGTGGATAAAAAAGAGATTTATGAGTTCTGCTGCAGCAGACTTAAATGTACCTGCCCAGCAGCTCTGAACAACAGAGCTCACATCTCAGCACTAGAGCTATTATAAAGGACATACTGTCTCCTTAAGCAGCTCCCTGTCCCTCATAAATCCAAAGAGTCACCTCAGAAAGGACTGATCAGACTGACATTTGGCGGGCATCATTCTGGGACAAAGATAGCAGACAAAGAAGCTGGTAACAACCCTTACTGTCTGCAGCTGCTGCAGTTGATCCCCAGGCAAGCAGAGCCTGGAGTGGACATCAGCAGTCCTACAGCAGAGGGGCCAGACTGTTAGAAGGAAAAATAAGAAACAGAAATAACTTTATCATCAACTGGATGTCTACTCAGAGACCCAATCTGAAAATCAGCAACTATAAAGATGACAGGTGGATAAATCCATGAAGATGGGAAGAAACCAGCACAAAAAGGAGGAAAACACCCGAAACCAGAACACCTCTCCTCCTGCAAGGGATCACAACTCCTCACCAGCAAGGGAACAAAGCTGGATGGAGAATGAAAGTGATGAAATGACAGAATCAGACCTCAGAAGGTGGGTACTGAGAAACTTCTGTGAGTTAAAAGAACATGTTCTAACCCAATGCAAAGAAACTAAGAACTTTGAAAAAAGATTTGATGAAATACTAATGGGAATGGACAACTTAGAGAGGAATATGAGTGAATTGATGGAGCTGGAAAACACAACACAAGAACTTTGCAAAGCATGCACAAGTTTCAACAGCCAAATTGACCAAGCAGAAGAAAGGATATCAGAGGTCGAGGATCAACTCAATGAAATAAAATGAGAAGGCAAGATTAGAGAAAAAAGTATAAAAAGGAATGAACAAAGTTTCCAAGAGATATGGGACTATGTGAAAAGACCTAATCTACGTTTGATACATGTACCTGAATGTGACAAGAGAATGAATCCAAGCTGGAAAATACTCTTCAGGATATTATCTGGAAAAACTTCCTTAACCTAGCAAGGCAGGCCAATATTCAAGTCCAGGAAATACAGAGAATACCACAAAGACATTCCTCAAGAAGAGCAACCCCAAGGCACATAATCGTCAGATTTACCAGGGTTGAAATGAAGGAGAAAATGCTAAGGGCAGCTAGGGAGAAAGGTCAGGTTACCCACAAAGGGAAGCCCATCAGATTCACAGCAGATCTTTCAGCAGAAACCCTATAAGCCAGAAGATAGTGGGGGCCGATATTCGACATCCTTAAAGAAAAGAACTTTCAACCCAGAATTTCATATCCAGCCAAACTAAGCTTCATAAGTGAAGGAAAAGTAAAAATCCTTTGCGAACAAGCAAGTACTCAGAGATTTCATCACCACCAGGCCTGCTTTACAAGAGCTCCTGAAAGAGGCACTACACATAGAAAGGAACAACCAGCACCAGCCACTCCAAAAACATACCAAATGGTAAACAGCATCAACACAATGAAGAATCTGCATCAACTAATGGGCAAAACAGCCAGCTAGCATCAAAATGCAGTATCAAATTCACACATAACAATATTAACCCTAAATGTAAATTGACTAAATGCCCCAATCAAAAGATACAGACTGGCAAATTGGATAAAAAGCCAAAAACCATCAGTGTGCTGTACCCAGAAAACCCATCTCACATGCAAGGATACACAAAGGTTCAAAATAAAGGGATGGAGAAAGATTTACCAAGCAAATGGAGAGCAAAAAAAAAAAAAAAAAGCAGGAGTTGCAATTCTTGTCTGTGATAAAATAGACTTTAAAGCAACAAAGATCAAAACAGACAAAGAAGGACATTACATAATGTTAAAAGGATCAATGCAACAAGAAGAGCTAATGATCCTAAATATATACACACCCAATACAGGAGCACCCAGATACATAAGGCAAGTTCTTAATGACTTACAAAGAGACTTAGACTCCCACACAATAATAGTGGGAGACTTTAACACCCATTGTCAATATTAGACAGATCAACCAGACAGAAAATTAACAAGGATATCCAGGGCTTGAACTCAGACCTGGAACAAGCAAACCTAATAGACATTTACAGAACTCTCCATCCCAAATCCACAGAATATACATTCTTCTCAGCACCACATCACACCTACTCTAAAATTGACCACGTAATTGGAAGTAAATCACTCCTCAGCAAATGCAAAAGAACAGAAATCATAACAGTCTCTCAGACCACAGTGCAATCAAGCTAGAACTCAGAATTCAGAAACTAACTCAGAACCGCACAGCTTCATGGAAACTGAACAACTGGCTCTTGAATGTTGACTGGATAAACAATGAAATGAAGTCAGAAATAAGGATGTTTTTTGAAACCAACGAGAACGAAGACACAAAATACCAGAATCTCTGGGACACATTTAAAGCATTCTCTAGAGGAAAATATATAGCAATAAGTGCCCATATGAGAAGCAAGGACAGATCAAAAATTGACACCCTATCATCAAAATTGAAAGAGCTAGAGGAGCAAGATCAAAAAAACTCAAAACCTAGTAGAAGACAAGAAATAACTAACACCAGAGCAGAACTGAAGGAGATAGAGACACAAAAAAACCCTTTTAAAAAATCAATAAATCCAGGAGCTGGTTTTTCAAAAAGATCAACTAAATAGACCACTAGCCAGATTAATAAAAAAGAAAAGAGAGAATACCAAAATATATGCAATGAAAAATGATAAAGGGGATATCACCGCAGATTCCACAGAAATTCAAACCATCATCAGAGATTATTACAAACAATTCTATGCACATAAACTAGTAAACCTGGAAGAAATGGATAAATTCCTGGACACTTGCCACCTCCCAAGCCTAAACCAGGAAGAAGCCAAAACCCTGAACAGACCAGTAACAAAATCTGAAGTTGAGGCAGCAATTAAGAGCCTACCACCCAATGAAAGCTCAGGTCCAGATGGGTTCACAGCCAAATTCTACCAGACACACAAAGAGGAGCTGGTACCATTCCTTCTGAAACTATTCCAAATAATCCAAAAAGAGGGAATCCTTCCCAAATTATTTTATGAAACCAACATCATCCTGATACCAAAACCTGGAAGAGACTCAACAAGAAAAGAAAACTTCAGGCCAATATCCATGATGAACCTAGACACAAAAATCTTCAATAAAATACTGGTGAGCCGATTGCAACAGCACATCAAAAAGCTTATCCAACATGATCAAGTTGGATTCATCCTGGGGATGCAAGGCTGTCTAGCATCCCCAGTCTATATCCCCAAGTCTATAAATGTAATTCACCACATCTAGCATCCCCAGTCTATATCCCCAAGTCTATAAAAGTAATTCACCACATAAACAGGACCAAAGACAAAACCACATGATTATCTCAATTGATGCAGAGAAGGCCTTTGACAAAATTCAGCAGCCCTTTATGCTAAAAACCCTCAATAGACTAGGTATTGATGGAACGTATCTCAAAATAATAAAAGCCATTTATGACAAACCAACAGCCAATATCATACTGATGGGCAAAAACTGGAAGCATTCCCTTTGAAATCTGGCACTAGACAAGGATACCCTCTCTCACCACTCCTATTCAATATAGTACTGGAAGTTCTAGCCAGAGCAATCAGGCAAGAAAAAGAAATAAAGGTATTCAAATAGGAAAGGAGGAAGCCAAATTTTCTCTATTTGCAGACAACATGATTGTATATCTAGACGATCCCATCATCTCAGCCCAAATTCTCCTGAAACTGATAAGCAACTTCAGCAAAGTCTCAGGATACAAAATCAATGTGCAAAAATCACAGGCATTCCTATATACCAATAATAGACTTAAAGAGAGCCAAATCAAGAATGAACTACCATTCACAATTGCTACTAAGCGAATAAAATACCTAGGAATACAACTAACAAGGAATGTAAAGGACCTCTTCAAGGAGAACTACAAACCACTGCTCAATGAAATAAAAGAGGACACAAACAGATGGAGAAACATTCCATGTTCATGGTTAGGAAGAATCAATATCGTGAAAATGGCCATACTGCCCAAAGTAATTTACAGATTCAACACTATCCCCATCAAGCTACCAATGACCTTCTTCACAGAACTGGAAAAAACCACCTTAAACTTTATATGGAACCAAAAGAGAGCCCACATAGCCAAGTCAATTCTAAGCAAAAAGAACACAGCAGGAGGCATCACATTACCAGACTTCAAACTATACTACAAGGCTACAGTAATCAAAACAGCATGGTACTGGTACCAAAGCAGAGATATAGACCAATGAAACAGAACAGAGGCCTCAGAGGCAACACAACATATCTACAACCATCTGATCTTTGACAAACCTGACAAAAACAAGCAACTGGGAAAGGATTTCCTGTTTAATAAATGGTGTTGGGAAAACTGGCTAACTATGTGCAGAAAGCAGAAACTGGACCCCTTCCTTACACCTTACACTAGAATTAACTCCAGATGGATTAAAGACTTAAACATAAGACCTAACACCATAAAAACCCTAGAAGAAAATCTAGGCAAAACCATTCAGGACATACGAGTAGGCAAGGACTTCATGACCAAAACACCAAAAGCATTGGCAACAAAGACCAAAATAGACAAATGGGACCTAATCAAACTTCACAGCTTCTGCACTGCAAAAGAAACAGTCATTAGAGTGAATCGGCAACCATCAGAATGGGAAAAAATCTTTGCAGTTTACCCATCTGACAAAGGGCTGATATCCAGAATTTACAAAGAACTAAAACAAATTTACAAGAACAAAACAAACAAGCCCATTCAAAAGTGAGCAAAGGATCTGAACAGACACTTTACAAAAGAAGACATACATGAGGCCGACAAACATATGAAAAAATGCTCATCATCACTGGTCATCAGAGAAATGCAAATCAAAACCACATTGAGATACCATCTCACGCCAGTTAGAATAGCGATCATTAAAAAATCTGGAGACAACAGATGCTGGAGAGGATGTGGAGAAATAGGAACAGTTTTTACACTGCTGGTGGGAGTGTAAATTAGTTCAACCATTGTGGAAGACAGTGTGGTGATTCCTCAAGGACCTAGAAATAGAAATTCCATTTGACCCAGCAATCCCATTACTGGGTATACATCAGAGGATTATAAATCGTTCTACTATAAGGACATATGCACACAAATGTTCATTGCAGCACTGTTTACAATAGCAAAGACCTGGAACCAACCCAAATGCCCATCGATGATAGACTGGACAGGGAAAATGTGGCACATATACACCATGGAATATTATGCAGCCATCAAAAATGATGAGTTTGTGTCCTTTGTAGGGACATGGATGAACCTGGAAACAATCATTCTCAGCAAACTGACACAAGAACAGAAAATGAAATACCACATGTTCTCACTCATAGGTGGGTGTTGAACAATGAGAACACATGGAGACAGGGAGTGTGTGGGAGCACTACACACTGAGGTCTGTTGGGGAGAATAGGGGAGGGACAGCAGGGGGTGGGGAGTTGGGGAGAGATAGCATGGGGAAAAATGCCAGATATAGGTGAAGGGGAAGAAGGCAGCAAATCACACTGCCACATGTGTACCTATGCAACTATCTTGCATGTTCTTCACATGTACCCCAAAACCTAAAATGCAATAATAAAAAAGAATAGGGCTGAATCTGGAGACCCCATGTGATGGGAGTAGGGGAGCCTGGGCTATTGGGTTGTCTGTGTGGATTTGCTGGAATGAAGGAAGGGTTATGGCATGGAGGCCTATATTTGGCTGCCAGCTGTCCCAGATACTTCCACACTGTAACCAGGTTTCTGGTGGGAGGAAGGTGAATTGGTAGAGACCCCATCCACTTCCTGGTCTTAGTCAGATATCTGCTTGATGTGGTGGCTCATTCTTCTGCTTGAAACCTCAGGAGTTACTTTTCAGGACTGAAATCTGGTGGTGAGAGAAAAGACTAGAGAAAGATTCCTTGAAGGATACTGAGGGATACAGACACAGGCCAGGGAGAGGTTACTAAATCTGATCTTTTGTTTGTGCCTGTTCATTCATAGCTCTGGTGGCAGGGCAATGGGTCTAAGTATATGTCTGTATTTTATCTATATTGTGTGTGTTTCTGGGCACGTGTGCTATGTATTTTGTGTGCCGATTATAAGTAAATGCATTGCGTATATAAATAAATAAATAAATAAATAAATAAATAAATAAATTTGGGGTGAATTGCCATTTTAACAATATTGAGTTGTCTGATCTATGAACATAGCTTATTTCTTTACTTATTTAGGTGTTCTTTAATTTCTCTCAACAATGAGTTTTAGTTTTTCATGGGGAGGTCTTAGATACTATTAAATTTCTCCCTATTTTATATTTTTTTATTACTATTGTAAATGGTATATTTCTATATTCTTATTTTTAACGTTTGTTGCTAGTATATAGAAATGTAATTAGTTTTTTGAACATTGACACATCATGTGACCTTGCTTAATTCACTTTTGGCTCTAGTAGTTTTATTCATTTATTTTTCAGATTGCTTAGGATTGTCTACATACACAATAATGTTGTGGCAAATAAAGACAGGTTTACTTCTTCCTTTCTGAAATGTATGCTTTTTTTTTTCTTGACTTATCACAGTGGCTAGAATGTATAGTACCTTGCTGAATAGAAGCAGCAAGAAAAAACATCCTTGCTTTGCTCTCAATCTTGGGGCAAAAGTTTTCAGCCTTTTATCATTAAATATTATGGAAGCTTATATTGCTAGACTTGTACTTAATTACATATTGCAGGATTTGGTTTGTTAACATTTCTATAGAATCATTTTTATCTTCATTCGTGAAGGCTATTCCCTGTACTTTTATTTTCTTGCAAAGCTCTTGTCTGACTTTGAAATCACGGTTATTTTGGCTTTATAAAATGGTCTGTGAATTATTCTTTCCTCCTTTATTTTCTGGAAGAGCCTACGTAACATCAGTGTGTGTGTGTGTTTTTTCTCCCAATGTTTGATGGAATTCACCAGTGAAGCATTACAAGTTTCAATTGCCTAAGTAGCCTTCAAATTCAGTCTCTTTTTCTTCCATCTAGCAAAAGACTGTTCGATGTTTGGGCTCCACTTTCCTGTGCTGGGTTGAGAAAGTGCCCTCAGACAGAAAGCTAGGAAGAATGGAGGGTTTACTTTGTGTTTTCCTGCACTCAAGGATTATAGCCATGCAGGCCTGGTTGTACAATGCCTGGAAATCTTTGCTTCATATTTTGTCCAGTTTTATGGTTTTGTATGGCTGAAGCATAAAGCCAGTGGCCACTTTTTCTATCATAGTCAGAATTGAAGGCTTAGAGTGATGTTTTGTAATGAAAAACACATTGTGTCACTCTTTGGCTCCAAATTCATCATCCAAGTGGAGTGCCACCTTATTCCAAACAAAATTCAAAGTATTTTCTATGGCCAGTAAGACCACACATGAGCTGTCCCCTACTACCTATCTTATCTACTACCATCATTCTCCAGACTTTGCTCTAGCTGTGTTGGCCGTTCTGCTATTCTTTACCATATCAAACTTTTCCACTTGTTCGCTCTGCCTGTAAAGCTATTCCCCAAGATGCTCCCATGATTTACTCACTGACTTTGTTCATGTCTCAGTTCAAATGTTGCCTCCATAGTGTGGCCTTCCCTGAACATGTGACAGAGAAGTCTTACATCCTTTTCATACTGTATCATCTGATCGTGCTTGACATACTTTCATAAGTCTTAGCACTTTTTGATCATATATTATACATTTTATAACATCTTTCTGACATTTACAACTTCATTTTGCAACTTTTCAGCTCTGTTTTTGTAGCTCAAAACAGCCATAGACAATATTTAAATAAATGGGTGTGGCTATGCTCTAAAACAATTTTATTTACAAATAAAAGTGAGCTGTAGTTTGCCAACTCCTGGTCCAGATAATCAATACATTGTCTCTGACTTACACATATATGACCTAAAGTTATCTCATATGCAAAAATGACCTTTTTTATAAGCATGGTAGCTTATCCACTATGGTTATAGACAGCCCTTTATAATCTCCAGACCTCCTGTAGCTTCTACTGCAGAAAATCTGTACTTAAAAAAAAATCCTTGTTTTTCTTTTATAGGAGCTCATGCCTCAATCCTATGGTAGAAAAATACTTTAAACTTTTTGAAAGACTTTAAAGGTAATGTTAAAAATACATCACTCACTCACATTTTGAACTTCTGTGTATGTATCAATTAGCATTGCTTTCAGCTGCAAGTAACAGAAAACCAGACCAACAATGACTTAATCATCAGTACAGCTTTTGTTTTCTTAATGAAAGTCTGGAGGTTGGTGGCAGTTCAGTAGGTGACTTAATGAAGACCTCGGATCTTTTCATTCTTCTATTCCACCACTCTCAGCTTGTTGGCTTTTGTTTTCCACCTTAAAGCCTCAGGAGGACAAGATGCTGCCACAGCTTCAAGCATTGTATCCTTATACAAGTGTGCAAAGCAGAAAGGGAGGAAAAGGGTTAAAATACCTTCTCCTTATATCCCTTCTCTTTTATCATAAAAGAAAATCTTTATCAGAAACTCCTGGCAGACTTGTCTTGCTTCTTACTAAGATAGACTAGGTCACTTTCCTCTGCTTAGGACAATCACTTGGAAAAGGAAATGGAGGTTCTATGACTACCTTAGTTGAGGGGTTGACAGACTATGTCTGTGAAACAAAGCAAGCCTTGGACCTGTTTCTATAAATAAAGTTTTATTGGAACACAGCCATACCCATTCATGTTTATGTTCTCTATGGATATTTTTTTTGCTGCAACAGCAAAGTTGATTAGTTGTGACAGAGGCATATTTACTGCCTAGTTCTTTACAGAAAAACTTTACTGTCCTCTGGCTTTGACTATAATTCCTGCCCTAAGGCTAGCCACAAAATCAGGACTCTTTAAACAGAAAGAATCAGGAGTGGCTCTTAGGAAGACAACTCAGAGTGACCCCTATTATTGTTTATAATCATTTATATGGTATGCGAATGCAAATTCCAACAAATGGCTAACAGATGCAAATTCTTTCAAAAAGAATTTGAAAGCTCTTTTTCAAATTCTCAGTTTGAGCCCTTCACCTCTTGTTTCTGTTGTCATTCTACCCAAACCTTAATAACATCCCTAACGTCTGATCTCCTCTCTCCCAAAACTTTCTTTCAGGCTTTAGGAATTTAAGAAGAATTCAGCAGAGTCGAAGGCTCGGGAGGGAGTATAGTATAGGATTCAATTATTGAGTAAAACTGAATTTCAAACTTTTTCATTCTACAACACATGATGAGGGTGCCTCCCTGCTTTGCACAACTCTCTGTAGATTTCCTCCTCTGGCAGGGCGCTGTGGGTCTGGCTAGTGTTTTCCTTGGGGTCTGAGTTGTTCTCCTCAGAGCTAAGGAAGAACACTGGAAAAAAGTGTCCTTTAGCTATTTAGAAATATTGATAAGCAAGTGGAAGATACGATATCAAATACTGGTTAAGAAGATATGTCAATCTTTCAGAAAGTTCGGAGCAGATATGATGGAGGCATTTTCTGAGCTACATCAAGTTCAGGTTCCATAACTATATGTGCAGCTTGAGTTGTAGCCAGTTATAGGAGCCTAAGAGAGTACATAGGTTTTTCTTTTTTAAAAATATGTATATCACTATACAATTTCCTCCTCCTTTACCCTCCCAGATCCTATGGCTTTTCATCTAGGTATAACAACAGGTGTGTTTAAAAATAGAGGCACTTGGAGAGTAAAAGGGGTCTGGGAGGTGAAGGAGACAGTTTTCCTTTTGTTCAACAGCCACTAGAAATTAGTTTCAACTGTTCAGATCTAACCTTATCGAGAGGTTTAACCTGCAGTTTGATGAAAAATTCAACCAGTGTGAAATTTTGGAATAGAGAATATATATGAGTGAGGATATACAGACTTCTATGATCCGTTTTGTGGCTGAAACTGATTCAAAGAAGAGACAATTCAATTGAGTTTGTGCCTCTAATTGTGCCTCCCCTTTCTTGGGAATAATAGCCCTGTAGGACAGGGGAGGATAAATAAGAGCTTCCAGGGTTTAACTTAAAAACTGGACTATTTAATCCCCTGGACCTCTTAGCCCTCCCATGTCCCATGCTCATGCCCTCTCTACTTGGCTGTCAAAGATCTGCTATTGCTGCACCGTCACTCTCCACTCCTCCCCCTGCTCAGTTGGCTTCAGTCTATCCACCCTCCTGTCACTGCAGCTGCTACCATTTCTGTTCTCAGAGAGGTGTGGAGGGGTTTCCTCCTCACCACTGCTCACAGTTCTGTTTTAAGATCCCTCTGTTAGCCTGCCTCTTAGCTTACAGGCATTCTGCCAAAGAATCTGGAACATTTCCTAAAGGAAAGGTAGAAAGTGAATTTGAGTGACACAATCATATGTCACCTAAAACGTTTTCTTCTTCCCTACTAATAATAGGTATCAATAGGATTCTAGACATATTGACCCTCTCCTATTTCAGGTGGGACCTAAAGAAAAGGTCATCTTCTTTTTTCATTTTTGTGGAAGGGTATCCATTGTGGTTTCTTACATTTTTTTAATCTCAATATTTCTCTCAAGAGCACTAGCAGGGGTGTGCTGAGCCCTGGCTGCCCTGATGGTCCTGTGGGCACTGACCCGTGCTCTGTGCTCTCTGAGCCTGGCCCCTACCACCATTACCACTCCTGTCTCAAATCTGTTCCCTGCCGCCCAGATGATGAACAATGCCCTCTTCCAATGGCCCTCTGCCTTGATGTTGCTCCCCTGCCACCAAATCCTTACTTCTATGGTCCTTAGTACCAACTTTGTGTCTTGAAAGAGTCATACCAAATACTCCGTTAAACCAGTGAAGATGAGGAAGTCTGGGGGTGGAGACCACACGGGCCAAATCTGGTGGATGATATTGTCAAGGGCCACAAGCAACATTATCACATGATTGACTTTTGTGTTTCTGTCTTGAGGAGAAGACCAAGTCAGGACCCTTTGAGGGGAAGGTTATCCAAGTCTGCTATGATCCCTGTAGGTCAGCAGACATAGCTCTGGTTGCTGGAGGCAGCCAGAAACACTGGATTATCGCTACAGAAAACATGCAGGCTGGAGATACGATCCTGAACTCTAACCACATAGGCTGAATCACAGTTGCTGCTCGGGAAGGGGATGCACATTCACTTGGGGCTCTGCCTGTGGGGACCCTCATCAACATGGAAAGTGAGCCAGGACTGGGTGCCCAGTACATTTGAGCTGCAGGGATATGTGGTGTGCTACTGCGGAAGGTGAATGGCACAGCCATTATCCAGCTGCCCTCTAAGAGGCAGATACAGGTGCTGGAAACATGCATGGCAACAGTAGGCTGAGTATCCAACACTGATCATAACAAACAGGTCACTGGCAGGGCAGGTCACAACCACTGGCTGAGCAAGAGGCCTTCCAAATCTTCTGAAAGATTTGGCCACCACCCTTCATGAAGAGTTCTGTGAAGCTGCTTCTGCTGCTGCTCAAAGCTGATATCCCTGTACTGGATTAAATTACTTCCTCCCCTGAAAAAAAAAAGCACTAGCAGGTTCTTGAGCAGCTAGAACCCTTGGAAACCTGTTGTTTTATCCCAAGTTTCCAATATGAATATAGCAATTAGATTCTTCTTCCCATCTTTTCTCTTTCCCTGGCCCTCAAGGCGCTTAAAATAAAGCCATTAATATTTCATGTTAAACCTTGGTTTTTATCATGCTCACTTCAGCAGCACATATACTAAAATTGGAATAGTACAGAGAAGATTAGTATGGATGACATGCAAATTTGTGAAGTGTTTCATATTTTTTAAAGAATGAAATACTGTTATTTACAGCAACCTGGAGGGCAATATGTTAAGTGAAATAAGCCAGGCACAGAAAGACAAACACCACATACTCTCATTTATTTTTGAAATCTAAAAACTTGTTCTCACTGAAGTAGAGAGAATAGTGGTTACCAGAGGATGGGGAGGGTAGGAAGGAGAGGGAGGTGATGAGAGCAGTGGTTAATGTGTACAAATTTACAGTTAGGAGGAATACGTTCTCATGTTCTTTTGCACACTAGGCTGGAGATGACAGTTAAATAGCTAAAGGAGAGGTTTTTGAATGTTCTTATCACAAAAAAAATGATAAATGTTAAAAGTGATGGCCATGTTAATTACCCTGATTTGGTTATTACACAATGTATGCATATGCAATCAAAACATTATGCTGTACCCCATAAATATGTATCATTAGTATGTATCAATCATAAATTAAAACTTTAAAGAAACCTTGGTTTTTATGCTATTGAAAACATAGCTCTATGCATTTTCTAAAATGCCACCTATATCTTCCTATTCAGAGCATTTTGCCTTTAACACATATTGGTCAACTTTGGACTATAGAGGAGGAGCTAAAAGATGAGGGGTTGGTTTTGGAGGTAGGGGAGACCCAATGCTCATGGCTCTGGGATTTAGTCATTTGTTTACTTATTGGAAAAATAATTGCAACTTTTATTTTAAATTCAGGGTATACATGTGCAGGTTTGTTACATGGGTAACATGATGCATGATGCTGAGTTTGAGGTATGATTGATCCCATCATCTAGGTACTGAGCATAGTACTTAATAGTTAGTTTTTCAGCATTTGTCCCCCTTTTTTTCTCCCTATCCTCTCTAGTGGTCCTCAGTGTCTAGTAGTAAACATTTGCTATGTCTAAGATTATATGTTAATGAAACGAGATTACACATGTATAAGAGGCATAGCTAATGCTTCAAACAGTATAGAGAAGGGAACTATTTATATAAAACTAAGAGGAGTTAGAATAAAATCTATGTACTTAAATTATAAATTTGGAAATCTTCCCCATGGAGATGATATTTGAAGTTTTACAAAAGCCATTCATTCATTTAGTCAGCAAAAATTTGTTAAGTAGCTATGTGGTAAACACTTCTAGGTCTTATAATAATTAAATATGAGTGAATGGAAATGGGGAGTTATTTGTTAATGACTGTAGAGTTTCAGTTTTATAAGATAAAGAGTTCTGGAGATGGATGGTGATGGTGGTTGCACAACAATATAACTCCCCCTCCTCCCCGCCCCCCGAGATGGAGTCTTGCTCTGTCACCTAGGCTGCAGTACAGTGGCATGATCTTGGCTCCCTACAACCTCTGCCTCCTGGGTTCAAGTGATTCTCATATCTCAGCTTCCTGAGTAGCTGTGATTACAGGCGACTGCCATCATGCCCCACTATTTTTTCTGTATTTTTAATACAGGCAGGGTTTCACTGTTTTGGCAGGCTGGTTTCAAACTCCTGACCTCAAGTGATCCTCCCACTTCTGCCTCCCAAAGTGCTAGAATTACCAGCATGAGCCACCACGCCCAGCCATAACTGTTCTTAATACCACTGAACTACACATTAAAAATGGTTAAGATAGTGTCTCTTATATTATGTATATTTAAGCATGATAAAAATTGTAAAAAAAAAATAGATGAATAAATAATTAAAAATATGAATAAACAAAAAAAGACTTTTGCCCTCTATGGAGCTCATAATCTAGCAGAGGGCAATATGTACTATATATTATATTATTTATACATTAGAAGGTCATAAATGCTACAGGAAAGGTAAGGGGGATTAGGCATCCAGAGGTGAGTTGCTATTTTAAATAGAATTGTCACAGTAGGCCTTCTTACTCTTTGACCAGAGACATGGAGATGATGGAATTAGCCATATAAATATCTGGGTTCCAAAGCAGTGAGAACATCCAGTGCAAAAATCCTAAGGTAGGAGCATGCCTGGCATATTCTAGGGATGTCAAGGAGGCAATGTGGCTGGGACAGGGTGAGGGCACAGAGAGAGAGGTAGGAGTTGAGGTTACAGAGGTAAAGGGAAGTATGATCATATGGGTTTTTGAAATCATTGGAGGGACTTTGGTTTCTACTCTGAGAAAATGGGAAACATTGCAAAGTTTTAAAAAGAAGAATGGATAATGGACATGTTTTAAAAGGATAATTATTTACAGAGAGAATAGACTCAAGAGAAGAAGCAGGGGACCTGCTTAGGAGGCTGTTGTATTAGTCTTTGGGTGAAAGATTGTGGTGGCTTGGACTAGAGCAGTAGCAGTATCCGTGGTGGGAAATGGTTAGGTTTTTAATATATTTTAAAGGTAGAGCCAACAGAATTTCCTAAAGCATTGGACATAAAGAGGAAGAAAGAGGAGTCAAGGATGACTCTAAAGTTTTTGACTTGAGCACCTGGATTGTTGGAATGCCATCATAGGAGCAGCTTTGAATGAGCAGGTTTCTTTATGGGAAAGATCAGGAGTAGTTCAGTTTTGAACACATTGAGTTAGCTCTGTTATTACAATTTGGTTTTTTAAGTTGCACAACTGAGGGCCACGGAAAGCATGAGTCAATGGTATAGTATCTTTTACCTAGTATTGGCTCAGAGTAGGTGTGTCCTTTTAGTTGTGGAAGGAAAAAGAGGATGTAAGATTGTAAGAACTCTGTCACTGACTCATGCTTTTCATGACTGTCACTTGTGCAACTTAAGAAAATTAACTGTAATGATAACAGAGCTAACAATATTGAGCTGTTACTATGAACAAATAGATAACATGTTAACTTATGCTAATGCATATAATTGTAGGAAATGTTAAATTGCAGTTAGAGGGTAGTGAGTTTCCCATCCAAGTTCATGGAACCTGACTTCTGTCTTGGGACTGCAGGCTGAGAAACCTGGAGTGTTTTTTAGTTTACAAATACCCCTGGGCCTAGATTATTATCCTTACAGCAGTCTGAGCAGTGAGATTGTCCCTTTCATGCTCAGAAGCTGGGAGTGGCTTGCCCAAGATAACAACATTAATTGAACACCAGTTGCTTTTTTTTTCTTCTGACTTCAAGGTCAACGATTTCTCAATGTTCCCTGCCACCCAACTTTTCACTTTGATCATTTAAAAACTTAAAAAATGTTAGAATAGTATAGTATGATGAACACTAAATACTTTTAACCTACTTCACTGTTTATTTTGCCACATTTGATTTATGTCCTTACAAACACACATACATATACACATACACACAAACACACACACGAGTATTTTTAGTGACCCTTTAAAAAGTAAATTGCAGGAATTCTGTCACATCCTAGTATATTTAAACTGCATCTCTTGAGAATAAGAGCATTCTAGAGAACACATAGATAAAATCACACACGTACAACCATTTGATCTTGGACAAAATTGTTCAAAATAAGCAATGAGGAAAGGACTTCCTACTCAACAAATTGTGCTGGGCTAGCTAGCTAGCCATATGCATAGGAATAAAACTGGATACCTACTTTTCACGATATACAAAAATTAACTCAAGGTTGATTCAAGCTTTAAATGTAAGACCTCAAGGTATAAGAATCCTAGAAGAAAACATAGGAAACATCAATCTGGCCATTGACCTTGGGAAATAATTTATGTTTAAGAATTTATGATTAAGAAGAAATAATTTATGATTAAGTTCTCAAAAGCAATTATAGCAAAAAAAATTTGACAAATAAGACCTAATTAAACTAAAGAGCTTCTATGCAGCCAAACAAAAAACAAAAACTATGAACAGTATAAACAGACAACTCACAGAATGAGAGAAAATATTTGCAATCTATGCATCTGACAAAGGTCTAATATCTAGTATATATAAGAAATTTAAATAACACAGTAAGCCAAAAACAACCCAATTAAAAAGAGGTCAAAAGACGGAATAGACACTTCCCAAAAGAAGACACACAATTGGCCAACAAACATGAAAAGTGCTCCACATCACTAATTAGAAGAAATGTAAACCAAAGCCACAATGAGATACCATCTTACTAGTCAGAATGGCTATTACTATAAAGGCAAAAAACAACAGATGCCAGTGAGACTGCAGAGAAAAGAGAACACTTATACACTGCTGGTGGGAATGTAAATTAGTTCAGCCACTGTAGAAAGCAGTTTGGAGATTTCTCAAAGAACTTAAAAAAGAACTATCATTTGACACAGCAATCCCATTACTGAGTATATATCCAAAAGAAAATAAATTGTTCTCCCAAAAATACACACGCACTTGTATGTTCATCACAGCACTGTTTATAATAGCAAAGACATAGAATCAACCTAGGTGCCCATCAATGGTGGATTGGATAAAGAAAATATTATATATACATATATATATTTTTTTACACACACATACACATATATATGGCATATATACACACACACACACACACACACATATGCATACATACACACACCATGGAATACTATGCAGCCATAAAAATGACTAAATCATGTCCTTTGTAGCCATATGAATGCAGCTGGAGGCCATTATCCTAAACAAATTAATGCAGAAACCGAAAAACAAATACTGCATATTCTCACTTATAAGTGGGAGCTAAACATTGGGTCCACGTAGACATAAAGATGGCAACAACAGACACTGGGGACTACTAGAGGAGGGTGAAGGAAAGGTTGAAAAACTAACTACTGGGTACTATGCTTACTACCTGGGTGATGGAATCAATTGTACCCCAAAGCTCAGCATCACACAATTTACCCATGTAGCAAACCTGCACGCATACTCCCTGAATCTAAAATAAATGTTGAATTAAAAAGATGAATAAGTATTTTCTTCTACAAAATACATCTTTTCATGCCTAAGAAAATTAATGATAATAATCCAAAACCACTATTTAACATACCATCTATATCTAATTCCATAACTATCACCAAATGTCATTTATAGCTGTATTTTTTTTTCTGTATAGGAACCAATCTAGGATTATGTATGGCATTTGAGTATGGGATCTTTCATCTCTTTTACAGGAATAGTTTCCTGCTTTTTTTCTTTTTTCTTTTCATGCTATTATTTTTCTTTTCTGAAGAGTTTAGGTCACTAATAATAAAAAGTGTCCCACATTTTGTATTTCTTCAATTGTTTTCTCATAATTAGATTTAGGTTAAAGTATTTTTGGCAGGAAGAGTACACAGGTGAATGACAGGTTGCTCCATTGTTGGTGACACTGAATTTGGTCACTTGATTAAGAGAGTTACTGCCAGATTTCTTCATTTTAAGGGTAAACTTTCTACTTTTTAATTGATAAACTATCTGTGGAGTGATACTTTGAGTCCAGGGTTTTAGCATTTGTTGATAATCCTTGCTTGAATTAATTACTACACTGCTGAATACAAAATTCTCATCGTCTCCCTATGCTGCCTGTAGACATGGAGTTCTGTTCCTAAAGCTGTACTTCCAGTATTCTGAAACCAGTGTGTCTAGTGTGCTCCACTGTGGATACCATGATGCAGTGGTGGAAAGAACAAGAGGTGAGTCAAAATCAGATAACAGATAAAATGGCAGATCAGGTACTGACTGTGTTCCAGAAATGCTGGGCATGGCATATTGTTGAGAAGCATAAGAGCTAGTTTGGTGATACTGAAGTTTCAATTCTGTATTTTTTGGGTGGTCACTATTTGTATTTTTCATTTGTCAGCTAACTTTCCTTTCAAAATAGTTTTTTTTAGGGGGGAAGGGAAAATAATTAAATGAACAGATATTTGATATAAATCTATTTTTAAACCCTTTATTATAGTTTTCTGTTCTCTTTGCATTTTTCCATTTGTTTTTTTCTTCTCTTCTTTTCTTTCTTTAGAGACCCTGTTTCTTTTAAAAAATCTGCTCAAAATTTCTCTTTAAATTTTCTATTTTCTCAATTTACCTCTTCTAATTAATCAGACTCTACTTTTTCTTCAAGTTGATCAGTGCTTTCTGCTCTTCTAGGTAGGATGAGGCCTTCAGAAATTATATGGCAACTTTTAATTCTCACATATGATGCCCTAGGTTCAACTCTTCATGTAACAAAACATCTTATTTTAGACAATATTTATTTTAAAAGATATTACAACATGTTCTCAAACAAACACTGATGAGCTTAGTTGTCTCAGCACTACTCTGGCTATTTTAAAATACATTATTTTGTTAACCACACCCTTTCACCTTTTATAAAGCTGAAAAATAGGAAGTGCTTCTTCTTTTCATTTTTTGTCTTGGTAGTTTCTAACCACATTTTTGCACTGTGGTTTCATCTAAGCAGTTGTTGATAGTCAACTGATAAGTGTTGTTATGTACAAAAGTCATGCTTATGAGGTAGGGAAGTGAGTGAAAGAACATTTGAGACAATGTATATTTAACTCTGCAAATAACATGCTCCTATGGAATAAAAGACAAATGATTTTCTCTAATTTTATCACCTGTCTAACAAACAGCCCTTTGAATGTAAAAAGATTATCGTCATGATCCACTTTACAGTTTAGTAGTAATACTTTAGTATATGACATTGTATTAAATAAAAAGATGTATGTAATATTGATTGCTATGATTTTTAAATTCAATTATCTGAACTGAAGTTAGAAATTAAGCTCACATACAAGGATGGGAGAAAGCCTTCTGTGGTGGCAATTGTCAATGTCTTTCAGTGGTTTGGAAGAAAATTGCTGAAGGAGACTTTGGCTCTCCCTCAGGGATGTCCTTGACCCTGCACCTGCCATGTCGTTTTTCCAGACAAGGAAGGCTATTTTCTTCCAAATGTGAATTTAATCCCTATGTAAACCTTCTGAGGCTAGAAATTCAGGCACATTATATAGGATAAATGATATTTTAGGAGAATTTGTTGTTTGAAAAATATCAGTTTTCAGCCTGTTTAATATACCAAGAATTTCCTAAACTTAGTTGCCCTGGAAAATATCCTTCATACTGAATAAACCCCCCAAACACAAAACATGTTAAAACAAAACAAAGCAAAACAGTGGCACTTGTGTTCTGTAGAATTCATTCTGGAAATTGAAATTTAGTGACTTTATTTTGGAAATTAAGATTTATACCAGATAGCTTTTGAAAGCACCTTCAATCCTAACAATAAAATTCCAGCATAATATGTTAGCAAGATCTTGTGTTCAATATTGTGTTATAATATACTGTAGATACACTTGCACTGTAAGTAAAAAAAAAATCATTTACTAATGTAAATGCAGTTTTAAGGGGAATTAAAATTAGTTTTTGTTACATGATATTTTATGGATGACTAAAAATGAGCTCATTTTAAGTGGAAAGACCGGTTTTATAACTCAAATATTTTTATTATAACTTAAAAAAGCATTTTCTTTTAGTTTTTTGTAATTAAAAAACAAGAAAAAGTCAAAAGCTGCAATTGAAGATTTTCTGATGTCCAGGTGGCACTTTTCAGATGAAACTTTGAGAAACATTATTGTGATCTTAAAATAATGAAACACTAAGATAGTGCTACTGTGTAGTCAAAATGTATAAGCAATTGGTAATGTTATACTGGACCGAGCATAGCAAGTCAACACCAAGACAAAAGTATGCCAAATTGCAGGGTTTATTGCCAGCGACCATGGAGGACTCACATCTCTCCAACCTGTGTCAGAGAAAGAAGGATGACAACACCTTTTTATACCCGTAAAACCACCTTGGGAGTAGGGGTGAGGAGCCGGGATGAGGATGAAAGGCTTCAGACGTTTTGAGGGCTTAGTGAATTCTGTAAATCACCTCCTGGGCCGAGAGGAGGGTGAGAGGGGGTCCTGGACATTCCAAGGGCCAGGGGACTTTTGTCATTCCGATTGTTACTTAAGTGGTTTACAGAAGTCAAGATAAACATTAGTTTACACATTGTCTGGGCAGAGGTGGGATCCACAGATTTTTAGTTACTTATTACAAGTTGTAGGAGCCAGGATGGAATTATCTTGGGCTGCTTATTCTGGTTATTACCAGTAAACAAAGGCCAGCAATTCTGGCAGTTACTGACAAGAGAAGGTAAGCAGCTTTACCTCTTTGCATTCCGCAAAGTAAACTAGCAGTTTTATTTACAGAAACCAAGATTAGTAGTCAGCCTTTACAACTCATTTTAAAAACAGTTTTGTCTTTTATAAAATGGTATCATCCAGTTTCTAACTCTAGGCCAGCTATATCACAGTAAGAACACAAATGCTACAGAATAGTTGAAAATATATAAGACATTTATTTTGTTTCTTAGAATTTTTTTTTCATTAACCCTTGTTTCTTGGTCTAAACCAACCCAGGGACCAAAGTGAGATTACAATGACTGAAAACAGGAATTCTCTTTTTTTAATCCTGTGTCTTCTTCTTAAAAAGTACAGTTCTCCTATACTCCTCTCAAATAGTTATGGACATCCCTAGAATGTGGTCTCACAAAGATTGGGAGAGCTAGTCCTTTTGACTTCTATGTGGGTTACTTCATTTTCTTCCTTTTTAAGTCATTGTGGTGATGACATCAAAAGTGGCAATTATGTCACCCCTACTCACAAAGTCACTGGTGTTAAAGTTATTAACACCATCCTCTTTTGGTCGCTCGATGTTGTTGCTGTTGGTCAATGTGGATAAGTAACAGCTGCATCATCCTGCTATTGCTAAAGTTACCTGGAGTGATAATGAAGTTGACCAGCACTCTCAATGGCCCACTGAGATTTTGGTGGGTAAAGTTGCCTCTTCTTTTTAGATTTTACTCACCACAGTATACAGGACTCCATGGGGCTTAGCTGGAGAATTATTATCGGCCACTATTGTCTGATTGGCTTTTGATTTTCTCTGCCTTCAGGATGAATTCTTTTCTTGTAGACATATCACTTCTCAAATAAATAACAGCCTAGAATTCCTGTCCTACAAGTTCTTCAAGTATGTACAGCCATAAATATTTGCCAAATATATTAAGAAATATCTAGCAAATTTATGGAAAGACCAGTTATATTCAGCAGAGAACAATTAAAAAAGAGAAACTAACTGACTCCATAATGCCAATAAAGTAAGTTTGTGTCGTTAGACTCCAAAATTACAATGGTCTTTAATCACCAAAATTCTTATTGACATTGTTTTCTTTATTCTTAACATTCCTAATGTCTCTTGATGACTTTTCATTTCTGTTGATTTGAATCTTTATATATTTAAAATTATCTTGGGTGTCATAGCTCTAGATTTGGTGGAATACATTTCTGTAATAATTTTTAGCAATATGAAACATTCCTTGAAATCCAGTGTTTCTATGGAATCTCTTAGGTGAATACAGTGGAGAGCATATTTTTGAAGATTAATTGTAAGAGATGTTACAAATGTTAGTCCTCTTGTTTAGAAGAAGTTACAGAGTCCTGGCCGGGTGCAGTAGCTAATGACTGTAATCCCAGCACTTTGGGAGGCAGAGGCAGGTGGATTGCTTAAGCCCAGGTGTTCAATACCAGCCGGAGCAACATCTTGACAAAAAACAAAACAAAATAAAACAAAACAAAACACAAAAATTAGCCAGGCACGGTGACATGGACCTGTAGTCCCAACTACTTGGGAGACTGAGGTGTAAGGATCACCTGAGCCCAGGGAGGTTGAGGCTGCGGTGAGCTGTGATCATGCCACTGCATTACAGCCTGGGTGACAGAGTGAAACCCTGTCTTTAAAAACAAACAAACCTCCCGCACTAAAAAAAACCCCCTACACACACAAAGTTATGGAGTCCTATGAAATGAAAGGAAACCTTTGAAAGGGCAGGTGGGTTTGAGGCTGGACCACAGACACATTTGGAACCAGGAACTCAAATTATGTCATCATTAATACATTGCTGCTGGTACTTTTGTGTGCTAGAAAACATATTCGCCAACAGCACTCGAATTTTATGTATGACCACTTTAGCAATCTAGACTCTCTCAGTTCTATTTCTAAAAATCCCTAGAAAGGACTCCTATTATCCAGCTTGTGACACCTTAGACCTGTTACGGGTTGAATTATGTCTCCCTAAAAAATGCTAATATTCTAACCCCAAGTACCCATGAATGTGATCTTTCTTAGAAATTGGGTCTTTGAGCTGTGCAAAGAGAACACATGAACACAGGGAGGGGAACAACACACACTGGGGCTGGTGGGGTGGGGAGAGGGAGAGCATCACGATAAATAGCTAATCATTTGGGGCTTTAAACCTAGGCGATGGATGGATATGTGCAGCAAATCATCATGACACAAGTATACCTATGTAAGAAACCTGTAAAATCTGCACATGTATCCCAGAACATAAAATATTTTAAAAAATTGGGTCTTTGTAGATTATCAAATTCAGATTTTTTATTAGAGTGATCCCTAATCCAATAAGACTATTTTTTAAAAAAGAAGGACAATTTTGACACAGATATAGGCAGCTATACAAGGAGAACACCATGTGAACATGAAGGCAGAGATGGGGTGATACATTTACAAGGCAGAGTGCCGAAGTTGTCAGCAAACCTCTAAAAACTAGGAGAGAGGCATGGGACAGATTCTCCTTCAAAGCCCTCAGAAGGAACTAACCTTGCTGATACCTTTATCTAGAACTTTCAGCTGCTAGAAATTGAGACACAAATTTCTGTTTAAACCATTCAGTTTGTGATACTTTGTTGCAGTAACCCTAGCAAATGAATACAGAACCACTTAATCGTGGCCTGAGGGGTGGGATTTTGAGTACCATGGGAACCACATATGTGGGTGAAAGTTGATTCTCAGAAATTGGTTCTGGGAAGACAATCTCATAGATTTTCACTACAGATCCCCCAGGATCATTTGTTTTGATTTGAAACTCAACATGGATCAATGAACCTAAACATTTTGGCTATGGACATTTTCTTTTGAATTAATTAGTTTGGTTAGAAATTGGGTGAATAATTAAGAATAACCTAAAAATTAATTTGCAGATATCATTATCTGATTGGCATTATCTGTATCAGCACGCAAGTTGCCCTAGTGGTGGGGAAAGTAACAAGTAACAAGTCTGCTTTGCTCTAGAGCAGATTGATATCTGTAGATAAGTGGAATTTATATGGAAGAACCAATAATGTTTAAGAGTCTGCTGATAAAAGATGATGTTGAGTAAAATGATGGATTTCTGTCTTAAAGGATAACTTTACTTATTATTTTCTTAGGCTGTATCGTAGTTATTATATGATATTCTTTAGCTGAGGCACAATTTTGTAATTACCACTCCCTCTACTCTTTCTCAACTTACTCTTCACTATAAGTGTTAGTATTCACCAAGTTAGACTTCATCAATAAGTAATTTACATCAGAATGAGTAAAGACTGTGTCCTTCTCTGCTTATGTTTTCTAATCTTGGAATGAGGTAACTTAGACTAAATTAGGGATTGGGTAAATTATAACCCACAGGCCAAATTTAATCTACCACCTATTTTTACAAAGGCAGTTTTACTATATAACACATCCACATTTATTTACTTACTTTCTGTGGTAGACTTCAAGCTATAACAGCAGAGCTGAGCAGTTGCAACAGAGACTCCATGACACAAAACCCTAAAATATTAACTATCTGGACTTTTACAAAAACAGTTTTCCAACCTCTGACTAGGTAGCTATGAAAAGGGAGAAAAAGAGGTTCTGTTTTTGTTTTTTGTATTTTTAATTAAGTCTACCAGGGACAGACTTACTAGTCTTTAGAGTAAAACATAATCCTCATGTTACTAATAACATGAACTCCACATTTAAAAAATACACTACATGGTTTAAAATGCTTCATTAAAACTCATTTTTCCTTATTTATAGTTGTTTGTAATTAGTAATTATTCAGTTCTTCTAGTTTATTTTTTCTTTTGCAAATAACTAGTTACAGAAGTTAAAAATGGAAGGGTTGTCTGAAGGCATCATGTGTTTTTGAGAGTTTTTGATCTAATGTTTCTTGAAAAAGGAAGGTACTTGTGCTCTTTGTCTGTGGCTTTGTTTCCTTAGAGGAAATCACCTGGGGCAGATAACAGCAAGTTTAGTATATTCTTGTTGCTCAACTGATTAGTTGATTGATTTGAAATAACAGAAATAATGGAGAAAGGTATTTCTATTTGGGAAATTTTTTTTTGAGTTTATAATAATGTGACCCTAGTAAGTTACTTAATCTCTCTGAACTTCAGTGAACTTCTCTGCAAAAGTATCACCTATTACATAGTGTTATGAGGAGTAAATAAAATGTTCCATTTAAAGTGTTTGATAGAATATCTTGTGCATAATTAGAGAATAGTACATTTAATTCTTATTATTATTGTTGCTATTATTATTTAGCTACTGTTTTAGGCTGAATATTTGTCCTTTCCAAAATTCAGGTGGAAAATTAATCCCCAGTGTGGCAGTACTGACAAGGGACTTTTAAGAGGTAGTTGGGTCATGAGGGCTCTGCTCTCATGAATGGATTATTTAATGGATTAATGGGTTAATAGATTAATGAGCTATCACAGGAATGAGACTGGTGGCTTTATAAAAAAAAAGAAGAGAGAGATGAGCTAACATGTTCAGTTAGTTCCCTTGCCATTTGATTCCCTGCACAGCCTTGGGACTCTTCAGAGAGTCCCTACCAGCAGAAAGTTTCTCACTAGATATACCTCCTTGACCTTGGATTTCCTGGCTTCCATAGCTGTAAGAAACAAATTCCTTTTCTTTATAAATTACCCAGTTTCAAATATTCTGTTATAAGCAACAGAAAATGGACTCTGACACTTACCATATCCTAATTCCTGTGTTACATTTTAGCTACACGGACTGTCAATAATTCATTTATTTATTGTATTTCTTACTGGATTCCTTTGGATTCTCCAGAGAAATAGAACCTGTCAGGTTCTTATATATTGTTTGTAAGAAATTCTGTGGAGGCTGAAAAGTCCAAGATCTATAGTAGGCAACCTGGATACCCAGAAGAGGATATGGCATAGTTCCAGTCCAAATCTGAAGGTCTGAGAATCAGGAGAGCTGACGGCCTAAGTTCCAGTCTGAGTCCAACTTCTGAGGCAGGAGAAGTCTGATGTCCCAGCTCAATGATAGTCAGGCAGAGACAGGGAAGGCTTCCTCACAGCAACTTACTGTTCTATTCAAACCTTTAAAAGTTTTGATGAGGCCCACCCACATTGGGAAGGTCAATCTGCTTTACTCAATTTACTGATTCAAATGCTAATCTCACTCAGAAAGTTGCTTATGAACATACCCAAAGTAATGTTTAATGAAATATCTGGGCACCCTGTGACCCAGTCAAGTTAACACACAAAATTAACCATCCCAAGTTCACCCTTTGTCAGTTTGGTACCCATATGCGTCACCTTAAAGCATACTTAATATCCAAATAAAGACAATAACAAAGTAATAATTCCACCTAACATGATAAAACTATCTTGCATACAATTGGCAATGCACTAATCCCTTCCCCAGGTGAAGTCTTTGAGTGATGTTTACTTTTCTCCTTGATATCTCATAGACTAAATACTATGATGTAAAATTAATAACACTTAAATACTATGATATAAAGTTAATATATTTTATGTTACATGATACATGAATAAGAGAGGGAAGAAAACAAAAGATAATTGCTTAGTATATATTAATAAATATGCTTATACATATATATATATTTATATATATAGTTGTACACACAAACACATTAATAACAAAATGAGGAGGAAATATTTGTGACAGTTACAGTCCTCATTTCTGTTATTGGTCACATGGTTGTAGCTGGTACTTAGACCTTCATCCAATACCCAATCTGTATTCCCTTTGCCTTCAGCAAGCACTCAGCTAATTGTGGTTCTTTGAAATGACCCAAACCTGTACTACTGAAGGGTCTGGGTGTTAGCAGTCCTGCCGGAATAGGTTTTTCACTGACCTTAATAACAGGGCATAGTGATGCTAGGAAAAGTCCTAAGGGATCTCCTCTATTTCAGATGTACTCTTTCTTATCTCTACTGTAGAACAGAAACCTAATTTCTTCTTGATAGTCAGGATCAATCACCCCAGCCAGCACAGTAACTTCCTTCTTTGGCCTGTTTTTTCAGGGCCATGAGGAGTCAAAAGTGGCCAGATGGCTGTCTTAACTTCCAATTCAATGGAATCATTGTTATGTCTCCTGGTGGACATATTCTTCCTGTTGGAGCTAAGACCTCTAGAGCAGCAGAACATAAGGTTGTGGGACTAGGAAGCAAATATTTTACTAGGAAATCACTAGAGATAATAGTGAGTGGTGCTACTCTCATTTTCACACCTTGATTACTAAACCTGTAAATTCTAGCTGTGAGTATAGCCGCACTATAGATTGGATGCTGATTCAGAGCATATACAGCCTTCTGGAGAACATTGTCCTAGCACTGTAAAGTATTGCCACTTAGCTGGAACTGTAATTGAATCTTCAAAACATCATTATATTAGCCCAGCTTATTCAGGATGTTAAGGAATATACTGTAAACTAGGCCTTAGTCTTCTTTTCCTCTGATTATAATCTGATTGTAATATTATAATCGATCAACTGATTACAGGAATCTTCTCATGAGGCCATAGGTGCAGGCTGGGAGAGAGAAGGCAATGTAGCAAGAATGGAAACTGAGGGCATTTGAGCCTCTTTTTCATATAACTTACTTGTGACTACAGGCCCTGCTTTGGCCCAATCACCGTATTTCCCATTGACATTTTATGATGAAGTCAGTCTGTACACAACCAACTTTAGGCTTGGTGGGTCATATAACAACCAGTTCAGATGGGCAGCTCAGATCAAATGGTAACTTAGTGACCCATGGTTAAGTAAATGTTCAGTTTCTGTTAAGGCCAAGTAGTAGACCAAGAGCTATTACTCAAAGGGAGAGTAATTATCTGAAGAGGATGGCAGAGCTTTGCTCTAAAATTCTTTTCTTTTTTTTTATGTCAAGGTAAACTCAGAAAAAATGTGAACTGAGAAGACTGCAGATGGTTCTGTTTTTTTTGTTTGTTTGTTTTTGTTTTTAGGAAAGAAGAAAAGAAAGAGAAAAAAAGGAGTGAAGGAGAGGAAGAAAGAGGAAGAAAAAGAGGGAGAAAGAACAAGAATATTGCTTTATTCTAAAAATGGGTATTAATAATGGCCGATCAATATTTTGTATATTTAAAGTGGAGAATGTATATTTTGTGTATTTAAAACGGAGAGCTCTATAAATATTTATTAAGTTTACTTGTTCCGGATCTGAGTTCAAGTCCTGGTTTTTCTCATCAATTTTCTGTCTTGTTGAGTCTAAATCTCTTTATGGGTCTTATGTATCTGGGTGTTAGGATCGTTAGCTCTTATTGTTGCATTGATCCTTTTACCACTGTATCTTTGTTGCTTTGAAATCTATTTTATCAGATGTGAGAATTTCAACTCCTGCTTTTTATTTATTTATTTATTTTTGCTCTCCATTTGGTTGGTAAGTCTTTCTCCATCCCTTTGTTTTGAGTCTTTGTGTATCTTTGGATGTGAAATGGGTCTGCATGCAGCATATTGTTAGGTTTTGGCTGTATCTTTTGATTGGGGGATTTAGTTGACTTAAATTTAGTGTTACTGCCATTTGATGTTAACTGGCTATTTTATCCATTCATTTATATAAATTCTTCATTATGTTGATGCTCTTTACTTTTTGGTATATTTTTAGAAAGGCTAATACTGATTGTTCCTTTCTATGTATAATGCTTCTTTCAGAAGCTTTTGCAAAGCAGGCCTGGTGGTAATAAAATCTCTGAGTACTTGCTTGTTCATAAAAGATTTTATTTTTCCTTCAATTGTGAAGCTTAGTTTGGCAGGATATGAAATTGTGGGCTGAAAGTTGTGTTCTTTAAGGATGTTGAATATTGGCCCCCACTCTCTTCTGGCTTGTAGGGTTTCTGCTGAGAGATGTGCTGTAAGTCTAATAGGCTTCCCTTTGTGGATAACCCGACCTTTCTCTCTGTCTGCCCTTAGTATTTTCTCCTTCATTTCAACCCTGGTGAATCTGACGATTATGTGCCTTGGGGTTGCTCTTCTTGAGGAATATCTTTGTGGTATTCTCTGTATTACCTGGGGTTGAATATTGTCCTGTTTTGCTAGGTTGGGAAAGTTTTCCTGAATAATATCCTGAAGAGTATTTTCCAGCTTGGATTCATTCTCTCTGTCACATTCAGGTACACCTATCAAACGTAAATTAGGTCTTTCCACATAGTCCCATACTTCTTGGAGACTTTGTTCATTTCTTTTTATCCTTTTTTTTCTATTCTTGTCTTCTCGTTTTATTTCATTAAGTTGGTCTTCGACCTCTGATATCCTTTCTTCTGCTTGATCAATTTGGCTATTCAAACTTGTGCATATTTCACTAAGTTCTCATGTTGTGTTTTTCAACTCCATTATTTCATTTATATTTCTCTCTATATTGTCTATTCTTGTTAGCATGTCGTCAAACCTTTTTTCAAAGTTCTTAGTTTCTTTACATTGGGTTAGAACAAGTTCTTTTAACTCCCAGAAGTTTCTTATCATCCACCTTCTGAAGCCTACTTCTGTTAACGGAACACAGTCCTCTTCCATTAGGGCTTGTTCCGTTGCTGATGAGGAACTAATCCCCTGTAGAGGAAGAAGGGTTCTGATTTTGGGTATTCTCAGCCTTTTTAGGCTGGTTTCTTCCCTTTGTTATAAATTTATCCATCTGTTGTCTTCACAGTTACCACCTTTCTAATTAGGTTTCTGAGTGGACGTCCAGTTTATTGATTCCCAGCACTGGAATCCGAGCAACCCACTGCACTGGCCAAAACAGCAGTGATAAGACTGATGGTGCTCTTCTGCCCGGGAATCTCCAGTTTGGCTTTCTTCTTGAGTCTGTGATAAGTGGCTCTGCCTTCCTGGAACTCCAAACATCGGTCAGAAGGGGAACCAGTCTCGTTTACTCTGCACAAAGAGCTGCCACACTGAGACGCCGGCAAAACTGCTGTACTGGCCACAAGAGTCGCGCTGGCAACCCATGGGTCTCCTTCACTGGGAATCTTCTGGTCCGTGAGTGACAAAAATTCATCTGAAAGTGTGGTGTCCTCTTGTTCTCTGCACTTTCACTGGGAGCTACAATCCCGAGCTGTTAGCCATCAGCCATCTTGGATCGGTTCTGTTAAGGACGCTTTGCTCTAAAATTCTAAGGTCCTGTGCTATAATTCACCTGTAGGGGGACATTATTGGCTCCAAACAGCATCCCCATCTGCCACCGACACTTCAGATACCATTGGATTTGTAGAATCATATGGTCCAAGTGGCAAAGCAGCTTACACGGTAGTGTGGACTTGTTATAAAGCCTTCTTTTGCTCTGGGGCCCATTCAAAACAAGCAGCTTTTTGGATCCCTTGGTCAATGGGCTGAAGAATACACACAAATGAGAAATATGTTTCTTCCAAAATCCAAACAGGCCCACAAGGCATTGTTTCTTTCCTGATTGCAAGAGGGGCCAGATGAAACAACTTATCCTTTACCTCAGAAGAGGTATCTTGACATGACCCATGCCACTGGGGTCCTACAAATTTCACTGAAGTGAAAGATCCCTAAATTTTTTTTTAACTTATTTCCCACTCTCTGATCTACAAATTTCTTACCAATACATGTAGAGTGGTTGAGATTTCTTATTAAGTCCAGTTGGAGTAATGTCATCAATGTAATAGACCAATTGATATCTTATGGAAGGGAAAGGCAATCAGGGTCCCTGTGGACTCAACTATGGCATAGTGCTGTAGAGTTGGTATACCCTTGAGGTAGAACAGTGAAAGTGGATTGCCGGACTTGCCGGCTGAAAGCAAATGGCTTCTGGTAGTTTTTACTAACAGGTATCAGGAACAAAGCATTTGCCAGATCAATAGCTGTACAGAAGTTACCAGGAAATGTGTTAATTTGCTCAAGCAATGGAACCACATCAGAGACAGCAGCTGCAATTGGAGTCACCATCTGGCTAAGTTTACAGTACTACACTGTCATTCTCCAAGATCCATATGTCTTCTGCACAGGCCAGAAAGGAAGGCTGAATGGGGATGTGGTGGGAATCAGCACACCTGCATCTTTCAGTGATGGTGCAGCCCTGATAGTGGCCCTAATCTCTGCAATCCCTCCAGGAATGTGGTATTGCTTTTGGGTTACTATTTTCTTAGGCAGAGGGAGTTATAGTGGCTTCCACTTGGTCTTTTGTGCCATAATAGCCCTCACTCAACAGATCAGTGAACCAATATGGGGATTCTACCAGCTGCTAAATATACCTATTTAAGTTATGCATTCTAGAACTGGGAAAATAACCCATAGATCATTTTCAGGGACCTATTGTAAGTGTAACATGGACCTTGGCCTCCTTAAGCCCCTACTCTGACTATTGGGTCACAGTGTTGTTTTGGATCTCTGGAATTAGTACTAGTGTCAATTCAGAGTTAATATCCAGTAATCCCTGAAAAGTTAGATTATTTCCTTTTCCTCAGTGCACAGTTACCCTGAAAAAAGGCCATGTGTCTCTTTTTAGAAGGCTAGGAGAAAGATTGCAGCATATATTTTTGGCAGTCTAGTGAGGTCCTTCTTCAAGGGGATCTGGTTTCTTCTTCATTTAAGTGGTTCTGGGCCTACAAATTGGCTCAGTTATTGAAACTGATTGAGAGGCTGTGACTCTCTGATTTATGATTCAGAGTTTTGTTTACTTGACCTTGAATTTTTCTCTTTATACAGATCAAGTAAGAATTTAGTAGACTTCTTATCTATTTCACTTCTAGGTACAGCAAGATCAACCAGTCAATTACGTAGGTCTGCATGAGTCAGACTATTCTGATTGCTGCTTTGACTCTGATCTCCATTACGATAACCACACCCACTTTGCCTTTGGTAGTTGAATGAATTCTCTTCCTCTAGAACCACTCTTGTTACCAAAATATTATATATATTATATATTCTATTGGTTCAGTTTCCCCAGAGAATCCAAACATAAAAAAAGATTAGATAGATAGATAGATAGATAGATAGATAGATAGATAGAGCAAAGAACAGGTAACCATATCTATGATACTTTCCAATATTTTTGGAAAACTAACAAAGATAATGAGATTGACTGTTTGCTACTGATGTCACTGCACAAAGTGGCAAAAGAAAAGGATAAGCTCAAGGATTTGGACTCCCACATCAAGCACTGCATAAATAATCTGAAAGCTTCTGTGCACCCTGAAGGAGACTCTTATTTCTAGTACAGTAGATATAGATTTCCATGTATATGTAAACCTATTCTATCTCTGTCTTTCTCTATCTATTTATCTAGATTTATTATAAGTAATTTGCTCATATAGTTATAGTGGCTGGGAAGTCCTAGGATCTACAGAGAGCAAACTGGAGACTCAGGAGAGCTGGTCCTAAGCCCAAGGGCAGGAGAATATGATGTCTCAGCTTGAAGACAGTAGGGTGGAGAGAACAATTTTCCCTCACTTTGCCTGTTGGTTCTACTTAGGACTTCAGTAGATTGGATGAGCCCCATCTACATATGGGACAGCAATCTGCTTTGCTCAATCTGATTGAAATGCTAATCCCATCCAGAAAGCCTTCATAGACATTCCCAGAATAATGTTTAACCAAATATCTGGGCACCACATGATCTGGTCAAGAAATTAACTGTCTCCCTTACTATGTGCCAGCCACATGGACATATAGTAGCAAACATGACAAACACAGTTATTGCCCTCGTGGAGCTTACATTCTAGTGGAGGTGACAGAGATAAACAAAGTTTCATGATAAGTTTTATAAAGAAATATAAAGCAGAGCTAATGGGTATGGAGAGACAGGCTAGGGTAGAGGGGGCTGGGTTAGATAGGGTGGTCCTGGGAAGTCCTCTTTAAAAAGGTGACACTTTAGCAAAGTCTTACATAAGTCAAGGTAGCAAGCCATGTGAATATCTGAGGGGAAACCATTCTAAGCAAAAGGAAGAGCCATAGCCAAAGCTCTGGGAAGAGAATGATTTCTTCTGACATCAGTGATCATAAAAGTAAAGTAGGATTCATTGACATGTTTTGGAGTTTTTCTCCAGTCATGTTCAATTGACAATGTTTGGGCATGGAATAGGTAGAGACTTGGGTTTAATCAGGGATTTGATCAAATGAGGAGTAGTGTGAGGCAGTTGAGGATATTTGCAGTGGGTAATTGGTGTAAGGAGGAAAGTGAGGTGATACAGGTAAGAAGACAGTGAAGTGCTAGGAAATGTTAATTGCTTAGAGATCTCAACAGGAATGAAGAAGTTTTGGAGGGTTTCTAAGGCAGGTGTAAAGGAATGGTAGTAGGTGGTATTTAGGAAACAATGGTTGAAATCCTAAATTTGAAATATCAGAGGTGCCTACATTTATTGTAATAACAAGGGTAGAATGGTAGGAGCAGGAGCTTGGAATAATTAAGGAAATGGTTGTTGGAAATGGAGAACCTAGACAGATATCTATAGGTCTGTTGAAGTTATTAAGAATGATGACAAGGGCAGTGACAGAGAGTCAGTGAGCCTTGCGTTAAATATTCCATATAGTTCTCATTCTTCACTGACTATGTTATGATTTGCTTGTTTGTGAGATTTGCATATTTCTGTTTGGAATATTCTTTCCATTCATTCTTCCAGTTTAGGTGCCACTTTCTCTGTAAGGCTTGTACTGACTTTCCTCATATAGATTTATTTTCCTTTGTAATTTTTTTTAATGACTATAGTTTTTCATGACACCAAATTGTAGAGCATTCCAGTCTATGTGAAGAGGCAGATTTTTGAACAAAAATCACATAGACTGGAATGTCTCAGAATGCAGAGATTACATCTTATGCATCTTTGCATCCATTCAATAAGTTGTCAAGTGAATGCTTTCCTATTAGAATATTAATGAATTAAGGGTGTGCTTGTGTCCCAGAATGTAGCACAGTGTCTGGTAATCATTTTCTAAAGAAAAAAAAAGTCAAGATTCATTGACAGTAATTATTCTCAAATATCTACAGTAGTCAAATACTTGATAGCATTCACAATCCAGTTAACATTTGATTACAATAAACTTGGACCATATCTGAACTTTTCTGTCTATAAATGTTTAAGCCATACCAGCTGACTAATATAAGGCAAATGGAAAGTTGAATCAAAGTGAACATTTATAGTTAAACTTTAGGAGAGAGTTGAAGAGATTTAGATTCAAAGGCTGGGTCAGTTTGCATTAGAAATATGCTTGGAATTTATTGCAGCTGCTGAAAGTGGGATAGCCTGGAGGTGTACAGATTGTGTAATGACAGCTGTTTTGTGGAGCAATGAAATTGAGGTAGCTCTTCTTAGTGTCAAGTTCTCCTTACCAAGAACACCAATTTTTTTCTAAGTCTGTATGGCAATATGCTAACTAATTCTCCTGAGGGAGATCTCATAAAATACTATTTATGAATTGCTTATATCCGAATTCTCACTCTTGCTTGTGCTTTAGAATTATTTGTGGAGCCTTTTCTCAGACAAATAAGCCCAGGTTACACCTCCAGAGGTTTTGACTCAGCAAATGTTTTTATAAAGCTTTACAAGTGATTCTGATTCCTGGTCAAGACTGAGGACCACTGAAATGGAGTCATATTCCGGTGAAGAACTGTATTTTGAATTATTTATTCTCCAAAATCCAAATCGACTAAAATCTTTAATGCTTATTAAAGTATTAGAGAACTCTGCATTAAAAAGGAGTCAAGCTCTTTTGTGGGAAGGTTCACATTATGCTATGATTCATTCATTAGAAAGAAGCATTTTGTTTTCTGTAGTGCTGTATAATAAGTCAAACATTCATTTACATGGATAATTCCCTGAGTTTCAGTTGTTGAACTTCATGACTAAGCTGTGAGATAATGATGATTATACACTGAGGTAGGCACTAAGAAACAACCTGTTTACTGAGATAGAGAGACAAAACACAGCATTCGGCACTCCTAGATGAAAACACAATCATTACCAATTTCTAAATTTAGGGAAAATATTAAATTTCCAGATTTAAGACATTTTATCATTTATTTTAATTTTTTAACCACAAGAAATACTCCTAATGTTATCACAGAATATGAGATAATTTTTGGATTCTCTGTTATCACATAATAGTTTAAAAGCAATTTTATGTCACTCTGAGTACCTCTTGCCTTTATATCTTTTTAGTATTTATGTAGCTCATACTTTATTATTTTGCCTTAAAATTATTTTTACTTTCTCTATATATTTACTCTTTAAAGATAGCGCTATCCTTTCCTATCTTGTTCCTTTTCCTTCTTCTATTTCTTATAAGGACCCTTTATTGTAGGTCCTTTTCTTTTTTTACCTGATTATTTTGAGAAGAGTCAGGGCCTTTTACAAACATTAAATTTGTACCAGAAGACTTAGGTTGAATCCATATGCTGCCATCCATGTGTAACCTTACACGGTTTCTTTGAGGCTCAGTTTTCACAATGTTAAAACTCCTTTTGATGGTGATTATAATAAGGGCTTCCAAGGAATGTAGGATGATAAACGCAGAGGCCCCACATCCATAATGCCTAAGCATATTAATTCTTGAAGTCAGTAATCAGATGAGGAGGAGCAGAGCAAGGAAGTTGAGGGTATATTTAAACAAGTAATTTTTGTAAGGAGGGAAGTGAAATGATACAGGTAAGGAGACAATAAAAAGTGACAGGGACTGTCAATTGCTTGGAGATCCCAACAGGAATAAAGACATTTTAGAGTGAGGGTTTCTAAGATAAGTGTAAGAGAAAGCTAGGAGACGGTGTCCCATCTCTTCTTTGTCAGGAATCCTTAGAAATACAGTTATTTCCAGGGTCCCTGGATCCTTGGTCTTGTTTCTGTGATGTCTACCCCATTGCAATTTTCAAATTTTAAAACTCTGGATGGATGCCCCAGGATTGTATCTTAAAGATATAGAGGAAAGTGGCTGGGTGCGGTGGCTCATGCCTGTAATCCCAGCACTTTGGGAGGCCGAGGCGGGTGGATCACGAGGTCAGGAGTTCAAGACCAGACTGGCCAACATACTGAAACCCTGTTTCTACTAAAAAATACAAAACTTAGCTGGGCATGTGGCGTGTGCCTGTAGTCCCAGCTACTTGGGAGGCTGAGGTAGGAGAACTGCTTGAACAGGGACCAGAGAGGTGGAGGTTGCAGTGAGCTGAGATCATGCTGCTGCACCCCAGCCTGGACTACAGAGCAGGACTCCATCTCAAAAAAAAAAAAAAAAAAGATATAGAGGGAAGTAAGACGCTTTTATAAAGAATTCAAATGAATCACAGCCCAATCATTCTTTTGTCTCCAACTTAAAGAAACTATCCTGAACTAGGACATAGCCCACTTTCAGTAAAGCATTTTATAATTATTACCAAGTCATTTTACAAATATTTTATCAAAGCTGTGTTGCAAAGCCATTTTACAAATATGACTAATTATACCCCTGTTGGCTCTCAAATACATGCTCAACAGTCTGACAAATTAGCTTTCCTGTTTAGTCAATAGCACCATCAACATAGAGGTAGCTCTAATCTCCAGGATAGCCTTTGTCTTTTGCATGGAATACATATCAGTCTTTGATTTCTTTTTCAATGTCTTAGTGCTATCCCTAATACAGGGCTTCACCATGCTTACCACATTTGCATGGCCTCTACCCTTCAAGTCCCTCTCTATGGGGCTGGATTTTTTTTTTCCTGTACTCCAACTCTGTGTGGTTTCTGAATGCTTGCTGCATCCAGGTCAAATTTCTTGCCTGACATAAAGCTCTCTATTATTTAATCTTTTCTGTTTTGCCTACCACTGATATGGTTTGGCTCTGTGTCCCTACCAAGATGTCATCTTGAATTGTAATACCCACATGCTAAGGGAGGGAAGTGATTGGATCATGGGGTGGAGGGCGGTTTCTCTTATGCTATTCTCATGATAGTGAGTAAGTTCTCACAAAATCTGATGGTTTTATAAGCATTTGACATTGCCCCTGCTTTGCTTCTCTCTCTTGTCTGCCATCATGTAAGATGTACCTGCTTCCCCTTCCACCATGATCGTAAATTTCCTGAGGTTTCCCCAGCCATGCAGAACTGTAAGTCAATTAAACCTCTTTTCTTTATAAATTATCCAGTCTCAGGCAGTTCTTTGGAGCAGTGTGAGAATGGACTAAGACAACCACTATCATCTACTACTTTATAATGAGAGAGAAATTCCCACCCCACCATATACCACGCTGGTCACTATCTCACTACACCCAGGAAGATGTCTGACATTACTATTTTATCTATGCCGGCCACATGTGGAGTCCAGGCTTTTTCTCATCTGCCTCTGCACATTTTAGAAACACATGAGGGTTCAAGTTAAGTTCTAATTCTCATAGGAAGGTTTTCCTTTCCCACCGAAAAAAAATGGCCACAAAGGACCTTTCTTGCTTTCTAACTTGATAAGTGTCGGTTATCTTTTCTCTTCATTTAGGCAACTACATCTTATTTGTTATGACTCATGCACCTTTGTCACTGAAAACGCTCTGTAAATTTTGATCACATATGCATGCTTAAAATATGTTAGTTTTTATTGTTTTCTGTCTGCCAAAGCGCTAGTACAATGGTAACTGAAAAGGAACTACTATATACTCATATATTAAGTTGGTGCAAAAGTAATCATGGTTTTTGCCATTAATAGTTACTTAATAATTGAATTAAAGTAATTCTAGTTGGCGTCTTTGATATACTAACGGACACCCATGCAATTATAGCTCTCATTAGCATTAGGGCTTATTTTATTAAAAGGATGCAAGAAGTGAGTATTAGACATTATTAAAAATTCACTGAAGCATTCATAATAATATGGTATACCTCCACTGGTTTTATGTTGTAGTGTAGGCATTCAGGTTTCTATTACTCTAATATAGTAGTCACTTATTTGAACTGATAGTTGGAAATCTGAATTTGTCTGACTACTTTACCAACAATGGCAAGAGTGAAGGTATAAATGGACTCATCTTTACTCTGATGATTCAGTAACTTTCCTGACCTCACCTCTTTCCTCTGCATGATGCAATTCTTTACATAATGATTCACTGCAGACTAATAAACTTTATTATATGTTTCCAACTAGCATCTACAGGAAGTCAGATTAAATCCTAGGTGAAGTTCTCAATGGAATCTCACCACCAGTGCTTTAATTTTAGAAGTGTGACAAGATGATTAGAGCATTTTAAAATCTTGGTACTAGGCACAATACAACGTTGAAAGCTGACATGAATTCTGCTGCTTAGGCAGGATACCATCCTTTGAAGCACTAATTGACAAAGAAGTAGAATGTCCAATAAAGAAGTTGAAATGCAAGTAAAGAAGAATATGGCATATTTGGAATGCTATCAAACATATAGTCCCTAGATAATATCCCAAGTTAGGAATAGTAAGAAATGTAAGGCCTAGATTTAATGAAAGGCCTAGATTTAAGGCCTCATGTTATAACTTTAAGTAGTTTCACAATTATTTTCCTACCTGTCATATTTAATATAAAATTAAAAAATGAATAATGATATTTCATAACTCCATTAGTATACTTGAGTTACAGATGTATATATATTATACTGTACAAACATCATGGGAGAATGGTGGGTCAACACGAAGACAGTTGTTTTATGTAAAATAGAGCAGACCAAAATGATGTCATAAAACCGCCACCACCATAATCACCAATATGGCATAAAATACCATTAAGGATGATGTTCAACAACATTTTAAAGTGGAAACTGTGTGCTTCCTTCTTGTTGATTCCAACCTTTTCTAGGCTTTGGTGTCCCTTGCTATCCAGTGTTTGTCACTTAGCTCCTCTCTATCTTCTTTATCCAGCAGTTAGACTTGCTCAGTGTCTCCATTTCCCTGAGACCTGGTCATAAATTTTCAAACTCTAGAGTAGGTTATTGACTTAGTATATTACCATCCCTCTTCCTTCCTTTCATATAATTTTCTTTTCAGTAGGATCTTTTTATTGCATGATAAGAATGTAACAATTTAATGCATTTACTATGTGGCAGGCTTTATTCTAAGCACTGTATATATATAAACACTTTTTTTGTTTTTTAGACAAGGTCTCACTCTCTTGCCCAGGCTGGAGTGCAGTGGTGCAATCATGGCTCACTGCAAACTTGAACTTCTGGGCTGAAGCAATTCTGCCTCATTCTTACAAGTAATTAGGACTATGGGCTTCTGCCACCATACCTGGCTAAGTTTTTGTTTTTATTTATTTTCATAGCAATGGGGTCTTGCTATGTTCCCCAGGCTGGTCTCAAACTCCTGACCTCCTGCAATGCTTCCTCAGCCTCCCAAAGTGCTTGGATTACAGGTGTGAGCCACCATGCCTGGCCTATGGTTAACACATTTAATCCTTATACCAACTTTAACAGTTATATACTAATATTAGATCTATTTTACAGATCATATAACTGAAGCACAAAGATGCTAAGTAGTTCATAAAGTAAGAAGTGGCAGAGTTAGGGTTTGGAAACCAGACAGTTTCACTCCAGAGTTCCTACTCTGAATCACTAAGCGATCCTGCCTGAACAAGGTAGTGGGGGATATACAGTATATAATGAGAAATGCCAATGCACTGAAGTCATAAACACCTATTCAGATCCTATCTCTGTCCATTACTGGTTGTGTGGCTTCAGCAAGATATTTATTTTCTCTGAAATTAATTTTCTAAGATGTAGAATAATGACAACAGTACTTATATTCAAAAGCTTGTTGTACATAAATAATGCACATAAAGCACCTACCTCCTACCTCCTGGGTAAAGCATGCTTCATGTGTTTGAGTGTATGACTGGGTGGAAATGCAGAAGATACTTTTGTGCAAAGGGATTTTGCACAACCATTCAGATTCCCTTTTCAGTCTGTGTATAGAGCAGGCCAATGTGGAACACTTGCAGCAGCAGTGTCAGGTAGGTCAACCCAGTGTTGTCAGTCAGAATTGGGAGAATGTTAAGAACAATATAATCTCAAGAAGCAGAGGTGACAGGCAGCATCCTACAGACCAGAAGATATCTATAGAATATAGAAATACCTGCAAATGTTTAAAACTTTCTTCATGTTTAATGTATCAGGTTAAAAGTATAATATTTTGTATACTTCTTCCATGTGGTCCCCAAATATAAAATTTGAGCTTTATTTGTTTATCTTTGTGTGGGTAATTCTTTTTAACTTTACTTGCTTAAAGACAAATCTCTGAAACAGCTCCATTCATTTTTCCTTCCAATTTTGTAAACATCAGGAAATATGTTACATGTAACAGATTGTTGCATTTAAGGACCAATGCCAAGAAATTTACATCTGCCAAATGATGTCATGAAGACTGCACTCAGAAAAAAATAGCTACCTTCCAAGTATTGATATTGAACCAACAATCCTTAAAATGTTTATCTTTCAAAACCAAACTCTAATGGACAAAATGAGCCTGTTATTTTAAACATTATTTGGAAAGAATGAGCATTAAGAACCCTTTGCTACTGATACATGTCATTAATAGTTTACATTAGCTTCCCACATAAGGGAAGATACTATTATACTTTATAAATAGGTCTTGTGGGAAAATTGCTTCTTCCTTGTGGTTAAACAATCTGATATACATTTTTAGTGTAGGAATAGTTTAATGCAGTTTGAAAGGTAAACCATGTGAGGTTGTAACATGCCAAAACCCCAAAATCATTTACGGCATGTTCAAAACTAATTAAATGTGGTTTCCATAGTTTCTGGGATAAGCACAGAAGCTGGAGAATGTATTAACCAGACTAAAAAATGCCGCTCAAGAGTTAAAAAGCAGGCAATGGCTAAGAGAGATAAATTGTCATGTGGGAGAGAATGTTTAGGGATAATTAAATTCTAATAGAATTAAATAGATGAAATATTACAAGAGGCAGGTGACAGTGATTACCAGCTCCTTTCCTAATTCATTAAGAATGGAAAAGGAAGTGGTTTGAAATTGCAGTAGGAGAGATTCAGGTTAGATATCAGAAAGAACTTCCTAACTGTCAGGCTGATCACTTTTTAAAGAGCTCCTTAGAGACATTTAAGAATGGAATACAAATGATTCCTCCAGAGATTTTTCTCCTTGTTTCTGAGACAGGATCTCCCTGTGTTTCCCAAGCTGATCTTGAACTTCTTCCTGAGCTCAAGCAATCCTCCTGCCTTAGCCTCCCAAGCAGCCAGGATTACAGGATGTACCACCACACCCACCAGCCCAGGGATGATTTAAAAGCAGTCCCACCCAATCACAGTGACATTATTAAGACTGTATTCTGAAATTTTTTTCTATTAATCACTGAAAGTTGGCATGTGTGTCTGTGTGTGTGTGTGTATCTGTGTGTTTAAAGTGAATAGATGTGACTCATGATTACAAAATAAAGAAATTGATTCCACAGCAAAGGGATGAAGCTAGGTGGCACAGTAAAACTCAGATACCTTGTAAAGATACAGAGTGTTGAGAGACAGTCAGAAATCCTTAGTTTATGGCAACTAAGTACTGACTTTGAGATTAGTTTAAGTGAAGCAGTACATTGGTAGAACTATCTCTTTTTATGAAAATCAGAGAAAATCCCCTTTGCTCTATAAAATATCATTCAAAAACTAAATTTATAAATAAAATAGTAAATTAGAATACTTCTTAAAACAAACAGTGCAATGTATGTTAGTAAGAACTTAGCTCTTTCATTGCCCTTGCATCCAAATAAGGAAACAAGCCTTCCAAGGCTAAGTGGATTGTTCAGGTTCCTGTAACTTCCTAGTGGCAAAAACCAAGGATAGAACCTGTAGTGGCTGCTGTGGCACACTGCTCAGATGCCTTCCCCACACCCATCCTCCCCACCACAATTTTATGTCTCAGACACTCATTCCATCTGTCGACAGCCGGGAGTGTTAGTTGCTGAGACAAACAGCCAATTTCCTCTCCAGGAATTATCCTCTTTCTCTGGGCACTGTCCTCTGCCAAAGGGAGTTGCCTTGCCTAAGTTTATAACTCCCTTCTAGGCTAGGAACAGCCTCTGGGGAGGGAGAAATTTGAAAGATCAGCCCTTTACCTAATTCAGGACAATGATGAAGGGCCATTCCAGCTTCAGAGCTTCCTCAGAAAGCAACTGAGATCTTCATTTCAGTTGCATCACAGTTCAGTTTCTCCTGTTCACTCACTTCTGGTTTCATTACTCTGTCACAGGCTTGTCTTGTTAGTACTTCCCAAAAAAACTTCCTGCATGCAATCTACATTTGAGTCTGTTTTCTAGGTAGCTGGACCTCAGTTAGTCAGTGCCAGGAGGGCTCTGAGGTTTTGGAGCTGGATCATTCATTGGCCAGCTGGTAATGAGGATGTCAACACTGTAGTTAAGTGGAGTACTGAATGCCTCTAGGATGCTTTATTTGTCCAGTTAATACTTTCACTGTTGGTGACTAAGAAGGGATACTACTGAAAGATAATGCACAGAGGACCTTGGAGTAGTAATCATTATGAGTCAATGAAATCAGATGATTCTTAGTAAGCGTTATCAGTGCATTGGAAAAAGACAAAGACTGAGGATTGTTGAATTACCAACCAACTTAAGGTCACTATGGAAGTTAGAGTGTTTCTTAGGCAGGATATAAGTACTCTCTCCTTTTTTATGTCCATAGGAGAGGCATTGCTGAGGTTCAGATACAAAATTTAATTATAAGGCTAGTGAAATTTCAGAAAAAGTGGATTTCCAAACTCTGGCATGTCTGCTCTACCAAGATCGGGGACCTGAGTGAAAAGGAGCACAATGCTGACACTTGAGATGGACATTTGGATGGAAACCTCTTAAGATCCGGATTGCCCTGAATCCTCAAGGGCCTGCAAAAGTGAGCCACTCCTCCTTATTAAAGGCTAGAAGATCACTTCCCCCTACCCTTTGCTTGAAGATAATACAAAAGCTTTTTTCTTATAAAGCTTTTACATCAGAGTCTACTGCCACCTCGCTTCCAAAGATAGATGATCAAGAGGTTAAAGGAAGCCCCCCAACAACAAATCATGTCTCGTTTCTGGATCTCAGTCAGAGTTGGAACCTACTGACTAAAGGAGTGTCTGGGTCCAACCTACACCACCATTGTTGTAGCCATACTCAAATTACTCAGTATTGCATTATGGCCAGTAGCTACCATATTGGATAGAGCTGATATATAACATTTCTATCATCAGAGAAAGTTTCTGGACAGTACTGCTCTGGAGTATGGGAAGACCCCAGGAAGATTTAGAGGATTTCTATATCAGTGAAATTTTCAGAGGCCCAGTAACCAGGAAAATTCAGAGACATTTTCTCCAAGGTAAAAGGAAAATTATTGTATCTTGCATCTCCCACCACAAAGAAGAACAAAATGCTTTGTAGACCTCTTTGGGTTTTAAACACAGCATAGTTCACACTAGGGAGTGCCCATGCTCAATGGCAAACTGATATGTATAGTAATGACCTGAGGATGTCTTGGTCACAGAGGCTTAGATCTCTCAGAGACTGGGGTGTGGGTTAACCCAAAAGGTAGGTCATGTAGACCAACAGAAATGTTAGCTGTTGATGAGGAAAATCTAAAATGGATATCAGAAGAGGAGACAATGAATATTATTTATAGCATCAAGGCTAGCCACAGTGGCAGTAGTTCTTCAGACTTAACTTTCACTTATAAGTTTTCCCTGGAAAAATGATCAACCAGAATCTGGAGGGGCTATTCTCTGAAGGATGAACTCACTATACAAAGTAAGTAGATCCAAACAGTAGAATTAAGGCTATGGAACCCTATCCTGATCCCTCCTTCAGGAGCAAGGCCCTAATTCTCTCAGTTGTTGGGAGTTGATATGGTTAGATTTTATATCCCTACCCAAATCTCATCCTGAATTGTAATCCCCAGGTGTTGAGGGAGAGACTTGGTGGGAGGTGATTGAATTATGGGAGCAGTTTCCCCCATGCTGTTCTCATGCTGACAAGTGAGTTCTCATGAGACCTGATGGTTTTATAAGGGGCTCTTGTCCACTTCTGTCTCTCTTTCTTGCCACCTTGTGAAGAATGTGCCTGCTTCCCCTTCTGCCATGATTATAAGTTTCCTGAGGCCTCCCCAGCCATGTGGAACTATGAGTCAATGAAACTGCTTTCCTTTATAAATTACCTAGTCTGAGGTATTTATAGTAGAGTGAAAATTGACTAGTACAGTAAGTTGGCACTGTAGAGAGTGGGATATTGCTATAAACGTGCAAGTAACTTTGGAACTGGGTAACAGGCAGAGATTAGAACAGCTTGGAGGGCTCAGAAGATGACAGGAAGATGTGGGAAAGTTTGGAACTTATGAGAGACTTGTTGAGTGGTTTTGATAAAAATGCTGATAATGATGTGGATGATGAAGTTCAGGCTGAGGTGGTCTCAGATGGAGTCGAGGAACTTCTTGGGAACTGGAGCAAAGGTAACTCTTACAATGCTTTAGCAAAGGGACTGGGAGATATTTTGCCCCTACCCTAGAGATCCGTGGAACTTTGAACTTGAAGAGATTATCTGAAATTGAAACTTAGGTTTAAAAAGGAAACAGTGGATAAAAGTTTGAAAAATTTGCAGCCTGACCATCTGATAGAAAAGAAAAATCAATTTTTCTGGGAAGAAATTCAAGCTAGGTACAGAAGTTTGCATAGGTAAAGAGGAGTGAAATGTTAATCGCCAAGACAATGGGGAAAATGTCTCCAGGGCATGTCAGAGATATTGGCAGCAGCTCCTCCCATCACAGGCCCAGAGTCTTAGGAGGAAAAACTGTTTCTGTGGGCCAGGCCTAAGATCTCCCTGCTCTGTGCAGGCTCAGGACTTTGTGCCCTGCATCCTAGCTGCTTCACCTCCAGCCATGACTAGAAGGGGCCAAGGTAAAACTTGGGCTGTTACTTCAGAGGGTGCAAGCTCTAAGCCTTGGCAGCTTCCGTGTGGTGTTGAACATGCAGGTGAACAGAAGTTAATAATTGAGGTTTCGGAGCCTCCACCTAGATTTCAGAGGATGTATGGAAATGTTTGGATGTTTCCAAGCAGAATTTTGCTGCAGGGGTGGAGCCCTCATGGAGAACCTCTACTAGGGCAGTGTAGAAGGGAAATGTGGGGTTGGAGCCCCCACACAGAGTTCCCACTGGGGTACTGCCTAGTGGATGTGTGAGAGGAGGGCCATTGTCCTCCAGACCCCAGAATGCTCATTGTTCCCCAGACCCCAGAATGGTAGATCCATTGACAGCTTGCACCATGCACCTGGAAAAGCAGCAGACACTGAATGCACTAGCCTGTCAAAGCAGCTGAGAGGGGAACTGCACTCTGAAAAGCCACAGGGGCAGAACTGCCCAACCCCACCTCTTGGATCAGCATGACCTGGATGTGAGACATAGAGTCAAAGGAGGTCATTTTGGAACTTTAAGTTAATAATTACCCTGTTGGATTTCAGACTTGTGTGGAGCTTGTAACCCCTTTGTTTTGATCAATTTCTCCCTTTTAAGATGGGAGGATTTATGCAGTGCTTTTACCCCCATTGTATCTTGGAAGTAACTAATTCGTTTTTGATTTTATTTGTCCCTTCCTAAGTGGAAGGGACTTGCTTTGTCTTAGATGAGACTTTGGACTTGGACTTTTGGGTTACTACTGGAATGAATTAAGACTTTGGGGATTGTTGGGAAGGCATGATTGGTTTAGAAATGTGAAAGAGACATGAGATTTGGGAGGGGTCAGGGGCAGAATGATATGGCTAGACTTTGTTTCCCCACCCAAATCTCATCTGGAATTGTAATCCCCAGGTCTTGAGGAAAAGACTTGGTGGGAGGTGATTGGATCATGGGGGTGGTTTCCCCTATGCTGTTCTCATGAAAATGAGTGAGTTCTCACAAGATCTGATGGTTTTATAAGGGGCTCTTCCCCCTTTGCTCTCTCTCTCTCTCCTGCCACCTTGTGAAGAAGGTTTCCCCTTCTGCCATGATTATAAGTGTGAGGCCTCCCCAGCTGTGTGGAACCGTGAGCCAATTAAACCTTCTTCCTTGTAAATTATTCAGTCTTGAGTATTTCTTTATAGCAGTGTGAAAATAGACTACTACAGGGGTATAGGCTGCTGTTTTTTCCTATATGATAATCCCCCTTGACCAAAGAAATCTGTCTGTATTAGCCTATTTTCTGTTGCTTATAACAGAATTCCTGAAACTGGGTAATTTATAAAGAACAGGAATTTATTTCCTATGGAAGTTGAGAAGTCCAAGGTTGAGGGGCTGCATTTAATGAAGGCCTTCTTTTTGGAGGGACTCTCTGTAGAGTCGCAAAGTGGCACAGGGCATCACATGGTGAGAGGGCTGAGCATGCTACTCATGTTTCTCTTCCTCTTTGTATAAAGCCACCAGTCCCACTCCCATGATAACCCATTAATCCATGAATGGATTAATCTATTCATGAGGGCAGAGCCATTATGTTTCAATCATCTCTTAAAGCTCTACCTCTCAACACTGCAACATTATGGATTACATTTCAACATAAGTTTGAGAGGGGATACATATTCAAACCGTAGCACTATATCGTCCAAGAGTGTACCTCTTCCCTTGCAAAGGGCCACGCATTTTCACCTACATTTGCCAGCCACTTGATATGAGCTACATCAAGGGCCAGCCTAGCCCCAGAGCTTCCCATGGAATCTACTGAAGTTTTGTTGTAACTACATAAAACTTTGACTGATTTTGTTTCCCTGTCTCCCTCATATGTATTGTTCTCATGTATCTTCATCATCAAGAAATATCTTGCTCCCAGCATTTTCCTGCACACAAATCTTCATCTCAGCATATCTTTCCCAGGGTAACTGATTTAAGACAGAACCTAAAAGAAGTGACCTGCAGTCTTGGGCTTAATACTAGCATGTCGAGCTACATATATGTTTACATGTCAACTATGTACATATTACCAGTTCTTAATGCATGGGCTGAATTACTTAATTTTTTTAAAAAGATAACTTTAGTTGCTAATAAATGAGTGTTGAACATGCAGAAGAACAGAAGTTAATAATTGAGTAATAGTGTATTCACTGTTAACAGTAACAGCCATTTTAACTTGTTTTACTTCTAGGCAAACCCCCCTGATCCCAGGTCTTGTTTTCATATTGCTTCTCTCTAGCATGTGTTATAGGATACTTAATAGTTATGTTGACTGTCATTGCAGTCTACCTCTTTTGAAGGCTTTGTAGCAAATAACCTATAAGCATAATTTGTTTTGTTATTTTGGCAGCAGCAAATATGATAGGTGAATTTAAAACAAATATAGAGGATCAAATATACTATTAGACACTTTTATATTAAAAGATGGAATTGCTCTAAAGACTTTCCCCATCTGGACTCTTAGAGGAGAATTTTAGCATAGAGATATTTGGATATTTCTGCCCTGAAAATATTGGCCTGATTTGAGTGAGAGCAGCTTCCTAATAAGGAAGCATTCAATAAGTAATAGCTATCTTGGAGTACTATGATTCTAAGCTCTCTAGTCATTAGAGAAAGAAAGAAATGTGATTTGGTAGAAACAGCATTGGATGGAGGCTGCCATTGATTTCTTGTATAACCCTGAATAGGCAACTTAGTTGTTTTTGTGCTTTTCTTTCTTTGTCTGTAAAAAAGACAACTGGGGATGAATGTGATTGCTCACCCCTGTAATCCTGGCAGTTTGGGAGGTCAAGGCAGGAGGATCACTCGAGCCTAAGAGTTAAAGATCAGTCTGGGCAACATCAGGAGACTCTGTTTCTAAAAACAATTATAAAAATTAGACAGTCATGGTGGCACACACCTTGTGGTCCCAGTTACTTGGGAGGCTGAGTGGGGAGGATCCCCTGAGTTTGGGAAATTGAGGCTGCAGTGAACCATGATCACACACTGCACTTCAGCCTGGGTGGCAGAGTGAGACCCTCTCTCAAAAAAATAAATAAATAAATAAATAAATAAAAATAAAATAACTGGGAGAAATCAGGAAAAAAATCTTTTTCCCCCTACTTCCAGAATTATATGTTCAGTTTATTTTCCAATTAGCGAATTATCTCTTGGTTTTAGAGAATTGTCTTTTGCATGCCAGAAGGCATCAAATGATTACTTTTGTTTTCCATTTGATTTTCATTTTTAGTAACCTAAAATCATTAGTGTTATGAAAAACATGAACAGTTTTATTTAGTTTATTAGATGAAAAAAAATTGTGCCATAGATATTTTATGTAAAGAAAAATTCCAGAGGTTATTTAACATTTTGGTTTTAACCACAATATGTAGATGAAGCTAGGTATAGAACATTCCTAGTTACAACAATAGCATATTTAAAAAAATGTGAGTCTTGGGGGAATATAAACATTTTGTATGACTATAGCTTAGGAAACCTTTAGAAATTTAGCAAGAAATATGACTAGAATATAGCCACAGGACAGATCATGAAAGACAAAAAGACATTTCCAGAATGCTCATGTTGTTTTCTCTGCCATCAGTGGAAGAAGACAGGGGAAGGAAGCAGTTAGTCAAAGGGGTAAAACTGTAAGTGAAGTAGAATAGATGAAGAAGGCAAAGGAGGAAGTGAAATCAAACTACTTCCTTTTTCTTTTGTCTTAAGCTCCACTTGTATATAGAAACTGAAAAGAGAGACCTGAATTTATTCCCTGATTGGAAGATAATCTTTGTGTAATTTATTTAAAAATGCAGAAACTGATGACTTCTATTTTCCAGGATATTTTTTGACAAAACGTTTATTTTATTGTTATTCTTGTATATGCTTGACCATGGCCAGGCTTTTAGAGTCTTCTGTGATCTATGTGCATGACCAATCTGAACTCATTGTGCACTTTCTTTGATAAGTACCTTATCCTTTTAATGGGAGCAGTCCCCTTAATTTCAGAAATGTTATTATTTTCAGAGTACAACCTGTGTTGCACAATTTGCCATTTAATAACATTCCTTTAAATAGGCTGAGTGACATGTTGTACGAAAGGACTTACTAAACACTTACTAGTTGCCTGAAATCACACCAAAATAAATTTAAATTGTGCTTTTAAGTTTCACTGGCAAGAAAGGAGGCTAAAAATATGATATTTTCTGGAAAACACAAAGTGATTGTATTTTCCGGAAAATACAATCTTGTCTTAAATAAATATTAATCTTATTAGCATCAAATTGCTAAGTACATTCTTTAGAGAAACACTGTTTCGTAAGGTAACTGATGTTTACCCTAATATAAATTTGCATTGGCACTCAACCCATTAGGTAATATATTTTGTCTTACAGCTTTAGCTGAAAGTGTCTAATTGTAGGCAAATAATATTTTCAACATGGTAAGACTCAGAGGAAGAAAAAAAAAAGAACACAGTAGAAATGCAAGTAAACTTTGGCTTTTTCAAGGAAGCTTTGGAAATAATTCCTCAACTATGTCAGCCTTAAACGTTTCTAATGGAAGTATGGGTGGGAAAGGGGAAAAGATTCAACGGAGTAAATGCTGGGTTACCTTTCAGAAAAGCAGATAGTGTATTATGAGGAGAACATTGACTCAAGCTTGGAGCAAAACAATTTTGGGATTTCAGTCTATTCTTTGCATGTCCTTAACAAATATCTTATCCTCTTTGATCTTCCTTATTTTCCTTTGCAAATGTGAATAGTGGTTAACTGTGGAAGACAAAATAATGCCCTCCCCAGCAAACGATGCCAATATTCTAATCGCTAGAACTAGTAAATGTTACTTAACATACTAAAAGGGCTTCTGTAGATGTGATTAAAACTATGCATCTTGAGATAGAAAGTTTATGCTTGATTAAGTGGGCCCAATTTAATTATATGAGCCCTTAAAGGTGGAGAATTTCTCCTAGCCGTAATCAGAAATATGCTCTTATAGATGAAGTAGGAGAGATTTGAAGTATGAGAAAGACTCATTCTAATATTCTGGCTTTGATTGGGGATGAAGCCATGAGCCAGAGAATGTTGCAGCCACTAGATGCTGAAATGGCTCTCAGCTGACAGCCAGCAGGAAAATAAGGACCTTTGTCCTACAACTGCAAAGAACTGAATTCTACCCATAATCTGGATGAGATGGGAAACAGATTCTTCCCTAGAGCCTCTGGACAGAAAGAACACTGTTGACACAATGGCTTTAGCCTGGTGAGACTCTTCGATTTCTGATCTACAGAAATAACATTTAAATATATTTGTTATTGAATCCACTGTTTGTGGTCATTTGTTTTGGTAGCAACAGAAAACTAATAGAACAATATTATTCCATCTATCTCACATGGTTGTGTGATAATCTGTACAAAAATGCGCAGTCCCTTGTAAAATACTATACATAGGCTAATTGTTATCATTGATGCTCTCAGCATCATCAGGCTCTATTCTGCTTGTGAACTGCCAACCTTTAAAATGCCACTCTTAGAAAATAATTACTACTATTTACTGAGCACTTACTAGGTGCAAGATATTCAACATTTGCCATATCATTTCATCTGTATCAGATGAGATAAGAAATCATTATGTCATTTTACATATATGGTACCTGACAAAAAATTTGACCTAGTTGGATTTTATGAGATTTGTATTTCTATCTGTCTTAAGGGTGGGAAATGTTTAGAAATGTAGTTCCAATAAATGACAAAGTACTAGGAGAAAGTTATAAGTTTATGTTCCTTCCTTTTTTTTTTGATTACTGAGATGAAAATTAAGATAGAAATGATCAGAGAAAGAAATGCAGTATTTTAAGTGATTAAATGCAAGTTATTATCCAGTGTTGTTCATGAAAATATGCACAGTTTACCTTTAGATCTTGGCTTTGGGAGATCCCTCCTGCTGAACTGTGGACTGTGATCATACACAGGCCCCAGTGAGCTATCTACTGTGTGTGAATTTTGTTTGATGAGAGAAATTGAAGAGGAATGTTCAGTTTGAAAACGAGGCTTAAGGTACAATGCTTTGAGTCCTGACATCTCAAACATATCTCCATGCACAAAAATATTCTTTGAAAATTAATTGAAGATGCTCAGCTCCATGCTTGGATATATGCTTCCAAAACAGCTACAGATTTCAGTGATGTGCTTTCATGTAGTCAGAATAAAACTGTTTTTTGCAGGGAGAGGATGCTAGAAATGGCAGGTCACAGGAAGATAAGCAAATAAGGAAGGTAAGCAAATATTGTGTATTACTTAATGATTTTGATACTATTTCACACATTTAAAGGATGGTATCAATGGAACATATGCTTCAAGATTTTCTGTAACAATTTTGAGTATCTGCATCCTTATTTGTCAACTCTCTTTCTGATATAATATGTTTGATTTTGTGAATGGAGGCTGTGACTTTGGAAGAAAATTTCTTGACTAGACAAAGTTAAAGAAAACACATAAAAACACTTAGTTCCAGGGCTGGTCCTAGCCAAAGCTGTTAAGTTGGCAGATTTTCTTTTTTCCAGGACTCTGTACTTCTCTATTCTCTGCCCTTTCCTCCATTTCAAAATCTTCCATTACCAGACACCAAAATATTTTTCAAAATCTTCCATTGCCAGAAACCAAAGTCTTTGTCCCATCCTTCATGATGTTTAATGATCTAATTTACCCTGGCATATTACAGACAGAGCTGAGGATGTTTGCATTTCAATGGAACATTTGGTAGGTGTGGTTATTTCAAAGGAAGAGATTTCTAATGGTAGCACTACTGAATTTATGGGTAAAGATGTCTTCTTGGTGATCTAAAGGTAAACTGTGTATATTTTCAAAACACAATTGGATAACAGCTTTCATTTATTTCTCTGATAATTTATATTTTAATTTTCATCTGCAGTAATCAAAAAGATATCAGTTAGCAACCAGTTATTATTTCACTTCAATATCCTTTTTCTCTCAGCCCAGGTGGTGCGTGAAGCTAAGTTCCCTGGGCACTATTTGCTAATTGTTCAATAGCAACGACCCATATTTAGATTTTCTAGTTATAATCAACATCTCACTAGGGCTGTGAGTGAAAGAAACAGATATCTCATATGTGTTAAACATTTAAATCCACATTTACAATTAGCCCCATAAAACTTACACTATTATAAGAAATATAGCAAAAACACTATCTCAAGGCCTTAAGCCACTGTTTTCTTGAGAGAAATGTAGGTTATACCTACCCATGACTCTGACACTGATTATCAAGCTGGTACTAATGGTTTGTGTTCAGTATATGTTTGTTGAATAGACTGAATAGACCAAGGATTTGGACCCTGGGACAAGACACATAGGAGGATCAGGGAAATAGTGCGAATTTCTTACATGAGAACTATTAGTGATTGATAGAAGCCTCTGAGACGTTTTTCAAGACTATGCTGGAGAAAAAGAGTGTTTTACATGAGGGCAGAAGATTTTGGAATGTTGTCTCTTCCCCTATCAGTTCCAGATCATCACTGTCTCATAGGTTTGAGTTACTTTTGTATCCTAAAAGTCTTAGGCTGCTTTGAAAGATCCTAACTGTACCTCAGGGAAAAGAAAGACTGATTTGTCAGGGGCATTCTTTCTTCTTGGGCTGGGTAAATCCATGAGTGCCTGCTTTTCCTGTGGCAGGCAGGAATTAAATTCTCATCACTATTGATAAGGTACAAATTTACCATTCTGTTTTGGATCTGCTAACATTTAATTGACTGTGTCACTCCAAAGTCAATGCTACATAACGCCTTATAGGTATTTGGATTCTTTAACCAGGATACATTTAAAGTATCACTCAGATAATTTAGCAATTAGTGCTAAGTGTGACCAAAATGACATCTGCATTGCATGGTATAAGTCTTACAGTCATTGTAGACTCTTCACATATCATTCATCACTTAAGTCTTAATGATTTTACCTCTCACATATTTCTTATATACAGCTCTTTCTCTATAGTCCTGTTGCTAGTGTCTCCAGTTCAAGCTCTTATCATTCTGTTTTTTACTTTTTTCTGACATAATTTCGGACACGAAGAAAAGTTGCAAAAATAATAAAATAACTTATCCAAATTCCTGAAATATTAACATTGCATCATATTTATTTTTTCTTTTTTATGTATATTTTCCTAAATTATTTGAGAGCGAGTCATGATGTCCTTGTATCCCCAAATACATTATTGTGTATTTTTTAAAACAAGGGCTTTTAAAATTCCATAACAATAGCACAATAATCGAAATCTCAAGAAATTAACATTGACATAATATTATGATCTAATTTGTAGACCTTATTCAGACGTCCAGTTTGTCAGAAGAAAATCCCATGCCACACCTTGCATTCTGTGGTCATTTCTCTTTAGCCTACTTTCACCAGTCTTTGTCTTTCATGATATTGACATTTTTAAAGTGGACAGGACAATTGTTTTGTAGACCGTCCTTCAATTTGGGTTTGTCCAATGATTATTCTTGATTAGGGTTAGGTGTATATTATTGGCAAGTTGTATCCTTCTTAGTGCTTCATATAGCGAGGCACATCATGGCCATTTGCCCTATTACTGAGGATGTCAACCTTGATCACCTAGTCGAGGTAGTGTCTGCTAGTTTTTTGTTTTTTTTTTGAGTTGGAGTCTTGCTCTGTTGCCCAGGTTGGAGTGTGGTGTTGCGATCTCAGCTCACTGCAGTCTCCATCTACTAGGTTCAAGCAATTCTCCTGCCTCAGCCTCCTGAGTAGCTGGGACTACAGGCGCATGCCACTACACTGACTAATTTTTTGTATTTTTAGTAGTGATGGGGTTTCACCATGTTGGCCAGGCTGGTCTTGATCTCCTGAGCTCAAGTGATCCACCTGCCTCGGCCTCCCAAAGTGCTGGGATTACAGGTGTGAGCCACTGCACCAGGTCCGTTTCTGCTAGTTTCTATACAGTAAAATTACTACTTTCTCTTTTGTAATTAATAAATATCTAGAGAGGAGGCCCTCCTCACTTTTCACCAGGATTATGTGATCCCTCTGTGTTGTATACTGATGTTTAGTCCCACTACATTTCCTTCCTACCCTTCTCCATTCTGCTGTGGGCTTACTAGGTTCACTTGGGTGGACTTTGTCAATCTGGCTCTCTGGTGTCTGTTTGGGTTAGTCAAGGGGGAGTCAGTCTGCAGGAGATCTGAAAAGAGTGAACAGTGCGGTTCAGGGTTGTTTCCCCTTAGTTTGCTCCCCATAGTTTCCCTCCTCTAGGACATGCTCTGTTCCTCAACAGAAGGCCAGGGAGACCATCTGTCAGGCTGAAGCTCTGGGTTTTGTAACTGTCCCCCCACTTGTTGCTTCAAGATTAAGGATGGAAAAAATGTCCCTCATAGTTTCCCTACATTCTTTACATTCTTTCCATACCCTTGTAAACTCTCTTCACATATCCCAATTTGAATGTTGTATTGGGATGTTCTTGTGTTGCTATAAAGAAGTACCTGAGACTTGGTAATTTATAAGAAAAGAGGTTTAGTTGGCTCATAGTTCTGCAGGCTGTACAGGAAGCATAGCATTACATCTGCTTCTGGAAAAGTCTTAGGGATCTTAGAATCATGGTAGAAGGCCAAGGGGGAGCAGGCACATCACATGGAGAAAGCAGGAGTGAGAAAGAGAGAGAGGGAGCATGAGGTATCACACACTTAAATAGCCAGATCTTGTGAGAACTCACTCTCATGAAGATAGCACCAAGCTATGAGTGATCTGACCCAATGAGCCAAACACCTTCAACCAGGCCCCATCTCCATCATTAGGTATTTCAAGTCAACATGAGATTTGGGCAGGGACAAACATTCACACTTCCCACTAAGAGCCTTACAATGCAGTCCTTTACCGCACTGTTGGCAACTTTCTTTCCTGTTTTCTCTCAATTGCAGACACTGCTCACTCATCTTCAATAGAATCTCAACCCTGACTTGTGTCAGTCTTGACCCAGGCAGAAAGTACACTGGATGCCAAAGGCATCAGAGAACCAGATCTAAGATAAGCTGTTCTGCTCTGCAGCCAGTCCTCCAGCATGCCTAGGGATTTTCCTTTACTCCCACATCACTGTCATAGCTCGTGCCAGCCGACTTCTGCATTGGTTTACTGCTTAGCATTCTCATCTCTATTTGGGATGGAGTCTTCCTCTGACCCAGTATTTTTCTTTTTCTTTTCTTTTTTTAGTAGGGCTTCATTCTGCTGGTACCCTTCTTTGGAATGCTGGACCCGCACCCTCAGATCCCCATCTATTTCCTAGAATCATGTTTGGGATAGAATGTTTTTCCTAGGTGGGCCATCTTTCCTCAGTTTGCCCATCCACACCCCTCTCCACCCAGTTCTTCTTTGTTTACCCTTCCCTTTTCCATACTGACCCACACAAACTTATCAACCCTTGCCTTCTGGCTTCTAGCAGGGTTTGGCCAATGGGGAATGCTGGCAGAAGATTCAAGAGAGTGACTGAGTGACATAGGAATATTTATGCCACTATTTTCCTCCTTTTGGGGTTATCTTGAGCTGGTCACTTCTTTCTGCTGAAGGTCCAAGCCTCTCTCCAGGTGGTCCTCTGCTCCCAGATTCTTGGAACTAGTCCCACTCTTCACCCCTTCTGGCCTAGGGGTAGGTTACAGCTTAGCTGAGCACTGGGGTATTGCATTCTTTGTTGTGGTCTACTCTTACATCTTTAAAAATTGTCCTTTGTTAAATCTTCTAATTATCCTAACCGGACTAATAAATTCTTACTTCTGTGACTTTGACTGTTGCAACTTCTATGGACAGCTCTTTCTGTCTTGGTGGATCATCTAGTGTCTGAAACATTTTGCCAGACTCTGTGGATCTGATACTGATGACAGCTGCAACCAAGCTGGAGATCACTGTGGTCTTTTGGACTGGTCATTTAATTGTAGACTACTTCTTTGGGCACCGCCCCTATACCTGGGTCGGTTTCTCCTGGGTTTATCCCTGCAAGTCCTGGACTCATTCCCCTCATCATTTACCCTGTTAAAGTATCAGCATGCCTTGTAGCAGAAGCAACACTTGTGCAAGTGAAAACATGAGTCTCCCTATCTGTAAGCTACATGAGACAGACTTTTGGTTTAGACCTGTCACTTGTAATGTCAGGTCAGACCCAGGAAAAGTCTTCTAATCCCGTGCTACTATGGATGTAAGGATGTGTCTAAAGTGTTCATTCATAAACCACCAAAGACATGCTTTTTAATATGAATGTATAATTTAGTTTGCTAATTTAAATTTGCAGTTGGTTTGGATATTGAAAAAGTAGTAAAATAAGCTTCATTTTGCTAGCGTTTACTGTCAAGAATATCCTGTACCTACGTGGTTACCCTGTAAATCTCTCCATCTATGGAGATATTTGAATCTGTTTTACAAATTAGGCTAATAGATTACTAGTCACGTTTTAATATTTTCAGCTTACCATTGTTTTTATGATAATAAAATTTTCACATAGTTCAGAAATGTTTCTTTGTGAATATGTTAAGTTGCATCAGATTCAAGGGATAATTCATAGTGAAAAGCTCTAAATTGCAATATGTTACTTAGAAGCCTTTTTTTTTTATTAAACTTGCATTACAAGATCATTGCATTTGGAACTTTCTAGTATGTTATTTTTGTAACATATTAACTCTACTTGCTAATGTTTGAACTCTGTAATTTTTGGTGGGATATTACCCACTATGATATTGTAGAATTGCTGTTTCTACTTAGTTTGGAGTTGGTATATACATGATTTGACAGGTTTGGCTATTTGGCTTATGTTAAATGATTGATTGTCTTGGTCAATTCCTAATGAGCTTGTGTTTATTTCTGTTGAGGTTGGCATTAATAGATCTCAGAAAATATGCCAAGGACTGACCTGGAATAGACTCTAAGTGAATTTTCAGCTTTGAGGATGTTTCTTCTATGTCAGGATTGAGGCCAACTAGCACCACCGTGTAGTAGGACAGAATTGTCAATGACCATATTTTTTCTATTCTGTGAATTAGAGGGACCATCAAAACTACTTAGTCAAAGATATTAAATAAATTTAATAGTTAGAAGACAAGCAACATCTAGTATCTCATTTGGAATATTCTAAGGCCCAGTTCACTTATAGTAAAGACAGATAGAGGAGAAATTTTCAGTAGAGTTCGTAAACAATTGTGTAAATTCCTGCTTATAGCCAGTGTTTTAATATTAAGGGCTAGCTGTTTATTTGTTATTCTTCTGTAGTTGTCTGTTTGACCCTTATTTGCTATATGTGCAGTTATTAAAGATTAAGAAGAAGAAAAATCACTTAGAGGAGCCTGAAATAAGTTGATAAAGTTAAGTTTTAATTTTGTCCCAGTTAATTGGAGCTGTTTGTATCCCTTTGCCATTTGAAGTACATAGAATTTTAGTGCTTGGATAGACCCTAGAAATCATTGGTTAACTCTGATTTATTGATTAGGAAAGTGCTTGAACAGTGTACAACTTTATTAGAGCTTAATTTGCTAATAATTTTATCCTGTTTTTAAAGAATAGCTGTGATAAAATAATGTAATAATTCTGTTTAGAGATATGTTTTAAAAATTGCTGGGTAGGCAATATAATATTTTGTTTGCTGTTGTTTTACTTGACCAAACTCAAAATAATATAATAGAGGATAACTGCATAAATATCAGGAGGCTGAAAGAGGTCTAACTAATTAAATATTAGGATTTCTTGCCCCTACTCCATGAGTTTTATTAAAATTTCTGCTTCTCTACTGCTTGATTTCTTGTTGACTTGGTCTAGTTTATTGTTAGCCCTTGACCTGGGAATCTATGCTGTTTAACTTTGTTGTGTTATACAATATAGAAGGCAAGTGGAAAAGTACAAAGGAGCCTCATGGTAAATGAGATTTGGACTCCCCCAGACATCTTTATCTTGTGGTGAAAACCAACCTGTTAATGGCAACACTGAAAATCCTGTGCCCATATCTTAGCTTCCAGATACAATGTGGCTGTGAAGTAACAGGGGCAGGGAAAAGTAATCAGGCCATTTGTAGAAACATTTCTTCTCACTTTGATACCTGAAAATTGAAAGCTGGCATTTTAACCACTGACAATGAGAATGCTGTCAAGATGCTAATGTTCAGGCAAGTACCTTTCTAATAGTAATGTTTTATTAGAGCAGTATTCATTTGTTCCCCGAGGATGGGGAAAACATACAGTGATGCTGTGGACTTCCGAGAAATATCTTATGTCAGATTCAATACCTAGGTGACAAAGCGAGAATGTATTAATTCATGGACTAGGTACATAGTGGGCCCTTTTGATAACTGAATCAAGAGTCCCTTGATACTCTACCTTGTCTCCCTTAAAGTAGGTTTATAGCTTATCTTAAGGCTAAGGTCAATTTAAATTAATATAGTGAGAACCCTGGATGAAAATCTCCCTCAACTCCTAACATTGACTTAGCCTACCTAAAGTAGCTGAGCCCCAGGAGTTTGCTTTCTACCTCATTTTTTTTATCAGCTAGCCTCCCAGGCTGGTAACTTATGACAGTTGAGACACTTCAATATTGAGGTCATAGGAAAACTGGTCCAGGACTGCAGCTGAATATTATTAGCATGCTGCTGATACCATCCTGAGGTACCAACACACTGACCCCAGCTTTAGAAAACATTAAATAATTTTCAGGCCTAAGGACAGGACACATGGTTTGGGCCTTTGAAGTTGATACTTTTAAGTCAAATTTAGCTTTGGGATATAAGTGAACTACATAACTAATTGACTTAGTTGCTGAAAATGTGGCTTTAAAGCAGGAAAATATCAGTTACTATTTAAGTCAAACTATACTGTGAAGGCTTTGCATTTACAAAATGCTTTCACATGCATTGTCTCCACTGATTCTCCTAATAATCCAGCAAGGCAGGCCAGGAGACAGTTTTATTCTATTTTATAGATGACAATTCTATAAAGAGAATTGGAGAATAGAATAGGAGAGCTATAAAGGCTGAGAGATTTTCCCATGGATACTGCAGAGTTGATATCTGATCTTCTAGATCCTAATCCAGCACCCTTTCCACTGTGCTACACTGGCTGTCTGTCTGAGAGATAGACCTTCAATCAGCCAGCCAGCCAGCCTATCAGCTAAGCAGAATGTGCACATAGGGGATCCAGAGCTATTGTACACCAGGCATATATTGTTTTTCTCTTTGTAAATCCAAAATAACTAGGTAAAGAATTTAATCTGTTTGGTAATCATGTTGGTTAAAAGGTATACAGTGCAACACATTTACAAATTAATTATCCTGAAAACTTTGGATAAAAATTACATTCCACATTGTGCTTACTTATTATAATATGAAAATATTAGCATTTTTCTAATGGGTTATTCCTTTTTTTTCTTTTATATGACTGAAACAACTCATTTATGTTGAACTCCTTGAAAGACTGTGAGTATATACACACACATACTAAATGTCATATGGTCTGTGTTTCCACATTAGAAAAAATTCATTTAGTGATCATAAAGGCAACGCATTTTGGTATCCCTAGTGTCAAGGAAGAGAAAACATGAATAGACCTAGAATGATTAAAGTCAATATAATATTATCTAATCCTATATTATTAAAAGAAGGAAGAATAAAAAAGAAGAAAGAGAAAGAAAGGAAGGGAGGGAGGAAGAAAAAAATGGAAACTAAACAAATAGAAGCCTGAATTTCAGAATTAGAAAAATTCTAATATTTTCATATTATACCTGAAATCAAGTATTTATTTTGTAATTTCATGTGCCTGCTAATATGAAGATACTAACTTTGCTATTGTACAGATCTAAGGCATATACTGGTTCTGTTTTCCTGTATTCTTGTTCATTTTTCTCTCCAAAAGCTTCTCCTTTTTCCTTCCACAAATGTGGTTTCATATCTGGCGCAGCATGCATTACCTGTGCTCCACTTAGCCTACCAGACATTTCACAGTATTTTTGTATAGTTTTAATTTTTATTTTGTCCTATTGATTTCTCTAATAAAAGCTCTAACTTCAAAGATCACAGAGGTGAGTTTTAGAGTTGAAAAATAAACATAGGCATCCCCTAATTAAGGTGGCTCCTAGTTATACATAATTTTTATGCCCAAGACATAGATATTAAAAATGCATCTTTTGGCCATAATTTCAGATACAGCAGACATCAGAAATTCCAGTCAATTGAGTGAGGCATATTCTATGGTGATCAAAACTCTTCTTTTGTTTATTTGCTTGTTTGTTTATTTTAATTTTATAGCAGCAGCTCTTGGGAGTCTTGGGTTACTTAAGGACATGGAAACTGTTAGAATGAAAAGTTTTCAACCATATGACATTCATCATGTCTTGGAAGTCAGATAAAGCCATAGTTCTAGCTAAGGTAAAATTTTTACAAAGAATTTTAAAGCTCTAATATTAAAACATTTTTTTCTGAATATATAATTCCATCTCTCTCCTGATTATCTGGGCTCATTTAACAAAGAGAGCAATGTTTCTTGTCCAGGGACTTTCAACACTTCTTTGTTACTTACAGACTTTCAACATTATGAAATCTTGAGTTATCAGGAGCTTACATATCACTTCCATCAGAGATAGCTAGAGATAGCAGAAATGTTCAAAAGTGACTAGTTAGGGCAACAGAAACAACCAAAAGAACACTAAAGTCAGTATCTTGCCATTATTGGGCTCTCTGCTTTAGTGTGACAGCAAACTTCCAGTAGAAAAGTGGAGAGAACTTGGTTTTCTATTTCTTTTTTGATTATTAGAAATTCAACCTCTGGGCCAGGTACGGTGACTCATGCCTGTAATCCCAGGACTTTGAGAGGCCAAGGTGGGTGGATCACTTGAGTTTAGGAGTTCAAGACCAGCCTGGACAACTTGGCAAAACCCCATCTCTACAAAAAAATACAAAAAGTAGCAGGGCATGGTGATGCGTGCTTGTAGTCCTGTCTACTTGGGATGCCAACGTGGGAGAATTACTTGAACCCAGGAGGAGGAGGTTGCAGTGAGCCAATATCATGCCAGTGCACTCCAGCATGGGCACAGGGGGAGATGCTGTGCAAAAAGAAAAATAATCCAATCTCTATAAACCTAGATCTATGCCACCTTAATTTAGCAGTATCATTCAATATGAAGAATGTCCACTATCACTCTACAGTGATAGATCCCAGGTTACTGCTCTGGATTTAACCTCAAAATACGTAGGTTTGATGCAACACTTATCTGAAGGCACAATAAGCAATGGGCATGTCATTATATAGAAATGTATGCTTTTGGAATTGCTATTTTAACTGATGCTGCAAAGACTTCAGTGTGTTTGTGGTACCAGGGAGCAAGAATTTCTGATGAATGTTGAGAGAATTCTAATGAATTCTGCTTATATTTCATTGAATTCTGTGTAACCTCTCTGGCTCCTGTCAAACAAGTAAATATATAAATATTTTCCAGCTTCTTTTTTTCTTAAACACATGTCAGTGAAATATATATAATCTATCAAAGTCCTTTAGAAATTAAGAAAATATTACATGTGTGATATATGATAAAGAAGTGATTTTAATGGCATGTAAATTTTTCAGATCAGTATGTCTTTAAAGATTATGGTATAAATATATATTCCTTTTCTTCATATTGTTTTTATACACTTTGTGCAGGAGTTACTATATACTTAAATATACCTTTAGGCTTTAGAAAATGTTTAATTTTCCTGAATTTTATTATAAGAGAAAAGGTTATACAGATAACTCTCAGAGGTGAAATACAAGTAGCGAAAAAACATGATTTGCTGATAAATCAGTTAAAAATAGTACATCATGTTTCATTTGGGACTACATAGATATTACAGCATACACTAAAATTTAACTTCATATCATGCATCAAACCTTGACAAAAAGCTGCTTTTGTACTTATACTTAGAATTCTTATATTTTACTTTAAAAAAGCTAGCTTATTTTTGTAATTTTTGTCTTTTGTTTCTAAATGGTAGGGTAAGAGAGAAGGTTTCAAGCTGCTATTTCCAAGCACTTATCCACAAATAACATATTGAGGGTTTAGAAAGTCTTTATTCATAACAAATTATGAGTCAAATTGAATAAAATGTTATTATATTTTCTTTTTCAACAGTGGTTTTAAAAATGCTGGAAGTATATTGATGTACCAGCTAAAATTTTTGATCAGATGCATGCAATTTATAAATTCAGTGTTGATTATCTTCAAGAAAGTTTTCAGAATTATCATTTTTACTCTTCTTTGCAAAATTGTATGTTGCAAACTGCTATGATTTGAATGTTTCCTTTAAAACTCATGATGAAATTTAGTTGCCAATGTTGCAATATTGGGAGATGAGGACTTTAAAAGGTAGTTAGGTCGTGAGGACAGAGTACTTCATTAATCCATTAATGGATTAAAGCTGTTATTGAGGGGATGGGCTATGGAAAAACAATGAAGTTTGGCCCCCATTTCTGTCTCTGTCTGGTGCATTCACATGTCCTTTTGCCACAGGACAACACAACACAAAGGCCCTCACAAGATGCCAGAGCCATGCTGTTGAACTTCCTGGCCTCCAAAACTGTGAGAAATACATTTCTTTTCTTTATAAATTACTCAGTCTTTAGTGTTCTGTTGAAGTGGCAGAAAATGGGCTAAGACTGAAATAATAGAATTCTATTCTTAAAAACTGAAGCAAAAAGAGAATTGACTAGAAGATTCTGGGGTAACTCATAACATCAAAGAAATCTCAAGGACCAGGTTTGAGAGGGAGTAAAAACCTGGGAACTCTTAAGATCTTGTGAGCAGTAGCTAACTAATAGTCTTATCAGAGTGTCATCACAGAGATGAATCAGCTTCTGTCATTTTTTTCCTGTCCTTGGCCAATCCAATTTCCTGGACAAGAAAAGGGATCGACCAAGGGCAATTGTAACCCAGAACAGGCCAATCCAATCCCCTTTGCTGCCTAGGAAGGGAAGGGAGTTGGATTGGCCTATTCTGGGTTACATGCTCACTGTTTGGCTATGGGAGAGAGGAGTGCCTTGACTGACAATCTCACTTGTATTGTACATATTATGCAAATGGTATTGGTACTTTCCCACAGAAAATTATGGTGGTATCATCAGAAGGTGTTGTGTGAACATGAATAACATACGTTAACATGTATATCTTTTTGTCCCCAGTCATTCATTATAAGTGTTAAGTAATATAATATATGACTAGGAATAAAAATTAGAATAAGTAATTGAAGAATACATACAACATTTGAGTAATAGTATTAACCTGGGTAACAAATTGACTGAAGACTCTCTATCTCATTGCCATTGTCTGCCATGAACGTCCCACTGATAAACTCTTGGAGACTATAAGAAGCTTCTTATTTAAAGAAAAACTATTTTAAAGAAACCATTTTAAAGGAAATTATTATTTTACCTATTAGTTTAACATGTCCCCTCCCACTGCTGTAGTAGGTGTTTTAGGCTTCTTGGCATTCATCGCACTTTCCCATAGCAGCATTACCCCAGATTTCCGTTTGTCTCAAAGGAAAACAACATCATCTCTAGCACCATGGTTGGGCCCTGATGAACTGAAGCCAAGCTCTCTCACCTAGCCTCAAGGATTAGGTCTCACTGGACCAACCTGGGCCAAAGAAAAACCAGTCTATGTTTTCTGGGGACTTCTGGGGAAGATGAATTCTAGTTTTTTCTTCAGAATTTATGCGAAAAGACACACTTTTTTCCTTTGAGTAGTATGCATGCAATGGTTTGAATGTGTTCCCCATAATGCATGTGTTGGAAGCTTAATCCCCAGGACAACAGTGTTGAGAGGTAGGGACTAATGGGAGATATCTAGGTCATGACACCTCTATCCTCATGAATGGATTAATGCCAATAGAAAAAGGGCTCAAGGCTGTGAGTTTTCTCTCTCCCCGTCTCTTGCACTCCCTGTCCCTCACCTTCTGCCATAGATGATGCAGCAGTAAGGCCCTCATCAGATGTTGGCCTTTTATCATGAACTTCCCAGCCTCCGGAACAATGAGAAATAAATTTCTGTTTGTCATAAGGTGCCCAGTCTCAGGTATTCTGCTATAGCAACACTAAATGAACTAAGACAGCAGGTTACAGTTAGGAGCCTAAAACTGCTGCAGCATTTTGTTAAAACGAGAGGTGTCAAAGTTGAAACAAGAAGGAGAATAAATACAAGAGAAGTACAGAAAAATGGAGTTGGGGCCTATAGAAGCAAACTGCACCTGAAGCTGTCATTACTTGTGGGCCTTAAATGAGCCCCAAACGTATTTGAGTTTTTAAGCTAGCTTGAGTTGGGGTTGTTGTTATTTGTACTTGAAACCATCATAACTGCTAGGTTGTCAGAAAAGCTTTGTGAACCCTAATGTCCATAAAGTACTGCCTGCAAAATGCTAGATTACATGATATTAAAGGTCATCTCTAACAATAAATATTTATGATGTTAATCTGGTAATAGAAGGTAAAATTAAAGACAAGTTGGAGAAATGCGTTTTCAATGTTAGACACGCATTCTGCTGTGAATCTCAGCCTTATCGTGGAAGTATGTTTATTATCTGGTTAGCTATTTTTAACTCAGAAAGAGGAACTATCTTAATTCATTTTTCTTTTTGTGTTTTGTGTAACTGAATTTTTCTGGCTTCTTCAACTTTTTTCTTTTAATACATAATCTTTATGAATAGTTTCAAATTGTATTAATGCCTCAATTTTTTATTTTTGTTGGGCAACTGGAAATTACAAAACATAATACATATTTAATAAATAAATGTATATTGAATTAAAGTTATTTTATGTTCAATCTATTCTTAAATCATTTTAAAATAGTGGTTCTCAAAGTTTAGTGCACCTCAAATATATTTAGGCCAGTGCAGTTTTCTAATTCAGTAATTCCAGAGTAGGGGACCAAATTTTGCATTTTTAACTAGTTCCAGGTATTACTGATGCTACTGGTCTGGATTGTTCTTGATTACTTAAAACAGAATATTCTAGTTTGGGGTGGTTTTTAAATGATCCCCAGATCATTTTAAAGGAAGGCCAGTTCCAGGTATTACTGATGCTACTGGTCTGGATTGTTCTTGATTACTTAAAACAGAATATTCTAGTTTGGGGTGGTTTTTAAATGATCCCCAGATCATTTTAAAGGAAGGCCAGGCTGAAAACCACTGTCCGAAACAGGGGAGGATAACTGGCTCTTTTACTTTTTGTGTAAGCACGTATACAGGCCCTTTTATTATTCCAATAAAAAATTCCCTTTCACATCTCAATGAATTCTTTGACCCACTCTATCTCACCAGAGTGTATCTTTTTTAAAAAAGAAAATACTGCAGTTAATTACTCAGGAGAATCATAAGCCAAGTGTCAACTATCTCCTTCCCCAAGAAGCACTGTAGACTAACTTAAAATAATTTTTTTTTTTTTTTTAGACAGAGTTTTGCTCTCATCGCCTAGGCTGGAGTGCAATGGTGCAATCTCAGCTCACTGCAACCTCTGCCTCCCAGGTTCAAGTGATTCTCCTGCCTTAGCCTTCTGAGTAGCTGGGATTACAGGCACACACCACCACTCCCAGCTACTTTTTTTTTTGGCAGTTTTAGTAGAGATGGGGTGTCACCATGTTGGCCAGGCTGGTCTCAAACTCCTGATGTCAGGTGATCCACCCACCTTTTCCTCCCAAAGTGCTGGAATTACAGGTGTGAGGCACCATGCCTGGCCAAGGGTTTATGTGATAATAGGACCAATACATTGTTTTTATTTCTGGGACAATTCACTCTCTTATTGATGAAATTGAGAGAATTAACATCTGTGCATGTCACTTCACTCCTAACAACATCTGGAATTTTTAGCTACTTGCACTGCAATTTTAATTTAACTTAAAAATGTGTGTTTATGTATGGATTATATGAGTTTGCTATATATACGTGTAGCTTACTTTGGTCAATTGGCTACCTACTTCAAACACTATACAGTTAACCCTTAAACAACATGGGCTTGAATTTTGAGGATCCTCTTACATGCAAATTTTATTCTTCTTCTGCCACCCATTCAGACTGCAAGACCAACCCCTCCTCTTTCTCCTCCTCAGTCTACTCAGTGTTGAGACAATGAAAATGAAGACCTTTATGATGTCCCACTTAGTGAATAGTAAATATATTTTCTCTTCCTTATGATTTTCTAAGTAACATTTTTGTTTCTTATCTTTATTGTAAGAATACAGTATGTGATACATGTAACATATAAAAAATGTCTTAACTGGCTGTTTATGTTATCAGTAAGGCTTCCAGTCAACAGTAGGCTATTAGTAATTAACTTTTTGGAGACTCAAAACATACACATACATTTTCTACTGTGTGGAGGGGTTTGCATCCCTAACCCCCACATTGTTCGAGGGTCAACTGTAGTCACCTTTTAAAGTAAAACCTCAGTCTCCAGAATAACATTCATAGTGTTATAATGTGATATATGCATATATTAAATATATAATATTATTAGCTATTGCTAATCATTGACTTCTCATCAAATTCTGCTTCTTCTGAGAGGATAAATTTTAGGAACCCTTTCAACAGTTCCACATTAAGAAATTATTAACTGCACTAGCCTTGGTCCAGACTGAATGTTTGAATGACAGCGTCCAGGTCCTGTTAGTGAATTAGAAACTATAACATTATACAGACATATCCTGAGATACTGTAGATCAGTTTCAGACCAGCACCATAAAGCAAATATTGCAATCAAGTGAGTCACATGAAAGTTTTGGTTTTCCAGTGAATGTAAAAGTTATGTTTATTCTACACTATATTAAGTATGCAATAGCAGTATGTCTACAAAAGTACACCAGAAACAAAACTCATTGAAAGTATCCAACTGTTCCACAACATTTTTTTTTCTTTTTAGCCTACCTGAGATTTCCACATTAACTTGGATTGATCATGAAACTTACATTTTTCTAGAAAATAATTTACTTTTTCAAGATTTTACAAGCAACTAGTACAGAGTTTCACATATTATACTGCAGTTAAAAATATTCTTTGCGATTATATCTTTCCTGCATTCCTCATTTTATACATTTGTGTACCCTTCATTATATCCATAAGAAATTAGTCTTTTATTACTTTTTGAATAATTTTGAATTTACTATTAATTTGCTTTTTCATATTTCTATGTTCTAACTTATTTAATTTGAAGTTTAGTTATTTTTGTTCTTTTATTAAATAAACTACAGTAATAAATTTACCTTGTGGTATCTTCAGAAATGTAAATTTTGATATGATAAGCTCTCATTTTCATTATTTACAAAGTATTTATTTTTAAAGTTTTGGGTTGCTAATCTTAATTTTTAAAATAGAAGACATTTAAAACTTAATCTAAAAGCTGATTGCTTAGAAAATGTAGATTTTATAACATATATATAATATGTTAAATAAAATCTTGAAAACATTCTATGAGAGATTTTTCTGGATCCTCTTAAAAATTTTGTTTGTGTAAATCTGTTGTACATTATTAAGAATTTTTGGTAAGGTGGAGAATGACTAAGAAGACAAAGAATATCTGTATTCTACAAAAATACTGTTGACACTTGGTGTTAACGTGGAATGTTCTTTTAACATTCCAGTGCATGGTTATATTATAATTTATTTAACTGTGTCTTTATTGATGGATATTTAGGTTGATTTAGGTATTTTAGTTTTATAAACAATAAAACCACCAATAGATATTCACGGTTTTATTTGTGACTTGTCCAGTTTTTTTTTTTTTTTTAAGGTTTAAAACATGGATTATTGGATGTCAGTAGAGTTGTTTTCTATTAATAATTATTTCTGGTGTTTGCTTTTTTACTTTTGTGCAATGATAATAATAATAATTATTTAAATAATTTCATGTCTAACTGGATTTAATGCTCATTGTCAGCCCCACCTCTTTTTTAACAAGGCTTGTGGTTTCTATATTTTCTGATTTGCCTCTGTGTTGCCTCTGCATATGAATGAGTCCTTGGCTTTGCTTCACAAAACTTTATAAATATTATACTGTTGTCTTAAGATAATTGATACTGCAGAGAACTCCGAGGCCAGAATGATTTTATTTCATAGTTACAAACCTGTTTCTTTCTACATGAATCATGAATACTTACAGGTTTTATTTATCTTTGGAATAAAAACCTCCTATGATGTGTCTTGTTATGACTCTTTTTATTATTTTTGTAATACGAGTAAATCCTATATATCCGAAGACTTAGGATTTCATTTTCTTTGACTATATTTTCATTGTTTTTGTTCTATTAATTATTCATTTATTGAATTTCTGTTTCTTGTGCTTTGTATTTATCATCTTCACCTTTATTTTCATCCTTTAAATTTTTTCTCTGCATTTTTGGAAAAAAAATCTAAATTTTGCCCTTCAGGTCACTAATTCAATCTTTTTGAATCAGCTTTATTAATGATTAAATTTTATTATAGCCTTCTAGTTTAATTCTGCTCTTTAATTTTAAACTCTTAAAATATATTAAAATGCAGTTTAAATCTTACCTTATTCTAACTGTTTTCTCTCTTGTTTTGTTTTCCCTTTTGAAATCTACTCTTGTTTCAAAGGTTTCTTATTTTTTGCTATCTTATCAAAAAGTACATAGATGTTTTCTTATCTTTTATTGTGGTAAAAATTCTCCTTGTGACAAAGAATTTGTTTTAAGCCCCATGTTTTCTTGTTTGTTTGCTTCCTGCTTACTCATCCCATTTCAGGATGTTTGCCAGTAGATGGGGTCTATGGCTGGGTTCTTATCTGATTTATAGTTTATTTGTTGTCAGTAGATTTCCAGTGGGGGAACAGATTAATGTTCACAAGTCCTAGACTATTTAATTGGTGCAGGCTTGCTGGATTGAGATGGATTCTGTGCCACCCACAATTTCTGTTGACTGATACTTTGAACAAAGGGAGTAAATAAGAAACTAGATTCTCCATGATTGGCAGAATTGTCCTCACTTTTATTTCTGCCAAAGGTACTTTACTTGTGGAAGATGTGTCTCTAAGCATGCAATATATGTTACTCCCTCCACCTTCTCCTCATCCTGCACCAGACATGCACGCACACATTTACTTTTTGTTTTGAAAGTCTCATTCTCCAAAGAAAGAAAGGTAAAGTTGAAGGCCAGGTTGGGGTAATAACACTCTCTCAGCCTCCAAAGTAATTTGTATCCTTAGATGGGATAAATTGTCTGGTCTTCTAGTTAGTACTGATACTGAGTCTTTGATCCCTGTTACAGAGTGAAGGATGAAAGACAACTCTTCCTGTATTCTTTCATGTTGTCAGCTTTCTCTCTTTCAAGTAGCTGCTGATTATGACTTGCAGTTCATCTCCTAGATCCTGCAGTTAATGGAATTTTCTGTTTCTGGTGGATGGGTGACTGTCAGTTAGAGTTTTTGGTGTCATTAATTTTTGTTTTTCCTCTGCCTTTAGAGGTATTTTAGCAAGCAGTTGGGACAGCTGTAGCATGGACTGCTAGTCAGGTGCCAATTTTTAAATATTATCTTGTATTCCAGCTTTAAACATTGCTATACAGGTCATGTCCTAGTATCTCTTAAATATCACATGTCCTAGTATCTATCTAAATATCACTCTGACAAAGTGGCTACATATCTTCCTGTCTTAGCAAACAGGAGACTGGCATCCCCCTCTATTCTGATGACATGGTTTTATTCTTATCCAGGGCTAAAAATAAGAACCAACTGCAATTAGTGACTAATTACTGTCAGAAAGTGCATTTTCATATAAACTGCCAAAATTAGTATCATGATTTTTTGACAGTGATTCTTCAGGATGCAGATTGACTAGACTAACTCCATTCAACAAGTAGGTTCTTATAATTTTAAGAAGTATATTTTAAAACGAATTCATCTTTCTTAGGCAAAAGAATGTAATATCACTCAAATTTGTATATATTTTTTCATTCCTGAGTTACTTCACTTAGAATAATGGTCTGCAATTCCATCCAGGTTGCTGTGAATGTCATTATTTCATTTCTTTTTATGGCTCAATAGTATTCCATGGTGTAACTAATGATTGTATGTTGACAATCATAAGCGGGAGCTCAGTTATGAGGATGCAAAGGCATAAGAATGATACAATGAACTTTGTGGAACTGGGGGAAAGGGTGGGAGGGGGTGAGGGATAAAAGACTACAAATTGGGTACAGGATATACTGCTCAGGTGCTGGATATACCAAAATCTTACAAATAACCACTAAAGAACTTATTCATGTAACCAAACACCTCCTGTTTCCCCAAAACCTACAGAAATTTTTTAAAAGGGGTGGGGGAAATTTATATTTAGCTCTGCAGAGTTTCTAGCAGGAAATGGAATAGTTGGCACTCTGTCCAAGTGAGACTCCAAACAGTTCTTTTGTTTTGTTTTGTTTTGTTTTGTAGGCTCTTCTGATACTGTATGGGAGAACAGAATACATCTAGGAGTATGCTTGATGGGACTATAGCAGTTATCTACTGCTACATAACAAGTTACTCCAACATTTAGTAGCAAAAACAAAGCAAAACAACTTTTACTGAGCTCACAATTCTATAGGTTGGCAATTTGGACTAGGCCTGGGTAGGCAGTTCTTTTTGTCTCTGTGGATATTTGCTCCTTTTTCTGCAGTCAGCTGTCAGGCTCCTGGGGGGTTGGTTGGTCTAAGATGATCTCATTTACATGTCCAACGGATGGCTCACTGCCAGATAAGGCAGCAGAGGGGCAGTTGGGTCACTTGTCTCTTATCATCAACAGGCTAGACCAGGCTTATCTATATGTAATCTTAGAGAATTACAGGTTAGAATAGAAAGGCATGCAAGGCCTCCTGAGGTCGGGCAGAATGCTGCTTCTGTTAAAACCCTGAATGAGATCACTGATATTGCAGAGAAAAAAATGTAAGGCATACTTTAATAATGTAGCTGTGTGAACTTGGCAAATTATTAACTTTTTTGCCTCAGTTTTCTCATTTGTGAAATGGAATGATAGTAATCATAGGGTTATGATGAAGATTAAACGAGTTAATGCATGTATATGTGATATGTGTTGGATGTTACTAGTCTTTATTCCTTATCAAGTTAGAGCACCGGAGAGATGGGTACATACTAATTGAAGTACTTATAGAAATGCCTTCATAGAAAAATAATTAAATATGCTCTCAGTTTCATCAGTGGTTGCTCTAAGAATGGGTTGTGTGATGATATATCTGCTTTTTCTATTAAACCATTTTGTTCTACAAGATATATTACACATTCCTTGTATCAGATATCATGTAAATTCTTTTTCTGCCAAGAAGAGTTTAGTGCCAAGAAAATATATCTCCTCATTAATTATTATATTCATTTTATTAGACATTGTGAGGTTAAAAAAAGTAAAATAAGTAAAAATAAAAAAGAAGAAAATTTCTCATCATTTTCTCCCTTTTATATTGTGTTGGCTGACAGAATTCTTAGAGTTAAATTACCTCTTAGTTTTAGTTTAGTGTGTAGGTTTACCAGATTCATGTTATAATTACTTTCCAAAGCCCACATATATTGTTATAGACCTTCTTTTAATTATTTAAAAGCTTATGACATATGTATTTCATTATTACTATTTTAACTCATTTTAAAAATAGTTTGTATACATTAAATTAAAAAAATGTTTTTATGAGAAATGCATACCAAGCCTCACAGAATCAAGTTATAAGAGAAATTTTGGAACCTGGCCCATTTATAAGTTCAGGAATTCCTCATGTTTTCCCTGGGGGGCATTCTTCAGTATCTTATTAGATGTTCTCCTTAAAGAACATATTTTCTAAAAAGAGGAGCAAAATTTAAGCCTCCTTTTTCTTATTATTCTACTTTAAGTTCTGGGGTACATGTGCAGATCTTGCAGGATTCTTACATAGGTATACACATGCCATGGTGGTTTACTGCCTCCATTCCTCCGTCACCTACATTAGGTATTTCTCCTAATATTAGCCCTCCCCAATCTCCTCACCCCCAGCTATCACTCCCCTAGCTCCCCACCCTGCAACAGACCCCAGTGTGTGATGTTCCCCTCCCTGTGTCCGTGTGTTCTCATTGTTCAACACCCACTTATGAGTGAGAACATGTGGTGTTTGGTTTTCTATTCTTGTGTCAGTTTGCTGAGAATGATGATTTCCAGATTCATCCATGCCCCTGCAAAGGACATGAACTCATCCTTTTTTATGGCTGCATAGCATTCCATGGTGTACATGTGCCACATTTTCTTTATCCAGTGTATCCTTGATGGGTATATGGGTTGGTTCCAAGTCTTTGCTAATGTAAGCAGTGCCACAGTGAACATACATGTGCATGTGTCTTTATAATAGAACAATTTATAATCCTTTTGGTATATATATATATATATATATATACTCAGTAATGGGATTGCTGGGTCAAATGGTATTTCTATTTCTAGATCCTTGAGGAATCACCACACTGTCTTCCATAATGGTTGCACTACATTTCCAGTGACAGTGTAAAAGCATTCCTATTTCTCCACATCCTCTCCAGCATCTGTTGTCTCCAGATTTTTCAATGATTGCCACTGTAACTGGTGTGAGATGGTATGTTAATGTGGTTTTGATTTACATTTCTCTAATGACCAGTGATGATGATCATTTTTTTCATATGTTTGTTGGCTGCATAAACATCTTCTTTTGAAAAGTGCCTGTTCATATCCTTATCCCACTTTTTTGATGGGGTTGTTTGTTTTCTTATAAATTCGTTTTAGTTCTTTGTAGATTCTGGATATTAGCCCTTTGTCAGATGGGTAGCTTGCAAAATTTTTTTCCCATTCTGTTGGTTGCTGATTCACTCTAATGATTGTTTCTTTCGCTGTGCAGAAGCTCTTAAGTTTAATTAGATCCCATTTGTCTATTTTGGCTTTTGTTGCCATTGCTTTTGATGTTTAGTTATGAAGTCCTTGCCTTTGCCTATGTCCTGAAAGGTATTGCCTAGGTTTTCTTCTAGGGTTTTTATGGTGTTAGGTCTTATGTTTAAATCTTTAATCCATCTGGAGTTAATTTTTGTATAAGATGTAAGGAATGGGTCCAGTTTCAGCTTTCTGCACATGGTTAGCCAGTTTTCCCAATATCATTTATTAAACAGGGAATCCTTTCCCCATTGCTTGTTTTTGTCAGGTTTGTCAAAAATCAGATGGTTGTAGGTGTGTGGCGTTACTTCTCAGGTCTCTGTTCTGTTACATTAAGACCCTATTATTTGACAATACATGTTAAGCTTCACAACAAAAGTGCTATATGAATTTATCTTTGTATAGAAATGATTATTTGTTGAAGATAAATAGGAGCCATATAACTTTTTTTTTTCAAATCTAAGGACTTCTTTTTCAGAATTCCTTCATCCATTTAATCATTTACTTGATGCCTGTCAAAGAGTAATTTTGTATTAGAATTGTAAATACAGAGATTCACCAACATGTCTGTGAGATGAAGCAGAAGTGTTCTGGAGCCACATAATTGAGAGCCTTGTAAAACAAACATGTTGTGAAGTTAGAATTTTATCCTGAAAGCAACAGGGATCTATGGAAGCATTTTAGATACTGAAAAAACATTATTTGATTTGCTTTGTAGGATGACCTTTGACACTTGTTTGGGAGATGAATTTATGGTGGTGATGGGAAAATAGAGGCAAGTGAGTAGTTGGGACTGTACATTGAAATATGAAGTAAGAAGCTTTTTCATAACAACTGGAAGAAATACTTTGAGAGTGGCAGTGAGTGTGGGAAGAATGGGCCAAATCCAAGAAATATTTAGAAGACTAACTTGATATAATTTTGCAGAATTGAGTGTGATAACTTAGGTTTCCAACTTGGGCAGTGGAGTATATAATGTTGGTCTTCATGGGGACAGGATATAAGTGATGTGAAGGTTGGTGGGACTTAACACAATGGAGTTGGTTTTGGGCATGTTGAAATTGAGATGCCTGTGGGACAGCTGAATTGTTTGTGGATTTATTGTTCTAAAGCTCAGGAATGAAGGCAGAGATTCTGGAGATATGAAATCATTGATAACCATTGAAGGCATAGGTATAGATAAGAATTCCTAAAAGAGTGTGTAGATAGAAAACATTGTTGACAATGGAACCTTGGGGGAATAGTAATATTGAAGAAGGAGAATGGTATGGAGGAAGATAGTGAGAATGAGTAAATAAGTGAAAATCCAGGGATAATGGCATTGAGAGGAAAGAATTGAAGGAGGGAGTAGTTTATAATGTCAGATGTCAAAGAGAGGTCAAGTAAAATAGGGAATAAAAATAATATGTTGGAATTGCAAATTGGTGTATGGTATCAGAAACTGGCAGGAACAAGTTTACCAGAATTGAGGGTGAAAAGCTGAGTCAAAGTATGAAAAATGAATGAAGGGTGAAGCACTGGAGACAATGAATTCAGACTTTGGGCTCTGAAGCGAAGGAAAGAAAGCAGTAGCTATAGGGGAGGGGGATGCAGGGAGAAAGCAGGATTGCAAAACATGCTATTTTCCATGAAGTATTTATATGAGTATATTTTGCCAGGTGCTTCACAAAAAGCTAATGCCAAATTACTTCGTATTTAGGATCTAAGTTTTTTCAAAAAAATAAAGCTGCTAATGTTATTCTCAATTTCTGGACCCAGAAATATAGGCAAGGAAAGGCTGACTAATATGTGTCAAGTTACAGAAGTCAAGAGAAGGCAAAAGAAAACTTTAGTTATGGACTGATGTCTAACTCAGATCACTCTACATGTACAATATTTGGCTGATGACTATCATTTTACATTGAATAAACCAGTAAGCCAAGAGTGGATATTTGATGGCAAAAACTTTCTGCTGTGGGAGGGGGTGGGAATCAGAGTAGTGAATCCCCTGGGTGGCATGAGGAGCACCGTCCGTTCCATTTTAATTCTGTTGAAACTTTATACAGCTCCACAACAATAGGGTAACTTATATGTGTCCTTCATCAATTAGTAATCTTCATTTATAACCAATGAGAGTTTTAAGAAATGATTAATTTTCATTACACTCTCAAAAAGAGTAATAGCTATAGTCATGACCCTCATAAGTCCCCAGAGTTCCATTTTTCCTTTACTCATTCTTCAGATTTTATGACTCATTAGGACTTGTTCTTCATTAATTCAACAAAAATTATGCTCAGTGTCAAGAATATGAAGATGAACAAAACACAGTGCCTGCCCTTGAGACACGCTAGTTGCACACGGGGCCTTGCTAGAAGTTAATCTCAAGGTACTTAATGCTGATGATCGTGACATGACAGTAATGTACTGGTGATAATGATATAATCCTTGATCCAATTGTCCATTTAGTATGATTGTGACAAAAACAATAAGCATCAGTTCCTCCTCTGCACAAGTGTTTAGTGGAGTTCAATAAAATAGTCCTATGGAATTCCTCTCATGAAAATAAAATACATTAGTATTATTAAAGAATTAACAAAATTTTCACAAAAATATGCTTTCAAGGTTGTCACTTTCTTTTCGTATTTTCTTTCTTTTTTTTCACTATGAACTGAGTATCTTGAGAATAAGGAGCTTGTCTAATACTTTGCCTTCAAAGTACATTATGCTGGGAAAAGCATGGTGTTCAGGATTCAGAATGCCTGAGGTCAATCAGTAATGAGCTATGTAACTTAGTGGCTGAGAGAGCTACTAAGCAAACCATTTAACAGCATCCAGAAAATGAAGATAACACCTGTTCTGTTTTCCTCATTTTGTTTCTTTTTTTAAAAAAATGATTCAATAAATTAATCATTTTTGTAACTTGAAAGTGCTGTGCAGATTATTTGGGAGGATCCTAAGGATCCTAATGTACTTTGGTACTCTTCATGCTTAAAATTTTTCATTTACGTAAGAGACAGTCACTTCTCAGTTTTGCTTAAACACATTTAAACTGAGTTTTAATCTTTTGCAACAGAAAGAATCCTTACTTAGGCAGTGGTTTCCTTTGGAATTCAAATGCCTGCATCGTCTGAGGCTTGGTCTCAATCAGGTGAAATGCAGCAATGTAGTACAATAAAAGTAACTTGTGTAGAATGCCTTTTGGGGTCCAGAGCCAGGTGCTTCCTCAAGGACTGCCTCTTAGAGCACAAGTGTGGTGTGGTCCTGACTGTGGAAGCTGAGAGCAAAACTGTAACTGGGCCCTGAATGCACATACTCAAACTGAGCCTCTGGTTAGATAAGTGCCACATCTTTCAGCCCCTGTGGGAACACTATTGTGTTCTTATCACTGACAGAAAGAAATGGTCCTCACATTATTAAGGTTCAAGAGTATTATTTAAGGAAGTAAATATACGTATCAAATTGTAGAAGTTAGGAAATTTGGTTGGTTTTGAGTGGGCAGAGTAGAAGCCTGAGGGAAATGAAGCCAGACTTCCTAGGAGTAAATTACAAGTTACAATCTTGTCCATGGTCAGCTGAGAAGGAATCATACACTAGTGATGGATCTGTTGAGAAACTAAATACCTTTGCTACCCAGGTTACTCTTTCAGTGGGCATTAATGATTGACAGTACATGTAGAGTGATCTGAGTTATACATCACTCCATAATTAAAGTTTTCTTTTGCCCTCTCTTGACTTCTGTAACTTGACACATATTACTCAGCCTTTCCTTACCTACATTTTTGGGTCCAGAAATTGAGACTAATATTAGCAGCTTTATTTTTTTTTAAAAAACCTAGATCCTAGGTACTAAGTAATTTTGTGAAGCAACTGGCAAAATATACCCATGCAAATACTTTTTGGAAAATAGCATGTATTGATCCCACAGAAAGGCTTTAGGCACTCATATCTGTCAAATAATATGCACCTTAATCAAGTTATCCTCATCAATTTTACTGCTTGCTTTTGGACAGCTTTATCTCTTTTCATATTACTGAATTAAGAAAATATAAATCTTTACAAAAAAATGTAATCTCCCCACAAAACCGAGTTTCTATGGAATTAAATGATAATTTTGCAGAAACATATTAGAAATTGCTGCCTGTCTTCTTTCAGACATGACTGTTTTTTTTTTAATGCCTTGCCTGGTTCCACAGCTCATGTAAATAATAATTATCAAGCAGCTCCATCCCTTGAATAGCTATGTGCTTTATCCTTCTGAGGTCTAAAGTCCAGTTCATCTCGACAAGCGTTGTCTGATGTTCATCCATGGGGCTATTTTGATTATCTTATGTCATGTGAGGAAGTACAGCAGGAGTGGTTACGAGCAGAGATTCTGGAATCCTACAGAGGGGGATTCAGATAAAAGCTCTGCTTTATCCTAGTTTTAGACCTGGGAAAGTCACTTCAACTCTTTAAGCCTCAAGTTCTTCATTTTTAAAGTGAGGATCTGTTGAACCTCCTTCTTGTGGGATTAAATGAGTTAATCCATGTAAATAGATGAGCCGAGTACCTTCTGCAGGATAATCACAAATAAAATCACAATTTATTTTATAATCACAAATAAAATTGGCTACCATTTGTGGTTCAGGGATAGAGAAAACAAAACTCATATAACTTTTTCAGAGTATACTAGTGAGATTTGGTCTCTAAGTTAAACTAGTGCTTCTCAACTGAAGGACAACTTTGCCCCTGTCCCCACCTTCATGGGGATATCAGACAATGTCTGGGGACATTTTTGCTTGTCCCAACTCATGGGAGTAGGGTGGGGTGGCTGCTACTGGCATTTAGTGGGTAGAGGTAGTAGGATGTTCAGTTTCCAGACATTCTTCAATGCACTGTCAACCCCCACCCTAATCCCCTGCCAGGAATCATCTGATTTAAAACGTTAGCAGTGCTGAGGTTCAAAAACTTGGAAGTAAATGGAAAGGTAGAGGACACATGAATAAATCCTTATCAAGAAACCAGTCTATAAGCAGGTATTTATCACCTTACTGTTCTAGGTGTAATATCATCACCTTTTAGCTGTGGAGCCTTTTACAATTTCCATCCTGTGGTCACATATATTGACTTATTAAATGTCAACAAAAAAAAAAAATCTGAAAAAACCAGGCTACATTAGCATTATGCCTTGACACTGCCCCTCTTTTCTTTTGCAGATGAGGAGTTAGGCTGAGAGACTGACTTTCTCAGAGAAACCAGATGGTAATTAAACCCAGATGTTCCGAGTCCCAAGCACAGTGCTCTGCCACTCTCACATGCCCAGCATTGCATTTCTGTGGGGAGTACAACAGACATTTTAGACATGGATCCTCCCCTAAGATTCTTACTCAGCTGTTAGAGATTTACACCCATGAACAGTTATTTTTACCTATTGGGCTATAATAGATGCACATTCCTCCCTCTCCTCGGTGTTACAGAATATTGCAATGTAACTAACCTGAAACAAGCGTTTTCTTTCCCAAGAATATTATTTCCCAGGAATATTGCAACATAAATGTAGTAACTAGTCTGCAAAACAAGGGTGCTACCCTTTCTTTACAATCTGTACTTTCCTAGCATATGCCATCATGTTCCTTTCCCCCCACCAGTCCTCCTACATAGTCCAGATGGTGCCTGGCCTGCTCTTGCAAACTTCTGATTGCCTCTGTTTCTTTTTCATGCTCATCCTCTTCTGAGCACTGAGTGTGAGGAGCTGAGGTTTACCAGTATGACAATATGATATCCAACTCAAGGCCCAGACATTAAAATATTCCAAAACGCAACCAGTTTCAACATGTTAACTTTGTTCTTCTCTGCTTAGCAGCTACCAGCATGTCAATACCTTCGGATTATTTCATGAAGTTTTGGAAAGCACAGATTCTTAATTCAGGCTTTATGAAAGTTGCAGGAATTTATTTTAGAAAAGAAATTGATAGACAATACCTAGTCATTGCATAGGTGCTTGATCTCTCTAAAGAACAATGTAGACCTTTCTCTTTGTACATGTTGTGTTTATACCATCAAATTATCTTGATATTATTTTGAATGAATAAAACTGATTCAAGCTGATACTTAGTCATAAAAGAGTTTTAATACCTAAGCTATTAAAAAAGCAGCCCAAACACCAAGTAATAATCCTTTCCACGAGGAAATAAACAGATTCATGATGAATTTAATGCACATTCATTAATCAAATGTTATCAAAAGACTTTTAGAAAACTTTCTTCAGGAGGACTTCTTTGAAGATGTTGATAAAATTTTCCCTGGCGTTTCTTATTCAAATATACGTAACCATTACAACACAAACATTAGCAAATATTATGTCAGTATACAGTGTTTCAACAAATAATATAGAGTTCAGAACTATTTGTACTCAGACACAGGGGGTTTTGTTTATTTGTTGCTATATTAATGAAAATCATTGAAAGTTCAATGATACTTCACAGACAAATGACTTGGAAAGATATATACCCAAGCTGGCTTTCTTCCTGCCTAAGGACATGGGGGAAGTGGAGTGTAAAACAGAATCCTTCTTGATTTATTTTTACTTGGGTGGCTTTGGAAGTTACTCAAAACTTTTGTGCTCTATAAAAGACAGAACTGAAAGAAGCAATTTAAGCAGAAACTACCAACTAGAAATATTTTTTAGAGTATACTCGCACTCCTCGTGGTGGGCTAAGTCATCAACCCCTCTGCTCAAAACTCTTCCACAAATTCCCATTATTTGGCCGGGCACGGTGGTTCACACCTATAATCCTAGCAGTTTGGGACGCCAAGGCAGGCAGATTGCCTGAGCTCAGGAGTTCGACACCAGCGTGGGCAACATGGCAAAACCCCATCTCTACTAAAAATACAAAAAAAATTAGCTAGTGTGGTGGCACATGCCTGTAGTCCCAGCTACTTGGGAGACCAAGGCATGAGAATCACTTGAACCTGGGAGGCGGAGGTTACAATGAGCCGAGATTGTGCCACTGCACTCCAGCCTGGGTGACAAGGCAAGACTCTGTCTCATAAATGAATAAATAACATTTAATAAAAAAATTAAAAAAAAATAGATTCCCATGACTTTAAATGCCTTAATTCCTAACATGTCTTAGAGAGACACTCATATTATAGATCTGGTCTCTTGATTAGCTCTCCAGCCTCAGTTGACACCACTAAAACAGGCAGGCATGTGCAAGGAACTGCCAGCAGATGATTCATCAAATATTGGTGGAATTCCTGCTCTGTCCCAGGCACAAGGCTGGGTACAACTTACCATTGTCAGAGGTTGAAGAGGGAGGCAGAGGATGGAGGGAAATGGCACTGAACAGGGCTGTAGAGACTAATTTTGAAGGCCTGATGTGCTGCTTGTCTAAGAAACACAAACTTCTTTTCATTGATGATAGGGAGTCCTTGAAACATTTTAAACTAATTTTTATAGAATGAACTGCTTTGAAAGTCTTAGTTTTATGGCGGTAAAGGAGGCCATTGTCTAGCATTTAATATTTATTTGAGTGAAAAAAAAAAAACGCCAGCATAAAGAAATAGAATACTTTTTCTTTATGACCTCTTTTTGGGCATCAGTTCATTCACTGAGCAAATGTTCACTGAGAATTTGCCAAGAGCCAGGAACAGTGATATGCACTCATGAAATGAGATAGAATAGGACATTTTTATTCTTTTCCCATGCATGCACAAGCCTATGGAGGATCAGCAGGCAAATAAATAGAAAATTGCAAATTATATGTTAAGAAATACACAAACAAGAGGCTGAAATAGAGACTAACAAGGAGGCCTTTCCCTTTTGGTAAATTGCTTGGAAAGGCCTAACTGGGAAGTTGATGATATTTAAGGCTAATCCTGAGAGATGAGAAGTAGCCAACCACAAAAGAGGAAAACGAGCATATCAGGAAGAGGTAATGACTAGGGAAGTGTTAGACATGGTTGCATAGCTGAAAGATCAGTGTGGCAGGATTCTATGGGGTAAGGAGGAGTAACACAGGAAATGAGATTGCAAAGACAAAAGCCAGAACTTGCAGGGAGTTGTAAATTCTGCTAAGAAGTGTGAATTTTGCCCTCCTCATTTCTTTGGGAATAGAATTTGGTGTATTTTCAATGTGGTTACATATTTTTTTTTAACATGAATTATCTGACACATATATTTCTTTATGTACTAAATCTTAAAAAATATTTAAAATGGATTGATGATGCTTACAATGAATTTTTCTGTGAAAAAAAGCCTAAAATGCTTATACTGTTAAAATGAGCCATTTTACCTTTTAACTTGTTGAACAAAAAAGGAAAAAATAAACAGCATTTTGAGTGGTCTTATAGGACAACTTACTCACATCTTAATCTTCCAGTGATTATTGAAATGGCTGTTCCAGTGGCAATTCAATAGTTGCTGAGACTACGCAGTGGGGATTTTGACATTCAGAAGAGAATTTCTGAGAAGATTTCAGTTAAACAATCTGAAAGTTATAGCTCCTTCCTTTAAACCACCAATCAATTATATCCCTCAGTGTATGTCATGCTCAACAGAGAAAACAATTCAGTTGAGCTGTATCCTAAGTCAGGGAGGTTGATATCATTTACAGGGCAACCTCTTAGGTAAGGTTTCATTTCCTTCTGTGCAGGAAGATGTTAGGTCTCATGCTGCAACCTGGACTCTTGTGATTTTGACCGTGGCAGGGTTCTAAAACCAAGTTTTAAATAGAGTATAGATTCCTATGGGAAATACCTAAAGTAGAAGTGTTACTTTCTTAACTACCACTCCCCTATTAAAAAAGTTGGTTAGTTTTTCAATGAACTGAGTTAACACTATACAATGATTCAAAAATTAAAGAGTAACTAGGTCAATACTGAAGGTTGTTCAAAAACTAAAATCCTGTTTGTACAAATTGGACTCATTTACTTGTCTTGAATATCAAATATAGAATAAAAAGGAGCAATGACTCCAGTTTTCCACTAACAACTGAAAAAAATTTACCGGCCATCAGGTTTAAAGCTGTGTTACTGTCCAGCTGAATTTATAAATTCATATACTGAGAAAAGCTTATTCCATTATCATTTCCCTACTAATGGATTTTCTGCTTAATTTTGTAGTAAAGTTATAATAAATAGTGGAGTTATTACAAGCTATTCTGTGAGTTATATAATATGCTGAGTAGATTCCTACAAAGCCATACTTATCTAATTATGAGGCCAACTCCTTGAAGAACACATGTTTGTGTGTCTTATAACTAATTAATGAAGACTGAAATAATTGATGGTGAATGTAACAGAAGTATACCAGCAGATACTGAAGTTTATCTCCTTTATCACCATTGGTTCTTTATCTGTAGTCCTAATATTAATTGATTAATTTGATAAAACAATGGCTTTGTTTGCTTTATATCCTAATGGTGCAACATTCCTGTGGAATACGTAATGCACATTTAAACATCCTAAAATAAATTATGAATGGTGGATTATTATAGAAAACAAAAATTAATATCAAAACTTATTTTATATTAATTTTCTTAAATTTTCAGATCACGGTCTATTTTCATGACTAAGAAAGTGGTCTTTGAGTTTATTCACTGGTAAATGATTGAAGCTTTCACTTTCATTAAATATGACAAATAAGAACTGCAGTGATTCATTCTTCTAGAAGTGAAACAGTATCTATTTCCATGATTTGAAATCTAAATAAAATTTATACCTACTTTCTGTAGCAATACAATAGCATCAGTTGATTAGCCAGGCATTTGGGCATCTGTAGAACTAAAATATTGAATGAATTAATTTTTAGTAAAATTGAGTGTAGAAGATAAAGATAAAAATAAGAAAAATACTATACTAAAATGTTTTTCATGAATTATGAGCCCTTTTTTAGTAAACAATAAAGCTGAGTTAGCTGACAGGCAAAGCAAGAAGGTGACCCCATAACCCTAAAGACACTTTGTAAGAAAGACATTATTAGTTTATGCTTTGAAAGCAGTGAAATATCAGCGATGACTTGTATCAGTCCCAGATCCTACAAGGAACCCTACAAAGGTCAAGTATTTTTTTGGATGAAATTAGTAACCTACATTTTAAATCTTTCCTTTCTTGGCTTACTGTCTCAATTTTAAAACCCTGCTCCATCCCACACGGAACAACTGGAGTTTACAAAGTCTTAACTAATTCATGTCACAGAACTTCTAGGCAAAGACATCACCCTGTTACTAGAAAATCCAAGTGTCTGTCAACACTCAAATAGTTACATGTTATGTCAAGGTATTATATTTTTAAATTATTCCATTCACTTGGGTTTTCCAGATTTTCCCAGTTCTTTAAAAATATCCTTTTGGATTTATGTAGATATATTTTCCAGAAAGGGTCTTCCATGGTCCCTTTGTACTATGCTGCTTTTTGAAAAGTAATAGGAATTTAGCTTTTTCTCATTTTGAGCTACTGTGTATTTTTCACTTTGAGGAAAATGGGACAGGCTGTAGATGACATGAATCCTCTTGGCCTTTCGTCTCTTTTTTGATGAGTGAAGAGAAAGCTATGTGAGTTTCCATATCTGTCTTTTGCTTATAGTACAAAGATAATAGATCATATTTTCTGAAGGATCTGACTTCCACTTTTCAAAAGTAGCTGAGAATAAGGAGTCAAGGAGGTTTTACATCTGTTATTCATTGAGATATATGGGGCTGCATTGACACCTGCTTTGTTGAAAGGGAGAGCTAAATTCATCGACTAACCTCTTATTAGATGAGCTGTGACTATGGAAAACAACTAGGGCCAAATTACTCAATGTTTAAACAGAAATACTTTAACAGTAAAATTAAGTAGAAATAAAAAGCCTGAACAGCATATAATTCTTACAGGGAAAATAATTTGAAAGCAATGCAGATTTTTAACTTAAAGTTTCAGATTTTACTAGAAAAATTTAAGAGAACATCACAAAGCCACAAGGTGTTTTAAGTACTTTTCCTTATTGATAGAGTTAAGAAAAAAAGCCACACTAAAAACTTGACATTTCTCCTTATTTCACAATCTGAGACTTAGATAACAAGTATCATGAACTTTTGATTCTGTGTTGCTCTTAATAACCCCCAATTTAATTACAAGGGCTATTTAAAAATTCACACATTTATGCTGAGTATGAATTACATATGGTTTCTAGACTCAAGTAAAATGAACACAAGTACTATGTACAGTATCATGGTAGGTAAACTGCTTGTTAATTTTTTTTTCCAGATCAGTTTACATAGTGTAACTACAGCTTTATTTTATCTACCTTGAAGCTCAATTCACCCAACAGTAAAGGATCTGAACTGGTAACAAGTCTAGACGACTGATAAGATAGCATCACGTGGTACAAATGGAGGCTTCATTCTCTCTCTCTTTTTTTAAAGAAACCTCTTTAGACAGGCACTTGACTCAAAGACACTTTTGCACACCAGAAGCCTAAGGCACAGTTTATGATCCACTGATGACAAAAATAAATGATTTCAAGCTGAGAAACATTTTCTCCCACAGGATAAGGATAATTTTATTCATGGACAAAAACCCCTATAGAGGAGATCTTATAATCACATCACCTATTACCATAATCATCAAATATATACAACATCTAGGTCCAATTCACGGAAGATGGGACCATATGGTTGTCAGTTACAGTGACGTGGTAAGAAGATCATGCTTTGGGTCTTCAGTCAAAGTGCTTTACAACCATGAAGCTTCTCAGTACCTTTGCGAACTAGGTAAGGAATTTTCTATACTCTGCTTTCCATTCCTGCCTCAATCTAAGTAAGACTGCTGCTGCTGATTATCTTTAAATATGTAATGATAACTATGAATTTAAAATGTCTGTGTTTCCTCAGGAGGGACTATATTCTCTGTTTTATGGGATGTCTTAACGAGGAAAAGGGCCACATCTCTTCATCATGTCACTTCTCTTGTGTCTGTTACAAAGTGACCTCATTCACAAAGCAAATGCTGAGGCAAAGGCCATTCTTAGTATGAACATACATGAGGATGACTTCAGTGTCCTCTCACGACCTGCTGCTCAAAGTGGGAGAGAAGAAGTACTTTCAACACAATAGGTCAACTCTGGTGGCTTTGCCCTTGCCCTTTCTTTACAGTGACTTGTCTATGGGGTTATAGCCTAGGGAGGAGCCGGCAAAGACTGATGGATGTGACATAACGTTGGTTTTGTATTCATAGTTACAGGGATGTCAGGTGTGTAAGGGGAAAGTGTTGCAAGATGACAAAATAATGCTTTGTTTGAATGTATAAGTGGTTGGTGGGGTTTCTGAGCTCAAAGAGAAAATGGAACACACAATTTTGTGCAGTATTGTGCAACTCAAAGAAACAATGAGACAATTTGGACAGTAGGCATCTGGATGGCTATGTATTTTGTGGCTCAAGCTGATTAAAATTTCTGTATCTTGTACACATAGTACCCTGTTAGCTAAGTAAAATTTGATTCCTGTAGATGTTTACCGCTATTAACTGTGAGACCTTTGCAAAAATTATTTCTGCTAAATTATACTTCACTGTTGCTGAATTATACTTTACTGTTGCCTTGTTGGCTTTCAGAGTGGCATAATGCAATAAATAGGCAGATAATATCACTTCTCTTTTATTTACAAGACTGCTATTTAAGACATTATTAATTATGTTTCTTCATATAGCTGATACAATTTTAATATATTCATTTTAGAATTTGGTACCAGAAAATGTGTTTTTTTCCAAAGTTTTGATATAATAATTATGTAGCCTATCTTATTTGATTTGTTTCCCTGGCTCTCAGGAAACTTAAAGATAAATAATGATAGTGATGATACATTCTTTACATAATGAACCAATTTATTTTATCATTTTTATACACCAGTCAAATCAGGCAGAACCTGATATTTGAGTCATGCAAGATGTTATACTCACTTACATGGACCTATTGGCTGTATAACTCATATGCTAGTAAGACTTAAAATGTCTCTTGGTTCTGGAAAACAGGTTGAGAAATCTTTTGGCACCAGAATAATTAAATCCTACCTGAAGAAAAATGTAAGACAAAAATGAATGAAATTATGGTCCCCTTGCTCATTGATAGGAGGCAGCACACTGTACCCTGGTAGAAAAAAAAACCCAGATTTAGACGTAGAATGACTTCAATTTGAAAAATAGCTCTTCCGGTTTTTATCTGTATAATTCAGGGTATATTGTTAGCATTCTTGAATTTCAGTATTCTGTTTGTGGATTATTTAAAGTTCTTAAGGAGGTGCCTTGCACAAAGTAGGTATTCAATAACTGGACTTGAAGCATTGATATTATTATTTTTAATAATAACTATTTGTTTAAGTTTAAACTGGATAATACTAGTTAAAACTTGAAAACAAATACATCAAATAATTCCATAAGATGCAAAAAATTAATGAACTATTGAACATTTTCTATTTGAACATAGAAGTTTTACAAACATTTCACTATGTATATTAAAATATTATAAAAAAGGACTTAATAACGATTTTTTGTTAACCTGGATAACATGGAAGTTTAAGATATGTGTGAAATTTCACTTAGAGTTTAATACTTTTTTTAAGAATAAAAAAACAGTGATCACTGTTTTAATAGGACAAAATTTTAATAATTAAAATTGATAAAAGTCTATTAGTGAGTTATTATTAAGGAATATCCTAAGGTTTAATAGTTCTAAAGATGCAGAAGCTACAGTACTAGTTTTTATTGTTTACATGTCTATAGTTAGTTAGACCCACCAATTTACAAATTGTTATCCTCTAAAACCTTGCTTGTAACTTGCTTGTTTGAAGCTCAGAGTGAAATATTTTATAGAAGATATATTGTAAATACTGGCTTGTTTTCAGTTTATCCCCCTTCCCAAAGTTGATTCAATCTGTAATAATAAAGCTGAAGTTTTATGTTTTCAATAAAGGACAGAAAATAATACTCTGCAACATCTTTTAATTTTAAAGCTAACGAAATACATTTAAGCATACAGAATATTCAGTAAGCTTTTTCATTGAATATTTTTCTATTAGGTAACCTATAATTAAGAAAGATGGAAAGAGAAATACTTATAAAATTTATCTTGAACATGTTTAATTAGATGTGGGTAAGAAGGCTGGAGGGAAGTTCAGGGCATATTCTGGAGAATTCTGGGCCGTTTAATGGTTTTGGAGGTTCAATTCAATGAATATGCTTTTCAGTGGAACATTCCTCCACTGAGACTTCATGTTGCATATTTTAGTGAAGTCAAAGCTGAATAAAACACCATCTCTGTGCTTACACAACAGTGAAGATCAAGTTTAGCTGCACAGCACAGGAAAATTAAAAACAACACCAAGTTAAACAGAAGTCTATTTCCCTACTATGAAAGGAGTCTGGAGTGAAGTAGTCCACTGCCAACTAAGGACTTCAGCTACATCTTCCTTACTCTTTGTTGCCTAGGCTTGGCTTCTGTTCCCAAGGCATGGTTCATGATAGGTTCTGTAACTTTAGCTGTCTCATTTGTATCTGTAACAGCAAGAAAAAGGAAGGAGGAAGAGATGGGCACCCTCCTCCTTATAAAGAAGATTTTCTGGAGGTCTTAAAGTACCGTGATTTGTTTTTCATTTGGCCAGAACTTAGCTGCCTGGGTCACTTATATATGCGAGAAATCCTGGGAAATGTGGTCTTTAAGCTGCTTGGTAATGTCTCCAGCTAGTGTTTGGTTTCTATTTATTGGAGAAGAAAAGGAGAATGGATTTTGAGGGCAACCAGCAGTCTATACTGCATTCTCGAGACTGATTCAATATAGAAATGGGTTGGTAAATGTAATGACTATTACAACACTGATCACTGTGAGTGAAGGGTTGCAAGAGAGCTACACACAAAGGACAGTGTAAAATTATCAGAAATTTACTTTGCCTAAATTTCAGTTTTGATCTTTGCATAATGTCAAAACTTCTCTTTGAAAGATAATAGCAAGTGATGGTTTTAATTTTGTTTATATTAAAAGTATAAAAGTGTACCATTTACAAGACAAAACCTTAGCCATGAATTCACCTCCCAGTCATCAGAAATTCTCCTTACCTTCTCACCTCCTCAGCTACAGTGACTTCTCTTTGATCCCAGTTTCCGCTTATTCCTGTATGCTTGGCAGCTGACATGACAGGTCATTCTCTGACTGACTTTGGGGCTCATGCACAACACCTAGTCCATGACATCTTTAATTCTTATAATAATCACAGTTGTAATTGTATACATTCAGAGAGCAAATATGCTTGGGAGTTCTAAAAATGTCTTCATGAAAGGACCAACATCTGAAGGAAATCTGGAGGTGTGGTGGTGGATCAGATACTGTGGCCTGCCCCAGTGCAGTGTGCTCTTTCCTTCTCGCTGGCACACCCCAAATTTGAGGTCCTTCTTTTTTAATTTTGTGTTTTTTCTTATTTTTTGAGGTGGAGTCTTGTTCTCTCACCCAGGCTGGAGTGCAGTGGCACCATCTTGGTTCACTGAAACCTCTGCCTCCCAGGCTCAAGTGATTCTCTTGCCTCAGCCTCCTGAGTAGCTGGGATTACAGGTGTGTGCCACCACACCTGGTTAATTTTTGCATTTTTAGTAGAGACGGGGTTTCACCATTTTGGTCAGGCTGGTCTCAAACTCCTGACCTGGTGTTCCTCCCACCTTAGCCTCCCAAAGTGCTGTGATTACAGGCGTGAGCCACCGTGCCCAGCTGAGGTCCTTCTTAACAACCAACCTTTACAAAGATGGAAAACTCTTTATGTCAGTTATAGCTTAAGTTTCCCTTAAACTGAGGACTAAACATAACATTAAAAAGTTCTTGAGTGGAATCTGAGAGCCTCTTTGAAAGGGTTTGAGGGTCCTAGGGGCTCTTGGACCCTCAGTTGGGAAACACTAACTTAAGCTCATAAAAGGAACACACTATTTTCCTGTCAGGGGCAGTATATTATAGTGGTTAAGGGTTTGGTCTAGTGCTGTGCTGACCAGGTTTGAACCTTAGTTTGGTCCCTTATCAGCAGCACAGGGAAGTAAGCAGTCAATCTTTTTCTACTTCAGTTTCTTGATCTGCAAAGTGAGATAATCATAGTAACTATTTTGTAGGTTATTATAAGGATTAAGTGAGTTAATATTTGTAAAGTGCTTAAACAGTGACTGACATATAGTTGGTGCTATTAAATAAAAAAAAAAATGAATAGTTTCTCCTTCTATGTAATCAGCAATTCTCAACATTTTGTGAAGTCTAGGCCTTTAACTTGATTTCCCATTCTCTTTTCTCTTTGTGTTTGCTGAGAATAAACGGAAGGTCCCTCTGCTGGCTTGTGTTTCCTTAAGATCTTCATTAGTCACACAAAGGAAATCTTGGAGGCCCGTCATTTAGCAAGGACTCAACTTGATTCCTAGTAAATGTCCCTTGTTCTCAGATTCTACTGTGAGGAAGGAAGAAAGTGGTTCATTCTTCCTCTTACAATAATGAGCAGGTCTGGATTTGAATTCAGGTTCTACTACTTCTACCTGCATGTTCCCTTAACCTTTTTAACCCTTTGTTCATATGCTAAATGGAATAGAGATATCTCATAGGATTCTGATGAGAATTAAATGAAATGATGAATATAGAGCACCTATCATAGTGCTCAACACATGGTAAATGCTCAATAATTTACATCCTTGATTATCATTAGAATTAAAGTCATCATGGTCTAGGTGTTATGCATTGAGCCCCAGAGTGAGTCAGATGATGACCTGACATGTCAGCTGTTAAGCATATGGAAATAAGTGGGAATCAAAGAGAAGTCACTGTAGCTGAGGAGGTGAGAAGGTAAGGGGAAGTTCTGATGATTAGGAGGTAAATTCTTGGCTGAGGCTTTGCCTTATAAATGGTATACTTTCAACTTGAATATTAAACATAAAACAAAAATAATCAATTTCTGTCATTTTTCCTTTTTAACTATTATCTGATTTTTTTCAACTTTTATTTCAGGTTGAGGGGTACGTGCAAAGCTCTTTTACATAGATAAACACATGTCATGGGAGTTTGGTGTATAGATTTTTTTTTCATCACCTAGGTCTTAAGCCCAATACCCAATAGTTATTTGTTTCATCACCCAGATACTAAGCCCAATATCCAATGGTTATTTCTTCCTCTCACCTTCCCCCTCAAGTAGACCCCAGTGTCTATTGTTTCCTTCTTTGTGTTCATAAGTCCTTATCATTTAGCTCCCTCTTATAAATTATAACATGATACTTGGTTTTTTTTCCTGCATTAGTTTGCTAAGGATAATAACCTCCAGCTTCATCCATCTATTATTTTTTCAAAAAGAAATTTTGATGTTATGCAAAGATCAAAACTGAAATTTAACCAAAGTGAATTTCTGATCATTTCACTAAATGGAAACAACCATTACCATGAAGCATAATATGAAACGGCAATGCACAAATGGTGAACATAACAGTAATGCGAAAGTCATGTTTCAACTTATTTCTTGAAATTTCCGGGCAGAAGTGAGAATCCCCTCAATAATAGCACATGTAAACATAGTCATAAGCAATTATTTTTTAAAATAGAAAAAGTCCCTTGAGATCTATTTATTCAAACTGCATTGTACATAGCTAGGGAATTTTCAGAACTGGACTGATTAATTCCATAATATGGTTCAGCTTTCTTTATTGTTTTGGACTCAGAGATTCTTGTGCTATACAAACATGCATTGTTCTCATTAGCTGAAACAAAATGATTGGTCTGATACTGATATAAGTTTTTCAAGATGGTGTAGAATAATTAGAAATGATTCCTTTAGATCATATTGTCTAATTATTATTTCTTTCCTAAGTGCAGATGAACCTTTGTGGAAATGTCTCTCCAGAAACATTCATTTTTGTGATGAAAGGCTGTCACCATAGAATTTCCATTACCCAGTGAACCTGCATACATAATAGCCAGAGGAAGAGACTCATTATTTTCTTTTCTGCTCTTTGATCCACTCTAGAAATTTTGGAAAGTTTAAATAATATGGAATCATATGAATATTATTTAAATTTAAATGTTTGCATTTCTGGGAAGTTTGGGTAATATTCATTTGTGTTCATTTTGTTAGCAAAGACAAGATTTTGTTGATACGGACATGTATTATATAATCTTGAAGTTCTTTTCCCACAATGTCTTGAGTTAACAAAGTTAAACTGATGCAAAAGTTTATTATCTTATTATTGTATAAAGAGATAACTTATAAAATGCTACCTATTTTTGGTACAAAAACTCATGCTAATTTGCTTTGAGTAGAACATCTGAATTTACGATGGCCTTTGGCCTATAAAAAACAGAATGCCTAACCTATTCTTGGATTTTATTATGCAGTAGACAGGGCAATGTTAGTATAAAACACATTGTTAAAACTGGACAGAAACAGTCTGAATAAACTGTTGTAAACCTTCAATGAAGTGAAGAGGTAACAATTTCTACAAAGGGATTGTTCCATTTTGGGCCAAAATTATAGCTCTGCAAGGGTATAAGAAGTTCACTAAATGGGAGGCTGCTTGAATTTGCAACCATATATATCTTTTTCTTCTGAAAGAAAGAGGCATTTGTTTCCTGACATGTTATCAGGGAAATTGTTCTTTTTTATTCTTTATCTGTCACTCAAAGTTGTCACTACATTTAGTGGCTATTTTTCTGCACATCATTCCTACCTCTAATAGTGCTGTCAGCCTATCTGGTATTTGTGTGCCAGCAACACATTTCTTTCTACTTCAAACACAACTTCTGGAAAGTAACTTCCTCTTTCTGTTATAAATCCCAAGAAAGTCATTGTAAGAAGTTCTAGTCTGCTCAAACTCCTTTCTGTTCCTTGTTTTTGATCAAAATAGGAACTAGTGACATTTTTTTTCCGATTAATGGAGCATTGTTTTGAATTATTCCTTGAGTTAAAGTGTTCAATTCAAGCTGATATCTCTCTATGCATTTCCACTGAACCTTCTTTGGGGTAAATGGCAGACATTCAAAGTTGAATGGTAAAAGTGCAAATTGATCTGTAACCCTCATATTATAAATATTTCAATAAACTGAACTCAATAGTAACTATTAAGAAATAATGAAATAAATTTTTATTACTTTTTTTTTTTCACATTTGTCACAAAGCTCAGAAGTGAATTCCCCTCAGACACAATGTAGCCTGAACAACAAACTGGGAATTCCAACTAATTCATGATTTAGAGGAATTTTTTTTTTTTTGTAAAATAAAACAAAAACCAAAAATCAAACCCAAACAAGCCAAAAAATGGGGTACTCTAATCTTTACCACAAATGTGCCGCACGATTATAAATAAGTTACTTCGCTTTCTCAGACCAGTAATTTCCTTGGCGATGAAGTGAAAACCAAAGTTATTGCACAGGACAAAAATACTAAGATTGTTTTTGAAAGATTTTCACTGTGATTCCTCATTTAAATGTTTATAATAACAATCTATTTATAAAAAAGCTAACTAATATGTAACAAAGATAAAGATTAAAACATGATTATTTGAAGCAATCATGAAAGTATTCTGAAATGTATTACCTAAATGAGCTTAGAAGCAAAAAATGACAGATGGCTTTAGAATTTTCACTTCCAAAAGGAATTTTTGTACTGAATCTTGTCTCCCCAGGGGACAAATATTTCATCATGTATGCCTGTAGCAATTATTTTCTAATGTATGATTAGTGAACCTAGTTATAGAGAACAGTTAATCCAGAAAGGCTAAAATCTGTCCATAGAAAGAGATAATCTCCCAAAGAAGAATCTATCCCCTTCACTTAAGTAGTAGTTGCATTGTGTGATACTGGATGAGCCCTGGAATGTGGATCAGGACACTTAAGATCCAGTCCTGCCTCTTCTACTAAGAGGTCTCCTGACCATATTGGGTTTCTTTCTTTACATGTAAAATGAGAAGGTTAGGCCAAATAATCTCTAAGATCTCTTCCAATTCAAATACTTAACAATTTGGAAACTAATTTATATTGCATACAAACATGGAAAAGTTAAAAAATCATTTTTAAAGTTGATATAGCTATTTTAAAAAGTGGAGAAGAAACAAATCACAGCACACTGTTTTTAGTTAAAATGAATGAAAGGCTGTGATTGAGAATGGTGGCATTCTCAAACTTAAAAAAATAAAATCTATATTCTGTTCATTGGACAATGAACAACCCTTGAAAACGTCAGGCAATGCTAGCAACTTGACTTAATAGTTTTGTTTTTTCTGAACCAGGATTTCTTAACCTTGTTACTATCGACCTTTTGGGACGGATTAATATCTGTTGTTGGGCGTTGCTCATTTTAGGATGTATAGTAGCTTCCCCAGCCTTTATGCACTAGATGCCAGTAATATCTTCATCCTCTGCATTGTGACAACCAGAAAAGTTTCCAGGCTTTTGTCCCACCAAGGATCACTGATCTAAAGTGAACTAGTTTTCTCTGGCCTCTTGTCTTAACCTTGCACATGGTGCCAGGGTTGTGAGACTCCAGTACCTTTCAAACAAGTGTCCAAGGCCCATTGTGCCTTGAACATATTTCTATGAAGAAAAGCACTAAAAATAAGATTTGTTAATATTAGTATGAAAATTATAATATATGGATGTTTACTTGCGCCAGGTACGGCACAATCTATGTTTCCTGAATTCGTTGTTTATTTAGTTAACTCGCTCATTATCTGAAAAATAGAAGCCCATCCTCACAGTTCTAACTTTCTGGCTGGGAACACACACCATACATAAATCTAAAATGGGCTTTAGAACAGTTACAAAGTAGTCTGCTGATGAAGTGAGTGTGAGTGAAGAGGGTGCTGAGTGAATGACTGATAAGGGAGGCGGGTGGAGAGAAGTGATGACGTCCTTGCAGCCAGAGGTAGGGAACAGGCGGGGGACAAGTTGAGGGTGAGGGACAGCAGGCACCCCAGCAACAGTGAGAACTCAAAACTAGAGCAGATGTTTATGAAGACTGGAAGCAAAGTTTCAGTTAGGCAGAAGGAATAAATTCTGAAAATCTATTATAGAGCATGGTGGCTGTAGTTAATAATGTAGTATAAACTTGAACATTCTTAAGAGAACAGATTTTAAATGTTCTCACTGCAGGAAAGAAGGTAAGGATGTGAGGTGATGGATATGTGAATAGTTTGATGTAATCGTTATACAATATATGGGTATATCAAAACATCACATTGCACTCCATAAATTTGTATAATTTTTGTCAATTAAAAACCAATCAGTCAATCAATAAGATAATTAAAATAACAAGACTGTGGGAGGAGCTTGCAGAGTCCTGAGGTCCAGCCAAAGTGCTTAGCTTTAATTTTATTGATAAGCAGTGGGATGTCCCATCTTGAGAAAGGGGAGTGAAATGAAAGGGAGTCTTTGATTGAAACAATAGCTTCAATTTCTCTGACAAGGGCTTTGGAGGCTGTTGAATGACCACTCGAAACACCATTGTACTTCCCAGAATGGCAGTCAAGGGATGATTTTACAGTTTTTCTTTTCTATTGCTACCTAAAAAGGTGATTAGTATGAAAACTTAGTCTAGCTACCCTTACACGCAACCATTTTAGACCAGTTAAATGGTTTTGTGACTAAACTCTCATGTTGTATGGTGGCTATATGCCTCCATTGCAGGATGTTGACAAGTACCACCCTCCCTGTCAAATGAATGCCAGAATTCTCCAGAGCAAGAAACCATATAGAATGATGGCAAGAGCATGGGTGTTGGAGTCATTTGGTTTGGATTTGAGTCCTGATTCCATCACGTACTATTTGTATGGTCCTCAGTTTTCTCATCTGTAAAATGGGAATAAGTGAAGTATTGGAAGGAATCAATTCTATGTTGAATATATTGAAAAATAATCAGTTATATAATATTTGTAAAGCACTTAGCAAAGCATCTGGCATCTAGCAGGGACTCAGTAGATATGAATTATGTTCTTATTCATGCTAAAATGTGAAAACTTATCTTTAAGAGTCTTAAATATACACTGGAATTGCCTTGAGGTTGCCTCTCACATGTAAACATCTATTGTCAATGCACAAAATGATAATTGTTTAAATGAAAATATGGTATGAAGAGGAAAGCTTTAGCTATGTTTGCCTGGAGATAAGGAGAGAGCAAAAATGCTTTTTGTTAAAATTGAACACTGGATAAAGAATAAACAGGTACTGAGTACCTGGGAAGGGTTATGGAGAGAGGTGAAGCTCAACAAAGCCAACACCTTGCATGTGGGCCTGTGGACTAGTGCAGAACTGTGTAAATCCTGCCCAGAGGAAGGAGCATTTCTTGGAAGATTTTTGTGCTTTAGGATTTCTCTGGGAGTATGTGTTTTGGTATTTTTCCTGTATTTCCCTCTCCGTCAACTCCAAGAGAAATAGGAGGAAGAGTCCTCAGTGGGTCAAACTCATTCCATCTCTTCCAGTCCTGAGAAGGAATGAAAAAGGACATCTGTCTTCAACTAAAAGGAGCTGAGGACATATAGATTTCATCCCAGGGCTGTTCTCTCTCCACAGTCCTGCACAGAATTCCTTCTCAGCAAAAAGGAGCAAGATATCTCCTGCATGGGTGAAGGAAGTAGCTACAACAGACAGTAGTTTTAATCAGAAATCAACGGATTCTGTGGAGCAATGTAGCTTAGGCTGAAGCTAGTAATCAAAAAGGAATCTGACTTACTATGAGGCTAGATAATAGAAAGTAGGGAAGTTAAGAGAAAAGGACCCTAATCACAAAGCTAGAAAATTGCTGGGTTTCAGGGGGATTGAATGGGGTGCTAGTTTACTAAACCCAATGCAGTCATCTTAACCTCTTGATTCTGTGCCCAGGATGCCAATCTGTGGATTTTGATTTATTACAAGGAGCAAATAATGTCCTCCCATTTGAGGCAGTCCTACCTTCAGTTTTAAGGCACTGTTTGTCTTTGAAACTCTGCAATGGTCCCTGGTCTTCCAGTGTTGACTTTTTTCTGATGCCTTATTCTGATCTGATCTCTCTGGTTTCTGTTTCTTTGACTTTTTCTCTCCATTTCCTTCTTTCTGTTAGCTTTTGTTTACTTCTGTCACCAGGCTTTCTGTTCAACATATTCCTACAATCTGGGTCCTTCTTCCTTAGTTCATTTTCTGCCAAAGTTCTCCTTGTGTTTGTTAATGATTCTTCATTTCATAACTACATAGACAGTAGTTTTAACCTTTAACTGCTAAGTTTTCGTATAACAAAGGAAGATGGTCTGACATCAGAATGATATGAGACTTAAGAAAGGACTGATACTGTTTTACAAAAGAGGAGTAGAGGGATGCCAATCAAGAACATGGAATTTGTTCTTTGATGTGTCCTTATGCTTGGGTTTAGAACAGCTAAACCCAAGAACTGACGGTGTATGCCAGCCTATAGTGTGTCAAGCTTGTGCTGCCACTAGAAAATGCTTGGTTAGTTGGGATTATATGGCTTTGAATGGAAGAAATCTTTCCTTCAGGCCTTTTTCCTTCTGCCTACCCTCCTTTCGCTCTTTGAAGGCTATGGCGGAGATTGCTTGAGATCAACCTGTTCATGAGAGGGGCTCTATATCTGATTTATTACCTAGATGCCATCCTGCTACCTGATGTTGATTAAATATGACATCTTGTTATCACAAAGGACACTTTCCAGAGACCAAGTATGACAGCAAAAGCCAAGTCACATCTGATTCATCAGTTTTGGGAAGAACATAGGCTTTTCACTGAATAATTCCCATCTATTGCTTGATGTAAGTAAATTCTCTTTGACTTCTTTAAGATGGTTTTGACTTACTTAGAAACACAGTTGCATTGTTATACTATCTGACAGTATATTAAATATAACATAGTTCTATGCTGACTTTCTATTCTGAGCTGTTCCCTTTCATCTCTTTCTCATCATGGTCTAGAATGTAAGGTTTATATCATGTTGGTTAAAATGTTATTTTTAACTAAAATACATTTTTCTCATCATCTAAAATTCTGCTCACAGTAAAAAAGTTGGGATGACATAAAAGTCTCATAATAGATCAGTGGTTAAATTCAGAGTATATCTTATGGATAAAAGGCAACCATTAAACATCATGATTTCAGAAAACGTTTAATAGCATGGAAAATCTTTACTATACAACCAAAAAGCAAAGCACAAAGCGATATAGATAGTATAATTCTAAGTAGGTGAAAAAAAGATAATATATACAAAGAAAAACATCGGAAGGAAAACACCAAATGTTAACGGAATTTATATCTGGTACAAGTTTATGACTTGCATTATATTATTTTTCTTTTTGTGTTTCTACACTTTCCAAATTTTCTAAAGTGTGCATTACATCATAATTGAAAACATAAATATTGTGAAATTTTTGCTTAATGACCTCTTACTTATGATACTTTTTCAAGTTACATGTTCTAGTTTTATGATCTCCCCAGAAACTTCCTCTCCTTTCTATTTATTGCTGTTTGTATCTTTAAATACTAAGCATTTATATGTACATATGGACAGCTCTCATTAGTGTTTATATTTTTAAGCTACTTTCTTATTACTTGTGTGTATGGTTTCATGTTTTTATAAACAATATATAGAACTGCTTGGTATATAGGAATCAGAAATAAGTTTTTGTTTTGTTAAATCTTGGTGTTTAAGAAGTAGAACTGCCAAGAAAGTGTAGGCTGACAGTCAGAAATCAAAGTAAAATGCAATATGGTAGGAGAATGAGTGGTTATGAAATGCTCTGTGCTAGGCACATATCTATTACCTCATTTACTCCTTACAACCTACTCAAGAGGAAGATGGACTCCTTTCCACAGAAGAAATAGTGGCTCAGTTGAGACCATAGGACATATCATAGGTCACATAGCTCAGTAAGTGCTACCTCTTCCAGTTTTTCCTTCTTGCCTTGACTCTTCTACTTGGTCACAAACAAGTATATCTAGTAATGTGTGCATGTGTAGAGAGCAACCACACAATTAACAATGTAATTTTGGGAATGTGTGACAGAAATATGTGTGTACATGCATTCTTTAATGTTTGTTATTTCATGTCACAGTGACATTTTATGCATATTGTATGTAAGTTCCTTGTTGTGAAAGTAAAATGCTCTTATTCCTTTTTTTTTGGAGACAGAATTGTGCTCTGTCACCCAGGTTGGAGTACAGTGGCATGATCTTGGCTCACTGCAACTTTTACCTCCCAGATTCAAGCGATTCCCATGCCTCAGCCTCCCAAGTGGTTGGGATTACAAGCATGTGCCAACATGCCCAGTTTTTTTTTTTTTTTTTGTATTTTTAGTAGAAATGGGGTTTCACCATGTTGTCCAGTCTGGTCTCAAACTCTTGGCCTCAAGTGATCCACCCACCTCAGCCTCCCAAAGTGCTAGAATTACAGGCGTGAGACACTGCACCCAGCCTCTGATTCCTTTTTAACTCCCTACAGTTACTAGTACACAGTGCCTTCCATCCAGATTCTCAACAGGTGCTCTGACCAAGACATTAAATCTTAGTGTTATATACTATACACAGTATACTGCTATTTAGAATTCAGAGATGGCTTGGTGTGTTTCATTATGTTAGGATTATATGTAGATGGATAAGAGCTAATGAGACAACAAAGATTTCTGGACAATTGAAACAATGAGTGTGAGAGCTATAGCTATGATCTCATGTGTATCTTCATAAAATTGAGAGAATTGAAATTGGCCTATTTTGTAGTTAATTTTTCAACAAGAAGATTGAAAAATGCATATATTATTAATGCTACCTCTGTAACTGCTACTATCAGAAGATTCTCTTAAATCAGTGATGTTTTCTGAGGTGTGAAAGCATAGTAATAGTCATTGAGTTTCAAATATATTACTGCAATGAAGACACTTTGGTAAGGTAAACAAGAATGGTTTTACTTCTTAGATTCTAAGTGTATTGTTGAACCAGAATATTTGATCAGATCAATAATGAAATGATAATAATGAGCAACAAAACAAACCTACTGGGTTTTCTCTCACTCTGTCACCTAGGCTTGAGTACAGTGGTAGAGTCTCAGCTCACTGCAACCCCAGCCTCCCAGGTTCAAGCAATTCTCCTGCCTCAGCCTCGTAAGTAGCTGGGATTACAGGCGTGAGCTACAGTGTCTGGCTAATTTTTGTATCTTTAGTAGAGATGGGATTTCACATGTTGGCCAGGCTGGTCTCGAATTCCTAACCTCAAGTGATATGCCTGCCTTGGCCTCTGAAAGTGGGCCTCTAATTACATTTAAATTTGCTTTATTTAGCATAACTTTATGTGTATCCTAGAATGGATTGGTTATTCAATTAATTGAATATCTAATCATATGCTGGATAGAACGTGGAATACAAAGAAAAAAAAAGACCACAGTTATTGGCATCAAGGACCTTAGTCTAGTAAGTTGTTTGTATACCAACAAGGACACAACAGTAAATGAAAATGGGAAAAGGAGGAGGAACAGTGTGCTCTGAGTATAGAATGAGTTAATGTAAAGACTTCAAGAATTTCTATCATGTCCTCCAGAGGCCTAAAATCCTACCAGAATGTGGTGAAGATGGTTTTCCTAATATTTCACTGTCTTTCCTTTCCAAAAGATGTGCAGTGTTTATAAGGGAATAAGCCATGTAGTTCTGATCCAAGGCAGTGTCATGTGCAAAGGAACTTAGCCACCAGTAGTAATTTCAGAATATCTCAAATACTTTACTTGTATTTCTCACATACCATGAAGGGGACTGTATTAGTCCATTTTTGCATTGCTGTAAAGAAATACCTGAGGCTGGGTAATTTATAAAGAAAAGAGGCTTAGTTGGCTCACGGTTCTGCAGTCTGTACAAGCATGGCCCTAGCATCTGCTTCTGGCTAGAACCTCAGAAAGCTTACAATCACAGTGGAAGGGAAGGGGAGCCAGCACACATCATATGATGGGAGCAGGAGCAAAAGAGAGCGGAGATAGGTGCCACACTCTTGTAAGCAAACATATGTCACATGAACTACCAGAGCAGGAACACACTCATTACCAAGGAGATGGTGCTAAACTATTCATGAGAAATCTTCTCCCATGATTCAAACAACCTCCCACAAGGCCCCACCTCCAAAACTGGGGATCACATTTCAAAATGAGATTTGGAGGAAACAAACATCCAAACCATATCAGGAACACATAGCTCTCAGAAAATTTCCTCAAAAATTTTCTTTTCTCTTTCCTACAAGCTGCCTTCACACCCCACAGTTATTCTCACTCCTAGCTTCTCCCCTGAGCCATTTCCTCTGCTTCCAGCTTGGGCTGTTTTTACTTTCCTCTGCCCACCCTCTCCTGTGAAGTCATTTTCTTCTTCCTACCACCTTGTAGGCATTGCTTCTCTGTTGATTCTCTGACAGTTCTCCATTACTGATGCCAAAAGCATTTCTTTCTTTTAGTGTCTTCTCTTCTCAGAAGATAGAGGAGAGGAAGTAGCCGCACAAAGCCAGAATCATCTTTTGCAGACTTGGAAAAACTCACAAAGGAGTAGTTTTTGTGTCCTTAAGAGGTAAAAATCTTTCTTAAAAGTCTCCCAAATCTGAGGTTCTGTACTTTATTTCATGCATCTCTTGCCCATTTAATTCTTCAGCTTGAGTTCTGTTGCCTATTCATTTTTGTAGGTCTGTTACTGCACATTTCATTGTAGCTGATTTCACTCAGGAAACAGCCTTGAAATGTAGAAATGTAGGTCAGGATCATATATATTTAGGATGTCATTCATATGGAAGATAAAAGACAAGAATCCCTATTGCAAATTTCTTCTTTCCTTAATCCATTCCAACGTTGTAGGTTTTGGTATTTTGATTTTTCTTATCCCATAGGAAAAAAAGTGGGTTCTTTCATATTAATATTCATGACCATGTATACATGTGACACAATAAACCACCATTAAAGAGATTATTTATCTAAATATAATATTTAAAAAAATTGATCTAATGAGTAAATAGCTATGACCATCAGCATGCATATTGGAGGAATAAATTTGATGAAGTATTCGCAAATTATGGGCTAGAGATGAATTTTTGAGTAGCTAATGGGCTCTGCAACTATGCTGGTTGATTGCTTACACACACATATACACACATACAGTTTAATAATTACATGGGGTATAGAAAAAATGTTGGACAAATAAATCTCACCCAAGTGTTTTCCCACCAAATTTGTCTCCAAACCAGGAATGCCAAACAGCTCAAAACTAGTGGATGTGATCTTTATCCAGTTCTCCACTTTTTCCCACTGTAGTTGGAAGCATTAATGAGCTGATAGCTCAAACAAAACCCGGCACACAGTAGTCACTCAAATTTTTATTGAATGAAAAGTGAAACCCCCCAAATCAGAGCACAAAATGACACAAGAAAGGACTTGAGTGTATCTTGTTTATTTCTATACTGCATATCTGATCCCTGCATAATCACAGAGTGGCTAAAGATGATTCATCTGAAAGATCTATTTAAGGAAGGAAGTGAAAGTCATAGACTAAAAAATGACCCATAATCAGGTGCTGACAGTTGTGTGTTGAAAGGTTCTATGTAAAGCCAAACTTTCCAACCACAAAAAGGGACCTGTTTTGTTCAACATTCTGGAGCAAAGAAATTGAGGAGAAAGCCGAGCTAAGATGAAAGACCTAGAAATAGTTTTAACTTTCATGCTTGACACAGGAAAATAAAAGAAATCTGCTGAGTAGATCAAACAAATAAATGTCCAATCGTGCATTTAATTTGAATTCCCATGAAAATCTGTCAGATTTGTAGAAAGACTGCAAAGTTTATTTTTGATACAAGATAGGTCATCTCTTATGCCAAAAATTGAAATGCCTTATAAAATTGTGTACAGGTGACTTGGTGATTCAGCAGCAGACTGTTCAGATTGTTTGTTATTGATGTCCCTTGCTGCTTCCTTGTAAATTCATGTACACGTTCAATTCACTCATGCATTTATTCTTTTTTTTTGTTTTTGAATTCAACACATACTTAGTTACTTATTCATGCTGGGTATTGGGCTAGGCTTTGGAGACATAAAAACTATCTCTCCCTCTGTTAAGAGATTTAGTCTAGGCTGGTGCGGTGGCTCATGCCTGTAATCCCAGCACTTTAGGAGGCCTAGGCGGGCGGTTCACCTGAGGTCAGGAGTTCAAGACAGACCAGCCTGGTAAACATGGTGAAACCCCATCTCTACTAAAAATACAAAGCTTAGCTGGGCATGGTGGTAGGTGCCTGTAATCCCAGCTACTCAGGAGGCTGAGGCAGGAGAATTGCTTGAATCCAGGAAGCAGAGGTTGCAGTGAGCCCAGATTGCACCATTGCACTACAGTTTGGGCAACAAGAGCAACACTCCGTCTCAAAAAAAAAAAAAAGAAACTTTAGTTTGTGAAGCAAGAAAATTGACTTTTTTTTTTTTTTTTTTTTTTTTTTTACACTATACAGTACTGTAAATGAGTGACAAAAATAAGTCCATTCAAAATGCCAATTCAGACTGGGAAATCTGGGAAGGCTTCTGGGAAGTATTAATTCATGAGCTGAGATTTGAAAAAGAATGGGTTTAGTCAGATGAAGGAGTGGCATTAGAACATGGATGCTAAATGCATGAATTCTACAGCCAGGCTGTCTGGGCTCAAGCCTTGTTTTTTCCAGTAACTATGCATGATCCCAGGCAAGGCCCCCAACCTCAATCTCTCAGTTCAATTTCAACCTCAGTTTCTCAATTCTGTAACCTCAAATTCCTCAATTTCTCCATGAGTGGGGATAACAGTAGTACCTACCACTAAACTATCCCAGGTTTGTAAGGATGAATAAATGAGTTGATATTTCCAAAGTACTTGGAACAGTATGTCTCACTTAAGTGTTACATAAGTGTGTGATGAATAAATACAGGGGGAGGATGGCGAGTGTCTTTGGTAGCAGGTACGGCTGGTGCAATAGCTTGAAACGGTATGCATTTTGCATTTAGAAGAGTAAAGAATAGAATGCAGGGGCCATGACTGAGGAGCATCAAAAGATAAGGCTGGAGAGACTTGAAGACTTTGGTAAGAAATGTGGTTATTTTCCTAGACACCATGAATTCTGGAAATATTTTAAGCAAAGAAGTGAAAAGATTATATTTGCATTTTAAACAGGTCAGTCTGGCAACACTGTGGAGAGTGGAGTGCATGATGGCAGGCAACTCTTGGAGGCAGGGAGGCAAATAAGGACAGTGTTTCCCAAAATTGCCTGATATCAAGACTCATCTGGGTGCTTTTAAAATACACAGATCCCCAGACCCCTTTGCAGTCAATACTGACTCAGAAAACTTGGAGCAGGTTGGGAAATCTATGTTTTGAATGAGCAACTCTGATGATTCCTACCTTTTCAGATTTTGCAGTGAGTTAGGTGGAGGTTGTAGGCATCTAGGTGAGGAATAATGAGGATTTAAACAAGAGGAGTAGAAACAATGTGATTGGAGAGAAGGCAGCAAATTTTTTTTAAAAAAATTAAAGCCTAGCATGTTGGGAGGCCAAGGCAGAAGGAGTTTGAGACCAGCCTGGGCAAAATAGTGAGATCCCGTTCTTACAAAATAAAAATTAAAAATTAGCTGGTTGTTGTGGCTCATGCCTGTAGTCCCAGCTACTCTAGAACCTGAGGTAGGAGGATTGCTTGTGCCCACAAGGTGGAAACTGCAGTGAGCTACGATCATACCACTATACTCCAATCTAGATGACAGAGTGAGACCCTGTCTCAAAATGAAACAAAACAAAATGATAAAGCAGTAAGACTTGGTGACACATAGGAAGGAGCCTAGGATGACACTTGAATTTTTGGCTTTCGTGACTGTGCAGATTGTGGAAGAATTTGGAAGAGAAGCAGATCTGGAAGTGAGGTTAGTGAGATCAGATTCAGATAGGTTGAGTTTGGAGTGTCTATTGAGAAGAAAGTCTATTCCTTCTTCTCACTGAAGAGGTTGCATACACATAACTGAGTGCAGAAAAGAGATTTGGGCTGGTGACATGTAATCGGAAGTTGTTAGCACATAGATAGTAACTGAAGCTTTAAAAACTCCAGCATTTAATCAGTGGGTAGGAGAACATAATCCCATTTTATTTGTTCACTAACTTATTCACTTAATCATTTATTTGACAAATAAATTTTAAATGCATGTTTTGTGCTAGGCATACTGCTACCCACTTTTCTAGGAGACTGTGAAGAAATAGCTAAGAGGAAAATCAGGAAAAGAGTAGTACTATCAAAGTCAGTGGAGAAGATTGTGTCAAGTGATACTGAGACTCCAAATGAGACAATGACTGAAAAATGTTCCCCGGATTTAGCCAGAAGCAAGAAGGTTATTAGTAATTTAGGAGAGAATAGAATAGATTCTGTTGAATGATATGTAAAGAAATTGAATCCAAGGTGTGGCTTGAGGCATGAATGGGTAGTGAAAAAGTGAAGGTAATGAAGGAAGAAGAGAGAAAAATATGATAGACTGCAGACACGGTTACAAAATCTTCCACCTGTTTGCCTGTCCCTTTGCAATGCTTCTTTGCAGCTACTCCCATCAAGAGGTGTAGTCTGTTTCCTCACCCTTTGAACTGGGCTTGATGATGTGACTTACGATCAATGGGCTTTTAGCAAATGTGATACAAACAGAAGCTTGAAATGTGATTGTGTATTGGGGTTTGCCCTCTCTTGCTGCTTTTGGAAGCCTTGTGACTGCAACCAGGTAAATATAAACCTGGAGTAATTTGCTGGAGACCTGCAGCCAATCATCTCTGTCACTCTGCTGGCAGCCAACAACAGTTGACAGTACCAGCCACCAAACATTGAGTGAGATGTTTAATCACTCTCTAGCCAATCTACTCACTTACTGCAGCTGCATGGGTGAGCCTTACCAATTCTAGCAGAAGAACTGCCCAGCAAAGTCCAGCCCAAATTATTGATTCACAGAACAGTGACTATTATTTTAAGCCACTCAGTTTTGGGTGTAGTTTCTTACACAGCAATACCCAACTGATATAATAAGACATTGTTTGAGTGTCACGGATTTCAAATTTCTAAGTTCTCTAGGGCTTTATATTTGTCTCTGGGACTTTTGGCTGCAATAGGAGGTCAGAAAAGCTATAGTTGTTCTTAGTCTCTTTTCTCTTCCTAATACATTGTTCCAAATAGAAACAACAAAAGAGTAGTATCCTAGAAATAGAATAACTGGGTCATATAGCATTATTGATTCATGCCATGATATGGCTGAGTCTTAAAATAATTATATTGAGCAAAAGAAGCCAGACCAAATAAACAAATAAACAAAAAGAGAGTATGTATTGTATATTTTCATTTATTTGAAATTTCAGAAAATGTATAATCATCTACAATGCAGAAAGCAGATTAGCTGTTGACTGGGGATAGGGCGAAGAAGAGACGGATGGATTACCAAGAGGCATGAAGAAACTTTTAGGGATGATAGATATATTCATTATTTTGACTGAGCAGTTGGCTTTAAAATTGTATACTCTGTATATATGTCAAAACTCTTAAAATAATGCATTTTAAAAAGATACGGAGTTTAACGTGCAGTTGACCTTGAACAACTCAAAGGTTAGGGGTGCTGACCCCCTGTGCAGTCAAAATCTGTATATAACTTTACCTCTCCAAAATCATAACTACTAATAGCCTGTTGTTGACTGGGCACCTTACAAATAAAGTCTATTAACACATATTTTGTATGTTATAGGTATCATATACTGTATTATTACATTGAAGATAATTAGATAAAATAAAATGTTATGAAGAAAATCATAAGGAAGAGAAATTATATTTACTCTCTCTTTTTTTTTTTTTTAAGACAGAGTCTCACTCTGTTGCCCAGGCTGAAGTGCTGTGGTGTGATCTCAGCTCACTGTAACCTCCACCTCCTGATTTCAAGCAATTCTCCTGCTTCAGCCTCCCAAGTAGCTGGGATCACAGGTACACACCACCACGTCTGGCTAATTTTTGTATTTTTAATAGAGACAGGGTTGCACCAAGTTGGCCAGGCTGGTCTTGAAACCTTGACCTCAGGTGATCCGCCTACCTTGGCCTCCCATAGTGCTGGGATTATAGGCATGAGCCACCATGCCCAGCCTATTTACTCTTAAGTAGAAGTGACTCATCAGAAAGGTCTTCATTCTTGTTGTCTTCACACTGGGTAGGCTGAAGAGGAGGAGGAAGAGAAGGGGCTGGTTTTTCCTGTTTGAGGGGTGGCAGAGGAGGAAGAAATTCACATATAAATTGATCCTTGCAGTTCAAACCCATATTATTCAAGGATCAACTTTAAATCAATTATTCCTCAATAAAACTGCTAACAAGAAAAAGAGAAACAAAGAAAATCTTTGAATCGGCTTTTTATGCATAAGTGTGGAGTCAGAATAATGACATCCCAAGACCTGCATGTCCTCATCTCAGGAGACATAAGTATGTGGAACTGTGTAGGACTATGAACATGTCACCTTACCTGGCAAAGGAACTTTGCAGGTGTACAGTGATTAAAGAATTAGACTTGGAGATCAGGAAATTATCCTGGATTAATGGTGTGGGACGAATGTAATCGCATGATCTCTTAAAAGGAAAGAGCCTTTCCTAGTTGGGTCAGAGAGATGAAACAGAAGAAGAAGGTGAAGAGATTTGAAAGACTCAACCTGTCATTGCTGGATTTGAAGATGGAGGAAGAAGCCTACTTGCCAAGCAAAGTGGTAGCCTCTAGAATCTGGGAATGAGCCTCAGTTTACAGGAAGCAAGAAGACAGAGACTTCAGGCCTACCTCTACAAAGAAGTAAACTGCAAATAACCCAAATGAGCAGGAAATGAATTCTCCCCTAGAATCTTCAGAAAAAAATGCAGCCTGCAGCCCCTTGATGAGATCCATATTAGATTACTGATCTAGTGAACTCTAGAATACACAACTTGTGTTGTTTTATGCTACAAAGTTTGTAGTAATCTGTTCTAGCAGTAAAAGAAAATGAATACAAAAAACTTCGTGGACATAAAGTTGAAATTGACTCAAGTAGCTGTTTGAATGACCTGTGATCCCAGTTATAAATCACAAATAATCATATTGATTGTATTTTGCCTTTGTTTACTACGTGTTTCTTTCTCAACAACTTTAGGCTTACTCACTTTTTAAAATGCAGCTCTAGCCTTGCAGATGTTCTGCCATACTCTGGTTGGGGTGTAGAAGGTGGGTAGTTCTGATGTCCTAGTCTGAGGCATGCACAAGTTACATTTTCTGCCAAATATAGAAATAGTTTCTCATTAAACACTGGTCACATCAGACATCACATTGTAAATTGTGGGTTTTTTTTTTTTTTTTTTTTGAGCGGGGAGTGTGTACAGATTTTGGAAGCCAACAAATTTCAAGATAAAACATGGTACACTTTTCCAGACACCTAAAATTTCAGGTTTAATAGTCTGTAAGAGACTGTTTGAATTTAAATACTGGCTCCACTCTATACCTTATTGGTTGCTTAATGTTCTGCGCCTTAGTTTTCTTATCTGTAAAACGGGACAACAGGGCTACACTGAACATGCGATTAAATGAGTTTGTCTCTGTAGAGCACTTTTAACAATGGCTGGTACATTGTAAGCACCAGTGAGTGTTGGGATGTTAATTTTTTATTATTACAATAATGTCTTTGCTGCCAGTTAGAACAATTTCCATGTCAGTAGTGGATTCACCTAATGTCATGTGTCCTAGCAGAAGAAACCTCAATTTGCTTGTGTGTCTGTCCTGCCAAGAAAATGCAGGTCACTTCCTCTAGCTCTCTTGCCTTAAGAGTTCCTGTTTCTGCCGAAGCAGAAGCAGGAAGAGAAAGTGACAGTGATGTTTGCTGAGCAGAGCAGAATTCTGTCCAATGACTTCTTTCTCCCCAATTAGGAGGGTGTATTGCTAAGGCATGGATTGTTCTTTACACTTTCCCCATCTTTTCAGCTTTTTCCATGAGGACTTGATCTCTATATTGAGGCTTTCCTCATCAGCACACGACGATGAGCTGAAAGATTCCTAAAGTTCTGTTGTCTCTCAAAACAAAACAGAACATTCCAACCAAATTTAAACAGATCCATTTACAATTTTATTACATATCAGCTTTCCTGTGTGGCATTTATTTGAGGAAAGGCTCTCTCGGATATGAGGGAGTTGGTTTTAGAAAATTAAATCAGACAGACTAAAATGACGATCTGATTTACGAGAGAAAAGAAGATACACTATGTGGTAGAAGAGTTATTTTTGGAGAACTTATTTTCGTGACTCTGAGTGCCCAGAGGAGAAAACATATGGATGGTATTGCTAATTTAGTACCATATTTGCTTCAGGCTCTATATGCAGTTTTCTACAGACTGGGTAGCTGACTCTTTGGTCTCCATTTTTGAATGGAGTGCTGCAAGAGATGCTGTCTGACATACGGAACAGTCAACTGAAAATAAAGCAGCAGTGTTAACGTAGGCAGTTTTCTTCACTGTGGTTACAAGATGGCAGGGCCTTCCAAATTTGCACACTGTACATCGAAGTGGAAGTGGATGCTAGCTCTAAGAGCTCTGTGTGGGCAGCTTTGACAGTGGGTATTCTGATGTGAAAATTTTGTTAGTTGCCATAGTAATTGTCACAATTATGTGGTTTGTTCAATCTTTGTGATACTGAACACCTATTAGCAGCACCCAGAAAGCAGTGTGTTTTACTTATTTTTTTCTTGTGCATACTTACAGAGAGAAAAACAATAATGTGTGATCAGATTTTAAGCTGAAGTAAAAATAATAAGTATCACATATCTTTATGTAAAGGGTGTTTATTTTCTTAATTATTTTTTAGTCAGATTTTTCTTCAGCAGAAAAGTCATCAGGAAGTGATTTTTTTTTTTCCAAAACAAGGAGACCCAGAAACCAAGGTTACAAAGCTTTGTAAAAAGAAGAACAGGGAACTCTCTGCTTGTTATTAATGTGTTGTGTCAGCAATAATGCTACTCAAGTTCAGGCTGAAATTTAAGCTGAATCAAAAGCAAGTGTGTGTTTCTACTCCCTTTGCATTTGTGATGCTCACCATGGCCATTGATTATTTAGTCCTCAAATGCTTTCCTGGGGCTGTTTTGCAGGTGGCTTTTGAAACGTGGAGAGGCATTATTTGGCTAAACAAATTATTTCTACTGCAATCATTATAGAAACTTGAATGCCTATAGCTAGATCTTCACAGCATTCCTTGTTTTTGCTTCGGAAGTATTTTTTTAACCTATATGAATATTATTTTCTAAATTAATTAAATGTAGAGATATAGTAACAAAAAGTAGTGGTGTCTTCTTTGGCTTATTTCTTATTTTTGTCAGAAGGAGATATGGCTGGCTCTGATCTTTGGTAGAGCTCTAGGACACGGGAGGTGAAGTGGCTCCGTTGGTTGGCTGACTCATGAGAGAAGGAGAATGTGGGAGAACTGCTTAATGTGGAGTCTGCATGGTCACGCATGTGGAGCTGTGGGCATGAGGAATTGACTACCTCTTACTGTTTCTAATCCAATTTCCTGAAAGACTTTGGGATGAGTGAGTGATAAGTGGTGTTTTTATTACATTTAATGCACAGGACTTCTGAAGTGAACAATTAAGAATTAAATAGCATGTCACAACATTGGAATCTTTTTGTAACTATTAATTTAACTGCCTTTGAAACTTATTGTCAGTATTTGTGTTCTAAGTGCATTTTTATTATTAAAACACTTTGATCATGCAAAGTGAAATGATGAAATACCTCCACACACCTATTAGACTGACCAAAATTCAGAACACTGACAACACTAAATGCTGGTGAGAGTGTAAAGTGACAGGAACTCACCATCATTGCTGGTGGAAATGTAAAATGGTACAGCCACTTGGAAAGATAGTTTGGCATTTTCTTAGAAAACTAAACATACTCTCATATAGGTTTAGATACCAAGGAGCACAATTCAGCATTTGCACTCCTTGGTATCTAAACAATTCAGCAGTTGTGCTCCTTAGTATGCACCCAAGGAACTCGAAAACTTATGTCCAAACAAAATCTGAACACAGATGTTTATAGCAAATTTATTCATAATTGCCAGGGTTTAGAATCAACCATGATGTCTTTCAGTAGGTGAGTGGATAATAAACTGTGGCATATCTAGGCAATGAATATTATTCAGCACTAAAAGAAATAAGCTATCATGCTATCAAAAGATATGGAGAAACCTTAAATGCATGTTACTAAGTGAAAGAAACCAATCTGAAAAGGGTACATACTGTATCATTCTAACTATATGACATCCTGGAAAAAGCAAAACCCTGGAGACACAAAAAAAGATTAGTGGTTGTCAGGGGTTAGCAGGAAAGGAGAGATGAATAGGCAGAGAAGAGGATTTTTTAGAGCAGTGCAACTCTTCTGTTTAACACTGTAGTGGTGGATATATGTCATTATACAGGTGTGCAGTTCATGTAATGTACAACACCAAGATTGAACCTTAATGTGAACTATGGATTTTGAGTGATAATGACCAAGATTGAACCTTAATGTGAACTATGGATTTTGAGTGATAATGATGAATTTACTAGCAGTGAAATTTCTAGGCTGAAAAATATTTGCTTTTGTAATTGGTACAGGTATTAGCACATTGCCTGATTTATACTCCAATCAGCAATGCACGAGAAAATGCTTTTCCCCTGAGAATCCTATCAACAGATTATGCTAGTTAGCTTTGGAGTTTTGCCAAATGAGAGGTCAAAAGTGATATTCATCTGTAGTTTTAATTCACTTTTCTTTTTTTAAAGAGTGAAGTCAATTATCTTGTTTTTTATTTAGAAGAAATTTTATTTCCTTTTCTATGTTCTGACTGGGTCTTATCAATTTTTAATATTATGGAATATAGCCATTTGTTTGTGATATGAGTTGCAAATATTTCTCTCAGTTTTTCTTTTAAAATGTTTACAATGCTTTTTTTATGAAAAAAATTTGATTTTTTAATGACAAAATGTAATAATTTATGGCTTTGGAATTTTGAGTCATAAAAGTTTAGATAAATCTTCTTCACTCAAGATTTATAACAAAAGCTTCCAAGTTTTCTTCTTCTTATTTTATTGCTGCATTTAACAACATTTAATTCTATGGTATATTTGGAATTTATTGTGGAAAATGAGGAAAGACATGGGTATTACTTCACTTATCCCAAGACCATTTATTGACTAGTCCTACTTTTTACCAATGATTAGAGATGGTGTCCTTTTTATACACTTAATTCCTGAATTATCTGTGTATACCTCTGGGCTTTCTATCTGGCTAATGAACTAGTATGATACTATTTTTATAACCTTTAGTACTAGTCCCTCTTCTGTGTTTATTTTTCTTATTAAATTTAGCATCAGGCAATGTAGCTTAAAACTGTTGGATTTTCATTGAGATTATGTTCAATTAAAAATTAATTTGAGGAGAATGGACACATTCACAATATTGAGTCTTCATATTCAATAACATGATCTTTCTATTTGTAGAAAGACTATTTTGTGGCCTTATGTAATATTTTGTTTCATTTTTAGTAGAAATTACATTTTCTTGATAACAATATTTATGTATTTTTTCTTTTCTGTTCCTATTATATGTGGAATTATTTCTTTCATTAAATACTCTAACTGATCTTTGATGATATGAAAACTACTGATTTTTGTACATTGATCCTGTGCTTGATTATTTTACTGAATTCTATCAGTTTGTAGTGGTTACTAGTAAAACTTCTTGAATCTTCCAATTATACTACCATGTAATCTACAATTAGTGAAATTTTTATTCATATGTTTCACTTATATAAAATATAAAATACAAGGCTGGGCGCAGTGGCTCAAGCCTGTAATCCCAGCACTTTGGGAGGCCTAGGCGGGTGGATCACCAGGTCAACAGATGGAGACCATCTTGGTCAACATGGTGAAACCCCGTCTCTACTAAAAATACAAAAAATTAGCTGGACATGGTGGCGCGTGTCTGTAATCCCAGCTACTCAGGAGGCTGAGGCAGGAGAATTGCCTGAACCCAGGAGGAGGAGGTTGAGGTGAGCCGAGATCGCGCCATTGCACTCCAGCCTGGGTAACGAGAGTGAAACTCCGTCTCAAAAAAAAACCAAACCAAACCAAAACAAAAAAATATATATAAAATACATACATATCTATATATATATCTGTAATCTCTTTCTCTTGGGTAATTGTGTTGACTAGCAACTCTAGCACAATGTTAAATAGTAGTAATATCAGTGAATACTAGCTATAAAAGTCAAGAATAGTATAATGGCTTTGAATGGAAAAAGCTACATTTTGTTATGATTACAAGCCTCTGTCTATTCTGTTTTAGTCAATATTTTCTTTATTGTTTTGTTTATTAATTGTATCAGGAAAAAGTGATGAATTTTGTCTAATGCTTTTTCAGCACTTGTGGACAGATCTTACGGTGTTTTCTTTAGAGCTGTCAATATGATGAACTACATTAACAGAGTTTCTAACATGAACAACTGTGACTCCATTTGGTGATAATGTTGTGGCTGTTTTTAATGAGCTCCTGAATTCAGTTTGCTAATACATTATTTAGAATATTTACATTATAATTTACAGTGTAATTAATCTCTAGTTAGTGTGATAAAATAATATTATTTACATGATTATATTTTTTAGAATTTATGAAAGGTTTCAATTGGGCCATTATTTGAAAGGATAGTATATTCTCTATTTTCAGGTTTTAGGTTATAATATATTAATTATTTGTATTATATTAATTCTGATACTTAATTTATTCTATCTTTATTAACTTTTTGTCCACCGGATAAATTGTGTTTCAGAGACATGAACTGAAGTCTCCCAAGATTAGTATGTTTGTATTTACTTCTTATATTGCCTGCAATTTTTCCTATGAATGTCGTTTCTATGTTATTTGGTGCTAATATAATCATTATATCTTCAAAATGAATTGCATACTTGGGCATTATCAAGTCCTATTCTTTGTTTTATTTAATACTATTTGTTCTGAATTTTACATTGTCTGGCATAAAGATTGTGACTTCTGCTTTATATTATTGTTTTTGTTTTGTAGGCACGTGATCATTTTTTAATTTTCAGCCCTTGCAAATCACTTTATCTTAGATTTTCCTTTGTGTTTAGCATACAGTTGGGTTTTGCTTCATGATTCAATGTGTAAATATTTTCCTTACATAGATAAATCAAAGCAACTTGCATTTACTGATATGACAGAAATGTTGGCTCTGTTTTGTTATATTAATTCATATTATGTTTCTGGTTTATAACTCTTAAAATATTTACATGGTCTGTTTGCTTTGCCTGCTTATTGTATTCAGCATGGAGTTTTTCTGGTATTTGGGGAGGTTTACATCTTTATTTTAGTATTTTTAAAATTATGTCTTTATATACTACCATTACTCCTAATCTTCAGATATTATCTATTTGTTTCCTTTTATGAACAATGATAAAGGTGGTTTGTTTACTATTCTTTCCTCATTTCTCTTTCTTTCTTTCCACAATTTTAGTTAACAGCATTCTCTTTTATAGAGTTATAATGATTATGTCAGTTTTAAATAATAGCATTTGACTCAGGCTATTGCAGATGAAAGGGCTTTCCAACCTATTCACATATTTCCCTTTCTCTCTTATTTTTTAAAATTGAGTGCACCTTGTCAGGCACATAAAATTTACACTATGTTTCTTCACCATAAACTGCACTTTGCATTAGTCTTAATTGTATGATTACGTATATTCAATAATCACTACCAGTCATTTTGCCATAGTTTCCCTAGTTGTTTATTGATTGACAGAAGTTTTTCTTCAAGTAGTTTCCTTGAGAAGTGTCCATGAGAACAGTATTCCACAAATTCTTGTGTATTTAAAATCATCTGTGATTTTTATTCCTGAGGTACAGTTTGGGTGGGTAAAGAATTCTTGATTCACTCTTTTTTTAGGGAGTATTTTGTAGGCATTGCTTTATGTTTCTGGTATCGGCAATTGTTGTAAAAAAATCTGATTTCAATATGATTTCCTTTCTTTATAAGTAACTTGACATTTTTGCCTAGTTGTCTAATTCTTTATTTTAAACATTAACTTTATTAGTGTGTGACTACTGATTGTTTTGAGTTGATTTTTTTTTTCTGTCATAGCACAGTGTGTCCTTGTGATATAGAAATTCAAATATATATTTCAACAAAATTTTCTTAAATTGTAGCTTTAAATATTTGTTTGTTAAAATGTTATAGTTTCCCTTTTGGGTACTCCCTATATGCAAATATTGAATCTTTTTTTGTCAGTCTTACAGTTCTGTTTTCTGTTGAATACTTTTTTTTTTTTTTTTTTTTTTTTTTGAGAGAGAGAGTCTTGCTCTTGTTGCCTAGGCTGGAGTGCAATGGCACCATCTCAGCTCACTTCAACCTCTGCCTCCTGGGTTCAAGCGATTTTCCTGCCTCAGCTTCCTCAGGAGCTGGGATTATAGGTGCCCATCACTACACCTGGCTAATTTTTGTATTTTTAATAAAGACAGAGTTTTTCCATGTTGGCCAGGCTGGTCTCAAACTCCTTACCTTAGGTGATCTGTCCACCTTGGCCTCCCAAAGTCCTGGGATTACAGGCTTGAGCCACCACGTTTGGCCTGTCAAATACTTCTTTGATTTTTATTCCTATTCATTTTGTTTGCTTTCTTATCTGTATATCTCTTACTATATTTTTTGTCATGTCTATTCTTCTTGATAAGTACAGTTTTATATTCATTTCAGTTTGACTTAAACATTCTACTTCTTTTCAAACTGGAGCAACATGAGTGAAACTTGTGGGGAAAGAGTCAGGCATGCAGAAAGGTGGCACCAGGAAACAGAATGGTAGAAGATGAGTTTGAAGAGTCAGGCAGGAGCTAGATCCCGTAAGCCTTATGCTATGGAAGGAGTTTAACTCTCTTCCAAGTGTGATAGAGAGTCATTGGAGGTTGTTAAGCAAAAGAATGACTCAATCTGATGTGTTGAGAGGATTACTCTGACTTTTGTGTAGAGAATAGGTTATAGGGAGGTGAGAGTAGAGGAAGATCTATTGGAAGCTACTAAAGTAACCCCAGTGGCTTGGCCAGAGTAGTGGTGGAAGAGTTGGTGAGAAATGGTCAGATAACAATCTTTCTTTTCTTCCTTATATCATGAGTTACAGCAAATTAACTTGATTTGTTTAAATTTGCATCTGTATTTGCAAGTACCTCTTCAGCAGAAATGTATGTTGCCTGTTCAGATATAATTTATTCATTTAGCTAACATTTATTGATAACTTAGCACCAGCACAGTTCTAGGAAGTAACAACAGTGATGAGTAAAAACAGATGCAGTCCCTGCTTTTAAGGAACCTGTATTTTAACAGATGCAAATAACGATAAGACAATCAAATGTTTAAATTAAATAAGTACCTATTTAGATAATTTTCAGAATTCTTTCCACATGATATCTCATTTATTTATCACAACCCTGTGAGGCTAATATTATTATAAACTTTATCTTAGGAGTGAATATATTGGGGATAAAAGTGATTAAGTACTTACTCAAGTTCCGTAGTCAGCAAATGGTGGGGCCCGATTTTAGTCTAGATTAAGTAAGTGAGCAAATACATAAGGAATATGATGAAATATAGTAGAAAAAAATGCAGTAATCAGGAAAAACCTCTCTGAACAGGTATATTTGAGCAGGGACCTAGTGCATGTATGGGAGCTATCCACACAAGAGCTGGATAAAAGTATTTCCACATAAAAGCATTTCCAGAAAGAGCTAGTAATAAGCATGAAGATTTGAGACCAGGATGAGCTTGGTAAGTGAGAAACAGAAAGGAGGCTGAATGGTTGGCAGATAGACAAGAGGGAAAATGGTACAAGACAATGCTGGAAATCCAGCAGTGGACTGTGAAGGTGCAGTGGAATGGGAGAGAAGACCAGTTAGGAGGTGATTGCAGGAGTCCACATAGGAGATCGTGGCTTGGATTAGATGGTGGCAGTGGAGGTGAACACAAGTGGATGGTTTGAAGTAAGTTCTGGAGGTTGAATTAACAGTAGTTGCTAACGGACCTGATAAGGGGATTAAGAGAAAGGAAGTAGTCAGATAATTCATAGTGGAAATGTGTAAGAATATCTGAACATAAATGTATAACATGATTTTGAGTCAAAAGAATTCAGCCTTAAACATTTGGACTAATATGGTGGGAATGAAGGTGGAGTCAGATTAGGATTAACGAAAGACACAAAAACTTGGATTCCTTCTTCTCATGAAATGTACAAACTGATGGTAGATTACATTTTCTATTATGCTGTAATACTTAGGTATAATTTTCCCTGATTTTTCAGATGGGGTCCTGAGGCATAGAATGCACAAATTATTTGTCTAATGTTATATGAAAGGATAGGGCCTAGATTCTAATGTTTATATTTATTCCATTACTTCATGTTGATAATGTAATATCCACATTTGGACCTAGATAGCTATCCATATACATTGATGTAGATAATCTAGGAAATTGAAACTTTATCTATTAGGTGCTTTTGAGTTTTTTTCTTTGTTCACTCCTGTTTAATTTAAATTTGTATTTAAATTTGGCATTTGCAATTACTGGATTCTGATAACAACATTCTCAAATAGGACTGAAGAAGTGTGTCTAACACTCTGGAAAACACATCTTCCAATCGCCAAAGTGCCTGAGTTTATGTAAAACAGAGATTTTCTTCCCTGTCAGGTTTTCTGCCTCTCACTTCACTCCCACGACTGTGTTTGAATATTCAGGAGCAAGGTTGGAGGGAGGAGTCAATTATTTTAGGTGGGTACCTGTACCTGAACCTTTTACTCAGGGGTGAAGGCAAAACAATGTAAGTAAAAGCAGAGATTTCTGAAATGTTTGAGTTACTATTCTGAAACTTCCAGTAGAAAACACACTTACAATGAATTATCTTAAATTAAATTTTAATAGCCTCTAAATTGTATATAAAATACTAGCACAGAAGCAGTCTCCTGTGCAGATAAACAGCATTAGTGTGTAAGTAGGAAAACTTCTCTGACTTCTATTTCCCTCTGTGTTTTCTAACATCTCAGTGGATTCTTTAATGCCTAATGAGAATGCCAATATACTTTTCTTTTGAACCCCCTAGTGGGCCCCCTGTGTTAATAGCTAGCTTTTGACTTGTCACTCCTGAGAAAAAACAAAAGTGCTAGTTCTTTGCTGAGGTGAAACCTTACCTGCCATCTGCACACGCTCATTCTGGCAGCTCCTCGTGATCCCTCAACTCACAGGAAATCCTTAGAGGAATGAAAAGGACAGGCCCACCCCCACAACAGAGCAAGTTCCCAGCTTAGTCACATAAGTGGGATGAAGGCTGACATGGTGTATTGACAGGTCGGTTTAATACCAAAGTGCTCCTGCAAACTGGCGCATGGCTGCTTGGAAGCCTGGAACGCCCCCAGATGGCAAGGAATTTTGGCTCCTCAACTTGTTATTCTGCTTGGAGTGGAAGGTTCCTTCTATCCACTCAACCATTCTGGATTAAGCAAAGCATTTGAGGGGGTTGGGGGAGAACACAGAGACCTCTCTTGACCACCTGGATTCTGAAAGGGCCACTATAGGAATGTGGTCCTGTGGTCAGCTCACTTTTACCGACCACACCAGTCTAAATGACCACACCCCAAGTGGCCTAGTCCCAGTGCAGCTGTTTAGACTGCTTGTGTGGTCATACCAACCCTCAATAAGAGACAGCCTGCCAAACCCCAGGAAACTTGGAGTTTAGGTCAGCTTAATGCTTTCCCATTAGGCCCTGGGAAGAAAGAAGGTGTAGAGTGACAGGCATTCAGGGCGTCCAGTGTACCTCTGGTTCAGACATTTTCTGTTTTTGTTGGGTTCGTTTTCTGAGCAACTGCTTTTTGTTTTTGTTCCAAATCTGTTTTATCTCCAAGACAAAATAACATATGTTACGTAAATAAATAAAAGTTTTCCATTGAGGAAAGTCTACAAGTCACATTTACTTAATCAAATAGATTAAGACATCTTGATTTTCGCATATAGTTCACATAGAGTGCTCTACAATAGCCCAGCACCTGTTTTCAAGTTGGAAATGGGCGGTTTGAGAATTGGGAGCTCCAAGGATGACCTTTTGGTATCAGACAGATCTGTGCAATCAATACTTGCTCTGCCTCTTACCCTGTGGTCTTGGGCAAGTTAGTGAATTTCTTGAAGCCTCGGTTTTCTCATCTGGAGAATGGATGCAATTATTATAAAGTACTAGTCACATTGAATTGTTGAGGGACTAACCAAGATCGTGCATATAAAATACTTAGCATGGCACATAAAAGGCTGTAAGTAAATGCCAGTGGTGATGTTGTTACTGAAGCTGCTAACATCAGTGCTACACTGAGTTTTTCCCCATTTGTGTAAGTTGAGAACCATTGAGAGCACAGACTATTCTATGATTGAACCTATAAGGGTTTGGTTATTAGGACAATTTAAAAAAGAGAAAAATATATAACAATCAATGAATATATAATGTTCTTCATAGACTCATTTATAATGCTGCAAATGGATTTTAGCAAGAATTTAATTAAGGTTTAAGGTTTTTTTTTTTTTTGGTGAAATATTCAAAAGTATAAAAATTACTTCTCTTGTCAGCCCCACCTTAAGTTCTTGTCAGGCTCAAATCAGGTACGTGTGTGTGTCGGGGGGTGGGGTTGGGGGGAGTGTTTTGCTTTACTAATTGTGAATTTATTTTCCTTGTAGTTCATTTAGACTGATGACTGCAAAGAAGAGATTTGCTGCACCTAAATATGTGGTTCTCACACATGGGTAGAATAGTATAAGACTATCACATGACTGCAGTTTTCAGGATGATTTCATTGTCAGTAACAAGGAGTGCCTTCTCAGTGTGCTACAATGAGCACTGTTGGAATTTAAGAGGAATTTATAGAATAACAATTAGTTTCTATGTTGCTAGCGGGGAAAATTGACTTGGTGCTTGAAAATTTAAAGCCATGGTAATTTATTGCATCTTATGATATCAAATTGACCACTTACTAAACTTTCTACTGGAAATAAATCCTTTTTGTCTTTTTTGGTTTTTCTGTAGATAACTTTTTTGAATCTTCAGTGAACATTCAGAATTAGAAGTGTAGTCAAAAGACTGAAAAACTGGCATTGAAAAAGTAGCTTCTTCGGAAATGGAGTAAAAGCGAAGTTTTCCATATCAACCTTGGTACCTCAGTTTGCAGGAGCTGATAAAATTCTCTTTCCTTTGGCTGAAATTCATCTCTTGTTAGTTGTACAATACCAGATTGGTATCTTTGCTCTCTGAGAAACCCTATCTCAGTTCCTAAGTGCTTTCTTGGTATGGGTCTAGTATGACTTTGGCATGCTGCCAACCAGTTTGACATATGCAAAATTCTGAGTGAAAATATTCTAGGAACACTGGGAGATGTTTTAATTGCCTAAGAGCCACTAGTAGGCATTTCAGAGTGTCTCCCAACTTTTAATTACTGACCAAGTCAGGAATTAATAATCTGCCATTTTCCACATTATTACTTACAAATTAAGAATTGACATTTTATGCTAATATATTCTTGATAAACTTTATCAGTCATTTTTCTTTCTAACAAATCAAAAATATATTTTCAATTAAAGAGTGACTTAAAGATGGGAACTACAGACCCACAGACCTGGGTAGCTAGTGCTTTGTCTTTGTTGCTGTCATTTAGAGGCAAAAAGACTTGTTAGGGTGTTTGTTGAGAACGATGTACCTATGTCACTTCTGGCTCAGTCTACCATTACAAATACAAATGAGAGTTTTGGGGCTTGGGGAGGGAACCTAAGATTGTCCTTAGGTAATAGGACAAGAAGCCTTCAAATGGGGGGTGGGCAGAATTGAGGATATAAAAGTAATCCAGCATAAATTATATTTTATGATCGTCCTTGTTGCCTTTCTTTGCCTAAAATTTTGTAAAGATGCTATCAGATTAGACTGAATTTTGGGGCAGTCTAAAGGGGGAAAATAAATTACATATATGAATGAATATGACTACTCTTTCCTTCATACTCCCAGAGCTTCTTTAAAAAGAAATATGTAGTTCACTATAATATATTTCACTTTACAATTGGACATGTTTACATTTAAACAATTTTGAATTCAAGAGGGTAGAGCATTGCCTCATTTGATTTTGCCTCCCATCTATGCTTCAGAGCAACATCTGGAGCTTTAATGATGCTTGGTAGGGATTTGCTGACTATGTAGGAGTTAAACGGGCAGTACCATTTCCTTACCTTGGTTGTGGTAGAAGTTTAGGATTCTGATCACGTTCTCCATAAAAAATCTCTACCACATATCTGCAACCCTTCTCTCTTATTCATCAGGCATTGCTTCCCCAGCTTTCTTCTCCACATGTATCAGGGCATTTTGAATCATCAGATGGATATTTTCACATGTATTCACCCACATTTGCCATTTTTTAGTGGCATAGACACCAAGATTCAGGGCAAGGGTTCAAACTTATGGCTTATGTAAGATAAACTGTAATAGAACAATTCATAAATTGCAGACAAGAGAAAGGAAAATCAGCTTTGCTGAGGATTGACTGCTAAAGCAAGTAAGAGAGGAAATTCAGTTAGAGAGGCATAAAAACAGAAAAATCTTAGGACATAGAGATGCAAAGACAGAAATTGAGACACATTCACGTGCCTGTATATGCACACGTGCACATGTGCACATGAACACACACACACACTCACACACCAGCATTCTATGCCAGAGCTGAATCTTCATGAGCATTTTCCTAGACTTAGCATCTTTATGGTCTTTTCTTTTTACCCTAGTCTTTAAAAATTGAGATATCTGACTTATGCTTTTTTTGCAGGAATATTTTTAAAAATTATTTATTTTAAAAAATAAAGACCTGCAAAACATTGTGAGATCCTGATGGACAGTGATCATATCTGTCACATATAAAGTGCTTATATTTATTAATATGTGTTATCTAAGTTTTTTGTAAGTTTATGGATAGTGTATGGGAAGAGAACATCTAGAAAGAGTCTGGTCACTTCTATGACAAATAAGCAACCACCAGCTGCCAGATAAACTGCTTTTCTAAAAAATATATTTTATTGCACTTTAGCTTCTGGGGTACATGTGCAAAACATGCAGGATTGTTGCATAGGTACCCTACATGGCAATGTGGTTTGCTGCCTTCATCCCCATCACCTATATCTGGCATTTCTCCCCATGTTATCCCTCCCCAACCTCCTACCCCCTGCTGTCCCTCTCCTAGTTCCCTCAACAGACCCCAGCGTGTGATGCTCCCCTCCCTGTGTCCATGTGTTCTCATTGTTCAACATCCACCTATGAGTGAGAACGTGTGGTGTTTGATTTTCTGTTCTTGTGTCAGTTTGCTGAGAATGATGGTTTCCAGGTTCATCCAAGTCCCTACAAAGGACACAAACCCGTCATTTTTTATATTCCATAGTGTATATGTGCCACACTTTCCTTGTCCAGTCTATGATCAATGGGCATTTGGGTTGGTTCCAGGTGTTTGCTATTGTAAACAGTGCTGCAATGAACATACATGTGCATGTGTCTTTATAATAGAATGATTTATAATCCTTTGGGTATATACCCAGTAATGAGATTGCTGGGTCAAATGGAATTTCTATTTCTAGGTCCTTGAGAAATCGCCACACTGTCTTCCACAATGGTTGAACTAATTTACATCAAGGCAGGCCAATATTCAAGTCCAGGAAATACAGAGAACACCACAAAGATATTCCTCAAGAAGAGCAACCTCAAGGCACATAATTGTTAGATTCACCAGGGTTGAAATGAAAGAAAAAATGCTAAGGGAAGCCAGAGAGAAAGGTCGGGTTACCCACAAAGGGAAGCCCATCAGACTCACAGTGGATCTCTCGGCGGAAATCCTACAAACCAGAAGAGAGTAGGGGCCAATATTCAACATCCTTAAAGAAAAGAACTTTCAACTTAGAATTTCATATCCAGCCAAACTAAGCTTCATAAGCGAAGGAGAAATAAAATCCTTTATGAACAAGCAATTGCTCAGAGATTTCATCACCACCAGGCCTGCCTTGCAAGATAAACCACTTTTTTATTCTTTTACCCTCCCTCAACCCCAGCTATTTCCTCTGACCCTTTCTTATTTATTTATTTATTTTTAATGACCAAAGTGAGGGTAGGAGGAGGCCAGATCAAAAAAGGAAAAAGTTCCTTTTAAGATATAGACTTTCGGCTGGGCACGGTGGCTCAAGCCTGTAATCCCAGCACTTTGGGAGGCCGAGGCGGGTGGATCACGAGGTCAAGAGATGGAGATCATCCTGGTCAACATGGTGAAACCCCGTCTCTACTAAAAATACAAAAATTAGCTGGGCATGGTGGTGCGTGCCTGTAATCCCAGCTACTCAGGAGGCTGAGGCAGGAGAATTGCCTGAACCCAGGAGGTGGAGGTTGCAGTGAGCCGAAATCGTGCCATTGCACTCCAGCCTGGGTAATGAGCGAAACTCCATTTCAAAAAAAAAAAAAAAAAAAAAAAAAGATATAGACTTTCAAGAAGTATATCTTTTTATAAAACTGTTTATTTAAGGATAAAAGGGCTCATGAACATCTATGAAATGTGAATCTTGAATAAATGAATAAACAATGACATGTGGCTGCTCTGGCTATGTGTATTATTGTATGTAATGGAAAAAGTAATCCTATTGTTTGGAAATAGGTCTTTATATGTGATTTTAAAGATTTATTCAGCACTTATTCATAGGAAGGAAACGTTAGAATTCATTTTAGACATTTTATTTTAATCAAATGTATAATTGGTCAATTTTTGTCATATTAAAACACAAATATTTTATAGGAAAAAAGGAACATGTGACCAAATACACAAACAGCAGTAAATCCTGTGATGAAAACAATAATAAAACTATTACTACATATTTAATCTTTCCTAGATAATTGCCAAATAATCTTCATTTTAAATGCTTTAAGATTATCATTCTGTAAATCAGACTATCTCCAACTGTAATTTGAAGTGATGCTTCTACTGCTATCAAGGAGTGATAGTTTCTAAATGTCCCTTTCAAATATTTGGTGAAGGAGAAGCAAGTTTCTATGTGTGTTACTTAGAAGTGGTAAGAAAACTCAAGTGCAGCACTTCGGGAGTCAGAGGCTAGCAGATCACTTGAGGTCAGGAGATTGAGAACCCAGGAGGTGGAGGTTGCAGTGAGCACCACTGCACTCCAGCCTGTGTGACAAGAGCAAGTCTCTGTCTAAAAAAAAAAAAAAAGAAGAAAGGAAAAGAAAAGAAAACTCAACTGGAATGGATTGAAACATAATTTGCATTAATTATCATTTTAAAAATGAATGAAAAATTCAAATTAGGGATTTTCCTATGAATTATAAAGCAATTACTGATACTAGGATATAACCTTGGAAGTCAGTCCAGTTTCAACTTGACTCTCACTCACTGCATCATCTTTGCTACTGATCCATTAATAGTTAATTAATTTTAATAATCCTGGGAAGGAAGCACTTAAGTGTCTTCCACCCCCACACACTTACACACTCATAGATACTGAAAGTCATTGGTTCAAATATATATATTGCAGTCCTCTTCAATTTAAGGTCCAGATCTTGTGAAGTTTGAAAAGTACTGCACTATTCTAAGACTATACTAAGGAAAAAACAATGGCTTTTCTAATTTAGAAAGGCTTTATGAACAAGGATATTTAAATAAAAAATTCTAGATATATGTAAATGTACCAGGACATGACCTCTGCAAGCATTTACTGATTTCAATTCTATCCTCTGATTTCAGTTCTTATGATTTCAATTCAATCTTCTGAGTTACAAAGCAGAAGAAGTAACAATATCTAGAGCTACTGCTTTTTGGGGACTTACTGCTTATCTTCCTTGTACAAATTCCTTGTAATTTTCAAAATATGCCTGTGAATTTAGGGTTATTAATATGATTTTATAGATAGAGTCATGAATCCAAAAGGGGCAGAATCAAATTTGAACTGAGCTCCATTTCACTCGAAGTCTGTGTTTGGTTTCAGAATTGTGGCTCTAAAACAGCACAGGGAGTTATGCCCTATTTACTGGAATATTTGTGTTTTAGCCAAGTTTGCTATAAAGTGCACTTTTTTTCTGAAAGCAGAACTCCATTTTGTCAATGGTTTATATTATACAATCTGAGACTGTTTGCCAGTATACAAGTTTTATAAGGGCTGGGACTATTTCTATTTTTTTCATTGCAGACACAGTACCTAGGAGATAGGGAGTGTTCAATAAATACTCATTGACTGAATTAAGTGTGGTAAAAATTATCTTGTAGTTATAATACAAGCACAGTTAAGGGTTCAGAAAAAATTTGGCATGCATTTTAGGTTAAAGAAAAAAATTCTAATAAAAGCAATATTATTCAAATATGGTTACATGTTCAAAATATTAATAACATTTGACAGATTCTCCAAATTCTAGAAGATATAGTGAATTTTTGACCAGTTTTAAGTTCTGTTACATTAATTTTGACTGAAGATTATATACTCATGCTACATGCAGTTTGGTAATACTTTGTTCCTATATATCTTAAGTACTCTTATTTTTCTAAACATGAACTTCTATATATTTTTTTTATTTTTTATCCTGGCAGGCATAAGGAGACTTTTTCAGAAAAAAAATGAAAGAGAATAAAAACAGAACACAGCATATGTGACAATCACTTCTGATGTTCACACTAGTTAGAGAATCTTTCTATTCCTTAAAGTTAATCAGGCAGCAAGTATTTGTTAAACAGTCAAAGGGTGAAGTACACAAGGCTATTGAATAGCAGTAATCTTCAGGATTACAGTGTGTCAGTGCTTATTTTCCATGTTACTCATAAAGGGAGAAATTTATTTATGATGGCTTTCCAAACAGCAGATTAAAATACTTAACATGAATTGACCTTTTATTTAAAGATAAAGTAATTGAATGGGGAATTCATGAAGAGCTCCTCTCAAGTTTAGATTATATAAGTGATAAGCATGCTGATTTTTACTCTTGGGATGAAAATAAATGAGAAATTATTAAAGAATCCCTTCCTTTAAAAATCAGATTACTTTGTAGATTTTATATCATTTGTTTATGTAGTCAGAAATTTTTGGTAAATGCTTTAAACTATACATCTATAGCACAAACTAGAGTCTGTTTTTTCACAGATTGTTATTGTGCACTAACTTATTAAAAGATTTGGGAAAATCCACTGTAAGGAAACTTGTTTATCTTTGTTGACCACTGTTTTCAGTCTTAGTTGATAGTAGGACCTCCTTTCACCCGACACCTATGAACATAATTGGGAGTGGGATACTCTGGCTTCACTCAGAAGAGCCATGGGGGTGGAGTCGCCTAGAGTCTCGGGGACAGCCTCACAGGATATGGTCAAAGAAGGTTATTTTCAGGCCTAAAGAATCTTGTACTGACTACTGACTATATTGACTGGGGCTATGGGACAGGAACAAGGACCATTTTATAAAATTCTCTGATCTCCATGTGAGTATCATCAGGCTTTTGAGCATTTCTATCCAAAGAGTGCTCTGGGTTTTTCTAATGAAGTGGCAAATGACATTATCTTCTGCTTCTCTCCATATCTGGTCAACTAGCTGAGCCTATCATAGATTACTTATCAGTAATAGATTTATAGATTACAGGTATTATAGATTACAAGTACATGGCAATTCAAGCAATTGCTTTTTCTGAATGTTTAATTCATCCAATTAGGGTCATCTGACATTCTTAAATTAAACATGGAGTGTGAAGTGGAAAAAGCATGGGGTTTTGAATCAACTGAATCACATTTAAAACTCTAGTTCTTTTACCAATTAATCACTTGGGAAAATTACTTAATTCCTGGGAACCTCAGTTTTCTTATCTATCAAATAGACTTTTTTTTTCTCATAGGAGGATTGATGGGAGGAATAAAGTGGAAAAAGGATATGCAAAGTACACAGCCCAATTCCTGCCATATATTAGTAACTCAGCAAATGGTTCTGTCTTCCTAGTTCCTCCCTAATTGGAGAAGGAAGGGGGAAGGGGAGAATGAAAGTCAGGGGGAGTGAGAGGAAGGGACTTAAGTCACTGAAAATTGCTAGCGATCCTGCCCTGGCTTTTGAGGTCACTGCATCCAATGATTCTGCACTTTACAACTGTCTAAAGCAGTTATTCTCTAATGAGGTTGATTATTTAAATCCCTGAGAAATGCCCATAGGCCTTAAGCTCCTCTTCTGATCTAAGATGGGCCTCAAGGTCAGATTCTGATTTAGAAGTGTGTAATAGAGTCCAAAAACCTGTGTTTTTGTAATACTCTAGGTTTTGATGTCAAGCTAGGCTGGGAACCACTAAACTAAGAGGGGATGTCAAAGGCCATGATGATAAGAGGGAACTACTCAAACCTGAAAGGGCACATGCTTTTGGGATACACCCTTGGGACTCAGTGAAACAGAAGCCTGTGACTGTGTTACGGTTGTGGAAAAGATGGGCTTTATGCGGGAGAATGGAAAAGTGCTGAGACTCATCTCAGAAGCTGAAGCTTGCAAGTACAGGGTTGGGAACTGTGATGGGGCCTGGAAGGTGAGGTTCCCTGCTACCTTAGATAAAGAAGCTCTAAATGGCCTGGCCTGTCTTCATCTTTCAGGCAGTGGAGATTCTGTGGAAGAGAATAACTATAATTTGAATGTTTATATCTCCTCCAAAATTCACATTGAAACTTAATCCTCAGTGCAACAGTATTAAAACATTGGGTCTTAAGGAGGTGATTAGGGCTTCACCATAAAAGGGCTTGGTGAAGCTAGCGAGGCCCCATTTTTCTGCCCACTGTCTTCCACAATATGAAGACATAGTGTTTGTCTCTTTCCCCTTTATCATGTGAGGACACAGTGACAAGGTGCTCTCTTGGAAGCAGAGAGCATCCTTCACCAGACACCAAATGTGCTGGTACCTTGATCTTGGACTTTCCAGCCTTCAAAACTGTGAGAAGTAAAATTGTATTGTAAATTATGTAAGATACCAGTCAGTATTTTATTCTTTACTAAGACAGAAATTGATACAGAGAAGTGAGTTGTTGCTATAACAAATATCAAAAAATGTAGAAGTAGCTTTGGAGCTGGGTAATGGGTACAGGCTGGAAGAGTTTAGATATACATAGTAGAAAAAGCTTAGGATGTCTTATATAGAACATTAAGGACAATTCTAGTGAAAGCTCAGCAGAGGAGAACGGTAGAAAAAACCTAAATCTTCTTAGAGATTATCTAGGTGGTTATGATCAGAATGCTGGTAGAAATATGGAGAGAAGGAGGCCATTCCAATTAGGTCTTAGGGGGAAATGAGAAATATCTTATTGGACACTGGAGGAAAGGCTATCCCTATTAGAAAGTGGCGAAGAACTTGGCTGAATAGTGTTCTTGTCTCAGTGATTTGTTGAAGACAGAACTGAATAGCAATGAACTAGGATATTTGGCAGAAAATACTGCTATCCAAAGTGTTCAGGGTGCTGTGTGGCTTCTCTTGGCTGTTTATAGTAAAATGTGACAAGAAAGAAACAAATTAAAGATGGAATTTATGATCAAAAGGGAAGTACAATTTAAAGAGATGGAAAATTCTTAACTTGTAAGAAAAAATGAGAAAATGTGTTCAGGAGAGAACACCAAGGGTGCAGCCGAATAACCATTGGATAAGAAGATTAGAATGGATTGAAGGAAGCCAGATGCTATTTGTCTACCTAATGAAAGAATGACCCTGATGGCATTTTGGAGACCTTAGAGGCTGCCACTTCCATTACAGGGTCATAGGGTCTTGAGGGCAGAGGAGTTTCAAGGGACAGCTTTTGGGCGCTTATGGGATCTCATGGCTTTCTGCCTAGAGTTGCTTTAAATTTCTGCTATATGCATTCCAGTGTTGTGTTCTTTAGCCACCCTAGCTGTGTCTCAACTGGGCCAGGGTATAGCTCTGACTATCTCTCCAGAAGGCACAGGAGGCAAACCTTGATGGCATCCATATGGCACTAACTCTGCAGATGCATTCAGTACATGAGCAGTAGAGTCATGGCTACCTTCATTATATTTCAAAGGATGCCTTGAAGAGCCTTGGGGCCTAGACGGAGAACTGCCACAGGGTCGAAGCCACTACAGAAAGCTCCCACTAGGACGATGACCAGGAGAGTCATGGGAGTGGAGGATCTTACTGTTTAAGATCTCTGAGATATATGAGAGCTATTGCATGGGCTGCACTCAGAAGAGCCATGGGAGTGTAGTCCCCTAGAGTCTTGGGGACACAAACCTCACAGGATGTGGTCAAAGAAAGTTGTTTGCAGGCCTCAAGATTTAATGTTATTTGCCTTGTTGGGTGTTAGACTTACTTGGGACCTATTATCCCTTTCTTTTTTCCTACATCTCCCTTTAGAGATGGAAATAATATGTTTTATACCTGTCCTACCATTGTATGTTGGAAGCATGTAACTTGTTTTATTTCACAGGTTCACAACCAGAGAGCAATGTATCTCAGGGCAAATCATACCTTGAGTCTCACCTATATCTGATTTAGATGATATTTAGATTAGATGTTAGACTTGAAGTTTATGGTGGAATGAGTTAAGACTTTTGGGGCTACTAGGATAGAATGAATGCATTTTTTATGTGAGAATAATGTGAATTTTGGGGGGTAAGGGATAGCATGCTATAGTTTGAGTGTTTGTGTCTTCTCCAAAATTCAGTTTGAAAGTTAATCTCCAATGCAACAATCTTAAGAGGTGGGCCCATTAGTATATAATTAGGTCATGAGGGTTCTGCCATGTGAGAACAGTGTTCAAGGTGCCATTTTGGAAGCAGAGACCAGGCCCTCGCCAGACACTGAACCTGCCAGTGCCTTGATTTTAGACTTTCCAGCCTGTGGAACTGGGGAAAAAAAATGTTCCTTATAGATTACCCAATATCAGACATTTTGTTATGGCAGTACCAACAGACTAAGAGAGAAATGAAGTCAGGAAAAACCACTAACAGAAGAGAGAAGGACCAGCAAGTTATAGTAAGTCCCTTAGAATTTGCCGTTTAAAGAGATGATAGATGTACATCATCCGTGTGCAGTGGGGAAATAGGATGCAAAGAAGGATGAACCTCAGCTCCCTACTCATTTAGACTTACTCGACTAATAAATAGAAGGCTACTTCACTTAATGGCTTTATTCCTCTGGAATGCTGCTGAGTTCAAGCAGAGAAATCAGCACATATTTTTTGACAATTCTCTTTCTACCATGCTGTAGAAGAGTATCTCACTCCGAAATATGTTCACAGGTCTTGGGTAAAAGGAGGTTCCATCATCAACCAAGACTGAAAACAGTTGTCAACAAAGATAAACAAGTTTCCTTACAGTGGATTTTTCTAGATCTTTTAATAAGTTAGTGCACAATAAGAATCTGCAAGAGACAGATATAGTTGGAAGCACTTCCCCAAAATTTCTGACAACAGTCTCTGTATAAGTCAGGGTTCTCTGTTTTTAAGTGACAGAAATCCAGCTCTGATAGGCAAAGGCTGTAAAGAGAGCTCATTGGCTCATAGAACTAAGAAGTCCAGGCATGGTTGAATTCTGAGGCCTCAAATGATGTCACCAGGGCCTGTCCCCCTCAGTCTCTTGGTCTCTTAGCTTTCCTATGAGTTAGTTTCATTCTCACACAATCTTTCCTTATGTGTTGATCCTTGGGAGCTCCAGGCTTACATCATTTTTAAATCTACAAATTCCGCTTGGGAAAATTATCTACTAGAGAATGGAACTTATCTGAAGCAAATCATTTTTGAATTTAGAATATTTAAATTGATTGGCTTCCCAATTCCCTGACATCCCCTCTACTCCAAGTTAGTGCTTTATAATTTATACAGTTTTTTAAATTACTTCCATAGTCATAACCCAAAGTGGATACCTTGGGTAAATGAAATAGGTTATCGATACATTGAGGAGAACATATAATTTTACCAATTCTGTACTATAGTATTTAAAATAAACTCTTAGAATATCTTAAGCTATTACTTTATGACTTCTGACTATGAACCAATTTCAACTGAATTTTGTTAGAAAACTCCAGAAAATATACACCTATTTGAAAATTTTTATTAGTTTACAACTTATTGAAAATTTATGACTAGACTCCAAATACATTTCATTGAATCACAGTATTCTTTATTCGTTTCTCAAATAGGTTCTAAATCATGAGCATCACAACACTGGAAGGAGTTGGTGAGTAGTCGATATGACAAAAGTTTCACTTTAATTGGTCAACTAGCAGTGATTTTTATTTTGTAATGTATAGTGATAATGACCTTATTTTTACATATGGGTTATTTTGGGAGATTTTGAGTTTTCTAACCTAAGGAAATCATTCTGGCAAGCTAGAAATTGAATTCCATGGTGAATGCTCATTTCTCTTGTGTGTTTACTGTGTCCTTCTGGCTAGCTAGGAAGAGAACCATAATGAAAGCAAAATAATTTGGGAGTTTTATAGCTGGAATCTCCAACAGTTTTGTCAGTATATCTTGACACTACTTGGTAGTCACTGATGACAATTTCTCGAGAGATTTCAAGGTTCTTCAGCAGTTTCTAAATTATTAAAAGGAGATAATCTATGCCTAACAATAAAATAACTAAATATTATTTATTTCATTGTTTCTAAAACTCATTTTTTTTTTTAAAGATCTGATGGTTTTAAACTAAAACTATTCACATAAAACATGTATGTGTACTTTGGATTAGTTGAGTAAGCAGAACATTGCAAGGTAACAGAGTTTTCAATGAGTTTCTTTGTATCAAGCCTTTTGAATAATATGCTTAAACTTTGTTCCACATCTAAAGACCCTTTTAGGTAACAGTAAACATTAATTGCCAAGGGCTCTATTCAGATTATCTCATTTAATCTTCACAATGACTTTATGAAAAGAGTAGCAGTTTTTTAACCCCAGTTTTGCATAGGAGGAAATTGAGACATAAGGAAGTCAAGTAACTAATATTACACAGTTTGTGCATGCCACAGTTGGCTAGACAGTCCAATTCCAGACCAGGGATATTAAACACTGTTAATATAATGATTGCATGTTTTACCTATGAGCAGATCATTTTATTACTTAAGGCACAACAATCATGGAAGCTTTCAGTTTTGCTTCAAATTTGCTACATTTGCTCAAATGTAGGAGAGCTCTACACATGTACACACACGTGCGTGTGCGTGCGTGCACACACACACACACACACACACACACACACGATTGCCTGATGGCTCACCACATTTTGGTTACTGCATGCCTTTTATTTTTTTGACTTGGGTTAAAAAGACTTTAACAAAGCTCCCATAAACAAGAGACCAAATAAACAAAAATCTCATATTTGTACTGTTACACTAATAAGCTTAATAATAATAATCCACAAACATCTGCAATCATAAAATAAAAACTTCATTACCATTTCAATGCAGTCACTACAAATCCTCAGGTTAGCAGTACACCAGCTGTGTCCTGGTGCTTCACAACACAAAACAGCAATTCATTCCAAATCACCACTCTCTGTTAGTGACTCTTGCTCACTGGCTCCCATCCCAAACACTCCTGCCGTTCAGGACTATTGTTTCCCCTCACTGGAAGCCTTTTATTTCCTGGGAAAGCTTGAAGGATTGTCTCTATGAAAAGCTAGGTTAATCTTCTAACTTTTGATTTTCCGCTGTTTGTCTTCCAACATATTGGACATGCTCAGCTTTTCTTTTCCTTCGTCCAGTGGCATTTAATATACATGTCTGGAAAGTGTTTAGAATTCTTCACCCAAAGAATAAAATTGAAGGAGTTAACGAAGCTTATGCTATTTTCTGGCTTTGTAAAATGAACTAGTCCAAGATTCAGATAATGAGCTTTGATCTCCCTATAGGAGCTTTGAGTTGAGAAAACTCCCTTTCCATCATTCCTGCCATGGGCCTCTAAATCATGAAATTTCATATCAAATTACAGACAGCTTGCCTCTGAGAGTTTATGGCCTTGGAACAGCCAGTTAAAAACCAGACTGGTGGAAAATGAAGGATGGTCTTTGAGCAGCATGCAACACACATACCAGCTTATAGAAATTTTATACTCCTTAAGAGATCATACTTAACAGGCAGTTTATTTTTATGCTGCAAAATACTTATCTATTCCTTTTCATCTGGAACTTAAACTTTCTTGCAATCCAGAACATAATTGAAGAGAGGGAATAAGAGGATATTTGATCTTAGCCCAACTGATGATATATAAAATTTCAGAGAAAACATTGTCTGTTGGATTTAACTATTTCAGTGCAAAAACATAGCAGAGAAATTTGTTTCCTCTGAAGATATAGAATGCAAATCTATTAACTGTCAAAATAGGAGTCATTTAAATATTTCTTCCAGTTACCATTTCTAATCAGATGTTAGAAAATATTGAGAGAAGTGTACTTTTTTGGTATTATCTTCTCTTATGTTGTCATAACCCATTACCTTGTATAGATGACCTCACACTCTTTTCCCAGGGACCCTGGGGATCAGTGTTATAAAAGCCTCTTCAGATCTTCATCTGGGAGGCTTTTATGGAGGGGTGAATACCCTATTGGAGCTAGGAACTCACTTTGGAGTCCATTTTCCCCTTGGACTACAGTAGCTGATTGAACCTGAGGTTAACCCTAATAGCATGTACCACAGATGTCTTAACTCTGAGGATGTATCTATTTTGACACTGCCAATGAAAGAGGACTGCTCTACCTGCTAACATAAAATGGAACTCTGCTGAGATAAAATGTGGCAGCCATTCATGACACTACACATACTTTTCTAAGCAGTCTGCTATATGAATAAATGTTGTTATTACATTGCACATTTACAAAGGCAGAAGGTAAGAGGGTAGAAGAATTTGTCTACCAAGTTTTATTATATATTACAGAGACAGCTATTGGGGGGAAACTGGTAATAAACATGGTAATGGGCTTATTTTCTTGGATGGAGCTCATTAATCTTATCAATGGCCTCTTTTAAATCTTGACAAGAAATTTTCCGCAAGGAAGTATGGACATTGTGATATGAGGAATGTAAATGGGACACTCTGTAAAGCTGATTGATTTTAAACACACAAGCTAAGGATGAGCTAATGTATTATTGGATCCTGTTTCTCCATCAGTATTTCTGTGTAATCTTTTCTTTGGCAGTCAGCAGACACTACTTGATGTATTTTTCAAAACAGAAAAATATAGCGACACCTGTTAATGGAGTTCACCCGCAGATCCATACATTGTGGATTGTTTTGACAACTGGTTTCTAAAAGTAGATTTAAGACAAATGTAGGCATTCTTTGTCATAATTAGACTCATCACAGAATGCTTACATGATCAATTTCTAGCACCTGAATGCCTATTTTAGGAGATCCCAATGGGTAAATTGTTGTTATTTTGGAGACATCTATGAGGCTGCTATTAATTCTTAGATAATAGATTTCCATTATGAATGTGAACTCTCAGAAATGAGATTCAACATAAAGAACTGAAATCATTTATTATGAAAGCACTATAGAGAACCTTGTTTAATCATTCCAATATTTTGTATGATAAAACACCATCGAAAATTCACCATACTCACATAGATGGTTTGCATAGACTGGGTTCAAAGTGCACCATTCTTTTTTTTTTTTTTTTTTTTTTTTTGCCAATCAATGAGAGCTTGTAAGGTTGCTGAGGTTGGTTGGCCTTGAACTCTTGGCCTCGCCTTCGCAAGCGCCACGACATCCGGCCGGAGCCACTTTGGGTTCCAAAGTGCACCATTCTTTAAAGGGAATAGGGAAGTTAACTAATTCTAAACACCAGGGGTCAAGTGTCTGTGCACATCTGTGACCGAGTGTGATGTGAAAGGTTAGATTCTTGGATGCAGGAAAACTTGGAACAGGGAGTTAGTCATGAAATTTGGTGGCTCCAATTTTTTACAGTGTGTGACATTCAGTACCTGTGTAGACACAGAATAGAAATAGTGGGTAGCTGGATAACTCTTGCTGAGATAGTTAGAACACTGAATTAAAAATTAATGGCCTCTTAGAAAGGAGACAGAACCCTCAATCAAATCTTTAATTTTATATATATATATATATATATATATATATATATATATATATATATATACACATATACATACACACATATATGTGTGTGTGTGCACGTGTGCATGTATATATGTGTGTGTATATATCTATGTGTGTGTATGTATATATGTATATATAAAGACACACACACATCTTTATATACGCATATATACATACACACACACATATATATACCCCCACATATACATATACAAAGAGATACAACATTTTTGCTTAGAAAATATCTGTATACTAGAACTAATCACCTACATGTGCATGGCAATATTCTAGAAATGTTATTTAATATACCAACCAAATAAAATCTATACTACTGAGACCTATGCATATTAATTCAGTGAATAGGATAAAGTTAGACATAAAAGAGAGTGAGCGGAAAAAATCCTTTTGGAAAACAAACCTTGATTAAATAAGCAAATAATGTTAAGGTTTTATATAAGATAGGATCAGATTCAAACTTCTTGTTTTTGTGGTAATGGCTTAGTCTTTCTACAGTTTGATGCTTGTTTCATCCTTTACTTTTCTTTCTTCACATGCTGTCTTGTCTTATATCCTTAAACTTGGTAAAAAATCTTCTGAACACTTTTTATTCTGACTTCTTGATAAGAAAATTTCTTTAGAGTGATCTCATTTTTTAAAGGTCAGATAAGTAACACTATCATTAAAATACCTTTTGGTTTCCAGTGATGATTTATTCTGATTTGAAAATCTCAACTTTAACTCAGGAATAGACTAAATTAACAATTATTGTATAAAGGAAAATGTATAGATTTTAATCATCTGCTAAAGAAAATTTGGGAGTTAAGAATAAAAGCAGAACTGGAAACAAGGGGCAGAGGAAGGGGATAATTAAAACCATACTGATTAAATTCAGTTTATTGAAATACTTTAACGAAATGAGAATGATCATTCATGTCCTGAGGGAAAATTGCCATTCCATTCTAGATGAAATTCCTATTTTTGAGAAGTGCAAATTTGCTAAAATAGTACATTCATCCAAACTTAGCTTGTAAAACGCTTGCAATAAGCAATGTCTCCAACTCATGGTCAAATGGCATTTTGTACGACTATTCAGTAATAAAATATCTTACATAGGTTAAAGTACAATTATAAAAATGTCTTCTATTTCTTCAGGATTTCATTACCATGTTTTGCAAATTTAATATCACATCCTAAGCTGTTATGAGCCAAAAAATAATATATTTCTGTATCTGGCAAGGATACTCAGCTTCTGTACTTGCGAACCAAAGGAGGCTGTCCTGAAAAATATGTGAGATTTTTTTCATCTAGTGAAATACTGCTGATGCCATGATTGATTACCAGCCACATAACTTAGCAAGTCAAATGAGAACTTTTTATTAAATACCCATGGTGTGCAAAACTCCAAATGGTAATAACTAAACTACATGATATTGGTTTAACAAAGAAGAAAAGCTTTTTAAAAAAGCCTGTACAGTGGGTGACACATAGTAAGAGCTAAATAAGCATTAGTTTTATTTCTGACTTTTAATGGGAGAAGGAGGTTGAGATAAAAGAAGTAGAAAGAAGTTCAGAAATATTCAAGAAAAGGCCCCTGGTTTATGTGTTCTCAATGTCAAGAATGGAGGAGCACCAGCTGTCTCCTTTCTTCCAGTTCCATTGGTAAGTCAAGATGCAAGTTTACAAAATGACAGGTCTGGCTTAGGGGAATGGTGAATGCAAAGGTTGAGTTCTCTTATGGGAACTGAATCCATCATCTTGTTCTCTCTAGTCCTATATATATAATATATATTTATATTACATATATAAGTATATATTATAATACATAATATATTTAATATATATTTATATATATTTATACTTACATATGTAAGTGTATTATTATATATATAGGACTAGAGAGAACAAGATCATATATGTGTGTGTGTGTGTGTGTGTGTATATATATATATGATGAGAGAGAGAGAGTCTCACTCTATTGCTCAGGATGGAGTGCAATGGCACAAACATGAATTACAGCACTTGAACTCCTGGGCTCAAACAATCCTCCTACCTAAGCCTCCTGAGTAGCTGAACCACAGGCATGCATCACCATGCCCAACTATCTAAATTTTTTTTGTGTAGAGAGGGAGGTCTCACTATGTTGCCCAAGTGATCCTCCTTCCTTGGCCTCTCAAGATGCTGGGATTATCAATATGAGTCAACCACCATGCCCAACCTTTAGCCCTGTATTTTAATAGAGCCGGAGCAAAATTTAACCCTTTGGTAGGCAGAATAATTGTAGTCCTCTCCCTCCTAACAATCATACCTAGGTGGCCCACTATGTTTTCATTTGGCAGAATCTGTTGGAGAGTCATTTGGGCTGTTTTTACATTTATAGAGTTCAAGGTAAATCCCAAGCAGGGTTATAAATCACAGGAATTTTCAAGCCTTCATGGCCCTTGATTTTTAAATAGCCCCAAGATTTTTTAGGCCCCCTTGAAGTCAGATTCCAATCTGCAAATTTGAGAAATTCTCACTCTGTTCCTGCCTTGAAGAAAATTCAAATGCAGTGAGTCAGCTTCTTGGGTCCCTTTTGGGATTGAGTCAACCAAGGGAAAGTACTTTATAAGCAATGGGATGACTGCATCAGCAATAAAAGCTTTGATTTGTTTTTCTTTCATATATACATAGATATAATATATTTGGAGAGTGTGATGGATTAGGTGGAGTCTTTTTCCCTTCCCATTGATCCTGTGATATATTTTGGCAACAGAATGTAGTAGAAATGATGTTGCCTGATGTTAACTCTTGGAATCCTGTGTGAACCTCAAGTAACATGGAAAGTCCACAGGAAGGAGAAAGTCCACAAAAGGGAGGTGTTTCAGTCAACAGTCCCAGCTGAACTTCCAACAACATGTGTGTGCCATCTTGGATTCCAGCTCAGTCTGGCCTCTGGAGGAGGGCAGCCCTGGCCAAGAGGACGTGAAACAGAAGAACTGCCTTGCTAAACCTAGTTAACCCACATATCTTTAGAGACAAAACAATTACTATGGGTGTTCTATGCCACTAAGTTTTAAGGTGGTTTGTTATAGATCAAAACACATAGAGACATTAACGCTCTCTTCAAGTTTGCCTGGAGCCCATTGACACATATTTGTAAGATACCTGGCTGGGGGGTATCTGTGCTTTTGAAATATTTTTTCTCTAAATGTAATTATTTTGAAAATATAAAAATAAAAGTCGGGGCTGTGGCAGCCAAAGCACCATACATACTTAAATTACTGGAGAAGAGGTGAAGTAAAATGTTGTGAAGACAGTGATTGCTATTGGGGAAGACGGATGTATATTTGTGGGAAGAGGGTTGCATCAATATCATCTGGTCACTGTAACATGCCAGTACCCCCTAGGGGAAGCTCTTGGACTTCAAAATTCTGCCCAGATTTTTTTGAGTTGCATGAGTAAGCCTTCATTCTTTTATTATTTTCATATTGAATTAGAAGCTCTTTTACATAAATATAATTTTCTTCAGCATCTGTTGATTTTTTTGGACCATGAAATTTAGCAGAAAATTAAAAAGCATGAAGATTTACATAGCATAATGCTGAGTTATGCAAGTTTGAAATAAAACTTTATCTAATTCTGTCACAAGAATCTGTTTTTTGGAAGCATAAGGCCTGACAAGCTCTCATTACTCACATCCATATTTGTGAATGCCACCTCACTCTCCTCCCAAGATGATTCTGTTGCTCACCAGTTTGATGGGCCAGTAGAAAATGCATTTGCCAATAGTCTGGGTCAGGTGCCAGTTGCTTTTGGGCTCCTTTGACTGTCGTGTCCCTTCTGGAGAGGAAAGGTTGCCAAGGAAGTAGCAGGAGTCAGGATAGAGTCAAGGTCAGGAGATAATAGACACGGCATCAACCCTAGTGGGAATTAGCAGAGTTAACCTTGGGATGCAGGCATTAGGTACAAGGCCAAGAATGTGACTAGAACCATTCAAGCTGGTGTTGAATTTTATGGGTCCTCAGTTCTATTTTATGGTAGAGTAGTTATCAGGTCCCAAGAGAAGAAACTGGTTAGAAAGCTGGTGAGGTTATTGTTTAGCCCAAAAGAAGGAAGAGTAAAAGGCTGGATCTCCAGGGTACTGTCCTTTGGTGTAGGGCATTAAGCCAAGGGTACTGGTGCTAAAGGATTAGGAAAAGAAAGGGCAGGTAATAAAGGGAAGTGTCAGCTCAAGGGAAGCAGGCAGAGAGCAAGAATGTACTTTGCGTGAAGGGATGGCAACGGAAAGACTAAAAAGTCAGATTTGGGAAGGAGACCTTGCAGAGATTCCTGGGTGCAAACTGGTACAAATGGTGGGAGAGTTTTAAATCTCTCTCTCTCTCTCTCTCTTTGTGTGTGTGTGTTTTCAATCAAACCTGTAGAAAAAGAGGAAGCAATAATAAGTACCAGAAAGATGATTGTATTAAGAATCGCGAGGCCAGCAATGCAGACCTAGGTTAGAGACTAGCTAGCCAAGTGACCTTTAGTAAGTCATTTTATGCCAAGAAATCAAGAGCAAAATGAAAGGACTGGTACAATCAAGGGTTTGTATTGTTACCAACAATTGATTTTAGGTGTCCACTTACTGCTAGAGTGTGTGCTGTGTTCCACAAAGAGGAGCCTTTGGGACAACTGGCCTATAAATTGTGTATTCAAATTCTAAACAGAATCCCATCTTTGTTATTGTTGGAGTTTTCCTGTACCTGAGATTCCATCTATTTGTGATTCTTTATACTTCTTTTATTTTTGTCTTGAATTTTTGGGTCAGAGTTTATTTTCATGGTTGGATGGGCCGTTGACTTCTAGTCTATAAGAAACTATTAGAAAATCAGATATCTGTAGTTATTGGCATTAGAAATATGGAAGCAACTCACTCTGGACCCAGATTATTGGGTGTGGGGAAGAACTTGGGCATAGTGTCCTTGAACCATCCTTTATGAACCAAAATAAGGGAGGGTTTCATGAGTGTGGGCAGAAAATGAGGATTTACCACTGGGGGTTCAGAGAGTATGAACTTCAACTCTGTTTCTTGATGCTCAGAGGGAAGGGACGTCTTTGAGGGCAAAAGACTATTGATCTTTTGCTAAAAGGCACAAATGTCTGCAGGGCAGAGTTCTTTAGTCGTTCCTTTAAATATGCAGGGAGGAGAGGACAATTGTTTTATATAGACTAAAAAGTATATTGTCCTACAAAAGTAATAGAATAAATCTTCAAAGTTATTTGTCCTCTGGGGGGCCAAAAGTATTCTGCTTTTCCTTCTCAAATACTGCATGAGAGTATTCTGGGATGTGTACAATAAAGAAAATAGTAGAGTCCAGTTTCTTTTTTTCATGTGTGGAGAGGACAAGAAAGTTGGCCCTAGGCACAGATAAAACTTTGCTTTTGTACTTAACAAATATATCATTAGTCTTAGCAACATAGGATTCTGATTAGATTACTTAGAATCATCCTAATCATCACCATCATTGTTGCAATTCCAATAAAGTTACTTACTTCATACCAGACCTTGTGCCTAGCACCAACATACTGTAACCCATTGAATGACCCCAGGAATGCTATAAGGTTCATATGATAGTCCTTATTTCATAGATGAAAATTCTTCAAGCTAGTGGATAAATGCAAAATATTTAACACTCAGTCCCACAAGGGCAGTGACTGATCTGAAACGGTGTACAGATACTCTAGTGTTAACATGTTGAAAAATCTAGCCCTCATATTCTCCTGGACTCCTTTCTTGGTTAAAACCAATTATTTCCTCAAGTCTCTGTTTAAATGTTACTTCTTCAAAGAGGTATCCTAAGGGGCTGAACTGGAGATCCCCCTGCTCTGGCCTCATAACACTATCTCTGAGTAAAAACAAGCACCCCTATAATAACTTACATATTTACGGTTTGTATCCTCACCAGAACAATATTCTTTTAAAGAAGCTTCTGATCCTGTACCTCTTTGCAAAACTGATGAGCAGATTTATTTGGTCAGGGCCAGGGGCATCAATCAATTGTCTGCAAGTTTAGACAAGTTTAGTTAAATTTTGTTTTCATTATATATAGTTACAATGTAAATATATATATATATATTCTCAATTATGTTGCTACCAAATCATGGCCCTTTAATTGTCATGGGTTAATAACAGTGGAAAAGAGGTGAACACAAGTAAATAGTGTATATTTGTGTCAAGTGAAAATTTTATGTCACAGTATGCCACATAAATGAAGATTTACAGGTACTTAAATCTGTGCTGTAAATGGTACTTGAAAAAAGTGCTGGAGATGACACTTGGTGAGAGCAATGGAATATGTTGTGAGTTACTATTGTTTTCAACAAAATATCATCTATTATACTTAATTAATGATGCTAATTTGAATTTTACTGGTGTTGAAACTCTATTGGTTTTATAATTCTGATACATTTTTATGACTATTGATATGGTTAGGCTTTGTGTCCCAGCCCAAATATCATCTTGAATTATAATCCCAATAATCCCTGTAATCGTCACATGTCAAGGGAGAGACCAGGTGAAGGTAATTGGATCATGGAGGCATTTCCCCCATGCTGTACTCATTATAGTGAGTTCTCACGGGATCTGATGGTTCATAAGGGGCTTTTCCCCCTTTGCTCAGCACTTCTGCTTCCTGCTGCCCTGTGAAGATGCCTTGTTTTCCCATTGCCTTTTGCCATGATTTTAAGTTTCTTGAGGCCTCTCCAGCCATGCTGAACTGTGAGTCAATTAAACCTCTTTGCTTTATAAATTACCCAGTCTCAGGCAGTTCTTTATAGCAATATGAAACCAGACTAATACAACTGTATAAGAGCTGGCTATATATTGTATTAATATTTAGTTTTATGCTTATATATTTTTATTTACCATTGTAATATAATTAGTTTAAGTTAGCACTAGTTGTCTGCGAAAATTTGTTTTTTGTCCATATGAATGAGACTTACATTATCCAAGTTTGAGAACTACTGGCTGAAACAGTAATGTCTATGAAGACAGGACTTGTGTTTCTGTTGTTCACAGCTGTATCTCCACAGCTTGTATACTGCTCACCACCTAGCACATCATATGTTCTCAATAAATACTCAGCGAATAAATGGGAGACTAAGTATCTCCTCTTATTACTAAATTCTTTCTTTTAATTTGTTTTCCTATATAAATTCCATTCTCTAGGCTTCACTGTGAATCAACATTGGCTTATCTGACCGTTTTTTTTTCCTTCCTGCTTACTTAATGCAATGCCCTGCATTTCATCTCTTTCTGATAGCACTGTTGGTAATTCCCAGTTTGCTGTCAGTCTTTCTGGGCCAGTCCTGCAGAACTCCTAGCAAAAAGTAGACATATTGCTTTATAAAATGAGTCATCTTCAGTCTCTTTTTCATACCAAACATTTTTAGAGTATTTTGTAATATGATCCAGTTTTTTTCAAAAATTTCCAGCAACTCTCAGGAGCACACCTTAGCGTGAACATGCCTAGGACATTACAGCTGATGAAAATAGGATGTAGTAACACAGGAGATTTCTTTGACACCAAGTCATTTAAACCCCAATATAAGAGATGAAAGAAAAAAATCCTCACTGTCTTTTAAATGTATTAATATTGAGATACATTCTCCAAATATTTTACTAGGAAACAAAATGTTAAGAGAAACATATAATAAAAGCTAGGCAATGTTTTCAGACAAAAAAATGTTCTACTAAGTTGCTAAAATAATCTGCACTGATATAATCACTTATCTTGTGTCTCTATAGAGATAAAAGAGTGTAGAGATAAAGTCAGTGAACTTGCATTACATCTTGGTGTGTCACTTATTCTAGACAATTTCTTTGCATCTCTAATTTTCATAGGGGTTGGAAGTTTTTTTTTCTCAGCTGGAAAAGGCTTTATTCATTTTACTTGTTTTGAAAATAATGGTTAAAGTTATTTGATTAGCTGGCTGGTAACTGGACTTGCTGCTAGCTATTTACTTTAAAAGTCACCGTCTGGGGTCCAGGCAAGGTGGTTCATGCTGGTAATCCCAGCATTTTTAGAGGTTGAGGGTGGAGGATGACTTGGACCCAGCAGTTTAAGACTATCCCGGGCAACATAACAAGACCTCATCTCTACAAAAAAAAAAAAAAAAAAAAAAAAAGCCGAGAATGGTTGCTCACACCTGTTGTCCCAGCAACTGAGAGGCTGAGGTGGGAGAATGGCTTGAGCCCCTGCGGCTGAGGCTGCAGTGAGCCGTGATTGTGCCACTGCACTCCAGCCTGGGCGACAGAGGAAGACCCTGTCTCAAAAAATAAAAGTAACCATTTGAATTGCTTTCTTACCATTTCAAATGAATTCAATAATTTTACCTGGCCTGAATGACTATCACAGAGATGCTCTGAAGGTGAAATGTATTATGGGTTTTACTGGGTTGTATAATTTAGTTGGAACATTGCATGTATAGCTGTGTTCTTGTCTATCTGGCATCCATTAAAATTGTTTGAAAATTAAAATTAATATTATTGTATGGCATCTAGATTAAGAAGACATTAAAATACAAAGTATCAATGAAATAATGCAACAGAACAAAATATTGCATATACAGACATTTAAAAAAATCTGTTATTTCCCATTCTCTATGAATTAGGTTTGTGACAGATGGTAGATAATATGGGTCATCTGGTAGTAGGAGGCTGCCATTGTAACAAACACCTGTTCTGGGGTGTTATCTTCCCTCCCCTCCTCTTCATAGTAGTAGGGTAATCAGTTCAAAGGGAAGATTTTAAAGGAAAAAATAACAAACAACAACTGCCAAAGAAATGCAGAAACCCTGCTATTCATCACTTTTCGTACTACCTAGATCACAGCTATGGGGTTGTGAGACCGCAAGATCTCCTGAGAAGAAGGAGTCAAAAGAATTGTAGTCTGAATCATTCAGCCTTTGCTACCAGAGATCTTAGGCAATCACTTCATATTTCTAAATCTCATGTTCTTTATTTTATTTTATTTTTTTAAGATGGAGTTTCACTCTTGTTACCCAGGCTGGAGTGCAATGGCGCAATCTTGGCTCGTGGCAACCTCCGCCTCCTGGATTCAGGCAATTCTCCTGCCTCAGCCTCCTGAGTAGCTGGGATTACAGGCACACACCACCATGCCCAGCTAATCTCGTGTTCTTACCTGTGATTTGAGAGTTCATTGAGAAAACATACATGAACTTTATAAGAGAGTATAAAAAAATACCAATAATAATTTTTTTAAAAATTAAAACAGGATTTCCCCAGAATGTGTTCCATGCTGGTAAAGTGTACTGTGAAAATAAAAAGGAACATACAATTGAGCATTTCTCAAACTTATTTTCCTTGACGACCTTTTCATCTATTAAAATTCAGTATTCAGTATAATTGTGTTTAACTGAAAGTACATATCAAAATCATTTAAAGGAGCATGGCAGGACCCACACCGTATCTCTTAAGGCAGAATGGCTGGTGCAGAGGTTGTGGTGGGCAAGGATCATCTCTTCACAATTCTTTTTTTGTTTTTTGTTTGTTTGTTTTTTGAGATGGAGTCTTGCTCTGTTGCCTGGCTGGAATGCAGTGGCATGATCTTGGCTCACTGCAACCTCCACCTCCTGGGATGAAGCGATTCTCCTGCCTCAGCCTCCCGAGTAGCTGTGACTACAGGGGCATGCCACCACACCCAGCTAATTTTTGTATTTTTAGTAGAGATGGGGTTTCACCATGTTGGCCAGGATGGTCTTGATCCCTTGACCTCATGATCCGCCCACCTTGGCCTCCCAAAGTGCTGAGATTATAGGTGCGAGCCACCACGCCTGGCCATTTCTTCACAATTCTGATACGTACTCTAATTATTGAAGGAATTCAGGACATGTTATCCCGGAATATGTAGCTTTGGCATATTGCTTATTTTTTCACCTCAAATAGTTATCATTTATTCCTCTGTCTAATTGAAACATTATATTCTTTGACCCACATTTGCCTATTCTCTTCACCCTCTAGCCTCTGGTAACCACCATCCAGTTTTATGCTTTTATATGTTCAATTCTTAAATTTTCCACATATAAGTAAGAACATGCAGTATTTGTCTGTGTCTGACTTATTTTACTTATTATAATCTACTCTAGGTTCATCCATGTTGTTGCAAATGACAAAATTTTCCTCTTTTCATGGCTGAATGGTATTCCATCATGTATATGTACCATATTTTCTTTATCCATGTATCCACTGATGGATACTTAGGTTGATTCCACATCTTGGCTATTGTGAATACTGCTGCAATGAATATGGGAGTGCAGACCACTCTTTGACAAAACTGATTTTAATTCCTTCCTATCTATATCTAGTAGTAGGATTGCTGGCTCATATGACAACCCTATTTTTAGTTTTCTGAGGAACTTCCATACTGTTTTTCATAAAGGCTACACTAATTTACATTCTCACCGGCTGTGTACCAGAGTTTTCTTTTCTCTACATCCTCGCTAACACTTATCTTTCATCTTTTTGATAACAGCAATTCTGACAGATGTGAGGTAAAAATATCATTGTAGCTTTAATTTTCATTTCTGTAGTGATTAATGTTGTTGGGCATTTTTCCATGTATCTGTTGGCTCTGTGGATGGCATAATGATTATTTTCAAGCTGAAGTCACTTGAGAAACAGCAGGTGCAGGAAGGGCTTTCTGATCTCCCCTTTTCTACCTAAAAGCAGGCTATAAAATTTCCTATAAGAAAGATGCTTCCCTGTTCCAGAAGAACATTTTTATCATCAGAGATGGGGTGATAAGTAACCAAGTTACTGAAATAATCTTTATCTTCCACTACATTTATCCAATATATGTCTTAATGACTTCCCCACAATTCACTGCTGCTAACCCAAATGTATCATTTCTTTTTCTAAAGGTATATATGCTTTCTGCTCTGCTCATTTCTTCAGGTCTTTATTTTCTTGTAAGGCCCACAAGTACATGTAAAATTTTAACAAAATCTGTATGCTTTTCTCTCATTCATGTCTCATTGCATTTTAATTTCTATGCCCAGGTGGAAATTCTAGGAGGGTGGAGGAGAACTTTTCCTCCCCTACATATGCTTTGTGAAAATAAGAATTACCTGGGGCACTTTGTAAATACTCAGATGCCCAGGTTCCAAAGATTCTGATTATTAGATCTGGGATGGAGTTCCAGGAATCTGCATTGTTCCAGAACAGTCCAGGTGATTCTGAAGCAGAGGTTTTGTGGACCAAGTATTGAGAAACATGGGTTTGCTGTTCACATCTCTGGTTACACATTAGATTAACTCAGGGAGCTTTTATAATCCACTGATACTCAGGCATCACCCAGAGAGATTCCAAGGTGATTGTTCCAGGGAATACCTGAGTACCACCAGCTGAATGTATAAGTTAGCTGGGGCTGAGAACCACTGATCCAGGAGTTCCATACCTATCAGATAATAGGGTTCACATGGGCATGCTTAATTGAGGCACAGATTTCTAGGTCTAGCTCTTAGAGATTCTGATTTAGAAGGTCTGGGTTGAAGTCCAGGAACTCATGTTTTTAATTAGCCAATGAACTGATTCTCATTATTAGGCAAGTTTGGGATAAAAGGTATTAGATATCATGAGTAAGTTTATCAGATGATTCACTGCCATTGTATAAAGTGGAACAGAGGTCCCTGGGGTGGTGAGACCTAGGTTAAGGAAGATTTGACAAGAAAGAGAGAGCAGAGCATGGTCAGGAAAGGTAAACTTACAAGTCTTGGGAAAAGTGAGGAGGTGGGTGTTTCAGTGGTAGAAGGGTATTAAGAGCCATAAAAAAAGATAAAGTAAGAATTAAGAGAAAATCTTACATAGATTTTTTTGTTTTGACATTTTTACACAGCTGGGGAGCCTAATAATTCTAATTTTAAAAAGTTCTGAATTCTGCTAGAGTAATGTCTAATTTGTGATACAGTTTTGAAAAGTATATGATTTTTAAATGTAGAATATGTTTATAAGTTAAATGTTTTAAATATTAAAATGTTGTGTGTTGTACTTGTTCCCCGAGGATCCATAGTTCTTTTCAAATTTTAAATGGTTAACATTTATGGACAAGTTGAATGTAGAACTCTGTGGCTCTCTTTACTACTTTTCCAGGTATTGAAAATTAAAATTTATTTGTGTGTTTATGCACATCACATAGATTTTTTTTTCATTCACTGTTGAACTTTACTATGGCTTTAGGATTTTTAAAATTTTTAAAGCATGCTATCTTTACATCCAATAATCAGAGTGCAATGTGGCTTCTCTGTATGTATAATTCCAGGAAGCTAGTGTGTAATTTCAAAACTGTATGGAAATGCCCATAGACATTTCCCATCTTGGTATGTTTAGGGTTCATTGAAATACCTGATTTTCAGAAACATTTAACAGGAGTGATTCTAAATGATTTTGTTTAATGATATTTTGAGTACTGAGCATTCTTACAGGAATTTTAATAATTTACATTTATCTGATGGAATTGTTTCATGATAAATTCCCAGAATTTGAAAAGTAGCAAAATGAATGAAAAAGTATCAAATGGTTAAATCAATGATTCAGTTGTTAAAGATGTTTCAAATGGTTTCTTTTAGCTTTGAATGACTCCATTGATTTTGCCATTTAAATTCATGCTAAGAGAGCAACTCCAATTTCAGCTGCCTTTTCCAGGCTTCTCCTCGGCCTTATCCTCACTGCCCCACAAGGCTACCCCTTCCTCATTTCCCCTGAGCCCACTTTAGGCTCCAGGTTTATTTTCTCATCAATCAGCTACTGGTTAGAAATGATAAACAGGGGTGGCAAGCAAAATGCTGAGCAAATTCTATCAGGAATGTGCCTAATAAACAGAGCTGATGGTTAAGTAAATACAGGATACTTTAATAAATGCTATGAGTTTAATGTGAAGTATTTATGGAGAATTTGGGGAGAAAGGTTCACTGAATTAAATGTTTTCAGCAGTAGAGGAATTCAGCTGCAAAAGCTGTCCTTGTATTTTTTTTACCATGCTTTAGTTTTTGGAACTTAGACATATGCATCTTTTTTGTCACTCTCCATTCATCAACCTGCCCTTTCCCCACTGAGCTACACACGCTTCGAATTCTATCACCACCACCCCTGCCCTCGCCAAGAAGAGAAAGCATCATCCAATCTCTCCAAAAGGGTTTGGATGGAAATGGGTGAAGCTGTGACTCCCTGAAGTCACAGGCTCATTAGGAAAGGATCATCTCCCAGATGGCCTCCACAGGGGTCCCGAGTGCTATTTTCATAAGTTATTTAGACGTAGTTCTATTTATATCAGTTATGTGGTCTGTGTAGTGTTTGGAAAACATTTGTGGAACCTGCCAGGCCCACCATTATTAGAAATGTGAAGGACTGGAAATGTTAGGCTTTTTGAAAAAACTTTTTTTTGTTTCTAAGGGTTCCCCATGTGAATATTTTCCAATTTGGGGGTGGAGGCAAAGGAAAAATGTAGAAGACATTTTCCAACCATTTTTTAAAATCCAGTCTTTGGGTCACTCCCTAAAAATTTCCAGGGTAAATGTCCCTCAGTATGTGTGCATTTTGTGTTTAAGGACAGCAATATTCACTTAGGCCTGTGGTTTCAGGGCAAAAAGCTGTTTTTAGAAAATACCAGATTCAGGGTTTATATTGGTTGATAGAAAATAGGCTGAGAAATTCTGTCACTTCCAATATAATAGTTGGCTACAGCTGTAGACAAATCTGTATTCAGTCATTCCCTCTTACCTTCAGGAAGACAATTCCAAGACCTCCAGTGGACACCTGAAATGGAAGATGGTACTGAGTCCTACATATACTATATTTTTTTCTATACATATGTCATAAAATTAAATTTATAAATTAGGCTCAGTAAGAGATTAATGACAATAACTAGTAATAATGTAGAATGATTATAACAATATATAAGGTAGGACTATTGTAGATATTGATAATCTTGAATTGTAATCCCTATAATCCCCATGTGTCAAGGGAGAGAATCAGGAGGTAACTGAATCATGGCGGGTGGGTTCCTCCATGCTATTCTTGGGATAGTGAGTGAATTCTCCTAAGAGCTGGTGGTTTTATAAGGAGCTCTTCTCCCTTCACTTGAACTTCTCCTTCCTGCCTCCTTATAAAGAAGGTGCCTTGCTTCCCCTTTGCCTTCTGCCATGATTGTAAGTTTTCTGAGGCCTCTCCAGCCATGCTAAACTGCAAGTCAATTAAACCTCTTTTCTTTAAAAATTATTCAGTCTTGGGCAGTTCTTTATAGCAGTAAGAAAATGGACTAATACGTATATGAAACGTCCATTTAAGAAATTACCAAGTGTAATAGGTCAAGTCTTATTAAAACATAAAGCCAAGAGATGCTGTAGAAAAATTCTGTTCTTCTATTCACTGGATGACCTTATTTAAGTTGCTTTTTGTAGGGCACACCGGTTTTCTCTCTTCCTCCTGATCTTCCATTGCTATCAATAAATATTAAATATGGCCCACAAATTCCAACTTGGCCTAGTTCTCTACTTTCTAATTTCTCTGTCTTCACTTATTCTTGTGCTACATAAATTATTTAGGCCTAATAAGACTGAGAAGAGTCTTAGAGAATTTTCTACTCCAATACCTTCACGTTACAGTAGAGAAAATCAGGCCCAAGGACATTTAGTAGCTTGCCCAATGTCACCCAGTTAGCTCAAGGTAGGATCAGGACTTGATCTCCTTAAGTGGACTTCTGTCTGACATATAGCATGCCTTTTCACACTGAGGCATCACAACAGCCTAACAATCCTCTAGCACTCTGTTGCCTCCTCCTCCCTCCCAGATAGGCAGGCACCAAAAAGAGCAATTAGAGTGAATAAGAGAGGAGAGAGGATGAGAAAGAACAAAGCATTTGCTGTTTACCCAAAGGTAACAAGGGCTACCTTTTCTTATCAGCCCTAAGAAAAGGACAGAGTATTCCTTTCAGTAAGAGTTATTTATAAAACTCTGAAGGCTTTGCCAGTTGGGAAGGAGATTCCAGAATTAAATCTCCCTCATCCACAGTTCCCTGTGAATTCTAAAAATGGATTCTATGTGTATGCCATGTTAATTCATATGGCCCCAATGTTGGGACGAATCTGATAGAAGGTGAGAAATGCAGGCCACTGGAGCAGGATATTAAGAGAAATTTAGATTATAGGCATAGGTAAATGACTCTCTCCATGGAATTTCCACTAGAATGTAAAGTCCTTGGGATGGGGACTTTGTTCAGTACTGTGTCTCCTGGGCTTAGAACAGTGCCCTGGTACATAGAGGATGTCAGTAAATATTTATTGAGAAAATGAATTAATGAATAAAACAGCCCAGTTGTAAGAAATCACATATATACACACCAAAACAAACCCAAAACACCCAAAACACATACTCATCTCCTGCCACACTTAATCTCCTCCTCCCCTCAGTGGCTCAGGTAATAATGTCATAACAGAGAAGACTAAAAGCATGCATTTTTTTAGGTCATTGAGATGCCATCAGCTCCTCTGTAGTCATGCTTCTCTGCTTACATTTTAATTAAAAGATTATAATTCCTCTAAAGTAGAATTGCGGTGACAGCTGATGAGGCCCTACCTTTCACCAGAATGGCCTCACATTTTACCCTTTACTGCTCAAACCACAGAGTAACTGATTTTATCTCTTTTGCATCATTGTTCCATTTGCTTTTTGAATCAAGCGATTCTCCCACAGCAGCCTCCCAAGTAGCTGGGACTACAGGCACCCATCACCCTGCCTACCTAATTTTGATATTTTTTAGTAGAGACAGGGTTTTGCCATGTTAGCCAGGCTTTCCTCTGACTCCTGACTTCAGGTGATCTGCCCACCTCAGCCTCTCAAAGTGTTGGGATTACAGGTGTGAGCCACCATGCCCAGCCTTAAAAATTATTAATGAAATATTTTACATTTGTTTTCTCATACTAAGTCGTTGAGATCTGTAATGAATTTTACACATACTGCACATCTTATTTTGGACTAGCCACATTTCAAGTACTCCGTAGCACATGTAGTGAGTGTCCACCATATTGGACAGTACAGCACTAGACAGTCAAGTTTCAGTATGGCTGATGTGTTATATAGTCCTTTGGTGTTTATAAAGAGTTCTTATCTCTGTTATTCCATGTGAATTGCATAGCAACTCTGAGAGTGGTTTTAGAGGTGAAGAAACTGATTAGTGATATTAAGTGCATTATCCAAATCCTGGCAGAGCCACATTCCTTCAGGTATACTGCCTTCCAGTTACTCATGTCCAGGAGATCCACATTCCTTTGGGGTCTCATCGGCACAATAGGTGCTCTAGAGAACAAATATTACTATTACTGACAGGTAAGCAGCTTATCTTTCTATCTGTCTAGTTGTTGGAAACCATAACAGAGGGCAGAAAAATCCACTACAATAAACAGAAATATGGGATTTGTAAGAAGATAAGAAACTTTGCTAGTATTTGGGATCTAGAAGCTGTGGACAAAGAGACAGTAGTGAACATAATTCCACTTATTCATAGAACACATTGGTTACATAATGATAGACATTGTGTTGGGTACACAAAATTCTTCAGAGCTTCCTGATGCTGACCAGTAAACAGATAATTGCACTTCCATTAAGGAAGTTTCATTGCAGAGCTACAAACTAAGGTCTGTGGGAGCACAGAGGAGAACTTCCTTAGCTTTGCTAAGGAAAGGGGAGGAGATACTGAATTGAGTCTTAAAAAAGATGTATGCTATTAAGCAGACAAGGTGGGAGAAGGTTATTTCAGGCAGAGCAAACAGCAGGTAATAATGAGACTAACACTTTTTTTTTTAGAGCATGCTGGGCATTGTTCTAAGCTCTCGCTCTCATTTCTTTTTCTTTCTTTTCTTTTTTTGGAGACAGGGTATCTCTGTTGTCCAGACTGTGGAGTGCAGTGTTGCGATCAGAGCTCACTGTAGCCTTGAACTCCTCGGCTCAAGTGATCCTCCCACCTCAGGATCCCAAAGTGCTGGGATTGCAGGCATAGCCACCACTCCTGGCTCTTTACAAGTATAACCTAATTTGATTCTCAAAAGAATCCTATTAAATATTTTAAGTTCAGTGGAAAGCAACTAGGCAATTCTGAATATGACCTCTTTACATTTTAAAGAATGATCACTCTACTTGTGCAGAGATCAACTGAAAGTGGGCAAGAATGAAAATAAAGAGGCAGACTGGTGTGCATGCAGTTTCATTGGTCCAGGAGAGAGCTGAGGTTTGGATAGGAAACTTCCACTAGAATGTCTACCTGTGCTTTTTTGAGTTGGAAAATCTAAAGTCAACAGGGATACACTGTCTAACATTGCATAAGAAAAAACGAAAAGTGGTGGATAAAATTCAATGCTGGCTGACCAAGCTATGTTAATAAATTGGGAAAAGAACCACTTAAGCTGTTCTATCACCTGTGTCCTAGAAAAGGAATAAAAAAAAATAATACATTCTTCTTTGATGTTCCCAAAAGCCCATATGAGGAAAGGAATTTAAAACAAAGTAAAGACAGTAATATTATGTTTTAAATGGCCACAACAAATCTGCTACAGGAATAATTCTTGCATTTTGGGTGGCCAAAGCATTGTATCTCCCAAGAGTTTCTTAGCCAAGAGCTTTCTTTTTTCCTGTTACCATCATTTTACTGAGACAGTTTTTGCAAAGAGATGTTATCAGCTAGGATGCTTTCTGTTAAAACTATCAGCAGATCTTATTTAAATGGGCTTATGAAATTGAAAAGTCCAGAGGTAGATCTAGCTTTAGAAAATGCTTGATTTGGTAATGTATCGAGGTGACTGATGACCTGGTTTCTTGCTGGCTTTCTGTCTTCAGAAGGCTGCCATCAACACCCATGGCCATTCGCTTGCTTTTTTACAATCTGGAACATCTGTGTCCCAGGATTTCCAATAAAATCCTAAGATTCACCTCGACCATTTTAACTTTATGTGCCCATCTCTGAACCCATTACTCATGGCAGGGAGATGCAGCCCTATGGACCTAGTGCTGTGGTCAGTCTTACACAATTCATATGGCTGAGAATGAGTAAAGCAGAAAATCTCCCTGGGAACAGAGAAAATCTGAAATTCTCTTACTAGAAGGCAGAAGGATAAAAACTGGGCAACAAAGGGCAAGCCTTCACAAGTGCCCAAATCCAAGTGCTCTCTACTAATAATCCTACTTTGTCTTTCTGCATTATGTGACCCTATTTCCTCCTTGAAGAAATCTCATTTCTTCATTTAATTAAAGCACTCACATCCATTTCTTGATACCTCTATGACTGTTGTGCTCATCTTTGGAAGATCGTCTCCCTCTCTCTGTTTCTTAAGCTTTGGTTTCCCTGGGGCTCTGTTCTTACCTTCCTTCTCTTCCTATTTGCTCCTGGAGTTTGTTCACCTAAGCCAAGATTCAACTATCACTGGTACAGAGATTTTTGATCTAGGCTCTACAATCCCTTAAAATATCCAGGTAAGACTACAGGGTGTTGATGAATCTTCCAGAGATTGTATGCGCATATTGTGCACATATGTATTTGTAGAAAAATTGATACCTATCATTAGTTTTACCAAATGAATCAGGAGTAAAAGTTTAAAACGATTATGACTTATGCCACTATCATCTCCAAAGTATTGTGTCCCTTATGGCCTGTCTCCTCAGCTCTAACTCTGCCTTTCCCAGTCTCTCCATCTGCTTCCAAGTTAGAGGCCACTTACCTACCATTTTAGGTCATTCGGGGCAAAGAAATGGTCTCTTATCTTCAATGCTTTATAGTTTAGTGAATTGTAATGCTTCACTTTACAATATTTGTTTTCCTAAACCTCTTCTCTTGTATTCAACATTTTATTTCAATTGAGCTTTCTGCCTAAACCAGAAGCCCAGGAGCTACCCCAGCACGTGAATCTAGTAGGTTAAGAAATAAGTTAATTCTTGTTAACCTACTAGAGTCACGTGCTGGGGTAGCTCCTGCAGAAGCAGGAGAGTAGTCTGTCTTGATTACTCTGCAGAGTGAATAGTTATAATTTACATTAAATGTAATTTTATATTTGATAACCATTTTTATTGTTTTTAACACACATCACAGAAATAAAACTTGACAAGGTTTTCCTGACTGATAGGGATGAACTATAGATAAGTGTTTTTTAAGTGTGGTAGGATACAGCATGTTCAGCTAGAGGCACACATGAGAATGTTTTTGAGGGGCAGCGTGAGGGTTTTATTAAAAAGGGATTATGAGGTTTTTTATGTTTAAACATAAAAAATATTCTCCTAGAATACCCCCAACTTCTCAAAAAGCATATGTAACCTTCTACTAGTCCTTGTCCTTTCTGCCTTCCAGATCTTTCTCAAGTTTATCTCCCACCCTTCCATTTCTGTTGCTGCTGCTGGAGGGCCGGGCCTCTCTGCAGCATCCTTCCCCTAGACTATTGTACTATTTGCAGACAGCCCCTACCCTCTTTTGGCATCTAATCTCATTCTATCTCTGCCCCTCCCTCCATCCTACCTAGGAAACCAGAAATATCTTCTTAACCAGAAACCTATTTAAAAAAAAAAATGCTGGTCACCCAAGCATCAAATTATTTAGTGGTTTCCTCTTGTCTACAGAAAAAAACTAGTCACATTCTTTAGCATGTTAAGATTGCTTTAAACAGCTTTTATCGTCTGACCTTTCCTTACCTTTTCATCTTCTCTCTTCTCTCCTTCCCTACTTCCAGTATATTCTTGAACTTCTGAGATGCTGTCTTCAAAGGCAGCATGCCCTCCAAATTTATCTCGATCATCTGTCCTCTCCGCATGATAGTATTTTCTACTTTTTTCACATTATCAGTATGAGAAACTGAACACTCTCATTGCATATCCCTTACCAATGGTGATTTGGTAACAATATGCTCAAATATAAAGAATATTACCCATCAATTATTTTTTAATTTTAAGAGGTCCTGCCTGGGCACGCATCGTCTAAGTATACAGCTGTTTCCTTACTGTTTCTGATCTGCCTAATGAGCAGAAGACAAAGTGTTTTTTCTTTTTTTTTTCCCCTTTATTTAGAAGCAAATTTCTGCATCCTAAAATTTAAAACAGAGCTATGGAACATTATTATTTAACTGTCATCAGACATGTTTTTACTTCTCATTAATCTTAAACTCTGAAGGAATTACTGAAGTCTCATATCCCTTGATCTGACACTTTAAGAATTAGGAACAGCCACAAAGACAACAGCTGAGAGATAAGACATAGCTTAAAAGAACCATTAACTCACAATGGCATTAGAAGAAAGATCATAAGTGCTGAATTCAATTTGGATGTGGTTCAAAGCAGTAAGTAAAGTGGGAGGTAGAAGGCTGTAAATAGTTTTTAGTGCCCTGGAACTCGACTGAATTTTCCCTTGGAACAGCAACAGAGCAATCTAATCGTTAAAAAATTAGGTACTTTTTTAGCCACTTTCCTCTCCATGAGCCACTAAATTTCTGCTGCTTTATTCAGAGAGGCTGTATGGCTGTCAATTAGGAGTGTATCCTTGAAATCATATTCCTAGGTTTGAGTTCCAGGATCTTGACCCTACTGTGAGCTATCAGGCAGGTGATTAACACCCTGTGCCTCAGTTTACTCATCTTTAAAATGGGAGTCATAGCATCTGCACCAGGTGGCGTTGAGACATTTAAATAGACAACATGTGTAAAATCCTTAGAATGACATCTCTCATATGTGCTCTACATATCTAGTTATTATTTTCTATTGTGTGTTGTTATTATTTTCTATTGCATTTTAGGAGACCTTGCTAATTATATTAATTTCCACAGAGTTGAAAGGAAAATACTCACAGTAAATCTTCACAAAGCCTTCCTTTGTGTCATACTCCAAGCACTTATATATATTTACCCCCATTTTGGAAATGAGAAAACGGAGTCACACAGAGGCTAAGCAAAATTCTTTGGAGGACACATCTTCAAATCTGACTGTGGAGTTCATCCTCTGAACCACTATGGTGAGGAAAATGTAGGAAAGGCAGTTTTAAATAAGTGGTCCTAACATTTTGAACTAGCCTCACTGTTTTCATTGTCTCATTCCTCCTCTTAAATGTATTGCATTCCAGGTAGCTGAACCTGCACAGGGTAGGATGTCTTAGGCATAGGTGCAGGTTAGGATTGATGACTGGCTACTTCCAGTATATTCTTGAACTTCAGTCGAGGTAATTGTAGACTAGTATGCTGTTCACACTCCCGGCCCAGCTCCAAACACCAGAACCAAACCAAGTGGATAGTTCAGCTGTGTCATCAATTTGAAGGGCTGAGGGATGGGAAGAAACATGTCTAGAGCAGGACATGGTGGCAGAGGTGGGTGAAAGAGCCTGGGTCAGTGGAATGCAGTGCCATCATTTGTTATGTGGTGGCATTGGCAGTGAGCAGAAAGGAACCCAGGAGGGATATCAATTTGGCATAAAAAAAAGTTCCAGAGACTGTGCAAACAAGACACCCATAAAATTCTCTTACATTTTTGAGTCATCGTACTACATTGGCACTAAAGGAAAATTACTGTTTCCTAACATCCGAAAATATAAAATGCAGGAAAAAAAGAAAAGCTATGTGCACAAAGATTCTCATTGTAGCATTATCCAATGAAATAGTCAAAGAATGGGAACTGCCTAATGTTTGACAATGGTGGAGATGATAAGTAAAATAAAAATGTATCACCTGATTTAATATTGTGCAGCCACCAAAGCAATAATTATAAAGACTATAGAATAACAGAAATGCATACTTAAAAATATTTTAAGTGTAAGGAGCTGAATATAAAATTGTATCTCTATTATGGCTATAACTATGTAAAATTATATAGGTAGACAGAGATTGGAAGGGAACATAAAGATACAGTAAAAGGTGAATTTGGTTGTTGTAAATTATTTATTCTTACTTTCATCCATGCTTTTAGTATAATCCAGGGAGGGGTTAGGTAGAATTCCAAGCAGAGTATAGAACCAGTACAAATGTACAGGTTGGAAGAAAGTTGCATGTAGGGTCATGCCAACTCAGCATGTTCCAAATAGACATCTTTTCCCCAGATTGTTCCCTTTTGCTAGGGAAAGACATTATCATTCATCCAGTTCCCTGCAGTGCAAACTTGGGAGTCATCCTAGATACTTTCATTGAACATCCACATCTAATTAGACACCTAATAGTGATTCCAACTCTGAAACTGCCTGGATGGAAGTCAGTCTTTATATCTTCTTCCCCTTTGCTATTGTCTTAGGTCAGGCCCACATCAACTCTTGTCTAGATATATGTAGTTTTCTCTCTTTTTATTTTTTTGTCTTTTTATTTTTTTTGAGATGAATTCTCACTCTGTCACCCAGGCTGAAACGTGATGGCACAATCTCAGCTCACTGCAACATCTGCCTCCTGGTTCAAGCGATTCTCCTGCCTCAGCCTCTCTAGTAGCTGGGATTACAGGTGCCTGCCACCACAGCTGGAGTTTTGTATTTTTAGTAGAGACAGGGTTTCAACATCTTGGCCAGGCTGGTCTCAAACTCCTGACCTCATGATCCATCCACCACAGCCTCCCAAAGTGCTGGGATTACAGGTGTGAGCCACCGTGCCCAACTGTCTAGATATACTTTTCCCCTACACCCACATACCTCTCCTCTTTTCCCAGTTTTTCCAGTTACCAGACTAAAGTTCCCAAATAGAAATCTGATGATGTTGCTTTCCTTCTTGAAGTTCCTCAGTGATTCCCCTTAGGCTAGTTAGGAAAATGGATAGCTTTTTGGCGTGGCTGAAGGCCTTATTTCATTATGACCTTGCCTCCCCTCTTCTGGAATTAAGTCTACAATGAGCCACACTGCTTCAGGCATCAAGGTTTTGCATTCACTACTCTGTCCACCTGGAATATACTCTCTCACATGCTTTTACTTACCCCTCACACTTGATTAATAAATAGTTTGACTATAGAATTCCAAGTGGTACTTCTTTTCCCTTCCAAACCTTAAAAGCATAGCTCCCCTATCTTCTTACTTTTAGGGATGCAGATGGGAAGTCTGATGCCATTTTCATTTCTGATTCTTTGTAGATGGCCTGGATTTTTGTTGTTGTTGTAGTTTTTGGTTTTTTTCCCCTTTATTTCCCTGAAAGCTTTTAAGGTTTTATCCCTTATGATACAAAATATCACTGTGATACATCCCGGTGTGAGACTTCTTTCATTCATTTTGCTGGCGATATTGTGAACTCTTTCAACGGAGAAACTAATTTCCTTCAGAAGTGGGGAAATTTATGATTCCCTTGATACTTTCTTCCACTCCTTTTTCTCTATTCATTCTTTCTTGAACTCCTCCTTTTTGGATATCAGATCCCCTGGATTGCTACCTTAATCTTCTTGTCTTTATTTTTCTATTTTTCCAGTCTTTGTTATTTAGTTTGTTTACTAGATTTCCTCAATATACCCTTCTAAACATTTATTGACTTTAAAACATTCTCCTAAAATTGTATTTTTAATTCCCAAGAGCTTTTCCCTGTCCTCTTAATGCTCTGTTTAAATAAATTAATCCATCTGTTCATAATTTTTGGATGGACTATCTTTATGAGAATATGAGAAACAGTTTCATTTTGGTTTGCTGATTTAGGTTTTACCCCATGTTCCCTGCATTACTTCTGTTTCCTACAGATCCCCTTTCCTGTTGATCCATTTTGGTTTCTCTGCTCATGTTAGAGGTTTTCCACACATATCTGTTAAGTTTTGAATGTCTATTCCTATCTAAAAGTGAGACACTACAAAAAATTGATGAGAGGCTCTGTGATTGTGTATTTGTTAGTGTGTGTGTTTGGGCTGGGGGTGGTTGGTGTTTGTTGAATGAAGAGCTTTGCTGTAGGGTGACTGGACCTGTCCAAACATCAGTGTCTTTAGGATGTTTCCTCTTTGGTTTGCTATTTTTCCTACAGAGGAATACTCTATTCTTATATCCTGGGGATAAAAGGAGATATCTTGGCTGTATAAGCCCTGCTGCCAGCACACTGGGAGGTGATCAGAGAAAGGGGGCTGGGGAATCTTGTCATCCCCAATGTGAAATTCCTCTGTATTCAGTGTGGTACCTCATTCTCACATTGGGCTTGCTGATTCCTGAGTGCTGATACCTACTTTCCTGAGTTTTTCTGGGTGTGGCCTACTCACTGATATTATTCTTCATGAGCATTTTGATTTCTCTTTTCTAAAATGTCAGCTAGCACATATCCATCTGTTTTTCACATTTTCTGTTGTCATAACAGAACACCATGAGCTGGGTAAATTGCAAACAATGAAAGTTTATTCTGGTTATGGGTCTGGAGGCTGGAAAGTCCAAGAGAATGGCACCAGCATCTGGCCAGGGTCATCTCATGACAGAAGATGGAAGCAGGCATCAGAGACAGAGCAGGAGGGTCCAGGCTAGCTTTTATAAATCACCTGCTGTTGTGGTAACTGACCAGCTCCTGAGATAACCATATTCATCTATTCCTGAGGGCAGAGCCCTGGTGACCCAGTGTCTTTTATTAGGTGCTAGCACCCACCACTGTTGCACTGGGGATCAAGTTTCTGACACATGAATTTTGGAGGACACATTCAAACAATAGCATCATACTCTCCATTTTCCAAAATTTTGCTGATAAGCCTTATATACTGTTGTCTCCATTTTCTCTTTGTTGTGTGTATTTTTTGTTTTTGTTTTTATATTTTAATTAAAAATTTTCTTTTTTACTTAAAAAATTCTGGCCAAGTTTGAGTGGTGACAGTGATAAGTGTGTGTGTGTGTGTGTGTGTGTGTGTGTGTGTGTTCTATGAACCCTTTCTTGGTAGGCCAGGGACAAGTCTGTTATAGGCCTGATACTATAGTTAGGAGGTATATAGTTGTGGTCCAGCTAGAATTTCTTTTCTGCTAAATAAGTGGGCTTGTGGTTTATGACACAGTCCCTTCCACAGCCTACAAGCTTGAATGTCTGAGAACCTGGGGTTCTGAATCCTTTGACCTCACAGTTTTTTCCCACCAAGTGCAATGAACTTCAAGGACACTTCTTGAGGAACTAGAAATGCATCAGGAACAGCTTGTGTTCATGTGTACCTTTGATTTTGTGTGATCATTGTGTTGCTGGTTTGAAGTTTTGGTAGTCAACCAAAGGGAAAGCAACAAACAGTCTCTATTATCTTTCAGCTTTTTAAAAAATTAATTTTGATAGTTTTTGAGGAACGGGTGCTTTTTGGTTACATGGATAAATTCTTTAGGGGAGATTTCTGAGATTTTGGTACACTCATCACCTGAAGAGTGTACTCTGTATACATTATGTAGTCTTTTATTGTTCACCCACTCCTACCCTCCCTGAAAATCCACAAAGTTTATTGTATGATTCTTACGCTTTTATGTTCTCATAGCTTAGCTCTTACTTATAAGAGAGGACATTTGATATTTGGTTTTCCATTCCTGAGGTGCTTCACTTAGAAGAATGGCCTCCAACTCCATCAGAGTTGCTATAAAGGCCATTATTTTGTTCAATTTTTATGGCTGAGAAGTATTCCATGGTGTATAGTTGCCACATTTTCTTTATCCACTCATTGGTTGATGGGCATTTTGGTTGGTTTCTTATTTTTGCAATAGTGAATTGTGGTGCTATAAACATGTGTGTACATGTGTCTTTTTCATATAACTTCTTTTCCCTTGGGTAGAAGCCCAGCAGCAAAATTGCTGGATTGAATGGTAATTCTACTTTTAGTTCTTTAAGGAATCTCCATACTGTTTTCTATAGTGGTTGTATCAGTTTACTTCCCATCAGCAGGATAAAAATGTTCCCTTTTCACCACATCATGCTAACATTTATTTTTTGATTTTTTAATTATGGCCATTCTTTCAGGAGTAAGGCGGTATTTCGTTGTGGTTTTTAATTTGCATTTTCCTGATAATTGGTGTTTAATTTCATACTCTTGGGAAAAAGAATTGACTGCTGTATATATTTTTGTTCCCTTTATACCTTGGTTATGTTCTACTCCAAAACCTCTAAGATTTATAAGATTTATTAGTTTTCATGTCTTTTCTTTATCCATTAGAATATAATCTCCTTGAGGACAAGACTGAGGCTGGGCACAGTGGCTCATGCCTGTAATCCCAGCACTTTGGAAGGCTGAGGCAGAAGGATCACCTGAGGTCAGGAGTTCAAGACTAGCCTGACCAACATGGTGAAACCCCATCTCTATTAAAAAAATACAAAAATTAGGCAGGTGTGGTGGCAGGAACCTGTAATCCCAGCTACTCAGGAGGCTGAGGCAGGGAGCATGGCCAGAACCCATGAGATGGAGGTTGTAGTGGGCCGAGATTGCCTCTACCACACTCCAGCCTGGGTGACAGAGTGAGACTACATCTCAAAAAACAAAAAAGAAAGACTAAATCATTTCCATCATTGTATTCCCAGTAACATACCTGTCACATAATAGATGCTTAATATTTATTTGTTGAATTAATGAATTCAGAGATCAGTGACATGCCAGGTGAAATATATAAAATCAGTTGTGTTGTTTTGGTGAATTGCCATGACTTATAGAAAAATTTATATTGAAGATTCCTATTAGAAAAGCAAGTACTCTTCAATAATTAAACAGCCTACAGTAATTCCTTTTTTCAATAAGAATTAGTCTCTGTTTCTGTTTTTTATTTTGTTTCTACATCTGTGTAAAGATTTATTTTATTCTGCTTGGTGTTATAGTTAGCTCTCCATCTGCCTTTATAAGATTATAAGCTATTGAGGGTAGAGGCTGTACCAACTATCTCTGCCTTCTCATAGTACAAAGAACAATGCACAGATACCATGAATTCAATCCATGTTTGTAAAATTATATTAAACTCTCCTGAATTTGTCACATATGCAAAGGTGGAATATATGGTGGTGAGTATGTGAGACTGTTAGTGAGCAAGAGAAGAAAATTAGCAGGGATTCGCTGTTGATCTGAATCACTTTACTTCTATAAATTGATAACTGAAGTTTTAGCTTATTGAACAGGCTCTGTTATCATACTCCTCCTTATTTCTTACCTTACACAAAGAACTTTTCTATGATGCCAAGTAACAAGGGATTGGCATATAAATCAGTAACATGTCAATATGCCTTATAAAATATTAATACATAGTCCTTACCAAAACAGTCAATAATAAAAATACTTTAAGAATTATTTTTCTAACACATATTATCAGATTCACATAGATTTAATTTTCTATTTATTTTAGGATGGCAACACAGACAAGTCCAAATTTTTCTTTTACTTCTCAAAAGAGAGAGAGCAAATTATGCAAAGCTATTGCTGATGAATCCTTGAAAATGTTGAATGACAAGGAGAATAAAATGACTCTAAAGTTTTGGAAAGATCAGTTCACATGTACAAAAACTATATGAAATCAATGGCACGATTCAACTCTCAAGTATACTATAGCCTACTCTACATGGTGTGAACACAGAACCTAGAGGCATTGAACAGTTGTTTCTGGAATGATGTTATAAAAGTCCTTCAAACATTTATTAAGTATATTTATTTTCATCACTTTAGTAACAGGGATGTGTATAGGTGCTTAAAATAATACAAGTGCCACCTATATGACAGAAGTCAATGAGCAGTGAAAATGATTTCTCAAACTGCAAATAACCAGGATCACAAATGTATTTCATGTTGAAAATTTGGGTCACTTTTATACCATGGAATAATTTAGTGGTGATGATAAAAAAATTGAACTTTAAATTTAGGGTGTAAGGTTTAATCGAATTTCTGAAAATAGCTAATAGCACAATCTATAAAGTGCCAAAAAGAAAAGATAAGTATAACATGAATTTTGGATCAGGGTATGAGCTGCTAGGAAAAAGCATGAGGCAGGAACAAATATTAGTAATCTGAAGATGAGTAATAAATTGAATGCTTAAATTTAAAGGCTTCTGGAAGTTTTAGCATCTAAAGATGCTAAAGATGTAGGACAATTAGGTCAAGACTCTGTAGAAAAGTTGGTAAGCCCTTGAGTGAGGCATAGATCAAGCAAGAGCAATAGGATACCATGATCCCAAGGCAGTGAATGTCATTCATGTGCTAGACTGCTTGTATGCTCTAACCTGTGAAATTTTCCCTTCTTACTCAAGGCTTCATTCCTTCCTGTACTTAAACATGGCTTGTCAACTGGTGCACACTTCTGGATCTTCATATAATTTCTTATATTTGCTTACTCCAGTTTGTGTTTTCCAGCTTGGTTACTTGACTCAAATCACAATTGCTTAGTAACTCAAAAGGTTTAATTCTTTCCTGGGTGGACCAAAGGTTACAGAATTTGAAACTTTGTCATTGGTGATAAAGGGGTAATTTGAATACATTTTGAACAAGAATTGTATTCTCTGGGGGAAGTTAGCCAGATAAAATGCAATATATTTCTTTGAGTAATTTTAATTCTCAATGATGTAAAATGAAAAAATCATTTTTATCTCTTCTAGGACTGATTCTTGAGCTGTGAAAATTGAAAGAAAATAGGGTTGTTTTATAGCTCAACTTTTTTACAGTGGAAATATTCGGTCATTTTCTTCCCTTACATTTCCCAACATCAGCTACATTTCTTGGTTTCAGGGATGCTTTACTTTTTTAAATCTTCCCACCCCTAAGTAGCCTCTCCCAATTGTCTTCCAAATACTATCCATGATTGCATTCCCTGTTTTTCTCTTCAGTTTTGTTCGTCCTTTGCTCATCTTACTTTTTTAGTTTCTATCATCACCTTTTAGTGATGGCACAAATCTGTATTTTCAACTTTTCAAAATTCCAGGCACATATTTCCACTGCCAACCAAATATCCTTATGTCTAAATCCACCTATATTTAAAATGTAGCATTTCACATGGACACAAAGAAGGAAACACTGGGGGTCTGCTTAAGGGTGGAGAGTGGGAGAGAGTGAAGACAGGAAAACTAATCAGGTACTGTGGTTATTACCTGGGTGATGAAATAATCTGTACAACAAACCCCCATTGCATGTAACTTACTCATGTAAAAAACCTGCACATATATTCCCTGAACCTAAAATAAAAGTTGGAAGGAAGAAGAAAATGGCATTATGGGTAACTCTGCTTTCTGGCTAACTTAAACTCAGATATAGGCACTGCCCAGTCTTTGAGATTCCTCAAATTTGTGCAAAACTCCTTAGAAGTGTCTATTGAAAAGGTATAAAATTCAGTCAGAAATGTTGAAGTAAGAATCTGAGGCCATTTTTTTTCTCTGATTAAGTTTGATTCTGTTAGTATTTGCCCTTCTAGGTGTTATTTTTCTTTTCCAGCTATGCTTTCCTATGCCATCATTTTAGTTTCTAATATTGATACAACTGTGCTTTTGAAATATCAAAATTTTGTATTTACATATTAATTCTTTTCTTATATTATAAAAAACTGTTTATTCAACATTTTACCAAGTGTTAGACTTTAACAGAAAAGCTCTGGAAGTTTATTAGACTATTTTTGAGGGAAAAAAATTAAGACATCTCAGATACAGCAGCAGCAACAACAACTAACATTTGTGTAGCACTTTGCAATTCACAGTGTGCTTTCAACATACATTATCTCATTGAATCCTCACAACAACTCTGTGAGGTAGGTATTTTTGTCAATTTTCAAGTTAGGTAACTGAGGCTCAAAGGTTTCAGGATTTTTAAAGAGATCCGCAGCAAAGGATTGGTAAAGATGAACCATAAAACCAGATCTTTTGACGCCAAGTCCTATTTAATACCAAGTGTTTATTTCTCAATGTAGAATTATATCATACAAGGTTAAAGATAAAATGTCTTGCAACTGATCCAACTTTTCAAAAAAATGGAAGCTTTTATAAAGAAAAATTTAATTTCTTTAATTTATATGAAAATTCATGACTTGCTCAGTTTTAAAATTAATTTGGCCAAATGCTGCCATGACTTTAGTGTCTCTTTTTTGGGAGTACTGATAAATTATATAGCTTTTCCTTCATTTTAGGATCATAGAAAATCCTCTACTGAAGAGCATATATGTAGAATTCTTGAATCTGAACACTAATTCAAAGTCCATCCCTGCTTGGCCTACCAGCAAATGTACTAAGAAAATAAAAAGTCTGCTCTCCTCTATAGGAGATAGCAGCAGAACATAGGTTATAAGCTGTCACACTGTGTGAGAGATTAGTTTCTTCACAGCTCAGAGAAGAGAGGGAAGGCATCATACTAAACCTCTACTGAGCCTCGGGTCCCCCAAACTAACAAGCATATTGCATTTTACATGAATGGATTCATTGCTGCTATCATGGACAAAGAACAGTTAAAAGGCATCCTCTTGTGGTACTAGTAAAAAATAATTAGAGAATATGGCCCTTACCCTAGAGCAGCTTGCTGGAGTCCCTTCTAAAGTCTGCCACTTCTAAATCACTGCTCATCACAAAACGACGTGGAGCCTGACACAAGTAAAGAAAACAAAGGAAAACAGGTTACAAATAACTACCATATAACCGGCTAAAATAAAATAAGTACAAAGTGAATAGGGACAGGGAAGAAGGAAGAATATAAATGTTTTTCTGATAGTGCCACAGTGTGGCATGGCTAGAGCACTAAGAAACAACGAAAGCTAACAAACCAGTCTGGCACCGAACCAAGAGAAAGGGTTGTTCTTTCTCAGTTAACCTTTATACTGGCAGTGCATCTAAGTGATAGCATCACATCAGCAATAGCTCATAGTAAAAAATAATCACAGGATGAACTTGATGTATGCTTAGGATCAGAAGAACCAACAATCTTTGCCCATTAGCAGTTCAGTCACATGTACGCATAGATTATATCACATATAAACACTTAGTCTAAGTCATATATTACCAAGCTAACAGAAAAAAAATAGCAAGTCCAAATGTTTTTCTAGCACATAACTTTACAAAAAATTAAATTAGTAAAAAAAGAACCATGCAATTCTACATTTTTGGTGCTTTTTTCAAGCTGCTACCAAATTTAGAAAATCACTTCCCTTTAAAACAAAGGGCTTTCAGAATCTAAATATCAAATGAAATTCTAGCATTTAAAGGGTTTATTAGATGCATAAAATTACATTCAATGAAATTATTTGTGAGCTACAAAATGAAAAATTAAGAACTCACATTGATAAAACCTCAAATACATCTCAGAACAAATTCTAGCTTTTTAGCTTAACATCTATATCAACTGTTTAATGCAGAAGTACCCATTAAACACTTACATAATAAAATTCAATGTTCTAAATGCAGAGAATTTTATTGTCCACAGGATGATTTATAGTTACATTATCACCATTCTTCCACAATGCTTACATTACTTCACAATTATAATAATTACTAAGCTATTGACACGAAGCAGAACACTTCTTCAAGGTACCTTTTGCTATATGTAGCAGACTGCCTTCCTGTACAAAATAAAGAAGTGACTCTTGAAATACTGGGTGGAATTTCTTAACCAACATAGGACCAATGTGCTGGTAGGTTTGCAACACATGATCAGGAGCCACATGCTTATTTATCAAGATCAGGAAGATCTTGATAAATACACTGTCTGCACTCCACCCAGGTGTCCTGGGAGTCTACTGTTTTTGGGTTCATCCTCCAGCCTCAGTGTGTTTGCTGCAAATCTGTCTTTGGGCTCCTGGAGGAGTTTTGCAGTGCACAGGGGATGGTAGTGCTTGGGAACTGATGTACCACTAGATCAGTCTGTAGTCAATGACTGGTGCATGAGGAATTCACCTCCAGAGCTCTTCTGGGATTAGGCTGAGGCTGGGACTTTTCCTCAAATTGCACCCTTGATTGATTTCTTCTTACCTGTCCCACTGGCCCTCCTCCCTACCAGTCTCTTTGCAGCACTTTCTTCATATCACTTGCATGCAAATCCTTGCCTCAGGGTCTGCTGGTGCAGAACTCAGCACAGGGAAAGTACACAAAGATCTGAACAAAACTGACATACTTAAGGGAGGATTTGTGACTCTGTTTCAACTTGTCTTCAACTAAATGACCTCAGGCCTTACATAGGGCCATAGAAATGCAGTTACACATTTAAGACCCTTAAAATTATAAAAAATTTTAAATAGTGATAATTAGGACTCAACATCAAACACAGTGTGCAGTTTTATAACTGTTTTATTCTCTGACTTTTACTAAAGAAACAAACGAAAACACTTCTCATTGTCATGATCCTCCAACTATTTGCAATGCAGGGGGAGGCAACTTTATAACACAAAGTAGCAGAAAAAAATTATTGAAAAGTGATAGTGTATAATTAGATTCACATGATTAATGTTGTGGACATTTAGAAAAGTGGATAAGAATTCTGTTGTGAATTTACCAGGAAATGCTTCACTGCAAAGTTGAAATTGAAATTGAGTTCAGAAAGCTGTAGCACCTAGATAATGGAAAGTCAAACATTCTGAATAGGGGCTCACAGATAAGTGCTAAGCCTAGAATGAGCATACTTGGTGTGCTTAGGGGGAGAAGGTGGCATTAGGGTGAATTCTTTGACTAAAGCAAAAGATATGAATTCAGGAATTACGTTCTAATGGGGTCTTACCTAGTTAGATAGGCAAGATGGGTTCAGATAATGAATGGACCAAATGCTGGGCTAAGGACTTTGGGCTTGATTACAAAAGCTACAGTGAAAAAGCATAGATTTTTAAGCAAATGGTGTGTTACTGGAGTTTCTACAAAGACTTAGCTTTAGTGTCAGAGAATTAATTGTGACAGAGACAGAGAGAGGCTGAAAATTTGTTGGAAACTCTAAGTCTGTACAAAAATAAAACCCTAGATTTGAGGGAATGGCAATGTAGAAATGAAGACTAGAGATCATAACAAGAAAAGATGGTACTGATTGTTAAAGGGGGAATAGAGAAAAGACTGGTCTAAAGTTTAAGCTTCAGTGATATGGAAAATGTGGTGGAAAACAATGAAGCTGAACTTAAAGCAAAAAAGTTTATTCAGGTGGGAATATCCCTTAGTTTGATTTTTGAACACTCTCTGGTGGAAATATCCTGGAAATATGGCACACATCTGACTGAAAAATTAGTGTTGGAGATACAGAGTTTGGATTAGTAGACATGAGAACTTAAGCAGTGGAAATAGACTCATTCTTAAGAATGGAAATATAGAGAGAAAATAGCTGGAAATGGGAAATTAAGCCCACTTGAGTTATGCTTAATTGGAGGACATATACTAGTTTACCAAAAGACAGCCTGTTTTGTTAATACTACACCAAACTAGGAAATATAACTCTTTCTCCATGGATCCTCCATTGAGCTTTGGCTCTTCAGAATTCCCTCATTCCTTCTTTGGAAAAGTGGAATGGGAAAGTTAAGGCTGTTGGGGGAGAATAGGTGACATCTCCTGGATTGTCTCCTCCTATTCCACCTCATCCCCACACTCTGTTTTCTACATACTTAGTTTTGGAGTAAATTCTCATTGTATTCCTATGTCAACACTTGAATTCCTCTGGATGGGGTAGTATATTATGTCAGTGGAGAGTTAAACTCACCATCATTTTTCTTTCTTTTTTTTTTTTTTAATCTGATGACTGAAGACAGTACCCTTCTTTCTGTTTCACAGGGACCTGGTAAGGACCAATGAGAAAAACTCGAGAGGGACCAGGGGATGCATGTCTATAGATATTTCACACCACACTCAGGCAGCTTATTGTCTTTAGTTCCAGTAAAAATAGCCCGTTAGTAACAAATTCAAAATCTGTAGAATCTGGTGTTAATGTGAAGTGACTCTTGCTCTTACGAAGAAATATGCTTTAGAACTCCTCTCTAGAACTCAGATGTTTTATGAATGGTGGTGATGATAATGAAGCTAATAATTATAAATAGTAATCCTATGTGTTAGAAATTGTCTTCTTGATGAAACAATTGTTCTTCTACTCTTTTCCTACATTTTAATTAGAACATGCTGCTGCTTTAAATTGGGAAGAGGCAATAGTCTGATGGCAATAGTCTGATAAGACAACACATATTGGCACTGTCCCCATTTCATACTCTCTTGGTTACAGCCACTGTGCCATTGGCCCTCTTCCTGTTTCAAACTAGATTAATTTTCAAGAGGAAAATGTCCTAGGTAGCTCTTGGACCCCAAAAGAAACTAGCAACTGGTAAAATTCTTGTTGTAACCTCCATTGCAATTTCAGCACAACTCCCTGGAAAAGGTTGTGTCACTTGAGAGAATACAGTGACCCACAGGGTTATTTCAAAAATTTAGACCACTCTGATATAACAAAGCCTTTTCAACCCTGCAATCAATGGTCTTTTAAAAAGAACAAGTGCTCAATTTAGATTGTCACTCAAGGACTGAAATACTAAAGAGATGATTGTAGATCTGTAATGTCTCCCTATAAGTTATAGAATAACAACTTAAAAAAGAATAAGTGGAGTGTGCTTTTTTATTTCTCTTGGGGAAGAACATAGTGAATCAAGAATTACAGTTATTGTTAAAGTACAGATAGAGTAACATTTACATCTGTCTCTTTCATTCAGATATCCTCTATTGACAAAGACATTTTGGTTGTGAAGGGGAAGGGAAAGTTAGGGAGAAGCAGAAAGAGCCTGAGATTACTGTCAGTTCTGAATTCAAATTCCTACTTGGCCACTGTCTGGCTTTGTGCCCTTGAATAAAATATTTACTCTGATTTTTATTCCTTATATTTCTTGATCTGTAAAATGACTACTAATAATGATTGCTTGACAAGGTTTATGCAGATTAACTAAATGTACCTGGCACATAGTAGATGCCTAGTAAAAAGAGAATATCCCTTTACTTGCAGATGTGAAAGTTCCTATGTATGACTACTTCTTTTAATAATTCCCCGTTTTAAAATCTCAGCTAGTGAAAAAGTCCAAGGATAAAAGATCTGAGGAATCAAAATTTGTTTATTTGATAGTTGTAACATCACACAACAAATATGCACTGATTTCTGGTGAGTAATCTTAAAAATAATAATAAAAAAAAGTGTGAACTAGTAAAGTCTCACTATATCTGCTACTTAGTTTTCCAGCTGGGTTTTGCATTATCTAAGCTACTATAGAAAATACTCTGAAATTTAGAATTTTTGTAAGAGCCACACAAATTCCTTATGTAGTTTAGATGGGTCCCTCTAATTTTCACTGTAAGATTGAAACTTTTAGGTATGAAGGCTTCCTGGTCCTGTGCCTGTACCTATACTTAACCTATATTATTATTGTTCTGTTGTTGGGAGAGTGATTTAGGAATATAAAATATAATAGATAAAGCATTGGTTTCTGGTCAAGGCATCCAAATGCACTTCTTGCTCTGTTACTAACTAAGTTATGTAATTGATCTTTGCTTCTTCGGGCCTAAATTCCTGTTGGTTCTATATCAGCAGTTCTCAGACGCTGGTCTCAGGACTTGGACTTCATTAGAATTACCAGGGACATATCTTTCAAATCACATTCCCAAACCTTCCTTCTGCCTTCTGAATCACTAGGAATCTAGGCTTAACAAGCTTTGTAGGTGCTTCTGAATAGTAACAGGGTTTAGAAACCAGTGGAATCTTTCCATATCTTCCTTGCCTGCAGATTCAAAGTCTCTTTTGGAATTTTTACTTCCAGCTAGGCTTTTAAATACTATGGAGGTGGTTGCTCTCCCAGCCTCCAAGTGACACTCTGGGCTATAGGAGAAGCTTAGTAAAAAACAATTTCATGAATCAATTAATTTGATTTCCTTGTTGGCACTGAATTCTCTCCTTGGGTGGCCTCCAACTTGCTCAGATATCAATTATTCCTGAGTTCTTAAGAGAAACAAATTAGCTTTAAAGAATTGTTGCTTGAAGTTTTCCTGAATACATAAATATCAATAGCATATGGAGGTATTCACAACTGATTATATTGCTCCTAATATAGTGCCTTGACTCGATTTAGCCCTTGTTCCAATTACATATACCTGTGAACAATTGCTTTTCAGTTGCCTTTAGTTGGAAATGATGTGCTTAATTGATTTGGAAACAGATTCTATTCTATTAATCTTTGACATGCTATGGTATCAACTTTTTTAAGCTTTCAAAAGGAGAGCTTAAAAAATAAGCTCTTCTTCTAGAATATTTAAGGAGCATAAAAAATTATAAGGAGAAAAATTGAAATTACATATAATCTCATTAACTGGAAACAACACTCAATATTTCAGCACATTTTTTCTAGTTATACAGACATACAAAAAATAAATATTTGGGATATTTTCCAAATATGTAATTTTAATCTTTCTTTTCCTACTTAACATTTTATATTGAACATTTTCTTATGTTATTTAATTTTCTTTAAAACAAACAGTTTTAATGGTTATATACTATTTTATAATATGAATAGACCATAATTCATGCAATTAGCTTCTAATTTTTTATATGTAGATGGTTTTCAAGTTATTGCTTTTATGATAATGCTGTAATGAACATTTCTAGAAATGATTCTTAGCGGAATTTCTTACTATTTCCTTGGCATTTTCTTGTAAACAAGAATTAATTACCAACTAAATCAGAATTTTAAAGGTTCTTGATATGTATTACATACTGTTTTGCAGAAAATTAAAAAAAACCAATAACAGGACTGAATGAGGATGTCCATTTTTTTAAATAATATTTTAATAGTTATTTTCATTAAAAACAATCTTTCCTAATTGAAATCCTTGTTTATAACTTGCTTTCCTTTAAACATTAGTGAAGTTGAAGTTTCCTTACTTGAGGCAATTATACCTGTTATACTGTAAATTGTCTTATAGTTCTTTTCCATCTTTTCCTATTAGATGCTTAAAGCTTTTTTTTTTATTTATATGTGCTTTCTATGTATTAATTATACTGTCCTTTTTTTTTTTTTTTTTTTTTTTGAGGCAGAGTCTTGCTCTGTTGTCTAGGCTAGAGTGCAGTGGCCTGATATTGGCTCACTGCAACCTCCGCCTCCTGGGTTCATGCAATTCTCCTGCCTCAGCTTCCCAAGTAGCTGGGATTACAGGCACCCACCACCACACCCAGATAATTTTTGTATTTTTGGTAGAGATGGGGTTTGGCCATGTTGGCCAGGTTGGTCTCAAATTCCTGACCTCAGGTGATCCACCCACCTCGGCCTCCCAAAGTGCTGGGATTACAGGCCTGAGCTGCCACACCCTGCCTATATTGTCCTTTAATGTGATATCATTGGCAAATATTTTCTATTTGTCCAGTAGATTTTTAATTTATTTGTGATGATGACAATATTTAATGGTATTAGGAACATTATGTCATTATACTGTAGTCTGCTTCTACTAACACGAAGACTTCTCTATGATAAAAAGAGGTGAAAAATCTAGATCATACAGATCTTTAGTACATTTTAAGTATGTTTATATGATTCACATGGCTTGAATTTTTACAAACATATGCCTCCTAGAGCTAAAAGATTCATAAATTGTCTTACCTCCTCTTTCCTGGTAAGGAGGTCACCGTGAAGTAAGAGCATGTTTTGTCTTTGCATGTCAAGCATTATTTTGTGTTTCACTATTATAGGAGAAGAAAAACAGACATTATGTCATTTTTCTGATTATGAATTTAATTAAAATCCTGATTCCTGAATGGTGTCATGGGCCTACTGAATGAGTATCTCTGGAGCTAGAAATTGAAATCTGCATTTTAATAAGTGAGTCTGGTGATTTTTAGCATTCTAACATTGGAGAACTACTGGTGCTGGAGAGTTTAGGTGACCAATGGTGAATTTTATCTCACATTGATAGCTTCTTCAATTTTCTTCCCCTCAGTGCTCAGGTACTCAATTTGCATAATATTAGATCGTACTCTTTATATATTGGTTTAGAAAGGTTTTTAAAGTATATGCTGTGATTCTGAAGCTAGATTGAAACTCATTCAAGGCAAGAGTTGTAACACCCAGTTTTTTTTTTTTTAAGTCTCCTTAGACCACTTTGCATAATGCTACAAAGTTATTGACTCATAGAGATTCAAAGTACCAAAGAAATTGAGATATCTAATATTTAAAAAATATAAGCCTATTATCTGTATGAGAAAATGGAGGTAGAGTTTTAAAGGTTTTCAAAGCTTTTCAAGTTTCATGGTTTTTGATTTATTATTTTTTGAGGTTCTGAATGATGAATCTTGACTGATATTACTCCAGTGATATTTTAAAAAGTATTTTTGTAAGACATTTTAGAGGTGTCCCTTTTGTAGGAAAGAGACATGATATAACAAATTAGAATTTTTATTTAATTTAATCCAAGAATTTGAGGACAGTACCTATTCACAGAGAATCAAAAAATAGCTTGATTTACTCTATAGTGTGCCTATCTCTGTGCTTAAAACTGTGGATCTATGTCAACAGAATGGAACATAATCTTTATCCTTGAAGAACTTACCATATTTTACTTGCACCTAATTTTTGGCATTGTTTTACATGTTATTTCATATAATTTTACTCTCTATAATTATATTTCTGGAACATTTGCATTGCTCTCATCTGCTTTAATAATGCTATTGCTGACTTACATTTGTGTATCATACAATGTTCTTTTCAAAGCCTGTGTATGTATATGGTTCTAGGAGAGCCTCAAGAACTTAGTATAATAGTAATAGATTGTTTTGAGTGTTTGATACATGTGTGACTCTGAGCTTCACATGAATTCCATCACTGAATTATCACAACAATGCTGTAAAGTAGACTGTGTTATAGTCATCTCCTATTTACCAGGTGTGAAAACAGAGCAGAACAAATTTCTTTCAAGAGCTACAGCCTGACTCAAGAGTATACAGCTCACCTTAAGAGCCCCAGCATAGGCAGTTGTAAAAACAATCGGACAGATAATCAAAGTCTTGTCTACTCATATTGCTCAGGTAGAAGGGGGCATATTTGCTGAACTTGCTCTGCAGTACTCAGTATAATATTTTCTGTGGGTTAATATAATCCTTGGATGGTAGTCAAATGGAGATCAAAACCCCTACCCCTGCCCTTGATCAGTCTCAAGGCAATATATTTTCATTCAGTTACTTTTTTTGGTTTGTTTGTTTGTTTTGAGAAAGAGTCTCACCCTGTCGTCAGACTGGAGTGCAGTGGCACAATCTGGGCTCACTGCAATTTCTACCTCCTGGGTTCAAGGGATTCCCCTGTCTCAGCCTCCTGAGTAGCTGGACCACAGGCACACACTACTATGCCTGGCTAATTTTTTGCATTTTTAGTAGAGATGGGGTTTCACCATGTTGGCCAAGATGGTCTCAATCTCCTGACCTTGTGATCCACTTGCCTCGGCCTCCCAAAGTGCTGGAATTACAGGCATGAGCCACAGTGCCCAGCCCCAGTTACTTCTTTTAACCTGAAGTCACTAAATAGCATATTTACTAAATGTATAAAGAAAAAACATAAAGCAAAAAAATGAGAGATTCCATTATACATATTCAAAATCAGATTAAGTGGAGAAAACAAAAGTAATGACAAAGAAGAAATAAATATTATAATCAATAAAATTGACTACTAACCAAATACATAATTTTACATCCTTCAAGTAGGTAGTATTATTTTTTAAATATCTCTCGCATGTTCACAAAAATTGATCATGTTCATAGCCAAACAAACAAACAAAAAAAAACATAAAAAAATCTTAAAACCAAATGTGGAGACTTTATACTCCATGTCCTCAAATGGCTATATAACTCAAAATGTATGAACATAGTAAAACGTAGGAAACAGTAGACTGAGATGTAATTTATAGCTCTTAGTGGTATCATTATTAAGAGATGGCTAAAAAAATGAGGGTTCTTTTTATTCATCCTAAGAAATTTAAGGACCCATAATATAAATCAGAATCTATTAATAAATATAAAATCTAAAACTTATGGACAAAAGAAAATAAATGGAAAAACTAGAAAGACCAAATAAACCTGGAAGCTGGCTATTTGATAAGACTGTAAAATGGGCGAATCTCTCATAAGCCTGATTAAAGGAAAAACAAAGAAGTTTCAAAATAAATAATAAAAGATTAGAAAGAAGAGAAAAGTGACAATAACAGATGTGGAAAAGAGTAAAGGACCTGAGAAAAACTTCATAAAACTCTATTGTAGAAAATTGGTAACATAGAGAAAATGAATGTTATAACAAATGTAATTCACTAAAATTGATCTAAAAGGAGAACAACTTTTGTATACTAAATGCTATGCAAAATACTGAAAAAAATGAATAAAAAATAAACAATTAAAGAAATTAATAGGACCAGATGACTTTGTGGCTGAGTTTGATCAAATCCTTAGATATCATGTGAGCTAAACATTTAAACTTCATAAAAACTAGCATAATCTTAATGCTTAATAAGCATAGTGCAGATAAATCACTCAGCCCAACTTTCTGTGAGTATAGTTGTAAAAAATTCAAATTCAAATATGAAATGTATTTGAATTTTTTTGATACCCAGCACTGTATCAAAAATGGAAACTATAATACACTATCACTAAGTAGGAGTAATAACAGGAGTGCAAGAATGACTGAAAATTAGGAAAATTATTAGCATGATTTTCTATGTTGTGAGAGAAAAATCATGTTTCATCAACAAAGAGTCTTAGAAGGAATTTGTTAAGATTTGTCAGGCATTCCTAATAAAAACTAAGTAAAATGGGAAAAAGGAAAAAATTACTGATCTGTGATTAAAACCTATCAAAAATCAACAGCAAACAATTAAAATTGTAATAACCATTCCATAATATGAAAAGAAGACAGCAGTATTTACCTTCAATAAGAAAATAAAATAATTGATATAAATTTGGAAAAGAGATAAAATTACATCATATTGCAGATAATATACTTCTGTACTTAGAAAACCTAGGAAAATTCCACTACTATGGATTCGAAGAGGAAAATGTGGTAAATTGATTGGGTATATAATATTTCAAAGAACCTAAGATGTTATATATTTTAAGATATCTGTTACTTTATGTACCATCAAGAAGGAAAAAAATGTTAGGATTAAGATGTCACCATTATAGAATATGTCCCATTTTCTAAGATGTTAAAAATGTATTTTTCAGAATTGATGATATAAATATTTAAAAAGCAATAGTTTTGTGGTGGGGTGTAATAACCACTTATTTTCTTAAAAAATACAGCTATGACATACTTAGGAATAAATTTATCAAGAACTACTATAGGACCTACATGAAGAAAACCAATACATTTTCATGTAAATATGTAAAACTTCTAACCAAATAGATCAAGATACCATAATTTAGATGAGAATAGTTAAAATTGTAAAAACATCCATGTTTCCAAATTAATATACAAATTTAATATAATGCTAATTAAAAACCTGGGGTGTACTTAGGGGGGAAATTTGACAAGATGATTAAAAAAATAATATTGAAGAATAAATATTCAGCATGACCAATAAAATTTAAACAACAGGAATAGTGAGGATGGTTTATGCATAATAGATTATAAACCATTCTATAAAATTACCATAAACCAAATGGGGAAGCAACTAGCATGGAAACTGACAAACTGATTGGGGCAGAAAAAAAGACATCATATTTTAAAATTCAATGGGAAGGACTGTTTGTTCATAAATGGTGCTGATAAAAACCAGCTTTTACCTGGAAAAAAATAGTCCCTTACCTTTGGCTATGCCAATTCTGGATAGATTAAATCATTACTTATAAAAAAATAGAATAAGAAAATTCAGGGGGCGATATGTAAAAATCAACAGTTGAGAAAATACTTGCAACACAAATGACAGTCAAAGTGCCATTACCTATAATATACGATGAGAGCTTGTAAATTAATATCAGATAAGCATGCCACAGAAAAAGGAATGAAAAATTTGAATAGTTAATTAATAGAGAAGTAAGTCCAGATGAACAATAAACAAGTAAAAAGGTGTTTACATTTTTTACTAGTTAGGAACATACAGATGAAAGGGAAAATAAAATTATTCTTTTTACACATCAGTTTGAAAAATTTTAAAGGAATATTTATACCTACTGTAAGTGGGAATTTGTGAAAAAGAATATTCTTGTGCATAGTTGGAGGAATGTACTTTTTGACAAACAACCTGGTGATATTTCTAAAAATAATAATACACACATCGTTTGACTTAGCAGTTCTATTCCTATGATTCTGCACCATAGAAAAAAAGTGCTAGTATATAAAGGATGTTTATTGCATCTCAGTTTCTAGCACAACACTGAAAAACAAAGTGAATAACCATTAACAGAAGAATGGGTGAATAAACTGTGGTATATTTGTAACATAGAGTATTATAAATCTATGAAAAGAATTAGTTAGACCTGTATCATCTAACTCGAACTGATATTCTGTACTGTTAAGTGAAAAAAAGCAAGATGTAATTATTGCATATAATATCATTTTCATAAAACAAATAATGATAATGATCCCTTCACACCTGCATGTGTTTATGAGTAAGGAGAAATATGAAACTAGATATTTAACATTGGTTTTCTAGATGAGAGGTGGAAAGGGGGAGAAGGAAAACGAGGGAGAAGAAGGAAAAAAGCAGTATCTAAAGAGTCAACTTTGAGCAAGAACATGAGAAAAAAAAGAAAAACAACAATAGCAAAGAAACAACAGTCTCTAAGAGCTTGGAATTAAATTTCCTGATAGAAGAAGATACAATTATAGGGTTGGAATAGACCTAGAGAAAGACACACAGAAGAGAATTTAGAGAATTACCAGGACTTCCATTTAACTATGTTAGTTAAGAGTTAAATCTAATTTCCTTAGCAGAAATTGAGACTAATTTTAGAACCCACACTGTGATCTTTACTTTCAATTTTATATATTTGGATAATGTTTTGGAGGTTTTAAATCATTAATATTAAGATGTGATAATTCTTTAATTTTGGTAAATTAAAGAAATGTAAACCCAAAGTCTACATTTATCTGGTAAGATTAAATAAATGATAGGAAGAACATTTTTCTCTTACCACTTTAATATTTATATCATGGCATATCATATTTTATTTTGTAAATTCCTGGTGTTCTTCAGAAATGAGAGTGAATATAATTTGCTACCGTTTTTCACTATATGCCTTGCACTTAGTAGGAATTGAATAAATAATTTGTGGAACAGGATTGAATTCCACTTTTTTTTTTTCCAGGAGTGCTTTCCAGCTGAGATAAATCACCAAAGGCTGGCTATAAGATTTCTTAATACTAGAGAACCTAACATTCCTCCTGATACAGGAGACAGACTTTTATTTCAGCGCCAAAAGGATCTACAAAATGCAGCCCATCAGTCACAATGAATAACAGTTTCACCTTCACTCAAGTATGTGATTGAACAGTAACAGGTGATTAAACCTTACACAGTATTGCCTTGCAGACTGGAGGCACTCACCACATTCTCATGGTTTCTAAGGCGACTGATTAAGGAATCTAAGAACTGAGGCCTCATTTAGGCTGATGCCCTTGGAAAGGTAGAATTTCTTTTCCAGTAGGCTGTACTGGAAGACAAGGCTTATTTGTTTTAATGTTTTCCATTTCTCTGAATTTCACAACACAAGGTGCTCAGATACCTTTTGGTAGAGCCCACTGGAAAATGTTACCAGTATAAAAATACAGAGCTTGGTTTTGCCAATCCAAAAAACACTTGGTGTGATTACTGGTAAATAGAAGGCAACTCAATGAGAACTCTGTTTTCTTTTTAGCCTCACTTTTTATTTACTTCTTTGCAACACATACTGTAAATGGTAACATTGATGATATTCAGCCAACACCTCAGTGAAGGACTCTCTTTAATAAAACCCATGGTGTTGATGGGTCCAATACAGACAGGCTTTTCATGCAGTTCTGCTGTTCAGCCTTGACACCCACTGTGATGAACTGCTGTTGAGATAAATTTGGTGGTTCTCTGGAATAAGCTCCTTGGGGTTACAAAATAGCCTCCAGAGAGAGTCAGGGCTTACTTCCAATGGGAAGTTAAGATTATACATATATATAACTTTTTTTTAAGCAGTTAGTCTTAGAGCCAACCAGCAAGTTGTTCATCTACAATACTCCCAGCCTCGCTCGGCCGCAGCCTTGCTTACTCTTTATGGACTCATTACCCAAATCTCTGAAACGAAGTAATTTTTTTTTCATTCACTCACTGAAGCATAACATGAGCATTTCATTACCACCTAAAAGTTACCACTTTTATTCTTTTCTCTGGCAGAAGGAATATTAAATCTTAGCTATCAGCTTTGAAACACAACGCTTGTTGTTCTTTCATGCAAGGATAATGTTGATCACATTCCCACACATTTTTGGGGCAATGATGTTTGTTGTTATGACTCTCAAGGTCCTGAGATAACTTCAATATGGCAATACATTCACACGTCTAATGGAATGACTTTATCATTCAAGACTCACACTAGAATGTAAACTCTGAAGTCTTATCTGTTTGCCTCACTAATACATTCTTGGGTCTTATACAGTACTTAGGAAGTACTGTAGAAGGCAGGGCCCTGATTACTATTTATTGAATGAATGAATGAATGAATGATCCTTCATTCGAAGGATCCTATTCTGGGTCATGGTTAGGTTAGCATGGCATGCCAACTGGGAGTGATGAGGACTTCGAACAATGCCATCCACCAAAGCAGAAATTGTAGGACAAGGACTGGCTTGATTGAATGCTCTGGGGGGGATGCCCATTTCAACAGGAAGGACACATGATTTCACTGTATAGATGAATATGAAAAGTGATAGTAAAGACAAGTAAGTTGCAACATACTTGTCGCGCAGTAGGATTAATCTGCACAAAATGTTACACACTATATGGTAGTATCTCCATTTGACAATGTGACAGATGAGTTCCTGGGAGTTTACTTTCCTAATATCACATAAGTAGTAAGTGGTAGAGTTGAAATGAAAAATATTGGCTGCTTTTGAAGTCCGTGCTCTTTTCATAAATGTATGTGGATAATAGGCATTGGATGTGGACACATAATAGGAGACGGTAGGGGAGCCCAGTGACCAGGCATCCTCAGAGTATGTAAGTCAGAGGCCAGGGTGTTCAGGAATCTAGGTAGGCCCATAATCTAATCCTTCAAGACATGGGGAATCTTTTGAGCAAGTAGCAGGGACCCAGTCACTGGGCTGGAAATTTTGGTAAAGAGGCAGGAGGATCTGGTAAGAGGAAGGAAGGACCCTTATCTCAGAGGAATTGGGAAACTGGACAGGCCACAAGGAAAATGTGTCTGGTGCAGGGATATATGTTTTCTATTACTGAGTAACAAATTATTGCAAATTTAGCAGCTTGAAAAAATACCCACAGTTCTGTAGGTCAGAAGTTCATGCAGAGTCTGCTGAGTCCTCTACCTAGGATCTCACAAGGCCTAAAAGTATCAATCAGACTGGGTTCCTTGTGGCAGCTCTGGGGAAGAGAGTGCTTCTAGGTTTATACAGCTTGTTGGTGGGATCCAGGTCCTTGTGCTTGTATGACTGTGGTTCCCATTTTCATACTGAATGTTATCTGTATGTTAACATACAGCTGAGGGATGTTCCCTCAGCTCCTTGAGTTTGAGTTTAGGTCCTGCTCTATGGTTCCTTCTGCTCAGCAATGGGAAAATGCAAACCTCCTTTCCATCAAATTCCTCTCACACTTTGTCTGGATTCCTCTTCTGCTACTGGATGGATTAAAGGGCTCATGTGATTAGAATAGGTTCACTTGAATAATCTCCTTATTTTAAAGGAACTGATTAGTACCCTTAATTGCATTGCAAAATCACTTTTTCTTCATGTAAAGTAACACAATCAGGGGCATGAAACATTATCATCATCTTCACTGTCCTGGGGAGTAGGTAATGTGGCATCTGGGCTGGGGACATCTTAGAATTCAGCCTAGCAGACAAAGCAACCATCAGGATTTGAGAAAAGGCAAAAATGGGGGTGCTGAGTTCCAGTGTGTTGAACTGTTTAAACTTCTTTTGCTTTAAGTGGATTAGATCAAACTGTGGACATAGGATGGCTGCAGCCATGTCGCCAATCTTGACCCATCATGAGCTTCTTTCAGTAGGCTCACTGGCAGGGTGACAGGAGGGTGAGGAGAAAGCTGCCCAAGCTTTTATGCATGTGGAACACATTCACTTCTGACATCCTTTACAAATGGTGTGAGAGATGTGTGACTACTTCCTGACATTGAGAATTTTGCTGCTGGAAGGGAGGTGTATGATAATGATGAGGAAGTCTAGTCATTTCTGGCCCTCTCTGAAACCTGTACTTGTTCATGGAAAAAGAATATGTGTTTTTGCCCAAAGGTCTGTTTGCCTGTTCCCAGTTGTCATTTTAGTGTTAGGAAGTAGGCAGAGAACTCTTGCCTGCAGAGAGTGACTTTATAACAGCCCTCACCTAACCGTCAGCTCCACAACTAGACATCCTGACACTGCAGAATGGTAATTTAGGAGGCCTTTGCTATTTTTATTTCTTTATGTGGCAGGGAAGAAAACTCCATTTTTTTTTTTTTTTTTTTTTTTCAGAATAAATTCCCTTCCTTTAGGCAGAGAACTTTTGCCAAAGGCACCAACTAAAAATAAAATCTTCCTTTTATGTCTGTATTTCTGGGCCTCCTCACTTAATCAGAAGATTCTACAGGGACAGGGAAGTAAATGATAATCCTAGAATATTTTAGAATCATTGAGTTCCCCAGCTGGTTTGGAAACTACATTGTATTAAGTGCCTAGCTTACCTATTTGTAATATAAGGCTTAAGAAGCAGTCTGAATGAGACAATTTAATATTCTTGACAATATTAAATGTCAGCATCAACTGTTGGGAAGAATCCAGATTTCTTTCCTCCCATCTTCAAAACATGCTTTTTTTTTTTTCCTTGAGAAGACTTAAGCTCTGCATTTTTATTCATAATCAAATAGGATAGATTTGGCTGGTCAGTTCCTCTGAATAGCTGCTAGACTCTTCAAACAAGCAGCTGTCCCCAATTAACCTGTAAGGCATGTCACACGCAAGGCCTGGTTCTCCAGGCAGACAGGGAGCTAATGGGGACAGTTTTTCACACACTCTATTTGCATATCTGGCAGTCAGAATATACACTGCTTTTCTCGTGGCACTATTATTTAATTTCCACTGGTGAACTAATGAGGATTTAAAAAAAACTTATTTTTCAAAACCATGTTGATAAGAAACCGACAACAATGCCCATATTGAGAGTAATGCTTTTTGCTATTTTAATATTTTATCTTTAGAGGAACACTACAAGGCAATATCTTAGAAAGGCATTCCTGGCACAACTTCTCCTATGAGGCCTTGGTCATCCCAAACAAATGCCACTTTGTAATGAACTTTTAGTCACCAAATTGTCCCATAAGGTATGTGAAGCTTATAGTTTTCTAAATACAAAGCTAGCTGATGAGATGAGTATAATTCAGTGCTTTAAGTTTTAGATACCAGTACCACAATTATTGTATTTGAAATAGGTGGGTATTACAGCTTTTAATTCTGTGTTTTGTTTTATTTTTCTTTTAATAGATAAGAGAGTTACTTTGTCCCTGACAGCCCACCTTTGGAATGCTTGGCCACCTTTGTGGTGATCAGTGAATGAGGCGCCTGCCAACTGCCCCCTCCAGGTGTCAGGACTGTACTCTGGGAAGGTTGATGTGTCTTTCTCTGGGCATCAGAAGGACGTGTCCCCAAACTGCACCACTGCTATGGTGCCTGCTAAGATACACAGATGAAAGTGGACAAGAGGGACTTGGTTTTGTTGAGGATCTGGAAGACGTCAATGACATAGTTTCCTGGAGCTGCCGTAACAAAGTGCCACGAACTAGGTGACTTGAAACAACAGAATCTCACTGTCTTACAGTTCTGGAGGCTGGAAATCTGAAATCAGGATGTCAGCTCCCTCTGGGACCTGGTTAGCACCCATCCCTGGCTCTCCTAGCTTCTGGCGGTGATTGCCAGTCCTCACTGTTCCTTGGTTTGCGGGTGCTGTATTCTTCTCCTGCTGTGGTTGTCTTCATCTGCCATCCTCCTCTCCGTGTGTCCAAATTTGCCTCTTCTTACAAGGACACAGTCATATTGAGCTATGATCCACTCTAATGACCTCATCTTAATTTGATCAAAGCTGTAAAGAGCCTATTTCCAGTAAAGGTCACATTCACAGATTCTAGGAGGTAGGACTTCACCATATCTTTTTTTGGGGGACAGAAACGAACCCAAAACATACCTTTCTCCCACTTTGCTGTACAATGAACTGAGCCTGGAACGGGGAGAAAATGTATACAAACTGTCTTTGAATAGGGATCACTTTTTTTCCAACAGAGTCTCTGTAAGACAGCAGGCCAAAGTTTGCATATTTACTTTAAAAAACAATTTACGGACCAGTGTCTCTATTGTAAAGGCTCTCTCACTAAAAAAACTTCCTTCAATTCCTCTTCCAGAATGGGAAAAACAGACTTTAGGGGATTAATGTGAGTGTCTCCATTTTATAGATGAGAAAACTGATGCTTGGCAGGTGTTTCTATTTACGTATTTAAGGAGTTAGGTAATCATACAGCTTTCCCTAGTTTGTGTATCTAGAAGGGAAAAGGCAGCAGGCCTTTGGATGTCTCATCTGGAAGTTTTGGCATATACGTTGTCATTTCTGACCATGTGATAAGGAATATATTTTCAAGGATGTAATCTCTGTCATATCCTTCTAGTTTACCTCTTCAACCTGTACTAAAGTTTTTCCCTTCTAAAAAGCTCTATTGGCTTGGCACAGTGGCTTATACCTGTAATTGTAGCACTTTGGGAGGCTGAGGTGGGTGGATTGCCTGAGGTCAGGAGTTTAAGACCTGCCTGGCCAACATGGCAAAACCTTGTCTCTACTTAAGAAAAAAATAAATTAGCTGGGCGTAGTGGCACACATCTGGAGGCTGAGGCAGGAGAATGGCTTCAACCCGGGAGGCAGAGGTTGCAGTGAGCCAAGATCACGCATTGGACTCCAACCTGGGTGACAGAGTGAGGCTCTGTCTCAAAAAGAAGAAAAGGCTCGATTTTACAGTAAAATAAATATTCCTTATTTATGAAGACTAGGTACATGTTATTCTTAACTGAGCCACTTAGTACACTGTGATTTTCTTTTTTGAACGACTTTAATTTTGTTGGACTTAATTTGCTAACGTTTTCATTTGCTCAGTTTTTCTATGTACCTATCACTTAGTAACCTCAACTCTGATTACCTCTGTTCAGTATCTTCTAACACATTAGTAAGCTTATGTCTTATTACTATTATTTACAGAAGCACCCCCCCCCCCGTTGCCTTCCTTCCTCTTGTTTAAATCATAAACTCGTTCTCCAGACCTGCTATGCAGCCAGCATCCTGAGACAAACCCTCATTTTCTCACAAAATTCTCAGAAGTAATTTTCTTCTTAATTTTAAGGAGAATTGCTCCATTAACATATAGCTTCCAGTGTTTTTGGGAAAGCCGATGCCATTTTAAGTATGATTCTGATCATGTGAATTTATGTTTCCTTTTTGAAAAACTGTGTATTCCAAAATTTACGATCATATACATCTATATAAGTATTTTTTATTCACTATTCTTGGGACTTATTAGCTCTGTCAGAAAACTGATATCTTCACTTCTTATAGATTCTTTTTTTGGGGGGGCTATACTAACAATTTCTTACTTACATTTTCTCTGTGCTTTCATCCTAATACTCCTTCTAGTCAAATGCTCGCTTTCCTGGACTAATATTATGATTTTATCTTCTTTATCTTATTATCACTTTATTCAACTTTATAGATTTCCTCAGTGCTATATTCTAATACTCTGTGGCATTTTAAATTTCTATTGTATTTTTAATTTCCAATGAGTCTTTTATATTCTCTGATTCTGTCTATTTAATAATGCTATAATCTGACTCAGGGATTAAATATATTAATTATCTGCGGATGCTAATTATAATTGTTGAGATTTTCTTTGTTTTCAGAATTTCTTTTTTTTTGTTTTGTTTTTGGTTGAATTGTTTTTGGCCTATTTTTATGCAAGTGATTTTCCTTAGGTATCTGGTGATCCTATTTTACATTTAAAAATGAGGCAATGAGAAACTTATTGGAAGCTCTGATTTTATGGACAGAACGTTCTGATTGGTGGTAGATTTGACTGTAAAGTGATTGAGTTGGGATGTAGTAGTTCTACTGGGTAAACCGCAGATGCCAATATCTGTAGTTCTTTGCTGTTGGGCTAGTCTGTCTCTCCAGAGGTGAATCCACTTTCCTGATTTGTAGCTTCTTAATTAAAGGGGCAGAGAGGCTCACCATTCAGCATAAAGGTTTTTCATTTAATTCTCATTTTCAATATAGTGCCTTCTGCCTGTTCTTATCTGTGACTGGTATTACTGAGTCCAGAGCCTTGGGTTCATTTTTTTAGAAACTAAAACTTCAGTCTTTGACATGGTTTGGCTCTGTCCTCACACAAATCTCATCTTGTAGCTCTCATAATTCCCACTTGTGGGAGGGACTGGTGGGAGATGATGGAATCATGGGGACAGGTCTTGCCTGTGCTGTTCTCGTGATAGTGAATGGGTCTCACGAGATCTGATGGTTTAAAAATCAGGAGTTTCTCTGCACAAGCTCTCTCTTTGCCTGCTGCCATCCACATAAGATGTGACTTGCTCTTCCTTGCTTTTGGCCATGATTGTGAGGCCTCCCCAGCCATGTGGAACTGTAAGTCCAATAAACTTCTTTCTTTTGTAAATTCTTTGGTAAGTCTATATCAGTAGCATGAAAATGTACTAATACAGTCTTCTACTTGAATAGAAAGAAATAAATTGTCTATTAAAGCAAAAGAGGTAATGTGGAGATATAACTGCTCTTTGTAGAGACTTTAAAGTATATTTCTGTTTTTAGTCTTATGTCTCACTCATTGCCTTTAGCTATCTGGTACTCAATTCTTGAGATTTTTCAGAGTTTCTGTGGCATAAAGCCACATACAATGAATGTGATTGCATTTTTGCATTTTGATATCCAAAATTCTCTCTCTCCTTGCTTCAACTTTCTTTGCCCTGCTAAATTAGCACTCCCCCCCTCTAATTTCCAGATTGTATCATTTTGTTGACAAATTTCCTCTGCTGTCCTTTTTATCTATGCTTTTTAAAAACTTTTTACTGTTATTTTGGTGGTGTTTTCAGAAATAAATCTGATGAAAGACTATTTTCAAACCCCACATTTAAGTTCCACAAGCCTCAGTTGCCTCGACTGTAAAATGAATGGGTTAGACTAGGTCAGGGTTTCCAAATATTGCTAAATAAACCAGTAGGCGGACTACTTCAGAATCACCTGGCGAGCTTGAGTGATCAAATTCCCAGATGCTACCCTTTGAGAAATCTAGGTATTTAGCATAAGCCCTAAGCTTCCAATTTTTAAGAAGCTTTCCTGGTGTCTTTGATGGTAGTGGAATTCAGGAACTACTGGACCAGTTTCCTGTAATCTTCCATATCTTAGCATTTATGATGTTTTCTCTTTAAATTTTGTCTGTCCCCTGAATAAGATGTAAAGTACTCTAATTTCTACTGGCCACTGGGAATATGGGGAGTTCCTGCAGGTTCCACAGTCCTGCAAAAATTCTGATTTAAGCACATCAGAGGCACCAGCTTAATAGACTGTAACTTCTCTACAATTCCTCCAAATTTTACAATTTTTTTCTTGTTCACATGATTTCTTTAGTTTTGACTTTTTCTGGGACTCATCTTGTTCTATGTCCTCTTAAAATCAACACATGTAAGTGTGCATGTACACACTAGGACAGAAGCCCTAGGTCCTCACCGAGGCTTTGTGAAGAAACAGGAGGTATTTCCTTGGAGAAGTGAGACACAGCAGACTTTCTGCTCAGAACCAAAATCCAGACACACCATCATCTATGCACAAAAGTGAGTGCTTACAGTGCTTCTTTGATGTATTAAGTCAAGGATAATACAATTATTCCCAGAATCTTTCCCGTCTCCATAGATATTTGTTAGGGCTTTTTAGGCAAACAAACAAAAAAAATGCCATTTTAAGGCATATTTATACCAATTGGATATATCTGGAGGTTTGGATATTTCCATGCATAGTGTCTACCCGTTACCTGGCTACAGAGTACTTAGTAAATATTTGTAAATATGAGAACCAGTGTCTAAATATTTCATTGATGGAAATCCCAACTTGTTCCTCATCAGCTCAGTTCCTTGAAAGTCAGACTCAGGACTTTGGCTCATTGTCAAGTAGTACTTTTTCAATATTATCTTAGGTCAGAGGGTTTAATGGGGAAGTCTTTATAGGCATTGCAATTCCTTCTCCTGATAAGCCTCACTACACCTGCTACACTTTGATCTACATTCTATATTAAGGGTGGGGAGAAGAAGGCAGTGATTAATGTTGGCAATACTTAGTCAACATCTTATTAATAAGTGGTTAGTTCCTAGGTATTCATTAAATACCTTCTCTGTTTCCAGTCTTATCCCAGGCAGTATAAAAGATAAAGAAGTAAGTAAAAGAATTTGGACACTTCCTTGACAGAATTTACAATCTAGCCAGATATATTAATAATTAAGGAGTTCATAAGTTCTATGCTTTTTCCTCCTTCCTCCTACTTTCCAGTTTACTCGGACTCTCCTATTTGCCTCCCTAACTGCTTTCCCTTCCCTGTCTCCCATGATGCATCATCTCTTCAGGCTTGCTTAGCAGTACGGCTCATTCTCAGTGTGGAGGGCAGAAAAGGATTTGCAGATGAAATGTATTTCTGTCACCTGTTAAAATTGTGACCTTGGGAAAATCACTCAAACTCTAGGAAACTCAGTTTCTTTATCATTGAAACTGAGATAATTATGTCCACCATATATGTTTATTATAAGGATTAGTGATAATTTTTACAAGGTATAGCAAATGTTGTGGACATGCTGGATGTTTAATAATTTTAACTAGAGATACAACTGCTGCCAATGTTGAACGTCAGCTAAAGAAGCACCTAGCAGAAAACGGCTCAAATTCCAGGAAATACTTTTGAAATGTTATTAGGGCAATAGAACCTAATTTGTGTCTGGTCATAACATTTAGGTTGCTTGTGTCCACACCAATATTTTAATTTAATTTACATAATTATTTAGGGGCAGAGTCTCACTCTGTTGTCCATACTGGAGTGCAGTGCCACAATCATTGCTCACTGCAGCCTCGACCTCCCCGGGCTTAGGAGATCCTTTCACCTCAGCATCCCAGATAGCTGAGACTACAGGTGTGTGCCACCACACCCAGCTAATTTTTTTATTTTTATTTTTTCTTTTGGTGGAGATGGCATTTCGCTATGCTTCCCAGGCTGATCTCAAACTCCTATGCTTAAGCGATCTTCCCATCTTGACCTCCCAAAGTGCTGGGGTTACAGGAGTGAGCCACTATGCCTTGTAGCCCTATACCATTATATTTATTAACTCATACTATTACTTATAGTCATTGCTACCTCCACCTCCCATTTCTCACACGAAAAGGAGAAGAATTAAAAAAATAGCAGGACTCTACTCAGGGAAAATAGCTATCAAGTTCTCTCTTAGTAGCCCTGAAAGTAAGAACTTATTCATTGATTCAACAAATAATTAGGAGTCCATTCCTCAAGGCTGAACATGAAAGAAAGCAGGACATGGAGGCACTTAAAGGTGCTTGATGTGGCTGAATTGGGAAAAGAATGTGATGAGCAATAAGGTTGAAGAGTTAGGCAAGGCCAGAGTATCTGGGGTTTTCTAGGTCATGTTCTGCCTTTGGACTGTATGATAGAAGCAAAGTGGGAGAGAAGATTGACCTTTTTTGGTTATTCTGGCTGCAAGTGGAAAAAGGAATGGAGGAGGCAAGATTTTGGACAATGGAAGCCAGGGTGTTGTTGCTACATTCCAGGAAAGAAATACTAACTAGTTGCCCTCTCTAAGGAGATGGATAAAATTGGAAGAGCTTGAGAGTTAGTTAGGATTTAGGAGGTACAAGTCTACAATCTCCAAGACTTGCTGAGATAGAGTATTTTTGGGTTTAGAAATCTTTTTGACATTCCTAGAAAGGTTATTTGATGTATATAAAGTATATTATATCATAACCTCAGGGAGGGCTGGGCAATAATAAAGACATCAAAATTTGTACAGTAAAAGCATACATATTCACAATAAATGAGATCTATTAAGACTGTTAGTAATCCTCAATCACTTTAGAGAGGTTTTGATACCAAGTAAGCTATAGAAAATATTTGAAATTTAAGAATCTTTTGTTTTGGAATTGTGGGTAAGTGTTGATAATTGTATAAGGCAAATGGAATAAGCAAAAGAGTGACTTCAGGATGATACTTGGGTATTTTTTGGGAGGAAGCTAGCTGCATGATGGCACCATTCCAAGAGAGGGGGACAAAGCAGAAAATGCATGTTTGAAGCCATAAAGATGTGTTCAGTTTGGAGTATGCACCAGTAATATTTATGGGACATTTAAGTAGATATCACGTAGCAGCATTTCAACAACAAGGGAATGGTCATCAGTGTCAAAAGCTGGAGACAGAACATAAAAGATGAGTGCTTATGTGTTTCTTGTATTAGCAACCAAAGAGCCGAAGAGCTGTTGGTGACCTTGGAAAGAATGGCAGTGGTATGGCAGGAAAAAGAAACCCAAATGTAGTAGATTAGGGAGTAAGCAAAAGGTAAGAAAACAGAGAGTAAATGCAGATATATCTTTTAAGTTTACCACATATTTATTTGTTTTGCTGGCCGAAATAAAATCTATCTTGCATCTTTACTGGCCAAAATGAAATCCATCTTTTTACACTAGTTATAAAATGTGTAAAAAGATAAATAAGTCATATTCCTTGCTTTTAAGAATCTGGTACAGAAGACAAACCAAGAAAAAGGTATCGTACGATTAAATATCTCAAAAGAAGTGTTTATTATTATTTTTTAACAAACGAGGAGTACACATCTAAATTCCTATGGATTTTTTTTGAAATACACCCAGGTTCTATATCCTTGAATGTTTTGATTAATTAGGTCTCAGGTGGAGCCAGCCAGGGTTTTGCATCTTAAATAAATTCCAAGGTGATTATGATAAGAGGAGATGAATTAGGACTGGGAATGTATATTTAGGAAATAGCCTTATAGAGGTGAGAATTTAAGTCATGAGAGAGAATTAGAACTTGGAGATGAGACTGAGGAAAACTGAGAGCGGAACCTATATTTGTCCTGTTTTACTTAGAAGGGGAGCTGGGAGAAGGAGATGAAATAAATACTGTAAATAAATAAATGAGGCTGTGGGAACTGCCCAGTGCCATGCAAGTATAAAGAGCTTATGGAGAAGGGTTTTAAAAAATACTGAACTATAGGAAGATTATTTTAAAAAACAATCTCTTGCATGACAAGGAAGTCCACAAATTGGGGATTAGCACAGGAGGGTTCTTGGCTTCACCCTGGAAAGAATTCAAGGGTGAGCTGGTGGCCTAACACAGCAACTTTCATTGAAGCATCAGTGCCCAGTTGCAGCAGAGGTGCTGCTCCTTGTGGAGCAGGGCTGCTCCATAAGCAGTGTGCCTGGAGCAGCAGCTCAGAGGCAATTCTGCAGTCATATCTATATCCACTTCTAATTCTATGCAAATTAAGGGTGGTTTATGCAGAAAATTCTAGGAAAAAGGTGATAACTTGCAGGTTGTGTCAGGTTATTGCCATGGAAAAGAGCAGTAATTTCAGGGTGTTGCCATGGAAGTGGTAAACTGACATGTCACACTGGTGGGCCTGTGTTATGGGGAGGTGCTTTCGTAATGTTTTAGCTAGTCCTCAGTTTGGTCTGGTTTCTGAACCCTGTCTCTGGAGTTGAGTCCCATCTTCTACCTCAGTTCTACTATTTTAATTTCTAATTACAAAAATGTTACAAAAAGTACAATGAAGAGAACAAAAATCTGTTGTGGTCCCACATCCAATGATATCCACTGTTTATTTTTTAGTGGGCATCTGTCCTGTCTTTTGGCAAACACGTTTAAGAGCTTTGATGGAAAGAGTAGCCATTTATGGGAGTTGACATTAGTTTCAGGACAAAAAGATGCTTTACAAAAAAACTTTAGGTTGAATTGATTGTTTTTGAATATTAACATGTAGGAAGATGACTTTGTAACATTTTTGGTATAGCTATAGCTACTCCAAAAAGTTTATTGGAAAATGTAGACCAACGGTTAGCACACTGGAGCCCTTGGGCTAAATTCAGCCCACTGCTTGTGTTCTAAGTAAAGTTGTACTGAAATACACAGCTACACCCATTTGTTTATGTAATGTCTGTGGCTGCTTTCCTGCCACAACTTCAGATTTGAGTAATTGTGACAGAGACTATCTGGCTCATAAAGCCTAAAATATTTATGATATGCCTCTTTATATAAAAAGTTTACTTATGCCTTGTGTAGACTAATGTTTTCCAAATTGTGCTCCATGACACACTGGTTTCCTGTGAAATGTTAATAAACTTTCTTGAACAAGAGCCCTGTGTCCAAACAAGTTTGGAAAATGACGAATTAAAATTAACCAAGGTTTCTTTTCTGTAGGACATCTGATGACATTTATTATGCTCAATGATAACCTATAAGAGCAGGGTATATTATATATAGCATGCCCCAAAATTATCTGGTCATACAATTTTTTCCCCAGCAACATCTATTAATGCCATATAGTTTGGAAAATCTTAAATTAGTCTGTTTGGAGGGCTTTGCCAGGGTCATAAAATGGCATAAACTTGAGGCCATGGAGTTTTACTTCTACGAGGTCTGTGTAGAAAGTCTGCTTGGTTCCAAAGATCAGAAAACCATTCTCTGTGGGAGAATCACCTGAGCTATCTTTGTCCCCTGACCTCTGTGAAGGAAATTTTAGCATGAAGCAAAATTCCCAAGAGTTCTATTCAGAAATGGAGATAGGTGGTAGATTTATAAGGCCTCTAAGATGGTAACTGGAGTAAATGATATGTTCAGCTTTCTGAGACTGTTTCTGAAAATTCAGCTTTCTTAATGTTTTATAGTAAAATTTTGGGGGTAGATATTTGGAGTATTGTTTTCAGAGCCACAATATGACTTTAATGGGCACCAACTACTTTTCCCTTTGTGGGACCCTTTTTCCATAAAAAAGTTAGTAACAGCTATATTTTATGACTGTGTTGGTGTAAAGATAATTATAATCTAGGGTGAATGTATTCAATTTTTCTTCTGATTTGAAGAGATATTAAAATTAAAACAATTCATAGCTCTTAACAATATTGTAGGCCTTAGGCACTGTCCCTACTGGGTGAATCAGTCTTGAGAATTGTCAAGGCATAATCTAGTTTCTGCAAGACCAAAACCTTCTTGAGAGTTAGGTACTTTGTATTGTCCTTCTCCCTTACTCACTTAAAATCTCTTGTATATAGTATTGGTTCAATAATACCTTTTGAATAAATGAATGCATGATTAATTTTAAGATTCTCAAATACCTTGTTCGAGGACAAACATGAATAGCTGCACTAAAAGACATTTAGGTGTCTTCCAAAGATCTAACCAAATTAATACAAATTATTGAAATAAATCAAAATATTAGATGTTAGGTTTCTTGCCAGTAAGTAGTAGTGAAGCAAGTCATTTCATAACTTTGGTCTTCAATTACTAAATTAGTGAGAAAAATATTAATTAAAATGATGGGGTTCTCTACATACTTCTAATCAGAAGCCAGAGAAAATAGCTAATTTTTTTTTTTTTTTTTTTTTTTTTTTTTTTTGAGACAGTCTCATTCCGTCACCAGGTGCCACGCTGGAGTGCAGTGGCACGGTCTCGGCTCACTGCAAACTCTGCCTCCCAGGTTCAAGCAATTCTCCTGCCTCAGCCTCCTGAGTAGCTGGGATGACAGGTGTGCGCCACCACACCCAGCTAATTTTTGTATTTTTAGTAGAGACGGGGTTTCACCATGTTGGCCAGGATGGTCTCTATCTCTTGACCTCGTGATTTGCCCGCCTTGGCCTCCCAAAGTGCTGGGATTACAGGCGTGAGCCACTGCGCCTGGCCGAAAATAGCTAAAATTTTTATAATTTTATAAGGTTATGAAATACTTAACTGGTTTTCAAAACAGTCTCAGTGGTAAATCTCCCAAGTTCACTTAAAAGTTAAACTCTCTCAAAAATGTTAATCATGGCAGATATGGTTACAGACTACATAATATGCTTTCAAAGGACAGTACATGGATCGCTTCTAGGAGCAAAACAAATCAGAAAGTTCTTAAAATTCAATAAGAATCCTAATAAGCCACTTAACTCAAGTTTCTTCAAGCATAATCCTCCTCTTGGAGGATATTATTACCTGCTTTTTGTCAAATCCTACTTGAAAACTTTAATACCCTAACCACAATGTTTTCTTTTACCAGGAATTTTGTCTAAACCAATGCACAATTAGTAGAAAAGACATGATGCAATTAATATGTCACATAGTCAGTGATAACCCACACAGGACTGTATGAGAATAAATATTTTTAAAATAACTTACAAAACAAATATGTAGGCTACTATCCATTTGCTATTAAATCAGAGATAAGAGCTACTATTTTATCTGGTACTAGTTTCAATTGAATAAAAACAACCCATCACCATAAAAAAGGTAGGTTGGGCCAGTCACTTTAAAATTATAGGAATTTCTATCATTTTATCTAATAGAATAATACACAACTCAGGAAAAGGCCAAGCAGCACATTTCTGAAATAAAGAACTGGATTGATATGCTATGATTTTCATCTCAAGAGTGTGTAGATGTGGAAAAACTGAAATTTGTTTAGTGTGTCCACATGTCTCTCTTTTTTGCAATTTGTGCTGTTCTTTCCTTGGAAGAGAAGGGTTGTATATGCTGAAAATGCTGGTTTCCAGTACCCTCACCTGTCTCTGCCATTTCCCTTCATCCTGGATAAAGGAAGAAGGCAGATTTATCAGTAGAAATTGAATGTGGCTGTGGAGAGCATTTTGCCATTTGTTTCCTAAATGTCATTTCATAGAGTGCTCTTCTCTGGCATGGAGATCATATATTTTGGATATTCCAGGAAAGTGTGGATTTCACATATTCTCTTCCTCTGTCAGGTATGTGTACTGGTTTTGGGTGGAATAATCACTTACTTTGGGCAGGTCTCTAAGCACCATAGTACATTTTTAGGTGCTAACCAAGACTCAGCCATGAAAGGTCTGGGGAAAATGTAGCATTCATCAGGGAGCTGTGACATGTTAAGAAGAAATTTCTCATACATGTGATTCTAAACTGCATATTCTTAAACAAGTTTGCCATCTCAATTTTCAATAGGTTTTATTGACTTAGTCCATTTCATGAAGACTCAGGTGATTTTGCTTTGAAATATTCAAAGAGAGCCTTACTGAAATTCTTTCTTGATGTTGAAAATGACTTTGGATAAGAATAGCTGTCCTAAATGGATCTTTGACCCCGAAATGTAATCAAGATTATCAGGGATTTTTTTTCCTCTTGAGGCAACAGTTTTGTCATGGAAAAAAATGAGTGAGAACAATTGGAATGTTTTCTAGATTAGATATTAGGTGTCGGAATACAGAAGATGTCTGTTCTGGCAGACTGATTGTTTTTCCAATACCAAGTACAGTACAAAGTTTCTGGTTTACAATCCCCGCCTTCCCTGGTGCCAGGTTGCTTTGCCTGAAAACTCCCATCACAGGAAACTAAAGCACCATTCAATACAGCTACAGTATACAGGGCAAAGCTCCATTTCAAAGGTCAGTGTATAATGAGATAGGAAGAATCAGCTTCCAGAAAGGTATCAAGTCCATATTTGAATGGTTCTCAAACTTATATTCTGAAGGGAAACTTATTTACTTTTGTTTCTTTTCCTGAATTTGGTCTTTCTGGAGGTTAAGGATCCTGGTGTCAAATTGGAACCCAGCCTATTTGACATTGAAGTCTCCAAAATATAGTTTGGCTTCAGGGAATGTAACTGGCTTGTGGGGTATCTGGAAGAGGCTTCACTGATTGTGACTCTCACTATGTGGGCCAGTTCTGATGCTCTGGTGTATTTTCAGAATGTTGAATGTTAGGCTAATAGGGGAGATTTTAATTTACTGGGCACTATAGACATGAAACTTTTTAAAAGCTTATGAAATGTTTAAAATCTGGAAAAATTATAGGCTACAAAATAAGAGAAACCCTCAAACTTCAAAAACAAAATTATGAAAATCCTTTTGCAGTTTAAAGAAAAATGTTATATTTAGGATGAGATTGGGTATGTGTATGTTTTAATATGTTTGGTATGATGTGGGATGAAACTCCAGAGCAGGAAGGGCTCAGCCTACCAACCTCTTACGATGGCCCTGAGGCTGGACATATTGAGAGAAAACAATTGATACTTCAAGGGTTAAATAAACACTTTTTTCTTTCCTGGATAAAAGTTTATTGTTTCTGGTTTTGCCTCTTAGCAAGAGATGCTAGTAATACCAGCTTCAATCTAAAAACTTCAATTTCCTATGACAGCAACTGAACAATGTCTTGAAATTCCTGTCATTGTTAGACTGGGTGGGAAGATTCTAGCTGAACCTGCTTCTTTTATTAAGAGGATTGGCCTGTGTGACCTCAGAGAAGAATTTTGGCAAAACAGATATGCTGATTCTAGTCCTGGTAGCAATCACTGGGCTCTCAGCAACTCTTCATGTGGACTCTTCCCTTCCCCCTTCAAAACTTGCAATTAACCCTGGGTAAGAGCCTTTTTAATTGAAATTTAGTTGAGGGACCCATAATTTAACTGTACATTGGGAAACTAGAGAGACAGAAACTAGGAGTTTTGCCAGACACCTGGGAACAGCTTTATATTATCACAGAATCTTCAAGTTGGAAGTGGCTTTCAAAATCTTCCTGCTCAACCCCCACACTCTACAGATGAAGGAAGGCAGGAAGGCCCAGATGAGAAGTTACTTACACCAGGTCTTAGAGGTGATTTGTGATTTGTGGCAGAGAATGGATTAGCAAACAGGCTCCTGACCTTTTCTCTTACTCCATGCTGACTGAGAGTGGAAGGAAAAATAAAGGACCACTCTGGGGAAATACTTTCTACCAAGATGAGAGGAGAATGAATCATTGGATTTTTTTTTTTTTGAAACAATGATTCAGAGCAAAATGTGTAGAGTATTCAAGATACAGGGAAACATTAAATCCTGGGGCTAGCAGTTTACATCCTAGCTGTTTACCAAGTGTGTATAGGCATGGAGCCTTTTGATTCTGCCTGTTGAATAATTACATTTGATCTTAGTATCTCCCCAGCTATACTGTGATAGGTTAAGTGCCTTACAGTTTATGAAGTCTCCAATTATTAGTGTGGGTAAAATCTTGTTGTATATAGAGAAGATTTTTAAAGTAAAAATCTGGTAAATTTTTTGCTCTGAGAATCTCCAAGATGAAATCCATTCATATATACTCATTGCTAACAGGAATAATGATAGCTGATGCTGTAATGCTATTCTAGAAATGAAAAGCATTTTGTTTTATGAAATATTATCTTATGCAGTTTTCCCAAATTAATTTTTCTTAGTCTTTCAATTACAAAGCCAAGAATGAGTAGACCCTAAAAACTCTTCTCTTGAGAATAAAATGGTTGGTAATGAAATATATTTTAAGAATCTCAGTGAAGAATTTAACATGTGGCTTTCAGGTCACCTGTGTTAAGGCCATTTCATGATGTAGAAAGTTTTAACCTTAATGCTTTATAGGCTGTTTTGTTCCAAAGATTTTGCATTTTCCCAATAAGTGTCGAATTGATTTGGATGTAGCAGTTCTGCCTTTTCCTAAAACATGTTTATGTTAAAGTAATGGAAAGCTCAGAAATTCTCTGCAGAGATATCCTGTCACTTTTAAGCCCACGTGCTATTTAGGAAAGGCCAATATTTCATTGGTGGAAGATGTAATTCAGGGCTAAAAGCAGGTCTGCTTTTCAGAAATGTTATTTCCAAGATATTGACAGAATGACTTCAACTCCTGAGCAAAGCACAGGGAGATGGATTTCCTAAGAGGCAGAGTGTTGTCTTTAAAAAGCTCTGCAACAAACCCAAGTTATCTTTTACAGTCTGGAAGATAGCAGTTCAACCAAGATAAAAAACCTGTAAATGCTTATTAATCTACAACAGCCATTACTTTTACACTGGGACATGATTTTTCCACTGAGCCCAAGTCTATTCCAGGGAACGTTCTGATTTCTTTCCATTGAATGAAAGGACAGGACTGTTTTTTACCAATATAATGACACTTCCTTTTCAACAAACAGCAGAGCAAAGGCCCTTGTTTTTGTACTCTTGTCTCTACATGCTGATTTTATGGTGCAATGAATGGCACAGTTGTCCTCTTCTCCGTGTTTTTAAAAATCATGCTTTTGCTAAGTTGCTAGGAACTATCTAAATTTTAGTTTACTTCATAAACAACTGAAATAATAAAATTCCTATTAGTCTGTTCTTGATGTACTAAGGACCCTTTTAAATAACACTTACTGTTTCTCTCTGTGACTTTAATTTCAATTTCCTCATTCAAAAAATGACAATAACAATATTACTTCAAAGGGTTATTGGGAGGGGTAAATGAAATAATAGGTGTCTGACAAAGTAAATGTTAGTTTTCGCTTTTGTCTAAATGAATGAAATGATTTACTCAGTTGAAATCCATGTTAGCTGAACATCAGCTCTGGATTATACACTGATGAATAACCTTTTTTTTTATAGGTCCACCTTGAAAACCTTACTGTCATTCATGAATATAAATATTCAATCTCTTTTTCTCTGTCTATGCCCACTATTGAGCAGGTCTATGTTTTCAGTCCTGTTGTATACGCCATTTACAATGATCATCAAACACACTTAAGCAATTCTTTTTTATTCCTCATGCAATGGGAAGTAAGAAAAAATTCCATGAGGTTCATTTTATGAAGCAATAAAAAAAAGTTAGTCATCAAATAAAATAACATGGTAAAATCAACAGACTTATTCATACTGTTTACAATCTTTAAAGATAAAAATGATTCTGTAGAACACAGATACTGAAGTGATACAACCCTTAAGCTTCCACTTGCATCCCAGACTGAACCCCACCTAGAAGAAATTTGGAATAGAGTGAATTGAATTTACTAGTTGACTCATAATCTGGACAAGAGACGTTTAGTCTTTCCCTTCCCGTAGTTTGCTGATTTCCCTAGAACACTTACTGCCCTTCAGAACAAGCAGGCTTCTATGGTAACCAGTGAACTAAATGGACCCCGTTGCCAGGAAAGGTACATGAAACAAAACCAAAACAAGGCAGACAGGAAGACAGGGGCTTCCCCAGCGGTTGAATTAAGAGTTGTCAGGGGAAACATGAAAATACAATTATGAAACAGCTCAGTGCAATGTGTTAATATTGATTGTGAGAATGATAGTAGGATATGGATTAATATGTGGTAAAAGCTGCATCCTTTTTCTTTCCTTTTAGTACTTTCCTTTGATTACTAAGCACAGATTTCTATGACATGGTTCAATAACTAACATCTATTGAGACACAACTATTTGCCAAAAAGTTTTCATTTATTTTTAAAAACTATTATAGCCACCTTAAAACTATATTGTGATACTAATTTTACAGATTCTTCTAAACTCAGTTTATCAGCCATCCCTGATAGGCCACTTAGGTTTCTCAGTCATATGGTCCAATGGAATCCTGTCGAGTTCTTAGAACATTTGTAATTATGCAATTAATGATCATAATACTTAAAGTTTAATGTTCACATTCTCTGCCAGCTTGTAGAGTGAGACAAGCACAATGCCTTGTTCACTGGCCCATCTCTAGAGCCTGGCATGGTAGCTGGCACACAGTGAAAGCTCAATAGACACCTTTGGCTGAGATATAAAAAGTCCAAGCCTCAGGGGAGTGACTTTTGCTCAGTTGTACATAAGTATTGAAACCCCGGCCAGGGACTTTTCACTAAGCACTCTACCTGGATGTTGTTTTGTCTTAGGAACTCAGAGTATATAGACATTCTATCCTCTGGGGTATTAATCACATTTCAGTAATCTAAAAAAGAGAAATAGTATTTTCCCTGTATTCAAAAAATGCAAACAAAAATTCAGTGTCTTGCCTAAAGTCACCCATGCTCTATAATAATAAATAGATTGATGATGATAAAAATGGTCATGACTTACAAAAACATGGCAGGACTGGACTCCTAGCTTCCAGTTGCACACCCTTTAAACGAAGATTTCCCAAACTTTTCCTTACCGTATTTGGCGGATTTAAAAAATATATACATAAACTTCTACCATAATTGTTTTTACGTTTGTTGATTTTTTTTTTCTTTTCTGCCATCTCTGAGGGAAACAACTCTATCTTTCCTGTATCTTGGCATGTTGGATCCTTTCACTTACATGCCAATTCAATAAGCGTGTGCTAAAGGAATTCTGTTGCTGACAACCTATGAGTGCCTGTGTTACTTAGTATCTTTCTTCTTTTACTTGTATTTGTCAGAATAGTGCAGGTTATACTGCGATAGCTCTAAAATTTCAGGTTATTTCTCGTTCACGGTGTCAGGAAGAGCTTTGCTTATCACTGTCACATAGGGAGTAAGGCCGAAGGAGACTGTCATTTTATGACACTGCTATCTAATGACCCCAAGTTTCAGGTTTACCCCTGAAGGGGATGAGAAAGAGCTGGCAAGTCAAGCACAAGCCGTGGAAGCCTTAGTCCAGAGTGTTATTCACATGCCTTTGGGCAGAATGAGTCACATGCAGCACCTAACTTCAAAGGAACATGGAAATGTAATCTCCTGTCTAACCAAAAGTAAAGAATTAGATATTGGTGGACATTAACAATGCCTATCATACAACCATCATCTATAAACTCAGGCTTTATGAAAGAAAGAAGGTAGATGCAGATAGGAAGCCAAGGGGAAAATAAAAGAAGATCCAGGGTTGGGGTGGGGGGTAGATAGATAGGGAAAAGGAGAGAGGAAAAGCTCAACTGCTATTCTGGCAAGATTAGTGCCATTTCCAAGGTAGAACTAAGCCCTTAAATAAACCAGCCTTATCTTACCTGTGCTTCTGGATTGATGATGTACATGACTCAGCTGTGAGTTGACTGTATTTTACCATTGTTGTTCATATTTTGTTGACGTTCTTATACCATTGTGGGTTGTGGTTCACTGGGACAGACAATTTTTAAGGTTTCCTGGATTGAGGTGCAAGGTGTTTAAGCTTTCCTGGATGCATGAGGTATAGAACTGTGAAGATTCCTGCCTTCAACTTGAGGTAGGTGTGACAAAGAAATAAAAGTTGAGGTGTCTTTGCTGTTGGAATGCATCATTACTCTCTTCCTTATCTTTCCCTCACTACTTAAAGTTTCTAACTGTACTCCTTCCTTGCTGGGGTTGCATACCACAAAGGAAAGAGTTGTGAGTATCTTAGTTATCATTTTATTCTCAGAGTCTACAAGCACCAGGCACATAGTAGTGCTCAGTAGATAATTGCTCATTGGTGGCTTGAAAGGGGCATCTTAGGGAGCCCAGCTATAGCACTTGTAATTAAAGGTTTATTTCCCAAAGCGGGCCCTTTAGGGAATTGCAGAACCACTGAAGTTACCTTTCATCTGATGAGTTGTGCTGTAGGCAAGCAGGGAGGCTGTTTTTAATCTTTGGGTTAGCCCTTGGCAAGATTTGCTCAGTCATTCTCTTTCCAGTTGGTAGTTTGGAAGTCACAAGCAGTATAGCTATGGCTGACAGTCAGTTAGCTGTGAATTTATTTTTAATCTTCAGCAAATGTCCTTTGTGAACAAACAAAGGTTGCAAGATAATTACCATCAACTACTGTCTCTTCAACTCCCCTGTGTGCCTGGCACAGTACTGTGCAAAACAGACAAAATATAGTTCTAGTATAAAGGATCTGACAGAGCAAATAAGGATCATTAACTTTGCCTTTTTAAAAAAGTTATTATTTTGTGTGGGAGAGTGATTTTCTTATTATCTGATAAAGTGCTTCACGGAGGGCTAGAGATTGAAAGAAGATTATAAAAGAAGAACAAAGACAGAGCACATAAATACTCAAAGGGGTCCTTTGATAACTGTACAAGTTTAATAATTAGAAAATAATATGATTACCAGGTGACAATGATAGTTTGTGGAGTTGTTTTGATAAGAGGAACATTTTCGGTAACATTCTGGTACTTTTTTTTTGTATGCTCATTTAACTGTCCAACTGCTATACAATAAATGTCAGAATATATTTGATAGCCCAAGTATAATTCTGAGGCTATTTCATTCGTTAAAAAATAAAAGGCATAACATTATGTTTGTTATGTACAGAAACCCTTTCCTCATTCTTCAATCGGGGACAAACATCTACCCAATTTGTAAATAAACCTTAAAAATATATCTCTATCTGACTGAAAATAAAATTTTGGTGATGACTTCTATTTGTGAAAATAAACTTTTTCAATTAAAATGTTTAAAGATACCCATGTACTTCAGAACAAATTGGTATTTGGTTTTTAATGAATTTCTAATTTTCGAATCCAAGATTAGAAAATTGTTTTGGGTGTAGGTAACAAATAATTTACCAGCTGATGAGAATGATTTCTGGATATTTTTATAATCTTATATCTGCATTTAAAGCCTTAAAAATATTTCTTGAACAAAAATATCTTGGAAACATTAATCACTAGTAAAAAGCAAGTTGCTTTTAAAAAAATACCTTATTAACAAGGGACTAAATCATTACTATTTCTTTTCTTTCCCCTTCATCCCACTGAAAATGAGTCTACTTCTGTCAAATGTTTCCTGTGAAGGATAGATAATCCTGAGGTTGGCTCTGTGGACAATCTGAAATTCTAGAAAAGCTGTGAACTTAAAAGAGGGTTACTACCAAGTCCTAGGAGGAGGAGGAAATGAATAAACTGTTTCTCCCCACTCAAGGGCATAATATAGAAATATTTAATCTTATTGTAATCTTGCCTTTCTATATTTTAAATAAGAAACTTTGAGATATACTTTTTAATGTGCAGCCATGATGAAATTTGATACGGAATACAATATTCTGGTTTTTCAGAAATTTGACTAAAAACAGAGAAAAAAAGATCTATTTAGAACAAAGTAAAGAACACAGCCCAAAGCCACACTCAGGCAAATATGTGTGAATGTGAACACATTTTAACATTTTTCTTAAAATTAGGCTTTGATGGCAGCTGCTCTGCTTGAGGGAGCAGTGTCCTTGCTCTGGGATGTGACTGTGAGGTCACCTTACCCAATTCATAAACGCAGGAATATTTCACCAGTCTCCATTTTTCTTCACTCTTGTGGAGACAGCCTAACACTCAGAGGGAGGAGTTTGGGGCAGTGGAAAGACCCAGAGTTCTGGAATCTGTCAGCCCTGATGAGTAGGACTCTTTACTGTTTCACTATGTGACCTTCGGTCAGTCCCATAGGCCCTCTGAGACCTAAATTCCTTATCTGTAATACAGAAATAATAGTATCTTCCTTGTAGGAGTTTTCATAAGGATTAAATGAGATAATAAGTAAACTATTTCTAGTACTATGGAATAACTGAATATCATGTCTTGTGCAATTTGTATGTGATTAGTTGTGAGCTCTATTGTTCTTTTATTCATTTTAATTACTCATTTGAAAAATATGAATTGAGCCCCTGCTCTGTGTGAGATTGAGTCTACAAGTCTGTGTTAGATAGAGATGGTCTCTATCCTTACTGAAGTACAGAATCATGGAGGCAAATGACAGACATGCAAACATTAATTACAATACAGTGAGATGCACTAGTTTCCAAATAACTTGTAAGCATTATGGTACCAAAGCTTGAGAAAAATTTATTTTTAAATTTAAATACTGTATTGAAGGTAATACTATAATTTTACTTTCATTTATTTACAGTCAGCAATGCCTTTTTTTCCTGCAAACAAGTGGAAGTGTGGAAGAATATATCTCCCTGTGAACAATATATTTTGGCCTAGCATGTAGTTAGTGATAAGTAAATAGTATTTATGATGATGTTGATGATGGTGATGATGGTAATGAAAAAAGTGCCTTGGAACAATGCAACCCTGGCAGTGTTTTATTGAGATGGTTTTCCTGTAAAAATCATTTATAGAATAAGCTAAATATTCTCTGTATTTTTCTGGTCTGTAAGCTCAAATACAGAAAACACAGGATTTTATTTCCCCTCCAGAATATCATTGAGTTGTAAATGAAACTATGGAAATAAAATCAGTTTAAGAAAATATGCCTTTTAAAAAGAGATTCTCCTTCTATTAATGCTTTATATATATGGACACATGTTTTAGAGACCTTTGGAAAGGGTTTCTGGGCTCTCAGCATTTCTCTGGCTGATAGAAGCAGACCAGGTGACCCTGCTGAGCTGCTTGCCTATGGCTCTATCTCAGGGCATTTGTTGCATCAACCCCTCCCCCGCCCCGTTCTTGGCACCACAGGGAGCAGAGACAACATGAGGCTTCCTGAGAGTACCCATCTGGCCTGGCACAAACACCACCCACTGCCCTTAAGTTCTTCTCACTCAAATGTCATGGAAACCTTGCTGATGCCAGTTCCATTGTTGAAGCAGTCTCCTCAGCCACAAAGACCAAATTGCCATGGTTTTCCCAAGGAAGCTTAAGGTCATGGAAGCTCTAGGGTAAAAGGGGCAGAAACATTCTTTAAGAGGATACAGTTGGGAATAGCCCATTATATAAATTCTGGAGTTATTTGCTAAATGATCTTTCCAGGACAGACTGCCTTCAAAAAGATGAGGTGTATTTCTCTGTCACAGCTTATAATGTGTAAAACCACTCTTTTTCCCCTGAAGTTCAGAGACCAACTATAGAAATATTACTTTGTATGATTTTTTTTAAATGAATAATATCACACAATTTGGCACAGATGTCTGTGTTTTTAGCAAGGGTTAATAGTGTTGTGATAAATTTATATTATATTTTCAGGTATTTGTAGGATCTGGAACTTGGAAGATATATACCTAGATAATATATATCAAGGTGTACCTCATTAACAAAAAACCCTTTCATTGTGAGAAATTTTAAACTTACATAAAAGTTGGTAGAATTTGTCTCATGCTGTTTAGAATGGTGATTATTAAAAAGTCAAGAAACAACAGATGCTGGAGGGGATATGGAGAAATAAGAACACTTTTACACTGTTTGTGGGAGTGTAAATTAGTTCAACCATTGTAGAAGACAGTGTGGCAATTCCTCAAGGACCTGGAAATAGAAATTCCTTTTGATCCAGCAATCCCATTACTGAGCATATACCCAAAGGATTATAAATCATTCTATAAAGACACATGCACACGTATGTTTACTGTGGTACTGTTCACAATAGCAAAGACCTGGAACCAACCCAAATGCCCATCAGTGATAGACTGGATAAAGAAAATGTGGCACATATACACCATGGAATATTATGCAGCCATACAAAAGGATGAGTTCATGTCCTTTGCAGGGATATGGATGAAGCTGGAAACCATCATTCTCAGCAAAGTAACCCAAGAACAGAAAACCAAACACTGCATGTTCTCACTCATAAGTGGAAGTTGAATAATGAGAACACATGGACACAGGGAGAGGAACATCACACACAGGGGCTATCTAGGGGTGGGAGGGCTAGGGGAGGGACAGCATTAGGAGAAATACCTAATGTAGATGATGGGTTGATGGGGTGCAGCAAATCACCTTGGCACATATATACCCATGTAACCTGCACATTTTGCACATGTACCCCAGAACTTAAAGTATATTAAAAAACCCACACTCACACACAATAAGATAGCCTTGATATTTAAAATAAAACTGACTATAAAAATAAAAAGTTTTTAGAATTATGTAATGGACTGCCATTACTTATCACCTAAGGTCAACAATTATCCACGAATAGATAATAAATTTTCATTTAAGTCCCTATGTACTTCACCTTCCATATTATTTTGAAGCAAGTCCTGGACATATGATTTTATGCATAAGTATTAAATATATATCTTTTAAAGATAAAGGCTTTTTGTTTTTATTATAATCACAATACCATCATCAAAGCCAAAAATTAAAATTCTTTAATATCATAAAGTGTATCCAGTAACTGTTCAGATTTTCAATTATGTTATCAGTGTCATAATTTATGATTTTTTTTTAAAAATTAAAATCCAAGTCAAAGCCGCACAATATGATTGGTTGATATGTCTTTTAAATGTTTTCTAAATTGCAGATTCTCCCTCCATTCTTTTTTCCCTCTTCTGGTTTCTTTGTAGAACAAACTGGGTTATTTGTCTTGCAATGTTTCCCACAGTCTTGACTGTGCTGATTGTATGCTTGCAGGGTATATTAGCAAGTTTCTACATCTTTTGTATTTCTTCCAAGTTGGTAGTTGTACATATGCACTTGATTAAATTCAGGTTAGATCCTGTTTTGTTTTTGATATGACTACTTCATAGTGATGCTATGAACTAACGCCCCTCCCTTCACCTCCTTCCTCTCCCCTCCCCTCCCCTCTCCCCTTAGAATGGTGCAATCATAGCTCACTGTAACCTCAAACTCCTGAACTCAAAAGCTCCTCTTGCCCCAGTCTCCTGAGTAACTGGGACTACAGGCATTCATCACCATGCGAAACTAATTTTAAAATTTTTAGTATAGATGAGATCTTGCTATGTTGTCCAGGCTGGTCTTGAACTCCTGGCCTCAAGTGATCCCTGCCACTGCCTCCCAAAGTGCTGGGATTACTGATATGAACCACTGCACCTGGCCTGATTCTGCACTTTTCTATCATGAGCCATGATATGTTTAGTTGGCTCTTTTGGTGATCTCAGCAGCTACTGATGTTCAATTCATGAACCATTAATTCACTATAATTTGCAAAATTGTGATATTCTAATTCTATGATTCCTTCTTATTACCTGAATCATTTTTATAAGTGAAATATTTCTTATTGATTATATAGTAGTTCAATTCACCTGTAAAAACCTGGATAAAGGCTTGATTTTTTTTTTTTGGCCTTTTTGTAACTAGTAGTGATCAAGTATATTTTTTTGTAAGTGTAATTATGCTCCATGAATTCAAATATATTTTGTAATTAAACTTCTTGTCTTTTGTAAAATTATTAATGCTCAAATTGTCCGAGTTTTTGTGAAATGGAACAGGAGCTTCTTCAAGTTGACTCTTGCATTCTGCTGATATGAATCTTGTGGTCTATGATAGTTTCCTTGCTATATGGTATGACACATGCTGCAGACTCATCTTGTATATTTTCTGCCCCAGTTCTTTTAGTCTTTTGAGAATGGTATTGGAGATTATAATCCAGATCTAGGAATGCTACTGGATGTACATATATTATGTATGTATGTATGTGTGTGCATTTTTGTATATATACGTATACATATGCATACATGTTTTTTAAGAAATATATCTTTTAAAAAGATAAGCTATATTATGATTCCTACTGATACTTCCAGTTCAAATTTAGGAGCATTAGTTTTTTAATTTAATTTCTTCTATCTTACACTTATGTCTTCTTTTTTTCCATGCTGAGAATCCTGGTTCTTAAGGTTGTCAAAAACAATTAAATTAAAATATTGCACATACTAGAAAATTTGCTCTGCTCTGCCCTTTTCACTGAAAAATGTGTCTTTCTCTCAGTGGTTCATTTTACTTGTTTCTTATATATTTAAAGTACATATTTTTGGTAGTAATGAAGGTTTGCTCTTTTGTTTTAATTTTTATACTAACATTTAAAAAATTTCCTATTCCTGTTCTCCCTGCCATTGTTGTCTATAGAGTCCATTCTATGAGATAGATTGATATTAGCTAGTATTCTGCATCGATTTAATCAGTATTAAAATAATTGGATTTAGTTTCTTTTAGTAACTATAAGATTATCAAGATGATTCTGTTTTTCTGATAGGATCCCCATTCTGCCATTTTTATAGTTGTGATATATCTATATTGCCACAGAAAATATAATTATTTACTATTATGTATTTTTTTCTTACAGACTTCCTTTTGTCATAGGATTGAGAATATATATGGTGGTTTGTCTTCTCCTGTTTGAATTTTAGAATTTAGTGGCTATGTTGTCACTTGATTTTGTTGTATATGTTTTGGAATCTTATTTGCTTTTATTTTGAAGAAAGATTTACTTAGGGGGCTTCAAAAACTATACCATTACCACCACCTTCTCAGAATTCTTAAGATTGCATGTGTTGAGTAATTTTCTCTTAACTATTTTATATAAGCTGTATTATTTTTAGTGCATGCTTCTGCAGAATGTGTTGTTCTGGGTAATGTATATGTGGCATTTTATCAGAAATACCAATTGTGGCAGCATCTTATAAACAGACTTAAATAGAGCATTTTGGAAGAAACAACATTATAAAGCACTTTGAGCACTTATTATTGAATAAGTATTATTTCTGTGTTGTTTCTAATTTGCATCTCCAGAGAATGATATATTCCCAAATATGTAATTAGAAATAAGGAAACGGAGGAAGGGGAGGAGGAGAAAGAGGAAATATAATATTATACCAATAACTTGTACTTTACTCGTAACTGTAAATCTTGCTTTGATAATTTATCACTTTTTTTTTTTGCAACGGAGTTTCGCTCTTGTTACCCAGGCTGAAGTGCAATGACACAATCTCGGCTCACTGCAACCTCTGCCTCCTGGGTTCAGGCAATTCTCCTGCCTCAGCCTCCTGAGTAGCTGGGATTATAGGCACGCACCACCTTGCCCAGCTAATTTTTTGTATTTTTAGTAGAGACGGGGTTTCACCATGTTGACCAGGATGGTCTCGATCTCTTGACCTCGTGATCCACCCGCCTTGGCCTCCCAAAATGCTGGGATTACAGGCTTAAGCCACCGCACCTGGCCAATTTATCACTTCTTAGTAGAGTAATAAAGTCCTGGGTTTAGTATCATTTGTAGTAATAATGAGATTTCTTGCTTTAAGCAAATCCCTTATTTTAGAAGAAAAGTAAAACGTTAACTCTTAGGAATTATTATGCAATAACAAAGAGAGCAGTAAAATTTTATAGTGGTTGGACCAAATCCAGTGGCTTTCTGGTTTGTGAAAAGTTCAGTAAAAATTGGGTAAATGACTCACATAATGGGAAGTTTAAGTAATAAAATGGGGTGGGGGTGGGAGATGAGGACTTCCTTCTTTGCTGCCATATACATAGTAGAGTTGCTAGTGATTTTTGCCTTAGATGATAGTACTGTTCTCATTACAGGCATAGGCAGATTATCATAATTATAAGAGTGCGCATTTGGTGTAAAAAATAAAAAAATTCATGATGCTAGAGCCTCTGGGTTAAAAAAAGTTTGGGAGATTTTATTACATGTATTGTTTTCCAATTAGTCTCATCTTTACTCCCTTGGTGCTTAGAAAGAAAACTCCAAGTAGAATAATGATAACTACCATATGTTGGTTCTTACCATAAAGCTAAGAGCTAGGCAGTCAACGTATAGGCATCTCATTTGGTCTTCCCAAGAGCACAATGAGAGACACATGTGAGGAAAGTAATATACAGATATGTTAGATGACTTGTTTAAGGTCACAGAGGTGGTGAGTTGTGGAGCCTGGTTTGAACCTGGGTTAGTCTGATGCCTGAACTGCACTCTTTGCCAGTGTATAAAAGTGTCTTTAGAAAACCACATAGTTTAATGTGAGAAGGTGAAGCTTTAAAAGATACTCTCATCCTGTCCAAGCTAAGTTTAATTTAGGGAGGCAGGGTGTGTGTACACTGTGCAGAAAATACAGTTCTTGCCTGAGGATTTCACAATCCCCATTCAGTTGACATTCAGCATAAGATCAACTCAATTGTTTGGCTATCTCAGTTTAGCAAGCTCTTCTAAGCTGGATGTTGGGACATAAAAATGAGTGATACATCTCTCTGCCCTCGTGTACAGTGGAGGGTCAGGTTACATAAATAGATGTTTGCGAAAATCAAAGTAGAAGCTCAATCCTAGAGAATTGCTGAGGATAGCCTGTGAGCTGCAAGTCTGAGGAAGGCAAAAAGAGAATGGTGAGTGTTGGGAGTTTCCCTAGAGGTGACGAGCTTGTCTGATTTGCCTGGGACTTTCCCAGTTTTAGTACTACAAGTCCCACGTTCTATGCAATTCCTCAGTCCCTGGCAAACTGTTATAGCTGACCACATAGGTTTTTGCTGGTTTGGAGAATTGCCAATTTCCCATTAGAGAACTAGGGGATTCCTAGTCAGTCCTGCTAGGGAAATTAATATTCATGATCATCACCCCCTAAAAATGATAACTTAATCTTCGATGAGCAAGATTTTAGGTAAGCTTGATTTGCTGCCTTTCTCAATTGGGAGTTCAATAAATTTGCTTTGCTTTCTTGTGTGGTAGGAATCCATGTTGTCATCAGGGACTTTGCAAACTCAAATGTGAAGATAGAGACAATCCTATATGGGTCCCATCAACATAATGGGCACAAACTACTTGTGAGGGAGCAGATTGTTTAATGAGTAAGGAATTAGGTTACACAGGCACCATGTTCAAAAGTCAGCTGGCAGGGTTTCAACAACCTCATCATCACTAGAACAGTCCTGGGTGTGTAATCCTATACTACCTGGGCAGGGTGACCAGGTTTAATGTACCCTTTTACAGCTCATGGGGTATGGGGCTTATCACATGCTTCAGCAAGGGCACCCTTTTATTATTTTGAAACTTATAGTGTCACCTTAACGTTTTATGACAAGCCTTGTCCATCATATTACCACTATAAAAATGTCAGTAACTTGGAGAGTTTCTTTTTCAAATATTTTATCACATAATTAAAAGTTTATGCTTCTTTTCTTTTCACCTTTTCTTCTTCCTCCCTTGAGAGCCCTTCTTGCTTTTTCTTTCCTTCTCATCTTTTTTCTACCTCTGTCTTCCTTTCTCTTTTACCTTTCCTTTCTCCCTCCATCTCTCCTCTCCTATTTCCTTTATGCTTTCCTACTCTTTGAAAAAAGAGAGGATTTTCATTCTCTTTAGATGCAACCCTCCTTCCCTGACACATGCATCTTATCAAAAAATTAGCTAGGAGGATGACTTGCTGAGACCTTAACTAGAGTTTTGTTTTCATTTCTGCACCCAGAAGTCTCCCTGAGTGTCTTTCATCATAGGAGGTAGATGAAAACGGAGTTATTGGCCAGAAAGAAATGGCATGCATGCCTTCTTGCTTTTCTAAATAATTTACAGGTCTTTGATGTTCTATGGCCTGGTTACATCCTCAGAAACCCTTAAGTTCTAATATTGGTGAAGAGAAATAGCATGATCTCTTTTGTGTTGGAATGAAAGAGAGGAGCTGGAAAGTGAGGAGAATTGAAAGTTTTTGGTCAATTTTTTTTTTTTTTTTTTTTTTTTTTTTGTTGTTGTTCAAACACATGGGGGAGTTGGGGAGAGAAGGAAAAGAAGGGCAGAGCTCAGGTACTGGGACACTTCTAATACTTGAGTACCATCCTTAAGTTAATTCTGATATTGTCAGTGGTTTCAAAAGTTCCAGAATCACTAACTTCAGAAAAGGGCTGCATTGAAGGTCCTCTTATGAATGCCTAGAGCAATGTGATTAGAAAATCTTTTTTTTTTTTTTTTTTTTTTTTTTTTTTAGTTGAAATGGAGTTTCGCTCTTGTTACCCAGGCTGGAGTGCAATGGCACAATCTCGGCTCACTGCAACCTCCGCCTCCTGGGTTCAGGCAATTCTCCTGCCTCAGCCTCCTGAGTAGCTGGGATTACAGGCACGCGCCACCATGCCCAGCTAATTTTTTGTATTTTTAGTAGAGACAGAGTTTCACCATGTTGACCAGGATGGTCTCGATCTCTTGACCTCGTGATCCACCCGCCTCGGCCTCCCAAAATGCTGGGATTACAGGCGTGAGCCACCACACCCGGCCAGAAAATCCATCTTTAATACCACATCTTGGAGACATACCAGCAGTTCTGGCTGTCCCAGCATAAGAGCAGAATCCTACTCTGACCTGGAATTCTACTCTGTTTCTGGAAGCCCCTGTGAACCATCAGACCATGGATGACAAACTCAGGTAGCACCCCAGAAATAACACTTAATGACAACTAGATCCCCGATGGGCTATAGAATGTGTTTGGTTATCTGAAATATAGGTGGTGGTGGGAGAATGGGGCACTTTTGTGCGTCTTGAGAGATCTGTGGCTGGAAGAAAGCAGCTACCTCTGTTAGACATGAAAAACTCACAAGAATGAGACAGGTGAGCCTTCACATATACTGTCTGTGTTAGGAGTATGTGTAAACTGGTATGTAAATTAGTAGGTTCCACATTAGTAACTACTAATGGAAATGAAGAGTGGAAATTCTAGCTCTAATGTCTTCTAGTAGCCATTTACCTACCTGCCCTGTAAAGGTGGCTCTCAACTCAAGACTCAAGAGTCTTTGTTCTTGAGGTTCTTTTGTTTGTTTCTGTTTTTAAATTTGTGATGTGATCTCTTTGAGTCTCTTAGTGTGATCCTTCTGTTTTATAATTTAGGAAGCTGCTACACTTCTGAGGATGAGAAATATTTAAAATAAAAATTACATTCAATTTTAACCTGACTTTTTAGGAAATTTCATCTAAACCTCCCACCTCATATATAGTGATAGTTCCGACACTTGGGAACTGAACTTCCGATTGAATTCAGATGACTGAATGTATTGTGCAGATAATGCACAGAGCATGTGAGGAAAAGTCCAAACTCTCTCTGCCATGGGTGGGAACCATGATACTTCATTACCTTCACACTCTGGTTGCCATTGTAAAAATGAGACTGCCTGACCAGTTTAACCAGACCAGCCTCCAGGAAGTGACCCTTTCTCCTCCCCTTTTGCCCACTTAACCATAGATTCTTGACTAATTTTAAAGGAAGAAAATCAGTTCCTTGCCAAAGGATTTTATGACTGTGTTAACTGCCAATAAATGAAGTGACTATGAAAAAGAACTGTTCTGCCGCTCTACTGGGAGAACAATGGAGTGACCAGTCATCATACAATCATGATTTTACACTCACAATTTCAATTCTGCCAACAGTGGAGAATTTCTCCTTTGTCGTAGGAACACAATCACATTTTACTTAATTTCTCTGTAGGATGCCTGAGAAAAATACCACCTCGAACTAAAGAACATTTAAAATAAGCACTTTGAAAAAAATAAAATGTCTTTTTATAGGATCAAATATGTCACATTTTGGAAAATAGGCACAAAATATTGGGTAGCTCTATTACTGAAATTTTGGTTTAGGAATGAAAAAAATCATAGACAGTAGAGAGAAAAAAATATTCCTCCCCCTGAGCTGAAAATTTTACTATGGAGAAAACTCCCATGTTTTTGATGGTAGTAAGACCCCAGTCCTGTGGCTTGGATTGAAAATTATAAAAAATAATAACCATAAAATAAAATATATTAGAAATAATGAAACATAGTTACATAGTAACATAGTCTTAAGTCCAAGTCTTGAGCCCAGAATATTTACTTTTCTTAGCTGTGGTATAAGAAATATTAACTTCCCCACCCCCCAAAAATAAAAAAAAAAAACAACATTATATTGATTTCCTTCAACTAATTTCTAGGATGCTCTCTTGAGTATTGTGCATGTACCCAAATTTGTTTCAGGTAGTAAAGTAGAAACAAATGCCATCTGACATATGGGAGAAGAAATGAATAAAACAGAAATTCTCCCTTTCTTTCTGCCTATTGGGACATTTTCTTCCTGGGGTCATGTAATATCCAACTAAAAAAGAGGCACAAACCAAACCTAGGCCTGGATCTGAGATACTGTGAAAACAGTATGATCACATAAGCTTCTCATTAATATTCTCAATACATATGTTTAAAGACTCAAATGGATATTCAGGTTTTCTATCAATAAACACAACATATAAGCATGCTATTAAAAATCACTGTGCAAAAATATCAAATACTCATTTGTCTTTTTTAAAAACACTATTCTGGAGACAACAGATGCTGGTGAGGATGTGGAGAAATAGGAACACTTTTACACTGCTGGTGGGAGTGTAGATTAGTTCAACCATTGTGGAAGACAGTGTGGCAATTCCTTAAGGACCTAGAAATAGAAATTCCATTTGACCCAGCAATCCCATTACTGGGTATATATCCAGAGGATTATAAATCATTCTACTATAAGGACACATGCACATGAATGTTCATTGCAGCACTGTTTACAATAGCAAAGACCTGGAACCAACCCAAATGCCCATCGATGATAGACAGGACTGGGAAAATGTGGCACATATACACCATGGAATACTATGCAGCCATCAAAAACGATGAGTTCATGTCCTTTGTAGGGACATGGATGAACCTGGAGACCATCATTCTCAGCAAACTGACACAGGAACAGAAAATGAAATGCTGCATGTACTCACTCATAGGTGGGTGTTGAGCAGTGAGAACACATGGACACAGGGAGGGGAGCACTACACACTAGGGTCTGTTGGGGGGAATAGGGGAGGGACAGTGGGGGGTGGGGAGTTGGGGAGCGGTAGCACAGGGAGAAATACCAGATATAGGTGAAGGGGAGGAAGGCAGCAAATCACACTGCTACATGTGTACCTATGCAACTATCTTGCATGTTCTTCACATGTACCCCACAACCTAAAATGCAATAAAAATAAAAAATAAAAACACTATTAACATTATTTATTGACATACTTGTTTTATGTTACATAAATGGCAGGGATTATACTAAGGAAGAATAAATAATGATAAAAATTTTATAAATTTGTTTTAAAGGATCTGATCAAAATCAGTTTTTTCAAGAGCTATAAATTAAAAAAAAAAATTGGCAGAAGGAGTAAGTGAATTACAGTGTTCAGGAATTTTATTCTTCCTCCCTTGTTTTTCAGCCCTGAACAGCACAATGACCTTAAACCCTGCAGGGAGATGGAATGCAATTCTTTTCTGGGCTTGAAAACTTTTGAAAATACTTTAAGTGCTATAATTTCTGTTTATAGATATATGCCAAGAATAGAAATTAAATAAAATTTAATGGCATCTCATTATATTGCAATGTGTACAAACTTCTTGCAAAATATTCAAAGTTGGTTTATGATGGGGCAAAGAAACCTTTATGGTGGCAATATATAGATCAGCAGAAGTAATTCAGAAATAGCAAATCAGACTAGACACAAAAAACATCTTGGATTTGCTAACTCTATAAAGGTCAATATACTATACCCTCCTTGAAGAAACTAAAAAGCCAGTATTGGCTTTGATGAAGAGGGTAGGGCATAAAAGTGAGAAAGGTATGACATAGCTTGCTTTCCTTCCTGTCTTTTTTCTTCATTTATTTTTCAAAGAACATTTCTCAAGCATCTATGATTCTGTTGGGTCTTCCGTGGATGAGGATGGCTAGACAACAGAATATATCCAAAGACAGAAGAGAAGCATCTGAAAAGATAGGCTCAGTTTAAACTGCCAACAATACTGAATGTCAGACTAAATTATGATAATAACTAACATTGATTTAGTGTGCTTTGCTTTTCTAAATGATTTTGTATACTGACTGAATTCTTTCAGCTACCTTAGAGGTAAGTGCTATTATTACCTCCATATTATAGATTAGGAAACCAAGGCACTGAGAGATTAACTTGCCTCGGGTCACACAGAAGTACCTGGCAGAGCTAGAATTTGAATTTCAGGGAATGTGGTTTTACAGTGTATTTTTTTCACCATGATGCTACTCTGTGAAACGATTTCAACTTTATTGCATAGGCCACCAGGAGCCATTTTGCTGTTGGGCTTAGTGGGTTTTTTTTTTGTCAGTTCCCTCACCTGTAAAGTAAACATAATAATAAAAATGCCTACCTCATGGGGTTATAGTGAGGATCAAATAAAACAATACATGGGAAATTGTTTTGAAAATTTACTTCGTTACTTTGAAATGTGCCACATGGCATTATGAGTACTGTGTTCAAGTAGTAAATATGAAACAAGTGTTCAAATAAGGAAACGCTTGAGTTGTCACTGTTTACCCATGAGTTCAGCCTTCGCCACATTAGTAGCTATGTGTCAGCCTTGACTGAAGAACACAGCTGAGTGAGAGGAGATAACGACAGCCATAATGGTGATTCTACCATGGTGACTGCAATCGTGGAACACGTATCAGTGCCTATTCTGTAACAGGCATCTGACCAGATTCTATATGTGGTCTCTGTCCTTATGTGCAAGCAGTCCATAATCCTTATGATTTGTACGTTTCATGACTCATGAAAGGCTCTAAAAACCTTTATTGCGTGTGAGCCTATCATCCCTTGAGAAACCTGCATGGGAGGTAAATTACTCTTGTTTTCACAGGAAGAGTTTGAGACTCAGAGCTTGAGTGACTTGTCCAATATCACATAGTGTGCAGAAGCATCAGGACTCAAACCCAAATCTCTTGCTCTTCAGAACATCATTCTTTCTGTGACACGAGGCTGCCTCAATCTCCATTATAATCATAATAATAATAGCTGAGCACTTCATGCCAGACATTGTTCTGAGTGCTGTACATCAATTAGCTTTTTTAACCCTTAACAACAAACTCCTGTAAGGTATATCCTATATTGCTTCTGTGAAGTACTAGGCTGGGTGTGTTGAAGTGGAGTGATGTCCTTTGACACACATTGGCAGACTTTTCTTAGCTTGATATTACCTTCTCTGAGGACATTCAATTTTATAATTAATGAATTTGTACACTGGAGGTAAGAGGTGGGGGCTTGGAACAGGAAAGTCTTTCCAACCTCATGTGATATTAACAGTGGGAGGAAACATTCCTTCTTCCTAAGGGAGAAGAAAGATAAGCACTCTGCATAGGTTGAAATCTCCCTCAAAAACATAGCTCTGTGTTCCTTCTATAACAGTAGTAGCCTTGCTAGAACCCTGCAGAATGAAAATCACAGCTAGGTCTGCCTCTTTTACATGCAAGATGTGAAAAAGCTGAGATGACCCCTTCCTTGACATACTAGCCTGGATCAAGGTAGAGCATGAATAGCAGAAAATGGAACAAGTGAGTGATAGCCCTCAGCCAGAAACCTGAAACCTGGCACCCTTTGACCTTATCAGTGAAAGTTCTTTTTGAGAAACAGAAGGATTGTTCAAGGGAACAATGAGAACTGATAACTGATGACAATTAAATAGTCAAAGGAAAATGAAAGTTAAAAAATAAACTCTAGGACATTTATCGAAGTCTTTATGAGGGTGAAGATCTCAGCCTATATTTAACAGCAAATTTCCAAAGATGTGATAGAAAAGAGAAACTCTTGAGACAATTGATCTCCTCTTTATTCTAAGTCCCCAACCCTGTAACCCTGGGACCTCAGCCATGATGAATACAGATGTGTCAAATCAGGTAACTGAGACTGTCCTGATGTTGCACGCCTCTTCTGCCAAGGAAGAACTGAGAATTGCATACTCATTTGCCCAGTAAAATGCCATGCTAAAAGTCTAATTTGGAGAACCAATACCTTGTTTTTTCTAATGTTACATTCCCTTCTCACTTCTAGGAGAGAGAGAGAGAGAGAGAGAGAGAGAGCAAGGCTAGTTCTTCATGTTAGGAGTAAATTTTATTTTTTTTTTGATTCTATCATTTAATTCACTAATTTCTTTAAAAGTACAGTTTTTCTTTCACTAGCAGTATTCCTGAGAAATCAAAGCAACTGATTAATCATATTTTTAAAATGTTCAATGTATTGACAATAGAGGAGAGAAGGTTGCAAAAAAAATAGGACCCTTTCTAGTGAAGAAAAAACTTCTTTTTGAAGTTTTTGAAAAAGTGTTTCCAGTGAATAAGCTATAACAGCTGGGTGGGACATTGTGATGTTTGTTTTTAAAATTAGGATAAGTGACTTAGGTACTTGACATAATTAATAAAGAGAGAACCCTGTAGCCAAAGTGCTGTTGAATACTCAAAGTCGATTTTAGTTTAAAAAAAAGAAAAGAAAAACCTCACACATTCTATGTGTTAGTATGTTCTGGCTGCTATAACAAAATACCATAGATTTGATCCCTTAAACTACAGGGCAAAGATCCCATCTTGGTCCCCCCACCCTCATGACCTCATCTAAACCTAATTACCTCCCCACAACTCTACCTCTGAATATTATCACATTAGAGGGCAGAGCTTCAACTTGTGAATTGGCTGGGGGGAAGATACATTCATGCTGTAAATGTATTTTATTGTAAGGAAGAAATACTAAATGAATTAATCAAATAAAATAAATGCAGTTCATTTTTCTTCAGGATAAAGAATGATTAATAAACTGTTAAAACACAGTAATTTTTCCTGGGCTTCTGTGTATTCTAAAAGTCACCACCCTTTTCTCTTGTGACTTAATTACAACAGTGTAGCATGTGGATGTTGCCTTTGACTTCCCAACATCTTTTCTACCCTCCCCCAGTATGTGACTTTAGTCAGCTTCCAGGAGAACTTCGATTTGCTGTATCCAGTGATAGAATCCTAGTCCCCTTGCTAGTGACTGCTTAAAAACCCAGAACTAAGCCAATTATTTCATGACTTTCCTCTGGAACCAGTTAATGGCTCAGGGTTGAAAATGTGAGCCCTTCTGGCCAAATCAGATTGAGGAAGGACATTTGTTCCATGGTTGGGGAAGAGACATGTTTTATTTCTCTTTAGATGTGACAAAGGGAAATGTGTAGCCTGGTTTATCATTGGCAGTTATCTTGCAATCACAAAATTGGAGAGAAGAAAAGAATATAGGTCCTCAATCATATTACTGACTTTCTTGAGAAGCTGTTATGTTTGTTCTTCACTATGCATTCATTAATTTGAACCAATAAATTTCCTTATTGGCTTTTTAATTACGTGTTTCAAAAAATGTGACGGCGTACACAAATAGTACAAGTCTCAGTGATGAACATAGTGGGTCTAAAGAGGAACTTAAAATTCATGAAACATTTGCATCACTTTCTGCAAAAAAATACAAATACAGATTAAAGTTTTATTTTATGTGAAAATTTAAATTTGTACACATTAGACTCACTCTCAACAGCAGAAGGTGGGGACAATAACTGGGTTTACTTTGTATTCCCAGTACCTAATATGGAAATTGAATAATTTGTCTCTACAAAATTTAGTTTAATTAATACAATATTTATTATGTATTTAGATTGCTTGTATTAACTCAGTGGTTTGAAATATCTTTGGAATTATGACATTCTTTTGCTCAATATGGATTATTTAGAACTCTCAATGAGCTCACAGCTTAGTCGGGGAGACAAGTATAAATAAACATTTATGATATAAAGTGATAGACACAAAAGTGAAATGCTTCCAAGGCCTGGAGGAAGGAGTACCTGGCTCTGACTGCAGTGTGGTCTTGTTGAGGAAATATTTCCTGATAATTACATTCTTAAAAGTTGTGTAATAGTTTACCTGGCAGGCATGAGGGCTGGGGAGGTGAAGAGAGGGCCTTCTAGGCAAAGGGAACAGCGTGTGCAATAACACAGTTAAGTAGAAAATAAATCATGACATGATTAAGAAAATCTAAATAGTGCAACGTTTCTGGAGAGGAAGAGAAAGGAATGAACATCTGTTGGACAACTTAGTTGTGTTACGAGCTTAGCTAGATTAACATATAGTCTCTTATTCTCAAAAAAAATTATAGATTAAGAATATGAGGTTTAAATAGAATGGAAAATTTGGCTGTTTTGGCACAGCAAGTAAATAGCAGAGGTAGGATTCGAATCTGGGTTAGTCTGGAGCTCGTATTCAGGCTTTCTCACTAAAACATGATTCCTATCTGAATCTTAGGTTATGTGTAGGCAACAGCAGGAGATAAGGCTTCAAATTTAGGCAGTGCCAGATAGTAGGATCCCTGTGTGCAGTGGACAGTTGGAAACACAAGGCTGATTTAGAGACGATTTGGCTGATAATAAACAATTTGATAGTTACCATCCTATCGGTTGTATTCATCACATATCTGTAGTCATAGCAATCCAATGATAACATTTGGGGTGAGAAGGAGAAGGCCAAAATGAAGCTTGAGGAATGCCAATAATTAAGGAATATTTATGGAAAAGGAGCCAGAGAAAGACACTGAGGAAGAGTGACCAGAGAGTTAGGAAACAGTGGGAGAAGGAAGCCAAAAGAGTTTAGAATTTCAACCTAAAGGTGGCAGTTAAGATGCTTCAGGAAGTCACAGGTAATTAAGCTTCAGTAATGTATGTTCTCCCGTCTTCATTCCAGTAAGTGATGGATGGATCTTATTAAAGGGAATTATTCCTACTCAAATTTTTTAAAAAACATTATTGCAAGTAGACTAGCCACCTAATGGGAACAAAATGTTTCGGGGAACCTTGATCTCAGGAATTCTATTGGAATCTCACAGTTGGAAGATAGCTTACAAATCACCTTTATGTAATAAACTATTTGAATATTTATGCCTATACTTGCCCATTCAAGTATACAAGAAACTTATTTCTGATATCATTTAGGTTGGAGGCCTAGAAGACACCTGCCTTTTCTTGTTTACAGGAACCATTTGCTCCTTAGAATGTAACAGTAGTAACAAAAACAATGAAAATTTCCAAATGTATGTCACTTTTGTGGTGTCTTGTAGGTTCCAGTGTTCTTTCATGCATATTTATGGTTTGATGCTCTCCTTAAGCTTGTGAATGAGATACAGAAATAAACGGCTCCAATTTACAGATGAGCAAACAAAGGTTCATTGAGGTTACTGTAAATGAACTTCAGGTCCCTTAGAGGTTAATTAATCAGGGAGAAGAAAAAAAATCAGCTCTGATAACTAGCCTTCTCTTAATCACAGCCCCATTAGATAGATGTTTACAGACTTGTGTACTGGTCTCTCCCTTTTCCTCACTTCTTTTCATGTGAAGCTTGCTTCTTCAATTCTGCAGTAATTCTCAAAGAATGCATTCCAGATTTATATCTTTTCTGGTGGAATCTAACAGTAAAGATGGGCCATGCCCAAGAGTCTTTCACATGTCAGTTACCTGTCATTTTGACCACATTCCGTGGCTTTCAGTAGAGATTAAGAAATAGGTGTTGCTTATTTAAGTGAGATTGCTCCCCTTTGAAGCTGGATAAAATGGTGACAGAGTTCTGTTTTTATAGTATTTAGGAGATTAAAGAGTCTTCTGGGTAATTTAACCACTATGCAAAGTCAGTCAGGATATGTCAGCCTGTTTAGTATGCCTTCCTTTGGTTTGAATTCTCCATACGATTCTCTGTTCTGGTCAAACTGATGAGCCATCTGCTGAGCTTGCCCTTCACAGTGTTCCAGAGAGAAGGTGCTGCAGAACTTGGACATCGCATGCCCTACAAACCAAACAACTCGTAAAGAAAAAATGCATACCCAAAGATAGACATGACTTTTTGTTTTTCTGACTTTTTTTTCCTTCTGTAATCTAAGAGCAGTTTTGGAGTTAGATTTTAAGTTTTGACATTTAGATTTTAGAGATACATAGAATTCATAACTTAAAAAAGAAAAGCTGTCCAAAAATGTAACTTCTATGGATAGAAACCTTCAAATGAACCTGTCTCAGGGGCTGTGGGCTTATGGTTTACAAGTTGGTTTTGACTGTTTTCACTGTGGGTCCTCTGATCTTGCCCCTGGCTATTCTTTTTCTCTTTACAGGCATTTCTCAAAGAAAAGAGGAATGAATACATCTGTGATCAGATTGTGATATATCCATCTCATACATAAAGAGACTTGATCTTGCTCCCAAGGTCATGCTATCATGCCCTTATCCAAATGATTCATCACCACCACACACACACACACACACACACACACACACACACACAGAGAGAGAGAGAGAGAGAGAGAGAGAGAGAGAGAGAGAGAGAGAGAGAGAGAGACTCATTGCCTTTTCCTTGTCCTTTTATGGATGTACATGGAGAAAATTACAGCTTTTAGATAGGAACAAAATGCTTTTCTCCCATTCTGTTTTATCTTCACGAACTCATTGTCCTTTCCTTGACTCCACCCCCTCCCTCTCATTGTAAACTTGGAGTCCACAAACATGATCTGCTTGCTATCCCCCATTCAAGCTGGTCTTTTTTAGTGCCTACCCACAATTTGCTGAGTAGTTAATCTGGATGAGGAAATATCTGCAAGGCCACTTGGCAAGACTTGAGATTTTCCATTCTTTGTGAAAACGAATGAAAAGGCAATTATTGCCTCACACTGTTCTGAGTATTCCACAATGAACCTCTTCTCTACTTCCTGAACAGAATCCTCGGCTACTGCCTTTTATCTTCAGTCACTCCCTGACTTCTTGGCCTGATGTTATCTGACCAACCCTGAGGCAAACATGTCTTTGGGTCTTGGGAAGTGGCTGTGTTTCTCTGTTGGGAACAACCATTGTACAAGCAGGAAAACATTTGTTGAATGCTCAAAATATTCCAGGAACTGAAGGATATAGAGGTAAATGAGATAGTCTTTGCTCTTTGCAAAGAGTTCCCTATATAGCAGGTGGGACTATCATGTAAATAAATACTACAATTTCAGACTGGGTGTAGTGGCTCATGGCTGTAATCCCAGCACTTTGGGAGAATGAGACAGGTGGATCACTTGAGTTCAGGAGTTCGAGACTAGCCTGGCCAACATGGTGAAAACTTGTCTCCACTAAAAAAAATGCACACACAGAAAAATTAGTGGGTATGGTAGTGGGCACCTGTAATACCAGCTGCTCAGGAGGCTGAGGCAGGAGAATTACTTGAACCGAGGAGGCAGAGTGTGCAGTGAGCCAAGATTACACCACTGCACTACAGCCTGAGCAACACGAGGAGACTCTGTCTCAAAAAAAAAAAAAAAAAAAAGAAAAAAAACCCCAAAAACCAAACAAATATTGCAATTCCAATTTGTGAGACTCTCAAATCAAAAGAAGCTTATACTAAGTATAGGACAGAGAAAAAGAGTCTGTGACTAGCTTCGGGGGTGGTGGGTAAGGAAGAATTTCTGGAAGAGTTCTAGATGAGTAGGTATTTGTCAGATGGATAACAGGGAAAATGGAGGTGGGATGGACGGGGAGGGAATGGAAGAAAATGAGACTTGTAACAAAGGCAGAGGTCAGTTCACATGGGTCTTTGGGGAACATGATCAGATTTGCAGTTAGAAACATTACTTTGACTTAGCCTAGATGCTGGATTCAAACGCCAGTGCTGGGACCAGTATCTACTTAAATTAGGGTTTGATAAGCTACTTCAAGGGTCAAATATGGCCCACAGCTATCTGCTTTTGTAAATAAAGTTTAATTGGAACACAGAAACACACATTGGTTTATATGTTTTCTGTGGCTGCTTTTATGCTAACAGAAAATAATTGGATACAGTTGGTTCCAGGATTCCCATGAATACCAAAATCTGCAGATGTTCAAGTCTCTTGTATAAAATGGCATAGTATTTGGATACAATGGATTCACATCCTTCTATATACTTTAAATCATCTCTAGATTACTTATAATACCTATCAGAATGTAAATACTATGTAAATAGTTTTTGTGCTATCATGCATCACTTAGCAATAGGAATATGTTCTGAGAAAGACTATTTTGTTCTTGTGTGAACATCACTGTATACACAAAAAACTAGATGACATAGCCCACTAAACACCTAGGCTATGTGGTATAGCCTATTGCTCCTGTACAGCATGTGACAGTACTGAATACTGTAGCAATTTAATACAATGATAAGTATTTGTGTATCGAAATATATCTAAACATAGAAAAGGTACATTAAAAATACAGTATAAAAAGTAAAAAAATGATAATAGTGCATTTACTATAGATGGAGCTTACAGGACTGGAAGTTGCTCTGGGTGAAATTAGTGAGTAAGTGGAGGGTGAATGTGATGGCCTAGGACATCACTGTACACTACTGTAGACTTTATAAACATTGTACACTTAGGCTATGCTGAATTTATAAATTTAGCATATATGTAAATTAATTACAACCTTTTATCTTTATGCATCTAAAAAAATTTAAACTTTTTGACCCTTATAATAACACTTAGCTTTGGATATGTGTTGGATAGCTGTACAAAAATATTTTTTCTTCATATCCTTACTCTATAAGGTTTGTTCTATGTTTATTTATTTTTACTTTTGAAAGTTTTTGCTCAAATCTAAAAATTTTTGCTCAAATCTAAAAAATCAAGTAAAAGGTATACACTCTAAAATAAAGATTAAAATTATAGTGAATACATAAACCAGTAACATAGTTGTTTAATATCATTATGAAGTATTATGTACCGTACAAGGGTTGTATGTGCTATACTTTTATGTGGCAGCACAGGAGGTTTGTTTATATTAGCATCACCGCAAAGACCTGGTGATGTGTTGTGCCACGATGTTAGCATGGCTAAGATGTCACTAGGTGATAGGATATTTTCAGAAATAATTGAATTATTTCTTCTCTCTCTCTCTTTTTTATTTTTAAAAATATTTTCTACCCCAGGTTTGTTTGATCCACAAATGCAGAACCCGTGGTTATGGAGGGCTGACTGTAGTTGTAATGCAGGCCTGCAAAGTCAAAACTATTTACCATCTGGCCTTTTGTAGTAAAAGTTTGCCAATTTAAATAGTGCATGAATTGAAGTAATAGAATATAATAGCTTGAGCTAACGCTGAAGCAGGAACTACTTAGGAGGAAGAGAGGATAGAATTTGGTGAATTATTGGGTTGGAGGGAAGGGTAGAGATGTGGGAAGCAAAGGGATCTTGCAGGCTTCCCCAGTTTCTGGATCTGCATTTAAAATAATTTTAGTATTGAGTCTTGCACAAAGATGCAAAAGAAACGGTCTTTGTCCTCAAGGAGCATCACATCCAGTAGAATAGATAATATGTGTACACAAAAATATTTAATACCAGTTTGAATATGAGGTCATGAAATTTCAGGGGAGGGAGAGGATGATGTTTAGCTGGAATTTTAATGAAAGCTTACAGTAAGAGGAATCATTTGGGTTTTGAAGAATGGTGGACTTGAGAACAAAGGATTGATGGGAGGATGCAGAAGCAAAGACGGGGATCTGGACAGCAGGTGAAGAGAAGATGGGGATGCCAACTTTTGGAGCTTTAACTATTGGATAGACATTGGAAACCTGAAGGGTTTGAGCAGGAGCTGTACTTGGGTTACTCTGGCAATAAGATCACAGTCAGGTGAATGAGGAAGAGGCCAAAAGAGAAAAATAACTAACATTTGTTTTTCAAAGCTTAGCTTTGCTGACTCTCTCAACAAATATTTATCCTTCCTTCATGTTCCCATCATACCCCAGGATGCCTTGAATTATAGCACTTATTAACTGTGGATAGAACATGAGAGGCCAGAAACTGTGACAGTCTTACAGGAAATATGGTGCAGTGGTTGAGATTTGCCTGGGTTTAATAATCTGTTTAAATTTTTTTAGTTATTTACTTATTTTTAATTGACAGATTTTATATATTTTTCCTATACAGCATGTTTTGCAAGATGCCTATATTGTGGAATGGCTAAATTGAGATAATTAACATATGCTAATTGAGATAATTAACATATCTTTTTTGGTGATGAGAACACTAGTCACCACTATTGATCCCTTTTTGACCTTGCCCTCTTGATATCTTGGTTTCAAGATGCCTAGGCCTAATAATTGTAACTCCTTCTATAATTAGTAGTAATTGTAACCATTTGTTGTGGTTATTAAATGATTTGATGTGTGAAAAGCACATAGTGGCTGGCAAGTAGTGAAGGCCAATAAATGTTATTGATTATTATTTCTAGTGCCTAGCTAAGTGTTTGGAAATTAATAAGATTTCTGTTGAATGAGTGAATTTAAGGGCCACTAATGAGCCAGACACTTCAAACTGGCTATCTGGGGTTATCCTCCTCACACCCATGTGAGGAAGGTATTATTTCTAATTTTAGAAAATTTGAAGGGACTCTGAGAATGAATGAAAGAGCAGGATAGACACTTAGAAGCTCTGTTTAATGGGGAGCTGACAGGAGAGGGAGAATGTAAAGAGATGAGGGTAATGAGTGGGGTGAAGCCCTGGGGGAGATGGGAGAGGAACTGGAACCAGAACACAAGGGAAGGTCTTTTACTACTGTCCTGCAACAACACAGACAACAGAGGGTAAATGTGAGGGGAGAGGAGAGAAAGAAAAGCATTAGCTGAGCAGGAGGTAAGCAGGGTTAGGAAACCTATTAAAGGAGAATTCAAAGAAGACTCCAAGTTCTTGAGCTTAGATGACTTAGAGGAATTATGCTATTTATAGAAATAAAAGTAGGCAGATTTGCTTTTTGGGGTGTGAATTTTCATATTTAGTTTAAATATAAAGATTCTGATACTCCCCAAACATTGAGGGTTGAGTTGGAAATGTGGCCCTGGAGCTCAGGCTAGAGATGGGGATGGGAGATAGACATGCGGAAGTCATCTGCCTGGAGGTGAAGGTTGAAGTCAAAGGCATGGCATCTAGGAACCAATACAGGGTTTGTCAGTCCCATAGGCTGGTTCTCAACTCAGGCTGAGAGAGCACAGGCAGTCCGTGCCTGATACATATTCGTTAGCTGATTTATGACCCTAGACTTCTTCATTGCCTAACAAAGATTTGGCAAGTGACTGGTGTGCCGAGAGTCATCTCTCAGGATCTTTTTGTGTGAATAAAAGTCAGTGGATGGAGACAGATAAATCTCTCTAAAACAGGAAAAAAGAAGACGGTGCAAAAGTGGGCCTTAAAGTGTCAGCTCCTTCTTAGTTTGTGGTGCTGGCTACAGAGCCAAACCTCCTTTGCCTGTACTAGGCACAGAGGTTTGGAAATGAATCTGCTTAAAACTAGTTCCCTCCTGCCCCACCCCAGATAATTCAATGCAAGTGAACATATTTGCCCAGAGAGGGTCATAAACACATCATAAAATCTGACCTTTCCAAGAGGGGATTATCTATAAATAACTGCGGTTATCCCGCGGGTGCTAGGCATAAGCTTGGTGGAGGGGCAGAGAGGAGACCTATTTCCTCTGCAAGCTGGGCATCTCTCCGGAGGTGAGCGGCAGAAAGGACTTGAAGAGGCTCAAGTGTAAGCCCTTGCAGTCATATCCCCAGTTTCCCCTGGCAGGGCTGCCGCTGCTTCCACAGGGCTCCCTTCACATTGCTGAGCAATGGAATGTGGATACCGGGAAAGAATAAGATTTCTGTTTCTAAATATGTCACTGGTGAAGCTCCTTTTAAAATATTAATTGTGGCAACGTTAGAAATGCATAAAAGAACTGACAATCATGCTTGTTCAGACCACAGAAGGTTTAAATTCAAAATGTGGTTTTGAATTGCTTTTTTTTTTCTTCTGCCTGTAAGCAATGGATTCATCAAAATCTTTTCTTCTGAATAAAAGAAGAGCCCCTAATTGTGCCCATTCTGTGTCATTAATGTGGAGGAGGTGAGCGATACGAGAGGAGTCTATATTATTTATGATGAGCTGAGTCATGAGCCAAATGAATTTCAATAAGGTCTTCTAGGTGATAGTGATGATATAAAAGGTACAGAGAGGAGGCAATGAAAACCCATCGGGGTGGCTGCTAACAGATCCATTCGCCTGGCTTTCCACGAGAAGTAAGAATCCACCTTAGTTTTAAAGTCTCCAAATTCAGAGATCACTACATGGTTACTCAGTAACTGTGCTGGCAAAACCTTTTCTTGTTTACTGAATAGGTAGCTCATTTTCTCTTTGTCATTCATGTTTAGTAATTTTAAGTATATCAAGAATTGAAATTATGGGATCCTGCAGCTAGGGGTTTTGTAAGCCTGATGGTGTGATTGAAGGTAGGGATAATATCTCATGCAATTAAAAAAAAATTTACTTCAGTGCTCATAGAGCCTAAAAAATAGCATCTTTCATGATGTAAAGGAAATGGTATAGAGCTTGCATCTCAGCAGGGGAATAGCACATTGAACCAGGTGAAAAAATGAACTTTGGGAGCAGGGTGAAAATACCTTAGATACCAAAATGGTTTGCAACCCTCCAAAGATGAAACCCCTGTTATGAAATATAGCATTTATTTCATGGGGATAATTAGGAAAAAAATTGTTCAGAAAGGCTTTGCAGGTAAGGAAGACTTTCATTATTATGATAAAATGGGAAGCATCGTTGGGTGTGGAGGAAAAAGTCCTGGGTTTTGGAGTCAGAAGGACTTAATTAGGAATCTCAGCCCACTAACCACCAGTGTAGCTTATCTCAGTTTTAAGCATCTTCAACTGTGAAACCATGATCATATACACAGAAGTGAGCAACTTTATTCACTTCACTGTGTCTTCTACCCTGCACCTAATACAGCGACTAGCACGGAGTAAGCTCATAATGAGGATTCAGTGAGTGAATGCATAAAGGAATGAATATTCTCCCTCAAAGGGTTGCTTGTTGATTAATTCAGGTGATGACTGCAAAAATCCTATCTTAGTACTCAGCACATTTGAGGGTTTCAGTAAATGACAGCTGTTTTTCTCCACTCCTGCTTCCCCCACTGTCTAGGACACATAGACTTTACAGGCTAAGATAGGGCAAATGATTCTCCTGGTGTCGTACAGCAAGTCTATAATCCTCTTAAAAATTGAGACATTCTCTCTAAGCTCCAAATGAGCCTTATTTGATTGATTATTATTACAAATATTTTCCTAGAATATTCACTGAGTTATCTATATTATTGGAAAGAAAGTTCTTACATCACTGAAGTATAATCAAGCCATCTAAATTGATTTCGATTGGGTACCATCCGGATGTGCTAAGCACAAATTCATATGCCTGGAGTGATAAGGCAAGTGCTCTGGTCTGACAATAAAAGGATCTTGAAAGGGCTTTCAGGAAGCATTCTGAGGGGTAAAGGACACACAGCATCTTCTTCAGTATAACATACAGATAATTCAGATAGGAGGGCTGGCAGGCACAACATAATGGCCTGGAAAAGCCAGATATCCATATAGCAAGGGGCTGGGTAAATGAGGATGCATCATCAGTGTTTCATTAAGGGTCTTGCCAGAGTTGCGTTTATAAACCCACATTGTATACCTACATGTTCATCCAAGTATCAGAGAATCACAGTTGAGAAGGTAGAATTGTCTTTAAGAATTTTTAAGTTGTCAACTTCAGTAATAATTTATGTGGTAAAATGAAAATGTTCCTTTTTTCTGTTTGAAGAACCTGCTTTCTTCTCATTACATTTTGTATTTATGCTTCCACGTTTTTTTAATAAGTCAACTTAGAGGGCAGAGACTGTATCTTGGGCCCTTTGTATAATCACTCTTTCCTTACTTCACATATAGTAGTTCCTCACAAATGCATGTGGAACAAATGAGTGTGTTTTATAGCTAAAGGGAAAAGAAGGCAGGCCTAACCTTTATGGATCATCTTTTATGTTCTAGGCACTGCATTGTACACATTACAGCTATTATTTCATTTAACAGTTATAATCAACTTGTAACTAATTTGCCCAATGTCTCAAAATTATTAAGTGGCTGAAACTGGAGTCAATTAAGGTTATTTCTGATTCCAAAGACTATGCTCATTAAGAAAGAAAATTGTTTCAGCAGCCATGACAATGCACCCCAAAGACCTCCTACTGTAAGTGGTATAATTGACCAAAGACCCCCAGCAGCATTGGCCAAAGACACAGCTGCTGTGCTCTCCACTATAGCACAACTGTCTCCACTTTTCACAGAGGCCATTCCTCCCATATTCAGCTTCCAGCCAGGAACTGAGGGCAGCAGGAATAATAAGGCAAATCACCTTTGGCTTAGGGGCAAATCTTCACTAGGCTGCATGGCAGTCTAGGATGGTTCCACTCAACCTTTCACCCAGTCTGGTTCTTTTACTGGGGTCAGATTGCATCATAATCCAATGATTCTGCCAGCCTCCTCCAACTTCCTCTCTATTTTTTCTTGTAGGCATTTCCCCTAATAAAATGCTTGTACATTTAATCCACTCTTGGGATCTGCTTTATAGCAAACCTAATGAACACAGTTCTAAATACTTTTCCCATTCCAAACTGCGATTCCTAGCTTGAGTTAGTTTTCATTAGACATTTCCTCAAAACACTCCTGGTGTTAGGAAAGAATAAATATGTACTCTCCACCCATAATGGTCTGGGGCCTGCCACAAGTAAGAGATTTGTTGGAAGTTCATGCTTTGTCCCACAATTACTTGTCCAATGTCTGTCTTCACTGTAAAATAATAAGCTCCATAGAATCAGAGTGTGACTATCTTGCTCAGTGCTGTGGGCCCATTGCTTAGAATAGTTGCTGGTGCCTAGTAAGTACTCAATAAATAAATAAATAATGAATGGGAAAAAAATCTAAGAATTATTTTTTCTACTGAATAATATAGTCTACTTGTATTTTTTTATTTTAAAGAAAAACCTCTTATCCTCAGAATTTAAATGACATTTTAAATGCAATATTAAACTTTTACTGTTTAGCACATTAGTACATTCCCCAGGGGTGAAAATATCTTCGGGAGTTATGAGTTCACTAATTTGCCCCATTGTCAATGTTAGAAAAAAAAAAACCCAGACTTTTCACTTAGTAGTTCAGGGTATTTTCTTTTTCATGCACAATACTCTTTTGCATATGCCACTTATTATTATTATCTACTTTTAGAACTTTTTCTTTCACACTTCCATTTTAGGCATTCCTAATATAATTAACTTTATCTACATTGCTTTTTTCTTTTTAGACATTCCCTACTAGCTTTATTTGAGATATGACTACTTCTCCAATTTATTCTTGCAGGATTGTAGTCTAACCTCAGGATTTAGTTTTTATCTTTTAGGTTGGAATCATCTGGAAATTTAGGGAGGGAGGATTGTGTCTAATTCCTGACATCACTGGGCATTTTCTGTCTCTTGGGCCTGAATCACTGAGACCCTGATCAGAAACATAGATCTTTTATTTTGTTTCTTTCTTTGCTGGGGTTAGAGTTTTGTTCTTATTAAATTTTGGAGAAAAGCCTCTTTCGGGTGCAAGGGGTCATGATAGATAGTGTTGTTGAGTTACCCTCTTTTCTCTGTGCAGACCCTAACACACAGAGATTTTTCTCACAAAATTTTCTCTCACTAATTGAGTGGGCTCTAAAAGAGGCAACTCCATCCTTCTAGCTCTGGCTAAAACCACTGGAGACATGCCTGAATCTCTTATTCTCATAGCCCTCCTGCTCTCTATCAACAATTCTGTATTTTCTATCTTCAAAACATATCTAGAAGCTGGCCAAGTCTCACTGCCTTCACTGCTGCCTTCTTGAAGCAAGGCTCATCTCCAGCCTGCATTATTTCAGTAGCCTCCTGATTGGGCCCCTCACTTGCACCCTTGCTCCTTGGTAGTTTATTCTCAATACCTTCAATATGGAAAGCACATGGAGTCACTCTACTCCAAGCTTCCACCAGCTTCCTAAAGAATCCAGAGTGAAAGCCTGAGTCCTTAGAGTAAACTCCAAGGTGTCCTACTCAACTTTCAGCGTAAGCCCCATGATCTCCTTTCACACTGCCTGAGCCATGCTGGCTTCCTTGCTGTTTCTCAAAAATGAGAGCCATGTCTCCGAGCCTCAGGAATTTTGCACATAATGTTCTCTGCCTTGAAGTTTCTTTTCCTTGATACCTGCATGAATTGTTCCTTTACTTCCTTTGGGATTCTGCTCAGATGTTTTTATCTCAGAAAAGACTTCTTGGCTACCATATTTAAAACTGCAACCTCTTTCACCCCAGCCTGACACACTTGTTTTTTTTTTTTTTTTTGAGACAGGGTCTTGCTCTGTCTCTCAGGCTGGAGTGCAGTGGTGTGATCAGAACTCACTACAGCCTTGAATGCATGAGTTCCAATGATCTTTCTGCTTCAGCCTCCCAAGTAGCTAGGACTACAGATGTACCACCATGCCTGACTGATGTTTAAATTGGTTTTGTAGAGATGGGGGTATCACTGTGTTGCCCAGGTTGGTCTCATACTCCTGACCTCAAGCAATCCTCCTGCCTCAGCCTCCAAAAGTGCTGGGATTCTAGGCATGAGCCACCATGCTCAACCCCTACCTGACACTCTTGATCCCTTCTCTTCATTTCTTAAAATCTTCATAAACATAATATTTATAATCATCTGAAAAACCAGTTATTTGACCTAATTTAGTTATTGTTTTAAATTAGTCTCCTCCCAGTATGACAAAAGTTTCATAAGAGCAGAAAGTTTTCATTTTTTCACTGCAGAACCCTTGTGTTTAGCACAGCTCCTGGAATGTAGTAGGCACTAAATAAAAATTTGTTGAATGAAAGAATAGAGGTTCTGTTGCCTTATGCATCCTTTAAGTCCCACCTGGAATATGAGGCTGTCAAGGCTTCCTAGCAGTTATAGCCAGCTACATACGCCTTCTGTTTAAATGGAGCACTTTGGATTTACATGTTTTGTATTATTGATTTATGGTATACATTTTCATAGATTTTCTTGATATCTTTCTCCCTAAACTATAAGCAACTCAAGGGAAGTATGACAACTTCCTAGTCTCTGTAACCCTAGCATTTAGAACAATGCCTGGTACACAACTTTGATTCAATCAATGCTTATTGGTCAAATAAATTAATGAATGAATAGCCCAAGAGAAATGAAGCTATCAACAAATACATTTGCTTTTTCAGAGTGGTAGCTGGTGCAGTTATCATTATTGTTCATGATAACAGTGATGATGATAACAGAGTTGTCCCTGAGACTGAAATGGAGCATCTTCAAAATATTTTTGAAAAAAGGATAATTAGAATTTAGGTTTTTGGTTTCTATCTCATCATGACAAAGGATTAGAAGGCTGAAAAGCAGGTTTTGATACCACTGACTAAAATAGTTTCCTGGTAAATTGGTGAGCACGTCCTGTGAGGCAAAACCAAGGACTTGATCAAATAGTCAGATAAATCAGTAACCGTCAAGGTTGGTCAAACATAAAGGCATTAACCACATTCCTAAGGTCACTCAGGATTGACAAGGGAGATATCTGGGTTATATACATTTTATAATCTGAGTGGCTGTGTTTTTCCTTAAATTAATATATTGAAACCTTAACCCCTAAAATGATGGCATTAGAAGGTAGGGCCTTTGGGGGTGATTAGATCATAAAGGCAGAGCCTTCAGGGTTAAGATTAATGTTCTTATAAGACAGATCCCAGAAAACGACTTCATCTTTTTCATCATGTGAAGACAAAAGGAGAAGTTGCTATTTATGGGGACATGGACCTCCATCAGACACCAAACTTGCCATCATCTCGATCTGAGACTTTTCAGTCTCCAGAACTGTGAGAAACAAATTTTTGTTCTTTACAAGCCACCCAGTTTATGGTATTTTTTTTATAGCACCCAAATGGATTAAGACAGTGTAATTAGATTATTCTACCAAGGTTTGCTTTCATTTGTTATTTGATTTTTAAAGAGAGACATTTTTCTAAAGAAATGAGGCATTGGAGATTTTTTTCTGGTATCTTTCTACTGATAAATCTGTAGACCTAGAAAACATACACAATAACATATATATTTTATGAGTATTCAAAGTTACTACCACATAATAAAGGCCAGGGAAATGATGTGTTGAATGTTCTGATACTACTAAAAACCACAGATAATTTGGCAGAGTCATTACTGTCTGTGTGGCAAAGGAAATGTCACGTCTATCTGCCAAAGATTGGCATAAGGCTGGTACAGTATTTTAGCATAAGTGAGCAGAAGAGTGTAAAAAATGCCATTTTGATTTTTCTGATTCAACAGGAGCACATATTTATTTGGTTTTTACAAACCTGGTCATTGCTAAGTCTCCTGCCCACCCCCACCCACCCAAGCAAAGAACAGTTCCTAAGGTGGGTGAGGAAATGTCAGAAACTAAGCAGGAAAGGAATTCTGTATTTTAAAGGTGTCCTGCTTTTCCATTTTTTTCTTTATTAAAAATTCAGCTTCTTTCAAGCACAGAAAGTGAAAACATGCCACCTCATTGATATCAGTAATGAACTGGTCCTTAAAACAAAAAGATACATTGTGATCTGAAAATGTTCCACCAAATTATGAAAGCAGATGATTCCTTGGGAAAGGAATCAGCTAGAAATTCGAGAAAACTCTTTGCAGGGCTCAGTGGAGGCATGAAAGCTGTGTTTTTGAATGGTAAAATTTGTGATATGTATGTGTGTTTCTATGTCTATATATGTATCTATACCGTATACAGATCTTTGCTTCTTATATTTAAAAAAGCAAAAAGAACAAAACACCACCACCATTAAAAAAAAAATGCTGCCCCAGATGGTGCGCCCATCCATGTGGATAAGTGTCACTGAGAAGACCGAAACACACTCTGCCCTCCGCTTCCTCCCTGCTGGACACCCAGCCCTTAAGTGACTCTCTGCTGTCTCTCGTTGTGCCTCCTGCTTGTGTCACTGCCTGTTCTCCTCACAGTCTGCAAGCTTCATTTGCTCCAAAGACGCTGTTCCTTTTCTGCTTGCAGCACACCAGGTTGGATGGCGTGGCTGTCGCTTCTCAGCAGTTGTGCTGCACCTCCGGGTAGCTGCCCACCCTCGTCACAGTTACTCTGCCCCTTCTGGTGGCCATTTGGCCACTGGCACTGAGGCTGAAGTTCGTTTCTGATTAATGAGGGCTATGGCATGTGGGGATACTAATGAAGTGGCTCAGTAAGTTGCATGTGAATTTGGCATATATCCAAGTATCACAGTCACAAGCTACATTAGGGGTTGGCCTCTCTAGAGATGTTAAAACAATATTTTTTTAAAGCCCTCGTTCCTGATCTCTCAGCCTTCATACCTCTCTATTCCCACCATTCCTGTTTCTGCCCTATTGCTAATCTTTCTAAAAACTCAGCCAAAAGAATACAATACTCTGCTAAAAACAAAACAAAACAAAACAAAAAACTACCGTTTACTGATTGAACAAGAGCTAACTCCTTAAGTCTGGCATTCAAGGCTCTGTGCTTGAGTTGTACAACTGGTTCTAGCAGTTTTCTTTCTGTGTCAATGAATAATTACAAGAGCAATACAATTGTGTGGTTATATTGGACTGGATTAATTATAAAGAGCAGTCATTTTGATTGTTATAACAAGCTTATTATTCCCATCCCTCACATGAGGAAACCAAGCTGTAAGATATGCTTTTGGGAGCCTTGAGTGGGCCTCAGAACCCTTTTCATGAACACTTTGGAATTCTAAAGAGCACCATTTTGAAATCCATTTGTAAAATGTAAGGGATTTGAATAGTAACTCAGAGACCTGAATTATATTACACTAGCCCAAGATTTTCTATTCTTTTCCCACTGTTGCTAAGTAGACAGAATATTCTAATATTTGAGCTTGTCTTACTCCCTTGGCAATGCAGGCAGACTCCAGGGTGTTCTCTAAGCTTTTTTGATACGTTAAGAATGTCATATCTATTGTACATTTAGACATGTCATATCTATGTCACGACATAAGAATAACATGAGAATGAAAGGTCATTCTATGTTAAACATAAGAATTATATGAGTGTCATCTATGTCTATTTAGACATGTTAAGAATGTCATATCTGTTGAGCATTGAGGCACTCAGGCTGAGGCATGGAGCTAATATTTGGGCATTTGTAGCTAAAAGTAATTGTTTCAAAATAATTCCAACCAGGATGAGCCATGAGTATTTTATAATAACCTTGCCACTGCCATGATTGCTTGCTAGAGTGAAAGAGAGAGGGATTTGCTTTGATACAGATGCCAGTGTCACCTTTTCTTGAGAAGAACACATAGGAGTGATGCTGCCTGTAATCCTAGCTACTCAGGAGGCTGAGGCAGGAGGATCCTTTGAGCCCAGGATTTTGAGGCTGCAGTGAGCTATGATAACACACTGTACTCCAGCCTAAGTGACACAGCAAGACCCTGTCTCTTAAAGCAAAGAAAAAAAAACCCATAGTATAATGCTGAGTACATAATAAGATAGTAAGTTGTCAGTAATTATTTGTGGGATGCTGAAACAAATAGAAGCATCAAAACATATTCCTTTAATGGTGAAGAGCATGCATCACTGCTGTCTAAAAAGCCTTTACTATCTGCACTTTGTCATCCCAGGTACAATGCTCTCAGATTTAGAGGTTTCGCACATTTCTTTGACCCATGCTGAGGTATATGTTCAGCCATGCTTATTCTGTTAGTTTCCCTGAACTGCTGAGTGTCATGTGAACAAAAAATAATGAAATAATGTTGGGGACAGCTGAAGTGCTGCCTCTATGACTTCAGAATTTCTATACCAACCGTGGTAATAAAGAGGGGCTGCTTTCATTGAACATCTTCTACATGGCAGTCAGAGGGTAAGTTTCTTACTTGCTTGAACTCTGATTTTCCCCTAAACAGAACTGGGTAAAAATAATTATCCACCACTATAATTAAAATATCAAAGCCCAGAGATGTTAAGTAAATGTTCAGGTTTGCCAAGCTAGTAAGTGACAGCACAAAGATTCTATTCAGCAGTACCTGATGGCAGTGCCTGTGAGTCTGCCATTTTGTTTTGTAGTGTGGGTATGGAGAGAGAAAGGAGATAAACTGAGTGTCATGTGCTATACAGAGTTGTTGTTGTTCTTCTTCTCCTCCTCCTCCTCCTCTTTCTTCCTTTTTCTTTCTTCTTTCTTCTTCTTGTTCTGAGATGGAGTCTCACTCTGCTGTCCAGACTGGAGTGCAGTGCTACAATCTTGGCTCACTGCATGCAACCTCTGCCTCAACCTCCTGAGTGGCTGAGGTTAAAGGCACCTGCCACCACACCTGGCTAATTTTTGTATTTTCAGGAGAGATGGGGTTTCAGCATGTTGGCCAGGCTGATCTCAAACTCCTGACCTCAGGTGATGCACTCACCTCGGCATCCCAAAGTGCTGGGATTACAGGTATGAGCCACTGCACCCAGCTTCAGAGTTGTTATTAACTTAGCATCTGTAAAAGGTTAGTGTTACTGTTCCCATTTATGGATCAACAAACTGAGACTTAGAAATTGTGAATCCTATCCAACTTTCTACACTGAAGATTTTACTTGGCGATAATTCCTAAATAGCTATAGATTACTTTAGCCATGGTATATTACATGAGTTTTCCTGACTTGGTTTGTGTGTCTGTGGATGTTCAGTTTTTGGAATCCAAGACAAGGATAATTTGCAGAGGGTGGATAGGAGAAATTATGAAATAGGGGAAAGTATGAAGTTAGAGAGTTAGGACAGGCTCCCTTCTAAAATATTATTTTGGGACTCAAAATTTAAATGTTCATTACTTAATGTAATCAAGGAGTCCTTTATGTTTTTTAAAATTTATTTTTAATACACCCTGGGTCTTTGGTATAAGAGAAAAAACAGAAGAAGACAATAATTGCATACTTTATTGGAAACAAATTTCTAGCACTTAAGTTTGAGTGCAGAGAACCTTAGCACCTGAAAGATTGTTTTCCGTAGAATAGACTCTGCTCAAATCACTTCTTGAAAATGGTACTTCTCATTTGGAAGGCTGATGGCACTGCTGTTGCCCAGCTGTTTACAGATGTTTTCACCCTGTAGGAACTTCACCCTGAGTCATTAAGTTAATGGTTTGGCTGTCACCTTGTGATTTATCCGTGAAATTGCTCCTCTGAGTGCAGAGTATATATAAAAGGATGTTCAGCGTATAACTCATGTTGTTGCATAGCAGCAATAATCATGGATAAGACAAACCCTTAAAAATCAAAGCTGATAGTAAAATAATAATGTTTTCTTTGCTGTGGTACATACTATGATGCAGTCTCATGGATAGTGTGGCATTAACTATTCGGATACAATTTAGCCTTTGTAAACAGAATGTGTTTGTGAAAATTGTGAGAGCTTACTTGGCGTGTTGGATTTTGCTTTCTGGCAGTTCATAATCCTTACGCTCTACATGAATTACCAGGTTAGAGGTTTTGTTTGAGCTTTAAAAAGCAGATCGCAGATCATGCCTTTTCTCTTTGCAATGACATAGGATTATAGACTGACATCTGAATGTGACTGAATAAAAGCAACTTGGAATTTGGGAGGATGGTTGGATTATGTTAAAGCTTTCAGAATGCTGCAAGCACCTCTACAGCAGCCAGGGGATTTTCAGGGCCACAGGGACACACAGTAATCAGCTCTAATTCTTTTCTCTCTGGCTTATGACCTCTGAAGTAGCTTAATAATTAAAGAGGTGCACCATCAGAAAGCTTTACAGACTTCTATAGAACTGCTTGTTTTAGCCCCATCCAAATATATAACAGATTCCAGAGAGGATCAAAAGGAACAATGCTTTTAAAAGGTTTTAAGACTAGAGTGTATATGATAATATCCTGGTAGCTTATTTAGAATGCAGGAATTAGAGTTATAGAGCTAAGATGGATCCCTTAGCATGTACTTGCTGGTCCAGACTGTGGCACACCCAGCCCTTCATGAAAGAAACTCACCCATTTTGAGCCACCCACAAATACTTTCCTTGGTTTGTTCAGGACTTTGCCTAAGTTTACATGTTTTTCTCTTACAGACCACACAGCATGTCCTGTGGGACAGGAGAAATATGGAGAATGTAGCACACTTGCTTCCTACCGAAGCAGGTGTTTTCTTTCCAGATTTCCTTCAGTTGCAAAGTCTGAAGATTTCAATTTTTTGGACAAAATAAAAAAGGCTTATCTAAGAATATAAGTCTGATTTGTTAAAATCACATCCAAAGGATACTGATATGTCAGGTGGCATTTGAATATGCAATAATTTCTTTAAAGTACATTTTCCAAATTGATTTATTATTATAGCCATATTGAAAGTAGTTTTCCCTATTGTGGAGAAAGATAACAATAGTTTATTTTAGCCCAATTCTATTAACAGGTGACTCTTTTAATCAATTCCTCTTGTTTTGATTGCATGCTTATGTGTGCTAAGCTGCCTTTCTTAGATGGCCCCCAAATTTTTCCCATGTCTTGGCATTCATGCTTTATGTAATCTCAATCTTCTCCCCTTGAGTATAGGCTGGACCTAATAGCAGGCTTTTAACAAATAGACTATAGCAAGAGTGATGGGATTATCACTTCTGAGATTAGGTTATGAAAAATTATGACTTTCACCTATCTTGTACTCTCTGGGTATCTCACTCACTCTGATGAACCCAGCTGCCATGTCGCGAGTTGCACTGTGGAGTTGTCCATGTGGCCAGGATGTGATGGTGAGAAGCCTTTGGTCAACAGCCAACAAGTCACTGAGGCTCATAGTTAAACAAGCTTCAAGGAATTGGATGCTGCCAACAACTACTGAGTGACCTTGGAAGTGCATCCTGCCCAGCTGAATCTTGAGATGACATGGCCCTGACCAATACTTTGTGAGATATTCTCTTGAGCTGGAAAACCTAATTAAACCACATCTAGATTTGTAACTCATAGAAACTACATAGATATGTGCTGTTTCAAGTGGTGTATTTTGGGGGAATTTAGCAACAAATAGCTATTACACCAAGCCATAAACCAATCCTTTCCCTTCATTCCTCCTTTTCTTCCTTCCTTCTACTTGTTCCTCTTTCAAATGAAGCTTAGGCATCCTCTGTGAGCCAGGTACTGTGGTTAGCCATTGCAGCACTGGGCATGGCAGACTGACTAGCTTCAAATGAAGCTTAGGCATCCTCTGTGAGCCACGTACTGTAGTTAGCCAATGCAGCACTGGGCATGGCAGACTGACTAGGAAATGTAGTGATGACCGTATTTACTGGGCTTATATGCTCACTGGGGGCACAAACATTGAACAAATGAGTGACATAAAATAAAAGTAAGGAGTAATTTGGAAACATGGCAGTGGGTCTTGAGCTATTTCTGGGAGAGACTGGTTATCATTAAAAGCCTTCCCAAGCTATGAAGTGTGAGTGGCATTATTTTAATTTGGTTTCCTATTAAGTATGTCAACCAGGAGAGAATTCTTTCCCTAGAAGGTATCCTGCCATTTAGACAACTACATTTCTTACTACAATGTGATATATGGTATTTGAGAATATCTCTAAAAAAGACATAGGCCATCTGTTGATGCTCAAAAGCTTTTCTTTGTTAAGTAAGTAGTTCTGGAGTGTGTGTCATTTGACCTGTCTTGTACTAAATTTGTCTTGAGTGGTGGTTTCTCTGTGCTGTCCCTCCCAACCCCCACCTTCAGATGTCATGTCTCTGTAATTCAGCAAGACATTTCTATGATTCTTTGTTAAATTACATATGGCTAGGATCCTGAGAATGTAACAAGAGCAAACATGATTGTTGATTATCCCTTCCCCTCCCACCCTATTTTTAAGAGGAAGAATAAACTGTCAAAGGTCAACTATGTAAAAATTGTGAAGGCCACTCCCATCAAAGCCACGTAGTTGAGTTATATGAAGATGGTAGCATGTGTGTATTTATTTTCCTGGCATCAAACTCAATCTTGACTGGGTGTGGTGACTCATGCCTGTAATTCCAGCACTTTGGGAGGCTGAGGCGGGCGGATCATGAGGAGTTCGAGACAAGCCTGGCCAGCATGGTGAAACCCTGTCTCTACTAAAAATACAAAAATACTAAAAATGTCTCTACTAAAAATACAAAAATTAGCTGGGCATGGTGGCATGCGCCTATAATCCCAGCTACTTGGGAGGTAGGAGAATCGCTTGAACCTGGAGGAGTTGCAGTGAGCCAAGATGGCACCACTGCACTTCAGACTGGGTGATGGAATGACTCCATCTCAAAAACAAACAAACAAACAAAAAACACAATAAAAATACAAAAACCAAAAACTCAGTTTTTGCTGTGCTCTAACTACAATCCTTATTATCTCTCTCAACAGTCTGAGGTCCTGGAGTTCTACAAAAGCATCAGTGTAGAACCAGTGAAAGAGGACCAGGAGTTAACTTAAACTTGAAATCCCTGAGAAAAGTCATGGTAAAAAGGCTTAGAGTCATGGTAGCGGATAGACACATCCAATGATCACATCGTGAAAGGTGATAAAATGACACCGATAAGGGTGATTAAAAAATGAAAAAGTGAAAGTTCATTCAACTGGGAGAGAAGGAACTTTTTTTAATAGGAGAAAAGGACATAAAGTAGTTGGTAATGTAGAAATTATTTCTGAGAACGAAGCCTGTGAAATTTTTTAGAGTTAGATAATAAAAAAGTTGTGTTGCTACCTCAAAGCAATCTGGGAAGCAAGTGTGGAGTAGATACCCTGGCTGGTCCTTACCAGTCACCTCCAGGTCCTGGCTCTGAAAATAAGAAAAATGTAAAAAAGAGAGAACCCTATAATTTCACTTTAGGATAGTATCATTGGCAGAAGTGTATGCAAAGCTGATATTTCTGAGAATAGACAAAAAGGGGTGCAGAACTAGAGAGAAAGAGCAAAAATCAGGAAGCCATTCTTTCTCTCTACTTCTGCCTAGAAGCTGACAAGATCTCTAATACTGGCAGGTTTATAGAGAGCCTTGAAATATGAATATAATCATCCTAAAACCAACTACATGAAGACAATAAAAAAACAAGATGATGTTTTTAGCATACTGAAAATTCTAAACTTCCCTAATAAACTTCTGGGTATAATTCATTATATTTGCTTATGAAACTCAGGAAAGAGTAAGCAAAAAGTTATGACTATAGGAGGAGGTACTAAATGAAGAAAGTGCACAAAGAAGTTCCATAACGTAGCATGGTTGCATGGTGACTGTGTAATTGTGGTCAAGGTGATAGATGTATTCTTGGGAATTTTCTGGTTGCAAATAACAGGAAACATGACTTGAACTGCTAAAATAACAGGTTATGTGACTCTAAGGCAAATTATTGAGGGATAGCTGGGTTCTTTCAATGCAGGATGGCTGTCAATGCTTCTAGAGGCCCTATATATTCACATTTAAAGAGTATGTCAATGGAAGTGCAAGGGATCTTCTTTTTAGTGGTCTCCATCTAATTATTTCCTTAATTATTATTGCTCTGCATTGGGTACCAGTTCCACGTCTAACTTAATCACTATGAACATGGGAATAGGCTCTCTTGTTTAGCTGAAGCTAAACATTCAAGGTCTATCACCAAAGCAGAGAGACATCAGTTTCCTCTTGAAGCACATTGGCTGAATTAGGAAGCATCTTATACTTGAAAAAACAAACAAACCCAAGGTGCTCTTCTTACAGAGAAAGAAACAGATACAGGGTATCACACCTCAGCAAAATCTTCTTCAGTGGGCAATAAGCTCTTTCACATCGGAATAGAAGGTGTCTGCAGTTTTCCAACTTCTTAGGTACAAGTAGAATGAAAGGCATGGTCTCTTTGTTTAGCTTAATAAAGGAAGTAATTGCTTCTCCTGTGGAATAGTCAACAAGTTTAGTACATGAAGGTGAGGAGGCAGCGTGGGGGGCATTTGGACTGGTATTTCGGAAGGCTCTGGTCCCCAAAGAAGTGGAACCGCAAATTTTACATGTGACTAAAGACCATTTACTGTTTGGGTTTCTTGTGTCAGGTGGCTTCTGACTTTAAACATTTGGCTTTCCTCTGAGATGGGTGAGTGTACATAGCGTAGGTATGGATTATCTGTTAGAAGACTCTGAATATGCAAGAATTTAAAAAATTTTGCATTTTTGCAGCTATGAATAACCCACTTGTGGGTAAAAGGAACTATAGCACAAGCTATTCTTTTTTCTAAAATGATTGAGACAGGGCCGTAATTAATCAACAGTCATACAAATGCCAAAAACTGGTAAAGTCGTTTAAATAGGAGGAAAGAAATGCTCCACATCAAACCACAGGTGACCTTCTACAGAGAAAATGGGTTTTATGCCATAAATAAACATAAGTATAATGAACAGGAAGTGGCTCATTGTTAAAAAAGAGATCATCTGATTATCTCTTGCTGATTATATACACGCCAGAGTAATTTTAAGTATTCTAAAGATAACTAGAATAATTTACAAATGCCTTTATACAGAGTAGCAAAAGAGCAGTGTGTACATTCAAAAGGCATGCTGACCTTGCCAAAAGACTTTCATAAATTAACTTGAGAGAAAGAGCACAGATTCTGTTATACCATATGGTCATTGGCCAACATGTTAAGCAAGAAGTATAGCTAATTCTTGATTTCTGAGTAAAAAGATAAGGAATCCTTTATGGGGAACAGATGCAATTAAAATAGAAAAATCTGATCAGAGTGTTGAAGCCAGTGTTAGGTCCTCCACCATGAGTTCAGACTCTGGAATTGTATATTTCTGAGATCAGTCTTAGTTCCAGGACTGTAATATCTTGAGGCTTTAGCAAGTCACTGCATATATCTAAGCATCTATAAAATGGGAAATAATAGCATCTACCTGACAGGCTTGTGGGAATTAAATAGGAGAGTAGATATAAAGCACTGATTATAATGCCTGACACACAATAAGTGCTCAAAATCTGTTATCTCTTAAAGTATTTTCTTTTTTCTAGCTTGTGTGCAAGAAATCAATCGCAGGGAGAATGTCATATTTCAGGGATCAATGTCACAGGTTACCCAGCTTCTCATGACTTACCTCCACTTACTCAGTGAACAGAAATACATATCATCACAGGTGTATTTAACCTGGTTTTGCTCATCAGGATTTCTCAGTGCCCACACACAGCCTGACCCATAGCAGATACCTAATGAATATATTTGTTTTCTAATCAACTGACTGATGGCTTGTCTGGGAACTGGGCAGCTGCTTGGCCCTGCTGGGTGGCATCAGTGACACAGCTGATCCCCACTCTGGCTGATGAGGGAAATGTGCTGTTTTAACTTGCACATTTTTCTTTTTTCCGCCCAGAGTTTTGACTAGACCTCGGTGTTCCTCTCAGTCTTCCTGCTTGAACCAGTCTCACCCATCTCCCTCCCTTATCCATTAACAAACTCGCTTATTGCCTTCAACGTGATGTTCCAAATATGGTCTTAGTAAAACTGAGATCAAATGTCCTCCTTCAGCCATTGCTGGAAAATATTTTGATGGCTGCAGAAAAGAGTTCCTGACTTTTCATTGCTTTCCTATCTTTCAAACCAGAGGTCTCTGCTTGCAGGTGATATTTAACTATTTTATTCTTTCTTTTCCAAGTTTCTGTAGCAAAGGAAAGAAGCTGCCGTTTCTGACTACTGAAAATGAGGCACGGCTGTGCTAGGTGCTTTTACACAAATTACACGATTTAGCACTCTTCATAACCTGGGGGATGTAGCAAGTATTAATATTTTTGTTTTATAACTCAGGAAACTGTAGCTCAGAAAACCTGAATAAATTGCTCAAGGTCGCAAAATAGCAAGAGCCCAAACTGGGATTCAAACACAGTTCTACAAGGTCCCAAAGTCATGCTATTTCTACCTGATTCCCTGCCTCTTCTATATTGTATGCTTTTGATTATTTTCATCACATACTCTAGTTATCTTAAAGCACAGGTCAAATGTTCCACATTCTTTTATGTCAACGTTTCTAACTTTGTTAAAAATATTTCTCTTTTTTTTTTTTTTGAGTGCAGTGATTTAACCTGTATTTTAGGAGTAAAATGAATCTCACAAGACCTTAGGGAGAAACTGTGGCATGAGTGTAAAAGCATGTAATATGGAATCAGGCAGATGTGATTATCAGCATCTCTGGGAAACATTTAGAATCATCTTTCCTACTGTTTGTTTCTTTATCTGTACAATGGGGATATTCATACCTAACCAAGAGAGTTTTTGAGGCTGATATGAGATGATGTGTATAAAGTGTTCAGTGTGAGACCTCAAACTGTGTGCTCCCTTCAACAGCCACGGCTGTAATCCAAGTAGCATATGGCAGGTTGAGGCATTTTCTAACCTCACATGATCCTCATGTCTCAACTCCAAGAAAAAAGGAAGTAGGCATGGTATGGCATGAAGAGAAGAGAAAAAAACATACTCATACCCAAGTTTGGGTTCTGATACCTACATTTTTTAGTAGCTTCTGGATTGCAGATGTTTTTAAAAACTTGAACTTTGTAGTTGCAAATTCACTAAGATTTAATACGTAAGTGGAAACAAATGTCTATAAACATTCCAGCCACCTATGAGATCAACTAGTTTACCCAATTCTAGTTTTCTTCATCTGCCAGCTCACCTTGTACTGAATATAAGCTATAAATAAATGTTTAGAAATTGTTTTATGTGTTTGACATTTAACATCACAAATGCCAATAAAAAAATTCTCCTTTTTCCCTTCCATAAAAAGCAGCAAAATGATTCTAGATCTCTCATTAAGAACCTTGAGAACTGCTTTTGAACAAACATAAAGAAAACAAGTTTCTTTGTTTAGCATTTGTCTATAGCAAGATGAGAGAGAGAAAGAGTGAACACATATGTTCTTGTTTTTAGCAGTTTCTCTGCTTGTCACATGAATTCCTTTCTCTCAGCCACTTACAGGTTACAAAGTTGGAGGCAAAATGGGTAAACAACAAACATTTTTACTACAAAAAATCCTCTTTCTCCTATCTGTCTGACTTAGGCAAAAGATAAAACTCTTAGCAGGTGATGCTCAACATGTTGTTGAGGCTTTAAGAAGGGGCTTACATTTTTGTACAGATGAAATCTGATTTTCTGGAATGTTCCTCTTTCTCAGCCACACATCCTGGCTTGGAAAACTCCTACTCAGATTCTAAAATATGGCTGACGTGTCACCTCCTCTTCCCTGGACCATGCCCCAGATCAACTTCTAGGAGGGAAAGTTGGGTCCACACCCTCCCACAGAACCGTGTGTGCCTCTGATGCAGCTCCTGTTACACTCCCTGCTAGAGATTTGTTTATGTGAGTGTCACTACCATGGTATGATGAGACCTTTGAAAGCAGGCATTCTATTCCATCCTGTGTTCCCAGCCAATAGCCCAAGCATTGGCATATATTGGTTCAATATATTTAATTGAACAAGCAATTGAAATATATGCTAATTTAGTTATCTACTAATTCAGTTTTTGTATTTGTTCTTTTAGGAATGGGGCATTTCAGTTATTTGCTTGTGATTCTGCTATTTGAGCAGGGCTTGGTTGGGCAGCTCCTCCATTCTATGTGATTTGGCTGGGGTAGTTCTGGTGGGGCTGGAAGATCCAATGTGGCTTCAGTTGGTGTTAACAAAAAGTCTGGGGTTTAAGTGGTCCTCTTATCCTCAGGGCTCCCTCTCCATGTAGTCTTTCTTGCTAGTAGGATGACTGACTTCTTATGAGGTGACTCAGGATCCAAGAGGAGGGTAAAAGTGGACACTGCTAGGCCTCTTAAGGCCAGAACTGCCACTTTTCTCCCATTCTGTTCAGATTAATCAAGTCACACATGGTTAATCCAGATTCATGGGGAGAGGGAAATGGACTGGACGGGAATGGGAGCAGTTGTTGGTGGCCATCTTTGTGGAAAGTCAACCACATTCTGTGCTTGCTACCTCAGATGTAAGAACTTTGCTGAGGACTGGGGCCTACTCTCTTGCCCTAAATTATTTTTCCATATATATTTTTTCCATATATATGCGGAAAATAATTTATCTGAGTTCATGTAGAAGATTTTTAGAAATATTTTTCATTCGCTATTTTGAATGTGTGTATGTATTTGTGTGTGTGTCGGGGTATTATTGTGGTTATTTGACTTTTTTCTGAAAATCTCTTGTAACAAGATTTCTAGGTTGTTTCTGAAAAGAAGAAATAATAACTTCCTTTTATGACAATTTTCTTACATATGTATCCTTGGGCTTTTGAGAACAGTCAAGTTGTGAGAAGTCATATGAAGTAAAGTATTTTTTAAATTGGGATTTAAAGAGAAGGTTCTTTTTAATAGTAGATGAAGGGGAGCATCTGTGATACTGATTATAGGTATTCTCATCTATATTTTATTTTTGCCATTATATGCAATGATCTCCCCCAACCAAAATAATCATTATATCCTTTTCTTTTAAAGAAAAATTGTTTTGTAATTTCTTATTTTTTTTTAAATGAAAGCGCTATATTAAGAGAAAACAATGGCATAATTACTGTACTGTCTACTTAAGTTATTTGCTCTCCAAAGCCTTTTAATAATATAATTTCTTTAAAAGTAGAGGAGGCTACAGGATTCATAGAATATTAGAGCTGGAGAAAAACGTCCCTATCATCATCTTGTCCAACACCTTCGTTCTGTAGACAAGAGATGGCTCTGGAAGTTATATAATGCAAAATATTAAAAGAAAAAACTATTACTTAGAGAATGTGTTAAGCTTAAAAGTCACAGAAATCCATCTTTGAAATGTTACTTAACTCGATGTATTACCAGTACTTCTGGAAAAAAAAATTGAAGGAGATCTATATTAAGGCAATTAAATACACAATGGCTAACCAAATACCTTTAGCAAGGGAGCCTAAAGTTCTGGCTGCCTTTACTTTTAAATAATAGCTACATGAAGAGTCATTGTTTTAGGTACAAATTATATTTGGAAATGTTCACAATTTGTAAAAGTCATTCCATATTTTAAACTTAGAATGCCATTTATTGGCTTCAAATATGCTGTTCACATAGACAGCAACATGTATGAATATGTAACTAGCCAATTATTAGCTCCATGCAGACCTCACTTAATACTTCATTCAGGCACTTGACAAATGCTATTAAGCTCCATTGATCTATCAGGTAACATTTAGCAGTGAACAATATAGACATTCCCTTTGCTTATAATGAGAATTTATATTCTAATGAACAGCTTAGTATTTTCTTACTTTGGAATAAAGCTATAGTGAATGCTAAACTAAATATTTAATAATGTACACATCTCTGAGTGCTATGGAATGGGATGATACCTCCTAGGCACTCTGATTTTGTCTTATTCTTCTCTTGTCAAATTGTAGCACTTTCCACTTATTAGGACACTTTTTTAAAAAAACTAAATACCATAACAATCTTTGTAGAACTAATTATAAACGTTGTTTATCATCATCATTCCAGCTGAATTAACCCTCATATGAAAATGGTACAGAGAATATAAGCATGATACCTAAAAGCTAATTTGCCAATTTGTCATGAGTATCCCTTCCTTCTTTTAAATAATTGGTTCATTCTTTAGGGTTCTCTTAGCATTTTACATGTATTTTAAATGCAACATTAATTAATTCAGTCATATAGCTTGTTGTCTGTGTATTTGTATCCATTATTAGACAGTGAGCTCCCTGAAAGTAGGACTATGCTTTATTCATTCCTTCTTCTCTATAGCACCAGCTTAATTCGTTCAGCAAATGTTTATGCAATTAATATTGTATTTAGAATTTTGTTTCATCAAATGCCTTGTGAGACAGGTAGTATATATATATATATTTGCATTTTATAGACAAGAACTTGAAGTCAGAAGAGGTGAATATATACTCATAGCCATGGTGGTTGTCAGGATTGGACAAAGAATTTGAGTTTACATCCCATGACTCCAAGTCCAGTGGTCTTTCTTCTGAAACCACATGACCTCTGTGCATATATTTACACTTTTTGTCATAGACTCAAGGGTGTGTTAATCACCATTCTCTTATTTCTCTTTGCTTCTATCTCCCCTACTTGCTTAACTCTGAATTGACCTTTTAACCTTTACCTCGATTCAATAGCCATAGCAGAAGGGAGGCTAGAACAATTAAATTGTTCTATTGCTCTTCTCTAAGAAATTAGTTACCACTTTTTCTTTGGCTCCTATACTTTTGATAAGTTTTAAGTTTAACAGAGACTTATCTAAAAGAGTTCCAGGGTTAAGAGTAGTTAGTTATAGGGAGATTAATCAGGAGATAATTATAAGCTGATAACCAACAAATACAAGTTGTGATATGCTAGACTGAGTTACATTTAAAAGTATAGAAAGAAAATAGGGAAGGAATGGATTGAGAAGAAACAGAGCAGGGTGAATTAATGAGATTTTAGTTTTCACGGACTAAGATCAAAAGTGTGGTCTGCTGGAGGTTCTGGTTATCGAAGCAGGGTGGTATCCAAATACTTGACTTACTAACTTTTTGGAGTGCAGCCCCAGGAATCTTCATTATAACAATGCCTTCAGGTGATTCTTACATGCAGTATACTAAAGCAGGAGATTAATAGACAGAAGCAGTGTTTTTAAATTAAATATAAATAAATTGCATATAAAGCACCTAGAGACTTTGCTAACATACAGATTCTGAATCCATAGGTCTGAAGTGGGGCTTGAGAGCATGTTTTTAACAAGTTCCCAAATGATGCCAGTGCTGCTGGTCTGTGAACCACACTTTTGAGTAGCAAGTTACTAGATATTGAGGTAGCTGCTGCGATCTGTGTGCTATGGAAAGTGAAATGGAAAAAGTAGATTTTAAGAAGCCTCCCTGATTTATGACAGAATTCTTCTTTGTCAGCTCATCAGGAAACTTTGTAAGATATTTCAAAATTGCTTTTCAATGTTTTTGTGGGTGGGACTCTAGTTTTGACTGGCCAAGAGGCAGCTCTCTTTTATGCAGTCTCAGTAGTAAAATTCTGGGTGGGAGACCAAGAAATACTCCATCAACATATTTATGATGGAGCCTCCTGCCCTGCCTTTTCTAGTTTCAAACAGTTCAGAAAAAAGTATAAATTTCTTTTTTAGTTTCAAATAGTTTGGAAAAAATGTAAATTCTTTGTGTAGCACATCATCTGGGCTAGTTTCTTAATGCTCATCTGTTTCATTCCTGCCAATTAAGAGCAACAGCTGTCTTGCAGGGATGGTGGTCGTTAGGAAATGACACAGCTGTGGGATTTAGATGAGATAACAGTTGTACAGCCAAGATAAGGCATCATTGGAATGCAAACTGCCATAAGACTGATTTATAGCACACATCCAAGGGGAAGAAACTTAAACCAAAATCAACTAAAATAACAACTCACCCAATAGGGAAAACAAAACAAAATATCAACCAGAGATGTTTAGCCCCAAAGTCAAGTTTTCTCAGACTATTTTAAAAACAAGATTTGGACTAAAAATTGACTTAGAGGGATTCCAATTACCTAAGTTGTCTACAATGCCCAGACTTACGAATTTGTATCTAAGAGCTAAATATTTCTGCAAACTCAGTCCCCTTGTGGCTCAATACAATTTGAGATATCCAAATCTCTAGGTCTTACTCTGTTACAGAGGGTAGACTTGCTAAAAACAAAAACAATGGTCAGTGACAAGTATTTGGAACGAGGTGTTATCATAGTAAAAATGTCACTTTACCAATATAGAAACCCAACAACCCAATGGACTCAGCATAAATAATTATTTTATAGCACTATACTTACATATTTCAAAAAGAATGTTAGTCATAATATAATTAATCATTACAAATAAATTCTACCACCTAAAGTTTCTTGTATACATCCTGTGAGTTTTAAGAGTTTTATATTTTTGTTATTGCTATTTCTCTTGGAATACATAGTTATTCTCATCCCTGGACACCTAAATTCTACTCATCTTTCATAAACCATGTCAAATACAAAGGATCTATGAAGGCTTTTGGGATCCTTTCAACTGAAATTAATAGATTCCTACCTTAAGCTCCCATCACAATTTAGCTGTATATTTCTTATGCAACCTTGGAATTACAACCACATAAGCACATGCTTTATTCTCTTTACCAATCCAGAAGTCCATTGAAATCAAGATTCCTGTCTAACACACCTTGGTATTTTTATAACCTATTTTGTTCTATTCAATAAATGCTGAATTAAAAAAAACTTGGTCGAACAAATTCCCTTGAAAATTCTAAGAAGAGAGCACCTACTTATTCAATTTTGATTTTTTAAAAAGGGACTGGACTTTAAGAAAGATGTATAAGAGAGATCATAGAGGATAGGAAATCTTGCTGGCAGGAAGATGAGATATATTGTTAATCCTGAAATATTCTAGTATAGTTCCTTAGCAGGAATTGAAGTCACATTGCTAAAATTTGTTTTCAGTCATTCCCTAAATTTAACATGGGCATAAGTAATTATAATACAGAATACAATAAGCTAAAGAACATAAGAGATTGCTATGTGATTTCAGAGGGGAAAAAAGAATACTTTCAGTGTTGATGACTAAAAAAAAGGCTTCATTCATTTATTCAGTCAGTACCTGTATTTCAAGTCCTTGACCTCATGGAGTTTATGGTCTGATTGACGAGGTATGCAGTAATCAATACAATCATATAAATCACTGTAAAAATCACATCTAAAAGTTAGTAAGGTAATTGATGCACAGTATAGTTTTTGATGTTTTACCTAACACTAAACAATTGTTTAATAATCAGTTATTTTAATAATTAGCTTTTAGTCTATAAGAAATGGAGTGCTACCAAAAGTGAGCAAGAAAATGAAAGTGACCAGAGATGTGTTTTCTGATGTTTAATCCAAGATTAATTTGTCAGAGGAGCTGGAGTGGAAAGTGACAAGAATTGGGTGATCTGTTGTCTCTCAAATTCGTATTACATGTAATTTAGGGCATCTTCTGTGGGAAGACAAGGATGCAAACATACATTAGAAATATTATGAAGGTAGTATTTCTGTAGAAAAACCAATTTGAAAGAGGTTGAAAGATCACAGAGACTTCTAGCATGGGAGACCTTGGAGAAGGTGATGATATTGAAAGAATATGGGGACACAGTGTTAAGCACAGGTTTATGATGGGAATAAGGAATTATCTTTGAACTCACTATGGTTGACATGTTGAGATTCCCAGGTGGAGAGTCTCAAACAGTGATTAGGGCTGGGGATTTATATTTGGGAGTCACCTTCACAGATTTATAGTTAAAAATGTTGGGATGTATAAAATTACCTTTGAAGGACGATAGAAGAAGGACAAAGACTGAGTCTTGAAAATACTCTAAGTTTGGGGTTGGAAGGAGAAAGCAAGAACTGAGAGGGAGAAAGGAAGGCAGAAAGTTCCTGGTGTCCTGCAGCCACAGAGGGACAGGAATTCAAGGTGATAGCAATTTCAAATCCTGGGACTGCTTGAGCAGCAGCTAAGGTCTGTTGGATTTGGTCGTAAGGTATCATTACTAATCACCACAAGGAAAATTTTAGAAAAGTTGTATGGGATACCAAATTATAACACTAAGGAATATTCAGGAACTGAGGGTAGTGAGCATGGACTGCTCTGAGAGAATCTGGGAGAATTAAAGAAACTAAAGAGCAAGGTAATTAAATAATTTAGTCTGAGAAGCCTCAAAGGTGAAGAAAAGTTTTCTTAGGAGATCTAAAGTCAGGCTTGTATTTGAGATATGAAGGTATTTTGCATGCTTTGATTATATTATTTGGCTAAATTACATATTCTGAAATGGTGAGTTCATGCAGTGAAATTGGAGCAGATGCATTAAAAATTGTATTAGACCTTGTGCTGTTCTGGTTTGTTCCAGAAAAATAACATAATTGCATATCTGCTATCCAAATGGGAATGGCAGACTAGTTCCCCTAGTTGTGGTCCATTTTACCTGATAGAGATGGTAAATTACCCTGACTAGACAGAAAGTACTCATTCTGGGATCCTGCTAGTGATAGTGAAAAGGATAACAAAGAATTTATGACATTACATTGTTATTCTAGCGTGGCAGTCCTATCATATCACTATAAATGGGCCCACAGCAATGTCCATTTCCAAATTTGGTTTAATGACATGAGAAATACTGACTTCTATATCTGGTTGGAGCTGGGCAATATTCTTCAGGGCTGGTAGAATGTGTATTATATACAAATGAATGCATATGTGTATGTATATATGTATACATATACATACACATATACATGTAATAACTACTAGTTACTGAGTGATTACTAGGTTGCAGGCATCATGAAAGTTGGATTAAAAATATCATCTATAATCATCCCAGCCTTACAAAATAGAGAATATTATCCTGTTTTTACAATGAAGAAACTGGAATTGTAGAAGTACATTGTCCAAGATCACACAGCAATGAGGGATTGCTGATGGGCTCTAAACCCAGTTCTGCCTTGTCCTCTCTTTCTGCTTTGGGATACATAAACAGAGGACAAACATAGCAGTGGTGTATATTTTATAAGGAATAAGAGGAAGCTATTCCTGGAAATTGTGTCCTGAACTGCTTTGAATTCATGAAGTGACCTAGTTTTTCTTCACCTCTTATGGGACTTGTTGCAGAAAGTTGGAGTTGGAAGAAACTTAAGGAACTTTATTTCTGGAAACTGAGGCTAGAAATTTGCCCAGCATCACCTAGATTATTTGCTGCTGAGCCACAATCACAACTGAACCTTTTGTGCCAAAGTCCTCAGTCTATCCTAGGCCTACATTAAAAAGTATGAAGAAAAGAGAATCTATGGATTTCTCAGTGATTTGCTTTTATCATTTAAAAGGCTTCTTAGAATTCTGGGCAGAATCTTCTTGTAAACCTTGTGTGCCTTGAATTCATGGGGATTTTGTTATGCTGAAAAGTTTTCTCAGTAGAGTTCTGCCCATTACGTTTTTGACCAATATTTCATTTTTCTTTTACAAGCTGAAAGATACTAAGGCTCTAAGGTATATGGTGTAAAAGCAATTGTAAAAATAAAGAATGATGGCATGTCAAAATGATTTATATGGGCAATTTAATTGGAAATGTTGCCATTAATATAAAACCCTCCACTTGATACAGGCTTTATGTTCCTATTAAATAAGAGAGAGTAAACCTCTATGCATTTTATCAGCATCATGCAAAAGATGATCAAGTATTTTTTCTATACAATAATATTTTATTAAAGTATCACTAGTGGTGATAATCCTTAGGGTAGTTTATGTTTATCTGGAATAAAGTCACAAAGCTTTTCAAAGAAGTTTTAGCCTCTTCGAAAAGCTATCATTGGTCTGCTATATAAAGCACTCCTGCTCCTTCCACTGAGACTAACCTTTAGAAATAGATGCTGCAGAGATAAAATACCACCTGGGATATTTCTCCCTTTAAGCAGGACAGTAATTATAAAAGGCTTGGTGCTTTTGTAAGTTTATTTTAAACATTCCTTAAAAAGTAGGGTTTGTAATTTTCCTTCAGGTTACAAGCTGACATTTTGAAAAGGAAAAAAAATTTGCGGGGAATGCAGCACTTCTGTGTGGTGGCAGCTGATAATTACCATAGTGTGAGTGGGGCTTGATATAACCCAGGCATTTTAAGAAACATGGCTGATTACAGTGCTTTAAGAGTAACTCAATTTGGGAATTTTGCTTTGTTAGGCAAATTGAACTGTCTTGCTTCGCCAATCTCATCTTACTTCCTTCTTTTGCTTTCCAACGAGTCACCTTTATGTCTTCAATTGCAAGGCTCTTCTTAAGAAGAGCTATGTGTAAAACTTAAAAATAAAATGCAGAAAATTTAAGGGAAAAAGCATGAGACTTACCATGAGTATGCCTTTAGAAAATTTCACTGTGCAATAGCATTTTGCATGTAAGATGTTTACATGGGTTTTTTTTGTCTCTTTGTTTTAGATAAAGTAGAAGAATCCTTCTGTGGCTAATGTCAAAATAAAAAAAAAATGTTACACTGTCTTGGCTTAGATATGTGCACACCTAGGAAACTCACAGGAGTTAGTCCCAACATGTAGGAGAAGTGAGAGAAAGATGATTTCACAAGAAAAGAAACTAGAAACATGATAAGCAATATTTTTTCTATTACAGTTTTTAAACATACATAACACTTTTATAATTAATTATACATATTAGCAGCCCAGATCTGAATGCAGAAATAAAAATAAATGTGTTTATGTGTGTTTGTGTGTGACAGAGAGAGCATGTTGCACACACACAGATGACTAAGTGAATTACCTAGGCATTTCTGAGCACCTGTGGTTTGAAAATTGGTTGAAGATATACATTCATAGGACAGATTGTAGTAACTGCTCTTTCAATAAAGAGCTGTTACTAAGGCATTATATTTTATAGAATATGTGAGGTATTATTTGCTCCAAGTAAATACCCAGTTTTAAGCATTCAGCCCAAGAAATGTCCCAAACCTTTCCTTCTGAAAATAGCTGAAAATACTTGCAATCAGAAACAGACTCAGGTTTTGTGACACCAAAGCCCTCTTAAAGGAAAATAACACAAAACTATAAGATCAGATCAACTGCTTGGAATGAGTCTTGAGGGGTGTGGAAGTTGAACTTCATTTTCTTTGTGGTAAGTCCACCTCTACTTGGGAAATATTCTAGCTTTTACTAGACCAAGATGGAAACCTACCACCTTTGGTGATCTGGTGTTCCTCCAGGGATCACCATGATGTTTTTAAAGCAGAGATAGTTTTGCCTTTATTGATCACTTTCCTCCAACACCAATCATTCATCTACCTTAATGATTTTCTAACCTAACTCATACAGATGTGATCGTACTTTGTACCTCTGTCACTTTTTCAAGCCTACATCTCCAATAAATACTTTACATTGTCTTGGGTTACTGTAGCATTAATTTAGTGTTGTGGGCTGAAATATGCCCCTTACAAATTCCTATAGTGGAGCCCTAAAACCCAGTACTTCAGAATGTGACTGTATTTAGAGATAAAGCCTTTAAAGAGGCAAGTAAATTAAAATGAGACCATTAGGGTCAGCCCTAATTCAATCAGCTGGTGTCCTTATAAGAAAATAAAATTTGGATACACAGAAGAGATGCATGTATCCCAAAGGGCCATATGAAGAGGCAGCAAGAAGGCATCTGTCTGCAAGTCAAGAACAGAGAAAACCAACCCTGTTAGCACCTTGATCCTAGACTTCTAGTCTCCAGCACTGTGGGAAAATGCATTTCTGTTGTTTAAGCCACCAGGCCTGTGATGTTTTTATGGTGGCAGCCCTAGCAAAGTAATGCAGTTAGCTAGAATTTATTAAGTAAACTGTCGTTAACTGATATCTTCTTCACATCAGTATGCTTAAGAACAGCACAGAAACTAAGTGCCCATCATATATACTAGTTGAAAGAAAGAACAAATATTTGCGTGCATGCATGTGTGAAAATAGAGTAGGTTTTAACAATAATTTGTGAATAAAATTCTTCTTCCTTTTTTTCTTCCTTTGGACAGTGTTGACTGCCGGGAGAAATTGTAGTGATGAAATAAAAGTCATATTTCAACATGTCTTACTGATGATAAAATATACATTCATTGAGTTCTTCTTCTGTGAAAATTTAAAGAAATAAGAAGTACCCAAAGTTACCTAAATGTATCAGGGCATGGAACTCATGGAAGACATACTTTTCATGCTGAAAGTAGTATCTACAAGATGAAAAAAAATACTTTTTATATGATGATGTACAGTGGGCTGGCTGTTTACCACAGGCCTCATATGTTGCTATCTGAAAATGGGAAGTATCCTTGGGTATATAACCTATATGGTGATATCTTTCTGAAGAAACCCTAGGAAAGCTAGTTCCTTCAGCCCACACAGATTATATGACTAATCTTTCAGAAAGCCAACTTCTCAATTTATAATCAGTTGCCAATTATTATCTTGTGAGTGTAACAATTCAGGAAAACAGCCTACGTGGCTGTTTGGTAAAAGCATATTAAGAGAAAAGGGAAAGGGTTGCTCCTAAAGAGAGTCTCATCTAGTTAGAAATGCTTTTTGATGAATTGGTCGTCTATTTTCTAGGGATATTACATTTGGATTGGAAAGACTGTTCATTCATCCATTGTACTATTTACTTCCTTTTTAAGCATTATTTATTGAGCCAGTATAATGTGACAAACGTTGTGCTAGGTATTAGAAACACAATGATGAATACTGCAGACATTGTCTTTGCCTGCATGGAACATATATTTTAATTATCATAGTTTCGCTAGTGGACCGCATTCACTATTTCCATGAATTAACAACATTTTTCTTTCCTTTGGTTCAGTAGTGCTGCTCCTTACTTTCTGTGGTGATTCTTTCTATAAATGTTTACCAAAATATTGCATGCATCTGATAAAACCTTTTTTGGAAGAATGGCTCAAAGTTTTTCGTAACAGCTTAAAGCATTCTGAATTGAAGGCTCTTTCATACTGTCAAAACTTAGGCATCATAACACAAATCAAAGTGACAGAAAAATCTGAAAAGTATCTGCAAAAATCGCATTTATTTTATAAGGGTCAGTACACAATCAAATATTGAGGTCTATGCATTCTTCTACCATGCTAGAGTGAGTCTTTAATTCTCTAAATACAGGAAAAATATTCTCATTTCTCTGGACCAATATTTGATCTTATACTTTCTCCTCCTATTCACACCAAATCAAGTGAAATTTGGAGTTGCCTGAATTCTATGCACTCATGCCAAAGACATCTATTCTTCTCACGACTTCCTTGCCTACCTAGAAACTTACTAAGATCAAATTGTCTAACTGATGAGCACAGTCATAGTTCTTGAGGTTCACACACGTATAAAGTAATTCAGTTTATATTAGAAGAAAGGAAGAAAATGTCCAATTTCGAGCAATCTTATATTTTCTGGGTTGATTCTATAGATTTTTACACAAGGAGTGAACTTGTGAAAGAACTGCCTGAGGTGGAAACATATGAAGGCAAAGATCTACAGAAGTGGCTCTTTATCTAACCATATCACCTCTCAGAAGCCATGAACCCTGTGAATTTGATAAAAAGAGCTGAATGGCACAATAGCCTGGAGGGTACAAAAACTAGACATCTGAAGAGACTTTCTTGTTTCAAGGATATACCTAATAGACTTTAAAAATATTCCTTTAGTGGAGAATTTAAAGGAAATTCCTTCCTATTATGAGGACCACGGTTCCTTAGGTAGGTCTTCCCTTTGTCATTTTGGGTGACTTCAAATGTAATATTGTGACATTATCTCTAAAGAGAGGCTCTTCCTTTGGCTTGCAAAGAAATTAGATATTTTAAAAAGACCAATTCTCTGCTTTTAAACACTACCTACTTGTACTTTCCTATTGGAGGCTGAACTAACATTTAAACATGTTATCATGATGCACATAAATACTGTTGGAAAAGCTTTTATGGCTACCGATGACACTATAAAAATATGCCTTCATTTTAAGAACTCTAGAGGATTTGTACATCTGCATAAGCTCCAGAGTTCCCCGCTTTGTGGGGGAAGATCTGATGGGGAAGATGAGATCATTATCTACTTCTATCCTTGTTTAAATTTGTGGGAAGCCTGATTGGAAAGTAGTTTTCCTCACTATAGTTCTGCAGTACTCAGTTTTATTACCCCCACAAATCTATTATACACATATTTGTCCATATAAAAGAATTTTTAGAGCAATCATTTTTAATCATATATGTTTGGTGTAATATACCTTTCTCATGTATTTATATGGATAAACATTTTCTTTTGGTTCCAAGTCTTTCCATTCTAGTTAAATATAGTTTGAAAACATGCATAAATAGAATCATTTCAAAGGTCTTTGGTCTCTCAATTTTTAAAGTTTTACTTCCCCATAAGGCTGGAGAGTCCTGGTCCAGGCTGGACCCAGGTAGGTTTCCACATTTCATGCAGGCCTCTTGCTTGCTGTGTAGTGTGACTATAACCAAGCCCCTGGACTTCTTGAGACTTTAGTCTTCTTGCCTGTAAAGTGAGAGCTCTGTAAGCTCTTCCAATTGTACAAGTCCATGACTTTCTTTGAGACATTTCCAAGATATACAGCTATACACTGTATGTGATTTTATTTCTCCTGCAGCACAATTAAGCCCCTGCTGATAGTGACTTTGCCATATTCCTTCCTGAGGATTCTTAGAGGTTTCATAGAGTATAGCAGAAGTTTCAGATGTTCATTACATCTATGATGAAAGAACTCAGATTCAGGGGAACATAGTGTTTGGCTCACTGTCATATGGACGTAGTTTGATGAATGTAAAAGAATGAGCTCCCACTCAGCTATGGTTTTATGAGAAACTTCTTATGGTGGGTTAGAAATTCATTCAACGTTTGGTCAGACTTAACCTTTTGAAAATGGGATAGGGAGCAGGACTGTTTGGTTTTAATATGTCTATTTCTACCTGTATTTATAAACAAAATTCCACATGAGAACATTTGAATACCGCATATTAGGTGATTATTTTCCTCTGTTTATGCATTCAGCACTAATTTTAGGTACTTGGACTACCTCATTTAAAAAAAAGATCCCTTCCTTGGGTCTTATGTTTTTTGAGGGAGAAGGGGATGCTGATACTTGACAATAGATGTAACAAAAATATAAAATTATATATCTATATAATGTAGTGTGTGATAAATGAAATGTGAAAAAGGTAGAAGAGGGTTAAGGGGATTGTGATGTTAAAGGAGATGTTTTATGATTTTAAATAGGATTTTCAAATAGGTTGTGTTGGGAAGGTGATATTTGAGCTTGAAGTAAGTACGTTAGTGTGCTGTGTGGATATTTAGAGAAAAAGTGTTCTAAGCAGAGGGAACAGCAAATGTAAAGATTCCCAAGTGGCACAGTGCCTGGAGTGTGTCAAGATATATCAAGGCACTAGGGTGACGGCCATGGAAGGAACACAGAAGAGACGAGGGCAGATGACTTAGGGCTTTATGCTGAATGTTTCTCATTTGCTTCCCCAGATTCATTCATTTCTCTTTGCCATCCATAAAAGCTTCATACTGTTGTTAGTGTCAGAGTAGCACACCATGGATACATGATTTTTAAAATGCTCACCCTCACCTTTGTAAATGTTCTCTGTTACGGTTTGAATGTTTGCGTCCCCCTAAAATGCATAGGTTGAAACATAGTCCTCAAGACAAAAATATGAAGAGGTGGAGGCTTTGGGAGCCTATTAGTTCATGAGGGTGAAACTGTCGTAAATGGAATTAGTTTGTCCTTATAGAAGACATCTCAGAAAGCTCATTTTTCCCTTTGCCATGTGAAGATGCTGCAACATCTATGAAGCAGAGGAGAGTGAGCCCTCACCAGACATTGAATCTGCTGGCTCCTTGATCTTAGACTTTCCAGCCCTACCCCACCCCCCAGTCTCCAAAACTGAAGAAATGAGTTTATGTTGTTTACAAGCTATCCTGTCTATGTTAATTTGTTACAGTAGCATGAATGGACTAAGGCTTAAATTTTCCTTGATTACCAGTTTAATTATGTCACCTATTTCTTATTTCAAGGGCCCTAAATGATAAAAGCATTGAAGACCATTGTAAGGATGTTGGAATTTATTCTGAGTGAGATGGAGAGAGATGCAGCAAAGTGGCTTCTAGTCCAAAAGTATCACCCTGGCCGCTCTGGTGAAAGTGACTACCATAATCCAGGTAAGAGACATGTCATCTGGCTATATAGGCCAATTGTTCTGAATTGATATCAATCCTAAATGTATCTCACACCTTTTTTTTTTTTTTTGAGACAGTCTTGCTCTGTTGCTCAGGCTGTAGTGCCGTGACACCATCCCAGCTAACTGCAACCTCTGCTTCCCAGGTTCAAGCAATTCTCTTACCTCAGCCTCCCAAGCTGGAATTACAGGTATGCCACCATGCCTGGCTAATATTTTATATTTTTAGTAGAGATGGCATTTTACCGTGTTGGCCAGGTTGTTCTCAGATTCCTGACCTCAGGTGATCCACCTACCTTGGCCTCCCAAAGTGCTGGGATTACAGGTGTAAGCCACTGCGCCTGGTCAGAAAACAAACTTTTATCATGGCCTAAAGTTCAAGATGGCTCTTTAGAAGTAGCTTTCCCATGCCAGTTTCGGTTCTTTTGAAGTGAATGCCGTGTATTGCTATAAAGATAGCTAGTGATTATAAATAGAATTTTAAAAATGGAATTAAGTGCCTATGCTTTATAAAATGTCGTTCCATTTTTTTCTTCATAGGTCTTTTGCTCTCTTTGTGAATAAAATGTATTTTAAACATATGTTTCATTTTTCCAACAGAAAGTTTTGAATGCCATATGCTTTTTTTTTTCTAGGCAAACTGTTTCAAAGTTAAGAAGAATGAGATGGTAGGTGAGGGAGGAGCAGATATTAATCAAATTTACATAAATGCGTATCAAATTTTAAACTGAAAAGAGCCATAATGGAAAGGTACAGGAGTGTTGAAAGGCTCTAATAAGAAGATCTAGCCTAGTCTCAGGGAATTCTGTGAAGACTTATCTTAGAAAGCAATGTGAGTTTTACCATAGATAGAACTATGTTCTACCTGTAATAGTAACAGGCACTTTCACCAAGAATAGGAGTTCCTCACACTTGCTATAACCAGAATTCTTTTAGGAATTCTTCCACTTCATTTATTTGAAACGAATAGAGGATACTTACTAGTTTGATTAAAACAAGTAAGGTAGATTCTCATCTGCTTTCTCATGACTGGGTTGTATCCCTGAAGTTTGACTTATGTTAGGGCCACTCTTGTAGAGCCTGTGTATAGTTTATTTGTGTGACTTATTTTCCCCAAGTAAACCATGTTGAGTTTCAAGAGAAAGGGATGGAATTTCCACATGTTGAGTATGAGCTCTGTGTTAGGCACTGTTCCAGGAATTCAAGTGCATTTGCTCCTCATCTTTTCCTCACAGCCCACATCTAATCTAGTCTGTCAGCACTAGTATGAAAAATATATCCCCAATCTGACAACCTCTGCATTTCCTCTTTCGTTTAACCCACCATCATCTTAAATTTAGGCTTGTATAATAGACATCTAATTGGTCTTCCTGTTTCTACTCATGTGCCCCTATAATCGGTTCTCCATATGGCAACCAGAGTGAAGTTAAAAAGTTAATCAGAACATGTCATTCCTCCTATTCAAAGTTTTCGAGTGGTTTCCCTTTGACTTGACAAGAAAATGGAACTCCCTACATAGCCAACAAGGTCCTGGATAATCTATCCTTTGATTTTTCACCTGTCTTGTATTGCTTTCAACCTCTCACTGTAATCTGGCCTCTTACCATTCATGGTAAACTCTAAACAAGTTCCTGTTTTGGAGCCGTTGTATTTGCTGTTGCTTCTGCCTGTCTATGCACACTCTTCACATAGATTATCATGTAACTCGTTTCTTCTCCTTATTCAGGCTTTTCCTCAGATTCTCAGAGGAGCTTTCAATTCAAAATGCTGAGTGCTACCCTCAATCCCTCATCCATGCTTTCTAGTCCTTTGCTTTATGCTTCTTTAAAGCTCTTACCACCTTCAATGCAATGTGTATTTATTTGCACATTTTTCTAGACTATAAATTCCATGAGGACATAGACTTTTTATTTTAGACCAATTCATATCTCAGAACCAAGCATGTTCTGGTCTGTAACACTGCACTATAAATATTTCTGGAATAACTGACTGATGTATCTCCTTCAAACTCTTTGTTTTTGATAATCTTCAAAGGCAAGCACCAGACGTTTAGGACCACCCCAGTACAGTTGTATTCCCTGTCTTGTATGTCACGAATATAGTAGACAATTAGCAAGTATTTTTGGAATAATAAATAAATATAGTAATGAACATTAAACTTTGTAAATTGCCAGTGAGATGCAATACACTACCATAAGCAAGTGACTGGTTTTGTTGTTAGACTGGGCTGTTTGACTTTTATATCTGCAACTTACTATGTCAGATTGAGTAAATCACTTAATATCTCTGAACCGGGTCTCCTTACCTAAAATTTAGGCTAATAATAGGACTAGCCTCATGGGGAGAATTGTTTTGAGGATTAAATAAAATGAGAAATGTATGCAGCATTGAATCTGCATGTGTTGTCAATAAAATAATCCTCTAATCTGGGTTAAGTGTCCTCCTTGCTTCCTAGTAGCCCCTGAGCTTTTCTTTGGCAGAGAAATTATCCTAGTCAATATTTTCTCTTTATGTGTCTACTCCCTTCCAAGTTTTAAAATTTGGAGGGTAAGAACTTAACTTTATTAATCTTTAAATTGCCAGAACCAGTACATGGAAGGTCCTCAATATATCTGTTTTGAATTGAATAGGACTGAATTAGAGGTGATAGCCTTTATTTCAGAATAAGGACACTGTGATATTGATCAATGTCAATTTCAGTGAATCCTTAATAAGTATTGATGAGAGACAAGCATCTATCTACAGGTATGTTTGCCAAGTTATTAGCAAAGCTTATTCTAGATAAGCTGTAAATGTAGGGTCTCAAATGTGGTAGTGGAGAAGACTGAATGAGGAGGAAGAGAGCAGCATCTATTGGAGGAGAAGGACACTTGGTGCAGACCTTGTCTCTTTCCCTGCCACCCCTGGCTTTTGCCAAAGTGAACTTCCTAAAAGCTCTGGTTGGATCTCTTTTATCAGCTACTAGGTAGAGCTGGTTGTGTCAATTGAAGTAGTGGAGATTTCTATTCAACTTATAAATAGTTGAAGAGTCTGTCTTGGTGAAATGTGAAACGAGCAAATATTCCATTTTCTCCCAGGAGGGTGGTCTAGGATTCAGTGTATGATGCTGTATGTCAGCCACGTCCAGGCATCTGTTCATAAGGCTGCACAGCCATAAGATATTAATGTGAACATAACACACAAAGCCTTAGCCTTACCAAATAATGAGCATTCTTCTCCTGAAGCTTCCTCTCCTGCTGGAGCTTCAGTCTGCAAGGTCACTGTCAGAAGCGGAACTGGACATCATTTCCTTTAGAATTGGTGGACTTTGCAAATACGGAAAAAAAGTGATGCACTGAGCAACTCAATGAAGCCCCAGGAAACTTTATATTCTCTCCTGTCTATCCTGGCTGGATATCAGATGGGGTGTGTGTGTGTGAGTGTGTGTGTGTGTGTGAGAGAGAGTGTGTGTGTATATTCCTTCTTAATAGCTTTGCTCATATATTCAGGTTGTTATTCTCTGGTGTCTTTAATTAAAAGATCTGAGAGAGTAGAAATTTGTTAGAGTAATATTTAGTTCTGTCATACACAATTGTTAGTATTAAAGGAAATATTACTTCATAGGATAAATGAAGATTTGTAAGTAGCCATTGTTTCTCCTTTTTGTTCTTTGACTTGGAGGAGCTTTGGAATTATAGTAGACAATAGAAAAAAATATATATATATGGCTGGGCGCAATGGCTCATGCCTATAATCCCAGCACTTTGGGAGGCCGAGGCGGGTGGATCGCGAGGTCAAGAGATCGAGACCACCCTGGTCAACATGGTGAAACCCTGTCTCTACTAAAAATACAAAACATAGCTGGGCATGGTAGTGCGCACCTGTAGTCCCAGCTACTCAGGAGGCTGAGGCAGGAGAATTGCTTGAACCCAGGAGGTGGAGGTTGCAGTGAGCCAAGATCGCCCCATTGCACTGCAGCCCGGGTAAAAAGAGCGAAACTTCATCTCAAACAACAACAACAACAAAAAATATATGTTTTGGAATCAGGTATAGGTTCAAATACCAGGTCTTCCCTGAGACCGTAAGTGGGATACCTTAGCTTCTCTGAGCTGTATAACAAACAGGGAGAGCTAAGCCCTGGAAAGTTCTTACTAAATGACATTGCATGCCCAAGGCATCAAGTACCTGTACTGTGTACAGTAGGTGTTTAGTAAATGTTTATTCCTTTTCTCCTTCAACTTACTCAGAAACGGGATCCTCTTCTTCTTTGTTGACTCATTTGAATATTGATTATTTAAGTTTTCTGATTGCCCTTCAGGTTATACCCACTGTTCTTAGGACAATGTTCAAACTCCCTCACATGACCTTTTTTAGATTTCTTGTGTCCAGCTGTACTCCTCATCCACTGGCTGCAGATGCAACTGTGGTATTTTGGATAAGAATTCAGACTTGTAACCTTTATTAGTCAGGTTCAAATCCCAGCTTTGCCACTGACTTCTGTGTGATCTTGGGTTATTCAATGTCTCTGTGGTGCAGTTTTTCTAACCTGTAAACTGGGGATAGTGATAATTCTTATTTTGGGAACTGTTATAAAAAGTAAATGAACATTTTCATGCAGTGAGCTTATAACAACTGTAATGAGCTTGTAACAGGACATGACATAACTGCAAACATTAAAAAGAAAAACGTAGTCTCGCAATTAAGTGCGAGAACCAGGTGTGGACTCAGAATGGGGCAGGGTGCCCACAAACAAGAGGCATAAGAAGATTGAAAGCACTTTATTACCCTTCAAAAGCTGACAAAACTGAAGAATTCACGTCTCTATATAAAGTAATATCACTGCAACTTTTCCTCCTCCTCCTCCTCCTCCTATGTAGAGTGGGTGAGTTTAGTGACAGACTGTTTTGGAAGGAGCTAGAAATATCAGTTGGAAAAATGCTTGGCAACCACTTTAGAATGATTATCTGACTTTAGGAGAAAGAGAGAATACTGAGGTATTCCTCTTATCCAAATTTAGAAATGTCATGAAGACACAATGAATCATCCCTCAGAGGCTTTAAAAACATTTTTCCCAAACTAGGCGTTGCCTATTGCCTACCATTGCTGGAAGTTCTGAACCTCAGGATCACCCACCAACCCCCAAAGAAGCTACCCAGTTTGGGCAATTACGGGATCTGCTTCAGGGTTTTGTTTCCCACACTTTGGTGGACGTTGTGTCTGGTTCTCCAACCTCCATCCCACCCTTTGGATACATCTAAATCAATCAAGGTAATCTCATCCCCCTTGTCAGACATGAGCTCAGTGTGGGCCTGTGCCATACAAGGAAACGGATTTGGGAAAAAGAACTCAGCCTTTCTCTCCTGCTGGATGTGAACAGAGAAGCATGTTGCTCTGATTGCTGCTGGCAGCCATTTCAGGACAAGGTAACCAGCCATAGGATGAACAATGCCCTGATGGGCAGCTTGGAGAAATGGGAGGAATGGGTCCCTGAGGACATGATTGAGTTCCTGCAGCTGCCCCAAGTCTGTAATTCCTCTTTTGCATTTTACTAAATTTCTTTATCATTAAGTTTAATTTGGGCTTCTGTTATTTGTAGCCAAAAGCATTCTAACCAAACTCACTCATGACACGTCCCTACCCTGCCTTGTAGGCAGTTATTTTATGTCAATGTGGGTGTCCCTATTAGGTTGTGCATAACTTGAGGGCAGCAGTCATGTCCCATCCATTTGTTTTCTTTTAAAACACTTAACATAATGTCTTCCAAATAGTCACAATTTTATTCTTTTTGATAAATAACTGTTGAAAGCAATATACTCTGACAGCTTTTTGGCCCTTTTTAATAGAGCAGTGAAACCTCTATTAAAAAACAGAATTTGCTTTTTTGATCTATAATTGTAAAAGCCAATGCTTGGTAGAAATGAATAAAATCATGGTCTTTCAGGATCTTTTTAATGTTGTTCATGCAATTGTTGGACAGAAAAAAGCTTATCACAAATTAAATCATTGAATTATATTTTCATAACGTGCAACCAAGTACACTCCCTCTAGCTTTCCCTCTATCAGGACTAATTTCAGGCATCTGTTTATAGAGTGAAGATAAATTTTATTGGTGACAAATGCACTCCTGCATTAACAAATTAAGTGCATTCTCAAAGGGGAAAAAACAAACGCAGAGAAAATTGGGTTGTCTGTTCTTGAAGTCTAAAAAAGGACTTCTGTCCTCAGGGGACATCCAGCATTTTTGTAATCACGTAGAAAGGAAAACAAGTGCCTCTTGGGTATAACATTAAAATAAATTAATTTTGCTGCCTTATTCATAATGGCTAATGGCAAATTGGGGGTGTTTATTTCTAGACTCCTCTTGCTCATAAAATCAGGTTTCCTTATGACCTCCTTCTTCCTGAAGATGAATAGCTGTGTCAACTTACAGAAGATGAAGAATGTAGTCCCTGTTTCTGCACTTTTGGCTTATAATAATAGGTCAGTGGTCATGGGGACTATCAGGACCCTAAAGCCTCAGGATCTGGAATTAACATCACTAGAACATCCTCCTCTACTTTCTTCTCAGTTGTTCTTGGGATGTAAAATGTCATCTACACCTTGGAGAAATGCTGCCTTGTGATCAGATTCTGGAAACAGCTGTTATTTCCCTCATTTTAGCACAACTTGCAGTCATTCTCACCCCATCCTGCGTGCTTTCACCTATCCTACACTTGGGTTTCCTTCATTTGTTCTTCCCTGATTAGCCTCTGTCTGCATGTTCACTCTCCTGAAACCTTAGAAAATTTACTCATCCTTAAACATTTCTTTGGTGCTCTCCAAGATGGGTGTGGAGAGGCATCAATCCATAGCAGGTATAGGTTAATATATATAGTAGCTTCCAGTTCAATGGGATGGCTGTGGATTCACATTATTTTCCAATACAGAGTCTCATAATGTTAAATACTTGACTTTCACGATGTTTAAAGTATTGGAGAGGTGTCAGTGCCTCGGCAATTGACACAAGAGTCACTGAGAGATTCTCAAGCATGGCAGTTCTTCCCGGAATTTTACCAGCTGGAAATCTTATTTCATAAAAGAAATATTGCAATAATTGATGGAAACTCTAATATTTTCTTACAAAAGAAATACACATTTGTAAACACATAGTTGCCATGTGACCACAAGTAGATTTGTACCAGTCTGGAAATATTTTGAGGGCTCATAGATATGATTGTTACTTTTGTGTTCCCTTTGATTTTTTTCTAAATTTATTAAGTGATGGCATTTAGCTAAGAAACAATACTATCTAAGCCTGTTTTGTAAATAGCCCATGTCCAAATCACCCAGGGTAAATAGTTCTTTCTATCAGGTTGATTGCAGAATACAGGTTTGTTTGCTTTTTAATCTATTTAATTACATTGGACCTGTCTGATGGAATAGTTTTTATTTGCAAGGCAGAGTTACGCCTGGGAAAAACTAGAATAATCACATTTACAGAAGAGATTTGAGACAAAATACTAAGCTTTCGCATTGAGCTGAATCTCCCTCTTGTCAGCTAGAAAATGGCTGAGCTGCAGCTGAAATGATGGATTCTTTTGCCTTGTCCTACCATGGGGCAGAAGTAAGGGGTCAAATATGAGAGATGAGCCTCACAAGGAAAAGACTCTTATCTGCAGAGATATTTAAGCAAGTGTAGGGTCATGTGTCATCTGATTCAAAAGAATTCTTTATGTTCCAAGGAGAAACTATTATTTGGTAAAAATACTAATATGTGTCTTGAGACTATTTTTCTGACCTTTAGATTAAATTTTAAGTAAAGATTATGGAAAAAGAAGGTTGTCTTTTCATAGGATATTTTTGCCCCTTAATTAGTTCCTGTTAGTTTTAAAAATGATTAACCATTTGACAAGACTACCCAAATGACAGACTGTTTGTATTAAACACATATTGCAATTTATTTTCCCATATATAATTAGAAATAATCATTGCTGCCAGAATGTAAAATGACACGTCAATGATAAGTAGAGATAATAGCAGCTGCACACAAGAAAAGGCATACAAAACACCTGAAGCTTGTAATTATATATCTCTCTCACCCCTTATATTTATGTCATGATGCATCTTAGGTGGCATAGACCTTAGGTAGTCATTAAAGTCACATGAATACTAGTATTTATGGCAAATATATAGGTATTCCTTGAGCATATGCTTTTTCAATATTGAAAAATATCAATAACTGAGATAATTGGGAGTACATTTTACCAAAATGAGAGCTCTCATCAGGAATCTTAAGTTATGTATCATCTTTGTAATTTGTTGAATTCAGTTGAGTACTCACTCTGTGGTAAATACACTACTAGTCACTTTGGAGGACATACTAAAGAGCCACTGCTTCCCTTCAAGAGAGTTACATCTCTGTTGGAGGTGGAGACAGGACAAAACAGAGGAAGGAAGAACAAATGATATCACATCTGTCTAATTTTTCTAAGTTGTATAGTTTTGAGAGTCTAAGTGGTGTAGGAATTTGGAGAGAAGATATCAGGAGGGACGTGTAGAAGATGTAAGCTTCAGCTGAATTTTGAAGGTTAAGAGAATTTGTAGATAAAGTTAGGTATCAGAGACATTTCTCAATATTTACAAGTGTTTTGTGGCTTAGTTTTAATTCTATTTTCTTTCATTTTCTGAGCTATGTTACATTTGCTCATTTAACCAACATCATCTAACCTTTATAGATAACTACATATTGCTTTTAAGATTCAAAAGAAGAAGCATGCCCGCCCCCCCCCGCCCCCAGTGTGATCTAGTTGAACCATAGAAAATAGACCAATCAAGCTGCTTGGCAACAAATATATGGTCAAGGACTTTGCTTTTATCTGTATTTTAACTCCATTAGTACATGGACTATATGGCACTAACCTTCCTAGCATTTTCTCCACTCGCAACTCAGGAAAAATTGCACAGTAGGTTGAATTGTTTTTGAACAGTCCCAAAACTTTTACTGGATTAACTTTTGGGCAAAATGTGGCAGGCAAGTTTGTCAGAGTTTTGTTTTTATTTGATTTGTTGAAAGTGAAACTTAAAACATAACTGTAGTGAAAGAGACTTTATAAAACCATAGTTTAACTCTTTAAGTGAAAAACACATACAACGTTCTGTAGGGTGAGTTATTATTTATATAAAGCCATAGAGTTTTACAAGTATTTTTGAACATGACATTTTTGATTTGATAGTAAATGTTATTTTGTTCTTATTGGCTAATTATATGCTTTTCTCAGAAAAAAAAAATTGGGCATTTTAAGTCAGTCACTTTATTGGAGTTATTTATGCAAAATATCTTAATCCAGTCTTGTCTAACACTATAGCTAGAGGCTAAGTATAATTTTATTTTATTTATTTATTTATTTTTTTTAGAAAGGAGAGAAGGAGGGCTGGGTGCGGTGGCTCAAGCCTGTAATCCCAGCACTTTGGGAGGCTGAGGCAGGTGGATCACGAGGTCAACAGATCGAGACCATCCTGGTCAACATGGTGAAACCCCATCTCTACTAAAAATACAAAAAATTAGCTGGGCATGGTGGTGTGTACCTGTAATCCCAACTACTCAGGAGGCTGAGGCAGAATTGCCTGAACCCAGGAGGCAGAGGTTGCGGTGAGCCGAGATTGCGCCATTGCATTCCAGCCTGGGTAAGGAGAGCGAAACTCCGTCTCAAAAAAAAAAAAAAAAAAAAAAAAAAAAAAAGAGAAGGAAAGAAAGAAAAAAAGGAGTGAAGGAGAGGAAGAAACAGGAAGAAAAAGAGGGAGAGAGAACGGAAATGTTGCTTTATTCTAAAAATGGGTATTGAAAACCTCTTTTATGTCAATAATTGTGCTTAATAGTGGCCGATCAATATTTCATTTAAACCTGTGAGTAGGTGTGATGTGGTACTGACAAGAATGTATATTTTGTGTATTTAAAGTGGAGAGCTCTATAAATGTTTATTAAGTTTACTTGTTCCGGATCTGAGTTCAAGTCCTGGATATCCTTATTAATTTTGTGTCTCGTTGATCTATCTAGTAATATTGATGTTGAAGTCTCCCACTATTATTGTGATGGGAGTCTAGGGAGTCTTAAGTCTCTTTATAGGTCTTATGTATCTGGGTGTTAGGATCGTTAGCTCTTATTGTTGCATTGATCCTTTTACCACTATATCTTTTTTGCTTTAAAATCTATTTTATCAGAGGCGAGAATTGCAACTCCTACTTTTTATTTATTTATTTATTTTTGCTCTCCATTTGGTTGGTAAATCTTTCTCCATCCCTTTGTTTTGAGTCTTTGTGTATCCTTGCGTGTGAAATGGATCTGGATGTAGCATACCATTGGGTTTTGGCTGTATCTTTTGACTGGGGAATTTAGTCAATTTAAATTTAGGATTACTGCCATTTGATGTTAACTGGCTGTTTTGTCCATTCGTTGATGTAAATTCTTCATTATGTTGTTGCTCTTTACTTTTTGGTATATTTTTAGAAAGGCTAATACTGGTTGTTTCTTTCTATGTGTAATGCTTCTTTCAGAAGCTCTTGTAAAGCAGGCCTGGTGGTAATAAAATCTCTGAGTACTTGCTTGTTCATAAAAGATTTTATTTTTCCTTCAGTTGTGAAGCTTAGTTTGGATGGATATGAAATTCTGGGCTGAAAGTTCTTTTCTTTAAGGATGTAAAAGAAAAGTTTCTGCTGAGAGATCTGCTGTAAGTCTGATAGGCTTCCCTTTGTGAGTAACTTCACCTTTCTCTCTGGCTGCCCTTAGTATTTTCTCCTTCATTTCAACCCTGGAGACTCTAACAATTATGTGCCTTGGGGTTGCTCTTCTTGAGGAATATCTTTGTGGTGTTCTCTGTATTACCTGGGGTTGAATATTGTCCTGTTTTGCTAAGTTGGGAAAGTTTTCCTGAATAATATCCTGAAGAGTATTTTCTGGCTTGGATTCATTCTCTTCGTCGTATTCAGGTACACCTATCAAATGTAAATTAGGTCTTTTCACATAGTCCCATATTTCTTGGAGACTTTGCTCATTTATTTTTATCCTTTTTTCTCTATTCTTGTCTTCTCATTTTATTTCATTAAGTTGGTCTTTGACCTCTGATATCCTTTCTTCTGCTTGATCAATTCGGCTATTCAAACTTGTGCATATTTCGCTAAGTTCTCGTGTTGTGTTTTTCAACTCTGTTAATTCATTTATATTCCTCTCTATATTATCTATTCTTTTTAGCATTTCATCAAACCTTTTTTCAAAGTTCTTAGTTTCTTTACATTGGTTAGAACAAGTTCTTTTAACTCCCAGAAGTTTCTTATCATCCACCTTCTGAAGCCTACTTCAGATAATGGAACACAATCCTTCTCCATCAGGCCTTGTTCTGTTGCTGATGAGGAACTGTAATCCCCTGTAGAGGGAGAGGTGTTCTGATTTTGGGTATTCTCAGCCTTTTCAGGCTGGTTTCTTCCTTTGTTATAAATTTATCCATCTGTCGTCTTTACAATTACCACCTTTCTAATTAGGTTTCTGAGTGGATGTCCAATTTATTGATTCCCAGCGCCAGAATCTGAGCAACCCACTGTGCCAGCCAAAACAGCAGTGTTAAGACTGATGGTGCTCTTCTGCCCAGGAATCTCTGGTCTGGCTTCCTTCTTGAGTAGGTAATAGGCGACTCTGTCTCCCCAGAGCTCCAAACATTGGTCAGAAGGGGAACCAGTCCCGTTTACTCTGCACCAAGAGCTGCCGCATCGAGGCACCGGCAAAACCGCTGTGCCGGCCACAAGAGTTGTGCTGGTGACCCGTGGGGCTCCTCCACTGGGAATCTTCTGGTCTGTGAGTGACAAAAATTCATCTGAAAGTGTGGCGTCTTCTTGTTTTCTGCGCTTTCACTGGGAGCTACAATCCCAAGCTGTTAGTGATCAGCCATCTTGGATCTCTGTGAGGCTAAGTATAATTTTAATGACTTAAAATGCTTTATGATTTTGATATGTGCTGACTTATGTAAGGAAAATACATTCCTATGAGAGTCATTATGACTAGAGACCAGTGGCCCTTATTATATCTTTAATCTCTCTGTAGTCCTTGAGGTCTTTTGGGGGCTATTCTTCATGGGAATAGTGCCTCCCAGGTACCTGCTCATCCAGATATCACAGGGCAGTGAGGCCTAAAAAGGGTAGATCCTAAACTTCAGGGTAGACAAAATCGTTTTTGTGAGAGCAGCAGATCAGGGCATATGCCCTTTTCCAGCCTGGTAGAGCTATATAGAACCTAGAATTCCTGTGCTTCTTCGAGAGGACAATCTGTAAGGAGTACTAGGAATGTAAACTTTTTGAGAGGCCCATCATGGTATCATCTTTGTGAATCGGCACAAGTGTTTTCATGGTTCCCATGACTTCCAAACCACAGCTTATGTTGTCCAGCTGTTCAATGAGAATCAAATGAAAAATATGTTTTTATTGTAGGCTCCTGTATAATCACACCACTTAGACCTATCAGGGTGGCTTGATATCAGCCTCAATCATATAAATAGTATTATAGGAAGTAAAATAACATGGAGCTAATTAAGAAATCATTGGTTCAAGTCAAGAAGTAACATAATACTGCTAAGATACTATGTATTATGGGCAATATGTGAATAATAAAAGAAGAAAATTTATCCTCAGAAAAAACTTAAAATCTAGTAGAAGACATTAAAACAAGTATTTACTCACTGCTATCGAAAGAGAGAGTGAGCGAGCTATGTGCTTTGAAGTTATGATAAGGTCCTTGAAGAACGTAGAACTATAGAAGAGAGGTGTGGGGGTGGAGGGGGAGAGATCTCACTTCTGACTTGGGAACATCAGTAAAGGCTTCACAAAGGAGGCAGAACCAGAAATGAAACAAAAAGGGTGAGGAAAGCAAATGATGTGATCTTATGATTTTGCAATCAACTTTTAATTTAATTTTTGTCTGTAGAGTTCCATTCCTGAGTTTTGTTAAAAAAAAAAACAAAACTCCTTTCCCTAGCAAACAGACTCAGAAAAAAGAAAAAAAAAAATCCTAAAGGGCCATAAAGTAATGCTTGGGTTGGGTAGTATTGCCATCCAATAATTTGCTGGTCACTGAGTATAAAAATAATATACAGATTTGTATGCTGTGAATATTTAGCTACACCTGACGCTGATCATACTTTAAGAGGCAGATAAAAGGATGTCTATGTATATTGCTCATTTCGTTAACTGTGAAGAGGTTTGTGTTATAATTACATGTTACATTGGTTACTGTCATTAAATCCTTTCATGCTGGAGTAGTGCTGCTGCTGCTGCTGCCCTTTGTGTGGAATGATAATATTATAAGGCTTGGAAAGGTCTTGCACAGCCCTTTCCCTTATGTTGTAGATGTCCAAACTGAAGTCTAGAGAGAGGAAAGATCTCATCCTTTGTAATAGAACTCAGATGTCAACTCGGTTTTCTTGAGCTCAGTTTCCTAGAATTAATTCCACTGGGCATAAAATACATCTTTCATCATGTTTAGTATATATACATGTCTCTCAACTACTGAAATCTATAGTATTTGTAGTAATTGTAGCAATTTAATAACTTGCTAGTTTGATCTGCTTTGTTCTTCATAGACTATTATGAACCAACAAATATATTTCTGAAATAACAGTGTTAAAGACATTGTAACATTGGTCTCTACTTCTTATCAAAAGATTTATATATGCATGAAATAGTTTTGCATAATGAAATTAAGCTTAAAAATACTCTTGAAGTTCTAGGAATGCCTTGATATAAAGAACTAGGTTTCAAATTTCTAAGAAGTCTTTCTATTTGAAGTGTCTCTCTCTCTCTCTTCCCCCCCACAGCCCCTCCTTATCAGTGCTTTCCTTGGTTATTCAGGTCTAATATTAACCACAATGCTATAAGCTCAATATAATAAATTATAGAATCAATCTCATTTTATAATTTGCCACTTGTTTTAAGGTGTACTTATTTCCATACTAATGCCTTATCTACATGTGAAGCCACATGCAAAACTTGTCTCATATTGCACTTTGACTCATACTATGTGTCAGTAAGTTCACCTAAACCCTGAAACAGAAAAAAAATGATTGCAGATATCATTATAGGTTACTGAGTTTAGATCTATTGAACTTCTGAGGTTGTTTTATGATATATTGTGTAAACATAGAAAGGTCACTTTGCCGTGAAAAAAGTGAAGACTTTTATAAAAACTTGTTTTATTGCAGTAATCTTAGCTTCATAAAAAACTCATGGGTAGCATTAAAGGGCACTGAGTTTAGCAGGGAAAGGCACTGAGGTAACCTTTGTGCTTTGTGAAGACACATTGATTAGTGCCAACTCTGCCCTTTGGCTCAGTAATTGAAATCTTGGCATTTGATTGATAAGTAAGTAATGTAATAAAGAAAATATGTGCATGCAAAGTTATTTATTGCATCATCATCCAAAACTATGTATAATTAAAAAAAATTAAGTTAATATCCAATAAGATGAAATTAGTTTAATAATTTATAGCATATCCTCTTAGCCCCTTGGGATGGTGAAGCCAAGAGTAACTCTAAAATTTTGTTCTCAAGTATTGTTATAATGTTGCAACAATAAAATGTGACAAAGTGTAAAAATAATAGAGTGATCTGCAAAATACACATGCATTTTGTGAGTCCTATTATTATTCCTGATATTCCATATTACATCAGACTTTAAATGTGTAAACTACTTCAACCTGTTCAACTTTGAAATAAAAATGAGCAAATAAATATGTTGTTTTGATTTCAAAACTAAACAAAGAAATGTAAGCACTATTTTCCAGATATATTGCTAAGTAACACCATTACAATAATAATATATAAAATTATAAACCATATTCTAAGCCTAGATTATAGTGTTTACATAATGCTGCAAAATAGTACCTGTAAAAAACACACTGATGCATCTTTCATTGCCAGTAATTTCTAATTATATGCCAGGTTCCTCCATCCACTGGAGCAATGCATTTACTGCTTTTGAAGAAATTCAGATACAACCACATGGACAAAGTAGTTCTCACTTGGCCTCAAGTTTTGTCTCCTTTTTTGAAGCCCACCACCACAGACACAGAATACTCTAAAAGCCAAAATACTTTTAGGAGGCACTTGGAAGAAAAAATGTTTCACTGAAATTTCAAAACTTCACATGATAAACCAAGAGCAAAGCCAGGTAGGTGGATGTGCTGAGTTTATACGCTGAACCAGAGAATATGGAGGATTCACCATGCCTTTGGGCCAGCTTTCCTTCCCTCATAGAGAGGACTTTTGAATGCTTGCTAGCCTTAATTAAGGAAGAAGCTCTGGGAGGCTTGTCAATGAAAAGCCTGAGTGTGGATGCTAGAGAGGGTCCTCCTCCTAGTCCCCCTGCAATTGAATCCTGAAGTAGGAGACCCCCGAAGACCCCCAGATGGGTGAAGGGTTCTGAGAAAATGAGGGACTGGCATGCTGCTCTGCTTCTTGTCTGGAATTCTTGAAGGAGACACCTCCCAGAGTTTATATCCATGTGGGGCTGCCTTAGTCGATGGAGAGAGTTATGTGCTACTTCATACAAAAGGGTCTGAGTTACCCCTTCCTCTGCCTCACCCTCAAATCCCTTCCTCCCTGGATGCATCTAGGAAGCTTGAAACCTGATGCATCTGGTTTCAACTATAGGTTATTTAAACTATATTTAAATATATAGTTTATTTAAATATGCTGAGGTTATTTAAACTATAATTGAAAACTGTGAGATTTGTCTGTCTGCCAGGGGTTAGCAGGGTGATTGAGAGGTGGAGCCTCAATGGTTGAGATCCAGGCTAGAGGATCTCAGAGGATTAGCAAGGGCTGATGTGGAGCAGAGCAGCAAGACAGCTGAGTTTCTTGAGCAAAGTCTGATGGATGTTTGAGTCTGGAGACAGAGCCCTATTACCATCTGTCCTCCTGCATGCAGCAGAAGTGGGCTAAAACCTAGGACCTGGAGGCTAAACTACACAGGACAGGCCAGAGGAGGACTCTCAGACCAGAAGCTCCTGCCCCCAAGACAGGCTGATACATAAGCCCTGAGAATTTAGATCTCTCATAGCAGAAAGGAGAAAGGCATCAGGGTGAGGATGGGCAGGAGCAGTATTCCTTTCTCATCATTAAAAGCAAAAGGAGCTTGTGTCCTAGGTTATTTTAACTATAGAGAAATTAACATTTTTATTCCTGTACACCTATCTTTTTGTGCCTCAAGAAATAAATACCTGCTAAAGCCATGGTGTGTGTGTATATATAAATGTATAAGTCTCAGAGATAATGAGAGTTTTTGCTGATTCCCTGACCTAGGAAAACACATTGAGGCCCAAATTACAGTGGATCAGGGATGGATGGACCAGTGGAAAGGATACAGGGGAGTAGATGAAGCTGGGAGAAAGAGAGAGCTTAGCAGGATTGATAAAATCCTGTTGGTAACCTCAAATTTAGTTTTTACCTAAACAAGTTTGTAACCCTGGAAACCAGGGAGTTGCTGGAAATGTGTCCAATTTGGGGTAAATCGGGGTTAGTGTGGGGTAGAGGAGCAAGCAACCTGTCTAGATAGCTTAGGGCCCAGATAGAGGAATTCAAGATATTCAAAAAAAGATTACAGGCCATGGTATTTGAGGCATATTGTCTAACGGTTTATTTTTATGATTTGTGTTTCCTACAAATGCCAGGAACCCAATTGGTTGGCTCCTGGGCATGTGGAAGGAAACATTTGCAGCTGGTTAAGAGTAAAATAAACAGTTGCAAGTATGCTCTGCAATTGGATGGAGAGAGGGCTGACAGGGACAGAAAGGGGAGGCTAAACAGAGAAGTAGGGGATGCAGCAGAGTATTGCAGGAACTGTGGAAAGTTTAGACTCAAATGCATCTGGGTTGAATCTGGGGAATTCTGCATAGTTACTGTGTATGACCTTGGGCCTGTCAATGTTCTCTTCTGCAAAATGGGGATAATCACGTTTACATTGCTGGGTTTTGGTAAGCATTAGGATGATATGTATAAAGCATGTAAATCCTTCTCTGGCACCTATCCAGCGGGTGCTTGGTAAATGATAGGTGTCACTATAAAGAGATATATTCATTTTTTTCTGGAGGGGCACTGTTTTTTATGTCTTTTTGTTCTGTTTCCTGTGTTTTACCCATTGTATAATTTTTCTGTGGCTGTTGTAACAAATGACCATAAATCTAGTGGTTTAAAGAATAATTTTACTCTCCTACAGTTCTAGAGGCCAGAAGTCTAAAATTGAGATGTTCTTCCTCCAGAGCAGGGATAGGGAGAATCCTCTACTTCTCTCTCTGGTGGCTGTTGGCATTTCTTTGTTTGTGGCTGCACCACTCTCTGCTCTGTCTTCAGTCGTGTTCTCTGAGTGTCTGTATCTAATCTCCCTCTGCTTCTCTCTTATAAGGTTCCATGTGATTGCACTTAGGACCAACCCAGATAATACAGGATAATGCTCCTCGTTCATCATTCTTAATCAGGTCTTCTGCTATATAAGGTAATTATTACTCTTTTTTTTCATGTAAAGTAATAGTCACAGGTTCTGAGGTTTAGGAAGGGAATATATATTTGAGGGGCTATTTTTTTTTCTGCTTACCATAACTTTATAAATCCTGTGAGAAAGTTTTATAAAAAATCAAGCTTAAGAAGTAAGATTTTAGAAAACAGTTTGATTTTGCTTTAAAGTGGGCTGAGGAAATGGTGCACATGAAAACAGGGAACTTAGTTGCCAGATTTAAGAAAGGAACCCAAAAGATAAGCACCTGAAATAAAACACCACCATTTGGAAAAATGAGAAGAAGATTTGAAATAATGACGATATCTTTTTTAAATGCAGTATCATTTACTTTCCAAATTATTCCAACACATTTAGCTCTAAAGTGAATCCTTAGAAATCAAATCTTATTTTGCTACTGATTTTGACTGTATCACTGGAATTATGCATCTGTGGAAAAATTTTCTCTGTGATCTCAACTGAAACTGTGTTTTCACAGAGCCTGGACCCTTCTCATAGCATTGTATCTGTTCAGACACTGCCGTTCTGAATGTTACAGTGCTTTCCCTGTGTCCTAAAAATTTCCCCAAATTATGGAAGTGCCTCCTTCACTGGGTAATCATTGCACTATATACTTGTAGTACTTCTCAATGGACCTAGTAATTTCCAATAAAGTTAGACTTCCTTGACGATCACTTGCCACTAATATTTAAATATGACTTTTGAACTTCAGTGACTTATAAAACATATTTTCTCTGTGTTTATTGTTTTATAATTCTATATTTTAAAATAAAGGATGTATATACAACTAGAAAAATTATGTTTTATTTTGTGTATAATCACATTTTTGCCTATAAGGAAATCGTCTTATGCATATTCTTTTTTTTTTTTTTTTGAGATGAAGTCTCACTCTGTCACTCAGGCTAGAGTACAATGGCATGATCTTGGCTCATTGCAACCTCCACATTGTGGGTTCAAGAGATTCTTATGGTTCAGCCTTCTGAGTAGCTAGGATTATAGATGTGTCCACCATGCCTGCCTAATTTTTGTAATTTTAGTAGAGATGGGGTTTTGCCATGTTGGCCAGGCTAGTTTTGAACTCCTGACCTCAGGCGATCTCCCACCTGGCCCTCTCAAAAGTGCTGGGATTACAGGCATGAGCCACTGTGCCTGACTGTTATGCATATTCTTAAGTCTGAGATTTATTGTCTCTGGTATTAATATCAAACTTTTCTGTAGCACTTGATATGTTTTAAAATTCATAGACACTCTGAATTGTGTACATGATCTGATTTCCTTTTATGTTGTTAAGTTTATTCCCTACCTATAAAAGTATAGACAATTTTGTCATATATTTTTACCATAATTTTCTTTTTGGTTGAATTTTAGATGGGTGCTGTTGTTGCTTTTTTTTTTTTTTCATGTGTGTCATGTGTCTCCCAAGGAGACACAGTAAAGTCCTAAACCCTGATACTTTTGAATATCACCTTATTTGGAAATGGTCTTTGCAGATCTATTAAGATGAGGTCATACTGGATTAGGATGGGCTCTAATCTAATTACTGGTATACTTATAAAAGGGGGAAAAGACACACAGGACAAAGACACACACAAGGAAGATCACAGTGTAAAGATGAAGGCGGAGATTGTAATGATGCACCTGCCAGCCAGGGAATGCTGAGGTGGCCCATCTCAGCCACCAGAAAGTAGGAAGAGTCAAAGGCAGATGATTTCTTAGAAACTTCAGAGGGATTGTGACCCTGTGTACAACCTGATTTCAGACTTCTAGCCTCTGTAACTGGGAGAGAATAAGAACACATTTCTGTTGTTTAAAGCTGCCCAGTTTATGGATTTTGTTACTACAGCCCTAGGAAACCAATAGTGTCCACACATTTGAGAGAGTGTGTGTGTATTAATATAAATACATGTACATGGATGGGTTATGTATGTGAGAGAAGTTATCACCTACCTCAAATTTCTGCCATCTACTTCATATTGTTTTAAAGAATGAAATTATGTAACAAATATTTAATAGTAATTATGATATTATAATTCTGATAGTAGTATATTCCTCTCATAAACTCCTTAGAATATATCTCCTTGTTCAAGGTAGCCATTGGAATATATACCCTTTGTATAATTTTTGTTTTTTAGATGGAGTCCTCGCTTTGTCACCCAGGCTGAAGTGCGGTGGTGTGATCTTGGCTCACTACAACCATAACCTCCTGGGTTCAGGCATTTTCTCCTGACTCATCCTCCCAAGCAGTTGGGACTACAGGCACGTGACACCATGCCTGGCTAATTTTTGTATTTTTAGTAGAGATGGGTTTTCAGCATGTTGTCCAGGCTGGTCTCAAACTCCTGATCGCTAGTTATTCACCTGCATTGGCCTCCCAAAGTGCTGGGATAACAGGAATGAGCCACTGTGCCTGGCCTTCATAAAAATTTAATTAGTTATACATTGCTTCTAGGACAATGTTCAAGATCTTAACCTATGCATTTTCCTGACTCTGCCAGTAGTAAACTTGGCATTTTGCAGGAAGCTGCCTCAAAATTCCAAATAGCACATAACATGATAGGAAGCAAGTGACTTCTGAGCTTGAAGATCCATGTGGGTGTTTCATTAAGATGAAATGCATCTGGGATTTGCTAAGAGATAGGTCAAGCCAGCACACATCCAGGTCTGTTCCTCCATGGCATCTGCGCTATGTAATGTGGTCACGTAAAGACTCTTCGTGAGACAGTGAGCAGATAAACTGGAGACATTTCCTAAGACAGAAACAGATGAGCGGCAAAGGCAGTTTTGCTCTTCATTTCCATTTTATGCATTCCAGCGCTTGGCAGGGTAAGCTCTGCTTTAATATCAGTGATAATACAACGCTGTAAAGGAATCAAATCAAGCAAGATTCTCTCTAAGCTGTAGACTAGTTTCCTGTTTTATTTTCTTGAATGTTTTCTTTTACTTTTGAAAACAGACAGTGAACCTTAAAAGCGGAGAGGCAGCTTTTAAGCTTGCTGTCATCGTTCAGATCAATTTGGAACCAAGTCCCACCTCCTATCTCTTCTAATTTTGATGTACATCCTCTGTTGGCCACTGGCCAGAACAGAAGTCAGGAAATGATAAATACTAATTTATTCCCAGACACAGCAGTTTGTGCTGAGATGGGAGACAGCATTTACAGTCATTAAACCTATTGCATTTTTTAGTGTGTTTATTAATAGCAACCAAAATTAATGTTGATGTCATCTGCACTAGTGATAGTCAATTTTCAGATTTGTCATTCTTAGTGGCTTTCCTGCCCAATGAGCCATGCTTGTTTTGTTCAGCCTTCCACAGTGATTTGTAATATGACTGTCAAATCAGGTTTAACTAATGTAGTTTAACACCAACTAGACATAACCAGATATATAGCTGACAAAATTGCTTTAGCAGGCATGTCAAATATCAGGGAAACCCAACAGATCTTAAAGAAAATACCTTCAGAAGAGAACATCTTGTTTGTTCTAATGCTTGAGAAAAGTATCTCTGAATTTTATAATTTTGAAAGTCTCTTGATAAATAGGCAGATTAATCAGTATAGTGCTGTCATTTCTTTTTAAAAAATATGTAACAGCTACTGAGATTTTTTTCTTATCCTGTCAACCAGACAACTGAGTTAGTTGATCATCAGGTTAAAGTTGGTGGAAGAAATAAAAACCTCAGAGTTGTCAATATCTTGCTATGTTTTGGTGCATCTGATGCTCTGAATTGGCTTTGACTAGATATCACATAGCTGAGAAACATCTTACGTTCTGGTATTTGACAAGCACTGAAAGCATCTGAGGCAATGAGCTGGCGTGGATTCAGCCTGCCTTGGCAAAAGCATAGCCATAACTGATATGGTGTCCTACACTGACAGCACCTGCTCCTGAAATCCAGCCTATTGCTCATCAAAGGACAGCCCCCCCCCAACAAATATGCCCTTCAATTTATTCATTTTTAAAATGGAGATTGATGGTAGAAAACGGAAGCACAATTGCTTTGGTTTGGACAAATAGGCAGCCATGCAATTAGCTTGAAATTGTGCAGGTAAAAACCACACTGGCTAAATTATCATTTAATGGTTTGTAATAAAGAGATATGTTTACTTGCTTTTAAAACAGAATCTAAAAAAGGGAATGCAAGGTATGTGAATGTGACATGAAAACATAGAGTGATGTTTTACTGGATTAAACAAGACAAAGCACATGAACAATTGGAGAGGTGATTCTAAGCAATGGATAAAAACATGACTTACACATTAAAACCAGTCACTGGACCTGGAAACATACAAATTCTTTAATGTAGCAAATTTATATTTGCTAAAAGGAAGATCAGATCCTATTTCTCCCAGACATTTCTTCCCCTTTTGGAAATTATACAGACTGTTTATTTATTCTTTCTTATACTTGAAGCTCACTGGCACCATTTCATCTAAACCAGAAGAATGGAAGAGTCCAAACTTTAGAAGCAATGAAAGAAACTGAGGAAAAGGAGGCACTTCAAGGTTAAATTATTGTGAACTGCAAATTACACCACTTTGTTCTTTTGGACAGTTGCTTATTACAGTATTTCTATTAGCAGATAATTGCTAATATCCAAGGAAGTCCTGAAAACAATTCAGTGTCTTGATTCTATGACATTCTCAATGCTATCAGGTCTCTAAAACCAAACATGGTGCTGAGAAGCAGAAACTAATCATAAAAAATGCTATGTTTGCAGCTTTGCAGTCAGACAAATTGAGTTTGAAACATGCAGCTACTTAGTAGCTATGTGATCTGGGCATTTACTTAACCTTACAAATTTTCAGGTTTTTCGTCTGTAAAATTAGGATAACAGTAAATCTATCACATGAAATTGTTGGGAAGACTAAGTGGTGTAATGTATGCAAAGCTTAGAGCAATACCTAGCACATTATAATGGTTTAATCAATGTTAACTTGCATTAGCATTGTTGTGCCTGCTTAAACAGTGATTTTCAAATAACCCATATAGAGCCAGAACGTCATTTGGAGATTGAGTCATAATGCAGATGAAACCACCAAGGATTTGTTTGGTTTGTTTTTATTTGCAGGAACAGGGAACATGGCATGTAACATCAGTCTGTATGTTATGTGATCTGGACATTAGCTGTGTTGGCTCTTGGCACACTTGACACCTCCTTCTTTGCTCCACCCTAAATTGCAGGGGCTGGAAATCTGAGAACTATATGTTTCCCAGTCTCCGTTGCCAGCAGGCTTATGAATTGGCATTAGGTTCCATCAGTGAGATACATTTGTATAATATTTGGAAGGCAGAAGAGTGTCAGAAACAGCAATGTGTTGAGTTGGCTCATACAAGTTCAAAGGAACTGATCGTGGACACCTTTTTCCATCTATGCATTCAGTAGCTTTAAATCAGCCATAGTGGGGATTTTTATATCACAGAAATTGGAAAATGCTACAAATAAGCACTTTTTTTTATGCCCAATGAGTCAGTTAGGTATTTCTTGCATACTAGCAGATAGAAATAATAATATTCCTCTACCTGTATTGGCAGGCAGATAATCAGACATTAACAAATGAGGTTTTGCAGTGGCCTTTGGATGTTCTCCTGATTATTATCATCACAGGTCTCAATTGGATGTTCCTCTGATTATTATCACTTGTCTCAATTGGGGGCATTTAAGTAGAATTCCTGCTCTGAGTTACAGTAGCAGTTTTCTGATTTCCTGAATCCAATGGCAAGCCTGTGCTATTGATAACTTTCTCTGGCTTTTTCCCTTCCAACAGTTTTGTAAGTACCAAATTCTTCGTTAAATTTCCTCCTGCCCCAAATGGCTGAAATACTTTCTGTTTTTCTCATTAAACTCTTATAATACATTATGCCATAAATACATGAATATAGGCATGGATATCTGGGCAGAACTCATGTCAACTTGAAAAAAATAAGGGCTTTAAAAAATCAGTGATAACAAACTTTCAGTGTATGTGTGAGGATGCTGCCAGTTAATTTACTTGAATTTGAAGATAAGCTCAGTGCACCAAGGAAATAAATGAAACTACGAACCCCTTGTAGAGCACTTAGACTTGTAGACTTTGGCATTTATAGGTTTTAGGTATGTTTTAAATCAAAGACTAGAAAAATCTGTTAAGCAGTTTCAGTGAGGGTATTTCCTTTTTTGCTTTTCTAAAGCTAGTCTATCATCTATTACCTTTGAATGCCTGGCTAATTTTTGTATTTTTAGTGGAGACAGGGTTTCACCATGTTGACCAAGTTGGTTTTAAACTCAAGATCTCAAGTGATCCATCTACCTCAGCCTCTGAAAGTGCTGAAAGTACAGGCATGAGCCATTGTGCCCCGCTTCATCTTTCAGAAGATATGTTGTTTGCAAATATTTTCTCCCAGTCTGTGGCTTCTCTTTTTATCTTCCTGACAGTGTCTTTTGCAAATTATAAATTTTTAATTTCAATGAAATTCAATTCAACAATTCTCACTCATGGATTGTGCCTTAGGTGTTGTGTCTAAAAGGTCATCTCAAGCTATAGGTCAATTAGATTTTCTCCTATGCTATCTTCTAGGAGATTTATAGTTTTGCATTTTACATTTAAGACTGTGAGCCATTGTAGTTTACTTCTGGGAAGGCTGTAAGGTCTGTGTTTAAATTCATATGTGTGTGTGTGTGTGTGTGTGTGTGTGTGTGCACGCATGTATGTTCAATTGTTGCAGCATGATTTGGTATAAAAAGATTATCTTTTCTCCAGAATGTTGCCTTTGCTTCTTTGTCAAAGGTCTATATTTATGTGGGTCTATTTATGGGCTCTCTATTCGGTTTCACTGATCTATTTTTCTGTTCTTTCACCAATGCCATACTGACTATAGCTTTATAGTAATTCCTGAAGTTGAGTAATGTCAGTCTCCAACTTTGTTCTCCTACAGTATTGTATTGGCTATTCTGGGTCAATATCCACAAAGTACTTGTAGGAATTTTATGGAGATTTCACTAGATTTATAGATCAAATTGAGAAAAATGGACATTTTGACAATACTGAGTCTTTGTACCAATGAACATGCAATATATCTTTGTTTATTTAGTTCTTTTTTTCTTTCATCAGTGTTATACAGCTTTCCTCATACAAATCTTGTACATATTTCAATAATGTTCTTATTTTATTTGGGGGCTATAATGAAAATGGTATTGTTTTTTAATTTAAATTTCCACTTGTCCATTGCTGGTATATGGAAAAGTAGTTGACTTTTATACATGAACATTGTATCTACATGCTATAATTGTTTATTAGTTTTAAAAAATTTTTCTTTTTTTGCTGATTTTTTGATTTTTTACATAGATAATTATGTCATCTCCAAAGAGATATATTTGTTTACTCCTTCCCAAACTGTATACTTTTAATTTCTTTTTCTTGTCTTTTTGCATTAGCTAGGTTTTCCAGCATGATGTTGAAAGGCGGTGGTGAGAGGAGACATCCTTACATTTTTTCTGATCTTAGTGGGAAAGCATTGAGTTTCTCACCATGGTAGTTTGAAAGCAGATGTTGTATGATTTCTGTTTTTTCAAATTTGTTAAGATGTGTGCTTATGGCTTACAATGTAGTCTATTTTTATGATGTTGTATGTGAGCTTGAGAAGGATGCCTTATTCTGCTGCTATTGATGAAATTATCTATAAATGTCCATTATATCCAGTTGATTGATAGTATTATTGCTTGACCATGTTCTTATTTTTTGTGTGATGGGTCTCTTCATTTCCTGTAGAGGGGCTTGTTTAGTTTTCAGGCTGAGACATGAATTTTAATGGACAAAGTAGGGGTAATCATTGAGGTTGTTGGATATGATGCTAATATGGTTAAAAAAAAAAGCTGGAAAAATACTGAGAGGAAATAATATAATTTATTCCACAATTACTTCTTAAATGTAGATTCTGTGTCAAGCTGATTTTAAGTGATGGTCAACATAGATATAATCCCTGCCCTCATGTAGAATATAGTCTAGTGAATATGATTGACAAGTATAATGGATTAAATAGTGTCTCCTCAAACTTTATGTATACCAGGAATCTTAGAATGTTATCTTATTTGGAAATAGGGTCTTTGCAGTTATACATAAAGATCTTGACATGAGATCTGAGAATTAGGGTGTTCTATAAGAAGAGGAGAAGAGGCAGAAAAGAAAGCCATGTGAAGACAGAGACGAAGATTGCAGTAATGCTGCCACAAACCAAGGAGCATCAGAAACCACCAGAAACTAGAAGAGGCAAGGAAGGATTTTTCTCCTAAAAGCTTTTAGAGGGAGCAAGGCTCTACTAAAACCTTGATTTTGGTCTTCTGGACTCCGGAATTTTTGTAAGCCATCAGGTTTGTGGAACTTTGTTAGAGCAGACCTAGAAAACAAATAACACAAGCATTCCTATACACCAATAACAGACTTAAAGAGAACCAAATTAAGAACGAACTGCCATTCACAATTGCTACAAAGAAAATAAAATACCTAGGAATACAACTCACTAGGAATGTAAGGGACCTCTTTAAGGAAAACTACAAACCACTGCTCAACGAAATAAGAGAGGACACAAACAGATGGAGAAACATTCCATGTTCGTGGTTAGGAAGAATCAATATTGTGAAAATGGCTATACTGCCCAAAGTAATTTACACAATCAATGCTATCCCCATCAAACTACCATTGAATTTCTTCACAGAACTGGAAAAAACCACCATGAATTTCATATGGAACCAAAAAAGAGCCCGCATAGCCAAGTCAATTCTAAGCAAAAAGAACACAGCGGGAGGCATCACACTACCAGACTTCAAACTATACTACAAGGCTACAGTAATCAAAACAGCATGGTACTGGTACCAAAATAGAGATATAGACCAATGGAACAGAACAGAAGCATCGGAGGCAACACAACATATCTACAACCATATTATCTTTGATAAACCAGACAAAAACAGGCAATGGGGAAAGGATTCCCTATTTAATAAATGGTGTTGGGAAAACTGGCTAGCCATGTGCAGAAAGCAGAAACTGGACCCCTTTCTGACACCTTACACTAAAATTAACTCCAGATGGATTAAAGACTTAAACATAAGACCTGGCAACATAAAAACCCTAGAAGAAAATCTAGGCAAAACCGTTCATGATATAGGAGTAGGCAAGGACTTCATGAACAAAACACCAAAAGCATTGGCAACAAAAGCCAAAATAGACAAATGGGACGTAATCGAACTCCACAGCTTCTGCACGGCAAAAGAAACAGTCACTAGAGTGAATCGGCAACCATCAGAATGGGAAAAAATCTTTGCAGTTTACACATCTGACAAAGGGCTTATATCCAGAATTTACAAATAACTCAAACGGATTTACAGAAAAAAAACAAGCCCATTCAAAAATGGGCAAAGGATATGAACAGAAACTTTACAAAAGAAGACATACATGAGGCCAACAAACATATGAAAAAGTGCTCATCATCATTGGTCATTAGAGAGATGCAAATCAAAACCACATTGAGATATCATCTCACACCAGTTAGAATGGCGATCATTAAAAAATCTGGAGACAGCAGATGCTGGAGAGGATGTGGAGAAATAGGAACACTCTTACACTGTTGGTGGGAGTGTAAATTAGTTCAACCATTGTGGAAGACAGTGTGGCGATTCCTCAGGGACCTAGAAATAGAAATTCCATTTGACCCAGCAATCCCATTACTGGGTATCTATCCAAAAGACTATAAATCGTTCTACTATAAGGACACATGCACACGAATGTTCATTGCAGCACTGTTTACAATAGCAAAGACCTGGAACCAACCCAAATGCCCATCGATGATAGACTGGACTGGGAAAATGTGGCACATATACACCATGGAATATTATGCAGCAATCAAAAATGATGAGTTTGTGTCCTTTGTAAGGACATGGATGAATCTGGAGAACATCATTCTCAGCAAACTGACACAAGAACAGAAAAAGAAATACTGCATATACTCACTCATAGGTGGGTGAGAAAAATGAGAACACATGGACACAGAGAGGCGGTCTACTATACACTGGGGACTGTTGGGGGAAATGGGGAAGGGACAGCGGGGCGGGGGGCTGGGGGGGATAGCCTGAGGATGAATACCAAGTGTGGGTGAAGGGGAGGAAGGCAGCAAAACACACTGCCATGTGTGTACCTATGCAACTATCTTGCACGTTCTGCACATGTACCCCAAAACCTACAATGCAATAAAAATTAAAAAAAAAAAAAGAAAACAAATAACATCAAATAAATAAATGGGTACGATGCTGTTTGGTAAGCACTATAACGGAAGATTAGGTTGTTCTCTAAGTGAATAAGTAGGTTGCCAATCTAGAGTAGGTGGAGCAAAGGTTTGCTAAAGCTTTCTTGAAAAAGATGGTGTAAAAACTGAAATACGAAAAATGATTAGGAATTAACAAGGCCAATTGATTACACAGAGTATTCCAGATAGAAAAACTCATATGTGAAGGTCTTCTTGTGGGAGAGGCCTGAATAGTTTAAGGGATATTTAAAAAATATCATTTGTGTTCAATGAGGAAGAGTGAGAGGAGAAAACAAAAGATGAGGTTGGATAGGTAAAGAAGAGCTAGATGATAAAGAAACTTTTAAACCATTCCAAGAAATTAGAACTTTAATCTAGCAGCAAGTAGAACAAGACATTGCCTTTGTAGAAAGAAAGAACTTGAAAGGTTTGGCATATCGCTTGTAGGTGCAATATGGAGAGTAGATTGGAGGGGCACTGCTGAAGCCAGGGAGATTGGTTAGAAGCTTCTGAGTAAGACAGAGGAGGCACCTGGGCTGGGCTTGTTGCTGAAGGCATGTAGAGAAGTGGACTTTGTTTTTAGATACATACTGATTATGATAATACTACTAATAATCATAGTATTTATAGTGACAGATGAAAATTACAGAATACTTACTACATGCTGGATGTCATGTTTGCATTGTTTTGTTTAATTCTCAATAGTTACTATTAAGGTCTCCATTTTTATAGAAAGACAACACTGAAACTTAGAGATCTTAAGCAATTTCTTCAAGATTATGCAGCAATTGAAGTGTAGGGCCAGGATCAATGCTGTTTTCTGAACTGCTGTGTCAAATATTTTATAGTATACTTTGTGACTGGGAGTTAATTAGTAACTGGGATGATGGTGCCTTTTTATGGGACAAGGAATGAAGGAGAAGAACTAGGTTTGTGAGAGCAGATAACGCATTTGGTTTTAGATACGTTGATTTTGAAGTGTCCCTGGCCTCTCTGGGGCCTCCCACTAATAAGCAGAAATGTCTGAAGGTCCGAGAGAGAGAGAGAGAGAGAGAGAGAGAGAGAGAGAGAGAGAGAGAGAGAGAGAGAGAGAGAGGAAGAGTGGGGAGGGCAGAGAGCAGATTTGGGGATACAGATCTGGGAATCATCAGCATAAAAATATGAAGTTACTAACTATGGGATTGGATGAGTTGGTTCAGGGAATGGATGAGTAAAGTAAATTATCCAGGACAGATTCCTAGGAACATGGAGATTTAAGGGTACGGCAAAGGAAGACAATGAAAAGAGGAGCTTACTAGGAACTGGTGGATAAAGGAAGATGCTTTATGTAATTGTGGAAAGAAGGTAGTGGAGGCAGCAGTGTGAAAATTGAGGAAAGAGGGAACACTACAGAATAAATGCCTTGGGAATGATAGAGGGTAAATGCCTTGGGAATGATCCACAGCATGAGCAGAGGGATTAGGCTTAAATAGGAAACGTCTCGTTAAATTTAGTGAAAAAAAACCTCCTAAAGAGTATAATTAGAATCTTCATAGCATTCACACACAAAGTGCTTGAGGTGATGGATACCCCATTTACCCTGATGTGACAATTACACATTGTATGCTTGTATCAAAATATCTCATATACCCCCAAAATAGACATACCTAGTCTACACTCCTAGAACTTCAAATTAAGAAAGAAAAAAGGGCCAAGAGTAAGTTTGCAGGTTAGATAACAAAAAGTTGGATTACTTGTATTTTCTCTGGGAAGTAAGATACAAGGTATCCTGCAGGTCAGAGTTTGAGAGAAGTGGAGAAAGTTTGGAATCACTGCTGTGCAGAACATGAGTGCTGACTATGAGAAGTCATTCCTCATGGAAACATGGAACTAGAGAATGACATCTAGGTATGAATATACCAGATGAGGGGAAGGCTCTGACATGAAAGTAGTAGTAATTTGCCCAGTTGGGTAATTTTTTCTAAGAATAATAGATTGGGCATTGGTAAGCACAACTGGTGCTTTGCAAGGTGGACAAGATGAAAGGACAAGCCAATGGACAAGAGACCTGAGAATGTTGCCAAGAGAATGAACAGCTGCAAAGCCAGAGCAATGAGATAATGAGTTGAGGGAAAAGAATAGTAGTAGAGTAGAAGTCTAGAATCTTGGGTACGTATTCCAGGTCTACTATTAGCTAGTTGAGTCATTTTAAGAGCATCTCTTAAATGCTATGGGCTTCTGCTTTCCTTTTCTATGAAGTGAAGAACTGGACTAAACGGTCAGTCTTGAAGGACTAGTTCAGCTTGACAATTATGTGAGTCTGTCACTACTGCAGGAAGTAGTAAAGGAAGGAAAGAATGAAAGTGAAGGGTCATGGTGGGTTGTGAATTCACACCAGGCATTTGAGACTTACAATTGAATGTATTTATTTCAGCTGAGATGTCTACGTAAAATGCATTGCTAAGTTTCAGGAAGACTCACTCTTTTAATCAAAATTCTATTAGAAAATAAACAGGCAACTTTCATTGTTCTTTGTACTATGACTAATCTTCATCTACAAAAGTCTATAGTGAGATTTATGTGGACAATGGGATATGGACATGTCCATGAAAGGGAAAGATTATTAAATAGAGGATGAAACTGAAACTGTGGAACCCCTTCCTAACCCATCTGCATCCACACAGGAAATGACACGACCTCACTTTATGAGAGGATACTGAATAATTTGGCACAATGCTGGTAACCCCTTATTAAGCTATATAATTTATAATTCATTTTTTCAGCTGCTCATATCCTAATTTAAACTAGTTAAAATGAAGGAAAAGTCATTTGGAATAAAAAGCAGAAGGCTTTTAAAAGCTAATTTTGGAGACATAGACATTGGGAAAAGAAATTGAGACCACTTATTTTCTGTCCACCACCTATCATTATCAAATTAAATGAATACTTACAAAGGAGAGGAGATACGTCCCAAAGCCTAACACTATAAGAAATCTTTCCATCTCCTTTTGTACGGGAACAGCAGTTTGAAGAAGACTCTGAGCCCAGTCATCCATCATTGGGATCTTTAGCACAAATGGCCCCATTTCAAGTCTCATACACATGTCAGTGGATCTCGTGGTATGTTTTAGGAATGAAATATCCTCCTATGTAACAGAAATGCAACTGACATGACCTCAATATGTTATGAATCACACCAGGAAGATTCCATAAGGAAATAAAATGAAAAAGAAATTCTCAAATGCAAAGTTAAAGATATTTTCTGTGTAGAAGACAGATGAAAGTATTATTAATAGTGAAGGGTAAAAGCTGAAACATTTGAATGTTCAACTAAAAATCACCAAATTTCTCATTTCAGTATGATAGAAATAACCACTCTTGAGGTATTTCCATAATCTCAGTTTTAACTTCAGCCAGGAACCAAGGAAAAAAAAATCCCTTCTCAAGCAGTTTATAAACTAAAAATAAAGATGACAAAAAGTCAGATTTAGATTAAATTGGAAAAGCTGGTTTTCAGAGTAGTAATTTTATCTCCCTAAGACAGAAATATATAGGCTAGTAAAAGAAATGTTAAGTATTTACTGATATATACAGAGAAAAATAACTAATGCCTAGCTTTAGCCAATATATATGGATACATGATCAATTGAACTTTGGCAATCAACAAATTATTAATGAATCCAAAATGGTCACATTTTCTGATGACTGAGTGCTGGAAGCTAAAGGAAATGATGTATGCCACTTGTTATACAACCTCTTCTTGAACGTCTTCCAGGGCTTTGGTGAGCTAAGACAGCAAAATATAGCTCCAGTTCTGCTGAGTTGTTCCTGAGGACTATAATTACATTTTATAGTATTTAGCTCAATGAAATCATTTTTCCTTTTAAGTCTATTGAAACAACAATTTCCTGAGACCTTTGAATTTTGCCCCTAATATTACTTGCCCCTAATATACATCCTAACCTAAAGCCCCACCTGCACCATAAAAGGACCACAATAATATGCTCTTTATGTCATTTAACTCTGAAAAGGGAACTTCTTTATACTAAGGAAGGCAACATGTTGGACTAGAAGAAACATTGAGTCCTTAGGATATCTGGCTTTCAGTTGTAGCTTTATCTATATCTACTGTGTGGCCTTGGGAAACTCATGGACTTATCTGGGCTTCATTGGCTTCCATGGAAAATGAAGAGGAGATTTAGATTGTGTGAGTCCAATAATAACTTCCTATAATTCCATAAATATATTGGCAGTTTACAAATGTAGATGATATCTGTCATAATAGACCATACTGTCCTTTACAGCAGCTCTCTGGGAAGTGGTAGAAGTCAGAAACTTCTGCTTTTGATTAATATATATATATCTGACAGTTTTCAATGATTCGTTTCAAGAAAGAATAGAGAAAATAAAGATAAAATAAATTAGTTTCAAATGGATGAATAGAGAAATTAGTCATTTATAAATAAAAGTTAGACATGTAGAAGAGTATTTTTGCGATCTAAATAAGGCACAAAATTTTTCAAAAGAAGTATAAAAAAGAAAGCATATAAGGCCCACAAATCTGGTGAAAAAAGCAAGAAGATTAAAAATACCAACAACAGGATTTTATTTTTTACTTGAGGTGTGTGTATGTATGCATGTATTGTGTATATATGTTTATGTGTATATACACATATGAACATATGTGATATATGTACCTATACAGTGATATATAAATGCAGTCTCTTTAGCACATATATCTACTGTAACCCTGAAAAAAGAAGGAGACTCAAAAGGTCATTGGTCCTCTGTCACAGAGGAATTACTTATGGTAAAAGATAACTGGCTTCCCTAATCTAATTTACAGGTGATACTGGAGATAGGGCTTGGGGTTTGTTGCTAAGGTATGGTCATGTTAGATTGCTAATTATACGAATTTACTTTCCACTTTCCTGAATCTACTGAGAAGGTATGTCATCTTACATGGCAAGGACCAAGTCTTATTGGTGGATCTCAGTGACTAAGTTGGATATGGCCTATCTACTAGAAGAGAGTTGTGAATTGGAGATCACTATGATTAGCAGTTGTGATGAATTACTATATGTTCTGGATCAAAACAGGAGAGTGGTCCAACCAAGTAGCCATTGGGTCTAGTGACTGCAGTCACAGTAGCAGCAATACGATGAATGTCTTAAAAGGGTAGAACACTTTACATTTTACAAACTCTGTTCAGTATTTGAAGCCTCACAATAGCAATATTAAAAGAACTTAATATGAATTAGTGACACTAGAAGGATGGTGGTAGCAGATGGCAGTATGGTGGGCTAAGCGGACATGGTTGACCAGGCAACCAGGTTAAGGACTGATTCAAAACCATGAATGATTTTGATCAGTTTGATGATAAGTAAGACCCAGGGTTTCTAGACAACTGTGTCTTTTATTGTCCAGATGAGAATTATAGATTCCACTGGGGACTTTGATGACGATGTTTATAACCAGTGGTACAAAAGTATTCTAGTTCATTCATTTATCCATCAACTCATTCATTCACTTATTCATTAACTAATTTATCTACCTTTGCACCTCATATGGTACTAAGACACTTGATGTCCTAAAAATATTGTTCCTGTATTTTAGGAGTTTATCATTTAGTCTACGGCCATACCACCCTGAACGCGCCCGATCTCGTCTGATCTCGGAAGCAAAGCAGGGTTGGGCCTGGTTAGTACTTGGATGGGAGGAGTTTATAATTTAATAAGAGATTAGAAGTATAATCTAATAATTTCAATGGAACGAGATAAATGCTAAAATAATATACATGTATATTATATGATACAACATATATAATACATGTATACATGTATATTATCTGTATATATTATATATACATGCACACATACACAAGGTCATTGATGTACTAACTGTGGGTACTCTAACTATACCTGAACATAAAGGTCTTCGGTTAGGTAAGGTGTGTTTGAGGGTGGCAGGGAGGTTAGCGCAGTTGCAGCTGAGTCCCCAAGCAAAGGAGAGTTCAGGAGGAGATAAAGCTGGAGGAGTGTTAGCATGAGGGAGTTCTACAGGCCTTTGTAAGGATTTTGGCTCTTAACCTGAATCAAATAGGCAGCCATAAGATTTCAAGTAAAGTTAAAATAACCACTTAATGGGAAATTTCTCCAAGAGTTTAAAATCACAAATTATGGGCTCTAAACCACTGGCCTAAACTAATGATATCCTACCAGGATAAACTAAGAAATTTTTCTCCACGTATATTCTCTTTCTCTCAGGTACCACTGACACTTTTAGGTTCTGGGTTCTGAGGTGATGTTTTTGCCTGTTATAATGCTCTACACAGGATGGGAACTGACATGTTTATAATTTTGTGGGTGTGGGAACAGCACTGTAGAAATCTCATTTCCGGCTGCTGCTGGAAAGAAGGCCTGAACCTGTAGTTTGTAGCCATTTGGCCAGATTTAGGCTATATCCTCCAATACAGATTACTAGGAATAAAGGTGATATTTTGATCTCTGATTGACTGATTCCAGTATCTATCATTCAGTTGGTTCTAAAATAGAAGAGAGGGGTATTGTATTTAACACTCATATATCCAATAAATGCTCCATTTGTTTATGTGTCAAGGCCTTGGTGCTGAGGCCAAAGACTAACAAACAGAGGGGGAGAGGAGAGAGGATGAGGGTCTGGGAGAAATAGTATTTTTAAAGAACACAATTTTAATAAATAATTATATTCAAAATTACTTTAAGAAAATAAGAATGCACTCCCTCTGCTTCTCAGTCTCCCCTTTCTCAGACTCCAGAAAATTAGGGTAGCAGTCAAACATTTCAAAGTGCTCTCTTATGAGTGTAAAATGAAATCCAGTCAATTAAAATGACATTGTTAAACAAAATAAGTATATGAGGCGAATTGGTGTTGGGTAAATTGGTTTTCAGTAAAATGGCCATTCAGGTGGATTGATTATTTGGCAAACTGGCTTAAAAAAGATTAGTCTTTGGCAGTTTAGATTAGAGCCAAATGATTAATGGATCTTCTGAACAAGAACCATAAAAAATGTCATCCAGCCTCAGCTTGAACAACCAGGAATGAGAAATATGTTGCAATGCAAGGCAATTCCGAACAATTGAAAAATTTGTTTTTACATACTTGCATTATACATGTCTCCTTATTTTGCACTCATATTTCTCCACTGGTCATATCCAACCCTCAAGAACAACATATAACTTTCAAAATCTGTTCTTTATATGCAAGCTTATAAACAAAAATTAGGAGCTATTCTTTCTTACTTGATGTTTCTTTAACCTAGACTGCCTGAGTTGGTGAGTCATCCCATTCTGTGGATTGATTTTTCCATCCCTTCACCATCTTGGTTGCTGTGTCAACATGCCTCTCGAGGAAAATCACATACAAAAGAAAATTACACTGCTCTGAGTACTGCTAAGAACATGAGCATAGCCTTCTTTATTTTGAAATCTAATCTTCGGATTTTGAACAAGCAAACCTTATATAATATAATCAAAATGCAAGCTTGTTTATTTATGTGTTTATTTATTTAAAAAAATCTTCCAATCTGTTTTAAAAATGTTACATTTGTAGAAATTCTTCTCTCCTCTGTATGAAAAATCTGCCAAGTTCCTGAATTTTCTACTCACTCTTAGGTAATATAGAATACCCTGTTCACATTAATTCACCAAATATTATCTTTGATAAAATATCAACCCTTAGATGCTAATTCAAAGATAAAACTCCATTCTCTTCCTTCCCCAAGCCAGGGCTTGACTGTAGGCAAGCAGCCTATCTTCTGGGAAATGTCCTGGTGGACTTACTGTTTCTAGCTCGCCTCCTTCTCCATCATCCCCACTAGCTCCTTCTGACCCCTTTAGATTCTAGTGACGGGACAGGTAGGTATCAGGAGATAAAGAGGTAAAAAGTAGGCTGTTTCTCACTTGACTGGTATTCCATTTAGACACCTGTAGAGGTCTATTATTCTCTGAGTGAATTCCTCTTGAGCAGAATTCCATTTAAAATGACCCCAACCAGTCTCTCTCTCTCTCTCAATGGGGTGCCTGTACATGCCTGGCTCACATCTGATTGCTACGAAACACTCATTCACTTTTCATCTTGACAGAACTCAGTACAGGTGAATCCTAATGAAACAGCATCTCTTTCCTGGCTCTGCCCTCAGGCATCTCACCTATAGACCCTCCAGCTCCTCTGGCATTAGCACAATGTGCCTCCCAACTCCGGGGGACACAAGTGAAACTCTCTGCAAGTCCAACGGAAGCCCCGATCTTTAGGCTTGAAGCTAAGGGGGAAGTACCCACTTCCTGCTGTAAAGGTGGGGAAGGGAGACTCAGCACTGAAGAAGCTCTCTCCAAAACATTTCTTTACAAATCTAGTCTTAGTTGCTACTCCTGTACCTCTTCATATCATTCTTATGGGGTTCAGAGCTTTTAAACAGCTCAAAGTCACTTAATTAAAAGCTTTTGCTCAGTCGTCCAATAGCTCACTTTGGAATTTAACATCTTTAACAGTTAAAACTCTCGGTTTTACCTCCTATCTATGCTTCTTCTAAAAGCAGCCCAAGATCAAATTAAACTTTGTTAGCACCCTTTTGGCCCTGCATATGTCCTTGACTGAATTGCTTCACCTTTTATTCTTGTTGTAACTAAGAGTGTTCAGAAGAAACAATTAAAAAATGGGAAATAATGCAGATTAAGCACGTGCTATACATTTATTAACTCATATTAAAACCTCCTTTTAAAGAGCTCGAAGGCTCACATATCAAATGCAGTCTTAAAAATCATTGCTTTTGGTATAGTTTTCCAGCTCTGAGGAGGTGGAAAAAAAAGAAAGGGAGGGACCTAAAGGCAAGGAAGTGGGTGACTGCTGTGCCTTTGCCCCAAGAGAATAGACAACCTGGGAAAGCATCAACTCCAATTCTGAAGGTACAATGTCAAGGGCTTTGTTTATATCCCTGGGATACCAATTATTTTCCAAATAAAGCTTTACTGGTGTTTGCACATATAAGCGCCTACACACACACACACACACACACACACACACACACACACACACACATATAATTTCCCACCTTTGTCCTATGTATTTACAGTCCAGGCTATATACAGGGCAGAACAGGGTGGTTTAGTTCTTAGGAAGTTCATTCCAATGGAAAATGAATTCTTGGATATAATCCCATATAAATTATCTTTCTAATCACAAGAACGTATATTCCCATGTCCATATACAATAAAAGATCTTGAACTGAAATAAAACTCATACTCAGAAGAGAACAAATCCTCAGGAGCCATTTTCCACCAATCTGTTCTTATCTTCTGGAATTCATTCTCCCTCCTTTACTAAGAGATTCCTGTGAAAGTATGACTCAGTTCCTCCGGCAGGTCTTGACTACTATCTCCGAGACAAATTTCAAAACCAATCTGACACATTTTAAGACCACTTATTCAGACAACATTTTCTGACATACTTTCAGAATTCTTGAAAATCAACTGCTTTTTCATTTTCATCTCACTCCCCACTCCTCAAATCCTTTTCCTTTATTTTTAGTCCTTCATTATAAAAGCAATACATATTCATTAAAAAAACAAAATGTAGACAAGCAAAATAACATAATGTGCACTCATGATTTAGTCAGAGCTATTCATTATGAATATTTCTGTGAATATTTTTAATATCCTTTTTAAATGCAAGTGTTCTTAATTTGTGTGTAGGAACCACATTTAAATGCTATTATAACCAACTACTTTAAACCAATCTGACAGTTTTTAATGACTTGCATTGGTGCAGATTTCCTTACCATAAGTATGGCAGAGAAGAAATAATTGGCTTTAAATGAATTACATGTAAATAGCAAATACGTATGAAAAAACTTTGAATACTCATTTCTAACAAATTTGAATTTTCACCAAATTATTGTTTTCTCTCTCTTACCTCTAGCTCATAAGTTCAGCAAGGTTTGTATCCTTCCATGCTTATGTTTATTCTTTTATATGTATGCACACAAAAACGTGTGTGCATACGTATAAAAGGATAAACATTGTCATAGATCTGACATTTGGCTTAATCTTGAGAGAAATTATCTTAAAGCTTTTATCACAATTTTCTCTTCCATTATATTTCCAAAAATATAACTATGTATCTTTGGTGATGATTATTATATATATTTTACATTGATTTTTTATATATTTTTATTTTAAAAAATAAACCTATACATGCATGTAATATTTTGGAAATTGCTTCTTTCACTTAACAATATCTCTTAGACCTAATCAATCTTTGGAATAGTGGATTGCAGGCTTTTATTTTATTCTACAAACAATGAAGAACTTACTTACTTGCCAAGCTGGTGTATCACATGAACAAACAGGTTCCTGGATTGTTTATGGTAAGTAGCGTCATCAGAAATAACACCTTATCTGTAGATAGAGGCATTGTGAAATAACTCACTGTGGCTTAAATTCATTCAGTGGCAAGTTGTACAACATCATCTCCTTCAAAGTCAGATATTCAAGACCTAAAAATGGCAAATGGTATAAAATTTTTCTGTAAGTTGTAGAAAGGGTATTATCAAGAAATAGTTTCTAAAAAAGATATATTTTGCATTATATTTTTTGGAATGATGTAAGTTAAATTTTTTTAAAGTCTCTTAAAATTAAAAAAATTAATGTATATCATTAAAATAAAATAAATTATTATTACTATTAATTTTTACAGATACAATCTCTCTCAGTTGCCCAGGTTGGAGTACAGTGATGTAATCATAACTCATTTCAGCTTTGAACTCTTGGGCTCAAGCAATACTCCCATCCCAGTCTTCTGTGTAGGTAGGACTACAGTTGCTTGCCACCATGCCTAGCTAATTTTTAATATTTTCCGTAGAGATGAGGTCTTGCCATTTTGCCCAGGCTGGTCTTGAACCCCTGGCTTCGAGTGCTCCTCCTGCCTGTCCTCTCAAAGTGCTGAGATTACAGGTATGAGCCAGTGCCAAGTTCCAAATTACATTAAATTAATCAGTATTTAAAGAACTCTAAACTCAAAAGTTTTTTGCTTTTTTTTTTAATATATGTATTTTACCCTGGGATACATCTGCAGAATGTGCAGGTTTTTTTACATAGGTATACATGTGCCATGGTGTTTTGCTGCACCTATTAACCTGTCATGTAGGTTTTAAGCCCTGCATGCATTAGGTATTTGTCCTAATGCTCTCCCTCCCCTTGCTTCCCACCCCCATAACAGGCCCCCGTGTGTGATGATCCCCTCCCAGTGTCCATATGTTCTCATTTTTCAACCTTCACTTATGAGTGAGAACATGTGGTGTTTGCTAAACTCCAAAGTTTTTGAGCTCGGATCTTGTGTGTGTGATTTGTAATTTTTTTGTGTGCAAAAAGGCAACGTTTCTGTGGTAATACATCATAGATGCTGTGTGTGTGAATGTGTGTGTATGTGTGTGTTTTAACAGATGAAAAAGTGAAACCTAAAGAATTATTTAATATACTTAGACTTTTGGCTTCCTCCAAAAAAATCAGATAATAAAACTATTGTAATTTATTGAAGCAAGATAGCAAAATGTTTTATAATTTAGCAGGTAGCATAGAAAAAGAATACCAAGAAACTTTTGGGCAACATGGGCCTTTTTTTAAATAGTCACAACCAGCATGTTACCTAAATCGGTGGCCCCTAAACTGGGGTGATTTTGACCCCAAAAAACATTTAACAATGTCTGGAGATTTTTTTTGTTGTCACAACTGGAGAGAGTTGCTACTAGCATCTAGTGAGTTGAGACCAGCGATGTTGCAAATTGTCTTATAATACACAGACCAGTGCCTTACTACAGAGAATTCCCCAGCCCAAAATGTCAACGGACATGCCAACCAATTTGAGAGGAAATGCCTTTGTTTGTATGTTAGTTTTGAAGACATCTGCCACTGCTCAAAATAAGCCAGCAGTCTCTCTTAAGTATATGACCAAAATTCTTTCCATCCCTGAACTTCTTTGGAAGACACCAAGTAGGTGGTTTGCACACCAAGTCTTTATTGGAGAGAATATGTGTGAAACCTAATCTGCTGACTCTTGAACCCAGGAACCATATATATAGGCTTACTATTTTTACATTTAAGGTCAGTGACTGCTTCAGTTTCATGGTGGTCTAAAACATTGTCATAGATCTTACATTTGGCTTAATCTTGAGAAAAATTATCTTAAAGCTTTTATCAGAATTTTCTCTTCTGTCGTATTTCCAAAAATATAACTACGTATCTTTGGTGATGATTATTATATATATTTTTTGAAAATTGTTATCATGTCCATCTGTTGGTGACATTTGATTGCTTTCGTGGTAAATTTGTACCTGGGTAGTGTTTTATATTTTTCTCATTAGAATAACTTTTGCGTAAGTCAGGTTCTCCTTTAGTATTTCAGTAAGTTTAAATGCTTATCAAGACTGTCTAAAGAGGGCTTGGGTGATGGTCTCTGAATTCACTGGGCATTAATAGATGGACCTACTTAATAGTGCTCAAAAGAGGGGGACATATTAAACATGTGGGGGCTTCTTCAAACCATAAATGTCAGAAGATTCTGCTACTATGTTTCTTTGGAGCTTAGTGTTAAATGCTCAGTGTTTGCTTTTTTATCCTAGGCTCCTATTATTTTTTAATTTGTGGTGGTTTTATGTGCCAATTTGACTGGGCTATGGGGTGCTCCAATATTTGGGTGTTTCTGTGACAGTGTTTTAGATGAGATTAACATGTGCATCGGTGGACTGAGTAAGGCAGATTGCTCTCATGCTGGGTGATTTATAATGTTATTGCGGTTATTAATGTGGTGGGCTTCATCCATTTAGCTGGATAGAACAGCCTGTATAGAACAAAAAGGCTGACCCTCCTCCTAACAAGAGAGGATTCCTCCTGTCTGTCTTTGAACTGAGACATTGGTATTTTCCTGCCTTTGAATTCAAACAAAAACATTGCTTCTTCCTGTTGAACCCTCCAGCCTTCTGACTGGGGCTCCACCATTGGCTCTCTTCGGTCTCTAGCTTGCCAGTTCACCCTGCTGATCTTGGGACTTTTCACCCTCTATAATCACATGAGCTAATTCCTGTTAATAAATCTCTCTCTATAGAAAGAGATTTTTATAAGAGATTGGTTCTACTGCTTTGGAGAATCCAGATGAATACACTATTATGCAAATAATGGAACAATACCAATATTAATGATAAAAGTCATGGATAACATTTGTTGCTCATTAAACTGAATATTTGTTATTTGTGTTTGTTTAGCACCTTTTCCCCCTTTTAGCTTTGAATACCTCTTTTTTATGAGGAGTTCATTTATTGCAAATACGATGAAATAGACCTAGCTTTTTCTCAAAGATCAAAGTGGATATGATGAGTCTATCAGTGTGCCATTCTTTTCTCTAGTCATAGTGACTGGTTCAGAAATGGGCATATAATCCAAACAAAACCAATCAGAATTTTTCTTTGGGTTTCCCTCCAGGATAATTTGAGATAACCCTCTTTTTCTATTAGGGTAGGATAGAAGCCAGTCTGAGAATGAAGCCAGGTAGAAACAAGCAGAGCCAAAAGATGGCAAGACAGAAACTTGACTTTGAGCTCCTGCAGCCATCTGTGCCTAAAGACTAATTGCTTTATAAATTTCCCAATTACAATTCCCTTTTGTGTTTAACCTTCTTTTAGTTGGGGTTTGGACACTTACAACTGAATGGTAATAAGAACTATGTTCTGGGCACTTTTTAAAGTACTTCATATGGATATAGTCACTTGACTCTCATTAAAACCATGTGAAGTAAGTATCTTTATTTCTATATTTTACAGACAAAAAACTTAAGAGGAGTAACATGTCCAAGGTCATAGCTGATGAGTAGTACAAGGGAGGTTAGAATCAAACAGGCTCATCAGAGTCTTCACTGAGACCCACTATATTCAGGTGCTTATGCTGTGGAAAGCATAGATCATCTCATTTAGTTCTAAAACTATCCTAAGAAGTATTATTTTCTCTATTTTATAGATTGGGAAACTGAGGCTTAATAAAGCTAAGTCATTTGCCTAAGATAATATAATAGTAGTAGATATAGCAGTATGTTTTTGTATATCTCTTTTTAATTTTAAAACTGCATCAACAATTTTAAAACTAAATGATACTTCTTTTCTATTTATAAGTAGGAAGGTAGGGATAAAAAATAGGGACAAAAATATTGTTCTATAACTGAAAAGTAAAGTTTTATCTTCAGAGTGCTATAAATAATTTAAAGTCTTGGACGGGGGGTGGTCTTTCAGATTCTTATGGGAGTAATCTGTTAATATCTATTTATTAAATAAATCATGGATAAATCTGACACCTTCTGAAGCTCAGTAGTCACTCATGGATGGGACTTAGCAGACAAAAATGAAGAGTGTGTGCCTGAAGAGCCGATTCCGATCCCCCTCCTTCCTCTGAGGTGATGAATAAGGTTTTACTCCCTTTTGTCTAGATTCCACAAAAAGTACAGATTTGGTCAGTCATAATTTCACCTATGCTATGGGGTGTACCAATTAGGCAAAATCAGGGGTGGAGGTTGCCTGGGTTTAATTGAACGTTGGTATCACATTCCTCTTCTTGTATTTCCAAAATTTATTCTTAAATAAAAATATGCTCAAATTAATTGTTTTATATCTGCTGGGAAAAAAAAAAAACTACTACATTGCCATGATACAATCTTACATATATATGTCTATTAGAAAAACTTATAACACGAGAGATTACAAAAGCATTATAAAAGCTCCTAGAAATCACTGCTTCATGATTTATTCCACTTGTGGCATTTGTTGTTGTTGTTTTTGAGGCAGAGTCTTGCTCTTTCGCACAGGTTGGAGAGCAATGGCTTGATCTCAGCTCACTGCAACCTCCGCCCCCACTTCCAAGGTTCAAGAGATTCTCCTGCCTCAGCCTCCCAAGTAGCTGGGACTACAGAAATGCGCCACCATGCCCAGCTAATTTTGTATTTTTAGTAGAGATGGGGTTTCTCCAAGTTGGTCAGGCTGGTCTCAAACTCCTGATGTCAGGTGATCTGCCTGCCTTGGCTTCCCAAAGTGCTGGGATTACAGGCATGACTCACCATGCCTGGCTGTGTGGCAATTTTATATGTCTCTATTTAGCAGATTTATGCCATTCTCTTGGGGCATATCAGGTGACTTCCTCACTTTATGGCTACCAAAATTGAAAGTTAACAGCCTCAACTTTTTGCTACCAACACAATAAGAAATAGTTTCTTGAGGATAGGATAGTCATATTAAAAATAATGTATTTTATTTGTGGATTATATAGTAATAAGAATAATACTATCTGTGTTTAAAAAATATATCTATTTTGACATTACTAAGCATTCATTCTCCATGGCTAATGATACTCAGTTGCCTAGGCTGGTCCAGATGAGGGATTAATGACTGGCCTTCACTGGTTGGGGAAGATGAAGGATTTTTTTCTCCCGTATAAGTGATTACAAAATAAAAACCTCATGTGTCTGTGCTATGATTTGGATATTTGACCCTTCGAGACCTCATGTTATTTATTTATTTTTGTCTGAGGCAGGGTCTTACTCTGTCACCCAGGTTAGAGTGCAGTGCAGTGGCATGATCAGAGCTCACTGCAGCCTTGACCTCCTGGGCTCAAGCAATCCTCCCACCTTAGCCTCCTGAGTAGCTGGGACCGCAGGTACATGCCACCATGCCTGACTAATTTTTTTATTTGTTGTAGAGATGGTGTTTTACTGTGTTGCCTAGGCTGATCTCGAACTCCTGGATTCAAGCAATCTTCTGGCCTCATCCTCTCAAAGTGCTGAGATTACAGGTATGAGCTACTGTGCCTGGCCTCATGTTGAAATGTGATTCCTAATATTGGAGGTGGGGGCTAAGGGTGGTGTTTGGATCATGGAGGCAGATCTTTTATGAATATTTTAATGCTCTTCCTGGGGTTGGTGGGGAGTGAGTGAGTTCTTCATTAGTTCCTGCAAAAGCTGGTTGTTGAAAAGAACCTGACACTTTCCTCTCTTCTCTCTTGGTTTCTCTTCTGCCATGTGATCTCTACATGCCTGTGGCTATCCTTTTCTTCCCACCATGCATGAAAGGAACTTGGGGCTCTCACCAGAAGCTGCTGCTGGCCCCATGCTTCTTGTATAGCCTGCAAAACTATAAGCCAAATAAACTTCTTTTCTTTGTAAATTACCCAACTTCAGGTATTCCTTTAAAGCAACATAAATGGGCGAAGACAGTCTGGTTTCACAGTTCTTGTGACTGCTAGTCAAAGTGTCTACCAACTTTCTGGCTTTGGTTGATCTGATCATGGGATGTCATATCTCTAACTTCTAGGAGGCAAGTCAGGCCATAGAAAGAAATAGGTACTATTGACTGGTCTTTTGTCTTCATCATAAAGTGAACAAAATCTGGGATTGGCTACTGCTTGGTGTTGGCAGGAACAGAAATGAAAAATGTGTCAAAGAGGCAGGTGTTACTGGTAACTGCACTAAATTAAAAATCTGTCTTCATATAGCTTTTTTGACTCACTTCACCAAGTTAGGCTTCAAATAAGGCCACTTCCTTTTTGTTTCCCCAATGAACTTCTTGAGCACTGGTAGGGAACATTTGGAGAAAATTCTTCTAAGAGGCCTGATCCACTTGATGTCCTGACAAAAAATAAAGTTAATCTATTATGGTAATAGGAAATATCAAAATTAAAACTGTTTCAAAACCAGATAAGCCAAAGGTCATTGTTATCTTCCAATAGGATGTTGTGCATCTATACTGAGAGAATTTTTTTTTTTTTTTTGAGGCAGGGTCTCACTCTGTTACCAGGCTGGAGTGAAGTGACATGAATTCTGCTCACTACAGCCTCCACCTCCTGGGTTCAAGCAATTCTCCTGCCTTAGCCTCCTGAGTAGCTGGGACTACAGGTGTGTACCACCACACCCAGCTAATTTTTGCATTTATTTTTACTAAGGATGGGGTTTCACCACGTTGGCCAGGATGGTCTTGCTCTCTTGACCATGTGATCCACCCACCTTGGCCTCCCAAAGTGCTGGGATTACAGGAATAAGCCCCTGTGCCCCACCAAGGGAGAATTTTTTAAAAACAATCTCGTTATCTATGTGTACCCTACTTCTTCATTTAGTTTGGGATATCTATGTCTTTAAGTATTTTCCTGAAATGTACTCCTCTTCAAAGTCTAGTGGATTAAGTTTTGTGGAAATTTCAATAAATGTTAAAATCCCTGTTTCTTTTAGCTTTGCTAGAGGTAACAAAACAAAATAAAACAAAACACCAACCCACCAACCAACCAATCAACCAGGACACTCCTTTCAGTTCCCTCCAGTATTATAACTCAGAATTCTTGCTAAGGGTTAGCAGGCTACTGTGTTAGGCAGAATTAATGCCCACCATCCACGTCCCATGGATATTTACACCCAAATCCCTGGAATCTGTGAGTGTATTTCATGGCAAGTGCTTTGCAGATGTGATTAAGTCCAAGATCTTGAAATGGGGACTTTATCCTGTATTATTCTAGTGGGCCCAATGTATTTCGAAGTTTATTTAACAAGGGCAAGAAGAAGGCAGATGAGAGACAGATGATGTGACATCAAACATAGAGATCAGAGTGATGAGTTTGCTTCAAGGAGGTCATGAGCCAAGAAATGCAGGCAGCGTCTAGAAGCTAGAAAAGGCATGAAAATGGATTCTCCTTTAGAGCCTCCAGAAGGAATTCAACTCTGCTGACATATTGATTTGAACCCAGTGAGATTCATTTAGTAATTCTCATTTTCAGAACTGTAAGATACTAAATTGCATTGTTTTAAGCCACAAGGTTTTGTTAGTTTGTTACGGCAACATTAGGAAATGAAAACAACTGCAAACACCCTCCCCTGTTCATCAGCCCCAGTGAGCACGAAACGCTGGCCAGACTCAGGTCACTCCTAGAACACCTAAAATTGTCTGATTTTAGGCACAGGTCTCAAAGCAGTGTGAGTAATATTAAGTATGGTTGATGGTATTGAATTAATAAGAAAATAAAATTTGTGTGAAAACCTTTTACTGATATCTGTTTCTTTAGTCCTAAAATTTCCATTTCTTTGTAATTAAGAAATTAAAGTTTAAGAAGTCTCCTAGCACTCACCTGTCTCTCTCTTTTTTTTTAAGATAGAGTTTCACTCTTGTTGCCCAAGCTGGAGTGCAATGGTGCAATCTTGGCTCACTGCAAACTCTGCCTCTGGGGTTCAATTCTCCTGCCTCAGCCTCCCGAGTAGCTGGGATTACAGGCACACACCACCACACCCAGCTAATTTTTTGTATTTTTAGTAGAAACGGGATTTCACCATGTTAGCCAGGGTGGTCTCAAACACCTGACCTCAGGTGATCCACCTGCCCTGGCCTCCCAAAGTATTGAAATTACAGGCATGAACCACCTTGCCTGGCTGCACTCACCTGTCTTTTAGCGCAATATCTCCTGTTTGATCACTGACCCCCAAATGATCACCATCCACTCCAATTAGCTAGGAATTCTAAAGGCAAGTCAGTACAAAGAAGGGCAGGGAGTCAGACATAGAAGTGAAGATGGCAGTCAGCTCCCTACTGCCTTTGCTGCTGTCTGCCACATGGTGTCCTGCAGAAGACTGTTCTGCAAAGATGAATTGATGTTTGCTTCATCTCAGTTATGCCTTTGTTAGCCCATGTCCTATAGGTGTGCCACACTTGGATGCCAAGGAAATCGCCCTGGTGTTCATTAATTACTCTTCAAATGCAACATTCAGCAAACTTAAATGGGGAGATTCTCCTGGGTGCTTCTATAGCTCAAAAGGCGTTGTCCCTAAGCTATATATTATGCCACCACTAGCCTTTTCCCATAAACATGTACTTCTATGTGGGAGCTTAAAGCAATAAATGTTTCTCTCTTATCCTTCTGATGAATGCTCCCTTTGAGGTTAAAGTCACTTCTTGGTTCTAGGTTCTAGGTTCCCCTAATTTCAACTCTTGGGATCCACAGCTCAGGATCCAAGTTCTTTCTTTCCCTGAGAACTTTGGACTTCTAGTGACAGTAGCTTCACTTCCTTCCACAGGGTTGGTTTAATGGGTTTTGTTGGGGAACCCATTAGGGCATTGGATACCTGCCCTGTCTACATTTATATACAGAGCCCACTTACTTGATTCCTTTCAGGACTGAAGTTGCTCTGACTTCCTTTATGAGGGAAACATCATCTTCCTACAACATTTAATAACTCCTTCGCCTGGCATTGCATTTAATCTCTGCCTTAACAGAGACCTCTTACATTTTATTGTGTTGACTTCTGACTCATGGTAACTTCTTTCCATTAATTCTTGGTCTTTTCAAACTCTCTGGATAATAGGAGAAATATGCAATGAATTATCCTCATACACCTGCCATGTAGACACAGACATGGGGTGATTGTTCTCTGATCTATCCAATGATATTTTGATTTTTCATCATCATAATCAGCTCTGTCTGGGAAAGCACCAGTCTCTTAATTTAGTCCACAGAGGGGTAAAAAGGGATATTTATTTCCCTTATCCCGAACTTCAGACTGCTATTCATACAGCCCAGGGATGAATTCACTTTTTTAGCAGCAACATCTCATGTGAATTTCTTGAACTCACAGACAAGTAAAATTCTTCTTAAGGTACTTGTGTTATGTGTAGTCTGTGTCTGAATATTCATTTTATCTCTATTATTTTCTTATTTTATTCAGCTTAGATTTCAATTGTTTCAATAACATTACAGATACTATATAAAATTTTAATTATTTTCAGATTTCATCGTAATAATTTCTCTACTGTCAATCAACTTTTTGAAAGAGGCCAAAGATACTTCATACCTTTCTTCAGTTTGACATTCCTCTTTTGGTTAGTATTCTTTGGGTAAGAGTGCACAAAGATACCCTTTATTGACAAGGAATATTAAAGAATCAGAAAATTCTAGGTTAAAATCCTTATTTTTCTGTTATTAGTTGTGTGACGTTGAACAAATTGCCTCTAATTTTATAAGTAATTTAAAATATGGGGATATTTATTGGCCACATTAGATTATTGTTCTGGTATATGTGTGCACATATGTGTATGTGTGTGTATGTGCAAGTGTGTATGTGTTTCTATGTATATTCCAATGTTTATGCATGGTTTGTATGTACATAAATATGTTTATGTATATGTGTATATTTTGTGTGTAGCATATACATATACATACACATGCATATACATATGTATGTAAATATACACATATATTTTATGTGTTATGTGTATATTTACATATGTGTATGTATATGTATATGCTACTGTTTGTATGTATATGTGTGTATGTTGCTGCATATTAGGTGTGTGTATATTTGTGTATTGATTATGTGTGCATGTAGCTGTCTGTATTCTGGAACATACTAAATTGTCAAACAGCAGATATTAAAATTAACAAGGCAAACTATGACTACACATGATACTCAGCTGTATCAGAACAATGTCTTGCATAGCACCTGGCATAATAAACATTTCCCTCAACCTCTCTGGTAAATATAGATATAAAGGAAATGATATAATCCTGGCATGATTTGGTCCTTAGTGATCATCTGTTTACATCGTAAGTGTTTACCAGCCTTTTATACTCTAACATTTTGCTAGGGATCTATCCAATGTCTTTGGCATATAGTTTAGTAAATTGAACTGCTTTACCTTCTTTGAAATGGAAACATGTATTTGCCCTTTTTCTACCTGCCAGCAAGACTTCTGTTCTCCATAGTTCTTCAAAGATGACTATTTGCAGTTCACTGATGTCAGGATGTCATCTGAGCCATCTTTTGGTCTTGTGGAATGGAGCCTTCTTTGGTCATCAAAGTCTTTTGAAATGTGCATTTTTTTTCAACCTCCTTACCTAGCTTAAACTTTAATTTCCTCCTCCCAGTATTTGCTTTCCCATTTCCAATCTGATAATTAACCTTCTTAACCAATATATTAATAAAGTCTCTCTTGATTAAAAATGCAGGAAATCCAACTTAAACTCTCTTAGGAGAAAAAGGAATACCTTGGCTCACATAGCTGAGGGATTCAAGGGTAAGGCTTATTTCAATCATGGCTGAATTCAGGGATTCAGAGGATGTCCCCAGGAGCCCAGTTTTCTTGCCATATTTGAGCTCTTATTCCTTCTGTGAGTGAGCTTTTGACCTGGTAGGGAAGATAACTACTGATTTTGATTCAAATCCAAAATGATGAGAAACTCTTTCTCTCTCAGCATCCATGAATCAAATATCCTGGGGAGAGTGTGACTGGCATATTTGGTTATATGCTCATGGCCATGGCCAGGCAGGCTGGGCACTGTGGCTCGTTAGACTTCATGAGATTCAGGAGGGATCCAGGACTGTGAAACAGTGGTCTGCTATAACAGAGAAAGGACATGAAAAGCTTTTCATTCTGCCTGTCTTTTGCAGACTTTACACTACTGTCCTCAAATCTTTCTGTTGCTTTTTGTATACTTTCAAAAAACCGATTTTCATCTTTCTTGGTAATTTTTGCAATATTTTCTTTATTCTCTTGGTATTAGTATTCACTTGTTTTTGTTATGTTTTGATTCTTCTATTCTTTGAAAATGGCATCTTTAAAATTATTCTGTTTATCTAAGAGCTGGTTGAGCTGTCCAACTGGTTTCTTTACTGTTTCTCCCTCATCTTCCATGATTAGACTCTCAGATCTGTGTATTTAAAAGCCTAGAGTCTTTTGCTTCTCCAGTCTCTGCTTCTCTGGCTATGAGATCATGCGTATCTTCTTTCTGAACCTCTGGAAAGACACCTTCTTTTAGTTTGGAGCATATATATAGCTTTGCTCAGGCTTCAGAGCTTCCAGACTGTAAGATTCTATTACTGGTAACCCCTCCCTTGGCAAAGGATTCTACCATTTTCATTTTGCCAATGACTACTTTCTCTGCTGGCCAGAATTATGTCCTAAGCAGCTCCCTTCATTACTTTTTCTGTCTTCTGAAACATAAAGATTTAAGTATGATGTATCCCATGCTTTGCTCTTAGCTGATTGTGACTTCCTGGAGACATTTGGATAAGCAAAAACTTCATCACTTCTGTATCATGCCTCTGTATCTGTGCCAGCTTTGTAATCAATGCTAGGACATGATTGCCCATTCTTTCTTCCTGGAATGGCTGTTTTACCAATCATCCCAACCCTATCACCAATAATAATATCATTTTGGCAATCTTTTCTTTCATCTCTACCCAGATGCTCTTTATCATTCTGCCATCGCTGATTTTGTTTTTTGCAAAGGTATATATCTTCTTGACACAGAGTGCCACTCCCTTTGCACAATGTAGTACATTCCATGAAAGATGCTTCTTGTGAATTCTATTTTGCCAAGATGCAATGATGTTTATGAGGTGGTGTTTGTTTTCTTGTGCAAACAGCAAATTGTATTTTTGGTATATTGGTATTCAAACACTAGGAATCTAAGTGCTATGTCCTACTGCCTCTTATTTTCTGCTGTGAATTACTAGGTACATTATACACTGGTTTCATACTTTAGAGTTTTACCTGGGCTTTTCCCTCCTTTTTCCTTCCACTATTTCAACTGTAAATCTTCTAAAACAAGAGACATACCCTCAGTGAACACATTTTTCTCTTTAGGAAAATAAATCAAATCTGATTACAACCAATGCAAAAGAAACAATTCTCATTTTTCTTATTTGTACTGGGAATGTGTATTTTCAAATGACATTTAGAACAACAGGGCCTATAGATTAAGTTTGCAAAATTCTTCTATAATGAGTCTTACCATGGAGACCTATAATATGTTTGAGTTGTGACTGGTGTCCAGTTTGACTAAATATGCTTCATCATGCTCCAACTTATTCACATCTACAGAACTGGTTCCATGTGGGGCTTTTAAGAACTTTCCTGTCCCTAAGGGCTGAAGAATTGTAACTGGAGAAGTGGAAAATAACTCACAGTAGTAAGAGTAGACCTTTTTTGTAGCATAACCAGGACTTGATAGGTCTGAAGTCTCAGATAGAGAAGCTGCAGAAACCCAGAAGTGGGGGTGGGGGGTGTTCTATTTCTGCCCTCTCTTACCTCTGTCTCTGCCATGTGCTCCTGCCTTTGCCCTGCCCTCACATTTGCTTCTGCCCAGATACTTCTCCTGCTCTTACTCCAGCTCTGCTTCTTTGTTGTGAACCTTGGTCCAACTTTGGTTTATACCTGCCTTTGACTCTGCCTTACCTCTTCACCTGTCTTAGGGCCTGTGCTTTCCCTACAGCCAAGGGTCCTGGGACCAAAGGCATTCTGAATGTGATATAAGAGTTTTGGAGCAGAATGCCTGGAGAAAGTGTTGAGTGTTTTCCAGTTTCCTTTGCTCCTTCTGGGGTGCAGGTAAAGAAGACGATGAGAGAAGAACTGACATCAAACATTAAGAGGTTTGATAATTAAGAGGACCTCAAGCTGCCTTAGCAGAGTGCATCTCCTGAAGTGCAGATAAAATCAATATCAAGGCTCAGACAGACCTGGAGATAAAAGTCCCATGAAAGAAGACCTAGAATTTTCATTGAGTAGGACTCAGCACAAGAGCTGGCCCAGCTGCCTCATCATGGTTTGAACCTTTGTTTTCTTATCTGTAAGATAACACCTATGGTGCCAGGTTGAGTTTTTGGCAAGCAGAAAGTTAATTTGCAGAATTGTTAGAGAAAGCTCTTGGTGTCAAACACCTATGAAAACAAAGGAGGGAAAATCACAATGGCATAGGGAAAAATGAAGGCCAGGTTTGTCCTGAATTGATCTGAAATGCCTGGACCTTTATACCCCTGCCTCCATCAATCACTGGATGAGGATCACCTAGGAAGGATGTGAGAGATGTGATCCCTGAAGGGGCTGTCTGTTGAAGGATGCTTGCTGATAGCTCTCCCACTAGTAGGAACAAAAAGTCATTCCTTGAGGGGATCTGGGTAACATTTTCTGTGTGTTTCTTACCTGTTAAACCTGGTTTTGTGAGAGAAATTAACTGCAAAACTTACTGTAAACGTTAATTTTATAATTCATATCATCATCAAATATTTATTAAGGGTCTATTCTTTAATAGCTCCTTGATATAAATAAAAATATTAAACCCGACTTTTTTCTTTTTTCTTTCCTTTTGGCTGAGTCTTGCTCTGTCATCCAGGTTAGAGTGCAGTGGTGTGATCTTGGCCCACTGTAGCCTCCACCTTCTGGGTTCAAGTGATTCTCCTGCCTCAGTCTCCTGAGTATCTGGGACTACAGGTGAATGCCATCACACCCAGCTAATTTTGTGTTTTTAGTAGAGACAGGATTTTGCCATGTTGGCCAGGCTGGTCTTGAACTCCTGGTTTTGTGATCTACCTGCCTTGGACTCCCATAGTTCTGGGATTACAGGAGTGAGCCAGGGTACTGAGCCTGACTTTTTTCTTTAATGTATGTTATTTTTTGTTTAAAGTTGATAGTCTTCTAGACCCACTGCAGTCGTCCTCAAACAACCACCAAAGCATCAGGGTCACCCAGAAACACCTATTGGATACTAACTACGTTCAAGACTTTAGAAACGTGAATCTTTTCTGCATAAAATTCTTCCCTGGCATTTCAACACCATAAACAGTAGAATATTTGTGATAATTGTTAAGCAGGATAATTGCCAATACATAATTTTTAATACACTATGACATAATTACAATAACAAAATTTACATATTTTAGTACTTCTTGAAGAACAAAATTAAAAGTGCTTTTAAGTTAAACATTCTCCTTGAAGAATACATAAATAGTGGTGTAATAACTGAGCCTCAGGAAAAAAATAAAGGGAAATACCATTTAATATGTTTTATTATCAACTAGAGAGCCAAAAATAATTCATACGTAATGGAATTTCATTGTGTAGCAGTGGAATTTCCCCCAGAGTTTTATTAAAAGCTTTAACATAGTTTGAACTCAGTGAAGTCAATGGCCTGTCCAAGGTCTGAGTCAGCATTTTAAGTAAATATGCTAATATTTTAGCTCAACACAGAAAATGTTACTTTTCATGCATTTCCAATGTAAAACAATCTTTTTATTCTATTACTTATGAACTACTCAGTGAAACCTAACTGAATGTTTTGATTAGTTATATTAAAATTTACATTTCCTCAACAATCTGAGAATGGTTTACTTGTTGACTGAGCACAGTAAGATTAAATTTATAGTCCATGAATTAATAAGAGGTATATTAGATACAAAGCCTAATACAAATCATAATAGTGATCAGTTTGCATTTATATCATTTTACATGTTCAAAAGGACAAACCATACTCCTTAGTTGCTTTTTAGAACATTAGATATATATGTGTATGCAAATGAAAGTGTAGAATAAGAAAATAGATCTAAAACATTAATTTGTCACTTGTCCTGTCATTTCACTTGTCCCCTCTTTAGAAACCCTACAGGTATAATACAAAATTCTATAATCTTACTTTTCAGAGTGTAAACCTTGGATGAGAATAGGTTTTACTTGGTTGCCTGGTAGAAATGCTGGTTTTCAGGACTTATGCCAAAACTGCTACACTGATATCTGCATTTTACCGAGATACCCGGGAGATCTGTATTCACATTAAAGTTTGAGAAGAAATAAGTCTGCAGTTCTTTGGTCTCTAGCAAACTGAAGTTAAAATTCCAGTTTTTAAAAACATTATCAAATAATTGCTTCTTTCATTTAGCTATTTAGTTATACAAATAAATTTAGGTATAACATACTCTGAGACATAAAACTCCATACAGAAATGTGAGTCATTGAAGTTAATTTCTCTTTTAAATTCTGAGGAACTAAAGGTATAGAGTAGAATTAGAAAGCTTATCTTTGAATAAAAATGCTCAAGTTATCCAGTTACAAAATATGATTAATAGGCCTAATTTCATTTTTGCATGTATTTGACCTTTTCCATCAGAATGGTTTCCTAGAAATGTTAAATGGAGGGTTCAGGAAGCAAGCAGAGAAAACAATTCCCATCAAGTAACATCATTTGACCACTGCGTACACAGAACAATCACCTTATGAACTATTTTCTTATTTCTTTGCATAAGTGAAATTTCAAAACAATGCTTTCCCCCACTCACTTCATTTCTAGCGGGTAGCATAAGAGGATTTGCAGCCCTGCTTGGTTTATGATTCTCACATTATTGACTTTGCTCTGCGGAGAGATGAAATAGGACCTCAAATGCAGTGGATGTTATAGTTAAAGCTGTTCTTATGTCATTTAGAGATTGTTTTTAGATTAAGGATCATTTGACTTTGATTTACTGTGGTTGCTTTATTTATTATCTGATCATGGTGCCTCCAATAAGAGTTTGTCCAGTGCTTTCAGCCCATTACCTGCCTGTGCCATTATGAAGCTTCTTGCTTCAGAAGATCTCTCAGCATGGTTAGAACAAGGTAAAGAGCTTAAATAAGCAAGCTATATTTATCAGCAATAAAAAGCAGTCCCTGGAAATGTCCTACCCAGAAAATTAATCTATAAAGGATAGCTCTACCTGATGAAAATAGAATTGATTTTATATCCTAAAGTTATTTATTAGTTTTATTGTGAGCAGATAATACTCATCCATTGATAATAGAGACTTGTATAGCAGTTTCACGGCAGTCCCTATAAATAGATCAGAAAAAGGTAATTTTTTTTGGACAGGGTGGCTCAGGCTGGAGTGTAGTGGTATTATCTTGGTGCACTGCAACCTCTGCCTCCTGGGTTCAAACGATTCTTGTGTGTCAGCCTTTGAGTAGCTGGGACTACAGGCAGGTGCCATGATGCTGGCTAATTTTTGTATTTATAGTAGAGACACAGTTTCACCATGTTGGACAGGTTGGTCTCAAACTCCTGACCTCAAGTGTTCCGCCTGCCCCAGCTTCCCAAGTTGCTGGGATTATAGGCGTGAGCCACTGTACATAGCCAATGGTCTCTTTACATTAAAATAAAACTCCACATGGTATATTCTGTAGTGAGAAAACCAAAGAGAAGGAAGAATGCCTATAGCAGTTTCAATAAGATGAAATAGATGAAGTTATATATGATATGAAATAACAATGAGGAAAGTTTTTGGGTAAGATTGAGAGGTCTTGTTTAGATGACTCAAGTTAGGGATAATTTCAGTGCAAAATACTGCAACTATGCCATCAAGGAGACCAACACTGACGGCAGGTAATAAGGAGGCGGTAGATAGAATAATGGACTTGAACTTGGAGAATGAAGTTTCTATGCAGTTGCAGCTTATGTTAATAGCAGGACAATGTTTCGATTACATGTTGGCAGTTACCCCCAAAATTTGGGTTGTTAAAATGCTGCAGTTTTTACTTTTCTTTGTCGGGGCCTCCCCACATCCAATTGCTATCCTGTTACCTAACATAGTGCCTTACATAAGTGGTTATTACATATTTGTTAATGACAATGAAATTTTAAGAATATTTTAGGAACAGTGGCCATAACATGGCCTCAGACAAGGGCTTAAATAATAGAAGCATCAAATCTCTTATAAAAGAGCACCTAAATAAAACAGTGCCAGAGCTTTGATTGTATCACTTAAGAGTGTGTTCACAGATCACAGATTCTCTCTTTCTCTCTTAAACACAATTGAGAAATGCCTGCAGCTCTGGCAAAAAGACATAAGCTAAATGTAGATCAAAGAAACATCTAAGTATTGTATTTTCTTAGCCACTAGTATGAAGTGGGATATGATAATAGAGAGCAGTTTTATGTCTTACAGAAATAGAAAACTATTTTATATTTATTTTGGTCTTCATTCAAAGGCAATATTTTTAGATATTTCCATACCACCAAAGGACTTCTATCTCAACAACAGTGAAAGATGATGGACTTAAACGACAGGGTTAAAATTATTATAATAAAGTTACACCAGATTCATCTGGGCTATAAAAGTTAAAGATATAAAAATAGACTAGTCTTAATGTATGACTCACCCTCAGGAGGGCATATGCTTTTCCAGTAGCAGTAAAAGGACCAGATCCATTTCTACTCTCTTGCCCAGCAATAGTCCCTGGCGGCATTTGTGTTTACTGGGGCTTTGCAACAGGCAGTGTTTAACTGCTTTACAGGAAGTACAGGGGCAGGAAAGAAATTATAAGACCTACTTCTACAGGCATGGAGTGACCAATGAGATTATTATAATCTTGTGTAAATGCTATCTTTATTAAAATACCGGGAAGGTGAGTGATCATTACGAAGATAACAATTCTATAAGGCAATATATAATTGTGATTATAGAAATTTGGAAACCAAATAAATGGGTTTTCTGATAACCACATATTATTGATTGCAAAATATTAGTTAAATGGGCTGGACATGGAGGCTCATGCCTGTCATGCCTGTAATCACAGCACTTTGGGAGACTGAGGCTGGCAGATCACTTGAGGTCAGGAGTTCAAGACCAGCCTGGCCAACATGGTGAAACCCTGTTTCTACTAATAGTACAAAAATTAGCCAGTTGTGGTGGTGCACACCTGTAATCCCAGCTACTTGGGAGGCTGAGGCGTGAGAATCGCTTGAACCCAGGAGGCAAAGGTTGCAATGAGCTGAGAACACGCCACTGCACTGTAGCCTGGGCAAAAGAGTGAGACTCTGTCTCAAAACGAAAAACAAAACAGAAACCTATTATTCACAGTTCTGGAGTCTGGGAAGTCCAGGATCAAGGGACTGGCAGATTCCATGGCTGGTGAAGGGCCACTTCCTGGTTTGTAAACAGCCGTGTCCTAACACAGTGGAAAGGGTGAGGGATTTCCCTGAGATCTGTTTCATAAGGTGACTAATTGCATTTATGAGATTGGCACCTTCATGAACTAATCACCTCCCAAAGATTCTGCCTCCTGATATTCTCATATTAGGGGTTTGAATGTCAACATATGAGTTTAGGGGAAGGGAACACAAACATGCAACTCTATGTCCATTGAGAAATATGAGCGAAAGTGATGTGTTTTCTCTGTCCATCAGTGAACCTTCTCCATCTTCTCTCTTGCCATCTATTGGCTGGAAGTGAAAGATTCCCAGGCCCCAGAAGATGGTGTGCCTATGGAATGGGAGGATCCTGGGAACTTGAATCACTCCCTAGAAGGCTACCCTAATAATACCTGCATTGAAATATTGTATGAACAGGACAGGACATTTTTATGGCATTAAACCACTGAAATGTTCTGAATTGTTTATTAGAGTAGCCATTATTGTATCAAGAGAGCGTATCTTCAAATTTTAAGTAAATTTTAACAAATAAATAAAAGGACCTTTACCTCTTTAAACCATGCCTTATTGAAAATCTTCAAAATCAAGTGTTCTTGATAAAAGTTATGCTAATATGCACAGTTTTGGTATAATTTACACTTTACTTATTTGGTAGGTGCTTATCTTAGTTATGATTTTCTCATGTGAAGAATCCATATGCTTCAACTGTGGGAATATTAGAATGAAATGTTCAGATGTCTCTTCACTGTGAACCTTTCTTCCTTTTTTAGAATTGTGAAATATGCAGGCTAATGGCCCTGGAAAAGGCACCTTTGAAATAGACTAAAGATGATGATTGGATTGTCAAGATTGGAATAACGTTTTCTAATGTGCTTTTAAACTCCTTAGTGGAAAAACCTGAATGGGGAACAAAATTGTTCCTGGCTTGGCTAGTAGTGCAGGGGCCCCTTTGAAATGTCATTAATCCTTTCAAACATGAGGATCTGTTTATCCAGTAATCTATTTTTAGGGCCAATACATTTTATTTCTCACATCATAAAATAACAGATGCTTAGTAAAATCACAAGAAAAAATTTTAAAGTATAATAAAAACAAAAACATTTTTGTCTGATTAATCAGAGATGTCATTTACATTTAAATGGGTCTTTTTCTCTGTATTAAAGTATATTTACTTTTCTGACTGTTTTTAATTCTGTTTACTTTATATTTTAATAATCTCATGTTGATATTATAATAATGCAAATAATAAAGAAGTACATGTAATACAAAGAAAAAGTCTCTCTTGACTTTGCCCAGCACTACTAGCCTGTACAGAGTAAAGCCTTTTTCTTATTTAAAGTGTGACCTTACAGATATGTCCTTTTGCATTGAGGCATTTATATATATTTTTCCATGTAGATAATTTCAAATGTAACGTATATATGATATATAGATAGGATATATAAACAGATGTGTATGTGTAGGTGTATATGTCCATATATATGATATACACAGATATATGTTATGTTTTTATACTTAACATTATATTTAGAGGGCTTTCCTGTGTAATGAAACACATTTAATAAAAATATAGTTCTTCACACAGCCATTTCATAAGTAATTAAATTATGACATTAATAATTTCTTTAAATATTTTAAAATTTAACATTGCTATGGGCACGCATCTTTGCATCTTTGATTATCTTTTTCAAACAAAGTTCTGAATTAAAACAGATCAAAGAATATAAACCGTTTCATGACTATTGATGTAAATGTTTTCCTCTATTTTAATAAGCATATCTCCCAAATAAATATATTTTTAATATTTCTTGATTTTACAAATCTGGAAATCAGAACAGAGAAAAAAATATTCTTGTTATCTTTCACTCTTAGAGTCTACCTACTGGAAAGCAATATGAGTCAGAAATGTCACAGTCACTGGCGCTCAACCTTTTCTGCACATTGGTTTATTAACAAATAATGCTGGCTCCTACTCTTCAGATATTCTGATTTAATTGGGATGGGTGCAACCCAGACATTAGGATCTTAAACAGCTCCCTGAATAATTCTAATGTGCAGCAAAGTTTGGAAACCACCCTCATAGAGCATTCAACCATTGGAAGATACTCAGGCACATGTGGCCAAGAGGTCAAATGAAGGTCACTAGCAGATTTCTATACTTGTTATTTAGAAGAAAAACTATTTCTTCTGGTAGTGAAAACATTGCTGATAGAAACACTGCTGATAGTATTCAAGACTATTAATCACCTTGACTCTCAAAATAAATCCAACTAGAAAAATAGGATTGACCTAATCTAATACTGTAATACTCTACAGCATTAGATTGTAAAAGCATCTTCCCCAATGACTGCTGGAGTGTTTGGAAAAAAGCCTCCCATTTTTGCAAATTGATTTTTGTCTTGGCTGTAGTGTTTGCTTGCTTAAGCATTAATGACTTGATTTGGAAAGAAATAGCTTCCTGTATGGCCTGGATTAAGAAGAGCCATCTTTACTCTGCCAGAAATTGTGTACAAATGCTAGCATGTAAACAGTGCAACCCGTGACATTGTTTTACACTCAAAGAGGCAAGGTGACACACATGGCTTAAGGGCTAAAAGAAACATGAGAGCTGTAACGCAGTTACAATCGGAAGTGCTAAATTTCCCTTGGGACCAGAAGGAAAGCTTCCTGTTCTTTGTAGATTGGCCTATTATTGGAATACATTTGCCCACAGTTAATCCTCAAAGTAATTAAATGGAAGGAAGTGATTAAATCACCAAGAAAAAAAGTGACTGCTGCATCTGAAGCATTCAGGCAGAGTAAGTTTGTTGGTTAGCCATGAATATTAGTTAAGCATCTGCCAGTTAACCTGGGCTACTAAATTGTGTGTGTGTGTGTGTGTGTGTGTGTGTGTGTGTGTGTGTGTGTATTAGCAAACAGTGTTGAAATATGATGTAAATCTCTAAGAACAGGAATTTTAAAAGTCACAGATACCTTGGTAGAATTATGTTAAACATATGTTATACATAGTCCTCAGCTAATTTAGTAAAGCAGTATTATATTTTCTCCCCAATGACTTATAAATGGAAAAAAAATTTAATTGAACTGAGCTGAAAGTAGAACAAACAAATCCTAACGTGGCTTTGGTAAATGTTAGTTTTATCATGCCACTTCCATTTTTAGTAGATTCAGGAAACCTGATTGTTAATCTTACTGTTTTCATATTACTCAATTTTGGACAAGCTACTTGACATTTTAGAGCAAAATAAAGGGATTGGGCTGTATGATTTTTAGGTTTCTTCTGGCTCTAAAAAGCCATTGGTCTAAGAAAAAATAGAAAAGCATAACCAGAAATTTCATGTTAAATTATTAAAATTCAATATATCATTAAGATAAATATGAGTGGAAAATGAAAGATACATAATGGAATATGTTACATACACAACTGTCCATCACAAAATGAGATTCTGTGTTCTTCAAGAACTTTGAGCTATGAACAGGAACCCAAAGCACTATCAACCAGAATCATCTAAAGATATCCATTTTTCTATGCCTCTCCACATTTCGCAATGATTTCATGCATTGAAAATGCATTACATTTTCATGATTTCATGCATTTAAATAAAGAAGTTCTAAACAGTTGCCAAAAATTGTCCTTTTAAAGTAATGGACTGTACTTATAACTTTAAGACAGATACACAAAATTAGATAATGAGACTTGTCTTGATGGCAACAAGAAAAATAAAGTGCCTACTCTTTGGAGATAGAGTGCATTAGCTCTTTTAGGCCATCTGTGCATTGTTAGGAACTTCTCTCTTTTAATATTCTGAAAAAAATTAGAATGGTTCTCTCATTGCAAAATGATCTGATTGTCCTATCCTAGCTTGGTTGTTTTGGCCTAATTAACCATGAGGGTAGATTGTTGCATATTTGATTTGGTCATGGTGATCGATGAGATGTGGGTGGGAGGAATTATTCAATTAGCTAGAATACTGTTAACTTTTTATTCATCTATTTAATTTTACCAGACATTAACTGAGCTCTCACTATCCATATTATATACCAGGGACATAAAGATATGTAACCCCAAATGCTTCTTGTTTAGTAACTAATGGTAAAGAGTTAAGTTGGGGGACAAAAATAAATATGTAAGCTATAACAATAATGTTATTCTGTATACTACTAGGATTAAAAACAAATTGCTTTGGGTCAACAGAGGATGAAGAAACTTATTTTGACTGAAGTTACTAGATGAGACATGGCTATGGACAACTTTAGAGGAGGTATATTTAAGCAGAACCTTAAACTTATGTCAGAATTTTTAATCACTAGACATCGGCAAAGGCAAAGGTGTGATGTGAAAGGACATGGAATGTCCGAGCAACAGGGAGCAGCTCAGAGGTCTGGACCATAGACAGGATTGATGAACCTGATAAATAATGGAGTAGAGTGAGACAGAAAAGGGTGTTGGAAGGACCTTGACTTTGTTACTAGAGGAAATTGTTGAAAAGGGTCAAAGTGAGAGTGTATGTGTATGGCCACTATTAGCTGCCCTAAGTGTTACCAGAAAAAAATGATATTAGGCAAGAATTGGCTTCTTTTAAAGCAGAGTTAGAAGGAGTGGGGAAAAACCAGAGGTCTTATAAGGGCTAGGAACGTTGAGTGCTTTTGTACCTCAACAGTGAGAGAGAAAACTGAGATTTTGGGCAACAGAGGCTTTAAGGCTTTTGGGCAATAAGGCTTTTCATTCAAAGTAAAGCCTCAGGCTTATGCTGAAATTTTTGTTTCAAAAAAGCTCAAGATAGCTGCCATTAATGTATGAAAGAGAATAACAAGAAAGTGAGATAGCAAAGAAATACCCAGATGCAAAGAAATATGTAGGTTGAAGAATTATATGGAGGAGAATTGTTAGGCTACTAGTATTTGGAAGAGACTGAAAGCAAATAGATCAGAAGCTTACTAAGTTTTTGTGTGAATTGTGCTGCTAAAAATTCATGAGATTAAAGTGAAAAATAAAGGACTTTGATTTTTTCAAACCTGAATACAAACTGTTTGCCCTAGCAGGAAGTTCTTAAAAAAGACAAAAATTATCAAAAAAGGCATATCCGCAAAAGCCCATCTTATATATAGCCATGGAAAATAATGGACAAGGAAGAATCTTCCAGAGATGGTGGATCCAGGGCCAATGGAGAACAATGGACAAGGGAGTTCTTTTCAGAGAATAAAATCAGTCTAATCTAGGATGTTTCCTTACTCCAGGGCAAAGGGCTTTCCTGCCCACCCAGCAGAATTTCAGAATTGCTAGGAACTGGTGACTGCTGTATATTTTTCGCTCTTTCCTTTTCCAACTGTGGATTTTTAGTGAAACAATTCTTTCCCTGTTCCGCCATTCAGAGATTGTTTTTTAGTATATAAATTACTGGTCCATGAAAACCTCTCTCAGACCTAAGGGAAAATACTGCATGTGGCCCAGGGATCTTGACCTTTGAGCTGATTAGAATGACTGGATGAATTGCTAGGTTGTCTTTTTTTGGGACAGTGGTAATGTTTGAAATAAAGAGTGAAATAGGCTGGGCGTGGTGGCTCAAGCCTGTAATCCCAGCACTTTGGGAGGCTGAGGCGGGTGGATCACGAGGTCAAGAGATCGAGACCATCCTTGTCAACATGGTGAAACCCCGTCTCTACTAAAGATACAAAAAATTAGCTGGGCATGGTGGCGCATGCCTGTAGTCCCAGCTACTCAGGAGGCTGAGCAGGAGAATTGCCTGAACCCAGGAGGCGGAGGTTGCGATGAGCCAAGATCGCCCCATGGCACTCCAGCCTGGGTAACGAGTGAAACAACGTCTCAAAAAAAAAAAAATCCACTTGGTGACAAAGGGTAGATAATTGCAGAGACTGCTATATTCACTAAAACTAATTCTCTTTTCTTCTGAGCCATATAAACTATTTCTGAGATGCCCTTGTCAAGAAGACAGAATGTGGGCAGAGGTATGGTATTTCACTCCTGATTCTTAACAAATTTTCATGTAATCTTCTACTTCTTCTCTTACATATTGCCTACCTCCCATTAAATATCTCCCATTTTCTGGCTTAATGGAAGGGACTCTGAAGATTTAGACAAGATAGAGACACCAAATGGAAAAAAACCTGTGTTCCTAAGGGATGGAATACAACAATCTTGAAAAGTCAGTCAGCAGCTTATTAGACTTAAAAGAGGAAAAAATAAACTGCTGTTATATAAAACCACTGTGATTTCAGTGTTTTTCTGTTATAGCAGAAGTTACATTGACTAGTCATACATCCAGAAGTTCATGTCCAGTGGAGTAGGGGAGTTCACAGGCCAGAGTGAAGTACTGCATAATAAATCACTAATAATGGATTCTGTGGCCTGGGCTAAGGTCGCACCTGGGCTCCCTCAGGTGGCTGTATTTAGTGGCTGGGTTTAGCTATGATAGCTGAGTTGACTGTGTGTCTCATCTCTGTTGTCTTTCATCCTCAAGGAGCCAATATTGGGGATTTTGGAACCTGGTTGTATTAGGGTTCCAAGAGGGTGAGAGGAAGCTGCAGGGACTCTTGAGACCTTGCTTGAAAGTAGTGCAACATTATTTTTGATGCACTGTATTGGTCAAAGGAAATCAGGTAGACTGGCCGTATGTGGGAAGTAGGGAAATAGACTCTGCCTTTTTTGATGAAGAAGTTGTGACTATTTTTTATTGTTTACAAACCCTTATATAGTAAGTGCTCAATAAATGGTTGTTGAATTTCATGGATGAATGGAGAAAGTGGGTTGGAGTCCTGAAAAAGAAGATAACATATTGGCAAAGCTGCTATTGAAAATGGAAAAAGGAACCAATCATGGATAAGTAAAAGAATTGCTGAGCAACGTGGATGGTCCAGCTGAGCCTGAAAATTGTAAATGTGTTTTTCAGCCAATTTTCTCCAATTGCATTTGGTAGTTTGGGAGCAAGCCCACAGAAACAGATGGTTGGGTTGATCCAGGTTAGGGATTAGTACTCTGCAAACTAGCAGTAGTGGGAGGTTGAGTCTGCTCAACTTGGTTCTGTGCCTTCTCAGCTCTCTGCTCACTCAGGAGCTGGCCACTCCATGGAATACTCTGCATCCTGAATCCTCACTCATTCTGGTCTGCTGTCTGAGACCAAAACTCCATGTTGGATTACAAAGTAAGTTAATTGAGGTTGTGATCTACATGGTTCAGACCTAAAGTGAAGTACAGATACACACACACACACACACACACACACACACACACACACACGCACACACACACACTCTGAGGAATTCCATTTGCATTCCTTGGAAGACATATGGGGATCTGATTTTTGAATTTTTTTTCTTTCCTTTTCAATTCTCCAGGTTCCTGCTGGAGCCTCCTACTTCCCACTCCACCATTTCCTGCTGTCAATCCAACCCTCAAGAAGAGCAGCCCTATTCATACTCCTCCTACTAATTTTCCCCAGTTCTTTCTCCTGGCTCATTAGACCCTTCCTTTTATTCTACATCACAAAAGTCTTAAGACTGACTGGCAGAGTCAGGCTTGTCTCCAGAGGTGGGAATGAGGTGAAAAGGGCAAATGTGAGAGTAAGTTGAAAAACTGACAATTACAGGATCTTTTTGGCAACTAAGGGATTGCTGAAAACCATGACTACTTCTATCTTATCGTTCTAGATTTTTACCACTCAGACTAATTTTATCTTCTTTCACTGTAGTTGGTATTTTGAACCCATATTTACTTTCTTGGTCTTCCTTGCCCAAGATGAATTACCAGTTTCCCTCTGTTCCATGGTTCATGTTTTGCCTAGGATTCCTAGCCTCAGGGAAACCTCTGTCTCTACACAATCATTTCCCCCTTTCCTAATCAGCATTCCTTTGCAGGGGAAGACAAATAGGAAGAGGCAAGTAAACCAAAGAATCAAGATTTAGTGCTTGGATATAAGACACTGAAGCAGGTCAAGGAATTGGTGCTTAGATGATTTTTCAGTGTGGGTAATGGAGTTGCCTAAGATGATGGGGGAGACTACAGAATAGAATAGCTATTGATATGGTTTGGCTGCATGTCCACCCAAATCTTATTATAGCTACCAGAATCCCCACATGTCATGGGAGAGACCTGGTGGGAGGTAACTGAATCACAAAGGTGGGTTTTTCTCACACTGTTCTCATGATAGTGAGCAAGTTTCATGAGATCTGATGGTTTTATAAAGGGCAGTTTCCCTGCACATGTTCTCTTGCCTGCCACCATGGAAGATGCGCCTTTGCTCCTCTTCACCTTCTGCCATAATTGTGAGGCCTCCCTAGCCACATGGAACTATGAGTCCATTACACCTCTTTTTGTTCATAAATCACCCAGTCTTGGGTATGTCTTTATTAGCAGAGTGAAATGGACTAATTCAACTGTAACCAATTAACAATGTCCTGACAGAATATATAGGCTGCACTGAATGTTGGTAGATGGTGGATAAAGTGGATAAGAGCAATGCCAATGAGTGGAGACTTTCAAGGAAGTGACAAGACGATAGATCAGAGCATGGAAATGGCTGTGGGGAAGCAGGAAGAGCACACTCTGCCTCCTTGATGTGACAGGCTGAGTGGATACTGGGGAGGAGCACTTTCCATGGAAGAATTGGAAGGAAGTTACAGCATCTGCAAAAAGTTAAGTGGAGTCAGTAATCTCAGTTTGTACTTTCAGGCTGTGGGTTTCAGCATAACAGAAAAAAGATATTAACTTAGAAATTTACCTTATTAGCTGTGTTGAGACTCCAAAGTGAACCTTTTAGTATGATTCCTTAATTCATTCTTGTATCAAATAATTATTGGCCAGGAACAAAACTGGGTGCTTAACTATAAGGATGAATAAAATAAGATATCTGCCATTAAGCAGCTCATAGTCTTTTTAATGCAAAAGGAAAAACAAAAAGGTAACTTAAAACAAATTGTAAGTCATAGGATAGTGGTGAACACGGTTCTATGGAACACTGAGTAGAGCCATCCTATCAGAATTGGGGGTAGGAAGTGAACTCAAAAAAGAGGACTGAGCCGTGTCTTTAAATATGAGTCAATGAGGTAAAAGTGTGTGTGTTAGGAAGAAGGAAGGCATTGAGGTCCAGGAGCAAAGGGGATTACATTCGTAAAATTAACTATATTTCAATTTCACTTCATTCTGGGTAGTCACAGTCTAAGTAGTTGAATCAGGTTTAATTGAATCTCCAATGTGAGGAGACTTTCCATTATTTTCTTTCATAAGGGAAGTGGAGCCAAGCTGAAGCTCATGCTTTGGCAATTGATCCTGTGTAAACTATGTTGCTCCCTGAACTAACCATCTCTTGAGGCTGGGAAGTACCGGTGCTATTGACTTGATTTGATCACAGGACAGCTTGAAGAAAACTGTATCAACAAACCTCGCTTTGGGCTGTTGGAAATAGTGTTTCCATTTTATTTATCTGAAAGAATCTTGTGTCTTAAATCTCAGGAAAGGCCATCTGAGAGTTGTCTGATTATTGTGCAAGTTGTTTTAAAAAGTCTCACGAGAAATGATTGGTTTGCCTTTCTATTTCAGTGTTAACCAGACATGGATGGCAAATAATAGCACCAACGTATAGTAGACATTTTGGAGGGAAAATGCTGTTCACAAGACGAACATTGGCTGGTCATGATGTTCTGGTCAACTTGGATTGTTAAGAAGATAATTTATGCGACTACCACTTACATTACTGAAACTGCAAGACTATTCTCCCCATAGTCAAACTTCCAGAATGAATTGTGTTGCTTGCAGTGGGTAGGTCTGCCTGTGCTCATTTATGGCCTCCCAAAATAGAGAACAGGAAATAGCAAATGCTTTATCTGATGTTCCTTATAATTTGAGCAATTGCAATGTAGTTCTAGCTTTTGGCTACAGAACTTGATAAGACACTAGAGTTGAATTTGTGACATCATCACTACCTAGAAAGAATGAAAGAGGGAAAATGGATAAGAATTTTATAAGGAACTTGTTTCTCAGTTGTCAGTGTTTTCCTTTTTAAAGATAAAAAAATAAACATTTGACTTTGAGGAAAGCAAGTATTGTATCTTTCATGGGCTTGGTTAGGTAAGTAGAGAGAATTCCAGTTAATAAGTAGAGAGAATTCCAGTTAAAATGGACAGACAGAGAGCCAAGAAATTTTAATAAAAGTACTGGATCCTTTCATATGAAGAAGATTTGAGTCAAGGTAGTTTTGTCCTCTAGAATATGTTATAGTAATCATTTCCTTTGGGACTTAAGAAAAAGGACTATTGATATTTGCTATCTTTAGAAACCTATAAAAGAGTTCTAGCTACATAGAAGGGCTTTGATACTTTCAGTTAAGCAAGAAAGAAGTTGTAAATGTTAGCAATATGATAATGTTACAGGTTTCACTAAAATTTCTATTATTTATTCCATCAGCTGATTGATTTTTAGTGAGAACCTATTATGTGCTTTCTTGTTAGGAGCAGAGGATACAGTAATGAAGGATAAAGTATCTACTTTCTTGAAAATCTGAGTCTATCAGAGAGAGGGATAGCACTCCAACAGTGGATTAACTGTGATTATGAACATCTATAATCGGTAAGTACAGGATCTAGGAGCTTGTGCAACAGGGTAAAGGAAAAGTATGGGGTGGGATGAGCTGAGAAGTAAGTACCTAAGTAAAGATATCTGTACATGGAAAGGGCCTGGGATAGAACGGGATTTAGTCCTTTGGTAGAATCAAATGAAGGTTTGTGTGGCTGGAGAAAGAGAGAGAAGAAGCAAGGGAGAGAATGGCAAGAGGTAAGTTTGGAGAGATATAAAGGGATTAAATCATGCTGGGCATCATGAACTTGGCAGAAAGGAAAGGGGAGTAGTTGAAAGGCTTTAAGCAGGGGAGCAACATGATAGTACAGCTTAATGGAATTTTAATAAGCATTCTATTGTTGATTATGGAAATAATTTTCCTTCAGGGTTTTTTTAAACTGAAGACATAGTTTTTTAATTTAATTTTCATTGTAATTTCTTTTGTGGATAGTAGAGAAGATAGATTGTATGTAATTGAAGGACCACATTCTTCTTAGCTTGAAATCATTGTGATGAATAAGATTTTATAAATAGAAAATCTGCTGGATTTAGTTATCTGCCATGTTGGAATTTAGAAGTGGCAGATCTCTTATCAGTGACCAAATACCCAATAACGGAAATGTAACCTGATAATTTTTAAATTTAAAATACCCTGATATGTAACTGTGATGTAACTGAGGTGAATATCAAAATGTGTTTGCCACTATGTACAAAAATCAGAAACATAAATCACATATTTTTCAGTTCTAAAAGAGAAACAAAATGTCTAAGGGCCAATAATATTACATGAACACCTGGTTCAGACAACTTGCAGTAGGGACTCAATGCAAATGAATAGAGAGGTCCCATAGAAAGGGACTTCATACTAGATTAAACACAGGCAATCCAAACTCTAATATATGTAAAGAATTTGTTGTCACAATGGTAGTAACACCAAAGTTCAGATTTTCTAGGACAGTCTTGTTATAAAATTTTCTCTTACATTTTAGATTCATTGATGCTTTTCAGACAACCATGTCTCCCTCTTGTTTTAAGAAATACATCTAGTGGCATCAGGGTTCTAATTTCTTCTTTGTTGTCACCACCTAGAATTTCCTCCTTCTCCTCCTCTTCTTCCTCTTTTCTCATCTTGATACCTGAACTCCAATCCCCAGGATGCTAATCCATTAATTACATGTTCTATACAACTTGCCTTTGTTTTGTCTCTGAAGATGACCCTTTCCTTTAGTCTCTTAGTCTTTCCAAGTCTGGCTATACAGTCACAGTAATGGATGGCTGTGTTTGTGTCAGAGGGATCAAAAACACCGGAAAGATGAAGACCACCTCATAGGTTGAAGGAATTTTATTTCTGATTTTCTTAATATTACTACTAGTTAAATATCTTAGAAAATATCAATCATGCCCTGAACCTAATTTGGGGTTGCAAAAGAAAGTGGCAAACTATTCACCTGGGTTTCCTTTTGTGATGTTCCAGAGAACAGATACAACTCTTGAAGAGCAGTAAGTGGGACAAGTCCTGTCCTAGAGTACTGAGAAGGAAGTGATGATGGTAGTGATCAAATAGTCACCATTTTAGAAAGTAGATTATGTACCATCCCTATGCTGAGTACTTTACAGACATTCTCATTTGATCTTCTCAACAACCAACCAATGCTGTTTTGATAGTTATTCTGATATTACAGATGAAAAAATTGAGGTTTAGAGAGGTTAAAGAAATCTTTAAAAAGTAATTTCACTAGTAAATGAAAGAAGTGGGATCCCATGTCTCTCCAACTTGACTCCAGAGGCTATATTGTGGACCACTAACTATCAAGGTGTTAAAGGTGGAACGATCTGCAGCCAAGAGATGTCTCTAGAGGTAGAATGTCCTTATTCCTTGGAGCATCTTATTCATACTGCCCTACCCTATTGTATCACTGTCTGTCCCTTTTCACTGAAGCCAAGCTTGCTATGGTCTGGAAAATCACAATGGTTTATTTGGCGCAGCCTGTGGTTTTAGAGCTTATAGTGAGCAGAGCATGCAGATAAAACATAGAGCGTCCTATTGAGGCACAAATCCAAGCAATGCTGCTCTAGAGAGTCAGAAAAGCAAAATGGTTCCTGGTTCTGGCAGGAAATAGCATGAACAAGTAGAGAAACAGGTTGGGCAGACCCTAAGATGGGATAGCTCTATGCCAGCACGGAGCTCCCCCAGTGGCAGACGTCAGTCCCCCTTTCAGTAGCATGTGTAAGGACTCATGAGCATCAGATGTATTCAGCATGAACAACACAGACCTTAAATGTTTCTTTCTGCAAAGACCAGAAACTTTACTATGGTTTTTGTGCCAGGAGCTATTGTTAAATGAACTAATGTCTTTGAAGTTCCTTTCAGTGCTTGAACAGTCAGAATTTTAGTAATCAGGATGGTATTCCCAGCATTTCACAAGGCTGAGGCAGGAGGAATGCTTGAGCCCAGAAGTTCAATACCACCTAGGTAACATACCAAGTCTCCGTCTCTACAAAAAATAAATAAATAAATAAATAAATAAATAGAAAATAGAAAATTAGCTGGATATGGTGGTTTGTACCTATAGTCCCAGCTGTTTGGGAGGCTGAGACAGGAGGATCATTTGAGACCCGGAGGTTGAGGCTGCAGTGAGCTATGATCATACCACTGTACTTTAGCCTGGACATGAGAGTGAGACCCTGTATAAAGAAAAGAAAAGAGAGAGTTATTTTCACTGATGACTGATGATGAAAGGTCATTTCCTCTAAAGATCAAATGTTCCTGGTTTCAAATTAAAACTATGTATATGTGTGCATGCAGTAGAATAAGAGACAACTAAAATGTTAATTCCTTCTCCTTTTAGTATCATGTGAAGCCTACCTGACATGTCATAAGCAGCAATTCTGAGGTTTTGAGAGAGCTTCTTGCTGAACTTTTTGTTCAGTTTGCCTCCACTTTTTCCTTTACTACCAAAAAATTTAAACAAAACAACCTGCTTTTGCCTGAATGACCTAGGTAACAACCTACTTTCGCTTAAGCTGCTTAGATATTTCAGCTAAAAATGTCTTATTTCCATGAGTCACCTGGATAATTGCATTACTCTGCTGGCCCACTTAGCTGGGTGGGCCAGCAGGTGTTAAGTGCAAGTGTCAACAAGTACTTCATTGTTTTCCACTCTATGGATAGTGCTGTGACAGCTTCTTAGTGCCTGGAGAAGTACCTCTTAGATTCACTTACAGCCCTTGAGCCTCCTTCTTTTAGATGGATCATCCTTGCTGTATGACAAAACAAGCCCCCTTTTATCTCCGTAGGGCAACTTTGTATCATGCGTGTGTGTGTGTGTGTGTGTGTGTCTGTGTGTGTGTGTGTGTGTGTGGCTTTGTGGTTTTGAAGAAACAATACTTCAACAAGTACTTCTTAAATATTTCCTGGTAGAGTGCTTTTTGTGGGAGATACAAAAGGAGGTAAAGACAAGATTTCTTCCTCTAGATACAGCTGTTTAAAGAGACTGGCACATATGAACCATTAGAAAGTCTTTACCTGTTTACTGTTGACCTGTTTGGAAGTGTAATCAGAGCTGGAGAGGGATAAAATATTTGGAGAAATCTATGGGAGAGCTACCCCTCTATTACTTGAAGTATAGGTGCATTGTCTTTTTTTTTTTTCTCTGCAAATGCATTATTTAGTTTACTTTGACAAAATATAACCTAATTTTCTGGAATGGCATCACTGAAGAAAGATAGTTGTCTGCCTTATTTAGAGGGTAACTCAGGGTTCGTGGTTCTCTAAAGGAAAGACAGTAGACAGTTTTGGCTACAAAAACACTTGAGGTATTTAGAAAAAAATCCACACTGTATACTTTACTTTTATGACTGAGTTTTTTAGGTACTTTTGAAAACACAAAATAAATAGAAAACACATACAGGAAAAGAAAAAAAAAAGTTGCCTCATGTGGAACAATCAACATTGTAAAACTAAACCTTAACTAATTTTTCAAAATCTATTTATACATAAAAAATTTAGTGTCCTAGCTTCAGTTTTAAATTTCAATTGTTATAATTTGATTTCATGAAATAAAAAGGCAACTTTCTCTCTTTTTTTCTTTCCCTTTCCCTGATTATGAAATGACAGATTTTAAAATTAAGTGGTAAGACAAAGTTTTTTTTTATTTTTTGTTTTTAAGATTTGAACTTTGATGTAAGAGCTCACCACTTCTATGCTTACAGTGTTTAAATTCTCTGGCATGAAACTTTTAGTCTTGAAATAAATGTCACGAACATGATTTTGAAGGTCAGGCTGGTGAACCACCAAAAATGTCTGACAGCTCCAAAATAGAGTATTTACATCTGGCTCATGGCATCGTGCTCTTTGCTATGATGTAGTCAGGTTGTATAAGTGGAGCAGTGTGAACTAAACCTCAGTAGAACTTGACATTTGACCCCAGAGGTCTATATGCATCATTTTATTCTCTATCCTCTCCTGCCTCCCTTCATGTGGGCAGAACAGCCATAAAAATCCACTGGCTTTCTGCAGGAACACTTGGCCTGGTTTCCCTGTAATACCTGTTTATACATGAATCAACCCAAAATTAACTTCTGGGACAGCAGGATATGCCTGACCTTGTGAATTAAAGTATGAAATGCACTAGAAATATGATTAACCAGATTTCTTGGTAAATGGGTTATTCTGTTTATCGAGAGTTCTGGTTATTTAAGAGTGAGTTCTATGGCTATTTTTTTTTAGTACTTATTATTCAGTTGGCATTACAAAATGTATTAGCTTTCTTATCATTGGAAATATGGTTATTAAGTGCTACTTGATCTTTCTTGATGACTCTGATACTATGATGACTCTGATACTATGAGGTATCGGAGTCCTCAGATGATCATTCCAAATATCAGCAATCTAAAGATAATGGTAGACGTGCAGGAAAAAGACAAGGCTGAGGACTAGGATTGAGGAAAATGGGATGGGGATTGGAAGACATGGGCAGAGGGTAGTTTAGTTTTAGTTAACTAGGTTTATACTGCAGAGGAAGTTCCTGATCACTGATTTCAAAGCTTCCAGTAATATGTCCTGTTTTCATTTAAGCTAGATTCTAATAGAACACCCTAAAGAATTTGTCATAGTTTTGTGTGAGATGATAAGATCACCTCTTAAAACAAGCAGAATAAATTCATTCCATTTCTAAACTCATTTGGTAAAAGAAGAACACATGCAAACTAGGTGAAAATGAGTTTGGAAAATAATCAATATTATGTCTGGGGCCTTTACAGTACTGTCCTAAAAGTATAACATGCCACTATTTTTAAAAACCACATGTTTTTGGGTACAAGCAGAAAAATGAAGGAGTCTGCAGTCTGACTTACCCTCTTGTCACTAACCTTTGGTTTGTAGGTTGAGAGAAGCATTAAAATAAACATAGCTGCTGAACTGTATTCTTTCAGTAGCCAGAAATGGGAAGCTTTAGAGAACAGCAAATAGTTTCAGGGAACTCTTAAGAGATTACTTGTAAATCCAGATAGATGTCAGACTATTAGAATAATTAAATGTCCAGTGAATCAGAGAGATAAAAGGAAAGTCTCTTGAAATATGATGTATAAACTCTATGCAGAGTTTTAAAGGCCATTCATCCCAAAGTGTCTACTGTGAATGAACATTTAGAAAGAATATAATTTTTCTTTTTAATTGAGATACCTATCTGTGTTCCCTGTAACACAACTATTCCTTTGGTCTGTTAATTATAGAAAATGGTTCCTGTCTCTTCTGAATTCTGCTTTCTTTCTTTAAAGACACTGCAAAGCATTTGAAGCTACTAAGATTTAATGCATTCTTTACCTTAAAACAAGCACCAATTGGCAGCATGGAGTTTAAACAATGAGAAATCACGTGACAAAGAGGTCAGAGCATTGATGTTGAAGACAGAGAGACCTAGGATTGAAAATAAGTTCTGTCATTTTTCCACTGTGTGTCCTTGGGCTAGTTGCATAGTATTAGTGAATTTCAGTTTTCCTCTGATGTAAAATGAGGTTATAGTAATTGTTGTAATTACTCAATTATGACCATATAACTATCTGTATACTTATAGCTCTATATATTTAAAATACCTGGCACAGAAAGCCATCACATACAGAATAAGCAAAGGTCTTCTGGTGAAAAGTTGCAAATATGTAGCAAGATAGGAAAGATGGATAACTGATGAAGAGTTTTCTAATAAGAGCTGGTATGATTAGAGACAATAATTAGTTTGAATTTTTATAGGCAAAATACAGTGTCATGAGTCACAGCTGTTCCTCGAAATGTTCAGCCAATGTAGATTGTTATACTCATATCCCATTTTGCATTATGTGGTCGTGACTAGGATTAGCAAAACCCTTGTGGGGAGCTGCCTGTTACAATGACTGGAGATTTGAATTGCTCAGAACAATTTCCTTTGAGATTGCCAGTTCTACTTTGAAACTAGACTTATTAACATAAACATCCAAGATGTACCTTGAGGGCCCCTTTAGAATTACTTATCTGCAGCGATTTATTTATTATTTAGTCATGAACTGGTAACATGTCAGGCAAAGAGAAGAAATTGTGTTGCTTTTCTGTAAATGTAGAAAAGTCAACTCTCAAATGAAAATGCATAAGTATGAGAACTATTTCTCTTGGACTCATTATCTTCTTTAGAATTTTTAAGAAGCAGGTAGGTTCTCAATGTTGAAGGGCTAGTTCGTGTGTGTGTGTTTAATTAGATTTCTCATCCCCTACTTTTGTCCTGAGAGACAATTTTCCTTAATCCTATTATCATCATACTATTTCCCTGGAGCAGAATATCATCTTTTTCTTTTTAAATCCCTATCAAAACCTGATCATTCACTTGCCTGAGTTGAGTAGCCATTAGTGTTAGATACTTTATTAACTAGTTCTATGATTTGGGAATAGTGTTCAACTTCTTTTTCTCTCAATATGAAGGAAAGAGTTAGATTAGATAATATTTAAGGAGTTTCAACACTCTATGCATCTACAAAATTACAAAATTTGAATTCTCTCACTTGAATGTACCATAAAAAGTTGTGGGAGTGAATAGCTATGGGAGTGCCCATTAAGTAACGTCCATCATAATTATGTTTCTTGGCTTGTCATCACTATAGTTGATGGGCAGAGAGCAGGTATACTGTTTCTTTTACATGTGCCCTTGGTCCTCAGCCCTGGTTTTTTAAAATTGTGATCTACATAGAGTGGTTGCTCAATTGCAGACTGTCTTATGTTTGAAAAATATGATGGAGTCACCCCTGTGGGTAGAGGAGTGAAAAGGATTGCTCCTCCAGTGGTTTGGATGGGCAGGCACTATTATTAAAATTCTCATAGGATTAAAAAAAATCTGCATTTTCTAACAATATTGCCGTAAGTGATGGTGATTTGAAACTTGTCCAAACTCACACAGCTGGCAAGTGTGAGATGCAGTCCTAGTAGCCAGGCCTCTGATGTTAACAGTTGCTGAAGCCTTCTGTGATCTCATGATGGCAGCCATCACTCTCTCCTCTGTGCTGTTATGATATTTTATTTTTACTGCTAGCATAGAACTTACAATGCTGCATTGATTTTTGTATGTTAAGCCCCTAATAGTAGTCACTAAAGAAATAGTTTGTCAATTGAATATTTGAATGCACATGTAAGTGTCCACTTGCACCAAAGAACTGTAAGTTCCTTAAATAATGGACCAGATCTTATATGTTGTTATATCCCTAGTTCTTCAGACAGTGCCTGACACCTTGCTGATACTCAACGAATATTAGTTGAATTGAACTATATTCTTACCAAATGTAGTTCAGGGCTGCTTGTATTTCACTAACATCACCTCCCATGCTTTGTAAAACAAATAACATCCTTCCTTTTATTTCTATGTCCTTTTTACTTTTCCCTTTCCTTCCTGTTCTTCTTTCCCTATCTTTTTTATCTTCTTCTATTCTTGCACTTTAATGACTTCATTTATGTAATTTATATCTCATGCCTCTTCTGTGCACTTGCTATCTTGAAGGCTTGGTGAAAATGTCTATAGACAGCTAACAGCTCGGGATTGTAGCTCCCAGTGAAGGCCCAGAGAATGAGAGGATGCCACACTTTCAGATGAATTTTCGTCGCTCACGGACCAGAAGATTTCCAGTGGAGGAGCCCCGCGGGTCGCCAGCGCGACTCTTGTGGCCGGCGCAGCGGTTTTGCCATCGCCTCGGTGCGGCAGCTCTTCGTGCAGAGTAAACGGGACTAGTTCCCCTACTGACTGGTGTTTGGAGCTCTGGGAAGGCAGAGCCACTTGTTGTGGACTCAAGAAGGAAGCCAGACCAGAGATTCCCAGGCAGAAGAGCACCATCAGTCTTATCGCTGCTGTTTTGGCTGGCACAGTGGGTTGCTTGGATGCCAGCACTGGGAATCAATAAATTGGACATCCACTCAGAAACCTAATTAGAAAGGTGATAATTGTAAAGACAACAGATGGATACATTCATAATAAAGGGAAAAAAACAGCCTAAAAAGGCCGAGAATACCCAAAATCAGAACCCCTTTCCCTCTACAGGGGATTGCAATTCCTCATCAGCAACGGAACAAGGCCGGATGGAAGAGGACTGTGTTCCATTATCTGAAGTAGGCTTCAGAAGGTGGATGATAAGAAACTTCTGGGAGTTAAAAGAACTTGTTCTAACCAATGTAAAGAAACTAAGAACTTTGAAAAAAGGTTTGACGAAATGCTAAAAAGAATGGACAATATAGAGAGGAATATAAATGAACTAACGGAGTTGAAAAATACAACACGAGAACTTAGTGAAATATGCACAAGTTTGAATAGCTGAATTGATCAAGCAGAAGAAAGGATATCAGAGGCCGAAGACCAACTTAATGAAATAAAACGAGAAGACAAGAATAGGGAAAAAAGGATAAAAAGGAATGAGCAAAGTCTCCAAGAAATATGGGACTATGTGAAAAGACCTAATCTACGTTTGATAGATGTACCTGAATGTGATGGAGAGAATGAATCCAAGCTGGAAAATACTCTTCAGGATATTATCCAGGAGAATTTTCCCAATCTAGCAAAGCAGGACACTATTCAACCCCAGGTAATACAGAGAACACCACAAAGACATTCCTCAAGAAGAGCAACCCCAAGGCACATAATCGTTAGATTCACCAGGGTTGAAACGAAGGAGAAAATACTAAGGGCAGCCAGAGAGAAAGGTCAGGTTACCCACAAAGGGAAGCCTATCAGACTTACAGCAGATCTCTCAGCAGAAACCCTACAAGCCAGAAGAGAGTGGGGGCCGATATTCAACATCCTTAAAGAACAGAACTTTCAGCCCAGAATTTCATATCCTGCCAAACTAAGCTTCACAATTGAAGGAAAAATAAAATCTTTTATGAACAAGCAAGTTTTATTACCACCAGGCCTGCTTTACAAAAACTTCTGAAAGAAGCATTACACACAGAAAGGAACAACCAGTATTAGTCTTTCTAAAAATATACCAAAAAGTAAAGAGCATCAACATAAAGAAGAATTTACATCAATGAATGGATAAAATAGCCAGTTAACATCAAATGGCAGTAACCCTAAATTTAAATCGACTAAATCCCCCAATCAAAAGATACAGCCAAAACCTAACAGTATACTACATCCAGACCCATTTTATATCCAAAGATACACAAAGACTCAAAGGGTTGGAGAAAGATTTACCAACCAAATGGAGAGCAAAAATAAATAAATAAACAAAAAGCAGGAGTTGCAATTCACGCATTTGATAAAACAGATTTCAAAGCAACAAAGATACAGTGGTAAAAGGATCAATGCAATAATAAGAGCTAAGGATCCCAACACCCAGATATATAAGACCCATAAAGAGATTTAGACTCAATGAGACAGAAAATTAATAAGGATATCCAGAACTTGAACTCAGATCCGGAACAAGTAAACTTAATAAGTATAGAGCTCTCCACTTTAAATACACAAAATATTGATCAGCCATTATTAATACCCATTCATAGAATAAAGCAATATTCCTGTTCTTTCTCCCTCTTTTTCTTCCTCTTTCTTTCTCTCCTTCTCTCCTTAAAAAAAAAAAAAAAAAAAAAAAAGAATGAGTTCATGTCCTTTGCATGGACATGGATGAAGCTGTGAGTCATCATTCTCAGCGAACTAACACAGGAACAGAAAACCAAACACTGAATATTCTCACTCATAAGAGGGAATTGAACAGTGAGAACTCATGGACACAGGGAGGGGAATATCACACACTGGGGCCTGTTGCAGGATTGGGGAAAAGGGGAGGGATAGTATTAGGGAAAAAAAAAAAAAAAAGACAGCTATCACTGTGCTGAGTCATGAAGTCGATCTGAAGTGAAATAAGCTGAGCTCTGTGCCAGAATACACCATTTTTGTATATGTGTACTATTGTTTAGGAGGTAAGAGGAATATAAAATCTACAAACTTGGGTTGAGGTATTGAAGAATGTGGTTGACTCCTTAATGCTTTTCAATGTCCAATTTCTGGCTGAGAAAGCAACATTCATGGGAAACATGCAAAGCACCAGAAGCTGTTTATTAGTGATTCAGTATTAATGCCCATGACTAAGGCACAAGCATTCCAAATTCCAGTTCACCTTTTTTTTTGAGACGGAGATTCGCTCTTGTTACCCAGGCTGCTGGAATACAATGGCGCCATCTCGGCTCACCGCAACCTCCGCCTCCTGGGTTCAGGCAATTCTCCTGCCTCAGCCTCCTGAGTAGCTGGGATTACAGGCATGCACCACCATGCCCAGCTAATTTTTTGTATTTTTAGTAGAGACGGGGTTTCACCATGTTGATCAGGATGGTCTCGGTCTCTTGACCTCGTGATCCACCCGCCTCGGCCTCCCAAAGTGCTGGGATTACAGGCTTGAGCCACCACGCCGGGTCATCCAGTTCACCTTTTAACCCATTTTGTACGAATAGACCAAATGAACAATTGTGGGTATTTTTTTTTTAACTGGCAAGATTGTATTTGATTATGCCTAAAGACCAATTGTTGTTTTATTAGAATTAAAGGAGCCTGAATTTCCTTATAAATATTTCTGCCCCATCATAATGCAATAGAATATGGCACCATGACATGACTTTCTAGCTTGCCGTAAACCCGAAAACGTAAACATTGCATAAATTGCTGCATTCTTCTCAGTTTGTCTGGTCTCTGCTTCAGTTCTTAAAACAAGAAATGACTTTCTTTTATTTCTCTCTTGTTGGGCTTATTGTGTTCCCATGGTGGCATTAACATATTGATTTTAAAAATATAAATCCATGTGCATTTCTGACTCACTTTACATTAATTCATCTGTTCTCCTTTTCCATTCAGTTCTTCTTTGGACCATTCCGTTAAATCCGTCAAATGTTCTGTTGGTCTTAGCAGATACTTTCTCTTTATGAGGTCCCAGCTTCTAGTTCTGTCTCCTCAAACATCCAACTCCATTTCACAGCTGCATCAATTTAATAGCTTTCTAAAACTCTATGTTAAATAGCTCTTCTGGGAAGAAAAAGCATATAGGTTACATTGTAATTCTAAAAATAATAAGCATTATAATTTTACATCGTTTTTACTACAATGCCTTATATAGCATTTAAGATCACTATTGGAACTAATTTTCATTTCTCCTCATCTTCTCTAATTCATCACAAAAGATAACACTGGAGTGATTATCTTACTCAGTCACTGGATTCCAATAGTGAACTCATTGTGATATCAGAAGGCATAGATTTTGATGATTCATACATATACCTCAAGATTGTAACTATTGACAAAATGAGATCTATGTAATTAATGACCTATTTAGGCCATAAATATCCTTACTCATTTTCAAATCTTTGGGAAGCATTCATATTAGTGAATTTTAATTCCTTGTCATTAATTCTTTGGAAGGTTTGACTTGGAAGGGACGTGAGGAGTCATCTAGTCTTAGCTCTCTGGTTTATTGATAAGGGCCTGAGTGGAAACATTATGCATATATTTTTAAGTCATCTAGTGACTTGTGGCAGAGGCCGTAGCGCATCTCAATTTCAGTTACTCATTTCACTTGGAAAGCTTTTTTTTAATTATTATAGTTTAAGTTCTGGGGTACATGTGCAGATTGTGCAGAATTGTTACATAAGTATACACATGCCATTGTGGTTTACTGAATCCATCCCCCTCATCATCTACACTAGGTATTTCTCCTAATATTATCCCTCCCCAATCCCCCCACCCCCCACCGTCCCTCCCCTAGCTCTTCCACTCTGCAACAGGCCCCGGTGTGTGATGTTATCCTCCCTGTGTCCATGTCTATGGCCATATCACACTGAATGCACCTTATCTCATCTGGAAAGCTTTTTAAAATACTCATGTTCAACTTTACTGCAGAGAACATGATTTAATTGGTTTGGGGTTGTCCTGTCCATTGAGATTTTTTTAAAACCTTGTTATAAAATTCTAGTGGACAATTCTAATTGGGGTAGTAGTCCTAGTGGTTTAGAACTGAGGATTGGAAGGCAGAAAGAGCTTACTTAACCTATGTAAGCTTCATGTTTACTCATCTTTGAGATGGAGTAATGTGATATTTTCCTTACAGCTTAGTACTGATAGTTGAATGAGAGAACACATCTGGAAAACTGATCACAGGGACTGGCACCTTGGCTGAGTCACCTGACTTCTGGGATAGTGTACTTTCGTATTGCTTCTGCAATTCTTTCTGATCCTTTTCTTTCTGACCTGATGGTCATCTGTTTGCTTCTCTCCATTCCTTGGCTTTATTTCTTGTGCTTTTAGAGCTATGGAGCCAAACCTGTGACAGGACTGTCCACTTTTGCACAGTGAAAGCCCACGTTTATTTCCAAAGATTCTGGTCATAATTTTGTGCTCAGATCTAGCGTCTAACACCCTGAGATAGTTTTGCATGTTTTTCCATGACTAATTTCACATCTGGTGGTGAAACATTGGAAATTCTCTTGCATGACCTCTGCTCTCCTTCCTGGATTAGAGTAGAGAAGGTGCTTATGCTGCATGTTCTTGTCACCCTGAAACACCCTTCATTCTCCTCCTTTGTATTGTTGCTGGTTTAGTTGTCTTTCACACTCCAATGTTTGCTACTGCAGGACAGGGCTGATGTAAATTCTACCCACCACTAAACTATTGGAGACTACAACAGGGCCTATTATATAGGTACCAGGCATTCAAAAATTGGAAAATATGGAAAGAAGTTGTAGATGCTAAGAATAATGATTGCATCAATGTTTTCTAGAAATCTTAGCTGAAGAAAATATGAATGGAATAGCTTCCTGGTTGCCTTCAGACTCACAAAAAAGTCCCCATTATTATAAAACTGTTTGACTGATATGTTCCACAGAGAGTAGCAAACTGGTGTACATGAGACATACAGAGTGACACAGAGTTCATTATTTTTTCTGTTACAAAATAGCTGGTTCTAGTCTGAGTTACTAAGTCTCCAGTCTTTACCTTTCTTTGAGCATTTCTGAGAGAATCTCTACCCTAAGCAGTAGACAGAAATTTCTGCTATGCTGAAAGTACTAGGTTTCATACTTGGCCCAATGCTAGGGAGACCTTTATGAAATAAAGAGTTGTTACTCCTAGCTTTCTGAAGTGAATAAAGTCCAAATGCTATGGACTTAAATCATGCAACTTTTAAAATAATTTTGAAAAATTGTAAATTGCCAATGTATAATTGTATAAATTTATGGAGTAAAAGTGGTTATGATTTATAGATATAATGTAAAATGTAATTAATCAAGTGAATTAACATGTCTATCACCTCAAATACTTAATACTTTTAGTGATGAGAGCATTTGAAATTTATTCTCTTAGGAAGTTTTCAATGGATAATACTCTATTATTAGCATAGAACAACAAAAACAAAACAAAAAAAAACAAACGTAAAACCTATTATATTCCCTGCCTGAGATTTCATACCCTTTGATCCCCATCCCTGGCCTCTGTAACCCCTATTCTATCCTTTGCTTGTGACTTGGATTGTTTTAGATTCCACATATAAGTGAGAGCATGTCTCTTTGTCTTTCTGTGCCTGGCTTACTTCACTTAGTATAATGTTCTCCGGTTCCATCCATGTTGTTGCAAATGACAGAATTTTCTTTTGTTTATTTATTTATTTTACTTTAGGTGCATACTATATCTGACATTTCTCCCCATGTTATCCCTCTCCTCCCTCCCCACCCTCCCCTCCCTCCCCAGCCCCAGCTTTCTCTCCCCTACCCTCCCAACTGCCTCCAGTGTGTGATGCTCCTCTCCCTGGGTCCACATGTTCTCGTTGTTCAATACCCACCTATGAGTGAGAACAGAATTTTCTTTTTTTAAGGTTGATTAGTACACCACATTTTATATATCCATTTCTTCGTTGATGAACACTTAGGTCGATTCCATAATTTGGCCATTGTGATTAGTGCTGCAATGAACATGAGAATGCAGATGTCTCTTCAACAAACTGATTTGAAATATTTCAAGTAAATACCCAGAAAGGGAATTTCTGGGTCATATGATAATTCTATTTTTTGTTTCTTGAGGAATGCCCATAAGTTTTCCATAAGGGCTGTGCTGATTTACATTCCCACAAACAGTGTACAACAGTCCCCTTTTCTCTACATCTTTGCCAACATTTGTTATCTTTAGTCAACAGGTATATAAACAGATGTTCAACATTGCTAATCATTAGTGAAATGCAAATTAAAACTACAATGAGATATAATTTCACACCTGTCAGAATGGTGATTATCCAAAAGTCATGCAACTTTTAAAAGGCTTTTGGAGTTAATCTTTTGTTTCTGGAGAAATAAATACTTCTGTCATTTACCAATCTCAAATGTTCATTTATACCTGGCAAATGAACAAATGATGTTTTGTTTTACTCTATTAAAACCTTGAGAAAGAAATTGGGATATGATGAATTTTTAAAATAAAATAGACCCAGGAGAAAAACTGCAAAGGAGTAAAATTATTTCAATTAATTACAAGGGAAATTATTTCAGTAATAATCCCATTGGGATTAAAAGAAGAGTTGTTAGATATTAAGATGTCATCTTAGCATGGCTGGAAGTATTAAATTGTTTATGATATATACTTTCATTAAAGTAGAGCTGGAAACCTCTACCTATGTACCTTTTCTGTTTTCAAATGTGTTTGTGATTATTAATCAGTTTGCTAATAATATTTAGGCTAGTGTGGGTGAACTAAGAATAAATTTATTTTCCAACATTTGGTGTGTAATAAAAATTTGCTTTTGCCCTAGTGAAGAATTGGAGTGAAGGAAGAATGTGCTTAGTTTTGTCTGCAAACCTTTTCCTACAAAAATATTTATCCAAAAAAAATATATTTATACAATAGAAGCTAGAGGACAGGTGGAACTTTGAGTTCTATTCTAACTCTGCCAGGATTTCATTACATTTAGACTTTACTTTCATTTCCCCTGACTGCTTTTAAGATGTGTAAAATTGCTCTGAAGACATTCAGTAACAGCCAGCTTCCTTAAAAGATGTGTTTAAAAGTGGAAGACTTCCACAGTTGCAGGACATAAAAAAACAGAAAAAAAAAAATGGGAAGACCATGACATTCAACAACTTAGTGAACCCAAGAAGCATTTTATGGACACACTCCTTGAGAGAGGTTAGATTATGCTGCAAACATATAACCCTCATATATCGCTCACTTAAAACTACAGTGGTTTCTTGCTTTCCACAAAGAATTGACTGTGATCTCTGCCCTCACATCATTGTTGTCCTTGCTTGCTGGTTCAGTCATTATCTGGAATGTTGCTGTTTACTATGGAAAAGGCAAAAGCACACGTGGCAAGGTGCACCATGTCTCTTCAAGCTTCTATTTGAAAACGACACTTTTAACATCCATTTATTGGCCAAAGAAAATAATATAGTCATACCTGAATTCAGGGTGATGCAGTACCATCCTAATGTAATGGAAAAAGTATGAAAATGAATATTTGTGAACAGCCCTAAGACCTCAGGTACCCACAAAATTCTCCTTCATTATCAATTCCAAATCTCGTCTTAAATGTAATTATTAAGATGTATTTATTAGTCCTTACTCTGAGCTCATCTAGAGGACCTCGATTTATTAAAAGTGTATATAAGGCTTAGCTGTTCAACCAACACATCTGCCTGAGACCTGTACAGGAGATGGTACTTTGCTGGACCCTGACTCCAAGGCAATAGTATCCCTGTCTGTGGTGCATCTGTAGACAGAATTGGGCTGCTGATGAGAGAACCCAGGCAAGAATGAGCTAATAGTATTTGTGGATGGATATCTTTTGTTTTGATTTTATTTGAAGTTCTGGGATACATGTACAGAATATACAGGTTTGTCACATAGGTATATGTGTGCCATGGTGGTTTGCTGCACCTATCAACCCATCTTCTAGGTTTTAAGCCCCATGTGCATTAAGTATTTGCACTTAATACAGGAAGGCTTAAAACCCTCCCTTCCTTTTGTTCTCTCTTCCTTCCTCTTCTTTTCTTTCTTTCTTTCTTTCTTTCTTTCTTTCTTTCTTTCTTTCTTTCTTTCTTTCTTTCTTTCTTTCTTTCTTTCTTTCTCTCTCTTTCTCTCTCTTTCTCTTCTTTCTCTCTTTCTTTCTCTTTCTTTCTTTCTTTCTTTCTTTCTTTCTTTCTTTCTTTCTTTCTTTCTTTCTTTCTTTCTTTCTTTCTTTCTTTCCTTCTTTCTTTCTTTCTTTCTTTCTTTTTCTTTCTCCTGCTTTCACTCCCTATCCCCCTCAACCCCTGACAAGTCCCAGTGTGTGATGTTCCCTTCTCTGTGTCCATGTGTTCTCATTGGTCAACTCCCACTTATGAGTGAGAACATGTGGTGTTTGATTTTCTGTTTCTATGTTAGTTTGCTGAGAATTATGGCTTCCAGCTTCATCCATGGCCCTGCAGAAGACATAAACCCATTCTTTTTTAGGGCTGACTAGTACTCCATGGTGTATATGTTCCACATTTTCTTTATCCGGTCTATCATTGATGGGCATTTGAGTTGGTTCTAAGTCTTTGGTATTGTAAATAGTGCTGCGATAAACATATGTGTGCATGTGTCTTTATAGTAGAATGATTTCTAATCCTTTGGGTATTTACCAGTAATGGGATTGCTAGGTCAAATGGTATTTCTGATTCTAGATCCTTGAGGAATCCTACACTGTCTTCCACAATGGTTGCATTAATTTACACTCCTACCAACAGTGTAAGAGTGTTCCTATTGCTTGTGGATGGATATCTTAAGCCAGCCTTAACAGTAATGCAGAGATTATAGAAGAGATGAATTTCAATCAGTGGAAGACAATTGAATATTTTTTAAATAAAAACCCAAAGTAACTGAATGCAACTTCTTTCCCTCCCTCCTTCCTTCTCTCCCTCCCTCCCTTCCTTCCTCCCTCCCTTCCTTCCTGTTCTTTTCTTTCTCTCTTTCTCTTTCTTTCTTTCTTCTTTCTTTCTTTCTTCTTTCTTTCTTTCTTTCTTTCTTTCTTTCTTTCTTTCTTTCTTTCTTTCTTTCTTTCTTTCTTTCTTTCTTTCTCACTCTGTCTCCTTTCTCTCCTTCCTTCCTTCTTGCTCTGTCTTCTTTCTCTCCCTTTCTCTCTTTCTTCTTTCTCTCTTTCCCTTCCCTCCCTCCTTCCTTCCCTCCCTCCCTCCCTCCCCCTTCCTTCCTTCCTTCCTTCCTTCCTTCCTTCCTTCCTTCCTTCCTTCCTTCCTTCCTTCCTTCCTTCCTTCCTTCCTTCTTTCCCTGTTTCTTTTCATAGGCAGAGTCTCACTCTGTCACCCAGGCTGGAGTGCAGTGGTACAATCATAGCTTACTGCAGCTTTGAATTCCTGGGCTCCAGTGATCTACCCTCCTCAGCCTCCTGAGCAACTGGAACTTGAAGTATGTGCCGCCACACCCAGCTAATTAAAAAAAATTGTTTTTTCATAGAGAGAGGGTCTCACTATGTTATCCAGGCTGGTCTTAAACTGCTGGCCTCAAACAGTCCTCCCACTTTGGCTTCCCAAAGTGCTGGGATTACAAGCAATTTTTAATTGTGAAAATCCAAAAAATTTCTTAGGATCACAAAAAGAAAAGTCAGATTTATTGAAATACTGTATTAAGTTAGAGTTTACTATTTCTCTTAAAAATTGACATTTCCCCTCCCATTCACCTCTTCTCATGCCATTATACATTCTTCCTTGAACTTTCCAGGAAGCACTGAAAGTTTTTCAGCAGTCTGCAACCAGTAATCCTGTTTCTATTTATAGGATTTTAAATCTTGCCTTCAAAGGTACTCAGGCAGTAGACTGAGAAGATTATGGGAGTGTGGAGGATTAGGCTTAGGCAGCTGTATGACAAAGCAGTCTATTCATTCCAGATAAGAGTGAAGGAGGTTGAGACGTATAATTCATTTCACTTACATCTGTCTTCTAGACCCCTCCTTAAACATAAGGGGGAGAAAATTGTTCACTCCTCTTTTCTGCATTTTAACAATTTCTTTTATTTCTGCTCTTGGGAGGCAGAGAGAGCAACTGCTGCTTGCTGTTATCCTGAAGTGAGGCTGAATTTTGCTCACTCCAAGCAATTGCATTGCTAGGACTTTATTTATGTTGCGTCATAACTCAGCCACACCCAGTGATGCATCAGTCATTGCACCCACACCTAGTGGGTGGGAGAATGACTTCCACATCCTTTAGCACCTTGGGAAAAGTCCTTAATTTCTTTACACCAGAGAGTGGAATGACTCATATAAGGCATTTCCAAATCAGCAGCCTTCCAAGGCCTAATTGTAGCTCTCTGACTTTCTGCATTTGATGTCAAAATGCAAGTCCCTGTGCTTTGATTGATTGAAATGCAAATCCTATCTTGGGTGCTGGATTAGCTGTATATCTGATGTAAGTTTGCACTAATCCTCTCCTGGGGTTTCTTCTTTTCCCAGGCACTATTTTGGTAAGGATGACAAGTGGGCTTAATTATTTCCTGTCTAAGGAGACTCTAGGATACATACCTGTATTAACTAATAGAGAATAGCTCTGTATTTAACCCCTTTAAACGACCAAATGAACCAGTAATGTTAACATTTTTTGACATGAAAATTTCATCTGAGGAATAGAATAGAACACATTTTCATGGCTTCAGGTCATGATGGAACAAAGATAAGCTCATTAGTAACTAAAGTCTAAAATTAAGATAATAATGAAAATGGCCTGTGGTCTCAGTTGCTCAGGAGGCATAGATGGGAGGACCGCTTGAGCCCAGGAAGTTGAGGCTGCAGTGAGCTGAGATGGCACCACTGTACTCTAGCCTGGGTAACAGAGTGAGACCCTGTTTCAAAACACATACACACACACACACATATATACACACATTATATGAAAACTTTATATATATATATAATGAAAACAAATGGCTAAACTGTTTAATATGGCCAACATGTCTTATAGAGGGTGAGCTATTTATAGTTAAGTGAAACCTTAATCTTAAATACTCTAAAACCCTATATGTTGATCTATCATAGCACTTTTCACAGCATTATAAAGGTGTACTTAGTTGTTCTCTCTTACCAGATTGTAAGCTAATGAGAGTGTACATTTATTATTATTATTTTATAGTCTAACTATATCACTGTGTTGTCTTTAACAAACATTTGAAGAGGGAATTACTCTTCCTGAGAATATTATTCCAAGATAAGTAACAGAGTTTTAGGTATGCCTTTAGTCTTTGAAGTTTATGGTTTATACTCTACATGTAAATGCATATTTTAAAGGCAATTTATCTGAAACTCATTCCTTAGATTATATTGCTAAAGTTTGTATATCAAGATTATAAGATCCTTCTCCTATAACCTTTGATTTCAGAAGTGAATCCTGCTCTAGTCTACATTGAAGGTAAAGCCTTATATAAAAATATGATCGTATTAAAAACCTACACACATTTTTCATTAAAATTAAAAACTTTAATGAAATATTTCTAATGGCGCTCCAATAGTTGACCTGCTTGTTTAAAGTATTATTTCATAACAAAAATAGCTAACATTTACTGAGTGCTTACTATTCCACATTTTAACTTATTTAACTCTCAAAACAACCTGATTGTGTAGATTCTGCAGTATCTCTAAAGACGAGGAAACTAAAGAAAGGAGAGATTGGCCATGGTCTCACAACTGGTAATCGGTAGGTCAGGGATTAAAATCCAGCAGTCTGAATTCTGCTACACTTACAGTGTAGTCCCTCTTAATGTTTACATTATTCCAGAACTATATATATATATATATATATATATAAAAAACTCTAAGCAGACCACTGGAGCTCATTAATATCATCATCTTTGATTTCACTCAGTAAATTTAAATTTAGATTTTTGATGGTTAAGGCACTGAAATATTAGGTTTGGGCCTAAAGCAAGAACACAGATAAAGTTATTTATATTGCATTTTTATTTCTCTGAAGTAAAGCGCTTAGTAATTGGTGAAATTGGGTATGTTTTGGGGATTAGAGAGCTCCTGAAAATAATTTCATTGTGTATATCTCTGATGAATACCAACATAGTAAGGAAAGTCCTGACATGAAACAGAGAAGTCTGAAGCCGATGATCTGTGTTTCATAAGGACTGCTTGGTTTGTGCCTTGGCTTGCCTAGTAACTTTAGTGCAAGGTTTTCAAATTTGTTGGGCACATTTTACATAGGAGAATAATTCAGTTTTTGATTAACTGTGGATTAAAAATATATAATCACATAGTTTCTATAATTTTTAAAAAAATTAACTATTAATTTATAAAGATCAAAATGACAGTCAAAAAACTAATTCCTTAGGAATTCTGGGAAGAAATCTGCAAAGATTAGAGTGTTATGTTCAGGGTAAGGTGATTTCAGTGCAGGGGTAGATTAGGCTGCTGCTAATTTCCAGAGTGGCCACTGGAGAATGGGGCTGAGGTGCAGAAGATCACTGCAAAGAGCAGATATAGGTTGAGATTTTGTGAAGTCTGAAGCTTATGACAATAGGGGAGGGACATCTTTAAAAAACAAAACAAAAATTTTAAATCCAAATGACAAAGAGTAGTTCCTAAGGCCTTGAACAGGTCATATATGAGGGGAATGGAGGTTCTTGAGTCTTAAATTCCCACCCTGGAGATTTAGAGCTTGGAAATGAATCATCATTGAAGATGAGAAAATCGTCTATCACCATTCCGGCCCTTGAAGTAGAAAGGAAGCCTCTAAATTATGTGTCAAAGCTCTTATTGAATGGGGGTAGGGTGGTGGAAGGGGTGGTGTGAACAAACGGTAGCTTTCTACATGAAAAGAACGAGGAAGGGAAAGAGGATGATAATAGTAATGTCTACTATGTGTAGAGCATGTGTCAGGCAGATACTAAGCACTTATGTATTCATTCTTCGTAGTAGACAGTAAGCAGACACTTTTATTTTACAGATCAGAGAAAAGTATAGAGAAGGGATTTAGTTACTTGTCCTTGACTAGGCAGCTAGGAGAAGGCTGGAACATGCCTTCAAACCATAGCCTCTGGGGCCTGAGTCCACATCCTTAACAATCACACCTGCCAACCATAATATGAATTGAGTGGGTAGGGGAAAGAGAATATTGACCATGAAGGTAGGGGACTAAACTTCTGTAAAATATTTTAGAGGAACAAGAGGAATCTCCTTAGTCAGATCCCTGGTTTACATACCACTTCATAGCACAAATTGGAATTTATGTATTTATTTGTTTCAGCATTGCATAGACAATGTTGCTTTTTATTTGCTTTGCTTTGGTGAGAGAGAAGCTGGAGAGTCACCTTGGATGTCATTAGAGGGATTAACAATTCTTGAAGCACTGGACAGTATTCCTATTTTACAAAGATAATGTTACAGACGGATATCATTTTTCCTGAGATGTAAATATTGTGTCTGCAAGTAATAGGACAGGCAGACAGGTCTATCATTTGGAAAGTGAATAATGATCTTATGCCTTCCGAGTTTGAGGGTCTGAGGCTTTGAGGCAAAAACTACACTGAACATGTTGAATGATAGCTTTGATTTTTTTTCGGAAAGGGAGTATGATTTTAAAAAAAAATCTTGTTATGTAAATTTGAAACGGAAAACCTGCTGGGCCCTGATAGTGTGCAGATCACTGGGGGCAGAGAATAGGGTGATGATTTAGGTCTTCAAAGTTAAGGTGCATAATCCATTAGTGGCAGCCTGGAAAACAGAACCCTAAAAGACATCCATGTCTCATGCCTGGAACCTATGAATGTTAATTATATGGAGGAAACAGAGGCTTCTTAAAGATGTGATTGGCTGGGCGTGGTGGCTCACACCTGTAATCCCAGCACTTTGGGAGGCTGAGGTGGGTGGATCACAAGGTCAAGAGATGGAGACCATCCTAGCCAACATGGTGAAACCCTGTCTCTACTAAAAAAATACAAAAGTTAGTTGGGTGTGGTGGCGCATGCCTGTAGTACTAGCTACTCAGGAGGCTGAGGTAGGAGAATCGCTTGAACCAGAGAACGGGAGTTTACAGTGAGCCGAGACCATGCCACTGCACTCCAGCCTGGTGACAGAATGAAATGCCATCTCAAAAAAAAAAAAAAAAAAAAAAAGATGTGATTAAGAATCTTAAGATGGGGAGATTATCCTGGATCATCCAGATGGGCATTAAATGCCATCACAGGTATCTTTCTAAAGGGGGATCAGATGGAGAATTCACACACACACACACACACACACACACACACACACACGAGGAGAAGGTGAAATAACCAGAGAGGCAGATACTGGAATGAAGCAGCCACAAGCCAAAGTTCTGGCAGCCATCAGAAGCTGGGAAAAGTGTGGAAGGGAGACTCCCTTAAAGCTTCTGGAAGGAGCACAGACCAGCTACCACCTTGACCTCAGTCTAGTGAAACTGATTTCAGACTTCTGGCTTCCAGGACTGCAAGACAGTATAATTCTATTGTTTTAAAGCTATATATTTGTTACAGCAGCCACAGAAAATGAATACACCGTTTCTATCAAAGAGACAGCCTTGGAGGGAGGGGAGTCATTCTCCTGAAGTTTTCATGGTGGCCTGTTTAGGAAACCTGTATCTACAGAGACTTGCCTTATCTGTCAGATTGTTAGGACTTGTCAATAGCCTTCTCTGTCCAGTTTCTAAGGCTATGTGTCCATAGCTGTACCATGTGGCAAAGAAAGATGAACAGAAGTGAATCAATCCAACCCCATGCTCTGACTGCTTAGACAATCCCATCTTAACTATCATTGTGTAAAATTGGGAGTTAATCTTTCTAAGCTTCCCCACATCATAGAACTGGTAAGTGAGGAGAGAAATGGAGCCAGTTTGGTCCCAGCATCTACGCATGTTCCTGCTACTATGCTGGTTTTCTGGTGAGCTTCCCGTTAATATGACAGGTAAAGGCTTCGGTTGGTAAATTAAGAAATAAAAGTTATATGGCTTATTTACAACTCAAGTTTGTGAAGACATTCATAAGTGTTCCATCTAATTTGGAATTCTAATTTTGAATCAAGAGCCAAAAGCCATTTCCTCGAAAAGATTATTTATGTGTGCAGGGCTGAATGAAGTCAGAAATTTTTTGCTTAGTGTCCTTCTTCTGTTTTTCATTTTCTATTACAAATGAATCTTTAGAGACACTCTGTTTTCCTTCTTAAATTTCTCTGTGAGTTAGTCAAAGAAGTGTGTTAGAAGAGCTCCCTTCACTAGCAATCAACATCAATTGTGATTCAAAATAGTATTTTAAATCCAACTTGCTCTACCTGCCACTCAACCAAAGATTTTCTAGAGGTCACATAGCCTCCACTTAATTACTTCCGTTCCTATTCATGTTGCAGAATAGGAACTTACTGATCTGTCTGGTGGGCATTTTAGTTTGTATAAATTGAGATCCAAGAGTTCATTTGGATAAAATAAGATGCTGGCTAAAACTCAAGGCAAACATTTGCTGATGCTTAAAACCACCTTGGGACCAAAAAAGTTTACACTCCCTGGTTTCCCTGGGGAGTAGGGTTTGAGAAAACCACAGACAGTAGTTATTCTTGGAAATCCTACTACTCGGCAAATGCCATAAAGCAAGGAGCCAGAGAAGCTGAGCTTTTCTCCCATGGCTAAAGACAGAGCTTATCCTGACTGGAATTGCTTGATCAGGGTTTAGAATCCTTCCTGCTAATGGAGAGAAAGGAGGAATCTGAGGAAAAAAAAAAAGATTACTGGACTGGCTCTTAGAATTCAATCCCAGAATAGCTGCCCAGGTTAGGTCTTCTCCTGATACTATTGACTTCCTGGAAGCCCTCTTTACATTTGATCCCTGGTTATTTATTTATTTATTTATTTATTTATTTATTTATTTATTTATTCTTTTGAGATGGAGTCTCACTCTGTTGCCCAAGCTGGAGTCCAATGACATGATCTTGGCTCACTGCAACCTTTGCCTCCTTGGTTCAAGAGATTCTCCTACCTCAACCTCCTGAGTAGCTGGGATTACAGATGGGCATCTGTAACCATGCCCAGCTGATTTTTGTATATTTAGTAGAGATAGAGTTTCACCATGTTGGCCAAGCTAGTCTTGAACTCCTGACCTCAAGTGATCCAACTCAGTTTCCCAGAGTGTTGAGATTATAGGCGTGAGCCACTGTGTCTGGACAATCCCTGGTTATTCTTCTGTGTGCCTCCTTTCTACCAGGATATATAAAGACTGTTGAAGAATGTATCTGTCCCTCAGTTTCTACTTAAAACAGACTTTGGTGGTTTGGGATTAAAGACAATTTATATTTCAGTTCACTTAGGATCTGGCATAAAAATTGAAGTGTTATAACTACCTGATAATACTGAGAATGTTAAAGAAGTATAGTATGATTCTTAATAAGTACCTTGACACCTTTATTTCAGAGCTTAAGGTGATTCAATGGCCATTTTTCTTTGTTTTTTTTTTTCTTTCTTTCTTTCTTTCTTTTTTTTTTTTTTTTACTTTCCTGACTCAGCCTGATATTACAGAGCAAGTTTATGTTCTGATTAGGAAAAATTGCAGTTCACTAAGATGCTATATTTGCTATTCAGTGAGTCATACTAAAAGCCTCATGTTCTTAAATGACATAAGGAAATGGAATCAAGGGAAAACTCATGATCACAAAATGCACCATTCCAAAAATCTAGAGTGGGACAGAAAGATCAAGCATCTAAATGAAAGCCTCCTTTGAACCGGAACTGCTATAACCAGGGCAGCAGATTGCTTGAGAATGGACATTGATTTCCCCATGCAGAGGGTTAACTTGTAAATAGTGGATTGTCTACTATTGAAAAACTCTTTCAACATGTTAGGTGCAGATCGGTTATCCTTTAATATCCAATGTTTAGCACCATATCCATACACACTATAAATGTACATGAGCGTCAGTCATTTATCTCTGAATTTTTATGTCCCAACTCCAAAACCTAATGTTTTAGAGATGCTTGGATGGTTACATCATAAAGTCCTCACTCAATATATATTTTAACCTTTTTTTTTTTTTTTTTTTTTTTTTTTGCTTTTAATATACTTGACTTGTTTGGGATTTCCTTTCAGTTTTTTTTCTTCTTTTACTAAGTGGGCAAGTTTTTCAGTAGGCTTTCGTGTGGGGCTGCAGTGAATGGGAAAAGACTAACCTGTGGTTACATGCTAAGTGACTGGCTTTAGGGGATGAAAAAGAGAAAAGGGAGTCACTGATGGAAACACTAGTTAGCCAACAAAGGTAGGAGAGTGGAGTGGAGGATAAAAATGGGTCCAGAGAAACAGAAAAAAAAAAAAAAAAAGGTTAAAAGCCAATCTGAGTGGCACCTAAGAAGAAAGAGAGGTTCATCTATGCATTGCAAGGCAGTAACCCAAATTGGGAACAGCCAAGAAATAGTTGATTGGATTTATTTTAAATAGAAAATCAGGAAATAGTAGTAATAGAAGAGGCAAAGGTGGACAAAATGAATGATATAATACGTTATACATACCAGTGTGCTGCAGGTAGGCACTGTGGAATATTTAATACTATGTGAGCTTTATGGGGCATGATAGTAAAGGCATGTGGTTATTGCAGCCGATTTGAAGCAAAAAACTATCATAAGAAAGTAATGATTGTTGTTGATAGGTTTCTTTTTCAAGTAGAGATACTATGATCAGGTTTATGAAGTGAGAGGACTTCTGGGAGGACTGTACCAGAGTCTCATGGCTTTGGATGGTTTGATGGGAAAATGGAAAACAACAGCAACAACAAAAACCCAGCTTCACTAGCTCCTTGCTCACTATTCCAGGAAATCCCTGAAAAACCAGATGGCACAAGTTACTCAGAAGAGATGAAAGCGTTTTCATAATTCAAATAGGAGAAAGAAGAGGAAGTGTGGGAGTAATTACTGGATTAAGATCACTGACAGACAAGATTGTCTTTAAGAGTGAGACCTTTTAGTTCATAAGCTTTGTATAGGAAAATTTCTCAAGTGGTTGCCAATAGCTAAACTTCAAGATGAAGTACGTAAACCTGCTGACAGGCAAACGTGACTCTCAGGTTTATTTCAAACTGCCCATATTTATTCAAGTTTTTCATTGCTCTAGGTCAGGGAAAAGTTACATAGTGTTCCTGATTATACTTCAAACTTCATTTCTAAATCTGAATTCTGAAGGAGTGTGTGTGTGCGCATGTTGCGTGGGCACATGTGCGAGAGTGTGTGTGTGTGTGTGTGTGTGTGTGTGTGTGTGTAGAGAGAGTAGGAATTCTGAGACCTGATAGTGTTAACTCTGGTGTTTGATAGGGATAATACAAAAAGGGAAAGGCTTATAAGGAGGAAGATAAAAAAAGACATTGAAGATTAAGGATATACCCCTAGCTGGGAATGCATATGACCCTTTTGCCACCCAAACCATACCGCTGCATTTGAATCACTGCTTAACTAAATGGTAGAAATCAATTATAGTAAGTGCTCAACTTAATCACTTTGCATCCATACAGACACCCCTGGGGCTTCTCATAAATTTAATCACACAAAGTGTCCACAATTCTCTGCCTTGCATAAACATGTTTCTTACAAGGATTTGTAGGTGGCTTTCCTACTAAATTTCTGGACTGTTAAACTCATTCTTCTATGTTTCTGCTGTCTGCTGTTAAAAGGAGAGGCCAGCTCAGGTTTTGCATACTGTAGGAAGTTTGTTTTATCCATTTGAGAAATCAAGATCACATCTTTATATGAGACTGGAAATTGTGGAGAACTCATTCCCTCCAATGCCAACCCCTGGTGATCTCATTCTAGTGAGTAAAACCTCAGGTCAGTTGATTGTAAATGGATTTTTTTTCAAAAAAAGATTAATTCAAGCTTTTATTGCTCTTGTGTTCAGTGGATTCATCTTGTCACTGGCTCCAGATTGTGCCCTTCTCCCATCCCACACCAAGTTGATTTGCAAATTCACACAATTGTTCCCAAGGAGAGAATAATTGATGACTCAGTATAAACCCATCACTACTCCTAGAAAATATGATTCATGAATGCGTTCCTTATTCAAAAACATTTAGTAGCATTTCATAGGGAGGAGATCAGCATATTATCAGAGAAAAGATTCATGTCACATTTTGTTTAAAAATCTGTTTCATTACTTCACAGTCACACTTCAGTAGGCCGGTCTATAATAGTTTCTTCTTGGCTTTTGAAATACTTCCTTTGCTTCTTCTGCTTTATAGAGACTCAAAATGAATTATTCAAAGATACTTGTGAACATTAAGAAAAAATGGCCTAATTTCTGAATAATGCCAGTATTACCTTTTTAGTCTGGCTGTAGGAAGAAGATGTGCTCATTTCTCTCCCAGAAACACCTTTTCTAATCTTCTTTCCCCCAATATATCCATTCAAACCTTCTCAGCCTTAGATTTTTAACTGAGATGTAATTTCATCTGAGAGGGTTTTCATCTCTCCTTTACATATCCAAATCTGGTGTAAATTGATCTTTCATCCTATAGAATTCTGTGCCCCTCCTCCCAAATCCCACTTACCAAATTGCATTGCTAATAATGTGGTTACTTATCTGTATCTTTGCTTTAAAATTTACTTGGGGAAAGTTCCCTTTGAATCTGTATCCCCCAATCTAATGCTTAAACATAACAGGTGATCTAAGGATATCTTGAACAAATAGCTAACATGGAGAAATTCATGCCAGATACCATTCGAAATGTTTTACATATTTAACTCACTTAAACTTTACAGTACCCCTATTAGGTATGTACCATTAACATTCCCAATTTAAAGTGGGAAAAATTAAGGCACAGTGAGCTTTGACAATGTGTTGAAAGTCTTGTAGCTAGTAAATGTTATAGCAGGGTCAGTTCTCAAAAGGAAAAGCTGGATGGTAGGCAAAATGTAGCAGGTATGCACTATATATTCAATAGGTCACACTATGGATTACCCAGATTATCTAATAATCAAGATTTGGAAGTATCTGAAGGCTTGTTTCTATGAAATGCTCATTAATGCATTCTACTTCATAAACAGAATGTTTGAAGTGGAATTTTATTCATCAGCACATTTGCATATAAATATCTTTGAATTTACTTTTTTAATAACAAAAAGAAAAGCAAATTAACAAAACCATTTCTTCCCCAGTTTGGGCTGAAATCAGCAGTCATAAATCCTTAAGTGTTAAGTTATGTTATTTTTGAGAACTAATGTGACATGTCCTAGATTTCAAATGTAGATGCTGCAGAGGAACACATGAGTTTTTGAATAAAAGTTGGTATACAGGACATAAACATTAAGGAAGAAGTGAGAAGGACACAGCTATCTGAAGAGTCAGATCTGAACTACTGCCACCTAGTGATTTGAGTCAACCATCGGCCCCCACAAACTCACAGATATACGCTAATTAATAAGTGATTTTTGCTGTGGCTTCTTCCTCACTCCAAATATCCTGGTAGCAAACTCTTTCTGTGACATTTTAAAGCCTCCATCACATGCTTTAAAATCATAACAAAAAAGGAAGACAGAATGCTCAGATTGAGAGAGAGAAGGGTTAAATGACAGAAGAGACATCAATATAAGGCAGAAACCAGAGCAGTCATGTAAATTAGATGAAGAAAAGTAAAGATCAAAAGTAGTGGAAATTAAACATTATTGGTAATAGAAGAAAATAGAAAAATTGCTGCAAAGATAAGAGAAGACAGCATGGAAGAAAGAGGAGCTTTTTGATTTGTTTGTTTTTAAGCAAGAAATAGAAGATGATAAAACAACCATGGTGGAATTGTGAAATCATCAAACAAAAAAATACAGAGGGATAGATAACACCAACAGAGATAAAGAAAAATGTTGAATGAAAGAAAGTGAATGAACTGAGAGCTTAATCTTGGAAGAAGAACTTTGAGTTTTTTTTTTTTTTAAGTAATAAAACCAGAGTGGCATATTCCTTGTTCAATTTAACATAATTGGAAATATCCAATGTCCTAGATGTACAAACATTTTCCTTGCCATTTTTTCCCTCTTATACCTCTAATACCAATGGTCCTTCTTTTTTTTCTTCATTAAAATAGTTTAAATTACCTTTTGGCTTCCTTGAGATACTTTTGAACTTGCAACTGGAATCATAGAAATGGACTGTGCCCCAAACTGAAAATTTATTTAGGGAATTTTATTCTTATGGCACTCTTTTTAATCAATCATATTGAGCAGCCACACCTTAGGGATATGTGCTCAGGTGATTACTGATATTTAGGTATTCTTATAGTTTGCACCAGGGTCACCAACAGCAGCAAATAATGCCACCTCACATGTACCTCATTTTGTGTTTTCAAAAGCATTTTAATGTATGTAATGTTCTATTTCCTGAAGAAGGGTGTTTGGAAGACAGGTCTGTTAGCATCAGCCCCTTTGATAGATATGGCATTTGAACTCTGAAATGTGTCTGAACTTTTCCAAAGTACTCGGCTAGTGGTGAATACCTTGTTATCTGTCTGCAAGTTTGGCAAATATTCTTTCATTAACAATATTTCTGTTCTCTTCGAGAGAAGGGAAAGCTGCTTTTTTTTTTGTTCCAAATTAATATTGGAGTTTGAAGCCAGTGTGCACAAAGCTGGGAAGAAGGTGGTACTACCTCATTTCTTAACAGAAATCTCTTTGGAGAGAGATTGCTTTTCTTCCTCCTGAGGGACCTCATTCAAGGGTTTCTGGCCAGGTTGGGAATGAATTTGAGAAGCCCTTTACCTTGAAGGTTTTCCACCATCCTTCTATGGCTGCTTCTTCCATTTTCAGATTCTGTTGTGCATTGCTCATACTGAGAGAATTACTTCCTTTGGTGATATGCATGAGTGTATCTATATATAACATAATGGAAAATAATACATAATGTAAATAATAATGTGAAAAACCAATCATTTAAATCTGTTCAAATGCTTTGTCTGTGTAAAGCACTGTACACAGCCCTACAGGGTATAGAAAGATAAGCAAAATACTGCTCCTAATTTCATGAAATTATAAACCATATAGAGCACTGGAATTGCACTTCGAATATATATCCATTCATTTATATGTTTAATAAATAGTTATCTGTTATCAACTATGTATTAGGTCCTAGATGCTGTGTGCTGGGTATACAAGGCAAACCCCACCCTGTTCTTATGGAGCTTATTGCTTCGAGGAGGATGGCATGAACATTACTCTTGCTCTTGCACTACAGCAGCTACTCATAAATGCCTATGGATAATTCCAGATATTTTTCAGACTTAACTTTTTTTCTAGTTAGGATAAAAGTAGTCCTGTAGCAACCCCTTCAATTGGTGTACTTCTTTGCAACTTCTACATTTGAAGTCTAGGACATTTACTTGTGGTTTTCAAAGAAGAGTATAGCTTGGCTTCTAACAATTTGTTTTCAGTCTGAACTGAAAAAAAATGACCCAGTTCATCAGATTTACCTAAAATGGGAGGAAACAGTGGTATACATTGGTACAAAAATATCTTGTTAGTTCAACTTGGTTTTCATGGATTCAGTGACTTTTAGAGCTGCAAGATTTCATCCAGTATTCAAGTTTTGTAGACCAGAACACTGTTGAATAGATGAAAGGTAAGGAGATAGGTAAGGAGATAGAAGGCAAAGAGACAAGTGAAGAGAACTTAGCAATACAGGCAAGAGTAGCTAATGACTCATTTTGGTTAGCAGCTGTGAAAACTGACAAAGATGTAAGTAGAAATAAGAGAGATTCTGGAGGTAAAATCTGCAGAAATTGGTATTGATGGTGAGAAACAAAGGAAAGACAGAACATGCAACTACTGTGAGATTTTTTTTTTTTTGGCCTGGTACTGTTACCAGAAGTATGGACAATAGAAAGAGAAGTTATTTGAAAGAAATTAGAGGAAGACAGAAACTGCAGTGACATGTGACCTGACAACTTAAAGTAATATAAGTAAGTCAGCAAATGTCCCAGATGAATCTAAGCAGGAATTAAAATTTTGTAGCCAAGGAAACCTATCCTCTGTCCACCAGAGGTCCATGAGTTCATAGGTAAGTAAGTTTTGGCTGAAGAGTGGAGGAAAGACTGGTGAAAGTGAACTTGGAGAGAAGAAATAGAGGACAAGCTGCTAGGACTTAAGTTTATCTTTAATAGAAAGAGGGCAAGCAAAACCCATCAATAAAAGAAAGCAAGAAGAAGAAAGAGAGGGAGGGAAATCCTTCACTGCCATTGGAATATTCATTTAGCCCATGTGAGACTCACCCTGGGGACTCTCAGTAATATTTCTGTGTGTGGGAGAGGAGCTCTTTTGGGAGCTGAAGGTCTTTCATTAGTGAATGGAGACAGAAATCAGGAAATGTAATTATTATTATTATCATTACAGTAGTTCCTCTTTATCCAAAAAAGATATGTTCCAAGACCTCCAGTGGATGCCTGAAACCATGGATAGTACTAAACCATATATATACTATGTATTTTCCTATATATACATACCTGTGATACAGTTTAGTTTATGCTTTTGGCATAATAAGACACAATAAGAGATTGGGCATAGTAAGAGATTATCAATAATAGTGTAATAGAATTATAATAATATGCTGTCATAAAAGTTATGTATCTCTCTAAAATATGGAATATCTCTCTAAAAATATCTAATTGTACTGTACTCATCCTTCTTGTGATGATGTGAAATGATGAAATGTCTGAATAATGATATGAAGTAAAGTGAATGACATGGGCATTGTGATGCAGTGTTAGGCTACTACAATAATGACCTTCTGACCATATATCAGATAGATGATCATCTGCTTCCAGTGATCCTGGATTATACAGCCATGACAGTGTTGATGGTTGCATGTCAGGAGTAGATAATATTGATGACTAACTGGTGAGTGGCACAGACAGCATGGATATCCTGGGCAAGGGATGATTCACATCCTGGGTGGAATGGAGTGGGTAAGCACAAGATTTTCATCATGCCACTCAGAATGATAAGCAACTGAAGAGTTGTGAATTGCTAATTTCTGGAATTTTCTATTTAATTTTTTTGGACCACAGTTGGCCATGAAATAATGAAACTGAAAACAGAAAAACTATAGAGAAAGGGGAAATTACTATAAAGTGACTTTTTTAAACAACAAGCTGATGATTACTGGAGATATCTGAGCTTTGGATACCAAGAGCCTCTGAGACTTAAACTATTAAATCAACACACAATAAATCATAATAGAGATATAAAAATGGGTTTCCTGACCTATAAGACTGGGTTATATCTTGACATATCTAACTGGATAAAAAAAATATGGTACATAATCTTGATGGAATACTATGAAGCCATGAAAAGGAACATGATCATGTCCTTTACAGCAACATGGATGGAGCTGGAGGTCATTGTCCTAAGCAAATTATCATAGGAATAGAAAACCAAATACTGTTTGTTCTCACCGATAAGTGGGAGCTAAACATTGAGTACACATAAACACAAAGAAGAGAACAATAGACACTGGGAAAGTAAAGCTTGGGAGGAAGATAAAGGTAGAAAAATGACCTGTTCAGTACTATGGTTATTACCTTGGTGATGAAATAATCTGTTCACTAAAACCCTGGGATTTGCAATTTACACATGTAACAAACCTGCATATGTACCCACTGAAGCTAAAATAAAAGTTGGAAGGTCAAAAAATTTAAATAACAAAAAAATCTGTTGATTAAAAAACATTGATTATTTATGAAAGCCCGGAGAGTGGAAATAATATTCTTTATTGATTGAGTGCACTGTAAATGCCAGAACTATGCTAAATATTTTACCTAATTATCTTACTAATGCTTACAACATGTATTGATATATTTTTTTCCACATGAGAAAACAGAAGGCTGAGAAGAAAAGAAGCTTGCTGAAGATCACACAGAGCTGGAATTTCAATTTAGATCTATTATTCTTTTAAGGACTGTGGAAGGGCAACTAAGTATGCTACATATTTCAAGTGTTTTGCCCCTATGGTCAAAATTACCCCTATTATGAAGGTAGAGATGTCAGCATATCTGGGCCCAACTACAATAAATTTTAAATTACCTGACTATGCCTTTTTGCTCTGATTCTCTGATCTACAATGAACTTTTGAAATATAATTTGACTTCTCATGTAGGTTTTCCAACACTACATAGGCTGACACAACTCTTCTACATACTCCAATTATTTGGTAAATAGACATTAATCTTTTGAGCGTGGGAGTTGATTCCACCTATGAGCACAAACTCATTCTTAGTCTGCTTAAAAACTAAGATAATACATTGAGGACCAAGGTAATTTCACCCTATGAGAACTCTAGGAAGGCAACCAAATGATATATCTTCATTCATTTACTTATCCATTTGCTATTCTTCATGATTACTATGTGCAAAGCACTATGCAAGTCATTGGAAATACAGTGCTATAACAAAAGATATTTTTATTGTTCTCAAGACCTAGTATACTGGGAAACAGAGACATAGAACAAATCATTGTGCAAGTACTTAACTTTAATAATTATTGTAGGACCCAAGAAAAACTGCAGGGTGTGATGTTGGTATTGAATGAACAAACTTATCTAATATAGGAAATCCTAGTTTTCCTGTTGAAATTTCTCTGCATTACATTTTGAGTATAAATTTGTTTCTTAGACCTCAATAGATTTTTGGGAGATGTTCGGCTTTTAATTAAAAATGACCAGCAGGTAACCTAAAATGGAAGTTGAGGGATGGGGCTGGGGTGGAGAGAGAGAGAGAGAGAGAGAGAGAGAGCGAGCAAGCTAGAAAACAGTGCTGCTAGTTTAAATGGTGGGGGTGGATGAAAGCAGATGCAAAGAGGAAATGACAGAGTGTTTGGGATATCTATCCTTAGAGGGCAGGAGGAAATTGAGAAATCAAGGAAAGTAAAGTTAAAAAATAACCAGGAAATAAAAAGTGTGGGCATAGTTCAGTATCACAATATTCAAAGGAAGGTAAGATTTGAAAGAGGCAAGGAAGACTGTCACCAGGATCAGAAGCTATGGACAAGAGAAATAGATTGAGGGTAAGAGCTGAAGGCTGTGGTACAGATTACTGACCTAAATTAGACCCATTCTGCTCTTCTCTTTTATAAGCAAATGGATTCCTAATTCTCAGCTGAGCCCAAGTAAAAGAATTATATATATCCACCTATGTTGCATCTTTATGGGCCATATGAATAGTTCTGACCAATTACATAAGTAAGAATTATTAAGTGGAGCCTCTGGTAAGTGCTATTTTTTAAAAAAGGGGGAATGTTTCTTTCTTATTCCTTTTATTTAATTGGTTGCTTGGAATGTTGGTGTTGTGCTAAGGGGTCCAGCAATCATGGTAGACCCTAGAAGATGGATATTACAGCCTAACATTACAAGGACCTTGAATAAGTTATACATCTTTCCGCTATTTTCTCTATCCTCAGTGAAGGGGTTAGCTTGAATAAGAAACAAAAGGGCTCCAATATTTTGAGGTGTGTATAATGGTAAAATACTGAAGAAAAAAATAATGGTCTTTCCTCCATTTTTCTATCAAATAATGATGGCACTTTCTGTCTTCTTTCAATAATACAAACTATTAAAAATATCTAATTCTGGATCTTATTCTGCAACCTATTATTAAATTTTTGAAGGTAACACTTTCACTTTCTCACCTATATGTTTCTCCATGAAGTCTAGCAGAGGCCATGTCAAATGGCAGAAACTCATATCTATTCTTTGTGACCATGACTGCTGGCCATTACTGAGTGGACCGTGTACAGGCCACCTGACCCAAGTTGGTATAATCATATTGGCTCTTTCAGGATCTTGGAATTGGGATCTACAAATAGCTGTGACTTGTATACTTGGGAGTTATAAGGCAATGGATGTGCAGTATGTACATAAAGAGGCAAAGGCAACATATGTGGAGAGAGAGAATGATAAAGCAGCCAAATAGAAGAAAGACAGATCATGTGTTCCTTGAGAGAGAGAGAAAGAGAGAAAGCGAGAAAGATAGAGGTAGGTTGAGAGAGAGAGTAACAGAGAGAGAGAAAGAATGAAAAATAAGAGTATCTACTTAGATTTTTGATCTGTCTCCAGGCCTTCTGAGGCCTGCTTACACTTTCACACACCAATACTCAAGACATTCTCTGTCATGAGCCTTTGAAACTTGCACACCAAAAAACAACAGTCTTCATGCACAGTAATTATTTCCTGTAGTTTCGCAGAGATCTTCTAAGGGAAAAAATGTAAGTCCACTTAAACCAGTCTCAATGGCCTTTTTGGTTTTGTGACAGTTGCTAGTGGTCCGGTGTTTTTCAGGTTCTGAAGGAGACATGGAGACATGGAACTATTCAAACAGCTGGAAGCAAGATTGGCAGTTGAGGATGTATTTGGGATTATAATTAGAGGTGATGATAGGAGTGGAAAGAGTGAATAAGATGGTCAACTCCTAATTTTCCAAGCTCAAACACTCAAGCAACCAAAGCACCGTGAATGGAAAAGAAAAGGTAGGGTACATTTCTAACTTTAAAGTAATTATAATCTAGGTAGAGAAAAGTAAAATATAGACATATGCACCAGAATTAAATTAGTGCTACAGATTATATGCATTATAAGATATAAAGAAAATAGCTATTAATGCTGGGCTATTATTTTCAGGTAGTAATAAAGTCAGGTTTGATTTAGGCTGTAAAGGACAACTTAGCTCTCATAATGGAAAACACAGCTGACTTGAGGTCAGCTTTTCTACTGACTAGATATGTGATTGTGATCAGCCACTTTATGTTTCCAATTTCACAGCAGTTTCCTCCTCTGTAAAATGAGGGCTTTGTATTGGATTCATTAATTCCTTCAAAATATAAATTTTAAGTGCCCACTGTAATGTACAGAACTAGGAATACTGCATAAATAAAATACTTGGTCTTTGTTCTCATGGAGGTTACAGTCTAGGTGATGAAATCCCAATGCAATTAAACACGATTCTTCTAAAAAGACTGACTGTTTGACACTAGGATGTGGCTGTGAACAAAAGACTGTGGGAGGCACCTAAGCTGTCGTCAGGTAAAAAGAAACTCCATTGAGACCGTGCTTGGAGGAATAGGAGGTTTTAGGTGAATCCCATAATGATGGAGCCTTCCAGAGAAAAGGTTGCATAGATCATTGCAGATGTCTCTTGTAACATTAATATTTTTCTTTGCTTCTGCTTTGTTTAGAGGAGGAGGAAGGGAGTGAACAAATGTTGGGTAGGAGTTAAGCGTATGAATTGAAGATAGAAGGAAATAATTTCCTGGGCTTCTTCAAACCCCTAAAATGTATTCAAAGTGAATTCCATGAAGGAAAACACATAAAAAAGCAGATAATTAAAACCTCCTTTGCCTCCTCTAAATTTCTGTCTTGTACAAGATCTTAGAGATACTGCAAAAATGATATAATAGGATTCATGTCCCTCATGGATGTTTAGGACTTCCATCCAGAGGCAGTGTGTGGAGTGCTTAAGAATTTGAGTTTTGAAGACAGTTCACATGCTAACTAACACCAGCACCTACCAGTTGTAAGATCTTAAAAAAAATTTAAACTCTTTTGTGCCTTTGTCTTCTCATCTATAAAATGGTGATGATAATGATAGCTACTTCCTATCGTGAGATTTAAATGTATTAAAGATATAAAGTGCCCAGAACCAGTGCATAAAAGCACATTGGCATTTTAAATTAATAGCATATCAGTTATTATTATCTGTTATTCCATGGAGAGTCCACCACTGAGGTGAGGTGAGCAAGGTGATATACCTCCTTACATTAGTGAGTAACATGGGGGTGCTTCTCTGTGCATGGTCTTTAATAGGGGCTCAGAATTTGCTTATTTTGTCATGATACGAAAGTATGTCCAATGAGGCCCTAATTCAGGCATGGTGAACTATATGAAAGAAGAAATAAATAAGTCATGAAGTACAATAATTCCAACACAAGGCAGTACATTTTAAATATCAAATGACTAGGAGCTCAGAGGAGGCAGATGTGACAGCTGCCTGAAACATCAGGGGACACTTCTTGGGTGGCATGGGAAGTGTACGATGATAGACGTCATTTCGAGGATTGGAGTCAGGATTTGCCTCAGCTGCTTTGTGCACCCTGCTTTGCATTCACAAGCCTTTCTTCTCCCGGGTGCTTTTAGAGCAAAATCTGATCCAGAGACTGGGGATGCTGGAGGAGCATCAAGGCTGGAAAGTAACATGCACTGTGTTCGCAATCAACAGAAAAGATATTTTTAAACAAAAACAATTTTCCAAGTTTCCAGGAAAAGAAACAAAAGGCTTTTCTAACATGAATCCTGGTTAGAAACTGTTCTTGTTCTGTGAGTTTAATGCCACTTGGACAACAAGCCGGTGCTTAGAAATGGTTATTTTCCTGTCGACATCACTGCATGGATACTTCTTAGAAGGACATAACAGCATTAGCCCTCAATCCCAGGCTCTGCTCTCCCTCCAATGGCAGTCATTTTCAAAAACAATAAAGATATCTGTGCTCGGTCTCTCTCTCTTGATTACACTGCGGGGACAACCTGTGTGGGGAAACAATATCCTGGATCTTACTGAAGGTTCGCACAGATGGAACATTAGTGGGAGGGGTTGCCAGCTACTTCCCTGCCAACTTGTTAGTGCTGGAGACATTATCCTCTTATTTTGCCAGTTTAATAGAGAATCCGTCGTAAAGATTCACTGTAGGCTCAGCAACATAATTATTATCTATAGTCTCTGCATTAACTGTGAGAAAACATCATCGTCTGAATCTGCCTGATTTCAAATGCCAAGCTGTGCCCACATTCAGCCCACAACTGAACCTGAATACTCAATATATCCTTAGCATTGCTACTGCTGTCATCATGGCGGATGTTAAGTACAGGTTTGCCCAAGCTATGATGTTTAACTGTTGCCTTACTGCTTCTGTATTTCTTCTGCTTCCCTGACCCTTTCCAACACCAGCCCCATGCAATTTAAAACGATTGAAAAGGTAAAAATCGGTGTCACATTTAGTTCTGGTACTCAGTACAGAAGTGCCAAGCCCCTGCAAATTTGGAAAACAAACTCCTTAACAGATGGGCCACATAAAGTTTACAACATGTGCAATGTGGGAGGTAGTATGGCTCTGGGCAAGAAACAGAAGACTGGGAGTTTGGGAGCTCAGGGTTTTTAAATTTGATTTTGCTTTCTGTTTGTATGCAGATCACATAAACTTATATCCTTCATTTCTCTCATATGACCTAATATCTGCCTTATAATTGAGTGAGTAATAAGAAATCAGGCATTTTTTTTCCTCATATGAAACAGTATCAAAATGCTGTTGCTCCTGCTGGGATTATGTGCAACTGGCATCAAATTGTTAATAAAATGTGGTGGCAAGATCTGGAAAAATTCATGATGTAATCTTAGATCTAAAGGACAGTTCTCTTTTACTGGGGACAGGTATGTAACTAATGAGCTATTGCTACTGAGAGAAAGGATGTTGCTAGCCTTAGACAATCTTTGAAAAATGATTGAATTGTGATTTCTAAATCTACATAAGCAAAATGCCTTTGGAGTGGCCTATGGAAATCTGACAATGTTAGAATAATTTTAGAATCAAATTCCTATGACATGAATTTGACAATAGTCTAATAAAGGTTATCAAACATAAATGACATATTTAAAATTATAAATGTCTGAGACTCACCACCAGCCTGCTGATTAAGGATCTTTGGAAGTAGAGCTAAGAAATCTTTAAATAGTAGAGCTAAGAAATCTTTGGAAGTAGAGCTAAGGCCTTTAAGAGGTTATTAGGTCATGAAGACTCTGCCCTCATAATGGATTAATCTTTCATGAATTCATGGACTAATAGGTTCATGTATTGATGGATTATCATGGGAGTGGGTTATCATGAGAGTGAAAAAGTTCCCTAAATAATTCCAATGACCAGCTGTACTTGGGCATTGCCATAATTCATAGTGAGGCGAGCCACCACCCATCCCTGCCCCTTGCCTCTCAGTGCCTCCTCGATGCTCTTAGCTGAGTGTCCCATGTTAGGAAGAATAAATAATGTAAAAATGGCCATACTGCCCAAAGTAATTTATAGATTAAACACTATTTCCATCAAGCTACCTATGACCCTCTTCACAGAACTGGAAAAAACCACCTTAAACTACATATGAAACCAAAAGAGAGCCCACATAGCCAAGTCAGTTCTAAGCAAAAAAAAACAAAGCTGGAGGCATCACACTACCTGACTTCAAACTATACTACAAGACTACAGTAATCAAAACAACATCATACTGGTACCGAAACAGAGATATAGACCAATGGAACAGAACAGAGGCCTCGGAGGCAACACCACATATCTACAACCATCTGATCTTTGACAAACCTGAAAAAAACAAGCAATGGGAAAAGGATTCCCGGTTTAATAAATGGTGTTGGGAAAACTGGCTAGCCATGTGCAGAAAGCAGAAACTGGACCCCTTCCTGACACCTTACACTAAAATTAACTCCAGATGGATTAAAGACTTAAACATAAGACCTAATACCATAAAAACCCTAGGAGAAAACTAGGAAGAACCATTCAGGACATAGGCATAGGCAAAGACTTCATGACTAAAACACCAAAAGCATTGGCAACAAAAGCTAAAATAGACAAATAGAATCTATTTAAACTTTAGAACTTCTACACAGCAAAAGAAACAGTCATTAGAGCGAACCAGCAACCAACAGAATGGAAAAAATTTTTGTAATCTACCCATCTGACAAAAGGCTAATATCCAGAATCTACAAAGAACTAAAACAGATTTACAAGAAAAAAAAAGCAAACCCATTCAAAAGTGGGTGAAGGATATGAACAGACACTTTACAAAAGAAGACATATATGAGGCCAACAAACATACGAAAAAATGCTCATCATCACTGGTCATTAGAGAAATGCAAATCAAAACCACATTGAGCTACCATATCATGTCTGTTAGAATGGCAATAATTAAAAAATCTGGGGACAACAGATTCTGGATAGGATGTGGAGAAATAGGAACACTTTTACACTGTTGGTGGGAGTGTAAATTAGTTCAACCATTGTGGAACACAGTATGGCAATTCCTCAAGGACCTAGAAATAGAAATTCCATTTGACCCAGCAATCCCATTGCTGGGTATACATCCAAAGGATTATAAATTGTTCTATTATAAAGACACATGCACACATATGTTCATTGCAGCACTGTTTACAACAGCAAAGACCTGGAACCAACACAAATGCCCATCGATGATAGGCTGGACAGGGAAGATGTGGCACATATAAACCATGGAGTACTATGCAGCCATAAAAAACAATGAGTTTGTGTCCTTCGTAGGGACATGGATGACACAAGAACAGAAGATCAAACACCACATGTTCTCACTCATAGGCAGGTGTTGAACAATGAGAACACATGGACACAGGGTGGGGAGCATCACACTGGCACACAGGGGTCTGTTGGGGGGGACTAGGGGAGAGACAGTGTGGGGTAGGGGGTTGGGGAAGGATAATATGGGGAGAAATGCCACATATAGGTGATGGGGATGGAGGCAGCAAACCACATTGCCATGTATGTACCTATGCAACAATCCTGGATGTTCTTCACATGTACCCCAGAACCTAAAGTGTAATAAAAATACATATATAAATAAATAATAAAAAATTAAAAGTATATAAATCAATAAGAAACTTTTTGAACAAATTAAGGTTGACTGAAATTCCAAAGTCAAAGAGAGCAATATGGAAGTTGTCATTTAAGAGGACAGACATTTGGCATAGGAAAAAGTAGGAGAGACAGAGGAATGCTAAGGAAAAAAATCCACAGTTCAGTCACAAGGAAGAGAAAAAAGCAGTCTTTGATGGTGTGTCTTAGTCCACTTTGTTGCTATAATTGAATATCACAGACTGGGTAATTGTTTAAAAAATACATTTCTTACAGTTTTGTAGGGTAGGAAGTCCCAGGTCTAGGGACCATATCTGGTGAAGGCCTTCTTGCTTGTGGGGATGCTGCAGAGTCCTGAGGTGGTGCAGGGCATCACATGGTGAGGGGTATATGACAGAGAACCAAAATCTATTTCACAACAAAACCCACTCTTAGGATAACTAACACACTCCCATGACATTCTATTAATACATGAACCCATTAGTTCATGAATCCATGACTGGATTAATCCATTCATAAGGGCAGAACGTTCATGATCTAATCACCTCTTAAAGGCCTTATTTCTTAACACTGGTACACTGGAAATTAAGTTTCAACATGAACTTCAGAGGAGACAAAAATTCAAACCATAACAGAATAACAGGAGTCCTGAAGGTGAAAGTGGAAAGAGAAATTTGTCATTGTGAATGGAGAAAAATCTTTGCAGAGACTCAGAATATATGTGCCACCTCCCTTATAGAACTTCTCACATTTTGCTTCTATTTTTGTAGTATGTCCAATTTACAATCCATTTTCCAATCTGAATTCAGAGTTTACTTTTAAGAATTCAAATATGAATCATAGTTCTGGCCTGTTTAAAGCTCTCATTAGCACTCTTATGTCCTGCAGGATCAAATACCAAGCATTGTCCTATATAAGCTGATTTTGCCATACCTGTCCAGCTAAACTTTGCTTCACTTATCTGATTGCTGTTAACTTTGTAGGCACACTGACCAAATATCTTTCCATCTGGGGCCTTCAAGAATATTCTTTTTCTGATAACATTTCATCCCGTACCTGTCCTGCTCTGCCCACTGCCACTAGTCAACTGTAGATATCTGGCCATCCCTTACACCAGAAATGATATGTCATTCCTCACAGAGGATTTCTCTGATCATTTAATCTAACTTAGATCCCTTTGTTGTAATGACAAGTTACTATATATTTTCTTAATAAATTAAATCATAATGCCAGGTGCATGCCTGCAATCCTAGCACTTTGGGAGCCTGGGGCAAGTGGATCATTTGAGCACAGGAGTTTGAGACCAGCCTGGACAATATGACACAACCCCATCTCTACAAAAAATACAAATATTAGCCAGACATGGTGGTGCATACCTGTGAGAGCCCAGGAGGACAATGTTGCAGTGAGCCTGGATTGTGCTATTCCACTCCATCTTGGGTGACAGAATGAGACCTTGTCTCAAAAAACAAACCGGAAAACCATAATTTGTAACTTTATATTTACTTATGATTATTTATTATTTGGGGAATTACTATTTTATGGATTATATTTGTACATTGTCATGTTGTACATTTGGTATTTTGTTACCTGCATATAATGTATAATATCAACTCAAGGTATTTGAGATATCCTTCACCTCAAGTTTTTATCATTTCTATGTGTTCAGAAGATTTCTTTCAAGCTATTTTGAAATATACAATACGTTGTTGTTACTTATAGTCACCCAAATCTCTCGAACATTGCAACTTATTCCTTCTATTTAAGTGTATATTTTTGTCCATTAACCAAACTCTCCTCATCCCCCTCCTGGACTACCACAACACACTCTTCCCACCCTTTAGTATCTATCATTCTACTTTTTACCTCCATGAAGATCAACTATTTAAGTTCCCACATATGAGTGAGAACATGTGATATTTGTCTTTCTGTGCCTGGTGTATTTCACTTAATGACCTCTAGTTCCATCCATGTTACTGCGAATGACAGGATTTTAAGGATTTCATTCTTTTTTTTTTTTTGGCCAAGTAGTATTTAATTGTGTTTTCTTTATTTTTTCATTTATTGTTGAACACTTAGGTTGACTCCATATCTTGGTTATTATGAATAGTGCTGAAATAACCATGGGGGTGCAGGTATCCCTTTGAAGTAATAATTTATATATATAATATCTTATTTCATATATAATAATTGCATTGATATATATCTAGTAGTGGAATTGCTGGGTATGGTAGTTCTATTTTTAGTTTTTAAAAATATCTCCATACTGTAATCCATCCTGGTGGTACTAATTTACATTCCCATCAACAGTACAAAGGAATGCCCTTTTCTCTATATTTTAATGAGAATCTGTTTTGTGTTTTTAATAACCATTCTTACTAGGGAAAGATGATATACCTCATTGTACTTTTAATTTGCATTTCTCTAATAACTACTGATATTGAGCATTTTTCATATACCTGTTGGCCATTTGTATGTCTTCTTTTGAGCATTGTTTATTCATATTCTTTACCCACTTTCTAATAAGTTTATTAGTGTTTCTTGATGCTGATTCGTTTGAGTATCTTGTATAGAGTGGATATTAGTCTCCTGTCAGATGAATAGTTTGCAAATATTTTCTCCCTTTCAATTGACTGACTCTTCATTCTGTTGATTGTTTTCTTTACTGTACAGAAGCTTTTTAGTTTAATATCATCCAATTTGTCTATTTTTTGTTTTTGTGGTTTGCACTTTTGAAATATTTCCCATAAAATCTTTTATTTTTATTATATATTTTAAATTTTTTATTTCCATAGATTTTTGGGAAACAGGTGATATTTGGTTATATGAGTAGGTTATTTAGTGGTGATTTGTGAAATATTGGTGTACCCTTCTTTACTAAACTAATGACTATACTTTTTCTCCTGTTTTGTTTTTCTAGTTGTTTTAGTTTTGGATCTTACCTTTAGGTTTTTAGTTCATTTTTGAGTTGATTTTCATATGGGGAGAGAAGGGTCCAGCTTCATTCTTCTGTATATGGTCATCCAGTTTTCCTAGCATAATTTATTGAAGGGGATGTCCTTCAGCTCCTCAAGGTATATGCTTGGTGGCTGTGTTGAAGATCAGTTAGCTGTAACTATGTGGATTTATATCTGGGTTCTCTGTTCTGTTCCATTGGTCTCTGTGTTGCTTTTATATCACTATTGTACTGATATGGTTTGGCTCTGTGTTCCCACCCAAATCTCATGTCAAATTGTAATCCCCACATGTTGGAGGAGGGGCCAGGTGGGAGGTGATTTAATCACAGGGTGGACTTCCCCTTTGCTGTTCTTGTGATAGTAAATGAGTTCTCATGAGATATGCTTGTTTAAAAGTGTGTAGCACCTCCCACTTCACTCTCTCTATCTTCCTCTCTTCTGCTCCACCATTGTAAGATATGCTTGCTCCCCCTTTGCCTTCCACCATCATTGTAAGTTTCCTGAGTCCTCCCCAGCCATGCCTCCTATGGAACTCTGAGTCAATTAAACTCTTTTTATTTATAAATTACCCATCTCAGGTAGTTCTTTATTGCAGTGTGAGAAGGGACTAATACCCATACTATATTGCTTACCAGACCTTGTAATATACTTTGAAGTGAGGTAGTGTGATGCCTCTAGCTTTGTTCTTTTTGCTCAGTATTTCTTTGGCTATTCAGACTCACTTTTGGTTCCATACAGATTTAGGATTTTTTTTTTTCTATTTCTGTAAAGGATTATGTTTGTATTTGATAGGAATTGCATTGAATCTGTAAATTGCTTTGGGTAATATGGTCATTTCACCAATATTAATTCTTTCTATCCACAAGCATGGGATGTATTTCCATTTGTTTGTGTTATCTTCAAATTTTTTTCTTCAGGATTTTGTAGTTTTTCTTGTAGAGTTCTTTAACTTTCTGGATTAAATTTACTCATGGGTGAATTTTGTAGCTGTTGTAAATGTGATGGCTTTCTTATTTTTCAGCAATTTTATTTTTGGTGTATAGAAGCCCTACTGATTCTTATATGTGAATTTTGTATCCTGCAACTTTACTGAATTTGTTTATCAGATCTAAGAGTTTTGCTTGAGTACTTTTAGGAGTCTTCTAAATATAAGATCATGTCATCTAAAAAGAGGAACTATTTGACTTCCTATTTTCTAATTTGGATGTCTTTAATTTTTTTTCTTGCCTTAGCTTGGGCTAGGACCTCTGGTACTATGTTGAATAGGAATGGTGAAAGTGGGCATTCTGTCTTGTTCCAGTCCTTAGAGCAAAACCTTTTAGCTTTTCCCTGTTTAGTATGATGTGAGGTGTGAGTTTGTTTTATATTACCTTTATTATGTTGAATTATGTTTCTTCTATACCTAGTTTGTTGAGTTTCTTTTTTAATCAGGAAGTCATATTGGGTTTTACCAAGTGCTTTTTCTGCATCTTTTGAGATGATCATATAGTTTTTGTCCTTCATGCTATTGATATGATATGCCACATTTATTGATTTGCATATGTTTAACCATCCTTGCATCAACAAGGACATCCCACTTGATCATGGAGTATTATCTTTTTTTTTTTTTTTTTTTTTTTTTTTTTTTTTTTTTTTTAATTTTTATTGCATTATAGGTTTGGGGGTACATGTGCAGAACGAGCAAGATAGTTGCATAGGTACACACATGGCAGTGTGCTTTGCTGCTTTCCTCCCCTTCACCCACACTTGGTATTCATCCCCAGGTTATCCCCCCCAGACCCCCCCTGCTGTCCCTCCCCCATTCCCCCCAACAGTCCCCAGTGTATAGTAGACTGCCTCTCTGTGTCCACGTGTTCTCATTTTTCTCACCCACCTATGAGTGAGTATATGCGGTATTTCTTTTTCTGTTCTTGTGTCAGTTTGCTGAGAATGATGTTCTCCAGATTCATCCATGTCCCTACAAAGGACACAAACTCATCATTTTTGATTGCTGCATAATATTCCATGGTGTATATGTGCCACATTTTCCCAGTCCAGTCTATCATCGTTGGGCATTTGGGTTGGTTCCAGGTCTTTGCTATTGTAAACAGTGCTGCAATGAACATTCGTGTGCATGTGTCCTTATAGTAGAACGATTTATAATCCTTTGGATAGATACCCAGTAATGGGATTGCTGGGTCAAATGGAATTTCTATTTCTAGGTCCCTGAGGAATCGCCACACTGTCTTCCACAATGGTTGAACTAATTTACACTCCCACCAACAGTGTAAGAGTGTTCCTATTTCTCCACATCCTCTCCAGCATCTGCTGTCTCCAGATTTTTTAATGATCGCCATTCTAACTGGTGTGAGATGGTATCTCAATGTGGTTTTGATTTGCATCTCTCTAATGACCAATGACGATGAGCACTTTTTCATATGTTTGCTGGCCTCATGTATGTCTGCTTTCGTAAAGTTTCTGTTCATATCCTTTGCCCATTTTTGAATGGGCTTGTTTGTTTTTTTCCTGTAAATCTGTTTGAGTTCTTTGTAAATTCTGGATATCAGCCCTTTGTCAGATGCGTAAACTGCAAAGATTTTTTCCCATTCTGATGGTTGCCGATTCACTCTAGTGACTGTTTGTTTTGCTTTGCAGAAGCTGTGGAGTTTGATTAGGTCCCATTTGTCTATTTTGGCTTTTGTTGCCAATGCTTTGGGGGTTTTGTTCATGAAGTCCTTGCCTACTCCTATGTCCTGAATGGTTTTGCCTAGATTTTCTTCTAGGGTTTTTATGGTGTCGGGTCTTACGTTTAAGTCTTTAATCCATCTGGAGTTAATTTTAGTGTAAGGTGTCAGGAAGGGGTCCAGTTTCTGCTTTCTGCACATGGCTAGCCAGTTTTCCCAACACCATTTATTAAATAGGGAATCCTTTCCCCATTGCCTGTTTTTGTCTGGTTTATCAAAGATAATATGGTTGTAGATGTGTTGTGTTGCCTCCGATGCCTCTGTTCTGTTCCATTGGTCTATATCTCTGTTTTGGTACCAGTACCATGCTGTTTTGATTACTGTAGCCTTGTAGTATAGTTTGAAGTCTGGTAGCGTGATGCCTCCTGCTGTGTTCTTTTTGCTTAGAATTGACTTGGCTATGCGGGCTCTTTTTTGGTTCCATATGAAATTCATGGTGGTTTTTTCCAGTTCTGTGAAGAAATTCAATGGTAGTTTGATGGGGATAGCATTGATTGTGTAAATTACTTTGGGCAGTATAGCCATTTTCACGATATTGATTCTTCCTAACCACGAACATGGAATGTTTCTCCATCTGTTTGTGTCCTCTCTTATTTCATTGAGCAGTTGTTTGTAGTTTTCCTTAAAGAGGTCCCTTACATTCCTAGTGAGTTGTATTCCTAGGTATTTTATTTTCTTTGTAGCAATTGTGAATGGCAGTTCGTTCTTGATTTGGTTCTCTTTAAGTCTGTTATTGGTGTATAGGAATGCTTGTGATTTTTGCACATTGATTTTATATCCTGAGACTTTGCTGAAGTTGCTTATCAGTTGCAGGAGCTTTTGGGCTGAGGTGATGGGGTCTTCTAGGTATACTATCATGTCGTCTGCAAATAGAGACAATTTGGCTTCCACCTTTCCTATTTGAATACCCTTTATTTCTTTTTCTTGCCTGATTGCTCTGGCTAGAACTTCCAGTACTATGTTGAATAGAAGTGGTGAGAGAGGGCATCCTTGTCTAGTGCCAGATTTCAAAGGGAATGCTTCCAGTTTTTGCCCATTAAGTATGATATTGGCTGTTGGTTTGTCATAAATAGCTTTTATTACTTTGAGATATGTTCCATCAATACCAAGTTTATTGAGGGTTTTTAGCATAAAGGGCTGTTGAATTTTGTCAAATGCCTTCTCTGCATCAATTGAGATAATCATGTGGTTTTTGTTTTTGCTTCTGTTTATGTGGTGAATTACATTTATAGACTTGCGTATGTTGAACCAGCCTTGCATCCCCGGGATAAATCCTACTTGATCATGATGGATAAGTTTTTTAATGTGCTGTTGCAATCGGTTTGCCAGTATTTTATTGAAGATTTTTGCATCTATGTTCATCATGGATATTGGCCTGAAGTTTTCTTTTCTTGTTGAGTCTCTGCCAGGTTTTGGTATCAGGATGATGTTGGTCTCATAAAATGATTTGGGAAGGGTTCCCTCTTTTTGGATTATTTGGAATAGTTTCAGAAGGAATGGTACCAGATCCTCTTTGTGTGTCTGGTAGAATTCGGCTGTGAACCCATCTGGACCTGGGCTTTTTTTGTGTGGTAGGCTCTTAATTGCTGCCTCAACTTCAGACCTTGTTATTGGTCTATTCATAGTTTCGGCTTCCTCCTGGTTTAGGCTTGGGAGGACACAGGCATCCAGGAATTTATCCATTTCTTCCTGATTTACTGGTTTATGTGCATAGAGTTGTTTGTAGTATTCTCTGATGATGGTTTGAATTTCTGTGGAATCTGTGGTGATTTCCCCTTTATCGTTTTTTATTGCATCTATTTGGTTGTTCTCTCTCTTCTTTTTTATCAGTCTGGCTAGTGGTCTGTCTATTTTGTTGATCTTTTCGAAAAACCAGCTCTTAGATTTATTGATTTTTTGAAGGGTTTTTCTTGTCTCTATCTCCTTCAGTTCTGCTTTGATCTTAGTTATTTCTTGTCTTCCGCTAGGTTTTGAGCTTTTTTGATCTTGCTCCTCTAGCTCTTTCAATTTTGACAATAGGGTGTCAATTTTGGATCTCTCCACTCTTCTCATGTGGGCACTTATTGCTATATATTTTCCTCTACAGACTGCTTTAAATGTGTCCCAGAGATTCTGGTACGTTGTGTCTTCATTCTCATTGGTTTCAAAGAACTTCTTTATTTCTGCCTTCATTTCATTGTTTATCCAATCAACATTCAAGAGCCAATTGTTCAGTTTCCATGAAGCTGTGCGGTTCTGAGTTATTTTCTGAATTCTGAGTTCCAACTTGATTGCACTATGGTCTGAGAGACTGTTTGTTATGATTTCCGTTGTTTTGCATTTGCTGAGGAGTGCTTTACTTCCAATTATGTGGTCAATTTTGGAGTAGGTGTGATGTGGTGCTGAGAAGAATGTATATTCTGCGGATTTGGGGTGGAGAGTTCTGTAAATGTCTATCAGGTTTGCTTGTTCCAGGTCTGAGTTCAAGTCCTGGATATCCTTGTTAATTTTCTGTCTGGTTGATCTGTCTGCTATTGACAGTGGAGTGTTAAAGTCTCCCACTATTATTGTGTGGGAGTCTAAGTCCCTTTGTAAGTCATTAAGAACTTGCCTTATATATCTGGGTGCTCCTACATTGGGTCCATATATATTTAGAATCGTTATCTCTTCTTGTTGTATCGATCCTTTTACCATTATGTAATGACCTTCTTTGTCCCTTTTGATCTTTGTTATCTTTTTGATGTGTGTTGGATTTGCTTTGCTAATAAGTTGTTGAGGATTTTTTGCATATCTGTTAATCAGGCCTATAATACTGACCTGTAGTTTGTTGTTGTTGTTGTGTCCATTTCTGGTTTTGGTATCAGGATGATGTTAACCTCATAGAATGAATTAGGGAGAATTTTCTCATCTTCAATATTTTGGAATAGTTTGAGGAGAATTTGTTTTACTTCTTAAAAAGCATGGAAGAATTAGGTAGTGAAGCCATCTGGTCCTGGGCTTTTCTTTGTTGAGAGACTTTATTACTGATTCAATCTTGCTACTAGTTGTTGAGCTATTCAGATTTTCTATTTTTTCCTAATTCAATCTTTGTAGGTTGTATGTTTACAGGAACTTACTCATTTCCTCTAGGTTTTCCAGTTTACTGGAGTATAGCTTTTCATAATAGTTGCTAATAATATTTTGTATTTCTGTGGTATCAGTTTATATATATTTTTTTTGTTTCTAATTTTGTTTATTTGTGTCTTCTCTCTTTTTTACTTGATATTTGTTTGTGGTCTAACATATGATAAATCCTGGAGGAGAGTGTTCTACATGTTGATTGGAAGAACATGTATTTGTAGCTTTTGGATAAAATTTTCTTTAAATGCCTATTAGGTATATTTGATCTAAAGTCCAATTTAAGTCCAATATTCCTTTATTTTCTGTCTAGATAATCTGTCTAATGCTGAGAGTGTGGTGTGGAAGTCACTGACTGTTACTGTTTTGAAGTATATGTCTTTCTTTAGATCCAGTAATATTTGCTTTCTGAATATGAGTGCTCCAGTGTTGGGTGCATTATATACTTAGAATTGTTATGTCCTCTTAATGAATTGAATACTTTATTATTATGTAATGAGCTTTTGTCTTTTTTTTTTAATACTGGTTTTGACTTCAAGTTTTATCTGATATAAGTATAGCTACTCCTGTTTGTTTTTAATTTCCATTTGTGTGGAGTGCCTTTTTCCATCCTTTTACTTTGAATCTATATGTGTCTTCACAGAGAAGTGAATTTTTTATAGGGAGCATATACTTGGGTCATTAAAAAAATCTATTCAGTCAGTCTATATTTTTTAAGTGGAAAATTCATTTATATTCAAGGTTATTTTTGGTAGATGAGTACCTATTCCCATTCTTTTGTTGTTGGTTTTATGGTTGTTTTGTATATTCTTTGTATCTTTCTTTCTCTCTTACTTATCATTATGGTTTGGTCATTTTCTATGGTGGTAAGATTTATGTCCTTTCTCTTCTTTTGTATGTTTGCTTTACCAGTAAATTTTATGCTTTTATGGATTTTCATAATAGTGGATTTGTCTTTTCACTTTCAGGTGTAGGACTCACTGAAGCATATCTTGTAGGGTTGATCTAGGAGCAATGAATTACCTCAGGTTTTGCTTATCTGAGAAAGACTTTATTTCTCTTTTATTTATGAAGGATAAATGTTTCTGGGCCTACTATTCTTGGTTAGTAGGCCCTTTATTCAGCACTTTAAATATAGTATTCTATTCTCTTCTGGGCTAGAAGGTTTCTGCTAAGAAATCTGCTCTTAGTCTTATAGAGTTTCCCTTATAAATGACTAGACATGTTTCTCTTGCTATTTTCATGATTCTCTCTTCACCTACTTTTGACAGCTTGATTATAGTGTGTCAGGGAAAGGAACTTTTTGGGTTGCATCTATTTGGACATCTTTGAGCTTCCCGTGTCTGGATGTTTAAACCTTTTGCAAGACTTGGTATGTTTTCAGTTATCGTTTCATTAAATATGTTTTTCATGCCTTTGATCTCTTCACCTTCTGAAACATCCAAAGTTTATATTTAGTTATGTTATAGTGTCCTATATGTCACATAGGCCTTTTCATGCATTTTTTATTCTTTGTTTTTGTTTAGGGTGCTTTTTGTTTGATTGTTTGTTTTTAGTTTTACAGGGTTATTTCCAAAGACTGTCTTCAAGCTCTGAGATTCTTTCTTCTGCTTACTGTTGTGTATTGCTGAAGCTCTTAAATTAGTTTCTTGTTTCATTCACTGAATTCTTCATCTCTAAGATATCTTATTTCTGGTTTCTTAAATGTTATCTATCTCTCTGATAAATCTCTCATTCATATCCTGAATTTTTTACCTGATTTCTTTGTATTGTTTATCTGTTTTGTTTTTCTGCATCTCACAGAGATTTTTAAATAGAATTATTTTAAGTTCTTTTCCTGGGATTTCATAAAATTATTTTTTCATTACAATCCATTGCTGAATAATTATTGTGTTCCTATGGAAGTGTAATTCTCCTCGTTTCTTTTTGTGTTTCTTGAGTCCCTACATTGATATCTGGTGTCATAGTTGGTTCTCTAAACTTTAAGGCTTAGTTTTCATGGGAAATATTTTTCCTGAAGATGTATCTATGGTGTTGGTTGAATAGGATATTTCATCTTTAATTCTGGGTGCATGCGGTAGTATAGTCTCCATATGATTTCTTTGGCTGTAAACAATGTCAGTGGTGCTTATGATTTTCTTAGTGGCTTGTGTTTACAGTTGTTGGCGGAGGCAGTAGTTGGGTTTTCTGAGGATAGAGATGCAAAGTGGGTTAGTCTTTTGGCCCCAGTGGTGGGCTGTGCATGTGTGACCTTGGGCCTCTAGTCAGCATACAGAATTGCTGGTTTTATTGGGTACAAATGGGCCAATTGATGGCCTTCTAACTTTCTGGGATTCTGGCAGTAGCAGTGATGGGCTGGGCAGGTGATAGGTTTTTTTTTTCCTGCACAATGTGTGTGGCATAAAGAGATGAAAGTAGTGGTGGTGAGTCAACCCTTGGGCTCTGAAGCAGCACGTGTTTGTGTTGGCAGTGGCTGCAGTTAGCTGAGTGTGCCAATGTCGGTGGCACATGTGGGTGACAGTAGCTTGCTGTGACAGTAGTGGCTGGTTGGGTGGACCCATCCTCAGGTTCCCAGGAAGAATGCACAGATGCCAGTGGTGGTGGACAGAGCAGTGTAATCTCTAAGCCCTTGTGCCATGTGCTTGGTTACTGGGTGGAGAGCACTATCAGGCTGAGCAGGCCTGTCCTCAGGCCCAGTGGCAGTGCATTTGGATGCCAGTTGTGGTGGGCAGATTAGGGTGATTTCAGGCTCCTCTGTAGAGTGCTTATGTGGCTGCAGCAGCATTAATGGAATGCAGGGGGTCTTTTCTCAGAGAGGATGAAAATTCCCTGTAGTCCTGCTACTTGGGGAAGGTGAACAGAGTTGCTAACCATGGCTGTAGCCATGGGTAGATAATTCTCAGGCTCTTTGGAGTGTGCTTTTTAGCCCCCAGTGGAAGCTTTAGCAGTGGGTAAACTAGTCCTCAGGGTGCATGCCAGTGCATGACAGCAGTCCTGCTAGTGGGCATAGTGGGTTGCTGCTAGTGATGTGCACTTTAGTCCCCAGCAGTAGCAGCAGTTGAAGTGGAAGACAGTAGAGCCTGTCCTCAGAGTGTTTGTCCAGCATCACTCCTGCAGGGGTGGGTTTGGGTTGCTTTTTGTTGTAGTAGTCCCAAGTAAGTGTTCTCTGAGTTCAGGGAGTATGTGATTTGGCTACCTCTGTCCCAGGGATAGCTTCCCCAGCACACTGTACTGTCCATTCCTCGTGAGGCAGAATATTGTGTTTGCTAGAGTCCTGGGGAGCCCGCTGCTCTGCTGGGTCTGACTGGTGGTGTGCTGTGTGGACCTCTGGAAGAACATAGGGAGATGTCCTGAGGCTCCAGCAATGTGGAGATGCAGGTCTGTTGAGCTCCAGGGCAGGATGCAGCATGGTGGGGGCTGGGCTCTCAAAATGGTAACACGCTGCAGCTGCCTAGAACTCAGGGTACGCGGAACCTAGTATAAGCTCCCTTTCTGGAGCAATGCCAACAGGTAGGCTCCAGGAATGTCCTTCTGCTATTCTCAGAACCCTCAAGGGACTTTCTAGTGGCAATGTTGCAGGAGTCCACAGTGGGAAGGCAGACCCCTGGAATCTCTCACTTGCCCTTGGCCTGCAGTGGGGACCCTCTCCTGGCTTCCAGCCAATATTGGCTGAGCTGGCTGCCTTGATTCCTACTTCTTCTGTGCTTCAGGTGTTTCCTGTCATATCTCTCTTGAATTGTGTTCTTTCTTAGATGCTCTATTTAAAGTGTGATTAGCTACTTGCTATTTTTGTTCTTCTTTGTGGAGGAGGTGAGTGTCAGATGCCATTAGTAAGCCATCTTAGAGCCCTCTTGATTGTTTAAACTCTACAGTAGGGAATGAGCTTCAAACAGGTGAACTGTTTTGTTCATTACTATGTAGGTATATGTTATTTACCACAGTGTGTAGAATATAGTATATACTCACTAAGTAATTGTTAAAGTAATTAATGAGTAGATCATAGGTGCTCAGATACCCTTTCAGTGTGCGATTGATACTGTGTCACACATACTATCTAATGGTATTGTTTTAAGTACTTTGGGGAGTAAAAAGACAGCTCAAATAGTTGGAAAAGATAGATCCTTAAGTAAAAATTTACAATAATTTACAGAATGAATTGAATTTTATAACAGAGGCACAACAACCAGAAGTAACTAATTTTGTTTCCAAGATTCAGGCAAGACTGGTTACTGGAGATCTTTTCAAGCACTAAACTGGGCCTGACAACTATCTAGGATTTCAATAGTAAAATAGAGTAAACACAGAAGTTCCTGACTTAGATCACACCTCCTTCTGTGAGATTGATATTTTTTCTATTCTGTCAAATGAGACACCTAGTTTGCATTTATGTGTGTGTTGATGGGTGGACAGAACAGATCTCCACATTAGCCCACCATCTACAGTTGATTGGATTGAAATTGACATCCTGATCCAAAATGATCTAATCAATTTTGTCTTCCTGACATTTGTAGTTACAATTTCAAAATCCCAGGCAGATAGTGGCAGGTCCTAGTCCTTTTAGAAAACGTTAACTTAGGATATAGGACAACTTTGTTATTATTTTGCCATGAACATAGAGAGGCAAGGAAGGTTGGTTAGATGTAAAGAGGAGTGAAGAATATGTAAGAATTGTAGATGAAAAGAGAAGAGACACACACATAGAGTACTATGGTCTTTATAATTGTTTTACATTTTATTTTCACTGCATTATGAGACTTACTTTATCTCTGTTAATTCAGCTAGAGTTAATGTGTGTCTATTATTTCAACTATAGAGAACCTTAATGAAGACAGATGAAAAAGTGTGGGAAGAACTACAGAGGAAAAAGTGATGAGCCAATCTGTAGAACACAGCACAGAGTATTTAGAGACATGATCTTTATGTTTTTCTATTTCATGATCCCGTTTTTGAATATCAAGAAGATGAATAAATTATTGATAGAAATCTGGCAACTTAAATCACCAATTATGGAGAAATAAAAATCTAACTATAATATAGTTTGTGAATTTTATTTCCTAGTAGAAAATATGAAAGGATGAAGAAACCACTGGAATTGATGTCCTATCTATCAATTGAGTTGCAATCTTTACTTTGCCACTAACTAGTTATCTAATATTTTATAGGTGACTTGACCTCCCTGGGCCTTGGCTGATAAAAGACAAAAATATATGAGATATATATCTTCATCTAACTAAAAAATGTGATGAATAGCAACTGAAACTATTTTTATTGTCTGGCAATTTCTAGTTTCTCTATTTTCTTTTGAATTGTGAAATTTATTGAGTGCTTGCTCTGATTTTGGGTCTTGTGCGAGAGGCTGTGACACCTAGATGCATAAATTATAGTTCCTGTCCTTGAAAATCTCACAGAAAACAATAAATAGCAGGGGAGAGTCCCATAAATGAATTTTGATTCAGTTTGCTTTAATGGTATACACAACATTCCAAATAATTGTTTAATTTTGTTTAGGATCAGAGTGTGATGGTGGGAAAAGGCTTTAGTGAAGAGAGAACACTTTAAATGGACAATAAGGGAAGGGTATTCCATGCTGAGAGAAAGAAAAGAGCCTGTGCCCATTACTGACTTATCGCCTCTTGGGTCTATGTTCCTACACTGTAGCCTGTTCACAATTCATGGCTTATAGCAATGAAATGGTTGCTTTAATAATTTTCTATTGTCAGATGGAATGACGTTAAGCTTTGTCAATAGTATATGCTAGAGAAACTTTGCAAAAGGGAAAATATTTTGCTTTATATTTCCATGAGGTTGGCTGAACAGGTGCTCTCATGGCTTCTGCAGCTTTTAGCTTCTGTAGAGCACAGTAGCCAAAAGTTCCCACAAACGGGCAGCTCCCCACAGCAATCCCTTGTGGTCATTTCATAGCAGAGTGCCTCTGGCAAGACATGTTCTGAGTGGCTTACGCAGCAAGTCCCAGAGAGTGAATTTCCAGTGAATTTCTCTAGTGTGATGACTTCTCTGCCATCCCTGATTAATTGCCATGTCCTCTTCAACAAATTCTGGATCTCAGCATTTGGCAGAGGTGGGCTTCCTCGTGTGCTCTATCTCAGTCCTGGAGATGATGGCTACTCCTTATAGATGCTATTTCTATATTCTTTGGAGTTTACTTTTCCTTTTTCTAGAGAATCCTTTATAACTCAAATCCTCTGTTATAGTTAATGATTCTTTATATTAAACTTTCCCTGTCCAAATTTTTCTTTTTTGATAAGACCCTTCCTGTTACAAGGCAAAAACAGAGGCTTAGAAACACATAGCATATTCAGGAAAGAAATACTACATCGTAATGAAGTGTAGTTGGTGGGTGGAAAGGTGAATATAACATTGGATAGATAGCTTGGGGCTGGGAAACCAAGAGGTGTGAATACTTTGGTAGAGATTTCAAGCTGCGAGTGACGGGTATGCTTCTGTGTTCTAGGAAAGCTCATTCTGAAAGCAGTGTGGAGAATTAACTGTTGTAGATTGGAGAGACTGGAGGCAGTATGACACTTTCTGGGGGTGCGGATATTACTATAATCCAGGAGACATATGAGAAGAGCCTTTATTAAAGCACCAGCAGCCACAGATAGAAAGAGAGAGATGAACATAAAGGAGGCAGATTTGACAAAACTTGATGACCTTTTTGATAGCGAGATAGGGAATTTTTTTTGATGATTTTATAGATTTGAGATTTTCATATTAGATTACTGAAGGATGGTGATTTTATAACTTAGGCAAGAAGTTAATAGAACAAACAGATTTGGAGAGATATGTAAAACTTTTTGAGGTATGTTGATTTTAAAGAAATAAGAAGAAAAATACTGGGTATTACTCTCTTAAAAATATACTGGACAAGAGCAATCAGGCAAGAAAAATAAGTGAAGGGCACCCAAATAGGGGAGGGAGTCAAAGTATGTCTGTTTGCAGAACACGTGATTCTTTAGAAAACCCCATAGACTTCACCTCAAAGCGTGAGAAGTTGATAAACATCTTCAACAAATTCTCAGGATACAAAATCAACATACAAAAATAACTAGCATTCCTATGCACCAAGAATAGTCAAGCTGAGAGTCAAATCAAGAATGCAATCCCATTCACAAATGCCACAAAACAAATAAAATACCTAGGAATGCAGCTAACAAGGGAGGTGAATGATCTCTATAAGGAGATCTACAAAGCACTGCTCAGAGAAATCAGAGATGATACGAACAAATGGACAAACATTACATACTCATGGATAAGAGGAATCAATATTGTTAAAATGGCCATAATGCCCAAAGCGATTTATATATTCAATGCTATTCCTATCCAACTACCAATGGCATTGTTCACAGAACTAGAAAAAACTATCTTAAAATTCATATGGAACAAAAAAAGAGCTTGAATAGCCAAGGCAATCCTAAGGAAAAAGAACAAAGTGGGAGGCATCATTCTACCCAACTTCAAACTATGCTACAGGGTTACAGTAACCAAAACAGCATAGTAGTGGTACAAAAGCAGACACATAGACTAATGGAACAGAATAGAGAGCCCGGACAGAAGGCCATCCATCTAGAAACATCTTATCTTTGACAAAGCTGCTGACAAAAACAAGCAATGGGAAAAGGACTTCTTATTCAATAAATGGTGCTGGGATAACTGGCTAGCCATACCCAGGAGATTGAAACTTGACTACTTCCTTACACCATATGCAAAAATAAACTCAAGAGGGATTAAAGACTTAAATGTTTAACCCCAAATTATAATATCTCTGGAAGACTTCCTGGGCAATACCATTTTAGACAGAAATGGGTAAGATTTCATGATGTAGAAGACACAAGCAATTGCAACAAAAGTAAAAAGTGACAAATGGGATCTAATTGAACTAAAGAGCTTCTGCACAGCAAAAGAAACTATCAACGGAGTAAACAGATATCCTACAGAATGTAAGACTTTTTTTTTGCAAACTGTGCTTCTCTCAAAGGTCTAATATACAGCATCTATAAGGAGCTTAAACAAATTTACAAGGGAAAAGAAAGGACCCCATTAAAAAGTGATAAAGGACATGAACAGACACTTTTTAAAAGATGCATATGCAGCCGACAAGCCCATTTTACAAAGCCCAACATCACTGATCATTAGAGAAATGCAAATCAAAACCACAATGAGATGCCATCTCACATTAGTCAGAAAGGCTGTAATTAAAATGTAAAACAATTAGCAATAACAGGTGCTGTCAAGATTGTGGAGAAAAAGGAATGCTTATACACTGTTGGCGAGATTGTAAATTGGTTCAACCATTGTGGACCTTAAAGACCTAAAAATATAACTACCATTCAACCCAGCAATCCCATTACTGGGTATATGCCCACAGGAACATGAATTGTTCTAGCGTAAAGACACATGGATGTGTATGTTCATTTACAACACTGTTCACAATAGCACATATATAGAATCTACCCAAATTCTCATCAAAGATAGATTGGATAAAGAAAATATAGTACATATCATGGAATACTATAAAGCCATTAAAAATAATGAGATCATGGCCTTTCCAGGAACATGGACGGAGCTAGAGGCCATTATCCTTAGCAAACTAACGCAGGAACAGAAAACCAAATACCATGTGTTTTTACTTATAAGTGGGAGATAAATAATGAGAACACATGGAGACATAGAGGGAAACAAGAGACAATGGGGCCTATCAAAGAATGGAAGGTGGAAGGAAGGATATGATCAGATAATATGACTGGTAGGTACTAGGTTTAATACCTGGGTAATGAAATAATCTGTACAGCAAACACACATAATACAAGTTTACCTATGTAACAAACTTGCATATGTACCCCCAAACTTATAATAAAAGTTAAAAAATATATACTGGACAATAGTTTTTCTGTTGAGCTAAATGGAATAATTATCCAATTTCTAAAACTTAAAAAAAAAAAATTGAGTGAGGCTTTTTCTCTTTAAGTAAATAAGTTCCTTGCATGCTTTCCCAATGCATTCTCTTCTTGGATTGCTTCATAGAGTTTTTGAAATTTCTTCTTAAAACACCCTACAGATGGTAACTATAGAAGACAATGAATATTTTACTTTTTAAACATGTTTATATTTTAGTAGTACAGAATGAAAATTGGAGGCCCAATGAATAAAGGGTCAGTATTTAGCTCTTTTTCAACTAAATACTCAGAGTTTGGATTTTGTATCCCATTACTTCAAAAGGCATTCTTTGGGGGTGTATTAATTCTGTGAAAAATCTGCATTTCCAGAAGGCTGTGTTTGCTATCTGAGTATTTTGTCTGGTAATGATCGGAAGGAACTGTGGTTGCCTTCAAGGGATTGAAGACCCAGAGCAAAGCTGTCCAAAGAACAATGTGCATGCACAGGCTGCAGCAGAGAATGCTGAATGTGGCACTTGCTGGAGCTGACAAATCCACTTGTGTTGCCAGGGTGTGGGATACTGCCTGTTCCCTGAGGTGGGCAGCTGACAGTCAAGCAAAAAAGCCTTTAAAGACTGGCTTAGGATATTAACATCAGGCAGTTATGGTTATGAAATTGCTAGCCTTCAGATGCCTCAGGAACATACCAGTGTAAGGTGCATGATACCTTCATCAGAATGCCATTTTCTGTGATGCAACAGGAATTTAAAAACATGTGGCTTGTGACACATTAATATGATTCAACTTCAGAAAACTAACCAGTAGTAAGTTTTATCAGATGGCTCAACAATGCTTTGTTCCTTTTCTCTCTATTATTTATTCAGCTGCTTAATTACTTAGCTCTTTAATTATTACAAGAAGCACACATGTGCATGCATGCACACACACACACACACACACACACACACACACCCCAAAAAGAATTCTCCTTGAAATGGTCATTATCAAGGACAGAAAAAGATTCACTCTAGTGTAATGAAGTGAGCGTAATCCTGATGTGTGCTATCTTCTCTGCAATAGAGCAAAAACAAATGATTTATATGGTACTTGAGTACACTGTTTATTAAGATGGGAGGATATGTTATCAGTCTAATTACCTTTTTTGTCCAGTGCTGCATTGCAATCAATTCCATATGTGTATGTGCGTGTAACTAAAAGAGGGGCTCAATAAAATTTTCTAGTAGCCAAAGCGAAACATTTTAAGACTCCTAAGAATAAAAGGAGTGCATAGGGTGATTTTATTTAAGCTTTGCTTTTGCTGGTCTTCTCTGTTTAGACTTGAATTGCTGAATGCCACACCTAGGATTCCAACGAAAGGAATTTGAGGAAGAATTCAAAGCCAGTCCATTTCATGTACATTGTCAGTTCCTGGGAAGCTACTTCCTTATTTTATGTTGACAGTGTTGATTTCTTGATCTATAATGATACCAAAGACATTTTTGTTGTTTCTTCATACACTTCCTTTGAAAGGACATTTATATGTTGGATTGAGGACCCCTAGCGTCTTTGCATTATCCCAATATACCTCAGCTTCCTTTGGGGAACCACCCCACTTGCATTTGTGTAGCTTTTACGGAATGGTAAATTCAGATGTAAACCACTTAGCTCCTTTGGAAGTCCAAAGGCCAAGATTCTTTCTTCATTTTCCTGGTACAACTCGGAGACGGAAAATGATTTAACTTTGCTCAGATGGAAACTTTCTTGAAAACTGTGAATGCAGAGCAAGTAATACAGGGGCAACAAAATGTCTGAAATATACTTGTCTTAATGGCCATATATAAGCCAGATGATTCTTGTTATGTGATGGTTTATGTGCTTTGTGCTGTCTGGTCTCCTAAAGCTGTCCAGGTCCCATCTCCTCCCACATCTAGTCTTCACCAATTCTATGAAAATTTCAATTGGCTGCTTCCATTCCAATACATCCCCTCAAATTAGCCAGTGGTTTTGTGCTAACTGCACATAATATAAAGATGAAGACTGAGGATTGAAGGTCCAAAGATTAGAAGCCTAGGCCCAGCCCTGATAGATTAAGTCTATAACTTAGGTTAAGTCACTTTACCTCTGTTGGTCTCAGTCCTAATATTGGTAATAGAAGGAATTGAGCTAGAATAAGTTCTATTTCAATTCTTGATTCTAAGGATCTTTGGGCTACTGGCCAAATTCATATTGATTTTCATCCGAAGAAGAATGCTAGGGTCAAGCTGATTGTAGAATAGAGCAATCAGAGATTAAAACAGTGCCTCAAACATTGTAAGTAACTGTGGAGAACATCTAGTATTATTAGTATTATTTGCTCTTATTCTGGTAAGATCAACAGGATTTTCCTCTGGTAATCACTAGCCCCTAATCTTGGCACATGTTCTTCAGGAGGGCCTGAAGCTATTGGTGTCTTGGTTGTACCTGTTTGTGGTTTAGCTTTGTATTTAAACAAACAAGGAAATAAACTTGGAAATTATTTGTCATCATAAAAATGCAACAAAAAATATTTATTGCCAGACCGAAAAAAGAAAGGATGATGGACCCGGTAAGTGACAGCATCATAACCTTTGGCCACAGTAATTGATTTGAGAGCACATGGCACCTGAGCCAGGCTACAGTTGCAGAAAGTATCAAGGAAAAGGAATACCCTTAAGAGTACTGCTAAACTGGCCAGATAGCACCCCTGGGATGCTAAGTCATCTTGCAGATGCACAGCCTGCTATGTGGAAACCACAACCGAAGAAGAGACATGTTTGGAATGCTAAATCCAGTCAAAGTCAAACCTAAACTTACAGGTATAAAGCCAATAAGTGCCTTCTGCCTGCCTTCCCCCAAGCCCCTATTCAGAGTAAGGCTGAGTTTCAGTCTTTTGCAGTCAAAATTGTCCTGATTAACAGAACATTCAATATATCTTTTTAATACATCAGTTGCTTGAAAGCTTCAAAGGCAAATCTAAGACTTAAGCATCTTCTCCAAGTGGGGAAAGAGAGAAATTGGTTAAATACAGTGCTGAATTATGACAGGGGCAGATGAAAAGTGCAGAAAAGAATTTCTCATGGATTATAGCTATGACTATGAACCAATAAGTTACTACATTTCATGCCCTCCCCACAAAGGAAAAAGTAATCTCCATGGGAATTTTTTTTTAACATTCTTGAAGGTATATTAAAATAATAAAGGCTGTGGAGGCATGGTTTTGTCCAATAGAATGCCTCCATTGCAACATTGTATATCTGGATTTGTTTTCCCTGTGTGTTTTCCTAGCTGTGAATAGAACAACCAATATACATGGCTTATTACCTACCCACTTCACTGCTTATAGTGCTGCAAAAAAAGTCATCTATCTCTTTTCTCATTTCTCTTGCCTCTATAATATGACACTTGGCTCTTTTACCCAATATTTAGACATAAAACATATCTTGATAGTATGCATACTAACATATCTGTTTTTCCAAGTAGTTGAGAATCAGTACTTTTCTAGTTAGTTTCTTTTGGAGACCCCCCCGCTTTTTAAAAAATATATGCTGGCATCTTTTCATATCTGGATTTCAGATAATGTAGTAGAACAAGCAGCTGATTACTATACACAAATGAGAATAGGTTTTTTTTAAAACCATAAACAAATTTATAAAAATTAAGCCTATCAATCTAAGCAAAATGATGACGATGATGATGATAATGATAGCAAGTTATTGTTGCAACAGACAAGAGTGATAATTTTATAATTTTTAGGACTGTTGCATACATATCAGTTGAAAGATGTGTATGATTGCAGGCAGATAAGCTATAACTCCACTGTATTCCTTCCCACTGATCTGAACATAATAGGTAGAGTTACCACATCTGGTTAGAGATCTGTTACTCTAGGTAGCTAGTTCTGAATCTTTTCACCTGAGTATAAATACTCTCAGACAGAGGGCAAAATCATGGTAAGTGACAGACTAAAGATATATAATATGCTTTGCAGCATTTCATTCATAAAAGAAAAACAAGAACATTACTTTTTAAATTGTGGAGAGGGGAAGTTGGAGGAGAAGAGGGAAGGAACCTAAATGACAGTGTAGTAATCAAAAGCTTAAGATGCACATGAAATTACATATACTTTATTTTTTGGCAAAAATTAGTACATATTCATTGTCTAATATCTAGATGATGAAACCAAGTCAGAAGAAGGAAAAAAACACTATTAATTTGTAATTTTATTTCCCGGACATAAAGTCTAAATATACCCTAATCCATGACCAGTGTTTTCAAGCATTACCATGATTCCCAGTATGAAATATGCTTTGCCTTGTAATGTTATACATACACACTTGTTTATATATGTACAATTAAAGCAAAATTTCACAAAGTAGTATTTACTTATTCTTACTATATGTGATGTACTTTGCCATCTCCACCCTTCTTCCTCTTTTCTTTTCTCCACCTTTATTTATAAAAGAAAATTACCTATTTCTTATGCTGCACAATTTAAAATCACTGGGAAAATTCCTGTGGAATGAGAGCAAGTCATTTGTTTTGAAACTCCTGCATATGATTATGTTTATGTGGGTATTTCTACTCTCTTATAAGGCAGCATTATTAAAATGGAAGTATTACCATTTACATCATGGATTATATATCCATTGGTTTAGGCTAGATTGTGCAGAAGTTATAAACAACCCCATGTGATTTAACATCACAAGGACTTATTCTTGCTTATCCTACATATTCATCATGGCTCCCCAGTTGGACTCTGCTCTGAAGAAATCCAGGTGGATGGAATGACCACGCTCTTCGTATCAGTTAGTTTACACTAAAGGATGCTGCAGTAATACCCTCAAAAATCTCAGTAATTTAAAACCCAAATGTGTATTTCTTGTCTTATTTTGTCCAACTATAATCTGCTTCATCTTGCCTTCATTCCAGGGCCCGTCTAAAGGAGCACCTTGAATCTAGGGCATGCTGATATCCTGGAAGGAAAAGAAAGAATGGCTGAACAAAGCAGTTGATCTTAAAGCTATTTCTCAGAAGGGGCACACATCACTTCCACTCACATTTCACTGATCCGAGGCTATCGTTCAGCCGAAGCTTGATATCATTAGGGAGGACTTCTTATCCCCTAATAGGAATGGAATTTTAAGGAGAGACTCTGTAAGAGACAGACAATTATTTTCACAATAATACAATTTGCCATGGTCTTATGTGTTGCTGGTTGTTGTGACAGAGAAAAGAGAGCTATCACAATGACACATACTTATCCTGTAAGTGGCACTTTATTTCAATCTTCTACTTATTGGCTAAAAGAAGTCCAATGCTCCAATCCAAGAATAAGAAGGAGAAAGGACACTATCCTGGTCTGAAAGTGGCAGAGAGTGTGAAATCTTTGGCAACCAGCACTAATTAAATAGATAGAATGTTCTTCGTCTTGGCAAGCTGCCCTCCTGGTTGTCCATTTGGACAGTGTAAACTTCAAGTGATAGAGCTGAAACTCATGTATACAAGCAAAGAGTTTTCAAAACAGAAGTTAGAATGCAATCTGTTGTGTTGGAATTGAATATCCTCTGTGTGACAAAACCATCTCTCCTTTAGCACTAGAAAATCTGAATCAGAGACTCATAGAATCTTAAGTGCGGGATAGAAATGTGTGGTTTCTTGTTCAAAATACAAAGCTTTTTTCTTTCTTTCCAGGTCTCTTCTTTGGTCTGTCATTGTGTTTTTTACAGGCTCTAATGTAACATTTTCTGGAGCACAGGGATATTTGCATAGCAGGCATAGACTGTCACACACATCATGTCTTATAATTTGCTATTCAGGACATGAATATCTGACCTCAACCCTCTCTAAGATCCCTCAAAGGCAAAGACAGGCAGCAGTTGCTAGAGTGATGCGTGAAAGTAGATGATTGAAAGCCTATTCCAGGAAGATGGGAGGGAGCAGAAGGCCAAACTGTGTGTAGTCAAGACTCCAAGCCCCTCGTGTATGTTCCATTGTCTTACTGGATTTCACTTACCAAACACAAATTTAACAGAAAATCATTATTAGGAATTTGAAGATGGTGACCACAGAGTATTGAACTCCAAGTGCTGAGATTCTTTCTAGTTCTAGGCCCTGTGGGGCTGCATTGGTTGCATGCCAGTGAAGCTGGCTCTGGTTGGAAGAGTCGGAAAAAACCAAGTACGTTTAATATCCAAGTCCACCGAGGACCTTCCTATACTTGTTTTGCAGTTGTATAAAATGATGTTTCATGTTTCCAAAATTCAGGATAAAATATTATAGTAAAGGTGGAAATGTCATGCTTCTGGCACTATCATGTTGAACATTAGTTTCGGGGTAGGGCCCCATGGAGACCTTCAGCTTTGATAAAGGATCTAATCTGGAGTCCCAGTGACAGTGAATATGTTGTCTTGGCCAAATCCAGCTCTGCGTGTCAGTGTCTTCACCTATAATGTGTAGGCTAAGGATAACTGCCTTAGTCTGCTCAGGCTATCATAACAAAATATCCCAGATGGTGTGGCTTAAACAATGGAAATTTTTGTTTTTGTAGTTCTAGAGGCTGGGAGTCCAAGATCAAATGCTGGCAAGGTAATTTCATTATGAGGCCTCTCATCTTGGTTTGCTGGTTGCTGTCATCTTACCATATCCTCACATGTTGGGGAGGGCAGAGGGAGAGAGGCAAGGGGAGAGAGAAACTCTTTGGTGTCTCTTCTTATAAAAGCACTAATTCCATCAGACCAGGGTCCTACCATTGTAACCTCATCTAATCCTAATTAATTTCCCAAAGCCCCATTTCCGAATGCCATCACATTGGGGTTTAGGGCTTGAACACATGCATTTTAGGTGGACACAAACATTGAGTCCATAGCAATAACTATTGGTTATTATCATCTGGTGATCATTCCAGATATCATATTTAAAGGATCTAGAGTTCAGTCAGGCTGGCACATTATGGATAAGAAATAGTGCCTAATTTCTGTGGTACTCAGAATCAATACACAATAACCAATCGAGATGTGGCAAGTTTTATTTTATAAACAAAGCAGGTGGCTAGAGAGGATTTGTTTTTTCTGTATTATATTTTTTAATTTTTCTAAACAACACTGTTACCTTTGTTGTGATTTAATATTGACATAATCAACATGATGTTGATAAATATATCTCTATTATAAAATATAACATTAAGATGGACACTTTTGAACCCAAAATCATTTAAGAATTAGCGTATCTGAAATATTTCATGTTCTCATTTTTATGTGGAAGCTTAAAAAGTAGATCTCATAGAAGTAGAGTAGAAGAATAGTGGTTACTAGGTGTGGGGAAGGATAGGGGAAGAGAGGATAGCCAAAGGTTAGTTAGCAAATATGAAAGTACCACTAAATAGGAGGAATAAGTTACGTTGTTCTACAGCTTATTAATTAACAATTTATTATGCTTTTTCAAATAGTGTGAAGAGCAGATTTTGAATGTTTCATACACAAAGAAATGATATATGTTTGAGGTGGTGAATATCCTAATTATCCTGATTTGATCATTACATATTGTACATATGTACTGAAATATCACACTGTATCCCATAAATATATACAATTATGTGTCAATTAAAAATAATAAAAGCAAAAATGAACTACCATATCTTCACTGCAGTAAAATATATTCCTCTGTCTCATGTCTGCCTTCCTCCTACAAGTAAACACTACTTTGAAATTTGCATGTCATTTCCTGACCTTACTCTTAGAATTGTCGCACATTTATATAGTTCAAAGCAATATGTGTATTAGTTATCTATTGCTGCACAACAATTTATTCTAAAACTCAGCATAGCATCTTTAAACAGCAAACCTTTATTATCTTTACTTTTGTGAGTCAGGAATCAGAAAAAGGATATTGATATTTTAGAGGTGCCATAACAAAGTACTGCAAACTGGGTGGATTAAAATGATAGAAATTTCTTCTCTCACAGTCTTGGAAACATACGTGTGGTATTTTCCTTTCTTTGCCTGGCTTATTTCACTTAACACAATGTCCTCCAGTTTCATTCATATTTTTGCAAATGACATGATTTCATTCTTTTTTATGGCTGAATAGTATTCCATTATGTATATATAGCACATTTTTGTTATATGTTTATCTGTTGTTGAGCACTTACGTTGATGCCATACCTTTTTTATTGTGAATAGGGCTGCAATAAACATGTAAGTATAGGCATCTCTTCGATATACTGTTTTCTTTTCCTTTGAATAGATATCTAGCAGTGAGATTGCTGTATCATATGGTAGTTCTACTGTTAGCTTTTGGAGAAATATCCATGCTGTTTTCCATAGCATTGTGCTAATTTACACTTCTACCAACAGCTCATAAGAGTTTCCTTTTTTTTTTTCTTCGTCCTTGCCAACATCTGTTATTTTTGTCTCTTTAATGCTGGTCATTCTATCTAGGGTGAGATGAGATCTCACTGTGGTTTTGATTTGCATTTCCTTCATTGCATTAGTCAGTTTTCACATTGCTATAAAGAACTACGTGAGATTGGGTAATTTATAAAGAAAGAGGTTAATTGGCTCACAATTCCACAGGTTGTGTAACAAGTATAGTGACTTCTGCTTTTGGGGAGGCTTTAGGGAGCTTTTACTCATGGTGGAAGGCAAAGCAGAAGCAGACGTCTTAACATGGCAGGAGGAGGAGCAAGGGAGAGAGAGAGGAGGTGCCACACACTTTTAAACAACCACATCTTGTGAGAATTCTGTCATGGGAACAGCACTGGGGGATGGTGCTAAGCCATTCATGACAAACTGCTCCTGTGATCCAAGCACCTCAACCTCTCATCATGCCCCACCTCCAAACACTGGGGATTACAATTCTACATGAAATTTGGGCAGAGACTCAGATCCAAACCATATCACTTATGGTTAGTGATGTTGAGCTTTTTTTTCTTTTTCTTTAACGTATCTATTGGCCATTTGTATGTCTTCTTTTGATAATTCTCTAGTTATGTGAATATTTATCTTTGTTTATTTATTAATGGGATTTTTTTTCTGGTGAAATATTTGAGTTCTTTGTATATTCTGGATATAGTCTCCTGTCAGAGGAGTTATTTAAAAATATTTTCTCCCATTTGACAGATTGACATTTAACTCTGTTGATTGTTGCTTTTGCTGTGTAGAAGCTGTTTTAGTTTAATATAGTTCAATTTGTCTATTTTTTTTTTCGCTCTTGAAGTCTTACCTGTAAAAAATTGCCTAGACTAATGTCCTGAAGAGTTTTCTTTATATTTTTTCTAGTATTTTTATAGTTTCAGGTCTTACTTTTAAGTCTTTAATCCAGCTTGAATTGATTTTTGTATATGATGAGAGATAGGGGTTCAGTTTCATTCTTCTGCATAAGGTTATCCAATTTTTCCTTAATGTATGTTCTTGATTGTTTTATTGAAGATGAGTTGACTGTAAATATGTGGATTTATTTCTGGGTTTCCTATTCTGTTCCACTGGACTATGTGTCTACTTTTTTTTTCTTCTTGGACTATGAATGATCTTTTGAACTACTTCCTGAGGCTATTTCTAAAACTGTTTTCTGCCTCATACATAAAGGAAATACTGAGGTCTACAGGATTGTCTACATAAGATATTCATGTGTCTGCTTTTGTGCAAACACCACGCTATTTTGGTTACTAAAGCCTTGTAATACATTGTGAAGTGAGATAGTGTGATGCCTTCAGCTTTGTCCATTTTGCTCAGGATTACTTTGGCTATTCAGACTCGCTTTGATTCCATACAACTTCAGAACTGTTTTTTTTTCTATTTCTGTGAAAAGTGACTTTTTTTACTGATAGAAATTGCATTGAATCTGTAGATTGCTTTGGGCGCTATGGTCATTTTAACAATGTTAATTCTTCTAATCTATGAACATGGAATGTCTTTCAATTTGTGTTCTCTTTAATTTCTTTCATCAGTGCTTTGTAGTTTTCCTTACAGATGTCTTTCACGTCCTTAGTTAAATTTACTTCTAGGTTAAGTTTATTTTTTGTAGCCATTGTAAATGAGATTTCTGTCTTGATTTATTTTTTGGCTATTTTATTACTGGCACATATAAATATTACTAATTTTTATATGTTAAATTTGTTTATCATTCCTAAGCGTTTTTTGGTGGAATATTTTGGTATTTCTAGATATAAGATCATCTTATCTTCAAAGAGAGACAATTTGACTTCCTCTTTTCTAATTTGGATAAATTTTATTTCTTTTCCTTGCCTGATTGCTCTGGCTAGGACTTCCATTACTGTGTTGAATAAAATTGGTGAAAGTGGACATTCTTGTATTGTTTCAGTTCTTACAGGAAATGCTTCCAACTTTTCCTCATTCAGTCTGATGTTAGCTGTGAGTTTGTTATTATGTTATGGTGCGGTCCTTCTATAGCTAGTTTGAGAGTTTTTTTCATAAAGAGTGTTGAATTTTGTCAAATGCAGTTTCTGCATCTATTGAGATGATCGTGTGGTTTTTGTCTTTCATTCTGTTTATGTATCACATTTATTGATTTGTGTATGTTGAACCATCCTTGTATCAATAATAAAATTCAAGTTGATCATGTTGTGTTATCTTCTTGATGTGCTTTTGAATTTGGTTTGCTACTATTTTGTTGAGGACTTTTGCATCTATGTTTATGAAGGATATTGGCCTGTAGCTTCTGTTGTTATGTCCTTTTCTGATTTTGGTATCATAATAATGCTGGCCTCAAAGAATGAGTTAGGAAGAACTTTAATTTTTTTGAAATAGTTTGAGGTGGATTGATTATGGTTCTTTGTTATACATTTATTAGAATTCTGTTATGAATCTATCCAATCCTGGGCTTTTCTTTGTTGTGAGACATTTTATTACAGATTTGATCTCACTATTCGTTATTGTTCTGTTTTGGTCGCCTATTTATTTCTGATTCGATCTTGGTAGATTGCATATTTTCAGGATCTTATTTATTTCTTCTTGATTTTCCATGTTTTATTTTTTAGCATATATTTTTTCATAAGGGAGTCTGAAAATCTTTTGTATTTCTGCAGTATTAGTTTTGATGTCTCCTTTTTCATCTCAAAATTTATTATTTGAGTCTTCTATTTTATTTACTTAGTCTAGTTTGTGATTTATCTTTTCTATGTTTTTGAAGAATAAATTTTTAATTTTGTTCTTCCTTTTAATATTTTTAGTCTCTCTTTTGTTTAATTCTGCTCTGGTCTTTTATTTTCTGCTGCTAATTTGGGTTCCTGCTTTTCTTGTTGCTTGAGGTACATCATTAAATTATTTATTTGAAGTCTTTCTGATTTTTCAGATGTAGGTGCTTATTGCTATAACCTTTTCTCTTAGCACTGCTTTTGCTGAGATACACAAGTTTTGGCATTTTGGTTTTTAATTTTAATTTATTGCATAAAATTCAGGATCATGTTAGCTTTCATGTATTTGTATAGTTTCCAAAGTTCCTTTTTAAAAATTGGTTTCTAGTTTTATTTCATTATGGTTGAAAAGATACTTGACATGATTTCAATTTTTTACAATTTGCTAAGACTTATTTTGTGGCTTAATAGATGCTCAGTCCTGGAGAATGTTTCATGTCCTCATAAAAAGAGTGTGTATTCTGCAGGTGTTGGATTAACATTCTGTAAATATCTGTTAGGTCAATAGGTATAAAGTTCGACAAGTTTTAGTATAAATTAGACTAACAGACTTTTAGTCTAATTTTTTTGTCTGGATGATCTATTTAATGCTCAGAGTAGGCGTTGAATGAAGTCTGTACATTATTGTATTGGAGGATATATACTTTTTAGATCTAGTGATATTTCCTTTATGAATGCATGGGTTTCAGTGTTGAGTGCCTATGTACTTAGAATTGTTGTGTTTTCTTGATAGATTGATATTTTATCATTATATTTATTATATTGTGAGCTTCTTTTGTTTTTTGTTTTGTTTTGTTTTAACTGTTTTTGACCTAAAGTCCACTTTATCTGATATAAGTATAGCCACCACTGCTCACTTTTGGTTTCCAATTGTGTAGAATATCTTTTTTCTATCCCTTTACTTTGAGTCTATATGTGTTTTTACAAGCAAAGTGAGTTTCTTGTAGGCAGCCAACCACTGGATCATTTAAAAAATTTATTCAACCAGTTTATATCTTTTTAGTGAATAACATAATTCATGCTTGTTTAGGGTTAATATTGATGCTTATGCTTTATTCCTATCATATGGCTTCTTTTCTGGTTGTTTTTTATACTCCTTTTTTTTTTTTTGTCTTTTCTCTTATTGTTTGTCCTTGTTGATTTTCTGTGGTGGTACCATTTGAGTCTTTTCTGTCCTTTATTTGTGTGTTTGCTTTATTAGTGAGTTTTATATTGTTGCATGTTTTTATGATGGTAACTGGTACCCTTTCTTTCTCTTTCAGGTTTAGGACTCCCTTGAGCATTTCTTGTAAGGTAGGTTTAATGGTGATGAATTCTCTTGGCATTTTTGTTTCTGGTAAATACTATTTCTCCTTCATTTATTATAGATAATTTTCTTGGATATAGTATCTTTGGGTGGCAGTTTACTTCTCTCAGCACTTTTATTATATCTTCCCATTCTTTCCAGATATACAAGCTTTCTGCTAAGAAGTCCACTGTTAATCTGATGGGTGCTCCTTTATAGATGAGTAGATGCTTTTCTCTTGCAAAATTCTTGTTATTAGAAAAAAGATTCTTGTTTTTAGAATTTTCTCTTTATCATTGACTTTATGCAGTTTGACTATAATGTGACGTGGAGAAGACCTTTCCATGTTGTACTGTTTAGGAATACTGGGTCTTCTGTATCTGGATGTCTCAATCTCTTGCTAGACTTGGTACTTTTCTGCTTATTATTTCACTAAATAGGTTTTAAAAGCTTTCCATTCTCTCCTAGCTTTTGGAGATGATGAAAACATATATACTTGGTTGGTTTATGGTGTTCCAAATAGTGTGAAGAATTTGTTCAATTTTTAAATTACTTTTTCTTTATTTTTGTTTGGGTGAGTTATTTAAAAATCTGTTTTCAAATTCTGAGATTGTGTCTTTTGTTTGGCCTAGACTACTGTTGAAGGTTTTGTGTGTATTTTGTATTTTATTCAAGGAATGCCTCCTTTCTAGAATTTTGTGTTTTTTTTTTTTTTTATATCTATGTCTTTGGTAAATTTCTCATTCATATCCTGAATGTTCTGCATTGTTACCTTGTTTTCTTTATATTTTTGTTTTTAATTCTCTTGTTTCTCCCTGAGCTCCTTTAGTTTCACAATTTTGAATTTCTTTTTTAGGGATTTCATAAATTTCTTCTTGATTGGAATCTGTTTCTGGGGAATTGTGGTGTTCATTTAGAGGTGTTGTATTTCCCAAATTTCATGCCTCCTGTGTCCTTCTGTTGATGTCTGCACATCTGGTGTAGTAGTTGCTTCTTTCAGTTTTTTGAATTTGATTTTATAGAGGAGAATTTTCTCCTGGGGATGCCTTAGTAGTGTTGATAAGGTATGGCATTTTGACTAATTCTGGGTGCAACTGGTAGTGTAATTTCTTATAATTTCTTTATCTGTAAACAACATCAGTAGTGTCTGTGATTTCCTCAATGGTATAGGTAGAGGACATGGTTAAGTTTTGCTTGGGACAGGGATGCCAGGTTTGTTGGGTTGCCCATCTTTGTTGGGCTGAGGTCATTCATGGTGAAGTTTTGCTTGGGACAGGGATGCCAGGTTTGCCCATCTTTGTTGAAGCAGTGGCAGCAATAGGCAGTGTATACCTGATATTGGGCCCCAGTGTGGCATGTGATGGTGCTGATGTTAGTAGGACCAGGTGGGCTAATTCTTGGGTTTCCAGGTGGCATGCTTGGATACTAGTTTTGGCAACTGTGGGCTGGACATATAAGTGGATTCCCTGGTCCTTGGAGAGTCAGCATGCTGTGGGTAATGGCAATAACAGTTGTGGAATGACCCTCTGGGTCCTAAGTGGTGTGCACTTGTGTTGGCGGTGGCTGTGGTGTGGGATTGTCATCCATGTCCCTAGAACACAGCTTTGATCTCTTGCTCTCTACAGCAGAGTTCAGGTGGTTAGAAGAGCACACTCATGGTTTGGACTTCTCTAGTCCGCAGTGGAAATGCAGACTGCTAACTTTCAATTATGCTTCCCTTAAAGTGCCTAGCCCCTCTGAGCTCTTGGCTGATGTTGGAGGAGCTGGCTGCTTGCTTTTTTCTCCTCCTGTGCCTTTGGTGCTCCCTATGACTTCTCTGTTGAACTATAGTGTTTTCCCCTAGATATTGTATTTGAGATATGGTTGTGTGTTCATAATTTTGGTTCTTTCTGGGAAGGGTGGGTGTCCAGTGTCTCTAGTCAGCCATCTTTTACACTAATAATCTTACACAGAAAATCTTTGCTCCTAATAACATTCTTAACCTTAGCATAATTACTTATTAACTTTATGCAACTACATATAAAACCATACTAAAAATAGTAAAGTTTCAAATTTCTTTAAAGCTCTATTTCTTTATAAAAATTATTCTATCAAGAATTTTTGGTCAAATTACTGTGCTCTCAAATTACATGAAACTTTTTTATTTTTTATTTGGCTATGACATCAACTTGATAATGTGGTTATGTTAATTTATTTCCATTTGTTTTTTATTCTTAGAGTTTGCTTTTACTCGTTTAATTTTGGAGTACGTTAACATTTTAGTATTCTAAAACAAAAGCATACAATAGGTATCTTAAGTCTTCTTTTCTCCTGACTTCTCTTATTTCTTCCAGCCCTTACATGTAATCATTTTAGTTTTGGCTTTCCTCAGTAGGATTTCTTTTTGCAAATATAAGCACCTGTGCACATTCACATTTGTGACTCTTTACTTTCTATTCAAAAAGTTAATGTTACTCTTATTCAGTTTTTTTTTTTGCTATTTTCACTTAAAAATATACCCTGCAGATCATGTCATGTCAATAAAAATTGTCTTCCCTACTTTTCATAGTGGTATAGAATGTTAATGTGTAAATGTACTATAGTTTATTCATCCATTTCTCTATTGCTAGACATTTGGATTGTTTCCAATATTTTGTTACTACAAATAATGCCATAATCAATAATTGTGTGTAAAAGGTTTTTCTTTTTACTTTTAGCTAAAGGCAATTTAGATTATTACTTGGAAATAAGATTGCTGGATCTAAGTGCACAATGAAATATTTTAGGCTATGCAAGCTAAATGTTTTCAAATTTTCCTTCATAAAAGTTGTATTGCTTTATATTCTTATCAGAAAGATATGACATTGACTATCTATAACCAACACAGATGTTCTTTTTTTTTTTTTTTTTTTTTTAAGCCTACAGCACCCGGTATTCCCAGGCGGTCTCCCATCCAAGTACTAACCAGGCCCGACCCTGCTTAGCTTCCGAGATCAGACGAGATCGGGCGTGTTCAGGGTGCTATGGCCGTAGACAGCTGTTCTTAAACTTGAATTTTTTCAATCTGATGGTAACAAGTGGGAATTTGTATACAATTTAACTTATTTTTTTTTGTTGTTAATAATTGTATTAGTCAGGGTTCTCTTACAGAACAAGTAGGATATATGTGTGTGTGTTTATTAAGTTACATGATCACAAAGTCTCACAATAGACTGCAAGCTAAGAAGCAAGGAGAGTCAATCTGAGTCCCAAAACTGAAGAACTTGGAGACCAGTGTTCAAGGGTAGGAAGAATCCAGCAAGGGAGAAAGATATAGGCTGGGAGGCTAGGCCTATCTCTCTTCTTCATATTTATCTGTCTGATTACATCCCCTGGAAGCTGATTACATTGTGTCTACCAGGTTAAGGGTGGATCTGCCTTCCCCAGCCCACTGACTCCACTGACTCAAACGTTAATTTCTTTTGGCAACATCCACAGAGAAACACCCAGGATTGACACTTTGTATCCCTCAGTTCAATCAAGTTGACACTCAGTATTAACCATCACAAGTTTACCCCTTGTCAACTTGAAACCATGCGTATTTCCTGAGATCTTACATAATAATCTTCAAATAAAGACAATAATGAGGTCATAATTATGCTTAACATAATACAACTATCCTTCATACAACGGGGAACACACTGATTATGTAACAGTGTGTTCCCAATTGGGGAAGGATAGTTTATTTCTTGGTCCCTAATTGGGGACCCCAACCCCCAACCCAAATACTGTTACATAAAGTTAACAACACTTAAATGTTGATATGAAGTCAATAAATCTTATATCACATGATAAAGGAAAAAAGTGAAGGAAATAAAATGAAGATATTTTCTTAGTACAAGTGTATACACGCACAAACATGTTTTTGATAAAAGATGGAAAAAATACTTATGACAATTACAGTCCTTGATTCTACAGCTGGTCACATGGTCATAGCTGGTATTGATGACTACCTTCTTCTATTACCCATTTTGTATTTCCTTTGTCTTCAGCAAGCACCTCAGCAGGTCATGGTTTGTTGTTGTTGTTGTTGTTGTTTTCTTTCCTGGTGTTGTTTTTTTCTTTCAAACTTTCATTCCTGAAGCTTCCAGACCATTTGTAGTCCTGCCTGGATTGGGCTGTTGTAGTTTTCTATCAACTTTAATCACAGGGCACAGTAATACTAAGAGACACCCTAATGGATCTCCTATATTCTGTGCACACTCTCCCTTACTGCTGTTATGGAGTAGTAGACTGATTTCATCTTGATAGTCTGGGTCAATCACCCCAGCCAACACTGTAACTCTCTTCTTATCTTGTTGACTTTAAGGTAGGAGGAGCCCAAAGTATCCAGGTGGCAATCTTAACTTCCAGTTTAATGGAATTGTTGTTGTGTCTCCTGGTGGCAGTGTTCCTCTCTCTGGAACTAAGACCTCTAGGCCAGCAGAACGTAATGTTGTAGAAACAGGAAGCAAAAAGTTTACTAGCAGATCACTAGGAGTGCTGGTGAGTGGTACCACTTCCACTGCCAACCCTTGATTCCTGGACCCATGAATCCTGGCTATGGGAGAAATAGTACCATATATTGGATGCTGATTCAGAGCATACATGGCCTTCAGGAGAACTTTGCCCCAGCCCTACAAAGTATTGTCACCTCGTTGGCATTGTAATTGTGACTTCAAAAGGCCATTCCACCATTCTATTAATCCAGCTGCTTCAGTATGATGGGGAACATGGTAAGACCAGTGAATTCTGTGAGCATGAGCCCACTGCCACACTTCTTTAGCATAAAGTGAGTGCTTTGGTCAGAGGCAAAGCTGCGTGAAATACCATGATGGTGGATAAGGCATTCTGTGAGTCCAAGAATGGTAGTCTTGGTAGAAGCGTTGCATGCAGGATAGGCAAACCCATAACCAGAGTAAGTGCCTATTCCAGTGAGGACCAACCTCTGCCCTTTCCATGATGGAAGAGGTCCAATATAAGCAACCTGCCACCAGCTATCTGGCTGATTACCCTGAGGAATGGTGCCATATCGAGGGCTCAGTGTTGGTCTCTTCTGCTGGCAAATTGGGCACTTAGCAGTGGTAGTAGCTAGGTCAGCCTTGTTGATTGGAAGTCCGTGTTGCTGAGCCCATGCATCACCTCCATCCATGCCACCATTGCCACTTTGTTCATGGGCCCATTAGGTGATGACAGGGGTGGCTGGGAAAATAGGTTGAGTGGTGTACACAGAACAAGTCATCCCATCCACTTGATTATTAAACTCCTCCTCCGCTGAGGTCACCCATTGGTGAGCACTAATATGGAATATATATATCTTTACAGTTCTTGACCACTCAGAGAGATCCGTTCACATACCTCTTCTCTAGATTTTTTTGTCACCAATTTTCCAATCATGCTTCTTCCAAGTCTCTGACCATCCAGCCAAACCATTGGCTACAGCCCATGAATCAGTATATGATTGCACATCTGGTCATTTCTCCATCAATGCAAAGGGCCCAACCAGGTGCACTGCTCGAAGTTCTGTCCACTTAGATTTCCCTTCACGGCTCTCCTTCAGGGATGTCTTAGAAAGGGGCTGTAGTGCTGCAGCTGTCCACTTTTGGTGGTGCCTGCACATTGTGCAGAATCATCTGTGAACCAGGCCCTTGTCTTCTATTCCTCTGGCAACAGATCATAGGGAACTCCCCATGAGGCCCTCCATGCAGGCTGGAGGTATAAAGGCAAGGTGGCAGGAGTGGAGACCGTGAGCATTTGAGCCACTTACTTGTGCCTTTAGGAACTTCTCAAGCCTGATCTTGTATGTGTCACTTCCATTTGATGATGGAATGTTGCTGTGTATGACCCACTTTATGGCTAGATGGGTCAGAAAGCACCAACTTCATGTTAGTCAGTTCAGGTTGCATGGTGACTTGACCCATGGTCAAACATTGTTTCCCCTGAAGCCCACTAACAAGCCAAGAGCTGTCTCTCAAAAGAAGCATAATTATCTCCAGAAGATGGCAGGACCTTGTTCTAAAATCCTAGAGGTTTCCATGTGATTCACCTATGGGAGCCTGCCAAAGGCTAAAAACAGCATCCTTATCTGCCACTGACATCTCAAGCATCATTAGATCTGCTGGGTCATATGACCAAGTGACAGAGCAGCTTGTGTAGCAGCCTGGGAGTTTTCTCCTATCCTAGATCCCATTCAAAACTGGCAGCCTTTCAGGTCACTGGATAAATGGGCAGGAGTAAGCCACCCAAATAAGGAATGTGTTGCCTCCAAAATCCAAATAGGCCCACTAGGCTTTGTGCCTCTTTCTTGGTGGTAGGAGTGGCTAAAAGTAGTAACTTTTCCTTTACCTTATAAGGAATATCTCAACAGGTCCCACACCACTGTACCCCTAGAAATTTTTACCAATGTAGAAGCTCCCTGAATTTTAGTCAGATTTATTTCTTGTCCTCTGGCAAGCAAATGTCTCACAAAAAAGTCCAATGTCTTTGCTACTTCTTGTTCACTGGATCCAATCAGCATAATCTCATCAATGTAATGGATCAGTGTGATATCTTGCAGAAGCAAAGAGTGATCAAGTTCTCTCTGAGTAAGATTATGACAGAAAGCTGGAGATTTGATATACCTCTGAGGTAGGACAGTGATGGTATATTGCTGGCCTTGCCAGCTGAAGGCAAATTGTTTCTGGTGGACCTAATGGACAGGAATGGATAAAAAGGCTTTTGCCTACTCAGTGACTGCATACCAGGTATCAGGAGATGCATTAATTTGCTTAAACAATGAAACCACATCTGGTACAGCAGCTGCAATTGGATCCAACACTTGGTTAAGCTTACGATAATCTACTGTCATTCTTCAAGATACATCTGTCTTCTGCACAGGCTAAATGGGAGAGTTGAATGGAGATGTGGTGGGAATCACCACCCCTGTGTCATGATGGTGGGACTAATCTCTGCAATCCCTCCAGGGATGTGGTATTATTTTTGATTTACTATTTTTCTAGGTAGAGGCAGCTCTAATAGCTTCCATTTGGCTTTCCCACCAGCATAGCCCTCACCCTACCAGTCAGGGAGCCAATGTGGGGGTTCTGCCAGCTGTTTTGTATATCTATGCCAATTATGCATTTCGGTGCTGAGGAAATGACCACAGGATATGTCTAGGTACCCACTGGACCCACTGTAAGTCAGGCCTGAGCTAAAACTCCATTAATCACCTGACCTCCATAAGCCTCTACTTTAGCTGGAGGACCACAGTGACATTTTGGGTCACCTGAAATAAATGTCAGCTCAGAGTCAGTGTCCAGTGGTCCCCAAAATGTCTGATCATTTCCCTTTCCCCAATGCACAGTTACTCTAGTAAAAGGCTGGAGGTCTTCTTAAGAGAAAGATTCACTGCATAAATTGTCAATAATTGTCATAATGTCATCAATGTAATGTAGTGGGGTCCTTCCTCAAGGGGACCCAGCCTCTCCTTCATGCAGATCGTTCTGGTCTATAAACTAGCTCAAGTCTAGAAATTGATTGAGGGACTCTGATTCTGATTTTATAGTTCAAATTAGTCTTTTGTCCATTCTACCTAGAAGTTTTCTGCTAGTATAAATTGAGTAGGAAAGCAGTAGGCTTCCTATCAATTTCACTTCTAGGAACACCATAATTAATTAGCCAATGCCAGAGCTCTACATGAGTCAGACTATTCTGATTGCTGCTTTGCCTCTGCTGTCCATTACAGTAGCTATGCCCACCTTGCCTTTGACAGCTGAGTCCTGCCACTTGGCCCCTGCCACCTTGGGATCCAATTATTTCCATTATTTAAATTTTATAGTTGAATGACTCTATTTCCCACTGTTAGATCTGACATACAGAGAAAAGCAATTTCAGGGCTCTTCAAAGATGCAGGTGCTTCCCTCACAAATCTGCTTCACAAGGCATTGGTCAAGGGTATGTCTTCTGGATCCTCCCAGCTTGGATGCATAAGTCTAAAGTGACTAATCCACTCCACAATCCCAATCTCCCTAATCCTTTGGATTCTTTCCTCTCCATTAAACCAAGGGAGACCAGGCATTTCTAGCTCGCTCACAGAGGGCCATCTTTTAACCCATATTTCAGCTAACAAAGCAAACAAACAATTAGAACCTTTTTTTTTTTTTTTTTTTTTTTTTTTTTTTTTGAGACAGAGTTTCATTCTTGTTGCTCAGGCTGGAGTGCAATGACGAGATCTCGGCTCTCTGCAACCTCTACCTCCCAGGTTCAAGATAATCTCCTGCCTCGGCATCCCAAGTAGCTGGGAACACAGGTGTGTGCCACCACACCCAGCTAATTTTGTACTTTTAGGAGAGACAGGGTTTCACCATGTTGGTCAAAATGGTCTTGACCTCCTGACCTCCGGTGATCCACATGCCTTGGCCACCCAAAGTGGTGGTATTACAGGCTTGAGCCCCCATGTCCAGCCTAGAGCCTTTTTTTAACTCCCTGAGCTGCAAAAGTAAATGCAGAGCTCCTACTTAGTGGGTCCAAATCATTAAGTTCAGCCCAATCCAACTATGTTTCTTCCACCATTATCCCATACCCTTAATATCCATGCCCATGCCTGTTCTCCAAACTGCTGTAAATTAGAGAACTCAAAAAAGTTCTTTTCAAGTGTAGTGCACCTCTTCATGGGTCACACTCTCAACCTCACCTCTAGGAGCCCACTGGGACTTTAGTTTAGTTATAGGTCTAGAAGCAAACAGAGGTGTTAGAGGTGGCTTCTGAGAAGAATCAACATTATCTTACCTGGCGACTGCCTCAGGGAGCCCATCACTGTTGCCTCAGGCAACACAGGGTTTATCTCTTCAGACAAATGTGGAAAGGCTGATGGCAGTGTGGGTTAGGGAGTGCAGGTTGCCCCTACTGGTGATGGGGAAGCTGTTTCTTCTGGCAAAAAATATTCATCAGAGTTTCCAAATTCAGTTTTCCCAGCTTCATCAGGGTCCTCCCACGCATCCACATTCTAAGTTGCAGGGGCCCATTCTTTTCCAATCAATGCCCTGACTTTAATAGTAGACACCTTGTGAGGCTATGAATGCATCTTTCATTGCAGGTCAGCCACTCTCATGATAGGAGCTTTTGTCTGTTTTTCCACATTTTCATCTCTTTCTCTACTGGAGATAAGATGCACGCAGGACAAGCTTAGCAGCTTTGAGGCTCAGTATCTGTTTCCGAAGCTGGGAGACAGAATCTCTATGAATGCATCATTTTCTTTTATCACTTTGTCCACCTAACTTAGGAGCAATCAACTAGCTTCATTATATTCCCTGGTTCTCCACATATGGTCAAAGGTAATATGAATAGAGTCACTAAAATCCTTGCCTCTCATGAGCAGTGAATCAGGAGTGTCAAATGCATTTATTTTACTTAACTCTCTAAACAATTCATGCCAAGGACTATCAGTGTTCTCCATACTATTAGAAGTGAAGTCCTTTGCATTTTTAGGTTTAGTCATATTAAGCAGCCAACTCCAGAAACCAAAAATCAACAAAAGTACTCCATCCTTAATATTCTGTTCGTCTAGAACCACTCCTGGTACCAAAATCTGCATTAGTCAGGGTTCTCTTAAAGGGACAGAACTAAAGAGGAGTTTCTTAAATATTAACTTACATGATCACAAGGTCCCACAATAGTTTGTCTGCAAGCTGAAGAGGAAGGAGAGTCAGTCAGAGCCCCAAAATTGAAAAACCTGAAATCTGATGTTCAAGGTCAGGAAGCATACAACATGGGAGAAAGAAGTAGGCTGGGAAGGTTGGCCCATCCGTCTTCTTCACATTTTTTTTTCTTGCTTTATATTCACTGGAAGCTGATTAAATTGTGCCCACCAGATTAAGGGTGGATCTGCCTTCCCCAGACCACTGACTCAAGTGTTAATCTCTTTTGGCAACATCTATGAAAACACACCCAGGATTAATACTTTGTATCCCTCAATCCAATCGAGTTGACTCTCCGTGTTAACCACCACAGTAGTTGATTGCCTTCTCAGGTGTTTCAGAATCATTTTCATTTTTTCTTCTTTGAATTTCCTTGCCATATATTTTCCCCATGTATATATTAATTAATTAATTAATTTCTTTTTTTTTGGTTATACTTTAAGTTCTGGGGTACATGTGTAGAACATTCAGGTTTGTTACATGGGTATACACATGCCATGGTGGTTTGCTGCATCCATCACCCAGTCATCTGCGTTAGGTATTTCTCCGAATGCTATCACTCCTCTAACCCCCACCCCCTGCTATCTCTCCCCTAGCACCCCACTCCTCAACAGTCCTGGGTGTGTGATGCTTCCCTCACTGTGTCCATGTGTTCTCATTGCACAGTACCCGTGTATGAGTGAGAACATGCTACATTTGGTTTTCTGTTGTGTCAGTTTGCTGAGAATGATGGTTTCCAGCTTTATCTATGTCCCTGCAAAGGATGTGAACTCATCCTTTTTTATGGCTGCATAGTATTACACGGTGTATGTATGCCACATTTTCTTTCCAGTCTATCATTGATGGGGATTTGGGTTGGTTCCAAATCTTGGCTATTGTGAACAATTCACAATAAACATACATGTGCATGTGTCTTTAAAACAGAATGATTTATAATCCTTTGGGTATATACCCAGTAATGGGATTGCTGGGTCAAATGGTATTTCTATTTCTAGATCCTTGAGGAGTTGCCACACTGTCTTCCACAATGGTTGAACTAATTTACACTCCCACCAACAGTGTAAAAGCATTCTGATTTCTCCACATCCTCTCCAGCATCTGCTGTCTCCTGATTTTTTAAGGATCACCATTCTAACTGGTGTGAGATGATATCTCAATGTGGTTTTGACTTTAAAAAATGGGTAGTTAGCTATTTATTTATCACACAAGTTTCAGATAATATTTTTCCTCAATTAATCGTTTTGTTTTTGCTTTGTTTATGGTATTTTTCCTCCAAGGGCAATAAAAATAACTTGTAAATTTTTTTTAGTCAATCTTATTTTGTATGTTTTTTTCTGATGTTGGACATAGTTTAAAAGGTTTACTTCAAGTTTCAGTTATGGAAGAAATTACATATGTTTTTCTTCAAAAATTTGTAAGTTTTTAAAAACCCTATCAAATTTCTAATTCACTTGGAATTTATTTTATAGTATTTGGAGTGAAATATAGATCTAAATTTATCTTTTTTACCTCCAAATGTTGTCTGGTTGACTCATTTTCTTAATGTCTTTACTTTCTTCTCCCTAATAGTCAGAACACACACACACTCACACACACACACACACACACACACACGTGCGCGATGTGTGGGCATATATCTAAAATTTATCTTATAGCATATATATACACATAATATTTCTATTTCTTAGTAGTTATGTTAAAATTTCATTTTGCTTTGGGAAATAACCAATTATATTTTAGTAAAACCAACATATGGAAAATTGGAAAAATCATATGATTGTGGAAGTGTTCTAAATGCTCCAAATCATTGCCAGTCATTTGTATTGTTACCTTAAACTTTTCACTATTCTTCTGAAGTATAGTAGTGTCCCTTTGTAATTTTAATTGTTTCATTAATGCCAAATAAAGCTGCACAACTTCTCTAATATTTATATTTATTTGGACATCCTCCTTTGGGAAATGCTATTGCATCTTTTGGGAAAGTCTTTTACTAATTTGTAGGCTTTTCCTCTTTTTTAAAAATAGTTTGGATATTAATTTACTGTAGGTTACATGAACTGCAAACATGTTTTTGAATATACTCTGCTGTTCATATTTTTACTCAGTGGTGTCTTTTGATAAACTTTGATAAAGTTTCTAAGTTTCATGAAATTAAATTTATCATTCTTGTTCCTTATGGTTAGTGCTTTTTGTGTTCTTGCAAGAAATGTTTGTTTACCACAAGGTAGTGCAAATATTAAATCTTCAGATGAATAAAAATACAGAGACTTTGCTACCAATTTCTTATATAAAGTAATTTTGAAGAATATAACCATAGAAAGAAAAAAAAAAAGCGCAACAAAATGGCAGTCGGAAATGCAAAAATTACTGATCAGCAAATAAAATTGTTAATTAAAATTACACCTTAACAGACATTGCTGTAAAAATATGAGTCATCTCTAGTTTGTAGAATAAGAAAAGAACACTAAAATAATGAAAAACGGTATCACTTTCATATGCAGGGAGTTATTTTCTCTCCCTAATAGGTCAGAATACACACACATACACACATGCACACAAACACACACATACACACAGACTATGTGTGTGTGCATGTATACATAATCTATCTTATAGTATATATATATGTGTGTGTGTGTGTATCTGTATGTGTGTATATATATATATATACATTTATATGTGTACATAGATAGATAGATAGATACACACACAATATTTCTAATTCTTAGTAGTTATGTTAAAACTTCATTTTGCTCTTGGAAATAATCAATTATATTTTAGTAAAACCAACATATAGAAAATTGGAAATAGCGTATGATTGTGGAAGTGTTCTAAATGCTCCAAATCATTGCAGGTATTTGTTAAAATACATTGCATGGCATGGGGACTAAACTAGTATTTAACTTTAGACTTCGTTAAATTAATTATGGTATAAAGAAAGAAAAGCTGGGTAATAAACAACTTTTGAAGTTCTAAAATAAAGCAAAGCATGTACTCTGCCCACATTGGAAGAATTAGAAATCAAGTCATAGGCTTAAAAAACAAAACCCACTGGGCAAAGAGGAAATCACAGTGGAATATCTCAAATCAAATGAAATAAAAGTATGACATAAAACCATGAGAGACAGAACTTAGACAATAACTTCTAGACTAAATGCAGATATATATAAAAAGAAAAGACAATTAACTAAGTGTCTGTCTCAAAAAGTCAGAGAAAGAACAGAAAAATAACTTCCCTCCTCCCAAAAAAACAAAAGAAATAAAATAATAATGTTAAAAGTACAGATTGATGAAATAAAAGCAAACATACAATGGACAGTAAAAACATAAAAATATTTGGGTTTTTGAAAAGATTAACAAAATTGCTGTAACCCAAGTAAGACTTTAAAAACATGGTAGGCACAAATAACCAATATTAATCATTTAAAAAAGGGAAATCACTCCAGATTCTATAAGCATGAAAAATATATGCAGATGATGTTTTAATAAGCACATTGTAGGAGAGCAGATAAGGTTACATAAGTCTTGGAATATAATCTATTTAAGAAAATGCCTCTATGAGGGGAAGGTAAGAAAATAAGAAATATTTGTTTTGGAAAATATTCTCTCTTGAATGAAGAAAAACAGCTTTACTTAGCTACCAATAAAAGAAAATAAGTTATTCTACATTGTTGAATTTTAGGAGATGGAAAATGGCTGTTTGAAGTGCCAAAATTAATATTTTCTTTCTATTTTTATGTGAAATATTTCAGAAATGTGTTATTCTATTTCATGTCTTTGCTTTTCAAAAAATATTTTAAATTTCTCATCTACAGCAATGTTTAAATAATTTTATAAGAATTCAACTACACCCCACCTGTGTAGACTCTGCTGTTAACATTTTATGATAGGAACTTCAACATATATTTATTCATCTATTCCTCTATCACTCTGAAAATTAAGGTTTTTTAATTTTGGTTTATTTCAAAATAAATTACAGACATCAGTATACATCCCATCAAATATGTCAGCATATTTATCATCTCCTATAGAAGTTTATTTTTCTTTTGAGGTAAAATTTATATGCAACAAAATCCCCAAATCTCAAGTGTACATTTGCTGATTTTCTACTAATGTATGTACTTGTGCAACTCAAATCTCTATAAACTTATAGAATATTATCATTATCTTGAATATTCCCTTACTCCCTTTCCTACTCATTCTCCAGTCTCAACTCACCCAATGGCAAGACTTTTAGTTTTTTACCACCACATATTACTTATATTTATTATTATTTATATTATGTTACATTATTAAATATATTTAGCTACATTTTCAAGGTTGCTTTGGTAATTTTAGGTCTTTATAAAATTTGTATTATACAATCATTTGCCAGTTTCTGTAAAAAAGCTCACTGGGATTTTATCAAAGAATGTAAATACTCAAACACATGAAAAAATTCTCTAAATTTTTAATCATCAGGGGAAAATAAAGCCACAATGAGATCTTCTTATATAATTCACAAGAATGGCTAAAATTGAGAAATCTGACAACTTCAAAAATTGGTGAACTTTTAATTAAGTAGAACTCACAGGCTCTTGGTATGAAACAGTACAACTAATTTTAGAGAAATGTTTCAAACAAAATTAGACACACATTTAACCGGTGATCAGAAAGTTCGTCACAAAAGAAATGAAAAAAAGTCTTCACAAAAATATGTGTTTAAAAATGTTCATATCAACTTTATTTATAATAGCCAAACACCTAGAAATAGCTAAATCAAGAAAACACTTGAAAAAGTTATCCATCTGTAAGATTATAGATAAACAAATTGTGGGTATATTCAATGGAATACTTCTCAGTAATAAAAAGAAAAAAATTACTGATATACATATAGGCATGAATCAATCCCCAAAACTTTATGCTGAATCATAGACAAGCCTTATATGAGACCATTCCAACTGTATAATTTTCTTTTTATGCAAAACTTTATATAATGGCAGTTTAAAAAATTCTACTATTTATGACTTTATTTAATTTTATTGCCATATTGCAAGAATTAAAACCTTTAATACCATGTCAGATATAACTTATGAGAATAGGCATTTTTTGCCCTGATACTAAACTTAGAAAAAAAGCATTCAATATTTTACCATTAAGTTATGTTTTGTTTTTTAAATCAATTTGAAGACAGCTTTCTTCATGCCTTGCTTAGTGAGAGTCTTTATCGTGAATGTATATTGAATTTTGTCAAACACTTTTTCTGCATTATTGAGATAACCATGTATTTTTTTCTAGTCTATTAATGTGGTAAATTTAAGTTGATGAATGTTAAACTGGCATTGTAGTTCTTGAATAAATTCTATTTGGTCATGGCGCATTAACCTTTTATATGTTGCTGGATTCAATTTGTTATGATTTTGCTAAGTAACAACTATTTGTAAGGGATATTTATTGGTTTAGAACTTTTAAACAATACCTTTTTAAAATCTTTATGTTTTGACAGTGTTTGTATAAAACTGATAATACATAATTTTAAAATGTTTGCTAGAATTCAACATTGAATGTACCTGAGATTGAAGCTTCCTTTTTGGTAAAAAATTTTGATTAAAAAAATCTTTTAAATAGATATATGGAGACTCAGATCATCTGTTTCATGTTGTAATCATTTTGGAGAGTTGTATTTTTCAGAAAACTTGCCTTTTCATTTCGGTTGTCAAATATATTAGTATAAAAATTTTATATTACTCCCTTATTTTTCTTTTAATTTCTGTAGAATATGTAGTGATAGTTCCTGTTTCATTCTTTATATTGGTAATGTGTCTTCTGTCTTTTTATCTTGTATATTATTTTGTCAATCTTTTCAAATAATCAAATTTCGGATTTGTTATTTTTTCTAGCTTTTTATGTTGAAATCCTAGGTTATTGATTTTAGACCTACTGTTGTTATAATAAAAACATTTCCGGCCAGGCGCGGTGGCTCACGCCTGTAATCCCAGCACTTTGGGAGGCCAAGGCGGGTGGATCACGGGGTCAAGATATCGAGACCATCCTGGTCAACATGGTGAAACCCTGTCTCTACTAAAGATACAAAAAATTAGCTGGGCATGGTGGCGCGTGCCTGTAATCCCAGCTACTCAGGAGGCTGAGGCAGGAGAATTGCCTGAACCCAGGAGGCAGAGGTTGCAGTGAGCCGAGATCGCGCCATTGCACTCCAGCCTGGGTAACAAGAGCGAAACTCCGTCTCAAAAAAAAAAAAAAAAAAAAAAAAAAAAAAAAAAAAAAAAAAAAAAAAAATTCCAGTTAAATTTAACTCCAAATGCTAACTGAATCCATCAATTTTTAATAAACTATATTTTTGTTTCCTTAAATTCAAAATGTTTTATAATTTTTCCCCTAATTACTTCTTTGACCAATTGATTGTTTAGAAGTATTTTCTTTAATTGTAAATACTTGGCATTATTTTAGATAATTTTTTTGTATTCATTTTGCATTTAATTTCATCGTGGCCAGTAAACCATGCTTTACAAATTCAATTTCTTTAAATTTATTGATACTTGCTTTAGGGTTCTGCATATGTTTCTGTCACAACAAATGTACCATGTACACTTGAAAACAAAATTATTCTTCAATTCTAGGGTATAGGGAGCTGTAAGCACCAACTAGGTCAAGGTGGTTAACAGCCTTGTTCAGATCCCATATCTGTGTATTTACTTATTTTTGTTGTTGTTCTATTAATTGCTACAATCTCCTACTATGATTTTTGACATGCTTATTTCCCTTTTCATTCTTTCAATTTTATTTTTGTAAATTTCAAATCTTTAATACGATTTATTTACACATTTATGGTTATTCTCTTCTTGATGAACTGACCATTTTATCATTGTGATGTAGCCCTCTTTTTCGCTGGTTATCTTTTTCTCTGTCCCCTTCCTTCCTTCCTTCCTTCCTTCCTTCCTTCCTTCCTTCCTTCCTTCCTTCCTTCCTTCCTTCCTTCCTTCCTTCCTTCCTTCCTTCCTTCCTTCCTCCCTCCCTCCCTCCCTCCCTCCCCCGCTTCTCTCTTTTGATGGAGTCTCACACTGTTGCCAGGCTGGAGTGCAGTGGCATGATCTCAGTGGCTCCCTGTTTCCTTCACCTCCTGGGTTCAAGCGATTCTTGTGCCTCAGCCTTCCAAGTAGCTGGGATTACAGGCATGCACCACCACACCGAGCTAATTTTTGGATTTTTAGTAGAGACAGGGTTTCACCATATTGGCCAGGACAGTCTCAATTGCCTGACCTCGTGATCTCCCAGCCTTGGCCCCCCAAAGTGCTGGGATTACAGGTGTGAACCACCTTGCCTGGCCATATTATCTTAAAGCTTATATTGCCCTTAAAGCTTATATTGCCCTATATTATTTTGGACAAATCAGCCATCATAAGTTCATTTTCATGGTATGTCTTTTGCCGGGTGCCTACTTTAGACCTATGTGTCTTTATATTTAAAGTGCATCTCTTATTGACAGTATTTATTTGGTTATGCTTTTTAAATCTATTTTAATAATCTCCACCTTTTAATTGAAGTGTTTATTCTATTTGACATTCTGTTATTGTCCCAGAGACCACTAAAGCTTTCTAATTTTCTTTCTTTTTTTCCTTTGCAGTCTTCAGGTTGAATATTTTCTGTTAATTTATTTTTCCATTCACAAATTCTTTTCTATGTCATCCTCATTATGTTATTAATCCCATCTAGCTAATATTTCTTTTAGCTTTTGTGTTTTGCAATCTAGAATTTCCACTTTTAATATAGTTTATCTTTCTCTACAGAGGTTTCGTCAGTACAAGTATTTCTCTTTTACCTCAATGAGCATAGTTATAAGAAATTCTTACAATTTCTTGCCTTGTAGTTTTAAAATTTGGTTTATCTCATGATAGTCTTGATTGTCTTTCCTCTTGAGACAACTCAGATTTTGAGATTTTTCATATTTTCCTGTCAAATAATTTTGGGTTGTATCATAGGTATTTTGATTCTGTATTATGAAGACTATGGATTCTGTTATACTATATATTTTTTTCAGAGTATTTTTACTCTTGTCTTAGTGGGAAATTAACTTTTTAGGAATCAAAATACAAACTTCATTTTGTAGGTGGAAGCTCATATCACAGTTTATTTTCAACATCCTTTACCGGCCAGGCATAGTGGCTCACGCCTGTAACCCCAGCACTTTGGGAGGCCGAGGCGGGTGGATCATGAGGTCAAGAGATCAAGCCTATCCTGGCCAACATGGCAAAACCCTGTCTCTACTAAATACAAAAATTAGCTGGGCCTGGTGGCATGGGTCTGTAGTCCCAGCTACTCGGGAAGCTGAGGCAGGAGAATTGCTTGAACCCAGGAGGCAGAGGTTGCAGTGAGCTGAGATTACGCCACTGTACTCCAGCCTGGTGACAGAGCAAGACTCCATCTCAAAAAAAAAAAAAAAAAAAAGAAAAAGAAATCCTTTACCCGGAATGCTTTGAATCTGCTCTATGCATGCATGGCTTATTGGTCAGATAATTGGGAAGATTTACATACAAAATTTGAAATTCCTACTCCCTACAACTCTTCTTTCTGGGATTTTCTCCTCATTTTCCTTTTGATTAATTGATTTATTTGAATCTTCAGGTCAGAAAAACTAAAGGTTTTCTATTGGCATTTTTATGGCATTTTAATGCCATATGCCATAAAAACCATCAGCTCACTTCTTGCAATCCATTCTTTCAACTTTCAGATTCCCTCTACAATCTGCCTATATTTTTTATTCTCATGCATTCAAATTATGTTTTAAGAAATATTTTATTTTGAGTTTCAAGTGTTACCGTCAATGGGGTCAAGTAAGATAGAAGTTTATCCAGCCATATCAGTATATCTATCATCTCATGTACTCTTAAACTCTTAAACAAGACTCTTGACCATGTGCTAATACCATATTATACAATTCTGCAGAAGATTGATATCCCCATGAACTGAGAAGATCTGCAAAATTTGGGTTATCCATTAAATGAACTCAAATTTCTTTTGCCTTTTTGTTGTTGTTGACAATTGTTGTTTGGGATTCCTTTTCTAGAGATTTTCTCTTTTCTACAATCATGGACAACAGGAAAACTGGGACCCATCACCATTGGGATTCTTTATAGCTCAGAAAACATAACACCAATGTGATTTGAACTGTGTTTGAAATGGAATAAAAAATCATGAGAAAAGTCCTGAAATGGTACCCTTTCTGTATGATAAAATAATTTTGTGACAACTAAAATACTTTATTTCTTTCTTATTAATTCTAGCTATATTCTGGCCTTTTGTGCTATTAGACAAAAGAACTCTGGGCATGTCAGAAATGTGTAATCAATAAGGTTTGACTTTATTGATAAGCATATATATTTTTTAAGCTCTAAGCCAACTTTCTCTCCTTGGGAAAAACATTCCATTATTAAAGTTTACCTACTTAATCTACTTACTATATTCATCCATTAGCTGTACTCTTAGGAAGACATAAGAAATACAAAAATAATGATGAAAAATAAATCTTTGTCACAAACTTCTCTTAGCCTATTATTGAAATATATTTTTGAATAAGTTTTCATTCAAAATTTAAGGTGATGAGTTTATTGACCTTCATAGTGGTAAATAATGATGAACAAAAATTTAAAAAAACTTTACTTACTAGCAGTGGTATTGTCAAAATTGTTGCATAATACCAGCAAGGTTTTAGGGGAAAATTTATTCCCAATGTGGGCTAGTATTTTCCACAGGAAACAGTGGTTCAAGACTCATACTAATTTTGTCCATGGGAATTTAAAACAAGACATATTTTCGTGGTTTAGGTTACACATAGTCATTTGGAAGTCAAAAACCCGACTTTAATATCCCCCAAAGAACTGTGATTTGAAAGGATTCTTTTTCTCAGGGTAGATACAGTTGTGAAAAAAGTATTACTTTTTTTTAAGTGAACATTCTAATTAAAATGAACACCAACACATTGAGTGCCTTTAGAATTGTTCTAAAGGGAAAATATTCTGTTCTAATTAATCTTTCATATAAATTCTTTTACTGCTGCTCTTTGATTCAACTGAACATTTATATAATTTTGGAATAATAAATACCCATGATAAATGAGAGCCATTATACAATATTTTCTTAAGAAGTTGAAAGTCTTTGAATAGTACATTTAAAAAATGTAGGTTTTAAAAACAATTCCAACCTTTTATGATTTTGGAATCCTGTCCATAATTTTCTTGACAATTGTAATAAAAATATCATTAATAAATAGTTCACTTTAGTGATATAGTGCTCTGGAATAAAATTATGATAGAACAAAATTCCTTCTGAAGAGCTGTATCACACCCCATAATCATGCTAAATGAATTCATTATAATTATTTTTATGAGCCTCAGACACAAAATTAGAGTTTGGGTCATTCTAGAAAAGGAAATAATTTTTGTTCTTTTAGAATAATATATGAAAATTTTTCTTCTATTGTTATTACCTGAAGGTCCATTTGGAAAATCCTGGTTTGTTATCAGAGTGCTGCTTATTAACGTATTTTCTAGTTCCTTCTTGAGTGAGGTTTGAGAAATAACCTCATAAGTGATTTCTGACTGTGTTCTGCTATTCTAATGAAACACCCAAATTCAGACATCTCTGATTTTACTTCTATTCCCACATCATACTTTACTTCTCTTGGTCCCTACTATTGCAATGAATAGCAAGAGTCTCCTTTACTGAGAGGTTAAAAGACAATTAACTATAGATAAATATTCACAGAAACCTAAATAATATGCTAACAGGTATAGAATTGTTTGACTGTATCCAAATAAATTATCTGTTTCAGCGGAGACCAATAACTACTACCCCCACCATCCCTACTCAAGAGAGGAGAATGTTCCAGCTTTACCAACACTGAGAATAAGGTAAGATGGTAACGGTTGAGGCAATAGAAAGGAACCACAGAAAAAGAAATTGGAAGACTGGTTGATAGCATCATCATTAACTTCTGCCACATATATGCCTCTGGCAGTTGCCTAGATTTTCACATTCACCTTCTGGCTCTGGAAAAAGAGAATATTTTTATATTTTTACTTTATTGGTTTTAGTTATTTTGTGCCAGATTGGCTTTTTATTCCATTGGGTCTGAGTTTATTTACAGGGTTGTCTAAAATATATTCTGAATTTCCAAAACCTTTGCTTTGACTCAGAAACATTGACTGAGTGCCTGCTGTTGCCAGGCATTATGCTGACTGGCAAGAGGAAGAAGTCAAACATATATTTGAGTACTTATGTGAGAGGCACTATTCTAAGTGCCTTGTAGAGATACTTTTCTAGGAGTAGTATAATTATTAGCATCTATCTTTAATAGATGAGAAAGCTGAGACACAGAATACTGAAAGTCACATGGTATTAAGTGGTATTTGGGCTCACATACTGTTCTCAAAGCAGGTATACTGAATCTACTTACACTGTGGTGTAGCTCACAGTTAAGATGCAACCCATGCAGCTGAAAACCTCCCATGTCCATCTCCCAAGATGCAATCCTTGCAGCTAAAAAATCTCCCTCAGATATGGGAGGTTTTTAGCCGCAAGGATTACTTTGCTCATATATTGAGCAAAGTACATTTCCCATATGTGCTTAAAAGGCTCAGTATGTGCCATAAAGGATATTTAATTCTGGGTGAGGACTTCTGCCTGTGCGATCCCATAGCACCCACACACCACTTATTCCATCTGTATACCCCAAAGAACTGTTGGCTCCTTGAGGGCAGAAGTTCTATCACGCATGCAATTATACTTCTAGTGCCTGTGCAATGAATAAGTATTCCAATGTCTATCTAGAGTTAGATCTGGCATCCAATCACTTTTTCTAGTTTAATGACTTGCTAATTAAAATGCTTCTGAATCTCTTGTCCTCTCTCTTAAATGAGAAAAGTCTATCTTTCTATAATGAGGGCAGTGCAAATCTACCTCTTGTTTGTAGTGAACAGTAAACAAGATGAGATGTATAGAAAGCATGTCACATATATAATGTTCAATAAAATTTTCAATGCAGTGTTCCATAAAAACACTGTTGGTTGCCTCTTTTGCAACATTTATTCAACAATTACTTATTTGCTGAATAATCCTATACAGTATTTATTTTCCATATAGCCTCCAGAGAGAGCTAGTATGCAAGATAGTGACATTTTACTTCTCTTTTCTTTTTCTCTTCCCCAGATATTGGATTAGGTCTGTTTCACAGTGGGCAGGTCTATGCAAACCTACAACAAAATTTGAAGAAGTTGGGAGGCTGAAGAAAGAGGCTGACAAACCCAGTTTCTTAGAATAAAACACTTAACAGAGACTTACAAACAAGAGCCATTTTTATGTCTCCAGCAGTGGTGAGAAAAGATGGTGAATGCCCATGCCATTACCCCCCAGAACCAGTGCTTATCTACCACAGGGAAGGGGTTGTTTAGAAGGGGTATGTAAGACAACTGAAGTATGATAACATCGAGGTTGTTTGACCTAAGAACAGGGTTTATGGTAAGTACCTGGTATTATACAAGGAACTATAGATAAACTGGAAATCCTAGAGGTCCTCCCAGAAATGGGGTTAATCAAAAGCCAACATGGTGGATTAGCATCCAAGATGGAGTTGCTTTAGCCACTATGGAATGTTTTTAAACTTTTGCAACCTCTTTACACATATGAAGAGATAATAAGCCTGGAGTATCTACTGTGCATTGCACAGATATAAAGCCCTAGCAAAAGCCCAGCTTCTCTATCCTTTCATATGTGTCCTTGACTCTGCAGCATCACCATCATTGCCTGAACAATGTCTGGTCTTTTCTCTAATTTCTCATTTTGTTCTGATTCCCAGTCTTAGGAATATCTAGACCTTGACAGAGGTTTACGTATGTTTCATGTGCTTCACCTAAGGTGGTTTGCATTCTCTGTCACACGTGGGTTCATAGGAGGTCATAGCCCTAAATACAATAACCACTGATGGGGTTTAGGACAAACTACCCTAAAATATGCCCCCTTGGCAGACATGAGCAGCGAAAGAAAGGGATCCCCTCCACAACGAGTAAGGTCAGGCAACCATCAGGTGATGGTCAGGCGGTTGTTACACTGTTTCTCTAAAATAAAAGTTGGTCACATCTGGTACTAAGGAAAGGTAGTCTCCGAATAGATAGAAAACAGCTGAAACTGGTGATCGGCAGCTTTCTGATAAGATCTCAGGCGCTGGGCAAGTGGGCTCAAGCCAGTGCACTAAGAGGCAAAAGGGTGGAGCCTAGCTGGTATATGCACTTTTAGGGACATTCAACTGGTAAAGGAAGAATGCCTAAAGTGAGTGTGTGCACAACTCCAGTGAACACACTGTGCATGCAGTCCCTCCCAAGTGCTGGCAAGCCACTGTGGATGCAGACAGCCCACCTCAAGGGAAGAATCAGGGGAGATATAATACAAGACCCTGGAAGCATACCACCATATAAAACCCCAAACCAAAACTCAAACTGGGCACTTGACTCTCTCAAATTGCCTACTTGGCCCTCTTGTAAGTGTACTTTACTACCTTTCATTCCTGCCCTGAAACTCTTTAATAAACTTTGATTCCTGCTCTAAAACTTGTCTCAGCCCCTCACTCTGCTTTATGTCCCCTTGATCAAATTATTTCTTCTGAGGAGGCAAGAATTGAGGTTGTTGCAGAACCGTACAGATTTGCTGCCACTAACACCCTGAAGCAGGTCATAAAACTTTCATCTAGAGGTGCCCCCCATACCCAATGAAAAGAAGTATTCTTATCTTGAAGACACAGATATGCCAAGAAGAATCTGAACAAGAGACATTGTTAAAGCCCCCACAGTGTATTACCATTAGATCATACTCTCGTTGTCCAATCATCCTTCCCACAACTGTTCCCTTGTCATCAACCTTTGCATAAAAATACACAGGTTTCCTTGTTTCTTTGGGTCTTTATTTCCTAATGAAGGTTCCTGTGTTGCCTAAAATTTACATTAAATAATTTTTCATACTTTTCTTTGTTACTCTGCATTTTGTTTTAGGAGTCTCAGCCTGCACCTTGTGATGGGTGAGAAAAAGATAGCACTTTTTTTCTCCCTCCACTACTATTTACTGTGACCTTATTATGTGATAGGTCCTATGCTAGGCATTCTAAATGCAGCTTTCAATTTAATCCTTGTAACACATGTGTGTTAGTTACTACTATTATTCCTGCTTTAGAGGAAATACACAGGAAACTAAATTGCAGAGCTTGTCCAAGGTCAAAAAGCTACTAATGCGGCAGCATCTATTTTTCCTAAGTCTACCATAAGCTCCATTATCATCATTGCTGAACGTGAGGACATTATCTTCTTTCTGAAAGTGTTTAGCTGATAGAAAATGGGTCAGTTGAGAGGATGCATTTTGAAGATACAGAAAGGAAGCATAATGAAACCTTTACAAAGTGGTCAAGATGTTTGCTTGGCTCATATAAATCAATATGCAAAAGAAAGAATCAGTAACTTTCAGAATAAATAATTAACAAAAATGGTTTTCGGTGTTCTCCTTTTCGCTCCAAATGAGATCAGTTCTAATATTTATAGATAACCTGACCTTAAATAACCTCATCAAAATGCTCAGGAGAAAGGAAATCTTTTTATCTCTTAAAAAGAAAAGAGGGAGTTAAATTTAATTTAAAAATGAAGTTAAAGAAATGCATGGCAAGGAGTATAATTTCTGGAATAAAGCAAAATATAGAATCATTGTCAATTGTTATTTTTAATAACAATTTAAAAAGTTTTAGATTTACAGATTTTTTGCAAACTAGTACAGACAATTTCTATATATCATACCCAGTTTTCCTATTACTTACATCTTATATTAGTTTAGTATATTTGTAATAATTAATGAACAAATATTGGTAATTGTTCTTAAACTCCACACTTTATTCAGATCACCTCGGTTTTTTCTTAATGTCTCTCTTCTGGTCCAGGATACTACATTATATTAGTTGTCATGTCTTCCAAGGCTTCTCTTATTTGTGACCAATTTCTGAGATTTTTATTATTTTTGCTGAAATAATGAGAAGATCCTCTGTGCCCCACTCCACAAATCAGTTCTGATCCACTGGACCCTCACTTAGTGCTGCTATTATATCAGTTGCCATGTCTTCTAAGGCTTCTCTTATTTGTGACCAATTTCTGAGATTTTCATTATCTAGACAGTTTTGAGGATCACTAGTATTTTGCACAATGTCCCTCAATTAGATTTGTCTATTTTTTTTCTTATGGTTATATAATATTTTTATTTTTAAGTAGGCCAAATAAAGTAGTTACCAACAATAAAGTCTGTGATATCTAGAAGTTCCAAACCACCAGAAAACGGAGTAAGTTCTTGGTTAAAGGGAAAAGGATTTGACCTTCTTTAGTAGTTTATTCTCTAAAGCTGTGAGCTTAATGTAATGGACTGAGGGGCATTGCTGTTTAAAATGCTGGGACTCACAGGTAGCTTATGGGGACAGAGGAAATGTTGGGTTGTTTCCAGGAATGTAGGGCCATATAAAGAGGTTGATTTGGGGTTGAAGAGTACAAAGTAACGAGTGCTATGGTCTGAATCTTCGTCCCCTTGAAATTCATGTGTTGAAACCTAATTTCCAAATTGATAGTATTTGGAAGTGGAGCTTTTGGGGAATGATTGGGTGATGAGGGCTCTGTCCACATGAATGGGATTAAAGAGGCCACAGGGAGAAAGATAGCCCCTTCCACCATGTGAGGTTCCAGCGAGTAGGCATCATCTATGAACCGGGAAACTGGCAGTCACCAGACACTAAATTTGTTAGTGCCTTGATCTCGGACTTGCTAGCCTACAGAATTGTGAGAAATAAATTTCTTTTGCTTAGAAGCTACCCAGTTCATGGTATTTTGTAATGACATCCTGAATAGATTAAGACACAGAGCATGCAGACAGTGAATAGATACTTGCAATCAGAGATAGCATTGTGATTTCACATTGGTTTTTGAAACAGAGCTTTAGACAAAATGAGGATTTTTATCTGCAGAATTCAGTTTTCAGGAAAATCAGGGCCAGAGTCCTTTTTCTGAAATGTGTGAAAAGATTTATATCCCAGTAGGGGAAGCAACTGTAATTAAGAAATCAAAATAGAGACTTTATCATAGGGCCTTTGCAAACATGGCAAGGATTGGGAATAAGCCCGAAATTCCATATGCACAAGGGTATGACGTTTGCCTCAAGAAAGCCAAACTTTCAGCTTAAGGGCAGCCAGGTTCATGACACACCCTATCTATGCTTAACATCCTGCCAAGCTAGCTCAGAATTAGATGGTTCTCTGAGTGGAGAAGACCTGCTCATCTACTTACTGTTTTGGGTGACTTTAGGTATTCTGGGCCAGGAGTGGCAATGTCCAATTTATAAGGAATTGCCTTCAGGGTAGCTCTGGGTATCTAAATATATAATCTGTATGTTGCTATATGTTTTTATTTTCTCTGTCCATTTATAAGAGCTAGATTTGACTTTCTTTTAAATATCAGTGGGCCTCCATTGTTCTTAGATCAGGCTCCTTATCAAAGCATGGGTCACAGTTGGATGAATGCTGATGAATTTCTCAGCCTTCCCACTAGTTACTCCCCAGCAGGCACCAATAATTTAGCCATAAATTTCCATAGGGCTTGTGCCTCCTTCAGTTCCCCATGTTTATTTCTCAGCCCTTTGCCTCTGAATGTTGCATTTATTCTGCCTAATGTGAGCATCCTCCTTTTTCTCCTTCCTGGCAATTTCACTGATGTCCCTACAATAATTTTTTAAAACATTTCATCAATTTCCTTATGGCAGTCAATGTAATCTTGTCAAAAATAGAAATTATATTATGACACCCCCCTGTTTAAACTTACCAGTGACTTTCTATTGCACTTAGAATAAAATCAAACTCCTTACCATGTTCTTTAGGACCCTCTGTAATCCAGGATCTCCAATCTTTCCTACCCATATCATGTTCTCCCAGGCTGCAGCCTCACCCATCTGCTTCTGTTTCCAGAATACACTAGAATTCTGTACTTCCCTTTGCCTGCAATATTCTTCTTCCATATGTTCCCAGCCTTGGTTACTTCATGTTGCTCACATCTTAGCTAAAATGTTGCATCCTGAGAGAGCCATTCTTCGGCCACTATCTGTAATGCTGCTCACTTTTTCTTGTAACACTTTCTACATGGCACCTATCACTCTTGTAATGGCCAAAAAATGTTGGCGGAGCATAACTATTAAGCATGTGGGTCCTGGAGCTTGACTTTTTGGCTTCATGCCCTGGCTCGGCCTCTTATTAGCTGGGCGATCTCAGGGGAGCCACTTAGCTTCTCTGTGCCTAGTTAACTGCTCAGTGGTGGTTGTAAGGATGGGATTCCCTAGTACCTGTGAAAAGCCTATAGTCAGCAAGGCATTATGTTGTCAAGAGCTGAGCTGGGAGATAGCAGAGCTGCCAGGTGCCAAGGTGGTTGGTGAAGACACAAGCCAAAATGAAAGTAACAAGTCACAACTTTACTCACATTGTGATAGTGTAAACAAGAAACTAACAATGCCACTTGCTCCTATATCCCATTTTTCCTCATGGGGCAGCAGTAAATGAGGGTCTAATGTATCAGAACAGATTTGTGGAGTGGGGCACAGAGGATCTTCTCACCATGTAGGGAGCCCCAAATGAAAGGCTTCTGCCATGTGATGGACATAGGAGCTGGGCATTAAAGAAGGAGAGAAGGAAAGACTAGGAAAGGGAAAGTATTGAATACTGACTCAGAGTGGGGAAATGTGTCTTTAAGCCTCCCCAGATAAGGTGGTCTCAGCAGAGACACCTGAGAAAGGCCATGGTCTCAGCAGAGACACCTGAGAAAGGTCGTGGCCTCTGGATGGAGGCTCCTGGTTAGGAATGTGATATGTGTAAGAGCATTGCCAGCTGGAGGAAACTGAATTATTAACTGCGATTCCTTCCAGAGACTGCAAGGGGATTGATGACTGTGCATGAAGTTTGGAGTTGGGAGGGCAGCTGGAGAATCTCAAGGCCTGCCAGGTAAATTCTTTGTAATTGACTATGGTTGAGTTTCAAAGATCACACATAGCATTTTGGCCTGGAGCTGGACTCCTCAATTATGTAGATATTAGCTCTAGTTGTTATAGGTTTGATTGTTTTCTATCTCATGCCACCCTTTGGTTATTAATTCCGTAAAAGCTGGAACTATGTTGGTTGCATTCATGCTTCTATCATTAGGGCTTGGTTTAATGTTTAAGACTAATTAAGACTACGAGAAATATACATTGAAAACATAGGTGTACTTACGTATATTTATGCAAAAATATTTCCCCTTTTAATGTAAAAAAAAAAAATGAAAGTAAAATTTAAAACAACCTGAGCAGCAAAGGCATATCTATTTCCAAAGTGCTAAAGTACATTATAAAATATCTACGTGGGGGGGCTGTCTACGCCAGAGGCAGGTTTGTTTCCTGATAAGCGTCCTTCCCTCACGAACCTCAAGTGTTGGGCCTGCTGCTGACTGACAGCCTTGGTCAGGCCTAGCAGATCCCCAGGCCCACACAGTAGCTGAGACTCCTGAGCACTGCTGTGGAGCCCTGCAAATTCCAGACAACTGGATAAATCTCAAGACAATCCTGACAGAAAACAAAGAATCAAGGCAGAGATTGACAAACAATGCAATGGAATTGAAGCTTGCCATCAAAGAGGGCTTAACAAGGAGACCTTTAATTTTAAATGTTTAGGGCGGTGAGGCCAAGTTGGCCTACTAGAAACAGCAGCAATCCCTGGCTCTCATCGAAAAGAACTATAATAAGTGTATGATTTCTTCACTGGCGACCAAGGAATCCAGGTTCTCTCATCAGAACTGATTAGGAGGCTGGCGTGATTCACGAAGAGGAAGAAAGAGCAATGTGGTGAGGCAGCCCACCTGAGAACCACCCGAGGCAGGGGGACACTCACCCCCAAACCAAGGGAGGCTATGAATGAGCATGCTACCCAGTTGGGGAAACCGTGCTTTTTCCACAGAACTGTGCAACCCATGGATCGGAAAATACCACTTGCAAACCCCTGCCACTGCGGCCTAGCTTCCCAACCCCAGATCCATACAGATTCTCAACAGCCTCTCGGCCTCCCAGCTGGAATCTGCTTAAGCCTACTGAGCTCCTGTGGAAAGGGGCAACCAGCACCACAGCTGTGGCTGCCTGCTGTCTAAGCCATTAGAACTCCTTGAGGGAGGGGCAGCAGCCAGCATTGGGTCTCATAACTGCCCAACTTGCTAAGCTTTCTGGGTGAGAGAAGAGCAGCATTCATCTCTATAGCTCCAGGCCTTGCTTTTCCCCTGCTGGAAACGGGAGGCTGGACAGCTTGATCCCAAGATGTGTCCCCCACAGCCCAACACACCAGCTTGGCAGACTGTGGCCAGAGTGCCTATTCAGACCTGACCCTGGCTCATCCTTCCTCACTGGGTGGGACTTCCCTGCAGGAATTCCAATAACTGCAGCCAGAGTTCAGAGACACAACTCGGATCTCCCTTGGCCTGAGCCCCTAGGGGAGGAGGTGGCCACAGTCTCTGTGGACCAGCAGATTTACCCTTTCCTCTTGGTAGTTCTGAGGAATCTGGGCAGCTCAGAGAAGTGGGTTCAACCCAGTGAAGCCCATCCTCTCTGCCAAAGGACAAAGTGCTTCATTAAATGAGTCCTGCTCCTTATTCCACCTAACAGGGCGAGAACCTCCAATAGGGGTTGTCAGATGCCTATACAGAAGCGATCCTACTGACATCAAGTTGGTGCCCCTCGAGGTCAGTGATCCCAGAAAAGGAGCAGGCACCCATCTTTGCTGTTCTCCAGCCTCCTTGAATGACATCTCCAGGAGTGAGAGTGAACCAGGTGAACAGGGCCTGAAGTAAACCCCCAGAAAACCGCAGCAGCACCACAGAAGAGGGACCTGACCATTGAAAAATAGACAGCAGTGTCATCAACAACAAAAAAATGCCCCCACAAAAACCCCATCCAAGGGTCACCAGCCTCAAAAATCAAAACTAGACAAACCAATGAAGATGAGAAAGAATTAATGAAAAAACGCTGAAAACCCAAAGAGCCCGAGTGCCTCTTCTCCAAATTATCACAACGTCTCTCCAGCAAGGGCACAGAACTGGACAGAGGATAAGATGGATGAATTGACAGACGTAGGCTTCAGAAAATGGGTATTAAAAAAACCACTGAGCTAAAAGAGCATGTTCTAACCCAATGCAAAGAAGCTAAGAACCTTGATAAAATGTTAGAGGAGCTGCTAACTGGAATAACCAGTTTAGAGAGGAACATAAATGACCTGATGGAGCCGAAAAACACAGCATGAGAACTTCATGAAGTATACACAAGTATCAATAACCAAATAGACCAAGTGGAAGAAAGGATCTAAGTGTTTGAAGACCACCTTGATCAAATATGACATGCAGACAAGACTAGAGAAATAAGAATAGAAAGGAATGAACAAAGCCTCCAAGAAATATGGGACTTTGTAAAAAAGAATGAACCTGTGATTGATTGGAGTACCTGAAGGAGATGAGGTGAAGAAAACAAGCTGAAAACATACTTCAGGATATTATCCAGAATTTCCCCAATCTAGCAAGAAAGGCCAATATGCAAATTGAGGAAATATAGAGAACACCACTAAGATACTCCACAAGACACATCATCATTAGATTCACCGAGGCAAAAATTAAGTAAAAACTTTTAAGGGCTACCTGAGAGAAAGGCCAGGTCTCCTACAAAGGGAAGCCCATCAGACTAACAGTGGACCCCTCAGCAGAAACTCTACAGCCAGAAGAGATTGGGGGCCAATGTTCAACATTCTTAAAGAAAAGAACTTTCAACCCAGAATTTCATATGCAGCCCAACTAGGCTTCATAGATAAAAGAGAAATAAAATTCTTTCCAGACAAGCAAATGCTGAGGGATTTCATTATCACTAGGCCTGCCTTGCAAGAGCTCCTGAAAGAAGCACTAAATATGGAAAGGAAAAACCAGTAGCAGCCACTGCAAAGACACACCAAAATATAAATACCGATGACACTATGAAGAAACTGCATCACGAGTATGCAAAACCAGAAAGCATTATGATGACAAGATCAAATTTACACATAACAATGCTAACCTTAAATTCAAGTGGGCTAAATGCCCCAATTAAAAGACACAGACTGGCAAATTGGATAAAGTCAGACCCATCAATGTGCTGTACTCAGGAGACCCATTTCAGGTGCAAAGACACACATAGGCTCAAAATAAAAGGATGGAGGAAATTTTACCAAGCAAATGGAAAAAAAAAAAAAAAATCAGGGGTTGCAATCCTAGTATCTGACAAACAGACTTTAAACTAACAAAGACCAAAAAAGACTAAGAAGGGCATTATGTAATGGTAAGAGAATAAATACAACAAGAAGAGCTAATTATTCTAAATATATATGTACCCAATACAGGAACACCCAGATTCATAAAGCAAGTTCTTAGGGGACTGAAAGAGACTTAGACTCCTACACAATAATAGTGGGAGACTTTAACATCCTGCTGTCAATATTAGATCAGTAAGACAGAAAATTAACAAGGATATTCAGGACTTGAACTCAGCTCTGGATCAAGTGGACCTAATAGACATCTACATAACTGTCCACCCTAAATCAACAAATGTACATTCTTCTCAGTGCCACATGACACTTGTTCTAAAATCAGCCACATAATTGGAAGTAAAACACTCCTTAGCAAATGCAGAAGAACTGAAATCCTAACAAACAGTCTCTCAGACCACAATGCAATCAAATTAGAACTCAGGATTAAGAAATTCACTCAAAACCACATAATTACATGGAAATTGAACAACTTGCTTCCAAATGATTCCTGGGTAAAAAATGAAATTAAGTTAGAAATCAGGAAGTTCTTTGAAATCAATGAGAACAAAGAGACAACATACCAGAATCTCTGGGACACAGCTAAAGCAGCATTAAGAAGGAAATTTATAGTACTAAAATGCCCATATCAGAAAGCTGGAAAGAGCTCAAATTGATATCCTAACATCACAATTAAAAGAGCTAGAGGGGCAAGAGCAAACAAATCCAAAAGCCAGCAGAAGACAAGAAATAACTAAGATCAGAGCAGAATTGAAGGAGATAGTCACAATGAAAAACCATCCTAAAAATTAATGAATCCAAGGGCTATTTTTTTTTTTTTTAAATTGACAAAGTAGACCGCTGGTTAGATCAGTAAAGAAGAGACAGAATAATCAAATAGGCACAATAAAAATGATAAAGAGGATATCACCACTGACCCCACAGAAATATGAACTACCACCAGAGAGTACTATAAACACCTCTATGCAAATAAACTAGAAAATCTAGAAGAAATGGATAAATTCCTGGACACATACACTCTCCCAAGACTAAACAAGGAAGAAGTCAAATCTCTGAATAGACCAATAACAAGTTCTGAAATTCAGGTAGTACCAGCCACTGCAAAGACATACCAAAATAGTCTACCAACCAAAAAAAGCCCAGGGCTAGACAGGATTCACAGCTGAATTCTACCAGAGGTACAACGAGAAGCTGGTACCATTCCTTCTAAAACTATTCCAAACAATTGAAAAGGAAGGACTCCTCCCTAACTCATTTTATGAAGCCAGTATCATCCTGATACCAAAACTTGGAAGAGACACAACAAAAAGAAAATTTCAGGCCAGTATCCCTGATGAACATTCCTGAAGAAATCCTCAAAAATAAAGTAATGGCAAACTGAATCCAGCAGCACATCCAAAAAACTTACCTGTATCATGAGTGCAATGGTACCATCATAGCTCACTGCAGCTTCATATTTCTAGACGTGAGCAACTGCCCCACTTCAGCTTCCAGAATAGCTATGACTAGACTACAGGCATACACCACCATGCCTGACTTTTTTTTTTTAATTAGTTTTTGTAGAGACATAGATCTTGTTATATTGCCCAGGCTGATGTTGAACTCCTGGCCTCAAGTGATCATCTCACTGATAGTGATTTTGCCAAAAAATTAGAAGAGACTTTTGTAGGAGATAGGGGAGGTGGTTTTGATGCTGACTTGAGTGGCTTATTAACTCTTCTGGAAATCTGGGTAAAAAATGTTGACTATAAGCCCTTTTCTCTTGATAAAGGGAGTTGATGATATGCTATATTTCTGTTAAATTTCTATAAATGTGTGACATTCTTTTTCCTTTGTATATTTTAATGCTAATCTCTATAAATATAGCTATCTCTGCAGTTCTCCATCGGAATCCTTCAATTTCTAGATAAAATCTGTTTTTCTTCTATCATGAGAGTTCATGTTTTAGCCACTATTTTTGATACTACACATCTAGTGTTTCATCTATTTTTAAGTTTGTTGTTTTCTTTTACAGTTAGCACATAGTGACCTAATATAGTATAGTGAAAATCTGATTAAAGCTAAAGGTTACTACTGAATAGACAACTTGATCATTTTAGTCTTTGACTCAATTGTGTTACCACTGATTTCAGTACTTTTATGTTCTGACTATAAATAAAAAATGTATTAAGATAAGTACTTAAAACAGTATGGTACCGATGGAGCTGGTGAAATTTACACATAAACATACACATACACACAATTTTGCTGAGTTGGGTAACTTTTCCTTGTGATAACATCAATAACTTAAATTTGTTGTGATTTTATTACATATTATTAAAATGGTTTACTCTCCTGATTAGCTTTACTCCTAGATTCTGAGTGCTTCTTGAATTCTGGAATATTTATTATGTCTAGTCATCATCAGTAAGTATCAATGACTGATAATGCAATTCATAAATAAATGTTTGCCGAAAGCAATACTAACAGTCTTTACCATCTATAAGATAACCTAGTATGTGCCAGGCATTGCATTGGGTAGATACATATTATACATATACCTATATTGATGTGTTTTTGTAAATCAGTTATAGATAATTTGCACAAAATCCCACATGGTAGGTATAACATGTTCAGACAAGAACACCAAAGCTCTGCCACTCTACTATGTGACTCAGTGAAAGGCAGTTTCACTAAATGGTGTAGACTTGTTTGGCCCCTCAGGGATTTTAGGCCTATCTCTTAACCTTTATCTATCTATTCACGATTTAAACATTCATAATGTGCTTTATGAAGTAAAATCTATACTTTCTAAGTCTAAAATAACATTTACAGCTTTTTATTTAACACTAGTTTTGTTTTTCTAGGTAAAGCCCTTGTTACATTTCACTAGCAAATTCCTGAGTTTGACTTGAAAATGTGTGTGTGTATACACACACACATATATACATATATAGATATGTATATATATATTAAAAATATGTGTATATATACACAAATGTGTGTATACATATACACACATGTATAAATATATAAATATGTATATATATTGAAAATATGTGTATATATACACACACATATTGAAAATATATATTGAAAGTAAGTATGTATATATATTGAAAATACGTGTATATATATACACACACATATATATAAATAGTTTTCAAGAAAGCTATTTGTGTGTATATATATAAATCACATGCACACACACATATATGGAATTATACAGGTTATGCAATTATATATAGAATCATAAATATAGTGTATCAGCAGCTTCCCTTTTCTCTTTCCTTTCGGTAATAGGATCCTTCAAGTTAAAACAGACACATGGCCATTCAGCTATGAATATTTCCTAGTCTGCTTTGCAGCTAGGTGAGGCCATGTGACCATATTTAGTATATGCATATATAAGTGATGCCTACAACTTCTAATTAATCTGCTGAAAGAAGATGGTCCTCTATTCCTGGACCTTCTCTCTTCTTTTTCCATATGGTAGAATGGGAATGTGAAGGTGGCAAGCTTCCACTTTTCAGGTAACGACAATGTTCATAATGATGGTGGAGCCACAAGATAGAGCGATTGTCTGCTGAATAGCCTTATGGAACTAAACTCCCTTGCCATATCTACACAGTTCTGAACTACCATGTGAGAGAAACATAAGTATCATATTTAAGCCACTGTATTTTGGGGTATCTTATGGGGTATCTTATATAAAATATTATATATTGTGTTATATGTTTTGCAGTATCTTATGTTATAGAAGTTTATATATAACATAATATGTTATATAGTTATGTAATATAACTATTACATGTATATATCTAAATATATAATATATAACTTGTATATATTTAAACTTGTATATATATTTAATATATATATTAAATGTAATACATTTATAATTTTCAATCATTAAAATAATAGCTTCATTTATTGACTTTATAGAATGGAATGTAACTCTTCTTTGCATTCCATCCAGAAACAAAAAAGTTGTATTGTTCCTGCTAAGGAAGAGATAGAAATACTCTTTTTGATATATATCTGTAGTACATGGTCCAAGACACTCTATCTTCATCCCTAGTTATTTGTCACAACTCCTTTGAAATGTTGTTTATATTAGATTTCAATCCTTGTCTACCAAGATAAAATTTATACATTTGTCATAACTATTCATGACAATAATGTATATCGTAATATGAAAATTCACTTTAAGGGCAAAGCGAACATTCTCATGGAGATTCGTTGTAAATGACTAATGCTAGGAATAAGTTTTATTCTTAGAATTAGTATTAGTTCAGGAAGTTAATAAAGATTTGGAAATTGTATTCTATGAACCATGCTTCTTTCCATGTATCTCTTCTCTTTTTCCCCAAGACATCTTTTTACAATTCAGGTTTGCCGTTTGTAATGTAGAATCATAGCAAAAACTACAGAAGATGTAAAGTCTATGCTGTATACACCAGAGGTCATCAACCCATTTTGTTCTAAATAATTAAAGGGTCCTGATAGTTTTGAGTAATTGGTAGTTATTTCAGAATCAGCTAATCAAAGAGATTTCAATTGCAGAAAACATAGAAATAATAACATTTCACTGTCCATCACAAGCTGCAAAATATTTTGGGGCTCTTAGAAGAATATTTGCTATTTTTCTAGAAACTTTCTGAAAGGACCTTTATTCTGGATATTTTTTCTTGTAATTTAAACCATGAAAGGGTTATACTCATCTGAAAGAGAGACTCTGGTCCTATTTGTTACACTTACAAAATTGTAAAAATGTAGTTTTTATCTTTTTAGATATACTGGACATAAAAACTTGCTATGCAGCAACTTATTTGTCAGAATTGTCTGATTTTTGTTTATATTATTTTTAACTACATTAAAATTTCTTCCACTATTACATAAGACATAGAGAATGAATTTTATGATATTTCAATAGCCTATTTTTTATGTTCTCATTGGACAAACCTAGGAGCAATGAATTCAAAGTGAAGGCAACTGACTAGTTGACTAAGAAATAGAATTGGTAACCTTAGGATAAATGCTAAGAAATAAAAATATCTGAGCATACTGAAAGCATTTCTGGTTTTATTTAATTATTTTAGTACAGATTTGCAATTATGGATTTGCCTTTATTTCAGCCTTTCCTGAAATATGGTCTGTGATGAACTGAAATGTAGACATGTATTATAAGGTGTGTGTGTGTGTGTGTGTGTGTGTGTGTGTGTGTGTGTGTGTGTGTGTGTTTTGAGTTTGGGAGTATAGGGAATAAAGCCAAGGACTCATATTTATTGTTCACTTACTGTGTTCCAGTCACTTGCTTTCTTATTCTGAATGAAAACTCTGAAAGACAGTGTTTTAAATACTTAGATATGAGATATTCTTATTGGGAAGTTAAGAGAGGGGATCCACAAGTCATTGATGAACACTTTACAATTTTGTGTTTCCATGTTGATATAAAATTTAATGTTAGCATATCCTACATTATATAGATACCTATCATATTCAGGTACATTTATATTTATGACCCCAAGGTTATTTTTATTTTGTTTCCACTTCCTAGGTTACCGAGTCAAGAACTGATGTCAACTTATGGCATAGATGATGTATTTGCAGTTATTGAAGTCCTAACTTCACAGATAGCTGTATAGATAAGTTAACTAAAGTTTACAAAGAAAAAATGTGTTAACGGAACTGGGCCCTTACACCTAAAATAACATGGGGCTGCCTCCCATGAAAGAATTAAATACCTATCACATAATATCAAGCAATAGTGACAATTTATATAAAAATTGTGGCAGCACAATGCAAAGAAATGGCCATGGTGTGTTATTTTTATGTAAGATGGTCAGAAGCCTTCTTTGAGAAGTGACATTTACACAGAGACTAGTGAGTTAGGAGAGTATCTGGGGGACGAAATTTCCTCAACAAAGGTAGCAGCAACCATGGAGGCCCTAAGAGGGGAGTAGGTTTGGAGTGTTCAAGGAACAACAGAAAGGAAAGTGTAGACATAGCAGAGTAAAGAAGAAGGAAAGGTAGAAGAAAGTGATTGGAAGTTGTGCATCTGTGTTGTGCAAACAAACATTAGTCTTAGAGGCAAGTGGTACTGAAATCCAACCTGTGTGACACCACCCAAGCCGTATTTCTTAGGGAAGGGCTAGATCAGCCAGGAGAAAAGGGACACCTTTTTCTTTTCACAAAAGCATTTTCTATTCCTAGGGCTGTGACTGCCCAGTGGATACACACACCTTTTTCTACCTTGGCCAATCAGAAGGTGCTTCTTGCAAATCACACCAAAATGCTGTATAGACTAGCAGAAGCCTTGACAAAAGAAAAGGCACATAAAGAAATATCACTTAGACCTGTAGGACAGGATACAGCCTTTACTTGATTGTATTTGTGTTTACTTATAATGGAATTTAATTCAGTTATGAGTGCCCAAAACAAAAGGTTAGAGTCAGCCAGAACTAGGCTGAGATCCTTGAGTGGCCTTGAAGAATGGAATCATGTCTCTATGGCTGTGTTTTCTACTCTATATAATGCAAATACCTATTAATACCTCCCTTCACAGACTTGTGGGGAGTGAGATATTTGCAAAGTGCTTTGTCCAGTTCTTCACCCATAGCAAGACCTTAATAAGGGTAAGCTAGCTATCCTTGTTATATTTATCAAGGCAGTACATTTAATCTTTGGAAAATAAAAGACTGAACAGATTAAAATAATGAGATCATGTGAACAATTTTCAGCAACCATTTATTGAAAGACTTCATGTCTCTCCATCTTAGGGTTAGGCACTGTTTTAGGTTCTAGGGATAAAACAATGGACAAAACGAAAAAGCCCTTAGAACTTTCATTTTAGGGTGAAGAGAAAGACAAACGAATAAACAAACCTATCGTATCGGTTACGTAGTGATAACACATGTGAAGAAAACTATAGCAATTGATACAATAAAGAATAACAGGAGGGGTATAGAAGTAGGGCAACTATTTTATATAGGATAATAATGCAAGTACTATGTAAAAAAGTGACATTTACACAAAGACCTGAATCTACACATGGTCCAAGCATCTTATCATATTTGAAAAGGCTATGAGGCGGGGCCTGCTAGATGTGTTTGATAGAGAGCATTGTATCCTAACCACTAGATCACCATGCTAGATGTATTTGGAAAAAGAAAGGAAGCTACTATGGCTGAGGATGATTAATTCTTTTTGGGAAAAAGAGTAGGCAATGATGCAGGTGTGGGGTCCAGATCAGAGAAACACTAAAATAATCTTTAATTTCTAACAATCTACATTTGGAAGCTGGGATTTTAATCACATTATCAGTGGCTGATTGTAGTGCTGACTTTGCTTCCAGTAGTTTTCTTTCAAATCAGTTATCTAATGATAGATTTTAGTCCCACCGCACTTGTCCCTGGCAGGTCAGATTAAATAATTAGAGGTCACAACGCTACCTTAAAAAATTATCTCTTTCTCACTCTAGTATAGGATTAAACAGATATAAATTTATGATTTTCTTCTTGACTGTATCTAAAATTTATGAATTTCTTCTTGACTGTATCTATTTCTTCTTGACTGTATATTGACTTAAGAATGGGAATTCATTAATCTCCAGGTAAAAGTGACATCATCGTAATATGCACAATTTTTAAGTTTAATGCCTAGAATTAAAAGTAGGCTCTCCAAAGCTTTTCTGTAGTTTCTCTTTTATTATAGGTTGTTTAAGCATATAATTTAAAAATTGATTAAGTAGAAATATTAAAAGGTGATACTCTTCCCTGAATATTATCTCATGTCTCTCCATCTTCTGCTCATACCTTTGTCTACTTTTATTGTGTTTAAGAAGTATATTAACCTCTGTAAATCACAGTTTGTCTGAACTTCAAAAACTATTGCCTTAAACTATAACATAAAATAACAAAATTAAAGGCAATTTGTCATTCCTTTAAAAAGTGTACTCTAGTACCTTCTAATAAATTTGGGAATTTCTGCTGCTAGTTTGGCTTTTAATCTTTGTCACAACTTTTTATATTCTTCTTTAGTTTTGTTCTGATCATTTAAAGGACTTCTGCGTTATTCAAGTCTGTCATATAAGAACATAAACACATTATACTTCTGCCTTGAAGTTATGTGGGAAATCTAAAGAAAGCACTCTAAGCAATTTTCATTTTATAATGATAATTAGGGTTACTTTGGATCATTATAGCAATAGAAAAATAAACTAATGTGTCTAAACTAATTAGTCTGTTTCTGCACTGCTATAAAGATGTAACTGAGAACTAGGTAATTTATATAGAAAATAGGTTTAATTGGCTTATGGTTCTGTGGGCTGTATAGGCTTCTGCTTCTTGGGAGGCCTCTGGAAACTTACAATCATGGCAGAAGGCAAAGGGCAAGCAAACATGTCTTACATGGCGGGAGCAGGAGTATGAGAGTGAAAAGGGAGGTCCTACACACTTTTAAACAACAATATGTCATGAGAACTCTATTATAACACAGGACTAGGAGGATGGTGCTAAACCATAAGAAACAATCCCTCATGGTCCAATCACCTCACACCTGGCCCACCTACAACATTGGGAATTATAATTCAACATGAGATTTGGATAGGGACATAGAGCCAAATTATATCATTCTGCCCCTGGCCCCTCCCAAATCTCATGTCATTCTCACATTTTAAAACACAATCACGGCTTCTCAACAGTCCCACAAACTCTCAACTCATTCTAGCATTAACTCAAAAGTCCAAGTCCAAAGTCTCAACTGAGACAAGGAAAATTTCTTCTGCCTATAAGCTGTAAAATAAAAAACAAGTTACTCTCAGGATACTATACATGCTAATAGGATCCACACAGTAAACAACATTAGACATGAGCTTCCTTCACAGATCTTTACTGAATAATCCCATCTTTATTTCTGGATTCTTCTCAGTTGGTTGATAGGATCCAATCAACCTTATGGAATCCAACTGATTTGGAGCCACACACCTACTATCTTTTAACCTTGTGTCCTGCACACCCTTGGCCCCATCTTCAGAGAGTGATATTATCTCGAGATTCTTATATTTGCAAAGCCCTTATTTCAAAATCACACACAGGCACTAACTGTTAAGACTTGCACATAACTTTTAGAGGGTTGAGGGCCAACTCACTAAATACCCCCAATAGAAACTTGTCACATGAATAAGGTAAGCTTCGTTGGTTGTCAACATCTCACATGTGACATCACATATTGTTGCTGGGAGAATCAAGTGCATCCATGCAACTCCACTCAGAGAGGACTCTTGCAAACTTGTACCTAGTTTTGTTGAGATTTTTTCCCATATACCTTTTCCCTTTGCTGATTTTAACCTGTATTGTTTCACCTTAAGACTTGATATTTATTAGTATAAGAACTTTTCTTAGTCTTGTGAGTCCTTCTAGCTAATCATTAAGTGTGAGTGTAGTCTTGAAGATACCTGGCATGCTCTTCACCACAGGTCTAAATTATATTGCCTCAGGACCCATTCTTTAAACTTCTATGTTTTTGTTTGTTTTTGAGATGGACTTTTGCTCTTGTTGCCCAGGCTGGAGTACAATGGTGCAATCTTGGCTCACTACAACCTTCCCCTAGCAGGTTCAAGTGATTCTCCTGTCTCAGCCTCCTAAATAGCTAGGATTACAGGTACCCACCAGCTAATTTTGTATTTGTAGTAGAGATGGGATTTCTCCAGATTGGTCAGACTGGTCTTGAACTCCCAACAACAGGTGATCCATCCACCTCGGCTTCCCGAAGTGCTGGGATTACAGGAACGAGCCACTGCGCCCAGCCTAAGTGTCTGTATTTTAATAACCTCCAATTCTCCTGCCCTCTCAGCTCTAGTGCTGGCAATTGTTTGTGCCGTTGCTACCTCTATATTTACCACAGTGTTCCATTTTGACATTTTTAGCACTTCAATACTAATTTAAGAACCTTTAACTTTGGGAAGCCGAGGCGGGTGGATCACGAGGTCAAGAGATTGAGACCATCCTGGTCAACATGGTGAAACCCCGTCTCTACTAAAAATACAAAAAATGAGCTGGGCAAGGTGGCGCGTGCCTGTAATCCCAGCTACTCAGGAGGCTGAGGCAGGAGAATTGCCTGAACCCAGGAGGCAGAGGTTGCGGTGAGCCGAGATTGTGCCATTGCACTCCAACCTGGGCTACAAGAGAAAAACTCCGTCTCAAAAAAAAAAAAAAAAAAAAAAAAAGAATCTTTATATTAAATTTTACATGCTCAAAAGAACACAAAAAACCCACAAAACTGATTTGGTTTCTAATGTATATACCACCATCCTTATGGTTATTCTCTTCTCATTTTCTTATTTTGTCGTCTTTTCCTTGGGCAATGTTATTCTGTATGATGGCGACATTCAAGTCTATACCTCTAGCACAGGCCATTTTGCTGTTCCATATATTGAACATTCAACTCTACGGGGCATTTCCACTGTTCCATGGTAACCTCTATTCCGTTTATTGTCTCAATGATGAATCAACTGGCCCATCCCTCATCTTCTTCCCTCCGCCACATTTAATTAGTTTCTTTTGTATTAATATTGATTTTTTAATTCTCTCTGGTGTATAAGACAGTTCATTGTGAAAAGAGAGTAAGAGTTGAAATAAGACAGACATGTCTTCAAATTCTGGCTCTCTTGTTTTATGGCTATTGAGACTTTGAGCTAAGTACCATACAATATCTCAGTCTCAACATTTTCACAGGGTTATTTTGGGGAAATAAAAGTAAATGGCTATAAAGTACCTAGAACAATGGTATCGATCTCAAAGATACTCAAATATTTACTTCATTCTTTCCTCCTTTGCCATTTATCTCCTTTGTCTGCATTATTTTATTGTCTCCTACCTGCTCTCATCCTCCTTGTGATTATCCATTCTACTTCCAAAGACACCTTTCAACGATACTGATACTTTATGCTTAACTTCCTTCTATTGCTTTGACAGTCTACAAAATAAAATCCAATCATATTAGCATGACCACCAAGCTTTCCTGACCTGGACCCAGGCATATTCATCCTTTCCATCCTTTATTCTCCTCTATGTACACTATCTATGTTACAGCTGTATCACAGTTTTGCTGATGCTGTTTGCTCTGCTCTCAAATGCTCTCCTTATGCTGCCTGTTTCAGATGCCTCCTACCCCCACCTCCTACCCCTCACTTAGAAAATCCTGCTTATCATTTAAGACTCAGCTCAAGCTGTTTTTGATGATGAAGTTTTGAAAATGCAGTTTTGGTTCCTGAATCCAAACACCCACTCATCCTCCTCCTTGAAGTTCCCTATTAGAAAATAAGGGAGCTTTATAAGCGAGGAATTATAGCCATAGGGGGAATTATAATTATTTTTTATACCAGAAAAGCACCTTCTATTGTCCCATTGTCTATCATCTCTGGTGAGCTGTGATATAGTATGTGATTTAGGACCAGTGTAAGAGGGGTTTTCTACTCCTATTATGTAATCTAGAATATGTGAAGCATCAGGATAGTTGCATGGATGAGAGTGGCTACATTCTCATGCTTATAGGAGCAGGAAGTGAAAGGAAGAAATAGAAGAGTAGACTATGAACATGTTCTTATGCTTTCACAACTCAGAATCTGCCCTACTAGAAAGCCAGTACCAGTGAATATTCTGAGATTTAACTAATACAGTTAACAATTTTTCCTCAGAAAATTGCTAAGATGTAGCTAGATAAAGACAGAAGCTTGGGCAGAAACTTCTCTCCTCACTTACAGGCAGAGGGGAAACACTCAATGATTGTCTCTTCTAGAAAAAATGGTTCCCTAGTAGTCTCAAGGTATCTTGCTCCAATGTTGATATTTGTCCCTGCTTATCACAGTGTGTTTATACCTCTGATCTTGTACCTGTTTACAGTTCTCTCTCTACTAGATTGAGAGCTCATGACATGGTCGATTATTTATTTATGTTTTTTAGTAACAATGAATGTTTTCCCATTCTTCTAATTTTCATAATTCCAGTTCTATTGAAGTAAGTGTTTAAGAAATATTTGCTGGATTTGTAAATTAATTGTGAAGCTTCAGGAAGCATCATCTGACATTGCTCTCTCATGTCTACGTGTTACTTTTCATTTCTCTTTAGGAAGAGTAAAACAAACATAAGACCTACTATTTCCAGCTCCTTTAGGGGCTGGGTTTAAATGATTTGCATGTTTTTTACATGTACACATATAATAATATTTTTATTATAACACATATAATAAGGACATGTTAAATGTTCTTGGAATGTTCACTGTGAGATTACCAGAAAATGATGTTCCACTTAACTATCAAGAAGAAGGTCTAATATCTTGGAAATTACATAATTCACGTTCTCTGATCAAGTTGTCTGGGAGTCAAAATTTATTATAGTTAATTTCAAAAAAGTTAAGAGATCAAAATTTCTGTATTCAAAAGCCAATTCATATTCTAAGAGGAGATTCCTAATAACTTGGAGAGGAGTATATTTTATTACAACTGACAAGTCTAGAATGATGTATCCACTTTCTTTATGAGAATTGCAGGTGAAAGGCCTGTTTTTGCTACATACTCCAGGGTTTCAGTTAGTTCACTTTTCTGAGCTGGGGAATACAACAAAGTTGATTGATTTCTCTATGTGGGCAAGTATTCAGTCATTCAAGGCAGGCGTGCCTAAGGAGGAGCAGGACACAACAGGAAGCCTTGTAGCTGAGGAAATATTTATATATAGCCAGGGAGACTGGGAAAGAATGTAAATGAGAGTGAGACTGTGCTATGTGCTGAATTATGTTGCCTTAAATTTTATCTTGAAGGCTTATCCCACAACGTGACTGTATTTGAAGATGGGACTTTTAGGTGATAATTCACTTTTAGTAAGGTCACAAAGGGAAGGGTCCTGATTTGACAGAATTGGTGGCCTTATAAAAAGAGGAAGAGATACCAGAGATTTTTTTCTCTCTCTCCCCATGCACACACACTGAAGAAAGGCCACGTGGAATGCACAGAGAGAAGGCAAGCCAGGAGGAGAGGCCTCACCAGAACTGACTATGCCGGCCTCCTGATCTCAGACTTCCAGTTTTGGAACTGTGAGAAAAATTTCTGTTGTTTAGACCTGGTCTATGGCATTTTTTTTTAGGGCAACCATAGCAGACTGAGACAGCCTGAATGACTGAACATACATCTGGGAAGCTATGTGAGAGGTGGGGTGGAGCATGATGTAGGTAGTTTTGTGTAGAGGATGGCAAGCTTACTGGATTCTATATTAAGAATGTTGTATTAGTGCATTCTCACACTGCCATGAAGGAATACCTGAGACTGGATAATTTATAAAGAAAAGTGGTTTAATTGACTCACAGTTCTGCATCGCTGGGGAGACCTCAGGAAACTTACAATCATGGCAAAAGATACCTCCTGACAGTGCAGCTGGAGAGAGAAAGGGTGCCAGCAGGGGAAATGTCAGATGCCTTTAAAGTCATTAGATCTCATGAGAATGCACTCACTATCATGAGAACAGCACGGGGGTAACCACCCCCATGACTGAATTAACTCTCACTGGGTCCCTCCTGTGACACCTGGGAATGACAGGAACTACAATTCAGGACAAGATTTGGGTGGAGGTGGGGGACATAGCCAAACCACCAATGTGGTACTTGACTGGTGGACTCCATAGCATGGGACAATTGCTTTTGTCTATTTCTTAGTTGTGACTGCTTCTTTTCTATTTAAGAATCTTTTCAGTTACATTGAGCCCACTCAGATAAGTCAAGATAATCTTGTTTTAAGGTCATTCTTTACAATATAATCTAACATATATATAGATTCCAGGCATTAAAACCTATCCCTGGGCAGGCAAGTGGGCATTATTCTGCTTACCACAACTACTCTGAGTCCTACTCAGTTTAAAAAAGACTTTTTGAGCACTTCTGAGTTACCAGGTACAATGCCAGTTTCTACAGTAAAAACAAAAATCAGATAACACTCCTTCTTCCCACATCAAGTTCAGTCTACTGTTTTAAGTGAGAATACTGACTCACTATCAGAAGCATAGTGTTTTTTTGAAAGTATAAGTTAACTTCTCAGAGAAACACACTGACCATCATACTTGATGGCATTTATTTCCATGATTACATCCAAATTCAATTCTTAGAATGCTAAAGTTTATGACAAATCAAGCACGTTCTTCAATGTGTTGTCCCATTATTTAATGCCTTAGAGAAAAATTGAAGATAAATCAATGACTTCAGTGTACCACTGTGCACTTTCAGCATTTCATTTCATATTATATGTTTTTAGTCCTTAGTGTCGGTAAAGAGGTAAGGGATATAATATTTCACCTGAAGATAATAGGATGACCAAAGAAAATCATATCTCATGGAAAATGTAATTCTATTCCAAAACTGTATATATTCATGCATCGAAAGTAAGAGATTCGGCTATTATATGAATCATTCACGTCCCAAAATACACTTCTGACTTAGTTATTCACAATTACAGAAAGAAGTTGTTGGTTTAAATTACAGAGAAAATTTATTTTCCTTGTTTTTTGAGTACCAGATAAGCATTTGTTTTGCTTTGCATATGTTTTGCACAGTTCTGCTGTCTCTCCAAATAGACCATACACCCCTTGTGCATCTAGGAATGACACTTCATACTCTTCATGTTGCCTTACAGAATGTACTACAACTGTTTATTCCATGCTAATTGCTATCAGGTTTCCAGAACCTTCCCAAATCTACTTTCCCCAATTCTTCCAAGGCAGAACCTGAAATGTCAGATCTAATTCTGAAAAGCAGGGTAGAAGAAAGATGTTCAGGTGAGAAATAGTCTGACAAATGAGATGCCCTCAGGCCTAGCCCTTGTAAAGACACCCATAGTGTGCCAGAGGTAAAAGTCTACAATGACCAAACCAAGAACAAGGGACAAAGGCAGATGATAATCACAGAGAATAGCACCAAGCAACAGAGATGCAAGTATAAGTAGTTGGCCCAGAAATTAAGCTAAAGGGTGGTCTTAATTAAATGCATACAATATATGTGATTGTAGGATTTCCAGTGCTAACTACTATTGTGAGTGGAAATCCTTGCTACATTTGAAGGTCCAAGGACATACTTGGCAGAGGACGAGTATGATATCATGGATATAATTAGATAATAGAACTTGAGAGTTGAGTAAATAAGGCTTCCTAGCTGGATGGCCTCAGACTATTCCTATCAAGATTTTGCCCCGTACTTGGTAGAACTAGTTAGGGTAAACAAGATTGAACTCATAGTCATTCTCTCTGTTCAAAAATATTTAGCCATTTGCTCAACTAGCTTTCTTCCTTCCCTTTAGAAGAACATCTGTTATTCCTCTGAGATGTTAAAAAATTTTGGTTCCTATTAACTTTAGTGCAACAGTTTTCTTGTGTAGCATGTTTAGTTTTCCACATCTAACTTATATTTGTAGGCACCAAACCCCCTTTAATTCTTTATATTGAATCTAGAGCTCTCCGTTCTCAGTAGATGATAAGAGCAAGCCCACTGAGCTCTACAAGATGAAAATATGACCATCGAGCAAGAAATCTCTCATTTTTTCCAGCCAAATGACTTTATAGCAGTTGATACATTGTCTGGTAATAGTAATCTTTCTATTGGTTTAGGATATGCAGAATAAGAAAAGACAAAAATAGTATCAAGATTTATGCTTTACCTTCTTATAAATGATGACTTCCCTCCCACCCTTCTTCCCTCCCTCCCTCCCTTCCTTCCTTTCTTCCTTCCTTGAGGTACTCTCTAGCTTTCTACCTCAGTAAGGAAAACTAACATAATAACCTGCATCTACTATTGGTAATTCTTGGGGGGAAAGTTAAAAATAAATAAACCATATGATTTGCAACCCGAGTGTGAAAACTCTTGTTTCCGAAAAATCTGTTCTCTCTTTCTTTCTGGGCACGTAACTGTCCTGTGAGGCTATTTAACATTTAACCTAAGTGGTTAGCTGTAGCCACTTAGGTTAAATGTTATTATTAATAAACAAAAAATAAAAAATAAATAAAATAAAAATAAGCTTATTATTAACAAATATTCATCCGTGAGGAGTGAACATGTGTGATGTACATAAATTTTATCTCATTCCTAAGGAAAATGGCGAGCCTTAAACCCTCTGTCTTTCCTCCATTTGCAATGGACAAACAGGAATAGGCTCATATTGATCTTAATGGTGGAAAGTTTATGAATAGAGCAAACTTGTAGGCCCCTTGGAGATGGCAGAACTGCTGCATCAGCCTTGGTTCCTGAATAACTCTGTGAAACAGTCTCCTTACCCCTTTTAACTGTTACAACATGGCAAAATAAGTGTCTATTTATTTGAACTACTTTGTTTTGAGGAGTTTTTGTTACAGCAGCTTAGACCTTATCTTGTTAATAGATTGAGTGAAAATTAAGTGGAACCCATTTTCTCTGACTGTAAATCTCTTGACTTCAATTAGAAATCTTGAAAGAAATGGAAATGAACTAAAGGTGCCAAACACTGAGAATTAGAACCAAGAGAATCTGACTTCTTCCTGAATGGGTAAGGAACAAAGCTTCTGAAAATGTCAAGAGGAGCTGTAAGAAGTATTCATGATAAACCTTGATGTGTGTGTTGTGGAAATAGAAGAATCAAAAGTAAGTTGGGCTCTCTTTTAAGAGCTGGGTTTTCATTTCAGAGAAGAGTAGGGAAAGCATTCTTAGAATTTAGTTTTATACAAAGTTTCAAGGCAGTGGAGGGGAAGATACCAATTCCAAGCATATTTTTGAAATGGATTTTTGTGTAAGTTGTCCAATTGCAGTCCAGCGGACCTAATATTTTCTAGGTGTTGTCTATGGAGATGAGTTTTGTTCAGGGTGTGGAGTACTGAAAAGAATGCAAAGAAATACATAAACTATTTGCCCTTCAGCTGTCATTTTCCATTTATTTGCACACAGTTTGAAAGTGCTCAAATAGATCTAAGAAGTCCTAAGAGATGAAATGTCAAAATGACTTTAAAGAAGTTCAATAAATGTTCTGTTGTGGTGTTATTCGCCATTTGTGTTTTCATTTCCTGATTAAATTATACCTTTCTTGACGTCAGAAATCTATCACATCCTTAACATTTCTAAGAGTTGCAGTCTCTTCCTCCCATGAAAAATTAACATCACATTTCTAACATCTAAACATCAAATTTCCTATAATCAATGGGCACATATACTAGGTACATGCCTAGAAATGTTAAATGTTCTACATATTCACTTAGACATCTTCGGAACAAATTGACTTGTTAGAATGGTCTAATAGAAAAACATCAAGGGAAAGTTCATAGTGTACAGTCCTGCTTCCCCAAATAAGTTTTTAATAGTGTTCATTATGCAATTGCATGTTCAAATTGACAGCTTTGCTGTATTTTTTTAAGATGTAGATTTCTATCTGTGTGTAGGTGCTATAAAGTATTCTGGGAGCTATTTTGCTAAAAATAAGCCATCCATGTCAATAGTGAGTGCTCAATGTACAATCTGATATCATTTGCACCTGCAAAAGTTCAAGAAAGGTAAATTCAGGAGAGTTGAAAACCCCTTTTATATAATCAAATGACATATATTCCCAAGTCTTATTTATTAAGCTAGCTTGTTTCCTCTTAATAAGTTGCTGCCCACAAAATCACAGACTCCTCAAATATTAGATATAATGGCAGAATGTAGAAGTGGTACCAGGTAGAATTCCTAGCCAAGGTATTGATAAGATGGGTTTTTCTGGAGGCTGAGGGAGAATCTGTTCCTTCTCTCTCTCCTGTTTCTTCCTCTCTCTTCTGTTGGTTGCTGAAACTCATTGACATATCCTGACCTGTAGCTGTATTGCTCCATTCTCTGCCTGCACCATCATGTGGCATTCTCCCTCAGTCTATCTGTGTCCCAGGATACCAACTATTGAAGTTAAGGCTCACCCCAATCTAACATGACTTAATCTTACATTGATTACTGCAAAAATGCATTGCCAAATTAGGTCAGGTTTACAAGTATTGGGAGTTAGGACTTCATATCTTTGTTTAAGGGACACAATTCAACCACAACACTTCTATTTCCTATTGCACTTTAGACTACTCACTATACATTTTTTTCAGCAAATTAGTTAGAGGAAATACAAGTGTCTGCAGGTAACCTCTGCTATCAGCCTGGTAATAACAATGTCCTTAGAAGCAAGGGTGTGCAAAAGAGGCCCCACTTCTTTCTTAAAGTGGAAACGAGAGCAAGACACAAATCAGTATCTCAAAAAATTATCCTGTCACTCTGAAGGGATGGTATCTTGAGTGACTGCTTTGCATTTTCTTCACTGCAGCAAAGAACTGGTGCCTCCCTTTCCAACTGTGCAATAGAGACAACATAAATGTCCATGTCAGATGTATCTTTCTCTGCTTATTGACAAAACCACATTAGTTATGAGCATGTCACATTTCCTTGGAGAATGAGTGCTGCTCAAGCCACCCATCTATAAATTTGCTTGTATATGATGAATGAGAGACAGAGTAGAATTGCTCGGAATCGGATGTCCTAATCAACTCTGAGCAGAGAGCGCTCTAAGTAACAGGGTGCAGAGGGAAAAAAATAATCAGAGAAAGAAAATAGGAATGCTAAGGTTATCAGTTGAGAAAAAACAGAAATAAAGAAATGTCACTCCTAATTGCTCCTAATGCAGTAAAACATGGTCACTGATTAGGGAATCCAAGCAGAAAGTCTCTTTTGGGTCCAGATGGTGAGAGTTAAGGCTATTATGTGTATTGAAACACCATCTGTATTTTTGAGAACACTAACAGTATATTCCAATATCCAAGGAGAATCGGTGTGGATTTCTGCTTGCTCTAATTGCTGCAGTACCTGAAATGTATTCACAGCCTCTCCATCTGCACCACATTTCTGATGCCTGCCATGCACCATTTGACAATCTGCAGTGCTATGCTCTTTCTGTGACCCCATCTTTCCCACTGCATCATTTAGCTCAAATATATTCAGCCACAAAGGCTTTCCAAATCATTCACTTAGTGACCAAGGGCAGAGTTACCTACCACCCAGCGGGGAATGAGTCATTGTATCATGAAGGCTGTGGAAAAAACAGACATTTGTCAACAGGTTCTGTGTGTTGTAGAGATGAGTTCAAATGTAGGACACCACACAGATTTAGTGGTGCATAATAGATGGGTAAATTTTTGACAACAAATGTCAGGCATCTCAGAATCTTAAACAATAAGAAAATGGAAAGTTAAATGTTTGTTATCAAATAATCACTGTGGGATCCCCATTTAAAAATCAAGATTAAAAAAAAAAAAATCAAAGCTCTTTGCTCTGCCAGCCTTACACTCTAAAAAATAAGGAAAGAAGCTCTCGAGCCACTGATGAATACTTTGGATTTGTCCTATCACCTCACAGTGTTTCTGGGATCAAAACTGATTTATAAACAAATTGTGAGTTAGGCAAAGTTTTGTTTCTTGCATTCTCACCTTTCCTGCTACCACTAATTGAAAATTGATTTTCTTTTCATCCTCCTATCTCCCAACCTTCATCAGGAGTGCAGTGAATGAATTCTCTTAAAAGTGATTCTTCAAGCAATTGTTAAAAAAAAGGGGGGGGAATACAAATAAGCAAAGGAAAATAAATTATCTGTGATCCAATTGCCAGCAATATCTACTGTTAACATTTTGGCACATAGTGTTCTGGGCTTTTTGTGTATGTATAGTCACAAACATATTACTTTGCACTCACTTTTGTAGCCTATATTGCTCATTTATGTAGCTTTCTGTTCATATATGCACATACTAATTTTCATTTTTAATCAAGGCATTGGCTTACACTGCACAATTTAGTTAACTTTTTCCATGTTTTTGGTGTTGCAAATGAGGTGAAAACATTTAACTTTACTGGATATTTTTCTTAGATGAATTGTAAACAATGGCTTGTTGGGTCACAGTCCTCCTGATATATGTTGCCCAAGTTCATTTCAAAAAGTTTGTATTACTTTACAAGCCCATGCAGAGTATCTATTTCCATAGTAGGAATTATTATGTTCTTATTTTCTTGTATAATCTGATAGGTGATAAATGGTAAATTATTTTTCTTTTAATATGAGTTTCTTTAGTACTCTTGTCATATTTATGTTTTTTTAAAAATATTTTTTAGAGACTGGGTCTCTCTCTGTGGCCCAGGCTGGAGTGAAGTGGCAAGATCATAACTCACTGCAATCTTGAACTGCTCTGCTCAAGCGATCCTTCATCCTTATCCTCCCCAGTAGCTGGGATATAGGCATGCACCACCATGCCTAGTTAATTTCTTTAATTTATTATTATTATTATTTAGAGATAGGCTCTCACTATGTTGCCCAGACTGGTCTCAAACTCCTAGTCTCAAGTGATCTTCTTGCCTTATTTCCCCAAAGCAGCACTGGGATTACAGGCATGAACAACCATATCTAACCTTTACTTTTCTTCTTTCATAAATTGGCTATAAACAGGCATTTCCATGTTTTCAATTTGTGGTATTATCTTTCTGATCCATTTGCAAGACCTTGTTATGTGTTAGTGATCTAATTCATTGATGTACCATATGTAATTTAAATATTTTTCTCAGTTTGTTTTCGTCTTTAACTTTGTGGGGTTTTTTTGGACAGATATTTTATATTTTTATAAGCCTAGATCCATTAGTTTTTCATTTTTGGCTTACCTTTTAGGCTTTCCTTAACACAGAGATATATAATATTTGTTTCTGTTCAATATAGGACTTTTACCCTTCTACTTTTTACATTTAAATCATTAATTCATTTGAGATTTAATTTGACTTAAGGTGCAAGGTTGGCCAGGAATGTTGGCTCACACCTCTAATCCTGGCACTTTGGGATGCTGAGACAGAAGATTGCTTGAGCCCAGGAGTTTGAGATCAGCCTGGACAACATAGCAAGACCCCGTCTCTACCAAAGAACAACAACAAAAAGTACAGGCTAAGAATCTAAATTTGTCACATTGTAGTTAGCCAAGATTTTTCTCTAGGTATTTTTTTTTTCTGATTCAGAAATACCTTATTTGTCATTCACTAAAATCTTATCAGTTTATGATTTATGTGTTGATTTCTATTTGTATTTTGTTTCTATTTTGGTGCTGGTGTCTCACCCTTCTGATCACTGTTGCTTTATAAAACAACCTGCTATCTAATAAATTATAATTTTTCCATTATTACATGATTACAATTATTACTTTTTGCTTTCATAAATAAGGGAGATAACATTTTTCATCATAATGTAGAAATGATTAATCGAGTATTATCTCTTCTGAGTATATTTGCATTATCTCAAAATATGCTTCAAATTCTCTAGTGGGAGGTATATTCTGGCTGCAAAGTAATTTCTGAGCACTTCTCTTGTGACCGTGTGTAGCGTATGCTTTTTTCAAAGACTAACCATTTTGTAAAGATTAAATGAGATATTTAATTAAAATAGAAAAAACAATATAGTAGGAACTTAATTATTATTAAAATTTTGGCCTTGAAATCTCAAATAAAGGGATTTTACATCAGTTACTACCTTATTTTGTCATATACCTTAGACATAGTGAGTGTGTCATTTTCTTTTCTTTGATAAAAGAAATGGGAATAAAATAAAGAAAAATATAAGTTATCTCTGCTCTCAGGTTGCTTTTTTTCTGTAACACCTCTTGAGTATCCACTAACTTGCTTAACAGACTGTGTAGTAATGAATATAAACTACCATTTGTAAAATGTGTACATGCTCTAAACTCTATGTATAATTTCTAATCCAGATAAATACTCTATTTGTGGGTGGTGAATATGGAGTCCCAGATATTGAGTAATTTCAGATCCCCTCTACAAATCAGGTCTGTCAGACACTGGAAGCCAAGTCTTGCTTCTTTCACTATGTGGTATTGTGTCTTATGGAAATGTTTTAAACTCTGAGGAACTTGGTATATTTTGGACTTCTATGCTTTGTTATTTTAATACAGTGTTTTCTGAATTGTAATGTGGTTATTGTATTAGACAGTTTTTACTGCAATAATGCTGCATAGCAAACAATCCCCAATTCCAGTGGTTTGCCATAACCATTTTAATTCCTTGTGAAAACATCTGGAGATCAGCTGAAGTTTTTCTGATCATGGTTGAACTTGATTGGATTCAGCTGGGGGCTCATCTGCAGTTCAGGTTGGGCTTTACTCCACATATCCCATTGTAGAACAAGCACTACTTAGAGCATGCTCTTCTAACTGTAATTGTGGAAGCACAAAAACTAAAGCCAAATTACATAACAGCATTTAAAGTGCTCATATCACATTTGCTACTATTCCACTGGCCAAAACAAGTCACATGGCTAATGTTGACAGCAGCAAGGAGAGAAAATATTCTTTTCCTGCTTTAAAGGAGCACATGTCTAAGTATCCTGGAAATAGCATGGATTACATTTCCATAGAAAAGATAGGAGAATGGATACAATAAATCAGTCTATCACTGACACCTTTCAGTTATCCAATAAAATATTGTATGTTTTCTAAATGTTTAGTAGAACCTCTGAGAAGTCTATGTAGGTGAATCTTTATCTCTGTTATAACCAGGGCAGTTTTGCTTTTATTAGTCTTATATATTAGGATTTGGTAAACATTTATTATGAACAAAGTGTAAATAAATTAATGCTTAAAAACCACTGGCATAAGGAATCAATGCTAGCAAAAAATCATGCATGTGAACTTGAGAGGGTCTATTTTATAGTTAATTAACTTTCTTTTTCTGCTTTAAGTGGATGTCAACTGACTTGTGCTTCACAAAGAGAAGTGGTTTGGCAGAATTGTTAAAAGTCTGATTAGGGCACTTCCTGTGTCACCTTCAGCATGTTGTTATACTTGACCTCTTTCTATTGCTTTACTTTTTTTTCAACTATAAATTGAGAATAATAAAAATACCTAAAGTATAGGGTTATTGTGACTAATAAGACAATGAGTCTATAAAAAATGTTTGGGACAGGGGCCCAAAGTGGCTCCGGCCGGATGTCGTGGCGCTTGTGAAGGCGAGGCCAAGAGTTCAAGGCCAACCTCAGCAACCTTACAAGCTCTCATTGATTGGCAAAAAAAAAAAAAAAAAAAAAAAAAAAAAAAAATTTGGGACAATGCTAGCATATAGGAAAATAACCAACTAGTGATACTTACAGGAGACCATCATTAGGTAGAATGGTAGAGAAAGGTAGATCTGATCTTGCTGTTGGAAGCAGCCATTCACGTGAGACAACATAATTATCATTACATTGTATTCTTTCAAAAATATTTTTATGCAATTTGAAATCACAAAATAACGTTTTATATATATGTAGAAAATATCAAAATGCACACCTATAACCACCACTGAACCTAAAAGCTTAAATGTTATCAATGCCTTTGCATCAATCTGTGTGCTTTTTTAAAATCCTACCTCCTGCCTTAACACATATCTCCCAATTATAATTTCTATGTGGTGTACCATAATGGTTAAGAATGCAGTCTGAGCCAGACTAATTGTAGTGAACATGTTTTTTTTTATTCTCTTTGCCTCAGTTTCTAAACTGGTATTTTGATGATCATTATATTTTCTTCCTATAAGAATTGTATTGTTTAATATATTTGTAGCATATAAAAGGAGGACTTATAAATGGTAAGCAGTAAGTTTTAATTGTTAACTATTATCATAATTGTTATTAGTGACATACATACATCACTAAGCAATCTATTGTATGGCTTTGTTTGCTTTTGAGCATTACAAAAATGGAAAAATAATCTAAATGTCCCACTTTTTTTGGCTGACTTTTTAGCTCAGCATTTTTGTTCTAAATGTCATCTACATTATCACATAATTTTCCTCATCAAGATTTATTCATTTGTTTGTTGATGGATATTTGTGTTGCTTCCATTTAAATAGTTATTTCTATTATGAATGATGCTATTATAACCATTGTTATACATACCTACTGCTATGTACTTGTAAGGATTTCCCTAATATCATCTCTTGAAATAAATGAATGGGTTATGGGAACTTTAAAATGTTCATCTATGTAAGATGGGACCAAGTTGTTTCCAATGTGGTTATGTCAAATTATATTTCAACCAGCTGATCAAATGACATTTCAACCAACTGGTATTAATTTACATTGCTGGGATTACATGACAATATATTTTTATTTGTATTGGCTCTTCATGCTTTTTATTTTGTGATATTCCTACTCTTGGTTTTTATGACCATTTTTTCTTGGGTTATTTTATTCTACTTATTGAGTTGTAGAAGTTATTTATTCTTTGGATGGTAATCCATTGTTGGCTATGCATGTTATAGATAGATACTGTCTCTCGCAATGGGTTGATTTTCACTTTAAGCACAGTGCCTTTTTATAAATAGAATTTCTTAATTTTAATACAAATTTATCAATTTTTAATAGTTAGAATTAAAAAAAAATTCCCTAACCCAAATTCAAAATTTTTCTTACATAATATCTATCAAAATTTTAAAGTTTTGCCTCTTACATTTAAGGATTTATCTACTTGCACATATTTTTGTGTATCTGGTATGTGGTAGAAATCTGATTTGATTTTATCCATATGAATAAATGAATTATATTAAATTTTTCTTCTTTCCCTCATAATCTGCAAGGTAATTTTTGTAATATCTGGTGTCTGCATATATATGTGGCCCTATCTGGGGCTCTGTTTTTTTTTTTTTTTCTGTTCCACAGGTTATTTTATTTATTCCTGCACCACTAAATCTCTATCTTATTTCAATAGTATTGTAATAAGATGATATCTGGCAAAGCAAGTAGCTCCTCTTTACACTGCTTGAACAATTTCTTAACAACTCACAGGCCTTTTCTCATCCACATAAATTTGGAAATCAGCTTGATATTCTAAAGTTTAACTACAATAGATGTAAATATAAATTTCTTTTTGTTTATTCTGTTTGGAATTAATTCGGTCTCTTAAATGTAGATTGATATTTCTTAGTTCTAGAAAACCTCAGCCACTATTTATTCAAATTCACTTATCCCTCATATGAGCTATCTTTTCTTCTTGAGACTCTGGTAAAAGATATTTTAAAATTTCTCATTATGTTTTCTATATACTTTAAGCTACTCTTTGATATTTTCATCTTCTCTTTAAGCAGGAGTCTGTTTCTTATTTCGGTCTGTCTTCTAGTGTACTAATGATCTCTTCAGCAGTTTCTAATCTGCTCTTTAACTTGTTTATTAATACTGATTTCAACAATTTCATTTATCTTTGAAACATTTACTTTCTTATTTTTAAAATTTGGTTTGTCATTTTTTATGTCACTTTGAATATTTTAAAAATAAAATCTCATTTTTAACTTTTCTGACATTTAATTCATAGCTTATAAGCAATTTCTGATAATTGCAATATCTGAATGCCTTGAGGCCATAACTCTGCTGTTTGTTACTTTTTCAGACTCTCATTTATTTTTATTTTCTTGTGTGTTTGATTTTTTAAATAATAAATTTAAATTGTATTGGTCTTAGCATATACTAAGTCTAGAAACCTAAATGGAGAATGCTGTCATTCAGAGATGACTTTCAAATACAAGCTGGTTTGAAATATATGTTGATTTGAAATATATTTGGAGGCTGGGTGTGGCAGCTCATGCCTGTAATCCTAGAACTTTGGGAGGCTGAGATAGGAAGATTGCTCAAGGCCAAGGGCTTGAGACCAGCCTGGGCAACAAAGCAAGACCCTATCTCTACCAAAAGAAAAACAAATTAGCTGGGCATAGTGGTACTTGCCTGCAGTTCCAGCTACTTGGGAAGCTGCAGTGGGATTACGGCTTTAGCCCATGAGGTCAAGGCTGCAGTGAGCAGTAATTGTACCGCTGCATGCTAGCCTGGGTGAAACATCAAGACAGTCTCAAAAGAAAAAAAAGAAACAAAATATATTTGGAAATAACATGGAAACATAACTTTCATGTAGGTAAACATCTAAAAGACTTGCTTATCTCTTGCAAGAAGCCAGATGGTGCTATAAACAATGAATAACCTTTTTAGGCCCCTTCGAGGTATTACCTAAACAAAGCAATCTGAAGTCTTACTCTCTTTAATTTTATTGTCCTTAGTTTTGGTTTATATTAGCCTTGTTATAGACAGACTTTAACATAGCCACTACAGTTCTCACTTTCTGGTGCTAATGAACTTATATAATCCCCTCTTGCTGAGAATTTATAGGACCTGCAACTTGGTTCTAACTACTAGATGTGGCAAGGGTGATTGGATGGTATTTTTATCATTGTGTTTCATTGTATGAGACCCCATCTTACTAGGCGACTTGCTCTAAAGTTTTGACCTTATTGCTGGCTTTGAAGAAAGAGTCTTATAGGTGTAAAAAAATAAATCCATGAGTCTTATAGGTGTAAAAAAATAAATTCATCCAACATTAGTGAGCTTGCAAACAAACCTTTCCCAGTCAAGCTTCTAGATAAGAATCCAGCTTTTGTTGACACCTTGATTGCAGCTATGCAGAGGACCTAGCTAAACTAAGACTTCTAAATAATAGAAACTCTGAGATCATAAATGCATTCTGCTTTAAGTCAGTAGGTTTGTGATAATTCGTTATGCAGCATAGAAAAGAAACTCGAAGTCTTATATTACCATTCTTTCTTTATAGAAAGCCTACCTTTTGATGGCTTTTCACTCCTCTCTGCCCTTGTTTCAGCTGTTACTTTTTTTTCTCTCAAAGGGTTTAGGAAAGACACAAAATGTTGGTGGTGTTTAAGATGAGGAATTTGAGAGGTGATAAAAATTTTCTATTAATTGCTTTATAACCACTGTGAATTAAAACTTGCTTTATCAAAAGCCTAGTTGTCTTGAGCAAGATGGTCTTTCAGAGTGTCTAGACTGCCTCACTTTTATAAGAAGTCCTCAAATTCAATTCTTATAATTGAAATGAGAAAAAAAAATGTGTTTTGTGGTTGACATGTAGAGTCTAAAGACTTCAGATTGCTTTGTTTAGGTAACACCTCAAAGGGGCCTAAAAAGGTTACTCATTGTTTATAGCACCATCTGGCTTCTTCCAAGTACTTTCTCTTGGAAGAAAGGACTTTAGCTAAAAAATGCAGCTTTGGGGTGAGAAAAAGATGTGTGGTAAGTTATGTTAATCTTATATTGTCAGCATATTGATTTTATATTGATGTGATATTCAAAAAGAAAAATTGAAATAAAGGAAAAAATACATTAATTAATTTATTTTTTAGCTCTAAGGAAATGACATCTAATCAAACACTAACTGGAAATGACTAAAAAATTTGTTCATAGTGACTACCATAAGAATTTACTCTCCATTACTGGGTATATTTCTAAAGGATTATAAATTGTTCTACTATAAGGACACATGCACACGAATGTTCATTGCAGCACTGTTTGCAATAGCAAAGACTTGGAACCAACCCAAATGCCCATTGATGACAGACTGGACAGGGAAAATGTGGCACATATACACCATGGAATACTATGCAGCCATAAAAACCAATGAGTTCGTGTCCTTTGTAGGGACATGGATGAACCTGGAAACCATCATTCTCGGCAAACTGACACAAGAACAGAAAAGTTCAAACACCGCACGTTCTCACTCATAGGGGAGTGTTGAACAATGAGAACACATGGACACAGGGAGGGAAACATCACACACTGAGGTCTGTTGGGGGCGAATAGGGGAGGGACAGTGGCGGGGTGGGGAGTTGGGGATAGATAGCATGGGGAGAAATGCCAGATAGAGGTGATGGGGAGGAAGGCAGCGAATCACACTGCCATGTGTGTACCTATGCAACAATCTTGCATGTTCTTCACATGTACCCCAAAACCTAAAATGCAATTAAAAAAAAGAAAACTTAAGCTCAAAGAGGTATTGCAACTTGCTCAAGGTCAAATATCTAATTTGTACTAAACATAGGATTCAATGCCATATTGCTATGAATTTAACACCAATGCCTTTCAACATATATTAACTAGTAGAATGTATTAAGCTGGGTTTTCTGTTCTCCCATTATTTCTAAAATTATTGCAGTGCCAAAGTCTTGATAGATGGAGAAAATTGAAATTCTTAATTGTGTTGATTTATATTGAAAGGTGTTAATTTATTATAGTACACATTTCCTTTGTGGCTGCAGTGGACAAGTCTCTGTGTTACATAGCTTAGAGTGAAAAGCAAGACACATCATATTATTAAGACAGAAAAATAAAAATATGAAACTCAAATAACATTAGTATATAAGGAAGAGCATTATAAACTGAAAATCACAGTAAAAATGTGAAATGATTTTTTAACTATCTGTAGCAATAGCCAACTAGTAATAGCTACTAATCTTCTTGAAATTCTGTACATTATAAAATATTTCACAATTCAACATTATTTTATGTATCAATAAATAAATATTTCCAAATTAAAATAAAAAGAATTTACTCTCCATGTATTCTTTGAATTCTATCCTTTTTCTTTTTCTTCTCTGTCTTTCCAGAGCTAATAATCATCTTTTTCTATAAGGAAAAGGTCTCATGGCCAAGTCACATAAATGAGTCTTTTGTAAATTTGCATAAATCTACTAAACAACCATTAACCACCCACTTTGAAAATCACCTTTATATCTCAACTTACTATGTCTTTCCTTTCTAGCTATTATTCCCTTTAAAAATAATACTAATATAATTACTTTTCAAAATATTCTCAACTTTTTCTTTTTAGAGAGTTATGTGAACAACAACATTCAATGGTTAATTTCTGTGTGCTAGAAACAGTTAATTGATTTACATAACATTCCATTTATCCTCAAAATATTATTATTATTTATAATTTATCATATTTATATTTATCATTTACTATCATTATTTACAATATTATAAAGAAAATTATTGAAATATTATTCATAGTAATATATTTTAAAAGTCAAATACTAAAGAAAGACCTAGTGATAAAGAGCAGTTTCTTTAATCAACTCTTGTTCAACTCCTTCATTCCATGATTCAGAGGCAAAATATTAAATTCCTTTAGTTTATTTGATTTTAAACTCTAGATTCTAAAATAACTCACTTAGATGTCTATTTATTGCCTTAAAAATATTATATATTATACTTTTACTGCCTACTGTTAAAAAGATTGCTTTCCCCTTAAAATAAAAAAAACAAGTCAAGAATATTGCATCTCACCATTCTTTGTCAACATTGTACTGGAAGTCCTGGCCAATGCAACAAGACAAGAAAAATAAATAAAAGGTGTACAAATTGGGAAGGCAGAAATAGAACTATATTTGTTTTGTGATGACCTGATTGCATATTTTACATGATTTATGTGTAGAAAATCCAAGAGTTGGCACAAAGTTCCTGGAACTAATAAGCTGTTATAGCAAGGTTGTAGGATAAAAGATTAATATACAAAACTCAATTGTTTACCTAAAATATTTAAATACAAGTAAAACAAATTATATACAGGATCTATATGAATAAAACTATAAAAGTCTGATGAAGGAGATCAAAGAATATCTCAACAGATATTCTATGTAGTATAGGAACAGGAAAGACTCAATATTGCTAAGATGTCGATTCTTCTCAACTTAATTTCCACATTCATTGCAACTCCCATCAAAATCCAAGTAAGTTATTTTCTGGATATCAACAAATTGACAATAAAGCTTTTATTAAAATACAAAAAGACTCAGGATAGGCAACACAATATACAAGAAGATAAACAAAGAAGAATATGACACTATTCAACTTGAAGACTTACTTTAAAGCTGCAATAGTCAAGACAGCATGTTATTGAAGAATAAACACATAGACCAATAGAACAAAATAGAGAATCTAGAAATAGACCCACCCAAATATAGTTAACTGATCTTGGACAAAGGAACAAATGCAATTCACTGTAGAAATGATAATCTTTTCAACAAGTGGTAGTGGAATAATTGGATATTTACATTGGGAAAAAAAAGAATCCAGGTACAGACTTTACACAGTTCAGAAAAATTAGCTCAAAATGGATCATAGACCTAAATAAAAAAACCCAAACTATACAACTTCTATAATAGGAAAAAACAGAGGTGACCTTGTGTTTTTAGATACAACTTAAGTACACCATAAAAGTAAAATTTGTTCCAATTAAAAACCTCTGCAAATATAAAGATAATTAAAAGACACAGAATGGAAAAAAATTCACAAAATACATATCTGATAAAGGGCTTGCACTTAAAATATACAAACAACACTTAAAATAAGAAAAGTATTCAATTTAAAATGGGAAAAATATCTGAACAGACTTCTCATCAAAGAAGATATGCAGATAGCAAATATGCATGTAAAAAGATGTTAAACATTGTGTATCATAAGGTAATTGAAAATTAAACAATTATATACCACTACACATCTATTAGATTAAAATCTGAAAAATGACAATATAATATACTGGTAAGGATTCAGAGAAACAGGTGTTTTCATTCATTGCTGGTAGGAATACAAAATGGTACAGCCACTTTGGAAGTTCCCTATAGGCTAAACATAATCTTACCATATCATACAGCAATTGCTATTTAAAATATTTATCTAAATAAGTTGAAAACTTATATCCACACAATAACCTGCATGTAAATATTTATAGCAAGTTTATTCATAATCACCAACAATTGGAAACAATGAACTGGAAAGCATTCAGTAGTAGATAAAAAAATTGTAACACATGCATAGAATAAAATGATCAGCGATGAAAAGGAATGACCTATTAAGCCATGAAAAGACATGGAGGAATGTTCCATGAATATTACTAAGTGAAAGAAGCCAATTTGAAAAGGCTACATGCTGTATAAGTCCAACTATATAACACTGAAAAAGACAGAAATATAGAGACAATAAAATAAGTGGTTTCCCAGGTTTAGAGAGCGAAGAGAATAACAAATAATTGAAGGAAATTTCTAGGGCAGCAAAACTATTCTGCATGATATTTTAATGGTTGAATGCATGAAATTATTCATTTTATCCCCTTCCCTAATCCATACAACTATACAACACAAAGTGTAAACCTTAATTTAAACTATGACTTCAATTAATAATTATATATCACCACTGGTCCATTAATGTAACAAATGTACTATACTAATGCAAGATAATAAGAAAAACTAGGCGTGTGGGAGTTACTTGAAAACTCTCTGTACTACATGCTCAATATTTCTGTAAATTAAAAAACTGTCCTAAAAATAAATTCTATTATTAATGGTTAAAATAATCTCACATTCTGTTCTGCCTTCCCACTAAGAATAAGGTTGTTTTATTTTTCTCAGACTACCTTTTCTCATGTCTGTATGTATTTTTTTCTTCATTTTGAATCACTGTTCAATGTAGAGATGATTATAATGATGTAAATATCATGAACTGAGCAATGTAGCATATTTTGATTACTCTTTATTTTTTGTACAGCTATTTATTTTTTCTGTAGTTTTAATTACTCTCCAGCAGGAACTAAAAAACACCTCTAATTATAATCAAGCACCCAGTTAGTCTATTAGTTCACATTTTTTTTGAATTCATATTTCTTAGAGCACTCTGTCCTCTGGCTCCAATTGGATTGATTTCTTTCTAGGCATTTTGCTTGGTTGGGTTTTTCCTTGCACTTGCTTTCATTATCATTTCAGAGTACTCTTCCTTCTCTCCTTACTTGAATTCTTTATTTCCTGAGTTCTGAATCTTTCTTGATGGTGGTTTTGTATTGTGTTGAATTAGACAAACCGGAGCTACATTTCCCAGAATGCTCTTCCTGATGTGGTTCGAAGTCAGCATTGGCTTCATGGGACATTTTGATGAACATTGGAGAATGGAAGTGAAATGGGAACCATATTTCTTATTTTGAAGGAGTTAGTGCAAGTTACCAGGCACTGTGGAACCTCCTCATATTTGTTGCTGATGCAGGCTCACCTAACTGGCATGGAACAATTCCCTGTGCCATAGATTCTCCTCCCAGGCTTCTCCTTCAACATCTCTGAGTTCTGGGCCAGCATGAGTGGAGTTCCATAGCAAAGCACACCAACTTGCTTTGATATATGCATTTTGGTGTACTTCTCTTCAAGTAGTTTACAGGGAGATGATGCAGCAGGTAAATTTTTAGAGATTTTTCCATGTCCAAAATGATCTGTAATCCAATATCTTGACATTGAAGGATGGGCATACAATATTAGTTTAGAAATAGGTTTTCCCTCAGAATTTGAAAGCACTGCACATTATCTTCCAGTTTCCAGTTTTTCTATTGAGAATCTCTTTCCATTCTGACTTCTGATTGGCATTCTGATTTCAGAATGCCTGTGACAATTTTTTTCATCTTTAGAAGTTTTTCGAGTATGTCTTTTTTTCTCTGAATTTTTTTCCTGAGATGGTGTAATTGGTTGTGCTTCTTTTATTATTCATTGTAATAGACATCTGATGATCCTTTGCAATCTGGAAACTCAATTCTTCAATTATGCAAAGTTTCTTTTTCTTTTATTTTATTGGTTTGTCATCTTTTCTACCGGTCTGTTCTGCACTTCTTAATGAGAAGTTACAACTCCTAAACTGACTCTATAATTCTTTTTACCTTTTTGTTCCACCTCTTAAGAGGTTTCTTTAAGTACTTTATTTGTCCCCCTTTCTCTTATTTTTATATTTATACAGTTATATCTTTAAAGTGTAAGTGTTTTTCCTTACTCTTTAAATATGTTTCAGGCATTTGTTCTTTTCTTAAAAGATGCAATATCTTCTCTCATTTCTGGTAAGACAACATTGATTATGTCTTCTAGTATTTCTGTTTTTCTCAGTTTTTTTCCTCCTTTTTTCTGCTTTTTTTTTTTTTGAGACAGTCTCGCTGTTGTTACCCAAACTGGAGTGCAATGGTGCGATCTCGGCTTACCACAACCTCTGCCTTCTGGGTTCAAGCAATTCTCCTGCCTCAGCCTCCTAAGTAGTTGGGACTACAGGTGCGCACCACCATGCCCAGCTAATTTTTGTATTTTTAGTAGAGACAGGGTTTCACCTTGTTGACCAGGATGATCTCGATCTCTTGACCTCGTGATCCACCCGCCTCGGCCTCCCAAAGTGCTGGGACTATAGGCATGAGCCACCGTGCCCGGCCTCCTTTTTTCTGCTTTTTAAAAATATCTTTATGAGAGAGTCTTTCTCTGAAAGCACAGTGTTTCTCGACTGTCTCTTTGCATTTAAGAAGGCATTACAATTGATTGAAATCCAAGTATATAGGTAATATATGTTGGTGCAAACATAAATATTTCATAGGAAGTTTCCTCACCTCCTCAATGTTTGAAAATGCAATCAGCTTCTCAAAAGAAGCACAGCTTCTGTGTTCTGTTTAATCCGAGAAAGACAGCCGGGGGAGGGTGAGTATCTTAGTCTGGTAGGGTTGCCATAAGAAAATACCATAGACTGGGTGGCTTAAGTAACAGGCATCTATTTTCTCAGTTATGGAGGCTGAAGTCTGAAATCAGGGTGCCAACATGCTGGAATTATGATGAGGACTCCCATTTTTGTTTGTAGAGGCTTCTTATCTGACAGTATACCCACATGACCTCTGGCTGTGGCTGTGCAGAGAGAAAATGAACAAGCACTCTAGTGTCTCTTCTTATGAAGACACCAGTTCCATTATGGGGCCCACCCTCATGACCTTATTGAAAATCACCTCACAGAGGCCTCATCATAATGGGGGTTAGGATTTCAATATATGGATTTGGGGAGCGGGGACACAATTTAGTTCATAGCCGTGAGTGTCCCAGTTTAATCTGTGATCATTTAATTCCTTTGCTTTCAGTGGGGCATCTGGTTTCTCCCCTCCACTCTTGTTTTGTTCAGTTTCTTCAGAGAGTGAATTACATTGTTCTTAGGTGACGGAGGAGCAGTTACTTGGGTGTGCTGGGTAGGATAAGGGATGTACTAGTCTGATTGCCCCTGAAACAGAGTTTTACTTTCTCCTTTTTATTTTTAGCACCTTTCCTCACTTACACTTTCAGAGTTACCATATAACTTTAAATTGTTTTCAGCTTCTCTATGGCTCAAACTAACTTTCTTCTCATTGGATTCTTCTATTTAAGCTCCATGAGGACACAGTTTTGTGTCTTTTGTTCACTGTTCTCTTGCTTCTCCTGAGAACAGTGCCTAGCACATACTGGGTGCTCAGTGAATGTTTGGTGAATGATAAATACAAGTACTTAGTTTCAGCTTTGGTCACCCTGCTATCAATTACTAATTCAGTATTCAAAATGTTATTGTCATCTTTCTTCTTCTGTTTTCTCCTTTCACATTCTTTTTGATTATGTAGGCAGTAGCCCACTTTAAAAATTTTTTATATTTATCTATACATTTATTTTCCTGGGGCTTTAGAGCACAGTGAAACAAATATGTGCTTTCATATTACTATACCTAAATATCAAGCATTATTTTTCAATTATTTAAATATTTTTAAAACATTTTTCTTTTGACTCTCTAAACAGTCTTCCAACAAATTTGTGAGGCCTAAAGATGGGAATATGTGTCATTTGTTTTGAGAATCTTGTAGTTTCTCCAACTTTTATCTACTATACTATTATGTTTATTTTGATTTTTTAGATTCAGTAGCAGAAGGTATCTCCCCATTTACTTTTTGTTTTTTTAAAGTAAGTACACTAGACTCAGGAACTCTTGGGCTTTCTCTTTTCCCTGAACTTTAAATAAATTATGACACATTTATTTTACAGCAGAATTAGATGCCAGGAAAGATCAGAAAATCTATCTTCTATTTCTCGGATAAAGGATGATTATCCCAGCAGTATTTGTGTAATGACTCACTCATTATTGATCAAGAGTCTAGAAAGTCTGGGGATTTTGCATTTTAAGAATTTGAGAGTAATTTATGATAACAAGCAATAATGGGAAGATAGTGATTCTGTATGTTTGTTGCTAAATGTACCCATCAAACCCAGATGCCAACAGGCATAAATGTGATAAAAAAAGAACATCATCATAATGTCTAGTGTTTCTGCAAGTAAAATAGCTCAGTTGCATACTGTTGGATAGCCATGTGATTATTTGGCTTATTTTCTCTTGATTTATTACTGATAAGTAGCTTCTGTTATAAATTATAAATGTGAAAATTATAAAATATTATATATTTAAGACTATGTTCTGTATCTGTTATTAGTGATGGAGATTGAGGTTTTTTATCTTCTCAGATTCATTTTTCAATTGGTTAAGCATCTCACCAGTAATACAAAGCTACTACTCACATGTCGAAAATTAAGTTTTATAAATTGACATCTTTGGATGAGGTCCCCATAGCAAAAGAATTTTGATGAGATTCTAGTACTGCCTCCCTCCTTTACAAACAGTAATAATGTTATGTAATAATAAAAAATCATGTTGTCTCTTTTTTAAATATAAGTATTCTATGGAATTCAATAAAGCATTTATTAAGCAAAGAAATAACTTGGTATGGTAGAAAGCACTTGCTGCAGTCATACCCAAGGGTGAGAATAAAAATATTTAACGATTAGATGGTGAACAACATACAATCTGAAAGGATAATAGCTAGAACACCGCATCTCACTGCTGTAACAAGCGTTGCCTTTTAGTTTCTAGATGTTGAGAAAGTCCACTGGTCCCTAAGGGAAAAGCAATGGATATCTGGGGGACTTATGGCCATAGCAATTTATTAATCCATGTAGAAATATTTCAATATTTTAATAATTACTGATATGGTTTGGCTATGTCCACACCCAAATTTCATCTTTAATTGTAACTCCCAGAATTCCCACATGTCATAGGAGGAACCTGGTGGGAGGTGGTTGAATTATGGGGGCAGGTCTTTCTTGCAATGTTCTCGTGATAGTGAATGAATCTCACGAGATCTGATGGTTTTAAAAATGGAAGTTTCCCTGCACAAGCTCTCTCTTTACCTGCCACCATACATGTAAGATGTGACTTGCTCCTCCTTACTTTCTACCATGATTGTGAGGCCTCCTAGCTATGTGGAACTGTAAGCCCATTAAATCTATTTCTTTTGTAAATTGGCCAGTCTCAAATTTGTCTTAGCAGCTGAATGGAAACAGACTAGTGCAACTATTATTGATGTACTGGTGCCTTCTGCCTGAATATCGGCTGAGTCACACTGAATGTGAAGTTTTCTTACAGCAGTTGTTTACAATGTGACCCAGGGGCAGGTCCCTAGCCTAACTGAGATTAGGTTCTTTATCTGTTATAAAAGGATACCTTGGCTGGGATGTAGCTCCCAAGTGTCCTTTTGCAATTCTTGTCCAGATTTTCTAGATGTATCTTGGGCAGACAGAGACTCTCTAATCTTGTGTTCCCTGGGAAGGAAGACTCTGTTAGTAGAAACTCTGCACTACCGAATTGTACCACAAAGGGAGCTGGAACTCTACCACAAGGGAGCCCTGCTTGTGGAATTAAGGAGCCACTGCTACAACTGTCAGTTCCAGAGTTTTGCTGAAATTGCTAGTTCAGGAAGGCTCCTTTGCCAAATCTGGCAGCTGTTGGTAATGTTGTTATAAACTCCTGCCTATGTTATGATCTTATGTGAAAAATGAATGCCCGATCTTTTATTCTAGTAACGTCAGTCTGAAATCTTCCAAGTCTTGTATAGTCCATCTGAATGTAAGATGCTAAATCCCATTTGGGGTTCTAGATATAAGGGACCGAGGAACATTTTTAGCTTTCTTGTCTCTTCATTAAAAAAAGGCAAACTGAAGGCCTTAAGTGGATTTTGAAAAACCCAGTCTACAGCAACTGTCATAAAACTCAGGTCTCTTTGATCCCAAAGACAAAGCTCATATTTAATATATCATTTTAAATGTAACTTCTATCTTAAAGATTCTGTGATTGATTGTATGGTACCTAAATTCAGATTTGCATAATGATATCCAAAGTTTTCACAAACACTTGCAAAACACTACTACTGTGATTATGCTGATAATTTACCAACTTATAGTACTTTGATACGTGAAAAATACAAATGCATAAGATTAAAAGGAAAGTGCCCCAGAATATATAACTAGGATTTATATGCAGATCTCTGAATCCAAAGCATTTATTATTCAGGTTATATCATACCAGAATCCTTGAATTCATTTTTTAAAAGCTTTAGCTTATTTACTATTTCAGTAATGGGATGGGGATAAGTTAGCACTAACTTTGGTTAGTGTGTCAAACTTGATTTCAAAGAATATTGTCTGTAATAGCTTTGATATAAATTGGTAATTTGTGTACCCTTTTAAAGATAATGAGTGTCATGGTTAATTGTATGTGTTAATTTGATTGGAATAAAGGATACCCAGATAGCTGGTAAAACACTATTTCCTGGTGTGTCTATAGGGTGTTTCTGGAAGAGTTTAACATTGGATTGGTAGACTGAATGGAGCAGATCGCTCTCTCCCATGTGTGTGGGCCTCATCCAATTCCTTAAAGGACTAAGTAAAATTAGAAATCTGAATAAGGGGAAATTTATCTTCTTGCTGTTTGACTCTTTCTGAGCTGGGGGCATTTGTTTTCTTCTGCTTTCAAACTTGAACTCAAACTTGTACTTATATCATCAGATCTCCTGCTTCTCAGGCCTTAGAACTCAGATTGAAACTATACCATCATCACTCCGGGTCTCAAACTTGCTGACTGCATGTCTTGAGACTTCTCATCTACTGTAATTATATGAGCCAATTCTTTATAATGTCTCTTTCTCTCTCTCTCTAGATACACACACACACACACACACACACACACACACACACGCACACACAGAGATATTATTATATAAATGTGTGTATAAAAATATATGCATATATAATTATTAGGAACTTTATTAAAAATACAAATATATGATATACAAATGTTATTGGCTGTATTGTATATATCTCCTATAAATTCTGTTTATCTTGAGAACCCTAATATAGTGAGTTACATGGTAGTCTTGAATGACCATGTATTTCAAATAAATATTTATTAAAAATTGAATTCACCTACTTGTGTATTAAAAGACAAAAATATGTTCTAAAAAGGAATTCTAAGTTACTCTTTTCTTTAACTTATGCAGGATTTTATAAACTATGTATAATTGAGCCTCTTTTACTATAGACATACGAATTGTCAATGGTTTTCTGCTAAATGAATTCTATTATTTATTGACATAATACAAGCTATAATCAATGTGAGGCATATGTCAGCTGTACAGCTGGAATTTTGTAATATTAATTACAGTTACTAATATATTCAATTCACAGACTTGAATTAAATTTATGATATAACTCTCATTTTATATTTTACATTAATGCACTATACAATAATTTTACTGCTTTAAACTAAAGTACCAGAAAACTCTGTGTGGTTAGGAAAGACCACAGAAAATGGGAGTAGGAAATACTTTTTCTGTTATTTATAAATATTAATCTTATACATAAAGAAATGATTAGGGGTCATTTGGGGTCTTCAGTCATATCCTGAAGTTACTGACATGATCCCAAGGAAATGATACTGAATTTGCAAATGCCTTGAGAATCATGAGGGTGATATTAATCAGTCACAAATTTCAAATCCAAGATATACCTCAGAAGGAAAATGAGCATGAATGATACAGGGGCTATTGAGGTAAGTGGGGGGACTTTGCTGTTGAAACAAGTGATGAGTTGTCTGAGTGAATATTTTACAGGTTTTGTGTATATGTGGAAAATAATTCTAAAAAAAATCATTGAGAGAAAAAGGAAAAGTAGTTCTTAGACTTTCCCTTGTTCTGTCTCCCTCTGTTTCTCTTTTGTTAGTGTTTCTATTATATTTTGCTTTTCTATAATTCCAGAAAAGGCACAGGTGCTTTAAAACAATCCTAGGCCTGGCCCCCTCCTTAAATTCTTTTTTAACTAGTCCAATATACGGCATGTTCAGAGACTCTTTATTTGCAAGAGTGAGATAAATTATAAGGCAATTTAGAAATTATTTATAATTTATCAGATTATGTAAGAAACATGAAGAGAAGTTGTAGGTATGAAATTATGGAAATGAAAAGAAAACAATTGTTCTTTTAGTTCTTACATCACAGAGAATTTGAATGATGGAATTGAGTGCTCAGACAAAGCTAGTTTAGCGCTCCTTGAATTAAACCTCCAGTGCACTTCTAGACTATAAACCACAGGAATGAATCTAGAAATGAAATGATAGTTGATTCCCAGGCAATTAAAACAAAAGGAAATGCCCAATCTTAGACAATTGAAAAAGCTTTCTTCCCCTTGTCAACAGCATTCACAGAAAAAATTTATTTTTGGTTAAATTTAGTTGGGTGATAGTAATAACAATCAAAGTCATTTTCTTTGGTAAGCCTGATTGGCTGGTAAGTTATTTTTTACCATTTTCCTTTGTTGATGATTGTGAAGGCCCAGTTTTTGTCAGATTGTGAATAATTGTTTCTTAATATAAGTTTGCAAGGCCATTTTCTCACACTGCTCTTTAATAAGGAATGTATAGTCTTACTCTGATCTCCATCAAAATGTCAAAATCCTCTACTGTATCTGCAACAAAGTTTTTTTTTCAAGCCTGAGAACAGTAGACAGAATTTTTTTTTTTTGTATGTATAGCTTAAAAGCTGAGATCACAGTCAGGAAAGCAGATTATCAAAGTGTTGCCATGCTTTGTAAGAAGTTGGAAAGGACTTCAAGGAAAAAAATCATGCTGTAAATAATCTTTTTTTTTCTTCCTCTAAGGCAGGCCCATTTGAACCACTGACCCCAGCAAATTCATTGTCCATATTCTTTTTTATTCTCTGTGTAATGTTAGTTTTTTTAAATATAAAATGAGCAGAAAAATAAAGAACTACTTAATACTTATAACTATGTTTGCCCTGAACCTGTGACAGATTAATTAAATATAGTTGTTGATCCTATCTTTTTTCAATTTTTATGTAGTTAGCAGACCAGATTAGAAGAGGCTTGAATTATGGTCAATAAGAACCTGCATGAAGGGGCAGAGTGTTTGTATTATTCATCATACTCACCTTAGCAAAGCACTAAAATGTAGAGAATCAAACAGGACTCCCAGTAATAACAAGACATAGATGGAAATCTAAGTTTCTGACTCTCAATTCTTTTTTTTCCTTTAGATGAGAGGATTTTGAATTACAAAAATACAAATACCTTGCAACATGTGGCCAGCTTTTCACATGATACTTCTGAAGCTCACTTTGATTTTTACTGGTTCTTCTTTATCGAATGAAGAGCCTTATAAAGAGCCCCTGAGTTTCCTATGTTTGTGCAGTTGGGTCAGATGTATTGCACTTGCTTGCAGGAGAAACAGCAGTAGGAAAGAATTAATTCAAATCACGCTACTGTGTGAAATAAGACATATTTCTTATCATATCTCAGTAAAGGTGTTTGAAGACTTAGGCTGCATAAATGAGCCAATTTTCAAGTTTTTTGGTGTGTCTATAAGAAAAATTAAATCTTCACCATCACCTCATTCCTGGATCTGATTTTATACCTCACTTCCAACACATTTGAAATCAAATTCAAGACATAAAACAGGATATATGTATATGTGTCACACACTGCTGGATACTATCTAAGAAGATAGAAAACTATTAAACTGATGAATAATTTTGTTCACATGTAGGATTCCTCTATAACCAGAGACACATTATTTCCCAAACTGAAAAACACCTGACCCTATAATTTGGGGGCTTTTTTGTTTGTTTGTTTTATTACAAGAAGAACATCTAACTTGAGATCTACCCTTTTAACAAATTAAGTGCCCAATACAATATTGTTAAGTATAGGCACAATGCTGTATAGCAGACCTCTAGAACTATTCACCTTACTAAAATTGAAATTTTATGCCTATCAAACAGCAAACCTTCATTTTATCCTTCCCACCCCCCACTCCCACTCCCTGGCAACCATTATTCTACTGTATGTTTCTATGAATGTGACTATTTTAGATAACTCATGTTAGTGGAAGCATGTAAAATTTGTCTTTCTGTGACTGGAGTATCTCACTTAGCATAATGAGTTATCACCTCACACCTGTTAAGATGCGTATTATTAACAAAACAGAATGAAAAATAACAAGTATTGTCAAGGATGTGAAGAAATTGAAATCCCTGTGCACTGTTGGTGGGAATGTAAATTGGTACAGCCAGTGGAAAAAATAGTATGAAAGTTTCTTGAAAGACTAAAAATAAAACTAACATATGATCCAGCAATCCCACTTTTGGGTATATATCCGAAAGAATTGAAATTAGGATCTTGAAGATATAGTCACACTTTTATGTTTATTGTAGTATTATTCATAATACTCAAAATATGAAAACAACCTAAATATCCATGAATGGATGAAGACATAAAGAAAATGTGGTACTTGCATGCAATGGAATATCATGGGGCTGTAAAAAAGGAAATCCTGCCATATACAACAGCATGGATGAACCTTGAGAATATCATGCTAAGTAATCTCATATATCAGAGGGTCAGAATTAGGACCTAACAATATAATGGAACTCGTCATATAATCATTTAACTTAGAGAAAGTGCTCATGCTCAGCCTAAAGATTATGTGGCAAATCCTCTTTTAGCTATAGTTTTTGCTTTCATTGCCCTAATAATAAAAAGATTACAAAAAAGAAGCAAAGGGCTACTTAAAGTAGTTTTCAAAGACAATTTTGACCCTATATGATTTTTATTTCACATGTTTTTCTTTATGTTCTTGAACATAACTCCATGTAATGTGTGACTTTAGTCTGCTACACTTAAAGGCAATTAGAAAGCCAGGAAATTAGAGTTTCTTTGGTTGCTTGGAGGAAACTGCTTCAGGAAAACTAGAGAGACAAAGAAGTCTTAGAAGATATTCTTGGAACTAAGACATAACTATTTATTCATCTTTTTGGCAAATACTTATTGAAACCAAATATGTGCCATGGGCACTGGGAACACAGAGAAGAATGATATAAGCTTCTTGCCTTAAATGAAGGGTAATGGAATGGAAAGCTATATGAGTAGATAATTGCAATACAAAATCAAACAGGCTGCAATATAGGTGTTGGCAAAATACAGAGGAGTTGTAGGAGATAATGGCTCCTTCTGTCTGAGGTCCAGAAGTCAACATACTAGTGGTTGCTTGGAGTTCACTGAATGAATGCCGAAGATACAGGCATTTTTGACAATAAAAGCGCCTTTGAGTTGAATAGAAATTTACAGTTTTCAAGGCACTTTCAATATATCTTTTTATATGGTACACAGAGTTTATTAATGCAGGTTTTGTTCCCATTTTATAGATGAAAAACTGGCCCTGAGCAGAAAATGATTTATCTAAGCTACCAATAATAATAATAATAAGTGGAAATGCTACATCTCATAAAATCAGAGAGCTCCCTGGTATACTGTACATTGCTGGTTTCACAAACATACAAATTGAGTCCAGGAGACTGACTTGTAGTAATTTATCAATGCAACTTCAATATAGTAGCAAAGACTCTTTCCAGACCAAACTTGAGACAGTTTCCTCTGAGTCCCTCTGTTTAACTAGGCCTTGTCCTTGGGCCTTGCTTTTGGTCAACCACGTCCAGTTGTAGCAAAACTCTTGCCACTTCAGTTAGCCGGAATCCTCCCACCCTCAATATCTGATGACATTCCTCATCCTCCACCCTTACTAACTGATCCCCCTGGCCTGCCTTCAGCAAAGTTTGTGCTAAGTCAATTTTACAAGAATCTCCCTACCCCTGGCGTCTCCTCTTAGTAATTGTCAGCCACTAAACCCCTCACTCTGCCCAATGACTATACATCCTCAGCTGTCTTTGCTGTATTTGAAGTTGAACCAGATCTCTCTCCTATTGCAGTAGTCTTGATACCTATTGTAATAATCCCAAATAAATTCTTTCTTACAGTTTTAAAACCTGTCATAATTATATATTTTTCTTGAACAGCAGTGTCTAAAATTGTAAGTTTGCTTGTAATCCAGTTGAAACCAGGATAACATAGAAGGGATAATCCTTCCATGAAAACATAGTGGTGCATTTTCAGCTTCTTGAGAGTAAAAATGGTTTGGTTGTCTTTAACTTTATATACCTACTACACAGAACATGGCACAGTCATGTAAATGTTTAATAAACATTTGGTGAATCCACATGTTTGTGTTTGACAAGTGAATTAATTAATGTATATTTGTTATTAAAATTTGCCATACTATGGAGAATTTGTTTTTTTCAGAATCAGTATGTCTTTAACCTATAGCCTTAGTTTATTAATTTTAGTAAACTCTCAAATATAGTAAAAGTTATTCATGCCTAATCCATTTGGTTTGTTCTGATACAGAAGTGAAAGGCAACCCCACTCCTTTATAACCAGGCAGCAAGGCTGGTGTAGATACTGGAGGAGGGAGTGGAAATTCCATTTCAATCAGCCTCCAACTATATTTCCCAGAAAAAACAAAAATACTTTTTTTTCTGCAGTCTCTTTCTTAGATGTGGGTATTTACCTGTGTGGGTAAAAATAATCTGAGAACTGAGTTTAACATCTAAAGAAAGCCAATTCACAATTTCAAAAATTACTCTTTATCATTCATGTAACAACAGCTGAAAATAATTATTTATCTCTCACTGTGGGATGAGACTGTCGAATTTCTATAGGGAATTATATAGAAAATTTCAGATCTTACACCTGCCCTGGAGGAACTTATAATCTAAAAGTAGGAAGAGAGTAAACAAAGTCAAAGATACTTAGAGGCAAAAACAATTTACGCTTTTACTTTTAGGGGCTCCAGAAGGAGAAGAAATTTGCACAGCATGCTGCACTCATAACTTTTGGAGAAAAAAAATCAGTGCCTTCTTATATATTGCCAGTTTAGTGGATTCTGTGATGTGAGCATTAAAAATAAATTTACAGGTTGAATAGCAAGGAAACTAGAAGAGTACAGGAGATTTTTGGTTAAGATTTCCAAAACGGAAAAGAAAAGAGACAGACACAAGCATCACACTGGTACATTTTTGAGAACCAGGAAGTGTGCAAGTATGGTTCCCCTGGCAACGTTTGTGTAGCGCATGTGATTTAGCACATCAGTTTCTCCTGTTTTAATACTGCAATCAAGAACTTGATTGTTTTGTTAATACGATCTTGGCATTTCTTCTTATTTTTCTTTTCCCTTGTGCTTACTTTTCATTAAGGTCTAAAATCTAGTGTTTCTTAATTTGTCAAAGATGCAAATTTTTGAAAGTAAAGTAAAAAGAATTCAGGTGAAATTGAGAGAAAGTTTTAAAAATTTAAATTTTAGAAAGTAAAATACGCTTGTAAAAACAAAGTTTCAAAGGGAGCCCAAAATTTCAGAGCAATAAGAATATTATCCAAATCTTATATTATCTGAAAGATAGCTTAAAATAGGAAGCCTAATTTTTGGCACATAAACTATACTGCAGATAACCAAAGGCATTTCTGGTTGTAAATTAAAAAAAATCATTACCTTTTGCTGTTAGTAATGTTGAACAATTAGTCTGACCAGTGTTTACCGTAACAGTGAAAATTGCCCACTAACCTCTTCTTGACTTCACTTGTCTCTTTCAGACTTCTATTTGGGTCCTCTTCATGACCTTTCTTAGTCCCTTTGGATCCAAGGACTTCTTACTCTCCTATCATTTCTAATATAGTTAAACTCTATCACTTGCATTGTGTGTGTTGCTTTGTTTTAACAACCACCTTGATTTTCTGCTAAGTACTATTGGAAAAATTCAGGCTAGCTTGACGATTGAATTCTGTGCAATTTAGACCCCTCATGCTGTTGTGCTTTTTATTCATCATTAACTAAATTCCTAGAGCATTTTCTTTAGCAGTTGTTCTCATCCTTTCTTCAATTTCCTCCAGCTTCCTACCATACTACTGTCCTCGTCAATCTAAGTAAAGACTTCTTCTTACTTGATTCATAAGACAGAACTTAAAGATTTACTTTCCCAAGTCCTCTTCTCTTTATCTAAATTCCCTGAGAATTTTGAGCAGATGATCCCAACAAGAAAAAAAATGACACACTCGAATTCGGATAATTCAAAGATGGGGAGTTATTAAAGGGAGTCTTTTCTCCCATCTTCCAATCTCTTGCCTGTTCCTTTTCATTGCTTGGTGATGAGGCCTATAGATCAGCTTGCCAGCACAGATAGCAGGATGGAGTGTATGTTTGGAGAAAGAAGTGAAAGATACGCAGCATAAATCTTAACCAATTTTTTTTGTGCTTACTATGTAAAATAATATTTTTTTAGCATTAAAAAATGAAGAATTGGCCCTGTTCCCAACTTTTGTGGAAGTTCAGAGCCTAGAAATAAAGGTGTGTATATATCTCTAAGTATATAAACCACGTGTATAAGGCATGCAAACAAATGTGTGTAAAAATAGAATTTAAGATAAAGCAAAGTGTTATACGGTAGCTACATATAAGATGCTTTGGCATGAGGGAGGTGAGAGAATACTACTAGATGTGAAATTTTAGAATAATTTCATGTACTTGATACCTATAAGAGTGAGGAGAATTTACAAGTGGGGAGATAGAGATGGCAGGAAAGGCATTCTCTAGTCAGAGAGAGCAGCGTGGGCTAAGATACTAAGATGTGAACACGTGAAGCATGTGTAGAAATATATAACAGGCAAGACATTTGGAAAGTTTGGCAGGCTGTAAAGGTAGTTTTTGGTACAATTGAGGACTCATGCTGATGAAAGCTAATATACCTGTGTCTAACTGTGTGGCAGGATGATACCGATTAACATTCATTAAGACTATCCATGCAACAGATGCATGAAGCAGACACTATTATCCCCATTTGATAGACAATGAAATGGACTCTTCAGGCAATATTAAATAATTTTATTAAAGTCAAAAAATCAAAAGATGGCTTTCTCTGAAAATGTAATGACATAATATATGTTCAAAGCAAACATAGTGCATGCCACACAGCAGATGTACAGTATAAGTGACAGTAAAGGTGAATTTTATGTGTCAACTTGACTGGGCTGAGGGATGCCCAGATAGCTTGTAAAACATTAATTGTGGGTGTGTGCATGAGGGTTTCTGGAAGAGACTATACTTTGAGTCAGTAGACTGAGTAAAGAAGATTTGTCCTCACCGGTATGGATGAGCATCATCCAACCTTCGAGAGGCTGCATAGAACAAAAATAGAGGAAGAAGAGTGAATTTGCTGTCTCTATTTGATCTGGGCATCTATCTTTTCCTGCCCTGGAACAGTGATGCTCCTGGTTCATTGGCCTTCAGACTCAGATCAGGGCTTACACCATTGAACTCCCAATTTTCAGCTTTTCATTTTTGGACTGAACTATACCACTGGCTTTCCTGGTATTTCAGTTTGCACATAACAGGTTGTGGAACTTCTTAGACTCTATAACCACATAAGTCAATACCTATAATAAATAAATTTCTTTCTACATATTGCTATCTTTATTTCTATCATCTCTCTGTATATATCACATTGGTTCTGTTTCTCTGGAGAACTCTGACTAATACAGTGAACTTTAGCCACCTGAACTATCTTGACTTTTGGCCTTGTAGTAAAATTAATCTGCAAGCAATTTTGGGCGAATTAGAAATTCACAGACCAGTGCTATGAGGGAGATAATGAAAGCATGAATGAGGATAGTGATGATAGGAATAGATAAAATAGTACAGATTTGGAAATATTGTTGTGCTCAGATTGATGTAACTTGAAAAGTGAAGGAAGTTGGGGAAACTAAGACAACCCAGGACAAACAGTAGGAGAATCCCCAGATTGCTCAGTTGCCCTTTTCTAGAGATAGCTTCCTAATGTTCCTAATCATCCACAGTTGACCTTTCATCTCATTGCTGTTTTTGTTCTCACATGGTAAACTAGGATAATTATAAATCATTTTTATTACATTATCTGAAACATCTCTTATACTTAGTCTCAATCCAAGCTCTCATTATAATAGTTACTTACACTACATATAACATGCTACCTTGACTTACACCATTGTGATAATCTTTTAAGTATTTTCTTTCTTTTTTCTTTTTTAGACAGGGTCTCACTCCATCACTGAGGCTGGAGTGCAGTGGCATGATCATGGCTTACTGCAGTCACGACCTACTGGGCTCAAGAGATCCTACTGCCTCAATATCCCAAGTAGTTGGGGCTGCAGGTATGAGCCACCACACCTGGCTGATATTCTATTCTATTTTTTTAGAGATGGAATCTTACTATGTTGCACAGGCTGGTTTTGAACACCTGGACTCAAGTGATTCTCCCACCTCAGCTTCCTGAAGTAATGGGATTGCAGGCATTAGCCACCTAAGTGTTTTTTTTTAATCTCCAATTTAAAAAAATCGGAGTAACATTTATCCATTTGATTAGTTCAAATTTTATAAAATTTATAATTTCCTTTGCCTACAGAACATTTTCAATGGTTTCCAATTAGCCAAAGGATAGGTTAATAATAGATCATACATTGAAATGTTATGTTCTATTTTTAAGATGATATAAATTTCTGTGTACTTTCATGAAAAGATGCTGATATCAAAAAGTGAGTTGTAAAACTATCCATGTAATTACAACCTAGTTTTAGACTGAAATAATTTATATTCAGTACATGTTTTGTACCTATTTGTATATGTATGCATATAAGTTAGGAGAATGTACACCAATTTATTTCTTATTCAGAGTAGTGTTAGAGATTTTTACTTTTCTATACACACTTTGGGTTTTATACAACCTCTTACAACAAATATTTTCCTATTCATGTAAAGTTCAAAAGAAGTGATAGGGTTTGGGCCTCAATTAAGTAGGCCATAAGACCCTTATGTGAGAGGCACCCTCCTACACCCAGAGAAAAGGAACATCTTTATCTCCAAAAATGGAGAGATGCTAATAGGGTCTGAATGAATGGGTCTTATAAGTTTCTCCCAGTTCACCACTCTTAGCTCATACCTGTTTTTGTTTTATCACCTTTTTGCAAAATTTTCTCTACTTCATCACACCTAGCATAAAAATTCTTGTCTGTCTATTTTTTGGGGTGATCATTTCCTTATGAAGGCTGTTGTGTCATATGAAAAATAAATGTGTATGCTTTTTTCTTGTTAATCTATCTTTTGTTGCAGAGACCTGACAGAAAACTAAAAAGGTTGGAAGGAAAAAGATGTTTTTCCTCCCCTACAGTTTTTTGGTGACCATAAAGGGTGAGGTGTCCAGGACTGGGGTACTCTACTCATTCCAGAAACTACAGTTGAGATCTGGCACAACTGACAAAAGCTGTCAGAAGTATAAATTCTTACCCTGTCAGTTTCCTGGATCTCTGTTTTTAGTGCCCAGATGCATGAGGAAGGTGAAATATTTGCTTGTCCCTTCCTTTCTAAATTTAGATTTTAAAAAACTTGTAAAAATTAGTTCTTTGAATTGTGACTCAGGTCAATTTGGTTAATTTTTTGGGGGGAAGAGAGATACCAGTTGGTTATTGATCCTTTCTCTCCGAGAGAAAGGATTGTTTTGTGTCCTGAGGTCTTGGCTTGGCCTTCTACCTGCTGGGGTGTACAGGTTGTTGGACCTGTGTTAGAAGGCAGCCAACTGTCTGGTTGGAAGCCCGAGTATGGCCAGACAGCAATGTGCATCACACTTCCTTTGTGGCTAATGTCCTACCAATCTTTGCCAGCTCTCAGGGTGTTGTCTAAATCTTTCTTTAGCTATCTTTGGGAGTGGCTGGGATTTTGGGATGTTTGCATCTTTTGCAACCTCTTTGGAGATGCTACTTGCCCTCCATGGTTATGTCATAAAAGACTTACTGGTTTTGATTTTAAGTATCTAGAAATTGGTGTACCATTGGTAAAAGCAAAGAGAGAGAGAGAGAGAGAGAGAGAGAGAGAGAGAGAGAGAGAGAGAGTTAGTTCAATACTGCCAGGAATATCTGACAGGGTTTTAATTTTCTTGTAGAGAGCTCTATGTTCAGAAGTTGGCTTAATTGGAAGCTGATATTCAAAGCTTGGTACGAGCTATTTTTCTAAAACCTCTCTGTTCTTTCTAGTTGAGTCTGTTTTCCCTGTGGAAACTTCTCCGTCAACTGAAACCCCCTTTTCCACTGTAGTCAACTACTGCTGACTATATGCTCTACAAACTCTGTTCACCTCCTTCTTTTTGGCATAATTTTGCTGAGGATAATTTGGAGCTTCACTGGGTTTCTTTGGGAAACTTAAGATATCCCCAAAGTGTTTCCTCTAAGACCTCTTTATTCCCACTGATTTTAGTCATTCTTCCTCTTCTGACTAAACTAAGAAAGTCATTCAAATTAATTTTTTAAGTCAATGTATCTTAGATAATAACTGTTTTTTTAAAAAGCTAGCTTTAAGATTGTTGGTAAAATAAAACAAGCATGTCTTCAGGATTGTCAACATTAAATGTAATACAGACATAATTTTCTTTCTACCTAGGTTTAAACTCAAAGAAGCCTACATTATCACTACTAGGTGTTATGAATTACAAAACTATAACTCCAACTTAAGAACAAAATTACAATAAAAATGAATTGATTTATGTATGGTTTTTGTATGTTAAGCAGAGCCATTTTATAAAAGAAAAGAAAAACAAAAAAAGATTGAAACTGCATGTTTAACTTTTTAGATTCTTTGCTTCTGTGATTTTTGATATGTGTCTGATTTGTCAACAACAAAAATAACTTGATATGATGGCTAGCTTTGTTTAATGGCTAATGAAATTTTCATGAGCAATTCAAGCATAGTTAAAAATAAGTTAATTAAATAGATGTAAGTGGAAAAACTGTATAAATGAACTTCTTAACAATAATTGTGTTTTATAAGGTCGACTTAAATATTAAAGCTATACTAAGTGATGTTAAATAATGAATATTTATTTAATATTTAGATTTCTTAATAAAATAGTGAAACATTAATTACTTAACAAAAGTTAAGGTTTATTTACTTTTGGCTTCTTAATTTTTATTGAAGGCAAAAGATATTTGGGTTTGCTAATAAATAAGCCCTTTGCCACTTTGAAAATTGTATTAGAAAACATGCCACTAGAAATTCTGAAATTGTATATTCTACACTTTCTTTATATATTTTTTTATGCCTAAACAAAGTTTTTTAATCTATTAAAAAAATGTTAGTTTATTATAGTGTGTAGTTGCTTGCTTTGTAGTTCTCACTAGAAATTAGGATTACTAAGAGTTAAAACTTGTTAAAAATTTTATCAATCGATATAAGTAAAACTATAGAAATAAAGTAAAAATAAAACAAAAACGCTCTGGAAGTGAATAATACAAGAACAACAGGATGTGTTTGTGATAAGGAAAGGTACACAAAGTATAAAATATGTGATCTCTGTTAAAGACAAAAGAAATTAATGTTGTTCTAATATAAGATGACTGGTTGTTTCAGAATGAGAAAGAATAAAAATGTTATACAAGAACTGAATTAATATTAAGAAGAAGGAATGTTTTAGAAGGTCTGTGGAAAAGGAATCTTGGAAAAATTGCCTTATCTGTATAGTCAAAGCTGGCTAAGATTGAATGGATTTATTTATAAGATTTTGTAAAAGTTAGTTTTAGTAAGAATAGTACACTGATGTAAAACTAGAATTTGTTTTTCTCTTTATTAAAAGGACAAAGTTTTTTGGATTATTGGTCTGTTTTTAATAAAGGATTATAGAAATTTTTCTTAACCTTTCAAGTAATTTGCCCAAGAAACAATGATTCTGTCATATTAAAATAATTTATTCTTCTTCATGTTGTCTTTATCAGGTTTATGTTTACTTAAGGAAATCAAGTCTTCTTAATATTTAAAGGGCTAGTTTTTCACATCTGTATAATTATCTGTACTTGTCTTTAGAATCTTTTGTTGCTATTTTGATTAAATACATCACCGAGGTTATATTTAATTGTGTTTAAACCTTTTGACATTTTTGCAAACTTCCTCAAATCAAATTCTAAATAAAGAGTCTTTTTGAACTCAAGTAACTCTGAGAGTTCTCAGAAGGCCTCTGGAAAATTCAAAGAAATTGTCCCTCATCTTGTAAAAGAGATAACAAACTAACAAGGTTTATTTGATATGCCAAATTTTATGGGAAGCATTGTCAAATAAGACGTGATGACAGGTTTTCTTTTTACATGGGTCTGTGTTATTAATGAAACTGCTTCAGAATTGTATAAAATTCCTAAAACTTTGTCAATACTGTCATTGCTCATGATCTGTCTGGTATAATGTTATCTACATAATGCCAATTGTTTTCTTAAAATATGATATGCCACAGAAATAATGAAATTTTCTTGTCAATTATACTATGATGAACTGTTACCAAATATTTAACCATGGCTATCTTTGAGACTTTTGTCATGCACAGAGAGTTATTGTTTTAATCTGATTCTTATCTAAAAGCATTTACTATCAACTATAGGCCAAAATACTTCATGGAAAAGACTGGGATTCTGATACCATTAAGACCATACAAATGGGCTACATAAGAATTTCTAGAACACTGATAAAGAAATGAATTCATAAAACTGCTAACAAACATGAGATCAAGCAGAATTAACCAGAATTAATTAACCAGAATTAATTACATGGAACTGAATAAACTGATAAAAATTATTATAATTTTTATGATTTTTTTTTTGTTTGAAACATTAATGGATCTTTAATGTTTTGTTTGCCAGATTTAAGGAATTTCATTCTCTTTTCTCTTAAACTATGACTTAACAACAATTTGATAAATTATACCTTTGTCAGCAAACATGAACATTTATTTATTCTCCTTAAGTTATGTCTCCAGAATTTGGAAACTCTTATTGACTATTCTTATTTTCATGGCAAAATATTTATTTGCTAAATTCAATAAGAATGTATTCTCCTCATAAGGTAGCAGGACTTAATTAGAAACATTGTCTTTATTACTAAGGTTTTGATGGAACTGTCTGCTTCTAATAAACTAGGATTGCCTTTATGGAGCTAATACTTACAATGCACTCTTGAATGACCTAGTTCCTGCCTTGCAGGAGTGGTAGTCTTACAGATGAGTAAAGAACTGGTAGGCCCAACAATTTTAAAATATACTAGAACCTTGAGAAGAGAGGAATTCACCCAAATCATTACATATTCCAGGTAAAGTCTGGGAGTCAATTCCTGCCTTAGTTTCTTAGCCTTGACAGGCTTTTAAAACTCTAAGTCTAACCTATTACTTTTCATGAATACTTCCAGCAAAGCAAAATAAATAAGAGAGGGAAAAAAAAGAAAAGAAAAAGACAGTAATTAATGTTTCCCTTTTATTTACTCTCCTTACGAGATGTCATTGAGATAATAAAACCTTATGGTACTGTCTAAAAAGGTCCTGCAAATCTATAACACTTGATTAAATGTGACCTTGGATATTGATTTAACCAAAATGACAATAAAAGATTCTAAAGGCAAACACAGATACTTCTATACTTTGTTGTGAGAAGTAACCATGACTATGATACTGTAACCAGAGATTAATACAAATTGCAAACAAAGAAATAAACTCAATTGCAACTGCTCTATTCACTGCACCATCTAAAGCCATTTCAAGCTCAAATCTAGAAATCTTGACTAGATTCCCTCTGGAGTCAGAAACTAGTTAAATAGTTAACCCATTATTAATCTTTGTTTTTCTTTTGTTCCCATAGAAATGCATCTTATTAAATACTGATTCCTCTTACCATATAGCAGCCTAACTTAGGTTGGCAGCTGTTCCTACTTATATCATGGTCTCTCAAAATGAAGCATAAATGTTTAGCTAGACTGACATGGTTTACATATGTCCTCATCCAAATCTCATCTTGAATTGTAGTACCCGTAATCTCCAAATGTCATTCATGGTTGGGACCCAGTGGGAGGTAACTGGATCACTGGGACAGTTTCTCCCATGCTGTTTTTGTGATAGTACATTCTCATGAAATCTGAGGACTTACTATCACAAAACGAGGTGTTTCCCATTTTGCTTGGCTCTTATTCTTATTCCTGGAACCTCATGAAGAAGGACATGTTTGCTTCCCCTTCTGCCATGGTTGTCAGTTTCCTTAGGTCTCCCCAGCCATGTGGAACTGTGAATAAATTGAACATCTCTTTTTAAATAAATTAGCCAGTTTTGGGTTTTTCTTCACAGCAGTGTGAGAACAGATTAATATAGTAAATTGGTAGTGGGAATAGTGGGGCACTACTGTAAAGATACCTGAAAATGTGGAAGCAACTTTTGAACTGGATTATGGGCAGACATTGGAACACTTTGGAGGGCTCAGAAGAAGATAAGAAGATGTGGGAAAGTTTGGAACTTCCTAGAGACTTGTCGAATGGCTTTGACTAAAATGCTAATAGTGATATGGACAATGAAGTCCACGCTGAAATTGTCTCAGATGAAAATGAGGAACTTGTGGGGAACTAGAGCAAAGGTGACTCTTGTTTTGCATTAGCAAAGGGACTGGCTGTATTTTGGCCTGCCCTAAGATATGTGGAACTTTGAACTTGAGAGAGATAATTTAGGGTATCTGGTGGAAGAAATTTCTAAGTGGCAAAGCATTCAAGAGGAAGCAGGGCATAAAAGTTTGGAAAATTAGCAGTCTGGTGATGGGATAGAAAATGAAAACCCATTTTCTGGGGAGAAATTCAAGCCAGCTGAAGAAATTTGCATAAGTAACAAGGAGCTAAATATTAATCACCAAGACAATGGGGAAAATCTCCAGGGCATGTCAGAATCCCTCACCTTCACTGGCTGTCCCTCCCATTACAGGCCCAGAGGCTTAGGAGGAAAAATGGTTTCATGGACTGGGCCCAGGGTCCACCTGCTCTGTGCAGCCTCAGACATGGTGCCCTATATCCCAGCAACTTCAGCTCCATCTGGGGCTAAAAGAAGCCAACATACAGCTTAGGCCATTACTTTAGAGTGTGCAAGCCCCAAGCCTTGGTGGATTTCATGTGATGTTGAGCTGGTGGGTACACAAAAGTCAAGAATTGAGGTAGGGGAACTTTCACCCAGATTTCAGAGGATGTATAGGAAACCTTGATGTCTAGGCAGAAGTCTGCTGCAGGGGAAGAGCCCTAATGGAGAATCTCTACTAGGGCAATGCAGGAAGGAAATATAGGGTCGGAGCCCCTACAGAGTCCTCGCTGGGGTACTGCCTTATGAGCTATGGGAAGAGGGCTACCATCTTCCTGTCCCCAGAATGGTAGATCCATAGAAAGCTTGTAACATATGCCTGGAAAAGCCACAGGCACTCAATGTCAACTGAGAATGTAATCAGCAGGGGGACTATACCCTGCAAAGCCACAGGGGCAGAACTGCCCAAGGCTGTGGGAGCCCACCTCTTGCATTAGTGTGACTTGGATATGAAACATGGAGTCAAAGGAGACCATTTTGTAGCTTTAAGTTTTAATGACCACCCTATTATATTTCAGACTTGCAAAGGGCCTGCAGAGGTTTAATTTGGCCAATTTCTCCCATTTGTAATGAGGGCATTTACTCAATGTCTGTATCTCCATTGTATCTAGGAAGTAAATAGTTTGTAATTGATTTTACAGGCTCATAGGCAGAAGGGACTTGCCTAGTCTCAGATGAGACTTTGGACTTGGACTTTTGGGTTAATGCTGAATGAGCTAAGACTTTAGGGGACTGTTGGAATGACATGATTGTGTTTTAAAATGTGAGGACATGACATCTGGGAGGGGCTGGAGCAGAATGATGTTTTGGCTGTGTCATCACCCAAATCTTATCTTGCATTGTAGTTCCCATAATCCTCACCTGTCATGGGAGGGGCTCAGTGGGAGGTAATTGAATAATGGGGGTGGTTTTCTCCATATTATTCTTGTGATAGTGAATACATTCTCATGAGATCCAATGGGATAATAAGGGGCTTATAAGGATTTTCTGACCTTCCACTGAAAATGATGCATATGAAGCAGGTCACATGACTGTCATGTGAGAGCTGCTCTTCCTATTCCAGAGGAAAGAAGCATTCTAGTCTCTTCAGATGGAGAGGTGCTAAGAGGAATATGAATGAACAGGACCTATAAGCTTTCCCCAGTTCACCTTTCTTAGTTCAGACTCCATCTCCCATGACATTTTTCTACAACTCTTCATACTTCATCAAATCTAGCATAAAACTCCTCAGGTTTAACAAATTTTTGGTTGTCAATCCTTTATGAAGATTTCTATGTCATATAGAACTTATATTAAATAAATCTCTGACTTGTATGCTTTCCTTTTGTTTATCTATTTTTGTTTTTCTTTTGAGACAGGTTCTCACTCTGTCACCCAGGCTAAAGTCTAGTGGCAGAATCACAGCTCACTGCAGCCTCAAACTGCCGGGCTCAAGAAATCTTTCTGCCTCAGTCTCCTGAAGAGCTGAGGCTACAGGTGAGTGCCACCATGCCCACTGATACTGTTTAGCTCTGTGTCCCCACCCAAATATCACCTCAAATTGTAATCATGTGTTGAGGGAGGGAACTTGTGGGAGATGACTGCATCATGGGGGTGGTTTCCCTGATGTTGGTCTCATGATAGTGAGTGAGTTCTCATGAGATCTGAAGGCTTTATAAGTGTTTGTCAATTCCTCCTTTGTTCTCTTCTCTCTTTTCTTCCACCTTGTGAATAACATACTTGCTTCTCCTTTGCCTTTTGCCATGGTTGTAAATTTCCTGATGCCTCCCAGTTTAATTGGCTATGAATCAATTAAAACTCTTTCCTTTATAAATTACTCAGTCTTGGGTATTTCTTTATAGTAGTGTGAAAATAGACTAATACATCCGCCTATTTTAAAAAAAATTTATGGGGACAGTGTCTCTTTATGTTGCTTGTATTGGTCTTGAACTCCCGGGTTCAAGCTTTGGATTCAAGCTATCCTCTCACCTTCACCTCTTACTTTTGTTGCAGAGACTTTACTGAGATCCCAAAAGTGTAGAAGTTGAAAGAACTTTTTCTTTCACTACTACAGAATAAAACAAACCTATTGGCATCTTGGGATATAAAACCTTCATATTCTGAGCCTGAGTTATTTTAGCTATCTATGCTTTACCTCTCCCTGTGCCTCAGATATCCTATTCTCTGCATAGCAAATACATGAGCTATGGGCTACAACTCCTTCCTCCTCACCCACATATGCCATGAGTAATTGCTTATGGCAGTTTTTCCTATTGAGCCTGGACATAGCCATGTAATATTTTATGACTTCAGACATTCATTACAGTTAATCATGGGAGATGGGAATGTTGATAGCTCAGATTTATAATCTGATCAAATTGAACTCTTCAATATTTTCTGAGCATATCTGCTCTTTCTTAACTCAAAGCCTTTACTTATGCAGTTCCTTCCATATGCTTCTCCCACTATCTCTCTATTGGACCAGATGCTAAAATCTGTTCCTCTGTGAGGCCTTATCATTCTCTATGTGAAACATAAGCTCTTCAGCCTTCTACTTTGTAGGCATTTTTTTTTGTTAATTCTATTAATACATTCACATTTTGTTGCATTATCTTTGATTTTGGGATATACATTTCAAGGAGCTATCATAGCTTGTTCATGATTGTATCATGCATGAGACCTCGCTTGCAATGGATGATCATTCAACACTTGTCACATTAAAATGTATTTGAATTTTTGTGTGAAAATATAAAGAAAAAAGTTAACATATAGATCCTTAAATTGAACATGCCCAGTATTTAAAACAAAGCTATGCAACCTAGACTTCATAATCACTGTCTGAGTTTATAATTGCTGCTATATTCAACCATTCCATAGTTCTGTTGTCAATATTTATATCTGAATAAATAGAATACTATCTAATGTCAATATTTGTATCTGAATAAGTAGAATACCATTTATAAATACTCTTTGGAAAATTGTTTTTAAACTTTCCATAGTTACCTTTGTTAAGAAAACATGTATTTGTTTTTAAGGAGCAATAGAGTCAAGCAAATCTGTAGATTTTTAGAAATAGCACAGCTTCACATGAACTACTTAAAAAAATTCTGAAAAGGAGAAGAAAGTGGCATGTTTGGAAAAAAAATATAAAGATGAAGATATTTTTATTTCCAAAAATACACATGAAATTATAACTAGATTTTGGCGATGTTGAAATGGTCGAATATATAAACATTATAAATCTAAGTATTACCCCTAAAGTGCATGAATTAATATAGACAATAGCTTTTTTGAGGAATTTTGAAGTCCCACATATCATCTTTAGAAAGGATTTCTTAATTCCTTCTAGGCAGACAAAATTATTATTTGGTACTTTTTTCATCATGTGTATAAAAATTACTAAGCTATAATTTAATCTTTCACTTACTTATAGGTCAATTTCCCAACTCTTGATGTCAGAAACTGTTTTTGTTGTTTGTTTTGTTTTTGCTTTTTCCATTCCAGGTACCTAACATGGTGTTTAGCACCATAAAGGTGGTTGATGGGTATTTGTTGAGTCAAAGAATGGGAGACTCCCTAGAACTGGCCCAACTAAGTTTCATCTTTTTTTTCCATATCTAATCTGTGAAATCTCCCCTTTTTTCTATTCCAGTATGTAACCCACTAAATTCTAGTTATTTACAAGTTTCATCTCATTCCTACTCTAATCTCCATGAGGGTAAACACTTACATATTTATCTCCAGATTCTACCATAATAACTAATAATTAATAAGTGTTTGCATGAATAAATGAGTAAAATAACAAATTAGTCTGATTTTACATATTTAGCACTCAAAAAGTCTCTCTCAAATAACCTTCTTATCAGTATCTATTGTTTCATGTTACCAATATGTATGTATGTGTGTAGGTGTCTGTCTATCTATCCATCTATCTATTTATGTATCTATCTATCATCTCTGCATCTACTCATTCTTTTATCCATACTCTCTTATTCCTTAAGAGTAGGCAGAAGTATCAAAAGAATGAACTGTGCCTTGGGCAGCTCAGATTCTGCTAGGATTCTTGGGAGCCGCTGCTGGCCTGAAGGCCATATGAGAATGCTAACACAGAAGAGAGGTCACTCAGTAGATTAGGCTGGAAGGAAAACTTCCCACATCACTGAGCTCTCACATTTTATACAATTGAAAATAATTTACTAGCATATTGAAGCTGGCAGTTACTATGCAAATTTGTAAAACAATTACCAGTTGAATTACAAATGTGGGAACAATGCAAGTTAATGACATATTTGGTGCTTATGATGATGTGAAATATGGAGGTCTAGCCATTTGCTCAGAGGTAAACAAATCACCTTAGGTCAAATACATGACATTCTTGTCTACATAGTTGAAGAAAACTAGAAGAATTTTATTTTGGTTTTGGAGTGTGTCTTGTCATTTAGATTCATGGATATTTAAATTGCAAAGGTACAAGTATGAATATCTTTTTTCTTATCATAGTAAAATAGGACTTTTTTGCATGTACCCCACTTGGTTCTTATGAATGGATTACAGTTTTGACATAAAAGTTACTTTAAAGTGAAAACAGTTAAAATCTTATCTGCATTTCTCTTATCTTTGGATCGTGGTGGCTGCATCCACTATTTGGATCTAAGCAAGTAGAGGAAAATCTACATCCAAACAGAAACTTTTGAAAATACAGCTGCTATTAACTTCTCTGCTTCCCACCTCATACCCCACCCCAGGAGTTTCCTGAGAATTCTAGGAAGAAGACTGATTGACTGTTCCCAGTGACATTAAAAAATTAATCTTCCATACTTTCTTATTGAAACATCCCCTTCTCCTACTCCTGCATTTATCAGCATGTTACATTGCAAAGCTGGTATAGAAACCTCTACTCCTGAGTATCCAGTGAATGAGTGAATGCTCCTGAGTAACTTTTGAGTGCATGTGTAGTAAACCTTTTCTATGTTCCTGGTAATCTATTTGCTATTAGTTAATTTTCAGATCCTTGATTATTTTCACTTAAGCATGTAGAGGAATTGTTGTCGTCCAACTTTTTGATGATGAGAGTGGGATGATCAAAACTCCCTGTTCACTCTGGGGACTACAGGTGAGAACTCGGGACATCTGATTAAGCCAATAAAGGCAAAATTTTCTAACAGGCAGACTATTAGATGTCTGTTTCTGGTCCAGCTGAGTGAGGTTGGTAATAGTCTCTTTTTGTCTTTGCTTTCCAAAATTTAGATTGGCAGGAGAAAACACTTGTAGAGACTAGTTCATCAGAGTATTGTGACTCTTTTTATGAATTTTCCTGTTATAGATCCTTCCCTTTCCAGCGATAATAACTCTGTCTGCCCATTTATCTCTTTTTTTTTTTTTGAGAGAAGGAAAGAAAAAAAAAAGGAGTGAAGGAGAGGAAGAAAGAGGAAGAAAAAGAGGGAGAGAGAATGGAAATGTTGCTTTATTCTAAAAGAAATGGGTATTAATAATGGCCAATCAATATTTCATTTAAACCTATGAGTAGGTGTGATGTGGTATTGACAAGATTGTATATTTTGTGTATTTAAAGTGAAGAGCTCTATAAATATTTATTAAGTTTACTTGTTCCAGATCTGAGTTTGAGTCCTTGATAGCCTTATTGATTTTCTGTCTCATTGAGTCTAAGTTTCTATGTATCTGGGTGTTAGGATCGTTAGCTCTTATTGTTGCATTGATCCTTTTACCACTATATCTTTGTTGCTTTAAAATCTATTTTATCAGATATGAGAATTGCAACTCCTGTTATTTATTTATTTATTTATTTATTTATTTATTTATTTATTTATTTTTGCTTTCCATTTGGTTGGTAAATCTTTCTCCATCCCTTTGTTTTGAGTCTTTGTGTATCCTTGCATGTAAAATGGATCTGGATGTAGCATACTGTTGGGTTTTGGCTGTATCATTTGATTGGGGGATTTAGTCGATTTAAATTTAGGATTACTGCCATTTGATGTTAACTGGCTGTTTTATCCATTCATTGATGTAAATTCTTCTTTATGTTGATGCTCTTTACTTTTTGGTATATTTTTAGAAAGGCTAGTACTGGTTGTTTCTTTCTATGTGTAATGCTTCTTTCAGAAGCTCTTGTAAAGCAGGCCTGGTGGTAATAAAATCTCTGAGTACTTGCTTGTTCATAAAAGATTTTACTTTTCCTTCAGTTGTGAGGCTTAGTTTGGCAGGATATGAAATTCTGGGCTGAAAGTTCTGTTCTTTAAGGATGTTGAATATTGGCCCCCACTCTCTTCTGGCTTATAAAGTTTCTGCTGAGAGATCTGCTGTAAGTCTGATAGGCTTCCCTTTGTGGGTAACCTGACCTTTCTCTCTGGCTGCTCTTAGTATTTTCTCCTTCATTTCAACCCTGGTGAATCTAATGATTATGTGCCTTGGGGTTGCTCTTCTTGAGGAATATCTTTGTGGTGTTCTCTGTATTACCTGGGGTTGAATAGTGTCCTGCTTTGCTAGTTTAGGAAAATTTTCCTGAGTAATATCCTGAAGAATATTTTCCAGCTTGGATTCATTCTCTCCGTCGCATTCAGGTACACCTATCAAACATAAATTTGGTCTTTTCACATAGTCCCACATTTCTTGGAGACTTTGCTCATTCCTTTTTATCCTTTTTTCTCTATTCTTGTCTTCTCGTTTTATTTCATTAAGATGGACTTCGACCTCTGATATCCTTTCTTCTGCTTGAACAATTCAAGTGTTTAAACCTGTGCATACTTCTCGGAGTTCCCGTATTGTATTCTTCAGTTCCATTAATTCACTTATATTCCTCTCTAAATTGTCTATTCTCATTAGGATTTCGTCAAACCTTTTTTCAAAGTTCTTAGTTTCTTTACATTGGGCTACAACATGTTCTTTTAACTCACAGAAGTTTCTTATTATCCATGTTCTGAAGCCTGATTCTGTTATTGGGATGTGCTCGTTCTCCATCAAGCCTTGTTCCCTCGTTGATGAGAGACTGTGATCCTCTTTAGAGGGAGAGGCATTCTGATTTTGAATATTCTCAGCCTTTTTACGCTGGTTTCTTCCCATCATTGTAAGTTTATCCACCTGTTGTCTTTGTAATTACCACCTTTCAAATTAGGTCTCTGAGTAGAAGGTCCACGTTGTTAATTCCCAGGGCCGAAATATGAGCAACCCACTGCACCGGCCTAAGCAGCGGCATTAAGACTGATGGTGCTTTTTTGCCTGGGAATCTCCAGTCTGACTTCCTTCTTGAGTCCGTAATACGCGACTCTGCCTTCCTGGAGCTCCAAACCTCAGTCAGAAGGGGAACTAGTCCCGTTTACTCTGCTCCAAGAGCTGCCTCGCCAAGGTGCCAGCAAAACCGCTGTGCCAGCCACAAGAGTTGCACTGGCGACCCGTGCAGCTCTTCCACTGGGAATCTTCTGCTCCGTGAGCAGCCAAAATTTGTCTGAAAGCGTGGCCTCCTCTTGTTTTCTGCACTTTCACTGGGAGCTGCAATCTTGAGATGTTAGCAGTCAGCCATCTTGGATCATTCTTTTTTTTTTTTTTAACTGGATTTGTGAAGCTGGGACTTGCCACCAAGACCTATTACTACCAATCAACTGAATTATCTTACCCTTTTATTCGTAAAATGTTCTCCAACATCAATTTCTCATTCTTTGTTAGTTACATTTTACAAAGAAGAATATTTTACTTGTAATTAGGCTTTGGACAGGATAAAAACCTTTATTTAAAAAATACAGTGTTCTATTCCTTTTAAAATGTATACAGAAAAAAGGATTCCAATAAAATAGGATTAAAAAACAGGAAACAAAGCCAAATTCTCATAAAAATCAAGAGAAATTGGTGAGACCCAGAATATCAAACCAACCAGAACAGCCAGGAGAGAGGCAGGGCAAATAGATGGAGAACAGCCATAGTCACACTGTTTTCCTTGAAGCCCCTCCCACGGCATTTTTATTCTGCAAGTTAATGACCAGCTCAAAGATGTCCAAGTTGCATAGAGTCTAACTTTAGACTCTCTGAGTTGTGAGTTTGTGAGACATCTATTAAATTGGATGACATTCTCCTTCTGTATCAATTTTGTGTCCAGAGAGCTTAATTTGGATACAGAGAGAGCATTCTCTCTGGTTCTACTATCACTAGCAGCACATATTGTCAGGTCTACACTCACAGGTGGCCCACTATCAGGTTAGGGTCCAAGAATTTATGTCAGCCATGTAGAAATATGGGTAGTCTTTGTACTCACATTTGTAACTGACATCCTAGTGAACATTGTCCAGCTCTCAGGGGGTTCACTAAGTCTACATCCAAAAGGGTCTCAACTCATAAGGACACTTGCTTCTTTCCCTTTCCTTTTCTCACAGCCTATTAAAACACAAGTCCTTGCTTTATTTCCCCTCAGCTATTTTGGGGAGTGACTTTGGATCATGGTGGCTGGATCCACTATTTGGACCTAAGTAGAGGAAAAGCTGCATCCAACTTTTCCTCTGCTCGCTTATGTGCAAATAGTCAAGGATCTGAAAATTAACTAATATTAGAAAGATTACCAGGAACATAGAAATTGTTTACTTATACATAAGATCATTCTATTCTGTACCTTCTCTGGGGACACCTCTTCTGTGCATAGATAAAAAGGCTTATCAGTTTTAGTCACATTTGAAATGAGTATACTTCTGAAGCTGGGTTAGAATCCTAGGCTCTTTGTTTGGGAGAAGGTATCTCTTATATTAAAATTTTTCTTCCTGACTTATTGTTTTTAGCCCTTTTGTTTTCCCTTCTCTACCCTTCTCTCTCATGGGAACCTCTCAGGGAAGTGAAACCTGCCCAAAGCCTTTCTAAAACCCCTATGACTCTATGCTCCACCATTATGGTGCTGCCACTGTCTGCTTCCTTTCTTGTTGGCATGACTTTGCCAGAAATCATTTAGAAGTTCAACAGCTTCTTTAAGAAAACTTATTCCTCTAAGACCTTTCTTTTCTTTCTCCAGTCTCTCAATTTCCTATAGTCATTGGAACTTTAGGGCACTGGTCACTTTCAAGAGACTCAGGCACCCCAAAATAAAACACCTGGGGCTAAAGAGGATAAATGAAATAGACTGGATATTTGTCCACTCAGATGGACTTTGGAGGCATGCAGGTGACCTCTTACTGCATCTTCAACCCCTTCACCTTAAATTTATTAAATAGTTCACAGTCTCCATTATATTACATATGAAAATTGAAAAGTCTCCTTTACAAATATTCATAAAAAAGCTTTAGCCCTCATGTTGAGCAGGTAACAACTTGTTTCATTTGCCAGAAATGTAATTTGGATAAAAATACACAGTGAAGCAAAGATGAAAATCAACTCAAATACATATTAGTGAGTTTTATATTACTATATTTATGCCTGATGTATAACTAAATTTTTGGAATGGAAGCCATAAAGATCTCTACTTGCAACTCTCTGTCTGTACATATGTTAAGTGTACGTGGTACTTTCCAACCTCTGAGGGTCATGATGAAATTAGTAAAAGAGCCCTATTCTGATTGGCATAAAGAAAAATAAGTGCTTTAATAAATCAGCTATTCCTAAAATTGTCAGACATGTAAGAACTAACCCAAATATTGTTGAAGTTCACATGATTTGTGTAAATCTTTGGTAATAAGACTAGTTTAATATTGCTGGTTTAGTAAAAGAAGTCATCTTCTGAGTTATTAGTATCAAGTATAATTTGAGCATATATTTTTATTCTACCATAGTTTACAAGTCAAGTAAGCTTATTTGACATCCACTGGATTTTTAAGATTATTAAGATTATGAATAAACCTAAGAACAATATATAAGTAAAGATGCAGCAAAAATAAATTGGTTATTTCCATGACCATATATCTAAAACACAGCAGTAAATCAAACAACAACAGCAAGAAAAAAAACAAACAATTTTGTTTTTGGATTTTTGCTTTTGTGTTTCCTTTTGAAACTTGCCTGGCATGTAAATATTGTAAAAAATAGTTCAAAGAAAAAAAAACTTGTCATAATATCTAGCTTCGTTTAATATGATTTGAATTTTTGCACATTATCCAAGCATCATTAAGAACACATGATTAAAGTTGATGTAAGTAGAATACAAGTTTTATGAATATACCTTTCAACAATAATCATGTTTTATAATAAATCTGTGTATCAGTCAGCATTCTCCAGAGAAACAGAATCAATACATTACATATGTATATGTGCAGACACACACACATAAATGCACGCACATGTATATATACAGAGAGAAAGAGAGTTATGATAAGGTATTGGCTTGTCTGGTTTGGAGGCTTATTAGTTCCAAGATCTGAACAGTAAGTTGGCAAGCTATAGACTCAAGAGGGCCAATGATGCATTCTTGTCTGAGTCCAAGGGCCTGAGAACCAGGAGAGCTGATGGTTAGGTCAGTCTGAAAATTGCAAGGCTTAAGACACAGGAAGAGTCAATGTTTCTGTTCTAGTCCAAAGGCAAGGAAAATCTAATGCCTTAGCTTAAAGGCACCCAGGCAATTCCTTCTTATTTGTGGGAAGGTCAGCATTTTGTTCTATTCAGGGCTGCATCTGATTGAATGAGTCCCATCCAAATTAGGGAGGGCAACCTGCTTTACTTGATCTTTTATTTAAATGTTAAACTAATCCAAAAATGTCCTTAAAGAAACATACAGAATAATGTTTGACCAAATAGTTTAGCACCTGTGGTCCAGTCAAGTTGACACATAAAATCAACTATAATCAGTCCACTACTGGTCAACTTGGCATCCATATACATTTCCTTAAACCATACTTATTTTCCAAATAAAGAAAATAACAAAGTCATAATTTTACCTAACGTGATACAGCTGTCCTGCTTACAGCCAAAAATGCACTAATTTCTTTCCAAGAAAAGGAGATAAAATTCTTGAGTGTGTTTACTATTCTCCTTGGTATCCCACCACTTAAAAACTATAATACAGAATTAGTAATACTCAAAAATGATGATATAAAGTTATATCTTATGTTTCATAACAAGAATATAGAAGAGAGAAGAAAGTGAAACTACCTTTGCAAAATTATAACAGTAAGATAAATCTGCCTTGCTTCTAAACTCCAAGCTCCAAGCTCTTCTAAGTCTATCTTGCTTCTAAACTTCAAGCTGTCCTTGCTCAATCCTGGGCATGGGCAAAGATAACTTTTGGAGGAATTTAGTTTGTAGTTTAACTTTAAGCAAGAATGATAATGGCCTTTTCAAAACTAAACCACCTTTGAAAAATGAATGAAAGACCACAAGGTTAGGATTATAAGAGAGGCCTCTTTTTCTGTTAAGATATAGACATAGTTTCTGTAATCTTTTACTGGTCAGGTGTCATGTGGCCAGAGGGGACAGGATTTGTGACTTCCTCAATTTCTTCTGTAGATAACATTATTATTATGGAACCTAGATGGTCTTTTGAGAATCGTTTCAAACTTTCTGGCAACTGACTGACCCTGCCAAGACCTGTAACTCATGACTCAACTGGTCCTGTTACCCCCACTCAGAAGTGGACTCAGCACTCAGTAATAGTTTTCCATACTTCTATGATTTCATCTTCAACCAATCAGCAGCACTCATTCCCTAGCCACCTGCCCACACAATGGTTCATAAAAACCCTAACTTTCAAGCTGTCAAGAAGACCTAGAGTGATAACTCTTGTTCTCCCATGTGACTGGCCTCTAATCAATTAACCTGTTTCTCTACTACAATGCTGCAGTCTTAGTGAACTGATTTTCTTTTTGTGCAGTTGGCAAGAAAAACCCACAGGGCAATTACAAAAACAAAATGGCTTAAGATATATACATATGTAATTATATATATCTAACATATGTATTTATATGATATATTTATATTTTATTTATGTATTAATATTTATTAATATAGACATATTAATATTCATTATGTATTATATATAATGGAATAGTATTCAACTATTTACATATAAACAGTGGAACAGTATATATACTATAACAGTATATATAGTGTATATATATATCTATATAGTATGTATAAATATAAACAGTGGAATCATTTATACATATATACAGTGAAATATACATATATATATTATTTCTCTTTTCTTTGTTGGTTTTGTTATATATATAAACAGTGGAATAGTATTCAGCCTTAAAAAAGGAGGCCTTGCCATGTCTGGACCAGAGGACATTATGCTAAATGAAAGAGAAGTGTTACATAATCTCACTTATATGTGGAATCTAAAAAAACGTTAAATACACAAAAAGAAAATAAAACAGTAGTTATCAAGGGCAAAGAGGTGGAGGAGAGATCATGAGGAGATGTAGGTCAAAGCATGTGAAATAGCAGCTATGTATGATGAAGAAGTCGAGATCTAATGTGAGGATTATAAGTAATAAAATTATACTATGTTTGGGATTTCTGCAAAATGACTAGATTTTAGCTGCTCTTGCCACAAAAACTAATGTATGTTAGATGATGGATATGTTAATTTTCTTCACTAAAGTAACCACTTATCTAGATGTATACCATAATATGTTATATACCTGAACATACACAATAACATTTATTATTATTTTTTTTCAAAGAATGACCTCATAGACCATCATTCCCAGTGACCCACTCTGGAGAAATTTGTGCTCCCCATCCCCACAGTTCTGGGCTTTGCAGGTTTAAAAGTCCTGGTTCCCAAAGCCAGACAGATTTCATAAGGGGGAAATACCAAGGTTCCCATTAACTTTCAGCTATACCTCCTGCCCAGGCATTTTGGATTTCTTATTTCAAGAGATTAGAGGATAAAAAGAATGAACTTTCTTGATGGAGGAAATGGACTTTGATAATCAGAAAAAAGTTGGCTGCTGTCCCACAGTGCAGACAAGAGATACCCCAGCACTCCCATGGGGTATCTCTTGATTCTTCCTTGCCCAATTTTTGGAAACAACCCAAGTGTCTGTGGATGAACCAACCCAAGAAGGGCCTGGCAATCAGGACTTCCGATTCCTCAGAGATGAAGGTCTGGATCACACCATCATGTAAGCCATGAAGACTAGCAGAAGTGTTACTTGTGAGTGAGAGGAATCCCAAGTCAATAATAAAGTGAGAGAAGAGTACCAGCCTCAGGGATAAGGACTTCCTCTTATAAGTTGTCCTAACAGATAGACCCATCTGAATTCAGGAGGAGCTGTTCTCAGAAGTTTTATATACAAAAGTAGACCCAAACAGTGCATAGATGGATTGACTGTAGGAGACACTATGCTGTGCCACCCAACTCCTACCTTTAGTATGAAGGATCTAGTTCCTTTGCTTCTGACAGTGCCTCTGGATGACAGCTCTCAATTTCAACAGTTTCTGGGAATTGTCCTTGACTGCAGAGAACCATCTTCCTTAACATCTGCAGCTTTTCAATTCACATACCTCTTCTCTATAAATTTTATATAGGTAACATTTTATTTTTTCTTCTATTTTTGCTTATCTTTTGCTCAGCAGATTTTACATCTGAGACTTTTATAAAATTCTAAAATAGAATATATATAACAATAGAGTATACTCTCTTTGTCCCTTAAAGCTGTTTTAGGAGTTGTATTAGATTTTTTTTAAAACACAAATTTGGTGTATTGGCGTTTAGAGTTTACTGTCTTACCAATTATTTGGCTCCAGATGTTAAAAAAGGGGCAGAATCCTGAGCAACTCTCATCTGAATGACTGTTTTTATTCTCTATATATTTTTTTCAAAATGATTAACCAAGTTGCATTTGAAAATTTGAAGTTCTTAGCTAGTACCTTCATTTCCAGTCATCATGTTATCAAATTTGCAGATATTAGCAAGGTCAGCTTTTTAGAATCTTATCTATGTTTTTCCTTTCCCACTGCACACTACTCTCTCTGGAGGAGATGTTCCATGTCAGTTTCCCACACCTTTCAGATTTATCTGGAATCCAGACATATTTTCAAAATGTTTGTTTGGAATTGTGGTATTATATGCTGGTGTCAGTGTTCACATAACTTTTTCACTATTGTAATAGGACCAGTCATTGATAAATTAATGTTACTCTTTCAAAGAAATGAACCAAACTTGTTATTCAGAAAATAACTAATAATTGTCTGGTTCTTGAGTTTCACTGATGGAATGGGAGAGCTGGGAGAGGAGTTAATCACCAGTGGGAGCTATCTTTTTTTTCTAGCACTGTTAAATTATGTTTACAAAATTTGTTTAAATAAAGTCCTATTGAGAGCATACATATTCCTCTGTTACCTGTAGTAGTGAAAAACAACATTTAATAAGCAAATAAGCATGTTGTACTAGAGTTCTCTGGAGAACTAATAAGAACTAATAAGATATATGTAGGTAGGTAGGTAGGTAGGCAGGTAGGAAGATAGATAGCCGAGAGGGGAGTTATTAGGGAAATTAACTCATGCAATTACGGAAACTGAGAAATCTCACAATAGGTCATCAACAAGCCGGATGACCAGGGAGGCTGGTACATGGCTCAGTCCAAGTCTGAAGGCCTCACATCCAGGGAAGCACAGAAGGCAATGGTATAACTCTCAGTCTGAGGCCAAAGACCTGACAACTTTGGGGGACTCCTATTGTACGTCCTGAAGTCCAAAAGCTGGAGAGCCTGGAGTTCTGATGTCCAAGGACAGAAGAAGAAAGTGTCCCAGCTTCACAATATGGGGCAAATTCACCCTTCCTCTGCCTTTTCATTCTATCTGAGCTGTCTGCCCATTAGATGGTGCCCACCCACACTGAGAATAGATCTTCCTTACTCAGTCTATTGATCCAAGTGTCAGTATCTTCTGAAACCATCCTTACAGATATACCCAAATGCAATACTTTAATGGGTATCTGCACATCCCTTGATCCAGTCACAGTGACACCTAAAATTTAACCACTACAGCATATAATGTTATATCAGTGTTATGTCAAGACCAATAAGTAAGGGCATATGGCTTTACATAAACCTGATTTATCTTTTCTAGTACAGTTTAATTATTTCTGCATATTCTGACATCTGAGTTGAAAATTCTGCTATTTATATTGGCTTTTCTTACTTGTCAATAAATCCTTGACATATAGCATATTTCTGAAGTATGATCTAGTGGGATATGGCTACACATTATTTTCAGCATATTTAAATGAAAACCTCTTGACTTTCAAAACAAGATTATGGAGATGCTACTTCTGAAAACATTCAGCAGGTGGAATGAGTTTGCAATGTTAAACACAGTATTTATGGATGGGGGTTGTTTGTAGCAATAATAGGGGTGTGGTTTTGCACAGGGGAATAGTTACGATCAATACACTTCTGTTTTATTTAGAATATATCAGCTTGTTTACAACTGAAGAATAAAGCACATAGATTTGTATTCTATACTCTTACCTATGGCATTGAATTTTCTAGTATCTTTATTTAATAAAATCCTACCTAGTCTTCAGGGGTAGGAGTTTTACCTAACATTCATTTTTATTATGCATGTAAAAGTTATGTCAACCTAATTGATAAATAGAAATGTATTAGTTAAAATTAAGTTAACATGAGTGATTGAAAGCTCAAAATAACCATGTTTTAAACAAGACAAAAGTTGATTATCCCTTCTGTAAAAGTCTAGGTACTTGGTCAGGAGTCAATATAATAACTTCACAATTATCAGAATTCTATCTTCTTATCTATTTTTGCTCTGCTATCCTCAACATCAACTTCCATTTTGTGGTCAAAGTTGGTTTTCTAGCTTCATTCATCATGTACTAATTACAGCCAGCATTAAAGAAAATGGAGAGATGAGACAAAGGCCTATTTTCTTTAAGGATACTTTGCAGAAATTGGATATACCTCTTTCCTTTATCTCCCACAGAGGGAAGGGGAAAAAAAAAGCCTTATTTGCCATTCAAGTTGCAAAGAAATTTGGGAAAGTTACTCCTTATTCTAAACTTTTCCACCAAAGATCAACAAAGGAGAGAACAAATATTGGGGACAAATGGCATTCTGTGGCAAAGCAAATTACCTTGACAACAATATATATGTATTAGTTCTCTATTTTCTACCATAACACATTTCTACAGTTTAGTGGCTTAAAATGAAGGAAATTTATTATCCGACAGTTCTGGAGGCCAGAAGTCCAAAATGGGTTTCACTGGGCAAAAATCAAGGTGTTAGCCAGGCCACATTCCCTCCAGAAGCTTTAGATGGGGCCACATTCACTCCAGAAGCTTTAGATGAGACTCCATTTCCTCACCTTTTCGAGCTTCTAGAAGCCATCCATAATACTTAGCTCATTGCTCCTTCCAGCCAGCACTCACATCATCCTAACCTCTGCTTCTGTCACAGAGCTTCAATTCTTCCTCTGCTTCCATCATCACATCACCTTTTCTCTGTCTCTGACTCTCCTGCCTCCCTCTTTTAAGAACCCTGGTAATCACATTAGACTCATGTGAATTATTCAGAACAATTTCCTCATCTTAAGATCCTTAGTTTTAATTGCATCTGCAATGTCTCTTTTGCCATTTAGAGTAACGTATTCACTGATTGTGGGAATTAGAATGTGGACATCTTTGGGAAGCACTATTTTATCTACTTGCCACAATATCAAAATTTAGAGAAAATATCCAATGACATTAGCAATGTAAGGTATTTTATAATTTAATGTTTTCACATATTTTCATATCTCATTTTTTTCAACGGTTAGGGTGATGTGATTGCTGGCTGGAAGGATCATGTACAAGATTCCCATTTAAAAGAATCATATTGAGATTCAGAGAGGTTAAATGTTTTTGAAAGTCACATAATTATTAGTGAAGATAGCATTGAATCTAATCCTCTCCTGATAGATCCTGCTGTCCAAATGCCATCTTCATTTTGAGATTTCTTTTTTTTAATTAATTAATTAATTTTTTATTATACTTTAAGTTCTGGGGTACATGCGCAGAACATGCAGATTTGTTACATAGGTATACACGTGCCATGGTGGTTTGCTCCATCAATCACCCTGCCATCTACATTAGGTATTTCTCCTAATGCTATCCCTCCCTTAACCCTCTACCCCCTGCTATCCCTGAGTTATAAGTCATCTTTCCTTCCTAAATTTTCCCCAGAGGACTTCAGTTAAAATTTCCTTGAGGATACAATAACATTCTGTCTGGTGGGATAGCTTATTATTATTATTACAGAATTTCCTGTAAAAAAAAAAAAGAAAAAAACACATCTTAATCATCTTTGCCTTCTTCCAGACAAACTGCCACATTATAATGGACAGATTTATATGTCAACTGGGCTACAGTATAGGTTACAATTTTTTAATTCAATGCCAATTTATATATTTTTGTGAAGATATTTTATAGTTGTGATTAAAATCCATATCAGTTTACTTTAACTGAGGGAGATTATCCTAGATAACATGAATAGCCTGATTCAATTGGTGGAAAGACCTTAAATATAGAACTGAGGCTTTCCTGAAAAAAAGACGAAATTCACAGATAGCAGCTTTGACTGGAAATTCAGCCTCCACTTTGGATTTCAGACTTGTTTTGCCAGCCTATGCAATCATGTAAGCCATTTCCTTATAATAAATCTCTTAATGTATATCTCCTACTAGATTTGTTTGTGAACCCTGACTGATACACATAGATTACCTACATTTTCTAGGTCCCCTATTCATGTTTGTTGATTCAAAAAGATTTGAAAATATTGGAACTACTTGGTACTACATATTAAAATTAAATTGATCAAACAACCCACATAACTCTGAAATAACTATAATGACTTACCATCCCAAAATTATTAGACTTCTTGACATGTTCTTAAAGATCTTAAACTTACTCTTTAATCAAAATTTATGTTAAGATCATATTTATTTTGAATATGAGTCAATGTTTTATCTTTGAAGACAATAATTTTACATTCTACATGGCTATCGGCACTCCAGGGGTTTCTATAATCATTGCAGTATCTAAGTACTCATCCGTTCATTCAGCAAATATGCACTTAATGTTTGTTTTAAAACTATGGAACTGTAATATCGAGCAGACAGGAAAAGATTCTCCCCTCTCAGTGCTCATGGTGGTAGGAATGCAGAAATAAATAGGCAGATATTTTCCAAGTTCTTTTTAAGGTCATCCAAGAGCCAAGATTTCTTGCTAAATACAACATTCTGCTTTCTTAGAATTCATAGCTGGACACTGCAAGGGCCTCTATTATGTTTTTATTGCCTTTTCCTGATGGGAGGGACTTAAAAGCAGATAAGAGAAGTCATTTTCTTTGTTTCTACTATAGGAGAAATGCCCTGTTTTAGCCAAGAAAATACAGGATCAAAAGAAGACGGAAGACCTCTGCGTACTAGATCAGGAAATTCCTGGAATACCAGGCTGTTTCCAATAACAGCAGGTCATTGCTTGTATCAGCCTGTATTGCTGACATGGAATCAGCACTGATTGCACCACAAGTACTAAATGGCAAGCAATGCTCACAAATTTTGGTAGGAACGTGGACCACAGGACTATCTTTCAGATTTTCTTTTTGCCTTGGTTCTGATTAACAAGATAGGTTTTTTGAGTTTGTGATATCTACTTTAAGAAGACAATCTCAATTTCGTACTTGCAAGTTGCCCAATGGCTTACAGCAGCCATCATTCCTACCATTGTCTTCCCCATTCTATTAATATACCTGTGTTAATATATTCTTATCCACAGACCAGCCTGGCCAACATGGTGAAACCCCGTCTCTGCTAAAAATACAAAAATTAGCCTAGCATAGTAGTGCATGCCTGTAATCCCATCTCTACTGGGGACGCTGAGACAAGAAAATCGCTTGAACCCGGAGGAAGAGGTTACAGTGAGCCAGGATTGTGCCGCTGGACTCCAGCCTGGGTGACAGAGTGAGACTCAGTCAATAAATAGAAATATAGTCAAGGGGTATATGTGTAGGTTTGTTACATGGGTATATTATATAATGTTGGGGTTTGGGCTTCTACTGAACCCATCACTCTGATACTGAACATAGTACACAACAGATAGTTTTTCAGCCCTTCCTTCCTTCTGCACTTCCTTCCCTCCCTCGCCACTTTTGGAATCTCCAGTGTCTATTGTTTTCATTTTTATGTCCATATATACCCATTGTTTAGCTCCTACTTATATGTAAGAACATGTGACATTTAATTTCCTGTTTCTGTGTCAAATCACTTAGGATAATGGCCTCCTGGTTTATCCATGCTGCTACAAATGACATGACTTTATTCTTTTTTTATGGCTATGTTATATCCCATGGTGTATATGTACCACATTTTCTTTACCCAAACCACTGTTGATGAGCAAATAAATTGATTCTATGTCTTTGCTGTTGTGAATGGTGCTGTGATAAATACATGAGTCACAGCATCTTTTTGATATAACAATTTATTTTCCTTTGGCTAGATACCTAGTAGTGGGATTGCTGGATTGAGTGGTAGTTCTATTTTTAGTTCTTTAAGAAATCTACATAGTTTTCCATAGTGGCTGAACTAATTTATATTCCCACTAATAATTCCTGTTTCCTTTTCTCTCACCAACATGTGTTATTTTTTGACTTTCTAATAATAAGCACTTTAGTCTCAGAAGGCATCTTATTGTGGTTATAATTTACATTTCTATGATAATTGGTGATATGCATTTTTTCATATGTTTGTTGGCCACTTGTCCCTCTTCTTTACAGAAGTGTCTGTTCATATCCTTTGCCCACTTTTTTAATAGGAGTTATTTGTTTTTTGTTGTTGATTTGTTTAACTTCCTTATAGATTTTGGATATTAGTCATTGTTGAATGCATAGTCTGCAAATATTTTCTCCCACTTCATAGGTTGTCTGTTTACTCTGCTTTTCCTTTTGATGCGGAGAAACTCTTTCAGTTAGTTAAGTCTCATTTCCAATTTTGTTTTTGTCACATTTCCCTTTGAGGTCTTAGTCATAAATTTTTCACCTATGTCAACGTCCACAAGAGGTTTTTCTAGGTTTTCTTCTAGGATTTTTTTAGTTTCAGTTCTTATGTTTTATGTCTTTAATCCATCTTGAGTTAATTTTTGTATTGATGAGATTTAAGGGTCTAGTTTCATTCTTTGCATATAGGTAGCCAGTTTCCTCAGAACTATTTCTTGTGTTCTTTACCCATTGTTTATTTTTGTTATTTTTATTTTTTTAATATCAGTTGGTTGTAGGTATGTGGCTTTATTGCTTGGTTCACTAATCTGTTCCTCCACTTTTATTTTTCTAGTAAACATATTACAATGTCCTCTGAATGACTCTTCCTTTAATAATTTTATATCATGACCTACTTTATGTGTATTAGATTTGTGGTCTTTTAATTAGTTAAAAATTTATAATTCTTCTAAGAAAGAAAACACATGCTCAAAGAAATGAACTTTTGAATCAAATAACACTTGAACAAAGGTGAACTCTTCTAGGGAAGTTGGGCTCTATTTTGAAAAGGATTTCGATGTGAAATTTTCGAATGTATATTTTTCACCATCATTTTTTTCTTTAATCTTTAGTGAGTAACTCAGTCTATTTTCAACAAGCATAATTACCATGTTACCTGTGGCAATTTGCAATCAAAATCAGCAAAAATGTCGTGCTTACAAAATGGTATCTTTGAGTAGCTTTTGATACTATATGTCTTACAAAGTTATCCTAACAGTTTTCTATAACCCTTGAAATTTTGTTTAAGACTTTACTGGGTCATAGGACTCAGTATTTCTACTTCTAATCCTTAAAGAAAACTCAGTAATCTTCCCCCATCTCCAGTACAGAAAGTAGGCAGTTGAACATGTTTTTGACAATGACCCTGAACCATAGACCCACGTAATTAGCCATGCAATAAAAAAATAATAGTTGGAGGCCAGCTTCATCCCTACAGCAGACGTTCATAAGTTATTGCCTTTTCTTTTATTTTAGAAAAGTGAAAGCAGATAAATCTAAATGCCTTTTTGGTTACATTCATAACAGCAGATGTAGTGTGATATCTAGTGTAGATGACAAGAAAGAGCTTAGAAGAGCCAAACCATCTTGCTGACCAAATTTTTCTCTTCCTATGGATAAAATCAGAAGATAAACTGATCTTAATTCAAATATTAACTTTTAACCTTTGCATCCCAGAAATATCTTTGCTTCTCTGTGACAGAAATTTTGGTTTACCTATCTGGATATCTATAGAAAAGCACTCACAGAGGATTTTCTATCGACTACTAACTGGTACTAACTGGTACTAACTCTGTGAAGCTAACAAGACTGTGCCTGAGAGGAAAGCAGTGTTACAGAGATACCATCATCAAAATGGCAACCATTTCCAGGCACAGACAGGTACTACTTTGATCCCTTTAGAAATTTGCAGTCTGCAAGGAAGTGGGTTTCTAGCAAGAAAATGCAGATAAACCATGAAAAGCACACTAAATTCTTAACTTTTCAATTATAAAAGTAAATCATGTTTATGATAAAATGAAATCCTGCACATAAAGGTGTGACATCAGAAGGAAAAGTACCATAGTTCCTCACTGCTTTCTCACTTCCCAGAAACAAACATTGTTGAAGATTATCTGTGTATCTTTCCACAAATTTTCACTGCATAAATAAGCATAATGTTTATATATTTTTTTCCTCAAAGGTATTATATATATATATATATATATATATATATATATATATATATATAATTCTATAAGTTTCACTTTTCAATTAGTGATTTATTTTTAACGTCTTTTCCTGCAAATATTTACAACTCTTCCATTTTCTTCTCTAGGCGAACATGATAGTCCATTGTCCCTCATGAATTAATAATCACACTATCAACAGCATTAGCAATAATTTTACTTTGTGTACCATTTTTATAGGAGATCTAGTGTGGGCTTGAGAAGGCAGAAAAATACACAAGGGGCGAAGCACATGAGAGCCTGTCATAAAATCTGTAATTAAGGTGTATTTTGTACTTGGAAGACAGATCTGTTTTAACAAGGGAGTTTGAAGGAAGCCTTAGAAATGAGGTATCATTTGAAACAAATCTTTAATGAGTAAGATGCTGCTATAAAACAATGCAGGGAAACATTGTTCCAGTGATAAGCAAAAACATGGGGGTGAATAAAGATGACAGACTTGATATAATTGTTTTATAAGAAGTTATTGAGGAAGGGTTGGGAATAAAGAATGATTAGTAAGCAAAGTTGTATAAGATAAAGTTAGAAATATGGATTTTAAAAGTTAAAATTAGAAATATATGTTGAGTTCGGATATTACAAGATTTTAATTTGGGTTTAGGAGTTTGAAATTTAAACTTATAGACTGGTGGTTTTCAGTGGAAAATGGCTTTGCCTCGCAGGGGATAAGTTGTGGTGTCTGAAAACATTTTGCGTTGTAACAGTGTGGTTAGTTGCTCCCAGTACCTAGGGAGTAGAGAACAGGGATGTTGCTAAGCATCCAACTAGTCATGGAAAAACTCCCTTCCCACATCTGACTTACTAGATCCAAAAATGTCGATACTGCCAAGGTTGTAAAACTCAAATGAGACCTAAATTTGTTAAACTTTGTACCTCATCAGTAAAGAAACACACAAAAAAAATTGAACACACAACTGTGTATGTGTGTAGTTAACCCTTGAAAACACACTTTGAACTGTGCAAGTATGCTTATAAATGGATTATTTTTTCAAATAAATGTAGATAGAGGCTGGGCGTGGTGGCCCACGCCTGTAATCCCAGCATTTTTGGAGGCCCAGGCGGGCGCATTGCAAGGTCACGAGATTGAGACCATGGGGAAACACCGTCTCTACTGAAAAAAAAAAGAAATACAAAAATTAGCTGGGCATGGTGGTGTGTGCCTGTGGTCCCAGCTACTTGGGAGGCTGAGGCAGGAGAATTGCTTGAACCCAGTAGGCGGAGGTTGCAGTGAGCCAAGGTTGTGCCACTGCACTCCACCACTCTGTCTCAAACATAAAATAAAATAAAATAAAATAAATGCAGATAGAAAATACAGTATTCATGGGATGTGAAACCTGTGTATACAGAGGGATGCCGTTTCACATATGGAAGCATAGCTGTATTTTTGCATATACATAGATCTATCATTACATAAATGAAATGTTATACTTTCATGTATATTTCATTTTATTTATTAGTCATAAGTGACTCATTTTGTGTCTAAAATATTAATATTTTATTTTATAATTAAACTTTTACTATATCATTTAGACTGAGAACAACATGTGTGAATTTTCTTCATTGTTTATGTTAACTCAGTTTAGTTCTATGTGATATGGCAACCCAAAATTCTGTTTTCCTGTTAAGTTTGTTCTTATTTAGTTTTATCTACTGTTGAAAATGAAAATAATGTCACAAAATAACAGATACAAATGAAACAAATGCACCATTTTCTAGGCTTATTAAATCATGATGTTTATTTTTAAATTCTATCTATTCATCTTACAGAGATTTATGTTGAAATTTGAGTAGAACATTTCCATCTCCATTAATATCAATCATTTATTCTCTCCAGGTTCATTAGATGGTGTTGTATTTTTATTCCATTAACAAGTGGCTTATAAACCTAGTAAAATCTTGGAAGGTATTTTAAACATTTGGAATTCTCTTTTTCACTTTTTAAAGTTTGCAAATAGGAGAATTTTTTTAACAATAAAATCACATATTGACAGATATAGTCCCAAATATCCATTTTGCAGATGCCTTCTACCTAGCATGAGTTCTTTTGAATAAGAGTTACTTTCTCACTCATTGCTAGTTTATAATCTTTACCTCCAGGGTAGAGATTAAGTGTATTCAATCTTTCAACATCTGCTGGGCAACATATTTCTGAAAACCATTCATCACTGCAGAAAGGAGTAGTATATTTAGAATCTAGTAGTTTTTATAAAAGAGAACTGCAAATTTCTTCATTAAATATCATGCTTATTTTAAATGCTCTGCTGTGAAATAGCTAGAAAACCTCTGTATCCTATATATAATTTGCATAGCCCCTTTAATCTCATTACAAAGTGTTTTAAACATCCTAATCTGACATTTCAAAGAGAATGACTATATGCTGCATACACTCTTATACTTTGCCATACTAAAGGACATGAAGGGATAAGGGGATCATGTGTGTAGACTCTATCACATCATCTCTCAGGATACTACCAATGTCTCTGACCATGGGCAATGTTGGGAAATTGTGAGTAATGGAATTTAGTATTTGAAATGCTATCTCTATATTTTGTAGGATAATCACAAACAGACATTTGAATAGTTTCTCTCTGAATCTCAGCAAATTGCCCTATGCACCCTCTTTGGGTACAATAGAACAGAAAGTCATTTAAGTTTCCTGAGGCGGAGAGTGATAGGATTAGTTCAGTGTTTTAGGGAGTCAACACAGGTTTGGTCTGTTAGTCACCACATATTTCTCAAGGCCATTTATGGGATGGATTTTAGGAAAGACAGATAAAGGTTAGGAGGCATGTAAGATAACACAGTCTGGAGACATTGAGGGACAGAATCAAGACAGGGTTTATTTTGAGAGGCTCTATGGATATTGAATCAATATTTATGTAACAATAGGAGTAAAATGAGAGAATGGGGCTAGAAAGAGAGGCAGAGAGAGAATAGAACACCTTGGAGGAAAATAACTCTGTCAATGGAAAAGGAAATGAAGGAAAAGGATTAGGGTTTTAGCATATTGGGGACAGAAAAAAATAGTAAACCTACCTGTCAACCCTTTTTTTTTTTCTTCCTTCCTTCCTTCCTTCCTTCCTTCCTTCCTTCCTTCCTTCCTTCCTTCCTTCCTTCCTTCCTTCTTTCCTTCCTTCCTTCCTTCCTTCCTTCCACCTCCCTTCCCCCTCCCTGCTTCCCTCTTTCCCTCCCTCCCTTTCTCCCTCTCTCCCTCTCTCCCTCTCTCTTTCTGTCTGACTAGCTGGCTGGCTCTGTCACCCAAACTGGAGAACAGTGGTGCAATCATAGCTCACTGCAGCCTCGAACTCCCGGCCTCAGGTAATCCTCCTGATAGAGGCAAGAGAGCCAAATGCCAAGGTCCCCAGAGGACCTCCAACTCACTCAGGTCATTGTGCACAGGGGACTGGCCTAAATATGCCTGATGTGAAAAATTCCATCCCTTAACACATTCATACTAAGAGATAAATCAATGTAGAGTAGCTCAGGCTAAGGGCCTGCATGTGCACTGCAAGAACAGGGTGGAGCAACAAGGAATTCATACCTTGTGCAGGGGAGAAGCCTGGCCTCTTCACCTCCTGTGTGGTGGCCCTGGTATTCAGTTGTGAGAGGAAAACCTGCTTGGAGAATCCCTCTCTTTGCTGAGAGCTTTCCTTTCACTTAATAAATCCCCTCCGCTCTGCCACCGAATCACCCTTCAATGTGTTCATGTGCTTAATTTTTCCTTATTGTAAGACGAAAACTTGGATTTAGTTGAATTAAGGAGCAAAAAAATTCTGCATCACTCCCATGTCAGCCTCCTGAGTAGCTAGAACTACAGGCTCCTGCCACCTCACCCAGTTAATTGTTGTATTTATTATTATAATTTGTTTTGTAGAGACAAAGTCTCACTAAGTTGTCCAGGCTTGTCTCAAACTCCTGGCCTCATGTAATCCTCCTGCCTCAGTCTCCCAAAGTTTTACCCCTGTCAACTCTTGACAGTGTTATCACCAGTGGTCTTCATTCCTGCAATAGCAAAAAACTTTTCATTTTGATTTTGATTTACAATTAGAATTATTTCAGTATTCTTTCCTAGGTAAAAGAAAAAATCAGTACAGTAACAATGTTTACCAATAAATTCTAATTGCTCTTCATTAGTCATTATTGTTTAATATTATAGGTGATGATATTAACTAATTTGTGGAAAAACTTCAAGAGTCTTTCAACAAAAGAAAACAAGTATTTTATTCTAATAATGTTAGTAATTTCTGATATCTGTATCCTTCTTTAAAATTAAAGGAATAAATATTAACTCTAATTTTCAGCATCCCTCAGTCTTTTAGGGGATGATTAGTATTGTAAGTCTATCCCACATGAAAAGAACGTACACTAGAGTTTCTTCACAGCTCAACTTCAATGATATTTTCTAGAATATAATCACCCCTCATGGCTCCCTCCCCTCAAGCATGCTGTAATATAGATTTTTAATAATGCTTTCTTGACCTGGTTTTGAGGCCCTGGCTAGAGGCCAGTTTCTGCTCTTGAGCAGCTGATTGAGGCAACACTCCTAACCTTCTCCTTTACTGGGCTCTCATACTGTGAGTCATTACATACCCACCCCAATTGCCCCAGGACCAAAATGGTTTGTTTTAGGTGCCAATTTGACTGGGATAAAGAATTCCCAGAGAGCTAGTAACATGTTAAGTCTGGGTATATCTGTGAGTATTTCTGGAAAAGATTGGCAATTGAATCCATGGAATGAGTAAGGAAGATCCACCCCCTCACCACTGTGGGTGGGCATCCTCCAATCTCCTGAAGGTCCACATAGAAAAAAAAAAAAAAAAAGAGAGAGAGGAGAGGCTAATTTGGTCTCTATTCTAGAGCTAGAGTGTTCATCTTCTTCTGCCCTCTGATATGATAATTCTAGATTCTCTAGACTTTGAACTCCAGGATTTATACAAGCAGCAAACTCCACTTCAGTTCTCAGGCCTTCAGCCTTGAGTTGAGAGTTACACCATCAATTTGCCTGGTTTTCACATTCTGGGTCTGAGACTGAATTACACCACTGGCTTTTATGATTGTCCAAATTGCAGGTGGCAGAGTCCAAAACTTCTCAGCCTCCATAGTTGTGTGAGCCAATTTCCATAATAAAGCCCTTCTTATATATCTACCTATATATACCCCATTGGTTCTGTTTCTTTGGATAAGCCTGACGAATATGCAAAGATAGCCCCAATGTTCTGGAGCCCACTGAACATTTAAAAATAAACCAATGCTAAGCTTGCTTACCCTCCTTCCCTTTTGTTCCTGCAGAAACCACAAAAAACAGGAGTTGCCTACAATTCCCTCCCACTTTCTGCCTGTTGACCAGCTCTGGCTTCAGCATCTCTGATTCAAGGTAATATGACTAAAACACAGCATAGTCTAATCTGTGTGGTCCTCCTCAACCATAGCACCATGAAACACCTCTATCAAAGCACTTATCATGTGGGCTTACAATTTTCTGTTCAATTGTATTTTGCTCCACTAGACAGTGAACTCCAGAAAACAAAGCTATTCTTATTCTCTTAAATTCTCATTTCTAGCATTATTCCTGACATTTTGTCAAGTGCTCAATAAAGGTAATAGAAATATTTGAAATCAAACCTTGGCCAAGTAAATGGACAATGCTTTACGTATAAAAGAGTAGCACAAAGTTGTTCTCTAATTCTTATGCTATAAAGTTCCCCTACTGAAAACACTGAGCATTATTTTGGGCAAAAGCCAGAAGAAAGTATCAATCTGTTAAGTTTCTCTTTAAGTATATAATTTTAAAGTATATAATCCTCTAAGTATTATCTTTGATATACTTTCGCTGTGTCCCCACCCAAATCTCATCTTGACTCGTAGCTCCCATAATTCCCATGAGCTGTAGGAGGGGCCTGGTGGGAGAAAATTGAATCACGAGGTCAGTTCCCCCATACTGTTCTCTTGGTAGTGAATAAGTCTCACAAGATCTGATGGTTTTATAAGGGGTTTCCCCTTATAAATGACCCTCATTCTCTCTTGTCTGCTCCCATGTAAGATGTGCCTTTTGCCTTCTACAGTTCTTCTGAGGCCTCCCCAGCCATGTGAAGCTGAGAGTCCGTTAAACCTTCTTTTCTTTTTCTTTTTCTTTCTTTTTTTTTTTTGGAGATGAAGTTTCACTTTTGTTACCCAGGCTGGAGTGCAATGGCACAATCTCGGTTCATCGCAACCTCTGCCTCCTGGGTTCAAGCAATTCTCCTGTCCAGCCTCCCAAGTAGCTGGGACTACAGGCATGCACCACCATGCCCAGCTAATTTTTTGTATTTTTAGTAGAGACGGGGTTTCACCATGATGACCAGGATGGTCTCGATCTCTTGACCTCGTGATACACCTACCTCAGCCTCCCAAAGTGCTGAGATTATAGGCATGAGCCACCACACCTGGCCTAAACCTTGTTTTATTCATAAATTACCCAGTCTCACATATGTCTTCATCAGCAGCATGAAAACAGACTAACAGAACCTTTGGAGTCAAATTTACTTAGAAGTAAGTTTGAAAATTCCTCTTTGGAGTCAAATTTACTTAGAAGTATGACATTTAGTAAATGAAGCAAATTATCCCACCCCTTATTCATCATTATCTTTCATTGTAATGGATGGGGAATAAATGATAGAGAGCTTTGCCCCTGAAATCCCTTTCACTGGTGAGGCATTTGTTCTCTCAACAGCCTAGAGTGGACTATTGACAGGCAGTTCACAGCTAAGACCCCTTTTGGAACTGACCTTAGCCAAAAGGAACTGTCTCTCATAAGGTGATATGCACTTCTGGGGGCGGTCTGCATCCAGTGACTGTTTAGTGCAGAAACATCTCTTTCTCACCACTCAGTGAGATTGACTGAAGTCTCTGTGGCAACTGCTCACAGTTCAACTTCTTCCTCTGCCTATTCCTGCTTCCCTCACTCCTTGCTAGGTATTGTTCCCGAGTCTTCCCCAATGAATCCCCGCTTGCACATGTCTGTCTCCGAGTCTTGATGTGTTTCCCAGGAAAACCAACTTAAGGCATTCACTTACGAAATAAAGAGATGCACAGTTAATTTTAAACGTGAAATAAACATTGAAATAAACTGCTTTTCCCAATGTGTTGATTGACTTCACACTTTTGTGGGAAACTAGATTTTGTTTGACAAATAATAGGCATTCTTAGGCATTATAAGGATATTGATTTTTTATTTCCCTTTTTATTCACATTGCCCCAATTTTGTTGGCATTTTATAAGTTATTTAGAAAAATTGTGCCTTTTCAAGAGAAAAATATTTTATATTAGTTACTTTGTGTAGTATAATGAACTTTTAAAAAGTGCCATACTTTCTTTTGAAAAAAATTCAAACATTAGTTTATATAAAACATTCCAAATAACTGAAAATGTATTTCCTTCTCATATGAAACAGGCAGAAAAACAAATATCTAATGATGTTTATAAAAGGTTTGCAATCTAAGAATACTGAATGAAAAAAACATTCTCAGAAATATTTTTAGCTCTTAACGAGAGCCCCATATTACTATATAGTGATTTTAGTAGTAGTATCTAATGCTGTGCCAGTTTCCTTGTGACTGTTTTAATCATGCTTAAGTATACATCATTTTCTAAGGCAAATCACATATACATGGTTTCTTTTACATCTGTTTCAACTCAACTCATCCTTACTTCTAAAGTTTACAATGTCAGTGCGACCAGCAACAACAATAAAAATTAGAGAATTATTTAGAGTAAACTGAAACTCCATCAAAGAGACTTTTACTCCCCTCATCTATCTCTGGTCTTATTTAAGATTCCCACAAAATTGTTGAGAAATGACCAAAAAAAGACAGTGGTAGGAGGGGAAAGAAATCCCCCCTGCCCTTTTTTCTGGTAGCAGGTTTAGGGAAAGGACGTTCTAGAGAATCTGAGATAAACCATGCAGGTGGAAAGGAAAGAAGAGAAGTAAAATGGCATTAGCTTATTTTGAGAACTGAAGTAGTTCAAGTTTACTATTCCTTGCTAGACACATTTTTGTTGGCTTAAGGTAAAGCTATGCTAGTATTATGTCATTTTTGCAGAGGACAGAACAGTACAGGTATTAGGTCATCCTAGTTGGAAGTCAGATCTCCTTACTTGATTAGAATACATTTTATAAAAAAGAATAGGCCAGTGGCTCATGCCTATAATCCCAGCACTTTAGGAGGTCGAGGCGGGTAGATCACGAGGTCAAGAGATCGAGACCATCCTGGTCAACAAGGTGAAACCCCGTCTCTACTAAAAAAAAAAATACAAAAATTAGCTGGGCATAGTGGTGTGCTCCTGTAGTCCCAGCTACTTGGGAGGCTGAAGCAGGAGATTTGCTTGAACCTAGGAGGCGGAGGTTGCAGTGAGCCGAGATAGTGCCATTGCACTCTAATCTGGGTAACAACAGCGAAACTCTGTCTCAAAAAAAAAAAAAAAAAAAAGAAAAGAAAAGAATAGGCGAAATAACTTACAGATGATATAATGTTACTTACCTGATGGAAATGTGTTGCAGATAATTTTATTTCAGCTTTCTACCTCCCCTGGGCTTTAGGGCTTACAAAATAGATGACATTTTGAACTTACTTGTTTCAAATCTAGTAAAAGTGGCCAGCTTTCTGAATTTTGAAAAGGTAGAACAAAATGTTAACCATTATGATCAAAGTAGCTATCAATCAGTCATTCTCCTTGAGATCCATTCTTTGTTGTGATGGGGGCCTCTTTAATAATGCCATCTATTATTTTGTGAAGCCTGGCACAGGATAGACTGGTGTATATTCATTCCCTGATTCTCCTGATAGTTTCAGGTAATTTTAATCTAGTGAGGATTTCAACATCTCTATGTAGCCTAGCGGTTAATATTTATGGTCCCAGACTTGGATATGGGTTTAAAGTCAACTCTCTCAATGCAACCTTGGCAAGTGTGTTAATTTAAACTTGAATTTCTTCTTCTCCAACATGAGAATAATTATTACATCTCCCTTATGGTGTTATTGTGAGGAATACATGAGGATTATGCATAGAACATACTTAGGCTAGTGTCTGGTGTCAGATTCTCAATCTGCTTTGATCCCAGCTGGGAAGATGGGTGTTTTTTAGCAGTGGGCTCAGCAACCTTGTATTTGGTGTCTTAGCTGAGAGAATCAAGTACATAAAAAAGGAATAAAGAGAGAAGTCAAAATAACACCTATGTTAATTATAGAGATCAGGCTGGAAGGCATATATAAGTCAAATAAACATTCTAAAGTAGCTCCAGGATGAGGCAGATTTATCTGTACAGCCTCATGCTACCCTGGTGGTCTCAGCAGGGTGGTCACTTGCTCTTTACCTGGAGCTCAGACCTCAGAGAAAGAGGATGGATCTGGGTATCTCAATGATTTCTTCCAACTCAGCAATCTCGAAAGTGACTCTTTTTTTCCCAGGGACTATATTAATCAGGTCCCTTCACAGAAAGGAAGCATCAGAGTTTGGAGGAAGCAACATGGACGAAGTGCTCAATAGATAACTGCTATTATTTTGACTGACAGTGATGTATTTTTCTCTTTACATTGTCTAAAACATTAACAACTTATGGAGTTATTTGCCCTCCCATCCTTGTTTTTTCTAAAGTGAAGATAATCATCTTTAACAGAAGTCAAATGTAAATTTAAAATACAAATATACATATATATATACATAAAAGAAAAAAGACTCAGAAAAATTAAACTGTAAAAAAATAAATCTACCTCAATATACCCAAAGTACACATAATATAGGATTAAGAATTCTTTATATTTTTATGACTAAAATAATAAACTGTAGACATGAATAAAGGATAACACAGTTAAAAGGAACACATTTTAAATATCTGGTGATGTATCTAGATAGAGAAATTACAACTTGATTTGAAATATAGATACTAATATGTGCTATATATTCATTTTAGAACATACATTTCATTCATAAATGTGACATTGCTTGATGCTGTAAATATCTCTATTTAATTATCAACATATAGCCTAGGAGATAAACTCTATATTTATTAGTTTGTGACATTCATGGATATTTCCTTCTCACTCCTCTCTATGCCCAATATATCACGTTAATACCTTTTTCTTGGTTACTGTCACTATTCACAGATAAGGGATACATATTAATAGGAATAGTATTTTAAAGTATTCTAAAATTTTGTTTCTATAACAAAGGAAGTAGCCCCTGGGAGATAAGAATACATGAGAAGCAGAAACAATTTATCAAATATCAATATGATAAATATGTAATAATTTTCTCAAAATAAAGTTTGTTAAAATTTAACTCATTAGAGACTCACAGGATTCAGGAACAGGCTATATGAATAATTAATTTTGAAAATTATATGAGAAGAAACTATGAATTATTTTACCAAATTTTTAAAACTGTAGATAAACAATATCTGTGATACTAAAGTCTATTAAGTTGTATATATGAGACTCTGGTAGATGAAACCATCTCAAGGACGAGAGACTATCGCTCACTCTTGCATAGTGTCTGCCACATGGTAATTTCACAGATTTTTGTTGAACACATATTTACTGGAGATACGAGGTATTGGTTAAATAAATAACTTCAGGTTGAGAACATTAGTGCCAATGGAGACAATTTTTTTCTTGATTTATTAATGGTTATTTATCAATTAGACATTATTGATATATAATAATATATATGTTTGAAGACATGTCCTGCAAGCAGTCATTTTTTCAATAACATTTTTAAAAAAAAATCTACCAGAGGCCTATGTGTATGGCACATCAGGTTTGATACCTCGGAAAAGTACATTCATTTTTTTTCATTAATTTTCAAGATAGCTCTCTGGATTTCATTCAAATTCAGGTAATTTAAAGGAGGAGAGATTTGCAAAACCTGTCAAACATAATGATGGAGTGCAGTAGTCCTCCCAGTAATGGGATTGGTTCAATGGCTCTTTTTGAAATGTGCCTACATTAATGTATAAGTACTTAAAGATATTTGCTTTTTATGAACATGGGTAAAATTTTTGCCACATGTTTTATATCAGACGAGTACAAAGTTATTGACTAAAAGCCAGAAAGATGGGAGATTCTAATTATGATCCAAAGTCAGTCTACATGCTTTTAAATGGATGCTGTGACCCTTCCTCTATTGCTTACTACAGTTGTTTTCCCAAGCTTCCCCTGAAAAGTAGTGCTGTCAGACTCGAGCTTTGCCAACTCCTCTTGCAAAATGGGAAAAGGCTTCAGTTGAAAATTGTGATTATTTCATGATGTGTTCACTAATGTTTTAATGTTGTATGATGATTATTTCATGATGTTATAACAGTATTTCCAGTTCCAACATGGACGTTTATTATCTGACACAAATCCCAGGACATACCATAACATTAATGGCTTTTGTAATAACAACATGGTATGCAAAATAGTCCATATTGGAAAATTGTACATATTTTGAAAACAGCTTTACATTCTTTCCTTTCTTAAATTTCTGAGTTTCCCCTTCTCTTTTGTTTTTACATTGTGTTTGTTTGCACAAGTTATAGTTATATGCTTGAAAGGCAGCTTTCTCCCTGATGGGACCACACCTAATTCATTTAAGGGAGAGACCTACTGATGCTATTTTTTAAATACCTTTAAGGTCCTCAGGATAGAGTTCATAATTATATTTTTTAATCATAAAAGCTATTTTACATAGAAAACATCTTCATATGTCTTTATTTTTATTTCCATATGGTCTGGAAAATTTGGTATAGTACAAGAACTTTTAGCTAGTATCAACATGTATTGCCAATAGAATGCTGCTTTTGTATATATGGAGCTTATAGCTTTTTAAGTTTTGAAACCAACTTCACTTGTGAAAATATTATGTTAATAAATAGAATTCAGGGAGAATTAGAAAGAAGTTTTAAAATACTCTAGAAACAAAAGAGGTGCTAGAAACAAATAAGCATCAGTACCCTATTTCGTATTTAATAGTATGGTTGAGTTATTAAACATATGTTGAGAAGAAAATGCTGGAGAATTCTAAAGTCAGCAATTGTAAGGAAGTGTTGGTGACTTGTCCCAAAGGATAATAATTTTCACAGGAAGAGTACATCTTAACATAAAAAGGTATGGATTTGAAGGGTAGTGAAACATCTCCTTGGTGAGAGTTGCTCTGCAATGCATCCCAATTCTAAAGTTTCTCACGTTACTCAGCCCTTGAGATTAAGGCCCTGATGATTTCTAATAAAACATACGTGAGTTAGGAAAGGATACATATGAAGTAATTATGAGTCATTAATACCACTGTCTTTTATTTATTTATCAGATTAACTAGTCAGTCTACAGAGAAAGAGCAAAACAAACAGGCAATTTTGCGTGAGGAGGGAAGAATTCACAGCATAGTTGAGTAATCAGTTCTTCAGCGCTTTCCATTATGCTCTTTCTATTCAACATATTGTTGGTTAATGTTCAAAACCAAACACACCCCTGTGTGCACAACCATGGTTATGTGCAGTTCCTTGTATTTTAGCAGTGATTCCACCTCTTCCTTGAAAATGTGGTACAATATAGCATTTCTTATCCAGGCTCAGAAATTAGATGACTTAGGCTCAAATCTCAGCTGTCATTAACTAGCTTTGAGTTCTTTGATAAAGCACTGATCTGTGTAGGTAGTAAATTCCTTATGGATAACTAAGCATAGTACTTGCACCTCCCCCATTCACTTATGGAGAGAATTAAATGAGTTAATCCATGTAACACAAATAACACAATTCAGTAAGCCCTTCACCAGTAGATGCTATTACTATTATCCTATTCCATGGAAGAATGAAAACTGGAATATAGGTCAGAGAGATTAATATTATGTTCATGTCATATCAATATAATATGGTGTCAGCTAAAATACAATTGCTTTGTAAGTAGTAAATGTGGTGCCAGAATTTAGCAGAAGTAAAGTCTAGTGTAAAATCACTTTCATTGCCCTAAGCATCACTTGGTTTCTATTGGAATTTCTGAATGAGTATTTCTTGCTCCTAAAATTCTCTTGCTTTTAAAATTTCACTTTTGGGTATAATGTGTTTATATTCATGACATTGTCTTTTGAAAAAGAAAAGATAAAGCAAAAGGAAAATATTCTCTTTCCCTGTCCTCCCCTGAAAAGTCAGTCTCTTTAATTTGAGGTACAGGGTTTGAAGAGGGAGGATATTTGATGTTTGATATTTGCCCAGTTTGATGAAATCCTTCTGTGAAAGAGTGATAGCAGATCTTTAGCCTATATGGATTCGAGTCCCTCAACCTGCACATCTAAAACCATTTACTCCCAAATTTTCCAAAATAATAACATAAAAAAAGAAAGACTGTTCAAACACTGAATTATCTGTGAGACTCAGCCAAGTTTCACCAGCTGCACTGGCTTGGTTCCTACATCTGGGCTCCAAGGCGGGTAACAAAAAAGTCTCCATGAACAGTATTTTAAGAATTTTGGCAGCACACAGGACAGGAGAATTAAAAAGAATTCTTTGCTGAAAACAGAATTGATGGAAAACAATTCTGTTGGCTCACCACAGTTCACCAAGCAGTCTAATGGGCCAACCCTTAGGATGTATGTTCAGAGTTCTCTCCAAAGCAACCATGTACCCCTAGTAAAGACCAGTGGGCTCAGTGAGTGAGTCCCAGGAATACAAAGTGGCAGTGACTTTAAAAACTACAAAGTATAAAATTGATTTCTCTTATTAATATTTTTGTAGCCGTATGGGTGTAATTTTCCAACAGCCAGTATGAAGCGGGATGTACATCTCTGTGGGGAAATTTTATCTTGTTTCATTCTTAATTTTCTTGTCCATTCCTTTAAGTCATTAAGTATAGCTGATTAGTTTCCTTTTGTGGTTCTCTATAGAGTCTTGTTTATTCCTTTATTGCTGCATTCATTTTGTAGAAAAAGGCAAAGGAGGACCAATTTAGCAGAGCTACACCATATCTTAAATAGAAAAGACTCTCTTTAGAAAGAGAATAAGAGTTATAGGATTCAAAAGTAATTGGTGAAATTTAAATATTGAAGAGCGGAGAGATTGTAAAACAGTATGAGAAAGACTTCAATATAGTGATTGATTTTTTTAATTAGAAAGGACAGATAAGCATTATTATTCCTAAATAATAGTTATTAAACCTTTATTTTAATATAGTGCTATCTCACTCCATTTCAAGAACAAATTTAACAGACTTTGACCTTGCCATCTAGAGGTTTATAACCTAGAATATATCAAATAACAAAAAATAGGAGAAGCGAAAAAACATTATGTCATTGCTCCGAATATTTAAGACATTTAAAAAACATGAAACAATAAAATTTAGATGTTGAATGTAAGTCATCTGAGGAGATAACCATTTATGGTTAATTTTATGTACTTGGAAAAGGTCTGTGGGGGAATATGAGAGAGGAGAAGTCTTTCTGACTCAGAAGGACACATGTGTTAAAGCAGTTACTTTCCAGTCGGTAAGAGTGCTGGAGTCTTGTCTAGGATGAGCATGGATACTATCAGATAAAGATGTGAAGGTTGTAGAGAGATGGCTTTACTAAAGCCTCTACCTAGTCAGCCCCATGGGGCATATGAATAGGGAAACTTTAAAGTAGCTTTCTTTCTTTGTTTTGTTGTCGTCATAAGATGATTTATAAGTGTTATATAATTGGATTATGTAACTGTGGCAAAGCAAGAAATCATAAATCTGGCATCCAGTCTTGGTTCCAGGCAACATAGCTTAAGTAAAACTTGATTATAATAAAAATGAAGTTACTCAAGTATTAACATTTTCCTCATTTACTATTCCCCTGATTAAAGGGGAATGAAAAGCAGCAGCCTGCAGTTACGGGCTCCTATTATCTGGTGCAGTCCTTACTTTCTGAAAGGTGTGTGCACTAGTAAACTTAAAGTGTACCATCAGAAAGAGGAAGAGAAGCAAGAGAAACTGTGACCTCTACACTACTCTATTTTATTGATTGCCAAATACCTTTTGTGTTATTTGCTTGCAGACTTTGGTAGCAAAATGAGATGAAAGAACTACTCTGAGATGGTATTCTTGCTAGTCTTCAAAGTTGGAATTGGCCTTTGGGGTATGACTTATCTCAAAACATTAGTCTTCTGGTTAGCCCAGAAGTCTGTTTTCTCAATAAAAAGTCATAGAGGCCATTCACACAGCTGCTCTAATCCTATACCTTCTATAAACATTTTTTTTAGGCCAGTCAGAAAGTAACTTTTGCTGTTTGAACCTATTTCTTTGCTGGCAGAATCAATGCACTGTTATCTGTTCATTATTCATTGCCATGTACCAAACCAACTTAAACTTAGTGGCAATAAACAATTATTAGTCACTGATAGTTCTAGGATTTGACTTGACTCAACCAAGTTGTTCTCCCTCAGAATCCCCCACATGATGGTCGTAAGATAGTAGCTGGGGCTTCCTCTTTCACGTGTCTGGCACATGGGCTGGGTGTTCCTTGGTTATCTCTCTCTTTAGGTGTTCTCTATGTGGTTTTCCATCATGGCAGCTATAGGGTAGCCATGTCATATTAGTATTCAAAGAGTGAGTCCTGAGAAAGCAAGGTGGGGGCGGGGAGAGAGCGTGCATGTGTGTGTGTGTGAGAGAGAGAGAGAGAGAGGGAGAGGGAGAGGGAGAGGGAGAGAGAGAGAGAGAGAGAGAGAGAGAGAGAGAGAGAGAGAGAGAGAGAGAGAGAGAGAGAGAGATTGAGCCAGGCAGAAGCCATATTACCTTTTATGACCTAGTCTTGGAAGTCAAGCAGAGATACTTCCTCTGCAATTTGCTGGTGATGTCAACACACATTCAAAGGGAATGGAATTAGACTCCACCTCTTAAGAGAAGAGCGTTAAAGAATTTGTGACTATTTGTTAAAAGCTCCCCTAACCCCATCAGTCTGCTCTCCTGCTCATTCTTCACGGAAGAATGCTAATTCTTCCTCTAATTCAGAACTAAGCTACCACATTTCTTCATCTTTATTATAGACACTTTATTAAACATCTAATAGAGGGGGTAAACATTTTAGGAATGTATAAGATAGATGCACATGGGATTATGTCTGCCTTTTAGAGGTGTGCTATCTGTGAAGGAAAACACAAATAAGGCACTTGGGGGCAGGGTATGAAATAAGTATTGATCAGGCCAATATTCAATGTGCAACAAGTATTGATTGAGGATCTGTTATGTGTCAGATACCGTGCCAAGCTCTAGGAATGCAGTGATGCATGATACTCACATTCTGTGTTCCATGTACTCATGGTTTAATCTGTATCATGACCATAAAGAAGCAGTTTAGTTATGAGGTGCACTGGTGTGCACCACCCCAGTGAAAACACTTTCCACAGACTCTCTGGCAACTACCTCTTGTCCAATCCAATGATATCCAGTGGTCAAATCTATGCCCTATTCTTTGTCTACCACACAGCAATCAGTATTTGTCACAGTGAACCTTCTTGATGTACTTTGCTTAACTGATTTTTGGGACAACTTGCCTGGTTATCTTTTTACTTCACAACCACCACTTTCTCATTCTCCACTGCTACCTCTTTTTTCTCTTTACATTGTGTCACAGGGCTCAATTCTGGATCCTCCTCTCTTTCCTTTGTAAACTGTCATCTTGGATCCAAAGTGAGATTTTATTTTGCGGCTTTTAACACTATCTATAGGCAAAGAATTCCCAAATTTATCTTTCTAGCCCTGAATATCCCATAAGCTCTTTAGTCATTTATCCAACTGCCTACTGGACACACAAGCCTATTTACCTAACAGGTCAAGTTTAACAGGTATAAAACAGAACTTTTATTTTCCCAAATACTCAAGCCCACTCTCGTCTGGTGGAATCCTACATCTGAAGTAATGATACTGCTATCTATTCATCATGAAAAATGTGTAGAAGTCATTCTTGATAAGTCTCTTTCCTCTTAATCACCATGTAAAATCCATTAGCAAATTCTGCTAGGATTTTAATCAAAGTAAGTCATCATCACTACACTGTTTTCTTACTATTTCTATAACTACAACAACCATTTACTTAATATGCACAGTTCCTGGAACATGGTAGATGCTTAATAAGACTGGTTGAATAAATGAGTACCTGTATGAAATAGTGGAGTAACATAAGGCTGGTGATCATTTCTAACATATATGGACATAGTACTGTGTAGCAGGGAACACTGTAGGACAGCATTCTAGGTAAAGCAGAATTAAGAAAGGCATATAGTCTCCTTTGGTCAACACCCAGTACTTTGTGAGGGATAGTGTACTTGGGGAGCTATCTGGATCCCAAAAGGAATCTCTCTCAATACAAACCTTCAATTTCAAACAGCAGTAAAGAGACATTCTATGAAATAGGTCTTTTCCAAAACTTAAAGGAAAGTGAGAAAAGTTGATGTGAACAGCTCAATTTGGTTTTCTTCCTCCTCTTTGACAAATTCAAAATGACATGAAGATGTAAACTCTTGTCCTTCTTACTCCTTATTGTGAATTTCATTCCTTCTGTTAGGGTAAAAGTTATTTTTTTTTTCTTCTTGTGTTTTTCTAGGGGATATCCTTTTTACTTATTTGTCAGAGAATGTTCATCTTTTTAAATTCAAAAAATAACTATGGCTTTTTAAGTTTAAAATATATCATTTTAGAAAACTTTACTGAAAGCACAGTACACTGATATCAAAAGAGCAAATTTCTGGATGTGTCTTGTTAATTTTAGAGGAAATAATAAAACTCCCCAATTGTCAGAAGCATATGACTTGATGTCCAATATCCAAAATTTTACTTTGAAAAGAAATTGTGTATGCAGTTTATTTTTATTGTCTACATAGTGCTTAATTAATTTTAATCTGCCGTGTTAAGAAATTGCTTTTTTTCTCTCTACTTGTTACTCTTATTTATGCATTTATTTATTTGGTATAAAGTATTTTAGCTGTACTTGTCTTCATTTTGATTAACTGGTTAGAGCTTTTAAGAACTCTTTACAAAGATGTATTAAAACTAGCTGGATAGCAAGGATTGACTTAGTTAAAAAAGGTTTTTTTAAAAATGAGTCTCCCCCAAGTAACCTATTCAAATTACTTTAAGAAATAAAAACGTTCAAGGCATGGCTGGCAACTATCTGATGGGAAACAGTTCATCTATGGGAGTGCCTGTCGGGAAGATTAGTCCTAGGACAGATTGCTCAACCTTTTCTGTGCTGAATAGTTATTTTGCTTCTTACCTGAAGGATCCAAATTAAAATTCGAGAGGATTAATTGAGGTGAACACCAGTGGTTTAGAGGTAGGAAAAAAAAAGTCATAGAAAAAAAGGCATTTTTTTAAAGGTTTGCGTGTTTATTTATAATTACAATTTACATTACTCCAACAGAGGAGCCCCCTTGCTATGTTCTAATTCTTAGCCATGAAGTCCTACAAAAATAAACCCAAGCTTTTACAGTAACTTAATCAATACAGAACTAAAGCCTTTGTAGCTATTAGAAGGGTTTAATTACCAAGGTGCTTATGTTCAACAAAATGACCTGTCACTCAGGACGCATGCGTATCCTAAAGTTTGAACCCTCATGAAGCAGCATTTTATCCCGTCTCCCCCTTCTGTGATGACATAACAATAGTATCGACAAAAACAAAGATTTGTTCAATGTTTCCTCTCTGCCAGATACTGAAAACCACTTTTAAAAAAATAGTGACTGTCATATACACATTCTGCAACTAAAAAACCTGAAGTTCAGACTGGGCATGCATTTTAACTAGAAGTAAATCAGTAGTAAACAGAGGAGCTGGAGTTTTAATTCTGGTCTATTTGACTCCCAGTCCCATAGACATAAGTAAGTCCTCTCTTCCTTCCTCCCTCTCTTCCCCTTTTCATCCTGCTTTGTGTTGGCTCCATAGCCAGCACCTCACCCCAATGCCTTTTTTTCCTTTCAGAAGTCTATAGGGGCATAGGGCAGGGTCATGTTGCTAATGGGTTTAGGTAAGCCATCTAAATACAGAGTGTGCTAAGGACAGGCCTGGCTACTTACTTATAGCCTCTTTTTAGCTTTGGCTAGAGAGAAATCCCCAGAGCAAGTGTTAAACATGGTCACCCACGCTACTTCCTTTCTTGGCTGAAGGTCAGAGAGAGTGAATTCTGGACCCAGCACAAAGTCTTATTCAGGAAATCATAACTGCCACAACCCAAGCACTCAGAATCTCAGCTTTGAAACTGTGTTTGTGGTCATTGCCCAATTTTATTGGCTTTGATAGTGTGTGGGTCTGGCTTCCAAATAAACGTACTCATTTTATTTTTGCTGTAATTTTTGATGTGTTGCCTTTTAAAATTATAATAGTAACTCTACAAATAAGTAGCTTTGAAATGGAAATATTTCCCAGTTTAATCCCCTCTACCAAATATTTAATGAATATGTAATAACCATATCATTTATAGTATAAAATTCTGCCATCCCTACATGATAAAATTCATCACCTCTACATGGTAATTTTTTTAAAGAGTGAGATTCTCTTCTGGAAAATTATTTAAAAACCATTTGAGAAGATGGTTGATTACTAGCAGCTCAGGATTGTAGCTTCGAGTGAAAGCACAGAGAATGAGAGGACGCCACACTTTCAGATCAATTTTTCTTGCTCATGGACCAGGAAATTCCAAGTAGAGGAGCCCAACAGGTTGCCAGCACAACTCTTGTGGCTGGCGCGGTGGGGTTTTGTCAGTGCCCTGGCACAGCGGTTCTTGGTGTAGAGTAAACGGGACTGGGTCCCCTTTTGGTCAACGTTTGAAGCTCCAGGAAGGCAGAGTCGCCTATTCAGCTGATTGAAAAAGGGACTCAAGAAGGAAGCCAGACCGGAGATTCCTGGGCAGAAAAGCACTGTCAATCTTAACACTGCTGTTTTAGCCAGTGCAGCGGGTTGCACAGATTCCAATGCTGGGAATCAACAAGTTGGATGTCCACTCAGAGACCTAATTTGAAAGTTGGTAATTACAAAGATGACAGGTGGATAAATGTACAATGATGGGAAGAAACCAGTGTAAAAAGGCTGAGAATACCCAAAATCAGAATGCCTCTCCCTCTACAGGGGATCACAGTTCCTCATCTACAGGGGAACAAGGCCTGATGGAGAATGAGTGCATTCCATTACCAGAATTAGGCTTCAGAAGGTGGATAATAAGAAACTTCTCTGAGTTAAAAGAAAAGGTTCTAGCCCAATGTAAAGAAACTAAGAACCTTGAAAAAAGGTTTGACAAAATCCTAATGAGAATAGACAATTTAGAAAGGAATATAAGTGAATTAATGGAACTGAATAATACAACACAAGAACACTGCTAAGTATGCACAGGTTTTAACAGTAAAATTGATCAAGCAGAAGAAAGGATATCAGAGGTCGAAGACCAACTTAATGAAATAAAGCAAGAAGACAAGATTAGAAAAGAAAGAGTAAAAAGGAATGAGCAAAGTCTCCAAGAAATATGGGACTATGTGAAGAGACCTAATTTACATTTGGTAGGTGTACCTGAATGTCATGAAGAGAATGAATCCAAGCTGGAAAATATTCTTCAGGATATTATTCAGGAAAACTTTCCTAACCTAGTAACGCAGGACAATACTCAACTCCAGGTAATACAGAGAACACCATAAAGATATTCCTCAAGTAGAGCAACCCCAAGACACATAATTGTTAGAGTCACCAGGGTTGACATAAAGGAGAAAATTCTAAAGGCAGCTAGAGAGAAAGGTCAGGTTACCCATAAAGGGAAGCCTATCAGACTTACAGCAGATCTCTCAGCAGAAACCCTACAAACTAGAAGAGAGTAGGGGTCAATATTCAATATCCTCAAAGAAAGGAATTTTCAACCCAGAATCTCATATCCAGCCAAACTAAGCTTCATAAATGAAGGAAAAATAAAATTTTTCATGAACAAGCAAGCACTTGGAGATTTTATCACCACCAGGCCTGCTTTACAAGAGCTTCTGAAAGAAGCACTATGCACAGAAAGGAACAACCAGTATCAATCATCCCAAAAACTTACCAAAAGGTAAAGATTATCTCCATAATGAAGAATCTATATCAACTAATGGGCAAAATAGCCAGCGAGCATTAAATGACAATATTAAACTCAAAAATATCAATATTATTCCTAAATTTAAATGGATTAAATGCCCCAATCAAAAACACAGACAGACAAATTGAATAAAAAGATAAAACCCATCGGTATGCTGTATCCAGATCTGTCTTATAAGCAAGGACACACAAAGACTCAAAACAAAGCATTGGTGGAAGATTTATCAATTAAATGGAGAGGAAAAAAAAAAACAGGAATTGTAACTTCCGTCTCTGATGAAATAGACTTTAATAGTAACAAAGACTAAAAGAAACACAGAAGGACATTACATAATGGTAAAAGGATCAATGCAACCACAGGAGTCAATGAACATAAATATATATGCACCCAATATAGGAACACCCAGATACATAAGACAAGTTCTTAATGACTTATAAAGAGACCTGGACTCCCGCACAATAATAGTAGGAGACTTTGACACCACATTGTTAATATTCGATGGATCAACGAGATAGAAAATTAACAGAGACATCTATGATTTGAACTCAGAGCTGGAACAAGTAAACCCAGCAAATATTTATAGAATTCTTCACCCCAGATCTACAGAACATACATTTTTCTCAGTCTCACATTATACCTATTTTGAAAGTGACCACATAATTGGAAGTAAATCACTCTTCAGCATTTGCATAGCATTTCAGACTTAAATGAAATATTGGTTGGCTGTTTGTTATTTTCTTCCCTTATTCCTTCCTGTCTCCGCTGTTAAGCACAATTATCGGCATAAAAAAGGTTTTTAATACCTATTTTTAGATTGCATTCCAGCCTGGGCAATAGAACAAGACTCCTGTTCTCTCTCCCCCTTTCTCTTTCTTTCTTAAAAAATGAAAAAAAAAATTTGATTCTGTTAACTTTACTTACCTTCCTACAGTCTATTTTGTTATTTTTACTTCAGTTTTTAAAAGAGATATAAAATTAATTTCTTTAAGAAATTTTGACTCTTGTTGATTTTTAAGCCGCCAAACTATTATCTATGCTACACTGAATAGTAATGAATACGGCATAATGTAAATATATTTAATTTAAAAAGTAACAAATTTTAAAACATAAAATTTAAAAATTGAAAGACCTAAAGACCTATTGTTATTTGAAAACAATATATCTTGAGAATTACAATATTCAACGGTTTGCCTATTATCTTTAAGCACCATTAGATGCCTCTGTGCTTGTGCATAATTGTACTGTGAAGGAAAGGAGGAAATAACACCCAGCACCAGCTCTACTTATCCATGAAACTTGGATGGAACGTGTTGTTTTTTCCCAGTTGGCCTCTTATTCCTAAAAATCGTAATTTTCTTGCTTCTTTACATGCATGTATTCCTTCTTCATTCCCTAATCCCTAGAGTAAGTCAAGTCTCTGTTATTATTTTAGTCCTTAATGCCATTACATCCTATGTTTTCCTATACTTATATGTTTGCCTATAATTATACTTTTAGAGTTTGATTAATAATGATCTTTACTGTGAGATCCATGTAGCAAATAGTTATATGGATTTCATTCATGATATATACCTATATCACTAAAGGCAAGATTGATGTAGCATCTGCTCAACAAACTTGTTGAATATATAAATAAGTCAGTGAAGGAGGGAAAGTTACCATGATCTGTATAAATTTTATTGTATCCCACTAGACCATGAATATCATATATTTCAAAAGTTGATTCAACTAATATTTAGTGAACACTCATTATATTTCAGCTACTGTTTAGGGCACTAGAATGAAGCAATGAATACAATCCTATATAGTACTCATTCTCCTGAAGTTATAGGAATGGGTGTGAGGTAGGGACACATATATTAAGAGAAACTAGAAATAAATAGTATATAGACAGTGGTTGAAGCTATGAAGAGGAAATATAAGGTACCCCATGAAAGAATATTGGGGGCCTAAGTTAGATTGCAGAGTCAGAGTGCCTTTTCTTTGGCACATTTCACATAATTTGGTATTTTGTCATATTTTTATGCATAGTTTTGATATCTTATTTATCTAACTAGATATAAATACAAGGCATTACACTGCATATATCCTTGCATTTTCAGAACCAGAAATTTAATGCTGAACATAGAATCACTCATTATGCATTTAGGAATTGGCCGAAGACAGATTCTGTTCAAATTACTAAAAATTAAAGGCATAAGCAGAGGCTAGAGAAATTTCTGCTCCCACATATTACCAATAACAGAGGTTTGCCAATAATCCAGCTCATGAAAGGCCATTTTAAAACTTTAATCTCTTGGGACCAACGGATAGCTTCACTACATTTATTTCAAGACAGCACATTACAGGTTGTCTAAATGAACTGTGTTATTTCCTATTATTGATATCCATAACTCTTAAAAGCAGTAACTTCTCTTGTAATTTAATTTAGATTGACTCTTGGAAATAGAATCTTTCAAAGAGTGTTCTTTAGGAAAATTATATTTCAGGTAAATGCTAATATAAAGAACCAAAGTAATCATTTATTCTATTTTCTTTCCTGTGTCATCTGTCCCTCTGAAATTCACTACTAGACTGGTAATGACCAGGGCCAATACCAGACTGAGAAATAGGAGAACACAATAAGAGGGGTTGATTGGAAGGTGAGATACTGAGTAGGGAGATCAGAGGCAGGTTTTTCTGTGCAGAAATTAAATTGGAGCTTTTTCACGTCACTCTTTTGAAGAAAAAAATATTTTTACCACTTCTTCAGTCATTTCAAAGATTTAGTTGCCATAGTCCTATCATCTTTTAAGTAGTTAAACAGCAGCAAAATATTTTATAGCTCTTCACTTCTCCTTTCTAGTCTGAATGCCTGGAAACCAAGAAATTTGCATCTCATTAGCTTGTCAACAAAGACTGAAGGCCACACAGAGTTTGCACATTCTTCTTGAAATTAAATTTATTATACATTTTTCCTTGTAGAAGGATTCAGTTGGATAGCAATTTGTAATATTATTGCTTACAAATATAATAATGCAAGGGCTAGAAAATCCCTTATTCATTGGTAACACATAAATTGTTATCAATGTATTATCTGTTAACTTTCCTTTCTCCACCAGGAGAATTAGAGTGAAAATATTTATCTGGATAATTTGAATGATTTAAGAAGGGGAAAAGTTTCCATCCTCAAGGTTGGGAATAGATGTCAACAATTCCAGATAGGCTTCCAAATCCAGATGACCTAGTTAATTTTATTTCAGGGCAATGAACAGATGGTGTGTGTTCTCAGTCTATCTGGCATTAACATGCACTCTGTCACCATAAGACTTAACGGTGGCAGATGGCAGTTGCATTAGCAAACATTCAGTTCTCTCTCCTTGATTCTTCCCTTAGGACTGAGGAAGGCCCGGCTGTGGCTCACAGCTGAGTCACACCTCTCCAGTAAATCCTGAGGAGAGTATGTCAAACCACCGGAAGACCTCAGTCATGTGGATTTTCCGGTTCACTCATGGCAACAGGTACAGCTGGGGCCTGTTCAAAGGCTTGTGGTGGCTATTCCCGTCTCAGTGCTAAATCCGTCTGGGGTCCAGTGCCACCTCAAGGCCAAATAGAGCATTTCTATGAGATGGGGGTTTTCTCACCCTCTTGTGGAAAAGTGCTTAGATAGATCTGGGCAGCCTTTCAGGGCCTCTGTGGACTTTTCTGGATAGAAAAGCAGCCAGCCATATTTAGCAGAGGTTTTTTTTTTTCCCCCCAGCAACGTGAATCATTTAATTCTCTTAGTTGATCAATAGAGCATCATGGCAACACTGTGGGAAAAAAATTGTTTTTCGTTTTTAAGGAAGATTCTGTATTTTCTAGGAATCCAGGCAAGAAATATGTTACAGATGTACTCATGCACTTGTATCTCTATAAAGCAGTCCTTGGCATCCTAATTGCTGTGCACTTCAGATGAGACTAGTGCTTAATTAATGAACTAACTCAAAAATCAACGTATCAGAGTCAGCTGGGACTGTGAAGATGCTGTCCTGGGAGATGTTGCAAGTTTAAGAGAATCTAAAAGATAATTTTCATCTTGCAGAAATTATAGGGCAAAGGAAATAATGCAAGTGAAAAATATGGGTGGGGGATTTATTAAATCATTTGTCCTTGCTCTATGAACATGTACTTTTCAATATGCAAGAGTTTAAACTCTAAACATTTTAAAATTCTCTTTGAATTTTGATAGTTCTTATTCTTGAACTAATCATAGATGTGCAAGGCCCAATAAAGAAAAAATGTGACTGATAATTTAAATTGTACATGTTCCATAATGCAGATTTGCTATTGCCAGAGCTGTGAAACAGGCCCAGAAAATATATTTTATAATTTATTTCTGAGTTAGGAATTGGAGATAACAAGCAATGTTGGGGGTTTATTACTTATTGCCACCTGAAATATATGCAAGGATAAAATTCCTTTGATCCTGGTCATGGATCTTTCACCAACTGATATAAATGCTTAATAGTAAGCTGTAATCTCTTTCTGGATTCAAGCCCTGCATTGCTGAAGTGAGATACACAACCACTTTAACAGTTCAAATACCACTGGCCTCATTGGTTACACTGCACAGGGAACATTATACCCTACATATTAGCTTTCAGGAACTAACAGCTTCCCTAAATAAATGTATTGGCTGTTGGCAGTATGTAGAGATAATTTATAACATTGCAATGTCAATCTTTGAGTTCAAAAGATTGGGGTACATTGGATCTATACTTTAAGACAGGCATTCTTCTGAGGTTTTATATTCATAAATATACTGATTAGAATACAATAAATTTTTAACAGTTTATTTATTTTATTTTTTAAATGTTTGCAGAGACAGGGTCTTACTTTGTTATCTAGGCTGGTCTTAAATTCTTGTCCTCAAATGATCCTCCTGCCTCAGCCTCCGGAAGTACTAGGATTGCAAGCATGAGTCACCACACCCAGCCAATGCAGAATACATTTAAAGAAATGATAGAATAGTCATCTGATCTGATGGATTTTTTAAATTTCTTGTATTCTTAAATATCTTTTAAAATAGGACTAGAAAATTAACAAGTGGACCTGGGTTGCTTTTATACACATGTGACTTGATATTGTTGTATTTCTGTAAGCAACATTTTGATATAGGATTTTCCCCCAAAACTTGAATTTAAAGGAAAATGCAACTTTGATGATTTCTTAAACATGAATACAGAACACTGTAGTTATAGTGATTTTAAATAAGACTGTAAATTACATGAATTCTGATACCTTTAGAAATGCAAGTTCTTGTTTTGCTTTATTATATTTTTCTTTTGACTTATTCATACAATTGCCTCAATACTCTCCTTTGATTTGCTGTAGAGGCCTCAGTTTATGGTCATCTCACAAGAATAGTGCCAAATGTATTTTTTTTCCTGTTGGCCTTGGAAGTGCTTTTGGGGTTTATAAATATTTTAAAATATGTAACCATTGAATTTTAGAGCAGGTATTGGCTGTGAATTCATTCTAATGTAGGAAGTCTCAGAGAGATTTGGAAGTTAAACAAGGTAAAAAATGTAGAATAAGGCTGTCATAAGAACCAATATCTTTAGTTGTCAACAAATGAAACTATTTTTTTCATGGTGGTGCAACTAAACATTAAGACGAAATGTCTATAGGATTCTAGTGAATAAAAACCAACAGGAGGCGGCTAAGGCTTAGTTACCTATCTCAAGTGGTTGCTTGTTAAAAAAAAAGTCACAAAATCTCTAATAGCAAGATAAAATTCAATGGCAAGAAACATCTACTATTGGAGTTGTGAAGTCTTTCATCAAAAAACTCTATTAAAAAATAAATGCTAATACCTTAAGCCACTATTTGTTCTTATATTATATATCAGATATATTTCCATGTATCTCCTATCATTTAATAATTACTTTCTATGTGAAAGGCAAAGATTCTCATGTGGATCCCAGAAGGCATCATAGAAATGGAGAAAAGTAGGCAGGAGTCCTAGTTCTTGAAAGGCAGGGTACAAAAAGGTAAAATGTACAAACTTCACAGCTTTCCTCAACTCCTAATAGGAGTGAGTAGATAAGTAAAATTAAGTTCTTATGAAACACATAAGATAATATATCAAGTTCTCTGCTGAATGCTTCTTAAATATTATTCGATGCTTGTGTAACAATACCCTGAAGTCGGAACTGTTACCACTCCTACATTATAAATGGGATAAAGAGGTTTAGAGAAGTTAGAGCCTTTTCCTAAAATCATGTGACTGATTTACAAAGCTGAATCCTTGTCCATCTAAATCCAAAGATTCTGCTTTTTTAACAATCAGTTCTGGAATGGCTAGGTTTTACAGGCAAAAAATACAGGGTATTGAAAGACATGTCATATAAAGACCTGGTGAGTCTCAGAAAGTCAAGATATATGGGTTGAGGCCTGCCTAAATGGACTCTCAAGAGCTGATTGTTAAAAATTCAGGAATTTTGCAAATTAGTTGTTAAATTGTTGATAGCTTGGAATGAGCTATGATGGAAATATTTACACCACAGAAATTGGCTACAGCTACAAATCAGAGTTTTGTTTCCACTCTGAAAAAGAGAAAAATGTATTAGATATTATTGTCCCTGATACCTAATATTTATTGATTTATTGTCCAGTTTTCTCAACTAGAATATATGTTCAATAGAAGCAGGCACCTCATCTTTACCGGTAGCTTTAGACTCTTCCTGCTGCTGATTCCTAGAGCAGGACCTGGCACATGGCAGAGTTGGTTTTCCAGCACAACACTAGGTACTAGAACACTGGAGTTACAAGACAAAATGTATGAAGGAGAAATAACAGTAGAGGAAGCTAAAAATATGCGTTAAGGTCAGTTTATAAAGAGCCCAGGTAAATGTGATTACCATGTTTTTGGAATGCAAATCCAGTATGGCACCCTTCAATCTATAACCCTTCAGTGGCTCCCAAATGAAATAATGTCTAAGCTTCATTCCCTTACATGAGAAGCCCAGGCAGAATGTGGCCTATGCCTTCCTCTTCAATATCATTTTTGTAATTCTAACCCTCTCACCCTCCCATCAAGCTACAGCCACGCTGGTCATCAGGTCCCTGTCAAGCCAAGCTCTTTTCAACTTCAGTCCTTTGCATTAGTTGTTCTCTTTGCCTACTATGTTATTTTGGTTTTTGCGTAGGTCTGTCCTTTAGATCTCGGCTTAAAACTCACCTCCAGAGAAAGGCTTTTCTTGATCTACAAATCTAAAGTAGCTGCCTGCTCAGTCCCTCTCTTTTACATCAGTCCATTTTAACACTTTGCTAGATACTTACTGATGTGGCACGGGGGTTAAATGCCTTTCTTCTGATGCCAGACTGCTAGGACTCATTATTATGTCACCACGGTGTAGTTGTATGAGTTTATAAAAGTTACTTATCTCCATGACTCAATTTTCTATTTGTAAATAGGATGTAGTTACTTACCGTCTAAGAGGTTTCTATGGGAATTCATATGTGTAAAAGAACACAAACCACATAAGAGAAAGAATGGTGACTGGCTCATCACAGCATTAGAAAAATGTATTAGATATTATTGTCCCTGATACCTAATATTTATTGATTTATTGTCCAGTTTTCTCAACTAGAATATATGTTCAATAGAAGCAGGCACCTCATCTTTACTGGTAGCTTTAGACTCTTCCTGCTGCTGATTCCTAGAGCAGGACCTGGCACATGGCAGCACTGCAGTCAGGGAGAGGAGGTGTGAGAATGGGCTGCTCATCCTCGGTTTCTATTCACCTTCCTGACTTTCCTCAGCTTTCTGTGTCACTGCTCTGTGAGTCTAGAGCAATGGGAACAAGCGTAGTTGCATGCAGCAGTCCTTGTAGGGATGCAATGACAATGAGAGCCTCTGCCCTCCTTGTTTAAGAAGCACAAAATTTGTCCCCAGACCAGGGTGACTATTCAGGAATGTGGGCACAATGCTTTCAGATCTTTTTCTTATAAAGAAAAGCCATAAATGTAAATATTTTCTGTATAAAATCGCCCAAGTTGTAAATGTTTACAACCAGTTAAAAATTTTATAAAAGACCTAAGACCTATGACCAAACAAACCATCTTTACAGGCTGAACTTGGCCTGGGGCCTGCCTGTCTACAACCTGTGATCTTTACAACCTGTGATCTTGAACTTCATCTCTTGGTTTTTGTTTCTCTCTCTCTCTCTCTCTCTCTCTCTCTCTCTCTCTCTCTCTCTCTCTCTCTCTCTCTCTCTCTCTCCCTCTCTCTCCCTTTCTCTCTCTTCTTTTTTTTTCTAAGACAGGGTCTTACTTCCTTGTCCAGGCTGGAGCACAGTGGCATGAACATGGCTTACTACAGCCTTGACTTCATCACGCAGGCTAATTTTTGTATGTTTTGGTACAGAGGTAGGGTTTCACTGTGTTGCCAAAGGCTGGTCTTGAACTCCTGAGCTCAAGAGATCCACCCACCTCAGCTTCCCAAAGTGCTGGGATTACAGGTGTGAGCCACTGCGCCTGGCCTTGTTTTTCTTTCTTTTTTTTTTTTTTTTTGAGACAGAGTCTCACTCTGTTGCCCAAGATGAGGAAGGTGCACAGTTCGGGTTCTGATAAAGGTTTATTATTGAAGAAAGATGTCATCTGAGGAAAGGGACTTCCTTTTCCCATTTCTCCCTTCCTTCCTTTTTCTTCCCTTTGCCCTATAGTAACCTTAGTCTAATCATTATCCTAAATCAGCAGGTTTGCTCTGCATGACATTTAGGGGTTATGATGAGAGTCATGTCTTTCTAAGGCCTTGCTTTTTTAGGGAATATTTGATGCAGAAAGGGGGCAATCTAGAACAGTTGTCTCCAACCTTTTTAGATTGTGTAATGGCACTATCTAGGCTCACTGCAACCTCAGCCACCTGGGTTCAAGCAATTCTCCTGCCTCAGCCTCCAGACTATCTGGGATTACAGTTGTTCACCACCACACCCAGCAAATTTTTGTATTTTTAGTAGAGATGGGTTTCACCATGTTGGCCAGGCTGGTCTTAAACTCCTGACCTTAGGTGTTGCGCCCACCTTGGCATCCCAAAGTACTGGGATTACAGGCATGAGCCGCCATGCCTGGCCCTGGCCTTGTTTTTCAATTGTGAGGTCAGTGACCTCTGCTCATGGACACCTTTCAGGCAAACTCCCTGAGGACCACACTCTGCAGCTACGTGTTCCTGAATTTTGCCATTGCATTTTCCTGAGTTACTTGGTCTCTTTGACTCACTACACACACCCTCCCAGGGTGGCATTGTTTACTCTGGATCTTGTTCCTGAGTTTATCAGATTACTAGATGAGAGTTACTGTGGTTCACACCAAATTAGGTGGGGTAAGCCAGAGAAGTGAGGATGAGGAAGGTGCACAGTTTGGGTTCTGATAAAGGTTTATTATTGAAGAAAGATGTCATCTGAGGAAAGGGACTTCCATATTCCATTTCTCCCTTCCTTCCTTTTTCCTTCCCTCTGCCCTAAAGTACCCTTAGTCTGATCACCATCCTAAATCAGTAGGTTTGCTCTACATGATATTTAAAGAGTTATTATGACAGTCATGTCTTTCTAAGGCCTTGACTTTTTTTATGAACATTTGACTGGGGAAAGGGGGCAATCCAGAACAGTGGCCTCTAACCTTTGTAGATTGTATGCCTTCTTACCAATAAAAAATTAAGCATTATTTCATACATGTATATTTATTATTTTATATGCAATCTAGTGTTCCAGTATATTATGCATATTTTCAAACACACATAAAATATTGACTTAAAATAATGTGATGAAATATAAACATAAGCTCCATTCTCCCTTTCCAGTCCATGGAAGATTATCAGGTACATTTCATGGGGTGGACATACCCCAGGTCTAGAGATACATCAGACTCTAGGGTGGATGCTTTGCCAGGTGGGGTGGGTGAGTGGCTGCCTTACCTGCTTTTTTGGTTAGTTTTGCACTAGAGTGCTGTCCAGGATGTAAGTTCCCTGACAAATATACAAGCTGTAGCCTCATCCTCAGGATGACTGCTAAGAATCTCTGCAGTGCTGTTGGGGTTGAACAGTTGCTTGCTGAGCCTTTGACCTGAGAACCAGGAGCTTATGTGTCTCTTCACTCCCAATTTTTTTCTTCATTGTTAAAGGATTGTGTAGATCACCAAAAACATAAAAAAAAAAAAAAAAAAAAAATGAGAGCTGTATACAAGCCTCACTCGGGCAGAAAATTTGGATATTAATCCCAAAACACAAATCTGCTTGCCTCAGGGAATCTGAAGATGTAATGTGCTCATGTCCCATCTAACCACAGCACCCTTCTCTTGGCTGTCTCTCTCCTTATGGAAAGAATGGAGTTTGACTGGCTTTTTTCAAGATTATCAGGGTGTGTTTATCATATTCTCCGGGTTACTGAGTTTATAGCCTCTGACCTAATCCATAATGCCAGGAGCAAAGTCAGTAGCTGGAGTGTGCAAGCCCTCATCTTCCTCCCTAAACCTGGAGGGCACATTTATTTTAACAGCTGTTCACTACCTGATTGGAATAATGGGACTTGTGAAAAGGTCAAGGAGAAACAGCACATCTGTTCCAATCACAAAACCATATTTCTAGGAAGCTGGAAAAACATTCTAACATTCTATTTGTAGAAAATCCCAACAGTTATTTTAAGCATAATTTCACTGTGACTGTAAAAGAAAGTATTTGTCTTCTTCCTTCTTAATATTCCTTTTTCAAGGGTTGGCGTTAGTGAAGCTATTGCATCTGTCAGATGTTCTTTTGAACCCTGAGAACAATTTTATGCAACTTTTTATTTTATCATGCATTATTTTGTCTTCCACTAATCCTATGTTTCTCATCAAAAACTTTATTGCAATTCTGGGCATCTTAATTGAAAAGCAGACACCAACAATTCTGAATGTTTTCCTAGTGTGCTGTAATTCAAGATATCTTCTGTATTTCTTTTATCCGCAGCTCTTTTCAAATTAAATTTCATTAACTGAAATCATCCTCTTTCTAAAATAGGAAGGCATCCTGACTTAGACAAAGCTAAACTGTGCATTCCTCTTACTAAACTGTCAAGACTAATCCTTACTGTCCCTGCTGTTACAGTCTTAATTCCTCACTGACAACTGTGAGCACATGTGCTATGAGAAGAGACAGCTGGCTGAAGTGTCCCATTTTGACAAACATCATCTGTGGTTCAGTGTTAACCTGGGGAGACACAGCAAATGGCATTCCATTGAGATTACTTCTTGGGCAGTGAACATTTTAACCAGTGACTTAGATCCTGGAGTAGAAAATATGGTTAGAATGTCTGTGATGGACGCTAAAGTTTATAACGGGAGTAGATCTGCTCCCTGACCTACTTTAAAAACTCACTATGGCTTAAAGAAGTTATGGATGATTTTATATAAAGAAATAGAAATCCCAGTAACAATTACATGTGACACTTCTTTTGAATAAACCATTATAAGGCAGGCAAAGGTTTCCTACTGGGCTCTACCTTCATCCTAGTCTGACTCCTTTATCTTTTCTTTGCTTCCATGAAACTAAAGCATCTTGATTGTTTACTCTAATTCCTGCTTGCCACTGGCTGTGACCCATCCTGGGTTTTCGTCACCTCTACCAACTGTATTTTCCAGAACAAAGAGCCCCATTGGGGTTGTTAAGGGTTTAACTGCACATATGCAAGGAAATAGATTTTTCTAAAATTCCAAATAATAAGGATGATTGAAATCTACAACACTTTAAAAAAAATAATACTAATAATAGGTTTTCTCATAAAAAATACAAACGGAGCAAAGTCTGTCTAAGAAACCCTGTCTTGACTCATTCACGTTGTTTCAGTCTAAAAGTAAGACATGTCAAATCTATTCAAATTCTGCTAAAACCAAGCTCTTCAGATTCTAAACTTGTAGATTCCCACTGGTCCAATGGGATTGCTAATGCTTTTCGGATTAGGCTTCCTGGGCTTCTCAGTGTATCTCCTATGTTTTTTTTTTTTTTTTTTTTTTTTTTCCCTGGACCTCAGGCTTATTACCAGTGTTCCAGAATTACTCATGGCTCTCTTGGGTTCTTTCCTTCCTTCTGGCAACTTGAAAGGGAATGACTATCAAAGAAGCCTCCTCTGATCTTCAAGTAATCCTGTACTGACATAAAAATTATCCATTTTTGCCGTTTGGAATTCCTACCTTCTCCTCTCATTATTTCGTTTGTCTTATAGCACTGAGTTGTGAAGTCTCATTCCTTTAGCTTCTTTTGCTCTGAACTTGTGACCAAGGCTTTAACTCTCTACTGGGCATGTGTCCTCAATAGAATGCTCCCTCTAGATGTTAACTTCTCTGTGGTCTCACTAGTTTTCTGAAAGCACAATCTCACCTACTTTGTTTTTAAAAATTTTACCTTTCATAGGTTCAATCACTATTTTTTTTTCTGAATTTGAGGAAAATTTCAAATGTGCAGTAACTGAAATTATGAAGTAACTGAAACACCCTCATTTCAAACTACTTTCAAGAGCCATCCGGTGTCATGTTTTGATTCTGTTCATGTCCTCAGGTGTTTTTTTTTTTTTTTTTTTGTATTTTTCTTATATCCTTCTTTTCTCTAGAAGATAATTTTTTTAGAATTTTATCTTTATTATTTTAAAATATTAAATCAGGTAAATATTACTAATCTTCAGAAATATTCAAGTCTCCTTTCTGATCTGTTATGGGAGATTATACTTCCCAACCTACACTGCATTTCAGTGGAACTATTAGGTGAGGTCTGGCCAATGAACCGTCTGTGATTCTGCAGTGCAAACTTCAAACCAAAGCAACAAAAAGCCTCTGTGTTTCTCTAATGTCTCATATCTTATCATTACTACCAGCTACACTCCAGATGGTGGATTCTATTAGCCTCTCCTTACCTGATTATAGGAAAGACAACGACAACTGCTGTTCTGTTGATTTACACTGGATGTGTAGCATGAGCAAGGAATAATCCTTTGTTGTGTTAAATAACTGATATTTCAGGGTTAATTTGTTATCCAGGTATAATGTACTCCATTCTGACTAATAAAATCGTCATCTCTCCAATAGGCTCAAGCAATAGCAGGCATTGGTTTCACTAGCAGAAAAAAAAAATGTATAGGATTCCTCAACAGGACAACATGATAAATCCATGTGAATGCCCATAAATTGTGGAAGAAATGATTTTGTTTCAGACAAGATAACATTTTGATTTATTAAACTTGAATTGATTCAGATTTAATTTATTTTTAGCATCCAAAGATGCAAATTCCTTTTCTATTTGCAAATTAGATTTTTTACATAGGATTTTTTTTTGTGAAACTATGGTTTTATTTCTAATTTGTTTTCTAAAATTTTCATATGTAAAGAGGCAACTGAATCCTTTTGGCAAAAGAGCAGCTTAACTTCGTGGTTCCCACCCTATGGGTTCAACTGTGGCACAGAGCAAAGGGCTCCAGTGCTGTGCATCTCATTATGTCTGGAAATGTCTTTGCTTTACCTCCCAAATCTGTCTTGACTACCTTGCTTGCTCTTTATTCCTGAGGTTTTCCTTAATGTCTAGTCTCCACCTTCGATTTACACCTAATGTTTTCACTCTACTTGCTTTTCACATTCTTGGCTGGGACCTGGACATCAATCCCCCTTTGTTCTTTGGTCGAAAGCTCATTTCCCTCCCCCATTTCCACACTCAATCTAAGATGCTGGAACTGTAGCCCAGGCTCACACCCTCTTAGGAAAAGGGGTCAGCAATAAGAGGTCAGGCAAAAAAGTATGACTCTCATTTGAGTAGTAATAGCAATTGTTTTCATCTGTGATTTTAGGAAATCAATCTTATTGCTTCATCCTTTTTTCCATGATTTTAATTATTTATGTGCTCACTAGTTAGTATGCTTGTTAAGGATGTTGTAATCCATAAATGTATAACTATTTTGATCTCCCAATGGTGAGACATGAAAAGATGAAGGGTCAAGCTACAAAATGCTTTGTAAAGAATTATATATATAATGTTTTAATCCAGGTAGTTCAGGGAGGCACAGCTGAAAAGAGAATCTTGGTTTTTTATCTAGATCCTCTGCCTTTATTTGTCTTAGCAGCTGCATTCTGAAGATTGTGAATTATTGAGAAGGTAATTCTCAATATTATCTGAGCTGAGTTTTCTAAGGTAGTACTTCAATAGAAGAGCTATAAATGCCTTATAGGCACCTATAACACTGTCTAGTTTATTAAAACCTCTCCATAATTCCTATAAACAAAAGAGACACATCCTATAAAATGTAGTTCAATATTTCTTACACATCCATTTTAATCAGTATAATTTTGCTGAACTGAATGTTTTTCTCTCATTTTCAGAGCTCACATGATTATACTGCCTATATTACCATAGGAGGAAAATAATATATTCATATATTAAAAAATAAGTAATTTCTCCAAATACATAATGACTTGTTCTCTCAACTTTTCTACCTCAAGTATTCCAAGTCCCACTTTGACAGAAAAACAAAAACCAAAAACCAAGTCTTGGCCCCTTTGTTCTGTGACACAGTTGGGCCCATGAGTAGGGTGGAAACTATGAAGCTGAGCTGTTCTTGTAGCTCCAACTATTTGACTACCTCCTTAGATATGAAAGTTTTAGAAAAAGAAGTAGGATTAAAACCATAGTTTAACAGAAAATGATCCTATAGAAAAAGGAATTTAATTTGTAAGCAAAAAAGCAATTTGCATTATTGGGTACCAAATTTGGATGCTATTGTTTTATTATTTATTTGTTATTATTATTATGAATCCTTGATCCTTTACAATCTTTTCTCTCCCTGGTCCTATAGAATCAATGATGACTCCTAGCAAAGCCTCCTGATGAATTCCAAAGGGTTAACCAGCTTCACAGCTTAATTCATATTTCTTTTAAAGAACTTCTTCAATTTAGGAATAATATTTCATGAAATACAAAAGGTTTAAAGTGATGAAATTAAAAAAGCAACATACATATACATGTGTCTTTATAAAAGAATGATTTATCGTCCTTTGGGTAAATTATCCAGTAATGGAATTGCTGGGTCAAATGGTATTTCTGTCTTCAAGTCTTTGAGGAATCACCAAATTGCCATCCACAGTGGTTGAACTAATTTACTCTCCCACTGACAGCGTATGAGCATTCCATTTCTCTACAACCTTGCCAACATCTATTATTTTTTTACTTTAATAGTAGCCATTCTGACTGGTGTGTGATAGTATCACGTTGTGGTTTTGATTTGCAGTTCTCTAATAATCAGTGATGTTGAGTTTTTTACATATGCTTGTTGGCCACATGTATGTCTTCTTTTGAGAACTATCCATTTATATACTTTGCCAACTTTTTAATAAGGTTGTTTGTTTTTTCTTGTAAGTTTAAGTAACTTATAGATGTTGGATAGACCTTTGTCAGATATGTAGTTTGCAAAAATGTTCTCCCATTCTGTAGGTTTTCTGTGATAGACTGGATTTAAAAAAATGTGGTACTTACACACCATAGAAAACTATACAGCCATAAAAAAGAATGAGATCATGTCCTTTGCAGGGACATTGATGGAGCTGGAGGTCATTATCCTTAGCAAACTAATGCAGGAACAGAAAAAAATACCACATGCTCTCACTTATAAGTGGGAGCTAAATGATGAGAACACATGGACACAAAGGGGGGAACAACACACTAGGGCCTTTTGAGGGTAGAGCATGGGAGGAGGAAGAGAATTAGAGAAAATAACTAGTAGATACTAGGCTTAATGCTTGAGTGATGAAATGATCTGTAGAACAAACGCCCATGGCACAAATTTACCTATGTAACAAATCTGTACATCCTGCATATATACCCCTGAACTTAAAAGTTAAAAAAATATATATTGGGCCAAAAGAAAAAAAACCCGACATACCACAGCTATATTTTGCTGCAAATATAAAGTTTGTTTGGATTGGAAAAGGAATATCTTCCCTTCTTGACCTCTATCTAGCCTTTCTCTCTTTTATTCCTATCATTAACTTTTCCAGCTCCTTTTTTATGTCCCCTCTGAGCTACTTGACTGGCAATGATCTATTCACTCTGGGAAGGCAGTAATATCTCCTTGGTATGGTTTGAAATAATAATGTATATATGTTTTTAATAGAACACATAAACTTGGGACCATAGGATTCATAAAATTGCTCAGTACCCGAACCAAGGATATTAAAAGTTGGAACTAAATTTTGAAAAAAAAAAAAATTTAAACCATCTTTCAATAGTACCATCAACGAGACATCTTTATGTATTCTCTCTTCCTTTTACATATACACTGGTGTAACAAAGCATGACTTCATTTCTATTTAAATTACTTGGATGAATTTTTTACTTAGAACATAATAAATGAGGTATGTCACATAATAGATTTCCAGAAAACAAGAAGCTATACCTGTATCCCTGCAGCTATTGGCATGTCTCAGTGGGATGATATGGATGTATATACTACACTAAGCAATTTTACCTACTTAGGGCATCTACCATGTTCACTTTTTTTCCTACCCAATGTAGAAGGTGTCTTTTTTCCCTATTCAAGAGCTGTATATCAAATTTAATTAAATATGACATCTGACACTATGAAACAGATTATCAGTACTTTGTTAAATAATTCAGACATATAACAACAAGAATTAAAAAACAAATGTGGGAGCAAAAAATAACATGTTTGTCTGTTTCGTTTTTGTAACCTCCATATCCGACACATTGTTTGGAATATGTCAAGCATCAAGTAGGTATTAACGAATTTAGAAACTAATTGATAAGGGATAATTGACATATGAGATGGCACTAATTTAACTTCCAATTTCTGTTCACTGGGTTCCCTTAATCAAATTTATCCTAAGATGATGAAGGAAATGACTACAATTCACCTCAGGGTTACCATTTTTTTTTTATGCTGGTTGTATATTGCCATGTTGGTTCTTTCTTGTCCATTCATCTACTTCTGCATTAATTTCTGGTCCCAGGCACAGCTTGAGTCAAGCTGCATCTTTCTAGATGAGATGTTTTTATATATTGACCCGGCCTGCAGAAAGAAAGCTCTCTCTTTGTATGTTACAACAGTTCAGTCTCTGGTCCTCCATTAAATTTTTCCTTATTAAAGCCAGTATAGAGAGGAGAAAAATACATGAGAGACTAGAATACAGCTATAAGGAGAAAGAATACATCTTTCTCCACTGACGTTTTTTCCACCAGCATCTATTTGTTATTTAGACATAATCAAGAAATACTAATTTTAAGAATGAACAAATGAAGTATATAAACTTCCTTGACATCCTCATGTTTTTATGTAGAATTCCTTCCTTGCTATCTTGGAAAGTTTACTTGAAATACAAGTCCAACTGGAATATTTCTATTTCCTCCTCTCCAACTCTCTCATTAGTTCATAGTAATTTCTCTTCTACCTATAACATTTCACAGAATTATATTTTATAAGGCCATGATTCTTAAGCTGATCTACAATAATATGGAAAGAAAATGCTGTAATTTCTCAGTACATTTTCACTGGTATTTATATACTCATTGAGATTGGAACCTCACTTGGTCCCTATGTCAGAAGTTTCCATGTTAAGTCACATGATGGTTCCTATGGGAAGAGTGAGCTCCACAAAAATGTGATGTTCCTGGTTTTGTTCAGTTTATTGTGGTATATTGCAGTCTCCAGCTATAAATATTCCTATTTGTGCTCTTAATCAGGCATATTAAGTTAAATGACTTAAATGTTAGAGTTAAAAATGACTAACAGTCTAATAGGATCTAACAAGAAATAGGCTGAAAAAGTTGAAATTAAGATTTACTAAAGACATATATTTACATCAACTACCATCCTGATGAACTTTACCCTAAATGGACACTGCTCTTTGAAATAATAGTTAATAATGCTAGCAAAACATTAATAATAGCTATTAATATTGGCAAGACCTTTAAAATATGTTTTTGTTAATCTCTCTTTTTCTTAAACAGTTTTATTGAGATGTACTCGATATATAAAACCTGTACATATTTAATGTATACAATTTGATAAATTTGGGCATATATGCATATACCCATGAAACTATACCACAACAAGGTAATATACACATCCATCACTTCCAGGAGTTTATTGTGCCGCCCTTTTCTCCCTGTGGTAAGAACACTGAACATGAGATCTGCCCTCTAAACAATATTTTAAGTGCACAAGACTGTATTGTTAACTATAGGCACTATGTTGTACATCAAATCTCTAGAAATTATTCATCTCGTGTAACTGAATTTCATACCCATTGAACAACAATGCCACATGTTCTCCTCCCTCCAGCCGTTGGCAACCATTCAGTTTGTTTTTGTTTTTCTTTTACTTCTGGTTTAGGTTCCGGCAGCATAACTCAACATTTTGTGGGATATGGTTTCACAGATTACTAATCAGATACCAATATGGGACATGCTGATTGCTGATTTTGAAAAATGTTTATGATGCATTAAGTGAGAAAAGAATATTGAAGACATAATGAATAATATACCTTTACTTTTAAAACTTTACATGTACATCTGGGCTTAAATATACACAAAGATGTAAAAAAATACCGGGTGATGAATTGACTGGTGATCCTTTTCTACATGTTTCTATTTTGATTTGCATAGTAATGTTTAGATCCTGGCCCTTCCATTTACTCTATGTGAGCCTTTGGGCAAATTATATAAACTCTGTACTTTAGTTTGCTCACCTACAAAATGTTAGTTTTAAATGTTTTAGTTGGAGTAACATTTGTATTAATATTTTTCATGCTTGTGGAACATATGCATATTTAGTGTGCATCTGCTATGAACTAGGCAAAATAAACTTAGCTGGCTTATATGATTTAGAACATCAAGAGCCCTCTCACAATTCATATGTGTTGAAGTTGAAATAAAACTGACCACACAATTCAGATCCATGATGTTTTACGGTCTAACAACATCCCTGAACTGGCCCACAATGGATTAGGCAGCAGCAGTGTGAAAGTGCTGTCCATGGTTCTCATTAACATCAAAGGCCAAGAACATGGCCCAAATGTCTGCTTTTTGTTAATAACCCATTATTCATAATCATAATCTACTTTTTTCCTTTAATTTTATTTTTATCTACCACTTAAGTTTGACAAACCTTGTTCAAAGTGATTTATATTTTTCCTTTGTACTACCTCTTAATTTTTATTTATCCCAACTATGTCTTACTCAAGCTTTATGCTATGAGCACCCAAGAGAACTAGTGGTCAGGGATTTTGCTGCTGTATTTATAAAGTGACATATCAGTTGAAGGGCCCTAGAGTATCCTTTAGGTTTAATCCAAGAAAAAGTCAGTCTCAGGAGAATGTTTTTGGAAGTATTTCAAATCAGATTTGTCAGAATTGGCTTCTGTAGTGGTCTGTGTGCTCAAGTGGCTGACAGGCTAGTTAGCCTCGTAAGCCTGCATACTGTAGGAGGGTGTCTCATGACATGAGAAAATGGGAATAAAAAGGCAATGCAGCTTTTAATTTGCTTTATAAAACTTTTAAACATACACCTTCACTATCATGAGAACTAATCCAAAAACCCTTAATGTAAAAGAAGAAAAAGAGAGAGAGAGAAAATGATTGGTTTGGAAACATGTTTTCCAGTCTGGCATCTTACTCTGTAGCTAACAGCATTAAAGAGAATGGGGTTCATCTACCAACTCATCTTTGGTTCATCCCTTTAATCAGGATTTTTCAATCTTGATACTATTGATATTTTGGGACTGGATAATTATTGGATCTGGGGAGCTGTCCTGAATTTAGCAGCATCCCTGGCCTCTACCCACTGAATCTCAGTGGTGATACTGTCCTCCCCAATTGTAACAACCGAAAATGTCTCCAGATATCATGCATCTCATGGGGGACGAACCATTCAGAGCAGAAGCACTGCTTCTAATATTGACATTTTTATTCCTACTGATATGTTTGGAGAAATCTCAGGTTGAACACTTGATGTTTAGTAGGAATCTCTGAAGGAAGCACTTTTATTTCATCTGTTGGAGCTGTTTTAGAAAGGATTTTTAAAAAATCTTAATGTAATTGTGTAAATCTAATCCTGGAAGCCTGAGAGGGGTTAAGGTCCAGGTTTAGGTAAAATATATTTTTTTTTAATTTTATTATTATTATTATTTTTTTTTTGAGACAGAGTTTCGCTGTTGTTACACAGACTGAAGTGCAATGGCACAATCTCGGCTCACCGCAACCTCCACCTCCCAGGTTCAAGCAATTCTCCTGCCTCAGCCTCCTGAGTAGCTGGGACTACAGGCGCGCACCACCATGCCCAGATAATTTTTTGTATTTTTTTTTTAGTAGAGACGGGGTTTCACCTTGTTGACCATGATGGTCTCGATCTCTTGACCTCGTGATCCACCTGCCTCGGCCTCCCAAAGTGCTGGGATTATAGGCGTGAGCCACCGCGCCCGGCCAAATATTTCTTTATCTAAGACTTCATACCAGGTGTGAACACAGGTATCGAAGACAGATCTCTTCAATTCTGTCATTATTTGTAAAATGACTGGCCCCAGCCATTCCGCACATACGGATTTTATTGTTTGGCCTTGATCACATTGCACCTTGGATCAAGTGATTTATGAACTGTCAATATGTGTATAACTTTTCCATGTTTTATAGGAGCATTCTTTAATATGCAAAGCTTCAAACACTAATGTTGCCTATCAGAACCCTTGAAAAAAATAAGAAAGAAAGGTAAAAATGAAAGTAAAGAATAAAAAGTAAAAGTGTTAAAGGTAAGACCCAAACTCAAGTGAAACTACAAACTTAGGGTTCACCAAAGACTCTTCACTTTGTATTGATAGAATCAAAGTATACGTAAAAATTTAGCCTTCTCAATGTAGCAGAGGAATATCTTTCTCTTACTTTTTACTAGGTTCATAGCTGAGCCACTCTACAAAAAGACAGATTAACAATGGAAACAGATACATATTTATTTAATATAGATTTTACAGGATGTGAAAGCCTTTGAAAAATGAAGACCCAGAGAAATTGGTAAACTAGTGTATTTTTATCCTTAGGTTTAATAAAGAGTGAACAGTTGTCGAGAAATATGATTGGAGGACAAAAATACATGATCTAATGATAAAAAATGAGAGGGAACTTGACAAAGGCCTATTTTTTGGAGAGTTCCTGGTGTTTCTGTGTCTTTGTTAATAAGGATGTTTCTTCTCTCTAAGTAAAGGTAGAGTTCTTTTTCATTAAGAGTCCTGTGATGTGCTTCAGGGAAGAAATGTATAGGAAGGTCAGGGAGTGGCCTTCCTAGGTTTTATGACCTGCTTCAGGTGAGAAACACAAGGGGAAGTGTGAGTGACCTTCATTCTCCTGCTGATTTTTCAAATACCAAGATGCCACATTTTAGGATAGAGTGTCCTCTATCCCATCATCAAAAGCATTTTAAAAAGCAACTTAAAATTTTTTTAAATACCACTCTTTCTAGGTAAATGTAACTGCAAAGAATTTCAGTGCTATTTTTCCATCACAGACAATTTTAATTAGACACAATAGCAATATATTAGAGGAGAATATGAAATAGAAAAATGGTGTCAGATCTAATGGCTTATTTTTTTAAAATAGTAATTTTAATGATTCATTGGTAACTTCAAGGCAAGGTCCACTTGTATAAGCCCCACAAGACACAAATCTCCCAATCTAAATTCAAAATTATAGAGTAAAAATATGTAAATTCACCTTCTCTAAAAGTCATATTAAAGATATTTCTAATCAATCTTGTGTTTTTCTTCTGGAGCAATTTCAATCTTATTGACATTTGGGTTGAATAAATCTTTGTTGTGGCAGCTGTCCTATAAAATATAGGTTGGTCAGCAGCATCTCTGGCCTCTACCTACTAGCTAGTAGCAGATCTCCCCATCCATGCACAGCTGTGAAAAGTAAAACTGTCTCCAAGCATTGCCCAACGTCCCCTGAGAAGCAAAATGTGCCAGCTGAAAATCCTTGCTTTGGAAGAATAAAATTAAACTGTACCTATGAACCCTTGTAAAAGAAAAAAAAAAAGGGAAGGAGTAAGAGAGAAAAAATAAAGAAAGAACTAACAACCTTTTGAGCTTCCTGGTGTTTTCTAAACACATTTAGAGATAATAGGGATTTAAAAGAACAGCAGACAAAAGTGCATCATTTTAGTGTAATTGAAGAGAACATGAACTCTTGCAGTATTCTCTATAGGATGGATAACAATTGAAAAGTGTATCGTTAGCAACTTATGGGCTTTTGAATGCATGAAAAAAACACCCTTATCATTCTGCCTGCTACTTAGATGACTTCTGCACAGTTGGAGAATCTATTTTGGGCAACTATAAATTTGATCTAAATGCAAACTATATTATGAGCCAAATGCATTCACTAGGGCTTGGACCAATCTATTTCTATTTGATGCTCTAGAAATAATAGCTAGGACACATGCTGAAATAACCCCATTACTCCAGTACAATAGACACCAAATGAGTCAACCTGTTTTTTTGTTGTTCAACATAGCAACTCCAATTAAAGTTGGAGCTAGTGCACTCTGCTGTTTGCTAGCTATACTTTTTAATCTTTTTTTCTGAATTACTGTGATGTCAAGCCTCCCACTTGGACCACTGTGAATATCTACAGATATTATTATTTTATCTCAGCTCAAGCAATATCAGGTCAGTGGCTCTGAGATAAAAGACAGGAACAAAAACAGTGCCATTGACAACAAGCCTGTGGGAGGACTTGGCTAACAATGAAAGACCTAGGCATGGCATCCACTGAAGGCCCAGGCTCCTGACTCCTCTGAGAGGGCTAACCTAAATAGGACAGCATGCTTATATGAGATTCCAAGGAATCTATGCAGGAAAAATGATACCAAATTCCTTCATCTTGTTCCACTCCTGAGTAGTATTTTCTCTAGATTCAAGTGTTTCAACAGCAGGAATCTTTATCTAGCTAGAAATATCAGTTGGGTAATTGCAAATTTAATAGAAGAATGTTTTCCATAATAGAGATAAGTGAACCCAAAAATCTACCTTTACTCATGTAGATTTATGGTCTCAGAGCATCTGCCTCTACTAATGTCAATTCAATTAAGACAGTATTGGCTGGATCCTTCTGGATAGCAGAGGCTTTCCAGCATACCTACACCTGGGTTTATTCTCAAAAAGAGACACAGCTATTCAGTCTTTGAACTGTAAGCAATAACTAACTGATCCGTTAGAGGCAATAGAGTCTTTTACCAGGGCTGCCGGCTGTTTATACATTTTGTCACATAAACTGCATACCACTAATTATAGTTTATAGTTTTAGGGCACTGTTTGGAAATTGCTGTAGTATGCAATCTTGTTTAATTGATTTTCATGAGTGCAGATATTGTTAATCAATACACTATAAATAATGTATATTTGTGGGATTGCTTTGTTCCAATGCATGCTATCATTCTTGGGGTCCATGTAAAAGAAAGCACTGCAACTGTAAGCTAAAAATGCACCATATCATTGAAGTAGGCAGAAGAAGCACTGATGCACGTGCCCAGGGATGAAAAGGACAACAGCAAGTCTAGTGTAAACTAGGAAGTGATACAATATAAAATACAAGAACCAACGAAAGAACCAAAACAATCTACTGATAAAATTGTTAGAACTAGTAAATATTCTGTAACTATGTGTGCAAAAAGTAGAACAAATGCCTTTTCTATATAATTGCAAAAATACATTAGAAAATAAATGAAAAATAATATCTTATAACCGATACTTTAATAAATTATTGTATGATCTGTTAAAAATTCACCAAAAATTCTTCATGCACACAGAAAACAAAATATGTAAATGTGGAGATATATCATATTCCAGTGAGGAGCAACAATTAATGCACAAATCTAACCCAAGCCCAGTCAAAATGTTATTGAAGCTTTCCTTTTTAATCGTGACAAGATGATTTTGAAAATCAACTATATGAAAATTAAAATAGCTAAGAACAATGAAAAAAATGTTTAGAAAGATTAGCTCACCCAGATTATAAAACATATTCTGAAATTATAATTATGAAATCAGCACAGAACTGTGAATAATTAGTCAATTAATAAATTCTATTATATAATTTAACATAAAATAGATACATTAATCAGTAAGGTAAGGTGAATTATTAGTTAGAAAGCTGAGACAACTGATTAGGTGTTCAGAAATTTTGTTTTTTCTGAAGACACATAGGTCTTAAATAATACAACAATTGGTTGTAAATTATTTAAAGATTCTAATATAAAAATTCAGACTAAAGAGAGGCAGAAGAAACTACTTTGTCAACAAAAGGAATTATAGACAGACATTCAAATAATCAAAATGATAGAGAAAAGTTTTTCAATGTTCCAGTCCCTGGGTACCTCCTACCCTGAAGTCCCCAGCAGCATCCCCATCCCTGGAGTTCATGAGATGCATCTGTGATGATATCACAGTGAGATCTCCTTTTTTAAGATAAGATAGTTCAAACGTGTTTCTATTCCTCATAATCAAAAATATTTTAATACAGTAATTCTACTTCTAGGAATCTATCCTAAAGAAACAACTGAGAATCCAGAGGGAAAAGAAAAATTAGAAGCTATAATGCACCAGACTCTGAATTTCAACCCGTTGGTATAATTGGTTCATTAAAAAGGCTGAGAAGTTTCAGCCTCTTACCTATATATCCTGAAATCTTGTTACTTCTTCTAGTCTCTGATTTAAATGGTGGCATGTTAAATCCCCTTTCACTATCTCTCAACAAGATTTTTAGCAGAATTAATGAACTTCTGAATAATTTTTACTTATGGAAAGGTAGTAAGTACTATATAGATTCAGACTTCAGTTTTTGTATCTGACCAAAGATTGCCCCTTTCTCAGCAAAACTAGATTGATGAATCAAAGAGATTTGAAGTGAGGCAGAAAGGCAGCTGTAGCTCTAGGCACACTTCCCTTTCAAAATCTATTCTCTCTGGGTAGGACAGGGAAGAGAGTAGAAGAGGATAGATGAAAACGGCCTGTGTCCCAGGTGTGTATCCCAAGAATTTGTCTCAAGAACGTGTACATATTCTCTCTCTGATTTTATCTGATTCTATTTCCTCCTGTGTCTCCTGCTGCTGTGTTGGTCTCTGAATTGATGGTGAGCATAATTCCTCAGGTAGTGTTCGTTTTATTCATATCCCCAACTGTGGATGAAGACTCCCTCAGAAAATGGCAATTTTCTAATTTCCCTTCAGCCCTCTCAGTGGGGAGGTTTTTATTTATTTATTTTTTGCCCAGAGCTACCTTAACAATTCTCCTTTTCCCCTAACCTTTCTAACACTTCATATGGATCTGTAGACAGTACTAGGTCATCTTCTACATTCTTTAAGGGCTGAGAACAACTAGCATGGGCCATTTTTCACCAAGTTCCCTTCAGGTCTTGTTGGCACAGGTTTCTCCAGTGGTCTTCTCTCTTCAGAAATCTCTAGCCCAGTTTTTCCTGTTGATATACATCTGCAAACAGGGAATACATGTAAGTACTCCTCTCCATGAGTGATTCTACTCTGCTGGGGGCACTGCAGAGGTCTATAGGGATATAGAGTCTCAAGCCACCAGAAACATGATGACACTCTTTTCTCCTTTCTGGCCTCACTGTCTGCAACTGTCTCAGAGCTGCTACCTCACTTGGCTTAGAGAATGAAGAATGCAGCCCTCTCAAGTTCTCTATGGAGAGGAGAATGACTAACCTGCTTCCTCAGACACTGGTCTCTAGGCATAGCCTATGTCACTTGACTGCTGCCTTCTTTTTTTCCTGCCCTGTCTTTGTATTTGAGAGATTACATATGTGAGTAGGAGGCTTAGGTAGCAAAAGCTCTGTCACTTGTATTAGGGTTCCTCAAAAAAACAGAGCCAACAAGAGATATAAATATATAAATAAAGAATCAATTGACATGATTATGGAAGCTGATGAGTCCCAGTATTTGTATTCAGCAAGCTGGAGACCCAGGAGAGGCAACGATGTAGTTCTCGTCTGAAGGCCAGCAGGCTCAAGACCCATCAAGAGGTGATATTTCCATCTGAGGCCAAAAGCTGCAAAAAAAAAAAAAAAAAAAAGAAAAAGAAAAAGAAAAGAAAGAAAGAAAGAAAAAGATATTCCAACTCAAATGCAGTTATCTGGAATGGATTCTCCTTAATTATGGAAGGGTTTCATTTTTTTTGTTTGTTCTATTCAGGCCTTCAACTGATTGTATGAGGCCTATCTACATTAGGGAGGGCAATCTAGTTTACTACTAAGTCTATCAATTTGTTAATCTGATCCAAATATCCTCCCAGAAACATTTAGAATATCATTTGACAAACTCTGGGTACTTCATGTCAAGTTGACACATAAGAATTACACACCTCCCAAACGCTTTGAGGAGTGACATCTGCGTCCCTTTGTTGACGGCTCACCAGTGATTCTCTTTCAGGTATCAAATAATTAGTAACCCTTGTCCCCAGATTTTGACATTAGACACAGTTCTAGGACAGTAGGAGATATATCACTTATTTTGTGGTCATTTCTATAACAAATAAAAGAAAAATACAAGTACCTAGCATTAATGGAATTATTTTTTAAACTACTGTCCATACAAGGTAGAACATTATACAGCCATTAAATTAGATGTTTGCAAATAATTTTAATAAAATCAAAAATAATTTTTGCAACATTAAGTTAGGAAAACAGGTAAAAGTTTACCTTGTACATAACGTAATTTCAATTTTGCATAGCTACTATATGCAAAAATGAATCAAATTATTAATAGTTCTACAACCATAATTGTCATGCCTTTATGTTTCTGATTTTTTGGCAGAAAACTTGGAAACTTACCAATTTAATATAATTTAGCTTCTTAAAGTTTAAAAAACTTTAAGTTACTTCAGAGTTCTCACTCCTCATTATGTCTCTCTTTCCCTTTTTCTGTCAGTTTCTCTTTTCTATGTACTTCTTATAATGGTGCCTGGATAATAGGGAGGGTTAAATGTGTTCTAGTCTCAGCAAAAAATGGAACTTTGATCTATCTGCTATCCTATTTTTTTTTCTATTGATCTTATCTGCAGTCTGGCAGGCTTATGTTAATCCATTGGACTGCAGGTTTATGCTTGTGGTCTCTGAGAATTTTACTAATTTTGGGTTATTGTAACTGCAGATCTTCTGGAAATTTGTCTAACTTGCCATGGTGTCTGAGCTCCAGGTCATCATACTCAAAGACTTCCTTGTCCCAAATGCTGGCCTTTCCTTGTGTACTGGTTGCTCAGTTATTCTGAGCAGGGCATATAGAAACTTCTGGATTTCCCCCTTGTTCCACACCAAACACAAAGAACTGAGAGGTGCTGATATAGACCTATATGCTGGTCATCTTGTTAGCAATTTTTATGTATGTCATGTTTCTCCTTATTGTATGTCAGGTTTTCCCTTAATCATAAGGTTCTCCAAAGAGCTTTCAGTTTTCTTGAGATATGTCCTAGAAAGCAAAGACTAGCCACATAGAGAGCTAGCTATGCTAGCTACACCAAATAGTACTCATGTTGCTCTCACCAGTTGCAACTTTTCTCTATATTTGTACTACAAGAGGGGAGCCTGAATAATTACAACCTGCAATTCTGCCCTTTTCCCTCCCTCTTACTTTTTCTTTTATTAGAAGAAGTTGTTTGGTTCTTTCTTACGTCATATCTTCCATCCTCAATAAACTATAGTTAATAGGAAAAGCTATAGTCAGAGACTCACATTTTGTATGCTATATTTTAAGGGAGATATTTATTATTTAATAGTTTATTTTTGTTTACAGTAAAGCATAACTATATAGCCTTTTCTCAAAAGACTTGCAAAAATTTAATTTTAGACATGAAGCTAAGCAGTACTATTTGACCACACAACCAATGCTATGTGGTATTCTCTCTCTCTCTGAAGTGATGTCACTGATAGGAGAATCAGAAACATGTGATTAAGAAAATAAATAAAAAATGTGTTGTTTAATAGTTTCAAAAGTTGTATTCCTAATGCATTATGTGTAAAATATGTATATAAAACTCTGGTTTTAAAATATTGAAATAGACACACAGTTTTATGTCTTTCTCTTCTTGGAAATTATCTTCAAACAATAAAGAGAAAGGAAAGGAAAAAAATGTTATCTCCATTTTGGATAAAACTAAAAGTCACATGAATATCAACTATAATGTGAAAGAACAGGTTGTCAAATACTATGAAAATTAAACAGAGGTGCATATTTAAGGAGAGACCCACAGAACATTGCAGTGCAAAGTAGATGACACTTATTAAAAAAGAAAACCAACATTTCTTTTTTTGACAATAGAAACAGGGTTTGTCTATTGGCAGGAGATCCCCTAGACTTAGTTGTAGTTTAAAAAGGAAGAGAAGAGCTGCCAAATATAGAAGTACAAGACATACCTATATCCAGGAAACAGATGTAGGAAAATGAGCAATGGTTCATCTGTCAATCACTTTTGTCCATAAAAAAATCAAGTCATTCATTCATAAAACTTTATGCTTTATAAGGAACTCTACATGAACCAAGAAAACATCTTTGTAACTTGAAATATAGCTCAACTTTTCTTTAATTCCTCATTGAAGTTGAATAATAATAATAATAATAAATGAAATAGATTCTATAAAATAATGTTGTAAAGAGGATAAAGAGAAGAGGAAAACCTTCTTTAGAGGAGAATCACCAGAAAAATACAGATATAGAACCAAATCAACTGGTCACCAGCTGTATCACCATGAATTAAAGAAAGTTATTGAAGGAATATTAATATGAATAAAATCTTGAAGCAAAAACAAAATCTCAGGAAAAAAAAGTGAAAGATAATAAAATCTTGTCATGTCAAGGAGTATGTCAACAAAGTGAGGAGAAATGAAGAGCATATTGGTAATATGGAGGACAAAACCCAAAGAAATTGCAAGGATTTCTTGCTTTCCAATTGGAGCATGTTGCAGACAAGGTATTATGAAAAGCCCTTCAGCTAAAATTTACCTTGTTGCTGAATAAACTTGACAAATATACTTGTAACATATTCTGGAGTTCTATATCAAATAGGACCCTTGAGAAACAGACACTGAGACATAATTAAGGGTGACAACAATTTACTGGGTTATATATACTGTGAAAATAAAATGATGAATAAGAAAAATTGCATGAAAAGCCTTTAGATCTGGCATCTGTAAAAAAGGAAGCGGAGAGGAAGCAGGAGTGGGACAGAGAAGACCCTAGACCATACAACGCATAGAAGTAAGTCTCCACCAAACAAAAGGAGAACTTTGGAGCAAAGATTCCTTTTTAGAGGAGTCCCCTGTTAGGCAGAAATGACTGGACATAGTACTTCCTCCATGCTTATTCTTGGCTGATTTGCTCAGGAAATTCATAGCCTCAACCTGAAAGTTGAGGTGATCATGAAGGTGCTGAAGCTGGTAGCTGTCCTCCTAACTACATTTCTTGCAACAGAACAGCAGCAAATTCTTTTTTGAAAGACCTGAGTAGGGCAATTCGATGGCTGCTACAGTCCACTACTTCTTTATACAGGTACCATATGTTTTGGGAAGCCTCAAGGGTTTGGTGGATCTTTCTTCTTTGGGAATATTTAGTACAGGGAGGTTAATGGAATGAACTACAGCCTCAATGATGCAGCTATATTCAGGATTACAACTGGCACTTATTTTTCACCTTTACTTTCTAAATTTCTTTTGCCCTCAGCTATCACCTCATGCCAATCTTGGTGGCTCACCAAAGGGTGTGGCCCACAATATTTCTTGAGATACCTGAGTGTCTGCTAATTATGCTATTCTCAGGAGAGATTTCTGTATTTGTGCAGTCATAGTCCCAAGTAATCAAGAAAGTGGGAGATGTCCAAACTGATTACTTGAGTTCCAACATGTATGTCTGCAGACCCTACCTTGTCCATCTAAATAGCATAAATTAACACTTCCAATATGGTGACACTTCTTCTTGCCTGCTGATCTCTGTAAAAAATTAGTCCTGAGTGCTCACATGGTAGCCATGGCTTGTAGTTCCAATGTGATCTTCATTTTGTCCCTTGGATAAGTTGCCTTCTTTGAGATCAGACCCTCTATTTCTGCAGGTAAAGTTGTATAAAATTCCTTTGTGTCTCATTGGAAATGATGATAAGTGGCATCACCTTCTTTCCCAGCCTTGGGTACCTAGACTGATGGTTTCTACCAAAGAATACCGTCAAACAGAAGTCTCTGATTCAGTGCAAATATTGTATGCTAGATAGTAGCATACCATTCTTGGAGAGTATTCCCTGGAAGCATCACTTTCTGTTTGCTTTCATTAGTCTGTTCTAATGCTTTATTGGAATGGCAACTTTTATACAGTGGGGAAGGAATGCAGACAGTGCATTCTGTTGTCATGGTCCCCTTCCTATACCTGCTTTGCTATAAAATGGGTCCCATGTCAGATTAGATTCCATTTCCATGGGATCGGGTTCTCTGTAAACCCTTCAGTGCTGAATGAGGCTCTGTGGGCAAGAAAGGCAAACATACTCTGAATAAGTTGCTGAGTATTCCAAGATAGAAATGGTCCAATATAATTAACTTGCTACTAAATACTCCCTTGGTAGATATCATATCAGAAGCTTAGCACTGGTCTCTGTTGCTGGGAAGTTGAATATTCAGAGGCAGCTATTGCTAGATGGCCTTGGTATGTGGGAGTTCATGCTGTTAGACCCATGCATAGCCCCCATGTAGCCAATGAGAAAGGCTCTAATATTAATTGACCAGTTTATTGTATCTGATTGATTTTTCTGCATCTCTTCCATGGTGAATGTTTTCTGATGAGTATTAGTATGTTCCTCCACATCATATGTTAATCTATCATTCACATACCTCACTCCCAGAGCTTCCTATCTTCACTTATATATTACTTTTCCTTTCAGAACCCAGAAGAATCAGCAAGGTCAGTGGTTGCTGCCCTTGAGTCTAAACATATTTTCACCTCAGTCAACTTTTTCTTCCATATAAAAAGGATGACTTGGTATACCATGTAAAGCTCTACCTACTGGGAGATTGTTTTTGAGCTACTGTATTTCAAAGCTACTACTATATTTCGACCATGTGCTGATCTGACCTCTCCTTCCTCCTTTTTTAGTGAGTCATAGCTCCATATGGCCATAGGTGTGAAATGAGGGAGGATGCTAGGGCAACCATAGTGAGTCACGTGGTGTCCTAAGCTATCTGCTCATAAAACTTAACTCATCATCTCTGCTATTTACTGCTCATATTTTAACCTGATTGTACCATTTCAACTTTATAATGGAAGCTGTTAGAATTCCTCAATTTAATGACTTGGCAGGTCATTATAATTTTTCTGTGGCTTGGGATAAATTCTACACTGCATCTTTTTCTACCACTGATGACAATAATACCATAGGGTCTTTCAGACTGCCTGACCTAATTGTGTGATTGCCTATATCTTATTCTGGATCTGTTGCAAAGGCCTTTTGTATTCAAGGCTCTACATCAAATTGGCAGCCATTTATATAAACCAGTCTGTAAGCCAGAGGAGTATTTCTAGATGTGTTGTCATAAGAACCCAAAGATACCTGCTAGGCATCAGGCTTCATTCTTGCAATATAAGATGCATGATATGGTTTTATGGTGTCCTCACAAAAATCTCATCTTGAATTGTAGTTCCATAATTCTCACATGTGGTGGGAGAGACCTGGTGGGAGGTAATTTAATCATGGGGGTGGTTTCCTCCATGCTATTCTCATGACAGTGAGAAAGTTCTCACAAGATTTGATGGTTTTATAAGAAGCCCCCCGCCTTCACTCGACTTTCATTCTTCTTCCTTTCACCATGTGAAGGCATGTTTACTTCCTCTTCTACCATGATTATGTTTCCTGAGGCTTCTCCAGTCATGGTGAACTGTGAGTAAATTAAATATCTTCCCTTTATTAATTACCCTGTCTCAGGTATTTTTTTTTTTTTAGCAGTGAGAGAATGGACTAATACAGCAAACCACTACCAGGAATGGGGTACTGATGTAAATATATCCAAAGATGTGGAAGCAAATTTGGAACTGGGTAGTAGGCAGAGGCTGTAACAGTTTGGAAGGCTCAGAAAAACACAGAAAAACTGTAGGAAAGTTTGGAACTTCCTAGAGACTTGTTGATTGGCTTTTACCAAAATGCTGATAGTGAAATGGGCAGTAAAATCTAGGCTGATGTGGTCCCAGATGGAGATGAGAAACTTCTTGGGAACTATAATATGGTAATCTTGCTATGCAAAAAGACTAGAGGCATTTTGTCCCTGCCCTAGAGATCTTTGGTTCATTGAACTTGAGAGAGGTAATTTAGAGTATCTGGCAGAAGAAATTTCTAAGCAGCACAGCATTTAACAGAAACAAAGCATAAAAGTTTGGAAAATTTGCAGCCTGATGTGGGATAGAAAAGAAAAAGCCATTTTTCTGGGGAGAAATTCAAGCCAGCTGCAGAAACTTGCAAAAGTTACAAGGAGCTGAACGTTAATCACCAACACAATGAAGAAAATGTCTCTACGGGATGTCAGAAACTTTCACAGCAGCCTCTCCAATCACAGGCCTTAAGGACTAGGAGGGAAAAATGTTTTTGAAGGCTTGGCACAGGGCCCACCTGCTCTATGCAGCCTTGGGACATGGTGCCCTGCATCCCAGCTGCTTTAGCTCAAGCTATGGTTAAAAGGGGCCAACAAACACTTCAGACCATTGCTTCAAAGAGTGCAAGCTCCAAGTCTTGTCAGCCTCCACGTGGCATTGAGCCTGTGCATACACAGAAGTCAAGAGTTAAGGTGTGGAGACCTCTGCCTAGATTTTAGAAAATGTATGGAAATGCCAGAATATCCAGGCAAAAGTTTGCTATAGGGGTAGAGCCCTCATGGAGAACCTTTGTTAGGGCAGAACAGAAGAGAAATGTAAAGTCAGAGTCCCCAAACAGAGTCCCTAATTGGGCACTGCCTAGTGAAGCTGTGAAAAAAGAGCCATGGTCCTCCAAACCCCAAAATTGTAGGTCCACTGATAGCTTGCACCATGTACCTGAAAAGGTGGCAGACATTAATCTGCCTACTGGGAGATTATTTTTGTGCTACTGTATTTTACTGCTACTCAATGCCAGCCCATGAAAGCAGGCAGGAGGGGGGTTGTACTGTGCAAAGCCACAGGGGTGGGGCTGCTCAAGACCATGGAAGCCCAACTCTTGCATCAGCATGAACTGGATGTGAGACATGGATTCAAAAGAGATTATTTTAGAGCTTTAAGATTTAACTACTGCCTCACTGGATTTTAGATTTGCTTGGGGACTGTAGCCCCTTTGTTTTGGCCAGCTTTCCCATTTGTAATGGATGTATTTACCCAATGTCTGCACCTTCATTGTATCTAGTGAGTAACTAACTTGCTTTTGATTTTACAGGCTCACAAACGGAAGGGACTTGCCTTGTCTTAGATAAGACTTTGGACTTGGACTTTTGGGTTAAAGTTGGAATGATCTAAGACTTTAGTGCACTGCTGGAAAGGCATGATTGTCTTTTTGAAATGTGAGGACATGAGATTTGAGAGGCACCAGGGGCAGAATGATATGATTTGGCTGTGTCCCTACCCAAATCTCATTTTGAATTGTACTTCCCATAATCCTCCCATGTGGTGGGAAGGACCTGGTGGGAAGTAATTGAGTCATGGGGGCAGTTTCCCTCATGCTATTCTTGTGATAGTGAGTAAGTTTTCATGAGTTCTGATGGCTTAATAAGAGGCTTCCCCCTTCACTCAACTGTCATTCTTCTTCCTGTTACCAAGTGAAGAGGGATGTGTTTGCTTCCCCTTCCACCATGATTGTATGTTTTCTTTTTCTTTTTTCTTTTTTTTTTTTTTGAGATGGAGTTTCGCTCTTGTTACCCAGGCTGGAGTGCAATGGCACGATCTCGGCTCACCGCAACCTCCACCTCCTGGTTTCAGGCAATTCTCCTGCCTCAGCCTCCTGAGTAGCTGGGATTACAGGCACGCGCCACTGTGCCCAACTAATTTTTTGTATTTTAAGTAGAGACGGGGTTTCACCATGTTGACCAGGATGGTCTCGATCTCTTGACCTCGTGATCCACCCACCTTGGCCTCCCAAAGTGCTGGGATTACAGGCGTGAACCACCATGCCCAGTCCGATTGTAAGTTTTCTAAGGCCTCTCTAGCCATGCTGAATTGTGAGTTGATTAAACCTCTTTTCTTTATCAATTATCCAGTCTCAGTTATGTGTTGATTAGCAGTGTGAGAGTAGATAGTGCAAGATGCTGCAATTTTTTTTTCACTCAGGAGGAAATGCTCTGACATACCCTTGACCTCTGAACCTTTAAATCCTTTACTGATGTTGCAGGTCCCAGAATCTTCACAAAGTAAATATCCCACTATCTATCCCACAGATAGACATACTATTTGTGTGTCTTATCAAATTCTCTAGCTCACTAGCTAGAGAATGTTGCCTAATCAATATGATGTTATTGATAGCAATGTGAAAGTTCTGCTGGATGTCCAAATCTCTATGGACTTTATTATGACAAAACCCAGGAGAGTTAACAAAGCCCCAAAGCAAAGTATGAATGATTATTGTTGTCCATTACATTCAAATGCAACCTGTTTATGACTCTCTTTTTAAATTGGGATAGAGTAGAGCATAGTCACCATTGATTTAAGAACTACATACCATGGATTAATTTGCTAGGTTTACTAGGACTGCTGTAGGAAAGACCACAGACTGGGTGGATCAAACAATAGAAATTTATTTTCTCTTAGTTCTGAAGGCTTGAAGTCCAAGATCAAGACACCAGCAGGGTTGTTTCTTCAGAGGCCTCTTGCTTTGGTTTACAGATGACCATCGTTCCTGTCTGTCTTCATGGAGTCTTCTCTTTGTGTGTTCTTATAAAGACACCAGTCATATTGGATTAGGGCCCACCCACATGACCTCATTTTACATTAATTGCCTTTTTAAAGGTTCCATCTCCAATATAGTAACATTCTGAGGTAGTAGGAGAAAAGACTTCAACATATGAATTTTGTGAAGAACATAATTTAGTCATATACCGTGTATCTAAGGTCATACTATTCTGCCATAATAAAAATCTTATATCGTGCATGAAAATTGTGATCAGGGATATTACTTAGTTCAACTTGCTATGGATTAAAATTATTCATCAAGGTCCATCCAATTTCTGTAGGAAATGTGACGAGGTCAATATCCACCATCCTCTGAAGCATGATTTTTTTTTATTACTAATTATTTTTAAGTTACTATCATGATTGGAGTGAAGTGTAGTTTCAGAGGTTTTCATTTTGCTCCTCTCCTGTTGGATTTTAACCCACAGGCCAAGAACTCAAGGAGTCAATCCAGATTTCAAGTATGTTGATACCTATTATACATTCATGACCTGCACAATTGAGTGCTGAGTATGTCAGTGGCCCCAGTGGGCTCATCTTCAGCCAGACTTTGACCACGGCTTCATTCACTACTGCCAGTTCTATGCCCCTACTCTAAAAGTGGGGCCCTGATGATGCTGCAGGTCTCCAGATATAAATTTCAACTCTAGTCCTTAGACTAATGATCCTTGAATTGTCTGAGAATTCACTTTTCCTCAGTGAATTACAATCATCTATGTAAATTGTCACTGTGGCTAAGTTGTACCAAAATTGGTGAATATATAGCGAATATAAGGTTTCCTAAGTAATATAAATAAAATAAATGAGTATCTAGGTTCATCAAAGTGAAACTGAAAAACACCAAAAATAAAGAAAATATTTTAATAGCAACTAGAGAGAAAAGTAGATTGCCTAAAGAGGAACAAAAACTGGGTTGGCAACAGAATTCTCCAAAGGAATGGTAGATGATAGGATGTGCAGGATTCAGAGCCGTGTGGTTAAAGAAAAAATAGTTGTCAACTTAAGTTTTGTATTTATCCAGATTCTCTTTGGAGAATGAATGTGATATACATATATTTATATAATAAAGGGATAAAATGTAGATATGCAATAAATAAAGTGTTGAAGTGATATTTCAATTAAAGTGAAAGCGATCCAAGGACAGAATGGCAGAATACGGGATTTAAAAAGATATATAAAGCGCCGGGCGCGGTGGCTCACGCCTGTAATCCCAGCACTTTGGGAGGCCGAGGAGGGTGGATCACGAGGTCGAGAGATCGAGACCATCCTGGTCAACATGGTGAAACCCTGTCTCTACTGAAAATACAAAAAATTAGCTGGGCACGGTGGTGCATGCCTGTAATCCCAGCTACTCAGGAGGCTGAGGCAGGAGAATTGCCCGAACCCAGGAGGCGGAGGTTGCGGTGAGCCGAGATCATGCCATTGCACTCCAGCCTGGGTAACAAGAGCTAAACTCTGTCTCAAAAAAAAAAAAAAAAAAAAAAAAAAAAAAAAAAAAAAGATATATAAAGCAAAGAAATTAGTAAAAGTGTAAGCGATTCAAAGCAAATTTGACTATATTAAGCAAAATAAATTGTGTCTCATATGTAAAGCTAAAAACTGAAGATAAAACTAAAATATCATGTAACTTAAAAGTTGAGAATATGGTAATCAGAGTTTAAAGAATCAAATTTGAGTATACGTATTGTCTGTATTGTTCTGTCTTTTTCAGGCAATATAAACAAAAAGTGTTTTTAATGGAGTTTAAATAATGTAAGTAATACAGAAATTTAACATATTTATTTAATATTTTATACTACACAGAGAATGAGCTTCAATTTAAAGCATCCAAAGAAGAAAAGAGTCATCAATAGCCAAAAGTACATTTCTCATCTCTCCATGTTAAAATGATACAAAAACATTTTCAATGTTTGAAACTTCAACTTAACAGCAAAGTTTTTTTTAACACGTATGTTTATCTGAATAACTATTGTGTTAGAGAGTCAAAAATGAAAACACAGAAAAGCTGAAATTAAGATGGTCCTACTATACAGTATCTATAATTTTTTTCTAAATTTTTCCTTTGTGAGTTCGCATATTATCTTTTAAAACACATCTTTACTGAGATATAATCGATATAACATTACAGCAACTTAAAGTATACACTTCAATTATTTTTAGTATATTTATAGACTTCTGCAACCATCACCACAATCTCTTTTTCAGATTGACTGATTTGTACTGATTTATGTTGAAATTCACTGATTATTGCCTCTGCTTGCTCAAGTTTACTATTGAGCCCTCCAACAATTTTTCATCATATTTCTTATAGTTTTCAATTTTAGGATTTTTATTCTGTTATTTAAAAAATAATTTCTATTTCTTTGTTATATTTTTATTTAATGGAACATTTTTATTATATTTTCTTTCTTTCTTTTTTTTTGAAACAGAGTTTCGCTCTTGTTACTGAGGCTGGAGTGCAATGGCGCGAACTCGGCTCACCGCAACCTCCGCCTCCTGGGTTCAGGCAATTCTCCTGCCTCAGCCTCCTGAGTAGCTGGGATTACAGGCACGCACCACCGTGCCCAGCTAATTTTTTGTATTTTTAGTAGAGACGGGGTTTCACCATGTTGACCAGGATGGTCTCGATCTCTTGACCTCGTGATCCAACCGCCTTGGCCTCCCAAAGTGCTGGGATTACAGGCATGAGCCACTGCACTCGGCCCTTATATTTTCTTTAATTGTTTAGATAGGATTTTCTTTGCTCTCTGAAATCCTTTTCTGTTAAATCTAACACTTGTCTCTGCTCCAAAGAAGTTTCATTTATTTACTATATATGGGTCATAATTTCTGTTTCGTTGCATGTGTGGTGATTTTTTTTGTTGTTGTTCAAAAGTGGACATTTTAATTAATATATTATAGCAACACTGGTACTGATCTCATTGGAAATATTATTATTAATGTTATGATTGTTTTTGTTTTGTCTCCATTTATTTGTTTAATGAGTTGAAAGAACTAATTCTATGAAGTCTATTTCCCTCTATAGTGTGCAGCTTCTGATAACCTTGCTCAGATTTTTTCCTCTTGGTTTTATTTTTTTAGCGGCTACCATTCCTGTGTTACTATAGGCTATTTATGGGTCAAAGGTTGTGTTTTAGTCCTTAGTCAGTTAGATTTTTACCACTGAATTTGTATGCCTGGCTTGAATGTTGCTGTCACAGTTCAGAGTTTACTTTTTTCCCCACACGTATAATCAGTAGTTTGGATGTTACCTCTCTGACAACTCTTGAGAGGGAACATACTTGGACATGACTTTTAAGCATGAAATTCTTGATTCACTGTTCTGACGAGATCTGGCACATTCAGGGTGGTATGAGCATAGACTTGATTTACTCTGTACCACTGTACAGGAAATGGGGGTTGAAACTGAGATCCACTTCTCCCAGAGTGTGAACACTGGGTGCAAGGTTAGCCCCTGCTTTACTGGCTTGTCCATCAAGCTTTGATATTCTATCCTATAGGTGAGCTGGGATAGGCCGAGTGTGTCTGACCAAGTGTGTAAGGCCCAAGTAGTGTAAGACCACTGTGTATGAAGTACAGCTTCTTTCCTGTAAGTAGGTAGTAGGTGGGAAAGAGTTTCAGATTTTTTTTGGCCATATTCACCTAGAATATACTTTTGCTATACAGTGCTAAAAGGTATGAGAAATAGTGGTGAAACTATAGCTTTAGATTTAAAATTGAGAATAGAGGGAGTGTCTCTGACTTCTTGGTTGCACAGAGTAGTTTCCGGAAGTCTGAGCAGATGTAGGGTGTAAGGAAGGGAACAAGTAATAGTGTAATTGCCACAGATTCTGACTGTTCTTACTGAGATTTAGTAGATTTCATTTAATAGTTTCTTCATGTTCGTATGTCCTTAGGACTCTATCCAGAGACTTTAAACTATTATTTTTTATTGTTGTTTTTAAATAATTTTATCCATTTTAATAGCTTTTTTTTAGAGGGAGAGCGTCTGTTGATCTCACTCTGTCATTACAAATTAGATGTTTACTAATTACAGGTTTTTTTTTCAGTTTACTAACCTGTTGATCTGCTGTATTTAGTATGATATGACACCCACTTACAGCTTTCTTAATTTCAGTTGTTACAATTTCTATTTCTAGAACACTGTTGTCCAATAAAACTTTCTAGGATGAAAGAAATGTTCTATAAACTACACTATTTAAAATGGTAGCCACTAACCATATCTAGCTGCTGAGCACTTAAAAATGCAGCTAGTGTAACTAAGGAACTGACTTTTAAATTTTACTTAACTTGAATTAATTTAAATTTAAATAGCCACAAGTGGCTAGTAGTCACTGTATTAGATAGCACCATTCTAAAATTGTCTGTTGAAAAATGGATTTTAATTTCTTGCTCCAATTCTTAATATGTTTATTTTATTGACCATTTTATAGTTATTTTAAAGACTAAACCATCTGTTGTTCTCTCTCTTTTGCCTGTTATTTTCTTGATTTCTTATATATTAGTTCTCTTTTTTAGCATGATACAGAAATTTTATCAGATTTCTGAATTGCAGATGAAAAAATTGTAGATGTTCTAATTACATTATTTCTCTCCAAAGATAGTAGGATTTTTATTTGGCAGTCAGATAAAAGACATTAGTACAAAAGACACTATTTTTACTCTCATTCCAAGCATGTATTAATTTTGTAGCCTTATGTAAACCATGCAACAGATCTGAATCTGTTTATTCATCCATAAATGGGCCTAATATTTATCTTGCTTAAAGCAAAGATTGGAAGGTAAATAACCAATTTCTAAAATTTTTGTGAAATCCACAAGGTAATATATGAGCCTAACATTTATATAAGTAACTCATTCATTTTGTATATATTCATCCATGTTTTTGTAGGTTGCTTGAAAGTTAAAACAGGATGTTGTTGGGTAAAAATTTTTTATATGATGTGTGTTACTCCATTTGTGTTGCTTAAAAGAAATACCTGTAATTGGGTAATTTATGAAGAAAAGAGATGTATTTAGCTCATGGTTCTGGAGGCTATAAATGAAGTTCAGGGCTGGCATCAGCTTTTGGTGGAGACCTCAGGACCCTTACAATCATAGCAGAAGGCAAAGAGGGTGTCAGCATATCAAAAGGCAAGATTGGGAGCAAGAGGGGAGAGATGTCACATTCTTTTTAAACAGCAATGTCTCACAGGAAGTCATAGCAAGTACTCACTCATTACCATAAGGAGGGCACCAAGCCATTCATGAGGGATCTGCCCCACAAACTAGACACTTCCCACGAGGGCCTACCTCAGCATTAGGGATCACATTTCAACATGACATTTGGAAGGCATTAATATTCAAAGTATGCTGCTGTAACAAACATACATTATTTTGATGGTCTTTGATAGAAAAAATGTACCTGTTTTCTGAAGGCAATGAATGGTTACAAAATCAGCTATTAAGGTCCCTACAATTGCGAAGTGAGAGCATATTTCATACTCGCTGTAGTTGCATTCTCTTGTGAAGTTTCACAGCACTAGGAGAAAATCTATTGAGATTCTAGCCAGAATTTCTGGCCATAGCCCAGTTATTCTGGTACACACTGAAATCTCAAGACATCAAAAGAAACAAACTTTGGGACATTTTTTAAAGCCAGATTCTTTTTTAGTGGGTATTCACATTTCCTTATTCCAATCATTCCAGTGTAGCACAAAAGAAAAATTGTTTCCTTATCTTGTACTTTATTAAGAGGAAAAAAATTCTTTTGTACTAAAAGCTTCATTTTCCTGTAAACAGAATGATTAACTTGAGATTGTGCCAATAATTCTGAATGTCTAGATAAGATTAAAGGCCTTTATTTTGCTAAACTCATAAGTTGATATTTTCTCTATTACTTAAGCCAAGAGGTTTTATAAATCACTCACAGACTTGCACCTCTGCACTAAATTCTAGCCATCCTTGGAATGCTTTGACATCATACAGTATCTGAATAGAGCAATGATCTTGATGGTATGAAGAAGTTCTCATTGTAAAATAATTTTTATTTAAAAAAAAAAAAAAATCTTCAAAATCAAGTGCCTATCTAGAATACACTCTTTTTAACTTATTCTGGCAAATAACTTATATCGACCATCGATTGCTCCTCAAAAGGAAAATGATTCCCTGTGAGACAGACTCTTAAGTTAAAAATGCCTTTTAGGCAAATACTTAAAGTCTCATTTCTTTTCCTGTCTCCTCCACAATGTCTTTAATGAGCTTGATTTGGGTAATAACACACAACAGTCAGGAAAGAGAGAAACAGCGACCTTGATTACTCCCTCAGCATACTTATGCATGAACTGAGTCTTGATGCATGAACAAAAGCACTTCAAGGTCACATTCCTTTTCTCTCTAGGTTATTATTCTCTCTTAAGAGGAAACTGTGATGCTTCCTATCTTGCCAGAATGATAATCGAGATATTAAAATACGATTTTGCCACAAATCCTAAACACAAACAACTAAGTGTAAAGATCTACAACTGAGCAAAAATTCTCTAGCACTGGATACATACACAAACTATCCTAGGCAGTTTTGCCTAACAGCTGCTAAATTACTTCTATTAATTGCAACTTCAAAAAACTAAAAGAAAAAATGAAAAGAAAGAGGAAGAAAACAACAACACTGTTTAATGACATGCCTCTCTGTTACTACTTTTCTGCATGGTACACAGCAAAGCAATCACACATTTGGACATTACAAATATCCTAGCAATCAATTTGATTTAAAATACTCTCCAACTGTAGATACTGCAGTTGAAAAGACTCATTTCTTTGAGCCATTATTTCTAATGCTGCTAAAAAGATGCAGTTGGGGAAATGCTTATCAGAAGTACTAAATCAGCATTACAGATATATATCAAGAGACCAGATGAAGCTACAATTGCAACCAATTTGTTTTTCAGATGAGGGGTTTTCTTTTTTTTCAGACTTGAGGGATGGCTATCTTTCTTAAGGATAATGTATGTCTAGAATGAATTAACTCAGGCGAATGATACAAATATACTCAAAAGCATGAAGAAGTGCAAGTGGGAAGTGGTATATATAAACTGTATCCAGGAAGAAATGAAATAATCGAAGAGTCCATTTCACACTTGACATTTAGAGAACAGCCCTCCAAAGTTACATAGTGACAACAATGCTGGACAAGGTTAGGACAATGGAAATGCCTTTGTCTGTATTTAGTTGCGGTATCAATGGGGAAATGTCTGAAACCGGGTCTCTCAACCTTAGTTCTATTGACCTTTTGGGCTGGATAATTCTTTCTTGTGAGAAACTGTTCTCTGTATTCTAGAATGCTTAGGAGTATTACTGACCTCTTCCCATGGGATGCCAGTAGCACCCTCAATTGTGAAAATACAAAATGTCTCTGGATATGACCACTTGTTTTCTGAGGGCAAAATTACTACTTGTTATAAGCCATTGTTTTACACACTTTTTTGGTATTTTAATCTCTAAAGAGAGGAGTTGAGATAAGATGTGTCTTTTCCAGCTCTAATGTTCTCTGACCTGTACAGCTATGCTCACAAAATTGATGAGAAACTCTATCTATTCTTATCAGGTACTACCAGAACAAGCTTTTTTATGTCCTTAACTTGCAGAAATTATAGCTAGTTTCCCCACGTACGGTAAGGGAAATCCGACTGCATCTCGTACTATATTTTTGAGTTAAATTTTACTTGACTCATTTTCATTCTTTATTTACACAGCATCTTCCAGATAGAGTGGTCAACAGTCTCAGCTACCTGAGACTTTCCTGGTTTTGTCATTGAAACTCCTGTGTCCTGAAAAAGTCCTCAGTCCTGATCAAATGGATCATTTTCCTTCTATAATTATTTATATGTAGTTGTGTGTGAGTGTAGATATGCATATATACACATGTATATCATAAAGAATAGTATAATACTATTCTAATAATTAGTATTAGTATAGTAATAGAATAATATAGTACTCAGCTAGCTTAATTTATTTTAATTACTTTATTTTAAACGTATTTTTTATCAAGTATTAATATTATTTTAATGCAAGTTATTATCCTATTAACATGCCACAGTTTATTGAATAATTTCCATATGGTTAGACATTTATATTCTTTCTAGTTTCTTTTAAAGAAAAATCAGTGCTCAATGAACATTCTAATAGTTATACATTTATGTATACCTTTTAAATATTTAAAAATTAAAAATTTTAATTTTGAATCATTTAAAAACATCATACAAGAGTATACAAATATCTAACAACCCTCTATTTTGTCATATTTGACTTACATTACAGAGTTAAAAAAATAAATAGAAATCAAATTTAGCAAATTCAGCAGAAGTCTCTCCTCCCTATCTCCCACTGTGTACCCACTGTACTTGAGATAGGATGTGTTGTGTCATTCCCATAAATGACCCCAAACATCTGTCACCTACTTAGTTACCTAGAAAAAGCAAAAATGATTCATTAGAATGTACATATCCTTTTGTACCTTGCTTTTTTGCAACATTATTTTTAGAGATTCATCCATGTTGCTAGATCTATATTATTAGTTATAACTGCTATATAATGTTCTGTTTTATGACTGAACTTTCATTTATCCACCCATATTTAAAGCAAATACATTTTCAAATTCCTTTGCTATCACAAACAATGTTGCATTATTTGTCTAGGCACAAGTATATCTGTGTATATGCATTCTCATGTACAGTGCAAAACCTCTGTAAGGTAAATAGGAGGCAATGAGAACCTGCATATCTTTAACTTCACTTCAGCTAGTTTTCTTCCTGAATGGTTATACCAATTAACACTTTCAGGAGTCATGTACAAGAATTCTTGCTTCCCACTGCTTTCCTAAAACTTAATATTAGCAGACCTTATATTTTTTTCCTTCTAATTCCCTTGAAAATATACTCTATTCTTTGTGATTTTTCTTTTAGGATTTATATTAATTTATTTTTCTAACTTCTTCAGCATGTTCTTAGTTCATTAATTTTTAGTCCCTTTCTCATTTTATTAGGTACTTTTAAAAGTATAAATTTCTGATTAGTATTTTTGCTGGATATGGCACATTATGCTTTGTAGAGGTATTATGAATCAGTTATAATTTTTTAGCAACTTTATTGAGGTAGAACTGACAATAAATGTCATATTTAAAGAGAATTTTAATTTTCAAATTTGTTTTATTTTAAGCCATTTTTTTGTTTTTGATTTTTATGGATATATAGTAGGTATGTAAATCTATGAGGTACATGAGATATTTTAAAACAGGCACACAATGCATAATCCCATCAGGGTAAATGGGATATCCATTATGTCAAGCATTGATCATTTCTTTGTGTTACAAACATTCCAGTTATATGTTTAGTTATGTAAAAATGCACAATAAGTTGTTGTTGACTGTAGTCACCCTGTTGTGCTGTCAAATAGTAGATACTATCTTATTGATTCTAGCTAACTATTTTTATAACCAATAACCATCCCCACTTCTCACTTCTCCCAACTACCATTCCCAGCCTCTGGTAACCATCATTCTACTATCTATCTCCAGGAATTCAATTGTTTTAACTTTTAGTTCCCACAAATGAGTGAGAACATGTAGTTTGTATTTTGTGTCTCACTTATTCCACTTAACATAAGATCTGCGAGTTCCACCCATGTTGCTGCAAACAAAAGGATCTCATTCTTTTCGTATTGCTGAATACCACTCCAAAACAGTGTGTAATTTGAAAATGCTGATATATGTAAACACCACTGAAATCATCAGCAAAATCAAGATAATGAACATGTATCAATCCCAAAAAGTTTTATGTCTTCTCTGTATTTCATTTCTCCCATCCCCCACCCCCAGGCAACAACTAATCTGCTTGCTTTATTTACTGTGGATTAGTTTGCAATTTCTAGAATTTTATACTCTGTTTTGGTCTAGTTTCTTTGATTTAGCACAATTATTTTGAGATGCATCTATGTTGTTGCATACTTTTTTTTTTTTTTTTTGTTAAGTAGTAACTATTGTATGGATGTAACACCAATTTACTATTTCATTGATGGATATGTTAGTTGTTTCCAAGTTGAGGTTATTAAATATAAAACTTCTATGACTATTTATGTATAAGTCATTGTATAAAAACATGCTTTTATTATTTTTGAATATATACCTAGAAGTAAAATGGTTGGATCATATAGTTAGTGTATGTTTACTTTGGTGGGATACTGGCAATGTCTTAGTATATATTCTATTAAATGTTGTTTTGTCTTGTTACTTCACTTTTTAGTCAAAATAATCTATCAATAACTTTAGAGAAGTATAACTTTCTTTGAGAATTCCCCATAATTTTTGCTTTATATTTCACTATATATTTTCGGTATACATATTTACTATATTTGCCAAACTATGTCTTGTATATTGAAGTCATGTTGTTAGTTACTCACATAGTCAGAGCATTAGCATCATGTTGTAATGCTTTGCCAATTTTTTCTTTTATTTGTCCATAATGTCTGTTTTGCTTGATATTAATATAGCCACCTTTTATTTCCTTTATATATAATTTCCATTCTTTGACTTTAAAACTCTCTGATTTTATGCTTTTGCCTCTTATAAAAGCATATAGCTGGGACATATTTATCAGAAATTTATCAGACGTATTTATCAGAGCATCACTGAGAGCTTTTCTGTAAGAGTGGTTGCCATTTATTTGTAGGTAATATGTTGCTACTCTCTCATAGTTTTGAACAGTTTCTCTCTTAGCTTTTCTTATCCTTCTTGTTCTCTATCTTGCTCTCACTTTTATTCTTGTTCTTTCTTCTTCTCTCTGTCTCTGTTTTCTGTTTCCTACTTCATTATAATATATCCAAATATAAATTCTGAATAATTCCCTATTTTTATCTTTTTTTTTTTTTTTTTTTTGAGACAAAGTCTCAATCTGTCACCAGGCACCAAGCTGGAGTGCAGTGGTGTGACCTTGGCTCACTGCAACCTCCGACTCCCAGGTTCAAGCAATTCTCCTGCCTCAGTCTCCTGAGTAGCTGGTAATACAGGAGTGTGCCACCACACCCAGCTAATTTTTTTGTATTTTTAGTAGAGATAGGGTTTCACAATGTTGGCCAGGATGGTCTCAATCTCTTGACCTCGTGATCCGCCTGCCTTGGCCTCCCAAAGTGCTGGGATTACAGGCTTGAGCCACCACACCCGCCCTATTTTTATTGTTTTAAACATTTATTTTTCTACAGTCTCTCTGTCATTTTCTTTTGGAACTATTTAGATGAATGTTAGGTATATTTAACATATTTAATATATCTCTTTTTTATGTCTTAATTTATTCTGATAGAAGTTGTATGATATTTTCAACTATTTCTTATATTTAACTTATTCCCTTTCCAGCTGAATATAGACTGCTGATAAATCTCTATCAGCTATCTATCTTTGTCTACCTATTAATGTGTCTGTGTCTCTCTACACATATGTATGTGTATATTTCAATAAGTGCATTTTTATAAGATATTTTGTTCATTTGTGAGATGTATTATTTCATTATGTCTGTTTTTTTCCGTAAGGTTTTAATTTTTCTTTTACATTTTAATTAATTTTACATTTATTTTGTATCTTATTTGAGTGATCTTGATATTATAACATGTTCATGGGGTTATATATCAGATGTTGTGTCTTTTAACTCACAATAGATTCTTTCCTATTATGCTTTTAATTTTTTATTGTTAGCTCACACATTGGGAAGGCTTAATTTTTCCCTGCTGTCAGGAAACCTTGTGGCTTGCTTTGTGTTCTGCAAAGAAAGCCTCAGAATTATTAACACATTTTATATTAATTTATTGAATTGATGGTACTTATATTACATAGGTAATGAAAATTTGAATTCTAAACCAATGTGAGGCACAAAACTGGAACCTCTGAGGATTCTTGTTTTTCCTTCTGTAGCTCACCGTAAAACAGATTAGCTTTCTTTCCACTTTCCTGTAGCCATTGGGGAGAATGTGTGTCTAGTTTGCTCTTTCACTAAGAGTGTAGCACTTTGAGGATTCTGGGTTTATGCTAGTCTGAGTTCCTCTTCCCTGTCTTGTATCAAAGATGCTGTATCACACAGACAGAAAATCCTTATTCTTCCTGACTACAGTAGCCTCATCATCAGCTCAAAATATTCTTATTCTAATTTCAATGACCTATTCATTTATGATACTTGACATTTTTCCTTCCTCACAAGCTGTCATGCATTTAAAACAATTTCAACATTTTAAAGCATGAGAGATTTTACTTTTTTTTTTTTTTTTTTTGGTCCATGACATTTCTGGAATCTGAACTCTCCCTTAGTAATAGCTTAGTAAAAGTTCTATAGGTAAAATTGCTGAGTCAAAGGATCCATGTATCTTTAATGTTTTTAATATAATATAAATTGCCAAAATGTTTGCTGCAAGAAGCATGCAGGAATAGGATCATGATGATGCCTCAGTCTACACAGATGACCTTGTTTTGCTTCTCTGTCCCTTCTGTTTCATCCTTCCTCTACTCTGGTGCTACTTTCTGACACTCTGGAATCATTTCTTTCTGCATTTCTGGGGTGCTGTGCAACTCTTCAGTGCTGTATTGACTTGTCTATCTTGTCACCTACCATGGCAAGTTGTAATGTAGTTTATTGCTGCTTCCTCAATATTGACTGAGGATAGTATAAGTGTTTCTACTGCTTTGTGTTTGTATAGGAACAAACATTTTTCATAGGGACTCATGACTTGCAACCCTTTCAATTCACCTTTGTTTCCTCTGTCGGAGAAATCTTTACTGATTTTCGAGTTGGAGAATGAAGGTGGTAGGAGTCTGTTAAGTGATCTGCATTTTCCCATCTATTGTCTGGCATGTGTATTAGAGTCCTTTCTGTTGCTCTTGGGAGAGTGGAATTTTAAAATTCCAAATTCAAGAAAGTATGGCATCCTTTCATCCTTTTTTTTTTTAAAAAAAAATTTCTGTTCAGTTCTTGTGAGACAAATCAGTAGAATGCCTCAATGACTGAAGGCAGGGGAACAAAAATCATTTTTGTTAATATAGCATATTGTTATCATATCACATTTAGTGAAGCTGTGGGGGATTCTTTTACTTCCCCCACATGGTCCCTCACCACTCTTACCATACCTTAGACCTCAAATCTCCAAATGTATACTTTTTTGACTCCTAGGAAGTCTAGTGTTCATTTCAATTTTACAAATTATCTCAGTTATTTCTCCCGGGAGTCTGTAGAGAGGCAGAGTTCTGGCATACATGAAGCTACTTCTTGCATTTCTGGGGTCCTTATTTTTAGTGTTCCTTTCTCTGGTCATCCATGACCTCTGTAGCCTAAGACTGTTGCTCATGGAATTGCCAGTGTTGTCACAGATATCCTCTATTTTTGATGATTTTTCTGTCAATTAGAAAATTTTTTCTATATATTATTAGTCTTTTGAATTGTTTTCTCATAGCATATGTCAGGGCCCTGGTAAATTCTTCCTTTATTTTACATCATTTGCTGTCCTACGGTAAGCAGGCATTCGAGAGGCAATGTTAGGGGATGAAAGAGGTCTAACCTCATACTCTCTCTGAAAATATTATTTCTCTTTTAAAACTCAAGTTTTGTTGCTCTACTTATATATTCTATCAGACTTATTTTTCACTTGGATATTTTCTCACAGAGTTCATTATCCCATGCAAATCAAGATCTATTACTGGAAATCTGGATCTGTGCCCTAGAACATTCCCAGGCAGTTAAGACACTCTTGATCAAGTTATGATTGTTAGAAGATGGCTCTGCCCAAGAGCACAGAAAGGGCCTCTGTGGACTAATGAGGTTTAACTTCCAATTACATCTAATGGAGTTTTATATCTGACATAGTCTCCAATATTTGTTATGTATTTTTATTTTATAGCTGGCAAATTTACCAAATGTTTTTATTTGTTGCAATAGTTTTGATGTAATATCACAAATATGGCTATTACCTCCTAATTAGCTTATAGTTGTATGCCATTCCAATAAAACTTTATTTTTTTTTAATGTGACACATTTCTAAATTTCTCTAGCAAAACACATGAATGAAAGACTTAAGAATACATCTCACCCAGGCATCCTGGGTTCAACTCTCCCTGTAAGAATACCAAGCTTGGCTGGGCTCTGTGGCTCACATCTGTAATTTCAACACTTTGAAAGTCTGTGGCAGGAAGATAACTTGAAGCCAGGAGTTGGAGAACAACCTGAGAAAGAAAGTAAGACTCCATGTCTACAATTTTTTTTTAATTAGCTGGATAAATTGGTGCATACTTGTAGTCTCAGTTTCTCAGGAGGCTGAAGCAGAAGGATTGCTTGAGTCTGTGAGCCCAGAAGTTTGAGACAGCAGTGACTTATGATCACACCACTGCAGTAGAGCCTGAATGACAGAGTGAGACCCTGTCTCTAAAATAAGCAAATACATGCATGCATACATAAAATAATAATTATTAAAAAGAATACAAGGTGAGTCTGTCTAGCAGACTCTGGCTGAGTGACAGATGAATGGAGTACACAGACATAGGTATTTTGCCTGTGAACTCAGCTAGTGTTAGCACCACTGACAGAAGTGCTGCCTGATAAGCCAGAGAGACACTCACATTTATTTAGTACAGATTTAATGACAAAGGCTTGGAGCAAACACAATTTGTAGGTAATTAATTTTGTTGACCCCTTGAGTAGGGGGCAGTCCTGTGTGTGAATGATCGAAGGTTGGTTTCCAGAGAAATAGGTAAACAAACTTATCTAGATAAATTGCTTTGCACTCCCTTGTTACCTGCCCTCTCCCATTAACTCAAGGTAAGAGGATCAGGCTGCCTTCAGCCATAATCCTTTCCCTAAACTTTTGCAAAACCTCCTGGCCTTCCAAGAAGGTTTGCATCTTTCCTGTAATTTTTCCCACCACCCTGACTGATCTCCTACATCTCCTCCTTTTCTGTTTTTCTTTTTTTGCATCAGATTGGGTTTATTGAAGAGTACTAATAGGTGCAACAACAGGTTTGTCAGGTGCAGCAGTGATAAGTTCTGGCTTTGCATCCCAGAATTAGTAAATAACATAAGACAAACACGAATGTAATTAATAACACTCTTTTCCAATCATGGAGTGACATGTAGTGTTACTTGGCACCTCAGTTTAATATGTGCCATTCCTGAGGAACTCCACTGGGTATAAGTCAATTTATCCTAGCTAAGCAGTTATATTATTATCAGCTAGGAAGGGGGTGTCTGCCTAAGCAGCAGGGAGATAAAAATGCAGATTTAGAAGATGGCCCCAATAGAGTATAGCAGGTACAGGTTGCAGACAGAGTGAGAGAATAAAAAGGTTAATATCCTATGAGAGTTGCAATGTACAATAGAGGGTATAGCAAGGAACAAATTATCTGGAGTGAATGGTGTCTGTGTCTAGAGCAGGATTTGCTCGGCCTCCTGAGCTGTCTTCTTCAGCATTACCCAGATAATGTCTGGGGCTTGTGTTGTCTGAGGAAGCTGCGTCGTCTGGTGCTATGGGTCCTGCAGGGTCATTTCCTTCATTTCTGGTACCGGGTTGGGTCCCAGCCACACCATGGCATGGTTTGATGCATTGTACTGGAATCCAAAGATGGCCTGAGGGGGTGTGAACACAAGCATACCCATGTTATCAAATCATTTGGACCATGTTAGCAAATCATTTGGACCACACCATACATCACTATTCACATCTTTCCATAAAACTGCAAGTTTTATGTCTTGAGGAGCCTTCGCAAAACACTTTTCTATACCTGATTATTTGTCATCTAAATTTAAGAAATTAAGGGTAAATAAGGCTTGTGCTAGTAGTGTTGCAGATTCCTTACTCATATTCCCCCTTCTTTGTTTTCTGAGCATACTTTTAAGGGTGCATGTTCTACTATGGCCTGTTCTTGGGGGTTATACAGGATGCCTGTGGAATGTTGGATGTTCCATGTGTGACAAAATCGTTGAAATTGTGAGCTGGCATAAGCTGGGCCATTATCACTTTTAATTCTTGTGGGCTGCCCCATAAACGCAAAAGTTAGAAGGTGTTTAATAACATATTGGGTGGACCCTCCAGGAAGAGCATGTGTGCTAATTAGGTGCGAATTGATATCAGTGGATACAAGTACATATCTTAGTTTTCCAAATTCAGGGACGTGTGTAACATCTGTTTGCAATAACTGATTAGGTTCTAGTCCTCTAGGGTTAACACCTGTATAAGGAGGAGACGTGCCTGTTAGCTGATAATCTGTACATTGCGGGATAATTTGTTTAGCTAGTCTTTGGGTAAGTTGAAATTGTTTAGTTAAGTTTCTCCAATTACGGTGGAAAAATTAATACAATTGGGTGACTTGGTCAAGCAGTGACGTCATAACTTGCAGGTTTGCTTGATCACTGTCATAAGCCAGTGGGTCAGGCAGTGAGCTGTAGGCTCAAATATGTGTGATAAAAATAGGATGTTTTCATATATCTAGCAATTGTTGAAGTTGAAGAAAAAGTGCACACAGGGTGGGCTTGAGAGTAGACTTAATAAGCGCTGTCTCAAGGTTCTGCAATAAAGAAATGGAGTAAGCAGAGTCACTAACAATGTTGATAATCTGAGCAGAAAAGGTTTCCAGGCCCAATATTAAGCCTCCAACCTCAGTTGTCTGAGTTCTGGTAAATCCAGATTAAGTGAGGGAATTATACAGTTCTCATCAAAAGCTGCTTTTCCATTTTTACCAGAGCCAATAAAAGGTGCTAAAGTGTTAGGTATGGGGGAGTGAATTACTTTTAGAATAGTTACAGGAGTACGAGTTAAGAACTAAGTAGTTTGTCAGCAGGAAAGGCATGCTCTATATGGCCTGCATAACCAGAGGGTGCTAGCTGAAGATCTAGAGAGAGGGGCAAGACTGCTTTGAATTGCTTTTTACTCAAGGAAATTCTTATGATATCAGGGTCATAACCTAGCAACTGATTGCATCATCTGTGGCTCGTATAGATGACTTTACTAACTAACTGGATATAGGGAGATAGGATTTTAGTACCATATATGAGCAAAAAAACCCATCTAGGAAACATAGCCCTGGGGCCATCTTTCCTATTAATCCTGTTGGGGAAAGTTTAGTAGGAAAAAGAAACAATTGAACTGAATATTGTGGGTCTATGCAATCTAGTTGCCTCTGAGAGATAGCTAGTTCTATCTCCTCAATTTCCTTTTTTTTTTTTTTTCTTTTTTTGCTGCTGGGGTTAAATACCCGGGAGAATCTAGGGCTGCATTGCCTTTTAAGATAGAGAACAGGTTTGACAATTTATCAGTAGTTATGCCCAAGGCGGGAAGAAGCCAGTTAATATTGCTCAGTAATTTTTGATAATCATTTAAGGTATGTAAGTTGCTGGTATTTAATTTAACCTTCTAGGGTCTTACTGACTGGAAAGTTAGTTTGTATCCAAGGTATTTCCAAGGAGAGGACATTTGTACTTTTGCAGGTTCTATGATTAAACCTCTTAACTGTGTATTTCTTTGGACAGAAGCAAATAAACTTTAAGGTAGTGGTTTTGTTGGGGCTGCTATAAAATATCATCCATAAAATAAATAATCTTGAAATTAGGAAATTCTTTCTACTGGGGATCAAAGCCTGATTTACATGATACTGACACATGGTAGGACTTTCCAGCATTCCTTGAGGAGGCACTTTCCAATAAAATCTGTGAGCTGGCCTTTTATTATTGATAGCTGGTATTGTAAACACAAATTTTCCTCTGTCCTGTTTTGCAAGGAAAATAGTATAAAAGGAGTTTTTTCAGTCAATAACAACTACAGGCCAATCTCGAGGAATTGCCACAGGGGAAGGGAGCCCCAGTTGAAGAGGCACCATAGGTTGCAGATTAGCATTAATAACCTGTAAGTCATGCAAAAGTCTCCATTTTCCAGACCTTTTGGGGACAACAAAAATGAGTAAATTCCAAGAGCTGTTAGATGGTTCTATATGGCTGGCTTTTAATTGCTCCTGAACTAATTCATGGGCTTGTTGTAATTTCTCTCCTTTAAATGCTACTGTTCTACTCAAATAGGATTTCAAGAGAGCCACGTCAGAGTAGGGGAGGAATAACAGTTGCCATTATTAGAAAAGGGTTTGCTGTTCACATCATTCATCAAATTCTGCCTTCCACAGAAGGTACTGACTGGCATCTAAAGTTGTTTTAGCTAGCACTGACGAGTCCCATGTGGTTATATGGAAGTTGTCTGCTATGGCTTCAATTAATCCTTTCATAAATGGGCTAGCATCTCCATTTTCTCTACTGCTTTTTCTTATCTCTAACAGTCAAAAGAAATCAGGTTCATATACCTGATTGCCTTGTCTATCTTGCATTACCGGACAGGCCAAGAACTCCCCTTCTAATGTCGCTTGCCTAAGACAGGGTCTCATAGCTGTAGCATATCCCTTGTCTTTATTCCTATTTAATGGGGGAGGGGGCTCAGGGAGAATTTTGGTGTCCTTTGTGGCACCTTTACCTGGTAATTATGGGGCTGAGGGAGATGGAGGAGGTGATAAGGTAGGTGATGGTTTTTCCTCCCTTCCCTTTTTAGGGGAGGGACAGCAATGTTAAAGATGTTACTGGGACCCATTGCCCTTGTGTATGATGTCATTTAAGATTTCTCCCAACTTGTTCCCAGAGCTCTATGTCTAGCATGCCTTCTTCTGGGAACCGTAGGTTATGAGAAACAACAGTCTGCATTAGGTCCCTTAATTGAGCCTGCAAAACCGAGGCTCCACTAGCTTTAAGCTGCTATTTCAGTGTTTTTATATATTGTTTGTGTTGTGCTGATGACTGTTGTCCCATGATGAAATCCTAGCTTGAATAATTCCCTTGAACCCGGAAAACTCAGGCAGGCACCAATGACTTACTGACTTACTAACTGTGCAGTCTCTTTACCTTCGATTTCGAAAGTTTCATCATGATCCATTGCAGGGATCCTCACACGGGGGCACTAGCAGCTGAGTCTGTCCTGCAGACTCTGGCCAAGTGGGTATTTTGCCTGTGAGTGTGGAGACACTGGCATTTATTTATACAGGTTTAATGACAAAGGCTTGCAGCAAACAAAATTTGTGGGTAAGTAACTTTATTGACCCCCTGAGTAGGGGGCAGTCCTGTGCACTGATGATCAAAGGTTGGATTCAGAGAGATAGGTAAATTAGCTTATCTAGATAAATTCCTTTGCACTCCCTTGTTATCTGCCCTCTGCCATTAGCCCTAGGTAAGAGGATTAGGCTGCCTTCAGTCATAACCCTTTCCTGAAACTTTTGCAAAATCTCCCAGCCTTCCAAGAAGGATTATGTCTTTTCCTATCATTTTTCCCACCATCCTGACCAATCTCCTCCAAATACAAGCAGTCTGCAATTTGTGTGGTATGGTGTTAACTGTTACTCATGTATGTTGTACACTCATTTTCCATATTATAGTAATTGAATAGCTGTGAAAATTAAGGGTACAGTGCTTTTTTTTTTTTTTTGAGACAGAGTCTCACTGTCACCAGGTGCCAGGCTGGAATGCAGTGGCGCAATCTCGGCTCACTGCAAACTTCGCCTCCTGGGTTCAAGTGATTCTCCTGCCTCAGCCTCCTGAATAGCTGGGGCTACCGGCACATGCCATCACACCCAGCTAACTTTTGTAGTTTTAGTAGAGATGGGATTTCACCATGTTGGCCAGGATGGTCTTGATCTCTTGACCTTGCGATCCACCTGCCTCGGCCTCCCAAATTGCTGGGATTAGAGGCATGAGCCACTGTGCCTGGGCAAGGGTACAGTTCTTATGTGCATGTTTTACAGTTAATACATACTGCTGAAAATAAGAACTACCTGTATTAAATAAGAATAATATAGGTGGACATGTCTACTGCATAATGAAACACATGATAAAGCATTTTAGATGAAAGATAATAGTTCTTACATGCAAATAGATAGGGAACACAGAGGAAAAATACAGGGCATCTCAGTCAAGATTCAAATTTAGTTTATAATAAATATAAAATTTTTCTCTCAATTTTTAGATCTGGATTATACATGCTGCCATTACTAATTTTACCCATAACCCTCTTTCTTTTTAATCATTTATTTAGTCAATTAATAGATTTATTTATTCAGAATTTATTCAGCTGTTGTGAAACTACCATTCAAACCAAAAATAGAAATAGTAAAAAATCCTATACCTATCTAAACTATCCTCCTCACTTACTTCCCTTTCACTTCTCAGATGCAAACACAATTGCGTCTGTGTGTGTGTGTGTGTGTGTGTGTGTGTGTATGTGTGTGACTTTTAAGTTCAGGGATACAAGTGCAGGTTTATTATGTAAACTTGTGTCATGGGAGTTTGTTGTACTGATTATTGCATCACCCAGGTATTAAGTCTAGTACCCATTAATTATCTTTCCTGATCCTCTCCCCACTCCCATCCTCCACTTTCTGAAAGACTCTAGTATGTGTTGTTCTCTGCTATGCATCCCCATGTTCTATCATTTAGCTCCCACTTATAAGCGAGAACATGCGGTATTTAGTTTTCTGTTTTTTAATTGCCATTTTAAAAATTGGTACATCTAATGCATGCCTTAACATTATTTTATTTAGTTTTAGCTTTATTTTGAACTTCATAATAAAGATATACCATACGTAGTCTCTGGACATGCCTTTTCACTTTATATTATTAATACTGTATGTAGCCATAGTACATTTACTTTTACTATTATATAATTTCCACTGTGTGAAAAAGTGCAGTTTATTTACTCTTCAATTGATGGGCTTTAGATTGTTGCCAATTCTTTTTCTTTTATGCTAAGAACAAGCTTCTTTTATGTCTAGAAGCTATGTATATTCCTATACCTTTTTCTGGCACACATGTATAATGTAAGTGTTTATCACAAAGATTTAGTTCTTTATCCCAGTAGAGTTGATTTCTGTATGTGTTATGACATAAGGATCTGATTTCATTTTTTGTACTCATATGGAACTAATTTTTCCAGTTTCATTACTAAACAGTCTTTTCTTTCTCTATGATCTGCCATGACATCTTTGCATATGTCAGGGTTTCCTAAGAGCATGGGCTCCTTCTGGGCTGTAGATTCTTTATTATTATTATTTTGCGTATTCATACTCTAATGTCACACTGCTTTAATTACTGTAGCTTTATACTAAGTCTTCTCATTTGAAAAGTCTTATCCTCTCCTTAGTCTTCTACTGAAATATCTTGGCTATTTTTAGTGCTTTGCTATTCCATATTCATTTTAGAAGTCATTTATCAAGTTTCATTAAAATATTACAGTTATAATTTTTTAAATATGAATTTTCTTCAAATTAATAGTCAATTTGGGGAGAATTGACATTTATAATTGTTTTCCAATCTATTAACATAGTGTATCCCTATATTTACTTAACTTGCTTTTAATATCTTGTAGCAAAAGTTTATAATATTCTGCATAAAACTTTGGTACTTTAAAAAAATGTATTCCTTGTGTATTAGTTGGGGTTCTTTAGAGAAACAAAATGTATATTCTGCAATATACATATACACACATACACACACACACACACACACGCAGAGAGCTAACTCTGGTGGAATACGTTTCCAGTGTGAGGGCATGATAAGATGGCTATCTCAGCTCAGGCAGACAGGCATAGTGAGAGAGAGAGAGAGAGAGAGAGAGAGAGAGAGAGAGAGAGAGAGAGAGAGAGAGAGAGAGAGAGAAGAGAAAGAGAAAGAGAGACAGAAAGAGAGAGCGAATTCTCCCTTCTTCTACTGTTTTGTTCTCTTCAGGCCCTGAATGGATTGGATGATGTTCATCTGGATTGGAGAGGGCAATCAATCAGTTCAGACTATTGATTCACATACTAATCTTACTCAGAAACACCCTCACAGACTCATTTAGAAATAATATTTAGCCAGATATTTGGGCACCATGTGTTCCAGTCAAAATGACACATAAAATTAACCATCATACTTTGGTATTTTATTGTTGTTGCTATAGTAATTTACTGTTTTGTTACTATAATAAATGGTTAAATTTAAATAATCATTGATGAATATTGGTTGTGGCCATAATGAAATGCAATCTTATGCCCATTAAATTTGCTAAATTCTGGTATTATTTTGTATAGTTTTTACTAGATTTTTAAATATTATACAATTATTTCATTTTCAGATAATGAAAGCTTTGTTTTATTTATTCATTATCTTATCACACTTGTCAAGATACTTTCTTTGAGTAGAATAGAGTATTATTTTGTTTTTCTATTTTTAAAAAAGTGCTTTCAATATTTCTCTATCTGTAATGATATTTGACGTATGCCTTTTATAGATACCATTTGCTAGATTTCCTTTTACTTTTAGTTTAGTAAGAATTTTTTTTTTATCTTGAATGGCACATTTTCGTTAAATAATTTCCCAGTATTTGTTGAGTAGAACATTTTACTCCTTTATTCTGCTGTAAATACACATATTCTAGTAGTAGAAAACAAATGACATAATAAATAAAATTCATTCAATTAACATGTCTTGAGAAAAAATTATGCAATAGTCTCCTGTACCAAATATCAAATAGTGAGATTAAGGGAAAATCTTTTTGAGTATAAAAGCAAAGAAGGAAAATGAAATATTGATATTTTTGTCCAGTCAAATGCTGAGCTATACCTCCAGAATATTGATATATTTGTTTTTCAAAGTTTAGAAACTTCTGAGTTACATTAAAGGTCTTAAAGAAAAATCAGAAAAAAAGTACAAACTGAGCAGGGGGAAATACTTGTACCATGTGGCATCAATGTGTCATCAACATCATATCAGCTCTTTTGTATCAGTAAGAAAAGGACAAAAAATACCCCAAAATAATTTGGACAAGAGATCTGAGCATGTCATCTAGAAATATGTCAGATGTTTCCAAATCACTTTGTACTTAATAAAATTTATTCTCCAATAATGATCAAAGAAATAAAAATTGAAAATAGATTTTTTTTTGCCTTTTGTAGTTTCAAATATAGAAGAGCAAAATAATAGTAACAAGTATGTGTAAGAATGAATGATCATGATATATTTAAATCCTAGTTCACTCATTATTCTGAAAATATTTATTTATTTATGAAACAGGGTCATGCTCCATTGCCTGGGCTGGAGCACAGTGGAGCAATCATGGCTCACTGCATGTTTAACCCTTCAGCTCAAGCTATCCTCCCAACTCAGCTCCCAAGTAGCTGAGACTAACTACAGGTGTATGCCACAACACCTGGATAATTTTTCAAATCTTTTGTAGTGATGTGTTTCACTATGTTGCCCAGTCTGGTCTTGAATTCCTACGCTGAAGTAATCCTCCTACCTCATCTCCCAAATGCTAGGATTACATGCATGAGCCACCATGCCCAGCCCAAAATTTATTTTGTGTAAATTATAATTATGATGGATCAGGTATTATACTAGATGTCTCCAAAATTCATCTCAAACATATATTTTTGAAGCATATAAGTCTCAACTCTATGTTAAAACATTTGAAACACTTACTTTAAAATTAGAAGCAAGAAAAATATACTACTGTCATAATTTTATTCAGCCTTACTGTGGAAGTTCTGGCTAGTGCAATAATGCAAGAAAAATAAGTTAATGGTATAAAGATAAAATGTTGAAGTAAAGGGGCCACAGTCTTTGCTTTCTTGAAACTTAGAATCTAATATTAATCTAAATTATTACAGTCTACTTCAGGGGAAATTTTGAACTGAACATCAGTGATATAAAATATTTTTTTACCAAGACCTGATAATTTGACTTCCAGAATTTTATCTTAAGAAATAACTAGATTTAAATGAAACTAATATAGAAATGCTCATCAAACATTATATTTAACTTTGAAAAACTATAAACAAATAACATATCTTAAAAATTGCTTAAAATTATAAATGATCTACTTGAGTTACAATTTTTATTAAAATAATAAAAATACAGGCCAGGTATGGTGGCTCATGCCTGCAATCCCAGCACTTTGGGAGGCCAAGACAGATGGATCACTTGAGGTCAGGAGTTCAAGACAAGCCTGGCCAACATGGTGAAACCCTGTCTCAGCTAAAATATATATATATATACCAAAATTAGCTAGGTGTGGTGGCGTGTCTGTAATCCCAGCTACTCAAGAGGCTGAGGCAGGAGGATTGCTTGAACCCAGGAAGTGGAGGTTGCAGTGAGCCAAGATCTCACAACTGCAACCCAGCCTGGGCAACAGAAGGAGACTGTTTCAAAAAAAAACCACAAAACAAACAAATAAAAGAAGAAGAAGAAGAAAAATAAACAATCTGTAAGGAAAAAAGCAGTTTCATAGGGTGCATATGCCCTCTGACTCCTTATGGCCCATCCAAAGTTTAATTGCTTCATTACCAAGCCTCCTTTTACAATGCCTCAAGTCTAGCTTTTTGACACAAAGACCTCATCTGACTTAGAAGAGATGTTTATATATCCTGTCCTGCCAAATTCCAGAGGGTCAGCCATTCCCGTTGGTGCCTCTTTGCTCTGCTGCACAAAAGCATACCATTATTGCTAGTCTATCTGCTTAAGACTTTTTAGGTGTGATCTATATCCCAATCCCTGCATCTTTGAGATTTCAGGAGTACATGTTTAGTTCTCCATGCTGTTATCAACAGTTTCTTCATTTGGTTTTAATGAAATGGGAAATACTTTCTTCTCTTTAATTAAACACTTGTGATTTCTATTGTTATCAGTTTTTTTACTTTTAATACACTCTGAGCCTTCTTTATAGATCCTGTATATAGATGATGGACTAATGTTCATTGTCCATTTTTGATAGTTTTTTCTAAGTACCACATAGAAGAACTGGTATTTTGATTTGGAATGACACAATAGTACCTACCGTTCTCAGCATTGAAGTCTCAGCCAAAACTGTGGGCAGAAAGAGTTCTTATAAATATCCTGTTAAATTAGCTAATAGAAAAGCATGCAAATAATTTGAGTAGACAATTTCCACAATGTGTGAAAAGATGTGCAAACTCATGAGTAATGTAATGAGGTATTATTTTATACTAGTCAGACTTTAAAATTTTTTAAATGCCATAAACACTTATAAGGATATTCTCATACATTGACAATGGAAATGTGAATTACTACAGCCTTTGAAAATTAGGTATTTGTCAGATACATAGTTTGCAAATATTTTCATTCTCTATGTTGTCTGTTTATTCTGTTGATAGTTTCCTTTGCTGTGCAGAAGCTGCCTAATTTAATTGGTTCTCACTTGTCAATATTTGCTTTGATGCAATTGCTCTTGAGGACTTAGTCATAAATTATTCTCCAAGGCTGGAGTCCAAAATGATGTTTCCTAGTCTTTCTTTTAGGATTCTTATAGTTGAAGTCTTACATTTAAATATTTATTCTATCTTGAGTTACTTTTTGTATATGGTGAGATATAGGGGTTCAATTTCATTCTTCTATATATAGCTAGCCAGTTTTCCCAGAATTATTCATTGAATAGGAAGTCTTTAACCCATTGCTTATTCTTGTCAACTTTATTGAAAATCAGATGGGTGTATTCATGTGCCTTTATTTCTGGGTTCTCTATTCTGTTACATCCTTCTATGTGTCTGTTTCTGTACCACTACCATTGCATTTTGGTTATTGTAACCTTATAGAATAGTTTGAATTTGGGCAATGTTATGCCTCCAGATTTGTTCTTTTTGCTTAAGATTGCTTTGCCTATTTGGGCTGTTTGGTTCCATATGAATTTTAGAATAGTTTCTTTTCCAATTCTGTGAAAAATAATATTGATAGTTGTATATAAATAGCATTGAATCTGTAGGCTGCATTGGGCATCACAGTCATTTTGACAATATTGATTCTTCCAATCCATGAGCATGAGATATTTTTCCACTTGTTTGTGTCATCTGTATTTCTTTTATCAGTGTTTTGTAGTTCACCTTGTAGAGACATTTCACCTCCTTGTTTAGAGGTATTCCTAGCTATTTTAACTTTTTTGTGGCTATTGTAAATGGGATTGCATTCTTGATTTGGCTCTGAGCTTGACTTGTTGGTTATTGGTATATATACATATATGCTATTGATTTTTGTACTCTGAAACTTTACTGAAGTTGTTTATCAGTTCCAGGAGTCTTTTGGCAGAATCTTTAAGGTTTTCTAGGTATAGAATTATATCATCCATGAAGAGAGGTCGTTTGACTTCTTTTCCTATTTAGATGTCTTTCATTTTTTTCTCTTGCCTGATTGCTCTTGCTAGTACTTCTAGTACTATGTTAAATAGGATTGGCAAGAGTGTATATCCTTGTCCAGTTCTTAAAGGGAATGCTTCTTGTTTTTTCTCATTCAGTATGTGTTAGGTTTGTCATAAATGGTTCTTATTATTTTGAGATATGTTCCTTTGATGCCTAGTTCCTTGAAGACTTTTATCATGAAATTATGTTAGATTTTATTGAAAGCTTTTTCCCATGCCTATTTAGATGATCATAAATTTTTGTTTTTTAATTTTGTTTATGTGCTGAATAACATTTACTGATTTGCACATGTTGTGGCATCTTTGCATCTCAGGAATGCAGACTACTTGATCATGGTGAATTAACTTTTTTTTCCCCTGATCTCAGGATATGATTAAAGTGAGTTAAATTTTTGATGTGCTGTTGAATTTGGTTTACTAATATTTTGTTGAAGGTTTTTGTATTTATGTTCATCAGGGATATTGGCCTGTAGTTTTCCTTGTTTGTTGTTTCTTTGCCAGGATTTATGTCAGGGTGATATTGGCTTCATAAAATGAATTAGGGAGGAATACCTCTTTCTTGATTTTTTGGAGTAGTTTCAGTGAAATTAGTACCAACTTTTTTTTTATACATCTGATAAAATTTGGCTACGAACTCATCTGGTCTGGGGCTTTCTTTGGTGTTAGGTTTTTTAATTACTGATTCAATTTCAGAACTGAATATTGCTTTGTCCTGTTTTCAATTTCTTCTTGATTCGATCTTGAGAGACTTTGTGTTTCTAGGAATTGATCCATTTCCTGAGAGCATTAAACAGATAATTGAGACATGAAACTAAGAAATTCTGCACTTAAACTCAGCACTTGGCCAATTAGACCTAGTAGACATCTGCAGAATACAGAACACTTCATCTGTTGACCACAGAATATACATTTGCATATGGGATATACTCCAAGATTGACCACATGACATGCTTGGCCATAAAGCATGCCTCAGTAAATTTTTAAAAACTCAAAATTATACTAATCATATTCTCAGACCACAATAAAATAAAAATTGATACCAAAAAAAGAACTCTTAAAACCACACAATTACATGGAAATTTAAAAATTTGCTCCTAAATTACTTTTGGTCAAATGAAATCAAGACAGAAATAAAAAAATTATTTGAAATAAATGATAACAGAGACACAACATGTTAAAACATTTGGGATGCAGCAAAAGAAGTACTAAGAGGAAAATTTATAGCCCTAAATGCCTACCTATCTCAAAATATTAGAAATATCACAAAATTAATGATCAAACGTCACTCCTAGAGGAATTAGAAAAAGAAGAACACACCAATCCCAAAGTTCAACCATCACACCCAGAGGAATTAGAGAAACAAGAGCACACTAACTCAAAACTAACAGAAGAAAATAAATAGCCAAAATCAGAGGGGAAATGAATAAAAGTGAGACCTCCAAATTCATACAAAGAATCAACAAATCCAAAAGTTAGTTATTTGCAAGGATTAAGAAGATCAATGAGCTGCTAGCTAGATTAATAAAGAAAAAGAGAGAATGTCCAAATAAGCACAATTAGAAATGACAAAGGTGAAATTCTAACAAATACCACAGAAATATGCAAGATTCTGAGGGACTATTATGAACACCTCTGCAAATACAAACTAGAAAAACTTCTAGTTAAATTTTTTAAAAATTTATTTGTTTTACTTTAGGTGCATACTCTATCTGGCATTTCTCCCCATGCTATCCCTCCCCTCCCCTCTCCAACTGCCCCCTGTGTGTGATGCTCCTCTCCCTGAGTCCATATGTTCTCCTTGTTCAACACCCACCTATGAGTGAGAACAATTTTTTTTTTTTTTAATGTATAAATCCATCAGCCCAGCAGTTTCACTTTGGGCTTCTAGTTTTCTGTTCTATAAAAACAAAAGTGCTGGTAGGTAAACACACACCATCAAAGATGTATATTTCAGTTTTGTTCAGAATGACCAGGATATAAAATAATAATAATAAATTAAAAATCAACTTTCAACAATGTAAATGCCTTTAGTAGGAGAATGAATGGTTTAATAAATTTTGGAATGGTAGGTAACCCTTAAAAACAATAAATTTTGAACTAATTATCTCAGTGGTGTCTTTCACATATTGAATGAAAAAAAAAAAAAACGAGATGCAGAAAAATGTTTTTTTTTTTATGATCACATTTTTGTGAAAAAAGAACTTGTGCTCTTACATCTATGTGTGCATTTGTGGACATACATTGGTATGTAATTATGGGAGTGGGAAAATAAATATGAAGATGATGCATTAGGTTGCTAACATGGGTTATTTGTGATGGTTGGGGAGAAGAATAATGTGAGTAGAGTAAGGAGAGAGAAAGAGATAGCAAACAAAGCAGAAATAAACAAAATCACAATTTTGGATTTATGTAAAAGTTATATGTTAATATGCTATATTAAGGAGATAAAAACAAAACAAACTGTAGAGCTTGAATTTCAATAGAAAAACAAATGAAACCAGAATCCCAAGGAATAAATTTGTTAGCTAATATTCTCACGAAGAAAGTGAACTTCCGTCAATCTTGTCAGTGGAAAAAAATTAATAATATAACAAATGAGCCAGGCAGAGTCAATATTGGATTTAATCACAAGGCATAATTATAATTGAAGATACAGAACTCAAATAAGGAAACATAACGAAACATAAGGTAGAGTTAGCTTCACTTTTGAATCTTCCTAGGGCTTAAAGTTTTCTAGAATATATTTCCCGTAGCAAAGGATTTGTTTGTCCATAACTATTAAGCCACAGAGAAAAAGAAAATGCTTTAATTAATCAGTGATTGAGGCTGTGGTGGTGTTTTCTTCATCATTAAATAGACTACCTTTCTGTTATATTAACTGATTTCTGAAGCCACAACACCCAGACTGAAAGAGCATGAAAGATGAACAGGATATATTCGTGTTTATGTCTGTAGACAGAAATTCTTGCTCCAACCAAGTACTTATCAAAGTGTGGTCCAGGGATCTTTGGGGATTTCTAAGTCTTTTTCAGGTACACATGGTTAAAATCTTCTTTTGTAATAATACTAAAACATTATTTGCCCTTTATACTGTCATTATCTCACAAGATTATCTTGGAATTTTCCAGAGGCTACATAATATTTTATATCTCAATAGATTAACTCGGAAGCAGACATTGGAATTTAACTCTTTTCTATTTTTAAAATATAATAAACTGATAATTGTAAGTAGAATGTTTCCCTGAATTCTATGAGCTGTTGTAGCAAATTACTTGAACCTAAGAAAAGGGTTGTGGGAACCCTAATTTAAAACCAGTCAGCCAGAAGCATGAGCTACAACCTGGGGCTTGCATAGGCATCTAAAATGGGAATCTATCTTTAAGAAATGAGTCCTTGGTCTAAAAGATCTGACATTGTCTCTAGTAGATATTATGGGATTGAATTGGAGGATACTCAGCTGGTATTGCTGCAGAATTTCTTGGTTGGTATATGAGGAAAAGCGTCACACATCTAGTGAAGTGTTGTGTTGAGTGGTATGTAAGACAGAGAAGAAAACACTTTCAGTTTTGTTTTTTCTGTATTTTTGGTTCCATGTTACATTTTTATCTTACTTAAAGGATATGTAAGATTATAAAGGATTTTACAAAGTACACAGATTAACAGCTAGATTGAAGGGATGCATAGAGCAAGGTATGGGAGAAGCTTCTGCCCTCTCTGGGTGCACCACCCTCAGTAACCTTTGTGTGTTCACCTATCAGGAAGCTCACTGAAGCCTGTCCTTTTGGATTTTTACAGAGACTTTATTAAGCAGATATGATTGATTAAAACTTTGGCCATCAACTTGCTGATCAACTTAATTTTCAGTCCCTCTTTTTTCCCAGAGGTCTTTCTAAACCAGCTTCTATACTGAAACTTTCTAAAGTCCCCCAGCCACCAGTCCTCTCAGTACCAGACAAAAAGCACTCAGCACTCCAGAGATATCAAGGATTTTAGGCTTTGTATGTCAGAAAACAGGAACCACCACCAAATATATATTTCACAATATTATGGTACCATTTTATCTTTTCCAAGTATAAGATCGATACTTTCACACTCTGTTTTTGGGAGTGTAAACAAGTCAAACCTTTGGGAAACACAGCCTATTCAAAATCAAAAGCTATTTTAATATAACTGAAGTATGCCTCCTTTTCTGAATGCAATCCATGGATGTATTAATGTTGGCTCAAGTCTGCAATAATAGAAGGACAGCCACATTCACTGAAGCAGTTTGTACCACAAAAAAAGTGAGAACAATCAAAGTGTTTATAAATAGAAGAATTCTGCAATAAGTTATGGAATGCCTCTTCAATGACATTCTCTGAAAGCAATAAAAATGAATATATAAGAAGCTGTCCAACATACAACTATTCTGATTATCATTAATGCATTTCAGATTTTAAAGTAAGTTACAGAACAGTACAAATGGTATATACTTCATACACACACACATACACACACACACACATGCATAGATAGAAATTCTAGTATATGTATAAATGTGTATGGAGGGAGTATGAGTATAAGACTACGGCATGTGTGTATTTCTATATCTATTTTCTGGAAGGCTATACAAGAACCAACTAACAGAATTTCTAAGAGTGTTAAAGGTAGACTAATGGGGACTTCTTGAGTTTTGCTTCATGTTTATCTATCTTCTTTGATTTTTTTTTTTAAATTACAGTATGTGTTAGTTTTAGTAATACCTTTTTTTTTGAGATTGAATCTCGCTCTGTCACACAGGCTGGAAGGCAGTGGCACAATCTCGGCTCACTGCAACCTCTGCCTCTCCATCCGTTCAATCGATTCTCCTGACTCAGCCTCCTGAGTAGCTGGAATTACATGCTTGTGCCACCATGCCCGGCTAATTTTTGTATTTTTAGTAGAGATTGGGTTTCACCATGTTGGTCAGAATGGTCTCGACCTCCTGACCTCGTGATCTGCCTGCCTTGGCCTCCCAAAGTGCTGGGATTACAGGCCTGAGCCACCGTACCCAGCCAATAATACATTTTTAAGAATAATATTTTAGTTACTAAAAAAATCAATGTAAATATTATCTTCTTTTAGGAGTTTGCCTTCAGGAAGACATAATTATGTTAGACACAAAGAGCTTGTTGAAAAAGAATAAACAAGATAATACAGGTGGATTTGTTCTATGATGAAGTTAAATTCCAGCCAATAAACATTTTTAATCATGTACTGAGTGAACAGACATTACTCTATGTTGCTGCAAGGACCTGAAGATGAAATACCATGGACTGTACCAACTCAACAATTTGCCAATATGAGCTCAAGTATCCTTAGTCCAGGCAGGTCTGCAGCAAGAATAGTATAGGATGGAAGAAAGAGGTATTCACAGTTGCTTGGAAAATCAGGAGCAAGAGAAGCCCTAGAAGAAACTTCCCCTTAGGGAACTGACTAATATTTCATGGTTCTGACATATGCCTGGAGACAGAAGTGACAGTCAAGAAAGGGAAAACCAGACAGAGAATAAAGAAGACAGAGGAAAGAAGCAGCAACTTCACATGAGTGACAGTAACAGCATTTTCTCTGTCTAAAGAGTAAGGCTTAATACTTATTGAGAATTCACTCTGGGCTTTGGCCAAAAGAAATAAAGAATTACTACAAAAAGACAGACTAATATTATATAATATATCTAGGTAGCATATATTACATTATGTGTATTATATATTATATGATATATATCATGTTCTATCATCTAGATCACATATTATTATCAAATAGCTAATGTACATTTAGAGCATCATATTATTACCATTTCAAATCTGTCCAAGCTATTACCTCTTAACAACTCTTTCAGAGAGATGTGATTTTTTTTTTTTTTTTCTGAGTGGGAAACACTATTTCTGAGTGATTGAGAACCTGTTCAAAGTTTCATGGCTGGGAAGAGGTACAATGGGGTTCTTTATGTTAAAGTCCTTAAACATTTCAGGTTTTTTTTTTTTTTAGACAGAATCTGGCTCTGTTGCCCAGGCTAGAGTGCAATGGTGTGTTCTCAGCTCATTCCACCCTCCACCTCCCAGTTTCAAGTGATTCTGTCTTCCTCAGCCTCACAGCTAGAGCCCACCACCACGCTCAGCTAATTTTTTGTATTTTCAGTACAGAAGGGGTTTCGCTATGTCGACCAGGCTGGTCTTGAACTCCTGACCTCAGGTAATCCACCTGCCTTGGCCTCCCAAAGTGCTGGGATTACAGGCATGAGCCACCATGCCTAGCCCACGGTACTTTTTATTTAAAAATAATGTATCTTTGCATACCCTGCAACTTACGCAGCAGAGAGACCTATTTCTCTATTATATCCACCAAACTTACACAACAGCTTCAAATTTTGCATAACTGTCACACTTTAAATATTATTTAATCTAATATTTTCATTGGTTTGAGCTCTTACATCATCACCAACAAAACTTTCCTGAGCACCTACTGTGTCCAGGGCATTATGTTAGAGGCAATAGATATAAATTGAAAAGGAAAACAATCTATGCTTTAAAGAGATTTAATAAGATTTCATGAAATGGGAAACATATAGAAACAGTTGATAGTTCTATAAGGCAAGAAATCGGAAACAGTAGGCAATCAGAAGCTGAAATGAAAGTACAGAGAAAGGAAACTTTTACTAAGCTTTGTAGTCTTGGGCAACTTCCTTAATTTTCTTAGCTTCAGTTTCCTTATCTGTAAGGTAGGACCATAGAGACCATTTAATAAACAGACACTATTACTAATATTTTCTACTCTTCTTCCCCTTATCCTCTCTCTTTCATTTTCTCCATCATCTTTCCTGAGTTCTCAGACTAAATAACACGGAAAACCTCAGCTAGTCTTTAAGGAAGAGAGAGAGAGAACTGGAAATCAGAGGGAGGGAGTTTTTGACACAGGAGAAATAGCAAGAGATATATTGCTAATATTAAATTTAGAATATAGTAAAATACTTAAGAGAATGACTCCATTTATATAAAATTCCATGAACACATTCTGTATTGGAGTTTATACGTGTTATTTGAGTCATAAAAATGTTCAATAATTAGCACATCCTTTCTACCTTCTTTCTACTCTGGCTTTGAAGCAAATGAGAAACAAAGCAAAACAAAACAAAACAGCAAGACAAATGAAGACCTTGCTCTTGCCATTATTGCTGAGAAAGGCCAGGTTGCAAGATTAAGTTCAGTATAACAGCCGAATGGACTTGCTACCTATACCCTCAAAGAAAAGAAACTTCCCACCTTTATTCAGGGTCATGTTGCACAGGACAAATAGGCTGAGAAAAAGAAAGAGCCATGTTCTGTGTAGGATGGGAAACCCAGAGGGGAAGAGAACAGAGGAAGTGTCTGGGTAACTCAAGCCTTGCTCTCCTCTCAGTCTGACCAATCACATCTACCTCTACCTAATGGGTGCAGAAGAACGGGGGATGTAAGAGGAAGGAAGGATTTTAGAAAATGCCTTCTCAACAAAACCAGGGGGTTGCCGAAGTGGTATACTCAGGTGCACCTGCACATATACACAGGCAGACACTGAAGACAGCAGTAGCAAAACCCAGAACATGCACCGGCATCCAGCTGAACTGTCCTCCTATCAGGGGAGTCAATTGGGAGCAACGAAAGAAAAATCAGATGAGCTAAAAAGAAGAGAATATCAGGTGTTGAGTCATCCTCCCAAGAGGGATTTCCCTTTTCTTGATTCTATATCACCAGCCTACTGGACAGCTTAATACCTTTTCTAATTTTTTAAAAAGAAATTAAAACACAATATTTAGATTTAAATGTTTATTAATTTAGTTGTGCTCAAAGTTATTGGGAACCTTGTAGTGTCTCTTATTTTTTTAATTATTTAGGATTAACATATAACATCTGTATAGAAAAATGTTCATAAATGTTTAGCTCAACATAGTTGTAAAAAGAAAATGACCTTGAAACTATTACCAAGGTTAAGAAATAATTTACATAGGCCCTTCCTCCTGCCCCTGCCTCTCCCTCAAGTAACCACAACCCTAATTTCTAACCATATTCAGGTTTTGTCTTTGAATCTATTTTGAACTTCACAAATACTGTCATGTTGATCTTTTATTTTGCTTAATATTTTGTTTGTGACAGTTTATTATTATTTCTTCATTTTTGTGCTGGGTAGTATTCTACCAGTTAAAATATACAATAGTCACAGGAATTCCATTCCATATTGATGTTTTTGGGAAAGTTTCCAGCTGGAACTATTATAAATAATTCTGACACATTCTTATTTGTGCCTTTTGTTGCACATTAATACTCACTTCTGTAGATTGTAAATAAATAGTGATAATGGTTGCATAAAATTGTTTCATATCCACAGTTACACTTTGCATTATCAGACTAGTTTTTTTTTTTTTTTTTTTTTTTTTGAGACAGAGTCTTGCACTGTTACCCAGGCTAGAGTGAAGTGGTGCAATCTCAGCTCACTGCAACCTCTGTCTCCCGGGTTCAATTCATTCTCCTTCCCCAGCCTCCTGAGTAGCCTGGGTTACAGGTGCCCACCACTGTGCCCAGCTATTTTTTGTGTTTTCAGTAGAGATGGGGTTTCACCATCTTGGCCAGGCTGGTCTTGAGCTCCCGGGCTTGTGATCCACCCTCCTCAGCCTCCCAAAGTGCTGGGATTACAGCTGTGAGCCACCATGCCCAACTGCATTATCAGACATTTAAGTTAACCATTCTGGAGTAAGAATGTTGGAGTATTGAACTGTGGATCTCATTTGCATTGTTCTGATAACTAAAAAGATTGGGCCCATATTCATAAATTCATTTATCATTGGTCATCTTCTTTCCTAAGTTGCTTGTTCAGGTCTCTTGCCCATTTTTCCCTCTTAGACTGTCTGCTCTTTTCTAATTGATTATGCAAAAGTAAGTGAAGTCTGGATATAAAATTTCTGTTAGTCATATATGTTATATATATATAATAAGTCACTCTAGGAATTGCCTTTTTCACTCTCTTACTGATGTCTTTGATAACAAAATTTCTTCTTTTTAATATAGTTTAAAATTATTATGGTTAATACATTTAATATTTTTAAGTCTACTAAAATTCCAATAAAATTTTTCTTTAGGGTTATTCCATATTCTACCAAAAAATATTTGACACAATTTACAATCCACTGCTAACTTTTGTATATATAAGAAAAATTAGGTTTTTTTTTTTTCCTTATGGAGAGTCAATTGATCCAACACCATTTATTTAAAAAGTCAGGTTTTTTGTCCAAGAGCAATGAAAACTTATGTTCACATAAAAACATGCATGTAAATGTTTATAGAAGTTTTATTCCTAACTTCCTAAACTGGAAACAACTCAGTTGTCTTTCAAATAATAGTGGTTAAAAAAAGGCTGTGATACATTCATATAATATAAAACTGCTATCAATAAAAGACATTGAATTACTGATAGATACAACAACATGGATGAATCTCAAATGCACTTTGTTGAGAAAGAAGCCAGGTACAAAAGATAACATACTATATGTCTCTATTTACATGATTTTCTGGAATATATGCATACACACACACACATATACATATATATACACACATATACATATATATACATATATACACACATATATGTATATATACATATACATACACACACATATATGTATATATACACATATACACACATATATGTATATATACATATACACACATATATGTATATACATATACACACACATATACGTATATATGTATGTGTGTATATATATACATTTGTGTGTGTATATATTATATATATGTATGTATATATAAACATATATGTGTGTATATATTATATATATATATGTATGTGTATATATATCAACCTCTAGTCTATAAAAGGCTATAAAAGTCTCTAAAGAATTGGCTTTCTGTAAACCCCAACCAGCAATACATAACTATTTTGAAGCCTCCACAGAACTCTTGAGCATTTGCTACAAAGCAGCCAGCAATCTCTTCCCATACAAGTTTTTCAGTGTATAAACTCCAATCTCTTTGCAAAGTGCCTTCATGCTCCACAAAACATAAACTAGTTATTGATTATGTATTTGCTTTCTATACACTCTAATCAAGCTGTTTCCTTCTCTGTAGTGTGATATGAACCCATATCGTAGGCTTTTACTTATGATATGATTATATTATTAAAATAGAGCTTCTCTCATCTCTAAGCCCTTCCTTATGAAGACATTTATAAAGAAATTTATTAATAAATTACCTATCACTTTTTTCTTACTGAAAATAATTCAGGTGCCCTATAGATGTCTGAAGCCTCACTTGCATCTCAGTAATAATACATTTGGTGGCTTTGAAATGAATTCTAAAAATCTCAAAATTACACGTACTTATTATTTTAATGTCTTATTCTCAGACTGGAATTGGCTTACTATTCACAGTAGAAGTAATATAAACATCTCTTTTCAAGATGATGCTATTCATGAATTGTATCTTCTAAACCCACATTACATACTTTTCTAAGTTAGAAAAGGTTTTTGTGTATCTCATTCCTATAGCATTCAAATTTATTAGCAACTTTACTGAGAAGATTTTTAGATTTTAAATACTTTAATTTTGTTAAAAAAATCAGACTCATGCAAACTTAGATTTTCAATTTAGAAAGAATAAAGCTTAATATTTCAATAAGACTTTTACCTTGATGAGAAACAATTATGTGAAATAAAATAATTAAAACGTCTTTGTCATCTATTAGAATGGTGAAAATACAAAAACAAAACAAAACATAAAAACAATACCAAATGCTGGTGAGAATACAAAGTAACAGGACCTCTCATTCATTGCTGGTGAGGGTGAAAATGGTATAGCCACTTTGGAAAACAGTTTCTTGAAAAACTAAACATAGCTTTATATTACAAGTGGTCCAGCTATCCCTTTTCTAGGTATTTACTCAAAGAAGTTGAAAATTTAGGCTCACCCCAAAATCTGCACACAAGTGTATACAGGTTTATTTATAATCCTCCCAAAATGGAAATAACAAAAATGTCTCTCAAACAGTGAATTGATAAACAAACTATATGTAGTATATCTATATAATAAAATATAATTCAACAATAAGAAGCTATGTGCTGTCAAGCCCCCCAAAAATAAAGTATTATATGTATACTTTACTAAGCAATGTGCATGTTAGGTTTCTACACACACACACACACACACACACGTGTGTGTGTGTGTGTTTCTATATATACGTGTTTCTACATATATATGTAGAAACCTAACATGCACATATGTGTGCATGTGTGTGTGTCTGTGTGTGTGTGTGTGTGTGTGTGTGTAGAAACCTAACATGCATATTGCTTAGTAAAAAAGCCAGTCTGATTAGGCTACATACTGTATGATTCTAAATATATAGCATTCTAGAAAAGGCAAAATTATAGAGATGATAAAATATTTGTGGTTTTTGGGATTTGGGGAGAAAGAGGAAGGTTGAGCAAGTGCTACACGGGACCATTAGGGCAGTGACAGTACTCTGCATGATATTATAGTGGTGGAGTCATGACACTATGTATTGGTTAAAACCTATACAACTGTAACACAAGGAATGAAGCCAAATGTGAATTATGGACTTTGGTTAATAATAATGTTTCAATATTGACTCATCAGTTGTAACAAGTATACCACACTAATCCAAGATGTTAATAATGAGGAAAACTGTGAAGTGATAAAGAGGGTATATATAGGGATTCTCTGTACTGTGTTCTCAATTGTTATACACCTCAAACTTCTGTAAAAAACTATTAATAAGATAAAAAGAAATATATATATGTATATTTATATACATATAATCTTACCACCTTAAAAATATTTGCTACTTTTAATTTAAGTTATCTAATATTTTAATACAGCTATGAGATATACATTTTTATTATTTTAGAAACCTTGAGTTGGGGTTTCTACATAGTAGAAATTTAATAATTGCCCAATGTGAATGGCAAAATGTTTGACTTATGACACTTGAAGGGGGTCAGAAATTCTACAAATTCAATTTATTATTTTATTCAATTCTTATCTCAACCTCTAAGTAAAATGTCATCCTTGTTTTTATTGGAGAGTGTCGTAGATCAGGAATAAGAAAAAGAAGAGTTATAGCTGTTGGGGTTGATGGGCAGGGCAAGGAGAGGGATAACCCTTTAAGTGGAACTTAAGGGAAGTCTGAAGGTAAATCCAACCTGCAGTCCCTGGAGGTATACCAAATGGAGCAGGAAGCATAGGTCAACCAACTAATAAGAAGTCAGTATGAAACCAGCAATAGTGTAATGATTTAGAATATAAGTGGTGAATTTGGAAAGCACACAGTGCTCTTTTATCAAGCTAGTCTAACCAGAGGGCATAGAATATATCTATATTTTCAGTTTTCAGATGTATAAGAAATTCCTAAATTGTGGAACAATTATGATACTCTTTGACCTGGGATTTTAAGAAAAGAGTGTAAACTGAAGTTTGGGTTCACTCTAGAGGACTGTATTATGGAAAGAGATGAAAAGAAAGAAAGGGGCTTCATGACCTTCATACAAAAAGCAATACTTGCTTAACTTTTCCAAATAGTACCCTGACATGAGAGGAGACTAAATAAACACCCAGGGAGCATGGGGACAGAATCAAAAACAACAACAACAAAAACACGAATTTAAGAAATATCTCTGAAGTTCTTTTCCTTTAATTATTCATTTGATTTTTGCAGCTTGTATGTATTTGCAATTGTTTTAGTATAAGAAAACTGTGGTATGGTGCTCAGTATGAAGTAAAATGAATACTCTGAAAGGTGTGTTTTTTTAATCCTTCAATTTCATACACATTCATGGGCAATGGCTTTGGGGTATAAGTACTCCAATTTGAGAATAATCTACTTAGAAATCCCTGAGTTGCACTTAACTTGCATAAGATGAAGTCTCATGGCTCCAATGATTATTAGCTATTTGATATTATACCATTAAGACTATTTCTTATCCGTAAATTGGTAAAATTCACTACGTAAATCTACTTTGCAAGGCTTGCTGAAGGAACAGTCACTTTATGGGATGATTTCTATGTGTCTGAAATCTATAAAATTTTAACATTGTGATTTTAAAATTAAGATTCTTTGGCTCTTATTAGTTCATGGAGATCCAATTTTAAAGGTGTATTTATGGATGAGTGAAGGCAACATTTTCTAGTGAATAAAAACTCCAGAAACCAGTCATAAAATTTTAGTTTTATTCCTAGATTGATCATGTAGTAGCTACATAACTTTGGACCAATAACTTAATGTCTCTGAGACTCAGTTTCTCATCCACAAAAGGCAGAAATTTTGTATCCTGCCATTAGTCACTCACAGGAACTTGTGAAGATTAAATAAAATAATGAATATGAAAATGCTTTTTCATTGCTTCATTGCTGGTTCCATCATTCAATATTGCTCTACATCCTATTTCTAGAATTTTATTATTTTAAGGCAATATTGTAAAATTGCTTTCTGGAATTCTTGTATTCATAAACTGCCTTGTCATCAGTTAGATATCAGAGGCCTCTTTCTCCTCAGGACAAAATTTTGATAGCTTACTGTTTCCACTTACTCTCTTGTTTTCATCATTTCTACTTGGAAGTTATGCTGCTGGCATAAAAATAAGATTCAAGGTTGCACATAGAACCAACTCTTTGTTATTGTAAATGTTGCAAAAATGATAATGTATAAGAATAAGCAAACAATATAAAGTCTTTATATTTTCATATATCTAAAAGGGTAATATAAGCAAAAAAGTTAAAAGTCTAAAATCACTTTTTATTTGGGTTTAAATTATATTTATACTTATATATGAATAAACATATCACTTCTATGCTGGAAATTCATCAAAACAATAAAGATACCTTTATAGCTTTACTTAGTTGTTCATCTCTCCTCACTTTTGAAACAACAATTAAATTTCATCTTTTTTTTTTTTTTTTTTTTTTTTTTTGAGACAGAGTTTCACTTTGTTGCCAGTCGCCAGGCTAGAGTGCAGTGGGGTGATCTCTGCTCATGCAACCTCCACCTCCCTGATTCAAGCAATTCTTGGGCCTTAGCCTCCCGAGTAGCTGGGACTACAGGCACATGCCACCACGCCCAGCTAATTTTTTGTGTGTTTTTAGTAGAGACGGAGTTTCATCATGTTGGCCAGGATGGTCTCCATCTCTTGACCTAGTAATCTGTCCAACTCGGCCTCACAAAGTGCTGGGATTACAGGCTTGAGCCACTGTGCCCAGCCAAAGTTCCTCATTTATTCGATCAATGGAAATGATGTCACTAAAGCAGACCTGTCTTCTTTAGTTTTCTGAGTTGTTAAGACAGTCACTATTTTGCTTAAAACATTATCTTTTTGAATTAATTATTTTATTAAAAAATATTTTACTATGTCAAATCATAAAGGCAGCAGATTAACAAATATTTGAAAGCCAGATTGTTTACAGATAATTAATAATTTTGAATTATACATAATTAACTTCCATGTAATAAAAATGTTTATCCCCAAGAAGATCAGGTATGTATTGAAACAGAGAAGTTATACAGAAAAATCTCTTTGAAAATGTTAAAGGTTAGAATTATTTTCATTAAATTTTAGTTTCATTTATAATGAAGTAATCTTTTTACATAAACACGAATCAGCGCCATCACTCTTAATTACTATCACATTACTCATAAGGAGAGGTTACATTCTGCACTGATGTGGAAAGAATTTTGTTTAATTTGCACTAATAGCCAATGAAAATCAAGTATTTCATAATTTTTAATATGTAACATTTTAATTACTGATGTTAGCAAGAAATATTTTTATTTGATTTTGTTATATGATAATTCTGCCTCTAAATTTCTACTTTGACCTCAAAAATGGTACTATGCTAAAACTTCAGTGGTTTCAAATGAACAGCTCTGATGTAAGAATTAGTACCAGTTCTATTTTAATCGTTGAGTATTGACATTATATTTTAACATTTCTATCTGTCTTTGTGCTTTTTTTTCCCCTGTAAGTTCTTCACATGAAACTCAAAGATTATACCCTTACATAATATAGTACTGTTTAACAACTGCTTTTAGCAGAACTGGGCTTTCTGAATCAAGAAGAAAACAGTGATAATATTATATACTCCTTCTCCGAGTGTAATTTATGCAAGTATAACCTCATTGTATTTGTTATTTATTGCTGTGTAACAAAATACTCCAAAATGCAGTGACCTAATAAAACAAACATTTATTAACTCATATGGGTCAGGAATTTAGGAAGAGCTTAGGTGGGTAGTTCTGATATATGGTCTGAAATAGGCGGAATTGTGAGATGGCCCCCCCTGATTCCTGCCTCCTGGTATTCAAAACTTAATGTAATCCTCTTTTAATCAATAGAATATGGCAAAAGTGAAGGGATTTTCCAGATATGATTAAAATCTCTATTGTCTTTAAGTTAATCAAATGGAGATTATCCTGTATAGGTCTAACCTATTTGGATGAATGGACCTTGAAGAAGCAAGCCACCATGAATTCTACCATTGCAAGGAAATAGATTCTGTCAGCAAGCTTCTTGGAAGAATACTCTGAGCTCCTTAAAGCAGCAAAGCTTAGCTTTGATTTAGCCTTGTGAAACCCTCAAGAGAGGACCCTCCTAAGCTGTGTCTGAAATCCTGATTCATGAAAATCATAAGTTAATATAATATGTGTTGTTATATGCCCTTTGATGTGTGGTAATTTATTACATAGCAGTAAAAAAACTAACACAGGGTCTTTCCTAAAGCTGTAGTCAAGGCATCAAATCAGAGCAAAGACATCCAAAATCTTGAGTAGGTTGATGGATTCTCTTCCAAAACAGCCTATTTAATGTGACTGTTGGCTCAAGACCTTAGTTCCTTGCCATGTGAACCTCTTCAGTGGGCTTCTTGAGTGTCCTCAGTACATAAAAGTTAGTTATTACCTTTCCATAACTGCCTAATTTATACTGTGACATGGTAGCTGGTTTCCTCCAGAGTGAGTAGTGAGGGTGGGGAGAGGAGAAAAGAAAGGTTGAATATGTGCAACACAGAGCTCACAAATGCTTTATAAACAAATCTTGGAAATAATGTCTCATCTTTCTACAATTATATTTGCCAGAAATAAATCACTAAGTCTATCCTACACTGAGAGAGGGGGTACAAAGCTCCAATTTTCAAGGAGGAGTATCAAAGAATCTACGGATGTATCTTAAAAACTACTGTAGGAAAGTTTGATATTTGAGTCTATAAATTAAAATGACTATAGTCAGATTACAAGAGAAAAGGCACACAAATTTAGTGCACGCACATGTATACACACAAATCATAAAAAATACAAAACTCAAAGAGCCAGATGACTGAAGATTTATAAAGAAAGGAATAGAGGTTTGAAGCATGGTGACAGGTTATCGAAAGGGGTGGGGAGGAAAGGCATGGTGAACAAAGGCTGCCTTTGATGCAGATGAAACTTCACTTAGCAGTCCTCAGAAAATATCGATGGGAGCCCCTAGTTAAATGTTCTGTCAAACCTCTAAGAGTTTCAGACATTTAGTCTCTTTTTCTGTTAATCACTTCCTAGATTCAGATAAGGCAAATAAGGGTAGGGGGTGGGGTCATATAAAGCCTATTTGCATCTGCTGTTTATTTCTCGAATGTAGATTTCCTTTACAGATGCAAATCTCTTCCACAAAAGGACAGCTTTTCACAGCTATTCCTGTGTCTGCAACCCCTCTAAATAGCCATCTCAAAATATACCAAAGAAACATATTTTGTGGTGGCATATTTTGGTTTCCTTCACTGCTAAACTAATATTTAGCTTTTTGGCTCTTTGGATATCATAGATGTTGGAGTAGTAGCCATTTTAGCACCATATTTTAATTCTAAAATTAGTAAGATTGATATCCAGCAACAATTTTTTTCATTATCTGGAGACTTTGTTTCCTAAACAATTCACTGACATACATATGCATTTCTGTGTATTCATAAAGCATGGTATTTCATTCTTATATATTCTTTATATTAATTTGACCCAAGTAGGTTTTAATCAATAGAACCTATCTCAAGTGACTCACTTGGCAGGGAAGACAATTTTACTGCCAATAAGAATGGGAAGGGAGTAGGATATCAGCAAGGGGATGAAGTTAGAAATAAGAGTTGTTTCATATCTTTTAAGCTACAGAAATTAACAATCTCATTTAAAAAAACCAAAATGCCCTGCGTTTACATAAATTAGTGACTAAACTTTACCAGATCCATCAATTTTTACAGAAGCAAAATTTATAGACATTATTTTATAAACATATTCATTGGGTTAAAATAAAACATGTTACTTCAGTGAGAAAATTGTTGGTTTAATTTCTTTAAACTATGTTTTCACATTAGGAAATTAAATATTTTTGTCCCTCAGAGTTCAAGGTATGTGACTTTATGGAAATTAATATATTGTTTTTTTCTCAGTGCAGAACTTTATGTCTCTGGAATATAAAACAGTGTGATTTCAACAGTAATTTGAGAATTCAGGAGCTGTTATTTAGCTTTGAATGCCAGTTTGTTTTCCCTGCATGAATTCATTCATTTATTCATTCAGAAAATAATATGTAACAGGCATCTACTATAAGTAAGGCAATGTGAAAGCCACTAGGGATATTTATATGAGATATACAGCTTCCTCCTTTAAATACTGTGGGCATGGTGCGAAAAGAGCACAGGAAGAGTGCCTTCATCTTCATCTATGTGAATCAGGAAAGGGTTTGCCGGGGTATTAGCACATGAAGTAAGTCTTAGATGCAGAGAAAATGTTTTATAAGAAAATCAATGCTGGAAGAACATTCAAGCAGAGGGAAGGCAATGAGTGAAGTTTGGAAGGAGGATGAGAGAAGGAAATGCAAATAGAAATTGTCAATGCAAAATATTGGGAAATCTGATCAGAAACCCAGTTAAATACCAATTCAAAGTTAATCTTCATATATCACAAAAGAGGTAAAATTTGTGTATTGGTAGTGCTTATTTTGAAAGTAAAAAATGGCATAATCTTCTTACTATTGTAAAGAGTCTGGAGTTATTGTGCTATTTTATGAAGAAGGGCTACTTCATAGCCTGTCAGCATATTACATTAAGTTAGAGCCAAATAAAATAGAAATGACCGAGTATATATCAAATTAAATAATAGTTGTTAATACTCACTTTAGATAAATGAGCTTAGCTATGTAGTAGACACCTTCTTTCTTGGAGACAATACACTTATTTATTATGGTTGAATCCAAATGTTTGCTTGCCAGTCACATCTGTGTATCATCATTTCTCAATACAACTCAGCTTTTATTCATTCACAGATTACTTATTCGGTGTCTACAAAATGCTGGGATCTATTTTCTCTTTCTTCTTTGGATGTTGCAGTGAGTAAGACAAAAGTTCTCTTCTTCAAGAAGCTTAAAATCTAGTGGAAAAAAAAGAGATAAAAATTAATAATTATATCATATATATTGATGTTTGCCAAGGATTAATTTAAGCAAATAAAAAGAGGAATGAAGTTCTTGGGTAAGATATTATTTTATGTTGAAAAGTCAGTGAAGGCATTATTGAGAAGGTGACATTTGATCAGAATCCTGAGTGAAGTACTCAAAGTAGAATGAAGAGCAAGTTCAATGAGCTTGATGTGGGAGGACGTTTGGTGTAGCAGAGAAACAACAAGGTGTCCAGCGGGGTTGGAGTGAAGTGTTGGGGGAAAGTAATAGAAAGTGAAGTCCAAAAGATAATAAGAGCAGATATCCAAGGACCTTATAGGACACTGAGATGAATTTTAACTTTTACTTTCAACAAGAGTGGAAGTCACTAAAGGTTTCTGGGCAGAGGATTGATACTATATACTCAGTCTGCTTTGTTGAGAATAAAAGGCTAATGACCAAAGTTGGGACTCTAGTTAAAGCAGGTAATCAATCACATTTGCCTTAGATTAGGGTGGAAGCCATCGAAGTGAGGGTTGGTTGGATACCGGAAATATTTTCATGATAGAAGGGGAAAAGTCAAGGCTGGAAACAGATTTGAGAGTTGTTAGTGTATACATGATAATTCAATCCATACATCGACATTGGAACACTGAGGGAGTAAATGTAGATACAAAAAGAAGCAGCACAGTACTGAACAATTTATGTTTACTCTTCACCACATCCAGGGCTTTTATAGAATTTAAAGCTAAGTTCCTTTCTGGTCAAACTTTAGGACGCATGGAGTACCTATAGGCAGGAAGAAGTAATAATGAGTTTTAATGAGCATACTTAAGATGGAAACATTAAAGTCTATCCAGCTTTTTAACTTTTTTAAAAATAATATAATGTGGTAGATTGTCTGCTGTTAACTTGGCATCACACCACATCTTTCTATGGTCTCACAGAACTACATTTTCCCAGAATTTCCACCCTTGAATATTCCTAGGGTATAGTCAGCCAATAAGAGACAGTCACTTGAACTGGAAGGGGAAAAGAGGCCTTGATTCTTGAGAGGCTTTTGAGGCAGACTCTTGGGAGGACGGTGGTCTTTAGATTTGCAACACTTGAGGTTTATAGCACTGAAATAACTGCTTCAGTGCTGTGGACACCTATCAAATTGTTGTTCATCTAATTTCACGTTCTTGTATTATGAATTTGTCACCAAGTGTGCTAAGCAAATAAAAGGCTCCAAAGCTAATTCATAATATTATTTGATAGTTCTCATCAGCAAATAAATTATGTAAACTAGGCTATCAAAACATAAAATTCATCTTATAGTCATTTATATCATTTATGTGATACTTCATAATTACGGTTATGAGATAATAGATAAATATTTTGTATCTTTCTGTATTTTCTAAATTTATTATTATATTGGGGTAACTAGTAGATTTTTAAAAGTATTTTATTTTAAAGAAAACTATTCAAAAATTATGTCAAAGATCTATTTTACTAGATAGAATAATTTGTAAGAAAAATATTTAAAAATTAAATATGTTTAAGCCATATGAAGGCATTTCCATTTTATTTCATATTATCTAGAAATGTTTCTAAAATATGTATATATATATATTTCATATAATAAATTTGTATTCTGTGCTTAAAGAAATAATCTACTAAGACAGATTTAAATTCATCTTAAGCCTCATCTGCACAAAATAAGCAAAATCTGTAAAAGTAAGATTTTAAAAAGAAGAAAAAGTGGGATGATTGATATAGACAGATGAAAGTTGAAATGCGGTCTGAACAATGTTTCTCTCTACTTTACCCACTCATCTCATTAATGTGTCAAATTCTTAGAAGCATTGAGCACAGAATCAGGACCTGGATATTGCACATAGACAGAGTGTTTGCTCTTCTTGTAGAAATTACATAGTTATTTGTTATAAGCATCCTAAATTAACATCCTACTGAGATCTTTATTAGAATAAATGGATTTTGAGGACTCTTTTGACATATTATTTTATAAAGTAATGAAACTTAGCCTCTATTGTTCATTGCCCTCACAAAAGTAAATAAAGGAAACAAGTATCAAATCTGACCCATGGTTGCATTCTGAGTATCACCTTTATGTTATTTCTAAGTGTAACTTTCTTCTGAAACACTTCTGAACGATTTGCATGGAGTATTTGGGCCAGTTTAGAAAGAGCTGATACTTGTTTCTGTCATTTCCATGAAGCCATAGGGGATCAGAAAATGCTACCCCAAAATATAACACATTAGCATAAAAATTATTTTTAGCTAGAACTAAAAAGAAAATCCACACATGCAGAAAGAAGCCTTCTCAGAGCTTCCATTATATAACTATATGGCAGAAGCTTCTGAGAAATGAGGACTGCCATAAATCCCCTCTTTCCAGCAAGTTTTATGGTCCTTAAGAAGATAGAATTTCAGCTACCAGATTGTTCTGCATAAGGAAATCTTGCGAAGATAGTCGTTATCTTACATCTGTTTCCCCCATATAGTTATCTTCCCAAAGTTTGCAACATCTGGAAGCCTAAAAACTTGTTTTTTGTCTTTTCAGTACTCTACAAATAATGATCTTTGTTAAGATGCTATGTAAATCCAGGTTTTAAACACCCCTTTGGGTTACTCATGACTGAATTTCTTTTGCAGGCTACACATGTTAATAAAGTATTCATTTTTCTGCTGTTTATCTGTCTTTTGTCAGTCTAATTTGCAGGACCCCAGGTGGAGGACATAAGAGAGGAAAGAAAAAAAGTTTCTGCCCCCTACAAAACACCTATTTATTATATCCTCAATGGGAACTCTTAGGAACAATCTGGGTGTCCAGTCCTCATGATTGAAGACAAGTTGCTCCTTAGCATAGGAATAATCTTGTTCAATGCAGCTGCTCTAAATTTCGATTCTTTCACTGACAAACTGCTTTTGAAAATACTTCTTCATGTAAGTGTTGAGACAATTAGCAATTATATATGCAAAGGATGTAACAGTGTCTGGGACATTTATGTACTTGGTAAAGTATTGGTGTTATTCTTCTATTATTGTAATATTAATAGATTATAGAAAGCAGATACAGTGCTTAATGGTGGAGAAGCTTTCTGAAAAAAATTTGCTTTCTGACTGACTCATTTGGAATTGCGAAGAGAGAAAATTAAGTATGGACAGGAAGCTATGTAATTCTCATAGCATAAAATTACTTATCGGTAATACTAAGAGCTTCTAATCTAGAAACAAAAGAGGCAGAAGTGTGGCAATAAACATATATAAAGTTGTCACTTACATGCTGAGGGAACAGTCACCATCAATATACTATCTGAATTCTCCTGTGCTTAGTCCTTTGTACTCAACTGCCTACTCAATATTCTCACTTGGATGTGTTACACTTATTTTAAACTCAACAAACTGAATTAATGCTCTTTTTATCAAAATATTTCCTTCTCCTGCATTCTTCTTGGTAATTTATGACAGTCAGTTCATATCAAAAACAAGGAAGGTATTCTTCATATCTGTGTTCTTACTGCTCTATTATCCAATCATCTGTGCATCCAGAGGCAGGTGCCTCTTAAATGCTTATCAAATCTGTTCACTTCTTTCTAACTCCTCCATTATCACTGGATTCTAATTTATCAATATATTTACCAGTCAGAACTACTGCAATAATAATATGTTAACAATTATTTCTGCTTTCTCTTGTCTTATTTCAAATAATTTAAAAAATAACTTCAGATATTTTTCTCTTTAATCCTAAGAGATATTTAGTTAAATTCCTTTCCCATTTACAAGCATTCCATGGTCTCCGTTGCTTCTGTGATAAAGTCCAAAATTTCAAACACAGTCTAAAGGAACCTACATTTTGGGCCTACTTTTCCAGTCTAATTGTGAATCACTTGTCCCAATCTTTATTAAACAACAGGACCTTTGCACATGCTGTTTCTTATGCCTGAAACTTACCTTCTCTTTTCTCATACCCAGTTGCCTGACTAATCCATCCCTATCTTTCAGAAGTCAGCACATATGACACATTCTCTCTAAAGCTTTCTCTCACCCCGAACACTGAAATAGGCCTCCCCACTTTCTGCTGTCATAGTAACTAACAGATTACTACAATTATAAAAATTCTTTGTTTAACTATTTATTGGAAATATCCATGAGACTAGACTATAAACTTCTTGATAGTGGTGACATGTTCTGCTGTTGGTCTCTAGACAATGCAATATTTGTTAATAGTAGACTGTCAATAATACTTGATGAATAGATAAAAACAAACAATGAAATATGCAGTAAACAAGATATTTTTGTAGCTCGGGATACAGATGGGCCTATGGGATCGTTCTAGTAGAAGTTAGCCCTTACATATTACTCTGGCCAGCTGAATTAATGTTGAAGATGTTTGCTCTTAGCATTCATTATTAAATACAGAATTAGTACAAGTTACATTATTTTATAGCTATCAGACTTTGGACTTGTTACAGAACATGAAAGTTATTCAGCTGAATGTAAAGATAGTGCTAGGAACAGTGATTTAAGCAAGATAGGTGTTGTGTTTTTCCCTCAAAGCCAAAAATTCAGAAGTAAGTAGTCCAGTGTCTCAAAGATGTCAGGAATGATTTTCTTGTTTTTCCCCCACAGTCTGCTCAAGATGGTTACTGGAGAGCTTTATCCCATAGATTTGTATTTCTGGCAAGAAAAAGTAAAATGTGCCATGGGCAAAAAGGATATATCTGGTATTATATGAGTCCATTTCCTATATAAGGTGCTTTTCCAGAAACCCCTCCCAATAAAGTCACTTGTATATTATTGTCTGGAAATACTATTATATGGATACCTTTAACAGCAAAGAAGTCTAAGAAATGCTTTAGGTAGGAACTTTGCCAACACCAACAAAATTAGCTTTCTGCTACATGAAAAAGAAAGAAAACATAGTTACTGAAGGTGTTATTGGCAGTCTCTGCCTAACTCAAAATACAGACTTTCAGTTTACCTGAAAACAAAAGATAAAAATATAGACATTTTAAGGTGTTTATTATCATTAACCAAGATTAAAGGTCACTAATGCTGCATTATGGGGTTTCTGCACACGTTACATGCAAAGTAACACTCCATTATTAAAATAATGTGAAATATAAGGTAATTTCCAAAGAAAGTCATTCCAGCTCCCAGTTATTAATGGATTTCTTAGAATTCATGTCCACTGACAGTTTATCCAAAATTGAAACCTTCTTAACTAAAAAAGAAAAAAGAATATGAATATTTTACTCTAGCAATTGTCTTGACTTTTGTGATCTGAAGGAAGAAGTATAGACAGATGTCCGTCTAGTGCAGTTAAGTTGGAGATTCATTGATGGAGAATGATTGACTTCAGATTTCTGGAAATTCTGAATGAATGAATTTTGTGAGGTTATAGTGAAAGGAGTCCATGGGATTTAATTTGATTATGTCTCTATCTAATATGTGCATGCTAATTACACTCTGTATATCAAATGCTCTTGGAACACTAGTAAAAGAAGAAACTTTTTCCTTAAAGAACTAAAAATCTTCCTACTATTAGAATTGATTAGAAAACAATAGTTTGTCAGGACTTGGTGGCTCAAGCCTATAATCCCAGCACTTTGCAAGGTTGAGGCGGGCAGATCACATGAGGTCAGGAGTTCAAGACCAGCCTGGCCAGCATGGTGAAACGCTGTATTAACTAAAAAATACAAAAATTAGTCAGGCATGGTGGCAGGTATGTAATCCCAGCTACTTGGGAGGCTGAGGAATGAGAATCACTTGAACACAGGAAGCAGAGGTTGCAGCAAGCTAAAATTGTGCCACTGCACTCCTGCCTGGGCAACAGAGAGAGATTCCATCTCACACAAACAAACCAAAAGAAACAAACACTTTTTTAGCAAGGATTTTGTGTAGGGTGTGGATGTGTAGTGTTGTGTATTCTGTGGCAGTGCCAAGAAGAGTGCTTTTAGTTCCATCTTTGGACAATGAGACCTATAAACTTCTCTAGAGATGAAAGGTAAGATTTTATCTTTTCTCTATCTTATAATTATTTCAAGCCCTGAAAGTCTTGGAATCATCACTTTCTAGCTTGAAAGGCCCTAGAAGCAGAGTAATAAGTTGCTACTTGTCTCTGGATTTTCAAGGTAAAATACGCCCTTGTCTATATTTAGAGTTTTTAATTAAAATGCCCCATGACTTTAATCTTATGCCAAAATTTTGAGAGATTTGTTTTTCTCATAAAATTGGGATTACAATGTTTGTCTGTTTTGTGTCACTCTTACGGTATAGTATGTTATTTACATTTTTAGTAAATTTTCCTCATAATAACTCACCTCTCTATCCCCTCTGTTATACCTTTCTCAAAATGCTTTTTATGTTTTTATTTCTTATTTTATCTCAGTTAATTCAGAATAATTATTTTGACTTATTTGGTTAGTTAGAGATTGGCAAAATGATTTTTAAGTGTTTTTCAAATAAAATCTATACCACAAGTTTAAAAATATGTCAAAGGACTTAATAATTTTGTTATGTTCTTCAACAAAATTTTTATATACACTTGATAGAATGCTGAGAAATTTTAGCTAGTAACCAAAGGAAGATTTATAATTTCTGGCTGCTTTCTTTTTCCGTGAAATGTGTAGGTATGCCATTTGATTTAAACCAAGTGTATAGTCCTCTGATTCAGTTTAGTCTGCCCTCAACTGAAGAACATCCCAGGATGTGCTTTATGTATGCCTGACATGGATGCTTAAAGAAACTGCATGTAGCTTAATAGAAATCAAAGCTTCTGAGGAAGAAAAGATTGAACTCACCCAATATTATGTGGCTACTGAAAAATGAAACAAACTAGAAAACCGACATGATAGAATATTAGTAATGAGAATGCTAATTCGAATTGGAAGCACAGTTTCCATTCTAAATACTCTGCCTTGACCACTCAGCAAAGGTGTTAAGAGTATGTGTCATTGATCCCTGGGTGCCTGGTAAAGTCACCATTCTTGGGATATTGTAATTTTGTAGGGAAACACAGGCCTAAGAACTATAATGCAAAAATGTGGACACTGGTATTAAGGAGTGGATTAAAACTTAGTCAAAAGAAAAGGGTAATTTAAAACAAACAAAAGAGTAAACAACAAAACAACCACAACAGATTGCTTGGGATTACTGAGATGTGGAGGTCAAAAACTCAGAGAGAGAGATGACTGTGTTCTAATAAGCACACTATGGACTTTTTTGGGGTGGGGATAAATCTGTGTATATTTGTGTATTGGAAAGTAGTAGTCCTTTGACTCCTTAGATCTTTTTATTTAATAAAGTGAGCTAACAATCAAAGGTTATCACAGATTCTTTCACTGAAAGGCATTTAGTGACAATGGATGCAAGGTTAACTGGTTGATAAGCATTCACCATATATATATATATATATATATATATATACACACACACACACACACACACACACACACACACACATGTTTTTAACATTTTCTTTGTACCTGGCATTGTTCATGGCACTGGGTTTATAGCTGGTGAGGTGAAAAAAAACAAGCCAGGTTCTCATTCTCATGGAGCTTGTGACAAAAGGAGCACACAAATATGAAGCTAATAATTACAAATCACTTTTTCATTGTATTGAAAAAAGGAGCCGTGAATAAAAAATACAGATGACTTTAAAATTATATAATATAATTAATCAGCATAGAGAGAGCAGATTTAGGCCTTTAAAAGCATGTTTTTCCTATGACCCTGGTGTTTGTATATGAAGGAGGGTGTGGGGAGGGGAACATGCAGGGAGAGAACAGCACTCTAGTGGCCTTCAGCCAAGGGAGGAAACAACTTTGCTCACAGTAGGCATTCTTAGCAAAGCCAAGAACAGTGATATCAGTGTCTACACATTTCCCATGATTTCTGAAAATATAATCAACTCATTAACAGGGAAACACTAAAACATAATTTTTTAAAAAAATTAATGGATGGTTGGTGCACTTGGCCTGTGAAATTGAGCAATGCCATCTACATTTGGGTAATGGCCTCTCATATTTTCCATGCCTTATGCTGCTGGGAAGATACCATGCAAAAGGAAGGCCACATCTTCTGTCTCAACCCCAACCATTTATTTCCTGCCTTCCTTCATCATTATTAATCAGAATGTTTGCAACTGTGAACTGTCCTAGTTTTTATTTTTGGCTTTCTTTGCTAAGTCCAAGTATAAAGAGAACATAGAATTCTCCTTGATGACCAACCCCTCCTTCAATTACAGCAATAATTTTCCTAGAATGATGGTGCTATTGATTGCCCAAATGTAATCTGTGTACCAAAAAAATGCTTAATACTATCTTGTCATTCACAATATGCTTAATGGCAAATAGGGGATTTATAATACATCAAATTTAATAACCAGAAGAACCAATAAAACATGACAGACAAGACTTCCCACTCTTTAGGAATGGAATGGTTCCATCTGCACAATGATGGCATGTTGGGAAATCCCTCTTACTTAAAAAATAATAAAAATATATATATTTCTACTCAAGAAAGAAAATGCATATGATGTCACACAGAGGGAATTTTATAATTTAGAACATTATTCCAAACTCTTGTTTTTCTAGGTTAGGATTTCTCAGAACTGAATTTTTATGTTTCTTATTAGGATTGGAAATCTATATAGACAATTTTGGCTCTCACGAGAGTCTAAAATCCTCTCATTGATGAACCCAGTACCTCATTCTCAGGCCTGAATCCTAGAAAATTAGGTTTTGTAGTAGCAGGAGAAATGGTGCTGATGGATCTGGAGTTAGTAAAGCAAGTGAAACTCTTCATCCATTTTGCATTATTGCTCTTCCCTGATACACGCACACATGCATACACACACACACACACACACACACACACACACACACACACACACACGGATACTGCTACCACAACTCCAGCAAAAGTCCCTCTGCTTAGATTATTGAGCAATGGTTCTCAAAGCAAACAAAAGAATCACCTGGAAGTGACTAAAATAATCTCTCCTCTAGATGTTGTGATTCTCTGGTCAGACCTGGGCCTAGAAGTTGTTTTTGCTTGGTTTTAAATGTGTCCCAGTGATTCTGATGCCAAGCATCTAATACAATGCTTTATGAACTCTGCATATACTCCAGGATAGTTAAACACTGGGTAATTATTGAAAACTGCTTGAACTCTTACCGTGTTCTTCCAAATGCCACCTTTGTCATGATTATTTTCTATCAAATAAGGTCATTGTAAAGCTAAAGTAGATTAATCTTATAAAGACATAGAACACGATTTTACACTTACAGGTGCACCATAAGTATTAGCTAGTATTGTTTGGATGAGGTTTATTTTTGGTGGTATTGTAGCTTTTGTTACTGTATAACTATAACCTAAGTGAATTTAAGAAATAAAGGTAAATATGTTGTTATGAATCAGTGACAGCCTCAGGACTCACCATCTCAAAATACAGTCAAATGCCATTGATGAAGTACAGGAGCTGGAAAGCCACCAAAGGAGGCTCTCTCTTAGTCTTTTATGGAAACTACACACCCTCTCACCTCCATGTCTCTCTGTATGTCTGCTTCATTCTCTCTCTCTTTGCTGACTTCCTGCTTTTTCCAAAGCATAGTGGATCACAGTCAGAACACCCACTCCTGAATTTAAATTAATCCTTCTACCTGCAAGAGAAAAACTAGCCGCATTAAGTCCCATTTTTATATTCCCAGAACAAAGATTCTAGTTGATTCAGTTTAGACCTGTTGATTATCTACCCTTGGTTCAATTGACTGTGGAGTGGTATGCAGGATCTGGAGTGTAAGCAAACTGCTAAGATTCAACTGCATGTGTGAGAGCAACTCTAACATAGAAAAAGGTGTGAGGTAGTCAGGTAGCCTTACAGGTATCTGCAAAGGGAGTTTCAATATTACTGCAATTAGTTGGTAATTCAAGATGTCCATAAAATACATTGTGAGTGCTGTTCAAATAATTTTCTGGGATAGAATCCAATTATTATTTGGATCTGTCTGGACTTTTGAAAGTTAAGATTAGATGATTTGTCATTGGATGAAATGTAAGCCAAAGTCTTTAGGGAAAATTGTGAAAATAATGAATTTATCATCATTGTGGTATCTCCCCTTTCTGAACTTTTTGTGTCTACCATTTTCTGATGACTAATGTTCTTATTTGCCTCTTTTAAAGGAAAAGAGTAGCACTTAAACTTGTGTCTTAATGTGTTACTCTCAGTGATATCTGCACTTAAAAAGTATCATGAACGAGGCAGTGTAAACCTTGACAAAAAGGAATGAGTTGACAATAGTGGCAAACTCAGACAATGGTGAGAAAACTATTTTTGAGGGCTAGGCCTTTTTGGCACCCCTTGAATTATGCTAAAGTGATACTAATGACGATTTTATTATGTTTCTGGTTATCCTTGACTATTAGATGAATTCAGTGTGTTTGCAGAGTACCAATGGTTTGTGGTTGAACCCAGTCACCGAGTCATTGCAGTGACTGAAAGTTACATCCTCACTGTAGTTTGGACTTCTGCCATATTCCTGACCAGCATTTGAACTTCAATTTTGGCAGGGAACCAGGCTATGATGGTCATAGAACAAGGCCCTATCCACTGTGCTATGTCTGACCTCTCAAGTTTCCCTCCAGAGCAATGATTCTCTGAAAATAAATGAACTATACAACTTGCTTTATCTATTCATATAAGTGCCTATTGGTTTTAAATAAGTTTTCATGTTTTAAACTTTTTGTGTGATGTTTTTATAGGCACAAATAAAATATATATACATTGGGATAAGAAGATTATTGCTTGTATTTTACCTGTCATTCTCTTCATCACGGTAATTTAGGTTACAACTGTTCCTTTAAACAATACGAAATTGCTGATATTTGACCATTTTCAATCTACTAAAATGGCAATTTTATATATTTCAATCTAAATACTTGCATGGTCTTTTCTGGAAAAGAGATACGATTATCAAAATATTAATATTGAACCTATAGTGCCAAACCAAAATGTTTTAAAAATTATAATTATGAATAAAAAAATGATTGGAAGAAAGTTTAAAAATAGATTAGTAGATACTTCTGGATGGTAAGTAGGACTAATAGGATATTTTATTTTATTTACTCATCTTACTTTATAAAGTAGGCATGTATCATGTTTATTTAATAACATTTGTATTTGTGGTTATTGAAGTAGCACAGATATCTTGGAAAATAGGGAAAATGGTAAAGAAAAAAACTCCCATGCAGAAATTTTTGTAGTAACTTTTAACCTACTCTATTCTTATAATTTAAAAAATAACATTGCCAATTTATCATAACTTCTATTCTTTTTTTATTAATGAAGATGAGTATTTTTACATGTTTATTGATCATTTGTATTAATGGATCCATTTCCTCTGTTATTCCTGGAGCTCGCTTCTACTGCTCATTCCAGGAATAACTGGATGTAAAAAGACAGGGAGGACCTTTGATCTGCTGTTGGTCCTAGATGGCCATTAGAGGTAGTAGCACAAGTAATAAATTTTCAGAAAGAAAAGTAGGCATTCTATATGTCGACAATAGGGAAAGTAGAAAAACAGGTCAGACAAGGGGGAAAACAAAAGCAAGCACAAAACTGCAAGACTGAGAGCTGCCTAAGTATTTGAAGATAGTCGTTATAGAGTTAAAGATCATAAGAAAAGTCAGGTTAACAATCATTAGAAGGCAGAGCTTAAAAAAATGCATACAGTAAATTACGTATGTTTCTTTTAAAAATAGAAATCCATCTCCCCCTCATGGCTCAGACTGGTCTGACCTTTCCTGTAATTTATAGAACATCAGAAGAAAAACATGGGTCATTTTCTTCTTTCTTTTTCTTTCTTCTTCATGCCTTCCCCCATCCCCAACAGGGGACAGGAATGTCATGAATAAAGTGAAATGTAGGTTGGCTTTTGCGTCCAACCCTTTAAGAATCGATTCTATGTATAGTGTGAACTTAGAGATGTCAAAGTACTTGGCAAAACACGCTTCTAAAATAAATATCATAACCAAGCATATTCTGTAAAATGGCTAGTTTGGGCCTAGAATTTGTGGTTGGGTAATTTTGATGTGGTCACTGTGTTATTTTGTGGTCAATGAAATTAATATACTGTAGAGGAGAACCGCAATAGAGCTCAGACTTGTGTTAAAATAACTCATTTCCCTACTTCCCACAAATTGCATATTTTCTTCTTTTTCTCCTATCTAAAAATAACTAAGTAGTCTGTGGTGATTACTCTTAAAGAATCAAACTTTCATTTAAGAAAGCCCATTTCAGATTGTTAGAAGGAAAATTGAAGTAAAAATTCTTAGCATTTAATCCCAGACTTCTTCCAATTGGAGTAACATAATTAATGAGTTAAAAATTCATTGCTTTTAATTAATTGAAATCCTATCTTAACTATATTCTTCTTATTTCCTTCTGTTGGGGTCTTAGAACTTAGAACCGAGGTCTCTTACCGTCTTTCTCAAAAGAGGAAGGGCAGAGGGGGAAATGGGGGAAGTCTCTCTTTGATAGGAAAACTTCTTTCCAAAAGAGATGCAATTGTCTTAAGCTCTCCTTCCTAGGAATATCATCAAATGATTAGAAGGATAAACTCCTGGAGAAAAGACTGAGAGATGTGTCACTATGCCCAGATGGGCATTTTATTCTGAAGGCATCTCTTAGAGATTTCCTGGAACACTGTATTTGTATAACAAGATAACCTTCCTTTGCAATGCATTTCCACCCCTCGCCTTTTCCCAGTTTATCAAGAACCTATTTTTCCTTCAGTTCCATTCAGCTCCCAAAGAGAATCATTTATAAATCCTTGTCTAGTCTCCAGACCCATTCAATCATAGCTCATTCCCTACTCCCTGTCCCCAGTGAAGAAGGTATTTAAGTATCAACCATCCCATCTGTCCCTTCTTTGAGTTTTCGTGCCTTTTGTGGCTCCCTTGCTTATGAATGTTAATAAATTTGTTATGCCATTCTCTTGTTAACCTGTCTTTCGTTATAAGAGTGTCAACCGTGATCCTTATGATAGAAAAGGAATCACCCTCTTTCTGCTGCTACACCTTGCTGTTTGATAGTTTTGTAGTAATAGGAGTCAAATTGTTCAAGTTGTAGAATACATTATAAGTGGGATAAACGTGAATGTTCCTTCTTAATTCCTGTGGTGTTAATGAAATTTGGTTTCCAAATATAGAATTAATCATTTGTTCTTTAACTAAAGAAACTTCTTAATGAACAGTGTTGAGCTATTCACAAATTGTAGATTACAATCTAGAAAATATACCCTCTTCTTCCTCCAGCCTTCCATTCCTTACATGTTCCTTGCTTCCCTTTCTCATTTTCTCTCTTCATTTCTTTTTTCCTCCATATAAGATTAAGGGACAATTCACCAAAGCAATTCATTTTATTGCACAGGGCAATGGTTTTATTTGGAGTAGACACTCCAAGTAAATAAAGATAATTTAAATGTCATCATTTTATTGACTTTCCGACTCTTTTAATTAGCAAGACAGTTGATCTTTAATCTTTTGTGAACCACTTTTCAATAAAATCAATTTTTTTGCTGACATAGATATTAAGCTCAGAAAGTCTGATGAATGAAGAGAAGCTTAGCAAAAACTGTCATGAGGCATTCACTCAGAGAAATTTACAAGCCAGAAATTTATTTTCTTCTGGTATTCTTGGTGGAAGGTCAGTTAGTACAGGTAGGTCAATAGAAAAAAAAGAAAATCAGTTTTTCTGAGATACTGCTCTTCCATAGTCTAGTATGTTCTTTCCTAAGAATGCTTTTCTTTTTGAAAGCTTAAATCAGAGTAACTTATGTAAAAGGAATAGCAGGCATAGGTTAGGAAGTTGAGGAAGTTGAGGAGCACAGAACAGAAAAATTAAATAGCCAGGCACAGAAGGCTTTCAAATAAAATAAAGCCATGTTATTCAGACAATGACATTGCTATTATTTCATGAGAGATGGATATCTTTATATTATCTTTCAATAAAAGAGATAAGGTATAGTAGGGTGTTTACTTCCTTAACAGAGCCAATGTTAAGTCATTTTGGGAAGTGTATTTGTATACTAAGGCTTTTTCCTGAGTAAAGGAGAAATGTTTATTTAGTCTAATGCTATGGCACAGAAATGCAAATCATTCTTTATCAAAGCAGGATTTTGTTAGGTAATTATAGTTCTAAATGCACACTTCAAGAAAAAAAATAAAATCGTCTATTAGCTCAATTTCTTTTCTACATTACCAATTGTGTCTATAGTATTATATGCTAATGTTTTGTGACTTTATTTAATTTATTCATATATACAAACCCTGGAATTAATTCATATGTCAGTATCTCTCCACCTTCTCTTTTCACTGTCACCATGAATATATTTTTTAAGACATTATTTTTCTTAATTATCCTCATGCAATAAAATTTTGATATCATACTTATGCTGTATATCTGTTTATTACTCTATACATACCTGCATTTTATACAGGAAAAAGAGTAAGGGATTTTTTCATCCTCAAAGAATCAAGTTTTGCCATTTTGAAGGTAAAATGGCCCATTAAGAATGCATGATAAAAATATGTTTTGCTGAATTTGAAATCTCTGAGTTGGTGAATTCTCTTTAATGGACTGTCCAATTCATTTTTGTGAAGTGGTTTGCTTTTTATTTCATTTTATTTTAAAGAAATTTAGGTCACATTGACATTTAAAAAAACAAATATTCTGAGTAGTATCTATAAACACAATCCTGAAGAGGTGTATCTTTAAATTGACAAATGTCAGGGTGTACTAATTTCCCCAGGTTCTTTACCTCTATTCTCCTCACAGTTGGGAATATTTAAATTTGTTTCTAGGTCCCTAAAAACAATGCTAGCCTCAAGCGAATAGTACTTAAGCATTGTTTACATCAACATCTTACAGCTCAGCATGGAATCACAAGTGCTACTCTTTTAATTCTGCTGCAATGTTCCAATTTTGATTACCAGGCGACTACATTGCCCCAGGTCTGCTGGGTATTGGTCCTGATTCCCTTTATTGAATTGAGATACTTTACTAAACACTTTCCCATTTGGGTTTTTCATTGTTCTTGCTACAATCTTCTTTTTCTTTCCTTTTCCTTTTTTTAACTGCTGTCTGCACTATACCACCCTTTCCCCTAGTATTGTCTCTGAACTGGATTCCTGTCCTTGGTTTCCAGTCTTACATTGTTGAAATTATAGTCGTGTTTGAAATTATAGTGATGATGATTAGTTGATAGTTGTAGATATTGTTGTTTGCTATGCCTTGAAAGAGCCAGAGTGAACTGCAAATATCTCAATGCTTGTTTGTATTCTTAATGCAAAGCTCACTTGTTGGTAAATCATATGAGAATACAATGATCTAGTTTTTCCTGTTGGCTTTTGCTGTGGAAAATTTAAATAATGAGAAGAGAAAATAACTAAAACTGACTAGTGCTATTTCCTGAAGGGATTAGCTTAATATTTACTTAAGAAAATTGAATTGACTAGATCTTTATGGTGGGGAAGACATTACACAGGTCGATGAATGAAGACATTTGTAAAAGAATCTTAGGAAAAACAGCAGCTTATTTGTTTTTGTAGGCCCTAAGTTTTGAGTTTCACCCTCATAAAAAGTTTGTGCTTTAAAACATTTATTGAATTGAATTGCTCTAGCATTTCTTTCTTCTATCTTTAAGCGGATTCCTTTTTCTGTTGATTTAACCTGGTATAAAATAAAATGATAAAGACTATTCTAAAATGAATATAAAAATATTTTTTTTAAAAGATCTGGCCAGGTATGGTGGTTCATGCCTATAATCCCAGCACTTTGGGAGGCCAAAGCAGATGGATCATTTGAGGTCAGGAGTTTGAAACCAGCCTGGCTAAAATGGTAAAACCCCATTTTTACTAAAAATATAAAAATTAGCCTGGTGTGGTGATGTACGCCTGTGATCCCAGCTACTTGGGAGGCTGAGGCAGGAGAATCACTTGAATGAGAAAGGGAGAGGCTGCAGTGAGCCAAGATCATGCCACTGCCCTCCAGCCTGTGCGACAGAGCAAGATGCTTTCTTCCCGCCAAAAAAAAAAAAAAAAAAGAAGAAGAAAATCAGTCAATCGATCAAAAAGATCTAATACTCTAATATAAGCATGTAAAAAATCAAGCAATTGCTTAAAATATGATTCTATGTTGTCTGCATTTTTATTCATGTACCTTCTCTGTGATGTGGATTTTAAAACTGGTAATGGACTTTGTATGTTAATGGTGGGATAGGGGAAAAATTGGGGAGGAGGTTTTGTGTTGTAAGTCAGCTAGGAAAGTGAATCACTTCCCCCTTCATATGAAACCTTATCTTTTGAAATTTGTCTAGCAGTGTTTGCTCTTTTGGTTGCTTGTATCAAATAGACATAAGCAGGTCTTGATATATTGATTCTTGATATCTCTATGATTTAAAATCCAATGCAAAAGCTGCTTGCAATCATTTTTCTTGAATATAGCATTCTGCAGCTGTGATTCATGGAAACATATCTGAACTCACTATTCTAATTTTCTCTGTTCTCAAGGCCAGGTCACACTGTTCTGAAATGACGAAAATGATGCCTTTGTTTTCTGGAGTAGTATTTTCTCTAGATTAAAGCCAAATATATATATATTCAAAGATATTAATGAATTAATGACTTATGAATCCCTGATCCATTGTTAGGGAAAAGAGCATACTTATGCAGGGGCCAAGGTAATACTTTCCTTTCTCTCTCTGAAAGTTTGCTGAAAAAGCAACTGACTAAAGGTGAATGAATACAAGGAAAGACATACAAATGTATTAATACTCATGGTGCGGAGGGGGGGGAGTGCAGAATGATTATCCTGTCACACAATAGCATACAGATGCATATGTATCCTTCTTCTTAGAAGAAATGAAAATGAGGAAGTATGGATAATTATAGGGGCTAGTAAATGATTTTTAGGAAAATTTAAAGGGCTTAAGATACAATGACCTGGGATAAAAGTCCACTGGGGTTGCAGAGCAGACAATGACTTGTGACAAAAGTCTGTCCAGATGTGTTGATAGACTCATCTTTCTTCCTACAATATGAGTCCAGTTAATGAGAATGTAGGAAAGGGAGCAGAAATAACTATTTTATGCTTTGAATGTTTCAAAATTTAGGCAGGTATGGGAATTTTAGAGAACAACTTCATCCTATGCTTTAGGAAAAATAGAGAATTGAGAGATAGGATTGGGGAAAGGTTAGCGAGAGCTTGAATGTACTCCTTAAATTTAGCATGTCAAAGTGCCATGCTTTATTTAGAGTATTGGTTTCGGAGACCCAACATTCTCCTATCTGAAACTTTCCTAGAAGTTTTAGGTCATAAAAGCTAAATAAGTTGCACGGAGAGAAAAATCAAGACAGTTGCTGAATTGCAGAGGATCCAATCAAATCAGTTTCTCATTTCTGGGAATATGCCTGTCTAAGTAAACAGTTGTATCACATTTTAGAAGATCTAGCAGGTGGGGTCTCAAAGCTAGGCTTTTATATATTATGTAAGCAAACATGTTTTTAACCCATTTATGCCTGAGGTTGCAAAATATTTTGAATTGTAAAATCAGACCTTGGAGATGACCTTGAGCGGTAGGATATAAATAACTCCCACATGCTTAGTGTTCCAATAATGGAACACTAGGCATAAATGGGTTTCATAAGAGATGTCTCTATAGAAACAGAAGAAAAACAAAGGTCATTGTCAAGAACAGTCTGTAAATTAGTCCTTCTAAAGTCTGAAGGATAAGCAGCGGAGAAGACCAGTGAAACAAATTAAAGTTTTCCCAATAAGCCCAAAGCCCTTACAGAGTTTTATAGAAAACGGGGTAGCCAATTTACATTTTAAAGCTCAGAGAGAATTTAAGTTTCTTTAAGAAGGTGTTTGAGTATGTTAGAACAAGATTGAAAATGGATATTGATGAGACATAAAGTAATAGGATTCACCACGTAATTTTACAAGGAGACTAATTTCATTTAGATATGTAGCTTTTAAGTTAGTCTCTGTTTTCAATGGGATGATGGAAGTCAGGGAAAAGCCCACTAATAAATAGTGTAAATAAACGTAGTTTCTAGGCCTTAATATTTATGTATATTAAAAAAAGGCGCATCTGGCGGGCAGGGCATCTAGATCCCTCTAAAGTCATGGATCCTATTTTTACATTGAATCCTGGGTCCCCCCAAAAAAGGGAAACACTGCAGGATGGTGCTATGCAACACCCCCACAGTGCACCTTGTTGCAAAGACATTCACCCAAGGCTCATGGGCCCAATAGCAATCAGCCCACTCTGTGATTGGCACATCAGTCATGGGAATCCTTTTTCTCAAGGGCAAGTTTCCTCATAACCTCCAAGTGTTCAAACCATGCCTTTCATACCTAACGGTGCAAAGGAATGAGTAGCTGCCAGTAGTAATAATCATTCACTGCAACTGCTGTCAGTCAACTCCAGAACTGTAGCCCTTGCCAGTGACTTGCCAGCCATGGCACACCCACAGGCCATGCTCTTTCTAGTACAAAGTGAATCCTGGTGCCCCCGAAAGGCAAAGAGATCAAGTCACTCAATGTAAAAACACAGCAGAGCTTTAGATCTGAGAAGAACATTCCTGCTACCCTTGAGATTCCCTGAGGATCTTTTTCTGTGTTCCTCAAGGGGTCTCAGAACCTTAGAAGTCCTCTCTAGATTCTTTCATGTAGTATCAAAGATGGCAAAGAGGAAGGCTCAGTAGAAGTAAATGGGAAGATAATTCTTACAGGATCCAATTTGGGGAGATTTTAAGCTTTCTAAAAGGCCAATGAGGTTTTATATTTTTCTCACAAAAAAATATGCCAACAAGAAAGGAAGCAAACATCGGGACTACAAATATTAAAAAGCATTTTCAGTCAGCTTAAACAGCTTCCCAGAAGCAGAATCCAAAAGAGAAAAAGCAGAAAATTCTAAAAAAAAAAAAAAAAAAAAAAAAAAAGTTATAGCCTGAATATCAGCTTTTAGTTAAGCTGGCTTTTACAATAGAGCTCTTTTAAAAAATCTGTGAAAACCTCTTTTCATATTTCAGCCAGGACAAACAGCCAATATTCTTGGCTTGTGAACTTTTTTATGTCTTATAAACCAAAGGTATCTTTCCAAGTGACTCACTATAACCATAAGCCTTAACTATGGTTATGACTTAACCAAGGACACATGAAGCATCTCCAGAGGTACAAAGCAGTTTTAGCAAGATCTAGAAACTACCCCAAAGACAACTCAAAAAAGGGAAAGTTTCACTAGCTGCAAATGGGGTACAACTCACATTTCTGTCCTGTCATATTCTTTAGGGTCTCAGCTTCTCAGCTCACCATCTACAAAGGCCTGAAAACCTCATATACCTACAGACAAAAGAAGACAGGAAATCAAAAGCTTTCCATGGAAGGGAAAAGGATCGATAACAAATAGGTATTCTGAAAATCCAGAGTCACACAAATATTAAACCATGTTTTAATCATTGTTTCTGAAAGAACTTATATTGGCGAATATTGATTCCCTGGCCAGGAATAGAACTTGGACCACGTGAATCTTAGCCTCTAGACTACAGGTGAAGTGACTTTATTTGTAAATTCTGCAGGAAATTCCAAGCAGGCAGTTTAAGTGTACGAATAATTTTAACTTTGTCTTGGTCAGATTTCTGCTCTTTAATTTTGTCAAGAGAATTTCGAAGGGTAGCCCTAATGTTATTATATATCTTTAAAAAAACATTTGATCTTGGAAATACTAATATGGGAATTGTTTAGAATGAGAGCTCTTTTAAAATCTTTTTTTCTTTTTTAAATTTAGGGGTCTTTCTAATTTAAAGGATCTATCTTTTGGTTGCTGCTGATTAAAAGTTCCAATGGTGTACTTATTCCAATAGCAATGCAATTCAATGAGTCTCTTCATGGAAAGCCTAGGAGGTAATTTTATAGGCTTAGAATAAGTTTTTTCCATCTACACAAGACATGTTTCCTCGAGACAGCATAGGAGATGCAGTCGCAATAATTTTTCCCTAAAACAATTCACTCCAAGGAATAAGTTAAGGCAGCAAAGAACTTGTTGCCAAAGACAATTAAGGATGGTGTTTGTGCATCTAGTTCCTCCAATATCCCTCAAATTTGTGGAAGATTGCCAGTCACAGGTTTGATCTTCCCCAGGGCTAACTAGGCAACAAGTTTGGAATGATCAAGTGCCTTATGGATGAGACTTCTTATTAAGATAAACTCCCCCGAGAGCCTAATGCGTTCAGAACAGAGTGTTCTGTTGAAAATCTTATGTGTCTCAGAGTTCCCATTTTTTTTCAGACTGGCCACTGGACCATAACCCAAAAATCACACCCCCCAGATAATAGAGACCAAGAGAGAATCGTCACAAGTCAGGCTCTCAAAGACATAAAATAAGATGAGGGAGAAACCTTGTCTGGATTTTATTTTGGCGACCCCTGCACAGCAAAGTTTGCCTAAACAGATGCTGGTGTTGTCAGAACCACAAAACTGACCATTGTGAAGAACTGGCTCAAACAATGGGCATATAGGGGTTTTAGGCCTGTGTTATACTCTATAATAAGCATCTATAACAGAACAACACAGAAAGACAAAGGCAAAGGGAGAAATACTATTTCTGGGAGGAAATGGATAAGGCAATATAATATTCATACCAGAAATATATACTAGCTACACCCAAGACTTGTGACACAAATTCTTTTCTCCCTTAATCAAGATTTTAGAAATGGAAATAAGACAAATAGTGATTTTTTTTTTTTTTCCATCTGTTCAACCTAATCAGAGAGAGAGAGAGAGAGAGACAGAGAGACAGAGACAAGCTGGGATCCCCGATGGTAAAAATTAGTAAATTTCTTACTCTTCTACTGGTTTGTCAAGTCCTAGGCTCCCTTGACTTTGCTTCCAGGAGAGCAGAGCAGCTTTGGAATCCTGCTCAGAGTACCAAAACTTTAGGGGCCAAGGGAAAGTTTTACCTTTGCCCTCTGAAGGTTCACTGAAAGTCAAATGACTGACAAAAGGCACATTGATAGGAGAAATGGCATACATATTTATTTTCAGGTATCTGTTTCTGAGCCCCAACACTTAGGTCATGCCCTTAGTCTTTGGGGACATTTTCAAAATAGAATATAATGTAGATGTATTATTTATGTTTATACCACCTACTCACATTTAACCTTTTCCATGAGACCTGCTTTACCTACAACCTCTACTATGAGAAAAGTCCTTCAGTGTCCATGCTGACTCTGCTGTCTATGACTTATTTGATACGGCATTGCACCTAACCCAGGAGTCACTAGTTTATACACTAACTCGTGTGTGTGTGTGTGTGTGTGTGTAACCCAGAGTTAATAAATTGTATTCTCCTAGTGAGACTTTGAAATACAAATATAGAGTTATTGACAGTGCAGCTGAATCACTACAAGGTCAATGCAAGGCCAATTACAAGGAGCCAGACTCCAGGTAGAAGAATGAGGGCGGGGACTTTATCTTGGTATCACTCTAACCTGGTCATGATAGAGTATGCTGACACACAGTAAGTGAGCAATCAATAAATACTTGGTATGCAGGGAAACTCAGAAGTGCCATGCAAATAGGACCATGTGAATCATACAAGTTATGGGAGGAAGAACAAAATTTTTATTTCCTTTAAAAAAATTTTTTTTCTATAGGTTCTTAGGGTACAGGTGGTGTTTGGTTTGGTTACATGAGTAAGTGTTTTTGTTTTTGTTTTAGACTTTAAGTTCTGGAGTACATGTTCAGAACGTGTAGGTTTGTTATATAGGTATACATATGCCATGGTGATACGCTGCACCTTTCAACCTGTCATCTACATTAGGAATTAACCCTAATGTTACCCCTCTCCTATACCCCACCCCTGACAGGCCCTGGTGTGTGGTGTTCCCCTTCCTGTGTCCATGCGTTCTCACTTTTCAACTCTCATTTATGAGTGAGAACATGTGATATTTGCTTTTCTGTTCCTTAGTTTGCTGAGAATGATGGTTTCCAGCTTCATCAATGTCTCTGCAAAGGACATGAACTCATCCTTTTTTATGGCTGCATAGGCTTCCATGGTGTATATGTGCCAAGACATCCTTTGTAAGTTGTATTCTTAGGTATTTTATTCTCTTTGTAGCAGTTGTGAATGGGAGTTCACTCATGATTTGGCTCTTTGTTTGTCTATTATTGGTGTATAGGAATGCTTGTGATTTTTGAACATTGATTTTGTATCCTGAGACATTGCTGAAGTTGCTTATCAGCATAAAGAAATTTTGGGCTGAGACAATGAAGTTTCCTAAATATGCAATCACTTCTATGGATGCATAGTAGGTATGTATATTTTAGGGGTATGTCAGATATTTTGATACAAGCATACAACGTGTAATTGTCACATTAGGGGTATCCATCATCTCAAGCATTTATTTCTTTGTATGTTATGAACATTCTAATTATACTCTTGAGGGGGTGTTTCTTACTAAAATGAATGAGCCATTTCCTATTTAAACCTAATCCCTGTGCTCATGCTTTGGATTGCATTCCCTCCAGCATTCCCAAGGCATTTATTCTGTAGCATTTCTTCTTTCTCAATTTTTACCACCGCTACCTCCACTGCCTTCTTTCCACAATTATGTAAACATATTTAAGTATCTTCATTTGTCCACCAGCTTCTAATAAGCTTCTCTTTTCATTTGTCCTCCTTTGTCATGCCCTTAAATCTCCATGTTCCTAGGAATCTGTCCTGGATAATTTACTTTATCCATCCATTCCCTGAAGCATCTCATCTAATCCCATAATTTATAACTTCATATTTTTATATTGATGATTCCCAAATCTATATCCCCAAACCTGCTCTCTCTCTCTCTCTCTCTCTCTCTCTCTCTCTCTCTCTGGATCTTCAGACATTTCCATTGGTAGGCCCCAGAGAGTCCCCAGGGACACCTCAAAATCAGTGTGTCTAAAACCAAATGTATCAATTAGTGTGCAACATAACCAAATAGCATCATAATGACAGGATCAAATTCACACATAACAATATTAATATTAAATGTGTATGAGCTAAATGCCCCAATTAAAGGACACAGACTGGCAAATTGGATAAGAATCAAGAGCCATTGGTGTACCGTATTCAGGAGACCATCTCATGTGCAAAGACAAACATAGGCTCAAAATAAAGGGATGGAGGGATATTTACCAAGCAAATGGAAAGAAAAAAAAAGCAGGGGTTGCAATCTTAGTCTCTAATAAAACAGAATTTAAACCAACAAAGATCAAAAGAAACAAAGAAGGGCATTATATAATGATAAAGGGATCAATGCAGCAAGAGCTAACTAACCTAAATATATATGCATCCAATACAGGAGCACCCAGGTTCATAAAGCAACTTCTTAGAGACCTGCAAAGAGACTAAGACTACCACAATAATAGTGGGAGACTTTAATACCCCACTGTCAACATTAGACAGATCAGCAAAACAGAAAATTAACAAGGATATACAGGACTTGAACTTAGCTCTGGACTAAGTAGACCTAACATACATCTATAGAACTCTCTACCCCAAATCAACAGATTTCTTCGCATCACCACATCACACTTAGTCTAAAACTGATATAATTGGAAGTAAAACTCTCCTCAGCAAATGCAAAAGAATGGAAATCATAACAAACAGTCTCTCAGACTACAGTGCAATCAAATTAGATTTCAGAATTTAGAAAGTCACTCAAAACTGCACAACTAGATGGAAACTGAACAATCTGCTCTGGACTGACTACTGGGTTAATAATGAAATTAAAGCAGAAATAAAGATGTTCTTTGAAGCCAATGAGAAAAAAGACAATGTACCAGAATCTCTGGAACACATTTAAAGCAATGTTGAGAGGGAAATTTATAGCACTAAATTCCCACAAGAGAAAGCAGGAAAGATCTAAAATTGACACCCTAACATCACAATTAAAAGAAGTAGAGAAGCAAGATCAATCAGGTTCAAGAGCTAGCAGAAGACAAGAAATGACTAAGCTCAGAGCAGAACTGAAGGAGATAGAGACATGAAAAACCCTTCAAAATATCAATGAATCCAAGAGCTGTTTTTTTTTGAAAAGATCAACAAAATAGATAGACCACTAGCCAGACTAACAAAGAAAACAAAAGAGAAGAGTCAAATAGACCCAATAAAAATGATAAAGGGGATATCACCACCGATCCCACAGAAATACAAAGTACCATCAGAGAATACTATAAACAACTCTATGCACATAAACTAGAAGATTTAGAAGAAATGGATAAATTTCTGGATACATACACCCTCCCAAAACTGAACCAAGAAGAAGTCGAATCCCTGAATTGACCAGTAACAAGTGCTGAAATTGAAGAAACAATTAACAGCCTACCAACCAAAAAAAGTCCAGGACCAGACGGATTCACAGCCAATTTCTACCAGATATACCAAGAGGAGCTGATATCATTCACTCAAAGTTATCCTTTTCTGAAAGCACTCTGAGGCTGGGTGCTGTGGCTCATGCTTATAATCCCAGTGCTTTGGGAGGTTGAGGTGAGCAGACCACTTGAAGTCAGGAGTTCAAGACTAGGCTGGCCAACATGGCGAAACCTCCTCTCCACTAAAAATATAAAATTTAGCTGGGTGTGGTGGCATGTACTTGTAGTCCCGGCTACTCTCGAGGCTAAGGCAAGAGAATTGCTTGAGACTGGGAGGCAGAGGTTGTAGTGAGCTGAGATCATGCCACTGCACTCCAGCCTCGACAACAGAGTGAGATTCCGTCTCAAACAAACAAACAAATAAAAGCATTTTAAATGATCCTCAGTTTCTTGCAACCAGTAGAACACCTTCTGAAAAGAATGCAGCAAACACAGGTCCAAATTTGTTAAGAGAAATTGTTCACCTGACTTTGTCAATTCCGGGCATCAGAATCTTCCTCAGTGCAATTATCAAGTTTGTCATCTTCCAATCTAGCTTGTGCCTATAAAGTCCACCTAAAGAGTTTGTTGACATGGAGCTTAATGAAGCTCCCCCTCCCCTGAAACAAATAATCTGATGATTTTTCATAAGGTTTACCACCCCCAGTAAAAGACAGGATTCTACCCTTGTGCTAATGTGGTATGAAACTTCTCTTTTGTATCCTGTGCTCTTTGTGCCCCATATGTCCCAGTCTATTATGCTGAAAAGTCTAGCTCTTGCTCTAGAGACCTTATTGACAACCACATTTAATTTATACTTTCGGCCTATTAATTCTTGGAATGACGAAATGATGCCTATCTATGTTTCCCTAGCAGAGGCTTTGATATTAAAAACCTCAATGACAGTTAAATTCATTGTGAGGACTGCTATATTTCTCTTAATCACCCAACCTTGGAGGTGATGAAGGAAAGAAATGGAGATTGGTACACCTCTGTGAGCAAAAGAAAACTTGTGAGAGAACTTTAAGAGACAGTAATGATTGAAGGGGTAAAAACAAAACAAACTTCATTTCTACCCCCTGAAGTTTGGATCATTTAAATCTATGAAATAAACTGACAATAATGAGGAGAAAAGCATAGCAATAACTTAATGTGCAAGTGCACAGGAATTACACAAAGTATGAAACTCAAAGAAGGGCCAGGTAGTTGAATCTTAAATGCCTTTTATGTAGGAGAAAGGGAAATGAGGGTGTAGGCAAGTTTAGAGGAGCAAAAATAATTTTTATGGGAGATAAATGGGTCCAAAGAACAGACAATAGTCTGAGACAATGTTATCTGGTCTCCAGTTGGGGAGTCAACTGTAGCCTTTCATCTTGCAGTATGCTGCAATTTCTATTAGTGAATGAGAAAATCAAGGGAAAAAATTTACAACTGGATATCTTGTGGAGGATTTGGCCTTTAGGTAGATGGAGAACTTCAGAGAAAGCCCTTTCCTTGAGTTTTTTGGTCCCTAAGTGCTCTCTGAACTACAAAACAGCATATTTGGGGTATTGTTTTCTAACCTTCAACATGATGTAGGTAGGAAAATGGAGCTTTGTGGAGGGGATGGATAGAGTGGCATGGATCTGTGACAGAGAATTTCTAGGGCACCATCTCTGCCCCCATATTGTCTTAGGTGAGTCCAAATCCAGAGTTGTAATCAGAAGCAGCTGAGCCACAAATTGGGGTACTCAGAGACTTACAAAATAGGCCTCACATATACCTAAGATCTCACACATCACATAAGCTGTATGAGTGTGTATTGTACATTCTGAAGTGCAGATACTGAACTTTTGCCCCATCTCCAACTAATGGGATTCTCAAATAATACAAAAGGAAGTTAGATGAACTCACAGGAACATATTACTGTTTAATCATTGCATTAAAGAATTACATCAAAGACAACGAACAACCTAAATCAGGGGAGCAGAATTAACTAAATAAATGAAAAGAGAAAAAAAAACCCCAACAGTTAATAATAATGTATTATATATTTCAAAATTATTAAAAGAATAGATTATTAACCTCATCAGAAAAAAAGATAAGTTGATGAGGTGAAAAATATGTTAATTTGCTTGATTGGATCTTTCTACAATGTATAAATAAATGCAAATACCATATTGTCTCCCACAAATATATACAATTATTATTTGTCAATTGAAAATAAATTTTAAAAATGAACAAACCTAGTAAGTATTAAAGATCCTAGACTTACAATGGTTATTATTTTCTGACTTTATTATGTGCAAAAGCAATATTCATCCAGTTTGTACCACCACTTCTAATTGGGTTACATCTGGATAAAACCCACTGCACATTTTTGACTTATAATATTTTCAACATATGATGGGTTTACCTAAATGTAACCCCTATGGAAACCCCAAATTATCTGTATATTTAGAGATAGAATGAGAAATACTGGAAGCATGAAACAGGAAGTCATGCTCAGGGCAAAGAATACATTATAAGTGCATGATTTGAAAAGAATAAATTTTCACAATATCATTTTCAAATAAAGCATTCAGTGGATATATTAAGCAGAGTAGGTACAAACAAAGAACAAATTTAATAAGCTTAAAAATTATTTTTAGGAATTCTCCATAAAGGAATCAGGGAGACACAAAGAAAGAAAAAGATTAAGACAGGAACTGAAATAGGGGAATGAGGTGGAAGAGTCAGAATTTAGTAGGAGTCTCAAAAAAAGAGAAGAAAATATCGCATATGAGAAAAATTTAAGTGAGTAATGGCTAAGTATTTCCCAGAAGTACCAAGAGACATGAAACTTCGGACTAAAAGAAATCAAAGTGCAAGATGGGATTAGTAAGATAATCTTACTTCTAAATCTATTAAAGTTAAATTTAAAGATATCAAAGACAAAGAAAAAAAGAAAGAAAGAAAAATAGGACCTACAAATGAATCAAGAATCATCTGCACATCACACTTCTCATTAGTAACACCCAGTACAAGAAAACAATGGAAAGGGTTTTTCAACGATTGAAAGGAAAAAAATTGCATTTTTCTACACAGCCATAAAAATCATTTAAGTATGAAGAAAATTGAAGCTATGTCAGGCCTATATGGTGTCCACAAGTATCTTAGTCTAGACTCTCGCAAGAAATCAGAGCTTGTGTGCAGGTAGTTTACTTTGGGAAGTGATCCAGAGAAAATGAGAAGACTGGTGAGAGGAAAATGGAAAAGAGGGAAACTCTAGTTCAAGGGTACATTTTGGAGTTAGTCAACTCTGTGGCGAACTGGGCTGGATCTCAGCAGGACCTCAGAGGTACTGTGTAGAACGTATTTTGATTATACAGCTTCTTCATTCCAACATTAAGTATGAAACTGGTCGGTTTGAGAAAAACATTAGTTTATTAGAAAAATAAACAGTCCATTTAATTAAGAGGTGTTTCATAATGTATTGGAAAAAACACATACTTTTAAACTTTTGACTTATTAAGGTGATAAATTGTTCTAATATTAAAGCATCCTTTTATTTTTATATTTACTGTACCTATTTATAGTGTAATATTTTTGTGACATAGTAAATTTGAGGCACTATTATGTTAGCATCTGTATTTGTATGTGAGATTTGGCTATAATATTTTATAGGGGGGCCATATATGTTAGATTTGGAATCTACGGATATGCAAATGTCATCAGATGAATTGAGAAGCTTTTCATTTTTGTAAAGTTTAAGCATTTAAAGAACCAACCTCTAAATAATGTAGGGTCATGCCTACTTTTGAAAGTAGTTTTTGACAGCAATTCTAATTTTATATTTGAATGAATTACTTTTTCTGATAAATTGTCTATTTTAGTCACAGTTTAAAAATAAAAATTTCAAATCATGTTTTTCCTGCTTTGAAAATTTCTCTATTTTCATAATTACGTTGTTTCAGAAATCTTTTAAAAAGTAAATTGATAAAAGTATTAATATCTATCTAACATAAGAAACACATGATTGTCAAGAATATATATAAAATCTTGTATGACTATCATTAATCTTGACCTCTCTAAGGCTTAAATTTTATAGGGGTTTATTTTATTGTTTTACCTGTATAAAGTCTACACAGACTAGCACAATCTAGTCACTCATGGAAACTATTTTTCTAATGTTTGTACCTCAGCTGTTTTTGGGTTAAATTTTTTCTTGGTAGCTTTTTTTTTTTAAGAATTGGTGGCATTTTTAGCTAGAATTAATAAGACACAAGAAGCAACTTCTTATTTGTCTATCCTCTCTAGTTATAAGTGTCATTTACTACATGTTAGATGAAGTAGAATAATAGAACATACCTGAACCATTTCTCAAAGGTGTGGGTTTACAAGTGTGGGAACCCACATAAAAACCTATGATCAGCCGGGCGCGGTGGCTCAAGCCTGTAATCCCAGCACTTTGGGAGGCCGAGGCGGGTGGATCACGAAGTCAAGAGCTCGAGACCATCCTGGTCAACATGGTGAAACCCCGTCTCTACTAAAGATACAAAAACATTATCTGGGCATGGTGGTGCGTGCCTGTAATCCCAGCTACTGAGGAGGCTGAAGCAGGAGAATTGCCTGAACCCAGGAGGCGGAGGTTGCAGTGAGCCGAGATGGCGCCATTGCACTCTAGCCTGGATAACAAGAGCGAAACTCCGTCTCAAAAAAAACAAAAACAAAAACAAACAAAAACAACAACAACAACAAAAAAAGCTATGATTTTGTGTAAATGTATTTTAAGGATAATTAAAAAGAATATGTAAAATCTTGAGTATCTAAAGATATGTAGGATTTGTATTTTCTCTATTCATTATGGGAAATCTTGTAATTCATGCTATAAATTGCATTAAAACAGAAAAATTTCCAGTGATAATTTATGACAAATTTAATTACTCTATATTCTGTGCTACATATTCTAATTAAAATAAAGTTTATGAAATTTTGGATATAAGACATTTTTATCTTTATATTTCTAATTAAACATGCCAAATACCGAAAATTGTACTGCTGAATGACTAAAGGATAAGTGAGTTCAGTATTTTTAAATGTCAATCTTGTATACTATATACTTTATGCTAATTTTATCTAAAATGTTTAGTTCTCCTATAATTTCAACCATCTTGTGTGTGACTACTTGATACTATAGAAGTAAAATCTAAATCCTTATTATCTCCCAATTTATATCAACAAATAGTTTTCAAAGTAGGATAATGATAGCTTATACTATTTATTCTACTCTTACAATCTAGCCTTCTAAAATAAACCTTGAAAGAAAAAGGAAAACAGCTTACTCCCTAAAACTTCTGGAAATGAAGAAAAAATCTATGTTGTTTTAATATTTGCACTTTCAAATTTTGATAGTTTGGTAATTTTTATTTTTTTCTCACTCTCCATTTAAGTATGAAGTTGGTCATCTCAATACACACATGATTTACAAGAGTTTTAGTCCCTGTGCACTTCTTGCTATGTTGTGATTCACCAATCTAATTATTTGGAAGATGACTAAAAATTAAAGCTATGCTTAATCCAAGTTGGGTTAGAATAAAAGAAATTTTATTTCTGTAATTACAAATATCTATATTACTAACTTCTCTGGCATCATATTTTGGGGTATTTGTTTCTGTGCCCCAACAATACCGCACTAATTGCATTAGAGGTATAAAAAAACATATACATTGTGACCTCTGCTTTCAAGCTCATTAGAGACTAATAAAGCAGCAGACCTGTTAATTTGAATAAATTATTAACTTATTGTAATAGTTCATATAATTCTAAATAAATTATTAGCTCTTTGACAATACAACCTCTAATATGGCCTGAAATATGTTGAGATAATAATAATTGTGAACTAAATAAAGAAATACATGCATAATTAAATGAATGAATTAAATAGCTGTTGTACAATGCATAGGAATTTAAGGGGTGAAGGGTCACTTCTGGCTGAGATTATCAAAGAAAACTTCATATAAAACCAATATTTGAGCCAAGTGTTGAAGAACGAGAAGGATATGTGATGGAAAGAGGTCATGGCCACATTAGATAACAATGCTTTACATTTGCAAAATTTCTTTTTCATCAAAAACTCAATACATTTTTAAAAGACTAAAAATAAACAATAATTCAATTCAATTACATTATAGCTATTAAAAAACTAAAACATTTTTGTGTACCAATACATGTTCCCTAGTGAGAAAGAATGCCCCTGGATGTTTGGGAAAGTTGTATTTTCATAGCATTTTTGTGTTAAGCAAAATCTGTCATCTAATAACTGGAACCTGGGAATATGTTTTCTTACAAAAAGGAACTTTGCAGATGTAATTAAATTAATAACCATGTGGTCCAAATCTAATCACATGAGCCCTTGAAAGAGAAGAGAGAAGTGGAGTAGGCCGGAGAGATGTGACATGAGAAAGACTTGACTCACTCTTGCTGGCATTGAAAAGGAAGGAAGGTGGCTATGAGCCAAAGAATGTGGGTACTTTCTAGAAGCTGGGAATTGCATTCAGCTGACAGTTAACAAGAAAATAGTGACCTCAGTCCTACAATTGCAAGACGCTGGTTTTTTCCCTAGAGTCTCCAAAAAGGAATGCAACCCAGCTGAAACCTTGATTTTGGCCCAATGAGACCTTTGTTAGGCTGTTGACATGCAGAACTGCAAGAAAATAAATTTTTGTGTTGTTTTAAGCCACTAAAATTGTAGCAATTTGTTATAGCAACAATAGAAAATTAACACACTAAATACTATGAGAATCAGAATATAATAGTGATGATTGACACTGAAAGCACATATATTTTAAGTAAAAATTTTAGCACAACAAAAGCTTGGTTTCTGCTTAGGCTTGCTTCCTCTAAAGTGGTGCTTAACATAATGGGTGTTCAATAAATGCTCTTTAAAGGAGAACTCTGAATGGAAATATATAATGTATCACGTATTTGATTGTTATTTCTTCAGAACTGTATTATACATGAAATAGTCAATATAAAATATTCTGTTAAATGTAAGCACTACATTTTAATTCAGTTATTTCAGAAAACATTTGGAAGCTGCCTACTTTATATCTTTTAAATTTCCTGTCTTGTCAGATCTCATAACCAAAGAAATACCTTCAAAACTCTGCTGTTCCACAATCTATCATTTATTTTTCTACATTACCTTTCTTGAGACCCTTTTCTTCTACTTAATCATCTCCAAGAAGCATAAATGAGATGCTGTAGTGAGTTAGTAATTCTAGTTTTTTATTCATTCTCTGCATCCTTACTCATTTTTGCTTAGTAGCTATGATAGACGGGAAGGGTTAAAAAAATCCATCAAGATTAAGGAGTTTTTGAAAGCTATAATTACCTGCAATGGTGAATGTGGCAGGCTAAATTCGCAATTTCAAAAAAAAGAATTTAAAAGGCTGCTTAGTGTAGTAATTGCTTTGGCACATCCTGTAACTCTACCATTTTATATCATAAGAAAAAAATAATGCTGTTTAAATTACTGTTTGGCCATTTCAATGTACAGGATCCAGATGAAATAGAAGTCACTGAAAAGAATTGGAGTCAAGCATTGTATTAAAATGAAAATTATTCTCTGTCTCTGCTAATGTTCAATAAAAACCTCATTTGAAATAATTGTTCCAGAGTGCTATTAAAAGTTCCTCTTCAATCAGCATTTCTGCCAATGTAATTTTAAAAACTCCTTAGGTTTGTGGAACTACTCAGTCTAGGTGGGATGTGGCTTCACTCTCCTGACCAAATCTGATCCTTTAGACTTCACTGTCTTTCTGAATCCTCCAGGATCTTTTAAGACTCCGAGTGACTAGGGTTTGGTGTAGGCTTCTAAATTACTCCATAATATGGTTTGGCTGTGTCTCCACCCAAATCTCGCCTTGAATTGTAATTATCTCTATGTGTCAAGGATGGCGTCAGGTGGAGATAATTGAAGGATGGAGTGGTTTCCCCATACTGTTCTCATTATACTGATTAAGTCTCACGAGATCTGATAGTTTATAAGTGGGAGTTCCCTTATACAAACTCTCTGGCTGGACACCATGTAAGAGGTGACTGCTCCTCCTTTGCCTTCAGCCGTGATTGTGAGGCTTCTCCAGCCATGTAGAACTGTGAGTCAATTAAACCTTTTTCCTTTACAAATTGACCAGTTTTTAAAGCTATGTCTTTATTAGCAGTGTGAGATCTAATACACCCAGTTCAGATTCAAGTAAATTTAGTTCAGCCTCAATCCAGGTTTGACGGATCAATGTACTCTAATCCAAACTAAATGCTCAGCCTTCCATCTATTCATCCATCCATCCATCCAACCAATGGGGAAAAAATAAGACTTTCCAATGCATAAGAACGTAAGTAACACAAGTTACATGTTCGGTAGTACCATATTAGCCATTTTATTATTAGATTTGGTGACTTCATATGCTAATTTATCTATGGTAGCCTCAGGATTTTTGTTTATTTGATTTTCTCTTTTTTAGACAATATGTCCTGATTATTTGTCTGGAGAAGAGGTGTATCATGTTTTGGAGATATTCATGATGTACTTCCACTTCTGTGGGAAATCAAACCCTATAGAAAAGGAGCTCCAGTGAGAGCCAAGATCAAACAACAGTTTAGAATTAGTTCCTAGGCCTCCTTAGAATCTACTAATTTTGCCTTATTCTCCTTTTGCATTTCTAATTTTTTGTTTTAATTTTTCAGAGAGAGATTCATTCTTCGTCTCTCTGTCTCTTAATCCTCTACAATTAGAGATGAACGAGAGTTTGTTGTGTTACTTTTGCTATCCTGAGAAGACCAAACGGGATAATTGAGGCTTTGGGGAATGCTTTTCTATTTTCCCTGATGTTTTTTTCTCTATTGTAAGAGGGGTTGCCTCTTACTATAGTTTCTATGATTCTTTTGACATCTGTAAATCCTGGAGAGCTAAGATAAGGGGACTGATTTATGGGGAAAAAAAGGGATTACCATAGCCAAGGATTTTTAGGCAAGAGACAAAAATACTGTATCTGGGCTCCCTGCAGCTAGGGATTTTGCATTATAGTAACAAATAGCATACATTTCCTTTTGAATAGCTCCCTGCTGAACTTGAGCAGCAGTAGAATATAGAAGTAGAACATTGTGCGGTCTCAGCATGACTAAGAAGAGAAAAATAAAATTTTCATCCTAAACATTATAAATGTAACAAACACCTTGACATTTAAATACAGTTGACAATATAAGGCCCAAATGTTTAGAAAAAACAGTAACTTCTTGTTTTTTTTCAGTTTCAATTGTTTTGGCACTGGTAGAGATTTCAAGGAAAGTCATACATTTGTTATAGATAAGTGATATAACTACAAGATTAATTTGTACTACCTTAATATTCTCTTTCCTGCATTTATTTATTTGTTTTTCACTCTACATATAACAAATGGTATAAGTAACTCAGTATCGGCTTTGGAGAAAATTGCAGTGTGACATTTATATTATTTTTATCTCTGCTATTACCTGGTATCCTAGTGGCATTCTGAGTGGTCCAACATCTGGGGGTTGGGTGGGGAGTGTATGGTTCTTCCAGGATGATAATCCATATGAATTTAAGGCTGAAAGGCACAGACATTTGGGGTGGGGAAATTGGATGTTTCATAAATAAACAAAGGTAGGTGGTCACCTTCTCTACATACAAACATTGATCTTGTTTATGAAACTAGAAACATATTGAATGTTCATTGTGTTGTTTTGCCTGAAAATAATGGAACATTTTTACTATGGAAATTAGCAGCACTGGTAGTGTCATACTGGAGTGAGCATAGAAAGTCAACACCAAGACAAAAATATGCCAAATTGCAGGGTCTTTATTGCTGGTGGCCACAGAGGACTCACGTCTCTCCAACCTGTGGCCCCGAAAGGAGGGTGTCAAGACCTTTTATACCCATAAACCACCTCGGGGGTGGGGGTGAGGGGCTTCAGACATTCCAAGGGCCAGTGGATTCTGTAGGTCACCTCCTGGGCAGAGATGAGGGTGAGGGTGAGGGGCTCTGGACATTCTGAGGGCCAGGGGACTTTGGACATTCCGATTGCTACTTAAGTGGTTCACAGAAGTCAAGATAAGCGTCGGTTTACACATTGTCTGGGTAGGGTGGAAATTACAGACCTTAATTTCTTATTACAAGTCACAGGGGCCAAGATGGCATGGGTTTGGACTGCTTGCCTGTCACATTAGGGGTTACAGAGAGCAGTTTGAAGAGAAAGCCGCGGTATGGTTGAGGTATGCAGTTTTATGGGGCTCTTACCATGTCACAGTAGCATTTTATTATTCCAGGCGAGTTCAATTTTCTTATTTTTATAAATTATTTTGTTCTTCTATATTCAAATTATTCACTGACTACATGTAATTTCCTGTCATGTTTTAAATTTCTAATATTTAACAACTTACTGTCTGTATGATTAAGAAAAATTACAAGAGCTCAGAAGTAGAAAGGAAAAAGATAATTTTTCTGTTTACCAAAAGCAGTTTTCCTAAAATATCTTCCTCAAATAACTAATAGGTATTACCAAAAAATAAAAAAATAAGTTGCTTGTGAGCTTCCATGCATTTACCTTGAACCTAAATGGATTTTTCTATGGCAATAATCCTCAGCTTATCAGTAACTATTAATGGATATTTTAAAAAATGTGGTGAGAAAGCATTTCATTCAAATTGAAGCCTTATATTTAGTACTAGGTCATCATCCTGAGACAATTTTTGTGTGCAACCCACTGATTAATAGCAAAATTCCTTACTCTGTGTGTGTGCGTGTGCGTGTGTGTGTTTGTGTTTGTGTGCTCTCTAAGGGTGATAAAGGAAGCAGGGAGAAGAAAATAAGAATGGTATAGGGGAGGAAGAAGAAGATTCTATCAATTTGAGATTTAGGGAAAATAAAAAGAGCTTAAACTTGATGACTAAAATCTAAGACTGTAACCTGGCAATTATGGTTGGAAGGTATTCATGCAATTTATGAGTAACCCTATTTTTGGCTGAAAACACAATTCAAAGGAATCACTGCTTGAAAGCAAGTTCAGGTATATTGGCACATTCACTAAAAAACATTTCTACCATGCTTCCAGCAGCTCTTCATTACTGAAAGGAATACAAGTGGAAAATCTCCCTCACTTGGGACTTCAAAGATAGCTACCTATAGGCATTTTACTTTTATAGACACGATGAAATCATACTACATGAAAAATTAATTTTTTTCTCTAAGATTTGCAGTAGGACAGCTTAATAAATTATGATATTTTCCTTATGGGTTAACTATTTCTAACATGTGCCTACACTGTATTTTATGTAAATGTTTTTCTGAAGGTACAATGAAGCTATTCTAACATTCCAGTTCTGTACAATTTAGAAAGAAGCTGTTTAAATTTAAACATCATGCCTTTGGTTCCTCCTAAGCATCTCTCTGACATTTTGAATAATCAAAACCTCTGGTGAAACCAGTTTCCCCATTTGCCTTGAGCATGATTGATGGTGATATGAGGCTGCTTTGCTCTTGGAATTTCAGGGAGCTGTGGCATGTTTATGTTGAAAGGTGAGGTCATTCTAATTCCTGTAGGAACCTGACAGTCAGCAGAGTGAGTGGCTGGGACATAAAACAGGTACTGAATAACTTTTCACTGGAGCCACAAAAGAATGAATCTAAAAAGAAAGAGTTAATAATATGGGTGTGTTGCTGGAATACTTCCTTAGTCCTAGGCAGCTGTCTTCGGAATGGGTACCCTCTGTCATAAGTTACTATTGGAGAAGAAAATCCAGAGCAGATTTCAGCAAATATGCAGTGAAATTGGGAAACCAAAATATGCCACCTTAAAGTGTGCTTCTTCGGCATATTTTGAGGTGGCTATTCAGAGGGGCTGCAGACACAGGAATAGTGCAGAAAACCTGTTTTTTTTTGGGGGGGGAGATTTGCATCTGTAGAAGAAAACTACTTTCATGAAGTAAACAGCAGATGCAAATAGGCTTAATCTGAGATTTCTTTATCTGCCTTGTCCAGATCTAAGAAAGAATAACTCTTAGTAAAAGAGGACTAAAGCTCTGAAACTTTTGAGAATCCGATGAGAAACTTTTACATCGGGCTCCCATTTATTCTTTCTGATGGCTGCAACCTGAGAAACTTCAACTGCGTAACAAGAAAGACTTTGCTTGCCATGTTCTCCTCCCTTTACCCCTTCATAACTTGTCACCACCACCGTCCAGAAACCTCCAACCCCCAATGTCTTTCTGTAAGAAAACGCTATTCAAGCTTCAACTAACTGGCCTTTCAAGTCTCCTATGTTGCTTGATATCTGTGCACAGGTGCATGCAATAAAGCACGTACACCTTTTTTTTTTTCCTATTCTGTTAATTGACATCGTAGGGGTTCATTGTAGGGGTTCAAAATAGTACCCCAAAATGAAGGCCTCACACTATCTCTGACCTTCTCCTGTCATTCTGTCTCTAATCTTTCATTCTTCCCTGACTCTAGCAATAGAAACTAGATTTTCTCTTCCCCAAGGTGAAAAATAGAAAACAACCGCTTTTCCCCAAATCTAGTCATAGAACCTAAGAATGTTACTCTAACTTTCCTCCTACCTTTCTGTATAAAAACTGGCTATGGCTGGGCACAGTGGCTCACACCTGTAATCCCAGTACTTTGGAAGGCTGAGGAACACAGATGAGGTCAGGGGTTCCAGACTGCCTGGCCAACATGGTGAAACGCTGTCTCTACTAAAAATACAAAAATTGGCTGGGTGTAGTGGTGGGTGCCTGTAATCCCAACTACTCAGGAGCCTGAGGCATGAGAATCACCAGAACCTGGGAAGCTGTGGTTGCAGTGAGCCAAGATTGCACCATTGCACTCCAGCCTAGGTAGCAGGGCTAGACTCCATCTCAAAGAAACAAAAAACAGTCTATAAAGAAATCTCTGTTCTGCTGTAGGCAAGTGTACACAGACCTATCTGAAATGTCCAAGAAAGCTGAAAGTTGGAAGAAAGAGACAAATCCAATTTCTCTGAAAGAAACATTTAATAGGGACTTACAGACAGAGGACATGTCTGTGTCTTTGGTGGTGTGACACAAGATGGTGGAGCTCGGCACCATTACCCCTCAGGCCCAGGGCTTATATACCAGTGGGAAAGAGTAATTCTGAAGGGATGTGTAGGACAATTGAAGACCGTTACACCAAAAGTGTTTTGACTAACAATAGGATTTACAGTAAATACATGCTCTCACACAGGAACAGTTGATAAGTTGGAAATCTTAGAGGCCTCCATAGAACTGGGTTAATAAGTCATTATGGTGAGTTTGTGATCTGAAATGGAGTTGCTTTAGCTTTCACTTGACCTACCTTGTTTGACTGTAGGTCATAAGACCCTCATTCCAGAGGAAAGAATGCTGCAGAGAGGCTAAGAAAAATCTAAACAGGCAGGCCTTCCTGGGTTACCCCGCTCGATTAGTATTAGATCACATGCTTTTGATCCAATTCTATTTCCACATGGCTATCTATACTTTGTTGAAACTAAGCATAAAAATGGACAGTTAGTTTCCCCTGCATCTTTGGGTCTTCATTCTGAAGGCTCCCATGTTCACATAAAACTAATCAATTAAATATGTATACCTTAAAATGAATATGCCTTTTGTCAGTGGTTTCTAGTGAACCTTTGCAAAGGGGACAGTTTTTCCTTGACCCCTACATCACTTTGCTTTATAGACTCACATTATCGAACCTTCAAAAGGTGGGGAAGAAGAAAAATTCCTTTTGTTTCTACAGTAACAACTGTCATTTCCAGAGATTCAATTAATCTATCAGGGTACTCCTCAGACAAATCTCAAAATGTTTCTCAACACAGTTCTCTAGGCAGCCGCTACTGATCAGAGTTGGCATAAGAAAGCCAATGTTTGTTTTCCAAGGTCTGAACAAATTGGTACAATTTAACTCTATTAGATTAAGAGTTGCCCATTTTTTTCATCTTTCTAGTAGTACATTATTTACCCAAATTGTCTAAACATGGACTGGAAGAAACAATTGTGTGGCAAGTGTAATTTAGGTACTCCTGTTTTTGCCCTTGGTCTTTAAATCAGGTCAATTATATGCAGATCACGTGAGGCTCTTATGAAAATGTAGATTCAGAGTTAGTAGGCTGGAAAACGGAAGAAGTGTCTGCATTCCTGACAAGATGATGCCAACCTTGCTGCTTGGTCCTTAGACCGCACTTGGAGTTGTGAGAATAGACAGTTGGTTCTCAACCTTTGCTGCACACTGAAATTACCTGGGAAGTATTGAAAAAATATTGAAACTTGGGTCTTCTTTAAGAAATTGAAGCTTAATAGGATTGGAATGTGACTTAGCCTTTGAATTTTTATGAACTTCAACTTATTTTAATGTGCAAGCAAAGCTGAAAATCGCTGCTTTAAGTACACACAGTCTCTGTATGTGGTACTTCATTCAGGCTAATAATAAAAATTAATTGATTCTGTGGAGCTCACCTCAAGACACCCTTCTCCCCCTCCAGCTTCACCAATTTTAATTTGGCTTTTACCTCAGTTTCACCCTGGTCTTTATGATCTTATCCCAGTTTTTGCTCATCATATCCGCGTTTGCTCTTTGCTAGCCAAGCCTGGGCTTTTCTCAGGATACTTCAGCTAGGTTTCTTTCTTCTTAGGTCCCTGGCTCTTTCTAGTAAGGAATCCCTTGCTTACATGTTGACCTCTTTAAAAACGGTAGGTACCAAGGCTTTATTACTTCTGAATCTATAAGGAAGTCAGAGAACTTTCTGAACCTTATGAGCTCAGAGGCTGTAACTTAAAATTAAGATTCAGATGATTCTCATTATTTCCACAATAATTATAAAACGATACAGCTGGAGGAACACATAAAAGTTATCTGTTTCAATTACCCTTGTGTCGGATCTACCCATGGGTAACCCCCAATAAGTAAGACTCCTATACACCTTCAGGAGGTGTTATTGTCCTTGAATAAAGTGCAACCTGTGACTTGCTTCTAAATGACAGAATGTAGCCAAGATGATGGGATGTCACTCTTACTTTTAGCTCTGTGAGTCCACTTTAGCAGAACAGACAATTCTCTTGCTTTCCCTGGAGAAGTCAATAGCCATGTAGTAAACTGACTGTAGAGTGGCCCACATAACAAAGAACTGTGGGCAGCCTCTGAGGGCAGCCTCCAGTGAGAGTGAATATGAAGCTGGGTCCCTCAGTCACACAGTCTCCAGGAAATAAATGCTACTAAGTATCAGAATGAGCTTGTAAGCAGCTTCCTCCCTAGTTACACCTGTAGATGAGACTCTAGCCCAGCCAATACCTTGATTGCAAACTGGTGAGATCCTGAACTGAGGACCCAGCAAAGCAGTGACAAGATCTTTGATTTATAGAAACTAGGAGATAGTAAACATGTATTGTATGTAGCAATTTATTACCTATCCATAGGAAACTAATACATACTCATTTTACAAATCAGGAAACAGGCCTGGAGCTTATATGACTTATGAACAATATCCTGTAAATTAGCAGCAAAGCTGAATATAGAACCCAGTATTCATAACTATCAGTTTGGACTGTTCTTCTTTTTAACATAATAAATCAATAAATATATGACCAAATGTGGGAGAATAATTAAATGGAATTCAAATAAAATAAGTAAAATAATAAATACTTGTACAAAACAACATTGTTGTTTTTTCCCACCAATTATTTTTTATTTTTGTTTGTGTTTGCATGTTTTATATGATGTTAAATAAAGATTCTGCTTTTGGCTTTGATTCTTTTTCAAGTCTTAGTCATTATTCGATGAGGATATGTTACGTTTTTGAAAAATCACCAGCAAAATGTAGAGACAGAGGAAAATATATCAGCACCATATAGTTGTCAAGAAAAACAAAAGCATATCTTCCTATAATCAAAAAATACATTGAACAGAAAATTAATTTTGTTTAAAAATGATAAACAAAAAAACACTTGGAATACTAGAAAATAAAACCTGTTTATATATTGAATGAACTAAAACGAACTTTACTGGGGATTCAGCAAATTAAAATTAAAAGTACTTTGGGAGGCCGAGGTGGGTGGATCACGAGGTCAAGAGATCGAGACCATCCTGGTCAACATGGTGAAACCCCGTCTCTACTAAAGATACAAAAAATTAGCTGGGCACGGTGGCGCGTGCCTGTAATCCCAGCTACTCAGGAGGCTGAGGCAGGAGAATTGCCTGAACCCAAGAGGCGAAGGTTGCGGTGAGCCGAGATCGCGCCATTGCACTGTAGCCTGGGTAACAAGAGCGAAACTTCGTCACACACACACACACACACACACACACAAATTAAAAGTATTATTTCATTTTTTAATGTAATACATTTTGCATTGTCAGAAAAATAGCTATTATAAATTATTTTTAGCAATAATTTGATATGCTAATACATTCTTTCCCTGTTGTCTTAAACTTCGACTTTTTTTCAATTCAGTTAAAGAACAAATATGAGCTTTTACTAAGGGCCAGGTGTGTTAGTCACTGGAGTTGCAGAGATAAATTGGATAATCTCTCTTCCGTTATAGAGCTAGTAGTCAAATGCTTACTGTCCTCCGTGCTGGTATTACTAACAGTGAGAAAAATGACAGTCATCACAGGTGTTTGGCTTATGTGATTATGAAGAGGGTAGGTTGATTGCCGGCTTAGTGTTTAGTATAATGCTAGATTCTTAAGAGTATAAAAAGAAGCTGAATATATTGTCTTTGCATCTTAAGCACATTATCAAAGGGCTTTAAAATGGAGGAGCTGTTTCTCCTAGGCAAAATAGTGAGACCCTATCTCTATAACAAATAGGAAACTTAGCTGGGCATTGTGGTGTCTGCCTGCCTGTATTCCCAGCTATTTAGGGGGCTGAGGGGGAATGATTGCTTAAGTCTAGGAATTGGAGGATGCAGTGAGCTGTGATTGTACCACTGCATTCTAGCCTAAGTGACAGAAGGAGATTCTGTCTCAAAAAAAAAGGGAGTTGTATTTCCCCTTCAGTGGTAAGAAGTTCACATTCTTTTACTTTTATCTGTTAAATATCACAGTATCATAATATACTAGAAGTGATTCATTAACAGTGAAATTTACCAAGCAGATTATCACTCCCACATTTATTTGAGGGTTTCATGCTGGGAAGATCACAGGCTGTACTTAGTTTTAGATAGAATGTCATTTGATCTTTGGTCATATAACTTCTATATGGAATTGGGAAAGTCATTTAACTCCTCTGGATGTCTGGTTCTTTATCCATTAAATGTGTGCTTTGCAGAGTTGTGAACATTAAGTTCTAGCACGTGACACTGTCACCTGTTAGTGAATGAAGTGCTGGGGGTCCATCCCATAGAACCCAGTGGCATGACAGGCGAATAAATGCACTCATACAGAAAATACAGTGAACAAGTAGGCCTAAGGGTCGTGAGCCTCTCAGAGAGGGATTGCAGCTACATGACACTCACCAGCTCACCCCTACATAAATATAAATATTTTATAAAATAAACAAATGTATTTTTTATATTATAAAAAATAATGTATTTTTTATATTACATATATTTTATATATTTTTATAAGTATATGTAATATATTATATATTTTACATATACATAAAAATATATAATATATAAAATGTATTAAATATATATTTTATATAAATATATAAATATTTATACATATATACACAAACATACACATATTTGATTTTATATATATATAAATATATTTATATATATGTTTATGTATATATATAAATGTATATATATATATATATATATATATATATATATATATAAAATCAAAGGTAAACACCGAATAGTGCAGTAGCCTCATTTAGAGATAATAGAGCTGGTTGATAAGTAAACATCATTGTAGAATTGCTATTATACAGTTTATAGTTCTTACCCATTTTTATATAGAAAGAGGGCAAGCAATATTGGGAAACATAAGAAATGAATAATCTGTAATGAGAATTTAAAAATGTATTTTCTAAAGTATTTTGGTTTGGTGAAGAACCATCTAATGGCTGCTCTACTCAAGAGAAAAGGAATAGTTATGAGACCTGACTTGGAGATTTGGATCCTGAAGTGCAAAACCTAGAGTCACTCAAGTAGTAGGTGTTTTCACAAAGTGAATTACAACTAAAAGTTATCTAGTAAACTCACAGAAAACTGAAAGGAAAAGACACAACACTATTAAATGAAAAAGGACAGGAGTCGACTTCAGCCGCAAAGCACATATTCATGACCAAACATTTAACTGTTCTCCTAACATGCCAAAATAAAGGCAGGAGGGAGCAGGGAGAGGAAGGAAATAATAATTTATATGATTTGTGAATAGAAAATGTTTCAAGCAAAAATGAGTTACATTTGAAAGTGCTTTTTCAATGTCAAATATTTTCTAATGAGCTGAAAAAAGATGGAAAATACATTTTATTTATAAACATAATTAGACTCACAAATAATCTACCACTACATTGTCTGTTCGCACAATGCTGTCTCTGTTTATTACTAATTATTTTCTACTGCTCATTGTGTCCAGATGACTACATGTATAATGTAAGCATCAGCATGTAATAAATACAGTCATTGGTTTTCTGCTAATAGATTTGTATGAAAACAACAAACCCTCCAGAATGTTTGAATGATCTCATGAACACTGATTTGTCCACCAGCCTAATCACTGGCTAGATCAGCCCTTTCTGCTTCTTTGAAACAGTTATACAATATGCATAAGATGATACCATGGCATAATAGGATATGAAAGTAGTTTCAGCATTATCAAATAAGATTATAATATGGTCAGTAGTATGAAGTGCATTTTGTTGAATAAAATTTTAAGAAATGTTGACAGTACCATCTCCATGTGTCAATTACATAGAACTCTTCCCATTTCCCTGAACAAGCCATGTTTACCTATGCATCCATATATCCAACGAATGGGATCGTTCCTTTACCGTAAATGTTCTCTTTTCTTGTATATGCTTGAGTAACTCCCAACAATTTTATGTGTTGAATATTCATTATATGCCACAAACCATATTCTCATGACTATTTTTGCAGGACTATTTTGTAGCATTAGTTATACTCTAGTCTACTCAGTTGTTTTTAAATTGTCTTTCATATTAGAGTGTAAACAGGTCATTATTTTGTATTATTTACCTTTGTATCTCCTATTCCTGGATTTTGCTATTATAGTAGTGATCAAAATGTTAAAGGATTCTTGAATGTAATAACAATACATAGTGCTTAGAATTTTTAAAATTGCTTTCAAAGATTTACACAGTGCTTAGAATTTCATATAGTGTCTTTTCATGTATTAGCTCATTTAGTATTTTTAGACAACCTATTGAAATAGTTCTGTTAACCAGATACGTGATTAAATAGAACAAATGTAGTATTTAATCAGATTGGATAGCATGATAGTAATTTCTAAACCTAGCAAATTAGCAAACTCACCAGGGAAGATTTCTTACAAGTTAAAATCTAAACTAAGTGTCTCTGTAGTAAAAAAATGCAAGAGGTAAAAAGGGGTATATTGGATACCCACCACCACAGATAAGATCAGGCTATACATTTTATTTTGTAATTTTCTTGTTTCTACCTAATAATAGTTTGGAGGTAGATTTCAGTAGCTTCACAGATTCTACTTTGTTCTTTTCAGTGCTGCTTGAGCATGCCAGTATATGGATGCACACTATTTAACCAGGTCTCTATTTGTTGTTGTTTATTGCAGGTGAGTGTTGTGCTTATTTGTTTTGTTATTTTGAAGAAAGCTGCAGTGGCTATTCTATGTATATATACAAGCTAAAAGCCATGACAATTTTTAAATAATGAAGGCATTTTTATTAATACTATTACACAGTTTTATAGTTGCCAAATACAAGAGTAATATCAATGATAATAATGGCTATCATTTTAAGCATTTTGCTAGCTACTTTATATGAACTTACTTAGTACCTAGAGGTGGCAATTATCATTCTTTTGCAGAAAAACATATTCTAAAATAAATGTATTCAAACAAAGTATATGTGTGTACACACACACACACACACACACACACACACACACAAATATATATATACCTTGTTTGTTTTTGAGACAGAGTTTCGCTTTTTTTCACCCAGGGTTGGAGTACAATGGTATGACCTCCACCACCCAGGTTCAAGTTATTCTCCTGTTTCAGCCTCCTAAGTAGCTGGGATTACAGGCAACCCCAACAATGCCCATCTCCTTTTTTTTTTTTTTTTGTATTTTTAGTAGAGATGGGGTTTTACCATGTTGGCCAGGCTGGTCTTGAACTCCTGATCTCAGATGATTCTCCTGCCTCAGCCTCCCAAGGTCCTGGGATTATAGACGTGAATCACTGCGCTCAACCTATATATATCTTTATACATTTTTTTTTTACATATCTGCACATACTTTACATACATTCTGAGTATATTTGGAGATAATATTACCATAGGTGGATTGCTGATTCCAAAGATACTCAAATGTAAAATTCTGATAGATGTTGCAACTGGTTGCCAAAATTTTTGTATCAGTTTGAAATCCCAGTAAGAAGAATTGAGAGTTTCTGATTCACAACACATATGCTTACAGAAGTAATATTTAACTTTAATTTTGGCCCATCTTGATAGTGAAAATTGGGATTTTTTTTGATGTTATACTTGAATTTCTTTAATTATGAGTGAGGTTGAGCATCTCTTCATATATTTATTGGCCACTTGTATATGTGCACATGTGTGTGCCATCTGTTCATATTCTTGGTTTATTTTTATTTCATATTGTTAGTCTTTTCTGCATTTTTTGTAACAGCTCTAGTATAAGGAAATTAGTCCTTTTTATATCCTTTACAAATACTGTCTCCAGTTAGCACTTTGAAAGAGTATTTTAAACATACAGAACATGGGCATCTCCTCTCATACCTCGATAATGACCTATTGGCCCTTTGGAGATGAGAACTAGGAATCTAACATTTTGAAAAACTTTTCCAGATGATCCTAAAACAGCTGGCCCATGGACAGAGTTTGAGAACTATAGGCTTATAAAGCAGGCAAAGAAACAGTTAAGTTCAAAAACCTGTGTTGCTAGAGAAGTTATTTTTGATAGTAGCATGCAAGAAGAATCATGGAAATCATGACTCACCCAACCAAGAATCCTTTCCTCAAGGGTGCTAATCTGGAAGTTATTTTTCCTGACCCAAAAATTGTGGCTACACAAACTCCTCTTGACATCATAGCATGGTAGAAATATAGAAATCTTCCAAGAAACAGACTGTTGCTAATTTATTTCTAGGGTACTTCAGAAGAATATTTGCAGAGTATTTAGAAGATGTACATATTTTCTGCAATGGTATAAGACAAATGGAGATGCAAAGGCTGAGAATTATCAGTAAATGCTAATACAGCCTGATCAGTAATAGCTGACTATACAGGGCCTGTTTATCCTGGAGGAGAGATAGAACTAAGAGCCGTGCTAATTCTTCAATGATGAAGGTATGCTTATTAATAATGTTACATAGTTTTATAGATGCTCTATAGAATGATAACAATGAAAATAATAGCTAACATTTTAAGCAGTTTGCTAAGTACTTTATATGAACTGACTTAATACCCAGAAAGTGCCCATTATTGCTTTACAAAGAAAATTGGGGTTTAAAGTAGTTAAATGGTTTGCCTGAGTTTTCTCAGATGGCATGTGGAAACAGTAGGTTTCGAACAATATAGCTAGAGATTCTGTACATGTAACCCCCATTCTATGCTTCTTAAACCTCACAATTCATTATTCGTAAAGTAAGGTGAATAATATTAAGTCATCCTTCAACAGAGTGGATCTAGACTCTAGGAAATATTGTTTTTCCTCTTCTCTCCATATTTTTTACTTTGACCTATAAAAAGGAAGATTTACACCAATCTTTCCAGGCAAATGAGAAAATTTGAGGAGTCAGTGTACATCTTTTTTTAGTTTTCTTTTCTTCCTTCTAAATGTGGCAAAACTTATTCAAATCATTTATTTGTGTTAAAGACTATGGCTTATATGTAACATTCCCCTAAAGCTATCTTTTTTGCTCTCTTGATATTAGTTATATTTTTTTTCCTCCAAACTAGAGGAGTTTTATATTGTTTCCACTGTCTGTGAAGAGAGAGAACTTGGCTTTCACATAGCAGATGCAAGCAGAGTTCATCTTTCTTTATTCCATACTCTCTACCTGGGCTTATGTGGATAAGCTGTGTGTGTGTGTGTGTGTGCATGCGCGCACACGCGTGTGTCTGTGCGTGTGTGTAGGCATGCATGCCTATGTGCATTCACATGTAAGTACACATCAAAGAAAGCCTAATGTTGTTCTCAAATCCTCACCATATTATCAATTCAGTTTTTCTAGTAATAAATCTGATACTGTAAGCTTGTCCAACTGGAACACTTCTGTGGTTTTTCAATTGACTAGAATTTGTGGGAGATGATTCAGGAACGATTAGTGCCTCCCATTGTAACACATGGTTTACAAGTGGGAATCTTTTAGAATATGAGTAAGAATTAATATTAGAGGAAGAGTGTATCTCCTGGGAAGATAAATACATTTTGTTTCACTGTAGTGGCCAGTGCTTCCAGAGCAAATGCTGGATTTAACAGGTGCATGCTGCTTTTAAAGGTCAGACTACTGGGCTGCAAGGGCACATCTTTAGTATGACCTCAGACACACGTCTGAGGCTGTATTTAGCAAAAGAAAATGTTTTTCAAGGGTTGAGAATGCTTTGTCCAAGACTTTGTATTAGGAGAGCCCTGGTTTGAGATGGGCAAATATGTAAAGATTTCTTCCCTCTCATTACAAATATCTCTTAGGAAACTTAGTATAGAATAGCAGCTTCATCCTTCTCCAAGGATTTTCTAAAGCTTGCGCTGTGATATCTAGGTGTTCTAGTTCATTTATCTGTTAGTTCTGCATCCTGTCTTAAAGCCATGGTGAAGATAACTACTATCCTATAGAGATTAGAATTTGGAATGACAAAAGTATAGTGAATGTTATTCAAGTTAAAGGGAAGTACACGGTAAAGAAGAAAAACATTTGAGAAGTAATATGTAGCAAAGTTTTTCTTGATCTCTAGATGCATAGGCTCAAAGAGCCCTAGCATCAAACTGGGACTAAAGAAATGTGTGGGCACCTGAGCACCTACGTAAGAGTACCTGCTTAGATTATTACTTATCAGGGGCCTTATGAAAGAAGCTTTATGGTAATAACCAATGTTTATGATACTAAGAAATCTAAAACTAATGTATGGTCTTAAAGGGATGGAGATAGAAAATATGGCATCCACATTCAACATTAAAAAATAAATCCTCTTGCAATCATAGAACATCTGCCTTCTGAATGGAGTTCAGATTCAGTTCACTTTGAAGGGCTGGAAATACAAGACTTAAACATGAATATGGAAATGTTCCACATGTGCAGGATTTAACAGAGCAAGAAGGGAGGCTCAAAGAAGTTTTGAAAGCTGGGGTACCACCATTGCATATGTCTACATATTTCAAAGATTATAGAAGAGGGTCAAATATTGCTTATACACTGCTGGTGGAAATGTAAATTGGCACAATCTCTACAAAAAACAGTATAGAGATTTCTCAAAGAACAAAAAATAGAATTACCATTCAATCCAGCAATTCCATTACCAAGAATCTACATGAAGAAACAAAACTCATTACATCAAAAAGAAACCTGCATACACAGTTTTATTGGGCACTACTCACAATACCAAAAATATGGAATCAAGCTCAGTGCCCATCAGATGACTGAATAAAGAAAATGTTACATAAACATATATATACATACATATGTACATATACATGTATAAAGACACATATATACATATGAATAGGTACATATACATATATACCTAGAAAATGTATATATAGATACATATATCTACAAACTCACACATTCTCTGAGTACAGCTCAGCCATAAGAAGAAGAATGAAATTATGTCTTTTTTTTGAGCAACATGAGTGGAACTGGAAGTCTTTGTATTAAGCAAAATATCTCAGAAACAGAAGGTCAAATTTGACATGTTTTCACTTGTAAGTGGGATCTGAACAACGTGCCACACATGGACACAGCAGAAAAATAGACACTGGAGACTTGGAAAGGTGGGATGGTGGGATGGGGGTAAGAAATAAGAAATTACTTAATGGGTACAATATATACTATTTGGGCAATGGTTACATTAAAAGCACAGACTTCACAACTATGCAGTGTAGCCATGTTATAAAACTGCACTTGAACCTCCTAAATGTATAAATTTTTTTTAAAAAGAAAGCAGGCTTAAAAACTGCTACTGTCAGAAACACAGTTCAATGCATAAATGGCTTTTTGCCCTGAATGTGGGAGACGTGGTGTTATAAAACTTTTCCCAAATGTGATTAAATTTCCAGATTATAAATTACAAACATGTGGGTGAAAAATGGTTTCCTCTGTCTTTAATATTTTCTTTCTCTATCTACATTCTGGCTTTTTCTTGCATTGGAAATATGTGTCCTGAATGGACTACATACTGGTTTATGTAAATATGATTTTGCTATGAGCTAGCCACCTGAGTCTAGATTATTGCTTGTGCATTCTAATTGTTGTGTGAGTGGTGCTAGTGTCAACATCTTCTTTGGCACTTTGGAGTCTTCAGGAAAAGTGGAATGTATGAGAGTCAGTATTTATTCAGTTCAACTTTGAAGCTCTAAAGGATCTTCACCCATTCCTGAAGTTGGGGCTGGGGAGACAGACCATCTTGCAATCCTGATAAAAGGAGCACTAATTCTATTCTGGTGACTAACAATGACTGATGAGTCATTTTCAATTAATATTTTTACTGTCATTTTAAAGTCATCTATTAAAGAATTCATAAAAAACAGATACAAATTGTCACATATTACATGATTCTATTTGTAAGAATTGTGCAAAAGAAGCAATTCTATGTATAGAGAGACAGATTAGCCATTGTCAAGGACTGAAGGTAGAAATGGGGAGTGATTGCAAATGGTCACAAATTTTCTCTTTGGAGTTATGGAAATGTTCTAAAATTGATGGTTGTACAACTCTGTAAATTTACTACAAATCATGGAATAACACACAAAATGATGAATTGTATGGTATGTAAATATAGCTGCTTCAAAAATAATAAAAACAAAAACTTTGAGCTCATCAAGGAGTACCGTAGATTAATATCTTAGCCAGGTGGATCCCAAATGAGAACTACAGGCAAAAGACTGGTTTCCAGGATGGCCAGACCAGATAAACAGCTATTCTTAGGACAGGAGTTTTCTTGGCAATGTGCTGTGTAAGTTATACTGGCACTCATTATAAAAGAGCCTAAAACCAAGAAGCATAGGTTTTTATATTTCTGTTGTATTCCATAGGAAAGACAAAGCATGGAACTGCAAGCACCCTTCCCACTTTGTTAGTAACTGTGTAAAATCCTAAAAGGTAAGAACTATTACCATTCCCATCACATTGATGAAGAAATTAAAGCACAGAGTTGCATAAGGGTTCAGATACTAGTAAGTACAGGTTGAATATCTCATATCTGAAATGGTTGAGACTAGAGTGTTTTGGACCTCAGATTTTTTTGGCCTTTGAAATATTTGCATGTTTATAGTAAGTTGTCTTGGGGATGGGACCCAAATCTAAACATGAGACTCATTTATGTTTCATATATGCCTTATATATGTATGTAAAAAGTAATTATGGGCAACCTTTAAAATAATTTTATCTTTGAAACAAAGTCTGTGTTTATGAGATCAAGTGTGAAATATTCCAGTTGTGGCATCATACTGGGGCTCAAAAAGTTTCAGATTTTGGAAGATTTTGGACTTGGGGGTTAGAGATGCATAAACTGTAGTGAATGTGAGACTCAAACCCAAAGTCAAATGGTTCCAATTTTTTTTTTTTTTTTCACTAAAATGGAGGTCTTGGGATTTAAGGCTCAGAGTTACAGAAGAGTGTAGATACAAGAAAGTAGTAAATATGGAACTCAATTCCAAAGTTACATGGCTCCAAGTCCTGATTTTTAAATGTATTTTAAATCTATTTTTAAATTTGTGGGTACACAGTTGGTGTATATATTTATGTATATGACGTACATGATATGTTTTTATAAAGTAATGCAATGCATAATCACATAATAATCACATCAGGGTAAATGGGGGCACCTAGCACCTCAGACATTTGTCCTTCCTTTGTTTTACAAATAATCAAATTATACACTTTTATTTTAAAAGGTATAATAAATTATTGTTGAACTGTAGTCACCCTGTTGTGCTATCAACTATTAGATCTTATTCAATCTATGTAACTATATATATTTTTTACCAATTGACCCTCCGCACTTCCACCCCACTCCATTACTCTTCCTAGTCTCTGATAACTCATCACTCTACTGTCATCTCCATCAGTTCAATTGCTTTAATTTTTAGCTCCCACAGATGAATGAGAACATGCACTGTTTGTCTTTCTGTCCTGGCTTATTTCACGTAATGTAATGTCCTCCACTTCCATCCATGTTATTGCAAATGGTGGGATATCATTATTTATATGTCTTGATAGTAGTCCGTTGGGTATATTTACCATATTTTCTTTATCTGTTCATCTGTTGGATACAGGTTGCTTTGAAATCTTGGTTTTGGGAATATTACTGCAACAAACATGGGAGTGCAAATATATCTTTGATATACTTATTACCTTTTTGAGGGGTGGGCATGTGGGGATATACTGAGCTGGAGATTGCCGGATTGTATGGTAGTTCTATTTTCAGTGTTTTTGAAGAACCTCCAAACTGTTCTTGATAGTGGCTGTATTAATTTACATTCCCACCAACAGTGTATGAAGTTTCCTTTTTCTCTACATTCTCACCAACAATATTGCCTTTCTTTCCAGAAAAAGCCATTTTAACTGTGGTGAGATAATATATCATTGTAATTTGGATTTGCATTTCTCTGATGACCAATGATGTTGAGCACTTGTTAATATGCCTATTTGGAATTCATATGTCTTCTTTTGAGAAATATCTATTCAGATATTTTGCCAATTTTTAAAATTGAATTATATATATTTTTTTCCCATTGAGCTGATGGAACTCCTTATATATCCTGGTTTTTAATTCCTTGTGAGATGGATAGTTTGCAAATACCCTCTTTAATTCTGTGGATCTCTTCACTTTGTTGATTGTTTCCTTTGCTCTTCAAAATCTTTTCAACTTGATGTGATACAGTTTATTTTTACTTTACTTGCCTGTGCTTTTGGGGTATTACTCAATAAATCTTTAGCTAGATCAATATCCTGGAAACTTTCCTCAATGTTTTCTTTTAGTAGTTTCATAGGTTGAGGTCTTAAATTTAAGACTTTAATCCCTTTTGATTTGATTTTTGTATATGTCAAGAGATAGGGGTCTAGTTCTATTCTTCTGCATATGAATATCCAGTTTTTTTCCAAACTCCTTTTATTGAAGAGACTGTCCTTTCCCCAATGTATGTTTTTGGTATCTTTGTAAAAAATGAGTTCATTTTAGATACATGGATTTATGTCTGGCCTCTCTATTCAGTTCCATTGGTTTATGTGTCTGCTTTATTTAGTACCATGCTGGTTTTGTTATTATAGCTCTGTTGGTATAATTTGAAGTTAGGTTATGTGATTCCTCCAGTTTTATTATTTATGTTCAGGATAACTTTGGATATTCTGAGTCTTTTGTGATTCCATATAAATTTTAGAATTATTTATTCTATTTCTTTGAAGAATGCTACTGATCATTTCAAATTATTTCATTTGTAGCTATTGTAAAGGATTACTTACTTGATTTCTTTTAGAGATTGTTCACTGTTGGCATATAGAAATGCTACTAATTTCTGCAGATTGACTTTGTATCCTGCAACTTTATTGTATTTGTTTATCAGTTCTAAAAGCTTTTGGTGGAATCTTTAGGTTTTTCCAAACATAAGATTATGTCATATGCAAACAAGGATAATTTGACTTCTTTCTTTCCAATTTGGATGTCTTTAATTTCTTTCTCTTGTCTGATTGCTCTAGCTAGGACTTTCAGCACTATGCTGACTAACAGCAGTGAAAGTAGGCATCCTTGTCTTGTTCCAGATCTTAGAGGAAATGCTTTCAGTTTTCCTTGTTTGGGATGATACTAGCTATGGGTGTGTTATATATGGCTTTCCTGTGTTGAGGTATGTTCCTTCTATATTCACTTGCTTGCGGGTTTTTATCATGAGTGGATGTTGAATTTTATTAAATGGTATTTTAGCATCAACTACAATGATCATTCGGTTTTTGTCCTTCATTGTGTTTATATAAGATATTACATTGATTTGTGTATATTGAACCATCTTTGTATCCCTCGGATAATCCCTCTTGGTCATGATGAATAATCTTTTTAAAGTATTGTTGAAATCATTTACTAGTATTTTGTTGAGGACTTCTTTTTTTTTTTTTTTTTTTTTAACGGAGTTTCGTTCTTGTTACCCAGGCTAGAGTGCAATGGTACGATCTTCGCTCACTGCAACCTCCACCTCCTGGGTTCAGGCAATTCTCCTGCCTCAGCCTCCTGAGTAGCTGGGATTACAGGCACGCGCCACCATGCCCAGCTAATTTTTTGTATCTTTAGTAGAGACGGGGTTTCACCATGTTGACCAGGATGGTTTTGATCTCTTGACCTCATGATCCACCCGCCTCGGCCTCCCAAAGTGCTGGGATTACAGGCGTGAGCCACCACGCCCGGCCTGTTGAAGTCTTCTTTTGCATCAGTGTTTGTCAGGGACATTGGCCTGTAGGTTTTTTTTTTTTTTTTTTTTTTAATATATCTTTGGTTTTGGTATCAGGGTAACAGTGACCTTATAGAATGAGTTTGGAAGTATTATCTTTTCTGTTTTTCAGAATAGTTTGAGTATAATTGGTATTCTTTAAATGTTAGATCTATGTTTTCTTCCTCATGACATTAGTAAAGGGTACTGGGAATTTAAAACTTCAAAAATATGATAGGGAGAAATTTTTTTCACTAAACTCTGTTATATCAATCTTATCAGAGGCTACTGGTTTTGGATGAGCTCCTGCACTAGACTCAGTAGAGAAAACCAAAATGAAGTTATACTTAGTGAATGAAGTTCCACACCACCAAGTAATTTATCTAACCTTCCTGAAAATCAGGAGAATGAGCAAAAATAACCAAATATGCAAACGGGCCAGTTTTAGTTGGCATAACAAGGAAGTCTTATCCACTTTAACCTTTATATAAAAAATAACCTTCAAAAGAAAAACTGGCCCTGGGCATGGTGGCTCACACCTGTATCTCAATACTTTTGGGAGGCCAATGTGGGAGAAACACTTGAGACCAGGAGTTTGAGACCAGCTTGGGCAATATAGTGAGACCTCATCTCTAGAAAAAGTAAATAAATAAAAGTAGTAATAATTTTAAAAGAGATTTAAAAGAAAACTATAAATACCTCTTGGTAAATATTATAGTAAAGGACATTTTTGGTTAGATTTAATTATTACGAATTTTAAACATGTCAATTTTTTAGCTTCTATTTGAAGTTCAGGGGTACATGTGCAGGTTTGTTACAAAGGTAAACTTGGGTCATGGGAGTTTGTTGTACAGATTATTTCATCACCCGGGTATTAAGCCTAGTACCCATTAGTTATTTTTTCTAATCCTTTCCCTCTTTCCACCCTTCACCCTTCAATACACCCTAGTGTATGTTGTTCCCATCTATGTGTCCATGTGTTCTCATCATTGAGCTCCCACTTATGAGTGAGAACATGTGGTATTTGGTTTTCTTTTCCTGCATTCATTTGCTAAGGATAACGACCTCCAGCTCCACCCATATCCCTGTAAAGGACATGACCTCAATCTTTTACGTGGCTGGATGGTATTGCATGGTATATATGTACCACATTTTCTTTATCTAGTCTATCATTGATGAGCATTTAAGTTGATTACATGTCTTTGCTATTGTGGATAGTGCTCAAATGAACATATGTATGCATTCATATGTCTTTTTAACAAAATAATTTATATTCCTTTGGGCATATACCCTATAATGGGATTGCTATAATGGGATTGCTGGGTCAAATGGTATTTTTGTCTTTAGGTCTTTGAGGAATCACCACACTGTCTTCCACAATTGTTGAATTAATTTGGATTCCCACCAACAGTGTATAGCATTCCTTTTACTCCACAGATATGCCTACAATATGTATTATTTGTTTACTTTTAAGAAAGAACATCATTTATTTCTATAGCTTCCAGTTGCAGACAAGAATTAGTAATGCAAATAAAATTATAGGAGTGCTATAAGAAAACCAATTTGCACAGCACCCTGCTCCATGCATTGTTGTTCATAGGCAGCATCAAACCTATTTTTAAATGAAGCAGTCTATATGCAAATTGGTAACTATGATCTGCCCAAAATTGTAGAACAATTTGATCTGTGGTTTTGGAGTTTGGTTAAATTGAAAAGAAAAAAAAAAAGCCCTGGTGATTTTATGAGTGGGTGAAAAATATTTGAGTTTAAAAAGTTTTCTTCTCTGCTTTGTAATGATTTTAACTACAGTGAATTAAAAGGAAGTAGGCTTTTTTCTGTATTTTACAGATGACAAAGCAGCAGTAGTATCAACCTGTGGAAATGAAAACATGAGTCATATCTTTGTTTATTAGGACAGAAAGTATTATTCTTAAGAGATACACTTGTTAAAAACATAGAAATGAAAACTAGAATGGCCACATAGGTCAGGTCTTAGTTACTGTGTTTAAATGCAGATTGAGATTGCATGAGTCAAGTAGGAATCCCAGAAAGATAATTAAGCAATCAAGGGATTTTTTTTTTTGGTTCACACACCTGAAGTATTTCTTTAAGGATACAAAGGTGTGATAAGATTCATTGCCAAAACGTTTATAACAAAAGACAGGTTAACAAGAGAAAGGCATGACATGTTTCTTTATTCAAAGTTTTATGTGACATGGGAACCTTCAGAAATGAATACCCAAAGACTCAGGGAAAGCTATTTTTAATGCTTAGACTTGATGAAAAATAAACCTCCGTGGGGAAGAAGAATTCTGGTTTCTATAGCCTACCTTAGGGAGGAAGGGGAGACAAAGAAAAAAAGGGTAGGAGAAAGTCAGAAATATACATTATTTCTGAGACTCTTCCAGAGTTCTTCAGTTCAAAGTACTCAGCATACCAAAACACTATACTTTGGGGTATCATTCTGAGCCCCAACGTTTCCTAGGATAGGTATATAGTTATTATCTGCACTGCATGGCTGAAACGTTCAGAGAACTGTCAGGAAACAAATGAGAGCGATCCTGGGAAAGGTGAAAACTGTGTCCACTCCACTGCAGTACAGTCTGACAAGATATTATAGAAGAGGCCAAGAGTTTGGACCAATACACTTTAAGTTCTCTTCCAATTCTAGAATATGAAATTTCCTTCCTTTTGAAATTCATTAATAATTATTGTTTTTGATTTTGTTGATTCATCAGTGATTATTGTTTTGGGTTGTGTTTACTTTTAGTATATAGAATAACAAATGCAGTGATAAGGAAGTAGAGTTTTGAAGAGAGGATTCTAAAGTATCATTTTTTTATAACTTTAATCTTTTGAGTAACTTGAAAGCTTACCTAACAATAAGCACCATTGTTTTCCTCATAAGATATGCAAGACATTCTGAAATAATCTCTATAAAATGTTTGGCTCTGTTCTCTCACAACGTCTGCTTCTACTGAGAGATACTGAATGACAGAAATTTGGCTAGACCTTCTAGCAGGTCATCACAGGAACATTCGCACTGTCTTGTAACTCTTGTGAATTGGTAAGGGAATGTGTGATATTATTGACTTCTTTAGGACGTACCTTGGGAAATTGACCTTTTAATTGTTATATTGGCTTTACATGTGGTATAGTCATCGTAGAGAACATAAAAGAGCACCTACTAAAGATGTCTGCTATAACATAATGGGTTCAGGGTACACACATTTAGAATCAGAAACTGAAAAGACCCAAATTATTTTGAAAAGGAAAGAGAAAAACTTAAATGATCTGAACATGCATTACGGATAGAGGAGGTGTGGTAATGTGCAGCTGAGGAAAGAGAATTGAAATGACTATATGTTGAGAAATTTTTTCCAGGTGTGCTGTGTGCTATATACTCCTCCTCTGTCTGAAATCTTTAATAAATATACATGTCTCACAATCACATTAGTATAAGCGGATTCTCCTCAGTAAATAAAAATCCCTTTTTGTTCTCATCTTAAATACTGGCATGCGGCGAAAATAAAGATTCTACTAATAGTCAATTCAAGATATGAGGTTCCATCCTCAGTCATTAGATTTCAGTAAGAGCGTGACAGCTGACATTAGTGATAAACTTCCTCAATTAAAGGTGGTAAGAAGAGGGTAGAGAACATAAGAGGTTAAAAAAAAGTATTTTGAATGGAAACCTATGTACTTTGTAATAAAGAATGAAGAATCATTTTTAATTATATTTGAACTATATCTATTTTGGTTTATATATACAAATTAAATAGTGCCAAGAATTTTTATTTACGGTGTTTTCAATTGCAGATATGCCAAAAATTATCATAATAAACTAAGTCCACTGCTCTAAAATCATCTTTCAGTCATATACGGGTTCACCAGTGGTAACTCAGATACCAGCCACGGTATCATGTTTCATGCCGTGAAACCCAGATATTTGCTGCTGTAACAGTCCTACAGAACCAAAGCTGGAAAGACTTGGCTGTAATCAACAGAAGTGTTGTTAAAGAAACATTTCAGACTATAGCTATTTTCAAACTTCTCTGTTTTCACCATTGGCAGATCCTGCCTGGTAAATTTATCTTTGTAAACATCATTTGTAAGTCCTGCTACTGTGACTTGTTAGAAAACTCCACTCATATTTTGTATTTTCTCACTCTCTTAAAGGTAAGAACTGAAGGAAGTATGAGAAAATCTGAGATTTTACCTTTTGTTTTTAAAGATAATTAAAATTTTTATTGATTTCATATGGTAATGGATGATAGATACACAAATTTCACTACCATCTATAATTTTTGGTTCTGGAGGGTTTATGTTTTATGAATATCAGTCTAATTTTGCTTAATTCCATTTTTTTATGCTTTGCTCTCCTCGTAGTGCCTGTAAACTGTTCAACATTGCACACCTTCTTGTGATAGTGAATGTCAGTTTTGATCATTTGCATCAATAGGAATATATTATGTAATTTTTGAAGTTTGAGGAAAAGCCATAGGGAAGTCAGAATGAGTTGAAAGTGTCAGGGCAGGTCTTCTGAGATCAAGCAAAAATGCCAAGGCCAAGCAAAATTATGGGAACAACTTGTTTAACTATGATAAAAATGCTAATAACATGCTTTTACATGACCTCAAGGCAAGAGGCTTAAAGAGCTTGTCAGCTGGTGAAATAGAGAGAATACAACTGGGTAGGTGGTGGCAAAACTGAAATCATTTCTCTGAACAGTGCCCAGTATTAATTCTCTAGTTAATATCTCTAGTTAATTCTCTAGTTAATTCCTAGTAATGTCAAAATAGAGACACAATGGGTGTAACCACCGAAGGAGCTCTCCTTGTCTACTGTCCAGGTAGAGCTGATTTATCAAGACAGGGAAATTGCAGTACAGTTTACTTCACACAGAGTTGGCTAAACAGGAGACCAGAGTTCCATTACTCAAATCAGTCTCTGAACATTCAGAGGTGTGGGGGTTTTTCAAGGATATTTTAGTGGGTAGAACACAGGGAGAACGGGTGCTGCTGGTTGGTTGAGGATGCAATAATAGGGGTGTAAAAAATGGTCCTTGTGCCCCGAGTCCACTTCTGATTGGGGTGACGGGCAAAAAAGCAATAGAGCCAAGAGTTGTAAGTCCAGGTGGGGCTATCCAGTCAGTAGAAATGCAAAAATCTGGAAAAACATCTCAAATGGCCAAGCTTAGGTTCTCCAGTAATGATGTTATCTGTTGAAGTAATCGAGGAAGTTGCAAATCTTGTGACCTCTGGAATAATAGCTGGTAATCATTTAACTATGCCTACAGCTTAGCAGAATTCAGGCTCCTCTCCTCCTCCAAACCTGATTATATTTTATTAGTTTTACAAAGGTGGTTTACTTTTGGGAAACGGCTATTGTTTAAAACATAAACTACATTTCTCTCACAATTAGCTTGGCCCAAGCCCAGGAATTACCAAGGGCAGTTTGGAGGTTAAAGGCAAGATGGGAGTTTGTTAGATCAAATCTCTTCCACTGTCATAATATTCTCACTGTTACATATTTGCAAAGGCAGTTTAATGAGGACAACAAACAAATTATCCATTACAAATCCATAGAACTTGAAAAGCATCCAATGCACATGAAAATTACAAGATGCAGTAGAAAATAGGATTTTGAGTCAAAACGCTCAGATTAAAATTCCAGGTCTGCCTCTTACTAGCTGTATTTGTAAAAGCAGATTAGAACTCTGAGACATGGTTTTGTCATTTTGATAAAATGAAGATTTTATGCCAAGCAGTTTATATAATGAGTTCATAGGTTATTTTAACATATAATGAGATAATTTAAACAAAAGTAATTTGTAAAGTATCTTGCACATTTAGTTTTTATTATTAATCACAGTAATTAAAATACATGGCATAAAAATACTTGACAGTGTATCCTTGAAATGCTAAATAAAATTTAATTTTACTATATATATATATATATATATATATATATTTTGAGACGGAGTTTCGCTCGTTACCCAGGCTGGAGTGCAATGGCGCGATTTCGGCTCACCACAACCTCCGCCTCCTGGGTTCAGGCAATTCTCCTGCCTCAGCCTCCTGAGCAGCTGGGATTACAGGCACACACCACCATGCCCAGCTAATTTTTTGTATTTTTAGTAGAGACGGGGTTTCACCATGTTGACCAGGATGGTCTCTATCTCTTGACCTCGTGATCCACCCGCCTTGGCCTCCCAAAGTGCTGGGATTACAGGCTTGAGCCACCACGCCTGGCCTAATTTTACTATTATTGTAAATGATGACATTATCAATAAACCGCTAACCCTCATCTGCTTTCTTAATCCAAAAATAAAAAAAAAAGCAAACCAGGATTGTATGCCCTATTATAATACATTTTCTGATTATCTTAGAATTTATTTTTCTACAAAAAAATATATGCTCTTTTCTGCTTTGTAATTGAGTGATTGAAAATGAAGCTAATATATTGTACATTTAAGACCAACTATGTTTGATACAGTGCTGACATCTTACCATCGATTTGTGTAATCCTGCAAGAACCCCTATAACACAGTTCTCGTCCTTTCATTTCTAGTGTGGATGCTAAGTAAGAATAAGGGTAATTAAATAACTGGCCCCAACAGACCCACCTCCAAGATTCAAAGTGCATAATCTAGGTGGAATAAAAACAGGGAAAGTTAAGAAGATGGAAGAATAACAGAAATCAGAAGGAAAGATCAGAATTTATATTCTCCAAATCTGAATCAGTAATCTTAGATCAGACTTGAATAACTGCCATAAATGCATAAAACATAAATATGCCAAGAATATAAGATAATATGACAAACTCTAGATGACTATATTGTTGATGATGTATTAATGATTCATATATTGTTAAAAGAAAATGTGTCTAATCAATTCATTGTTGCTAGAAGTCAAGAAAAATTTTGTATATTCTCTAAAAAATTAAAAAGTAAATAGACTTATTTATCTCAGGTATGTTATTTGTGAAGAATATTAGACTAAGTTCATAATTCTCACATTGGTAATGGTGAGGTACCAGAGTCATGAAGGGGGACTGTCATGTATCAGAATATCCTAAGGAGACTTCTTCGACATATGCATCTTTTGTTTCTAACTCTCTCATCTTCCTCATCCTTATTTTTCACCTTTCACATTCTAAAGGTTAATGTGGGAAAAGTTACAAAACCACCAAATTACACTGGTAAAGTTTAGATGCTAAAGTTCTGGACAACTTATTTTAATTTCCCAAGATTTATCTGTGTCAATAATCTTTTTGCAAACCCAGAACTTACAATCACATGCCTCTGTCTGACTTTAAATAGAGCTCAAGGTCTGACAGATGCAGAAAGTACTTTTTATTTTGTTTTATATTTTCTATACCAACCAATCCATGATCTGCCCAGATACTGATCACTGCCTGTTTCTCACAATTGCTGGGAACCCAGAAGAAATTAGAAATTCTCTATATAACATAGCCAAGGGAACTAAACATCTAAGAATGAAAGAGTTATCTGCTGGCTGTTAACAGTCAAATTAGCCAATAAGTACGTACTATTTCTTTGTATTAGGCAGCACGAAATGAGCTTTGTAAACTCTAAAATAATTTAATTCTCAAGACAACTCTTTGAGGTCAATTGTATCATCATGATCATTTTATCTACAGAAAATATAGGCTCCAAGAGTTAAGGTAGAAATCCACTCAGAGTGGCAGCATTACACCAGCTGGACCTGGTGATGCATCCTTATTCCTGGCACTTGAGCTAACTCAGCACCCTAGTCCCCAGGGAAAAGATGGACCAGCAAATCAGGAAGACTGCTCCTAGGACACAGAGAGTCAAAGCAATGCTCCTCACGGCCTGAGAGCCACCTGCCAGGACTGCTGTCAGCAAAGCAATCCTGTCTCCCAGAGTGGAGGGCTTGCAACCTGCATAGGTATACCACCCAGGGGCCAAGAACTGGCATACCTGAGGATGCCATCTCTACTGCCTGTACCTCAGGCCACGTGAGGGTCTGAGGACTAACTTTCTCTGGTGCTACTACTGACACCTGCATCTACCAGATGGGGCCCAAAAACCAGTCACCCTTGGGTTGCTGCCTGTACTGCCAATGCCAAAATATGCTACATGGGGGCCCAAGGAATGCCTCTCTTCATGCCTGCCACCACTACGGCCGGGGCCCGCATGCAACTATCAAAGACCTAAGGACTGTCCCACTTGGGGCCTGCTACCACCACTGTTGGCACCCATGTAAAGCTGCCACTTCTAATATTTGTGCCTGCATATGTCATTGGTGGCATAAGGACCAGTATTCCCAGAACCTGACTGGGACGCACTACCACCACTGTTGGCATACGTGCACGCCACCCTGGGACTGAGGATGACTGGTCTACCTGAGTCCACAGTTGGTGCCCATCAGTGCCACTTAAGGGCTGAAGACCAGTAAGTCTGTAGCCCACCACTAGTACTGCCAGAAACCCCACCCAGTTTAGCAGTGGGACCACTGCATATCTGTGCTCACTGCCCAGGAGACTGGAGACTGGCTCACCTGGTGCCTATTGCTGCTACTGCATGTTTGTGTGCACTCCCAAAGGGCCTAAGGACTAGCTTACCCAGTGTCCCTATCACCAAAAAAAACTCACAACAGTTTTCACAACCACAGCCAAAGCTGCTAGGAAATTGCAAACATCACTGACATTGATCACAACCAAATAAATCATACAGAAACTATAATACTTCACCTACTCAGAATTAAAGCCAAAGCACCTTATCCAACTGTTACTAAATATGCATTTGTAGGAGAAAGTCTTTCTCTATGAAAGCTATTCCATATAATTGAAAGAAGCCGCCATTATACCAGATCTGTAGCTATCAATGTAGGGACATGAGAAACACAAAAAGAATGAAAATAGCATCTCCAAAGGAACACAAAATTCTCTGGTAACACCTCAAGGAAAAGGAAACCTATCAAATGCTTTAAAAATAATTCAAAATAATGATCTTGCTAAAACCCAGCAAGCTATGACAACGAAGATAGATGATACAAATTTTTGAAAAACTATTTGTTATATTAGTAAAAAAAAATTAATGAAGAGATAGACAATGTCAAAAAGGAAACAAATCCTGGAACTGAATAATTAAAAAAATAAAATACAATTGAGAGCTTCAACAATATACTAGGTCAGGCAAAAAAATAAAAAGGATTTCTGGACTGGAAGACAGATCTTTTGAAATAACCCAGTTCATACCAAAAAGGAAAAGAAAAAGAAGAAAATAATTGAAGAAAGCATACATGACATATACGATAAGAGCAAGCAAACAGATATTTGCAATTTTGGAGTTCCACAGAAGAAGAAATAGAAAAAAATATAGAAAACCTATTTAGCCCTTTTTCTGTCTGCCCTGAGAATACTTGCTAGTAGTTCTTGTGGCTCCAGCATTTACCCTGAGATAACTTTGCCATGAAATATCTTGTTTTTATTATTATTTTTATAATATTCTAGTATATCAACTTTGGAAACAAGACATCATTATATTTATAGCATTTTGTTTTTAGTAGCAGTATTTCCAGTTATAAAATATAGTAATTTTCAATCCTTAAAGTCAAATCCTGTAAAACGTAGTCTTCCTATGAGATTTTAACATCCTTCTCAGTTGTTGGCTGAAGATTCATTTAATGAATCTGATTTTTCCAAAATACATAATTTTGATGATTCAGATGATTCTGATGTTGGTTATGTTTAGAAATAACTCCAAGAACAGCTTGTTATATTTTATTTTCACGTTGAAAATCAGTCAGATCTGCTTCAGCCTCAAAGAGCATGTTTATGTAAAATTAAATGAACACTGGCAGCGAGCTGCACTTTTTTTTTTCTAACAGAAAAAGTGTTAATAAAATAATAGCTGGACACTTTCCAAGTAAGGGAGATAAATAGAAATTCAGATTCAGAAAGCTCAAAGATACCCAAATAGATTGAACCCCAAAAGGTCCTTTCCAAGATACATTATAGTCAAACTCTTAAAAGTTGAAGACAGAATTATGAAGGCAGCAAGAGAAGAGTATCAAGCCATATATAAGAGAATCCCCATTGGAGTAACAACAGATTTTTCATCAGAAACCTTATAGGCCAGAAGATAATGAGATAATATATGTTAGCTACTGACTTTTTAAAAAGCTGTTAGTAATGAATGCTGTAACCAGCAAAACTATCCTTCAGAGATAAAGGAGAAATAAGGTCTTTTCTAGACAAGCAAAAATTGAGATAATTCATTACAATTGGATTAACCCTCCAAGAAATGTTTAATAGAGTTCTACATCTGAAGGCAAAAGATGATACCATCATGAAAATACACAAAAGTATAAAACTCATTGAAGAGCAGATATACAAATGAGAAATAGAATGGGATCAAGCCATTGTATTTCACCACAGAACACCACAGATTCACAAATATATATGATAAGAGAGAAAGTAATAAAGAATATACAAAACAAAATTATAGGATTAAAACATAATCTGTGAATAACAACCCAGAATATAAACAGATTCGACTTTCTAATTAAGCGATACAGACTAATGGAATGAATTTTTTATAAAACACTTAACTATATGGTGCCTTTGAGGGCTTACTTTACCTATAAACCCACACATATACTGAACATGAAGAATTTAAAAAAGCAACCTGTGTACATGAAAACCAAAGGCCTACAGGAATAGACTTAAAAACACCTGTAATTTCAGCACTTTGGGAGACAAAGGCAGGCAGATCACTTGAGCCCAGGAGTTTGAGACCAGTCTGGGCAACATGGTATAATCCTGTCTCTACAAAAAAATACAAAATTAGCAGGGTATGATGGCATGAACCTGTAGTCCTAGCTACTTGGGAAGCTAAAGCAGGAGGATTGAGGCTGCAGTGAGCCGTGATTGTACCACTACAGTCCAGTCTCAGTGACAGAATGAGGCTGTGTCTTAAATAAATAAAGTCACTAATGATGAAAGCATTAATTCAGAAAGATGATATAACAACTGTAAGCATATATGCACCCAACACTCAAGCATCCAGATATATAAAGCAAATATTATTCGAACTAATAAGAGAGATAGACTTTAATACAATAATAGTTGGTGACTTCAACACCCCAGTATTAGGACTGAAAAATTATATAGGCAAAAAATAAACCAAAAACATTGGACTCAAACTGAACTATAGACCAGAAGGACCTAAAGGACATTTATAGAGCATTTTCTCCAACAGCTACAGAATACACATTCTTTTCATCAGCACATGGAACATACTCCAGGATAGACCACATGTATGCCACAGAACAGAACAAGTCTCAACAATTTTTAAAAAATCAAAAACACATCAAGTACTTTCTCATACTACAATGAAATAAAACTAAATCAATAATACGAGGAACTTTGGAAACTGTACATATATATGGAAATTAAACAACATGCTTTTGAACAACCACTGAGTTAGTTTTAAAAATTAAGAAGAGAATCAATTTTTTAAGCAAATTAAAATAGAAACCCAACATACCAAAGCTAAGGAATACAGTGAAAGCAGTTCTAAAAGTTAAGTTTATAGCTATAAATACCTACAACAAGAAATAGAAAGATTCCAAATCAACAATTTAGTGATGAACTTTAACAACTAGGAAAGTAAATGCAAACCAAACTCAAAATTAGCAGAAGAAAAGAAATTATAAAAAGCAGAACAGAACTAAATGAGAGACAAATAAAATAAAAAATGTTATTTTCTTGAAAAAATAAAAACTGACAAACTATTACCTAAACTAAAAAATAAAGAAGACCCAAATAAAATCAGAAACAAAATGAGACATAACAATTCATATCACAGAAATACAAAAGATCATTTGTAATATGGTTTGGATTTGAGTCCACATCCAAATCTCATGTTGAATTATAAGAGGCCTGGTGAGAACTGATTGAATCATGGGGGCAGATTTCCCCCTTGATGTTCTCATAATTGTGGGTGAGTTCTCATGAGATCTGGTTGTCTAAAATCATGTAGCATCTCCCTCCTTTCTATTTTCCTCCTTCCTTGGCTGTGTAATACATGCCTGCTTCCCCTTCACCTTCTGTCGTACTGAAGTTCAGTTTCCTGAGGCCTCCACAGGCTTGTTACCTGTACAACCTGTGGAACTATGAGTCAATTAAACCTCTTTTCTTTAAAAATTTCCCCGTTGCAGGTATGTCTTTTAGCAATGCAAGAATAGGCTAATACAAGTAGTGACTATTATAAACAGCAATATACCAACTAATTTGAAAGCCTGGAAGAAATGAACAAATTCCTAGACACATATAACCTGCTACAATTGAACAAGAAATAGAAAATTAGAAGAGAACAATAAGGAGTAACAAGATTGAATAAGTAATAAAAACCATCCAACAAACTGCTGAATTCTACCAAACTTTTGAAAAATAACTAATAAGAATTCAAACTCTTCCAAATATTAAATAAAAGATAATTTATTTTCTCATATTTCTGAGGTCCAGATGTCTAAAATCAGTTTCACTGGGCCCAATTCAAGATTATCTAAGTGCTGTGCTCCCTATGGAGCTTCTGGGGGAGATTGTTCCTTGTCTCTGCCACCCTTTAGTGTCTGCAGGCATTCCTTGGTTGGTGGCTGCAACACTTCAACCTTCGAGTCCTGCCTTACCAAACTCTGTTTCATTTCATATTGCTTTTTCCTCTTTGTATGTGTAAAATCTCTCTCTGTCTTCCTCTGACAAGGATACGTATGATTTTATTAGGGCCTACGTGGATAATCTAGAACTACCCCACCATCTGAAGACCTTTTAATTAAATGCTCAATAATGGCCAGGCCTGGTGGTTAACAGCTGTAATCCCAGTACTTTGGGAGACTGAGGTGGGTGGATTACTTGAGGTCAGGAGTTTGAGACTCACCCTGCCAACATGGCAAAGCTCCATCTTTACTAAAAATACAAAAATTAGCCAGGCATGGTGTTCATGCTTGTGGTACCAGCTATTTGGAAGCCTGAGGCAGAGAATTGCTTGAACCTGCAAGGCAGAGGTTGCAGTCAGCCCAAGATCATGCTACTACTGCACTCCAGGGTGGGTGAGAGAGAGAGAGAGGCTGTGTCTCAAAAAGTGTAATGATGCAATAACACCTTTTAAAATTTTTGCCATATATAGTAACGTTCATAGGTTCCAGAGATTAGTGCATCTATATCCTTTGGGATGGATATTTTCATCCTGTCATAAATTGTATAAATTGTATGCAGTCCACTGACCAAAATTTATAACTTTATTTTTATTGATTTTATATTTTTATCATTGTGATCAGAAAACATTCTCTATGTAATTTTAATTCTTTTAAACTTATTGAAACCATTTTTGTGAACTTTTAAACTTATTGAAACCATTTTATGGTCTGTCTTGGTTAGCATTTCATGTGTGCTTGAAAATAATGCTTATTTTGCAATTGTTGCTTTTAGTAGTCTATAAATAATATCAACTAGATCAATGATCAACATAGTTAGCACTATTGTACAGATCGTTTACATTTTTGATGATTTGTAGTTGCTGTATCAATTGTTTGAGAGAAGAGCTAAAATCTCTAGCCACGATTGTGGAATAATCTGCTTCCTCCTTTAATTCTATCATGTTTTGCTTTATGTATTTTGAAGCTCTGTTTTTGATTATATATTCATTTGTGTGTCCTTCTAATCAATTTGTTTTTTAATGATTATGAAATGTTCCTATTTCTGGTAATATCTCTTTATCTTGAAGTCTACTTTCTCTGATAATGATATATCCACTTACAAAATTTTAAAATTTGTTTTCAATCTGTGTTTATCTATTTAGATTGCTTCACCTATAGGTAACATTAATTTCATCTTGCTTTAAACAATTCTGACAATGCTGTCTTTAATTAGAGTATTTGTTCTACTGCAATAATAACATTCATATAGTTATATTTAAGTACATTATTATATTTTGTTTTCTCCTTAATTACATAATTTATCTTTTCTTTTGGACTAGTTGAAAGTAAATTTCATTTTAATTTATCCGTTGACTTTTCAGATAGTCCACTTTAAATTATTGTTTAATAGTTGTTCTAAGATGACAGTCTTCAAAATGTAGTGCCCAAACTAGCACCATTAGCATCACCTGGAATGTTTGAAGAAACGCAGATTTTTTGGCCACATTTGAGACACATGTAATAATAGTCTGGGAGGAAGTCCCAGTAATCTTTGTGTTCATAAGCTTTCCAGATGATTCCTATGTATGCCAGAGTTTGAGAGCCACTAATCTAGGGATTACAATATGCATCTTTACCTTTCCACAATTTGCTTACAGTTAATAATGTACAACGTCACCAAAAAATAAGACTTTTGTAAATTTATAGATTCACTTATTTCTTTCTACTCCTGGTCTTTATGACATACAAAAATACTTGTCAAACAAATTTTCACACGAATAAGAGACATTGTCTTTAGAATTGTCCTACCTATTCTTTCCTGAATCTTCTAGTTACTGAATAGGATTATTTCTCTTTATTCTGATAATATCTTTTAATATTTTTTTAATTTATATACTGCAGTATTGCTGGTAACAAATAATATTGGTTTTCTTTTTCATATGAAAGTATTTATTTCTCTTTAATTCTTGAAGGATATTTTAACACGTATGAGATTTTGGCTTGTTACTTTTTATTCCTTTACATGTGAAGGCATTGTTTCACTTTTGCTGGCTGCCATTGTTTCTGAGGAAATGTCAGAAGTTATTGGAACCATTTTTCTTTGTATGTAAGTGTTATTTTTCTCTGGCTATCTTCATATTTTAACCTTGTCTTTTAGCAGTTTGATTAAAATGTCATTAGGTAAATTTTATTTTTGTATGCTTTGTGGGCTTCAATGAGCCTCTTGAATCTGTAAGTGGATATTTATCACCTAATTTTGGCAGATATTGAAATATATTTTTCTGTCTGAAATTTTTGGTGATATTTGGGAGATTATATATAATATATAATTTCAGAGATTGTATATATTACATCATAATAGAACAGAAGAGGACGTGTGTGTGTGTGTGTGTGTGTGTGTGTACAATTGTCTCCTTTCCTTCTGTGATTTCAGTTTTACATAGGTTAGTCCCTTTCATATTGTCCCACAGATTCCTGAGACTGTTTATTGGATTGGGTTATTTCCATTGATCTGGGTCTTCTCAAAATTTTTCCACATTGATTACCTTTTTTTCTTAATTATGGATTATGGATGGCATTTTCCTATGTATGAGTGTGTTTTTACGGGAACATGGGCATATCAAGTAATTTTGAATTGCATTTAGAACACTGTGAATGAAACATCAGGGCACTCATGCAGGGTCATTCTCTGCATTCAAGTATCAACTGTCCTCCAACTCTCTTTGAGCTGTTGATAACTCTCCAAGCCTTCAGAATGTTTTGCATATTTTGTCTACAATGTAGTTATTACTTGTGAAAAGATCAATCTGATTGAAGCAAGCTGGTCATTATTGGATGTGGAATTTGTGTCCTTTAATTGTGTGCTCACTATTTTCTGGAAACCTTACTTTTTGGCATAAGATATTCTATGCTTATCTCTTCATTGTCCCCAGACTTATAATTAATCATATTTTTTAAGGTATGCTAGTATCTTTTGGTGGAGAATGGTAACCTAATTAGCAACCTACTACTGGATAGTAGATGTAGTCATTGCAAGGAGAGTTTTGGTTCTTTTAGTTTCTCTCAGTGGCCAGAGATATATACTTATTGTCTATCTATCCATCTTTTGAAAACTATGTGTTTACAGTGATATATCTGATTCTAATCCAAAATAATAGGTTTCATTGTAATTTTCTTGCCTTTTATATTTGTAATTCAGTCTTCCAATGATGAGAAACCTGGCTCCCATTATTTTCAATATGTTCACTTCCCTGATAAAGTCTTCTGTATGTAACCAATTTTCCGTTTGAAGAACTTCCCACCTTCCATCCCACAGACCTTGTCACTGTGTTCAGGTTTATACATGCTGTGCTATGCACTGCTAGTTGCCTCCCTAATTATCCACCAACCCACTGTGGATTCTCTCCTCCTCCAACTCAGGCTTCTATATTATGGCCAGTATGCTGCAACCGCTAATCCCATCTACAAATGTAGAAAACCTCCTTACCGTGCTTATGCTCTGAGGCTTTGCACAGGCACCTATACATTCCCTCTGGCCTCTCCATTCAGGAGAGAGCTTAAATATCCATCGCAATAGAGGGGAAATTGCTTGCTACATGTAACCCATGTGTTTTAGGTTTATATTTTGCCAAATTAAGATTGCTTTAAAAATGGAATTAGCATTCTATTGCTTTGCTGCTTATAATATAAAGAGTTTTGGAAATAGTCCAAAAACAAAAGACTGGTTAAGCAAATTATGAAAAAATTTTAGGATATGCACATTATAATTATTTTTACATGAAACTCTTTCTGCTAGATGGTTTTATTAGAATCAAAATGACTATGCAATATTGTTGAGTTTGTACACATTTTTCTTAAATACATACATAATTATCTCTGGAATTAAAATAAATGTATGTTTTTGTTTTGCTTCTTTTTAAGTTTTTCATAATATACAGCCATATAGTTCTCATTTAATTTAAAAAGCTTTATTTAAAAAATGTATTTTAAACTTTTTAAGGAAAAAAAATATGGGGTAGTCTTCTAGGCTTGTGAAATGTATGTGTCTTAAAAATGAGTTGAATAAAAATTGATGGGCCACAGAAAAGAATAGAGATTGTTTGAGTAGAGCCCAACAAGGTTCCTAGATTTCCCAGTTACATGACTTGTTGAAAATTGTTTTTTTTTCATTCTCTGTTCTGTTTGTAAGGTGTTCCACTACATTAACTTTCTTTTCTCTCTCTTTTTTAACTCTGCCTTTTATGTTAGCTATAGACCATAGCTTCCCCTTTCCAATAATTTTCTGCTTATTCTAATTGTCTCTTCTTTTCTGGATCCAAGGTCTTTAATATTTTTCCATTGAGGTATTTTGTCTGAATATTATCAAATATCTTTGGATCCCCAATTCCCTTGGTAAAAATAAACATTTATTTTGTAAGCACATGGATATCAATTGAGAATACAGACAACTTTTGATCCTAGAAAAAGTTAATTTGAGAAACGGGTTGAACTGACATAGTATTTAAAATGCTCAAGAATATACATTGTCACTTCTACAGGAATTGCCAATGCCAAGGTAGAATTCATAGGAAAACATATATCTGTGTCTGAGTCTTGTCTGATATAGACTGTTTTTATGTGCAACATCTGAAAACAAAAACAACTTCAAATGTCTCCTCTGTTTCTTAACCAATCTGAAGAACATCAATTTCCCAGCAGAATGGTTTGTAGTGTTTTTAAAACCTTAATGAGAACTGGCAGCTATTTTATATTTTGTAGCAAGTTTTCTGTAAATTGGTAGTGAAGTTCAACATATTTATTTTCTGTAAGCAGAAAGACAAAAACTTGTGTGAGACTGACCTATAAGAAGATATGTACTTATGCATTCCCCCAAAGAGGGTAGAGAGGCTTATTGTAGTTGTTTTTTCTGTCTACCATCAGTAAGGAAACACTAACAACATATACCAAAGAGGTTGACACCAGGAAAGTCTACATCTAAGGCAGATTTTTGCTTGTGTCACCTGTTTAATAAGCAGTGACAAATTTTGAAAATAATTGTACAATTGTTAAGTTTAAAAAAAATTCTAGCCTCCAGAACTGTAAAAATAAATTTCTGTTGTTGAAGCCATCAAAAAAGAGAAAAAAACACATTGAGAATATTTGTTTGCATTAAGAAAGGTTTTCTACTTATTAAAAAAAATTGAATAGATATTCTTCTAAGTAATATGGGTGTTTTTTAACACGACTGATTGGGTAACCACATGTTCCTGTTGTCTGTCATATTTTGAAATTATATCTTTTGTCTTGGCATAAATATTACTATTGCCACAGTTTGGACAACAAATTGTATATTACCCTGTCTCTGGGTAAGGGGAGTTTCCACATGAAAGTTTTAAATGCAAGTATACAGATAATTGACAACAAAGATATATCCTAAATGAGACTAATTGATATGATATTGATACCTAAGGCAGACAAGGTAATACAAGAAAAAATTACTGGCCGATTTCTCTGATGGACATTTATGTACGTGTCCTCAATAAATTATTAGCAAACAGAATCCAACAACATATCAAAAAGATGATACATCATGACCAAGTAGGATTTACTCCTGTCATGCAAGAGTGGTTTAGCATGCATGAATGAATCAGTACAATATATCACATTACCAGAATGAAATATAAAAACCACAAGATCACCTAAATTGACATGGAAAAAGAATTGGACAAAAATCCGGTATCCATACTTGATAAAAATTCTCAACAGTCTAAGTATAGAATGAGTGTTCCTCAACATTACAAAGGTCATTGATGAAAAACTGAGAGCTGACACTTATTATCAGTGAGGAAAAGCTGAAAAATTTTCCACTTGGATACAGTACAAGTTGAGGATGTCTACTCTTGCCACTTCTATTCAAAATACTACTGGAAGTTCTAGCAAGACCAATTAGACAACAAAAAGAAATAAAAGGCATACAAATCAGAAATGAAGTAAAGTTATCTCTATTTGAAGATGACATAATCTTATATGCAAAAATCCCCAATGATTTCACCAAAAATTGTTATAACAAATAATTCAATAAAGTTGCAGGACTCAAAAGCGACATACAAAAATTAGTAGCATTTATGCACACGTAATTGCTTAACTGATAAAGAAAATTTTAAACATTCTATTTTCAATAGCATAAAAGAACTAGGAATAAATTTAACCAGCGGTAAAAATCTGTTCAATAGAATTTGAAGATGACCCGAATAAATAGAATAATACCCAATGGTTATGTAATAGAAGATTTAAATTGTTAAAATGTCCATGCTACTTAAAGCAATATATGGATTCCACACAATCTCTACCAAAATCTTAGTGATATTCTTCAGATAAATAGAAAAAAAATTCTAAAATTTATGAAAAACCATAAAAATGTCCCAAATGGTCAAAACAATTCCGAGACAGTAAGCAAAGTTGGAGATAACACTTCCTGAGTTAAAATTATATTATGTAACTACAGTGATCAAAACAGTATAGTAATAAAATTAAAAATAGACACATCTACCAGTGGAATGGAACGAAGAGCCCAGAAATAAATTCAAACATATATGGTCAATTAATTTTTACAAAGATGTCAAGAGAACGCAATGGAGAAAGAATAGCCTTCAATGAATGGTGCTGAGAAAACTATAGTTCCATATGAAAAGAATAAAATTGAATATTTGCACCATATATAAAAATATCGATTCAAAATAGATTTTTTAAAACCGCATGAATATAAGACCAGAAATTATAAAAGAACATAGAGGGAAAGATCCTGGACATTTGCCTTATAAAGGACTTTTTATATTTCACATCAAAAGCTCAGGCCACAAAAGCAAAAATATATAAATTGAACTATGTCAAACTAAAAAACTTCTGTGCAGCAAAGGAAGCAATCAACAAAATGAAAAACCCTGTGGATTGGGAAAAATATTTGCAAATCATATATCTTATAAGGGGTTAACATCCAGAATTTATATTCATACACTAAAGAATGAAAACACAAATAAGCTAATTTTTTTAAATGAGCTAAAGACCTAAATAGACAGTTTCCAAAGAAGACATAAAAATGGCCAACAGGCATATGAAAAGTTTCTCAACATTTTTAATCATCAGGGAAATATGAATCAAAACCACTATGAGATACCATCTCATACCTGTTTGGATGGTTATTATTAAAAAGTCAAAAAGTAGCGAATGTTAGTAAAGGTCTGAAGAAAGAGTAACTGTAGTACATTGATGGTGGAAATATAGATTGGTATAGTCATTATGGGAAACAGAACAGAGGTTTCTAAAAAAACAAAAACTGGGTAAGGCATGGTGGCTAACACTTGTAATCTCAGCACTTTGGGATGCTGAGTTGGGTGGATCCTTCTGAGGTCAGGAGTTCAAGAGCAGCCTGGCCAACATGGTGAAATCCATCTCTACTAAAAATAAAATAACTAGCTGATGGTGGTGATGTGCACTGGTAATCCCAGCTAAATGAAAGGCTGAGGCAGGAGAATGTCTTGAACCCAGGAGGTGGAGGTTGCAGTAAGCTGAGATTGTGCTACTGCACTCCAGCCTGGGAAACAGAGTGAGACTTTGTCTCAAACAAAACTAAACTAAAGAACTATGATATGACCCTACATTCCATCTTCTGAGCATATATGCAAAGGAAATTGTCATCACCTCATAAAGATATATGCATGCCCATGTTTATTGCAGTATTGATAACAATAACCAAGACATAAGAACAACTTGTGTCCATCTATGGATGAATTGATAAACTGTGCTACTGGTATACAAAGAAATATTATTTGGCCCTAAAAATAAATGAAAACTTGCCATTCGCTACCATATAGAGGGATGTGGAAGATGCTAATTAAAATAAGCTAGAGAGAGAAAAGAAAAATATATATCAGATGATCTCACTTATATGTGGAGTCTAGAGAAATAATTTAATATGCAAAGATAGAGATTAAAACAGTGGTCACCAGGGGTGGTGGAGTAGGGGGAGGAAATTAAAGATATGAAAGATGTAGGTCAGAGAATACTAAATAGTAGATATGTAGAATAATGATTCTAGAAATTTAATGTATCACATGAGAACTATAGGTAATAAAATTATACTGTATACTCAGCATTCTTGCTAAGTGAGATTTTTAACTGTTCTTGCCACAGAAACAAAATAATGAGTGATTATGTGAGATGATGGATACATTAATTCGCTTCACTATAGTAGCCTTTTTGCTATATATTTATATTATATCATATCATATTGCATAATTTAAATATATAAAATAAAAATCATTTTAAATGAAGCATATTTTAAAAGAGAGTATAAATCAACAGAAAAATGGGTTTAAATTACAAAAATCATTTGTACATTACCTTTTAAAAACAATACAACTATTACATGAAGGGCATACATAGAAAATAAAATATAACTTAAAGCTAGATACAGCTTTAGGGTTCATTTATTCCTTTGTATTTTGCAGTTAGATGAGTGAGGCTACATAAAGTGGGGCATATTATATACAGACTAATTCTAAGCAGATACCGAAAGTCAATCAATTGCACAAATGTTTACTGAAATCAGAATCTGTTTTACCATGTTACCTCTCTCAGATACCATTTATCATTTTAGTTTCAGGAAGGTTGTATGTAGGCACTCCCATGGATATTTCACAGGGAAATACCATTTCATGAAATGCATATTTTTTACCATCAGCTATGCCTGTCATTCCTAGCTGTGCATCTGAATCATCCATAGAGTTATTTTTTTTTTAATCCAACTTCCTGAGTCCAATTTTAGGGGGTCCAATTTACTAGGTCAAATTTAAGATTCTGGGGTTTTGAAAAGGTCTACAGGTAATTCCGATAAATGTTTTGTTTTAAATCAATTACCCTGTCACTTTGGTATTCCATCCCAGATTTTTGTGTAGTATCTTGCTGTGGTGATTTAGGTTTTCTTCTCTTACAACTCTCACAAGTCTGAGTTGGCCTCAGTCTGAATAGTCTGCCACTTGCTTGTCTGTTTCTTAAGCCAATGCCCTAATCTTGACCTTCAGAATGTTATTTAACACTAACTATAGGAGAAGGATGATAAGAAAGAATATGAAAAAAAAAAAACCCCCACTCTTTATGAGAAAAGTAGAGTTTCAATAACTTATTTTAAAAATATATTTTATTCTTAAAAAAGTTACTCTTGTCTAGCTTGCCTTCCTAGGACAGAGTGTCATCTTTGCACCCTGATAAATACATCAGAAAAGAGTTGCCAAAGAGAACAGCCTCCAAGAAAAAATAGTTCACACGATAGAGAAATAATCTAAGAGAGAACCAAGAGAAGACTGACTTTACCTCAGTACAATTCTCTTTATTATGTCTGCTTGTTTTCCATCTTCCGATATTTCAACACTCTTCTATTGAGAAATACATAGCAAACATTGTTACTAATGATGCAAGGTCTCAGAATTTAAGGTGGCATTTTATTGGTCATCTTTTTGAAGAAGCTATTAAACTACTCAGCAGATTGTATGATTTAGATGAAGGGGGGAAAAGTAGGTGAAAAATATATTCTCTGTTGAAGTTGCAAAATAACTTACCAAAATTTTAGTAAAATATTAGTCCCTGAAACTTTAAGAATTTACTAGTTTAGAAGAGTATTTTCTATTCTCCCCAAATAATTGATAGAGAATTTCTAAATTTTTTATAGTTAGATTTATTCCATTCTTTCATCTGGTAATTATTTTAAGTGGACATTTTTCAAAGTAGATGATTATTTAAAATAAAATATAAAAGCTGTAAGACTCTTCTGTGACACTTTTAAAGAGCAGAGAGAAATTCCAACACCTGGGTTTGAAGAACATTATAAGTTTTGGAAAGACTGGTTTACTGTGCATAAATGCAAAGGTAAATTGAATTCTAAGAGTTTAACCAGGTAGTAGTACCTGGTATAAACTTACCATTTATAATAGTAAGAAATCTATTGTTGGAGCATTGTCAACATTAATTGCCTGGGAAAAACCAGAAAATGGTCAAAGATATGAAAGATTCATGAACTGTCAAAGAACATTCAAGAATAGTTAGGAATGTTTCTTATAAATGCTATTGAAAAGTAAATTTGTACATACTTTTTTGGCATCATTCAGAAATGTACATTTTAACAAAATGTAAAAGTTGTCATAGATTTAAAATACTTTGGATCAAGCTATTTCAAGATTATGGACTATAAAAATTCATCATTAAATAGGGGAAAATGCCTCAAAGCAGACTAACAGAATAATAGACTGAATCTTGGACTTGAAGTCTTTAAAATGATTGTATAAATGTACACACAAACACACACACACACACACACACAATGTCTAAAGTCCTTACATTTTTATATATATATGAATATATGTATTCATATGTAGGTCATATATATATACATAAATTCATATATCTATATATCTATCTGTATATATATATAGATATATGAGTGGAAGGACTTTAGACATTGTTTTTCTAAGCCAAATATTGTTTCTTAGAATGCTATAGTCAATGTGTCAATGTGTGGGTGAAAAATTAGTTAACAGAGTGTACTGTTCTAGTTTTATATTTTCAATGGATTTAATGTAACACATTCCAATTAGGTTTAGAAAAACTAAAATTATAATATACAAAGACATATTTAGGTGAAATTGTTTCAAAACTAACAAAAATATTTGAGAGAGAGAGACAGAGATGGAGAGAGAGACCAGAGAGGGTGAGAAAGCACTGCTTGGCATTTTTTGGTTTATATCTTGCTCTTCAACTGTTTCTTCTGCTTTAAAAAATAATACACCTTTTTATATGACCTGGACTCTAACCATTTTCATACAAATACTGAATAAAATAGTACAACATAGAGGAAAGAGGATTGAACACAAAAGAGGCTAAATGCCTTAACACTACCAATAAAGTACAATGAACCCATTGGTAGGGCTCGCAAAATATGATAGAAACAAAAGCATAAGAGGCTAAACTCCTACGAAATGTGCTGAATTCCCCTTAATCCAAAACAAATAAACCAGCAAACAAACCCCCTAGTTTTGGGTCACTCCAAAGCATACAGAGTCAAGGACATTGGGAGCAAGTCGTTTATTGGGAAGGTGATTCCAGGAAAAACGTGTGAAAGAGTATGGGTTGGGGAAGAGTGGTGTTGTGGGAGGTGGAAGAATGAAACCAAAGGGAAGGAAGGGGAAAGCCATTACAATGTGCATGGATGTTCAGGTGAATGCCAGAAACCAGGGAATTTACGCTTTAGATTAATCTCTTGGGAGATTAACATGGGATTAACATCTCTTGGGAAGCTGGATCATTGTTTTAGGTTTGTGTTCACATTCAGCAATAGTGGCCCTTCAGGTACAGCTCTCCTGGTGTCAGAGAATCCTTCAGGTAGGGAAGCAGAGAGGCACCTGAGATAGGAGATTTCAGCATTTAAGAAGTTGTCTATTGTAGCTTCAGATGAACTCAGACAGGGGCCAAGAATAAGTGTAGAGGTTAACATTAAGTTTCAGTGGGTGAGTTGAGTTTTGGGGGTATTGACAATATAGCATTCTCAGAAATCAAAACTGTAGAATAATTTTAAACATAAGCATCAGAAAAAGGTTTGAGTTCTAGTGAAAAGAAATAAAATAAGATATGTGTAATTCCTTTACAGATAAACTGAGCCATGAATTGGCATTCATGCTGAGGCTCTATATGCAGGTCAGGTGAATGCATTTTGAATCTAATGATCACTCAACACTTCTCTTTCTAGGAAATCTACACATTTAAAATCGATTATATGTAGCTAGAAGTATTAGCTTTTATCTATATGCAATAGAGTTTTGTGTTTTAGTTTAAATATTTCCAAAAAATGTAAATGGGAAACTATGCTTATCAAAAATACCCCAGAAATCTTTTACGTAGATTCAGGTGCTTAATACTTAATTACCAAATAAATATTGAATACCTATAACTACTAAGTTCTAGGCTCAATTAACAATTTCTATTAACAGAGTACAGGTATGTAACATGATTGTCAACAAACAAACACCAACAAATTGAGATTTCTGGAGAAAGAGCTCTCTGGAAAGCCAGAAGACAGAATAAGTGAGACTTTAATGATTTAAAAGCTACATAGGCTGTTTTCTAGGAGAGAACTAGACAACTGTTTCAAACAGTCTCAATGCTAGAAATTAGTACGTGTATAGTACCTGATACACAATGACAATTCCAGGAAGAATAATTAATTCAGCATCATATTTTTCTTTTTTTCAAGTTTTCTTTGGTGTCTAAATGAAGTTTTTCAGTTTTTGTCATATAGATATAGATATCAGAAAGATTTTGTTAAACTTATTCTAAAGTCACTCATGTTTGGGACATTTTAAAACTTTTTTCTTTCTAATAAGTAATAGCTGGCATAAAAGATAACTAATACTTTAAAATAGATATTTATCATATACCCAGACATTGTAATAAAGTATTCTTTATTCTGGAAATTCATCAGTTGATTATTTCAGAATTCCTAGACAAAATCATATCATTGATAGTGGTCATAAAATAATATTTAATTTATAATTTGTTAAAAGCTTTTAAAAACAAAATGGATTTCGAATTTTATCATTAGCTTTTTTAGAATTCTTAGAGATAATTACAAATATTTGTTCTTCCTTAAATTATTAATGCAAAGAAAAGCATTAGTAGATTTTATAATGTTGAACTGTCTTTGCATTCCTGGAATAAACTTTCACTCATCATGATGCATTATTTTAATATACTATTGGGATTGACTTACAAATAATTTATTTAGAATAAATAAATCTATATTTCTACATCAATATATACTATAGTTTACCTTTTTGCAAGTGATCTTAATCAGCTTTTAGTAATAGAATCATGCCAGCTGAGTAAAATCACTTAGGAAATTTCTACCACTTTTTAATATCTACAAGTTGACATAGGATGATAATCTGTTCTTTGGAAGCTTCAAAAAGTATTCTCATCTATCAGAACCAGTCTTTCTTGCTATATATTTTATGTCATTATTTTCGAACTACTCTATTCTTTAAGAATACAATTGTATTCTTTCTTTTGTCATATGGACTTTATTTTATTCACTTAATTTTATAGTAATTTATTAGACTGCAATCTGTTGAGCATGTATTATTTTTCTAGGTCTTTTATTTATGTACTTTCCCTATTTTTATCCTTACAGAATAATCATAATATAGGTATTAATACCCCTAGTTTTCATTTGTAGAAAATGCCACTTAAAGGGGTTAAATGACTTGTTGAATGTCATAGCTTGTTAAGCTTCTGAGGACTCACTGTCCTGTGCATCTTTATGTCCTATATTCCCTTCATGGTTCGAGGCAGACTGTAAACACCCAATAATTACTTGTAGAACTAAAGAGGCTGCTTCTGCCTGACTTGAAGCTCTCTCTGTGAAAGTAATGAAGTATTGCTGTTTCTGTTTTTATGATAATAATTTTTATCAAGGTAAAACAAACCTAGTTATATTTGAGTATAAAAACTGTGACAGCTACATATTTTATATTTATATTTATTAAGTCACTTTCCTGAGGTATAATTTGCTTTCAATATAAGGCACACATTTTTAGTGTAGAGCTGGATTAGGTTTGACAAATGTGTTGCTTCATGTAATCACTATCTGAATCAAAATGCACAACATTTTCATCACAAAAGAAAATTGATACTGGCCACTTTGCAATCAGTCTCCCCCTCATTCTTGTCACTAGGCAACCATTGAGATACTTCCTATCACTATGCATTAGCTTTATGTGTTTCAGAATGTCATCTAAAGGAAATGACACAAATATATATCTTTTTATATCTGGCTCCTTTTCACTTAGCAGATTTTTTTTTCTATTTCCCTCATTTCCTTATTGATGGACATCTGGGTTGTTTCCAGTTTGGGGCTATTACAAATAATGTCATAAATATTAATGGTCATGAACTTTTAATTGTTCTTGAGTAAGTATTGAGGAGTAGGATTGCCTTGTTTCATATCTTAGGAGTGAAGCCTCCAATAGTTCACATTTAAGTATTATATTAGCTATGTTTTTTTCTGATGACTGTTATCAATTTGTGGAAATACCCTCTTCTTACTAGATTCTGGAGAGTTTTTTTTTCAAGCATAGATGCTGATTTTTTAAAAGCTATTTTTCTGCATCTACTAGGATGTTAAAATAATTTTACTTTTTTATTCTGTTGATAATTTACATTAATGGTAGAATGCCAAACCAACCTTGCATTCCTGGGTAAACTCCATTTTATCTTGATGTATTTTCCCATTTAAATATTGTTCCACTTTTCTTTGGTTTCCTTTTCCAAAGATTTCAGCTACTTCAGCAATAGCAAACTCTGATGTATACCTCAGCTCAACAATCAATTTTCCCTTGCTTGCTCTCTAGCTTCCTGTACAATTATCAAGATATTGTCCTTATGACAAGATTGAGTGATTACCAACTAATCATTTTGAGTTTCATTTTTCCTGAGGAATTCTTGTTCAATGGCTACCAACAAATGTCACATACAGGCCTATAGTTTGTATGGCAGGAAGACTAGTCCATCAGTAGTTAGCCTGTCATGGCAAGTAATGAAAAACATTTTAAGTTATTCTGCTTAGAAGGAGAGACTCAGCAGGGTAAACTGCTGCATCAACTTAAGGAATTACATTTGGTTAATACATGCTTAGAAAGAAAATACCCAGGGGAAGTTAAAGGAAAATACCTGTGATTTTTATGACTATATCATAAATAAAATATTACACACTAGCAATTTGTGAATTCTAATTTCATCTTGCATTACCCATATTTTATGACTTTATTTATTATAAAAAACATATTTCACAAAACTTGACATTAATGCAAAGCCTATCCATGTCCTTATATTTTAAAATGATAATGATAGGATTTTTAGTGAATATGTAAAAGTTTTTATTTTTCTGCATCTGTGTTTCAGGAAACAGAAAAGATCTATGAAGAAAGAACAGAAAACAATTTTCAGACTTGAGCCTTTGATTTCCACCTTAATCTTCTGGGTTAGGAGGCCCTATATTTATATTACACTTGAAAAAAGAAGGGGTATGACTTTCTTTATAATTTCCCTGTAACAAAAAGTTTTCTTCTTGTAGGAAAACCTTTCTCTTATTTTTAAAATGTTGTTTTCTCCTCAAAAAAGAAACAAGTAATTCTCTCCATATACTTATTGAATTTACACATCCAAATATATTCAAATGTTCCTAAATTGATCAATTTAATGTTTATTTTTATCTTTTGAAGTACATTTCTCTTTCCCCCACTGGTAGCACATATATAAATGCACATGTATACCCACAATATACATGTGTACATTCTTCCACTCATACTCTATTTTATTGCAGTATTTACAAACTAAATAGTTGTTTTAAAATTGGGATTTGACTTTGTAGCCTTGTATTTTGGATAGCCTTTGACTTTTCAACATTATTCATAACTCTTGTGTTAGACTTAACTCTTTACCTAGTTTACTAAACTGGTACACAACAAGTCCTTATTAAAGCTTTAATCTCTTTGATTACTTAATCATGACACATCTATAAATTTGTTGATGTGTCTCATACAATGTTTTTCTCCTTTATATATATATATATATATATATACACACACATATATATGTGTGTATATATATATATACACACATATATATGTGTGTATATATATATGTATGTATGTGTGTGTATATATATATATAATTACACTTTAAGTTCTGGGGTACATGTGAAGAACATGCAGTATGTATGTACCTATAAGTTGATCTTCAATCTCTGATATCCTTTCTTCTGCTTGGTCAATTTGGCTATTGAAACTTGTGTTTGCTTCGTGAAGTTCTCGTATTGTGTTTTTCAGCTCCATCAGTTCATTTATATTTCTCTTTAATCTGTTTATTCTCAGTAGCATTTCATCAAACCTTTTTTTAAGGTTCTTAGTTTCTTTGCATTGGGTTAGAACATGTCCTTTTAGCTCAGAGAAATTTGTTATTACCCACCTTCTGAGGCCTGTTTCTGTCAGTTCATCAGACTCATTCTCCATTCAGCCTTGTTCCCTTGCTGGTGAGGAGTTGCAATCTCTTAAAGTAGAAGAGGCATTCTGGTTTTGGGTGTTTTCATCCTTTTTGTGCTGGTTTCTTCCCATCTTTGTGGATTTATCTGCCTGTGGTCTTTGTAGTTGGTGACTTTCAGATGAGGTCTCGGAGTGGACATCCTTTTTGTTGATGATGAAATTGTTTCTTTCTGTTTTTTAGTTTTCCTTCTAACAGGCCCCCCTACTGTAGGACTGCTTGAGGTCCACTCCAGACCCTGCTTGCCTGGGATCACCTGCAGTGGCTGTAGGACAGTAAGAATTGCTGCCAGTTGCTCCTTCTGTTATCTTCATCCCAGAAGGATACCTGGCAGATGTCAGCCTGAGCTCTCCTTTATGAGGTGTCTCTTTGGATATACAGGGATCAGGGAGTTGCTTGAGGAGACAGTCTGTCCCCTATTGGAGCTCAAGTGCTGAGTTGTGAGCTCCATTGTTCCATTCAGAAATGTTGGGCAGGTACTTTTAAGTCTGCTGCAGTGGAACTCATGACTGCCTTTTCTCCCCAGGTGCTCTGTCCTGGGAAGTGGGGCTTTATTTATTTATTTATAAGTTCCTGATGTGCTGCTCCCTTTTTTCTAGAGATGCCGTGCCCAGTAAGGAGGTAGCCTATTCACAGTCTGCCAGCAGGGGCATTGCTGAGCAGCTGTGGGCTCTGCCCAGCTGCTGTGTGAATTTCCTTGCAGTTTTGTTTATAGAGGTATAGTTAGAACTGACTTGGTAATGGTAGTCTGTTTCAGTAATGGCAGACTGCCTCAGTAATGGTGGACTGCCTTGGTAATGGTGGACTGCCTCAGTAATGGTGGACATCCTTTCCCCCACAGAGCTGGACTTTCCCAGCTCCAGTTGTGCTTGCTGTGAAACCCTCAGTCCTGAGTGTTTCAGATTGCTGGTTTTTGTGGGAGTGGGACCTGTTGAGCCGGATCACCTGGCTCCCTGTTACAGCACACTTTTTTTAGGTGAACTGGCAACTCTGTCTCCCAGGCATTCCAGGCACCAGTTGAAATGGCGCCCAGATTTGTGAGTTTTTGTGCGGAGACCCTCTGCACTGACTGAAACAGCCTTGCTAGAGACTTGTGGCGCTTTTCTACTTTGGAATCTCCTGGTCTGTGGGCAGTAAAAATTCATTTGAAAATGCAGCGATCACTCACCCTCTGCATTTTTCCTGGTAACTGCAATCCAGAGCTGTTCTTATTCAGCCATCTTGGATCTTATCCACAATGTTTTTTTTTTTTTTTTTTTTAAATGAAGGTGACGTTGTGGATGTCACGCTTATGAGGATTTACATATTTTAAATTATGTTTTAATTGCCATTATGTATAAATTACAGTTTGGCTTAGAATTAAAATGTAGGTTATAAATTATTCACCTCAGTAATTTTCTTAAAATAATGCAAGAAGTCTGATACCAATGGATTAATTTTTTCTTTATAAGTATCTGGCATTCTTATTAGTAATAATCCTTGAATTTTTGATCCATGGATAGGTGTTAGCGAAGAAAATAATGAAGCTTTGTAGGTGTCTACTATTTTAGAATAGGGAGGCTTTGATAAACCATAGATTGGTTATTAACATGTTTAGTACAATATTCAGCCTTCCAATCCATTGATATATTTCTCCATTTGTCTAAAACTTCTTTATTCTCTCAGTGATGTTGTATAGTATTTACCATACAGATATCTACTTTTATTTTTTCTAATTTGATTCCTATTTTATTTTATATTTTAAATAACTTAATTAGGAAATAATTCACAGGGCACACAATTCTCCCACTTAAAAGTGTACAATTCTGTGGGTTGAATTTTTACTTTCTTGTTGGTGTTCTTTGAAGTGCAAAAGCTTTTAATTTTGATGACATGTTATGTCAAAGACACCATTGCATACCCCACGATCATGGAGATATATAACTATGTTTCCTTCTGGTAGCTTTGTTGCTTTAGTTCTTTTAATTGAGTCTTTGATCAATTTTGAGTTAACATTTTCATTGGATATGAGATCATAGTCCCACTCTATTCTTTTGTGTGTGGATATCCAGTTTTCTGGATTTATTTATTTAAAAAAATACCATAAATATTAGGAAAACATGCTATTTTTTACAGATAAAATAGTTCATGGTTTTCATAACAGTTATAAGTAGTTAGAAAGACAATTTCTATAATGGGACAAATGCTAATTTCTGGGATAGATTGGTGAATAGGATAGAAATGTCACTTTTTTCAAGGAGCTCATGGTCTATTCTAAGAAGAGGGTGTTCTCTATTATGAAAGTTTATATATACTGAAATTTAGAAATTAAGTGTTAGCAATGTGGTGTGCATGCTATAGATTAATTTCAAAACTCTTATCTGTTTTAGAGATGTAAATTTTGCATAAAGTTTGTGAAGCTCTCATAATGTTTGTTGTTAGACACAAAATTTAATATTTATTTTAATGATTCTGATTCCTTAACATTCCAAATGTTTCATGAGAGCAAATAGTCCCCCAAAGCTTTATGAGATTATTTTAGAATTGTACAAAGCTTGTTCTTCTCTCTGGAGAAAAAGAAAGTCATGTCTGCCCAAGAATAAACAAACTCCAACAGACAATTTGAATTTGGTTAGAAATGAAGAATCCTCAAGAATGGGGTTGGTTCTAAACATAGAGAAACAATATTTCTTCCTTCCTTATTATTATCCTGACTGGCCCCTTGCTGCTGCATGATTACCAACCACAATCAAATGCTTTGTTCTTCTAATTTTTAAATGATCCAACTTCTAAAGGATTGTTATTTATTAGAAAAGAATAAATTGCATTATTTCCTAGTTTGTATCAATCAAATTAACTCAATTACAGCTCTCTATATGAAGACTAGATATTGCACAGAATAAAAAGGATTAAAAAGAAAAATTTAACTGATACCCCAGGTCAAAGAAAAAAAAATGCCTCTCCAACTGAAAAGCAATGTAATGCTAAGTGGAACATGGAGGACTTGGAGAAGTTTCAGAGGCCAGCCATTAAGAAAGCATCTGTCTGGAATGGCTTAGTTATCCAAATGCCAACACTGTGGGTCTGGGCCAAAGTGTTTCATGAGGTCTCCTGCAGCTCAGATGGGCAATGATTCTCTAAATCCATGTTGGAACTTGAGATTGAGTGAAACTGCAATAACCAGAATCCCATTATAAGTTGATTTGAAATTGGCACCTATCCCCACAGCAGGCTCACCATGGTCATTTATTTAACCTTGCAATAACCCAACACCACATTTTATGCATTTGATCTTTTGCACTCTACTAAACAAATGTTGGAGGGATTTTTACTATTCAGTAATATAAATATATGTGAAACTGTGACTTGTGGATAAAATTCCCAGAAACTGAGGTTACTCTTTCTCAAGAACATGAATATGTAGCATGGCTCAGTTAGGTTTATGGCTGAGTTCTCTATAACAAATAATAGATTAACAAGAGAAAGGTGTACACATTTATTTAATGTAAGTTTTACATGGCTTGAGAGCCTTCAGAAATCGAGACCCAAAGCACAAGGAAATCTGTATGTTTTTATGCTTAGGTTTGATGTAGAATGGATAGTCATGGGAAAGTATGGATACAGGGGATATGATCTAATGGTAATACACTCGGGGAAATTTGCAAGAACTGTTTGTTCAGATTTTTTTTGGCATCTCTTTGTCTTTGGCACCTTTTCTACAGTTACAGGGAGGGGACCTCTCATATGAGGATCATATGACCCTCATCAGGGGAAGGGCAGAAATTCTTCCTAGGTTTTATAATCTGCTTTATTTATTTTTTATTTTTATATTTTTGGGACATAGAATCTCACTATGTCACCCAGGCTGAAGTACAATTGCACAATCATAGCTCACTGCAGCCTTAAACTCCTGGGCTCAAGTGATCCTCCCACCTCAGCTTTCAGTGGAACTGGGGTTACAGGCATATGCCACTGTACCCAGCTAATTAAAAACAATTTTTTTTTTGGAGAGAAGGGTTCTCATTATGTTGTCTAGGCTGGTTTCGAACTATGTTCAAGTAATCCTCCCCACTTGGCCTCCCAAAGTGCTGGTATTACAGGCACTAGTCACTGTACTCAGCCATGACCTACTTTAGAAGATAAGACAGGGGGAAGATCAGAAAGACCTTTCTGCTTCACCTGTGTTCTCAAATGCCTAGATGCTGTAATCAGTAATAACAGCTAATCTATATGTACACTGAGACAACAGAGTGCTGAGCTACTCCCAGGCACTCTTTATGCTGGTTAGCAAAACTGCCAACTCCAAATCCTCAACCAGAAACATCTTTGCTTCCCAAATTAATGACTAAGTTATAATGATGTGATGACTCTAGCATTCTTTACAAGAGGGGCTCTCTCTTATCACTCTTATTTCAATACCACAGGGCAGGTTCTTACAGATTTCATTTGTACTGGTGCAGTTGACTCTCCAAGAAATAAGGAAAACTCAAACACATAACAAGGAATACTAGGAATAAAATAATGCACATCTAGTAAACACTACCTAGCTTAAGAACTAAAATAATACCCATGTATTTGAAGTACCAAATATAGCCCTACTTCCTGGCTCCAGGCTTTCCCTTCCTTCTCAAGCCCTATAGGGGTATATCTATCTGTCTGTCTGTCTGTCTCTCTACCTACCAAAAGAGAGAGAACAGTGTTTCAGAAGGAGAGGGTAGCAAGAGAAAAACAATATTTTCAAGAGAGTATTTATGTGTGTGTATGCTTATATACATATATCACATACACACACACTTGATATTTTACTCTGTTTTCTTCTGTAACCTAATTGTCACTTAAGATGTTTTTATATTATCTATGTTTATTTGTAAAGTTTTATTTTTTTTTTCACAGCTCATTGTAGTCAATGGTGTGATTATATCCTGGTTTATTTATTTATTATTTTGTTGATGGATAGTTAGGTTGTTTCTAGTTTGTTTTTAAATAAATAAGACTCCTATGAATGTTGTTTTACACATATTCTTGGATTATAAGCAAGATTTCCTTCTTTGAATTATGAACCTAGAAATAGACTTGGTGGATAAACTGATGTCATATTTCTAGCCAATAGATATGTTGGTGACATTTACAACTCTTTCTCAAGGAGCTGTAACTTCTGACACCTCTCCTAGCTGTGTATGCATTCCTTCTGCTCTATACCCTTTGCAGTATTAGGTATTGATGACATCTTAATTTTTACAAAATGCCAAAGCATTGAATTGTTCATCACTCTGGTTTTAAATTGCATTCTCTTAGTTATACAATAAAGTATCTTTAAAAGTTTTTTGTGCAATAAGTGCAATAAAGTATCTTTAAAAGTTTTTTGACCATAAGATTCCTTTTGTGACTCACTTGTTTATAATACTTGTTATTTTCTATTGGGTCATTTTTCTTTTACATATAGATTTATGATGTAACTTATATATTCTAAATATCAATTCTTTTCTGTTTACTTTCTTAAATATGTCTCCTTTTTGCCTGTAATTAGTCTTTTTACTTTTTAAATGGGATAACATTTTAACCAGAAGCATTCCATTTTAATGTAATGGAAGTAATCTGCTCTTGTATGATTTATGTGCTTTTATTAAAAAGTGGGTTTTCTTTGTTCTAATCTGAGGGAAACATTTTCTTCTAATGCTTTAAAATATTTCTTTTCATATATGGAACAATAATCTGCCAGAACTGATAATTTTATATGATGTGAAGTAGAAAACGTGTGTGTGTGTTGGTTTTGTGTTTGTTTTTACTATACAAAAAACTATCATTAAAGGGTCTATCCTGTTTCCACCATTCTACAGTGATCTTTCTGTTATAAATAAAGTTTTATATGCCTGTAAGGTTGTCTCTGATCTCTATTTTATTCCATTGATCTCTTTTATATCTCTATGAAATAGATCATTGCTTAATAAGCACCATAATAATCCTGATTTTCAATTCACTAAATCCCTGCATCTTATTCTACTTTCTCCTTTTCTTCAGGAATGTCTTTAATTTTTGAGAATACTTATTTCTCTCTGCCTTTTTGAATCCTTTTTTTTTCAATTTTCTTAAAAAAATCTTTGAGTTCTGCCTGAAATTACATGAATTTGCTTATGAATAAGGAGACAATTGTTATGTTTGTAATATTTAATCATCTTAAAAAATAACCTGCTTTATCTCTTTCTTTTTTAATATCAGGGAGATTACATTTTAAAAATTATATTTTAGAGTTGCCAGTTGCTGAAATATAAAATTGTAATTTTAATAATAATTTATTTTATATTCATTAACTTTCCTGAACTGTTGTTAATTTTAATCATTTGGATTTAGATTCATTTGAGTTTTCTACATAAACATTTTAATCTAAGAATACTTATAATTTTGTTGCTATTTTAAAATTATTTGTTAATATTCCTTAATTTAATCCTTTGACTTTATATTTATTTTTTCTTACCTTATCTTGATATGTAATAGGTCCACTATCTTGTATCACATAAGGGATGATACTGACTGTATTTCCTGATTATAAGGGGTATACCTCTAAGTTTTAACATTAAGTATGGAAGTTTGTGGTACAATTTTAGTTTTCATTCAGGGTATGAAAGATGAAGTAAGAAGGTAGAGATGAGAGACACTGTTGCCACATAAAAGGCTGTGCAGCATTTGTCTAATTAAATCCTTCTACCAGTTGCTTCCATAGAAATGGTGGACATCTGCTTCTTGCTCAGCCCAATCATTTTTGGGGAGCAGCAGTGGCTGGATAATTTCATGAATTCTTTTGTCTTATCATGTTAATTCATTGCTTTTTAAAAAATGTCCTATCATGTTAATTCACTGCTTTTTAAAAAAGCTTTATGTTTACTTTCACATCAACTTCTTTATTTATGGATTTCAGTATATAAACTTTATTAAAAATAATTACAAGCAATGGAAAAATAGAAATGCCATCTGTTTTCTCTGCCCTAATTCTTATTTTTTTCTATCAAGCAGAAATTATTACATAATAATTAAAGAAAATAGAACAAAGTCTTGATGTGAGGATGGTAAGCTCTTCATTGCCTTCAATCTCATTTTGAAAAACAGTCTCTAACAAGATAGACACCTGGCCTTCCACTGTGGCTTTCTTCCCTCTGCAGCCCAATCAAGCAGTGGCTTTCCATGTATCACTCACTCTTGCATATTTGTACCATTTGATTATTTGTGGTTAACCCTTCTTGTCAGCCTTACCTACTTCTTTCTTTTCATAACAATCTACTGACCTCCTAATTATTCTTTCCTATTTATTGAAGACATAGTATTTGCCTCACAGCATTATTTTCTACCTCAACCTTGTTCTTTCTCTCCACCCTAACCTTTACCATCATCCTGGCTGATTTTAACTTAAGTAGTCAGTGCTCTGTTGTCTCTGCTCCTTAATGGCATAAATTCTTCCACTTTAGGAGTCCCTTCTTCTTAGTAGACCTGCAGTCCAGCAAATTCTCTCTGTATCAGCCCCGTCTTGGCTTCATTGCATATGTGTGTGTGTGTATCAGCCTTCATTGTGTGTGTGTGTGTCTGTGTGTGTGTGTGTCAATTTAGATTCATTATCAGCAAAGATAAATGTTATCTTGCAAATGTTGTTTTTCTCTTGTTAGCCTTTCCTTCTGAAACACTGGTCTAGAAAATGTTCAATCCTATATGAGCACCAGAATTTTCTCTTCTGTACCTGATTATCTAAGTGTTGATAGAGGAAAGTTATAGTGTATTGAAATTTAATTTATCTTTCAATAAATATTTGAAGATACTTTAGAATGCTTACATATATTTGAGCACCCACTCTCTACCAGGAACAGGCACAGGTACCAGGAGTACACATGTTGAACAATAAATACAAATCTGTATCTCAAACTATAAATTCATTGAACCATACAGCCTATATGTATATGCTTATTATATATAATAATGTTAAATGTATATATATTTATAAACTTATATATGTATAGATTTAACATCATTCCAATAAAATGACTAGCAGTTCGTTTAGAAACTAGATAAGTTAAATTTATAGTTTCTTGGAAAAGTTAAAAAATGAAACAGAACAAAAGCATGGTTATAGTAAGAGAGAGAGAGATGAGCAGCAAGAGAGTAGAGGCACTAATCCTACCAGATATTAAAATATTATATAAATTCAAGTTCATCTTGGTTATGCCAAGCCTGCTTCTAAGATCCTCAAGTTCTTGAACTATTTAATACTGTATGAGACATTTTCTTTCATGTAGAACACAATGAGTTTGTGGACTATTATTCTTTAGGATCAGTGCATGTGTATGTGTGTGTATGTATGTGTAAAATGCTAAAAAATACAGAAAAATACTAATTATTTTTCTAAATTTTGAAATCAAATTTATTTTTTTGATTTTTCTGTGCTTTCTAAACTTTCTGTAGCAATCAAATATTGCCTTTCTCGTTAAAAATAAATATTTTAAAGTATACAAAGCAAAAAATCTATGACAAACTAAAAGGGAAAAAAGACACTGAAAGTTTTGGATATACTCTTAGACCTAAGTAGAATCTTGCAAAGCTGACTGTTTTTATCCTTTGGATGAATACAGCAACCATAACAAAACATTTACATAATGCAGAAAATTAGAGGTGCCATAAATATGCAAATTGAAAAATAGACTAGTGCAAGATTGAGTATAAGTCATTATTTATAAATACTTAACCGTCCTGTAATCATCAGAGACTAAAAAGTATTCATATGTGGATATCGAAAGTAGTAACTCTGTAGTTCACCTAATTAGAAAACCTATATCCAAATAATGTGGAATAATGAGCAATACTATTAATATATTTTTGATAGCCCTCTGCATATTTATTTAGGGCTATCATCTTTATGCCCAACTTTAATTACTGAAAATTACCTCTATTTCATACACACTTGAATTTAATTTTTGCTTTGTAAAACTAAATCAAAAAATTTATTATTTGCTTAGAAATTCTGAGAAAGAGCATACATCCACACAGTGCAAACTGGCTAATACATTTTGTCCTTTATAGGCTCCTAAATATTAGTTTTTACAATTAACAACACATTGTTTTGTCCTTTTTAGAGAAATTTAATTATTTCTATCATTTTTGCGGGTTAGAAGCATCACAGTCATTATATAACAAAATCATAACAGCATAACTTGAAACACTGGGACATCAAATATAATTTTACAAACATTACTGTTACTAAAACACAGGAAGTTCAGTTTAGGTCCTGCTGCTTGCACTCAGAAAGCTAATCACTGAGACAATGAATATTGCCAGATGTCATAGTTAATACTGAGTGTCAACTTGATTGGATTGAAGGATACAAAGTGTTTACCTGGGTGTGTTTGTGAGGGTGTTGCCAAAGGAGATTAACATTTGAGTCAGTTGGCTGGAAAACACAGATCCACCCTTAATCTGGGTGGGTATAATCTAATCAGCTCTCATCATGGTTAAAATATAAGTAGGCAGAAAACTATGAAAAGGAGAGACTTGCCTAGCCTCCTAGCCTCCCAGCCTCGATCTGTCTCCTGTGCTGGATGCTTCTTGTCCTTGAATATTAGACTCCAAGTTCTTCAGTTTTTTTGAACTACATATTTATTTAGGGCTATCATTCTTTATGCCCAACTTCAATTGCTAAAAATGGAATGTGGGATATTATATATTCCATTAGTTCTGTTTCTGTAGAGAACCCTAACACAGATTTTGGTACCAGAAGTGGGGTGCTTCTAAAGAAACAGAATATTAAGGATGGTGTTCTTTTGTTGGTTTGGGGGTTTCTGGAGTTGGATGCTTAATATGATTAGACCACAAAATGCTAAGGACTCTACTTTTAATAGCATGGACAACACTGACAGTCCTTGGCATGAATTGTTTATAGAGAGTTATGCAAAATAAATTCATTTCTTGTGAGAGGAAGGAGTTCAGTGACTCTATACATAATACTTTTGACCATATGGGAGAACCAAAGAACATAATGAAGCTGGTGGGTTGCTCCTAAGTTCAGTGGACAAAATAATAAAAGAAAATGATGAACTCAGGGATTCTATCTCCTGCCTTCAGAAGTAAATACTGAGCCTCATGTCTGCTAAGATTGCCCTGAGATTCTTAGCTCCTCAGAGAAAGAGCCAAAATTGTGGAAAAACAGGCATAGGCACTTATCCTGGGAGTGGCTGACCTGCAATGAAAGGTTCATGTACAACCTCACCAGGTGTCTACTGTAAAAGTGAGGGCATTGATTGGAAAAGAATGGAACCCTGCAACTTGGAATGGGGATGTATGAGAAGACACTGATGAAGTTGGGGACAGAGTTTATAAACTCTGATGTACCTTTTTTGCAGAAGAAATAGCCTCCCCATCCCCAGTACTGGCAATATCTCTCCTCCCCACCCATGCTGCCATCAGCTTTTCTACCTTTGCTTAAGGAGATAAACCCTATGTATCTTGAGGCAACAGTGATGACCTTCCCTGAGGCACTTGCCAGGCAAGATAATGCTGATTCTCCTCAGGATGAAACACAACACCACTAATTGGCTCTAGACCTATGACTAGACTAAAGTCCTGGTGATCTCCTAGAAGTGAGGTTGAGAGTATGACCCATGAGGAGGTGTGCTACAATCAAAAAGAACTGGTTGAGTTTTCTAATTTATATAAACAGAAATCTGGAAACTGGCATGGGAATGGATATTAAGGGTGTGGGATAGTGGTGGAAGGAACACAGAGTTTTATCAGGCTGACTTTACTGATTTGCACCCACTAAGTAGGGACTCTGTGTTAAATATTTCAGCTCAGGTGTTAAAAAATGTTTCTGGCCAGGTGCAGTGGCTCATGCCTGTAATTCCAGCACTTTGGGAGGCCAAGGAGGGTGGATCATAAGTTTAGGAGTTTGAGACCAACATGGTGAAACCCCATCTCTACTAAAATACAAAAATTAGCCAGGAGTGGTGCCATGTGTTTGTAATTCCAGCTGCTCAGGAGGCCGAGGCAGGAGAATCACTTGAACCTGGAAGGCAGAGATTGCAGTGAGCTGAGATCATGCCACAACACTTTGGCCCGGGTGATGGAACAAGACTCTGTCTCGAATTAAAAAAAAAGTTCTAGTAGTTTATTTGCTTGGTTAGCTGAAATATGAATTAAAAGATAGCACATTGTGAGTGAGCTGGAAATACTTGATCTCTCTTAGTTTAATGTAGAAGAAGGGACTCAAAGGCTTAGGGAGATTGGGATGGTGGAGTAGATTCGTCACTTTGGACCTACTCATCCCAGCTGTTGGGTTCCAGAACATATACCCTTGACTAATGTTTGTGAAATAGATTTGTGAAGGCAGCACTTACATCTTTGAAGAGCCCTGTAATTACTCCTCTCTATATATCAGATCTAACTGTGAGAACCACAGTTACTCAAGTACAAAATTTAAAGACAATGGAAATAATTGGATTTTAAGGTGGCAGGGCCCAAGTGACACTTAACTATCAAAGGCAAGGTGGGTGTAGCTACAGTAATGGACAGTAGAGGCAAAGTGGCAATCAGAATAATCTGGAATTGGCTAATTGGTCACGAGGTTCCTAGAAGTGAAATTGATAGGAAGCCTACTGCATTCCTGCTTAATTTATATAAGCAGAAAACTAGATAGAATGGATAAAAGACTAATTTGAACTAGAAAAACAGAGATTTATGGCACCTCAATCAATTCATAAGCACTCTAGAGAGTTATTAATTTATTATATAGATTAGAAAACAAGTTTCAGCAGTAAAATATGACAAAACAAGTACTGATAATTTCAGAAATTGAACCTCTAGATAAAATAAAATTAGTCTATTTAGCCACTTTCTTTTGGGGCTCTTTCAAGTTAGTAAGTTTTTTTTTTTTTTTTTTTTTTTTTTAAAGAATAATTCACTCACTCTGTCTATGTAATTACCCACTATTCCCACCTACCTAATTTACATCTTTCTATGAATGGCATACTTTCTTGTTACCAAAAACAACAAATGAAATCTCATTTTAGAGACTATTTTGTGGTGTTACTGCACATTTTTCAAAGCAAACCTCCACTAAAAATTGTGTTAATTTATGTTGTAATTAATTATGTGATTGTTTTGGCCAGGTCCTATAAAACTACTAGCTTCAGTTTAGAAATTCCTTGGAAAGCATCCCAATTGGATCACATGTCCACTTCTGGACAATTTATGTAGGTCAAGGTGGTAAGGGACTATGAACTTCCCACAGGGATCACATATTTGTAGAAACATAAAGCGAGGGAGATTTCCCAAAGGCAAAGAAAGTAATTGGGGTATGGCTATTGAGAGAGCCTTCTGAGTTGAGATGTCAAGACAATGCATCTACTTCAGAAAACATCATGCAAGAGGTTACATTTGAGAGGATTTTAAAGATAAATAGGAATTCCCCAGAAGACAAAGAAGAGAGGAGTAGGAGTACATTCACTGCAAAAGGTGTAGGCAGAGTGTGTAGGCAGCATCAATTGAATGTTAAAAATTTGAATTATAGTGCTCAGTACATATGTTTTATTTGAAAGTAAATGTTATACAAATCTTCAGTACTTTCTGATGTTTTAATTTTTTGCCTCAAATTAAAAAGTATTTTTTTTTGCAATAAGAGAATCAAATATCTCTTAGATTTTCCAGTGCATGAAAAGCAAGATACACAATGCCACCATTATGTTGAAAGTTTACTACTTTGATAAATATGGATGGATAAGGGGTATGTTGTGAAACAGAAATATATTGGAGTCAATTTAAACACAAATGGTATTTTGAGGGCTTGTATATTTACTTAAAGTTCAAATGCATGTACTAAGGTAGAAATGCCCTGGTCCATTTAGGCAAAGTAAGTAAATAATTTCTGCCAACATGTGCAATGACTACAGAGTGTGCTTGATCATGTTTCTCTTTCATTTCATTTACCCCTGCTTCTATTTTTGATATTTATTTCCTTCTGGTTATTTTAAGTTAAATATTCTCTTCTTTTTAAAATGATTTATTTTTATATGTAGTTTTCTAAATGTAGGCTGAGATAATTGATTTGAGATATTTTTCTTTTATAGTTTTAATTATATTTAAAATAAATTTTATTATGAATTAATAAAATATATATAGTATGTGTATGTCTAGAATTGTCTTTATGTTTACTTTTGAAAATAGCTTCACTAAATAAAGACTTCTGGGCTACCAGTTATTCCCCCCACTCGAGTGCTTTAAAGATGTTTATCCATCGTCTTCTGGTTTACATATTTTCTGATTAAATCTGCTCTAATTCTGAGCTTTGTTCCTGTTTTGAACGTAAAGCACACAATGTCTATTTTCTCTGGTTGCTTTTAAGACTTTGTCAGTGATTTTCAGATTTCTGATTTCTAATTATAATGTGTCCTGACGTAGTCTTTCTTAATTTTTTCAGCTTGAGATTTGTTGATTCTTGGACCTGTTAGTATATAATTTTAATCAAACCTGGAAAATTTTTGAACATTTTTTTTCATATGTTCTTCCAAAGATTTTCTTTTTATTTTCCCTCTTCATTGTGGGGATTCCAAACACACACACACACACACACACACACACACACACACACACACACACACACATATATACATACATATATATATACACACACACACCACACACACGTACATATTATATATGGCTATTTTATGTTCTTTTGCAAGTTACTGAAGATTTATTTGTTTTTCAGGTATTTTTCTCTGTTTCATTTTGGACAGTTTTTCATTGATATATTTTAAAGTCTAAACATATTTCTTCTGCAGTGTTTCATTTGTAACTAATATCATCCACTATACTTTTCATTATGTTGTATTTTTATTTTTCAATATTTAGGTCAGTTTTAATCTTTCATTTCTCACTTATACATTTTTCTTTATTTTCTTGAAAATATAGAACATACTTGTTAAACAGTAGCTCTTTTAAGTGCCTTATCCATTAATTCCTTTATCTTTTTCTGGAAATTGATATTTCTTGTGATTATGGATTACACTTATCTGATTCTCTACTTGCGTGTTAATTTATAAAATGGAAGACTTTCAATTAAATATAATTTTTTGCAAAATTATTTGCATTTCTTCATATATTCTCATACCTTGTTTTATTGCATTTTGTTTTATTGTGTTTTATAGATACTGTCTTTTTTTTTGTTTTAAGAAACTGAAGGTTTGTGGTATCCCTACATTCAGCAATTTCATTAGTGCCCTTTTGCCACAGCATATACGTAATTTCTTTGTAGTTCATATTGGTGGTCATTATTATTATATCTGCTCTGTTCTGTGATGTTACTATTTTAATTGTTTTTGAGTGTTATGAACCACATTATTAAACATGTTATATCCATACATGATGAAGTTACTCTATAAATGTGTATGTTCTGACTACTACACTGACTGACTATTCACCTCTCTCCTTCTTCTTGAGCCTCCCTACTCCCTGAAATACAACAATATTAAAGTTAGGCTAATGCATAGCTCTACAGTAGCCTCCAAGTGTTCAAATGTAAGAAAGAGTCACATATTTTTTATTTTAAATCAAAAGCTAGAAATAATTAAACTTAGTGAGGAAGAAATGTTCAAACCTGAGGCAGGCCAAAAGTTAGGCCTCTTAGGCCAGTTAACCCAGTTCTGAATGCAAATAGAAAGTTCTTGAAGTACCACTCTAGTGAATATAAGAATTATAAGAAAGCAAAATAGCCTTATGGCTGCTATGGAAAAGGTTTTAGTGCTCCAGATAGAAGATCAAATCAGCCATAACATTCCATTATTCCAAAGTCGAATCCAAAGCAAGGTTCTATCTAACTTTAATTCTAGGAAGGCTGAGACAGCCGAGGAAGCTTCAGAAGAAAAGTATGAAGCCAGCCAAGGTTGGTTCATATTTAAGAAAAGAAGCCACCTCTATAACATAAAAGTCCAAGGTGAAGCAGGAAGTGCTAATATAGAAGCTGCAGCAAGTTATCTGGAAGATCTAGCTGAGATCAGTGACAACAATGGCTACACTAAACACCAGATTTTCAATATAGATCAAATCGCCTTTGATTGGAAGATGTCATCTAGGACTTTCATAGCTAAAGGGGAAAAATCAATGCCTGACTTCAAAGTTTCAAAACACAGGTAGATTGTTTTGTTAGGTGCTAATGCAGGTGATGACTTTAAGTTGAAGTCAATCCTCATTTGCCATTCCAAAAACTCTAGGGCCCTTAAGAATTATGCTAAATCAATTTGGCCTGTGCTGTATAAATGGAAGAACAAAACCTGGATGACAGTACGTCTGTTTGCAGCATGGTGTACTGAATATTTTAAATCCATGTTGAGATTTACTGCCCAGAAAAATAAGTATTTATTTCAAATTTTATTGCTCATTGCCAATGCACCTAGTCACCCAAGAGATCTGATGGAGATTTACAAGGAGGTTAATGTTGATTTTATGCCTGCTAATAAAACGTGGATTCTACACACCATGGATCAAGAAGCAATTTTGACTTTAAGGTGTTAGAATTTAAAATACATTTTGAGAGGCTATAGCTGCATAAATAGTGATTTTTCTGATGGATCACAACAAAGTAAATGGAAAATCTTCTGGAAAGGATTCACCATTCTATATGTCATTAATAATGTTTGGATTCGTGGGAGGAGGTAAAAATGTCAACATTTAACAGAAGTTTGGAATAAGCTGGTTCCAATCCTCAAAAATGACTTTGAGGCATTCAAGACTTCAATGGAGTAAGAAATTGCAGATGTAGTAGAAAGAGCAAGGGAACTAGGATTAGAAGTGGAACCTGAAATATAAATGAATTCCTGTAATTTCATGATCAAACTTGAATGAATGAGGAGTAGCTTCTTATGTATAAGTGCAGAAAAAATGATTTATTGAGATGAAAACCACTTCACATGAAGATTCTTTGAACATTGTTAAAACGAGAATGAATTTAGAATAGTATACATACTTAGTTGATAAAGCAGTGGCAAGATTTGAAAGAAGCTCTTTCTACTGTGAGTAAAATGCTACTAAGCAGCATAGCATGCGAAAAAGAAATATTTTGTAAAAGCAGGAGTCAATCAATGATGTAAGTTTTGTGGTTGTTTTATTTTAACAAATTGCCACAGTTATCCCAACCTTAAGCAACCAGCACCCTGATCAGTCAATAACCATCAAACATTAAGGCAAGACCCTTCACTGGCAAAAGATTAAGTCTCAGATGCTTGTTAGCATTTTGTAGCAAGAAAGCTTTTCTTAATTAAGGTGTGTACAATTTTAAGATATAATGCTATAGCACTCAATAAAGTTCAGTGTTGTCTAAATATAACTTTTATATGCACCGGAAAACCAAAAAAATTCATGTGACTCACTAATTGCAGCACTCTGTAACCAAATCTACAAAGCTTCAAGGTATGCCTGTAGCTTTATATTTTGATGGGGCACACAGTTAAATTACTTGGAATCAGCTAAGTCTTTTTAAGTCTTGGTTTAAAGTTTCATAGGATGGGCCCAGAGCATAATTTAGTCTAGGGGTAATTTAGCCGCATTGCTAAGGCTTTTCTGAGAAGTATGCCTGATACTCTGTGTATTATGAAATTTTTCCACCCTGCCTTGTGGACACACAAACTCCTCCCAGCTCTCTACGAGGTCTGGGAATAGATTACTCCTTTCTGGTGGTTATTTCTCTGGCCTCTTATATCTTTTCCTCAAATGTGTACAAATGAATATGTGGCTGATGACAGGGATTCCTCTGCCTGTATCTGTTGCTCTCTGATGCTTTCTCCTGTTAGACACATAAGACTCTCTGAATTATGGCTTCTCTATCTCTTCAGCAAGAATGTCTGGGCCAGTTAGTCCTATGCCTGTTCTGTGTCCTAGAAATTGCATATAATCAAGAAGCTGGTACAATTATATGGATTACATTCTTTGTTTTCTTTCTGTCAGGGATCAGAGTCCTGAGCTGCCTGTGGTCAAATGTATGAAAACCATTGTATTATTTTATACATTTTTCAAATTGTTAATGTTTTCAATTTTAAAAAATTGTTCATTGAGATGGTATTGCTCCATCATGTCTGGAAGCAAACATTTTCTGTTTGGGATATTTTATAATTTTCATTTTCAAGTGAGTAATATTTTTCTGAAGCTTAATGTGTATTATATTAATGCAATTACATATTATTTTTATCTGGAGCCTATGTGTTTTCTTTTATTAAAGAGAAAAACATGGGAAGAATTTAGAGAAATACCATTTTAATAGTTTTTATTTTTTAAGTTTTATATCTTAGTCTTTTGTATAGTTCTCAAACCAGTAAGAATAAACTATTTTTATGGACTGAAAGTTTGTGCCCTTTCCACACACACCCAAAATTTATATGTTGAAGCTCTAACCTTCAATTGTAGGTGGGGATTTGGAAAGTAATTAGGGTTAGATGAGGTTATGAGTCTGGGGCCCTCATGATGAAATTAGTGCCCTTATTAGGAGAGATACAAGGAGCTTGTGCTCCCTCCTGTGCGCTCGCTCGCTCTCTCGCTCTCTCTCTCTCACCATGCACATATAAAGAAGAGGTCAGGTGAGGATAAAACAAAAAGTCTGCTCAAACAAACCAGGAGAAAAGCCCTCAGAATGAATCCCACCTGTTGGCACCTTAATCTTGAACTTCCTGGTTTCCAGAGATGTGAGAAATACATTTCTGTTCATTAAGCCATCTAGTCTGTGGAATTTTATTACAGCAGCTCACAATGACTAAGACAATTGTAATGCCAATATTTATGTTAAAAAAGATTAAAATTTTTTTTCCATTTATGGACATGTACATTTTTAAGATATAATGCTATATCACAGGCATGTTAGAAATGAGATGAGCACACAAATGTGAGAGCGTGCTCTTTCCAAATGTGAGAGTGTGTCTTTAGATGAACAGGGTGTGTGTGTGTGTGTGTATGTGTGTGTGTGTGTGTGTGTGTGTGTGTGTGTGTGTGTGTGTGTGTGTTTAGATGTGAATTTATCTTTGCCTAAACAAGGAGAAGCTGATTGCTGATTTCTGGGTTTGCCACTTTTTAGCAGAAAATGTTGATGAAGTGAGTGGAGAGTTTGGCTATCTGGATCATATCCTGACATTTCACACACCAACTGCAGGATCACATTCAAGTTACTTTTAGTTTCTTATCTGTTAAATTTATATAATAATAGCTTTCATCATTACAAGATTGTTTTGAGTATTTAAATGAAAACAGCTGAAATGTGACACACCATGGAATACTATGCAGCCATAAAAAATGATGAGTTCATGTCCTTTGTAGAGACATGGATGAACCTGGAAGCCATCATTCTCAGCAAAATGACACAAGAATAGAAAATCAAACTCCACATATTCTCACTCATAGGCGGGTGTTGGACAATGAGAACACATGGACACAATGAAGGGAGCATCACACACTGAGGTCTGTCAGGGGGAACTAGGGGAGGGACAGTGGGGTGTGGGGAGTTGGGGAGGGATAACATGGGGAGAAATGTCAGATATAGGGGGAGGAAGGCAGCAAACCACATTGCCATGTATGTACCTATGCAACTATCTTGCATGTTCTTCACATGTACCCCAAAACCTAAAACACAATAAAATATATATTTAAAAAAATACTAATCAGCAGCCCAATGGGCCTTTTTTTGGTAATTGGGGGAAAAAAAAGAAAACAGCTGAAATACTTATAACTGTGTTACATGCTAATTTGTCAGAAATTTTCTGATTATTTATATTACTACCAACAATGCTACCTTGAGGAAGTATCATTTAACCTCTCCAAATTTATTTGTATCTCTAAAATAAAGATAAGGATTCTCATGTTGAAAAATTAATATAGAAAAAAGATAATATGTGTTAACTACTGAACACAATTTGATTTCAAGTATGTTAATAAATGCTATTTAATTTTTATTAAATACAGACAACCAATTCTATGAATTAACAGTATTGTTCCCCAAAATTTTCTCATTAAATATTTTTTAATGTGTGTATGTTTATAAATGTGTGTGTGCAACATTTTCTCTGAGGAATATATTATTTCTTGTTTTTTAGAGATGCAATACAAAAATCAACTTTATTTAAATGCATTGACTTTTTTTTTTTTTTAGCCTGGTGAGAAAACTAGTAATAAATAGCAATCTTATTTAAAAACCACAGGGGTAGGCCAGCTGGAGTTGTTCTGTAGTTTCAGTGTATCAGGAATCTTTGTCGAACAACTGCATGAGTTCACACTAGACCAAAAAGCATAAAGATTACATCAAAGTTTTGTATGTTCTAAGAAGCAGAGTCATTGAGATAGAATACAAAGAAAAATAGACTATTTCAAATGGCAGTGATTCTCGTTTAAATTAAATCAGGTGGACATTTTCCCATTATCAATCTTAGTCAATGGAGGACTGTACAGCAAAAATGATAAACCACCATTACTTCTAATAACAGAAATAATCACAATTCTAAGTTCAACCACCTGGACCAAGGTAGCAACCATGTATTGGTTTTCTACATTTTAATAGTTCATTAAATTTAGTATTTTGAAGTTGTTTAACTTGTCATTCTAATGGAGAGTAAGCCAATACATCTGTCAGATATAACAATTCTTCTAAGAACATTACCTATTTTATATTAAACTTTTTGAGAAAATTGTAAACTTTTGAGAAAAAATAAACTATTTTGAGAAAATCATAGGTTCACATGAAGTAGGAATAAACGATACAGAAAGATCCTATCTACCGCTTATTCATTTTTTCCCAATGCTAGCTAGCATCTTGCAAGATTGTAGTATAATATCGCAATACTAGAGGTGATACAGTTAAATGCTGAACATTTTCATTGGCACAAGAATCTCTCAGTTTGCTCTTTTAGAGCAACACTGACTTCCTTCTCATCTTTATTCACTTCCTGATCCCAGGCAACCAGTAATGTGTTCTCCATTTCTATAATTTTGTCACATCAAACATTATATAAATAGAAGCATACAGTGTGTTGCCTTTAGGGATGGATAGTTTTCACTCCACATAATTATCTGGAGACTCATCCAAGTTGTTGCATTGATCACCAGTTTATTCCTTTTATCAGTAATCGGTGGAAGTACCACAGTTTGTTAAACCATTCCTCCACTGAAGTACCTCTGGGTTGTTTACAGGTTTGGGCTATTACAAATAAAGCTGCTATAAACATTCATGTGCAGGTGCTGTGTGGACATAAGTTTTTATTTCTTTGGGAAAAGTGCCCAGGAGTACAATTGCAGGGTCATATGATGGTTATGTGTTTTGTTTTGTAAAAATCTGAGAAACTTTTACTGGAGTGGCTTTATCATTTCATACTTCCACCAGCACTATATACGTGACCTGGTTCCTCTGCTTTCTAGCCAGTACTTGGTATTTTCACTGCTTTTTTTTTTTTTTTTTTGTGTGTGTGTGTGTGTGTTTGATTTAGCCATTGTGATACATGAATAGTGTTTACTTATTGTGATTTTGGTTTGCATTTCTCTAATGACTAATGATGACCTTTTAATAAGCTGCTTTGCCATCTGTACATCCTCTTTTGGGGAAATATATGTTTATGTCTTGCCTGTTTCCCCAGTAGACAGTTTGATTTTATACTGCTGAGGTTTTAGAGCCCTCACATATTCGATACAATTCCTTTGTCAAATATGTGTTTTATAAATATTTTTATCTTTCTGTGTAGCTTCTTTTTTCATTCCTGAAGCAGGGTCTTCCATACTTCAAACATTTTGCTAAGGTCTAACTTATCAATTATTTTTTATTTTATGTATTATGCTTTGGTGTCATGTTTAAGAATATCTTTCCTCAGACTTTGATTCCAAAGGTTTTCTCTTATGTGTTTTCTGAGTTATATAGTTTTGTACTTTATGTTTAAAACCCTTTTATCCATTTTGTGTTAATTTATGCTTAAGTATGGGACTTTTAAAATTGCTTATGGATGTTGGTTTACTCCAGCACCATTTGTTGGAAAGGTTGTCTTCATTAAATTACTTTTTCATGCTTGTCATAAATTAGTAAGGTGTATGTGGATGGATCTCTTGATCCACATATCTGTCACTTCACCAGTGCTAAACAGTCTTAATTGCTGGATTTATATAATCAATCTTCAACTCAGGTAGCCTGATTTTTTTCCGCTTCATTCTTTGTCAAAATTGTTTTAGTTTTCTACTTTGTCTTTCTATATAAATTTTAAAATAATCCTATACATCAGTTTTTCTATTATTATGTGAAGTATTTTATAAATGTTAATTAGATACTCTTGGTTGATGGTGTTAAGTTTTTCTATATCCTCCTTAATTTTCTGTCTAGTTGTTCCGTCAGTGGTTGAGAGAGTAATGTTAAAGTGTCCAATTATAATTGTAGACTTTATAAGCATCATTTTTAATGTTTAAAGAAAAACTTCATGTGTAATATGGAAGATTATGAAACATTTGGTTTAAATGTGGTTTCCTTATATATACATACATAATCAATTACTAGCTGACTTTAATTTGCTTCATAGATAACAGAATTTGATAAAATAATCATTGGAAGGGTATAAATGTTGTTTGGACTTATAATCATGATGACCTTTGTGGAATATATTAAATAAAATGGCATCACCTACGATTTTGGCTTGAACTACTAAACAAACAAACAAACGATAAAAGTGTGCCCTCCCACTCTCCTCAGCCCAGTTGACTTTTGCATATAAACTTGGTATTAAACAAAAATGTACTTAAAAAAAAATTAACAAAACAGTATAAAATCTTTAAGGCTACTGACCTTGAGCATCAATACAAAGTCCTGACAGAGAAATTGAGGTTGTCAAACATGCTTATATTTCCATCAGTTTCCTTTAAATAGAATAATAATGAATGTTGAATCCAAACCTGTTGAATGATAAGTGTTAAGATATAAACTAATGTTAATTGTAGAATTATTTAAAATAGTGACACATTTAACAGATAATTAAGATTGGAGGAATATTTATGGAATGAAAATGAGAGTACTGAGATTATAAAATCTTTTAATGTTTATATAGTGTCTAGAAATTGCATGGTACTTCATCTTTTAAAGGGTACTTTCATAATTTTTCTAAATCAATGCATGTAAAAGTTACATATTCAAGTTCATCTTAATTTTATTAAAGAAGAAACTGAGGATCAGAGATGACAGATGAATTGTCCTGGCTTTTCAAACTGTAAGTAAGTGGGCTTTTGATTACAGATTCAGAACTCATTCAGTTGGGCAACAACTGACTGACTCTCTCCTAGAGACAGACTGCAGAAATTCTGTAGAAACCCAAACCAAAACTAGCAAGTAAAAATGTAGCTTCTCTTTTTATGCCTTCCATATTCTCACATTCTGCAAGCGCTCCTCTTTTTGTGTATGTTTTACTTATTTGTTTTTGATTCCTAAGTTGCTTCAGTTTTAAGATAAAGATAATAGTAATAAAATACATGCTATGGGTATAAACCATTAAATACATAATTTAAAAGCCTTATGTAAATATAGTTGCCTCTCAAATAATTTTTAAATATTTGTGACTGTCTACTTTCATAAAGGGATCAAGGAATTATTGTAATATAACTGGTTTACCATGATCTAAGTGTGCAATTGAGTAAAAATATTCTAAAATATGACTGATAGACATTTTTTCTGACTGTGTTGTTCATTTTGTTATGGCCGATTAAATCTAAACATACTAAAAACAGTTTAACAGATATTAAACTCTAAACTCTTGTTCTAAAATATAGACTTAAATAAACTTCCATATGGTGGTCAATTACAGATGTTACAAATAACCAAGACTAATAGAATACATTTAAATGTAAATACAAATCTAAATCATCTAAAGTCTGACAATTATTAAGAAAGATTAAATTTTGTTATTTTTATGTTTTTAAACTTGGATTTAAAAACATTGGATAATTAAAAATTATGATAATTAATTTTTATAAAGGAGCACTTTCTTTGCTCCATCCCCACATACAGTGGGAAGGACCCAGTGGGAGGTAATTAAATCATTGGGACAGTTCCCCCCATGTTATTCTCATGATAATAAGATCTCATGCAATCTCATGGTTTTGTAAGAAGCTTCCCCCTTTACTCAGCTCTCACTCTTCTCCGTCCTGCCACCATGTGAAGAAGGACATGTTTGCTTCCATTTTCACCATGATCATAAGTTTTCTGCAGCCTCTCCAGCCATTTGGAATTGCTAGTCAATTAAACCTCTTTCCTTTATAAATTTTCCAGTCTTGGGTTATTTTTCAAAGCAGTGTGAGAACAGATTAATACAGTAAATTGTTACCACAGAGAGTGGGGTGCTGCTGTAAAGATACCCAGAGATGTGGAAGCAACTTTGGAACTGGGTAACATGCAGTAGCTGGAACAGTTCAGATGGCTCAAAAGAAGATAGGAAAATGTGGGAAAGTTTGGAACTTCCAAAATATTTGTTGAATGACTTTGACCAAAATGCCAATAGTGATAAGAACAATGAAGTCCAGGCTGAGGGGGTCTCAGATAGAGAAGAGAAACTTGTTGGAAACTGGAGTAAAGGTCACTCTTGCTATGCAAGTGACTGGCAGCATTTTGCCCCTGCCCTAGAAGAGATCTGTAGAACTTTAAACTTGAGAGAGATGACTTAGGGTACCTGGCAGAATAAATTTTTAAGCAGCAAAGCTTTAAAGGGGAGGAAGAACATAAAAGTTTAGAAATTTTGCAGCCTGAAAATGTGAGAGAAAAGAAAACTCCATTTTCTGGAAAGAAATTCAAATTAGCTGAGGAAATTTGAGTAAATGATGAGGAGACAAACATTAATCACCAAGACAATAGGGAAAATGTCTTCAGGGCGTGTAAGAGAGCTTTGCAGCATCAGTCTAATCACAGGCCCAGAGGATTAGGAGGGAAAATTGGTTTCCTGGGCTGGCTCCAAGACCATGGTGCTGTGTGCAGCCTAGGACTGTGTTCCAGCTGCCCCAGCCATAAAAAAGGGGGTTAAGGTGTGGCTCAGGACATTGCTTCAGAGTGCACAAGTTCCAAGCCTTGATAACTTCCATGTGGTATTGGTTCTGTGGGTGTGCAGAAGACAAGAATATAGGTTTGGAAAGGTTAGATTTCAGAGGATGTATGAGAATGACTGGATGTCCAGGCAGAAGTCTGCTGCAGGTACAGAGCCCTCATTGAGAAGTTCTGCTAGGGAAATGTGGAAAGGAAATGTGAAGTTGGAGCCCCCACATTGCTTAGTGGAGCGATGTGAAGAGGGCCACCCTCCATCACACCTCAGAATTACCAGTAGATTCACTAACATTATGGACTGTGTATCTGGAAAAGCTGCAAATACTGCATGCCAGCCATGAACGCAGCTGGGGTAGGGGGCTGTACCTTGTAAAGCCACAGGAACAGAGCTGTCCAAAGCTACAGCAGCTCACCTCTTGCATCAGTGTGACCTGAATGTGAGACTTGGAGTCAAAGGAGATCATTTTGAAACTTTAAGGTTTAATGACTGCCCTATTGGATTTTGAACTTGCATGGGACCAATGGCCCCTTTGTTTTTGAGAATTTCTCTCATTTGAATTTACCCAATTCCTGTACTCACTTTGTATCTGGAAGTAACTAACTTGGTATTGATTTTGCAGACTCATTGGCAGAAGGAACTTGCCCTGTCTCAGATGAAATTTTGGACTTGGACTCTTGACTTAATGCTGGAACAAGCTAAGACTTTGGGGGACTGTTGGAAAGACATGTTTGTTTTGAAATGTAAGGACATGAGATTTGGGAGGGGCCAAGGGTGGAATTATATGTATTGGCTGTGTCCCCACCCAAATTTCATCTTGAATTATAGTTCCCATAATTCCAACATGTGGTAGGAGGGACACCGTGAGAGATAGTTAAAACATGAGGGCAGTTTCCTCCATGCTATTCTCTTAATAGAGAATGTGAAGAGGGCCATAAAAAAGGGGTTAAGGTGTGGCTCAGGACATTGCTTGTTAAGTTCTCATGAGAGCTAATGGCTTTATAAGAGGCTTTTCCCTTCACTCAACAATCATTCTCTCTCTGCCACCCTGTAAAGAGGTGACTTTTGCCATGATTGTAAGTTTCCTGAAGCCTTCCCAGCCATGTGGAAAATTACCCAGTCTTGAGTAGTGGGTTAGCTGCATCATATGATAAGTTCTATATTTAATTTTATGAAGAATATCCATGCTGTTTTCCATAGTGGCTTTAGTCATTTACATTCCCATTAACAGTGTAAGAGGGGTCCATTTTTTTTCTACATGTTCAACAATATGTGTCCTTTGTCTTTTTGTTAAAAGCCATTCTAACAAGTGTGAGATGATATCTCAATATGGTTTTAATTTGCATGTCCCTGATAGTGATGCATTTTTTTATCCTATACCTGCTGCCCATTTGTATGTCTTATTTGGAGAAATGTCTATCAGTCTATATGAACATTATTATTTTTTTTACTATTGAGTTGTTTTAGTTCCTTTTATATTTTGATATTAACCTCTTTCATGTATGTAGTTTGCAAATATGTTCTTCCATTTTGTAAGTTATATTTTGACTCTGTTGAAGGTTTCCTTGGCTGTAGAGAAGATTTTTATTTCAATGTAATTCATTTGTCTATTTTTGAATTTGTTGCCTATACTTTTGGAGTCATATCCTAAAAATTATTGCCCAGATCAATGTTGTAGAACTTTTCTTATAGTAGTTTTACAATTTCAGGTCTTAGATTTAAGTATTTAAGCCATTTTGAATTGATTTTTGTATGTCGTTTGAGAGGAGGGCCTATTTTCAGTCCTCTGCACATGGATATCCAGTTTTCACAAAACAATTGTTTGAAGAAACTGTCATTTCTCCATTATGTGTTCTTGGCATTTTTGTAGAAAATTAATTGACCATAATGCATAGATTTATTTCTGTGCTCTCAATTCCATTTCATTGATCTATGTGTCTGTTTTCATGCAACTATGGCATTGTTTTGATTACTATAGATTTCTGTTATATTTTGAAATCAGGTAGTATGAAGCCTTCAGCTTTTTTCCCTTTTGCTCAAGATTGCTTTGACTGTTTGAAATCTTTTGTGACGCCATACAAATCTTAGGATATATATATTTTTTCTATTTCTGTGAACAATGACACTGGAGTTTTGATAAAAATTGCATTAAATCTGTAGATTAGTTTGAAATGTATAGACATTTTAATAACATCAATTATTCCAATCCATGATCACAGGATAACTTTTCATTTATCTGTGTTATCTTCAATTTATTTTATCACTGTTTTATAGCTTTTGGTGCATAGATCTTTTCTTCTTGCTTAAATTTATTTCTAAATTTATACCTCAATTTAGTCTTTGTAGCTGTCATAAATAGAATTCTTTATAATATTTTTCTTTGGATAATTAATTGTTAGTTTGTAGGAACACTTGATTATTGTATATTGATTTTGTATCCTTCAACTTTACTAAATTTGTTAGTTAGTTTTAATAATTTTTAGGTAGTCTTTAGGATTTGGTAAATACAAAATTATGTTGTAGCAAACACAGATGATTTAAATTTTTTTCTTTTTTATCGAGATGCTATCTATTCTTTTGCTTAATTGCTCTGGCTAAATATGGGGTTGGCATTTATGACCTTTTTTGTGTTTTGTGGTGCTTTCTTTTAATACCTAATTTCTGGAGACTTTTTATGATAAAAGAATGTTGAATTTGGTTGAATTCTCTTTGTGCTTCCATTGTGATGACCATGTGGTTTTTTTTCATTCTGTTAATATAATGCATCACATTTATGGATTTGTATATGTTAAACTATTCTTGCATCTAGAGAGGAATATATTTTACTGAATCATGATGAATTATTCTTTTAACATGCTGTTGAATACTATTTTCTAGTATTTTGTAAAAGTTTTTTGCATCACTGTTCATCAGGATATTGGCCTGTAATTTTCTTTCCATGTAGTATCCTTACCTGGCTTCGATATCAGGGTAATCCTGCACACACACACACACACACACACACACACACACACACACACACGCACAATGAGTTTGGAAGTGTTCTCACCTCTTCAATTTTCTTTGAAAAAGTTTGAGAAACATTGGTATTAGTTCTTTTTTAAAATGATTTAGTAGAACTCAGCAGTGAATCCAATAAATTCTAGGTGTTTCTTTGATGACAGACTTTTTATTATTGATATAATCTGATTGCTCATTATTGATCTGTTCAGATTTTCAATTTCTTTATGATTCCCTAGTCTTGATAGGTTGTTACTGTCTAGAATTTATCCATTTCTTCTAGGTTATCCAACTTATTGGCACTAATTGTTCATAGCAGTATCTTGTGAGTAGGCTATATTTCTGTGATGTCAGTTGCAATGTCTCCTCTTTCATTGTTGATTTTATCTATTTGAGTCTTTCCTCCTATTTTTTTTTAATTTGTAAAGAATAGAAATTTATTGCTTATAATTATAGAGGATGGAAAGTCCATGGTCAAGGGGCCACATCTACTGAGGGTCTTCCTACTGTGTCATCCCACAGCAGATGGGCAAGAAAGTTTGGGAGAGCAAGAGAGCAAGTGGAGGCTGAACTTATTATTACGATTTTTTAATTTATTTATTTTACTTTAGGTGCATACTATATCTGGCATTTCTCCCCATGTTATCCCTCCTCACCTTCCCCTCCCTTCCTACCCACTGCTGTCTCTCCCCTAACCCCCAAGCCCACTCTCGAAATAACTAATGCACTTCTGTGATACTGACATTAATCCATTCATGAATTATCTCTGTTCTTTCCTGCCTCAGCTCATTTGCATATGCTGTTTCCACTCTGGAATTAATTATTCTGCCTATCACCCATCTTGCCTTCATTAATTTTATTTATTTATTTATATTTAGATAGAAAAATAGTGTTGTTTAATATTTTTTTAAATGAGTATTTTAAGAATGTGACCATGACTTAATCACCTCTTATTAGGCTCCTACCTCCTAACACTGTTGCATTTGGGATTAAGTCTCTAACACATAAACTTTGGAGGACATAAACAAACCAGAGCGTCCCACCCCGGCCCTCTAACCAAAAGTTTGTTGATATTTTTACCTTTACAAAAAATCAGTTATTAGTTTTATTGACCATTTCTACTGTCTTCTAGGCTTTCATTTATTTATGTTCTTATTTTTAGTATTTCCTATTTACCACTAACTTGGGCTTAGTTTGGTCTTCATTTTCTAGTTCTTTAAGATATAATGTTAGCTCTTTATTTGGGATAGTTCTTTCTTTTTCTTAGGTACAGGTGTTTATTGCTATACATTTTCCTCTTGAAACTGCTTTCCACGCTTCTCCTCATTTGGTATGTTGTGTTTCTGTTTTTGATTCTCTTAAGATATTTAAAATTTTCCTTTTAAATTTCTTTTTTGACCCATTGGTGTTTAGGAATATGTTGTTCAATTTCCAAGTATTTCTGAATTTTCCAAAATTCCTCTTAACATTGATTTCTAGTTTTACATCATCTGGTTAGACAGAATTCTTTTTATGATTTCAACCTTCTTAGATGTGTTTAGACTTGTTTTGCTGTCTAACATATAAACTACCCTGGATAATGAATCACATGCATTTGTGTTTGACTGTTGCTGAATTGAATGTGTATATATGTTTGTTAGCTCCAATTGGTCTAAAGTGTAGTTCAACTCCATTTTTCCTTATTGAATTTTTATCTGAATACTTGCTCCATTTTTGAAAGTGGGGCACTGAAATGTCCACTAAAATTATACTGCAGTATATCCCTCTCTGCAAATCTATTAATATTAGCTTTATATATTTTGGTGATCTCCTGTGTACACACATATTTAAAATTGTTATATCTTCTTGAAACATCGATCCCTTTATCATTATGGATTGACTTTTTAATCTCATTTTGTAGTTTTTGATTCAGCAAATTTTTTCTAATATATGTTTACCTACCCTTGCTCTCTTTTTGTTTCTGTTTGTGTGTTATATCTTCTTCCACCTGTTTCATCTTTGTGTGTCCTTTAAGTGAGTCTATTGGAGAGAGTATATAGTTGGATCTCATTTCCTTTTATAGCCATTGAGCTACTTCATGTCTTTTGATTGGTGAATTTAACTCATTTACATTCATGGTAATTGTTAATAGATAAGCACTTATGATTTTCATTATGTTAGTTGTTTTCTGGTCATATTTTATATCCTTTCCTCTCTCAAGATGTCTTCCATTATCATTAGGTAACTTGATCTAGTGGTAAGCTATAATTCCTGACTTTTTATATTTTGTTTATCTACTATACTTATGGCTTTGGTAAATATGAAGCTTTCATAAATAAAGTTATTATGGGCTGCTTTAATATAATAACTATGGTTGCCTAGAAAACTCTACACTTTTACTCTTCCCACTGACATTTTATATTTTTGTTGTCATATTTTAAATTATCTTGTATATTCTTTAAAAACTATTGTAGCCATCGTTTTTAATCATTTTGTCTTTTAATCCTCATAGACACATGATTTTCATGCCACTATTATATTATTAGAGTATTCTGAATTTGTGCACTTGGGTTTACCATTGAGTTTTATGCTTTCATATATATATATATATATATATATATATATATATATATATATAATTGCATTTTAGGGTTTGGGGTACATGTGAAGAACATGCAAGATAGTTGCATAGGTACACATGTGGCAGTGTGATTTGTTGCCTTCCTCCCCTTCACCTATATCTGGCATTTCTTCCCATGCTATCTCTCCCCCACTCCCCACCCCCGCTATCCCTCCCCTATTTCCCCCAACAGACTCCAGTGTGTAGTGCTCCCCTCCCTGTGTCCATGTGTTCTCATTGTTCAACACCCACCTATGAGTGAGAACATGAGGTATTTCATTTTCCATTCTGTGTCAGTTTGCTGAGGATGATGTTCTCCAGGTTCATTCATGTCCCTACAAAGGACATGAACTCATCATTTTTGATGGCTGCATAATATTCCATGGTGTACATGTGCCACATTTTCCCTGTCCACTCTATCATTGATGGGCATTTGGGTTGATTCCAAGTCTTTGCTATTGTAAACAGTGCTGCAATGAACATTCGTGTGCATGTGTCCTTATAGTAGAACGATTTATAATCCTTTGGATATATACCCAGTAATGGGATTGCTGGGTCAAATGGAATTTCTATTTCTAGGTCCTCGAGGAATTGCCACACTGTCTTCCACAATGGTTGAACTAATTTACACTCCCACCAACAGTGTAAAAGTGTTCCTATTTCTCCACATCCTCTCCAGCATCTGTTGTCTCCAGAATCTTTAATGATTGCCATTCTAATTGGTGTGAGATGGTATCTCAATGTAGTTTTGATTTGCATTTCTCTAATGACCAGTGATGATGAGCATTTTTTTCATATGTTTGTTGGCCTCATGTATGTCTTCTTTTGTAAAGTGTCTGTTCATATCCTTTGCCCACTTATGAATGGGCTTGTGTTTTTTTTTTTTTTTTTTTTTTCCTTTCTTGTAAATCTGTTTGAGTTCTTTGTAAATTCTGGATATCAGTGCTTTTTCAGATGGGTAAACTGCAAACATTTTTTCCCATTCTGTTGGTTGCTGATTCACTCTAATGATTGTTTCTTTTGCTGTGCAGAAGCTGTGGAGTTTGATTAGGTCCTGTTTGTGTATTTTGGCTTTTGTTGCCAAAGCTTTTGGTGTTTTGGTCATGAAGTCCTTGCCTACTCCTATGTCCTGAATGGTTTTGCCTAGATTTTCTTCTAGGGTTTTTATGGTGTTAGGTCTTATGTTTAAGTCTTTAATCCATGTGGAGTTAATTTTAGTGTAAGGTGTCAGGAAAGGGTCCAGTTTCTGCTTTCTGCACATAGCTAGCCAGTTTTCCAACACCATTTATTAAACAGGGAATCCTTTCCCCATTGCTTCTTTTTGTCAGGTTTATCAAAGATTGTATGGTTGTAGATATGTTGTGTTGCCTCCAATGCCTCTGTTCTGTTTCATTGGTCTATATCTCTATTTTGGTACCAGTTCCATGCTGTTTTGATTACTGTAGCCTTGTAGTATAGTTTGAAGTCTGGTAGTGTGATCCCTCCTACTGTGTTCTTTTTACTTAGAATTGACTTGCCTATGCAGGCTCTCTTTTGGTTCCATATGAAGTTTAAGGTGGTTTTTTCCAGTTCTGTGATGAAGATCATTGGTAGCTTGATGGGGATAGCATTGAATCTTTAAATTACTTTGGGTAGTAATGGCCATTTTCACAATATTGATTCTTCCTAACCATGAACATGGAATGTTTCTCCATCTGTTTGGTCCTCTCTTATTTCGTTGAGCAGTAGTTTGTAGTTCTCCTTGAAGAGGTTCTTTATGTTCCTTGTTAGTTGTATTCCTAGGTATTTTATCCTTTTTGTAGCAATTGTGAATGACAGTTCCTTCTTGATTTGGCTCTCTTTAAGTCTGTTATTGGTGTATAGGAATGCTTGTGATTTTTGCACATTGATTTTGTATCCTGAGGCTTTGCTGAAGTTGCTTATCAGTTTCAGGGGATTTTGGGCCGAGATGATGGGGTCTTGTAGATATACTATCATGTCGTCTGCAAATAGAGACAATTTGGCTTCCTCCTTTTCTATTTGCATATGCTTTATTTATTTTTCTTGCCTGATTGCTCTGGCTAGAACTTCCAGTACTATATTGAATAGGAGTGGTGAGAGAGGGCATTCTTGTCTAGTGCCAGATTTCAAAGGGAATGCTTCCAGTTTTTGCCCATTCAGTATGATATTGGCTGTTCGTTTGTCATAAATAGTTTTTATTATTTTGATATACGTTCCATCAATACCGAGTTTATTAAGGGTTTTTAGCATAAAGGGCTGTTGAATTCTGTCAAAGGCCTTCTCTGCATCAATTGAGATAATCATGTGGTTTTTGTTTTTGGTTCTGTTTATGTGTTGAATTACATTTACAGACTTGTGTATGTTGAACCAGCATTGCATCCCCTGGATGAATCCTACTTGATCATGGTGGATAAGCTTTTTGATGTGCTGTTGCAATTGGCTTGCCAGTATTTTATTGAAGATATTTGCATCTATGTTCATCCTGGATATTGGCCTGAAATTTTCTTTTCTTGTTGAGTCTCTGCTGGGTTTTGGTATCAGGATGATGTTGGTCTCATAAAATGATTTGGGAAGGGTTCCCTCTTTTTGGATTATTTGGAATAGTTTCAGAAGGAATAGTAACAGTTCCTCCTTGTGTGTCTGGTAGAATTCGGCTGTGAACCCATTGGGACCTGGGCATTTTTTGTGTGGTAGGCTCTTAATTGCTGCCTCAACTTCAGATTTTGTTATTGGTCTATTCATGGTTTTGACTTCTTCCTGGTTTAGGGTTGGGAGGACGCAAGTGTCCAGGAATTTATCCATTTCTTCCAGGTTTATTAGTTTATGTGCATAGAGTTGTTTGTAATATTCTCTGATGATGGTTTGAATTTCTGTGGGATCTGTGGTGATTTCCTCTTTATCGTTTTTTATTGCATCTATTTGGTTATTCTTTTTTCTTTTTTATTAATCTTGCAAATGGTCTGTCTATTTTGTTGATCTTTTGAAAAACCAGCCCCTGGATTTATTGAGTTTTCTGAAGGGTTTTTTGTGTGTCTATCTTCTTGAGTTCTGCCCTGATCTTAGTTATTTTTTTTGTCTTCTGCTAGGTTTTGAGTTTTTTTTTTTTTTTATCTTGCTCCTCTAGCTCTTTCAATTTTGATGATAGGGTGCCAATTGTGGATCTCTCCACTCTTCTCATGTGGGCACTTATTGCTATATATTTTCCTCTAGAGGAAATGTGTCCCAGAGATTTTGGTATGTTGTGTCTTTATTCTCATTGGTTTCAAAGAACTTCTTTATTTCTGCCTTCATTTTGTTGTTTATCCAGTCAACATTCAAGAGCCAGTTGTTCAGTTTCTATTAATCTGTGATGTTCTGAGCTAGTTTCTGAATTCTCAGTTCTAACTTGATTGCACTGTGGTCTGAGAGAATGTTTGTCATGATTTTTGTTCTTTTGCATTTGCTGAGGAGTGATTCACTTCCCATTATGTGGTCAACTTTAGAGTAGGTGTGATGCGGAGCTGAGAGAAATGTATATTCTGTGGATTTGGGGTGAAGAGTTCTGTAAATGTCTATCAGGTTTGCTTGTTCCAGGTCTGAGTTCAAGTCCTGGATATCCTTGTTAATTTTCTGTCTGGTTGATCTGTCTAATACTGAAAGTGGAGTGTTAAAGTCTCCCACTATTATTATGTGGGAGTATAAGTCTCTCCGTAAGTCATTAAGAACTTGACTTATGTATCTGGGTGCTTCTGTATTGGGTCCATATATATTTATGATCGTTAGCTCTTCTTGTTGTATCAATCCTTTTACCATTATGTAATGACCTTCTTTGTCTCTTTTGATCTTTGTTGCTTTAAAGTCTATTTTCTCAGAGATGAGAATTGCAACGCCTGCTTTTTTTTGCTCTCTGCTTGCTTGGTTAATCGTCCTCCATCCCTTTATTTTGAGCCTTTGTGTATCCTTGCATGTGAGATGGGTTTCTTGGATACAGCACACCAATGGGTTTTGGCTTTTTATCCAATTTGCCAGTCTGTGTCTTTTGATTGGTGCATTTAGCCCATTTACATTTAGGATTAATATTGTTATCTGTGAATTTGATACTGTCATTTTGATGCTAGCCAGCTGTTTTGCCCATTAGTTGATGCAGATTCTTCATTTTGTTGATGCTCTTTACCATTTGGTATGTTTCTGTAGTGGATGGTACTGGTTGATCCTTTCTATGTGTAGTGCCTCTTTCAGGAATTCTTGTAAAGCAGGCCTGGTTGTGGCAAAATCTGTGAGTACTTGCTTGTTCGTGAAGGATTTTATTTTTCCTTCACTTATGAAGCTTAGTTTGGCTGGATATGAAATTCTGGGTTGAATGTTCTTTAAGGATGTTGAATATTGGCCCCCTCTCTCTTCTGCCTTGTAGGGTTTCTGCCGAGAGATCTGCTGTGAGTCTGATGGGCTTCCCTTTGTGGGTGACCCGACCTTTCTCTCTGGCTGCCCTTAGCATTTTCTCCTTCATTTCAACACTGGTAAGTCTGACAATTATGTGCCTTGGGGTGACTCTTCTTGAGGAATATCCTTGTGGTGTTCTCTGTATTTCCTGGACTTGAATATTGGCCTGCCTTGCTAGGTTGGGGAATTTTTCCTGGATAATATCCTGAAGAGTATTTTCCAGCTTGGATTCAATCTCTTCATCACACTCAGGTACACCTATCAAACGTAGATTAGGTCTCTTCACATAGGCCCACATTTCTTGGAGACTTTGTTCATTCCTTTTTGCGCTTTTTCTCTAATCTTGCCTTCTTGTTTTGTTTTATTTCATTGAGTTGATTTTTGACCTCTGATATCCTTTCTTCTGCTTGGTCAATTCGGCTGTTGAAACTTGTGCATGCTTCGTGAAGTTCTCGTGTTGTGTTTTTCAGCTCCATCAATTCACTCATATTCCTACGTTGTCCATTTTTGTTATCATTTTATCAAATCTTTTTTCAAGGTTCTTAGTTTCTTTGCATTGAGTTAGAACATGTTCTTTTAGCTCACAGAATTTTCTGATTACCCATCTTCTGAAGTCTGATTCTGTCATTTCATCACACTCATTCTCTTTCCAGCTTTGTTCCCTTGCTGTTGAGGAGTTGTGATTCCTTGTAGGAGGAGAGATGTTCTGGTTTTGGGTGTTTTCCTCCTTTTTGCGCTGGTTTCTGGTTTCTTCCCATCTTTGTGGATTTATCCTCCTTTTGTCTGTGTAGTTGCTGAATATTGGCTCCTCTCTCTTCAGAGATTGGATCTCTGAGTGCATGTCCAGATTGTTGATGATGAAGTCATTTCTGTTTCTTATTTTTCCTTCTAACAGTCTGGCCCCTCTGCTGTTGGACTGCTGAGGTACTGCTTGCCTGTGGATCACCTGCAGCAGCTGCAGAACAGTAAGGGTTGCTACCAGTTTCTTCTTCTGCTATCTTTGTCCTGGAATGATGCCTGCCAAATGTCAGTCTGATCAGTCCTTTGTGAGGTGACTCTTTGGATACATGGGGGTCAGGGAGCTGCTTGAGGAGACAGTCTGTTCTTTATAGGAGCTCAAGTGCTGAGCTCTGAGCTCCATTGTTCATTCAGAGATGCTAGGCACATACGTTTAAGTCTGCTGCAGCAGAACTCATAAACCTCCTTTTTTTCCCCAGGTGCTCTGTCCCCAGGAGTTAGGCTTTATTTATGAGTTGTGCTGCTGCATTTTTTTTCTTCTTTTTCTTTTTCTTCTTTTCAGGGCTGCCCTGCCCAGCAAGGAGGCAACCTAGTCACTGTCTGCCTATAGAGGCTTTGCTGAGCTGCTTTGGGCTCCACCCTGCTGCCATGTGAATTTCTGTGTAGTCCTGTTTATATGGGTGTGGTTAGAACTGCCTCAGAAATGGTGGCTAGCCTCTGTAATGGCGGACTCTCTCTGTTATGGCAAGTTGCCTCAGCAACAGCGGGTTGCCTCAGCAATGGCAGGCTGCATCAGCAGTGGTGGACTACCTCTGTAGAGGTGGAGTGTCTCAGTAATGGCAGATGCCCCTCCCCCACCGGGCTGTATCGCCTTGGGTTCAGCTGTGATTGCTGTGAAACTCTCAACCCTGAATGTTTCCAATTGCTGTTTTTTTGTTTGTTTATTTTTGTGGGGGTGGGACCCGCCAAGCCCAATCACCTGGCTCCCTGCCTCAGAGCCTTTTTTTAAAAAAAACTCGAATGGTTGACTCTCTCCTAGGTGTTACAACATCGCTGCCTGGGAATCTCCTGGTGTGGCTTTGTGTTTCAGTCCTGTTTAATCAGATGAATGGGCAAATATTCCTTCCTGGAGTTCCAATTGCTAGCTTAAAAGGGCAGCCAGACCAGTGTATTTTGTACAGAGATCTGTGTCGGCAATGCCATCTGAAACAGCTGTGCTTGCCCAAACAGCTGTGCTGGTGACCTGTGGGACTCCTCCGCCTGGGAATCTCCTGGTCTGTGGACAGTAAATATCCATCTGGAAATGCAGTGTCTGCTCACCCTCTGCGCTTTCTCTGCGAGCTGCAATCCTGAGTTACTCCTAAAGGGCCATCTTGGATCTTCTCCTCCAGGAAAGATTTTTTAGGCTGTACTCAGAATATTGTTGGAGGTGTTATTAATCATGTTACTTTTTAAGTTTTCTGTATTTTATAATATTTTAACATCTTGGGGGCCTTGTTAATTCTTAGGCAAGATTGCTCATCCCAGAGCCTGTTTTCATATATTTCTATGATTCAAATTATTGTCTTTTTCTTTTAGTTTGAAGAAATTCATTTAGTAATTCCCATAAGACAGGTCTGGTGTATTGAGTTCCTCAGAATTTGTTAGTCTGGGAATATCTTTATCTATTCTTCATTTCTGAAGAACAGCTTTGCTGGGTACAGCCTTTGCCAGTTTTTTCTTTCAGCATTTTTAATATATCACGCTACTCTCTTTTGGCCTTTAAGGTTCTGCTGAGAAATCCATTGCTAGTCTTATTGAAACTCCCCTATAAATTATTTATTTATTTGTTTGTTTATTTTGCTGCTTTCAGGACACCCTCTTTGATTTTCTATTTATTTTTTGACAGTTTGATTATAATAAATCTTGGCATAGTCTTCCTTGATTTGAATATGATTGGACTTTCCTGTATTTAAATACATGTATATTTTTTCCCTTTGATTTTTAAAGTCTTCTGCTGTTACTTTTTAAAATAAGCTTTCTTCACCTTTGTTCCTTTCTTCTACTTCTTAATCCCCTATAATTTGATAGTTTGCTCTTTTGATGCTGTCCCATAAGTCCTGTAAGTTTTCTTCACTCTTTTCTTTCACTTTATTCTTCTGACTGTATTTTCAAATAACCTGCCTTTGAATTCACAGATTCTTTCTTTTGGTTGATCAGTTTTGTGACTGATAAACTTCACTGCATTTTAAAAAAAATATTCATTGCATATTTTCAGCTCCAAAATTTACCTCTTTTTAAAAACAATTTCAGCTGGGCATGGTAGCTCACACCTGTAATCCCAACACTTTGAGAGGCCAAGGTGGGTAAATCACCTGAAGCCAGGAGTTTGAGATCAGGCTGGCCAATGTGGTGAAAACCCATCTCTATTATAAATATAAGAATTAGCCAGGCATGAGGATGCACACCTGTAGTCTCAGCTACTTGGAAAACTGAGGCAGGAGAATCACTTGAACCTGACAGGTGGAGTTTACAGTGAGCCCAGTTTGCACCACTGTACCCCAGACTGTCTGATAGAGTGAGACTCTGTCTAAAATTAATTAATTAAATTTAAATAATAATTTCATTATCTTTGTTGAATGTCTTTATAGACACGTATTGTTTTTCTAATTTTTAAAATTATTTCTCTGTATTTTTTTCAACTTTGCTGAGTTTATTTGAAACAATTATTTTGAATTGTTTGTCAAACAGTTTGTATATCTCCATTTCTTTGGGGTCAGCTGCTAAAAAAATTGTGAGTTTTTTAAAATAGTGTTATATTACCTTTGATTTTTTTAAAAAATGCTTCTTGTTGCCTTTTGTTGATTTGTGCACATATGATGGGACAATCACTTCTTCCAGACTTTACAACTTATTTTTCTGTAGAAAGACTATCTTCTATGGAGGTTACATGGAAACATGAGGGCACTTGCTGGGTAAGGTGCAGTGGTTCTGGTCTAAGTGAGGGATTTGTTCTGTAGTTTCTGTGCAACTCTTTTCACTGATATCAATGTGAATGAAAGTTATAGGATTCCTCAGGGACCAATGCTGTGGATGTCTGCAGTGGCAGCAAGGGTTGTTTGGAGCCTTTAGCGACAATGGCTAAGTTCTTCCTAATATCTTTTTCTCTCACTGAAAACATTGTGGGCAAACACCCGTCTAAATGTCCTTACCTTCATTAAATTATCCATTTTACAGATATCAGAACAAGCTATCCTTAATAGTCTTCCTGCCTCAGCCAAAGCCAGTCTTTATATTTACTTAAACAATCCTATTTCTGAACTTCTTAACACTTGGATTAGGTTGTAAATTTCTATTTGTTAATTCAATAATTAATATCTTTCCCTTTAGTGCAGATTCTTTGAAAATAAAGATCTTATTTTTTGTTTTTCTCACTATTTTATTCCTAAACATTAGCAAACATTGTAAACTATAATGACAAGGTTAGTAAATTTAGAACTGCAATTTATTATCTTGGATTACACCATACCTGGAATCATGAGAACTGTACTCTTATTTGATAAATCTTATTATTTGATTCATGGTCTTTTCCGGAGGCATGGGTTCCAGGTATTTATTGTGCCAAGTCAGGCAAGTTACTTTACTTTTCTTGAGGTCATTTTTTATTTTTGAAAAAGAAACTAACACTGCAAGTCTATTTTGTCATGGATATACAATGCAATGATATATATACAAGTTCTATATTAAAACATTGTGGTTTTATAGAATTTAAGTTATTTACACAATTAAGGCCTGGCTATGCCCTACCTAGATTGTTCCAACTAGAGATAGGTCAATATTCATCAAAGCTTAATGAGATTCTTTTAACTATTTTTTTTTTGTAATACTTTTCTAAAATAGATTTCTAAAAATAGGCATATGCCTCTGGTGATTGTAAACTAGAGTAATAATACCACTATACGGCGGAATTTGAGAGCTCAGAAAATATTATAGACATAAAATAGTCAAACATTTTAATGCATGCCAGCTGGATATTTTTCTTTGTAAACAGTGCTAGAATTAGAAGTTCATAGCTAATATCATATTGAGTGAAGTAATCAATATGTAACCAATAATATTTTTATAACCCTGTAGTTATACCATTCATTGGGCTGACCACATGTATGTGGCAATTGGCAAATGAGTAAGCTGATCTAATATTACCATTTTTGATTTGTACCTAATGTTCTACTTATTTAGCTGATGTCTAGGTTTTTGCTTGTTAGAATCTTATTCTCAAGTCTTGTTATTTTTAGTAACATGCTGATGTTCCAACAACAGCAACAACAAAAACCCATTAGGTAATAGGAAACCATAAATGTGAACAGAATGTATTATTCCATTAATCATTGATGGAGATGGATGCCAGTTCATTTAATAGCATTAACTAAAATATTCATTGTTCAAGATTTCTTAATTGGGATGGGATTTGTAATTTTTATATTAAAATTTGTAAAAATGATATTGGTCTAAATAGATTATTTTGCTGGCATATTACTCACATTGTGATTGCCAAATTCTGAGTCATACAGAATAAAAGTCAGAATAGAAATTGGAAATCCAAAGAAAAATAAATAGAATAGCATTATCTTATAGATAAACTCTAGATTTATGACATTGGGATGTTCACCAAGGGGAAAGAAAGGAGGAAAAAGGAATCACAGATATTTTCCTGTAATATCTTTAGAATGAGAAAATAATTAATGCCTCACAAATTGAGTTCATTTGGCACCTGAAAAAAGCTGTCATTCACTGAAAGAGCAAGAAAGAAAAGACTCATTCAACCAGAACACATGAAATAGTTTCTTTTAGTTTTGCTAATTCACTTGAGAGTAATTATAGACCATTACTTGGAGAAAACACAAAACAGTAATTGCAACAAACTTCAACTTCAAATAAAGGAATTTCAGAGAAAAGAAAAAAAAACTCTTTGATTAAATTCTGGCTAAAGAAGTAATAATTTGGGAAATATATATTTTGGAATATATTTCCCAAAAAGTAAGAATTTGGGAAATATATTTTTATGACAGACCCACATCTTATTCAATTTTTCTTCTCGCGGTGAGTATCACCTGTGTTATTTGTTCAACAAAGTTGTTATTGCTCTAGATAGAAAGGATTTGGATGATAGTGGAAAGTATAAAGAAAATTTCTTATATTTGAGGTTCAAAGCAATAATTTTATCTAAGCAAACCTCATGATTTGCCTGCCTCGGCCTCTCAAAGTGCTGGGATAACAGGCGTGAGCCACCGTGCCCAGCCTGGCACTTCTTTTCATTTATCTGACTTTAACATGTACTTCCCTGGTTGTAAGACTGTACCTCTTCTCTCCAGGCTTCTAGTTTAATGCCCAGCTTGCTCACTTGCAAGCCGAAGATCTACCTACTTTTCCGTCAGGAGACTGTTTGATCTCTTTAAAACTGCATTCTCCCTCCATATAGAAGAATTTACAGTCATACACATAATTACATTTTATTGTCCAAGCTCATAGAATAATGGATTCAGTTCAAGGCCAAATGTTATATTACACTGTGATAATACCCCTTTGCATATATTCCAAAATCTTACTTCATCCATTATATTGTTTGTTCTGAATCTCCAACATCTAATATTCTACATGTTCTTCCCCTTCAACAATGTTTAAATCTTCTTCAAGAAAACAATTTAAAAAATTATCTGTGCCTGAATCAGCTTGTAGCTATCTTAAAATTTCATTCCTGTCTTTCACATCCAACTTTTTCCGTGTTATGAAAAAGTACACACAGATTCTACTTCCCGAGCTCCTATTTACTTGTTGAACTACTGAATCTGGTTTCTCCTCTTGCTGCATTACAGAATCTATACTAATTTATGATCTCCTAATTGCCAAATCCAGTAGACATATACCGTACTGCCTTTGGCATCATTGATCTTCCCCTTTCTGTTCAAAGTCCCATTTTTCTTGACCCTCAAGACCTTCCATTCCTCTTACAGTTCTCTCTCTTTTCTTCCCTGATGTATTTTTTGTTTGTTTGTTTTCTCTCTTTCATGGATGCTTTCTTCTTCTTTGTACCCATTTTTAATTTTTTTAGGGTTTTAGCAACAGTACTTATTTTTAATTTTTTTTGGTTGTCTTATCGACTGTTATAGTTTTAATTATAAAAATCATATATAAAATCTGTATGCAGATGATTCTCAAATTTCTATTGCTTGGCTTCTTTTTTTTTATAAGTGTCAGACTTGGTTACTCAGAGTCCAGTGATTAAGAATTCAGGCTCTGTCCTAAAGAAAAATGTGGATTTGAATTCCTTTTCTTCCATATTAGCCAATTTGCAAATATTCTCTAAGCATCATTTTTTTCTTCTGTAAAATCAGGATAATTTACTTAATTCATTTTGTCATAAAGATTATTTGTGAAGACACATGTAAAATGACTGGCACATAGTAAACACTCAATATACAGTTATTTCTGTCATTGTTTTTATTTTCCCATCATGTTCACCTTGTACAAAGTATAACCTATCATCTTTTTCTTCCTTAACTCTATATCTCCTCCTTTATTTCCAATCTTGCTTGATAGTATACTTCACACTGTAGTAGCTCTGCCAGAGATTTAGAATCCTCACTGTTATATATATAAAACAGTACATCTCTCTTGTTTTATCTTCATTATACTTTGACTCCATATTTTTTCCTATTCATCTTTCTTCTGCCCTAGCTCAGGATTTTCATAATTTCTTATTTGGAGTGCTGTGATTGATTTCCTACTGCTCTTCCTGCTGCTGATCTTATTCTTGATTTGATAAATAGATACATAGATAGATGATAGATAGGAGAGATATAATTACTCAATTGTTAGAATAACCAAATAAATTAAACATGTCAATTTATTGCTTTCCTGCTTGACAGCTTTTAATGGCTCTTCATTGACAAATGGATGCATTATTTTATGAGCTTAGACAACAAAATGTAAGGATGCAAGGTTTTCACTCCCAATTAGAATTTTAAGCTTGTATTATGAAGTTGATTTTATCTCACCTACCTATTGGTTATTGCTTCTTCAGCTTTGTTTGTGATAACTCCTCTCCCTATAATACCTTTCCTAAATTGGTATATAATTCCTTCTTACTGTTGACACTTTTCAGAAAGTGACTCTTCCAGAAAGTCTGTCTTGACATCCTGGGTTCTTTCTTCTGAGGCTTCATATTATCTGGGGAATATCTGTATCGATTTGTGAAAGTCACTTCGTGTCAAAGGTATCCATAATAAAACATTGTCTTCTCCTCAATACCTGCTCCTCTCAGTGCTTCACTCATCTGAGTAAATGGTACCTCCATTTCTCCAGATGTTCAGATGAAATATACAGTAGCCATCCTTGCATTCACTCTTTCTCTTATACCCCGTATTTAATTGATCAGTAAATCCTAACATCTTGATCTTATATTAGGAATAGGACCTCATCTCTCAGCATTTTCATGGCAAACATTTTGGTCCAAGTCACCGTCATAGTATGCTAATTTAGAATCATTTTCACCCTAACTAGTTTCCCTGTTTCTGTCCTTGATCCTTATGGTATATTCTCACAGTGGCCAGAGAGATCCTTTGAAAACCTAAGTCAGGTCATACTATGATTTTACTAAAATCTTCCAATTTTTTCACATTTCAACTCATATAAAACTTATACTTTCATTGGTCTCAGAGGCCTTTCCTGTTATGGTCTTACTGTCCCTTCAACTCATCTACCCTCCTCCTCACTCTCCATGCTCCCGTTACAGTGAGTGTCCTCCTTGATCCTTCAACATCCCCACAGTCTTCTTGCCTCTGGGGCTTTGAAGTTATGGTTTTCCATGCCTGAAATTTTTTTCCTTCAGTTATTTACATGATTCATTCCCAGAATTCTTCAGATTTCTCTTCAAAGATTACCCTATCAATGCAGTCTACCCTAAATATCCTAGATAAAATAGAACCTCCCTCCCCTTGCCCTTCCTGCGCTTCCTGTTCCTCTGACTTGGCTTTATTGTTTTCTCCACAGCACTTTTTATTGTTTTACACTGATGGATTTGTTTAATGACTGTGCTCTTAATTAGAAAACCTCCAACAGGAATGAAACTTATTCACTGCAGTGTCTCTAACAACTAGAACAGTACTTGAGAAATGGCAGAAACTTAAAAAATATGTGTTGACACATTGAATGAACTTTACCATAAATATATATGTCTATATTAATTTCTCCTTCCCTATTGTGATCTCTTAGAAGATAATTGTTGATCATATTTTTTCCTCAGCCTCTAGCATGGTAGGTACTCAATAAATACACATTAAATGAATTAATTAGAAAATGTCTCTGAATATCTCATGTGTGTCTTTGTTACCAATAAGGATCATGTTCCAAGATAATTGAAGTTTCTATTGACATTGTCTGTATGACTTAGCTTGGGGTCTATGCTCAAAACTTATACATGGAAACTAGAAACTCTCAAGGCAGTAGTGCTCCTAAAATGTAACATATATATTTTTAACAGATATTTATGGGACATCTGTACTGTTCTAGGACTTTAGGACTTTGGGATTCATCAGAAAGCAATATAGGCAAAAAATCTGTGATCTCTTGGAGCATATATTTTTCTGGAAGGGGCAGATAATGGAAAATCAATGATTTAATACAAATATTTTATATATTCTTTAAAAAGAGATAAATACTATAGAAAATAAATAAAAACAAATGAGGATTATGAACACGGTTGCTACTACTGTTACTATGATTATCACCACAACTACTATTTCTACCAATATTACTACCATTTCTGTTATTGCTACTACTGCCAGTATTACTACTGCTACAACCATTACTATTAAGTTTGGTACAAAACTAATACCACTACTGCTACTACTACCATTGCTACTTTAAATCTGAGATATAATAACAACATATCAAGCTCTAGAAGATAACTGGTTAGGGAATGTGGACTCAAATTAAGGTCCATAAGATTCTAAATCCTTTGTGTGTCACTATGTTTTGTTGCCTCTCATGATTTTTATGATCAGAGAAATATAGGCAACCTTCAAAAGACAGCCCAAGAGATGTAATTGATACAAAATATATTTAATATTTATAGAGGACCAGCTAAGTTGGCATGCATGTTAACTCTTTCATTATGAATCACATTTTTTTTTTTTTTGAGACAGAATCTTGCTCTGTCTCCCAGGCTGGAATGCAATGGTGCAATCTTGGCTCACTGCAACTTCCATCTCCCGAGTTCAAGCAATTCTCCTGCCTTGGCCTCCTGAGTAGATGGGATTACAGGTGCATGCCACCATGTCCAGCTAATTTTTGTATTTTTAGTAGAGATGGGGTTTCACCATGTTGGTCAGGTTGGTCTCAACCTCCTGACCTTGTGATCCACCCACCTCAGTCACCCAAGGTGCTGAGATATTACAGGTGTGAGACATCACGTCCAGCCATGAATCATATTTTTTAAGAATTATGGTTAAAAACACATAAAGAGATCTACCCTATTAAAATGTTTTAAGTGTACAGTACAGCATTGTTAACTATAAGTACAATGTTGTATAGTAGACCTCTAGAACTTTTTGTTTTGCATGACTGAAATTTTAAAGCTGTCGAACATACCTCATTACCCCCCATATCTCCTAGCAACCACTGTTCTGCCTTCTGTTTCCATGAGTTTGACTACTTTAGATACCTCATAATAGTGAAATCATGCAGTATTTGTCCTTCTGTGACTGGCTTATTTCACTTAGCATATATAATGTTCTCCAACTTTATCCATGTTGTGGGATTTCCTTTTTTTATGGCTGAATAATCTATCATGCATGTGTGTGTGTAGATATATAAAACATTTCTTATATACATATGTAATTACATATACTTACCACATGCACATTAATGTTATATATAACATGCATATATGTTTTATATAACATGTATTTGTTATATATCATGCACATGTGTTGTATATGACACATGTTATATATAACATGCAGATATACACAGATATACACATATCTATATATACACATATATATCTGCATGTTATATATACATATAACACATATATACACACATATAAACACATACATATATGTGTATATGTAAAATGTGTATATATGTATATATGTGTATACATATATGTGTATATATACATATATGTGTATATATAAAACAAATGTATATAAATTATATATAACATATATGTAGAGAAACTATAAATACATAAATATATATAAAACATTTCTTTACCCACCCATCTGCTGGTGAACATCTCTCTGGCTTCCACATACTATTTCCACGATAGCCAAAGGTTACTGTGAATAATTGTGCAATGAACATGGCAGTGCAAATATTTCCTCAAGATCCTGATTTTAATTCTTTAGATGAATATCCATCAGTGGGATTGCTGGATCAAATAGTAGTTCTATTTTTAAGTTTTTGATGAACTGTCATGCCATTTTTCAGAGCAGCTGCCACATTTAATATTTCCACTAAGTACACAAGGGTTCCAATTTCTTCACTTAGCAATACTTGTTATTTTCTGTGTTTTTGTTTGATAATGACTACCCTAAGAGGTGTGAGGTTATATCTGAATATGGTTTTGATTTGCATTTTCCTCACGATTAGTGATGTTGAGCATCTTTTTATATAACTATTGGCCATTTATATGTATTTCTTTATGAATCATGTATTTAAACAGTGCATAATAATACAGGGAAATATTTTAATGAATAGTTAGTATGTATTCATATGTGATTTTGTACCATTCTACAAATATTAGTGAACTTACAAACTTAGTGTTATTATATTACCCCCATTCTAACTTATTTAAATTCTTTTTCTTTCTTTTTTGGGGTTTATAACTTGAAAATAGTTACTAGTAGTATTGTTATATATAAAATAAAGAGTTTAATTTTGCACATTGGTTAGGTATTTTAAAAAATCATATGGAGCCTATCATGCAATTGTACAATTCTTATATGTTTGGAAAGAGTTGAGAGAATAATATGATTGTAAATAAAATGATTGTGTTGAAATCCACAAGGTCTATATTTGGACTTTGAGATAATGTTTAATTAAGTTGCTTATTTTAACAAAAAATGATAATTAAAGATAGTTTAAAGAATCGATATTTTTAACACAGAAATTGGTCTTTGACTTAACTCACTAGTTCGAAAAGAATGGAGTGAACTCTAAATTCTAAATGTAAAGAATTAAATCTAAAAATATCCAAAAAGCAAAACTCTTGGTTGAAACATCAGAATTTCTGTTGGAAATTGGAGAAGTATTTAAAAATATAATTAAATAAAAATCAATAAATGTGTCAGCCTAAGTCCCTGTAGCGATATAGAAAATCAAGGGGAAAAAAGACCCAGAATGGTATTGGTTCAAAGACAATAAAATATCAAGTCATAACTTTAAGATGCAGGCAGACCAAATCCAACAAATTTTTAAGATGTTTTAGATGGTTAGACAGTATATGGCATTAATATACATTTATAATTGACTCATTTATTCCTGAAGCATATACTATTGGCCCTTTCATATTCATTCCCATGCTTTATTCATCTAGGCAACTGTAGGCCAGAGGCATATGCACCAGCCAAACAAACTAATTTAACATTGTATTATTGTTTTTGTACACAAATCTCCATGGTTTTACTCTGAGCATTTGTGTACATTCAGATCTACACCTATGCTTATTATGCAGTAAAAAGTAGATAATTGAGGCAATAGGGTTTAGTGAAATAAGCATGGGTTTTTTAATCAGTCAGAACTCAGGTTTAATATCAGTTGTGCCACTTACTAGCCAGTTTGCCTTTGCGTCTCAGTTAACTCATACCTGGAATGGAATTAATAGTTTTACTTTTAGGTTACTTATGAATAGTAAATGAGATAGCATTATTAAATACTTTGTATTTTCTTTGCTCATCATAGAGCTTAGTCATAATTAATTTTGTTGATAGTGTGTTGCCATTTTATATCAATTGTGACATTGATAAAATGCCATAATTGAGGCAGCTCCAAGGCCTTCCTAAGACATACTTGACCATAAATATAAAATGTTAACACACAATCAACTAAATTAGCATAATATGTCCCTACTGTTTTCCATAATGGCTGAACTAATTTACATTCCCACTGATAATGTACAAGCATTTTCTTTTCTCCATATCCTTGACAAAACTTGTTATCTCTCACCTTTCTGCTAAAAGCCATTTTAAAAGTGTGAAGTGATATCTTATTGAGGTTTTTATTTGCCTTTCTCTAATGATTAATAATGCTGAAAATTTTTTAATGGACCTGTTGGCCATGTGTATGAATTGTTTTGAGAAATGTCTGTTCAGGTGCTTTGCTCATTTAAAATTTAGATTATTTGTTTTCTTACTATTGATTCATTGAGTACCTTATATTTGTTCTTCTTTATGCAAATATAAACATTTACTTAAATTTTTTTTCAAATATTGTGACCCTGTTATACAGATTACTCCAATTTCTTTTCACTCTAGGTCTGCATAATGATTAAATACATTCTTTTTAATAGCTACATAATATTCCATTTTGTGAACATTTCATAATTTAGGTAATTATTTCTCCATTCATAAACATTTCATTTAGGTATTTACTTTGAAGAAACATGGATTTTGTATCCAAAATAACATAAAGATAAGTGTGAAAGTCAAATACATAGGAATTTAGTCAAAAGCACAAACTGAAAAATTCATGGCTCATTTATTTCCTGCAGACTCATATCTTTTAAGTTTATATTAAATATTAAACTATTACATAAAATATTATATTAAGTAAAGCATTCAATACAATTTTATGACATGAGCAAAATTAACAGTTTATGTATTCTGTGTACTGTGTCTCCCAAGACAAAACATCTTGAAAGAGTTTGAAGAAATACATTGTTGGCCAGAAGTGGCTGACATAGTAAAAGCTAAAATTTTTACCAAATAATATTAATAATAAATTTGAAGGCTGGTCACTGTGCCTCATGCATGTAATCCCCACAATTTGGGAGGCTGATGTAGGCTTATTACCTGAGGTCAGGAGTTCGAGAGCATCTTGGCCAACATGGTAAAACCCTGTCTCTACTAAAAATACAAAAATTAGCCAGGCGTGGTGGCAGGCACCTGTAATCCCAGCTACTTCAGAGGCTGAGGCAGGAGAATCACTTGAACTTGGGAGGCAGAGGTTGCAGTGAGCCGAGATTGTGCCACTGTACTAACCCATAGCAGGTTTTAGCTGTGGTCAAATAATACTAAAATTATTCTTTCACTTATGTATTCTTTTCTGAGAAAAACAAAAAGAATTTTTATTTCATTTTGCTTGTAGAAGTGGAATAGGATTGGGAATTGTACAACAGCCCAAGCACAGACCAATTAATCAAAACAATTACAAGGCACTTTGCTTCATGAATAGAATAAAAAGAAGTGAGACAGCTGGGTGTATCAGTCTTTGGCTTTTCTTTTTGTTTTTATCTTCATCTCTTAGCCTTGCTCATTCTCTTCCCATGCTGTGGGTCCTTTTATTTTCCTGTTTTTGTTTGCCTGCTTAAGCTTACTTTTACCTGGGAGAACTCATGCATCCCTGTCTGCATCTCACTATTCCTTTGCTCTAGTGTCAGAGAATGGCTGACTCCAGAAGTGAGATAAATTAAATTAGCAAATGAACTGTCTGCTCCTGTGGCGTGATGTATTTCTGGGAAAGTCCTCTAGGTGTCTGATCTGTGCATATATTCTGCAGTTGTGCCCTTTATACACACAGTCTGAAAGCATGCAATTTCAAATGAACATTTCTCTTGTAAAAGAATACATTCCCATTCATAACCAATCAAAGTTATTTTCCTTCTGAGATCCACAAAAGTCCAAAAACTGTTTTGTCATGAGTCTGTCATTTCTCTTAAAAATGCCATTGGATATGCTGGCGGAAAGCATTTCAAATCAAATCATGGAATAACAAATAAAATAGCAGCTGTTTTTGAGTCACTTCACAATACTATATAATGGTCTTTGATAACACTCTAATTATTTATTATGACTGCTTTGATGTAGCATTTATATAAACACAAGTTATATTTTTAAAAGCCAGAAGGAAATTAAAAGTAAACAAAAGAATTGCACTCCTGACCAACTTCTTTGCCTCGAGGTTATTATAATTGGGCAGCTGCTAGATATTTTTTCATATTCTTTCAATTCCTTGTTTCTGGCTTCTTTATGGGACATGAACAAAATTACTAGAGTGTTTAAAATAACAAGACACAGAGTAAATGTCACTGTTTATTTCTTGGTAGAAACAAAATCAAACAGGCAAAGCAAACCAAATGTTAAAGCATATGAATTATGAAATTACCCTGCAATCCTTATTTCTTAAGTTTTATGAATTCATAATAATTTCCTTAAGCACTGTCCTGGTTGAGTGTCTTTAATGTAAATGTCTTTTAATATGGGAATATAAGTGGGAAAAACTAAAATGAAATCCTAGTAATAGAAGAAATATGCTCAACCACTTAATTTTTTTTTTTGGGGGGGGGCATCAAATCCTTGTAAGTGAGAAACCCAAAATATGGGAAGGAGGTCTCACAGTTCTTATAACTTGCATAGAGAAAGCACACATAATGGAAGAAATTATTGATTAAAAATGAAATGTGTGATCTCTGATAAAATAGACTTTAAAGTAACAAAGATCAAAAGGGACAAAGAAGGTCATTACATAATGGTAAAAGGATCGATACAACAAGAAGAGATAACGATTCTAAATATATATGGACCCAATGTAGGAGCACCCAGATATATAAGGCAAGTTCTTAATGACTTACAAAGGGACTTGGACTCCCACACAATAATAGTGGGAGACTTTAACACTCCACTGTCAATAGCAGACAGATCAACCAGACAGAAAATTAACAAGGATATCCAGGACTTGAACTCAGACGTGGAACAAGCAAACCTGATAGACATTTACAGAACTCTCCACCCCAAATCCACAGAATATACATTCTTCTCAGCACCACATCACACCTACTCCAAAATTGACCACATAATTGGAAGTAAAGCACTCCTCAGCAAATGCAAAACAACTGAAATCATAACAAACAGTCTCTCAGACCATAGTGCAATCAAGTTGGAACTCAGAATTCAGAAAATAACTCAGAACCGCACAGCTTCATGGAAACTGAACAATTGGCTCTTGAATGTTGATTGGATAAACAATGAAATGAAGGCAGAAATAAAGAAGTTCTTTGAAACCAACGAGAATGAAGACACAATGTACCAGAATCTCTGGGACACATTTAAAGCAGTCTGTAGAGGAAAATATATAGCAATAAGTGCCCACATGAGAAGAGTGGAGAGATCCAAAATTGACACCCTATCGTCAAAATTGAAAGAGCTAGAGGAGCAAGATCAGAAAAGCTCAAAACCTAGCCGAAGACAAGAAATAACTAAGATCAGAGCAGAACTGAAGGAGATAGAGACAAGAAAAACCCTTCAAAAAAAATCAATAAATCTAAGAGCTGGTTTTTCGAAAAGATCAACAAAATAGACAGACCACTAGCCAGACTGATAAAAAAGAAGAGAGAGAACAACCAAATAGATGCAATAAAAAACGATAAAGGGGAAATCACCACAGATTCCACAGAAATTCAAACCATCATCAGAGAATACTACAAACAACTCTATGCACATAAACCAGTAAATCAGGAAGAAATGGATAAATTCCTGGACGCCTGTGTCCTCCCAAGCCTAAACCAGGAGGAAGCCGAAACTATGAATATACCAATAACAAGGTCTGAAGTTGAGGCAGCAATTAAGAGCCTACCACACAAAAAAAGCCCAGGTCCAGATGGGTTCACAGCCGAATTCTACCAGACACACAAAGAGGATCTGGTACCATTCCTTCTGAAACTTTTCCAAATAATCCAAAAAGAGGGAACCCTTCCCAAATCATTTTATGAGACCAACATCATCCTGATACCAAAACCTGGCAGAGACTCAACAAGAAAAGAAAACTTCAGGCCAATATCCATGATGAACATAGATGCAAAAATCTTCAATAAAATACTGGCAAACCGATTGCAACAGCACATTAAAAAACTTATCCATCATGATCAAGTAGGATTCATCCCGGGGATGCAAGGCTGGTTCAACATACGCAAGTCTATAAATGTAATTCACCACATAAACAGAAGCACAAACAAAAACCACATGATTATCTCAATTGATGCAGAGAAGGCATTTGACAAAATTCAACAGCCCTTTATGCTAAAAACCCTCAATAAACTTGGTATTGATGGAACATATCTCAAAGTAATAAAAGCTATTTACGACAAACCAACAGCCAATATCATACTTAATGGGCAAAAACTGGAAGCATTCCCTTTGAAATCTGGCACTAGACAAGGATGCCCTCTCTCACCACTTCTATTCAACATAGTACTGGAAGTTCTAGCCAGAGCAATCAGGCAAGAAAAAGAAATAAAGGGTATTCAAATAGGAAAGGTGGAAGCCAAATTGTCTCTATTTGCAGACGACATGATAGTATACCTAGAAGACCCCATCACCTCAGCCCAAAAGCTCCTGCAACTGATAAGCAACTTCAGCAAAGTCTCAGGATATAAAATCAATGTGCAAAAATCACAAGCATTCCTATACACCAATAACAGACTTAAAGAGAACCAAATCAAGAACGAACTGCCATTCACAATTTCTACAAAGAAAATAAAACACCTAGGAATACAACTCACTAGGAATGTAAGGGACCTCTTTAAGGAAAACTACAAACAACTGCTCAACGAAATAAGAGAGGACACAAACAGATGGAGAAACATTCCATGTTCATGGTTAGGAAGAATCAATATCGTGAAAATGGCTATACTGCCCAAAGTAATTTACACAATCAATGCTATCCCCATCAAACTACCATTGAATTTCTTCACAGAACTGGAAAAAACCACCATGAATTTCATATGGAACCAAAAAAGAGCCCGCATAGCCAAGTCAATTCTAAGCAAAAAAAACACAGCAGGAGGCATCACGCTACCAGACTTCAAACTATACTACAAGGCTACAGTAATCAAAACAGCATGGTACTGGTACCAAAACAGAGATATAGACCAATGGAACAGAACAGAGGCATCGGAGGCAACACAACACATCTACAACCATATTATCTTTGATAAACCAGACAAAAACAGGCAATGGGGAAAGGATTCCCTATTTAATAAATGGTGTTGGGAAAACTGGCTAGCCATGTGCAGAAAGCAGAAACTGGACCCCTTCCTGACACCTTACACTAAAATTAACTCCAGATGGATTAAAGACTTAAACGTAAGACCTGACACCATAAAAACCCTAGAAGAAAATCTAGGCAAAACCATTCAGGACATAGGAGTAGGCAAGGACTTCATGAACAAAACACCAAAAGCATTGGCAACAAAAGCCAAAATAGACAAATGGGACCTAATCAAACTCCACAGCTTCTGCACGGCAAAACAAACAGTCACTAGAGTGAATAGGCAACCATCAGAATGGGAAAAAATCTTTGCAGTTTACGCATCTGACAAAGGGCTGATATCCAGAATTTACAAAGAACTCAAACAGATTTACAGGAAAAAAACAAACAAGCCCATTCAAAAATGGGCAAAGGATATGAACAGAAACTTTACAAAAGCAGACATACATGAGGCCAGCAAACATATGAAAAAGTGCTCATCGTCATTGGTCATTAGAGAGATGCAAATCAAAACCACATTGAGATACCATCTCACACCAGTTAGAATGGCGATCATTAAAAAATCTGGAGACAGCAGATGCTGGAGAGGATGTGGAGAAATAGGAACACTCTTACACTGTTGGTGGGAGTGTAAATTAGTTCAACCATTGTGGAAGACAGTGTGGCGATTCCTCAGGGACCTAGAAATAGAAATTCCATTTGACCCAGCAATCCCATTACTGGGTATCTATCCAAAGGACTATAAATCGTTCTACTATAAGGACACATGCACACGAATGTTCATTGCAGCACTGTTTACAATAGCAAAGACCTGGAACCAACCCAAATGCCCAACGATGATAGACTGGACTGGGAAAATGTGGCACATATACACCATGGAATATTATGCAGCAATCAAAAATGATGAGTTTGTGTCCTTTGTAGGGACATGGATGAATCTGGAGAACATTATTCTCAGCAAACTGACACAAGAACAGAAAAAGAAATACCGCATATACTCACTCATAGGTGGGTGAGAAAAATGAGAACACGTGGACACAGAGAGGCGGTCTACTATACACTGGGGACTGTTGGGGGGAATGGGGGAGGGACAGCAGGGGGGCTGGGGGGGATAGCCTGGGGATGAATACCAAGTGTGGGTGAAGGGGAGGAAAGCAGCAAAGCACACTGCCATGTGTGTACCTATGCAACTATCTTGCTCGTTCTGCACATGTACCCCCAAACCTATAATGCAATAAAAATTTAAAAAAAAAGAAAAAAAAAAAGAAAGAAATGTGTGGTTACTAACATCTTGGGATTATACATGCCTAATACTATTCTGCTTCATGTTAGTATATATGGCTGAAGAAAAAAGTTCCTAAAGATCAGATAATCATCCCATTAACCACACTGATTGAAGTGGGCTTAATGGACGGTTTTAGGCATCTCAGAGAAATGTAAAGTTATTTCCTGATGGTCTAGTGAAACAGGGATTTAAAGATAAGGAAACTCTTCACTTATCTTCATTAAGCAGAGCATCAGGACAGGAGAATGGAACTATCTCTAAGAATTCTGGAACTGTAATATTTGTACAGACAGACAAACCAAAGGGAGAGATTGTGATTTTCCCAGAGTTGGAGGTGGGGGCATATTCCTGGATCAGAATTACACAGCTACATTCACTAGTAACGAACCCAGGGCACAAGAGGAATGGGTGGAAGAAATACAGGCAGAGAATTATAGGGATAGGAAGAAAAATCCCAAGGTAATAGCCTTGTTCTCTAAACACTTCTTCCAGAGTTTTCAGACCTTTATTGCTGCTCTTTTTACTATAATATCTCCCTCCATTTTTTCTAATGTTTTCTCTTGGATCTGGAATGTCTCTCATCCTTGAAATGCTATGCCTTCAACACTCCCTCGGCACTATTGTAATTTTAGTAGTGATATTTTTGTTTTTGTTATTTGTAGGGGACCGTCTTGTGCATTGTAGAATTTTTAACACTAGACTCTGATCACTAGACGGAAGTAGTAACTTCCTCTCTGCCAAGTTGTGACAACGAAACACGTCTCCATACATTGCCAAATGTCTCCTAATGGTTGAGGATCACCTTTCTTTAGAATTTACTGCCTTTGGCTTTGATATATAATTTAATATATGCTGACATCAATGGAATTCTATAGATATTTATGGATCACTTCCTGAGCTAGTTGCAGGGGATGCAGAAAGAAATCATAAATAGTGAAATCTATTTTTAATATTGGAGGAGACTATGAAGTACTTTTGCATGTGTATACTTAAAGTTTTCAAAAGAAAATAAAGACAAGAGACATTTATTGAGCACTTTCTGTGTATTCAAATCTGCTCTAAGTGTTTTTACAGGTATTAACTCATTTAATTGTAATAACAACCTATAGCGTAAAACTGTTCATAGTTTATATTTACTGCCCTCCATTTTTTCTTTCAGCCACCAATTCAGTGTTTTCTTACTCAATTGATATTAACTGCTTGATCTATGGGAAATGTAGGGATCTATATTTAGAAATTCACTTTTTTTTTTTTAAAAAAAAGGAAAAAATTCTTCATTCCTTTCCCTTTCCTAAAGAATGATAGCATTTAGCATCACCCTTACAAATATGTGATGGGCTATTTGCAACCTATTTTAAGTTTCCAGAAAGAAAAGCACTTTTCAAGAACACCTCATGCTTGCGTTTTTATCCAAATTGAGAAAGTTCTTCATTGGCAATAAAAAATAGCTTCTGCAAACTTGAGTTGTTACAATATTCTCTCCAATTTCTTTCATCTATCACATCAAATCAGATTTACTGCTTTTTAAATAATTTGTATTTTCCAAAATAGGAATCTCATAACTTTGAATTGAAGACTAAGGCGCACATTTGCAGATGTGTAGAGAATGTAGCCAAGATGTTTGCACTGTAAGAGCTTAGAGACTGATGCTGAAGTTGAGGCAAGAAGTGTGGACCCAGCTCCAACTAGCTGCCAGGAGACCCGTTAGACCCGGAGCTGCTGTTGCCTTCAAGCATTCTCTTACCTGTGCCTACTTAGTGGTCACACAGAGATGACTGAAGTGTCAGCGGTCCTGGGAGAGTAGATGGCTCATAAACCAAGTCAGCACTTTGACTCACCACTTTGTTAGTGTTTTGAGACAGGGCAGTAAGCTATGCAGTGTTTAAATGGGTCCTAATTGTAATTGCCTTGACATTTGCCTAGTAGATCCCCCACTCCCACCCTGTGGGATATAGGAGGATATTTCTTCATTGAGCAAGACTGACCAAAATGTATACATCAGTGTGCTGATCTTAACAGATGTTTTGAATTATGCAGTTGAAAGGGAGAATATATGCCTAATTGTTACTTATAAAGTGGGAGCTTCTCCCCAATTTTCTTATAAATAGATATCTGTGTGCCTGTAAAAATACACATACCTGCAGATATCTGGGTTCCAGCTAAGACCTACAAAATCAGAATCTTCAGAAGAGAGGTTTGGTAGAATTATAAGCAAACAAACAATCTTATTTATTTACTAGAGGTATCACAGGTGATTCTTATAATAATTTTTTAAATATACTGGAACTGTGTAACAAACTTGATGAGTAACTTCAGAACTATTTCATCTCTTCTCTAACCTACTCTTTACAGGAGATTATCTCAGAGGTAATCCTTAAACTCCAAAACGCTGATGCTATTAAGAGATTATATTATTTATGTGTATATATAAATGCAATATATGTTATTTAATATCTACATGTATGTGTATAATATACATATATTTTATTACATATTCTATTATATATTAATCTATTATATATTCACATTGTCAAAGGAGCAGCATGCCACTTTAATGTAAAATTAATATATTTATGACAAAAATCTAGAAATTAAAAAAATCTTTGAGCATAGGCCTGGAAATCAGGCTGGCCTGGTTTAGAATCCTGTCTTTTTACTTGTAAATTAGCTGTTATACTTACGTTTGTTTTGGTCTGAAGAGATAAAAGTAAAGAAAATGAAAGTGCTTTTGGCATGATTATACACATTTAATACCTTGGCAGCTGGAATATCTGAACATTCACACACCCTGCAGCCCCTCCTATCAAATAGAGAAGGAAGAATGAAATGAGAGAAAAGGGAAATTTTTTTTTTTAGAAAGAAGAGGAAGAATAAAAAGAGCTAAAAGGACCTTTTTATTATGCTTTGGGTTAATGCAAGGGAACAGAATGCAAACCATAGAACCCAGCAGAAAATTTGTCACAGCATATTTGGATATCAATATCACATACTCCAGTTCCCATGGAATTCATAGAAGGCACCAAGGGACAGGAAATCTGTGAAGAGATGTTCAACCTCATTAGGAATGGAGACAATTCAAATGAAAGCCATAATGACATGACATTTCACATCCAACTGACTGGCAAGAATGAAAATGTCTATCTTCTGATGGAACTGCATAGTAACATAACTACTTTGGAGAACAATTTGGCAATATCTTAATAAAGTTGAAGAAGTTTGTGTTCTTCTCAGAAAGTCTGTCCCTTTTTAAATGTCCTCAAACAGTATCTCTCAAGTTCACCTGTGCTTTTCAATCACCCTGAGATCTTGTTCTGATGCAGTTGCTTTTACAAGGTCTTAGTGAGGCCTGATGCTCTACATTTCTAACATGGTCCCCATTGATGCCAATGCTGCTAGTTCACGGACTGTGCATGGATTCACAAAATTTAGAGTTACTCTTGCTGTGTGTATAAGGAGATTTGCACAAGAAAGTTCACTGCAATACTAATTGTAATAACAAGAATTTGTAATTACACATGGCCATATTTAATAAGGGTTTGAAAAAACATGGGAATAATATCCCCCAACTGCAAGGTAGTGGTCATCTCTGAAGAATGAGAAAAAGGAATTAGATATAAAGCGATATTCAGGGGACTATAATTTTAGATGTGTGTGTGTGTGTGTGTGTGTGTGTGTGTGTGTGTGTATTGTCTGTGGTTTTAGCTGAATGATAAATACATGTTTTTGATGTACAGTTTTTTTCTTCACCATATTGTATGCCTTAAAATTATATGTATATGTATATGTATATATACATACACACATATACATATGCATATTACATATATATTATACATAATTATATACATAGATACACAAATATATATATACACACATATACATATAATCTACATATAAAAGCAGAAAGAGCTTAATTCACCCAAAACAATGGCAGAGTGGTATTATAAGATTCCTTCTTTAAATTTCAGTCTATTTTTTAGCTTTCAGAATTCTTTAGTACCTATTTTCTATGATCTTTTTTAAGTACGTAATGTAGGCAGATGAGAATATCTTTTTTAGATCATTTTGCAAATAAAGAATCTAAAGGCTTTGTCAAAATTGACAGAGCTAGTAATTCACAGAAAGGATTTTAATTGGAATTTACTTGTCTATAGGCTCACTATATCACTCTCCGTTTTCTTTTACCAATGATTATCTTCTCACTCATAATAAGTATTGCTAAGTCAATCAATTCCATACTGCATCCATTAGATAAATACATTTTTTAAAGGAAGAAAAATGGAACTCCAAACACCAACTTCTCCTTCCTTCCTATATTATCATAATGCAGTAGGCAGAGTCATACAGTTCTTTGCTGTGAAGAATGTTTAGTCCCAGATAGAACACATGTTGATAACTGCATAATAATAAAATGAAAGTACCAGATCTGGGAAAGTTGTAGCTCACTCCCGTAACACAATGGCCATGATTCTTGGGTTTTGAAGATCTAAAAATGTGTTGCAATACCAATATGAGGGTCTTTCACCAGGTCAGAGTTCTTTCCCACATACTAGATTTATGCTGTTCAGCAAGTTATCTCGACTTCCAGAGCTTCAGTTTCATCATCCATGACTTAGGAGTCGTAATGTCTAGTAGTTCTAGGAACATGTAAAGAAACACTCTTAAGAGAAAAATTTGTGTAGTGGTAGAAGGATATTTTAACATAGTGAATAAGAAGCAAAATGCTTCTCTTAGCCTACATTTAACATAGTTATTCAGAAGGGAATTAAAGCCCCAGGTAGAGTTGCTAAATCAACCCTCACTCAAAGTTTTTGTATAAATATATACAATCATGGCATTTAAAAATGCAATGAACTTTTATCTACATTTAAATAATTCCACAAGCCATATGACCCTGTACCACGATTGTAAGGAGCACACATTATTGAATGTCCAAGGCAAAGTGCAATTAAATTCAGGAGAAAGAGCCTTTTTGTTGAACTAATATTTCTTTGGATGGAATCTTACTCATTCTCCGTTAATAAACTTAAGTGTTTACAAAGGTTTGAGGGAGAAAATAATACCCATATTGGAAAGAAATGTTTGCTGGCTCTTTCCACTGTCAATTTATTAAAAATGCATTTATCTAAGTGGATACAAGTAGGATAAAAGAATGGAAAGTTCTCTTTCATATTGTAGCTATTAAAGACAACAATGACAACAGAAACAACAACAACGAACAGTAATGGAGGTGGAAGCAGAGGAAAAATTTAAGTGTGTGCCCCCCAAAAATGGTTTTTAGAATTTATTTTGAATGATAAAAGTCTCCCATGAAGAAGATCCCCTTTTTTCTTCCATATAGTTTATGCTTATGATGAATTGTCTGAACCAGACTCTGATAGTATAAAAGATTCCATAAAACAAAGCACAGATGAGAAATTTATCTCAGTATTCTCTCACCCATAGGAACAATACAGTAGTTGGGTTGTATTCCCTGGTGCATGTCCTATCCAGAATGCTTTAGCAGGTTCATGAGTCTCTTCTGTATGCTTGACTTCACTTTTATTACTACCCTTCACTACAGAGGACTTCATGCCTTAGTGCACTCAATGGGCCAATTTATTTTAGAACTTGTGATAAAGGTTGAGGAAATGGATTGCAAGAGCTCCATCTCTCTTTCTTGTTACAATATTGTTTCTACAAAATTTTCAATATCACCAAATCAGATTTAACTAGCTAATGCAATTTCTTTAATGAAAAAGGTCAATTTAATTTCAGAATATGTGACTCAAAGGAGAATGATATAAAAATTTGAGCTAAGTTTGCTTTCTTAGTGTCCTAAGGAAGCTATCTATGGGTTAAAATTCATGGAAGGATCAAAAGGAATCCTTTTATCTTCCTTTTATGCTTATTTGAGTCCTCGGCCATCAGTTCAACATAAATTGTCCTTCTTCAAATTTTACTTTCGGATAATTATTTGCTCCTCCCACAAAAAAATTTCCACATTCCCAAACAGATATATTGATTCTCACAATATTTCTGTGGCTCACACTCAATTTTATAGTGTGAGTCAGGGAATATCAAGTCTTAGCTGAATGGAAAACAATGGGAGAAGAGATACATTAATGTGTATCTTCCCATTTGTGAGCTCTATGGGCCTGTTGATTGCTTTAACCCAAGGGTTTGTAAATTGTTAGCATGGATCATAGTCACCAGGGGAACTTTTTAAAAACACATTTTCTAAGCCTAGCCACAGAGTTTAAGATTCAGTAGGTAGTATAGTTTGGCTGTGTCCACACCCAGATCTCATCTTGAATTCCCACATTGTGGAAAGGACCCAGTGGGAGGTGATTGAATTATGGGGGCAGGTCTTTCCTGTGCTGATTTAATGATAGTGAATAAGTCTCATGAGATCTGATGGTTTGAAAAGGGGAAACACTTGTTACTTGGCTCTCATTCTCTCTCTGCCTGCTGCCATCCATGTAAGATACGACTTGGTCCTTCTTGCCTTCTGCCATGATTGTAGGGCTTCCTCAGCCATGTGGAACTTTAAGTCCAATTAAGCCTCTCTCTTTTATAAATTTCTCAGTCTTGGGTTTTTATCAGCAGTGTGAAAACAGACTAATATAGTATATTGATATCAGTAGAGTGGGGTGCTGCTGAAAAGATACCTGAAAATGTGGAAGTGACTTTGGAACTGTGTAACAGGTAGATGTTTGGAGGGCTTAGAAGACAGGAAAATGTGGGAAAGTTTGCAACTTCCTAGAGACTTGTTGAATGGCTTTACTGAAAATGCTGGTAGTGATATGGACAATGAAATCCAGGTTGAAGTGGTCTCAGATGGAGATGAGGAACTTGTTGGGAACTGGAGCAAAGATGACTCTTCTTATGTGTTAGCAAGGAGACTGGCAGCATTTTGCCCCTGCCTTAGAGATGTGTGAAACTTTGAACTTGAGAGAGATGATTTAGCATACCTGATGGAAGAAATTTCTAAGCAGCAAAGCATTCAAGAAATGACTTGGGTGGTGTCAAAGGCCTTCAGTTTTATAAGGGAAGCAGTGCACAAAAATTCAAGAAATTTGTAGTCCAACAATGTGTTAGAAAAGAAAAACTCATTTCCTGAGGAGAAATTCAAGCAGGCTGCAGAAATTTGAAGAGCCAAATCTTAGTCCCCAAGACAAAAGGGAAAATGTCTCCAGGGCATGTCAGAAGTCTTCATGACAGCCCCTCCTATCACAGGCAAATAGGCCTAGGAGGAAAAAATGGTTTTGTGGTCTGGGCCCAGGGTCTCTGTGCTGTGTGCAGCCTAGGGACTTTGTGCCCTGTGTCCCAGCTGCTCCAGCTGTGTCTAAAAGGGGCAAACAGAGAACTCAGGCTGCAGCTTCAGAGGGTGCAAGCCCTAAGTTTTGGCAGCTTCTACATGGTGATGAGCCTGTGAGTGCACAGAAGTCAAGAACTGGGGTTTGGGAGCCTCTGCTAGATTTCAGAGGATGTATGGAAATGTCTGAATGCCAAGGCACAAGTTTTTCTGCTGGGATGAGGTCCTCATGGAGAACCTCTGCTAGGGCAGTGCAGAAAAGAAATGTGGGGTCAGAGCCCCCACACAAAATCCCTTCTGGGGCATGTGTAAGTCCATGTGTGAGGACTTACACATGGAATTGTAAGTCCAATTAAACCTCTTTCTTTGCAGATTGCCCAGTCTTGGGTATGTTTTCATTAGCAGTGTGAAAACTGACTAATACAGTAAATTCGTACCAGTAGAGTGGGGCACTGCTGAAAAGATACCCAAAAATATGGAAGCAACTTTGGAACTGGGTAACAAGAACCTCTGCTAGGGCAGTACTGAAGGGAAGTGTGGGGTCAGAGCCCCCACACAGAGTCCCTACTGGGGCACCACCTAGTGGAGCTGTGAAAGGAGGGCCATCATCCTCCAGACCCCGGAATAGTAGATTGACTGATACCTTGTATCATGCACCTGGAAAAGCTGCAGACACTCAATGCCAGCCTGTGAAAGCAGCTGGGAGGGAGGCTATATCCCACAAAGCCACAGGCGCAGAGCTGCCCAAGACCTTGGGAACCCACCTCTTGCCTCAGCATGACCTGGGTATGAGACATGGAGTGAAAGCAAATCATTTTTGATTTTTAAGATTTGAATCCCACTGGAACTCAAACTTGCATGGGTCCTGGAACTCCTTTGCTTTGGCCAATTTATCCCATTTGGAATGGCCATATTTACCCAATGCCTGTACCCCATTGTGTCTAGGAAGCAACTAACTTCATTTTAATTTTATAGGCTTATCAGTGGAAGAGATTTGCTTTGTCTCAGATGAGACTTTGGACTCTGGACTTTTGAGTTAATGCTAAAATGAGTTATGACTTTTGGGGACCATTGAAAAGGCATGATTATTTTTCGAATTTGAGGACATGAGATTGGGAGGGGTCAAGGGTGGAATAATATGGTTTGGCTATGTCTCCACCAAATCTCATTTTGAATTCCCATGTGCTTTGGGAGGTACCCAGTTGGAATAATTGAATTAAGGGGGCAGGATTTCTTCCTGCACTGATCCCATGATAGTGAATGAGTCTCATGAGATTTGATGGTTTGATAAGGAGAAACTCGTTTAACTTGGCTCTCATTCTCTCTTTGCCTGCTGCCATCTTTCCTGTACTGTTCTCATAATGGTGAGTAAGTCTCATGAGATCTGATAGTTAATACAAGGGAGAGTTTTCCTGCACAATCTCTCTTTGCTTGCTGCCATCCATGTAAAACAAGATTTGCTCCTCTTTGCCTTCTACCATGTGAGGCTTCCTCACACATATGCAACTATAAGTCTGATTAAACCTTTTTTTGTTTTTTGTAAATTGCCCATTTTGGGGTATGTCTATATCAGCAGCATGAAAATGAGCTAATACAGCTGCTTTAATCTAAACTCATCTACTAAGGGCAGTCTCTGTACTGGTTGAGAACTCAGATTCTCTGGTTTAAAGTCTAATACCTCAACTTACTAGTTATGTCACATTGGCCAACTAACTTACCTTTATGTACAAGGTAAGAGGAAATAATAGTATTTTCCATGGAGAGTTGTTGCAAGTATTAAATGAGATAATAGGTGTCAAGAACGGAGAACAATGGCTGGAACAATATTGCGTCAACCAACCTAGAGGTAAGATTTCATTCTCAAGAAACAGAGCACTCATCCTGTTCTTTGAAATTAGTATGTTTCCATTCTTATGGACTTTTACCCATTCAACCATGAGGACTTTTATCTTTATAAAAGTACAATACTGGTTTTATATTGGAAAAAATTTCAAGCTTACAAAATATTATAGAGAGTAATATGGAAAAACATTATGAATGTAGGCACCATGCAGCTTTGTCAAATGTTAGCAGTTGATCATATTTGTCCAGAGGGAGATTTTCTCCTTGTGTTTATCATTATGATTCATAACTTATTTATTACCATACATGTATAAATACATAAATATGATATTGTAATATTTTGTCTGTTTTTACACCTTGCTATAGATTGTATTATAAATAAATATGTATATATTCTTAAATTTGTTACTAACAACATACTATTTTTGCTATTTATCCATGCCATTAGATATAATTATAAATTATAAATACAATATAGGTTATAAATACTTTATTAATTTTCACATGTCATGAAACAGACACAATTTCTTTTTTTAGTTTATGAAATTTTACTTTTTCAAATTTTTACAATGTTGCAATGATCATACCTTATACTTTCTCCCTGTCCTTATATATTTAACACATGTGTGCATATGTATGTGTATGTGTGTACACATATGTATATATGTATGTATATGCAAAAGCTCCCTTTATATATATACATGCTCCTCTGGAAATCTGGTATTTTTATACAGTATAACTATTTTTTACCAATCTTATGGATGTAAAAAGCAGTCTTCTTATTGTAACCTTTTTAGGTGAATGTGTCAGGAGAATTTCAAGTTATATAATGCTTGTAATTGCTCCTGGAATTAGAATTTATGCTAATTACATTAATGGCTATTCTCTGGTTGAGAGAAAAGACATTCCTCTTGATTAAATGCATTTGATTAAGGACTCCTTCTCATAGAAAGAGTCTAGAAAGTGGGTGGTATTTTTCTGATTGCTATCACCATAAATGGTTTAATACATATCATAGAGTTGATCACCATAGCATTCACATGAAATAGAGAAGAGACAGTGTCTATTATGCATAGCTAATAAACCTAAATATTGAGGGAATTAACAGAAGTTATCCATTGATTAAACTGAGCTAGCAAGTCAGCTAAGATGTTATTCATTTCCTAAGTCCCAACAAGGAATTATGAACTATGCCTTTTCCTTTGTCTGGAGGGCACTTGCTCTATTTATCCACCTGGCTCAGTCATCCATTTTCTCCAAGTCTTTGCTTAAATGTTCTCTTCTCGTAAATCTTCCCTGACAACAATCTTCCCATATATGTTTATGTATGTATGCGTTTGCATTTGACAATGTACTCAAGGTTCTTATATAAAATATTAGATATCAATGTATATTTGCAAATATCATCAGAGCAAAAGATATTACAGTTTTGAAATAAATAACATACTGTCATTTTGTTTATGTTCATTACAGTGGCTTTCAATTTGCAAATTCTTTTTATGTAACATTCTCTGGAATATTTTCTTCACAAGGCCAAATTACATTAACAAAAGGATCAAAGGGTAGCTGTACACACAGATGTCATCTTTTCAACTAGTATTTTGGTATCAGAAAAAGCAAAGATTATAACAAAATGAGCATAGTGATATGTGAGTAAAACCACTAAGCTTAAACGATGCATAAGTAAAATCTTATTTGGTGTAAGGACTCATCATATGGAGAATTCTGGAGCATTCCAAAACCACATGTACTAAGAAAGCAACTAAGTAAGACTGAATGGTGTTTTCTGCAAAGACTTGTACATGAGGTTTGGACAAATCAGTTGACTTCCAGAGTATGCCCAGGTTAGTTAAATAATGGGGGGGCAGGGAGGAACCTCAGAACAAAGTATCTTCTAAGTCATTGTAGAGTGTTACTAACCACTGGGAAAGAAAAACATACATTATGTGTGTGTGTGTGTGTGTGTGTGTGTGTGTGTGTGTGTGTTGCCTAGAGGTAAGCATATGCTTTTCTTCTCTCATTGCATAGTTCATAATGCTCTCATTTTGGTCTGAGAATCATTATTCTAACATTATAATTTTTATTTTTCCTCTGGCTAATCACCTTGGTAGTCTTAAAGAAGCTCAGGTCCTATTTTATATTGCTGAATGTATTACCACATGAATAAAGTTCTCGTGCAGGGAAAAAAATAGTGACTAAAAGGCCAGGCATGGTGGCTTACACCTGTAATTCAAGTACTTTGAGAAGTGAAGGTGGGAGGATCACTTGAAGTCAAGAGTTTCAGACTAGCCAGGGTCACATGGTAAGGCCTCATCTCTACTAAAAATAATAATAAAAAAATTTCCAGGTGTGGTGGGTCATGCCTGTAGGCCCAGGTACTCTGGAGGCTAAGTTGGGAATATCACTTGAGCCCAGGAGGTCAAGGTTGCAGCAAGCCATAATTGTGCCACTGAATATCAGCCTAGGTGACAGAGAGACCCTGTTTCAAAAATAAATAAGTGAATGAATAAATACATAAATAAAATGATTAAAAATAAATAGCACTGTTTTCTTTCTTGTCATTGATTTTTTCCAATTAAAGAAAGAGGCAATCCATCCTTTCTGCTGTGCCAGGATCACAGATTCTCTGCTGCTGCTTTTCCATTAATTTAATGTACTCAGATGCTCACCTGGGTCATGATAAATCCCCTTTACTACCACTTTGACTCTTTTATGTGTTTCTGGAATGTTTTCTCCTTAATTTCACAGTCTAGCACCACTGTCTGAATTTAGTACTTTGATTTTTTTTCCTGTTTATTTTCTGAAATACTTTTTATTTTCTACCCACAATACCTTCATAAAACTATAAATGCACCCCTTATCTTCTGACAATGTCTCATGATATACTTAGTTGTTAAGTGATTTTCTCTGCTTCATCATTTAATACATGTTTTAGCAAGTATCTATGGAGGGCCTAGGCAGTATGTTACGTATTAGGCTAACAATCAATTTTCCATCTGTGCTTTGCTATTCTGGTAAACAAAGTGACATGTTTTCCAAAAAGTTAAGAAGAACACCTATTGTAAAATGTACAAAGTTCTTAGTAAATTAATTTAGTTAAGTCCTTTGCTTACTTAAGGCAGTAACATTGCGTCAGAGGCCAGGAGCTCAGGGTTTTCTTCTGAATTCCAGACTCCTTCAGATTTCTCTGTTATTTAGTTTTATGGACAAGTCTGTCATCATATGTGAGTCTCATCTGTCAACTAACAATGCTTAATTTTTTTTCAAGAGTCTGTGTGCTCTTAAGTAGATCTGTTATGTTTTTAAAATTTGTTAATAGAGGTTATTATGATCAGTCATAATGTGTCAGATTCAAAATGAGCCTTTTTGGTTTAATTCACCTAAGCTGCTTCAAGATCCTCTATCCTGTTGGAAACTGACTGGAAAGTGCAGGTGGTTGCAATGAGGAGTAAAGGGGAGATACATTCTAAACAAGGCTGCCAGTGGCACTTTTCTCTCCTAAGCTTTAAAGAGTCTCTTAGACATTACTCATTCTCTTTTTAGAAAGTCCATTTTTAAAAAATTAATTCTTCTTTCCCGTTTTGTTCCAAGACAGTGTCTGGGTAGGTAGAATAATTTAAAGAGTAAAAAAAAAAAAACAGTAAAGGACATAAATTTGTTCCTCAAGAAATCTTCAAACTGCTCTAAACATGGCTGGACTAATTTACATTCCCACCAGCAGTCGATAAGTGTTCCCTTTTCTCTATAGCCTCGCCAACATCTATTGCTTTCTGACTTTTTAACAAAAGCCACTCTGAGTGGTGTGAGATGCTGTCTCTTGCGGTTTTGAGCTACATTTCTTTGATGATTAATGATGATGAACATCTTTCTATATGTTTGTTGGCCACTTGTATGTCTTCTTTTAAGAAGTGTCTGTTCATGTCTTTTGCCCACTTTTTAATGGGGTTATTTGTCTTTAACATAAGTTATTTAAATTCCTTATAGATTCTGGATATTAGACCTTCATCAATTGCATAGTTTACAAATACTTTCTCCCATTTTGTAGGTTGTCTATTTACTTCCTTGATGGTTTCTCTTGCTGTGCAGAAGCTCTTTAGTTTAATTAGTTTCCACTTAGCAATTTTTGTTTTCATCGTGATTGCTTTTGAGAACTTAGCCACAAATTATTTGCCAAGACTGACATCAGCAAGGATTTTTTTTATAGGTTTTCTTCTAGGATTTTTATAGTTTGAGCAACATGGATGTAGCCAGAGGCCATTATCCTAAGCTAACTACTGCAGAGACAGAAAACCAAATACCACATGTTCTCACTTATAAATGGGAGCTAAACTTTGGGTACACATGGACATGAACATGGCAAGAACAGACACTGGCAACTAATAGAGAGGAGTGGGAGGGAGGCAGAGTGAGGGCTGTAAAACTACCTATTGGGTACTATATTCAGTACCTGGGTGACGAGTTCATTTATACTCCAAACCTCCATATTATGCAATATACCTTTGTAACAAAGCTGCACATCTACCCCCTGATTTTAAAATAAAAGTTGGAAGAGAACAAAAAAGGAGAAAAAATAAATCAGCTCTGTGGTAGCAAAATAATGGGCTCCCAAAGATACCCACATCCTAATCCCCAGAACCTTAAAAATGTTAGGTTATGATGCATGGAGGAATTAAGGTTATAGATGGATTTAAGCTTACTAATCAGCTAACTTTGAAATGAAGAGATTATTTGGGTGGGCCCAATACACTTACAAAGATCCTTGTAAAGTAAAGAGAAAAGCAGGAGAGTATCAGAGTAATGCAGGCTGAATAAGATTCCATTGACTGTAGCTGACTTTGATGATTATTGGAGACCGTGAGTCAGATAGTCCCTAGATGATGGAATAGCCAAGAAAATGAATTTTCCTTTAAAGGCTCCAGAGAACTGCAGTCCTGCTGATAACCTGATTTTAGCTCAGTGAGACCCACTTCAGACATCTGACATCTAGAATGATAAAATAATACATTTATGTTGTTCGAATCCATTCAGTTTGGGGTAATTTGTTACCACAGCAGTAGGAGACTAATACAAGGCCCATGTCTTATTATTATTACTATTATTATTATGTTGAGATGGAGTCTAAGTCTGTCACCCAGGCTGGAGTTCATCCGCACAATCCCAGCTCACTGCAACCTCCGCCTCCTGGGTTCAAGGGATTCTTCTGCCTCAGCCTCCAGAGTATCTGGGATTACAAGCATGCGCCACCACACCTGGCTAATTTTTATAATTTTAGTTGAGATGGAGTTTCACTATGTTAACCAGGCTGGTCTCTAACTCCTGACTTCAAGTGATCTGCTCACCTCGGCCTCCCAAAGTGCTGGGATTACAGGTGTAAGCCACCATGCCCAGCCTTTAAAATATATATATGTTTGCTGCTCTCTGCAGTGAAACAGCCTAGTTTAACTGATCACCACTGAGGTACAACCAGTTCTGTCTAGCCTTTCCAGGCATCACGCTAGATTGATCACCAAGGTCTATGGTCTCCACTGTTTATCTCTGGCACAAAGTCCCTGCACTGTTGACTTTGTGTCCTAATCTACTGACCATCTCAAGACCTCTCCTTTGTCTTATTGATGTATGACACATCCATGCTACATGCAGACAAAGGGAATCCATCATGGCAGTTTTCTCCATAGTTTTCAAGTGGAAAGCTAAGCAGATGGTCTTTCAGCTTGAGGTTTCCCATGAATTTCTCTGTCTTAGTGAGGACAGAGCAGAGTTCTAATTGTCTGCTTTCTATATCACTGCTTTACTTCTCATTCTCACAATGCTCTAAAGCTTAAAGAAGCTTCTTTCACCAATCTTTCTGTTTATTATATTCTGGATTCCTTCCATCTCTAATTTATAGATAGCATAATCTATGATATGGTGGGCAAGTTTGAATGCCAATATGTTAAAGGCAGTTATTTTAATTTCTAATGTGCTTTCTTCCCAACATAGCCTGATTTTCAAAATTATTGTTTTGATAGGGGTGCAGGAATTTTTACTTCAGAGGCCAAAACAAGAATTTGACTTCCTATTTCCCTTTGCATTCATGCTGTGCAATTCTCATTCTTCATGAAACAAATAGATGCCTCCATAATATTATTAATGGGGATGGCCAAACATAAGAAAATTAAAAGAGAAAAGCTCTCTCAATTAGTTTTTCTATTGCACCTAAAATGTAGAATTTTACTTTTTTCAGTATGTGTACAGGCTAATTATTTCAAAATAAAGATTATACAACTGCGAGAAGCAGTGATGATGGCTACTATTTAAAATGCTTCCATATCTTTAAAATACATATTAGTGATTATGCTTGTTATTAATCTCAAATTAAATCACATGCTTCAGTTTTAAATTAGGAAATTTAAAAAAGTTTATTAAATTCAGGCTCTACATATGGTATTTATTACACTTAAGTGGTGATAGACATGTTTCATAAGGTCCTTGATTAAAATGGATTTGCAAAATGATGGTGCTAGTGCAGTCCATAAGAAATCGCTTAGTGAATTCCACTGAATCCCTGAAGTACAATTTACAAACATGCTCAAAATGATTGCCTTCAATCCTTTAGACATCACTACCATGTCTTTAGTGTTAGGAGGCTATTTCTAAGTGAGTGGAAATGTTTTCTTTTCTATTACTTGTTTATCTCCTGTAAGACATACTTTTAAGAAATGTTAAGTTGTTGAGAAATGTTGAGTTTATGAATATTGAGAAATGCTGAGAGTACGACAAAATATTTTGTTTGCTAGAAAGAACAATGGCAAGGAAAACCTAGCTGCTCCCTGCCCCAAGTAGAAAACTACTTGAGGCATTCCAAAGTGGCAGGACAATATGTAAATATCATACACCGGTTAAAACAATTCTTTAAGATATCTGACCTTGCCGCTGTGCCTCCCTTGTGGAGAATACTTTTCAGTTTGTCTGTGATCAGTGGTAAGTGGGCATCAGCTGCCTACTTGGTATATTTTGTGTTATGAGAAAATACCGAACATCTGTTTGCTAATAATAACCTTCTGTTCCGAAGGGAATAAATGCATGGGTCAGAGTCTGCTCAAGGCCTTCAGCCTGGAATGCTGTCAGCTCCTGAGGCTCTCAGCTTGGAAGGCTGCTGGCCCCTTAGATAGTCACACTTTGTTGTTTTATCTTAGTGTCTGCCTCTCAGTTCCTTCAGCGCTACCTGGGTGGGGGTCCCTAAGGCAGAACTGGTCTCGATAATATACTTTGATTATTGAAGATCATTTCATATCTGCTGCTGCTCTATATTTTCTTCTGTAGAAGTTCACTTTTTTCCTGGAAATATTTGAGTCAAATATGTCTAATTTTACAGAAAGACTATATGACAACAATCATTATAATTCAACCTTGATAACATTCAATGGTCTTTTAACTGACAGCCATTAGTTAAGTTACTTAGGAAGTAGAAGCAAAACAAAGCAAAATTATTGACCAGTTTCAGAATGGTCCTGACTTTCTGCTCTACATAGACTCCGTAAATGACACTTTACACACCTATGGCTTTTATTATTAATGTCCATCTTCCCATCTTTACCTGTTTTTTTTTTTTTTTTTTTTACCTCTTGACCTTTGGGGACCAATATTTAACTACCTATAAAACCTCCCTATTTGTCTGAAATCTATTTGGATTTGTCCCAGTCAGCACTATTTTCCCCTCCTTTTAGCTCTCACGTTTGTTTCTTTATCTTGTTGTTGACATCTTAGTTAATGGTTACTGTGCTACTAGCCATTCTAAGTAGAAAACTCAGTTATCCTTGTAGTAGCACTGCTGAATAAAGGCTCAGACGCATGAAAGAGTCCAGCCAATAACAGCAAAACTAACTCACAGCCAGCCTGCCAGGTGAATGCAAATATTCAAACAAAGCTATATGAGAGCAGCCATTTCCCAAGGACTGTGTAGATCTGAGAGCAAAATACATGCTTATTGTTGGAGACCACTGATATCTGGGTGTTTGCAATGTAACTAATACAACGGTTTTGCCCTCCCTTCTTTGTTCTCCATGTCTAATAGGTTACTGAGTCCATCACATACAACATCCACTGGTAATTTGAAACCATACCCTTGTTTTTTTCTATTCATATTATCACTACTTCAATTCAGTGCCTCATTTATTTTTTCATCCTAAGCTATTGCTAGATAAAAATTACTGCTAACTTCTGCTTGTGTTGTTTCCCAGTCTACTGAATCTCTACATGAATCGAAGTGCCAGTATGTGGTTAAGGGTTCAAATTCTGGATTTGAATCCCAGCTCTGCTACTTAGCAGCTCTATAATTTGGAGCAAGTCATTAATCCTACTTGCCTCAGTATTTTAAAAATCTATAAAATTGGTATAATCATGGTATCTGCCTTCAGAGCACTTAGAATATATTTTCTGACTTAGAAAACTATCTGGCAAATAATTAATATTTAGTTCCACAGCATAATTATTAAACATTGGTCATGTTGCCAAGAACAAGTATATTTCACGGAACATATTTTGAACAAAATATTCACACAAAGGATTTGTAAACAAATACATTTACAAACCACTCATAAAATACCATTCTTGAGGTAAGTAGAGTGTTAATGCTGAACTATTCACTTCTGGTTGGTGTTAGAAAAGCAACAAATTGGATTCAGTTGCTGTTACTGAAAAGAGCAATGCCTGTACAGGTGAAAAAGGAAGCATGAAAAGATTGCAAGAGGGCAAGAAGGAGCAAGTCCATTCTTTCTCCACTAGTTCCACATTTTCCCGCTAGTACACCTTAAGGGGGAACGAGCTTTTCCAGGAGCAGAAAGTTATTTTGCAGTTTAGCAGCTTGCATCACAAAGCAGAGTATAGAATGGTTGGTTTAGGGTTGAGACACAGTAGATTCATAATTCTCACAGAATATAAAGAACACATTCCAAATATGATAAGACTTTAATCAGAAGCATAAAATTGATAAGATATATAAAACATTAGTTAATTCTAAAAGTGCTAGAAGATAAATATTAAGAAATTACAAAGAAGTTTCAAAAGGTTTTGCAAAAGTGGTATGCTTTGTGATACCCTTTATGCATTGATGAATCTTGTGTATATTCCATACCAGTGTCTGAAATTGAATATTCTTGTTAAAGCACTTATAACTACTTTCAGTATATCAGTGATTAGAATTTCAGAAAATTGATGATCCAACAAAATAAGTTCCAGGAAATTGATTTTTCTGAGTTGACCTATTTTGTGTTCAATGTATGTTTGCCATCATCATTATTTATTATTATTATTAACTACACACAGTGGTCCAAATGCATTTGGATAAAATGCATATACATGTAATGTCAATTTCTCCAGTCTTCAATATGCTTCCCTCTGTGAGTAACTTCATGCTTTGGGCTTTACTACACGTGACAGCTTAACCTTTTTAGTAACTAGTAACATCCAAAAACTTTTAGTTCATGTCACTTTCTCTCTGAAGATTCCCTAAAAACCTTTGGAAGACTTAATTAGTTCCTCTTCTGAATTCCCATTCTGCACATGTTATTATGATTGGACTTATAACATAGTACTAGAGCTTTGTGATTTTATGGTTTTTTTATCCTTTTAAAATTACTGGATTCTTAAAAGCAATAATGTTTTACTTTGTTTCCTATTTACAGGCAAAAGTACAATATCTAGAAGCTCAATAAATATTTGTTAAAAAAAAGACTGGTATAATCTAAAGCTATTTTCAAAAGTTAGGCAAACAGTTTTCATAATATGATGTTCATCATCAATCTAACATAGGGGTTCACCAACTATGACCCCTACAGGGGCCAAATGAACTGCCTTCTTTTTTTTTTTGTAAATACGGTTTGGTTGAAACACAGCACCCTCCTTCATTTATGTATTATCTATGGTAGCTTTCAAGCTAAAATGGCCAAAGTTTTTAATTGCTACAGAGATTATATGGTACACAAAGCCTAAAATATTTATTAAAATTTACCTCCCACATTCAAATTATTACAATGGTATCATTAGTATCAACTCCCCTGACACACCTCCAAATCCTGGAACTTGCTTGAGAGTAGTAATTCTGGGAAATCCGGATGGAGTCCTTGCAAGTTCATCATCATCAGAGTAAGCAATTACCACATCTTCGTAGGGATTATTCTTAAACTTAACTGACTTAACTGAAACTACCTCCACTTACATCACTTACATTTTCCTTTTCATGTATTTTTCCACCCATAAGGAAGTGCTTTCATCTTTATTTTATATGTAATTATTATGACACAGTACTCCAGATCATAGAAGATGTCCTATTTTTTATTATTTAAATCAGAACTAATTAAATACTACTTGTATTAGTTCATTCTCATGCCATCAATAAAGAGATACCTGAGACTGGGTAATTTATAAAGAAAAAAGGTTTAATTGACTTACAGTTCAGCATGACTAGGGAGGCCTCAAGAAACTTATAATCATGGCAGAAGTGGAAGCAAACACACCCTTCTTGACATGGCAACAGCAAGGAGAAGAATGAGCAAAAGAGAGAACAGCCCCAATAAAATAATCACATCTTGAGAGAACTCACTCACTATAATGAGAAGAGCAGCATGGGGGTAATTGGCCCCCTGATTAAATTACCCCTCACCAGGTCCCTCTCAGGAATTACAGAGATTATGGGAACTACAATTTAAGATGATATTTGGATGGGGGCACAGCCAAACCATATCACTCCCTTATTTTCTCCTCTGGTGGGTCAGCACCTCTGTAATAATGACAAATCTCCAGGATATTTACTTACATAATTACATTCTCATCATTCAACCCCACAAATGGAGCTTGAACTCACCTGGAAGCCACAGGGTGTCACAAGCACTGCTGAAAATTAGTTGCCCCAGAATAAGCCACACTGTTGTGTTCCTTAAGTGATATAAGCAGTAGTTATCCGATCAATGCAAAGTGATTTGGTACTCACTACTTTCATAATTGTTTTTGCCACTGAATTATGAAGCTCATGGCCATAACTTGAGAATTAGCTCTGCATATAAGTTACATCTTGTCTCTTTCTACATAACTGTGTCAAACTTCCTTATGTTGAGGTCTTCTCATTTGAGATGTATGATATCTAAACATTCTAGTATTGTTTAGGTACAAAATATTTATATCAGTCAAGATTCTCTGGAGAAATACAACCAATAGGGTATAGAGCGATGATTGATTGATACATACATATACACATATATACATATATACTAACCATATATGACAGGAGATTTATTATTAGAATTTGTTTATATAAGTATAGATGTCAAGAAGTCCTAGTATATGCTTTCTGATAGCTGGAGAATCACAAAAGATAATGATATAATTCAGTTTGAGTCCAAAGACCTAATAACCACAGAGCCAATGATGTAACAGAGTCCCAAGGCCTCAGATCTTCCTGATGTCTAAAAACATAAGATAAATGTCCCAGGTAAAAGAGAGAGAGAAAATTTGCCCTTCTGCCTCTTTATTCTATTCAGGCTCTTAACAGACTGGATGTTGCCTGCGCACATTGCTGAGGGCGGATCTTCTTTACAAAATCTACTAATTCCAATACTAACCTCTTCCAGAAACACCTTCACATATTTTACCAGCTATCTGGGCATCCGTTAGCCTAGTCAAATTCACACATAAAATTACCATCCCAGTGTTAGTCCTGGCGCCAAATAATTTACAGAGAAAGCATTGGAGAACTTGCTTTTGCCATCAAATGGAACCCAAGTTAATGCTGGTTTCATGCACTATTTAGACAATCACCTTTTGCCCTCATGCTGGTCAGGGCATATACTTTAACTCTGGGCAGTGAAGGAAGAGGTGGGCTTTCCTCCACTGACTCCAGCCAACACAGACCTGGATTCACAAACTCTTGTCTCTTTATAGCCTATTCCCTCAGCAAATTCACAATACTATAATGGTCATATGAGTAAAGGTGTTTAGATTTGGTCATGTTTGACTATTATTTTTCTGCCTTCGTAACAGTTTAGTATGCATTGCTTATAAATCTAGGCTCCATACTTTCTCAGTTAACTTATCTTTTGGTATATTTTTGGTTCAATTTTCTGTCGGATAACATTATTTAGAACCCATCTCAGTCCATCCAGAAATATTCTAGTAAACCTATTTCCCAAAACAATGTATTTTGATCTTTTAGTTGTTTAAATCCTTCTTCATCCCTTTTGCAGTTTTGCTTAATGTCTTTTTGACAGCTTTAGTGTCTTGCATACGATGTGGTAAAAGATGGGACACTCTCAATGTTAAGCCAAAATACTGTTTTATTATAATCTCCCCTGTAGCCAGGGTGCTAATTTTATATGATGGAACCAATGGAATAAATAATTTCTTTCCCAAAAAACAAACAAAAACTGTTTTGAATTAACTTGTTCTCTTGGTCTCTTGGCACAGGAGAAGTTACACATTTAAAATGTAACCAGAAAAAGTACAAAAATATAACAACTACACACACACACACACAGATATACTCTACCATTTCAGAAACATTATTATATAAAAAAACTAAAGCAAATTTGGAAAAAGCATCTTTCAGAGGTTACATAAAATGTGCCTCTATATACAGACTTATTTAAAATTAACTAACTGCATTTGGACAAATGTTTAGTAACTGGTTTGGAGCAACAAATTCCTCAAATCTAACAGTGTTGTGAGCCTTGGTTTCTTTCAGTCACCTAATCTTTGAGATTCTTTTTCGATATCTTTCTTTATATTGGATTTGTTGAATTATTTCCACAAGAAATCCTGGATACCACTTGCTATTGTAAAAAACCTGATCCTTTTTTAGAAAAAACAAATTTTTATTGAAAAATATTATTGAAAACTGTTGTTATTTGGAATTTTGAAATGCCTACTTGCCCAAACCGTTAATTGATTTGTGAATAGAATCAGAGGGAATTATTCAGAAATTAAGAAAAAAAAAAAAAACTCAGAAGTTTCCATGCCCTTTCTGGTGGATTCTGCTGGCAGAAATTGTTAGGGGGAGTAAACTAGGCTGCTGCTGCCTAGAAACTGATTAAAATCATGCTGTGAAAAGGACGCAGATTTTATGTATTCCAATGCATGTTTTCCCCAGTTCTATCTCTTTTAGAAAGAAACACTTTGTATTGTCCAAGAAAGTCACCTTATGAAAGTCCAGCTAGAAATCCTTCAGTATGCACTGCACTAGCTTCTTTTTCCAAGATCCTGAGAAGTTATAATGGATGTGAGCCATGTGTTGGGATTAGTTTTCTCCATATTTTTCATATTTTGACATCCATTTTACATTGTCCTAGAGGCTTGAGAAATAGGCCATCTATTTATCTGATGTTTGATGAGTCACATAAACTTTTTGGATTTTAGTTTCCTTATTAATTGAATGAAGGGATTTGGTGGCCAATAATTATTTGTGGCATTGATGGCCCAATAAAATGATATCATTCTATGAGAATTAAAAGATTTTGGAACTTCTTACTCATCACTGAAGGTAGTAAACATGTGGGCTACTTAAAACGTGTATCAGAAATGATAACTCATGGAGAATTTAACCTCACCATTGCTTTGGGTGAGGTTAAATTGCATAATGGCACTGGTAAAATGCAGATCATCACTGGGCAAGAAAGCAAATTTGAACAGATGCTGTATAAATATCAAGATATCAAGGGATAAAACAGAGAAAATCTGTGAAGCAAACAAAGCTGCATAGTCCAAAACTGGAAAAGAAAAGATGGACAAAAAAATACATAATATAGTAATTTAAGGAAAACTAATGGGGAGTATGTTCATGATACAGAAAGCATCATGTAATTATTATGATAAAATGAAAAATATAGTATCTTAACCCAGGGACAAGTAGTATCTAGGTTAGCTGGGTCCTGGTTATAATCCAATTCTATCACTAAATATTTCTCCCACTCGACCTTTGCTCTGCATCTCACTTAGACTTTCACATAATAGAAAGGAATGAACTGTTTTTGAATGTTTCCATGTGTTATGAATTGTATGTGATGTTTTATATATATTATTTTGTCCAATTTTCAGACCAATATTATAGACTTCAGATTAAGACTATTCTCATTTTATAGAAAGGGAAATCTGAGTCTTGCTAAAAAGTTAAGAGACATAGGGAAAGTCATACCACTAATAAATCAGGTTAAGAATTTGAAACTAACTTTGATCTCAAAATCTATGTACCCTCTCAATAACTTTCATAAAAATGGAGATATTTATGCTATGTTCAAATTAAGTTGCATTTTCCAGATTAGTGAAATATAATATTCAATTATGAGATACAATGTTTTCACATTTTAATATAAATTATGCTCTGTCTTAAATGATGGCATAGTTAAGGAATAATTTTTAATTCCCTAATGGTACATCAAACAATGTTTTTAAAAATATCAATGATGTTTTATATTTTTTGAAGTATGATAACATTTACTTCCTTAGAAGTGTATTCAAATGAAATAAGCAATTAATTTCTTAAAATTGGCAAACTGTGACAAGACACTTGCTTCTGTGTTCACAGAAAAATGAGAAGTAAAGAATCTGTCACCTCTTTTCCATTGTCTCCTATTTATCATCAACATCAATAATCTTACACAAATGGGCTGATCGACCAAAGAAAAATAAGGGAGTCTTGAGTCCGATTATTTAAGTGTAAGCTTCATATTAAATGAGAACTCTTAATTAAAACGTTTTGGCTTTAGGTAAGGTAAAAAATATTAAGGAAATCTTTTAAGCTGTGCCTGTGAAATTTCAGAATATTAATGATTATTTACAATAAATAAAAAGGTGATATTATGTACATACAATTATAATTTTCTTTAATAAATTATATCCCTTTTGCCCATATAATGAGCCTGAATTTAAATTTAATTCGCTAGTAGGTGTGGTTATTCTTACATGTCAACAGAATTATCTTTATTGCCTAACTATGTGGGGTCTGTTGCAGCACTCTCTAAATGTTATGTTGAATAAAATAATTTTAAAAGACTAGTTCTCCCCCAAGTCAAAAGATGCATAGAAGCACACAATAAACTTACCCTAAACACTACTAACTTTATAGTAATGAAGAAAAAAAATAAAAGCCATTGTAATGTATTGCATACTTTCTATGTGGACAATATTATATGAAAATTTTAGATCTCACTAAATCCTCTCAACAGTCCTGGCAGTAATGATCTTCATTTTACAGAGGGCAAATTGAAACTTGGAGAGTTAATATAACTTGCAAAGATTGCTTCAACTCTCCTCCACCTAGTAATGATTTATTGAACATCTCTGAAGAGCCAGGCACTGTTGTGAGCACTTCATGTCTGATGGTGGAACAATTAAATGGAAGCTGTCTCCTGATGGAGCATACATCCCACATGTCTTACAGGTAGAAGACTAGCCAGGTATGTCACACAGCACTGTGTTTCAAGTCTGAGTGTTGAGATAATTTTCATAATTTATTTGATAGTAATTACCTCATAGCAGTTTAAAAAGTTGTTTTGGTTATACCTAAAAAAATACGATCAAGATCCTAAGAACACTGCCGCTTCTGATGTGCCTTGATAGATATATGCAAATTAATACTCTAGTTTATTAAAGGCAAATATATACTCACTATAACTATTTAAGGTTTTGGGTCCAAGTACTTGCCTTGTCACCTCTTTAGCAAATCTCCATTTTGCCTACACCTTTTGCCAGAGTTCATTCTTTCTTTTAGGGTAAAGTGGGTAGAGAAAAAGCATAAGCTCCCTCAGAGTATGAAGCCTACAAAGAAGGCCTATGTGGACAGGCTATTCTTGTCTACTGTTAGGCTAGTATGCCTTAAAGTTGAATGTTATGAAGTCTTTGCCCATGCCTATGTCCTGAATGGTATTGCCTAGGTTTTTCTGGTAGGGCTTTTATGGTTTTAGCACTTATGCTTAAGTCTTTAATCCATCTTGAGTTAATTTTTGAATAAGGTGTAAGGAAGGGGTACAGTTTCAGTTTTCTGCATATGGTTAGTCAATTTTCCCAACACCATTTATTAAACAGGTAATCCTTTCCCCATTGCTTATTTTTTTCAGATTTGTCAAGGATCAGATCATTGTGGATGTGTGGTGTTATTTCTGAGGGCTTTGTTCTGTTCCATTGGTCTACATATCTATTTTGGTACCAGTAACATGTGGTTTGGGTTACTGTAGTCTTGTAGTACAGTTTGAAGTCAGGAAGCACTCCAGCTTTGTTCTTTATGCTTAGGATTGTCTTGGCTATACAAGCTTATTTTGGTTCCATATAAAATTTAAAGTAAATTTTCTAATTCTGTGAAGAAAGTCAATGGTAGCTTGACTGGGATAGCATTGAATCTATAACTTACTTTGGACAGCATGGCCATTTTCACAATATTGAACATGGAATGTTTTTCCATGTGTTTTTATCCTCTTTTACTTCCTTGGGCAGTGGTTTGTAGTTTTCCTTGAAGAAGTTTTTCACATCCCTTATAAATTGTATTTATAGGTATTTTATTCTCTTTGTAGCAATTGTGAATGGGAGTTCATGATTGGGCTCTTTATTTGAGATTTTTGCACATTGATTTTGTATCTTGAGACTTTGCTGAAGTTGCTTATCTGCTTAAGGAGATTTTGGGCTGAGACAATGGAGTTTTCTAAATGTATAATTATGTCATCTGCAGAGACAATTTGACTTCATCTCTTACTATCAAAATAACTTTTATTTCTTTCTCTTGCCTGATTGCCCTGGCCAGAACTTCCAATACTATTTTGAATAGGAGTGGTGAGAGAGGGCATCCTTGTTTTGTGCCAATTTTTGAAGGAAATGCTTCCAGTTTTTTCCCATTTAGTATGATATTGGCTGTGTATTTGTCATAAATAACTCGTATTATTTTGAGATACGTTGCATCAGTACCTAGTTTATTGAGAGTTTTTAGCATAAAGGGGTATTAAATTATATCAAAGGCCTTTTCTACATCTATTGTGATGGATTATGCATATTGATTTATGTATGTTGAATCTGCCTTGCATCCCAGGGATAAAGCCAACTTGATTGTGGTGAATAAGCTTTTTGATGTGCTGCTGGATTCGGTTTGCCAGTATTTTATTGAGGATTTTCAGGTCAATGTTCATCAGGTATATTGGCCTGAAATTTTCTTCTTTTGTGGTGTCTCTGCCAGGTTTTGGCATCAGGATGACATTGGCCTCATAAAATGAGTTACGGAGACATCTCTTTTTGGCTAGTGTTTGGAATATTTACAGAAGGAAGGAACCAGCTCCTCTTTGTATCTCTGGTAGAATCTCTGTGAATTCATCTGGTCCTGGGCTTTTTTTTTTGGTTGGTAGACTGTTAATCACTGCCTCAATTTTAGAATTTGTTTTTGGTCTATTCAGAAATTTGACTTCTCCCTGGTTTAGCCTTGGGAGAATGTGTGTGTCCAGGAATTTATCCATTTCTTCTATATTTTCTAGTTTATTTGCCTAGAGGTGTTTATAGTGTTTTCTGATAGTAGTTTGTGTATCTGTGGGATAAGTGGTGATATCTACTTTATCATATTTTATTGTGCCAATTTGATTCTTCTCTCTTTTCTTCTTTATTATTCTGGCTAGCAGTCTATTTTGTTAATCTTTTCAAAAAACCAGATCCTGGATTCACTGATTGTTTTGAAGGGTTTTTCATGTCTCTGTCTTCTTCAGTTCTGCTCTGATCTTAGTTTTTCTTGACTTCTGCTAGCTATTGAATTTGTTTGCTGTTTCTTCTCTTTTAATTGTGATGTTACAGTGTTAATTTAGATTTTTCCTTTTTTCTTCTGTGGGCATTTAGTGCTATAAATTTCCCTCTAAACACTGTGTTAGCAGGGTCCCAGAGATTCTGTAACTTTGTGTCTTTGTTCTCATTGGTTTCAAAGAACTTATTTATTTCTGCCTTAATTTCATTATTTACTAGTAGTCATTATCAGTAATCTTTCAGGAGATGGTTGTTCAATTTCCATGTAGCTGTGCAGTTTTGAGTGAGTTTCTTAATCCTAAGGTCTAATTTGTTTGCAATGTGGTCTGAGAGACTTGTTAAGATTTCTGTTCCTTTGCATTTGCTGAAGATTGTTTTACTTCCAATTTTGTGGTCAATTTTAGAATAAGTGTGATGTGGTGCTGAGAAGAATGTATATTCTGTGAATTTGGGGTGGAGAGTTCTGAAGATGTCCATTAGGTCCACTTGTTCCAGAGCTGAGTTAAAGTCCTGGATATCCTTGTTAATTTTCTGTCTCTTGGATCTGTCTAATATTGACAATCGGATGTTAAAGTCTCCCACTATTATTGTCTGGGAATCTAAGTCTCTTTGTAGGTCTCTAAGAACTTGCTTTATGAATCCAAGTGCTCCTGTATTGAGTGAATGCATATTTAGGATAGGTAGCTCTTCTTTGTTTCGTTGATCTCTTTACCATTATGCAATACTCTGCTTTGTCCTTTTTAATCTTTGGTTAAAACACTGAAAGCAATAGCAACAAAAGTCAAAATTGACAAAGCAGATCTAATTAAACTACAGAGCTTCTGCAAAGCAAAAGAAACTATCATTAGAGTGAATGGGCAATCTGCAGAATGGAAGAAAATGTTTGCAATCTAGCTATCTGACCAAGGGCTAATATCCAGAATCTGTAAGAAACTTAACAAATTTACAAGAAACAAATAACCCCATCAAAAAGTGGACAAAGAAAATAAACAGCTACTTCTCAAAAGAAGACTTTTAAGAGGCCAACAAACATATGAAGAAAAGCTCATCATAACTGGTCATTAGAGAAATGCAAATTGGCTGGGCGCGGTGGCTCAAGCCTGTAATCCCATCACTTTGGGAGGCCGAGGCGGGTGGATCACAAGGTCAAGAGATCGAGGCCATCCAGGTCAATATGGTGAAACCCCATCTCTACTAAAAATACAAAAAATTAGCTGGACATGGTGGTGCATGCCTGTAATCACAGCTACTCAGGAGGCTGAGGCAGGAGAATTGCCTGAACCCAGGAGGCGGAGGTTGTGATGAGCTGAGATTGCGCCATTGCACTCCAACCTGGGTAACAAGAGTGAAACTCCATCTCAAAAAAAAAAAAAAAAAAAAAGAAAAGAGAAATGCAAACCACAATGAGATACCATCTCACACCAGTTAGAATGGTGATCATTAAAAAGTTAGGAAACAACAGATGCTGGAGAGGATGTGGAGAAATAGGAATGCTTTTACACTATTGGTGGGAGTGTAAATTAGTTCAACCATTGTGGAAAACAGTGTGGCACTTCCTCAAGAATCTAGAACCAGAAACACCATTTGACCTAGCAATCCCATTACTGGGTATATACCCAAAGGATTATAAATCATTCTGTTATAAAGACACGTGCACATGTATGTTTATTGCAGCACTATTCACAATAGCAAAGATTTGGAACCAACTCAAATGCCCATTAACAATAGACTAGATAAGAAAAATGTGGCACATATACACATGGAATACTATGCAGCCATGAAAAAACGGTGAGTTTATGTCCTTTGCAGAGACATGGATATAGCTGGAAACTATCATTCTTAGCAAACTAACACAGGAACAGAAGTGGTAGCTCATAAGTGGTAGCTGAACAATGAAAACACATGGACACAGGGAGGGGAACATCACACACTGGGGCCTGTTGGGAGTTGGGGGACCTGGGAGATATAGCATTGAGAGAAATACCTAATGTAGATGATGAGTTGATAGATGCAGCAAACCACCATGGCACGTATATACTCTGCCATATATCCCAGAACTTAAAGTATAATAAAAAAAAAAAAAAAGAGAAAAAAGAGTGTATGTATCTTTTGTATCCTTGAGGTAATATGACCCATGTAGAGCTCTCACTGACATCATCCTGTGTGAGTGGACTAAAGATACAAAAAACTAGCTGGGCACGGTGGCGCATGCCTGTAATCCCAGCTACTCAGGAGGCTGAGGCAGGAGAATTGCCTGAACCCAGGAGGCGGAGGTTGCAGTGAGCCGAGATCGCGCCATTGCACTCCAGCCTGGGTAACAAGAGCGAGACTCCGTCTCAAAAAAAAAAAAAAAAAAAAAAAAAAGAATGGAGTCCAATAATACAAAATTTAATTTCAAAAAAAGAGAAAGTCAGGTCTATTCAGAAATGATATTGCTCCTTCCGAGAGATCAGTCACATACTAAAAAAATCCCTATAATAATGTTTTGGAGTCTCTGTTCCAATCCTTTCAACCTCTTCTGGGAATCCATATGGACATGTAAAATGATGTCTGTTAATTAGCTATTTGTGTGGCATTAAACAATCTTTAATCTTAGTGGCTTGTAACAGTAAATATGGTCCTACACATTAAATGTAGCTCTACTGCACTTGGTCGGAAATGACTGAACTTGGTTTAATTCTAGTCCAAATTTCTTACCTTCCAGGACCCAAGTTAAATTAAACGCCACTATTTGGGCATGGTATTCTTGTTTTGGAGGTGGGAACAAAAGAGTGACCAGCAGAAATATGTGATACCTATTGGTGACTCTGAATAGGACCAGCCCATGGTTACTTCTTACATGACCAAGCCCCAAAGTAATGGGTCTGGTGATACAATTCTAGAGGAAGCCTAGGGAAGAGAAAAAGATCCATGAAGAAATACATGAAGGTGCTGTAATATGAGAAAAATATACAACCTGCCAAAGGCAATTTTTCCTCTTAAAGCTTTTCATTAATATTTCTTTGATATTGTCCAGAAGCCAATAAAATGCATCCTTACAATTTTATCTAAAATTATCTAATTTACTAAGCCAATTTGTCAGTCTTTACATTTTATTTCCTTTCTCAAATGTTGCTTGTTTTTTAATGCCCCTGTGCCCCAATAATGGAATCAGTTTAGTAAATTCCATAAATTACTAAACATAGAAAATGCCTCATTGATATACCTAAAAGGTCAATATATGAGCATCCTCAAAGGAAATAAATTTAAAGTACTGTATTGGTCTTAACTGATAAATTGTGTTTTTAACAAATTTTTCCCTTCCCTTGTTTTTAATGAGAATGTAAAGTTCTGTCATTTGCATAGAGAAGTTTATAGATGATAGGTAGTTTGGATTTACTATATAAAGGCTGGAAAGTTAAAATATTATTTCTCATATTCCTTTATGGCAAAGTTTTGGGCAATGAACTATGACATACAAACTTTCATGAAACACTTTTCAAAAGAAAGTTCAGTTAACGTAGGTTTTTTGGCTAATCTTTCTGCCTGTCATATGGTGTAATGCTTAGATCTATAGCGAGGAAGTAGAGCCACACGCTGAAAGATGATCAAGCAGGATTGCAGAAAGGGCCTCGTTCTTGATGACACTGGACAACCATTATTCCAGTCAAACACTGCTAGTTTGATGTTTCATTTGGACAACCATTATTCTAGTCAAACACTGCTAGTTTGATGTTTCATTTGCCTTGACATTTTCATGTTTCAATTAGACCTAGTCAGTGAAAATATTATCAATTCCTAGAGAGAGCCTACGATTTTTCGAAAGCTCCAACCTGAGGAATCTCTTTAGTGCATCTTATGCTGCTACTTCAGCACCTCTCAGAACATGATGGTCCCCGCTCTGTCATACTGTTCAGTAATTCCAGTTGACTATCATGACCTATAAGAAGTCTAAAGCTATACTACAATGAAGTTAAGAATTATAACGAAACCCTTAACCACAAAAGACCACTGCAATAGATACCATCATAAACACCTTTGTCATTTCTTTGGTTTGCCTCAGTAAAGAAAAATTTTTACTGCTATCTCAATTAGGATTCTGGTTGCTAATGTCTTATTTCCATTTTTCTCTTTTTTTTTTAATTGCCAGACTAAAACCTTGGTTCTCTTCTGGTTGATTGTTGTAGTACCAGTTGTAGAAAAGAGTTGAAAATAGAAGTGACGTGTGCTACTTTCTGATTTGAGTTTAAAGTGTTTAATGGCTACTGTGATACCTTCTACAGCTCATTCTCTTCTGACATGACAACTAGTCTGTACTATTTACTTGAGTTTCCAAATGGCTATGATAAACAGGGCTCTTTCTGCCAATCCCTAAGTGTCATATAATGTGAGAGACAGAAATAATCATTTGTTTTCATTAAACCATTATAATTTGTGTTTGTTTACCACACCATGATATACGTTAACTGGAATGATTCAAGCCCAATTCAAGAGAGCTTCAGCATAAGAGTACAAAGATAGATTGATTCTGTCATTGATTCTAAGAAGGCTTTGAGTAGTTGAGCTGCAAGAAGGGCAGTGATGCATCTAAGGCCTCAGGAAAAGTTGGAACCAGGAGTTGAATGCTGCAGAACTCTGTCTCTCTCCTTTTCCCTCTTGATGAAACTTATCTTGGTCCATTTAGAATTATTTCCTTTCACTGCAAACTGGCCCTCTTCACTTGGACAGAAATATTACCTATGTCAGTCTCCGAATTCTACAACTCACAACTTCAGTGAAACGCGGATGGTGACTTCTGCTTTCTCTGATCCAAAATTCTAAAATCCCAGGAAATGTATCTGATTGGCCCACTCCGATTACTCTTTAAAGTACAGTCATAGAAGGACACGACACAGAACTGTGTAGATGGAGCAGAGGAGGAAGCATTCCTAGAAGAAGAAAGCGGTGGCAGATGAGGATTTCCTAAATGTTAAAGTACATAATTTATGGATCACATAAACATTTAAATCTATACATGTTGTCTTAAATGGATTTATTTTACTTATATACAATATAAATACTTAAATATTTATTCTCTTAAATTTGTTGAAGTTTCACAGGAAGTGTGATTTCTAAGAATTTGCAACATATTTCCATTAGCTTATAAAATTGCTAGATTCTTTGATGTATGGAATATGATTTATGGGATAGAGAATTAGCAACAAAAATTAAATATAAATTATATTACAGGTCTTAGTAGACAAGATTGAAAATTAGTATAAAATCTGCAAGATACATGAAACATTAATTTGTTATATGTTCCTTGCTAGCTATTTACAAATGTATGTTTAACTTAATCTATGCTAGAGTTTATTAGTTAGTAATATATATTTAGTGCAATCTATGCTAATGCTTATCACACAGCATTGTTAGTGATTGCTTCTGCTCTCTGTTTTCCTTAAGGCTGTGTGATTAAGTATGGTTTTTTTTGTCTTATTTTCACTATATTTCAATATATAAATTAAGGAATTAGAAAAATATCTTCTTATATGGGTGTCTTAATTTTTCTTGTCAATCAGGAATTATCCATATTCAAAGTGGATATAATGTTCATCCACAGATAAGTTTATTTTGTTTTGTTTTTGTTGTTCTTGTAAATTTAGAGTTCTCCATGAATCTACTCAGCAGCTCAGGTTGGCCTTTGGTCTTTTCCTGAAATTTAGCTGTTAGTGCATATAAAGATGTATGGAAACTGTTTTAAATTTAGACAAAGAGAAGTAAAATCAAGTTTTAATTAATGCTGCTAATTAAAAGCAGGAAGGAGTATAAATAATCTTTAAAAACTACACTTCATTTGGGAATTTACACATCAACCACACATATTGAGTTTCTTAAGGTTAAATTTGGTAGAGAGTGACAGGAAAATATAAAGAGTTGTGACAGGAAAACAAAAAGAATTTTGTCTTAAGTGAGAGAAAAGTTTACTTCTCTGTCACAAGTGTGGAAGTAGATGGTCCAGAGACATTTGATTTGGCCCCCTGAGGTGTCAGGCACCCAGCTGTCTCTCTTTTCAGTCCATTATGCATAGCCTCCATCCCTGTTTGTTTCATCTTCCAAGGTGGCCACTCTTGATCATGCCATTCATCTACATTTTACCGAGTAGGAAGAAAAAAAGAGAAGGATAAGAACACTTGTCCCTTTTTAAGAATGCTACCTGGAATTTGCACACAAGTTCTCATTTTAAAGTTGTTGGCGGACACTTAGTGTTATGACCAACATTTCATGCAAAAGAGCCTGGGAAATGCAGAATTTGTTCCAGATGGTTATTTACCCAGCTAAACTTCAAGGACTCTATCACCATAGAAGAGGAGGAGGAAAAAATATATCGAGGCATCTGGCAATCTTTGCATATCTGCTATAACCACACTGACAACTTTGACTTTGGTCTTTCCTTATAATGAACTCATATCTAGCATACTCATATATCAGCTTTATTCTGGCCTGTCTACATAATGGACTCACACCTAATATACTCCTGGTTGCAACTTGACTCCTGTATGTATATATGATGGACTTTGACTCAATTTCAGTAATATTATGTCGTATTCCTACGAAGTTGGAACTGAGGGAAAATGTTTTTTCAGGGGCATTCTCATTTCAGTAAAATCCAAGTTTATTCTTCTTTCATAAGCACGGTCACTGTGGACAAATTGTGCAGGTTGTGCACACAGACTATGGACAGTAGGAAACTAACATCTAAGTGGAAGGAATATCTTTTGATAATTCAAATGCTTAAAAAAGCCAATCTATTCCAGTTTTTATTTTAATTCTTAAGCGAATGTCTTATTCTGTTTTATATAGTTGCACTAAATTTGCCTGTTACATATTTCTAGTTCATATGTTGAACTAGAATAATTTGCCAAAATATGGATCTGAGAACATTAATTATTCAGAAACATTAAGAGAGAATTGAATGAGAAAATGTGTTTCCTAGTAAAAATGTAGGTCCACTGACGTTAACACATTTCTTTGCTATCAATGGGCGTTTCAAGAACCTTTATTGTGCTAATTTGTGTTTGGAAATACATGGAAGGGATTTTGTTTGCAATGGTTGACCAGGCATTTATTTTCTTGCAATATATTTTATAAGACATTGTAGAATAACATTGATTTAATGTAGTGTATTGTTTTTGAAACTTATCTAAAGAGAAAATAAATTCCTCACCACCATCTCTTGATTTATTTAATTCAGATCCTCTAGAATAAGGTTCTGGCAACCTGTGTTTTTAACTAGCAGCCCAAGCCACTCATTATTAGGCATTTTTTTGAAAACACCAATTCATAGATATGCTTTGTCACTAGGAGTCTACGACAAAATCGCTTGGGGAGCTTTTAAAAATATACATTTATTTGGTTCCTCCAACATTTATGTATCAGTGAGAAGTATGGTTCCTCTATAGCCAATTCTTACACTAACTTCCAATTAAGAACAATTGTTTTAGACCTAACTTTCTTATTCTTCATATGTTACTATTCAGTTGTACCTCAAGGAACTTCCAGAGAGTTTTCTTTCTTGATCCCATTTCTTACTATGTGTCAAGCTCTCCTTAACATTTTCTACTTCTTTCAGGGCAAAAAGAAATAGAACTCTTAGCAATTCTTTATCTCAGGGCAGTAGAAAAAGGAAAGATCTTGAATGTTTGGAGCATAATTCAGCCAGCAGATAAAATATTTGCAAATAATGAAAAGCTGATTGCTTAAGTGTGAGACATTTTTAAGCTCATATGCTTTTAAATGCATACAGTTGGTATGAACAAGGGTGGCCGATTTAAAAAAAAAAAGCCACTAAATTAAGTAGATTCCCTTGTGTAAAATGCTGTCTAGCTTGATCTGTTTTCCAGATGTTTCTGTGACAAATGTTTTCGTAATGTGAAGCCCAACCATAAAAAGCACCTGGCTAGTATAGAGCTCTTCCAGACACAATTTTTTTTTTAATACAAAGACTTATAGAGAGGAAACTGAATTTATTTTAAGCACAGCAGGGATCATCCTACTTCATCTTCATATGGAAATATGAAGTGACAAAAATGTTTATTGAAACACCAATCTTAATATAAAGAGCTTCATCCATGTCTGCAAACAACACAATTCTAGACTCTTTCTACACTGTCTACAGAACAGATAGCTATAATTGAAGCATTTATTTTCTATTTTAATTTTTTTGTATAGTTTCTGGCTAAGAACACAGGAGTAAGAGGCAATATAGTGGAGTAGTCACCAGCTGAGGTTTTTGAGCCAGACAATCTGGGTTCAAATCCTTCTCCACCATTTACCAGCTATCTAGACTTGTGCAGTTCACTTAACCTGTGCTTGTTATACTTATCTGTTAAATAGGAATTATAGTAGTACTTACCTCAGAAGATTGTTCAAAAGATTAACAGTATTTATATAAATAAACACTTAACATACTTGTAGCCAATAGTAAATTCCCAATAATATTAGAGTTAATAAAGGGGATGTCTCTATTGGTTATTAGTTTTGAGATTAAAAGAAAGAAAACTCCAGTGATTTTGAGACTGACATTTTGCTTTGTTAGTAGACTAAAATTTGGTTCACAGAGGCTTATTTGGATAAAAAGCAGTAGCTAGTCATGGTGAATGATAAATTCCCATCCTCCTTAAATGTGCTACTTGATTCATTAATAGAACTACTTACCAATTTCCTTAATTTACTGGGATATATTGGAAGGAAAAACAGCTATTATTTCTCTTAAAGTTTAGTTATGAAAGTCACCAGAGATGTTAGGTGCTATAATGTCATTAGCCCAAGAAGGGAGAAAAATACAAGGAGGGAACTAGAGGGCAAAAGAATAAAAGAGAACAAGGAAGATAAATTAAAGAAGCAAGATAAACATTTGCAGAGGTGTAGGTTGAGAAAGAAATATGCTGTCAATTGAATATCCTTTGTGCCAGCTGTACAAGTGCCATGGATGTTTCTCACAAAAATGTAATGGGAACTTTCCTTCCATTATCAGCTAGCAATTTAACAGGATATTTACTTTAAGAAGAAGGTGCCATATTTCAAATACTTTGCTCATTTGCAACTCCAGATGGGCAAGTCATTCTAAAAGGCATTTAAATAAACATTAATAGCTGATGAAAGCTTTGTGGACATCTCACAGATTTGGGCTAAAAGCTATCTTCCTTCAAACAGGTCTCTCTGTTAGTTGTCATTCTGTCAAATTAAAGGAAAGAGATCTGAAACACACATGGCTACACATCGAATTTCTCCCACCTACTTTTTCTTTTTCTTTAAGTTAACCTTTAGTTTCATGGTGGTTATGAATTTATTGGTTTATTTTCAATATGAAATAGATATGCATACTTTCTCTTAAAGCATTTTCTTCAAAAGAAAAAATCTTTCTGTTCAAAGTATAAAAGCAAAATAGTCATATAAAGGTTTTTACAAGTGATTATTAATGCTTTGAAGTTAAAATATTCACATCAGCCCTTGATGAAGTTTAAACTGCAGGCAGCCTCCTAATAATATTGTGAAAGTGAGAAAGCTTATTCATATTTAATGGGTATCAAACTCAGGGTTTCTGTAATACATACCCCTATCTTATTTTAAATTTCTTCAAGAAATATTAAAAATAGCAGATCTCAGGATAGTATCCCAAAGAAGGCAAAATCCTAACTATAGCCCAAACCAAGCTTGTCCAACCCATAGCCTGTGGACCACAAGTGGCCCAGGACAGCTTTGAATGTGGCCCAACACAAATTTGTAAACTTTCTTAAAGTGTTAAGAATTTTTTTTTGCAATTTTTAAACTCATCAGCTATTTTATGTGTGGACCAAGACAATTATTCTTCCAATGTGGCCCACAGAAGCAAAAAGATTGAAAACTCCGGCCCCAGATGCATCCACCTTCCATGGCATACTCTCTGACTTCATCAAGATGCCTGGACATTCTAGAGAAAGGCATTCCAGCAAAGTTAAAATGATTGACTATATAGTACAATTTTCATTAACGCCCCCATTGTACTTACTCATGGAGAAAACCTGGAAATAGTGAAACCTTTGAAAAGGAAGGAATTAAAATGGCAGCCCTACCCTCATGATGCTGCAATATTCACTTAGTCTAGCTGTACTTTTCACATGTTCACTCAGTTGTTGATTACTTCAACTTTCCTGAATGATAAGAATTTCTAAATCAAGGGAGATTTTCTATCTTAAACTTATTCATTTTCTTTTCTTTTTATCTTATTTCTAATTATTAATGGTACTGGTCGTTTTGCTAATAGATGATTTCAAATAATATATAATGTGCTTCAATGTGAAAATTCCCTGGAGAACTCATGGTTGTTACAATTAATTGGCATCCTATTTCATTAATTTGGTCAGTTTAGGAATCTGTATATCAAATTTTTGTGAAATGAACTGAAAAAGTCGTATTTCCAAATCCTTTACTTATCTTACTCTATACAGAGTACAATCGAAAGTTGTCTTCTTGAACTTTCTGAGGAGCATCCTAGGGAATAACAAAGTGCCCACCTCAAGAGACTTGAATTTAGAGCTTTGAGGTCCTATCATGATGCTAGTAACAGCCAGCACCCCTCCTCCTCACACACTTTGAAGTCTGACTACTTAAATTGAAATCCTGGCTTTGTTTCTTACTTCGGCTGTGTAACCTGAGTAAATCAAGGATCTCTTCTGTATCTTAGTTTACTCCTTTGTAAAATGGGATAATAAGTTTACTGCCTCATAAAAACCAAAGAAAGAATAAAATGAGTTAATAGAGATAAAGATTCTATAAAGCTGAACAAAGGAGCACAGAATAAAAATCATTTGTTATTATCATAATTATTATTAAACTAAATATGTTATTTAAAAATCATACCATGGCCAGGCGCAGTGGCTCACGCCAATAATCCCAGCACTTTGGAAGGCCAAGGTGGGTGGATCATGAGGTCAAGAGATTGAGACCATCCTGGTCAACATGGTGGTACCCTGTCTCTACTGAAAATACAAAAAGTTAGCTTGGCATGGTGGTGTGTGCCTGTAATCCCAGCTACTCAGGAGGCTGAGGCAGGAGAATTGCCTGAACCCAGGAGGCGGAGGTTGTGGTGAGCCAAGATCGTGCCATTGCACTCCAGCCTGGGTAATGAGCGAAACTCTGTCTCAAAAAAAAAAGAAATTATGCCATACACTTGGCTCCCTTCAACTCAGATCCATGGATGCACTGGTACTCATTCTCCATGTAGTTAGCCCTTTTTCCCTGGAGTGGTAGTTTGTTTCTTACCTTCTCCTCTATGAGGTTATATTTCTTGAGATATTCCATGTATCTGTCATAGTACCCATTGACTTTTGCCTGAGTTTCTCTGTGCCCATACGGGGTTGTCACTATTCTCTTGGGTTTGGATAAAACATCTCAGTGTATAGTGTAGTTTCTGGCTTCTTAAATAGCCACAGAGAGGCAAAATGGTGCCTCTTCCTTATTTTACTTGGTGGACTAGTCTGAATGGCAGTTCTTTGCTTTCTGGAGAAGATCCAGAAGCTGACAAACAAGACTGCTGAGAGATCATTTCTGCCTGTTCTCATTTTGTCACAAAGCCACAGCTGGCATGTTAACATATCACATTGCTTTACTCCCTGTTTGATTTGGTTTTTCTTTCCTTACGTTCAACTGTCTGGGCTGGCACCTCCCAAATATATTATCAACTTCGTCTTTGTCTCTGCTTTCTAAAGGGGCCAATTAAGACACTCTGATGGCTTTCTTACTTTCTTTCTTTCTTCTTTCTTTTTTAACTATACTTTAGGATCTGGGGTACATATGCAGATCATGCAGGGTTGTTGCATAGGTATATACATGACAAGGTGGTTTGTGGCATCCATCCCCCGTCACCTATATCTGGCATTTCTCCACATGTTATCCCTCCTCAACCTCCCACCTCCCCCCACTGCTGTTTTTCCCCTAGCTGCACCCAACAAATCCAAGTATGTAATGCTCCCCTCCCTGTGTCCACATGTTCTCATTGTTCAACACTCGTCTATGAGTGAGAACATGCAGTGTTCGATTTTCTGTTCTTGAGTCAGTTTGCTGAGAATGATAGTTTCCAGATTCATCCATGTCCCTACAAAGGACATGAACTCATCATTTCTTATGGCTGCATAGTATTCCATGGTGTATATGTCCCACACTTTCCTTGTTTAGTCTATCATCGATGGGCATTTGGGTTGGTTCTTTGCTATTGTAAACAGTGCTTCAGTAAGCATACATATGCATGTGTCTTTATAATAGATTGATTTATAATCTTTTGGGTATATACCCAGTAATAAGATGGCTGTGTCAAATGGAATTTCTATTTCTAGATCCTTGAGGAATCACCACACTGTCTTCCACAATGGTTGAACTAATTTACACTTCCACCAACAGTGTAAAAGTGTTCCTATTTCTCCACATCCTCTCCAGCATCTGTTGTCTCCAGATTTTTTGATGATCGTTATCCTAACTAGAATAAGATGATATCTCAATGTGGTATTGATTTGCATTTCTCTAATGACCAGTGATGATAAGCATTTTTTCATGTGTTTGTTGGCCTCATATATGTCTTCTTTTTAAAAGTGTCTGTTCATATCCTTTGCCCACTTTTGAATAGGGTTGTTTGTTTTTTACTTGTAAATCTGTTTTAGTTCCTTGTAGATTCTGGATAATAGCCCTTTGTCAGATGGGTAGATTGCAAAAATTTTTCCCATTCTGTTGGTTGCTGGTTGACTCTAATGATTGTTTCTTTTGCTGTGCAGAAGCTGTGGAGTTTAATTAGGTCTCATTTTTCTATTTTGGCTTTTGTTGCCAATGCTTTTGGTCTTTTAGTCATGAGGTCCTTTCCTATGCCTGTGTCCTGAATGGTTTTGCCTAGGATTTCTTATAGGGTTTTTATGGTGTTAGGTCTTACGTTTAAATCTTTAATCCAGCTGGAGTTAATTTTAGTGTAAGATATCTGGAGGGGTCCAGTTTCTGATCTCTGCACATGGCTAGCCAGTTTTCCCAACACCATTTATTAAACAGGGAATCCTTTCCCCATTGTTTATTTTTGTCAAGTTTTACAAAGTTCAGATGGTTGTAGATGTGTGGTGTTGCCTCTGTTCTGTTCCATTGGTCTATATCTCTGTTTTGGTACCAGTGCCATGCTGGTAGCCTTGTAGTATAGTTTGAAGTCAGGTAGCTTGATGCCTCCAGCTTTGTTCATTTTGCTTAGGATTGTCTTGGGAAAACATTCCATGCTCATGGTTAGGAAGAATCAATATCATAAAAATGGCCATACTGCCCAAAGTAATTTATAGATTCAATGCAATCCCCATTAAGCTATCAATGACCTTCTTCACAGAACTGGAAAAAAACACCTTCAACTTCATATGAAACCAAAAGAGAGCCTGCATAGCTAAGATGGCTCTTTAAAGGAAATTTTATTTTATTACAGATAAGCTTAGCATTGAGGTTCTTAGGTTTTATTTAACTTGGGAGCTGCCACAACATTTAGTACTCAAGAATCTACTCATATCAATGGCAAGTGCCCTATTATCTTTTACCTTTAACCTTTACATGGCCTTCCCTTGTTATAATCTATTACCACTACCTCTTTCTTCATCATTTGAATAATAGGCTCAGGGAAAATTTTCCTGAGTGTGGCATTTCTCCGTATGAGTGTGACAGAGTAAGAGCTCCTCATTGCAGATACAGTCAGTTCTCCAGTAGCTTCATTTTCTGTCCTCTGACACACTTGAACCAGAGCCTAAGAGTTGTTTCTAATCACTTTGCAGTTCAGCTCCTAAACAGTCATTTGTAGGTACTAATAATTTATTTCTGAATCATCAGTATATTTTTCCAAGCACTCTGTATCTCACCAGTACTGCACATCTCACCTTTAAGATGAATGAAATGGAAGTTATATACAAGATTCTATATAAATAACCGATTAATGTGGTCTACACACTCAATTTATTAGTTCTTCTAAAAAGTACTGCAAACATATCAATCATATATGCACACTTGCCATATTTATTTTCCATTAAAAGTGAAGAGAAACATATTTGTTGAGAGCTTAATTCCTCACCTCAGATATTGATAAAACTCTGGGTTCTTACCTTTTTCTTTGTATTATTTGAGGAAAGTATCTTAGCCTCTCTAGCCTTAGGTACTGTAATCTGAAAAGTTATAAAAAGACTTTCTTCTTCGTAAGGTTGCTGTGTGAAATAGAGAAAAATTTAATTCTTATAAATTCATGTTGAGCATCTATTATATGTCAAATATTCTAGTCCCTGGGGATGAAAACAATATCTGAAAACATACTTCTTTTCACTGGCTAGGCCAAAATGAATAAGAAATGGCAGCTATTATTACTGTTATTAGCATTGTTTTCAATTATCCCATATTTTATTTTACTAAACTGTCTAATCATTTTGGGTGCTGCTATCTGTTTGTCTTTGTTAGCAATATTAGTGTCCCACAACACGTGTTTATCTTCATCTTTTACCATCCTCCCTCTACATGTACATACACCACAACTGATTCCATGTTGACCTTGATAGTCTGCTTACTGTTACTTGAATTTGTCAACCCTAGTCTTATTTAAGGATTTTATGCTTGCTGTTTTTTCCCCTTGCCTGGAATACTTGTGCTTTAGATAACCATATGACCTTCAGTCTCCCTTCCTTCCAATCTGCACTCAAATGTCTTCTTACCCACTCTATATAAAATAGCATCTCTCCAGAAACCATTAATATCTAGCTTCTTCCCTGCTTTATTATTCTTTAAAACACTTACCAAGATGTGACTTGTGTGTGTGTCCATGTATAGTTGTTTGTTATCTTTCTTTTTTATGTTAAAGTTTAATTTTCCAAAAACTATAAAAATTACTCTTTGACAAATATGAAAAGAATAAATGTTAAAATGTTATTCTATTCCTTGATTAATAAGACAATCAAAATAATGTTAAAACTTGTTTAAAATCATTGGGTAGAAATAGACATTTTAACAAAGAAATGTCACAATAAGATAGTTGGGTTATACAGGATTATTAATGTATGGCAGCAAAATGAAATGTAATCTTTGGCACTATCTATTCCATTGGATGAAAATCATTTACATCTTTATTGGACAAAAATTTATGAGTTAACCTCTGCCCAATGGAGTTGTAAAATAGACTTATTGATGGTAAGTAAAGCCCAAAACTGCACTGAAAGTACACTCACTAATCTCTTTGCCTATTTCTAAGTTGTAAATATTTTTTCTCACTTCTAACATCTGGGAATTTGCTTTTTCACTGCTAGATTCCTACCTATTTTTTTTTTTTTTAAATAGTAGTTAGTACACTTTTGTGTTAGCTTAAGTTCTCTCCCAGAAATAGACTTGAAACAAGAATTTGATTTCTTAAAGTTTGAGAGCTCATCCAGAAAAACTTGTAGGAAAGTGAGGAAATGAGATAGAGAAGAGAAGAAAGCCAAAATGAATGAACAATAGTCAAGTTATCAATCCAAAAGATGGGAGTTTAGTTCCCTGGAGCAATGTGAGAGTGAGTGCAGAAAATAGCTCTGAGTTATTCCAGCTCAAGAATGAAGGGCTTAGGGTGCATATTTACCAAATATTTGACTATAATCTATTGAGGGCTACTCCTATAAATGTTACCTTTATTTTTTGTCTAGTTTTCCCTGAGTGCAAGCTGAATATGTTTCTCAGGCAAAACTAAACACAAAGCAGCAAAACGAAACAAAACAAAAACCTTTCAACAGAGGGTTCAAGTATTTTCACTAAGCAGCCTTCAGCAGTTGGGTCTCAAGGGGAAATGGTACTGACAATATCCGATATGTTGTCTTATATAGAAAAAGTATGATTGAATAAATGAATGAAATGTCTCTAAGGGGGCTTGTAATTGAGACACCACATTAAGTGATATGAAGATACTGGAAACCTATCAGCTTTCTTGTCTAGGTGACAGAGCAGAACAAAACCTTAGGGTCTGGTATCAGAAAGACTAGGTCTATGTCATTCTAGCTATATAAGCTGGGTCAGGTGACTTAACCTTTCTAAATTTTAATTTTCTTACCTCTAAAAATTGAGATAATCTTAACTTGCCAATAATGAAGGCATCACTAAAGTTCAGATATATATATAGTTACCCAAAAGGAATAGAAATTATACTGAATTAATCTAGTCTCTATTTAAAGTTTTAACATATCTAAATTGAGAACATGATAAGCTAAATGTGTTGGTCAGTAATAGACTATGAGCATTAAAGGTATACCTGATAAGCCTATTTTGCAAGTAGGGAAGAAGGACTCAAACTATTTTCAATAAAAAGTATTTTCTAAGATCATCCAATTTACTTTGGTTTAACAAGAGACTCAGTGATCATAGTTTGATTATCATTGTTTTCCAGTGTAAATATGCTTCTAATGAAAAACTGTCATATCAATAAGAGTATTATTATGTTTCTAGTTAAATTTATGTGCCTTATAGGTTAATTTTTAAAATGTGACTTTTGTTTTCTTCATAAGTTTTTATGGGTCAGTGATACTGATGAAATTGCAATGGTGAGGATAAGAGCAGAGCTTTGTTAAATGCCATTCTGTGAGGACTTTTAAGAGAGCCAATCACTCTGTCTTTTGTCTTCATGAAAAACATCACCAATAAATTCATGTGCCCAAAAGACAAGGGATATTCCCAATTTAGAAAAGAATTGATAAAGGAAATATATAAGAATTCAGAGGAAAATTTATTAAAGAAACACCAATCTCACCTGAAATAAGACAAGTTGGACTCAGTCATGTTGACTTTCTTGTTTTCAATGTAAACTGGAGGAAGGGAGAAAAATAATGAAGATACAAGAGTAATTTCTAGCAGGAAAGGCAGAACCTGTGAGGAAGGGAGGTTAAGAAGAGAATCTACAGTCTTAGATGCAGATGATCTCTCCTCAGAGGTGAATTATTCTGAATGCAAGTGATTATTAAAATACAAAGACAATGGATATACATTTTCAAATATTCAAGAACCCATAGCCTAATATACCCTGTAATGATTCTGGACGACATGAATAAATAAAAGAAGAAAAACCAACAAACTAAAAATTGACTGTAATCATGGTCTAATGGAACAATGGTGATCTTTAGAGCTGATTAAATGGAGTACTCAATCTAAATACACAAAAATATTATTACAAAAAATACATATTATAAATTTGGACAATTTAAAAATACTAAAATAAAATTAAAAATCTGTATATGAAAAACTGGAAGAGAGGAGAAGGGTAAAGACAATAATTTTCTCTTTTGGTTTAGCAGAATATAGATATTACCTAAAGTGAAAAAGTCAAGAAACAGGTTAGTTATGATATGTAAAGCCATCAACAAAAAAACAAGAATAAAAAATCTCTCTCTTGAGAATGGGGAGCCATATTATCTTTAAAAAAAATAGACTTTTGTATATGTTACATAAAGTTTTAGAGGTAACTACTATGAAATGAAATCAAAATTGATAATATGAATATCTGAATTACCATTAGAAAAGTCATCCAGCTCCAGGATAAAGAATTTTGTCTGTTGGGTTTACTCTTAACATCTCAGCTCATAGAATAGTGCCCTCTATAAACAGTAGTAACTTAAACATGTAATGAATATGTAAACAAGAAAAAAAATAGGGTCAATACAGTTACCAAATATGGAAATAAAGTTTTAAAATCAGATAATATAAAATAAAAAGCTAAACACATCTCTTATAACAAGACATATATGTAGACTAAACGCACCTCCTAAAAGTAGTCTCATGTTGAGTCAAAAACCAAAACCTAAGGATATTTTGTCTCACTACAAAGATATCTAAAACAAAAACATTAAAAAGATTAAAAGTAAAAAGAAGTTTATAGCTTGTATATGGACAGGAAGGGAGAAAAGAGAAAGATAACACATAGTTTGTCATTATGATGGTTAATTGTGGTATTATATATTTAGATGTGAAGAATTAAAAAGAAAGTAGGTCAAGAAAGTGGGGGAAAATTTGGATAACTTTATCCCCCTTAATACTGAGATTCTACTAGGTGCCTAAGCAGAGATGTGAAGTAGGAATTATAAAATGTTAAGTTTGAATTTCTGGGGATAAGTCAGTGATATAAATATAATTGGAAATCATTAACAAATATATGACACCTTAGACATTTTGAGCTAATACAATACCATAGGCTGGAAAAGTTATAAATATCACAAATTTATTTCTCACAGTACTGAAGGCTGGAAGTTCAAAATCAAGGGTTTGGAGAATGCTGTCTTTTGGGTTGCACACTGCTGACTCTTTATTGCATCCTCAAATGGGGAAAAGAAGGCTAGAGAGCTCTCTGAGTTCTCTTCTATCAGGGCATAATCCCTTTCATGAGGGCTCTACCCTCATAATCTCATTGCCTCCAAAATGCCTTATCTCCTAAGACCATAACATTGGAGGTTAAGATTTCATTATATGAATTTTGGATGAACACAAACATTCAGCCCATTGCATATGGTATTTAAAGTCACAGAGGAAGATGGCTAAATAGGAACAGCTCCAGAGCACAGTACCCAGTGAGAGAAACACAGAAGGTGAGTGATCACACATTTCCAACTGAGGAACCCGTTTCATTTCAATGGGACTGGTTGGACAGTGGGTGTAGCCCAAGGAGGGCGAGCAGAGGCAGGGCGGGACACTGCCCCATTCAGGAAGTACAACTGACTAGATGATCAGGAACTTTACCCGCTTGGCAATCTGGTTCAGATACTGTGCTTCTAGCATAGCCGTTGCAACCCACAGTCCAGGAGAATGCCACTGGACTGAAAAGTGACACGAGTTACCAACACAGATCTAAGCAACAGCTCCGGCTGGCCCTGTGCTGTGAGTTGTCAGCATAAAACTGGGCAGAAGTCTTGATTAGCACTGAGAGCAACTGTGGGATGGATCTACCTGCCCCATAGAAAGAAGGAGAGCTGAAAGCAGAGAGACAGGTGATATAGGTTGGCAGGTCCCACCCCCACAAATACCAGCAAACTGAAGCCCTCTTCTTTGAGAGTTTCACAGCCAGTATATCAGTTCGAGCTCAGCCTGGGAGATAGAGCATGGTGGGGGTAAGGGCATCCACCATCATGAAGGTGGGTCTAATCTCATTTGTGTAAACGAAACCCAGAGGAAGCCTATACAGCAGCTGGGCTGAGTCCAAGGCAGCCCAGCAGCACCTCTGCAGGCAGACAAGGGAAAGACTGCCTCCTCAAGTGGCTCCCTGACCCCTGTATAACCAAAAATAAAAAAGAAAAAAAAAATGCCACATACAGCAGAGGGGCCTGACAATTAGAAGAAAAATGAAAAATTGAAAAGAAATAGCTTCAACATCAACAGAAAGAACGTCCACTCAGCGACTCCATCTGAAATCACCAACATCTAAGATAAACCCATGAAGTTGGGAAGAAACCAGTGCAAAAGGGATGAAATCATCAAACACTAGAATGCCTCTCCTCCTCCAAGGGATCACAATTCCTCACCAGTTAGGGAACAAAACAGGATGGATAATGAGTTTGATGAACTGACAGAAGCAGGCTTCAGAAGATGGGTAATAACAAATTTCTCTGAGCTAAAGGAACATGTTCTAACCCAATACAAAGAAACTAAAAACCTTGAAAAAAGACTAGATGAAATGCTAACTAGAATAACCAGTTTAGAGAAGAACATAAACGACTTGATGGAGCTGGAAAACACAGCACAAGAACTTTGTGAAGTATACACAAGTTTCAATAGCTGAATCAATCAAGCAGAAGAAAGAATATCAGAGATTGAAGATCGAATCAATGAAATAAAATGAGAAGGCAAGATTAGAGAAAAAATAGTGGAAAGAAATGAACAAAACCTCCAAGATATATGGGATTATGTGAAAAGACCTAATCTATGCTTGATTGGTGTACCTGAATGTGACAGGGAGAATGAATCCAAGCTGGAAAACACTCTTCAGATATTATCCAGGAGAACTTCCCCAACCTATCAAGGCAGGCCAATATTCAAATCCAGGAAATACAGAGAACACCACAAAGGCACTTCTCAAGAAGAGCAACTCCAAGGCACATAATTGTCAGATTCACCAGGGTGGAAATGAAGAAAAAAATGCTAAGGGCAGTCAGAGAGGAAGGTCACAGTACCTACAAATGGAAGCCCATCCGACTCACAGTAGATCTCTTGGCAAAAGCTCTATAAGCCAGAAGACAGTGGGGGCCAATATTCAATATTTTTAAAGAAAAGAACTTTCAACCTAGAATTTCATATCCAGCCAAACTAAGCTCCATAAGTGAAGGTGAAATAAAATCCTTTATGGACAAGAAAATGCTGAGATTTCATCACCACTAGGCCTGCCTTACAAGAGCTCCTGAAGGAAGTACTAAACATAGAAAGGAACAACCAGTACCAGCCACTGCAAAAATGTACCAAATGGCAAAGACTAGTGATGCAATAAAGAAACTGCATCAACTAATGGGCAAAACAACCAGCCAGTAACAAAATGGCAGGATCAAATTCACACTTAACAATATCAACCTTAAATGTAAATGGGCTAAATGCCCCAATCAAAAGACACAGACTGGCAAATTGGATAAAAAGTGAAGACTGATTGACGTGCTGTATTCAGAAGACCCATTTCACATGCAAAGACACATACACACACTCAAAATAAAGAGATGGAAGAAGGTTTACCAACCAAATGAAGAGAAAAGAGAGAAAAAAAACAGGGGTTGCAATCCTAGTCTTTGATAAAACAGACTTTAAACCAACAGAGATCAAAAGAGACAAAGAAGGGCATTACATAATGGTAAAAGGATCAATGCAACAAGAAGAACTAACTATCCTAAATGTATACATACCCAATAGAGGAGCATACAGATATGTAAAGCAAATTCTTAACACCTACAAGGAGACTTAGACTCCTGTACAATAATAGTGGGAGACTTCAGCACTCCACTGTCAGTATTAGACAGATCAACCAGACAGAAAATCAACAAGATTATCGAGGACTTGAATGAAGATCTGGTCCAAGCAGACCTAAAAGACATCTACAGAACTCTTCACCCCAAATCCATAGAAGATACATTCTTCTAAGCAACACATCACACTTACTCTAAAATTGACCACACAGTTGGAGGTAAATCACTCCTCAGCAAATGCAAAAGAATAGAAATCATAACAAACAGTCTCTCAGGCCACAGTACAATCGAATTAGAACTCAGGATTAAGAAACTCACTGAAAACCACACAACTACATTGAAATTGAACAACTGGCTCCTGAATGATGACTGGGTAAACAATGAAATGAAGGCAGACATAAAGATGTTCTTTGAAACCAATGAGAACAAAGACACAACGTACCAGAATCTCTGCAACACATTTAAAGCAGTGTCTAGAGGGAAATTTATAGCAATAAATGCCCACATGAGAAGCAAGGAAAGATCGAAAATTGACACCCTATTAAAAAAAAATTGAAAGAGCTAGAGAAGCAAGATCAAATAAAACTCAAAAGCTAGCAGAAGACATGAAATAACTAAGATCAGAGCAGAACTGAAGGAGATAGAGACACAAAAAACCCTTCAAAAATAATCAGTAAATCCAGGAGTTGGTTTTTTGAAATGATCAACAAAATAGACCACTAGCCAGACTAATAAAAAACAAAAAGAGAGATGAATTGAATAGAGGCAATAAAAACCAATAAAGGATATATCACCACTGATTCCACAGAAATACAAACTACTATCAGAGATTACTACAAACAACTCTATGCACATAAACCAGTAAATCTGGAAGAAATGGATAAATTCTTGGACACCTGCACCCTCTCAAGCCTAAACGAGGAAGATGTTGAAATGCTGACTAGACTAATAACAAGGTCTGAAGTTGAGGCAGCAATTAATAGCCTACCAACCAAAAAAAAGTCCAGCTCCAGATGGGTTCACAGCCGAATTCTACCAGATGTACAAAGAGTAGCTGGTAGCATTCCTTCTGAAATGATTCCAAACAATACAAAAAGAGGGAATCCTCTCTAACTCATTTTATGAGAAGAACATTATCCTGATACCAAAGCTTGGCAGAGACACAACTAAAAAAGAAAACTTCAGGCCAAGATCTATGATAAACATTGAAACAAGAATCTTCAACTGGCAAACCAAATGCAGCAGCACATCAAAAAGCTTATCCATCACTATCAAGTAGGCTTCATCCCAAGAATGTAAGGCTGGTTCAGCATATGCAAATCTATAAAGGTAATCCATCACGTAAACAGAACCAAAGACAAAAACCACATGACTATTTCAATAGATGCAGAGAAAACCTTTAACAAAATTCAAAAGCCTTTTATGTCAAAAACCCTCAGTAAACTAGGTATGGATGGAACATATCTCAAAATAATAAAAGCTATTTATGACAAATGCACAGCCAATATCATACCGAACAGGTAAAAATGGAAAGCATTCCCTTTGAAATCTGGCAGTAGACAAGGATGCCCTCTCTCACCACTCCTATTCAATACAGTATTGGAAGTTCCAGTCAGAGCAATCTGGCAAGAAAAAGAAATAAAGTGTATTCAATTAGGAAAAGAATAAGTCAAATTGTCTCTATTTGCATACAACATGATTGTATATTTAGAATACCCCTTTGCTGCAGCCCAAAATCTTAAGCTGATAAGCAACTTTAGCAAAGTCTCAGGATTCAAAATCAATGTGCCTAAATCACAAGCATTCCTATACACTAATAACAGACGAACAGAAAGCCTTATCATGAGTGAACTCCCATTCACAATTGCTAAAAAGAGAATAAAATACCTAGGAATACAATTAACATAGGATGTAAAGGACCTCTTCAAGGAAAACTACAAACACTGCTCAAGGAACTAAGAGAGGACACAAACAGATGGAGAAACATTCCATGCTCATGGTTAGGAAGAATCAATATCACGAAAATGGCCATACTGCCCAAAGTAATTTATAGATTCAATGCTATCCCCATTAAGCTACCATTGGCCTTCTTCATGGAACTGGGAAAAAACCACCTTAAACTTCATATGAAACCAACAAGAGCCCACATCGCCAAGACAATGCTAAGCAAAAAGAACAAAGCTGGAGGCATCAAGCTACCTGACTTCAAATTGTACAAGGCTACAGTAATCAAAACAGCATGGTACTGGTACCAAAACAGATATATAGACCAATGGAACAGAACAGAGGCATCAGAAGCAGTGTCACACATCTACAACCATCTGATTTTTGACAAACCTGACAAAAACAAGCCATGGGGAAAGGATTCCCTGTTTAATAAATGGTGTTGGGAAAACTGGCTACCCATGTGCAGAAAGCAGAAACTGAACCCCTTGCTTACATCTTACACTAAAATTAACTCCAGGTGGATTAAAGATTTAAACATAAGACCTAACACTAAAAATTCTAGAAGAAAACCTAGGCAATACCATTCAGGACATAGGCATAGGCAAGGACTTTATAACTAAAACATCAAAAGCAATGACAACAAAGACCAAAATAGACAAATGGGATCTAATTAAACTTAAGAGTTTATGCACAGCAAAAGAAACAATCATTAGAGTCAACCAGCAACCAACAGAATGGGAAAAAATTTTTGCAACCTACCCATCTGACAAAGGGTTAATATCCAAAATCTACAAAGAACTAAAGCAGATTTACAAGAAACAAACAAACAGACCCATTCAAAAGTGGGCGAAGGATATGAGCAGACACTTTTCAAAAGAAGACATATATGGGGCCAACAAACATTTGAAAAAATGCTTATCATCACTGGTCATTAGAGAAATGCAAATCAAACAACATTGAGATACCATCTCAAGCCAATTAGAATGGCAATCATCAAAAATCTAGAGACAACAGATGCTGGAGAGGATGTGGAGAACTAGGAACACTATTACATTGTTGGTGGGAGTGTAAATTAGTTCAACCATTGTGAAAGACAGTGTGGAAATTCCTTAAGGATCTAGAAATAGAAATTCCATTTGACCAAGCCATCCCATTACTGGGTATATATCCAAAGGTGTATAAATTGTTCTATCATAAAGACACACACACACCTATGTTCACTGTGTCACTGTTTACAATACCAAAGACCTGAAACCAACTCAAATGCCCATCAATGATAGACGGGACAAGGAAAGTGTGGCACATATACACCATGGAATAGTATGCAGCCATAAAAATCAATGAGTTCATGTCCTTTGTAGGGACATGCATGAATCTGGAAACCATCATTCTCAGCAAGCTGACACAAGAACAGAAAAACTAAACACCACATGTTCTCACTCATAGGTGGGTTTTGAGCAATGAGAACATATGGGCACTGGGAGGCGAACATCACACACTGGGATATGTTTGTGGTTGGGGGACTAGGAGAGAGATATTAGGGGGTGGGTAGGTTGGGGAGGATAACACTGGGAGAAATGCCTGATGTAGGTGATGGGGGGTTGGAATCAGCCAACCACCATGACATGTGTGCCCATTGCAGCAATCCTGTAAGATCTGCACATGTACCCCAGAACTAAAAGTACAACAATTAAAAAAAAAAGTCACAGAGTTAGCTAAGCTCATCCAGGAAAAGTATGCAGACAGAGAAGACATTCAGGGTGGAGTAAACCCAGATTTAAAGCTTCAACAGAAGAGAAGGATCCAGGAAAGGTGTTTAAGAAGGAGAATCTACACAGATACATGGAAAAGCAAAACTGTACAGTTTTCTGAATTACTCACACTTTCGTCTCTGCCACTCTACTGAGTCCACTCATTTTAACATCACTTAATGACAGGTAGGTTGCTAAATCTAAAGGTTTCTTCTCATTTATACTTCATATTGTAGCAGCATTGAACAGAGGTGACAATACTTACCTTCTTAAAACAATTTCTACTTGTAGTAGCTGGTAAACAAGATCCCCAGGGAGTGACATTTCTCTCTGAAGGAAGATCCAGATGTTAAAGATGCTGCGCAGGTCTCTCAGAAGGTGCCTCTGCACCCCATTCCTGAATCACTCCCAAAGAGAGAAAGTAACCCCAGATGAGTTGAGCAGATTGCTACAGTTGTGTAGAATCAGCGATACCATTTAATTAGAGGTGTTGATCAAGGAAAGCCTGTTATAACCTCCAGGGAAGGATTTCCATTCCACAGAAGCAGCAGACCCAGGAGGCCAATCCATGATGTTGTTCAGTGTCAATAAGAAAGATAGAACTCATACATTCACTGGATATAACATCACTTTACCCACAAAGAGAAGAGACAGCAAGATTAGCTTCAATAATGCGTGCGGATCTTTAGGGCCCAGGGGGTTGTATTGCAACTGATGAACAGTGATCATATACATGAACTCCTCCTGTTCTGCAAATGAAGAAACCTATTTCCTCCCACTGCTAAGAATGGATATGGTAGTTGAGTAGGCCTGCTATCACATGAAGCAAATGCTTAAGTAGAACCATGAAGTTATCATTGAGTCTGAAACAGGGAAATATATCTCCACACCAAGTTTTAATCTCATCACAGGCTTTGATATCTCCCTATCTCTTGATTAGGAAGCATTCCAAGTTTAAAGCCCATCTTACATTGCAGAGCAGCATTGAAAGATTGTAGGCATGTGACTGCCTTTCCCAACAAGAAAGTTGAAGTTAGGACTTCTCAAACCTCTGAATCTTCTTCTCTATGATCTACCAAGGTAAGGGCTTCACTCAGGAACATCCTTACGGGGTCCTCCTAGCTCCATGACTTCCCCATGGATAACTAGCTGAGGATTTTGTGGCTGCTGTATTGCAGCTCAACTTCTCCCCATGCTCTCTCTTGCTTCATTCCCTGGCCTAAATGACTTGTTCTAGAGAGCATTGCCCGATAAACGTCCCCCATGCAAACTCCATGAGACCATTTCCCCGAGAACCAACCTAAGGCAGATTAGATGTGACTGATCTTCCCATGGAATGCAATACAAGGAGAGAGAGACTTCCTTATTCACATGATAGTGGGCTCATTTGTATGCAGAACTGAAGAAATAGGATCATGTAAAAGGAGAAAAGCACAAGGAAATCATGCATGGAAATATGACTTTGTTTAAAACCTTTTTTTTTTTTCTTAAGTCAAACTGCCTGGGTGACTATCCCAACTTTACCAATCACAGGCTATACGCAGTTGGAAAAATTACTTTATGTCCCTCTGCCTTGGCTTTCTCATGTAGAAATGGGGAACAATGTTAACATTTTTTTCATATGGTTGCTATGAGAATTAAATTAGTTAATACAGGTAAAAGTGCTTAGCATGGCCTTACATTTAGTAAGGGCTATGTAAGTATTCTTTTTATTGTAGAAATCTTGAAGAGTAGTCTAGATAGTCTGGGCTTTGAAAATGAGTTTGGCCAAATTCTGCTAACTCTGAGGAGCAAACCCCACCAGTGGCAAATGTGTTAAATATTATCATTATACTTACATGTCCATACATTTATTTAACATAAAATTTCATTTAATGTCTGGTAGTCCTCTCTCTTCTTCCCTTGTTCTATTTTCTACCAAATACTGCCAAATTTAATATAGTGCATATTTGTTCTATAGCATGCAATGGCTAAACATGAAAGGCAGTACTGGAAAATGTCCGCATTAGAAAAAAATAATGTAAATCCTGGCTCTGCCATGCAACGACTGCATAACATAAGGGCAGGCAAACCACGTAACTACCCTGGTCTTCGTTTTTCTCAACATAAAATACATATAAAAGCTTTTTCATAAGGCTGAGTCTAATACAGTAACTGATAAGTACTAAGTGCTGTTACTATTATTTTACATGAGTCTTTCCACTGAGACTTCTTTCAGTCCACACCTTCAAGGAGTTCTTACTGAGTGGGTCTTAGTCTTACCTTCTGAAATGTTGCTGATCAAAATCATCAGTAGCAGTAGATATTATTTTCATTATTAGTATACTTTCTAACATTTATAGAGTACTTACTATATACTAGACCCAAATTAGAGATTGGTATATTTTATAATGCTAGACATTAAACCATTTATATGTTTTAATTTATTTACTTTTTACAACAAAGTTATTGAATGGGGCATCTCAGTTTCCCATACTGGAATAAGTAATTTTTCTAAGATCAAATGCCTTATAGCATACAGATACTTGGAAAAATACGTGGCTTGCTTTCTTGTAAACTAATTTCCTTCCAACCTGGATCCTCAGTGGATTCACAATGAAGAATGATACTGCTTCCAGTGACCCACACTTGATTTTCTCCCTGTGATTTTGGTTGGTGGTTCTTTCTCTACAACTAAACTCAGTGTATGGCATGTCCCAAAAGCAGGATCATAGGTTTCTATCTCTCCATAAATCAAACAATCAACAGCTTGCTTCTTAGTCAGTAGGGTGTAGAAGACAAAATAGTACCTGGGATATAGGTTCTCATTTATGGTAAGAGTACAAAGAGCGTACAATATCTATGTAGGCCTCACTTTATCTCATTTGGGAAATAAAATAATTTTTTATGTAATCAAATAAGTGTTCCTAGGGCTAATGTTTTATTTTGATTTTATATTTCCCTTAAGCCCCTTAGCTTATCCTTGATCAAACTTTAGGAAATTCTACTTTTATTCTCCTCCCAGTGCTTTCCCTCCTACCTCTTCCCCCTCCACTCCATAGAACAAATAAATCAGGGTCTACTCTGAGTGCTATTCATTCACAAGTAGTACAGACTCTAAATTAATAGTTAACACTACTAGCCATAGTTAATAACTTCTATTTCTATTTTTGTAAAAATATAATGGACAGATGCATATCTGCTTTAATTTTTTAAAAAATTGCATAAATAACTTTTAATCTAAAATTAATATCACCTCCTACCAAGCTGTTAAATATTCTTTATGTTATGGGGCAAATTGTTACTAAAACAAGGGAGACAAAATTTAAAGAGAAAATTGAAGAGGATTTTTATATTGCATTATCCCAACAGGTTTAACAAAAAGCCTTCTATGACCTACTTTGACCTAGAATTATCAGCACTTTATTTACCACCACTGAGTTGTCTTTGCTAAAATTCTCTGCCAGGAGCATGTTTCCCTTGAAAAATAATTGGTTCTTGAGGGAGTTTTTTCCCTTTAATTGTGCAAACTCTTTTCATCTGTCTCTACTCCCATGACACATCCTACAAATGTAAATTTTATAGTGTCTTATTCTGTGTCAAGTAACAAATGCAGTATTAATTGAAATTACTAAGGAAAGCATATCTATTCAGTAAATATAAATTGAATACTTATTAACAGCAAATCATTCTGCTGGTTACAAATGATACAAACATGCAAAAGGCATTATCACTGAGGAGCTCACGGACTATTAGGAGAGTTAAATATGCAAAGAGCGTTGCTTTTCGGTAAAACAAGATGAATGCAGAGTGGCGCTAGGCACAGAGCTCTGAGGAGTATGAAAAAAGGGAGCTTGGTAGAGCATAAGCAGATTGGGGCCAAGAAATTCTTCGAGGAAATTATTAACCCTAAGCTGTTGAAAACAAGAGAGAAAGAAAGCTAAACAGAGAGAGAAAAGGAAGGAAAGAAAAAGGAAAAAGAGAGAGAGGGAGAGAGAGAGAGAGAAATCGAGAGATCAAGATCTAATATATTGCCTTAGGAGAAACTAGTTAATATACCCAAATAGGACTTTAGTGACATAATAAGTCATAAAATTTAAACTAACAAAAATAGTTCTTGTTATCATTACTATTGGGTATTAAAAAAGAAAACAATTATGTCTTTCAGTTGATGGTTTTCAGTGGCATGATCATAGCTAACTGCAAGCTCAAATTCCTGGGCTCAAGTGGTCCTCCTACCTCAGCCTCCCAGCTGCTAGGACTATAAGTGCATGTCACCATGCCTGGCTATTTTTTTTTTTTTTAACCTTTTTGTCGTGATGGGGTCTTGCTATATTTCCCAGGCTGATCTTGAGAGTCCCTGGTCTCAAGTGATTCTTCCACCTTGGCTTCTCAAAATGCTGAGATTAACAGGCATAAGCCACTGCACCCAGCATTGATGTGATTATTAATATGATTACATATACGTCTGTCATCTTGCTATTTGTTTCTATATGTCTAGTCTTTTTTTGCCATTGATTTTTCTGCCACATTTTGGATCAAATACATTTTATAGTCTATTTTATCTCCTTTGATGGCTTTTAAATTATAAATCCTTATTTTGTTACTACAGTTGTTTGAGCATTTTAATATCTTTAACTTATCACAATCTGCATTCAAGTGATATTATAGCATTTGATGTATTATTAAGTATAGGAATCTTAAAATAGTATGCTTTCATATTTTTCCTTTTTCATAAGTTTTACTTCTGTTTACAATATAAATACTGTACTATGCTGTTGTTTTTGTTTAAACCACAAGCCCTCTGAAAACAGCTTTATATGAAAAAAGTGCTATTTCAGGGGTGAAGTAATAAAATAATGAATGAAAAGACTATTTTAATTTTTAAATTAATATTGTTTTGTGCTTTTTCTCTTAGTATGCTAAAGAATTTGATAGACACATTTTGAACACATTAAATGCAAATACAAGAACTATTTTGATCTTTTTTGTTATTTCATCAATGTCAGCTGTGGGACAGTTTTGATTGATTTTTTTTCTCCTCAATTTGGGTCATTTTATCTACTCTTTTTGCATTATCTGATCAACTTTGATTAGATGCCAGGCACTGTAAAATTTACTTGTTGGTTTCTGATAGTTCTGTATTTCCATATTTGTATTCTTGAGCTTCGTCCTGGGATACAGTTGAGTTACATGGTAACAGTTTCATCTTTCGGGTCTTTTAACCTTTTTTTGGTGAGATGAGAGGAGCATTGAAATGTGGCATAATTATTCCTCATTCCTAAGCCTAACCACTTCTTAGTATTCTAACCAATAGCTATAAATTATAACATTTTCCATGATGCTTTTTTTGGACTACCCACTGTTCCCAGATCTGTGTGCTCCCTGGGTACAATTTTCTCTATTGATTTGATGGCGTCTTCCCCTATTTGGGATAGCATCAACAAATGCATATACTGATTAGAGTTTGCTGATTTTTTTTACTAGACCCTCTATAGGTCTATCGAATTGTCTCTCTCTTATGTTTGCATCTTTTCAGTCCCCTGTCCTGTCAACTACAGCTTCCAGTGTCTCCCCTGTCTCTTAGTTTGTCTCTTCAACAAGTCTGCTTAGTGCTGTCTGGGTTTCTGCTCCCTGAGCCATTCCCTAGAAATTCTTCAAGGCAGTAATCTGGGGCACCTGTAGGGCTCCCTTCAGTAATCCTGTCTTGTAATGTTCTGATATAGTGGTGTCATCCAACATGCCATAATTTTATTTTTTACTCAGTAATATAACTACCAGTTCTTTCCATGTTGGTATATGTGGAACTTGCTCATTTTTAAGTCCCTGCATACTTTTACATACTTTGAATATAATATAGTTAATTTTTCTATTTTTTTGATAAACACTCTGATTTTCCCCAATAGTTTACTACTGTAAATTACATATGATGAATAGTCATATACATGTTACCTTTATATCTATTTGTATGTGAATGTATATGTGTGTATCCAATTATTTCTCTAGGATAGATAATAACAAGTGACATTCAAATTGTATAGAGTTGAATCATCCTCTGTGGTGGCTGTGCCAATTACACTATCCCAGAAAAATATAGAGGCCATTACCTCACAGGTTCATCCCCAGTTGATACAAAAAAGTATTAAAACTTCAGTTAAACTTAGACAAATTGTCTTTCCTTTTATCTCTGCAAGAAAACATCTGTTTATATGTTTTCTTATTTTGAATTGAGATGTTTGTTTCCTTATAATCTACAAATGGTTATATACATACACATGTATGTACATATATGTACCCATACACACACATAGGTGTATGGGTATATATATATTTGGATACACCATTATATATATATATAAAATATATATATAATATATATATATAATATATATGTATTATTATATATATATTATATATGTATATATATGTATATATTATATATGTATAATACATATATAAATATATATGTATTATTATATATATATAATAATATATATATGTAATATATATATATATATATATATATATATATATATATATAATGGTGTATCCAAATATATATATACCCATACACCTATGTGTGTGTAGGGGTACATATATGTATATATAATGGTGTATCCAAATATATATATATATAATGGTGTATCCAAATATATATATACCCATACACACACACAGTATATATATATATGTATATATATGTATACGTATATATATATACATACACACACACATATATACACACACACACATGCACACAGATATATACAGACACATAAAGATATAAAATCATTTTAAATTCTGTCATATCTCTATATCGCTAAAATGTATGTGAAAATTATTAAATTCTACAAACATTTTCATTCAGGGTTTCACTTTTTGTCTCTAAGATTTTCCTCACTTGAGTTCATAAAAAATACATTAAGATATTTTCTTCTAGTATGATTTGTTTTTAGAATTATCTGTTTAAATTTTGGATACACCATCATTTATTTTTGTGAAAGGTGTGAGCTAAGATTCTTTTTTTTTTTTTTCCAGTATATAGGCAATTGCCTCAATGAAATTAACTGAGGCCTGGTGCGGTGGCTCACACCTGTAATCCCAGCAATTTAGAAGGCTGAGGTGGGCGAATTACCTGAGGTCAGGTGTTTGAGACCAGCCTGGCTAACATGAATCCCTGTCTCTACTGAAAGTTCAAAAATTAGCTCAGTGTGGTGGTGCACAGTTGTAGTCCCAGCTAGATGGAAGGCAGAAGCCAGAGAATTGCTTGAACTTGGGAGGCAGAGGTTTCAGTGAGCCATGATCACTCCAACGAAACTTTGTCTCAAAAAAAAGCCAACAAAAACCAGAAAGAAATTAATTGAATAAGTCATTCTTTCTCCACTGATGAGAAATACTCACTTTATTTTTGTACTGATAATAGATGCAGCCATGGTGTTTGATAGTTTTATGTTCTTCCAGTTTTTTCTAGCTGTGGTACTGTGACATAAGCTCAATAGGTAGTACTAGTTCCTTCCTTTTTTTGTTTGAAGAAACTGAAACTTGGAATTTTTAACTTAAAATGAAGAAGCTCTCAAGAAATTGAGCAGGCATTAAAACTCAAGTCTTTGGACTTAAAAATCTCATGCCAATTTCTTTACTCCAGGGTTATACCCAGCTTGCTTCTCTCAACTCTTAATTCAATATGACTTTTAAGCAGCTTCAAGATATAGGCAGAGCGGTTCTACTTTCCCTGCTGAAAGTAACTAAGCTCAGATAAGTTTTGATCTCAGATAACTCACACACTTGGCAATGTGTCAAAAACTCCAAATTACTCTTTGGATTCCACTCCCCAGTTTTTAGAGGGTGGGGACACAGGCATAAATCAATTTGCTCAATTCTCAGGAGTATAAACACAAATTAGATAAGTATAACTTGGGCTTATTTTATGCACGTTGTAGATTCCTTTTCTGTGCAGGTTTATGGAGCTTGAAAGGTACAGCTGAAAGAAGTTGAAAGGAAGAATGAATCCGTTTAAATGCCTCTTAAGAACACAGTCCCAGAAGCTTTTTATCTTTAATGAAAGTGCACCTGTAAATGACTGTGCATCACCATTCATTTTCACCCACATGTGGCTGATGAGTAACTGAAATGGGGTTGATTAAAAATAAAAGCAAAGCAATTATAAGGACTGAGACACAAAGATCAGCAGCCATTATCAGTCAGAGGAAATGATGTGCTCAAAGATTTTTACTTTTCAACTAGTTTCAATCTACTGTTGGCTCTGAAGTGATAATCCCTGCTTATTTTCTTTCCAGTAAATGCCAACCATGTCACTTCTGTTTACAGATGAGTAGGTTTCAATCTTGAAATGTTTATTCTCTGCCTCTATTACAGAAAGAAAAAGATTTTCTTAGCTTGCCTCTGGGAAAGCAATATTGTCTGCATTTGTATTCTGAACTAGACTAAAGGAAGAAGTATTGAAACAGGGAATTACTCTACGTATGTGATTGAACTGCAGTTTTGAGAGATCACAAAGCAGATTTCATACTTATTAAAAAAAAAAGTAAGCAAGACAGATTATATACTTCTCCACTGTGGGAGAAAGGTAACATACAGGACGTAAAATGCATGGATGAATTTTCAACATCACTTGGTACTTTTCTATTTCAACCACTATTCTAGTGAATTGAATTGTCTATCCTTGGATCCAGATATGGAAATATTGATTATTGTGCAATTTTGGACCTAGATTTTTAAACTCTACCTTCTTAATATCAATATTATATGGCTGAATTCAGAGAAAGGCAAGATTAGTGCCGTACATTTCCCTTATAAAGACAGTTTTCCTTTGCAAACTGTAGCATAAGGTATAAGCTTGTATGGGAGAAATACTTGACAGCAAAAACATAAGCATATCCTGTATGGCAGATGCACCTGACAGTAAGAAGTTAAGAAATAAGGATTGCTGTATAGAGGTTGCTCAGGGGAGGATGCTAAGTGAAGATGCTATATAGACAGCATGCTTCTCACAGTGGTTGCAATTCTTCCATCTAGCCCACCGCACTGTATGTGAGTTCCTTTCCATAAACTCTGTGTGTCATTTGCTGGCTGTGCGTCTCTTCTTTGGCCTCTTGAACTTCATGCCGTTCCTATTAAAGTTAATAGGGGTCCGGCACAACAAAGCTAATAAGGGCAATCTTAAGGACAGGCATCTTGATATTGACAAAAGGCAAATAAATAGAAAAAGCTTGAGTTTTCTTAGCTTGCAAAAAATGAGTCTATGGTTAAGTAGTTTTGCCTTTGTCAGAATGTAGACAGATTATTTTTTTAAATGCTTTTTGTAGGCGGACTTTGGGTAATACTGAATGTGTGTTTGCAAAAATAATAATTTTTAATAGTTTATTTTTTTGTTAACTAATTCATACTCATTTTAGGTTTTTTTTTTTTTTTTGAGACGGAGTTTCGCTCTTGTTACCCAGTCTGGAGTGCGATGGCGCGATCTTGGCTCTCCGCAACCTCCGCCTCCTGGGTTCAGGCAATTCTCCTGCCTCAGCCTCCTGAGTAGCTGGGATTACAGGCAAGTGCCACCATGCTCAGCTAATTTTTTGTATTTTTAGTAGAGACGGGGTTTCACCATGTTGACCAGGATGGTCTCGATCTCTTGACCTCACGATCCACCCACCTTGGCCTCCCAAAGTGCTGGGATTACAGGTGTGAGCCACTGTGCTTAAACTACAATGGCAATAAAAATAAATGTATGATACTGCCTTTCAGAAATGTTGTGGATATTATGATAAAATTCTTTTAAGTCTGTTTTTAACCCTTGGAGTTTCTTGGTATTCTATAGTCAAAACAACCGTACAATGATTTATCTTGTTTATTTAGCTTTATTTTACAGTATACATATTCAATATAATAAGCTTCTTTTTATAAATACTCAAAACATTTTATTTATTTATTTATTTTAATTTTTAATATTTTTATTGCATTATAGGTTTTGGGGTACATGTGCAGAACGTGCAAGATAGTTGCATAGGTACACACATGGCAGTGTGTTTTGCTGCCTTCCTCCGCTTCCTCCACACTTGGCATTTATCCCCAGGCTATCCCTCCCCAGGCCCCCCCGCTGTCCCTCCCCCATTCCCCCAGTAGACCCCAGTGTGTAGTAGACCCCCTCCCTGTGTCCATGTGTTCTCATTTTTCTCACCCGCCTATGAGTGAGAGTATGCGGTATTTCTTTTTCTGTTCTTGTGTCAGTTTGCTGAGAATGATGTTCTCCAGATTCATCCATGTCCTTACAAAGGACACAAACTCATCATTTTTGATTGCTGCATAATATTCCATAGTGTATATGTGCCACATTTTCCCAGTCCAGTCTATCATCGATGGGCATTTGGGTTGGTTCCATGTCTTTGCTATTGTAAACAGTGCTGCAATGAACATTTGTGTGCATCAAAACATTTTAATGGCATTATAGTTTCTATCAGGAGGTTCTACTGTAATTTACTTAGTCCTCATTTGGGGAAATTTAGTTATTTTAAAGTATGTTTTAAAATTATAAATAGTCCTACAATAAACTTACCTATTAATAAAAAAGCTTCAGAGGTAAAAATACTAGCAAGAAGGCATTATTAAGGTCCTTGATTAAAGAAAAGAGTGACCATTGATTTTCATTACATTTGCTATAGCAATGGTGCAATTTGCCATGATCGTGTTCATGTAACAAGCATAGAACAGTTTTCCAGTTTAGTCATGATGTCTGCTCTCATGCATACTTGGAAGGCTCCATTACTAAAGAAACAGAGTAATAGGAGGGTGGATGCTTTGATTTTTAAGCTAATAGGAAAAATTGATTGCAGTAATCACAGTATTGGAAGCCAAAATTTTAAATTTCTAAGAGTCATGCTTTTTCAGAGAAGAAAAGAATCTAAAACAAAACAAAAACTCAAACACTACAATAATATGTAGTTTACACATACAGTGTATCAGTTGCATGGATATATATAGATATAAAGCCTGGGATACATACCATCTCCTATTTTCTCTCTCTCCCTCACACCTCTTTGCCCCCTGTATTCTATGTTCTTTTCTAATTATTTTTCTTCACATTCTATTGGTTTTAATCCAATTTAAATTTTAGTATTAGTTTTATTTTAGTTTTAATCCAAAAAAGGATGAATGGTGCTCACTGGAACGTTTTTTGGGGGAGCTGTCTTAGAACTCCATCCTCTCAAGAGTAATAGAAACAATTTCAGAGTAAAAAACATGCATTACGAAACACTTTCTGGTAATTATCTGGTAATTAATCCGGATCTTTTATTGACTTTAATAGCATTCTTTAAAATGAATAACTGCTATCAAGACAGCATGTAGATGCACCCCTAAATTGCAAAAATAAGAATTCATTTAATAACACATTTCCATGAACATTTTCTACTGAATTGCTAAAGATGGGAGCATCATTTCTATTTGTGCTTTACAATTCTGCTATATTGTGAGTGTTCAGCCAGCAAAAAACTATAATTGTCAGAATAAAAGTCCTCTTTATTACGATTAGGGGATGTAAGTTGCTTAGGTTTTTTTTAAAAAAGTTTATATCCACAAAACTTCACATGAATCTAAGTATAATTCTATTTTTTCAAAATGAAATGTTTTATATATCTTTATACAATGAAGTTTCATTCATTTAAGCCACACAAATTTGTTTAAACAATAAATGATTTTTATTTTACTTACATAAATTAAAAAAAAAAAAGCCTAAATAGTAAATATTGGAGAAATGGATATATGTTATGCTAAAAATTAATTGTTTTTTTGGTACACTATTTTTAGCATGGTGATTACTAACTTTAATTTTTTCTATAGAAAATACATTTTTATTTGAAAATTAAATAAAATCTAAAGTTGAAAAGACTAATTTGTTGAAGTACCATTTACTGATCATTATTATTTCAACAATGGTTAGAAACCCAGGGTGGCAGGACTTATGTTGAAATATATAGAAGTTAGAGAATTTAGCTCCTTACTTATAAAGTGTTCCAGAGAGCTGCTTCTTTCTTTGTCATTAATTAACCCTTAAAAAATCCTTTGAAGTTTCTTCACCGGAAATGGCTTGAAGTTGATCAGATTTGACAATCAGTATGTCCCAAACTGAAAGTTAGTGCTCCTTATCCACCAAGTTGGCTTCTTCCCCATTGTTTCCCCTCTCAGAGTCAGCACTCTACACCTGACTGCTCTTGTCTGCAATTTGACAGATGTTTCAGGCACCTCTACTTCTTTCTTTCCATAGCTAAATGCCATTCTTCCTATTTTTTCCTTTCCACAAAGCATTCACATCCATCTACTCCTCTTCGTCCTCCAAATCATTCTTTTTGATCAGGCCGTTTGAATTTCTGTAAGCCTCCTGGTTCCAATGTTGACTTTCCTCTCTCCTATTTATAAAATACAATCAGCTATTCCTCTACATGCAAACATGATCATATCTTCCTGCTTGCCACCCTTTAGCAGTTAATTGTAGCTATGAAAATAATATTCAAACTTCTTCACTTGGATTATAAAATTCTTTATAATCACATTCTACCCTGAATGTAGACTCATTGCTGAATTTCACATAGCCACCACCTGCTAATGTCACTTCCTTCACAAGCACCTGGCTCACCCAACATTTCCAGCTATTCTAAACTTCCAACTTCAAGAATCACACAAATTTTCATATTGGTAGGTACATGCACATCCTTTTATCTGCAAGAAAAATTGGTTTTCCAGGAAAATTCTTATTTCTTATCTTCGACTACCTAATTTTCACTTATCCTTTATGGTAGTGGATTTCAAAACATTATTGGCCGTGACCCATCTTGGAAAATACATTTTACATCAAAACTCATATCTCTCTAACATACACACAAATGCAACTAGAAAAAATACTTCTTGAAACAATACTTAGACGTTTTATGTGCAATGCAACCTCATCATTTCTGTTCTTTTCTACTCTATTTACTAAATTGATCAACCTTAAATTTAATAACATGAATTAAATATCATTCCCTTTAGGGACTCTTCCTTGACCTCATAAAGTAGCTCAATGCTCTTGCTCTGTGATTTTACTGGACTTTGCACGTTCTGTATTATAGCTCCAAACACATTTGGTGTTAAGGTTTGTTTACTTTTCTGCCTTTTTAAAGACTGAAAAGTGCAGAGACATAAGCATAGTGTCTTTCTATCAGGCGTTCTGCATTGAATACAGTACTTGTCTTATGTTAGTTAAGTGCTTAAAAATTAAAGTTGAATGATTGTATCAGTGAAATCTTATCTATTTGAATTAAGGACACTAAAAAAATCAAGTTGTTATGTTCATTCTTGCTGTTGTTTAAATCCTAAGTAAGAATCCTATAGACGAGTGATTTCAAGTATATCTTAAAAGAAATATGTACAAGTTAAGTTTTAATGAAAATATTTTAAATGATGATAAGAAAAGAGAAAACACATCTTTTTGGCAACTCTCTCTATAAATGGCTATATTTCATCTTGTTTATACTGCTGGGTATGGGTTATAAACTGCAAAATCCCAATTTACACTGAGAGGATATCCTGACAGCAACAGATTATCTCTAGCTATTGTTCCAGTGGAATGTGTCTGGAGAGAAATAAGGCATGTTACGTTATCATATAAAAGTCAAAACAATTAGTCTTTCTTTTGGTACAAACATTTCAAAAAAGCTACATTCCAAATTGATGAGTCAGATGGGAATCAGAGGTTGGCTTATGTTTAATTAGGAGAATGAGAAGTATTGCTCTTCACCCAGGCCATGGTGCTCATTCTATATTTTAATGTGACTTGCCAAGATGTTTCACACACATTTATAACCTTGGTTTTAGCTATGTATAACTCTTTCCTAAATTTTAGTAGTGGATTTTTTGAGATTAGAAAAAAAAAAACTGTAAATGTCTTCAGTGATATTTAAACATATATCTTTTTTTTGGTAAAAATTTTCTCTAATTATTTTCATTACTTTAAACACTATGAGGAATTCAATCCATACGTTTCTATTTCATATGTCACAAAAATATTGCAAAATAACTTTACAAACAGCTGTTTCCTCTCCCAGTAATATAATAAGGCTTTGAATAGCCTATATTTCATGTTGGGATTTTTGCCAAACACCAGGTTCACAGGCAGATGACTCAGTACAGTGAAATGGATACAGAAAAACACTATATTTCTTCAAATTATGTACAGGTAATATTAAAAATGTATTTTCAAGTAAAGAAACAATTTTTAAGAGGGCCAATGTACATGGAAAAACACTAACTAAACAATTCCATGCTTTCAGGTAAAGTAATACCCCATTTGTATTAGGATAATCTCTGCTTCAGGGAAAAATAATTACTTAACAGAGAAAGATATTATCTCACACAGACAGAAATTTAGGGAAAAATTCTAAGTCGTTTAAAAATTTTGGTGTAAAATCGTTTCTTTCCAACCCTCAGGTCTACCATCTTTCTTCCTCAGGATGGTAATGGTGTGGTTGCAGTGATCCCTTACGTGACTAGGTCTAGAAAAAGAAGAGACATCATCGCATTTTGTGCTTCATTCTTAGTGAGGAGAAAAATTTTTCTAAACATCCTCTACATCCCAGCAAACTTGTCATCAAGTCTTATTGGTGGAAATTGGGTTGCATGTTCTTTTGTGAACCAAGAGCTGACAAGGGGAATGAGATTGCCTTTTGACCAAAAAAGCTTATACTTTGTTTGAAGATGAAGTAGACTTCTTCTAAGGCTTATAGCTGATTCATGAAGTAGATGAGGGTCATTACAGTTTCAAGTAATTAATATTAATTCCAAACAGATCATTTTTTGGTAAAATGTTGTTAGTTTCACTAAGCTGAGGAAATTATTATCTTCACATATATTTCTTCCTGCATGCTCAAGCCAGCTTTTCTATGCTATCAGTGATTAATTACAAGTGAGAAATGAGAACAATTGGGCAAGTTGAGAAATAGATTGATGGAGGCACTTGAAGTCCATGGTTTGAAGTTCAGAATTCATGGAAGAACCATTATTAAACTTGACTTGAAGTCAGTATAGAGTTGTGAAACAGAGAGTTATATGGAATAAATGCCTGAGTAAGATAATTCTTACCGCTCTTCCACAAAGTGGCACTGACCTTGTTTACTTTACCTATCTGAGTCTATCTTCAGCTTCAATTGTGGATTCTCATTCTCTGATAAGAAAAAAGTGAGAATACTTGGACAATGGCCCCCCTGATTTTATTTTCCCTTTTCCCACTTGCATCGCTGAAAGGCAAATTGAAAGTATGAGATGGAGAGTGGTTAGCAGTTATGCTGGAGTGTGGATTCTTTCTGTCCTTTAATAAAAAACTTTAATATGTTTTTAAGAATATTTTGAATATTATAGAAATAAAAGCATGTTTCTTTAAAGTAAAAGATAAATATAAATTTCTTTTATACCACTCATTAGTCCTTTGTTGGAAATTATAGTCCATAAAGGAATAGAAAAAGAAAACACAGATCTTTAGAAATAGAATGGCTACTCATCTGTAAAACATGGAGATTCCATCAAATGATTTCTGATCTGTTTCAGGTGTAAAAATTAATGAGTCCATGCAAGTAGATCTGTTTAAAAGCAGGAAAGAATATTATGTTTCACTTCTATTGCTTTTATTCTATCTAGAAAAACTTTCAATCCAATTTTGAAATTTCCTTTACTAGATGATTCATGCTTTACATTGAAAGAAAATGGATTTTAGCCCTGTTCGTTTCAGTGAATTAAATGTTACCATACATATACATATACATACACACACACACACACACACACACACACACACATACATAGTGATAAAAAATACTATTGTCTAAAAAAAAAAAGAAAAAGAAAAACATTAAAACTGAACTAGAATCCTGTCTGCATAGTATTGCCAGAGGTGAAACAGATGCTTACTTGCTAGAGTTTCCATGACACCGCAACATTGGTATTTACACACATGTAGAAAAGCAAATGGCATCTCTACCTAGTATTCTGGATTTATCCTTCTTACCTTCTATAATTCTTCTTTCATATATATGCTGCTGCAAAGTAATTTTGTGAGGCACGTATAATTCTTTTATATGTCCCTTTGCAGTATATACACGGGAAGAATCCTTACTAGGATTCCAGGTTTCTAGTAATAAAAAAATGAAGGCACATGACTATGGTGATTCTCTGGGTGTTACTTCATGGCTGTAACACCTAAAAAAAAAATGTATGTCTCTAAAGAATCTAGTATAGTAGAAGAAAATATGCTACATATACCAGGTGTTATTCAAAAATTATTAAAATTTGATATTAAGTGTTGGTTAGAAACCAACTATACAGCAAATATTCTTTTAGAAAATGGAACTTTAAATGTGAATGTTAAGGACGTTTAAAGGTTTCATGGTCTAAACAGGAAAACAAATGAGAAAACAAATGAAAAAAATGAGTACCATCTAACAATTCTATGGTAGAGCTGTAGTCACTAGATAACAACTTTTCCCCATTCTATATAATGTTGGCTGTGTGTATGTTTTAAATACCTTAAAATATTTTTGTTGAGGGTTTTATTACCTTAAAATATGTTTTTGTTGAGGATTTTAATCTTAAGGGGAAGTTGGATTTTGTCAAATGCTTTGCTGCGTCTATTGAGATAATCATGTCATTTTTTTTTTTAATTTTTTTGAGATGGAGTCTCACTGTATTGCCCAGGTTGGAGTGCAGTGGTATGATCTTGGCTCACAGCAACCTCCATCTCCCAGGGTCAAGTGATTCTCCTGCCTCAGCCTCCCAAGTAGCTAGAATTATAGGCATGCACCACCACACCCAGCTAATTTTTGTGTTTTTAGTAGAGACAGGGTTTACCATGTTGGCCAGGCTGATCCTGAACTCCTGACCTAAAGTGATCCGCCTGCCTTTGCCTCCCAAAGTGCTGGGATTACAGGCATGAGCCTTCATGCTCAGCCCAGATAATGTGTTTTTTGTTTTTAATTCTGTTTATGTGGAGTATCATGTTTATTGATTTGCAGATGTTAAACCATCCCTGCATCCCTGATATGAAACCCACTTGATCATGGTGGATATCTTTTATATGTGCAGTTCGATTATGTTAGTTAGTATTTTGTTGAGAATCTTTGCATCTATGTTCATCAGGGATATTGGTCTGTAGTTTTCTTCTTCTTGTTATGTCTTTTCCTGTTTTGAGTATTAGGGTAATACTGGCTTCATAGAATAATTTAATGATTCTTCATAGAATGATTCCTTCTTTCTCTACCTTTTGGAATACTGTCAATAAGATTGGTACCAATTATTTGTTGAATGTCTGATAGAATTCAACTGTGAATCTATCTGGTCTTGGACTTTTCTGTTGACAGTTTTTAAAATTACCACGTGAATCTCACTGCTTGTTATTGGTCTGTTTATAGGTTCTATATCTTCCTGGTTTCATCTAGAAGGGTTATATCAATGTTGCCAATTTATCACATTGTCTCAGTTATGGTAAAAAGGGTAAGAATGGAGTTATCAGCTCATGCCTGTGGTGAACACAAACTTGATAGTTACCATGATTCCCATACCCCAGTTTCCACCTCTTAAGTGTTGATAAACTTGTGAACTGCTTGTAACGAACAAAATATAGCAAAGGTTATTACGTATTATGCCCATAATTATGTTCAGTTCTTGCACAGGTGATTGGATTTTTCGGATGTCTTTAATCAATTGATTTGAGATAATAAAAGGAGAGATTATCCTGATGGGCCTGGCCCAAAGAGTGAGTCCTCCAGAAGAAGGCCTAGTCCTCTGTGGATGGCAGAGACTCCAAATGGGAGAGAATTTGTCTGTTGCTGGCTTTGAAAGAAGCAAGCTGCCATGAATTTGGACAGACTCAAAGGATTAATCGTGATGTAAAACCTAGCAGGGCTTAGAAAATGATCCTTTCCTAATCCAGCCTCCTGATAAGAACACAGACCAGCTGGCACCTTGAGAGACCATGAAGAGAGGGCCCAGTTAAGCTTTGTCCAGATTTGTGAACTACAGACACAAGTGAGGTGACAAAACGAGTACATTCTTGTTTGTGGTAATTTTTTTATAGTATAGAAAAGTAATACAAAAATTTTCCTTAAAGATTTTCTTTAAAAAGAGCAAGTGTCCTTATATTTCCTAAGCAACCTTGGCTTTTTAAATAAACTATGTCAACGTTTCATCCATCTTTGCTATAATATCAAAACAGTATATCTTTTGCTCGTAGACAACCACAATGATTTCTGCTTAAAGATGTTTAATGTTTCTTAGCTTCTTTCTCATTGATAAATATGTGTTGTACTCCTCTGTGAAAGGCAGAAAAAGAAAAAGATGAAGCCATGGGCGGGACCTCTGTTGTTTCCATTTGCATTGTTTTCCTCTTTCCTAGATCAATTTATTGAAATTTTTCTTTTAAATAACCTGAGATTCACAGCCTAAAACATAAGCCATCACATTTAGATTTTTACTCAGTTTATCCCATGCTAGTTAGAGTCCAATGGAGGGGGTGTATATAACATTATTATATTACTAGTCAATATTATTGAATTCCCTGCCATTCATTAATGCTAGAGCATTTCTCAGGGTGCCCATCAGATAATAAAGTTATGAATTTCATAAGAGCAGTAGTTTAAATATGTGTTTTTCTGGGAAAATATTAGGAAATTGAACAGGAACCTAAAAACTTGATATACTTTACAACACACAGATATAAGCTTTCTTGTTTTTTTTAAAAAAAGTCCTGGTTACAGTTTTCAAATTCAGTGTTACATAATTAGTTTTATCAAAGAAGAAAAATTTTTAATCAAATATTAAGCAACTGGATACATGAATTAATTCATTGTTTAATGATATGAGCAATTAGTATAGTAGATTTTCTTTCATTTCTGCCTATTTTCAACAACTACAAGGTAAAATGTGAGGATGTTTCTATTATGTTTGACCAATTAAGTAAAGTTGGATAGTTAGATACACTGATATCATCTTCACAGTGAGCTTCTTGAAACTCATTATGTGTGATGAAAGTTAAAGCCCCAATAACATAGTAAAAATAATTAATCTACTCTTATTATGAAAAGCATCCCTTTTAGGGCACAAAAAACTGGCCAATGGATTAGGCACATTATGAGTTTATTATATTTCACAAGCAATATTTTGTCAAACAACCCTATGAACATCATTTTGGAGATTTTTTTCTTGGTAAGTACTCTGACAAACAAAAAAATGCTAAACTTGAGATGCCATATCAGCACTCTTCAATTACGTTTATTTTTCTCTAGAATTGATATACTAAAAACTATAGTATCAGGTCTACAGATAAAAAATAGAATGTATTTCATTTTTTATAAGTAAAGCATTTAATATAAATATAAATGTGTGCAACTCAACTACTTCCTGGACTGATTAGTCCTTGATATTATGGTTAGATTACATTTCCATAATTATCCCATTTCTTTTGCATGCTTAGCACATCTCAGTATCTCCACTTCTGAGAATTCCTCAAAGTGTTATGTCACAAATGTTAAGGAGTATGTTAGATATACTATTTTCTTCTGAATACTCCTTTAAGTCTGAATACCATAATGGCCACTATGGAGACACTACCATCATCTGTTTTGAACAATAGGGACTAATCCTCCTTTGTCATTCCAAAAAGCATGGATCTGGTTTTCTTATCCCTTCAGAGTCTAACCAGCCTTAAAATTCAACACTATTTTATTGAAGGTTCAGAAAAAATAGATTAAAAATAGAAAAAAAAATCAGAAAAATTCTCCATTGCCATATGGGGCTATGCTCAAGACTTAAGGCTCATTCTCATCATCATCTACGAGCTAATACTCTGCTGAGTCTCTCTCACACTCCTGTGTACTGGGAAACAGCTCCTTTGCCACTGAGAATTCTCCAAGATATTAAGTCTTTTATCCTTACACTTAAGGGCCACAAGGCCCTGAGAAGTGAAATAGTCTCTCTTTCTCCAGACTGAAAGCCAATACCAATGTTTTAACTTGTGTCTAAGGCAATACAGCTTCTTTGAATATTTGACAGAGGTATGAATAATCATTACCATGCAGGAAAGTCCCATTGCCTATGGATGGGAGGGAACTTTTATATTTCTTATATAACATAGTGTCAAGAGCTAGAAGGATACTGTTAATGTATCAATAGATCAAAAATGGCAAGCCCATAGGTCCTGTCATTCTTTGAGCTGCTTGTTGGTGGTGGCTAATGACTGTCTTAGATGCAGGATCATACCTACATTTAAGGCAGGAGGTTGTCTGAAATGGAAACCTCTATCTCTTCCAATGGAAGAACAAACACATGCACAGAGACCCACTAAGCACATTTCTGCTTATGTCATATTACCCAAGACAATATATGATGGCCATTCCTAGTTGAAAATAACAGAAAAGTACAATCGAGTTAAAAGAGTGAGCTAGGATGAGTGTTGAGTTAGATAACAGTGTGTCTAAAAACAATATGTACGGAACATGGGCAATTCAGTAGAGTCCAGGTTGTGCTCTGCCAAATCCAGTAATCCAGTCTCATTTACTGTCCTTCTGACAAGGCAAGGTGAGTATTAGTCCCTTTTCATGCTGCGGATATAAACATACCTGAAAATGTGCTATTTGCAAAAGAAGAGGTTTAATGGACACTTACAGTTCCATGAGGCTGGGGAGGCCTCACAATCATGGTAGAAGGCAAGGAGAAGCAAGTCACATCTTAAGTGGATGGCAGCAGGCCAAAAGGGTGAGCTTGTGCAGGGAAAATCCCATTTTTAAAACCATCAGATCTCATGAGATTTATTCCCTATCATAAGAACAGCATGGGAAAGACCCACCAACATGATTCAATTATCTCTCATTGGACCCCTCCCTTAATATGTGGGAATTATGGGAGCTACAAGATGAGACTTAGATGGGGACACAGAGCCAAACCATATCATTCTCCTCTTCCCCCCTGCTAAATCTCATGCCCTTTTCACATTTAAAACCAATCATGCCTTCCCAACAGTCCCACAAAGTCTTTACTCATTTCAGCATTTACTCAGAAGTCCATAGTCCAACATCTCATCTGAGAAAAGGCATATCCCTTCTGCCTATGAGCCTGTAAAATCAAAAGCAAGTTAGGTACTCCCTAGATACAATGGGGTTACAGGTATTGGGCCAATGGGAGTACAGGCCATTCCAAATGGGAGAAATTGGCCAAAACAAAGTGGCTAAACACCCCATGCAAGTTTGAAATCCAGTGGGCAGTCAAATCTTAAAGCCCTAAAATGATCCTTTTGACTCCATGTCTCACATCCAGGCAAAAGTGCGTTCCCATAGTCTTGGGCAGCTCCACATCTGTGGCTTTTTAGGGTAGAGCCTGCTTCCTAGATGCTTTCATGGACTGTCCTTGAGAGTCTGTGTTTTTTTCTAGGTGCATGGTGCAAGCTGTCAGTGGATCTACCATTTTGGGTTCTGGAGAATGGTGGCCCTCTTCTCACAGCTCAAGTAGGCAGTGCCCAAGTAGGGACTCTGGGGGGGGGGCTTATGGGGCTGCAATCCCACATCTCCCTTCTGTACTGTTTTAGCAGAGATTATCTATAGGACCCCATCCCTGCAGCAAACTATAGTCTTGTCATTCAAGCATTTCCATATATCCTCTGAAATCTAGGCAGAGGTTCCTGAACCCCAATTACTGACTTCTGTGCACTTGCAGGCTCAACACTATGTGAAAGCTGCCAAGACTTGTGGCTAGAACCCTTTGAAGCATCAGCTCACCACTGTACCTTGGCCCCTATTGGTCACAATTGGAGTAGCTAGGACAAAAGGCACCAAGTCCCTAGGCTGCACACAGCACAGGGATGCTGGGCCTGGCCCATAAAACTACTTTTTCCTCCTAGGCCTCCAGACCTGTGATAGGAGAATATGCCATGAAAACCCATGACATCCCCTGGAGACATTTTCTTCATTGTCTTGGGGATTGACATTCTTTTCCTGCTTACTTATGCAAATTTCTGCAGCTGGCTTGAATTTCTCCTCAGAAATTGAGATTTTCTTTTCTATCACATTGTCAGGTGGCTAATCTGAATGTTTATGCTCTGCTTCCTATATAAAACTGAATGCCTTTAACAGCACCCTAGTCACCTGTTGAATGCTTTGCTGCTTAGAAATTTATTCTGCTAGATACCCTAAATCATCTCCCTTAAGTTCAAAGTTCCACAAATCCCTATGGCAGAGTCAAAATACAGCCAGTCTCTTTGTTAAATATAATAAGAGTCATCTTTGCTCCAGTCCCCAAAAAATACCTCATCTTCATCTAATAACATCTAGGTCTGGATTTCATTGTCTATATTATTACTAGCATTTTAGTCAAAGCTATTCAACAAGGCTCTAGGGAGTTCCAAACTTTCCAACATTTATCTGTCTTCTTCTGAGCCCTTCAAACTCTTCCAAATTTTGCTTGTTACCCAGTTCCAAAGTCACTTCCACATTTTTGGGTATCTATTAGCAGAACCCCACTCCTGGTACCAATTTACTTTATCAGCCTGTTTTTACACTCTGATAAACACATCCCAAGACTGACTGTATTGGTCTGTTTTTATACTGCTGATAAAGACACCTCTGAGACTGGGAAGAAAAAGTGCTTTAATTGGACTTAAAATTCCACGTGGCTGGGGAAGCCTCAGAATCATGGCAGGAGGCAAAAGGCATTTCTTACATGGGGGCAGCAAGAGAAAATGAGGAAGAAGCAGAAGCAACAGCAGAAACTCATGATAAATCCATCAGATCTCTTGACACTTATTCACTATCATGAGAATACCATGGGAAAGACTGGTCCTCATGTTTCAATTATCTCCCCCTGTGTCTCCTACAACAATTGGGAATTCTGGGAGATACAATTCAAGTTGAGATTTGAGTGGGAACACAGCCAAAGAATATCACTGGGCTATTTACAAAAGAAAGAGGTTTAATGGACTTACAGTTTCAGGTGACTGAGGAGGGCTCACAAACATGGCAGAAAGCAAGATGGAGCAAGTCACGCCTTACATGGATAGCAGCAAACAGAGAGAGAGAGCTTGTAAACTTCTGTTTTTAAAACCATCAAATCTCATGAGACTTACTATCATGAGAACAGCACAGGAAAGTCCATTCCCCATGATTCAATTATCTTCCACCAGATCCCTCACACAATATGTGGGAATTATGGGGGCTACAAGATGAGATTTAGGTGATTTGGGCACATTGCCAAACCCCATGACATCCCCTGACATCTTTATCAGTGGGGATCATGCCTAATGTCCTTTCTATAATCTTTACAGTTTCACCTCATGATATAGCAACTACTAAAACAAGATCTCACACATCTACACACACAACTCTACACATGTAAATGCATACTTTTCAAAGTAACATATAATATATAACTTTAAAAACAATTTTTTACATAGGAAAATAATCTGCTGAGATATAATTCTAACTACAAAGAGAATTGCTTCTCTTTTTGTGTTGCTGAGAATGGATTAGCTTCTTAGGGCCATAAATTCCTGGCACTGCCATTCAAAACAGTGTTTGCAGATATATGATTAAAGCTACATTTTAACAACACAGAAAGCAGTCTTTTCTGTAGCTGCATTCACACCTTTTCCTCTGTTGGTACCAAAACTTTTAATATGACCTTAGCATGCTTCTTTATCATTTTTTTTTCATTTCTGCCTGTCACAGTTTTAAAAACTGATAAAAAAAATTCCAAGAAGTAAACTAGGTTCTATTAAAAAATAAAAATTTTTAGTTGCATTTTTAGGATAAACCAGAAGACTTCAAAAAATTGGAGTTCTGTCATATAGTCTCTTAATTCAAGCTTCACAAACCTTCATGGAGTTCATCTTTATTTTTCCAGGGTTGAGAAAGATTTCAGATTTTTAAGAAGCACAGTATAATAAAGTGCTTCCAAGATGATAGTACTGAGTGTGAGTGGAATTTGCAGATCAACCTTCTCCTGAGGAGCAGATGGGAAATAGAAACATATCTTGGGGTATATGCTCTGATAAAACAAAAATTTGAAGATATGGGACTAAGTGAGAGAGGAGAAGCGAAAATGGAGATACGGCTTGGGTTCCGTTGTTGGAGAGAGGAATTTCTTTCGATTAGCAAAATGAAATGTACAGTCTGCTAGGATTGTGCACAGAATTGAGACTAAGAAGCCCCAAAACACTCAGCTATGACCAATGTCTATGATCATGCAAGCCCCAAGGCTGAGAAAATATGGCAGTGTGTTGAACAGCAATGAGTGACTAAAAATTGCTGCACCAGGCACAAGGGTTCTGTTTTGTGGCATTTATGGAATGTAATAGGAAAGTTTGAAAGTAGCAGATAGTAACTGGGGCATAAACAAAGGATAGTATGACAGAAATCAAAGCATGGGCTACAGCATTCTTTATACACATGAAGCATTTGCATGGTTGATGATATAGGCATGTACTTCATCTTAGGAAGATGAGTTTAAAAGGAATGGAGGTCAATCCAGGATGGAACCACGGTACTAATAAGGGTTCATCATGATGTTGATTATCTGCGAAGCTAATACTTCTACCTGCTTATTCATGTTTTTGCTAATTATAGGAAAACAACCAATATGAATCCATATAATTATTACTCATATGGCATTTATATTTATTTGTGCCTATTGAAACATTCTGTTTTACAGAAGCCTTAGGAGGAAATGATCTTTACAACTTCAGCAATGAGAGAAATTTTCAAGCAGCAAGAGGTCCTTTTGTTGAACTTTATCACACCAGAAGATTTAGGGAAAAGGGTATCAAGATAGAAAAGAGTGTCTAGTATTTCCACATTCCTCTGCCTGTTTTATTCTAGCCATGCTGGCAGCTGATTACATGATGCCCACTCAGACTGAGGGTAGGTCTGCCTCTCCCAGTCCACTGACTCAAATGTTAATCTCCTTTGACAACATCTTCACAGACACATCCAGGAACAATACTTTGCACCCTTTAATCCAATGAAGTTGACACATAATATTTATTATCTCATGTTTTCATAATAGTGAAAATGCATAAAAATTATTGTGTTATATGACTAAAAATCAGCAAAATATAAAAGATGATTGAATTTAGTTATTATTACATATGTTTTGGTATTGTATGGTTAAGCCAGTGATGTTTAATTTATGGATGTATAAGTCCTTAATTATTATATTCTTACTTTATAGCATTTTTCACCTTTATTATGACAAAGATGGTAATTATATTGTTATTATTAAGAACATTGTTTATGTTCTATTGATAATGTCAAAATAACTTTTTAAAAATATTTATAGTTCTTTGATAATTTTTAGCTAGCTTTAATGTAGAGAAACTTTGGATGACAAAAGCAGAGTAAATAAAAATTATGAATAAAAACTTAGAAATAGATTTTATTGTGAATAGATAAATAATTTTATCAGAGCATATATTTCAAAAATGTTTAATATATTTTATAAACTACTATCACTTATATAACAATTTTATTACCTTGTAAAGCAAGATGTAGATATAAAAACCGATGTAAACTATAAGTATTATATTTCCTAAATGTTTCATTGGGAACTACCTATATTCCATTTTAAGAGTAATATAAATTATTCAATATTGTAAAGTATCTCCCAGCTATCATATGCAACTATTGAGAATATTACATTAATTGTTGAGTACATCTATAATTATTTAGAAGAAAAGGAGGCATGAATAACCAGCAAGTTTATAAAATTATACTTAATTTTATGTAAAAATGTATTGCATTTATGTTTTCTGAAGGGAAGAATTTCATGAATTAACTTGACCTTTTCTGCCTCATAGTTTTCATCACTCAAACTTTTCTTACATTTCAAATCATTGTTTATCTCTGATGAAGGGAATAATGCAACCTCCATACTGATACAGAACTGGAGTGCAATTGCCTTTTTGTCTATGCCTTTCTACATAGAAAAAAAAGATGTAGAGAAGCAAATTGTTTTTTGTCCTGAACAAGATAGTTTTGGAAATATTAGCTGAGGATTATGGATTGTACAGTGTCAGTACTTAGTGCTGGAATCTGTGTGTCATCAAGACCTGTGAAAGATCTGAGATTTTGTTCTATTCATAATGAATAAGTTAGCCTTCCACATTTGCTGATGAAAGCATGACACATCTGGGTCTGAGACAAAAGACTGTATTATTCATGGCAGAGCAAGAAGAATCAGCTCCTGTCTTAGTTCAGGTTCCTGTTACAAAATAATGTAGACTGGCTTATAAACAACAGAAATTAATTTCTCATGGTTATGAAGGATTGAAGTCCAAGATGAAAGTACTAGCAGATTTGGTGTCTGGGGAAGTGTTGATTCTTGTTGGTTCACAGATAGAACCTTCTCACTATGTCTTCACGTGGTGAAAGGAGAGAGGAGTTGCTCTTGAGATTCTTTAATAGGGGAGCTAATCCCAAATCCCTACAATCCAATGACCTCCCTCAGCTGCCACCCTTATGATCTAATCACTTCTCAAAGGCCCTACCTCCTAATACAATTCCCTTGGGGGTTAGAATTGAAACGTATGAATTTGTGGAATACATAAACATTCAGACCTAGCATCTTTGATATTCCCTCATTCCATGGGGGTGATAAGGAGTAGCTCAGATGGATGCTGTACACACAGTGGGTCACAGCTAAAGAATCTCAAGTTTAACAAACTCCCATTCTTATAAGAGGGATGCTACCAACCTGCCTAATATTTTCACTGGAAGTGAAATTATCTTTATTATTATTTTTATTTTATTATAATTTTTGTCCTTTTAAAATATCTTTTTTTTAATTGTTATCTTTATTGTTCTGATTGGGAAATAAATATCCAGAGGGAGTCACTATCTCTATTTTTTTGAATATGTATTTTCACCTATTATTTTAAGTTCAGGTGCTATATGTGCAGGTTTGATACATGGGTGTATTGCATGGTGCTGAGCTTTGGGGTACACCTGATCTCAATTCCCAAGTAGTGAGCATAATAGTCAACATTTTTTCAACCCTTGCCTGCTCCCTCCAGCACTCCTCTAGCAGGTCCCAGTGTCAATTGTTGCCCTCTTTATGTTTATGAGCCCTCATAGTTTAGCTCATGAGCCCTCATAATTTAGCTCCCACTTGTAAGTAAGAATATGTAGTTTTTGGTTTTCAGTTCTTGTATTAATTAACATAGGATAATGGCTTCCAGCTGCATCCATGTTGCTGCAAAAGGCATGATTTCATTGATTTTTATGGCTGCATAGTATTCCAAGATGTATATGCACCAATTTTTTAAATCTAATCCACCATTGATGGGAGAATAGGTTGATTCCATGTCTTTGCTATTGTATATAGTGCTGTGATGAATATATGACTGCATGTGTCGTTTTACTTGAACAATCCATTTTCTTTTGTATCTTTACCCAATAATGGGACTACTGAGTAGAATGGTAGTTCTGTTTTAAGTTTTTTGAGGAATCTCCAAACAGTTTTCCACAGTGGCTGAACTAATTTGTGTTCCCACCACCAACGTATAGGCATTTTCTTTTCTCCTCTTCACTAGCATCTATTACTTTTTGACATTTTAATAGCAGCCCCTCTGACTGGTGTAAGGTGGTATCTCCTTGTGATTTTGATTTGCATTTCTCTAATGATTAGTGATAGTGTTTTTTCATATGTTCCTTGGTTACATGTAAGTCTCTTATTGACAGGTAGATCTGTTCATATCTTTAACCCATTTTTAATGTTTTTTTTGTTTGTTTGCTTGTTGCCTTGTTTATGTTCCTTATATATTATGGATATTAATTTTTGTCAGATGCATAGTTTGGGAATATTTTCTCCCATTCTGTAGATTTTCTGTTTACCCTGTTGATAGTTTCACTTGCAGTGTAGAGGTTCTTTAATTGGCTCCTCCTTGTCAATTCTTGTTTTTGTTGTAATTGCTTTTGACCATCTCTATCTGTTCACTATAAAAACATCCTTGAAAAAGAAGTCTGGAAAAAAGAAACCTATAATGCCCCTTTAAAAAAAAAAAACATGCAGCAATGTAAGAGACCACGGAGAATTCCCTCCCAACATGTAATTTTAAATATATTATTTCACATGTCTGTGGCATTAAGGGTATTATAAGGTACAAGGAATAATGCAAAGGCATCTCTTGTCTGGAGCAATGGGTGTAGCTGACAGCAGTGAGTAAAATAAGTTTATTTCACAGAGCTTATATTATAATTGATAAGACTAGAATCAAATATATGTTATAAAATCAGGTAAAAAATAAAGAGTGGGCAATAGACTGGATGAAGAGAGGAAATACTTATATTTGGAAAAGTGAGTAGAAAAATTCTCTCTGAGTATGATGCCTTGGAACAAAAACCTAAATAATTACAGAGAGGACTATATAAATACCTGAAACAAAAGTATGAAAAAATAATGTATACGAACTTTGAAGACAAGCATCTACTTGTCATGCTGAAGGACTAGTAATGGGCCCAAAGTGAGGAATGGGTAAAGGAAAGAGAAGAAGAAAAAAATGAGGCAAAAGAGGTGTACTGGGGCAGCTTTCTTAGGGTCTCACAAACCACAGAAAATTCCTTTGGTTTATGTCTGAGTGAAATGGGAAAACTTCGGAAAATTTTGAGTGATGTGATCTGACTCAAAATTTTAGGTACTACCTTCTACTGCTTTCTGCAGTCTAAAATGCAAGGATACAGTTGAAAAAAGGCAGATTAGTTTAGGCAGATTACAATAGTGAGAGATTTGTTGGACAGTAGGAATACTTAAGATTTTGGACATAATTTACAGTTACAGGCATCAATATTTATTAGTGGATTGAATGTGGAATATGAGCAAGAGAAAGAGTCAAGGATGAGTCCAGGGATTTTGAAAGTAGCAACTAGAAGAATAAATGGGGGCTCTGAGAAGAAATTTTTGGAGAAGGAAAAATCAAAGTTTTGAAATTTGGACATGTGAAGTTGAAACCATTTTTTTTATCCAAGCAAAGACTTTGATAAGTAGCTAGTGAGCAGCAAGAACTCCTACCCCTTTCTAACTGGGCAGGTGAGAATGTATACAAATTGTCATTTAGAAAGTAATAATATAGTTACCTATTAACAAAAATTTGAATGCATCTAAAGAACAATCCAAGGTTTGGAATTGATAATCCCAAATGACTTACAAAATAGGTCTTTGAGGGCCAGGCGTGGTGGGTCATGTCTGTAATCCCAGCACTTTGGGAAGCCGAGACGAGTGGATCATGAGGTTAGTAGATAGAGAACCGTGCTGGCCAACATGGTGAACCAGGTTTCTGCTAAACATACAAAAATTAGCTGAGTGTGGTGGCACATGCCTGTAGTCTCAGCTACTCAGGAGGCTGAGACAGGAGAATCACTCGAATCTGGGAAACGGAGGTTGCAGTGAGCCAAGATTGAGCCACTGCACTCCAGCCTGGTTACAGAGAGAGATTCCATTAAAAAAAAAAAAGTAGATTGTTGAAACAAGTACACATTGAGGATGTTAATTTCAATTGTTTGTTCTGAGGGTTGAGAAATCCATAGATTACTTTCAGATTCTTACTATTTTATTCCAATATAGTTGTAAATAATCAGAGAAAGAACTACTAAAAGAATTTAGCTACTTTTCTGCTTTGAAGAATCAAAGCATTAAATTTTCTCTAAAACTTTGGAAAGGATCTGAAAACTAATTGCTCTTGACTGCTTTTAAATTAAAAGTAATAAAACTTCCCGTTTTTCCCCCTGCTGTGTCAAAAACATTAGCATCTGACTGCAAAGTCCTTATTGATGATTTTATGGTAAAAAGGAAATAAAGTTCATATGAAATAAAAAGCTCATTGGGAATTTGCCACAAAGTGTGAGCTAAACATTAAACCCAGCATATAAGAAAGTAAACATTTACCAGTGTCTGAAAAGATAAAACAAGGTGCAATCTTTATAGACTGTCAATAGTTTATGATTCTGACCTTAGTGATTCATTCATCAATATTTACTTCCTATGTATAGGGGATATGAATGTGATCAACAAAGAGTCTCTACCTACCTTTAAAATATTCCATGAAGTCATAAGCAAGTAAATAGAGAACTGAAATTCATAGGGATTAAGTGTTACACATGGGCAAACAGAGGCTGAACACTGAATCTATTCTTTTTTATTAGGAAAGTGTTCCCAGAGAAATGACATCTGAACTGGTCCTTAAATGATGCAGCCATTAGCCCAAAGAGGGGAGTGAGACACATCATGCAGGTAGTGGTCAGGGCTAGAAGGACCTTGTTTCATTTCCTATGGTTTACTCCTTCTCATTCTTTAAGTCTAAGCCTTCAGGGAGGGTTTCCTGACAACTGTATCCAGATTTGTCCTCTTCAATCTCACTCCGCTTTTTTTCCCCCAACTTACTACTCTGTTTTATTAATATATTAGAGCACTTATACTTCTCAAAAACTGGCTTGTTATTTTTAATTTACCTACCTTATCCTCAACTGGAGTATTAGCTAGTGCCTGTCTTTTTATCCTCATTGAGTCTACTGCTTAAAACAAGTCAGACATGTAGGTGGTACTATTTCAATATTTATCAAATGAGTAAACACATAAAAGACTGAAGGTGAAAAGTAGTTTAGATCTCTTGGAGAAATACAAGCAGTTTTATTAGAATGCCACAGGAGAAAAATAAAGCAAGTTAAAGATTTTAAGTACAATTAATTTTCATATAAATAAATATTTAATTGATAAACACACATCCTTGTTTTTCTCTTTTGAAAAACGTATTGTTAGTTACAATGCGGACTAGGAGGAATGATGCTGGATAAGTGACCACTGATCATAAAGGAAAACAAGAGAAGAGCAAGATTCTTATATTTGGAAAACTGGCTGTTGGTTTATAATATAATCAATATGACTTACAATTCTCTATAATGTGAACTTATCCTGTGATTTAAAAACTATTCCATTGTAAGTCTATTGCTTCTTCTACTCCATTCCTATTTATACCTCTCAAAATCTTTCATTTTGAAATTCAAATAATCTAAGTCCTGTCACAAAGCCATTTCTACTACAGTGTCTTCTCCCTGTAACTCTCTCTAAGACAAGAAAAGTTTAAAAACCCTTTTTCATTTGTTTGGAGCCAGTGTGACATATGGCAACACTGACCTAGATGACAGTTAATTCATGTAATAATTTATCTTACAGCATAGGGCAGAAATTTTACTTTTGCAGATTTGAAAAATTCATAAAAACTTAACAATGTTCATTCTTATATTTTTTTAACTACTCTGTCAAATTTTAAGAAAATTAAAGAACAAAAGGCACATTGCAAAATAGCTTGAAAGATTAAAAAAATCTATCATTAATTGTGTGAAAAATATGCATTTTTTTCTCTGGGATATATGTTAAGGAGAGAACTAAAAATAAAATTCATTTGCCAGCATCTCATTAACATTTTATAAAGAAAAATAGAAGAATCTCTACTTTAAGATAAAAGGGTTTTCAAAAATCAGATATGTATTTATAGATATGTACCTAAAATATAAAATATTGGTCCTAATTTACATCTTGCCACTATACTATTTTAATATTAGTAAGTCTTAAGTGCAGTTATGCTCTTTGGACCAAAAATCTGCTTATATTGTAGAAAAGATTGATTTAACAATAAGGCCTTAACCTAATACATTTCAGAGTACTAGGTCTTTTGAGTAAACACAATATACAGTCAATTAGTTCAAGTTTACATATACATTTCCCTTTTAATTCTGTCATTGTTTTTTTGGATATGTTTTAGTAGTCTCTATTCAAAAACAGAATTTCTAAAACTGAAACTACTGGATAAAGATAATTTTTTCTATGGACATCTTTAGTAAGTGGTGATATCAGAAGCAATGAAACAAAAGAGAAATATGAAGAAAACCGCTTCTTTCTAGCTGAAGATAAAAACACGTCTAGGAAAAATGATACTACAATGATGATTGAACCACTAAAGATATTTGTTTCTCAACAAAAAAGGTCACAATTTTCTACGCTAGGTAACAGAACTTACATGGCTTTTATTTATCTTTTAAAGAGTGCCTTATGAATATCTCCTCCAATTTCAGTCATATGTAAATCCTGAAAACATTCAGATCCTAAGCTACAATTAGTAAAGTGGAACAGACATTTCACAAAAGAAAAAATTATATACTTAAGATTTAATACTTTTGTTTCATTTATTAATTCATAGGCCTGCTGATATTTCTCTACTGTTTCATTATGTTTACACATATCCTGATTCCTATGGTAGTTTTTATTTAAACTCAAGAAAGATTTAAACCTAAAAATCAGGTTAATATTAGCCACTTGGCAACCTTCGTCAGTTTATATTCTGCTAACATATTTAGTTGAATATGTCAAAAGTAAAAACAATAATTTTTTGCATATTTATTTACTCAATAGCAATGCAATACAATTATTATCCCTTTTATAAAAGCTGTTTTCCCTCTAGTAACCCATGAGCCAAAATATGTGTTGAATTCCAAATAACATTTATCAATTAAGTGGTTCTACAAGCTTTAAGTATGTCTCCCAAAATTAGCTTTGTAGACTCATCCAAGCATAACTGCTATATCTTCAAGACTCCTAGCATTCTAGAACCATCTTTCTTTTGTTATTTATGTAAAATAACTTCTTAATTCTTCCACTTCAAATTCTAGGGATCCCAACATCCTTCTCATTATTTTTTATGGATCCTGGGGAAATACTTTAATGTTCTTGTAGGTTAACCATTGTGTGGTTCTGTGGTCCTTAATTACCTCAGGCTGTCTTGTGATGGGGTCTGTGTGTGGCTCCATCTACATTGGTCCTCTCTCTCTTTTTTACTCATTAGCTTTGTTGTGACATAATTGACATAAAATTCTTCACAGATAATTCTTACATACAACAAACTCCATGAATAATATAACTCTCAAATAAAACAAACTTGACTTAATTCATTTATTCTCAATCTCCTGGTTCTCTTGAGAAACATTAAAAAAAAAAAAAAAAAAAAAAAAAACAGAAAATTCTTCTTTCTTATGAAAAGTGTGGAATAACATGAAGTTAAATTTAAGATGCTCATCTTCTTAGCTATCTGTGGGCATTTCTGCTACAGAAAAATTCATTAGTCTTCTCATTTCTGAGGTTCTGGTTTGCAGTCTGTTTGCATGCTCCTATGAAGAAATACCAAGATTGGGTGACTTACAAAGAATGGAGGTTTAATTGACTCACAGTTTCACATAGCTGGGGAAGCCTCAGGAAACTTTTTTTTTTTTTGAGACGGAGTTTCGCTCTTGTTACCCAGGCTGGAGTGCAATGGCGTGATCTCGGCTCACCGCAACCTCCGCCTCTGGGGTTCAGGCAATTCTCCTGCCTCAGCCTCCTGAGTAGCTGGGATTACAGGCATGCGCCACCATGCCCAGCTAATTTTTTGTATCTTTAGTAGAAACAGGATTTCACCATGTTGACCAGGATGGTCTTGATATCTTGACCTCGTGATCCACCCGCCTCGGCCTCCCAAAGTGCTGGGATTACAGGCTTGAGCCACCGTGCCCGGCTGCCTCAGGAAACTTACAGTCACGTTGGAAAGCACCTCTTCACAAAATGGCAAGAGAGGGAATTAGTGCCAAGTGAAAGGGAAGCCCCTTATAAAAACATCAGATTTTGTGAGAACTCACTCACTATTATGAGAACAGCATAGAAGAAAGTGCCTGTGATTCAATTATCCCCACCTGGTAAGACCCTTGACCCTTGAGGATTATGACAATTCAAGGTGAGATTTGGGTGGGGGGACAGAGCCAAACCATTTTATTCTACCTCAGGCCCCTCCCAAATCTCATGTCCTCACATTTCAAAACACAATTATGCCATTAAAATTAAAAATTAAAAAAAAGAGTCTTAACTAATTCCAGCATTAACCCAAAAGTCCAAGTCCAAAGTCTCAACTGACACAAGTCAAATTCCTTCCAACTATGAGCTTGTAATCAAAACCAAGTTAGTTGTTGTTCCTATATGGGCATACAGTACCTAAGTACTGTATGCCTGTTGTACATAGGAACAACAGGCATACAGTAATTGGGTAAAAACACCCATTCCAAATGGGAGACATTAGCCAAAACAAAGAGGCTATAGGCCTCATGCAAGTTCAAATTATGATAGGGCGGTTATTAAACCTTAAAGTTTCAAAACTATCTTTAAGGTTTTGACTCCATGTCTTATCTTCAGGGTAGGATGATGCAAAATGTGAGCTCCAACAGACTTGGGCAGCTCTACCCTTGTGGCTTTTCAATGTAGAGCACCCCCCCCCAATAAGTGCGTTTATGAGCTGGCATTGAGTGTCTATGGCTTTTCCAGGCATATGGTGCAAGCTGTCAATGGATATACCAATCTGAGGTCTGGAGAAAAGTGACCCTCTTCTTACAGCTTTACTAGGCAGTGCCCCAGTGGGGACTCTGTGGGAGCTCTGACACCACATTTTGCTTTCATACTGCCTAGCAGAGGTTCTCCATGAGGGCTCCATCCCTGCAACAAAATTCTGCCTAGTCATTCAGGCATTTTCATATATATTTTGAAATGTAGGTGGAGATTTCCCAACCTAAATTATTGACTTCTCTGCAGCCACAGTTCCAACACCATGTGTTAAGTCACAAAAGTTTGGGGCGTGCACCCTCTGAAGCAATGCCTTAAGCTGTACCTCAGCCCCTTTCAACCATGACTGAAGTTTAAGCATCTGGGACACAGGGCACCATGCATGGCAGAGGGAGGGTCTGGCCCACAAAACCATTGTTTTCATTTTAGGTTTCTGGGCATGTAATGGGAGGGGCTGCTATGAATGTCTAGGCATTGGGATTGGTTCTTCTTTAAATGTTTCAAATAATTCAGCAGTAACAGCATTGGGTTCAGGGCTTTAATTTATTGGGACACTTTTCTTTATGGCTTCAATCTCTTTACTTGTTATTCATCTGTTTAGCTTTGGATTTTTTCAAGTTTCAATTTAGTATGTTGCTGTGTCTGGGAATTTATTTATCTCTTCTACATTTTCCAAGTCATTGGAATGTAGTTGATCATAGCAGCCACTAAAGATCCTTTCAATTTCTGTGGTATCAGTTGTAATGTCACTTTATATCTGATTTTATTTATTTGAGTCTTTGGTCTTTTTTCTTAGTCTGGCTAAAGTTTTGTTAATCTTTTTTTTATATTTTTAAAAATTCAACATTTTGATTTTTTGTATTGTTTTTGTCATTTCAGTTTTATTTATTTCTGCTCTGGGTTTTATTATTCATTTCCTTCTACTAATTTTGTATTTAGTTTGCTCTTGCTTTTTTTTTCTGAAGATGCACCGTTTAGTTGCTTATTTGACATTTTTCTTCTTTATTGATGTAGGCATTTTTAGCCATAAAATTCCTTCTTAGTACTACTTTCACTGTATCCCATAGGTTCTGGTATATCTGTTTCCATTATCATTTGTTTCAAGAAATTTTTGAATTTCCCACTTAATTTCTTTATTGACTCACTGGTCATGCAGGAACCTAATGTTTAATTTTTATGTATTTGTATAATTTCTATAATTTCTCCTGTTGTTGATTTCTACTTTAATTTCACTGTGGTCAGAGAAGGTGCTTGATATTATTTCAATTTAAAAAACCTTTTAAAACATATTTTGTGATGTAACATATGTTCTATCCTTGAGAATAGGCCATGTGCTGAGGAAAAGAATGCATATTCTGTAGCCATTGAATGAAATGTTCTATAAATATCTATTAGGCCCATTTGGTATATAGTGCACATTATGTCCAACATATCTCCAGTGATTTTATTTTTTGTCTGAAAAATCTGTCCAATGCTGAAAGTGCATTGTTGGTCTCTAAGTATGATTGTATTGGGATTATCTCTCTTTATTATCAATAATAGTTGCTTTATATGCTTGAGTGCTCCAGTGTTAGGTGCATATATATTTACAATTGTTATATCCTCCTGCTGAATTGACCCCTCTATCATTATATATTAACCTTCTTTGTCTCTTATAGATTTTTGTCTTGAAATCAATTTTGTTTGATATAAGTGCAGCTACTCTTGTTCTTTTTTGGTTTCCATTGCCATGGAATATCATTTTTCATTCCTTTATTTTCAGTCTATGTATCTCCTTACAAGTGAAGTATGTTATAGGTAACTAATCACTGAATCTTGTTTTTATTTATTCATTCATTCATGCTATAGCTTTTGATTAGAGAGTTTTGCTGATTAACATTCATTATTATTATTGATAGGTAAGGACTTACTCCTGCCATTTTATTATTTTTTTTTCTTATTGTTTCGTGGTCTTATCCTTCTTTCCAGCCTTCCTTTCTTACTTTTAGTGATGGTAATTTTCTTCATGATTTAATGTAGAATGGTTTAATTTCCAGCTTTTTATTTTTGGTGTATCCATTTTTATGTTTTTTGATTTGAGGTTATCATGAAGTTTGCAAATACTACCTTATAGCCCATTATTTTAAGCCGATAGCAACATAATACTTTGCATAAACAAGCAAGAAAGAAAAGGGAAAACTGATAAAAATTCTACACCTTAATTTTCTACTTTTTACCTTTTAAAATTTCTATTATTATACTGTCTGTGTTTTAAAAAGTTAATGTAGTTATTTTGTTTGATTGGTTCATTGTTTAGTTTTCTGCTTAAGAGTAGTTTACACACCACAGTAACAGTGTTATAATACTCTGTGTGTTTCTGTGTACTTACTGTTAGCAGTGAGTGAGTTTTGTACCTTCAGATGTTTTTCTATTACTTATTAATGTCATTTTCTTTCTGATTAAAGTACTTTCTTTAGCTTTCTTGTAGGACAGTTCTGGTGTTGATGAAATCCCTCAGCTTTTGTTTGTCTCAGAAATTCCTTCCTTCTCCTTCATGTTAGAAGGATATTTTAACAAGATATAATGTTCTAGGATAATGTTTTTTTTTCCCTTCAGCACTTTAAATATGTCATGCCACTCTCATGGTTTGTAAGTTTTTCATTGATTCGAGACTGTTTCCTACCTTCTTCAATGCCTCTTTCAGTGTGAGAAGTTAAAATCAGGTAGTATAAGTGCTCATCTAATTTTTTGTTGTTGTTCTCAAGAAGATTTGTGCATATGTGTGTAGATAGTTGTTAAATTGGCGTCCTTGTCAAGGGAACAATTGTTGGAGCCTTCTATTTAGCTGTCTTGCTTCTTTCTGTCTATATTGTGGTATTATAATGTCATCTTAATTGAATTTCTTTGAAGAAAAGGAAATTGTGAATGTTTGCATGTGTTTATTACTTACTTGAATATTTTCTTTTATGAAATATTTTTAAAATCATTGCTCATATTTCTCTTGAATGCTAGTATTCTTCCTATTTTTTTGTATGCATGACTCAGCAATTATTTTTCTTATTTTTGAATGCATGCTAAGCAAAATGCTCAGCAATTAGTCAGCTTTCTAAATGCTACTACTTATTTAAGTGTATAATTATTACTCATAAAGTTTTGTGTTACATTTATTCACTATTTTAATTTTTGAAATAATACATAGAGATAGATAGATATCGATATAGACTTAGACATATATAGCTGCAGAGAGAATGAAAAAAATATAAAAAGTAATCTTCCTTACCACTCCTAACATTATGGTGGCATATGTTTTATTTTTTTAACTCTCTGAATCTCATTTCTCTGAGCTGTCTCAACATATGTCAGAAAAAGCACTTGAAAAAAATTCAAGCATCCCTTCATGACAAAAACTCTCAACAAACTAGGCATACAAGAAACATATCCCCAAATAATAAATGCTGTATCTATCACACCATAGCCAACAAGATATTCAACAAGAAAAAGTCGAAATAATTTCCCCTATATACTGGAACAAGACAGCGATGCCCACTTTCACCAGTCTTATTTAACATAGTACTGGAAATACTTCCTAGAGCAGTCAGGCAAGAGCAAAAATAAAATGCATCCAGATTGGAAAGGAGGAAGTTAAAATATCTCTGTATGCTGATGATATTAACTTACATCTATAAAACCCTAAAGACTCCTCCAAAAGACTCCTAGATTTGATAAATGATGTCAGTAAAATTTCAGAATACAAAATTATTTTACAAAAATCAGCAGCATTTTTATACACTACTAACAAGCTGAAAATTAAATCAATAACAATCCTATTTACAATAGCTATGAAAAATAAAATACATAGAAATACAAGTAGCTACAAAGGTATAAAAGTCTCCACAAAGAGAACTATAATACACTAATGAAAGAAATTATAGATGACACAAACAAATAAAAAAGCACCCCATATGCATTGATTGGAAGAATCAATATTATTGAAATGACCTACTGCCCAAAGCAATCTACAGATTAAACATAATTTCTATGAAGTTACCAAGTCATTCCCCACAGAATTAGGAAAAATAAATGTATAAATTCATTTAGAACCAAAATAAAGCTCACATAGCCAAAGCAATCCTACACAAACACAACAAAATAAAACTGAAAATATCACAGTCACATTACCAGACTATACTAAACTAAACTATACTACCAGCCTATAGTAAACAGAACAGCATGGTAATGGTATAAAAATAGACATATACACCAATGGAACAGAATAGAGAACCCAGAAATAAAGCCATGTAACTACAACCAATTTATCTTTGACAAAGTTAACAAAAGTAAATGCTAGGGAAAGCACACCCTATTCAATAAATGGTGCCGGGAAAATTGGAAAGCCATATATAGAAGAAAGAAACTGGATCTCTTTCTCTCAGCATATGCAAATCTTAATTTAAGATAAAGACTTAAATGTAAGTCTTTATCTTACATTTTTACAGTTTTACATGTAAAACTGTAAAAATCCCAGAGGAAAACCTAGGAAAACATCTTTTTGACATTGGCCTGGACAAATAATTTATGACTAAGTCCTCAAAAGGAAATGTAACAAAAACAGAAGTAGACAAATGGGACTTACTTAAACTCAAGAGCTTTAGCACAACAAAAGAAATAATCAACAGAGTAATCAGACAACCTTCAGAATGGAAGAAATTATTTGTAAATAACACATCTGACATAGAGCTAATACCCAAAAATATCCCCCAAAAACCTCATAAAAAGTGAACAAAAGACATGAACAGATACTTCTCAAAAGAAGACATACAAGCAACCAACAAACGTGAAAAAATGCTCAACATCACTGATCAGAGAAATGCAAATCAAAACCACAATGAGATACCATCTCACATCAGTCCCAATGGCTATTATTAAAATGTGGCACATACACACCATGGAATTCTACACAGCCATAAAAAGGGATGAGTTCAGGTCTTTTGCAGGGACATAGACAAAGTTGGAAACCATCATTCTCAGCAACTTACACAAGAACAGAAAACCAAACACCAATGTTCTCACTCATAAGTGGGAGTTGAACAATGAGAACACATGAACACAGGGAGGGGAAAATCACACACAGGGTCCTGTTTGGGGAGTGGGGGCCTATGAGAGGGATAGCATTAGGAGAAATATCTAATATAGATGATGGGTTGATGGGTGCAGCAAACCACCATGGCAGTGTATACCTGTGGAAGAAACCTGCATGTTCTGCACATGTACCCCAGAATTTAAAGTATAATTTTTAAAAAGTAAAAAAAAAGCAGACGTTGGTGAGGATGTGGAGAAAAGGGAATGTTTGTACACTGTTAGTGGAAATGAACTAATTTACATTGCCACCAACATTGTAAAAACAGTATGCAAATTTATCATAGAACTAAATAGAACTACTTTTCAATCTAGCAATTTTATTACAGGTTTTCTACAAATGAACAAAAATCATTATATCAAAAAGTTAAGTGCATTTGTATGTGTATTGCAGCATTGTTCACAATTAAACAGTCACAGAATTAGGCCTGGTGCAATGGCTCACACCTGTAATCCCAGAACTTTGGGAGGCCAAGGCAGGTGGATCACCTGAGGTCAGGAGTTCAGGACCAGTCTGGCCAACATGGTGGAACCCTGTCACTACTAAAATAAAAATATATATTTATATATGTATGGTGGTGCACCCCTGTAATCCCAGCTACTGGGGAGGCTGTGGCAGAAAAATCACTTGAACCCAGGAGACAGAGTTTGCAGTGAGCTGAGATCATGCCACTGCACTCCAGTCTGAGTGACACAGTGAGACTCCATCTCCAAAAAGAAAAACAAAACGTCATGGAATCAACATCAATGAATGACTAGATGTTTTTTAAGTGTTATAAATGTATCATAGAATACTACCCACACATAACATAAAAAATAAAATCATGTATTTTGCAGCAATATGGATGGGACTGGAGGCCATTCATTATCTTAAGTGAAATGTCTAAGAAACAAAAACTCAAAAGCCACTTGTTCTCAATTATAAGTGGGAGCTAAACAATGAATACACTTGGATATACAAAATGGAATAATAGACAATGGAGACTCCAAAAGGTGGGAGGACGAGAGAGGGATGAGAGATAAAGTACCCCCTATTTAGTACAATGTACACTATTTGGTTGATGGGTAGACTAAAAGCCCAGACTTCACCACTGCACATTATATCCATGTAACACAACTGCACTTATCCGTGTAAATCCATATACATAAGTAAAAAACAAAAAACAAAAACATACCCATGTTCACTGATTCACAAAAATGGCAGGATTTAGAATTACTTTTATATGACTTTATCACTCATTATCCTACATATGTAAGATTTGTTATTTATGTTTATTGTTGTAAGTATTTAACTCATTATACTTTACTCACTGTGATAGCACAGTTTAGTTAACTCATTATATTTAATCTGGCTTTTTACATATTTTTTTGCATTATTCTTATAGTGCCTACTTCGGAGATTACTATATATATCTTAAAATATCTATAATCTATGTAGAGTTAATTTTAGACTGTATTATGAAAAATATAGGCATTTTGCAAATATATAAGCTATTTATGCTTTCTTCTGTCCTTATTGCTGTAGTTGCATAATATAGTCCTATATATTTTTTCTTCATGTATTTGAGTTTCAACAGTTAGCCTCTATAGACGCCCTGTTATTTGGTTTCTCAAGCCAGAAAGATGACAGCATTTCTTTAAAACATTGGTTACCCTGCACCACATAGCAGCAACAACCTGTCTTCAGGTCATAGCTTCCACATACCAGCACCTACTGAAGAAAAACTTTTATTCATTTGTTGGTGAAATTTTAAATGTTTAAAAACCTCTATTGAAATGTAAGTTGGTAATACAAAACAAAATGTTACTTATATAATAGCATTCCAACCACTAAGTAAACTTAGGTTAATATGTAGAAAAAATATATACTATGATTTTTATCATTGCAGTATTAATGTTGATAAATTGAAATATTTGACATTGATATTAATAAAATATTGATAAATTAGACATAAAACAAAGTCACCACAGTATGGGTAAAAATATTATCATCCATGCTTCAACTGAAAACTATGCAGTCCTCAAAATTTTGATAACAGATTTATAGGTAATGAAATTATAAAAATCCATGAGACTTTTTTTTTTTTTTTTTTTTTGAGATGGAGTTGTGCTCTTGTTACCCGGGCTGGAGTGCAAGGCACAATCTCGGCTCACCGCATTTCTCCTGCCTCAGCCTCCTGAGTGGCTGGGATTACAGGCATGCACCACCATGCCCAGCTAATTATTATTATTTTTTTTTTGTATTTTTAGTAGAGACAGGGTTTCACCATGTTGACCAGGATAGTCTCGATCTCTTTTTTTTTTTTTTTTTTAAATTTTTATTGCATTATATTGCAGTACATGTGCAGAACATGCAAGATAGTTGCATACGTACACACATGGCACTGTGTTTTGCTGCCTTCCTCCTTTCACCCACACTTGGCATTCATCCCCAGGTTATCCCTCCCCAGCCCCCCCCGCTGTCCCTCCCCCATTCCCCCCAATAGACCCCAGTGTGTAGTAGACCCCCTCTCTGTGTCCATGTGTTCTCATTTCTCTCACCCACCTATGAGTGAGTATATGCGGTATTTCTTTTTCTGTTCTTGTGTCAGTTTGCTGAGAATGATGTTCTCCAGATTCATCCATGTCCTTACAAAGGACACAAACTCATCATTTTTGATTGCTGCATAATATTCCATGGTGTATATGTGCCACATTTTCCCAGTCCAGTCTATCATTGTTGGGCATTTGGATTGGTTCCAGTTCTTTGCTATTGTAAACAGTGCTGCAGTGAACATTCGTGTGCATGTGTCCTTAAAGTAGAACGATTTATAGTCCTTTGGATATATACCCAGTAATGGGATTGCTGGGTCAAATGGAATTTCTATTTCTATGTCCCTGAGGAATCGCCACACTGTCTTCCAAAATGGTTGAACTAATTTACACTCCCACCAACAGTGTAAGAGTGTTCCTATTTCTCCACATCCTCTCCAGCATCTGTTGTCTCCAGATTTTTTAATGATCGCCATTCTAACTGGCGTGAGATGGCATCTCAATGTGATTTTGATTTGCATCTCTCTAATGACCAGTGATGATGAGCATTTTTTCATATGTTTGTTGGCCTCATGTATGTCTTCTTTTGTAAAGTGTCTGTTCATATCCTTTGCCCAGTTTTGAATGGGCTTGTTTTTTTTCCTGTAAATCCGTTTGAGTTCTTTGTAAATTCTGGATATCAGCCCTTTGTCAGATGTGTAAACTGCAAAGATTTTTTCCCATTCTGATGGTTGCCGATTCACTCTAGTGACTGTTTGTTTTGCCGTGCAGAAGCTGTGGAGTTTGATTAGGTCCCATTTGTCTATTTTGGCTTTTGTTGCCAATGCTTTTGGTGTTTTGTTCATGAAGTCCTTGCCTACTCCTATGTCCTGAATGGTTTTGCCTAGATTTTCTTCTAGGGTTTTTATGGTGTCAGGTCTTATGTTTAAGTCTTTAATCCATCTGGAGTTAATTTTAGTGTAAGGTGTCAGGAAAGGGTCCAGTTTCTGCTTTCTGCACATGGCTAGCCAGTTTTCCCAACACCATTTATTAAATAGGGAATCCTTTCCCCATTGCTTGTTTTTGTCTGGTTTATCAAAGAAAATATGGTTGTAGATATGTTGTGTTGCCTCCGATGCTTCTGTTCTGTTCCATTGGTCTATATCTCTGTTTTGGTACCAGTACCATGCTGTATTGATTACTGTAGCCTTGTAGTATAGTTGGAAGTCTGGTAGCGTGATGCCTCCCGCTGTGTTCTTTTGCTTAGAATTGACTTGGCTATGTGGGCTCTTTTTTGGTTCCATATGAAATTCATGGTGTTTTTTTTCCAGTTCTGTGAAGAAATTCAATGGTAGTTTGATGGGGATAGCATTGATTGTGTAAATTACTTTGGGCAGTATAGCCATTTTCACGATATTAATTCTTCCTAACCACGAACATGGAATGTTTCTCCATCTGTTTGTGTGCTCTCTTATTTAGTTGAGCAGTGGTTTGTAGTTTTCCTTAAAGAGGTCCCTTACATTCCTCGTGAGTTGTATTCCTAGGTATTTTATTCTCTTTGTAGCAATTGTGAATGGCAGTTCATTCTTGATGTGGTTCTCTTTAAGTCTGTTATTGGTGTATAGGAATGCTTGTGATTTTTGCACATTGATTTTATATCCTGAGACTTTGCTGAAGTTGCTTATCAGTTTCAGGAGCTTTTGGGCTGAGGTGATGGGGTCTTCTAGGTATACTATCATGTCGTCTGCAAATAGAGACAATTTGGCTTCCACCTTTCCTATTTCAATACCCTTTATTTCTTTTTCTTGCCTGATTGCTCTGGCTAGAACTTCCAGTACTATGTTGAATAGGAGTGGTGAGAGAGGGCATCCTTGTCTAGTGCCGGATTTCAAAGGGAATGCTTCCAGTTTTTGCCCATTCAGTATGATATTGGCTGTTGGTTTGTCATAAATAGCTTTTATTACTTTGAGATATGTTCCATCAATACCAAGTTTATTGAGGTTTTTTAGCATAAAGGGCTGTTGAATTTTGTCAAATGCCTTCTCTGCATCAATTGAGATAATCATGTGGTTTTTGTTTTTGCTTCTGTTTATGTGGTGAATTACATTTATAGACTTGTGTATGTTGAACCAGCCTTGCATCCCCAGGATGAATCCTACTTGATCATGATGGATAAGTTTTTTAATGTGCTGTTGCAATCGGTTTGCCAGTATTTTATTGAAGATTTTTGCATCTATGTTCCTCATGGATATTGGCCTGAAGTTTTCTTTTCTTGTTGAGTATCTGTCAGGTTTTGGTATCAGGATGATGTTGGTCTCATAAAATGATTTGGGAAGGGTTCCCTCTTTTTCGATTCTTTGGAATAGTTTCAGAAGGGATGGTACCAGATCCTCTTTGTGTGTCTGGTAGAATTTGGCTGTGAACCCATCTGGATCTGGGCTTTTTTTGTGTGGTAGGCTCTTAATTACTGCCTCAACTTCAGACCTTGTTATTGGTCTATTCATAGTTTCGGCTTCCTCCTGGTTTAGGCTTGGGAGGACACAGGCATCCAGGAATTTATCCATTTCTTCCTGATTTACTAGTTGATGTACATAGAGTTGTTTGTAGTATTCTCTGATGATGGTTTGAATTTCTGTGGAATCTGTGGTGATTTTCCCATTATCATTTTTTATTGCATCTATTTGGTTGTTCTCTCTTTTCTTTTTTATCAGTCTGGCTAGTAGTCTGTCTATTCTGTTGATCTTTTCAAAAAACCAGCTCTTAGATTTATTGATTTTTTTTGAAGGGTTTTTCTTGTCTCTATCTCCTTCAGTTCTGCTCTGATCTTAGTTATTTCTTGTCTTCGGCTAGGTTTTGAGCTTTTTTGATCTTGCTCCTCTAGCTCTTTCAATTTTGACGATAGGGTGTCAATTTTGGATCTCTCCACTTTTCTCATGTGGGCACTTATTGCTATATATTTCCCTCTACAGACTGCTTTAAATGTGTCCCATAGATTCTGGTACGTTGTGTCTTCATTCTCGTTGGTTTCAAAGAACTTCTTTATTTCTGTCTTCATTTCATTGTTTATCGAATCAACATTCAAGAGCCAGTTGTTCAGTTTCCATGAAGCTGTGTGGTTCTGAGTTATTTTCTGAATTCTGAGTTCCAACTTAATTGCACTATGGTCTGAGAGACTGTTTGTTATGATTTCCGTTGTTTTGCATTTGCTGAGGAGTGCTTTCCTTCCAATTATGTGGTCAATTTTGGAATAGGTGTGATGTGGTGCTGAGAAGAATGTATATTCTGTGGATTTGGGGTGGAGAGTTCTGTAAATGTCTATCAGGTTTGCTTGTTCCAGGTCTGAGTTCAAGTCCTGGATACCCTTGTTAATTTTCTGTCTGGTTGATCTGTCTGATATTGACAGTGGAGTGTTAAAGTCTCCAACTATTATTGTGTGGGAGTCTAAGTCTCTTTGTAAGTCATTAAGAACTTGCCTTATATATCTGGGTGCTCCTGCATTGGGTCCATATATATTTAGAATTGTTAGCTCTTCTTGCTGTATCGATCCTTTTCCCATTATGTAATGACCTTCTTTGTCCCTTTTGATCTTTGTTGCTTTAAAGTCTATTTTATCAGAGATGAGAATTGCAACTCCTGCTTCTTTTTGTTCTTCATTTGCTTGGTAAATCTTCCTCCATCCCTTTATTTTGAGCCTTTGTGTATCCTTGCATGTGAGGTGGGTTTTCTGGATACAGCACACCGATGTGTTTTGGTTTTTTTATCCAATTTGCCACTCTGTGTCTTTTGATTGGTGCATTTAGCCCATTTACATTTAGGGTTAATATTGTTATGTGTGAATTTGATACTGCCATTTTGATGCTAGCTGGCCATTTTGCCCATTGGTTCATGTAGATTCTTCATTTTGTTGATGCTCTTTAGCATTTGGTATGCTTTTAGGATGGCTGGTACTGGTTGTTTCTTTCTATGTGTAGTGCCTCTTTCAGGAGCTCTTGTAAAGCAGGCCTAGTGGTGACAAAATCTCTTGAGTACTTGCTTGTTCATGAAGGATTTTATTTTTCTTTCACTTATGAAGCTCAGTTTGGCTAGATATGAAATTCTGGGTTGAAAGTTCTTTTCTTTAAGGGTGTTGAATATTGGCTCCCACTCTCTTCTGGCTTGTAGAGTCTCTGCCAAGAGATCTGCTGTGAGTCTGAAGGGCTTCCCTTTGTGGGTGACCCGACATTTCTCTCTGGCTGCCCTTAGTATTTTCTCCTTCATTTCAACACTGGTGAATCTGACGATTATGTGCCTTGGGGTTGCTCTTCTTGCAGAATATCTTTGTGGTGTTCTCTGTATTTCCTGGAGTTGAGTATTGACCTGTCTTGCTAGGTTGGGGAAATTTTCCTGGATAATACCCTGAAGAGTATTTTCCAGCTTGGATTCATTCTCTTCATCACATTCTGGTACACCTATCAAACGTAGGTTGGGTCTCTTCACATAGTCCCACATTTCTTGGAGATTTTGTTCATTCCTTTTTGTGCTTTTTTTCTTTAATCTTGGTTTCTTATTTTATTTCATTGAGTTGATCTTCAACTTCTGATATTCTTTCTTCTGCTTGGTCAATTCGGCTGTTGAAACTTGTGCATGCTTCGGGAAGATCTCGTGTTGTGTTTTTCAGCTCCTTCAATTAATTCATATTCCTCTCTAAGTTGTCCGTTCTTGTTATCAATTCCTCAAATCTTTTTTTCAAATCTTTTTTCAAGGTTCTTAGTTTCTTTTCACTGATTTAGAACATGTTCTTTTAGCTCACTGAAGTTTCTCATCCACTTTCTGAAGTCTGATTCCGTCATTTCGTCACACTCATTCTCCGTCCAGCTTTGTTCCCTTGCTGCTGAGGAGTTTTGGTCCTTTTTAGGAGGTGAGGTGTTTTGGTTTCTGGTGTTTTCCTCCTTTTTGCACTGGTTTCTTCCCATCTTTATGGATTTATCCACCTGTCGTCTTAGTACTTGCTGATTTTTTCAGTTGGGTCTCTGTGTGGATGCCCAGATTGTTGTTGATGAAGTATTTCTGTTACTTAGTTTTTCTTCTAATAGTCTAGCCCCTCTGCTGTACAACTGCTGAGGTCCACTCCAGGCCCTGCTTTTCTGGGGTACACCTGTAGCAGCTGCGGAACAGTGAGGGATGCTATCAGTTTCTTCTTCTGCTATCTTTGTTCCAGAATGATGTCCACCAAATATCAGTCTGATTAGTCCTTTTCTGGGGTGACTATTCAGATATACAGGGGTCAGGGAGCTGCTTGAGGAGACGGTCTGTGCTTTATAGGAGCTCCAGTGCTGAGCTGTGAGCTCCATTGTTCATTCAGAGTTGTTGGGAGGATGTGTTTATGTCTGCTGCAACAGAACTCATAACCCCCCCCCCTTTTTTTCCCCTTAGATGCTCTGTCTCAGGGAGTTGGGGCTTTCTTTATGAGTATCTTTTACACTGTCCTGCCCCACTAGGAGGCAGTCTATTCACTATTTGCCTGCCGGGGCTCCGCCCTGCTAGCACAGGTCCACCCTGCTGTGGCAAGACTTCGTTCTGCTGTGGAGCACTCTCTGTTATGGCAGGTTGCCTTGGCAATGGCAGGCTGTGTCAGCCCTGGGCAGTACTTCAGTAGGGGCGGATTGCATCCGTAGTGGCAGACGCCCCTCCCCCACTGGGCTGCACCGTCCTAGATGCCAGCAGCAAAACTCTCAGCCCCGAGTGCCTCCAATCGCCGCCCTGCCCATCCCCGTGAGGGCAGGACCCACCGAGCCAGATCACCCAGCTCCCTGCCTCAGAGTCCATCCTCTCTCTCTCTCTCTCTTCCTCTCCCCAAGCTGAACGGTCAACTCTCTCACTGGTGCCCCAGTAGCCTGCCGATAGGACACTGGGATCCGTGCATTCTCCCGTGCCACTGCCCACTGCACCGGCTCAGATCACGTTTCCTAGGAATCTGGTCTGGCTCATTGTCCAAGTCCCGTTCAATCAGATGGACATGCCAATCTGCCCTTCCAAATCTCAGATTGCCAGTTTAACAGGGCACCCGGACCAGTGAGTTCTGTGCCGGGTCCCGCTGCGCCGGCCGAACCGGCCGTGAGAGCCGGCTGCGCTCGCGTCCCGTGTCTCTCCCACACCTGGGACTTTCAACGCTCTGTGGGCAAAAAAGGTCCATCCGAGAATGCAGCTAGGACTCACCCTCTGCGCCTTCACCGAGAGCTGCAATCCCGAGTTGCCTCTACGATGCCATCTTGGAACCCCTCCCTAGTCTCGATCTCTTGACCTCATGATCCACCCACCTCGGCCTCCCCATGAGACATTATTGAGCGAAAAAACCAGATTAATAAATACAAGAAATTATGTGATTCTAATTGTGTAAAATAGCATGTGTATATCACATGTATAGGGATGCTCTGTGAGATATATAGAAGAATTTTAACAACTAAGGTCTTAACGGTGGATATATTTGATTCATGGGCTATGAGGTGATTGTTATAGATCTAAGTGGACAAATTCCAAATGAATTAGATTAAAAGCATCCACATAAATTTTTAAAAGTGAAACCAAGTTTATTAAGAAAGTAGAGGAATAAAAAGAATGGCTACTCCAGAGACAGAGCAGCCAAGCAGCCACATAATTTTACTGTGATAAACACAGAGAAGTTAAATAATATTCTCAACATCCAAACTCTAATCAATAGAATACTAGCAATGACCTTAAAATTCTATAAGCCACATATAAAGAACTACAAAAATAATCACAAAATTCAAAAAACATGTGACTCTTGTAGAAAAAATGGTTAAGTATAGATGTGTAAAAAGTATATCTGGTTAATTTAATAACATAACTGGTGATATTAATAAGTAGATATACAGTTTGATCATTAGTACAGTTAAATGGTTGTTTTGGAAACTCCAAATATAATTGTAGTTATTAGTAACTTCAGGGATATGAAGGAAGAATAAAGCTCATCTTTTATGTATAACAAATCTAATTATTTTCCTATTCCCATTGTGTCATTTGAACATTTCTAAAAACACAGATTAAAGTGATTCTAGAGATGATCTGCTCTTTTTTTTTTTTTTTTTTTTTCTTTTTTTCTTTTTTTGAGACGGAGTTTCACTCTTGTTACCCAGGCTGGAGTGCAAACGCGCAATCTTGGCTCACTGCAACCTCCGCCTCCTGGGTTCAGGCATTTCTGCCTCAGCCTCCTGAGTAGCTGGGATTACAGGCATGCGCCACTGTACCCAGCTAATTTTTTGTATTTTTAGTAGAGACAGGGTTTCACCATGTTGATCAGGATGGTCTCGGTCTTTTGACCTCGTGATCCACCCGCCTCGGACTCCCAAAGTGCTGGGATTACAGGCGTGAGCCACTGCGCCCAGCCCGGTCTGCTCTTTTTTGAAAGAAAATAAGACATTGAGTTGCCTAAGAATAATTATTTCAAGTTAAAGATGGTTTGTTTATTCTGACAGTGATGGATCTAACTTTAGTGTATTTCAGTCCTTTACCAGTCAGTTTTCTTGATTTTGAAAACAGAAACTAAAACTGATTAACTTCAGGATAAGAAAGATGTATTATTGGGCATCTCACAGATTCAACAAAACTTAAGTGCATAACAGAACTTAGAAAGTGGATTGTGGGAGAAATGAGCTCTGACAGCCAAGAATGTAGGCCTATCACCCCAGAAGAATGTCAATGCTAGTAACAATATCTGTGCTGGCCTCACATCCATTAGACACTTTTGTTTTTGTAACCAGACTCTCAGTTTCACTGCCACTACCACTACTTGACCATATATACTAGATTTCTCCTTAGAATAAACTTTAAATTTTCCTTGCTTTTGTGATACTTGCTTTAGATTTGAAATTATAGGCAAAACATCCAACCGGCAAAACCTATGTAATGTATAATCTTCCTATGGAGAAGAAGCATCAATATTTTAATCAAGACACAAAGAGTTTTGGATTAATTTCTTAAAAGAACTTCAATATTTAGTAAATAAAAATGTCTCAATAACTTCTTATTTTAAATCTGCAATTGTACTTAAATATTTCAAATTAGTGATAGCTTTATTTTTAGCACATATGTTTTAGGTCTCCCTAAAATAAAATAATTTTGAAAAATTAAAGGCAAGATATATTTTCTGTTTAAATGATACATATAACATTGAGAATAAAGCATTACATGAAATATTAAGGTTGCAAATTACAGATACTACTTATTTAATAATTTACTAATTACATGTGAACATAATACATACTAAAAATATTGTGCAATGTTAGGTATTAATTGATTGTCTTTGAGCCATAGGACTATTGTTCTACCCATGGTAAATAAAAAGATAACTTATTTTCAAGAAATTTGAAGAAAGAGGATCAGAAGGAATTATGTAATTCCTGGTATCTGTCACTTCTGTGACTGTTTACAGGTCACAAGTAGAACTAGGTAATTGGCTCTTCTCAAGTGCAACAGTCTTCATAATTCTGACACAGTTAAGTTGCACAATGATGGTTGGTGGCCCTTTTTTTTGTCACAAATGTTTTCCATGAAAAATCTTGGCCTCCTTCAATATCTTAATTTAGTCCTCATTGATTGAGGAACATCAGTCCTTTCTCAGGGATAATATTACAGCTGGGTTCAAACCTTAAGTGTATACCTATATAGTATGTCAAAACCTTGTTTGGGAGTCCATTTCTACCATCTTATTTTTCATGATTGGTGAAGCACTCACCCATCTTATCACATTCGTGAAGTTGTTTGGGTGCTGGGATTCAGGTCCTGTGGTTGCAGCTATTTATAGATACCTGAAGTGGTATCCTGAACCACCACTTCTGTAACTTAGAATTTCTATCTGAACCATTTGATAACAGCAGTTTCCTTGGTTCTTCTAGGAGATCAGCCTGCAAAGAATCATTTTTGGAGAAGTAAATCCTTAAATGTCAATATTTTTAAGTAAAACTAGCCTGTAATTTTATTATAATATCCATGTCAAGTTTTGCTATTCGAGGATATGCTAGCTTTATATAACTGATTAGAAAATATTTTTCTTTTTCTGTTGTGAGGAACTATTTATAGAAGATCAGCTTTATTCCCCAAATGTTTGCAAGAATTTTCCTCAAACCGCTTGAGCCTAAAAATTTTCTTTACGGAAAGGTTTATAATTACAAATTACAGATCCTACTTGTTTAATAATTAATTTACTAATTAATATAACTTTTCAGATTTTTATCTTCTTGTGTCTGTTTTGATGACTTTCATTTTTCTAGAAATTTATTTCACTGAAAACCTGAAATTTATTGGCAAATTTTTCATTATAAATTTTATGGTCTTTGTAACGTCTAAAGGATCTGTGGAGGTGCTATTTCCTCTTTCATTTTTGATAATGATTAACTGTATCTTTTTCTTTCTTGAAAAGTATTATCAAGGGGTATTTATTGTATTTATCTGGCAAAATCAATTTTTGCTGTATAATTAGATTGTATCATGCATTTTTTTTGTTTACTACTCATTTTCATTAAATTGATGTGGTAGTATATCTTCTGTTGTATCTTCTTTAATTCATGGGTCATTTAGAAATGATTATCAAACTTACAGAGGTTTTCTAGTGTTCATTCATTCATAGATTCATATCTTGTTTTATTTTAGTAAAAAGATTATATATGATTTTAATTCTTTATATTTGTTGAGGCTTCTTTTATGACCTATCAGAGTCATTTCTGTAAATGCTTCATATATGCTTTAAAAATATATATTCTGCAAATATTATGGTCAGTGTTTTACATGTTAATTAGGTACAGTGTGTTAATTTTATCCCTCAAATATTTTATATCCTTCATGTTTTAGTGTGCTTGTGAAACACTATGTTAAAACATTCAAATTTTAATTTTGAATGTGTCAATCCTTTTAGTAGGTTTATAAATTTCTGTTATATATACAATATTTATGTATAAATTAAATGTATAAAACATATATCATATTTTATATATAAACAAAATTGCATATCCAAATTTAGAATCATTTTTCTTTTGGTGAATTAAGATAATAATTTTCAAGTGTTTATTATGTTTCTAGACTTAAATATTCACTTTGATAATACAATCACATAAGCTTTCTTTTAAGCTAAAACTTGAGTATTTCTACATTATCTCACCAACTTTTTATGTTATAGATGTGTCTCTTATATATAACATACAATTATTTATTTGATTATTTATTTTTCAATACATGCTGGAGAATTTTATTTTTTATTTAGAGCATTTAGCCTTTAAGATACGATAAAATTCACAAGATAAGAGAATAACATCTTTAAACTGTTGAGAAAAAAAAGAAAAGGAAAATAATTGTCAATCTCAAATACAAGTAAGTATCAGCTAGTATGCTGGAGTGGATGGTTCACTAAAAAAAAGAAAAATGGGATCTCATTGGCTCTTAAAATCTTCTGCTTAGATAAGTCTAGGCTCACATTGTCTAGCAATAATAATATGGGTATACATAATGCAATGTAGTTATTAAAGTACAATCTTACCATGACCTAGAAGGAGAAGACCTGGGAATATTAAAAGGTAGCATTAATGCCTATCAAAAGAGCTAAGAATAAGGAGGACTTTAATTCTGCTCAGGAAGTCAAGGAATTCTTCAAAAAGGAAGTAGTAATTGAGCTACTCACTTGATAATTATGAGTTTAACAGGTAGAAAAAGAATGAAATCAATCCCAGGATTATATTAGATATGTGCTCTTCATTTACTCTGTAAGAGAGAGACTTGTCACAAAACTCCAATTATTTTAATCTTATTAAAGCATAAAGTGCCAATCAGAGAGAGAAGAAATTTGCTGGATAAATGATCAAAGGGTCATTACATATTTGTATGCTACAGTTGGATTTTGTCCTCTAGTCAATGGAATGCCATCAATGAATGATAGTCTTAAGTAAGAAGATGTTATAAAAAAGCAGTGGTAACATTCTTGGCTCTATCATCATTCAAATATACAATAAATACTTGTTCTAAGTAGATCAGGAGGTAAAGGTGAAGCAAGGGTGAAAAAAATTGGCAATGGGTTTATATTTTAGTGTAGTTTGTTCTGCTTCTTGATGAGAAATACAAATTGATATATATAATTTTTTGCCTTCTAATGAAATTATAAATTCATAGTTGAAGTTTAAAGTTCAAGCACATTAGCCCAAAGAAGTACATTTAAACAATGTAATATGTTTTTATTTTAAGAGATGGAAAAAAAATACACATTTATCCTTGAATTTTATTTTAATTTTATTTCTGAGACAGAGTCTCACTCTTGCTCTTGTCACCCAAGCTGTAGTGCAGTGACACGATGTTGGCTCACTGCAACCTTCGCTTTCTGAGTTCAAGAGATTCTCCTGCCTCAGCCTCCAGAATGGCTAGGATCATGGGTGCCCACCATCATTCCTGGCTTATTTTGGTACTTTTAGTAGAGACAGAATTTTGCCATGTTGGCCCGGCTGGTCTTGAACTTCTGACCTCAGGTGATCTGCCTGCCTCTGCCTCAGGCATGAGCCACCACACTGACCTATCCTTGAATATTAATAGCTTATATTGCTATCATGACTATAGTAATTTCTTTTTAGCTATTTAAATTTTAAGATGTTACTAAAATTCAATTTAAGATAATCTTTGGAATCTATGTTTCTTTTATACACTTTCCACTTACACAAGTGTGGAGTTTTGACTTTGGTTAAAATAAATAGTCATTAGAATATAGTATAAAGGTAAAGGGTTTGAAGTCAGAGACACATGGCTTCTAATTTCAGTTTTACCATTTGCTAAGTATATGACCTTAAACAGTGTACCAAAGTCCTCTATGACCCAATTTTTTCCATTCAAAAAGCAGCAAATTCACATAGTATATTTTGAAGGTGCAATATATTTATAGATGAAAAACCATAGTGGCACAATTTAGGTGGTTGACAAATGCATGTATTCTTCCCATCATCATATTCATTAATCAGCCTGTACATTCATGTAAGATTGTATACAGACTAAGAAAATATATCATACATATCTCAGAAATTGAATTATTTTTTTCTATATAATTATTGAAAGTAGAATTATTCAACCATTAAAAATATATTTAATTGTTAATTAACCGTCTAATGAGAAGATGAACAAAATAAAACCTATATTATTACAAGAAATAAACATAAACAACAAAATGGTAGATATTTTATAAGACAGAGCTTTGAGAAACATTCCAGTTTATTCCCTGGAAAGCAGTCTAAGGGAAGAATCCATTAAAAAACTATTATCTAACAGACAATACTTTCTGTTTATATTCCATAATTTCTAACACTGGAAGGTCATAACTTTTAGCTTAATTGCAATAATTCTATAGGGAAACTTAATTGAAACATACATCACTAGGGTTCTTATTCCCATATCAAGCTTGTGCTTTACTTGAATTTTTCTACATAAAGATTAAATATTATAAAAAAGAGAAATGACTTCACTTCACTCATAAATTTGTAATATTAAATTAGTAAAAAGTAAATGGATAGAAATATTCACTAAGTTGATATGAATAGATTAAAAATGACTAACATTATACAAAGAGCATAGTTTGTCTTATTATATAAAAAGAATGACAGTAATATTTGTATGCAAAAGAATAATCATGAAAATACATTCTCAGATTTCACTATGTTCTTTAAAAGAGTTTACATATAAAAATGTGACATGCATAAGACACTAATTATTCCTTAAATATCCATTTGCATGAGCTTTTAGTTGTTGGCACAATTATAAAATTATCATTAGTGCTTTTCTAAAGATAATTGCAGTGGTTAGCATTGGTCCAACGAGATGCTTTGGGGTTAAAAGAAAAGTCATAGTACATAATATACACATTATTTTTATAGAATTTCAAAAAAATCTGGAATAATTATGCTTTGGCGTATCACTTCTCATGTTCAAAAGAAGTTTATCTTATCTAAAGAAAATAATTCCATGACATCACTGCATATTTTTTGCCTTTTACACTTCTTTTCATCTCCACCAACAGGTGTCTATTAATTGCTTTGAATAGATTATTGCGTTAGATGACTTTTAATGTTCTCTCTGACATTGATAGTAGGTGATTTGACACTCTCCACTGTGGGTGGCTTCACAGAGGATTCTGTAAACACCTCTCTTACAGCAATTATCATAAACTTATTATATGTCTTTCTCCCTGAGCTAAATTGGATTCAATTCACTAAACATTCCCTCTCCCAGTTACTGACACACCATTGCAGAATCATAGCTCAGCCTCGTAGAGCTGATGAGTACAAATGCAACTAGATTTTGCTAACAGTTGTGGAAGGGGGTGCTGTGTATAATCTGAGGGAGAAGTTTGAGAGTCAGCACATGGCCCGCTGTTTCCCTTACCTTTGCCATGTGATCAGACAGCCTGTTTTGTCAGCCTAGGTTTGGGAGTGCATATGGAGCAGAGTCTAGCTGCCCATAAATGGACATGTACTGTGATAGATATACAACTTTTTTTTTTTGTTTGTGAGTTACTGGGATTTGATAGTCATTTGTTATGGCAGTGTATTAGTCAATTCTCACACTGCTAATAAAGACCTACCCTAGACTGGTTGGTTTGTAAAGAAAAAGAGGCTTAATGAACTCACAGTTCCATGTGGCTGGGGAGACCTCACAATCATGATGGAAGAAGAAGGAGGAGCAAGGGCACATCTTACTTGGTGGCAGGCAAGACAGCCTGTGCAGGGAGACTGCCCTTTTTAAAATCAGATCTAATGAGACTTATTCACTATCACAAGAACAGCATGGAAAAATACCAGATTCATGATTCAATTACCTCCCATTGGGTCCCTCCTACCACATGTGGGGATTATAGGAGCTATAATTCAAGATGAGATTTGGGTGAGGACACAGCCAAACTATATGCAGCAAAATTTAGCATATTCTGACTGATACACTCCTTCCACGAGTGATGAGATGCCTGAGAGAAGGCCCAAATATTTATGTTCCATTATTACCTTATCACCTTCAACCCAACCATCTAAAACTGTCAGGTAGTGGGTGTTCAGTAAATGATAGTTGATTACAATAATCCAATGAATTTTTTGTCAGTTGGTATACACAAGAAAGAGTATCAATCTTGCCTAATATTCAAAGGCTTAAAATTTAGTTGAAGAGCTAGCACATCCAAAAACTACATTTTCCACTTGGCAAGTTGGTGTTGCTATTTACATACAGACAAAACAGAGGTCAGTCTACATTGAGCTGGTGAAGAAAAATTTCTTTACTTGAGTTGAAACTGTAAACAAAAGGGACATGATCTGGGAGGAAGATGGATGGCAGCATTCATATAAGAAAAAACTCATAAACAAGGATGGAGAAGCATAAATATTAGGAAAAAAAGAGTTTATGTTGTTTCCACATAAAACAAAAACCAGAAAAGAAAGTACATGTAGTAAAGAAAAATCAAAGTAAAGTAAAAAAAGAAAAGAACAACTCCGTGTTGTTGATTTATTTGTGACTTTTCAGATTCATATGAGCTGTACAATGATAACAGATGGATTTTCTTTCAAGTTTTACTTTTCAATGGTTTTTCTGCAATTATATAAGCATAGATTTTATTCTGACAATTTAAGCATTTGATATATTTTGATTTATTGACTATCAGAGATAAATATTGGAGACAAATCAATAATGAAGAGATTTTAATTTTTAACAATTTAGTTAATTACCTGTGATTTTACTACCACATATATAAGAATGATCTGTGTCACACTAGTAATTTTATTACTTTAATGTTTATACTTAATCTTCTGAACCCTATCGCTGTGTTCTCAGCTTGCCTGACTGACCCGTACCTGTGTTCTAGCTCTTGCCTTCTGCCTTGGATCTTTGTTTTCAGGCACTCAGATTTTGTAATGTTACAAATCCCTTACCACTAATACTTAGTTCTCATCTCGTGTGTGTGTGTGTGTGTGTGTGTGTGTGTGTGTGTGTGTGTGCATGTTGGAAAATTACACTACTTTTCTCTTCATTTTGTTGATATACCTCACTCTGATGCATTTCTATAATCTGGGTCACTATTTTGTATGGCTTATACAGAAATAGAATCAGGACACTGTAAGCACAGGAAACTATAAGCATCACACCATGCATTCTTGTTCATGTAGTTCTTAAATACAATGTAAAGAAGTATAGAGGAGTGACCTTGAGAGCTTAAATTCTCTTCAGCCTGCCTAGGCTTGATAACAACCTTGCTACTTGCTAACTGTGCATCCTTGGATCCTTGTGCATGCAAACTAGTTATTATCTTTATGTTTCTATTTCCTCTTCAGTAAGAAGGGTTTAGTAATATTACTGATCTCATAGGATTGTTGTGGGGCTAACTGAAAATTTAACAGAAAGGGCCTATTAGAGGAGTCTGACACTTCCATATATTTATGATTCTTGATTAATTTGATCAAAGTTACAAGTCTTGATCATATATTCTTTTATTTTTTTGAGATGGAGTTTTGCTTTTGTTGTCTAGGCTGGAGTGCAATGGCGTGATCTTAGCTCCCTGCAATTTCCTTCTCCCTGGTTCAAGCAATTCTGCTGCCTCAACCACCTGAGTAGCTGGGATTACAGGCACCTGTCACCATGCCCAGCTAATTTTTGTATTTTTAGTAGAGATGGGGTTTCACCACGTTGGTCAGGCTGTTCTCAAACTCCAGGTGATCCACCTGACTCAGCCTCCCAAAATGCTGGAATTACAGGCATGAGCCACCACACCCGGCCAGATCATATTCTTATAAAACAAAAACAAGTTCATTTGTAGGTCTGAAAGAATTTATCACAGAAAAACAATTATATGGGTTCTACTCAGAGCAATACATCCTCACCAATGAACCATGCTAATATTTTACTCTTAGTATACCAAATCTTGACAGAAAGTTTCTGGTCTTGGAAACTGGAACTTTATAATTCTAGGGGATCTTTCTAAAATCTTTGTCTTTTTAGGGGATCTCGCATAGAAAACCTAAAATCCCCATTCAGAAGAAGGTATGAGAACAGTTCTAGAAAGTTTATTGTTTAGCTTTGCCTTCCAAAAATTTTCTTCCTACATACATACATACTCATTCTGAAATTGTCCTTCATTGATCTCTTATTATGCACTACTCTTCTAAATTATAAAATAATACTCAAAATGATCACAATTACATGTGTCCCTTGTGTTTCATATGATTACAATAATTTTATCATGCCACCAAAATATTAATAATCTGATGATTATAATCTTTCTTTATTCTTCATTAATGATAACTTCATAGTTTACCACATAACCCAAGATAATGTAACACAGAAAATGACAAAGACTGCTCTGGATTTATTTTTCCTTCCAGAAGGTTATTTCAGTGGTTTAAAAGGAAAACATATGTATGCTAACTGCACTGAAGCTAACTGTTCAAGTTCTCCTGGGGAGGTAATTTTTTTATGAGACAATATGCCTATTATTGGTTCTTATACATTAGCCTTTAGTAAATAGTACTTATTCTGTCTGCACATCTTGACAATGATTTCTTCCCACATTTTCAGCCACCCACTGAGACAATCACTGCCACTATTCAAACACACAACAAACTAAGGTCTTATTACTTTAATTTTCCAAACAAATTATAGTGTGCTAAATTACAACACATGGAAATAATTCTTAAAAGACAAATAAAACAGTGGATTTTATGTTTTTATTAAGTGAACTATCTATAATTTCAAATAATGACTTATATTATTGTCCAAATATGTATACCCATGTGTGACTCAGTGTTACAGCAAGTATCAAAGTTTCCTGAACCCTACTGAAATTAAATAAACTATGTAAATTGTCCTCATCCTGGTGTTTTATACTCAATAAATTTATATTCCAAGCAATAACTCATAATCAAAAGGAATTTACACTCTCTACTAGTATATTTATGCTTTGGAATTTAAACTTTATATATACATACATCAATGTCAGTAAAATTCCTAACTTCAAACTATAGAATGTGACTTCTATATTTATTTTAGTATTGCAAAGTCGTCTTACAATGAAAAAATCTGTCATAAAAAATATTGTGTTATAAAACATCACCATGTTACCAGTTAGTTGAATTGTCACAGAACAACATTAGGTTAAGAGCTTAAGTGTACTCTAAAAATTAATAGTGGGAGATTGTACTAATATCAAAGAGCTCAAAACAGGAAATGCCCTTTAACAGTTCCTGCATTTCTCCATGATATTCACAAGAACTGCCACAATCTGGGAAAAGATGGCAAAGTATGCTGTACACGTTTAGTTTAAAGAAATTAGAAAGGCGGGACGCAGTGGCTCGCACTTGTAATCCCAGCACTTTTGGAGGATGAAACAGGTGGATCACCTGAGATTAGGAGTTAGAGACCAGCCTGACCAATATTGATGAAACCTTATCTCTACTAAAATACTAAAATTAGCCAGGCATGGTGGTATGTATCTGTAATCCCAGCTACTTGGGAGGCTGAGACAGGAGAATCACTTGGACCCAGGAGGCGGAGATTGCAGTGAGCCTAGACCGCATCACTACACTCTGGCCCTCCTGGGTGACAGAGCAAGACTCTCTCTCTCTCTCTCTCTCTCTATATATATATATATATATATATATATACACACACACACACACACACACACACTTTGTCTAAGCATTATCATTTCCAGTCACACTAGTTTTCCACAGTGTTTGAAGAACAAGATTCAGCTTTCAAAACAAAACAGTGGGAGCTTTTAAGGGTACCAATTCAAATGTCACCCAGCTGAGTAATGATCTGGTTGTCCTTACTAAAGTTATTATTTCATGGATGCTCATTGAATAATGTCATTTAAAATTACCATATCCTTTAGTTCACTCCCATATGGACAAATTCAACCACCATTCAAACATCATCACCATGTTACCAGTTAGTTCTGAGAAGCTATTGAACACTTAAATGTTTCCTTCATGTTTAATAAAAGATTGAAAGGCAGATGGAATGGTTCAATGCTTTTGTTTGCCCTATGAAAGCAATTGATTACTGTTAATTTTCATGCCTCTGTAGAGTCCTTTCAGTGGTCAATTTCAGAAAAATTTAAAGCAGCTGGTCCCAATTTTTGCTGTGCATGGAACCACCTAGGGAGATTTTAAAATTATATATTACTGAGCTTTAACCTAAAGCTGCTGAATAAGAATCTCCAGTGGTTATTGTCATCAAGTTATATTTAAACATACTCTCCAAATAATTTTATTGTAGCTGAACATTTACTGGCTTTTTGGATCCATTGACCTAAAGGATTCATTTTGAAATCAGCCTCAAACTGTATCTCTGAGGCTTTCTAGCTGAATAATCTTCATCAAGTACAATTTTTTTTGAACTTTTTCATCAATAAAATGGAGATAATATCCTTTTTTAATTGTTGTAAGGACTACCTGAGAAACACAAGAAATCTGTCTAAACAGTTTATAGCATAGAATGTGGCAAAAATGGCTATGTGTTCACCAATATTCATTTCCTCTTATTTATGGGCATATAGACAGATTACATTTTCTGGCCCACCTTGTAGTTAGTTGTGTTCATGTGATTAAGTTCAAGCCAGTGGAATGCAACAGAAGGAATATGAACCACTTCTAGGTTTGGACCATAAAGACTGACACATGAAACTGTATCATTTGCCACTCTGGCTGGTTGCAGGAAGTAGCCTACAGAGTCAACTTGGGATTCAAATGTGAACATGGGAATTCCACAAGATGAAACAAATGATCAAGTGGAAAGCTAACCACCAATAACCTTCATTTTTGTCAAACATCTATAAATTGGAGTTTATTACAGCAGTTAGTACCCTATGTTTTCTGTTAAATTCTTTTAATTTTCTTTTGAAATAATAGTAACATTCGAAAGATCATTTATCTTCATTTATCTGTTCATTAAGATATGTCCGACTTATCAATTGTAAATATTGCCAGGAGTTCCAGTACTCACAGCATACAATGAGCAGATTCCTGAGGCAATAATAAGGATCCAGAATGTCAAGGAATTATCAGCCACCAGGCACATAATCCCAGGGCATCTGCCTTTCAAAATTTAAGGAAGCAAGACAAATATATATAGTGGAATATATTTAGGCAGTGTACTGGAATTCAAGAATCTACAAGACACTACAGGTAGTCACCATGAACTATGTCATTTATGTGAAAAGAAAAAACAATTATTTATGAGAAGCTGCTTCTAAAACCACAGTGAAAATACTTGTCTCTTCATTATTGCTGTTTGGGATTTTTTCTCCTCCTCTGTGTACTATTTATAAGCAGCTCTTAAATTCATATCAACTCTAACATTCTAATATTACACAGGGCTGATACAGTGAGATGCCACTTTGGGAAGGACATGAATGATATGAAAGTGAAAATAGAGGGAAAAACAAAATTCATATTAAAAAATACTTATAATGCCTTCTCTCCCATCTCTAAGATCTCTGGGTAGCATCTTCAATGCCTTAGACTGTTTTCCTCAGTTCAATCATTGAGCTTCAACACTATCTTAAACCCTGCATTCCTTCAGGCTCAGGTCGTTTGATGCAATTCTGCAGAGAAATACAGTCTCTGGTTTTCACCCTTTTCTCAGGGGTAATTAAATCTTAAGTTATTTGTATATTCAAAGGCCCATTTTAGCTACTCTCCATGATTTGTTTTTTTCATATAGAATCTAAGTTGGAGGTCACAGGTATAGTTCATCTCACTTTCTAACTGATAAATCATTAGTGACACCTTGGAGTGCTATGTTTAGAAAGGTTTCAAACCAATGTATTGTCTCAGCAAGAAAGGGCCTCAACAGTTAGCAGTGTCTTTTGCAGTTGCAGGAAGAGAAACAATGCATTCAGGCCAAGAGTTTGTCTACTGAGGTGTGATCCCAAAAATAATCAAAGGAGATGAAGAATTATTACTACAAAAAGAAAATACAAGTGAGCAATGAATTTTGTCTTTAGAAATGGTAAAGTGTGGGTATGCCTTCCCAGAATTAAGAAGGAATCATGCTTCAGACATCCATTTGAGATCAAGCAAATTAAAAATCAAGGAGGTGAAAAACAATATTATGATTATAGTGATATATTTTAAATGCCTAAGTCGAACAATTAAAGTTTGATAAATTATGTCTTTCAGTCCTTTCAATGTTGTATTTCCATTACTGTGAGCAGAAACTTATTCAGCAATGAAAGGAGAAGTAAAAATTTGTAATCCTTTATTTATGGAGGCTTGGCCCAAATGGCTCCTTGAATTCGACCACAGAAATGGGCTATGTAATCAGAGTGATTTATTTCTCCCAGTGGAAGGGAGAATGGGAAATATTCATGAGAAAAATTGAAAGAGTGAAAATGGAACCATCAGTTCAATGCCTAAAGCAAGGAAGGTGACTGGAGAATGAATTCAAGGTGGAGGCACATGGTATCTGGGATCTCTGAGCCTCCAAATTTCTTAGACCTTATCTAGTGGTCTCCCTCCCTAGTGTTTAATATTTCTTGGGTTCTATTTAATCAGATATTTAGCTATCTCAGCTGCTAATGCTCAAGTTACCTGCTGAATCCTTGACCACAAAGGCCACCAACCAGTACCAGCATTTTGTATCTGGAAATATCCTACTCCTGGCACTTAACAGAGGATGTGGCACAGAAGTCCCTGACTCATTGCTTCAGGAATGTCAACTCAAATGGCATTGTAGGATGTTTTTCTGGTAGTACTTCATACTTGGAACATAGTTTTAACCCTTGGACTTATGATGAGTTTAACACACTTTTCTGGGCTGAATGAATAGTAGCCATGGTAAATAACATTGTGCCTATGGGAAAATATCTGTCAATTTGCAAATAATTGACTTCCAAAAAAACATTTTTGTTGTACCAATTTTTAATTGGTAAGCTCATTTCCTTGCTTTCTTTTTTTCAAGTATGTAATGGGATTGAACGAAGCAGGTGTCAGATCTACATCTCCCCAAACACTCATTTTATCAGTTCAGAGAATGAAGAGATGAATTTAAAAATGCCAAGTCATTGACTTTGCCACTTATATTGTATCAGATCCTAATAATTTCTCACACTAATGAATTCTTCTATCAACTTCATCTTAATCAAAAGGAGACAGAGCCAAGAAGTGAGTAATTGCTTACTGAATTGTGAAAGCTAGGATAATTTGACTACAGGTAAACACCACAGAGAAAATGTTTATAACAACCTTTTGTGTTTCATGTACTCAAATGTCTTTTTTGATGAAAGGGTGCCAGCAAAAGGAGCTATTTTTGAGACATACTCTATAATTAGAGCAAGCTAAACATGTCATTTGACTTTATTGTGATTTTACTTATGATTTGAGAACTTAGAAAATAAAATGCTATGTACAACATGAAATCATTTTTGTAAAATTTAAAGCACACATTTGTCCATGGCACATGACATATGTGGTAAGAGTGTAAAAACATGCATAAAAATACATGCTGTATCAGGCTATGCCTATGTCTGGGAGACAAAAGAATGACATAGTGGGCAACACTTTTGCTGTTAGCTGTATTTATTTTTTTAAGATGGGATGCAAATGTGGTAAAATATTAGCGTAAGTTAAACCTATGACATCTTTTATTTTTTAGATACTAAAATATTTTAATAAGTATTTAAAATATACTTCTAAAAATGTTTATAAGATTACAATCTCAGAAAAAAAAGCTTGGTTAACTTTTTTCACACTTTTAGGCAGTAGTTATTAGATGTGAACTGAATTACCTAGTTATTTAACTTAGGTTAAAAAATCGTACTCACCTTTTGAGTTAATCGTGAGTTGAATAATCTAACTTTGACACTGTCTTACTATTTTGACTCCACTTCATCTCCTTAATAAGGTGCCATTTGTTACCTAATATAAAATTTATACATTTTAAATATAAACTTTAACAAAATTTTTTTTTAGTATTTAAATTTAGAAATAAGTGGTATTACTGTGAAATATACATATTAGAGACGTTTCAAGCTGCCGGCTTTAGCAAGATTAGAATTCACAGAGATAAAAGTGAATTGTTATAATTGTATCACTACCTCATTATAGACTTACTCATATTTTATATTTTATAAAATAATTCTGATTATTTGGAAGCAGGTGTGAATGCATGGAATGGATAGAGGAAAAAATTTTCACTTTCTTTTTTTGAGAATAGATTTTGGTTAGCTTAGAAAATTTTCAAAAAGTGAAGTATAGAGAAACACATTAAAATTTGGTACCTGAATTTCTGAGAACAAGAACTAAGATAGAAAATAAAATAAAATCATGTTAGAATTTTCATTTATATTAATTATGATCATTCGCAGAGGGCCTTCAGCCTCCCAATTTGCCAACAGCACTCTAGGATTTTTTTTTCTTGTTTAGAGTTAAAATAATATAACACTGTATATTGAAGTCTATAAAATAGTGCCTTATTTTTTCTTCTAAACGTAAGGCTAGATGTTATAAAGCACTTTCAAATGCAGTCCTTAAGCTTCCTAATGTTCACAGAACTTAAGTGAAGGTCGTTTCTAGAATGCCACTGATTTACTACTTTGCTATAAACAACTGATCAACATCAACACAGATTTAATAAGAACCTTAATTTCACATAAGGCTCTATATGATGAAACAGAAGGAAAACAATTAGAGTAATTATAATTGTCTGCATCATCATGGTTATCATTATCATAATGATGGGGAATGACACTTATTAAACTCTTCACAGATTACAAAGCGCTTTCATTTTCAGTGCTTCTTTGCACATCACGATCACCTGGTAAATAGGTAGAACATGTATTATCTGTTCCCACTCAAAATGGAAGAGCTGACAAATACATCATTGTCTCTATGTTGGCTGACATTTTAAGAGAGAAATGAAAAAGAGGGATCCATTATGGGAGGGAGGAAGGAAGTTAAGAAGATGAACTACTAGCTGAACAATAGGACTATGCCTATTTTAAGATGATTCTCCACAGGTTCCTAGCATATAGTTAATAATAGTTTCAATAAAAATACATGAAAAAATATACACTTTGTACTTATTATGAAAACACTTTTATAACAGCAGAGACAATGGCATAATAATAAACTTGCATGCATCCCTCACCAATCTTGTTCTATTTCCTCACTCACATCCCACATAACATATAATAGGTAATTTTGAAGAAAATATTAGACATTATATTATTTCATTCAGGAGAATGCAAATATATGTTATAAAGGAAGTTAAGTCCATTTGGATTTAAACAGAAGAAGTAATCAGTTGATAATTACTCTAAATTAATATTTTTTTAAGAAATTATTCATCTTCCAACTCTTGGATGAATTTGGCCAACTCTTGCATAAGGAACAGTTTCTTTTTTCTTTTTTTTTTTTGAGACAGAGTTTTGCTCTTGTTACCTAGGCTGGAGTGCAATGGTGTGATCTCGGCTCACTGCAACCTCCACCTCCTAGGTTCAGGCAATTCTCCTGCCTCAGCGTCCTAAGTAGCTGGGATTACAGGCACGCACCACTATGCCCAGCTAATTTTTTGTATTTTTAGTAGAGACGGGGTTTCACCATGTTGACCAGGATGGTCTCAATCTCTTGACCTCGTGATCCACCTGCCCTGGCCTCCCAAAGTGCTGGGATTACAGACTTGACCCACCATGCCCGGCCAAGAAACACTTTCTACATGAAATGTGATAATCTCATAAACTCTTCCTGATGCTAACCATACATCTTGTAGGTTTTTATTTATCTAAGACTTAGCTGTGGGGAAAAAAGGGTTTAAATGTCCCTTTGATGACTGACCATATGGATAAATCTATATAAACATGAATAATTTTTGCTAGATGACCACAGTAAGCAGTCATTATTCTGTTTTAATGAAAAGAACTACTGTTAGCTAAGACAGTTCACTTTTAGTACTGCCTGCCACAACTATCTTTGTGATCTTGGGCTAGTCGGGTAACTTTTTGGATCTTTCATTTGTATTAATAAAATTGATTATGTGCTATATTACCTCTAAAATGAATAGATATCATAGTATCCATCCCTCAGTTGTGTCATTATATTTCTAAAATGCTTTGTTTCTTACTTCCATTATATATATTCATTATTTTCAGACCAGGTGTCCTGTACAGCAGTAACTCTTACTTCATTCAAATAAACTCTATTCCCTATGCAAGGTAGGTCTGCCAAATGCCAAATCTAGAAAAGGCACAATGATGAACTAAAAATTGGCAGTAATTAGGGAGACAAACAAATCTTCAGGAACATAACTTGAATGGCAAAAGCACAACAATTTTACATATATCAGGCCTATGGAATTACATAATCTTAGCTTCCTTAAAATGTTGAACTCAAATTGACCCTTATTAACTTATTTACTAAAAACAAATTGTAAGCATCTATGACATTTTATCCATTTTTGAAGTTAATAAGTTGGCTTCTTTTAGTAGATATTTTCTAATTATTGCTTGTTGTTAGACAAAAATGATGCACTGAATGTAACAGGCCATCCCTTGAAACATCAGAAATGGTACTTAAGTTATTGAGAAATACATATTATTTGATTATAAGCACTGGTAATTGACACACACACACACACACACACACATATACACACACACATAATATTTAAACATTTAAAATATAAGGACCACTATTGATTAGACATCTACAAGTTATATTACTGATTACCTACTCCTTAATCTTCAGGCAGGCAAACACGTTTTTAGCTCTCATGAAAAAAAAAAATATATATATATATATATATATTTTCTCAACCACTGAAATACAATGTGAAATATAAATGTTAAAAATTTGGAGAGATTATATCTTAGGGTTGTTTTTGGAGTTTGTTTTTAGAATATAGACATATTTAAGAATCTGTTCAGTGGTATAATACAAAGAAGGAGAAGCACTGCAGTATCATCAGCAAGTTAATTTTGGGAAAGAAGCTCACAAAAGCTGTTACACAGTTTCCTTTGTTAATGTAAGTGGCAATCCTTCCTGAGGGTCCTTGAACATGTGTTTATCAAATTTGTATTTACCGCATACTAAAACATAAAAAGAAAATTTGAAAATGCTTTTATTACCCTATGTAACGTTAGTCTTCACTCGTGAATTTTACTTGATCTAGCAATCAGTTATATCCAAAAATCTTTATGCCTTGCTGTATTTTTCTGTAGGGCTAAGGGTAGTGCTACCAAATTTTATTTCCTAAGAGTTAAAGATAGATAATTTAAAGATTAGTGAAGCCAGGATTGCTACAAATTCCTTATGCACCTAAAACCAAAAATCCCAGAGATGAAATGTTTCTTCTTGTGACTACCAAACAGAGAGATGTATACATATACTCACACGCATGTGCACGCGTGCGCGTGCACACGTGCACACACACACACACACACACCCCTTTTCCAATTCAAGCCATAATTGGAACATGTTGTTACCTTTAAAAAGAAAAAAGAAAAAAGTACTTTGAAAAACATTCTTCAGTCTTTTACTTGACCTTGTTTCTACCATTCAGATATAACACATCATAATATAAAGAATGACTAGGGAACTTTGAGAGATTTGAGGGTGTATTATAATAGTCATTATGAGTAAATATAGTACTTTTAGCTCCTTTAGTGTTTAAAAACTGTAAGGCATGACTTCAACATTTTACTATTCACGATGGGTCTCTTGAACTTCTGTGGTAAAAGGTTTAAGAGACCTTGCATTTGTTAAGTCTCTTAAACTTAAAGGTAAAGCCTTCCAAAGACTTTTGCATTTATATCTGTTTTATCAGTCAGCTGTCTTAATCACTTGTATCTTTGGTATAATTTATTGGATAATTAAAAAATTATTTTAGCTTTATGTGTATAAAATTGCTCTATCCAAAATATACCTATAGACTTAATTTTTCTATAAGAAGCAAAATTGAGGATGTATTATAATAAAATACATACTTTTTTAAAGAAAAGAGTGATGTGGGCTTTTATTTATGAGATTTTTTTAAAAAACCTTTTTGCTTATTATTTTGTCTTTAATTATTTAAGATTAAATTAAATTTTATAACTCAAGTTTGAAACTTTTTCCTGAGCTTTAACCAAATTTTCAGACAATGAGAACATATTAAGGCTCTCTGTGTGCTACAATAATATTTAATCATATTATAATTATAATAAGGGAAACATCAAAAAGTCTCTTTGAGAAAGTTATAGTAAGTTGTGGTAAATAATAAGATGTTTTGTAACCTACATGTAAATCAATCTTTCTTTCTTTCTCTCTTTCTTTCTTTTGTTTTCTTTCTCTTTCTCCCTTCCTTCCTTCCTTCCTTCCTTCCTTCCTTCCTTCCTTCCTTCCTTCCTTCCTTCCTTCCTTCCTTCCTTCCTAGTGTGTAGAACATAAAAAATATGTAATTGTTTTATGCAAATGCAAAGTAAGTGGTAGAGGACAGAGTTGAAGTATCTAGTTCATAAGCTGAACTCACAACCCTTGCCTGAAAATGTCTTTCACCTAAGATACAATGTTATTTAAAAATCTGTTGATGACAGAGCTTAGCAAAATTTAAAAAAGTCTATGTATTAGCCCATTATCCTACTACTATGAAGAACTACCTGAAGCTGGGTAATTTATGAAGAAGAGAGGTTTAATTGACTCACAGTTCCACAGGCCGTACTGGAAGCATGGCTGAGAGAACTTTGTAAACTTACAATTATGGCAGAAGGCGAGGGGGTAGTAAGCATCTTCACATGGCTGTCAGGAGTGCGTAGAGGAAGGTGCTACACACTTTTAAACAAGCAGTCTCCAGAGAACTGTATCAAAAGAGCAACAAGGGGGAGCTCTGCCCCCACAATTCAATCACTTTCCACCAGGCCCCTCCTTCAACATTGGGAATTACAATTCGACATTATATTTGGGTGGGGATACAGAGCCAAACCATATTAATCTGTTATATTCATGGTGGCAGTGATGGGTTTGCTGCCAGCCAATGGCAAATTGCTTGGATAAAAAAATTAATGACATATCTCAGTGGCACATCTCTCCGTTTTGGGACCTAGAAGACTCTGTGTGTTAAGTTCTTCAAGGGCAGTCCTATTGGTATGGTCTGAATGTTTGTGTTCCCAACAAATTCATATGTTAAAAACCTAATCCCCAATGCGATGGTGTTACAAGGTGGCATTTTGGAGAGGTAATTAGGTCATGATGGTAGAGCCCTCATGAATGAGATTAGTGTCCTTATAAAAGAGGCTCCAGAGAGCTACTTTGCCTCTTCCACCAGGTGAGGACACAACTGGAAGATGCCACCTATGAATCAGAAAGCAAGGCAGTGACATATTCAGTGCCTGGTGAGCATCCAATATGCCAGTGCCTTGATATTCTACTTCCTAGCCTCTAGAAGCGTGAATTTCTAGAGCCTCTAGAAGCAGTTGCCTACAAGCTACCCAGTTTATGGTATTTTTTAATAGCGGTCCAAAAACTGACATCTACGTGCTCTATTCTTACTTTTCTCACAATATTTCTTTACCTCTGAAATCTGATTTAAATGAATATAAATACATAGTTTGAATCAAATAACCAAAAGGTAGTAATCTGAGGGAAATAGGTACTGGATAGCCAGCCTCATTCCTTTGACTTGATTACCTTCATAAACCATTCATTCTAGCAGAACTATTACCACTAATAGTAAAACTACCTACCTACTTTATTTATTTTACTGAGTCCTTGAATTAATTGAGTTGCCTAGCCCTGGGAATGGCTGCAGTTGATCATGAACTGGCATATAGGCAAATGTATAATATGCTTCCAGTGAAAGATTTGCTCAAAGAAGATCAATTTCTTAGATTTTAAGAAAAGGTTAGTTAAAGTAATGGGGAAAAAAACCTATATTGTAGCTGCATTGTGAAATAATTGGAATAATCGAATATGGATAAGAGTTCAATAATGTGTCAACATTATAACATTATATTGATTCTTTCTTCCAAAATGCTGAGTTTTGAAGATGTGAGATTGAAAAGTATCCTACTAGAATTACTTTTACAAGGTAAACATTAAGAAATGCGTGCATTCTCTTTAGTAGATTACCTCCTGTGACACTGGCACAGATACTTAAGGCAGTACATTCCCATGGTGCATGGACACTCTTTAGAATGGAGGAAGAAAAACAGTCCCCACACACTTGGATAGTACCCTACTCCTGCTATTTTTCCTAGCAGTGAACTTCCTTGTTTAAAGAAGGAAAATAAGAGCCAATATAATGAAAATACAAAAGGGAAAATGTCATGCTAGTTTAGGTTAGTGGTTTTCATTTAGTCCCTATTTTTTCAAAATGTAAAATGCATATCCCTGGTGGTATCTGACATGGCACAAAAAATGACATTAAATAATAGTGACTCACATGGGGAGGAATATTCCATTTTCTTTTGTCTTAATTCTTCTATTGAACTCATAAACGATTATTATTTTGTGTTTTTTTCATTTCTTAAATTTTTGGCATATGCTGCTAACCTCTCTTAAATACTTGCTACTTGTCCTTTACAATAATGAAAGCACATTTCAGCTTAGAACCTTTGGTAGACAATAGTATCTAGTTACAATTTAATAAGTTTTAAAATTACAATTTGTTTTTAGTTGTAATTTACTATTTGCAGTGATGATATAAGTCATCTTTAAAATAAACAAGTTGGAGCCGGGTGCGGTGCCTCATGCTTGTACTCCCAGCATTTTGGGAGGCCAAAGCAGGCGGATTACTCGAGGTCATGAGTTCAAGACCAGCCTGGCCAACATGATGAAACCCTGTCTCTATTAAACATGCAAAAATTAGCCAGGCATGGTGGCAGGGGCCTGTAATCCAAGCTACTCAGGAGGCTGAGGCAGGAGAATCACTGAAACCTAGGAGGTAGAAGTTGCAGTGAGCCAGGATCACGCCACTGCACTCAATGTGGCTGACAGAGCGAGACTTCTCCTCCACCCCAGATAAAACACATGCACAAATAAATAAGTTGGATACAGATGAGTTCAATAAAGTGTCAACATTATATTGATTATCTTTTCCAAATGCTGAGTTTTGAAGATGTGAGATATGAAAAGTACCTATTAGAATTACTTTTAAAAAGTCATCAGTAAAAAAAAGATAAGAAAAATAGTCTTAGTCAATACTAATTATTTTATGGCTAGAAATCCTATACTACATTATTATTATTATTATTAGTTTGAGATGGAGTATTGCTCTGTTGCCAGGCTGGAGTACAGTGGTGTGATCTTGGCTTACAGCAACCTCCAACTCCCTGGTTCAAGCGATTCTCCTGCTTCAACCTCCTGAGTACTGGGATTTCAGATGCCCACTAGCACACCCAGCTAATTTTTGTATTTTTGGTAGAGCGGGGTTTCACCATGTTGGCCAAGATGGTCTCGATCACTTGACTTGGTGATCTGTCCTCCTTGGCTTTCTAAAATGCTGGGATTAAAGGTGTGAGCCTTCATGCTCAGCCTATTTTTTTTTTTAAGACTCGAGGCAGGCTTTTTTAAAAAATATATTTTATTGCACTTTAGGTTTTGGGGTACATGTGAAGAACATGCAAGATTGTTGCATAGGTACATACATGGCAACGTGATTTGCTGCCTTTCTCCCCATCACCTATATCTGGCATTTCTCCCCATGTTATCCCTCTGCAACACCCCACCCCCTGCTGTCCCTCCTCTAGTTCCCCCCAACAGACCCCAGTGTGTGATGCTCCCCTCCCTCTGTCCATGTGTTCCCATTGTTCAACACTTGCCTATGAGTGAGAACATGCAGTATTTGATTTTCTGTTCTTGTGTCAATTTGCTGAGAATTATGGTTTCCAGGTTCATCCATGTCCCTACAAAGGACACAAACTCATCGTTTCTTATGGCTGCATAGTATTCCATGGTGTATATGTGCCACATTTTCCCTGACCAGTCTATCATCGATGGGCATTTGTGTTGGTTCTAAGTCTTTACTATTGTAAACAGTGCTGCAATGAACATTTGTGTGCATGTGTCCTTATAATAGAATGATTTATAATTCTTTGGATATATACCCAGTAATGGGATTGCTGAATCAAATGAAATTTCTACTTCTAGGTCCTTAAGGAATGGCCACACTGTCTTCCACAATGATTGAACTAATATATACTCCCACCAACAGTGCAAAAGTGTTCCTATTTCTCCACATCCTCTCCAGCATCTGTTATCTCCAGATTTTTTAATGATTGACATTCTAATTGGTGTGAAATGGTATCTCAATGTGGTTTTTATTTGCATTTCTCTAATGACCAGTGATGATGAGCATTTTTTCATGTTTGTTGGCCTCATATATATCTTTTTTTGTAAAGTTTCTGTTCATATCCTGTGCCCACTTTTGAATGGGCTTGTATGCTTTTTTCTTGTAAATCTGTTTTAGTTCTTTGTATATTCTAGATACTAGCCCTTTGTCAGACGGGTAGATTGCAAAATTTTTTTCCCATTCTGTTGGTTGCTGATTCACTCTTGATTGTTTCTTTTGCAGTACAGAAGCTCAGGAGTTTAATTAGGTCCCATTTGTCTATTTTGGCTTTTGTTGCCAATGCTTTTGGTGTTTTAGTCATGAAGTCCTTGCCTATGCCTAAGTCCTGAATGGTTTTGCCTAGTTTTCTTCTAGGGTTTTTATGGTGTTAGGTCTTATGTTTAAATCTTTAATCCATCTGGAGTTAATTTTAGTGTAAGGTGTCAGGAAGGGGTCCAGTTTCTGCTTTCTGCACATGGCTAGCCAGTTTTCCCAACACCATTTATTAAGCAGGGAATCCTTTCCCCATTGCTTATTTTTGTCAAGTTTGTCAAATATCAGATGGTTGTAGATGTGTAGTGTTGCCTCTAAGGCCTCTGTTCTGTTCCGTTGGTCTGCATCTCTGTGTTGGTACCAGTACCATGCTGTTTTGATTAATGTAGCCTTGTAATATAGTTTGATGTCAGATAGTGTGATGCAATCCAGCTTTGTTCTTTTTGCTTAGAATTGACTTGGCTATGTGGGTTCTCTTTTGGTTCCATATGAAGTTTAAGGTGTTTTCTTTCCAGTTCTGTGAAGAAGGTCATTGGTAGCTTGATGGGGATAGCATTGAATCTATAGCTTTTTTAAAACTCTAGTTAAAGATTCTAGTTAAGAATATCGAGACTTGTAACTTGTATATCCAAAGTCCTAAACTTCTCTGTGTCTGGTACTAAATATTTAAGTTACCCGTCCCTTAACTTTCTTTAACCTTCCGTAGCAACTTTCAGTCTGTCAACTAACTGAAGCCTCTACAGGCAGAACAAAGACAGTTAGGAACAGTGGAGATCAGAAATAATCCAGTCTATTCATTCAGTCATGAAAAAATGTCAATCAGTAAGCATTGAGTCCCTCTTTGCCCCAAGCTCTTTGATGTCAAATGAAGACACGTGTAAAACATACATGAGATCAAGGATATATTCAGTATAAAACAAACCACATTTGACTTACAAATGCATTTAATTTTTCAAGCAAGTAATAAGGAAAACTAAGCATTTTTTTGATGTTGTTTTTATAAAGGATGTGCTATCTCAAATTCATAGCTATCCATCCTTCTCTATTTATTGCAACTGATGCTCTAGTAGGTTGTATCATCTGTCTGCAACTAAAGGCATTAAACTGGTGTCCCCAGGTTTAAAATAGCATGAGGAGACAATTAAACAAATTGAATAAATTGATCTGCAAGAGCACTTGGTACTGTGGGAACACAGAAGGGCATTCTAATGCCCTTGGAGTAAATAAAGATGGATATGTTTTGAAAAACAAGTAACTATTATTTCAGTGGAAAAGAGAATAAGAAGTGTATCAGGAAAAAGGCAACAACACATATGAAGGCAGAGCATCTTGAGGCATATAACATGATATAGCATTACCATTAATATAACTTTACGAGAATAAAGGACAAAAGATGAAATGGAGCTTGGAGGAGTGAACCTAAAGCCAGATTAAGAAAGTTCTCTTATTTTATAGTAAAGATTGGGATTTATCTTAAAGGATGGATACTAATATGCTCATATGCTCATTTTAATATCATCATGTTTTCCCAAGTTACACCTAGTTTGAAGATAATCAAGCATTTTGTGATGACAATATCTACTGTTCGGGGCCCAATTCTATTTGGTTTGCAAGATTAGGTTCTCTTAGCCCTTCACTTACTTGTGGATTCTGAATTAGTTTCGTAGACTTTCTGGGCATCTGCTCCTCTGTGTTTTTCTTTTCTGGTGTCCTTAAGGAGATTTGACCATGGAACAATGACTACTTCAGATACCTTGGCCTCTAAGATGCTCCTTTACACCAAAACTCCAGCAGCAGGATCAAAGGTAGATTAACTAAGGTTCAAATGATTGTAGCTCACTCTTGTACTCTCTTTCTTCTCTTCCTCTATTTTTCTTCCTATTCTCTTTCCCTACCTACTATTCATGTAGGACTAGGAGGGTTTTTGTTTTTTCTACTTTTGCAATCAGCTAGGTTCCAAGACACAGCATTGCAAAAATTGAACTGGAAAACACACACACACACACACACACACACACACACTCTCACACACAGTCAGAACCAAGAGATTACATGCTTCGTTCTAAAATAAAATATACAGTTTTAAAAATATGTTTAAGCTAATAATTAAAATTTTATAAGATATAGATTATCATTTTTCTCCCATAGAATATGTCATATAACACATGACAGGTAGAAAATAGGGCAGTCAATCCTTTTTGTGTGAGGTTTCAATAATTTATTTTGCCAGAGGGCTTAGGGAAATTCTATACACAGTTGTACTAAGTTTATGTACCCTGAATAAAATATTAATAAGAATTAGGAAAATTATCACTTATGAGTACTAGTCACAGCTCGTGAAAGTCATCTAGAAACTTGTAAAAGTCTGAACTTCTTTATTATTTTAGAATAATGTTTATTTTAAATAAATTTAATCTAAGTTTGCACTTTATTAGTTGAAATGTGTCATTGGCTTCCTATTAACTTTAGGATAAACTAAAAGTTCTAACCAAAACATGTAAAGTTCTAATAACTCCCAGATATGGTTTGGCTGTGTCTCACCAGTTCATGCTAGGAAGTAACTAACTTGCTTTTGATTTTACAGGCTCATAGATGGAAGGGACTTGCCTTATCTCAAACGAGACTTTGGATTGTGGACTTTTGAGTTAATGCTGAAATGAGTTAAGACTTTGCGGGACTGTTGGAAAGGCATGATTGGTTTTGAAATATGAGAATATAAGATTTGGGAGGGGCCAGGGCAGAATGACATGGTTTGGCTATGTCCCTACCCAAATCTCTTCTTGAATTACAGCTCCCATAATTCCCACATGTTGTGGGAGGGACTTGGTGGGAGACCACTGAATCATGGGAGTGGTTTCCCCCATACTGTTCTTGTGGAAGTGAATAAATCTCATGAGATCTGTTGATTTTATAAGGGGTTTCTCCTTTTGCTTGGCTCTCATTCTTTCTTATCTGCTGCCATGTAAGATGTGCCTTTTACCTTCTACCATGATTGTGAGTCCTCTTCAGTCAATTGGACTGTGAGTCCATTAAACCTCTTTTTCTTTATAATTAGCCAGTCTCAGGTACCTCTTCTTCATGAGCAGCATGAAGAGGGACTAATACAGTCATGTATTCATTCATTTATCTATCATTTAATGAATAACAATTGAGAACTTAGTAGATGTCATGCACTTTACCAGGTGCATTGTCCATCTGGTTTCTCCCTACGTTTTAGGCTTTTATCTTGCCATGCTTCCCCTCCATTCTATGTGACAGCCATACTCACCCACTTGCAATTCCCTTGAAATGCCCAGCTCAATCAAACACCTGTATCTTCCCTATGCTGTTTCTGTGACAGGGAAACAGCATTCCTGCTGTTTCTCACTTATGTAGCTCAATGCCTCAACAACATATATGATCTTTGATATGAAATGAAGGATTTTAAAAATACGTATTCCAGACACCCAACTTCTATTATGTTGATTTGGTAGATCTGTGGTGGAACTTATGACTGAGTGTTTTTATTTCTAAAAGGTTTCATAGGAAATTGAAATAATAAATTCCTTTTGAAACACTTGACCAATTAATACCTCTTTAACCTTTAAGGTTCAAATTAGGTACCAGTCTTCATTAATAACATTAGTTGACCTCATATTTACTTAAGTGGCCATTTCTGTATTCATTAATGGTGCTTGTCCTCCTTGAACTGTATTTGTATTTTAGTTTAGTTTATTTTTTTAATATTTTTTCTACACTGTGAGAAACTCAAATATCTGTTCATTTTTATCTTCATTGATGTGCAGTTCCTGGCAAACAAAGGCTGTGTCAATACTTGTTCAATGAATGAATAAGCCTACAACTTATTTTTATATACATTGAGAATATCTTTAAAAAATAATCAAGACTTCAGTATCTAGTGAAATATTAACAACTTTTGTGGATTAGAAGTACAATGCTGACCAACATGTCACATTCAGTTTGAAATCAATCACTTATTTTTACTGTGTACTAAATATGTTTTTATGAGGGTAAAATGGGTTACAAAGGAAAATCTTTATATTACTCATGTTATTTCATTTCCATGTGAATCTGGACACATTAAGGATGCTATCTTTTATTCAAAGCCGAGTGTGGTGGCTTAGAATATTTTTTTCTCAAAGGGTGATCCATAGTTCATTTGCTTAGAGTGATTAACATCCATGTTAAAATTCAGGCCACAGACTGAAAGATTAATTCAGTGTCCGTAAAGGACAATGAATTAGCAACCAGCATATATAAATCAATGATAAAAAGGCAAACAACATAAACCCAATGGTAATAAGGGAACTTTACATTAAAAACCAGAATGAGATATCAGTTCACACATTCAAATTAAAAATCAAGACCAGGCACATGACTCACGCCAGCATTTTCAGAGGTTGAGGTGAGAGGATTCCTTGAACCCTTAAAGACCAGCCTGGGAAATGTAGTGAGATCTCATCTTTCAAAAAATAAATAAATAAATAATCAAATAAAATAAATAAATATTTTTCTTTAAGCAAATGTATACATCAAACCATCCAGCAATGTCAGGTGCTAGAGATAATACATACTTCTAGCTCCTAGGAACCCCTGTACACTTTGGATGGGATTGTAAATTGTCACAGCCATTCTGTAGAACAATTTGGAAAGAATACTTGAATGTATTCCTAACTCACAACCTAGCATTCCTACTGCTTAACACGATTTTGCTTATGTACACAAGGAGATATAAACAAAATATATAAACCAGTATTGTTTATAACAAACTTTGAAATGCCATCCATAAAAGCATGGATAAACAATTTGAAATATACAAGATTGGACACCCTAAAATGATTACACAAATTTACTAGTGTCACCCTTGTGCACAAACTTCACAAACTTAAATAAAATCAAAATGAAAAAGTTCATACTACAATAGCACATGTAAAAATGATAATGACTCTATATGCAGAGAAGAAAATAAAGCTACTTTCCAGCAGTGTATAAAATAGAATGTCAGATTACATGTATATAGGCCAAATAAATATTTGCGACATCTCCAAATCATCAATCTATTTTCAGCAGCACAAAAAAAAAACAAGCTATTTTATGAAGAATCCCATCAAAACTGTGTGTTTTCTGTTCTCCCTGAACTTTGCTGTGAAAAGTAGGGCTCTGCAAGCCATAAAACTTTTATTACAACAGTTTTTATTTTTAGAACACCTAAGTTGTTCAAGAAAATTAAAACCTAAATATCAACTCAAGCCATTGTCAGAAAAAAATTAAGAAAAATATCTTGTGTGTTTGCAGAGATTGACTGTTTTATTCTTTTTGAAAAGTTAATTACCCATTTATATTTATCTAAAGCTAGAAATTAAAAACTATACCTTCTTTTAATAAGTTGTGTTTTATAGTTAAAAGTTGTGAAAATTCTGTTTTTATACATCATTGTGATTATAATAATGTTTATTATAGAGTAAACAAATGCTTTATAGTAACAAGAATCAAAAAATAAACATCAATTTACCAATTTTTGAATTTTGGCTGGCCTTGCTACATCTTTTAACCAATGGAATATACCAGAAACTATGTTGTATGAGTTCAGGAACTATGGTCTCTAGAAGCTTTGCAGTATTTGCCGTTACTACTTTTAGAGGGCAGCTCTAGGATCACCATACAAGGAAGTTGATATGGTCTACTAGAAGATAAGCAACACTTGGAGAACTAAGTTGTCACAAAGGAGAGATAGCATCAACTGCTGGACAATTGAGTGAGGCTTACTGCCCAGTTTACCTCCAAGAGTCATGTAAGGGAACCCAAGTAAAGCAGCAGGAAGATCACCTGTTTTAACCACTGCATTTTGGTGTGTTACTTTTGACCAGTAGTTAACAGATACAGAGATAGTACCTAAAAGTTGGGAGCTACTGTAAGAAAACTTTAATTGTGTCATCGACATTGGGACTGGGTGGCAGGTAGAACCCAGAAAAGCAGTGATAAATCAATTAGCAAAGGCTGGAAAAGTGGCAAAGAGGTTAGGGTTTGTGTTAATACCTCTGAAATATTTAAATTTTATATTATTTAAATTTTTAAATATATTATTTAAAAAATAAAAAAATCATATCTTTTTTTTATTGTACTTTAGGTGCTGGGGTACATGTGCAGATCATGCAGAATTATTGCATAGGTACATACATGGGAAGGTGGTCTGTTGCCTCCATCCCTCCGTCACCTATATGTGGCATTTCTCCCCATGTTATCCCTCCCCAACCTTCCCACCCCTGCACTGTCCCTCCCCTAGACCCTCTCCAACAGACCCCAGTATGTGATGCTCCCCTCCCTGTGTCCATGTGTTTTCATTGTTCAACACCCACCTATGAGTGAGAACATGCGGTGTTTGATTTTCTGTTCTTGTGTCAGTTTGCTGAGAATGGTGTTTTCCAGATTCATCCATGTCCCTACAAAGGACATGAACTCATCATTTTTTATGGCTGCATAATATTCAATGGTGTGTATGTGCCACACTTTCTTGTCCAGTCTATCGTCGATCGGCATTTGTGTTGGTTCCAGGTCTTTGCTATTGTAAACAGTGCCACAATGAAAATACACATGCATCCGTCCTTATAATAGAATGATTTATAATTCTTTGGGTATATATCCAGTAATGGGGTTGCTGGGTCAAATGGAATTTCTGTTTCTAGATTCTTGAGGAATCGTCACACTGTCTTCTGCAGTGCTTGAACTAATTTCCATGCCCACCAACAGTGCAAAAGTGTTCCTATTTATCCCCATCCTCTCCAGCATCTGTTGTCTCCAGATTTTTTAATGATTGCCATTCTAATTGCTGTAAAATGGTATCTCAATGTGGTTTTTTTTTCCATCTCTCTAATGACCAGTGATGATGAGCATTTTTTATATGTTTGTTGGCCTCATACATGTCTTCTTTTGAAAAGTATTCTCAGTTTTCCAAAGGGGATCTAAGAATCCTAAGGACATTCCCCTTAGCAATCTCATACACAGTCCAAGATAGAGATTCATCTCAAAATTTATTGATTTGGCTTTAGGGATGTGCAGGGAATTAGGGAGCCACCAAAGTTTTAAGGGAGTAGTATCAACAAAATCCCAGCTATCTTGAATTTAAAGGTAAGAGATTGCTAACACTGAAAAGAGGCTTTTGGGCTTCCAACTTGCAACAGGCAGAGCAGGCAGAGAGAGCTCCTCAGCTGCAATGAGGGGCCACTTCTTATTAAAAGGATAAGATGTCTCATAAGGAGCCAACAGCCCAATAGGTGGTACCCAGATTCAAGGAGAACAAAGGATCAAGGAGCCACTCTTGAGCAGAAGTGGATCCTATTCTAGGAACACCCTTGTTGAAAAGAGAAGCTGGTGGCACATATTCAGCTTGTTTTTAGAATTATGATGTCGAGTAATTGCTATTACTGTATTAGGGTTCTCTAGAAGGACAGAACCAATAGGATATATGTGTATTTGAAAGATAATTTATTAAGGAGAATTGACTCACATGATCACAAGGTAAAGTCCCACAATAGGCTGTCTGCAAGTTGAGGAGCAAGGAAGCCAGTAGTGGATGAGTCCAAGTCCCAAAACTTCAAAAGTAGGGAAGCCAACAGTGCAGCCTTTGTCAGTGCCTAAAGGCCTGAGAGCCCCTGACAAACCACTGATGTAGTAAGTCCAAGAGTCCAAAGACGAAGAACTTGGAGTCTGACATTCAAAGGCAGGAAGCATCCAGCACAGGAGAAATATGAAGGCCGGAAGACAGCAATTTTGCTCATTCCACCTTCTGCCTGCTTTATTCTAGCCATGCCAGCAGCTGATTAGATGGTGCCCACCCCGATTGAGGTGGGGTCTGCCTCTTCCAGTCCACTGACTCAAATGTTAATTTCCTTTGGCAACACCTTCACAGACACAGCCAGGAACAATACTTTGCTTTCTTCAATCCAATTAAATTGACGCTCAATTATTAACTATCACAATTGCTCATTTTTGAGTGGAAATGTCTGTTGTGGTAAAATTGTCCCTTTCTTATATTGTATCAGGCATGTCGGAGTTGGGGGATACAGTAAATAGTATTACTTGTTTCTTCTGTTTATAAGTCTCTGGATCAAGAGGAGCTGCACTTAAGGGGCTCTACTTATACCTAAGCCAGATATAAATCAGATGGTGGACTTTTAGCCTGATTCCATGATTGAGTGGCCATTTGGGAGACTTTTCACGTATGAAAAAAGTAAATAATTGTGACCAGAGGGTACAATGTAATAGATTAGCTATGGCCACATTTTCCTTATACCTCTTCCCATCAAGAGAGTTAATCTATTTCCCCCACTACTAGAACCTAAGTTATCCTCATAACTTGCTTTGACTATTAGAAGCTGATTCCCAGGCCTTGGCCTTATGAATATTTGCAGCTGCCATTTTCAACTGCACTGAGAATACCATGTCAGAAGCCAGTCAAGAGTACTGGATGATAGAGGTCCAACCAGAGGAGAAGTAAAGTGTCTCAACCAAAATCAGCACTGTCTGTCTGAAAAATAAGGCCATCTTGGATGTTCCAGCTCCAGCTAACCTTTACCTGAATGCATGAGTGGGCCCAGGAGAAATGTCAGAGGAATAACTAGCTAACCTATAGACAACTGAAAAACAACCAAGTGACATTTTTTTTTGTTTGTTTTGGTAAGCAACTGAGCTTCAGAGATATTTGTTATGCAGCAATAGTCTGATATGACTGTCATTTTAAAAATCAGTGCTAATCATTGCAAATGTTAATGTTAATAATTAATAAAAATGACAGTTGTCTGACAAGAGTTAAATATATCTCTTGATTAAGAAAACCCAGGTTTCTTAATGTTGAATTTGAGTTCTTAAATAATGAATAAATGTATAGTTCTCTATGTTACTAAATGGATTTCCAACAACAATTCATTTTTTGAAATTAACTATATAGCTCTTGTGGATTAAATTGTGTCCCCCAGAATTCATGTTGAAGCCCTAACCCTAATGATACTGTGTTTGGAGATAGGGGTCTTTAGGAAGGTAATTAAGGTTAAATGAGATTATATGGGAGAAGTTTTAATCTGATAATGCTGGTGACCCTCATAAGAAGAGGAAGAGGCAGCAGCAATCCCTTTCTTCTCAAGGATACAGAGAAGAGGTCATGTGAGGACATAGCAGGGATGTAGGTATCTGCAAATTAAAAAGGGAAGCCTCATCAGAAACCAGCCCTGACAGGCCATGAATCTTAAAGTTCTAGCCTTCAGAACTGTGAGAAAACAAGTTTCTGTTGTTAAAGCCACTCAGTTTGTGGTATTTTGTCATGGTAGTCCTAGCAGATGAATGCAATCACTGATTTACTTTACTGTACATTTGGATTTTCATAGACTCCTGAAAATTTAATCATGAAGAAGGACTGAGATAAAGTGTCCTGCTACTACTGTAGTTTTCTTCTTCTGCTTTTTATTTCCTGCCAATTTCTCTCATATATTTGATGATAACTTATGGATGGCCTAAGACTTCCTTAGTCCACTCTTCTAATTCTGATTATACACCCATTGTGACAAAATAGCACTTTCTGTAAATGCCTTTGGCTTTGATTTTGATTGCATTCATGTTTGCAAGGGGAAAAAAATCACACCTAAACCAAATTACACTTGACCCTCCTTGCCAAATTGTCCGTATATTCTATATACATCATTTTACTTTGTGTATTAAACAAACACAGTAATTCTTATGCACACTGAAGTTTGATAAACACTAATCTGAGAAAGAAAAAAACTAAATGTCTCTTCACAGATGTTCAAGTAATCAAACCATTCTGCATTTAGACTAACCCTCAAATCATGAAGGAGTGCAAGGATGAGTGAAGAATTTCAAAATGTTTCTGTCTGCCTGCAATGTTAATTCCACACTGTTTCAGTTTTTATCCAGTATTAGTTTTCAAAATATCGGTAGTTTGTACAGTGAGTTATTGAACTGCCTACAAAGAGAGACTAGCTTCTAAAAACATCTCCTGAGTTAAGACACAACTCCATCAAAGTTCCTACATTCTTTTGTTGGCTTTTCCTTATTGTATTTTTGTCCAACATTTTTTAGAGAGCTTTATTGATTCACATAAATTAAATACTCTACCTTTTAATCTGTTGCTTTCTTAGAGCTACTAGCCTCTTCTTAATTGCTTACTCTGCAAATCCCCATTGTTTTCAAGAGTGTCCTAAGTCTTGAGTCAACCTAGACTTGAACTTTCCCACACTGAAATTTCAATAAAGTCAGTTCACATGAAGAGAGCTTTGGAGTGCTCTCTAGTCTAATGATCTGCTTGCCCGAGAGGTGGGAAGATGACAATGGACCACTTCTCTTGGAGTGATCCTTTGTGCTTTAGGAGTAGAGTGCAGATGATAGTTTCTGGTTTTCTCGGTTTTTATCTACCAGCTTAGAATCTCTGCTCCATGAGCAAGCTGTGGCAAGGACTACATTTGCAAATATCGGGCCCTGTTATTCTTATGTGCCTTGCCTGATTATTGCATCCACCCATGAGTGAGGGCTAAGTGAAGGAGGGCAGCTCTCAACCTCTTGGCTGCACTTCTTTAGAATTTAGCCTCACTAAGACAGAACTTGGGACAATGAGACAGGCTGTGGCCTTCTATTCTTGAGGAGACTGTGTAGTCTTTGATGCAGATCTGGGGTGAGTTGAAGCCCCATTGTTTGGCCAATCTGTTCAGTTGGAGATTCCATCATGCTGAGCTGGAAGTGGAGAAACAAGGGGCAGGTATTGGCTCAAGTTCCTCAAATGCTCATTGTTCTTACTAACATCTAGTAAATTTCATTGAATACATATTTCTCCATTTACTATATGTCCTTAGGACATTTTCCAGTGACTTTAAATGATTGACCTTTTTAAAAATACTTCTTACCATAATGATTATTTCACTAAGGAGTGGTTGCACAGAAGAGCTCACACTGTCATTCTGAAAGTTCTGTTTCTAGTTTTTGATTGCTACCTATGAAGCTGCTAAGAACATTATTGCACAAGTCTTTACTATGGGAATATTTCTTTTTCACCCTTGGGTGAGTATGCAAGAGCAGGAATGACTAGGTCATATGGCAAGTGTGCATTTAACATTTTAGGAAATTGTCAACATATTTTTCCAAGTATTTTCAACATTTTATATTCCCATTAGGAGAATATAAAAGTTCCAGCTACTCCACAGAATCTGCCATACTTAATATGGTAAGATAGTTTACTTTTAGATAATCTAGTAGGTACATAGTAGTAACTCAGTGTGGCATTAATTTGAATGTCCCTAATGACTAATATTGTTGAGCATCTTTTCATGTGCTTATTTGCCATCTGTATATCTTTGGTGAAGTGTTTCTTCAAACCTTTAGTCATCTTATTAGTCTTTTTAAAAAGTGTTTTTCTTCCCTTTACTAATGAATTTTTAGAATTCAGTGTATTACTTTTTGTTCTGTAGTTTTTTCCTGTTAATTTGGTAGATTGGTTTTCAGTGTCAGTGATGTAGTGTGATAAGTGATGTCAGTATGATTTGCATGTAGCATATAGTTCAAATGTTTATTTTTGCTTAATTAAAATGTCTTTCTCCTTTAATTGCCTGAGTTTAGCCCACTTCCTTATAAAAAATTTTTTAAAAATACACAGAGGTAGGTAGGAAATTCAGGCATATAAGTATACAAAGTGACTTATAAATAAAAGCAACTTTCCTCTGTCCTTTCTAATCTGCATTCTCAGGCTTTTTGTATAAGGTCATTTACTTCATTTATTATTTTAGTTGTTCTGAGAGGTGTTATGTACCCGTGAATGATAGATTTAGATATAATTTTATCTTTAATGACTTATTTCCTTATGACTTATCTATTCACTCTCTGCCATGATGAGAATTTAGCTAACTTAAAAAGATTCATTAATATTTACAATTATAAAACTTTTGATTAGTATAGTTACAGTTATGATAATTAAACTCCTATTTCTCGACTTGCCAAAAATTCTCATAATATTATTTACTAAATGAAGAGTTTTCCATTTCTAAACTCCTATCAATTTTACCTGAAAATGTTGTCAATATTGGTAGCATATTTAGCTTCTGGCAAAATGAACAAACATATCCTCTTCTCCTGTCATCCATCAACTCTTCAAAATAAAGTGTTTTCTAGTTTGCATCTACAAACAATCACTTTCTTGTATCAATATTTGTGGTAGAGTTTGATATTTCTGAGTGCCTTTCTTTTTATCATTAGGAGAATACAGAAAAATAAAGCATCCACATTGTTTACTCAGTCATTAATATCTTCCAGTTTTTAAATAATTCTTTGGTACTTGGGACACATTTATAAAGGAATCCTTCTTGAAGAATTTCTTAAAGGCATTTTTTTCTCATTATGTGACCAATTACAAAGTGCATAGCTCTCTCTCTGAACTTCACTATTTTATTGAGTTATATGCTGTTCTTTGGATTAAAGATCTTCGTCTTCCTTGATTTACTTATTTTAGTGGAGTAATTAATCAAATAATAAAATGAGAATGGGAGCTACAACATTACACATTATTCTGGTTATGATTTAAAAATATTCAAACTCAAATTGACTAAATGATAAAATGAGATTTATTCATTCAAGAAAATTCAAAGAATACAATAGTTGTATTGAAGGTCTGAATGTCATCACAGCTCAGTGTCTCTCTAGGTCTCACTTTTACTTTCAGGTTTGGTCTTGTCTCTTTAAAACAGACTGTCTTCTCCTGAAGGAACCTGAAAGATCTGGACTTACATCATTCTGGCTTAAGTCCACAGAAGGCTTTTCTTTATATTAGTAACTACCCTACTATATAAAACCTAAGCATGGCTTTCATTGCCGAAAGGGGTCGTATACACAATTCTGGTCAAATCAATATAGTCAAATGAGGGAGACATGTTGAGTGCTTCTGACAGGCTTATACCCACTCATGGAGTTAGGAATTGTGCATGCCACCACTGTAGCTACTTAAATGGAGCTCAGAGAAAGAGTTCTTAAATGAGAATCTCTATGCTAAGATTATAACAAAAAGGAAACGAATGCTGAGATAAGATAGCATAATAAATTCCCTCTTCAGGGGGTAAAATTTTTTTATATGTCTGCATTTGCAGTTTTGCTATTATAATAAACAGTCTTCAAATCTCAGTGACTTACTACAACAACATGGATTTATTTCTGGCTCACATTGCATGAGGGATATGGATTGGCTTTGGATCTGCTTGATTCAGTATGTCTCAGCTTGGCTCAACTTGGCTCCAGGTATTTCATTCCAAGACCCAGGCTGACAGAGTAGCTCCTGTCTAGGAGTCACATTCTCAAGGTAGATGGCAGGAATGCAAGGCTGATGCAAAACCTAATCATGCGATAAACTTAAAAGCTTCCAGCTCTGATCAGGCAAGTATCATGACCATTTATATCCCAAAGCATATCACCTGCTCAAAACCTGTGTCAGTGACATAACGACATATGCATAAACGTATTATTTAAGTATGTAAACACTTTCTTGCTAGACAATATAAATATCCTTTATTTTGATTGTTTGTGTTCTGCTTTCTTTTCTATATTGGCTAATTTGGAATGAGAGTACTATATTCATTGATCTTTTCTAAGAGGGAGTATTCCTACATCTTTATATTATTATATTGTCTAAATTTGATTTCTTAGTTATAAACTACAAAACTAAAACACTATCCTTTAATCTCCTACTGTGAAAAACAAGGGACTATTATGTCCTTCCATGTCTTTCCAGCTGTCTCAGTTTTTAGCACACTATGAGATATTTTTGCCTACTGTTTTTCAATGTATTGGCTTTAGAACTTCTCCAACCTAGCAAGACAGGCCAAGATTCAAATTGAGGGAATACAGAGAACACCACTAAGATACTCCTTGAGAAGAGTAACCCCAAGACACATAATTCTCAGATTACCACATGTTAAAAGGAGGAAAAAAATGTTAACGACAGCCAGATAGAAAGGTCAGATTACCCATAAAGGGAAGCCCATCAGACTAACAGCGGATCTCTCTGCAGAAACCCTAAAAGCCAGAAGAGAGTGGGGGCCAATATTCAACATTTTTAAAGAAAAGAATTTTCAACCCAGAATTTTATATCCAGCCAAACTAAACTTCATAAGCAAAGAAGAAATAAAATCCTTTAGAAAAGCAAATGCTGAGAGATTTTGTCATAACTAGGCCTGCCTTACAAGAGCTTCTGAAGGAACCACTAAACATGGAAAGGAAAAACTGGTACCAGCCACTGCAAAAACATACCAAATTGTAAAGACCATCGATACTATGAAGAAACTGCATCAACTAACAGGCAAAATAACCAGCTAGGATCACAATGACAAGATCTAATTTACACATAATAATATTAACCTTAAATGTAAATGGGCTGAATGCCCCAATTAAAACACACAGGCTGGCAAATTGAATAAAGAGTCAAGACCCATCAGTGTGCTGTATTTAGGACCCATCTCATGTGCAGACACTCATAGGCTCAAAATAAAGGGATGGAGGAATATTTACCAAGAAAAAAAAAAAGCAGGGGTTGCAATCTTAGTCCCTGATAAAACAGACTTTAAAGCAACAAAGATCATAAAAGACAAAGGACATTAAATAATAGTAAAGGGATCAATGCAACAAGAAAAACGATCCTAAATATATATGCACCCAATACAAGAGCACCCAGATTCATAAAGCAAGTTCTTAGAGACTTTTATTTGTAAAATTAAAATACATTGTATTTTCCTGTCAGTTGATGTAATTATTAAAACTTAATATGTTTACCTGTATTCAGAATTGCTTCCAGGTCCTTACATTCTTAAACTGTTTATTCATATATATATATATATATATATATATATATATATATATATATATGCATATATATATGCATATATATAAATTTAATATTTATATATTTCAAAATGTTTTTTCTTTATATATTTAATATTTATATATTTCAAAATGCTTTTTCTTTTTATGTGAATGATGCTCTTATTTAGAATACATATTTAATATTTTCACCATATTCATGTTTTCAGCACTTTAATGTTGTAATAGAGTAGTCTGGATTTAACATGATCATTATTATTTTTTTTTTGTTTGGTAACTTTCCAATTTATTTCTCATCTTCAGGTGTTCTGTATTGTATTTTTCTTGACATATGATAAACTTTCCATTTAAATAGACAGGACTTGCATTTCAGTATATTGTCCCTTCTATACTTTCTGTTCTTTTTGTTCTAGCGTCTTTGTCAGTGCTATGGCTTAAATGTGACCATTCCAAAATTCAGGTTTTAAAACTTAATGGACTATGTGATGATATTAAAAGTTGGAGCTCTAAGAGGTGATTAGTTCATGAGAGCACCTCTCTCTATAAATGGGATTAAGGCTTTTATAACAGACGTTTGATGCAGCATTTTGCTGACTTGTCCTTTGGCCTTCTGCCATGTGAAGACAGTGTTCCTCCCCTCTGAAGAATATAGCTACTAGGCACCATCTTGGAAATAGAGAACAGCTCTCACTGGACAGCCAAACTTGCAGCACCTCAGTCTTGGGCTTTCTGGCTTCTAGAACTTTGATAAAATAAACTACTGGTTTTCATAAACTACCCAATTTTAGATATTCTGTTATAGTAGTGTAAAATGGACTAAGACATCCAAGGATATCTCCTGTTTGACTTTTTAATATTTTCCTACTTTTTTTTAGTATGTTTTAATTTTGGCAAAATTCTACCCAGAGTTAGTTCTCTTTAACGTGTTCATTTTCTACATATTTAAAAAGTTAATTTTATTTGTTTCTGAAAATTTAATAGGAATATAGTGTGGTAAGTCAGTGTTACATTGGAAGTGATCTTAGAAGCTACTTAGGGTTCTCATTATATAATTCAAACTGACTATAAAGCCATAAATCCAGAGGTCAATCAAGGAAAAAGGAGTATCATTTATTTTTTTTATGATCGCCTTCTCTTTGTTCCTTGCCTTCAATCCTCAATACTTAGCATATTTTTAGTATATTGGGAAGCATGAACCTAGAAGGGGTCATGATGCCTTTCTGTACATTTTGCATACAAGAACTCAGTGAACCTAAGGTAAGAGTGAGGTCAAATTCTACTTTTCCAAATCTTCTTTACATCATACAACCTATACTGAATTAATATTCTTAAGAATTTTCCAATGTTAATTATCCCTAATAATGAAAAATATGATCTAAATTGTACACAAAAGCCAGGAAACTTAAATGACTCAGAATGAAGCTACAATTTCTCTTGCATATTTTAACATCTAACTGGCCTTCTGTTCTATCATTCATTAACAACAACAATGGAGAAAGATGTTTTGAGAAAGTACTTTGTTTTATGTTGAACCAGTTTGGCCACACATGAGGCAATATAGTTTTGTCAGACGGAAAATAGGCATATAAGATTCCATCAGGTAGATTGCATATTCTTAAAACATTTTAGTTAGAAATGGGACTGCGAACTGTTTCTTCTTATTTTTAATGGGCCCACACAACCTCACTCATAATTAACCTAAAAGTGTACTCTTTTTTCTGTCATGCAATCATCCATTGGCTCAATTTAATGATCATCCCAGATAAACCTTTGCACTAAAATTAGACAATAAGGAAATTAGCTGTAGATATGGCAAGTCTTTTATAACTCAGCATCACATTCTGTGTATATCCCATATGTAATATTATTCCAAATATATGTTGAAAATGTCTACAATAGAAAATTCAGCAAATCTAATTGCATAACAATGTTTTACTTTTTATTCTCAGATAAACTGTAGGAATCTTTAGAAGTGCAAATAATTATGAATTAATTTTATGTCTCATAAGATCATCTAAATAATTATTGATAATTACCTGACTCTACTAAAAGCATCCAGATTTCCTTCTATTGTTATTCTTTTACTTAAAAAATTATTGGATTAGATATTTGGCTTACTCTCAAATATGTCCTCTTAAAAATGACTCCATAACATGACTATTTTTTGCTGGATAAAACATTGCTTTACTGGAGAAGATTATTTTAGTCTTATGATTGCTGGAAAATAAATTTAAATTATAGGTGAAGTTATTTTGGAGTATTTCAAAACTATTTTAACATCATTCTAAGCTACTTATTTAGATGGTTATGGTGATTTCTACAATAAAAATCCAGTCAAATATGCTTCAAGAACATTATTTATCCATTACACCAATTAATGTATGTCAAAATTTCCTATGCACTCATATATTTGCCACAGTCTTGGTGATCAGCTTTTTCACAACAAAACAGTTTTTGTTTTGCTGTTGCCAAGATTTTGGATTAATGACTGTGTTTACCTTCACAGCAATGGAAAATATTAAACAATGCAGAATTTTAAGCTTGGAGGTCTGACTAATGCTGCAGAACTTGTTGAAATTTGCTTAACTCAAGCAGTGTGTCTGCAAAGACTGAATAACAGTGCTGACTCCTTATCTTTGCCAGTCAATGTCAATAGTTTGTACAAGTACGACTATTTTTTTCCATCTTTGTGTACACAAATTCCATATTCCTTTTTATTATATGGTGTAAAATTAAAGATTTCTTTGAATATTATTATAATTTGAGTGTGCTCAGACATATTGAGTTCTCAGTAATATGACACGTGGAGGGAGAGGATCTTTAGGATTGTATAATATCTAGGAAATTTATATATATATATGTATTTCCTATACTTATAAAGGCAGGCTGTTTCACAGAGAACACTGGGCAAAGGGATGAAAGTTTAGACCTAATCTAGGCAGATTTGGGTATATTAAAGAAGGGGATGTATCAATCAGTACCAGGTAGTTTTCATATTGAAGGCAATACTCAAAATCGGTGACGAATTTTTTAAGAAGGACCCCAGTCAGGGGTCCTACTGGATTATGGTAAATAGGGTTTAGTTTCTGTGGGTGGTATTATTTTTTACTTAAATGGCTTTAGAACAAGTTTCTATTTTTTAGCTTCTCATTAAAGTATAAGGTAGAAAATCTGAAGAAAAAAATGATCATATGGATGTGTCCAATCTGTTGGTAAGGGAAAGGTATAGACGATGAGGTCCAGGGATTCATGGCAAGTGAAACAGTAAACTCCATAGGTAACTAGAACTTACTCAAGGTGTCAGTTTCATTGAAGAAAGACTAAATCTAGGTCATATCTTCTTGTTTAACTGAGGCTACTAATTTTCTGTGGTTCTGCTCAGAATGGACTGAAGAGCTAAGAGAGGCTAATCAGTTAAGGGTTTATCTGAGCAATTTCAAATATAATGAACCCAGAAAGTCAGAGAGAAAAGTCAATACAAATATCTATTGTTGTGTTATCTTGTTAGGGGTAGACATCACGTTTAATGATTTATAAAATATCTACAATTTATTTCATAAGCAATATTTACATCAGTCTGGTAGGATGTATTGAATTGTAGAATAATCTTCCAAAGTTTACATATAAACCCTGCTATTAAAAAATATATATATATATATATTTAGTTGGGAATAATGGCTAAAGTATCAGATTTTTTTCAATGTATTCCTTAAACTTCAGTAATTTTCTGTATGTGTGCATGCTCACAGCCATCACCAAATAAAATCTTCATGAAAGCCTGACTTTTAGCACTGCATGCTCCATACCAAGACCTGGGTTCAGAAAAAGCCTTAATCAAGAAAGCCTTAAGTCACTCCAAGCCTGTTATGTGATAACTCAAAATCAGGCCTGTTATGTAATAACAGGCTTGGAGTGACTTAGAGTAATGAAATTTCCTGGTATTGGTCAAATGTAAATAGCGATGTTAAAGCTTATGATTATAATACTTTCCTGGAGGTGTGTAGGTATCTACTTCATTTAGCCTCTTTATTTTAGCATCATACTTAAAATTTCTTTCTTCATGTCTATAAAGTATTTCTCGAAAACTTTGAAAATTTGTGTTTTTCTCTCAAATTTCATCTTTCACATACTAAGGCCTAAATAAATCCAAAACTTAAACCGTATTTGGAAGCAATTATTTCTTCATTCTTATATTTGTTACCCATGTTCATAAATTAATAGGCAAGTACATGTAGAAACTGCCAGCTTCCCACATAGGAGATATATTATTTTCTTCAACTCAAAAAAGGAATGTTTATTAATCATATATTGAGTAATATGCTTTATGCTGGGAAGAGTGACAAGTTCTGAGATAAGATCGAGTTTCTTCAGACAAGAAACTTACAATCCAGCAGACAAGAAATATCAATACAGAGCAAAACAATGTAAATAGATAAGAAGTAAAATAGAGGGTTTAAAAAGTAAAAGTAACTAATTCTAACACATAATGATAGAAACTTCTAGTAAGGCTTCCATATATTTTCCTTTTTTGATTCAATAATTTGATATTAAAGACTCTTGCTTAATTAGTAATGATAAAATATGGAAAAATATGTTTGCTGTGCAAGCTATACTTGTTGATTTGCTTTGGCAAGTTCTAGGTTAAGTTGTATTTTTAAATGGAAGCAGTTAACTCTTTACTTTCCTTGATTCTTTAAGCAATCACTAAAAATTATAATCAGACTTGAAATTGTAGAGTTGATATATCTAAATGATGTTAAGTTCCTATTAAAATTACTGTGCTGCATGTGATAAGTCATTAGACACAAAGGTATTGAAATTCTCAGTCAATGACTTTAATGGTTTTCTGTTATGTACTTTGTTAGGAGAAATACTTACTACCCTACCTCTCCTGCTTTAGTAGTGTTTCATTCTACTGCCCAGGAAGAAAAAATATTGAAAGGACACTTATGGGTCTTTCCTCTACCCCTGAATGTCTATACCAGAAAAAAACAAACAAGCAAAACCCAATAACTTATTCAGTTGGTAGCATTAGTAAAAAGGCTGCTGAGAATGCATAACTCAGGTCTCTTGTTGTCAAGCTCTGCCTTTCCTTCTCTGAACCCAATTTTCAAACTGGTGTTTCTTAAGGAGTCTAAGGCCTCTCTATTCCTATCCTCCATACAAGAAGAAAACAGCAAGACCCAATTGCGTAACGCTGAAATTGTGTTATTCCTTTGCCCGAGGTAAATTTATGGAGTAAATTCCAGGAAGCCTCATTTGGCTTTGGGTTTATGCTGTGTTTTCATACTTCAGTCCAGCTTTCCCAGTCATCCTTATAGTACTCCTGTGTGTTTATCATAGTTGGTTCTATGTGCATTGTGATTTATCATGTCAAACATAAACACACTTTTATTTGCAAACATTCATGTAGAACATTAACATGTACACATATATACAAAGGCTAACACACTCTAACTTTTAAGAGTTCATGGTTTAAATAGGAGTAAGATTATTACTCAAGGTTATTACCCACAGAGCTGCAATATAACCTCAACAGTGTCTGAGATATAGAATACAGGTTGTGATGAACGCTGCTGGTTGTCTGCCCCAACTTCCAAGGAACTCTTAAAACACTGTCACAGAATATTTCCATTTTCCAGGATTTATTCAGCAAGGTGTTTGATTGACTATGTGCTAGCCAGTGGATCAGAAGTCAGAGTGTTTCGTGAAAGCTTTTAGGTAATTTGTTTAAAAGAGAACTAGAGTGTGTCTGTCTGTCTTTCCCCTTTTCTTTCTGCTGCTGCTTAGGATGTGTCTTCTATTTTTTTCTATGGGAACCTGACTCATGCCTTACTGTTAGTAAAACAGGGAGCTGCAAACAACATGAAATCCCCATGAATAAAAGTCACCATTCTAACCCTAGAGATGGCATGCATTTGGACTTTTATGAGAAAGTTTTAAACTTCTATTTATTTATTTATTTATTTTTATTTTTTATTTTTTTATAGGAAGGAAGGAAAGAAGGAAGGAAGGAAAGAAAGAAAGAAAAAGAAAACTATGAATAGTCATGCTTCGCCAATTACACCATCTTCTGGGATCTCTGAGAAATAACCAGAGACATGACCCTATTTTAATATTTTGTTGCCCCTTTAGGTAGCATTTTTTTTTCTTTTTCTTCTCTTCTTTTTTTTAAGGAGAGAAGGAAAGAAAAGGAGTGAAGGAGAGGAAGAAAGAGGAAGAAAAAGAGGGAGAGAGAACGGAAATGTTGCTTTATTCTAACTTCTATTTTTTTAAAGCACCATTTCTATTATCTGTGTATGTACAGACAAGCTGATGTTTAGACAGTTAATGAAGTAAAGGAAAGTATTTTTGAGGTTGATGATATATGAGATAATTTCTTAAGGCTGAGTAGGAATTATACATGTTGCTGAATTTGTAGTGGTTGAGTGGCAGAATGGGGGACAGATTGCTACAAAACAAAGTGACTGTTTAGAAATTTTAGAGAATAAAAATAATCTGGCTTTGTGGAAAGTGAAAAGTATGTGAAAGGGGCCAAGATCTGGAAAGTTGTGTAGCTAAACTGAAAAATAATAGGTAATTGAGTAGAGTGCTCTAGGTTCTCAGGCAAGATACGTAATCATTCTGTACTTTAGGAAGATAAACATGGAGGTGATCAGTGGAGATATAGGGAAAGTATGACTCAGCAGAAACATGATAAATAGTCACTGGCCAATCAATTATGCAAGGGATCGAAATCTTTAGCTTTAGGACTGGCAGTGACAATGGAAGACAGAGATACATAAAATACCATCTGACATCATCAAAAATATCTTGAAAATGTATCTACTGTAATATCTCCAACCGTTATATTCACCCACTTTTTAAGTCATTACAATTTTGTTTCAGCATCCCAATGGAATTTCTCTTGTTTAAGTTGCCATGATGAAAGATTATTCTTCATTGGTCTTTTCTCTGTTTTAAAATGTAGGCTCTTTTGTAACATTTGACTTTGCTAAACACAAAACTATTTGAGGCTCCATCAGTGGCCAGGAAGATAATCTCTCCTGGCTTGTTAGGGCATTCTTTATCAGACTCTGTATGTCAGTGTTCTGTAAAAAAGCAGAACCAATAGAATGTTTGTTTGTTTATGTTGTTTGTGTATTTGGGACCATGGAGAGAGAGACTGATTTGAGAGAGTTTGATTTTAAGAACTTGATTTATACCGTTATAGGGCCTGGTACAACTGTAATCTTCAGAGCAGACCTGCAGCCACAGACCCAGGGATGAGTTGATATTGGAGCTCAAGTATACAACAGTCCAGAAGCAGCATTCCTTTTTCCTTCAGGCAATCTCAGACTGTTTTCCCTTAAGGCTTCCAACTAATTCGGTAAGCCTCACCCATATTATGGAGGGCAATCTGCTTTACTCAAATTCTTACGATTAATCTGTTAATCTCATCTAAAAATATCATCACAGCAACATCTAGACTGGTGTATGACCAAATATCTGAGTGTTGTTGTATAGCCAACTTGAGATATAAAATTAAATATCACACACTCTTCAACAAATATGCTTTTACCTACCCCTCAAAGTAAAATCTTTTTAAGTGTTTATTCCTTGGTTCTCTTCCTTACACAAATAATACTTTCCTGTATTCAGTAACCACCTATATATTGATGATTCAGAAGTCTGGTTTCTTAAAATTGACTTTTGAATTATCCACATTGAAGGAAGAGATAAAATTGTCAATAATATGACAATAGAGAGATAAAGAAGTTCAAGAACAGAATCACCGAAAGAAGCCAAGTTTAAAGAACAGGAAGATTGGCCAGGCGCGGTGGCTCAAGCCTGTAATCCCAGAACTTTGGGAGGCCGAGGCGGGTGGATCACAAGGTCAACAGATCGAGACCATCCTGGTCAACACGGTGAAACCCCCATCTCTACTAAAAATACACACACAAAAAAATTAGCTGGGCATGGTGGCGCGTGCCTGTAATCCCAGCTACTCAGGAGGCTGAGGCAGGAGAATTGCCTGAACCCAGGAGGCAGAGGTTGCAGTGAGCCGAGATCATGCCATTGCATTCCAGCCTAGGTAAGGAGAGTGAAACTCGGTCTAAAAAAAAAAAACAAAGAACAGGAAGATAGAAATTCTCCTAAAAGATAAGAAGGAAACAAACGTAAGGCTAAGGGATCAGGTGGTAAGACCAATAGAACCAGCCAGTTATGTTGCTGAGGACAGTGTCAATAGCAGTAATAAATCAGAAACCTCAGAGGAGATGAAAATCAAGGTTAAGGTAATTCAATTTGAAGACTAGAAGATAATTGGGGATATTCTTAGAAGAAGACATGGATTTGTTGAAATAGAGATGTGTGTGTGGAAAATGGATTCAAAATTTTAAAAGGAAAAAACTGCAAAACAACAGTCTCAAGGGGAAAAATATATATATACATATACACATGTACATATATACATGTGTATCTATGTGTATGTGAATGTGTATATATACAAGCATATATATGTACATGTGTCTAGGTGTATATACACATATCTGTGTGTATATTTACACATATGTGTATGTACATATATATGTAAATACACACATATATGTGTGTATATACATGTGTCTATATACCTGTGATACCTGTGTATGTGTGTATACATGTACATATACACATACACCCATCTACATACACATGCATGTATATATGTATGCATATGTGTGTAAATGTGTGTGTGTATATATGCATATGTGCAGATTTATGCATATATATGTACATGTGTATGTGTATGTGTGTGCATATATACATATATACCCATATATATACACACACAGTATATCCCTTTGGTATACATATATTATTCTTATTACATAAATATATATGTATGTATGTATGTCATAAGCCAAATAATGACCTTTTGGTCAATAATTAACTGAATATACAATAGTAGTGCAATATATATACATACACACACACACATATATTGAATATATATACGTATATATGGATGGTATATATATATATTGAATGTGTGTGTGTGTGTGTGTATAAGCATATGTATATCATGAGCCAAATAATGACCTTTTGGTCAATAATCAACTGCATATACAATAGTAGTGCAATAATATTATAACTGAACTATTCCCATTTCCCAGTAACTTTATAACCATATTTCTGAAAAAGAGTGACACCTCCTCAAGAAGAAATTCAGGCAGGTCGTTCAGGAGGTATTGCAGAAGAGGCATTGTTATCACAGGAGCTGACAGCTCCGTGTGTGTTATTGCCCTGGGTGGACCTTCTAGTGGGACACTATATGGTGGTAGAAGGCAGTGATATTGATGATCCTGATCATGTGTAGGCCTCTGCTGATGTGTGTGTTTGTGCCTGAATTTTTCATAAAAAAGTAAAAAATAAATATTTAAAATTAAAAAATGCTTATAGAATATGGATATAAAGAAATAAAATATTTTTGAACAGCTGTACAATGTGGTTGTATTTTATGCTCTTTTATTTAAAAAGTCAGAATTTTATAAAAGTGAAATGTTTGTAAAGCAAAAAAGTTACAGTAAGCTAAGATTAATATACTATAAAAAGATAAAAATAATTTTTTTAAATTTAGTGTAGCCTAAGTGTAAAATGGTGATAAAGTCTATAGTCATGTCCTAGGCCTTTGCATTTACTCATGATTCATTCACTGATTCACTCAGAGCAACTTGCAATCCTATAAGCTCCATTTATGGTAAGTCCCATGTATAGGTGTGCCAGCTTTTATATTTTATGCCATACTTTTTCCTGTAACTTTTCTATGTTTAGATAGAAAGATACAGAAATACTCACCATTGTGTTACAATTGCCTATAGTATTTAGTGCAGTCAAATGCTATACAAGTTTGTTGCCTATATTATACAGCCTAGATGTGTGGTAGACTATACCATAGGGGTTTGTTAAGTATACTCTATGATATGCATACAACAAGGAAACTGCCTAACAATGCATTTATCAGAATGTAAACCTGTCATTAAGTGACATGTGTCTGTATATACCTCAATGTATTAGAAAATTATATCAAATATTTAATAAAACCAGACACATTAATTGCTTAATATACAGTAGGGAGTAGTCTATCTGTGTGTCTATTTGGGTGATGGGATTTCCTATGTAGCCCTTTCTATCTGGAGGTATAAGTGAAATTCCCCTCACATTGCCCCTGTGCTGTCTTGTCACTGGAGCTAAAAGCAACTGGTCCAATGTTTTACTAGTCATAGAAATATGTATGAAGTAAAACATACCTATATACTGTGTGGATTGACAGTAGGATATACTTTCAACCAGGAGCTTGTGCTTGTCTGTATCTTCTATCTATCAAGCTGGGCTAGTATATGTTTGTTTCTCAGATATACGCTTTGATGACATACGGTAAAGATCATATTGATGGGAAACCCTACAACAGGGTTTCTCAGCCTTGGAACTATTGATATTTTGGGTTGAATAATTCTTTCTTTAGGGGTGAAGGTGCTGCCTTGTGAATTGCAGGAGGTTTAGCAATATTCATGGCCTCTACTAAATAAATGTAGGTAGCAACCCCCTTGATGTGACAACCTAAATGTTATTCCCATATTTCCAAATGTCCTTGGGCAGTTGAAGGCATAAACTGTTTCCCCTCCTCCAGTCAGAACCACTGCCCTATGACCTCCCAAATGCAGTGTATAGCAATTATTCTGTGCATAGCCTCATTTTCAGGATGATTCTATGTATGTCTGTAGTAAATAGAAAGCTTTTTTGCCTTTGGTTTATTCAAAGTGTGACTGTGTATTTCTCATAGACTGGTGTGGTTAATTACTAAGAGCATTACATTAGTCTGGCAGCTTGTGACATGGATCAAGGAGCAATTTTTACCAAAATAAAATATTTTATTAGAAAGAACAAATCAAGATTTTGGAGAGCAGGAGTAATTTCTTATGTTCCACTTAACAGGACTCAGAAAATAATCTTTGAGTAACATTCCCAGAACTCTTTCTATTACTATCTAATGGGAGTTGCTAGTATTATGGGAAACACTCTTTGAGGAATCCCAGACTATGGGAGGGCCAAGAATATTCTATTGTTCATTTACGGTAGATACAAAATATTCTCAAAGTCCTTCAAAAGAGCAAAGGATGCCCAAAGGTTCACAAATACTTCTGCTCAGTCTGCCTCCTAGATTAAATCCTTCTCCAAAACTCTTCAGAGACTTTTATAAAATTATTTTTAACAAAATAGCCTCTACTACAAAAGGATCTAAACTCTAATTTGAAATGCATTTTTCTAGAAGTTGTAAAATCTAAATTCTAGATTGTTACAGGAATTGAATAATCTTTGAAAATAATTTTAAACATCAGAAACTAAAAAGCAAGTTATTTTAATAATCAATTTATCTTTTTTCAAAATCCACTTTTTTTCTTTTTCATTATTATACTTTAAGTTCTGGGGTATATGTGCAGAATGAGCAGGTTTGTTTTTTATTGGAACTTGAAAACTTGGCTAGTGATGAAGTGGTAGCAAGACTACGTTCTTTTCCTTCCTAACATTAAGAGCATATAAGAGCATGCAGTCATGCAATTACTCTGGTAAAAACCCTTTTCTGACCATTTTCCTTAAAGATAAAATTATGCATGCCTGTTGTGGGCTTTATGATGATCTGCCCTCTAGGTGCCATATTTCTAATATCACTTTTTTTCACTCACTGTATGCCCTATGCACTCTGTGTTCAAATCACTACTCTCTGTAGTTTCCCAAACCTACCATGGGCCTCATGCCACAGCGCCTTCATAGGGTGCTTTTTCTCCTCACATCTGCATGGAAATGACTCCTGACAGATCCATGACTCATCTCAAATATAGATTGCTCTGGAAAGTCCTCCTTTGGTTCCAATTGAATTACATTCTGGATCTGGCATGTTCTGATAGGGTGGCACCCATGAGGTCCTGTCTGGCCAACCTTCCATTAAGGAACATCACTCAGAAAGAACCCAACTGCTGTACTCAACTGCATGGCTGCACTTTTGCTAAGGCCACCCTCCTAGGCTGTCTGGTCCATGACTGAGTGTGGTGAGACTAAGGCAGACCCATCCTGGGGGACATGGATGCTTCCAGTTTTGATTTGCCTCAACCTCTCTTCTGCTTGGCAAGTTTATTTCAGACTACTTGACAGGCTAAAAAATACTTACTCATAGCACATTCCTCTCTTTTTCACTCTGAATCAGACTTGCTGACTATATCTCAAATTTCTTCACTTCCTTCCTATGTTCTCTCCCAGCCATTTGCCCTAAGAAAATCTTTGCATGTTTAATCCTGTCATAACATCTGCTTCTCACGACCGAGAGGAACATATACAAATTCCCTGTAATTCTCTAACTAATCTCCCCATTATGCTGCAATGTACTTGCACATTTATTAGTTGGTTTTCCAGAATAGATTATAATCATTTTTTGTCACTGGGAATTGGGCCTTCTTCTTCTCTATCCTCAGTGCAATATTTAGGAAACATTCAATACATGTCTGTCAAATGAAAGTCAGAATCACTCACTTTACCAAGCTTTCAATCCTACAGACAAACATGACTGAATCCATTAAAAAAATTGACTTACTGCAAGGCACTTTGGTTGCTATAGGATACAAAAAGCTATTAAGATAGTTCTCCATTTCTCAGCTTATAATTTTAGATCTGAAGATAGAGAAATATAAATACATTATGTTCATATAAAGATGTGTGTGTGTGTGTGTGTGTGTGTGTGTGTGTGTGTGTGTGTGAGTGAAGTGGTATTAAGCAGCTTAGAGAAAAGAGAATGCATTCTGGGTTGGGAAACATAACTACATTATGTTAATATAAAGAGTGTGTGTGTGAGAGAAAGAAGTGGTATGAAGCAATTTAGAGAGAAAAGAGAATGCATTGTGGGCTGGGAAAACCATGTATATTTTCTCAGCAATAGTGTTTCATTTGATAGTTATATATTGTTTACCCAGATAAAGAAAAGGGTAGTAAACAGGCAGGTAGAATAGCAAAAATAAAATTTGGAAGCTAGGAGTACTCACAGAGCCTTTGGGCATGAGTAGACTCCCTTTTCTGCCATAAAGTGTTAATTTAGGAAGATAAGACTTTAAATCACTTTAAATAACAGACTAAGGAGTTTTTTAAATAAAATCTTTCACCTAATTTTCTGTGCACTAGACATCCACGCCAGCCTGCTTACTGTTCCAGGAGCAATAATAATGCTTCCACCTCAGGGCCTTTTCACTTGCTTAGCCTTTAGTATCATTAATTTTATCTATTCCTTCCCATTTTTACTTAAATGTCACTTTCTCAGTGCCTCCTTCCCCACCATTATTCTTAGGTCTTCAAACTCATTCCAACATTTTATATCATCCTTGACTAGCCCTATCACTAATATTCTGTGTACTGAACTTTTGAAAGATTGTTTATTTCTTACCTCCCAACTAAAACATAAATTCAGTAAGAACATAGAATTTTGTTTCTTTGCTTCAGTCTTATATTTTCACTGTCAGGATTCATAATTGGTACGTACTAGGCATTCAGGAAACAATTTCTGGATGAGAATTGGGGAATTGCTGAAGCTTCCAAAGCAAGAATGGAATATATTATGTGCAGTATTTTAAAGCAATGGCTGAGAAAAATTGCATGCATCTACAATCAGCAGAATGAGTTACTTAGAATGGAAGTGATCATGAGGAGCAAGAAAAAAAAAGTAGGTAATCATTGTAAGCTTATAAGGGCCAAAGTAAAATAATAGTCATGTTTATGAAAACAAACTCTGAACCATCATCATCATCGCTGCCTCGGAATTTTGGGGAATGCATATCCTCTTGGTCTACCTCACACTACTTAATCATAAACTGAGGATGGGAGTCTAGCAATCAATGCTGTAACAAGCCCTCCAGAGATTCTGAGGACACTAAAGTATGACAAATGATATGAAGAAAAAGACCAATGTAGACAGGCGGATGGGATGCAGAAGTACATAAAATTAAAATTGCCATTGAGGATACTAAAAAATTGGGGAACCTTGGCAAATGGAAAATGATTATTTTATTAAAATGAATAGGATAGTGGAAAAAATAAAAAAGTAGATATTTTAAAATCATATTGCTGTCATCTCTATCATCTATCTATATGTATGTATCCCCTCACACATATTATTAATATTTAGTGTTGTGCAAAAATATTCAATTAAATTTATCATGTCTGATCTGTTTATTAGAAGACAACACAATGAATGATGCAAATCAGATTATGTAGATATTCAGGGAGTGCCTTTCGTCAATTTGGAAAGTTTCTCAAAATTTGGTGATGTTTTAGAATATTCACAGCACATGAGAAGTCCATAGCATAGTTCCATTAACTTCATAAAAGTTTTGGTATCAAATTATCTTAGATCTGAATTTTTAAAGTTATAAGGACAGCCATGAAGAATACCTAAATTAAGATACACAATATCCAAGTGAAAATGTTTTCTATGAAAATGTTTTACTAAGAATAAGGGAACTAAAGTGTACTCTAAACAAATATTTAAAGAAAAGGAAAGATACAAATAGAAAAGTCAGTTGCATTTTTTATTATGAACTGACGTTAGAAAACAGTAAGAATTCCATTCGTATTTCCCCCTAGTCTGAGGATATTACCATCAAAAATGTTTCTAGAAATTAATAGAATTCCACAGGCTCAAGATTGTTCAGCACTGCCTATGGAAAAATAAGAAAAAAAAAAAAAAAACCCTGTCTTTATTTTTAAAATTTAACCATTATTTCCTCTATGATTCTTCTGAAACTTAATCAATACTTCAAATCTCAGTAAAACCTCATCTCATCTTGACTCACTATTTCTATAGACGTACATAATAGTTATTTTAGAGAACATTTTTTCATCTAAATGTTCATGCTGCTAAATTACAGTGGAAATAATTTAATTCAAAGAGTAGTTGCACTTAGAAAAGGCAGAGTGCTGGGCTGGCACTTAGTCAAAAGCCTACTGTAGTAGCTGCTTCCTTCAGGTTCCATTATAATCTCAGGCTCCTCACATATTTTAATGGATACTGGAAGTAAAATAAATATAGGTTTATTTGATGAGTGCCTGCTTGGGATTTTCAAATGAAAGGAACAAAAAGCATCCTCGTCTTCATTTCCTCATCAACTATTTCTGAAAAAAATACAGAGTGAGATTGTTGAACATACTTTTCTTTATTGCAAAACTGAACCATTATTGTTTTTGAAATATTAACTTTCTATCTCATAATGAGTTTTTATTCTAAATTAAAAAGGAGCCTTCACTTCAGTTTTATTGATTTATTTAACATGATTTTGTAGTCCCAGAAAATTGCACTCTTGTATTTTGATTCTCCCAATCTTATTTTTTTAAAGGATCAACTATTTTGAGATTTAAATTTTACTTTATATATTTAAGCCTTTAAAAAAAAAACTTCATCACTTTCTTGTTTCTGTATTTAACCAAACACAGAAACAAATTCTACAAACTTTTAGCCTGTTATATTTCAGGAAGTAGGAAAAAATTCATATCACCATGTTTTTGCTCAAATATATGGACCATGCAGTCACTAAGAGCAAGTTGCCCTGTCTGAGGACAATTTGCAACCATTTTATTTTCTTTTATCATTTTGAATCTCAGGCATACACCTTGATTATATCTATCTTGTTTCAGTAATGAGAAGGAGATCTGAAAACAGAAGAAATAAAATGCTTTTTCACAGAAGTATCAACAACGTTGGTTGCCAAAAGACAGTTATTTTTTTTTAAGTTCACAAATGAAGTGGAGTCTTGGGCACCAAAAATCATCACAACAGTTTTTAAAAAAACAAACATAATCCTGACATACAAATGAAAGTTAACTTCTGTAAAGCAGAAGTATCAAGAATATGTAAATAATTCTGTCAAGTAAATAAACTCTGTCACAAAAGGGATGCTTACCAATCACAATAAAGTGAAATTAGAAACCACCTCAAAAATACGGAAGAAATTAATTCATATAATTGGTTGTATATTCAAAATTAGATAATTCTCTGGTATGTAGGACTGAATTGTAATGAAAGAGGAATAAAAAACTGCAGAATGTAGTCAAAGAGCTAATCAGGGAAAATATAGAATTCTAAATATAATTATTAACAGTAAGAAAGATCAAGAACAAGCTAACTGGAAAAATATAATAAAAGATAGAACAAAATGAGCACCTGCAAAAATATGGATGGAAAATTTAAATCAGAAATCAGATCTTAATATAACCAAATTATATTGACCAATAAATTTAAATAATATTTTAAAAAAGAAAATACATATAATCACCTTAACCAAAACAGAAAAAGCCAAGATTTATATATTAAAAAGAAAAAAACACTTAGGAAATAAACATCTCATTTTGCAATAATTCATGACTAAATGGGAGGTCTCAAAATAATTTAAAACTGCATTGTACTAAACAAAAAATGTATTATTTCAAAATTTGTGTGCCAAACCTAAAGCTATATTTAGTGGAAAATCTTTAAAAGTCTTCATACATTTGAAGAGTAGGAAAGTTTCAAATTATTAATTTCAACTCCCACCTCAAAAATCAAGAAAATAACTGCAAAATAAACTCAAGTAGGAGAAAGGAAACAATAACAATAAGAACAGAAATAAATGAAATTAAAAACAGATTACAGATATAAGCATTAATAAATAACTGCTTCTTTGAAAATATTAATAAATTTACAAACAAATGGAAAAACATTTCATCCTCATAGATAGGAAGAATAAATATTGTGAAAATGGCCATATTGCCCAAAGTAATTTATAGATTAATTGCTACCAAACTACCACTGACATTCTTCACAGAATTAGAAAAAACTGCTTAAATTTCTTACGGAACCAAAAAGGAGTCTGAATAGCCAAGACAATCCTAGCAAAAAGAACAAAGCTGGAGGCATCATGCTATCTTCAAACTATACTACAAGCCTACAGTAACCAAAACAACATGGTACTGGTACCAAAACAGACATGTAGACCAATGGAGCAAAGCAAAGACCTCACAAATAACACCACACATCTACAACCATCTGACCTTTAACAAACCTGATAAAAACGAGCAATGGATAAAGGATTCCCTACTTAATAAATGGTGCTGGGAAAACTGACTAGCCATATGCCAAACACTGAAAATGGACCACTTTCTTACATCTTATACAAAAATTAACTCAAGATGTATTAAAAAGACTTAAATGTAAAACCTAAAGCCATAAAAACCCTAGAAGAAACTTAAGCAATACCATTTAGGAAATAGCCATGGGCAAAGACTTCATGACAAAAACACCAAAAGTAATTGCAACAAAAGTCAAAATTGACAAATGGGATCTAATTAAACTAAAGAGCTTCTGCACAGCAGAAGAAACTATCATCAGAATGAACAGGAAACTTACAGAATGGGAGAAAAGTTTTGCAATCTATCTGACAAAGGTCTAATATCCAGAGTCTACAAGGAACTTAAGCAAATTTACAGGAAATAAGCAACCACATAAAAAAGTGGGCAAAGGATATGAACAGATATTAATCATATGAAGACATTTATGTGGCCAACAAACATATGAAAAAAAGCTCAACCACAATATGATACCATCTCATGCCAGTCAGCATGATGATTATTAAAAAGTCAGGAAACAATCAATGCTATAGAGGATGTGGAGAAATAGGAACACTTTTACACTGTTAGTGGGAATGTAAATTAATTAAACAACTGTGCCAGACAATGTGGTGATTCCTCAATAATCTAGAAAAGAAATACCATTTGACCCAGCAATCCTATTACTGGGTATATAGGAAAAAGAATATAAATCATTCTGCTATAAAGACATATGCACATCTATGTTTATTGCAGCACTATTTACAATAGCAAAGATATGGAACCAACCCAAATGTCCATCACTGATAGACTGGACAAAGAAAATGTGGCACATATGCACCATGAATTATTATGTAGCCATAAAAAGAAATTAGATCATGTATTTGCAGGGACATGAATAATGCTGGAAGTCATTTTCATCAGCAAACTAACACAGAAACAGAAAATCAAGGACCGCATGTTCTCATTCATCAGTGGGAGTTGAACAATGAGAACACATGAACACAGGCAGGGGAACAACACACACTGGGGCTTGTGGTGGGGTGGGAAGCAAGGGGAGGGAGAGCATTAATGATGAGTTTGTGTCCTTTGTAAGGACATGGATGAATCTGGAGAACATAATTCTCAGCAAACTGACGCAAGAACAGAAAAAGAAATACCGCATATTCTCACTCATAGGCGGGTGAGAAAAGTAAGAACACACGGACACAGGGAGGGGGTCTACTACACACTGGGGTCTATTAGGGGGAATGGGGGAGGGACAGCGGGGGGCAGCTGGGGAGGGATAGCCTGGGGATAAATGCCAAGTGTGGGTGAAGGGGAGGAAGGCAGCAAAACACACTGCCATGTGTGTACCTATGCAACTATCTTGCACGTTCTGCACTTGTACCCCAAAACCTATAATGCAATAAAAATTAAAAAAAAAAAAAAGACAAAGAGCTAATGTATGTAGGGCCTAAAACCTAGATGATGAGTTGATAGGTACAGCAAACCACCATGGCACATGTATACTGGTGTAATAAGCCTGAACATTCTGCACAAGTATCCTAAAACTTAAAGTAAAATTATAAAAAATAAAATATTAATAAAGTTGATAAATTTCTATTAAAATCGATAAAGGGAAAAGACACGAATTACTAATATTAGTAACAAAATAGGGAATATGATTATGAGCCATAAAAACATTGCAAGAATAATAAGGAATTATTATGAAAAACTCTATACAAGCTTAACACTACAGATGAAGTGAACAAAAGTATCACAACTCATTCAATCTGAAATAGATAATTTGATTAACCCTGAAATAAATAAGGACACTGAATTTATAATTTAACTCACCACTTCAAAAAAAAAAAAAAAAAATGCAGGCCCAGATGGTTTCAGTGGAGAATCCTACCAAAAGTTTAAAGAAAATTAGCAATTCTACATAAAGTTTTAAAGGGAATATAATATGAATTACCTTTCTTAGTTTATTTCATGTAGTTTCTATTTCCATGAACCAAAACCAGTACCATAAAATAAATCAAACACAAAAAACTATAAGCCAATATTTGTCATGAATATAGACACCACACTTCTTAAGAAAACATTAGCAAATAAAATTTGGCCATGCAAAAAGTGAATTATATGCCATTACCAAGTGGGGTTTATTCTAACCATGCAAGCAAAGCTGACTAAATATTTGAAAAGTAATCAATGTAGTCTACTGTATCAATAATCAAAAGAAGATGTATTATATAACCAAATGAATTGACACAAAAAACAGCTTTGACAAACTAAAGCATCTATGAAGATAAAACAGAAAAACAGAAATAAAGAGGAATTTTGACAGGCTGATAGTGGGCATCTATCTACACAATCCACAAAGTAACATATTCAGAGGTGAAAGAAAATTTCTTTCTCTTTCAGACTGGAAACAAGGCAAGTATGTCCACTTCCATCACTCTTTTGGATGTAACCCTGAAAATTCTAGCCAATAAAACCAGGCAAGAAAATAAAATAAAAGCCATGAAGATTAGAAATAAAAATAGGGTGTTGGGCGTGGTGACTCAAGCCTGTAATCCCAGTACTTTGGGAGGCCAACGTGGGCAGATCACCCGAGGAGGTCAGGAATTTGAGACCAGTCTGGGCAACATGCCCAAATCCCATCTATACTACAAACACAAAATTAGCTGGTCATGATGGCGCATGCCTGTAATCCCAGATATTTGAGAGGCTAAGGCAGAAGAGTCACTTGAGCCTGGGAGGCGGAGGTTGCAGTGAGCTTAGATTTTGTGTCACTGCACTCCAGCCTGGGTGACAGGAAAACACTCTGTCAAAAACCAAAGAAGGAAAGGAAAGGAAGAGAGAGAGAAGGAAGGAAGGGAGGAAGGAAGGAAAGAAGGAAAGGAAGGAAGGAAGGGAGGGAGGGAGGGAAGGAGGAAGAGGCCAGGGGTGGTGGTTCACCCCTATAATCCCAGAACTTTGGGAAGTCTAAATGGGTGGATCATCTGAGGCCAGGAGTTTGAGACCAGCCTGGACAACATGGCAAAACCCTGCCTTTTGTAAAAATACAAAAATTAGTTGTGTGTGGTGGGACACAACTGTAATCCCAGCTACTCAGAAAGCTGAAGCATGAGAATCACTTGAACCCAAGAGGTGGAGGTTGCAGTGAGTTGAGTTTGTGCTACTGCACTCCAGCCTGGCTGTCAGAGCAAAACTCTGTCTAAATAAATAAATAAATAAATAAGAAAATGTTCTTCATTTGCAAAAGACATAATTATTTAAATTAATAATTCCAAGAAATCTATTAAATATATCTTAGAATGAATAAATGAATTTAGCAAGGTCACAAGATAAATTGAAAGCCTACTGAAATCAATTGCATTTTAGTCACAAAAAAATACCTAAATAAATGGGGAGTCACATTTTGTTCATAGAACACAACATAAAAATGTCGATACTCCCCAAGTTGATACACCAGTTTAACATGCTTCTTATCAAAACCCCTGGAAGAATGTGGTAGATATAGAAAGATCATTGGAAATTTTATGTGGACAAGTAAGGAAACAAGAATAGCTGAAAACAATTTTGAAAAAGCACAATTAGATAAACTGATTTTAAGACCAATAGGATTACATAGCTACAGTAATCAAGACTGTGTAAAAACTAGCATGAGGATAGAAACACAGGCTAATAAGCTAGAATATAGAACCAGAAATACACCTACACAAATATTCGAAATTAATTTTAGACAAAGTTTCTAAAGCATTACAACAGAGGAAGCATAGCCTTTTAAACAAATATTGCTGGACCAATTAGACACTCATAGGCAAAAAGTGAGATGCAACTATACAAAATATTGACTTAAATGGGATCTAATACTTAAATATAAAATGTAAAACTATAAAAATTATTGAAAAAACAGGAGAAATTTCTCTGGATCTACAACTAAGGGAAAGGGGTTCTTAGCTCTTAGACTTTACACCACAGAGCATTCTATAATAGAAAAATTGGACTAATTGGAATTCAGCAAAGTTAAGTTTTTGTAACTTGAATGACTCTGTTATTAATATAAAATAATAAATCACAAAGTGAGAGAATATATTAGCAAACCACATATCCAACAACTAGCATCTAGACTATAAAATTTCTCAAAGCACGAAAGTTCAAATCAAAAATTCAATTTGGAAATAGATAAAAAAGACATGGAGAGACATTCCAAGGGAAAAAAATGTAGAGATTTCATATATAGATAAGAAGTTATACAGATAATCATATAAAAATGTATTCAGTCTGGGTGATAGATAAGAAGTTATACAGATAATCATATAAAAATGTATTCAGTCTGGGTGTGGTAGCTCATGCCTATAATCCCAGCACTTTGCGAAGTCAAGGAAGGAGGATTGCTTGAATCCAGGAGTTCACGACCAGCAGGGGCAACAAAGGGAGACTCCATCCTTACAAAAATAATTATTTAGCCATGCATGATGACAGTTGTCTGTAGTCCTAGCAACTCAGGAGGCTGAGGCAGGGGGATCACTTGAGCCCAAGAGGTCAAGGCTGCAGTGAGCTGTGACATGCCACTTTTCTCCAGCCTAGGCAAAAGGGTGACATCCTGTCTTGAAAAAAAGTTTTTTTGAATGTTGTTAGCCATTAGAGATTTGCATATTAAGACTATAATCTGGCATCACTACATTCCTATTACAATGATTCAAAATAAAGTAGTGACAACACTAAATGCTGCCCATGATGTGAAGAGACCAGATCACCTATGCATTGCTGGTGGGAATATAAAATGATAGAGCTACTCTGGAAAATAGCTTGGCAGTCTCTTAGACATTTAAACATGCAACTACCATATGATACACCAGCTGCATTCCTGGGCATTTGTTCTAGAGAATTGAAAGTGTGTACTCACACTAAAACCTGTATACACATGTGTACAGTAACTTTGTTCATAACAGCTGCAAACAAAACAACACAGATGTCCTTCAAGAAATGAGTGGTTAAATACCTATGCCATGTAACAACATGGATTAACCTGTAGAGCATTATGTTGAGTGAAAAGAGCCCCGTCCCAAAATATTACATACTGTTTGACACAGCATACATAGAAACAGAGAATAGATAAATGGTTTCCAGGAAGCTAAAGTAGGATTTTTTAAAAAGGCAATATGAAGAATCCTGTGATGATGGGAATGTTCTCTATCTTGACTGTATCAGTATCAATATTCTGATTGTGACGGACGCGGTGGCTCACCCCTGTAATCCCAGCACTTTGGGAGTCTGAGGACGGCAGATCACTTGATGCCAAGAGTTCAAGACCATCCTGGATAACATAACAAAAGCCCTGTCTCTAAAAAATATACAAAATATTGGGTGGTCCTGGTGGCTTTCACCTATAATCCCAGCCACTTAGGAGGCTGAGGTAGGAGAATTGCTTGAGCCCTGGAGGAGGAGGTTGTAGTGAGCTGAGATCATGCTACTGCACTTCAGCCTGGGCAACAGAGCAAGACTGTCTAAAAAAAAGTCTTGTGATCATGTACGATAGCTTTTCAATGTTACCATTGAAAGAGACTGGGTTAAGTGTACACAATATGTCTCTCCATAAATTCTGACAACTCTATGTGAATACATAATTATCTCAAAATAAAAATCATAATGTAAAAAAAAGATACAATTATCTCAAAATTATCAATGACATTGATCACTACAATTCGCCAATGTACATATTTAAGAATATATATGGTTATAAACCTGAATAAAATATAAATTATTTTCAAAAGCAGATCAATAAAATACAATAATTAATAATGTGAAAGTAATTCTATGAATCTCATTTATTCACAGAACATGATTTGTGGCCATAATGGTGGTAGAAGAACATAGAACCTTCTGAATTTCTTTTCCATTAGGTAAGACACAGTAGGAAACCCTTGCTCCTATTTTGAGGATATGATTGTAAAACATATAATGTGAAAAATCTTAACAGTATTCACTGATTGAATGAAAAGCAAGACATATGCATATTAAAATATGAAAGATACTCAGAGAAAACAAACCACATAGAAAAAAGTATATTTTCAGTGACAATCAAATGTAAAAACAAAAATTTTCATAGCAGTTAAGTCATATAATATATCGTATGTATTAATATCTGTTTAAAATGCTTCGCATATACTAATTTGTTTAAACCTCACAATATCCACATGACATAGACACTGTTACTATCTTTGTTGCTACTGTCACACACTTGCCCAAGACCACAGGCTAATGTTATAGGGGAAATTTGAATCTAAACAGCTCATACTCTTTTACTGCTTCTCTATTACACAGCAGGATGGCTGACATTAGACTAAATACTTCATACTGATTACAATAAAAATGTCAATGCTCTTCCAATTAAATTGAAGCCTCTTAGTTCTAATTACAAAACAAAACAAATGCTAGTTTGGAAGACACATAAATTATAAATGTGAAAAATCAGAAAACTGTGTATAGGACATATATAAATAAATTGAATCAGGCAATACTACAATAGATGCATTAGGCAAAAATTATTCAAAACAAATAACAAAGAAGATTGTTATTAATACTTTATAATAATAAAGGGTAAAAATCACAACAGAGAAAGAATTATGGGAGACTTTTCCGGTAGTTTTTTCTTTAAGGATTTTATCATAAAGTTTAATTATGATTCAGAAAAAATTGAGTGAATAACTTTCTCTGAAAAATCTCGGCTCACTGCGGCCTCTAACTCTCCAGTTCAAGCAATTCTTGCATCTCAGACTCCTGAGTTGCTGGACTACAGGTGTGTACCACCATGCTTAGCTAATTTTTCTACTTTTCATAGAGACAGAGTTTCATCATATTGTCCAGGCTGGTCTTGAACTCCTGGTCCCAAGTGATACACCCACCTCGGCCTCCCAAAGTGCTGGGATTACAGGCGTGAGCCACCATAGTTGCCTACACTCACTTTTAAAGACTGTACATCAACCTCCCCAACACAAATCTAGGATGGAAAATAGTTAAACTCCATTAATGAATCTGCTGAACGGAGTATAAGTAGATAATGTGCATATCTCATTGCTATGCCATGGTGTGCCCAGGCAGTTACCCCTCACTGGCTCCTTCTTAACTTCCATAGAGTGTCTTTAAATCAAACTCCGAGAACCCTAAAGAGAATTTATCCCTATACAGAGTTTCAGGAGAAACTTTGATCTACATTTCTGTATTTACCATACTCTGTTCAAACAGTCTCCTTAGTTATGTGTATTTGGTTTGTTTTCAGAGTTTTGCATCTACAAATAATAATGTATTGAGTAACTTTGAAAACCTATCATTTTGTATTTTTGCCAAAATAGTTTTTTTTATTGCATTTTAGGTTTTGGGGTACATGTGAAGAACATGCAAGATAGTTGCATAGGTACACACTTGGCAGTGTGATTTGCTGCCTTCCTCCCCTTCACCTATATCTGGCATTTCTCCCCATGCTATTTCTTCCCAACTCCCCACCCCCTGCTGTCCCTCCCCTATTCCCCCCAACAGACCCCAGTGTGTAGTACTCCCCTCCCTGTGTCCATGTGTTCTCATTGTTCAACACCCACCTATGAGTGAGAACAAGATATTCATCTCCTTCAATTGTTTGAAATTTGGAAGGTTGTATTAGGAAATAAGAATCAGTTACAAAGAAAATTAAGACAATTGGTTTTGTTTGTTTTAAAATTCTTAAGTGTATATTTCCTTTGCCTTTTCTGTTATGGCCTGAGTAATAAGGAGTTACAAGGAAAGAGAGAAAGAAAGAGAGAGTGAAAGAAAAAAGTGAAAGAGAAAGAAGGAAAAAAGGAAAAGGAAGGATGGAAAGGAGGGAGGGAGGGAAGGAAGGAAAAAAATCATTTTTCCATTTAGAAGCCTGTGAAAGGGCATAATAATAATATGAACTGATTATCACCTGTGACACAGACTAGCTAGCTACTTATCAAAATTTAATTTTTCTTTTTACTGAATGAAACAATAAACTACATTTCTCAACCTCCTCTTTTGCCCAAGTGGTGTCTACTGGAGTGAATAAAAATGTTATGTACTACTTGAAGGCCTGTTTTAAAAAATCCTCTCATGTGTGATCTCTCTATTTATTCTCCACTTGATAAGTTCTCGAAGTGTGGTCTGCAGATGAGCAGTAGCATCACTTGGGACATTGCTAGAAATGTAAATTTCCTGGGCTCCACTCCAGAGCTATTGAATCAAAACTTTCAGAGTAGGAATTTTTTTTATCATGCCCTCTGGGTGATTATGGTACACACTAGTTTAAGAACACTGTTTTACTCATTAGTTAAATGCAATATCTCTGAGGCCCTAAACAAAGAGCCACGCTGTGGAAGGTACCTGGATTTCTGAATGCCATGTAGTAGATTATGGCTCTAATCAGAAACATTTTTTATTGGTTGTTAACCTTAACAAGAGGGAATGTGTCACTTTTAACAAAAAGACATGTGTAACAATAGGAATAGATGAGTGACATCCTCAGCCTTTGGTGGGCTCAACTAACTCTTAATGTCTGTCAACAGTGCTCCTTTTGACATCACATTATAATTATTGGTGGGAATAGATGAACAGCCATCCCCAAATGTATAATAAAGGAATAAAGAGACTAGATCTCTGAATATTATTTGACATAATGAATTTAATAGCACAGGATTATAGTGATTCTAACCATTTCTTTGATAACTTTATTCATTTTTCTTTTATTAAAATTTGTTTCTGTAGAAATGGAAAGCTCTTCTTTGCCACTAAACATTGGTTAATCCAAACAGATGATACAATACTTCTCTTATTACTAGAGAGAGGTAACAATGTCAGCTTTTCACAGAACTTTGAGTAGAATGCTGATGAACGTTTTATAACATTGATTGCCATTACGAGAGTGTTTGATGATATAAATGTAAAAAGATTTAATAAAAAGAGGAGGAGATAGTGAAACAATATAGGTCCTTATCTTTTCCTCATATACTTTGGATCAGAGCCTAGGTATGTTTCTTTGCTTATACAGACTAACAAATGTTATAAATAATTAGATAGACATGCCATCTAAAATATTTGTAGAAGCAGATACCAGGCTTTGTTAGGTGCATGTACATTTTTTTTATTCCCTGCTGGAAATTGTTAGTTATTTTCAACTTGGCTATCCCACAAAATACCATAATAGGTGTATTTTCTTTTTTATAACAGGCTCCCATATATCACCAAGACAGAAAATTCTGTACAGGACTGATTATCAGGGATAATTAAGTATTGGCTTAAAATTACATTTGGTTCAGTAATTATCTTGCTCCTGGGACTTTTGGTAGAATATGAGACTCATATAGATAACAGCTATTTCACAGAATTTGGTGAATTGAGTCTTACTTTGAATGATGTAGTAATCACTTACAATCAGTGACTCAAGAAAATTCTCTCTTATTTGAGCTAAGTGTAATGAAACATACCACCTTTCACTTAAAAGTAATTATCATTAATCTTTCTATTCAAAGTAAAAGGAGAAAGGCCATTGCCATAAAGTTGAGAACATTTAAAATAAAAATGAACAATTGAACTGTATTGAACGAAGAACTGTTGAATGCTCATTGCGAGGCATATCATTTGACTTGGCTGCCAGGAAATAATCCTTAAGAAGTAATAAGTTACAATTAACTTGTTAATTCAAGAAGCTCTAATATGCTCTTCTCTGATTTACATAATTACATTAAGTAAAACCACATCTATGAAGCACTAACAGCTCTGAATACCTAATGTAATTATTTGAAAATTCTCCTGAAACATCTCCATCTTTCAGAATTGAAGACAAATATCTTAATAATGGAATGTAAAAGGGTTATATGCTTTATACTCAACAAAGACCAAATTAGAAAAAAAAACTGCTAGAGGAAGAAAGGCTAAACACCTTTATTTTAAACATCACCATCTTTAAAATAGGAAAAAGAAATGAACATATTTTTTCCTGAGTTTTTTCATGAGGCTAGTTTAAGAACATAGTACTTTAAACATGAGTTTTCAAAAAAATATATAAATGTTCTTTTTAGATATATGTAAATGCAATGAACATGGCAGTTTTCTTGAATTGAAGTGAGATAAAACCCAGTAGGAAAATCTTTCTTCTTTTGAAGTTTAACACGTGACTAGTGTCCTCTGCAGACAACTTTTCTATATGATATTGAATTGGGAAACAAGTGTCTTTATTTGAAAAGATTCCCTTTTTTTCAAACTCATTGTCTTCTAAATGCCCCATGAAGCTTAGAAAATATTATAATGTGCTTAGGTATTTCACTAAATTGAAAACAAGCCAAAATCTTTCAGTGTTTTCATTTCTAAAGAACTTGTTTCCTTGCTTGCTAGCTTTCCTTGGTTTCCGAATCCAAACCAAGACCTTTAGATTAGGTCTTAATTTCATTACATTTAAATTTGCCTGGGAATCATTAAATCGTAAGTCATCATTTGTAAAGTTTTGCAAATTGATTGTCTATAATGCTATATTACATCAGAAAATAATACACAGGACAATTGTCAACCCTTTAATTATTTTCTCTTCTAAATGCTCTGCTTTCATGGAAATATGTGAATAAGAGTTAATAATTAAGCAAAATTAAAAGTTAATTAATTTGAATTTAAAAGCTTGCATTATGTGTTCTTACAAGTAGGATCGAAAAGAAATATGTAATACTCTAAAATGGAAAAATTCCTAATTGAAATAAATTTAATAGAAAACAGTGGAAGAAGTAAGGAACAGTAAGGGAGTGGGGAATCCTATAAAACTATATGGAGAAAGAAAACCTCAGGAATAGTCAAATAAAAGAGGAAACAGTTCATGAATAGTAATCACTTGGAAAAACTTTTTCTCATTTGTTGATTATTGTGGACTTTCTCCCATTTATGTCATGAATTTTGCTTTATGTATGTCTTTGCATTGCAACAGTGCTGAGTACACAGATTTTGAAGTAACGTTTTAAAAAATAACAATTCCTTACATTTTCTATAGGAAGTTACATTATACTAAGTCCTTTCATGTGCATTACTTCATTTAATCCCCATAAAGCCAAGATGTCTGAGAAAATGATTGTCTTTCATTTGAATTATTATCATTGTTTCAAAATATATTCAGTTTTCATCCTGAATGATGGGATGACTGCTGAGTCTCCTCTAACAACTGAGATCTTATCAACAACAAATCCAGAATGATGTGTGGAATGGATACTTTTCTGTAGCTTCTTCTTCTAACCTTATATTTCTAATTTAATATTATCACGTGTATATAGCTAAAAAAGAAACTAAGTGATTTTATCAAGTGTTGTAATGATCTCTGGACTACAAAGTAGGAAATTGAGGTTATTCTTCCAGATCTTTTAAAATCTAATTTGAAAACCTCAAATAACTCACTTATTTTATACTTTCTATATGCTTATTTTCTCTCTTACTTGATAAATGCTTTACTACTGAGTTTCTTTACGTTTTAAAAACCTATGACTTAAAAACTACCTTTGTATCTTTTAAATATGTGTTACTTTATCAAAGGAAACAACTATTAAGCTACTGCTAAAGACATATGTTGTAAAAATTAGAATTGTGAACTTTCATCTGTGCATATGGAAAATAAACAACAGAGGTAAGAGCCTGACAGTAATTGAGCCTAATGTAACCCATAATTATATCTTATTTGGCTTACAGATATTTATGAAGTAATTTTACTTAATTGCCAACATTTGAAAGCTCTGAGATTTGACATTTAAAAATGTTTAGATTTAATATTTCTCATGAAAATTTAGGAAGCTTAGTTAATATCTGCTGAAGTCTATTAGTTACTCTACTTAAGGAGGGGCATATACTATCCAAGTTGCCACAGTTCCCACCATGTCTTTTTGTTACCAAACCCCCAATTCATTTATATTATCTGTCAGTTCCTTACAAAGAGTAGGTTTACCAACCAACCATAGATTTTAGACAATAGGTGGCCCCCAATCTAGACGATTAGACTTGCAAACCAAATATCCTATTTAGAAAATAAGGCTCCCATATTCATCTATTTTAGCTTTTGTTGCAACTAAAGACCTTCTGTACAGCAAAAGAAACTGTCATCAGAATGAACAGGCAAACTACAGTATGGGAGAACATTTTTGCAAAGTTCTAATATCCAGCATTTATAAGAAAGTTAAATTTACATGGAAAATAAAAACCAACCCCATTAAAGTGGGCAAAGGATATGAACAGACACTTCTCAAAAGAAGACATTTATGTGGCTAACAAACATAAGAAAAAAAGCTCAACATCACTGATGATCAGAGAAATGCAAATCAAAACCACAGTTAGACACCATCTTACACCAGTCAGAATGGTGATTATTAAAAAGTCAAGAAACAATAGATACTGACGAGGCTGTAAAGAGATAGGAACACTTTTACTCTGTTGGTGGGAATGTAAATTAGTTCAACCATTGTGGAAGACAGTATGGTGATTCCTCAAAGATTTAAAATGAGAAATACCATTTGACAAAGCAATGCCATTCCTGAGTATATACCTAAAGGAATATAAATTATTCTACTACAAAGACATATGTACACATATGTTTATTGCAGCACTATTTACAATAGCAAACACATGGAACCAAGCCCATCAATGATAAACTGGATAAAGAAAATGTGGTACATATACACCATGGAATACTACACAGCCATAAAAAGAATGAGATCATGTCCTTTGCAGACATAGTTGAAGCTGGATGCACTCATGCTCAGAAAACTAACAGAGAAACAGAAAATCAAATATCACATGTTCTCACTCATAAGTAAGAATTGAACAATGAGAACACATGGATATAGAAAGGGGAACAACACATACCAGGGCCTGTTAGGGGTTAAGGGAGTAAGGGGAAGGAATTTAGAGGGTGGATCAATAGGTGCAACAAACTACCATTCCACACATACACCTATGTAACAAACCCACATGTTCTACACATGTATTCTGTGTTTTTTTAAGAAGTAATTTAAAAAAAGAAAATAAGGCTCCCCTAATCAGATGCAGTAGGTTTTTCAATATATTTTTGAGAATTAAGAGAGCTGATATTGGCCATTTGACAAACATATTACTACCTACATATGAGCATGACTCTAAGGCAAAATTGTTGTAAAGTATAGGATACCATATAAGTTTAGAAAGATTTTTTTTTCCATATATAGCAACCACTCAATGAGTATCCCCTGAAAACAGAAAATTTCTAAGTGAAAATTTCGAAGGGTCTATGTAGGAAAAGTAACATGAGAATTTCAGAAATCTTAATGTTTCTCTCTTAAAATAAATTATGTTTTGTAATCAGCAAAGAGGATTGCCACAATTAGGTAACTCAGTGGTGGCTAAACTAAAAGTATAACCATATTTGTGCTAAATTTGTAGCATTTTTAAAGGTATCTTAAAAATATTAAAAGAATTAAGATTATATAGTCACAATTTATTCACACATCCATTATTATTTCATTTATTTTTACAATAGTTTTATGTGCAACTCCCAGGAGTAAGGCACTCTGCTAGAGTTACAAGAATGTGAAATTGTCTCTCCTCAAATGCAAAAGTTTCTGATAACCCTTAAGAAAAAAAAATTAAAATTGAGAAAATTAAGTTCTTAAATGTAAAATGAGACTATATTAATTCATTCTCATGTTGCTATAAAGAACTGCCCAAGACAGGGTGGTTAATAAAGAAAAGGGGTTTCATTGATTCATAGTTCCCAAGGCTGGGGAGGCCTCAGGAAACTTACAATTATGGTGGAAGAGGAAACAAACACATCCTTCTTCACACACTGGCAGGAGAGAAGTACCCAACAAAGGAGGAAAGTCTCCTCATAAATCATCAGATCTTGTGAGAATTCACTCACTATTGCAAGAACAGCATGTAGGTAACTGCCCCCATGATTCAATTACCTCCCAGTGGGTTCCTCCTACAACACGTGGGGATTATGAGAACTACCATTCAAGATGAGATTTGGGTGGGGACACAGAAAAACCATATCAGATATTTACAGGAGCCAATGCCTACACCTATGGAAACCTTTATTTTGTATTTTTATAAATACCAAAAATAAAACTAGATATACATTCTTAGTCAATACATTATCAAAGACATCTTACATTTTAAATTATTGTAACTAGGCACTGTGCAATTATTTTCTGATTGTTATCAATCACCAATTAGAAAATTTCAGCATACCCTTTTCATGGCTTTTATTAAGACACAAGCAAATTACTTATATATTTAGCAATCAGTAGGCACATGAAAAATGTTTTTAAGGTATTTTTCTGTGTTTGGTTTCTCATCACATATTTTTTTCACTTCAGTTATTATGGCATTGTACTTTGAGTCAGACTTGGAATACTTTGGATGACTGGCTTAAAGCAGAGACAGTAAGCAATCTACTGTCCATGAAAACATTTAGATCTGTGGGTAAGAAAAAAAAGAAAAGGAAAATAAACTACACAAAAGCACAAGTAGTAGATCCCTTTCTACATGTCTCACCAAACTTCCTCCTTTACAAATAAAGCTTCATTAGAAGGGTTAGCTTTTCTTTCTCTCATTTTCCAATATATTTCCCAAGTTTTAACTGAAAAACTGCTGTTCATGTATTATGTTTTTTCTTCCATTATTATCCCAAGACCCAGTCCATAATATTGTAAATGGTTTCCAGAAGAGAAACATACAATACTAGACCCAATTTTCTTATGGTTGCCAAAATATTATATATCAATTAACTCATAAATCCTAGAATTATGGAACTTTGAAGTAAAATACCAACCCTGAGAATTTTATACTTAGAAAGCAGAAGTAGTAGGTGATTAATATTTAACAATAAAATATTTCATAAATGAAAAATTCATATGTTTCTGGACATATTTGTGTCACTGTCTTTAACTGGCATATAGGAATATGGCTGTACAGATATGTAAGGCTAAAATTTACTTTTATATATTAAACTTGTATCCCATGACATTGCTGCATTTATTTTTAAATTTGTAATTGACATAAATTATGCATATTAAATTGTAAAATTTGATATTTTGGCATCTGTGTACACTACTGAAACCATCACCACAAAGAAGAAAAGAAACATGTTCATTGCACCAAAAAAGTAGCCTCATATATCTTGTAATCTCTTATTCTACCTCCCAGACTCCTCCTTGATATCCAAGCAACAACTTGCATTTTCTAATGTTCTATTTAAATAAAATTTTACATATATACTGTTCTGTACATTTTTATAACTTTTTTCACTTATAATAATGTTTTTAATATTTATCAATGTTTTAGCATAGTATTTATCATTGTATTTTATTCTTGAATAATATTGAATTGTATGGATATAACACATTTTTTTTTCATTTATCTCTTGGTAAATATATACTCTTGGTATATATTCCATTTATATCTTGGTAAATATTTGGTTAAAAATTGATTAGTTTTTCCTCCAGTTTTTGGCTATTATAAATAAAGGCTCTATAAACATACATTTACAAGTCTTTTAATGGACATAGGCTTTCATTTCTTTTAAATACTGAATGGTCAAATGGTTGGGTCATATGGCAGATGAAGGTTTAATGTGATTATACAATTTCACTCCCTGATTTACTGTGAATAAGAATTCCAGCTGTTCTACATTCATGACCTATGCTTGATATGGTAAATATTTTAATTTTAGCTATTCTAGGTTTATAAAACACTACGTTTCTAGCGTGGGATTATTGAGGCTTTAAATTTACTCAGTGATTATATTGAGAATTATTTCCTATCTTTGCCATCTTTAACTTCTTTGGTGAGTGTTTGTTCAAATTTTTACTCATTCCTTAATTGATCGTTTTCTTACTGAGTTTTAAGAGGTCTTTGTAAATTCTGATTTAAAGACTTTTATCACATATGTGTTTTTCAAACTTTTTTTTCAATCAGTAGCTTGTCTTTTAATCCTCTTAACTGCATCTTTTAAAGAGTAGATTCTTCAAACATTAACTCAGTAAGACTGGCAGCATTTCAATACTAAAACAAATACGTTATACAAATAATGATAGGCCAATATCACTCATGGTCACAGATGGAAAAAGTCTCTAACAGAAAGTATTAGCAATAAAATTCACATATATAAAAAAGAAAATATACCATTACCAAGTGGAGTTTATATTGGAAATAAAAGGAGTCCTTGGTTGACTAGTATTACCCCCAAATTCCTGTATACATAAAACTTCAGAATGTGACCTTGTTTGGAAAGAGGGTCTTTGAAGATCTAATTAGTTAAATTAGGATTAGGTCATACTAGTTTTGACTGGGTGCAGAATCCAGTGACTGGTGTCCTTAAAAGAAGGATATGCAGAGATGCAGACACAAGTCAATGAAACGTGGCCATGTAATCACAGAGGCAGAAACTGGAGTGGTACTACTTGCTGTAAAAGAAGGGACACCAATTATTTCCAAGCAGCTACACAAATTAGAAAAAAAAAAAAAAGGCAAACACCTTCCATAGAAACTTTAAAGGGAGAATGACCTTACTGGTAATTTAATATTGAACTTTGAGCCCTGAGAATTGTCCTAGAATTTCTGTTGTTTTATACAACCCAGTTTGTAGTAGTTTGTTATAGTAGCCCAAGAAAACTAAGATATAAAGATAATTCAACATTTGAAAATCAATGTGATTTATCATATTTACAAATGAATAATGAAAGCTGTATAATTATCTCAATATGTGGAGAAAAGGCATTTGACAAATTTGTGATTAAAAATTATCAGGAAACTAGAAAGAGATGAGTACTTTATTTTTCTATAGTGGGATCTTTAAAAACCTACAGATAACATCATAATTAATTGTTGAAGACTGAAGGCTTTCAGCCCCATCTCCACCATCCAAAGACTACTGACCAGGCAAGGATGACTTTTCTTATCACTTGCTATAATTTGAGTGTTTGCCCTCTCCAAATCTCATGTTGAAATTTGATCTCAATTGTTTCATATACAGCCTGCTGGGAGATGTTTGGGTTATGGAGGTGGATTCTTCAAGAATAGATTTATTTCCTTCCTGAGGAAAGCAGTTGAGTGAGTTCTTGCTCTTATTAGTTTTTGCTTGAGCTGATTGCTAATAAGAGCCTATCACCTCTTCTGTCTGTCTCTTGCTTCCTCTTTCACTATGTGATATTTTCAAATACCAGCTCTCTTTCGTCTTCTTCCATGAGTGGAAGCAGCCAAAGGCTCTTGCTGGAAGGTGAGCTAACGCCACTGCCATGCTTCCCATGGCCTGAAGAACTATGAGCTAAGTAAACCTCTTTTCTACATAAATTACCCAGCCTCAGGTATTCTTTTATAGCAACACAAAATGGACTCAGGTATTACTCTTATTCAACATCATTCTAGAAATTCTAGACAGTGCAAAAGGCAAGAAAAAATAATAAAAGGCATACACATTAGATATTAAAAAATAAGAAGGAGAAGGAATATGGTGGAGTAGAGCTCTCTAGCCATCATCTACCCACAGAAACATCAATTTTTAACAACTCTACACATGATAAAATACCTTCAGAAAAGCTAAGGAAACCAGATGAGCTATCACATACCTGGTTTTAGCACAATAATTTAAAAAGATAAGTTGAGGAGATAGCAAGGATGGTTTTATATTATCCATGGCAACGTTACCTTCCACAACTTCAGGTAGCACAACACATATAGAACTACTGTCTGCTCAAGGTACAAGAGGGGAGTGAGCATAGAACTTTTCCTTGAACCCTAACAGTGGGCCCACCTCAGTAAAACTATGTTCTGGGCAGAGGCCCATGAACTCACATTCTAGGCCAGTACCCATGGACTGAACTGCTAGACCTTCTCCGGCTCCAGGCACATTCAGAAGCCCCAGGGTCAGAACTGTGTGGCAGGATCGATGTCTACTCGGTTGACTTCAGCAGCACTGCATGCCAAGCAGCCCTCAGCATCAGACAGGACACTGTGGCTCCAGGCATCAGACCAGCCTTAGCATCACATCTGCCATAAAAGGCCCTAGCCTTCTTGCAATGCTGCTCCAGGACTTGGTGGTTTTATTGCCAAATTCTATCAAACATTTAAAAGAACTCATACCAATTATTTTCAGCTCTTCAAAATCAAAGAGAAGGGAATACTTTCAAATGCATTTCACAAGGCCAGCGTAACCCTGATAACACAGCTAGAAAAAGATGCTACAAAAAAAGAAAAGTGCAGGCCAATGTCTCTGATAAACTTAGATGTGAACATCCTCAATGAACTATTAGCAAACTGAATGTAATGAAATATTAAAAAGATAATTCACCACGATCAAATGGGATTCATCTCAGCAATGTAAGGATGGACAGCTCAACATAGGTTAATCAGATTTCATACATCACATTAACAGAATGAAGGATATAAACTGTATAATCATTTCCATAGATGCAGGAAAAAAAGCATTTGACAAAATTCAACATTCTTTCATGATAAAAACTCTCAATAACTTAATTACACAAGAAATGTATCTTCATAAATTAGCGCCATATCTGGCAAACCCACAACTCAGTGAAAGTTAAACAATTTCACTCTAATATCTGAAACAAGACATGGATGCCTAACATCTCTTTTATTTATTAAAATACTGGAGGTGCTAGCCAGGGCAGTAAGGTAAAGGAAAGAAAAGAAATCCAGACTGAAAAGGAAAAAGTTAAATTACCCTTATTTTCAGACAACATGATTAAACATGCAAAAAAATCTCTTAAGACTCTACTAAGAAGCTGCTAGAACTAATAAATGAATTCAAAGTTGCAGGATATAAAATCAACATACCAAAGCTAGTAGTGTTTTTATACACAAACAACAAACTATCCAAGTAAAAAAAAATTCCATTTGCCATAGCTACAAAAATAATAAAATACGTAATAATTTTAACCAAAGAGGTAAAAGATTACTACAATGAAATCTATAAAACATTGATGAAAAAAATTGAGAAAGACACAAATAAACAGATATAATTTTCTATTAAATAAGATATCTTGTGTTAATGGATTAGAATAATAAATATTGTTAAAATATTCATATTACCCAAAGCTATCTACAGATTCAACAGTCTCCATTAAAATGCCAATGACATTTTTCACAGAAATAGAGTATACAATACTGAAATTCATATGGAGTCACAAAAGACCCCAGATAGCCAAAGTAATTTTGATCAAAAAGAACACAGCTGGAGGCATCACACTACCTGACTTCAAAACACACTACAAAACAAACAGCATGATATTGGCATAAAATCAGACACATAGGTCAATAAGACAGAAAAGACAGCCAGAAATAATTTAAGTGTTTACATTCAACTCATTTTCAACCAAAAATCAAGAAAACAAAATAGAGAAAGAGTAGTCTTTTAAATAAATGGTGTTGGAAACACACTATCCAAATATGGAATAATGAAATTAGACATTTATTTCATTCCATAAATAAAAATTTACTCAAAATGTAGCAAAGTCTGAAATGGAAGACCCAAAACTGTGAAACCACTAGAAGAAAACAGAGGAGAAATGCTCCATAACATTGATCTGGGAAATAACTTTTTGGAAATAACCCAAAAGCTCAGGGAACAAAAGCAAAAATAGACAAATAGGATCAAGCTAAAAAGCTTCTGCACAGAAAAGAAGAAAATTCATCAGAATGAAGAGGCAATCTATAGAATTGGAAATATTTTTGCAAACTATGTATCTGTTAAGGGGTTAATATTCAAAATCTGTAAGAAACTCAACTCAATGGTAAGAATACAGATAGTCTAATTAAAAAATGAGCAAAGGACTTCAAAAGAATATGTACAAATGGCCAATAGGTATATGAAAAAAAATCTTTAACATTACTAATCATCAGGAAAATTTAAACTAAAACAACAGTGAGATATTACCTCACATCTTTCAAAATGACTATTAGAAAAGTTAGATAACAAGGGTTGGCATAAAAGTGGAAAGAAGGTAACCTCTGTACATCATTCGTTGGAATGTGAATTAATACAGCCATTATGATAAATAGTATGAGTGTCCCCCAAAAATTAAAACTAGAACTACCACAAGATCCAACAATGCCAATACTGGATGTATATTCAAAGGATATGAAATCAATATGTTGAAGACTTATCTGCAACCCCATCTTCATTGCAGCACTCTTCACAATGGTCAAGATATGGAATCAACCTAAATGTCCATCAATATATTAATGAATATAGAAAATGTGCTATATATACACAATGAAATATTATTCAGCCATAAAAAGAGGAAATCTTGTTATTTTCACCAATATAAATGAACCTGGAAAACATTGTGTTAAGTAACATAAACCAGGCAGAAAAAGACCACAGGATCTCACTCGTGTGGTATCTAAAAAGTTGATATTAAAATAGTAGAGGATAGAATGGTAGTTATCAGGGGCTACAGAAAAGGAAAGGAGTCAGAAGATGTTGGTCAAAGGATATAAACTTTCAATTGGAATAAGTCCAAGAGGTCTATTATGCAATGTGGTGACTATATTTAATGATATATTGTATTCCTGAAAAATGCTAGGAGAATAGATGTAAGGTGTTCTCACCATAAAAATGGCAAATATGTGAGATAAACCATATGTCACTCGGCAACATTTAATTATTCTGCTATATATATATATATATATATATATATGTATATATATATATATATGTATATTTCAAAAAATCATGTTGTGTATGATAAATATATATAACTTTGTCAGTGTAAAAAATAAAAAATCAAATAAAAATTAGAAGTAAAACTGTCTCTTTTCACAGAATATTTGCACATCTATATAGAAAATTTCAAAAAGTTTACAAAAAACTCAAAATGCTTATCATCACTGGTCATTAGAGAAATGCAAATCAAAACCACATTGAGATACCATCTCACACCAGTTAGAATGGTGATCATTAAAAAATCTGGAGATAAAAGATGCTGGAGAGGATGTGGAGCAATAGGAACATTTTTACACTGTTGGTGGGAGCACAAATTAGTGCAACCATTGTGGAAGACAATGTGGCACTTCCTCAAGGACCTAGAAATAGAAATTCCATTAGACTCAGCAATCCCATTAATGGACATATACCCAAAATTATAAAATAGAATTATAAAATTATAAAATAGAATTATAAATTGTTCTATTTTAAAGACACATGCACACATATGTTCATTGTGGCACTGTTTACAATAGCAAAGACCTAGAACCAACCCAAATGTCCATCAACAATAGACTGGATAAAGAAAATGTGGCACATATACACCATGGAATACTACACAGTAATAAAAAAGATGAGTTCGTATCCTTCATAGGGGCATGGATGAATCTGGAAACCATCATTCTCAGCAAACTGACACAAGAACAAAATCAAACACCACATGTTATCACTCATAGGCAAGTGTTGAACAATTAGAACACGTGGACACAGGGAGAGGAGCATCACACACTGTGGTCATTTGGGGGTGGGTATGGGAGGGACAGTGGGTGGTAGGGTGGGTGGGGAGGGATAACGAGGGGAGAAATACCAGATATAGGTGATGAGGGGATGAAGGCAGCAAACCACCTTGCCATGTTGTACCTATGCAACAATCCTGCATGATCCGCACATGTACCCCAGAACTTAAATTACAATAAAAAAAGAAAAATGACGAAAGTCTCAATTTTTAAAAGTATATGGCAAATAATATGAATACTTCACATAAGAAAAAAGTTGAATGGCTAACACATATATAAAAATGTTTCTGTTTACTTAGAATTAGATAAATGTAAGTTAAAAGAAAATTCCATTTCACACACACCAAATTGATCATTTTTTATAATATGGAATTATTAGGTGTTACAGATAATATGAATCAAACAGGGATCTCATATGTAAATAGCTAGAGTATAAACAGGTGGTACCAATAAGTAAGGACCTATATAATACATATCTGATAAAATGAGTATGTATGTGTTTCAATGCAGTAATTCCAGGATTTGATAAATACTTTTAATCAAGGGTCAGCAAACTTTAGTCTACATTAGAACCAACCAGAGGCCTTGCTAAAACACAAATTGCTGCTCTTATCACCAAAGTTTTTAATTCAGTAGGGCTGGAGTCAGGCCTAATAATTTGCATTTCCATAAAGTTTCCAGGTGATACCCAGGCTACTGGTCAGTGCTCACATTCTGAGAATAATTGCTCTAGAGAAATTCCTACCCATGTGCAGAACCAATAAAATCAAAGACTCTTCACTGTATATAGCACTGTTAGCAATAGTAAACTATTAGAAAAATAAAACCTTAAAGCTTATCTGCAAACAGATATATAACTTGTACATATTTATGCAATTAAATTCTATAAACTGATTAAAATAAATGAACAAAACTATCTGCATCAACATTATTAAAACTCTCCAATATAATAGTGAGTAGAAAAATCTAGTTGGAAAAGAAAAACTGCAGTACATTATTATTTATATAAATTGTTATTACAAGTAAAACAATTTTATTTGCTGTTGGCCTATAAGCATTTATGTAGCAAAATTATTTTTAAAATGTGGAAACGGTAGACTCTAACATTGATAGTAAACTCTGAGAAAAGATATCTTACAAATAATCCTCTCCCTGTGTCCACCTGTTCTAATTGTTCAACACCCGCCTATGAGTGATAACATACGGTGTTTGGTTTTCTGTTCTTATATCAGTTTGCTGATAATTCATATTACTTGTCATATACTTTTTTTAAATTATTATTGCATTATAGGTTTTGGGGTACATGTGCAGAACGTGCAAGATAGTTGCATAGGTACACACATGGCAGTGTGTTTTGCTGCCTTCCTCCCCTTCACCCACACTTGGCATTTATCCCCAGGCCATCCCTCCCCAGCCCCCCCACCACTGTCCCTCCCCCATTCCCCTCAATAGACCCCAGTGTGTAGTAGACCCCCTCCCTGTGTCCATGTGTTCTCATTTTTCTCACCCGCCTATGAGTGAGAATATGCGGTATTTCTTTTTCTGTTCTTGTGTCAGTTTGCTGAGAATGATGTTCTCCAGATTCATCCATGTCCTTACAAAGGACAAAAGCTCATCATTTTTTATTGCTGCATAGTATTCCATGGTCATATACTTTTAAAAATTGAGGCTTTCATCTTTTTCTTATTGATTTGTGAGATTCCCTGTATAAATTGGAGTGATATGTATTCAGTTATTTTTCTTACTTATATCTGTTCTTAGAGCTTCTTAACTTTTTACTTTGTTAATGGCATGTTTTGATGTCACACTGAGTTTCTTACTCTGCAGCACATTACAAACATTTTTCTAAGTTAACACATAGATCTAATACACTTTAAGAATACAGCTATGTTAGAATTTATTAAAACATTCTTTTATTGATAGATGTATAAGTCAAGATCCCAGCTGGAACAGATGACACACTCCAGCTGAAGGTAATTTAATTAAAGGACTATTTACAAAGCAGATTGAAAAGAACACAAAAAAGGGCTAGTAACTCTAGGAAGCTAGTTCCACCAGGAAACCTGAATGGGCAAGAGAAAGGAGGAAATCAGAAACCAAAGACAACAGCAGGAAGAGTGATTTCTGATAATAGCTAAGGTCTTTGGAAGACGGACATAACTAACCCCTGGAAACCTAGCAGAGTAGGAAGTCTGGGAAATAAATGTCATGGGCCTCTGATACTCTTTTCCTTTTTTTCACTATCTAAGGGTCTCCAAGAAAATCCCCAATGTAATTTCTGTAGACCAGCCTTCCATGGGACAGAATAAGGGAGAAGAATCGAGAAAGGAACTGTTGTGTAAATGCTAGATGACTACCCAGTTTTTCATTTTATTCTTCATTATACAAACGATGTTGCAATAGCACTCTTGTTTATTTCCATATAATATATTGGTACTTTTTTTTGGTGCATTTTAGGTTTTGGAATACATGTGCAGAACATGCAAGGTAGTTGCATAGGTACACACATGGCAGTGTGTTTTGCTGCCTTCCTCCCCTTCACCCACATTTGGCATTTATCCCCATGCTATCCATCCCCAGCTCCCCACCCCACACTGTCCCTCCCCTATTCCCCCCAATAGACCCCAGTGTGTAGTACTCCCTTCCCTGTGTCCATGTGTTCTCATTATTCATCACCTGCCTATGAGTGAGAATATGTGGTATTTCCTTTTCTGTTCTTGTGTCAGTTTGCTGAGAATGATGTTCTCCAGATTCATCCATATGCCTAAAAAGGAAACAAACTCGTCATTTTTGATTGCTGCATAATATTCCATGGTGCATATGTGCCACATTTTCCCAATCCAGTCTATCATCAATGGGCATTTGGGTTGGTTCCAGGTCTTTGCTATTGTAAACAGTGCTGCAATGAACATTCATGTGCATGTGTCCTTATAGTAGAACAATTTATAGTCCTTTGGATATATACCCAGTAAAGGGATTGCTGGGTCAAATGGAATTTCTATTTCTAAGGCCTCGAGGAATTGCCACACTGTCTTCCACAATGGCTGAACTAATTTACACTCCCACGAACAGTGTAAAAATGTTCCTATTTCTCGACATCCTGTCCAGCATCTGTTGTCTCCAGATTTTTTAATAATCGCCATTCTAACTGGCATGAGATGGTATCTCAATGTGGTTTTGATTTGCATCTCTCTAATGACCAGTGATGGTGTGCATTTTTTTCATGTGTTTGTTGGCCTCATGTATGTCTTCTTTTGTAAAGTGTCTGTTCATATCCTTTGCCCATTTTTGAATGGGCTTGTTTGTTTTTTTCCTATAAAGCTGTTTGAATTCTTTGTAAATTCAGGATATCATCCCTCTGTCAGATGGGTAAACTGCAAAAAAATTTTTCCCATTCTGTTGGTGGCCAATTCACTGTAGTGACTGTTTCTTTTGCCGTGCAGAAGCTGTGGAGTTTGATTAGGTCCCACTTGTCTATTTTGGCTTTTGCTGCCAATGCTTTTGGTGTTTTGGTCATGAAGTCTTTGCCTACTCCTATGTCCTCAATGGTTTTGCCTAGATTTTCTTCTAGGGTTTTTATGGTGCCAGGTCTTATGTTTAAGTCTTTAATCCATCTGGAGTTAATTTTAGTGTAAGGTGTCAAGAAGGGGTCCAGTTTCTGCTTTCTTCACATGGCTAGCCAGTTTTCCCAACACCATTTATTAAACAGGGAATCCTTTCCCCATTGCTGGTTTTTGTCAGGTTTATCAAATATTGTATGGTTGTAGATATGTTGTGTTGCCTCCGATGCCTCTATTCTGTTCCATTGGTCTATATCTCTGTTTTCATACCAGTACCATGCTGTTTTGATTACTGTAGCCTTGTAGTATAGTTTGAAGTCTGGTAGTGTGATGCCTCCTGCCATGTTCTTTTTGCTTAGAATTGACTTGGCTATGCGGGCTCTCTGTTGGTTTCATATGAAGTTCAAGGTGGTTGTTTCCAGTTCTGTGAAGAAAGTCAATGGTAACTTGATGGGGATAGCATTGATTCTGTAAATTACTTTGGGCAGTATAGCCATTTTCACGATATTGATTCTTCTTAACCATGAACACGAAATTTTTCTCCATCTGTTTGTGTCCTCTCTTATTTCGTTGAGCAGTGGTTTGTAGTTTTCCTTGAAGAGGTCCCTTACATTCCTTGTAAGTTGTATTCCTAGGTATTTTATTCTCTCTGTAGCAATTGTGAATGGCAATTTGTTCTTGATTTGGTTCCCTTTAAGTCTGTTATTGATGTATAGGAATGCTTGTGATTTTTGCACATTGATTTCATATCCTGAGACTTTGCTGAAGTTGCTTATCAGTTTCAGGAGTTTCTGGGCTGGGCGATGGGGTCTTCTAGGTATACTATCATGTTGTCTGCAGATAGAGACAATTTGGCTTCCACCTTTCCTATTTGAGTACGCTTTATTTCTTTTTCTTGCCTGATTGCTCTGGCTAGAAAATCCAGTACTATATTGAATAGGAGTGGTGAGAGAGGGCATCCTTGTCTAGTGCCAGATTTCAAAGGGAATACTTCCAATTTTTGCCCATTCAGTATGATACTGTCTGTTGGTTTGTGGTAAATAGCTTTTATTACATTGAGATACGTTCTGTTAATATCGAGTTTATTGAGGGTTTTTAGCATAAAGTGCTGTTGAATTTTGTCAAATGCCTTCTCTGCATCAATTGAGATAATCATGTGGTTTTTGTTTTTGGTTCTGTTTATGTGGTGAATTATGTTTCTAGACTTGCATATGTTGAACCAGCCTTGCATCCCCGGGATGAATCCTACTTGATCATGATGGATAAGGTTTTTGATGTGCTGTTGCAATCAGCTTGCCAGTATTTTATTGAAGATTTTTGCATCTATGTTCGTCATGGATATTGGCCTGAACTTTTCTTTTCTTGTTGAGTCTCTGCCAGGTTTTGGTATCAGGATGATGTTGGTCTCATAAAATGAATTGGGAAGGATTCCCTCTTTTTGAATTATTCAGAATAGTTTCAGAAGGAATGGTACCAGCTCCTCTTTGTGTGTCTGGTAGAATTCAGCTGTGAACTCATCTGGACCTGGGCTTTTTTTGTGTGGTAGGCTTTTAATTGCTGCCTTGACTTTAGACCTTGTTATTGGTCTGTTCATAGTTTCAGCTTCCTTGTGGTTTAGGCTTGGGAGGACACAGGTGTCCAGGAATTTATCCATTTCTTCCAGGTTTACTAGTTCATCTGCATAGAGTTGTTTGTAATATTCTCTGGTGATGGTTTGAATTTCTGTGGAATCTGTGGTGATTTCCCCTTTATCATTTTTTATTGCATCTATTTGGTTTTTCTCTCTTTTCTTTTTTATCAGTGTGGCTAGTGGTCTATTTTGTTGATCTTTTCAAAAAACCAGCTCTTGGATTTATTGATTTTTTGAAGGGTTTTTGATGTCTCTATCTTCTTCAGTTCTGCTCTGATCTTAGTTATTTCTTGTCTCCGGCTACGTTTTGAGTTTTTTTTATCTTGCTCCTCTAGCTCTTTCAATTTTGACGATAGGGTGTCAATTTTGAATCTCTCTACTCTTCTCATGTGGGCACTTATTGCTATATATTTTCCTCTGGAGACTGCTTTAAATGTGTCGCAGAGATTCTGATATGTTGTGTCTTTGTTCTCTTTGGTTTTGAAGAACTTCTTTATTTCTGCCTTCATTTCATTGTTTATCCAATCAACATTCAAGAGCCAGTTGTTCAGTTTCCATGAAGCTGTGTGGTTCTAAGTTAGTTTCTGAATTCTGAGTTCTAATTTGATTGCACTATGGTCTGAGAGACTGTTTGTTATGATTTCAGTTGTTTTGCATTTGCTGAGGAGGGCTTTACTCCCAATTATGTGGTCAATTTTGGAGTAGGTGTGATGTGGTGCTGAGAAGAATGTATATTCTGTGGATTCGGGGTGGAGGGTTCTGTAAATGTCTATCAGGTTTGCTTGTTCCAGGTCTGAGTTCAAGCCCTGGATATCCTTGTTAATTTTCTGTCTGGTTGATCTGTCTGATATTGACAGTGGAGTATTAAAGTCTCCCACTCTTATTGTGTGGGAGTCTAAGTCTCTTTTTAAGTCTTTAAAAACTTGCCTTATGTATCTGGGTGCTCCTGTATTGGGTCCATATATATTTAGGGTCATTAGCTCTTCTTGTTGTATCGATCCTTTGACCATTATGTAATGACCTTCTTTGTGTCTTTTGATCTTTGTTGCTTTAAAGTCTATCTTTTCAGAGACTAGAATTGCAACTCCTGCCTTGGTTTTGCTCTCCATTCGCTTGGGAAATCTTTCTCCATCCCTTTATTTTGAGCCTTTGTGTGTCCTTGCATGTGAGATGGGTTTCCTGGATACAGCACACCAATGGGTTTTGACTTTTTATCCAATTTGCCAGTCTGTGTCTTTTGATTGGTGCATTTAACCCATTTATATTTAGGGTTATTATTATGTGTGAATTTGATAGTGCCATTTTGATGCTAGCTGGCTGTTTTGCCCATTGGTTGATGCAGATTCTTCATTTTGTTGATGCTCTTTAGCATTTGGTATGTTTTTGGAATGGCTGGTACTGGTTGTTTCTTTCTATGTGTAGTGCCTCTTTCAGGAACTCTTGTAAGGCAGGCCTGGTGGTGACAAAATGTCTGAATACTGGCTTGTTTGCAAAGTATTTTACTTTTTCTTCACTTATAAAGCTCAGTTTGTCTGGATATGAAATTCTGGGTTGAAAGTTCTTTTCTTTAAGGATGTTGAATATTGGCCCCCACTCTCTTCTGGCTTGTAGAGTTTCTGCCGAGAGATCTGCTGTGAGTTTGATGGGCTTCCCTTTGTGGGTTACCCAACCTTTCTCTCTGGCTGCCCTTAGTATTTTCTCCTTCATTTCAACCCTGGTGAATCTGATGATTATATGCCTTGGGGTTGCTCTTCTTGCGTAATATCTTTGTGGTGTTCTCTGTATTTCCTGGACTTAAATATTGGCCTGCCTTGCTAGGTTGGGGAAATTTTCCTTGATAATATCCTAAGGAGTATTTTCCAGCTTGGATTTATTCTCTTCATCACATTCTGATACACCTATCAAACATAGGTTAGGTCTCTTCACATAGTCCCACATTTCTTGGAGATTTTGTTCATTCTTTTTTGTGCTTTTTTCTCTAATGTTGGTTTCTTGTTTTATTTCATTGAGTTGATCTTTGACTTCTGATATTCTTTCTTCTGCTTGTTCAATTCAGCTGTTGAAACTTGTGTATGCTTCGTGAGGTTCTCGTGTTGTGTTTTTCAGCTCCTTCAATTCATTCACATTCCTCTCTAAGTTGTCCATTCTTGTTATCATTTCCTCGAATTTTTTTTCAAATCTTTTTTCAAGGTTCTTAGTTTCTTTGCATTGATTTAGAACATGTTCTTTTAGCTCACGGAAGTTTCTCATTACCCACCTTCTGAAGTCTGATTCCATCATTTCATCACACTCATTCTGCATTTAGCTTTGTTCCCTTGCTGGTGATGAGTTTTGGTCCTTTGTAGGAGGCAAGGTGTTTGGGCTTCAGGTGTTTTCCTCATATTTGCGCTGATTTCTTCCCATCTTTGTGAGTTTATTCACCTTTTGTCTGAGTAGTTGCTGACTTTTCGATTGGGTCTCTGAGTGGAAGCCCAGATTGTTGATGATGAAGTATTTCTGTTACTTAGTTTTCCTTCTAACAGTCTAGCCCCTCTGTTGTATGACTGCTGAGGTCCACTCCAGGTCCTGCTTGTCTGTGGTACACCTGTAGCAGCTGTGGAACAGTGAGGGATGCTACCAGTTTCTTCTTCTGCTATCTTTGTCCCAGAATGATGCCCGCCAAATGTCAGTCTGATTAGTCCTTTTTGAGGTGAATCTTTGGATATACAGGAGTTAGAGAGCTGCTTGAGGAGGTGGTTTTTATTTTATAGGAGCTCAAGTGCTGAGCTGTGAGCTCTGTTGATCATTCAGGGCTGTTAGGCAGGTATGTTTAAGACTGCTGCAGCAGAATTCATAAAATCCCCCTTTTTTTCCCTGAGATGCTCTGTCTCAGGGAGTTAGGGCTTTATGAGTATCTGTTGCACTGTCCTGCCCAGCTAGAAGGTAGTCTATTCACTATTTGTCTGCCGAGGCTCCGCCCTGCTGCCATGGGGTCTGCCCTGTTGCTGTGGGCTCTGCCCTGATGGTGTGGGCTCTTCCCTGATGGTGTGGGCTCTGCCCTGTTGCCGTGGGCTCCACCCTGCTGTCGTGGGCTCCACCCTGTTGTGGGAGTCTCTCTGTTATGGCGGGTTGCCTCGGCAATGGCAGGCTGCATCAGCAATGGGAGTGTACCTCAGTAGGGGCAGTATGCCTAGGTAATGGCGAATGCCCCTCCCCCACTGAGCTGCACCACCCTGGGTTCAGCTGTGCCCACAGTGAAACTCTCAACCCCAAGCATTTCGAATTGCCATTTTGTTTGTCCCCAGGGTGGGACCTGCCGAGCCTGATCACCTGGCTCCCTGCCTCAGAGCCCTTTTTTTTTTTTAAGTTGAATGATTGACTCTCTCCCAGGTGTTTCAGTCACCTGCTGATAGGGCACCGGGATCTTTGTGATTTCCCGTGCAGCAACCCAATGCGCCAGCTCAAATGTCACTTTCCGGGAATCTCCTGGTCTGGCTCACTGTCCAAGTCTAATTTAATTGATGGATATGCTAATCTGCCCTCCCAAATCTCAGATTGCTGGTTTAACAGGGCACCCAGACCAGTGCATTTTGTGTGGAGTGCCGCTGCACTGCAGCGCTGGCCAAAACAGCCTGCTGGCCAAAGCAGCTGTGCTGGTGTCCCATGTCTCTCCTACACCTGGGAATTTCCCTGTTCTGTGGACAACAAAGATCCATCTGGAAATGTGGATTGCACTCACCATCTGCATCTTCACTGAGAGCTGCAATCCTGAGTTGCTCCTACCGTGCCATCTTCTTTTTACTCCAGTACTTTCACATTGTATGATTTATTGGGATTGTGGAGTCAGATGTATTCTGTCTCTCTCTCCTTTAGTTTAAAGAGGTAATTGTGCCACTGCACTTCAGTGTGGGCAAAAGAGAGAGACCCTATCTCCAAAACAAACAAACAAACAAACAAGATAATGTCAGGTTTCTTACCCTAAAATGTAGCAGTTAATAGTCTGTTAAGAAATTTATGAGAATATTTGTGATATTTTAAATTATTTCAATAACTTTTTAAAATTTGTGGGTGATACTGACCGTAGTTTATTGACTATTCACATTTCTTCATTTGTAAATGGCCTGCTCAGATATGTTTTTATTTTTAAATTAAATTTTTTGCTTATCATTTGGTAAATGTGTAGGCATGTTACTGATACTAACACTATTGATTACCTTAAAAATTGCACATATTGTCTTCTGGTGTATGGTTTTGCTTCATTTAAACTGATGTATGTATAGAAGAGAAATGCTGAGAAAGAATATCTAATATGAATGTTTTAGGTAATTTTGTTATCTATTGGATTCTAGCTGTAGATACTTTAGTTGCTGTAATATGGCTCTAGCCTATATTATTTAGTATAATAAACTTTGTGATGTCAGTGAAAGAGACCAATGCAGACTTCATTAGTGTGTTATGGTCTGATGCCTACAAAAAATAATGTTGGTCTTTTGTAGAACTGACTAATAGAAGTGAAAAGGAAGCAATAAAGTTTTCATAGATGTCAATAGGAAAGTATTCTTAGTATACCATTATTCACTCTGAGAATATGAATGCCAGAGTGATTTGTTCTATAAATCAGATTTCAGTCTAATTCTTATTTCAAAATGCAACTAATAACTGACAGCTAAATATGGGGGGACATTTTGGATTATTTGTAGGATATCTTCTGTTCCATTGTCTTACCTTTAATTTCCACTGAGGTCAATGGGATTTGTTTGTTGATGTGAGGCAAAGAGGCAGAAATGTCTTTACTCACTAAGATTTTCAGAGCTTGATGTTTACTAAATGTATTTTTTCTCTCTCCCTCCAGAGAGTTCAGTCCATTCATAACAAAGTGAAATAGGTTAATTTAAAATGAAATCCTGTTGAAAAAGTCAAAAGTGATGAATAGATGTAAATATAAGTTTGTTAGAGTTAATATAGTTCTTGAGACTAAACAATACATTTGCTTTTGAGATTCATGATAACTAGAGCAAATCAGAAAATATAATGGTATTAATAGCTCTTTATTTTTAAAAGGAATGAACTAAGCATGTATTCTGCCAAGAATTTTTCTATAAAAGAATTCTAAATAAGTTTGAGATAGACTTTTGTTTTTCAGCAGGATTGAACCTTTAGCATTAGTCTTTAAAAATCATTCCTGGGCCAGGAGTGGTGGCTCAAGTCTGTAATCCCAGCACTTTGGGAGGCCAAGGTGGGTGGATCATGAGGTCAAGAGATAGAGACCATCCTGGTCAACATGGTGAAACCCTGTCTCTACTAAAAATACAAAAAATTAGCTGGGCATGGTGGCACGTGCCTGTAATCGCAGCTACTCAGGCTGAGGCAGGAGAATTGCCTGAACCCAGGAGGCGGAGGTTGTTGTGAGCCGAGATCACGCCATTGCACTCCAGCCTGGGTAACAAGAGTGAAACTCCATCTTAAAAAAAAAACAACAAACCCTCAGTCCCATGTTTATTCTATGGCTCATTAAGATCATAGAATTATTTAAATGATTCAAAAGGCCATCTTCTGTTTATCGTAGAAGTGTTTATTAAGATGCCTTTGGTGTTTTTGTGGGTTCCTTTTAAGCTACTTCAGTAATATTGGAAAGAAGACAGGGTTAAGGACTTTCAGGAATGCATTATTTCTATGTTCATCCAGTTGTTCAGAGAACAGCAGAAGCAGAACAAGTATATTCTATAATGATGTAATGCTCCAAATAAAATTTCAAATAAGATGCATTTGTCTTCCTGAAAATACGTATAATGCTCTTTTTTTTGGACATTTTTCAGCTTTTCAAATTATTTTAATGTTTGCATTTATAGAGATGTATTTGAAAGTGCAAATTGATAGTTATTATTAGACAACACAATTAGACAGAAAAGCATAAAAAATATTACAAAATAATGAATTTTATGCTGAGTTAAATTACATGGCAGGAGGTGAAATAAAAATAAACAAACAGACACATACGGATGAGGTGTAAAGATTAAGCATTAGCCAGAATAAAGATGTTCATAAGCAGACCACAGAGTATTTGTACAGAGTATCAGTTTATTCACACTGTATTTGTTGTGTGGCATTGTCTTTGATTATTATTTTCATCATACTTCTTAAAATAAATGTAGAATTAGGTCAGGAGCTTCAAGATGGCACAGTAGAAACAACTCAGAATTGCAGCTCTCAGTGAAGGTGCAGAGGGTGAGTCCTAGCCGCATTTTCAGATGGACCTTTGTTGCCCACAGAATGGGGAAATTCCCAGGTGTAGGAGAGACATGGGACACCAGCGCAGCCCTTTTGACTTGCACAGCCATTTCGGCCAGCGCCACGGCGCAGCAGCAGCCTGCACAAAACTCACTAGTCTGGGTGCCCTGAAAAACTGGCAATCTGAGATTTGGGAGGGCAGATTAACATATCCATCTGATTAAACAGGACTTGGACAGTGAGCCAGACCAGGAGATGCCTGGGAAGCATGATTTGAGCTGGTGCAGTGGGTCGTGGCAAGGGAAATTACACAGATCCCGGTGCCCTGTAAGCAGGCAAGTAAAACACCTGTGAGAGAGTCAACGTTCAACTTAAAAAAAAAAAAAAAAGGAGAGAGAGAGAGAGAGAAAGGACTCTGAGGCAGGGAGCCAGGTGATCAGGCTCGGCTGGTCCCACCCCCACAGGGGCAAACAAAATGGCAATTCGAAATGCTCAGGGTTGAGAGTTTTATTGCAGGCTCAGCTGAATCCAGGATGGTGCAACTCGGTGGGGGAGGGGCGTCCGCCACTATGGACGCATACCGTCCCTACTGAGAAACACGCCCATTGCAGAAGCAGCCTGCTGTTGCCAAGGCAACCTGCCATAACAGAGAGACTCCACCAACAGGGTGTAGCCCAGCACAGTAGGGCAGAGCCCCATGGCAGGAGGGCAGACCTGCCGTAGCAGAGCAGAGCCTTGGCAGGCAAATAGTGACTAGACTGCCTCCTAGCTGGGCAGGATAGTGCAACGGATACTCATAAAGAAAGCCCCAACTCCCTGAGACAGAGCATCTGAGGGAAAAAAAAAGGGGGTTTTATAAGTTCTGCTGCAGCAGACCTAAACGCACCTGCCAAACAACCCTGAATGAAAAACGGAGTTCACAGCTCAGCACTGGAGCTCCAATAAAGTACAGACCATCTCCTCAAGCAAATCTCTGACCCCTGTATATCCAAAGAGTCACCTCAGAAAAGGACTAATCAGACTGACATTTGGCGGGCATCATTCTGGGACAAAGATAGCAGAAGAAGAAACTGGTAGCATCCCTCACTGTTCCGCAGCTGCTACAGGTGTACCCCAGACAAGCAGGGCCTGGAGTGGACCTCAGCACTCATAGAGAAGAGGGGCTAGACTGTTAGAAGGAAAACTAAGTAACAGAAATACTTCATCATCAACAATCTGGGCGTCCACTCAGAGACCCAATCGAAAAGTCAGCAACTACTAAGACGACAGGTGGATAAATCCACAAAGATGGGAAAAAAACCAGGGCAAAAAAGGAGGAAAACAACCAAAACCAAAACGCCTCACCTCCTACAAAGGACCAAAACTTCTCACCAGCAAGGAAACAAAGCTGGACGGAGAATGAGTGTGATGAAATGATAGAATCAGACTTCAGAAGGTGGATAATGAGAAACTTCAGTGAGCTAAAAGAACATGTTCTAAATCAATGCAAAGAAACTAAGAACCTTGAAAAAAGATTTGAAAAAAGATTCGAGGAAATGATAACAAGAATGGACAACTTAGAGAGAAATATGAATGAATTGAAGGAGCTGAAAAACACAACATGAGAACTTCATGAAGCATGCACAAGTTTCAACAGCTGAATTGAACAAGCAGAAGAAAGAATATCAGAAGTCGAAGATCAAATCAATGAAATAAAACAAGAAACCAAGATTAGAGAAAAAAGCGCAAAATAGAATGAACAAAATCTCCAAGAAATGTGGGACTATGTGAAGAGACCTAACCTACTTTTGATAGGTGTACCAGAATGTGACGAAGAGAATGAATCCAAGCTGGAAAACACTCTTCAGGATATTATCAAGGAAAATTTTCCCATCCTAGCAAGGCAGGCCAATACTCAACTCCAGGAAATACAGAGAACACCACAAAGATATTCTGCAAGAAGAGCAACCCCAAGATACATAATCATCAGATTCACCAGGGTTTAAATGAAGGAGAAAATACTAAGGGCAGCCAGAGAGAAAGGTCGGGTCACCCACAAAGGGAAGCCCATCAGACTCACAGCAGATCTCTCGGCAGAAACTCTACAAGCCAGAAGAGAGTGGGGGCCAATATTCAACATCCTTAAAGAAAAAAACTTTCAACCCAGAATTTCATAGCCAGCCAAACTGAGCTTCATAAAGTGAAGGAAGAATAAAATCTTTTGCCAACAAGCAAGTACTCAGAGATTTTGTCACCAGCAGGCCTGCTTTACAAGAGTTCCTGAAAGAGGCACTACACATAGAAAGAAACAACCAGTACCATCCGTTCTAAAAACATACCAAATGCTAAAGAGCATCAACAAAATGAAGAATCTGCATCAACCAATGGACAAAACAGCCAGCTAGCATCAAAATGGCAGTATCAAATTCACACATAACAATATTAACCCTAAATGTAAATGGAATAAATGTACCAATTAAAAGACACAGACTGGCAAATTGGATAAAAAACCAAAACCCATCGGTGTGCTGTATCCAGGAAACCCATCTCACATGCAAGGATACACAAAGGCTCAAAATAAAGGGATGAAGAAAGATTTACCAAGCAAATGGAGGGCAAAAAAAACCAGGAGTTGCAATTCTCGTCTCTGATAAAATAGACTTTAAAGCAACAAAGATCAAAAGAGACAAAGAAGGTCATTACATAATGGTCAAAGGATTGATAAAACAAGAAGAACTAATGATTCTAAATATATATGGACCAATACAGGAGCACCCAGATATATAAGGCAAGTTCTTAATGACTTACAAAGAGACTTAGACTCCGACACAATAATAGTGGGAGACTTTATCACTCCACTGTCAATATAAGACAGATCAACCAGACACAAAATTAACAAGGACATCCAGGGCTTGAATTCAGACCTGGAACAAGCAAACCTGATAGACATTTACAGAACTCTCCAGCCCAAATCCACAGAATATACATTCTTCTCAGCACCATATCACACCTACTCTAAAATTGACCACATAATTGCAAGTAAAGAACTCCTCAGCAAATGCAAAACAAATGAAATCATAATAAACAGTCTCTCAGACCATAGTGAAATCAAGGTAGAACTCAAAATTCAGAAACTAACTCAGAACCATACAGCTTCAAAGAAACTGAACAACTGGCTCTTGAATGTTGATTGGATAAACAATGAAATGAAGGCAGAAATAAAGAAGTTCTTCGAAACCAAAGAGAACAAAGACACAACATACCAGAATCTTTGGGACGCATTTAAAGCAGTCTCTAGAGAAAAATATATAGCAATAAGTGCCCATATGAGAAGAGTGGAGAGATCCAAAATTGACAACCTATTGTCAAAACTGAAAGAGCTAGAGGAGCAAGATAAAAAAAAACTCAAAACCTAGCAGAAGACAAGAAATAACTAAGATCAGAGCAGAACTGAAGAAGATAGAGACACAAAAAAACCCTTCAAAAAATCAACAAATCCAAGAGCTGGTTTTTTGAAAAGATCAACAAAATAGACAGACCACTAGCCAGACTGATAAAAAAGAAAAGAGAGAACAACCAAATAGATGCAATTAAAAACGATAAAGGGGAAATCACCACAGATTCCACAGAAATTCAAATCATCACCAGAGAATACTACAAACAACTCTATGCACATAAACTAGTAAACCAGGAAGAAATGGATAAATTTCTGGACACCTCTGTCCTCCCAAGCCTAAACCAGAAGGAAGCCAAAAGTATGAATAGACCAATAACAAGGTCTGAAGTCGAGGCAGCAATTAAGAGCCTACCACACAAAAAAAGCCCAGGTCCAGATGGGTTCACAGCCAAATTCTACCAGACACCCAAACAGGAGCTGGTACCATTCCTTCAGAAACTATTCCAAATAATTCAAAAAGAGGGAACCCTTCCCAAATCATCTTATGAGACCAACATCTTCCTGATACCAAAACCTGGCAGAGATGCAACAAGAAAAGAAAACGTCATGCCAATATCCATTATGAACATAGATGCAGAAATATTCAATAAAATACTGGCAAACAGACTGCAACAGCACATTAAAAAACTTATCCATCATGATCAAGTAGGATTCATCCCGGGGATGCAAGGCTGGTTCAACATACGCAAGTCTATAAATGTAATTCACCACATAAACAGAAGCAAAAACAAAAACCACATGATTATCTCAATTGACGCAGAGAAGGCATTTGACAAAATTTAACTGCCCTTTATGCTAAAAACCTTCAATAAACTCGGTATTGATGGAACATATCTCAAAGTAATAAATGCTATTTACGACAAACCAACAGCCAATATCATACTTAATGGGCAAAAACTGGAAGCATTCCCTTTGAAATCCGGCACTAGACAAGGATGCCCTCTCTCACCACTCCTATTTAACATAGTACTGGAAGTTCTAGCTAGAGCAATCAGGCAAGAAAAAATAATAAAGGGTATTCAAATAGGAAAGGTGGAAGCCAAATTGTCTCTATTTGCAGACGACATGATAGTATACCTAGAAGACCCCATCACCTCAGCCCCAAAACTCCTGAAATTGATAAGCAACTTCAGCAAAGTCTCAGGATATAAAATCAATGTGCAAAAATCACAAGCATTCCTATACACCAATAACAGACTTAAAGAGAACCAAATCAAGAACAAACTGCCATTCACAATTGCTACAAAGAGAATAAAATACCTAGGAATACAACTTACAAGGAATGTAAGGGACCTCTTCAAGGAAAACTACAAACCACTGCTCAACGAAATAAGAGAGGACACAAACAGATGGAGAAACATTGCATGTTCATGGTTAAGAAGAATCAATATTGTGAAAATGGCTATACTGCCCAAAGTAATTTACAGAATCAATGCTATCCCCATCAAGCTACCATTGAATTTCTTCACAGAACTGGAAAAAATCACCATGAACTTCATATGAAACCAAAAAAGAGCCCGCATAGCCAAGTCAATTCTAAGCAAAAAGAACATGGCGGGAGGCATCACACTACCAGACTTCAAACTATACTACAAGGCTACAGTAATCAAAACAGCATGGTACTGGTACCAAAACAGAGATATAGACCAATGGAACAGAACAGAGGCATCAGAGGCAACACAACATATCTACAACCATATAATCTTTGATAAACCAGACAAAAACAAGCAATGGAGAAAGGATTCCCTGTTTAATAAATGGTGTTGGGAAAACTGGTTAGCCATATGCAGAAAGCAGAAACTGGACCCCTTCCTGACACCATACACTAAAATTAACTCCAGATGGATTAAAGACTTAAACATAAGACCTGGCACCATAAAAACCCTAGAAGAAAATCTAGGCAAAACCATTGAGGACATAGGAGTAGGCAAGGACTTCATGAATAAAACACCAAAAGCATTGGCAACAAAAGCCAAAATAGACAAATGGGACCTAATCAAACTCCACAGCTTCTGCACGGTGAAAGAAACAGTCACTAGAGTGAATTGGCAACCAACAGAATGGGAAAATATCTTTGCAGTTTACTCATCTGGCAAAGGCTGATATCCAGAATTTACAAAGAACTCAAACAGATTTACAGGAAAAAAACAAGCCCATTCAAAAAATGGGCAAAGGATATGAATAGACACTTTACAAAAGAAGACATACATGAGGCCAACAAACATATGAAGAAATGCTCATCATCACTGGTCATTAGAGAGATGCAAATCAAAACCATATTAAGATACCATCTCATGCCAGTTAGAATGGCGATCATTAAAAAATCTGGAGACAACAGATGCTGGAGAGGATGCGGAGAAAGAGGAACACTCTTACACTGCTGGTGGGAGTGTAAATTAGTTCAACCATTGTGGAAGACAGTGTGGGGATTCCTCAAGGACCTAGAAATAGAAATTCCATTTGACCCAGCAACCCCATTACTGGGTATATATCCAAAGGATTATAAATCATTCTACTATAAGGACACATGCACACCTATATTCATTGCAGCACTGTTTACAATAGCAAAGACTTGGAACCAACTCAAATGCCCATCGATGATAGACTGGACTGGGAAAATGTGGCACATATACACCGTGGAATATTATGCGGCAATCAAAAATGATGAGTTTGTGTCCTTTGTAAGGACATGGATGAATCTGGAGAACATCATTCTCAGCAAACTGACACAAGAAGAGAAAAGGAAATACCACATATTCTCACTCATAGGCGGGTGAGAAAAATGAGAACACATGGACACAGGGAAGGGGGTACTACACACTGGGGTCTATTGGGGGAATAGGGGAGGGACAGCGAGGGTGGAGCTGGGGAGCGATATCCTGGGGAGAAATGCCAAATGTGGGTGAAAGGGAGGAAGGCAGCAAAACACACTGCCATGTGTGTACCTATGCAACTATCTTGCACGTTCTGCACATGTAAGCCCAAAACCTAAAATGCAATAAAAACTAAAAAAAAAAAAAAAAGAAAGAAAGGCAAACTAAAATAAATAAATAAATAAATAAATGTAGAATTAAAAGAGAAGCATAATAAAAATAATCTTATTGTTACTTATTATGTATCAAACAATTTTTTGGTGATTTACCTGCAATTATCATATTTAATCTTCAAAAATCTCTATGAATTCAGTGCTGCTATTATTCTTACTTCATACATAAATACACTTAGAGAGATTAAGCCACATACTCAAGATCACACAGATAGTAAAAGGTAAAGCCTGGATTTGCTGAATCCCAAACCTGGATGTTTATTCACAATACAGTTTTCTCAAGCATTCCTGGTTGGATGTTGCATTCCATTTCAATCATGTTCTCTTATTCAGTACTCATAACCCTGCCAATTGCACAATGTTATTACTATATTATAGAAGAGGAAGTTAAATAGGGGTTCTATCTTTCTTGTCATAAAGAATGTTAGCTAAGACATAGATCCTATCAAATCATAGAATAATCATAAAAGATATATCTAGTATTCTAGTGTTATATATAAATGTGAAGAGAACAAATTTTAAAAAGAAATAAAAAAGGAGAAGGTTGTAACAGGAACTCCACCCACTATTTCTGATTTGGGTTAAACAACTAAATAGAGAAATTATTGGGACAAGGCAAATATGTTCTTCTTTTGAGTTTCCATAACAATTCTGTATGTATTACAAATATAGCATTTAAACTGAATTGCAGTAATTTATTTATGAGTCTTGTTTAAAATAGTAGAAAAGACCATACTTTTTAAAAATTGTGAATTCCAGAATGTGCTAACATGTCAAATATATATAAGCATTCTATATTCCTGTCAATTATAGGATTGACTGAATAAATTAATGAATGACAATGTCTAGATTCAGTAGAATCTATTCCTAAGGCTTGAAGATAATAAAGAAAATGCAAAAAGAAAAAAATTAAACCTCAGGTATTAGTATCTATCCCCTTAATGGACACTCAACTTGATCATTCATAGGCAGTTATTACTGAAAATTTTCCTCCATCCACACGCTGGTATTCTGTTAGATAGGACCTGTGCTATCAGACAATAGAAGATCAATATATATGATATGGTTTGGCTCTGTGTCCCAACCGAAATCTCATGTTGTAGCTCCCACAATTCTCACATGTTGTGGGAGAGACATAGTGGGAGATGACTGAATTATGGAGGCTGGTCTTTCCAGTGCTGTCCTCATGATAGCAAATAAGTCTCTTGAGATCTGAGTGTATCATAAGGGGCAGTTTCTCTGCCCAATCACTCACTTTGCTTGTTGTCATCTGCATGAGATGTAACTTGTGCCATGATTGTGAGGCCTCACATCATGTGGAACTCTAAGCCCAATTAAACCTTTTCCTTTTGTAAATTGTCCCATCTTGGGTTATGTCTTTACTGGCAGTGTAAAAACAGACTAATATAATATATTTGAGAGACGTTGCATGAATATGTTTTCTTTTGGTGTATTCTCTAACTCCTATTCCAGTACCCCAACATTATCTCATGGATTATAAAGGAGTCACCCAAAATTAACCAGCATTAGAAGGTTGCATCATAATCATCTCTTCAGAAAGGCACCCCTCTACTAGTGAAGTGACTATCAACATCATGATGCAGAAAGATGAATTTAATAATCTGAAACACCTGTACTTGGGTTTTCTTTTTTGTTTTTGTTTTTGTACTTTAGGTTCTGGGGTACATGTGCAGATCATGCAGGATTGTTGCATAGGTACAACATGGCAAGGTGGTTTGCTGCCTCCATTGCCCCATCACCTACATCTGGCATTACTCTCCATATTATCCCTCTCCAACTTCCCCACACCCCCACTGTCTCTCCCTTACCCCCACCAACAGACCCAGTATGTGATGCTCCCCTCCCTGTGTCCATGTGTTCTCATTGTTCAACACCCACCTGAGTGAGAATATGTGGTGTTTGATTTTCTGTTCTTGTGTCAGTTTGCTGAGAATGATGGTTTCCACATTCATCCATGTCCCTACAAAGGACACAAACTCATAGTTTTTTATGGCTGCATAGTATTCCATGGTGTATATGTGCCACATTTCCCTTTCCACTCTATCATTGATGGGCATTTGTGTTGGTTCCAGGTCTTTGCTGTTGTAAACAGTGCCTCAATGAACATACATGTGCATGTGTCTTTATAATAGAATGATTTATAATCCTTTGAATATATACCCAGTAATGGGATTGCTGGGTTAAATGGTATTTCTATTTCCAGATCCTTGAGGAATTGCCACACTGTCTTCCACAATGATTGATCTAATTTACACTCCCACCAACAGTGTTAAAGTGTTCCTGTTTCTCCACATCCTATCCAGCATCTATTGTCTCCAGATTTTTTAATGATCACCATTCTAACTGGTATGAAATGATATCTCAATGTGATTTTGATTTGCATTCCTCTAATGACCAGTGATGGTGAACATTTTTTCATGTTTGTTGGCCTCATATAGGTCTTCTTTTGAAAAGTGTCTATTCATATCTTTGGCCCACTTTTGAATGGGTTGGTTGGTTGGTTTTTCTTGTAAATCTGTTTTAGCTTTTGTAGATTCTGGATATTAGCCCTTTGTCAGATGGGTAGATTGGAAAAATTTTTTCCCATTTTGTTGGTTGCCAGTTCAGTCTAATGATTGTATCTTCTGCTGTACAGAAGCTCACAGTTTAATTAGATCCCATTTGTCTATTTTGGCTTTTGTTGCCAATGCTTTTGGTGTTTTGGTCATGAAGTCCTTGCCTATGCCTATGTCCTGAATGGTTTTGCCTAGGTTTTCTTCTAGGGTTTTTATGGTGTTAGGTCTTATTTTAAGTCTTTAATCCATCTGGAGTTAATTTTAGTGTAAGGTGTCAGGAAGGGATCCAGTTTCTGCTTTCTGCCCATGAGTAGAAAGGCCTCTGTTCTGTTCCATTGGTCTATATCTCTGTGTTTGTACCAGTACCATGCTGTTTTGATTACTGCAGCCTTGTAGTATAATTTGAAGTCAGGTAGCACGATGCTTCCAGCTTTGTTCTTTTTGTTTAGGATTGTCCTGACTATATGGGTTTTCTTTTGGTTCCATATGAAGTTTATGGTGATTTTTTCCAGTTCTGTGAAGAAGGTCCTTGGTAGCTTGATGGGAAAAGCGTTGAATCTATAAATTACTTTGGGCAGTATGGCCATTTTCACAATCCTGATTCTTCCTATCCATGAGCATGGAATGTTTTTCCATCTGTTTGTGTCCTCTCTTATTTCCTTGACCAGTGGTTTGTAGTTCTCCTTGAAGAGGTTCTTTACATCCTTTTTTAGTTGTATTCCTAGGTATTTTATTCTCTTTGTAGCAATTGTGAATGGGAGTTTGCTCTTGATTGGCTCTCTGTTAGTCTGTTTTTGGTGTATAGAAATGCTTGTGATTCCTGCACATTGATTTTGTGTCCTGAGACTTTGCTGAAGTTGCTTATCAGTTTCAGGAGATTTCTTGGGTCTTTTTTAAGTCAATTAATAATTAGGTGAAACAATTTTATGTTTAACAAATCAGCCTTCACTTGGATCAAGTAAGAAGTCTATCTCAAAGACAAATTCCAGTATCCATGCTTACTACCAACAAAAAATCAAGGATTTTCTAGTCTAGCTCCAGACCATCATAGTCCCACTGTAAGAAGTATCCTACTGTTTCTTTCTCTGTTAATTTACTCATAATACAACTGGTATTTAAGAAAAAAAAAAGATTAAACAGATATGACTAAAGAAGATAAAGAGAGACGTGTGTGTGTGTGTGTGTGTGTGTGTGTGTGTGTGTGTGTAATTCCTATTTATTAACGTTTTTATTTGTAAAGAAAACTCCAAAAACATGATAGAAAAAAATAAGATGTGGCTAACATGCATGCAGTCAAGAAATAGTTCCAAAATACTGTATGTAGAGAAATATAGTCATCTTAATATTTAATAATAATTTTCATTTAGGTAATTTTTTTTTGTTTATCCCTTGGTCATCACAAAAACTCTCTAAAGAAACAGGATGATAATTCATAAAACATGGTTAAATAATACATAATTTTATACAAGGAACAAAAATAAGGCTCAGAGTTTTATTTGGTTTGATATGAAACACCTGAGATTGCAGAATGTTGTGCTTTCCTTAATATCTGTGTTTCTAATATTCTTTGAACTTTATAATATAATGTATTTTTGTGACAGGTTAAATTTAATAGTACTAACAATATGAATTAACTTGAGGAGAGGAAATCATTGTAAAACAATTCAAAATTATTACTAATGCATTAAGTAATATATTAAAATTATCAATTATTTGGAAATTATTCTAAAGCAATTATTTTAGAAAAATTTGCAATTTTTGAGTTCAAACATAGCCTCTAAATATTTGATTCTGTAAGAAATTATTCAGTGTGAACTCATTTTACTAAGTGTTCAACCATGTATAATAATAACAATTAGTGGAGGTAGTATTTCTTATTGAAATTACAAAGCAATATATTTCAAGAAATGAATAATTTTATTCCTATGTTTAATGTATTTGTTATAAAATGAGTATTCAGTTACTTTTTCTATCTTTTCTCACAAAGTTAAATTGAGTTTAAAATGAAAACTGAAAACAAGGAGATCAGAAATATTTGATAACCATTAGGAACCTGCAGAAAGATTTTTCAGGTTTTTTTCTTTCCTTAGAAAGCCCAAGAAAAGTAAGTTAAGAGCACTATATAACTATATACTGAGTGATTTACATCTCTGTTGTGATTCATTGACTTTAAGTGTTAATTGAAGTTTCTCTTTGTGAGATATGTAATAAGCCAGGAAGAACTTTTTGCCAGTTATATTATGTAGTGCACCATTACTCCTAAATGCAGTAGCATATTTTAAATCTTGACATTTATCCTATTTTCTTTTTAGTATTTCTAAAAAATAAAAAAGGATATCATAGCAGCTATTGTAAGTATAAATTAGATATATGTTCTTAGTCATGTTCTTTCAAATAACCATGGAAGGTTTTTTCTTTATTTTATTTTTCTTGTTGTTTCATTTCTATTTTGAAGAAATAACTGTAGCTTTACCTGTATGGTCTGAGGCCAAACTAAAGAGTGTGTAGCTTCTCTGAATATAACAATAATCATCTATTTATTTATTTAGTAATTCACTTAGTATTGATACTTTATTCAATTATTAGTTACTGATTGCATTTAATGTATCAAAAGGTCTTCGAAGTTCTAGAACTATGGATGGACAAACTACAGTCTCTACTCTCAAGGAACTGAGTTTATTATGGGAGGCAGATAAGGAAGTTCAATGCTATAGTCCAGAGTACTATGTCAGAGGCATATTTAATTTGTTAGGGTAGCACTGAGAAGCTTCCAACTTAAGTTGGATATTTCAGAAGAAAAGTCTTTTAGAGAAAGTAACATTTTATATTTCCATAAGTGTCTTTATTTTTGTTATCAATACCACCCACAACTTATTTTGTAAGCAATCTCATTTTATAAAATTCTTTCATGAAGAAAGAAATGATATCCTCTGTTTTTCTATTTCAGAAGGAATTGGTTCTTGTCCAATGTTTATGCTTTAGGATAATATGTGAGAAAGGAGATTTGAGAAATAGAATTACTCATGTGATGAACTCCTTCCTATCTATCTGTGTTCCCATAGATGCTTAATGAATGAAGGCAGAAAAAAACAAAACCTATATAAATCATTGTACATTTTGTGCTATTTTATTTTTGTTTAATTCTATGCCAAATATTTTTATATACATGGTCAATAGAAAAGGTAGCTCAGTGATAGAAGTATTTAGTACAAAATATTAGTGTATGTCAACATCAAAATTGCTGCAAAAATTGGATTTAGAAATTGAAATCTAACAAGTGAATTAATGATTAAAATGAAGATTTGGACATTTTATATCAATTATTATTCCTGGTAGCAAAGCTTCTTTGATAAAAATTAATAATATTCAGCAGTGCATCAAAAGCTTTTATTTTTCCTTAATTGTTATGTTAATGGTGCCTTCAACAACCATTGTATACCGGAATTTTCCAGTACCTCTTTCCTTACCTTTGCTCGTCTCTTTAGAAAATATAGAGTAAATCATCTCTATGAACCATTTCAAGTTTCTGATGTGCACACCTACAGACATTGATGCTATAGGTCCTCACTTTCTTTCCTGTAGTCTCTGATGATGAGACGTCCCTCATGTTTTGTTCAAGACAAACACCAGTTTAGACTTTGATTCCACTCCCTCTGTATTTCTGAGATTTGGCTAACTCAGTTATCCTTTTTTTCCTTCAGAATCTTCAAGTGTTCTCTTCTTCTCTTTCGACTCTTTTTCATTTAGCATATGCTATCGTTTGAATTTTTGTTCCCCCAAATCTCATATTGAAATTTCACCTCCAATATTGGAGATGGGGCCAAATGAAAGGTGTTTGGGTCATGGAAACAGTACATGTCCCACCCTAGAATCTTGGAATGCTCCTCAGAGTCCAGTGTATCCAGATGAAGAGAATGACCACAAGTTTGCAAATGAAGGTTTTGTGAGTAGGAAACAGGAGTAACAAACAACATTTCTAACTATATTCCACTAGTCAGTACACGATTATAAAACAACCCTACCTCCAATGAAGGCTGAAACATAAAGGCTTTTCATGAGCCTTGGAGCAAAAGTGAAGGGGTATACTGAACATACAGAACCTTACCAATGTAACTGCGATACTCCAAACATTTTTACTTCCTTAATATATCTCTAGTATGTTGCCACCATTATCCTTATCCCAACTAAACCTATTCTCATGGGCCATACCCCGTCATTTCTCAGAATAACCACTGGAATAGTCTCCAAGGTGCAATCTTCATTTTCTTGTTTAACCCCTCCAGCTACAAGTATAATCAAAGAAAGATTCGGATTTCATATACTAAAGAAATTTTGTTTAAATCCATTCAGTGACCCATTACATACAGGGTAGAAATGTCATAGAGTGGAAAAACAAGACTCTAATTAAAGTTTGTCTTTTTCAATTGCTTTCACTCTGGCCTCACATTGCTTTCCATTTTAAGCTCAACCAAGAGTAGAACACTTCTGGACCCTGAACAAAGATATTCCATTCAGTTTCTTTGTTCATTCTGTTTTCTCACCTGAAACATGTTTCATTCCTTACTCCATAACTCCTAAGGATGAGTCAGGAGCATCTCATCAAAACTTGTTTGATCTCTGGTATACCTTTGTTGATCAGTGATTTACTTCTTTGTGTACAACTACCTGAGAAAGTGCTTAAATAATTCATAAAACTGTGAGATTCCTAATAAATATCTTTCTCGTTTTTCATTTGGAGCTCTAGTAGAATTCTTGGCATTTAGTAACCCATTTATAAGTATGTGCCAAATAAATAAACTGCTTTTAAACAAAGACTTACTTTGAACTTCCATTTCTGGTTTCCATACCTGTGTTTCTTGTTGATCCTATTAAATTATTGTTATTCACTCCCATAGGAATAGTCTGAGACTGTCTCTACTACAGTGGATAGAGTTTCATTTTACATGGCCAGATAACAAAATAATAAATTTTGGCTATTAAATTTCCCATTTTTTACCCTGTCCATATGGTTGGACATCCTGACACCACATGAATCTCATATAACACCTGAGCACTATATTATAAGCCCATCAAAGCTTTCTGGTGTTTGACCCTAAACAAATCAGTTTTTTGTAACCCATACCTGTCTTATAGAATAGTTTCCTACTTGTTTCTATTTTATTTATCCAACTCCAGATACTACTCTGTGTTCATTCAAAAAACTAATAATTCTTTTACAACAAAGGCCATTTCATATTCTAACAATAGAAACTTAAAATATGTGCATTTATACCACACAGTGGGATCAAGAACATAGCCATGATAATAGTACGAAACAGTACAGAGAAATTCAACTGGAGTAACAGAAGAATGTGGGCGGCAACCTAAGTAGAATTTCCTATTCTTCAGTGAATTGTAAGATTATTGTTGAACACTGTGAACGGTAATTTACAAAGCAGCCCAAAAAGTATTGAAAGGAAACTGCTGTCCAATCAATCTTCCTTCATTAAATTTTGGTTTCATTATTCAAAGTGGTAGAGGCAATGCTTCTTCCAACAGACTGATAGCTTTCAATTTATGATTCAATACCAAGTATAGTAGTTGTACTTGGACCTCCCAGTATACACCAATTCTTATATTGAGTGCCATTGACTTAAATTATTTAAAGAAAGGATAGAAGTGTATAGCTTAAAATGCCAGGAGGATTAAATAAATACTGGTTAAGGGTTAAGAACCTAGAATTGTCTAATTTGAAGTATAACTAATTGATAAATTTTCTAATACATAAAGAAAAAATACATAGCACTAAATTATTTAAATTTAGGAATACTTTGAGAAACTATTATTTACATTGTGGCTCACTTGTAAGAGGATATTTGTTTCTTGATAGAAAAAAAATCATATATACATATTTTATTTTTATTTTCAAAGTATGAATTTGATAACTTGGTATTTGGTTAATTACAATAAATAAATCTAGACTCTGACAAGGTAGGGTTTTGTTCAACTCAAAAGACAAATCCATTTCCCAGGGTAAGCATTATTGTTTGGCCAGCCTACTACAAGCCATAATGTTTGCTGCTCATCTTCTGTCAATTATCTTAACAAATATTATCTCTTCTAGGATTTATAAGTAGACCATTTGAAATGAAAATGAATCAAGATGCATTAATTTTATCTCATATATTACAAATTTTTATAGATACTTATTCTTAAATAAAAAAGATAAGAAAAAAACCTGATTCTACAATAAAGCATTTTATTAATGATAACACTTGGTGTTAGAAACTGATTTATCAATGCCACTTTTTTTTGAGACAGGGTTTTGCTCTGTTACCCAGGCTAGAGTGCAGTTGTGTGGTCTCAGCTCACTGCAACCTCTGCCTCCTGGGTTCAAGAGATTCTTGTGTTTCAATCTCTCGAGTAGCTGGGATTACAGGTGCAAGGCACCATGCCCTGATAATTTTTTTATGTTTAGTAGATACAGGGTTTAGCCGTGTCGGCAAGGCTGGTTTTGAATTGCTGACCTCAGTTGATCCACCCCGCTCAGCCTCTCAAAGTGCTGGAATTACAGGCATGAGCTACCACACCTAGCCAATGTCACTGTTTTTTTGAATCCCTAATGATGTGAAGAGTTCCAAAAATGTTTCATTATTGTTGATTTCTGTACCATCTAAATATACATACACAGACAAATACACACATATACACACCATAAAATATAGGTTTTTTTCAAAGAAGTTGCTCAAAACTTAGAAAATGTATTTTTCTAGACTGGCCAACCTAAGAGCATTTTATTATTATTATTATTATTATTATTATTATTATTATTATTTATAAGACGAGGTTTCACCATGTTGGTCAGGCTGGTCTTGAACTCCCAACCTCAGGTGATCCACCCACCTTGGCCTCCAAAGTGCTTGGATTACAAGCGTGAGCCACCACACCTGGCCAAGAGCATTTTATTCATACAACAGCTAAGCTAGAATTGGATGAAGTCCTTAAAGTGTCTTTGAGTTCCAAGGCTTCAAGAGCAAGAGAGGGAGGTGGAAACAGTGCTGAACCTCCAGAGATTTTATTTAAGGAAGATGAAGTTACAGCAGGGAAAGGGAAACTTTAGGATTTCTGGTGGCATCTATTAAAAAAAAAAAAAAGCAAGGAGTGCCTTCAAATAAAAGGAGTATGAACCAATTATAAATATTATGATTATTATTATTGCAAACATTAATTGTTTACCTATAAAGCTTCTTTAAATATAGTCTAGGTATCACATCCTCTGTACAAGTTTCCCAGATCTTCCAGTCTGAGTTTCAACTGATATTGATCTCCTGTGTACTTCTATAAAAATAATATTTTATGAGCACCCTCTTTACTTATCACTGGATGGAATAAAAATAACATAAAATCTCGCTTTCCTCAGACTCTGAGGAGACTGAGACTCTTGAGAGCAGAGATTGTGTTTTTATTTTTACCCTTTCACTAACACTACCGCCATTACCTGAGTATGTAGTACACGGTAGGCACTCAATAAACACATGCTGAATGAATGGCTGAGACACATTCAAATAATATTAAATGTATGTCAGACTGAGTAGTATACGTTTAATCATGGACCGTGGATAATGAGGAGTCAAAAAAGTAGTTGCCACAAATTCACTTTCCTAGTAGGTTCCCAAGGTAACAGAATTGTAGCAGGTCAAAAAAGAATCTTCTAGTGTTAAAAAAAAAAAGCTAAAAAATAAGCTATAAGATTGATAATAAATACCAATTAATATATTAGTTGATCACAATGTCAGAAGGACGAGGGAATAATGTAGACATTAGAAAATATATTCCATGGCTCAAGGTTGCGCCTTTCTCAATTCCATTCTATCGTGGCAACAAGGAAATTTGGGCTTGTGTTGCTAGATTTACCAGTTTCTACAAAGGGCTAGATGTTGAGTTTGTACATTATATATAGAAATTTTAATATGTTGGCTTTTTAAACATATAGTATGAGCCAAACAAAACAGTCTGTTAAACTGGAACAGTGGCCATTAGAGTTTTAATCCACTCTTAAATGCTCTGAGAAAGATGAAAAGTGCTAAATCAGTACATTAGGAAGTTTAGTTTCACCCCAGGTAGGAGGCTGTCTGAATATTCCAGGCTGAAGCACAAGCACATTCAAATCTATTTTCCAAAAATTTTAAGTCCAGAAGCATGACAACAATGGCTAATAGTTAATCATTTTATAGTCTTCTACTATATTTTCCTATCCCAGGGGGCATGAGAAAATACAATGGCACATACTAAGTCAATTGAAGTACTAGGATGTCTATATTTCAAATGTTATTTTTGTTCCCCCTGTATTTGTAACACTGTTACTGAGTTACCATCCCTTACAACATTTCTCATAATCCCTCACTACTTTTGTTCTACCCAGCCTTGTCTTCCTTTGCACCCACCCTAGAATCTGACAGTCCACAGAAATATCTGATTTCAAAGAAATGCTTGCATTCTGTACTGATGCCAGTTAGAAATGTAAATGAGCAATGTCTCACTGCTAAGTGGGGAAAGGTAAGGAAATTTGTTACAAGTCTTTACGTTTTTTAATCTCTTACAATCGTTGGAAGAAACAAGTGTTTTATTTTCAATCAATGTTTGTGTTACTTCCTTTTGGTTCCATCTGTGCAAATCAAAATGCATTAATATTCTTGATCAATAGTACTGGAATGTTTACACAAAATTAGACACAAATAATATTTCAAGGAATAGGAAAGAAGATTGAGAGGACTCTTCCAGAATGCTGCCAATTACTCTGAACTCATCTGCATGGATTTGAAAATAAATCTTGTACAAATAAATGAACTTCTAGCAAAAATTAAACTTAAGCTGCTCTGTTGACTGATTTATATGCCATTATAACAATACAAAGATAAATAACATTTAAGTTAGACTAGAGACTTATTCTTCATAGCTATCATCAGAAAGTATGTACTCAGTTGATATTCTCAAATTATTTCACTATATGAATATTTTTTACATTTTACAAATAAAATTAATATTTCAGACAATAAACAAAATTTACTAAGAACATTTGAATTAGCTAAAGCAGAGTTAACCCTGGTAGTAACAGTGTTTTTTTAAACTAAATATGACGGTAATGGAATAATCCTATAGTCTAACTGGTGTAGGACATGCTTCTATCTTACATATATATACATATTTACATATATATACACGTATATATATATGTATATACGTGTATATATATGTATATATGTATATATATGTATATATGTATATATATATATGGATTTGTAACTGTTTGATTATATACTGTCTGATAATGATTAAAAAACTGGTATATTATAGTATATAATATCTGCGGTTAACCCAGTTACAGGTCATGATATTATTATTTAGTAATTAGTAGTGTTCCTATGAAAGAAATGTGGTACAGGCATTATTTCTTTTCATTATAGCTTTCCAATTAAAATATGCAATTTGAACTATTAAACTACTAAACACAAAATACTTAACATATAACTGGTTAACCCAGTTACAAGTCATGAAACTGTTATTTAGTAATTAGTAGTGTTCCTATGAAAGAAATGAGACACAGGCATTATTTTTTTTCATTACAGCTATGCATAATTAAAAACATGCAACTTGAACTGTTAAACTACTAATTAAACACAAAATACTTAATATATATACCAGAAAGTTGTGCTCTGAAATTGCATAACTATCCATTGTCTGGTGATTTCTCTCACTGTTTCTTCTCCCAAAACATGAGAGAGTAATCCCATCAGTACATTTCTGGAAGAGGGAATAATGAGAAACAATGAAAGCCACAAATAAGTCCTGAGTTGGTCAATAGGATTACACTTCTCCAGGCTAGTAGAAAAATCTACTTTGTGTTCTATCTCCATTCCAAGCCTCTACTCTCCACTTTTGAAGATATATGCAATTAGTAAAACAGTCCCAAATAGTCAGAAAAAGAAAGAGGGCATGGTTTAAATGCCTAGTTTATTGAAAATACAGAAATAGAGCATTTCTAAATAATCAAATAGTGTTCTTGACTTCCAACTAGGTAATCTATGTACATGAAGATTCATATACCTGGGAAGAAAACAAAGTAATAAATTCTTATTATTCTTTTCTAATTTAGCTTCAATGTACTATAAAATGAAATTGTATCATTTAATTCAATTTGTCACTCCCTCCACTCCACCTCACTCAAGAATTTAGCACTGTCTACAATTTCAAATACAAACTAATATATTTGTCAAGACCTTCATATATTAGCCCTTGCTTCTTCTAAAATAATGCTGACAAATGGTAATACAATTAATGGCTAATATTTTTCCTAGATATTATGCTAAATGTGTCACATGATATCATTTACTTCAAAGAGATAAAAAAGAAACTGAGGTAGAAAGAGGAGATAACCTAACTTGGCCTTATTCTTACTTGCTGTTTCTACAAAGCTGAGTCAAATACAAGGTTATGTGTTCAGAACCTGTGTTCCTAATCCTCAACTATATATTTCAGACTTCAGTTTTACAGCACTCCACAAAACTCCCTCTCTCCTCACTCTAAACTAATCATATACTCATTATGAACTTAGTTATAGAGTGTGTTCATGGTCACTTAGCTAAATATCTCTCCTGTTTCAAAGCATGAGCTTCTTATTCACAGCAATTCAACTCTAAATGCACATCTCAGATCTGAGTCCTTCTTAGTCTCATGGTACATAGTGTGGAGATATAAAGATGATTATCTCTCAATAAATATATTTCCTGAAAGCATAAATAGTAAAGACACAAATAATCCATTGTAAAACAAAGAATGTTGTCATGAACATTTGATTTCTTGTTACAAAAGATAGGTTTGCTGCCAGATTTCCTGCGCCAGATTTTCCATCACCAACAAAGATTTTAAAAAGATTTTCATTCACTTTCTAACTACCTTTGGCCTGAGTCCAAATTCTTTCTTAAGCGGTTCCAAATTTAATTTTAACTTCGAGTGCTGCTGCTAAATATAAGCAATGTAGAGCTGGAGCAGAAATTCACCTTGCAGGGAAATGAAATCCATTTTAATTTGGAAGCAAAGGAGGGAACTATCCTGAGTTTGCATGCTTTATCGGGAATGACCAACTCCAGTCCTGTTTTATCTTTTTCTGTCTGATCTTCCTGCTTCATTTACCCTTAGGCTCAGACCCATCTATACTCCTGGTCTCATTATAGCTTGATGATGATATTAAATGTGAGCACTTCTTGAGAAAGTTGTAGAGTCCCTAAAGTTCCAGTCAAGTTTATTGCATGTTGTTCTGATACCTTTACCAAAATTCTAACCTCATCATGCCCAAACTCCTTCTTTTCCTCTATAACCTATATTTGCAGGGCATAAACGACTTCCAAATTGAAAGGCTGGTCCAGGATGAATATCTGCTCTTATGATATTCAGATGAATGGATGCTAGGTTGGCTTAACCTGGTAGCACAGTTGCTATTTCTTTGTGGTAGCCCATAACAGGCATATAGGTATCATTTCAAAGATGCTGAGTTACATAATTGTACTTACAGAAAAGGCAGCATGGTATAGTGATTGAATGGACTCTGGTGTCAGGCTGTTTGGGTTCAGTTCTCAGCTTTGATACTTACAAGTTGTTTGACCTCAGACAACTTACTTAGTCTCTTAATCTGTTGGCCTGCTCAACTGTGGAAAGGAAATGATAATAGGTCTTACCTCATAGGGGTTTGGGGGATTAAAATGAGTTAATACATGTCAAGCATGTAAAATAATGCTAGCATTCAACAGTGTAGCTATGATTAAGACTTACTGAATGAGTAAATAAATAAAATAACTATTGTGTAGCACAGTTTTTCTTGAAGTCCTAACTCCCAATACAGTAGTTAAAATGAAATCATTAGAATGGGCCCTAATCAGGTTAAGGCACCCAGCATGTGATATTTTGTTATGGCAGACCCAGTAAACTAGTAAAAATAAAACAAAAATAGTTTTTATTTTTCTAGTCTTTTTTCTTTTTAGTAAATGATAACATCATTTTTACTTCAACAGCTGTTGAAGTAAAATACCATAGGGTAAATTTTTATTTTCCTTTTTTTCTCACTGCTTGAACCCACATCCAGTCAGTTAGCTAATTCTCTTACCTCTACCATGAAATACATCCTACCTCAATTGAGTCATCTCTGCCTCTTAATTTGAAGCCACCATCATCTCTGTGTTCACTTCCATACACTCTCACACTACCTCTGTGACACTTTGCTACATCTGCTCCTATGTTTCTCTTCTTCACATATGCTAGTTTCATTCACAGTCTAGGAACTTTTCACTTGCTAATTATTTATTCTGCCCACAATTATCTGAGATCCTTTTCCTTTTAAATCTTCATTAACCCTTTTGATCATTTGGATTTAGCTAAATGGGATTACAAGGAGAACTTTTAAAACCTTTTAATCTGCCAGACCTGCCAAATTACTTTGTTTTCTTTTCATATATTTGTTATTTTCGATATTTGCCAGTTTAGGATTTTGTTGGTAAAGAATGTTTATTGGATTTACTAGAATTGTCAACTTGTTTTCACGGTTGAAAACAAAAGATATTAAATATCCCTATATTCTTTTTCTTTGTTAAAAAGAAAAAACTTCTATAACTGAAGGCAGACAATTCTCTTTTAGGTTTATTCAAAGGCAGCAGAATTGACCCTACTCCCAGCCCTGCAACATGCACCATTTCCATAAAGAATCTATAGAGATGACTGAGAAAGAGAAAAGGGGTACTTTTCTTCACCCCTTCTCCAAAGCCCAATAAAGTAAAGAGTAGAAATCAAGAGTATCTATAAGAAGGGGAGATTGGCATTGAATCTTCACTGTGTGTTTACTCCTGCTTTATGGTGATGTGCCTATTTAAAGAGCAGGGAATGACTTAGCACAAAAGGAGGAGAGATAATGTCAAATTCACCTGAAGTCTTACCAATTGGTGAGGCAGGTATGTGGCTGTTTCCCATGAGTGAATACACCATGAGATTATTGGGCTGTAGCTGTTTTGCTTGTATCCAATCCAGGTGACACCAGCAGTTAGAGGCTATGAGGTTTACTGGGAGCTGAAATAATGAAAGAGGTAACATTAAAATAATATCCCCCAAATTATGGAAGATCTACGGTTAGAAGCCTCAGAATAACATGTGAAAATCTCATATCAGAGCTTGACAACATCCTGGAATTTGGTTACCTGCCATACAGAAGGTACCAGCTGCCAAGGAGTATCTGTCAGAAAAGTGACAACAATCACAAGTTGGAAAAAAGACTCATCTCTTTGCCTCTAACTCCTCTCTGCACCCAGTAATTTGGATGAGCTATTGCCTAGAGAATGAAAGGAGAGTTGTAGGGTAAAAACTGAATCTGTCTTATTTATTGTTTTATTGTCAGTGCTCAGCTCAGAGTGACATTTAAAAAAGGTTCGAGTAACTATTGGCTGAATAAGAATGCAGATAATTGGTAACAGTGAAAAAAAGGTTTTGGGGGAAAAACTGCTTAGCTAGAACCCTATGATCCCATGTCACCCCAACCCTGTAAGTGCAGGGCCCAGGCCAATATAAACATGAGACAAAATATAATAATGCAGTAGCTGCTTCAGAATCTAGGCAGCAGGACCCACAGCACTTTGCCCCATGAGTGACCACTGCATTCCTTCATTGAATCCCCAATCCTTCTTGATAGCAGAGTGAGTAGGAGTTATTTAATTCCAGCGCTGACTACCTTCTCTAGTCAAAGCTGACCTTCTTTTGCAGACGATTCACCTCTAATCACTCATTTCAGTCATCTCTCTCCGCATTGTTATGAGTGCCATTCACAGTCAGGTTTCTGCTTTAATCACTGCTTTATATTCTGACTTAAGTCATTGCCAACTCGTACCATATCCCAGTGGTGGTTTTACACTTAAGTGGATTTCTCAGAGTCCCATAATTGTGTACTGAAGTCCAAGGCCCCATTTTTTTATCCGTCATCAGCAGTTTCCTCCACCCAATTTTATCTTAATACCTAAAATCTGAATTTGCACATTGGTGTTCCCATCCTATTGCTCTTTTTGGAGCTGCTTTCTACGCACAATTCATGGTGTCTTGCTGTTATGATGGAATCTCCATGTACAGACAGACCTGACAGGCACAGTAACCTAATACTTCCTTAGCTTTGTATACATAAATTATTACATTTGCTAAGTTGTTCTGAGTTGTAACAATAAGTCATTCATTTTACCTAAGTGAGCAATTAACAATGCTTTTCATTTTTGAATCTATATGAACATGATCTGGCAGGAATATTAACTATTCTGACCCTAAATTTTCAAATACTTACCCAGTTCAAAAGTTGTTACTAGAACTTCTAATTTTATAAAGAAATGTTCTATCATATTATTTTTGAAATATATTATGAAAAAAATACTTTGAAAGAAAATTTCACTCATTATCTTATTCTTTAAAATCACATGTAAAGAACTGAAAGTCTTTCCCTTTTTCTAATTCTATTGTTTAGAGAAAATTATTTTTAGTGCTTATTGAGCCCTACCATGTTCCAGAAACTGTTGTAGGTCCTGAGGCTATAGAATGAACAAAAAAATTATGTGCCTTCACAAACCTTATATTTTGATGAAGAATACATAAAAGCAAAAGGAAATTAAAAAAAAAAAAACAAAGGTAAGTGGTAATGAGAAAAATAACATTGGGTTAGAGACAAGAATTGTTGAGGGAGAACATACTGAAATATTGGATTGAGTGGTCAGGGAAAACATCATAGAGGAATTGATCAGACCATCCATGTAGAATCTCTGGTAGAGAAAATTCTAGCCAAATGGAATAGTAAGAGCCCAAACTCTTGAGTTGGTAGTCTAATTAGCATAGATGAGGACAGCACGTAGACTTGTATGGATAAAATAAAAGGAAAGGAAATAACAGAACGTGATTGAATTGCCTGGTGGTGGAGAACCAAGGATCCATATCGTAATAAGTACAGTCACTCATTGCTGAAGAACAGTGATACATTCTAAATGTGTTGTTGAGGAATGATGTTGTTATGCAACTGTTGTTATATTCTTGTGAAATCGTAGAGTGTACTTAGACTCCAGCCTATTCCTCTTACGCTACAAACCTGTAAGGCATGTTACTGAACTTAATGCTGTAGGGAATTGAAACACAATAGTATTTGTGGATCCAAACATATCTAAATACAGAGAAGGTACAATGAAAATATGGTGTAAAAGATAAAATATTGTACATCTGTATGTGGCACTTACCATGAATGAAGCCTGCAGGACTGAAAGTTGCCCTGGGTGAGTCAGTGAGTAATTTGTGAGTAAATGTGAAGGCCTGGACATTACTGTACTATACATAACTGCAGACTCTACAAACATGGCCCACTTAGGCTACACTAAGTTTATAAAAAGAATTTTCTTTCTTCAGTCAGAAATTACCCCTAGATTGCTGTAATATTTTACTTTATAAACATTTTTTGGGGGTAATAACACTTAGCTTAAAACATACATTATACAACTGTACAAAGTATTTTTCTTTATATCTTCATAGCTTATTTTCAATTTTTAAACTTTTTAATGTCTTGTCTACATTTTCAACTTTGTCACTAAATCTAAGACACACACACACACACACACACACACACACACACACACACACACACATACACATTCATTAGCCTAAATTGAAGAATAAATTTCTTTGAATTTTATCAAACCCAAGGTCAGGTTCATCAATATTATTGTCTTCCACCTCCACATCTTATCCCACTGGAAGGTCTTCAGAGACAGTAGCAGGCAGGGAGCTGTCATCTTCTACAATAACAACACCTTATTGTGGAATACCCATCAGAAGGACCTGCCTTTGGCTGCTGTAGGTTTTTTTAATAAGTAAAAGGAGTACACTCTAAAAGTTATTAAAAACATGTACTCTAGTAAAAACATAAACCATAAACATAGTTATTTTTATCATTATAAGTATTATATACTGTAATAATTGTATTGCTATACTTTTCTAAGACTATCAGTGCAATAGATTGTTTTATACCAGCATCGCCACACACAAGTGAGTAATGCATTGTGCTGTGATCTTGTAAAGGCTGTTAACAACACCACTAGGTGATAGGAATTTTTCAGCTCCATGATAGTTTTATGGAACCACCATTGTATATGTGGTCTGTTGTTGACCGTAACATTGTTATGTGATGCATGAGCATACTTTGGTTTTTTTTCTATGAAGTCGATTTTAGAAATAGATTAGAGAATATGGACAAAAGAGTGAAATTATCTCCCTCTGGTTTTAAATTTTTATGTTGAATGTGCTGAAAAGAGACATAAAGGGAAACAGGGTGAATGAGGGAGATGACAAAGATTCGCAATAATTCGTGCCAGCTACAGCTTTGAACCAGGGTAGGGCTAGCCAAGTGATTGAATTGGGGGCATAATGTGAAGGTAAAAGCCATCTGGATTTGCTAATGAATTAGATGTGGGGTATAGATCAAAGAGGGGAGTGGTGAATGCCTTTAAATATTTAAGCCAAAACAACTGGAAGGATGGAATTGTCATAAATTGAGATAGGAAGACTGTTAGAGCAAGTTTGAGGTGGTTTAAGAATTAAAAGTTTAAATTTAGATATGTTAACTTTGAGATGATCATGTCATTCAAGTGAAAATATAAGTAGGTTATTGGATACGAGTTTTGGGTCAGGAAAGAGATTCAGAATGGAGATATAAATCCAGGGGTCATCAGCATGGGGATGGTATTTAAAGATAGTGAGTGGATGAAATCACCTAGGAAGTGATTATAGATGAGATGAGAATAGATCCAAGAACAGAGCCCTGACTGATTTTGAAGTTTAAAGGACTAGAAGGAATAGAAACCAGCAAAGGAAAACAGGAATAAAGGCCTGAGATGTAAGAGAAAAAATAGGTTAATATGGTACTTTGAAGCTAAAAGTAAAAGGTGATTCAAGAAATTTATCTTATGATTATTCAGAGACATATATGTGTAAACAATTATATTAGTATGTATACATAGGTGTGTGTGTGTGTCTGTATTTCTGTGAGGAATAGTTTATATTTTATAAAATGAGATCATGCTATCCTTAATTATCTAAAAACTTTAAAAAATAATTTATTGTAAAAGTAATTTTTTGTATCATCTTTACTGTTTAAATATGTTTTATCTTCAAATATTTGACCTTCCAGAAGCATTATTGTAACAAAGTAATATGATGAACTTAAAGTACAACATGATAAAGATATTGCTGTGAATTTTTTAAGTAGCACTCTATCACTTCTGTTTAGTTAGCAAAAATTCTGGTTGTAATATTCATAAAGTAAAGAAAAAGCAAACCAAGGAAAAAGGGTATAAGAATCAAATTTTTAAAAATATAAAATTATTCTTATTTCTTACAGTCACTTTTAGATAAACATCATTGGATGCTGATTTTCTTTTATTAGAATGAAGAAGTAAGCTTTGAATACAGCAGATAATTTTATGAAAGAAATTGTGAAAACAACTGGAAGTTTCTGCTCATTCTTAGTAGAGATAAAAGTAGTTTTTAATTGGCCGGGCACGGTGGCTCAAGCCTGTAATCCCAGCAGTTTGGGAGGCCGAGGCAGGTGGATCACGAGGTCAAGAGATCGAGACCATCCTGGTCAACATGGTGAAACCCCGTCTCTACTAAAAATACAAAAAAATTAGCTGGGCATGGTGGCGCACGCCTGTAATCCCAGCTACTCGGGAGGCTGAGGCAGGAGAATTGCCTGAACCCAGGAGGCGGAGGTTGCGGTGAGCCGAGATCGCGCCATTGCACTCCAGCCTGGGTAACAGCAGCGAAACTCCATCTCCAAACAAAAAGTAGTTTTTATTTTCTTTTCTTTTTCCCCTAGGATTCTAGCATCTGTTGGTTTTACAAAGATAAATTATATGGCATTGCTTTTAAATAACCTAAGAGCTCAAGGATATTTATTAGGTAATAGAGATGAAAAATAAATAAGAGCATTACAGTGTGTAAATATTAACACACTTAAGAAAGCATATTAAGTAGTATGGTATACTACTTCACTCTATCTAGATAAACAATAAATGCATTGATTATATTGTATTAAGAGTAAGCAGTAGGCAAGGGACTCATCTCAATGCTCCTCAGATTTTCCCAATGTGTGGGCACATTTTAAACAGTGAGTTAGCTATGTCACAAAACATTTCATCTATGAAAACGTAAGTGAAAGTCAAGTAAACTTTTCTTGAACACTACCATATCACTGACTAGATATTATAAACTGTAATGGGCAATTTGTACCTGGCTTAATATTTTATATCATTCATTGGTCTTCAGAATGGAGTGTTTAGAAATATTTATTTTAAAGTATTTCTCTCAAAGGGAGAGAGAAAAGTCTTATAGGGCATGTTTCAGGGCTTTATAAATTGAAGGTAAGTAAAAGGGCAAGCACAATTTTTCAGCCAATTACTCTTACGAAGTAAATGTTGTAACAATTAGACATGTCATTTAAAAATTGCTGGGTACTTGTGATAGAACTTAAAGCAACATTCAAGTTTCAGTATGAAAAAACTGCCACTAAATAAAAATAACAGAGGTAGACGAACTTAATCTTTTGTTCTTTCTTAACTGCCCATTAAATATCCTTCTACTTCTTCATTTATATATTTTTTTTATTTTGAAAAATCAGCTGGATTGAAGTACATTCCATGTGCAAAACTGCTTGCTGAACAGATTCATAGTAAGCAAGTAAAAAGGGATTGTATGTTGTGAAAAGATTTCTGAACTGGCATTCATTCAGATTAGGCATGTAATCTCAGCTCTGTGGCTAATTATTCTATGTTGTGATTTGTGTCTTTATATACTAGGTTTCCTTTACCGTAAGATGAAGAAGACAAATCACAACTATCTTCACATTCATGAGAACAGAAATGAGATGTTAAAATGAAACTTTAAGATTAAAAGCCAATTCAATGGGTGCATTCTTTTGTCCATAAATACAGGATACATGCTGTAGCTTTGAAATTAAGAAAATTATCAGGATATGTGAGTCTTGCTTCTGTTTATAGAAATTATGCTCATCCTTTTCAGACCCTTTTTTCTTTCCTGCAGAGAGAGTTTCTGTTTTCATTTGCTCTTTTTCCTCAAAGGATTTTGTTTTGTTTTCTGTTTGTGCTTTTCCAACATTTAGGTTAAAACTGCTTTCAGCTTTCATCATTTTTTCCTTGCTTTATATTTTTGTTGTTTCCTTTTGTATTACCTCTAAATTGACTTTCTGCAACATCAATTGTGCTTTTTAGAAGTAATGAAATATTTTAGTTTCTCAATGTTCTTCTTGGAATTAAGTTAGTTTTTTGTTCGTTCGTTTGTTTGTTTGTTTGTTTGATGGAGGTGGAATTTTATTTACTTTTTTCTCCTACATCACAACAGATATTTTTTAATGACTCTCAGCTCTGTCTCCCCATGTTGATCATCTTTGTTTTCTATAGATGATGTTTTCCTATCTTGCAAAGAACACAAAATTTAGGTGTTCCAAATGTCCTTGTATTTACTTTAGAAAACAATCTTCAAAATTAATTCTTACTCTTACTCTTTATGACAGTTCTTGCCTTTCCAAGGTCTCATTAAATTTGTTTTCTGATTTGTTTTTTCTTTTGGTTTGCTTTGTCTAATATGCAGTTATCCTTGGATGGGGTGTGATGATTTCAGGCCTAGAATTTTCCCTTTGGCCATGGTAGCACTGAGTCCTTAGATATCTTATTGGGTGCTTATTAGGCTCTATTATAAACCTTCCCTGTTAGATCTAAACCAGGAGGCTAGATTAATGCACAAGTATTGTAAATCACGTTGTCATATCCAGGAGAAATATATTAATGTGGGAGTATTGGACTGAGGTTCAACCTCATTTCAGGTTCTCTAACCTGGAAGATGTCTTGTTCTTTGCTACAGAAGAAGGGTATGAATAACAACATCTCAAAGCATACAGTGCTTCTGGTGCTCTTTCTGTTTCATTTCTGACGATAATTTTTTTACTTTTGCAATCATACTATAATTATTTTCTGTGTGTAGCATCCTAGTTCCTGCCATGTTACCTACTAAGTGCTATCACTGAAGAGATCCAGGCAGTTAAAACCTAATGGGAGTTGTTTGAGGGCAAGACTGGCTCTGCCTCCAAAAATAGTTCTTGTGCGTTTGGGAGTATGCATGACAATTTTGTGTTTCATGGAGTTAGGACCCACAGAATAGTGCTGTGATCAATGCCTTTAGGTTGTTTTTGTTTTGTTTTGTTTTGTTTTTTGAATTCTTAGGAAGCAAGTAGGAGGTGGGAAAGGAAGTAGTTCTCTGTGGTGTTCTGTAGGTCTGTAGGCATACCTCATTATATAGCACTTCACAGATACTGTGTTTTTACAATTGATGGTTTGTGGCATTCCTGTGTGAAGTAAATCTACTGGAGCCATCATTTCAATAACGTGCTCACTTCATGTCATGTTTTGGTAATCCCCACGATATTTCAAGCTGTTTCATTAGTATTATATTCATTATGATGATCTATGTTCAGTGATCTTTGATGTTAGTATTATAATTGTTTGGGGGGCAATACAAACTGTGCTCATACAAGATAGTGAAATTGATTGATGTATGTTTGTGTTCTGAGTGCTCCACCAACTGGCTATTCCCCCATTTCTCTCCTTCTCCTCGGGCCTGGCTAGTATTTGCTGAGACACGAAAGTTTTGAAATTAGACCAATTAATAATCCTACTGAGGCCTAACTAATGACCTTTAAGTGTTCAAGTGAGAGGAAAAGCCATACCTCTCACTGTAAATCAAAAGCAAGAAACAATTAAGTGTAGTGAGGAAAGCATGTCAAAAGCTGAAAAAGGTTGAAAGCCCAGTCCAGAGCAAGGCCCTAACTCACTCTAATTCTAGGAAGGCAAAGAGAAGCGAGGGAGCTTCAGAAGGAAAGTTTGAAGCTAAAAGAGATTGGTTCATGAGGGTGGAGGTGTGATGGGTATTGCAGTAATGTATTTCTCAACACACCCTCATTAGTAATGCACTGAGTGAATCCTTGGACTTTGCCAACTAGTTTTCTTTTATTTTCTTCTGTTGTTTGCAGTTTTTGACATTTTAAGGGATTTTTTTGGTAAACTTTCATGAGTGTTTTCTATAAAGTTGAGAGAAGGAATACCATGCAGTATAGAATGCCTACATGTGATTCAAAGAGTTTTTGAGGCCCATTTGAAATCAAGGAGACTATTCTAGATTGCTGGTTATATATGCCTATATTTCCTCTAAGCCTTTCTGACAGTTATTAGATTGGGCTATAAAAATTTGATAGTATATTGAAAACACATAAAGAAGCACTTTCATAGAGAAATGCAAGGTCATAGCTATAAAGAACCAGAGCTTCAACCTTTATATTAGTCTACCTCTGAGTTCTTAAACAAAAATACACTATTCTAACTATAAAATTTTAAAGGCAAAGAGCATCAGGAAAAATTCTTATTTAAACTTTCAAGGAGTAATTTCTACATTTTGCATATTCACATTAAGTTCTGAATCCAATTATAAATAATTGCTTAAATATACTAGATAGAGAAAAGAACCTTGAGTTTCAAATAAAGAGATATTCCAGCTCTATCACCAGCTACATTGTAATATTAATCATGAACCACAAATCATGGAATTTTAAAAATCCCCTTAGCAAACAGTTGGATGAATCGTCAAGTGCATAATAAAGTACACCTTTTGTTGATAAATTTTAAAATGTGATGCATCCACACCTTCCTCACCCAGAATATGATAATCCTTCTATAAGGTATTTGCCATGTTTTATTGATCATCACTGGAATTTTTTTTTTTCTATTCAAACTGGCATAGAGGTCATCAACTTCTAATCTGCATAATTTAACTTTGCAACTATTAGAACATAATATTGAATATGGAACATCAAATTACAACCTAGAGATTTTGATCTCCCATCCTCTCCATTAAGAATACATTATTTAGATTAACCTCTTGAATTTAGATATGCTCAAAGTTATCAACAAGTATAGTATCTTGTCAAATGTTACATTACTTTTAAATGGAAAAACCCCGAGACCCTAACTTGGTCTTGCCAAAACATATGTAGTCTAGAGAGATAGACTTCATTGGTTTCGCTTCCTAAATTGATACTACCTGATTAAAGCTCAAATCTTTTCTGATTTTCCTTTATATATGGTATTAGGATAGTTTTTAGCTACTTAATCTTTATTTATCATTTCTATCCTTTTTTTTTTTTTTTTAAGATGGAGTCTCACCATGTTGCCAGCTCTGGAGTGTAGTAGCCTGATCTCAGCTCACAGCATCACAGCAAACTCCGCCTCCAGGGTTCAAGTGATTCTCCTGCCTTCTCCTTCCCAAGTAGAGTAGCTGGGACTACAGGTGAGTGCCACCATGCCCAGCTGTTTTTTGTGTGTTTTCAGTAGAGATAGGGTTTTACCGTGTTACACAGGATGATCTCGATCTTCTGACCTCGTGATCCACCTGCCTTGGCCTCTCAAAGTGCTGGGATTACAGGTGTGAGCCACTGTACCCGGCCCTGCTTTTATTTATCATTTTTTAAAAATTGTACTTTAGGTTCTGGGGTACATGTGTAGATCAGGCAGGATTATTGCATAGGTACATACATAGCAATGAGCCTCAATCACCCCGTCATCTATATCTGGCATTTCTCCCCATGTTTTCCCTCCCCAAACTCCCCACCTCTCACTGTCCCTCCCCTAGCCTCCCACAACAGACCCTAGTGTGTGATACTCCCTTCCCTGTGTCCATGTGTTCTCATTATTCAACACCTGCCTATGAGTGAGAACATGCAGTGTTTGATTTTCTGTTCTTGTGTCAGTTTGCTGAGAATGATGGTTTCCAGATTCATCCATGTCCCTACAAAGGAAATTAACTAATAATTTTTTATGACTGCATAGTATTCCATGGTGTGTATGTGCCACATTATCCTTGTCCAGTCTATCATTTATGGGCATTTGGGTTGGTTCCAGGTCTTTGCTATTGTAAACAGTGCCACAATGAGCATATGCGGACATGTGTCTTTATAATAGAATGATTTATAATCCTTTGGGTTTTGTAATGATTTATAATCCAGTAATGGGATTACTGGGACAAATGGAATTTCTATTTCTAGATTCTTGAGGAATTGCCACACTGTCTTCCACAGTGGTTGAACTAATTTACACTCCCACCAATAATGCAAAAGTGTTCCTATTTCTCCACATCCTCTCCAGCATCTCTTGTCTCCAGATTTTTTAATGATCACCATTCTGAATGGCATGAGATATCTCAATGTGATTTTGATTTGCATTTCTCTAATGACCAGTGATGATGAGCATTCTTTCATATGTTTGTTGGCCTCATATATGTCTTCTTTTGAAGTGTCTGTTCATATCCTTGGCCCACTTTTGAATTTTTTTTCCTTGTAAATTGGTTTTAGTTCTTTGTAGATTCTGGATATTACCCCTTTGTCAGATGGGCAGATTGCAAAAACTTTTTCCCATTCTGTTGGTTGCCAGTTCAGTCTAATGATTGTATCTTTTACTGGACACAAGCTCTGGAGTTTAATTAGATCCCATTTGTTTATTTTGGCTTTTGTTGTTGATGCTTTTAGTGTTTTAGTCATGAAGTCCTTGCCTATGCCTATGTCCTGAATGGTTTTGCCTAGGTTTTCTTGTAGGGTTTTTATGGTGTCAGGTCTTATGTTTAAGTCTTTAATCCATCTGCAATTGATTTTAGTGTAAGATGTCAGAAAGTGGTCCAGTTTCTGCTTTCTGCACATTTTTACCAACTAGTTTTCCCAACATCATTTATTAATAAGGGAATTCTTTCCCCCTTGCTTGTTTTTGTCAGGTTTGTCCAAGATCAGATGGTTATAGATGTGTGGCATTGCCTCCAAGGCCTCTATTCTCTTCCATTGATCTATATCTCTGTTTTGGTACCAGTACCATGCTGTTTTGATTACTGTAGCCTTGTAGTATAGTTTGAAGTCAGGTAGCATGATGCCTCTAGCTTTGTTCTTTTTGCTTGGGATTGTCTTGACTATGTGGGATCTCTTTTGGTTCCATATGAAGTTTAAGGTGGTTTTTCCAGTTCTGTGAAGAAGGTCATTGGTAGCTTGATAGAGATAGCATTGAATCTATAAATTACTTTGGGCAGTATGGCCATTTTTACAATATTGATTCTTCCTATCCATGAGCATGGAATGTTTCTCCATCTGTTTGTGTCCTCTCTTATTTCCTTGAGCAGTGTTTTGTAGTTCTCCTTGAAGAGGTCCTTTACATCCTTTGTTAGTTGTATTCCTAGGTATTTTATTCTCTTTATGGCAATTGTGAATGATATTTGCTCTTGATTTGGCTCTCTGTTAGTCTGTTATTGGTATAAAGGAATGCTTGTGATTCCTGTACATTGATTGTGTATCCTGAAACTTTGCTGAAGTTGCTTATCAGTTTAAGGAGATTTTGGGCGAGACAATGGGATCTTCTAAGTATACAATCATGTCGTCTGCAAATAGTGACAATTTGAGTTCCTCCTTTCCTAGTTGAATACTCTTTATTTCTTTTTCTTACCTGATTGCTCTGGCTAAAACTTCCAATAATATATTGAGTAGGAGTGGTGAGAGAGGGCATCCTTGTTTTGTGCTGGATTTCAAAGGGAATCCTTCCAGTTTTTACTCATTCAGTATGATATTGGCTGTGGGTTTGTCATAAATTGCTTTTATTATTTTGAGATAGGTTCCATCGATACATAGTTTATTGAGAGTTTTTAGAATAAAGTGCTGTTGAATTTTGTTGAAGGCCTTCTCTGAATCTATCGAGATAATCATATAGTTTTTGTCTTTGGTTTATTTGGTTGATCACGTTTATAGACTTGAGTATGTTGAACCAATCTTACATCCCTGGGATGAAGCCTACTTGTTTGTGATGGATAAGCTTTTTCATGTGCTGTTGCAATCAGTTTGCCAGTATTTCGTTGACGATTTTTGCATCGATGTTCATCATGGGTATTAGCCTGAAGTTTTTTGTTGTTGTTGTTGCATCTCTGCTGGGTTTTGGTATCAGGATGATGTTGTTCTCATAAAATGATATGGGAAGAATTCCCTCTTTTTGTATTGTTTGGAATAGTTTCAGAAGGAGTGCTACCAGCTTCTCTTTGTACATCTGGTAGAATTTGGCTGTGAACCTACCTGGACCTTGATTTTTGTTTGTTTGTTTGTTGGTAGGCTATTAATTGCTGCCTCAATTTCAGCCCTTGTTATTGGTGTATTCAGTGTTTCAACTTCTTCCTGGTTTAGGCTTGGGAGGAGGCAAGTGTCCAGGAATTTATCCATTTCTTCTAGGTTTACTGGTTGACATGCATTGAGTTGTTTGTAGTAATCTCTGATGGTAGTTTGTATTTTTGTGAAATCTTTGGTGATATCCCCTTTATCTATTTTATTGCATCTATTTGATTCTTCTATTTTTTTATTAATCTGTCTAGTATTCTATATTGTTGATCTTTTCAAAAAAACAGCTCCTGGATTTATTGATTTTGTGAAGGACTTTTTGTGTCTCTATCTTCTTCAATTCTGCTCTGATCTTAGCTATTTCTTGCCTTCTGCTAGCTTTTGAGTTTTTTGATCTTGTTCCTCTAACTCTTTCAATTTTGATGATAGGGTGTTGATTTTAGATCTTTCCTTGCTTCTCATGTGGGCATTTATGGCTATAAATTTCTCTCTAGACACTGCTTTAAATGTGTCCCAGAGATTCTGGTATGTTGTGTCTTTGTTTTCATTGGTTTCAAAGAACAACTTTATTTCTGCCTTCATTTCGTTGATTATCCAGTCGACATTCAGGCGCCAGTTGTTCAGATTCCATGACGTTGTGCAGTTCTGAGTTAGTTTCTTAATCCTGAGTTCTAATTTGATTTCACTGTGATCTGAGAGACTGTTTGTTATGATTTCCATTCTTTTGCATTTGCTGAGGAGTATTTTATTTCCAATTATGTGGTCAATTTTAGAGTAGGTGCGATGTGGTTCTGAGAAGAATGTATATGCTGTGGATTTGCAGTGGAGAGTTCTGTAGATGTCTATTAGGTCCACTTGGTCCAGATCTGAGTTCAAGTCCTGGATATCCTTCTTAATTTTCTGTCTCATTGCTCTGTCTCATTGACAGTGGAGTGTTAAAGTCTCCCACTAATATTGTGTGAGAGTGTAAGTTCTTAACGACCTGCAAAGAAGTTTTATTTATGTTTCAGATCACAAAATGGGTGTTCCAACCTGAACCATAGCAGTTAACCATGCATACAGAAAGAAGTTAACCATGCATACAGAAAGAAGTGTAAGTAGGAACAGGCAGGGCTTTCTTGAAATAAATTACCTTATGCTTTATTAGCCCAGAAACATATGATATGACTAACCCTAGTTGCAAGTGAATCAAGAAGCAGAGTTTTCTTTTTTTAGCAAGACACATTGCCACCACAAGGAAATTTAAATCCATTACTGAATATCTGCTATGTAATTGATAATGAGCAACCGGCAGTATCTGCCTCATGTACGCTTTCATTTCTGTAGTATTAATATTTGTACAAATTGTCAAGGGAAGGGTAACTAAATTATTGAGATACAGTGTTATATCAGCTGTAAGTAATAAAATAATTCATTACTTAATAAATAAATTAATTGATTAATGATATTCTCTTGTAATTGGCATTTTTCATTATTATAAATTTATCATGCTTTTCTAGGCCAAATGAGCAACACATTTGAATCAAACTACTTATGATATTGCCTACTTGCTAAGGCCATGTATACAATTCAGGGTGAACTCTATCTTGCAAGCTAGAAATGTATTTTTCAAATAAATATATTTCCAACAAGAATATTATAGAGATATTAGAATATAGTTTACAATTTTTGAAAATAACTTATCTATTAAGCAATTCTCCTAATTATTTATCTTAAATGATAAATATTGAACATCGAGATGGTGGCATATTCTCTTTAAAGTATATGGACTGCAATGATTCCACATATTCATCCTTTAAAGAACAACCAGATTGGGTTATATGGTTAATATTTCATTGTGAAATTTGAAATGTTTAATCAGAACTTGTAGCTGATGAGGTGAAATACTGAGATTAAATTATCCCTGTAGACAAGACACCTTGTTTTAATAGGTGAAAAAGCACAAACAAGGGCCAAAAAAGACCTAAAAGAATAACTTCCAAAAGCACTCATTTAAAATCTTTTCCATAAAGAGTTTTGTTTATTTTCTCTTTCTGATATCACATATCTAATCAGCTCTCAAAACTTAGAAGGTATTTCCTTAAAAGAGAGAAATAAGTAAAAATCATATAACTGAACTGTCTTTTCCTGGAAGAAAAAAAATGTTTTAAAAGAGATTATTCTTCCTGGACAAGGCCTGATGCTCGGTATTATAAAACTAATTGCATACGATGAGATATGAATTTTGGATCAGGGACTTATAAGAAGCTTTCTAAAATCTGGTAAACAAGAATAAACTGTCACTCCAATAATTCAACTTATTTTATCTATTTGAGATATCTTCCCAAACAGTGTGACCCAAGCCTTCCAATAACTCCCACAGTAGTCCTCTTGGAAAATAGATCTCAGCTCTAATTCTCTTATTTTCTGGACCTCTGATTAGTGGCTGTTACAATACTCACATTATTTCTCCTATTCTCTTTTACTGCTGCCTTTGAGGACTGTATACTTTTTTCTAATGATCTAAGAAGTTTGCAATTCTGTCCTTCCCTTCACAGTATTGTCTGGATTCTGAGAAGAATTTTCTCTTCTGTCATATGACATTTTAACCCAGGACCTTATTATTTGCTTGATTATGTCTTAAGTTCTATTTGTTTGCCCAAATTCTACCTACAAAGGTGACATGTTTTGTATATGCCTTGTCCAAATATTTCATTTGATAATCCAAATTCAAATGCCACCTGTACTTGTGACTTACCTTAATTGTGATGATTTCTTGCTTTTGCACACCATATTCAGTCGTTTATTGACCTATTAACTCACCTGTGTTTTCAGATTTCAGTAAAAATTAGATTTTAAAAGAAAGATGGTACACACATATATTTCTTATTTTTCCTGACAACTTCTTTCCTCCAGTTATATATTCATGAATAGACTTGTTAATAATTACTTTTTCATGCTATCTGCTTAGTTACCATGCCAATCTGTTTATAAGAAAACCAATTATTGCTCATAATCTATGTACATGTAGACATAAATATATTATGAATAGATAAGCAGTAGTTTTTCAATATTTAAATTGTTTAATGAGACACTCAAAATGATATATGAAGGATTAGCTAAAATTTACTAGAAAAAAAACAAACTAGTGGTCAAGTGGACATACATGATTCTTCAATTTAATAATCACAGTGGTTGTGATAGGAAAGAAAAATCCGTAGTAATTTTAACAACATTGGTAGATTTATACACACATTTCTAAATTGTCTATGTATTAGTCTGTTCTTATGCTGCTATGAAGAAATACCAGAGACTGGGTAATTTATAAACAAATGAGGCTTATTGACTTACAGTTCTATATGGCTGGGAAGGCCTCTAGAAACTTATCATCACAGCAGAAGGAAAAGCAGATACCTCCTTATTGACATGGCAGCAGCGAGGAGATGTGCCGAGCAAAGGAAGGAAAAACCCCTTATAAAACCATCAGATCTCATGAGAACTCACTGTCATGAGAACAGTGATATTGTACAGCATGGATAAAGCACTTAAAAGCACTCAGAAGTTTGACTTCATACATTCACCTCCAGTTTCTTTTTCTTACTAACTATAATCTTAGTAGAGCTGCTTCTTGTACGACACCAGAGGACAAAGTTTACATTCTGTTGAATACTATATTTTTAAGAATGTAAACAGTAGTTTCCAGGCTACTGTTTATATATTTATATAAATTTATTTATATATATTTATATACACAGCTATTTATACTGTAAATAGCTAGTACGTACCTGCTCTTTGTGTTAGTATTTTTATCTGTAAAGTAGATATAATCATAACATTTATCTTGTGGGGTTCTGTGAGGATTAAATGAGATAATATACGTAATGTGTTTATTAAAAATGCCTAGAATATAATATATGCTTACTCATTCAGTGCTATTAGTAAATGTTGCTATTATTTCCAAAAATTAGTTATGTCCTTGTCATGGACACAACAGTAAAATAAATTTAGGCCATCAAGTTCAACACTTTTCTGTCTTTCTCCATATCTTCTCCAGTCTTTTTCTTTACTTTTATGTATCCTAAGATCTTATAAGAAAGATATTTCTCTGGATTTCCAATTTAGACTGGACAGAAACAGTGACTCTAACATCAATTACGGATGTCATTTTTGGTGTATTACAAACCGTTTTCCTGTACCCTGTGTAACTTTTGTGCTGCTTATCTCTGCCATAAATAGGCTAGGTTGTGGCAACATTCTTTCATATGTGAAGTACTTGGGACTGTCTAATCCATTGATCTATTTAAAATTGTTTCATGAAAGATATCCTTAAAATAATATATAATCATTTGACATGTGTGCATGCACACACACATAGATACATATACATTTATTTACTTTGAAGCACCTTTAACCAAAAATAAATCAACAGAAAATGATGTAAAAGAATTAGTAGAGTGCTCATATGAGGTGAAAATGGTCCTTAGTATTAATACTACAAATTTACAAATACAAATACAAACACAAATACTAAATATTATGCTGGCTAAATTACACTCGCTAAAATTTTAAATTAGTGCCAAGAGTTTGGATAGCTTACTAATACTTCAGAAAGTAAGTTAATCTTCATTCCACAACTCCAGTTAAATGCTGTTTATCTAGTTCTTGATTACTCTTGACACTGGTCCAGTTTTGAGCCAAATTTTGGGATATAATATAAATACATTTGGTGAATAAAATAGGAAAATATAAAATGGACACTTATATTTGTTAAGTTTTTTGACATTATTTCTGAAATATATCTATTAAATAATTCCAGAAAATTAAGAAGTATATTTTCTGTCTATAATCCATATTATGTAGGCACTATATACATGTGTGTAGAAAAAAATTTTCTTTTGTTCTTGTGTTTTGTCATGCTCAAAAAAATCATAACTATATTTATTGTCTTCACACAGTCTTAGAAAAGAGAATAATTTAGCCATTTGTATATTTGGGCATTAATTTTTTATTCCATACAGTAATAAGGTAATGCAATCATGCAATTCATTAACACCATGTAATTTTCATTACATTATTGATGTCATTTTTCTTTTTCACTCTCAACTATAAAAACTTGAATTTCATTGCTCTGACAAAATATTTATTTCATATATAAAATGAACAATAGCAAGTATTAATCAAGAGCACATATTTTGCTGATCTTTTTAATGGTGACTCCTTTTCGTCTATGTTGCAGAGATGTTAGAACTATTTAAAATTGGTTGCTAATACTAAATTCTTAAAATATTCCTTAAATATACCCAAGATAGCTTTAGTAAACAGTCTTGAAGTTTTGCATCATTACTTAGAATAGAAAGGAAATAAGGAATCTTAATCTTAAATTGGTAGTAAGGAAGTTAATGAACCACTTGCCTTTTCTACATTATACTGATAGTGTGAATTAAAACTGGTTTAATAGCCTTAACAGAATATGTAGGTAGAGGGCATAAAATCTATTATTAAAAATCCTATAGCCCACTAAAATTAGTCATTGAATAAAGAAACTGGAGTCTACAAATCCAGGCAGTGATTTTTTTTTAATGAGCATATAATTCTATTGTTATATTATAAATACAAAATATTAAAATATGTATGGAGTTCTTGAACTCAGTCTAGGTCTTCCAGTCAATTTAAGAACTCTCAGAACAATGGATATGATAGGCCTATCATACTTCTTTAAAGCAGTTATTAAAACTGTCAATAATTTTAGATACCAAAATCACATAGTATTCTAAATTATTTTTAATAAAATTTTCAATAAATCCATGAATATTCAGTTCAACAATGCTATTTTTCAAACAGGCCAAAAATGTAAACTTTCTAATAAGTTAAATATTTTTTTCTCACATAATATGTGCTGTTAAAACCATAAAATATGAAAATAAAACAAACAAAAATAGAACTTTGTGACAAATTATGCTTGTTTTGACTAATTCTGTTCTGGAATGACTCAGTCTTGACAAAGCAAACAGCAAATACCTAAAGTTGAAAATCGACAGAAATATATGATGCAATAAATCAATACATATGAAATAAGGGAGATGCAACTTTTTATTTGCATAAGCAGTATTAAAAAAAACCCTCAGTTCCCTCAGTCCTGATAGTTTGATCCCAACGTTAAAATTAATTACTTAAAAGTCATTACTCTAAAATTAGTATTTCCATCTAAAAGTTACATAGTCTAGAAGCAAACAGTTTTACATGAACACATATTCCAAAGTGCTATTCTAAATTATCAGGATTTTTTTCTGTTATACAGTCCAATATGCTACTGAAAACAAAACATGAGATATAGCTGATCAAAAAAAAATCATCTTTCTTTTTGTTGGGAACAGACTTTATTTTTGAGTCTTAGAGACTTAGGAAAGAAGAAAATGAGGCAAATAAACAAGGTTGTATGTCAACTGTTTTCTAAGACACTACAAAGTCCCTATAGACTAACTGGACACCTAAACATAATAAGATCAACCCTAACATCTTTATTAAAACTGAATAGCATTCTGTTATTCTGAGAAATGGGATACAACCAAAATTCAATTCTATCTGGTATACTAAACAAAGAAACCATTTACAAGATATAATGAAACAAGAATCTCTTTAAAAATACATGAAGGGCAAATGTGTTTTCTTTATGTGCTTCACGAATTTGATGCACATTCTAATTTCTTTCTCTTGTAGCTTCCAGGGTTCCATTGATCTTGTGGCGTGGGAGTACTGTTACGGTGTGAGTCTGTTACCAGGAGCTATATGACAGCATTAATTAAGTTGTGTTTTGGGAAAATGAAAGCAAACAAGATGTACATTTTCCTTTCTGCCAATAAACACTTAAGTAGAGCAATGTGCAGGAATTCCTGGCACAGAATCAATTTGATCTTTTTCTTTCTTTTTTGTTGTATCTTTCCTTTCTTTTTGTCTTTCTTCCTTTGTTCTTTATTTTTTTAGTGATAGTTTCTACTTTTACAATACAATTGACAGAAGGAACAGCTATTCTACATGAATGCACTACAATCTCACATTTTAGAGGAATTTAAGGAAGAATACATGCAATAAAATTGAGCTATGGGACCCTTTGGGCCCTATGAACAGCTGTCCTAAATAATTTGTCTTTGTTATACATATGTGGTGTTTTGTTGTGTTTTGTTGAAAGGAAAAAAGTTCATGTACAACTGTTATATGAAAAATTATTTAAGCACACTCTTCTGAGAAAGGTGATCTATCATTCCATAATTGGCTAAATATCTGTCTTCTATTCTTACCCTTATTCCAAATGAGCTTTAACTTCATTTTCTAAGTGGCCTTTCTTCGGTAACGTTTCTCACAATGATTTTTTATTAGTCAGTAAGTTCACAGGTTTTTAGAAAACTGCATCTATGCAATTGGTATGAAGAATGAGGTCTAAACTCTTTTCATGCCCTGGTTCGGTCCTCATCAACCTCTCCAATCTTTTGTTCAGCCCTTCCTCCATACCAAACTGTATATAGGCTGTGTTGTTTATAGGCCTGTGATATTCCTTTTGATGTGCTGTTTACTTTACCACCTTCTATCCCCAACCTTTTTAAGGATTCTTATTTATTTTCAAGATCCATCATAGTATTTCCCTTTCTCAGCCACCTTAGCCTCTCTAACAAAGTTTCCTTTTATTTTTTGCCATTATATTTTATTAATGTCAGACTCACAGGACCTGTTATATTTTATTTTTTCAATTATTTATGTATGGCCTCTGGTTACACCATATGTTCCATGAAGATAGGAGGTGTTTCCTGTTCATTCATTTTTTACAGTTATGTTTATTATGATTTTTATTATAATAAAAATCTTACCAAATAATATATATATAACAAATTATGTCCCTATATTTTCTTTCACTTCCCCTTCCTGGAACTATTAAAGTGAATAACAGATATGTGGTGTTTTATGATTATCAAGAAATACTTATACAGTGCTTGCTGTGTGTCAGGGTAGACAGTGCTCTTGGTGATATTCATATAGCGGTTAACAAGACAGAATCCCTGTCCTCTAAAAACCTCTAGTTTAGTGGGAGAAGTATGCTATACTTGAGGATATTTCATTATTAAATCAAATAAGAAACACCATGGAATATTATGCAGCAATCAAAAATGATGAGTTTTTGTCCTTTGTAAGGACATGGATGAATCTGGAGAACATCATTCTCAGCAAACTGACACAAGAACAGAAAACGGACCATCCTGGTCAACATGGTGAAACCCCGTCTCTACTAAAAATACAAAAAATCAGCTGGGCATGGTGACGTGTGCCTGTAATCCCAGCTACTCAGGAGGCTGAGGCAGGAGAATTGCCTGAACCCAGGAGGCGGAGGTTGCAGTGAGCCGAGATCGCGCCATTGCACTCCAGCCTGGGTAACAAGAGCGAAACTCTGTCTCAAAAAAAAAAAAAAAAAAAAAGAACAAAAAACGAAATACCACATATTCTCACTCATAGGCGGGTGAGAAAAATGAGAACACATGGACACAGGGAGTGGGATACTACACACTGGGGTCTATTGGGGGGAATAGGGGAGGGACAGTGGAGGGGAGCTGGGGAGGGATAGCCTGGGGAGAAATGCCAAATGTGGGTAAAGGGGAGGAAGGCAGCAAAACACACTGCCTTGTGTGTACCTATGCAACGATCTTGCAAGTTCTGCACATGTACCCCAAAACCTAAAATGCAATAAAAAATTAAAAAAAAAAGAACAACAAATTCTACAAACCACTGCTCAACAGAATAAGAGAGGACACAAACAGATCAAGAAATATTCCGTGCTTGTGGTTAGGAAGAATTCAATTAAAAAAATAAAATAAAATAAGAAGCAAACAGTTTTCACAATATCAAGTGTACCCAATATTAAAATTCTGAATACCAACATAAGTAGTGGGAGAGAATTTGAAGAGAATAAGAAATAATTTCACATTGATAAATCTATTTAATAAACAAAATGTTTTACTAATTAAAACCAATTGTTATCTTTTTCTGTTTCTTATCAATTTTTTCCAAATAATGCTATACTTTGTTTACTTCTTATTTGCATTATGGTTTTCTACCATAGCAGTTTATTTTTCCTGGAATTTTTAATTGTCTTTGGTTTTGCTTTGTTTCTTAATTGTTGATATAACAAAAACATTTATCTCCAACATATTACTAAGTTAACTTACTACTCACTGACAGTATTTGTTAAAAGAACAATTTGAGACAAACTTCTTCAGCTTCAAGAAAGCGAAAATTCAGAGATTTTTGTTAATTGCTTTGAGTTTTATTGATTATAGTTTATTGATTATGTAAATTATTTGGGGTTTTTCTAAAGCATACCTGCAAATAATACTTTTAAGAAAGTACAGACTTTCTTCATCTTTGTATTCTGAATATGTTGTTTTGCTCACACTTGTTTGATAGGCTGGCAATGGAATTCAAAGTTCAAAGCAGTTTTCAATTAAGACACAAAATATTTCAGCATTCTCTTTAAATGTTTAGTTTTGTGTGGGGGGTCGGGGAATCTATTATGGTTTTCTACCATATGTGCCTACATTTTAACTAAGCCCTTACATGCTCTTAATTTTATTAAATGAAGAATTATATATCTCATTCTTTTTTTCTTATAGTCCTGGTCACAATATTTCTACTGTAATAGCTGCTCAAAAAACATTGTTATTTATAAGGAAGATGATTATAATATATTTGAGTCATAATAATTTTAAGAAAAAAACACAAATCTGTTATCCAACCTCTCTTTCCTATTTTAAAAATTGCATCCATTCAAAAACCTGTACGTCACCATACATCTTGATTTCCCATATAGTCATTCATTTAATTTTTAACATTTATTATCTTCTGTATTCCAGAAACAATTCTAATGACTGGAAATAAAGCTGTGAATCCTTTACTCCCAGTAGAGGGAATAACTGAAGTAAGTTACCTCACTGAGCTAACTTATCTCACTGAGCTTATTCTCCAGTATTCTAACAATAACACTAAAATATCTTGAATTACATACTTCTCTGCATTTCCACAGCCATCATTATCTCTTACTAGTATTACTACAATAGGCTTCCTACATATTACTTCTAATATCCAGCTCCAGCCAACCTCAGATCTCACTATAACCTGCAATGCATCAATTTTATCATCTTCTCACTATTCCTTTTCCATCCCTCCACTTGCAGTATTCATACTTCTCCTTACTTTGCTTAATTTCCATCAATGCCTAGCACATAGGCTCACCACTGTCAAACTCTTACCTATAACCCAATCATAGTTAACATTCATCTATTCACCGCTTCTCCTTCTGCATCCATGCAGCTGATCATGGCTGGAAAAAAAGAACACATAGCTACTTGTTGCCACACTCATTTTCTTTTTCTGCCTCTCATGAATGTTTACCAAGTTCTTATCTGTTTGGGACTTTTGTCTAGCCCTGGAGTCTCCTTCTTCACTTTTCAAGGGATCCACTGCCCCACATTCTCTAGCTCTCAGTTCAAATATCACGCTCTGCACAGTCCCACACTAACTTAAATTTTAAAACAGAATATGCATATTTCAATTTATATCTGTGTATTTTATTTCATATAATCATTTTTTTCTTATAGTATCCTCTTCTTTTTATTTCAAAAAATAAAACACATATGATTATACAGGAAACAAATTTTGTTGAAACTGTGCCATTACAGTATTTAAAATGTTTTTTATTTAGTGAAACATGTTCTTCTTCATTAAAGCTTTTAATAGGAAGATCTAATAATTGCCATATAGTGATGGGACTAAAGGATAATTTAAGATATCTATAACAACACTAACATAATACAGAATATCTGTGATTTCTATTGATTTCTATTCATAGGAAGTGCTGATACTTTTAAAGTTATTCATTATCAGAAAACCGATTTCAGTTAGAGGTTTTTGAAAATAAAGATATAGTTTTTCTTAATCTATGTTCATAATTTTCACAGATTTTCCCAGACTTCTCTGGAGTCAATGGACCCATGTTAAGATCCCTGAGTAGTCTAAATCCCTCATTTCATGAGGAATGCATTCTTTTGATAGTCTAATTGTTTGTCCATGTAAGTTAGGTGGGTGAAGGAAGAATTGAACTGAATGCTGACTCTTCCAACTCTTATTCCAGTGCTGAAGGGCAAAATACAATGCCTAAAACAAGTTAAACAGCAGGTGTAGGAGGAAGCTCGCAATCAATACTAGTGGACAACATTGTGAAAGTTATTTTGATGTACCAGTAATATGGTAGATCTTTAAAATTTCAAGTACTGCATATGAAATTAAGGATCAACATACTTGTAACAGACCCCACCACTGTTAATATCCATCCCTTCTTTTTATTTAAATGCTTGAGCCACTTATCATTAACTAAAAAAATAAAGAGCAACAACAACAAAAAACTTTAATTCCTCTAAAACACATTTACTCTGTTTTTTGCTAGTATTTATTATTTAGCCTACTAGACTGTAGGCTTCATAAAAACTGAGACTTTCCATGGCCTACAACCACTGTAGTCCTTGTGCAAATTCTATCACCTATCACCTGGCACATAGTGGGTGGTAAATTGTACCTGTTGAATGAATTAATGAATGAATTTACTAAATAATAAAATGCATTTTATAGAATATGTCTTTCTGTTTGTACTAAAACATTTTTAAATTTGAATATAGAATGACATGTCATTCAGTGAAAGTCAAAATTTCTTAATTACTAGCTAACAAGAGTAATGTGAAAATTACAAACTAGCATAAAGCCTACTAATGCATAAATATGGTAATATAATTATTCTTAATTATAAAGGTATGAAGAATCGTGAGTATTTAAAATCGTATGAAGGATAATTTAATAATTTTTGATAAAACTCAAGGAAATATACTCATTTTATACTTGCATTTAAAAAGTATAAGTATAGAATATTAGGCCTATGCATGACTGAAGAAGCAAACTTCTCATACAGTAAGTTTGCCTTGGAGAAACTTATCTATCTATATACAAGTAGCTAGAATTCTCCAAGAGAATCTTCAAATCTTTGAGCAGGTAGGTGGAAGATGCAATGTTTAAAATGAAAGGAGACATTAGGAAAGCAGGTAGGAGGAATGAGTGAAATGATGTAGGCAGAATCAAAAGCACAGCAGTGGAGTAGAAAGATATTTGACCTTGATGTGGGTGGTGAGTAGAAGGCAGTGAAAAATATGTAATAAGAATAAAAATGAGAGATACTTGGAGGAAAATGGAGCTTTAAAAGATCTTTCACGGTAGGGCCAGGAAAGCCAAATGCACATTGTGAAACAGTAGTAGGCCTGTTCACAGCTCATTGAGGCATAGCATACACCCAGTCACTTCAAAGCAGGCAAAAACAATGTGCCACTGTAATTTAAGGCAATTAGTTCATAGAGCCCTTTTTGCATGATGGATACACTATAACCTATATGATTATTTGAGAATAAATAAAAAAACACTACAGAATAAACTCTCTTTCCTTTATTCTTTCTTATTAAAGATTCCTCTCTATTCTAATGAGAGCAAATAGAATGGTTAAAAGGGCACACATTTAAGTTAGACAGTCTGGGGTCCAGTTGTGGGTTTCCTACGACCTGCTGTGTAACACTATGTAAGTACTTAATCTCTATAAATACCAGTTTTTGCAGGGTCGATCAATGAATAAACAGCGATTAGCACCCTCAATACACAGTCTCAATACACAGATTACATGCCCTCGTTAAGCATTGGGTATATTTTTTCTTTAGTTTAGGTATATTTTTACCGCAATAATGACTACAAAATCACCGGGTATTGATGTCGTTTGTATTGCTGCTATTGTCATTGATTTTATTATGTGTTAGCTCTAAATCTATTTAATTTGTTTTGTTAGAAGTTTTTCACTCCATTTTCTTCATGTATCAGGAAATTAATTTTTATACAATTCTTTTATTGTGTAACTTGCATTTACATTAAAATGACCATATCTAAGCTTACCTGTGATTTATTAAATAATATAGAGGTGAAAATTGATTTACTCAAAATTTAGGTACAAAGAGAATACCACTGACTACACAATAGTTCAGGCATACAAAATGATATTTATTAATTCTCTCTACATGTCATCAGTTACTGGTAGTTTATTGCTAATCACCATTATATTTCTAATAGCTATAAAAAATAGATTACTTTCTGAGTTCTTAATGCTTTCAAGGAGTTCATTTGATTTCCAATAGGAAATTTTATCTTTTAAAGAGGTAAATGTACTAAAATAGATAATATAAAGTATAGTATCAAAATATCTGATCTCATTTCAATAAGATACCCTGCTGCTCAGAAGAAGATGAAAAAACCTCCCAATTTCCAATTAATCCCACACAGGGCATTCGATACAATTTATATACTGGTATTTATTTTGTGAAAAGTGTAACTACTTTTTCTTAACCAGTGTATAAAGAATTTTGAAACCACAATTTCATTGTTTTACCTGAACTTTGCACTTGCAGTAAAGCATATTTTGGGACAGATTATTTGTACAACTGACCCACCTTGTTCAAATACAAAAATACTCTAAAATCAGGTTGAAATGAACATACCGTTATTGATATTTACACTGATAGATGATTTTTTTTCTGCAAAATTATTACAACAATCGGTTCGAGAATAAGAGTAACAGGAAAGTGTTCCCTAAGTGGTCTCACAATTATATCGTGATTGCCCTGGATACTACTTAGGGGCAGAAGAAAATGAATGAATGGGTAGATATTTATAAAAGCAAACACATATAGAAGAAGGCTACAGAAAGAAAAGTATAAAATGTTTACTGACGTACTCAAGGCATTAGACTGTCCTTGGTATACATTGAAAAGAAAAAGGTTGCTTTAATAAAGGATTTAATTTATTTAAATTGAATTAAAAAATTAAAATGAGATTTTGGAAGTCTACATCAGGAATATGCATAAAAGCCTAAAAGACTCATGCCCAAATGTTTATATCAGCATTATAGACAATAGCCTCAAACTAGAAGTAGCCCAAATGTCCCTCAAGAGTAGAATGGATAAACAAATTTTAATTTATTTTTACAATGAAATATTATACAGAAATGAGAATATTAAAACTACCAATACTCATAACAATGTAATTTAATCTCAATAAAAATAATGTTGAATGAAATAATTCAGAGCTTATCATATGAGGTTATTTAATAAAGTTTAAAAAAACTGCCCATGACAACATACGTGAAAACTCTGCTGTCATGTTACCCTAAGTGTGGAGATAAATTAGCTGAAGAGGCAACCAGAGGGCTTCCAGGATATTGGTCACGTTCTGTGCTTGATCTGGTTGGTTACACAGATGTACTAACTTTTTAAAAATTCATTAGGCTGGATACTTACAACTTGTATGCATTTCTCTCTGTATATAATTTTAAAAATACTTGAAAGTACATAAGATTGTGTAAAATTTTTAATGGATCCCACTAAAACATCCACCAGTGTACTATGCACTGTTACCTGTGGAAAAGTTAGAATATTCCAGACTTCTAAGTGCATAGCCTCTTCAGAACACAGGGATCATATACTTCATCACTAGTTGCCATGGTCAAGAAAAATGGACATTTTTCAATGGACTCCTCTGTAGAGATTATAGCATTTTAAATGACAAAGTACATTCTCTTTTTTTTTTTTTTTTTTGGAGATGGATTCTCCCTCTGTTCCCGAGGCTGGAGTGCAGTAGCACAGTCTTGGGTCTCTGCAACCTCCACCTCCTGAGTTCAAGCAATTCTCCTGCCTCAGCCTACTGAGCAGCTGGGATTACATGCACTTGTCACCATGCCCTGCTAATTTTTGCATTTTTAGTACTGACAAGGTTTCACCATGTTGGCCAGACTGGTCTTGAGCTCCTGATCTCAAGTGGTCTGCTGGTCCCAGCATCCCAAAGTGCTGCACCCAGCCAACAAAGTACATTCTTCACAAATATCTTGACACCTAACAAGATCAGAGTAAATGCTATAAAATGAAATCCCTCAATTCTTAATTTTGGGGTCTTCATAATTAAATGTGTGCACAGTTTAAATGAGTTTTTATGTATATTGTATTTTTGCTTCATTGAATACCTTTCTTTTATAAATATTTTTGCAAAATAAAACTCATTAAATAATGCTGTCATTTATGTTTGTTTTGAATGATATGACAAACAGGTGCTGTGAAATTGTAAGGCTTCTTAATTTCAGTCCTTTTTGGAATATAAATTTATCAAATTAAAAATAGGAATGCAATCAAAAGAAACTTCTACAAGTAGAAATATTCTAAGGAGCAATTACAAAAATAAACCTTAAACACTGTGTAAGCTATCATCATCTAATTTTTTTCGTTCCTCCCTTACTTTTGTGGGGATACATTTTAATGTTTATCTGTTTGCATATTAATTTTAACAGAAGCTTTGATTCAATAAGAGCTTTAAAATCTAGTCATTTGATGCTGTATATGTTAAATACTTTGATTCAATAAATCAAAGAAATTTGAAACAAAATGTGAACAAAATTAGACATATACCAAAAAAGTTGAAAATATTTATAGTACATGTATGTTGATTTACAAAGTAGATTTCAAAGGTTCACATATGTTTAAAATCAATTCATAAAAGCTATGTCATACAATCTACAATGTTGAAGTATTCTTTTTTATTCAACATCAACTCCATTATTTAAAGAATTGTCATCAGGTAAGTATAAAAATAGTTGTGTATATTGGCACTTTAAGTTCTCTTTCAGTGGGTATAATATTATAGCGAGCTTCTACCTAATTATAATTTAGGGATACATCACAATTAACTTCAAGTACATTTTTATTTCTTAGATTTTCTTAATTAGTAAGATCTTTCATTTATTTCCCTACTTTGCTCCACCAAATATCATAATCACACCATTACCTCAAATAAATTACCTTGAATTTTGAATGTTAAATTAGTTGATATTAGCATTCAAAATTATATACTTCACCTTTTACCTCATAAATTTCTAAACCTTTACATAGAATATATAAATTGGATGAAATAATATAATCTTTATATGAATTAACTTTCTTGATATGCTAGTTGAAGTATCTGATGACACCAATATGAAATTTGTATTATTCAACTATTTCAGAAAATTTCCTACTTTGTGTATGCTTGTGTGTGTGTTGTTGGTGTTGTTTTTTTGTTGTCATAGCTGCTGCTGTTGTTTTTGAGACAGACTCGCTCTGTTGCCCAGGCTAGAGTGCAGGGGCATTAGCTCACTGCAACCTTTGCCTCCCCAGTTCAAATGATTAGCTTCCTAAACTTCTGAGTAGCTAGCCGAGCTTACTGGCACCCACCACCACACCCCAGTAATCTTTGTATTTTTAATAGAGACAGGGTTTCACCATGTTGGCCAGCCTGGTCTTGAACTCCTGTTCTCAGGTGATCTACCCACCTTGGCCTCCCAAAGTACTGGGATTACAGGCGTGAGACCTGTGCCCAACCTAAAATTTTCCTGCTGTTAATGGCACAAACATAACAGCTTTTGCTTCACTTTTCATATGTGCACAAGACAACTTGAAATTAAAAGCAAGCAATTTCATCTAAATGCAAAATTAATCTTTACAAAGTAAATTACAAACATATCTTTTAAAGTTGTCTGGCTTCTTATAATGACTCTCAGATTCTGAAATAAATGCTGAATTTTGCAGCAGTTTCTGGGCTTCATCTGTTCCGGACTGTCATTAGGCTACCGTAGTAAATGGTCAATATCAACACCATGTATAAGTTGTTTATGATCAACTTTCCCATTGGTTCCACTAACCTGTGACACACTGATCAAGTACATCTCATAGGATGCAACAAAGGCCACAGTAAGAGTGATAAAAACACTGCAGTGGCAGCAGGGCCAAGAACTCTCAGTCTTACCTCTACTGGAAGGAGTTAGTTGTATCTAGCCACTTAATTCTAAATGAACTTTATTTAACAGTTAGAACTCTGCACACTGTCCTTGCAAGGGAGGTGTTAGCCATCTTACTTTTCTCTAACTTGAAGTAGCTTATCTCTAGTCAGCTCTCAGATTTACCTAGCTAAAATAAGAACTGCATGCAGCACATGCATCTTACACCAGTAGATCAGACCATGACCAAGAATGTACAAATTGTTGGTCTACATAACACATTCTGCCTTATTTTAATACAACTATCATAATATTGGATTAAAATATAATTAATATAACTATCATAATATATTAAAATAAACACTCTGGGACAGATGCCTAAGCCTATCAAAATCTTGGGACTCCAGGTATATAGTTGAAGACATCTTTAATGTATCTATAATTATGTGTAAGTTGTCATCATGTAATTATTTATTAAAGAATAAAACTTTCGAGATAAAGAATTTTTATAGACCAAAATGTAGCCCACTGTCTCTATCAATCTCTTTTGTGGCTATTAGGGAGAAACCTAAGCAGAGCAGGTAGCAAGTTGGATAATTCTAGGTGGGTGTTAGAATAATTGGAAGATGTGTTAGTGTTCTCCAGAGAGACAGAACAAATGGGAGATACAGCTACATAGACTAGAGATAGATATAGATAGATGATAGATAGATGATAGATAGATAGATAGATAGATAGATAGATAGATAGATAGATAGATAGATAGATAGATAGATAGATAGATATAGATAGATAGATGATAGATAGATATATAGATATAGTATAGACATATAGATAGTTATAGATAATATATGAAAGGGGATTTATTGGGGAATCAGCTTATGTGATTACGGAGACTGAGAAGACCCACAAGAGGCTGTCTGTAAACTGTAAAACAAGGGAAGCCAATTGCATCAATCAGTCCAAGTTCAAAACTGGGGAAGCCAATGATATAATGCTCAGTCCAAAACCAAAGGCCTGATAACCCAGGGTAGGTGGGAATGGGATGGGTGGCACTGGTATAAATCTTAGAAGCTGGGCAAGAGAAGATAAATGTCCTGGCTCTGAGAAACATACACATTTTGTTTTCCTCTGCCTTTCTATTCCATCAGTCCTCCAGCTAATGAGATGGTGTCTGCTCATATGGAGGGTGGATCTTCCCCTCTCAGTCCATTGACTTACACTACAATTTCCTCTCTGTTTTGAAACCCATAATAATTGCCCCTATTGCATTCCAAATAATGAAACTAATAAAAATTGTAGTCTTACATTATTTTGTTTTTTATAGGAATAACTAACCTGATTCACCAAATAGACAATTGTTTGAAATATAGTGAGATCACTTTCACATTTTCATATAATCACTGCTAATTATTCTCATTTCCTCTGTCTGGTCCCCTCAATATACTCCCTATTACATTTAATTTAAGAAATTAAACTCAAACATATTTTGAAGCATCTTTTATTTTTTTCTAACTGATTTTCATTTCATGCTTGTCATGGTGACATGACATAATTAAACTGTGAATAATTGAACATTTCATATTATAATAGTGGCAATAATATCAGCTGATCACCACACAATCATTTGTTATATATAATCTTACATAATTGTATTTGTTCAATATAATCTAGTTATTAAGATGGGAGAACTAATTCACAAACTTGGTTAATTACTATATTTTTCATCAATCTAGAAAAATGGCTAGAGCCAATAATTTTTTTAATTATAAGTAGAAATCTCATGTATTTAAAGTTTTCTATAATTGTATTCAACATCTAAATTACTAAAGCTTTCTGTTGACATTGCTGGAGGAATCATGCAGTAACCATTGACTGGGAATCTTCAGGGAAATGGACAGGCTTAGAATCTTCCTTTCATTAATGTTCCAATTGCTGCATTAAATTCTTTCACTTAACCTAAGTCACACCAATACCACAGCTCTAAATCATGAAGTGAAGAGTTGGCTATGCTCTCCAAGGTACATTCCAGTATAACATTTATTAACTCTGGTCTAAAAGAGGAATTGACGTATTCCTGAAGAAATTCTTAGAGTTTTAGAGTGTTTGTTTGTTTGGCATAATTACTGTTTACCTGACTAATTTCTTCTCAACCTCCAGGTCTTACATAATGTCCCTTCACCTTATCCATCAAACCCAAATGAGACTCCGCATGTCCTCCTATGTGCTCCCATAGCATCCTGTACTTACTCTCATCACATAATGTATTGGTTTCTATTAATTGCATATTTCCTTATATATGGCTCTATTATTCCATTTTCACACTACTATAAAGAACAACCTGAGACTAAGTAATTTATAAAGAAAAAAAGTTTTAGTTGACTCCCAGTTTCGTGGAGGCTCCAGGAAACTTACAATCATGGCAGAAGGTGAAGGGGAAGCGAAGCATGTCTTACATTATGGCAGGAGAGAGAAAGCCAGGAGGGAACTGCCAAATTGTTTTAAAACATTAGATCTTGTGAGAACTCATTCACTATCACAAGAACAGCATGGAGAAACCATTTCCATGATCCAATCACTCTCCCCTGCACCACCACATTCCTCCTTTGACACATGGAGATTATAATTCAGATGAGTGAGATTTGGGTGGGCACACAAAGTCAAACCATATTAGTGGCCTTGAAAGTTGAACTCTGTCTTATTCACATTGTATCTTCAACACCTTCCCTAGTGTTCAGTATAAAAGCTTGCACAATAAATATGTTGAATGAATGAAATATTAGTCTGTATTTGTAAAAGCATTTTAAACTTCTACTTGAGAATAAGAACAAGCACAACCCAAGTAAAGTGAATAATTCTGCATTAAGTACAAATAACATATTTGAACATTACTCCTATATAGTAAAATAAAGTTAGTAAATGCTGCTACTCAATTATGTTTTTCTTTTTTTAAATTTTTATTTATTTTTTTATACTTTAAGTTCTGGGGAACATGTGCAGATTGTGCAGGTTTGTTACATAGTTATACATGTGCCATGGTGCTTTGCTGCATCCATCACCCTGCCATCTACAATAGGTATTTCTCCTAATGCTATTCCTCCCCTAAATCCCCACCCCTGGCAGGCCCCAGTGTATAATGATCCCCTCCCTGTGTCCATGTTTTCTCTTTGTTCAACTCCCACTCATGAGTGAGAACACATAGTGTTTAGTTTTCTGTTCCTGGGTGTGTTTGCTGAGAATGATGGTTTCCAGCTTCATCCATGTCCCTGCAAAGGACATGAACTTATCCCTTATTATGGCTGCTTAGTATTCCATGGTGTATACTTGACATATTTTCTTTATCCAGTCTATTATTGATGGGCATTTTGGTTGGTTCCATGTCTTTGCTGTTATGAACAGTGCCACAATATACATACACATGAATGTCCTTTGGGTATATATCCAGTAATGGAATTGCTGGGTCAAATGCTATTTATAGTTCTAGATCCTTGAGGAATCACCACACTGTCTTCCACAATGGTTGAACTAATTTACACTCCCACTAACAGTGTAAAAGTGTTCCTATTTGTCAACGTCCTCTCCAGCATCTGTTGTCTCCTGATTTTTTAGCGATTGGCATTCTAACTGGTGTGAGATAGTGTCCCAGTGTGGTTTAGATTTGCATTTCTCTAATGACCAGTGATGATGAGCTTTTTTAAATATGTTTGTTGGCTGCATAAATTTCTCCTTTGAGAAGTGCCTCTTCATATCCTTTGCCCAATTTTTGATGGGGCTGTTTGATTTTTTCTTGTAAATTTGTTTAAGTTCTTTGTAGATTCTGGATATTAGCCCTTTGTCAAATGGGTAGATTGCAAAAATTTTCTCCCATTCAGTAGGTTGCTTGTTTACTCTAATGATAGTTTCTTTTGCTATGCAGAAGCTTCGTAGTTTAATTAGATCCCATTTGTCTATTTGAGCTTTTGTTGCCATTGTTTTTGGTGTTTTAGTCATGAAGTCCTTGTCCATGCCTATGTCCTGAATGGTATTGCCTAGGCTTTCTTCTAAGGTTTTTATGGTATTAGGCCTTACATTTAAATCTTTAATCCATCTGGAGTTAATTTTAGTATAAGGTGTAAGGAAGGGATCTGGTTTCAGCTTTCTGCACATGGCCAACCAATTTTTCTAACACCATTTATTAAGTAGGGAATTCTTTCCCGATTCCTTGTTTTTAATCAGGTTTGCCTAGATCAGATGGTTGTAGATATGTGGTGTAATTTCTGAGGCCTCTGTTCTGTTCCGTTGGTCTCTATCTCTGTTTTGGTACCAGTACCATGCTGTTTTGAATACTATAGCCTTGTAGTATAGTTTGAAGTCAGGTAGCATGGTGCCTCCAGCTTTGTTCTTTTTGCTTAGGATTGTCTTGGCTATGTGGGCTCTTTTTTGGTTTCATATGAAATTTAAGGTGTTTTTCTCCAATTCTGTGAAGAAAGTCAATAGTAACTTAATGGGGATAGCATTGAATCTGTATATTACTTTGGGCAATATGGCTGTTTTCATGATATTGATTCTTCCTAACCATGAGCATGGCATGTTTTTCCATCTGTTTGTGTCTTCTTATTCTGTTGAGCAGTGTTTTGTAGTTCTGCTTGAAGAGGTTCTTCACATTCTTTGGTAGTTATATTCCTTGGTATCTTATTCTCTTTATAGAAATTGTGAATGGGAGGTCATCCATGATATTGTTCTCTGTTTGTCTGTTATTGGTGTATAGGAATGCTTGTGATTTTTGCACATTGATTTTGTATCCTGAGACTTTGTTGAAGCTACTTACCAGCTTAAAATTTTTGGGCTGAGACAATGGGGTCTTCTAAATATACAATCATGTAATCTGCAAATAGAGACAATTTGACTTCCTCTTTTCCTAATGGAATACACTTTATTTATTTTTCTTGCCTGAGTGCCCTAAGCCAGAAATTCCAATACTATGTTGAATAGGAGTGGTGACAGAGGTCATCCTTGTCTTGTGCCAGTTTTCAAAGAGAATGCTTCCAGTTTTTGCCCATTCAGTATGCTATTTGCTGTGGGTGCTTCATGAATAGCTCTGATTATTTTGAGATACGTTCCATTGATGCCTAGTTTATTAAAAGTTTTTAGCATAAAGGGCTGTTGAATTTTGTTGAAGGCCTTCTCTGCATCTATTGAGATAATCATGTGGTTTTTGTCTTTGGTTCTGTTTATGTGATGGATTACGTTTATTGATTTGCATATGATGAACCAGCCTTGCATCCCAGGGATGAAGACAACTTGATCGTGATGGATTAGCTTTTTGATGTACTGTTGGATTTGGTTTGCTAGCATTTTATTAAGGATTTTTGCATTGATGTTCATCAGAGATATTGGCCAGCAATTTTTGTTGTTGTTGTTGTGTCTCTGCTGAGTTCTGGCATCAGTATGATGCTGGCTTCATAAAAGTTAGGAAGTAGTCCCTTTTTTATCTATTGTTTGGAATAGTTTCAGAAGGAATAGTACCAGCTCCTCTTTGTATGTCTGGTAGAATTTGGCTGTGAACCTGTCTGGTCCTGGACTCTTTTTGGTTGGTAGGCTATTAATTGCTGCCTCAATTTCAGACCTTCTTATTGGTCTCTCCAGGGATTTGACTTCTTCCTGGTTTTGACTTGGGAAAGTGTAAGTGTCCAGGAATTTAACCATTTATTCTAGATTTTCTGGTTTATTTGCACAGAGTTGATTATAGTATTCTCTGATGGTAGTTTGTATTTCTGTGGGATTGGTGGTGATATCCCCTGCATCATTTTTTATTGCATCTATTTGATTCTTCTCCCTTTTCTTCTTTATTAGTCTGGCTAGTGGTCTATCTATTTTGTTGATCTTTTCAAAAAACCAGCTCCTGGATTTATTGATTTTTTGAAGGTTTTTTTTTGTGTGTCTCTATCTCCTTCAGTTCTGCTCCCATCTTGGTTATTTTTTATCTTGCTCCTCTAGTTCTTTTAATTATGACATTAGGGTGTCAATTCTAGATCTTTCCTCTTTTCTCTTGTGGGCATTTAGTGCTATAAATTTCCCTCTACATACCGCTTTAAATGTATCCCAAAAATTCTGGTATGTTTTGTCTTTATTCTCATCATTTTCAAAGAATATCTATATTTCTGCCTTCATTTCTTTATCCAGTAGTCATTCAGGAGCAGGTTGTTCAGTTTCCATGTAGTTGTGTGGTTTTGAGTGAGTTTCTTCATCCTTAGTTCTAATTTGATTGCCCTATGATCTGAGAGACTGATGGTTATGATTTCCATTCTTTTACATTTGTTGAGGAGTATTTTACTTCCAATTATGTGTTCAATTTTAGAACAAGTGCAATGTGGTGCTGAGAACAATGTGTATTCTATTGATTTGGGGTGGAGAGTTCTGTACATGTCTATTAGGTCTACTTTTTCCAGATTTGAGTTCATGTCATGGATGTCCTTGTTAATTTTCTGTCTTGTCGATCTGTCTAATATTGACAGTGGGGTGTTAAAATCCCTCACTATTGAAGTGTGGGAGCCTAAGTCTCTCTCTCTCTCTTTTTTTTTTTTGAGACGGAGTTTCACTGTTGTTACCCAGACTGGAGTGCAATGGCACGATCTCGGCTCACCGCAACCTCCGCCTTCTGGGTTCAAGTAATTCTCCTGCCTCAGCCTCCCGAGTAGCTGAGACTACAGGCGTGCACTGCAATGCCCAGCTAATTTTTGTATTTTTAGTAGAGATGGGGTTTCACCTTGTTGACCAGCATGGTCTGGATATGTTGATCTCATGATCCACCCGCCTTGGCCTCCCAAAGTGCTGGGATTATAGGCGTGAGCCACCGCGCCCGGCCCCTAAGTCTCTTTGTAGGTCTACAAGAACTTGCTTTATGAATCTGGGTGCTTCTGTATTGGTTGCATATATATTAAGGATATTTAGCTCTTCTTGTTGCATTGAGTCCTTTACCATTATGTAATGCCCTTCTTTGTCTCTTTTGATCTTTGTTGGTAAAGTCTGCTTTTTCTGAGACTAGGATTGCAACCTCTGCTGTTTTTTTTTTTTTTTCTTTCCGTTTGCTTGGTAAATATTCCTTCATCCCTTTATTTTGAGCCTATGTGTGTCTTTGTACATGAGATGCATCTCCTGAGTATAGCACACTGATGGGACTTGACTCTTTATCCAGTTTGCCAGTCTGTATCTTTTAATTGGGGCATTTAGCTCATTTACATTTAAAGATAATATTGTTATTTGTGAATTTATCTTAAATTTAATTTTTTTTTGTTTTGTTTGTATTGAATATATATGAAGAAAATAAGTGGCCAGAAATTTTGTCATATAAGTATAGATTGAGTGGAGGCCTTCTTAGCATATTTCAAATAAATGTATTTATTATTTAAAATGGATTGGAGTAATTTTCAATTAGGAGATTTAAATGCATACATGTACTGATGTATATATTTTGTTTGAAGAATGAACTAAAAATGGCGGAAGTACACAGCAACGTATTTACTTACTTAATAATTCTTGCATTCTGAATAGTAAAGATGACTAGAAGAATACATAAAACAATAAGAATGCAAATTAATGCTATTTGTCTTTGTGGTGACATTAAAGAATGCATAAGTAATCGACTGTAACCTAATCCAAAAATGTATTTGCTAAAGAAGGACATGGAGGAGATGTGCTATGAACCTAACTAACTACATATTTTATTTAATTGTATGTGTACTCAAAATGTTTTTAAAAATGTACTTTTTCAACTTATAAAAGGTGGCAAGACCATAATTTTCCTACTTCCATCTGTCTTTAAGTGCATTCTTTATAGAGCAAAGGTCAAATTCACTGGCATGCCTGGCAGAGGAAATGAAAAGCAAATTCCAAGAAAACAATTTAGGAATGTTAAGTGCTTTGGGACATGAAATGTGCTCAAAGGAATTTCCCAACAAGGTTCAGAGCACAGTGACAAAGGATGGCATAACACAAATAAAGTGAGTTTAATCAAAAGTATTCCTGAAGGAATACTCCTTTCTTTAATGCAATAATCTTATATAGACAGTTATAACAAATTTCTTTTTTTCCTCAGAACAAATGAAATGGCACTTTACTTAAAAGCTACGCGTAGTCTATACCCACTTATTTGAGGCTCCAATCAGCTGTATAATTGACCAAAATTTGAAAAAGCTTCTAGTATCATAAAACAGATATAGTTTTGAGTAGTCTTGTTAACTGAGTACAGAAGGACTTGCTATCAAATAATACCCAGAAATTTTTCTGTGCAATTGTGGGATAACAACACCCTTATGCGATTTCTATTATTTTTAAAAAGTAATAATTTGAATAGGCTGTATGAGTCTTATTACTGACCTAGTTTAACCCCTATAATTCAATTTAAATGTATTAATAAATGTGTACTTTTGCAATCTTTAAGAAATGAAATATGCAAATAGAAACTAAAGACTTTTAACTCCTGAGCACCCAAACATATTCATCAAACACAGATGGATATATTGTAGTACATACTAATTTCTATTGTAAAATAAACACATTCACTTGCTTTTGAGATAAACTCCTGTACAGGAGAAAGAGAATGAGTTTGAGAACCAATTCCTAGGTTTGAATGGCAATCTCCCAATTTACTGGCTATGTGCCCCTGATCAGATTATAAAATACTCTTCTCTAAAAATTGTCTATCTGACAATGATGATACAAACCAACCAATATACAGCAAGAGTTGACGTTTAATTTTTAATCTCTCTTTCCTTTCATATGTAAACACTATAATATAAAGGCCTATTAAGGAAACATTAAACAAGAGTATTATAAATTACAGCATTATAAAATTTTCAGACTTCTCTGACTGCAATGGTGTATTTACATATAGGATAATACAGATCCAGGATAGTTAAAACTTGGCCAAGGTCACAAGCAGTCAAACTAGAAATAAAACTTGTTTCTCTAAACGTAAAGTCAGTGTTTTTTCCCAGTTGCACCTTCTTTGGAAGTTGTGTTGTCTTTATAAAATTCTTGTGTGCAGCATCCAGGTTAAGTAATTAGTCTACCATAAAACACTGCTTTAGAAATGCTGTTTCTAACATAAATAAAATATTATGTCTAGTTATCTCACTGGTTTACCTAGCAACCAGTTATAGTCAAAATATTTATATTTATTTCCAGCTATTTCTTCTTCTCTAATATAGAAACAAAAACATTGGCTATAATAAAGATTCATAAAGATTTGATTCTAGAGTTATGCACTGGCATGCATCAACAGCATGGTAATGATTGAAAAAAAGTGAAAATAGAATAAATGAGACTAAAGCTGGAAATTATAAAGTACCAATGAACTGGGAAAAAACACATTGGGGAATTTATTTTATATAAGACAGCAAAAAGTAAAACAAAATATTGTGCAAGAAACCTACAACTTTTTTTTTTCTGAAAATCTAAAAGGCATTGACAGAATGCCAACATAAATTTTCATCATGTAAAATCTAGGTTGGATATGATGCTCTGGGATATTCATTTGAATATTAAATGTTAGCAAGAGAAAATAGAATAGAGAAAGAAGTCTTCATTTTTAATTCACTTTAGAGATAAATTTAATTTTCTTCAGACTGAGTGGTGGGATCTAAGAGAACTTTCCTCAAATCAGAAAGCCAATTCTATTAGCTGGGAAAACACAAATAAAAGGTGCCATGGCATGTATTTCTCGCCATGAGACTGCATAAGTTTTTCATTCTGAGAACTCCCTCCAAGACATAATTTTCTTGAAATGTGGCACCCTCCACAATATTTGTGTAAAAGTAGATATCATCAACATAGTGAAAATATTTTGAAAAAAGATACAGAGTCAATCATAAGAGGGAAGACTGTTCAAAGAGGTAAATTAGTTCAACCATGTGGAAGATAGTATGGCAAATCCTTAATGATTTGGAACCAGAAATTCCATTTGACCCAGCAATCTCATTACTGGGTATATAACCAAAGGATTATAAATCATTCTACTATAAAGACATGCACACATATGTTTATTGCAGCACTAGTCACAGTAGCAAAGACTTGGAAACAACCCAAATGCCCATCAATGATAAACTGGATAAAGAAAGTGTAGCACATATACACCATGGAATACTATGGGGCCATAAAAATGGATAGGTTCGTGTTCTTCTCAGGGGTGTTGATGAAGCTGGAAACTATCATTCTCAGCAAACTAACATAGGAACAGAAAACCAAACACCTGATGCTCTCCCTCAGAAGTGGGTGTTGAACAATGAGAACACACAGACACAGGGAAGGGAACACCATACACCAAGACTTGCCAGGGGATGGGGTGCTAGGGGAGGGATACCGTTAGGAGAAATATCTAATGTAGATGATGAGTTGATGGGTGCAGCAAACCACCATGGCACATGTATACCTATGTAACAAACCTGCACATTCTGCACATGTATCTCAGAACTTAAAGTATAATTTAAAAATATAATAAAATGCATTCCATTCCTCTAAGTTTATGGATTTAAAGTTGAGCTCAAAATATATACACTTTTATGGTAATTAAATGCAAATTTCAATTCACTAGGGTGGGTGGAAATATGTGTGTGCTATTCCAGGTGAGAATTCTCAGTCATGTTAAGAAAGTGGGAATAAATGCAATAAAGCTTCCCTAAAAGAAAGTGGTAATAACAAAGTTTTGAAGTCTAACAATTGTAATTATAAATTGAAGCATATGAGGACCAAGTTTACTCATTTTTCATATTACTTTGAACAACTACTTTCTGTCTATATGAATTTGGAAAGGTTTTTTGTAATCCAACAATAATGTATTGCCACTATGAATTATTTTTAAAGTTGTAATTATTATGAAATATATCCTCCACTATTTCCCAGACTTTTTTTTACATTTATGTAATTTTAATCATCAAAACTGTCCTATGAGGTTGGTATGATTATTTACATTTTATATTTTATAAAGGAGGAAATTGAAGCTGGGTGATAAGTTAATTACTTACAGAAAATAACACAGCTAGAATGAAAGTTAGGTCGGTTGTTTGCATTGTAAGTTCACTCTTTCCACTGTTATGTTTTAAATACTTCTATTTAATTATTATTTAAAAATAGTTTAAGAAGGCAGATATTACTTCCTCTATTTTAGAAGATTTTATTATAAAGACTACTTCAGTAGAAGTTACATTCCCAAAAAGAGAACAGAGGTAATTGCAGGTTACCTCTGTTGTGAGTACATTAGCAAATGTAATCGCTGCTATGTTTCTTATAGAATAAGTGTATAGTGCCATTCAATATCTTCCCATTCTCTTTTCTTCATAGTAGGTGATTTCATTTTAATAAAATCTCAGAATCTTAGAGCTGAAAAGTATCAAAAATTCACCAAAGCAATAGGGGAATCCACTATTCCTCTCTTTCTGCCTAGCTTACTCATCTGAATAATGAGAATAGAATACTTATATAAGAGGATTTTACAATGATTGAGTTATACTGTATATTAACATATCTAGAATAATTCCTGTTATGTAATGTTCACTTTCAAAAGATATTTTTATCTAGGTTGAAAATATAAGTAACTTTCTCAGAGTTCAGATAAAATTTAAAATAACTCAGAACAAATACATTTAAAAAAATTAATTTAGCTTTCTGTTAATCAATGAGTTACAGAGTTCTAACATTGGTACTTCAAATATATGTACATGTTCTTCTACTGATAATTGTTATTACGTGGTCCAAGGCTTATAATGACAAAATATGGATCTTATGAACCTTACATTTCCAGAATGAAACCATTGTTGGCCTATGTACCAGAACTCAGGAAATGTTTTAATGTGCAGAAGGTTCTTCATTGTATTAGTTATATTGATATGAACTGAATGGCTTTAATAAGAATGATTACTTTATAATAATGTACTTAAAATTTTACAGGGTAAAAATGTTGCAGTATTGAAAAATACAAAAGAGAAATGATCAAAAATAAAATTACATATGTTTTAAATATAGAAAAGAAGATTATGAAAGCGAGTCGTAATCAAACAGGTGATTTTAAAGCTAATTCTGGGGACTTATATTTGTCTCAAGCTTGTGATCCCAGTACTTTGGGAGGCCACAGAGGGTGGATTGCCTGAGGCCAGGAGTTAGAGACCAACCTGGCCAACCTGGCAAAATCCTGTCTCTACTAAAAAAAAAAAAAAAAAAAAAAAAAAAAAAATTAGCTGGTTGTGATAGTGTGCATCTGTGATCCCAGCTACTCAGAAGGCTAAGGAACAATAATCACTTGAACCCAGAAGGCAGACATTTCAGTGAGCTGAGATGCTGCCACTGCTTTTCAGCCTGTGCAACAGAGCAACACTCTGTCTTGATAAATATATAAGGAATTATGTTTGTCCTTTTACATAACTATAAATTATGAAACCGCCAATGAAACAGCTATTTCCCCTTCTTTCTTTATTTCTCATCTTCAAAGATATGTGTAAGAGTAATAAATACAACAAAAGTACCAAAAGTCCCATAATTAATGATAGAGAATTAGACATCCGAAATTAGGAAGATTAGTCAAAGGCAGATTAGTTGCCTCCATGTGTAATATCATAAGGGTGTCCAGAATTATATATCCTAAGAAATTATTTCTCTAATATTTTTAAACAGCAATGTGTGTGATGGGGAAAGAGAGACAAATTTAAATATGTATTTGTTTGCTCCAGGTTTCTCACAGAACTAACTTAATGAGGCAAATCATTTGATGTCATTATAGGAAGGCAGAAGGTAGAGTGTCCATGCCTCTTTCCCAAGGCACAAGGTCCTGGAATGTTAATAGTTTTCTCCTCCAGTTATTTCATCCAAGAACCACCAAGGGAACTTGGCCCTTACTATTTTAAGAGAACTTCACGAGGGGCTTTTGATTGGCCTCATTACCTGACTTGAGCAGTGCCTGTATCAGTTGATTTTATATACATTATTTTTACCAAAAAATCTTGCTTAGTTTTCAACAATTTTGTATAATACAAAGTATGTGTTAAATATTTTAATATATTATGTTCTATTTTACAAACTATAATCAGTGCAGATTGTATTTTTATCCTACTATTTTCATTTTTATTCTTCTTGAATAGCACCAGCCAATCTAAGGAAGGGAATTTCTGTATTACCTTCATTCACAAAAGGGAAGACAAGGTGTCTTTTTTCCTTGGGAATAATGTATACAATTTTCTTTTATTCTCCAGAAAGAAATTTTCTATTTATCTCACCATTTGTGATTGTAAATATAAAAGCTGGCACCTCTTGATTACTCAGCAGAATAGGTTAAAACTACCCCCAACAAAAGCACGAATTAGTAAATCAATTAAAGAATAAATTTATATAAATAAAATTAAAAATAACGCATGCAGAAACTGAATGTAGTATGTAGTTATGTTAGTAGTATTGTGCCAATATCCTAGTTTTGATCATTATATTATTGTTATGTAAGAGATTATCACTGAGGAAGGCTGGGTGAAGGACACATGGAACTCTCCTACTTTGCAATTCCATGTAGAGTTTAAAATTATTTTGAAATACAAAGTTTTTGTTTTCAATGTTAATGTAATACAGTGATAACATACTTAAAATTAGAATATTTTATTCCTAGGAGGACTCAGTCCATATGTTAAATTATCAGATCATAAATCACCATTCACCAAAATATTCATGATTTTCAACACATATGTCTTTCTGTTATAGCCAAACCTCCCCATCAATGCTGTCACTAAGTGAGCTTGAAATAGAAGGGAAATTATTCTACCTGGGAAACTACTTCAGTAATCTTCTGTGCTTAGTTCTAGAAAATAACCAGGTGGTCCAGAATATCTTTCTGAAATATTTTGGGGATTGCAGCCCCATTGTATTTTGTAAACCAAGCTCTCTGATCCTTGTTTCATTATTCTGGCTCTGAAATATACTTAATTACATTAAACTAACTCCCATCAAGAAGTCATCAAAAGGATTCTAGATTGTTACTTATTTTCAAAACACTTTTATCAATGTAAATACTAAGAGCAAGAGTCATTGTAAAGATCCTATGAGATAATATATGTGAAAACACTTTATAAACTCTAAAGCAAAACATATATTAAGGTGCTGCAGTCATTTTTGTATGAATCATCAATATCCTCTTCAGAATTAATTCTGAATGTGATAGAATGAAGTTTCTGGTCTCTTACATTTTATAGACAGGGTTTTACAATACCTAAATGAGTTTAGACAATTCTCAGCCTGCATAAGTCTCATTTTTCTATGAAAACAGGAATAATGAATCTGAGATGACTGTGAAGATGATATTATATAATTATGTTAAATTATCTAGGGCAATTGTTAACATACACAATACACTTAATTACAATGTGTTTCATTCCCACCCTTCCTACAAAAGGCCCTCATTTGACAATGACTACGATATTCCTTAAGAACTATATCCTGTGCATTAGTATGCTCCAGCTCTTGAGAAAACTGATTCATTCAGAGATGTGTTGATTATTTGTGCATTGACTGCCCAAGTATTAATAGAGCCTTGAAGCCCTGACAGTGAACCTGACTATGAGCAGCTCAGCAAATATTCTCTGTTATTACAGTTTCACAGTAATGCATTATTCTGATTTGAACTTTTACTATACTGAATTGTTTCTAACATAATATGACTTTATTGTGTAACAAAACTCTACTAGACTGTATTGGCTTCTGATTTTCTGTTTTTATCACAGTACCTGATACAAAATTCTCAGTGAAAGTTTGTGAGATGAATAAATGAAAGAAATATTTTTCTAATGGAAGTTATGAAAAATAATTCAGTGATTCAATGCATTTCTTTTAATGCAAGAATAAGACCAGGAAATTTTCTTTTGCAGTTTACACATTCCAGTGTTGAGGTTTTGAAGACATAATTGCAATATTCTTCTTGACTTAATTTTGTGGGCACATGAAAGATAGATATAGGGTATAGACAAATTGAGAACTTGAAATCTGATAGGCAAGGAGTTTCCTAATACCAAATCAGAGTAAGTAAATGGACAGTACTTGAAAATTTTCGAGACTTTTCTGACTCCTACAGAAGAGAAACTGTCTCACAAAGCTTAATTCATGACCAATAAGAGTCAAAAACACATGCTGCCTTAGGTAGATCTAAAAAAAAGAAAGAAAAAAAAGGAGAATGGGTGAAGTGCATGACTAGCTCCTTCCTAAAGCCGCCAAACTCAGAAATCAAATAATGTAACCTCGTTGTTCACTGACACCCATACCCTAACAAGCCATTGCCTTCCTCCTTGGTTGGGCAGATTCCACAATCTAGACTCATAACAAAATACCCCTTACTCACTTACTTTCCCATGTCTTTAATACCTTCAATCATCAAAATCCCAAGCTAGGTTAAAGTCTACCTCTTCTAGGCCTCCATTTGAGCAGAGAAACACAGAGTTAGAAAAATTACACAGCTATACTGATTGGATTCATGTCAAATGTGTGACCAAAAACTTTAAGTGAGCATTCAGCACTGCCAAACCATCCCATTTCAAATTAAGACTGCTAATGTGTCCTTCCACATGAAGAGTCATGCTGTCTGCTTTAGATTCCTAGCCTTGTTATACCTTCTGACTTGCTTTTCCTTGAGGAAAAGAAATGACTTGCCTGATCGGCAATTTTGGAATAAGAACTTGAGCCTGAACACACAAGCAACTGCCAGTTGTAAGCCTGATTATTCTCAAGAAACAAGATTCCCATTGGTTTCTCCACACTGTTATTTTATCTAGGCAAGACTTGCACTACCAAGAGAGAACAACTGAAGTTTATGAGTGGAGTAGGGATTAAAATTAGGGGAAGAAAGCAACACTAGAGATTGAAGTTTTTGGTTTGATCTGACACTATGTTTGTTTGTTTTTTTAACTGAAAGACAGCTATAGTACATGCAGATAATTTTGTCATTATTGCAGTTTTTGTTTTGTTTTGTTTTGGTTTGGTTTGGTTTTTTTTTGAGATAGAGTCTCCCTCTGTTACCCAGGCTGGAGAGCAGTGGCACAGTTTTGGATCACTGCAAATTCTGCCTCCTGGGTTCAAGCAATTTTCCTGAGTCAACCTCCTGAATAGCTGGGATTCCAGGCGTGCACCACCATGCCCAGCTAATTTTTGTATTTTTAGTAGAGACGGGGTTTCACCATGTTGACCAGGATCTCCCAACCTCGTGATGCACTCGCCTTGGCCTCCCAAAGTGCTGGGATAACAGGCATGAGCCACCGCACCCAGTCCATTATTGCATCTTTGCTTGCTTTTTATTATTGAAGATGTTAAGTGAAAAATTAATGAATTTTGAGTAGTGTAAATATCCATGTAACCAACACCCTACTCAAGATACAGAGCATGTTCATCATCTCAGATAATTCCTTTGTGCCCCTTTATAGTCAATCCCAAATCTCCGTAGGCAGCCATTTCCTCCGTTATAACAGTAAATTAACTGTACTTATTTAACTCAAATGTAAATGGACTTATACAATATATAGTCTCTTGCATCTAGCTTATTTCTTTTTGCCAGACCCAAAAAAAAAAAAACAAAAAACAAAAAGTTTGGAGTTTATCTACTGTGTTGTGCATATCAATAATTTATTACTTTTAATGTTAAGAAATACACGTAGTTTGAAAATATTACCCTTTGTATATGCATTTTTCTATTGGATTGTCCAGCCTGGATTGTTGTCAGTTTGGGGTTACTATGAAGAAAAATGATGTTAATATTCTTAAACAAGGATTTTTTTTTTTTTTTGTGGCAGATGTTTTTTACTTCTCCAACAAGCCTTCAAGTTGTTCGTATATCTTTTTATCTCTCCAATGTCAATATATAGTGATTATTTTATATTTTTTGGATAGAAATCTTTTTTCAAGTATATGTAAGATATATATATATATATATTACATGTATTATATGTATAATATATATAATGTTCCTCCTCCCTGAATGCTACTTGCCTCCTTATGTCATTAGTATGATTTCTTTTATGAGAAGGCTTTCTAAATTTTGAACCAGTATAAATTTCTTTTCTTTTCTTTTGTCTCTAGTGGTTTAGCATTACTTCCAAAGAAATATTTGCATACCTCAAGTTTGTGGAGGTAGTCTCCTGTAATTTCCTCTAAAATTTTTATAGCTTTAACTTGTGTTTAGGTCTATAAAGTATCTGAAAATAATATTAATGTATATTGTGAGATATAGGTTGAGGGTACAACTTGCTCCATCTAGAGTGCCAGTTTGTGCATCATTTGCTAAAAACGTTTATTCGTCCACTTAATTGCTTTGGTTGAAAAACAATCAACCATTCAAGTATTAGTATATTATAGAACTGTCTATTCTGGTCCATTTTTTTGTCTAGTCTTAACTATACTTTTTTGATTATGATAGTGTTAAAGCAAGTGAATATTAAAGTCAGGAAATGTAATTTCTCCAAATTTGTTATTTTACATGATTATTATCTTTTGAATTTTTATATCAATTTGGGGGTCAGCTTATTATCATATACAATCATGCATAGCTTAACGACTGGAATCTATTATGAGAAATGCATTGTTAGGATATTTTCTGATTATGTCAACATAATAGAGTGTGCTTGCACAAATCTAAATGGTATAGACTACTTCACACTTAGGCTATACAGTATGGCTAAGTTCCTAGGCTGTAAAACCTATACAGCATGTTACTGTACTACATGGTAACAGTGGAATTTATGAAATAGAAACTTTTCAGCTCCATTATAATTTTATGAGACTGTCATCATATATGCAGTTTGTCACTGGATAAAACTTCCACATGTAAGAGATTACTATACGACAGAGACTGCAGGAATTTGGACTGGGATTGTATTGAGCTTAAACAACCATTTGGAGATAGGTGAAATCTTAACAATATTTGGTCTTCCAGTTCCTGAACATGGTATATCTCTTCATTGATTTAGGTCTTCTTTTATTTCTCTTAGCAATATGTTAGTTTTCAGGTTAGAGGTCTTGCATGCTGTTTGTTATATTTAAGGTCTTCTTGATGTTATTATAAATGAATATTTTTGTTTTGTTATGCAGTTGTTTGCAATTAGTATATAAGAATACAACTAATTTCTATATATTTATTTTGTATAAAATATATGTGTGTGTGTGTGTGTGTGTGTGTGTGTGTGTGTGTGTGTATATATATTATTTTTTGAGGTGGAGTCTCACTTTGTCCCCTAGGCTGGAGTGCAGTGGCACTATCTTGGCTCACAGCAACCTCTGCCTCCCAGGTTCAAGCAATTCTCCTGCCTCAACCTCTGAGTAGCTGGGACTACAGGTGCACGCCACCATGCCCGGCTAAATTTTGTATTAGTAGTAGAGACAGGGTTTCATCATATTGGTCAGGCTGGTCTTGAACTCCTGACTTGTGATCTGCCCACTTTTTAAATTTCTTATTAGTACCAGTACTATGTTTGTAGATTTATTAGAAGCTTATTTGAAAACAATTAGGTAATCTGCAAATAAACACAGTTTTAATTCACTTATTTAAATCTTCATTGCTACTTGTATCTTCAATCTTCATTCTTCATTCCTACTTGTATCATCTATCATCTCTTCTTTTTTTGTACATCAGTCTGACACATTGATTAACCTTATTAAAAAGAAACATATTCTAGCTTTTGAAATTTTTATCTACTTTTCATTTTTTTATTTCATTGCTCTTCTCTTAGTTCTTTTTCGATTTACTTTGGGATTAATTTGTTCTTCTTTCCCTTGTTTCTTAAGCAGAAAACTTACATTATTACTTTAATCATTTCTTCAATAAAGAAATTTAAAAGCATAAATTTCAAAGAAAAATTTTAGCTGAATCTACTACATTTTAATGTGCTGTCTTTTCATTATTTTGTAAAAATATTTTTCTACTTTTTGCTCTTTTAAGCTATGGTTTATTTACAAATATTTCACCTAATCTTCAAATATTTGTTTATTTTCTAGATATTTTGTTGTTAACTTCTAATGTAATTCATTTATAATTTTTTACATCAGAGTTTGTAAGATTTTAATCTTTGAATTAATTAGACTTATGGCCCCATACATGGTTTGTTGTGGTAAATTTTTCCTGAGCACATGAAGTTTACATATATAGTACTTGTGGTAGTGTTCTAAAATGGCAATTAGATCAAGATGTTTGAAAAAGTTGTTCAAATTTTTGAAATCCTTACTGATTTCTTTCTGGTGGGACTTCCTCTCATTAGCAGACTCATATATTCAAATGCCTTAAATGTCTAAAATGTATCTTAGACTCAGCATATTCTGCCCAAATATACCTCCCTGCTTCTACCACCATGCCTCCATTATTTTAGTAATTTCCATTACCATCCATTCTTTTGCCCCTTGCTCAGGTCAAAACACTGAGTAAATATTTACTTCCCTTAATATTAAATAGTACATTCAACCCATCAATGGATTCCATTTTGCCTCTAAACATGTTAAATCTGACTATTTGTTGCTATCTCTACTCATAAAACTGCCGTCCAATTATGGTTTCTTTCACTGACCCTGCCCTGCCCTGCCCCTCCCCTCACAGCCTCACTTTCCAGAGGAGATGTGGAAGAGGTGCCAGAATGATTTTGTTAAATCCTCCAGTGACTTGCTGTTATGATAGAGTAATATATAACTTCATAGTTTGATCCA